>OY998172.1:12541462-22541462 GCA_963921995.1 Oxystoma pomonae
CACCAAAAATTTTATTTTCAGGCTTCGTAACGAAAAAAAAAAATGTCACACGCGTTACGGAACCTCCTACTGGGATCCTCACTCATTGTTACTTTTCTGGCACCAACATCATTGGGGGGAACCACCTACTACAATATTGGAATAGGAAGAGGAGACGCCACTGGTCCAGCGGCAGAAATAAGTTTTGTAAGTTGCAAGAACTAACAGAACAACTGTTCGTCACAATGTTTTTATATATAAGTGCTCGATTTTTAAAGATATCGGTTTTTTAGAAAGATAAAACGTAATACTTTTTCGATTCAGCTGGGTGCCGATTCTTGAATTTCGTAGGAATAGTTGCACGAGAACGGTCACCTCCTTGATATCGACCAATAACATGCTTTAAAGCTATCACGAGTTATCCGAAACATATCCGACCACGGCCGAACTTCACCTGATTGCCGTGTATCAAAGGAACGTTCCTACACTTCATACACCTGCCTAAAGCAGTATAACGGGCGCTCTTGAAAACTGATAATCAAGTCAGCTTTGCGCGTCCACCGTACAAGCTTGGCAGCTTCTGAGCCTTCTTATTGGTAGAAACCACAGATGGGAACGTTCCCAGGTGAGCATTCTCTTGAAATTTAAGAATCGGCACACGGAAAATTTTAAATTTCTCAAAAATCCAAGGTGGCGGCCAGTTTTTAAAAATGTTTAATGTAATTTCACTACAGCCGCTCATTGTTTATGTGTATACTGATTGATATATTTGATCAAATTGGTTGATAAATGAAAAAGTTTATATTTTTTTAGATTATGAGTGTTTGGGCTTAACATTGGAAAAAATCACAAAATTACATGTTTTCAATTTGCTATAACTTTTTGCCTGATTACTTAATTTAAAAATATGAGAGTTGCGTCCGTGAATGTTAACCATATTTGGATATTTTGAAGATATTGTACTTTAGGTGAAAACAATGAAATTCTATGAGGATCGTATGTCTGTGATAGGAGATATGAGCCGTTAAAGAACGTATTTGTGCTCAACAGATATGGAGAATTGTTCTCGTAATTTGAAAAGTACTTCGTAGATTTTTGTAATTGGGGTGTCGTTTAGAAGGTACTTGAATACTGTACAGAGGCGTATCCAGGATTATTATTAAAAAAAATAAAAATTCAAAGTAACAACTTATTTTAATCCCGTTTGGGGGAACCGTTTTGGATTAGTCTACAGAGGCGTACTTAGGATTTTGTATGAGAGGCAAAGCCGCGACATTTTGTTTTTTAAAAAAATGTAAAATCAGAGTTACACTTTATTTTGTCCTGGTTTCGCTGGTAGTTTCTGCAACTTTGGCCTCATTCTCATTTTAAAGGTAATCAAATATGCTGCAGGGGTGTATCTGAAATTCTATCTCAGTATGTAAAATGTAAAAATTCAACTTATTCGAATGGATTGAGATTTATACAGAGGTAAGTTTAAACTAAGTGGGCTTTGACTTTGATTTGAAAAACAAACCGACTAAAACCAAACCTAATACCAAAACTTGGCCCATACTCAGTGGCATATGCAGAAATTTTTTTGTTTCTAAGGGGGGGGGAGCTTGAGGTTTCTGGGGAGACTTAAGTAACAATATAGCTTCAGATGACAATTTATTTTTAATTTTTGAGAGAATTTAATCTTTCTCTAGATCTAGGGGGCAAAAAACGCTAAACACACCCCTGCATAAACTACTTCCTATGCCTTTAAAGAGTACTCACTTTATTGATTAAATGAGACAAAAATTTTTAATGCAAAAAAATAGATAGAGTTGGTTTTTGTTTTTAATATTTTTCTTATTTATTGGCTTTTTAGAGCCCATCCTTCAAATTATATTCTGCCTACGACTAACCCTTAAAAAAAACACCACAGAAAATAAAACACAAAAAGAGTTTACTCTCATTTACGTATTTTTTTTATTAACTTTCCTAAATATTATAGTCCCCCTAAATTATAATCCTGGTTACGCCTCTTTGAAGTATTAAGTACCTTTCAAATGACACCCCAATCACGAAAATCTACTTTTCAAGTTAAGAGAAATATTCTCCGAAGGTGTTTAGTAGACATACGTTCTTTCATGGCTCATATCTCTTATCACAGACCAGAAATACGATCTTCATAGAATTTCATTTCATATCAAAATATGGTTAACTTTCATGGTAAGCTATAAAGCTATGTTATCCGTGCGGGATTCTTTGATATTAAAAAAAAATCAGGATGGCGGATAGTTTTAAAAAGAGTTAGGTTTTACACGCCTTATTTTTTTAAAGTAAGACACTGGACAAAATATAAATTGGCATTTTCAAATCTCCATTTTTTCTTCGTATATTGAGGTATCACCTAGTTAAATCGAATAAGAAATACAAAACTAATGTATATTTAGATTCTTAGTGTTTTTCTTAATTAAATAATTAGGCCAATAGATATATCAAATGGAGAATGTATGTAATTTTGTGATTTTTTTTCAATGCGAAGTCAAAACACTCGTAGCCAAAAAAACTTATAACTTTTTTATTTCCCAACGGATTTAAATAAGTGATACTTACACGGAAACAATAAGCGTTTATAGCGAAAGCTTTAGAATTTGTTCAGTGTCGGACATAAATTTTTTTCAGGGGGGTTGAAAATTACACATTTTTTAAAACTGTCCGCCACCTTGAATTTTTTAGAAATTTAAAATGTTTAACCGGAACGAAAATCTGTCACGTTTTATCTTTCCAAAAATCCAATATATTTTAAAATCGAGTCATTATGTCAAAAGTTATAGAGAATCCAAAAAGTGCGGAATTTTTCAAGTTGAAAATACAGCCATTCCAGCTAAAAGTCCACCACGAGTAATATCACAAAATACGAATTACCGAAGGCATTCTCTTTGTGACCACTTAAATATTTTTTAATTTGCCTCCAGAGGCTAAAAATGTTTCTATTAAAAAAGTTATTTTATTTCATACTGTATTGTAATGTTCCCTCTTACGGAATTAATTTGAGTCCGGGAAATGACCTATTACATCACTAGTCCGGTAAAATAACATTACCGGACTTAAATTAAATTTCTGAATTTTTATAAGCAAAATGAACAAATCTTTATTATTAATAAAAAACAAATATTTTACACAATAAACTACTAAAAATTACTTATAAATATTCACATTAATTGTGCAATTTGAATTATTTGGAATTACATGAGCAGCAGCCGAGCAATCTTTTTCGGGGTTACCTTTTAGTGAGGAAGGCTAACTTTGGGTTTGGCGTTGTTGGTGTAGAACTTGAACAAAGTTTTCTCCTCCCTGGATCATTCTAGCTACTTTTGTTTTTGGCTCTAAAGACTCCTCGACATATTTTTCGGGCACAGAGGTCCTCTTCCAGCCGCCGTGACGTTTTAGCACATTAACATCTGCTCCCGCGTTTGCTAATAGCGTGGCAGACGTCTTGCGGAAGCAGTGTCCCGTGTACCTTTCGGGATTGGACAAATTCAAATATTTCGCAATTTTTTGAGGCGCTCCCCCAATTGTATGGATGCCCACTCTTTGGCTAAAACATTTTCCTTTTCTGTAGCCGACAAGAAACGCTTTTTCGGCAATGTTGGTGGGTCGCAGATAGGTATAATGCTTAAAAATGATTCTTCAATGACGGTAAACACTCTTTTGATGTAAGTTTTTGTTTGGTTTATGCTTACAATCAACTGTGTCCCTGTATCTTGAATATCATCGTCATTTAGGTTGTAGAGCTCCTCCCTTCGACACCCTCCGGAAATACCTAGTAGCGCCACAACCTGAGACAATACAAAAAATAATAATTTAAGAAAGGCAGAAATGTATAAATACTAAATCCCCCTGTGTAAATTGCCTATTGCGTAAATTCAGTTAGAAAAATATATTTTTATTTAATGGAAACCAAAAAACTTACCTTAATTAACAAACATTTCTCGGTTGGAGCTGTTTTCATGAATGACTCCACTTCCTCTCTGGTCAAAATTTTTGATTGGGTCGGTTGGTGGCCTACAGATTCTTTCTTTAAAAATGCTATCAGTTTGGGAAATCTGGATATATCCACGTTCTCATTTACTACCAACATAGATTTTACCATCGAATATTTTGCCCATAGCATTGAACTGCTGGATTTTTGTGACTGAAAAAGTAACGAAATTAAAAATTACGGGGTATTTTTACAAAGTAGGTATGTAACACATTTTAAAAAAAAAACTAATTTAACACTTACCACATCTAAGAAGTAGGCCAACATAACATTTTCGTTGACGGTATTTTCCACATTAAAAGTCTTTCTTCATTCGCAGAATGTTTCATATTCTTTTTTATATCTTACTCAATATTTGGCTGGAATCAGTTTTTCTGTTGCGGCTGAACTTTTTTCAAAATTGCGTCCATTTTCACTGCTCTACGTGACAGAAACAAAATTTTGTTTCTGTTAGCAACCAATTTAAAGATGACTGGCCTTCAAAATGTTGACAATAATTTGATGGAAAATTGTAAAGTAAATTAAATAAAACAGTATGAAAGAAATAAAACGTTGTACGATACACGGCCGTGAAATGTCATTAAAGTACTCGTCTAGATATTCCGGACTTGGCTCCGCCTTGTCCGTAAACATCTAGACTTGTAACGTAAATTACTATAAAATGTTTCTTTGCGTCAAAGAAATGCCAAAAACATGAAATTTGATGTTTTTTTATATTAAAAGATCAGCCTAAACTTTTTACTCTCAAATATTTTTGCACACTATCCATGAAATAATTGTATAAAAAATAAATAGTAATTTAAATATTATTTAAATTTTGAGTGGAAATAGAGTTCCATCCGTTATGTTATGCAACATTTTGTTAAATTTTTAACTTTCGTTTTTTGGTAAAATAGTAACAAATTATATTTAAGTTGGATTTTAACTTTATGGTTATATTAAGTTTTGGCATCTTTTGAGGTCGTATTGGCAGACAAATAAATAAAACGAAAATTTATTATGCATAATAAAAGGCTTTTTATCAACTTACTAAAATAGATAAAAAATTAGTTTACATTTAAATTGTTTGAGTAGGGGAGACCCGGGAGACTTGATCCATTTTTCAGTTTTTTTCTGTATAATTTGATCGAAGATGGGATTATTGAAATTTCAAAAAGAACATATGAATCTACCATTATTGGCATTAAAAGCGACTCTAACTTGAAAACGTTATTTTTTTAGTTTTTCGAAAATAAGACTTTTTCCGCAACTCTGCAGGTCTTCTTCTTCAGAGAGACTTGATCCACCTAGCAGGGAGACTTGATAATACATTTTTTTTATTATTTTTTGGCTTTCTTTATTACATTAAGACGACATGCTAAAACAACTTTAATTCCGTGAAAAAATATATTAATACCTACCTATTTAACTAATCCAAACTTAAGAAATATGGATCATTTTACCGAGTACCTATCTAGCCATTCAAATGTTAAAAAATATAGATCATTCTGATCAAAATCTATCTAGAAAAGCTTGAGGAACTCTTAACCATGCTAACCTAACCAGTCAAATCTTAAAAATATAGATCATTTTGATCGAAACCTACCTAAAAAAATATCTGGAGAACAAATTCTAATTAGGAAAGCTTATGAACTTTGGTCTAAAAATACTTTAACATGCTTATCCAATTGAAATATTTGGAAATTTGATATTAAAAATGTAGTACCCGCGTCTGATTGAAGGAGTTGGCAAATTTTTTTTAACATTTGCTACAAGTCCTTCATCTATTTTAGCCGGAAAATGAAAGCTTTTTTTCTGTCTTAAAAATCTAACGTGAAGCTCGGAATTTGACGCATCGGTCTCAGTAATTTGTCCTATGAAATAAGTTTTCCCTTTCTTTACACTAAACTCTACGAGCACAAAATCGTGCATTTTTGGATGGAAAACTTCGAATAAGGTTTCTTCTTTCACTGCTGAATTATTCGAATCGATTCCAAATGCATCGACATCGTCCAAACTATCTCCACTGACTTCCCAGAAATCTTTATCTGAATTCTCGGCACTTTCTGGCTTTTCTTCTTCTCTTTCCTTCATTTCTTTAGCATTTCTTCCTCTTAAATCGTCATTTTTCTTCCCAATGTTTTTCTTTACTTTTGATGCTTTTTTCTCACGCTCTAATCGTTCTGCATCTAGCTCATTTTTCTCAGGTGTCTCTTTTATAATCCTACATTTTCCCCTCTTTCTTCCCTTATTTGACTCTACCCTCGGCGGAGCCTTTGGAAATGTTCAAATTTCTTCCGGAGATAATGGTGTTTGTTTATGTAAAGGCCTAGGATGTTCCTGTGAACTGGTTGATGGGATTGGTGATAGTGGAACATTCAAGGCTTGCTTTTCAGGGTTTGACCTAACAGTCACCGTGCTACCACAAAATTCATCGTCTCCAAAAATGTCAGAGTTGTATGGAGATATTCTTGATACTCGAAAGCCACTTAAAATGTTTGCAGGTGAAAAAGCCCGTGGATAAGCTTCACCAACAAGACTGGCAACTTTGTATATAAGTACATTTTTTCCTGGGTTATTCGTCATCCAATCGGCTACAGCTGTATTGTAATATTTTTTGATTGGACCGTTGTGGCTGCAGTTTGTGCGAAGTATGTGGTGGTAGCGTTATCAATATTAAACCATTGGCCCTGGTAAACTCTATGACTTCAAGATTGACATGGCTGTCATTGTTATCTAGAATAATCAAATGGGGGTTATCACGGTTGCAATTAATGTACTTCTTAAAATGCTGCAAATACTGTAAAAAAATTCGTTTAGTCATCCACCAAGATTGATGAGTCCTTTCTCCTAAACCCGGTGGAGCACCTTTAAGCATCCGCTCCTGCGAATTTATTCTTGGGAAAATGAAAAATGGAGGAATACGATTACCACATGCGTTGACAGATGAAACTGTTACGGTCTCCCCCGTTTCCCCAGATGTTACTTTTGACACTTGTTTAACACCTTTTTGCACGATAATTATGGGTGGTTTGTAAAGGTGGAAAGTTATATTTTTGTTTGCCTGTTTTTAGATTATCGAAAAATATGCCCACAGTGTGTCTACTAAAAGCCGTACTTCAAGCTAAGCTTGTCGGCTCAGGATTTTTTAGGGCGAGATTGGTGTTCCTAAGCATGAAACTTCGTGCCCAATGTCGCCCTGCTTTCTTATTTTTATACAATGACAGAGGAATTCTCTTTTCATTGGAAACAGCAAACTCATAGACAAATTCACGAAATCTTGGGAGTGTTGAGATCCTTGGATAAGATATTGAGCGAGTTGCGATTCTTCTTAGGCATTAAAAATCTGTGCTTTTTTGAAACCGGTAAACTTTTAAGAGTCACATTCATGTTAAACCTTCTGGCTGTGCCTCTTAGTGTTCCTCCACCATCTATAACTGCTTTAACGGCAGCAACGACTGTTTCAGGGTCAGGCAATTCTCGTTGTTGGACTCCATCTTTTGGTTTATATGTGTTAGGCATTGCAACGTAACCTCAATAATTTTTATCCGAAAATGAGTGAAAATTTTCTTATAAGGACATTTAAAAACACTCCTAATTCAAAATAGCCATACTTTATTTTATAAATAAACCAAAAAAAAATATTGTACTTACCGAAAAAGATCTTTTAAAACACAAAAAATTAAAGTTTTTATAGCATCACCAAATTCACTTGTAATGCCATGAAATCTTGATAGCTTATAAAAAAATGATGTCCACTGCGCAGTATTATCTTACCAACACTGATTACCTGCGAAATTTGAAAGGGGATTCAAGTCTCCTTCGGGATCAAGTCTCCCGGGTCTCCCCTACAAGTAATGTATTTATTTTTTGATAAAAATTGAAAAAAAAATCGTGCAAAGTTTCCCGTCCGTTATGCTGGAATGGCTGCCTACCAGCAGTAATTGAGTAAGGCCACACATAAACATTATAAATTTGTAAGATCCAAGATAGGATTTTATGATATTTCACCAACTATATATGACAATTCCTCCTAAATGTATAAAAGATTATAAAGATTAATTAATGCAGGCAAACTAAACCATAACCTAATTAAACCTAAACTTTAAACTACTACAACCTAACGACTATAATATAATATAATATCAAACCTTGATATTGAAAATTGTTCTAGTATAAGTACTTTTTTTATGAAATTGTTTGAGGCAGTGCTTATAAAAATCTACAAGATTTCAGGAGCCACAGAAGTATGTTTTTTTGTAGAAGTATTTATGACAGATAGTGTGGTTAAGTAAGGCTGCTTTAGTTAGATTTTATAAGTTTTTAGGTAGGTGGAAAAAAGTTTTATTGAGACAATATTTATTTCAAAGGATATAGCTGAAAGCAAGTAAGAGTATAAAAGAATCGTAAAGTAATTACAGAAACCTGTGAAATATGTTTATACATATGAAAACCCATAGAAACTGTAGATATATTTACAAACGTATATAAATATTTTTTAAGATGAAGTCATAAAAAATTATAAACTTTTGTAGTGGAGGACTTAAAAATTGCGTTTTTACCAAACCAAAGTAAATTATTATTAATAAAAAGAGACGATCATGCACATCTTTAAAAAGACACATAAAAATGTGCTTATACAAGACCATAATACATTATAAAACCAAGGGTGTAATCATAGAAACCTATAAAGTTTGATGAGTCGGTTTGATAATAAAATCTCATAGAAAACGGGCTTTCGTAAATTCATAAAAAAGTACACTCGTGACAGACAAAGCTCTATACGCAAAAGTTAAGTTCATTACTATCAGTGGCGAGCTCATAAAAAAATTTCAAGGGGATTCCAAAATTTCTTGAATTTCATAAATTGTTAATTTTGGCATGAAATTCTTAAATTTTGAAGTTTTTTGGTTTTCTAAAATGGTTAAAATTTTTAAAATCGGATGAACACTTGTTATGTAATGTATGTAAATAGTCAAAAAAGTTCCGTTTTTTTGGGCCACCCTAGTAGTAGTAGTAGTCCATGCCCGGGTCAATGCCATAATTTAGTTACTATTCTTAGATGGGGTACGCAAAAACAGGTCAAAAAGGCTGCGGAATTCACACACGTCAATATGCAAGAGCTTTTATCATTGACGACCATGTAACCAGAGTCCTCTATGTATCGTTGGATGCTGCAATGGTTCCAATTTCTTTGAAAAACAGGGTAAGTTAAGGCGCATTTATAATAATCACCCATTTTTATATTTTAAAAATACTTCCGATTGACTTATTAAACCGCTTTTTAGCTTATTTTATTCCTTTTGACCAGTGGCGTGCGGTGAAATTTCAAGTAAGGGAAGCAATTTTTAAAAACATGCTCTATGTGCAATGTAATTCGATTTTTCACTCACTTTTTGCAAATTCGTCAATGATGTCATCATAAAACCGTGAATGCTCTGACAAGCTTTGGAGAAGTTTATTTTCAATGAATTTCTCACGTTTAAAGCTATAGTTTCTCCCCAGATTTTAAGTAAAAAAAAGTACAACTGGCAACGCCTTGTTCTTTAATTTTTTAAATCTTTTTCCAGAGTGCACAGGGAAAACTAAATATCAGAATTAGCTGAAATTTTGCAAAAAAAAAATGAGAAATACTCACAATTTCCTCTAGATTACATTTTTCTTTTTTATATTTCCTTCCTTTAGCGAAAATAAAAACTAAGTTTCCTTTCTAAATAGTGTAGGGGCATATGTAGATAATTGCTATCCTGTGGGATTTTTTATGAAGGAGTTTTGTGACCATGTGAGATTGAAAGCTCTTTAGTCACACAATCAAGTGTTTCCGGGTGTTTTGTTCGCATCCGTGTAGAAGGGGTTGATATGACGACATCTTTCAAGATGGCGGCCAAAAATTATAAAAACTACAACTTTCGCAACCGGGGAATGACTATGCTCGATTCCATATAATTCGACGACGAGGATTCCAAAAAATTTACCTTAAATGACCATGAAAATCGCAAAAAACAAGATTTTTGCCATTTCCTCTTCAAAAAATCTTAATAATTCGACGTTTTGTCAGAGCAACTTTAAATGTACCTCAAACTATTAGGCATGTATGCCAAATTGGGCCCTTAGAGTTTGATGCAGTTTGAGGCTTCATGACCTTGAAAAATACCCCAGCAAAATTAATAAATTGCAAAAATAACATACTAAAGAGCGCTATTCATCAATTATTTAAGCCAAGAAAACCAAATTGAGTAACAAAGATAAGAAGATCAAGTCCAACAATTTTGTTTAAAAAAATTTTGTTCAGCTAGGACACGTTTCAATATGGCGGCTAATATCTCAAAATAGAGACCTATAACCACATTTTATTTTATCCAGTTACGTAAAAAAGTAAAAATAACAAGGTGGCCATCAACTCTTGTTAACTTATCTCTGCTTAAAATGAAAAAAAAATAGTTGATGAACGACGCAAAAACTTTAAGTGCCGGAGATGAAATTAACATCTTAGCCATAAATAAACAGCTAATTTTAAATCTTTCTACCATTTCTTTTGATCTGGCGTCCCAGATGTTTATGCTACACCCAGGTAAAAATGACCTATATGCCTGTTGTGTTTAGTTTCCGAACTGTGGATTTTATGTTATACTCACTTGTCTAGCTAACAGTCATTTAAATTACCTATAAAAGAGTTAGCAGAAGTTAGATATACATTACCATATTCTGGACCAGGTGTTTTAGATGCCAGTTTCCAAAATGGCGGTCGAAAAAACATAAAAATTACAATTTTTGCAACCGGTGCGTGATTATACCCGATTTCATATAACTGGAGACCAAGAATTCCAAAAAAATCACTTTTGAGGTCATTCGACCTCAAATGACCTTGAAAATCGCAAAAAATAAAATTTTTGCCATTTTCTTTTAAAAAAAATCTCCACAACGTTCTGTTATACCAACATCTGGAACGCCAGATCAAAAAAAAATTGTAGGGAGGTTTAAAATGAAGTGTTTTTTTATGGCTAAGATGCTAATTTCATCTCCGGCACTTAAAGTTTTTGCGTAGTGGTAAATTGGAAAAAACACTACAAAAATCGGGTTTTTCAATTTTACATGGTATTTTCAAGGTCAATCGGGGTTATGCACCAACTAAACTTTTTTTTTCATAGTAAGCGGAGATAAGTCAACAAGAATTAATGGCCACCTTGTCATTTTTACTTTTTTACGAAATTGGATAAAATGAAATGTGGTTATAGGTCGCCATTTTGATATATCAGCCGCCATATTGAAACGCGTCATAGCTTAACAAAATTGTTAGACTTGACCTTTTTATCTTTGTTGCCAAATTTGGTTCTCTTCGCTGGATCAAACTCTAAGGATCGAATTTGGCATACATGCCTAATAGTTTGAGGTACATTTGAAGTTGGTGTGACAAGAGAGACGAGAAAATGGTAAAAATCTTGTTTTTTGCGATTTTCAAGGTGATTTAATGTCGGATGACCTTAAAAGTAAATTTTTTGGAATTATCGTCCTCTAGTTATATAGAATCGAGTATAATCATGGCCTGGTTGCGAAAGTTGTATTTTTTATGATTTTTGGCCGCCATCTTGAAAGATGACGTCAACCCAACCCAACCCCTTCTACACGGATTCAAACAAAACATCCAGTAATACTTGATTGTGTGACTAAAGAGCTATCATTCCCACATAGTCACAAAACTCCTTCATTAAAAATCTTACAGACTTACACATGCCCCTTCACTAAAGGACTGTGCACTTCGAAAAAGAAAACCGATCAATCAATCACACTTCATTGAATTTGGGAGACACACGCAGTTCAAGTGTTGGCCGATAGACCGCAGAACTTATACGATTCCATGGTAACTGCAGGTGTTTTGTCAACAAACTTTAAATCGGGCCGCAGTGGGACAGAAGAGTATTTTTACGTTTTCTGACCGAAAACCATTCGAGGTTACGTTTAGCTTTCAAAAATGTGTTTTCAAAAACATTGTTCTATAACAAATATGAAACCACTTCTCGAGTGCGGTCGCCCGCGGAAAAAGGCCTAGCGCTGCGCGGGCATTACCCCGAGTCTATCAAAGAACCAAGAAAACTTTATTGGCTCGCTGAGATTACTAGGAATTCGCATAGAAACATTCGACGCCCATAACCTCTCATAATTTTGTTTTATAGTTATGTGCAATTGTACTAGTGAAATCTTAAGTTCAAAGGATAGATTTCAGAACCTCAGTTTCAAAAACACACGGATACTTGAGTACTAACAAAACAGGTCAGTAAAGCTCCATTTAGAGGTTGGAAGGACTCTTGCTAGTCATTGACGCTCCTCTTTAAAATAGAATACGTTTAATAAATTACGTTAGTGCTCCTTTACTTTTTGAGACATTTGACTTTCCTTTTTTTCAAGGTCAACAGCCGATCATTGAGATAAAAGGCTTAAACACAAGTCAGTTAGTGCTCTTATGGTTTTCAAGATATTTCAAAATTTAATTTCAAGAACATCAGCGGCACTTTTAGTCAGAATCACAAAATGATACTGATTACAAAGTATTTCGTTAGTGCTTTTTAGGGCTTCAAAAAGCGTCGACTTTACTTTCTTTTGTCAAAAGTTATGGCGTTTTTAAAAGGCCGCATTGGTGCGTGAAGTTGGCCGCAAGTATGTCGAAAATCTACAATTAGTAGTTCGTTAGTGCTTTTTAGTTGTCTAAACAGTTTGGTTAGTGCTTGGACATTTTTTACCCAAGGTTAGTCCGTGAAGTTAGCAGCCGATATGTGGAATTTCATCACCAAATTTTTACCATCGATGGTGTTTTATTAGTGCTTTTTAGTTGTCCAACCAGTTTCGTTAGTGCCTCTCAGTTTGTGTTACGTGCAAGATTTTGGTTAGCCTTTTTGCTAATTATAATACCACCCCCACTGTTCAGAGACCCTGCTCTTGGGACTAAACTGGTACACTTGAATGTGCCTTAAGGTACTTACTGGCGTTCGGAGATTTAGCCCTAGCACCGTGATCCTAGGCTTCGCTGATGGCGGGTAAGACCGACCCCGGCCTAGCTGATTTTGTCGACACTGGTTCTTAAACATTGCCTGTTTTTTTTTTGGTTAGTTTGAGACAAATAACTCGCAAAATAAGTTCATCGCAAAGTCTTGTTGTTGAAAAATTTATGGAGTTATGTCAAATTGATTACATGGAAAATCAGCTAATGCGTAGTTGAGCGTTTGGCCTACCGCTCTTCACCTACTGACGTTGTGATAAAAGTATAATTATTAGTATATATATTGCCTTTCTGTACCCTGTGAGGGTATCTAGGGTGCTCCATAGATAAATTTATCCCTTATTACGTAACTATTTTGCCGCAAAAACGTAGATTAAAAACAACAGTGTTGCCAACCGGCCGTTGTTGCCAACCTAACAAATCCACAAACCCTAACAATTCGCACAATTTTTATCATTGGAGATATGGAATGTGTTATCAGACTGTGCTTTGTTGGACCGGAAGTCTCACAGAATCATTACCCTTAGTGAACTTTCTGAACCGAAATTGTGCCCTTATCGGCCGTCTGTCAACGCCAGCTGTTTCCACTGTCACCAACCTATGTAAAGGGCTGTTCGGGCAATATTGAATCTCGTAAAATCTCCGAATAGCTTATTATTTAGAGCGGTTTTAAATAACTGTGAGTGGGTGCCAACCTAGCTGGAATATAATAACTCGCTAGTTTGATTTAATGGAAGTTTAATGATTTCCGAAACTATGACGTCGGACCTCAGCTGTTTAGGGTTTCCGGCTGTAGGGGATTTTTGTTCTTGGTCTTTTTCGTCCACGTTTTTCTAGAATTAGGCCAAAAAGGCATTTTCTGCATTTTTGTGATACAACCCCAACCAAGGTTGGCTGTGTGAGTATGTGATAAGTACTGCCTACTGTGATAGATAAATAAAACAACCAGTACTGATAGGGTTAAATTAGGTAGATAGATAGATTAGATAGGTTTAGCTGTAGAAGAATGTGCTATACTTAAATCTCAAGAATGTCGAGTCTTGGGCGGTAACTTTTTATGATTAAGTTTAGTCCCTCTTTACATTATCCTTGTCCTACCCTATGTAACATAAATTTAGTAGTAAGGTGCTGCTTTGCGATTTGCTTTTTAAGAGATATGGTGCATGCGAATAAAATTAATACAAAATGTTAAATCTATTCTCCTTTGCTGGTATTAAATATGGTTTAAAAATTAGTGTCCTTTATTTTGTTTCTTGTCACTAACGATCAGATCCTCCAGAATTAACGATTTTGGTTTCCCGTTTTCAACAAAGTAAGTTCTGTTGTGGTCTCTACTTTCTAAAGGCCCCTTAAAAAGCGGGTGACGCTGCTGTGAAATAATTACCAACGCCTTGATGAGTCAAGCCGGATAGGCCTATAAATAGAGACTGAGTAAAGTCACGTTCTGGTCTGGTAAATAAGGTCCATTTCCCTTGGACTTCTTCCGCTAAAAGAACTTGTTGGTGTAAAATAATTAATTATTTTCACCCACTCATTCTTTTGGAGAAATATATTTTTTTTTAGTAATAATTAAATGGACAACCTAGGTATAACCAACTAAGCCCTTCTTAGCATTTTTGTTGTGGCGCTAGCAAGGGTACTTAATTCTGCTAGCAAACTTTGTGCATATCGACATTTTTGATTTAAAGTTAGCAAATGTCAAACATCTCCTAATTTTTTCTGATTTTTCGACCACCATTTTGGAAAATGGCATCTAAAACAATTGGTTGAGAACATGGTAATGTATATATAACTTCTGCTAAGTCTCTTATAGATAAATCATCTTGTTGGCTAGACAAGTGAGTAGAACATAAAATTCACAGTACCGAAACTTAATAAAAAAGACAGGTAGATAGGTCATTTTTACCGGAGTATAGTATAAACATCTAAGGCGCCAAATCAAAAAAAAGTTAGAAAGGTTTAAAATGAGGTATTTATTTATGGCTCAGATGTTAACTTTATCTCCGGCACTTAAAGTTTTTGTGTAGTGGTAGTGGTAAGTTGGAAAAAAAAATTTTTAATAGTAAGCGGCGGTAAGTCAAAAAGAATGATGATGGCCATCTTGCCCTTTCTGTTTTTTTTACGAGATTGGATAAAATAAAATGAGGTTATAGGTCGCCATTTTGATATATCAGCCGCCATATTGAAACGCGTCATAGCTAAACCGATTTTTTGTGAACAATACTGTTGATTGACTTAACCTTCTTATCGTTCTTACCAAATTTGGTTCTCTTTGGTTCAATATGTTAATTTTCCTAGGTTTAAGTGAAATTTTTGGTTTAAAGCATTTTAAACCAAACCTCCTTGAGTTTTGGACATAGATTGATTTATAAAAAGAATTTTAATAAATTCATTTATTGAATAATCATCCTAAAACAATCTTTTGTTTGATTTAGGAAGAAAGTTTCAATTTAGAAGAAAAAAAAATTAAAAATTGAAACCTAAGCGGGGTTTAAATAGTACACACTCTGTAGAACAAATTAAAATTTACTAACTAACGTGCCCTTCATAATTAATTTTTCCAAATAAATCTTGTTGTCACACAACGATTTAGGTGGGTAATAATAAAATAAGGAGTAGATTCATTTTTTATTTATTTAAAAGGTGTTTTTATTTATGAAATGTATTAAAAAACTTAAATGCAAGTTTTTTTACATTTCTGTTACTGTCGAAATGTCAGTTTAAAAATATTAGCGCTGCATTCAATCACAAACAGCGAGTTCGGATCTTTTACCTCTGCTTGCACCTTGGCTTGTACTAACCTCTACTGATTAAAGCTATAGAAAGCTAAAATTAGTGGGCTTTGAGTAAGGAAAGTTTTTTTGACTGAGCTTTTAGATAACCTCTATGTTTTACTTTCAGTTTGTAAATAAATTAATATGATTGTTTTGGGTTTTTTTGTTTGGTGTATTTTTCGTGCATAATTAGTGACCTTCACTTATGTTTGTTTTACCTCGTAATGCCCTCATAAATATATTTTTTGTTCTGAAAACTGTTTCAAAATATAGCGTTTTTCTGGACAAAATTAGAGGTGTTTTATTGGTTAATGAACAACTTGGGCATATTAAATAAGGTAAATTAATCCTTGTAAAAATGGTTATTTAGGGAAGTTGTAAACGAACTTATTATCAAATGCCACAAAACAATTCCTTCTGGGGGCTATAAATTTAAACCACCCTCCTGAGGTGGTCTCAAAAACAAATAATGAGGCTATTATGTGCCAAATTTTTGGCGTATTCACCATTTGCCGTTTTGAAATCTGTCAAAAAAAATTAGTTATAGGGCATTTTCTTCTACAATATGGTGTATTTTGAGAAAAAAGCAGTTTTTCAGTGGTATTTTGCAATAACAATACAAAGTAATCAGTAACTTTGTGTCTTTTCTGTATGGGTAAGTGTGTTTTAAAAATTGGTTTTTAAATTTAGTACCCCCCAGATTTGTAAATGTTTAGACCTGTGGGGGGTACTATTTTAGATCTTAGTAAATCTTACTGTAAGGGTCGAATTTGGCATATATGTCTAATAATTTGAAGCACATTTGAAGTTGGTCGGACAAGAGGTCGAACTATTAGGATTTTTTCAAGATAAAATGGTAAAAATCTTGTTTGTTGTGATTTTCAAGGTCATTTAAGGTTTGATGACCTAAAAAATTAATTTTTTGGAATCCTCAGCCTTGAGTTATATAGAATCGAGTATAATCATACCCCGGTTGCAAAAGTTGTCTTTTTTTATGATTTTTGGCCGCCATCTTAAATGATGACGTCATATCAACCCCTTCTACACGAATGCGAAAAAACATCGGGCAACGTTTGATTGTGTGACTAAAGAGCTATCAATCCCACATCTTCACAAAACTCCTTCATTCAAAATTCCATGGGATAGGAATTATCGACATATGCCCCTACACTAATATTTAAAATATAAAATGTTTGTAGGTGATTGAAAAACTCGAAAAGCTTTACAACCACACCTACACCCATGAAAACTTTATCTTGAGTGGAACTCACACCCATAACGGCCCTGGAGGATTTATGGGTGATGTGCTTTATGACATTTCCATATTGGGATCCTGTCAAGAAACCATCGATGCCTACCTTGAAGGTATATTAGATGTAAGTATTATTTACCACGTTTATACGCACCCAAAACCGGTTTTATAATAAGAGGACGCTTTTAAATAAAAATGCTTTATCTAAGAGTTTATACATACTTTATTAAAATCGTTTTGTAGCAGCTGTTCAAAGTACTGCTAAAGCCCGATATCGTAATGACCTTTGTAGTTTCGCAAAAAAGAAATTATTATTAAAAGATATATGGTTTTTAGTTTTTGGAAAACTATAAAAAAAACAACTAAAATATCAACAGATTTTTCTAATAAACTAGGTTAAGTATATCTTTAGTTTCGCAGCAATGCACCAAAGCGTTTTTTGATGTCCCTTAAGTTAGCAATGCAAAATAACTAAATATGCCAAGTCAGCAAATTTTGTGCTTTTGTAGTTTCCGAGATATGCCTGCACTGCTGGCTACTCGTTCAATAAGATAGTAGTGCACCTTGATATAATGGTGCAGGAAAGTTGTGGTAAAGTAAAGTCAAGTAAAGTGAAGTAATCTTTATTGTACTGCAAAACGTCAAAAAATAATAGAATCTGCAAGCAATTTCAATGACGTACAATTCATTAAAAAAAAACGCATACCTGCAGTCACAAAATGGACCTTTCTAAAAGTGTATAATATATACGGACTAAAACTTTAAACGTACGACAATTTGTCATATTGTTTAAAAAAGGTCTCTAAAACTGAAAATATTTTTTTACTTAAATTAAAGGCAACGTAATTTTTATATTAAATTTTGCATAATACTAAAAAATAAGCAAAAATAATGTTTTAGTAAAGTCTTTATTGAACAATATCAAATTATCAATCGAGTAACGGACGAAGGCTGTTCTATAAAGAGGGCGGTAACCCATTTTGGAGTTGATAAAATAACAATAATACGATGGAAATAGCGCTGGATTGAAAACACTTCGACGAATAGGAAACTTGTATTAGGACAAAAACGATGGTAAACTTAATACTAATTATTTTAACTTAAAAAAGAACTAAAATAAATAATTTAGTATTTAATAGGACTACCATTTTTCCTTTGGTATATTATTTTAACGATTCGACCCCATATATTTTCCATTGGGTTAAGGTCAGGACTGTTGGCTGGCCAAGGAAGTGTTTCTATATTATTATTCTGAAACCATTGGCGAAAAACATTAGCCGTGTGTACTGGACAGTTGTCCTGCTGATAAACGAAGTCATTATTTTCATGTAAAGCCTATACAGATGGGAGCATAACGTTTTCAAAGATTTCAATATATCGTTCACTATTGAATCTTCCTTCGATTCTCCAAAAAAAACCCAAACCTCTAGCACTAAACCAGCCCAATATGTTTACAGAAAAATGTCCAGCTTTTTTAATTTGGTTTGTATATTCGGGTTCAAATCTAGAATTTGGTGGACGATAAACTAAAATTCTCCTGCTGCTTGAAGATGATTGAAAAATTTTTTCGTCAGTGAAAACCGCCCTCTTCCAGAAGTCCTTATCATGAAGAACGTTGTTCAGTGCAAAAATTACTCTGGCCTGTTTTTGTTCTTCTGTTAGAAATGGCTTCTTTGCAGCAACTCAACAAGAGACTTCCGATTTCGTTACTCCTTTATTTACTGTTGCTAAAGAATCCGAAAATAATGTTACATTAGCTGCTTCGACCGACGTTGAAAAAGGATTTTGTCTGAGATGGTCAATAAGTCTCTCATCTTGCACTTCAGAACTTACTTTTGATCGTCCTGATCCATCTTTCCTATCCGTAGAATTATTTTCAATCCAGCGCTTTTTCCATTGCATTATCGTCATTTCATCAACTCCAAAATGGGTGGCCGCTCTTCTTATAGACCAGCCGTCTTCTATAACTCGAGTGATAATTTGAACTTTTGTAAATGTTGATATCTGTAGCATTTTTAAGTATGTAACACTGAATTTTAAGCTGTCAGGCATACTAAGCTGGTGGTACCTTATAATAGTATATACTAATGGAAAGCTAAATGTTGTGGCATAGGAAAAAATGCATGTATTATTTTTTTTTAAATCAAGTTTACACTAAAATTAAACTTTTTATTTTGACCTGTTACTACCAAAATGTTCAAGGGATGTTTTCCAAAGTAAAAGACTTTAAAATTGCACTTTCACAGTAAGATTTGGACATAATAATATTAACGAAAACGTGGCTTAATCCATCAGTGTTTGATTTTCAGTTTTTTGATAATAAATATAAGAAGAGACAGGGACCTTATATACATAAATAAGAAAACGGAGGGAGAGGTTGTTGTTGCAATATATCGGTCCTGATAGGAATGTCGAAGATCTTTGTTTAAAAAGTAACATTAAGGGAGTAAAAATAGTTTTGTGTGATCCTTATATTCCCCCCAATTTGCGATTTGAAATTTATGAATCGTTTAAAGATAATATCAAAAAAGACTTGTTAAGAAACCATTACTAAAATATACTAAAATACCAAATATACAAGATTTAAACCGTAAAGCCTATTATCGCGATTAAATTAAAAAATTCAACAATGATTTTGACAAACAGATATCTACCAATATAAGAAGAAAAATATAAACTAATATTAAATCCGCATGCACACCATATAAACTATGTGCTGAAAATAACAGACACTATGATATAACAAATTTTTGGAAACTCGTACACAACACAAAAAAAGAAAAACTCTGATACTTCTTCAGACTGCAGTGAGATAGGCCAAACATTTGTAGATTACTTCCAAAGAGAAAAACCAGCTACATATAATATTACACAAAACGGCTTAAAGTTCACAAACACGACACTAACTGTAAATAAAATTATAAATCACGACATATTGGAAGCCACTGTTGAGTTAAACCCCTAAAAAATCATGCGGACCTGATAATATTCCACCTCATATTTTAAAGGCGTGCAAGGAGCGTCTGGTGAGACTCCTAGAAATCATTTTAACTCAATTTTACAAACTCAAAAATATCCAAATACTTGTAAAATTTTCAAAATCTGTCCGATATCAAAGAGTAACAAGCATAATAATAAAAAAGAGTACCGCCCCATCGCTTTGCTATATACACATCAAGTAAAATATTTGAAACTATCTTGCATAAGAAAATTTACGCTCATATCAAACTTCACGACGTTACGTTAGTTCGGCTTTAGACGCAAATATCCAAGTTGATATATTATATACTGATTTTGCTAAAGAATTTGATCGTGTAAGCCATGACGTTCTTTTGCGAAAGCTTTCGGTGTTCGGTCTCCCAGAGAATCTTCTGAATCTGAAAATATTTGCAAAACTGCCACATGATATACAAAGTGCTCCCAATATCAATATATTTAGTAAAAGATTAAAAAGATTATTACTAAAATATTCATTTTATTCAATTGAAGAATATTTTTCACAAAGATTTAGCTGACAATGTTTGTATTTTTTATATGTCTTTTTATTTTTTTTGTTAGTTTTTAAGTTTAATGATATAAGACTATCCTTCATAGAAATTCATGGACTTGACAAAAGTTTATATTTTTTATATGAATTGTTATAGTGTTTGTTCTCGTTATTTTTAGATTACTTAAATAACTGACATGTTCCATACAATTGCTAAAAATTGTCGAAGGAAACAAAACAATTATTTATTTATTTATTTATTGTCCGCCTGCATTCAAGCTAGAGATCGACACAGTGGATCTGAATAATACTTTACCAAAGCCAGTTGCTAGCTTCTTTAAGGGGCTAAACCTACTTTAGTGAAGAAAAATCTCAAAAATGAGCCACAATAGATCCGCTGGCTGGTCGTAGTGGTAAGTGCCAGAATGGCACACTCACAAATTTAATGAAAATTTAATTCAATTAAATAAATTTTGAGTAATGATTTTTTTCGTAGGCAGTAAAAATGGCCCACGAAAGCGTTCAACCTGGCCACATTTATATCAACACCGCTACGGTTTTAGATGCCAACATCAACAGAAGCCCTGCATCCTATTTGCAAAATAGCGAGGAAGAAAGAGCTCAGTAAGTCGTTTTAAAATTTAGGATTATTAGGTGTATGGGGTGATTCACGACGAAATGCTTATAGTAATAAATATTTTATTGGGTGAAGGGAAATATTAAAAAACAAGAAAAAATGTATATACTGTAGGTTTCCAAACTCCATTGTTTCCAAGATAGGTCGGGAAGTGGAAGAAAACGTAAAAAAGTTCAAAAAATTATTAGGGTCAAATGATTTTCTAATTTATTACGATCCAAAAGTGTTTTATTCAGTTTTTTGAAAACCGAGAGTTTAAGGCGATATAGCCTGCTAAAAAAACCTCTGCAATAAGTAAAAAAATCAGAATGAGTCACTCACACCTTAATAATAGCAATCGGTATTATTTTAGGTACGAATACAACACAGACAAAACTCTCGTTCAAATTAAATTCGACAACGCCAATGATCAATCAATGGGCGCTATCAACTGGTACGCCGTTCATCCGACATCCCTGAACAACACCAATTGCTTGGTGTCATCGGACAATGTTGGGTATGCTTCTATGCTGATGGAAGAGAAGGTCAATCAAGGAGATTTGCCAGGACATGTAAGTGTATATATTCTATTCTATTCTATTCTATTCTATTCTATTCTATTCTATTCTATTCTATTCTATTCTATTCTATTCTATTCTATTCTATTCTATTCTATTCTATTCTATTCTATTCTATTCTATTCTATTCTATTCTATTCTATTCTATTCTATTCTATTCTATTCTATTCTATTCTATTCTATTAAAATTATTTCTGAATCCGGGAAAAATAAGCATTTTCTAAAAATGTTAAAGATAAACCAAAAATCTGCAGTTTAAAACACCTGTATATACTTATTCTTGTCTATTGAAGTGGTATAGTAAACAATCGTAGGAGACTGTAGATTAAAAATTCGGCTAAAAACTTTGAAGACCCTCCTTATTTGGACCTCTTCGGACAATCAGCAGCCCCGGCCCCATGGCAGGAAAACAGGGCAACTACCCAGGGCGCAACGATCCAGGAGCGTTAAAATCAATAAAACAACCCAATTAAAGATGACAAAACTTCTCAAAAATAACATTTTTAGTATAATTTTTTTAGAACACCGTTAATATTTACGATTGAAATTTAATTTGAAAAAATTTTTATCAGCGGCATTTAAAACTTCTCAGAAATTGCTTTTAGTATAATTTAAAGGACTTTATTATTTAGATTTGAATCCAGGTCCGCCGCTAAACTATATAAACCAAAATTTTGGCTTCGGCGATTTTTTTATTATTAGAAAAAATCTAGCTATATTGAACGTGACGTAGCTATTTAAACGCTACCATACAAGAATTACAAATTCTGCCATCTTTAAACTGCTCAAAACAGGATCCAACAATAAAAAAATCTGAAATTTTCCTAAATGTCCCATATTCACGAAAATTTCAGATTTTTTGTCTCAAAATGTTTCATTTTTTTGAGAAATTATAATTTTGACATATGTGCCTGCCCAAGCAACACACAGCTTCGACAATATAGACTTTCGTTTTGCTTTAAAATAACTAACTTTATTAAATCTGCAATATTGTCTGTTAAAATTGTTTGATTACTAAATTTAAATTCAAAATAACTTCTATAGTTGTATCATCTAGCTAATCCTCTTTTAAAGGTAAAACATACCTAAAAATAAAAATATAAAATAACTTAACTAACAAAATAACTTCAATCTTTTTTTTTCAAAAAAAAATTACAATATGGCAACGGCAGTTATTTGTTGTATCCTAGTGCAATTTTTATTAAAATGCATCTGCTTTCAATCCTATTTAGCATTTGAGAATAAGCGCCCTCTACCGCTAGGCTGGGACCGTGAGCCCACAGCAATAAAGCCAAGATTTGCTTTTGTTTTAGATTTATTGTTTAAAAAATGCAAAGATGCTTGGTTGCACTGGCGAGCGAGCGGCCATGTTTTTATATTAAGGCGAAACGTAACCTCTCAAAAATTTGTGATAAAATAATCTTTTTTACATAAATATGCTCAAATCTAACTCTGAAAATCCTTCAAAATGAACTAAATATGCAAGAAAAAAAATTAAAAATTTCCGTTACTATCTTATTATCTCAAATTTTTGAAGCGCGTGCAGTTTAATGAAGTATCATGACGGGTTTCGTCATCAAACGAGCCTTCGCACAAAGATTTGACTCTTGGAAGTCCACAAAATGCGTATTTTTGATTGACAGCTTGTTAAACATCACTATATAATTACTGTTTTTAGATACATTTTTTGATGCCGTAGACGTTGCCACAGGCAAAAAATATTCCTCAAAATAGCTGTGACAACATTTTCATGACGTTTTCAAAACGTTGTGGCAGAAGATAGCAAAAGCATTATTGATATATTTTTTGCTGCGAAAACATTACACAGCTTAATAACAGCACGCCGTGTTACTTGGGTGGATTTTACTATATAAAAGTGATTTTTGTCAATTATATGTTAAAAATTAAACCAATTTTAATTTTAAATAATAATTTGGATGGGTTGTTTTCGTTTCATTGTATAAAGTGGCTTTTTTTCTATAACATGTTAACAACTGAACCGATCTTAAAATGTTTTAGAAAAAATTTAGATAACTGATAATCTTTTAAAAACGATGCCACACGACCCATATTGCATTAAAATATTTTTGGAGTAAGTCATTCATATCTTATGGATGGTCTTTTATGACAACATAAGATTAAAAGAAAATAATAATTTGAGTAACAAATTTGACGATTTAATTAATACCAACATTTAGATAATTCAAAAAAACCTGTAAAAAGACGTATCACATGACTCACATTGCATTTTAACATTTTTAGACTATTATTATCTGTATTAACTGCATGATTATCTCTTTTCCGTTATACTTAGGGGGCATAGCGTATTCCGTGGGACTTTTGATGAAGATTTTACGAAACCTGTTTTAATCGATTACTAATGAACCCACCAACACTGTCTAACCTCAAAAAAGAAGTTAAAAAACCTCCAAATCAATTACTTCAACCGAAAAGAAACTAAGAAATAAAAGATCAAAAGGTCTTGGGTGGAAATAACGAAAATTCAAGGAACACACAAAAGATCAAAGCGAAAAGAGAAATGATTAAACGATTTTTCGCCGTGGGTAACCAGCGTGGGCTCATCAGTAGTTTCACTGGTCACCCTCCACTATACATCATTAAACACCATCATACACTTTGAATTCCAACCTTGAACCACTCACAAATAGGCATCGTTCCGCACGGTACTTATCCAAGTTACCTGATATGAATTCGTTCTGGCGTGTTAATATTTCCAAGGCTGCTCCTAAGGCAATTAAAACAAAAAAGAAGTTAAAAAAACCTACAAATCAGTTACTTTAACCGAAAAAAAACTAAAAAAAAAAACGCCACGCCATGACGAATTCGTATCAGGTAACTTGGATAACCGTGCGGAACGATGCCTATTTGTGAGTGGTTCAAGGTTGGAAATCAAAGTGTATGATGCTGTTTAATGATGTATAGTGGAGGGTGACCAGTGAAACTACTGATGAGCCCACGCTGGTTAGCCAGGGCGAATCATCGTTTAATCATTTCTCTTTTCGCTTTGATCTTTTGTGTGTTCCTTGTGGGATGCTCATCTAAATTTGAATTTTCGTTATTTCAACCCAAGATCTTTTGATCTTTTGTTTCAAGATCTTTTGATCTTTTGTTTTTTACTGTCTAACCTGTTAACAGCCCCAAAAATGCTGCAGTCAAAAAGTAGGGTTAGGGTAACACTTTTTTTCTTAAATTTAATTTTAGGGGGCAATACTAAGAAAAATGGTGGGCTACGAGAACTCAAATATGTGTTCTGCTAGACCCAGCCGTGTTGCCAATAGAGGAAAGCCCAGACCTCTGGGCTGTGAGAACCAAGTCCAAGGGATTGCAGGGAAACACGGTTCGTGTGTTGTTGTAGCCCAAAATATGCATAAACACTGAATGTATTTTTTGGGCCATTTGGGCTGCTAGAACTCAACATCTAGGTTATGGTGACTCATGATCTGGGCTGGGAGAACCCTGCCTTTGGGTTACCAGAACTCAGCATCTGGGTTGTGGTAACTCATGGTCTGGGCTGGGAGAACCCTGCCTTTGGGCTACCAGAACTCAGCATCTGAGTTGTAGTATACTTTGAACCATTATGGGTAACTTTGAGCCACTTGGAAAATTCAGTTTTGACACATGAAAAGTTCCAACATATAGTTTTCCAAGTTGCTCAAAGTTGCCCACAGTGGTTCAAAGTTACCCCAAATGACTATACTAGTATTTCGAAAAAAAAATAAAACTTATTTCATTTTTTTATTTTATTTTTATAAGAAACTACAAGGTTAAAAGCTTTTTGTCGACGAAATAAATGCGAATGTAAAGAAAAAAGTCTTAATTTTCATCTCGAGCACGAACGCTACCAGAGAAAAAAAATACCGTCAACTAGGGAGCACTCAAAATGTGGATCGTCTTTTTCTGAAAAAAAAAAATATTTTGTGATTTAAAAATAAAACAAAATCCAACGAAGCCTCGACTCTCAAGTCATCCCGGCTGAATGTATACAAAATATAATGAATAAATAGCTAACTATACAGCACTATTCATTATAAACAAGTATAGAATTTTTGACTCTTGATCTAAGATTAAAAGGGCATTCAAAGGAAATCATCAGTTTTCTGACAAATTTGATATAAGAATAGTTAGGCTTTGTACATGTATTTTGTTACTTTAAATGAAACACCCTGTATTTTGTGTGATTTTTATAGCTAAGCAGGCTACCCTTGCCAACAATGCTAAATAACTCAAAAACTAAATTATTTTTTTTTTTAATTTCGTTAAATTCAAAACACGTTGAACATAACAAAATATATACAGGGTGTCCCAAAAGTCCGAGTCCACCCAAATATCATCTGAAGTATTAGAGGTAACTAAACTATATTTGGCATTGATCTATAACATCCAAAGATCTATTTTTTTAAAGGGCGGTTATGCCGCCCCTGACTTGGGGGGCGGCATATGGGCGGCCATCATGAAAATTTTAAATGGACACCTCTATCGAGTGATAGCTTGTTTTGAAGGACTTTGAAAAATCAACATATTGATGTAACTCTCACTTGTCTATGTCAAACGTGTCAAAAGTTATGGACTGTCAAACTTGTTTTTCACAATTTTTGACAAATTTCGAAAATTTGTGTTAGCCAATGAAAACCCATTCGAGTGATACCTTATTCAAAAGGTTTTTTCTAAACTAACATTTTGCCGTAACTGTCACTTGTCTATGTCCAAGGCGTCAAAATCTATCGTCTATGAAACTCATTGGTTTTGACAAACGTTAATTTTCTGGTTTTTGAAAGTTTACCATTTTTGTGTAACTGTCACTTGTCTAAAATAGGGAAAAAACATATAATATAGGGTGATCATTTATAACTTTTTGTTTTTTGAACAGGAGCCGCATATTTTCGATATTTGGTTATTTTATTACATAAAATTTATCGATAATGATACCTGACTCATATGAATTGTTAAATAATAAGAGAATCAAGAACAGGCGAAAGGTATTTGGAGCTACTACAAAATCAGATCATTCCTGCAATAAGAGAAGCAGCTAGGAATTTATTTGAACCCATCTTTCAGCAGGATGGGGCGCCGCCCCATTACTATCTTCCTGTGAGGCAACTTCTCAATAATGAATTTCGTCATTGGATTGGGCGTCGAGGCACTTTAGAATGGCCTGCTCGTTCGCCCGATATGACGCCTTTGGATTTTTTCTTTGGGGTTACATCAAGGAACGAATCTATTATACTAAGCCCAGAAACTTGCAGGAACTAAGAGAAAGAATTGTTGGGGTCTGCCTATCAATAACGCCAGAAATTTTAAGAAACGTTCGTAGTGAGTTTGAAAACACTTTTTTACTGTCAGGAGGTTCTTGGTGGCCATTTTCAACAGTTTTTGAATTGAATTTTCTCCATTTTCTCAAAACCCTGTTCAATAAGGTTCAATGTTGTTGCGATAGCTTTTAAGAATAAATAGTTGAGTTTTAATTTAGTTGTTTCTTTTTTAATTATAAAATTGATAGCTGATTATTATAAAAGAAAGTTTTGGGTGACATGGTTATATACTACTGTTATACCTATCAAAACGTAAGTCTTAAAAAGACCTTTCAAACAAGGTATCACTCAATAATATCTAGGGTTCCAAAAACTTGAGAAAAAATAGTTTGACAGTGCAAAGCTTTTGATAGATTTGTCTAAGACAGCTGCCGGTGGCGTTCGAATGTTACTCTTCAAAAGACCTTTCGAACAAGGTATCACTCGATAGGATTTGGTAAACTTGTGAAATTTGTCAAAACTAATGAGTTTCATAGACGATAGATTTAGACGCCTTTGACATAGACAAGTGACGGTTACGGCAAAATGTTAGTCTGGAAAAAACCTTTTGAATAAGGTATCACTCGAATGGGTTTTCATTGGCTAACACAAATTTTCGAAATTTGTCAAAAATTGTGAAAAATAAGTTTGACAGTCCATAACTTTTGACAGGTTTGACATAGACAAGTGAAAGTTACATCGACAGGTTGATTTTTTAAAGTCCTTCAAAACAAGCTATCACTCGATAGGGGTTTCCATTTAAAATTTTCATGATGGCCGCCCGTACGCCGCCCCACAAGACAGGAGCGGCACCACCGCCCTTTAAGAAAGTAGATCTTTTGATCTTATAGATTAATGCCAAATATAGTTTAGTTACCTCTAATACTTCAGAAGATATTTGGGTGGACTCGGACTTCTGGGACACCCTGTATATGCAATTTGTAAATTATAAATGTCGATAAGGTTTGTAATGGCTAACACCTTATATAAAAAAAACTTTAAGAAAAATCTAAAATATAGCGTTTGAAAATGATTGACTGTAAAAAATATAACAAAATCAAATATTTTAATATAAATATACAATACAAAACCTAAAGGCTGAACTATAACGCTAAAGCCGCCCCTAAGTCTAGTTTGCTCAGGAAAATGACAAAAATATATATAGTTGTAAATTAGGCTTAGGAAAGAGTTAGAGGCGTTAGTAAATCTCTCGTAAATATTGTTCACTCGTGAACCAGCCGCTGCACCGGCCAAGATACCTGCACATATGACCTACACTAACTACATCACAACTGGAAATGAAGCTAGCAACCGCCAGCCAAAGCAACCCGCAAGCCCGAATATGCGCAAAACTCGACATTCGGCAAGTACCGCCTATAATATAATCTGATTCACATACAATGAGCTTCGGGCTACTGCGAACATAGGGAGAATCAAGTCCAATTTACTCTCCGTGCCGTACGACCGAGGTGAGGTCGTAGCACGCTGCAGTGTTATCTTTTCGAAATTTATTTAGTTTTGATTATTTTGTTTTATTTCTGCCTTGCTCGAGAAACAGATTGGTAAGTTCTTAAGTGAAATAATACATTTTTAAAACTAAAAATGTATATCTACGAAGTTGCCGAAAAAGTGCAGATGGTCAAATGGTACTATCAAGGCAGACCATTGAGACTTATTTAAGAACATTTTTTGGAGAATTTTGTAAATCGCCCAGAACCTAGTTTATCAACGATTTATGGGTTTGTGCAGAATTTTGAAAAGTTTGGTTGTGTAGCGCCAAGAAACCATAAAAACCCACTGTTTTGAATGACGAGCAGGAAGTACGATATGTGATGATTTGCGCAGCAGTGGAGGAAAATCGAAAGTTAACTAGCCACCAAATTGCCGAAGCAGTTGATACGTCTTCAGCCACTGTCTTACGTGTTCTCAAAAAGAATGGTTATCATTCTAACAAAGCGTCAAAAACGCATCAAATTTTTCCGGAGGACAACTATCGTCGTATGGAATTTTGCGAAACAATGATGGAAAGGGCTAATCGTGATGGAAACTTTCTGAGATCTATTTTTTTCACAGATGAAAGCACTTTTCCATTAATGAATCGTCATAACCCAACACACGTTCGATATTGGTCGAAGGAAAATTTGCATTTGTATTTTGACGTAAGAACACAGTATTCCCAAATACTAAATGTTTGGGGGGGTCTTGTAGGGGAACACGTAATTGGGCCATTTTTTATTAACAGCAATTTGAATCGTCCTAGATACTTGGATCTACTGCAGCAGCATATTATTCCAACTGCTAGGCAGTTGTTAGGTGTGAGATTTGGTGAAACATGGTTTCAACAAGATGGTTGTCCCGCTCACAATGTTGGCCTTGTTAGGGAATATCTTGATAATGTATTTCCTAATCGGGTTATAAGTACACGGGGAACTATTGTATGGGCAGCTCGATCACCCGATCTTGCTCCTAGTGACTTCTATTTGTGGAGTTATATCAAAAATAAAGTTTACGGGCATGAAAGGGCTAATAATTTGGAAGAACTTCGGATTAAAATTGAAAAAGCTTTTCAAACTATCACCCCTAACATGCTTGGAAACGTTAGAAGGGGTTTTTATAATAGGCTTGGATATTGTCTAGCCGAGCAAGGAGGACTTTTCGAACATTTGCTCTATTTTTTTTTGACTGGGAAAATCTTTTTGCTCTTTAGAATGTATTATTTTATTTTGAGAAGTAGCTTTTATTTTGTTTCTCCTTATTATTTTTATTGTAACACGTTGTCAGTTATAAATCTGAGCAGTTGACAATAAAACGCTCTTATTTATCAGTGACAAAAAATAAGAAAATTACGTTATAAAAATTTGCGTATTTATTGACCAAATTCCTGTTTCATTGACTACACTCCACACAGCACCGTGGTTAGAGGCATACTAAATAACAAACGCAAGTCACGCAAGTGGTGATCGCTAGCCTGAGTATTGGTTGCTTCACTGATAGGTGTGCGATGTTCTTGCATGTACGTACACTGGCAAATTGGACTTCTTCCGGCCTATGTTCGCAGTAGACTGAAGCGGTCTGTATGTAAATCCCTGGGTTTTATTAGACGGCGGAAATAATAAACCATGATCATCAGTTAGAACAGTTCAGACCCTGAGTTATCGTAGCACCGAGACCGTGAATTACCGCAGACCCAAAAAGTTAATACATGAAACTGGGCTGGGGCAATCCCATATCTGAACTGTGGTAGCCCATGACTTGCTGAGTTCTCCCAGCTAAATTGAAATGTTTTGGGATAATCATACCGTGTGCTATAGTAACGCACGGTGTGAGTTCTGGTAGCCCCAAATCTTCAACCCACGGTCGTGGGTATCTTCGTTTTCTCAGTGAACAGAGGCCAAAATATTTTTTTAAAATATCACTTATAATATCCATACTAATGCACCTGGACATCTGAATCTTACTCAGTTGCTAGATTATACTATTACCTACAGGTCTATTGTACCGAAAAAAAAATTCGTAGTTGTTAACATCGCCCCAAGGTTAGGGACTAAATTTTTTTTCGATTTCAATTAAAAAATTATACTTCACTTATATTTCAGCCAATGTCAACAAGAATGCACCACCAGGGGTGCAGTGGACCATTTCTTAATTCTAAGTACAAACAATCAAATACTATGAAATATAAAAATCTCAAACTACTAAGGGTGACTTCTAAATAGGGGCTAAAAATTTTAAATCTCGAACTCGAAACTTGTTTAAAATTTATCAAAAAGTGCAAAATTTTTTGGCAATTAAGAATTCGAGTCAAAACACTTACATTTTAAGAGCCTATATTTTTTACATCCAACTTTGCCCCAACCCCTAGGGGCTGTACGGTGGCAAGATTTTTACCATTTTTATATTTCAGAAAACCACTCAATATACACATCTAAACCTCATCAAACAATGTGCATATGAAGTGTTTTCTGGAATATTAAAATGGTGAAAATTAGATCCTGCTCCCTTACAGCCCCCAGGGGCTGGTAAATTTGGGGGTAAACAAAATTGAGAAATGGTTTAGTGCGCCCCTAGTGATACATTTTTGTTGAAATGGGGTTATAGAGAATTGAAATATAATTTTTTAATTGAAATCGACGAAATTTTTAGCACCTAACCTTGCTAACAGCCATGAATTTCTTTTTCGGTACAGTAGACTTATAGACAATAGTATAAACTATCAACTGACTGAGACTCAGATGTACAGGTGCATTAGTATAGAAGGTATAAGGAATTTTTCAAAACACATTTTGGCCCCTCTTGCCCCCTAGGGACCATATATAAATATATATATATATAATTTTTTATGAAACATAAGGGTACGTTCCGACATATGTGCGAAATTTCGTTGCTCTAGCTCAAACCGTCTTAATTTAAGAAAAAAAATTGACACCCCACTAAGCAGAAACCTGTTACATTTACATTACGTTAACGTATTTTTGTGACCTGTCACTTATCACAGCTTGTAACCTTAACGAGGATATTACATTGCCAGGAGTTCATCAGTTGTCCTAAAAATTTACGTAACAGTATTACATTCGATTTTTTTTAACTTCCATGAGCTAGGTAATTTTTTTTTAATTGACCCCTAACTTGTTAAATATTGGTTCAAACAACATAAAAAATATATTTTTGTGCTTTAAAATCTCTGATCTTCGTGATTAAATCTTAAACACATAAAAAATAACCAAACTCTCAGTCTAAAGACGATACACAAAGGTTTTAGCGCCTTAGACCACTAGGCCATCTCGGTTTTGTTAAGAAATGTCACCAATTCACGGTACATTAATGCAGTGGTGTCATTGGTTTATAAATATATATAAAAAGGTTTCAGTTGTATCACAATAATTTCATTTGATTACCGATATAATTTCGTCGAGCGGTAAAAAAATCAAATCATACGTGCGTTACTGCGAATACATGTATATGTACTTAAATTTATACTTATTTTCTCTCTAGTTATGAAAAAAATTACAAGATTTATTTTTCAAAAATTTTCGCCATATATTTGGGTAAAAAGTTTCATTAATTTTGGAATTTTTGCATAAAACTTACAATTGTATTTGGTCATTTTCCAATAAACAATCAAGTTAGTTTTAGTTAGTAAGTTACGTAAAATCAATTTTGTACGTATGCCCCCTAAATATTAGCTTTTCACGTTCGACTCGATCAAAAACCTTCTTATGAAACCTAGACTATAATTAACCACATGATTATCTCTTTGCCTTCAGGGAAAATCCGTAATAGCCTTTGCATCTACCAACTTGGGAGACGTGTCGCCCAACATTTTGGGACCTCGATGCATCGACACTGGCGAGCCGTGCGACTCAGTGAAAAGCACGTGCAACGGCAGGAACGAGATGTGCATCGCGTCCGGGCCAGGCAAGGATATGTACGAAAGCAACGAGATTATTGCCACCAGGCTGTTTAATAAAGCTTACGTAAGTACTTATTAGAGACTTTCTGCACCCCTTTGTCGCTAATAACGGAGTACCTTACTAAAAACCGATAAGTAGGATTAGTACTAATAAGGGGCGGCCCGCAGACCTGGAAATTAGGCCTCTTCATGGGCCCTTTCTGCCATAACCCGTTTCGCACCTTAGAGAGTGTTGCTCCTCCGCTTCTAGTGTGGGGATACTCCACGTCTGCTGCCTCAATCTGGCGTATCCGTCACACTCTCATATCAGGTGCACCGCTGATTCCTCCGCCCACTCACATGCTGGGCAGGCAGAGTCGTCCAACACTCTGATGTGGGTCAGCCGATTATGCCCTGTCAGCATTCCTGCTCACAGTCCAATTTCCTTGCGAGTTTTTCTCGAGAGCCATTTAGTTCTGGCTGCGTCCGGTCCACTCACGTTGATCTCTCGCCCATTTGTTGAGCTCGCTCTGCACCTGTTTTCTTGTGATTCCCAGGACCGGTTCTGGTCCAATATATTGGCTTTCAGCCCCAGCTCTGGCAAGTTCGTCGTCCTTCTCGTTCGCTCTGTGGCCTGGGACCCACATCAGTGTCACTCTCTTGTCTTCAGCTAATGTTTGTAGCGCGTTAACGCACTCCTCCGTCAAGCTACTGACAATTTTTGGTGAAGAGAATTGAGGGCAGCCTGGCTGTCGGAACATATGCAAATGTTCCTTCTGCCATTTTTGATCTCTGGTAGGGTTACCGCCATGATAATGGCGTATAACAACTTTTCCTGAAAGACCGTAGCGTGCTCGCCAAGCGGGTAGCTTTCTTGAACTTCTAGGTCTTTCACATACACTCCTTTGCCTGTTGTCTGCCTGGCTGACAGTTTAGATCCGTCAAGCAGACCGACGCATCTCTGCTTAATTCGTTTCGGAATTCTTCTCTCTGCAACCCATCCCATTCAGGTATTGTGACTTAGTGCTGTTTGTCAAACCTCCATGTCTTCGAAGGAGTACCTACTGGCATCTTTAGAAGAGGCAACTCTTTTGTTACCAGTTCCTTGATTGCCACTTTTTCCAGTCTGCCCTTCCATTGGCCCTTGTCCCTAAGTGATAGGTGCGTCGACATCGCTTCCTTCTTGATTGGAGTTGGAAGCGAGGGGACACCTAAGATGGTTTCTAGGGCTCTAATGGGGGTCGTCTTCATTGCGCGTGCCGATAAAGTTTAAAGTTATCTGGAACTGGGGTTTTAACTGGCTATTCGGAAATCCTTTCGTCCGATTCATTTGTTAGTAGTGGGAGATCTTTGAAGCCTACTGCGGCTTTAAAAACCTAAACATGTTATAAAGACAAGGAAGTAGACATTTACGATTATTAGTTTTACGAAATTTCTATTTATCTATCAACCAACGATACACGACATATAGTGTTTTATTGAAGATGTCAGATGGCGAATTTCCAACTAATAATTTCAGCCAAGCATATTTAGTCTGTCTGTAATATTTTATCTGTAAATTTATTAGGGCGCTAAATTTTCACTTCATTTTGTAATTATATTTGATTTTAACGATACGTGCCAATTTTTGTTTAATAATTTTCTTTAGCTAAAATTTCGTAAGAAAATAGGGACTTATCGGTACATTATGTCGGCATAGCCTGACTCGGCACTATTTTTGACAGTTCCGCACGAATGTTGAAAGGTTTCTGACATTTTTGTCATATAAACATGTCATCTGAACATGCTCATATTGTGCCATTCTTAAAGTTGACAAATTAAAGTTAATGCTTTATTAAAGGCAGCCACAAACATTATGAAAGTCGATATTATTTTGATAGCAAAGATGACATATTTAGACAACAACAACGTGAGAATCATTTTAAACTTGGTGCGGAATTGTCAAAAATAGTGCCGTCTTTATTAAAGTCAGGCTATGCCGACTTTATGTACCGATAAGTCCCTATTTATTTCCACTGGTAGCATAAACAAAGTGATTTAGATCTGTTATCGTAATCTCTCTGTTTCTGTTTTTGTCTAATTTTTAAAGGTTATTGATAATGAAAATGCAGGTGAAAATAACTTTCATACATAAATATTTCTTTTACACAGGAACTGTGGATAAATTCGACATCTCTAGAAATTGTGGGTCCCATAAAATTTATTCATCAATTTCTCGACATGAGGAAAGAAACTGTGGAAGTCCAAGCTGAAAATGGAACAGTTATTACTGTAAGTAAAATTTTTATTGTGAATAGTGGGAGTAGTTTAACAATAAGCTACTTTTAAAAAAATACTACATTATAGGGAATAACAAATAAAACTTTACAGAGATTTGCAAGCGTGAACATTAAAAATAATTACATATATATATTATGCCTTGATTTAAATTGTAATATAGTACGGAAAACTCCACCATAATTTCTTTAAATCTTACCAATTTTGTGTTTATTTTCCGGAATAAAGGTCCTCTGCAGGGAAATTAATGTTGGCTGAATGTCTCAAAAATTACCCTAGTATGTGTGCCAAGTTTCATTGCTTAATAATTTTTTGCAAGGTTGTACCCCATTACCCGAACCAACACAAATGCGTTAATATGACAGGTAGCGTTTTCTACGCTTGCTTGCATTTCTCTGTAGCAGCCGATACCACAAGAAACCATAATAAGGCACTGTTATTGGGTAGTATTTCCCTGCAGCCACAGCGCTCACGTTTCTCTGCAAGCACTCAAGGCGAGCGTACAATACAACAAGTTGTCTAGATAAATTTTTCTCCTTTCCCTTATTACCTTTTTACAAATATAAACGCCAAAATCGATGGCCTATTGTGAAAATATACACATTTTCAACGTTAAAATGTTCTTTTAGGGTAAAGGATGTTACCCAGCCATGGGCTACGGTTTCGCCGCTGGAACTACTGATGGACCGGGTGAATTTGACTTTACGCAGGGTTCAACCAGTGACAATCCTTTTTGGAATGGAGTAAGGGATTTCGTTTTCCCCCCCACCGCCGAAGATATCAAATGTCACTATCCTAAACCGATTTTACTAACTACCGGAAGGGTAAGTGATCAACAGAATACCATCAAAAAGTAAGACTAAAGTCGGTTCGCTGTATGAAGTCCGATATCGGATGAAGTCTCCAAAAAATGAACAGTAAGTCAGTTAAGTTAGAATGCCCTCGCTGTACTTGATCGTGTCAGACATCTCACTGGTTAACTGTATGTATCAGCGGTCTTAAAACAAAATTATTTAAGAATAACGCGTTACACTTACACCACGATAAATATTTCTATTTTATTTTATTTTTCACTTATGCTTTTGAAAAACTTTTTACGTCAATAAGTTACAGATTTTGACAGGTATATTTTCCGAGAATTTCATTATTTTGGGGTCATTATAGGTAAATCTGGAGCTGTCGTCAATGCTAATAATCACTGCCAATAGGTTTTATTGCTTCCAAGAAATAATTAAAATATGCTCCAGTTGGGGATGGTATGTTCTATTTTAAATAAGTAGGTATGCTTTTATTTGCTTTTACTTTGTTTCTTATTGTGTGTGAATTACGGAATTTAAACCAGTTATAAAGCAAAGCTATGGAAAATGTTCAGCAAGGTGACACAACGCCTAGAAGGTGTTTATCTCCAGGTGAATGCCATTTGGTATTACAAGTGGAACATTATTTTACGTGAGAAAAAAAATAACTCGGGACCGTTAGTGTCTGTTTTGGCAGTGCAAAAATGAACGTCTGATGCTTGCGGCATTTCAGATAAGACTTTAAGAAGACTTCGAAAACAGAGTGAAGAGGAATTGGACAGACCATATAAAAGGGTTCGACAGCATTCAAAAACCTTTGATCTATCGCAAAGGATTAAACTATCGATTAGAAATATTGTTTATGATATGTATAAGTCAAAGGAATATGTTACTCTTAAAGCTATTCTAGAAAAGATAAAGGAAAAACAACTTTGCGATATTGGAATTACGAGTTTGTCCAAAATTTTAAAAGAGATGGGCTTTAAATATAAAAAAACGAACAACAGAAAAGTGCTTTGCGAGCAATCCAATATTGTGTCAAGAAAATGGAAATTTTTGAGAGATTACATAAAAAACAAAAAATCGGAATTGCCAAGGCAAGTTGTTTTTCTTGACGAAACATGGGTATTTGCGCACGGAACTTCAACAAAATCGTGTTGACAGGATGAATCGAAACAAAAAAAACTGACGATTATCACGGCAATATGGATGCTAACATTTTTGAGCATTGGTTTGAGGAAAAACTTTTAAATTTTTTTTTTGTGTTGGACAATGCGTCTTACCATACGAGACGAAGCAGCTGGAAAAAAGAGGAATTAAGAGAGTGGTTGTCAAAGAAAAACATAAACAATGAAAATTTATTTTTAAAAAGTGATCTTTTAAGCAAGCGTAAAGAGCAGCCATTTAAAAAAAATATATTGTTGACGAATTAGCCCTTAAATATGGACATCAAGTTTTGAGATTACCACTCCACCATTGCCATTACAACGCAATTGAATTGGTATGGGGTATTAGCAAAAATTATTATGACAAACATAAAAATATGTAAAAATATCGGTGAGCCTAGCGTTATAAAGTTGTGGGAGGAGGCACTTAGCAAAGTGGGCAAAGAAGAATGGCGGAAATGCATTGAACACACCGAAAAAATTACTTTTCAATCTTATGAGACAGATCAGGTTATAGACGAAGTAAGACCGTTATTTATTACGGATGATGATAATGATTCTGAAAGCATGGATGATATTTCAGATGCAGACGAAGACTATTTTTAGTATGCATTTATAAGTAGGTGCGTTCTATCGCAAGACTGCAATATCGGTTCTTTTTACAACCAAAACTATATATAAAAGAATTGGTAAAACTAATTTGCCTAAATACTATAAAAGCTAAGAAATAATCTTTTTTTACCTAATTATTTTTTATTAACTTTAAATGATTTTTTTAAGTACTGTGTACAAATGTCCAAACCATGACTTTCCTAATTACCGATGCAAAAATAGTAGTTTTGACAACTAGTGGCTAAAATAGTGCTTTCTTACAAGCGTTGTTTTAACAAACGAGCGCAGCGAGGTATTTAAAAACGCGAGTAAAAAAAAGCACAGTTTATCCACGAGTTGTAAACACTAATTTTTTTAATACCTTTATCAAAAAACCCAAGAAAAACCGGAAAATAGTTTTAAAAATCTCGAGCGAAGAGCACTTCTCGCAAAACAGACCATCTTTACACTATAAATCAAGGTGGCTGGTAAAGAAATAACAATTGTTGCCATAGCGATGAGTCTTTTTATCGGTGACGTTCGTTGCTGCGACATTTTAATATTTGACAGTTTAATATTTTTACGATGTTTTTAAATAATATTTCGTAAATACTTGGTGAAAACTGGCGGAAATGGTTTTATTTTTAGGCAAGAATAATTAGATTTTTCAATATTACTATTTTCCGCTATTTTTCTTTAATTTTGGGTAAAAAACATCGGTAACCAAAGAAGCCATGCCTTACCCAACTAGCAATTTTTAGTTGTGCAAGTTGTAAAAATTAGAATTGCTCTAATTTTAAACGTTGTTTTACAGATAAAGAATAGTTATCATGGCGACGGTCGACAACGTCGTCTATTATACGACGCCTAAACGTTTATCACAACTTCAGTCGCAATCACAACTATTTATGACCGTCTATTTCACTAACAGTAATTTCTTAGTTGTGAAGGCGCCGACTACAAACCGGTGTGTGCTAAACCAAAAATTGATCAATTTACTCCACGTTTTCTGGCCGGTTTGTTGGAGACGCGGGCGCGCCTGTTTTCATCTAATCAATTTTTCTGTTATGTTTGCAACAAGCCAATTTTAGAGCACGGCTGTCTGTCATACAAACGTCAATTAATTCAGTAAAAATAAATAAGAAGTGTTTTATGTTGGAAATTTGGAACCTTTGGTTGCACTAAAACAAAATTATGATTGTTTTCCACAAACCAAAACTACAATTTTTTGCACTCGACGCGCGTTTCGCTAACAACGTTAGCATCATCAGGAGACGATAAACAATGAACTAAATTAATCTACGCTCTATCTTATATACAATCCTTTAGTGGGCGGAGATAAGACTAATAATTTGTGATTGATCACGATTTTTAATCCTATCTCCCCTCAACCAAAGAATAAAGTGTACTAAACGGGATGGGTCCTCTATCTTTATTTAAACTATTTCTGGATTTAATGATTTCCATACTTTCATATGCATTCAAAAGTCTTTTGTTTGGTACACTTTTTAGAAGTTTTAGGTTATCTAATGTGAATCTATGATTGTTTTCAAAAGCATGCTCGGCCACACTTGACTTTTCTGTTCTTCCGTATTTTAAGTGTGCTAAGTGTTATTTAAAATGTGTTTGAATAGAGCGTCTCGTTTGGCCAACATATTTTTTGTCACAATCCATGCAACTAAATTCGTAAATTCTACTTTTTTCTAGAACTGTAGTTTTATCCTTGGGATTTCCTAGTAAGCTTCTTATTGTGTTACCGGATTGATATACTAATTTAAGACCGGTGTTATTAAATACTTTGTGTAATCCTTTCGTATAATTAGGATTATAAGGAATTGATACAAATTTTGAGTCGCAGGTATCTTTTTGTCTGAAAAAGGTAGAATTCCGAAAGGTCTTTTGAAAAGAATGTCTATTTATCAGCTTATTTATTAAGCCTTCGTCGTAAACGTTTTCGCCAGCTATATTCCTAATCCTATTCTTTTCTGCTTCAAATTTTTCTTTGTTTAAGGGGAAATTTACTAATCTATATGTTAAAAAGTGCAAACTTGCAAGCTTATGTTGTAAGCAATGAAAAGAGTCATTTGGAATATACCTGTTGGTGGCCGTGCCTTTTCTGTATAGGTCAAAGTCCAATTTATTTTTATTTCTTATAACTAAAGTGTCTAGAAATGGCAGTGTACCGTTGTTCTCTGTTTCATAAGTAAATTTAATAGTGGGAAATTTGTTATTTATTTTTTCCATAAAATTTTCAACACTAGTTACTTTAGTGTTGAATACTGCAAACACATCGTCTACATACAGAAATAGTTTAAATAAAGATAGAGGACCCATCCCGTTTAGTACACTTTATTCTTTGGTTGAGGGGAGATAGGATTAAAAATCGTGATCAATCACAAATTATTAGTCTTATCTCCGCCCACTAAAGGATTGTATATAAGATAGAGATTAATTTAGTTCATTGTTTATCGTCTCCTGATGATGCTAACGTTGTTAGTGAAACGCGCGTCGAGTGCAAAAAAGTGTAGTTTTGGTTTGTGGAAAACAATCATAATTTTGTTTTTAAGAAGTGTTTTGTAAAGTTTCTATTAGTTTTGTTTGAACATTTTGCACTATCAAAAGGAACAAATGGTATAAATATTCTTCGATATTTTGACATGTTACAGCTGTCATTGAAGGTGATTCCCCAGTGTGTCGGAAAAAAAGAGGAAGGTCCTGTGTAAACAACAAGGACGGAAATTAAGTGAGCAGCAGAAAGCTAATTTGTAAACAAACATTAAAAATATTTTTTTTGCTTTTTTCTACAATAAACTAAGATCTTTTTGCATATAAAAATCCATATTTTGTTCTTAGGAATCCTAAGCAACATCTTTAAAGGATTTTCGAAGCGATTTTTAAATCATGATTTTTTTTTAAATTTTATAAAATCATCTTAATCGAGGGCGCGCTTGTTTTTTGGAGCTACGAACTGTACACTTGACAGTACTACCGTCTGTTTATATATTTTGGCATTGGTTCATGATGCAAAACATGATATATAACATAGAATATCATTTTAGTTCAATAATATTATGGTGTTAGAAATAGTTTAATTTGTAGTCGAATAGTGTATTTATCATTTTACGTAATGAATAATATTTTGAACAAATAATTGTACTCCAAAACCCATTGAACTATTACTTCAACTGTAGTCGCGATCGCGACGTTGACTTAACCAAAAAATCATCCACCAAATTGGTGCAAAAGTGGGTGGTGTTTGAGTAAAAGTAAACGTTGCGACGCAACGTTGGCACGCGGTACACAACGTTGAGACGTCGACAAATTGCTAGTTGGGTAGTTATCTGCAGACAGTTACTTAAATCATGTTTTTGATGAAGGCATAAAAAAAAATTGTCTCCGCTTGTTATTTAAACCAACGCTTGTAAAAAAGCACTATTTTAGCCACTAGATGTAAAAACTACTATTACTTAGAAAACGTAATTCGTCATGTTCCAAAAATATAATTTATTGTTTGAGAACCACCGTCTTACCTGCTCAAGAGGTTTTATTGCTTAGCGGACTTCTTACAACGAATGCACTTTACCTAATCTTATACAGACCGCTTCAAGCTACTGCGAACATAGGCTGGAAGAAGTCCAATTTGCCAGGGTACGTACATGCAGGGACACCGCACACCTATCAGTGAAGCAACCAATACTCAGGTTTGCGATCACCACTTGCGTGACTTGCGTTCGGTATTTAGTACGCCTCTAACCACGGTGGTGTGTGGAGCGTAGTCAATGAAAGCCGAATTTGGTCAATAAATACGCAAATTTTTATAACGTAATTTTCTTATTTTTTGTTCTGATAAATAAGTTAGTTAGAATGCCCTCGCTGTACTTGATCGTGTCAGACATCCCACTGGTTCACTGTATGTATCAGCGGTCTTAAAACAAAATTATTTAAGAATAACGCGTTACACTTACACCACGATAAATATTTCTATTTTATTTTAGTTTTCACATATACTTTTGAAAAACTTTTTACGTCAATAAGTTACAGATTTTGACAGGTATATTTTCCGAGAATTTCATTATTTTGGGGTCATTATAGGTAAATCTGGAGCTGTCGTCAATGCTAATAATCACTGCCAATAGGTTTTATTGCTTCCAAGAAATAATTAAAATTTGCTCCAGTTGGGGATGGTATGTTCTATTTTAAATAAGTAGGTATGCTTTTATTTGCTTTTACTTTGTTTCTTATTGTGTGTGAATTACGGAATTTAAACCAGTTATAAAGCAAAGTTATGGAAAATGTTCAGCAAGGTGACACAACGGCTAGAAGGTGTTTATCTCCAGGTGAACGCCATTTGGTATTACAAGTGGAACGTTATTTTACGTGAGAAAAAAAATAACTCGGGACCGTTAGTGTCTGTTTTGGCAGTGCAAAAATGAACGTCTGATGCTTGCGGCATTTCAGATAAGACTTTAAGAAGACTTCGAAAACAGAGTGAAGAGGAATTGGACAGACCATATAAAAGGGTTCGACAGCATTCAAAAACCTTTGATCTATCGCAAGGGATTAAACTATCGATTAGAAATATTGTTTATGATATGTATAAGTCAAAGGAATATGTTACTCTTAAAGCTATTCTAGAAAAGATAAAGGAAAAACAACTTTGCGATATTGGAATTTGTCCAAAATTTTAAAAGAGAGGGGCTTTAAATATAAAAAAACGAACAACAGAAAAGTGCTTTGCGGGCAATCCAATATTGTGTCAAGAAAATGGAAATTTTTGAGAGATTACATAAAAAACAAAAAATCGGAATTGCCAAGGCAAGTTGTTTTTCTTGACGAAACATGGGTATTTGCGTACGGAACTTCAACAAAATCGTGTTGACAGGATGAATCGAAACATTGCTATTCCAGTACCCGTGCAAGTAATGGAAAAAGATATTTAATAATAATTTATTTCAAATACCAGTTTAATATTTTCACCAACAATAAAAACTGACGATTATCACGGCAATATGGATGCTAACATTATTGAGCATTGGTTTGAGGAAAAACTTTTAAAATTTTTGTTTTGTTTTGGACAATGCGTCTTACCATACGAGACATTTCCTACAAGCAGCTGGAAAAAAGAGGAAATAAGAGAGTGGCTGTCAAAGAAAAACATAAACAATGAAAATTTATTTTTCAAAAGTGATCTTTTAAGCAAGCGTAAAGAGCAGCCATTTAAAAAAAATATATTGTTGACGAATTAGCCCTTAAATATGGACATCAAGTTTTGAGATTACCACTCCACCATTGTCATTACAACGCAATTGAATTGGTATGGGGTATTAGCAAAAATTATTATGACAAACATGTCTGTAAAAATATCGGTGAGCCTAGCGTTATAAAGTTGTGGGAGGAGGCACTTAGCAAAGTGGGCAAAGAAGAATGGCGGAAATGCATTGAACACAACGAAAAAATTACTTTTCAATCTTATGAGACAGATCAGGTTATAGACGAAGTAAGACCGTTATTTATTACGGATGATGATAATGATTCTGAAAGCATGGATGATATTTCAGATGCAGACGAAGACTATTTTTAGTATGCATTTATAAGTAGGTGCGTTCTATCGCAAGACTGCAATATCGGTTCTTTTTACAACCAAAACTATATATAAAAGAATTGGTAAAACTAATTTGCCTAAATACTATAAAAGCTAAGAAATAATCTTTTTTTACCTAATTATTTTTTATTAACTTTAAATGATTTTTTTAAGTACTGTGTACAAATGTCCAAACCATGACTTTCCTAATTCCCGATGCAAAAATAGTAGTTTTGACAATTAGTGGCTAAAATAGTGCTTTTTTTACAAGCGTTGTTTTAACAAACGAGCGCAGCGAGGTATTTAAAAACGCGAGTAAAAAAGCACAGTTTATCCACGAGTTGTGAACACTAATTTTTTTAATACCTTTATCAAAAAAACCCAAGAAAAACAGGAAAATAGTCCTAAAAATCTCGAGCGAAGAGCACTTCTCGCAAAACAGACCATCTTTACACTATAAATCAAGGTGGCTGGTAAATGAAATAACAATTGTTGCCATAGCGATGTGTCTTTTTATCGGTGACGTTCGTTGCTGCGACATTTTAATATTTGACAGTTTAATATTTTTACGATGTTTTTAAATGATATTTCGTAAATACTTGGTGAAAACTGGCGGAAATGGCTTTATTTTTAGGCAAAAATAATTTTATTTTTCAATATTACTATTTTCCGCTATTTTTCTTTAATTTTGGTTAAAAAACGGACAGAAATCTTTTTTTTGCACCCGTGATCAAAAAAAAATTTTTTTTTTGCATCGGTAACCAAGAAAGCCATGTCTTACCCAACTAGCAATTTTTAGTTGTGCAAGTTGTAAAAATTAGAATTGGTCTAATTTTAAACGTTGTTTTACAGATAAAGAATAGTTATCATGGCGACGGTCGACAACGTCATCTATTATACGACGCCTAAACGTTTATCACAACTTCAGTCGCCATCACAACTATTTATGACCGTCTATTGTACTAACAGTAATTTCTTAGTTGTGAAGGCGCCGACTACAAACCGGTGTGTGCTAAACCAAAAATTGATCAATTTACTCCACGTTTTCTGGCCGGTTTGTTGGAGACGCGGGCGCGCCTGTTTTCATCTAATCAATTTTTCTGTTATGTTTGCAACAAGCCAATTTTCGAGCACTGCTGTCTGTTATACAAACGTCAATTAATTCAGTAAAAATAACTAAGAAGTGTTTTGTAAAGTTTCTATTAGTTTTGTTTGAACATTTTGCACTATGAAAAGGAACAAATGGTATAAATATTCTTCGATATTTTGACATGTGACAGATGTCATTGAAGGTGATTCCCCAGTGTGTCGGAAAAAAAGAGGAAGGTCCTGTGTAAACAACAAGGACGGAAATTAAGTGAGCAGCAGAAAGCTAATTTGTAAACAAACATTAAAATTTTTTTTTTTGCTTTTTTCTACAATAAACTAAGATCTTTTTGCATATAAAAATCCGTATTTTGTTCTTAGGAATCCTAAGCAACATCTTTAGAGGATTTTCGAAGCGATTTTTAAATCATGATTTTTTTTAAAATTTTATAAAATCATCTTAATCGAGGGCGCGCTTGTTTTTTAGAGCTACGAACTGTACATTTGACAGTAAACTACCGTCTGTTTATATATTTTGGCATTGGTTCGAATGTTATGATGATGCAAAACATGATATATAACACAGAATATCATTTTATTTTAATAATATTATGGTGTTAGAGTATAGTTTAATTTGTAGTCGAATAGTGTATTTATCATTTTACGTAATGAATAATATTTTGAACAAATAATTGTACTCCAAAACCCATTGAACTATTACTTCAACTGTAGTCGCGATCGCGACGTTGACTTAACCAAAAAATCATCCACCAAATTGGTGCAAAAGTGGGTGGTGTTTGAGTAAAAGTAAACGTTGCGACGCAACGTTGGCACGCGGTACACAACGTTGAGACGTCGACAAATTGCTAGTTGGGTAGTTATCTGCAGACAGTTACTTAAATCATGTTTTTGATGAAGGCATAAAAAAAAATTGTCTCCGCTTGTTATGCTTGTTATTTAAACCAACGCTTGTAAAAAAGCACTATTTTAGCCACTAGATGTAAAAACTACTATTACTTAGAAAATGTAATTCGTCATGTTCCAAAAATATAATTTATTGTTTGAGAACCACCGTCTTACCGGCTCAAGAGGTTTTATTGCTTACCGGACTTCTTACAACGAATGCACTTTACCTAATCTTATACAGACCGCTTCAAGCTACTGCGAACATAGGCCGGAAGAAGTCCAATTTGCCAGGGTACGTACATGCAGGGACACCGCACACCTATCAGTGAAGCAACCAATACTCAGGCTTGAGATCACCACTTGCGTGACTTGCGTTCGGTATTTAGTACCCCTCTAACTACGGTGCTGTGTGGAGCGTAGTCAATGAAACCCGAATTTGGTCAATAAATACGCAAATTTTTATAACGTAATTTTCTTATTTTTTGTCACTGACAAATAAGAGCTTTTTTTTGTCAACTGCTCAGATTTATTACTGGCAACGTCTTACAATGAAAATAATAAGGAGAAACAAAATAAACACAAGGTCTCAAATTAAAATAATACATTCTAAAAACCAAAAAGATTCTCCCAGTCAAAAAAATATTAGAGCTAATGTTCGAAAAGTCCTCCTTGCTCGGCTAGATAAATATCCGAGCCTATTATAAAAACCCCTTCTAACGTTTCCAAGCATGTTAGGGTGATAGTTTGAAAAGCTTCTTCAATTTTAATCCGAAGTTCTTCCAAATTATTAGCCCTTTCATGCCCGTAAACTTTATTTTTGATATAACTTCACAGATAGAATTCATTAGGAGCAAGATCGGGTGATCAAGAGATAAAATAGTACAAATACATTAACAAGATATTCCCTAACAAGGCCAACATTGTGAGTGGGACAACCATCTTGTTGAAATCATGTTTCACCAAATCTCACACCTAACAACTGCCTAGCAGTTGGAATAATATGCTGCTACAGTAAATCCAAGTATCTAGGACCATTCAAATTACCGTTAATAAAAAATTGCCGAATTACGTGTTCCCCTACAATATCCTCCCAAAAGTTTAGTTCTTGGGGATACTGTGTTGTTACGTCAAAATACAAATGCAAATTTTCCCTCGAACAATATCGAACGTGTGTTAGGTTTTAGGTTTGACCATTCAATAATGGAAAAGTGCTTTCATCTGTGAAAAGAATAGATCTCAGAAAGTTTTCATCACGATTAGCCCATACGACGACAGTTGTCCTCCGGAAAAATTTGATGCGTTTTTAACGCTTTGTAAGAATGATAACCATTCTTTTTGAGAACACTTAAGACAGTGACTGAGGACGTATCAACTGCTTCGGCATTTTGGTGGCTAGTTAACTTTCGATTTTCCTCCACTGCAGCGCAAATCATCACATCTCGTACTTCTTGCTCGTCATTCAAAACAGTGGGTTTTTTATGGTTTCTGGGCGCTACACAACAAAACTTATCAAAATTCTGCACAAACCTATAAATCGTTGATAAACTAGGCTCTGGACGATTTACAAAATTCTCCAAAAAAAGTTCTTGAATAAGTCTCAATGGTCTGCCTCGATAGTACCATTTGACCATCTGCACTTTTTTGGCAACTTCGTAGACATCCATTTTTAGTTTTAAAAATGTATTATTTCAATTAAGAACTTACCAATCTGTTTCTCGAGCAAGGCAGAAATAAAACAAAATAATAAAAAGAAAATAAATTTCCAAAAGATAACCCTGCAGCGCGCTTCGAATCCACCTAGGTCGTACGGCACGGAGAGTAAATTGGACTTGATTCCCCCTATTTTCGCAGTAGCCTGAAGCTCATTATATACCAGAATGTGTTCAGTGAACCATGAAGTTTACACTTGGTTTGCTCCGCGCTTTCACAGTTGAAATCCGTTACCTCCGAAAAGTGTTGGTCTCCAAAGGTCCTTGATGGTGAAGCTTGTTTGATAAAATACATTCTGGTTCCTCAGGATAAATGCTGTCTCTCTGAATTTTCGCTTGAATAGATTTTCCTGCTTGGCGACGATCTTTGGCCCTTTTTATTCCATCTGATGTTTATTTTCCCAGCAATGTTAAGCTATTTTCGATCCAGTTGTGTCACCTTGTCGAGTTTTGCGTTTGTGTAGTGTAAGTCGAACTTCCATAGGTCAGCTGGTTTCTCCGATGTAGATATCCCCACACTCGCATGGTACACTTGATTTCAAAAAAAACTCATACATGCATTTTTTCCTATGCCACAAAATTTAGCTTTCCATTAGTGTATAATATTATAAGGCCCTACCAGCTTAGTATGCCTGATAGAATTCAATGTGAAATCCTTAAAAATACCATAGATATCAACATTTACAAAAGTTCAAATCATCACTCGAGTTATAGAAGACGGCTTGTCTATAAGAAGAGCGGCCACCCATTTTGGAGCACAACCAAAAGTAAGTTCTGAAGTGCAAGATGAGAGACTTATTGACCATCTCAGACAAAATCCTTTTTCAACGTTTTCGGTTCTTTAGTAACTAACAGTAAATAGAGCAGTAACGAAATCAGAAGTCTCTTGTCGCAAAGAAGCCTTTTCTAGCAGAAGAACAAAAACAGGCCAAATTGATTTTTGCACTGAACAACCTTCTTCGTGATAATGACTTCTGGGAGAGGGTGGTTTTCACTGACGAAAAAAATTTTCAATCATCTTCAAGTAGGAGGAGAATTATAGTTTATCGTCCACCAAATTCTAGATTTGAACCCTAATATAGAAACCAAATTAAAAAAGCTGAACATTTTTCTGTAAACATGTGGGGCTGGTTTAGTGCTAGAGGTTTGGGTTTTTTTTGGAGAATCGAAGGAAGATTTAATACTGAACGATATATTGAAATCCTTGAAAACGGTATGCTGCCATCTGTACAGGCTTTACATGAAAATAATGACTTCGTTTATCAGCAGGACAACTGTCCAGTACACATGGCTAATGTTGTTCGCCAATAGTTTCAGAATAATAATATAGAAACACTTCCTTGGCCAGCCAACAGCCCTGACCTTAACCCAATGGAAAATATATGGGGTCGAATCGTTAAAATAATATACCAAAGGAATTGGAGACCACGAAATGCTGCAGAGTTAAGCGATGCTATTAATCGCTGTTTCCATCGTATTATTGTTATTTTATCAACTCCAAAATGGGTTACCGCCCTCTTTATAGAACAGCCTTCTTCCGTTTCTCGAGTGATAATTTGATATTGTTCAAAAAATACTTTACTAAAACATTATTTTTGCTGATTTTTTAGTATTATGCAAAATTTAATATAAAAATAAGGTTGCCTTTAATTTAAGTAAAAAAATATTTTCAGTTTTAGGGACTTTTTTTATGGTATTGGTTGCCTATTTTTCTTATCTTTTCTGAGATTCTTTTGACCTATGAAAATATTTTGTTTTGTTAGTTTTGACGTCAAAAGTTTGTACACGAACGTACCACTGGAAGAATCACTCCAAATCAATAAACAGAAGCTATTCAATAATAGCCACCTCTCTAATAGAACCAATCTACCAATCAATACCATTATGGTTTTGTTAAAGTGCTGTCTGCAGAATTCTTATTTCCAGGAGAAGGACAGATATTTTCGACAGGAAGATGGACTACCCATCGGATCTCCACTTTGGCCGGTAGTGGCCAATCTCTTTATGGAATCCTTTAAAGAAGAAGCTCTGCAACCATTTTGTCAGAAACCCAAACTATGACTAAGATACATGGACGACATATTCATCATCTGGGAAAAAGACAACAACACACTAGAACAATTCTTCAATCATGTCAACGACATAAAAAAACTGCATCAAATTAACTCTGAAAAACGAAGAAAGTTGTCCACTCCCTGTTCTGGTCACCAAAATCCACTTCCTCTTATCGAAAACCCACTCATGGAAAATATCTTAATTTAAAATCAAACCACTCCACATCAACCAAACAAGAAATTGAAAAATCTCTCATAGATCGAGCCACCTACATCTGTAATACAGAAGAAACTTTAAATAAAGAAAAGTCAAAAATTCGATACGATCTCCAACTACACGATTAATAAAACTCTTCAGACCACACCAACGCCAAAGTCTAGATGTAAATACTAAATGAAAGGCGACACTTATAATTCCATACTTTGGACTGTCTTCAAAACGACCATAAGACTAAGAAGGCAGAACAATATTTAAATCAAGGTTCAAATCATTCTGCTACAACCAAACGAGGCATAATAAGAACTTTGTATAATAGAGCGGTTAAAATCTGCAACAATTCTTATGACTTGGATATCGAAATAAGAAACATTAAGAAGGATCTGCAGCAGAATGGTTACAGCCTTAAACTTATAACAGATACTATTTCTAAATTTCAGCAAACAGCATGCATTCCTTCCAATTCCATACATGAAAGGAGTATCAGATGAAATTCGAAGAGTAGCGAACAACTTTACTATTAAAACAGCTTTTAAGTCTAATAATACAATAACCAGAGAACAAACAAAATAAGCAATGCATTTAACAAGTTCCTTGTGAGTGTGGTGTTGTTAGGCTTAAAGAACATCAGACAAATATCCAAAGAGGTGAAACAACACCGAATGAAGTCGACAGAAGCAAAGGTTTTGCACAAGGATTCGCACTGGAAAAAGCGAAAATTTCTTGAAGCTGCCTTTACTTGTCAGAATCAGGGTGTTTTCAGTAAACCAAGTGTTAAAATTCCAAATATTTGGGAGCCCCGCCTTGGGCGGAGCCAACTTAACTTCACGGTTGAGTCATTTTTCATAGTATATAAGTACGTAGCCTAATCGAAACGTCGTGTATAAATAAAATATAGACAATGGAAGTTCGAAACACAGAGTTAATTTCATATACATCATTGTCTCAAACTTTCAAGCAATAAGAAGGCAATTGACAAAAACTAAACCACAACGCCATGACACCAAGAACTGCATCTATCATGTGTACCATGCGAGTGTGGGGATATCTACATCGGAGAAACCAGTCGACCTATGGAAGTTGAATGAATCGAAAATATGTCAACATTGCTGGGAAAATCAACATCATATGCAATGGAAAGAGGCAAAGATAGTCGCCAAGGAGGAAAATCTATTCAAGCGAAAAAATAAAGGCAATGGAAGTTCAAAACTCTAGTTTACTCTCATAGTTGTATGATGTAAACCAAATCTTGAAAACCACAAGATCCCGATGCAATATATTTTCCTTTTAGCTGAAAAGAGATACCTTTTATTTTAGTACTGTAGCAAACAACTTTTGGACTTCTGTTGATAAGATATTAGGGACGTATCGGTACATAAAGTTGGCTTACCCTAACTTTAATAAAATCAGCACTATTTTTGATATTTCTTTCACTTTACTCATCTGTTTCAGGCAATTTTTAAGTGCTCTTATCCAACTTTAAAAAAATAAAACACAGTTATTTTTAGCAGGACTGATTATAACGACAAAATTGAAGTTAGACTCTTCTTATTTGCGGAGGCTATCCGAAACCTATATGCATTCGAATTATCCAGCTAAAGATTTTTTGGGCGCGGTGCTGTCAAAATAATGTCGACTTTTGTTATGTTTTTGTCAGGTTTGTGCTGACCTTTAATAGATAGTAGGGACTTATCGGTACACAAAATCGAGATAGCTTGACTTTTTTTGGCAGTTGCTCACGAAATTTAAAAGGTTTGTGACATGCTCATATTATGTCACCTATAAAGCTGACATAATTAAAGTTAATGCCGTTATTATGAACTTAATAGGGGCTGACTTTTATAAAGTCGGCACTATTTTGGACAGTTACAGAGGACTTAACTTTAATTTGTAATAGAATATTGTAGTATAATTGTAGGTCACGCACCCACGTCGTTGGAACTCGGAATGGTTACATTTAATAAATAAAAGTTTGGCAACGTAAATTTTATTACAATTCTACTTTAAAACTTATACTAAATATAACGTCTCATGAACTGGACGTTATACCGGGTGTCCAAAGGTGAGTGGCCTATTAGATTATTTTGGAAACTATACAATAGAAACTTTTAAACTTTCTATTCTAACGTAAGCCCATGTAAAGTTTATTTATAACATTCTTTCGTAATTGCCATTTACAGGTAATCTTAACAGCAACTTTGTTCAAAAAAAGAAGTTAAAAAATCTCCAAATCAGATATAAAAACGAAAAGAATCTAAAAACAAAATAATAACTTTGTTATTTTAAATTAAACACCCTGTATATATTTCCATTTTTGGATTGGATTGATTGACAAGTTTTCACGTTCGCATCATAATTTTTCACAAGCTATCGTTTTAGACTATTTTTAAATTTAACTCAGGGCGTAAAATATTCCAAGGTAAATTTAACCCTGGATTAAAAATAAAACGATAGCCTGATAGGAATGTGGAAACCGTTTTGTCCTATCTTTAACCGTTATGATGTTACGGGCTGTCAAAGTTATAACATGGCTATTTTCAACTGTCAATATTTTAAAAACAGTTGAAAGTAGGTATAGGACATTATGCATATAATTTACCTAGAATTTTTTCTAGAATCCAAAAATGCGAAAAAATGCGGGGTGTTTTATTTAAAATAACAAAGTTTTTGACAAGATTTCTTGTAAATTACAACACTTCAAAAGTTTCTATTGTATAGTTTCGAAAATAATCTAATAGGCACCCACCTTGGAACACCCAGTATGACGTCCAACATAAATCCTAAATTTATTGACGTCCGTTTTCACTTTGGCCCGACCTTGAATTTTATTCTAAAAATTACGTCGCCGTAATTAACGTTAATTTACGTCGCTGATAAGTAGCGAGTATCACCAATATTTGACTACGTCAGTTTTGGTAAGTAGCGACATCACGACTGATGCACTAGTTGTTGGCGACGTCAGGTCTTGGTAAAAAATACGTTGTTTGATGGACAAACCACACTGAGAAAAGAATTTAGTTATAATTACTAAATCTTATTAATCAAAACAAAAGGATTTTGTAATTTACGGCTTAATTGATATTTGTTTCTGAGAAACCAACATAATTTTAGAATTTAAAAACGAATCTTTGGTAATAAAAATCAAGTCAGCGATTATTATTAACAGACCTATATATTAAAAATAAGTAACCGACTTTGTAATAATAACCAAAAATTGGATTTAGGAACTGTCCTATTTGTTAATAGTAACCAAATATTATATCAACCAGTAACAAATCTTATTAATAGAAAACAAGGATACTTGATTAACCAAACGAAATTTATTTATAATAAATATTTATAATTTAGCTAATAATAATGATTTGTTTTTGGTAAATAAATATTAATTACCTATAAACCCTGACTTGTTTATAATAAATAAATATACTTCACGCATTCACTCTGATTTGTTTATAGTAAACAAATATATGTTAACTATTAACAGCGATTTATTAACAGTTAATAAATGCATGTTAACCCCAAACTTTTGATTTGTTAACAGTTAATAAGTACAATTTAACCATTAACCTTGATTTATTCTGTGTTTCGGGTAATTCCTAGGACTTTTTCGTGAGTGCCCACTCACGCATCACATGATGTCAATATAAAATTTTATGGCAGTCATGTGACGGGTGCTCGGGCATGCACGAAAAAGTCGAAGGCGGGAACGGGGTATTATTGGTGGGAACCGGGTGCAAACCTTGTAACGTCGGTTTTTCCATATCCTCCGCTAGAGCTACCTAAAACAGAAAATAAATCAACGCAAAGATTTTTGTAAAAATATTATTCTTGGATATTTTATTTATTTAGATTTATTTTGTTTCAAATGACAAAAACCTTTTATTCTTATTCTATTATTATAAACGGCAGCATGGATCGATAGCCCATATTTTTGTAGCAGCTCCTTGTTTTCGATAGTCTCCTCCAAGTCGCTGCTCGACTAAAAATAAAAATTGATTTGATTAAAATGATTTAAAAAAATGTTTGTTTTTAGATAATGTAAATATGCAAGAATTGGGGGATTCCACACCCAAATATAAAATTAAAAAAAGTGAAAACGCTTTCAAAACTAACCAAAAAGTGATATGACATCTGGCCATTTTTCCTATTTGTCATAGCGTAGGCCGCGCAGGCGCATATTATATATAAGAAATGAAAATTGTGCCGAAATGAAAAAGTGTGAAAGCAACAAATAAACCATGACCAATGGCGATATGACAGTAGAAGCGCCGTGCGGCCCGCCGCGGGGATTCCACCCAAATTTGAAATTGGGAAATTGGTTTATTTTATTGAGGTTACCTTGGGTTGGGTTAGATACAAGTGGGGCTCGCGCCCACCGTCCTCGCTCCCTTCCTGTATCTGCTACTGCTCTCGTAACCTGTGACTTTAGCCACTTCCTTCTATTTATTAACATTATGTAGTATACATAAACCCACCTTAAATCTAGGTACTGCAAATAGACCATCTTTTTTTTTCATTCATAAAGGTGTCTTGGAAGACGTAGATGAACATAGGTGGGTAGCTGCATACATAAATAGGAGAAACAAATGCTTGCACTTACCCAAAAACCTGTTGATGGCTTCATGATCAACCGCCGCATTTCTCAAAAAATTTGCAGCTTCGTTACCTTCCATTGCTTCCATCTACATACGCCTTGCTGACAAATTATAGCAATAATCGTGAGACAAAAAACTCTTATGTATGTCCAATATAAAATATAAAAATGAAGCGACGGCGCGGCGCGGCGGCCAAAATTTGCGAAAATGGCGAAATAAAATTGCTGAACTAGTGAACTTGACCGCATCCGCTGACACTTGACGCTGACAGTCGTTGGCTTGGCAGACAAAATATTTGTTAATAAAAAACAAATCGTTTTTAACCTATACTCTTGTGCTATTAGAGCTTGTTTATTTATTTTTTATATAAGACACAGACCATTATTGTCTGAAAAACTATTTGGCTTTATTTCTGTTTAATAAGTGTTGTTCTCAGTTACCATGTTTTTCAAAATTGAAAGAAAGAAATCAGTTGTTATTTATAAACCTTCTTTTTTGAAGAAGTGATTAACCAGAAACAAGAATATCCACTTTTGTAATAAATCTTATTAATTATAACAAAAACACGGAATAACAAACATTTGTTAACTATAAAATCGAAGTTTTCTTTCAGTGCAACTGCCGACCTAAATTTGGGCCAAAACCGATGTCATGTTAGGTTGTAATTAGTCGGAAGTCAGAAAAAATTCAAAACACTTCTACCACAAAAGAACAACTAAAATCAAATGACAATTTTCTCAAACATTAATAATGAAAAAACAAATAATAAGAAAATAATGAAGCAGTAGGTATCAGTAATGATTATCAAAAAAATGCGACGCTGTGTCATACACCATGAAAAATTTATCTTATTACCACGTTTTTAATTTACATACACAATGCTAATGAGCACGTTGGAATGTATTCGTGACGTTCTGGATTTGCGACGAAATTGCGTGCAACGCTAGTGGGCACGTCGCAATGTCCTATACGATGGAGAGGATCCGCGACCCAATTGTTTGCGACGATGTTGATCTGCGACGACATGGTTTGCGACGCTACTGGTCACGTCGCAATGTCCTCTGCGGCGAAATAAACCCGTGGCGCAAATTTTTGCGACGTTTTGGCTCTGCGACGAAAGTGTTTGCGATGGTAGTGGGGACGTCGCAACTGTTTGTGACTTTAAATTTACGAACAGTTGTCCGCAAACCATTATAATATACTATATAAAATCGGCGTATGCATTTTATATGGCCGGGAGTGTACTAGTTGCTTTCGGAACTGCGAAAAATGGTGCCGACTTTATTAAAGTCAAGCTATGCCGACTTTATGTTCCGAGAAATCCCTAATGTCTATTTTATATTTTTTGTATTATTTCACTTTAGATAAACATTCCATACCAGTGGCAACCTCACATTGTCTCCACCCAAATGTTCGTCATTGGCAACTTTAGTATGGTAGCTGTACCGGGAGAATTTACTACTATGTCAGGTAGGTACAGTTTAAAGAGCATTTTTAAATCAGACTTTTTAAATCGCCTAAAACTATAACACTAATAGTTCGATAAAAAAAAATACACAGCTAGAAATCATGATACTCCGTACTTTTTAGAACAAGTGTCAAAAATTAGGTAAAATTTAAGAGGATGAACAACTTTCAAAAATAGCAATTTTTCAACCCCACAGAACCAGCATAGAGGGTCACAAAAATAACGATTCCTTAATTTGTACCCAACTAGTAATTTTTAGTTGTGCAAGTTGTAAAAATTAGAATTGCACTAATTTTAAACGTTGTTTTACAGATAAAGAATAGTTATCATGGCGACGGTCGACAACGTCGACTATTATACGACGCCTAAACGTTTATCACAACTTCAGTCGCCCTCACAACTATTTATGACCGTCTATTGTACTAACAGTAATTTTTTAGTTGTGAAGGCGCCGACTACAAACCGGTGTGTGCTAAACCAAAAATTGATCAATTAACTCCACGTTTTCTGGCCGGTTTGTTGGAGACGCGGGCGCGCCTGTTTTCATCTAACCAATTTTTCTGTTATGTTTGCAACCAACCAATTTTGGAGCACTGCTGTCTGTCATACAAATGTCAATTAATTCAGTAAAAGTAACTAACAAGTGCATTGTAAAGTTTCTATTAGTTTTGTTTGAACATTTTTCACTATGAAAAGGAACAAATGGTATAAATATTCTTCGATATTTTGACATGTGACAGCTGTCATTGAAGGTGATTCCCCAGTGTGGCGGAAAAAAAGAGAAAGGTCCTGTGTAAACAACAAGGATGGAAATTAAGTGAGCAGCAGAAAGCCAAACTGTGGAGCAATTTTGATTGGGTAAAAATTGAGGCGTGTTCGCGTCTTTTAAGTTAGGGGATCCGTTCAAAACACAGTTAAGTAGTTAAAGCAGTCGAGGCACGGGACTCCTTTGGCTGTTATAGAAACTAATAAGTGCCGCCATGATTGATTGTTAAAACTATTGTATCCTAAGCAACATCTTTAGAGGATTTTCGAAGCGATTTTTAAATCATGATTTTTTTTTATTTCATAATATCATCTGAATCGAGGGTGCCCTTATTTTTTAGAGCAACGAACTGTACATTTGACAGTAAACTACCGTCTGATATATGACATAGAATATCATTTTATTTTAATAATATGATGGTGTTAAAAATACTTTTATTTGTAGTCGAATAGTGTATTTATCATTTTACGTCATAAATAATATTTTCAACAAATAATTGTACTCTAAAACCCATTGAACTATTACTTCAACTGTAGTCGCGATCGCAACGTTGAGTCAATCAAAAAATCATCCACCAAATTGGTGCAAAAGTGGATGGTGTTTGAGTAAAAGTAAACGTTGAGACGTCGACAAATTGCTAGTTGGGTAGATAATTTGCTGCTAATTTGTTACCAAATAATAAACTTTGTATCTGCAGCCGTTACCGAGGAAATGGGCAGTGGCGACCGCCCCCCCTTTTTTTGAGAATTTATTTACAAAATCGCCGGTGTTTCATAAAAAAAATAAAATTTGTGATAGTTTTTTAAAAATTTTTGCCTGCGGGACCTCTCTAACTTAACCATTAAGCTAGGGGGAGCCACTAAGGACACAAATCCTAGAGCAAGCTCTAAAGGAAGCGAAGCGTGACATTACTTTGAAAGTTTGAGTTGTCATTTTTGATTTATTTGCCTCGCTTTTATCATGGGCGGCTCGTTCTTATTTTAAATTTTTAAATATTTTAATGAATGATAAATACGATAAGAAAGTGTTTTTTGAAAGCACGACTAGTCCATTATTATACAGTCGCGAGTTACTAAAGTAAAAAATATACGCAAAAATTTTAAATCTAACAGATTTTACTTTGAGACCGGGTTCTCTGTATTTTGATAAAAAAGTAAAACGATAAGCATTCAGAATTACTAAAGTTATGAATAAATTATTTATCAATACCAAAAGTTGGGTAAACCCTCTGTAAAACCGGACAACAAAATTTTCAGATAGGTACTATTCACAGGAACTAAAATCTGGAAACGTATATCGATATCTGCTTCTGTGCTTCAAAAATTATGTTTTTAAAAAAAATATTTTAACCTCTTTTAAATATTTCAAAAACTAAAGCTCCTAGTAATTTGAACCAAACTGCAGAAATATGTTTATTTCAAAGTTACAATTTTTTCAACTATTTCACACTTTTCTCTTCCTAAACCCCTATCATTCTATCCAACATTTACTTGGTGGGTGGCCAAAAAAAGGCTTTGGTACCAAATTTTGGTTAAAATCATAATACATATCCCCTTCTCTATCATGTGCGCAGACCGACAAAAAATCCTTTTTTTGTAGATGTAGGTGTTTTAGGACCCAAATAGTAACTAAATTTTTGATAAAGTACCGTGCCATACGTTGGTATGATGATGGTGTACTAATAACACATTTTCAGCCATTTGCACCAACATATTTAGGGGTCACCTAGCATTAGGGGCACCTAAACCTAGTTTAGGGGAGTTTCAAATACAAACGAAACTCTTCTCTAATTTAGGTCACCTTATTCTAGGTGACCCCTAAATAAGTAAATATGTTGGTGCAAATGCCTGTTTGTGTCACGTGTTTCCAGTAAGAATTAAAACAGTTTTTTCTTTCTTTTGACTATTATATTTATACTTAAACGTAAAAAAAATAATTATTTCGTAATAATTACAGAAAACTGACTAAAGTTATCTAAATTATTCAATAGAACTTAAAACTACATTAGATTTATAATGTTTAAAAGCTTTTACCAATACAACGGATTCTTATCACAGTACCTATATGTTACCGTTACAAGCCGGTTTTTCCTAGTAAAAACTAGTTATAACTGTTAACTCTATATTATATTAGATTAGACTAAATTATATAAGTTTAGATTAGATTTTAATCTGACCTAATCCAACTGACCTAACGTAAACAAGTTTTTCATAGGAAAACCAGGTTGTAACTGAAATTGGGCGTTTACGGTAACATATATACAGGCGAATACTTGCGCCAAAAGAAGTACTTAAATTCTTACCATAAACTGAATAACTATATACCTATATCTTTAAACAATTATTTTTTTTACCAGGAATAGCTAAACTTAACTAAAGATCAACTTTCACAACGCCGTAATAATTTTTTGACTAATTTCAGATATAAAATGGGACACAAAACTTCACACACCAGGCACGCAAATACACAAGGAATTGAAGTTATACTTCCACTTTATTAAGCACTATCGTCGGGGCAAAAATAGGTACTGTTACTCACAAATCCTTAAATTTTCGTGCTGCTTAAAGTCTTGTCCGAAGGTTTCCAGCCAAGCTCTTCTTCTATTTCTGTTTGATTTTCCTAATAAAAATACTTCTTCACTCATTAAAACTTACTTTAATAGGTACTTGAAAGAGCTGAACTCCGTCGCAAGACTATTTTTTGCCGCCTGGCACACAACAGGAATACATAATAAAATTAAATCGTTTGATAAAAAAACTATTTACAATAATAACGAGCCACCGATGACAAAAGCGAGGCAAACAAATCAAAAATGACAACGGAAGTGTCAAAATAAATATCAGGCTTCACTTCCTTTAGAGCTTGCTCTAGGATTAGTTTCCTTAGGAGCCACCCCATAACTGCCGTTTGGCTAACAGTATGAATCATAAACCATAATTTGTAGCTTGAATGGTACATCTGCATTCAAAAATAAAAAAAAAACAAAACATAACATATAGATTTTTTCGATCTTCGACTCCGCCTTGTCTTTTCATATTACGTGTATTAGCTAAAAATGTGACAACTTTTAGACTCTTCCAATGACTATATCTTTTCATATTTATGCGTGTAAAGTCAAAGTAACGACTTGAAAGGCGCGTATTGATTTGAGAACGAACCGGAATGAGACCAAAAGGATTTTCGATTTACATTTGATCCTGGTTTTATGGTTGAACAAGAACCGTAACCGGTCCTTTCGATTTAAAACAATCGCAACCCGGTTATGAAATTTTAAAACCAGCCTAGGAGGTTCGTTTGATACTTTGGTTGTAAACATAACCTAAAATATTTAGAACCGTTGTTAAAATTTCTGTCAAAATAATGTCAACCAGAACCGGGAGCAAATTCTAAATCGAAAATCTCTAAAGTGAGACCAAATGAGCGTACGCAGTGTGTACGTGACAACGAGGCGCGGGAAACAGTATTCGGTCATTTTTTATACATATTTATCCAGACTTTCATTGTCTTACCGTGTATATTACTTTTTTATATGGAACTGAATATGATGATTAGCTTTTCTGTTTGTGACATTTGCCTGATGCATTTTAAGGTTAGTTTTTGCTAATTTTACTTCGTTGTTTGTTTTTTTATAGCCAGTAAATTTACAGCATTGAAATATTTTGATAGTCTTCTTTCTAACTGTGAAGAACCTAGAGATGTAGCGCGTCTCTTGGGAATCACTTGGACGATTTGGTATTCCATGTATCCGTCGCCCTAAGAGTTGGGCTTCCGATGTATAAAGAGCATGTCTGCATTTACAGTGAGCAAGCAGATAAATATGGCCTTCACGAGTTTAACTGCACAGAAATTGCAGGCAGGCTGTCCAGACACCGAATGATCAAAGACACTATTAAGAGCGCTTTAGTTTCTGTCGAAGTTCCCTCTGAACTTGAGCCTCTTAGTATCTGCAGGGTAGATGAAAAACGGACTGACGACGTAACTTTGATACCCTGGAGAATAGGAAAGAGTTTATTGTGGGACGTGTAGACATACCCTAGCTACATCATATATGAATAAAGCATCTAAAGAAGCGACTGCATCTGCAAGTTTAGGTGAACAGGAGAAACTAAAGAAATATGAAGAGCTGGTTGGCCGCTACATCCTTGGAGTGAGGAAGCAAAAAAGTTTCTTAACGATCTCTCTTTGAAAATTATAAATAAACTTTTTAAAAGCTTCTTCACCCAGAGGATCAGCCTGGCAATACAGTTAAAAAATTGGATTTTCAAATCAGGTACACTTCGCGACACATAAAACGCATTCGCCGACTTTATATGCAATATGTCCTTTACGATTTAGCAACCTTTCCTGTCACAAAGTGTCATGTTTTGTTGTCACAATCTTGTCCAACTTAAAAATGTCACGACAGCTATTGGAACTCGATAAATCCCAAATTTTAGCAAAATTAGATGAAGGTTGGTCTGTTCGTCGGATCGCCGATTATTATGGACAAGAGAAGTCCATTATAGTACGACTAAAAAGAAAATACGAAGAAGAAGAAACTGTCCGACGAAAGGAAGACACTGGCTTGGCCAATGTCAGCACACCCCAACAGGATCAGCAAGTCATTAATTTCCTGGAAGAACATCCATTTGCCACGGCCAAAGAAGCAAAATTAACAGTAAATTTTTCTGGTACGGTAAGAACTGCACTAGAACGGATAAAGAAGTCGCGGCTGAGAGGTCGTGTTGCAGCCAAAAAGAAGAAAAAAGTAATCCAAATTACTGTTTGCTCTGAACTATTTAAGACAGGAAAACGAATTTTAGCAACAGGAAGCTTTTACCGATGACAAATTTTTTTTATCTCACAACGACAAAAAACAAATTTTGGTTTATCGGCCCTCGAACAGAAGATATGTAGAGCGGTATATTGCCGGCAATGAAGATCGAGCCGGGAGATTTTCTGTCAACGTGTGGAGTTGGATTTCGGCAAGAGGCCATGGTGCGCTTTTCAGAATTCAAGATTATCCACTTTATATCCCGATGGTTTTGTGTACCAACAAGACAACTGCCCGGTACACACTGCCAGGATTTGGATGGGGGCTCATTGCAAAAAAGTTATCAAAATTTAATATTCTTCAACGGAATGCTGAGCATTTGATGGAACTAATAGTTAGAGCTTATGAAGAGATCGTTGAAGAAAATCCAAATTTATTTGAAAATTTAGCAGACTCCATGCCAAGGCGTTTAAAAAAAATTATTCAAGCAAATGGTGCAATGACCAGATACTGAAGTTACTATTTTTAGTTTCGTTTATCGATAGGTTTCTTTATTTCTATTTATAAAAATATTTTGTTGTTTATTTTGCTGATCCTGTATTGCCTTCAAGTTCTTTCTTTTAGTCGACCAATCTTCTTCTAGTTTTGCCAAAATTATATTGAATTGCTTTTTTTGTAATAAAAATTTTATTTTAAAAGTGTTCTATTTTTTTATATTTCGTAACAGCAACCTTAAAACTAAAGAACTATGTAAATATCGGTAAAAATACTTTCAGACTCCTTAACAAAATTTGTTTATGTTGGCTAAAAGTGTTAACCTACAAAAGGCTGTAACAATAATCAAGCAAAATTTTTAAAATATAGACATGTGCCTAACTTCTGCTGTATGCGTTTTGTGTCGCGAAGTGTAGTGAGATTGATCAACACCATTCTCAACTAAAAAGCCTGTTAACTCCTACCGCCTCAGTGCCCTTTAGCCTATTGTGGCTGCCCAACACCATTCTAAACTAAAACGCCTGTTAACTCCTACCTCCTCAGTGCCCTTTAGCCTAATGTGGCTGCCATTTTTATAACCAAATTGACAAGTAAAACATGGATTTTCTGTCAGTTTGGTGTCAATATGGCGCCGATCATAGGCCAAAGGATACTAAAACGAAAATGAGTTAACTGGCTTTTTATTTGAGAACGGTGTTGGGCTGCCATAACCAAATTGACAAGTAAAACATGGATTTTCTGTCAGTTTGGTGTCAATATGGCACCCATCATAGGCCAAAGGATACTAAAACGAAATTGAGTTAACTGGCTTTTAAGTTGAGTACGGTGTTGGATTGATAGATTGTTTTTGAGTAGGTACACTTCCGGCCACAAAAAATGCTGTAATTATTTACTCGAGGGAACTTATTTAGAAGAAGGAAAAATTGTTGTTAAAATTTGACTCTTTTTTTGATGTATTTTATAATAATAAAAATGAATTTATTCCTTCTTTTTTTTAAAATTAAATGCCTAGTTATGACTCAATGTTTTGTACTGAGAGCACAGGGCGTGGGTGCAAACCTAAGTTGAAAATATAAAAAAAGGAATTTTGAAATAAGAATTTTTAATATTAATTTTGAAAAAATTTACTAAAGTAACAGGTTGTATCTTCTTTAATTTTATCTTTTACCAAACTATTTTGTGGGCGCCCTGTCTATTAGTTGCAAAGACAGAAAATTGAACTGCTCAATTTATTCAAATATTTATTTCAGAGTATGATTTTAAGTTGAGCCTCTTAAAATCTATTTTCAAAAATTCATATTATGAAATTAAACAAAAATATCTCAACTAGTAAATGTATTAACAAAATAATTTTATAAAAATTAACAAGATTTGAAAAAAAATCAATAAATAATTTACAATGACTAAAATCTCATATTAATTAATATAGTTAACTTAGCATAGTGTATATAACGGTATATGACAATATATATTACACGCAGACAACTTTGTGGTCTTTCCGCGAAAAGAAATGCATCAATATATTACACAAGGTACAAAAGTGTGGTCTTTCCACAAAAAGAAATGCATAAATATATTACACAATGTAAGAAGTGTGGTCTTTCCACCAAATAAATGTAAAGTGAAACTTATATGTTACACAAGATAATAAAGTGTGGCCTTTCCACCAAATAAATGTAAAGTGAAACTTATATGTTACACAAGATAATAAAGTGTGGTCTTTCCACAAAAAAACATAACATGGTTTAAAACCAATAAAGGCCAAGGAAAACAACTTAAGGACAAACATAAGTTGCCTGGGCAATCTTGACACATCAATAAGTTCTTATAGTCAAATAACGTGCTAAACACCTAGTTTCTGTAGTACAGAAAAAACTTGACTATAGAAAACATTGTGTTGCCAGACTTTAAAACAGCAAATTTAGGTAGGCAGATTTGCCCAAAGAAATAATCTAGTAGATCAACAACCTCTACATAATCTGTAACGTGCTAAACACATCATTGGCCTTCCAAAAATCAGAATTATGAAACGCTATTGTGATACTAGATCATGCATATGCCTTCTTAAGAACACATTAACGCACTATACCAAGTTGGCATAACCAACCCTAGGAGTATGAATGGACACACTATAAATAGTCATACTCTAGGTTAATTACTTAAATTTAAAAGTATATAGCTCCACCAGTATCCATTTATCAAAAAAAGTACTAAACTGTAAAACTATATTACCAAAACAAAGGTTAAATAAAACCAAAAAGGTCACACGGTTTATAATTCTGAAGGAATTATAAACCAACATTTATGGGTGTACGGAAACACACTAAACTATACAATAGTTAGTTACACTCCGTAAATAACGAAACTTAAATATATTTGGCTTCACTACTTCCAATTATAAGTGCCAAAAAAAAATTTATAAAAAAATCCAAAAAATTGTGAAAAAGGCAAATTTGACCATGTTGACCGCTTGAGTTGAAGAAATTAAGACGGAAGGAAAGTTAGTAAGAATAAAAGCAGGTGTACTTAGCTTTTACCCGTAGATCCTAATCGCACCAGACATCAGTACCCCTCCCTGGACTCTCGATAAAACTGCTGACGCAATCCATGCCACATGGAAACTCAAGAACTCCGGGTGGACACAGGAAGTTGAATGATTGGATTGGAAATCTCTAAACTTGGTCTTAATTTATCGTAGAAGTACAAAGATGGAAAGTAGCTTGACGGAAACGCTGGTTACAGAGTTGGTCGTAGGCTTTCAACCATGATGTGGAAGTTTAAGCCTAGGTGGTCATTATGAGAAGTGTGGTCAGTAGAAAGGTAATCTTAGAAGTTGGTAGAAGGGTAGCCCTTGAAGTTGGTAGAAGGTTAGCCCTTAAAGCCTATTAATAAAAAACTTACATCAGCCCCCACTATTCTATGAGTTAATAAAAATCAAGGTTTACAAAAAAATGAATTTTTACAAATTTTTCTTACTGATTTTTAAGGTTATTCCTTGAATCTTGTTTTCTTTTAAATATTTTTAGGTCTTACAAACTGTGCAGTGGATTTGAATAATTATGAAACTGCTCTAACTACCAATTTCTAACAGAAATAAACAATAAAATTTAATGAACTATAAAAATATGCTTGTTATGTTATAAAAAATTAAGTAAACTGCACACTGACCAGTTTTAAAGGTACCTAATAAAAACTTTACAAAAATTTCAAAAAAAAATTCAAAAAAATGGTTTTGAGATATTTAAAAAAATAATATAATTCAAAAATCAGTAATCCTCAATTTTGTAAGTAATAGTAGGAAATCAAAAAATAATTTAGGCTTATAGAAAATAGAAAAACATACCGGTTGTTCTGGCTTATGAATCTGTCAGATTACATTTTTCACTTTGTTGAAAATTTTTGGACACCACTTAGTGCTGCATTTCTAGTGTTGAAAAGAGCTCATCTTTTGGTGTCTTTCTATTTTATAGTAGTCACTCCCTTTACCCCGGGACCCCTTAAAATTCACTGGTTCCCCAACTACACTCCGACTTGACTGTTTTTTATTAAATTTTTCACACTAACCAAGACGACTGCTTCGTCGAATTTAACACTTTAAATGCATTTATAATATTAAAATTTTAAATAGTAAAGATTACTGTTCTACGTAGGCTGTCTTTATTACATGGAGAAAGATGAAAAAGGATAGATATTCTCTCGCATTATCTGCTTCGACGTATGTGATTCCTGTACCTTTTTACGTATGTTCGACAAAGACAACTAGAATGGATCGATATTAGATGGATGGCTTTCGCAGACGTTTCTTAGGCTAGTAAAAACCGGCTTTGCGACGATTTTGTAGCATGCTGGAGTTAATCGCAAGATTAGTGTAGGAAGTCAGGTTGGGGTATTGAGAAAATTGGTAGGTTTGCTTTTATTAATTTGACTTGTAATGTTTTGACTAAAAAAACATTACAATGCCTACGCCGATTTTATAACGTGTATTATGGACCTCGCAACTCAGCAACACCGTTCTCAACCTTTTAGGGATTTCAAACTGACAAAAAATGTCACTGTCAGATTATGTTGTTGTCATACGATTATACTTAAAAATTCCCCAACTAAAGGAATTCGTAAAAGCCCAAATTTTGGAAAAATTAGACGATGGTTGGTCGGTTCGAAGAGTAGCGCCTCATTATGGACGAAACAAGGCTACAATTGTAAGAATAAGAAGAAAGTATCAATAAGAATGAACTGTTCGACGAAGTCGAGGCACTGGCTTGACCCAAGTCAGTACGCCTCAGCAGGATCAGAAACTGATTGACTTTCTTGAAGACCACACATTTACGATGGTCCCAGAGGTGAAAATTGAGGCACATTTTCCTAGATCCATGAGAACGACGCGCAGACGGATAAGCCGTTCTAGACTTAGATGTCGCGTTGCTGCCAAGAAAATCTTACTTAGTGAGGAAAAGAAGCAAGCCAGGTTAATTTTTGCACTATTCACTACAAGAAGAAGAATTTTGGCAACAAGTGGTATTCACGGATAAAAAAATCTTTCAGTCCCACAATGACAGCAAACAAATTTTGGTATATCGCCCGCCACGAACATGCTAGATAGCGTGTTCGAAAAATATATTGCTGGGAACGAAAACCGGGCTGGAAGATTTTCCGTGATTGTGTGGGGTTGGATATCGGCGAGAGGACATGGGGCTCTTTTTAGAATCCATGGAAGATTTAGGGCTGAGGTTTATGTTGATATGATGAGAAATATTATCCTTCCAGAAGCAACCATTCTTCATCCAGAAGGTTTTGTGTATCAACAGGGTAACTGTCCTATCCATACCGCACGCATTTCTGAACAGTGGTTCCAGCAAAACAACATCGAGGTTTTGCCATGGACGGCAAAAACTCCTGATGCCAATCTCATGGAAAATGTGTGGGGCCTTCTAGCAAAAAAATTAACAGGCATGAATATTGTTCCCAGAAATCACAACCACTTAATGGAGCTCATAGTCAGAGGGTACGACGAAGAAGACGTCAGAAAATTTAGCAGATTCCATGCCACGACGACTGGCAAACATTATCGAGGCTAACGGTGCAATGTCACGCTACTGAAGAAACGTTTTCTTGAATCTTTTTAATTTACGTAGCGTTTTAATAATTTCCTTTTGATTTCGAACATTTTTGGTTGTCTACAAAGACTTAGATTACTGATCCTGCAGAGGTGCGCTGACTATGATTAAGTTATTGCTTTCCTTTCGCCAAACAGTTCCTTCTTCTCGATACTTTTTTCTTATTCGCACAATTGTGGTCTTGTTTTGTCCATAATGAGCTTTAAGAATCATTTTTTATAATATAATTTTGAATAATTTCAAAAAATCGTTTTGTTCATTAGTATATTAATTCGTTTTTTAGTAAAGTGTGGCCAGTCTCCTTATGTTTGTGTTTACACTGTCAAAGATCTAGAAAACGTCGCGCAGACGGATAAGCCGTTCTAGACTTAGATGTCGCGTTGCTGCCAAGAAAATCTTACTTAGTGAGGAAAAGAAGCAAGCCAGGTTAATTTTTGCACTATTCACTACAAGAAGAAGAATTTTGGCAACAAGTGGTCTTCACGGATAAAAAATCTTTCAGTCCCACAATGACAGCAAACAAATTTTGGTATATCGCCCGCCACGAACATGCTAGATAGCGTATTCGAAAAATATATTGCTGGGAACGAAAACCGGGCTGGAAGATTTTCCGTGATTGTGTGGGGTTGGATATCGGCGAGAGGACATGGGGCTCTTTTTAGAATCCATGGAAGATTTAGGGCTGAGGTTTATGTTGATATGATGAGAAATATTATCCTTCCAGAAGCAACCATTCTTCATCCAGAAGGTTTTGTGTATCAACAGGATAACTGTCCTATCCATACCGCACGCATTTCTAAACAGTGGTTCCAGCAAAACAACATCGAGGTTTTGCCATGGACGGCAAAAACTCCTGACGCCAATCCCATGGAAAATGTGTGGGGCCTTCTAGCGAAAAAATTAACAGGCATGAATATTGTTCCCAGAAATTACAACCACTTAATGGAGCTTATAGTCAGAAAATTTAGCAGATTCCATGCCAAGAAGAAGGCAAACATTATCGAGGCTGACGGTGCAATAACACGCTACTGAAGAAACGTTTTCTTGAATCTTTTTAATTTACGTAGCATTTTAATAATTTCCTTTTGATTTCGAACATTTTTGGTTGTCTGCAAAGACTTAGATTACTGATCCTGCAGAGGTGCGCTGACTATGATTAAGTTATTGCTTTCCTTTCGCCAAACAGTTCCTTCTTCTCGATACTTTTTTCTTATTCGCACAATTGTGGTCTTGTTTTGTCCATAATGAGCTTTAAGAATAATTTTTTATAATACAATTTTGAATAATTTCAAAAAATCATTTTGTTCATTAGTATATTAATTAGTTTTTTAGTAAAGTGTGGCCAGTCTCCTTATGTTTGTGTTTACACTGCCAAAGATCTAGAAAACGTCAAAGTCAGTTACAATAAGCAACGCAATTAGCAAAACTTAAATTCAACAGACCTGCATCTAACTTCTGCTGTACGCATTTTATGTGGCCGGAAGTGTAGTAGTTACTAAATATCAATATACAGGGTGGATTCTTTAAACGGAACGGTGCTTCTAGGGTTAGAATTTGGTTTTATAAAAAAATGCAAAAACACGTCAACTGAGATTTTTAATTTTCTTTAATAGTGCTATCTTGGATTTTTTTATGTTGTTTTTTTTTACGAGGTATAGCAAAAAATATATTTTTTTAAAATAGGACACAACATTTTTGAATTCTAAAAAAATTATCTTTTTGACAATACTACACACTAATACTCTATCTCTTATGGTTTCGAAGATAGGAGCATTTAAACATGCATGGAATTGTTGTCTATACCCTGTTTTACGGGGGATATTTGAATGAATATCGAAGTTTTCCATATAGATTCAGATAAAAGTATCTTGATTATCCTGAAAGATAGATCATACTGTATAGTATTGCTAAAGAGAGAATTGTTTGCAGATTTCAAAAATTGCAAAATATATATATGGTGTATTATTTAAAAAAGAAATAAAAATTGACGTACCTCGTAAACTAAATGACAGAGACAAAATCCTAGATAGCACGATTAAAGGAAATTAAAAATCTTAGTTGACGTATTTTTAGATTTTTTTATTGAACCAAATTCGAACCCGCTACAAGCACCGTTCCGTTTAAAGAATCCACCCTGTATATTACCCAGGACGTGTATCTGAAAACCTAAATGCGTCGCTATAAAATCCGCAGGTGTCTTGCAACCCGAATTGTGTAATTAAACCTCGAATGTGTCTTTTATCCAAACAAAATTGACTAAAAAAAAAATATATTGTCTTTTCTCATAACAAGTGGCTAACCCTACTTCAACCTACACCTACTATACATACCTTACATCGAAGAAAAACACAGACATTAAATATATTAACTGAACACACTAATTAAGTTTTATTTTTTCCTTTTATGAGGGATCGTATCTTCTCTTTTCAAGAACCAACAGTAATCACCCATCATGGCTGGATCCCATCGTCCTTGATTGCGGATTTCCATTGTCCTCATATCCTGGTGCAACCTTTCACCTTGCTCGTCACTGACAGTACCCAAATTTTCAGGAACAAATGACAGATGGGAATGAAGGAAGTGAATTTTCAATGACATTCGGGCACCAAGCGATTTGTAGGCATCTAAAAGTTCATCAACTAACTGTTGGTAGTTTGTATCCATCTTGTTACCCAAAAATCCCCTTACCACACTAACAAATGAGTTCCATGCTCTTGAGTTTCTGCCTGGTAAGCTTCTCTGTAAAGTTGAAATCGTCCAGCCATTTTCTGATTTGTGGCCCAATAAAAATGCTTTCCTTTAATTTCGCATCACTTAACTCGGGAAAGACTTGTCTTAGGCATTTGAATCCATCACCGTCTTTATTCAATGCTTTCACAAAGTTTTTCACCAGTCCAAGTTTAATGTGAAGAGGTGGCAGAAGAACATTTTTGGGATCTACAAAGGTGTTCAAACTTAACATTTTGAGATCCCAGTTGAAATTCACTTCTTTCTGATTTTTTATTGCATAATGCTGATCTACTGCACGACTGTCCCACAAACAAAGAAAATAGCAATATTTTGTAAATTCTCCGTGAAGTCCTACTAAAATTCATATAACTTTTGGATCCCCATATATCTGCCATTTATAATATAATTTTATTTAAAATTTTACGCATATTTTCATAAGTTTCTTTCATTGTCACTGAATGGGCAACTAGTATAAACGGTTTTAAATTTTCATTATGCAATAACACAGCTTTTAAACTGTATTTTGACGAGTCTATAAATAAGCGCCATTCAACGGGAGAATGCTCAATATCAAGTACCTGCATTAAACCATCGATATCAGTACACGCACACAACGAATTTTCCATACTGTAGAATGCAGAAAACGCAGCATTTCTTTCCCCGAAAGTTTTAATTTTGGTTTCGTTGGCTAACAAGTCCCATTCCTTAAGAAGGGAACCAAGAAGTTCTGACTGTTGATTGGATAACCCCAAATCACGTGCTAAATCATTTCACTTACTTTGAACAATCAAATGTGGCTTACCGGAACTGGGACCTGGAGTAAAATTAGGGTCGGTACACTGTTCCTCGGCGCTGCCTGATGATGCGTTGTCTTTCAAAACAATATTTTGCGGATCTAAAGGCGCAATGGGCATTGGTAAATCTGCATTATGAGGAACAGGTCGTATGGCAGACTGCAAATTTGCATAGTCAATCTTTTGCTTTTTGGAGTAACCTTCAGTCTTTTTCAGGCAAAAATAGCAATCGTCAAAATAATTATTGGGTTCTCGCCATACCATTGGAACTACGAAAGGCATGCTTTTTCTCTTCCCCTTCATCCACTCCACCGATGACACGCTACAACTAACACAGCACACATGAGGAGCCCACTACTTGTTTTGATCTCCAACTAAAACGCCAAAATATTTGAAGTAGGCTTTTTTAACATACATTTTCCACAAATGTAGCAAAATATGTCAGGAGAAGTTTTGAAATTCCGGCGCGTTTGACTCGACATTTTCTTTCTTAAAAACAGAAGACTAATATTTAATGTTGATTTTATGCATAATATTGAAACAATACAGTTCAGGTAATTTTTCTGTTATTAAATACATATATTTTAACCTTTCCCTAATGAAATTAACTACCTGCTTTAGTAGGACTTTCCGAATATTTTTTCTAATATTAGTTTATATATTAAAAGTAATGAAATGACCTGTGAAATGAAAAATCTTGTCGACCAGTGGATTTTTATCTGTTTGAACATAAACACATTTTTATTTATTTATTTATTTTAGTTCGATACCATGCCCGTTGTCATGCAGGTGGATCTCGATACGATCCCAAAAAAAGGACCAACTAAAAAAAAGTTCGATTCGCCGCCTTTTCATGGAAGTTTTGAAAGTGAATCGTATAGAAAACTTGTTCAGTTCTACATGGAAACGTAGTAATAGTGTAAGAACAACAAAATATATTTTTTTTATAGGTAGACGCATGCGCAAAGCAGTGAAAGAGGCTTTGGTAGAAAATGGCGCACCGGAAGATACTACTGTGGTCATTGCTGGATTGAGTAACACTTACTCCAGCTATATTGCTACTTTTGAAGAATACCAGGTGTGTTTAATATTTTTAGCCAACTTCCATTAAATATGAGGTATATAATCTCGTATTTCATTCTATTTTCTTTTAAATGTTTATTCAAGCATAACTTCCAAACGTCGAACGAAAGTTTAAAATCAATGTACAGGGTGATTCACGACGAAATGCAAATTTTTTATGGTAAGAATCAGAGACCAGGGCCATCTCATATCCAATTTCCAATCCGTTTTTTTGAGACTTTTTGTCAAATATACAGTGTGATTTATGAAAATACTGCAAAAATAAAAACGGACATATTTCGGAAACAAATAAACGTATTCACTTTAAATTTGGCACGCATAAGAAGTCACAAATGCCACTTCTGCCAATGTATAAAAAAAATCCAGGTCCGGACTAAAGAAAATTTAGCATTAAATATTTTTGTTAAAAACAACACCCTGTATACTGCAATTTGCAAATTTTGGTATTACCACGTAAAAGCTAAGGGATGGTGCTATAATACGCTTAGATTGTATCTATCGCGTTAAGTCTCAGTTTTTCTTTAAAAAAAATTAGAAAATCCAAATTTCAATCCTGAGATATTATAATTAAAACTAATTTAGGTATAAATAAATCAACACCCACCCTACCCAAGAAAGAAATCAGGCTGGTACAGAGCCATATTAATATTTTTTAATTTATTTTTACAAAATATACAAACACATACTTTTAATTTATTAATAAACCCTGTTTTCATTTGAAATCCATTTTCGGAATTCATTTATTTTAAAGTCGTAGTCAAACCATTAAAATTTTAGGCTTGGACTAATATTTATTTGGTTTTATTTGTCCTTATTGGAAAACAAAATTTTTTGTACTTCATTTAGAGATTTTAATATCAGAACATCCAAAGGATGTTGCTATAAATATTTCTTTAAATTGATTATCATCTTCAAAACCGTCCCAGGATTACAACCAGGAGATTATATACAGAGTGATCTAACGTAAATGTCACCGCCATTTTTCTCCGTTATCATGCATGCTATAAAAATTTTTTTGAAATCAGAAGAAAACGAGAAATTTAGAAATTCGATAAAATATAGAACGTTTTATTTAAAATAAGAAACCTTATGTCAAAATTTGACATTTGCGATGACATTATTAGTCCAGGCCTCAAATTTTATTGATTTGACTGTGACTTCAAAGTAATTCCAACGAATGTCAAATTAAAATAGGTTTATTATTAATTTAAAAGTATATGTTTCTATATTTTGTAAAAATAAGGTAGGGTGCGTGTTAATTTATTTATGCTTAAATTAGTTTTAACCTAAAAATACGTTTTTACTAATTTAGAACGTGATATTGTTTGTAACCCTAATATCTCAGGATGGGAATTTGGATTTTTTAATTAAAAAAGAAAACTGAGACTTAACGCGTTAAATACAATTTAAGCACCAATTTAGCTTTTACGTGGTAATACCAAACCCAGTAAACACACTTGTGACTTTAACCTAATATTTATATAAATCTAATATATATTCTAATATTTATGTAAAACATGTCACATCATATTAACGTAAAGCTCACATAGAAATGTTTTTATAAAAAAATTATGTAAAAACTACGTCAAAACTTTGACTGTAAATTTAAGTCATCATAAGCAATGTTAATTTTACGTAGATAATATGACTTTATAAATAAATTCATAAAATTTACCTAAATATTACGTAAAAAGTGGGACCTTAATTTTATATAAAAAATATTAAATAACTATTATATAAAAAAATTACATGTAATATTTAGGTAATCTAATTTACGTAAACGTTACATAAAATTATTTAATTCAAATGACAGTAATAAAATTTAAATAACTAGTATGTAATAATTTAGATATTACGTTTACATTTAAAATTTTACATAAGTATTTTGCAAAACATTTTATGTAATATTTATATCATCTAAATTACGTAAACGCTCTATAACTTGATTTACTTCACATTTAAATTTTAAAATTTAAATAAACATTATTAAACAATGTTTAAGTTTACATTGAAAATTTTACGTAATTATTACATAAATTTTTTATGTATTGTAAATTCCCCGTAAAATTATTTACGTCAAATTAAAGCTCTAAATTTTACATAATTATTATTGAACCGTAAGTTTACATTTTAAATGTTACATAACTATTATATAAAACAATTTATGTAATATTTATATCACCTAAAATGAAAGAAATTACCAGTACTTAATAGTTTCTTCCTAGTAGGTCTAGATGGCGCTAATGTCACTATGTTTCCTGTAAAGTGGGCGATAATATTACATATATAAAGAGCAAAGATATTTAAAAATAAGAACGCGGACTTTGGGGTATTGACAAAATAGTGGTACTAGTCTGGTTAACTTTGTAGTTTGCCAATGTCGGCTATGTCAAGCAATCACCGACGGACCTTCGTAAATCATCGACGTTGGCCCGCGTCAAGCAAGTCAAGTTAACGCTTTGCCTTATTTTTACCTTAAATTTACATACCAATAAGGTAAACCTGTTATGTAAAATATACGTAGTTTTTACTTAACCCTCACCTAATATGGATGTAATATTTATCTAAAAGGTATGTAATTTTATTCACATCACATTTAAATAAGAATTAGGTGTTTTCTGCGCGTGGCATTATGCAGTGTTTTCGCACATTATTGTGACTCAAATTTTACCTTATTAATAAATAATTGTAACCTCTATGTGACCATAAATTTACATAACAAGGTAAACCTGTTATGTGGAATATACGTAGTTTTTACTTAATTCTTACGTAACATGCATGTTATATTTATGGAAAAGGTATGTCATTTTATTTAAATCACATTTATGTAACAATTAGGTGGGCTTTGCGCATGGCATTATGCAGAGTTTTCGCAAGTTAATGTGACTTAAATTTTATCTTATTATGACTTCTGAGTGACCTTAAATTTACGTAAATCTGTTATGTAAATTTTACGTAATTTCTACATAACGGTCATTACTAAGAAATTTGCAAATTGCAGTATACAAAGTGTTGTTCTTAACAAAAATATATAATACTAAAGTTTTTTTAGTCCGGACATGGAATCTTATTTTTTTTATACATTCATAGAAGTGGCTTTTAGGACTCCTTATTTGTGTCAAACTTAAAGTAAATACATTTATTGGTTTCCCACATATGTCCGTTTTTATTTTTGTAATATTTTCAAAAATCACACCTGTATATTTGACAAAAAAGTACTTAATTACCATTAAAATATTTGCATCTCGTCGTTTATCACCCATAGGAAATTGCCACTTTCTGCTATTACCGGTGATTTAAAAAGACAAACCAAAGCCGATGTTTCCGGATCCATTTCACCTCGAGAAAGACTTTATTTCTAGCATAACTTTTAAACGTCTCAACCGATTGTCATAAATCTTTTTATATTTAATTCAGGAGAGATTTAGTTTAGTCCCGCTGTGGTAAAATATATACCGGGTGGCCCAAAAATAGCTTTGTTAGTTCTTTACAGATTTTTAACGAGCAATAGCTCTATTAAAAGCGCACGAAATTCCCCTTCAACAAATTTAAAAAAGTTGGTGGCCATCTTAAAATTAAAGATGGTGGACATTTTCAAAGTGATGCATATATTTCAACTCGTTTCTTTTTAAGGAATTCACTTAAATGAAATTAAAAAAGCAACACTATTCAAAAGTTTAGTCTCTACCAAGGCAATCGACATATCGCTTATTAAAATCGTTTAAGTACTTTAGGATTTACACCCAAAAACTGAGGAGAAGTGAAATAATTAATATATTCATATCGCCGCAACTTTTTTATTTCTTAACCGATTTTAATGAGCGATAGCTTTTTTGATCAAGAATTAAATTTTCCTGCGACGACAAATTGTCGATCATTTTTAAATTTAAGATGGCAAATCTTATATGAGATAATCATAATTAATCTCGTTTATTTTTATGGAACCCACTCAATCAAAGTATCGAAAATAAGACTATTCAGAAGCTTAGTCTCTGCCGAGGCGATCGCTCATTAAAATAGGTTAAGTATTTTAGGATTTACACATAAAAATTATATCAACGTAATTTTCTTATTTCTTTGCCGCCGAACTAGGCGGTCCCACCTCAATAAAATCAAAAAATTATGGTGCAATTTTTTGATGCTCTTTAGGTGCTAATTTGGTCCCAAACTAAAAATTAAGTGCTCCTTTAGTTTTAACAGAAAATTAAAAAAACGGTAGAACCGCTAGGTTAACGTTAAGCTAGCGGTTCCATCCATAATTCTTGAAGGAAAATTTAATGTTACTATTTAGAAATTAGGTGCTATTTAAGTGCTAATAAAAACTTTTAAAAAAATTTCTTTTTGCTATTTTCGCAAAAAAGAATAAGCAGATACTAGCTTAACAACCCAAGCAGCAATTTAACGGCGTAGCGACGTTGTTAAATGCGACCCGACGTTATGATGCGACGTCGTTTTAGTCAACATGCCGACCTGGATTTACACCAAAATGTTGGATGATTTTTAAATCTTTACGTCGTGGAGTCGGAATAGTAATCGTTCTTGTTACGTCGTAAAATACGACCCAAAATGACTACACTAGCGCCCTCTTTGTTATTGATTTTTTGGTGGTGTTTCACTACCCAAAATGTTGCCCATCTCAAACTTTGGGATTTTCGGTTACTAAAATGAACTTAATTTTACACACAAAAAATTATTATTTAACAATTACCGTTTATTAAATCGTATTTATATGGCCACTATGGGAGCAAAATTTAAAAACGCAATTCGGTTTACTGACAAATATGCTTAAAAAAAGAATGAAAAAACACGCGCGCCCTTGATTTGTTTGTGTCTAAACGAAAAATATTGCTTTTTTTTAATATAACAAAAATGGATGCTACTAAAGCCCTCTTTTAAGGATTCCATGGTCAAATACCTATCTCGGCCGGAACATAAAACGTCTCCAAAATGCCATTCAATGGTGTATTCAATGGTGCCACGACCGTTGGTTACTATCAACCCAACATGCGACTGGAAAACACTCCAACAATTCAACAACAGTTGACAGTCCCCATAACCTTACTTTTTATTCAATTTTTCTAAATGAATGGTCGGTGAACTGTGAAATAAAATTTATTTTTTTCAAATATGGCAGGATACTTCAAAGATCCTACTTCTTGGAAGCAAAAGCAAAAAGTATTTTGGTTTAAAGACCACTAGTCTTTCTCTTTCGCCCATATACTTGTAGGATAATGTCATTTCTCTTTCAGGACCCTAATTCTTGAGCAGGGCACGACATAGATTTGTGTCGAATGATCCCACGTCGAACGCATTTTGTATTCTTGAGCGGTGATCGTTTATTCCATTCTTGGGTGTTCCCGCTCCTCGACTCCAAAGCCAGGGATCGGTCCAAATTCTCAGTCAAGCATGCACGTAAAATGTATAATTTTCAATCTAAAATTTTGAAGAGGTTTCAAGGAAAAGCATAGTTGGGATCATTCCCCGGGACTGATCCCTTCTCTTGAGGGATCGATCCTTCTCTCGAGATTCAGGAATTAGGCCCTGACCGGTTGAGTGAGTTATTTAAAATCTAGAGAGAGATAGGGCGATCTGCCGTACATAAAGTGCGGCAGAGAAGGAGAATATAATGCCATTAGTTCCTTTGGAAACTTTTCTTCTTCACAATAAAAGAGCATTTAAGTTCGTCAAAACTCCATCCGGAAAACGTCGCAAGACCGGCCAGAAACGTCGCAAGTTCACGGAATGTGAAAGTTGTTTAGACGTTGATACGTCGGCAGAACGTAATTAGAGTCTCATAAAAACGTCCACGCGACTTCACTGGTTTACTAGAAAACTCACCAACGCGTGACAGGTCGGCTAAACGTTGGGTAGACGGTAACAATGTTACTGTAGTATTATCTAACGTTAAAGCAACGAAATTTTGTCGTAATACGTAAGACCGTCTGAAGATCACTAGTTTATACACCCAAATTAAGGTCCATTTAGGTGAAGTATGTGGTCATTGGTCAAAAATTTGTTGCACCCGTTTAGATAAACCAAATTTTAATTGTTTTAAAATAAAGAGCAATTTAGGTGCTAATTTGGTCTATCCTTCGAAAATGAAGTGCTCTTTTCGTTGTGGCGAAAAATGAAAGAAATAACACAAATTCTAGATAATAAGCATAAAGTGATTAATACCTTCAATCTGGGGTTTTCGCATTTTTATTGAACTCCTAAATTGAAGATAATAATAATTTTATGCTTATCATCTCGAATTTGTGTGAAATTACCAATGAAATTGCATTTTTTTTTAATTTTCGCAACAACGATGAAAGCACCTAATTTTCGAAAAAAAGACCAAATTAGCACTTAAATATCTTGTTATTTTTAAATAATTAAAATTTAAGTTATCTGAAGGGGTACCTGTGCGACCGCTAGGTTTATGTTAAGCTAGCGGTCCCTGCTTATTTTTTTTGCGAAAGTACCAAAAAAAAAATATTTTTAAAAATTTGATTTAATATTCGGGGAGCACTTGCACCTAATTTCATAATGGTTACATTCAATTTCTCTTCATTAATAGCAAAAAGTTAACCTAGCGGTCCTAGCGTTTTTTTAAATTTTCTGCTCAAACTAGTTACATAAAAAACATTATAAAAAATTAAAAAATAAAAATAAAAAAAAATGTAATGGACTACAAAAAAGTACATAAAAAGTATAAAATAAAATGAAAAAAGCAACTGGTAAAAACTTCTTTGTTTCGTGGGCAAAGTTTAAAAGAGTGTGCAAAGTTTTTACATATGAGATCCAACTTCTTGAAGTTTTATAAGTCCAAGTCCAAGAATTAAGTCCAATTTACTCTTCGTGCCGTACGACGATTCGAAGCACGCTGCAGTGTGGAAATTTATTTTGTTTTTATTATTTTGTTTTGTTTCTGCCTTGCTCGAGAAACAGATTGGTAAGTTCTTAAGTGAAATCTGAATCTGAATCTGAATAATACATTTTTAAAACTAAAAATTGATGTCTACGAAGTTACCGAAAAAATACAGATAGTCAAATGGTACTATCATGGCAGACCATTGACAGTTATTCAAGAACTTTTTTTGGAGAATTTTGTAAATCGCCCGGAATCTAGTTTATCAACGATTCATAGGTTTGTGCAGAATTTTGAAAATTTTGGTTGTGTAGCGCCAAGAAACTATAAAAAACTCACTGTTTTGAATGACAAGCAGGAAGTACGAGGTGTGATGATTTGCGCTGTAGTGGGGTAAAATCGAAAGTTAACTAGCCACCAAATTGCCGAAGCAGTTGATACGTCTTCAGCCACTGTCTTACGTATTCCTAAAAAGAATGGTTATAATTCTTACAAAGCGTCAAAAACACATAAAATTTTTCCCAAGGACAACTATCATCGTATGAAATTTTGCGAAACAATGATGGAAAGGGCTAATCGTGCTGAAAACTTTCTGAGATCTAGTATTTTCACAGATGAAAGCACTTTTCCATTATTGAATCGTCATAACCCAACACACGTTCGATATTGGTCGAGGGAAAATTTGCATTTGTATTTTTTTTTTAATGTTTGGGGGGGGTATTGTAGGAGAACATGTAATTGGGCCATTTTTTATTTACGGCAATTTGAATGGTCCTAGATACTTGGATCTACTGCAGCAGCATATTATGGTTTCAACAAGATGGTTGTCCCACTCACAATGTTGGTCTTGTTAGAAAATATCTTGATAATGAATTTTCTAATCGGGTTATAAGTACACGGGGAACTATTTTATGGCCAGCTCGATCACCCAATCTTGCTCCTAATGGCTTCTATCTGTGGAGTTATATCAAAAATAAAGTTTACGGGCATGAAGGGCTAATAATTTGGAAGAATTTCGGATTAAAATTGAAGAAGATTTTCAAATTATCACCCCTAACATGCTTGGAAACGTTAGAAGAGGTTTTTATAATAGGCTCGCATATTGTCTAGCCGAGCAAGGAGGACCTTTCGAACATTAGCTCTAATTTTTTTTTGAATAGGAGAATCATTTTGGTTTTTAGAATATATCATTTTATTGTGAGAACTTGCTTTTATTTTGTTTATCCTTATTATTTTCATTGTAAGACGTTGTTAGTGATAAATCTGAGCAGTTGAAAATAAAACGCTCTAATTTATCAGTGACAAAAAACAAGAAAATTACGTTATAAAAATTTGCGTATTTAGTGGCCAAATTCCGGTTTCATTGACTACGCTCCACATAGCACCGTGGTTAGAGGCACACTAAACGCAAGCCGCGAACGGTGATCGCAAGCCTGAGTGTTAGTTGCTCCACTGATAGGTGTGCGGTGTCCCTGCGTGTACGTACACTGGCAAATTAGACTTCTTCCGGCTTCCGGCCTATGTTCGCAGTAGCCTGAATCGCTCTGTATAAGTAGTCCACTAAAATATGGTAGGTATTTATGGACGCCGATCTCAAAAATAATTTTTTAAAATTTATCCGAGCGTGCGTAATAATTTGCCCACTATAATACCTACTTCGCACACTCTTTTAAACTTTGACCACGAAACGAAAAAGTATTTCCCACTTGCTTTTTTTTTGTTTTTTTTTGTAACTTGGGGGGCAGAAAGTATTTTTGGCTCTGCTAATATTCCCATATTTTAAGTTTTCTTATTTAGTTTAGATTTTCCCAATTTTCTGACACTCGGTCGTAGAAAAAACCTTGTTCTTAACACAAAGGGTCTTTTTCCCACTTTAAACCTATCCAAAGTGTGCTTCGCAACTTACGGCCTTTTTTCTGTGTACAGGGTGTCCCATTTTCAAACGGATTCAATGAGAAACTCGTTGTTTTTGAAGATAAACATGCGGTTTTCGCATTACTATCTTACTTTTTTGAGCTTTAAAAAATGGTATTAATGGATTTATTCTGTCCCTTGTATTTTTTGAGCTACAGGGGAAAGTTGAAAAATGGTCGGAATTATCAATTGATGATGTCTTCCTTTTAATTTAAGAGATAATTGAGTTCTGTAAAAATATGTCTGAGGCAACCTTTTCAATGGTCTTTTTAAAATTTAATCCGACGTTTCGTTCCGTAGTTACTATCATTAGGATAAAAAGTTAAATACGGACCTAAATGTTTTACTTCATATTTTAGTTTCTTTTTTTTGACAATAAATATATATTTTTTTATTTTAAAGTTCCTATCCCGAAAAAAATTAGTGCATTTTTTTTCTGGTACGGTCCTGTCCTATATTATTTTTTTTTTAAACCATTTATATTGAACTGCTATGTAGTAGACCTAGACAACCAAGATATATTATATGAACATGACGGGTGAACCGAAAAAAAACGGACAAATTGTTTTGTGCTATAACTTTATAAATTTCAATAAAAAACTGTATTTATAAGACAAATAAGCCTTTTGAAAGAAAACCATTCTCTTTGCTGCAATATTTAATTCCAAGATGGCGGAGAAAATTAAAAAAATTATTTTTTGATCCTGATGATGGTATCTATGAAACAAAATGTCGAGTTATAATTTAGAAAACACCTTTTTAAATTTTTCTAAAAAAGTTGCCAAAAATATGTTTTTTAGTCATCAGTGCATTTTTTGGGTACGGCCCTGTCCCATTGTTTTGTCACTCTCATACTTATAATATGGAGGTCGCAGTTTTTTTTAAAGGGGGGATGTTGAATATGAATTTATTTTTGAAAGCAACTATCGATGGTGACTGGTTAAAAGTGGGAAATACAGGAGGGGTTATTTTACTGATTTCAAACGAAATTTCCTCAAGTCAAATCCGTTTGTTTGCCAGCTGCGGTTATTTCTCTACCATGTTTTTTTACAACATTCGTGATTTACCGTTTGTTTATATCTAAAGAATTCTGACGTCTTTTTCTATAACTCAGGCTCTTTCATAACTAAATTAGCTCACTTTTTTTAAATTATTTTATAAAAAACGTGGCAGAATTTTTTTAATGTATTCTTAAAATACAAATATTTTTGACTGTGAAGCTATAACATTATGATAGTTATTCGCGTCCCTGCTTTAAAAAATCAATAAATAATATTAAATCTCCCTTCCTTTCAAATGCATTGATGATGATATTTGTCGAGATAGAAACTTCAAAATAAAAAAAAACGATATTTTGTTATTACACAAAACTAAAAATACACTAAAATATAAATTAAAACATTTTGGTCCGTATATAACTTTTGATCCTGATGATGGTATCTACGAAACGAAACGTCGGATTAAAATTTCGAAAAGACCGTTGGGTTTTTCTAAAAAGGTTGCCACAGACATGTTTTTACAGAACTTAATTATCTATTAAGTAATGAAGAGGAAGGAAGATATTAATGAAAATGGGACACCCTTTACAGCTGACGTTTGTTTCTTACAGTTGCAAAGATACGAAGGAGCCTCAACCGTTTTTGGACCGTACACTCTGGACATCTATCTTCAGCAGTACAGAAAGTTGGCTAAAAATCTAATGCAGGTAAAAACTGAATACACGCCACACTAAGGAGTAGCGATTTTTTTTTTCTGTCAGTGACCTTAGCTTACGAAATGTGGAAGTGGCGTTCATAACGATAACGATATGCATACTTTTTCCTACGACCACACACGAAAGTAACCAAATCTGCACTTTATAACGCCTCAGAAAGTTTTATATTTCACACGCATATCAATTTTATTTTCATCTCTAGAGACGAAAATATTTCCTTCTCTAGTGACGAAAATGAACGACAGTAAACCATCCAAAGAATGTAGGTATCTAGTAGAAAATACTTGCTTCTCTTGAGATGAAAATGAAAAAAATAATAATAATAATAATAAATACAAATTAAATCCTAGAGTGGTCGTAGGAACAATGGCGTACACAACTCGACAGAAAGTAACTTTCTTACCCTCGCGTGTTATTTCACTCGTCTAGCGCCTCGTTCACAACATTCACGCTCGTGTAAAATATGTCACTTTCTTCTCTCGCTATGTAATATACTATTTTTTTATACCTTCATTAAAAACATGATTTTAGTAACTGTCTGCAGATAACTTTCTTTTTTGATCACGGGTGCCAAAAAGATTTCTGTCCATTTTTTACTCAAAATTAAAGAGAAATAGCGGAAAATAGTAATATTGAAAAAATCTAATTATTCTTGCCTAAAAATTAATCCATTTCTGCCAGATTTCACCAAGTATTTACGAAACAATCATTTAAAAATATCGTCAAAATATCAAAATGTCCAAGAATAAAATTTCGCAACAATGAACGTCTCTGACTAAAAAGGCACATCGCTATGGAAACCATTGTTAATTCATGTACCAGCCGCCTTGATTTATAGTGTAAAGATTGTGTGTTGCGAGAAGTGTTCTTCGTTCGAGATTTTTAAAATATTTTCCTGTTTTTCTTGCATTTTTTGATAAAGGTATTAAAAAAAATAGTGTTCACAACTTGCGGCTAAACTGTGCTTTTTTTTAATCGCATTTTTAAATACCTCGCTGCGCTCGTTGCGTAAACCACCGCTTGTAAAAAAGTACTGTTTTAGCCACTAGTTGTAAAAACTACTATTTCGAGGCAAAAAAACATCAGAATTGGCTGAAATTTGAGTGGAAGTCACATGTCGTGAATCAAAAAAAAATAAAAAAGAGAATTTTACCAACAGAAAAAAAACACATTGCGTTGGGAATTTATTTCTCATTATGACATTTTGTAAAAACTAAGACACGGCTCGGAGCAATTTTTTGATTTTTTTGCCGAATAAGCTAAAATTTATTTTTAAGGCCACCAAATCGAAATATTCAAACATTTGTAACGTTTATATCGTTACATGTTTCAAATATCATATTTTTAAATAAATAATTAATATCTTATGAAAGCAAGCTACTTAAAATAATACTAAGTTGTTTAAAAAATAAACACAGTGGATAAAATATACCTTATAGAACTGTATTTTCAATATTTATATAGCTATGCCTTCTTCGGAGCTCGCGATAAGCATTTACTGTTCATATTGTTTAGTGTTTCGGTTATCGGTTTCTCTTTTCAATACGCATTTGTGGCAGTCAAACAGCATTAGAAGCCATTTGTGGCATAAGATTCAAGTTTAAATCGTTATTTTGCTAGCTCAATATTTTTCTATGATCTTTTTCTTTTGTTTATATATATATTTTTTTTTTCTTTAAATCTCAAGGCGTAGGTTTTTTCGCCTTTTCACTGATTTGTCATTCTACATAACTCATTAGGGAAGAGGCGCCATGAACACTATCTTAAGAACTTTAAATTGTAATAGGAAACGAATACTAAAGTTTAAAAATAGTTGCTGGCATCGGTGGCCTTAGAAAGAAATTTTAATCTTTTCGGCAAAAAATAAAAAAAGTGCTCCGAAACGCGCCTTAGTTTTTACGAAATTTACAGGGTGGTCCAAATTCGAGGGGCCACTATAGCTTTGGGCTTTTGCAGCATAGTTAGCCCAAAACTAATATACATGTTACAGGCTCGATTTTCAAGAGAAGTCGAAAATTAAAAACCGCATTGCGATATGTCAAAGCGTTTCGGAGCTAGAAAGTGATTCTCAAAAATGTGCGATTTTAAAGGCCTTCTACAACTTTTTTATTTGTAAAAATAGAGATTTTAATTAAAAACATTTTTTGAAGATTTTTTAAAGAAAAATCTACCTGTTTCACCGATTTTCTCTTAAAGCCTTGAGTTCCCGAGATATCACACAAAGTTATATTTCTTTAAATGGGATACCTCCAATTTTTCGAACGATGTGCCATACACCTATTTTTATTAAATAGTGTAAAAGATATTTGCATATTTTGATATTTACCATAGTAGGCGCTGTGTGTGCCCTAAATGTGTAAATAAAATTTTATTGTTTCTTTTACATATAAAATGAAGTTGGCTACGACACGAGGGATCACAACAACCTCGAACTTTAACTTCTAGTTTACTATAATTACCAACCCTAAAATAATAAACAAAAATAAAATTATGAAAAGTTTTTATTTAAATTTTTTATTAATTAAACTATGTAACACCTAAAATCTACATCCAACAATTTTCTTTAATTCTAAAACAAATGCTCAAATTGACGGCCGTTTTCTTGTAAACATATCCTACATCTTCTCTTAACGCTATTTTCTGCATTAAGAAGTTCTACCGCACGAAGCTCCCTGAATGCAGTACGAAGTGCCTATTCCAATTCTCTTCTAGTAGTTGGGCGATTTCGTAATGGAAGGTCTTTGACTCTCCCCCACAAAAAGAAGTCGAAAGGGGTCAGGTCTGGAGACCTTGGGGGCCAATATATAGGGCCTTTATTTCCGATCCAGTTTTCGGCAAACACAATATTTAGCAAATTAGTAATGTCTCGTGCATTGTGAGGAGGTGCACCGTAACGTTGAAGAAATTGTCGATAAACGGAATCACCTGTTCTTCCAAAATTTGTTGGTATCTTTCGGCATTTAAATTTCCATCCAAAATATATGGCCCAATAATTTGTCCGCTGTAGATGCCTACCCATACCTTAAAACTGAACCTTCCCTGATTCGCTTGTTCCACCATAATATGGGGATTTTGTTACTTCCAGTAATAGCAATTATATCTGGTGAATATTCCATCACTAGAAATCGTTGCCTCATCCGTCCAAATAGCTTTTGTGGCAAAATCGGGGTCTTTTTGGCTTTTATTTAGGTACCACCTGCAAAATGCACGTCTTGAAGTCAAATCTCGTTGCCGTAATTGGTGCACCCGTCGGGGTCAATAGGGCCTAAACTTGTGTTTTTTAAGCAGCCGAACGGCATTGCTGCGTGAAATTCCAGCGTTTTACTCCATAGCCCTGGTGGAAGTATTCGGGTTAATTTCTATTTCTCCTAGAACCGTTAGTTCTTCCAACTCTCTACCTCTGACTAGGCTTCTATACGTCCTAGGCCGCGGTTTTGTAAAGGATCCGTATTCTTGTAGATGACGTTTTAACTTCAAAAATATTTCTGAGCTAGGTTGCCTTCTTTCCGGATATCTCTGGAAATATAGATTTAAGGCCGTCTGTCGATTTTCGTTACTTTCAATATAACATTTTATCATGTCGTACTTTTCAAAGTTTTCAAACATTTTTATATCTTGACGAAGACGCCACTTTTGATACTTGGGCTCGTTTATCATGGCAATTGTTTTTAGTTGATCATAGCTACCTAGATACATACCCTAAAACTGCATAGGTCAGAGTTAAATACAGCCTACTATGGTAATTATTAAAAATTGCAGATATCTGTTTAACTACTTTATAAAAATAGGTGTATGACACATCGTTTAACAGGACATTTTATTACAAAACTAATTCTTTAAAAAAAATTAGGGTATTCCATTTAAAAAAATGTAACTTTGTGTTATATCTCATGAACTAAAGGCTTTAAAACAAAATCGGTGGAACAGATAGATTTGTCCTTAAAACATCTTCAGAAAATGTTTTGAATGAAAATCTCTATCTTTACGAATAAAAAAGTTGTAGAGGGTTTTTAAAATCGCACACTTTTGAGAATCACCCTCTAGCTCAGAAACACTTTGACATATCGCAATGCGGTTTTTAATTTTCGACTTCTCTTGAAAATCGAGCCCGTAATATGTATATTAGTTTTGGGCCCCTCGAATTTGGACCACCCTGTACCATGCGTTCTTAGTTTAGCCGATTCTGATGTTTATTTGACTCCAAGAAGTATGGATATCACATGACCCGTTTTAAACGTCACTTCGACGTTTCCTGATCCTGATATTATAAATCAAAATGATATGGTATTCTACCAATGCTATTATCACAGTAAAATACAGCTACGTGATGTCTTTTACTATTCTTGACTATATCCTGTTTAAAATCGTTAGGGACTTTACCCAAAGGCGATTTGTATTTTTCTTTTAAGAACAGCCGTCTGCTGTATCCTCCTATATTGTGACAGTAAAATAGGAGCTACGGGGTGCCTACTTCCTACCCTCAACTCTATCTGGTTTAAATACGTTATAAGCTTTCATTTTTAATGACAGGGTTGGGTTAATAGAGTTGACTCAAACCGGACGATTGCCTAGGTGGTCGAGATACAAAATCGCCTTTAAGGATGCCAACTTCACTCAGGTTCAATGGTAGCCATAGCCCAAAATAGCCCACAGCTTGAATACTCCAACTATTTTTTTTTTTAACTGGCGCAACCCACAGTTCTTGATTTAAAGCAACACACATGCGTGGGTTAGTTTTTTACTCCAAATTAATGGGTTACGCAACCCACTATGAGGGACTGTGAATATCAATAGCTATAGTTGGGACAGCCCTACCTACTGGGCTGGAACAGCTTGAAATTTGAGCTGGAATGAAGACCTTATTTTTTGGTGCCCCGTCAATTGGGTTGGTACAACCCAGTTGGGTGGGCTGGAACAGCACAAGTTTGGGGCTGGAATAAGAAGTTTATTTTTTTGGTACCCTGTCGATTATGGTGGTCCAGCCCAGTTAGGTGGGCTGCAACAGCACAAGTTTGGGGCTGGAATAAAGAGTTTATTTTTTTGGTACCCCGCCGATTGGGTTGATCCAGCCCAGTTAGGTGCGCTGGAACAACACAAGTTTGGGGCTGGAATAAAGTTGCTAACATCGGCATACCGTCGCCGTACGATTAAGGTCCGATATGGTTTAACCACATGGTACCGACCACGTTTCCTAAAGTAGCTTAAAGTGCGGGTGCTTAACCAGTCGGGCTGGTTTAAGTGGCAGAAGTGGTGATTCTTGTAGAGAAGTACCACCATCTTGTCAAGTTCGCATTTTAGTTTTGAAATATCTTTGCTCATTATATATATATAATATTATCTTCCACTGCACAGGGAACATAGAGATATTAGCGCCATCTCTAAATACTAGGAAGAAACTATTAAGCAGTTTAAAAATTTTAAGGTGACGTAATCGGACCATCGTCGGTTGCCGATTCTCGACTAATCAAACAAAGTTCCAATCGGACCATCGTCGGCCCTAAAGCAGATAAAGTAGGCGTCGGTATAAAGTCGACTATAGTAAATCGGGCCATCGTCAGTTGCCGATTCTCGACCGATTAAACAAAGTTTTTATCGGACCATCATCGGCACTAAAGCAGATAATGTTTGCGTTAGAATAATGTCGACTATAGTAAATCGGGCCATCGTCAGTTGCCGATTCTCGTCCGATTAAACAAAGTTCCAATCGGACCGTCGTCGGCCCTAAAGCAAAATAAAGTGTGCTTCGGCATAAAGTCGACTATAGTAAATCGGACCATCGTCAGTTGCCGATTTTCGACCGATTAAACAAAGTTCCAATCGGACCATCGTCAGTCCTAAAGTGGTGTCGGCATAAAGTCAACTGTAGTAATGTGGACCTCCGTCAGTTGCCGATAATTGACCGAAAACTGAAAATCGCAATCTGACCAACATCGGGCCAGGGTGTAGTCGCCGATGCCGACACACTGCCGACGTTGTCGACATTGGCTCAATTCAGTGCCGATGATTTGTGTTTGCTGAGATTCTTTTTGGAAACTAAATAAATGGGATAAATAGAAGTTCAGCATTGAGTACATAAGTGGTGAGGCTATACACAATGGCATAAATAGAACATAATACAGACTTTTTATTTGTACATCTTTTTGCTGACTTGCATGATTTATCATACTTTGGACTTTGGTATACGAGTTGACTCGGGATAATTAAGCGCGCCTAAAGTGAGTGCGACCGTGGTCCCGATTCTTGAATTTTGTAGGAAAGGTCGCACGGGAACGGTCACTTCATTGATATCGACCAATAACGGGCTTTAAAGCTATCACGAGATATCCGAAACCGATCTGACCACGGCCGAATTTCACCCGACTGCCAATAGCTCTGTGAAAAAGGTGAGAGAGATAAGATCTAAAACATTACTGCTTTATAAATATAACCTTACAGGCGCTATTAAACCAAGAAAATGACCAAATAATTCACATTTCTGCGTCAATAAGTGCTCTTATAAAATAAAGTTTCATCACTTGTCACGCCATCTTGTGGTTTATTATTATTATTCCAGGAGCCATATAAAAATAGCAAATTACGTAAATTAAAAACTCCTTTACCTTTTTGTTAGTACATGGTATAGAGGATATATGAATAACTCCAAAATTTTCGGTAAAGTAACCGTTATAATAAGCGAATCAATATCATCGATGAGCTATTCACTTATTTGAACGCCCTATCTCATATAGCCTCATCAGGTCACGCTAAATGTAAAATAATGAACCGATTTTTGGTAAAGGAGTTTAGTTTATCATAAACGCTACTTCACCAATTTAATTAAAACATTCGGGACAGCATACTTACCTTTTATGGAGACATTTCGCCGCGGACCGCTTTGCAGGGAAGACGTTCTGCCGTGTGTCGTTCGCAATCGACAAAAATTTACAAATCTAAAAAAACGGCATTTAAAACTAACTAACTCAATAGACCCCAAAACAAACAACACTAACCTCACTAAACCTCTCTTACCGCTGCGAAAAGCTAGTGTCTCTAACATATAAATCGGTCAGTTGGTTTTGGAGATATAAGCATAAGTTTATTTAGGCTTTCGCAAAAAAAGAGATGGATATATCAGACCTTCTTGAATATTTTCTTTTTTTATGACCATTTATGTGTCTTATACAAAAAAGGTAAATAAAACAGAGATTCAGTTTTAAACATTCTAAAAATGTTTATGTATTATATAATTCCCAAAACTCTAAATATGGTTTATTTCGTAGTAAAAATCCACTCAAAAACCGCAACTTTAAAAAATCATATCTCGAAAACCTTAAGACCTACAAGATTTAGGGTAATTTAAGCATTATTGGGAATTTCAATATCTACAACATATAAAAATTTCAAGCACTTTCACTGATCCCATGTATCGTGTGCCCCATTTATTAAAATTGGGTGGAGGTTGGTCTGTTCGTCGGGTCGCTGATCATTATATGGACCAGACAAGTCCACTATAGTAAGACTAAAAAGAAAATACAAAGAAGAAGGAACTGTACAACGAAAGAAAGGAACTGGCTTGACCAAAGTCAGCACACCCCAACAGGATCAGCAAGTCACTAATTGCCTGGAAAAACACCCCTTTTCCACAGCCAGAGAAGCAAAATTAATACGGTAAGAACTGCACTAAGACGGATAAAGAAGTCGAAGCTGAGATGTCGTGTTTCAGCTAAAAAGATATGGCTAAGTGAAGAAAAAAGGCAAGCCAGATTACTTCGAGACAGGAAAACGAATTTTGGTACTCTTCCGGCCACATAAAATGCCTACAGCAGAAGTTAGCTGCAGGTCCGTCGAATTTAAGTTTTGCTTATTGCAACTGACTTTGACGTTTTCGAATTACAGGTTAGATCTTTTGACATTGTAAACAAAGAAATAAGGAGACTGGCCACACTTTACTATGCTTTAGAGTTTCTTCTTCTTGATAATTTCTTCTTATTCTTACAATTGTAGCCTTGTTTCGTCCATAATGGGCCGCTACTCTTCGAACCGACCAACCACCGTCTAATTTGGCAAAATTTGGGCTTTTTCGAATTCGTTTAGTTGGAGCATTTGTTAATATAAGCGTTTGACAACAACAAAACCTGACGCTGACATTTTTAAAGGTTACTGAGTTGCGAGGCCCACAATACACTATATAAAAGCGCCGTACGCATTTTATGTCGCCGGAAGTGTAGCTTTTACCGATGAAAAATTTTTTAATTCCATCGAGAACGTCTGGGGACTCATTGCAAAAAAATTATCAGAATTTAATATTCTACCACGGAATGCTGACCATTTGATGGAGCTAATAGTTAGAGCTTATGAAGAGATCGTTGAAGAAAATTCAAATTTATTTGAAGAAGCAAACTCCATGCCAAGGCGTTTTTTGTTTCTATTTGTTTTTTAATATTTTGTTATAAAAGTGATCCTGTTGATTTGTATTGACCTTTCTTAACCCAAACCCTTCCAGTTCTTTCTTCTTTGTATTTTCCTTTTAGTCGCAGTATAGTGGACTTTCGTCTATTTTGACCGGCTATTTAACGAAAGGGCCAACCTTTTTCTAGTTCTGCCAAAATTTGATTGAATTGTTATTTGTAATAAAAATTTTGTTTCAGAAGTGTTTTATCTTTTTCGGTCGGTAACAATAAGCAATCAAAATTTTTAATATATAAACATGTGGATCACTTCTACTGTATGCGTTTTGTATGTCGGGAAGTGTACGCGACTATTTTTCCGGCTGAAGTATACGCCATTATAATGTCTGAATATAAAAATCTGGAAATGTCCACTTCAGGCAAGGATATTTACATTTGCTTAGATAGTAGGACTGCACTGTCTGCTATCAGGTTGGACAGGGTTAACTCTGCCTTTTTATTGGAGTGCAAATGTGTCTAGCAAACTATGGCAAAAATTCATTCATTCAAGATACCGATTTCTCTCTCTCTCTCTCTCTCTCTTAAAATATCAATTTTCATAAAGATCGCTCTGACAGTCGGAACTGTGGCAATGCTGCACAGGTCAAAGTTTTTCGTCAAAAGCCATCAAACTCATTTGTATGACTGCTTAAGACCGTTCTCAACTTAAAACCCAATTTGTATTTTCTACCTCTTGAGTGTCCTTTAGACTAATTTCGCCTATTTTTTTAATCAGATTGAATAAAGGATTTTCTGTCAGTTTGGTGTCAATATGGCCGCCATAGTAGGCTACAGTATACTAAATCGAAAGAGAATTAACTGGCTTTTTAGGTAAGAAGGTGTCGTGCTACTTCAGAAGAACTGCAGATATATGTTGCACCGCTGTATGACCGGGCAGCACCGTTCTCAACTAAAAAGCCAGTTAACTCATTTTCGTTTTATTATCCTCTGGCCTATGATCGGTGCCATATTGACAACAAACTGACAGAAAATCCATGTTTTACTTGTCAATTTGGTTATAAAAATGGCAGCCACATTAGGCTAAAGGGTACCGAGGCGGTAGGAGTTAACAGGCTTTTTAGTTAAGAATGGTGTTGGACCGGGCCATCCCTTTTGTTTACCCTGCTCAGTTATTAGAATAAAATTATTGATATTTTGCTTAATAGATCATTTGAAAGCTTTACTTGAATTCTTATTTCAATTAGTTATGTTTATATTTTTATTTATAATGTTATCTCTTTTGAGACCTAAGGGATTGAAGAGTAAAGTTGTATAAATATTTTTTTGCCAAATTAGACGGCGGTTGGTCGGTTCGAAGAGTAGCGGCCCATTATGGACGAAACAAGGCTACAATTGTAAGAATAAGAAGAACTTATCAAGAAGAAGAAACTGTAAAGCATCGTAAAGTGTGGCCAGTCTCCTTATTTTTTTGTTTACAATGTCAAAAGATCTAACCTGTAATTCGAAAACGTCAAAGTCAGTTGCAATAAGCAACGCAATTAGCAAAACTTAAGTTGAAAACAGGATCGTTTCTCCAAGGACAATGTTTCATTTGACTCGACTTGGACTTCCTATGTAAATAATGAAACGTAAAACTAGGAGTTAAGAAAAAGTTGTACTTATATTAGACAATTACAGTTAATTTTCGGGTTTATCGGCATTCGTAACCTTATCTCTATCGAGTCGACCTGTCGAGCAACTAATGGCGAATGCGTGACAGCTCCAGCTGATCAAATGCATCAAAACATCGTTTGATTGTTCGACTCGATAGAGATAAGGATACGAATGCTGATAAAAATGAAAATTAACTGTCTAAAGTGTCTAATATATTTAAAAATGCCATTAATCCCTTCATTGCCGTTGCGGATCGGTTTGTATTCTAACTAAAAAAAAATTCTTCTTTTTCTTACTGTTCACTTGTTAAAATCAAAATCAGAACTGCTAATGAAGAGAAAGGTATTTTTTATATTTTGATAACATACTTTCATTTGATGATAACAAAGATTTAATTAAAATATGTAAACTGTATACTAAAAAATTAAAAAAGCGATTGATTCAAAATAACACAACTGATTGGAAACAATTAAACAGTAATTATTACTTGTAGAATGGTTTAACGATCCTATTTTTAATTTTTTTGAAGGTGTAAAAATTAAATGCGAACGAAATACACGCCGTAGTATTTTAATGTGTTTGTTTATGTGTTTTTAAAAGTTTTTGATCAAAATTGTACGGTACTTGTGTAAAAATAATGCCATTTTACCGAAGGATGACGTCTATTGGCAATAGAATCGACATATGGAACGGCCGTCTTGAATAGCCCTCAAGAAGCAAATAGATTTTGCAAAACGTTGGTATTTCAAAAAAAGGACGTTTCATTAATAAGATCCCTCAACCCATAAACCTACCCACACTAGTGGGTGCATCATTCTCTTCAGTGACACTCTGCAAACGCCTGGGAATTGAAAAACTTAAATTTTGAAAATATTCGTTCCATTATCTATATTTTATTTATACTCGACGTCTCGATCAGTACAATCTCTGATCATCTTCAGTTTGCATCTGAACCGAAACACAGAGTTAAGTTCATTCATGATCTTCTGAGAGCACCTCTAATGCGCGATGAATTGCATTGCTTAACTCTTTAGCATTTTGTGGTCTCCAGTTTCTCTGATAAATAATTTTGATAAGTCGGCCCCATATATTTTCTATTGGATTGAGATCAGGCCTGTTAGCGAACAACATTAGCCGTGTGCACGGGACAGTGCTGTTCTGTGGGTAAACGAAGTCTTTGTTTTCGTAAAATATCTGCACAGATGGCAACTTAGAACATTGAACTACAAGAAGGAGCTTTTTTTCAGACCTAGGGCAGTTTTCCCATGTTTTTAATATTATTTAAAATACCTTTAATTAAATGGTCTAGATATAGTAATAAAAATCTATGTTTCTATAAAAAAAAATCTAAAAATGTATTCAAGTAATTTTCCTCTATTCTGTATCGTCGCTATATGTTGTGCGTTTTTTGATGGCTATGTAAGACAATTCTCGAGCCGCACACCCTTCCACAGTCCTGGCACACCCAGTCTCCGGCAGCAGCCGGGTGTTGTTGGTCATCCATTCTTCCATTTTGTCGCTCCTTTCTACGTTCTCTCTTTTCCGTTTCTAGTCTACGTCGTTGCTCTTCAAAAGTTTGTGCTCCCTCATGGACTGTTCGGCGCCATGTAGCCCTATCGTTTGCTGTGGTCTCGAAGTTTTTATATCGATGTGACCCTTCATCATATTGCCTTTGAGAATGTCCTTGTACCTTTTTTGTTGACCACCTTGATTTCTCTTTCTCTCCTTCAGTTGTCCATAAAATATCTGCTTTGGGAGACGTGTTTCAGTCATGCGGATAATGTGACCAGTCCAACGATGTTGGTGCTTGAAGATAAGGGCTTCTATTGTTCTGGCTTCTCCTAAAACACTTATGTTTGTTCGTAGGTCTTGCCATTTGATTCTCAGTATTCGTCTTAAACAACTTTGGTGATATTTTTCTAGTCATTTGATATCCGCATCCGTATGTTAGAGTTGGTATTATAACTGTGTTGTAGACACGAAGCTTGGTCTCCGCATTGATGTCGTGATTATTGAAGACTCTCTCCGAAAGCCGTCCGAACGCTGCGCTAGCACATTTTAGGCGATGCTGTGTTTCTGCGTCAATAGTTGCATTTGATGATAGGTGGCTCTCAAGGTATGGATAATGTTCCACGTTCTGCAGAGGCCATTTTGGAAATGTTTGGAGCTTGGGGATTCGTACCTGGTTCTGGTTGGTGAAGAATTTGCGTTTTGGCAAGATTGACCTCTAGGCCAATGCTTTGTAGACTTGGTTAAATGCGTTGATTACCAGTTGTTGACCTTCCTCTGTATCGGCCATTACGACGTTGTCATCGGCGTACTGCAGTTCGATTACCGAGGTTGTCGAGACCTTAGTTTTTGCTCGCAGTCTGCCTAGGTTAACCTAAAAATATAGAGAATAGGGTGGGCGCAATAACACACCCTTGTTTAACGCCTGTCATAATCTGGAATGACTTTCCTGGTCCATCATTGCTCAGGACTGTTGCATTCATATTGTCGTGTAGTAGTCTAAGAATTTGAATATATTTTTGAGGGCATCCAGCTTTTGCCAGTATTTTTCAAAGAGCTTCTCTGTTGACCGAATCAAATGCTTTGACTAGATCTATGAAGGCCATGAAGAGAGTGCGATTTTGTTCTCTAGATTTCTCTTGCATTTGTCTGGCACTAAAGATCATGTCAGCCATACCTCGATTGGACCTAAATCCACACTGTGTCTCTGGCAGATTTTGTTCAGCAATCGGAATTAATCGGTTTGATAGTATCCGTGCAAGTATCTTTCCAGCAACAGAAAGCAGAGTTTCCACATTGGGCCTTATCGCCTTTTTAGAAAATGGTAACTATAGAGGCGTCTCTGAGTTCGGCAGGAATGGTCTCAGTGGTCCATATTTTACTTATTAGAATGTGCATTTGGGAATTAAGTGCGGGACCCCCTTGTTTGTAGACTTTAGCAGCTATACCATCTGTGCCTGCTGACTTGTTATTCTTTAGCTGTGTGATTGCCTTTTCGACCTCCTCTAATCTCGGAATCTCACTTAGGTGTTGTTGGAATTTTGTCGAAGATGTCATTATCGACCTGAGACTCTCTGTTGAGTAGTTCTTGGAAGTATTCGTTCCATCGTGAATTGATAGAGGATCTGTCTTTAAGCAGCCTTGTTCCATCTTTGGATCGTAGGGGATTGATACCTTGTGTAGTGGGACCATATATCATCTTAGTAGCTTGAAAGAAGGCTCTGGTGTTGTTGGACTCAGCTAGATGTTGCATTTCATGTGATTTTGTTGTCCACCATTGGTTTTTTAATCTACGTGTTTGCCTTTGTACTTCTGCTTTTGCTTCTTGATATTGCCTTTTTTTTTCGTTAGAGTTAGGGTGGCTTTTCCAAGCATTATGGGCTTTTCTCTTCCTCTCAATAAGGTCTTGAATTTCTTTGTCATGCTCATCAAACCAGTCTTGATGTTTTCTTTGTGTGTAGCCGACCATTTCTTCGGAGGCAGATGTTATTGCTGTCTTCAAAATTCTCCAGTGATCGTCAATATTCTCCGGGTATTCTAAAGTACCCAACTTTTGATTCAGAGAAACTTGGAATTTTGTTCTGGTTTGATCATCTTTAAGGCGTTCTACATTGAATCTTCTTTTGATTTGCTTTTTTTGAGCTACTTCTTGGTGGAATGTGAAAGTTCATTTTGGCTCATAACAGGCGATGGTCGGTCCAGCAGTCGTCTGCACTCGTTATTGCTCTTGTAATGTTTACGTCTTTTTGATCTCTGGAACGTACAATAATGTAATCAATCAGATGCCAGTGTTTTGACCTCGAGTGTTGCCAGGAGGTCTTGAATTTTTCTTTTTGTCGGAAAATTGTATTTGAGATTGTGAGGTCATATTTCGAACATAAAGTTAATAGGCGCAGTCCTTGCCAATGACGCCCTTCCATAGGTTTGAATTCGTACCAACTCGAGCACTGAAATCACCTAGGATGATAAGTTTATCAGATTTTTAAGTACAGATGTTAGGTGGTTAGGTGGTCCACAATCTCATTTTTTATAGCCAAACCCACTCCGTGAATACGCGGTTCATCTTCTTCTTTTCCTTTCCAGAAAAATGTGTAGCCTCCTCCGTGTTCTTTAAGTTGGCCTTCGCCTGCTCTTCTAGTTTCACTGAGAGAAGCGATATCGATGTTATATTTCCTTAGCTACTATTGCCGTTCTTCTTTGTGGTCTTGTGGTTGTGTCTGTATTCATAAGCGTACGGATATTGAATTTATTTTTCTTTTGTTTTGACCGCATGTGGTGTACCCTCTGGATGCGGTTGTCCAGTAGGGCAGTTGTTGGCTGGCTATGTTTAGGGCACCTTTTATAGCCCCTTCCCTTTCAGGGTGAGCAGAGTGGGTCCTAAATAGGGCTGCTCAGTTTCGGATGCAGCACACGAGTTGCTCTACAGCCAATCCTTGAGCAAAACGGCGATCACACTTCCGCCGCTTTTGTGCCGGTTTGTCACTAAGAGTTTCTAGACTACACTGTTCTGCTCCCGTCGCAACTTGCCGATCGCCGAAAGACTTTCGTGTGCGTGGACTTCATGGTCTTATGTGTCCTAGAAAGTATAGGATCTCAGAGTAGAGAATGCCTGTGCGAGACTTTTATTAACGTGAACATGCTGATGCACAGTCAGCAAGCCCACGGTCCCTAATAACGAGTGACGATCCAATGGCGTAAGGAATACGACGAGATTAGGCCAGCTGATTGCACGATTGAGCACTAGACTCGAATCGTGGGCGGGGGGTCGCTAGATCCCCCCGCCTACAGGCTACAGGCAGTATGGTTCGCCCGAATTCCCATAGCGCACAGATTCATGCCACAGTGGCCTGATCTGTCCGGCCTGACATACAACTACAAAACAACTACATACTTACTACAATTACAAACTACAAAAACTACAAACTACAACTATAAAAATAAGAAAAAGGTGCTATGGGGATCCCTATTTACACTGAAATTAATGACAAGCCAGCAACACAGATTTCCTGCCTTTGTTTACCAAGAATGGCCAAATATGACGAATTCTAACCCAATATTTAGTTAATATTTTAATTTAACGTGTCTCTGATACGAAATACTGCGGTCCCCCGGCTTCTGTTTCAACTTGCATATAATAATACACTTCGGAACCGTTTTTCGCCACAAACAAAAATATCAAAAAAACACTATTGATAAGTGCTAAAACTTTCACTGTCAAAGCAATAATAATATTCCAGAAAAAATCGAGAAACCGCAATAAACAATCAATGTTGCCACGTTGACTACAAAAGAAGATGTTTAAGGAAAACACATGTTAAATTTTTAAAAAACGTCGAGAGTTTTAAATAGGTTGTGACTATTATATATTGTGTAAAATAGCTTTTTCTACATATATCTTAAAAGTTTTTTGTTGCATAATCCTGTTATTAAAATTGGCGACACAGATTTCTTTCTCCCCTTTCCCCACTGTAGATGTTGCACTCAAACAACCAGTGTAACCAGACAGACCAGACTCCTTCTAGTAGTTCAATGTTCTAAGGATGGCAACATAACATCCTCAAGAATTAAAACATATTTTTGACTGTTGAATCTTCCTTCGATTTTCCAAAACATACCCAAACCTCTAGCGCTAAACCAGCCTCACTGAAAAATATCCAGCTTCAATAATTTGGTTGGTGTATTTTAAATCAAACCTAGAATTTGGTGTTCGATACGCTAAAATTCTTCTGCTGCTCGAGTATGTGAAGGCCACCCTCTCCCAGAAGTCATCATCATGACGAACATTATTTAGTGTAAAAATAACCCTAGCCTGTTTTTGTTCTTCCGTTTTCCGGCCAATTTTTTAATCCTTCTGTTAATAGTTGATAAGGAACCTGGGAAAATCGTTACATTAGATGCTTCAACGGATGTGGCAAAAGGATTTTGTCTGACGTGGTCGATAGGCCTTTAATCTTGTCTCTCAGAATTATTTTGTATCCAGCGCTTTTTTCATCGTAGTATCGTCATTTTATCGACCTCAAATAAGTGGCCTCTCTCCTTATAGAGCAGCTTGAGTGATAATTTGTGTTTTTGTAAATGTTGTAATGAAAGTTATTGTACAAATTAGTTTGACGCATACCGTCAGATGTTTTAGACTAACAAATAGAATATAAACACTATGAGAAAAGAAAATTTTGCGAGATAGGAAAAGCGCATAAGTGCGCTTTTTTTTAATAACGGTAGTTATATAGTTCCAGAGATAATACGCTTTCTACACACATATGCGTAACTTCCGAACCGTTCGTTCGATTATGATGAAATTTGGTCTGTAGATGTAGATTAGGCACTGGTTTATTTCGGCTCCACGAGAAAAAGAAATATTTCAGGAGCGGAGCAAATGGGGGTAACTTTTCGAAAAATGTGCGTGATTGTCGGAGGTTTTAAAAAATTTTAATTTTGCTTGTTTAGAATAAGAGGATCGACAGCGGCCCTACTCCGGTCGACGTGTCCCATCAAGTTTTGTCCCTCATCACACCTGTTGTATACGACAATGCCATCTTTGGTAAAGACTTTGGCGATTGTACTCGACAGCCCAAAACCACTTACAAAGCTGGAGAGGTCGTATCTGCTGTTTTTGTAAGTATAGGTGGCCAAAAAAGTAGGACTTTTTTAAAGGTTTATTCGACCATTCTGACAAGCCAAGACTTCAAAATTAAAGAATTTGATGCTAAAATTTACAACTTATGTAAATTCAAGATGACTGCCATTTTCAAAAAAACTGATATTTTTGACACTTTTGACACTAATTTTAAGTGCGCCACTGGTGGAAAAACTTTATTATCCTTTATCTATCCCAAGTATATACTGATGTATCGCTTATTAACAGCGGGTAAGAAATAAAAAAATTACAAATTGTACAAATTCAATCTATTTGTTCGATTTTTTAATGCTGACCATTTTCTAAAGCCTAGTTTTAAAAATTGTTCAGTTTTATGTGAACAATGACATTTTTGAAAAGTTTGAATATTTTATAATTTGACAGGTCGCTGGTCATCCAAGGAACAACCGCATGAAGGATAACTCTTTCTTGACTGTTGAAAAGATTGAAGCTAATGGCACCAATACTATTGTGGCTACCGATGCCAGTTTAAATACAAGGTAACTATAATAAAATTATCTTTTTTTTTAGTGTATTTAGTGCAAAATTACAGACACACGCACAATTTAAATTCAAAGTGGATCTCGGTGGGATTTGAACGCCGTTAAGTATGTTATTTGGACCAATAATAGCTGTCAAAGTTTATTAATGTCATGCTTATTAATGTCATGCCTTTGATGATCGATATGAATAAAAAAAACATAACCTAATTCTCACTAAAATGGCAACGATGAATTTAAAAAGATGTGTATTTTGATATCTCTCAAACCTTGTCAAAATGTGAGATAAATAATTGGTAAATTTTGACTTTCTAGCAAAACCAGCACTTTCTTTTCATTCTTCAAGATTTTGAATTTAAAACTCGAACCGATATCTCCGATATAGGCCTTCCATCTACTCGCGTATTAGTGAGCTTTGAACGTATGTGGCGGCCATTTTGACAATTAACTAATGTAATAACAGTCAACAGTGTCAAAAATGGCGGTGGCATACGTGTAAAAGGGTACTAAAATGGAAGGTGTGGGCTGGCCTCCATGTCGGAGCAACACCTGCTTAACTAAAAAGCCAGTTAATTCTTTTTCGATTTAGTATCGTTTAGCCTACTATAGCGGTCATATTGACACCCAACTGACAGAAAATCCATGTTTTACCTGTCAATTTGGTTATAAAAATGGCGGCAATCTTTGGCTAAAGGGCACTGAAGAGATAAGAGTTAACTGGCCTTTTAGTTGAGAAAGGTGTTGGTCGGAGGTATCGCCCGAACATTTTTCAATGTCGAAATATATTTCACACAATTTTAATTTAGTACCTGCCGGGTTTTTGCCACCGCTTGTCAAAGTCTGTCAAGCCTGGCAAGCGGTTTTTTTGAGATTTTGAAGAATGAGTTATTTTAATCAGTTTTGGTTGGAAATCGCGCGAGTTTATGGGATTAGCCATATAGTGGATTAACAACTTTTTGTAAAGTCTAAAATGCCATTCAAATCAGGTTGGATCACTACCATCAAAGCTAGAGCGCATAGGACTAGTAAGTTTCTGTAAAAAATTAACCAAACGAATATATGTATTTTATTATGCGTCCGGCTGTACAAGTAGTTCCTTCCTGTAGCCACTGGCTGCGCTCGTGTCGCTGACAAACAATATTCCCCAAGTATAACAGAGTATCGATCACTCCCGCCTAGCTATTACTTTCTCTATGTTTAAAACCGTAAAAAAATGTGACAGTTATATAACTGTCATTTACTGTTATGGGGAAAGATACTGGTGCGATGACAGATATTAAAGTCGTTAAATTCAAAAATGTCATTTATTGGGCGCGATTCTTCAGAAACGACAGAAAATCTAACCCGTCAGAATTCTGTAAAGTAGCTACTTTTACTTATCGCCTCATTTAAAATAAAAACACAGCGACCTTCATATTTATCCTAACGTTGTAAAAGAAACTGCGCCATTTTTTTAATAACATTTTGTACATTTAATATTTTAAAGATATTCTGCAGGCCTAGTTTATGGCGGAGCTAAATTGTTACTACGCGTACTAATAAACGTCAAAAAGTTTCATAAATTCTCACCATGTAAAAGGAAAGACATAATTTGTGTGACTCTTCTGTGTGTGTGTGACAGCAAAATATTACATGGCTATCTATGGTTTTGTATGTCAAAAGGTTTAAAGGTTTGTTTACACATAATAAAACAGGATTTTCAGAAAAAAAAGCTACAAAAATTAAAACTGATATATTGTTTATTTACTAGAACAGTAATTAAGAAACTAAATTTTAAGGGATATTAGCAAATAGTCCTGACAAAAGAGCATTAAGTTTAATCTTGTGTTTAAAAATGATCAGATTTTTTGTAAGGGCGAGATTTTCTGACAGTTCCTGAAGAATTGTGTCAAACCCCGCTTCCCAAAAAAATTTATAAACCATTATTATAACAAACTTTATAACAGGGTGTGACAGGTCTCAAAATAAATGACATTTTTGAGTTTATCGACCTCGAATTAGTACAGTTTAAGTTCAAACTCGTAAATATGTGTCATTGCATCAGTTCTTTTTCTATGACAGTTGAGACAGCTCTAATAGTAGAAGAGCCAGCGACCAAATCGGTGGTTTAGCAATGCTAGAATTTTGTAAACATATGTTATATATGTTTATAGTGTCTACGTCTGATATTAAAAAAACAATGGACAGGCGATTTCGATGGTTGCATATCCGCGACAGGTGGGCATATACTCACTATATTTTATGAATTTTTTAAATTGTTGTAGTACAATTTATAGGAGATGTTCATGGATCTATTGCAAGGCACTATGCAAAAGGACTGGAGATTCTGCTGTTTACAAGTGACTGACAGGCGAAAATTTTTCTTGAAAAAAAGTTTTTTTTTAATCAAAATTAAGTACCAATTAAGTTAAAATTAAAAAAAGATTATGCAATTTCCTTTTTAAAAGAGCTTTTCAGCAAGGTGCTACAAGTACTATCATGCCGTTTAAAAAATTTAGATGGGGTTGGGTTTCATCCTCTAAAAGGGGTAAAAAAAAGTTTTTTAGTATTACTGGAAAGCACAGAGAAAAACTCAGTCGACGTGTTTTTGCATTTTATCCGCATTTATCACCCTGAAGCTGTAGCAAATTTGCTCCAGTTAAAGTCCTTTCCTGTATGCTGAATACATACTACAATGATTTTGAGTATCAAAGTAGCCTATGAAAATGTTGTCACTGTCATGTCGATCATTGTTTTAAAAATGATGCGAAAAAAAATATATGTATTGACATGAGCTGCCGCTAAAAGAAAGTAGGTATGGTAACCGTGTATTTAACAAAATCACATGACTGGAAATGTACAGATAAAAGTTTTAACGTTTACTTATTACAGATAACGAACCAGAGGTTGGGGACCATTTTGCATCGTAAGATGCATCCTATTCATTGGACGAAGATTAAAAAATGTTTTCATAAGTAATTTTTTTATGAAGAAATGTTCATAACTATTAATTTAAATATTTTATTATTATTGACACGTTAAAATAATAATTTATCCGAATAACATAACTACTTTAAAATGTAAATCAGTATTAGGGGCGTATCCAGATGCTCAAGTCTCCCAGAGCTCGTGAAAGCTAGATCTTTTTTTAAAAAAATTTCGCCTACAACGTAATTTGTTGCAGAATTTACAGTATTTTTTACAAACATTTTTGCCTGCGCCTCAGTTCCTTCTTATTTTTTCGCCTGCGGCACAATTCCTGTCGTAATTTACATTGTTTTCTTAAAATTTTTAATTTTGAGGCCATTATCGCAATATTTTTCGCCTACGGCGTAATTTCTGGCTCACCTTTACATTAAGAAATTTTTTTAAAACATTTTGATATTTCAAGCCTCCTCCCACCTAAACAAAAAGGAGTATTAAGTAAAAGTGGATTTATCTCCTTAAATATTCAAACAACCGTGATAAACACTATTATTCCCCTGCAACCTCCTGCAAAATATACTCGCCTGTCAGTCACTTGTTACCAGCAGAATCGCCAGTCCTGAGATGCATGAATATCTCCTATAAATTGTAGCTTTGTTACAACAACATAAAAAATTCAGAAAATATATTGAGTATATGCCCGCCTGTCACGCGGATGCAACCATCAAATTCGCCTGTCCATTATTTTTTGATATCAGACGTAGACACTCTAAAACATATTAAAATTATGGCTTTGTTAAAGCAAAATAATTTTTAGTTTTTTTTTGAATTTTGAAAAATTTATTTTTTAAAGACGCAACCCGGTATGGATTGGCAGGTCAGTACTATTTTTATAAACGATTATTTAAACATATGTTTACAAAATTCTAGCCTTGTTAAAACATATTAGTCGATTCGGCCGCTGGCTCTTATACTATAACTTTTTTTACAGTTTCCAATTGACCATTTTCCGAGTTTTGATAGACTGGATAGCAAAAAGGTTTTCCACTAAACTAAAATAAAGTGACCAACAAAAAAAAAAAAAAAATGACAGGTAAATTTTGGTGGGAACCCTCATTTTCGACACAAGCAAACTTTTTTGATTTTAATTTGGGAAAATATACAAACCAGCTTTTCAGTCAGCGGAACTAAGTCTCTATCGTAAGTTTAGTCCTAAGATTAGGCTAGTTGGTGCAGATATTTGGTTTCTAAAATCTTGCAAAAAATTCGAAGTTTTTCCAAACTTGGTTTAAGTAAGTAAGTAAATTTGTACGCCCAACGAAGTATGTTTGAGCTTGAAGCATACCGACTGTTTAAAAAGTTGACATTTAGACTTAGTGATAAGAACTTTGAAGAATGGTGCGATTTCCAAAGACATATGTTTGTAGTAATTGAGAAAAAATTTACAAAGAAGATGTCTTCACTTAATAAAAAGCTACAAAAGTTAAAAGGTTCTGAACCAAAACCAAAAAAGTCTGTTAATAACAGAGAAATATCACTTTTAAACAAAGGTCTTAATTTTTCTCTGCTCCCACAAAAAGATGATTTAAGTGATATTATTGCAAATATTGAAAGTTCAATCTCTAATCTTTCAGAAGGCACAAAGGGCTATGTGCGAGATCGAGATGCCTGCCGATATCAGATTTCTCAAAACATCATTCAGAACAACAAAAATAGTACATTAAATCACAATAAAACTATTAAAAGTTTGAGAGAGAAAGATGTTTTCTATCTAAAGGCTGACAAGGGTAGTAAAGTTGTTATATTAGGTAAAACAGATTATTTCGAAAGGGTAGATAACCTAATAAAAAATGGACCCTACAAACAAGTCCCAAAGAACCCCTTACCAAAAATGATTAATGAAGTAAAAAACAATTAAAAAATGTAACAATATTATTACTGACAATATTAAATATAAGCTACAAGTAAGCAATCCTACTATGCCGAAACTGTATTGTCTTCCGAAAATCCACAAGCTTGGAAAATTGGTTAGACCTATAGTTTCTCCTATAGGATCACCTACTTACAATATATCGAAATGGCTAGCAAACGAGTTGGAAAATTTACCTATAAAGGAAAAAGGTTTTTCTGTTCAAAATTCCCTTGAATTTATCGACAAAGTTAAAGATATTTCACTCCAAGAAGGTGAAATTTTAATCTCGTTTGACGTTAGTTCGTTGTTCCCTAGTGTGCCGATCCCCAATACCGTACAATACCTGGAGCAAATACTAAGAAAAACAATCTAGAAGACAAACAGACTTTAGAATACCTATCTTTAACAAAAATCTGCAAGAATCAAAATTACTTATCACCTTTTATTGCAGATTTTTTTATGAGCAAATTTGAATCAGATATAATTAAAGAATTTGAGGTATGTAGACGATGTGTTTGCAGTATTCAACACTAAAGTAACTAGTGTTGAAAATTTTATGGAAAAAATAAATACCAAATTTCCCACAATTAAAATGACTTATTCTAATTCTAGACACTTTAATTATAAGAAATAAAAATAAAATAGGAGTTGACCTATACAGAAAAGGAACGGCCACCAACAGGTATATTCCAAATGACTTTTTTCATTGCTTATAATATAAGCTTGCAAGTTTGCACTTTTTAACATATAGATTAGTAAATTTCCCCTTAAAAAAAGAAAGATTTGAAGCAGAAAAGAATAGGATTAGGAATATAGCTGGCGAAAACGGTTACGACGAAGGCTTAATAAATAAGCTGATAAATAGACATTCTTTTCAAAAGACCTTTCGGAATTCCACTTTTTTCAGACAAAAAGATACCTCCGACTCTAAATTTTTATCAATTTCTTATAATCCTAATTATACGAAAGGATTACAAAAAGTATTTAATAACACCGGTCTTAAATTAGTATATCAATCCGAAAACACAATAAGAAGTTTACTAGGAAATCCCAACGATAAAACTACAGCTCGAAATTAGTTGCATGGATTGTGACAAAAAATATGTTGGCCAAACGAGACGCTCTATTCAAACACGATTCAAAGAACACTTAGCACACTTAAAATACGGAAGAACAGAAAAGTCAAGTGTTGCTGAGCATGCTTTTGAAAACCTAAAACTTATAGCAAGTGTACCAAACAAAAGACTTTTGAATGCATATGAAAGTATGGAAATTAAATTCAGAAATAGTTTAAATAAAGATAGAGGTCCCATTCCGTTTAGCATACTTTATTCTTTAGTTGAGAGGAGATAGGATTATAAAGCGTGACCAATCACAAACTATTAGTCTTACCTCCGCCCACTAAAATATAGTATATAAGATAGAGTGTAGGTTAATTTAGTTTATTGTTTATCGTCTCCTGATGATGCTAACGTTGTTAGCGAAACGCGCGTCGAGTGCAAAAAAGTGTAGGTTTGGTTTCATAACTTTGTTATAGTGCAACCAAAGGTTCCAAATTCCCAACATAGTTCAAAATTCGCAAATTATTTATTCGCCATTTTGCAACTTCATTTTTAAATTCAGCGTGGTCATATTAGTAAGAATGTATGCTTTTTTTTGTTCATATTGCAAGCATGATAATAATAACCTTATCCCAAACCTCAAGAGCTAGTATTTGGTCACAGTATACATATCGGTACATGGTGCCCATTAACATAACAGCGTACAAATCCGACCGGGATTTAGTTTCTATTCAAATTGTATGTGGTTCTTTATTCATTTTTAGTTTATTGAGTTTAACTTGAACAAAATTGATTGATTTGTTACAATAATAAAAGCTAATGGTTTATTTTTGAAACACGAAGTTGCATAACTTCTTAATTTTGTTACGTAATCTCAGTAGACCACAGACCTTGAATAGGTTATGATTCAATTATTGTTGATCGAGTTTTCATTTTCTTCTATCGACATTTGCCGTCATATTGACAGAAAACTAATGGATTGTGGCAGCCAAGGTCGATTAAAGGACACTAAATCGGTAGGAGTTGATCAGTTGATGGAGAGGGTACTCATCGACAGTATTTCTGGCTCTCCTAGAGTTACTCATATTTTCGTCTTTCTCTGATACATAGAAGTTGAAACTTTTTTTTAACTGACTCCTTGAGTTGGTTCGGGACGATTTTTTGCAATGTTCTTCGAATTTTTGTCAACTTAAAATGTGCCTTAGCAAGGTTCTGTCGGCACTGCTGTCTGTATTTACATCAAAGGTTCAAAGTTTAGGCAACCCTCGGCGTCATCAGATGGTCTATTTTTGAATCGAGAGAAAATTTGATCCCAGGGAATCAAATTCTCTCGCTACTATGCATCTCATTGTTCCAAATCTTCGGTTTAAATCGGTTTCTTTCACTTTTGCCCGATATTGATCAAAAGTAATTCTCTTAGTAAAGACCAATAGAATTACTTTCGATCAATATCGGGCAAAAGTGAGAGAAACCGATTTAAACCGAATATTTGGACCATTTAGATGCATAGTAGCGAGAGAATTTACTTCCTGGGAGCAAATTTTCTCTCGATTCAAGAATAGACCCACAGTAAAAAACTAGCTATTGCTTTTTTTCCGCCAGAAACTGTACAGCTTCTTTTGTTCTCCCATATCATTTATTTCCTTTTTTATCGGTTGTTGGTGGACGTCAGGTACTGTTGACACTAGCCTGCCCATGCGAACTATACGGTACTCTTGAATAAACATTACCGTACTCTAACATATATTTAATTTTTAATAAACAATCTTTTGAAGTCTATTCTTTGTGTGAATTTGAATTATATCAAAATTAGAACTTTATATTTGCTAGTTTTACCGTTTATTCTAAATTTTTTAGATTCATCTGGAAAAGGGTAAACAAAATCACTGGAACGAGCAAAGCCGAAATCAGGTGGCTTGTCAAAAACAACACAGAGCCGGGAACGTACGTTATCCGCCATTTTGGATACCGCAAAAAGTTATTTGGAGGTATCGTGGCCTATAACGGAGTCACTAATAAATTCATTGTCCAAGCCTAGATATTTTTTAGGCATTCAATAGGAAGATAAGGCAGTAGTATCGGTATCCGTAGAGGCCCTCTATACATTTGACAGTTGTTGTTTGACCAGAGGTGGGCAACTCATAGTGCTCTCTCTTTATTAAAAAAAATAATAATAATATATAATATTATTTAAATAAAACTAATCTTACTTACCTCGCAAATTCGACTATTTATATTAATTTTTCAGTTCGTTGGACAATGAAACAATACAAAGCCGTAGAGGCGAGTTCGATTTTTAAACCGCATGAAAATAATGATATATCAAATTTGATGTACCTACGTCTTTTAATAAAAAATGTGACACTGACAAAATTATTGCTGCTGCCAAATCGAGTTGCTTACCTCTGATAAAACAATAATTGTGAAAAATTGTATACAGGGCCTCTAAGTATCCGCATCATAGCGGCACCAGAGATCTCTTATCCAACGAGATGCGACAGTCAGCAAGCCGTTTTTTTATGCGCATGATCGGGACTACGGGTCTAAGCTTCAAAACCTCCTGACCCGCTCGTTGATTTATTGGTCCGAGTAGGCGAACATATTTTGTGTTTTCAAGTTATATTTTTCTATCACATTAAATACCTATAGCTCTCAAGACACCATTATGCTATAATAACAAAAATTCAAATCCATCAATATTTTGGTAATCAGTTGAAATTTTTGACTTTATTAAATGTAAATAATGTCAGCCTTGATTGTTTTTGTATTTCTTTTTAATAATGATATACCGAATTTAAAAAATTACTTGAAATTTATTTGAATTGTCTTTCTGTTCCCCTTCTCCAAGAAATCCGTTTCCTTTTTTATCTACGTATAGTTAATTAAATATTGATACATCAAAAAGTTAAACCTGCTTTTCGGCTCCGGCTCATGAACTAAATCTGACAAGCCAGTCGGACACTCATTTACAGCGCTGGATACGAAATCAAGGTCACGAAAAACGGGACCCCCAACTTCAAAGGTGCCGACGCCGACTGTCGCATCTCATTGGATAAGAGATCTCTGGCGGCACTCATGGCGTATTCACATCAAGTCGACCAATCCACCAAGTGAAATGAAAGTTTTTCCTTTAAGTATCGCTTACGTGAAAATTACATAGCGTTATGTAGTTGTCGGATATCTTAATTTATAAAAATTCTGTCAATTTGTTTAGCATATCAAGCAGTCACCAGAAATTTCGAAGTGTATCTACCTATTTTGAATGGTGGGCTTGAAAAGGATATGGATACCGATATTTGTGTCATCTAGAAAGATATAAATTTTTATTTGCTGTGTATATTTTTGTGCCATACTTTTTTAACAGTTAATTTCATAATTTTTTCATTTTAAAGTCACAAACAGGGAGTCCTATTTCTTATTTTTTAAGGAGTTCACTGGGATGTGCCTTATGGAATAACAGAGTAAGACATAGCTACGGTAGGTTCCTATTTAAATTTTCGCCAGTTCAAAGAGTCAAAAAGCATCCTTAAAAAGCCTTGTCACCTTTTCGTTGTGACACTTTGTATACCCAAGTAACACAGCTTCGGCAATATAGACTCTAAAGCCAAGTCAATGCTGCAAAAACGTTAGCACAGCTCTCCTTTTGCTTTAAAATAGCTAGATTTATTTAATCTCTAATTTTGGCTGTTAAAATTTTTTGAGTACTAAATTTACATTTAAAATAACTTCTATAGATATATCATCTAGCTAATCAACTTTTCAAGGTAAAACTTATGTCTAAAAATATACTAAAACTTAACTAGCAAAAAAGTTGCAATATTAACATTCTTTCTTAAAGTACAATTGAAAAAAAAGGCAACATGGCAACAGCAGTTATCTCTTGTATCATAGTGCAATTTGTGTTAAAATGCAGCTGCTTTCAATGCTATTTAGCATTTGAGAATAAGCGCCCTCTATCACCAGGCGGGAACCGTGAGCCCACAGCAATAACGCCAAGATTTGCTTTTGCCTTGGATTTATTGTTTAACAAAATGCAAATTTGCTTGGTTGCACCTCTCAAAAAGTTTTAAAAAAATAATCTTTTTTACACAAATCTAAGTCTGAAAATGAAAATTACTTTAATATGCCAGACTTGATGTTTTTCCTTTAATTCTGACATGACAGGTTTTGTCATCAAACGGGCCTTCGCATAAAGATTTGACTCTTGGGAAGTCCACAAAATACCTATTTTTGATCGAGAGTAATATTTATTTTAGTTGTCTTTCATCTTCAGTCTTTTATGTTGGCGGACAATTTTGATTTAGTTGCTATATTTAAATACATTTTTTGTCAGGAATTACTCTTATGTGCAAAAATGCTATTATTTTCAGCTGCCGTAGACATTGTCACAGACAAAACATATTCCTCAAAATAGCTGTGACGACATTTTCTTGACCTTTTTAAAACGTTGTGGCAGAAGACAGCAAAAGCATTATTGTTATCTTTTTTGCTGTGGAAACGCTATACCAACATATATACAGTGAATGTGTTTAAAAAGTTAAAATATATGTTTATGAATCTATTATAAGTAAGTAATTTGGGGAAACATAATTTTTCAGTTGAAATACTGCCCAAGTAGCAATTCTTATTTGAAAGTTTGAGATAATGATGTGTTTAAAATTAACTTTCAGACTTCCTTTGTCTATATTTTATTATACACGAAGTTCTGATCAGTACAATTTTTGATCGTCTTCAGATGCAAGCTACAATCTATTCCTAAGGCTACATACTTATATACTATGGGAAATCATGCAACCGTAAAGTTTATGTATGAAGTTCGCTCCGCTCAAGAAAGGGCTTCCAAATATTTGGAAATTCAACACTTGGTTTACTGAAAATACCCTGATTACGCCCAATATAGGCAGCTTCAAGGAATTTTCGTTTCTTCCAGTGTCACTCCTTGTGCAAAACCTTTGCTTCTGTTCACTTCATTCGGTGTTGTTTTGACCATGCATGTTCGCCGATTCCTGATTTCGTTGTTTCACCTCTTTGGGTATTCGTCTGATGTTCTTTAAACCTAACAGATAGTGGTCTTTTTGTTTCGCCTATATATGATTCACCAGACTTACAAAGGAATTTTTATTGTTCGCTACTCTTCGAATTTTCTCTGATATCTCTTTAATGTATGGAATTATAAGGAATGCATTTGCTTGGTTTTGGTATTGTAGTCTCTGTCCTGTTTGCAGAAATTTTGAAATAGTGTCTGTTATAAGTTTAAGGCTGTAATCATTCTGCTGCAGATCCTTCTTAATGTTTCTTATTTCGATTTCCAAGTCATGAGAATTGTTACAAATTTGAACGGCTCTGTTATACAAAGTTTTTCGGTCTGCCAATGGGTTCATCGCTTTCGCCAGTGATGGACAATATTTACATAGAGTGGTTCAAATCACACGCGGTTGATACCGCAACATATAAACCTAAGCTCAGGCTGAGATGTGTTGATGATAATATTATTGTCTAGACTGGGAATGATCAACAACTTTCAGAATTTCTTTACCACCTAAATAACATAAGACCCACTATTAAATTCACAATGGAGTTGGGGAAAAATTGTCAAATTCCTTTTCTTGATGTACTTGTCAAACGAGTAGAAAGCGACATCAGCACAAAAGTCTATCGCAAATCCACTCACAACGGACAATATTTAAACCAAGGTTCAAATTATTCTGCTAGAACCAAACGAGGCGTAATAAGAACTTTGTAACAATTCTCATGACTTTGAAATCGAAATAAGAAACATTACGAAGGATCTGTAGCAGAATGGTTACCGCCTATTTCTAAATTTCAGCAAACAGGATAGAGATTACAAGACCGAAACCAGACAAATGCGTTCCTTAAAATTCCATACATTAAAGGAGAGAAAATTCGAAGAACAGCGAACAACTTTAATAATAAAACAGCTATTAATAATATAATACAAACAAAATATGGAATGCATTTACAAAGTTCCTTGTGAGTGTGGTGAATCATACATAGGCGAAACAAAAATACCGCTATCTGTTAGGCTTAAGAAATATCAGACAAATACCCAAAAGTGAAACAACGAAATCAGGATTCGCCGAACATGCATGGTCATGCAAGTTGTTTAAATATGAATTGCACCAACTTTCAACGTTGTTGTGCAGGTAAATAGTCACCGTCACAACTATTTATGACCGTCTATTTTACTAACCATTTTTTTTGAGCGGTTTCTTAGTTGTGAAGGCGACGTTTACTGGCCGGGTGAAATTGAGAAGTGTTTGCGTCTGTTAGTCGGGGATCCGTTTTAAATACAGTATAGTAGTTCAATTCGTGAGGACACAAGAACGTTTTGGTTGTCATAAAAACTAACACGTGTCGCCATGATTGATTAGATAAAATTGACATACTAGGTGAGACGCCATTACACGTTAATTTGTAAATAAAATTTAAAAATCATTGTACTTTTTACAATTATACAAAATTCGGAACTTTTTGTAAGTAAAAGCATAAACTACATCTCTAGAACCTTTGCGAATTTATAATTCAGTATTTTTTTTTCTATTTCATAAAATCATCTTAAAAGCTTATGTTTTGTAAGGCTAAAATCTGCATGTTTCGCAATGAACTGCGGGTGGTTTACAAATTTCAGCATTGTTTTGCATGTATTGTTGGTGTAAAATATCTTATAGAAATGGGTCATTTTTCATTTCTATACTAATACTATTTATTAGTTCAGGTAATAAATATATTTTTTTTAACAAATACTAGGGATATTTTGGAACGCTTATTTGACACGTCGTAGTGGCTGTGGTAATTACTGCGTCTGTGCAATAGCTAATCGTCATTCCGTTGTGGTAATTAACCACTACCACTGCCGTAAGCTACGAATCCATTTCGTTGTGGTTATGGTAATTTGTTGTCCACTTTCAGGTTAGATTTTTAAATAAGCGTGAAATAATTAGTTTAAGTATATTTAAGGTTAAATAAGATATCTGACTATGTATATATCTTGCCAAAATAAAATATATTTCGTTTTGTGTTTGTATGAGTTTTGCGCAAGTTATTTTCTGTCTAAGAAGTAAAAACCTCAAAGGTAAAAAATAATTTTAGGGAACTTTTAAACGATCTTGCGTATCTGTCATTAGTGTCAAAGATAGTGCCTACTTAGGCATATCCTAATTGGACTTAAGGTCTCCCATATGCCTATTGTCTACACAAAAAAGCTTTTTACTCAAACAGCGTTTTGTTTCACTGAGAAATATAAAATAGCATTATTTCAAAAATATAAGGTGTTCATTTGAATTAAAACGAAACCAGAGGCGTTCGTTATGTGCAAAGGCGGTCGACCGGCTTCTCTGTCGTCTCACAGCGGATACACAAGGCATACCGACATAGCAAGCTATGGTTATGTATCAATAGCACAATCGCGAGTTTTTGGCGTAAAAACTGCGTGAGAATTTTTTTTTTAAAAGTTGCTAGAAAAAAACGTTTATTTCATATATAAAAACATGCTTAATACGTGGCTTTATAGCGTTATGAAAAAAACGTTGTTAAAAAAGGCGTTCTAATAACGCAATTATGAATTAAAAACAACAACGTTTTTACGTTATTTCAAGCAGTGAATTCGCATTAATTTTGCGCCTTTTCTACTCAAATCTGGCGTATTTAAAACTTGAATTTCAACGTTTTTCTACTTAATTTCTACGTTGTATATATGTGTAATTATCAAGGAACACGCATAAAATCCTATTGATCCAATTTTATAAAATCATGAGATACAAAAATTCTATATTTAAAATATAAATATTTACTTAAAATTTTGTAAAAAGTAAAAACTCTGCAAAATTTTATTTATTCATATTTTAAACATATCTGTGGATATCATGAAACTGATACAATTGGATCAACCGATTTTCTTGATCACTCCACATAAACTTATACAATATTATAGAACACAAGTATACCTACCTGGGAAATATTAAGAGATAATTTTTGACAGCCAGATCATATTTGGTGGTTAAAAAAATTAGTAACTAAATAATTTAAAAAAATTAAAAACAGAGAACAGGTTTAATATATCTCTTACATGGTTAATATTTTTTTTTACTTAGTTGCATATTTGGGTTTTTTGTGCCCTGGAAGAAGCATAGCAGGAAAAATCCAACGAAGCCTTGTCAAACTCGTAGTCACTGATTGCAAATGTCTCTTACGCATTCTGAAAAAAAAAACGTTTATTTCATATATGAAAACAAGCTTAATAGGTTGTTTTTAACCGTTAGATAAAAAACGTTTTTCTATTTAATTCCTATGTAGGAATGTAATTTTAAACTGTTTAACAAAAAACACCACCACAAAAAAATCAGCACCTAAGCAAATCTAAAATTTCCTCTGGATATTCCAGTTTTTTGATACTCAGTCTAATTATTTTACCTACTTACAGTTTTTATGAAATTCTAAATTTTTTTTGGAAGATCCAGCACAAAAGGTATGGGTCCCTTACCCCTCAAAAAATTAGAAAGTGCTGTGCTCAACTATGTCGAAGAATTTTAAATTGAAAAAATTAAATTTAACAGACCACATGACATGGTATAAGTTTAATACTATACATACCTATAAAATACTTCTCAGCTCTGAGCTAAATACGCAACTTTATTTTACCATCTATCGTTTTTTTAATGGTTCTCTGGGAGGAGGTTTGTTCTCTATCGGCGGTTTGTTACTTGTAAAAAAACAATTAAATGTCAAAATTTTAAGAAGCCTACCACCTAGGTGCATTAAAAAGCCAAATGACTTTTGCCAAAAAAATTATTTGTTAGCATAGTTGACGTTGAACAGCTTTTTATAATCTATAATTATATACTAATATATCACGTATTGTCAAAACCGGATCTAAAAAAGGATCAAGCATCGCACTAATAAGTTTACGAGTTTCATCAAAAAATAGGCACGTTATAAGGATTTTCGGTAAAGAAGAAATAGCAGTAATTGCTTGGTACATTCACTTATCTTACAGTATAAACCATTCTTTTGTTTCGCATATTCACATACTATCACAAAAATCTCAACTCTATGTGCACGGTTATTTGTGCGATTCACAAAACATAAAAAATGGTGAGCAAAAAGACACTGGCCAGTCGACAGATCCCGTCAATAAGCAAGGCGATCGACTACAGCGCCTCCACATGTCGCGAATGTACAATTGGTTAAAAAACTTAATGAAGTTTTTATAATTTGTTCTCGCTTCTTTTAAAAAGTTAGTTTATCTGCAAAATTTTAATCTACTAGGGTTTTGGAACTTTAAATACGCAGTACCGAAAAGCTTAAAAGTTACTTTTAAAGATGTAGTTATAAACAAATAAATATGATATGGGACGAGGTTCTTTTGCTAATGTTAATTTTACTTTGCTGTGATTTTAGCCTATATACATTCTTTCCATGGACATACATGAAACGTACCTTCAATGGATATTCTGGCACGTATATAAAAAAAGGCCACATCTTCAATATCCAATTGATATGTTTTTCATGGACACACATTATTATGTGCTCCATCAGTGTACCATATGTTACTCATATATAATGGATATACATTGATGGTACTGCAATGGATATCCAAGGGTGATAAATACCGAACATCAAACCCAATGGATGTCTTTGCAATATACGTGAGACATCTATGTGCCATTCATGGATATCCATTTTATATCTAATGGATGAACTTTTACTCATCAACTGTGACATAGATTAAAGTTATCAGTAAGATGAGTCTTGACAAATATTTTGGAAAGCGAACAAAATTAACTAATCCTCTTTAACCGCCTTTGTATTAAAAAAAAATAATAATATGTTTTTTATACACCATAGCTGCTTTCGCTGCCTAAAAGAATAGACAATAGCCTACCAACCACTTTTTATTCAGATTAATATGTATTAGCAGTTTTTTAATTAAATATTCAGCTAAAAAATATTTAAAAACCCTTGTTTTTATACAAAACAAACTTGAAATAAGAAAAAACACAAAAAATTAGTATACTATGGCCATTTGATAAGTGTCAGCATGTCTGAGCTAAAGAGAGATAGAGCGATAAAACGACAAAAGAACGTAGATGTATCAAAATATAAAGCGCAAATTTCTTCCCCCTTTACACCTCAACTGATCCAGCTATAAATTTTATGCAGCAGGCGATCACATCACAAAAACCACGTGATTAAAATAACTGCTCTGTGACTTATTGAGAGAGAGAAAAATTTTGGACCCACCGATCCTTGGATCTTTGTGAAGTACCGACAATTATTTTATTTAAAAATATTTTGATTTTCTGCTGCTTCCAGGACCTGCAAGCAGTCTCTGTATTCGACGCGGACAACGGCGTTACTTAAAAATGTATAATGTTCCAGTTTCAGCGTACAAAAAACGTGAAATAAAGAGAGGTAACTAACGTAATATATTTTATATAGCTGTAAGAGCTAAATTCATAGACCTTCTTCAAGGCTTCGCCCTAGTTCCTTGCCCATGCTAATTCTTATGGCGCAGGAAGGAGGAAGTCCCAAGGATTAATCAGCTAATTAACAGGGTTTGAGATTAAAATCGCAGAATCGTTCATAAACATATTCAAATGGATAGAAGTGTAGAATAATAAAAATTTACAAATAACACTAGAAACCAAAAAAAAACCATAAGAGAAAAGTATAAAATTATTCTTGTCAGCTTCTAATTTGTCTAGGTAAAACAAAACTTTAAATTAAAAACAACGCTCCTCGCAAGAACATACGACGTTGATCAACACCAAAAATATGGTCAACATAACCTTAATTCTTCTTTTTTTACATTTTCATGATAGGCTTTTCAAATTTCGAGCTCGAAAGAAGCTCATATTAGAAAAAAAGTTATTAAACAATAAGTCGGAACTTGAATTAATTAAGTTACATAGCTGCACCATCTCCTCCGTAACGACACTTGCTGATTCTGCATCTATGCATTATAAGTAGAAGTAAAACAATTAAAAGGTCGTCTTTTTACGTTGTAAAGCTGGTAATAAACGTCTCCAAATTTAAATTGTGTTTTTTAAAAACAAACTCGCTCTAACCGAACTCGTAATTGGCGCAGTCGAAGTTATTGACGACAAAAATCGCGTCGGTTAAGCTGATCACACACAAAATTGCATAGTGCATAGCATGAAGCATAAAAAGTTCAACCTTATAAAAATATATCTATGTATATGCAATATGGCGGCTCCAAATCCGTCTCTGATTAGTCGAACTGTTATGCTATGTGTTACGCAAGTTTGTATGTGATCAGCCTTATCGGTTCCTATCAAGGATTTACTGTGCGAGAAACAAAAACTTAAAAGTGAAGTTGAGTGAGTTGTAAAAAGAAAAATACAAAGTTGGTGGAGGACCGCATTGCCAAAACCAACGACGACCAGCTCTGGGATAGAGGACAAGCGTCGCAAAATCCTAAGCCGCCAAGGACCAGCTAGCATAGGAACCTGGATTTAGACAAAAATCGCTAGACCAGTTAGTTCTAAGAAGCTATAAGAAGAATGAAAACCGCTATATTGATGATACTGTAAGTCCTTTTGTACCTTTCCTATAAGCCTTAATATTATATTTTTCATTTTTTCAGTTGGGATATTTAAACATTTTTTAGTCAAAAATAAAAAAAATTAAAAAATTAAAATTTTATGTCAGATTTAGACTCAGATTCGGATTCAGATTATTTGCGTGAGTTAGTTCAAAAGGTTAATTCACTTTCGTTAACCCCTTATATTAACCGTTCAACACAAAATTTGTTAAAAAACTCTGACCTCGAAACCGTTCAAGAGCCAACTTCTCAAATTTTGGAAAATTCAAATTTTGAAAAAACCTCCACACTTTAAATGTTTTTATCAGTAATTGTGATAATCTTTTTACGGCTTTTGGCACTGATGATGCTACTAACAAAAAATTTTTGCTGAGCGATAATTTCGAAATTAACGGGTAGAGCTCTCACCCTTGTTGGCTCAAGAATTGAAGTAAGTAAAAATTCCCTTGCTCTTTCATTTGAAGATCAACGAAATTTGGATTGCCTAGTGCAAGACTTGTTTTCCTTGTACCCCCAAGAAGGAGAAATTCTCTTCAATTTTGGAATGAAATATCAAGATGCTCGTAGCTTGGTCATAGCAAAACTAAATTCTCTTCCGGCAAATGAATTTACCGACGCGGAAAAAATTACAATGAGAAATAGTTACGAAAAACTTGGACCTAAAACATTTCTAAGTTTGCAAGGACAAATTCAAAATAATGTTAGGTTAAGGAACCGTCCCAAGCAGCAATTTAATGGCCTAGCGACGTTGTTAAATGCGACCCGACGTTATGATGCTACGTCGTTTTAGCCAACATGCCGACCCGGATTTACACCAAAATGGTGGATGATTTTTGAGTCCTTACGTCGTTGTGCAGTGACTGTGACACTAGCGCTCTTTGTTATTGATTTTTTGGTGGTGTTTCACTACCCAAAATGTTACTCATCTCAAACTTTGGGATTTTCGGATACTAAAATGAACTTATTTTTATACACTTTTGAAAATGGCAAACAAAAAATTATAATTTGATAATTACCGTTTATTGAATAGTATTTATATGGCCACATGGGAACAAAATTTAAAAACGCAATTCGGTTTACTGACAAATATGCTTAGAAAAGGAATGAAGAAACACGCGCGCCCTTGATTTGTTTGTGTTTAAACGAAAAATATTGCTTTTTTTAATGTAAAAAAAATGGATGCTACTGAAGTCCTCTTTTTAGGAATACCTGGTCAAATACCTATCTCGCCCTGAACATAAAACGTCTCCAAAATGCCATTCAATGGTGTTTGTAGTATTTTTTGCCATGTTTAGTAAATATAAACACTAGCTAAGTTCGGTATATTTGATCAGCTGATCGTCGATTAATCCGAGCAAGTCACATTACCGAACGGGTTCAGATTTAAGCTTTTTAACCTAAGTTTTTTTTGTTTTTATTTATTATTATTATTATATTATTATTTATTTTTTTGTCGGTTGCTGGGTTTTTGAGCCTGAAAGGTACCATGAATAACATGGTTTTAGAGGCTATTTGTGCTGTAGTGCACGGACAATAAATAATGTTTGAAGATTATCCAATAAACCAAACCCCCATGGGCCTAAATCGGCAAACTGAAGACTTTGCGAAGTGACGGATTCGGGCCGAGGGTACCCGCCGAAGCGGCGCGCTGGGGCGGGAGCGTGCTGCCTTCATTCCAAACATCAGCCACACGGGATTACCGCTTTCGGCCATTCAGATTTTACCACTTTTGTATCATAGGCTAGCCATAACCTGCCATGTGGATTAAATGTAGTGATTTAAACAAATATTCATTGCATATTGCACCGCAATGTTAAACCAAGTTTAAATTTAATTGATGTTTAGAATGTGATACCTTAGTTTATTATGAAAACACATTCTAAACTACAATTAAATTGAAAGTTTAGTTTAGTTTCTTTATTGGTAAGTATTACACAAGTGCTTTCACAAGTCAAACCAAGTTTAACACTGCGGTCGAATTTGCAATAATAAGGAACAAAAATTTATATAATTTTTTTATTCTTTAAAATTAGTACAGGCACTTTGATTTGGTGTAGAAAAAATATCATTTAACAAACACACTAGAAAAGTCCATTGCAGTTTTCCAGAACTCATCACCCTGCTGCAGGCTGAGTCGTGATCAGGCTATATCTAAAACAATGCAAAAAAAAGGATTTTACAAATTACATTTTTTATTAAGAATCAGTTTCACAAAATATGGCACATATTTTTTTATTGTTCTTAGTTAAACCTAGAAAGAACTCCTTCCAATTTCCTATAGAGCGTGTGCACCTATTCAATTTTTTCAAATAGGAGGAGAGGTGCAGACAATTTTTTCTATCTATATACTATACTATACTAGGTTCATAAGTATAGGTAGTTAAAGATACAAACTTTACGTTTACTGCAGTCATTTTTTCAGAAAATGTTACTAGGTCTTTGGAACGGAAATCTTTTTGTGACTTTGGTGGGTTTTTTTTTAATTAACTTTCATTTAATTAGGCTGTAGCTCTAGTGTCCAGATATGTTTAGACTTAACTTTTTTAATGCTGTGGGCTGTCCTTTGCAATTTTATTTTTAATGTTGTAGGCTAGCTCTTGCAATTTTAATTGTAAGTTCTGTATTTAAAAAAAAATAAGTGTATGTATTGTATAATATCAAATTTTACTGAGTTATGTAGTATCTGTTTTATTGATTAAACTTAATATTAATTAAAATTCTCAGTTATAAAAAGTGATATAAAAAATCAATTAAGCCACTAGTTTTAGGATCATTTCTACTACAAAATAAACACAACTTGTATTTTTACAGAAGACTTTGAGTAATGAAAAATATATTATTAACCTCCAATTAATAAACCAACTTGTAGAAATCCCGATGCGTTTCAAGCTATTCTTTGGTCCCGTGTAGCTACACTGTGGTGGCAATATGCAAGTTGTTCCTTGAATACCTTGCCTACCATTTTTCTTATGACTTTTTGGGAAGTTTTTTGTTTGAAACTGCAAAAAAAGAATAATACAATCGTAAGAAAACAATAGTACTTGTTTGGTTGGGTGTAGAGTTAGTGAAACAACAATTTAACCCAAAAAACTGTATTTTAGCAAGAGAAAATTACAACTTTCTTTTTGTCTTAAATTTTACCTTGACTGACTTTTTAGGTTAAGCTGCAGTCTAGAGTTGCTGCACCATAAAAAGTAAGCTATAAGACGCAAGGAAAATGAACTAGGGCTTATCAATGTTGATGATTATAGTTCACAGAAGTAAGCAAAAAATTAATGCTTTTTAGTTCTTACTGCTTATGTCTTATGGCTTAAGGCCTATTTACTAAAGTTTTAATGACTAATGCCCAACGCACAATTTTGTCTTCTCTCTCTACTTTTTAAAGAAAAATAGAAATCAATAAAGCATTAGGCATTATGCATTGAAACTTTAATATAACTGGACTTTTTACGTTGCAGCAACTCTAGACTGCATGTAGCTTTTATACCAAAAAAGCTCTCAAAGTAAAAAACACAAAAATGGTAATCCAAAAATTATAAACAGTACCAACATATTTTCATTCTCCTCCTGTTGACTCATTTTTTGTGTTTGTATAGCAATGATGACAAAGTTAACTGTTCAGAAGACTGTAATAGCTCTTTGACTTTGCTGGAGAAAAAGCTCCACGATTAAGAGACAGGCAATTTAAAGAACATTTCAGAATGTGCCACTCAACTCAACTCCAGTTTATAAATCACACCTCAGCTTTCGATTCAAAAAGCTCGCGCCAGTCGTTGCCGATGGCGCAATCGTCTTCAATCTATATTATGTCTGACTGAAGCTTACATAAAAACGTACTTTGGGTTTTGATTTTCCACTACTTTTTCTTAAAATCCAAAAAAGTTCCAACACAAAACTAAAAATAAATAAAAACATAACCCTAAAAGTTTAGATTAATCTGGAAAATCCACCTAAAATTCAGAGCAGAGCGATCTAGCTCCGATTGATCTGGATTCATTAAACAAACGCGCCAGATTTACCTCCCCTACCTCCGCTACGAATTGCCGAACGATTTGGAGCAGTCTGATTGATCGGATCTATATACCGAACGTAGGTAATGGCAGCCACTTCGAACATAAACGACGGCATCAAAAATAGCGAATATTATAGAATCCCACAAAATATACGTAAGTCGTCAAACATTCCCAAATGAACCACTTGCCACGACCGTTGGTTACTATCAACCCAACAAAACGCTCCAATAATTCCGCCGATGACAGTTGTCCCCATAACCTTACTTTTTATTCGATTTTTCTAAATAAATGGTCGATGAACTGTGAAATAAAATTTCGTTTTTTAAAATATGGGAGGACACTTCAAAGATCCTACTTCTTGGAAGCAAAAGCAAAAAAGTATTTTTAGTGAGCGGCAAGAAGTGCAGCTGTGGATAAGACATTACTGTTTAAAGAGCACCAGTCTTCCTTTTTCGCCCATATACTTGTAGGATAATGTCATCTCTCTGTCAGGACCCTAATTCTTGAGCAGGGAACGACATAGATTGGTGTCGAATGATCCCACGTCGAACGCATTTTGTATTCTTGAGCAGTGATCGCTCATTCCATTCTATCAAAATTTGGGTGTTCCCGCTCCCCGACTCCAAAGCCAGGGATCGGTCCCATTTCTCAGGCAAGCATATGCCCCGGGATTGGTCCCTTCTCTTGAGGGATCGATCCCTTCCTGACCAGTTGAGCCAGTTATTTAAAATCTAGAGAGAGATAGAGCGATCTGCCGTACATCGTGCATAAGTGCAGCAGAGAAGAAGAATATAATGCCTTTCCTTTGGAAACTTTTCTTCTTCACAAGAAAGGGGCACTTAAGTTCGTCAAAACTCCGTAATGTGAAAGTTGTTTAGACGTTAATACGTCGGCAGAATGTAACTAGAGTCTCATAAAAACGTCCACACGACGTCACTGGTTTACTAGAAAGTGCACCAATGCGTGACAGGTCGGCTAAACGTTGGGTAGACGGTAACAATGTCGCTGCAGTATGATCTAACGTTAAAGCAACGGAATTTTGTCATAATATGCAAGACCGTCCAAAGATCACTAATTTCTACACCCAAATTAACGTCCATTTAGGTAAAGTATGTGGTCATTGGTCAGTAAATTGTTGCTTGAGCTGACTCTTTAGAACAGGCTATGACTTTTGTAATAGAGGAAGAAAATTTTCTTGATTCTCAAAACCGCGGTAATAATTTAAACTTTTTGCCTAATTTTAGACCTGCACCGAGAATGAGCTCAAGTAATCCAAAATTTAATTTACAAAGAAATCAACCTAATCCTAGCATGACCTACCAAATGTCAACGCCTAACATGTTTTGTCCACCCCAAATAACTAACCCTTTTACGCAACAAAATAATTTTAGATCCCCCACGTTTGCTCCCCATACTCTTAGAAATCAAACGAATCAAAATAACTCATTTTATACGCCAAATAATTACGTTCAAATACCAGTAGCTCCTTTTCAAAACCAACATCCTCGTTCAAACTTTTTCAACCCCAAAACAAAACCCCTAGTCAAATGACTAGAATGAGTAAACCAGAACCTATGGACATACAAGAATTTTTAACAATTTTAATTCTGAACTTTATAATTTAAACGAACAACCATCCACGAGTTCAGAGTTTTTCGACCCGCAGTTTTATTATGATTTTGAGAACTTTTATTCTGAATACACAGACAACTCACAAAATAGGTGCCAAATTTTTGGTAGACAAGTCGCGATTCTTCAGAAACGACAGAAAATCTCACCCGTCGGAATTCTGGAAAGTGGCGATTTTTACTTATCGCATCATTTAAAATAAAAACACAGCAACGTTCATATTTATCCTAACGTTGTAAGAGAAACTACGTCATTTTTTTATTAACACTTTGTAAATTTAATATTTTAAAGATATTCTGCAGGACTAGTTTATGGCGGAGCTAGATTGTTACTACGCGTACCAATAAACTTCAAAAATTCTCACCATGTAAAAGCAAAGACAGAATGTGTGTGACGTTTCCGAACAGTGACAGTGAAATATTCCATGGCTATCTATGGTTTTGTATGTTAAAAGTTTTAAAGGTTTGTTTACACATAAAAATATTTAAGAAATATTAGCAAATAGTCCTGAAAAAAAGCGTTAAGTGTAAACTTGTGTTTAACAATCGTCAGATTTTTTGTAAGGTCGAGATTTTCTGACGGTTTTTGAATAATCGCGACCACAGTGGCAGTTCCCGTTGCATTATTGATCCAAAATTAGCTTACAAATATTTTAAAAACTTTATCTTTAACCAAGACTTTAATATACAAACCGCTCACAGTATCTCTCACGTAAAAATTTTATCTTTTTAAGTTCAGTGATAAATACGATGGAATCATAGGTCCCAACTTACTAGAAAAAATCAAAGCAAATCTTGACTTTCACAAAAAACAGATAATTACTCCATTTTCAAAAATTCCTGTTTTTTTTGGCGAGCAAAATAAAAAATCACTTAACTACTCTTTTAAAATTCCGCCTAGAACTCAGCTAGTTTCAAAGGTACCTGTAAACATTTCCCAAGGGGACGGCTTCATTATATGAAATTTGCCGAAAATTTAGAAATGCCTCGAGCCGTAGTAAACGTTAAAAATTGCTTTGCAATTACGATATTAACAAACTCAGACAAATGCGAACAAACCATAACCTTTCACAAACCCATAGACGTCCCAATCAGCATTTTCAGAAACCTCTGGTGACAAAAATTTATATAATTATTATAAAGAGGGTTCCATTAATGCCCTAGGGTATTTAGAGGTTTCCTACAGGAATTGAGTTTGTATATTTGTTTTATTAAAGGCTCTAAATTGATGGTACCCTAAGGTAACATAAAACTAGCGTTAACAATATTTCCAAGGATATCTTCATAAAAATAAAAGTCATCGATAGCAAATGTTATATAAATTGGTAGTTACAATGTTTCCACCAACATATTTATAAAAATATAAGTCATCAGTGACAAAAGTTATATAAATTGGTGTTTGAAATCTTTCTGTTAACCCATCTATAAAACTATCAATTAAAGATATATAGATTGGTTTTTAAAATGTTGCCATCAACCCACTTATAAAAACAGAAGTAGCCAACAACAAATTTATATAAGATAATATTGAAAATATTTCGAGAGACACTTAAAAAAACTTGGGAACTCACACACAATAAATATATAAATTAGTGCCTGTAATATTCTTATGAACTCATTTATAAACCTTTTTTGCCCATAAGGTTTTTTTCTTTAATGTTTTTATTAATTTCTTTATATAGAGGTTATATTAATTTCTTTATATAGAGGTTATAATACCACTGTTTTTACAACGAAAAAACAATTTTAATTTATTTTGGAAATTATAATAACAAAAGAAACAAGATCTTTTCGTCAGGAATAAGGTTAATTTTGTGACATCAAAAGGCGCCTTTTTGCGACATTAAAAGGTGCGTTTTTGCGACTTCAAAAGGCGCGTTTTTGCGAGATACCATACTATCATCTCTATCTAATCCATTCTTTTTCTCTCTTGATCTCACATAAATCAACAAAGAGGAAGCATGGATTATCTATACTAATCCGAATATTTTTACGGTGCATCTGGGGGTAAGACTACGTGATGCGTGTTTTGATTCGGTGAGCCCACGTATAAGATACCCATAGATGGGAACCGGGTTTTAGAAAAAGAGAACAATATAGCAACCGTGTTAAGTTCGTAAAAACGCATCGTGAAACTTCGAGTGCATACTGCGCACGGCTGGTCGGCGGAAATTGTGAACACATCACCTTACGACGCGACGGAAAGCTGCCTCAAGTTCCGTTTCTGCGAGTTTAAAGTAGTTGCTATTGTCCTCTTTTTCTAAATGCATTCGTCTGAGAGAGATCCAGCATACCAGGGAAATACCCGCCTGTATACCCTGCAATCTAACTATCTTCTTGAGATAGTTACCTCTGACAGTTATGCAGTGTTGAAGGATATTTTTCCTCGTATGGGTAGTATGCTGATCTCTCTCAGACGAATACATTTAGGAAAAGAGAACAATGGTAACTATGTTAAGCTCGCAGAAACAGACCTTCAGTGTTCAAAACTGCGCCATCTGCAGCCTTTCGTTCCAACTAGCATCATGTTTTAAAACGTTGATAAAATAGTGTTGAAAGAGGTAAACAGTGGTATAATTGCATTATATTTTTTTATAGAATTGTTGTAAATTTTCGCCATTTTGGATTCCAACAATAGGTTTTTGGCCAAAATAAAAACGTTATTTATGGGGTTTCAACCAAGTGTTTTATTTGAAATATTGCTTGTTTAGGGTTAATAACAAAATACAAAATTCATTATTTCTCCCAGAGAGCAAAAAACGTATGTGAAAAAAAAGTATTATTTAAATGAATATTTTTTCCCCGTTTTCTCAAGTATTTTTGGAGCCCATGAAAATTTTGTGAGTGAATTCGAAAACTATACAGTACACACGGGACCGTCGCTGATTATCAGAGTAGGATGACTGGGAAAACAGCTTATATTTAACCTATAGTATATAAATATTCATATTTCTGCTTCAACTCATCTCACTTCCATTTTAATTTATTTTAGAAGATTGGTAAACACCATTTTATAAATTTTTTATTTTAAAAAGAAAAAGAATAATACATAACAAGCAAAGGGAAGAAAGATGGAAAATTTATATTTCTAAATCGATAAAAACCTTTAATTTGTTATGTAGTGTTGTTAGAACAGTTGTAAAACCTTTTCATAATAATATCTACACTTGAGGGTTCATAAGAAAGTTTTATAACATCTATATGTTGTTTTTCTATCTATTGCTATGTACCATAAATTTTTATAAGCTGGTGTTGCTTAGTTGTTTTTCAAGTCTTTTTTACTCATTTAAGAGATATATTAGAGTTATAACACTAAATAATATAACTTTTGGTTATTTTATGAAGGTTTTATATTATTTGCTGTAACTTCTATATAGACAAAAATGCTCATTGGAGTAGAACCGTCGAATATCTTAGAAATTAACTTCGTGGAAAAAATGGGAACTAACTGTCATCTTAGCAAAAATCAAAGCACTCCTTTAAAAGAAAATTTAAAAAATATCCGGTTAGACCATTGTAATGCTGAGGAAAAATTCGAGTTAGAAAATCTTTGCTATGAGTACCGCCACGTGTTTTATTCCGAAAAAATCCCCTTAACTTTTACCAATGCAATCCAACACAAAATTAATATAACAAATAGTAACCCGATCTATACCAAGTCATATCGGTACCCAGAAATACATAATATCACCAACACTAAATAATATAACTTTTGGTTATTTTATGAAGGTTTTATATTATTTGCTGTAACTTCTATATAGACAAAAATGCTCATTGGAGTAGAACCGTCGAATATCTCAGAAATTAACTTCGTGAAAAAAATGGGAACTAACTGTCATCTTAGCAAAAATCAAAACACTCCTTTAAAAGAAAATTTAAAAAATATCCGGTTAGACCATTGTAATGCTGAGGAAAAATTCGAGTTAGAAAATCTTTGCTATGAGTACCGCGACGTGTTTTATTCCGAAAAAATCCCCTTAACTTTTACCAATGCAATCCAACAGAAAATTAATCTAACAAGTAGTAACCCCATCTATACCAAGTCATATTGGTACCCAGAAATACATAATATCACTAACACTAAATAATATAACTTTTGGTTATTTTATGAAGGTTTTATATTATTTGCTGTAACTTCTATATAGACAAAAATGCTCATTGGAGTAGAACCGTCGAATATCTCAGAAATTAACTTCGTGGAAAAAATGGGAACTAACTGTCATCTTAGAAAACATCAAAACACTCCTTTAAAAGAAAATTTAAAAAATATCCGGTTAGACCATTGTAATGCTGAGGAAAAATTTGAGTTAGAAAATCTTTGCTATGAGTACCGCGACATCTTTTATTCCGAAAAAATCCCCTTTACTTTTACCAATGCAATACAACACAAAATTAATCTAACAAATCTATACCAAGTCGTATCGGTACCCAGAAATACATAAGGAGGAAGTTAAAACACAAATAGAAAAAATGCAAACAGCCCTTATTGTGGTCCAATTTGGATTGTCCCCATTTTAATTTAATAGAGCAAAAAGAGTGTCGTATTTAGCCGCAATTGCTGGTTTTATAACTTTTAGATTCTCAGTAAAAAATATTAAAAGTGCATTTAAGTACCCAAGCAGCATTTATACGTCGCATTTCTGTTCTCTGACGGCGGCAGTCACAACTCGACGTTGTAAACTGACATTATGACGACGACCTTAAGACCGGCATGCGTGCATTAAAATTTTGGTCCTTCCGACGGCAGTAGGCGACTCGTAGTAGCGCCCGACTAACCATATCCGACGACCAAAAACATCGTCATTTTTGTACTAAAAATGTAATATAATTTCTACACCTAGAATTTTCCGGCCACTGCACTTATAATTTTGACTGGAAGTAGTTTTGGAAATCGCCAGATATTTATTACTTTCAAGGAAATAAATGTTTAAATATTTATAAATTAGTGATTATATTATGTAGCACTTTTTGACAATTCAGAAGTCGAAATTCTTCAACCAAGGCCACTTTACTCATAAACATGAAGAAAAAGTAGTTTTGGAATCAAAACCTAAAGAATTACTTCTAAAGAATACTTTTTACACTACTTCGGAGTTTGAAGATTGTGTTAGTTAAATGAGGTAATAGGCATTGGTATTTTAGGTTTTTTTATATTACATTTTTGTTCTTTAAAATTTAAGTGCGTGTCTTGTTATTTTAGTTTACTTGTATTTTGTCTTAAATGAAAGTAAATGCCACTAGTTAAGATTTTAAGTTATTTACTTTTTTTTTTTTAATAATGTATTCTCATAATTGCTATAACTAAATTCCTACTTAAGTTTTTTTTTTGTTTGTTTATTGTTTTTTTATGTATTTTTATATGTGTTTGTGTATTTACATAAATGTAGGTATTTTTTACCTATTTATACCTTTAAGAAATGTTTTTATCTTTTTTTTTTATATAACAACAGTACTTTCGCGTACAAGACTTTATTTAATACTTTTTCCTTCTTTTCTTTTGTCGTTTAGAATAGTGAAGATGTATATACTATTTTTATAGTTTCTTAATACATTAAAGAATTTTTGATTTTTTTATTTAAAAATTGTTGAAAAAAATAAACCCGCCCTTAAAATTCTTGGAAAATACGAAAAAAAATAAATAAAAATATATATACCTACATATTTTTTTTTGTTAAATTTGAAGATTTTTCACAAAAAAAGGATCAACCGCATCATCTAAGTCAAATTTTAATAAAAATTTTTAGAAAGCTTGGTTTGATTGCTTAATAAAGAAAAAAATTAAAAATGCCTTCACAATGGCTATTATAATAACTATTTCTGCTTTGATTTGATGTCATGGCGTTTCTGACGAAATACCAAAATTCAACCAAATCAGACCAATTCTGACAAGATCTCCATAATTGTTACACCTAATGCGCTCAACTTTGCACTTTAAGTCAGTACATTCACTATGTATTCACTAACCTTTATCTAAGACAGAGCACAACAAAAAGTTTACCTGTCATTTGTCATTGTAATAGTCCCGACAAAAAATCTAAAAAATGTTTAAAAAAAAACTAAAGACTTTATTAGGAAAAGACTTTTCGCGACCGATGATTTCGAAACCGCTTTGAAAACATGCGTACAATGTTATTTTGGCGACGAAACGGTGACGTCACGGCTCAAAACATTTCAAAGGATTTCGAAAGCGCCTCGGCCGCCGTTTCGAACACGGTTCAATAAAATAAGTAATAATGAAAATAGGCTAAGGTTATCTGGCGGAGACAAAAAAACGACTCACTTGCGGATCTAGGACATCCATTCCGAAAAAATAACAAAGAAAAACTTCAAAATCCAAAAAACGCCACAGACAAACAGGTGATTAATGTCATTTAATATTTGCCATTTTCTTATCTTATGTTATTTCCTATATAAACCCAACTTTAATCTTGTCCAAGTTCTCTTTGTACCTGATTTATTGGATCTGCTGGTTGCTCCTGGGGGGGGGATCATCTGTCCATCATTTTAAATACTCTATTTATTTACCTTGCCTCCTGTAAAACGTTTAGTATGCCTAAAAGGCCTTTTCTTTTTTTATTCTTCTTTTAGGCATACTTTCAGTGATAATTCTCAAAAACAAAAGAGTTATGGCGTCGGGTCTTCTTTATGACGTTATTTTTTGGACAAAATGCCTAATTGTGACTGACGACGAAATAGGGCGATTTGTTTGGACTAATTCTGGCTGGTTCATCCACCAACGTCGCGTTAACTTATTTCGTAGTTAATACAATCATGTTTATTTTACTGTCGGCAACCGACGACACTTTTCTGATAAAGACGCAACTAAACTACTAGTTATAAGTTAACAGACTACTAAAATGTTCACTTGATCTAACGTCTGACCGAGTCAGAAACAGTCAAAGGTCGAAAAAATGCTGCATGGGTACTTGCAAATTCGTAATAGTTATTTACGTACCAAGTGCGGAAGTGAGACTTTTCCGCATACGACGGCACGAACGACACGGAGTGCATTTTTACGCACGCTAGTAGGAAATAGTTATACCATAATTCTGCCCAATAAAGGCAGCTTCCAGGAATTTTGGTTTCTTCGAGTTGTTACATTACAAAATAACCATACAAAATAGAAGCGATGACAACTTCCTATACTTTGGGTCCTATCGAGCCTGGCATTCTTGCCAACTTGAGTAAGCACACGGTTGTGGGGCACTTAGCAATGAAAACCCAGGTTATACAGTCTCAAAATATATTTTTGGAAAACAGTGTAAAACAATAAATGTAAATTTTAACAAATAAAATAGTTTTTTTTTAAAACTAACATTTTAGGGGTCTTTCCTCTTGTTTTTATGTTTAATTTCAATGATGGAAAGTTCTTTTATCAAAGATGAAAAAGTTGAAATGGTTCTCATATTAAAAAAATGAAGTTGAAGCTTGTTTTGATAAGTTTTGATAAAATTTTATGAGTTTTTTTTTTAAGGTTTTTAAAGAGAAAATGTTTGGACAGGGAAATATTTCTTATCTGTTTCCACATAGCTAGCCAATGACAGGGCTAAACATCCCTGGAACAGGTACACAGGACTCATGACTGGACTAGGCATCTCAGGCCAGGGCAAAGCAGCACTTAGGACGGAAAGTCGAAGGTATGGTGTTGAGAGTCGGCACTAGGACCACCCATGGCTGTGCACCGGAACCAAGCACCCTAGACAGATATAAAAACAACCTTCTAGAACAAGGGAGAACACCCTAACGTATCATTTATAACTAATTTCTAATAACGGACATGTATTTTACACAGGAAAAAAAAGAAGTAAAACAGTAACACAAAAAAAAACTACTGTTTACTTATTGTACGGGGCATGCCTGAGGGGCAACACTCAAAGTACATACGCCAAAAAAGCATAAAAAAACATATAAGTCCACACTCTATTGTATAGTGGGTACCACGGACGATAAAACTAAAAATTACTTAAAACGACAGAAAACAGTCTAATTTCTTACAAGGGCAAAAATAATCAAGGTACACACGCAGCAAATATTTACCTCAAATCATCCTGAGGGCGACATTCCGCATGGCAGGTAACCTAATACCTCCCAGGGAGTTGACGTGAGGTCTTCTCAATCTGTAGCACAAAGAAAAATACAGAATCAAAAATAGTCAATATTGAAATAAACTGGAGGGAAAACGCTTAAAAAAAATCGAATATAATTACCATCGATCGGCTGATAAGCCACGGTCTAGCCGGCCATTATCCGTATCCTATACGGTCCAAAAGAAATCCTCGAAAATCACCACCTCAAACGCCAAACACAGGCAACGGGCACTTCCACGAAGACTTTCTTCTTTTTATGGGACCTCTGCGGATTCCGTCTACGACGATTTCAGGTTGCAAAGGTCGCCATGGGCACGACTTCTTTTCGGTATTCTTGGAAAAGAAAATTTAAACGTGGCACTCAAAACGGTGCCGGAAAAGAAGTGTTTCCTTCCCTCCAGGAAATCTCAGACGCTAAAAAGAAGCTTCCTGCGGGTAAACGATTGGTCAAAAACCTCAGAGGCGCGAAAACTACAGTCGAAAATCGCTTATATTTATTACCATATTAGGTGATGCTGCTGAAAACGCATTACAACTGGGCGATCTTTCTGATATGGGCAAAAATCGACAGGGGCTGGGGTCCAAATTCTACTTTTCGAATGCGACAGGTTCAAGTCGGAAGTCTCTATTCATCAACCTAAGACAGACAAAGACAACGAAGCGGTGTTGTCAGATTTCCTTCTGTATCAGCGGGATAGGGAGAGATCACGTGACGAACAGAAGTTAACAACAAGGCATTGGTTGCAGTAGTGAGCAAGAAATGGACTTTATCTTTTTGGGAGTACCAATAAACAATAAGTGTAGACACTTGGTTTTCTCGAAAACGACTCAGCAGTAACGTAATGTGCAACTTTAAATCACAGTTATGTGACGTGAAGTTAGTCACTGTATACTCCCAGGATTTCGCCTATGACAATCTGGCAACGTCGTCCCAAACGTCACGGTCAGCTGGCGGTCGAATTTAATTTTGAAAAACCATAAAATGCCTAAAGAAAAACACGGATTTTCGCCAAGAAAAAGACCACTTTCCGGCACTCCAAGCCTTCCTAAATAATCCAGGTGAGTCACAGTTTCCTTCCGTGTCGGTAACATACGGATCCTTGACAAATATCTCTCTCCCCTTTACTGTTTGTTTACCTCTTTAGAACGACTATAAACCTCCTTTATTTCGAATTTCCTATACTTTTAGGCCAGTCTCGAGTCGTATGAGGACAGATGATCGCCTCGTTTGAATAAATAAACTGAATATCTATCAAAATTTAACCTGTTAAAGTCTGCACAGCCTGTCGTATAAACCACAGGAAATATGGACCCTACAGACCAACAATGCACACAGAGACAAGCAAGACGGTCCACACTTGACATGGCTAGGCTGTACGAGGTTGGGCAATGCCCTTTAAGGAATTCACGCATACTTGAAACCAAAATAAAACCAACAGGTGAGTGTTGTGTCAACTGACGACAAAGGTAGAGTAATTTTGTAATATCAATACCATATGATTGGTGACAACCTTGGTCCTGTTATTTTTAGGACTTATTGGACCCCCTAAAGCCTGACATGTGCAAATTGGGGACCGATCAGTAACAGAAACTGCCAACCACTGACACATCACTAGTGACAAGAATCTACCACTCAACAAATGAACCGACACTAGTTTCTAGTAAGTATAAGACCGCTAAGTCTCTCTTTGTTTGACACGGTTTATAAAACTAACCTTTATTATCTACTTTATTTTCGGGTGTTAAGTAGTTGACGGAAGGAGAATTTGATATAATCAATAAAAAAAACAAAGGCTTACTAATCTAGTAAGTTGGCGGTTTAAACTATGCGCTAGAAAGACCGTTTTGGTGTTAAGTTATGTAAAATTATGTTATTTTTTTCTTGTTTCAGGTTACTGCAGAGCCAGAGCAACCTTTCTTGGACTGGTTAAATCATACAAGAAAAATACGAAGTTTCATTGAACTGTAGACTGTATATCATTAGTTAATATAAAAGAAAGATGGATGTTGTAATGTTATTTTTGGAAAACACATGATTTGCCACTGTAATTAAATTTATTGGTTTATTAGAAAGGGTTCAATGGTGTTTTATTTGAAATATTGAGGTTTGCTTTGTTTTGAAAAAAAAAGTTAAACAGAGTAAAATGCCTCCACATAAAATAATCATAATTCTAGTATAATTCAACCTCAGTCCAACAGTAAATATTGTTCTTCCAGCGCATTCGCCATAAAATAGTAGGATATAGAATAAACAAAGTACTCAGACATATAGTAAAGATGATTGACTTAAAGATTTTGCCAGGGTATTAGAAGGGTGTTTTGAAGAATTATTTTTTTTCTAAGGGATATTGTTAGGGAAATATTGAACCGTTACACTCCCCCTTTCCTCCGTCAGAGGTGAACACCGATTAACTTTGAATTAAACTTCGGGTATCGTTTTGACAAGTTATTCCAAATCCATTACTGTGACCTATCCCTCACCGCTGGATTGATCCCAATACCATGTGCATCCCACCAAAAAAACAAGAAGCGAATCGACAACTGTGCGGCCTCGACAACACCTGTACCTTACTGCCCGCAAGGAAAGTATTTTAACCAATACCTTCAAAACTGTGAAACCTTGAAGAGGAAAAAACGTAGTAAAACCTTTGAAACCTTGAAGAGGAAAAGAAAAAGTAGCTAAAATTTTAACCACTACTGAAACTTACATGCTAAGTAACGCAGCAGTATCGCGTGCAACCCCTTGTTGCAGGCGACACTACCTAGTGGAGCTATAATGAATAGCTACCACTAATAAAACCAAAATAATATAATTTTGACAGGTTATCCCAAATCCATTACCGCTGCTCATCTCCCACCGCCAGGTTGAACCCAACACCAGTAGCCCGGACTCCCCATAGTTGATTGGCCCGCCTCAGCTACCAATCGAAGAGCCTGAACCCCCCAAATGCGAATCTCCGCCGCATAAGGCCACGTCAGATGCCCATCCATCCTGACACACCATCAGGAGGCAAGCAAAAGCGGTGACGGTGAAACCGAGCAGCACCCAATAGACAGGGACCCGTACCGAAAGGCCGAAAAAGAAATAATAAGAAAATGAACCCCTCCAATATACCTTGAAGACTCCCCAGGGTGACAAAGCACCGATCAACCCAGAACGCCGGAAAGCAATCCTCCAGACTGTGATGGTGCTGCCGAGACGTCAGTATACCTAACGGAACCTACATCATTAGGCACACTGCGATGGTAGTTCGACCCAGCAGGCTAAAATTGCACAAGGTGCTAGGGCAGCACCTGTCTCGTTCAATAGCCCTCACCACAGTCTAAAGGACCACGTCCCCGCACCCAAGGAAGACCAGCCCTCGGCCACCGCCCGGAAGTCAACCTGGCATACCAAAATACACACAAAAAGGGAAAAAAAGGTCGGGGATACTATCCACCGAAGAAAGAAAACTCAAACTTCTTCGACAGGACTTTGAACAACATATGCGTATTTGTTGTCCCCCATAGAGTCTCTATAGATCCTGTCAAACGCGCAAGTCAAAAAAGACAAGAAGGAAGAAGCTTAAGAAGACATTTGATGTTCAGTCTTAATGGAGCTAACTAGAGCCTTGGAATCGGAAATCTGCCAAGTTCTAGCGCCAAATACAGAGAAACCCACCACTAACCCGATTCAGCAACTGCCTGAAAAAGATGTAAAATCCAGGCGAGTTACCACCAGAAAAAAAAATTATGAAGTATAGAAAAAGAAAAGAAATGAACTTTTTTGTATATACGTATCTGTCGCTACAAATTAAGACTATCGTCGTCGTCTTCTGCAACGACCACCGGTTTCAAGTCCTGGACGTGCCAATTTCCAACGCACAACTTCCCATCCAAATCCTCAAGCCGATACGTCACAGTACCTAGCTTCTTCCGGACACGAAACGGTCCAACATACTTAGGGCACAACTTGGCGTTAACGAAATTCAGGGCGTCCGATTGAACTTTATTTTTCCTCCATACGAGATCTCCCGGTATAAATGACACTTCTCGACGTCTCAAATTGTAACGACCCCGATTACGATCTGAAGACTTTTTCATATTTACCATGACCGCTCGGTAAAGCTTTTTGAAGCCATCCAGCCTCTTCTCTATGACAGGTTTAGGATCCTTATTTATGGCATAAGAATACTCTCGACCGTCGGACACATACTCTCGACCAAAGTTAATATAATATGGCGAAAACCCAGTAGCTTCACTTTTTGAAGTTCGAATCGCACACGCGAGCGCTGGCAAATTAGCGTCCCAACGACGATGGTTACCTCCTACATAAGTCGAAATCATAGTTTTGACCACTCGGTTTGCTCGTTCGCACGGGTCAGACTGTGGATGATAAACAGCTGTGTAGGAGAGCTTGAAGTTATACTTTTCTGCGAGACTCTGGAGTTCTTTACTTTTCATCTGGCTGCCGTTATCGCATATTACATATTGCGGAACTCCGAAGGTTAGAATAATATCATTCTCTAAGTGCTTACAAATAAAATTCGCAGTAGCAGCACGACCAGGAAAAACTGCTACGTACTTGCTGAAATAATCGCTTATAACCAACAAGTGGGTATTCCCCTGTTTCGAACTTCGAGGAAGTGGACCGACAAAATCAAGACTTATTACTTGCCATGGTTGAGTAGGTTCTGGAGCGCGTCCCATGTGACCTGCTGGCGCTTTCTGCTCAACTTTAAACTTCGCACAAGTCTGACAGCGGTTAACATAGCGGGTTACATCGCAACGCATCTTGGGCCAGTAATACCTAGTTTTCAGTCTATTGTACGTTTTAAAAATGCCGAAATGACCAGAGCGGACATCGTCGTGACTCTCTGTTAAAATCTTCGATCTATAGTCTTTCGGAATGACAATTTTCCAGTAATCAGATCCTTGGGCTAATTCAGGAATGGCACATTTAACATATTTGTATAATATCTTGTTTTCTATACGCCACTGAGAATACTTTAATGGAGAGGTGTTTACTAGGTTTTTCATCCTTAAATACCACGCATCTTTAGTATCAGAAAAGTCATATTTTTGATTTTCTATGGTAACGCTGTCTACATTAGGGACTGACCTAGAAAGAAAATCTGGCACGACATGGTCACGACCTTTTCGATGAATAATCTGGTAATTAAATGATTGTAGCCTTAATGCCCAACGCGCCAATCTGCCTGAAGGGTCTTTCAGATTGTGTAGCCACACCAAAGAGCTATGGTCAGTTATGACCGTAAAGTTGGTAAGTTCCAAATAGGGTTTGAGTTTTTCCGTGGCCCATACAACAGCTAGACACTCACGTTCTGTAGTCGAAAATTGTTTTTCCAGTTTTGTCAATGACCTAGATATGTAACAAATCACCTTTTCGCCTTCGTCGAACTGTTGCGTTAATACAGCTCCTATGCCAAATGCGGATGCATCCGTTTGTAAAGTAAATGGCTTTGTGAAATCAGGACATGTAAGAATGGGGGCTGAGACTAAAGCAGTCTTAAGCTTGCAAAAAGCGGTTTCACACTCTGGAGTCCAACGAAAAGCCACGTTTTTCATCGTAAGACGAGTCAAGGGAGCGACTACTGAGGAAAACTCGGGAACGAATCGCCGATACCAGCTCGCCATGCCGAGAAAACTTCGGACACCTTTCACTGTTGTTGGGGCAGAAACATTAATGATCGCTTCGACCTTGTCAACATCGCATTGAAGGCCCTTAGCAGTAACCGTAAAACCAAGAAATTTAAGACTGGGACGGCAAAATTTGCACTTTTCGGGACTCACAGTAAGTCCTGCAGCCAGCAACCGGTCCAAGACAAGTCCCACAATACGAAGATGTGTCGAAAACGATGGAGCAATGATTATGACGTCATCCAAATATTGGAACACGTAGGGTTGGAGATCTACGCCAATAACGGTGTCAATCAGTCTCTGCCAACAAGCAGGCGCATTTGTCAGACCAAATGGCATCCTTTTAAATTGAAACAGGCCTCTGCCTGGCACTGTGAAAGCTGTAAGTTCTCTACACGATTCTTTGACACTTACCTGCCAATATGCAGAGCGTATGTCCATGGAACTTATATATTTTGCCTCGCGCAGTCGATCCAAGATGGCGGAGATGTACGGGATCGGGTAAGCGTCCTTTGTTGTGGCTTTATTTAAAGCTCTATAGTCTACGCAAAACCTAAACTTGCCGTCCGACTTGGGAACTAGTAAGACCGGTGATGACCAAGCACTTTTGGACTTTTCGATGACATCCAACTCCAGCATTTTGTCGAGTTCCTCATCAATTAGCTTCTGCTTCAAAGGTGATACAGGATAATACCTCTGTTTGATGGGTTTGGTACCTGGTTCCAGGAGTATCTCATGCTCATACACTGAGGTAAACCCCAAGCCATCTTTCATTCCTGCAAACTTTTCTTTTAACAGGGTATCTAACTGAACTTGTTGTTCAGGTGTAAGAACTGATAGGGAACCAACCTCTTCCGTCTTCACTACAGTAGCTGAAGAACACTTGACCTGATCTAAAAAATCTTCGAAAAACTGTTGTTTACTAATAGCCTCGCAATCAACTGCACTATTACCGAAACTCCACTGGTCGCGTCTCAAATCAGGAAGAATATCCATAGAAATAATAAAATCGACACCCAGGATCAAGGGGTGGGGGAAATCAGGGACTACCATCACAGGTAAAACACGGATACGACCCATAAGTAAAAATGGAACGTCAACAGTTCCCTCAATATTCGCTGTCTGTCCATTGGCTACAACACATTTGGACCGACGACTCCTATCCAACTTTAATCCTAGTTCCTGGAAAGTTCTCCATCCAGACTCCCCAGCAATCGTGGAACTCGCACCGGAATCCAAAAGAGCCAAAATAGAATGACCTAAAACGTCAACATTCAAGGACGGCCGCCTGTCTCCAGCAGCATGCGACAACGCATAAGAGAGAAAAGTCTGTTCCGCCGAGGGAGTTTGATATTGGGTCACTAGACGATGGTCTAATGACCCTGTTCGGCGTTTCCCGAATTCGAACAGTTTGGACAGTTCCTGGTAGTAAAACCCTCCTTGGAACATCGGTAACATTTCAGTTTTTTCTCAGGACAGTTCACTCTAGTATGACCTTTAGCTCTGCAATGCCAACAGACTATTTCCCTGGATTGGTTACGTGACGGCGTGTCAACAGTGTGCACATTGCTTCGTTGGGAGGTGCGCTTATAAGCTAAGTTAGGTTCAGGAAAATTCGTGGAGGTAGGTGGTGGAGCAAATTTTTCTGTTCGGTACATGGTCTCTTCTACTTCACTTCCTAATTCAATGAGGTGGTCAATGCTCTCAATATTTTGCAATACAAGGGCTCGTTGTAAAGGAGGTAACATGTTCCTTCTGATCAGGGCCACTTGCTCACTCATAGGTAACGGTGGTCTAAGTTGACGAAACAAACTTTGCATGCGGGTTACATACAGACCAAAGCATTCATCTGAACCTTGAGTACGTTTAGGGATTTCCCTTCGCAAGGCTGCCTCATGATCATGAGGAAGAAATGTTCTCCTCAACTGAGCTTCAAAATCGTTCCAGTCATGAAAAGTGTCTCTTCGGACCCTATACCAATCCATTGCATCTCCTTTCAGAAATTCCCCCATAGCTCTTGAAGCTATCAGTTGCTCCTTGGAAATATTTCTGGAAAGACATTTATCTTCCAGACTATCCAAGAATGAGTTTAGGCTTGAATGTCCATCATAGCAAAGGTTCCACTTCTCAAAGCTGTTAAGTTGAGATACCGTTGGGTTCATCAAAACATGGGACAAGTTAGAGTTAGCCAAAGGAACTTGAGGTGGCTCTGTCCTTCGGTGTTGCAAAAAATCAGGGACTGGCTGGTATTCTCTTCGGTGAGGTATTTCTTCGGTATGCCTCTGTGGTAAAGAGTGGGAATAATGATGAGGTTCCGTACTGAACCTAGCTCTTTCAGTGGATAGGGTTTCGATCAATGGACCACGAGACTCCAAAACTGAAGGACGACTGATCGGTGAAAAGTCTGAAACATGGGGTTGAGAAAAACACTCAGGTCTCATCGAAGAAACAGCAGGACCAGCAGGATAAAATCTATAATCGGATGCAGGGGCAGCACTATAATCAGGAGGGTACTGAAAACTAACTCGTCTACGCGCCACAGATGGATTTGGTTGAAGGGGCCTATAGGGGTCACGAGGAATTTCAACTGCTCGAAAAGGATCTTGAAATTGAAACCTTTGAGAATAACCAGCACTGGGTAGAGGCTGTGAGATTTCCGGAATATTCCTTGGTTGCTCATTAAAATTACCAAACTCAATATTCCTGTTCTGTGCTGGAGGTAAGACTTCATCAACATTCTGGGGCTCAGGAGAATCACAAAGAAAAGGGTTGGTGTTGTTATGAGATCGCTCACTTTCAGCGGGTGAAGCTGATCCCTGCAAAGCTTGTGGGTGAGTAGCTGACTGTGTAGCTGAGTGGTTTATAATAGCTGGGCGTGAAGAAACAATAATTTGATGGTTTTGTCGTGCAGCTGAGTTGTTGGTAGCTGTAGCTGCGTTTGTTGTAGCTGTAGCTGAGTAGCTATGTTGAGTATATGATTGTGAAAAACCATTAATTTGTTGATTTTGTTGTGTAGCTGAGTTGTTTGTAGCTGAAGCTGAGTAGCTGTGCTGAGTAGCTGCGTTATTATGGGTAGCTAAGCTTAAAAAATCAGTTCTTGGTACATTTGCTTGTGTAGCTGAGTTGTTTGTAGCTGTAGCTGAGTAGCTGTGTTGAGTAGCTGCGTTATTATGGGTAGCTAAGCTTAAAAAATCAGTTCTTGGTACATTTGCTTGTGTAGCTGAGTTCTTTGTAGCTGTAGCTGAGTAGCTGGATTGAGTATTTGGGTGTAAAGAACCATTAATTAGCTGATTTTGTTGTGTAGCTGAGTTGTTGGTAGCTGTAGCTGAGTAGCTGTGTTGAGTATCTGGGTTATTATGGTTAGCTAAGCTCAAAAAGTTAGTTCTTGGTACATTTGATTGGGTAGCTGAGTTGTTGGTAGCTGTAGCTGAGTTGTTGGTAGCTGTAGCTGAGTGGCAAGAACCATTATTTGGGTTGCTTGGTGGTATAGCTGAGTTACCAGCAGTAGCTGAGTGTGAAAAACCGGTATTTTGGTGGTATGGCTGTGAAGCTGAGTTGCTGTTAGTTAACTGTAGCTGTGCTTCAGTCTGTAAACCGACTCCAAGGTCTATCATTGGTTCATCAGAAGCTGTGGTAGCTGGATGACTGACAACTTCAGAATGTGAAGGATGCCCTTCTGTTGCTATCCCGGAAGATTCCTCAAAAAGATTTTCAAGCAGATCACCCAAAAAGTCCTGTGCACTACCAGCTAGGCCCAAGGTTGCTATGTTGTAAACGCCTTCCAATGCTCTCAACAATCCACAACACAAGTCCCTCAAACTATCTTTTCGTCTCGCTTCCTCTTCGGTATCTGGGTGAATTAAATTTATCCTTCCCCGAACATGAAATAATCTTGTGTGAATTCTCTTAAATTCATTATCTCTGTTGTTCTTGTCAAATTCCTGTATACTCTCACCAAGCTCATCCAACTTTGCTCGACAAATAGCTAACTCTCGAATAGGATCAAAACAAACACGAGCTCTGGTGTTTCCAGACCTTTCTTCAACAAAAACAGCCCTCAGCTGTGCCCTTTTGTCCCGAGCTGCAAAGTTTTTGATTTCCACTCCTCGGCTTTCCAGCTCGTATGTGATCTCATCACTAAGTAAACGATTCACCTCCATATTTTCCTGAAGCACCAACGCACCAACACCAAATCAAACAAATATCCTGTCTTTCAACCTCAAAAAGGTCAGGCTAGGAAGTGTAACGGTTTCGGTTCAGGGAAAAAGTGACAAAAAAACTTGCCAAAAACACTTGTTTTTGTAAGAGGCGTAAAAATAATTTAAAATAAGAAAAACACAGAGAAAAGGGGACTCAATTTAGTCACTGTTTACTGTGACAGCAAAAAACTACCAGAAACTAGTCTCGGGGTAAACGCTGCTTAAAAAATAATTGCCGCTTGTAAAAAAAAATGACAAACAACTAACTTAAACTAACAATACACTTAAACACTAATTCGTTTACGAATTCTTTTCCGGATATATATCTAGCCGACCTAGACTTCGAAGACTTTGACACATCAACACCCTTATATAAGAGAGAAATTATTGTGGAAACAAGCAAGGAATAAAAATTTTTAAAAATATATTTTTGATTTACTATTAAGACTTTCTTTGGATTTACCATGTTTTGAAAAAAATATATATTTCTGATTTAACAACAAAATATATCTGATTGATGATGCTTTAAAAAATATTTCAATTTAATAAACATTGAAAAAAAACAAAAGTTTGGGATTTTCTTTGCTTTAAAAAAAATATTTCGTTTCATTATGCTTTGAGAACGAAAAACATTTATTTACTTTGCTTTGAAAAAAATACTTTTTAGAAAAATTCTGATTTGATTTACTATGGTTTGTGAACAAAAAAAATTTTGTTTTTAAAAAACATTCTTTTCCTGAAAAAAAAAAATCAATTTACTATGCTTTGCGAGAAGAAAAAAAATTGGTTGGGCTATGATTTGAAAAAAATTATTTTTGAATTTATTTTGCTCAGTGAGAAAACATTTTTGAATTTGCTTTACTCGGTAAAACATTATTTTTGGGATTTATTTTGCTCGGTAAGGAAAAAAAATTAATTTACTTCACTCGGTAAGAAAAAAAATAATTCTTGAATTTACTTTAATCGGTCAGAGAAAAAAAAATGTCTTTAATATACTTCACTCGGTGAGGAAAAAACAAACTTTGAATTTATATATTACGTTGTTCGGTAAGAAATTTTTTTTTTTTTTTTTTTAAACTACCCCACTGGGCATAGGAAAAAAATTGAAATTCACCCCAAAAAAAAATTTACATTAATTTTTAAAATGACTGGCTTGCTCTTAAAGAAAAATACCATTAAAAAAAAAATTGCAAATGCAAACCCCCCCTTCGCTTTCTCAAAGCAAAAGAAAAAAGAGAACGCTATAAAACCACTCGCTTAGGAGTACAACAGGAAAGAACCTACCTCTATACAGCCTTGTAGTACTCTACTGCAACCTATCTTCTTTCTTGAAGCCAAAGTACCATGGTATTTCATTGCCAAGGCAACCCAACAACCAAAAACTTTTTTAAAAAACCAAAAAAGAAAAGTACACCTACTCCAAAGAACAGAGAACCACGTGGGCAGCCAGTGTTACATTAAAAAATAACCATACAAAATAGAAGCGATGACAACTTCCTATACTTTGGGTCCTATCGAGCCTGGCATTCTTGCCAACTTGAGTAAGCACACGGTTGTGGGGCACTTAGCAATGAAAACCCAGGTTATACAGTCTCAAAATATATTTTTGGAAAACAGTGTAAAACAATAAATGTAAATTTTAACAAATAAAATAGTTTTTTTTTAAAACTAACATTTTAGGGGTCTTTCCTCTTGTTTTTATGTTTAATTTCAATGATGGAAAGTTCTTTTATCAAAGATGAAAAAGTTGAAATGGTTCTCATATTAAAAAAATGAAGTTGAAGCTTGTTTTGATAAGTTTTGATAAAATTTTATGAGTTTTTTTTTAAGGTTTTTAAAGAGAAAATGTTTGGACAGGGAAATATTTCTTATCTGTTTCCACATAGCTAGCCAATGACAGGGCTAAACATCCCTGGAACAGGTACACAGGACTCATGACTGGACTAGGCATCTCAGGCCAGGGCAAAGCAGCACTTAGGACGGAAAGTCGAAGGTATGGTGTTGAGAGTCGGCACTAGGACCACCCATGGCTGTGCACCGGAACCAAGCACCCTAGACAGATATAAAAACAACCTTCTAGAACAAGGGAGAACACCCTAACGTATCATTTATAACTAATTTCTAATAACGGACATGTATTTTACACAGGAAAAAAAAGAAGTAAAACAGTAACACAAAAAAAAACTACTGTTTACTTATTGTACGGGGCATGCCTGAGGGGCAACACTCAAAGTACATACGCCAAAAAAGCATAAAAAAACATATAAGTCCACACTCTATTGTATAGTGGGTACCACGGACGATAAAACTAAAAATTACTTAAAAGGACAGAAAACAGTCTAATTTCTTACAAGGGCAAAAATAATCAAGGTACACACGCAGCAAATATTTACCTCAAATCATCCTGAGGGCGACATTCCGCATGGCAGGTAACCTAATACCTCCCAGGGAGTTGACGTGAGGTCTTCTCAATCTGTAGCACAAAGAAAAATACAGAATCAAAAATAGTCAATATTGAAATAAACTGGAGGGAAAACGCTTAAAAAAAATCGAATATAATTACCATCGATCGGCTGATAAGCCACGGTCTAGCCGGCCATTATCCGTATCCTATACGGTCCAAAAGAAATCCTCGAAAATCACCACCTCAAACGCCAAACACAGGCAACGGGCACTTCCACGAAGACTTTCTTCTTTTTATGGGACCTCTGCGGATTCCGTCTACGACGATTTCAGGTTGCAAAGGTCGCCATGGGCACGACTTCTTTTCGGTATTCTTGGAAAAGAAAATTTAAACGTGGCACTCAAAACGGTGCCGGAAAAGAAGTGTTTCCTTCCCTCCAGGAAATCTCAGACGCTAAAAAGAAGCTTCCTGCGGGTAAACGATTGGTCAAAAACCTCAGAGGCGCGAAAACTACAGTCGAAAATCGCTTATATTTATTACCATATTAGGTGATGCTGCTGAAAACGCATTACAATTGGGCGATCTTTCTGATATGGGCAAAAATCGACAGGGGCTGGGGTCCAAATTCTACTTTTCGAATGCGACAAGTTCAAGTCGGAAGTCTCTATTCATCAACCTAAGACAGACAAAGACAACGAAGCGGTGTTGTCAGATTTCCTTCTGTATCAGCGGGATAGGGAGAGATCACGTGACGAACAGAAGTTAACAACAAGGCATTGGTTGCAGTAGTGAGCAAGAAATGGACTTTATCTTTTTGGGAGTACCAATAAACAATAAGTGTAGACACTTGGTTTTCTCGAAAACGACTCAGCAGTAACGTAATGTGCAACTTTAAATCACAGTTATGTGACGTGAAGTTAGTCACTGTATACTCCCAGGATTTCGCCTATGACAATCTGGCAACGTCGTCCCAAACGTCACGGTCAGCTGGCGGTCGAATTTAATTTTGAAAAACCATAAAATGCCTAAAGAAAAACACGGATTTTCGCCAAGAAAAAGACCACTTTCCGGCACTCCAAGCCTTCCTAAATAATCCAGGTGAGTCACAGTTTCCTTCCGTGTCGGTAACATACGGATCCTTGACAAATATCTCTCTCCCCTTTACTGTTTGTTTACCTCTTTAGAACGACTATAAACCTCCTTTATTTCGAATTTCCTATACTTTTAGGCCAGTCTCGAGTCGTATGAGGACAGATGATCGCCTCGTTTGAATAAATAAACTGAATATCTATCAAAATTTAACCTGTTAAAGTCTGCACAGCCTGTCGTATAAACCACAGGAAATATGGACCCTACAGACCAACAATGCACACAGAGACAAGCAAGACGGTCCACACTTGACATGGCTAGGCTGTACGAGGTTGGGCAATGCCCTTTAAGGAATTCACGCATACTTGAAACCAAAATAAAACCAACAGGTGAGTGTTGTGTCAACTGACGACAAAGGTAGAGTAATTTTGTAATATCAATACCATATGATTGGTGACAACCTTGGTCCTGTTATTTTTAGGACTTATTGGACCCCCTAAAGCCTGACATGTGCAAATTGGGGACCGATCAGTAACAGAAACTGCCAACCACTGACACATCACTAGTGACAAGAATCTACCACTCAACAAATGAACCGACACTAGTTTCTAGTAAGTATAAGACCGCTAAGTCTCTCTTTGTTTGACACGGTTTATAAAACTAACCTTTATTATCTACTTTATTTTCGGGTGTTAAGTAGTTGACGGAAGGAGAATTTGATATAATCAATAAAAAAAACAAAGGCTTACTAATCTAGTAAGTTGGCGGTTTAAACTATGCGCTAGAAAGACCGTTTTGGTGTTAAGTTATGTAAAATTATGTTATTTTTTTCTTGTTTCAGGTTACTGCAGAGCCAGAGCAACCTTTCTTGGACTGGTTAAATCATACAAGAAAAATACGAAGTTTCATTGAACTGTAGACTGTATATCATTAGTTAATATAAAAGAAAGATGGATGTTGTAATGTTATTTTTGGAAAACACATGATTTGCCACTGTAATTAAATTTATTGGTTTATTAGAAAGGGTTCAATGGTGTTTTATTTGAAATATTGAGGTTTGCTTTGTTTTGAAAAAAAAAGTTAAACAGAGTAAAATGCCTCCACATAAAATAATCATAATTCTAGTATAATTCAACCTCAGTCCAACAGTAAATATTGTTCTTCCAGCGCATTCGCCATAAAATAGTAGGATATAGAATAAACAAAGTACTCAGACATATAGTAAAGATGATTGACTTAAAGATTTTGCCAGGGTATTAGAAGGGTGTTTTGAAGAATTATTTTTTTTCTAAGGGATATTGTTAGGGAAATATTGAACCGTTACAGAGTTTGACTCCTTGTGCAAAACCTTGCTTCTGTTCACTTTATTCGGTGTTGTTTTGACCATTTCTGATTTCGTTGTTTCACCTCTTTGAGCATTCGTCTGATGTTTCTTCAGATAGTGGTCTTTTTGTTTCGCCTATGTATGATTCACCACACTCACAAGGAATTTGATAAATGCATTCCTTATTTTGTTTGTTCTCCGGTTTTGTTTTACTAAGAAGGCTTCGAATTGTATTACTAGATTTAAAAGCTGTTTTAATATTAAAGTTGTTCGCTACTCTTCGAATTTTCTCTGATACACCTTTAACGTATGGAATTGTAAAGAATGCATTTGCCTGATTTTGTGGAAAAGTGTAGGTATTATAATTTAGACAAACATTACTTAATTTAATCAAAAATTATTTAACCAAACGAAAACAGTATCTTGCTCCGAATTCAAAAGTTTCTGAAATTTAAAACCTTGATAATGGTGTGCCACAGGGTTCTGTGTTGGGACCTGTTTTATTTGTAATTTTAATAAACGAACTTAAGGTGGGTACACAATTCTGGAAAATGGCGATTATTACTTATTGCCTCATTTAAATTAAAAACACAATATTCATCCTAACGTTGTAAGAAAAACTGCGCAATTTTTTTAATAAAATTTTATAAATTTAATATTTTAAACATATTCTGCACTACGCGTACCAATAAACGTCGTAAAGTGTCGAAAATTCTCATCATCTAAAAGGAAAGATAGAATTTGTGTGACTTTTCTGAATAGTGACAGCGACATATTCCATGGTTTTAAGGGTTTGTTTACATACAAAAATAAGCTTAATAACATACATTTTTAAATAGAAAAAAGAGTTTTTCACTAAAACTGCCTACAAGAATACAAATTTTTGATTTACTGGAACATTATTAAGAAACTAAATTTTAAGGAATATTGGCAAGTAAGTTCTGACAAAAAAGCAATTGTGTTGAAAAATAGTCAGATTTTTTGTAAGGGCGAGATTTTCTGACGGTTTTTGAAGAATCGCGACCTATGCCAGAATGATATTGTTAAACTAAAAATGTAATCCAGATTAACTACTCCTTGTCTCTTTGCAATAGTAGAGTCTGAGTGTCGAGTGTTAAGTGCTGAATAATAGTTTTTATCAGCATCTTAAGATCTGATGTCTTTTACCTTTTAGAATATAAGAGAGTAAAGTAGACTGATGGGCAGATGGTAACCTTTTCTTTATAAAATGGACTACATTTTTACGGAAGATCTTTATCATTGATGAAATTTGAATATTGCCCATTTTTTATTTTCAAACTTTTAGATAGCACAAAATCGAATCTATTCTATGTGCCATAACCAATATGCAAGCAACATTTCTATTAATAAAGATTCACATTCTTAATGGGTTACCGACTAAAAAGGATATACCCTCGCTCGCCTCTCCTAAAGTCTCACTTTTGCTTTTTGCAGTGTTAGGTTATATCCCCCATTTAAACTCTTTGGTTGACTGCTATAACTCTGGTCTAAGAATTTAAAGACAAACTTGAAGAAACTATTTATGGAGCCATAAGATGCCCCTTACATATCTAAAATTGACAAGCCGGTCAACTGCTTTAAAAACATTTTTGTCATACTTCAAACAAAAATTCCACTACTTTTTATGCAACGTCATATTGTTTTGAGTGTGAATTGAGACATTTAGGAAACCATCATATTTGCAGTCGAATCCTGTACACCTTTCAATCTGAAAGCTTGTTTGTTAAGATTTCTACCACCAGTGTACCATCTGGATCCCTTTTCTAAGCATAAATGTACTTGCACTAAGCACTAAGTCGCTGGCAAATAAATCAATTACTGAATTTTTGAGTTTTTTAGTTACACTTCTTGATTCAATTATCATTTAGTGTCCATTTGTAAATTATAAGATGCCTTATGTGAATATTTAAACTGGATTTATTTTTCCACAAACTATTCTCCTGACTGATTTGCTAGCATCAGAGAAGATTCTAGAAAAAATTTCCTTTCGATAATATCTTTCTTATTTCTTTGATTTGACCACAACCACTAACTAAAATCTTAGGAATCTCAACGCATTATAATTTTCTAAGTTAAAGAAGATAATGCAATTGCCTCTTTATTTCCAGACTCCTAGTATTTTTCCAACCATATTTACTTGCAAAACCCTATACTAATTTGACAATTTAAATTGTATACATTTTGTATAAAAACTTTGGAATCACAGTCAGAGTAATATTGCACCTTTTTTCCCGGGGCAAGGGCAAATAGTTATTTGGCAGACTTGAAGTCAAAACCAAGATAAAAACATTTCGCGCTTGCAAATTTTGTAGTATATTTGCAGCAACTTGAATATCAAACAAAAACCAGTCATCTAATACAGAATGGATTTTATTATTTTGGTGAGAATTCAGGTGAGTGAGCTAAGGTTATTAGGCAAAGCAGCATATTTGTAAAACTAGGCACAAATACCATATGTGTAAACTTAGACACAAAAACCTATTATCAAATGTAGGCACAAAGACCACATTTGTAAACAAACAAAGATGATTGGTGCTTGTTCATTATTATTTCTCGATTGCATCCATTTTTAAGTGAACATAGCCTGGATAGAGTTCTAACCTTGAATAATTTTATTTCTGTCATTTGTTGATTTTAAAGTGAATTTATACAGTAAAATAAGATAAGACAAAATAAGAGATAGCATGACATAACATAAAGGAAAATTTATACAGTAAATAACATGACATCCTATCTTACCTATGTAAATGTTAATATCCAACGTTTTTTCACCATTTTTGCGTAAAACTCTTTTCTTAAAACAAAAATAACATCCAAACACAATTAAAAAAAAGTAGAGTTACGGTAGAAACTCGTAAAAAATGGCATCGTGGTCATCATGGGCGAAATGGGATTTTACATGATATAACATAACAAATAACATAAAAAGACAAAAGTTGGGCATCTTTCTACGCCTCATGTTATGTTATAGTTATGTTATTCTTCTGTGTAAACACCAACAGGGTTTGTCATGAGTTCAACTCTTATTTCATTTTCTGTTATACCTTATTTTATGTCTTATCTTATTTTTCTGTATAAACCCAGCTTTCAGTATCGTTCATAATTGTCACTGTCACTGTCTATAATTACTCGTTTCTAAGTTCCGAAGGCATCTGCGACTTACTTAAGAATTTGTTTCCAGATAGTGAAATAGCACGAATTATGTCACTGGGTCAAACAAAAACAAATTATTTTGTTTAATTTGGTTTGGCAATCCTCTTCAAACCAAAATTAAAAGAAATGGTGGGTTCAAATTCATCCTCCATACTCTTTATTAGTTGACGAAATCACAACTTTACAGGTCAAAAAACAGTTGAATATGTACAGATCGTGTGAAAAAAAAGTAGGACATGTAAAATATATTTGCTATTTTTAGTATGTCACCCTATACGTTCAGATATTTATTGGTTTGGACACCATTCGTCAACATTTTGAAATATCTGACAATTATCTGACGCTTTCTTGCAGTATACTTCAAACTAAATAAAAATGCCTCAAATTTCAGAATTTGCCAAAATTCAAATTATAACTCGACTTACGGAAGATAACTGGTCTATAAGAAGAGCGGCGAACAATTTTGGAGTTAATAAAAATACAGTACTACGCTGGACCAAGCGGTGGCCCGAAAACAATACCACAAAGCAAAACGACCTCTACTACAGGCGAGATATCGTATGCCTAATGACGTCATAATGGCGGCGAGTGCCACATACTCAGTGCTTTGTTTACATTCGGTGAAGAAGGTTTTATTTTTTATTTTAAGCGGTTAATTTTTCATCTAAATATTATTAAAACAGGTAACTTATTGTTTTTGTATCAAAATTTGCGGAAAAGTCTGTTTTTTTTGTGGTAAATAGGTTCAGAGATTTTATCAAAATTGCCGGTCGGGTTGTGTATTAAGAGGGTTATGAACAATTTTTCGAAAAAGTGCTTGAGCATATAACTTAGGGATTTTTTTGTTTATAGGTACCTATGTGTTATTTTTTAACAAGTGAATTTGGTATAAATATTTTATGTTCTTGCAAGAGCCATTACAAAAATAATGGACCAAATGTATCAGTGTTTCAATTTTGAAATAGTGCTGAACTAACAGAAAAATGGATGAATGCAATTAAACGTGAAAAATTCACCCCAAACAAAAGTTCAAGAGTAAGATAAGGAAGTGACAAAAGTAGTGAAATTTGTGCTAATTTAAAATGTGTTGTACTTGTTAAGTATGTAAATTGCATTTTAAAGAAAATTAAGTTCAACTTTGAAGAATATTTTTCACAAATTCTGGGGATATGATGTTCCGCTTTTAAAGCCCCAACTAAAACAGGTTGCTGTTTTTTGTTTAATTATTACACACAGGTGCTACTTATTATATTACTTAAATGGTACCTACTATGAGCCACACTTGGTATACAGGGTGATTAAAATTAAAATATATTTTTTTGTAAACTCTTTCGTTTCAGAGAAATTTGCATTTAAAAATTGTTAATATTTTCTGAAAAGCAGCCTTTACTAAGTGGTAGAAACATCAATTTTTGAAAACAAAACTTTGACAACTTCAAAATGCTTGACAAAAACCCCAATACTTGCCATTGTCAGCCACACGTAGACTTGCTTGGTAAATTATTTTAAAAGCAATTCTCAAAAAAATACAAAAATTTATCTCCTAAATTCAGAGAAAAAACCATGAAATTTAAACAAAATAATCACGTAACTTTTCTTAGATTAATGATATCTAAGCACTCTTCAAATTATTTTGGGAAATTTTGAATCACCCTGTATATATATATATATATTTATATCCAAAAAAAATCAACAAGAAATATGAATTTCATAATTTTGAGGCACAGAAGGGATACATATGAGATTTAGAATATTATTATTTAATTTTAAACAAAATGTACTTACCTATGCTATTTTATATCTGCATTATTGGTTTGCACTGTATAGTACCTATCTTATATGATAATTTAAAAAGCTATTTTTACTTACATCTAGGACTTGTCTAGTGTGATTATACTATTTTTCAAAGTAGGTACTGTACTCTTTTGTAGAGCTTTGTACTCTATGTCTATTAGCTTAGCACTATACTTTTTCCCCATAGCACAGAAAATGACCTCGAAAATGGTCAAAAGATAACATTTAAAAAAATTATGAAATTTTGCGCAATTAACTTATTATTTTTTACAATTTTAGTTAAATTTTACATAACTTTCAGCAGCTACCAATAGCCCCGCTTATAGCATTAAAATACTCTGCCAATGCATGGGCACCGAAGCTCACACGTTTAGTATTATCCATTGATTTTAATGTCCCCCCTATTTTTTGCCCCCCCCCCCCCGCCTCGGATGATTTTTTTTAACCCTTACAAAAAAAATTGACACCCCTCAACAAATTTTTTTCCAAAATTTTTTAATCCCCCCTTAAAAAAAATTTCACCCTCTCCCAAAACTTTTTTTGCTAACCCGCCTCCCCCCCATTATATCGCATGATATGCCGCATTTCAATCAATATGTTTATCAGTTCACAATAATTTTCCTACAAGTCTAATATCCGCTAGTGACTAAAGATGATATTGTATTTTGTGCTTTCTTGCGCAAGAAGAAATCCGGGAAAATTAAACAACAATCACTTTGGGAAATATAAATGGGGCATACATGACTTCATTTCTAGGTCACAATTGCAAAATACATGAAACCATTTTCATTATTAATAGAATTTTGTTTAAATTTGCAAATTTGCTACTTAAGAATTAAGAAGAAAAAAAACACACAACTACTTCAAAAAACCTGATTATGCCCCAGCTCAAAATTTAAACCCTCGGAATTAAAAAAAATATAAATATTTTTTAATTTAAATTAGTTAGTTTTATAGCAGGACTAAATTTAACATTTAATTTGAAATTGATTTATATCATTTTTCTGAACTCTTAAAAAATGTTGGTAAGTATGCTTTTACTTTAACTTGAAATATTATTGAAATACAAAATTCGTTACCATTGTTTTCTTTTATAACAGAAAACAGAAACTGTTAAAAAATAATTTCAATCTCTTAAAATAACAAACATCTCGCCATACGCCCGTCAAACGTATCGGCTTAATGGGCGGCCATCTTGTTTTCGATAATTGGCTTTCCGTAGAGGTGGTGTTGCACAAAGAGAAAGGAAGGATCAGGACGAAACAAAATTAGTTCAATGGATCAAGAATCCTTTTACCACATACTCCCATGCTGTCGCTGCAAGCATGTTTCCAGTGTCCCGGCGAACTGCTTGTAGTAGGATTCAAAATTCAAATGTATCGTGTAAAGTTGCAGCAAAAAAGCCTCTTTTAACGAAAGAGCAGAAACAGGCTCGAGAAATTTTTGCGACCAATCATCTTTTAGAAGGGAATGATTTTTGGGAGAAAGTAGTCTTTACGGACGAAAAAATTTTCCAGTCATCGTCAGATAGTCGGATAATTTTGGTTTATCGTCCACCAAATTCAAGGTACGATCCAGAATACACACACAATATCAAGAGAGCAGGACAATTTTCCGTCAACATGTGGGGATGGTTTAGTGCGAGGGAGTAGATTTACCAGTGAACTATACATCAAAATTCTTCGTAATATTATGTATCCATGTGTTTTCGCCTTGCATGAAAATAATGAGTTCATCTACCAACAAGATAACTGCCCTGTGCACACGGCGAATGTAGTGAACACTTGATTTCGAGAGAACAATATTGAAACTCTACTTTGGCCATCCAGCAGCCCGGATTTAAATCCCATAGAAAATGTTTGGGGACGGATTGTGAAGATAATTTATCAGCGAAATGGGTTCCCCAGAAATTCAGACGAGTTGAATGATGCCATTGAATGAGCGGTTCAGTTTTTTTATTGCCGTTTATTTTAATCTTGTTTTTCCTCTATGGAATTGTTTTTGTTACAGCGCTTTGCCCAGCGTGGTAATGTATTTTTATTAACTTCGAAATGGTTCGCCGCTCTTCTTATAGACCAGTTATTTTTCGTAACTCAAGTTATAAGTTGAATTTTGCAACTCTATTAGATCCTAACATAGGATTTTAAGGAATTTTTAATAAAATAAACTTTATAAAAAAATCTCCTTTGATTTATTTACTATTATTACAAAGACAAGTGTCAAATGTATCAAGGTAAATAGCGAGAGGTTAATAATAATAATTAACTAACAAATATTTTATATTTACTCATATTTCAATTCCGTGTCCTACTTTTTTTTCGCCAGGAGTGTACATATTCAGTACCATACCAGCGGTCTACATTGGGCCATTGCAGTTCCAAACATTTAAAAAAAAAAAGTAAGTATGTGATAAAAAATGCTTTTATGCACTTTCAGGAATAAATGCACCCATTTAATCCCGCTTTTGCGGAAATAAAGTAGGTCATTTATTCCCTAGGGAAATAAAGTACAATTTATTGACATAGCGACGCATAGGTTTCTGCGTTTCGGCATACTGGATGTTATCGTTTGACATAAAGACAGAGCGAAGGTACATGTGGCTGTTTGTCTACAGAGTGCGAAATATAGTTATTTTTTTACTTTTCTGCTAAAGTGCATGAAATAGTATATAAACCTCAGGAGTAAAGTGATGCTTAATCCCTCGACAAATTATAGCCTTCCCTTCGGTCGGGCTATAAACTTTTTGCCTCGGGATTAAATGTACCACTTTACTCCTTAAGTTTATAATGTACTATTTTAGTGAACCATACCAATATGGTATGGGTGCCTATTAAAATCGTGAAATGTTGACTATTCTTAATTTTATCAAAAATGAGTTGGTTCCAAAACACCTTAATCGACGAAAAAAAAAAGTTACGTGTCGGTCTGTTGTCTGTTATCTGTTGTCTGTCTGTATGCACGATAACTCAAGAACGCCTTAATCGAAATTTGGTACAAAAATCATCCATCGGCTGACCATTAACTGATTAACTTTTGGGTAGGATGGTGGGGGGTTGAAGGGAGAAAAATAAGAATATTTAATAAAATTATAACTTTGGAACAAAGGCAAGTAGCGATATACTTCAGATTCAAGATTGCATGAGTATATACTACAAATTTTGTTATAAAGTTTAAATTCATGGGAGCTTTAGTTTCTAAGTTATTTGAAAAAAACGTTAAAATATATTAAAAAAAAATCATAACTTTAGAAGTAAAGCAGCTATTGATATGCGGCTTTCAGATTTTGGTTTTCGTAAATATTACCCAAAAATTTTGTTATAAGTTTCAAATCTTTCAAAGCTACAGTTTTCGAGATACTTTCATTTCCTTTCAACACAAAATAATTGATTCTATGGTGAACTATCTGTGCTTTCTAGCACCAATTTTTTTCCTTAGGCCTAGATGAAAAAAAATATTTTACTATAAACTAACTGAGTTCGTACCTCAAATGCGACTGAGTTTAGTATAAGCTGTTTAAGATAAGTACTAAGGATATAATACTTAATAGTTTAGATTGACTTTGTACTGAAAGCTTTTGTTTTAATATAACAAAATGTCGTAAATTTTTTCCAAACTGTCCTAACATTTGTTGGTTTTTTCTTAAAAATTGAAAAAAGTCTTTGATCACCCTGGAAGTACTCAACCCTGATTTTACCGAAAAATCTGTTTTTAACTTAGTTGTTTTGTTCGTTTTTGTTTTAAACGAATATTTGATGAAGGCCGTATAAACCCTCGGAGAAAGCGATTTAATTTAAAACCTTATATAAAACCGGTTTTAGACGCGTATAAACATAGTAAACGGCAATAAAATATAATCTATTTAATACCTAACTTTATTTTTCTCGTTAAACTTTTAGTGAAATATAAAATGCGCTTTACACGAAAGTCATCAAAAACATGATTTTAGTAACTGTCTGCAGATAAATGGCTTTTTTGGTTACCGATTACCGAAACTTTTTTTTTTGATCACGGTTGCAAAAAAAGATTTCTGTCCGTTTTTTACCCAAAATTAAAGATATATAGCGGAAAGTAGTAATATTGAAAAAATCTTATTATTCTTGCCTAAATTTAAGCCATTTCCGTCAATTTTCACCAAGTATTTTCGAAAAAATCTTTCAAAAATATCGTAAAAATATCAAACTGTCAAAGACTAAAATGTCGCTGAACGTCAACGAGTAAAAAGGCACATCGCTATGGAAACCATTGTTATATCATTTACCAGCCACCTTGATTTATAGTATAAAGATGGTGCTTTACTCGCTTGTATAAAAAAGCACTATTTTAGCCACTAGTTATTAAAACTACTATTTACGCAAAAAATTTTTTTGGTGGGAAAATAAAAAGAACCTGTTCTGTATGTTTTTATAGGATATTACACAATTGATTTAAAAGGGAAAAAATATCTTTGGCTTTTTTATCCAAAATCCAAACATTTACGGTGGGATTTACTAAAAGGGTTTAGTCTATTTTGGAACGGTCCTAATTTTAAGTAAATTTTTGGTTTTAAGCATTTTAACCAACTCTCCTTGACTTTTAAACATTTATGAACATGATTTATAAGAAGAATTTTAATAAATTTGTTTATTGCATAATCATCTTAAGACAATTTTTGTTGGATTTAAGAAGATAGTGTCAATTTAGAAGAAAAGAAAGTCAAAAAATTTAAACCCACGCGGGGTTTAAATAGTAAACACTCTGTAGAAAAAATTTAAATTGGGGTTTTATGTCACTCTAATTAAAACTAACCCTTGTTAATTCATTTTTCCAAATAAAACTTGATGTCACACAACGATTTAGATGGGTAATAATAAAATAAGGAGTAAATTAATTTTGTATTTATTTAAAAGGTGTTTTAATTTATGAAATGTATTAAAAAACTTAAATGCAAGTTTTGTTTACATTTCTATCGAAATGTCAGTTTGAAAATATTAGCTGCGTTAAAACCACAAATAGCGAATTCGCAACTCTTATCTCTGCTTGTCCTTGTCTTGCACCAACCTCTACACTGATGAAAGCCACAGCTCTGTAATGAGTGGGCTTTGAGTAAGGAAAGTTTTCTTGACTGAGCTTTTAGATAACTTTAATATTTTAATTTCAGTTTGTAAATAAATTAATACAGACCGCTTCAAGCTACTGCGAACATAGGGGGAATCAAGTCCAATATACTCTCCGTGCCGTACGACCGAGGTGGATTCGAAGCACGCTGCAGTGTTATCTTTTGGAAATTCATTTCGTTTTTATTATTTTGTTTTATTTCTGCCTTGCTCGAGAAACAGATGGGTAAGTTCTTAATTGAAATAATACATTTTTAAAACCAAAAATGGATGTCTACGAAGTTGCCGAAAAAGTGCAGATGGTCAAATGGTTAAATCGTCATAACCCAACACACGTTCGATATTGGTCGAGGGAAAATTTGCATTTGTATTTTGACGTAAGAACACAGTATCCCCAAAAACTAAATGTTTGGGGGGGGGGAGGGTATTATAGGGGAACACGTAATTGGGCCATTTTTTATTAACGGCAATTTGAATGGTCCTAGTTACTTGGATCTACTGCAGCAGCACATTATTCCAACTGCTAGGCAATTGTTAGGTGTAAGATTTGGTGAAACATGGTTTCAACAAGATGGTTGTTCCGCTCACAATGTTGGCCTTGTTAGGGAATATCTTGATAATGTATTTCCTAATCGGGTTATAAGTACACGGGGAACTATTTTATGGCCAGCTCGATCTCCCGATCTTGCTCCTAATGACTTCTATCTGTTTTTGAAGAAGCTTTTCAAATTATCACCCCTAACATGCTTGGAAACGGTAGAAGGGGTTTTTATAGTAGGCTCGGATATTGTCTAGCCGAGCAAGGAGGACTTTTCGAACATTTGCTTTAATTTTTTTTTGACTGGGAGAATCTTTTTAGTTTTTAGAATGTATTATTTTATTTTGAGAACTTGCTTTTATTTTGTTTCTCCTTATTATTTTCATTGTAACACGTCGTCACTGATAAATCTGAGCAGTTGACAATAAAACGCTCTTATTTATCAGTGACAAAAAATAAGAAAGTTACGTTATAAAAATTTGCGTATTTATTGACCAAATTCCGGTTTCATTGACTACGCTCCACACAGCACTGTGGTTAGAGGCGTACTAAATACCAAAGGAAAGTCATGCAAGTGGTGATCGCAAGCCTCAGTATTGGTTGCTTCACTGATAGGCGTGCGGTGTCTCTGCATGTACGTACACTGGCAAATTAGACTTCTTCCGCCCTATGTTCGCAGTAGCTTGAAGCGTATAGTATAGTTGTTTTGGGTTTTTTCGTTTGGTATATTTTTCGTGCATAATCAGTGACCTCCGCTTATGTTTGTTTTGCCTCGTAGTGCCCTCATAAATATATTTTTTTAATACCTTTATCAAAAACATGATTTTAGTAACTATCTGCAGACAACTAAACCATGGCTTTTTTGGTTACCGATGCAAAAAAACTTTTTTTTTTATCAGGGGTGCAAAAAAAGATTTCTGTCCATTTTTTACCCAAAGTTAAAGAGAAATAGCGGAAAATTGTAATAAGAATTAAGCCATTTCTGCCAGTTTTCACCAAGTATTTACGAAAAAATCATTTAAAAATATCGTCAAAATATCAAATTGTCAAAGATTAAAATGTCGCAACAATGAACGTCAGCGGGTAAAAAGACACATCGCTATGGAAACGATTGTTATTTCATTTACCAGCCGCCTTGATTTATAGTGTAAAGGTGGTTTGTTCCGAGAAGTTCTCTTCGTTCGAGCTTTTTAAAAGGATTTTCCTGTTTTTCTTGGATTTGATGATATAAGATATTAAAAAAAAATAGTGTTAACAACTCGCGGCTAAACTGTGCATTTTTTTACTCGCCTTTTTAAATACCTCGCTGCGCTCGTTATTTAAACCAACGCTTGTAAAAAAGCACTATTTTAGCCACTAGTTGTTAAAACTACTATTTCAATTTCTCTCAAAATCTCTATTGATATTTGTTTCATCTTCCCCGTCATCTGCCGGTTGCTCCCCGTTTAAATTTAATTTTTCGATTTGCTACCATAGAAAAAGGATTGGGTTCGTTCTGTCTGGCAGACCAGAATGTTATCTGCTGTACTGTGCTACGGAACTAATTATGATCTTGGCGCCCGACATAGAACTAGATGGAGTACCACACATGATAACCACAAAAATTAATACTACAAAAGAATATTGATTTTTAAATAAAAAATCAATATTACTTTACAAATGTAATGTAATATTGATTTTTCTTGGCATAGCAAAAAGGACCCCAATATGCCCAAAAAAGTTTAAAAGATAAATCAAAAGTTGATGTTTTTGTGAATTTTTTAAACTTCTTTTGTCTTTGGGTGCACTGAACTTAAAAGACAAATGTGTACTTTTGACCCAAATGAAATGTTATGAAAAAAACATTTTGCCTTTTAATTTCATAGGTGAGGTCCTTTTCCAAAACCCTTTATTGTATAGTTTCATTGAGAATTTAACTTATAAAAGGTTGGGTAAAAAGATAAAGACAGATGATAAATAAGTGTGTAATTTAAAAAAAAAATGAAAGTACATTTCCCAAATACAGGTTTAAAAACAAAACAAGGGTTCATTATATTTTTCACTGCCTTAACTCATTATTGGAGTGTTGAATACAAGAATTCCTTTATTTTTTTTTACAAAGTTTAACATTTGTTATCCCTCCAATGCTAAGGCAGTAAAAAGTTGGTGAAAAATATAATGAATCATCTGGTAAAATAAGTAAAAACATAAAATATTACCTTATAGTAAAAATCGAGATAAAAATTATTTAAAAAGAAGATAAATGACCTAGAAATAGTTATTGTTAAAATTATTCCACAGATAATTGTGAGGATAATTGCCTTTAGTCATAATTTAGTACACAAAATTCATAAAGCCTCAAGAAAGAAAACATAATTTTTTCCAAATATTTTTTGTTTGGCTTTATGAAATGCTGATTTTTTTTTATTTATCGCAATAATCTCCTCTTTTTAGACTTTTAGAAAATCTTACAAATCTTTTTAACTTGCTTACACCACCAGAACAAACCCCGAATAATTAACTTTATTATTGTGGTCAGTTTAGGGATTAAGAAATATAATAAAGTTTGTGTCTTGCCAAATAAAAAATTAAAGTATGTTCCTGGTTTTGTCAACTTACTGTTTTTATACTGCAAGGCATCAATAAGTTCATTGAAAACATCATTATCATGACTTATAATTAAGTTTACTACTGCAAACTTCACAAACAGTTTTTTACTTTTTTACTTGGCAAAGCGAAAATTTTAGACAATAGCCTGTACGTCTTACCAATTGATTTAAAAATACTGAGGGAGAGAATCTTTTCTTCTAAAGTAAGTCTTCTGGCTTTAGGTTTCTGCTGCTGTAGTCTAATCTGGACATAATAAGCATTTTCTGCGAGTGCTAATTTTCTCTGGAATGATTGCACATAACTGGTCATTTTATGCAATCACTTACTACTATCAATAACTTTTCTATAGAAATGTCATGCTTTTGATGTGAGATTAGCCTGTCTGAGCACATTGACTTCATTAGGAATTAAAGAGAGCCTTCTTTTAACTGTAAAAAGAAATAAAACAAACATTAGCTAATTAGTTAAAATTATAACATTTATAAATATATTAAATTTGTAAAAATGTAACTAAATCAAACAAATTTATCATTCTCAGGGTAACCACCAGTTGGGGTGTAATTTTTTTTATAAATTTGTTACCAAATTTTCAAAATTTTAGGATTTTTTAAGATTTTATGACTGGTGGTCACCGTGCTTTCTCCACTGAATTTATTTTAAACCCGACATATTTTGGAAGCTCAGGCTGCCATCATCAGGAGTCCTTACCAAAGTTTTATTAAGGGAGGCCAAATTAATGAACCAGTCTTCGATATTGGAAAAAGAAAGAGAGGCTAAAACCCACTGTGAGAAAAACTTTAAAATTTGAAAAACAAAATAAACATATAAATATGCAATACATTATAGTTATTTAATTATGCCATGAATAGACTTTGTGGGGTACTAAGAAAACTAAGCCTGACTTCTGTTTAAGTCTCAGTTTAAGGTAGGTAGTGTAAACACTTCTAAGTACTGGGATAGTCAGGTTTTTTTAGGGAGTGTCTAAAGAGCCTGCAATTCAGCTGAATAGCCGTGAGGCTAAAGAGCCAGCAATAATGATTTATTATGTGTTTTTCATATTTTATTTTTTTTTAAATTTTTTTAAATTAAATTAATCCAACCTAACCTAAACAGACTCAAACCAACTTATTAAAATACAAAACAACACAAAAAACACACTTTAAACTAAATTAACCCAACCTTAACCTAATTAAACAAGCCAAAAAAAGATGTAGGGGTTGTAGTGTGTTTTTTTTTGGGTTGTTTTGTCTTCGAATAAGTAGGTTTGAGTCTGTTTAGATTAGGTTGGGTTAATTTAGTTGGTTTGAGTCTGTTTAGGTTAGGTTGGGTTAATTTACTTTAAAGTGTGTTTTTTTGGGTTGTTTTGGCTTTTAATAAGTTGGTTTGAGTTTGTTTAGGTTAGGTTGGATTAACTTAGTTTAAAAAATTAAAAAAAAAAACGAAAATATGAAAAACACATAATAAATAATTATTGCCGGCTCTTTAGCCTCACGTCTATTCAGCCGAATTGCTGGCTCTTTAGACACTTCCTTTATGCTTTATGCTCACTTTATGATCAGCTTGTCATACGTACAACGCTTAAATGTATAAGCAGGAGCACTAAAGACACAGAAGATTAGTCCCTCTTTACAGAGTAAAACAAAGCTTCTCAATACTTTTTGACCAGGGCTATAATATTTTTGTTAACAGTTTTGGTATCTACTAAAATTGAAAAAAAAAACTTACCTGCCTTTCTTTCTGGGTTGCCCCATCATGGTGTCGTCTCTAATATTATATAAAGCATAGCTCATACTACACTTTATTTTACTCATCGTACACTATAAAAGCCTGTGGCTTGTAATAATTCGTTTCTTTTCAAAAAAACAAAAATAACCTCAACAAACGCCATTGTTGTTGTTGGCTAAAAATCAATAAATCCGCCTCTACGCGCTGGCGTCAGCTAAGGGAGAGATATGACAAATTTAGAATTTTTGTACTACTATCGCCATCTATTAAAAAAAAATTACTAGACCCCGAAATAATATACCTAGGCTTTTCCATAAGAGAAAAAGGTCTACAAACTACAAGTAGTTTGTCTATGTTTGGTACGCGCCTTTCGGGGTACGAATTTTGATAAATTTGGAGCGCTCTTTTAGCATTTCGGAATGCTTTTGCATAAAAAAAAATAAATCTAATTTTTCACCTTTTGAAAACGGTGCCATGTTGATTTAAACTTACCTTGACAGATGTTTTATGCAACATAGGCTTTTACAAGCAATTGTTTCTTTTTGCTTTCTAGGTCACCTTTGATAAAACGGCAAAAATGCGAAAAAACATAAATAACCATTTTTTGCCATTAAAATGCAAATAAATATGGACATATGATACCTCGTTAAAATCAAAAAGAGGGAGATTTTAAAAATGAAATAGAAAATACAGGTCCGTATTTAAAAAAAGTAAGTTGATGTTAATATCTCGAAAAATAGACGTAGGAAATTTTCTTAAAAAATACCCAATTGAAGAACGTCAAAAATGCAAAAAATTTTTCCTTTACGAATTTTTTGTAAAAATTATACTTTTTGAGGTATTTGATAAAATAGTTTTCTGACATTTTTCGAAAAACCCCCGTACCTCGGGACAGAATATTAATTTTTTTAATCTGAAACCATATTTTCAATGTCCCCCAAAAACTGCACATTTTATCGAATTTGTAGTAGTTTTTATAGTTACCAAGATAGCAATAGTGGCCCATGGCAATTAAGACACCCTGTATACAGACCGCTTTATGCTACTGCGAATATAGGCCGGAAGAAGTCCAATTTGCCAGTGTACGTACATGCAGGGACACCGCACACCTATCAGTGGAGCAACCAACACTCAGGTTTCCGATCGCCGTTCGCCGCCGTTCGGCCGTTCGCGGCTTGTATTTAGTACGCCTCTAACCACGGTACTATGTGGAGCGTAGTCAATGAAACCGGAATTTGGTCAATAAATACGCAAATTTTAGATTGTTTTATTTTCAACTGCTCAGATTTATCACTAACAACGTGTTCCAATGAAAATAATAAGGAGAAACAAAATAAAAACAAGTTCTCGAAATAAAATAATACATTCTAAAAACGAAAAAGATTCTCCCAGTCAAAAAAAATTTGGAGCAAATGTTCGAAAAGTCCTCCTTGCTCGGCTAGACAATATCCTAGCCTATTATAAAAACCCCTTCTAACGTTTCCAAGCATGTTAGTAGTAGTAGATCCAAGTATCTAGGACCATTCAAATTGCCGTAAATAAAAAATGGCCCAATTACGTGTTCCCCTATAATACCCCCCAAACATTTAAAAAAAAAATACAAATGCAAATTTTCCCTCGACCAATATCGAACGTGTGTTGGGTTATGAAGATTCAATAATGGAAAAGTGCTTTCATCTGTGAAAAGAATAGATCTCAGAAAGTCACGATTAGCCTTTTCCATTATTGTTTCGAAAATTTCATACGACGATAGTTGTCCTCGTGAAAAATTTTATGCGTTTTTGACACTTTGTAAGAATGATAACCATTCTTTTTGAGAACACGTACGACAGTGGCTGAAGACGTATCAACTGCTTCGGCAGTTTGGTGGCTAGTTAACTTTCGATTTTCCTGCACTGCAGCGCAAATCATCATACCTCGTACTTCCTGCTCGTCATTCAAAACAGTGGGTTTTTTATGGTTTCTTGGCGCTACACAACCAAACTTTTCAAAATTCTGCACAAACCTATGAATCGTTGATAACTAGTTTCTGGGCGATTTACAAAATTCTCCAAAAAAAGTTCTTGAATAAGTCTCAACGGTCTGCCTTGATAGTACCATTTGACTATCTGTACTTATTCGGCAACTTCGTAGACATCCATTTTTAGTTTTAAAAATGTATTATTTCACTTAAGAACTTATCAATCTGTTTCTCGAGCAAGGCAGAAATAAAACAAAATAATAAAAACAAATTGCAGGCGATTTCGATGGTTGCATCACCGTGACACTATTTTTTATGAATTTTTTATGTTGATGTAACAAAGCTACAATTTATAGGAGATGTTCATGCATCTATTGCAAGGCACTATGCAAAAGGACTGGCGATTTTGCTGGATACAAGTGACAGGCGAGTATATTTTACAGGAGGTTGCAAGGGTGTGCCGAGTGCTTATCCAGAATTTTGAGGTACAGGATTGTCCATTTCGTATTCAGGACGAGAATCATCATAATTTTTACTGTGAACGCTTGTACGGAATTCCGATAATTTTTACGGAATTCCGTATGTTTTTAAGGAACTCTTATCTTTTCTTAAGAAATTCCGAGTTTTTTTTATGGAATTCCGAGTTTTTTTTACAGAATTCCGAGTTTTTTTACGAAATTTCGAGTTTTTTACGGAAAACGAAAAAAAAAGTTTGAAATGGCTATTTTATGCTTTTGTATCGCAGTCTTATTTAATACGGATTTTGATGACCTCCTTATCAGCATTCCTAGGCACCAAGTCCAAACAATTAATGACATTTTTAACAACTTGCATGCAAAAATTCAGTTTACCATTAAAGAAGAACAAAATAACAGTATTCCTTTTCTTGATATTTTGTTTTAAAGAAGCACAGAAAATATTAAATCAACTGATTGGTACCAAAAACCTACTTTATCCGAACGATTCCTAAATTTTCAGTCTCAAAATTCATTTTCCCGAAAAATTAATATAATCAATAATTTAAAGAATTAGCTATATATCATCCAAAATACAACCAAAAAAACCTAAATAAAATTAAAACATTTCTTCTAAAAACTAGCTACCCACACAAAATCATAAAAAAATACTTTTTCGCAATTCATCAAACACCCAAAATACCAGTAACAATAAACAAATTTATTTGAAAATTCCATATATTAGAGATCTTTCCGAGAAATTAAGTAAGGTTTTAACTAATAATATTATTAAAATTGCATTTAAAAATCAAAATACTGTTGGAAATTTATTTTCGGAACTTAAAACTAAAACGCCACAAGAACTCCTCAATATCGTTATATATAAAATTCCCTGTTCAGAGTGCAATGGAGTATATATTGGTCAGACTCGACCATCTAAAAGTTTCAGTAAGTACCTAGCTATCTATCCTCATTTGTTGTTATTATCAAAACTCTGCTTGCAAATAGTTTAATAAAAATATTTAAAACAAGGGAAATATGATATAAAAAAAGTCCAAAACAATTACAAATTGTATATAACGCTATTGATTATTACCCTATGTTTTTTCTGTCTCAGTTTTCCTTTATTTCTAAGAAAACATATAATGTAAGCGACAAAGTATAACTTAAAAAAAAACATAATTTAATGATTGTAATACTGTCACTGTGTTTTTTTTTGTTTTCTAATTTATTTTTGTATCTGTCTATTTTATTTATAAAACCCATTGTTTCTTGTTAACTCAAAAAAAATTGAAATGTTTAAATGTTAACATTGTCCTTTATATATATTTTCTTCCAATTCTTACAATATTTGTCATCAAAATTGTATTTTAGTGCCCTGAGGATGGATCAATAAAGGAACGAAACGTCGGCATAGAGACCATAAAAATTTCTGTGTTTTCTTGAGACCTCTTCCAACAAACTACCTTAACTAAATACGGATTTTATTTAAAATCTATCTGGAGCTTGAACGACGTTGGAAGCAAAAATAATGTTTTAGTAAATTCTTTATTGAACATCAAATTATCATTCTAGTAACGGACGAAGGCTGTTCTATAAAGAGGGCGGTAACCCATTTTGGAGTGGATAAAATAACAATAATACGATGGAAACGCTGGATTGAAAACAATTCGACGAATAGGAAACTTGGATTAGGACGGTAAACTTAATACTGATTATTTTAGCTTAAAAAAGAACTAAAATAAATAATTTAGTATTTAATAGGATCACCATTTTTCTCTATTACAAGCTGCAAACGTATGGGCATTGAAAAGGTTAAATTTTGAAAATACTGATGGTCTTCTGAGAGCTGATCCAATACGCGATAAATAGCATCGCTTAACTCTTCAGCATTTCGTGGTCTCCAATTCCTTTGGTATATTATTTTAACAATTCGACCCCATATATTTTCCATTAGGTTAAGATCAGGGCTGTTGGCTGGCCAAGGAAGTGTTTCAATATTATTATTCTGAAACCATTGGCAAACAACATTATCCGTGTGTACTGGACAGTTGTCCTGCTGAGAAACGAAGTCATTATTTCCATGTAAAGCGTGTACAGATGGCAGCATAACGTTTTCAAGGATTTCAATATATCGTTCACTATTGAATCTTCCTTCGATTCTCCAAAAAAAACCTAAACCTTTTGCACTAAACCAGCCCCACATGTTTACAGAAAAATGTCCAGCTTTTTTAATTTGGTTTGTATAATCGGGTTCAATTCTAGAATTTGATGGACGATAAACTAAAATTCTCCTGCGGCTTGAAGACGATTGAAAAATTTTTTCGTCACTGAAACACACCCTCTCCCAGAAGTAATTATCACGAAGAACGTTGTTCAGTGCAAAAATCACTCTGGCCTGTTTTTGTTCTTCTGTTAGAAAAGGCTTCTTTACAGCAACTCGACAAGAGACTTCTGATTTCGTTACTCTTCTAGTTACTGTTGCTAAAGAATCCGGGAATAATGTTACATTAGCTGCTTCAACCGACGTTGAAAAAGGATTTTGTCTGAGATGGTCAATAAGTCTCTCATCTTGCACTTCAGAACTTACTTTTGGTCGTCCTGATCCATCTTTCCTATCCGTAGAATTATTTTCAATCCAGCGCTTTTTCCATCGCATTATCGTCATTCTATCAACTGAAAAATGGGTGGGCGCTCTTCTTATAGACCAGCCGTCTTCTATAACTCGAGCGATAATTTGAACTTTTGTAAATGTTGATATATGTGGTATTTTTAAGGATGTTACACTGAATTTTAAGCTGTCAGGCATACTGAGCTGGTGGTGCCTTATAATAGTATACACTACTTGATGGAAAGCTAAACATTTATGTGTGTAACACGTTTAACCAATTAAACTTCAAATTTAGTTTTTCTTATGAACAAATAAAAAAATACCTATTCAAAATTTAAGTGTGATAAAATGTATTTGATTTTAACAATACATGATGCTGGGTGTATTATTTTTAAGCATCTTGATACTTGAAGTCTATGAAGATAGAGTGGAAGTTGTTGCGTCGTTACATGAAATAATGACGCATCCAAAATTATATGAAGGTAAATAAACGAAACGCAAAAATGCTTCAGTTGCGAGAAACCCGTTTTTTACATTTTCACTAGGGTTACCACAAGGGGTTAAATTATTTCAGGAAACTTTTACGAGCTCGTAAATATTTTGAAAATTATCCCGAATCAAAGACGGACGGGATAATTTTGTAAATACAGGGTGACTCAAAATTTCCTAGAAATATTTTAGCTGTAAGGTAAAATGGGGTATTACCGGCCTAGTTAAGGAAGTTTTAGGTTTACCTGCTTAAATTAGTATAAAGAGTTTATAGTTTGTATAAATTTATTATTTTACAGGGAAAAGGGCGGAGTTATTTGTCAATTTCAACACAAATAAAGATTAAATTATACTTTTTTATAGCCAAAAAAAACATTTTCCGTAAATAATCACTTTTTTTCTATTAATGGCCCATAATTTTTTTGGCTATAAAAAAGTATAATTTAATCATGTGCGGTGCTCCATCTATTCGTGTTTCACTGAACTATTTCTATGTCGCGCGCCAAGGTCATAATTAGTTCCGTAGCACAGTACAGCAGATAAAATTCTGGTCTGTCAGCCAGAACGAACCGAATTTTTTTCTATGTTTTGACAGGCGTCCATTTACAATTTCGACGAGAAGCACCGCTCTCTGTACACAGTAGAATCAAAAGAGGGAAGGGGAAAGTATGTACGGAAGGGGATACTAGAGAAAAACCATGCCATCATTGCTTTTGTGGAAACAATCAGTGGATTTGCATTCATCGATGTGCACATGAAGAAACCGGTATGTATTTATTTCCGTAGCAAAGTGTGGTTTAGATGATACATATAAGAATTCTCTAGAAAAACCATTTCTGTACTTTAAATATATTTTTTTAATTTTTGATGTTGGCTTCTAACCAAACGATATATAAGGTTGTTCCTTTTTGGATTGCCCACAACTTCCATAATAATTATCCGAAATTTAAAACTTAAAGTTTATTTAGAAAATGAAGACTTAAAACTTATACGCTTGATGTCGAAACTGACATTTCTTTAAAATTCAAGATGGCGGACAGATTTAAAAAATGGGTATTTTTGACCCGCCCCTGCAAAAAAATTGTGTGTGCCACTGTAACAAAATTATGATGTGCTCTAAATAGCCTTATCCTTTAAAGGCATATACGCGTTTTGATTTTTTAAATCGGTTAAGAAATAAGAAAGTTCTGCAGTGTTACGTTTAATGCTGTTTGTGTGATAAAAGACTGTTTCACTAAAAGTTATGATCTTCGACGGTATATGATTTGGTCAAAAATAATCAGAATTTAAAGATTTTAAGCTTTCTTAAAAGCTAAAAGTCCAAATTTTATGTAATTTATGTCAAAACTGCCATTTACTTAAAATTCAAGATGGCGGACAAATCTGAAAAGTGCTTTTTTTACCTTCCTGAAAAAAAATTGGGCAGCACTGTAACAAAATTAAGCTCTGCGCTGAATAGCCTAATTATTTTAACGTATACACGTTACGTTTATTTAAATCGGTTAAGAAATAAGAAAGTTATGCAGTTTCATTACTATGAGTCATCTTTTTAAGCTGGCAAACTAAAAATTCAAATGTTATGCGGCTATGTCAAAACTGGCATTTCTTTCTAATTTAAGATAACGGATCGATTTGAAAAGTGGGTATTTTTTAATTTTTCCTGGAAAAAGAACGTGTGCGCCACTGGTTTATTTTTTTAACGTATCGAATTAAAGTCGGTTAAACAGTAAAAAAAAATTTGAAGTTTTACTTGTAACAATTACATACCTATTAATTTAAGTCATTAGGTGTTGCAAAGTAGAATTAGGACTTAGTAGGCCATGAAAAAAAAACAAAAAACTTTAATAACTGTCTTTGCCTGTCAGAATGCGCGTCTCTACTTTATACTATTAAATCAAAATGGTGTTCCAGGGAGAACATAAGCACTTTGTAAAAAATCTGTTTGAAAGTGGATTTCCAATTCATCATCAAAATCAAATATTAAGACGAAGGTAATTCATTACTATAGATAATGTAAAATAAGAAACCCTTGCAATTAAATTAAATTTAAAAAAAAACATAACTCGGCATATCTTGGGAAGACTGGGATATTATCACATAGCTAAATTTAATTACAGTGGTGCCGGACGTTATTTTTTTGAGGGGTTAAAAATACTCAGACCATAAAGCCGTCTGCCATCTTGAATTTTTAAAAGATGATAATTTTGTCTCCCTTTTTCAGTTGCCTTATAAAATTTGTCCCGTCAAGTAAAAAAGAAAATTTTTATTACTAAAAGAACAGACCAGATAGAAGTCATTAGGAGCAAGATCGGGAGATCGAGCTGGCCATAAAATAGTTCCCCGTGTACTTATAACCCGATTAGGAAATACATTATCAAGATATTCCCTAACAAGGCCAACATTGTGAGCGGATCAACCATCTTGTTGAAACCATGTTTCACCAAATCTTACACCTAACAACTGCCTAGCAGTTGGAATAATGTGCTGCTGCAGTAGATCCAAGTATCTAGGACCATTCACATTGCAATTGCCGTTAATAAAAAATGGCCCAATTACGTGTTCCCCTATAATACCCCCCCCCCCAAACATTTAGTTTTTGGGGATACTGTGTTCTTACGTCAAAATACAAATGCAAATTTTCGTGTGTTGGGTTAGGACGATTTGACCATTTGACCATCTGCACTTTTTCGGCAACTTCGTAGACATCCATTTTTGGTTTTAAAAATGTATTATTTTAATTAAGAACTTACCCATCTGTTTCTCGAGCAAGGCAGAAATAAAACAAAATTATAAAAACAAAATGAATTTCCAAAAGATAACACTGCAGCGTGCTTCGAATCCACCTCGGTCGTACGGCACGGAGAGTAAATTGGACTTGATTCCCCCTATGTTCGCAATAGCTTGAAGCGGTCTGTACGTTAAAAAAATAGGTCTATTAAATGCACATTTTCATTTTATTACACTGGCGCACACATTCTTTTTATAGAGGGGATAAAAATACCCATTTTTTTAAATCTCTCCGCCATCTTGAATTTTAAAGAAATGTCAATTTTGTCATCAGGTGCATAAAGTTTGTACTTTTAGCTATTCACAAAGCTTAAAATCTTTAGATTTTAATAATTTTTAACCAAACTGTACACCGTCGAATAAAAAGAGGACTCACAATAAGAAAACTGCAGAACTTTCTTATTTCTTAGCAGATTTAAATAAACGTAACGTGTATTGACGTTAAAAGAATAAGGATATTTAGCACATAACTCAATTTTGTTACAGTGGCGCACACTTTTTTTTTCAGGAGGGATTTTTTTTTAATCTGTCCGACATCTTGAATTTTAAAGAAATGTCAGTTTTTGTACTGGGCGTGTAAAATTTAGACTTTTAGCTTTTAGGAAACCTTAAGTTTTCTACCACACAAACACCATATTTAACACTGCAGAAATTTCTTATTTCTTAACCGATTTAAAAAACAAAACGGTTATACAGCTTTAAATGATAGAACTATTTACAGCGTGTCTTAAATTTATTGCAGTGTCGCACACAATTTTTTTGCAGGGGGGTCAAAAATACCAATTTTTCAAATCTTTCCTTTCATCTTGAATTTTCAAGAAATGTCAGTTTTGACATTGGGCGCATAAATTTTGAAGGTTCCTTTTTGAAATAAACTTAAAATTTTTAAATTCTAAAAATTATTGTGGAAGTTGCAGACAATCCAAAAAGTCCGGTTTTTTGGAACACCCTATATATAAGAAAAATCTATTTGTTTGTTCTGAAATCACGCAAAAAGGACAGGACCGATTTTGATGACACTTTCACTGCTGCATTCCTTGGACTCCTACGGTGTATACACTGGGGCATTTCTTGAACTCCCGGTGGTACCTTTTAACAGTTTAAAAGACCTTTAAAATAACACGATCGTGAATATGTACCTCCTTGTCTTTATGACATGTCTAGGTTTTAAAGCCGCAGTAGGATTTTCGAATAGCCAGTTAAAACCCCAGTTCCTCGGTAACTTAGTTGGTAGAGCATTAGACTGGTATAGAGGTCCCGGGTTCAAATCCTGGTAGAGGAAAAACTTTTTTCCGATTTATTACCTCACCCTTTGCCCTCTACGCCACAAATCTTTTCTATAAATTTATTAGGCCGCTAAATTTGTAGTAATAGTGGTGAAACTTATCTCTAGAAAGGATTATGTTCCACAAAAGTTCCAATATAACCAAAAAGTGCTTTGAATAACAAATTGGGGGGTTTTTTTCCGAATTCGTACTCTAAACACCCGAAAACGCCTCTGCTTCGTTTTCGTTGCAACACCCTGTAGAGTAGTACCCTGCTGAAATTTTCCCCTCAATTCTTATCCAGACCGGAGAAGTTTTTATTATGTTTTTATAAGTTCTATAAGATTCAATGAGAAGGCCAAATTTTTTTTTATATTTTATAATCCTCTAGAAGCAGAGAGGATTATATTGGGAATATATAATATGTTATCAGCTTGTAGTTTTAGAATAATTTATAAGATTGAATAGGACTAGTTACTTTTATGAGAATCAAGGATATTTTATAAGACAGAAGGCTAGGACATTTTATCAGTTTGTATAAGGGTGTGGGCTTGGAGAAGATTTCATGAACGCGCAAACACACATTTTTGAAGAAGATTGATGGGAATGGAGTATTGAAAATGTTTGAGGAGATTCTATCATTATCGTGATTTGATATGATCCTATGAGGAATGATTTTGAAAAATTTTCTATGGGTTCTTGTGGGATAAGTTTCTAGGATATATTTATGTGTTCTTGTGGAATCGATTTTTAGGGTTTGATAATATTCTATCAGTATCATGATTCCGGATGATCTTATAATCCTACGAATGATTTTGGAGAAGTTTCTATAGGTTCTTGTGGGATCGGTTTCAAAGATAATAATTATCGCTTTGAGTTTCTAAAAAATAACATAACTTTAAGAGAATACACAATTAGAGAAAGATGCATGGTGCAACTGGCTCTCTCCTCACTTAATTTTGGTCCAAAAGACGATAACAAACAAAAGCTAGCTGGACGAGTTGGCCAACTTTAAAAATAAATCTCCTAACTTTCACTATAAACTACGCCAAATTAAGGCGATGCGGAAGCTAATGATTTAAAAAGTACACTTAAGGCAAGTTTATTTAAAAACAAATTTTTCAGACCTAATAAAGTTCCATAACCATCCCAAAACCCGATACAATCTCCTCGCTCATAGAATGAAATTATCATAATGATAGCATCTCAACCAATCCCATAAGTACTCATATAATCTACTCCAAAATCCTAGACCCAGAGATCTGATAAAATCTTTTAGGATCTCATCGAAATCTGTTTCAAAACCGACCCAAAACGCGATACAATCTCCTACCCCATAGGATCTTCTAAAATCACCATAAGGATAAAATCTCCTCAAATCTTCCAGAAACCAATCCCATTAAAACTCGTATAGACCTGACAAAATCTTCTAGGATCTTATCGAAATCTGTTCCAAACCGACCCAAAACCCGATAAAATCTCCTCGCCCATAAGATCTTCTAAAATCACCATAACGATAAAACCTCCTCAACTCTTCTAGAAACCAATCCCATAGCGACTCATATAATCTCCTCCAAAATCATAGACCCATAGACCTAACAAAATATCCTCTCATCGAAATCTGTTCCAAAACTGACCCAAAAACCGATAAAATCTCCTCCCCCATATGATCTTCTAAAATAACCATAACAACAAAAGCTCCTCAAATCTTCTAGAAACCAATCCCTTAAGGACACACACACACATCTCACCGAAATCTGTTCCAAAATCGACCCAAATCCCGATAAAAAATCACACAAGAATTCTATAATTTTTTTATGAGATTCGATAGGAAAATTTCAGCAGGGAACTATCTCTACGCGATCCCTTCTCACGATCCCCCAAAGCACCCCCCCCCCCCGTCACACTTTCACTCTCCCACGGTGGAACCTTCTTTTTGATAAAAGTTCTCTGATGCCTCTGTAGGCTGGACATCATTCCACTATCAGGATTCGTACCCCTCTCAGAATTTTCTACAAATTAAGTCCTACTCTACCTTCATCCTTGCGTTATCCTTGGCAGTTACTCTTGGAGCGCTCACTGTCCAGTAAAAACTTATATCAAAGGCCCTATCTCTTTGCGTTTCCTATGCAACAACCATTCTCTTCTTGATTGGCTGAAGTCCTAGTTGGATTAGTTTACCTGGGGTTCAATGTGTTCAATATGTAATGCCAGTCCTGAGACAGTCTTGTGTATAGATCCATTCCTTGATGGCTGATTTCATTTGCCCTTTGGTGAAACCCAGCCAAGCCTCTGGCCCAATGTATTCCTGCACTGGTTTTTTTTTACGAGGTCGTCCGTTGTCTGATTGCCCGGGACACCCATATGTTCTGGTTCCCACCCTGCCAAAAAAACCGTATAAAATCTCATAAAAAACACACCTAACTTTTATTAGTTTTTATAAGGGCAATGAGCTTTTGTGAGGCAAAATTTATGTGCTTTTATATGTATGTTTTTTATCTGATCCTATAATCAGTCAGGCTTATAAATGATTATAAAATATGATGAGTGCAGACATTTTTTAACATATTTTATGGTTTTATAAAAGCACGATTTTCTAAGAGATTTTATAATCAAACCGACACGTCAACTTTTATGGGTTTTTACAATTACATTCTTTTTCTTTTATGATGTATTATGGGATTATATAAAACGATATTTTTATAGTTTTCTGACAGATTTTATAGTCATACCAACTCATAACATTTTATGGGTCTCTATGATTACACCCTTGTTTTTTTATAATGTTTTAAGAGTTTGTAAAAACACGTTTTTTCATGAGATTTTGGCATATTTTATGATCAGACCAACTCATAGAATCTGACAGATTTCTATGAACATTTATAATTTTCTAGGAGTGGTTAAAAATGTTTTCTTTATAAGTCTTTAAATAGATTTTATAGTAAGACAAACTTGCAACATTTTATAAATTTTTATGATAGTATACTTACTTCTACAAAAAGATATTTTTTGACTCATGATCCCATCTGATCAAAAATTCATAATCCTCCTTCCTAAAAACCCCTGTATGCCAATTTTGATTAAAAATCGAACAAACTAAATCTTTTTCCCTCTCCACTTCCCCCGTTAGAGGGAGGAAGGTACCTGAATTTTGGTTGAAATCGGACAAACTTAGGTGTTTTTCTCCCTCCACTCCCCTCGTAGGGAGGAAGGGTGCCTAATAATGAAATATTATTGCATTGCCACCGGAACTATACATGCGTCCCAAATTTGGTTTCCAAAAGATGACCAAAAATCGTCCATCTTGAATTCGCTATATTAAATGCTCCGTCATACCTAATTTCAACGAAATCGGGCGTACTTCAACTGTACCCCCCTCCACCCCCTTCGAGTAAGGGGGAGCTGTCAATTTCATCATACTATATTCTTATGTTGTCACCGCAACTTTATGAGCATGCCAAATTTGAAGCCGATCGGACGTCGGGAAGTTGGTCAAAATTAAGTTGCAAGATTCCACCCGAACAAACAGACCTTGTTCGTTACATAGATAGATACATTGCAAGTTATATAAAGCTTGTAAAAAAATAGATTTTGGCTTATGAAATCTCATAGAAAGGACCCCGCAACCGATTACACAGGGCTTATGGAGAATTTTTGCTCGGTGGAATTTAATATAACTTGTTATTAATTTTTGTCTCCTAGGTCAATTTTCTTACAAAAAAAAAAATTGACCTTGCCTCCTTTCGGCAGTCTCAAATTTAATTGTGAGGAATAAAAGTTGATTTGTAAATTATTTATCATTTATTAGGTCACAGCAAACGATCTTAACATAAAAAAACAAAATCGGTTACTTTTGGTTCACTCACGGGGTCCACACAAAAAACAATAAAAAAAAGTTGCATTTGCTCTAAAATGGTTTTTCAATTATTTTTGGATAACGGCTCGGTCAAATTCGATATAACTTTGCACATGACCTTCTGTCAAATCATTTTTGTAACAACTAACATTTTCTTGGCCAATACGTCAGAGTTATAATGCGTAAAACATACAGCATTTTGGCCGTTTTTCGAAATTTGACCCCCAATATCTCAAAAAGTGTACATGGAACTGTTTTTCCCTTTAATATTTTTTGAGCAGCTTTTTATCCTCTACAACATACCAAAATTATATTCCAACGTGGCAAAAATTCTCCATAAGCCCTATGTAATCGGGTGCGGGGTCATTTATCAAAGTAAAATTTATCTCACAGCTCCTGTCGATAAATAAGTACTTATACGAGAACAATTTTCTATTAGATATGTAGATATTGTGCAAGCAAAAGGAGTGTTATATATAGTATTATAGTGGGTTAGATTGTCGTAGTTTATAGTTTAGGTTAGGTTAGAGTTTAGTTTGACTGTATATTAATCTCTTTACTAATACTACAGCTGCTAAAGTTGAGTAGTTATTTTTTATTTTCGAATGTTGCAGATAGACCTTATAAGATCTTATAAACCTTTATGAGGAATTGTCATATTAAAAATCATAAAATATTGTAAACTTTTATAAGCCAACTGGTTGTTAAAAGATGATGAACTTTCACTTTCGGTAGGCAAAAATTATAAAATATCATAAGTTTATATGATCTTTTATGGGTTTTTTTTGGCAGGGCATACAAGATTAACCTTTTTTTCTTCTATAGGGTGGCTTTATAACCAGATTACACCTTTAACACCCTTTTGTAGATAAAGAAGCAGACGGATGCAAGCCTGGCGATGCCAAAGAAATGGAATGCCACGATTGCTTTTGTGGCACCAATCGAGATTGGACGTGCGCGCCGATCAGCGATTGCATATCTGATAGTACTGTCAGGAATGATGATGATGCATGAATGTAGTCGGGCAGTCAATTTTAATTTTTTTAATTTTTGGGTGATTTTGATATTACTTGGCACGATATCTAAGGACACGATATTATGTTAGAAATGTATATTGTTTTGACCAGCGTCGCTTTTTAAGTGGCATCACGGCGCCTCAAATTTAAAGACTGACAATAATCTAGCCTTGGTCAAATATCTCCAAAACAAAAACAAGTAGAAAAATTTTGTTTTCACTTTTCGGCAGCTAGTATACATCCCCTCTTAGAAAGGCATCAAAACCTTATTCAAAATGTTGAAGTTTTTTTTACGAATTGTAGAAACTAGAATTTTGCTCAAATATAAAATAGAGAAAATTATTAAAATTTGAATTTTTTTGCTCCCCATAAAACACTTTAGGGGTGATTTTGAGTTCCTTTGAAAATTACTGTTTTTTTTTTAGTAATTTTACTATTATATTCTGTTGGTGATATCGCATTTTAAACAAAATACAACAAAAATGTAAGTTATAATAAAATAATTTTTTTTTAACCCATCTACTTTCTTTTCATTGCCATTTTTTGTCAAGTTTTGTTAACAACTAAACAGGAATATAAAATATATATATGCAGTCAATCAAAATAATCGGGGGGTATCTAATTAATTAATTTAAAGGCAAGAAATGTTATGCAAAAAAAAATAGTATTTAAGGTGCAAATTGTCATCTCTTCTTTTGCGAATTTGAGACTTCTGTATTTTTTTAGGGGTTTTGATCCTCTACTAGAATTAAGTATATTAATAAACAGGCTTTCAAAAAATTCACGCTCACTGCTCTTAAACCTAATGCTTTTTGTAAAACTTTCAAATTTACAAAATTATCGTCAAAATCATTACAAAAATGTTATTTTACTAGGACCTATATTTATAGTAAACCTTTATTTTTACACGAGGTGCGAAAAAGTTTAATTTCTATTATTTAGTAGGGGAGCTGACTACAAAGAATTAAGTACCTATTGGATATAATTTTTTATCATTATAACATAATACCTCATAATGATAAAATTATATAGATAATTGCACTTCGGATGATGTGAAGGAATATTGTCCATAGGCGCACTGATAGGGCTTGAATTAATAAAGGAAACTATAAAATAAAAACAGACTAAAACTGTCCCAAACTGATATATCTGCTAACTGCATCTTTGGAGGGCTCGCAAACACAACGGTTTTCTGTTTTGTTGATATTTTGCATAAACCTAGATAGTTTTAAAATAGTAGTTTACACAACTACTGGCTAAAATAGTGCTTTTTTACATGCGTTGGCTTAAATAACGAGCGCAGCGAGCTATTTAAAAATGCGAGAAAAAAAAGCACAGTTTAGCCGCGTGTTGTTAACAGTTTTTTTTTAATACCTTTATCAAAAAATCCAAGAAAACCAGATAAATACTTTTAAAAATATCGAACGAAGAGCACTTCTCGTAATACACCATCTTTACACTATAAATCAAGGCGACTGGTAAATGAAATAACAATGGTTTCCATAGTGATGTAGCTCTTTACTGAGCTTTTTTTACTCGGTGACGTTCATTGTTGCGACATTTTAATCTTTGCCAGTTTGATAGTTTGATAGTTTGACGCTGCGCTCGTTATTTAAACCAACGCTTGTAAAAAAAAGCACAGCTTAGCCGCGAGTTGTTAACACTATTTTTTTTAATACCGTTATTAAAAAATCCAAGGAAAACAGGAAAATACTTTTAAAAATCTCGAACGAAGAGAATTTTTAGCAACACACCATCTTTACACTATAAATCAAGGCGGCTGGGAAATGAAATACTTGGTGACGTTCATTGTTGACAATTTGAAATTTTGACGAAATTTTTAAATGATTTTTTCTTAAATACTTGGTGAAAACTGGCGGCAATGGCTTAATTCTTAGGCAAAAATAATTAGGTTTTTTTCAATATTCCTATTTTCCGCGATTTCTCTTTAACTTTAAGTAAAATACGTACAGAAATCTTTTTTTGCACCCGTGATAAAAATAAAGTTTTTTTGCATCGGTAACCAAAAAAGCCATGCTTTAGTTATCTGCAGACAGTTACTAAAATCATGTTTTTGGTCAAGGTATTAAAAAAAAGTATTTTCCTCTTTTTCTGTTTTGATAAAGGTATTAAATAAAAATAGTGTTAACAACTCGCGTCTAAACTGTGCTCTTTTTACTCGCGTTTTTAAATACCTCGCTGCGCTCGTTATTTAAACCAACGCTTGTACACAAAAGCACTATTTTAGCCACTAGTTGTTAAAACTACTATTTATATATATAAATATAATAATTATTTATTTAATTTTATTTAATAATCAAGTACAGTTACAGGTGATGATCTTACCTAAATAGTACAATAACGATACCTAGCTACTTTAACAAGTAAACTGTAAACAACAGTTTATACTATTTGCAAACTTACACACTTAATAAATTATTTTATGGCAAGAATTTGAAAACAAAAAAAAATTTTTAAATCTTTTATAGTGCTAACACATATGATTCCTGTTTTGTAAATAATAAATAATATAAAATTTATCTGTAACATAATATTAAACACAATTATAAACATTAAATAATTAAGGACATACACGCAATACAATTAGTAAGAAAAATAACTGGTTAAACTTTAAAAATATCCAACTTTTTTAGTCTTGACTTAAATGTAATAGGTTTACAATCTAAATTAAAATCATGTGTTATGCTTTGGTTGAACAGCGAAATTGAACGATTTAAAATGCTATTTAAACCTAAATTAGTTCTACACTTATTTATATAAAAAAAAAGTTGCAGGATCTTGTAGGACGCACAAGTGCCCTAAGATTGAGCAAACTCAACAGAGAAGGACAGTCATAATTGTTATTTAAAATCTTGTGCACGAATATAAGTGACTGAACCTTCCTTCGAGATTCTAGACTGGTCAATCCCAGAAGTTTCATTCTTTGTTCATAATTAAGATGACTCTTATCAATTTTCAATTTAAACAGTCAAAACGCACGAACTTTTGTTGAATCTGTTCAGTTTTTGTGACATACTCTTTATAGAACAGTGACCAAACCACGCAACAGTATTCTTACTTCTTACTAATAAAAAATAAAGACACCTAATCGCCACAACATCCGAGAATTCCTGGCATTGCCTTAGTACAAAACCCAACATGCGGTATGCTTTGTTGACAATATCATCGTTAAATGTTGGCTTAGAATCAAAAATAATGCCCAAGTCTCTCACCACACTCACTCTGGCTATCTCCCTCCCGGCTAGTTCGTATTGGAAAAGGATTGGATTTGATTTTCTGGCAAAGGCTATAGCCTTGCATTTGCCGATATTTAGTTCCAACCTGTTCGCGATGCACCACTCAACCAACCTGTTTATTAATGTTTGAAGCTCCATACAATCGTCCCCAGTATCGATTCTATTAAATGTTTTTTTATAATCCGCAAAATTTAACGATTTGCACCCCTTTGTTTATACTGATCATCCACGAAAATTAAAAATAAAATGGGGCCCAAATGGGACCCCTGTGGAACACCCGAATGGACATGTAATGATGACGAAAATATGTTTCCAATCTTAACCTTTAGCGTACGGTCGGTCCAATATGATCGCAAACAAGAGAGAAAGGGATCTGCAATTCCATATGCACGAAGTTTTATTTCCATCAAACAATGATTTACTCTGTCAAAAGCTTTTTTTAAATCGAAGTAAACACAATCAACCTGGCCATTGCTATCATAAATAAATAAAAATAAATCCGTGTTGAGATTCGGATATTAATTTGTAACATCCATTTTGTCCCCCCTCCCTCTTAAATTGCAGTTATATGTAATATTAGGTAGTTGTTTCAACTGCCTTATATTTTATACATACAAGGAATTTTTTAAATACCTAAATCTATTTTAAGTATGTAATTGTAGATAGGTACTTTTTAAAGTAAAACCAGATGTACTCAAAGTAGTAAAGTACACAGATGGATTGAAAATAGAAATATTTTTTAAAAAGGTAGGGTTATGGTGAAAGAATGTCAAAATCGTGTCGTGGTCACAGAACATGACATACAAATATAAAAGTTGGGCATCATTTTATGTCTCATGATAACTTATATGCCCCTTCCTCCTAACTTCAGTAGCCAGTAACAACGAAATTCATCGACTTATTAAGAACGAGTGCGACTTTGGCGTAAAGAACTGAGGAAATTCTGCAAGAAATTAACTATCGATTTCTAAAAAAAATATTATCTCAAAAGATATTTTTTTGTTATACATTGGTACATGCCCTAACTTTTACGAAAATTTTATAATTCTCTTTTTATGAAAGATTCGACAGTATTATAATAATTCATTTCATAAAGTTTAAGTAGGGTTATATTCTTTTCAGGTGAACTAAAAGTGGAGACTGACAAAGTTGACTTATTTGGAAAGAAATATACCGTTATAGAATGTGGTGGAGGAGGAAACTGCCTGTTCAGCTCCTTAAGCGTTACCCTTTCTAGCAATAGTAACTCGAATCAAGTCGTTAGCGAACAAATTAGACAAAATTAAATTTTTATTGGGAGTGGTTAGCACATATTAATTATTTTTCTTAAATTATAAATATATTACTTCTAATAATTATTTATTACATAAAAAGTTGCATCTAGGAGTTTATTTGAGAAAATGATATATTTTTAATGCATTCTGTCAATTCTTCAAAAATAGCTATTTTTGGGGGCACCCGGTGTGAAGACCGCAAACTGATTTTTGTAAATTCCTACAATTTTTAAAAGCTTGTTCCTTAAAAACATAATTCAACTGGAGGATCCAAATCACCCAGAAAATATGGTAATCCCAAGGACATAAACAAAAAGATGCGAAAATTGACCTAAAATTCAGAGTTTTTTTAAGCATCAATAAATATTTTTTATTTTCTATTTAAATTTAAAGAAATATTATAAAGAATATAAAACAAATCGTTTAAGAGTAACGGATAGGAGAGCATGTTCCTATTTTAAACGAAAATACAATATTTTATGAAAAAAGCCGACTCTGCCAACTTCAATACCTTTGTACAACATAACCTGCAGAGTAATTGTTTATATCTAAACAAATTGTTGTAGATGCACTTAAAAGGGACCTTATTTTTCAGAAGAAACCAAAATCACCCTTAAAGCATTTTAACTGCTTAAATTAACCAAAATTACGGAAAACACAAATTTGTTCATTTCAATAAGTATCATTTTAACTACTTTTTTCTAAAAAGACATGTAATATTCTTTTATAGTGTAATACCTCGGTATAAGGGGCACTCATCCACTTCCTAAAAGTGAAATAAAATATTTTCTAGGTGTTATGGTTTATTACTGAAATATTGTAAAAACACTAAATGAGAGTCACGACACATTCTAAAGCGTCGCGACGCCGACCACAATGCGACGGCGAAAAAAATAGCTTTCTGTGAATAGCTTCTTAGGTTTATTGATTATACCAATTAATATCAAAATCACCGAAACTTTGGAAATTCTTCCCAATTAATACGATTGTTCTGGTGGTAGCTGGATTTGTACCCTTGTGGACTGTGAGCCAATGTGAGGCATATTTTATCAGTTTTGAAAATCATAATCTTAAAATGCAAGAACATTTTTTTTTAACAATTTACCACAAGACCCGTAATTCGTTAAACTCATTCAGAATTCAAATTTGTAGAATACATACCTGTTTTACAAAATTGCAAATATACCTCTGACACTAAAGAAAACGTTAGGGAGACAAAAAAGTTCTAGAAATCTTGGGTTGAATCAGGATGGTTGAGTTGGGCTACGACCGCCCCTTCTATCTGCTGTAAATAGTAAGTAGTAAGAGCGAGTTTGTAAATCCGACGGTGGTCTACCGGTGCCACCAAAATAGTTCATAAATTTTAGATGGATTTCACCAGTCCAACAATAGAGTTCCTAAATTTTTCGATGGATTTCACCAATCCAACAAATGTTGGCACCGATCGCCACCGACTTCGGGAGTCGGTGGAAAATCTTCGTTGGATTAAACATAACCCTACTTTATGGTTATTTATTTTTTCCAGTTTTTTTTATAACTTATTCAAACCAAGATATTCTTTTATACATTTTGGTTAATACAAGGTACAGTACAGGATGCTTAATGGAAAGGTGAGCCATAATATTATTGCAAGACAGTTCAAGTGAAGACTATGATGATGAGCTAGACATCATACTATATTTGAGCAAAAAACGTACTTGCATTGAAGACTATTTTGGCAAAACTGTCCAGAAGTACGTACAATTAAGTGCCTTTAAGGATGCTATTTATAGTGGTTCCTCAAGGTTGCTTCCTTCTTTCGCCCATAAAAAATTTATATTTCCCAAGGAAGAAGGGAGACTTGGGTCACATTTTCGATTTTCTCGAGCCGAAGTTCAGGTATGATTTTAATATTATAAGTGTGGTTATTGGTCAACCGACCGGTCAACCGAATGTTGGCACCGATGTTCCAACGTTGTCAAAAAAATGTTGAATTTATAAACTCGCCCTAAGTAAGCAGGGTCAAAGCTACCAAGTGACCGCGTTGAGGCAGATAAATACAGGGTTCCTAAGCAAATCCTTAGGGGGCCAAGCAGCCGTGTATAAGACGCAGACAAACGGAAAAGCACATTAGGCAGAAAAGGATGGGCATGGGGCAATGTTGTCACTACCTCTTACACGTAGTAAATCCATTCCAGGTTGTTGTTTTCTAATGTTTTCCATTTTCATACCTTTAGGACTGGAATAAAAATTGTTTTTGCTCGACTTTAATACCAAACTGATATAAGATATCGCAAAAAAAATATTTTTCGGCTTTTCATTCTGTAACCATTGTCCTTACGCACTGTTTACAGGCTGGGGACTGAGATACATGCAAATACCTAACCTAAAGCGTTCATACAGGGCCGGAGAAATCGACTGAGATATTTTCGTAGAAACTTTATCAAGCAAATAGGACGTGTTGACGCCTTTGAACGTCCAACCCGGGTTTTGCACTTTGATTCGAAATCAAAAATGGGGAACAGTCAGATGTGGGGCGGTGCACAAATTACGTAACGGTGATTTTACCAATTTTTGACCTCCTCCCTATGTAATGTTTTGTAACGATTTGGCACGCCACTCCCCTAATATTACGTAACGATTTCAAGACCACTACCCCCCCCCAAAAAAAAAAACTTCACTTATTTTCATTCCAAATTTTCTTAGTTTCAAACAAATGTCAATGTCGAAAACCCCCCTCCCCCTACGTAACGTTTTGTAACCCCCCTCCCCCCTATGACCATTACGTAATTTGTGCACGGCTCCTGTAGTCCCAGTGAGGAGGGCGAGAAAATTGATATTTTTTTTTTAAAAATTATACTCTTTAGACCTATTTCTTTGCGTTCCCGAAATTACGTAATTTTTGAAAAAAAAATTGTAAGCGGCGCCATTTTTATTTCGTGCTTTGTTTTTCTAACATTTTTGCGTTCGGCTAATTTAATTGAAAAATTTTTGTCTGCGGCGCCCTTTATCTTCTCACTCCAAACCAAGATCCCCCGTTTTAGGAAAACTGATGCCGTCTCTGTTTCTAAATTTTTTCGAATAAAAGTAGAGTATGACCATGGGGGAAATAATTTTTTTCTACGGTATGACGAAAATTTCGGGAAAGTTGAAGAAAAAAATTAAGAAAGTGGTAGAGCTCAAGTTTTTCGTAAAAAAAACGTTTTTTGTAAAGAAAAAGAGCAAAATAAATCTTTTCACCCCTTTTTGGGTGTTACTACAAATATTGGCAGCCCCTTATTTTTCGCTTTTACCCTCCCGCTAGTTTTGAAGAATTGGTTGGCTACATGTTTCGAGATCATGTCATAAAACAGCTCGAAAATATCAAATGTAGTGTAGGGCCAGCTTTATTTGAAATCAATAATATCGCAAGCAAAAAGCTGTGCACGAAAAACAGCGCCGTTTATTGATTTTTTTGGCTGCTACTGCTAGCTGAATGGTTTGGCCGTTTCCGGATAGATGTCACTAGTAGAACAGAATGGAAAGAAATTTAATTAAAAGCGAATATATTTCTTTCTAATGTTAACAACCTCACGAGTTTATCGCTCAGTATCGTAAATAATGGACCCTGCCGGCTCCTTTAAGCAAGAAAAAGCTGTGGTTTGGACCTGAAAACATCTAATTTTTTCCTAAATCATCTCATGGTGTGGCCGCCATCTAGCGGAATTTACAGACACCTTGTCAACGGTTATTATTGCAACTATGATTTATGCTCACAATGAAAGAGTGGCGACAATTTTTTCTCATGAAAGCAGTCCGGAGATAATAACAAACTGGCACCATTGCTCAATATACCTGTTTCTTTTGTGCGCGCAGAACTTTCTATGCCATTTCTGTTTGATTTATTGAAATCCTATCCCTAAGGAAAATCTTAGGAACCCTGTATAAGGGTATGTCTAACCTCGAAAGAGACTAACGTTTTAGTCTGTTGCAAAACAATTTTGTTAAAAAATGGTCTTACAGTAAGTTGTTCGTACGATGAAAACGGTGCCTACCAAAACTTAAGGATGAAAATTCAGGACTTTGAAGTTTTGAGGTTTGTGGCGTAGAGAAGTGCTATTTTTCAGCGCTAGTGAAACAAAAGACAAGTCCTTAAAGACCACTACTTTAATTTTTAATGCAGAAATTTTATAGTTGACCCTGACTCCGCTCCCTCATGCAACGATTGTATTTATATCTGCATAGCGGGGATCCAGAAAGTTCACTGTCTCGCGGTAATGTTCTATCGATCGTGTGTTTATGGCAATCTCTCTAGTTTCACTATTACCCTTTTTTACTTTGATGCTCTTTTTTCCACTTATTAGTTTAATTGGAAAATAATTCGCCAAAACTTTATTTTGTCGAATAGCACCTTTCTCTTTTGTCGAAAGTAAAACACCTCTAACCCGGGTCCCTTATTTAGAATCCGTAAATAGAGGCTAAGCTGTAATCGTCTATTATATTATTGTTATAATTTTTTTCGAAATAAACTCACAATAAAAATAATACCAATAATTATTTTGGTGGACACTATACGTTATGTCGTTTTAACCTAAGATCCTTTAGAGCTGATAAATTTCATACTTAACTGATACGATTTTCTTACTATCTGTCAAACTGGAACCACTACCATTTAGACCTTATCTATTCTCTTTTTCTTTTTAAAGGTCGTTCTTTCTTTTTGTTATTGGAATAAAATTTTGGTCTGCTGAACAATCTTGATCTCGTTGTTTAAATACGCAATCTAAGGAACTACCATCAAGAAACATATTTAACACAATTTTACATTTTGTGCTTATAGACAATTGTGAAAAATACTCCCCCGTAGCATTCCCCGATTGCCCAAATAAACACCGTATCAAAATATCTAGCTGTACCTAACTGCACAAATAAATAACAACATTTCGATTTTATTTTTACTCAGTTTTATTTAGAAATAATTAATTTGCTTTAGTTTTGGCACATGACAATAAACAAAAGAAACCTACCAGCACGGTCATTTTTTTACTTGTAAGAAATTGGAAATTATCTTTTTATTATCTAGATGGCGTTATTGCAACACCAAAAAAAAGTATTAATTAATTAGTATTGCTATCATCCTTGGTAGTGCCTGACACCCACTTCCAACTTTGTATCAACACCTTTGTTTAATTAATCTACATTTAATATTGTCAATAACGTATCTAAGTCTGTTTTTCTACATATTGTAAGAAAATATTTTCGAAAATAACTTAAATACACGAAATCTTCGAGCAAAATAGATTTTAACAATTTCTTGGACCATTTTCCCAGATAAGTAAGTAACCCCCGAATTCCCCTGAAGAGGCTTAAGTTATATTCCCCGCTCCCACAGGTAATGTCATGACATGCCTGGACAGTCTTGAACCTGGAGGTCTCCCACGTTGAAGGGAGCACATGCTTTCCACACTACTTGTGCCATAGGAAACCAATTCTTGTCTCCAACGTTTTACTTAATTTCTGGAAAAGTGGATTTTTAATTAAGAAAAAATATCTCAGAAAAATAGAAAAGAAAACAAAAGAAATAATGAAGAAGTTCCCAGTCTACGATATTGTCTATTAGGCTCGAAGAACAGTTTGAAAATCTATTTAAAGAGTCGTGCCGATACGTTAATACTTATTTAACGTTGTTAAATCACAATAGGTTCCACGTGTTAGAAATATGCCCTTATGATTTATTTGCAAGTTTGACAGATAACATGTCGTATCATAGGTTAACGAGTTTAAAAAGAGATAGAACAGAATAGAGGTTGATAAAAACTTTGATTCCCTTTTTTTATAAAATAATTCCCTCCCCGAATTTCTTTTACACACCTGGCAAAAATTGGCGTGGGTTTTGTAGATTCGGCTTCATGCTGGATTGTTGTTGAAACGTTTAAAAATACTGGATTTTTACTCTTTTTAGCCTTACATTTTGTGCAAAATTATAATCTTTTGAAACTTTATTTGTTGATTGGCAGGAATGAATGGCAGCGCTTCGTTCCTGGATAAATTAAGATTTTTAAGTGATCTACGCTTTGCCGTGCCTTTGCTTTTTATAGTCATCAGAGGCGTTTGAAAATATAGCCCTTATGAACCCTGCATGCAATGCATTTCTTTCCCAAAATAACTCTGTCAACGCCCTTAATACGAGATGAGTTTTCTGTGTTACTTGCTCGATTTAAACCACTTTTTGGTTTCAATATTTTACGTGAATTACTGATGAATTTTAATATTTTTAAAAATTTAAAGAAAATTTACAAAAACTAGGGGACCCCAGTGTGGGACGTCTCAAATATTATATGTTTAAATTACTTACTACAAAACTCTTTATGCTAACTTAGGTAACTACTTATAAATTTTAACGTATAACACTCCTATCAAACATTTCTTTTTAATATTAAAACTATAAACTTAACACTGTTTAAAAGCATTGTTAAAATACATGCTATTTGTTCTTCAGTTAGACAGTACATTTCTTCTATCACCTTCTCACTGATAGTTTTCAACAACTTGATAAACAAAAGAAGTTATTTGTTGTTAATTGTGATTGTACGAAAAATGTTTCATCCGTGGGAGGAACAACCGAATACGTCACGTGAAGGTACGGGGAATAATGGCGTTACAAGAGAAATAAGTGATAACAAATAATTTAAATGCGATATTTTGCCACTTGATACAAAAAAAGTGATATTTGACGTTTATACCACCCTTCTTGAACGTGGGTTATCAAAATTTGGTGCAGTGAAGGAAGCGGCAGCTTTAACATGAAGATCGGTAAAAACAGTGTGGCGTGTGGTAAATAAACCGATAGTTGGGAGAGGAAAAAGAAAGGATTCTAATACTTCTAAGAAATTGGACATGGGTGATGTGGATATCATTCGTAGAAAAATATATCAAATGTGTAGGGAACAAATGATTCCTATTTTACAAAAATTAATTCAAAGATTAAAAAAAGATGATACAGGAATACAGTGTTGCCATTAGATACTGAGAAAATGTATTTTAAAAAACGGTTTTAAAATAAAAAAATTTAATAAATGGATGGAATCGGCCCGTTTAAAAAAATGGAGGATGGAATATTTAATTGCCATACACGAGTATAGAGAAAGTAATAAGGATATTGTGATATCTCAATGAAACTTGGTTTGACACCCATAAAGTTCCAGATAAAGGTTGGGTAGATTCGTCTGGTCACTGAACAACTAAAGCTCCATCAAATAAAGGAAAGCGTATCACAAAGCGTTGGCCTTATCAGCAAAAATATAAAGGAATTATTTGAAGACTGGTTTAAGAATCAACTGTTAATCAATATACCTCCAAATAGTGTAATTTTGATGGATAATGCGAGCTACCACAGTAGAAGGCTAAATAAAGTCCTTGTTCAAATGACACAAAACTTACCATTCAGGACTATATGTTAGAAAATAATATGTATTTTGACGATACCTATACCAAAAAACAATTGCTTGAAATAATTAAGCATTTTCAGTACAAAAACAATACTATTTTATCCAATAATAGAAATTCACTGTCCTATTACAACACTATCCCTGCTTCAATTTGCACACCCGCTTAGTCGCAATAAATGCTTATCGGCCATGAATAATGATGAGTCTACTAGATCGATGGTCAGACTATATTTTTTATTGTTTATCGTCTCCTGATGATGCTAACGTTGTTAGCGAAACGCACGTCGAGTGCAAAAAAGTGTAGTTTGGGTTTGTGGAAAACAATCATAATTTTGTTTTTGTTTTTGTTTTATATTTTTTCTTGTTTATAAGTCCCCTAATATCTCCATTCTTGAGAAACTGGGTTCCGTGCTCTCTGTATGTATTTAGATACTTCAAAATTCTCTTTATGTTAGTTACAGCTCTATCAGTTCGCTGTTCAATTTGCCTGCTCTACATATTAACTGCATATGTAATATCTGGTCTTGTTTTGTTTGTTAGATACATTAGATTTCCTGTAACTTCACGATATGGATATTTCCCATTTTTCTCTGTCTTATCGTTGGTGTTATTCTAAACCATCTGTGGTTTTGCAAATTTTTCAAGTATACTGTTTTTGAGTTATTGTGAAATCTTCATATGTGCTGTATATCTCGAGTCCCAAAAATGTGTTTGGTTCTCAGCTTTCTGTCACTTCAAATTCTCTTCTCATTAATTTCAACTTTTTTTCTCGTAAATCAGAATTCTGTCATCAACGTATGTTATCACAAACATCCCAACTGCTGCTCATTTTTTAAACCTGTAAGTCCATTTATCGCCAGATATCTTGTAAACATTTTGTTCCATTGCACTAAAGCCGGTTTCAATCTATAAAATTTAGCACACAAACTTTGCTGTTTTCCTGTTTGAAACCTTCAATCGTAAATCGTTGTTTTTGGTGACATCCTCTCACTAGGAGCCTTGTCTTATATTTTTCATTATCCTTGACTTGAAAAATCCATTTGTGGATTAAAATATTTTTTCCTGTGGTTTCACTAAATCTTGTTCTTTTTCTATTGCCTAGTTCCACTTTGTGCTTTTTTTTATTGATTGCTTCAATAAATAAACTATGTAGTCTATGACATAATCTCTTCTCCATCCAGGATTTTTTTTAGCTCTCGAGAAGTACCTACTTCTCGCACGCATTTTAGTTGGCAAAGTGTCTCATTCCCACACTGAGTGCGAGAATGAATTTACCCCGAGACATTCCCGCACTTACTTTTTATTTGGCAGCCTGAATCATCATAACAACAAATAAAAATCCAGTGTCAGTGTCAGTCAAAAACACTAGCTTGCCAAAACCAATTTCGATGTCGCATTTTTTTTTAAATTTTTAAAAAATAAAATTTAAATAAGAAATTTACCCCAGTAGAAAATTTTTTTATTCCTAACACGTGCGAGAAGCGTCATTCCCGCACTTAAAGCTCATCCGAAATCCGCTCCGCGTCGTTCGCCTAACTGCTTTTGCGTGCGGGATTGTATCACTTCTCCCTCTTGTTAGGAAATATTCTAATACGCCTGGTGATAATTTTTGACTGTGTGAATAACGCTCTGCATCAACTTTAAACTTCACTATTATAAATAGTAAAGTTTTTAAATATCCGATAATCAACGCCCAGCTACCTATGTTTAATATACAAACGATTAGTACCTTCAATAAAAAGCTCTTTAACTTTAAATTTTCCAGAAAAGATTTGTGACGTACTTATAAATTTTAACGTATAACACTCCTATCAAACATTTCTTTTTAATATTAAAACTATAAACTTAACACTGTTTAAAGGCATTGCTAAAATATATGCTATTTGTTCTTCAGTTAGACAGTACATTTCTTCTATCACCTTCTCACTGATAGTTTTCAACAACTTGATAAACAAAAGAAGTTATTTGTTGTTAATTGTGATTGCACGAAAAATGTTTCATCCGTGGGAGGAACAACCGAATACGTCACGTGAAGATACGGGGAATAATGGCGTTACAAGAGAAATAAGTGATACCAAATAAGTTAAATGCGATATTTTGTCACTTGATACAAAAAAAGTGATATTTGACGTTTATACCACCCTTCTTGAACGTGGGTTATCAAAATTTGGTGCAGTGAAGGAAGCGGCAGCTTTAACATGAAGATCGGTAAAAACAGTGTGGCGTGTAATAAATAAACCGATAGTTGGGAGAGGAAAAAGAAAGGATTCTAATACTTCTAAGAAATTGGACATGGGTGAGTGGATATCATTCGTAGAAAAATATATCAAATGTATAGGGAACAAATGATTCCTACTTTACAAAAATGATGATACAGGAATACAGTGTTACCATTAGATACTGAGAAAATGTATTTTAAAAAACGGTTTTAAAATAAAAAAAATTTAATAAATGGATGGAATCGGCCCGTTTAAAAAAATGGAGGATGGAATATGTAATTGCCATACACGAGTATAGAGAAAGTAATAAGGATATTGTGATATCTCGATGAAACTTGGTTTGACAACCACAAAGTTCCAGATAAAGGTTGGGTAGATTCGTCTGGTCACTGCACAACTAAAGCTCCATCAAATAAAGAAAAGCGTATCACAAAGCGTTGGCCTTATCAGCAAAAATATAAAGGAATTATTTGAAGACTGGTTTAAGAATCAACTGTTAATCAATATACCTCCAAATAGTGTAATTTTGATGGATAATGCGAGCTACCACAGTAGAAGGCTAAATAAAGTCCTTGTTCAAATGACACAAAACTTACCATTCAGGACTATATGTTAGAAAATAATATGTATTTTGACGATAGCTATACCAAAAAACAATTGCTTGAAATAATTAAGCATTTTCAGTACAAAAACAATACTATTTTATCCAGTAATAGAAATTCACTGTTCTATTACAACACTATCCCTGCTTCAATTTGCACACCCGCTTAGTCGCAATAAATGCTTATCGGCCATGAATAATGATGAGTCTCCTAGATCGATGGTCAGACTATATTTTTTATTGTTTATCGTCTCCTGATGATGCTAACGTTGTTAGCGAAACGCGCGTCGAGTGCAAAAAAGTGTAGTTTTGGTTTGTGGAAAACAATCATAATTTTGTTTTTGTTTTTGTTTTATATTTTTTCTTGTTTATAAGTCCCCTAATATCTCCATTCTGGAGAAACTGGGTTCCGTGCTCTCTGTATGTATTTAGATACTTCAAAATTCTCTTTATGTTAGTTACAGCTCTATCAGTTCGCTGTTCAATTTGCCTGCTCTACATATTAACTGCATATGTAATATCTGGTCTTGTTTTGTTTGTTAGATACATTAGATTTCCTGTAACTTCACGATATGGATATTTCCCATTTTTCTCTGTCTTATCCTTGGTGTTATTCTAAACCATCTGTGGTTTTGCAAATTTTTCAAGTATACTGTTTTTGAGTTATTGTGAAATCTTCGAGTCCCAAAAATGTGTTTGGTTCTCAGCTTTCTGTAACTTCAAATTCTCTTCTCATTAATTTCAACTTTTTCTCGTAAATCAGAATTCTGTCATCAACGTATATTATCACAAACATCCCAACTGCTGCTCATTTTTTAAAGCTGTGTAAACTTTTTGTTCCTGTTTGAAACCTTCAATCGTAAATCGTTGTTTTTGGTGACATGCTCTCACTAGGAGCCTTGTCTTATATTTTTCATTATCCTTGACTTGAAAAATCCATTTGTGGATTAAAATATTTTTTCCTGTGGTTTCACTAAATCTTGTTCTTTTTCTATTGCCTAGTTCCACTTTGTGCTTTTTTTTATTGATCGCTTCAATGAATAAACTATGTAGTCTATGACATAATCTCTTCTCCATCCAGGATTTTTTTTAGCTCTCGAGAAGTACCTACTTCTCGCACGCATTTTAGTTCGCAAAGTGTCTCATTCCCACACTGAGTGCGAGAATGAATTTACCCCGAGACATTCCCGCACTTACTTTTTATTTGGCAGCCTGAATCATCATAACAACAAATAAAAATCCTCTCAGTGTCAGTCAAAAACACTAGCTTGCCAAAACCAATTTCGATGTCGCATTTTTTTTAAATTTTTTAAAAATAAAATTTAAATAAAAAATTTACCCCAGTAGAAAATTTTTTTATTCCTAACACGTGCGAGAAGCGTCATTCCCGCACTTAAAGCTCATCCGAAATCCGCTCCGCGTCGTTCGCCTAACTGCTTTTGCGTGCGGGATTGTATCACTTCTCCCTCTTGTTAGGAAATATTCTAATACGCCTGGTGATAATTTTTGACTGTGTGAATAACGCTCTGCATCAACTTTAAACTTCACTATTCTAAATAGTAAAGTTTTTAAATATCCGATAATCAACGCCCAGCTACCTATGTTTAATATACAAACGATTAGTACCTTCAATAAAAAGCTCTTTAACTTTAAATTTTCCAGAAAAGATTTGTGACGTAGAGGGCAAAGGGTGAGGAAATAAATCGGAAAAAAGTTTTTCCTGGACCAGGATTTGAACCCAAGACCTCTAGAATACCAGTCTAATGCAATACCAACTGAGCTCCGAGGAACTGGGGTTTTAACTGGCTATTCGGAAATCCTTTCGTCCGATTCACTTGTTAGTAGTGGGGAGATCTTTGAAGCCTACTGCGGCTTTAAAAACCTAGACATGTTATAAAGACAAGGAGATACACATTCACGATTATTAGTTGTACGAAACTTCTATTTATCTATCAACCAACGATACACGACATATAGCGTTTTATTGGAGGTGTCAGGTGCCGAATTTCCAACTAATAATTTCAGCCAAACATATTTACAAAATGAAGGGAAAATTTCCTCACCCTTTGCCCTCTATGCTACAAATCTTTTCTGTAAATTTATTAGGGTGCTAAATTTTCCCTTCATTTTGTAAATATGTTTGGCTGAAATTATTAGTTGGAAATTCGCCACCTGACACCTCCAATAAAACGCTATATGTCGTGTATCGTTGGTTGATAGATAAATAGAAATTTCGCACAACTAACAATCGTGAATGTGTACCTCCTTGTCTTTATAAAGGTGCAGTTAGACTGTGGTAGTGTAGTCGTCGTTGCATTGCAGCTGTAATGAATTTTTTTCCACAGATAATGTAGAACTGGATATTTTACAGATAAATAGTTAACAATATTTTTTGGTACATAGTTTTTAATATAATTTACCTTGTTTAATGTTTTAAACAAATATTGGTGATAATAGACCCTCTTGCAAAATTTTTGAACATGTTAAAAGACATTACATATTTCTTTTGTATTAACCGAGAAAGTCTGTCTGCATTTCCACGAAATCACTCCCATGCTTAACGTTGGTATATTCATGCCATCTCTTTCATACGCGCCCAAAAATATCTAACTATCTCTGTGTGAGTTTTTTTCACTACAATCACCGTGCACGTGCAACGTTATTACTAAAGCAATATATAAGATTAAGAAGGTAAATTATTTGATATAATTTGCCCATGCAAGCGAAGTAATGCTAAAAGTAAGTGCTTTTTGTCACTCTCCAATTTCTTCGCAATTATAATAAACCAGAATGATTAATCAGCGGATCAGATATAACTACTATAGTACCCTGTTAATTTATCGCTAATACAACTGAATACACTATTGACTGTATGTATGCAAATACAAAATTACCACATTTTTTTCTTCCCCAAGTTTTATTTTATCCATCTTTGGTACCCAATCAACCCTAATTTTAAAACTAAAACATTTTCGAAACTTTCTTGCTTAATACAAACGAAATATGTAAGGTGGATCTTTTTACATGTTCAAAAATTTTGAAAGAGTAAACAAGGTAAATTATATTAAAAATCGTGTACCAAAATATTGTTAACTATTTACCTGTAAAATATCCTGTTCTGCATTATATATGGAAAAAAAATCACTACAGCTGCAATGCAACGACGACTACACTACCACAGTCTAACTGCACCTTAACATGTCTAGGTTTTTAAAGTCGCAGTTGGCTTCAAAGATCTCCCCACTACTAACAAATGAATCTGACGAAAGGATTTCCGAATAGCCAGTTAAAACCCCAGTTCCTCGGTAGCTCAGTTGGCAGAGCATTAGACTGGTATTCTAGAGGTCCCGTGTTCAAATCCTGGTCGAGGAAAAACTTTTTTCCGATTTATTCCCTCACCCTTTGCTCTCTACGCTACAAATCTTTTCTGTATATTTTAATTATGTCAATTTTATAAGCGGCACGATATGAGCATGCTTAGATTAGGTAACCAACTTACCCAAATAGTATCTTTCGATCTTCTGACTAGTTTTGTACGGCATCTAACGTCACACATATATAAAATATAGTCAGTTGACGACTTTAGTGGTTTAAGTTACGGATTATACTTTATCTTTCGTTGTTACGACGTTTTAGCTTGTATAGACGGACATAAGTCGTCGAGATAACGTTTGGAGCCATTATGTGTAGTCTAGTGCAGATTCCCGACAACGCTACGACGTCATTAAGGAGAACATTGGCATGTAGTACAGTGTAAGACGTTAGCCCGACGTCTGAACTTGCAGTACTTGTGTTAGTAAAGTTTTCTGACGACGGTTCAACGCCTGTGCTGCCAACGTTGCAATCTCTAAAAACTACGACGTCCGTCCCACGTCCGGGATGCGACAAATGTACCCAATGTATCTGATGATAATATTTGACCTACACCTGACGGTTTTTTAACGTTAGAGTTTGGAATCCAACCCAAAGTGGTAAAAATTAGACTTCCATTTTGTATTTTCGTGCGTGCGGTACATTTTTGTGGTATAATTAATAATGCCAAAGAAAAACCAATTCAAATGTTCTACCACATTTTACAGAAAAAAAATCAAATTGCCCGCACAAAAATCACGTTTATCCAGTCACCATAAGTAGAAAGCACAACTTTTCCTTAGGTGAAATCAAAATTGTCTATGCCCAAACAAAGATGGATGCCGGTTTTCCACAACTTGTAAATAAATACAAGAACAGAAAGAATTTGATTGTCCAGCTAAAAAAAAATTTGAAAAAAACCAGCAAAAATTGGCACCTACTTAAGGAATCTGTATGAACACATTAAATTTTCCTTAAGTTAGGTTAAATTAAGTTACGCTAAGTTAAACATGTTAGCTGCTTTTAGAATCCACCTTAAGTTAACTAAACACCACCAGAGGTCAGACCCACCAGATCGAGTCAAACTTACACGGCTGACGACCTCTAGGATCTTGCAGTGGCGTCACTGTAGATGAAACCAACGTTTCGCCAGAACGAGCGACCGATTAAGTAAACAAAAATTCACTAGGGGTCAGGACCAGTCAGATTTAATAATTAAACCTGGAGTTTCAGTAAAAATCGGGCAAGTTTATTGGAATTCTCTAACGTAGCCATCTTTTCCTTGCGGTAGTTGTGGATAAATAATAAAGCCGATCGGAAATTTTGTATTTTTTGTGAAATATCATGAAATCCCATGAACTTTGCAATAAAATATTGTTGAAATATCTAAATACATCATCATATTTTGTAAAGAGTGGTGAAGTTTTTGTTCAATAAAATCTTATTTTTTATTGAAAAATTGAAAATATTCGTGGCGATTGTGTATTTTCGGCCCTGCATTGAGCATGTGTGTCAGCAAAGTGAATTGCGTTGGTAATGTTTGGTGTTCAGCCTGGTTTTCAAGCTCGCACGAGTTACAAGTCTCCATGTTCTCATGAGGTATGTAATAATTTTGACATAAAACACTGACGACATGTTTGGTTGTTATTTCCAATCAAAGCGTTTCTAAATTTGGACAAATATATTAACTGAGTTTGTCGTCCAGGAGTTGAGCTATTTGCACCAAGCACGACTTAGTTTGTAGTACAAATTTCTGTATTCCTTCTATGCTGTCGTGTTAATAAAGAAGAGCGAATGTTACAAATTTGCGATTTTAACTTTTTTGCATTTTCATAATATATATCATAATAGCTTTATTTTAAACCACTTTTTAATTTTAAATATTAAAAAAAAAATAAATAAGTTCAGCGAATGTGCCATAAAATCAACTTTCAGATGAAATTGTTGGGCAAGAAGAGCGAAAGCAACAGTCTGCAGCGAATGGGCACTTTTTTCGGTCAAGATATTAAGTAGTACATTCACTGTTTTTCCTTAATATATTGCATTATTTTGTAATACAATCGCTTGGAGGCGCGCCGACCCTCACACATTCGCTGTTCTTTCTCAACGATGTAATTTTCACGCCTGTTTTCAAGTGCGCAAGCGAATGTAATGTATTCTTATTCCCTCTAGTTTTACATTATAATAAGATATTATTTTTGGAACCAAATTTAGTTTATTATTAGTTTCCTACCTTTAAACTAGAAAATTCTATTATTTTATTTATTTTTACCTTTTTTAATAAAGTTAGTAAAATTTTTGTTTTATGTATTTGATTGATTCCTTTGTGAGTGTGCCAGTATGGCACTGTCCACTTCGACCACTATTGGGTCTATTGTTGCTCACTTTTAACATTTTTTGGCAGCCCTAAAATGCAGTGCCTCCCATTTGCCTGCGTTAAAGGGGTTGGTACTACTTGACTTGCCCTGCCACCCCATTGGTTGACTATGATTCTGTAGGTTGCCTTCATAGCCTCGTTCCCCAAGACAAGGTGTAGAGGAGGAAGGTTTAGGAGGCATTCAAGCGCTGCTGATGGTGTGGTGTATATAAAAACTACTTGAAAATCTACTTATTTTATAAATCATACTTGTAAATAGTAAAATACTAAACTAACCCTATTTAACCAGGATATCAAAATCCCCCAAAACCGGTGCCTGGCTACGCCGCCGCTGTCTAATTTCTTATTGTAAAACTTTTGTTCAACATTCGCTGATTTTGAACGGCGAAAGTGTCACAGCTGTAACATTCGCTCTTCTTTCATAACAAGTTGCCTTATATTTTACAATCAGGGAACATTCGTTTTGATTTTATATTAATTTCCAATAGAAAAAGTTAACTAAAATTAATAATTTTTACAAGATACTAAGATTTTTTTACGGAAAAATAAAAAAAATAACTAGAAATTTGCACATTCGCTCTTCTTTATTAACAAGGCAGTATGGAACCGACGACGTCGGTACATCCCGGATTTGTATTCCCCATTTTGGTATAAATTTGAGTCGGTGCCCGATCGATCTGATGTAGCCCTGCCAAAAAAAACCACTTCAAACCTCTTAAAAACTGATCAAGTCTTGATGAGATTTTATTGGTTTGAAGAGACGCGGTATTTTTGGCAGGGAGCTTCCTGACGTTAGGTTGTCTACGCGAAACGACGTCAAAATTCCAATTGGGGAGGGGCAAGACCGGCGCTATGGGTAAGGGAACGAGGTGGCCGTTTTGGGGAGGCGGCCAAATGGGTGCAATAAAACCTCAAATTTGTCAGAAAAACAAATTAAGAAGATTAAGAAGAGTTGTATCCCAAACGATAATACTATTTTATTAACGATAATATTTTTATCATTTGTAGTTGTTTCTTAACTGATCTAGGTTAGGAATATTATGTTTTGTCTTTTCCAGCGAAAACAAAACAAAAGCTTTTTCACGTATTTAGATTCTGATTTTAAAAGAATCCTCGAACTCTTTTTGGCTTGACATTTTTGAATCACGCATCCCCTTCGAAGTAGGTCGAGTGGTACCGGGTGATTCATTATATTTGGACACCCCGGTTATCGCGGTTAATATTAATGATAAAAAAAATGTTTTAAGGTAAGATTTTAATAATTTTTTTTTAATTTTTTGAAAACTTTGACAAATGGGTCGCGATTCTCCAGAAACGAGAGAAAATCTCACCCGTCACAATTCTGGAAAGTGGCGATTTTTACTTATTGCCTCATTTAAAATAAAAATACAGCGTCCTTAATATTTATTCTAAGATTGTAAGAGAAACAGCGTCATTTTTTAATAACACTTTGTAAACTTAAGATTTTAAAGATATTCTGTAGGACTCACAAACCTTATAACCAAAAAAATAGACTGCTAATGCTTATGGGTTTTCTCCCAATAAATGACTGCCTCATGGAAGTGACAGTTTGGTGTTATTGGAACCAGAGTAAACCGACTTGAGTAAAATTTGTTGTGGTTGCAAACTCAATATTTTAGTATTTGATGAATATATAACAAGCACTGCTTGACGAAATTTAAGAAAAAATATAAAACCACGGTTTCTTGAGTATTTAAAAAAATTTATTTAGAAAACTGTTCGAATTAACTAGATTTCAAAGGGGCAGTGTAAACAGTGTCATGACGTGACAACTTATTTTCTCTTTATCCACGTTTTTGGTTGGTAGCACTGCGTTTGACGGTCTTGACGTTAGTAGATTCGCTATTTTCTTTATTTTCGTTTCTTGGTTTTCGAAGATTTTGCTTTGGATAGACGTCTGTAAAGACGCGAATCCATAGTAACCGAGAAGAAGATGAAGAAGTTTTTGCTTAACGTGTTGTGTTTTTAATATACTTTTTCTGTGCCCTTTTGCATCATGAAGTGCTTTGTTGTCGGCTGCAAAAATAGCAATTCTGCGAGTGGAAATACGTTTTCCTATCACAGGTAAGGGTAAATAATTCCTATTTTTGCCAATTTTCTTTAAAGGCCCATGAGGTGGTTACAGCTCACCAGTGTGGGGAATCAACATTGTTGACAGAAGAAAGAAAGAAACATAAATTCTTTAAAAGAGATTTGTCAAAAAATTGCAATACTTAAAACTATGAACTTAAAAACTTATTTAATCTTAATAAATTTAACCTTATAGTTCTTATAATTACTGAGATAGCAATAGTGTCCCATGTTAATTAGGACACCCTGTATTAGCAGTATGCCTTATGAAAAAGGGTTTATTTTTCCTAAGGCAACCATGTTGAATCGCTCATCAGCTGATGGCAGTATTATTAAGTATCGTAATAATGAAAAAGTCTAATTATTGTTTTTCTATTTCTTTCAATAGGTTTCCACCAGATGCTGCTATTAGTAGAAAGTGGTTACTGAGCATTTGAAGAGACTCTAAGACTGTTATTAAATACCAAAGACTCTGTTTTGACCAGCTTTTAGTTGAAGCAATTATTAAAACATACAGCACTTTGAGGAGTCATAGCTCTGCAAATAAAATTAGTGAAAGTATATCTGGAGAAAAGGTCCGAAAAGTTTTAACAAAACTTGTATTGTTTAAACAACATGTTTTATATATTATCTTTAATTAAAAATAAGTAGTTTCTGTTTGTAAATAAGTTACTTTTAAGTATTTTTTGTATTGTAACTTTTTTGATGGTATTTTGTAAATAATTATTTTCTACAAATAAAATTTAAGGCTGGGTTTATACAAGCAAATAAAAATTAAAGTAACAAAAATTAAAATAAAAATAAATAATTTTGGTTTATACAGCTGAATAAAAATAACTTGGCAAAATTTTTTAATGATCCTATTTTTAATTTTCTTGTAGCTGTATGTTTATGGGTTGAGGGATCTTGTTAATGAAATGTCCTTTTTTTGAAGTGCCAATGTTTCACAAAATTTATATAAAAATAAATTTTGCAAAACGTCGGCATTTCAATATATAAAAATAAATTTTGCGAAATGTTGGCATTCCAAAAAAAGGACGTTTTATTAACCAAATCCCTTGATCCATACACATACACCTTCTAGAAAATAAAAATAACTGAACCAATCAGCACACAGCTTCAATAATTGAAATAATTAAACTAAACTCAATCATACTGTTTTCTTAAATAATAGGTATCTGCCTAAACCAAACCAAAAAATAAGTGAGGTTATGCGCAAATTTTTTTCAGATAATAAAAGTTGCCCATCTTCCTATTTTTATTTCTGCTGTATAAACGCCTACACTATTTCCCATAAGCTCAACTTTTATTTGAATTATTATTTTTATTTGCCTGCATAAATAAAGAGTACCGAACAGACAGGGTGATTTTTTTTTAAGGGGTCATTCATAAACTGGTGTAGATACTTAAAGAAGGGGATTTTTTTTTCCTAAAGATAAAATGTACTTTACCCATTTAAAAAATTCATATTTTAAGGGAAGGGGGGGGGCTATTATTTAAGATTATCGTTAAAAAAATTGCAAATTTATTATGCCAGAGCCTTTTTTACAATTAGCCGCGTCTAGTTACAATTAAACGTCAAAAAGTGTGGAAAGTTCTCACCATGTAAAAGTAAAGACAGAATTTGTGTGACTTTTCTGAACAGTTGGCTATTCCATGGCTATCTATGGTTTTGTATGTTAAAAGTTTTAAAGGTTTGTTTACACACAAAAATAAGCTCAATAAAATACATTTTTAAATTTAAAAAAAGGGTTTTCACAAAAACTGCCTACAAAAATTAAAGTTGACATATTTTTTATTTACTGTAACAGTATTAAGAAACTAAATTTTAAGAAATATTAGTAAATAAGTCCAGACAAAAAAGCAGTTAGTGTAAACTTGTGTTTAAAAATCGTCAGATTTTTTGTAAAAGTGAGATTTTCTGACGGTTTTTGAAGAATCGCGACCCTGCTGTCAAATGTCATTAAAGATGTCCAACTTTGACATCAACTTTCTTATTTTAAATTGAACACCCTGTATTTTTTTACTTTGTTGAGTTTTCTTTTCCCTTCTTATTTCAAAAATATATCAATTGTCTAGGTGCGGTAAACGGTTTTCGAGATATTGCATGTTTTTGGTGGATTTTTGCACTCCCACTAATGCTCTTAATATTAAAGATAGAAAAAAAGTTTAAAGGCAAAATTTGTGCAGTTTTTTTTATGGAATTTGTATATATTTGGCCAGAAAGTGTCAAATGTCATTTTTATGTCAAATGTATAAAGAACTATATACTAAATTAGGATTACTCTATTTTTAAATACGAACTACAACGACAACAAAAAAATTTACTTATCTAACAAATGCTCGACCAGAGCACCATTTACTTCAACACAAAGTTCATAACGCCTCAGGTTTCTATTGATATTAACTGCTTCATTATTTCCTCGATTTTCAATTTCTTCTAAGGTGTTCGGCGATTTGAGTAAATAGTCTGCTTTGAATCGTCCCACAACTAAATATCTGGAGTTGTTAAATCTGGCGAGTTTAAAATTGAAATTTGAACCAAAACATTTGGGATAATTTTGATTTAGACAATTTGTTATTGCTCAAGTATTGTGAATTGATACCCTGCCCTGCTGCCATATTATTGGGTTCTCTTGGATATCCAATGGAAGGTTATTGATGGAATTTTTTTACCGAAGAAGAATAAGATATTTAGCATTTTGGAAGGTGATATTGAAAATTCCATCAATAACCTTTAGCAGTAACAAATTTTCTAAATCAAAATTATCCCATATGGCTTGATTCCATTCCTTGAACCATATTATGGCCACCAAAGTCCCCAGATTTAACATCTCCGGATATTTGGTTGTGGGATTACTTTACTCAAATCGCCCGAACAACTTGGAAGAAATTGAAAATCGAGGAAATAATGAAAAAATTAATATTAATAGAAATCTGAGGCATAATCAACATGATATCTGACCTAAGAAGGCGTTACGAACTTTGTGTTGAAGTGAATGGTGATGTGTTCGAACATTTGTTAGATTAGTAACTTCTTATGGTCGTTGTTGTTGTCGTTCGTATTTAAAAATAGATTAGTCCTAATTTAGTTTAGGTATTTATACATTTGACATAAAAATGAAATTTGACATTTTCTGGCAAAATATATATAAAGTCCTTAAAAAAGTCAACTTTTGTTTTCAATTTTTTTTTTCTATCTTTAATATTAACGGCACTAACGGAGTGCAAAAATCCCCCAAAAATATTTAATATCTCGAAAAGTGTTCAATTTAAAATAAGAAAGTTAATGTCAGTCACATTTGACAGATCTTGTCAAAGTTTTCAAAAAATTTGGACGAAATTATCAAAATCTTACATGAATACATTTTTTCTATCTCTAATATTAACGGCTATGACCGGGGTGTCCAAATATAATGAATCACCCTGTACCTTGTTTTATAGGTCTTTCAAATACCTTTACAAAAGTGTTAAAATTTTATAGCTATTTGCGATTAGTTTTTAAGATATTTAAAGTTGCATAGACTAATGCAGAAAGTGCAAAAAGTGTCCCCCTTGAATAAAAAATCGACTTGTTCAAGGATTTTTCCAAAATCAGATTCTAAATATACGTCGTATATGGAAAGTTACAGGGTGATTTGCCACATTTTTCAACCTCCCCTTACATCCCTTATTATTGATACTGGAAAAAAACTGTCGCCTATGTAAAATTTTGACATTAACTTCTTTATTTTAAATGGAACATCCTGCATGGTTTTTAAAATTTACATTTGCCTTTTTTTCCTGATTCTAAAATATATAATATCTTGGAAAATTTCCAAGTCAAAAGAAAACTATGGTGCCATAAGAGTAATGTGTTAAACGAAGAAACGCCTAAACTCTGTTTACTTGTCTAACACATGGGAATCTAGAGAAAAGACGTCCATTTAAAATTTTAAAAAATATACAGGTTGTTCCATTTAAAATAAAAAATTAATTTTGAAATTTGACAGCTGAAAGTTTATAGAAAATGATGCAACTTCTATACATAATTTTTTTTTCCAGCTTCAATAATAAGGGTGGTAAAAGGAGGGGTGGAAAATATGGTAAATCATTCTATACCTACAGCAAAATGAATTACTAAATGTTATATTTTTTTTATACCTTCAACAAAAACACGATTTTAGTAACTGTTTGCAGATAACTAAAGCATGGCTTTTTTGGTTACCGATGCAAAAAACTTTTTTTTTTGATCACGGGTGCAAAAAAAGATTTCGGTCCGTTTTTTACCCCAAATTAAAGAAAAATAGAGGAAAATAATAATATTGAAAAAATCTAATTATTATTGCCTAAAAATAAAGCCATTTCAGTTAGTTTTCACCAAGTATTTAAGAAAAAATCTTTTAAAAAAATCGTCAAAATATCAAACTGTCAACGATTAAAATTAAAATTAAAAAAAACTAAAATTAAAATTAAAAACAATTAAAGAAATGTATAAACTACATATAATTCCAGGTCCGGACTAAAAAATTTTTATTATTATTATATATTTTTGTTAAAAACAACACCCTGTATACTGCACTTTGTAAATTTTGTTATTACCACATAAAAGCCAAAGGTTGGTGCCTTAATACCCTAAGATTGTATTTAACGCGTTAAATCTCAGTTTCTTATAAAAAAATCCAAATTCCAATCCTGAGATATTAGGGTTACAAACAATATCAGATTTTAAATTACTGAAAATGTATTTTTAAGTTAAAACTAATTTAGGCATAAATAAATCAATACTGACCCTACCCAAGACAAAAGCAGATTGGTACAGAGCAGGATTAATATTTTTTAATTTACTTTTTATAAAATATACAAACACATACTTTTAAATTATTAATTAACCCTATTTTTTTGAAATCCGTTTTCGGAATTGATTTAAAGTGGTAGTCAAATCATTAGAATTTCAGGACCGGACTAATATTTATTTGGTTTTATTTGTCCTTACTGGAAAACAAATTTGTTGTACTTGATTTGGGGATTTTGCTGTCACAACATAAGGTAAAGGCTGTTGCTATAAATATTTTTTAAATTGATTATCATCTAAAAAACCGTCCCAAAATTAAAACCAGGGGATAATGTACAGGGTGATCTAACATAAATGCCACCGACAATTTTCTGCGTTATTATGCAAGCTATAAAAAAGTTTTTGAAATCAGAAGAAAATGAGGAATTTAAAAATTCGATAAAATATAGGATGTTTTATTAATTTAGAAACCTTAATGAAACTTCTCAACATTAGCATAGATATTCTGGCTGGAAGAAGCTATGCAGCTTTTGTACCAAACACTTTTTAAAGCATGCCTAATAACAAAGAAAAGTGGCGCTGGCATTTATGGTAGATCACCCTGTACATTATCCCCTGGTCGTAATCTTTGGACGATCTTGTAGATGATGATCAATTAAAAAAAATACCTATATCAACATCCTTTGCCTTGTATGTTGTAATATCAAAATCTTCAAATGAATTACAAAAAAGTGTTGCTTTCCAATAAGGACAAATAAAATAAAATAAATATTAGTCCGGGCCTGAAATTTTAATGATTTGGCTACGACTTCAAACCAATTCCAAAAACTGATGTCAAATTAAAATAGGGTTTATTAATAATTTAAAAGTATGTGTTTGTATATTTTATAAAAATAAATTAAAATAATTTTAATGAGGCCCTGTACATGCCTGTTTTTTGCTTATAGAGTGTTCATTTATTCATGTTTAAATTAGTTTTAACCTAAAAATACGTTTTTAATAATTTAGAACTTGATATGGTTTTTAATCCTAATATCTCAGGATTGGAATTTGGATTTTTAATTTTTTTTTATAAAAAAAACTGAGACTTAACGTGTTAGATACAATCTAAGGGTATTATAGCACCATCCTTTAGCTTGTATGTGGTAATACCAAAATTTTCAAATTGCAGTATACAGGGTGTTGTTTTTAACAAAAATATGTAATACTGATTTTTCTTTAGTTCGGACCTGGAATTTTACATTTTTTATACATTGGTAGAAGTGACTTTTGGGGCTCCTTATGTGCGCCAAATTTAAAGTAAATACGTTTAATAATTTCCGAGATATAGCCATTTTTATTTTTGCAATATTTTCATAAACCACACTGTATATTTGACAAAAAGGCTAAAAAAAATAGCATTGGATATGAGTTGCCCCTGGCCTGTAATACTTACCATTAAAATATTTGCATTTTTTCGTGAATCACCCTGTATATTGTTACAATTTTAGTTTATTTATAAGCACTTTTTGTCAACATCATTCAAAACGTGTAAAAAAATGGCCTTTTTGGTGTAATATGCTCAAAATTTTCGCCGCATTTGAGGAATGATTTTGACAAGATATCTAATCTAATAACTAAGGACAAATCCGTCCGAGGATCCTCCCTCAATTTTAAATATTTTTTAAACATAACACAATAACTTAACCCAATATTTACTATAGGCCAATTTTTTGATGAGCGGAATGACGTATTTTTTTTTGATATCGTTGATTGTTTCAACTATTACTTCAAATTGACAACAACAAATTATTTGACATGCGGACTATTGACAACAAAGAAATACGTTTTCAGAGGCAAAAATGACGTCAGTTCTCTTATCAAAAAATTGGACTATAAACCCCTTTAAACAAAGTTTCGACCTCTCCTCTGTTAATGCTAAAACCAGTATATGACAACTTTTTTTGTTTAAGGTCGTAGTTACAATCTGGGGAAATGTTTTTAGCAACACTGTACGGGAAATCAATTTAACTAGGTCAACCTGATTTTCTTGCAAAATTTTACGTCATTGATTTTGTTTTCCATGGCCACGCGGAGACTTTAATTATGTTTATCCTGGGACACCAGAGATTTTTTAGCACCGGGTCCAAAATTTGGAGTTAGGTTACTTATTTTACCATTTGGCGTAGAAATAACGTAATTTTCACAAAGATCTTTTCCTAAGGTGTATAAAATAGTATATAAACCTTGGGACTAAAGTGCCGTTTAATCCCCTACCGAATTGTAGCCCTGCCTACGGTCGGGCTACAAACCTTTTGCCGCGGGATTGAATGTGGCACTCTAGTCCCTAGGTTAATAATGTACTATTTTTCAAGGGTATCCAGGGAAAATCCTGCATAGAAGGCCCGGTTCAACCGTCCAATCCACTTCTTCAACATTCTCATTCCTCTGGTCGCACTACTTTTTATGTTTTTATTTATAATTATAGTGAAGGGGCATGTGTAAGTCCGTGGGAGTTTTAATGAAGGAGTTTTGTGACTATGTGGAATTGATAGCTCTTTAGTGACACAATTTTAGGTATTACTGGGTGTTTTGTTCGCATCCGGGTAGAAGAAGTTGATATGACGTCATCTTTCAAGATGGCGGCCAAAAATCATCGCAACTGGGGCATGATTATACTCGATTCTATATAACTTGGGAACGAGGATTCCAAAACATTTACTTTTAAGGTCATCCGACCTTAAATGACCTTGAAAATAGCAAAAAAAGCAGATTTTTGCCATTTTCTTTTGAAAAAATCTTAATAATTCGAGGTTTTGTTAGTCTAACTTCAAATCTACCTTAAACTATTAGACATGTATGCCAAATTCGATCCTCAGAGTTTATTGCAGTTTGAAGCTTCACGACCTTTAAAAATACTCCAGTAAAATTAACATATTGCAAAAATAACATACTAAAGGGCGCTATTCATCAACTATTAAGGCGAAAAGGACCAAATTTGGTAAGAAAGATATGAAGGTCAAGTCCAATAATGTCGTTAAAAAAAATTTGGTTCAGCTATGATGCGTTTCAATATGGCGGCTGATATATCAAAATGGCGACCTATAACCACATTTTATTTTATCCAATTTCGTAAAAAAGCAAAAACGACAAGGTGGATATTAATTCTTGTTGACTTATCGCCTACTACTAAGAAAAAAGAATTAAGTTGATGCATGACTTTGATTGACCTTGAAAATAACATGTACAAATGGAAAACCAGCTTTTTGTGATTTTTTTATAATTTACCAGTACGCAAAAACTTTAAGTGCCGGAGATGAAATTAGCATCTTAGCAATAAACAAACACTTCATTTTACACCTCCTTAACATTTTTTTTATATGGCGTCCCAGATGTTTATGCTATACCCCGGTAAAAATTACCTATATACCTGTCGTTTTTATTAAGTTTCGGAACTGTGAATTTTATGTTCTATTCACTTGTCTAGCCAACAGTAATTTAAATAACCTATAAGAAAGTTAGCAGAAGTTAGATATATATTACCATATATTGGACCAGTGGTTTTAGGTACTATTTCCAAAATGGCAGTCGAAAAAGCATAAAAATTCTAATTATGCCAGTAGGGCCTGACTACACTTGTTTATTAACATTCATAATAAAATTCAAGGATGAGGATTTAACAGCTATTTAGTCTCAAATTCATGTGCCACCGTATCCCTGTAGAAGTTTCGAAACTTAATAAAAATGACAGGCATATAGGTCATTTTTACCGGGGTATAGCTTAAACATCTGGGACGCTATATTAAAAAAATGGTAGGGAGGATTAAAATGAAGTGTTTGTTTATGGCTAAGATGTTAATTTCATCTCCGGCGCTTAAAGTTTTTGCGTAGTGGTATATTGGAAAAACATCACAAAAAGCTGGATTTTTAATATATCATCATATATAGGTCGCCATTTTGATATATCAGCCGCCATTTTTTTAACAATATTGTTGGACTTGACCTTTTTATCTTTCTTAACGAATTTGGTCCCCTTCGCTTTAATAGTTGATGAATAGCGCCCTTTAGTATTTTATTTTTGCAATATGTTAATTTTACTGGAGTATTTTTCAAGGTCGTGAAACTTCAAACTGAATTAAACTCTAAGGATCGAATTTGCCCTGGCCTAATAGTTTAAGGTAGATTTGAAGTTGGACTAAGAAAACTAAGCGATTTTCAAGGTCATTTAAGCTCAGGTGAATTTTTTGGAATCCCCGTTCTCGAATTATATGTAATCGAGTATAATTGTGCCCCGTTTGCAAACGTTGTATCTTTTATGATTTTTGGCCGCTATCTTGAAAAATTATGTCATATTAACTTCTTCTACATGGGTAGAAATTATCGACTTATGCCTCTACACTATTATGGATTCAATTCAAGAAAACAGAACCCTTTAACGTCCACGTCGTTGTATCTGGGTTACGGTAAAAGAAGGATAATTACGATGAACATCTTTTTTCATTAAATGGAAGGTCAAATCCAAGGTCACCATTGTTTTCCTCGTTGAGATTTGTCAGAGATGCAACCTTTGTCAGTCACTTTGTTATAACAAACCCCGCGAAATTTTAATGAGATTATGTGGGGTTGCGTGTTTTCACCTTTATTTTTCCGCCAGAGGTCACGCAAACCTGCGACTTGAACTTAAATCTAAACGTAGAATAGAATTTTATGCTCTTTTCAATTCCGAAATCAAAAATAGAGGTTTCCGTTTAAAAAAAGTAAGTTCACCCTCCAATAACCTTGAAATTGAGACTCAGAGTCAATTTGAAGATCACCGTTAGATTCCTTGTTGAAAGTTATTTAAAGTACAACACTTGATTTTTTTTTAAATAACTAATCTTCGGAAATATTTTGGGATTTCTATTTTTTCCTTACCTGCATATTAAAAAATGATTACCTAAATTAATATAAAAAATTAAAACTCTATTTTACAGTTTTATGATCATTTATTTACTGTACTCAATTTCTACCAGTTCAAATAATGACAACGCACAAAAAGTTGTCAAAAATAAAATTTTATATTACCAATATTTACGTTTTGCTTTATGACCAGTGACTTTACGTACAGCGTAGAAAATTCTAACATCAAAATAGTGCATTCTGATAATTAGGCTATTTATGGTACGTATGAGGTACCTAGGCGTGGACGTGGATTTTGTCGGATCGGGCTTTCCTGTCTTTTACATTTTATTACCATGTATTTCTGTCTTGCTTTCTTTGGTTGGGCCGTTCATGTTGCCAATCCATTGACTTTTTCGAGACTCTTAGGCAAAATTCGCTGCGTTAGCACCAAGGAGTAGACATTAAACAGCGTTAGTTAAGGTCTGGTCTGACCTTTATACATCCGTAAACGTGACCTTGACGAAAAAGTTCAACGCAAGGCCGCAGAGATGGGATTCTGACATCGGTTTTCGAGCGGAAGTCTTTGTCTTTTACATATAAAAAAGACAAATTATTGAGCTATATTATACGTCTACGTAAATTCTGGCAGAACTGGACCGTTTTTTTCTGGTTTATTACATTTTCAGCTTGAACAGTCACGTGGCCCTTTCTGTTTGTTTTTCAAAATGTTTAAGACGCTTACTAGATTGAATACCTTAAAAATTAACTGAAATAAAATAACATGAAGGTTAGAAAGTGTTCCTATAGACATTCGAGCAAATTTTAAAATATAACCGGATGTCATGTCCACGGGCAATATCTTTAATAGTAGTTTCATTTCATCATAAATATCGGAAATTATTAAAACATTATAACCTAAAGTTTCAATGACGTTCTCTAAAAAGTCAAAACAAATAAGGTTACTGTGGGACTTTTCATATATCTTTCTAAAAACAAGATTTTAATAGTTATTTATGTATCTAGGTCGTAAAGTAGGCGTTTACCGCCCGCGGCGTGAAAGTTATAGCCTGAGCCGTTAGGCGAGATTTATTTTTAAACTAGGTTTAATTTTTTTATTTAACTTGGATTTGGCACAATAGTGGTAACTTGCCGTAATATTTTGTAATAATATTACATAATGATATGTGTCAAATCAGTGTTCATCAAAGGAGGCAGTTACTTAGCTTCCCTAGCAACGGTTCAATTTTATTGTTTCGTAATAGCAACCGATAAACAACCTTTCATGTTTTAAGTAAAGTAACATAAAAATTAATTCTTCGGAATTTGAGCTACCTCGAGAACTTTTGAAGTCTGTAGACGAAGCAAAGCAAGATCTGCTGCCATTAAAGTCAAGGAAGATCTATGAAAAGCACTGCAAAGAATTTTGTGCATGGCTCATGGAAAAGTCTGTAGCCGTAAGTCAACTTAATGAAAACGTTATGCTAGCTTATTTTAATAAAAAGTCCAAGAATTACAAAGCGTCCTCGTTGTGGAGCTATTATTCCATGCTTAAAGCTACCCTAAACCTCAATATTGATGTGGATATAAGCAAATTGCCGAAACTGATTGCTTTTCTAAAACGAAAATCGGATGGTTATAAATCCAAGAAATCCAAAATTTTGAGCAAAGAGGAAGTCGAAAAGTTTTTAATTGATGCACCAGAAGAGGTTTTTTTTTAGTTAAAGTGGCCTTGATATTGGGCGTGCGCGTAGCCTGTCGCCGCGAAGAACTAGCGAAACTTGAAGTTAATGATATTCAGGACTTGGGAGAATCTCTGATAGTAACAATCAAATAGTAAAAAACTAAAGTTGACAGAATGTTTATGATTATGGATGGACGAAATGAGCTACTTAGTTTCTTGGGAATATTCAGAAAATACTTAGCCTTGCGACCAGCAACAATAGACCACAACAGACTCATGCGGTGGGATTTATTAAAAGGGTTTAGTCTATTTTAGAACGGTCGTAAGTTTAAGTGAAATTTTTGGTCTTAAGCATTTTAAACCAACCCTCCTTGAGTTTTGGACACAGTTTGAATTATAGGAAAAATTTTAATAATTTTTTTTATTGAATAATCATCTTAAAACAATCTTTTGTTGGATTTAAGAAGAAAGTTTCAATTTAGAAGAAAAGAGAATTTAAAAATTGAAACCCACGCGGGGTTTAAATAGTAAACACTCTGTAGAACAAATGAAAATTGAGAATACATGTCACTATAATTAAAACTTGCCCTTGATAATTGATTTTTCCAATTAATACTTGATGTCACACAATCACACAACAATTTAGATGGGTGATAATAAAATAAGGAGGAGATTAATTTTGTATTTATTTAAAAGGTGTTTTTATTTATGAAATGTATTAAAAAAAAATAAATGCAAGTTTTTTTTACATTTCTGTCACTTGGCTTGCATCAACCAAATATAGTTGTTTTGGGTTTTTTTGTTTAGTATATTTTTCGTGCATAATCACCGACTTTCACTTATGTTTGTTTTGCCTCGTAGTGCCCTCATAAATATATTTTTTGTGCTGAAAACGGGTTGAAAATATGGCGTTTTTATGGACAAAATTTGAGGTGTTTCATTGATTAATAAACAACTTGGCATATTAAATAAGGTAAATTACTCTTGTAAAAACGGTTACTTAGGGAAATTTTAAACGAACTTATTACCAATTGCCACAAAACAATCCTTTCTGGGGGCTATAAATTTAAACCACCGCCGAGAGGTGGTCTAAAAAATCACCAACTTTATAACCTCAAACACAGATGATGAAGCTATTAGCTGCCAAATTTTTGGCGTATTCACCATATGCTATTTTAGGTTTAGGGCATTTTCTCCTAAAATATGGTATATTTTTAGAAAAAGAGCAGTTTTCCAATGGTATTTTGCAATAATAACACCAAATAATCAATAACCTTGTGCCTTTTCTGTATGAATAAGTGTTTTTTCAAAATTGGTTTTAAAATTTAGTATCCCCCACAGGTGTAAATATTTAGACTTGTGGGGGGTACTATTTTAGATCCTAGTAAATCCCACTGTTTGTGTTTTACAAAAATATGAAATGTTCAACGCAAGTAGTAGGAAAAAATACTTTTGGCAAGATACCGAACAATTTACAGAGCACTGTTTTCGGCGAACATCAGCCACACTACTTGCTGAAGCGGATAAAAGCCTTACCAACATCAAATTACTAGCTCAGTGGCGGAGGGGCACATCAAAATAAGTAGAGAAAAATAGCAAAATAAATTTTTGGGAACACAACAGCATCTTTTACTCAAGATAACGTCCTGCCTCTAACATCATCATGTTCAAACCAGAGTAAAGACTTAAAAAAATAAGATTCAAGCAGTGGCAAATGCTGGAACCACAGCTTCCTCATCAGCTACAGCTTTCTCGCCATTAAGTATTGTTAATTGGTCTAATTGTATATTTAATTTTAAATCAAAATAAAAAATATTGTAGCATTTAAGATTGTTTAAGAAAAATAAAATTTTGTTCAATTTTCATTTATTTTTTCCAATAAAAAGTAAAAAAATATTAAAAAAGGCTTAAACTGAAAAAAGAAACAATAAAAAGAAGGGATAAATTCATTATGTCAGCCAAACACGTTAAAATCTTACTTTACCGCCCAGGGCCATAAAGTGCCACTTTACGTTCGCAAATGGGGGCGGTAAAGTGCACTTTATCGCCTGCTTGTGCATAAAAAAAATGTGTAATATGTCAATTTAACGGGACTTATTTTTGGTTAACTACTAAAATTATATTGCATTTATTTACGTTTAATAAATATTTATTGTCTTAAAAATATAGAAAAATAATTTACATTTTTACTTCAATTAGTCCTCTTATAAAATAAAGTTTCATCACTTGTCACGCCGTTTTGTGGTTAAATTGTGATGAGATGGTCGTAAAAAAATTAGTATCGTATCGGTCGTAGGTAAACCATTTTACTAAGCTTCACTGGATTTTCCTATTAAAGGATTTTTTAAGGAGAATAAACCTTGTGCATATTAATAACTGGAAATTTTTTGTGGATTAATAAATGGAAATCTTTGGAAATCGCATGACATGTGTCAGAAATGTTCACGGAAATCGCATCTTATATCTTTATATTAGATTTTCTGATGTTTTAAATAAAATTTGTCCTCAGATGGAAATATGCAGTTTCACTCGGTATATTCTCTATCAAAATATAATGCGTGCGTTTCAGATTTCCTTCTCGGAATATCTTGAAAATTTTGTTTCCAGCCAATTTTTTTTAACAAAAAGCAATTCATTAAAAGCTCATTATTTTGATGTTCTTTTATGGTACCAGAATAGCATGTGCGCTAAGGGGACCAAAAATGTTTTAATATTGATATATTCTTTGCATGTGTTAAAAATGTACTTAAAAGAAGCTGCTCAAATGGTACACTTGTAGCATTTGCAATGGATATTCTTAATAGCATACACTTAAAGACTATGTACCAAGCATATGCTAAAGATATGCTCAAAAGGACATCCTCAAAAGGAGGTTTAACGCATATGCTATGCATGTAAACACGGAATAATAGAGAAATTTATTAAGGGCAACTCAATAAGTAAGGAAGAGGGAAATAAAAGAGACATAAAGCTATTTATTACTCATCGCGGTATACGTATTCGCATCTAGCGAGAACCAAGCACATTGATTGGTCAGAAACTTTTAGCACGTTCGAAAAGAGCAGATATATGCTAATTTAAGGTGTTTCTGAACGCAATAGGTGCTGAGATACGATACGTGTGGCGTAACGATACGTGATTCCTAACGCATCTCAACACCTATCGCGTTCAATAACACCTTAGATTAGCATATATTTGCTCTTTTCGAACGTGGTATAAGTTTCTGACCAATTAATATGCTTGGTTCTCGCTAGATGCGGATACGTATACAGCGATGAGTTAAAAATAGCTTTATGTCGCTAAAATCAAATGTGAAAACGAAGTATTTCGCAAACAAAATGCACCCTTACGACCCATTGTAAGCTTTGTTGGTTCCCCTTTATATAACCTGACAAAATATTTAGCAAATCTTTTAAAACACATCTTAGATAACTAGTATGTTAAAAATTCATTCGAATTAGTATCATCCTTACAAAATCTAATAATACCCCGAGATTATGTCCTGATTTTTTTAGATGTAGTATCGTTATTTACAAATATTCCAACTGATCCAACCAGAAGTTTAATACAAAATAGGTGGGACCTTATAAAAGAACATTGCTCGCTCTCTCTAACCGAATTTCTAGAGCTACTTGATTTTACATTTGAAAATAGTTACTTTAATTTTGAAGGAAACTTCTATAAACAAATCTATGGTTTGGGTATGGGAAATTGCTTATCACCTGTTTGCTCAGATATCGTCATGTCAGAACTGCAAAATACCTGTATACAAAAATTACCTTTCGAATTGCCGTTTTTTAAAAGATATGTTGACGAAATTTTAACTTGTTTGCCTAAAAACCAAGTTAAAGTTATACAAAATATCTTTAAAAGCTTTCACCCTAAACTAAAAAAAACTAAAAAAACAGTTGAACTTGAAAATAATAATAGCATTTCATTTTTAGACGTTTAAGTCGAAAGAACCATCGAAAATACTTTAATAACCGACTGGTACCATAAACCTACGTTTTCAGAACGTTTTCTCAATTTTCAGTCAGAGCATTCTTTCACACAAAAACAAAACATCATTAAAAATCTAAAACACCTAGCCTTAAGCCTTTCACACCCAAAATATCACCAAAAAAACTTAACACACATCACATCTTACCTTCTGAAAAATATTTATCCAAAAAAACTAATAGATAAAATTTTAAGAAGAGAATGCACAATTAATTCAAACTTACCAAAAGAACAAAAAAAATACTATACAATTCCTTACGTAAAGAATCTTTCTGAGAACGTAGCAAACTAACAATGGATAACTCCAAAATAGCATTCAAAAATGAAAACACAATTAAAAAATACTACTCTAAGTTAAAATAAAAAACACCTAAAGAAAAACTTAGTGGGGTAGTGTATAAAATCCCTTGTTCTGATTGTAATGGCATTTATATAGGGCAAACAGGAAGATATCTAAAAACAAGAATACAAGAACTTCAAAGAAGCGTCCAACCATATCATCTCTATGACATCACAAAAACAAAAACAGGGCTTAGCAAACTCGTATTTAATTGCTTGCATCATTTTAACTTTAATAACACAGAAGTTTTATCATACCAACCGAATTACAAAAAACGGCTAACAAAAGAAAGGATTGAAATTAGAAAACACAAAAATAATATCAATAAGAAAAAGGACATAGAAAACTTTAATACTTCCTATTTCAATCTACTAAATCGACTATAATAATGGATATCTTTTTGTCTCATTTCACCCCATTTTTTTAATTAAAAGTATTCAAATTAATTTTTTCTTCGTCTCAATTGTCAAAGGGGCTCTTTTTGGATTATTTTTGGTTTTGTCGTAGTTTCTTTTGTTTTTTTTCTCTCAAGCAGGTACCAGATAATGTGACTCAACAAAAAAAAATTTAACACATTTTATTTATATTAATTTTAGTACGGCAAGAACCTACATAAGGTATACAATACACCATATAATCTTTGATATAAAAAACCAGAAAACTTAATTTTACTATTTTAGAATTTTTTTAAATGTAGTGTCCTTTTGTGTAGTTTTAGTCATAACAGAGGAAAACAAATAATTTTCAGTAAGTACCCCAACGTAAATTATCACCTTTATTACATAGGTACTGTTAAAATTATAAAAAAAAAAACAAAAAAAAACACATTATGTCATATCGTATTTCGTTTTGCTTCTTATGTTTTATCTATAATTAAAAAAAAAATATATCTATTTATAAATAACTTACCTACTTTCTATATATATATATATATATATATTAAATTCCCAACTACAAAAACAACATTCCTAACCTAGAAAATTCTATGTTTCTAACAGACGTCTCAATACCTGAAATTAAAAAAGCTATAAAAAACCTTAAACCTAAAAAATCCCCCGGATGGGACGATATCAGAAGCGAAAGTTTAAAAGAAATAGTAATCGAAATTTCACCTATACTGACTTTACTAATAAACAAAGCTTTCAATACAGGGTGTTTTCCAAACTGCTTAAAAACAGGTATAATCAAACCCCTTCATAAAAGCGGGGACAAACTAGAAGTAGTAAACTACAGACCAATCTCGCTGCTGTCTGTTTTCTCGAAAATAATGGAACAGTTAATCAAAACTAGAATCGTTAGCTTCTTTAAGAAATATAAAATCTTCTCTACCTTACAGTTTGGTTTTAGAGAGGGTAGATCCACGCAGGATGCTATAAAATTTTTAACATCACAAATAACTGACGCGCTGGACCAAAGTGATGCCTGCACTTGCCTGTTTGTGGATCTATCCAAAGCTTTTGACACTGTTTGCCATGAGACTCTCTTAAATAAACTTAAAAATTATGGTATACGTGGGAAAATCTTTAATCTTATAAAAGATTTTTTAACAAACAGACAACAGCGAGTTAACATTGATGGAACCTTCAGCGATGAAACAGCTGTAAAATTTGGAGTGCCCCAGGGAACCGTTCTGGGTCCTCTACTTTTTACAGTTTACATTAATGATATGCTGAATCTTAAACTAAAAGGTACAATGGTTAGTTTTGCAGACGACACCGTATTATTTTGTAGAGCAAAAACTTGGCAAGAAGTTAAGAATCAAATCGAGGAAGATTTTTTAAAATTGAAAAACTGGTTTCAGCATAACAAATTAACTTTAAATATAGAAAAAACAAAATACATGCCTTTTTCATCGAACAAAAACAATCTTCCTAAACTTGGAAACCTAAAAATAGAACAGTATGAGATACCAGAAACTTCATCAATAAAATACCTTGGTATCCAAATAGATAACTTGCTAAGATGGGATGTGCATATAAACTATGTAACAAGTAAAATAAGAGGGCTTCTGTCAAAATTTTCGTATCTTAGAGACTTTCTTAATAATGATCAGTTAAAAATACTATATATGTCATTGGTACAAAGCCACTTGACTTATGGAATTCTTGGTTGGGGTTGTGTTGCTGAAAACCATATACAAAAGCTAGCAACTTTACAAAAATGGTTCATTAAAATTATTTATGGCAAATGCAGAACATACCCAACCAACAACCTCTTTACGGATAGTAAACTGTTGGACATGCGACAATTATACTGTCTCGAAATAATAAAAAATATTAAAAAAGGAAAAATAGATATCTATTTTAATAACAACAGCACAACTAGAAGCAGAACACTTGCATGTTCAACAGTCACTAATAAAACGCATGGACAAAGAAGTCTAAAGTATTTTTCACCTAGGTTATACACCATGCTTCCAAATGACATCAAATCTATAAAAAATTGCAAAAGTTTTAATATGAAAACCAAATTGTGGATATCGGACCAGGGTAGAGAAACATTTAATAACTTGGTAGATCTCAAGTATCTTAAATGATAAATACACTAGCAGAAATATACTATAGGCACCTACCTACTCCCAGTTCTAGTCACTTAAATATAAACCATTTCCAGACTTTGACACTAACCCGGCTTGTGAACCTTAAACTCAATTTTGACAAACACTGATTATGACTCTATCTCAACCGAACCGGACAAAAAAAAAACCACGCGCAAGCGCTTTTAGTGCTTCTGTGGTTATTTCCCAACGTTTATATTCTACATTGTAAGTTTTGTAGTTACTTGTTCACTTTTTGTATATTTTTTGAATAAACGTTTTTTGAATTGAATTGAATTGAATATATATATTATAAAAATTGTTATAAAAAGAAGATTATTTTTAGTGTCCTGAGGATGACTCAATAAACGAGTCGAAACGTCGACATTGGGAGGAAACCTGGTTTCTGTTTATTTGATCCCATCCAACAAAATTTCAAGTTAAATTTAATTTTGGGTCATAAAATTCGTCAATAAAATTGAAGATTTTTATTTCCAAAATAAGGTAATATTTTAAAATTTGCTCATATAGGGTGTACCATCCTTACTCTTATATTTATTCGGCGTTGCTACCATTATTAAAGGTAACCATAGGCGCTAATTAGCGCTGAATAGTTGAAAAGTTAACCAACCAAGTATTTGTACTTTATGTGTATGTGTATGTGTATTTTATACAATGAGCTTCAGGCTACTGCGAACATAGGGGGAATCAAGTCCAATTTACTCTCCGTGCCGTACGACCGAGGTGGATTCGAAGCACGCTGCCGTGTTATTACTTGGAAATTTGTTTTGTTTTATTTCTGCCTTGCTCGAGAAACAGATTGGTAAGTTCTTAAGTGAAATAACATATTTTTAAAACTAAAAATGGATATCTACGCAGTTGCCGAAAAAGTGCAAATGGTCAAATGGTACTATCAAGGCAGACCATTGAGACTTATTCAGGAACTCTTTTTGGAGAATTTTGTAAATCACCCAGAATCTAGTTTATCAATGATTCATAGGTTTGTGCAGAATTTTAAAAAGTTTGGTTGTGTAGCGCCAAGAAACCATAAAAACCCACTGTTTTGAATGACGAGCAGGAAGTACGAGATGTAGTGATTTGTGCTGCAGTGGAGGAAAATCGAAAGTTAATTGCCGAAGCGGTTGATACGTCTTCAGCCACTATCTTACGAGTTCTTAAAAAGAATGGTTATTATTCTTACAAAGCGTCAAAAACGGCTCAAATTTTTCCGGAGCACAACTATCGTCGTATCGAATTTTGCGAAACAATGATGGAAAGGGATAATCGTGATGAAAACTTTCTGAGATCTATTCTTTTCACAGATAAAAGCACTTTTCCATGATTGAATCGTCATAACCCAACACACGTTCAATATTGATCGAGGATAAATTTGCATTTGTATTTTGACGTAAGAACACAGTATCACCAAAAACTAAATGTTGTAGGGGTACACGTAATTGGGCCATTTTTTATTGACGGCAATTTGAATGGTCCTAGATACTTGGATCTACTGCAGCAGCATATTATTCCAACTGCTAGGTAGTTGTTAGGTGTGAGATTTAGTGAAACATGGTTTCAACAAGATGGTTTTCCCGCTCAAAATGTTGGCCTTGTTAGGGAATATCTTGATAATGTATTTCCTAATCGGGTTATAAATACAAGCGGAACTATTTTATGGCCAGCTCGATCACCCGACTTGCTCCTAATGACTATCTCCTACCTGTGGAGTTATATCAAAAATAGAATTTACGGACATGAAAGGGCTAATAATTTGGAAGAAGTTCGGATTAAAATTAAAGAAGCTTTTCACACTATTACCCCTAACATGCTTGGAAACATTAGAAGCGGTTTTTATAATAGACTCGGATATTGTCTAGCCGAGCAAAAAGGACTTTTCAAACACATTTTTTTTTGACTGGGAGAAGGTTTTTGGAATGTATTTTTTTATTTTGAGAACTTGCGTTTATTTTGTTTCTCCTTAATATTTTCGTTGTAACACATTGTTAGTGATAAATCTGAGCAGTTGAAAATAAAACGCTCTAATCTATCAGTGACAAAAAACAAGAAAATGACGTTATAAAAATTTGCGTATTTATTGACGAAATTCCGGTTTCATTGACTATGCTCCACATGGCACCGTGGTTAGAGGCGTACTAAACGCAAGCCGCGAACGGCGCCAACGCAGCGCGAACGGTGATCGCAAGCCTGAGTGTTGGTTGCTTCACTGATAGGTGTGCGGTGTCCCTGCGTGTACGTACACTGGCAAATTGGACTTCTTCCGGCCTATGTTCGCAGTAGCCTGAAGCGCTCTGTATGATTAGTAGTATTATGGGGTTGATATGATTAAACACAAAGGCAAATATTTTATAATGAAGAAAGAAAAAACAACGAAAAACATAAGGTTATGTTTACGCCAAACGTTATTTTTCGGTATGTTCAAAAGCACTGTTGAACTGTTTGATAAAAAAAAAAATACCAAAAAAATAATGGTCCTGCCTGTGTAATTCATAATAAGAAACGTCTCGTCAACTCTGCGAAATAATAAGTTGGCCGATCGCTTTGACTCCTGTACGTCATCGTCAGCTGAAAGTCTGCTAACCAGAAAAATGGGGTGAGTTAGACTCATATGAAGATGGATGATATTCGAAGTCATGGGGACGATTTCAAAGCATCTTAGGCCTTTATGTTTCTAGAAAAACCCAATAAAAAGGAACCTCAAAGAATGGCTGAACTACAAAGACTTATGCCCAACATAAACGGGCTCAGTACGAGCAATAGGAAGTTACTACACAGTGTAATCCATTCAATCGTGACATATGGTGCAGAGATATGGAGTTCAGTTCTGCGCTCAACGATGTACAAAAATATGCTTCGTGCCTGACAGTATTTTACCCATTTTTTACGGAGCTTCACTCTGCGCTTTAAATAAAAAAGATGAAGGAATACGTCTCATTGCAGTCGGTTTGTGCTTTCGTAGATTAGCAGCAAAATTAGTTTGTTTTATAATTTATGAAACTTTAGGCAATTTGCTTCGTCCAACTCAGTTAGGTTTTGGTACCAAAAGCGGATGCGAAATAATTAGCCACTCGGTCCGGCGATTTTTGTCGTTTCCTCATGTTACAGAAAAAATTATTTTGAAAATAGACTTATAACGCCTTTAATATGATCAATCGAGAAATTGTATTATCACACGTTAACAAGCACATACCACAATTTTTCAGGTTCATTTCAGTGTTATAGAAATCCTTCATTTTTATCGTTTGGAAAAAAAAAGCAAGGTGATCCTTTAGGTCCACCGCTATCTTGATGACGGAACTTTAGCTGGGAATCCTTGTAGCGTACTCAAAGATTTTTAATTTTTGAGGAAAGAATGTTTGAGTATTGACTTAAAAATTAATTTAGCAAAGTGTGAGTTTTCACATTTGAGTAAAGAACACAATTTAAATATTACAGACTATGACTCAAATATTGATAGTTTATCAAAAGCTGATCTTGAAAATCTTACCCTTTTAGGAGTATCTTTCTCTGAAAAGGAAATTGGCAAAAATTTTTCCTCAAAGATTGATGTTTTTCCAAAATTTTCCCACAAACTTTTATCTCTAAATTCTCATACTGCCTATTATTTATTGAAACATTCATTTTCGATTCCAAGAATCACTTATTTACTTCGGGCAGCGCCATGTTGGAGGATGTTGGAATGATTAGAAAAATTTGACAATCTACTAAAATTTAGTTTAGAAAATATTATAAACTGTAAAATTGATTCGAATGCTTGGTCACTGTGCATTCTTCCAATTAAATTAGGTAGTTTAGGAATCAGAAATAGCTCATCTCTTTGTTACTCAGCTTTTCTTGGTTCTTTGAATGATTCATCATATCTTTTTCCATAAATTCTTTCTGAGGAAATTATTTTGCATCCAGACTTTGCTTTAATCGAAGCATCAAATAAATATCAAAATTTAACAGGCATTTCGGATATTTCTAATTTAAAATCGCAGAGATTTCCATAATGCAATGTGTGATATATTCCTTCAGCAATTTTTTTTATCTTCAAAATCTCAACTTGATCAAGCACGTCTTCTAGCTCTTAATGAGCCCGAGAGTAATGCGTGGCTTAATGCTTTGCCCTCCTTTTCTTTAGGAAATTTATTGGATGACTCGTCTTTTCGTATTTCTGTCGCTCTTCGTCTTGGTCTTCCTGTTTGCGAGTCTCACACGTGCACTTGTGGCGAAATAGTGAGTAAATTGGGTCTTCATGGCCTCAGCTGCAAAAAAAGTGCAGGTCCATGGACTCCTCACAGTTTGATCAACGACATTATAAAGCGGTCTCTGGTTTGAGCAGGATTTCCAGCGAAACTAGAACCGTGCGGTATTTGTAGGAGTAACGGAAAACGGGCAGACGGGATCACTTTGATTCCTTGGAAGGAGGAAACTTTAGTTTAGGATGCCACCTGCAGCAACACGCTTTGCAGCTCCTATCTTGGTAAAACTTCTCATAAATTGGGAGAAGCGGCTAAGATAGGAGAAATACAAAAAAGGAAAAAATATAAAGAGCTAGAAGGCAGAGGATTTTTGTTTTACACTTTTGCAGTGGAAACCCTATGTCCATGGGGTGATGAAGCTAAAAAATTAATATCTGAAATAGCAAAAAAAATTGAAACAAAAAATGCTATAAGTTTCATCACCCAGCGGATCAGTATCGCCATTCAAAGGGGGAAGGCGGCCTTAGTGCTGAGGACCTTACCCGAAGAACAAGGATTGGAAGAAGTTTTTTATTTATAGTTTTTTTTTATGATTAATTTTTATTTTGATTTTTTTTAAAGTTTTAAACCGATTTTTACAATTTTTTATATATATATATATATATAATAGAATAATACGTAAAATAGAAACTATGGTATTTTTAAAATAAGCCTTACTAAGAGTAGCCTGCGGCTCTCAAATGATATTAAAGGAAACTATTCAGGTTATAACAGGAATCCCGCCCATAAACATATTTGTCGAAGAAATTGTATATGAAGGTAAAAATGGCCTCAGTAAAGAAAACAAAAAAACTGCAAAAGAGAAAACACTGGAATCCTGGCAAGCAAGATAGGACCGACCGAAATACCGAAAAAGGACAATGGACGAAAAGAATTATTCCCGAAATTAAGACATGGATGGACTGAAAACACAAAAAAATGGATCACTATATGACACAAGCTCTATCAGCACGTGGATTTGTCGGTAATGTCACAACGATTTACAGATAGAGAATATGACCATAGAGAACCTCTTCAAAGAAATAATACAACACGTAGATAAATGGAACCAGGGACATGATACGATAAGAATGATTTTAAAAATCAAACAAGATGAACAAACCTAAGAGACCAAAATAGTGAACGGCGAAATAGTGCCGTTATATTTCTGAGAATGTTTCCGCTATTTCGTGCAAATCTGGCAGAGAGGTTTAGTCCGTAGGTGTCTTCAACAGAGGATGAATCAAGGCCTTCATGTTATCTTATAATTGAATTTGCTTACCCAACAGAAATGTCTGTTGCTTAGATAAAATATTCCGGCCCCAGTAATTAGTGGATGCTTTTTTAAATTCGAAGCGAATATAATTAGCATCTTTTGGTTTCTTGAATCAAAATTATTCCATGGGGTTTGAAACAGTGTATCGAGCAAGTCTTCGTTCTAAAAAAATAAAAATATGTTTGGATAATTTTAACTTTTTGGTTTACATAGGGCATGCATTTTTCACTACCCCATAAAAAATGGGCTTTTGTACAATCGAGCGTAAGACAAATGAGCGTGGACAATTGAGCGCTGTATAATAATCGCCTAGACAAATAAAGGCAGCAAGTAAAAAAATTGCATCAGTCCCACGCTTAATTGTCCCAGTGCTCAGAAGTCCAACGCCCAATTGCCCCAGCGTTCACCTGTTCCATCGCTTATTAGTCCCGGGCTCAATTGTCGCAATGCTTAAATATCCTCCCAAGTAGCACGAATTGCTGTTAAACGGTTGGCAAAACCTTTTGCCAGCCAAATTTTGCACCCATATAGTTTTGGCTTTTGTCCATCGCAACCTCGTTGGATGGTTTTAAAAACCTTTTCCCAACTATTTCCGCCCTACGTTTTTCGGCTTTTAAAAGTTTTAAAAAACATACGGCTTTTTCTCATTTGGTAATTATGTGTTAAAGAATAAACCAAATAATTTTTAAAATAAAAAAAAGCATGGATGAATTAAAGATGATTTTGCCTTTAAATTAAAGAAAGAAAAGACATCTGGTCCAACGAGACCTGGCATATAATAACCACTGTTTATTTAAATTTTAAAGAATGTCGCACGGATAACATGGGTTTATGGCCTACCGTGAAAGTTAATCATATTTTGATATTTTGAAGATATTGTACTTTAGGTGAAAAAAATTACATTCTATGAGGATCGTATGTCTGTGATAGAAGATATGAGCGGTCAAAGAACGCATATCTGCTAACCACATACGGATAATTTTACTACTGCACAGGGGAGTATCCAGGATTATGTTTTAGGAAATCTTGATTGTCTGGGAGGGTTAATTTAAAAAAAAAACATAAATTTTGAAAGTAAAAACTTACTTTAATTTCGTTTGGGGGAACGATCGTTATCAAGTCTAGTCTCGTTTAAAAGGTAATCGATTAGTCTACAGAGGCGTACTTAAGATGATGTGTTGCAGTGCTTATGAGGGCCAAAACCGCTCCAATTTGCTTTTAAAAAAAATGTAAAATCGGAGTTACACTTTATTTTGTCCTGTTTTCGCTGGTAGTTTTCCGCAAGTTTGGCTTCATTTTAAAGGTAATCAAATACGCTACAGGGGTGTATCTAAAATTCTATCTTAGCGAAGTTATAAATACCTAGAGAGTTGAGTTTCATATAAATTAATAAAAAATGTAATAATATTCATCTTCTTCGAATTCGATTGAGATTTATAGAAGACTAAAACTCTTCTATAAGTTTAAACTAAGTGGGCTTTGACTTTGCTTTTAAAAACAATTAGGAGTAGATCATGATGCATTTTTGACATATCTATGAAATTTAAAGCCACTGCAGGAAGCAAAATCTTTGTTTTATTAATTAAAAATTAATATGCATCGTATGATATTACAGAAGATTCAGTTTATAAGTTTTGTTTGAAAATTAAATTACTCACTAAGTTTTTTTTTCTTTCTTATATAGTAGTAGAGAAAGGGCGGCGCGAAGTCTGGCAAGTGGATCTCCCTGGGCCGTTTCTGCCTTACCCCGAGCCTGCCCCTAATCCGCTGCCTGCACCACTGGTCTGACAGTCTGCTCATCTGGTTTTACTGTTATTTTTGCAAAGTCCAGTTTTTTATCCCATTTGAGCGTGTGCAGGTCCTCCTCATCCAGGGTCGGTAAACCGAATACCTGGTATATCGATCGTTCTCTGGTATGCCTCGCAGTCCGCTATACCATGTCGAGATGTCTCTTCTGCCCGCTCGCAGGCCCGGCACGTCGAGTCATTTTCCACCGCGATCCGGGTCATGTGCTTCCTTAGTCGGTTGTGACGTGTTATGATACCTGTCAGCAGACCAGCGTCCCTTCGCGATCTCCCCAGAAGTCATTTTTGTCTGGCTACATCCGGGCCCTTCACGAAGTCCTTGGTCTGTCTGCATCCTGTTCCTGCTCTCCAAGTGGTCGTCATGGCATCGTTGGCCCATTTGTTGAGTCGACTTTGCAATTGCCTCTTGGTTGTTCTTAGGAGTGGTTCCGGCCCTACATACTGGGTGCTTGCCCCGATCCTGGCGAGCTCGTCGGCCATCTCGTTACCCGGCACCCCCATATGTCCCGATACCCACATAAGTGTCACTTGTTTGCCCTCTCTCAAGGATTCTAGTGCATCCGCACATTCCTCCACCAGGGTGTTGTTGATCTTGGGCGCCCTTAGTGCCTTTAGGGCCGATTGGCTGTCAAAGCATATATAAACATGCTCCTCCGTACCGTTCTTCACTTCCTCCATGGTTGTGGCCATTATTATGGCATACACCTCTTCCTGAAAGACCGTGGCTTGCTCTCCGAGCGGGTAGCTCTTTTCAACCTCCTGGTCTTCTACGTAAACCCCCGATCCTGTGGTTTGCTTCTCCGACAGTTTGGACCCGTCGTAGCAAATCACGGCGTTCTCCTCGAACTGTTCGCGGAGGTTATCACTTTGCCATAGTTTCCTGTCTGGGATGACTACTTTGTACCTCTTGGTTTTTTGGTCTTTGTGTTTTGATCGCTGCCATTGGAATTTCTTTCTCGGCGATATGGGCAATCCTAAGATGCCCGCAGCTTCCCCTCTTCCTCTCCATTGACCTGTATCTCTCAGCCGAAGGTGGGTCGCCATCGCTTCTTTTCTGATCCAGATCGGAAGCGGCGGCGGTCTCAGAATGGTTTCGAGTGCCTATATAGGTGCCGTCCTCATAGCGCCGGTTATCCCTCTGCATATGGTTCCCTGTAGGCTCCTAAGCTTGAGGGTAGTAGTGACCTTCTCCACTGCTGGCCACCAGACTATGGATCCGTATTGGATCCTTGGTCTTAGTACTGCCGTGTACATTCAGTGGAGGTTTCTGGGGCTCAAACTCCAGGTGCGGCCAACCACTCGACGCAGTTGCCACATCGTTGTCTGCAACTTATTGGTCAATTTCGCAACGTGGTGAGCCCCTTGTCTGAGGTGACCCCTAGGTACTTTAGTTCTGAAACCAAAGTCAGGGGTCTCCCGTACATCTTGAGTGCTCTGAATCCCTTCATTTTCCCCTTTCTTGTGAAAAGGATCATCTGTCTTTTCTGGATTGACAAAGAGACCATTTTGTTGACACCAGTCTTCTATGATTCATACCGCCCTTTGCATTCTGTTACAGACGGTGTTTAGGTGGTGGCCCACCATCTACACGTCTGCGTCGGTGTATGCGTGGGCGTCGAATCCTCCCTCTGTTAGGCGTTATAGGAGAGTATCCATGATCAGACAACACAGTTTCTTTCTAATATAAGTAATTACGTTAATGTTTTTTCTGATAAAGATTCTAAAATTGAAACAATCAACACAAAAATATTTAAAGAAAACCGACTAAAACAATGTTTTAAATCCGATTTTTTCCATTTTTCTGATTTTTTTCCCACCAAACCAAACCTATTGCCAAAACTTGACCTATACTAAGTGGCGTATGCAGAAATTTTGTTTCTAGGGGGGTGCTTGAGGTTTCTGGGGGGACTTAAGTAACAACATAGTTTCAGATTTGGATTCCAACTCTCCTACGTGGAGTATTTTTAATGTAAAACAAAAAGTAGGTTGACGTCCTACCTCCAGAGGTTTCAAAGGATGATGAAAATAACAAGCTCACTTCATTGATTAAATCAGATAAAAAATGTTAATGCAAAAAGATAAAGTTGGTTTTTGTTTTAGCATTTTTCTTATTTATTGACTTTTTAAAGCCCATGCCCCCCTTAAATTATATTCTGCCTACGCCCTTAAATTACCTTTTAAATACGACTAACCCTTTAAAAACGACCAGAGAAAATAAAACACAAAAACGTTTTAGTCTCATATATTTTTTTTAATTAACTTTCTCAAATACTAAAGCCCTTTTAAATTATAGTTCTGGTTACGCCTCAGTGCAGTATTTAAGTACCTTTCAAATGACGCCCCAATCACGAAAATCTGCAAAGTACTTTTTAAGTTACGAGAAAAATTATCCGTAGGTGTTTAGTTAGACATACGTTTTTTCACGGCTCATATCTCCTATCGCAGACATACAATCCTTATAGAATTTGTCTGACGCAGTCGCAAAAACAAGCCTAAATGTGAATGGCAGAGCGAGCATCGGTTTTGACGCGGTCATTCTTGAACTGTGAGCATGCATTTGATGTGCTTTGGCTGTTGACTGATCGATGTCTTTGGTATGCGTATGGTAATATTTTCCTGCGGGTGTCACTGGACGGATAAATATTATTAGTTTACCTCATATAACTACGAGATAATATAACGGCCCTCCCCTTCAATCAAGTTGGCCTCGAAAAAAACCCATATGTAATGAACAGGCGCGTCGATTGCGTCAGTAGTGAAAGCAACTGACAACCGTCTGGCAGCAAAAATATAGGTTTATGTTTAATATTTTTGTTTAATAGTGTTGTCTAGTGTTTCCCGTAATAATAACGCACACAATCTCAGAAAATACCGCCACAAAGTTTTAAAACACAAAAACTCCACAATAGCATAAACAAAATGGCAAAACCATACCTCGTCAAAAACGTAAAATTTTGGATAATGCCCAGTTTTCTCAGGAAGTGGGTTCGCCACTTGGGGCCATGTCCTCGTGTAACTTGCGGTTAGAGATGTTTTATCCATAATATAATAAAAAAGTTTCCGAACAGATGGTGTCGCTGTCACTGTCACACCAAGCATGGATTTGTTAGTGCATGCGCAGTAGATTTTTGGTTTACGGCCTGGTGGCTCAAACAGTTTTAAAGCTGTGGCTGTGCCCTTTGCAACTGTCTACTAGTGTGCTTCAAGATTGGAGTGAAAGTTAAGTTTTATGTCAATGTTACATAAATGTCTTGTCATAATTAAAAAAGATTCTTTATAATTTGATTTCAAATATCTTAATTGTGGATAATTACCACAATTGGTGACCCCGACGTTTCAACATGCCCAATAAAACCTTACAAGAACTCACTGGAGAAGATGTTTCAAAAACACTGGAAAAATTTGGCTTGCAAAACCATGGACCGAAATCTGATAAACTCATCACTTTGGAAAATTACATCCAGAAAAAATACGAAACTAATCCAAGTGACTACGATTTTTCAAATATTCTTCTAAGTACAACAGTTTTGTTACCTAATGATAATATTGAAAACTTTGGAACTCTAAATTCTTCCATATCTTCTGTCTCCACAATTGAAGAATTGAAAAACTTATTTATGGCAGCTCTCTCTGAAATGAAATTGTCTCAAAGAAACTTAGAGACACAAATTATTTCCCTTCAACAAAAAAAATAATTTTTGGAATACGGATTATGCTAGCAAAAGATTATTTTCAAAGAGATACATTCTTTGTATAACAGCATCACCACAAACAGTGCCTTATCAGTAAACGAAAGTAACAACTATAAGTTCTCACTGCCTCCGTTTTGGCGAAAGGAACCAGAAGCTTGGTTCATCAACATTGAAAAACGATTTATTGAGGCTGGAATTAATGTGGATACAGTTAAATTTAATAAAGTATTGGATGCCCTGGATTCCAGCATTATTACTCAGATATCTAACATAATAAAAAATTGTAAAACCGACAAATATCAGTCAGTTAAAAGACAGTTAATTGATATTTTTGGAACCAGCACGGAAACAAAAATCAATGAACTACTGCAATTTTCTCTTCTTGGTGACAAAAAACCTTCGGTGTTATTTAAAGAAATGCAAGACTTGGTAAATAATAAGATTGATAATGACGTTTTAATGAATCTTTGGCTTGAAAAATTACCGATGGATATTAAAAGAAACCTTAGAGGCCTAAAAAAGTCATTAAGTTGGAAGAAATACCTGTTGTCGCTGATGGTATGATGGAGAACCCAATGGTTCAACTAATGAAAACGTTATGCTAAACAAATCAGGGCTCATGATCAAGATTTACAGGACCGCAGAAACAGCAATTTAGATCTCGATCGAGTTCACCATCCGATATTTGCTGGTATCATCGCAAATTGAAGAGCAATGCTCATCAATGCATACAGCCATGTAATTTCTAAAGTAATCGCACGGAAAACTCCCAAGACCGTCGTTAACGGCGACAGACGATTATGGTCACACAAAAGAAAGTCGCCTATATATTTTCGACCCCCAATCAAAATTAAAGTTTCTTATCGACACTGAAGCTGATGTTTCTGTTTTGCCCTACCACCATCCTCAGTGTAGTACATCTGATCTTCTTATTTATACCGCAAACGGACACAAAATTGAAACATTTGGAACAAAAACTTTAAAAATTTCATTGGGGCTAGGCAAAGAATTTGTTTGGCGTTTTGTAGTAGCATCTGTTAGCAAAATTTTAATATTTTGGTTGATATCGGTAACAAGAGGATTATAGAAGAATACTCATCGAGTTATGGAGAATAAATACTGATTGTCCATACTTCGACTTGCTTAATCAATTTCCAAATTTAACTAAATCTACCTTGTTGGGAATTTGGAACCTTTGGTTGCACTAAAACAAAATTATGATTGTTTTCCACAAACCAAAACTACACTTTTTTGCACTCGACGCGCGTTTCGCTAACAACGTTAGCATCATCAGGAGACGATAAACAATGAACTAAATTAATCTACGCTCTATCTTATATACAATCCTTTAGTGGGCGGAGATAAGACCAATAAATTGTGATTGGTCACGATTTTTAATCCTATCTCATCAAGGCGTCTTAAGAAACTTACCTAACCCCACAGGCAACACCGTTATGTAAATATTACGTAAAACTTACTACATATGAATACTTTTTGAGACTTTGATGAATTTAAAATTAAATATGTGTTTCGGACTTCTATTTTCTATATTTTATTTATACACGACGTTTCGATCAGTAAAATCTCTGATCGTCTTCAGGTTCAAACTACAATCTGTTCCTAAGGCTACGTACTTATATACTATGAAAAATCACTCAACCGTGAAGTTTAATAAGTTGGATCCGCCCAAGGAGGGGCTTCCAAATATTTGGAATTCCAACACTTGGTTTACTGAAAAACCCTGTGATTCTGCCCAATAAAGGCAGCTTCAAGAAATGTTCGTTTCTTTCAGTGAGACTCCTTGTGCAAAACCTTTGCTTCTGTCGGCTTCTGTTCGGCTATTCCTGATTTCGTTGTTTCACCTCTTTGGGTATTCGTCTGATATTCTTTAAGCCTGACAGATAGTGGTCTTTTTGTTTCACCTATATATGATTCACCACACTCACAAAGAATTTGGTAAATGGATTCCTTATTTTGTTTGTTATCCGGTTTTGTTTTATTCAGGAAGCTTCGAATTGTATTATTAGCTTTAAAGTTTAATCTTCACGGTTGAGTGATTTCCCATAGTATATAAGTACGTAGCCTTAGAAATAGATTGTAGTTTGCACCTGAAAACGATCAGAGATTGTACTGATCAAAACGTCTTGTATAAATAAAATATAGATAATGGAAGTCCAAAACACAGAGTTAATTTCAAATACATAATTTTCTCAAACTTTCAAAAAAACATAACTTTAGATTTGCGTAAATACTATGTTAATGTAACAGATGTGTTCGCTGTGCCGAACTTACCCGAAAAGGCAAAACCAATTGATCATTGGTATCAAGAGTCAATTGGTTTTAAAACCAGATTTTTAAAATATTTTAAAAACAAATTCCAGAAACCAACAATTTTGCTGTTAATTTCGGTTAAGAAAACGGGTTGGCTGAATTAAACTAAACTAAACTAAACTAAAATTTTTTTACCAAAAATCACACTTTACAGTTAGAATTTTAAACAAGTGACTGCGGCGCTACCAAAAAATGTATGTTTTGTCAAATTACAATTTTTTATTTTTCTTCTTCTTCTTCTTCTTCTTCTTCTTCTTCTTCTTCTTCTTCTTCTTCTTCTTCTTCTTCTTCTTGAGGTTTCCTGTTCGTAGATTTTTACTCTCTTTTAACCTGTTCTAAATAATTGCTTTCGTGTCACACTCCAAACAAACCTCTTTAATTTTTAACGCGGAATGTTCTCCTGGGTTCTTTTTCTATTTCGTTTCTTCGAAAAAAGTAGTTTTTTTTTATATAATTTGTTAATCATGCAAAAAAAATATTTAGTTTTGAGGAGCCCTAGGAAGGGTATAATTACCCCCTACCTACTTTTTGAATGATATCATCAACTGGCCGTATCGGATTGTGGGAAAAAAATGTTCAGTTACTTTAGAGTTAGATTAAAAAAGATTTGCGTGTTCGACGTGCTTACTACAAAACTTCGTCTGTGAAATAATATCAACGGTATTTCTGTTAGCGATAATATCGAAAAAATGACGTTAGTAATTACAAAAATAAAGAGCGCAGGACAAGTGCCCTGAATATTGGACCCTTAATCATATCTACGATCGCCCTTCATAATTCACAGTTTCACTTTTTCTATTTTTCATTCTATTGCCCTCTCACTTTTTTTGACAAGAAAGGAAATAGAAGTGAGCGGCAGCAACAAGAATTGGTTTGGTTACGTCGTACGTTGTAAGAACAACTTCAACTCTTTTTTTTGTCGACGCTTTCACAAACGCATCAAACATACGCTAACAACAAAGAATCAAAAATACAACGTATATAAGGCCTCCTTAGCGTTATGCAGACTTTTACTTTAAGTTAAGAATTTAATTTACACCAACTTTAAAGCAATCTTAAGCAATCCTTAGAAAATATTTATTTTTTACCCTTTTTTAGTGCATGCAGACGTCAAAAAACTACAGCTCCCTACACGGAAAGAAATAATGTCCTAGAATTCAATAAATCATGTTATCAATTTTAGAATCTGTCAATTTACTAAAATTTAGTACAATAAATTTGGTTTTATCTTCTGTGTACTTGAATTTAGTACATTCTAACTAGGATCAATCTTTGGACAGTATTTAACGCTAGTATAAGCTTAAAAGACCTTAATATTTGATTTAAACTTTTCCGGTGGGATTTACTAAAAAGGTTTAGTCTATTTTAGAACGGTCCTAAGTTTAAGTGCAATTTTTGGTTTTAAGCATTTTAAACCAACCCTCCTTGAGTTTTGAACAAGATAACATAGTTTGATTTATAAGAAGTATTTTAATAAATTTATTTATTGAATAATCATCTTAACACAATCTTTTGTTGGATTTAAGAGGAAATTTTCAATTTAGAAGAAAAGAAAATTAAAAAATTTAAACCCACGCCGAGTTTATATAGTAAACACGCTATAGAATAAATTAACATTGGGGCTATATGTCACTCTAATTAAAACTTAAACTTGTTAATTAATTTTTCACACAACGATTTAGATGAGTATTAATAAAATAAGGAGTAGATTTATTTTGTATTTATTTAAAAGGCGTTTTTATTTATGAAATGTGTTAAAAAACATAAATGCTTTTTTTTTACATTTCTGTCACTGTCGAAATTTCAGTTTTAAAATATTAGCGCTGCGTTCAATCACAAACAGCGAGTTCGGATATTTTACCTCTGCTTTCACCAAGCTCTACTGATGAAAGCTACAGCTTTAAAATGAGTGGACTTTGAGTAAGGAAAGTTTTCTTGACTGAGCTTTTCGATAACCGCAATGTTTTACTTTCAGTTTGTAAATAAATTAATATATTTGTTTTGGGGTTTTTATTTGGTATATTTTTCGTGCATAATCAGTGACCTTCACTTACGTTTATTTTGCCTTGTAGTGCCGTCATAAATATATTTTTTGTGCTGAAAACGGGTTCAAAATATGGCGTTTTTATGGACAAAATAGGAGGTATTTTATTGAGTAATGAACAACTTGGGATATTAAATAAGGTAAATTAATCCTTGTAAAAACGGTTACTTGGGGAAATTATAAACGAACTTATTACCAAATCCCACAAAGCAATCATTTCTGGGGGCTATAAATTTAAACCACCCCCCTGAGGTGGTCTAAAAAATCACCAACATTATAACCTCAAACCCAAATAATGAAGCTATTATGTGCTAAATTTTTGGCGTATTCACCATTTGCCATTTTGAAACCTGTAAAAAAAAATTCGTTTTAGGGCATTTTCTTCTAAAATATGGTGTATTTTGAGAAAAAAAGCAGTTTTTCAGTGGTATTTTGCTATAACATTACAAAATAGTCAGTAACGTTGTGTCTTTTCTGTATGGGTAATTGTTTTTTGAAAATTGGTTTTAAAATTTAGTACCCCCCACACGTGTAAATATTTAGACCTGTGGGGGGTACTATTTTACCTTAGTAAATCTCACTGTTAAGCACTAAACTCTAGTACATGCTGCCACTAAATATAATTATTAGAATATATTGGTTTTAGTATTAACCACTGAAGTAACGATAAGTACATAAGTACTGAATACTAGTACTTAAATATGGCAGTAGTGTTTATTCCTTATAAAAATTGGTATTAGTAAATTGTGTTACTACCACTCAGTATATAAAGATAGATTCTAGCACAGGTGAATTAGAGATAACCAATTAAATGAATATCAATGTAGGTGTACTGATAGTCAATATGCACGTAGTAAAGATAAACTTATTTGTACTAATTTTTAACGGTTTTTTTATTGAAAGTTTTTGTATCAGGATTATGTCAGTTATCCCAGAACTTACACGGGTGTATGTTGTACGAGTTATTGTCTTTCATGGCGCCGTTTTCGCTTGTAAAACACGTAATATTTGTTTTCAGTTTTGGATAGGAAAAAACTTATTATTTTAAAGGTATGTTAAACAAACTATTTAAAATAAGTATTTTTTATAAATAGTTTTCTTTTATATTTTTTCAAATTATTATCCATCTATTTTTTTATTTTAGATTCAAGGAACGTTTTAATTGTCGAATTGTTTACAATGCAGTATGCCCATCGATTTACTACGACGCCAAAGAAAATTTAGACCTGCCGATGACCAGCAATACAAGACTATCTATCTGAGTTTAGAGCAACGTTCCAACCAGTTATCCTGGTAATGAGTAATTACACTAATACCTATACAAATCCGTAACTTGTATTATTTAATAATTTAATAATTCTATATTATATATTTTTTACCCGTTCCCGACAAAATTTACTGTACTACATTTAAATCTACGATAAGCTTATATGTAGTGCAAAAAGAACTGTAATCTAGTAAAAATAGTATTAAATATTAGAAAACAACAAAATGAATCTCGTGTCCGCAAATAAAAGTGAAAGTAACACTCGTGGCATATCGGACAAAGCGTTTTTGTTTCTCACTCACACAAGTGACAAAATGAATCTCGTGTCCGCAAATAAAAATGAAAGTAACACTCGTGGCATATCGGACAAAGCGTTTTTGTTTCTCACTTGTATTTGCGGACACGAAATTCATTTTGTTCACTCACTCACACAAGTGAGAAACAAAAACGCTTTGTCCGATATGCCGCGAGTGTTACTTTCATTTTTATTTGCGGACACGGAGATTCATTTTGTTGTTTTTTTAATATTTTGGCTTTTTAGTTCTGCGCAATAAGCCTCCTCCGGAGCGATTGCTTGCTGATGCCTTAAAATTAGGGCCACGTAGTATGAAGCTCCAATTGGGGGCGGTGTTGCTGCGAACGTTACTCCTTTTTAAGAGTCATCTTACAGTGACCTTATACCTTTACAGGTTTCTACTTTATAACCAGCTGAAAGGTACAGGATTCTGTATTTACGGTGTTCTGCACTTTTCAATTTTGATGTTTTTGTTTCTCGGTTTATTCGACAGGTGGCGCACACAGTTACTACGTCCCCACGGATTACAAACTTTTTGTTTTAAATTCGAAAGCTTCAACTGCCAGGTACAATCCTATGACTCCCTGATGATTCCTAATAAGAATGAAACAGGTCTGTAGGTGTTTGGATTCTCCATTAGACATTGGAGGCCTGGTCGTAGTGAAGTGAGTGAACAAAAACGCTTTGTCAGATATGCCACGAGGGTTACTTTCATTAAATATTAGTATTAAAAGGCATTTGTGGCACTAAAAGCTAGTACAATAAGTACTACAATTTTAGTTTAAAAATAATAAATATTAGTACAAATGTATTAATATTTACTCCAAGATGTTTGAGATTTAATAAAGAAAATACTAAATGCTATTATTAAAAGTACTGACAAAGAGTTATTGCTATTACAAATTTTCCTAATATTAATGCAATCTGTACTTTTTCAAAATAAATATTATTGAGGCTTTATACTAATATTTATTCCTAAAATACTGATTTATAGTTCAAAATCAGCCAACCTCAAGCTCAGCTAACTTGTACTAATATTAAATACAAATATTATTGACGCTATATTGATCCCAAGATTTACTAGTTTTTAGTGTATAGTACTAATATTTAGGACATACTTCCTTCCGTGTATGTCCTGGACTTTATGCATGGTTTATCTAGATTATTTGGGGGACGATCCGTATTGGGATCGGGAACGACCTCACCTGCTCGACCTGCTGGAGGGTGAAGGAGACATCCCATCACCTGGTAGCAGAGAGTGTGACGCATACACAAGGACAAGGCAACAGATACTCGGACGCCGAATCTCGACTTTGTGAAGAGATCAGGGAGACCAGAGGGCTGCGTTCAGAATGCCCACACCCAGTGTAAAAAACGCACCGGTGCGTGGTGTGTCGCTGTTCAGGAATATGAAAATGGCCGGTGTGTCTCATTTTCGTCGATCAGGAAAGGTGGTGTGTCTTTTAGTGCGTTTATAGCGTCATTAGCAAGGCCACTAACATGCGGAAATAAGGGTCAAAATTGCACATATTTATGTGTATTTTAGTGAGCTTATCACACTACACCGTCACTTAAGTCTCGACTTGGGCGATGGTTGGTGTGCTTGAATGAGGTTATGATATCGTGAAATTTTAATAATTTTTAACGATAAGACTGTTTAAAAATTTAATTTTATTATTTTTTTTTTAACTAACTCTGTATAATATATGGTTTTTCATGATTTTTTTTCTAGGGTCCTCCTTAAGACAATTTACCTAATAAGTAAGCAAAACGTGACTTTTTTATTTTTCTTTCTATTTTTAAATGTGATGTCTTATTACTCTAGTATATACTTTTTTTATAGGAGGTCCCAAAAAGTTCTAGCTAATACTTGATCATTTTCAAAATTTTGGGATATTTATGTAGCCATTCAATGAACTCATATTTAAATAATATGTTAATAAATAAAAAAAATGGTGTATATTAAGAAATCAAAAAATGATGGGGACGGTTTTAAAAACTATACAACATTTTTCAGCACACATGCCTCTTTTGGGACATTTCATATTGGATAATGTCACAAAAGAAAAGCAACCCCGGAAAACAACCCAAAACCGAGCATTCGAAAATAAAACAGGACAAAAATCCTATTTTTACATTTTGCTACCCACTTGCATCCCAAAAAATATGTTTTTGCTTCATTTCTTATTAGATAATATGATACAATAAAAGCAACCCCAGAAACCAACCCAAAATTCTAAAATAAGAGGAAACAAAAAGCCTATTTTATAATTTATCCCAACATCCCTTTGTTTTGTTTTTGTGAATCAGCTGAAATTAGACAAGAATGAAAGATTATAGGTGGTTTGTACACTTACGGACACAACGAGTGCGGGCACGTTCACCATGGTGTGGGCTTTCTGAACGCAGTTCAGAGACAGAGCCGCCGCGCCGTACATGTAGTATAGGTGCTAGGTGGCCCTTTTCGGGGTAGAACAATTAAAGAGAATATAGCTCTTCATGCCCCCTTTCTCTACGACTACTTGGGGGACGATCTTGAACTTATTGAGGGTGATATTGAATTGCTTGACCTCTCATTGAGTTTGATATGCCGAGAAAAATATAACAGAAAATTCTCAGTAGTCACTAGGTATCTGTATCAAGTCTCTTAACATAGCCATGAGAAAACTATAGTCGTCTTTGGAGTGAAATTGACACGTCTTTTTTTATATATATATATATAAATTATAGTTTTCAAATTCAAAATAAAACAAATTAATTGCACCTGAAGACAATCAGAGATTGTACTGATCGAAACGTCATGTATAAATAAAATATAGACAGTGCAAGTCCGAAACACAGAGTTCATTTCAAAACAAATTAAGTTATGGAAAAAAACGGTAAAGTGGTTGACACATTTATCAGTGTTCCCAAACCAACTGCCAGACAAACGAAGGTTACCAGATCTCTGCAACGCTGCCAGATATCAGAGCGGTCCACATAAGCAAACCTCAAAAACGAATGGTGCAACTAAGGTTCCTTAATTGTACTTTCCTTAAGTAAATGTTGGTGCAATTAGCTGTAAGTGTCTAAGTATAAAGCTAGTTTCTTATTTGTTTGCGTCTGCGCGGTTCAGGGTAACGGTTTGCAAGTAATGTATGTAAGAGTGGCGTCAATAATTTGTAAAGATTAAATCACTTTTCCTAAATTGTTGACTTGACAACATCGCGTAGCTAGGCATCTCTCTAACTACATGTGATTTAAACAGCGTTGACACTCAACGCACGCTATTCCTATATCCAAAGTTTCGCTGACGAACCCTGTATATCACTCGCTATGTTACCTGATCGCCAAAGTATTGTCCACAGCTGGTATACAAAAATGAGACCAAAAAGCTTCCGTTTAGTAATATTAAACACGTAAGCACAGATTGTCTTTCCTAAAAAAAAATAAACCTACAATTCTAATTTCAAAAATCAATGAACCAGTGGCGGCTTGTAACTTATAACACTGATGAGGCACCAAGATCAAAAATGTTTAAAAAATAAACACCATAAATGAGAATAATATTGGTCAAATTTAAAATCTAAAACTTATTAAGATAAAAAAAAACTTTTCTTCAATCTACTATTTTAGGCGTTTTTACTTTGACATAAAAAAAAATTATATTTTTGTATTTTAACGCCCGAGAACGAAAAAATTAGCCTAGGGCTTTAATAACTTTAAACGCTAGTTATCCCCTCATTCCACAATTTTTCTGTTTGTGACAAGACCAAAATGTTTGAATATATAATCACTTACAAGCGTGATGCGCGTATTATAGGCTGAGTTGTCAAGGCATGAAACGGATCTTTTAGTCGCCTCATGTTATCATGTAATTTAGAAAAAGTAAAAGGCGTCTCAAGGCTTTATACAAAAAAAAATAGGGTTTTTAAATGTACGATTTGTTCATTTTATAATTGCAATAACAAAAAAGGAACTTTGCGTTTTTTAATTTGCAAAATTTTAATGCGGCCAGCGAGGCTTGATGCGGCACATAAGATCAGAATTCATTCTCGCCTCACCCAGCCACCCCGCGCTCTCGGCAGGCTCTCGGACAGCGTTGATAGAAGACCAAAGCAAAACCGTTGCAGAGTGGGAAAGCGAGGCGACCGGAATGAGTGCTTCATCCATATTTGATGGAACATACAAAACAAAGCAAGGCGGAATAATGAAATGAATGACATAAAAGAACTAGCACCCTAATATTGAAATTTAAAAAATGTTATGAAGGGCTTTTTTCTTCTACACAAATTAAACACAAAAAATCTTGAAAAAAATTAATATACCAGTTTTTCCAAAAATGTTGATGAGGTGCCTCATCTGACGAGCCGCCACTGCAATGAACCCAAAATTGTTTACATTAATAAGTAAACTAAAGATCATGAACAAATTAAAATCGTCTATGTTATATCTTAACAAACGAAGGGTACAGGCAAAGAAGGTGATATGTCAAAAAAGTTAGTTTCGAGAAAAACGCATTTAAAGTTTTGAGACTTCTAAGCAGTAATTTATAAAAGTAAAAAAGGATACATTTTTACTTACCATTGTTTGATAGGATTCTCTGCTACACATACCACTCTTAGTTACTATTTTAGTAAATTTGTTGGGTGAAAACACGCAATTTCTCACAAAAAAACACATCCAAACAGGGAAAGAAAGTGTTTTGTCATGAAAAATATTATATTCAAAAAACAGTAATATTATCATTATGACCTCGATTATTCTACAATTTCAAAATTTAAACTTTTGTATGTGAATGTGATGATGGTGATATCTTCTCATAGCACCTGATGGGCAGTACGTCTGAAAATATAGCGCATATAAGATTAGAATATAATTGAAAAAATGAGTTTTTTTACCTTCTACGTCACGTCATAGGTGTGGCACTGCATTGTAGTACTCTTGAGCGGAGGAATGGCAAAACTTTTTGAGGTCCTGAAGGTCCTTCCATTTCGGTGTACTTATGGGCAGAATATCTGTAAAAATAATTTTAAAAAAATGTATTAATCACTTGCTATAAAAAGAAGAACGTTTTTTTACCTCTGTATAAGAATTCTGGATGTTGAAATTCTCCTTTTTTTAATTTATTCTTGTTTTCCACGACCTTCGATTTTGCATCGATGACAACACTGCTTTCCTAAATACCATTGTAGTTATTCCGATGTAAAATCAATCTTGGGTGTTCCTTAACTATTTTCAGTTCTCTGATCGGTCTATACGGAAAAGGGCATATGCGTCGGTAGCGTTTTAATAGAAAGGTAGTCCAGCTTTGGAAGTATGATTGTCTAACTTTTTCAACATCAAAAGGGCATGGTTCATCACCTCATACCACTTCATACCATTCTTGAGGAACTTCGACTCTACTCTTTTGCTTTATTAAACCAAAATCCTTGTCGCACTCTAAGTATGAGTGCCCCGGTATCGGAAAAGTAAGTTTTATGCTATCTAGCCTTTTCTCGGTTTTGGGATACACATAGAAAATACTTTGTGATGTAGAAAGAACATGAATGTTAAAAGAGAATGTTGAAATCTGCCTTTTATAATATACGTCGTTGGTTGATATATTCGGGGCAGGCAAATTTTTGGCGAAATCCAGGCAAATTGCCTCGGTGTGTTCAGATTGTTGGCTTTCTCTTTTAGCTTCCCTCTTTCTTTTATAAAACTGTTCAGCCTTCATTTGTGGGATTTGCTTTACATCTCGGTCTATTTGACGATACCTCAGTGTGTCTGTTTGCGTTCAGTTCAGCTTTTTAGTCAAGAAACTTTATTTTCGCTTGATATTCATCACACTGACTACACGTGTCAGATCCTGGATAACCAAAGGCGGCTATATTAAAGTCTTTTGACAAAATGGTTCTATAAGTTTCATAGGAAATAGGGTGATTTGGGAACTGCTCATATACATTTTTTTTATATTAAGGTCTTTCGGCAAATATACTTTATTTGAATAACGTAGGCTGTAATGGCTTTTGCGACCTTGGAATGACTTAATATGAATTCTAACTACATCTTGAAATTCATCAGATAATTTATGTTTGCGGTTTTTGTGCTTACCCCATTGATCTTTTGGTGCCTCTCCCTTAATTTTTAAAGATCTCTGTAACACTTCCAACGTTTTCCGGCCAATTCTATGGATAGCCAGAAAGGCCTTTTGACATACTTGGACCTCTTCGGTATTTCCTTCTGCATTTTGAAACCTTACGCGATAGCTAAAAGTAGCATCATGGAGGACAGCGTACTTCTCAGACTGTCTGGGCCTGCGTTGTTTAATACGCAATAACGTAATAAGTCCACACAAATATATATTTTGTTCGTCGACAGAAGCAAGCCAATTGAAATTTTGAATATTTTTTTTTCGAGACTCTTCTGGTACATGTACGAAACACTCAAACCTTTTGCACTTACAGTCTTCTCGAAGGGAATGACTTCTGAGGTTAATCAGTTTATTCACATCACTCATTTTAGCGCATCTTTTTCGTCTTTTACTCGAGTTATTTAGTTCAGACATCTTTTTTTACTAACTGACGTACACTTAAGAACAATACGGATAATAAACACGTCTGATGCAACAACCATGCATGCACTAACCTAAAACAATACCTAAATTATTATTTTAATCTTGGCTCCGCAGCGACACGCGTGTTTCCTGACTTAACACCTTCTTAAGTGGTTTCGTTCGACATATCGCCTTCTTAGCCTGTATGGCAAAAATAAAATGGGTCGTATCTGCTGACTGATTGCGATTACAGGCTGCACATTTTATAGAGGGAAAGTTTACACCTTTACCTCATAGATGGCATGTTTAACTCGATTTCAGCAAAAATTGACATATTGCCTTCTTTGCCTGTACCCTTAAAAAAAAACGTAAATTAAACTTCTTTCCCTCAAAGAGGCAATAGCGTTCGCAGCTTTTTTAGGGGAGGGGGGATTCTGTTAAGTACGTGGTGGATTGGGTTGATGCGAAAAACAGTACTCATTAACTTTTAAAATTTAAACTTAAAAAATACAGTTTAATCTTTGAAGGGCAAATCCATAAACTGAAAAAGAAAAAAACAAAAATTTAAAAAAAAGCAACGCTTTTCACATTTTTTTAGTAAAAAATAGTTTGAGGTTGCATGGCACTCACCAAAAAAGTAAGGTAAGCAAGACTGGTAATTATGCATACAGAATTGACAATTTGAAGGAACATCGGGATAAACATGTAATCAATAATTATTTTGGCAAACCTAAAAAAAATATTTATTTTTTTTACTAATCCTTTCGACAATGTTTTCTATCTTAAATTGACAATTTTCTGAGTGGCCATTTTGGCTTACGTAAAAGTTTTACCAGCCTTTTCTAACCAAATTTTTCTACTAAAGTCGGTTCGCTGTATGAAGTCCGATATCGGATTAAATCTCCAAAAGATGTTATCGCTTTTTGAACAGTAAGTCAGTTAAGTTAGAATGCCCTCGCTGTACTTGATCATACCAGACATCCCATTGGTTCACTGTATTCGCAAAATATGAGTGGGCTAAATCAACGGACTTAAAACAAAATTATTTAAGAATTATGCGTTATACCTTTACCACCATAAATATTTCTATTTGATTTTATTTTTCACTTATACTTTTGAAAAACTTTTTGCGTTAATAAGTTAAAGATTTTAACAGGTATTTTTTCCGAGAATTTAATTATTTTGCGGTCATTATAGGTAAATCTGAAGCTGTCGTCAATGCTAATAATCACTATTTTCCAAGAAATAATAAAAATTTGCTCCAGTTGGGGATGTTCTATTTTAAATAAGTATTGTGTGTAAATTACGGAATTTAAAGCAGTTATAAAGCAAAGTTATGGAAAATGTTCAGCAAGGTGGCACAACGCTTAGAAGGTGTTTATCTCGAGGTGAACGCCGTTTGGTATTACAAGTGGAACGTTATTTTACGTTAGAAAGAAATATTTGTGTCTGTTTTGGCAGTGCAAAAACGAACGTCTGATGCTTGGGGCATTTCAGATAAGACCTTAAGAAGACTTCGAAAAACGAGTGAAGAGGAATTGGACAGACCATATAAAAGGGTTCGACAGCATTAAAAAACTTATGATCTATCCCAAGAGATTAAAGTATCGATTAGAAATATTGTTTATGATATGTATAAGTTATCCTCAAAGCTAGAAAAGATAACGGAAAAACAACTTTGCGATATTGGAATTATTAGTTTGTCCAAAATTTTAAAAGAGATGGGCATTAAATATAAAAAAACGAACCACAGAAAAGTGCTTTGCGAGCCATCTAATATTGACATATAAGATAATAATATAATAAGATTACATAAAAAACAAAAAATCGGAATTGGCAAGGCAAGTTGTTTTTCTTGACTAAACATGGGTATTTGCGCACGGAACTTCAACAAAATCGTCTTGGCAGGATGAATCGAAACATTGCTATTCCACTACCCGTGCAAGTAATGAAAAAAGATATTTAATAATACATGCAGGTAATGAAGAAGGGTTTATTTCAAATGCCAGTTTAATATTTTCATCAACAAAAAAAACTGACGATTAGCACGGCAATATGGATGCTAAAATTTTTGAGCATTGGTTTGAGGAAAAACTTTTAAAAAGTTTAGAAAACCCTTCCTTAATTATTTTCGACAATGCGTCTTACCATACGAGACTCGAAGAGAAATTTCCTACAAGCATCTGGAAAAAAGAGGAAATAAAAGAGTGGTTATCAAAGAAAAACATAAACCATGAAAATTTATTTTTAAAAACTGGTCTTTTAAGCAAGTGTAAAAAAATTTAAAAAAATATGTTATTGACAAATTAGCCCTACCATTGCCATTATAACGCAATTGAATTGAAAAACAAACATGCTTGTAAAAATATCGGTCATCGTAGCGTTATAAAGTTGTGGGAGGAGGCACTTAGCAAAGTGTTCAAGGAAGAATGGCGGAAATGCATTGAACACAAGGAAAAAATTATTTTTGAATCTTATGAGACAGAACAGGTTATAGAAAAAGTAAGAACGTTAATTATTTCGGATGATGATTCTGAAAGCATGGATGATATTTCAGTTGCAGAGGAAGTTTATTTTTAGTATGCATTTATAAGTAGGTGCGTTCTATCGCAAGACTGCAATATCGGTTCTTTTTACAACCAAAAGTTTATAAAAAAGAATTCGTAAAACTAATTTGCCTATATACTATAAAAGCTAAAAAATGTTTACAAATGTCCAAACCATGACTTTCCTAATAACCCATGCAAAAACAAAATTTTGTAAAAAAGAACTATTTTAGCCATTAGATGTAAAAACTACTAATATTTAGCAAATGTAATTCGTCATGTTCCAAAAATATAATTTATTGTTTGAGAATCACCACTTACCTGCTCAAGAGGTTTTATTGGTTAGCGGACTTCTTACAACGAATGCACTTTATCTACTAGGTCCCAGTAAAATTACTTTTGTTTCCCACCTTGTATAACAAAATAGTAACTAGTTGGGAATTTTTGTACTGAAATTTGGTATAAAAAGATTGGCAACAATTCTACGCAAACCAAAATAAAATTTATACAGTGTTCGACAATTCTTGTCCAGGGTGCCGAAATAGCGTGTATTGCAAAAGAAGCGCAGCCTAGTAAATGAAAGCGAAAGAGATAATAAACTTGAGAAACCCATACGCTGTTGCCGATGCCACACACAATTAACTAAAAAATTTACAAGTAACATCCCGTCAAATACCGATAAATTTTGCCTCCAAAGGGCGTAAAACAGTGATTATGAGTATTTTCTTATTTTAGTTTGAAATTAGAATATGCTAAATTAATAAAAATGCCTGTTTATCCACAAAATTTTACTACCGATTGACGTTGCTCTTTCAATAAAGCCGCGAAAAGTATGAGTCTAACTTCCTATAACCAGTTCCGACTCTACGAGACAATTTATCGTAGCAGTCTCGCATTCTCACGAAATATCTTGTTGAAATAAATTGTAAACAAAATTACTTTTTTTTAAGAATAAAAAAAGTTAAAACAACTTAGCGCACTCTTTTAATCTGCAACCCTCTACCCTTTCTATCTTTCTACTTAGAACGCTTTTTGTAACCGTATTCATGTTTTGTTTAAGTTTAAAACTGTTATTAAATTTAATAACAGAGGTGTTTTTTTTTCAAATTCTGATTCTTGTAGACTTGTAGGGACGCCTGCTCTTCAGGCCCAATGAGCATTTTTGTCTATATAAAGTTACAGCAAATAATATAAAACCTTCATAAAATAACCAAAAGTTATATTATTTAGTGTTGGTGATAATTTTATAACCCTAATATATCTCTTAAATGAGTAAAAAAGACTTGAAAAACAACTGTTCAACACCAGCTTATAAAAATTTATGGTACATAATAATGGATAGAAAAACAACATATAGATTTTATAAAACTTCCTTATGAGCCCTAAAGTATAGAGATTATTATAAAAAGGTTTTACAACTGTTCTAACAACACTACATAACAACTTAAAGGTTTTTATGGATTTAGAAATATAGATTTTTCATCTTTCTTCCCTTTGCTTGTTACGTATTATTCTTTTTCTTTTTACAATAAAAAAAATTTATAAAATGGTGTTTAGTAATCTTCTAAAATAAATAAAAATTAAAGTTAGATAAGCTGAAGCAGAAATATAAATATTTATATACTAAAGTCAAATAAAAGCTGTTTTTCAAGAAAATTTCCGACAATTCTATAAAAAAAAAATTACAACTATACCACTGTTTACCTCGTCAACACTATTTTATAACCCTTTTAAAAAATGATGCTACTTGGAACAAAGGGCTACAGATGGCGCAGTGTTGAACACTGATGGTCCGTTTCTGCGAGCTTAACATAGTTACCATTATTCTCTTTTCCTAAATGCATTCCTCGAGAGATCCAGCATACTACACATACCAGGAAAAATACTCGCCTCCATACACTTCAAGCCTGAATAACTGTAAGAGGTAACTATCTCAAGTTAGATTGAGGGGTCGAAGGGTGTACAGGCGAGTATTTTCCGGGGTGTTCACATTTGCCGCCGACCAGCACTATCAGTGTCTGCGCTCGACGTTTCACGGTGCGTTTTTGAGACCTTAACACGGTTACTATATTGTTCTCTTTTTCTAAAACTCGGTTCCCATCTATGCGTTTCTCATTCGTGGGTCCCCCGAATCAAAACACGTATCACGTGGTCTAAGCGAGATTTGCTAATACATTTCATGTCGGACCACGTGATGAGTTTTTTTGAGTCAGGGTGACTGCGCATCAGAAACGCTGGTGGGAATCGGGTGTAAAATGCATTCGATACAGATATCTGTCATCGACAACTATCTCAAAAAGATTTGGATCTCTTATCTCTCTCAGATTGATGTAATTAAAACAAGATAATAATGGTATGGTATCTCGCAAAAACGCGCCTTTTGATGTCGCAAAAAGGCTCCTTTTGATATCGCAAAAACGCGCCTTTTGATGTCACAAAATTAATCTTAAAAAATCTTGTTTGTGTTGTTTTTATAATTGGCAAAATAAATTAAAATTGTTTTTTTTGTTCTAAAAACAGTTGTATTATAATCACTATATAAAGAAATTAATAACAAAATTATAGAAAAAAACCTTATGGACAAAAAAGGTTTATGAATGAGTTCATAAGAATATTACAGACACCAATTTATATAACCATTGTGTGTGAGTTCCCAAGTTTTTATAAGTGTCTCTCGAAATATTTTCAATCTTATCTTATATAAATTTGTTGTTGGTTAATTAAGTTTTATAAGTGGGTTGATAGCAACATTTTCAAAACCAATCTATTATATATCTTTAATTGATAGTTACTTACGGTTTTATAGGTGGGTTGACAGAAAGATTTCAAACACCAATTTATATAACTTTTGTCACTGATGACTTATATTTTTATAAATATGTTGGTGGAAACATTGTTAACACCAATTTATATAACATTTGAACCGATGACTTTAATTTTTATAAAGATGTCCGTGGAAATATTGTTAACGCCAGTTTTATGTTACTTTAGGGTACCATCAATTTAGAGCCTTTAATAAAACAAATATACAAACTCAATTCTTGTAGGAAACTTCTAAATACCCTAGGGTATCAATGGAACCCTCTTTATAATAATTATATAAATATCTGTCACCAGAAGTTTCTGAAAATGCTCATTGGGGGTCTTACATAAAAAATATTTTGTGGTATTTTAGTTGCATCATTTTGGTGACAAATAAATAAAAATAATCTTAGGATCTTCTGGTTAATGGAGAAAAAATACGTCTACGATCTCCTTCATGCCCGCGTCCTCGAATAAAACAGACTAAAGCTAGAAAGTCCATCAGTTTTCTTAAACTGTTTGCTTGATAACGTTGCCTAGCCGTCATCTCTCTTCAGTGCATCTGAATTGAATAGCTTTCTTACTCAGACACTGAACTGTCGAACACTGTATAAAAAAACGACCATTTTTTAAAATCTGTTTTAAAAAATTAATTACTTTTCAAGTTGAATATGATGTCTCACGCACTCTTGAAGATCTTGGTTAACCAGCACCTGATATGTCAGATCATTTATTGGGTCCAAATAGCGATTATATTGGACTTTTCCTATTTCCAATATGTTTGATTTAAGCAGCGCAACCTTAAAAAAAGAAACAGACACCTTTTATTGCGCAAAAAAAACAGAATAGTCTCTGTGTCGCTTTACGAAAGCTTTTTCACGATCGGCGTCTAAAACCCAAGAATGGTAAATTGGGAATAGGGTTGCTTATTACCTCACGTGAAAATGTCCGTAAAATCAACTATCAGATTAATCAGCTGGGAATTGAATCTCAATAAACTAAAAGATGTAAACAAAGCTATAAAGTTTGGCTATAAAACTAGTTTTACCATGTTACCTTTGAAAGTTGAGACATCATGTTCCCCTAAATATATCAATCCTCCCCAAGTAACAGTTTTCCGCTCCTAACCACATTCTGACTAAGATTAACGTTCCATTTGGTGCTCGTATTGGTCGTTTTGGCAACGACGAGTTTTAGACGTTTTAAGAACGGAGAATTGCTACCAGTGCGACCTCCGTTAAATACCGACGTTATTGAAAGGTTTGCATGACGAACTGAGAATTCGTAGTGTATTGGGATTGTCAGTGAAGATAAGGAAACCTCATCTAATCAACTGGGGTAGAGACACAATGTTTTTAAGTGGTTTAAACAACGTTTAGGTAAAAACTATTTAGAGGTTTTAGTTTATGTTAAAAAAAGTAAAAAAAAATCAACTTTGACAGATGCCAGTGGTGAATCCAGAGGGGGGGGGGGCAGGGGCGTGCCCTTCCCCTGAATATTATTAAAGTTTTAAAAACATTGAAGAACCGCGCACTGGACACTTCTATAAAACATATCTCAGTCGATTTTAACTAATTTTGAATATGTTGTATAACTAGTGCTAGTTAAGAAAATGGTAATTTTTATTTTGTTTCTATGACCAGTTTCTGAGATATTCGCTATCAAAGTGAGAGAAATAGCCACTGTTCTGTTTCAATTAAGAAAATACGGGTCTCTCTAGAATAAATGAAAAGAAACTGGCTAATATTGCTAAACAGAACACAAGCTGTATCCAAGAGTCTGTTGTTACTGTTGGCGGATGCCTTAGTTTTTACGCGGCGGACAGTCGAAAAAATATAAGGCATTTTTGCTAATTTTCGAATCTCTATTTCAAGCTATTTTAGAAATATGAAGGTTTTTTTTGAGCCATAATATTATAATCTAACTATTTGTAGGTAAGAAAATTAGATTTGGCTTGCGTAACATAAGAAAATATGTTTTAAGATTAAAGTATTCCTCTTGCCTAAAAAAATTACATTCGGTAGATTAATCGGGTTCACAATATTTTGTGAGCAGCAGAGTCGAGATAACCTAGCAAACCAGGAGGTGGCAATACAAAGTCGACCGTTACGTGATACCGGCGGATTTCTGATAGGACGTATAGGCACTCGCAATGCAGCCGCTAAAATCGTCCTGTATTTCGGAACGTATCTGGTGCTCGCTAATTCAAATTCATTCCGAGGTTAGTTAAGCGCCACCAAAATGCGCTTTCTAACGAGTAGGTTCTTTGCTTGCTGAAAAACATCTGACCGTATTAAGAGTTTTGTCGCAACATAGAAATAACGCGCAGGTTCGGATCCCGGTTGCGACTAACACTTTTTTTTTAATTACAGGTAAAATATTCGCGCCCACCCGCCTGTCGGTTGACACGTGCCCAAGCGGTCATGGGCGGTATATATGCCGCGGCGCTTTCAGTTGTCGAGTCGCCATCGGCAGCTTCCGAAAAATTGTAAGAGATGCGGTAGCGTCCAAACCACGTTGTGTTTGTTGGGAAATCACATTTTCATCATGTCATATTTGAGTTGCATACATAGGGCGATCCAAGATATCTCTCTATTAAATTTATGCATTCCAACGACCCTTCAAAGATGCGATGCAGAAAAAATATCAGACAGAAAAATTGCTGAAATTTGCTTTAATATACATTTTGATATATGCGGGAGACATAGCTGCAACTACCCACATTAAATTTAAGATTGGTTTGTAATAATTTAAGAGTTAAATATATTTTTTCAAAATTATTTAATTTCTTACTAGACCTGTTTCACATACCTGTCTTTAAACGAAAACTTACCTAATTTTAAGCCATGTTTAATCAATTATGATATAACAGATCACTTGACTGTGTCAACAAATATCTCACTGGATAAAAATAAATCAGAAAATTCTAATATAAGTGACATAACAATCAAAAACCATGAATGATTAAAAACTGAAATGAATCTCTAAACTAAAGAGACCCTAACGTAGCGCTAGACGTGTTAATAAATAATATAAGTGAGATAATTCATGAATACTATGACAAAAAGCTAAACAAAAAATTTAAAAAACTTAAACCTTGGATATCTCATGGGGTAATTAATTCAATAAAAACTCGAGACAAATTAAATCCAAATTTTAAAAGAAACTAACCCCCCCCCTCAAAAAAAAGTAATAATATTATTAATGAAGCTGTAAATGAAAAAAAAAATGGTAACAAAAATAATATAAAAAATATTATACTTGAAAGTAGTGAACAAGTCACACAGCCTAAAGATTTGGCAGATTAATTTAATAATTACTTCATAAGTGCCGACCTTAAAATAACTGATAGCATTAAAATACCATCTACCCGATTTCAAAGTAACAATCATCTTTAAACCCTATGTATTTAAAACCTATATCTGAAAATGAGATAATTAAATATATACATTCCTTAAAAAATAACAGCTCTCCTGGTAAAGATGAGATATCTGCAAAAATCTTGAAAACGCTCCATACTTATCTATTAAGGGCTTTAACACACGTAATTAATTTAATATTTAGAACTGGAGAAATGCCAAATCACTTTAAAGTATCTCTTGTAAGCCCTATCTTCAAAACAGAAAACAAGCATCAGATGGAAAACTACAGACCTATAATAAGTGTTATTTCTAATCTCGCAAAAATTTTTGAGAAACATCTGAAGGTTAAATTATTGTCTTTTTTAACCAAAACAATACATTATCAAAAAACCAGTATGGGTTTACCAAAGGGCTCGATGAGATAAAGATCTAACTGCAATCTGGACAAAAATAAAAAATGCTCTGTGGTATTCCTTGACTTATTAAGTGAACCAAATGTTGTAAAAATCTGAATACCAGTAGGCACAGTACTAGGGCCATTGCTTTTTAATGTTTATATCAATGCAATAAATGATCTCAAACTTCGTGGCAAAATAATATCATATGCAGATGATACAGCCATAATTTTCGTAGGATACATATGGCATGAAGTCAAATCTAACTTTCAGGAAGGTCTACCTTTCGTAAAAAGCTTTTTAGATTCCTTTAAATTGTCGTTAAATGCCAAAAAATCTAAATGAAAAAAGATGAATTTTTCTACAAATGATGCAAACAGACTAACAATTAATAACATTACCGATCTTAAAGAGAAGTTAAAAAACCTCCAAATCAGTTACTTCAACCGAAAAGAAACTAAAAAACAAAAGATCTTGGGTGGAAATAACGAAAATTCAAACTTGGATGAGCATCCCACAAGGAACACACAAAAGAACAAAACGAAAAGAGAAATGATTAAACGATGTTTCGCCCTGGGTAACCAGCGTGGGCTCATCAGTGGTTTCACTGGTCACCCTCTACCATACATCATTAAACACTATCATACACTTTGATTTCCAACATTTAATCACTCACAAATAGGCATCGTTCCGCACTGGTACTTATCCAAGTTACCTGATACGGATTCATCCTGGCGTGTTAACATTTTCAGTAGGATTATGCTCCTAAGACAATAAAAATAAGGAGAAGTTAAAAAACCTCCAAATCAGTTACTTAAACCGAAAAGAAACTAAAAAACAAAAGATCAAAAAGATCTTGGGTGGAAATAACGAAAATTCAAACTTAGATGAGCCTCCCACAAGGAACACACAAAAGAACAAAACGAAAAGAGAAATAATTAAACGATGTTTCGTCCTGGGCCCAGCGTGGGCTCATCAGTGGTTTCACTGGTCGCCCTTTAAGAGGGTTACCCAGGGCGAAACATCGTTTAATCATTTCTCTTTTCGTTTTGTTCTTTTGTGTGTTCCTTGTGGGATGCTCATCCAAGTTTGAATTTTCGTTATTTTAACCCAGGATCTTTTGAACTTTGTTCTTTAGTTTCTTTTCGGTTGAAGTAACTGATTTGGAGGTTTTTTAACTTCTCTTTGTTTTAATTGCCTTAGGAGCATAATCCTACTGGAAATATTAACACGCCAGGACGAATCCGTATCAGGTAACTTGGATAAGTACCAGTGCGGAACGATGCCTATTTGTGAGTGATTCAATGTTAGAAATCAAAGTGTGTGATGGTGTTTAATGATGTATGGAAGAGGGTGACCAGTGAAACCACTGATGAGCCCACGCTGGTTACCCAGGGCGAAACATCGTTTAATCATTTCTCTTTTCGTTTTGTTCTTTTGTGTGTTCCTTGTGGGATGCTCATTCAAGTTTGAATTTTCATTATTTCCACCCAAGATCTTTTGATCTTTTCATTTTTAGTTTATTTTCGGTTGAAGTAACTGATTTGGAGGTTTTTTAACTTCTCTTTGTTTTAATTGCCTTAGGAGCATAATCCTACTGAAAATATTAACACGCCAGGACGAATCCGTATCAGGTAACTTGGATAAGTACCAGTGCGGAACGATGCCTATTTGTGAGTGATTCAATATAAGAAATCAAAGTGTGTAATGGTGTTTAATGATGTATGGTAGAGGGTGACCAGTAAAACCACTGATGAGCCCACGCTGGTTACCCAGGGCGAAACATCGTTTAATCATTTCTCATTTCGTTTTGTTCTTTTGTGTGTTCCTTGTGGGATGCTCATCCAAGTTTTAATTTTCGTTATTTCCACCCAAGATCGTTTGATCTTTTGTTATTACCGATCCTGTTGAGCAAGTAAGCTATATAAAATACTTAGGTGTGCATATAGATAAATACCTAACAAAAAAGATTAAGGCACTCTTACATAAATTTTACCTAAATAATTTCTTTCTAGAAAGTTAATTGTGTTAATTTATAAAGCTCTAATCGAACCTTGATTGGGATACGGAATATTAATATGGGGTGGGCCATATAAAAATAATGTCAAAAATCTTGAAACGGTGCAAAATTCAATTCAATGTTGAAAAAGCCATGGATGTTCTCAACAAACAAACAAAACATTTCTGAATATGTGACTTAAAAGCAATATTTATAGCTACCTGCTGTTCTCAAGCACATAAATTTATTAATAAACGAAATATCATAAATCATGGGTACCAAACTAGATGTAATCTAAACCAACATCTTATAATACCTCTAGTAAATCAAGGGATGAGCAAGTAATCTGCAATTTTTTGATATGTCTAATATCTGATTACTAGCGGTTTTATACACAAGTATTGTTTAGTACAGGCTCGCTGTGAAAAATATCCATATTTTTAATTTAAATAAAAATTAAGTATTAGTATAACTTAAAACTATTTTTTTATATAATACTAGTTTTTGTAGTAGTAATAGTAGTAGTTACCAAAGGGTATTAAACATAATGTATAAGTTCTTTTTTGACACACACAGATAGACCTGTATCTAGGTGCCTTTCATGTAGATAAGATAGAATTTTATTTATTTATTTTTGTTTTTTCAATTGTTTCAAAGTTTCAATTTCATTTAAAAACACGTTGGATTTCAGGCGCGCGTATTTTATAAATCAAAGTAGGCATATATTTGATAGTAAAATGGCTTGCGTCGGATAGTTTTGCTCAGAAAATGTGTTTCGCCTTCAGAATCAAACTCCTGAGTATTTTTACTGCATTATTTACTTTACGACTAGATAGTTGCAAAATGTGCTTTTTAGGTGATAATTTTGTAAATATTGAGTGTGTGTTATACTGACTTGTGAATTCCTTTGAGAAAAAAGTGCAACACTAGTGCGCCACTGGTGCAATTTTTGTATTCTATTGGGAAAACTAGTGCAAGATTTTGTGTTTTGTTGAGCAACTGATAAACCCTGTGTTGCTCTTTGTGTACATTTTTTTACACGAGTTATAAGGGCTCGTGGCGCACTCAGATTTTCATTTTAAAAAAATGGAGAAAACATCCCCAAAATAATTTGGTTTATTAACGATGTCACGTATAGATTAGATGGTGTTACTTGTTGTATAAACAATTACGTGGTGGTGGTTTTAAACCATTGGTCCTCACAAGACGGTCAGTTCTCACATATGGCTCCACGTACCACACCCCGGTAACTGCACCAACCTGCAGGCTAAACTATGTGATGGTAGCCAGATATGGCGAGAAAATTAGTGCTGGGAAGCAGTAAAACTAAAAGTAATTGTTCGGCGTACTTCTGGATATAGAAACAAAATCTGGCAACAAATTACATAGTTAAAGGCGTGACAAGGTTTGTTTTAACGGTTTTAATGCTGCGATGAGAAAGGCAACGAGAAACCACCTCATTATCGTCCCCAGTCCCTCAGTCCCTGGCAGGTCTTACCTGACCAGAGGGTGCTAAGAATCTCCGGACCAGTCATAAAAAAGATTGCTATATGGAACGTACAAAGTATGTTTGAAGCTAACAAAGTCCACATTGCCACTAGAGAAATGGAACGATTAGACATAGAGATCTTAGGAGTTAGCGAGGTGAGATGGCCTAACTCAGGTAAATGCCAGATAGACAACTACCATGTCTACTACGCAGGCAATGACAGCAAAAACCACTATAACGTCGTAGCAGTCATTTAAAAAAAAAAGAAATTCAAAAATCCGTTTTGTTCCTCTGTCGGATCGAGTCATATTTATTCATCTAAACTGTAAGCCTTTTAATGTCAATATTATTCAAGTATACGCTCCAACCATGAAATATTCAGATGACGTAGAGGCATTGGAAACGGCTCAAGAGAAGGCATTGGTATATCAAATGAACTTGGAGATCGCCTTTACTAGTTCTGTCAGGAAAGGGATTTTGTCGTGTCAGATACTTTCTTTAAACTTCCAACTAGACGCCTTTATACTTGGACTTTTAAATCCAACAATCCTGAGAGTATCATAGACCAAATAGACTTTATGTTATATAATAAACGATTTAGAAACTATATTAAATGTACAAAAACTCACCTTTGCGTAGACGTAGGCTCGAATCACAATCCAGTTGTAGCAAAAATAAAATTTTACCTGAAGAAAAATCGTCCCTCCAAATAACAAACCCAAACCCAGGTTAGACGAATTTCAAGATAACATGGTAGCAACTAAACTTAAAGTCAAACTTAATAAAAAGCTTAAAGATATTAATAAGTCTACCGAGCAAGATGCAGAAATGGTTTGGACAAAGGTTAAAAGTGCCACAGACGAAAGTACAACAATCTTAAGCAAGGATGAATCAAGAAATGAAAAGAAAGTTTGAATGACCGATGAAATCCTTGAGTTGACGGATAAAAGACGCAGTAAAAAAACAGCAATCAGTATCATGCAATCAATAGAGCAATAAAAAACAAGATAAGGTGAGCAAAACAAGACTGGATAACACAGCAATGTCAAGAAATAGAAAATCTAGATACTAAACATATAACAATGTTTCTAAAGATGATCCATAAATGAATTTATGGAAAATGCGAATCCTTTATGGGTGACACGCAGTTTGGTGGCTCTTAGTTCTAAATATGATACTTTCAATTTACACAAACGCATAAAGGAAGCAGCCGGATAATTTAATTGAAGACAAACCGGAATCCTTGTGAACAATCAGGGCAAAATCATACTGAATACCAAAGAAAAACTAAAAGAATGGTGTACCTATACAAAACATCTCTTTTCCGATAACCGATCCGAACAGCCAGAAGAATTCTCAAACCAAGGCATAGATATAATACCAGATGAAGTACATCAAACAATATCTTCAGCTAAAAACAAAAAAGCGGTAGGGCAAGACGAAGTATATACTGAGGTATTAAAGCTAATAAAAAACGGAGATTTGGTAGATACGTTGGTCCAAATTTTTAACTAAATTTAGCCTTTGTTACATTGTCTGAAAAACATTCAGAAAAGAAGTGTAGTCATTACCGCCTAATCAGCTTAATGAGCCGTATGTTTAAAATATTTCTAAAGATGATCCATATACGAATTTTATGGGTGACACGCAGTTTGGATTTCGTGGTGGGTCTTAGATAATCGCTAATCTATACTGGAATCAGACTGCTCAGATAGATAATGGCCAAGTGTCCGAAAAGGTCCAAATAAGAAGAGGTGTGCGCCGAGGTCTGTTGTTTAATATCTATAGTACCAAAATAATAGAGAATGCATTTCATAACTGCGAAGAGAGTCTGATCATAAACGGCATAAAAATCAACAACCTACTTTATGCCAACGACACTGTCATAATAGCAGACACGTTGAAAGGCCTGCAAAAGTCGTTGAATCAAATTGCTGCCAAAAGTTTGCATTTCGGGCTTAACTGAAATGTTGGGAAAACAAAATAGATGGTCATATCCAAGGAAAAGAACATCAGAGGCATGTTAGAAGTAAATGGTCAGCAAGTCGAACGCGGGGATTCATACAAATACTTGGGTTGCCTTTTCAATGAGAACTGGGACAACATGCAAGAAGTTCGTGCAAGAATTGAACAGGCCAGATCATCTTTTATCAAAATAAAATCAGTGTTGTGTTGTCGCGATCTTAATACCACTTTCCGAATTATATTATGGCATGAAAGCATGGGCACTGACTGAGGACAAGTGCAAAAAGTTCAGAGGCATTCAGGATGTGGTGTTATCGTAGAATATTAAGGATATTTTGGATGAACAGAATAACTAATGTGGATTTTTTGCTTAGAATAAATAAGAATCTTGAAGTATTAACCATCAAAAAACGAAGACTTAAATATTTTGAACATATTTTGAGAAATGGCAACTATAAACTTTTAAAATTGATAATAGAAATCAAAATTGAAGGCAGAAGAGGTCCGGGTCGTAGACGGATATCATGGCTTAAAAATCTTAGACAATAGTATGGTGTTAGTACTTCGACACTTTTCCGAAAAGCAGTGGACAGGGCACAGATCACGCTGATGATAATCAATGTTCGAAGACAGCATGGCACTTGAAGAAGAAGAAGTTTTTAAAATAAGTATTATTATTAAGTACGATATTAAATTAATTTGTTAAAATTAATTTTAGAAAGCACTCAACCTTTTTCTAATTTCTCTGAAGAGAATGATCTAGGTTTAATTTGTTTTTGAATTTGAACCGAAATTAAAATTATTGCGTCCCATGGTCGGTTTTTGCTGCTGCAAAGTTTTTGAAAATCTTTAAAGGTTGTAAAAAAATAATGATCCAAATTAAGAGAAAAATGCACCAGTACATAAAAAAAAGAATTACCTTATTACTGATGAACCTACCTTCCCTATTTAAAATTTAGGGTTTGGTTATCATGCTTTATAGGATGATGGGGTAATTCTTTTGAGGGTGGACAAAAATGTCCCCTAAACAAAATCGACGCGTTTTTGCATTTCTTCCACTTCTATACAGTTTTTGAAAAATCCAGGTGGACTTTTTTAAATGGCCAACCGTGTATATGCCCAAGTCAAAGAACTACATAGGCTCTTATCAAAGCTAGCGAGTAATAGTGTTTTATAGGGTTTTATAAGATTCTACAAGCCAGGCTTTTTTCTTGTCAAAACTGATAAAAAAAGCTGCATTTTATCAAGACCAGATTTGTTTAGGTTTTTACCAGTTTGTTTCACATACCATATAAAAAATATATAAAACCTGATAAAATATTATAAAATTTTGAAAAACTTTTCTAAGAGATTTGACGCGGTTTTTTTGGCAGGGCACTAACCTGTAGTCTATACTGGAACGTCAAATACATCAAATGCAAACCGTAAAATGCTAGGAAAAATCCTTCTATGGGAAACAGTCCATAAGTAACTATTACCATGACATAGTAAACTGTGTTCGGGACAGTCTTTAGTAGATTTAGAGCTGCTATGGATGAGAATACATTGTTATTTAGGTCTACACCTGTAATAAAAAGTACGTATTTGAGCAGATCATTTTAAGAGGACATATTGGATACACTTTTATTAAGATGCTAGAAAGAAAGCTCACAAATACGTACAACCTGACGAACACAGAAGAAGCGCAGACAAGATATAGCAATGTACATGCGGTAGAAAGCAAAGAAAGAAAATAGTAGTTTTTACATATAACTATGAGATACTAGAACGGCCCTTACCTTGCATTTTCCTAAAAAAATGTCGTTGCGACTTTCCTAATTAATCTTAATTAGTCTGGAAAAAGTGCAGAGCAAAAAGCTCTTAAAGATGCTTATTCTTGACGGCCCGTGAGGTGAGGTTAGCAAAATTTTTACATTTATGGATGAACTTACTTTCACCACCTATTTCCACGGGGAAATAAATCCGCGGGAGTTGTTGTCACGTTTGTAACCTTACTTTATCTGGTTACTCAGTTTTTTTGGGACCTTTTTTTTAAGTGTTTTGCAACGTGTTTGATAGTTTCGTTTTAATTCAAACAAATTGCAAAACATTTAAAAAGGTCTCAAAAAAACTGACAACCATATAAAGTAACGTTACCAATGTCACAACAAACCCCGCGGATTCATTTTTTTGGGAAATAGGTGATGAAAGTAAGTTCACCAGTGAGTGTGAGAATTTTGCTCACCTTACCTCACGGGCCGTCAAGAATGAGCGGCCTGGGCGAGAGTAGACTGCATCGGGCCTGCTTAGTAGACTTTTATCCTTTGACCTTGCTCAGGGCTAATCCTGATGTTTACATTATTTCCTGTGTTTTTAAAAGTTATTAAATTGTTAATAATGATCTTTACAAAGCACTTTTATAATATAGAACTTCACCTTTGACTGGTCTAAATACTTTTCCTTTTGAGCTTCTTAGCACAAGATTATTGCGAACAAATTTATCAATTTCTAATAAACTGTTAAAGGTAGTTAAATATAACAGTTGATTTGGACAAAATTGAAGAAAAAAGAGCTAGAACAAATGCCTATTATAACGTCCTTTATTCATCTTTTTCTGGGGGCAAGATATAATAATAAAGAAAGATAATAATCATTGGATACCAGGGAAAATTGTAGCTAAACATGAATCTCTAAGGCCATATTTATTAAGAGAGAATTTGGATAAAACTTTGAGGCAAAATTTGTCATTCATAAGACCAAATCCAAATCCTGTTGTACTTAGACATAAGAATAGTAATACAGTGCCTAGTTTAAGAATTGAATGACAAGTTCTGTCTAATAAATCAGTGAATAATAATAACCCTTCGACTCGTGATACGTCCTAGAAATAAGTCCTGTTCGTAAAAGTGCCTTAAAGTAATCTGAAAGTGAAGAGTGTTATAAAACCAGATCCGGACGTTCAGTGGTAAAACCGCTTAGATTTAAAGAGTAGCGTTTGAGTTATGTGAATTAGTTTTAAGCTAATGCTAAGTTGTTTTTAAGTTATTTTAAAACTTTCTAAAGGAAGGGAGATATTACATAAAGTGTATTAGCTTTAGAGATTGGTGCGTGTAACACCTTCTATAATATTAGTTACAACGGTAGCCACAAGAGGCGCCATCATAGAGTCTGTCAAGCATAAAAATCTAAGGGCACGATGCAAATTAATAAATGTAATATACGCTTCCTAACTTAATGAAAGAATATTCAATATAATAAGATGAGTCCTAATAAAATAGAATTAACATAGAACATAAACCAAATGCCAAGGAACTGAAGTGGCTCTTTTTATCTCCAGAGACGAAAAGTTTGTATTCCGACCGAAGTGAGGGCTACAATTTGTCGAGTATTAAAAGTCAAGTAGTCAAGGAAAGGAAAAACTGAAAGGAAAATGTGACGATATCAATGCCAGGTTGTTGAAGTTGATTTATCTGAAACTGCTTCAATTACGACTTTTAGTTCCTAGTGCTATTAGTACGAGATCCGGCTGCAAATTTTTTGAACGATCGCGTAACCACCTAAAATATTTAAAAAGTTGAAGATTAGTGCTCACCATTCCCAGAAAGCTTATGGTGCTAGTCGGCATTTGGCCGGAATTTTTTTTTTCATTTTTTCTTTTGGGCGTAACCAAAAAATACTTGTGTTGGAACTTGGATTAGACTTAGGCGATGCCAAAAATGCAATGGCACCATCCCGCATCCGGCCGCGGCACCATCGCCCGAAAGGGTGCTTGTTTTAAGCAAAATCAACCCATAACGTAACCACTTGATTTGAGTGCCACTTCAAATCTGGCTGGAAATGCTCTGCAGCAAAAATATACTAGTTGAAAAACTAATTAGTTTTTTCCCCTTTCTAAAATATGACATATCACACTTTAATATATAAAAAGCAGTGGCGCACTTGAAGTTTCTTAAAATAATTTTCTAAACAACAATTTTTATTTTTCAAAACAAACATAATTTTCTTAATATGAGTTTGTTAATGTTATATTTTATGATTATTATTATTTAATTAGCCCACCTCCCTTTCTCGGCTTCTGGGAGGTGGAGTTGGATACTAATAATTTATAACTGACAAATCACGACCTACGGCAGCTTAAACATAAACAAATCTTTTACCAAATTTTATCAAACGAGTAGCTCTCGGTGAGCCTGTGAATTTGGCTCTTTTGCTTCCGTTGCACTTATTTTAGTGTTTAGTAATCGAAAAAATTTTAAAAGAATTACCCGATTACCGAATCTACTAGTAGCGGTTTTGTACAAAAATAGACCACGTATCTACACAGTCGCATATTATATGGTCGCGTCGTATTTACGAATAAGAGGTCCAAAAAATGAGCAAAAATGTAATAAATATAAACGCTGAAATTTAATGTAGCTGAAAGGAAATCGATCGAACAACAATTTAATCGAATCGAATAAAACATTTTTAATGTGAAATAACCGAAAATAAAATTAAAAAAAAATAATTAAACCGTAAAAAAGTCGAAAAGTAAATTAAAAGAAAATATAAAAATTCAATATAATTTGATCAAATCGCAAATTGGTCGAATCATACGTTGGAATCGAGACTTTGTGAAGCACAATTTTGCAAGGGTACAGCAGGTATTCGTGTTTCAGGGTAGGGTCACAGAGTACAAATCCGAGCTTAACTAAGTATTTGTCTTACAGTTTGGCAATCCTTCAACCTTGTTTTCTTGTAGGCTCCGCATTATGCGACCTTTCTGCGGTCCAATCAAATAACAGTTCCTTCAAATTATTTTAGATCTCTTTCGTGGCGACTTTATTTCATTTTTTACGGTTCCAGAAAATTATTTTCATTTTTTTATTTTTATTTTTTTACGGTTCAATCAAAATATAATAATCTTTTTATTTTCGCTTATTTTACATTCAACAAAATTACGATTCGATTACATTCTAGTTTGACTTTTGCATGGAGTCCTATATTTCAATATTTACTTAGTATTATACTAGTTTAGTAAAAAATAAAATACATCCCATAATTCAGCCCTTTGGGAGAAGGGTTTAATCAAATTTTTTTGATTTTATATTTTCGGTTATTTCACATTAAAAATTTATTTTAGGGTTTGACAAAATTATTTTTGAGCTTGGTATTTTCCATCATTTTACGATTCGATTAAATTGTTGTTCGATCAATTTATTTTATATTTATTATATTTTTGCTAATTTTATGGACCCCCTATTCGTAAATACCACGCGACCATATAATATGCGACTACAAAACCGCTACTAGTAGATTTGGTAATCGGGTAATTTTTTATTAATATTTTCGATTACTAAACACTAAAATAGTAGCAACGAAAACAAAAGAGCCTAATTCACAGGCCTATTGAGAACTACTCATTCGATAAAATTTGTCATTTATAAATTAATAGGATCCACCTCCACCTCCTACAAGCCGAGAGAGGGAGATGAGCTAATTAAATATATTTTAAAACTAATTGTAGATAACTTAGGGCAATCAGAGACAACATATTAATTAATAAATATCATCATATTAAGAACATTATGTTTGTTTTGAAAAAAGAAAATTGTTGACTAGAAAATTATTTTAAGAAACTTCAAGTGCGCCACTGTTTTTTATATATTAACATATAATATGTCATGTTTTAGGGAGGGCAAGAAACTAATTACTTTTTCAACTCCTATATTTCTTATTGTACTAGGAGATATTTTGGAAAGAAGGAGAAAAACATATTTAAAGAAAAAATATTCTATGTCCGCCACTGGTGGTCTGAGTCTAAAAGTTGTTACACTGTTTGAGAGACAATTTTATACTTTTAGTTTGACACCATAAGTTTTTTTCGTTGGGAGAACAGTTTTCGAGATAATTAGTAAAAACTCTAGACAAATCCAAAAAATTACATATTTCCGCCATTTTTTCAATATGGAGGTGTTGGTAGCAGTCGGATTTTTGAGAGCTTAATAGGGAATATTAAGGTTTGTGTTCAACAAATCCTATAAAAAAACTTATGGCTATGTTTTTCCTCGTAGATATATAGCAATAACTAATTCGCCTCTATCGTAAACGGCCCGCGAGTTTTGAATAAAAAAATCATTGGTGCCGGGCACTTCCGGCCAGATTTAAAGTGGCACCATTTGCTATTCGTATCGAGGACATCAATACCTTTAATTTAACACCTCAATCAAGTGATTGCGTGATGCATTTTTGGCATCGTCTAAGTCTAATCCAAGTCCCAATACAAGTATTTTTTGGTTACGACCAAAAAGAAAAAATGTCAAAAAAATGGGTCAAAAACCATTTTTCTTTTGACATTTCCGGTCAAATGCCGATTGGCACCATAAGCTTTCTGGAAATGGTGGCTTCAACGTTTTAAATATTTTGAGTGGTTACACGATCGGTCAAAAAATTTGAAGCCGGATCGCGTACTATATTTTAGTCTCTCACAATAGGGACTTTTAGTCCCTAAAGTGCATAAAAAAATAAATTAACCTGAATATGGCATTATGGCGATAATACTGCACCCCAAGAGCACGCTACAAATCGCCGTAATGGTGTTCGCAATTTTAACAAGTTTTTGAATTTCCTCACAACCGACTGCGTTTGCGAGAAGGAGACTCCTAAATTGTTTTGCCATAAAGCGCCTTAAAGCATGGTAGGATTTTTTCTGAAACAGGACGCAGCTGATGGATACCATTATCTAAAAAAAAATAAGGCTATGAACGGCTATGAGCATAGAAGAAAATATCCGTTAAGTGGACATTTTGAAGATCATTTTCTACCAGATGAAATTCTCAATCAAAACATGCTTATAATCAAGCTGTGATCGGAGGTCACACTGACTAGTCAATAATCACCGGCAATGTTGTTTTTTAAATATTTTAGTTTTTAGTTCTGCACAACAAGCCTCCCCCGGAGCGATTGCTTGCTGATGAACGTTACCTCATTTTAAGAGTTATGTTACAGTGACCTTATACTTTTACAGGTTTCTTCTTTATAACCTGCTGAAAGGTACAAAATTCTGTATTTACGGTGTTCTGCACTTTTCAATTTTGATGTATTTGTTTCTCGGTTTATTCGATAGGTGGCGCACACAGTTATTACATCCCCACGGACTACATACTTTTTGTTTTAAATTCGAGCGGTGTGCATGGTCACTGTGTAGCTTCAACTGCCAGGTATAATCCTATGACTCGCTGATTATTCTTAATAAGGATGAAACAGGATGTAATAGCAGGAAACAGTCATATTTTATACCTCAGAAATAGCTCGATGATCTAGTTCGTGATTTAGATCTTTCAAAAATAAAGGCACAACTGCTTGGTCTTCGTTTGCACCAGTGGAATCTTTTACAAAAAGGTGTAAAAATTTCCACGTTTGGTCTTTCCTATGTACCTACCGAGTGGTGACTATGTATTGATTCTTCGAACACAAGTCTATAGGCAGTTTTGTTGTTCAATGGAAACGAACGATCATCAATTTCCAACAACAACAACGGCGCATATTACTCCAGAGCAGAAAATACGATGATCATATCTGCGCCGATCTCGAAGTTGTTACGCTGCTAACAAGACTGAGACAGGTTTCACAAAATATTGTTGTTTTTTATGCGAATGTGACCGCAAAGCAAGAAACCAACATTATTTAGTTCAAGATTGACCGTTACGTGAAAACATTGTTCCTGCTCAGAAAAACGTCCTTAATGAAGCCTTAGATAGAAAAGGAAATAAGTTCGTGTATTTGAGATTGAAATTCCCGCACATAAGTGAAGCATAGTTTAAAGCAGGAAATGAAGGAGTGTTCGATGGGACTCAAATACGAGAACTTTTGAGGGACGAAAATTATGAAACTACACTTTTGAGAATAAACAAATGTCAAAATCCAGCAAAAGAATTCACTAATTGCCTAAATTATGTGTAATGCCTAAACTAAAAAATAAACTAATTCAAAAAAAATACAAGGTCATTCAAAACTACCTATAAAGATAACAGTTTTTTTTAATTCCACGATTTTTTTTTAAATAAATTTAAGTTTAAAATTTTGGGTTTTTTGAAGAATGATATTTAAAATTCTTACTTTTACATTAGCAATTTACCTTTGATTTAAAAGTATTTAACCAAGCAAGTCGACATGTCTACTAAATATGACATGATTTCAGAAATTTTGATGTTGTCAAAGATTTGTTTTCAAGAATTTATTGTAAAATGAAAGTGAGATACTCAAATCTGAAATACACCGATATGGTTCTCTGCTATGAAGGCTGATGAGACAATTTTTAAACGAGAGGGCAGTTTTAATGCACACAAAACCCTTATCTGGGCTGTAGGAAACCTACATGCAGTCAGAGAAACAAATTTTCAACAACGGTATTCTTTAAATGTTTGGATGAGTACCGTTGGAGATAACTTACAGGGCTTCACATTTTACCTGACAGACTCAATGGTAAAACTTATTTGGAATTTTTACAAATCACTCTGCCCGAGCTTCTAGAAGAAGCTGGCATAACAGATCTCCAACTAGCTGTAATGTGGTTTTTACAAGATGGGGCGTCACCCCATTTTGCATGGGATGTTTGGGAGTATTTGGATAGCATCTTTCCAGGAAGATGGATTGGTCGGAGTTGACCGATTCCGTGGCCACCGAGATAACCAGATCTAAATCCATGTGACTTCTGGTTATGGGGGCATTGGCGAATGCGCAATCAATTTAGCAAACATTTTCTGATAAATTACGGGTTTTACGAATTCCGGGTTTGATATTGAATGCGTTTGATGAACAATGGTTCGATTAAAAACAGGTCTATTAAATTTCGAATTTGTTATTGAATGGGTTTGATGAAATAAGGTTCGCATAAAAAATTCGTTTAACGAATTGCAGTTTCTATGGTGAATCGTTCTGATATATTCCTGGTTTGATAAACGATAGACGTTCGACCTGAAGAGCAGGCATCTCTTCGCCACTCTATACATCTAAAGAGGGGAGAAAAGTCCCCTTTCCTCGGCAATTTTTGTAAGGGTCTACAAGAATCAGAACTTAAAATAAAACATCTCTCTGTTATTAAATTTAATAACAGCTTTAAATTTGTTTTAAAATTAAACAAGACCTGAACACGGTTACAAATATTGTTCTAAGTAGAAAGAGTAGGGGGTTGCAGATTGAAAGACTGCGCTACGTTTATTCTTTTATAAAATGTATAATTTTGTTTTAAATTTACTTCAACAAGATATTATGTGAAAACGCGAGACTGCTACGATAAGTTGTTTCGTAGAGTCGGAACTTTAGCGTAACTGGTAATGGGAGTTCAGGTTTCGACTTTTCGCAGCTTTATTGAAACACCAACGTTAATCGGTAGCAAATGTTTGTGGATAAAATACGTTCACTGTCTTAATGCTATTTTTCCACCAACTTTTATGCTTCGCCATTTAAATTTGCATACCCCATATGTGGGTCGTAGAACGTTGTCATAATTACAATATACGATCTACGTTCCACGACCCATATGTGGGTCGTAAAATAAAATTTTGATAATTTGGCGACGCTGCAAATTACCTTCTTCTTCTTTCATCCCGTCGCGCGATATTGGTTGTTAGTCTTTCGGGAGTATGGAAACAGGCGTTTATTCCTTTATTTGATCGTGCTTTTTTTATATATAAAAATATGTCCGGACGAAAACGTAAACTAAACGAAAGAGAGTTGGCAGAAATAGCGGACAATCTATCCGAAATAAGTTACATTAGTGCGTTTGACTCAGACGACAGAGTGGCACACCTGACTTACGGCAGTAATACTAAAGATGATGAGTCAAGTTATAATGAGGAAGCCATTAGTGATACTCAAAATGAAAGTGATCAAGAAAATAGTGATATCGATTCAGAAGGTAAAATGGACGAGATTAATCCTGATTTCTGGTCATCAACCATACTTCCCTTTTCAAGATTTACGTTTAGTAGAGCAGATGTACCAAATATTGAAATTACTCAAGATATGGAACCTATTGATATTTTTATTTTATTTGTAACTGATGAGATTTTAGACCTAATGGTGGAACAAACCAATAAATATGCTTCAGAACTTCAACGCAAGAAACGTTTAGTAGGCTCAGCAAGAATTTCTAGATGGTATGATACAAACAAAGAAGAAATTAAAATATTTCTTGGTAAGTACAGTCAAACTTCTTTAAGTAGATCCTTCAAGACGGAAACCTATTTATTACTCGAACTGTTTTGTCCCTATTAAACCAATATGTTATTTTTTTATCGTGCTCATTTTTTGTATTTGTTTCAGGTATGCTTCTGCTTATGGGACTTATAAATTTCCCTTCCATAGAATGTTACTGGAAAAAGGACCCCCTGTATTACCATGAACTTTTCCATCAGATTCCTATTAAGTATAACCGTTTTACATTATTGTTAAAATGTTGGCATTTTGAAGACAGAGCAATAGTATCGGAGAACCGCTTGTCAAAAATTGCACCTTTGCTGGATGTTCTTAGAAATAGCATGAAACATGCGTATTCTCTTGGTGATACAATGGTTGTGGACGACACAATGGTTTCTTTTAGAGGTCGTCTCAAGTTTCGGCAACATAATCCATCTAAGGCCCATAAATATAGTATAAAATTTGACGAGATCTTACATGGGAATTTTTTAGCTAATTGAGGGTGACATTGGCATCAGCGTATTGGTTTCTCAAGTTTATTATCTCTTTCGCTCTCATTTATTGCTATTGCGCTTCTTTTTCAATACATGCTATTTCGGCTCCCTAGACAAGACAAGCGATACCATCTGTGCCTGCTGACTTGTTATTCTTTAGCTGTGTGATTGCCTTTTCGACCTCCTCTAATCTCGGAATCTCACTTAGGTGTTGTTGTGTAGTTTTCTCCAGAATTTTGTCGAAGATGTCATTATCGACCTGAGACTCTCTGTTGAGTAGTTCTTGGAAGTGTTCTTTCCATCGTGAATTGATAGAGGATCTGTCTTTAAGCAGCCTTGTTCCATCTTTGGATCGTAGGGGATTGATACCTTGTGTAGTGGGACCATATATCATCTTAGTAGCTTGAAAGAAGGCTCTGGTGTTGTTGGACTTGGCTAGATGTTGCATTTCATGTGATATTGTTGTCCACCATTGGTTTTTTAATCTACGTGTTTGCCTTTGTACTTCTGCTTTGGCTTCTTGATATTGCCTTTTCTTTTCGTTAGAGTTAGGGTGGCTTTTCCAAGCATTATGGGCTTTTCTCTTCCTCTCAATAAGGTCTTAAATTTCTTTGTCGTGCTCATCAAACCAGTCTTGATGTTTTCTTTGTGTGTAGCCGACCGTTTCTTCGGAGGCAGATATTATTGCTGTCTTCAAAATTCTCCAGTGATCGTCAATATTCTCCGGGTATTCTACCCAACTTTTGATTCAAAGAAACTTGAAATTTTGTTCTGGTTTGATCATCTTTAAGGCGTTCTACATTGAATCTTCTTTTGATTTGCTTTTTTTGACGGCTACATCTTGGTGGAATGTGCAAGTTCATTTTAGCTCGTATCAGGCGATGGTTTGTCCAGCAGTCGTCTGCATTCGTTATTGCTCTTGTAATGTTTACGTCTTTTTGATCAAAAAAATATCTGTGTATATACAGGGCTGCGTTCAGAATGCCCACACCAGTGTAAAAAACGCACCGGTGCGTGGTGTGTCGCCGTTCAGGAATATGAAAATGACCGGTGCGTCTCATTTTCGTCATTCAGGAAAGGTGGTGTGTCCACTGGTGCGTTTATAGCGTCATTAGCAAGGCCACTAACATGCGGCAATAAGGGTTAAAATTGCACATATTTATGTCTATTTTAGTGAGGTTATCACACCACACCGTCACCCCAGTTTTGACGTGGGCGATGGTTGGTGTGCTTGAATGAGGTTATAATATGGTGAAATTTGGATAATTTTTAACGACAAGACTGTTTAAAAATTTAATTTTACTGCATTTTTTTAACTATCTGTGGTTTTTTCATGATTTTTTTTTCTAGAGTCGGTTTTAAGCCAATACACCTAACAAGTATAGGAAGTAAAAAAAACGTGACTTTTTGTAATTTTTATTTCTAATGTGATGGCTTATTAGTCTAGTATATAGGTATACTTTATTTATAGGAGGTCTCAAAAAGTTTTTGCTGATACTTAATCATTTTCAAACTTTTGGGATGTTTTTATGTAGCTTTTCAATGACCTCATATTTAAATGATCCGTTAAGAAATAAAAAGTGGTGGGAACGGTTTTAAAAACTATCCAACATTTTTCTGCTCACTTGTAGCCTAAACACATGCCTTTTTTGGGTCACAGGATATTCCATCATTCGAAAATAAGAGAGGACAAAAAGCCTATTTTTACATTTTTCTACCCACTTGTAGCGCAAAAAAAATATATTTTTTGGTTCATTTCTTATTAGATCATGTCACATAAGAAAAACACCCCCAAAAACCAACCCAACTTTCGAAAATAAGAGGAAACAAAAAGACTATTTTATCATTTGTTTTGTTTTTGTAAATTAGCTGACATTAGACAAGAATGACAGATTATAGGTGGTGTGTACACTTGCGAACACACCGAGTGCGGGCACTCACACCATGGTGTGGACTTTCTGAACGCAGTCCAAGGTTCGACAGTTCTTGTCTAGGGAGCCGAAATAACATGTATTGAAAAAGAAGCGCAATAGCAATAATTGAGAGCAATACGACTGCTCGTCGATATATCGATGAATTGCTGCAGCCATTTTACATCCCTACCTACAAACTATCCTAAATGCGATCTTTCAACAAGATAATGCCAGACCGCATATTGCTCGTGAAACAATGGACTTCTTACATGAACTTGGCACAGAGACTTTGGAATGGCCTATCGAACACATATGGGATATGATAGGGCGCAATCTTAGTCGATTACCACGTCCCCTTGGAAACTTAGATGAACTCTGGCATGCCGTAAGGAGGATTTGGATGAGTGTTCCTCAATATGATATAGACCATCGTATTAATTCTAACGATATATTAACGAGTGCTTAAATAACCATGGAGGAGCCACACATTATTAATATTTTGATGATTATCATGGAGGAATTATCTTGGAAATGTAATCAAGACCATCCTAATGTATTAATATATAAATAAATTACTTAAAAAATATTTGTCCTTTCTGGTGTTGCATTATAATATACAAAAAGCGAGAGATTTGTTCTTGGAATAAATTATTGGGGGACATGAGCCCCGAAAAAAATTGCTTAAATATAGATGATGATCAAAAAATAAAGTCGTTTGGTGAACGATTTTAATAATAGAAATATTATAGATTAGTTTTGTACAAATTTTATCCTTTTTATATAGAATTTAAGCTTTAAATTATTATTTTGTTTAAATTAATACAAATACCGTTACAAATTACAAAATTTTATCCAATTTAGTTCATTGTAGGTAACCAAAAAAAGTTAGTTTTACACATTCTATGGATCCAAAACTTCCAAAGAAGGTCAGTTTACTGATAAATATGATTAAAATAGATATTAAAAAAAGAGTAATCCACAAAAATAATTCAAAAATATTAAAAAATTAATTTAAATAAAATTATCCTAACAATAAAATATTTATAAGGAATCCGGTTTCCGGAGAAAAGAAAATTTATTGTTGTAATGGCGCATAGATGCAAACCGTTTAAAATGACATTTCGTGCGCCAAACAAATTTGTAATGATTATTTACCTACCCACGTGGGTAGACTTCGGAAAGTTACATTTAATAACTAAAAGTTTGAGAACATCCATTTTAATACAATTGTACATTAAACCCCATACTAAATATAGTGTCTCATTAATCGGACGCTACATGATGTCCAAATGACCTACTCGACTTGGGATCTTGAGTTTACCAACGCATTCGCCAAAATTCTAATATACGTACTGGCAATGGTAACTAAATCGTATAGATACGCAAAGAGCGATTTTCACTGAATGCGCTAGAATCAAGCAGCCTTTATTTTCTAATAAATTCAACTCAACAGCCGGTCAGTCAGTCGGCTAAATAAATCTATTGACGTCCGTTTTCACTTTGTCCCGACTTTGACTTTTATTCTAAAAATTACGTCGCCGTAATTAACGTTAATTTACGTGGCTGATAAGTAGCGTATATCACCAACGTTTGGCTACGTCATTTTTGGTAAGTATCGATGATTCATTCGACATCAAATTGCTAAATTTTGAAGTATTATTGGCCTTTCAAAATTTATTCAAATCGGTCATAAACTTTTTAAATAATGGACAATGAAAAAAGTGACGTTTTTTAGCCCCCAATATTTTATTGTTGCTAATGGCTACTAGTTTAGGGTGTTTCTTGTTTTCCTCTTGGAAATTATACCGTATACCTAGGAGGGTCTGAAGAACACCTAACCCAGACCAAAGTTGTCAAAATAAAAAAATGTCCCTCGTTTTACTACTTTATCCTACCTGATACGCAAGGAAAAATTGCGGTCCAAATTTTAGAACTCTCAAAAAATCCACCTGTCCACCAAGTACCGCTAAATACCCGATATGCCCCAGTACTAGCAATAGATTAAATATCAACGTAAATTTTATTAAGTACAGCAGTGGCCGATTCTCCTGCATTAGAATGACAACATAATCCAGGTAGAAGAGAGCATCACCTAAAATTAAAGAATTTTTTGTTCTGTTGTTCATCTATTATTTAGAGTAATCTGTGTTTTTCAAGGGTAGTCAATTGTGTTATCAGAAAGTGTCATGACCTCAAAATTTGACCTTGTTAATTTTCTTTCAAAAAGAAAACCAAGCCTTGTTGAAGTCACACAAGCATAGTTCTTGTTGAAATCATACAAAAACAAAGTTGCAAAGCATAGATAAAGAAAATAAAGCTCCAGTGGCAAATATTATCCCGCCAGTTCATGTTTTTCCTCCAGAGAAATTTACTTTTACAAATCAAAAGTAGTTGACATTCTGTTAGATGTGATAATTTCGTGGGTTATGGGATTTTGGCAATTGAAAAAAGACAGTTTTTTCTTTGGGACGTTTCGCCTCTATATTGAAGCTTTTTCAACCTCCAGAAAAGCTAATCAAAAAGCCCGTTGGTAGTGCGTATGGAGAAGAGGTGATCCCATACGCACTACCAACGGGCTTTTTGACTAGCTTTTCTGAAGGTTAAAAACGCTTCAATATAGAGGCGAAACGTCCCAAAGAAAAAACTGTCTTTTTTCAATTGCCAAAATCCCATAACCCACGAAATTATCATAAATGATGCAGGAGGGATACGAATACGAACAAAATTCTGTTAGATGGCTCAACTATAAGAGCAATACACTTTTTTATAAGACGATTGCATTCCAGTTTTCACTTTGACTTTCACAACAATCGCGGCAAAAGTGTTTATTGTTTTTTAGTTGGACCGATCAACAAAGTGTGATCTTATACTACGGACAATAAAACAAGCTTCCCCCCAGACGCCTGGGCTGGATACGCCACTAATTCTGTTACGTTTCAAAATTCAAAGAGATCAGATAAAATTGTAACCGGGCCATCTGGTATCAAATTAAATCTTATAGGTACTTTTTCTACTAACTTTTACTATCAAAATGAATATTTAAGTACTGACATTTATGTTATCGACTGGCTAACCAGACCCATTTGGGGTAGATCAGCTTTAATGAGGTTAAATATCCTTTAATTCAATGATCCAGTTGCATTAGTGCATTCTATTTCAGCAGGAGAAAATTTCAGAGAACAAATTACTAAAACGCATTGAAAACTTTTTATTAAGTTTGGCAACCGTAAAACTGAAATGCAAATAAAAATAATGGAAAATGTTCAACCTTTTGTTCAGGCAGTTTGGCGTGTCGTGCGTAATCCTTTGCTAAAACCTAAAAGAAGAGTTAGATTGTCTTCAAAAACTTGATTTTATAGAACCTGTTGATTTTTGACTGGGTTAGTCCAATAGTGGTTGTGAAAAAAAAATAATAGAATAGGACTTTGCGTAGACTACACTAAATTAAACAAAGCAGGATTGCGTTCTCATTTTCCCACTAATAAAGTTTAATCCATTTCTGCTCAGATAGGTGGATCTAAATTTTTCTCAAAGTTAGATACTAATTCCGGTTTTTATTAAATAAGATTAAAAACAAATTCTCAACTTTTAACAACTTTTATTACGCCATTTGGTCGAAATTTTTTAAACGTCTTCCATTTCGTATTACTTGTGCACCTGAATATTTTTCGCTTTTGCCTAATAAAATATTATTGGGAATTCCAGGAGTTTTAAGTCACATAGATGACATTTTGATTCATTGTACGATACGGAAAAATGAGATTTTAAAGCTAGTTTTAAAACTTTTAGAGGAAGAGGGAATTATTTCAAATAATGATAAATGTGTGTTTGCTGCAAAATCTTTAACTTTTTTGGATCACAAAATTTCGGATTCCAGGATTTCTGTTGATCCTTTGAGGGTTCCATCAATTAAACATTTTTCGGGGTCAAATAATAAAAAACAAATTTTACCGTTTTTGGCCATGATCAATTTTTCAAGTCGTTTTATTCCAAATCGTTGTGATTTGTTAGAACCGCTTACTTCTTTGCTTAAAAAGAACGTAAATTTTGTTTGAGAAGCATTTGAAAAATTTTGGCATTTTCTGACTCTAATAATGCATCTTCTTTTGGGTTGGGGGCGTGTTTAATTCCAAATTCTAACGATAAAAAAGAAGTGGTAGTTTATACTCTCAAAATTTATTATTCTACAGGCAAAGATCTTGTTGTAGCAGATGCCCTTTCATGAAATTTTTCAAATATTTCAGATTTATTGTGCAATCTTTACCAGTAAAACCGTATTTACCGGAGCAAATAAAAACCCATTACTCTAAAGACCGAATTTTGTCTGAAATAAAAGAATTTACTGATAAAAAGGTTTTACCGCCTGACTTATTTCCATAATATCAATACAGCTTTGAAATTTTCTTTCCTGAGGGATTTTTATTAAAAAATGCCAGAATTATAATTTCATCTTTTTTACAACTAAATTATCTAAAATATTTACATAACGGTTATCTAAGCATCGTAAAATGGCATGCCAAAGCCAAGTCTTCTATTATTTTATGTTGAAAGAAAATAAAAATATCTCGAAAACTGTAGCTTTGAAGGATTTGAACCGTATAACAAAATTTTTGGGTAATATTTACTTCTTTACTTACTTTACTTCTAAAGTTATGATTTTTTTTATATAAATTAACGTTTATTTGAAACTAAAGCTCCCGCGAATTTGGACTTTATAACACAATTTGTAGTCCATATTCATGGAAACTTAAATCTGAAAACCGTATATTATTACTTGCTTTTGTTCCAAAGTTACATTTTTTAAATATTTTATCCCCCTTTGGTCCCCTTCAACCCCCCACCACCCTACCTAAAAGTTTATGGTCAGCCGATAGAGGATTTTTGTACCAAATTTTAATCGATTTGAATCGATTAAGACGTTCTTGAGTTATCGTGTATACAGACAGACAACAGAAAACTTTTTATTTCGTCGGTTAAGGTGTTTTGGAACTAAGAAAAGTCAATATTTCCCGATTTTAATATTCCCCTATACCATATTAGTATTGTCGACTAAAAATTTGCTTATGATTTTGACTTTTAATTTATTAAAAGCAGTCCATATTTTCCACAATTAAATGGTTGTGTTGAAGATGCTGTCAAAATACCGAAAAAATTGTTATAAAAAAATACGGATATGCATTTAGCTTTATTAGATTATAGAACAATTCTTCTGGAAAATAGATTTTCACCATACGAGTTATTATTTGGTAGAAAAAGTCGTTCACTTTTGCCAATGTTGCCCAGTGAATTAAATCAGCAAGTTTATTTAAGTTCTGTGATTTAAAAAGAAAATCAACACAAAGCAAAATCTGCAATCAGTATGATCAAAGCAATCGATCAAAAAGTTTATCAGATATTAAAATAGATGACTATGTATGGTTAACTGATTTAAGAACTTATGCAAGAATTCTTAAAATTTTAAAAGAACCTCGTTCGTTTTTAATTGAAAATAGTTCTGGGAAAACTTCAGAATATTTAAAAGACTATTATTGTTAAATAAGTTAAAAGAGGAAGATGTTCTGATAGTTTATCTATCATTTATAGTAATCTGTGTTTTTCAAGAGAAGTCAATTGATTTTACAGACTGTCACTTCAACTCTGCTCTGTTTAAAGTCGTAAATAAATAAATAATGGTTTATTTTAGAGCAATACAAAAAAAGTATACATTCTTTTGTCTACAGTGAAGATCAGTAAACATTGAAACGTGCTGAAGCAACAAATTGCTTGTTAGCACCGGTTGTCTAGTTGGGTTTTTTGTCACAATCTGGAATAATAGTCCCTTTTAGGTTTAAATGTCAAATTTGAGCAAAAAGTCACATTCGGGTTTCAGTTCACTAACTAAACCTACTTTTAAAAATTTCTTTGTTTCTTTAATAAAATAATCGGTTTATTTAAAAAAGAGAATATATATTATTTCTGTTTATTTGTAGTCACCAATTTCTTCAATTCTTTTTTGAATATTTTGTGAAAGACTTGTTCTTTAAGATGCCTGGCCAGTAGATTATAACATTTTCATGCCATGTAGCTAATAGATATATGACCCACTTCTTTATGACTTATTTGGTTGCAGTTTGAAGTGAGATTTTGTGTTTATTAACTAACATTAAAACACCAAAAAATACAACTGTCTAATGTCAAGCACTTTTACTTCCCTAAACAACAGGTCACTAGAAAACAGTCTGTTTTTGTTAAAAATTGTTTTTAGAATCCATTTCTGAATGACATCTAAATTTTGTATGAAGCATAGGTTTGATAAATTCAATATTTATAATCTATGTTATAAAGCTGTTTATTTTAAACTGGATTTTCACTAGAAGAACTCATAACAAAACAATTGGGTAGTTTGGATTTCGTGAAGAGTTCAGAACAAGAGAGGCCTTAGTTCAGAGGTCTACGGAGATAGTGAAAATGCTTTTGATCGTCCAACACGAAAAGCTAATAGAAAACCGATAAAGAAGTCGGTCTAGATGACCGAGATCTAAAGATAATTGCCAGCTTATACTACAAAAAGACAGCTCAAACAAAAGTTGATGGTTAACTATCCTAAGACGTTTGAATAAGGAGTGGAGCACGCTAAGGCTTCATGTTGTCTTCGTTGACCAAGAACAATTAAGCATCTTTTTCTCTATTTCCCCCACTCATCTGCTGCGACTGGCTGAGCTAAATTTATTTTAACTTTTTCTTCTGTAGTCGCGAAATGTTTTTTCTATGTTTTTGTTCCAAGTTGTTTCGATTTTTTTAGACTTTTGGATATTTTCAGTTATTTCATACGGTCTTTTGTTCCAAACAAAGTAAAATAATATCAAGACGTACAATTGTTTAAATAATAACACCATAAACTGGAATATGTTAAATGGTGTTATTATTTAAACAAAAATCTAACTTCAAAAAGCAAATGTTTTGCGATACTCGGCGACAATGAGCTACGCCCGTGGATGTCGCTGGATTCCATCAGCGAGAGTGGAGGGGATTGTCGCTCGCGACACTCCGAAGCTCTGAGGTCTCACTATAAAGGTCATAAAGAGCAACAACCATACTGACGACACTTTCATAATTGCAGACACGCTGGAATTTCTGCAAAAGTTTCAGAATTAAATTGTAGCCAAAAGTTTACAATTTGGGCTTAACTTAAATGTTGGAAGAACAAAATGGATGGTCATATCCAAGGAAAAACAAAAAAAAAGTAAATAATTTTTCAATGTTTACTCGTTATCTTACCTTTATGAATTTTGAAAGAATTTTTTAAATAAAACCAGTTGGTGTCTCCTGCCAGATATGCTAAAATATTGGCAAACATTTTGACTTATTTTATAAAAATGTTTTTTCCGTCATGCATTCTTCCAGTCTTGTATTTTTTTAGCCATCATTTTCCAGTTCCACGTAAATTACCAGATAACATATTACTTCAACACTGTACAGTAAAAAAAAGTTTGTAGTAAGAAGATGAAAAAACAGTGTTTAATTAACGAAATTTTACAGATTTGTGCTAATTCGGAAAAAGGACGCCCACGGTATATAATTCACTATAGAAACTGCAATTCGTTAAACCAATTTTTTATTCGAACCTTATTTCTTCAAATCCATTCAATAACAAATTCGAAATTTATAAGACCCGTTTTTAATCGAACATTTGTTCATAAAACTCATTTAATATCAAACTATCAAATTTCTGCTAAAGTGATTACGCATTCGCTAATAATACATGAAGAAAGCTCATGAGCCTGCAGGGGCCCTTCTGCATGGAAATAACAGGCGCGATGAGTACTACCCCCATTAGAGCCCTAGAAACCATCTTAGGTCCCCTCGCTTCCAACTTGGATCAAGAAGGAAGCGATGGCGACGCACCTACGACTGAGGGACATGGGCCTATGAAAGGGCAGAGTCTCTTCTAAAGATGAAGATCACAATACCTGAACGGGATGGGTGACAGAGAGAAGGATTCCGAAACGAATTAAGCATAGATGCGACGGTGTGCTACACTGACGGATCAAAACTTTCAGCCAGGCAGACAACAGGCGCAGGAATGTATGTGGAAGACCTAGAAGTTCAAGAAAGCTACCCGCTTGGCGAGCACGCTACGGTCTTTCAGGCGGAGGTATACGCCATTATCATGGCGGCAACCCTACCAGAGGTCAGAAATGGCAGTATGCATATTTTCCGACAGCCAAGCTGCTCTCAAGGCTCTTAGTTCACCAAAAATTGTCAGTAATCTAGTGGAGGAGTGCATTAACGCACTACAGACATTAGCTGAAGACAAGAGATTGACATTGATGTGGATCCCAGGCCACGAAGGAATACCAGGAACGAGAAGGCGGACAAACTTGCCAGAGCTGGCGCTGAAAGCCAATATATGGGAACTCACAGCGAACCCAATAAATGGGCGAGCGATCAACATCAACTGAAGTTGTCCTGGGGACTAATTCTTGAATCTCGACAGAAGGAACGATCCCTCAAGAGAAGGGATCCCTCGAAAAAAAGGTCCTTTTCCCTAAAACCTCTTTAAAATTTTAGATTGAAAAATACATTTTAAGCGCATGCTTGCCTGAGAAATGGGACAGATCTCTGGCTTTGGAGTCGGGGAGCGCGAACACCCAATTTTTGATAGAATGGAATGAGCAATCAACGTTCAAGAATACAAAATGCGTTCGACGTGGGATCATTCGACACAAATCTATGTCGTTTCCTGCTCAAGAATTAGGGTCCTGGAGGAAAGAGCGAGAGTGCAGACAATCCAAACTGTTCGTGAGTGGACCAGACGCAGACAGAACTAAATGGCTCCTGGGAAAAACTCGCAAGGACATTGGACTGTTAGTAGGAATGCTGACAGGGCATAATCGATTGCGTAAGCACTTGACATGCATCAGAGTGTTGGACGACTCCGTCTGCCCAGCATGTGGGTGGGCGGAGGAATCAGCGGTGCACCTGTTAGGAGAGTGACGGATACGCCAGATTGAGGTAGCAGACGTAGGGTGCCCCCACAATAGAAGAGGAGGAGCTACACTCTCTAACATGGGCTGACGTGCTGACCTTCGTAAGGAAGGCAGAAAGGCTCGGAGAGAGAGAGGCAGGATATGTAGAGGGAGTGGTGGGATAAGGGTACGAGACGGGGTATGGCAGAAAGGGCCCATGAAGAGGCCTAATTGCTAGGCCTGCGGGCCGCCCCTTACTATTATTACTACTACTACTACTGTACAGGTAGCGTTCAATAGTTTTTGTATAGATGTCACTTGCATTCCACTTAAGAACAAATTTATGATAAACAACGGGTCTTACGAATTCCGGTTTTGAAAAATAATTGTTTGACAAATTCCGGGTTTTATTAAAAATGGGTTTTATAATTAACGAGTTTGATATTGAATGAGTTTGATGAACAATGGTTCGATTAAGAACGGGTCTTGTAAATTTATAATTTGATATTGAGTGGGTTTAAAGAAATAACGTTCGGAAAAAAAATTGGTTAAACAAATTGCAGTTTTTATGGTGAATCATTCTTACTAAATTAAAAAAATTTATTAAATACAAACTGATAAATTTCTGGTTTGACAAATCATAAGCGTTCGGCAAAAATTAGTAAACATAACAATTTATCGGATAGAGCGCGAATTTTTCATAGTTATAGGTAAAAACATATAGGAGATGGCTCAGTGACCTTATGCATGAAACTTTTTTTCCGTTTGTTATTTTTAGTAATGGGCCATTACACGTTCAAATCAATTAAAGCGACGCTCGCGTACTTCATATTCACGTCTAATGACTTTGTATAACATGCTTATTGTGCTCTATTCCAAATTTTGCCTCCCTAATATCTGATTCCCGTTTTTGAAATATCTGTTCAAGACTGTTCTCAACTAAAAAACCACTGCTTCTTCAGTACCCTTTAGGCTACTGTTGCCGCCATTTTTATAACTAAATTGACAGGCAAAACATGGATTTTCTGTCAGTTTGGTGTCCATAAGACCGCTATAGTAGGCTAAATGATACTAAATCGAAAAAGAATTAACTGGCTTTTTAGCTGAGAAAGTGTTGATCTGTCATCAAGCTTCAGATTTAGAATAATAGACACTTAAAGTTGCACAAATAGAGCACATATGTCAAAAATAGCTCGCCAACTTTAACAGTGGGATTTACTAAGATCTAAAATAGTACCCAGCACAAGTCTAAATATTTACACCTGTGGGGGGCACTAAATTTTAAAACCAATTTTCAAAAAACACTTCTTCATACAGAAAAGACACAAAGATATTGATTATAATTTAATTTTTTAACTGCTTTTTTGTCAAAATAAATACCATATTTTAAAAGAAAATGCCCTAAAACCTATTTTTTTTGACAGTTTTCAAAATGGCAAATGGTGAATACGCCAAAATTTTGGCACATAATAGCTTCATAATCTGTGTTTGAGGTTATAAAATTGGTGATTTTTTAGAACATTTATAACCCCCAGAAAGGATCGTTTTGTGGCAATTAGTAATAAGTTCGTTTATAATTTCCCTAAGTAACCGTTTTCATAAGGATTCATTTACGTTATTTAATATCCCAAGTTGTTCATTAATCAATAACACTTCTCCAATTTTGTCCAGAAAAACACCATATTTTGTACCCGTTTTCAGCACAAAAAATATATTTATGAGGGCACTACGAGGCAAAACAAACATAAGTGACTGTCACTGATTATGCACAAAAAATATACCAAACAAAAAAACCCAAAACAACTATATTAATTTATTTACAAACTGAAATTAAAACATTTAGGTTATGTAGCTTTCATCAGCAGAGGTGGTGCAAGCCAAGGTGCAAGCAGAGGTAAAAGATCTGAATGCAGCGCCAATATTTTTAAACTGACATTTCGACAGTGACAGAAATATGAACAAAATTTGCATTGCAAGTTTTTTAATACATTTCCTAAATAAAAACACCTTTTAGAAAAATACAAAATGAATCTTCTCCTTATTTTATTATTACCCATCTAAATCTTTGTGTGACATCAGGTATTAATTGGAAAAATTAATTAACAAGGGTGAGTTTTAATTAGAGTGACATATAACCCCAATTTTAATTTGTTCTACAGAATGTTTACTATTTAAACCCCGCGTGGATTGAAATTTTTTAAATTTCTTTTTTTCTAAATTGAAACTTTCTTCTTAAATCCAACAAAAGATTGTGTTAAGATTATTATTCAATAAACAAATTTATTAAAATTCTTTTTATAAATTAAATTATGTCCAAAACTCAAGGATGGTTGGTTTAAAGTGCTTAAAACCAGAAATTTCACTTAAACTTAGGACCGTTCTAAAATAGACTAAACCCTTTTAGTAAATCCAACCGTAAGTGTCTAATAAGGTTAGGCATGTTGAATTATTGGAAGATAAATTTTGAAGGCGTTTTTTTTTTAAATCAAGGGTATATGCACTGACAAAAATATTTCTTACAAAGAAAGGCATTTTCGAATATGGCTGAACGAATATTTCTGTGTCACTAAAGAATATTTTTTTGCTCTGCACTGTATTCATTGGCCCAATTTTTGATTTATATGTCCCAAAAAAATTTTGTTAAATTTTTGCAATTTAGAACAATAAAATGCGTGTGTCCCTCAAAAACAAAAGGATCTAACAATCACATTTGTTCTGGGTGATCGGAGAAGAACCAAACAAAAACTGGGCGAAAGGGTATTCCATAAGGACCTCAAAATCATCAATAAAAATTATTTAGTTCAAATAGCATACAGGATGTGCCAAAAAGTTATTTTTTTATTTTTATTATATTTTGACACTGTTGAATTCTCCAGAAAATTAGCTTAATAAAAATACAATATAGCACAGGTCTGCATGCAACGGTTTTCGAGATATTTCAATTTTAATTTGAAATTAATTAACTCGTATTATTTTATTAGAATAAAACCTAAGTAATTTATGACGCCCTGCTGTCAGAACGCCGCTATTTTGGTTTTTCACAGCAAACTATTTATTTTGAAAGTTAAGTAAGTTCTAGTTTGACAGCTTTTTGATTGTTGTGATTATATATATTGTTACGTCTCCACATTCTTTACCCATAAGTAGATAATTACACATTCACTGATATGTTTTTGAAAGTAAACGTTCTAATCATTATTTTAACATTAAGCATTAACCTTTCTAATGTAAACATCTTAATATAAAAACAAACGCACTTTTTCTTTTATGGATAGTCGTATAGATATACCAGTCAGTCTGTTCTTAGGTTTAGAAGTAGCAAGAGCTACATAGTTGTAAGCCGTAGTAATAAATAAAGTTTTTTAAAAAGTGATTTTCTGGTGGTGATCATTTAACTGGCGCTGCGAACAGGATAGCTACAGCTCTTCTTTATTGGGATACCATTGCAAGAGTGTGGTTCTCAAGCCTTTAGTAGCTATCCTACGGGAACTGGTTCATCAAGAGACCGCAGTAGTGAAAACGATCCTCCTTTATTGGGCAACCATTGTGACGGATCCCACGCTGTTTCCCATTTTCCAGAGGAAAAATAGGCCAATTTTCCTCAACGAACCCGACGCACCAGAAGACACGAAGAATACAGCCTACGCTTACCTTTTGCGGAGAAAACCACATGAAGATCTTTATCGGAAGCCCGTTGCTCTTCCTGTAAGTTTTTTGCTGATTATTCGTTAAAAAACTTCTTAGATTAGGTAGTTATTAAGAAAACAATTTTTTATGACTGATGAAAATATTGAAAATTTAGCAAGTTTTCTAACTCAATTAAAACTAGAAACCCCTTCAAATAATAATCAAGTAGTTTGTAAGAGTACAAAAATGGAAGAATTTAAATTATTAGCCTCATACCTCCCAACATTTGACGGAAAACCGGAACATTTAGAGTCTTTTATTTTAAAAATAGATAGGTTTTATAATAAGTTTAAAATACAACACTCAGAATTAACAGAATATTGCATAAGCTCGCGAATTGTAAAAGATGCGCAAGACTTTTTACTTTCACGACCAGACCTGACCACCTGGCCAACAATTAAAACTGCTCTCAGAGAAAAATACGGAGATCCCATCTCTTATCAAGTTCTCATGCAGGAAATAAATTATTTTTCTAAACTTAAAAACGAAAATAACATGGACTTTTTCGGTAGACTAAAATCATTTTTAAACCGAGTTCATTTAAAAATCCATGCTGAAGTTAGCGACGAAAACATTAAAACAGCTTTTATTTCTCAAACAAGTTATCAAGCAGTAATAACTTTTATGGCAAATGTACCACCAAATTTACAAAATATTCTTATTCAACAAAAACCAACTACTCTCGATTCGGTGTACACACTCTTAACCGAATTTAATTTACTCGAATCACAACTTAGATTTACAACTCAACACACCCCATTAATTAAAAACCACAATCAAAACGTTATACAACCTGCAAAACTTAATGTACCACACAGATTTCAGCAAAACCAACCATCATTTTTCCAGCAACCATCATTTTCACAATTCTTACCCAGACCTACATTTGCACAACAACTAAACCCAAATGTTAGACCCCAACAGTTTCCGCAACAAAATAATAACAATAATGTATGGAAATCTCAACCAATACCAATTCAACCCCGACAATTACCTCCCAGACAATTCCCTACTAATGCACAAGTTTTCGGCAAACCCCAAAATGTTTTTCACCCCAGAAATGCAATTCCAGCGAGAGACACCCCACAACCTATGTCCACATCCACTATTCTAACAAATCGACAACGTCAAATGCATAATATTGAAGTACAAGATAATAATCTTTCCTTCCCTACATGTGAAAATTTTGAAAATTACCAGTACGAAAACCAAAACTTTTCACAAGAAAATTTAGAAGACAGTTTCTCAACACAAAATGAATTAGACCCAAATTTTTACGAAATCCAAAACGAACCTCAATCAGACGAAATACAAAATTTTTCCAACCTGCCTCACGATCCACCATTGACTTAAATAACATTTGTTTAAAAACAGAACTTCCTTATCTTTATTTACCGCAAAAACAAATTACAGTTTTAATAGACTCTGGAGCATCCGACTCAATAATAACTCCAAAAATTGCAAGCCTTTATCAAAATCAAATTTTTGAAGAACCCTTTCAAGTAATAGCATGCCAACAAAAATTCGAAGCAAACAAAAATCTAAATTTGCAACTCTTATCTGACTTTGGAATAAAGAAAAATTTTAAAATGAGAATCTTGGATTGGCATAAACATTTTGACGCCCTTATAGGAACTAGCGATTTAGAAGACTTAAAAGCCATAGTAAATTACCAAGAAAAAAACTTAATAATAAATAATATAAAAATCCCCTTTGCTAATATGTATAATCAACCCCTTGAAAAATCTATAAGAAACTACAATAATTTATTAACTATTCCTGTTGACTATTATAATGGCGATGCAATTCTCCCATCTTTTCAAATCGGAGATTATATAATTCCCGACACTCTAATCAAAGTGCAAAATGGCCTTTGCCATTTACCAAAACCCCATTCAGAAATTGAAGTAAATTTTCTTGAACGAATGCATGTAATTCCCCAAGAACATTTTGAACTTAAAAATCCGCCAAAATCTTTCCAAAAAAATGAAGTAATCCAACAGTTAAGATTAAATCATTTGTCAGAACTAGAAAAAATCCATATCACCAAATTGTGCAAAGAATTTTATGATGTCATGTATTCAGAAAATTCTGATCTAACATTTACAAATCAGATTAAACATTTTATTAGGACCACCAACGATCGCCCTATTTACGTAAAATCTTTTAGACACCCACCTACAATGAATATAGAAATACAGAAACAAATACAAAAATTACTCGATAATAAAATAATACGACCCTCTATTTCCCCTTATTCAGCCCCTGTATGGATTGTACCAAAAAAAACTGACGCATCTGGCATAAAAAAATATCGAATGGTCATAGACTATCGACAATTAAATACACAAACAGTTGAAGACAAATATCCTTTACCCCGAATTGACGAAATCTTGGATAATTTAGGCAAATGCAGATATTTTACAACCCTTGATTTAGCCCAAGGATTCCATCAAATTGAAGTTGATCCCCAATCAATAGAAAAAACTGCTTTTACTGTTAATCATGGTCATTTTGAATACTTAAGAATGCCTTTTGGTTTAAAAAATGCCCCGGCTACATTTCAACGCATGATGGATGAGATTTTACGCGATTACCTTTACAAATTTTGTTTTGTTTACATGGATGACGTCGTTATATTTTCAAAATCCCTTGAAGAACATTTAGTTCACTTAAGAAAAATATTTCAAAAATTCCGTGACGTAAATCTTAAGGTACAACTTGATAAATCTGAATTTTTGCAACAAGAAGTTCAATTTTTAGGACACATAATCACACCCGAAGGAATTAAACCAAACCCCAATAAAATCGAAGCTATAACCAAATATCCATTGCCCAAAACAAGAACCGAAATTAAATCTTTTCTCGGATTAATTGGTTATTACCGAAAATTTATTAGAAATTTTGCAAAAATAACAATACCATTTACAAAATGTCTACGAAAAGATACGAAAATAAACCTTAATGATCCCCAATACCTAGAAGCTTTCGAAAAATGCAAAGAACTAATTACGAACTCTCCCGTACTCCAGTACCCTGACTATTCAAAACCTTTTAAATTAACGACCGATGCTTCCAACGTTGCCATAGGTAGCGTCTTATCTCAAAATGAAAAACCGATTGCTTACTATTCTCGAACACTTAACACCGCCGAACGCAATTATTCCACAATTGAAAAAGAGCTCTTAGCCATTATCGATTCAACCAAACATTTTAGACCCTATCTCTACGGACAAAAATTTATTGTTGAAACTGATCATAGCCCCCTTGTTTGGCTCTCGAAAATAAAAGAACCAAATTCGCGTTTAATTAGATGGAAATTAAAATTAGAAGAATTTAATTTTGAAATAAAATATAAAAAGGGAAAAGAAAATCTTGTTGCTGACGCGCTTTCTAGAATCGAAATAAACAATGACGAAACCGAATCAATTGCTCCCAACATAGGTGACGATGTTGCCAATCCCGATGATTTTATACTTCCTGAATTAAACGAAGATAACCAATCAGACATAACTGTCCATTCAAATCAAGACAACACCGGAAAATATTTACCGATTTCTGAAAGTCCTTTAAATTTTGCACAAAATCGCTTAGTTATCAATTATGGAAAAAATTATTATTGTTACCACTCTAAACCCTTTAATAAAAATCATTATTCTTGTCGTGTCCAAAAAGAAAGGGAACTAGAGCACTTAAACAAAATTTTATTAGAAATTATACGACCCGACACTACCTTCGTAGTATTTATCCCCAAAGAAGATCTAAAACAAAAGTTTCAAGATATCGTAAATTGTCAGTTAAACCCTACAGCTAAATTAATTTTTGCCACTAAATACCTTGAAGACATCATTAACACAGAACAACAAAAACAAAAAATTGAAAATTATCACACTAAAAATCATAATGGCATAAATGAAACTTATCAAACACTTAAAGAAAAATATTACTGGCCAAAAATGCGAGATACTATTCAGGAATACATAAATCAATGTGATATTTGTTTACAATCAAAATACGAAAGAAATCCCTACCACATATCTTACCAAGGACCTCTACTAAGCGAAAAACCATTTAAAACTATTTTCCTAGATACCTTTTCCACTCAAAGCTGCAACTTTTTAACAATAATTGACTCATTTTCAAAATATGCTCAGGCTTATCACATTCAAGACAAAAATGGAATTTCTGTCTTAAATAAACTTAGACATTATTTTTCGCACCATAATACTCCAGAAAAAATAGTAGCTGATTCTGGTTTAGAATTCAAAAATAAGACAGTACAAGAATATTGTAAACTTTTTAACATTGAGATACATTTTACTACCCCCTACAACCCTACCTCAAACAGCTTAGTTGAAAGACTACATTCTACTCTTGTTGAAAAATTAAGAATATTAAAATTGCAAAACCCTCACGAACCAATACCAAACTTAATGACATCAGCCATCTTGATATACAATCAAAGCAAACATTCAACCACTGGTTTTACACCTTTTAATCTAATTTATGGACCCTACATGAATGAACCCATAATTAACCATGACTTAACTCTTTACGAGCAATATAATGAAAAACGGAAAAACGAAGTTTTACCCTTTATAAACGAAGTGTACCAAAATACCCTTCGAAAACAACAAGAAAATACAGAGAAAAGAAATAATAAACCTAATGAGACATTAGAATTGGCTCAAGAACAAATTGTTTATAAAAAACAAACGAAACCAAGTAAAATTAACCCCAAATACATTCCCTTAAAAATTACTAAAATAAAAAATAACACTTTAACTGGAAAAACACCAAACAGGCAAAAAGCGAAAATTCATGTCAGAAATATTAAAAGAATAAGAAAGAAACCTAAAAAAGATGTTTCATTACAGGAGCCTCCTGACCCTTCTGACAACCCTCAACCAGGCCCTTCAAGTACATGAAGTTCCTACTACAGGGTATTACAATGAAAAAATCGATCAAGCCTTAGTTTTTGATCATAATCATAAGACATTTATTTATTTTAATCTTACACAAATTAAGTTTACTATAGCCCAACTAACAGTTACAAACGAAGTAATATTAAAATCAATCATATCTCAAAAATTAAACAATACTATTTTTCATAACAAACTAAATCATCTTAACAACCTTTTATATGACAGCTATGACATATACTCGCGTATTACGTCAGTTAACAAAAACGAAAGATACAAAAGAGGACTTTTTAACTTTCTTGGTTCAAGCGTAAAATTTATCACAGGCAACTTAGATAACGAAGATCTAGAACTAATAAACAAAAACATGAACATTTTAAAAAGCAACGAATACAAAATAATTCAAAAAATTAATGATTTCTCTTCATATGCAGGAAATATTACTCACACACTTAGCCGTGCTATTCAATCAATTAATGTTAACACCTTACAAATACACAACGAATTTGAGATAGTGAACACAGAGATTCAACTATTATTTAGCCTTCTTAATCAACAAACACAATTGGAAAATTTGCATAATTATTTGGAAAAAATATTGCGAACTATTTCTTTTGCCCATTTAGAAACTGTTAATCTCGAATTATTTTCAACTCAACAAATTACTGAACTTTGGTCATTTTTGCAACACCATTATGATGATAAAACCTTATGGTCCTTGCAGCATCTTTCGGAACTAACCTTAGTATGTAAGTCAGGAATTGTATTTTACGACGATATGATTGTATTAGTTCTTAAGATACCTATATTCACTAACCAAAAATGTAATCTAGAATTTATTTATCCTCTGCCAAACGAGCAAAATCAATTGTTAATTATACCTAGCAAATACTATTGTTCCTCTTGGTATTCAAATTGTATTGAAATTTCAAGAAAATGGATTTGCTATTCAAATATACAGTCAAACTGCACACTTAAAAATTGCACATCAGTACAAGTTCAAAACAATTTTGAAATTTCTCTTTTAACTTTCCAAAATAATCTTTTATTATGCTCTAAACAAACTCATGAAGTTTTTGAGAATTGTCAACAATTTAAGAAATTCAAAATTCCCAAATGCGCTTTACTAAATAGCAATTGCGAAATTATCTATAAAAATCAAAAATTTCTTACAAAAGATAATTTAATTGATTTTAGCACAACACTTAATACTAGCATTTTGCCAATCAACTCTACAATTAATTTAAAACTTGAACACATAAAAAGCCCAGAACTTATTTCACGGGATCTAAGTGAACCCATTTTTCTTGAAAATAGGTTTGCACATCATTCCTCCTATTTGGTTACAGTTATTATTTTAAGCATAATAAGCCTTTGTATAATATGTGCTATTTTTCTAATTAGGAAAAGAATTTATACAAAACTTTCACAACATGTAGAAAATTTTGTAACTTTTGAAAAAGTTAAGAAATATGTTCATGAGGACATGAACTTTTCTAAGGAGGGAGATGTTACGTCTCCACATTCTTTACCCATAAGTAGATAATTACACATTCACTGATATGTTTTTGAAAGTAAACGTTCTAATCATTATTTTAACATTAAGCATTAACCTTTCTAATGTAAACATCTTAATATAAAAACAAACGCACTTTTTCTTTTATGGATAGTCGTATAGATATACCAGTCAGTCTGTTCTTAGGTTTAGAAGTAGCAAGAGCTACATAGTTGTAAGCCGTAGTAATAAATAAAGTTTTTTAAAAAGTGATTTTCTGGTGGTGATCATTTAACTATATATATATATATATTTTCATTCCAAATTTTCTTAGTTTCACACAAATGCAAACGCTGTCGAAAACCCCCCTCCCCCCTACGTAACGTTTTGTAACCCCCTTCCCCCCTATGACCATTACGTAATTTGTGCACGGCCCCTGTAATCCCAGTGGAGGAGGGCGAGAAAATTGATATTTTTTTCTTAAAAGTTATACTCTTTAGACCTATTTCTTTGCGTTCCCGAAATTACGTAATTTATGAAAAAAAATTGTAAGCGGCGCCATTTTTATTTCGTGCTTTGTTTGTCTAACATTTTTGCGTTCGCCTAATTTAATTGAAAAATTTTTGCCTGCGGCGCCCTTTATCTTCTCACTCGAAACCAAGGAATCAGGAAAACTGTTCCCGTCTCTGTTTCCAAATTTTTTCGAATAAAAGTAGAGTATGACCATGGGGGAAATAATTTTTTTCTACGGTATGACGAAAATTTCGAGAAAGTTGAAGGAAAAAATAAAAAAAGTGGCAGAGCTCAAGTTTTTCGTAAAAAAAACGTTTTTTGTAAAGAAACAGAGCAAAATAAATCTTTTCACCCCTTTTTAGGTGTTACAAATATTGGCAGCCCCTTATTTTTCGCTTTTACCCTCCCGCTAGTTTTGAAGAAATGTTTCGAGATCATGTCATAAAACACCTCGAAAATATCAAATGTAGTGTAGGGCCAGCTTTATTTAAAAATCAATAATATCGCAAGCAAAAAGCTCTGCAGGAAAAACAGCACCGTTTATTGATTTCTTTGGCTGCTAGTGCTAGCTGCATGGTTTGGCCGTTTCCGGATAGATGTCACTAGTAGAACAGAATGGAAAGAAATTTAATTAAAAGCGAAGATATTTCTTCCTAATGTTAACAACCTCACGAGTTTATCGCTCAGTATCGTAAATAATGGACCCTGCCGCCTCCTTTAAGCAAGAAAAAGCTGTGGTTTGGACCTGAAAACATCTAATTTTTAATTAGATTAGATGTTCAAATCTGTCCCCTTCTTGAGGCCTTCGGATATTTCCATACGTGGAAATAATTCAATCACCAAATATCTGACGAAGGTAATTTGTAGCCTGGCGTGAATTGTGGGATGAACAGCCATCTTGCTGAAACCACAATTCGTCCAAATTTATGTTGAGTTCCCTCAACCGTAGTAAAACCTGGTGTTGGAGAAGATCAACATATTTTTGGCTATTCAAATTCCCTTCAATAAAAAAGGGTCCAATAATGTGATCCCCGACAGTACTGCTCCAAACATTTAATTTTTGAGGATGTTGCGTTCTAACACTTGCGTGCAGATGTTTATTTTCGCGGGACCAATAGCGGCTATTTTGTGGATTGTGAGAGCTATGAAGTTCAAATGTCTTCTCGTCACTAAACAAAACTTTTGATAGGAAATTTTCGTTCCTGTCACATTTATCCCTCATAACCTCATAATATTCTAACCGGCGAAAATAATCACCTGGTTGCAATTCCTGCGACTTCCCAATCTTAAACGACTTGTAGCCGTATTTTTTTAGGATCCATTGGCAAGTCCAGTCCAATATCCAGTACCTCCGCAATCGGTTTCGTCGAACATGGTTCATGTGCCTCAACGTAAGCGCATACCATTTCGTCTCGTTCCACCCTGTGTGGAAGAACGGGATTTCGCCGTCGTGGTAACACTTTCTACAACCATTTATGCACCCGTACCTTTCAAAACGATGATAAATGTTGTAGACAGTTTGAGACACAGGAACCGTTCGATCTGGAAACGCAAAAACAAAAAGCCCAATGACCTCGTCCGCACTGTCACTTTTTATGTGATTTTTAATAATAAAAATCTTTTCTTCTCGAGTATACGGCATTTTAAAAACACAAAATTTACGAAACTGAAGCGACTCGAAAGGAAATAAAAATGGCCGCCATCTAGCGGAATTTGCAGACATCTTGTCAACGGTTATTATTGCAACTATGATTTATGCTCACAATGAAAGAGTGGCGACAATTTTTTCTCATGAAAGCAGTCCGGAGATAATAACGAACTGGCACCATTGCTCAATATACCTGTTTCTTTTGTGCGTGCAGAACTTTCTATGCCATTTCTGTTTGATTTATTGAAATCCTATCCCTAAGGAAAATCTTAGGAACCCTGTATATAGATATTTACAAACCCTTTGACACATAAGTCGCGATTCTTCAAAAACCGTCAGAAAATCTCGCCCTTACCAAAAATCTGATGATTTTTAAACACAAGTTTACCCTGACTGATTTTTTGTCCGGACTTATTTGCTAATACTCCTTAAAATTTAGTAATGTTCCAGTAAATAAAAAATATGTCAATTTTAATTTTCGTAGGCAGTTTTTGTAAAAAACCATTGTTTAATTTAAAAATGTATTTTATTAAACTTATTTTTGTATGTAAACAAACCTTTAAAACTTTTAACATGCAAAACCATAGATAGCCATGGAATATGTCGCTGTCACTATTCAGAAAACTCACACAAATTCTTTTTTTGACGTTTATTGGTACGCTGAGTAGCAAGTAAGCTCCGCCGTAAAATTAGTCCTTCAAAATAATAACAATTTGCAAATTGTTACTAAAAAAATGAGGCAGTATCTCCTACAACGTTAGGATAAATATTAAGGCACTTTGTTTTTTTTTCTGAAGAATCGCGACCAATATCTCACAACAAACTCCTAAAAATTCTGGAACATTCTGGTGTTAGAAGTAAAGAACAAAACTAGTGTCAAAGCCTTCTGAACGGTATAAAACAAATGACTAAAGTAGAAAATAATTTAAGCAATTGTCAAGAGATCGAAACAGGTGTACCCCAAGGCAGTGTTCTCGGGCCACTCTTGTTATATATATGAACAGCTTATTCAGTGGTAACTTTAAAGGTAAATTAATAGCATTTGCTGATGACTCTGTCTTATTGTATTCTAACAAAACTTGATCTCAATCTTCTTATCGCTGTTTGGTTCGCCATGAACGATATACAAAATATTGAAATTTATCTTACACCAAACATACAATTTCCCCTTGAGCTTAAATATCAGATAAATTGCAACATTCCAGATAACACCTGTAACTGTCAAGTAATCGAACAAGCCAAATCAATCGAATACCTTGGTATCATTATTGATGAAAATATAAACTTTAAACTACACATAGAGCATATTAATAGAAAATTAAAATATATTCTAAGCAAGTTTAACTTTATTAAAAGAATTATCCCAAAAACCACAAAAAAATATATATTTTGCCATGGTACAATCTATACTAAGTTGTAGTATTACAATTTGGAGAGATGCAAACAGAACAAATTTATCATGTCTCATAACCAAACAAAAAGCATTTGTCCGTTGTATAGAAGGCTCTGGTTATAGGGATCATACAGAACCTTTACTTATAAACTTAAAAATACTTAACTTTAATGAACTTTACTGTGTGGTCCAAGTTAATAGACCAAAATCATAATCAGTTATTAGATATTCAGTTTACTACCAGAACAAAAATTTTTGTACCTAGGGTGGAGTGGAGTGGAGCAGTTACTCAGAGAATGTTCTTTTATTTGGGATCTAAAATCTATAACAGCATACCTGTTGAAATAAAAAATCTACTAAACTACCATAATAAAAATGTCAATGCTTTAATATCAAGAGCATCTGATGTTGCTGTAAACTAAAGAGAACGAAACAAAACCCAATATTTATTTTCTAAGCCAGACAAAATGTATTTGTCCCTTCAATGTGATGTACCTACCTAATAATTTAACTTAGTTTTATATATATAATTATATATATATATTATAATGTTAAATTTCTTATATATTACTTTTAATCAATGGAACTGTACAAAAAAAACAAAACGTAGGTATAACTAAGTATTTGAGATAATTTAATAGTAGTTTTTTGAATACCTATAAGCTATTGATGTTTATAATGTAAGATAATTTAAAAGTTAAAAAATTATTAAAGCATATAAGGTTTATTTCCTTGCTTTATAGTTTTATAACATAATACCTATGTCAAATTTATTGTATTTTGTAAAAATTTATCAAATCGACACTCTAAATAATAAAATTAAAAAATTTTATAAAAAAAAATAATCAATATTACATGCTGACCTATATTATATGATATTTTGAAAAAAAAAGACTTTTTGGCACATCCTGTATACTATTTAAACTGATTGATTTTTATTAATGATTTTGAGGTTTTTATAAAATACCCTTTCACCCAGTACTGGTTTGGTTCTTCTGCGGCTATTAGAAAAAAAAGTTATCCCAGAGAACACTTATAACCGATCACCCTGTACACAAGGCGACGACCTTCAAGTAATCGTCTCACAAACTCCTTAAATGTTCGTTAACTATCCACTTTTTATTTATTACGAGAAAATTTAGTTAGGTGGTGTCTTTATAGTAAGTCACCCCATACAGCTGAAGAAGCAGCAACTTTTCTAAACTAATACTAGTTTTCAATCAATTTTTATGATTTCATTAAATTTGTTTGTTAATGGTCTGATCTAATAGTAAGTTTCAATAATTTTTTATGCCTTCATTACATTTGTTTGTTTAAAAAGGTTAGTATCATTAGCTAAATCATTAAAAGAGATTACAAGAGTTTTAGCAAACATTTGTTGTTTGTGACGTTTTGAATGAGCTTTTGGAACAAAGCTCGTAAAGCTAAAGTGTAGTTTAGAAAGTAATTAGGCAGAAAAAGTATTTTATTTAAACGTATTAAAAAGAAAGCCAAAAGCCACTACTTTTGATCATTTCGATTTGTCTATCATGAAAGTATTTTAATAAAGTTATTTTAATAAGAAATTTAATAGGAATTATAATTATTATTAAAAAATGTCTACTTTTTTAAAATAATCCCTAAATCTAGTTATTTTTACACGCATTTACAAATATTTAAAACTTACTTAAGTTCCTACAACTCAATCATACTTCCAGCACGACCCAACACAAAACGATAACATTGGGAGTATACCTATGACTCGAGGGACTCAAAAGTCGGAATTCCGAGTCATAACTCGGAATTTGACTTTAAACACCCCAAAAAAATTGAGGGGGGTCCAAAACTGTTTTTTTTTATTCTGAAATGATTCTACTTACAACAAAAACTATGAAAGTCTTATCAATGGGGAAAAAAATACATTTAATAGTATTTTTTTCTCTTACTCTTTATTTACCCGAGATAATTTTTTTTCCTAACCCGTGAAATATAGGTTATTTCGAAAAAATGACAGGCCAGTGTTATGAAAGTTACACTTTTGAATAATAATAATTTTTATAATATCTTCATAAACTTTTCTGGAAAACTTTCAGTTGGCAGGGGGGGGGGGTTAATAAAAATCATATTGATTATTAGACATAGTCGTAGATGGCCCGAATTGGAGAGAATTTCAGTCCTCAATAAATTAAAAATTTATTAATAAATTTTATAAGGGGGGGTGGTAATTTTTTTATGCTTATTTTTAAACTGGCGACCAACCAACCAATTTTTCTTGAGAAAGGTCGAAAATACCCCCAAAAAAAAGTTCGAAAATTGGATATCGGGGGGATGAACGTAATTTTTCAAATATAAACGGTTGAGATAATTGAAAGTCGTAGCATACCACTGTTGCCACTGTTGCCACAAATTCGGGCAATCTAGGATATTGGTCGATTAAAGAAAAAGACCCTGTCCTGCCAGTTTTCCAGAGAAGGTACTTAAGGGATTCTCTGATACCGAGCGCCTATGGGATAATTTTAAATTTGACAGAGATTATTCCCCCCCCCCCAGAAAAACAAAATTTGCAGATAGCTTACGAGAAACCACATCTAAAGTGTCATAATACTCAAATTTTTTTAAATGTTTTGGTCGCCAGTTTAAAAAAAAAAACATAAAAGAATTAAACCCCTCCTTTTAAACTTTATAAAGAAAAAAGTTTTATATAATGAGCACTGAAATTCTTAATACGATTCGGGCAATCTAAAACTATATCTGATAATGAATATGATTTTTATTAACCCCCTTCCCACTGAAAGTTTTCAGAAAAGGTCCACAAAAGATAAAAAAATTAAAAACACATAGAAAAATGGGTCATGAAGAGTCCGTGATATTACAAATGTTATTATTTTTCAAAGGCCTAACTGATTTTTGAACATTTACAGTACTAAAAAAATATATATTAAAAAAATAATATATTGGAAATAATTGTTTTTATTTCTGTCATTTTTCGAAATAAGTTATATTTAACGGATTATGACAAAAAAATTATCTCGGTAGATAAATAGTAAAAGAAATACTAAATAAGTTTAACAGTTTAAGAATAAAAAAAACGCTGTTTTGGCCCCCCTTCAATTTTTTCCAGCCAAAACTGTATAAGAGTTAGAAAAAAAGTTAGATATAAGAAATGTTCAGGTTTTTAAGGGTAATTTATAACAAAAAAAGTATTTAATTTTTGCGGAATTTTTGGGTTATAAAAAATGGAATTTTTTATTGTTTTATTTTTTTTTGGGTGTTTAAAGTCAAATTCCGAGTTATAACTCGGAATTCCGATTCTAAAGTCGGGATTCCGAGTTCTCAGTCGGAATTCTGAGTTTAAAGTCGGAATTCTGAGTTGTAATGTCGAAACTACTTTTTTTGGGTTTTTCGCCACTAAGTTAAGGAAATTTTTTCAAAAATATGTTAAAACCCACTGCGTAAATTCCTAAAGAAAAAAATTTGTTCGTTTGTCAGTGGTTTTTAAATAAGATAAAAAATTTGCCTACACACACACAAATCCTAACTAGAATCTAAGTACTTATCTGACGTTTCGGCAGAAATTCTACTGCCGTTATCAAAGAATTTTATCCTTTTCAAAAACTTTTTTCGATTCTTTTTTAAAATATCTGTCTGTTGTCATACAACTGACTGACTTTGACTGATATATAGTTCAAATATTAACTTGACAGTTTGGTGCGTCGATAGTAGCCAACAAGGGATTGGGTAAATTTAGTAAAATTTAAAATCAAAATTATATTTGTTTGAGTGTTTTCGATTTTAGATTACTTTATAAAAATACAAAATTTTTGTTTTATCTTTTGACTAACTTTAGGAAAAAATATATTAGAAACCCAAAGAACATCAATGCTATTTTTTAATTTATTTTAAAAAAACCTTTTTGAAAATCTTGTTTTAAAATTGAAAGCCAAACTGTTTTTATATCAACTGATATGCTAGCTATGCATTCATCTTCATTAAGATTGATGCAAGCTGCTTCTTTGATTTTTCGTTTAATTTTGTCTGGTTCTTTTTGTAATATACTGGTTTCTCCATACATTACTCTATGATCATTTTCAAAAGAATGTTGGCAAATTTTAGACTTCTCCCAGTCTCCCCTTCTGAGGTACCCCTTATGGTCATTTATTCTAACTTCAAGAGGTCTTGAAGTTTCTCCAATATAAAATTTACCACACTCGCAAATACCTTGTTAGCTACTATCGACGCACCAAACTGTCAAGTTAATATTTGAAATATATATCAGTCAAAGTCAGTCAGTTGTATGACAACAGACAGATATTTTAAAGAAGAATCGAAAAAAGTTTTTGAAAAGGATAAAATTCTTTGATAACGGCAGTAGAATTTCTGCCGAAACGTTTTTATCTTATTTAAAAACCACTGACAAACGAACAAATTTTTTTCTTTAGGAATTTGCGCAGTGGGTTTTAACATATTTTTGAAAAAATTTCCTTAACTTAGTGGCGAAAAACCCAAAAAAAGTAGTTTCGACATTATGAATCCGCCACAAACATATAGATTTTATTTCTGAGTTGTAAGTCGGAATTCCGAGTTCTAAGGCAGAATTCCGAGTTTAAAGTCGGAATTCTGAGTTGTAAGTCGGAATTGTGGCCCTTCTACGCTTTCGTAGAACTCGGGTTACAACTGGAAGAGTAATTGCTGTAAAAGGGGGAGTAACCAGAATAGCTGGAACTATCTGGGAGTGCGGTTGAAGCTGCGCTGTAAATGGGTTGAATGGGGGTAGGAGCTGGCTGGAACATAGAGTCGTACCATTAAGCCGTTTAATATATCAACCAACACTGCTTAAGTGAGAGCTTTCATGGACAAAGTTTTTCATTTGCTGTTAAACTTCATCCCCCTGTTTTGGAACCACACTTACATTTGCTTTTCAGTTAGGTTATTATCTAGATCACGTTATTAACACACCAATTAATTAATTAATATCGCTATTTTATTATTGTTAATACCATACCCAGTTCTGTTTTTCTACCCATGGTAGGAAAACTAGATTAGAAAATAATTTTTATTATGAAAAACTTTCCCTTCTTAATTTTCTTGTCTTATTTTGGAAGGTTATTTTCTTATTGTCTAGATCGCATTATTGCAACACCAAAAAAACTACCAATTTTGTAGCAGTGCCTTTGTTAATTAATCTAAATTTAATATTGTCAATATCGTATCTAAGTCTGTTTTCCTACATATTGTAAGAAAATATTTTCGAAAATAGCTTAAATACACGAAACCTTCGAGAAAAATAGATTTAGGCAATTTCGTGGACCATATTCCCAGATAAGTAAGTAACCCCCGAATTCCCCTGAAATACTAAGGTTGTATTCCCCGCTCCCACAGGTCATGTCATGACATGCCTAGACAGTCCTGAACCTGGAGGTCTCCCACGTTGAAGGGAGCACATGCTGTCCACACTACTTGTGCCATAGGAAACCAATTCTTGTCTCCGACGTGTTACTTAATTTCTGGGAACGTGGATTTTTAATTTAAAAAAATATCTCAGAAAAATATAAAAAACAAAAGAAAACAATGAAGTAGTTCCCAGTCTAAGATATTGTCTATTAGGTTTGAAAATCTATTTAAAGGGTCGTGCTGACACGTTAATACTTATATATTTAACATTGTTAAACCACAATAGGTTAAACGTGTTAGAAATATGCTCTTATGATTTATTCACAAGTTCGACAAATATCTCGTATCACAGGTTGATAAAAACTTTGATTTATTTTCTTTTTTTTAGAAAATCTTTCCCTCTCCCCAATTTCTTTTACACACCTGAGAAAAATTGCTGGATTGTTATTGAAACGTTTAAAATACTGGATTTTTATTCTTTGTAGCCTTAAATTGTGTGTCAATATATTCTGGTGCAGAATAATAATCTTATGAAATTTTATTTGTTAATTAATTTGTAGGAATAACATGATTTTCGGTTAAAACTAATTCATTAAAACTCTTTTATAAAACCAATCTTTCGGAACGTTTGGTTTTAAATATTTTACGTGAATTAACTGATGAATTTTACTATTTTTAAAAAATTAAAGAAAATTTACAAAAACTAGGGGACGCCAGTGTGGGTGTCTCAAGAGTCTAATTTTGAAGAAATCCGCGGACACGTCGATTTTTTGTTCGAGGGGAACAGGACATTCGAAAGACCTTCAAAACAAGTTATCACTCGACCCACTTTCCCTATTCAAAATATAGATGTAAAGTTTATCCCACAAAATTTCAGGATAGAAAAAATGTGTCCCCTTTGCATAAAAAATCGACGTGTCCGAGGATTTTTCTTAAATCGGACTCTACGTACGTGAATCTTGGGTGGAAAGTTTTAAAATAAACACTCATTTAAATGCGGAGAAATACTTCCAAGACTAAAATGCTTGTGAGTAAGGTATTAATTAAATTATGGCTGTGTTGTAATGAAATTCTCATTAATATAAAATTTAGTAAAGTTTATTTACAACAGTCTTTAGCACAAGGTAAAATACCTATAATTCTAAATAATACCTAAACCTAGTTATTAAACGTATTTACAAATATTTAAAATTTACTTAAGTTCCTGCAACTCAATCATACTCCCAGTAGGACCCCACGAAACGGTCACATTAGGAGTATATTCGTGACTCGATTGACTCACAAATTCTTCCTTTTTTAAAGGTTCTGGCACTCTAACTGGGGGAGCTAAACCTGCAGAGAATCCTGTTACGTAGGGAGAAGCAGAATTGGGGTAACAACTAGGAGGGTAACTGCTGTAATATGAAGAGTAACCGGGATAGTTGGAAGTGTCTGGCGGTGCGGTTGAAGCTGCGTTGTAAATGGATTGATGGGGGTAGGAGCTGGCGGGATACATCGGGTCATGCCATTGAGTCGACGAAAATCCTTGATAGGCTCCAGAGTTATTTATTATTGGTGAATGTCTTAAAATTCTGCTACTATCCATACCAGGCGAACCAACACTGCTTGAGTGGGAGCTTTCAGGAGACAAAGCTTTGCACTGCTTGACATTCCTGTTCATTTTGTTGTCCCTGTTAAACTTCATCCTCCTGTTTTGGAACCACACTTTTATCTGCTTCTCGGTTAGGGTCAGCTTTTGAGCGAGATTGATCCTTTTGGCTCTGGACAGGTATCTTCCCTCGGTGAATTCCCTTTCCATTTCCACCAGTTGGATAGAGGTGAATTGGGTCCGAGCTCGTTTTTGACTTGTAGATCCCAAAGGTTGGGTGGAATTGATGGTGGTGGTGGATGGTTGGTAATCTGTAAAGATAAAAGAGTTAAAGTTTTGGACATCCAGGTTGTTGCAGAAAGAAAACAAATATTGCCCACTGGGTTACCAAACTAGTCTTGGGTCGCTTAAAAATGATGCCTTACGTCAAAAATCTATCTTAGCTGATATTTTTTGGGAAATTTGGTAACTCAGTTCTATGACGGATTTGGATAAAATATTAATAGGTATGCAATTGTCGTAGCCAAAATACACTTTCTTGCTTGGACACCTCCCAATATGTACAGAGTGAATAGGAAATCCTGATTAAAATTTGATAAACAGGGTTTTAGAACTTGTAGAACATAGTACAATATAAACCTAGGGACTAAAGTGTTACTTCTAATCCCGCGGCCAAAGGTTTATCGCTCGACCGTAGGTAGGGCTTCACTTCGCTAAGGGATTAAAAGACGCTTTAGTCCCGATGTTTATATATTATTTTATACACTTTAGGAAAAGATTATTGTTAAAGTCACGTTATTTCTACGCCAAATGGTTCGTGGACCACAAGAAAGGGTGATAAGAATGAAATATTATTTAAATATATTTCCAATCCCTAGGCTGAGGGATTGAATTTACTTTTAATCCCTCAAGGATTATTATTTTTTCTCTATTTCTCTTTATTCCCTAGGGATTAGAAGTGCTACTTTAGTCTCTGAAAAGATGGCTTAAACGTACCTATTTAATACCTGTAGTACATAAAAAATTTTAAAGATTGACTTGCCTAATAATATAGGTGTCAAAAAATGTTAGCAGGTTCCAAAATTTAAAAAAAATTTACTCCTAAAAAAAAATTGGGTATTTTTGTCATACCAAAAACATACTGAAAAATAAGTACAATTAGTAGAGGCGTTTACCTAAGTTTTTATAGTTATAATTCTCAATACATAAGCACAGTGCAAAGGTTGATCTTGGTTGATAGGAGTGATTGGTTTCACCTGATATTAGAAAACAGAAATTTCGGAAGAAAGAAAAACAACTAACCTAACTATTGTGGTTAGGTAAAGAAAAACAACAAGGTTTTTGTTATTCTTGTGCTGTGAAATTATGTATTAACACTAAAATTGTGCTTATCCATATGAATTCACAGGCCTACAAAAAAAACAGGCCCACCAAAAAAAGTGGAATAAACTTTACATGTGAGTAAACTACCGCTATGGATTTTGCTCCGCTGAATCCGAATCCGGTTTCAGAATTTCCCTGGACCGCCCAGTTTTCCCCTATATTTTACGCGTTTTCCTCAGGCTATTGGGTAAACCCGCCATTAGTTTATAAGTTTACGGAAAAAATAAATCTATAAATAGCTAAAAACAAGTAGGCTATGCGTACGTATATACAGGGTGTTTCAAAATTCTGTATTAAGACTTGAACGCCGTATTTTTCAGGTCAAACAAAACAGTGATTCAAGATTTTTTTAGTTTTTGCTTTATAGCTCTTGCAGTTTACTTACATTATTCAGATATATTTTTTTAAGGGGTTAATTGCTTTCTGGCCCCATAAACCTTTTGTGGTACGTCACTGGTAGATTCTCAAAATATTAAATTGTTTAATTAAATTATTTTCCATCTGTACTACTAATGAAATTAAAATAATTTTTATAGTTTTCTAGATTTAATTAAAATTTTTAACGGAAGTCGGAAACCTATTATGAAACTTTAACCCTCTCTATAGATCCGTAACAAAGCGGACACGCGTTTATAAAAAAAATCCCATTTTGTCCTGAAAAAAAATCTCCTAGAAATCTTCATGCCTAATTTTAAAACACCCTGTAGCGTGATAACATTTCGTAGGAAGCCAATGACATTTCCAGATAGAACAACTGATAGCAGGTGACATGTTATTTTGATAAAATTAAATGGATTTTACTCATAGTTAAAAGTAATTTATCACCTTTGGGTTCGAGATTTGACCCAAAGGTCTTAATAAAGAATATCAGGAAGAATTTGGAACACTTCCGTCTTTTAGATAAAACAAGTAGTAAAAACAAAATATTTTTTCTTACCTATGCCTTCAACAAAAACAGGATTTCAGTCACTTTTCCCTAGATTGTTTTTTTTTCAAATCCTTGGCTTTTTTCATTACCGATGCAATTTTTTTTTATTCGGGGGTGCGAAAATAGTGGTTAAAAAACGCACAGAAATATTTTTTGCACATGTGATCAATGCATCGGTAACCAAAAAAACCATGCTTTAGTTATATGCAGACAGTTAGTTTTTGATGAAGGTATAAAAAAAATATTTTTTTTGCGAAATTTTATCCAAAACTCCAAGAAAAACAGGAAAATACTTTTAAAAATCTCGAACATATTTACATTATAAAATATGGGGGCTGGTAAATGAAAGAACAATGGTTTCCATAGCGATGTGCCTTTTTCTCGGTGACGTTCATTTAATCTTTGACAGTTTGATATTTTGACGATGTTTTTAAATGGTTTTTTCGTAAAAGCTGGTGAAAGCTGGCAGAAATGGATTAATTTTTAGGCAAAAATAATTAAATTTTTTCAATATTACCATTTTCTTCTTAATCCTAATTTCGCGGCGAAAGGTTTGTAGCCCGACCATAGGGAGGGCTACAATTCGCCAAGGGATTAAAATACACTTTAGTCACGAGGTTTATATACTATTTTATGCATTTTAGAATGCGAGAAACTAAAAACAAAAAATCACAAAACTAACAGTAGACCACTTAACGGTACTCTAGTTTCAAGATTGACAGCTCGTATTACTGATAGTTGTCATTGATTGTTGTTGGCATGGTGGATTCACTCAAAATTTATTGTGTCATGGAAGTGTTGCTATGGCAACGATGAGTTCAGAAAAATCGTACAGAATTTTTGTTTGAAAATCATTGAAGAGGCCGCGGAAGAGGCCATCGCTAGCCTTCTTCCGTAAAAATCTCGCGAGGTTTACAAGAAACAGTTTCCTGATTACTGAAAATGATGCGCTGAACAGCATGCAGAGAATTTTACGGATGAAAAGATGCTCCTGACATCCTTCCTACAGAAGTCTAAGAATCTCAAGGCATCTTCCGTATGGAGCCAATATTTCATGATCAAAGCAGTACCCTCTCCAGATAGGCCGATCAACTCATACCGATTTAGTGTCCTTTTATCCACCTTCGCCGCCATTTTCACTCAAAAGTGACAGATAATCCATTAGTTTTCTGTCAAAATGGCGGTGAAGGTGGATAAAAGGACACTAAAACGATAAGAGCTGATCGGCCTATGTGGAGAGGGTAATGATCAAAGCCACGGTAATATCTAAAGCAAACGTCGACATCAGCATATATAGTAAACTCACGGCATTTCTAAAGAGACAGAAGACCGAACTAGATTTAAGTAATTCATATGCTAATTATTTTTTTCGTTCATACATTTTAACAAATAAATAAAATAAATAAATTTCAATAAAATTATAGGTTAATTTGGAAAAATTTACTTTAAATCCTCCAGGGATTAAAATTATTTTTAATCCCTGAGCGATTAAAAAATGCTCCTTTTATCCCTAAAATGAGGGATTAAAAGTGCTCCTTTTATCCCTAAAATGGGGGATTAAAAGTGCACAATCCCTAAAGCATTAAAACTATATATTTTTGCGAAATTTCAAAACGGAGTAGGCGTTGGCACACGGTTCTCTCACTAAAGACCAGTAAAAATAGGTTTCTTTAAAAGTTATGTTATTAATTTCATCATTTGTGTTTTAAAAAAATCCTTTTTTGAAAACCTTTTTTCTTACTGATATAAATTAAAACAAGCATAAAAACTATATATTTTTGCAAAATTTTAAAACGGAGTAGGCGGTGGCACACGGTTCTCTCACTAAAGACCAGTAAAAATAAGTTTCTTTAAAAGTTATGTTATTAATTTCATCATTTGTGTTTTAAAAAAATCCTTTTTTGAAAACCTTTTTTCTTACTGATATAAATTAAAACAAGTCAACATGCCCTTTTATAGGCGGGTTAGCAGAGATTCGCTCAATTTTTCTGGCGCATTAGTAGGGTTTAATAAAATTACTAGAATAGAACCCAGGTACCAGTCGTAAAATGTTTATTTATTGAATCTATCTCACTAGAACCACAAAAAATCCTTGCTAACCCGGTTATAAAAAGGCATACTGTCTTGTCTTAATTATTAAAAATTTAAAAAAAAAATCCAAAAATCCGGTCTTCGAATTTTCACAAAAATGTCTTTAGTTTTTTCAAAATAAAAAAATCAAAAAAATGTCTACACTTCATTAAAAAGTACTGAGCTCTGTATCAATTACTTACCACTGTTTTGTTGCTGCAGCGACGCTCTATCAGTAAGACCACCCACTCCATTCAAAACAGCAACCGTATCCTCGTAAGGCTTGTACAGTTCGGTACTGTAAGCACTAAAACTCTCGGAGGCAGTACCACTGTGGTACGCATGAGGTCGTATCGTTTTCGTAGGTGAGGGAGTTTGCGAGCATGACATCTGCCGTTGAGGTTGGCTTTCGCGAGGTGGTTGGTTTTCTTGGTAGCGTGGTAGTTGAGGTTTGGTCGAGGTTTGCGTTTCATAGAAGACGCTTGATGGGTATGATGGGAGGTTCTGAGGCTGAAATAAATAAAAAATAATTGTTGTTACAAATGTTTTGTCTAAACTTGAACAAGTTTTTAGTTTTAAAAAGTTAAAACAGGCAAATCATATGGAACGTTTCTGAAATTTGGCTATTCCGCAAAACATGTTTAGAAAACAATGTTTTGTTTATATGTGATGATTAAATTTTTCACTACAACCATAATAGTAGTTTTAACAACTAGTGGCACAAATGGTGTTTTTTTACAAGCGTTGGTTTAAATACCGAGCGCAGCGAGGTATTTAAAAACGCGAGTAAAAAAAGCAGTTTAGCCGCGAGTTGTTAACACTATTTTTTTACCTTTATCAATCGCAAAACACCACCTTTGTACCATAAATCAAGGCGGCTATTAAGTAAAATAACAATCGTTTCGGTGACGTTCATTTTTACGCCATTGATAATTTGATATTTTGACGATATTTTTAAATGATTTTTTCGTAAACCCTGGCGGAAATGGCTTCATTCTTAGGCAAGAATAATTAGATTTTTTCAATATTAATATTTCCGCTATTTCTCTTTAACTTTGGGTACAACACGGACAGAAATCTTTTTTTGCACCCGTTGCAACCCGAGATCTGCAGACAGTTACTAAAATCATGTTTTTGATGAAGGTATAAAAAAAACTTTTTTACTTACTTATCCTAGTTGTGAAAAACTAACGGTGTATTTTTTGAGCTATTTTAGTAAACAATTGGTAGTTACTTATCATACCAAGGAAGGAAATATTCTAGAGAAATATGTGGAATTTTTTCTACTACTCTGCCCATTTTTAAATTATAAGCAAAATAAACCAGAGTTCGTACTAAAATAGTTTTACACAAGTAGTGGCTAAAATTTTTTTAGCAAGCTTTGGTTTAAACAACGAGTGCAGCGGGGTATTTAAAAACGCGAGTAAAAAAAGCAGTAGCCGCGAGTTGTTAACACTATTTTTTAAATATATTTAGCAAGAAATCGAAGAAAAACAGAAAAATCCTTTTTTTATATACCTGCATCAAAAACATGATTTCAGTAACTGTCTGCATATAACTAAAGCGTGGCTTTTTTGGTTACCGATACATTTTTTTTTTGAATCACGAGTGCCAAAGTCAATAGCGGAATATAGTAATATTGAAAAAATTATTCTTACCTAGTTTTCATCAAGAATTAATTTAACAAAATATTGTCAAAGATTAAAATGTCGCAACAACGAACGTCATCGAGTAAAAGTAAAGTAAAGATGGTGTGTTGCGAGAAGTGCTTTTCATTGGAGATTTTTAATAGTAGTTTTCACAGCTAGTACCTAAGATAGTGCTTATTTTACAAGCAAAAGCACAGTTTAGCCGCGAGTTGAAAATACTTTTCGCAGCACACCATCTTTACACTATAAATCAAGGCGGCTGGTAAATGAAATAACACTTGCCATAGGCATGTGCATTTTTACCCGGTGATGTTCATTTTTTAATCGACATTTTAATCTTTGGCAGTTTGATATTTTGACGATATTTTTAAATGATTTCTTGGTAAATCACTTGGTAAAAACTGGCGGAAATGGCTTAATTTAATTAGATTTGTTCAATTAAAAAAAAAAGTTTTCCATCGGTAACAGTTTTTTATAAAGGTATAAAAAAAGTATTTTTTGATAAAGGTATTAAAGAAAAATAGTGTTAACAACTCGCGGCTAAGCTGGGCTTTTTTTTACTCGCGTTTTTAAATACCTCGCTGTGCTCGTTATTTAAACCAACGCTGTTAAAACTACTATTTTTTATACCTTCATTGAAAACATGATTTTAGTAACTTCCTGCAGATAACTAAAGCATGGCTTTTTTGGTTACCAATGCAATGCAATGATTTCTGTCCGTCTTTTACCTAAAATTAAAGAAAAATAGCGGAAAATAATAATATTGAAGAAATCTTACCAGTCTTATTAGTTAAGCCATTTTCGACAGTTTTCACAAACATTGTTGAGACATTTTAATGAATGTCACCGACTAAAAAGGCACATCACTATGGAAACCATTGTTATTTCATTTACCTGTCGCCTTGATTTATAGTGTAAAGATAGTATGTTGCGAGAAGTGCTCTTCGTTCGAGATTTTTCCTGCTTTTCTTGGATTTTTTGATAAAGGTATTAAAAAAATAGTGTTAACAACTCTGGACTAAACTGTGATTTTTTTACTCGCGTTTTTAAGTACCTCGCTGCGGTCGCGTTGTGAAAACTACTATTTTTAATGATCCTACTTTTATCAGATTTTCCCTGTTTTTTTCAAATCCGTCCGAACCCTGTAAACTTAACCACGTAAGCCAACTTTACCTTTTGATCACGTTGAAGGCCAGTCTCTTCATACGGCACGTAGTTATTGTTCTGCTGAAATAAGCTATCACTCAAATCGTACCCTTGATAGTGGTACCCACTGTAAGCGGGCGGTGAAGAAGATCGTTCTCCATCACTTGATGTAGGAGTCACTGGCTCTAAAAACTTTTGTATATCACCATTATACGGGTCAGCAATGACTGATACCGGACTGGTCATTGTTAGAACCACAAAAAAAATGACGTCCAACTGAAACACGTTATAAACAACTTTCGAAAGAGAGCAGTACTCGACACGATGTACACAGTTGAAGACTTGTTCAAAAACTGAAATTTTCAAGACATTAACCCATCTAATTATAGTAATTAGGAGGTACCACTATCATCGAGGGTCTGACCAATGGGAGATAAGAGGTAAAGGGATTAATGTTTGGGGTTTGCAGGAGAGAGGGTTGTTATTTTTGTGGGGCCATTTTAGATTAGGGTGGTTAGATTATGTTTTGTTAGATTTATAATGCAATAATAATATAATTAAGGGTCAATATTTTAAAGCCTTATTTTTCAGGTCAAATAAAATTTTTCATTCTGATAAAAATGTGTCCTCAAATGCTTCGTTACAGATCTACAAGGTGAAAAACTTTCAAGATTTTAGTTTGTTCTTTATAGCTCTTTCAGTTTTTGAGATATTTAGACCATCCAGCATGTTGAGTGATTGTCAAAGTTTTTTTTTCGCCTCATAAACCATTTGTGGTGCTGCTGGTTGGCTTTGAAATTAATTCTTAATTTAGTTTAGAAACTTCTTTGTCTATTGTAATTTTTTCGCATCTGCGGCTGTTGTTACGCCAGTCAAATTAGGTCGAAAAAACCGTTTTGAGAAATTAATTCCCAGCGAGCTGGAAATCATTTTAATAACTCTATTTGGTCCTAAATGCGTGTAATCTAATGGTTTGTGGGTGGGTGATACTTGCGCAATCGATAGGACTGTTCTTAAGAGCTTGCAGTAAAGTAAAAGAGAAGAAGCAGGGGAAAGCAAAAGAGAAGAACTTAGGTATGGTCAACCCTAACCTCAGTTTTTTCGATGGATTTTCTAAAATTGGGCACCTGAAACACGACTCACGAAACTTTATATCTAGGGGCGCGTGGTAGCTACTAGGCCTCCGAGAACCACAAAGGATCTACCTATGGACTGTATATATGTTGACGAGGTAGAATCTTGCTGTAATTCTTTCAAAAGAGCAGAAATTCAACACTCAAAAATCTGAATTTTTGGGTTAGGCAGGGATTCCTCTTCTTTAGGTCACACCGTACAAAACCCTCGACAAAACCTTTATAAAAATACACGCAGATAATAAAATAATACAAGATTATGTATATTTTCAAAAAACAAATTTTTTTGCACAAACATGCGTAAATGAATTTGCGCATGCGTCAGAAAATAATCTTAAACAGTTCCATTTAATTCCACCTGGCTGTACGGGACTTTACAGAACAGTATTGAATCGGTCCTGGACAAATTTTCGATAGTAACCCGAACACAAAACTTTTCAATTCAGAACAGCTGTGGTCGAACCAAAACCCGTTTTTTTAAGCGCACATGCTCCGGACTGTTTAGAACAGGAAATTTCGACGAACCCGAACAAACCATAAGTTTGCACCATCCCAGGGGCCCAATTCTTGAATCATTCGACACTTCTAGTCGTATACGAATCACATTTTAGCAAAAAATTGTCACTTATAGTCTCCCTAGACCTTGAATTATTCCCGAAAATTTTTTCGAGATAGAAATTCGGAACAGAGAAAATATTTATGGAGATTAATTCAAGCTTGCGGGAGATTCGATAAGAAAATTTTATACCAAAAATTATTTAAAAAAAAATTGTTTATTTTGCTTTGAGGTTTGGTGTTTTAATATAAGGTGGCTATTTAATTACTTGTCTGTGTTACCTATATTGTGGCTATACACTTGTTTATCTATTATTTTTACAATTCCCTGGTACTCTAGTAAAATAAGGTTTGCATCTCTGTATCAAGTTGATTATGTTCTATTTAAATCACACAATATTATAGTACAAGAGGATAGGGAAAAATAATTATATAGGCACATGTGTTATATTGGACGCTAGGTGTTTTGTATTTCAATTTGTTTTTTTTCACTTTCCCTTTACCCTAGTAAAAAAAAGATTCTCAAAATTCCGAAATGAACACATTTCTTCGTGCTCAAATAATCTTATACTACTAGAGAGAAGGTAAAATTAATTATTCTCTTGCAAAGTCGATGGCAATTTAACGCGGTAAGTATTTAAATGGGAAACATAAAATCTGTGAAGTTGGCTGCAACTGCTGCAGCCCATTGGTGGAATTACGTTTCACCAATATCTTTTTGTTTTGTTTATTAATTATTATTCGTCATATTAAATTTTGTTGTCGCAAAGAAAATATCATAAAATCAATAAAAAATTGTACCTACGCCTCTGTTGTTATTCTCGCATCTGCACGTGACAGCTGTCAAGGCAGGGAAATTATCATTTATTAATTTGGTATAAAATTAAAAAAAAAAGTCAATTGTTACTAATTCAGATACCAAATATGCGCGCAAATTCTAACTCGTGCTCACAATGCACAAAATTTAATTAAAATAGGTCCAAAATTTAAATATTGTATTTTGGCGGAAAAAATACGACGGTTTTTGACCCTTAAGGCGCATTTACACAGACAAACTTTCTTTTGATGTTTAAATGCCGACAAACATTTACACGAGCTTTTTGAGCAAAATGTCCAAAAAAAAGTTCGAGCAAAATCTCGTACAAAATTTTGGAAAGAATTTTAAGCAAAATTTGTTTGAAGAAATGTTGGTATAGATATTTCTTACAAATTTAAATTTTATAGTTTTATGGGAATTCATTGAACTTAACTGAAAATACAAAAGGTTTAAAACAAGATATTTTTAATTAAGTGCTTTCCGACGGAAAAACGATTTGATGTCGAAATTCACATTTTACCTCATAAGCAACTTCGATTGACCTGATTTTGATAGGGGATATGCCAGTATACTTGTAACTTTTTTGGGGTTGTAATAAAACGGGAATAAAAAAATAATTATTGGCACTTATTTATTGCTTTTGCCTGTAAAATGTAATGATAAATATTTACGTTTAAAAGAATACCTCTTTATTTTACTTCCTAGTTTAAAACACAATACAATAATAATTAAATCAAATTAAAAAACCTATATACATTTTATTAAATCTCAAATATATGAACAAAAGCACGTTCGGTCTAAATAATACCCGTTTATTACCCACTTTTACAACCCTACGATCCTGACCCTTGTCTAAAAAAATATAATTTAGCAGTAATAGTCTAGACTTCTGAATCAGAATGTTGCTCCTTTGCATATTGTTTGTTCAGTGTCAGTAATCGACCTTGATTATTACATTAAATTGACAGTAAATATCTATCTTCAGCATTTTCATGAACCTTTTGCTTTTTTAAGCAACCGTTGGGGCCATAGTCGTGAGGCGCGGATTACCGCTTAAAAGTGCAATTTTTGAGTTTTTTGCCGATATCTGAAAAACTCAAAATTTTTTTGGAAAAGAAAAATTTTCCTGGGTTGTTTTTTGAATTTAGGAAAAAACCCTTGGAAATAAAAAAAACTCGCAAGAAAATCCCAAAAAAAATCCGGGAAAAACCCTAAGAAAAAAATATTATAAGTAACCCTTATCCATGTGACAAAACTGATAGCCAAGAATAATGTTTCACTTGCCGTCGGCTTTTTTCACAAAAATTTAAAATAAAAGTTAGTGTTCCATTTTTTTAAAGAATTGAGATCACTGACCACTGATGTGAAATTTTATTTATTCTCATCTTTAAAAATATGTTTTTAAAACAGATAGCAATAATTTGCTCAAAAATTTACCCGAAAAAAATGTTCAAAGAAAAGCTCACAAAAATGTTCACGCCTTTAAGGCGCAATTACACAGACGAACATGTTCAAACAAAAGCTCGTGCAAAAGATTTAAAATTGTTTTCGTGAACATTTTTGTGAGCTTTTCTTTGAACATTTTGTTCGGGTAAATTTTTGAGCAAATTATTGCTATCTATTTTGGAAACATATTTTTAAAGATGAGAATAAATAAAATTTCACATCAGTGATCACTGATCTCAATTCTTTAACAAAAATGGAACACCAACTTTTATTTAAATTTTTGTGAAAAAAAGCCGACGGCAAGCGAAACATTATTCTTGGCTATCAGTTTTGTCACATGGATTAGGTTTACTTATAATAATTTTTTCTTAGGTTTTTTCCCGGATTTTTTTGCCCGGGGTTTTTTTTGGGGATTTTCTAGCGAGTTTTTTTTTTATTTTCAAGGGATTTTTGCTAAAGTCAAAAAAAAAACCCAGGAAAATTATTCTTTTCCAAAAAAATTTTGAGTTTTTCAAATATCGGCAAAAAACTCAAAAATTGCACTTTTAAGCGGTAATCCGCGCCTCACGACTATGAGGAGTGGTGGGGAGGGGGATTTTTGTAGCTTTACTTTACCTTTAGCTTTTATTGTTGTTTTTTAATTCCTCACACCAGATTTACCTAGTTAGTTTAAAGTCCCAAGGGTTGCTTAAAAAAGCAAAATGCTGAAGATATAGATATTTATTGTCAATTTAATGTAATAATCAAGGTCGATTACTGACACTGAACCAACAATATGCAAAGGGCAACATTGCGATTCAAAAGAGTGGCCGGCCTACTACCTGCGAAATCCAAAACTCGGGATGATAGATCGGCGACACAGTCTACTAAATTAATGCTAAATTATATTTTTTAGACAAGGGTCGGGTTCGTAGGTTGTGTTTTTTTGTACGAGATTTTGCTCGAACATTTCTTTGAGCATTTTGCTCAAGAGGCTCGTGTAAATGTTTGTCGGCATTTCCACATCAAAGGAAAATTTATCTGTGTAAATGCGCCTTTAGATGTCATTTTCGTTCGAATTTATATCGAGTGGGTAAAAGCAGTCGATGCAAATTCGAGCGAATATGACATACGAACGTCAAAACTTGTAATTTTACAGCGAATTTAATTTAATATTACCGAATTTCAGTACGAGTTCAATATTGTGTGTGCGTTAATAAGGGGAAGAGAAAATTTACACCTTTTTTCGTCAATTTTTCGATAAAATGTGGTCCGTATACGACTGAAACTCGAGTGATTGAATAATTGGGCCCCAGGTGGTGAGCTTAACTTTTGGTTTCTAAAAAACCGCCAAATTTTTGCACTTTTTTTAGTTTTTTGCTTGTATGTGGAAAACGGTGCGTCGTATGGTAAATGCCATTTTATTCAATTACATTTTGCGACGAATGACATCCAAAACGCCAAATGCCGTTTAGCGGTATAGCCAAAATCGAATGTTGTAAACAGGGAAAATTTTTCATTTAGGTGCAAAATTACATTTTGCAAAGTCGGGTAACCTGGGGGATCATGATAAGGGACCCAAACATTTTCATTGCTACATTTTGTAACCGTTTTGTAGCTATTTTTCCATGGTTAAATTTATTTTGAAGCCTCAGCCGTTTTCGAGAAAACGCGATCCCCTAGCGTTGTGCTGCACAGAGAAAAATATATGGATTTTTTTTATAATTGTATCAAATTTCCACACAAATTGTTCTTGGATTTGCACCAAGAACAATTTGTGTAAAAATTTTTCAGATCGTTCTTTGAATTTATTTCTTGTTAAATTTCAAACAAATTGATTCTGAAACGGTTTTTACACAATATTGTGTATTTATTTTTGTACACAATTTTTAATTGGTTTTTGGATATTTACACTACATTTTATTTTCTTGTTTATAAAAAATTACTGAATATTGTTTGATATTAATGTACAAGTTGTAACAATATTTTGCAATTTTTGTTGTAATGTTTACATCATTTTGTAAGTAAAAAATACACCATATTTTGTAGCTTTCAACTCTTTTTTTTTTAAATTTTATCTAAAAATTTGTATATTAATATTACACAGGGTGCAATAATATTTTGCATAGGTTTTTGTCATATTCATCACAATTTTTGTTTATACAGGGTTCCTAAGATTTTCCTTAGGGATAGGATTTCAATAAATCAAACAGAAATGGCATATAAAGTTCTGCGCGCACAAAAGAAACAGGTATATTGAGCAATGGTGCCAGTTTGTTATTATCTCCGGACTGCTTTCATGAGAAAAAATTGTCGCCACTCTTTCATTGTGAGCATACATCATAGTTGCAATAATAACAGTTGACAAGATGTCTGCAAATTCCGCTAGATGGCGGCCACACCATGAGATTTGAACATCTAATCTAATTAAAAATTAGATGTTTTCAAATCCAAACCACAGCTTTTTCTTGCTTAAAGGAGGCGGCAAAGTCCATTATTTACGATACTGAGCGATAAACTCGTGAGGTTGTTAAGATTAGAAAGAAATATCTTCGCTTTTAATTAAATTTCTTTCCATTCTGTTCTACTAGTGACATCTATCCGGAAACGGCCAAACCATGCAGCTAGCACTAGCAGCCAACATTTGATATTTTCGAGGTGTTTTATGACATGATCTCGAAACATGTAGCGAACCAATTCTTCAAAACTAGCGGGAGGGTAAAAGCGAAAAATAAGGGGCTACCAATATTTGTAACACCCAAAAAGGGGTGAAGATTTATTTTGCTCTGTTTCTTTACAAAAAACGTTTTTTTTTACGAAAAACTTGAGCTCTGCCACTTTTTTTACTTTTTTCTTCAACTTTCTTTCTCGAAATTTCCCCCATGGTTATACTCTACTTTTATTCGAAAAAATTTAGAAACAGAGACGGGATCAGTTTTCCTAAAACGGGGGATCTTGGTTTCGAGTGAGAAGATAAAGGGCGCCGCAGGCAAAAATTTTTCAATTAAATTAGCCGAACGCAAAAATTTTAGAAAAACAAAGCACGAAATAAAAATGGCGCCGCTTACAATTTTTTTTCAAAAATTACGTAATTTCGGGAACGCAAAGAAATAGGTCTAAAGAGTATAATTTTTAAGAAAAAAATATAAATTTTCTCGCCCTCCTCCACTGGGACTACAGGGGCCGTGCACAAATTACGTAATAGTCATAGGGGGAGGGGGGTTACAAAACGTTACGTAGGGGGGAGGGGGGTTTTCGACAGCGTTTGCGTTTGTTTGAAACTAAGAAAATTTGGAATGAAAATAAGTGAAAAGTGTTTTTTTTTTGTGGTCTTGAAATCGTTACGTAATATTAGGGGAGTGGCGTGCCAAACCGTTACAAAACATTACATAGGGAGGGGGTCAAAAATTGGTAAAATGACCGTTACGTAATTTGTGCACGGCCCCACATCTGACTGTTCCTCCTTTTTGATTTCGAATCAAAGTGCAAAACCCGGGTTGGACGTTCGAAGGCGTCAACCCGTCCTATTTGCTTGATAAAGTTTCTACGGAAATCTCTCAGTCGATTTCTCCGGCCGTGTATGAACGCTTTAGGTTAGGCATTTGCATGTATCTCAGTTCCCAGCCTGTAAACAGTGCTTAAGGATAATGGTGTCAAAATGAAAAGCCGAAAAATATTTTTTTTACGATATCTTTCATCAGTATTAAAGTCGAGCAAAAACAATTTTTATTCCAGTCCTAAACGTATGAAAATGGAAAACATTAGAAAACAACAACCTGGAATGGATTTACTACGTGTAAGATGTAGTGACAACATCGCCCCATGCCCATCCTTTTCTGCCTAATGTGCTTTTCCGTTTGTCTGCGTCTTATACACGGCTGCTTGGCCCCCTAAGGATTTGCTTAGGATCCCTGTATTGTATACTATAAACTTGAGGTTTTCTTCCAGTTGTGGCCACAAAGAGATTACATTGTTACGAAGTTGATCCATGCGAATAAATCTTCTTTCGTCGTTTTAGAGCTTGTTCAATATCCTTTGGTACCTAAAAAAATATAATGATATTAAGTAAAGACTTTAACTTTTGAAGCAAAGTTTATATTACTCTGAGATTGTTAGAAAACATACTTACTTTAACTCGCAAAATAAATCTATCCTCATTCTATGTTGCTGTCATGTCCTTTGTTAACTTTATGTTTGGTGCCTTAATGAGCAGAGAAGTATTTTGAAATAAACGTGTGCGAGGGTATGATCAATAATTTACCAAAATGAATAGTAAAAAAATATTTAATCATCATTAAAAACCAAATTAGTTAATTTTACAATTACTTAAAAAAATAATTTTTAGTGGGAGAAATAAATAAATATTTCAATTCTTAAAGCAAATTTACATTACTCTGAGATAATGAATAAATGCATCCATTTATTGCTCTATCCTGCTCGGATTTGATCTCGCTTGTTACTTTGTTTAGAACCTTATGGGGCAGAGGCAGGTATTTTTGAAGTAAACAGGTCCAAGGTGTTATCGTGTATTATCTAAAATGTAACAAAGGCAATATGAAATCAACAGAAACAAACTCGAGTTGGTTCAAGTTGATGATGAAAAGTATTTAATTAGGTACTATTGAAAAAACCTACAATTGCTTAAAAAAAAATCAACAAGAATATTTGGAGGAAAAAGTAAGGACTTAAAAATAAGTAAAAAAATGGATGAACAACATGGATTTGTCATTCAAAATCCTTCCCAAAAAGTGTAAAAAGACGTTGCTGTCGTACCTATAGTTATACACAATTTTTAAAATAAAAATTTCTAGGCAAAGCATTATTCTACGACCTGATGTTTTAAATATAACTTATCGTACCGTACCTAGCTTTTTTAACCCTGTTTAAAAGTTAATATGAAAGTAAACCGAACCCCGTAAGAAAAGAACTCTAAACAAAAAAGCTGGGTAATTTACCTGCAAATTTTTCTTCCTACAAGAACTTCTAATCACCATTCTGCTGATCTTTTCTTGATAGATTCCATAATTTACTTTTACTGAACACCACCCTACTAATTAAAAAGGAGGCCAAAATAAAGCCATATTCTTGTTTCACCTGCGTTTAAAGCCCGGTACGCGCTTTCACTGATGCTACTGGATTCATTTAGATAGAGGGCGCGGTTAGAGCAAACTTGCCAGTTAAACAATTGTTAAGTATTTTTACATAACCTGTGTATTTATTTTAATAAGAGTTTTTGCGATGAACTCTTTATTAAAAATTTTGCCACAAAACAATGGCAATTTCCTAAATTGAGAACAATAATATTATTAGCTTATTTCAATTGTTGTGTAATATAAATTTTACAAAATTATTGTTAAAAATTAAAAATCACTGTATAAAATCTACATAGTTAACATAAAACAATTTTTGGAAAAATATTAAAACATTTGTATTAATATTTTTTCACCAGTTTTGGTATTTTTTACACAATTTTTTTTCCACAACATAAATTTAAAAAATCTACAGCGTTTTAAATATAACTTATCGTACCGTACCTAGCTTTTTTAACCCTGTTTAAAAGTTAATATGAAAGTAAACCGAACCCCGTAAGGAAAGAACTCTAAACAAAAAAGCTGGGTAATTTACCTGAAAATGTTTCTTCCTACAAGAACTTCTAATCACCATTCTGCTGATCTTTTCTTGATAGATTCCATAATTTACTTTTACTGAACACCACCCTACTAATTAAAAAGGAGGCCAAAATAAAGCCATATTCTTGTTTCACCTGCGTTTAAAGCCCGGTACGCGCTTTCACTGATGCTACTGGATTCATTTAGATAGAGGGCGCGGTTAGAGCAAACTTGCCAGTTAAACAATTGTTAAGTATTTTTACATAACCTGTGTATTTATTTTAATAAGAGATTTTACGATGAACCCTTTATTGAAAATTTTGCCACAAAACATTGGCAATTTCCTAAATTAAGAACAATAATATTATTAGCTTATTTCAATTGTTGAGTAATATAAATTTTACAAAATTATTGTTAAAAATTAAAAATCACTGTATAAAATCTACATAGTTAACATAAAACAATTTTTGTAAAAATATTAAAACATTTGTATTAATATTTTTTCACCAGTTTTGGTACTTTTTACACAATTTTTTTTCCACAACAAAAATTTAAAAAATCTACAGCGTTTTTCTCAGTGTAAGGGACCACCCTATAACTTCAGTTCTGTCAAAGCTAGGACGATCAAATAAACACTATGTTGTAGCTAGGCTTGTTTGAGGAAATCACATGTAAAGTTTTCAAAATCTACATTTCTTTTATTAATTAATATTCTGTACAACTTTTATTTCATAAGATTTTTCAATACCAGTATCTGTTTTAAAGATATGTGGTGATAGAAAGCCGCAAAATGACGTCGGTTGACTTGATGGGCCCTTCATAAGGGGCCCAAATATTTTCAACGCTACATTTTGTTGCGTTTTTGTAGCTATTTTGTTACAGTTAAATTCATATAACAGCTGCAGCTGTAACATGTAGTGTTTATTTGATCTTTATAGCTTTGACAGAACTTAAGTTATAGGGTGGCCCTGCAGCTTCGGTTCGCGCTTTCTCGAAAATGGCTGCAGCTACAAAACTAATTTGACCGTAACAAAATAGCTACAACAAGGCTACATTCAAATGAAAACTTTTCCGTGTTTTCAACATTCGATTTGGGCTATACCTCTAAACCGAATGTTGACGCTTTTTATGTCATTCGACGCAGAATTTAGTCCTCTGAATTATTGGGTGGTATGGTGTTTTCCTTCAGACACACCGTTTTCCAGCTATAAGGAAAAAACTAAAAAAATACAAAAATTTGGCGGCTTTTTGGCTACCAAAAGTTAAGCTCACCACCGGGGATGGTCCAAAATCAGATTACACGCATTTAGGACTGAATAAAGGTATTAAAATTATTTCCAGCTCGCTGGAAATTAATTCCTCGAAATATCTTAATTTGACTGGCCTAATTCGCTAGATTTAATTAAAATTTTTAATCCAAGGACAGCGAAACCTATTCACCTAACCTATCAGTAACAAAGCGTTTTCGAACGCATGTTTATGGAAAAAAGATTCTTATTGCGATTTAAAAAATATGCTTTTAAAATCATAAAATTAAAGGATGACGCACGGTTTAACATATAAATTGGACCCCCGTAAAATTAATTCTTATTTTGATATTTTGTCGGCCTAAATAGTCTTGTCAAAATGCAAAAATATAAAAAGGATCGTATGTCTGTGAGAGAAGCTACAGCGGATCTTATCACGTAGGTCCTGTATTGGATAAAATGCGAAACGCCCTTGCTTTCTGTTAATAACTCAAAACATTTTTGATCGATTTACATAGTTTTGTAATCATATTAAAGACAATTAAATGTTCTACAAATCAGAACTAAAAAAAACGGGGGGATAGCGTTTTATTCGCACCAGGTTAAAGCATATTTCTCTGGAAGCGGTTACAAATTGATCAAATTTCGAAACCACTTTGTCTGTATATTCAGGCTCCACTTTTAAATTTGAACAAATAAAATTTGTCGGTTGCTATTATTTTGCGCTTTTTATTCATTTTCTCGAAGAAAAAACCGACCACGGTTTTAATACCTTTATCAAAAAATCCAAAAAAAAAACAGAAAAATAAGTTTTCCTACGAGCGTGCTTAAAACGCTTTTTTCCGCACCAATTTTCATGTGGAAAGTTCAATTTCCCGCACGCCGTGCGTAAAAAAAATTCGCGCACGTAAAAAACTGGCTTAGCGTGCGTCAATATTTTTTTCACGTCGTTCGTGCAACTGCCGTCGCGTGCGCAAAAGTGTTACTTTCCGTACTAGTTAGGTAAATAAATCTCGAACGAAGAGCACTTCTCGCAATACACCATCTTTACACTATGAATCAAGGCAGCTGGTAAATGAAATAACAATGGCTTCCATAGCGATGTGCCTTTTTACTCGGTGACGTTCATTGTTGCGACATTTGAATCTTTGACAGTTTGATATATTGACGATTAATTTGTTTATATCCAAAACATCTGTTAAAAAAGATAGCTTCCATTTTCGTTATTTTAATATGGAGTCCTCAAGCGTCCACTTTCCCCTAATTTCTTACTTCAACGGCATATCGGTCGGATGACCGATGAAATCCTTGAGCTGATGGACAAAAGACGCAGTAAAACAGACAGCGATCAGTACCATGAAATCAATAGAAGATCTAGATGCTAAACATGACTTTTAATTTACACAAACGCATAAAGGAAGCAGCCGGATTATTTCTTTACAGTGGTGGTCCCAGGGGGGAGGGGGCGATCGCTCCCCCCTTTGCTCCAGAAAAAACTAGACAACAAAGATGCTGGTGGTAATAATCGTGAAGTCTTTGAAGAAAAAACGATAAATTGCAGAAAGTTCGTTTACTGTCTTTAAAGAAGAATCCCTCCACAATATTTTGGGACAGTTTGATTCGTCACACCAAGAATAAACAAACGCATAACGTACTTACCGCGAAAACCATTGGAAATACAGAACAATATTATAGAGTTTCTATTTCTAAACAAGTTTTAGACAAAACCAATTCGGACATAAAATAGTAGTTTTCACAACTAGTGGCTAAAATATTCCTTTTTTTTACAAGAGTTGGTTTCAATAACGAGCGAAGCGAGGTATTTAAAAACGCGAAAAAAAAACACAGTTTAGCCGCGAGTTGTGAACACTATTTTTTAAAATACCTTTCGCAACACACCATCTTGGCACTATAAATCAAGGCGGCTGGTAAATGAAATAACAATGGTTTTCATAGCGATGTACCTTTTTACTCGGTGACGTTCATTGTTGCGACATTTTACTCTTTGACAGTTTGACATTTTGACGATATTTTTAAATGATTTTTTCGTAAATACTTGTGAAAACTGGTGGAAATGTCTTAATTTTTAGGCAAGAATAATTAGATTTCTTCAATATTACTATTTTCCGCTATTTCTCTTTAATTTTGGTTAAAAAACGGACAGAAAAGCCCCACTTTAGTTATCTGCAGACCGTTACTAAAATCATGTTTTTGATGTACGTATAAAAAAAAAAGTATTTTTGACCTGAACATATTTATACCAAGTTTTATACAACGTAAAGCCAAAATCAAGCAAAAATTCGTTTCTTAAATTTGAAATTAATCCAAAACACAAATTCTTGAACTTTTATTGGGAGAAGGCAGAATTTGGAAACAACATTGGTCAGAAGTAGGCAAAAGCTTAAATCAAAACATACCTCCATTATAACGTTTTCGAGGCAATGAACAGGTGTGGCGATACTTTTCTGTTGATAAGAACATTCTTGGTTGTTTGCCAGTAGGTAATCCTTCGTCAGAAAAAAGCTTCTCATGCCTCAGAAGATTGAAAACATAAGTACTTAAAAACACTATGACGGAAATTCCTCTGAGGGGCTTAGCATTGCATCGGAAACGAATTTTTCTTTGAGATAGGCACCTTATGTTTGAGATATGCGATATACAATGAAATGTTTCAACAAAAAGCTTTTTAGACCTCAAAAAAATAGTAGTTTTAACAACTAGTTGTTAAAATAGTGCTTTTTTTACAAGCGTTGGTTCAAATAACAAGCGCAGCGAGGTATTTAACAACGCGAGTAAAAAAAGCACAGTTTAGCCGAGAGTGGTTAACACTATTTTTTTTATACCTTTATCAAAAAATCCAAGAAAAACAGGAAAATACTTTTAAAAATCTAGAACGAAGAGTACTTCTTGCAACACACCATTTTTATACTATAAATCAAGGCGGATGGTAAATGAAATAACAATGGTGGTTTCCATGGCGATGTGGCTTTTTATTCGGTGACGTGCATTGTTGCGACATTTTAATCTTTGACAATTTGATATTTTGAGGATATTTTTAAAAGATTTTTTCGTTAATACTTGGTGAAAACTGGCGGAAATGGCTTAATTTTTAGTCAACAATAATTAGATTTTTTCAATATTACTATTTTCCGCTATTTCTCTCTAATTTTGGGTCAAAAACGGACCAAATTTTTTTTTTGCACCCGTGATCAAAAAAAAAAGTTTTTTTGCATCGGTAACCAAAAAAGTCATGCTTTGGTTATACGCAGAAAGTTACTAAAATCATGTTTTTGATGAAGGTATAAAAAAAGTATTTAGCTGTTAGGTTTTGTGTGTGGTTTGTTTATTATCTATGTTTTTTATAGCTGAAAAAATTATATGTATTTACTCAAGCGTGGATTTCAGGGGGATAGGAGGTAGATAACCCCCCCTACCCTGGCTTTAAATTTTGTATGAAAATATTTAGAAAATTAAAAGTAGGGCATAAATTGCGGCGCTATAACACCTTTGATATTTACGGTATTAAATTTGTTGAGGAGTTGTCCCGGGAGTGGTTTAATTTTGTGTTAAAAATGGCATTTGTAGTGTCATTTTCTAAAAATATTCGCCTGCTGCGCTTTGAAACCATTGATATATTTACAATATACAATTTTAGTTTAATTTTAAATAAAAAAATGCATTTTTTTAGTGCAATTTTCTATAAAAATTTTGTCTGCGGCGGTATGATACCGTTGATATTTACGAGTTTAGTTTAATTCGACTCAAAAATTGCATCTTTAATGTAATTTTCTCAAAAATTTTCGGCGTACTTAAACATTTTTTAAAGTAAAAAGTATAAACGACTTAAAATCGTAGTACCCCCCTTAGATTTGAAACCAAATTCGCGTTCATACTTATTAAGTTTTGTTCACATATATTGATATATTTCTCATAAAAGCTATGCTTTTATTCTATTTTCTTTCGTATCGAAACCGTGCCCCCCCCCCTTTTCAAATGGCTGGGACCGTCACTGTCCTTTAGAGTAATTTTGGGTAGACTGCGCTAGTTTACAGATTTTTTCTCCATTGAAAAAATGTGTGAACTTAGTAATTAAATTGATTGTGATACATCTATGCAAGATTATTCTCTTCTGACATCCATATTATCCTGAAAATAATTTTTAGGGATGTTCCCAGATGTCTTTATTTGTGTATTCTAAGAATGTCTTCATTAGACATCCCAGGTATGTGCTTTCTGGACATTCTTGGAATGTTCTTTTTTGACATTGTAGGGATGCATATATAGATTAGATAGTACATGCAAAGAATTGACTTGGTAAACGTTTTAAAATGTCCTTAACATATCGTATGTTTTTAAAGAAAATTCTACTTACATGCTAAAGACAGGAAAAAGTACCATATATACCTAAAGATATGGATGGCACAAAGTAACCATCCACCTCGCAAGAATGTACGTATTAAAACATTCTGTAGACTTGCCATACCATGTGATTAGGGCGGAACGTAATCTGTTCTTAGCATATGCTTCGAATATTTTAGTTCTCCGTAGCACATCCTTTTCCTCCTTAGGGAATACGGTGCTTAAATTATATAGCTTTAATAAATCTCTATATAGCTCTCTGTTTGTTTATGATCACGGGAAAACTACTGAACAGATTTTGATTGACAGCATTAAAAGAACATTTATTTACATGAAAAGAATATGTGTCTGACCTCTTACACAAGATGATCTTTAGAGCACCTCTTTAGCATATGCTGGCTGCATACCATTTAAGGATGTACTTATAAAGACGTGCCTAGGACATGCCAAAAATTAACTAATTAATTAATTAAGGAAGAATATTTTTAGTTTAACTTTTAAATATGTAAAGTATATAATATTCATTTTTTGCAAAAAAATTTTGCCAAAAGATATAAGCAGTATTTTCTTTTGAGTATATGCTAAGTGTATTAAATTATTAAAACATTATTCCTTCTGTTTGGTGCTTGTCTATATAAGATGCTTCTACAAAAGGACACAATATCCCTAAAGCACATGACATCCCAAGATTATTATATTTAGATCTAAATGTCCAAACGTCTGATCCCATCAACGGAATATTTTAAGAATAAGGGACGAATATCTTACATAGGGCGTTCTATAAATGTACTAAAGGAGATATTCTCTGAAAATCCGCACTTGGACATTCTGGGAACGTCTTCTTAAGACATGCCACGGATGTCCTTCCCGGGGTCCTGCAGTGTAATTAATTTGTCCTCCTTTAGAGTAATTGTGGCTAGACGGCGCTCGTTTACAGATTTTTTCTCCATTGAAGATGTGTGGGAACTTAATAATTAAATCATTATTAAGATGATTGTGATACATCTATACAAGATTATTCTCTTTTGACATCCATATGATCCTGAAAATAATTTTTAGGGATGTTCCCAGATGTCTTTGTTTGTGTATTCTAAGAATGTCCTCATTAGACATCCCAGGTATGTGCTTTCTGGACATTCTTGGAATGTTCTTTTTTGAAATTGTAGGGATGCATATATAGATTAGATAGTACATGCAAAGAATTTACTTGGTAAACGTTTCAAAATGTAGCATTTAAAATATCCTTAACATAAACTATTTTTTTAAAGAAAATTCTACTTACATGCTAAAGACAGGAACAAGTACCATATACAGACCACTTCATGCTACTGCGAACATAGGCCGGAAGTAGTCCAATTTGCCAGTGTACGTACATGCAGGGATACCACACACCTATCAGTGGAGCAACCAACGCTCAGGCTTGCGATCGCCTTTCGCCGGCGTTCGCCGCCGTTCGCAGCTTATGTTTAGTACGCCTCTAACCAGGATGCTATGAGGAGTGTAGTCGGTGAAACCGGAATTTGGTCAATAAATACGCAAATTTTTATATTTTCTTGTTTTTTGTGACTGATAAATTAAAGCGTTTTATTTTCAACTGCTCAGATTTATCAACGTGTTACAATAAAAATAATAATGAGAAAAAAATAAAAGCAAGTTCTTAAAATAAAAAAATTCTAAAAACCAAAAAGATTCTCCCAGTAAAAAAAAATTAGAGAAAAGGTTCGAAAAGTCCTTCTTGCTCGGCTAGACAATATGCGAGCCTATTATAAAAACCCCTTCTAACGTTTCCAAGCATGTGAGGCGTGATAGTTTGAAAAGCTTCTTCAATTTTAATCCGAAATTCTTCTAAATTATTAGCCCTTTCATGCCCGTAAACTTTATTTTTGATATAACTCCACAGATAGAAACCATTAGGAGCAAGATCGGGTGATCAAGCTGGTCATAAAATAGTTCCCCGTGTACTTATAACCCGATTAGAAAATTCATTATCAAGATATTCCCTAACAAGGCCAACATTGTGAGTGGGACAACCATCTGGTTGAAACCATAATATGCTGCTGCAGTAGATCCAAGTATCTAGGACCATTCAAATTGCCGTAAATAAAAAATGGCCAAATTACGCGTTCCCCTACAATACCTCCCCAAACATTTTAAAAAATTTTCCCTCGACCAATATCGAACGTGTGTTGGGTTATGACGATTCAATAATGGAAAAGTGCTTTCATCTGTGAAAAGAATAGATCTCAGAAAGTTTTCAGCACAATTAGCCCTTTCCATCATTTTTTTGCAAAATTCCATACGACGATAGTGGTACGTTTTTGACGCTTTGTAAGAATGATAACCATTGTTTTTGAGAACACGTAAGACAGTGGCTGAAGACGTATCAACTGCTTTGGCAGTTTGGTGGCTAGTTAACTTTCGATTTTCCTCCACTGCAGCGCAAATCATCACACCTCGTACTTCCTGCTCGTCATGCAAAACAGTGGGTTTTTTATGGTTTCTTGGCGCTACACAAATAAACTTTTCAAAATTCTGCACAAACCTATGAATCGTTGATAAACTAGGTTCTGGGCGATTTACAAAATTCTCCAAAAAAGTTCTTGAATAAGTCTCAATGATCTGCCTTAGTAGTACCATTTGACTATCTGTACTTACTGGGCGACTTCGTAGACATCCATTTTTAGTTTTAAAGATGTATTATTTCACTTAAGAACTTCCCAATCTGTTTTTCGAGCAAGGCAGAAATAAAACAAAACAATAAAAACAAAATAAATTTCCAAAAGATAACAGTGCAGCGTGCTTCGAATCCACCTCGGTCGTACAGCACGGAGAGTAAATTGGACTTGATTCCCCCTATGTTCGCAGTAGCCTGAAGCTCATTGTATACCTAAAGATATGGATGGTACAAGGTAACCATCCGCCTCGTATTTAGTTTTAAATAGGTAGTTGTTAGGGTACATGTTGGGCTGATAAGAATGTATGTATTAGAACATTCTGTGGACTTGGCATAGCATGTGATTAGGCTGGAACTTAATCTATTCTTAGCATATGCTTCGAATATTTTAGTTCTAATTTAGAATCTCCGTAGCACATCCTTTTCTTTCTTAGGGATATTCCTTGCACTCGCTTAGGATGACAAATTGCTATGTGGGACAGATTACAAAACATATATACAATAGTTTTTTGTAGTAGGTAGTTATGAATAACCCTTACAATATCCGGTCAGGGGGGTGAATTTTACTGCTTTTAGATTCAGATTTCAATTTAGCGTGACGTCACACTAAAATTTTGCACAGTTTACACGAGTTTTGGTTCGACTCAAGTTTGTTCAACTAATATAAAAATCGTAAAAAACCTTTTACACGTTTTTTTTTGTAGTTCATTAACTAAAAATAGTGTTTATTTATAGACTATCAACTGTCTGAAAACAGCATTTTGCGCACGCCGCCGTGTGCAAAACGTTTTGCACACGCTTACGTCATTTTTGCGCATGCTTACGTCATTTTTGCACACCGGTCTCCCGTCATTGTGATTTTTTTGAGAGTTCCATAGCAACCGTCACAGCTCATTTGTTTTTTTGATTAGATACTTCAAATAGAATATTATACATCTTATCAATAAAAAATTGTTAAGTTAAGTTAAGTTATAAATTTGATTTTTTTTCTGGTCTCTGTTTATTTGCAGTCGTATAAAAAGTATCATAAAAAACTCGTTTAAAAACCTCCTTGCACACTCTCTCGACTTGTGGACCTCGCCTTGGGCTCGGTCCACCAAACTGTCTCGATCGTGTGCAAAGACTGATTTTCAAACCTTGTTGTTTAAAGCTATAGTTTCTCCCCAGAATTTAAGTAAAAAAAAGTACAACTGGCAACCCCTTGTTCTTTAATTTTTTAATATTTTGCCAGAGTGCACAGGGAAAACTAAACATCAGAATTAGCCAAAATTTTGCAGGGGTGATCATATCTGAAGGATTTTTCAAAATTCTGAAAAAATAATTATTTTTTCTTTAAAATAAAAGCTCTGGTGCTGTCATCTATCCCAAAAGCGTCAAAATAGTTGAGGTTTAGAACAAACCCGATTTACAAAAGAAAATAGAAAAATACTCACAATTTCCTCTGGATTACATTTTTCCTTTTTATATTTCTTTGCTTTAGCGAAAATAAAAACTAAGTTTCCTTTTTTCCAAAAGTCTGTGCAGTCCGGAAAAGAAAACCGATCAATTAATCACACTTCATTGAATTTGGGAGACACACGCATTTTAAGTGTTTAACTGCAGGTGTTGTCAACAAACTTTAAATCGGGCCGCAGTGGGGCAGAAGAGTATTTGTACGTTTTCTGAGAGAAAACCATTCGAGGTTATGTTTATCTTTCAAAAATGTGTTTTCAAAAACATTGTTCTAAAACAAATATGAAACCACTCCACGTGTGCGGTCGCCCTCAGAAAAAGGCCTAGCGCTGCGCGGGCATTACCCTGAGTCTATCAAAGAACCAAGAGAACTTTTCTGGCTCGCTGGGATTACTAGGAATTCGCATAAAAATATTCGGCGCCCATAACCCCATATAATTTTATTTTTATTTTGATTTAATCATTTATTTTTTCATTTAAATTATTGCAAGTGTCCTAGTGAAATCTTGGAGTGTAAAAACATACGGATACTTGAGTACTAACAAAACAGGTCAGTAAAGCTCCATTTAGATGTTGGAAAGACTCTTGCTAGTCGCTAACGCTCCTGTTTAAAATAGAACACGATTATTTCGTCTAGCGCCAGCAGCCGATTTTTTAATCTGCATGCTTTTAAGTTAACCTTTTGTCGGTATCAGCTCGCGGGAGTGTTTCCAATTCAATTATAAATGCACCTGTAAAGGCAACCTAAAACATTACACCCAGTTACTTTAATACGTAGTTGGGTAGCGTTTTTTAGTGGGTAATTCGGCAATAAATGGTTTTCTTTTATTTTAGTATTTTACTTGGTTTTTTAGCGACGTAGAACGCGAAAAGTCAAAATAAGCAACCTAACCCCAAATTTTGGACCCGGTGTTAAAAAATCTCTGGTGTCCCACTGTGGATAAACATAAATAAAGTCTCCGCGTTGCCATGGAAAACAAATTCATTGACGTAAAATTTTGCAAAAAAATCAGGTCGACATAGTTAAATTGATTTCCCGTACAGTGTTACTAAAAAGAATTCCCCATATTGTAACTACGACCTTAAATAACTATTTTAATTCATAAACATAAGCTCCCAATGCACAAATATCTATGGCGCTTGCATAATACCAGACGAGACAAAAAACTGCAACCATGAGTCAAACACATCCTATAGAGTCTAGACCAGTGCCTTGTCTCACCTAAAACAAAGCAACTTATATAGTTAAAGTCAAAAGTCAGTCCAGTCAACGGGGCCCCTCAGCATAATTGAGATGAGGGGATTAAACGAGGATTAGTGGTTACAAGAAATTATTGGTAATAATGACTCGTATATTCTTGATGCTTAAGTTGTGAAAGTCTGGTGGAAGACGCGCCCGAGAGGCGCTCTTCAGAGACGACAACAAAACGAAGATATAAATAAAAAAGCTTTGAAGTTAAATGATTTTATTGAATTTTACACTAAAAGACAAAAAATTTAAAAGTTATGAATTTTCAAAGATATACAACTTTCCTTACGCTCCATATTGATTTTTAACTCTAAAATTAGGAAACATCCAGCACAACTCAAATCTGAAAACTACATATTCGTAGCTACTTTGTGTCAAAATCTATGAATTTTAAAAGATATCAACCCCCCCTCTCACTCCCCCATCACCAGTTACATAATTTTTTCCTCCAAAAGTAGGAAAATATTTAGTGGAAAATAAATCTAAAAACTGAATATTCCTAGCAACTTTGATTCAAAAGTTAATAGACACATAAAGTTAATTTTCGGGTTTATCGGCATTCGTATCCTTATCTCTATCGTGTCGACCTATCAAGCAGGTGTACTTTTAAACTAATGGTGAATGCGTGACAGCTCCAGCTGATCAAATGCGTCAAAACATTGTTTAGTGTGTAGAGACGGTTGTGACGTTACGACTTGCTTGTCGTACCTAACGAGGTTTTCGTGCATTTAATCAGCTGGAGCTGTCACGCATTCGCCATGATTTTAAAAGCGCACCTGCTTGATTGGTCGACCCGATAGAGATAAGAATACGAATGCTGATAAAACTGAAAATTAACTTTAAGTGTCTATTAACTGTCGGTCTGTTTATCGCTGATTTTGTAGCCACTGTAACTAAAAATTCCCCGCACCAATCAGAACGTAATTTCACTTTAATGCTACCCTCAGAAGCTTTATACCTAAAAAACTGTTTTTTTTTCTTACTTTGTAGTAGTACCTCGTTAAAAAGCTTATAAAAATCGCGCCACAAGTTTTGACCAAGTATATATACATACATACTCACCTAAAATGTAAAAAAACTTTTGAAAAATTCAGTTTCAATTCAAATAATAAGGAGCGTATGATAAGATCCAGCTAAAATTTTTGACAACATATATACCTGTACAGCACATATAAAATGTAAGGTACACCTTGGAAAAGTCTGGATACACTCTAAAAAAAAGACTGAATACACCATGGAAATATTTGGATACACCCAGGAAAAGTCTAGATAAACTCTGAAAAAGCCTGGACACAACCGAAAAAGTTTTGGATAGACCTGAAATTTTTAATACACTCTACTAAAAGCCTGCTTACAATCTGGAAACACCCGGAAAAAGGTCGGATACACCCAGTGAAAAGGCTGGGAAGGTTTTGGAGTAAATTTTTACTCGATTTATTTTGAAAAAACATAAAAAACTTCGTCACAAGGTAAGTAAGAGTTTCATTCAAAATAATAGGCTTTGGATTCGACTCAACTTAATTGACTGAAAAAAATCTTAAAAAACGTTTGTTTATTTTCTCGGGTTTAAAACAATAATACAAAAACACCGTATGTTATAATTTCTTACTTTTGACAAAACGGCATTTGAAAAGTCTAATAAATTAATCTTAATTAAATCCCTGATAATTTCAATATGAAGCATAATTTTTTACAAAGTATATTTGTAATAAACGACTAATATAAGTTATTAAATAGCAGTTTACTAATTTTTACCATATTTATTTTTTTTTATATATCGTTTTTTTGGAACGTGCGGAAAAACGCTTTTCTCGCACTCATTTCCGTGGGGAAAGTGCCACTTTCCGCACGCTGTTCGCGAAAAAAAATTTCACGCACGCTGTTGTGTCGCACTTAAAACTTAAAACAAAAAAAAAACAGCAAAAAAGACTGAAAAAAATTACATGACTCGTCTTGTCCCACAGTTTATCACAGACACTTTCGCACAATATCAAAGAGTTTTTTCTCTGTAAATGAACATTTTCAAAATTTAATTTTTTATGTTTACAGAAGGATTTTGATTTTTCGTGTCCTTAATCGTTAAAAACTGACGATGATAGAACAAAAATATTCAGATTCAGATTCAGATTCAGATTCTTTATTGGTGTTAATTGAGTGGTAACACTCTTACACAAGTCAAAAGAAATACAATAAATAAACCTAATATATACTATAAGAAAACATAGACAAATTTTAAGACACACACTTATAAATATCATTTAAAAACTAAAAACTCCTACATAGTAAGTAAAAAATATTTATATAATACTTAAAAATTACCTACTATAAAAAAAAATAAATTTTAAGACAAGCACTTGTAAATAATATAAAAAAAAACACATACTCATATAAAACATGTTAAAATTTTAGAACTCAAAGATTAAATTTAACCAATAAAACAATTCAAATAAAAGAGAGAAGAAAATTATATTTCGGAGAAGTCAGCATTTAAAAATGAACGGAAATCATAGAAAGCATTTCGAATCAAAAATAATTTAATTGTTTTTTTGAATTGCCTATGATTTAGTTCTCTAATTCTAACTGGCAACACATTAAAAAATTTAATACAATAGTACCCAGTCCCGTTTCTGGTTTTCTCCAGGCGAAGATGTGGTAAAACAACATTATTATGCCCTCTTGTTTTTATTGTGTGAATATCACTATGTGTTGTGAACTTTGGCATATTTTCCTTAATGTACAGCAAGCACAATAAAATGTATTGACATGGAAGAGTCAAAATATTTAGTGTTTTAAATGCCTCCACACAATCAGCACGATATGACAGATTAGAAAGGATTCTCACCGCTCTGCGTTGTAACCTAAACGCCAATTCCGAATGTGTGGAATGACCCCATGCCAACAAAGCATACATTAACAATGAATGAATCACTCCATAGTAACAGGCCAGAAGCGTCCCCTGGGTGACAATATTTGACAATGATCTCAAAAGATAAGTGTTTTTTGCCAGCCTGTCAACCAAAAGATTTATATGGCCCTCCCACCGAAGTTTGTCATCCAAGTAAACTCCTAAAAAACGGACAAGTTTTTCTGGATCTGTCTCACCAGATTTATGAATGTTTTTCAATGTAAAAGTCATGTGTTCAGTTTTGTTTTCATTTAAACTTAATTTATTAGACAGGAACCAGTCCTTAATTAATGACAAGGACTCTGAGGAAATTCTTTCAAGCTCGTTGGCATGCAAAACAAATTGAATCACTGTGGAGTCGTCACAAAATTGTATGAAATCGATTGAGGGTTTAACTTGAGCAAGGTCATTTACATAAATCAAAAATAACACTGGTCCCAACACAGAACCCTGTGGAACCCCACAGTTAATTGGCAGTTTTTTAGAGAACATCCCTCCATACGACACAAATTGCTCTCTTTTAGATAAATAGGAAGATGACAGTTGTAAACTTACTTTATCAAACCCGTAGTATCCTAATTTTTGCAGTAAAATATTGTGTGATACACAATCAAAGGCTTTAGTCAGGTCTAAAAATTGTGCAGAAATAAACTCTGATCTTTCAAAACCTAGATTAATTAGTTCCAGAAGTCTATTTATTGCTGAACCTGTTGACATACCTTGCCTAAAACCAAACTGACTAACAGCAAACAAGTTGTTTTCTTCAAAGTAACTACAAATTTGTGCCTTAAGGGCTTTTTCAAATATCTTTGCAAAAATAGGTGTAATAGAAATTGGTCTATAATTACTAGGTATATTAATGTCATCTTTCTTGTGAAGCGGCAGAACCTTTGCCAATTTAAGAAAGTCTGGGAAGTTACCAACTAAAATACATTGATTAATTAATTTAGTCAAAGGGATAATAATAATATCTTTGATAGCGTTTATGATTTTCTTATTTAAGCCATAAGGATCTAAGCATTTACTATTTTTTAATTTATTAACAATGTCACGCACTTCAATTATTGTGACTTCTCTAAAACTAAACTTTAAATTTTGGTTAATAGTAAATTGGTTTAGATATTGATTAAAGCATACTTCTGAAGGATCCTGTCAGTTTTTTACATTTTTCACTTTTCAAAGTCATATAATTTGCTAGTTCCATTTTAGTTAACGGTTACTATGACAACAAAGTATAAACGACGCCAGTTTTTTAAACGAACAGCATTCAATGAAGAGATTCCGGAAGAAATTGAGAGAATTGGCAGGTAATAGGTATTTACGTCACTAGACCGAAAAATTGGTTTTTACAGGTCGACGTAGGCCGGTAGTTTTTAAGATGAAAACTGAGAAAAACAAGTAAAGTTTTGTGGTTAGAAATGATTTTTGTATTTTTAACTTGTGCAAAATTGTATAAAACATTAAAAAAATTATAGTGTAGTGCCTATTAGCTTCACACAGCTAAATCAGTGATGACCGACGACCAGTTATGGCCAACTATGGCCAACTTATCAAGCAAAATAATGATAAAAGAGCTCATAAAAAGCAGATTTCTAGGTTTGTTCTTTATTTACCTATATTTACAGTATACTCTTACTTCGAGAATTAAAAATGTGTGGTCGATTTTTCGCTGTATGTGACTCTTGAAGCAGCTTTTATTATTTCCTCCGGATTCAACTCATTTTCTAAATCTGAGTCCATTTTTATAAACAAAACTTTTGAAACAAATTTAAAACAGCTTTTTTAGAAATGTCAAAACTGCCCAAAAAAACAAGCTAAAAGCTGTCAACAAGAAGTCATAGCCAACTTGGCCAAAAATGCGACCGGAAAAGAATCAATGGACCGGAAAATTGAACAAAAGGTCCTTTATGGAGTGTGGAAATAAGTCAAGAGAACAACGACCGCAATACATCGAACAGCAGCAAGAAAATCCTGCCAGCGGTAGCGTTCCTAGCGTTTCCAGTCATCAACCCATGAATCAACCAGCACTTGTTTACCGATATTAATAATTACCATAAAAATTAATTGTTTAAGCTTGTTAAAGTTTAGTTCTGAATAAAACATAAAATTCGTAGTTTTGACTATTTTTTCATGTTTAGTCTGCTAGGTTTACATAAAATAATTACAAAATATTTTGATATTCCGCACACTCGTGGGAAAAATGTTGTATCTAACGCGTGCGGAAAGTATTTTCCGCGCTTACGGCTTGGTGCGTGAGGAAACGTATAACTTTCCGCACTTCCGAGTTTCTTGCAAAGTAAAAAACAACACAAAATATCCATGCACCTAGCCCGGATTCGAACTCGAGACCTTCCGTGCGGCAGGCCGATACGCCACCCACTGCGCTACGGAGGCCGGCGCACAGTGGAGCGAGTTATAGGGAAACCCGGACATTTCAAAATTGAATTTAGTTATGAAAATTTTTTATCCGATTTTAATGTTTTATACTTTTTTGGAAAGCTTAAGCAACAGCCTTTACTGTATTTTATTCAAATATTTAATATTTTGGATTATAAGATGGCGATTCCTTGCTAAATAATATGTCTTACCGACCAGAATTAATTAAAATTAACTACAATTTTTTAATTAGGTGTTTTGATTGGAATGTACTTAAATATGCTTTTCTTAATTAAAAAAACAAAATTAAGATGATAACAATCGGTATACCGGGTGGTCCATAAAAACCGTACAAAATAATTCTTTAAATAAGTTTTGAAATTCTAACCTTTTGGTAATTTATGTATGTATTTTTGGACCCGCCATTATGAAATCCAAGATGGCGGCCAAAATAAAAAATTACCCAGATTTCATACCTGTTCCTTTCACTTTACAAAATTTCACAATCAAATAATTACTGGAAAAAAGTCTTGTTCTCTTTGGTTCTTAATCATCAAAATCGGTTTAGTAGTTTTTGAGATATAACGATTTTTAATAAATACCGATTTTGTTAAATTTAGTAATTTTTATATAAAATAAAATACTCCTCAAAATATGGCTGCATAAAATATAACAAATAATAAGAGTGGTTGATTTTAAAACTAACAAAGTTCGTTTCGTTAAATATGGTCCATCGGTTAAAAAAAGTTAGGATAGAAAGATTTAATGTGAAAAACCGTACAAAGAGAAGCTCTATTCTTCTCTATATACAGTAATTTAACTCTTGAGTTAAACTGGTCTTAAGAAACTATGTGTTTGACTTTTTTTTTATAAAAGTTTTGAGTAATCCTGAAAAATTGTTGATTTTTAGGAGAGTTTATTAAAAAATCAACTGTAGTAGGCATTCTTTTTAAATACTGTATTTATTTTTATTTTTGCTTGACCATTACGTAATATTTGAGGGTGATTTGAGGTTTCGTTACACGTGTAGGAGGTAGCCAAGATCGAAAAAGTTTGTTACCCACATAATATTATACGCAACTCAGAGCCAAAACTTAATACGTTTCTAACTTGCGTTACAAAATATAAACGTGCCTATTTTTATTGCTCTACTATAAGTAATAAGAAGACTGACTACGTCGCATAATCTGCACATCTATCCGTTGGTTGTACCCTACAAAAAAGGGCTACATATATAAATGTATGACATTTTATCTCTCGTGGGGGGGGGGGGATAGGTCTTTACATCAGACGTGATCACTATACATTACTTTTTTTCTGTTCGAATACCCAACCTACTTTATGCTATAAAATGACTATTAGAAAGAATAAGGTCACTAAATTTATGCTATTTTTAGGGACTGTGATAAAAAAAATCAAGCAAAATTCAAAGAAGCTTATTTAACAAGAATCAGTTTAGATAATTGAAGGAAAAAAAATTAACACTGGTAATACTCACAGAAATATATATTTTTAAAATAAGTGTGTTTTTTGGTACGAAATTTGCAATTTCTACATAATAACATTTGTTAGCCGTTTTAACTATAAAAAAATAAAAATAAACACACACAGATGATTGTCTTTTACATGAATCCTGTGTCACATTTTTTCATCATCATCCCATCTCCTAATTCCTAGCACCGTACTGATGAGCACCACAAGTGCGAAATCCGGATCTTTGTAATGTTTTAAGGGAAAATTTTGTTAGTTTTTATGATCTTTGATAATGTTTTTTGACCTTATTTATGGTATTTTTTTTGTAGTATTTTATGTTCATATATATGGAAAGTTCTGAAATTTTATGATCCTGTATGGTAAACTTGATGAATTAATATACGCTTTTGTAAGATTTTTTTATTTTTCTAAAGTATGCAGTCAAGTAGAAAATTATTATTAAGTACGATCACTATTCTATTCTACATGTTAAATTTACCTGCTTTGTAAGGATCTCTAGATTACTCGAATATTCTAAATAACTTGTTGACTATTTAACGTTGAATATTAGAAACGGAGACAATATGCAGCCTTGGCGAACACCCCTTTTTATTCGGAATTCTCCGGATAGTTGGCCATCAACTTTTATGTGAAGGTCTGGCTCCAGTATAGGTTGGCAATTATTTTTAGATCTCGATCATCTAGACCAACTTCTTTAAAAGATTCCATAAGCTTTTCGTGTTGGACTCGATCGAAGGCCTTCTCATAATCTATAAAACAGGCATATACTGGCACTGACACATCTCTAGACCGTTGAACTAAGACTTGAATTCCAAATAACGCCTCTCTTGTCCCGAAAATTCTCTTATGAATAATCTTTAAAAATATTTTTAGGATATGGCTCATTAGGCTAATTACAGGGTAATCACTACACTTCTTTGGTGAATGTTTTTTAGGCAATGTAACAAATGTTGATTTTAGCCAATCAGCTGGAATTTTACCACTGCGATAAATCAGATTAAAAAGTTTGACAAGAATATTCAGCGACTCTTCGTTTTTGATAAGTTTTAAAACTTCTGTGTATACTTCGTCTTGCCCTACTACTTTTCTGTTTTTAGCTAAAGATATTGTATGCTATACTTCTTCCGGTGTTATATCTAAGCCTTGACTTGAGAATTCTTCTGGATGTTCGGACCGATCATCGCTAAAGAGATTTTCTATGTAGTTACACCATTCTTTTAGTTTTTCTTTGGTATAATTTTCCTTTACTGTCAACAAGGATTCCTGTTTGTCTCTTATTAACTAAACCGGCCGCTTCCTTTATACGGTTGTGTAAATTAAAACTGTTTAGCATCTTCTATTTCTTGACATTGTTGTGTTAGCCATTCTTGTTTTGATGAATTGATTTTGTTCTTTATTTCTCTATGAATTTCTTTATACTGAGCGGTGCCTTTTTTATTGCGCCTTTTATCCATTAGGTCCAGTATTTCATCGGTCATCCAAACATTCTTCTTTTTCCTTGGTTCAACTTACATAGGCGTGCTGTGCTTTCGGCTATGGAGCTTTTGACATCCGTCCAGACCATTTCTTGTTTGGTAGATGTATCCATATCTCTAAGTTTTTTGTTCAGTTCGACGGGTTTTCTTAAACTACCACAACTCAAAATATTATAAGAACTACTATACTTATAGGCAATTAAAATAATGACAAATTAAACTAATCTTTTTAAGTATCTCTTACACACAGCCTCTGGTTCCTCTGAAGTCTAAGTGAGAGTGTAGAAAGTGTATTTTTAAGGATATATTACATCCAATATTTTCATATGATTGTAGAAGTTTGTTTATCTCTGGATAATTTTCAGCTCTTTTATTTGCTAAAAATTTGGTTACTAACTCTTTTTCTATTCCCTCAAGCACAGCGACAAATCCCGAATCCACGAAAAACTTTTTCTGGGAAATTTTTGTTTTATGTTATTGAAGACGGGGAGATCTCTACTCATAGCTTTAACGAATTTTTTAAATAAGTCATATTTGATATGTAACGCCGGAAGTAACATTTTGTTTGAAGGAACTAAAGACAGGTATCCTGCCTGTATCATGTAAACCAGACCTCGGAAAATATTTCAAGCGATGGACTTGCGTCTAGCAGGTCAGCGTCAGAGTCAGAGCTATTTTTGTCGATCGATCCGTTTGAGATTTAGAGTAATATTAATAGATATCTGGGGAAGAGAATTGAAGGTCCAAATCTTTTTTTTGCACCAACTCCACTTCACCTTCTGCCTATTCTACTCATCACAACTCAAATTTTATCTGACTCTCTACTCTGTCTTCATTCACAGAGTAACCAAGGTCGATATGTTTGAGATAAAGGGTTAATAATCAAAATCTGGGGAAGAGTATTTAATCGAAGATCCAAATGTTTTTTTTTGCATGGACTCTACCTCATCTTTTAATCAAGTAGGAGAAGAAATTGGGTCATCATGTGAAATAAATTTGCCTTTTCTACTCATCTCCTTTATGATCTGACTCTTGATTCCTTCTTCATTCACAAAGCAACTAATATTCCGTTTGAGATTAAGAGTAATATTAATCAAGATCTGAGGATGAGAATCGAATATCCAAATTTTTTTTTTGCGCGGAAAGAAATTAGGTTATCAAGTGTAATAAATTTGCCTTTTTTAATAATCACAACTTAAAGGTGATTTGACTCTCGACTCCGTCTTTATTCACAAGGTAACCAAGATCGATCCATTTTAGATTAAGAGTGATATTAATCGAAATCTGCGGGAGAGTGTTTAATCGAACATCCAAATCCTTTTTTTCTACCTCATCTTCTGATCAAGAAGGGGAAGAAATTAGGCCATCAAGTACAATAAATTTGCCTATTCTACTCATCACAACTCCAAAGTGATCTGACCCTCTGAGATTAAGAGTAACAATAATCGAAAGAGCAAATATGGGGAAGGGTGTTTAATCGAATATACAATTCTAGGAGTGCACGAGAATGATTTTTAGAGCAATAATCAAAAATGCTATTATAGTCACATCATATTCAAATTAGTTAACCATTTCTTTGCATTAAGTCTTATTAGTATGTCTTAACTAACAACCAGGGTTTGCAAATAAAGAGTTTAATCGCGCCCATATCGGCACGTGTCTATCTAATAGCCAACCATTAGGGAGATTTCATTTAATTTTAACTCTCTAAACACCGTAATGCTAATTATAAATAATAGGTAAATTATTTTCCGGTAATAGTTTTCATTGGCTAGTGTTGTTCACTTTTTGTGCAATATTCAATTTGGTTTTAAAGTAATATAAAAAGTAAATTTCTGCCTGTTTAGTATTTCAAAAAGTTTGGCTAATTTTAGTCTGATAGTTTTTGTTTACAAATTTTATTTCATTTGTAACAAATACCCAAATGTAAGAATGAAATATTAAAATGTTTTTAATGTTTCCAAACATTTAGTTAAATTAATTTAGTACCTATGGGTAGCATTCGCCCAGCAAGGGCTGAGGACGATTCAGTCTGGTAAAATTTGCGGTGAAAATATCTTTCCTCCATGGACGAGAAAAACAATTTTAATTTTGCAATTGTGGAGGAAATACAAGACGTATCCAAAGACGAAAGTCAGCGTCCCACACAAAAAAAATGTATTCTGCATTTAAAAATAGCCTTAGTAATGTTTTTAAAAAACTTAAATCAATAATAACACAAAATTCGATTCAACAAATCTTACGCTATTAATAATCATCAAATAAGCTTTAGCATCACTACCAAAAAAAAGCACATTAAATTAAACAGACTCTGGAAAACTAAGTACTTATACGAGAACAATTTTCTATTAGATATGTAAAGCTTGTGCGAGTCCAAGGTCATATATTAGTGTTTAGGTCTTTGTAGTTTAATTTAGGTTTTGTGTCATAGTTTAGGTTAGGTTAAAGTTTACTTCAATTTCTTGGTATATGAGTACATTCTGTTTGAATCAAAGATAGAATTCCTTAATTCAAGGAATTATAATTCTTACTTTGAATAAAAATTGCGTGTTGGATTAAGATAACAATTATACTATTATTCTAAAGTAGGCAATCTGCTCGAATAAAGGATACTATTACTTTAATTCAAGTAATTTATTTTTATGGGTCAATGTTGTGTTGGATTAGGTAAAACAATTATTGGTTTAAAGTCTTTTTACTTTCTCCTAAGTACCACTTTAATTTGATTTGAACAACTTGCCTTAAAAAGAGCCCAAATATCCATCAAAGTTGTTGTGGTTGAATGAACATGTATATATTTTTTTCCGCGTGCAAATGCAGCCGGTAAAGCTAGGACTTTTTCATCATATCGTTTCAGCTATAAATTTCAAGGACACGATTTGAAACAAGTAATTTCCTATTCCTATTGCAATGTGTGTCGTTCTTAACAAATGTATTTTGTTCTTACCAAATATATTAGCTCTATAAAGCTACAACTCCCCCCCTGAAAGATATTTGGGTTTTGATATGCTTATAATTTCGATCTAATTTTAAACCACTTTTAAAAATTTTGAACCACACTCCTTCCTCGTTTTTTTATTATTCAAAATGGAGGGTGCAGTCAGACGTCGAGCTACACCCTCCTCATGTAAAGTGTAGAGAAAAATGAAAAGCAACTATCCCAAAATCAAAAACTAATTTCGAACTCCTAATATCGACTCAATCAATCAATCAATTTATTTCAATTTAAGTAGGATACATCCTAATATACATTTGTAAAAAAAATCTCGAAAATAAAAGTTAATCACATAGATAACAAAATTACAAAAATGAATACATAACAATCAAAAATTAAAAATTAAAAACGCCATACATTTAATATCAGTCTAAACTAAAATTTTAAAAACAGGAACAGCAAAATTATCAAAGAGTATCAAGAAAGTATCAAAATTTATATCAGATGTGTTAAAACATTGTTTAAAACTATTCCTACACATCATATTAAAATTGACAAAGTAACAAAGTCCTCTCAATAAACATGCACTATGAGAGTCACTGCCTGCTTTTAAGAATATATTTATTCAATTGCTGCTTAAAACTATAAAGAGATGTTGCACCTTTGATTTCAATTGGTAATTTGTTGTAATCATCCAATCCTCAATAAAAAAGTAACTTTTGTGTGCTAGAATGCATTGCTCTGGTTATATGGAGTTCATTATTAATTCTTGCTCTAGTTACATAGTTGTGAATATCTGACTTAAAAGCAATAAATTCATTGAAATATTTAGACTGTAATTCATGCAAAATTTTGTAAATGAACACCATGGCCATTTTATAGAGTCTTTGAGAAATACAAAACCATTGCAGGGCATCTAACATAAAATTAATGCTTGTGTATCTGTTCAGCCTTAAAATGGTTCTCATCCCTATATTTTGTAATTTTTGCAAAGATTGAATTTTGTTATTGTCAAAAGAATATAGCACACTAGCACAATAGTCAAAGTGTGGTTGAATTATACAATTATATAATGTAATTTTAAGTGTGACGAAATTCTCGAGAAAAAGTATGACTTTGTTATACAAGTAGTTAAAGTGAGCAGTCAATGCTAAATTGTGGTCCGGCATAAAACCCAAATATTTAAATTCCTCCACAAATTCAATTTTTTTCTCCAGCTACCTTCACATCAATGGAACTTATGTCAATGGTTCTCGACTTAAAATTATTTGCAATTAACATACATTTTGATTTCGACGTATTAAGCTTAAGTTTGTTGATATTGAAATACCTAGACAGAGATGACAATGACATGTTTACTTTAGTAACAAGAGTCTCCAAGTTTGGACCGGAAACTGAACCAAGAGCGTCATCACAAAACAGATTTAGAAAGTGAAAGTTATGGAACATATCAATATCATTCAAACAAATGAGGAAGAGGACAGGTCCCAACACACTGCCTTGTGGAACGCCATATTTTGTTAATTTAGTATTTGAATAAGAATTATTAATTTTAGCTTTTTGTGCTCTATCTGTTAAGTAATCTATAAACCATGCTAATGCGGTATCGCAAACACCAATTGCATTAAGTTTTTTTAAGAAGAATGTTACGATCAACCGTTTCAAACGCCCGTTTAAGATCTAGAAAAATGGCAAGTGTGTAATGTCCTTTCTCTAAACATTCCTTCCATTTTATTAAAGTCAGCTGGAGTGCTAATTCACAGGAATGATTTTTGCGAAAGCCAGACTGGTTAATAAATAGTTAATTAAATTATGCTGAGTACATTCGAATACCACTTAATAAAAAAAAAGGTTAGCAATATTTTTCTGTTTTTTTTAGCGAAATTTCTAAGCAATCAATCACAAAAATCAATATAAAAATTTTCCTCTTGTTGTATTAATTTCGCTTTCTTTAATTATTCCAATCAACATTTTTAACGATTTAAATCAAATAATTATCATTAATTTACCATAGTTTGTTACTAATAGAAATTGTATCGCTTTCCTAATATGACATAAAGTGCCACACTCATTATTACTATTATTATATAACCGAAAAGTGACATTCAATAAATTGTTTGTAATGATGCCAAATATTGTATTTTAATTTGGTCAATAAAAGAAATAATTCGTTTCAAGTGTGATTCTAATGAGCACAAAAATGATATAAATACTGAGCGAATCAGTAACTTAATTTAGTTAGAGCCATTGTTTAATTATAAGACAGTCCCGACTCAAAAAAATTCACTAAAAAGTATACAATAGAATAAATTTAATTTTTGTATAAATCCTATAGCGCCTATAAATAAGTAGACTACTATAAAATATATCTATCTCCAAACAATTTGGGATTTTATGGGTTTTAGTATGTTTTTTTCCGTTAAATTTTTTAAAATATTAACTGGTAAAACCCTTATTTCTTCTAGCACTTTTTGGATTTTTAATGATATCTTTTATGTATTATAGATTTTTGGTAGTCTTGTCATCAAAGTGGTGGAGAAGGTAAGTATGTTAATTTAATAAAACCGGATCAAATTATAGCTCTTCAGTGACTCAAAAAAAATAAATAAATCGGTTGGGCTGTTTGGGAGGGTAACGGATATTTTTGGCTTTGTCTTTTTTGCTGCAGGAACACTCCTGAGTTAAAGAAAAAAAAACTGTGTATGTCGGGTAACCGTTTAAAAATTATACCGGAGCAAACATCTAAATAGTAGTTTTAACAACTACTGGCTAAAATAGTGCTTTTTACAAGCGTTGTTTTAAATGACGAGCGCAGCGAGGTATTTAAAAACGTGAGTAAAAAAAGCAGAGTTTAGCCGCGAGTTCTTAACATTATTTTTTTGAATACCTTTATCAAAAAATCCAAGGAAAACAGGAAAATACTTTTAAAAATCTCGAGCGAAGAAAGCTTGTCGCAACACATCATCTTTACACTATAAATCAAGGCGGCTGGTAAATGAAATAACAATCGTTTCCATAGCGATGTGTCTTTTTACTCGGTGACGTCCATTGTTGCGACATTTTAATATTTGACAATTTGATATTTTGACAATGTTTTTAAATGATTTTTTCGTAAATACTTGGTGAAAACTGGCGGAAATGGCTTGATTCTTAGGCAAGAATAATTAGATTCTTTCAATATTACTATTTTCCGCTATTTCTTTTTAACTTTGGGTAAAAACCGGACAGAAATCTTTTTTTGCACCCGTGATCAAAAAAAAAGTTTTCTTGCATCGGTAACCAAAAAAGCAATGCTTTAGTTATCTGCAGACAGTTACTAAAATCATGTTTTTGATGAAGGTATAAAAAAAACATTTAATTAAGCAAAACTCATTTCAAAACATCTAATTTAAGAGCTTGCTGTGATTTTTTTTGTCACTTTTTGGATCTTTTAATTGTGTGTTTTGTTAGTATGCAGAACGGTGAAGTGAGGAATTAGTAAAAATAAATACGCTATTGTGGGACATAGAAATTTTGTGTGTAATTATTCAAAAAAAAAGGCTTTGGTTTTTTAAAGATCGCATTTTTTTAGACCAAAGTAAACTTATTTTGTTTTTCGGTTAAATTTTTTAAAATATTAACTGGTAAAACGCTTATTTCTTCTAGCACACACACTGGATTTTTAATGATATGTTTTATTTATTATAGATTTTAGGTAGTCTTGTCATCAAAGTAGTGGAGTAGGTAAGTATGTTAATTTAATAAAACCGGATCTAATTATAGCTGTCCTGTGACTCAAAAAAAAAATGAAATCGGTTGGGCTGTTTGGGAGGGTAACGGATATTTTCGGGTTTGTATTGTCGCTGAAGGAACACTCCTGAGTTAAAGAAAAAAAACTGTGTATATCGGGTAACCGTTTAAAAATTATACCGGCACAAAAATCTAAAAAACATTTATTTAATCAAAACTCATTTCGAAACATTTAATTTAAGAGCTTGCTGAGATTTTTTTGTCACTTTTTGGATCTTTTAATTGTGTGATTTGTTAGTATGCAGAATACGCTATTTTGGGGAATAAAAATTTTGTGTGTAATTATTCAAAAAACAAGGCGTTTGTTTTTCAAAGATCGCATTTTTTCCTAGCTACTTAATCTTCCACAGTCGCCAAAACCATTTTTTTAGACCAAAGTAAACTTAGTTTTTTAGCAAAACTTTAATACTTTAAATTTTATGTCGTTTTTTGGATTCCTGACGATTTTTAACTGTTTTTTGTTTATATGCAGAAGGTCCTCGGAGTTTCTAAAAGTGGTTGCGTATACAGAAATTCTTTCTGGATGGCTTAAGATCTCTGGGGAGCTTGAATAACAACAAAGTTACAGACATTTTATTTTTCTATTTAAAACCTCTAGGGGTTTGGGCCCCTAACCTAGGTCACTGCCGAAACAAATGGGTAAGAAACTGGGTCTTCCATTTTAGTTTTGTAAATTGGTGGGTGCGGATTCTATTACAAACAGATTTTGAACCTACTATTCATTCGAAATTCTCCGGACCAATTTCAATGGCTGCTGACATTTTTACACTATATGAAAAAAAAATTGGACCGTTGAATTTGGAATGAAGTTTAGTTTAATTTAAAAAAAACTGGAGGTCAGGTTTTTTTTACTTTAATATTTTAAAATTGGCGCTTTCCTATTACTTATTGGTTAACCCTGTGCTAAAAAACTATTAAAAATGAACCCGTTTTTTTTGTGTCACGAAAGTTTTGTTGGATATTCTGTATTAGGAATCGAAAAAGTCGATCTTTTGTTTTTCGAAGACCGCATTTTTTCCTAGTCATTTAACCTTCTTCAAAAACTAGTCAAACCTGCAGTTTTCTAGACCAAAGTTGTTATTCTTGTAATTTGTAATTAATTTATTTACTAACTGCCACCAAAATTTAAATTTGTATTTGATTGCTTTCCGTCTCGAACAAAAATTTTTAAAAATCATTTTAAAATTGAATAATAATTGATTAGCCACAGTGAAAGCACGATGTAAGGTTACGTACTTTTTGACATTCCGTGTTTGGTCGCGACGAATAAACTTACATTTGGAGAGGCGCAACCTAATGCTAATGCATGCAATTTGGGGGTTACATAATAATATGCATTTCTGTCACAGTTAGCAAAAGTATTATTTTCAAGACAAAAAATATATAAACTTTGCAACCCTTAATTTTTGAATGTCGATGGTCCTCCCATAAAAATAGAGTAGAATACAAAATCCCAAACGTACGTTTTTTTGTACAGTTGACGATATAATAAAATTAGCTAGAAAAATTATTTCGTCTATTTTTTCTCCCATAAAACTCATATTGTATGAAAGTATTGGTATATTGGTTTGAATATTATTTAAGTTTGATCCTGACCTTGTACAGTCAACTAAGCAATAAATTTATTCAGAATCAATTTGACTATTTTTTAATATTGAACGTTTGCAAAAATACTCATACTAAGTAACAAGCTTTTTTATCAGTGGAATAATATCTATTTCTATTTTACAAGGTCTTAATTTGATTAAAACGACTTACGTTAGATAGGATTACTGCTATAAGAAGAAATACAACATATTAAATTATTTATATACCGATCTGAGTTTTTGTTTAAGTTAAAATTCTTGCAGGTATTCGATGACCTGCTCCAAATAAAAACCCAATAGTTTTTTTTGTGAATTCTGGGATATGGTGTATAACAGCGTGTATTTTAGGGATATATTTTAGTTCTCTTTTTTTATTTCTGCTATAAAGTATATAAATGGCATAGTTTGCATCCAAACAATTTCCAAAACAGCTAGTCAGCACTCTGTCGAAGCTTTCTCATACTGGTATACAGGGTACCCTAAAAATCCGTGTCCACCCTAATACCTCCAGAAACAAAAGAGACAGATAATAAAAATTTCACATAAGTAGATGGTTTACAAAATAATATCTTTTTGGATGCTAGTTATGCCGCCATTCATTAAAGGGGCGGAGACAATAGTTTTTTTAAATGAAATACCCCGTATATTTTCTAAAATTTGAATAGAGCTTTTCATTCTCTTTCCAAAAATACCTATTATGTTATCTTTTTCTCTAATGATTTTTCAATGTAATGTCAAAAACTTTTAAATAAGAAATATTGATTTAGGCAAAGAACCACCGAATATCTGTTTTCTTGTTTAACTCATTGGTCTTACGGAGATGATTTTCCCATTTTATTTAAAAATCGTCGGAGAAAAAAGTAAAAAATTAGGTATATTTGGAAACAGAACGAAAAGGCTCTATTTAAATTTTTAAAATATACGGGGTATCTCATTTAAAAAAAGCATCGTCGCCGCTTTAGCTCCGCCTCCTTAATGATGGGTGCGGCGATTAGCGTCCAAAAAGACACTTTTTTGTACACTTTTTGTTTTGTTTTTGGGACACCCTGTATATTTTGGATAGTAGTAACTAGTATAGTACTATATTTTGGGTAGTAACATACCACATTTTTTTGGATTCTTTGGGTTTAATTTGTATTCATTTTTAGACTTAATCTGACTTAAGAAATAGATATTTTTAAGAAGTTTATTATTTTGTTGACTGCACCAAAGCGATTAATGATATTTTAATGTAAATCCGTATTTAAAAAAAAAAAAGATCAAGTCAACTTTTGCTAACCAATTTGAACTAACTTATACACATCCGATGACAATACAATAATATCTCATTATTAGGCACCCCTTCCCCTAGTTCCGATGACAATACAATAATATCTCATTATTAGGTACCCCTTCCCCCTACGAGGGGAGTGGAGGGGAGAAAACACTTAAGTTTTTCCGATTTCAACCTAAATTGGTATACGGGGACTTTTGAGGTTAAGGAATACGAATTTGTGATCAGATTTTTTGACGATTTTCGGTGATGTTTTACTAACCAATTTTAACTGACTTATTGTGTTCAAATTTGGTATGCGTTTAAAATTCGGGTGAAAATACAATATTATGGTATTCTCAGGTACCCACCTTCCTCTAACGAGGAAGGTGGAGGGAGAAAATATTTAGTTTGTTCGATTTCAATCAAAATTAGCATACACGGGTTTTTAAGGAGGGGGATTATGAATTTTTGATCAGGTTTGCAAATTTCAATATGGCGGATTCAAAATGGACCATTAAGGATTAATCAGAAATAGACAATGTTAATGTATCTCTTATTCCAAGGCCGCCCACTTTTATTAGAATTGAACTTTGAAGCCAAGAGTTTAATTTTATTGGACCATTTGTTATTTCTTGTGAACAAGTTTGTAGGAGATTATCATATTCTTTGATATGACTAATATTTTTCCAGCAAGGGTCACATCTTAGAAGGTATGAAATTCTTGGTATTGTAAAAGACGATTTTAGAAGAAAATAAGCTATATCTGAATCAAGTAATTTTAATTTCTCGCGGATTTTTAGTTTAGCTATTAAAAATAAAATGTATTTTATTTTTAATAGCTAAACTAATTTCATCAGTGGAAAATGCACGGAATAAAAATGTGATATTATATTTGAATGATTTTTTGATTTTGATATCTCGCATTTATTAAAATATAAAGAAAGTCCTATATCTTGGCTTGCTGAAATTAGTTGTTTAAAATTTTCCAATACGATTTTGGGTTCTCCTGCCAGAGTACCGTCATTTAATAAATTAATTTAGTTAATAATAATTAATTAGGTTTTCTTAAAATTATCGCTATTTTTCTTCAAATTTTGGTAAGTAATAGATGTCTTTGCATCGGTAACCAAAAAAGGGGAGGGGCCGTTTGGTTGTTTAGGGCCAGTTACTAAAATCGTATTTTTCATAAAGGTGTAAAAAAAATTGTTCACATAGATATCTAAAGGCGCATTTACACAGACAAACTTTCCTTTGATGTTGAAATGCCGACAAACATTTACACGAGCCTCTTGAGCAAAAAAAAATCGCGTACAAAAAAACACACGCAAATTTTGGAGAGAATGTTGAGCAAAATTTGTTTGAAGAAATGTTGGTATAGAAATTTCTTACAAATTTAAATTTTATAGTTTTATGGGAATTCACTGAACTTAACTAAAAATAGAAAGACTAAGTTTTAAAACAAGGTATTTTTAATTAAGTGCTTTCCGACGGAAAAACGATTTGATGTCGAAATTCACATTTTACCTCATAAGCAACTTCGATTGACCTGATTTTTATAGGGGATATGCCAGTATACTTGTAACTTTTTTGGGGTTGTAAAAAAACGAGAATAAAAAAATAATAATTGGCACTTATTTATTGCTGTTGCCTGTAAAATGTAATGATAAAAATGTACGTTTAAAAGAATATCTCTTTATTTGACTTCCTAGTTTAAAACACAATACAATAATAATTAAGTCAAATTAAAAAACCTACATATATTTTATTAAATCTCAAATGTATGCACAAAAGCACGTTCGGTCTAAATAATACCAGTTTATTACCCACTTTTACAACCCTACGATCCCGACCTTGTCTAAGAAAATATAATTTAGCAGTAATAGGCTAGACTTCTGAATCGGAATGTTGCTCCTTTGCATGTTGTTTGTTCAGTGTCAGTAATCGACCTTGATTATTACATTAAATTGACAGTAAATATCTATCTTCAGCATTTTCATGAACCTTTTGCTTTTTTAAGCAACCGTTGGGACCTTAAACTAACTAGGTAAATCTGGTGTGAGGAATTAAAAAAAAAAACAATCAAAGCTAAGGATAAAGTAAAGTTAAAAAAATATGTTTAAAAAAAAATCCCCTCCCCACTACTCCTCATAATCGTGAGGCGCGGATTACCGCTTAAAAGTGCAATTTTTGAGTTTTTTGCCGATATTTGAAAAACTCAAATTTTTTGGAAAAGAAAAATTTTCCTTGGTTGTTTTTTGAATTTAGGAAATAAAAAAAACACAAGAAAATCCCAAAAAACCCCCGGGCAAAAAAATCCGGGAAAAACCCTAAGAAAAAAATATTATAAGTAACCCTAATCCATGTGACAAAACTGATAGCCAAGAATAATATTTCGCTTGCCGTCGGCTTTTTTTCACAAAAATTTTAAATAAAAGTTGGTGTTCCATTTTTTTTAAGAATTGAGATCACCGATCACTGATGCGAAATTTTATTTATTCTCATCTTTAAAAATATGTTTCGAAAACAGACAGCAATAATTTGCTCAAAAATTTACACGAACAAAATGTTCAAAGAAAAGCTCACAAAAATGTTCACGCAAAAATTTTTAGATATTTTGCACGAGCTTTTGTTTGAGCATGTTCGTCTGTGTAATTGCGCCTTAAGGCGCAATTACACAGACGAGCTTTCCTTTGATGTTGAAATGCCGACAAACATTTACGCGAGTCTCATGAGCAAAATGTTGAAAGAAAAGTTCGTACAAAAATGCTCACGGAAATTTTGGAGAGAATGTTGGAACAAAATTTGTTTGATGAAGTGTTGGTATAGAAAGTATTTTTAAGCAAGGGCTTTTCGACGGATCTGATTTTTATAGGGGATGTGCCAGCATACTTGTAACTTTTTTGGGGTTTTCAAAAAAAAACGAGATAAAATAAAGAAAATAACAATTAATGGCACTTAATTATTGATTGTAAAATGTAAGGGTTAGAAGAAGGTAAAAACCATAGAGTAGTGAGAGGGGATTTTGATCAAATCTTACATGATAACAAACAAGGGTCAACGCAGTTTTTTTTTTATTTTTAGAACAAATCTTTCCGTAAAGAAAGGGCTCTCCGACGCAAAAAAAAATATGCCAGAGTACGCTTTAATTTGTTTATTTTTAAATATTGAAATTTTTGGCGATTTTTAATTTTAAAAACAATAATAAGTTGAATCTAGAGTGGAACATCTTTAAATTTAGAAGCAAGAAATTTTGCGAGATTTTCGATAAATCGCATTGGAAAACCTTAAGAAAAACGTGAAATATCGCTATGTTACCAAAAAAACTGCGTAATTTTGTAAAATGACCTTCCCGAAATCGCGCGCAGAGAAGTTAGATCGGTAACAAAAAAAGTAAGGTGGTGTAGTGGAAAATATGGTGAATCACCCTGTTTATACAAAACAATTTATATGCTTTGTAATTATTTTATTTGATTATTATTTATTTATTTATTTTATTTTAACCGTTTACCTTCTTTTTAGTTATTGTTATATTAATAAAATTTTACTAAATATTCATATTAGCAAAATATGACCCAACTTTTCACTTTCGAATTACTGAGCTTTGTAATCCAATAAAGTAAAAACAAATTTTTTTAACGGACCACTTTCCATAAAATATATATGTTTTAAATTGCAATTTTTATAAATTTTTACCAAAATCGCTTAAAAGTAAACGCCACTATATAGCACCTAAACAAAAACAAAAACAATAAATATACCGAACCCGATCCAATTCTTGATGCCTAATTTTTCCGGATTTTTAATGAAATAACTACCAACAAAATTTTTATATAATATTGTTGGTAGGTAAAAAATAAATAAAAAGTACTTTATTGCAGAGTTAAATTGATTTATGCAGCTTTTGACAGGGCTGCGTTCCGACTGTTATAATCTTTCCCCCCCAGGAACCTGAAAAAATATCTACTTTCCAAAACAGTCCCCTAAATATATCCACCTACATTTTAAAAAGTAATTACTTCGAAGATATTTCCGTTTTTTTTTTTTAATGAAAGAAAACCAGAAAAGTGAGAAAAAAGAATGACATATTACTACCTCCATGGTAAACTATTACCATTTCATGACCTCACTGATGTGAAATTATATTTATTCCCTCTTTAAAAATATGTTTCCAAAATAGATAGCAAAAATTTGCTCGAAGTTTACCCAAACAAAATGTTCAAAGAAAAGCTCACAAGAATGTCCGCGCAAAAATTTCAGATCTTTTGCACGAGCTTTTATTTGAGCATGTTCGTCTGTGTAATTGCACCTTAAAGGCGCACCATAAACACCAATGGGTCATCTGTTTTCATAATAAAAAGTTCTGTGTTAACGACCACGGCATAATCCAGCATTATTACTTACACCCACATAACTCTGTATACCTATTGATGTGAAAAAATCATAGATATGGAGATGGGCAAACCTCCACTTATAAAATAGACGTGGGAATCCCAGATAAGGGTCAACGTCGAACGATAACGTCGGGTTTATAAATGGTGGTTAAAATGCGAAAAAGATTAAACTGGGATATATTAAAGACTCTTAGATATATATATAACTTTTTTTTTGTCGGATTTTTAAAATTTTCGATGGCCCGTAGCTCACTTTAAAGAATAATTTATAAATACAATGAAAATGCACCAAAAAATGTATTTTCAAAATGAACAAATTTATCAGCCAACATAGACCTCATTAAGCGAAGACCCCCTAACCTCATTTTCAAACTACAATCCCAAACCAACTGTAAGAGGTAGTTTGCCAGGTTAGTTTGGTCTGACGTCATGGTAAGAAACCCCAATCGCAAAAATGACATGATTTATGGTTTAGTTAAGTATGACGTCACACATGATGCGCCATTTCAAATAAAATTGATTTTGGCTTGCAAACCACACACGCGAAAATACGAGTGGTTTGGATAACCATAACCATGGTATAAGTAGTTTACTATGGTAATAACATCTCATTCTTTTCTCTCAGTTTTTTGGTTTTCTTTCAATAAAAAAAGAAAACAGAAATATCTTCGAAGTAATTACTTTTTAAAATGCAGGTGAATATGTTAAGAAGACTGTTCTGGAGAGTTATTTTTTCAGGACCCTGAGGGGGGGGGGGTTTAAAACAGTCGGAACGCAGTGCTGTTAAACGCTTCATAAACCAATTTAATTCTGCTATAAAGTAATTTTCATTATTTTTTAACTACCAACAATATTATATAAAAATTTTGTTGTTGTTATTTTATTAAAAATCCGGAAAAATTAGGCATCCCGAATTGGATCGGGTTCGGAATATATTTATTAGTTCTGTTTAGGTGCTATATAATAGAGACATAAAGCTATTTGTAACTCGTCGCGGTATGCGTATTCGCATCTAGCGAGAACCAAGCACATTGATTGGTCAGAAACTTGTAGCACGTTTGAAAAGAGCCGATATATGCTAATTTAAGGTGTTTCTAAACGCAATAGGCGCTGAGATACGATACGTGTGCCGTAACGATACGTGATACCTATCGCGTTCAAGAACATCTTAGATTAGCATATATCTGCTCTTTTCGAACGTGGTACAAGTTTCTGACCAATTAATGTGCTTTTGGTTCTCGCTAAATGCGGATACGTATACCGCGATTACTTAAAAATAGCTTTATGTCTCTAATGTCATTGATGGTGTTTACTTTTAAGCAATTTTGGTAAAATTTTTTAAAAAATGCAATTTAAAATATATACATTTTACTTAAAGTGTTCCGTTAAAAAAATATGTTTTTGCGTTATTAGATTACAAAGTTCAGTAATTCGAAAGTGAAAAGTTGGGTCGTATTTTGCTAATATGAATATTTAGTAAAATTTTATTAATATAACAATAACTCAAAAGAAGGTAAACGGTTAAAATAAAATAAATAAATAATCATCAAATAAAATAATTACAAAGCATATGAATAGTTTTGTATGTACAGGGTGATTCACCATATTTTCCACTACACCACCTTTTTTTCTTAGAAGGTAATTGTAAAAAATTTCACAGCCTTTTTGGTAATATAGCGATATTTTAGGTTTTTCTTAAGGTTTTCCAATGCAATATTAAAAGAATTTATCGAAAATCTTGCAAAATATCTCGCTTCTAAATTTAAAGATGTTCCACTCTAGATTCAACTTATTATTGTTTTTAAAATTAGAAATCGCCAAAAATTTCAATATTTAAAAATTCGGAAACGCAAGTTCTACGCATCAATAAAGTAAAACAAAATAAACAAAATAAACGTACTCTGGCATATTTTTTTTTGCGTCGGAGAGCCCTTTCTTTACGGAAAGATTTGTTCTAAAGCTTTTAAAAAAAAACTGCATTGACCCTTGTTTGTTGTCATGTAAAATTTGACCAAAACCCCTCACTACTCTACGGTTTTTACCTTCTTCTAACCCTTACATTTTACAGTCAATAATTAAGTGCCAATAATTGTTATTTTCTTTATTCTATCTCGTTTTTTTTTTGACAACTCCAAAAAAGTTACAAGTATGCTGGCTATAAAAATCAGATCAATCGAAGTTGCTTATGAGGTAAAATGTAAATTTCGGCATCAAATCGTTTTTCCGTCGCAAAGCACTTGATTAAAAATACCTTGTTTTATATCTTAAAATTTAATTTTCAATTTTTCTATTTTCAGATAAGTTCAATGAATTCCGATAAAAATATATATTTGAATGTTTCTATACCAACATTTCTTCAAACAAATTTTGCTCTAGCATTCTCTCCAAAATTTCCGTGAGCTTTTTTGTACGAATTTTTCTTTGAACATTTTGCTCATGAGGCCCGCGTAAGTGTTTGTCGGCATTTCAACAACAAAGGAAAGCTCGTCTGTGTAGTTGCGCCTTAAGGATTCTCGTCAATCTATGGACAAAATTCCAAACGTGTGTTTATTCCAAAACAAACGTTGTTATGTTTTAAAGGCACTGCATACTTATATCCTCATCATCTGAAAATGTTTACTTTTTGAATATTTTACATTTTATAAGGGAAATAAAACTTGTTTTGATTTCCTTGGGTTTGCATTATTTCTTCTCTGTAAGATTAAAATATTTATTTTTATTGCCTACCTCTACAGATTTTACCATTTATATTGGGTTAGTAGCTAATTGTGAGAATTATCTTTTGCAACAACAAATTTGAACTTTAGACTACCAAAACCCTGATATGGTCATCGCAGTGTTTGACCTAAAGAGTTATTATCATAAAAGTAAATAATTTTATTTATGACCCAAAGAGAATTTCTGGTCAGGCTGTTAGGAATTCTTATAAGGTCCTTAAATCATTCTGTAAATAAAAATAATTAAACACATAAATAAAATAAAACCCCTTTACAAAACAGGAAATCCAAAAAGTTTAATACAGGAATTTTATACGGTTAATCTCTTAATAGACTTCTGTACATTAAAAATGTATTTAAAATTTTTGGTTTCGGCTTCTAACAAAAAAATTCCCCTCCGTGTTATATTAATAAAATACTACAGTTTACAGCTTATTAAAATGTGTTTCTCTTAATTTAACTGTAAATAGTTTTGTTAATTAAGTATTTTAATAGTTGTTCATTTTCGTCACCCTTTGGAGATACCAATAAGATAATATTTTGCTTGTTACAAAAAAGAAGTTAAAAAAACCTCCAAATCAGTTACTTCATTCGAAAAGAAACTAAAAAACAAAAGATCAAAAGATCTTGGGTGGAAATAACGAAAATTCAAACTTGGATAAGAATCCCACAAGGAACACACAAAAGATCAAAGCGAAAAGAGAAATGATCAAACGATGTTTCGCCCTGGGTAACCAGCGTGGGCTCATCAGTAGTTTCACTGGTCACCCTCCACTATACATCATGCTCCTAAGGGATAATCCTACTGGAAATATTAACACGCCAGGAAGAATTCGTATCAGGTAACTTGGATAAGTGCCAATGCGGAACGATGCCTATTTGTGAGTGGTTCAAGGTTGGAAATCAAAGTGTATGGTGGTGTTTAATGGTGTATAGTGGAGGGTGACGAGTGAAACTACTGATGAGCCTACGCTGTTTACCCAGGGCGAAACATCGTTTGATCATTTCTCTTTTCGCTTTGATCTTTTGTGTGTTCCTTGTGGGATGCTCATCCAAGTTTGAATTTTCGTTATTTCCACTCAAGATCTTTTGATCTTTTGTTTTTTAGTTTCTTTTCGGTTGAAGTAACTGATTTGGAGGTTTTTTACTTCTTTTTGGTTTAATTGTCTTAGGAGCATAATCCTACTGGAAATATTAACACGCCAGAACGAATTCGTATCAGGTAACTTAGATAAGTGCCAATGCGGAACGATGCCTATTTGTGAGTGATTCAAGGTTGGAAATCAAAGTGTATGATGGTGTTTAATGGTGTATAGTGGAGGGTGACCAGTGAAACTACTGATGAGCCCACGCTGGTTACCCAGGGCGAAACACCGTTTGATCATTTCTCTTTTCGCTTTGATCTTTTGTGTGTTCCTTGTGGGATGCTCATCCAAGTTTGAATTTTCGTTATTTCCACTCAAGATCTTTTGATCTTTTGTTTTTTAGTTTCTTTTCGGTTGAAGTAACTGATTTGGAGGTTTTTTACTTCTTTTTGGTTTAATTGTCTTAGTAGCATAATCCTACTGGAAATATTAACACGCCAGAACGAATTCGTATCAGGTAACTTAGACAAGTGCCAATGCGGAACGATGCCTATTTGTGAGTGGTTCAAGGTTGGAAATCAAAGTGTATGATGGTGTTTAATGGTGTATAGTGGAGGGTGACCAGTGAAACTACTGATGAGCCCACGCTGGTTACCCAGGGCGAAACACCGTTTGATCATTTATCTTTTCGCTTTGATCTTTTGTGTGTTCCTTGTGGGATGCTCATCCAAGTTTGAATTTTCGTTATTTCCACTCAATATCTTTTGATCTTCTGTTTTTTAGTTTCTTTTCGGTTGAAGTAACTGATTTGGAGGTTTTTTACTTCTTTTTTGTTTTGATTGTCTTAGGAGGATAATCCTACTGGAAATATTAACACGCCAGAACGGATAAGTGCCAGTGTGGAACGATGCCTATTTGTGAGTGGTTTAAGGTTGGAAATCAAAGTGTATGATGGTGTTTAATGATGTATCGTGGAGGGTGACCAGTGAAACTACTGATGAGCCCATGCTGGTTACCCAGTGCGAAACATCGTTTGATCAATCCAATACAATCTTTGTTTGTACAGCAGTATCAATTTATTGGCTGGAAGGAGTACGTTTTAAAACACATTTAGTAGAGTTGCCATCTCTAAAATTGTAAAACTAGGACAAAAACACTGAAAAACCTGGACAAAATCCAGACATTGCACAGTGGGCTCCCGGGTCGAATTTTTGGCCAAAACTAGCTAGGAAAAAGGAAAGACATTATAAAAAGGAAAAATAAATCAAAACAAGGGAATCCTTTACATTCGCTCTTTTTAATAATTTTTGTACTATCTATTAAATTATCGATTTTAACGACAAAAACTATGTTTTGCGACATTTTCTTAACACGCTTTTAGTATATGTATGTATGTAACGAATCGATAAAGTCGATTTCGACGGACTTCCACTTGTCGGATTGACTTGAACCTTGGCACTCATTTATAGTTCCGGTGGCAATACAATACTATGTTATTAAAAAGTTTTTTCACCTCCCCGTCCGCCAAAGGTAGTGATGGGGGGTACTGCTCAAGCTTGTACGATTTCGTTTAAAATTGGTATGAGAGGGTTTTGAGAATAAGGATTACGAATTTTTAGATGGTTTTGACCGACTTCTACTTGTCAAATTGACTTGAAATTTGGCACCCATTTAAAGTTCCCATGACAATACAATACACTAAAAAGTTTTCACCTCCCCCTCTGCCAAAGGTAGTGGTGGGAGGTACTATGCCAGTTGGCTCAAATTGGTCCAAAATCGATATGTAGGGGTTCTTGAGGATAAGGATTACGAATTTTTAATCAGAAGACGTGCCGTGAAATTCAATTTTGTGCTTACAATTTCTTGCCCTCATAAATATGTGAATTTTTTGTCAGAGTAAGTCTGGGTATAGGTAAGGGAACATGGAGGTTTACTGCATGCCTGTTGATGTATAAAGGAGTAAAAACACTGTTAAAGAAGAAGTTAAAAAACCTCCAAATCAGCTACTTCAACCGAAAAGAAACTAAAAAACACAAAAGATCTTGGGTGGAAATAACGAAAATTCAAACTTGGATGAGTATCCCACAAGGAACACACAAAATATCAAAGCGAAAAGAGAAATGATTAAACGATGTTTCGCCCTGGGTAACCAGCGTGGGCTCATCAGTAGTTTCACTGGTCACCCTCCACTATACATCATTAAACACCATCATATACTTGGATTTCCAACCTTGAACCACTCACAAATAGGCATCGTTCCGCACTGGTACTTACTTATCCAAGTTACCTGATACGAATTCGTCCTGGCGTGTTAATATTTCCAGTACGATTATGCTCCTAAGGCAATTAAAACAAAGAAGAAGTTAAAAAACCTCCAAATCAGTTACTTCAACCGAAAAGAAACTAAAAAACAAAAGATCAAAAGATCTTGGGTGGAAATAACGAAAATTCAAACTTGGATGAGTATCCCACAAGGAACACACAAAATATCAAAGTGAAAAGAGAAATGATTAAACGATGTTTCGCCCTGGGTAACCAGCGTGGGCTCATCAGTAGTTTCACTGGTCACCCTCCACTATACATCATTAAACACCATCATACACTTAGATTTCCAACCTTGAACCACTCACAAATAGGCATCGTTCCGCACTGGTACTTACTTATCTAAGTTACCTGATACGAATTCTTCCTGGCGTGTTAATATTTCCAGTAGGATTGTGCTCCTAAGGCAATTAAAACAAAGAAGAAGTTAAAAAACCTCCAAATCAGTTACTTCAACCGAAAAGAAAGTAAAAAACAAAAGATCAAAAAATCTTAGGTGGAAATAACGAAAATTCCAACTTGGATGAGTATCCCACAAGAAACACACAAAATATCAAAGCGAAAAGAGAAATGATTAAACGATGTTTCGCCCTGGGTGAGACGTGCCGTGAAATTCAATTTTGTGCTTACAATTTCTTGCCCTCATAAATATGTGAATTTTTTGTCAGAGTAAGTCTGGGTATAGGTAAGGGAACATGGAGGTTTACTGCATGCCTGTTGATGTATAAAGGAGTAAAAACACTGTTAAAGAAGAAGTTAAAAAATCTCCAAATCAGCTACTTCAACCGAAAAGAAACTAAAAAACACAAAAGATCTTGGGTGGAAATAACGAAAATTTAAACTTGGATGAGTATCCCACAAGGAACACACAAAATATCAAAGCGAAAAGAGAAATGATTAAACGATGTTTCGCCCTGGGTAACCAGCGTGGGCTCATCAGTAGTTTCACTGGTCACCCTCCACTATACATCATTAAACACCATCATACACTTAGATTTCCAACCTTGAACCACTCACAAATAGGCATCGTTTCGCACTGGTACTTACTTATCCAAGTAACCTGATACGAATTCGTCCTGGCGTGTTAATATTTCCAGTAGGATTATGCTCCTAAGGCAATTAAAACAAAGAAGAAGTTAAAAAACCTCCAAATCAGTTATTTCAACCGAAAAGAAACTAAAAAACAAAAGATCAAAAGATCTTGGGTGGAAATAACGAAAATTCAAACGTGGATGAGTATCCCACAAGGAACACACAAAATATCAAAGCGAAAAGAGAAGTGATTAAACGATGTTTCGCCCTGGGTAACCACCGTGGGCTCATCAGTAGTTTCACTGGTCACCCTCCACTATACATCATTAAAAACCATCATACACTTAGATTTCCAACCTTGAACCACTCACAAATAGGCATCGTTCCGCACTGGTACTTACTTATCTAAGTTACCTGATACGAATTCTTCCTGGCGTGTTAATATTTCCAGTAGGATTATGCTCCTAAGGCAATTAAAACAAAGAAGAAGGTAAAAAACCTCCAAATCAGTTACTTCAACCGAAAAGAAACTAAAAAACAAAAGATCAAAAGATCTTGGGTGGAAATAACGAAAATTCAAACGTGGATGAGTATCCCACAAGGAACACAGAAAATATCAAAGCGAAAAGAGAAATGATTAAACGATGTTTCGCCCTGGGTAACCAGCGTGGGCTCATCAGTAGTTTCACTGGTCACCCTCCACTATACATCATTAAACACCATCATACACTTAGATTTCCAACCTTGAACCACTCACAAATAGGCATCGTTCCGCACTGGTACTTACTTATCCAAGTTACCTGATACGAATTCGTCCTGGCGTGTTAATATTTCCAGTAGGATTATGCTCCTAAGGCAATTAAAACAAAGAAGAAGTTAAAAAACCTCCAAATCAGTTACTTCAACCGAAAAGAAACTAAAAAACAAAAGATAAAAAGATCTTGGGTGGAAATAACGAAAATTCAAACTTGGATGAGTATCCCACAAGGAACACACAAAATATCAAAGCGAAAAGAGAAATGATTAAACGATGTTTCGCCCTGGGTAACCAGCGTGGGCTCATCAGTAGTTTCATTGGTCACCCTATACATCATTAAACACCATCATACACTTAGATTTTCCAGGGCGAAACATCGTTTAATCATTTCTCTTTTCGCTTTGATATTTTGTGTGTTCCTTGTAGGATACTCATCCAAGTTTGAATTTTCGTTATTTCCACCCAAGATCTTTTGATCTTTTGTTTTTTAAAAACACTGTTGTTGTACTTTTTACGTATTAAACGAACAGTCTTTAAAATAAAAATAGCCGTCAACGTTAAAATCTCGGGCCTACTCCATTTAGAATTCGAAGTGCCCTCTTTTGTGTTTTCAAAGTTGAATTAAACAGAGTTTTTGAACAAAACACCCAAAACGCAATTCCATATCTTGGTCTTGATTCAAATAAAGAATAATAGACCATTTTAGCTGAATGAACTCCGAATTCAGTCCTGACTACTTTCAGAGCAAAGCACGCAGATGAGAGTTTTGGGTTAAGTTGTTTAATGTGTACCTTAAAATCTAAATTTTGGTCAAGGGTTAGTCCCAGAAACCTTACCAAGACCTGAGAACTTATGGTTTGGTTGTTTAATGTGATGGAGTTTATAGAAAATTTGAATGACGTTGGTCTTTTTGGTTGGTAATTTAAACAAATATGTAGTTCTAGAAGATTTAATTTTTTTTTGTAAAATATTTATTACAAAGTGGGTTGGGCTACGTATAGTTTCATTTATAGATTTGTCGCCGCGGACCAAAATTAAACTAAAATTACAACAATTAATGACACTTATTACAGGGTTTTCCAGGTCCCAGACTTTGCCAGGTTTTTCCTGACCAAAATTTAAAAAATCCACCTTATTTTACGATCCCCAAAAAGCCTAAGCAAAAGATAATCAAATTCCTGTGAACCTACAAATACTTTTTAATTTTTCTGCAATATAAGCAGAACACAAATGTTTACATAGTGAAAAAAAAAGTGGGTTGGAGTGGGATCTAGTCTCAATTCTTCAAAATCGTTTTTTTTTTCAATTTTTAAAGATATGCAAAAGAAAATCATAAAATTCTAAACAAGTGTGTTTATAGTTAAATTTGGTAAAAAATCATATATTTTATGGTTTCAAAAACCCGCCCGGATGTCTCCGGACACCTCCAAAACCCGAACATGTCCGGGGAAATTCGGACGGATGGCAACCCTATATTAAGTGGGCCCGTATTCTTGACAGCCTGTGAGGTGAGTAGTCACCGGTGAGTATTTACCTCTCTCACTTTTTACATGGTTCAGAGTAGGTGAGAAGTTCGAAATTTTTTCACACTCACCGGCACGGGTGTCAAGAATGCAGGCCCTGGTCCGACACTTTCTTGAGCGCAATTTTTCCGAACGTAAAATTCACCACTGCTTACCTGTGAGGAAAGTAAAATTTCATTGCCTCGTGCAGATATGAAAATTTTGAAATTTTCCCTACAGTTTGGATTTTATGTGGTTGAAGACAGATTCGGATTCAGATTCGAAAATAGCTCCGATCGCGCGAAATCACAGTCGAACAGATAAATAGTTACGCTCAACACTATTTTAAGAGTTTTTGACAAAACTAACATGATTTTATTGTATGTTATTGCCAATATTTTATACTTGACATTCATAGAAAGGCCTAAGATAACCCTATCGTATTTTTAATTATCCTATTAAATGCGATTTTGACATAAATAAGACAAAAAATATTTCTGTTATTCAGACCTTTAAAATTACAGAAACAAAATATTATTTATCAAAGATTATGGGGTCGAAATACCCACCCTCAAAACAAAAGCAACAAATATGTATATATACGTAAAATATACCTTCCAAAGAGCTCTTACAAACTTAGCTTGGGAAAAGAATTACCGAATCTGGAGATAAGCTGTTTTTGTGCATCACTCAGACCATACGCAAAATGATCCTTTTAAATAGCTGTTTAAAAAACAAACATAATTTTTTTTATATATATTAGAGTTTATGGGGTTGAGAAAACGACCCTTAATAAAATAAATACCGGATTTGGACATAAGCCGTTTTTGTGCATCACTCAGAATATACGCAAAATTTTCCTTTTAAATAGCTCTTTAAAAAACAATAATTAATATTTTATATTATAGAGTTTATGAGGTTCAAAAAACGACTCTTACGAAAATAAATACCGAGTCTGGACGTAAACCGTTTTTGTGAATCAATTAGACTATACGCAAAATGTTCATATTAAATAGCTCTTTAAAAAACAAAATAAATTTTTTATATACGAGAGTTTATGGCGAGGTTGAAAAAACGACCCTTAAGAAAATAAATACTAAATCTGGACATAAGCCCTTTTTGTGCATCAATCAGACTATACACAAAAAGCTTTACTTAAATAGCTCTTTAAGAAACAAAAATAAAATTTTTATATATTAAAAGTTTATGGGGTTAAAAAAAACCCTTCAGAAAAATAAATACCAAATCTGGACATAAACCATTTTTGTATATGAATCAGACTTCTAAATAGCTCTTTGAAAAACAAAAATAAATTTTATATATATCAGAGTTTAAGGGGTTGAAAAAAGACCCTTCATAAAATAAATACCGTATATGGACATAAGCCGTTTTTGTGCATTAATCAGACTACACGCAAAATGTTCCTTTTAAATAGCTCTTTAAGAAACAATAATTAATATTTTATAACATAGAGTTTATGAGATTCAAAAAACGACTCTTAGGAAAATAAATACCGAGTCTGGACATAAGAGATTTTTGCGCATTTCAATCAGACTATACGCAAAATATTCCATTTAAATAGCTCTTTAAAAAACAATAATTAATATTTTATATTATAGAGTTTATGAGGTTCAAAAAACGACTCTTACGATAATAAATACCGAGTCTGGACATAAACCGTTTTTGTGCATCAATTAGACTATACGCAAAATGTTCATTTGAAATAGCTCTTTAAAGAATTTTATTTGACAGTTCAGGCTGTTTCGGCTGCAAAAGAAAATCATAAAATTCTAAACAAGTGTGTTTATAGTTAAATTTGGTAAAAAAACATATATTTTATGGTTTCAAAAACCCGCCCGGATGTCTCCGGACACTCCAAAACCCGAACATGTCCGGAGAAATCCGGACGGATGGCAACCCTACATTAAGTGGGCCCGTATTCTTGACAGCCTGTGAGGTGAGTAGTCACCGGTGAGTATTTACCTCTCTCACTTTTTACATGGTTCAGAGTAGGTGAGAAGTTCGAAATTTTTTCACACTCACCGGCACGGGTGTCAAGAATGCAGGCCCTGGTCCGACATTTTCTTGAGCGCAATTTTTCCGAACGTAAAATTCACCACTGCTTACCTGTGAGGAAAGTAAAATTTCATTGCCTCGTGCAGATATGAAAATTTTGAAATTTTCCCTACAGTTTGGATTTTATGTGGTTGAGGACAGAGTCGGATTCAGATTCGAAAATAGCTCCGATCGCGCGAAATCACAGTCGAACAGATAAATAGTTACGCTCAACACTATTTTAAGAGTTTTTAACAAAACTAACATGATTTTATTGTATGTTATTGCCAATATTTTATACTTGACATTCATAGAAAGGCCTAAGATAAGCCTATCGTATTTTTAATTATCCTATTAAATGCGATTTTGACATAAATAAGACAAATAAATATTTCTGTTATTCAGACCTTTAAAATTACAGAAACAAAATATTATTTATCAAAGATTATGGGGTCGAAATACCCACCCTTAAAACAAAAGCAACAAATATGTATATATACGTAAAATATACCTTCCAAAGAGCTCTTACAAACTTAGCTTGGGAAAAGAATTACCGAATCTGGAGATAAGCTGTTTTTGTGCATCACTCAGGCCATACGCAAAATGATCCTTTTAAATAGCTGTTTAAAAAACAAAAATATTTTTTTTATATATTAGAGTTTATGGGGTTGAGAAAACGACCCTTAATACAATAAATACCGGATTTGGACATAAGCCGTTTTTGTGCATCACTCAGAATATACGCAAAATTTTCCTTTTAAATAGCTCTTTAAAAAACAATAATTAATATTTTATATTATAGAGTTTATGAGGTTCAAAAAACGACTCTTACGAAAATAAATACCGAGTCTGGACATAAACCGTTTTTGTGAATCAATTAGACTATACGCAAAATGTTCATATTAAATAACTCTTTGAAAAACAAAATACATTTTTTATATACGAGAGTTTATGGCGAGGTTGAAAAAACGACCCTTAAGAAAATAAATACCAAATCTGGACATAAGCCCTTTTTGTGCATCAATCAGACTATACACAAAAAGTTTTACTTAAATAGCTCTTTAAGAAACAAAAATAAAATTTTTATATATTAAAAGTTTATGGGGTTAAAAAAAAACCCTTCAGAAAAATAAATACCAAATCTGGACATAAACCATTTTTGTATATGAATCAGACTTCTAAATAGCTCTTTGAAAAACAAAAATAAATTTTATATATATCAGAGTTTAAGGGGTTGAAAAAAGACCCTTCATAAAATAAATACCGTATATGGACATAAGCTGTTTTTGTGCATTAATCAGACTACACGCAAAATGTTCCTTTTAAATAGCTCTTTAAGAAACAATAATTAATATTTTATAACATAGAGTTTATGAGATTCAAAAAACGACTCTTAGGAAAATAAATACCGAGTCTGGACATAAGGTTTTTGCGCATCTCAATCAGACTATACGCAAAATATTCCATTTAAATAGCTCTTTAAAAAACAATAATTAATATTTTATATTATAGAGTTTATGAGGTTCAAAAAACGACTCTTACGAAAATAAATACCGAGTCTGGACATAAACCGTTTTTGTGCATCGACCAGACCATACGCAAAATGTTCCTTTTAAATAGCTCTAAGAAACAAAATTAAAATTTTTATATATGAGAATTTATAGGGTTGAAAAAAGACCCTTAATAAAATAAATACCGACTCTGGACATAAGCCGTTTTTGTGCATCAATTAGACAATACGCAAAATGTTCATTTGAAATAGCTCTTTAAAAACAAAATAAATTTTTTGTATACTAGAGTTTAAGGCGGGGTTGAAAAAACAACCCTTAAGAAAATAAGTACCAAATCTGAACATAAGCCGTTTTTGTGCATCAATCACACTTTACACACAATGTTTTACTTAAATAGCCCTTTAAGAAACAAAAATAAAATTTTTATATATTAACGGTGGGACTTACTAAAAGGGTTTAGTCTATTTTAGAACGGTCCTAAGTTTAAGTGAAATTTTTGGTTTTAAGCATTTTAAACCAATCCTCCTTGAGTTATGGGCATAGTTTGATTTATAAGAAAAATTTTAATAGGATTGTTTAATCAATAATCATCTTAAAGCAATCTTTTGTTGGATTTAAGAAGAAAGTTTCAATTTAGAAGAAAAGAAAATTAAAAAATTTAAACCCAAGCGGGGTTTAAATAATAAACACTCTGTAGAACAAATTAAAATTGGGTTTATATGTCAGTCTAATTGAAACTTACCCTTGCTAATTAATTTTTCCAATTAATACTTGATATCACACAACGATTTAGATGAGTAATAATAAAATAAAGAGTAGATTAATTTTGTATTTATTTAAAAGGTGTTTTTATTTCAGAAATGTCTTAAAAAACTTAAATGCAAGTTTTTTTTGCATTTCTGTCACTGTCGAAATATCAGTTTAAAAATCTTAGCGCTGCGTTCAATCACAAACAGCGAGTTCGGATCTTTTACCTCTGCTTGCACCTTGGCTTGCTGATGAAAGCTACACAGCTTTAAAATGAGTGAGCTTTGAGTAAGGAAAGTTTTTTTAACTAAGCTTTTAGATAACCTCAATGTTTTACTTTCAGTTTGCAAATAAATTAATATAGTTGTTTTTGGTTTTTTGTTTGGTATATTTTTCGTGCATAATCAGTGACCTTCACTTATATTTGTTTTGCCTCGTAGTGCCGTCATAAATATATTTTTTGCGCTGAAAACGGGTTGGGTTGGGCGAAATTTTTGGCGTATTCATCATTTGCCATTTTGAAACCTGTCAAAAAAAATTAGTTTTAGGGCATTCTCTCCTAAAATATGGTTTTTGTGCATTAATCAGACTACACGCAAAATGTTCCTTTTAAATAGCTCTTTAAGAAAAAATAAATTTTATATTGGAGAAACTTCAAGGCCTCTTGAACTTAGAATAAATGACCATAAGGGAGATTGGGAGAGGTCTAAAATTTGCCAACATTCTTTTAAGAATGTATGTAACAAAAACAACCCGATAAAATTAAACGAAAAATGAAAGAGGCAGCTTGCATCCATCTAAATGAAGATAAATACATAGCTAGCATATCAGTTGATATAAATACACTTTGACTTCCAATTTTAAAACAGGATTTTACAAAAAGTTTTAAAAAATAAATTAAAAATTGCATTGATGTTCGTTGCGTTTCTCTAATATATTTTTTCTTAAAGTCGGTGAAATTATATCTTTATTTTTTATTTCACTTTAAATTTTGTATTTATATAAAATAATCTAAAACTAAAAATCTCAAAAACATTTGATTTTTATTTTAAACTTTATTAAACTCAACCGACTCACCCAGTATCTTGTTAGCTACTATCAATTAGCAGCAAACTGTCGACTATTAATTTATTGAAATACATATATCAGTCAAAGTCAGTCAGTTGTATGACAACAGACAGATATTTTTACAATAATCGAAAAAATTTGAAAATAATAATCCCTTTGATTTCTGCCGAACCGTCAGAGAAGTACTTAGATTCTAGTTTTAGATTTTCGAATGTGTAAAACCTATTCATTTTTTTAAATAAATTTCTTTAATTTAGTGGCGAAAAACTCAAAAAAGTATTAGTGGTAGAAAAAAAACTCTTAATAAAATAAGTACCGAATCTGGACATAAGCCGTTTTTGTGCATTATTCAGTTTATACGCCAAATATTTCTTTTAAATTGATCGTTAGGAAGCAAAAATTAAATTTTTATATATTGGGGGTTATGGGTCGAAAAAAGTCCCTTTAGAAAATAAAATACCAAATCTGGACATAACCAAATACCAATTATTTATTATTCTTTGAGTAAATTTTTTCTTTTTCTTGTGAATCTTGTAGAGAAAAATGAGTGAACACAAACGTAGGAAAAATGTTTCTGATAGAGAAACAACACTGCTGTCCTTAATATCCCAGAAAAAAAAACACAATCGAAAAAAAAAAACGGATGCCTTAACAAATTAGAACAAAAACGATGCCTGGGAAAAATCGCAGCCGCCTTCAATTCCTAATGCCCAGATGAAGACCACCAGCCAGCTGACTCGCTAAAAAAATATTGGGAACATTAGAAAAGAGCTACATGAGAGTATAAATGGGACAAAGGGAAGAAGCTAATGTTGACCAGAGGGGAGTCGCCCTCAGAAAAAAAAGACTCTATATGGATCTGATCCTCTTAATATTGGATCCCTTGACCATTGTTGGAGGTATGGGTTTTGGTTCCGACAGTCAACCATGCACAAGGCAAGAAAAAGATGATTATTTTGAGTTTGAGTATGAAAATGAATGTGGAAATGTTTTTGAATTCGGGTATGAAAATGAATGAAATGTATGAAATGTCGTAAGTAGTCTTATTAAATTAAAAAGTGTCTCATCGAGTACTTTGTAAAATCTATGCATTGCCCATTCTTTTGTGACCTCGTTCGTGACCCTCACATGGCAGAATGGTATATTTTATACAATTGTGTACAAAAGCAAGCTTTTATTTTTCTTCGGTAGATGATTTAGCAAATACAGTACTTTTCTGATTTTTAAATAATAATAAAAAAACCACTGGTCCGATTTATTATACTATATTTTTTACTTCCACTTCTACTTTTTTGGTTAGTTTAATATAAATTGACACTTATTTTTTGGGTTCTGTACTTGACCACCTTAAACCTGATTTTTTCTTTCTATTAGGCTACCATATCTATGACGAAAACTGACTGAAAGCAATACTCATCACCAGGCCTAACAAAAACAATAACTCCTGCGCTGAAAAGAAGTATAACTTTGTTAATGTTATGATAATATATAAAAAAATTTTGAACCTAAATTGCATTTTTTAGTGTGTCTAGCATTTTTGGTTTTTTTATTTTTTTTATATTTATAACAATCATTATTATTATTTAACGATTTATACCTGTTAATTAGATTGTAATCTGGTTAGGTCTCTGTAATTTAGATTAATATATTTTTTCTGATAATGATTTTTTTTCTGACAATATTTTTATGATTAAGATTATCTTTTATAGTAGTAAATGAATGGAACTGCATATTACAATGTATTAGCTGAATTGCTAACTAAATAATTTAATAACGACCCACGTTATAAGAGTTTATTATGTAACCCATTTTAGCATATTTGAGTTACGTAATAAGTGCAGGTATTATTGGTAATAAGCTATGACGTAACAAGCCCATTATTGACTCATTTTTATTTAACAAAGATCAATGTTTTACAGTTTATTTATACAAAAAAATGCTTATTTATTATACAACCTAAAAATTAAACTAATACCTAATGCTGACAACAGCACCTGGGCTGTGTTTTGATCATTTTGAGTATTAAAAGTAAAGCTTGTTGTAAACATTACTGTAATAAAGCTCATGCTGTACTAATAATGAAACACCTATATAATATAAGTTGGGATGGTTTTTTATTACCTACATAAATTTATGTTAAACTGACGTTTGTAAAAAAAAACACTATTAGTTTGAAACTTCTATCAAATTCGCTAAAGATGATTTTGATAAAAAAAATTTTAATTAATTTTTGGAAATAAGCTATAAATTACCTAAGTAGCATTTGGACGTCAAACTACGTCCTCTACTCGTTGGCTTAAAAACCCCGAGGTTGGCAAGCGGACTACAAATCTCATTCCATACGAACCCAATCCGACCTAAATGGGGAATACTAATTCGGGTCGGCTCGACGTCGCTAATTGTATGACGACGTGATAATACGTCCGCCAGCATACGTAATTTTATTATATTTAATTGATTACCTAATATGGTACTTGTTTAGTAAATTTTAGGTGAAGTATATATTAACGAATTATAACTCACAAAAAATAAATGGCCACCATTTTATTTCATTAACAATAAAAGTTATGTTATTAAAAAGGGCACTTTACCGAGTAATCTAGAGCAAAATATTTCTGCAAGGGCTACTTTACTGACATAGTTGGTCAAGATGTCCCCCTCTTCCAAATTCGCATAAAATAGCAAAAAGCAAAAAAAATATCTAAAAAAGTATATTTTTTTAAAGCACAATTTCGGTTGTAATTAATACTAAAATCATTCAAGAATAATACTAAGCGCATATTTAAGGCATTATTAAGTCTCTTTTATTGTTTTTTTTTTCAAGAAAAACAAGAAAAAAATTGTTGTCAATAACGGCTGCCCAAGCTTGCAACTCCAAAATGACCGAATTTGGACTGGTATAGTAATTTTCCCTAAAAACATGGATTACTATTAAAGCACTGAATGAGCTCGAACTTGCCTCGCAGATGTGGGATAAGGATAACAATTGTTGGTTCCCAATAAAAAAAAAGCGACAATAAACAATATCAGTGTGACCCCACTAATGCACCAGATAAAGTGGACTGGAAGAAATACAAGTGCGAGCTGAAGGTCCATCAGATTTTTGGTTGGCAGCAAGTCTTTTTCTTCGTTCCTTTTTTGGTAGGTATCCAAATAAGGGCCCTGAAATGCGACGTCGATTGAGGTAATAAGGCCGACGACGTTTCGTGGTCGATTTAGGTACAGGTGTTAAAACAGTCGGCTTTGAAACGTAAACTGACGTGGATCCGTCTGGGCAAATATTTGTACAAATTACGTTGCCTATTTTGACATCGTTTGAGGTTCCCATATGCGTACCTGACTACATACCCAAGCAGCATTTTTCTGACTTCCGACTAATTACAACCTAACATGACGTCGGTTTTTGCGCAAATTTAGGTCGGCAGTTGGTTTGTCGATCAAACAACGTATTTTTTACTAAGACCTGACGTCGCCAACAACTAGTGCATCAGTTGTGACGTCGATACTTACCAAAACTGACGTAGCCAAATGTTGGTGATGCCCGCTACTTGTCAGCGACGTAAATTAACATTAATTTCGGCGACGTAATTTTTAGAATAAAATTTAAGGTCAGGCCAAAGTGAAAACGGACGTCAATAAATTTAGTTCTTGCCAAGATTTTCTGTAAATGGCAACACTGCAAATACGAAAGTATTTTATAAATATACTTTACATGGACTTATGTTAGAATAGAAAGTTTAAAAGTTTCTATTGTATAGTTTACAAAATAATCTTATAGGCGACTCACCTCGGGACACCCGGTATAAGGTCCAATTCATGAGACGTTATATTTAGTATGAGTTTTAAAATAGAATTGTAATAAAATTGACGTTGCCAAACTTTTATTTATTAAATGTAACTATTCCGAGGTCCACCGACGAGGGTGCGTGACCTACAATTATACTACAATATTCTAGGTCGGGTCGTTCTACAAGGCGACGTCGCAGGAGGTGTTCTTGTCCGAATAGGTAAATAATCATTAGAAATTTGGTCGGCGCTCGAAACACCATTTTAAACGTTTAGCATCGATGCGCCATTACGACAGAACATTTTATTTTTTAATTTTAAAGGCTTGATATGTAACTCATTTGTTGGAAACTAAAATCCTTTTTTTAAATGCCTATAATGTTTTTCTATAAGAAACGGGCTTCCTTATAAAGATTTTATTTTTAGGTTAATTTTTTTCAAAATTAATTTCTTAATATTTTTGAATTATTTTTGTGGGTTTCTGTTTTTTTAATGTCTATTTTAATTATATTTATCAGTAAACTCACCCTCGTTGAAAGATTTGCATCCATAGAATGTGTAAAACTAACTTTTTTCAGTTACCTACAATAACTAAGATAATAATTATTGTCATCCACAGTTCATTGGGATGTGTTTGTTTAGACATATAAAAGTTTTTACCTAATAAGTTTAAACATAACACACAGTAAAATTTTGGGTCGTGGGTCTAATTTGACGTAATGTTTGACCAAAACATTGTGCAGCACCCGACGTCGAAACGACTCGAATTTTGATTCCCCACTTAGGTGCGAAATCGAGTCCTCAGGAAGACTGATGGACGTCGGAGCCGACGTCAGATATTTCTTGCCCTACGTGACCATAACGTAATATAACGTCCAAATGCTTGTTGGGTAAACGTCGTATATCTAATACGACGTCACTTTATGACAGATTAGGTTGGAAGACGGATAAATGCTACTTGGGTATCTTCGTATTGTACACTTCTCTCCACATAAAACTGGTACAGCAGAAGTTGGCAGCCTATTTAATTTTTATAGTACGTCATTGTCTTCCTGTAAGTGACAATGTCAGAGACTCCTAACAACATCATGTTTTGCATGTCAGTGTCATACAAATTTTGAAAAATGCCGCGGCATCTTTCCGAATCTGATAAAGCTCAAATCTTAGCAAAACTAGAAGGTGTTTGGTCTATTCGGAAATTAGCTGTTCGTTATGGGAGAAGCAAGTATACGATACTAAACATAAAAAACCGATTTCAAGAAGAAGGAACAAAAAGAAACAATCAATTTTCTGGAAAATCATCCATTTGCCAAGGCGATAACAACATTAGGCAGGAAGATTTAACGTTCGAGTCTCGCATTGCGGCAAAAAAAAAAACTTAGTGAGGAAAAGAAGCAGTCTCGATTAATTGTTGCGTTGAATTATTCTCTGAGGGACGAATAATTTTGGCAGCAGGTGGTTTTCACAGATGAGAAGATCCTTAACGGCCCAATTACATCGTTAAACCGGCAGCGCTGTTGGGTCCGTTTATTAGGCAATTCTTTTTCCGCATGTTTCTCGGAAACAGGCCTTCCAAATGGCCTGAAATTTTGCCTAAATTGTTTATTGGACTATGTTTTTCCATCAAATCTTGGTACTTTTTTAAAATTTTGTTTATTTTTTGAAAAAAACTGTTTTAGCTTTTGTGGTGTTTCAAAATTGCCGCGTCCATATTACGTCAGAAACAGTCAGAAATACCTTTATAGAGACCTGTAAAACTAAATTGGAAATATTTGTAATTTTCCAAATAATGGACACCTAATTTCAAAAACTCTCTAGATTGTATTAATAAGCTTTGTAATCCTCTTCCTCTAATAAAAAACAAATTGAGTATTATTTTCCTCTAAAGCTAAAACATGCGGAAATGTAAAAACATGGACTATAAGGGTTACCTATCAATATTAGTTATATGCCTAGCATCAAAAATTACTTAAATGGTTATATTATAGATACCGCCACCATCAAAATTAACCACCCACGTCTTTTTTTTGTGAGCTTACCCTAGGCATAGTTTCTAGTGTTCTCCTTTCCTAAATGTATTCGGCTAAGAGAGATCTAGCATATATACCTAGGTAACACTCCTTTCCAGGAAAAAAAATTTATGCCATGCAAACATCGAAATTGGTCGACTCACTGTATTTGCAACTAACCAATGTCAGTGTGTCTGCCTGACATTCTTCATAACCTTAGTTTTGTCGTTTTGTTTTGGAGTTCGTCGGCCTGGTTTTTGTGTTTTATTTAATAGTTTTTCCTTTGGTGAAAAGCTACTTTTTAGAACCCTTAAGTGGTCTGTGTGTATGACCATTTGACTAGTTGTCACTGCTCTCAATTCGATCACCTAGGTGATAAATAAACAATCCCCCATAGGGTCACTGGATCCTGAGACCTGCGGTCCCAGCCGCAGATTTTAGGATCCAGTGACCCTAATCCCCAATGATTCGCGGCGCAATCTGTGAACAGGAGAATACAGTAAAGAAACCAGAGATAGATAATGAGTGGTAGATGACGTATTGAAATCGATTGACAAATTTATATTATCTCTGGATTGTTCTTGCGCCGTTAAGTCCAACATCAATAAAAAAAACAAATCCTGTTTTATCGACCGCCAAGAACCGGATCGAAAATTGACTTATTGCTGGAAACGAAGACCGGGCGGGAAGATTTTCGGTAAATGTTTGGAGCTGGATATCGGCTAGAGGACAAGGCGCTCTATTTAGAATTAATGGGCGATGTACAGCCGAAGTTTACGTTAATATGCTAGAAATTGTAATTCTTCCAGAGGTGAGAGTCCCTTATCCAGATCATTTTGTATTTCAACAAGATAACTGTCCAGTTTATACGGCCAGAATTGCGTAGCAATGGTTTCAGGATAATAATATCGAAGTTTTGCCTTGACTTGCAAAAACCCCTGATGCGAATCCAACAGAGAACGCTTGGGGACTTATCGCACTTGGATCTGGCCTTTTAATTGTTTTAGGAAGGGACAGTTCCTTCTTGAAATCGATTTATTATGGCTACTATCGTAGAGTTGCTTCTTTTATAATCGGCTAGTCGAATAGGCCAATTACTGTATAGCTTTTGTTTAGTTAATAAAACACTTTTGCTTTTTTGAAATGTGTCTTTTATTTTTAGTGGCCTTATATTTTGAATTAGTAAGAAATAAACAAGCTGTCTCCGTATAAAAGTTTATATATGCCAAAAATATATCCTAAAATGACAAAATCAAAAAGTCAGTGTTGCACATAGGAAAATATAAAAAATCCTCTTTGCAGCTACCTTCTACTGTACCAGTTTTATGCAGTTCTCTGGATATTTTAGTTTCTTTCGTTTGATGTTTTAGTTAGTGTTTTATCAAATATTGTACATTAATTATTTTTTAATAATATGCTAAAATATAGGTAGCTACTGGTAGCTATAGCTATATTCCCACACCCACATAGCTAGAATATTGATATATTGCGTGAATATTCTTGGACCATTTGGAAAGTCCAAAACACATCCTGTGAGTGTCCAACGGTCCACTTTTTTATTATTCACTGAATATTCAGTCTCTCTCTTCTAGTCAATGGATATTTCATTTTTGTCCCGTTCATGATCATGCATAAAACATACCTCCAATAGACATCCAGTAATATATATGTGCTTCATCAATGTTTATCCATTTTATATGTTGCCCATATAAAGTAGATACACACATTGATGGAGCTGCAACGGATATCCAAGTGTGATTAATAATCACCTCTGATGGATGTCCAATGGATATATACGGGACATTGATTGTATATCGGATCCAATGGACGTACTTTCGCTATGTGGATTGCTCGGTTAAAAAAATTATTTAAAGCTCTTCTGAGTAGAGAATAATTTTTAATTATTACTACAAAAAATCACAAAGTGCCAAAACAAGTGAGGTTTTTAGGGACCGATTTTATAGACTTAAAAATGGCCACTAAAGTGTTGGTTTAAGCAGCACTTAACTTTGTGCAAACGACACTTAAGTCTTAAGTGTTACATTTTAACTTTGGAGAAAGGGGTCGTCAGTGATTCTACGCAAATCCAACCTTACAACATATTTGGTTGATTGCATCACCAAATTTAGCAAAGTAGCGAAACAAGAAGCAAACTTTTCCCTAAAATAGTACCCCCCACAGGTCTAAATATTTACACCTGTGGGGGGGGGGGTATTAAATTTTAAAAACAATTTTCAAAAAACACTTACCCATACAGAAAAGATACATTATTGTTATTGCAAAATACCACTGAAAAACTATTTTTTTTTTAAATATACCATATTTTAGGAGAAAATGCCCTAAAACTAATTTTTCTTGACAGGTTTCAAAATGGCAAATGGTGAATAGACCAAAAATTTGGCACATAATAGCTTCATTATCTGTGTTTGAGGTTATACAGTTGGTGATTTTTTAGACCATCTCTGGAGGGTGGTTTAAATGTATAGCCTCCAGAAAGGATAGTTTTGTGGCAATTGGTGATAAGTAATCGTTTTTGCAGGAATTAATTTACATTATTAAATATCCCAAGTCGTTCATTAATCAATAAAACACCTCCAATTTCGTCCAAAAACGCCATATTTTGAACCCGTTTTCAGCACAAAAAATATATTTATGAGGGACTACGAGGCAAAACAAACATAAGTGAAGGTCACTGATTATGCACCAAAACTGTTTCCAATGAAAAAAAAAATCCAAAGCAAGCTGCAGTTTTCATCGGTACTTCAATGGCCAGAGGCCAGAAAACCGGGCACCGTCCAGTTTGTTGAGCCGATATGACTCTTTTGTGAACGCATCAGTTGGATTCAAGTCTGTTTTAGCGGCATTTGTTTACATGGCCTCCTTTGATGAAATATTTTTATTTATGGTTTACGATTGCGATGGGTTTGTGTTTGTAAAGTTTTTTCATAATTTCGATAGATAAAAACCTCTTTTAAATAAATACAAAGTTAATATAATCCTTATTTTATGATTACATATCGAAATGGTTTTGTGACAGTGAGTATTAATCGCGAAAATCAATAAACAAGGGTAAGTTTTGATAAGAGTGCCATATAACGTCAATTTTAATTTGCTCAACAGAGTGTTTACCATTTAGATCCCCCCCTAGAGTTAAAAAAAACTTCTTTTAAATTAAAATTTTCTTCTTAAATCCAACAAAAGTTCTTTACTAAAAAAAAATATTAAAATTATTCTTATAAATCAAACTGTGTCCAAAACTCAAGGAAGTTGATATAAAATGCTTAAAACCATCAATTTAACCTAAACCTGGACCTGTCTAAAATGGGCTAAACCCTTTTAGTAAATCCCACTGTTAGGTTTTAGGTTTAAAGGCGCATTTACACAGACAAACTTTCCTTTGATGTTGAAATGCCGACAAACATTTACACGAGCCTCTTGAGAAAATGTTCAAAAAAAAGTTCGAGCAAAATCTTGTACAAAAAGACTCACGGAAATTTTGGAGAGAATGTTAAGCAAAATTTGTTTGAAGAAATGTTGGTATAGAAATTTCTTACAAATTTAAATATTATAGTTTTATGGGAATTCATTGAACTTAACTGAAAATAGAAAGACTAAGTTTTAAAACAAGGTATTTTTAATTATGCCTTCCGACGGAAAAACGATTTGATGTCGAAATTCACGTTTTACCTCATAAGCACCTTCGATTGATCTGATTTTTATAGGGGATATGCCAGTATACTTGTAACTTTATTGGGGTTGTAAAAAAAACGAGAATAAAAAAATAATAATTGGCACTTATTTATTGCTGTTGCTGGGTTAAGAAAAGGTAAAAACCGTAGACTAGTGAGAGGAGACAAACTTTCCTTTGATGTTGAAATGCCGACAAACATTTACACGAGCCTCTTGAGCAAAATGTTCAAAAAAAAGTTCGAGCAAAATCTTGTACAAAAAGACTCACGGAAATTTTGGAGAGAATGTTAAGCAAAATTTGTTTGAAGAAATGTTGGTATAGAAATTTCTTACAAATTTAAATTTTATAGTTTTATGGAAATTCATTGAACTTAACTGAAAATAGAAAGACTAAGTTTTAAAACAAGGTATTTTTAATTATGCCTTCCGACGGAAAAACGATTTGATGTCGAAATTCACGTTTTACCTCACTTCGATTGATCTGATTTTTATAGGGGATATGCCAGTATACTTGTAACTTTATTGAGGTTGTAAAAAAACGAGAATAAAAAATAATAATTGGCACTTATTTATTGCTGTTGCTGGGTTAAGAGAAGGTAAAAACCGTAGACTAGTGAGAGGAGGTTTTGGTCAAATTTACATTGACACACAAAATTACATGACAACAAACCAGGGTTAACGCAGTTTTTTTATGAAAGTTTTAGAACAAATCTTTCCATAAAGAAAGGGCTCTCCGACACAAAACAAAAAAATTTCCTTGAGTACGGTTTAACTTGTTTATTTCGTTTTATTTTATTGACGCGTAAAACTCGCATTTTGGATTTCACAGCTAGTAGGCCGGCAACCCTTTTGAATCGGAATGTTGCCCCTTTGCATATTGTTTGTTCAGTGTCAGTAATCGACCTTGATTGATTATTACATTAAATTGATAGAGATTCACTTTGTTGATATCTATATCTTTACCATTTTCATGAACCTTTTGCTTTTTTAAGTAACCCTTGGGACCTTAAACTAACTAGGTAAATCTGGTGTGAGGAATTAAAACAAAACAATCAAAGGTAAGAGTGAAGTAAAGTTACAAAAATATGTTTAAAAAATATCACCCTCCCCACCACTCCTCATAGTCGTGAGGCGCGGATTACCGCTTTAAATTAAAATTTTTGAGTTTTTTGACGATATTTGAAAAACTCAAAATTTTTTTGGAAAAGAAAAATTTTCCTGGTTTTTTTTTTTTAATTTAGGAAAAAAAAGATCGAAAATAAAAAAAACTCGCAAGAAAATTTCAAAAAAATACCCGGGCAAAAAAATCCGGGAAAAACCCTAAGAAAAAATATTATAAGTAACCCAAATCCATGTGAAAAACTGATGGCCAATAACAATGTTTCGCTTGCGTCGGCTTTTTTCACAAAGATTTAAAATAAAAGTTGGTGTTCCATTTTTTTAAAGAATTGAGATTACTGATCACTGATGTGAAATTTTATTTATTATCATCTTTAAAAACATGTTTCCAAAATAGATAGCAATAATTTGCTCAAAAATTTACCCGAACAAAATTTTCAAAGAAAAGCTCACAAAAATGTTCACGCAAAAAATTTTAGATCTTTTGCACGAGCTTTTGTTTGAGCATGTTCGTCTGTGTAATTTCGCCTTAATATATCTTCTTGGTATCTATAAATGGTGGCGAAAATTAACAGCTATTAATATACTTAATTAACAAAACTATTTACAGTTTAATTAAGGGAAACACATTTTAATAAGCTAAAACCGGTAGTATTTTATTAATGCAACAAGGATGGGAATTTTAAAATGTTTCACTATATCATTTGGTTAGAAGCCGAAATCAAAAATTTTAAATAAATCTTTAATGCACAGAAGTCTATTTAAAGATTGAACCTCATAAAATTTCTGTATTAAACTTGGTGGATTTCATGTTGATTAAAAAGATTTTATTGCTTAGTTATTTTTATTTAAAGACCTTATAAGAATTCCTAGCAACCTGAACAGTAATTCTCTTTGAGTCATAAGTAATAGTAGTTTACATAACAAGCATGATATGACCACAACATGCGAGTTAGTGTAGCATACTTTACCAATGAAAATGTTATCATAGATAACAGAAATTATTAAAAATATCAAACGCGAACACTCTTAAGTCAACAACCCTCATAACTTGAAGTTTCAATGACGTTCTATTTAAAACGTCAAAACAAATAAGGTTACTAAGAGATTTTTCATATATCTTTTTAAAAACAAAAATTATTTTCTTAAAAATGCGTAAAGGCGCAATTACACAGACGAACATGCTCAAATAAAAGCTCGTGCAAAAGATCTAAATTTTTTTGTGTGAACATTTTTGTGAGCCTTTCTTTGAACATTTTGTTCGGGATAAATTTTGGAGCAAATTATTGCTATCTATTTTGGAAACATATTTTTAAAGATGAGAATAAATAAAATTTACATCAGTGTTCAGTGATCTCAATTCTTTAAAAAAATGGAACACCAACTTTTATTTAAAATTTTTGTGAAAAAAAGCCGACGGCAAGCGAAACCTTATTATTGGCTCTACTATCAGTTTTGTCACATAGATTAGGGTTACTTACTATATTTTTTTCTTAGGGTTTTTCTCGGATTTTTTTGCCCGGGTTTTTTTTTTGGGATTTTCTTGCGAGTTTTTTTTTTATTTTCAAGAGTTTTTTTCCTAAAGTCAAAAAAAACTTTTCTTTTCTAAAAAAATTTTGAGTTTTTCAAATATCGGCATAAACTCAAAAATGGCACTTTTAAGCGGTAATCCGCGCCTCACGACTATGAGGAGTGGTGGGGAGGGGGATCTTTTTTAAACATATTTTTGTAACTTTACTTTCCCTTTAGCTTTTATTGTTGTTTTTTAATTCCTCACACCAGATTTACCTAGTTAGTTTAAGGTCCCAAGGGTTGCTTAAAAAAGCAAAAGGTTCATGAAAATGCTGAAGATATAGATATTTACGGTCAATTTAATGTAATAATCAAGGTCGATTACTGACACTGCACCAACAATATGCAAAGGGCAACATTGCGATTCAAAAGGGTGGCCGGCCTACTACCTGCGAAATCCAAAACGCGAATTAAATACGAACTCCGGTGACGTAGCTTTTAAAAAACTTTTTTATTAGAAAAACTACAAAATTGTCTTATGACTAAAGTGACCAGTTAAACTTGTAAAGTATAATGATACCTAATTAGACTAATCGGGTGCATATATAAACTTCAATGTACAGCGTCAGCAATATATTTGTTATTATAAACAAGGTGAGATGTTATTATTCCAGGGATATTACTCCTCCACCCTTAGTTTCGTCAACGTCCTCGTTGATAAGTTTTTGGAGAACCCTTAAGGGAATATTTTTTGTTTTTGAGATTCTTTGCTTTCGCCAAAGATAGAAGATAAAAATTAAAATTAAAATTACTGCCAAACACAACGTTAAGATAATGTAATCTTGGCTTTCAAAATTAAGTTCCTGTAGGACTAAAGGATCCATCAGGTCTTCCTGTATTTTTTGCGGATTTTCTAAATGCCTTATTTGCAAATTAATAGATAGGTTTGTTTCAGGAAGGTTTATTATTTTTGGCAATGAAACAGAAATGTTATTTATTGATAAGGAATATTTATTTTGGTTAATTATTACGTCACACTGGCTGTTGATAAGATAACAGCTTTGAAGTGTAGTTTTCTGAAACTGAAAGCAATTTTCGTAAATGGTTTCAGGATTTTTTGTACAGAAAAGCAAACCACTTTTATAAGTTAAAGTGTGAATTTGAAAGTTATTTCTTACTGTGGCAAAAAGACAATTTTTTGGTAAAAGGCAACTATGTGCAATAGGGTTAAAACAAATCCAATTTGAGTTGATTTCAGAACATTGCTGATACCATAAATTGTTACAATAGTATTTACTAGGGCTAATCAATATTTTCGATTCATTATTAGGTATTGGATAAACTATCTTAAGACTACAAGAATATTTTTCGAAAATTGGTATCTTAACTACAATGATTGACATATCTTTTAACATAATAAGGCCTGTTTTACATATGAGAGTTAATTCTGACAGGTGTTTTAGTGGCCATAGAGAATTTTTTGGATAATGAGCTGTCAAATATTGCCAAATTTCCCTAATTTCCTTGACATTCAATATTTCTAAATCCAGAGTTTGCAGATGCGCAAAGGATATCATTCTAAGCATCTTTTCCAAAAATTTGTTTAATTTTGAGATTTGTAAAATTTGGTTTTGCATGCTGAGCATCAACGCTACTTCGTTATTTAATTTTAAAATTTCGAAACGAATGCATTTTGCGTTTTTATTTATAATGTTAACATTTTCCTGGAATTTGTTTATAATATTCCCAGCGAATGAACTGAGGTCATTTATCTTGTGCATCATGTTAATTTGATTCTGTTTTAGTATTTGTAAGTTCTGGGTAATTGTATCTAAGTCAGTGTTGTCCAGGTTTCCTGTGACAAATTTAATACCGCTTCCTAGTAGGTTGAATAACCCACGTTTCTTTCTAAAGTCATTGTTTTCTAAAGAAATTAATTTTGCGTAAGAATTGTACGTATCGTTTAAGGATGATTCAAGGAATTGAAACTGTATTTTTGACAATGTATTATTAACTTGATCGACTAAAGGGGATAAAAATAGGGAATTGGTGGTAAAAAGTTGGCTTAGAGAGATTTTAATTTTAGTCATATTAAAAGGTATGTATATAGTGTGGTAATGGCTTACGATTAAAGTAGGAGATATTTCTTCGGTGTAGAATCCGTTATTGTCCAATCTGTTGACCTGAAGGGCCTGGTTGAGATTCGTCAATGTCAGGAGGGACAGGGTCAGGAACCTGCAATGATTTAGGTTGTTTCCTGAGTCTTTTTATTTTTCTGACGTGTGTGTTAATCGGTTTAGTTTTTGAGATACCAGTTATAATATTTTTATTGACTTTTGTTACTTTTGTTGGAATAAATTGGGGGTTCATTTTATTTCGAAGGGTGTTTTTTCTATAAATATTTTGGTCTTTTTGAATTTCAGGAGGCTCTTCGGTGTTTTTATTTTGTTTTTGTGTGTTCTGTAATTGTTTTTGATACGCCTTTTTGAAAATTTGATTGTGGAAAGGTAGTAGTTCTTTTTTTCGTTGTTCGTTATATTGCTCAAAAAGAGTGAGGTCGTTGTTTATGTTTGGTTCGTTGACATAAGGGCCGTATAAAATTGAGAAGGGGGAACAACCAGTAGTAGAGTGTATACTTTGGTTATATATTAAGATGGCTGACGTCATTATGTTTTGGGGTGTTTCCTCGGGATTTTGCATTTTTAAGATACGTAATTTTTCTAACAAAGTTGAGTGCAATCGTTCGATGGGGCTATTTGAAGACGAGTTAGCGGGAGTTGTATAATGTAGTTCAATACAAAATAGTTGACAGAATTCTTTAAGAAGGTTATTGTCAAACTCTGTTCCTTTATCTGTAACAATTTTTTGACAGGTGTTATGGTGGGAGAAATAATGTCTTAATTTGCTAAGAATCGTGACGGCGTTTCTGTCGGGGATAAAGTAAGCTTGTGCGTATTTAGAAAAAGAATCAATAATAGTTAAAAATTGACAGTTTGAAAATCGAAAAACGTCTAAATGGAGAGTTTTAAAGGGTTTTTCGGCTAATAAGGGTCCTTCATATGCGATTTTATATGGGTGTCTTTCGTACTTGTTCTGTAGGCATATTTCACAAGTGTTTATAAAATTTGTAATAGAGTCTCTTAGTTTAGGCCAGTAATATTTTTGTTTTAAATGATTGTATGTTTCGGTTATGCCGTTATGGTTAGATTTGTGGTAATTTGCTATTATTTCGGTTTGCTGTTCGGTATTAATGACATCTGTCACATAAGTGTTTGAAAAAATGAGTTTTGCGCTAGGATTTAAAATTGAGCTAACTATTCTTCGAAATTCAAGTTTAAGTTCATTATTTGGGATGTAAACTGTAAATAAGGTATCAGGTTTTACAATTTCTTTTAGGATTTTATGAATGTATTGCTGTTGTTCGTCCTTGTTTATGCGCACGAAGTGATGATTTTTCTTAAACGGGCTTGTATGAAAATGTTTATATTCTTTTCCATAATCGATTATTAATCGATTAGTTGCGTAATTTAAGGGCAATTCTGATATCGGTAGGTGTTTGCCATTTGTGTCATTGTTGGAGTGAACGGTGACGTCAGAGTCGTTATCATTTTGACCTTTGTTGGTTTGTATTGGTTGAGAAGGATTTGTCGTTTCATTAAGGCGGTCTATGTTAGTCTGTGTGTCTTTGTAAAGTTCGTTAATGACGTAATCGGAGAGATTAAAATCGGTTAAGTCGGCAACAGAGTGATCGACGTTAGGGGATATAGATATGGACTCATTCGTTTCATGGATGTTGATGTCTAGTCTGGAGAGTGCGTCAGCGACGACATTTTCTTTGCCTTTTTTGTATTTGACAGGAACTGTCAAAGAATTGACATGAAAATTTTGAATCGGCTGCTTTAAAGGTTCGTTGTAAGCTAACGAAAAAGGAATTTTAATTTTGTTTAAAGTTAATACTCTATTTTCGAAGTCGAGCATACCGTTTAAATTTTTAAGTTCTTTTGAGCCTATTAATGCGTCAAAGTCTTTATGCCAGTTTAAAACACGCATTTTAAAAGTTTCATTTATTCCTAGTTCTTGTAATAAATTTAATTTTAAATTTTGATTTTCATTGTATGTATTTCTGCAGGCGGTTACTTCGAAAGGTTCAAGAAATATATTATTTGGGTACATTTTGGCTATTTTTGGGGAGATTATGGAGTCTGAGGCTCCTGAATCAATAAGAATTGTTAATTGTTTTTCTGGTAAATAAAAATACGGTAGTTCGATTTGTCGAGCAACATTATTTAAGTTAACGTAGGGCTTCGAGACCGTTTTCTGAAAATTTTCGCCTGCGGCGTTTGTTTGTGAAATAAATTCGTGAGAGGGGTTTTCTTGCTGGCTAGTGGGTTCCTCGTTGTAAAAGTGAGGGTCGTAAAAATATTCAGAATTTTCTTCGTTATAGCAATTATAAGGTTGGTTTTCATAGGTTTCCTCGTAGGTTTGTTCGTAAGTCTGTTCGGGGTATGTTTCTACATTTGTTAGGAATCCCGAAGGTTTAAAAAATCTTTGGGGTCCTGTGTATGGGGGTCTTTGAGAGTGTTGTCTTGACGGACCAATTGTTGATGTCGACATAGGGGTTGGTTTGTCAAAAATAGGTTTATTTTGTGGGGCGAAGACATTTGTTGGTCTTCCTAAATTTTGAGAATTTTGAGGTTGATTTTGAAAAGGTCTGGGTTGATTAAAGTTGAAATTCGGTTGTCCGAACTGAGAGTTAAAAGGTGGATTAAAATTAAATTGTCTGGTAAACTGAGGGTTTGAAAAAGGTTGCATGGATGGGTTAAAACGTTGTTGGGGTGGTTTTGGTCTCATTTGATTAGTTTGGGGGTTGCGATTAAAATTTTGAGTTTGTCTAAAATTAGTGGTAGGTTTTAAAAACGAATTATTTCTTTTGTGCAAATTCGAATTGTTACTTGTAAAATTGACTTGTGCCTCTACTATGTTATTACTCATTACATACTTGTAAGCATCGTCTAAAGTTGCGGGCGTTTTAAGCATAAGAAGCGTCCTTAAAGATTCGGAAGAATTTGCGGTCAAAAGTAAAACAGATACTTTTTCTACTTGAGATATGAGCAGTAATTTTTGTGCGTTATCTTCTACTTCGCACTGAATTTTTCCGAAAATTCTTTGGCAAAAGGCCTTAAGTCTATCGATAAAGTGCAAAATGTCTTCGTTTTCGTTAATTTTAATGTACTGAAGCTCTTGCATTAAAATTTCGTGGTTAATTGGGTCACCAAATTTTTGTCTTAAAGCTAGCTTAATTTTTTCAAAAGTGTCTAAATCTGGTCTTTCTAATAGAAAGTTTTGAGCTTTGCCTACCAATTTCGATTTTATGGCAGACAGGACCAATTTTTTTTGTTCATTAGAATGACCAAAATAAAGATCGTAATATTCCTGTACAGAAATCAAAAAACTTTCTAAGTGGGATTGACTGCCGTCGAAAGTAGGCAACAATGACGTGTAAAATCTTAGGTTTTCCATTGTATTAGAAAGTTCTTCGTTTTGTAAAGTGCTATCTAATTGATTACTACTATCACTACTTAAACTACTGTTAAAACTAGTGTTCGAATTTTCAATATTGAAAAAATCAAAATTTTCTAAAATTTTATTTTCAAAATTATTTTTAGTGCTTTCTTCTACACTTTCTTCTATGATTTCTAGTTGTTGTTCAGTGTCTAGTCTCGATGTCGACTGACCACTTAAATTTCTTAGACTACTTTGCAAACTACTTATTTGCTCAAAATTTAAATTTAAAGAGGGTTTTTTCAAACTTGATAGATAATTATCAATTTCAGCTTTAACGTTTCCTAATTTCTTGTTTTCAGCTCCTAATCCTACTTTTGTTTTGTTCTTTTCTAAAATGTTCTTTAATCGCTTAGGCATCAAGAAAGTCAAAACTTACATAGCAATCGAGGATAAATCCATAGGGCTTGTTCTGTAGAGGTTACGCCACCAAAAGGAATCCTATAAATGGGGGTTGACTTTAGCTTTTCTGCCTATGACACCGGGCTCAGTAGGGGTGTGTCGTTGGGTAGGCTTTGGCTTCGGCAGGACTCGTACAACACGGTAGACGTCACAGCTTCAACTCCAGGCTTTATTCTACAACACTTCTTTACGTTCGACGTCGTAAAGAGCACTTTCTTTCAAGAAACTTCACTACTTCGTTCAGGACGTAAAGTTCGGGTTCGGATAGCGCACTAAGACTTAAAAGCCACTTTCGTACAACGGAAAACCGATAAAGGACGAAACTGCACTATCCTGTTCGCAGCGCCAATTAAATACGAACTCCGGTGACGTAGCTTTTAAAAAACTTTTTTATTAGAAAAACTACAAAATTGTCTTATGACTAAAGTGACCAGTTAAACTTGTAAAGTATAATGATACCTAATTAGACTAATCGGGTGCATATATAAACTTCAATGTACAGCGTCAGCAATATATTTGTTATTATAAACAAGGTGAGATGTTATTATTCCAGGGATATTACTCGCGGGATGATAGATCGGCGACACAGTCTACTAAATTACTGCTAAATTATATTTTTTAGACAAGGGTCGGGTTCGTAGGGTTGTAAAATTGGGTAATAAATGGGTATTATTTAAACCGAACGTGCTTTTGTTGATATATTTGATATTTAATAAAATGTATATAGGTTTTTTAATTTGACTTAATTATTATTGTAAAAGACTAAACTAGGAGGTAAAATAAAGGGATATTCTTTTAAACGTAATTTTTTATCATTATATTTTACAGGCAACAACAATAAATAAGTGCCAATTATTATTTTTTTAATGTCGTTTTTTTTACAACCCCAAAAAAGTTACAAGTATACTGGCATATCCCCTATAAAAAGTTATGAGGTAAAATGTGAATTTCGGCATCAAATCGTTTTTCCGTCGTAAAGCACTTGATTAAAAATACCTTATTTCAAAACTTTGTTTTTCTATTTTCAGTTAAGTTCAATGGATTCCGATAACAATATATATTTTGAATTTGTAAAGAAATTTTTATACCCCCAATTCTTCAAACAAATTTTGCTCAACATTCTCTCCAAAATTTACGTGTGTTTTTTTTGTTACGAACATTTCTTTGAACATTTTGCTCAAGAGGCTCGTGTAAATGTTTGTCGGCATTTCCACATCAAAAGAAAGTTTGTCTGTGTAAATGCACCTTAATATGTCAACTTAACGGGACTTATTTTTGGTTAGGTACTAAAATTATATTGGATATATTTACGTTTAATAAATATTTATTGTCTTAAAAATATAGAAAAATAATTCAAATTTTTGGCTTATTGCTCTTATAAAATAAAGTCGCTTGTCACGCCATCTTTTGGTTTATGTCTAAGCCTTATTGTTATCCTAGGACCGTAAATGAGTCATTAAAATCGTGTTGAAATGGTCGTAAAATTTGTATTATTCGTTGTTCGTAGGTAAAATTATTTAATTTTATGATAATAACTCTTTGAACCAGAGTTTTGATAGTCTAAAGTTCAAAATTTGTTGTTGTAAAAGATAATTCTCACAATTAGCTACTAGCCCAATATAAATGATAATCCGTAGAGGTAGGCAATATAAATAAATATTTTAATCTTACAGAGAAGAAGGAAATCAAAGCAAGCTTTATTTTCATCATAAAATGTAAAATCTTCAAAAAGTAAACGTTTTCAGACAATAAGGATAAGTATGCAGTGCCTTTAAAATGTTGATCAAAATAGATTAACTTTTGTTGTAAAATAAATACACGTTTAAAATTTTGTCCACATATTGACAATAATTCTAGATATCTATGTGGACAATTTCTTTTCATTTTTGCTATTGCGATGTTTTTCGCGAAAATTAATGATGATCCGTAAAACGAATATATTCATTACCGGGCAGCAGTCAAATTATAGCGGTGCATTGGGATAAATTTGAATGCAAAAATCACCGAATCAACGGAGTATTGTTTACCAGCTAATTTAGATAGATAGATACTGTGTAATGACCATAATCCACTATTAATCATACGCGTTTTTTAAAATGTTCATAACCAAACTTCGATCATTTATTATTGTTTAGCGGCTAGACTATTGTTGAAATATAAATTATTACCCTTCCTGATTAACTCTTTTGTGTCACATTCACCTGACTCAATATTTTATCGAGATTTTTTACCACTTTACCTATCTGTAGCTGTGGTAAGCGCGAGGGGGTGGAATGACTCAGTTAATTTTGACGATATTTACTTGCAGTGACGTACCGAAGGTAAGTTCTCTGAGGATGGTTTTGGCTAGACCAAACTAGCAAAAAAGTTAAGGTTTGAAGGTGATAGACAATGTTAAATTTTTGAGAGTAAACTAGATAGATAGATTATTTATTCACCAATAAAATACAATAATATTATATGGCTTTGTCTGTAACTACTTAAAAAATAAAATGAGATAAAATATATATATACAGACCGCTTCAAGCTACTGCGAGCATAGGGGGAATCAAGTCCAATTTACTCTCCGTGCCGTACGACCGAGGTGGATTCGAAGCACGCCACAGTGTTATCTTTTGGAAATTCATTTTGTTTTTATTATTTTGTTTTATTTCTGCCTTGCTCGAGAAACAGATGGGTAAGTTCTTAATTGAAATAATACATTTTTAAAACTAAAAATGGATGTCTACGGAGTTGCCGAAAAAGTGCAGATGGTCAAATGGTCAAATCGTCATAACCCAACACACGTTCGATATTGGTCGAGGGAAAATTTGCATTTATATTTTGACGTAAGAACACAGTATCCCCAAAAACTAAATGTTTGGGGGGAGTATTGTAGGGGAACACATAATTGGGCCATTTTTTATTAACGGCAATTGCAATTTGAATGGTCCTAGATACTTGGATCTACTGCAGCAGCACATTATTCCAACTGCTAGGCAGTTAGATTTGGTGAAACATGGTTTCAACAAGATGGTTGTTCCGCTCACAATGTTGGCCTTGTTAGGGAATATCTTGATAATATATTTCCTAATCGGGTTATAAGTACACGGGGGACTATTTTATAGCCAGCTCGATCTCCCGATCTTGCTCCTAATGACTTCTATCTGTTTTTGAAGAAGTTTTTCAAATTATCACCCCTAACATGCTTGGAAACGTTAGAAGGGGTTTTTATAGTAGGCTCGGATATTGTCTAGCCGAGCAAGGAGGACTTTTCGAACATTTGCTTTAATTTTTTTTTGACTGGGAGAATCTTTTTGGTTTTTAGAATGTATTATTTTATTTTGAGAACTTGCTTTTATTTTGTTTCTCCTTACTATTTTCATTGTAACACGTCGTCACTGATAAATCTGAGCAGTTGACAATAAAACGCTCTTATTTATCAGTGACAAAATATAAGAAAATTACGTTATTAAAATATGCGTATTTATTGACCAAATTCCTACGCTCCACATAGCACCGTGGTTAGAGGCGTACTAAATACAAGGCGAACGGCGGCGAACGGCAGCGAATGGCGATCGAAAGCCTGAGTGTTGGTTGCTTCACTGATAGGCGTGCGGTGTCTCTGCATGTACGTACACTGGCAAATTAGACTTCTTCCGCCCTATGTTCGCAGTAGCTTGAAGCGGTCTGTATATATATATATATATATCTATATGTAAAAATAAGGTTGTAGAAAATATGAAAACTGTAATACGATTACTACGATAAAATCTACATTTTAGGAATAACAAGGGCATAGAAAAATAATTTACATCTTAGTTTTCGAACTAGATAACTCCAAAACCTGTTATTGTATTTTAAATAATACAGAGAAAAAAAAAGACAATTCACTTTAAAACAATAATAATACAAAAATAAAAACCTTAATTAGTGTTTAGTCTTTACAATATTTAACTAACTACACACTACTGCATATTTATGGGTATCTGAAAAAATTAAAATGTAGAAACTTTTGATAGCTATAAAAAGTGTTATCTAGCATAGTTTAATTGACATTATGTTTATATCTATTTAGGTTAAGCCTTTTTATTTTTTCGGGAACTTTGTTATACAAAACAGGTGCACTCTTAACACTTTTCTCTGTATGAATATGACACGTGTGACATAAATAAAGAATGGTAAGCTACGAGAATAATATTTTATGTTAAGTTATATCAACTAGGATTCGTATAACAAATATACTTTTGGCAAATTTTCCACAAGTAAAGTCAAAGTGTTTTTCCCCATGTCAATTTTTGATCTAGCTGAAAACCTAAAAATTTGATTGAATCGGTTTATATTATTTTCTTTAAAAATAAAAATGTAGTGCTTCGTTTTTTTCTGTATTTAATTTAGCTGATTATTTCAGAACCAATCGTCTGCGCCCTGTTCAGCATTTCACATACTTTTTATAAGAATGTCGTAGTTTTGATTTCGTAATGTCAAGGATTTGTCATTATTTATTTATTTATTTATTTATTTATTTATTTATTTATTTATTTATTTATTTATTTATTTATTTATTTATTTATTTATTTATTTATTACTCAAGTATCAACAGCACTGAATGCCAATTACAGATACGTCTTAAAGCTACCCTGAAATAAAAAATAAAAAGAAAGTTATGCAAGTACACTATTTTAGTAAACATAAATAAAAATTAATTATTAAATTTATATGTGTCATTAATAATTTTGTAAATTAGTCATACACAGGTACACAACTAGGACCCTTATTCAGATAATTTACATACATCCATTCAATTAAAAATTGGTAAAAAGTCTAAGTATATATATGTTTTACAACATCTAATAAAAACGCAGGTAGGTACCAAAACAACAGGATTATAAGACACCACCCAACTAGTAAAATAAAATATTTAAACAAAAAAGAAAAACACAAGTTAAAATACAATAAATTGAGAAAACAGTCAAATAAAAGAGAGAACATACTAAAATAGATACATACTTATTTAAGAATATTTAAGTTAGTTTACCTATTGGTTTTCAGTTTATTTTCGACTAGTTGTTTAAACTTACTGAGACTAGTTGTATCTACATCAATATTTTTATTTATTTATCCATTCATTCATTTGCAAAGTATCTACAGCCATATGCCAATTACAGACATCTAACCTATCAAAAAGTTTGTTTAAAAATAAATGCTTTAGATTAATATTAATATTATAAATTACTGCAAATTCCGCAATTTGTTATGAATTATTTTTTTAAAATGCTTAAGATTAACATTGTCAATATCGATTTCGGAAGCATACAAATTAAAAAAATTACACAATTGATAAATTGGTGAGCTCTTGTACAGATTTGTTCTGGGAAAAGCTAGATAAAATGTTTGTTTATTTCTAGTATTAACACGACTTACCGCAAAAGGTAGATGATTTAAAATATCAGGACAGTCAATTTTACCTTTTAAAATTTTAAACATGGTACACAAGAATGTTTTAATCCTTCTACTACATAAAGACAACCTATTAAATATACCTAGTAGATAGTTGTTATCACATCCTCTCAGCGGATAAGTTCCAAACTTTTTAAAAAACATATACTTTAAGAATTTTCTTTGTACACCCTCAATGAGATTCACCCAAATGTTGTATTGTGGAGACCAAATTATATTTCCATATTCTAATATTGGTAGGACTAATGAGTCAAACAAATATAGACTTACATCCACATTTAAGTTTCTGGTGTTCCGTGTAATTAATCCTGCTACTTTTTGAGCACTTTTAATTTTCTCACTAATGTGGTTGGAATATGACAAATTTGTGTCAAAAATTACCCCCAAATCTTTTTGATTTTCCACTCGTTTGAGTACTGCATTATTAACTTTGTAGTCAAAGTTAATAACATTCCGATTAAGGGTATATGACATACATGCACACTTATCCGGGTGTAAAAAAAAACCATTTTCTTGACACCAATCAGAAGCATTAGTAAAATCATTCTGCAGAGATCTACAGTCTTCACACGAGATAATTTCCAAAAACAATTTAAAGTCATCTACAAATAATAATCCTGAAGCGCCTCTGACTTGTTTCAATAAATTGTTTATCGTTATAATAAAAAGAAGAGGTCCTAAATTTGAGCCCTGAGGCACCCCCGACGTACTTTCATACTTTGATGATTTACAGCCTTTCAACTCAACATATTGATATCTCTTATCTAAATATGACTTAACTAGTTTTGACAAATAAACTGAAACATCCATTTCCATTAAAGCTTTTAAAATAACTGTGTGGTTTACTTTGTCAAATGCCTTTTCCATATCGGTGTAGATCACATCAACTTGGGTTTTTTTATTTAACGATTCATGGACATATTGAGAAAAGGACATGAGATTAGTTAAGGTAGATCTCATGGGCAAGAAACCATGCTGGTTGCTTGATATTCGACCAGAAACCTCAGGGAAAAGCATATCAAATAAAACTGATCCAAATACTTTTGAAACAGCACAAACAATAGTGATTGGACGGTAGTTTTTAATGTCCTGTCTAGGTCCGGATTTATGCACAGGAATTACTTTACTGAGTTTCCATTTTTCTGGGTATGTAGAAGTTTTGAGCATTAGGTTAAATAAAAGTTCAAGAGGATACAGCAGGGATTCTTTATTACCCTTTAAGACATAAGCTGGTAACCCATCAGGACCAATAGCTTTATTTGGTTTTAGTTTTATTAAAGCTTTCTCCACGTCAACCTGAGATATGACTTTGTTACAAAAAAATGACTTTGGTTCCGCTGGAGAGCAGCAAATTGAACGTACTTAATATCCTCATCTATATAAAAATCAATTACGTAAATTATGTACAGAATTGGCCCGAGGATCGACCCCTAAAAGACCTCATTTGTTATGTGTTTTATGTTAGAGTGCTTGTTGTTTACTAGTATATATTGTTAATAATCAGATAGGTATGATTTAACGAGTTCCAATGATTGTTTTTTAAAGTTATACATTTCCAATTTATTTAGAAGCGTACTGTGAGACACGCAGTCAAAAGCTGATCATGCAATTGCATCCCTGCGTCAGCTGTTGATTTCCCAATGCGAAAACCATATTGTTTTTTTCAAAGTGCTCTACTAATTGCAGTTTTAATGATGCTTCAAAAATTTTACCAACTACTGGTAAGATCGATATTGGCCTTAATGTATCTATGTTCTTCTTCTTGGAAATAGGAATTACTTTAGTGATTATCAGACAATCAGGAAAAACCGAGCTACGTAATGCCTGATTAATTAATTTTGTAAATAATTATGTTTTTTATCCTTTTAATTAACATAATACTTATTTTGTTTATTATGTGTCTGTTCGTTATACGAAACATCCCTGTATTCAGAGTTTCGAACATCCATATTGTTTACTTTTCACAACGTTTCAAATGTTTATACAGGTGAATACAGTATTCGAAACTCTAATTTACTCTAAAAAAAGTTAATCAATGATAACAGAGATAAGGATACGTACTTATATACTATGGGAAATCACTCAACCGTAAAGTTTAATATTTGGTTCCAAATATTTGGAATTTCAACACTTAGTTTACTGCTGAGCTGTTTTTTAAAATTTTTATTCTTGTAGATTCCTTTATTTTACAAAAATTGCCGAGGGGCTCCTCTCTCTTCTTCAGATGTACAGAGTCGCGAAGGGACGCCTGCCTTACAGGTCTTATGTCATATTTTGTGGTATTTTAGTTACCTCATTTCGGTATCAAATAAATAAAAATAATCTTAAGATCTTCTATGCAATTAATTGAGCAAAATTACGTGTACGATCTCCTTCATGCCCGCGTCTTCGAATAAAACAGACTAAAGCGCTGAAGTGCAGCAGTTTTCCTAAACTGTTTGCTTGACAACGCTCAAGTAGCATTGATCCGTCTTCCAACCTAATCTGTCATAAAGTGACGCTGTATTATGCACGAAATAAAGTTGTCTACTAGTAACCAAAGGTTCCAAATTCCCAACATAGTCTACTAGTAAGTCAAACTACAAACGTCGCCAGACGGATTCACATCAGTTTACGTTTCAAAACCGACTGTTTTAACGCCTATACCTAAATCGACCACGAAACATCGTCGGCCTTTTTACCTTAATCGACCTGAAAATACAGGGATACCTACCAAAAAAGGAACGAAGAAAAAGAAGGATACCTAACCTGCAATTTTGCATTTGGGACATCAACTTGCAAAATTTGTTGGCTTGCTGCCAACCAAAAATCTGATGGACCTTCAGCTCGCACTTATATTTCTTCTAGTCCGCTTTATCTGGAGCATTAGTGGGGTCAGACTGATATTATTTAATGTCGCTTTTTTTTGGTGGGGAACCAACACTTGTTATCCTTCTCTCACATCTGCGTGACAGGTTCCAGCTCATTCAGTGCTTTAATAAATACAGTTTTAAAATAATCCATGTTTTTAAGGAGAAAACAAGGAAAAACGGAAAATATTTTTCTAGGTTATGTTCAGCTGAACTGTCATTCTTCTTTTAAGTCAGTTTTGGTTACATGGTCAACGAAGAATGGACGCGGATTCTGAACGTTTGCACATATTACGTAGTTTAACGTTGGTTGGTTAGATTTGGATAAAATTAGGGCTGCAAATCGATGTCCTTGTCCAAATAGGTGATAAATTGGTAAAAGTACTATACCAGCCCAAATTCGGCCATTTTGGGGTTGCAAGCTTGGGCAGCCATTATTGACAACAATTGTTTTCTTGGTTTTCTTGAAAAAAAAACAATGAAAGAGGCTTATTAATGCCTTAAAGATACGTTTAGTATTATTCTGGAGTGATTTTAATATTAATTACAACCGAAATATTCCTTTAAAAAATAGATTTTTTTAGATATTTTTTATTTTTGCTATTTTGTGCTAATTTGGACGGGGGAGGGATATATTTTTCGCCCCATATTGACCAACTTTATCAGGAAAGTGGCCCTCGCAGAAATATTTCGCTCTAGATTGCTCGGTAAGCCCTTTTTAATAACATAACTTTTATTAGAAGTTAAACTTCCAAATCAGTTACATCAACCGAAAAGAATCTAAAAAAGAGAAGATCAAAAATGATACTTGTTGAAATGAACAAATTTGTGTTTTCCTTAATTTTGGTTAATTTGATGCAGTTAAATTGAATTAACGATGGTTTTGGTTTCTTCTAGAAAATAAGGTCCCTTTTAAAAGTATCTACAACAATTTGTTAAGATATAAACAATTACTTTGCAGGTTATGTTGTACAAAGGTATTGAATTTGGCAGAATCGGCTTTTTTCATAAAATATGGTATTTTCGTTTAAAATAGGAACATTGCTCTCCCATCCGTTACTTTTAAACGATTTGTTTTATATTTTTTATAATATTTCTTTAGAATTAAATACAAAATAAAAAAATATTTATTGAAATTAACAAAAATAGTCAGGGAGTTTATAATTCATCTACAAACACTAAAAATGATGCTTAAAAAAACACTGAATTTTAGGTCAATTTTCGCATCTTTTCCTTGGGATTACCATATTTTCTGGGTGATTTTGGTCCTCCACCAGAATTATGTTTTCTAAGGAACAAGCTTTTAAAAAATTTACGAATTTACAAAAATCAGTTTGCGGTTTTCACACCGGGCGCCCCCAAAGATAGCTATTTTTGAAGAATTGAGAGAATGAATTGAAAATATATCATTATCTCAAATAAACTCCTAGATGCAACTTGTTATGTATGAAATAATTATTAGAAGTAATACATATATTTATGATTTAAAAAAATATCTAGTATGGGTGCTAAACACTCATCACCACTCAAGGGCAAGGAGCCTAACGTTAAAAAAGTTTTTCTACAAAACCAAGAGCTTCAAAACTCTCTCGAAGGTACGTGATTCCGCTGCTTCCCAAAAATGTGGCAGAATCCCATTGTTCTTGATATCAGGTAAAATAATTCGATGGTCCATATAATTGTATCGTAACAAAGATATCATTCATGGATTCCACGAATTGTTAATTATGGTGGGTGTTAAGTGGGTATAGCAATGATTATTGTTCCAATCTGGTCGAAACAAGGATACAATTCCCTAAATTGAAGGAGTTTTTATTAAAGTTCTAAGGATAGCTTTCGACCTGGTATTTTCGAAACTCGATAATACGGACCAAATACAGAGTTATTGTCGATTAAAATATATGCAATGAAAAAAAGTACTTACTTACTACACATTTTTTTGCCTCCATTATACCATGTACTTAATACCCCCTTAACTTAATACAAATGATTCAGCCAAGTACTTAATAACATTTAATAACAAAATCATTTACCTCGTTGAAAAATATATTTTGGTATGTAAAGTAATTGTATTTGTAATTTAAGAAAATGGATTTTTATTACAGGTGTATATTGAGGTAAGCGCATTAATTAACCAACGAGTTAATTGAACACTTAGTTAACTAGGCGGCTGGAATGTGACTTGCAATATCTCGCCAACCGCCGACTTAACTGAGTGGCCACTTAGCTCATTGGTGCAAATGGCTCTGACATTTTATTACAAAACCCGAAAACTCCACTGCTGGTCGACCCCTATAAAACATAAATTTTTGTAAGACAATGAAAAAGACTTTTAGAAATTATAAGAAAAATATAAGTTTTTGGTTTAACAAAATACTACTCAAACAAATGAGCTATATCAGTTATAAAAAGGAGTTTATTTGGAATAACCAAATTTTACTTATTTTAAATTAACATATATTTTAATCAACCAAATATTGATCAACTAAATGATTTACTTGCCTACCACAGATACATTTTTTTCTGTGTGCGTTACAGGAAAACTCTCTCTTTTGTAAAAAAGAAAAAATGGTGATGAACCCCTTTTGATTTCTGAGTCAAATGAAAATCCCAAAAAGGTTATAATTTGAGATGGTTCTAAGATGCTTGTTGCCCTATTTATTGTAAACCCCAAACTAGATGATAATTGACATGTTACAGCTATGTTTTGTTGGCAATCATTAAAACTATTAGATAATAACAAAGTATCGTTTAAAAAAATTACAGATAAAAAAACTTTTGCTCTCAGATCTCAGATTACTCATGACCGATTTTAAATTAATGTAATTTATTTTTGTACTCAAATCTGAAATATTTTCTAAAATTAGGGTCTATAGATATTGCAAAATATGCATCCTGCAAATTAATTTTGGTCCTATAAAAATCTTTGTAAATTAATTTAAATACTGTTCTAATGTCCTTAATTTTAAAATGAGGAGCCTGAATTAAACAATTTTTTTTTAAATTCATTACAAATCTATGCCCAACCCCAGTCTTTGGAACAACGATATATGAAGAAATAAAACTCCCCTTCTGTGTGCCTACAAGGATATATGGCACCTTTTTCAATTAGGTGCTGCACTGACAAATCATACATATTGGTCTCATGTTTATTTATTACAATTGATGGTTTTATTTCTTGATAAGCTATTTTTAAAAAAGCAGTTTAAAACCTTTTACCCACTGTAAAATATTTTTGTCATTAGAAATTGCTTTCGATATTGCAAAATGGTGAACTATTTTGCCAGCTAACATTTTGTTTACGTTCACTGGGGTCTTCTGTTGCTGAAGTTTTGACTGGTTCGATTGATGAACACTGGACTTCAATTTGGGCCTATTTGATGGAACAATGTAGTTTAAAGAACGTGTTTTAACTTGTAACTAGTTGACGGTTGGAGTATCATAGCGACCTTAGAACGTTGTGCAGAAGGCCCAGAATGAGTACTTTTTAGTTTCATAACAGAGCTTAAAAAATTAAAGTAAAAAAATTAATTATTATAATATATTCTTACAATAGAAAGGAAAAATAACTTCCTATTTAATAGATATATTATGTTATTGTCGTAATAACAATAAAAAATTAAAAACAAACATACATATATATGTATATTGCATACCTCACTTGCATTAGTACAGATTTGGTTGTTTGATCCTGCTTAATTTTTTTTAATCACATTTTCTCCATATAAATATTTTTCAATATATGTTTAAGTAAAGGCTAGGTAGTGACATCTTATAAATGTTCTAACTTTCTTTTTTCCTTCAGAGCTACCACTGTTTCTTTATAAATCGACATAATTCCAGATGCATCATTTCCTGCATGAAATATAAATATTTATCCTACCTAATTTTATCTTTACCGCCTCCAGTTCGAAGCCTTCCGATTCTTTTACTTAATTTTGAATATTATAGCTTTATCCAAGCCTTTACTTAAAGAATATTCAAATCTAGTTTCGAGATTTGGTAATATTTCACCTATATTTTCATTTTGGTTGTACGGGTCCTCCCCAAAGAACTCAAGAGATAAACATCAATCAGTCGATTCTTGCTGTGGTGTTTTAAATCAGCGGATTCTGAGGCAATATATCCTCCAATAAATAAGTATCCTCCGGATGGCTTATTTGAGATAATTTAATGACTTCTATTTCTTTGGCAGGGAAGTGGCATGCACTTGAACTTCAGATATTATCTTATGTACCCTCTCCCCTTCTAAATAGAGGAAAATGTTTTTGTATGAAACTCAGTAGAAAACAAAAGGAAAGCAAAATATTTATTTTAATTCTTGTTTTATTTTACTACAAACACATTATAAAATAGCTCTTAGTAGATAAGTAAAAATACAGCTAAAAAATTGGACTACTTTAAAATACTCCTTACATTCTGATACTCAAAAAGAGGTCAATTGCAATAAAAAGTCGGCATGTAAACTAGATTTTTTAGGGCTATTAAAAAGTACCTTGTTCTGCTTGATCAACGCCATTTTCACTTACCGGGCTGCAGGGCCGTATTTAAGAGGGGGGGGGGGGGTTTAAACCCCCCATGAATTACAAAGCCAAAAGGCACAAAATACCTACTTATATTTTCCATCGCTTAAGCAGAAAAGAAAAAAATTATAGAGCGGTTTGATTGTACCGATTTTTAGGCAATTTGGGAATCATCCTGCACTTAAAGCTTTGTTAATTCATAAATTTAGTATAGCCGAGATTTCTTGAACTTTTTCTTTTAAACATTTACTTTTGATATCATCACAACCAGGTGATTTTTTTTTGTTTGATATTCATTATAGTTTTATTATACTTTAGAAATTGAGACGTCGTTTAAAAACATGGAGTTTTCTATGTTAGGAATGTTGTTTTTATAATTTTGTACATTTTATTTTTTAGCAAATTATTTTTCCAACTCGCTAAAATAGGCATTGAATTCATTTAAGATGTCGTTATTTTAGTTAAAATTTTCACAGAGTTCAAAAGATCTTGGGTGAAAATAACGAAAACTCAAACCTGGATGAGCATCCCACAAGGAACACACAAAGAACCAAAGCGAAATGATTAACCGATGTTTCGCTCTGGATAACCAGCGTGAGCTCGTCAGTGGTTCCACTAGTCACCTTCCCCATACATCAATAAACACCATCATACACCTTGATTTCCAAGTTTGAATCACTCACAAATAGACATCGTTCCGCACTGGTACTTATCCAAGTTACCTGATACGGATTCGTCCTGGCGTGTTACCATTTCCAATAGGATTATGCTCCTAAGGCGATTAAAATTGAAAAAGGAGAATCGGGGACGGAATTCAACAAAAATTTTATTGAGCATAAATTGGGCTCTAAAATTATAGTCAGTGTGTTTTATCTTGAAAATTTACACAAAATTCAACCATCCACATGGTTAAGAATACTAAGTAGATTTATTTTTTCTTATTTTAACAACCGTTCAAAATGAGCACCATTTACTTCTTGACAAAGAGCAGCACGGTGATAAATTCAGCTTGAAGCCTTCTTAATGTTTCTGGTATAATGGTCGCGATTCTTCAAAAACCGTCAGAAAATCTCGCCCTTATAAAAAATCTGACGATTTTTGAACACAAGTTTACACTTAATGCTTTTTTGTCAGGACTATTTGCTAATATTCCTTAAATATTTTTATGTGTAAACAAACCTTTAAAACTTTTAACATACAAAACCATCGATAGCCATGGAATACTTCGCTGTCAACGTTCAGAAAAGTCACACAAATTCTGTGTTTATTGGTACGCGTAATAACAACTAGTCTTGCAGAATATCTTTAAAATATTAAATTTACAAAATTTTAAGAAAAAAATGGCGCAGTTTCTTTTACAACGTTAGGATAAACATGAAGGTTGCTATGTTTTTATTTTAAATGAGGCCATAAGTAAAAATCGCCACATTCCAGAATTCTGACGGGTGAGATTTTCTGTCGTTTCTGAAGAATCGCGACCAATTTGCCAAATTTCTTCTCTAATTCAATCCTTTAGCTCTTCAATAGTATTGGGTCTTGTGGCGTATACCTTAGATTTTAAGAAGCCTCATAAATAAAAATCTAATGGAGTAAGATCAGGAGAACTAGAATCTAAGTACTTATCTTACATTTCGGCAGAAATTCTACTACCGTTATCAAAAGAGTTTATTCGTCTCAAAATTTTTTTGATTCTTTTTTTAAAATATCTGTCTGTTGTCATATAACTGACTGACTTTGACTGATGTATATTTCAAATATCAACTTGACGGTTTGGTGCGTGAGATCTAGCTGGCCATTCAATGATCCGCTTCTTCCAATCCACCTGTTCGGGAAAAAGTCATTTAAGAACTGTCGTACATTGAGAGGGTGTTGGCGTGGAGCCCCATCTTGTTGGAAGAAATTTTTTTGATCAATGGTTCCATCTTCTGTCGGAAACGTTTGGATAAGTTCAGGTACCAACGTATTTTGTAAAAAATCCAAATATATGTCGCCGGTTAAATTTTGGTCAAAGAATCTGGGTCCAATAATTCTATCTCCAATTATTCCAGCCCATATCTTGCTCAACTATCCAATGTGGAGTTGTTTCTGCATAGTACCTAAAATTTTAAAGATTTACCTAAAAATGAAGACACAAAAGTTAAATATCTTTGATCACTAACGTTCATAAAGCGTACAGATTTAACAATATTTTTTCGAGTTATGGATAGGTGCCTAATTAAAAAGACTCACCTCTCCATTATAGGTAAAAGTTGCTTCATCTGAAAACAATATCCAATCCGGTAAAATATTTCCATCATCGATTTGTCTCATTATGGTTTCACAAACCTCCACCCTCCGATCGGGATCATCTTCTATCAACTCCTGCACAGGCTTCATTTTAAAGGGTCTTTTATCAACAGATTTCAAGATAGCCAATACAGTTTTATGGCACAAATCAAATTCCGTACTTACTCGTCTGGCAGAACTGATTGGATTTTGTCTTCGTCTACTCGTTGTGGCTTTTCTCGAGGAATTTGCCGTAAATGCTCGTGCAACCTGAAATGAGCCTCAATTTTGCCTACTGTAGCCCGGTGTAACGGACGCAATTCTGGATGTCGCGCTTGAAATAATGCCGCAACTTCTGCTTGGGTACGCATCCGATCCCCATCTTCATCAAAATTTCTACTTTCAAAGTTTCCGTTAAATACGCCGTCATTTTTAACGAAAATTAAGAATATTTGAAGAGTAATAATTCGACAGACAATAAATTGATTCATTGCAGCTTTACAATTGATAAAGATGGGATAATTTTTTCCTACCTATACTTACCTTAATTTTTTCCGAGTTCATTTTTTACAATAAAAAGTCCAAATTGAGATAAAGCGGTTCATACACTTTTCGAAAAACAAATTGAGAAAATACTGACCACTAAAAACTGTACCTTAGAATGGTTTTGGAAGCATAAGAAGAATTTTTTGATATGAAATAATTTTTTCACGCTACAAAATTACCATTTGGTAAAAATGGAAAAAAAATGGCACAGTCAATTTTCTTTTAGAAAGACCTTTCCAAAAAGGTGCCACAAGTGTTCTCATCCCATTTAAAAAAATTAAGTCGGGGTGAGTTTTACCCTCTAAAGGGGGGTTGAACGGAAAGCTTACAAAAAACTCAATCGACGTGTTTTTGCGTTTTATCCGCATTTTTTAATCTAAAGCAGTAGCGAATTTGCGCCAGTTAAAGTCCCCACCCTGTACATATATAGAGGTGAATATAAAAGTGTAAGAATATGTTTTTTTATGTAAAACTAAATATATAAAGTTTGTTAACGTTTAAAGTTATACTTTCTGTTTATTTTTCTTTTAGTAAATGTTAGTAATATGATTTTTGATTAATGAAATTATTTTTATCAACGTTCGGGAGTAGAGGAGGGGTCCGCTTTTCCAATAGTGCTGGTCGACCCCTATAAAACATAAATTTTTGTAAGACAATGAAAAATACTTTTAGAAATGATAAGAAAAATATAAGTTTTTGGTTTAACAAAATACTACTCAAACAAATGAGCTATATCAGTTATAAAAAGGAGTTTATTTGGAGTAACCAAATTTTACTTATTTTAAATTAACATATATTTTATTCAACCAAATATTGATCAACTAAATGATTTACTTGCCTACCACAGATACATTTTTTTCTGTGTGTGTTACAGGAAAACTCTCTCTTTTGTAAAAAAGAAAAAATGGTGATGAACCCCTTTTTATTTCTGAGTCAAATGAAAATCCCAAAAAGGTTACAATTTGAGATGGTTCTAAGATGCTTGTTGCCCTATTTATTGTAAACCCCAAACTAGATGATAATTGACATGTTACAGCTATGTTTTTTTGGCAATCATTAAAACTATTAGATAATAACAAAGTATCGTTTAAAAAAATTACAGATAAAAAAACTTTTGCTCTCAGATCTCAGATTACTCATGACCGATTTTAAATTAATGTAATTTATTTTTGTACTCAAATCTGAAATATTTTCTAAAATTAGGGTCTATAGATATTGCAAAATATGCATCCTGCAAATTAATTTTGGTCCTATAAAAATCTTTGTAAATTAATTTAAGTACTGTTCTAATGTCCTTAATTTTAAAATGAGGAGCCTGAATTAAACAATTTCTTTTTTAATTCATTACAAATCTATGCCCAACCCCAGTCTTTGGAACAACGATATATGAAGAAATAAAACTCCCCTTCTGTGTGCCTACAAGGATATATGGCACCTTTTTCAATTAGGTGCTGCACTAACAAATCATACATATTGGTCTCATGTTTATTTATTACAATTGATGGTTTTATTTCTTGATAAGCTATTTTTAAAAAAGCAGTTTAAAACCTTTTACCCACTGTAAAATATTTTTGTCATTAGAAATTGCTTTCGATATTGCAAAATGGTGAACTATTTTGCCAGCTAACATTTTGTTTACGTTCACTGGGGTCTTCTGTTGCTGAAGTTTTGACTGGTTCGATTGATGAACACTGGACTTCAATTTGGGCCTATTTGATGGAACAATGTAGTTTAAAGAACGTGTTGTAACTTGTAACTAGTTGACGGTTGGAGTATCATAGCGGCCTTAGAACGTTGTGCAGAAGGCCCAGAATGAGTACTTTTTAGTTTCATAACAGAGCTTAAAAAAGTAAAGTAAAAAAATTAATTATTATAATGTATTCTTACAATAGAAAGGAAAAATAACTTCCTATTTAATAGATATATTATGTTATTGTCGTAATAACAATAAAAAATTAAAAACAAACATACATATATATGTATCTTGCATACCTTACTTGCATTAGTACAGATTTGGTTGTTTGATCCTGCTTAATTTTTTTAATTACATTTTCTCCATATAAATATTTGTCAATATATGTTTAAGTAAAGGCTAGGTAGTGACATCTTATAAATGTTCTAACTTTCTTTTTTCCTTCGGAGCTACCACTGTTTCTTTATAAATCGACATAATTCCAGATGCATCATTTCCTGCATGAAATATAAATATTTATCCTCCCTAATTTTATCTTTACCGCCTCCAGTTCGAAGCCTTCCGATTCTTTTACTTAATTTTGAATATTATAGCTTTATCCAAGCCTTTACTTAAAGAATATTCAAATATAGTTTCGAGATTTGGCAAAATTTCACCTATATTTTCATTTTGGTTTGACGGGTCCTCCCCAAAGAACTCAAGAGATAAACAACAATCAGTCGATTTTTGCTGTGGTGTTTTAAATCAGCGGATTCTGAGGCAATATATCCTCCAATAAATGAGTATCCTCCGGATGGCTTATTTGAGATAATTTAATGACTTCTATTTCCTTGGCAGGGAAGTGGCATGCACTTGAACTTCAGATTTTATCTTATGTACCCTCTCCCCTTCTAAAAATAGAGGAAAATGTTTTTGTATGAAACTCAGTAGAAAACAAAAGGAAAGCAAAATATTTATTTTAATTCTTGTTTTATTTTACTACAAACACATTATAAAATAGCTCTTAGTAGATAAGTAAAAATACAGCTAAAAAATTGGACTACTTTAAAATACTCCTTACATTCTGATACTCAAAAAGAGGTCAATTGCAATAAAAAGTCGGCATGTAAACTATAAAGATTTTTTAGGGCTACTAAAAAGTACCTTGTTCTGCTTGATCAACGCCATTTTCACTTACCGGGCTGCAGGGCCGTATTTAAGAGGGGGGGGGGGTTTAAACCCCCCATGAATTACAAAGCCAAAAGGCACAAAATACCTACTTATTTTTTCCATCGCTTAAGCAGAAAAGAAAAAAAAATTTTTTTAAAGCTTTGTTAATTCGTAATTTTAGTATAGCCGAGATTTCTTGAACTATTTATTTTAAACATTAACTTTTGATATCATCACAACCAGGCGATTTTTTTTGTTTGATATTCATTATAGTTTTTTATACTTTAGAAATTGAGACGTCGTTTAAAAACATGGAGTTTTCTATGTTAGGAATGTTGTTTTTATAATTTTGTACTTTTTATTTTTTGGCAAATTGTTTTTCCAACTCGCTGAAATAGGCATTGAATTCATTTAAGATGTCGTTCTTTTTAGTTAAAGTTATCACAGAGTTCAAAAGATCAAAAGATCTTGGGTGAAAATAACGAAAATTAAAACCTGGAGGAGCCCACAAGGAACACACAAAGAACCAAAGCGAAAAGAGAAATGATTAAACGATGTTTCGCTCTGGGTAACCAGCGTGAGATCGTCAGTGGTTCGGTCACTCTCCCCATACATCAATAAACACCATCGTACACCTTGATTTCCAAGTTAGAATCACTCACAAATAGGCATCGTTCCGCACTGGTACTTATCCATGTTACCTGATACGGATTCGTCCTGGCGTGTTAATATTTCCAATAGGATTAGGCTCCTAAGGCAATTAAAATTCAAAAAAGAAGTTATGAAACCTTCAAATCAGTTACATCAACCGAAAAGAATCTAAAAACAAAAGATCAAAAGATCTTGGGCGGAAATAACGAAAATTCAAACCTGGATGAGCATCCCACAAGGAACACACAAAGAACCAAAGCGAAAAGAGAAATGATTAAATGATGTTTCGCTCTGGATAACCAGCGTGAGCTCGTCAGTGGTTCCACTAGTCACCTTCCCCATACATCAATAAACACCATCATACACCTTGATTTCCAAGTTTGAATCACTCACAAATAGACATCGTTCCGCACTGGTACTTATCCAAGTTACCTGATACGGATTCGTCCTGGCGTGTTACCATTTCCAATAGGATTATGCTCCAGGCGATTAAAATTGAAAAAGGAGAATCGGGGACGGAATTCAACAAAAATTTTATTTTGCATAAACTGGGCTCTAAAATTATAGTCAGTGTGTTTTATCTTGAAAATTTACACAAAATTCAACCATCTACATGGTTAGCAATACTAAGTAGATTTATTTTTTCTTATTTTAACAACCGTTCAAAATGAGCACCATTTACTTCTTGACAAAGAGCAGCACGGTGATAAATTCAGCTTGAAGCCTTCTTAATGTTTCTGGTATAATGGTCGCGATTCTTCAAAAACCGTCAGAAAATCTCGCCCTTATAAAAAATCTGACGATTTTTGAACACAAGTTCACACTTAATGCTTTTTTGTCAGGACTATTTGCTAATATTCCTTAAATATTTTTATGTGTAAACAAACCTTTAAAACTTTTAACATACAAAACCATCGATAGCCATGGAATACTTCGCTGTCAACGTTCAGAAAAGTCACACAAATTCTGTGTTTATTGGTACGCGTAATAACAACTAGTCTTGCAGAATATCTTTAAAATATTAAATTTACAAAATTTTAAGAAAAAAATGACGCAGTTTCTTTTACAACGTTAGGATAAACATGAAGGTTGCTATGTTTTTATTTTAAATGAGGCCATAAGTAAAAATCGCCACATTCCAGAATTCTGACGGGTGAGATTTTCTGTCGTTTCTAAAGAATCGCGACCAAATTGCCAAATTTCTTCTCTAATTCTATCCTTTAGCTCTTCAATAGTATTGGGTCTTGTGGCGTATACCTTAGATTTTAAGAAGCCCCATAAATAAAAATCTAATGGAGTAAGATCAGAAGAACTAGAATCTAAGTACTTATCTTATAATTTCGGCAGAAATTCTACTGCCGTTATCAAAGAATTCTTCTCAAAATTTTTTCGATTATTTTTTTAAAATATCTGTCTGTTGTCATATAACTGACTGACTTTGACTGATGTATATTTCAAATATCAACTTGACGGTTTGGTGCGTGAGATCTAGCTGGCCATTCAATGATCCGCTTCTTCCAATCCACCTGTTCGGGAAAAAGTCATTTAAGAACTGTCGTACATTGAGAGGGTGTTGGCGTGGAGCCCCATCTTGTTGGAAGAAATTTTTTTGATCAATGGTTCCATCTTCTGTCGGAAACGTTTGGATAAGTTCAGGTACCAACGTATTTTGTAAAAAATCCAAATATATGTCGCCGGTTAAATTTTGGTCAAAGAATCTGGGTCCAATAATTCTATCTCCAATTATTCCAGCCCATATCTTGCTCAACTATCCAATGTGGATTTGTTTCTGCATAGTACCTAAAATTTTTAAGATTTACCTAAAAATGAAGACACAAAAGTTAAATATCTTTGATCACTAACGTTCATAAAGCGTACAGATTTAACAATATTTTTTCGAGTTATGGATAGGTGCCTAATTAAAAAGACTCACCTCTCCATTATAGGTAAAAGTTGCTTCATCTGAAAACAATATCCAATCCGGTAAAATATTTCCATCATCGATTTGTCTCATTATGGTTTCACAAACCTCCACCCTCCGATCGGGATCATCTTCTATCAACTCCTGCACAGGCTTCATTTTAAAGGGTCTTTTATCAACAGATTTCAAGATAGCCAATACAGTTTTATGGCACAAATCAAATTCCGTACTTACTCGTCTGGCAGAACTGATTGGATTTTGTCTTCGTCTACTCGTTGTGGCTTTTCTCGAGGAATTTGCCGTAAATGCTCGTGCAACCTGAAATGAGCCTCAATTTTGCCTACTGTAGCCCGGTGTAACGGACGCAATTCTGGATATCGCGCTTGAAATAATGCCGCAACTTCTGCTTGGGTACGCATCCGATCCCCATCTTCATCAAAATTTCTACTTTCAAAGTTTCCTTTAAATACGCCGTCATTTTTAACGAAAATTAAGAATATTTGAAGAGTAATAATTCGACAGACAATAAATTGATTCATTGCAGCTTTACAATTGATAAAGATGCGATAATTTTTTCCTACCTATACTTAACTTAATTTTTTCCGAGTTCATTTTTTACAATAAAAAGTCCAAATTGAGATAAAGCGGTTCATACACTTTTCTAAAAACAAATTGAGAAAATACTGACCACTAAAACCTGTACCTTAGAATGGTTTTGGAAGCATAAGAAGAATTTTTTGATATGAAATAATTTTTGCACGCTACAAAATTACCATTTGGTAAAAATGGAAAAAAAATGGCACAGTCAATTTTCTTTTAGAAAGACCTTTCCAAAAAGGTGCCACAAGTGTTCTCATCCCATTTAAAAAAATTAAGTCGGGGTGAGTTTTACCCTCTAAAGGGGGGTTGACCGGAAAGCTTACAAAAAACTCAATCGACGTGTTTTTGCGTTTTATCCGCATTTTTTAACCTAAAGCAGTAGCGAATTTGCGCCAGTTAAAGTCCCCACCCTGTACATATATAGAGGTGAATATAAAAGTGTAAGAATATGTTTTTTTATGTAAAACTAAATATATAAAGTTTGTTAACGTTTAAAGTTATACTTTCTGTTTATTTTTCTTTTAGTAAATGTTAGTAATATGATTTTTGATTAATGAAATTATTTTTATCAACGTTCGGGAGTAGAGGAGGGGTCCGCTTTTCCAATAGTGCTAAGGGCCCGGTAGATCCTGGAACCGGCGCTGTTTTTAATAACTTCCTCTATATGTTCATCCCATCGGAGGTATTCAACGACCCTCAGTAAGTATTATTTGCTAATTCGATACTATTTATTTGGTTTATTGACAAAGAATTTTCTCTGCATTTAAAATTAACACAAACTATTTTTAATAAGTTTAAGATTAAATTATTTTTTTCACACCAAGATTTGAATTGTGAAACTATCATTAACATATTATCAATTCCACAATTGATTCTCCAATAACTTCCGCCGAAGAGTCATCACAAAACATAATTATTTTTTTGCTTAAAGTCTCAGGCATGTCATTGGCAAATATTTTAAAGACCAATCCTTGTGGTACGACTATGTCTGTAATAATATAATATAATAATTTCCAATCTGAAGGGCAGCTGAAGGATGACACAACGAGAGTTTTTTTTTGGTGATCTTACATTAGTGGACGTTTTTATTTCCGACAGTTTGTTTTTGGGTGAGAAATGGACGGGAATATTTTTGTGCACTAATACTGATAAAAAAAGTTTCATTGCATCGTAGAACAAAAGAACATATTATTTTGTAACCCCCTAATTGCATGAGCATTACATTGCACCTGTCCAAATTTAGGCGTATTTGTCGCGACCAAACATGGAATGGCAAAAAGTACGTAACCTTACATCGTGCTTTCACTATGGCTAATCAATTAATATTCAATTTTAAAATAATTTTTAAAAATTTTGGTTCGAGACGAAAAGCCATCAAATACAAATTTAAATTTTTGTGGTAGTTGGTAAATAAATTAATTACAAATTACAAGAAATAACAACTTTGGTCTAGAAAACTGCAGGTTTTTCGAGTTTTTAAAGATTTCAGAAGGCTAAATGACTTGAAAAAAAGGCGGTCTTCAAAAATCAAAGATCTACTTTTTCGATTCCTAATACAGAATAATCAACAAATTTTTCGTTACCCAAAAACTGTTTTTAATCCTAATAGTTTGTTAGCACAGGCTTAACAAATGGTTAATAGGAAAGCGTCAATCAAACATAAGAAAAAAAATAAAAGCTAACCTCCTGTTTTTTTTTTAAGTTAAACTAAACTTCATTCCAAATTCAAACGGTCCAATTTTTTGACACTGACAATGACAGTTCCATATAGTTTCTGTGTAAAAATATCAGCAGCCATATTGAAATTGTTCCGGAGAATTTGGAATTAACACTAGGCTCAAAATCTGTTTGTAGTAGATTCCGCGCCCATCAATTTTAAAAATAGTACCCATTTCTTTCGGCAGTGTCCTAGGATAGGGGCTCAAACGCCCCCAAAGCTTTTAAATAAGGACTCATAAAGATTGAATTTTCCCCAAAAATCAAGAATAACTTTGTTTTTACTCAAGCTCCCCAGTGCTTTTAGAAACTCCGAGGACCTTCTTCATATAAACAAAAAATAGTTAAAAATCGTCACGAATCCAAAAAACGACGTAAAATTAAAATGATAAAAGTTTTGCTAAAAAATTAAGTTTACTTTGGTCTAAAAAAATGGTTTTGGCCATTTTGGAAGATTAAATAGCTAGGAAAGAATGCGATCTTTGAGAAACAAATGATTTATTTCTTGAATAATTACACATAACGTATTTATTTTTAATAATTCTTCACCTCACGTTTCTGCATACGAACAAAACACACAATTAAAAAATCCAAAACGTGACAAAAAAAATCACGGCAAGCTCTCAAATTAGCTGCTTTAAAATGAGTTTTGCTTAAAAAATGTTTTTTAGATTAACGGTTACCCAACGTCCACATTTTTTTTTCTTTGACTTAGGAGTGCCCTGCAGTGACAAGACAAACTTAAAAATATCCGTTACCCTCCCAAACAGCCCAACCGATTTTTATACTTTTTTTTAATTTTGAGTCACAGGAGAGCTCAAAGTATATCCCGTTTTATTAAATTAACATACTTACCTACTCCACCACTTTCATGAAAAGTCTACCAAAAATCTATAATACATAAAAGATATCATTAAAAATTCAAAAAGTGCTAGAAGAAATAAGCCTTTTACCAGTTTAAATTTTAAAAAATAGAACCGAAAAAACATCCTAGAAACTATAAAATTAAATAAGTTTTATTTTTATATACAAACCACAAGCAGCAGCGGCGCCTGTTTAGATATTTTTTATAGCAGACTACTTATAGGCGCTACAGAGTTTATACAAAAATTAAATTTATTCTATTTTATACTTTATAGTGTATTTTTTTGAGTCGGTGATAACCACTGTCTAATAATTAAATAAAGGCTCTAACTAAATTAACTTACTGATTCGCTCAGTATTTATATCATTTTTGTGCTCATTAGAATCACACATTAAACAAATTACTTCTTTTATTGACCAAATTAAAATACAATATTTGGCATCATTACAAACAATTTATTGAATCTCACTTTTCGGTTATATAATAATAGTAATAATGAGTGTGGCACTTTATGTCACATTAGTAAAGCGATACAATTTCTATTAGTAACAAACCTTAGTCAATTAATTAAAAATATTTCATATAAGTCGTTAAAAATGTTGACTGGAATAATTAAAGTACCACAAGAGGATTTTTTTTTATTGGTTTTTGTGATTGATGCTTAGAAATTTCGCTAGAAAAAAACCAGAAAAATATTGCTAACCTTCTTCTTATCAAGTCGTATGACTATACCAAGAGTGCTGACGGTATTCAATAGCACGTTTATCTATATTGTATGCACAACTGGGTGCGCATTTTAACGCCCGCATTTTCAAGCGTAAAGTAGTAGTTTAACGCCCTAGGTCACCTTTTATGTCCGCGGGCCTTAAAATTTTAAAATGATTAGTTATCCCGTGCATTCGTTTGTTGTTGTTTTAAATGCCTGGTCAAGTCTATATTTTGAAGTATTTTTATAATATCTTGATAATGTATTTCCTAATCGGGTTATAAGTACACGGGGAACTATTTTATGGCCAGCTCGATCACCCGATCTTGCTCCTAATGACTTCTATCTGTGGAGTTATATCAAAAATAAAGTTTACGGGCATGAAAGGGCTAATAATTTGGAAGAACTTCGGATTAAAATTGAAGAAGCTTTTGAAACTATCACCCCTAACATGCTTGGAAACGTTAGAAGGGGTTTTTATAATAGGCTCGGATATTGTCTAGCCGAGCAAGGAGGACTTTTCGAACATTTGCTCTAATTTTTTTTTGACTGGGAGAATCTTTTTGGTTTTTAGAATGTATTATTTTATTTTGAGAACTTGCTTTTATTTTGTTTTTCCTTATTATTTTCATTGTAACACGTCGTCGCTGATAAATCTGAGCAGTTGACAATAAAACGCTCTTATTTATCAGTGACAAAAAATAAGAAAATTACGTTATAAAAATTTGCGTATTTATTGACCAAATTCCGGTTTCATTGACTACGCTCCACACATCACCGTGGTTAGAGGCGTACTAAATACCAAAGGAAAGTCATGAAAGTGGTGATCGCAAGCCTGAGTATTGGTTGCTTCACTGATAGGCGTGCGGTGTCTCTGCATGTACGTACACTGGCAAATTAGACTTCTTCCGCCCTATGTTCGCAGTAGCTTGAAGCGGTCTGTATTGTAATGGAAAAGTGCTTTCATCTGTGAAAAGAATAAATATCAGAAAGTTTTTATCATGATTAGCCCTTGCCATCATTGCTTCGCAAAATTCCATACGACGAGAGTTATCCTCCGGAAAAATTTAATGCGTTTTTGACGCTTTGTATAACCATTCTTTTTGAGAACACGTAAGACAGTGGCTGAAGACGTATCAACTGCTTCGGCAATTTGGTGGCTAGTTAACTTTCGATTTTCCTCCACTGCAGCTCAAATCATCACATCTCCTGCTTCCTGCTCTTTATTCAAAACATTTTATGGTTTCTTGGTGCTACACAACCAAACTTTTCAAAATTCTGCACAAACCTATGAATCGTTGATAAACTAGGTTCTGGGCGATTTACTAAATTCTCCAAAAAAAGTTCTTGAATAAGTTTCAATGGTCTGCCTTGATAGTACCATTTGACCATCTGCGCTTGGGGCTGTGTGTAAGAAAAACTTAAAAAGACATAAAGAGTGATTAGTTTAATTTGTCATTATTTTAATTTAAGTTAATTACCTTTCATATTAAATTAATCATTAAGTATAGTATAGAAAACCCGAATTATTGCTTAAAAACAATGTCATACTAAAATTCTCAAATGGCGTGCCTATTCAAAATTGGTACTAAAATATTGTGGCCCTATTTTTTACCTACGACCCAAGAAAAGTTTTCAAAAAAGATTTTGGCTCTATTTCAGTAATAAACCATCGAAAAACTTTTTTTTACTCATGAAAAAAAAAATTGTGGTTTAGTTTTTACTAAAATGTTTCTATTTTGAATATGTTAAAAAAATTTAGAAAAAGTGTCTTTTTTGGGGCCACAGCGTTTTCAATTTTCACTTGATCTGGGAGCATTCGACAATTTATGCCGGTATGTAGTAAAGCTGCATATCGGCAATTAAGTTTTAATCGTTTATTAATAAAGGATTTCGAATTATTTCGCAAAAATTTTTACTAATGAACTGTTTTAACTAATCCGCCCGATTTGACCGGTTAAATAAATATAATTTGTGATTAATTAACAAGTGAGAAAGTATTATTGCTTATTGCTTTTTTGCCTTCGTGGATAGACAGTAACAGAAATATCACCCAACGACCCGACTTTCGGCGTGTATAGGATGGGCTAAATTCGCTGAGATTTGGGGGTTTTGGGTACTTCTAGGCAAGATAGTCAAAAAATAGTATACATGTCTTGGGTTCAATTTTCGAGACAAGCTTAAATACGAAATCTGCATTTCGATATGTTAAGAAGTTTCTGAGATACGGGGCTTTTTGAAAAGGCTGCATTTTGGGATGAGGTCTATAACTTTGTTATTTATGGGAATATTGTTTTCGTGTAAAAAACTTTTTTTGTAGAGATTTTGACAAAGAACCCAACCGTCGAACAGAAATTTCCCTAACGTATCTAGTTTCTGAGATATAAGCTTAAGTTGTTGACAAGTTGAATCTAGAGTGAAACATCTTTTAGGTTAAAACAAGGATTTTTTATTTATTTCCGATTTTTTTACTGGGCTATATTCAGGGGGTGGGGGGTGCAAAAACTAGCCAAAATTTTAAAGAATGGTCTTAAAAACAATAACAAGTTGAATCTAGAGTGAAATATCCTTTGGGTTAAAACAAGGATTTTTTATTTATTTCCGATTTTTTTACTGGGCTATATTCAGGGGGTGGGGGGTGCGAAAATTAGCCAAAATTTTAAAGAATGGTCTTAAAAATAATAACAAGTTGAATCTAGAGTGAAACGTCTTTTGGGGTTGAAACAAGGATATTTTATTTATTTCCGATTTTTTTACTGGTCTATATTCAGAGGGTGGGGGGTGCGAAAATTAGCGAAAATTTTAAAGAATGGTCTTAAAAATAATAACAAGTTGCATCTAGAGTGAAACATCCTTTGGGTTAAAACAAGGATTTTTTATTTAATTCCGATTTTTTTACTGGGCTATATTCAGGGGGTGGGGGGTGCAAAAACTAGCCAAAATTTTAAAGAATGGTCTTAAAAACAATAACAAATTGAATCTAGAGTGAAACATCCTTTGGGTTAAAACAAGGATTTTTTATTTATTTCCGATTTTTTTACTGGGCTATATTCAGGGGGTGGGGGGGTGCAAAAACTAGCCAAAATTTTAAAGAATGGTCTTAAAAACAATAACAAGTTGAATCTAGAGTGAAACATCCTTTGGGTTAAAACAAGGATTTTTTAATTATTTCCGATTTTTTTACTGAGCTATATTCAGGGGTGGGGGGTACGAAAACTAGGCAAAATTTTAAAGAATAGTCTTAAAAACCATAACAATTTGAATCTAGAGTGAAACATCTTTTGGGGTTGAAACAAGGATTTTTTTTATTTTAGATTTTTTTTACTGGACTATTCAGGGGGCGGGGGGTGCAAAAACTAGCCAAAATTTTAAAGAATGGTCTTAAAAATAATAACGAGTTGAATCTAGAGTGAAACGTCTTTTGGGGTTGAAACAAGGATATTTTATTTATTTCCGATTTTTTTACTGGTCTATATTCAGAGGGTGGGGGGTGCGAAAATTAGCCAAAATTTTAAAGAATGGTCTTAAAAATAATAACAAGTTGAATCTAGTGTGAAATATCTTTTGGGGTTGAAACAAGGATATTTTATTTATTTCCGATTTTTTTACTGAGCTATATTCAGGGGTGGGGGGTACGAAAACTAGGCAAAATTTTAAAGAATGGTCTTAAAAATAATAACAAGTTGAATCTAGAGTGAAAGATCTTTTGGGGTTGAAACAAGGATATTTTATTTATTTCCGATTTTTTTACTGGTCTATATTCAGAGGGTGGGGGGTGCAAAAACTAGCCAAAATTTTAAAGAATGGTCTTAAAAATAATAACAAGTTGAATCTAGAGTGAAACGTCTTTTGGGGTTGAAACAAGGATATTTTATTTATTTCCGATTTTTTTACTGAGCTATATTCAGGGGTGGGGGGTACGAAAATTAGCCAAAATTTTAAAGAATGGTCTTAAAAATAATAACGAGTTGAATCTAGAGTGAAACGTCTTTTGGGGTTGAAACAAGGATATTTTATTTATTTCCGATTTTTTTACTGGTCTATATTCAGAGGGTGGGGGGTGCGAAAATTAGCCAAAATTTTAAAGAATGGTCTTAAAAATAATAACAAGTTGAATCTAGAGTGAAATATCTTTTGGGGTTGAAACAAGGATATTTTATTTATTTCCGATTTTTTTACTGGTCTATATTCAGAGGGTGGGGGGTGCAAAAATTAGCCAAAATTTTAAAGAATGGTCTTACAAACAATAACAAGTTGAATCTAGAGTGAAACATCTTTTAGGTTAAAACAAGGATTTTTTATTTATTTCCAATTTTTTTACTGGGCTATATTCAGGGGGTGGGGGATGCAAAAACTAGCCAAAATTTTAAAGAATGGTCTTAAAACAATAACGAGTTGAATCTAGAGTGAAACATCTTTTGGGGTTGAAACAACGATTTTTTCTTTATTTTAGATTTTTTTTACTGGACTATTCAGGGGGTGGGGGGTGCGAAAACAAGCCAAAATTTTAAAGAATGGTCTTAAAAACAATAACAAGTTGAATCTAGAGTGAAACATCTTTTGGGGTTGAAACAAGGATTTTTTCTTTACTTTCGATTTTTTTTTACTGGACTATTCAGGGGGTAGAGGGTACGAAAACTAAGCAAAATTTTAAAGAATGGTCGTAGAAATAATAACAAGTTGAATTTAGGGTGAAACATCTTTTAGGGGGAACACAGGGATTTTTTCTTTATTTTCGATTTTTTTACTGGGCTATTCAGGGGGTGGGGGGTGCGAAAACTAGCAAAAATTTGAAAAAATGGTCTTAAAAATAACAAGTTAAATCTAGAGTGAAACATCTTTTGGGGTTGAAACAAGGAGATTTTATTTATTTCCGATTTTTTTACTGGGCTATATTCAGGGGGTGGGGGGTACGAAAACTAGGCAAAATTTTAAAGAATGGTCTTAAAAACAATAATAAGTTGAATCTAGAGTGAAACGTCTTTTGGGGTTGAAACAAGGATTTTTTTTTATTTTCGATTTTTTTACTGGGCTATTCAGGGGGTGGGGGGTGCGAAAACTAGCAAAAATTTTAAGGAATGGTCTTAAAAACAATAACAAGTTGAATCTAGAGTGAAACATTTTTTGGGGTTGAAACAAGGATTTTTTATTTATTTCCGTTTTTTTTTACTGGGCTATTCAGAGGGTGGGGGTGCAAAAGCTAGCCAAAATTTTAAAGAATGATCTTAAAAATAATAACAAGTTAAATCTAGAGTGAAACATCTTTTAGGGTTAAAACAAGGATATTTTATTTATTTTTTTTTTACTGGGCTATTCAGAGGGTGGGGTTGAGAAAATCAGGTAATATTTTAAAAATCAATCATGATTAAGTATCCTACAGGAAAACACTGGAAAAATGCAATATTCAGATTGACAATAAGCACTTTTCGTTTGGAAACTACTAATTTGTCTATATTTTCACCTTAAACAGGGAGGGGGAGGCGAAGATATTCAAAAAATTATCCTCCAGGGAGGATTCGATGAACAAAATAGAAATCACGGTAAGAAAATATATATTTTCAATGTTATTGACGATTAGCAGTATTTATCTGGTCTGCTGTAATTTGTACGGAGCTGGCAACAAGGAGCCAGCAACAAGGAGACAGCTTCTCGGGGGTCTATTTTTTGGCTATCTTGCCTAGAAGTACCCAAAACCCCCAAATCCCAGCGAATTTAGCCCACCCTGTACATCTTTAACGTTGCCGTTCCTTTTTCTGATTAAAATTGGTTTCCTTCTTCAGCCTCGCTCAATTAACTAATTGTTGTTAAAAATATTTGGATGTTAGGGACATGTGATTCCTTGTGATGCCTTATATTTTAAAAATTGGCTTAATTTTTTTTTAATTTTAAAAAATTTGCTTGTGGGCCTATGACGTCACTAATTGTTACTATTTCAATTTAATTGTAAGCAATGTTTATCACCATCATACTGTGTAAAAGTGACATGAATGGCATTATTAGTATGTATGGAATGTTTAATGAGGAAGCCATTCTTGGAATACCAAGTAAAGAGGAAGAAGGGAATATACCTAAAAATTATCATCTTCATACACTTCTTAATACTAATGTATTTATTCATTTCACAGTTGAAATAATTTTGCTGTCAGTATTTATAATAATAGTATCTACAAAGAGATGAATTCAGCAATTTAGATGCCCCCGCGATCGAAAGCGTTGGCCTCTGCAAAGCTGTGTTCATATTTTCAATATTTCTTTTTCCTAAAGTACTAAAAGGACAATGAATGAAAAATTTATAATTTTTTTAAGTCATCGGGATAATGACACTGCATCAACTGTAAATTTCTTTTTTCGTTGCGTTCCGATATCTATAAGAATTTCACAAATTTCGGACAGTTGGTTTCTAGCAGCCACTTACACCGACTTTTTTTTTAATGGTCCTTTAGGCTAAAGGACCATTAAGGCGAAGGTGCCTCGAAGATTCAGGTTAACACACGTTGAGGATCTATTGGAATATCCAGATGTCAGGTAGGTACTTAGTCAATGTTTTACACGGGGTGAGAGGGGGTTAAAAGGGTTCCCAAAATGTTTTTTTTTGAAAGTTTGAGACAATTATGTGTTTGAAATTAACTCTATGTTTCGGACTTCTATTGTCTATATTTTATTTATACACGACGTTTCGATCAGTACAATCTCTGATCGTCTTCAGGTGCAAACTACAATCAATTCCTAAGGCTACGTGCTTATATACTGTGAGAAATCACTCAACCTTGAAGTTTAAGAAGTTGGCTCCGCCCAAGGAGGGGCTTCCAAATATTTGGGATTTCAACACTTGGTTTACTGAAAATACCCTGATTCTGCCCAATAAAGGCAGCTTCAAGGAATTTTCGTTTCTTCCAGTGTGACTCCTTGTGCAAAACCTTTGCTTCTGCCCACTTCATTCGGTGTTGTTTTGACCAAGCATGTTCGGCGATTCCTGATTTCATGGTTTCACCTTTTTGGGTATTCGTCTGATGTTCCTTAAGCCTAACAGATACTGATAACTGTTTTTGTTTATATACATTGGATGCATATATTTTTGCCCAACATTCTGATCATATTCCAGGATCAGTTATTATTTTTTTATAAAATGATTTTTAGCTAATATTGATCAAAACTATAATAATCCAGTGTTTATAAACAAGCTTCCCCAACAGCTCCCTGAATGAATGGATGATATATCATATAAACTGTGACTGTTTTAGTTGTCAGTAAATTATAGTCCTCTCCTTACCTACTTTTTTTCTTATTTTCAGGAGTGGATATGGTCTTTCAAATTACCTCTTGACACCTTTAGCAAATCCAATTATACCAGGTGAACAACTGTATAATGAAGCCTTAATTCGAACAAGAACTTCAATAGAACCTACATTTGGTATCTAGAAACGTCGGTTTCCAGTTATGGCTTATGGGCTTTACCTTATACTGGACACAGTTCTGACAATAATAGTAGCTGCTTCTGTGCTTCATAATATTGCCCAAGAAATGAACGAGCCAGAACCCCCAATAATAAAGATATAAACAAGGAAGAATATTAAATTATCTTATGCCAACTCAACAAATTGAAATGTATGGTCAAGACCACCAACGTCATAATGTTGTGCAGAATGGAAATTATTTATTATGTGCTAAAGAAAAATAAAAAATAATTCCATTTCTTTGGCAAAATTATAACGTACAAAAATGCTGCTGTGCATTTTAGGATTGCTGTTTTTTTTTAAATTGTTGATTATGATAATTTTTTTGGTGGTTTTTTAATATATAGGTATGTCAGTAGAATAAACAACATGTTTTAAATTTTCTTTATTTTAATAAACTGTATTGTTTTTTCTGTACACAAGGCGATTTTTTTCACCCTGTACCTGTACCTGTACTTGTACTAAATAAATTTTAAAAACCTAATAAAATGCAAAAACGGCAGGTCCCTTTCATGTAATATGTAACACATTCAAGAGAGATTGGTTTCTCCTAAAGCTTCATGTAGGTGAATATATTTAATTTAATTGTTAAATGTGACCAAATCCAGTCTCGCAGTCAATTGAATGTATTGCATAGTGTTAAAAAAAATTAGCGAGTACTACTATTTCTATCAGCAGGTTTTTCTTCCGGAGTTGATGCTCTTTGTCAGTATGTAATGCTTCTCTTTCCAACTTTTTTAGGGTGACGTCAGCAATCATATTCTTTTTGTCCGCTAGGAATTCATATTCTCTCCTAAGGTACTTGATGCCATGATTCTAACTACGTTGGCAGATGGCCTCCTTTGATTGGTGCCCTACAATAAATTCAAAACCAAACTAGGTATTTGCCAAATGAAGAATTTAATATTAATAATAATAATAAAAGATTCTCAAATATTTTAATTGGAATGGCAAGGATTGAAGCGATTAATTAAGTGTATCAAAAATTTGTCGTAGATGGATCTTTCAATATATATATATATATATACATCTTCTGTTAAACTGGAGAGTATAATTAAGTAGGCTGAGAACTACTTTAAAAAAAAATGTTGTTTAGCATTATACATAGATTGCTATATTTCGTTATCAAAATACTTACCCTTTTGACTTGCCTCTTTGTCCTGTCCCTTGACCTCTAGCTGTTTCACTGCTAGCATGTGCAGCATCCATGGATGTTTTGGAGTAATATTGAATAGATGGGCGACAGCTCCCTGGTACTAAGATTCAGCCCCCTTTTTCTCTTTTTAGTTTTCATAGTCCATGTAACAACTATAGCTACCTCGAGTAGATAAACAATTCACCGTCAAAAAATATCAAAACAAAAGAAATCTGTGAAAGTTTTAGGTTATTGAAGACGTTGTCGTACTGTGAAGAAAATAAAGAGCATTTAGTAAAATTTCAAAAAAAATTGACCCTGTGCAAGTCATTTAAAATTAAAAAAACGTCGGTGCAAGTGGCTGTAAGTGATTTAATTGAGTGATATTTGTAGAGCCAACTAGTTTCTGCATGACGCTTCAGTTTAAATTTTAAGTGCTGAACGCAATCCCATCTTTCGGTTGTAGCAGGAAAAAAATGATAAATACTATTGACAGTCCCAAAAACGTTGTTATGAAGCAGCATGGACACCAATCAGATTTAAGAAGTGGTTGGTGCATGGTAAAAGCCTCGCTAGCTCATTTTTTTGAGATATGACTGCTTAGATACCCCTATATTGTCTCCATTATCCTATGATTGGTCTCTGCACTTCATGATGTCCAAGCCGTCAGAGTCTATTTTATTTCAAATCCGCTCAGCTATGGTGATTATAGTTTTTATCTGTTGATTTCGGGAATATAATTTGGCGCCCCTGTGCCGAAATTTTAATTGTATCAATGTCTACTAACTCGAAGTTAGTAAATAAAAACCTATAAAAACCCCTTCTAACGTTTCCAAGCATGTTAGGGGTGATAATTTGAAAAGCTTCTTCAAAAACAGATAGAAGTCATTAGGATCAAGATCGGGAGATCGAGCTGGCCACAAAATAGTTCCCCGTGTACTTATAACCCGATTGGGAAATACATTATCAAGATATTCCCTAACAAGACCAACATTGTGAGCGGAACAACTGCCTAGCAGTTGGAATAATGTGCTGCTGCAGTAGATCCAAGTATCTAGGACCATTCAAATTGCAATTGCCGTTAATAAAAAATGGCCCAATTACGTGTTCCCCGACAATACCCCCCCCCCCCCAAACATTTAGTTTTTGGGGATACTGTGTTCTTACGTCAAAATACAAATGCAAATTTTCCCTCGACCAATATCGAACGTGTGTTGGGTTATGACGATTTGACCATTTGACCATCTGCACTTTTTTGGCAACTTCGTAGACATCCATTTTTAGTTTTAAAAATGTATTATTTCAATTAAGAACTTACCCATCTGTTTCTCGAGCAATGCAGAAATAAAACAAAATAATAAAAACAAAATGAATTTCCAAAAGATAACACTGCGGCGTGCTTCGAATCCACCTCGGTCGTACGGCACGGAGAGTAAATTGGACTTGATTCCCCTATGTTCGCAGTAGCTTGAAGCAGTCTGTATATATATATTGAAAGATTCATCTACGACAAATTTTTGATGCACTTAATTATTCGCTTCAATCCTTGCCATTCCAATTAAAATATTTGAGAATCTTTTATTATTATTATTAAATCCTTCATTTGGCAACTACATAGTTTGGTTTTTAATTTATTGTAGGGCACCAATCAAAGGAGGTCATTTGCCACCGTAGTTAGAATCATGGCATCAAGTACCTTAGGAGAGAAATATGAATTTAGCGGACAAAAAGAATATGATTGCTGACATCACCCTAAAAAAGTTGGAAAGAGAAGCATTACATACTGACATAGAGCATCAACTCCGGAAGAAAAACCTGCTGATAAAAATAGAAGTACTCGCTAATTTTTTTTAACACTATGCATTACATTCAATTGACTGCGAGAGTGGATTTAGTCACATTTAACAATTCAATTAAATATATTCATCTATATGAAGCTTTAGAAAAACAATACAGTTTATTAAAATAAAGAAAATTTAAAACATTTTGTTTATTTTACTGACATACCTATATATTAAAAAACCACCAAAAAAATTATCATAACCAACAATTTAATAAAAAACAGCATCCCTAAAATGCACAGCAGCTTTTTTGTACGTTATAATTTTGCCAAAGAAATGGAATTATTTTTTATTTTTTTTTAGCACATAATAAATAATTTTCATTCTGCACAACATTATGACGTTGGTGGTCTTGACCATACATTTCAATTTGTTGAGTTTGCATAAGATAATTTAATATTCTTCCTTGTTTATATCTTTATTATTGGGGGCTCTGGCTCGTTCATATCTTGGGCAATATTATGAAGCACAGAAGCAGCTACTATTATTGTCAGAACTGTGTCCAGTATAAGGTAAAGCCCATAAGCCATAACTGGAAACCGACGTTTCTAGATCCCAAATGTAGGTTCTATTGAAGTGTCTCAACTAGTTTCTGCATGACGCTTCAGTTCAAATTTTAATTGCTGAACGCAATCCCATCTTTCGGTTGTAGCACGAAAAAAATGATAAATACTATTGACAGTCCCAAAAATGTTGTTATGAAGGAGCATGGACACCAATCAGATTTAAGAAGTGGTTGGTGCATGGTAAAAGCCTCGCTAGCTCATTTTTTTGAGATATGACTGCTTAGATACCCCTATATTGTCTCCATTATCCTATGATTGATCTCTGCACTTCATGATGTCCGAGCCGTCAGAGTCTATTTTATTTCAAATCCGCTCAGCTATGGTGATTATAGTTTTTATCTGTTGATTTCGGGAATATAATTTGGCGCCCCTGTGCCGAAATTTTAATTGTATCAATGTCTACTAACTCGAAGTTAATAGACATTGCTTGTATGATGTCTGCATGCGGTGCGTGATAGTGATAGTTTTTACCTATTGATTTCGTACACATTTTGCATTTTGGCGCTCGTGGCGTCTGGCGTCGAGGGCCGGTGCCTACTCTGCCCATGCCTAGATCCTCCGCTACACCCTCATAACATATTGCAGAATAACGTGATTTTGGCAGAGAATATCATGCCAAATATATTGAAAATCACGTGATTTGAGAAAAAAACGTTTGAACCCTACCCATTAGGCGTAATTTTCTCTGTTTACATCACATTATTTTGCAATGTGCTAAGTGGGCAGAATGTGCAAATGAGAAAATTTGCGTCAAAACATGTAATCGTTACTGAAATTATGTGAAATTACGTTCTGATTGATGCGAGGATTTTTTAGTGACAGTGGCTACAAAATCAGAGCTGGACAGACCAACAGGTAATAACTTTTGAACCAAAGTTGCTACGAATATTCAGATTTGAAATTTATTTTCCACTAAATATTTTCCAACTTTTGGTGAAAAACTTACGTAACTGATTGATATATTTTAAAATTCATAACTTTTGAAAGAAAGTTACATATTCTCTAATTTTAGAGGCAAAAATCAATTTGGTGGTCGTTTGGAATGTGAGAGAGGTTTGATATCTTTGAAAATTCAAAACTTTTGAATTTTTTCACCTCCATAAACCTAGCGAGTTCACCTTATAATATCCAAATATAATTCCGGAATTATGTGCTAATTTTGCCTTTGCTTGTGTAGGGTTGGGCAAGCATTAACCCGGCCCAAGGGGACCCAGGGCTCCCTTCTCTGAATCCCACTTGGGTAGTTCTCAACAGGTGCGTCCAAGTCGCGAAGTGGACCCGGACCGGTATTCTCGTAACTAAATACGCTCGGCGTTTCGTACTCGCTGACCGTAATATTCGCATACCACGTGACCAAAGTAACAAAAATGGTATTCACGCATAATGAACGCAAGGCGTCGACGAAGTGCGCTCAGCGCCTGGCGACACCATTTGCCAGCTGTTTTGCCCCCCGCGCGTACGATTTTCCTACCCTACAATACTTTGTAGAGTGCCGCAGAAAATATAGTAGTTTTTTCTAGTAGGTTGGGGACGGGTGACAAACACGTACACATCAACCTTACTATTTGATGCTCGATGTAAGTCAACTTTTTTTTCCAAAAAATTGCAACAAAAACTTTTCTTATCAATCGACATCGAAATAATTGAGCATCCGTATAATACTAGAAATAGAAGCAATCAAAATTCTGTAAAACCAAGGGTAAAAAAAGCCATTGGTCAGCGGTGCTTTCCGTATCTTTCATCGGATGTGTACCAAAAAATATCTGGTTTTGTTAGGCTCCTGCCCACATTAATTGTTTTCTTTCAAAAATAAACTAAAAGCTTTCATGAAACATGAAATTAGCAAACATGAAATAAATAGCTTTACAATTAGTAAACAATATAGGTAACTACCTTTATTTCTGTGTTTTCGTCTGTATTTTCTTTACTTTTCTGAAATATCACATTTTTCACACTAATTACCATTTTTATGTTTTTTATCTTTTGTCATTTTATTTATTCATAAATGTACTAAAAATTACTTTGTTGTTGAATTGGTTAGGTTATTTTTTGGGTAACAAATACCTTAGAGTTTTATTTTCTGTTTCTTAAAATGTAGAATACGCATGTTCACTATAATTAAAAGGTATAACTTACTAGATATATAAGTAACTATTGTGAAACCATTTTAACCATAAATGCTACATAATAAAGTATCAATATCAATATACGACCGTGCATGAAACACCACTTTCCCTGACTGAGTGCCGGAATAAATTTAAACTTTCCCGCACTGAGGGCGGAATTTTTTTGTAAGTGTGCGGTTAAGTCTCGGGGTAAACATTTTCCCGCACACTGTGCGGGAACGTGCTACTAGTTTATATCACAGGGTCAAAGGGCGGGTTTAACTGAGCTAAACTAAACCATCAAGTAATTTTTTAAAGGCTCAACATGCACTTGTGCAAATCACCATTTTATTTACCCTTTCTGAACTACGGATCGAAATCGATCACGTAATGGCCTCTTTCTTACACATAGAAAAAGAAAAGGAGCGGCAAGGCTAACAAGAAATAAAAATGCAAAATTCGGTGATGCCAAGATGTGCTAAGCGAATTTGATTCTGTCTGCTCGCAGGGCAGAGCGAATACGAAAAGTCGTCGGTCAGCGTGCCGCTGAGCGCGCTGTTCGCTATTCGTTTCGCTTAGCGACTTCAAAACGTTACGTATTACGAGAATACCGGTCCAAGTGCGTCCAAGTCGCGAAGTGGACCCGACTGAATAAGTCGGCGACTAAATCCTAATCATACCGCACCTAAGGACACTAATCCTAGAGCAAGCTCTAAAGGAAGCGAGGTGTGACATTACTTTGAAAGTTTGAGTTGTCATTTTTTATTTGTTTGCCGCGCTTTTGTCATGGGCCGCTCGTTCTTATTTTAAATATTTTAATGAATGATAAATACGATAAGAAAGTATTTCTCGAATGCACGACTAGTCCATTGTCATACAGTCGTGAGTTACTAAAGTCAAAAATATACGCAAAAATTATAAATCTAACAGATTTTACTCTTAGTCCGGGTTCTCTATTTTTTGATAAATAATTAAAACGACAAGCATTCAGAATTAGTAGTTATGAATAAATTGTCAATACGAAAAGTTGGGTAAACCCTCTGTAAAACCGGACAACAAAATTTTCAGGTAAGTACTACTCACAAGAACTAAAATCTGAAAACTTATATCTGCTTCTTTGCTACAAAAATTATGTTTTTAAAAAAAAAATAACACCTCTTTTAAATATTTCAAAAACTAAAACTCTTAGTAATTTGAACCAAACTGCAGAAAAATGTTTATTTCAAAGTTACAATTTTTTCAACTATTTCACACTTTTCTCTTCCTAAACTTCGATCATTCTATCCAACATTTACTTGGTGGGTAGCCAAAAAAACGCTTTGGTACCAAATTATGCTTAAAATCATAATACATAATGCATTCTCTATCATGTGTGCAGACAGACAGAAAATCCTTTTTTTTGTAGATGTAGGTGTTAGCATAGCAACTAAATTTTTGATGAACTACCGTACCATACGCTGGTATGATGATGGTGTACTAATAACACATTTTGTGTCACTGTTTTGTCAAGTTATTTTATTATTATTAATCCAACTGACCTAATCTAAACTAGTTTTTCCTAGGAAAACCAGGTTGTAACTGAATTCGGAGTTTTACGGTAACATATATACAGGCGAATACTTGCCCCAAAAGATGTACTTAAATTCTTACTATACACTAAATAACTATATACCTATATCTTTAAAAAATTATTTTTTTTACCAAGAATAGCTAAACTCGACTAAAGATCAACTTTCACAAAACCGTAATAATTTTTTTGCTAATTTTGGATATAAAATGGGACACAGAAGTTCACACATGCAAATACACAAGGAATCGAATTCATACTTCCACTTTATTAAGCACTATCTTCGGGGCAAAAATAGGTACTGTTATAAAACTTGGCTCACAAATCCTTAAATTTTCGTGCTGCTTAAAGTCTTGTCTGAAGGCTTCCAGCCAAGCTCTCCTTCTATTGCTGTTTGATTTTCCTAATAAAAATACTTCTTCACTCATTATAACTTACCTTTAATAGGTACTTGAAAAAAAAAACTCCGTCGCAGAACTATTTTTTGCAACTTGTCACACAACAGGAATAAATAATAAAATTAAATCGTTTGATAAAAAAACTATTTACAATAATAACGAGCCGCCGATGACAAAAGCGAGGCAAACAAATCAAAAATGACACGCAAGTTTCAAAATAAATGTCAGGCTTCGCTTCCTTTAGAGATTGCTTTAGGATTAGTGTCCTTAACCACAGCCCCCTGGAACGCAGGTCTTTGCGTTCGGTGTGGCGAAGATAGAGAGCACTTGGGTGAACCAAACTCTGAGTCGACTTCTCTGAGTGATAGATTGGGGACGGGACTTAAACTCCAGGGCCGCGTGGATGAGGCCCCACAATAAAAACCTTCCTCAGGGAACCAGGCGCACCCTGTTGTATACAGGGTTCCTAAGATTTTCCTTAGGGATAGGATTTCAATAAATCAAACAGAAATTGCATAGAAAGTTCTGCGCGCACAAAAGAAACAGGTATATTGAGCAAATACCAGAGCATCCCGTTCTTCCACACAGGATGGAACAAGACGAAATGGTATGCGCTTACGTTGAGGCACATGAACCATGTTCGACGAAACCGATTGCGAAGGCACTGGATATTCCCAACAGTACTTGCCAATGGATCCTAAAAAAATACGGCTACAAGTCGTTTAAGATTGGGAAGTCGCAGGAATTGCAACCAGGTGATTATTTTCGCCGGTTAGAATATTGTGAGGTTATGAGGGATAAATGTGACAGGAACGAAAATTTCCTATCAAGAGTTTTGTTTAGTGACGAGAAGACATTTGAACTTCATAGCTCTCACAATCCACAAAATAGCCGCTATTGGTCCCGCGAAAATAAACATCTGCACGCAAGTGTTAGAACGCAACATCCTCAAAAATTAAATTTTTGGAGCGGTATTGTCGGGGATCACATTATTGGACCCTTTTTCATTGAAGGGAATTTGAATAGCCAAAAATATGTTGATCTTCTCCAACACCAGGTTTTACTGCGGTTGAGGGAACTCAACATAAATTTGGACGAATTGTGGTTTCAGCAAGATGGCTGTTCATCCCACAATTCACGCCAGGCTACAAATTACCTTCGTCAGGTATTTGGTATCAAAAAAAATAACATAATTCTGAATTATTTCCACGTATGGAAATATCCGATTGCCTCCTCGATCACCAGATCTTGCGCCAAATGGCTTTTTCCTATGGGGTTGTTGGCAAGACAAAATGTTGGCTGCTACGCGCCAAGAGTTTTACAATAGATTGGGATATTGTGAGGCTCAAGAAGGGGACAGATTTGAACATCTAATCTAATTAAAAATTAGATGTTTTTAGGTCCAAACCACAGCTTTTTCTTGCTTAAAGGAGGCGGCAGGGTCCATTATTTACGATACTGAGCGATAAACTCGTGAGGTTGTTAACATTAGAAAGAAATATCTTCGCTTTTAATTAAATTTCTTTCCATTCTGTTCTACTAGTGACATCTATCCGGAAACGGCCAAACCATGCAGCTAGCACTAGAAGCCAAATAAATCAATAAACGGCGCTGTTTTTCCTGCAGAGCTTTTTCCTTGCGATATTATTGATTTTAAATAAAGCTGGCCCTACACTACATTTGATATTTTCGAGGTGTTTTATGACATGATCTCGAAACATCTAGGGAACCAATTCTTCAAAACTACCGGGAGGGTAAAAGCGAAAAATAAGGGGCTGCCAATATTTGTAACACCCAAAAAGGGGTGAAAAGATTTATTTTGCTCTGTTTCTATACAAAAAACGTTTTTTTTTACGAAAAACTTGAGCTCTGCCACTTTTTTATTTTTTTCTTCAACTTTCTCGAAATTTTCGTCATACCGTAGAAAAAAATTATTTCCCCCATGGTCATACTCTACTTTTATTCGAAAAAATTTAGAAACAGAGACGGGAGCAGTTTTTCTAAAACGGGGGATCTTGGTTTCGTGTGAGAAGATAAAGGGCGCCGCAGGCAAAAATTTTTCAATTAAATTAGCCGAACGCAAAAATATTAGAAAAACAAAGCACGAAATAAAAATGGCGCCGCTTACAATTTTTTTTCAAAAATTACGTAATTTCGGGAACGCAAAGAAATAGGTCTAAAGAGTATAATTTTTAAGAAAAAAATATCAATTTTCTCGCCCTCCTCCACTGGGACTACAGGAGCCGTGCACAAATTACGTAATGGTCATAGGGGGAGGGGAGTTTTCGAGGTGTTTAATGACATGATCTCGAAACATCTAGCGAACCAATTCTTCAAAACTAGCAGGAGGGTAAAAGCGAAAAATAAGGGGCTGCCAATATTTGTCACTCCCAAAAAGGGGTGAAAAGATTTATTTTGCTCTGTTTCTATACAAAAAACGTTTTTTTTTTACGAAAAACTTGAGCTCTGCCACTTTTTTATTTTTTTCTTCAACTTTCTCGAAATTTTCGTCATACCGTAGAAAAAAATTATTTCCCCCATGGTCATACTCTACTTTTATTCGAAAAAATTTAGAAACAGAGACGGGAGCAGTTTTTCTAAAACGGGGGATCTTGGTTTCGAGTGAGAAGATAAAGGGCTCCGCAGGCAAAAATTTTTCAATTAAATTAGCCGAACTCAAAAATGTTAGAAAAACAAAGCACGAAATAAAAATGGCGCCGCTTACAATTTTTTTTCAAAAATTACGTAATTTCTGGAACGCAAAGAAATAGGTCTAAAGAATATAATTTTTAAGAAAAAAATATCAATTTTCTCGCCCTCCTCCACTGGGACTACAGGGGCCGTGCACAAATTACGTAATGGTCATAGGGGGAGGGGGGTTACAAAACGTTACGTAGGGGGAAGGGGGGTTTTCGACAGCGTTTGCATTTGTGTGAAACTAAGAAAATTTGGAATGAAAATAAGTGAAAACTTTTTTTTTTTGGGGGGAGGGGGTAGTGGTCTTAAAATCGTACATAGGGAGGGGGTCCAAAATTGGTAAAATCACCGTTACGTAATTTGTGCACGGCCCCACATCTGACTGTTCCTCCTTTTTGATTTCGAATCAAAGTGCAAAACCCGGGTTGGACGTTCGAAGTCGTCAACCCGTCCTATTTGCTTGATGAAGTTTCTACGGAAATATCTCAGTCGATTTCTCCGGCCGTGTATGAACGCTTTAGGTTAGGCATTTGCATGTATCTCAGTCCCCAGCCTGTAAACAGTGCGCAATGGTTACAAAATGAAAAGCCGAAAAATATTTTTTTTACGATATCTTTCATCAGTTTGGTATTAAAGTCGAGCAAAAACAATTTTTATTCCAGTCCTAAAGGTATGAAAATGGAAAACATTAGGAAACAACAACCTGGAATGGATTTACTACGTGTAAGATGTAGTGACAACATCGCCCCATGCCCATCTTTTTCTGCCTAATGTGCTTTTCCGTTTGTCTGCGTCTTATACACGGTTGCTTGGCCCCCTAAGGATTTGCTTAGGAACCCTGTATAGCCCCTTCCCCGAAGTGCTGGTGAGGTGACCCTAGTCGATTTACTCGTCTGTGAGGGAACTCCAGAAGGACCCTCCGACAACCAGGAAGTAACACAGGGAACCGAACAGGTACCCAGTGGAACCTCTAAAGATAAGGATCAACAAGGAACTGTTTAAGGACCTAGTAGATCTTCTTCAACACAAGAGGCTCGACAGGGAACTGCACAAGTATCCATTGGACACTCTACAAACGCATCAGGGGCGTCTACGAATGCCGCTGATGTATACAAATTGACCAAGAAGCTTAGGAAGCTCAACATCAAAATCGTGATCAGCATGGACGGTCCAACCGAAACAGAGCTGACTGAAGAGCACCTGCTCGAAGTCCTGGCTCTACCTAGGCAGAAAGGACGTGAAACCAGCAACAAAGCTCGTAACAGGACACTGTTGCTTCAACAAGCACCTAGAGACGCTGGAATTCGCCGGAGACTCAGAGAGTCGATGGTGCATGGAAGACGAAGAATCACCCTTGCATGTCTTGCTGGGGGCTGATTCTTGAATTTCGTAGGAAAGATCGCACGAGAACGGTCCTCTCCCTGATATCGACCAATAATAAGCTTTGAAGCGATCACGAGTTATCCGAAACCTATCCGACCAAGACCGAAACTCACCCGATTGCCGTGTATTGTACAAACTTTCCTACACCTGGTCCGGGGGCAGGTGTTTGAAAGTGTAGGAAAGTTCCTTCGATACACGGCAATCGGGTGAGGTTCGGTCGTGGTCGGATAGGTTTCGGATAACTCGTGATCGCTTCAAAGCCTATTATTGGTCGATATCAGGGAGAGGACCGTTCCCGTGCGATCTTTCCTACGAAATTCAAGAATAAGCCCCCTGGAGTGTCCGGCTCTGGCCAGGTCAAGAGAGTCGCACCTTGGGAACTATCTGTTGGTCCCAGGCGATATAAGAAAATTGCAGGCCAGAAAAATCTGTTCTTTTGTGAAAGTTGCCGGCTTCTAGGCTAAAACATTGTTAGTGGGCGTGCGTGGGATAGGGCGCCCTTGTACATTCATTTATTCATTCATTCATGTGCTAATTTTATCCCATTTTAGAAATTTTTGTGCTGTTCGGGTTTTTGAGAAAATTAAAAAAAAGTGTGGACTCGCTAGCTTTACTAGCTTTATATAAACGTAGGAAGTCCATCTTTAAATGAAGTTTAAAAATATCCATTAAATGTTTCGGAATTATGTGCTTTTTTATGTGTTCCATGAAAAAAATAAAAAAAAGAAAAAAATTAAGATTTACACCTGGTCCGGGGGCAGGTATATGAAAGTGTAGGAAAGTTCCTTCAACCTGGTCCGGAGGCAGGTGTATAAAAGTTCCTTCGATACACGGCAATCGGGTGAGGTTCGGTCGTGGTCGGATAGGTTTCGGATAACTCGTGATCGCTTCAAAGTCTATTATTGCTCGATATCAGGGAGAGGACCGTTCCCGTGCGATCTTTCCTACGAAATTCAAGAATAGGCCCCCTGGAGTGTCCGGCTCTGGCCAGGTCAAGAGAGTCGCACCTTGGGAACTATCTGTTGGTCCCAGGCGATATAAGAAGATTGCAGGCCAGACAAATCTGTCCTTTTGCGAAAGTGGTAGGGGCAAGGGCGCCCTTGTACATTCATTTATGCCGGTATCCACCAACGCATTTTTTCTCCAATTAACTTTTAATTGCGGTTAGCGTCATATGCATTTTGTTGGTTATGTTTTCTGTTTATTTTGATTTCCAGTTTGATTTGTTGAATTGTTTTTTTTTTAAATATGGAAGATATATTGTATCATGACAATTTGGATGTGTTAGACATAATCAATGATGGACTTCCTAGGCGATGGAACGAGAGACCAGATTATTTTGAGACTGGACAACAGGGGGTTCTTTGGAAGGTTTCGGCTCACAAAGCTTTCAGACTTCAGACTTATTTCTTTTTCATAAGCTTTTTTTAAATTTATTTTTATTTGTTTCACCTTTTATTTAAGTGTTGATTAACATTTGGGTAATTATGCAGTATACAGTTTTCTGCTATTTTTGAATTTTTATGAAAAATTATTTATGGGGGCACCTACTAGGGTCTCTAGGACCCCAAATCCGCCTGCGCCCGTTGTTTTTTTTTTTAATTTTTTTTCACTAAAACAACCCAATACAACACAGTCCAACCCAACCCAAAACAATCAAAAAAACACATTACAACCCCCCCCCCCCCACGGGCACCCTTTTTTCTCTTTAAAAAAAAAATTGGGCGCAGGCGGATTAGAGACCCTAGTAGGTGCCCCCATAAAGAATTTTTCATAAAAAATCAAAAATGGCAGAAAACTGTATACTGCATAATTACCAACGTTTGTAGTTAATAATTTTCATAAAATAAAAACAAATACAATTAAAAGTGAAGTAGATGTTTTATTTATCTAAAAACCAAATAAATACATTAATAAAACAAAGAACAAATGCAGACAATTATTGCACATAGACATGCCTAAATAAATCACGTTGGTCAGTTAGATATTGCATATCACAAAAAACATTGTCTTTCAACAGCAGAAAATACACCTAAATTAGTAAACTCATCAATTAGAATCACAATAAAAAACAATGGTCCATCTCAACCAATTTTGTTTAAGTTTTTAAAACTGTCTACATGGTTTAATGGTATTACATATAGGCTTTTTGCTCAAGAACAATAGTAACTTGTTTGAGTTACTTGTCATGATGTCACGGTTACTTTCAGTGACCATACATAGTTATGACATCATCATAGAAAAACATGAGATTTATAAAAAAAGCAATACAAATTAAAAAACCATAAACAATCGGTAAACCACACTTTGAACCTTACATTTTTTAAGTAACCATGTCCCATAGGCTGGTAACATAGTCTGGTTATTCGTGACGTCATGACTTGGATTGCTGTACAAAGAAAAACTGAAAATGAGCAACTGGTTTACCTGGTAACTTGTGGTTACTTTGAGGAAAAACTCTTTCTCACACTGTCAATCACCAGTCATCATAAAAAGTCTACCCTACCTAAAATTTTAAAGTAATGAGAATGAAAGAAAAAAATTAAAGATCCTGAAACATTCTAATCTAAAACTTTTATGTTTTTTTTTCTCTTTGTAATATAAAAAAACATTTTTTTGAAAGACAGTGTGTACAAAACTTCATTGCTGCAACCTTTAAGTCGAGGTCCTATAAAACTTGATTTTTCTAAATTCATATTTTATAATTTTTCTTCTTTAATTATTATAAATTTAAAACCTTTTTTTTCTTAGAGTGTTTCTGTCACGTAGGGCATAATTTTTTGTGATAACAGTTTCAAAATAAAACTGTCAAAAAATGTAGAATTTGGAAGAGCAACATGTTTTTCTTGATATAAAAAATATCTCAACCTTATGAACTACTTTCTTAATTATAAGGTACTCAATATATCTAAAAATTAACAAACATCCTAAATAATCATCATCAATCACTTTTAAGCTGAGAAGATTATTACCCACAGACCTTCTAGGTCGGTAATAACTGGAAACAAACTTTTTTGACATTTTATTAACAAAAGTGGGTTGTGCTCCTCCTCAAGTAAAAAGCCCCATTGCAGCACCTACCATAATGTCGTTGTTGCAGTAAACAATGATGTAGTGCCTCAGATAGATTTAATTTTGGCAGTCTTGCTTTATTAAACATTTTTTAAGCAGATTTTGCAATGGGGACCTGTCAAGTAATGCAAGGGAATAAGTATCCTATTCTAAAACTATACAAATACTGAAAGTAACTTAAAAAAAATTAAAAAATAAACATAACAAATATTTTCAAACATCTAATCTGATAATTTTCCCATACAGATCATATCACATAAAAATTCGCAATAACGAACCGTCTAAACTATATTTTTTATTTGTTTGTCACGACTTTTTGGGCTGATAAAATTTAAGGCACTTTTACTTTAACTTAATCCTCTTATCTGAACGCATGTGAGTTACAAAAAGTCACTATGTTGACTTCGTTGCAAAGGATTTATTTTTGAAAAGGCCATTTATATACACATTTTGCAAACCTTGGGCCATTATAGGTAGTATTTCATAGTTATATGCAACCAGCATACTGTTTAATGCCTACTTTTGTTTACCACACACTGTGTTAAAAAACAAACTTTAGGCAAATCCACTTTTTTACACTACACCATTGAAAATGAGCAGTTAACTATTGGAAATAATGCTGGCGACAATAAACTGATCAGCTCCAAACAGCACCGATTCGGCCATCCCCGTTTAACTTGAGAGTTTCAGTCGCAACAGCTGGGGAACATATTTTCTAATAGGTTTTAAAAATAAATAAACAAAAACTGAAAGAAAATTAAAAAGTAAACAAAAAAGATAACCTTTTACATCAAAATTTTTTTGACATATCCAGTGTTACCAATAGATACACACCAAATATGCTGCGTTGCCAGCTCTTCTTTTTTTAATCGAGTTACTTAACCCTGATTAGGTAATTATTTCATAAAAAAAGTTGGTGGATAGGTAAACTTGTTTAGCCGCGATTAGCAAGTTAATTCCAATTAGCTAGCCCTGATTAGAGTGTTTAATGGTGGATATGGGCATAATTCATTCATTCATGTGCTAATTTTATCCCATTTTAGCAATTTTTGTGCTGTTTGGGTTTTTGAGAAAATTAAACAAAAGGGTGGATTCGCTAGCTTTATATAAACCTAAGAAGTTCATCCTTAAATGAAGTTTAAAAATATCCATTAAATGTTTCGGAATTATGTGCTTTTTTATATGTTCCATGAAAAAAATAAAAAAAGAAAAAACTCTTAATTTTTTTTTAAATGTTGTGGGCTCGCTAGGTTTATATAAACCTAGGAGGCCCAACTTTAAATAAAGATTAAAAATATTCGTTACGTATCTCAGAATTATGTGCTCCATGAGAATAGAAAAAAAACTAAAGATTTTTTTGTTTTTAGTGATATTTTTTTAAACGTTATGTTATATGAACCTCTACGCAAAAAAAATGCATACTATTTTGTACTATTTTGTATTTTAAAGAAATTATTTTAAGATTTAATACATTTTTATTAAATTTTTAATAGACCATGTTTTCATTTCAAATATATTTTTATGTTCAATTAGTTTATTTTAAAAATCAATACCTACGATGATTATTTTTGTGATTTAGATTTTTAAAACAAAAAGACAATTTTTTAACTGCTCTCCTTAACATACAGATATTTTGGAAATGAAAGTGCAATATTCCGTAGCCGCCGCCGCAAAAGCACAAAGCACTTAAAAAAATGTTTTACTTGAATGAGTACCCGCAATACAACCCAAATACACAAAATCCCCACAGACTGACAACGCTGTAATAGTATTTGATCGAATCGATCGATCGATCGAATTTGCAAGATAGCAAGAGCGACGCGGAAAGTTCACGTCTTCGAGCTATTATATTAATTCTTAAAATAATCGTATTTTATATTTTAAAATTATGTATTATTAAAATATAAATAAAAGGATATTAACATCTTAATAAACGAGTTTTTTTTCTTAAAATATTATATTTTACATTGTAAAATAATGGATGTTGAAATAATATATTTTTTTATTTAAAAGTAAAAAAGTGTATATTAGAAATTAGCAAAAATTATGTTAGATTATTCAAAATTAATTTTATTTCCTTTTAATCAATTGGAGTTTAGCTTTCTTAAAATACTATATTTTACAATAGTTAAAATAAAATATATTAACTTTTAAAATACTACATCCTTAGAAGTAAAATCTATTTAAGTATATTTTTATATTAGTTTTTAAAATATTGGATAGGTGTCCTATATAGTAATACAAAATCTATTAGTTTTTGAAATATTTATTTTTAAATTTAAAATATTTTTTTCCGTGTCGCAAACCCACAACATTTTTTTTTAACTCACTGAAAAGCTAAAAAATCTTTAGTGTTTTTCTATATCTATAGCACATAAAAAGTACATAATTCTGAGATATTTAAGGGATACCTATTGTAAACCTTTATTTAAGGTTGGGCCTGCTTGGTTTATATAAAACTAGCGAGCCCACAACATTTTTTTTTAAATAACTAAAAAAGTTAAAAATTACAATTACAAAATTTTTTGAAAGGGGACGAAATTATCAAAAAAAATAACATAATTCTGAAAGTATTAAAATTTGAATTGGTGGGCTCGCTAGGTTTATAGAGGTTTTTTACCTTTTAGTGTAAAATGAAATAAAATCATTTAACTTAAACGGTTTTTTATTTATTATTCTCATTTTGTCTCCGAAAAGCACCTCTTGGATGCGTCTTCCACACTTTTACAACTTAAGCATCAAAAATATACGAGTCATGATTACCAATAATTTCTTGTAACCACTAATCCTCGTTTAATCCCCTCATGTCAATTAAATTGAGGGGCCCCGTTGACTACACTGACTTTTCAACTTTAACTATATAAGCTGCTTTGTTTTACGCGAGACAAGGCTCTGGTCTAGACTATAGGGTCTGTTTGAATCGTGGTTGTAGTTTTTTGTCCCGCCTTGTATTATGCAAGCGCCATAGAGATTTGCACTATTTTTAGTTAAAGAAGTTAAATCGTGAAAAACCGTGTAAAGTTTTTTTACGATCTTTCATATTTATTGAACAAGTTAAAGTCGAACCAAAAGACGTGTAAACTGTGTAAAGTTTTTAGTGTGACGTCACGCTAAATCGAAATCTTAATCTAAAAGCGGTAAAATTGAACTTCTGACCGGACATTGTAATGTTTATTAATAGCTACCTACTACAACTATTGTTTAACCTTAGTTCTCCCACATAGCAATTTGTCATTCTTAGCGAGTGCGCAGAATATCCCTAAGAAGGAAAAGGATGTGCTAAGGAGGTTCCTAATTAGAACTAAAATATTCGAAGCATATGCTAAAAATAGATTACATTCCGCCCTAATGACAAGCTATGGCAGGTCCACAGACATTCTTAACAGAAGCCTAACATATAGGTATCATACACTTTGATTTTTTCACTTTGAATCACTCACAAATAGGCATCGTTCCGCACCCTATAGATTCTGAAAATCACTCAAGCTGGATGATCTAAATATCGCAAAAACTGAAAAAAACTAAAGAAAAAACCAAAATCTTGAAAGTTTAAAACTTTGTAGATCTGTAAGGAAGCGTTTGAGGACACATGTTTATCAGAATAAAAAGTCTTTTTACCTGAAAAATTCGGCTTTAAAATATTGACTCTGAATATTAAAACACCATATGTAGTTTTAAATTTTATATTGTTTGCATTACAAATGTAACAGAGGTCCCCAAATAATTTTGATTTATTCTAACCACTTTAATCTGAAATGGCACCACAAAAATAACAACCCTCTCTCTTACAAACTCCAAAACTTAATCCCTTTACCTCTTATCTCCCATTGGTCAGACCCTCGATGACAATGGTACCTCCTAATTACTATAATTAGATGGGCTAATGTCTTCAAAATTCAGTTTTTCAACAAGTCATCAACAGTGTACATCGTATCGAGTACTACTCTCTTTCGAAAGTTGTTTGTATCGTGTTTCAGTTTGACGTGAGTTTTTTTGTTGTTCTAACAATGACCAGTCCGGTATCAGTCATAGCCGACCCCTATAATGGTGATATACAAAAGTTTTTAGAGCCCGTGACTCCGACTTCAAGTGATGGAGAACGATCTTGCTCACCGCCCGCTTACAATGGGTACCACTATCAAGGGTACAATGTGAGTGATAGCTTGTTTCATCAGAACAATAACTATGTACCGTATGAAGAGACTGGCCTTCAACGTGATCAAAGGGTAAGTTTTGTTTACGTAGTTAAGTTTATAGGTTTCGAACAGTCAGGGGATTTGACAAAAACGGAAAATATATAAAAGCCGGGGAATTCAATAAAGAATATTTAGTACGAAACCAAAAAAGTCGAAAGAAATCGCAAACATTGTAGAAAACCTATTCTCTCAAACTTTTAATAACAAAGATATATCATTTTTAAAGAAAGGTCTTAATTTTGCTCTGCCCCCACAAAAAGATAATTTAAGTGATATTATTGCAAATATTGAAAGTTCAATCTCTAATTTTTCAGAAGGCACAAAGGGCTATGTGCGGGATGCTTGCCGATATCAGATCTCTCAAAACATCATTCAAGACAATAAAAATAGTACATTAAATCACAACAAAATAATTAAAAGTTTGAGAGAAAAAGATGTTTTCTATCTAAAGTCTGACAAGGGCAATAAAGTTGTTATATTAAATAAAACAGATTATTTCGAAAGGGTAGATAACCTAATAAAAAATGGACCCTACAAACAAGTCCCAAAGAATCCCTTACCAAAAATGATTAACGAAGTAAAAAACACAATTAAAAAATGTACAAATATTATTACTGACAATATTAAGATAAGCTACAAGCAAGCAATGCCGAAACTGTATTGTCTTCCGAAAATCCACAAGCCTGGAAAATCAGTTAGCCCTATAGTTTCTGCTGTAGGATCACCTACTTACAACATTTCGAAATGGCTAGCAAAAAAATTTTCAAAATAATACCTTGAAAACAATTTGTTTTTTAAATTGACAGGAGTGATACCAACATACCGGGTGGGCCATAAAAAATGGCACATGTTTTTCCCTATTACTTCTACAGTGCTTAACCGATTTAAACAAAATGTCCCTCATTTGTTAGGTACTAGATGTAGCTTTGCAACAAGTGAAAATTTATGTCTACCATTTTTAATTCCGTTCGTTATTTCTGGTCATGCGATTTTTTTTAAATATAATATATTAATTTTCAAAAATCACTTACTTTGCTATTTTTAACAAGCCATCAACCTCTAAAATCGGTTGAACAACAAGTCCTGACGATTCGTCCAAACTAAAAAATACCCCATGTCATAGAATTCTATCTAGTCTTCTAGATATAAACTGTTCAAAATTATTGAAAATAGGTAATACTAAACATAATACGGTAAACTTATTTAATACAAAAAACCAACCAATGACCGATATCTCGAAAAATATTATAAGAAATACAAAAGAATAAGGCATCTGTTCAAATTTTATAGGCTGCTCTCAAAATTGCCTTCCTTAAAGTCTAAGTCCAAAAATTTGTTATTTTTTAAAAATATTATTTGAATCAAGAAGGATAAGTAATTTATAAAGAATCAAAATTATCGCAGAATTACACAATTCCCTCCTCTCAAAATTATGTCATTGTCAAACATGTATTGCCGAAAAGCCAAATTTTAGAAACGTTCTATGATTGGTCTGTTTTAACTTTTTAAAACTAAAAACTTGGTGGTCAAATTTAGGCAAAACATTTTTGAGAACAATTATTTTTTAAATATTTCAGATTCAGAACCTCCCGTCATACTCATCAAGCGTCTTCTATCAAACGCCAACCTCGGCCAAACCTCAACTACCACGCTACCAAGAAAACCAGCCACCTCGCGAAAGCCAACATCAACGGCAGCTGTCATGCCAACAAACTCCCTCACCTCCGAAGACGGTACCACCTCATTCGTACCACGGTGGTACTGCCTCCGATAGTTTTGGTGCCTATAGTACCGAACTGTACAAGCCATACGAGGATACAGTTGCTGTTTTAAATGGAGTTGGCGGTCTTACTGATAGAGGCTCTCTGCAGCAATATAACAGTGGTAAGTAATTGATAACGAGCTCAGCAATTTTTTATGAAGTGTAAATATTTTTGAAAAACATAAAACATATTTTTTTGAATGAAGTCTTTTTCGAATGATATTTTAGAAAAACTGACATTTCAAAGACCGGATTTTTAGAATTTTTCAAATTATTTTTTTTGTCGATCGAGAATAATTAAGAGAGGACGTCATAGCCGGGTCAGGTTGTTTTAATGAGTTAAGTTCAATAATTCAACATTTTACAACTAAACCCTGAGTTCTATTGTCTGTTCATAAAGAAGAGAGAGCAAATTTCGATAAATTTTGCACTTTCTTTCTTTAAAAAATTTTCTAATGAAACTTACATTTTAAGTACCGTGGTATATAGGTATTAATGAAGTGAAGTTTCTGTGATTAAACAATCAAGTTTCCACATTTTTTCTTCTACTTTTAAAACATGTTGTACACATTTATGCCAATTATCTGGAGTTATTTTTTTAACTGATTTTTGAAAAAGCACCTCCACATCCTTTAATTTATGGTATTATTCTTACATACCCTTTCATTTGAGCCCATATTAATTCTAATGGATTAAGTTCACAATGGAGGCGGCAGTCTTAATACAGTTATGTTTTGTTTTTCAGCCATATCATCGACAACTTTCATATTGAATATTTCTGTATGGCTATTTACCGATGATAGTAGTTCTTTTTTTACCATATCTGCCTCACTTACAAATATCAGTTCCATTTGCCCTCTACGCCACAAATCTTTTCTTTAAATTTATTAGGGCGCTAAATTTTCCCTTCATTTTATTTTTTTAATGTTATCTATAGGTTAATAAGGTCTCTGATAGTTTTGACATCTTTTAAGATGGCGACAAAAAATCATAAAAAATACAACTTTCGCAACCAGGCCATGATTATACTCGATTCCATATAATTCGAGGACGAGAACTCCAAAAAATTTACTTTTGAAGATCATCCGACATTAAATGACCTTGAAAATCGCAAAAAACAAAATTTTTGCTATTTTCTCTTTTTCAATGTTACATGATATTTTCAAGTTCAATCAAGGTCATGCATGAACTAATTTTTATTTCATATTACGCAGAGACAAGTCAACAAGAATTGATGGCCACCTTGTTATTTTTACTTGTTTACGTAATTGTATAAAATAAAATGTGGTTATACGTCTCTATTTTGAGATATGAGCCGCCATATTGAAACGCGTCATAGCTGAACCAAATTTTCTTAACAGAATTGTTGGACTTGACCTTCTTATCTTTGTTACCCAATTCGTTTTTCTTGATGAATAGCGCTCTTTAGTATGTTATTTTTGCAATTTGTTAATTTTGCTGGGGTATTTTTCAAGGTCATGAAGCTTCAACCTGCATCAAACTCTAAGGACTCAACATTACATTTGAAGTTGGTCTGACAAAATTTTGATTTATTAAGATTTTTTGAAGAGAAAATGGCAAAAATCTTGTTTTTTGCGATTCTTATGGTTATTTAAGGTCGGACGACCTTAAAAGTAAATTTTTTGGAATCCTCGTGCTCGAGTTATATGGAATAGGGTATAATCATTCCCAGGTTGCGAAAGTTGTATTTTTCTTGAAAGATGTCATCATATGAACCCCTTCTACACGGACGCGAACAAAACACCCGGTAACACTTGATTCTGTGACTAAAGAGCTATCAATCCCACATAGTCACAAAACTCCTTCATAAAAAATACCACGGGATAGAAATTATCGACATATGCCCCTACTACATGTTTTATTTGTTAACTTATGTCAGTATCGCAGCATGTCATATTTTGTCAAGGCATGTATTACCCAAAAGATTTGATAAAGCTCCAAAATATCTCGATTACAAGAAGTGTTATCACAAAACGAATCTCACTTCTAGATCTGGCATCTAGGTCGCGATTCTTCAGAGATGACAGAAAATCTCATCTGTCAGAATTCTGGAAAGTGGCTATTTTTACTTATCGCCTCTCAAAAACACAGCGTCACTCATATTTATCCTAACGTTGTAAGAGAACTGCGTCATTTTCTTAATAACATTTTGTAAATCTAATATTTTAAAGATATTCTGCAGGACTACTTTTTGGCAGAGCTAAATTGTTACTACGCGTACCAACAAACTTCAAAAAGTGTGGAAAATTCTCACCATGTAAAACTAAAAACAGAATTTGTGTGACTTTTCTGAAAAGTGACAGCGAAATATTCCATGGCAATCTATGGTTTTGTATGTTAAAAGTTTTAAAGGTTTGTTTACAAACAAAAATAAGCTTAGTAAATTAGTAGTAGATTTTTAAATTAAAAAAAGCGTTCTTCACATGAACTGCTTACAAAAATTAAAAATTACATATTTTTTATTTACTGGAACAGTATTAAGAAACTAAATTTTAAGGAATATTAGCAAATAAGTCCTGACAAAAAATCAGCTAGTGTAAGCTTCGTCAGATTAAAAGTCGTCAGATTTTTTTTAAGGGCGAGATTTGTTAGTGGTTTTTAAATAGGATAAAAAATTTGACTACAAACTAGAATCCTAATTAAAATCTAAGTACTTATCTGACGTTTCGGCAGAAATTCTACTGCCGTTATCAAAGGAGTTTTTTCTTTTCAAATTTTTTTTTTTCGATTCTTTTTTTAAAATATCTGTCTATTGCCATACAACTGACTGACTTTGACTGATGTATATGTCAAATAATAACTTGACATCTTGGTGCTTCGATAGTAGCCAACAAGGTATCAAATACTCTTGGATCAATTCTAACCAAAACAAAACCATTACATGCTGAGCAAAACTGAAAAAATATCGTTCATAAAATTCCTTGCGAGTGTGGTAAATAAATATAACTCTTGAAGTTAGAATAAATGACCATAAGGGGTATCTCCGAAGGGTAGACTGGGAGAGGTCTAAAATTTGCCAACATTCTTTTGAAAATGATCATAGAGTAGCGTGAGAAGAAAAAAGCATATTACAAAAAGAACCAGACAAAATTAAACGAAAAATCAAAGAAAGAGCTTGCATCTATCTTGATTATTATCTATATACAGTTTGTCTTCCAATTTTAAAACAAGATTTTCAAAAAGGTTTTTTAAAATAAATTAAAAAATAGCATTGATATTCTTTGGGTTTCTAATGTATTTTTTCTTAAAGTCAGTCAAAAGATAATCTTTATAGTTGATATTTTAAAATATTTTTTTTTATTTTTATAATCTAAAATCGAAAACACTCAAATATAATTTTGATTTTAAATTTTACTAAATTCACCCAATACCTTGTTGGCTACTATCGACGCACGAAGATGTCGTGTTAATATTTGAAATATACATCAGTCAAAGTCAGTCAGTTGTATGACAACAGACAGATATTTTAAAAAAAGAATCGAAAAAAAAAATTGAAAAGAATAAACTCTTTTGATGACGGCAGAAGAATTTCTGCCGAAACGTCAGAGAAGTACTTAGATTCTAGTTAGGATTTGCGTGTGTGTAGACAATTTTTATCTCATTTAAAAACCACTGACAAAGGAACAAATTTTTTTCTTTAGGAATTTATGCAGGGGGTTGTAACATATTTTTGAAAAAATTTCCTTAACTTGGTGACGAAAAACCCAAAAAAAGTAGTTTTGACATTATGAATCCGCCACGAACATACAGACTTTATATTGGAAGGTGTCCAAGCAAGAAATTGTGTATTTTGGCTACGACAATAACATACCTACGATATTTTATCCAATTCGCTCATCGAACTGAGTTACCAAATTTCACAAATAATATCAGATAAGATAGATTTTTAAGGTAGAGACTCGTTTAGTAGCCCTAACTAGATTTAGGTAGTGTGCAATATTTATTTTCTTTCTGCAACACCCTAGATGACCAAAACTCTTTATTTTTTCAGATTACCAACCATCAACCACCAACTCCAGCCAACCTTTGGGATCGACCAGTCAAAAACGAGCACGGACCCAATTCACCTCCATCCAACTGGTGGAAATGGAAAGGGAATTCTCCGAGGGAAGGTACCTGTCCAGAGCCAAAAGAATCAACCTCGCTCAAAAGCTGACCCTAACCGAGAAGCAGATAAAAGTATGGTTCCAAAACAGGAGGATGAAGTTTAATAAGGACAACAAAATGAACAAAAATGTCAAGCAGTGCAAAGCTTTGTCTCCTGAAAGCACTCACTCAAGCAGTGTTGGGTCGCCTGGTATGGATAGTAGCAGAATTTTAAGACATTCACCATTATTAAATGACTCTGGAGCCTATCAAGGCTTTTCATCGACTAAATGGCATGACTCTATGTATCCCGCCAACTCCTACCCCCATCAATCCATTTATAGCGCAACTTCGACCGCACCGCCAAACACTTCCCACTATCCCAGTTACCCCCCATTTTACAGCAGTTACTCTCCTAGTTGTTACCCCAATTCTGCCGTAACAGGATTCTCTGCAAGTTTAGCTCCCCCAGTTAGAGCGCCAGAACTTTTAACAAAGGAGGAACTTGTGTGTCAATCGAGTCATGAATATACTCCCAATGTTACTGTGTCGTGGCGTCCTGGTGGGAGTATGATTGAGTTGCAGGAACTGAAGTAAATTGTAAATATTTATAAGTACGTGTAAAAGAACTAGATTTAGGTAGTATTTTAGAAGAGTAGGTATCTTTATCTTGTACTAAATACTGTTGTAAATAAACTTTAGTAAATTTTATATCATTGAGAATTTTATTAAAGCACCTCATAATTTGTTCTTCCCGCCCATGAGTCTGATTTGATAAAAATTGTCGGACATGTCGATTTTTTTATTCAAAGGGGACACAATTTTTCTATACTGAAATTTTTTTGCACGCACCCTCTTTCGAATATCTTATGTAAAAATTTAGAAAGTCCGTCCATTCGTTTCTGAGATATTCACTTTTACATTCGCATGAACCAAGGGAAAAATAGCTTTTTTTCCAAAATAATTTTTTTATTTTTTAAGAAATCTCGGGACACGTCGAGTTTGTTTCTCTTAAAGATACATTTTATCATTTGATTTTTTCTTTTATGGTACATTCCTACGAGAAGTGAAATTTACCTGTACAATTTGACTTCATTTTGAAAATAAATATCTCAAAAACGAATCAATAGATTGCAGAGAACTTCAAAATAAAGTATCACTCAACCCAGTTTCCCTCTTCAAAATTTAGGGGTAACGTTTACTCCTCTAAGCAGTGGCGGATCCAGAGAGGGAGCGCGGGGGGCATGCGCCCCCCCTGAACATTATCAAAGTTTTAAAAACATTAAAGAACCACGCACTGGACACATGTTGTACAACTGTTACGAGAAGTAAAATTTACCTGTACAATTTGACTTCATTTTGAAAATGAATATCTCAAAAACGAATCAATAGATTGCAGAGAACTTCAAAATAAAGTATCACTCAACCCAGTTTCCCTCTTCAAAATTTAGGGGTAACGTTTACTCCTCTAAGCAGTGGTGGATCCAGAGAGGGAGCGCGGGGGGCATGCGCCCCCCCTGAACATTATCAAAGTTTTAAAAACATTAAAGAACCACGCACTGGACACATGTTGTACAACTGTTACGAAAACGGATAGTTTTTATTTCGTCTCTACGATCAGTTTCTGAGATATCCGCCCTCCAAGTGAGAAAAATAATCACTGTTATTTTTAAATTAAGAAAATACGGGTCTCTCTAGAATAAGTGAAAAAATAGTGGCTAAAATTTCTAAACAGAACACAAGCTGTACGCAAGAGTCTATTGTTATTGTTGGCGGATGCCCAGTTTTTATACGGGGGATAGTCAAAAATAAGGCATTTTTGTTAATTTTTGAATTTATGTTTCAAGCTATTTTGACAGTCTGAAGGTTTTTTTAAGTCATAATATTTTAATTTCAATTATTTGTAGGTAAGAAAAATAGATTTGGCTTGGGTAACTTAAACGAGTTCATAAAAAAATATGTTTTAAAATTAGAGTATCCTCTTGCCTAAAAAAATTACCGTAGGTAGCTTAATCGGATTCAGATCTTGTGAGCGGCAGAGTAATTTGCAGCCTTCATGCACCTGTCTGCCAAATGTCATATTTAAATTGCATGCAGGGGGCGATCCAAGATATCTCTCTATTAAATTTATGCATTCCAACGATCCTTCAAAGACGCGACGCAGAAAAAACATCAGATATGGTAACAAAAATTATAGAAAATGTTGGCGCATTTTAAACAACCTTTCTCACATAGTGTTAATGGGAGAGTTAGCATTGTTTAAAAACGAAACTAAAAATTGGTTCTTCTCTTCCTGTTTCGGTTGCTACCGCCGAAAGAAGTTTCTCCACTTGACTTGTGAAGACTTATCTTCAGTCCATGGTAGGAGAAGAGACTTAATGGCTTTGCGCTTTTCTATATATATCGTTCAATAAACCTGGATTTAGAATCTATCTTAGATAGGTTTGCAAAGCAAAAAAAAATAATTTTATTATACAATGAGCTTCAGGCTACTGCGAACATAGGGGGAATCAATCGGTGGATTCGAAGCACGCTGCATTGTTATCTTTTGGAAATTTATTTTGTTTTTATTATTTTGTTTTATTTCTGCCTTGCTCGAGAAACAGATTGGTAAGTTCTTAAGTGAAATAATACATTTTTAAAACTAAAAATGGTTGTCTACGAAGTTGCCCAATAAGTACAGATAGACAAATGGTACTATCAAGGCAGACCATTGAGACTTATTCAAGAACTTTTTTTGGAGAATTTTGTAAATCGCCCAGAACCTAGTTTATCAACGATTCATAGGTTTGTGCAGAATTTTAAAAAGTTTGTTTATGTAGCGCCAAGAAAACATAAAAAACCCATTGTTTTGAATGATGAGCAGGAAGTACGAGGTGTGATGATTTGCGCTGCAGTGGAGGAAAATCGAAAGTTAACTAGCCACAAAATTGCCGAAGTAGTTGATGCGTCTTCAGCCACTGTCTTACGTGCTGTCAAAAAGAATGGTTGTCATTCTTACAAAGCGTCAAAAACGCATCAAATTTTTCCCGACGACAACTATCGTCGTATGGAATTTAGCGAAACCATGATGGAAAGGGCTAATCGTGCTGAAAATTTTCTGAGATCTATTCTTTACACAGATGAAAGCACTTTTCCATTATTGAATCGTCATAACCCAACACACGTTCGATATTGGTCGAGGGAAAATTTGCATTTGTATTTTGTTTTAAAATGTTTGGGGAGGTATTGCAGGGGAACATGTAATTCGGCCATTTTTTATTTACTGCAATTTGAATGGTCCAAGATACTTGGATCTACTGCAGCAGCATATTATGGTTTCAACAAGATGGTTGTCCCACTCACAATGTTGGCCTTGTTAGGGAATATCTTGATAATGAATTTTCTAATCGGGTTATAAGTACACGGGGAACTATTTTATGGCCAGCTCGATCAACCGATCTTGCTCCTAATGGCTTCTATCTGTGGAGTTATATCAAAAATAAAGTTTACGGGCATGAAAGGGCTAATAATTTGGAAGAACTTCGGATTAAAATTGAAATAGCTTTTCAAACTATCACCCCTAACATGCTTGGAAACGTTAAAAAAGGTTTTTATAATAGGCTCGGATATTGTCTAGCCGAGCAAGGAGGACTTTTCGAACATTTGCTCTAATTTTTTTTTTAATGGGAGAATCTTTTTGGTTTTTAGAATGTGTTATTTTATTTTGAGAACTTGCTTTTATTTTGTTTCTCCTAATTATTTTCATTGTAACACGTTGTTAGTGATAAATCTGAGCAGTTGAAAATAAAACGCTCTAATTTATCATTGACGCAAAACAAGAAAATTCCGTTATAAAAATTTGCGTATTTATTGACCAAATTCCGGTTTCATTGACTACACTCCACATAACACCGTGGTTAGAGGCGTACTAAACGCAAGCTGCGAACGGCGATCGCAAGCCTAAGGGTTGGTTGCTCCATGATAGGTATGCGGTGTCCCTGCATGTACGTACACTGGCAAATTGGACTTCTTTCGGCCTATGTTCGCAGTAGCATGAAGCGGTCTGTATAACTAAAAGATTTTTAATACGATAATAATGTTGGAATGTTAATACATGCCAAAATAGATTAGTTGTATTAGTTAGTATATGTTAGTCACCACCAAGGGCTCAAGCAACTACGAACATATGTAGGTCGAAACTGTTTGGTTAGTGGAGATGGTCAGGTTACCACTAACTAACATACCAATCTAACCGAACCCCCCAGAACAATGATGACCATAAAAAAGGACTTTTTTGCCCTATGTTCGTAGTCGCTCGAGCCGGCCTACATATGTTTTTATTGCTTGCGCCCCCCCCCCCCTGGTGAAATTTCTGGATCCGCCACTGCCTCTAAAGGGTGCGTGCTACAAAAATTATTATTAATTATACCGAAACTGTAAGCCTCTGGAACAAAAAATCGACTGCCAACCAACCCAACGAATTCAGTCGACGCTACAAACAAACTGCTATCAGCATCAATCTCCAAAATAATTCAAAGTTTTAACTTTTACTTTAAATATAGGGTGTTCCAAAAAAAACCGGACTTTTTGGATTGCCTACAACTTCCATAATAATTATCCGACAGTTAAAATTTAGAGTTTATTTAAAAAAGGAAACTTTAATATTTTTGCGCTTAATGTCGAAACTGACATTTCTTTAAAATTCAAGATGGCGGACAGATTTAAAAAATGGGTATTTTTGACACCCCCCCTGCAAAAAACTTGTGTGCGCCACTGTAACAAAATTATAATGTGCTCTAAATAGCCTTATCCTTTAAAGACATATACGCGTGTTGATTTTTTAAATCGGTTAAGAAATAAGAAAGTTCTGCAGTGTTACGTTTAATGCTGTTCTTGTGGTAAAAGACTGTTTCACTAATAGTTATCTTTTTTTGGACGGTACATGGTTTGGTCAAAAATAATCAGAATTTAAAGATTTTAAGCTTTCTTAATAGCTAAAAGTCCAAATTTTAAGTACTTTCTGCAAAACTGCCATTTCTTTGAAATTCAAGATGGCGGAAAAATTGAAAAATGCTTTTTTTACCTTCCTGAAAAAAAATTGGGCACCACTGTAACAAAATTAAGTTGTGCGCTAAATAGCCTTATTCTTTTAACGTATACACGTTACGTTTATTTAAATCGGATAAGAAATAAGAAACTTATGGTGTTTTATTACTATGAGTTATCTTTTTAAACTGGCAAAGTAAAAGTCCAAATTTTATGCGGCTAATGTCAAAACTGGCAATTCTTTAAAATGTAAGATACCGGATCGACTGCCTTATTTTTTTAACGTAACGAATTAAAGTCGGTTAAAAAGTTTAAAAAAATCTGAAGTTTTACTTGTAACAATTACATACCTATTGGGTGGTGTTGCAGAGTAGAATTAGGACTTAGTAGGCCATGACAAAAAAAATACTTTAATAACTGTCTTTGCCTGTCAGAATGCGCGTCTCTACTACTACATAAGCACTTTGTAAAAAATCTGTTTAAAAGTGGATTTACAGTGTCTCAAATATTAAGACGAAGATAATTCATTACTATAGATAGAAACCCTGCAATTAAATTAAATTAAAAAAAACTTAACTCAGCATATCTTGGCAAGACTGAGCGATTGATCCTTGTATGGATGAAAAGTCCCAGGATAAACAAAAAAAACCTACTATTTTTTATTTGTTACAAAAAAAAACAATACTCAATTAAGACCAAAGTAATTGAGGTATTATCACATATCTAAATTTAATTACAGTGGTTATTTTTTTGAGGGTTCAAAAATACTCAGCCCATAAAGCCGTCTGCCATCTTGAATTTTTAAAAGATGATAATTTTGTCTCTCTTTTCCAGTTGCCTTATAAAATTTGTCCCGTCAAGTCAAAAAAAGATAGTTTTTATTACTAAAAGAACATCGACTGTAAAACTGCAAAACTTTCTTATTTCTTAACCGACTTTAGTAATCGTTACGTGAATATACGTTCAAAAAATAGGGCTATTAAATCCGCATTTTCATTTTATTACACTGGCGCACACATTCTTTTTCCAGAGGGGATAAAAAATACACATTTTTCAAATCTGTCCGCCATCTTGAATTTTAAATAAATGTCAATTTTGATATTAGGTGCATATAATTCGTACTTTTAACTATTAATGAAGCTTAAAATCTTTCGATTCTGATAATTTTTAACCAAACTGTACACCGTCGAATAAAAAGATGACTTACAGTAAGAAAACTGCATAACTTTCTTATTTCTTAGCCGATTTAAATAAACGTAACGTGTGTTGACGTTAAAAGAATAAGGATATTGAGCACATAACTCAATTTTGTTACAGTGGCGCACACTTTTTTTTCAGGAGGGATTTTTTTTTAAATCTGTCCGCCATCTTGAATTTTAAAGAAATGTCAGTTTTTATACTGGGCGTGTAAAATTTAGACTTTTGGTTTTTAAGAAACCTTAAAATCTTTAAATTCTGATGAATTTTAATGAAATTGTATAACGTCGAATAAAATGATGACTTATAGTAAGAAAGTTTTCTACCACACAAACACCATCAAATTTAACATTTCTTAACCGATTTAAAAAAACGAAATGCTTATACACCTTTAAATGATAAAGCTATTTACAGCGTATCTTAAATTTATTACAGTGTCGCACAAAATACCCATTTTCCAAATCTGTCTGCCATTTTGAATTTTAAAGAACTATCAGTTTTGACACTTAGCGCATAAATCTTGAAGTTTCCTTTTTCAATTAAACTTTAAATTTTAAAATTCTAAAAATTATTGTGGAAGTTTTAGGCAATCCAAAAAGTCCGGTTTTTTTTTGGACACCTTATATTAACAATAACTAGGGCAAATAGGCAGTATAGTTTCTTATTATCTTATTAAAAATTAAATAACGTAATTCTATTTAATTTTTTATGTTTTACACACGCTCCGTTCGTAGAAAAAATAGCGTTTCCAACTCGCGCGTAAGTGACTTGTCCGCCCTTGATTGAAATCGCGTGCGGAAAAGTGGCACTTTTTGCACTTGTTAGGAAATATGTTATTTCACACTTTACTTTTTGAATTTTGTGTGCCCCGGTAAAATATAAAAGGTGGTGCCTTTTTATGGTGTTTTATAGGGTTTTATAAGACTCTACGAGCAAGCTGTTTTCCTTGTCAAAACTGCTAAAAAAATATGTACTTTACCAGAGTCGCCTAGGTTTTTATGAGTTTGTATCAAATACCGCATAAAATAGTAATTTAATTTTATGCGGTATGTGAAAATGTGAAAATAAAAAAAAATATAATTTTATTAAAAAAAAACGCTTTAACAATCTACTGGTTTTTGTTAAAAATCTTGAAATTACTCCAAATCATAAAACCACTATAACACTTTTTCTTGGTATGTAAAAGAGCCAAAAGATACAAACAGTTTCGGACCTAAAGCAAATAATATTTTTTTTCAATTATTGTATTTTTTGTCCCGTCCAACCCAAAAGAAAAGCTTCACTGGTTCATGGTTCACAATAATTTTTAACATAACTCCTTTAATTGCACTGCCTTTAGTTTAGTTTGGAAAAGCCATAATAAAACATTTTCCTAAAAAATTGAAATCTTGTATAAAAGTAAGAATGTACTAAAATTAAGTTTTGGCTTTTCTTGTCCCGTCCAAACCAAAGTTTAAAGGTTTGCCCTATAAGCTCAGGTTACCACTAATGCCCGTGTGCACGGGTTCGGCTTGACATGTAAGCCAAGCTTAAGCTTTACTTTTGTTTTGCAAGGGTGTAGAATATCATGTAAGTGGCACTCAAGCTGTAGTTAAGATAAGCCATAGAATTACTTCGGCTTAAGCGCATTTTTAGGTTATGTGAGGTATTTTTTTGATTATGTGTTTAAACAAAAGCCATTAATTTAATCAGATTATAAAACTGTTCCGTTGCCTTAAAATATTTTTGTAATTGTAATAGTGGTCGGTGCTTAAAATGGAACTTCTTTGGGATTACGAAGAAGATGAAGAATTAGACTTTGTAATTAATGTAACACCTACCAAAAAGGATTTTTCAAAAAATGAGATGAATATACCTTTTACAAAAGGTTTAGAACGTCCAAAAAAATCATGTTTTTTTCTCTAAGCGAATAATTCACCTTTTTTTACAAATTCGCTGTAAAGAAACTGAAAAATGGGTTGGGTTGGTCTGGTGGTGTAATAATTAGTATGTTTTCACATCGTGTTCAATACGTATCGAAAATCAAGCATCTTGTTCTTCATATGTCACGCTCTTTGTCGGAACAGAGAACATGCTCTATGAAAGAAAAAGAAGACAATCTTTTCAATACGTATTGATCACGATGTGAAAATATATACTAAATAAATAGTCAGGTTCTATAGTTAACCAATTATAGTAGTTTTATTTGCCTTTTCCTCCATACAAACATAAATCATCAATAACATTTATTTTTTTAAAACAACCTCAAATTTTACGTGCTTTTTTGACAGCTGACAGGTGATAATCATGATCACCACACAAAAAACACAAAAAAATGCAGATAACTGCCACGTTGCCAATAATTTCCTTACTTTTTCCAAGTGGAACATATTCGTAACCTTTGCAAACCAAGTAAATCTCAAGGGTCACCCTCAGTTCAAGCGGCACTTGAACAAGTAGAAGAAGTAAGGGGAAGTGGTGCACACGGGCATTATTGTTTTAAACGATTTTATTACATAACCTATGGTTTTAGGAAATTATTTATTAGAAGATATAGTCATAATTTTAATCATATAGAAGTCGCAGCTGGTTTTACTAGTAATGGGTTACTTTTCTGTCCCGTCCGACCGGCGACCGCTTGAAATGGTCGTATTATAAAATCTCGTAAAACTTCTCTAAGCGATTTTATGCGGTTTTTTCTGACAGCAATATTGCACAATCTAAAGTAGTTTTGGGATGATTTAGATTAGATTTAAGTTTTCGTCTCAAAAGAAAAATAATGCTTCAGTTAAAATGGCGGACGATTAGGTAAAAAGGGCTTTTTCTATACATTCATCAAAAACATTATTTTAGTAACTCTCTGCAGATAACTAAAGCATATCTTTTTTGGTTACCGATGCAAAAAACGTTTTTTTTGGTTGAACGTCATCGAGTAAAAAGGCACATCGCTATAGACACCCCCTTGTTATTTACCAGCCGCCTTGATTTATAATGTAAAGATGGTGCGTTGCGGTAAAGGTATTAAACAAAATAGTGTTAACAACTCGTGGCTAAACTGTGTTTTTTTTACTCGCGTTTTTAAATTCCTCGCTGCGCTCGTTATTTAAACCAAGGATTGTAAAAAAAGCACTATTTTAGCCACTACTTGTTAAAACTACTATTTCGTTGTTTCATGAAGTTAAACACAAAGCGCTTGGCAAAATATTGCATTGCGCCAAGTAAGACAAAATAAAAAAAGTGACATATATCATTCACAAATCCCAAACAAAAAAACAACTTTATTTTTTTGTTGGTTTACATTTTTTCACAAACGAATAAGCTAAATTAATTTTAAATTTCTGTGTCAAACATTTTTATACCTCAGTTAGAATGGCACACTTAGGTTAAAAAAAAAATAATTTTTCGTAAGATAAACAAAAAATACTTGGCAAAATATGGGACGCGTTCGTCAAATCACGCTTTAGATTATCTCAAGAAAAGCAATAGAATTGATTTTCGATTTTTGTAAATAAGATTCAAAAATATTGATTTTTCATTAATCCAGTTCATATTATTTAGAATAACGTAATGTTACAATTTTCTTTTTTTTCCAATACCTAAGCATCCTCGTAGTCATGTCATTTTTTAAATATTTTGCCAAGTATTTTTTGTTTACGTACAGTTAATTTCAGATAAAATGCGTACATGGAAAAACAAAATACATCGTTTTTTCTTCCTATAGATGCGTCATTTCATACTATTCATTTTGCGCACGTCATATATCATGACATATTGTATTTTTGATTTAAGTAAATCATTGTCAATATTTTTTTACTTTAGTCAAAATTCATTTTAAAATGGTTCCGCAACTTGCGGCCTTTACGAAATGGCAAATAATAACTCGACTGCAAGATGGATGGTCAGTAAGAAGGGTTAATAAAGCCACTGTGGTGCAAAATAAGGTAAGCACAGAGGAACAGGATGGGCCGGAGGCATCGGATGGACAATTACTGAATAATTTGCGAGAGAACAAAACCAAGCATGACTGATCTTTGCACTCAATCACGCTGCAGAGGACATAGACAAACTACTTGTAGTTTGTAGACCTTTTTCTCTTATGGAAAAGCCTAGGTATAATTATTTCGGGGTCTGGTAATTTTTTTGTTTAATAGATGGCGATAGTAGTACAAAAATTCTTAATTTGTCATATCTCTCCCTTAGCTGACGCCAGCGCATAGAGGCGGATTTATTGATTTTTAGACAACAACGACAATGGCGTTTGTTGAGGTTATTTTTGATCTTTTGAAAAGAAAGGAATTATTACAAGCTACAGGCTTTTATAGTGTACGATGAGTAAAATAAAGTGTAGTATGAGGTGTAGTACAATCGTATATCAAATTTAAGCTATGTTTTATAAAATATTAGAGACCAAGAGACCACACCATGATGGAGCAACCCAGAAAGAAAGGCAGGTAAGTTTTTTTTTAATTTTAGTAGATACCAAAACTGTTCACAAAAATATTAGAGCCCTGGTCAAAAAGTATTGAGAAGTTTTGTTTTACTCTGTAAAGAGGGACTAATCTTCTGTATCTTTAGTGCTCCTGCCTATACATTAAAGCGTTATACGTACAAGCTGATCATAAAGTGAGCATATTTTATCTTATAAAATTTAAAAAAGGAAGTGTCTAAAGAGCCGGCAATTCGGCTGAATAGATGTGAGGCTAAAAAGCCGGCAATAATTATTTATTATGTGTTTTTCGTTTTTTTTAAAATTTTTTAAACTAAATTAACACAACCTAACCTAAACAGACTCAAACCAACTTATTCAAAGCCAAAACAACCCAAAAAAAAACATATTAAAACTCCTACATCTTTTTTTGACTTGTTTAATTAGGATAAGGTTGGGTTAATTTAGTTTAAAGTGTGTTTTTTTGTGTTGTTTTGTCTTTTAATAAGTTGGTTTGAGTCTGTTTAGGTTAGGTTGGGTTAATTTAATTTAAAAAAAAAGAAAATATGAAAAACACATAATAAATAATTATTGCTGGCTCTTTAGCCTCACCGCTATTCAGCTGAATTGCAGGCTCTTTAGACACTCCCTAAAAAAAACGTGACTATCCCAGTACTTAGAAGTGTTTACAGTACCTACCTTAAACTGAGGCTTAAACAGAAGTCAGGCTTAGTTTTCTTAGTACCCCACAAAGTCTATCCATGGCATAATTAAATAACTATAATGTATTGCATATTTATATGTTTATTTTGTTTTTTAAATTTTAAAGTTTTTCTCACAATGGGTTTTAGCCTCTCTTTCTTTTTCCAATATGGAAGGACTGGTCCATTAATTTGGCCTAGTCTCCCTTAATAAAACTTTGGTAGGGACTCCTGATGATGGCAGCCTGAGCTTCCAAAACATGTCGGGTTTAAAATAAATTCAGTGGAGAAAGCACGGTGACCACCAGTCATAAAATCATAAAATTTTGAAAATTTGGTCACAAATTTATTAAAAAAAATTACACCCCAACTGGTGGTTACCCTGAGAACGATCAATTTGTTTGATTTAGTTACATTTTTACAAATTTAATGTATTTATAAATGTTATAATTTTAACTAATTAGCCAATGTTTGTTTTATTTCTTTTTACAGTTAAAAGAAGGCGCTCTTTAATTCCTAATGAAGTCAATGTGCCCAGACAAGCTAATCTCACACCAAAAGTATGACATTTCTATAGGAAAGTTATTGATAGTAGTAAGCGATTGCCTAAAATGACCAGTTATAAAGCCAGAAGACTTACTTTAGAAGAAAAGATTCTCTCCCTCAGTATTTTTAAATCAATTGGTAAGACGTACAGGCTATTGTCTAAGATTTTCGCTTTGCCAAGTAGAAAAGTAAAAAACTGTTTGTGAAGTTTGCAGGAGTAAACTTAATTATAAGTCATGATAATGATGTTGTCAATAAACTTATTGATGCCTTGCAGTATAAAAACAGTAAGTTGACAAAACCAGGAACATACTTTAATTTTTTATTTGGCAAGACACAAACTTTATTATATTTCTTAATCCCTAAACTAACCACAATAATAAAGTTAATTATTAGGGGTTTGTTCTGGTGGTGTAAGCAAGTTAATAAGATTTGTAAGATTTTCTAATAGTCTAAAAAGAGGAGATTATTGCGATAAATAAAAAAAAATCAGCATTTCATGAAGCCAAACAAAAATGATTTGGAAAAAAATATGTTTTCTTTCTTGAGGCTTTATATTGAATTTTGTGTACTAATTATGACTAAAGGCAATTATCCTCACAATTATCTGTGGAATAATTTTAATAATAACTATTTCTAGGTCATTTATCTTCTTTTTAAATAATTTTTACCTCGATTTTTACTATAAGGTAATATTTTCTGTTTTTACTTATTTTACCAGATGAATCATTATATTTTTCACCTCCTTTTTACTCCCTTAGCATTGGAGGGATAACAAATGTTAAACTTTGTAAAAAAAATAAAGGAATTCTTGTATTCAACACTCCAATATAAAAAATACGTTGTTTGATGGACAAACCAACTGTCGACCTAAATTTGGGCCAAAACCGACGTCATGTTAGGTTGTAATTAGTCGGAAGTCAGAAAAATGCTGCTTGGGAAGCCTATTATTTTGAAGGAAAGTCCAAAACCTTCCCGGACTTTTTCTGGGTGTATCCGGACTTTTTCCAGGTGTAAACAGACTTTTTAAGGGTGTATTCAGGCTTTTTTTAGAGTGTGTTTAAAATTTCATGTGTATCCAGGCTTTTCCTGTGTGTATCAAAACTTTTCCGGTGTGTGTCCAGGCCTTTTCAGAGTGTATCCAGACTTTTCCAGGCTGTATCTAAATAGTTCCAGGGTGTATTTTGTCCTTTTTAGAGTGTATTCAGACTTTTGTCTATGTCGATGTGCTATACAGGTTCAGGATATGTTGTCAAAAATTTTAGCGCCAGTAAACTAAGGAAAGAAAATAGAGTTTCTGGATCTTAACATAGGCTATTTTTTATTTGGATTGAAATTGAATTTTTCAAAAGCTTTTTTGCATTTTAGGTGCTATATATATAGGTTGTCAAAAATTTTGGCGCGCTTAAACTAAGGTTTTTATAAGCTTTTTAACGAAGTTCTACAAAGTAAGAAAAATATTAATTTTTTTTGGTATTATAAAGTTTTTTGGTGGTAGCATCAAAGGGTGTAATAGGCGAAAGTTCAAAAACAATAGGGGTCTGCTAATTCTATCGCAAAAGACGATCGCCAAAACAATTGCTAGCCTGCTCAGGGGTGGCAACTTTCAAAACCTAACGGTACTGCGATCTTAACAGACCCGTAGCAAAAAATTGTATTTTTGAACATACCCATTCAATTGTTGCAGCAAATGTCACGCTTCCGTCAACTTGGCAGCAATATTTATTTTGTAGATTGAACTCCGCCACAAAACATGTACCTACGGCTATAGAAGGCGATCTGATGACTTAGGGCCCTGTTATAAGTTTTTTGCTACTGTTGCGCCTCTAGTGACTCGGTCTCGAAGCTTGAATTAGGGTAGCGGCGCTGGCGCCGGGAAATTTTGAATTCGGGTATTTTTTAAACTATTTCAGTTCATTAGAAACAACATTATTTTGGAGAACCTAATTCATCAATAATTAATTTTATTTTCCAAAATATTGTTGATTCTAATGACTATAAATTTAAGAAATAAACGAAATGCGTCGTATTTAATAAATTATATTATTCTTTTAAGAAGATATATACATATCGAAACTATTGTATTTATTATTAAACTATATTTATTATGCTTCCCATGGCGGCCTCAATAGCAGCAGTTTCTTTTAGGACTTGCGAGATTTTTCATTTTCAAAAAATTTTATGTAACTGGTTGCCCATCAGCATTTTTAAACGGAGTGGGCTAAAAAAATTGTAATTAACAAATAGGCTAAATAAATGCCCTATTCAAGCGTTAATAGACCATCAATATTGGTGACACCGTAGGCAAAATCAGTTATTTTTCTCCCGTATCCAAAAATAACCGAACCGAAATACGTTACTTACGGAGGCTTAACGGGGCCCACTTGGTTATTTTTTGCAACCAACCAGATTTATTTCTGAGCAAATCTGCAGCTGATAGGTGATAAATCGTTTTTTTGTTTAGTTAGGTTTTTAGGTTTTTTGTGAAAGTTAATTTGCAAAAACAGGAATTGTTGTTTTCTTTTCTATTCTATTTACATTAGCAGTTTGTATGTGGGCAAAAGAATACGGTTACGGTAATTTGTGTTTGTGGTTTAAAAACTCTTTTTAGGATCTCAATTACAGTAATACGTTAAGAAAATAAGGTGAAGATTAGTTAGTAGTCTATTAACTCTCTATCGAATAGGCTGTTTTTCCTTTTGGTCCCGATTCTTGAATTTCAAGAGAATGTTCGAATGGAAACGTTCACATTCTTCGTTTCAGCCAATAAGAAGGCTCAAAAGCTGCCAAGCTTCTACAGTGCACGCGAAAAGGTAACTCGATTATCATTTTTTAAGAGCACCCGTTCTCCTGCTCAGAGGAAGGTGTATGAAAGTGTAGGAGTTCCTTCGATACACGGAAATTGGGCGGGGTGGAGGTTCGGCCGTGGTCGGATGGGTTTCAGATAACTCGTGATAGCTTTAAAGCCCGTTATTGGGCGATATGAAGGAGGTGACCGTTCCCGTGCGACCTTTCCTACAAAATTCCAGAATCGGCACCCAGATGTAGAAACCTTACCCGGTACTTACCCTTAAAGTCTGTTTCAGACCCTGGCAGTAAATGCAAGGATGGAATTACATAGTTTTCTGGTTTAAAATGTCGGGTGAGTCCTCTAAACCTATAAAGCATTTCAGATAACAAACCATTGTTTTTGGCGAGCTTGATCTCTAGGGTGTGGAAAGCGATGAAGCAGAGGATCACTGGGACACAATTCTTGGGCATAGTTTTCCAATTGTACTTGTTACCAAAATCCAAGAAGTTACTGTAACAGGCCAAAAAAGGCCAAAAACACACAAAACTAAAAAACATCAATGAAAAGACCTCACGAAAGGAACGAAAAAACGATGACATTGATGGACATTAATTAAGATAGATGTCATCGGCGCAAATTGTCGCGTGAGCTTCGAGACCGAGTCCCAAGAGGCGCTGTAACTTTTTTTTGCGATGCCCTTAGTAAGAGTTTTCTCTAAGTCCGTAGGTATTTGCTTTGTGAACTCCGCGTTGTGTTTTGAAGTTTTCACAGTTTATTATTTTGAATTTTGGAGTTTACTTCAGTTAAAGAGGCAAGTAAATCATTAATTTTAATAGTAGTTTGAGAGTTGGGGTTAAAAATCTACTCTTTTTATTTCATTTTAAAGTGAGCTTTACCTGAGAGAGGTAAGGTTTTAAGGGTCTTTAATAAATAATTATGGTGTCGTTTTTCGATTAAAAAAGATGGACCTTTTCAGTGTTACAACACATTTTTAAGCCATAACTTGATCATTAACTTTAATCTCGGTTTTAATATACTTTATTATCTAGCTATAAATATATTTGTTTTTTGGGCTTATCATAGCTTATGTAATCGCCCCCTGCTCTTACAAGGAAGCCAATTTTCTAACTTTGATCAATGTCAGAAAAATTCAGATGTATAAAGGATTTTTGGTAGACCTCATAAAAAAATTACTTCCCTGGTTTCTTAAATAAAAAAAAAATTATATTTTCCGATTCCTGGGTTAGTTTCTATTTAATTTATACACATAAGTTTTTTTTAATTGCCTGTGGTGCTAGTACATATTTGACTTATTACAATTTATTGCATTTTGTTTTATGACCTTCTTAAAAATGTTTGTCAGGAATTTTTATCCAAATGATCAGGAAAAGTTAGGGATTTTTTTTTTCCTAAAAAGTATGCACTTTTGTTTATTTAATTGGCAAAATCTACATCAAACTCCTCTTAAACAGATTTTTTTGTATATGTTACTATCTTACAATAATTTGTTTTTTTTTTAGATTAGTACCTACCAAGTAGAAGATGGACTCAGCCCAACCCAACCCACTTAAAAGGCTAAGTTATAACAAGACTTTTAAGCCGGTATCCCCTGAAACAGGTAAAAAGTTATTTTATTGCAATGTAAAATTTATTGGCAGTTAGCTAATTCCAAAAATGATCTGAAAGCAGATTTGTCAAAATTGCTTTTAAGAGAGGTTTTTGTGGAGAAAGATATCAGCTTTTTTTTATTAGGTAGGTTACCCATGTATTTTATGGATTTCTAAATAAAACGTACTAGTGCTGCAAAACACTTTTCTGAAAACCCTGATACTCAGTATGTAAAAAGGTCATATCACAAGATTTTTTTTCATCATAATTATTTTTTCAAGGATTACAAATCCCACAGACGCCCTACGATTTTTATGAAACCAGTATTTGAACTGAATTTCGATTATACTTTTATAATTATAATTTTTTTAGTTAAGAGTCAACTCAGATTAAAACCATTGACATTGGACCTCGCATTGGACGAAATCATCTTGTAAGTAAAACAATTAAAAAATGTTCTATTAAAATTAAAATTAAAAAATGTGCATATTTGAGCGAATTATACATAAAATATTTTACATATGACCTACAAAATGTTTCAGTTTGCCAAGAAAATTAATTTTTTTCTTAGGGTATCAAGAAGAATATAATGGGAGGCAAAACAACAAAAATGGTTTCTCTATCTATATAATTTTGTTTTTAATGAAAAAATTTTGAATTAACTAGCCAGGAGCTTTTTCAAACTTCAAAAAAAGAACAAATTGTTTTTAAAATACATGCTGTAGGAGTTGGCTAGACTTTAATTTCACTTTTTTTTTGGAAAGCATTTTCGCGAACTGGCAACTTTCTACATGAAATATTATTTTTTAAAACTAACAAGTGCCAAAACAGATCCCTAGTTTTCAAGTTTTCAAGAGTAATGACAGGTATATTTTTAAGGTAAAGATTACTCCCGTCCAACTAACGTGTGGATCCTTGAAAAATATCTCTTAAGATTGATATTTGTTTACTTCTTTAAAATGAATTAAATCTCCTTTATTTCATATTTCTTGTACTTTTACTTTTAGGAACATGCAAAATGTATCCCGATGACGTGGGCACAACCCCTGGATAAATCGCAGGAAATATCAAACTTAAAGTCAAAAATAAGCAGGTGGGTTTTTTGTCAAGTGCGGACCTGGCCCTAAATTTGGGAGGGTAATCAGATTTTTGGCGAAGCCAAAAATTTTTGAGAATATTGCACTAGGAATTGCATTTTTGACACAAAGTCGTAAACATTCATGGTGTTATAGCGCCACAGGCGAAAATTTTTTTCAATTTTGGAAGATAATTCTTGATTTTTTAAATGTTTTTGTGAAAAATGTAAGTCCAGGGGGAGCGCAATTACCCCCACTTCGCAACCCGCGCTTGTATTGTCAACTGACGACAAAGGTAGTGCAATCAATATTATTTGGTTTGTGATAAACTTGCTTTTGATATTTTTGGGAAATATTAGGAGTCCTCAAGCCCTACATGAGTAGATTTGAGACCAATCATTCATAGAGGCCATACAACTTAACAGGAACTTAAAAACTAGTTTCTTGTAAGTAGACAAGAAAGTCTCCTTAGTCCTTTTTTAACAAATATTTTAAAAGTCACTATGTAATATTCCGAGTTATAGCAAATTGACGATAAACGCGAATGTGCTCGAGTGCTGAGGTGAAAATTATGATAATTTACTGCACGAGGCATATTCTGCGGACTATTTCCTGAAATTCCTAATCTTTACAACTTGCGTTTCACTGAGCTGTTTTGTTCAGTCCTCATAAACAATACTCTACTTGATAGTAATAGGCAAAATATGTGTTAAAATGGGCTGTTTAGTGCAAATTGTCGCTATAATTCGTTTGCTATTGGTCCAAATCTGCAAGCCCCCATCCTTTTTATTGGTCAACATTTTCAGAGATATTTTCTAAGGGAAATAGTCTACTTTATTTTTCTGTTTTAAGTAATTGACAGGAATAAGTCTAAATAAAAAGACTTTAATATTTTGTGTGCAGATGTTGCAGATTTGAAATTTGTGCTAGGATGACCGATTGGGTTGTTTTTATTTTGTTTCAGATTTTGTAGACTCTGGGAACAAGTTTACAACTGAATAAATTTTCACATGACTTAGACGAGATATAATTAGTTAATAAATATAAGAAAAAGTTTGACTTTTTATGATTATATTTGTAATAAGAACATTTGGTTTAATATAGTAATTAAATCTAGTTGTTGAAATATTTAAGTTTATTTAAAAACCCACCAGAATAAAATGCATCCATTTAAAATAATGATAATTTTATTATAGTTCAACCTAAATAAAAGGAAGATATTTTTACCAGCGCATTCACCATAATCTATAGAAAAGAAGTACACAGTGAACAACAGGCTCTTCGTAACTGTAGTTAAAATATAATAAAAAGGAATGGCTTTTAAAGACTAATTATTTTCAACTTCTAAGGTATATTTTTAGAGAAATATTGATTTATTCAGTTTTCAAGCCTTCACAAGCTTGTTTCTTTTAACAAGATTTAAAAATAACACACTTTTTGGTTTGGAAAAGAAAATAGAAATATAATATGCTATTGTACCAGTAAAAAACACGGTTTATGTTTAAATCAAATAAGTAAATAAGCAGACAGACCCTTGGTCACATGCAAACGAAGTTCCAATAAAATGCAACTTTTAAATTATTCTTAATTTTACGTTCCAATGTAAACAGTGTAATTCGGAAATAAGCCAACCAACTATTTTTTTTCGGTGTAGTTGTAAATAGCTTGTTGTTGGTCCTGTTGCGCAGTCTTAACCCCATTTTTTTTTAACACTTCAATTTCTTTGGGAGGCACAAACATCATCAAAAAATTTTGCATCCATAAGTATCCCTAACTACCTACAAACATTCATATCCTCATAAGGTTTTTTGTACCCTACCTTTTTGTCATATATGACATCCTAGATAGAAAAAAAACAAAAAATTTTAAGATCTGGATCTGCTTTTTTGATTGCCAACAACGTTTAGTAAGCAAATAAAAGGTTCTAGGTTTTGCATTTGGAATGTCATAAACTGTCAGCGTCGGCGAGAAATACGGTGACCGGACTATATCTGAAATTACGTTCTGATTGGTGCGATGATTTTTCAGTTACAGAAAAAAAACCTGTAAGTGTCTAGTTAAAGTACATATTTCAACGCATCCGTATCGGTATACGTAACGCGTTCGAAATAAAATGAAAATACACCTCATTTTTGACTTTTTTATGCGATGTTTCGAACGATGCCCGCTTTCTTGAAGGTTTCGATGACAGAACTGCCGAGTGAAATCGTTACGTATGTTCGTGGGTCCGTAACGATACGTGCATCCTTCCGTACGCAACGAGATTCTGTCATCACACCCGTCAAAGAAGCAGGCATCATTCGAAACATGGCATCAACAAGTCAAAAATGTAGTGTTTGAGGTTATAAAATTGGTGATTTTTTTAGACCAGCTCTGGGGGGTGGTTTAAATTTATAACCCCCAGAAAGAATTGTTTTGTGGCAATTGTTAATAAGTTCGTTCATAATTTCCCTAAGTAAGCGTTTTCACAAGGATTAATTTACCTTATTTAATATCCCAAGTTGTTCATTAATCAATAAAACACCCCTCCAATTTTGTCCAGAAAAACGCCATATCTTGAAACCGTTTTCAGCACAAAAAATATATTTATGAGGGCACTACGATGCAAAACAAACATAAGTGAAGGTCACTGATTATGCACGGAAAATATACCAAACAAAAAAACCCAAAACAACTATATTAATTTATTTACAAACTGAAATTAAAACATTGAGGCTGTCTAAAAGCTCAGTCAAGAAAACGGTCCTTACTCAAAGACCACTCATTTTAAAGCTGTAGCTTTCATCAGTAGAGGTTGGTGCAAGCCAAGGTGCAAGCAGAGGTAAAAGATCCGAACTCGCTGTTTGTGATTGAACTTTTGTGACAGTGAACAGTGACAGAAACGTGAACAAAATTTGCATTTAGGATTTTTAATACATTTCATAAATAAAAACACCTTTTACATAAATACAAAATTAATCTTCTCCTTATTTTATTATTACCCATCTAAATCTTTGTGTGACATCAGGTATTAATTGGAAAAAATAATTAACACGGTAAGTTTTAATTAGAGTGATATATAACGCCAATTTTAATTTGTTCTATAGAGTGTTTACTATTTAAACCCCGCGTGGGTTTAAATTTTTTAATTTCCTTTTTTTCTAAATTGAAACTTTCTTCTTAAATCCAACAAAAGATTGTGTTAAGATGATTATTCAATAAAAAAATTTATTAAAATTCTTTTTATAAATCAAACTATTTTGAAAACTCAAGGATGGTTGATTTAAATTGCTTAAACCAGAAATGTCACTTAAACTTAAGACCGTTCTAAAATAGACTAAACCGTTTTAGTAAATCCCACCGTAAGTGTCTAGTGTCTAATAACTTTTGAACCAAAGTTGCTACAAATATTCAAACTTACGTAACTGGAAATAGGAGAGTGAGAGGGAGGTTGCTATATTTTAAAATTCATAACTTTTGAAACAAATGTAGTTTTCAGATTTGAGTTTTGCTTCATGTTCAATAATTTTACAGACAAATAAATCATTTTGGGAGGTGGTTTGCAGCGTTTGATATCTTTGAAAATTCATAACATTTGAATTTTTTACCTTTTAGTTTAAAATTAAATAAAATCGTTTAACTTAAAAGCTTTTTATTTATTATTCTCAATTAGTTGCCTTCTCTGAAAAGCACCTCTCGGACGCGTCTTCCACCAGACTTTCACAACTTAAGCATCAACAATATACCAATAACGATTACCAATAATTTCTTGTAACCACTAATCCTCGTTTAATCCTCTAATCTCAATTATATTGAGGTTCCCCGTTGACTGGAATGACTTTTGACTTTAACTATATAAGCTGACTGACTCTATAGGGTGTTTGACTCGTGGTTGTAGTTTTTTGACTCGCTTGGTATTATGCAAGCGCCATACAGATTTGTGCGTGGAGGACTTATGTTTAATAATGAAAAAATAAATGACCTTTTATTGTTTAGTAATATTATTTGCAGGTATATTTTACATTTGTTTAGTCTAAAATTAATCACTATTTTTAGTTAAAGAAGTACAAAAAAAACGTGTGAAAGTTTTTTTACGATTTCTTATATTGATTGAACAAAGTCGAACCAAAACAAGTGTAAACTGTGTAAAGTTTTCTATCTAAAATCTAAATCTAAATCAAGAAAGCGGTAAAATTGACCCCCTGACGGGACATTGTAAGGTTTATTTATAACTACCTACTACACCCATTGTATATATGTTTTGTAACCTTAGATCTCCCACATAGCAATTTGTCATTCTTAGCGAGTGCCTCTAAGAAGAAAAAGGATGTGCTAAAGAAGTTCTACATTCAAGGTGATCACTTTTCATAAAATCATAATTTCTCATAATTTTTGAAGATGTATTCTTAAACTTAAAAAAAAATCATAAAATATGACAATCTACCCTTTGCGGATCACTATTTTTTAAGTCAGTTTTTGTAATTTTACAAATTTTAAATAATTAGCCAAGAAATACCAGGTCGTGTTTAACCTTTCTCTCTCTAGAGATGTGTATTGGAAAGGGAAATAAACATTTTGGACTACTTGGTCTCATTAAGTTTATGTAAACAGACTATTACCACGATCTTTATTTGTTTTGTGCTTTTGTAAAGAGGCGCAGAATACTTTGGTTTCAATTTCACTGTCCAACAATGAAAATGTTTCGGGCTCAATAATAGCTAATTCTTAAGTATTTTAATCCACTGAATTCAAAAATCACCATAAAAATGAGAGATTAACTGTAGTTTTGGAGATAAGGTGATATTTTACATTTTATATCCTCCAAAAGCATCGAAAGAGAAAATAATAGAAAGGGCAGAGAACTGGATAGAGTGGGGAGTTAGAAATAGTGGTACGCCACCATCGAAATTGACTATCGATAGAGATAAAACTACAGAACTATCGATAGTTTTAATTTAGCCATCGATATTAGCAATACAGCCCTACTATTCTCGATATATATAAGCGGGTACTCCCTCCTTTCCGAAATAATTGCGTATTTGCGCGTCTTTTTATTCAGGGCAAACGATACCTTACAGTTCAGTTTCATATTTCTTATCGAACGCACAGTTAATGTAGTGTGTATGGTATTGTTATAAAACTAGGTACACGGAGACACAATATATCATCGCAAACTGACTATAGTGTTTATGCTGTAAATCTAAGGTTTATATTTTACATACAATATTTCTGTTTTGTGTAGTGCAAAATTTGTTGTTTTGGATGCTTCGTAAATGTGTAAATTCAGTTAACAATTTTTGTTATATTTGTGGAGAAATAAAGTTTTCTTCACAGAAACGCAATTTGACGCCTCTTGTGAAGACTGCTTACCAACATTATTTTGGAATGAAGGTACGAGACCAGGATAAGTTATAGGCTCCACATATATGTTGCAACTCGTGTTCAGTTCTATTGCGAAAGGCGGGAGCCTACAAACCACATAGATGACTACTATTTTTGCTTGAGTCCGCCTATCAATGCAGGATTGTCAATGAAAAAAGAGGAACAGTTCAATATCCGAATGTCCCATCTGCTATTCGACCTATACCACATTCAGACAGTTTACCAATTCCTACTGTATCTCAAAACTATGAATTGGAAGTAGAGAGTGAAGAGAGAGTAGAGAGTAGAGAGTGAAGACAATGCCTTCAATATCACACGACCCTGATTTTGAAGAAAAAGATGATCAGCCACACAGATTGAGCCAGTCTGAGTTAAATGATCTCATTCGAGATCTTGACTTGTCACAGGAGAAGTCAGAACTTCTATGATCAAAGTTACAGCAATGGAATCTTCTTCAACCAGATGTCAGGGTCTCTAAGTACAGACAGCTTCAGCGGAATCTGTTACCTTTTTTTTAAAAAGGAGAATAATCTTGTTTTTTGATGTGATATTAATGGTTTGATGAAAAGTTTAAAAATAGACCATAATCCAACTGAATGGAGGCTATTCATAGACTCTTCCAAGCTTAGTTTAAAAGCTGTATTGCTTCATAATGGCAATTCTCTTCCTTCTGTTCCTGTTGTTCACGCAGTTCATATGAAGGAGACTTATGCAAATATGGCAACCCTCTTCAACTCAATCAAATATGCTGAACATAAGTGGAAAATCTGTGGCGATCTAAAAGTCATTGCTATAGTATTAGGAATGCAATTAGGGTACACTAAATACTGTTGCTTTTTATGTATGTGGGATAGTAGAGATAGGAAATCACACTATATCCAAGTAGATTGGCCTGCAAGGAATCTTAAACCTAGTGAGAAAAATGTCGTTGCCGAGCCTCTCGTGAATTCAAAAGTTCTTCTTCCACCCCTATATATCAAGCTCGGTTTAATGAAGAATTTTGTCAAAGGCTTAAACCAAGATGGTCAGGCTTTTAAATATTTGAGAAAAAAAATTCCCAAACTAAGTGATGCAAAAGCCAAGGAAGGCATCTTCGTTGAGCCACAAATATGTGAACTCGTAAAGGATCCTGCTTTCGACCTAGTTCTGAAAGGAAAAGAAAAGGAAGATTGGGAAGCTCTTAAGGGAGTTATGCATGGATTTGTAGGGAACAGAAGGGAGGAAAATTACACTCAATTGGTAAAAGTACTTCTAGAAAAGGTCACTAAAAATACATTTTCTCCACTCCCATCTTGATTTTTTCCCACCCAGTTGTTGAGCTGTCAGTGACGAGCATGGGGAAAGATTCCACCAGGATATTTCTGTCATTGAACGGAGATATCAGGGCCGCTGGAATGAAACAATGCTCTTGGATTACTGTTGGTTTATGCTCCAGAAATTACTTACAAGAGGAAAGCCAAAAGGCAGCGATCTCATGAAACCCCCAATTAATTCTTCATATACTCAACTACTGATGAGTGTTCTTTTGTCATTTATAGTGTGTAACTGTCATTAAAAATACACCTTTTAATATTGTGAGCATTCATAATTAATATTTTTTGTTTCCTCATAATCCTTATTAAATAAAAACTCATTATTTTTTATCACAGAAACTAGAGCTAATAAAAGAATGTTCTTTGTCATATTCGTTTTTCGTAACCCAAAATTGGTAGGAATTAACTCATAAATTGAAGGAAACAAAAAAAAAATTTTTGTTGGACAGTGTTTTAGAACCTGAATTCTTTATTTTTGGCACCTAACCTAAAAAATTGTGTGAAATAGCGGCTTCGTTTTCAAAAAATGTAAAACAAAAACATGAGTGGAAGAAAAACAAAATATAATCCTGACTGGCAGGAAAAATATTCCTGGCTAATACAGGATAAAATTTTTTAAAATTGAAAGGCGTTTTTATATAACGTTGTTCCTTTTATATTAGTATGTGTTTATGATATAACATAGCTAGTATAGTTAAGTGTCAACTGAATAGTTATCTAAAATCAAACCAAACCAAACATGTTTTTTTTTATATTTGAATATTTTAATTAGTAGCTAAGTGTTGACTAATAGTTCTTTAAAAAAAATTACGACTTTGTCAGTGGTCACCCTGAAAATTAGAACTAAAATATTCGAAGCATATGCTAAGAATAAATTACTTTCTACCCTAATGACAAGGTACGGTAGGTCCACAAACTGTTCTGATACAAACATTCTTATCAGGAACATAACATGTACCGCACCACATACCTTTTAAAATGAAATGTGAGGTAGATGTTTACAATATGCCATCGATATCTTCAGATATATATGGTACCTTTTCTTGTCCTTAGCATGTAAGTAGAATTTCCTTTAAAAACTAGAATATGTTAGGGATATTTGTTGTGAATGTTAGTGAATTCTTTGGCTTATACTATCCAATCTATCGGGATGGCTTCAGAGATATCTGGTGTCTGCCAAATATAGACATCCCTGAAATGTCAAAAAAGAACATTCCAAAAATGACCAAAAGCACATGCCTGGGATGTCTAATGAGGACATTTTTAGATAATATATATCCCTCAAAATAAGTTTCAGGATGATATGGATGTCCAAAGAGAATAATCTTGCATATATGTAATAATGTATAATATATGTATGTAATATATGTAAGTAATAACTTAATTATTAGGTTCACAGTTTAAATATACAGACTTTTCCAGGGTGTACCTTACATTTTATATGTGCTATATAGGTTCAGGATTGTTGTCAAAAATTTTAGCGCCAATAAACTAAGAAAAGAAAATAGGGTGTCTGGATCTTAACATAGGCTATTTTTTATTTGAATTTAAATTGAATTTTTCAAAAGCTTTTTTGCATTTTAGGTGCTATATATATATATATATATATATAGGTTGTCAAAAATTTTGGCGCGATTAAACTAAGATTTTAATAAGCTTTTTAACAAAATCCTACAAAATAAGAAAAATATTAATTTTTTTTAGTATAAAGTTTTTTGGGGGTAGCATCAAAGGGTATAATAGCCGAAAGTTCAAAAACAATAGGGGTCTGCGCGTCAACACATGTAATCATTACTTGTCTGAAATGAATGAAATCAACGGCGGACAGAACGACAGTTAATAACGACATAAAGCTATTTGTAACTCATCGCCGTATACGTGTCCGCATCTAGCGAGAACCAAGCACATTAATTGGTCAGAAACTTGTACCACGTTCGAAAAGAGCAGATATATGGTAATCTAAGGTGTTCTTGAACGCGATAGGTGTTGAGATGCCTTAGGTATCACGTATCGTTACGACACACGTATCGTATCTCAGCACTTATTGCGTTCAGAAACACCTTAAATTAGCATATATCTGCTCTTTTCGAACGTGGTACAGTTTCTGACCAATCAATGTGCTTGGTTCTCGCTAGATGCGGATACGTATACCGCGATGAGTTACAAATAGCTTTATGTCTCTAATAACTTTTGAATCAAAGTTGCTACGAATATTCAAACTTACGTAACTGGAAATGAGAGATTTTTTGCCTTTTAGTGTAAAATTAAATAAAATCGTTTAAACTAAAAGCTTTTTTATTTAATAATCTCATTTTGTTGCCTTCTCTGAAAAGCACCTCTCGGATGCGTCTTCCGCCAGACTTTCACAACTTAAGCATTAACAGTAAACCAATTATGATTACCAATAATTTCTTGTAACCACTCATCCTCATTTAATCCCCTCATCTCAATTATATTGAGGGACCCGTTAACTCGAATGACTTTTGACTTTAACCATATAAGCTGCTTTGTTTTACGCGAGACAAGGATCTGGTCTAGACTCTATAGGGTGTGTTTGACTCGTGTTTGTAGTTTTTTGTCTCGCTTGGTATTATGCAAGCGCCATGCAGATTTGTGTGTAGAGGGCTTATGTTTAAGAATGAAAAAATAAATGACCTTTTATTGTTTAGTAATATTATTTGCACGTATATTTTACATTTGTTTAGTCTATAAATAATCACTATTTTTAGTTAAAGAAGTACAAAAAAAACGTGTGAAAGTTTTTTTACAATTTCTTATATTGATTGAACAAGTTAAAGTCGAACCAAAACAGGTGTAAACTTTGTAAAGTTTTAGTGTGACGTAACAGTTAATCGAAATCTAAATCAAGAAAGCGGTAAAATTGACCCCCTGAACGAACATTGTAAGGTTTATTTATAACTACCTACTACACCCATTGTACATATAGTGGCGGTCCTAGGGGGGAGCGACCGCCCCCCCTCTTTGCTCCAGAAAAAATTAGACAACATAGATGCTGGTGGTAACCCTAAAGTCTTTGGAGAAAAACGTGAAATACAGAACAGTATTATAGAGTTTCTATTTATAAACCAGTTTTAAACAAAATCATTTTGGACATAAAAAATATTTTTGAACTGAACATATTCCTACCAAGTTTTATACAACGTAAAGTCAAAATCAAGGTAAAATTAACTAAAATCGTCTCTAAATACTATACAATGAGCTTTAAACTACTGCGAACATAGGGGGAATCAAGTCCAATTTACTCTCCGTGCCGTACGACCGAGGTGGGGTCGAAGCACGCTGCAGTGTTATCTTTTCGAAATTTATTTTGTTTTTATTATTTTGTTTTATTTCTGCCTTGCTCGAGAAACAGATTGGTAAGTTCTTAAATAAAATAATACATTTAAAAAACTAAAAATGGATGTCTACGAAGTTGCCGAATAAGTACAGATAGTCATATGGTACTACCAAGGCAAACCATTGAGACTTATTCAAGAACTTTTTTTGGAGAATTTTGGAAATCGCCCAGAACCTAGTTTATCAACGATTCATAGGTTTGTGCAGAATTTTGAAAAGTTTGGTTGTGTAGCGCCAAGAAACCATAAAAAACCCACTGTTTTGAATGACGAGCAGGAAGTACGAGGTGTGATAATTTGCGCTGCAGTGGAGGAAAATCGAAAGTTAACTAGCCACCAAATTGCCGAAGCAGTTGATACGTCTTCAGCCACTGTCTTACGTGTTCTCAAAAAGAATGGTTATCATTCTTACAAAGCGTCAAAAACGCATCAATTTTTTCCCGAGGACAACTAACGTCGTATGGAATTTTGCGAAACAATGATGGAAAGGGCTAACTTTGCTGAAAACTCTCTGAGATCTATGCTTTTCACAGGTGAGAGCACTTTTCCATTATTGAATCGTCATAACCCAACACACGTTCGATATTGGTCGAGGGAAAATTTGCATTTGTATTTTTTTTTTAATTTTTGAGGGGGGGGGGTATTGTATGTATATAATTTGAATGCTCCTAGATACTTGGATCTACTGCAGCAGCATATTATGGTTTCAACAAGATTGTTATCCCACTCACAATGTTGGCCTTGTTAGGTTATACCTTGAATGAATTTTCTAATCGGGTTATAATGGCTAATGGCTTCTATCTGTGGAGTTATATCAAAAATAAAGTTTACGGGCGTGAAAGGGCTAATAATTTGGAAGAAATTTGGATTAAAATTGAAAAAGCTTTTCAAGCTATCAACCCTAACTTGCTTGGAAACGTTAGAAGGGGTTTTTATAATAGGCTCGGATATTGTCTAGCCGAGCAAGGAGGACTTTTCGAACCTTTGCTCTATTTTTTTTTGCATATATATGCAAGGCAAAAGCAAGAGATTCATGTAAACCTCTATTTATAAGAGAGAAAATACTTACTTTACTTAGCCTTTACTTTAGCCTCCCTCTTTATATTTGAAACAGTATGTCTGCTTCACAAAAAGCATAAAAATGAAATTATAGAACAAAGATCAAATTTTCTTCTTAAGTTACCCACTCCCAAAAGTACGCTTGTGCAAAAATCTATTGTTTTTAATGGTCGTCAACTTTTTAATAAATTACCGCTACATATTAGAAAAATTAATAATGCAAAAAAATTTCAAAGAGAAGATCAAAAAATGTTGATTGAGAAAGCTTACTATAGTACAAATGAATTTCTAGAGGATAGGTTATAGTTAACTCTGGGTAGTTATCTTTTTTATTTCCTGTTTTATTGCAGTTCAATGTATTCTTTTATTGTGTATAATACAAAATGTTTTCATTATTTTATTACTCATCTGGCATTTTAATATAAATATGTGTTTTTATTATGTTTATTTTTAAATTAATGTTAATATCAATGTGTCATAGTATTTATATAATATATTTAGGTACTTTCTTTAAAATAATTTAAAAATTTATTCAATTTTATTTTTTTGTAATGACTTAATTTTGTCCCTTTAATTTACCACAGCTTTGTCCATAAATACAACTGTAATTTTTGACAATAAAGCACAATTTGATTTGATTTGATTATTATTTTATTTTGAGAACTTGCTTTTATTTTGTTTCTCTTTATTATTTTCATTGTAACACGTTGTTAGTGATAAATCTGAGCAGTTGAAAATAAAACGCTTTAATTTATCAGTGACAAAAAACAAGAAAATATAAAAATTTGCGTATTTATTGACCAAATTACGGTTTCATTAACTACACTCCACATAGCACCGTGGTTAGAGGCGTACTAAATATAAGCCGCGAACGGCGGCGAACGGCGATCGCAAGCCTAAGTGTTGGTTGCTCCACTGATAGGTGTGCGGTATCCCTGAATGTACGTACACTGGCAAATTGGACTTCTTTCGGCCTATGTTCGCAGTAGCATGAAGCGGTCTGTATAAACCATTTGATTAATCCAAAACACAAATTCTTGAACTTTTATTGGGAGAAGTTAGTATTTGGAAACAATATTGGTCAGAAGTAGACAAAAGCTTAAATCCACACTCTGATAACGTTTTCGAGGTAATGAACAAGTGTGGCGATTTTTTTCCGTTGTTAAACACATTCTTGGATCTTTGCCAGTAAGTAATGAGCGCTTCGTCAGAAAGAAGCTTCTCGTGATTGAAAACATAAGTACTTAAAAACGCTATGACGGAAATTCGTCTGACGGGCTCCCAAGCACCATTTTTCTGACTTCCGACTAATTACAACCTAACATGACGTCGGTTTTGGCCCAATTTAGATCGGCAGTTGGTTTTTCCATCAAACCACGTATTCTTTACTAAGACCTGACGTCGCCAACAACTAGTGCCTCAGTTGTGACGTCGATACGTACCAAAACTGACGTAGCCAAATGTTGGTGATACTCGCTACTTATCAGCGACGTAAATTAACGTTAATTACGGCGACGTAATTTTTAGAATAAAATTCAAGGTCGGGCCAAAGTGAAAACGGACGTCAATAAATTTAGTTGTTGCCAAGATTTCCTGTAAATGGCAACACTGCAAATACGAAAGTATTTTGTAAATATACTTTACATGGACTTATGTTAGAATAGAAAGTTTAAAAGTTTCTATTGTATAGTTTACAAAATAATGTTATCGGCGACTCACCTCGGGACACCCGGTATAAGAGTTTTAAAGTAGAATTGTAATAAATTTGACGTTGCCAAACTTATTAAATTTGTTAAACGTAACTATTCTGAGGTCCACCGACGTGGGTGCATGACCTACAATTATACTACAATATTCTAGGTCGGGTCGTTCTACAAGGCGACGTCGCAGGAGGTGTTCTTGTCCGAATAGGTAAATAATCATTACAAATTTGGTCGGCGCCCGAAACGCCATTTTAAACGTTTACATTACAACAGTACATTTTATTTTTTCATTTTAAAGGCTTGATATGTAAATTAACTCATTTGTTGGCAACTAAAGTGCATTTTTTAAATGCCTATAATGTTTTACTATAAGAAACGGTCATCCTTATAAAGATGTTATTTTTAGGTTAATTTTTTTTTAAATTAATTTCTTAATATTTTTGAATTATTTTTGTGGGTTTCTGTTTTTTCAATGTCTATTTTAGTTATATTTATCAGTAAACTGACCTTCGTTGGAAGATTTGGATCCATAGAATGTGTAAAACTAACTTTTTTCAGTTACCTACAATAACTAAGATAATAGTTATTGTCATCCACAGTTCATTGAGATGTGTTTGTTTAGACATATAAAAGTTTTACCTAATAAGTTTAAACTTGGTGTGCACAGTAAAACTTTGGGTCGTGAGTCTACGTAATTTGACCTAATATTTGACCAAAACACTGTGCAGCACTCGACGTCGAAACGACTCGAATTTGCCGTGAGACCCTTAGAATCAAGTAGTTGAATTTGCACCGGCGCACGAAGCTGACGGCCTGAGAGTCTATCTAGATCTCCATCATTTTCTTCGTCTCCGAAGTCTTCATCCGTCATCATCGTAAATCATATCCAGCGTCTGTTGATGTGAAAATCCTCTTCTAAAAATAAAGAAATATATTTTTCTCAACAAAATATTCCTTTATTTTACTACTACAACACCCTTCTAAAATTAGGTGACGTGTATTCCCAGTGTTGCATATAAAACGTAACAACCAAATTTTTGAGGTATAACAAAGCGTGTGTAGGTTTTTAACAAAAAAGTAGTAAATCATCCGAAAGATAAATTCCTTAGAAACTTCGTATACATTCATTTATTTCAGTAATCTAAAGTAAAATATAAATTTTGTACTTACTTGAATCGAGGTTCCATTTTTTTTCGAAAACCTTTTGCAGCAACTACTAAAAAAAATCACAAAATAGAAAGAAACCTAAATTGGTGAAAATCTGGCAGAAGAAGGCTACCTTTATTACTAGTAACATCAATCAACTAAGGGTCGTACCTTTCTAGAAATACAAAGCTAAATTATGCGAATTTTGGGTTGCATATACCGGGTGGGCCATAAAAAACCGGACAAAATGTTTTCTGTTATAACTTTTAAACCATACCACCGATTTTAACGCAACAAACTGTTCTTTTCAGGGAATTGAGCAAGACTTTGATTAGAATTTTTTTTTTCTCCATCTTAAAATCTAAGATGGCGGACAGAAGCAAATTTTAACCTTCAAAGAGCCTCGTTTATTCTTATGTTACAGAAATTATTTGGATTTTTTTATGAAATCGTAAAAAAGCTTTGTTTCTGCCACGCAGAACGCAGTACGAATCATTAAAATTGGTTAAGTGGATCCCTAAAAAAAATAAATCTTCAATCAGTATTTTACGGATTATGCGATTGCCATCTCAATTCTGTCTGCATACATTTTCTCATAAATTCATTATTACTAAACCGATTTTGATTAGATAAAAAGCCTCTTGGCGAAAATCGATCGTACTTTAACTACTGCTATTGAAATTTGTCACCATCTTGAAATCCAAGATGGCGGACAAAATCAAACTTGCCCCTTTAAAAAAGCTCGTTTATTTATATGTTCTGTGAACTTTTAAATATTTTTTTAATTTATGCAAAGGTTCTGCTTTCGCCACTCACAACGAGGTAAAAATCACCAAAATCGGTTTGGGGGTTATCCAAAAAATTTTTTTTTTCCATCACTGTTTTTTAGATTATACGATTGCCTTCTCAAATTGATACTCAACCGATTTCGATCACTATCGAAATTGGTCGCCATATTGCGTTTATTCTTAGGCTTCAAGAACCTAAAAATGCCCTTTGTCCAGCGCGTATAGCTAGGTACGAATAATTAAAATCTGTTTAATGGTTTTCAAAAAATTAATTCTTGTTTTAACCATTGTTTCCTCATAAACTCATTATTACTGAACTGATTTTGATAAAATAAAAAACATCATGGTAAGAATCGATTTTTCTTTAAAGATCGCCATTGAAATTTTCCACCATTTAAAAAAGCCGCTCTTTTTTTGTTGCGAGTAATTTTTTAACATTTTTTTGAATTTACATTAATTTTTTTAGGTTTGCCACGCCCCGCGCTATGCATAACGAAAATCGCCTTAGTAGTTCTTAAGATATCAGTGTTTTATTTAACGATTGTTTGCATTTTAGATTGTTGCATCTCTGCATTGATTTCTTTATAAAATCATTATTACTAAACCAATTTTAATGAAATAGAAAGCATCCCCACAAACAATGAAAGGTGGTAAAGTGTATTTGCTTTATTGTCAATATTGGCAAGTGAATGCCATTGGTTATTTACTACAGTAGTATTATTGGTAAAATTGCGCTATTTTGCCAATGATTAGTTACTAGTGCTGCTGTATTGGCAAATTTATGTTATTTTGCCCATAACTGAAAAACTACTTTTACATACCAAGTGAAACGCAATCGTTCCTTTAAAAATTGCATGCATTTTTAAACCACCTTTTCGGTCCGATCAAACGCATTACCGGATATCGTGTCTTTTGAACGCCGCATTTTTTAAATTTCCCGCGCGATTGACATCTGTCGTGCGGTTGACAACTTGACGTACTTGCCGACGCCATTTTAATAATATTCTGCGGATTCTTCCTATGTGGGTTCCTTTTGGTGGTTTATTTTTTGTGTTTTGCAAGTTTTCTTTTAAAATTGGCTTAAATTTAGTTTGAGTTTCAAGTCACCATGGATGTGGAAGGCGATACTGCGTAAGTACTCGTATTCTTTTGTTCTTAAATAAGGTCGGCCTAGAGTCATAGATTAAGGTTGTAGCTCCTTAACCTATGGCCTAGAGTGGACTTAAAAATGTTCAGAACTACCAGTAAAGCAACCAAAAATCGTCATTTTTGCTGGGTATATACAGGCATATAAAAATTAAAATAAAAAATAATAACTTTGAACCGATCAGCACACAGCTTCTGCACATGTATACAAAAGTTAATGACACCAATAGTTGAAATAATTAAACTAAACTCCATCATGCTGTTTTCATTAATAATATCTGTTAAAAACAAACCAAAAAATGCAAAAAACCCCCATTTAAATTACAAAAACAAATGAAAGTGAGGTTATGTGCGTCAAAAAGACATGCTCAAATCCGTTTTAAGATAAAAATAAATGTTAAAAGTTACTCATCTTTTTGTTTATGCTGTATAAATGCCTACACTGCTCTCCATAAGCTCATTCAACTTTTATTTTAATTTTAATTATTTTTTTTTAATTTTTATTTTGATTTGCAGGTATGAACCCAGCATTAAATCGTGATCTAGACGCCACTTTACAAGAAAATCAAAGGTCACATCATGATCTACAATGCTTAAGCGATACTGACACTGATAATTTACAAATTTCTTTTGTAATCGAGCAAAACCTTTCTCAACTAAAAAGCCAGTTAACTCCTACCTGTGTTCAGACTTCAGTGCCATTTAGCCTACTGTTGCCGCCATTTTTGTAACCAAATTGACAGGTAAAACATGAATTTTCTCTCAGTTTGGTGTCACTATGGCCTCTATAGTAGGCTAAAGGATACTATATCAAAAAAGAGTTAACTGGCTTTTTAGTTGAAGTATTGGATCGAGCCATCTAAAGATTCATCAATTCAGTCTACGTCCAAGTCATCTTCTAACACTGAAATTTCTCTTGCTGACCCAGAGAATGATGACCCTTAAATTTCTTGTGAAACCGAGCTGTCTTTAGTTAATATCTTAAAATCTTTTTTAAAATTAATTTGAAAAAACTCGTCTGTGGTACTATTTTGTTATTTTAACGTAAATTTGCCAATAAAACAACTAGGTTAAAGTTTTTAATTTTTTTTTTGAGAAATCGATATTTTGTCACTTTTTAAGCAAATACCCAACTAGCAATTTATCGACGACTCAACGTTGTGCACCGCGTGCCAACGTTGCGTCGCAACGTTTACTTTTACTCAAACACCACCCACTTTTGCACCAATTTGGTGGATGATTTTTTGGTTGAGTCAACGTCGCGATCGCGACTACAGTTGAAGTAATAATTCAATGGGTTTTGGAGTACAAAATATTATTCATTACGTAAAATGATAAATACACTATAATATTATTAAAATAAATATCATGTTTTGCATCATCATAACATGCGAACCATTGCCAAAATATATAAACAGACGGTACTTTACTGTCAAATGTACAGTTCGTAGCTCTAAAAAACAAGCGCGCCCTCGATTAAGATGATTTTATGAAATTTAAAAAAAAATCATGATTTAAAAATCGCTTCGAAAAACCTCTGAAGATGTTGCTTAGGATTCCTAAGAACAAAATACGAATTTTTACATGCAAAAAGATCTTAGTTTATTGTAGAAAAAAGCAAAAAAATAATTTTTAATGTTTGTTTACAAATTAGCATACAATGGTTTTAACAATCAATCATGGCGGCACTTATTAGTTTCTATGACAACCAAAGAAGTCCCGTGTCTCGACCGCTCTAACTACTTAACTGTGTTTTGAACGGATCCCCTAACTTAAAAGACGCGAAAACGCCTCAATTTTTACCCAATTGAAATTGCTCCACAGTTTGGCTTTCTGAGGCTCACTTAATTTCCGTCCTTGTTGTTTACCTTCCTTTTTTCCGCCACACTGGGGAATCACTTTCAATGACAGCTGTCACATGTCAAAATATCGAAGAATATTTATACAATTTGTTTCTTTTCATAGTGCAAAATGTTCAAACAAAACTAATAGAAACTTTACAAAACATTTCTTAGTTACTTTTACTGAATTAATTGATGTTTGTATGACAGAAAGCAGTGCTCCAAAATTGGTTTGTTGCAAACATAACAGAAAAATTGGTTAGATGAAAACAGGTGCGCCCGCGTCTCCAACAAACCGGCCAGAAGACGTGGAGCAAATTGATCAATTTTCGGTTTAGCACACAACGGTTTGTAGTCGGCGCCTTCACAACTAAGGAATTACTGTTAGTACAATAGACGGTCATAAATAGTTGTGATGGCGCCTGAAGTTGTGATAAACGTTCACGCGTCGTATAATAGTCGACATTGTCAACCGTCGCCATGATAACTATTCTTTATCTGTAAAACAACGTTTAAAATTAGTGCAATTCTAATTTTTACAACTTTCACAACTAAAAATTGCTAGTTGGGTAGGGCCACTTTTTCCTAAAACAAAATACTGGTTTATCCAAAAAAATTATTTGCAGCTATACTTACCACAATTTAAACTTTTTTAGATTCTGTAAAAAATCCTTTAAGAAGTCAACCAACTTTTCCTCATTCTGTCGTTGAAGATGCTACTAAGGCTTGGTTATGGGGTGCCTGTGACTGGAAAGGGGGCAAAACATCCAGGAAAAAAGATGCTGAATAAATCTTCATTTTATCTTATAACAAGAAGAAGGAAGTACTAAGTTTTTAAATTTTTGGCCAAGGAATTTTTATATAAAGCAACTGAAGCGAACCTTATTGTTTTGATTCACAATCAAAGAGATTCTAAATAAAATTTTCCCTGTTGCAATTTACTGTGGTATGAAAAACCTCCTCTTAATAAATATTTAAAACAATTTATGAAATAATTTTCCTCTATCTTTGGCATGACCAAGACGACAAATATTATTCGTATGGTTTCCATTCCTGTCTTCATGTTCGGATAAAAATATAAGTGTATAAGTTTTTGTTTATTGTAACATTTATTTATTTATTACATATTGGTTTTTCTAGGAATTTTTGTTCGTTTAAGGATAAAATAAAATAAATGTGCATTCGTAAATTATGTGCATTATTTTATTTTTAATCCACAATCATTACAATTTTTATTTTATGCATAAATACTTTAAATAGGGAGAAAAATCCAATTATCAGTGGTATCGGAATTTGCATCTGTATCCCTATTGAGCCGACCAATCAAGGAGGTGCACTTTTAAACTTTTAATTTTTGCGTGGGTTTGGCACTTGGTACAGGGTGATTCACCATATTTTCCCAACTACATAACTCATTTATTCTTAAAGATAGAAAAAAAAAATAATACAAAAGTTGCTCAGTTTTTCACAAATTTTAAGAAAATTTAACCAAAATTTTCAAAATTTCAAATTTCGAAATCAACTTTCTTATTTCAAATGGAACACCCTGTATATTTTTCAACAAAAACAAAGAACCACCTAAACTCTTTTTCCTTGGCTAACACATCGCCCTTATGGCAAATTATTTTTTATTTCACTCGAGAACTGCTAAAGATAAACCCTACAAGATCTACCGAAATTTTAAAAAATATACAGGGTGTTCAATTTAAAATAAGAAAGTTGATGTCTAAGTCTAAATTTGACATTTTGAAAATTTTTATTGAATTTTCTTAAAATTTGTGAAGAACCAATCAACTTTTGTATTTAAACTATTTTTCTATCTCTAATAATAAATGAGTTATGTAGTGGAAAAAATATGGTGAATCACCTCATACATTTTTTGCCAATATTGCCTGCAATGCCGGTATTTAGTATGCAGTGCTCCTCTACATTTAAACCATGCTAAGTGTGTATTTTCCATCATTTTAAACGTATTCGTCGCTGTGCGTCAAATTCTCATTGCCAATAGATGCCAATATTTGTAAGGCACTTTGCCATGCCGGCATTGTTTGTGGGGATCATGGTAACAACCGAACTCGAAACATAAGAATAATCGAGCGATTTTGAAGGGTCAAATTTGATTTGGTCCGCAATCTTGGCTTTACAAATTACGACAAATTTCAATAGTGTTCTTTAAAGTTCAATCGATCTTTGTCATAATGCTTTTTAATAAATTAAAATCGGTTCAGTAATGATAAATTTATGAGGAAATTAATGCAGACGGAATGCAATCGTATAATCTGGAAAAATGTGATGGAAACAAAAATTATTTTTTAAGAACCACTAAACCGGCTTTAATGATTTATACCTCGTTGTGCGTGGCAAAAGCAGAACTTTGCTACGAATAAAAGAAAAATTAAAAGGTTTTCAGAAAATATGAATACACGAACCTCTTTAAAAAGTCAAGTTTCATTCTGTCCGCCATCTTGCCCAACTAGCAATTTGTCGACGACTCAACGTTGTGCACCGCGTGCCAACGTTGCGTCGCAACGTTTACTTTTACTCAAACACCACCCACTTTTGCACCAATTTGGTGGATGATTTTTTGGTTGAGTCAACGTCGCGATCGCGACTACAGTTGAAGTAATAGTTCAATGGGGTTTGGAGTACAATTATTTGTTCAAAATATTATTCATTACGTAAAATGATCAATACACTATAATATTATTAAAATAAAATGATATTCTATGTCATATCATGTTTTGCATCATCATAACATGCGAACCAATGCCAAAATATATAAACAGACGGTAGTTTACTGTCAAATGTACAGTTCGTAGCTCTAAAAAACAAGCGCGCCCTCGATTAAGATGATTTTATGAAATTAAAAAAAATCATGATTTAAAAATCGCTTCGAAAATCCTCTAAAGATGTTGCTCAGGATTCCTAAGAACAAAATACAGATTTTTATATGCAAAAAGATCTTAGTTTATTGTAGAAAAAAGCAAAAAAAAATAATTTTTAATGTTTGTTTACAAATTAACATACAATGGTTTTAACAATCAATCATGGCGACACTTATTAGTTTCTATGACAACCAAAGGAATCCCGTGTCTCGACTGCTTTAACTACTTAATTGTGTTTTGAACGGATCCCCTAACTTAAAGACGCGAACATGCCTCAATTTTGACCCAATCGAAATTGCTCCACAGTTTGGCTTTCTGCAGCTCACTTAATTTCCGTCCTTGTTGTTTACACAGGACCTTCCTCTTTTTTTCCGACACACTGGGGAATCACCTTCAATGACAACTGTTACATGTCAAAATATCGAATAATATTTATACCATTTGTTCCTTTTCATAGTGCAAAATATTCAAACAAAACTAATAGAAACTTTACAAAACACTTCTTAGTTATTTTTACTGAATTAATTGACGTTTGTATGACAGACAGCAGTGCTCCAAAATTGGCTTGTTACAAACATAACAGAAAAATTGGTTAGATGAAAACAGGCGCGCCCGCGTCTCCAACAAAACGGCCAGAAAACGTGGAGTAAATTGATCAATTTTTGGTTTAGCACACACCGGTTTGTAGTCGGCGCCTTCACAACTAAGGAATTACTGTTAGTACAATAGACGGTCATAAATAGTTGTGATGGCGACTGAAGTTGTGATAAATGTTTAGGCGTCGTATAATAGTCGACGTTGTCGACCGTCGCCATGATAACTATTCTTTATCTGTAAAACAACGTTTAAAAGTTGTGCAATTCTAATTTTTACAACTTGCACAACTAAAAATTGCTAGTTGGGTGGATTTCAAGATTTAAATTTCAATAACAGTGGTTAAAAAACAATCGATTTTCGCCATGATGCCTTTTATTTCATTGAAATCGGTTTTCTAATAATGAATTTATGAGCAAATGTATGCAGACAGAATTGAGACGGTATTCGCATAATCCGTAAAACACTGATGAAAATTTTTTTAAGTTTTTTGGGAACCACTTAACCGATTTTAATGATTCGTGCCTCGTTCTGCGTGAAAAAAACAGAGCTTTTTTACGAATGCATAAAAAAATCCAAAAATCTTCCTTAACATAAAAATAAACGTGGCTCATTGAAGGGTAAATTTGTTTCTTTCCGCCATCTTAGATTTTAAGATGGCGGACAAAAAAATATTGTTACTCAAAGTCTTGCTCAATTCCCTTCAAAGAGTAGTTTGTTACATTAAAATCGTTGGTATGGTTCAAAAGTTATAACGAAAAACATTTTGTCCGGTTTTTTATGGCCCACCCGGTAATAGGCACCGTTAGGTTATTAAGGGTTAACTCAATGTATATAAAAGTAGCTTAAACCATTGAAAAACTCTTTTTGAGGACTATTAGTGGGTTTTTACTTAAAATATAAAGGCGGGAAAAAGTTTTCGGTGCGCCACGAGCCCTCAGAGCTGGTGAGGAAAAAGTTGCACTTAGTGCAAAAGCGAAGTTATCAGCTTTCCAATGGAACATGAAAACTGAGAAAGTGCACCCCAATGGAAGAGCAGCACCAACTCGTTGTGGACTGGTGGCGCACCAGTTTTACCAATGGAATCCGCTATTAGTTTTGCCCCAGGGGTGCATTCATAGTCCGGTTAAAATATACCCGAGCCGATTTCGATTTATCACGGTTCTAGTTGACCTTGGTTCTAAAATTTCCCTAGTATAAGCAAAAGAGGGGTCCCATAAAATTAAGAAAAGTAAAATGCAGTAATCGTTATTTATAGAAACAAACTTTGGCAAAATCGTATTTTGTAGAAATCGAACTTTGGAGAAAAGTACATCAAAGAAATCTTAAAACAGAGAAACCGTAAAACGTAAAAATTGGTAAGGCGAAATCTGTTCTCTGCCTGATAGGTGTTTGCATCTCTGATTTCTATGGTTTGCATGCGAGCTTAGAATAAGAAAGGGCGTAGAAAAGACATTCTTTTATTTTTTATGCTACATTTCAAGAAGTGGTGGGTTGGTTTGGGTTGCTATTTTAAGTGTTTTGGATTGATCTGGGTTGGTTTGGGTTGGTTTAAATTTTTTTTAAGTTGGGAGAAGTCGGGTTGGTTTAGAAAAAAAATAACTTGATCTACACCCTTTCTTATTCTAAGGGCACATACAAACAGCTGTCAGGCACAGAACAGATTTTCGCCTTACCAATTTTTACGTTTTACGGTTTTTCTGTTTTACGATTTCTGCGATGTATAATTTCTCCGAAGTTCGATTTCTTCAAAATACGATTTTGCCATTGTTCATTTCTATAAAATATGTTTTCTCTATTGTATTTTTGCAATGCAACTATTTCAAAAAAGTTTCAAAACAATGACGTCACACACTACGTCATATTTGACAGGGCGCTTGTGAATCGAATAAACTAATGTTTCATCGGCACCATCTTAAAAAACCAAAAATATAGAAGGAATCTTTTCACAAATATATTTATGTAAAAAATCTTTGTGGAAAAGGTGGAAAAACAAAAATAAAGATGCTAAGAGTTGACGAGAAGTTAGCCACAGTATCTGACAGTTAACTAATGCCTAGTCTACAGTCCAACGTCTTGCTATTGATTTCTATTTCTCTGTTTGTCGAAAAGAGTGAGAAGCAATAGATGGCAGCGGCACAAAATTTTAATATGGAGTCTAGGCAAAAGACGCATGCGCTAGGTGGAAATGAACAAAAAACTCGTTTCAAAACCATTTAAATTATTGGATTTATAAATAATAAAACAAACAAAACCTTTTCAATGTTGGAAAGCAATACAAAATTTTCTAGGTTGTAAATGGTTTTTAAGCACTAATAACACGAGATTTCAGAGTTGTAACGTCACTAATCAATGACATATTTAATGAAAAAGCTTTTCAAGACGGGTTCAATGTGAGAAAACGTCTCTGGTTAACCTTGGTCTTAAAATTTCCTAGAAGAATAAGCAAAAGAATGAGACCTCGATTGCATAGTATATTCGAATATTGTTTAAATTTACAGGTAATTGTTGATATTTAAATATATATATATATATATATATATTCAAAAGTCTTTTATTTTAATGAATTTTGGGATTGTACTTGACTTTTCAGATGGATATTGTTATGACGTCACCTTTCAGCTGACATGAATAGAAAAAATCGATCCCTAACCTACATTTTTGCGGCTTTACCCATTGAATTATAAACCATACTGGTTTATAATTCAATGATTTTACCTTTCGATCTACATAATTTTTTGAATAAACCATCAAACAGTTTAACACTTTAATGTCAAAAACAAAGTTTTGTCCAAATCGTGTTTCCGTATAGTCGACCGCCCCCTTAATATTTTTTGTTATTCCCTAATCAGTTTGGCCTGAGGTGCTTTTTTTCAGTTATTTCCTGAAACAATAATTCATAAGCCACCCTCCCCCCCCCCCGGGCAACAATTTAGACACTATAGGTATCTAAAAATATTCACTTACCACTTATCCTATCAAACTAGAATAAACTTTCCACCATCATCCAAAAATGCAGACCTATTTGGATTATACAGACCGCTTCAAGCTACTGCGAACATAGGGCGAAAGAAGTCTAATTTGTCAGTGTACGTACATGCAGAGACACCGCACGCCTATCAGTGAAGCAACCAACACTCAGGCTTCCGATCGCCATTCGCTGCCATTCGCCGCCGTTCGCCTTGTATTTAGTATGCCTCTAACCACGGTGCTGTGTGGAGCGTAGTCAATGAAACCGGAATTTGGTCAATAAATACGCAAATTTTTATAACGTAATTTTCTTATTTTTTGTCACTGATAAATAAGAGCGTTTTATTGTCAACTGCTCAGATTTATCAGTGACGACGTGTTACAATGAAAATAATAAGGAGAAACAAAATAAAAGCAAGTTCTCAAAATAAAATAATACATTCTAAAAACCAAAAAGATTCTTCCAGTCCAAAAAAAAAATTAAGGCAAATGTTCGAAAAGTCCTCCTTGCTCGGCTAGACAATATCCGAGCCTACTATAAAAACCCCTTCCAACGTTTCCAAGCATGTTAGGGGTGATAATTTGAAAAGCTTCTTCAAAAACAGATAGAAGTCATTAGGAGCAAGATCGGGAGATCGAGCTGGCCATAAAATAGTTCCCCGTGTACTTATAACCCGATTAGGAAATACATTATCAAGATATTCCCTAACAAGGCCAACATTATGAGCGGAACAACCATCTTGTTGAAACCATGTTTCACCAAATCTTACACCTAACAACTGCCTAGCAGTTGGAATAATGTGCTGCTGCAGTAGATCCAAGTATCTAGGACCATTCAAATTGCAATTGCCGTTAATAAAAAATGGCCCAATTACGTGTTCCCCTACAATACCCCCCCCAAACATTTAGTTTTTGGGGATACTGTGTTCTTACGTCAAAATACAAATGCAAATTTTCCCTCGACCAATATCGAACGTGTGTTGGGTTATGACGATTTGACCATTTGACCATCTGCACTTTTTCGGCAACTTCGTAGACATCCATTTTTAGTTTTAAAAATTTATTATTTCAATTAAGAACTTACCCATCTGTTTCTCGAGCAAGGCAGAAATAAAACAAAATAATAAAAACAAAATCAATTTCCAAAAGATAACACTGCAGCGTGCTTCGAATCCACCTCGGTCGTACGGCACGGAGAGTAAATTGGACTTGATTCCCCCTATGTTCGCAGTAGCTTGAAGCGGTCTGTATACAATATAATACGTTTCCTTACTAAATATTGTAGAACACCACAAAAAAAAAAGTAATCCACTCCCTAAAAAAACGAGATTTTTTCTCGGTGGAAAAACAATAACAAAACTGTGAGGGGTCACTTGACGGTTTCAAGTTTTACCCATTCAAGAGTTGGTTAAAAAGTTGTTGCTCATTGTAAAATTTGCGCAGTCGGAAACGATTTGACAGTTTCACCGTGTGTCGTGTCCCTCGCAACAACCATATTGTGAACGGGAAAAATTTTATCGTGCGTTTTAATTCTAAATCGTGAAGGAACATCCGACGCATGCCCGGCGTTAACTGTGAACGCATCCCAGAGCGATTGTGTGTGCTGGAAAAAAATTAGCATCACTCTCGTTGCGAATGTGTTGTCGAGCTGAGAGACCAAGAAAACACTTTAATTTTCGTTATACAGAAAAAAGGAACATTACTTTAATTTGTTGTGTACACGTTCTTCTAATTGTGGAGAGCTGTCCAATGGTATATGGTGATTGCAGTGCTGAGCTCAGCTAAGAAGAATCTCGCCAAGAAAAAGGCAATGCTAATTTCGACCATTGCTTTTTTTCGTGCTATTTTTCGGCATGTAAAAAATATCCTTCAATTCGCAACTAAAACTACAAAAAATAAAGTAGATTTATAAAGTACCTATAAAAAAAGACTTTTATTCTTCTGTACAAATCTACCAGAAACTGATGTTGGTCCATTTGTTGAGTTTTTAAATTCCTGTCTTTTTTAATCTTGGAAGTTTTACAGTCTCTGTGCAAGCTTGGGCTCAAATTATGTATATAATGCTCGAGGCCCCCCTATTTATATCCTGAAAATAACAGAATCAAGTTTATTACAAACCATATGATTGTCATTACACAAAATCTCTCTACCTCTGTTGTCAGTTGACAAAACACCTACGTGTTTGAAACCCAAGTGTCCTCGGGTTTTCCAAAGACTTTCTTAACACTGAGCCACACCAAGGTTAAAACGTATGTTCCACATGTCTGAGTGATTTTTTGGCCTATAAGTTCCATATTTTCTGTGGTTTATACAACAGGTTGTGCCGACGTGCCGACTTCATCATCGGGTTATACCAATTTTTAATGTAAGTACTTTACTTTGTTCGCATGAGTGAGGCAGAAATCTATCCTATTTCAACTTGGGGCTTTGCGTTTCCACCACAAAACTTCACAAATTTAACAAAATCTACAAATAACAATTAACAATTTATTGTCGCTTTCAGCAGGCTTGCCAACCAAAGACTAAAGAAAAAATAACGTAACCATGACATCACACGTAAGTTAAATGTGGCGTCATGTTAAGGTGTAGTTACCAAAGAAATACTTCTTCTATTTTTGTGGTATTAGGCACCTTTTGCACCTCTTATTTTGGCACAATTTTACTTTGTCCCTTACTTGAAGCTTGCGCACTTAATAAAAAATAACGATTTCCCTTACTAACCGATAAAGTTTGGCGTTACCTGCGGATGAATACCGTATCCTTTATAATTGACATGGTTGCCGACAGTAAAACGTTAAGTAAAAAAACAAAATATTGAAATTGAGTTTTTAATCCAAATATGTCCTGTATTAAAGAAGAAGTTAAAAAAACCTCCAAATGAGTTACTTCAACCGAAAAGAAACTAAAAAACAAAAGATCAAAAGATCTTGGGTGGAAATAACGAAAATTCAAACTTGGATGAGTATTCCACAAGGAACACACAAAAGATCCAAGCGAAAAGAAAAATGAATAAACGATGTTTCGCCCTGGGTAACCAGCGTGGGCTCTTCAGTAGTTTCACTGGTCACCCTCCACTATACATCATTAAACACCATCATACACTTAGATTTCCAACCTTGAACCACTAACAAATAGGCATCGTTCCGCACTGGTACTTACTTATCCAAGTTACCTAATACGAATTCATCCTGGCGTGTTAATATTTCCAGTAGGATAATGCTCCTAAGGCAATTAAAACAAAGAAGTTAAAAAACCTCCAAATCAGTTACTTCAACCGAAAACCAACTAAAAAACAAAAGATCAAAAGATCTTGCGTGGAAATAACGAAAATTCAAACTTGGATCAGTATTCCACAAGGAACACACAAAAGATCAAAGCGAAAAGAGAAATGAATAAACGATGTTTCTCCCTGGGTAACCAGCGTGGGCTCATGAGTAGTTTAACTGGTCATCCTCCACTATACATCATTAAACACCATCATACACTTAGATTTCCAACCTTGAACCACTAACAAATAGGCATCGTTCCGCACTGGTACTTACTTATCCAAGTTACCTAATACGAATTCGTCCTGGCCAGGACGTCCTGGCGACTTGGATAAGTAAGTACCAGTGCGGAACGATGCCTATTTGTTAGTGGTTCAAGGTTGGAAATCTAAGTGTATGATGGTGTTTAATGATGTATAGTGGAGGGTGACCAGTGAAACTACTGATCAGCCCACGCTGGTTACCCAGGGCGAAACATCGTTTATTCATTTCTCTTTTCGCTTTGATCTTTTGTGTGTTCCTTGTGGAATACTCATCCAAGTTTGAATTTTCGTTATTTCCACCCAAGATCTTTTGATCTTTTGTTTTTTAGTTTCTTTTCGGTTGAAGTAGCTGATTTGGAGGTTTTTTAACTTCTTTTTTGTTATAATTGCCTTAGGAGCATAATCCTACTGGAAATATTAACACGCCAGGACGAATTCGTATTAGGTAACTTGGATAAGTAAGTACCAGTGCGGAACGATGCCTATTTGTGAGTGGTTCAAGGTTGGAAATCTAAGTGTATGATGGTGTTTAATAATGTATAGTGGAGGGTGACCAATGAAACTACTGAAGAGCCCACGCTGGTTACCCAGGGCGAAACATCGTTTATTCATTTCTCTTTTCGCTTTGATCTTTTGTGTGTTCCTTGTGGAATACTCATCCAAGTTTGAATTTTCGTTATTTCCACCCAAGATCTTTTGATCTTTTGTTTTTATGTCCTGTATTCTTTTTAATTGTAAAGATATGTGTCAACGTTTGTTTAATCATTTTCTTAGAATTTCGTAAAAAATGTAAAACATTGACTTGCACTGGTAATTGTGATAAGTAATTCCAATCTGTTTATTATAAACTCCCTTTTCTCTGTTATGTTTTCGAGTTTTTAAAGACTATTAATAATTAAAATTTACAGTAAAAGACACAATAATAAGATATTTTAAATGAAAAATATTAATTGACAAATTCTCTTTGTAAATCTTGATAATAAAAAATACCCTATAAAGTCGTCTATAAACAAATCAAAGGTGGCATGCTAAAACTAAAAATGCTGCCTTAAAAATAACGTGACGTTAGCTACGTCACCACGCGTTATTAATTTTGACAACTTTGACAGCCACTGTGGTAGTGTTTAATAACCACTACCACTACCACTCATCGATTTTATCAGAGTTTTTGGAATACATTAAAAAATTTCACTTATAAAAAAATTTAAAAATGAGGAAAAATAAAAAATTTGGCTTAATTTTACAAAATAAGTGTTTTATATGTTGGTACCTTCTAATATTTTATTATTTTTAAAATTAATTAAGCCAAAGTTCTCTCAAATTAACCAGAAAAATAACCACAACCACAACGAAATGGATTCGTAGCTTACGACAGTGGTAGTTTTTTGTTAACTACCACAATGGAATGACGTTTAGCTATTGCGTAGATGCAATAATTACCACAACCACTACGATGTGTCAAATAATACCGATCACTCTGTTACAGTACATACCGGTATGTTATCGTAAGCTGGCAAAAACGGACCTAACGTCCTAACGTAAAAATTCTTCAAGCCATGATGACTCTTAAAATTAAATACCTGTTAAATTATTTTTAGTAGGACACGTTTTTGGTAAATTTAAAGACTGTAAAGAACTTTGATTGAAAGAAATTAATACCACCTTAATGTTTGACACACTTTACACTTTGAAAAATTAATTTTTTTTTAAACATTTGCCTTCAATTATGTCCATCTCTCTCTAAAATACTTTTTTAGAGCCTGCTGTCTCTCTTCAACAACTTTAAATATTTTTCATTTTAATAGAGAAAACATGTTTTTTGGCAGTAATTTTTTTGAACGCTTAAGAAACAGTGAAAACTTGAAAAAATTGAGTATTTTATTCTAGAAATCGAAAGCTTGGAAAGAAAGCTTTAAAATGTGAGTAATATCATGATATAAAAATGTAAAAAATTGCTTCATCCAAAACGTTACTCCTTATGGTAAAATATTTTAAGCCTTAAATTACCATCATGGCTTGAGCATAAAGTTTAATATTGATTATCACTAATCGAAGTTTGAAATGAGTTTTGGTGAACAAAGTTTCAATGTACAACACACACATTCTGAACACCGATTAGTAACTAATCACGATTAAAGCCTTATCGGGGAATTTTTGCGTTGGTAAATACGAGCGCCCAAAACAATCGTCACTGCACCAGCTCGAACGCGGCTATGAGCAGCACTGTAGCGTGCGACCGAACTTCGAGTCTTCGAGTGTCGATCGTTAACTCACCCACGAATCCCACGATGGCGGTCGAAAGCAAAAAAGCGTGTCCTTGACCGAACCTATCTATTTTTGTAAAGTAATTTGTAGGCTTGAAAAACAAAATTAAACCCGTATGGCAGCTAGCAGGGTAATTATGCAGTATACGGTTTGGTAATTATGCAGTATACGGTTTTCGGTAATTATGCAGTATACGGTTTTCTGCCATTTTTGATTTTTTTTGAAAAATCTTTATGGGGGCACCTTCTAGGGTCCCTAGGACCCCAAATCCGCCTGCGCCCGATTTTTTTTTTACGAGAAAAAAGGGTGCCCAGGGGGGGTTGTAATGTTTTTTTTTGATTGTTTTGGGTTGGTTTGAATTAGGTTGGGTTGGACTGTGTTGGTTTGGGTTGTTTTAGTGAAGAAAAATTAAAAAAAAACAAAAAAAACCAACGGGCGCAGACGGATTTGGGGTCCTAGGGACCCTGGAAGGTGCCCCCATAAATAATTTTTCAAAAAAAAATCAAAAATGGCAGAAAACCGTATATTGCATAATTACACCCCCGAGAAGCTGGCTCCTTGTTGCTGGCACCTTGTTGCCAGCTCCGGACAAATTACAGCAGACCAGGTTAATACTGCTGATCGTCAATAACATTGCGAAAAATATATATATTTGTTTTATCGTAGATAGAAAATACCTATTCCTATTCCTCTATCTACGGTTTTATCCTGATTTCAATTTTGAACATCTTAGCCACTCCCCCCCCCCCCCGTTTAAGTTAAAAATATAGACAAATTAGTAGTTTCCAAACGAAAAGTGCTTATTGTCAATCTGAATATTGCATTTTTCCAATGTTTTCCTGTAGGATACTTAATCATGCTTGATTTTTAAAATATTACCTAATTTTCTCACCCCCCACCCTCTGAATAGCCCAGTAAAAAAAAAAAAAAAAAAAAATCCTTGTTTCAATCCCAAAAGATGTTTCACTCTAGATTCAACTTGTTATTGTTTTTAAGACCATTCTTTAAAATTTTGGCTAGTTTTCGCACCCTCCAACCCCTGAATATAGCCCAGTAAAAAAAAATCGGAAATAAATAAAATATCCTTGTTTCAACCCTAAAAGATGTTTCACTCTAGATTTAACTTGTTGTTGTTTTTAAGACCATTCTTTAAAATTTTTGCTAGTTTCGCACCCCCACCCCTGAATATAGCCCAGTAAAAAAAATCGGAAATAAATAAAAAATCCTTGTTTCAACCCCAAAAGATGTTTCACTCTAGGTTCAACTTGTTATTGTTTTTAAGTCCATTCTTTAAAATTTTGGCTAGTTTTCGCACCCCCCACCGCCTGAATAGTTCAGTAAAAAAAATCGAAAATAAAACAAAAAATTTCTGTTTCAACCCCAAAAGATGTTTCACTCTAACTCTAATAATAACAAGTTGAACCTAGAGTGAAACATCTTTTGGGGTTGAAACAAGGATTTTTTATTTATTTCCAATTTTTTTTACTGGGCTATTCAGGGGCTGGGGGGTGCAAAAACTAGCCAAAATTTTAAAGAATGGTCTTAAAAAAACAATAACAAGTTGAACCTAGAGTGAAACATCTTTTGGGGTTGAAACAAGGATTTTTTATTTATTTCCGATTTTTTTTACTGGGCTATTCAGGGGGTGGGGGGTTCAAAAACTAGCAAACATTTTAAAGAATGGTCTTAAAAACAATAACAAGTTGAACCTAGAGTGAAACATCTTTTGTGGTTGAAACAAGGATTTTTTATTTATTTCCGATTTTTTTACTGGGCTATATTCAGGGGGTGGGGGGTGCGAAAATTAGCCAAAATTTTAAAGAATGGCCTTAAAAACAATAACAAGTTGAATCTAGAGTGAAACATCTTTTGGGGTTAAAACAAGGATTTTTATTTATTTCCGATTTTTTTTACTGGGCTATTCAGGGGGTGGGGGTTGCGAAAATTAGCCAAAATTTTAAAGAATGGTCTTAAAAACAATAACAAGTTGAATCTAGAGTGAAACATCTTTTGGGGTTGAAACAAGGATTTTTTCTTTATTTTCAATTTTTTTTACTGGACTATTCAGGGGGTGGGGGGTGCAAAAACTAACCAAAATTTTAAAGAATGGTCTTAAAAACAATAACAAGTTGAATTTAAAGTGAAACATCTTTTGGGGTTGAAACAAGGATTTTTTATTTATTTCCGATTTTTTTTACTGAGCTATTCAGGGGGTGGGGGGTGCAAAAACTAGCAAAAATTTTAAAGAATGGTCTTAAAAACAATAACAAGTTGAACCTATAGTGAAACATTTTTGTGGTTGAAACAAGGATTTTTTGTTTATTTCCGATTTTTTTACTGGGCTATATTCAGGGGGTGGGGGGTGCGAAAACTAGCCAAAATTTTAAAGAATGGTCTTAAAAACAATAACAAGTTGAACCTAGAGTGAAACATCTTTTGGGGTTGAAACAAGGATTTTTTATTTATTTCCGATTTTTTTACTGGGCTATATTCAGGGGGTGGAGGGTGCGAAAACTAGCCAAAATTTTAAAGAATGGTCTTAAAAACAATAACAAGTTGAATCTAGAGTGAAACATCTTTTGGGGTTAAAACAAGGATTTTTTATTTATTTTTTTTTTACTGGGCTATTCAGAGGGTGGGGGTGAGAAAATCAGGTAATATTTTAAAAATCAATCATGATTAAGTATCCTACAGGAAAACACTGGAAAAATGCAATATTCAGATTGACAATAAGCACTTTTCATTTGGAAACTACTAATTTGTCTATATTTTGAACTTAAACGGAGGGGGGGTGGCAGTGGCTAAGATGTTCAAAATTGAAATCAGGATAAAACCGTAGATAGAGGAATAGGAATAGGAATAGGTATTTTCTATCTATGATAAAACAAATATATATATTTTTTGCAATGTTATTGACGATCAGCAGTATTAACCTGGTCTGCTGTAATTTGTCCGGAGCTGGCAACAAGGAGCTAGCATCACGGGTATTATAATTACCCGGTTTTCTCCCATTCTTTATGGGGGCACCTTCTAAGGTCCCTAGGACCGCAAATCCACCTGCGCCCCATTTTTTTTTTATGAGAAGAAAGGGTGCCCAGGGGGGGGGGGTTGTAATATGTTTTTTTTTTATTGTTATGGGTTGGGTTGGACTGTGTTGGTTTGGGTTGTTTTAGTGAAAAAAAATTTAAAAAAACCAAAAAAAAATCATCAAAAAAACCAACCGGCGCAGACGGATTTGGGGTCCTAGGGACCCTACAAGGTGCCCCCATAAAGAATTTTTCAGAAAACCGTATACTGCATAATTACCTGCGGTTTTCTGCCATTTTTTAAGATTTTCAAAAAATTCCTTTACAGACAGTAATATGCCTCGCCAGAAGTAGGAAACCGTTTGCGCGTCAAAGGTGTCATACAGGTCTTGATGATGTAGATAACTTTTGTATGGAAATTGACCGCTACCAGTCTTACAGAACTAAAGAGCTTCTATTTACTTGCCTCTAGATTACTTGATGGTCAGCAAACTGAAGGCGTGTCCGTCTTTCTTCAGAAGAGATAGACCTTGGAGGACCCGAGTTTCCTTATGTGAGTTTTAAGTATTGTTCATACAAGGCATAGTCTTTGGTTTAATTTTTGTTACAGTCTTAATCATAAAAAAGTTAAAACAACTGTTTCTAATGAAAGTGTTCATGCAATGCTTTTGATTATGCTTTGTCATAGACTTAGTCACAGTCCTAAGGAAAAGTTGGCAACTTTCAACTTTTATAACAAAAATTACGACTATTACTATAACAAATATAAGTGCGCATGTCCGAGTTCCAAATTGCAAGTATGGCGCCCATCTATGTTGACAGGAATAAAATCAATATTTAAAAAAATTTGATACAGGTAAACTAAAAGCAAAAAACATGGGTAATTATGCAGTATACAGTTTTCTGCCATTTTTGATTTTTTTTGAAAAATTCCGTATACTGCATAATTACCAAAATTTTTCATAAAAAATCAAAAATGGCAGAAAACTGTATACTGCATAATTACCGATTTGGGGTCTTAAGGACCCTAGTAGGTGCCTCTATAAAGAATTTTGGTAATTATGCAGTATACAGTTTTCTGCCATTTTTGATTTTTTTATGAAAAATTCAGTAATTATGCAGTATACGGTTTTATGCCATTTTTGATTTTTTATAAACAATTTTTTATGGGGGCACCTACTAGGGCCCTTAGGACCCCAAATCCGCCTGCACTTGATTTTTTTTTTTTTTTTTTTAAGAAAAAAGGGTGTCCTTTGATTGTTTTGGGTTGGGTTGGACTATGTTGGATTGGGTTGTTTTAGGGAAAAAAAACAAAAAAAAATAAAAAAAAAACCTAGTAGTTGCCTCGATTAAGAATTTTTCATAAAAAATCAAAAATGCCAGAAAACTGCATACTGCACCCGATTTTTTTTTTTTTTTAGAGAAAAAAGGGTGCCTGGGGTGTTGTATTGTGTTTTTTTAATTGTTTTGTGTTGGGTTGGACTGTGTTGGATTGAGTTGTTTTAGTGAATAAAAATTAAAAAAAAAAACAAAAAACAAATCGGTGCATGCAGATTTAGGGTCCTAGGGAGGGACCCTAGTAGGTGCCCCCATAAAGAATTTTTCATAAAAAATCAAAAATGGCAGAAAACTGTATACTGCATAATTACCAGAATTTTTCATAAAACATCAAAAATGGCAGAAAGCTGTATACTGCATAATTACCTCAACAACAAACAAAGTTTGAATTATATTATTTAAGATTTTGTAAAAGTTATTTACCATTTCATGTATATCAAGATTGCACAGAATTGAGTCCCAGTCAACCGATCCTAAAGAATCATTAATAATTGAATAATTAGCTGATTTAAAATCTGCATAAAAAGTGCTAGCTAGAGGACTTTTTTTGATATTAAAACATTAAATGAAAGGGGTGCATGATGACTATCTATTTTAACAAGGGAGTCACGTTTCTGAATATCAAATATCTTATTAGAAAAAACTAAATCTAACACAACATTATTGCTATTATATATACAGTTGAGCAAAATTACATGTAATGGTTTTGCGGTTTTGCCCATTGATTTCTTATTACTGGTTTCAGTGGATCTATCTTTTCTAAAGATGACATAGTTGTCTAAGCCTAGTTCAGCATTTAAAATATCTTCTGATAGATTGGTTTCAGTAAGTAAGATAGCATCATAGTTGTTTATGGAAAGATTGCATGTAAGAGTAGTGAGTTTGCCTCTGGCACGGATGTAGAAACCTTGGATTGCTAATACCTATGGGAAATTTTCATGAAAATCACTGCCGCGTGTCTTCCGCCATGTTGTGGAGATTTGCGTTGGCGACATTGGTTTCCTTAATTTTAAATAGTAGTGTGGGAACACTGACTGTCAACAGTGTCAAAATATGATTGAAGTTGACATATTTTTGAAAGGTTATTTTTGTTGTTGTTTTTTAATACAAAAACAAAAAAGTAAAGAAACAAGTGGTAACAAATGTTCCAACGGTCACGCCATTTATCTCTCTCATTTGGTCTGGAGTATGTGCAGGTTTCGAACAAATAAATCACAATATGGAATCATTGCCCTCCAATTTATAAACTCAAAGGGTACTGTTAAGCCACACGTTATAAATTGTATTAAACGCTCGGTTCAACCATTGCTGCTGGCGCTCCCGCTGAAGATACACCTTGATTATGTTGATTTGAATCTGCACAGGGACTAAAACAGCTAAGAACAGATGGACCAACGTGATACAGTAATAAAAAATAAATTAATAGAGGGAGATACTGACTTTGATAATAGCATATATGACTCAGCTGAAAGCCAGATCCATGGCAAGTCAAGCAACATTTAGCGATCACAAAAAAAGTACATCTTTGGCAAATGGAGTCGAGCATGGAGTTTTACAATATTTGAAGACCTTGGCGGAAAAACCTATTAACTAACATGTGTCGACTATACCTTCCCTAAGTTAACAAGTTATTACTAAGATATCCTTGAGTTTTGGTAAGTTTTCAGCATTCAACATTTTTTTTGTAGCTCTATCTTTTATAAAAGATGTGGGATTTTGCTCAAAACTGCATATGTTGTAGGTTTCATTGTCCTGATAAAAATCTATCATTGCTCCACAGTGATCTGATATGTGGTTTTTGAGATACTGTGTTCAAAGTTAAACATTTTGGTATTTGGGCTTTTCCCTAAAATAAGTTTTTTGCACTTTTTCTGAAAATGTAAATAATATTTATGAACCAAATTGTAGTCTGAGAATAAGTAGTTGTAAAATATAGGTTGCATCGCACTGGCATTACAAACATAAAAAATATTAAATTCATATGACCAAGAAATGACTTTTAACAAAAGGCAAATTTCAATTGTTATGTTGCCACTTAGTATTTAACAAACATGCTTCAAAACTAGCCATTTTTGTTATTTGTTGCTATGGGGCAATGATAGATTTTCATTAAGATAAGCAAAATCACACAGAAAGCCAGTTTCCATAAGGAAAGTGCATCATCCTTAAAAACGAATCTACAAAAAAAAATGTCAAATGCTGAAAACTTACCAAAACTTAAGGATATCTTAGTAACTTTTTCTGCTGAGTTCTTCAGAATCAGAAAACTTTTATTACGAAAATTGTTAACAAAAAACATTGTCACAGTTGAATAAATAAGTGTCAAAATTTAGTGTTAAAAATTAACATTAAGGTAAATTTAACCTAAGAATGTCTTTAAAATGTCATTTAGATATTAAACAATGTTAACATTAAGGTTTTGTTAATAAAGATTAAAAAATAAATATTGATTTTTCTTTATTTCTAGTAAACTGCTAAAACATCTTATAATTACTGGTCTTAAAATCTCACAAAAATACTGGCTACAATAATAACACACACATTGACAATGAAATCTTAAACAACAAGAAAAAGAAAAAAAAATATACTGATAAAATACATATTAAAATTAATTTTTTTAATTTTCTTTTTAAAACTGATGAAGTATATTGTTCTAATTTTGTAAAAGTCGATGTGCGAAAGATGTGCTTTTTTGTGATTGCTTGCCATCGCTCTGGTTTTCCAGATCCATATATGCTATTATCAAACTCTGTATCTCCCTCTATTCATTTATTTTTCTTGTCTTCTAGGTCTATAACAACCTCGGATTTATAAACTGTTGGCGCATATCTATCCCTAGACGTTTTAGTTCCTGCTTCAGATTCAGAGATCAACTTAATGAAGATTTATCTTGAGCAGGAGCGCCAGCAGCAATGGTTGACAGTACCCTTTGAGTTGATAAATTGGGGGTAATGTTTCCATGTTGTAATTTAGTTGTTCAAAGCTTGCACATTCCCCAGACCAAATGAGAGAGATTATCATGGCGTGGCCGTTCAAGCATTTGTCTGTCTTTTAAATAGTTTTTATTGCTTGGTTCTTCACTTTTTTGTTTTAGTATTAAAAAACAACAAAAATAACCTTTCTAGAAACGTCATTTTTTGAAACTATTGATAGTCAGTGTTCCCACACTACTATTTAAAATTAAGGAACCAATGTCGCCAACTTAAATCTCCACAACATGGCGGCGAAAATGGCGGAAGACACACAGCAGTGATTTTCCCAAAAGGGGGTATCCCTTTCTTTTTTACATCCGTGGCCTCTGGTAATAAACATGTAGCTTATTTTTAGACTTAGAGTTTTGGCCATCAATTACTAGTTTTCCTCACCAGAAACAATTTGAGGAATTCCTTTAATGTATTTAATTTTAAGTAAGTTTTCCCCTTTTGCTTTTTTTTCATTAAATTCAGTATTAATTTTCTTTTCAGTTTGTTGTTGTTTAGCAGTCAGGTCAAAACTCCTATACACTTTTTTATCAAGAAGTTTTCTTCGGTTTCATATTAATGAATGAACATCATTTTGGCAGATTAAAGTGATTCTTACTGCACCTTTGCTATTTTTTTTACCAACTCTAGAAAATTTGACAATAGTAGGTGATGTATCTGTAATACTATTTAGCAAAGTTGCAATGTCATGGGCATCATCTTGTTTTTCAGGTAGATTGAAGAGTATGATGTTGCTCGCTCTGCTTTGACGGTTCTGCATTGCTTGCAACATTGAATCCATATCTGCACCTTGAAGGAGGCCTAAAAAGCCATCCTTGCTATTGCTAGTAGTTTTGTTTTCATCAAAAAAAAAACAATTCTCTTTTCAAGTTGTTTGGTTGTGTTTGTGAGGCAGTCAGTCTTGCTTTGTAGGTTAGTTTTATTGACTGCACTCTTTAACAGCTATCATATTATCTTTTATTAATAATATTGCGGATCATAAATGGAATCGATTTAAGAGCTTCCTGGCAGTCAGTACAAAAGTACATCATGACTCGTTTTTGTAAAACTATTGCTCTGGCCTCAGAAGAAGATAGTTGATTGCTATCTTTTGCTAGATGGAAAATCGCTCTGCAACTATCACGGGCAATATATGCTATGTTTTCATGGGTATTGAGTTTTGAAAACGAACTCAATACCCATGAAAACATAGCAATATTCTGTGTCCTTAGAGATAGGAATTTATAACCTCAAAATTTAAATCCGTAAATATTCATGACATCAGTTAATATTTTTGACCCCACTAACCGCCAATTTGTTCAGCACTAATTACTTTTGTGTTATTAGGTAATATTTTTCTTAAATAACCATTACTCAACTTAAAAATTGAGATTATATTAAAAGTGCAAAATTTTTGTTTGTTTACGTTTGAGGTTAGATGAATATGCTCCTAAGGCAACTAAAACAAAAGAGAAAGAAGAAAAATAGGTTAGAAAACCTCCGATTCAGTTACTTCAACCGAAGATCTTTTGATCTTTTCGGTTGAAGTTTTGTTTTAATTGCCTTAGGTATTTGTGGAAGAGTGTTGGAGTGGTTTAAGAGCTATTTAAGCAGTTATGAGCAATTTGTTCACATTAATGGGGTGGTATCTAGCAAACAATGTTTCATGCGGCGTTCCCCAAGGATCTGTGCTGGGACCCATTCCCTTTCTAATTTTTATTAATGATTTAACCCAACTTGACATTACTGGGTTGTTCACATTGTTTGCTGATAACACAACAATTTTCTGGCACAATAAAGACTTAAATCAATCACAGAAAAACATCATATCCAATCTTAAAAAGATCAAGCAGTGGTGGTCTTTGCTTAAAAATGTCCAAGACTCATATAATTGGTTTCAACTGTGTTCTTCAAGACCTTGTAACAGGCGACAACACCATCTCTATTGTGGACAATTTCAAATTTTTTGGGCGCACTATCGACGAAAAGCTTAAATTTTATTTTCACATTTTAAAACTAAATAAAGAATTTAAATAAATAAATAATTTACAAAGTAAATATAGACATTGTCAAAATCATTATTTATAAATTAGGAATGGGATTAATTATACAATTTACTACTATAAAATAATAATTTCCTATTTTACTTACACCTAAAATTTGTATGACATTTTGTTTTAAGATTATACTGATACCTATAATTTTTACAGATTATTTTTAAACCGGTCATGATCATAGAAATTGGCTATAGATATTATATATTGGCACTATCATATTAATATCAAAGGTATTCTGTAGTATAGTTTAATATAAAATAAAATTTATGTCACATACATAATAATAATTATAATAATACATTTATTTGCATTAATAAGTAAAGATTAATTTATTTTTTATACAAGATACATCAGTTAATGCAAAAAGGATCTGGAAGTCAATATAAATTGTTCAATGTCCAGACCCAAATGTTTATAACAAAGTTATGACTAAAATTATTTATACAAATTTATAAAGAAATATGGGATTGTTGTTAACAAATATTGTAGATCTAGAATTAAGAGATAATTACATGATTAACAAATGGGTCAGTCCATATCAAGTCAACCAGGGTATTTTACCACACCATCTCCGATGTTGATGATTTTTAGTATACATGTTTTTCCTACCAAAAAACTGGAAAATCCAAAATTTCAGACTTTTTTGACCAGTTGTTTATTTTGAATTAATTTTTGAAAATCGAAAAAGTCACTTATTTGTCCTTAACATGTGCGCACAAAATTAGGAATATCCAAAGAACCACTTATAATAGAAAAGTAGGTGAAGGTTCATTTTAAAGCTCTTATAAAGACCTTTCATATGAGAATATTGCATAACATATATTGAAAAAAAAAATAAAAAAAAAAATTTTTGATTTTTTTTTTTTGAAAAATTTCAAAAAGGCCATTTTTAATTTTTTTCAAAAAATGATATTATTTTCTTTAAAGTGTTATTAAACTATTCACAAAATTTTGAGATGGACAAATCATGGGTTCAATGTGAAAAAATTTATTAAAAATGTCACATGCATGAAAAATCGCCTATAAAATGTACTTAATATTTTTGATATTTTTTTTGACATTGAACCCATCATTTCTCCATCATAAAATTTTGTGGATAATTAAGTAACACTTTGACCAAAATTATATATTTTTTTCAAAAAAATTAAAAATGGCCTTTTTGAATTTTTCAATTTTTTATTTTCAATTTTTTTTTTGTTAAAATTATGTTGTGATATTTCATAAAAAAGAGCTTCAAAATGACTTTAAAATGAGCCATTTATTACTTTCCTAGTGTAAGTGGTTCTCGAGATATTGCTAGTTTTGTACATTCTTGTTAAGGTCAAAATGCTGACTTTTTTATTTTGAAAAATTAAAAAAAAAAACTACGAATCAAAAAAATCTAAAAATTTGCATTTTCAACTTTTATGGTAAGAAGAAAATATATACCAAAAATCATCAAAATTGGAATTGGTCGCGTAAAATTTTTGTGATTTTTTGGTTGATTTGATATGGAAGACCCTAGGGTCAGTCCATATCAAGTCAACCAGGGTATTTTACCACACCATCTCCGATGTTGATGATTTTTAGTATACATGTTTTTCCTACCAAAAAACTGGAAAATCCAAAATTTCAGACTTTTTTGACCAGTTGTTTATTTTGAATTAATTTTTGAAAATCGAAAAAGTCACTTATTTGTCCTTAACATGTGCGCACAAAATTAGGAATATCCAAAGAACCACTTATAATAGAAAAGTAGGTGAAGGTTCATTTTAAAGCTCTTATAAAGACCTTTCATATGAGAATATTGCATAACATATATTGAAAAAAAAAAATAAAAAAAAAAATTTTTGATTTTTTTTTTGAAAAATTTCAAAAAGACCATTTTTAATTTTTTTCAAAAAATTATATTATTTTCTTTAAAGTGTTATTAAACTATTCACAAAATTTTGAGATGGACAAATCATGGGTTCAATGTGAAAAAATTTATTAAAAATGTCACATGCATGAAAAATCGCCTATAAAATGTACTTAATATTTTTTTTGACATTGAACCCATCATTTCTCCATCATAAAATTTTGTGGATAATTAAGTAACACTTTGACCAAAATTATATATTTTTTTCAAAAAAATTAAAAATGGCCTTTTTGAATTTTTCAATTTTTTTTTTTCAATTTTTTATTTCCAATTTTTTTTTTTGTTAAAATTATGTTGTGATATTTCATAAAAAAGAGCTTCAAAATGACTTTAAACTGAGCCATTTATTACTTTCCTAGTGTAAGTGGTTCTCGAGATATTGCTAGTTTTGTACATTCTTGTTAAGGTCAAAATGCTGACTTTTTTATTTTGAAAAATTAAAAAAAAAAAACTACGAATCAAAAAAATCTAAAAATTTGCATTTTCAACTTTTATGGTAAGAAGAAAATATATACCAAAAATCATCAAAATTGGAATTGGTCGCGTAAAATTTTTGTGATTTTTTGGTTGATTTGATATGGAATGACCCAAATAGGAAAATACATTGGTGTAAGTAAAGTATTGAATCAATTTGAGACAAACGAAATATCAAAATTTAAAAATATAGAAGTTTAGTACAGATACCATAGCATTTGTTACATTGTATTTGACATGATATTTTTTACTTTATTCCGAAAGTTGACCAACTGTAAAGTCTTAAATTCTTCGGGAAGGCCATTGTACAAGCTGTATATGTTATAGGAGAAACTTCGCTCAAAAATTTTAGTAGTGTGCTGCGGTGGTGATATTAGGCCCTTAAATCTAAGATTAAGAGCATGTACGTCAGTGCGATACTTGATATTGTTTGATAGGAGAAGTGAGGTTTTTGTTATAATAATTTTATGGTAGAAGACAAGAGAGTGAAATTGTCTTCTTTTGCTCATATCTAGCCATTTAGCATCCTTTAATTTATGAGAGATTGGCAAATGTTTTCTAATTCCATATATAAATCTTAGGCATGATTTTTGAACCTTTTGGATTCTGTTTTTGTCTGTCTGGTCTAGGCATGGCCCATATACAACGTCACCAAAGTTAAAGTGCCTCAAAACTAGAGTATTTGTAAGGCGGGTCTTTTGTTTAACAGTTAATAAATGCCGATGTGGATAAAGTAACTTAAGTGACATATATGCTTTTCCTACATTTTTGTTTACATGTTGGTGAAACCTTAAGTCAGTATCCAAAATCATTCCCAAGTTTCTTGCGTAGTTCGAGGCTGTTAGTTGGTTTACAGAAATGTTTAATTTTAAGGTATTTTTAACAGTTGATTTGTCCTTACCAAAGAAAACACAATCGATTTATCAGGATTAATTTTACGTTTGTGCTTTTCTGAAAAGGAGACAAGCGTGTTAAGATCCTCCTCTATTGATTGTTTGGCTTGCTGCCATTTATTTGGACAAAATGAAAAGTAAACTTGGTTATCATTTGCATATTGATGGCTTTTACAGTGGCGCAAACATGATGTTAAATGACAAGTATAAATCGAAAATAATAGTGGAGCTAAAATTGAACCTTGCCTATTTATTTTGTGTTTTTCGGATTTACCTTGTGATGTTTCCACAAGTTGATATCGCTCTGATATGTAACCGCTCATTAAAGTCCTCGACTCTGGAGAGAAACCAATAAAGTTAAGAATAGCGAGAAGAAGTTGATGGCTCACAGTGTCGAAGGCTTTAGAGTAGTCCAGAAGAATTAACGCCATAGTTTTCCCATTGTCTTTTTGTCGAAATATGTCATCAGTTATGTTTGCAATTGCAGAGATGCAACTGAAGCCAGGTCGAAATCCAGACTGATGTTCAGGAAGGATATCATATTTTTGAAGATGTTCCCTTATCTGTTTATCCATGGCCTTCTCAAGAATTCTCGATAGACAGGGAAGAATACTGATTGGTCGGAGGTCATTGTAATCTTTAGCATTGCTCTTTTTTGCTAGTGGTTTGCTGAAGGAAATATGTTTTCCAGAATACACGAATTAATGATGTTTGTTAAAAAAGGAAAAATTTTAACAAACAAAAGAGTAACATCTGTAGGTTTATTTCATCCTGGCCAATCGCTTGAGATTTTATACTAAAGAGATGATGTTTAACTTCTTCAATAGTTAATGTCTTAAAAGAAAAGAGTTCTTTAAAATTATTTTTTTTAATTAAATCTGGATCTGTCTCAGACCTTTTCCCTGAAAATTGAAGGAAGAAGCTGTTTATATCCTCTGGATTATTCAGAGTTGCTGGTAAAGTTTTACTATCAGAATGTTTTACTATCTCTAGTTGTTTCAGACTTTTCCAGAGTTGTTTGGAATTAGATCTTTGAGTGCAGAATTCAAGATAACTTTTTTTTTCATTTTGTATTGCTTTGTTTGTTGTATTGCGTAACTGCTTATAGTACTCCCAATTAAGATTATTACCTGATTGTTTAAATCTATCATAAGCTTTCTCTTTTAATTTTATTATTTTTTGTATGATATCAGTCAGGCAGGGTGGTTTTTGTTTTTTTATCAAAGTAGTTTTTGTTGGAGCAAATATATTAAAAATTGATAAAATTATATCATTAAGGATTTTGATTTTTTGGTCAATACTTTGACAGTATAAAATATTGGGTAAATGGGCTTGCTCCAGAAGATCATTTATAAAGTTCTGGTCAAGTCTGTTTAGGTTTCTAAATTTAACATAGGTAGGTCCAGAAAATGAGCTTTCATTTAGTTTGCATGTGGTCAAAGAATGATCAGATACTCCATTAATTTTTTTAACTTTGTGATTAAAATTGTTTAAACTTTTTGGAACTAAGATCCAATCGATTAGTGTTCTTGTAGTCGCCGTAATTCTTGTAGGTACGTCTAGTATTTGTTTTAGATTATAAATCTCCACACATGTTAAAAGTTTTTGAGTGTTTGAGCTGTCAATATTCAAATAGTTAGTATTTACGTCACCACCGCATATTGTTTGGTTAGAAATAACTGAAAACTGTGACAGTGAATCCTCCAAAGTTTCAACAAAATTTGCAAAATCTTCCATCTGTAGCCTATGCAACGACCCAATGCAGTAAGTTTATTTATTTATTTTGATCTTAATCCAAATTTGTTCAATGCTCTCATTTGAAATAGCATTTAAGTTTTCGAATTCTATCCAATCTCTAACATAAATGCCTACACCCCCCCCCCAAAAAACTTTCTTCTATTTGTATCCTATCCTTTCTGACAAGTTTGTAGTCTGGGATCTGTATTATACTGTCATCTATTCTTTGACTTAGCAGAGTTTCAGACATGCAAAATATATCATATTTGTCATTTAATAAAATCTGCTTAATATCGACAAAATGAGCTCACGTTAAAAAAAGCAAATGAAAAATGCCCCATCTTCATATATAAAAAATAATAATAATCCTATGTGATTTAAAAAATGATTTGAAGATTTTATTGTAAATACGATAATGTTAAAACAAAACGAGATAAAAAAAAATTACAATTTATTTGCAAGGAAAAGAAAGCCTTGATAATTAACAAAAAATATTCAAAATTGTGATGTCTAAACAGACTGCAAATAGATAAAGTGAGATAACAAAAACAGGACAAATTAACTAAAAGGAACTGAAAGTATTTCAATTTTGATTGACTGGTTTTATTTTTTTTGAGCAACCTGGCGAGTTTCATACGTAAATTTCTTTGACTTGTCTTTTGAGGAGCTTGGAGTGGGGGGAGTTGCTGAACTTGGAGATGATTTTTTCGCTAGAATCTCTTGAAATTGCACCTTAGTTTCCTCTTTTAGAAGTTGCTATGGGTTTTTTTGTAGACTTTTTTCTTTTTATGTCTTAAGATGGTTTCTTCTCTTTCTGACAGATCCTTATTGATCAAACCTGGAACTAAGCTCTCCGTTTTTTTGGTTGGATTTTCGTCTTCGCTTTCAGTATCAACTTCCCTGAAAGTTGGAGTTGAAGGTGCACTTGATGATTTTTTGGGAGGCGTCGAAGAAAACTCATCAGAGAACTGAGGTGGGAGTTTTTTTTTGCTCCGTGATATATGAATACATTTTTAAAAAGTAAATAAATAAGCAGTGTAAATAAAAACACAGTTTTGGACATGAATAGACATAGTACTTAGTTGCTAAGACAAATACAACAATATTGTTATTATATCATTAAAATGATTAAAATCGACTTTTAGGAAAAAGACAATTTTCAACCATTTTTTAACTGTGCCATTCAAAAAACTCCCTCACGGAATAGAAACATTGAGAGAAACACATATCTGTTAAAAATAACCTTTTTTTTTTAAACCTAGAATAACCGTTTATGTTTTTTAGTTCTAAGGGCAGATGATTGTAGGTGGCTGCACAGAAGCAGTAGGGACTCTTGGTACAATGAGAGATTGTAATTTTCTACCTGGATATTATTTTGAACTCTTGTGTAATAATCATGATTTGAAGAGGGAAATCTGTCTTAAGTGACTCCTGCAGTAGATTATTGCTTCAAATAATAACACACAGGGAACAGTTAAAATGTTGTGTTTTCTAAAGATTGGTTGACATGAATCTAGTGGATTTAATTGATAGATGCAGCGTAATATTCTTTTCTGTGTAACAAAAACCCTCTGCAGCTCCTCTGTTGGACAGTACAAAATGAGGTATTTTATATGATTATCTGCAAGTGAGTAATATATGTTAAGTAACTGTTTGGTACACAATAGATATTTGAAATTTAATATTGCAAAGAAAGCAGATCTTAATTTTACGGCAACAAAATCTGAGTGTTGACTCCATACAAGTTTGTCATCTATTCTGAGCCCCAAAAAAATACACTGGTCAACTTTTTGAATTTCGACATCATTCAATAGAAGCCGGATGTTGGGTATTTTTTGTGCACCATTCAGAGAATGATTTCAAGAGAAGGTTTGTAAGGTTTACGAGATCCTGCATATTTTCAAAAGAGATAGTTATAGTATTATCATTCTGTTATCTTTAAAAAGGTGATCTTTAAGATCTTCAATAAACAATAAAAACAGCAATGAAGAAAGCACCACCCCCCCCCTTGTACAACGCCATATCTAGCACATCTCTGTGTAGAAAGGATGTTTCCATATCTTACTATAATTTGTCTGTCCGTATTAAAAGAGCTAATCAAATTCGTAAAATCTCCTCTAATTCCCATAGCTTCCATTTTTGAAGTAAGAAAGTCGCTGTAAACACAATCAAAAGCTCTCGTGAGGTCAAAGAAAAGTGTTACAGTAAACCGATTTTCGTCCAAAGATTTGTATACAAATTTCAAGAGGTCAAATGCTGCAGTGTTACTAGAGAGTCCACTTCTGAAGCCATGTTGATCAGGTGATAAAAGAGAGTATTTATTAAAAAAAAAGATAGCCCAGTGATGGATCTGTAATTACTTACTATTTCAGGGTCTCTTTTTTGAAAAGAGAAGTAACATAGCCATGTTTAAGTTTTGTGGGATATATACAGACCGCTTCAAGCTACTGCGAACATAGGGGGAATCAAGTCCAATTTACTCTCCGTGCCGTACGACCGAGGTGGATTCGAAGCACGCTGCAGTGTTGTCTTTTGGAAATTCATTTTGTTTTTATTATTTTGTTTTATTTCTGCCTTGCTCGAGAAACAGATGGGTAAGTTCTTAATTGAAATAATACATTTTTAAAACTGGATGTCTACGAAGTTGCCGAAAAAGTGCAGATGGTCAAATGGTCAAATCGTCATAACCCAACACACGTTCGATATTGGTCGAGGGAAAATTTGCATTTGTATTTTGACGTAAGAACACAGTATCCCCAAAAACTAAATGTTTGGGGGGGGGGGGTATTATAGGGGAACACGTAATTGGGCCATTTTTTATTAACGGCAATTGCAATTTGAATGGTCCGAGATACTTGGATCTACTGCAGCAGCACATTATTCCAACTGCTAGGCAGTTGTTAGGTGTAAGATTTGGTGTAAGCTCCTAATGACTTCTATCTGTTTTTGAAGAAGCTTTTCAAATTATCACCCCTAACATGCTTGGAAACGTTAGAAGGGGTTTTTATAGTAGGCTAGGATATTGTCTAGCCGAGCAAGGAGGACTTTTCGAATATTTGCTTTAATTTTTTTTTTGACTGGGAGAATCTTTTTGGTTTTTAGAATGTATTATTTTATTATTTTCATTGTAACACGTCGTCACTGATAAATCTGAGCAGTTGACAATAAAACGCTCTTATTTATCAGTGACAAAAAATAAGAAAATTACGTTATAAAAATTTGCGTATTTATTGACCAAATTCCGGTTTCATTGACTACGCTCCACACAGCACCGTGGTTAGAGGCGTACTAAATACCAAAGGAAAGTCATGCAAGTGGCGATCGCAAGCCTGAGTATTGGTTGCTTCACTGATAGGCGTGCGGTGTCTCTGCATGTACGTACACTGGCAAATTAGACTTCTTCCGCCCTATGTTCGCAGTAGCTTGAAGCGGTCTGTATACTTTCCTCTTGTTGAATTTCATATAATATATGCATTACCCTTTTGGGGAGCCTGTGCAGAGTATTTATTTCAGTCTGTTTTCATTCTTCAAAAAAGAGCCGTTCGGAATCTATGCACTGCCCATCCAAGAACTCACTGCAGGCACCTTTTTATCCAAAATATCATTCTTACTCTGCAATTCTTTTTTATCGTGGAAATACAACAAATTTCATAGCGCGGACTATATCGCAATAAATTCTGAGTTGGCCGGGGTGGGGTGGGGGGATCTGTTTGGGAAAAAAGATGTGAATGCGTGTGTTGATATTTTCTACGACAAAATCAACTTAAGTATTGAAAAACATGTACGCAAAGAAACATTAGCACGCAATTTCCCATTCGGTTCAGCAGGGAAACAATTTCACTAATAAAAGAAATAGAAAAGTTTTACAAATGTTGGAAAAAACATAAAAACCCGCTGGACTATTTGCAATTTTCTAATCTACATAGACTAGTAAAAACCGGTTCAAAGATTGACTATCGAATTTACATCAGAAACGTGGAAGAAAATATATGTAATGATAGTAAGTCATTTTGGTCATTTGTGCAATTTAAAAGAAACAACAAGCCAAATATACCACAAAACATCAAATATAAATCTCAGCCATCTTTATTTCTAACGACACTTCTTCCAAAATTATAGAAAATTCCCGGAAAGATTTGTCCTTTGACATCTTGTCCATCTCTCATAGACAAATTGCCAGCTCAATCGACGAAATTGATGCTCGGAAAAGAATAAAAAACTGTAAAATGCTTGAATCGGTCATTACAAAGGAATTATTTTTTAAAATTAAATCAACATTGCGCAGCACGGTTTTTTTCAGGGTCGTTCAATTCTTAAGAATTTGCTGCCATTTATACAGGACATATATGATGCAATGGACAGCTTTACCCAATGAGCATTTTCAGAAACTTCTGGTGACATATATTTATATAATTATTATAAAGAGGGTTCCATTGATACCCTAGGGTATTTAGAAGTTTCCTACAAGAATTGAGTTTGTATATTTGTTTTATTAAAGGCTCTAAATTGATGGTACCCTAAAGTAACATAAAACTGGCGGTAACAATATTTCCACGGACATCTTTATAAAAATTAAAGTCATCGGTTCAAATGTTATATAAATTGGTGTTAACAATGTTTCCACCAACATATTTATAAAAATATAAGTCATCAGTGACAAAAGTTATATAAATTGGTGTTTGAAATCTTTCTGTCAACCCACCTATAAAACCGTAAGTAACTATCAATTAAAGATATATAATAGATTGGTTTTTAAAATGTTGCTATAAACCCACTTATAAAACTTAATTAACCAACAACAAATTTATATAAGATAAGATTGAAAATATTTCGAGAGACACTTATAAAAACTTGGTAACTCACACACAATAGTTATATAAATTGGTGTCTGTAATATTCTTATGAACTCATTCATAAACCTTTTTTGCCCATAAGGTTTTTTCTATAATGTTGTTATTAATTTCTTTATACAGTGATTATAATATAACTGTTTTTAGAACAAAAAAAACAAGATTTTTTAAGGTTAATTTTGTGACATCAAAAGGTGCGTTTTTGCGAAATCAAAAGGAGCGTTTTTGCGACATCAAAAGGCGCGTTTTTGCGAGATACCATACCATTATTATCTTTTTGTTTTAATTACATCAATCTGAGAGAGATAAGAGATCAAAATCTTCTTGAGATAGTTGCTGATGACAGATATCGGGATCGAATGCATTGTACACCCGATTCCCACCAGCGTTTCCGATGCGCAGTCACCCTGACTCAAAAAACTCATCACGTGGTCCGACATGAACTTGTATAGGCAAATCTCGCTTAGACCACGTGATACGTGTTTTGATTCGGGGGACCAACGAATGAGAAACGCATAGATGGGAACCGTGTTTTAGAAAAAGAGAACAATATAGTAACCGTGTTAAGGTCGCAAAAATGCACCGTGAAACGTCGAGCGCATACGCTGATACTGCTGGTCGGCGGCAAATGTGAACACCCCGGAAAATACTCGCCTGTACACCCTTCGACCCCGCAATCTAACTATATTCTTGAGATAGTTACCTCTGATAGTTATGCGGGCTTGAAGTGTGTGGAGGCGTGTATTTTTCCTGGTGTGTGTAGTATGCTGGATCTCTCGAAGAATGCATTTAGGAAAAGAGAACAATGGTAACTATGTTAAGCTCGCAGAAACAGACCATCAGTGTTCAACACTGCACCATCTGTAGTTTAAAAGGGTTATAAAATAGTGTTGACGAGGTAAACAGTGGTATAGTTGTATTGTTTTTTTTATAGAATTGTCGGAAATTTTCGCCATTTTGGATTACAAAAATAGGTTTTTGGCCTAAATAAAAACGTTATTTATGGGGTTTCAACATGTGTTTCAATCGAAATATTGCTTGTTAGGGTTAAGAACAACATACGAAATTCAATATTTGTCCCAGAAAGAAAAAAACGCGTATGAAAAAGAAACTGATAGTTAAATGAATATTTTTTTTCGCGTTTTCTCAAGTATTTTTGGAGCCCATGAAATTTACGTGAGTGTATTTGAAAACTATACAGTACACACGGGACCGCAGCTGATTTTCAGAGTAGGATGACTTGAAAAACAGCTTTTATTTGACTATAGTATATAAATATTCATATTTCTGCTTCAGCTTATCTCACTTTCGTTTTTATTTATTTTAGAAGATTGCCAAACACCATTTTATAAATTTTTTTATTGTAAAAAGAAAAAGAATAATACATAACCAGCAAAGGGAAGAAAGATGGAAAATCTATATTTCTAAATCCATAAAAACCTTTAATTTGTTATGTAGTGTTGTTAGAACAGTTGTAAAACCTTTTTATAATAATCTCTATACTTGAGGGCTCATAAGGAAGTTTTATAAAATCTATATGTTGTTTTTCTATCCATTACTATGTACCATAAATTTTTATAAGCTGTTGTTGAACAGTTGTTTTTCAAGTCTTTTTTACTCATTTAAGAGATATATTAGAGTTATAAAATTATCACCAACACTAAATAATATAACTTTTGGTTATTTTATGAAGGTTTTATATTATTTGCTGTAACTTTTATATAGACAAAAATGCTCATTGGGTACGGCTCAGGTGGACGCCGTGTAAACCGCAAAAGCTTTCGACAAAGTTCATCACCTGACTCTTAAAGTCAAATTAAAAAATTTTGGTGTGCTTGGCGGCCTCCTGAGGCTGTTGGAGTCCTATAGTGTGGATAGAATACAATACGTTAGAATAGGTGAATCTGTGTCTGCTTGTAAAAAAAGTAAACTCAGGAAGTGCGCAAGGGTCCCACCTGGGTCGTCTACTCTTTTCTATTTTTATAACCTCAAAATCAAAAAATTTTGAATCAGAATCATAAGATCAACCCGCGATTGTGAACTTCTTCAAGAGGATTTAAATAATTTATCCGATTACTGCCTCAGAAACTGTCTTGAATTAAATATAAGTAAATTTAGGAAAATTTCTTTTACCAGAAATCGGAGTGAAGTTGAATTTTCCTCGGAATTTTCTTATAAGATTTCTGGCGAGCTTTTAGAGAATGTTGCATTTGTGAAGGATCTGGGGGTGTGGTTATATAAGAAGCTCATATTTGAAAAACACATAGAAGAGTCGGTTAAAAAAAGCATACAAAAATCAGGGATTCGTACTAAGAATTACAAAATCACTTTTTAACTTATGTATGGTCACATTTGGAGTATGCATGTCTGATATGGAATCCACAGTATGCAAAGTATATTGAAAGGCTTGAAAAAAATCCAGTTTAGGTTTGTAAAAGCCCTAAATTTTAGGTTCCTACATTCTGGCGATTCTTATGAAAATATTTTAAAAACCCTTAGACTTAACAAACTGACAACAAGAAGAAATGTCCAGCAAATGGTCTTTCTTCATAAAAATTTTTGAAATAAAATAGATTGTCCTGATATTTTAGAAAGAACGTAACAGGCCACATAACAATCGAATTTTCTTCTTGTTTTATAGTATGCAACACTAACGCATCCTTAAACTCACCGATTGTCAGTTTACAACAAACCTATAATCTTTATCTCTATCTCTTTTGTCATTAAAACGATTGTGTTACTTATCTATCGCTGGTTAGGATCTAGTCTAGTCTAGTAATTTTGTCCCACTCTTCGACCCGATGACGACACAAAGATAGCAGCTGATTTTTGTCCGCCATTTAAAAATTGTATGACATGACAAATTAAATTAACTTTAAGAGATTTTCTTTGTTTTTGTTTAAATGATTGATGCAAGACCTATTTTTTGCTTGTATCGTTTATTATAACTTTTTGTATGTAAGTAAATATATTTTATTTTTGGCCTGCATGCGTTGAGCTTTCACCATATAGAAATTAAGATCATTAGTTGGTAATCGATTCCGTCACGAAACTCATCGGATGAGTTGGAGTTAGTTCGTCCTCGTAGTTCAGAAGTTAGGTTATGTAGTTGATATTTTTCCGGTTTTGGAAGCTAGGTATTTTATTTTGTACTTGATTTTTGCCAGGCATTTTTGGGAGAGTGATAATTTTGTTATTTAGAAGGAAATACTTGTTGTGCATACTATATGCAATAAATCTGATTGCAAAAAAACTATAAGGTGCCTTGTTTTTTTGGTTTATTCATTATTTAATGGCCTTTTCACTAAGTAAACGCCTAAATGCAGCTACATATGCCAATAATAATATAAGTAATATCACAGGATATTTAATTAAGGCCAGAAGAAAAGAAATGATGAATTTTCATTACAAAAATTGTCACCCATCAAAAAAATCATAAACAAAGCAGGCTGATATCTTCGTGTCGTCATCAGGTGGGCGGAGCAAAAAAATTACTAGAACGTGTTTATTCTAGAGAATGTTTTGTGATTATCGACTTTATCTCATAAGTATTGTAAAGTTAATAAAATTGTGATCCCTGGTAATAGGGCTGTTTTGTTAGACAGGCTGTAAAGGACTCTTAAATAAATAAAAACAGCATGCTTAATTCATAAAAATAAACAAAACCTCCTAAAACACCAGCAAGTATACCAAACCCGTCGAAACAATAATATCCCTTTGCCAATACCCCACTTAAATCTTGTAAAAAAATCACTCATCTACAATGGCATCAAATTTTACAATAGTATTAGTTTGCATATTACAAATGCTCCAACGCCAACGGCTTTCCGAAACTTACTAAAAGCATTTTTATTGGATAAAGCATTTTACACTATTGACGAGTTCTTTGAATAATCATAATTGAAAAGTTATCATTTAATCATTATTGACCCTTTTGTGACATTATAATTTTTATTTCTATTTAAGTTTATTATATATTTAAAAACAAAAAATACTTTTTTTATTGGCAAAAGCGTTTATATGCTTTCTCGTAATTACAAAATTACAAACAATTTAACCGGTATTTCCTTTATATTTATTTACATATATATATATTATATCGTCTTATATTTTTAATTATTCAGTAAAATGGCATTTTTAATCTCATTTGTCTAATATTGTACGGTTTCATTTTTACTTTATTATTTTTTGTTGTTTAATTTTTTTATACAGTGTTTCCAAAGATCCTACTTTTATCTCTAATTTAGTTTCCTATATTTTGATTATTTTGTTTTTACTTATTGTGTATCAAAAAATGTAAAGTTGCCAGTTTATTATTATTGGTATTATTTACTTTCCTTTTTTTAATTTAACTTTTTATTAAGCACGCTTTAAAGTACTTTCGATCATCATCATCATTAGGAGCATATTCCTATTGTAAATATTAACACGCCAGGACGAACCCACATCAGGTGACTTATAAGAAGTACAAGTGCGGAACGATGCCTATTTGTGAGTGATTCAAAGTTGGAAATCAAAGTACGATAGTGTTAAATGATGTTTGGGGAGGGTCACTAGTGAAACCACGGCTCAACTTTCGTTTACATGAAATGTGATATTGAAAAAAAAATATTGGGGTTCTTCTATAGGACTCCCTGACTTTGAATATAAAAGCAAAAATTTGCGGAAATGTACCGTTTTTGAGAAAAATTGAAAAATAGAAACTTTATGTAGAAATGCGATAAAGAAAAAATAAAAACGGTTTTAGATTTAACTTCTTCTCTTCAATCGAAATAAGGAAATGAGAATCCGCGGAAATGCATTGTTTTCGAGCAAAAGTGAAAAAAAGGCAACTTTTCGTAGAAATGAGATATGAAAAAAAATTGAAACGCCTCTAGATTCCACTTCTTCTACTCAACGCAAATATGGAAATGAAAAAAAGTAAAAAAAGGCAGTTTATGGAAATCTGAAAACAATGAATGTCAGCGGATTTTCATTTCCATATTTGCATTGAGGAAAAGAAGAACCCGAGAACCCTTTCAATTTTTTCACTTTTTTCACTTTTTCTCGAAAACAAAGCATTTCCCCGGATTTTAATTTCCTTATTGGCATTGAGGAGAAGAAGTGAAATCTAGAACTGTGTTTCTACAAGAAGTTCCAAAACGGTACATTTCCGCACATTTTCAATGATATGTTCAAATTCCAAAATCGTAATAATTTTTTAAAAACAGATTTCTATAGAAAATTGTCTTTTTTTCATTTTTCCTCAAAAATAATGCATTTTCGCAAATTTTCATTTCTATATTTCCATTGAGAAAATTAAGTAGAAACTAAAACCGTTTTTTTTTCTGTTACACATTTCTACCCAAAGTTTCCATTTTTTCCATTTTTCTCGAAAACTGTGCATTTCCGTCATTCAATTCAGAAGGCCTTCTACTGATGAGCCTACGCTGGATGCCCAGGGGAAACATCGTTTAATTATTTATCTTTTCGCTTTGGCCTTTTGTGTGTTCCTTGTGGGATATTCATCCAATTTTGAATTTTCGTTTTTCCATCCAAGATCTTTTGGCCTTTTCTTTTTAAATACTTTTTCGCCTAGAATGCAAATCTGTTGCTGCTGAAAATCGTACATGGACCCAATTATAGGAGGCTTAATTTATAAAATTGCCAGACGGAAATGATTCCGCCAGCTCACTTCTCATATGGCACTTCTGGCGTCACAAGCGGCAAATTTCTCAATGGTTACGTGTCTCGACTCGCCAGCTCATCTCACACTTCCCATCTCTGACGTCACAAGCAGAAATTTCTTTCACAAGTATGAAATTTCTTTGTTATTGCGTTTTTCGTGACACTTTTTCATGTTTTGAGATTAAAAAATTAAAAACTGGATTAGCTGAACGTGTTTGAAAACCCACTGCAGGTAAATGAAGTTTTACTTTTAAAGAAGTGCCTGAAATTAATTAAATTTTTAGGTTAACGCTCAGCTGGCTACAAAAACCGCATCACTTTGGTGTTTATTCCATTTATAATTTACAGTAATGGTGGTTTCAACCCACCTACTACTACTACTACTAAATCTACAATCAATTTCTTCAATGATGGTAAATATTAAACGATATAGAAAACCGGACCAGAGAAATTCCCTACTTGTGAGGTCAAAATTGAGATTCAGGGTGGACATTTTTTGGGAAACCGGGAAAAGTCAGGGAATTTCGACGGTTAGGGAAAAGTCAGTGAAATGAAAGGGAATTTTTACAAAAATCTGGAATTTTCAAAAACATAATGAAACAAGGTTCAAAGTGGTCAGGGAAAACCTGGAAAAGTCAGGGAGTTTGTACGATGTCAGGGAAAAGTCAGTACAAACACAAAAATTACTTCAAATCAGGAAACAGTCAGGGAATAAGATACCTATAGTGATCAAATGTTTTATGACTATTTTAGAAATAAATCGGGCGTGCGCAGATAATTCTTACCGAAATTATTTCCCAACCGTGCTATATCCATATTTTTAAATAAAATCTATATGTTTGTGGCGGATTCATAATGTCCAAACTTTAGAACACTGAAATACTAGAAGGAGCTTTTTTTCAGACCTAGGGCAGGGTGTTTGAGTTCAACATCTTCATCCCATTATTATTATGTTAACCTAATACGTTTTCCCCTGTTTTTAATATTATTTAAAATACCTTCAATAATTTTTAGTTCCGTTTAACTAAATGGTCTAGATAAGTATAGTAATAAAAATCTATGTTTCTATAAAAAAAAAATCTAAAAAGGTATTCAAGTAGGATGTACAACTATAAAAATAAGAAAAAGGTGCTATGGAAATCCCTATTCACACTGAAATTAATGACAAGCCGGCAACACAGATTTCCTGCCTTTGTTTACCCAGAATGGCCAAATATGACGAATCCTAACCTAATATTTAGTTCATATTTTAATTTAATGTACCTGTGAAAGGAAATGCTGCGGTCCCCCGGCTTCTGTTTCAACTTGCATATAATAATACACTTCGGAACCATTTTTCGCCACAAACTTTTCATAAAAATATCAAAAAAACACTATTGACAAGTGATGAAACTTTCAATTTCAAAACAATAATGACATTCCAGGAAAAATCGAGAAACCGCAACAATATTGCCACGTTGACTACAAAAGAAGATGTTTAAGGAAAACACATGTTAAATTTTTAAAAAACGTCAAAAGTTTTAAATAGGTTGTGAGTATTATATATTGTGTATATTAGCTTTTTCAACATATATCTTAAACCTCATTAATTAATAAATAAGCGTCAAAACTTAATCCAAATTTTATAAGTTTTTTGTTGCATAATTTTGTTATTAAAATTGGCAACACAGATTTCTTTCTCACCTTTCCCCACTGTAGATGTGGCACTCAAACAACCAGTGTAACCAGACAGAACAGACTCCTTCTAGTAGTTCAATGTTCTAAGGTCGAAACTACCCTTTTTGGGTTTTTCGACATATTCATATTTTTGTCCGCACCAATGTTGTTGTTTAATTCCGCCCTTATTGCACCGGCGCTTACCCCCATTTTCACCGACTTATTTTTATGTGTCCATTAACTAAAATGTCCATTAACAAACGAGAGAGAAAGAGATAGGTAGAGTTTTCGTCTTTTCCGCACTTGTCGTTAAAGAGAGTTATAGTAAAGGACAGATACAAAATATTTGGTGCAAATGGTGGTTAGAGACTCTTTTTGCTTGTTATGATTAAAGTGCGTAAAAACTTGTTTTCCTGCAGAAATCTATTTTTTGTTCTGTAATTTGTGTGTTTCTCTTTGTATGCTACTGGGAGAATTTAAAAAAGTCAAATAGAAAAATTCCACCTGATTGGGTAAAGTGACTTGAGTCAGTAGAAAAAAATCTAAATCAGTTTTTGTGTGTCCTGTGTGATAAAAATAAACCATTGAAATTGTCCAACATGGGCCGCTGGGCAGTAAAATGCCACTTTAAATGATCCAAAAACACAAAAATAAAGTTTTCAAAACACGTAAAAACTAAAAGGGCTTGTTAAAAATGGACATCAAATGAGCAGCAAAATCATGAAGAGAGTGTAATGACAAACAAAAATAATGAAATCTCCTCACCCTTTGCCCTCTACACCACAAACCTTTTCTGTAAAAATAATGAAGCTAGTACCTCAAAAAATTCTAATAATATTTGTGATATTCAGAAAAATGTATTTATGACAGATTTATGTGTTAGGTTTATAGTTTGGCATATGCATCAGAAAAAAAAAGCAAGGTTTGGCGAATGCGTAAGAAAAAAGTTAATTTGCTTGAGTTTTATAGACTATGTATATGACATGTAACACGGACAAAAATGTCAGGAAATTTTTGCTAAATGGTCTGTGAAAACCTGGAAAAGTCAGGGAATTTCAAAATTGAAAATCACTTTGAACCCTGTAAAAAAGTTTTGGACCATAAATTCCTTGAAATTTAAAAACAACAGAACTATTTTAAAATGTCTACTTTGTATAAAACTTATTAACAAATTCAGAGTTTTAACTTTACGACAGTAGGTATTTACATAGTGATTGATTCTTTAAAAAGTTTTAATTAATCGAATATTTTTTTTATTTCAAATTTCTTATGGCAACTTGACAAAGATAATTTAACAACAAGATGGGCAAGTAAAACCACTAAGCTAAAGGCGGGGTCCAGAGTCAAGTCACTGCACGGATAACATGGACCTACAGTCCGCGGTAAACTGTGACCATATTTTATTGTATCAATGGTCAAAATAGTAAAATTATATGAGGATCGTATGTCTGTGATAAGAGATATGAGCTGTCAAAAAGCGTATGTCTGGCAAAAACCTACGAAGACTTTCTCGGAACTTGAAAAGTACTTTGTAGTTTCCTATTTGGGTCTCAATTAAAAGGTACTCGGATACTGCACAGGGGCGTATCCAGAGTTTTATCTTAGGGGGGCTTTACTGTCTGAGAGGGTTAATGTTAAGAAAAATTACGTAAATTAAAGTAAAAAGCTTTCGTGTTTATTTTTCTCTGGTGTTTTTTTATAGGTTTGATCTCATTCGAAAGGTAATTAAATAGCCTGGGTACGATTTAATTAAAAGGAGGGCATAAGCCTTAAAACGGTAATAAATAAGTACAATAGAAATAATAACAACCTTATTTTTTGTTTCAATTCAATCATTTCGGTGCTCTTTAAAGGTATAGTGGCTTACAACTAACTCCTAAAGATTGAACTTTCTTCTATAATATACGATCATCATAGAATTTCACTATTTTGACCTTTGGTACAATACCTTCAATATATTAAAATATGGTTACATTTTACATGTTATCCGTGGGTTCTTTTAAAAATTTTTGCCGGCGGCGCTATAATGGCATTGATTATTACAATTTTTGTTTAATTAAAAAAAAATAATGTCAAACGTGAAAATAATGTATTTTTTAGTATCATTTTCCACAAATTTTCTCCTGCGGCGCATAACTAACTCTTCCCAATGTATCTAAAATTGAGACTAGATTTGACCCCGACCCAGTCCTTGGCAGGTAACGCATCTTTAGTAAAATTTCTTAAAAATGGCATTTTTAGTAAAATTGTCTTACATTTTTCGCCTGCGGCGCATTTAAATTTTAATTATAATGTATTTGTTTTTTCGAACACACAATTAAGTCCAACCCTACTCCTACTAAATCGGGGAGGGGGGAAGGGGTCAGGGAAAAACTTTAAAAATGGTCTGGAAAACCGGGAAAAGTAAGGGAATTTGGTATTACAAAAAAATTAACCACCCTGGAGATTGTGACGTCAGAAATGGGAAGTGGAGACTGTGAAATGCGCTGACGGGCAGAGGCACGTTACAACCGTTGAAATAAATACTGTGGAAAAAAGACCCCAGAAGCAATTTTGTTGTGTCATTCCTCTAAAAGTTCCTATTCAAAAAAACCCACATGGACACAGCGTTAGTTCTTCTTTGATATGTTGCCCGCAAGCAAACACGACTGAGTTACAAAAGTGATCATTCTGACTTCAAGTAAGCTCAACCTTAATTTTCAAGTATCGTAGTCTGTACAGGGCGAACCAAATTTCATAGTTTTGTGGGGTGTTTCACCCTGTTCCAGTGAATACGGTTGTAACAAATATATTTTTTGGTTTTGATAGTTTGGGGTAAGGAAAAGGTTATCGAAGAAATAAAGTCACTTTTGGGTAATATTTTTTGGGCCTGGGTTTTGCTCACCCCGTGCATTACTAGCTGTTTCTTTGGTAAAAATGTTATCCGTTAATTTGTAAGCCAAGTAAGCAAAATGAATATTTTTTTGAATGAAAATATAGTAAGTCATGTATAAGTCAGAAAACCAAACGTTTTGGAAAAAGTTTATATACATAAATAATTCAATAATAATTCCCTAAATAAATAAGTCTCAAAAATAGAGTTGACTTTATAAAAGTCAATGATTGAGTTGACTTATTTTCTCTAATATAATATTCTTTTTTTTAGGTGTTATTCGCCCGCTAAACAAATGGTTGAAAATTAAAGAAAATGATGTCTGGCGCGATTGGGATTAATCATTGTGGTAAAATACCTCAAAAAAAGTGAAAGCGATAAATTGGTTTCCGGCGAATCGATACCAAAAACATACCTAAAAACTACCTAAAAAAGGAAAACCAAAACAATCAAGTTGTGGTGACAAAATTGCGAATAATTTAAAAAACAAAAATTAAATGCCGACCTAGTCGAGATAATGAATTCTCTTACGTTTGTCTTCCGCCGTGATAAAACATTGTATTAGTCTGATTCCATCGATATGTGTTTAAAGTCAAAAAAGCCAAATCAGCATTAATCTAGCTTACCCAAACCTAAACCGAGGTATTTCATTCTGCTTTCCATATCCATCGAGAGTGCTTTTGTAATAAAAGTGTTAGTTTATATAATTTTACGATGTCGTCGAAACGGAAACTACCTACTCATTTATATAATTATTATAAAGAGGGTTCCATTGATACTCTAGGGTATTTAGAAGTTTCCTACAAGAATTGAGTTTGTATATTTGTTTTATTAAAGGCTCTAAATTGATGGTACCCTAAAGTAACATAAAACTGGCGTTAACAATATTTCCACGGACATCTTTATAAAAATTAAAGTCATCGGTTCAAATGTTATATAAATTGGTGTATAAACATATTTATAAAAATGTAAGTCATCAGTGACAAAAGTTATATAAATTGCTGTTTGAAATCTTTCTGCCAACCCACCTATAAAACCGTAAGTAAGTATCAATTAAAGATATATAATAGATTGGTTTTTAAAATGTTGCTATCAACCCACTTATAAAACTTAATTAACCAACAACAAATTTATATAAGATAAGAATGAAAATAATGGAAATATTTCGAGAGACGCTTATAAAAACTTGGGTCTGTAATATTCTTATGAACTCATTCATAAACCTTTTTTGCCCATAATGTTTTTTCTATAATGTTGTTATTAATTTCTTTATATAGTGATTATAATACAACTGTTTTTAGAACAAAAAAAACAATTTTAATTTATTTTGGCAATTATAATAACAAAACAAACAAGATTTTTTAAGGTTAATTTTGTGACATCAAAAGGCGCGTTTTTGCGAAATCAAAAGGAGCGTTTTTGCGACATCAAAAGGCGCGTTTTTGCGGGATACCATACCATTATTATCTTGTTTTAATTACATCAATCTGAGAGAGATAAGAGATCCAAATCTTCTTGAGATAGTTGCCGATGACAGATATCGGGATCGAATGCATTTTACACCCGATTCCCACCAGCGTTTCCCATGCGCAGTCACCCTGACTCAAAAAACTCATCGCGTGGTTCGACATGAACTTGTATAGACAAATCTCGCTTAGACCACGTGATAAGTGTTTTGATTCGGGGGACCCACGAATGAGAAACGCATAGATGGGAACCGTGTTTTATAAAAAGAGAACAATATAGTAACCGTGTTAAGGTCGCAAAAACGCACCGTGAAACGTCGAGCGCATACGGTGATACTGCTGGTCGGCGGCAAAGGTGAACACCCCGGAAAATACTCGCCTGTACACCCTTCGACCCCGCAATCTAATATTCTTGAGATAGTTACCTCTGACAGTCATGCGGGCTTGAAGTGTGTGGAGGCGGGTATTTTTCCTGGTATGTGTAGTATGCTGGATCTCTCGAGGAATGCATTTAGGACCATCAGTGTTCCATCATTTTTTAAAAGGATCATAAAATAGTGTTTGTCGAGGTAAACAGTGGTATAGTTGTATTGTTTTTTTTATAGAATTGTCGGAAATTTTCGCCATTTTGGATTACAAAAATAGGTTTTTGACCTAAATAAAAACGTTATTTATGGGGTTTCAACATATGTTTCAATCGAAATATTTCTTGTTAGGGTTAAGAACAACATACAAAATTCAATATTTGTCCCAGAAAGAAAAAAACGCGTATGAAAAAAAAACTGATATTTAAATGAATATTTTTTTCCCGTTTTCTCAATTATTTTTGGAGCCCATGAAATTTACGTGGGTGTATTCGAAAACTATACAGTACACACGGGACCGCAGCTGATTTTCAGAGTAGAATGACTTAAAAACCAGCTTTTATTTGACTATAGTATATAAATATTCATATTCCTGCTTCAGCTTATCTCACTTTCATTTTTATTTATTTTAGAAGATTGATAAACACCATTTTATAAATTTTTTTATTGTAAAAAGAAAAAGAATAATACATAACAAGCAAAGGGAAGAAAGATGGAAAATCTATATTTCTAAATCCATAAACACCTTTAAATTGTTATGTAGTGCTGTTAGAACAGTTGTAAAACCTTTTTATAATAATCTCTATACTTGAGGGCTCATAAGGAAGTTTTATAAAATCTATATGTTGTTTTTCTATCCATTACTATGTACCATAAATTTTTATAAGCTGGTGTTGAACAGTTGTTTTTCAAGTCTTTTTTACTCATTTAAGAGATATATAGAGTTATAAAATTATCACCAACACTAAATAATATAACTTTTGGTTATTTTATGAAGGTTTTATATTATTTGCTGTAACTTTTATATAGACAAAAATGCTCATTGGGTAATTACGAGTTAGATTTTGATATTGATTCGGTACATAAAAGTTAGGTATTCATAGGAACAAGTGTTTGAATTGACATTTTTTATTAAAACGTAAATTTTATGGGAGTTTATTGAAATTAACTCCTGTTAATGTTACGTAGTAACCGTGGGTTGCTTGTGTGTAAAGTTGAGGGCTTAAGTTTTTGAATTTTGACCGAGGGTCAATATTAAGATTACAAACCAAGGGCTGTGTAATTTTATTGCGCTTTTCAATTATTAATGAGTATATTCACCTAGGGTCATTAAACTGAAATAGAATCGGAAAATGCACAACCATAACTGACCGAGGGTCAAGAAATTAAGCTTATTTTTTAAACTTATGCTTCGGTAACAATTATCATGATTTGTCCAAAAATGAAATTTCAACTTGAAAATATTAAAATTTTAGATAACTCTTAATCCCATGTAAAGGTTGGAGAATCAGATTTTTACGATGTTTACTACAGCAGTGGATAAATTACAGCCTTTGTTTAGAAAGAAAACAAATATTTTGTGTTATAAATATAATTTTGTTAAATGACGTAATATTTGTTACCACGTTGGACATATTTCTAGTCTAGACCAGTTATTCTGTATGTGCCAGAGCTGTTTTCTTTTTGTAACGGTTACGGTTAATCTTGTGCCTAAAATTTCCCAGAAGGATAAGCAAAAGAAGGAGACCTCGATTGCCTATTTTTTATAACCGAATTTCAAAGCGACCCTCCCCCCGAAACTAGCTACTTTTTTCGGATTTTAGTCTACTGTTCATATAATATATATATATTATATATCTTCGAATATTGTTTAAATTTACAGATAATTGTTTATGCTTAAATGTGTATATAATCAGAACTCTTTAATTTTTATGAATTTCCGGATTATACTTAAATTTTCATATCAAAAATGCTATGACGTCATCTACTAGCGGACATGAACAGAACAAATGGACGTAGATAGCACATCCTGTAAAGATCCATACCTTGAGAATCGCAACCATTCTGAACCGGAAAAAAGGCTGTTTCAGTGTGTTTCATAGATTGTATGACTTTTATATACCTTTTTTGTAAACTTTGATTAAGTAGGTACCTTATGTAATTAGTTTTAGCGAATTGTGTACTTTTTCCTGCTTTGTAATTGGGTATTTTGGACCTGTTAAGCAGTGTATCAATAAATAAAATAAATAAATACATTCATAGAAATTAAAAACTTTTGATTATATACACATGTAAACATAAACAATTATCTGTAAATTTAAACAATATTCAAAGATATTGCACAATCGAGGTCTTCTTCGTTTGTTTATACTTCTGGGAAATTTTAGGACCAAGGTTAACCGTAACCGCGACAAAAAGGAAACGGCACAGGAGGGTGATTCAAGTGGCGTGGCGGCTATTTTTTATAGCCGAATTTCAAAGCGACCCTGTGCCGAAGTTTACACTTGAGGTTGTAAAGAAAACTAGCTATTTTTTTCGGATTTTAGTCTACTGTTCATATAGTATTTTAATTAAGTATTTGTTTTCTTCAAATAAATGTTAGTTATAAAAATATAAAAAGTACCTTTTAGCAGCAGTGTTGCCAGTGTTTCGACTGTCAGAGCGATCTTTTTAAAAATTGGTATTTTTAGAGAGAAAGAGGCTTTTTTACTGCTTATCTTGAAGTAGAGAATCGTCTGAGTGAGGCAGAATATACAGGGTGTCCCAGCGAAAACTAACATTGGCCGATATCTTAAAAACAAAAAAAAAGATTAATAAAGCACATTACCTCTATTTGGGCATTCTCTTCAAGCAGTCGAGGTTCTCTTTTCTTGTTCAACACAGATCCCGTTTCTCTAAATTTTGACACAATATTCTGAACGTGATTATGTGACAAATGTTTGTCTGGATGATGAAGATTTTTCGGTGGGGGTTGCTACCGCTGCAGGAGTAAATCGGGTGGGTGGAATTTTTTTTTTATCATGGCCCCCCCCCTTAAAACAGGCTTTTCAATTTTTTTTATCTTTTTTTGTTTTCACGACATGGACCTATGAATTATTAAATGCATTATGGCTGATTACCGCTAGAAGGGGGGGGGTGGATTTGTAAAGAACTAGATAGAACCTTTCTAGAAGAACTTGAAACCTGAGTTTGTTCTCCTTATTACTTTTTATAACGAAGATAGTTTTATTTTATTAAAAAACGAAAATTAAATTCATATTTGACAAAAACAAATGACGCCAGCGTTTAGAGAATCAAAACACCTTTCGAATGAGGTACCACATGACCTAATTTCCATTTAAGATTTTGGGGTGGGGGTGGCTACCGCTCGAGGGGTTAATCGGGGTAGGTGGAAAAGTACCTTAATATAGTTCCCCTTCCTCGAAACGGTTTTTTCATTTTTTCTCTATCTTTTTTGGTTTTCAAGGTATCGTTTTAAGTTTTTGCTGGAACACCCTGTATTGGTAGAATACTAATTATTTTGATTTATAGTATTTTATTTACCAAAAAGGGAGATGTACGGCATACACCCAACACGTAGTCCGTAATGCTGGTTTTGAGTTTGGCTTTTAATAGGGTCGCTGTATTCAGAATTACTTCAGTATTTTTAAAATGTCAAACGTTACCGTTTATTGTTAAATATTTCGCGGTTAGTTTTAGGAGAATATTAAAAGAGAAACTCATTTTTAAAAAGCTCATTTCACTAAAGTGATCGTTTCCACTGCTCACAATATATTTGATGGAAGAAAGTCCTTGCAAAGGAGTCTGAATGTCGAAAGGCATGGTGCCCCTGCATTTTTCTTAGATGGTAAAATTGATGGTCGTTTCTTTAAAACCGCATTTTTGACAAAATAGGAAACTTGACGGAAAGCAAAAAACATCTCGTGCTGCAGTGACCCTATTAATAAAACAACTCATCCTAGCTAACACACAAGATGTAATGTTGCCAGTGTGTACCGCCAGATACCGAGAAGTCGGGTCGCTATAAAAAATAGCCGCCACTTGAATCGCCTTTTTGTTACTCAATTGCCAAAGTTTGTTGTCAAATACTTATTTAGTATCATAGTTTCATCGCACATAACAGTTGGTGAAATTATTTCTGATAAGCTAGGGCAACCTTGTTGAATAATTTTGTTTTTTGATTATTTTTGAAGTTTTAATTATCGAATAGTTAAGAAACTAAAAAGGGTAATAAAATCACTTTATTTATTCCAGGTTTAGTAGAAGCATGAGTAAGCACAAATTTAAAGCAACTCATATATCCGACTCTTCCTTTCTGTTTAATTTTGGGTCATTTTTATTTGTATCTTATTACTAGAATAGTTTTTTTTTTATTTTGCTCTAAGTTAAGTACTTTTTACCCATTTCTAATTATTTTGTAATTTAATTGCTGAGAATGTAAAATACTTGTTGCCCAGAAAAGTAGTGTATAAGATATTTTTTATGTATTTTAATGTGTTAGAAAAATAATAAAATGGACCGAAACCCTGCAGTTTTAATGGTATTTTAGTAAGAAAATCTAAAAGGCGCGTCATGTACAGGACTTTCTTACTTTCCAAAAGTGTCCTATACGTGACAGATACTCAAGATTTTGTTACTAAATTACCATTGAACCTGCAGGGTCTCGTTCCATTTTATTATTTTCCACACACAACACATTAAACTACATGAAAAATATTTTATATACTACTTTTCTGGACAACAAGTATTTTAAGAAACACAAAAAGTAGAAAAAATGCCGAAAAAATGTCCTGGACGTGACCGTGGAATGGCCCAAATGCAGATATGAAACCTGTTGTCGAACGTTGTTTATTACTATCGTTTTTTTTTTCGTTTAACGAATTGTACCAAAGCCAAGCAACAATTTTGGCACGAGTGAAATTGTGGTAAAAATGCAAAAACCTCTCTTCGATTTGTTATGACAGTGTCAAAATGATACGTTCTCTCGACACGGACCCTCCTGTCCTTGATATATCAATAAAACAAATGTTTATTATATCGAAAAATATTACAATCAAATTTTTACTTAAGACAACTTCTTTACAAAATATATTTTCAAAACTAAATAATGACAGGCTTTAGGTTAAGAGCTTTTATGTTGTTGAAAGGAATAACGGTACTTCGAAATCACAGACTAACGCCTTTAAAATAGATCGAACGGAAATAAGTAACATTAAAGTATTATTAGATTTAAAAGCTGTTTTAATTCTATTTCTAAATTTCAGCAAACATGACAGAGTTTACAAGACCAAAACCAGGCAATGCATTCCTCACAATTCCATACATTAAAGGAGTATCAGAGAAAATTCGAAGAGTAGCGAATAACTTTAATATTAAAACAGCTTTTAAATCTAATAATACAATTCGAAGCCTTCTTAGTAAAACAAAACCGGAGAACAAACAAAATAAGGAATGCATTTACCAAGTTTCTTGTGAGTGTGGTGAATTATACATAGGTGAAAAAAAAAGACCACTATCTGTTAGGCTTAAAGAACATTAGACGAATACCCAAAGAGGTGAAACAACGAAATCAGGAATCGCCGAACACGCATGGTCAAAACAACACCGAATGAAGTGGACAGAAGCAAAGGTTGTGCAGAAAGAGTCACGCTGGAAGAAACGAAATTTCGTTGAAGCTGCCTTTATTGGGCAGAATCAGGGTGTTTTCAGTAAACCAAGTGTTGAAATTCCAAATATTTGGAAGCCCCTCCTTGGGCGGAGCTATCTTGTTAAACTTCACGGTTGAGTGAGTTCCCATAGTATATAAGTACGTAGCCTTAGGAATAGATTGTAGTTTGCACCTGAAGACGATCAGATTGTACTGATCGAAACGTCGTGTATAAATAAAATATAGACAATGGAAGTCCGAAACACAGAGTTCATTTCAAATACATCATTGTCTCAAACTTTCAAACCCACTTTGTATTGTTGATTAAAAAATGTAGATTTTTGCGATTTATATTTGGTAGGATAGTTACTCACATGTAAAAGCTGATGTTTCACATAGGATTGTAGCTATAGAACCGTCAGTTATTTTATCCTAAACAACATGCTCCGAATGATTATTCTGTAGCAACAAGAGTGAGCCACAATATTCCTGTTAGTGGTTGCAGTGGACAGTGCCAGACTGGCACACTCACAAATGAATCATCAGCATCATGCTCCTGATGATGATTGAGATCATTTCCCTTGGGGCCCACTGTCGCCACATGCGTGTAATCAGTAAAGCAAAGGATCCCTGGAAACTCGTACAAATTATAAAACCCAGAACAATTATCAAAATTTAAACAAAATAATATCTTTATTAGAAACCAAATGGTCAAGATTTTTTTACAAGTTTGATTAGGTACCTTGTACGAAGTGCTTCCTTTTCTAATTGCTTTCTGGGAAATTACACTTTTTGATTTAATATATCCGGTCTAGTTAAAGCAGCTGTAATGCAATTGCAGTAATGGTTGGTGCCCATTAGCTCCTGACGGCTTCCACTAGCATAGAACCTTAACCCTTTCAGTCCCAATTTATTATTTTGGACTATTTGATTTGTTTTTCTGGGTACTTTTACTATTGATCATATAGAAGTGAAAAATGTAATTATCATTTTTTCAACAGGAGAGGGGGACTTTATGAGGACTGGGACATATGTGTCCCACTGGTTATTAACGATTCAGCCAGTGGAACCAAAAAGTCTAAAAAAACCTTGTTGTTTTCTCTTCCCTTTAGCTCTATAAATACGATCCAGGAATTGACAACAGCAGTCATAAGCAGCCGATAGAAAACTCTTTTCCACCATTTAGTGGTTTTTCTGTCCATGTCATAGAGGCCAACAAGTTGATCTGAGAGATCAACTCCCCCCATGTATTTGTTATAAAACTCATCATCATCTTTGACAAGGAATTTCTGATTGGCTACCATCTTTTGCTTTTCTTTTAACTACTGTCATATCATCTCCATGACAATTAGAAAGGACTGAAACATCTTTAGTGTCCTTCCACGAGATTGCACACGTACAATATTGATTGCAGAAAAACTGAGCCCCACCTGTTTAATTTATTTCAAATTTTGGCATATTTTTCCTGTTGGCTATTGCCAACTGCAGCAAAAGGCAAGTTATTCATCAGTTTGGTGCTTGTGAAAAATCTATCAAATCAGAGGCTGGTTTCTGGATCTCGAATAGTTCCTGCCAACTTCAGTACGACATCTTCTCCTATAGTTGACTTTTGGTTTCTATCTTCCTCTTTTCCTGAGTATATATTTTAAGTCGTATGTATACCCAGTTTTCGCATCACATCTAACCTTTTTTAGGCTTACTTCACGTCCCTTTTTATAGGCTTTTGAGGAAGGTACTGCTTGAGGCAGCTTCTGTCTTTGAATTTAGCCATAGCTTCATCAATACTCTGAAAAGTACTTTCACTTCTTACTTCGGCAAAAGTATGTTTCAAACACGAAAGCACTTCCTCCATATAAAAAAGTTTATGAGCCCCATCCGGCTTTTTTGGCGAATTGAAATATAGCTTGGAAGACAGTAGCTGAAATATATTCCTAGAAATAGTTTGTTTGATCATTTTGTTGCCCAGTTAAGTATTAGTGGACCAATAGTGACGTTGTGCAGGTACTTTATTGTATGACATTATTAGAAAACAGCATAATTTCAAATTGAGCAGTTTTCTGTATAGGTGTTTTATTGGTTGCCTGGAGTATCTTTCATTGTTTTTTTTTCAGCAATCCAAAGAAATAGGCTTTTGGGAAATAGCTTGAAAAAAACGTCAAGCTCAGATGATCACCTGTGGAGTTTGGCAAGAATTGTAAGGTTTTTCTTTTGGGATTTTTATCTTGGTACGAAATTCTTACCTACATCTGCCCATTTGTCCAAAATTACTGTCAAAACGTTGATCGGTGCCGCAGTGTCACTTTCGTCTGATGATAAACTTTCAGAGGAGGATGAATTTTTACTGAAGTCAACTTTCCTTTTCTTTCTCTCTGGACTTTTTGGTTTCTGTTGACCTGTTGATGGTCTCAAAAATTCATCACTCGACAGCCCTGATGATGATTGAATATATTCTGACCCGCTATCTAAGAACGGATCATCTTCGAGATCAGAAATCGTTTCTGCCAAATCCACTATTTGCCTTTCAGACAGCGGTTTCCTTCTAAAACAAAACATCTTGCATTACCACTTATTAGGATAAAAAATCCCAGAGGGATGCAAATGTCCCATCAAAATATCCCAGCGGGATGCATATGTCCCATAAAAACGTTTTAGAAAAAAAATACACATACACAAGCCTTACAAACAAAAAACGCTATCTTATAGCTACTAAATACTAAAATATAAGCAAACTTACCTCGACATTTTTGTAAATAAATTGCAAGAAAAACGTTAAATAATCACGTCTAAACCTGCAACACGTGCTCTCTCCAACGTAAACAGATCGACTAAGCCGCCGCTGAAAACATGTGCGAGAGTTTTTAACTGCCAGAATGCTGGAAACTATGCGTAAGCGCAGTGGGACATCGGTCCGTCTAAATTTATAGCACACAATTCCCTCCAAGTATTTTTAAACATCTTTTGGGACATATATAACCCATTGGGACTGAAAGGGTTAAAGCAGCTGTAATGCAATTGCAGTAATGGTTGGTGCCCGTTAGCTCCTGACGGCTTCCACTAGCATAGCACCTTAAAGCAGCTAAAACCAAAAAAAGGCAGTATCATAAATATACATAAGACTAAATATTTAACAAATGAATAAATATCATTTTCCTTACTCACCCAGGGTTCCCACCAAATCCTGATTTCCAAATTCCCTGACTTTTCCAGGTTTTCCCTGACCATTTTTTAAAAAAATTCCAGGTATTTTTTTTATATAAATTGCTTGTCTACGTGGATACCAAGTAAATGTAGACTTTTACCATGACAATTTTTGAAAGCTCAAATTTAGCAGGTATTTATATTATCGAGATAAAAAGGTAAAACAGATAAATAAGACGAGAAACTTTGTTAGAAACTTTATTTGAAGACAAAAATCACAGGAACCGAATTACTTAAATCGTAAAAACAGTATTAAAAAAAACTAATTTGCCTATTTCTACGAAGTGTTAATATATATGCACATGTGCACATTCACACGAAAAAAAAGACCAGCATAAGCTGGAATAGGGAAAAACTCAAGACAGAACAAATACAAGAAATATACCAGAAACTAATTACTAAAAAAATAAAAAGAACCGCAATGGGATACAATGTAGACGAAATCTGGAAGAACATCCAAGAAACAGTAATTAGGGTAACTAGTAAGTACTCGACAAAAAGAGAAAACAAAGAATGAAGTATTTTGATGAAGACTGTAGTAGAGCGACGGAAAGACGAAATATGACCAGAAAAAAAATGCTTCAACACCTACAGAAGAGTATAAACAACAAAAATCTTAAGCACGCAGAATGATATAAAGGAAAAAGAGAGACCACCATCTAAATATAATAAGAGAAATGGATGAAAACAGACAAAACAACAGAAAAAGAATCCTTTCAGGGAATAACAAAGCACAAAACAGGATACCAACCGAGGACCGAAAACTTCCTCTCAACAAACAACGGACAAAGAGAGATCCTAACCACATGGAAGAACTACTTTTGCGAACTACTCTTCAACGAAGAAGTAAATAATGATACTACACCCATAAGCATATTGACAGTTGAAATAGAGATACCACCCCAACATATGATGAAACAGTTAAAGTAATAAAAAAGCTAAAACACAACAAAGCTGCTGGTAGTGACGGCATACCTGCCGAATATATAAAATATGGTGGAGAAAACACTGCATAGAGCCATACATCAGCTCATCCAAAACATTTGGAACACCGAAATGCTACCGGATTCATGGAAGGAAGGCGTGATAGTCCCCATCCATATAAAAGGAGATTAAAAGAAATGCTCCAATTATCGTGGAATACATACTACAATACAATACATACTACAAGGTCCTCTCCAGTATCCTGCGAGAAAGAATTGAACCATATAAGGAGATAGTCGGGAAATACCAGTGCGCGTTTAGCCTAAAAGGCCCACTATAGACCAGATTTTCACCGTTAGACAAATAATGAAAAAATGCTGAAAATTTCACAGAGAACTTCACCAGATGTTTATTGATTTCAAACAGACATTTGACAGATTATATAGAGCAAAGTTGTGGGAAGCAAATCAAGAACTGGGGTTTCTAAAAAAACTGATATCCCTGGTAAAAATATGTACGGAGGATACAAGGTGCAAGATAAGGGTGGGACAGAGCTACTCTGATTTTTTTGGTATCAATAATGAGCTTAAGCAGGGTGACTCTTTTTCACCCCCAACTCTTTAACATAGCATTGGAATATGCAATTAGGAAAGTCAATATTCAAACACCACCGGCTATATTCCACCAGGACGGACCCAACCTACTACTGGCCTTCGCAGATGATTAGGCCATAATTGGCAACATCAGGATTAATCTTAAAGATTCCTTGAACCACAATATTTCTGCATCCATAACTGATTGCTTAATAAGAAAAGATTACAAAAAAGGAGTAGAACATTTTTGGCAGTGGAAGCAGTTGCTGTGGAGATTCCCCATCTTCCCACTTCCAGTAGTTATTGTAGATGTAGGTCCATTGTCATCTTGGGTCAAGACTGATAGTTTTCTTAATTAACAAAGGCAATTTCCTTGAATTTTTTTCAGCCTCCATTTTACTTTTTTGTTAGCCAAAGTTATGCAAAGTGAAAGACAAACACAAAATATCCATGCACCTAGCCGGGATTCGAACTCGGAACCTTCCGTGCGGCAGGCAGATACGCTGCCCACTGCGCTACTCCACTTACTTTACATGACCACTGCTCTTAAAATGTACCCCATATTACCCAATTAAATATTTTTTAAAGAAAGCTTACAATATACGTGATATTTATTGGTTTTCACAGCCTGTGACACTGCCACTCTGTTGGACTTATGAGAGGACTTATCCAGTTTAAATTAGAAACTGTTTTTTTAAGGTTTGGAACACAGTACATGAAAAATAATGTGGGATTAGAGAAGACGCCCTAGACTACACTCGAAAGTTGTAACAGAAGATAGCGCGATGTGTGCTTAGAACAAGGAGAAATTATACCCGATGATATTTATTATTTCAAAACGAAAACCAAATATGTTCAATAAACACAACCTGCCATTCTGGGTAATGATGCGGTTCTTGTCCTACACGTTTTAAAAAGCTTTCCTCTCTTTTTCTCTTGCTCTTGGATTTTAGGTGGACTGGAACTGATTGAGCGCAAAACAGATGTTGAGCTTATATTCGAGGTCAGCAGAGAACTCGCATAATATTTTTTGCAAAGTTGGTTTAAAAAATAGGTTGAGAAAGAGAAATTCCAGGTTTTGTGTGCCAATTCCCTGACTTTTGAGGATTTTTTGGTCATTCCCTGATTTTTCCAGGTAGCTCTAAAAATTCCCTGACTTTTCCAGGTTAGTGGGAACCCTATCACCCTTGTCATTATTAAAAGGGCGTATTATCTGAACTGGGGCGCCATAAATGATGACACCATCTCCACCACCTGATCCACTAAATCCTTAAACAGCGTATTTTCGATAAGATAATAAAAATGGATTTGTTGGCTAGAAGATATCACGCTTTATCTCAGGATCCTCAATGACATCCAAAACATTAGTATTAATGAGGTTATTAGAATAAGGAAGGTTGTTTTTTTTTCTTGAAATAAAAAAAAATAATATCACATCAGATCACGTCAAAACAGCAGAAAAAAGTCAAGCTGCGCAGAATATTTAGCCGTTAAGAAGTCCACTGTTACTACAATTTTTTAGAGCTTTTAATCATCAGTGTCTCACATCCCTTTCTCTCTCTTGCAACATTTGGTTTTAGATCTTGCCTTGAAATCCTCTGGCTTAATATGCTTAGAACATCCAACTTAATATTTTCTTCAGGTCCATTATTTGGATCAATTTATAAAGCTACCAGCTAGTTTTTCTGAGTTGTTTACTCTCGTGGAAATCTAAGCATATTTGTAAATGGAAATGTAAACGTCAATTACAGGCTTACTCTTTTGTTCCCCTTTACGAAGCGAGATAATGAGATATCACTTATTGGCGCCCAAAAAGCACAGCCCACAACACTAAAGTCAAATTTTGTAAAGCACAAGATTTTTCCTGCTAAAGGAGTGGAGAAAACATGTGTAATTTTAAAATAAAAAAAGGATCACATCAGATCACAGCAAAAACTCAAAACAGAAAAAGGTCAAGCTATATATTTAGCCGTTAAGAAGACCACTGGCTTAATGTGTTCCGAACTGAGTAGGCTCGCTTAAGTCAGTGTATACAGATGGTTGCTGGAATTTTTTGGAGAGTATGATCATGACTGTCTTGGAAAAGTTTAACCAGATAATCTTTTTGCTTTAGTGTAATTCCAAATTAGAGCTTTCTATTTTTATATTGAGTAACCAGCCCATAGCTTTCCAAATAGAGGGCAAATTAAGTTTGATGATATGGCAGGTGGCAATAGGATCATGACGCAGGTATTTTGTGAAAGTCTTGAAACACTGGTGTTCAACTGTCAAGTGTGAGTTATCATTGTAATTCGGGATGGAAACTAGCTCAGTATTTCAGTAAGTCAGTATTTTCGCGATGGTCAGTATTTATTCAGTATTTAAATATATAATAAGTCAGTATTTTTACTCTAAAAACAAAAGAATTAATTTTGAATGAAGATAAACTGGAATGGAGTTCTTGCATAAAGAATAAATATTCTTTTTTTTCTTCTGTTATATTTTAAGATTGCTAAAATTACAATTTGACGACGACAAAAAAGTCAACAAAGGAAACATTATAAATTCGAAAATTAGAAAACCTCCAGTCCATCAGATCACGACAAAACCTCAAAAAAGCAGAAAAAAGTCACGCTGCGCAGCGAATCTTTGGCCGTTAAGAAGACCATTAGCTTAATGTGTTCCGAACTGAGTATGCTCGCTTAAGTCAGTGTATACAGATGGTTGCTGGAATTTTTTGGAGAGTATGACCATGACTGTCTTGGAAAAGTTTAACAAGATAATCTTTTTGCACGGGGGCAAAAAACCAGTCAATCAGTCATTGTTTTATCAGCACCTTCCACCCCATCTGGAGCTTCTTTGCCATGATCTGCTTTTGTGTAATTCCAAATTAGAGCTTTCTATTTTTATATTGAGTAACCAGCCCATAGCTTTCCAAATAGAGGGCAAATTAAGTTTGATGATATGGCAGGTGGCAATAGGATCATGACGCAGGTATTTTGTGAAAGTCTTGAAACACTGGTGTTCAACTGTCAAGTGTGAGTTATCATTGTAATTCGGGATGGAAACTAGCTCAGTAAGTCAGTATTTTCGCGATGGTCAGTATTTATTCAGTATTTAAATATATAATAAGTCAGTATTTTTACTCTAAAAACAAAAGAATTAATTTTGAATGAAGATAAACTGGAATGGAGTTCTTGCATAAAGAATAAATATTCTTTTTTTTCTTCTGTTATATTTTAAGATTGCTAAAATTACAATTTGACGACGACAAAAAAGTCAACAAAGGAAACATTATAAATTCGAAAATTAGAAAACCTCCAGTCCATCAGATCACGACAAAACCTCAAAAAAGCAGGAAAAAGTCACGCTGCGCAGCGAATCTTTGGCCGTTAAGAAGACCACTGGCTTATTGTGTTCCGAGCTGAGTAGGCTCGCTTAAGTCAGTGTATACAGATGGTTGCTGGAATTTTTTGGAGAGTATGATCATGACTGTCTTGGAAAAGTTTAACCAGATAATCTTTTTGCACGAGGGGCAAAAAAACAGTCCATCAGTAATTTTTTTATCAGCATCTTTCACCCCATCTGGAGCTTCTTTGCCATGATCTGCTTTAGTGTAATTCCAAATTAGAGCTTTCTATTTTTATATTGAGTAACCAGCCCATAGCTTTCCAAATAGAGGGTAAATTAAGTTTTTGATGATATGGCAGGTGGCAATAGGATCATGACGCAGGTATTTTGTGAAAGTCTTGAAACACGGGTGTTCAGCTGTCAAGTGTGAGTTATTGTAATTCGGGATGGAAACTAGAGAGAGAGCTTTCTATTTTTATATTGAGTAACCAGCCCATAGCTTTTCAAATAGAGAGTAAATTAAGTTTGGCATTATTTTCTCTACGGGCTCCATTATAGACTTGACTTCAACTGTCAAAGGGATGGAAACTAGCTCAGTATATCAGTAAAAGTTAGTATTTTCGCGATGGTCAGTATTTGGATAAGTTGGTCAGTAAAGTCAGTATTTTTACTCTAAAAACAAAAGAATTAATTTTGAATGAAGATAAACTGAGAGAAAAATAATGTTCGCAATTGTTGCATCAATCCTGTAGCACTAGAAGTTTCAGATTTCTCGAAATGGAATAAAGAAGAAATATTCTTTTTTTTCTTCTGTTATATTTTAAGATTGTTAAAATTACAATTTGACGACCACAAGAAAGTCAACAAAGAAAACATTATAAATTCGAAAATTAGAAAACCTATCAGTCCATCAGATCACGGCAAAACCTCAAAAAAGCAGAAAAAAGTCAAGTTGCGCAGCAAATGTTTAGCCGTTAAGAAGACCACTGGCTTATTGTGTTCCGAACTGAGTAGGCTCGGTTAACTCAGTGTATACAGATGGTTGCTACAGTATTTCTCGGCAAAGTTTAACCAAATAATCTTTCGGCAACAGGGCGAAAACAAAATAAAACAGCCCATCAGTCATTCTTTTATCAGCACCTTCCACCATATCTGGAGCTTCTTTGCCGTGATCTGCTTCAGTGTAACTCCAAATTAGAGCCCATCGCTTTCCAAATAGAGGATAAATTAAGTTTGCCATTATTTTCTCGAAGTTCGTGCAATAATAATTGAACAGGCCAGATCATTTTTTATCAAAATGAAATCAGTGTTGTATAATTGTGATTTTAACACCACTCTATGGAAGCATGGACACTGACTGAGGCTATGTGCACAAAGTTAGAGGCATTCGAGATGTGGTGTTATCGTAGAACACTAAGGATATCTTGGATAGACAGAGTAACTAGTGCGAATGTTCTGCTTAGAGTAAATAAAGATTTAAAGTTTTATTTACCATAAAAAAAAACGAAAACTTGAATATCTTGGCCATATTTTGAGAAATGGCAAATATAAACTTTTAAAATTGATAATGGAAGGCCAAATTGAAGGCAGAAGAGGTCCGGGTCGTAGACAAATACCATGACTTGAAAATCTTAGACAATGGTATGGTGTTAGTACCACGACACTTTTTCGAAAAGCAGTGTACAGAGTACAGATCGCGCTGTGATAGCCAACGTTCGAAGATGACACTTAAAGAAGATTATTTTCTCTACGGGCTCTATTATAGACTTAACATGCATTCAGATGGCAATAGGATCATGACCCAGGTATTTTGTGAAAGTCTTGAAACACTGGTGTTCAACTGTCAAGTGTGAGTTATCATTGTAATCAGGGATGGAACCTCGGTCAGTATATCAGTAAAAGTCGGTAGTTTCGCGATGGTCAGTATTTGGATAAATTGGTCACTATTTTTAGTCTAAAATCCAAAGAATTAATTTTTAATGAAGATAAACCGAGAGAAAAAATAATGTTCCCGATTTGTTGCATCAATCCTGTAGCACTAGAAGTTTCAAGTTTCTGGAATGGAGTTCTTGCATAAAAAAGAAATATTCTTTTTCTTCTTCTGTTACATTTTAAGATTGCAATTTGATGACCACAAAAAAGTCAACAAAGAAAACATTATAAATTCAAAAATTAAAAAACCTCCAGTCCATCAGATCACGGCAAAACCTCAAAAAAGCAGAAAAAACTGAAGCTGCGCAGCGAATCTGGCCGTTAAGAAGACCACTGGCTTAATGTGTTCCGAACTGAGTAGGCTCGCTTAAGTCAGCGTGTACAGATGGTTGCTACAATTTTTTAGACCGTATGACCATGACCGTCTTGGAAAAGTTTAACCAAATAATCTTTCGGCAACATGGGCGAAAACAAAATATTCATCAGTCATTCTTTTATCAGCACATTCCACCATATCTGGAGCTTCTTTGCCGTGATCTGCTTCAGTGTAACTCCAAATTAGAGCCCATCGCTTTCCAAATAGAGGATAAATTAAGTTTGGCATTATTTTCTCGAAGTTGGTGCAATAATAATTGAACAGGCCAGATCATTTTTTATCAAAATGAAATCAGTGTTGTATAATTGTGATTTTAACACCACTCTATGGAAGCATGGACACTGACTGAGGCTATGTGCACAAAGTTAGAGGCATTCGAGATGTGGTGTTATCGTAGAACACTAAGGATATCTTGGATGGACAGAGTAACTAGTGCGAATGTTCTGCTTAGAGTAAATAAAGATTTAAAGTTTTATTTACCATAAAAAAAAACGAAAACTTGAATATCTTGGCCATATTTTGAGAAATGGCAAATATAAACTTTTAAAATTGATAATGGAAGGCCAAATTGAAGGCAGAAGAGGTCCGGGTTGTAGACAAATGCCATGACTTGAAAATCTTAGACAATGGTATGGTGTTAGTACCACGACACTTTTTCGAAAGCTGTGTACAGAGTACAGATCGCGCTGTGATAGCCAACGTTCGAAGATGACACTTAAAGAAGATTATTTTCTCTACGGGCTCTATTATAGACTTAACATGCATTCAGATGGCAATAGGATCATGACCCAGGTATTTTGTGGAAGTCTTGAAACACTGGTGTTCAACTGTCAAGTGTGAGTTATAATTGTAATCAGGGATGGAAGCTAGGTCAGTATATCAGTAAAAGTCAGTAGTTTCGCGATGGTCAGTATTTTTTCAGTATGTGGATAAATTGGTCAGGATTTTTAGTCTAAAAACCAAAGAATTAATTTAGAATAAAAATAAACCGAGAGAAAAAATAATGTTCCCGATTTGTTGCATCAATCCTGTAGCACTAGAAGTTTCAAGTTTCTGGAATGGAGTTCTTGCATAAAAAAGAAATATTCTTTTTTTTCTTCTGTTACATTTTAAGATTGCTAAAATTACAATTTGATGACCACAAAAAAGTCAACAAAGAAAACATTATAAATTCGGAAATTAGAAAACCTATCAGTCCATCAGATCACGGCAAAACCTCAAAAAAGCAGAAAAAAGTCAAGTTGCGCAGCAAATGTTTAGCCGTTAAGAAGACCACTGGCTTATTGTGTTCCGAACTGAGTAGTCTCGGTTAACTCAGTGTATACAGATGGTTGCTACAGTATTTCTCGGCAAAGTTTAACCAAATAATCTTTCGGCAACAGGGCGAAAACAAAATAAAACAGCCCATCAGTCATTCTTTTATCAGCACCTTCCACCATATCTGGAGCTTCTTTGCCGTGATCTGCTTCAGTGTAACTCCAAATTAGAGCCCATCGCTTTCCAAATAGAGGGTAAATTAAGTTTGCCATTATTTTCTCGAAGTTCGTGCAATAATAATTGAACAGGCCAGATCATTTTTTATCAAAATGAAATCAGTGTTGTATAATTGTGATTTTAACACCACTCTATGGAAGCATGGACACTGACTGAGGCTATGTGCACAAAGTTAGAGGCATTCGAGATGTGGTGTTATAGTAGAACACTAAGGATATCTTGGATGGACAGAGTAACTAGTGCGAATGTTCTGCTTAGAGTAAATAAAGATTTGAAGTTTTATTTATCATAAAAAAAAACGAAAACTTGAATATCTTGGCCATATTTTAAGAAATGGCAAATATAAACTTTTAAAATTGATAATGGAAGGCCAAATTGAAGGCAGAAGAGGTCCGGGTCGTAGACAAATACCATGACTTAAAAATCTTAGACAATGGTATGGTGTTAATACCACGACACTTTTTCGAAAGCAGTGTACAGAGTACAGATCGCGCTGTGATAGCCAACGTTCGAAGATGACACTTAAAGAAGATTATTTTCTCTACGGGCTCTATTATAGACTTAACATGCATTCAGATGGCAATAGGATCATGACCCAGGTATTTTGTGGAAGTCTTGAAACACTGGTGTTCAACTGTCAAGTGTGAGTTATAATTGTAATCAGGGATGGATGTCAGTATTTTTTCAGTATTTAGGTAAATTGGTCACTATTTTTAGTCTAAAATCCAAAGAATTAATTTAGAATAAAGATAAACCGAGAGAAAAAATAATGTTCCCGATTTGTTGCATCAATCCTGTAGCACTAGAAGTTTCAAGTGTCTGGAATGGAGTTCTTGCATAAAAAAGAAATATTATTTTTTTTCTTCTGTTACATTTTAAGATTGTTAAAATTACAATTTGACGACCACAAAAAAGTCAACAAAGAAAACATTATAAATTCAAAAATTAAAAAACCTCCAGTCCATCAGATCACGGCAAAACCTCAAAAAAGCAGAAAAAAGTGAAGCTGCGCCGCGAATCTTTGGCCGTTAAGAAGACCACTGGCTTAATGTGTTCCGAACTGAGTAGGCTCGCTTAAGTCAGTGTATACAGATGGTTGCTACAATTTTTTAGACCGTATGACCATGACTGTCTTGGAAAAGTTTAACCGAATAATCTTTCGGCAACATGGGCGAAAACAAAATATTCATCAGTCATTCTTTTATCAGCACCTTCCACCATATCTGGAGCTTCTTTGCCGTGATCTGCTTCAATGTAACTCCAAATTAGAGCCCACCGCTTTCCAAATAGAGGGTAAATTAAGTTTGGCATTATTTTCTCGAAGTTCGTGCAATAATAATTGAACAGGCCAGATCATTTTTTATCAAATTGAAATCAGTGTTGTATAATTGTGATTTTAACACCACTCTATGGAAGCATGGATACTGACTGAGGCTATGTGCACAAAGTTAGAGGCATTCGAGATGTGGTGTTATCGTAGAACACTAAGGATATCTTGGATGGACAGAGTAACTAGTGCGAATGTTCTGCTTAGAGTAAATAAAGATTTGAAGTTTTATTTACCATAAAAAAAAACGAAAACTTGAATATCTTGGCCATATTTTGAGAAATGGCAAATATAAACTTTTAAAATTGATAATGGAAGGCCAAATTGAAGGCAGAAGAGGTCCGGGTCGTAGACAAATACCATGACTTAAAAATCTTAGACAATGGTATGGTGTTAATACCACGACACTTTCGAAAGCAGTGTACAGAGTACAGATCGCGCTGTGATAGCCAACGTTCGAAGATGACACTTAAAGAAGATTATTTTCTCTACGGGCTCTATTATAGACTTAACATGAATTCAGATGGCAATAGGATCATGACCTAGGTATTTTGTGGAAGTCTTGAAACACTGGTGTTCCAACTGTCAAGTGTGAGTTATCATTGTAATCAGAGATGGAACCTCGGTCAGTATATCAGTAAAAGTCGGTAGTTTCGCGATGGTCAGTATTTCTTCAGTATTTGGATAAATTGGTCACTATTTTTAGTCTAAAATCCAAAGAATTAATTTTTAATGAAGATAAACCGGGAGAAAAAATAATTTTCCCGATTTGTTGCGTCACTCCTGTAGCACTAGAAGTTTCAAGCTTCTGGAATGGAGTTCTTGCATAAAGAAGATATATTCTTTTTTGTTTCTGTTATATTTTAAGATTGCTAAAATTACAATTTGACGACCACAAAAAACCTCCAGTCCATCAGATTACGGCAAAACCTCAAAAAAGCAGAAAAAAGTGAAGCTGCGCAGCGAATCTTTGGCCGTTAAGAAGACCACTGGCTTAATGTGTTCCGAACTGAGTAGGCTCGCTTAAGTCAGTGTATACAGATGGTTGCTACAATTTTTTAGACCGTATGACCATGACTGTCTTGGAAAAGTTTAACCAAATAATCTTTCGGCAACATGGGCGAAAACAAAATATTCATCAGTCATTCTTTTATCAGCACCTTCCACCATATCTGGAGCTTCTTTGCCGTGATCTGCTTCAGTGTAACTCCAAATTAGAGCCCATCGCTTTCCAAATAGAGGGTAAATTAAGTTTGGCATTATTTTCCCGAAGTTCATGCAATAACTGACCAGGCCAGATCATCTTGGACACTGACTGAGGCTATGTGCACAAAGTTCGAGGCATTCGAGATGTGGTGTTATCGTAGAACACTAAGGATATCTTGGATGGACAGAGGAACTAGTGTGAACTTTCTGCTTAGAGTAAATAAAGATTTAAAGTCTTATTTACCATAAAAAAGGGAAAACTTGAATATCTTGGCCATATTTTGAGAAATGGCAAATATAAACTTTTAAAATTGATAATGACATGACTTAAAAGTCTTAGACAATGGTATGGTGTTAGTACCACGACACTTTTTCGAAAAGCACTGTACAGAGTACAGATCGCGCTGTGATAGCCAACGTTCGAAGAGAGCATGACACTTAAAGAAGAAGATTATTTTCTCTACGGGCTCCATTATAGACTTAACATGCATTTAGAAGGCAATAGGATCATGACCCAGGTATTTTGTGGAAGTCTTGAAACACTGGTGTTCAACTGTCAAGTGTGGGTTACCATTGTAATCAGGGATGGAACCTAGGTCAGTGTATCAGTAAAAGTCAGTAGTTTCGCAATGGTCCTTATTTTTTTAGTATTTGGATAAATTGGTCAGTATTTTTAGTCTAAAAACCAAAGAATGAATTTTGAATGAAGATAAACCGAGAGAAACAATAATGTTCCCGATTTGTTGCATCAATCCTGTAGCACTAGAAGTTTCAAGCTTCTGGAATGGAGTTCTTTCATATAGAAGATATATTCTTTTTTTTCTCCTGTTATATTTTAAGATTGCTTAAATTACAATTTGACGGCCACAAAAAAGTCAACAAAGAAAACAAATTCGAAAATTAGAAAACCTGTCAGTCCATCAGATCACGGCAAAAACCTTACAAGAACAAACGAAAGGCAGGCTACACAGAGAAACTTTAGCCATTAAGGAGACTACTAACTTAGTGCGTTCCGAATTGAGTAGGCACGCCAAATCAGTGTATACAACATTTGAGGTGTTTGTCTCAAACAAAATTATTAGACAATACAAGTCGATGATGGGAACCTAATATTTTACAGCGTATTATCATGACTGTGTCAGAAAGGTTCATTCTAGCCGCACGATTTTCACATTTTTTTATATCGGGCCCAATAAGCCCAACTAAATCTAGGAAAAGAAACATATTTTGCAACGCCTAATTTTAAACTACTTTTAGTTTAAGAGAAAAAACTTTCTAAATCCATGAGTTTTCTGTTGATGTCCCATGATTTACCACCAATTTTTGGTTATATTCTGGGCTTTTGACTAGAATATGAATATGATTTTATTTTTAAATTGTTCGTATAAACCCTCTAAATAATGCATTAAAATATTGTCATTCTGGTATATCTTAAGAGGGAGAAAAATGAGGTCAAAAAATTAATTATAAGATTTCTCCCATGAGTTGTCATGGAATTGCTCATCGGTATAAAACTGGAATCATGCTAATTTATGACATGGATCTATGTAACCGACCAAACAAATGCCGATTAAGCCCATTATTCTGGCTTGATTGTTTTTTTTACAAGAGACTCACGAGGCAGGGATTTTTGACTGCAATTTATCTTTGAGCTTGTCACATAGTTTAAAATCAGCTACTTTGGCATTATTCTGCAACAGGGGCAAAATCTCCCACCCCATCTGGAGCTCCTTCGTGTTTTTTTTTAATTCGCTCCATGGCATCTCTTCTGAGTCATCAGTTCTCCAGAGTAATTTGTGTCATTCATTTGACTTGATCTTGTGGTTTTTTATAGTCATTTGACTCCAAATCTATGTTATGTAAAGAACACGCGTTTCCCATTAAAAAAATTAAAAGATATGTACCATTTTATTTTCATAAAATGATTCCAGTTCATTGCAAATTGTTAAAAATCGCGAAAGCCTCCAATAAAAAAAAATCACGATAAAATTTAATCCTATACTTTATTACGAAAAATAGTTCATGGGCTAAATTTATTTAAATAAATTTAAAAAAAAAAAACAAAAACCAGAGCGCGAGATTTTAAAACTACAATAAAATAAAATTATAAAAGTAACTAAGTACTTACAACCCTGGCTACTAAACTTCACTTAATAACCAGCACTAATAAACCAAGATAAGTATAATCACCGGCATACTTTAAGCCACCATTATTGATGCACCGAACTGACGACCTGTTCATCTCGCGATTTGTAACTAAATAAACGCTCACAAAAATTATTCTGTACACATGAGTACCCACGTTAGAAACAATCTGCGTCATCTCGCATTCCAATGTCTTCAAATTAGGGCAAAAATTATATTTCGCTGAATTAAAACCAAAGCAGGTCACCAGCTCAAAGTAGGTCACGAGATTCTTGCCTTTTCTTATTAAAACGTCTGATACACCAACATTCCTTCTATAGAAAGGGACCCGTGTTCCAAATTGGGGACCGTTTGACCCAGAAAAACCCCGTGATTTTAAAGAAATTCCAAAATGCTTACGAAAAATCAAGCCTGACGTCAGTAAAAATTTGATATAAAACAGCAAATTGGAACCAGAGAAAGGCAGTCTAAAAACAACCAGCAAATTAGTTAAAAGCTTCAGCCTAGTGTTTCAAAAGTAATTGTTACAAGAAATAAGTCGTGTTAATAGTGCCAAAATGACTCAAAAAGTAAGTGTCTCGTTTTAAGGATAAAAATTGTACTTTTAGTGAATAAGTTAGTTAGTAGCGTAAAATGTTGGTGGCTCTCGGACTAGTGAAATCCCAAACTGTCTAGCATGTAAGTGTTTAAAAATAGAAAGCTCTTAGAAACTCTGATATACAGTTGAACGATGACCAGGTATTTTGTTTTTAAACGAATTATCGTATGATTTCGAGGTATTGACACTGTAGGACAGGTATTATGATTTTCTGTAGTGCTAAACCGTAAATATTAGATACTGTACTGTGTTTAACCATTGATTGTTTAAATATAATGGAACATTAATATGAGATCAAGTTGCTTAATTCCAAGTTACCACCCGCCCGAAACCTTAGATTAGGCACACTAGAACACTCATGCCCAACCTATTTAAAAGTTGAGGCGTCTCCTCCAGACCTCAGAGTTTTCCGCTCGAACTCTGGATAAGGCCCTAGGAGTCGTTCTTCACAGTTATCATCAGTGTTGATATAGGTTAGTTCTTCATAATCTGATGACTCAGGAGATGGATTACTACTAGTGCTTGGAATACTATTGTTTTGCTACGTATCATTTATTTTTGTGTGTTTCTTTTATTTCGTGCTCTTGCTATCAAAAATTGCGTGTGCCACCGTAGATGTTAAAACTTCAGCACCTGTGAAACTTTTTTCCGTCGTTTGATGACTTGATTCACCGGTTTATTTCATCGTATTGTTTCTAATAGAATATTTTTAAATGCATCACTTTGCTCCGGCGGATCTTCGGTTTGGCCTATTGGTTTGAAATTCGCAATGGTGTCTTCATTCAATCCGTTATTGTTAGGTTGCTGAAATTTTTGATATTTTAACCATAGATCAGGATCATACGTTTCAGGACTGATTACTTCTTTATTAAATGGAAAACAGGGCCGGCGCCAGACATTTGGCTACCTGGGGCAAAACTATCAATCGGCCGCCCCCACCTAACCCCCCCTCCTTTTTTTTATATAAGAATGAAAATGCAAATATTTTTTAAAAAATTTCTTTTTGCATATTACCTAAAACTATATGACATGATACAATATAATACAAAAACAGTAGCTAAACAAAATCTAAGTATACCTCCTTGTTCTGCAAAACGTGAAATTATATCGCTATATTCTAACTGATGCAATAATTTTCGATTATTTTTAGTTTCGAAAAGCTCCTTTCGCCACTAGCCACTGATACTGGAAGAGTTATCAGTATCCTGAAGGCAACAAACAGGTTAGGCATGGTTGCCTCCAGACCATGTGCAACTATATATTTGAAAGTGGCTAGTGGTGAATTTAAATTCTATGCCAAATATATCTTTCTTTTCACCGTCAGTGAGGTATATTTCCAAATCCATACAGTGATTAAAGATATTTTCTTTTGAAACGGTTTCAAGAAGAGATATATTGTAAAGAAAATAAAACTGATCTAAAAGGCTTTTAAAAGAATAAACCTATCTTCTATTGCTTGAATTATGGTATCCGACAACAAAAAATATTTCGATTTTAAATTTTGTTTTTAAATCTGCGATAGGTTCATCTGCACCCTCGTAATTAAATTGCCTTTTTCTTGGTCGTGATCGTACTTCCTGGGTGAAAATCGACGAAATTTCCAGCTCCTCAGCAAGAGGAGTAGCATCAACTAAGAAACTTTCAAAAGCTTCGTCAGTCCTAAGTCCCCTGAAGTAATCTAGTAACTTTGCAAGAGTTTTGCCTGAATCCGAAAAATTAATCGCAGGATCTTATAACATTTTGCTGACTATTTACATTATTAAGTATCTCCTACCAAATGACAACACAGACGCAGAAACTAAAAGATTTTATTTTCTTAGCCAGCGCATCAGGTTCATTTCTAACATTTGACCAATTTGATATTTTAAAGCCTTTATTGAATCCACTTCGCTCTCCCACCTAGTTTCAATAAGGCGTTTTAGGGTCAGATTTTGTACTTTATGTTTTAAGATTGCTCAGCGTTGACTGGATGCAGCAAAAAAAATGTATACAGCATGAACTGTTTTAAAGAAGTTACTGAATGTAGTGTGGATTTTGCTGCATCGTTCACCACCAAATTCAGAGTGGGCTGCGTATGGTACAAACGCTGCACGAGAATTTAAATCCAAATTTTTTTTTGGAACGCCTACATGTTTTTCCCCTCCTGTTTGCACCATTTTCGTAGCTTTGTCCTCTCATATTTTTATTATCCAACTCTAATGACTCTAATTTTGTAATAATAATATCTGATGTTTTTACCTGTTTTGCTGGTTATTGGGATGAATTCGATAAATGCTTCGTGTATAGCCATTTTCTCAAGATTCAGATACCTTATCACTAAGGTAAGCTGCTCCACTTTATTTTTATCTGGAGTGCAATCCAAGATTAAAGCGTAATATTTCGCCATTTTGATGTCGGAAAGTATTTTGGATTTTAAAACATCTGCGATTGCTTCGATCAGTTCATTTTGAATGACATGTCCTAGACAATGAGACCGTAATTCCGGATTCTTCTGAATTTTTTGCAAATGTTCCTGCATGATGGAATCGTACTGAGCCATAAGTTCTACAGTTTTTAGAAAGTTTCCGTTGTTGTGAACATAAAGCTTATCAGAAGAACCTCTAAAAGCAAGATTTTGTCCAGCCAAAAATAGTGTGATCGATATCGTTTTATAACTTTCTCGCACTGCTGTTTCGCGGATGTAAAAAGTCTTTGCTCAGCAGCATTTATTGTATTGGCCGTTTCAAAAGAGTGCTGTAGTTTTTTCCATGCACTATAATTTAATATATGCGTTTGACTAACTTCATGACCTAAGACCGTTCTGGATAGATCCCAATGAGCATTTTTAGAAACCTCTGGTGACAAAATTTATATAATTATTATAAAGAGGGTTCCATTAATGCCCTAGGGTATTTAGAGGTTTCCTACAGGAATTGAGTTTGTATATTTGTTTTATTAAAGGTTCTAAATTGATGGTACCCTAAGGTAACATAAAACTGGCCTTAACAATATTTCCACGGACATCTTTATAAAAATTAAAGTCATCGGTAACAAATGTTATATAAATTGGTGTTAACAATGTTTCCACCAACATATTTACAAAAATATTAGTCATCAGTGACGAAAGTTATATAAATTGGTTTTTGAAATCTTTCTGTTAACCCATCTATAAAACCGTAAGTAACTATCAATTAAAGATATATAGATTGGTTTCTAAAATTTTCCTGCATGATGGAATCGTACTGAGCCATAAGTTCTACAGTTTTTAGAAAGTTTCCGTTGTTGTGAACATAAAGCTTATCAGAAGAACCTCTAAAAGCAAGATTTTGTCCAGCCAAAAATAGTGTGATCGATACAAGTCGTTTTATAACTTTCTCGCACTGCTGTTTCGCGGATGTAAAAAGTCTTTGCTCAGCAGCATTTATTGTATTTTCCGTTTCAAAAGAGTGCTGTAGTTTTTTCCATGCACTATAATTTAATATATTCGTTTGACTAACTTCATGACCTAAGACCGTTCTGGATAGATCCCAATGAGCATTTTTAGAAACCTCTGGTGACAAAAATTTATATAATTATTATAAAGAAGGTTCCATTAATGCCCTAGGGTATTTAGAGGTTTCCTACAGGAATTGAGTTTGTATATTTGTTTTATTAAAGGTTCTAAATGGATGGTACCCTAAGGTAACATAAAACTGGCCTTAACAATATTTCCACGGACATCTATAAAAATTAAAGTCATCGGTAACAAATGTTATATAAATTGGTGTTAACAATGTTTCCACCAACATATTTATAAAAATATTAGTCATCAGTGACAAAAGTTATATAAATTGGTTTTTGAAATCTTTCTGTTAACCCATCTATAAAATCGTAAGTAACTATCAATTAAAGATATATAGATTGGTTTCTAAAATGTTGCTATCAACTCACTTATAAAAACTTAATTAACTAACAACAAAGAGACTCTTAAACTTGGGAACTCACACAATTGGTGCCTGTAATATTCTTATGAACTCATTCATAAAACTTTTTTGCCCATTCTTTCTATAATGTTTTTATTAATTTCTTTGTATAGTGGTTATAATACCACTGTTTTTACAACAAAAAACAATTTTAATTTATAACAAAACAAAAAAAAAATTTTAGGTTAATTTCACCAAATTCAGAGTGGGCTGCGCATGGTACAAACGCTGCACGAGAATTTAAATTCAAAATTTTTTTTTTTGGAACGCCTACATGTTTTCCCCTCATGTTTGCACCATTGTCGTAGCTTTGTCCTCTCATATTTTTAATATCCAACCCTAATGACTCTAATTTTGTAATAATAATATCTGTGATGTTTTTACCTGTTTTGCTGGTTATTGGGATGAATTCGATAAATGATTCGTGTATAGCCATTTTCTCAAGATTCAGATAACTTATCACTAAGGTAAGCTGCTCCACTTTATTTTTATCTGGAGTGCAATCCAAGATTAAAGCGTAATATTTCGCCATTTTGATGTCGGAAAGTATTTTGGATTTTAAAACATCTGCGATTGCTTCGATCAGTTGATTTTGAATGACATGTCCTAGACAATGAGACCGTAATTCCGGATTCTTCTGAATTTTTTGCAAATTACCTGCATGATGGAATCGTACTGAGCCATAATTTCTACAGTTTTTAGAAAGTTTCCGTTGTTGTGAACATAAAGCTTATCAGAAGAACCTCTAAAAGCAAGATTTTGTCCAGACAAAAATAGTGTGATCGATACAAGTCGTTTTATAACTTTCTCGCACTGCTGTTTCGCGGATGTAAAAAGTCTTTGCTCAGCAGCATTTATTGTATTGTCCGTTTCAAAAGAGTGCTGTAGTTTTTTCCATGCACTATAATTTAATATATGCGTTTGACTAACTTCATGACCTAAGACCGTTCTGGATAGATCCCAATGAGCATTTTTAGAAACCTCTGGTGACAAAAATTTATATAATTATTATAAAGAGGGTTCCATTAATGCCCTAGGGTATTTAGAGGTTTCCTACAGGAATTGAGTTTGTATATTTGTTTTATTAAAGGTTCTAAATTGATGGTACCCTAAGGTAACATAAAACTAGCCTTAACAATATTTCCACGGACATCTATAAAAATTAAAGTCATCGGTAACAAATGTTATATAAATTGGTGTTAACAATGTTTCCACCAACATATTTATAAAAATATTAGTCATCAGTGACGAAAGTTATATAAATTGGTTTTTGAAATCTTTCTGTTAACCCATCTATAAAACCGTAAGTAACTATCAATTAAAGATATATAGATTGGTTTCTAAAATGTTGCTATGAACTCACTTTTAAAAACTTAATTAACCAACAACAAAGAGACTCTTAAACTTGGGAACTCACACAATTGGTGCCTGTAATATTCTTATGAACTCATTCATAAAACTTTTTTGCCCATTCTTTCTATAATGTTTTTATTAATTTCTTTGTATAGTGGTTATAATACCACTGTTTTTACAACAAAAAACAATTTCAATTTATAACAAAACAAAAAAAAAATTTTAGGTTAATTTCACCAAATTCAGAGGGGGCTGCGCATGGTACAAACGCTGCACGAGAATTTAAATCCAAAATTTTTTTTGGAACGCCTACATGTTTTCCCCTCATGTTTGCACCATTGTCGTGGTTTTGTCCTCTCATATTTTTAATATCCAACCCTAATGACTCTAATTTTGTAATAATAATATCTGTGATGTTTTTACCTGTTTTGCTGGTTATTGGGATGAATTCGATAAATGCTTCGTGTATAGCCATTTTCTCAAGATTCAGATAACTTATCACTAAGGTAAGCTGCTCCACTTTATTTTTATCTGGAGTGCAATCCAAGATTAAAGCGTAATATTTCGCCATTTTGATGTCGGAAAGTATTTTGGATTTTAAAACATCTGCGATTGCTTCGATCAGTTGATTTTGAATGACATGTCCTAGACAATGAGACCGTAATTCCGGATTCTTCTGAATTTTTTGCAAATTACCTGCATGATGGAATCGTACTGAGCCATAAGTTCTACAGTTTTTAGAAAGTTTCCGTTGTTGTGAACATAAAGCTTATCAGAAGAACCTCTAAAAGCAAGATTTTGTCCAGCCAAAAATAGTGTGATCGATACAAGTCGTTTTATAACTTTCTCGCACTGCTGTTTCGCGGATGTAAAAAGTCTTTGCTCAGCTGCATTTATTGTATTGTCCGTTTCAAAAGAGTGCTGTATTTTCCATGCACTATAATTTAATATATGCGTTTGACTAACTTCATGACCTAAGACCGTTCTGGATAGATCCCAATGAGCATTTTTAGAAACCTCTGGTGACAAAAATTTATATAATTATTATAAAGAGGGTTCCATTAATGCCCTAGGGTATTTAGAGGTTTCATAGAGGAATTGAGTTTGTATATTTGTTTTATTAAAGGTTCTAAATTGATGGTACCCTAAGGTAACATAAAACTGGCCTTAACAATATTTCCACGGACATGTATAAAAATTAAAGTCATCGGTAACAAATGTTATATAAATTGGGGTTAACAATGTTTCCACCAACATATTTATAAAAATATTAGTCATCAGTGACGAAAGTTATATAAATTGGTTTTTGAAATCTTGCTGTTAACCCATCTATAAAACCGTAAGTAACTATCAATTAAAGATATATAGATTGGTTTCTAAAATGTTGCTATCAACTCACTTATAAAAACTTAATTAACCAACAACAAAGAGACTCTTAAACTTGGGAACTCACACAATTGGTGCCTGTAATATTCTTATGAACTCATTCATAAAACTTTTTTGCCCATTCTTTCTATAATGTTTTTATTAATTTCTTTGTATAGTGGTTATAATACCACTGTTTTTACAACAAAAAACAATTTTAATTTATAACAAAACAAAAAAAAATTTTAGGTTAATTTCATCAAATTCAGAGGGGGCTGCGCATGGTACAAACGCTGCACGAGAATTTAAATCCAAAATTTTTTTTGGAACGCCTACATGTTTTCCCCTCATGTTTGCACCATTGTCGTAGCTTTGTCCTCTCATATTTTTAATATCCAACCCTAATGACTCTAATTTTGTAATAATAATATCTGTGATGTTTTTACCTGTTTTGCTGGTTATTGGGATGAATTCGATAAATGCTTCGTGTATAGCCATTTTCTCAAGATTCAGATAACTTATCACTAAGGTAAGCTGCTCCACTTTATTTTTATCTGGAGTGCAATCCAAGATTAAAGCGTAATATTTCGCCATTTTGATGTCGGAAAGTATTTTGGATTTTAAAACATCTGCGATTGCTTCGATCAGTTGATTTTGAATGACATGTCCTAGACAATGAGACCGTAATTCCGGATTCTTCTGAATTTTTTGCAAATTACCTGCATGATGGAATCGTACTGAGCCATAAGTTCTACAGTTTTTAGAAAGTTTCCGTTGTTGTGAACATAAAGCTTATCAGAAGAACCTCTAAAAGCAAGATTTTGTCCAGCCAAAAATAGTGTGATCGATAAAAGTCGTTTTATAACTTTCTCGCACTGCTGTTTCGCGGATGTAAAAAGTCTTTGCTCAGCAGCATTTATTGTATTGTCCGTTTCAAAAGAGTGGTATAGTTTTTTTTCCATGCACTATAATTTAATATATGCGTTTGACTAAATTCATGACCTAAGACCGTTCTGGATCGATCCCAATGAGCATTTTTAGAAACCTCTGGTGACAAAAATTTATATAATTATTATAAAGAGGGTTCCATTAATGCCCTAGGGTATTTAGAGGTTTCATAGAGGAATTGAGTTTGTATATTTGTTTTATTAAAGGTTCTAAATTGATGGTACCCTAAGGTGGCGTTAACAATATTTCCACGGACTTTATAAAAATTAAAGTTAAAACAATGTCATATAAATTGGTGTTAACAATGTTTCCACCAACATATTTATAAAAATATTAGTCATCAGTGACAAAAGTTATATAAATTGGTTTTTGAAATCTTTCTGTTAACCCATCTATAAAACCGTAAGTAACTATCAATTAAAGATATATAGATTGGTTTCTAAAATGTTGCTATCAACTCACTTATAAAAACTTAATTACCAACAACAAAGAGACTCTTATAAAAACTTGGGAACTCACACAATTGGTGCCTGTAATATTCTTATGAACTCATTCATAAACCTTTTTGCCCATTCTCTCTATAATGTTTTTATTAATTTCTTTGTATAGTGGTTATAATACCATCATTATCTGGTTTTAATTACATGAATCTGAGAGAGATAAGAGATCCAAATCTTCTTGAGATCGTTTTCGATTACATCATCACGTGGACCGACATGAACTTGTATAGGCAAATCTCGCTTAGACTACGTGATCCGTGTTTTGATTCGGGGAGCCCACGCATAAGAACCCATAGATGGGAAACGGGTTTTAGAAAAAGAGAACAATATAGTAACCGTATTAAGTTCGCAAAAATCGAGTGCATACAGTGCGGCAATTGTGAACACATCACCTTACGACGCGACGGAACGCAGCCTCAAGGTCCGTTTCTGCGAGTTTGACATAGTTACTATTATCCTCTTTTTCTACATGCATTCGTCGGAGAGAGATCCAGCATACCAGGGAAATACCTGCCTGTACACCCTTCGACCCCGCAATCTAACTATCTTCTTGAGATAGTTACCTCTGACAGTTATGCGGGGTTGAAGGGTGTGCAGGCGGGTATTTTTCCTGGTATGTGTAGTATGCTGGATCTCTCTCAGACGAATACATTTAGGAAAAGGGAACAATGGTAACTATGTTAAGCTCGCAGAAACGGACCTTCAGTGTTCAACACTGCGCCATCTGCAGCCCTTTTTTTGTTTTTTTTTTTATAGATTTGTCGTAAATTTTCGACATTTTGGATTCCAACAATAGGTTTTTGACCAAAATAAAAACGTTATTTATGGGGTTTCAACATGTGTTTTAATCGAAATATTGCTTGTTTAAGAACAAAATACAAAATTCAATATTTCTCCCAGAAAGCAAAAAACATATGTGAAAAAAAAGTATTATTTAAATGAATATATTTTTTCCTGTTTTCTCAAGTATTTTTGAAGCCCATGAAAATTTTGTGAGTGTATTTGAAAACTATACAGTACACACGGGACCGCAGCTGATTATATTATAGGATGACTGGGAAAACAGCTTTTATTCAACCTATATTATATAAATATTCATATTCCTGCTTCAACTTATCTCACTTCCATTTTAATTTATTTTAGAAGATTGGTAAACACCATTTTATACATTTTTTATTTTAAAAAGAAAAAGAATAATACATAATAACCAAAGGGAAGGAAGATGGAAAATTTATATTTCTAAATCGATAAAAACCTTTAATTTGTTATGTAGTGTTGTTTTTCTATTCATTACTATGTACCATACATTTTTATAAGCTGGTGTTGGTCAGTTGTTTTTCAAGTCTTTTTTACTCATTTAAGAGATATATTAGAGTTATAAAATTATCACCAACACTAAATAATATAACTTTTGGTTATTTTATGAAGGTTTTATATTATTTGCTGTAACTTCTATATAGACAAAAATGCTCATTGGGATGCTTCCAGTTACAAAAACCATTCTTGTCAAATAAAGGTAAGCATTTCGAGCTTGAGTTAAATAGTCTGCATGAAAAACAAAATGCGGAATCCAAAGGTTTGGAAGAAATAAGCCAATCACGTTTAATTTTTTCGCCATTTTCCAACGTACGTAGATAGAAGTTAGTGGAAAATTTTCTACCATTCTCATTAGCTGGAAAATTATAGCCTTCTATTTGAACGGGTCCTTTTCTTGCAAGGTAGTCTCTGTCCTTAGATAACAGTGGGAAAGTCTATGACCCAGGATCATAATTCTAGAAAACAATGCAAAACAATTAAAAAATGTGAAAAAGCTGTCACCCGTTGCGTCAAGAACAAAAAGTCGTTTATGAATCAAGTTTACCAGTAGATAACTACAATGAGTATTACATATCAGATTATTTATAAACATAAAATGACAAATTTACATATAAGTACCTTGCCCTTGCTGTGTCTAATCAGATTATTTATGAACCAAAAAGGACCAAATTAACATATAAATACACTTGATTTAAAAAAAAACGCATACATGCAGTCACAAAATTGACCTTTCTAAAAGTGTATAATATATACGGACTACCAGCTAAAATGCATAAAAACTTCAAAAGTACGTCAATTTGTCATATTGTTTAAAAAAGGTCTCTAAAACTGAAAATATTTGTTTACTTAAATTAAAGGCAACCTTATTTTTATATGAAATTTAGAATAACACTAAAAAATCAGAAAAAATAATGTTTTAGTAAAGTCTTCATTGAACAATATCAAATTATTACTTGAGTAACGGACGAAGGCTGTTCTATAAAGAGGGCGGTAACCCATTTTCGAGTTGATAAAATAACAATAATACGATGGAAACAGCGCTGGATTGAAAACAATTCGACGAATAGGAAACTTGGATTAGGACAAAAACGATGGTAAACTTAATACTAATTATTTTAACTTAAAAAAAAACTAAAATAAATAATTTAGTATTTAATACACGGATGTAGAAACCTTGGATTGCTAATACCTATGGGAAATTTTCATGAAAATCACTGCCGCGTGTCTTCCGCCATTTTCACCGCCATGTTGTGGAGATTTGGGTTGGCGACATTGGTTTCCTTCATTTTAAATAGTAGTGTGGGAACACTGACTGTGTCAAAATATGATTGAATTTGACATTTTTTTTAAAGGTTAGTTTAGATTTATTTATAGTTCTTTGATAAAGCAAGAAATCCTTAAAATTAATAAACAAAGAAATCCAATTTAGGGATTAAAATGAAATCTTAGAGTAAAATAAAATTTCAGGGACAAATTTTAATTTAAAAAAATATACTAAAAACAAGGTGACCTTGACCCCTTTAGGTAGAAGTGCAAAAAATAGTATACATTATAAATATTAAACTTACCACGCATTTTTATCTGTCAGCGAAATGTAGCTCTCGCTTTGTTCGGGCTACAAATTTTATGTCACTTTAGTTCCTAGCTATAATATAACTATAAAATCCGTTTTTTATGCCTTCAAAAACTCGATTTTAGTCAATATCCGCATATACTTTAAAAAAAATAAAAAAAATATTTTAAAAAAATTCCATTATTGTTAAAATAAATTTAACATTTAACGTATTTAAATAGGTACATAATACTTACAGTTAGACAGAAAAAGCAGATTATTTAAACATATTCTCATACATATACCTAACGCGTTTGAAACAAAGCCAAAATACACTAGGATTCTGATTTATATGGCATGTTTTTAATGAGAGAGAGAGAGATATAATTATTTTATAGTAGATGCGGTGATAGAACAGCTGACTGCAATCGATGCATATGTAGATGTGTCTGTAAAGTTACTGCCATAACATTGTGAAATAACTAACACTACCACTAAACCGTAGCTAAACTAGCAAGAACAATTAAAGGTGTGGGGCATGTGTTTTGGAAAAAAATTAGTATGTAATGAACGCCACTGTGTTTATGTTAAAATTATAATTGTAAGTCAGGACACTAAAATACAGATATGTGTTCAGCAATAAGTTTTGTTTAAATAAAATTATATAGATTAAAAAGAAATAAAGACATTCTGTTTATAAACTTATTGTTTAAATAAGTAACAATTTTTATTTAAATTAATTAAAGAAAATTTATTATCTCTGGTAGTTAAATAACTTTTAATAAATAAATGTTCAAATTTATTTGAAAACATTTTAATTAAATACAAAAAAATTAACTTTCTCATTGTCGCTTATTTTTAAATAGTCAACTATTCTTAGATACAAAAAAAAACATCCTTTAAACTATAACTAAGTGGAATAACCTTGTTTCTAAACTAAAGATTCCTATGGCAGGAATGTTTAAAATAAAAAATGTCATTTTATTTACAATTGCCAAGATATAACATTATCCAAGAACAAAGTTCTTTTTTTTAAAAAAATATATATTTACATGGGAAGGAATGTTGTCTAAAAATTGTCTACGATTGTCTATAATTGTGTAGAATCGTCGAAAATTGTGCACAACTAAGGGGCTTAAGAAAATAAATACTTTCTTATATTTTCTTCGAGGTATCAGGGAATCATGACATCTAGTCGCTGCCATAAATTCTACAAAGGTACATCTGGGAATTGTAGGTAAGTTAATTTAAGGTTAAAGTAATTAAACTTAATATTTATAAGGGTAAATTAAGGAAGGGTAACATTTTTCTAAGGTACAGTTAAATAATTTTAACTTTAGGTAATGTGCTTTTTCGGTACTTACTAGGTTTAATAGGTTAAAGTTTAAAAAAACACGGAATAAAAAGCACGGAAAACACACAACATGGGGTATACATTTCAAAAGGTAGGTAGGTATAAAGGCCTGATTCTATGTCTGACAGTAGACAAAACTGCAAGTGATGGCAAGCCTCTCAAAGCTGGCCAACACAGGCATGACAAGGGCATTGGTTCTAAGCAGCACCTCTGGAGGTAGGTCTGTAGCATCATCATAGTTGACTCACGTAGGGAAGGCATGTCTATCAGAAAAACATCTAACGTTTTAGGAGACTTTCAGAGATATCGTCAATGGAATCCATGAAGGAATCTACGGAGGACCCTATTCAATACAAAGTACACACTCTTAGAAGAATAGTTCAGATAATAAAGTAAAAAAAATTAGTGGGGTCTAACCACACTTATATCTAAAAGAAATATATAAAAAGAACATATTTTTTATCAGAGGGTTACCCATCACAAAAACTACTTAGGCAATCGTAATCCATTTAATTCGAAAATTATAAAAAATCATTTTAATTTAAATAAACATAACTGATTTTTGAAATAATGCCAGAATAATTTTTTGAAACAGGAAGAAACGAAAGGTCAAAAGTCAAAAAAATTGAGGTTACAATTATTTCTATCTTTAGCCGTGGCGACTAAAGCTAAGGCCAGAAAGCAGTCAGTCTGCTAGACACCAATGAACAGAAAAGTAAATAGGCAAGAAATAATATCTTGAATTCAAAGAAAAAGAACTAAGGTGAATAAAAGTGCAGCATAAGAAATAGTACAGTTGAACTTTCTAAGATTTGATCGAGATATTGAGAAAAGAAAATGAAGAAAATAAGGACCTTCTGGACCACTGGATCAGTACCGTTATTTTCTGGCCTGCACGATAACTAGGAGGCGAAATTGAAGGACCAGAAGTCATCAGCTGGTTGATGACTGCTGGTCCTGTATTCTTGACACCTGTGCCCGTGAGTCTAAACCAATTTCGAACTTCTCACCTGCTTTGAACCATGTGAAAAGTAAGAGAGGCAAAGCCGTCAAGAATACGAACCCAGGTAACGAAAGGTCAAAATGAAATAAAATAAACAAATCGAGTTTTTAATAACATTTTGGTGGAAATTAAATAAATAAGAAGTTGTCATACGATAACAATATTAAAAAGAAGTAGGTTGTATAAAACTCATTTTAATGTAAATAAATATACCTAACTGATTTTTGAAGTTATTATTTTGTTTTTCGCTAGAAGATGAACTATTAATGTTATAAATAAATTTTTATGGTGGCCTTTTAATGTCAAAAAAACAATTATAATTTATACCTTATTCCATCCTAAATTCATGTTCGAAGTATTCTTTGGTTAATGACATATCAAAAATAAACATATATTAATGGTATTTTCTTTAATGTTAATAAAATTAAGATTCTTTAAATGTTTGTTTATTAATGTTTTTTATAATATGTATTGTTAGTCATGCTTTTGCTTAAAATTTGAGGTAAGTTTTCCTACATTTTTTTTAAATTCCAAAAGATGCGTTAATTCTATCACATTTTAGTGTTTGAAAAAAAACATTCTTTTTTCAACATGTATTTGACGTTTAATACGATTTTGTTGTTTAGTGGGTAGGTAGGAAAAAATTAGTCAAAAAAGCAGATTTTTTACTTCTATTGTGTTCTTTTCTCCCAAAATCTAACACCCTCTACCAGGGCGGCCAGTGCATAAGGGCTCCAAAACTTCAAAAACTGTTAGATTATTTTTAAAAAAATTTTGAATTATTTAAAAATTTTTAAAAATATTGAAAGTCACTAAAATTATTGGAATAGTATATTTTTCGTCGGGTATGTTAGTATAGTAGGCCTTCGATCCGCGCATTGGCCTGCGCCCGAACGCTACAGTCAGTCAAGTTAAGTTATTAGCATGAATGCTAATACAATATTACAATGGCAACACAACGTAGCTGGGATACTTTCGAGTTCTGGGCTCGTCTTCGCCCCGCACCGAACTTGGTCGTGGGCTTAGATAGTAAAATTAAAAACCGATATCACCGATATGGAGCTGCTTTTTTTGATTAGACACATGATCTAGGGACTGTGAAAGTAGTGTTTTTTTATGCCCCACTCTCACGAGACGCCACTGCGGCATCTACTTTTACTTACCTAAACCCGAACAGGAGGGTACGCCTTCAAGATCTTTTTCTCAGATTAATAAAAAAAATGAGATATAACAGTAAACAATATTACCCCGATCAACCAGCCACAATGTTTATTTCCCAAAAAATACATGGTTGCCAATTTACCGCGGGGTTTCCCTAGAAACAAAACAATTCATAAACTTCTTGAAGCTCTTTTGATAATATTATTGATTATTTGACATATTTTTATATAGGATAATTTTTCTTATGCTAATAACATTTTGGGTGTGTTTAGCGTCCTTGGAATGTACTAATGATCTTGAAATTAGCGGGTAATAGGACAGGAGAAAAAGAAACTCTTATTCTTTTTTAACGGCCAACGTTTCGACCCTTTATTGGGATCTCAATAAAGGGTCGAAACGTTGGCCGTTAAAAAAGAATAAGAGTTTCTTTTTCTCCTGTCCTATTACCCGCTAATTTCAAGATCATTATGCTAATAACTTAATTCTTAGTCCTAATTTTTAGTCTCAATAATTAACTTTTTTTAATTTTTAATAAGTAGAATTTCGAGATTTATAAAAAAGAACACAAGCCGGCAACGTTTTTTCGACGAGCCGCGAATAAATGCCGACATGTTTGGTTGCAGCTGACGGCGTTGTGGTTAACGGGGGTTTGTGTTGTTCGGTGATTTTTGAATTTTATTGTGACTATTTGTGAAAAAAGAACTGTATCAAGCTATTTTGAGGACCAACAAAATGGTTTACCATTGCCTGGTATGCAATAAAAGCGGATATTCCAGCCCAGAACTAATATTTCGGAGGTAAGAAAGATCCTGTCATTTTACGTTAGTCATGGGCGTAGTATGAGGTAAAAAACTGCGTAAAAAGCTTATGATTATACTATTAATACATCAAAAATCTAAGACTAATACTAATCTTTTTTAAGAAACAAAAGTACCAGATAATTTTGCTCCTTTTGCAGCATGTAAAATATTTATTTATTATAATTTATACATAACAAGAGAAGACAATAAGACCAAGTGCTGATAGTCAGGTACTGGGGCAGGTATTTTTTGTATTTTAATAGGTACCTGGGTACTTTCTATAATGTGAATAAAACCGTTTTGGAGATATTTACTCTGAGCCAATCTTATTTTTATTTTCATTAATATTTATTATTTATTTTTTTGTCTTTTGACTCCTGGTTCCTGAAAAACTACTAGTAATTTTTTACCTCTTCCTTAAATTTTCCTTGTGTTCTGTATTCAGAAATGAACATGCAGCCAATGTGTAAAGAATAAAATTTGTTGGCCTTAAAATTTTCATAATTAACATCACAAAAAGTTCTCTTAATTTGATAAATAAAGTTTATATTCCACTAAAGAAAACTAAAAGAGACATTATTATCATAGTGAAAAAAACGCTTAATAAGCCGTTTATTAGCGTGTTTTTTTTTGGACAAAAACGTTATAAAACGGGTTATTAACCGTTTTTTTTTGCTATGCAAATATTTTTTTTTTACTTTTTTTTTGTGGGATACTGCACAATTAAAAAAAATATATAACAGCCATCTTGAATAATTGACCTAAAAATCATTTCAAGTGCTCTTTGGTAAACTTTTGATGTGTTCGTAAATACCTACATTCCTCAAACTAAACTTTATCCTTGAATAAATCTATTTTTTGTGGTTATGCAAGTTCTGGCAGGTAATTCTTTTGAATAAGAAAATCCGACCAATCCTACCTTATATCTCGTTTTCACATTTATATATTTAAATTAAAATTAACGCCGCCACTGATAATGGGAAAAGCAATTTTTGACAGTGTTGCCGTTTTATTGCTCTATCTCTTTTCTGTTCATATAATCGTCCAGAAGGGTGTTGGATTGTAAACATTAGAGGATTTCAATAGGGAATGTTTGGTCTCTCTTTAGTTATTAGTCTGAGATCTTTTTCTTTTTATACTCTTCACCGGATAATCTTTTTGTTTTGCGAAAACTACCGCTGCTCATCTTGCAGGTATACTTTACGAACCGTCGCAGGACAACACAAGCTTTCTACAAAAAAATTGCAAAAGTAATAGGTAAATCGATTGCGAGTCAATCTAACTTAGGACACCTATGTAGAATATGTTTATCTAGGATGGTAATTTTTTCAGTAAAAAAATTATTTTTACTTACCGTAAGGTGGGGCTAATCTGGATTTTTTAAAGGTTATTTTTAAAATAAAACTGACAGTAGTTATTTTTTTTCGATTAAAAACAAAAGTTTACGGGAGATACCGGGCCAACTTATTTTCTACACTAGATTACCAGCGCTCCCCTCTTCCTCTTTCCAGAATTCGCCGCACTTGGTGTAAATCTGGAAACTGTAATTTTAAGCGTTTCTCGACTTTAAATAGGCGGCCATTCTGGAAAAGAACGATCGTTTTTCAAAAACTTATTTTTTTGTTTTGGAAGAAAGTACACAAAACTGTTAAAAAAATTAACTTTTAAATGTTAATTCTTAAGTTTTCACATTCCTAAGAGTTGTACCAAGAGTTGATTTTATTTATAATAATTTTGTTTCATTCAATGTTTAGTTAAATTAAAATACATCTTTCTGTAGGGAAAAATATGAATTTTGAAATAGTTTAATATTCCTAATTATTATAAATACCCAAAACCCAGCGAGTATTGTCGGTTGTTTGAACGGGGCATAAATCTGAGAAAATGAGATGAGGTAAGAATGAAAACAATAACTCCTGTCGACAATCCCAGGAACCCAAATTTCGAAGGGAGCGAGCTAAGGTTCTTGATGGTTTGAAACATTTTGTTAATAATAAAATCTATACGTACCTTTTCACGTTGACTTTATCATTTTCACTTTATTTTATATTTTTGTTTTTAACTAAATGTGCTTTTTAAATTTGTATCATTTTATAACTATTTTACTTTCAAACTAATCAATATTTACTTTTGGCCTTGTTTTTTGCAATAACGGCAAGATTTCTGATTATTTGTAAACAAAGTTCTTACGTTTGTGTTATTATTTCTTGTTTTGAAACAATTATTTGTAGAATGCGCGTTACTTTTACAATTTTTGCAAAACTGAGTTGAAATGCGCGACATAGCTACAGCACGTTCCTCAGAAATAGCGGCACTATACGCAGAATTTATTGAATAAAAATCTTTCCATCTCAACATTCGCGATATTTCGGGTTTTGAATGATAAATAAATCAACGAAATTGCTCTTATTTCGTTCAACATTTTTAATTTTCCGGGAATATCTTCCGGGTTTGTGCAATTTTGTTGAGTGGTAGATATTAATCGCGAATTAATTGTTTCCAAACGTTGAAAAAACTCATTTATTGATTCGTTAGAATTTTGTTTACAATTATTTAACTTCCATTAATTGAACGTAATGTTTTTTTATCTTGTTATAATGTTTTTAATGCTTCTTTTAAATTATCCCAATCATCAAAACTTTGGGTAGCTAACTATTCGTTAGCTTTCTCAGAGATTCGTGATAAAATATAATACAATGAGGGATTTTTTGATCGTCTTGTGCTAGTTCATTGGCATTATTACAATTCGCTATAAATTGCCCTAATTCCAGACGATTGCCATCAAAGTTATTAGGTATTAATTTGCATAAAAATTCTACGGAAATTTTTTTTTCGATATTATTTGGGTTTGAGTTTGAAATTGACGAAGGAAATTGATTAAAAATATTTTGAAAAGTGTATAGTAATAATGTTTGTAAGTCTCTGTTGGCGGAAGGAGGGGTCATGGTGGGAAATAAGTACTAATAAAGAAACTAGACAAACAAAAGCAACCTCAACTAGAGACAAAAATCACTTACCCAAAAAACTTGAAAGCTAGTGGTAACACAACGACAACTGTGATTAAATCCTGTCTCAGTTAAAACACTTTTGTTGTTCGATTTTAAAACCTTACTTTATTAAAATCCAATTGTGCTGAAAGACGGCAAAATTAACGAAAATTGTACTATTTCTTCAAAATATGACCCTAAATATCTTATTAACTTATTATTGTTGATAATGTACAATTAATAGAGATATCTTCATTAAGCAAATGATTTTGAAAAAAATACAAGAATGGAAAATAAAGCTACTAAAAGAGGATTAAGTATTTAAATAACAACTGAAATTAGGGTTCAAAGATTTAGATTAAATTGAAAATACTAAAATGCGTATATCATTATGAAAAAGATAAAAAAATGCATGATGTTATGGAGGAATATGACACATGTCGTACTTTTCAAAGTTTTCAAACATTTTTATATCTTGACGAAGACGCCACTTTTGACACTTGGGCTCGTTTATCATGGCAATTGTTTTTCTTTAATCATAGCTACCCAGATAGATACCCTAAAACTGCATAGGTCAGAGTTAAACACAGCCTACTATGGTAATTATTAAAAATTGCAGATATCTCAACTACTTAATAAAAATAGGTGTATGACACATAGTTTAACAGGAAATTTTATTACGAAACTAATTTTTTAAAAAAATTGGGGTATTCCATTTAAAAAAATGTAACTTTGTGTTATATCTCGTGAACTAAAGGCTTTAAGACCAAAAAAATCTTCAAAAAATGTTTTTAATGAAGATCTCTATATTTACAAATAAACAAGTTGTAGATTAAAATAAATAAATAATACATTTATTTGCAACAAGATTATCATAGACGAGATTATACATTGGTTTAGCTTTAGTTGCAAAAAGGAGCCAAAAACAATAAAAATTGATCAAAGTTTGGCCCCTATTGTTAGTACCACAAAAATACAAACTAAGAATAAGTATCAAGTAAAAAAAAAAATATTTACCTATACCTAAATAATTTCCAAAAAAATAGAATTACTAATCTAAATAAAACAAATAATAAGAAAAAAAATCGAAAAAGAGAACCTGTGAAATAAATATCTAAACAAAAAAGAAAAAAAACAAATAACGACAAATAAATAAATAATAACCGGGATATTAATAAATTAACATATAAAATAATTAAACAAGACTTGGTTAATATCAAAAATTAATACAGTTATTATAAACGACAAAAAGAACACTGTAGAATACTGTTGATTTTTCAAAAATGCACATCCGCAGAATAAATTTAAAATAAAAAAAAAACAAAAAAACAGGACATACCACGGTCCAGGTACTTAGGAACTTGATTTAACCCTTAAACAAAAGCTTCTTTATTTCGTTCTTAAATCTTGACTGATTAAGAGATTTAATGTTACGAGGAACACTGTTATATATTTTTATTATGTTATAAGAAAATGATCTTTCGAAGAGACTGGTGCGATGTGGAGGTACTGTTAAGCAGTTTTTTAATCTCTCACTAAGCCCATAAGAACTCGTTCTAAAATTAATTTTTTTAAACAAATATGGGGGTTGTCTTGTGTTTATGACCTTATGAAAAAAGCACAAAGAATGCAGCTTTCTTCTCTGTTTCATTTTTAACCAATTAGCATCTTTTAGTTTGTAGGAAATTCGGTCATATTTTCTTATAGAATAAATAAACCGTAGACATGCCCTTTGTACTTTTTCAATGCGCTCCGAATCTTTTGAGTCCAGACAGGGATCATATATTATATCGCAGTAATTAAACTGGCTTAAAACCAAAGAATCGGTCAACTTCACTTTAAGACTCTCAGATAAAATATTTTTGCTAGGATACAACATTTTTAAATTGCAGTATGCACGTTGAATGCATTTATTAATATGTGGCTTAAATCGCAGCTGGTCATCAAAAATAAGTCCTAAATTTTTTGCAGTTTTTGTCACTTCTAAGTTTTGACCATCTACTTTAATATTAATTGGTGTTTCCAACTTTTTGCCAAAAAGCATCACACAAGACTTTGCTGGATTTATTATTAAATTGTGAGATTTTGAATGTACTACAAGGCGATCAATGTCACTATTTATTTGCTCTTCTGCCACATCTTTATTTTCTTTTTTAAATGACTTTCTCAGTTGGGTATCATCAGCATAGGTGTAAGATTCACAGTGGCGCAAGCAATTCAACATTCCAGAAACGTAAATTGTAAATAATAAAGGTCCTAAAATTGAACCCTGCGGCACGCCACTGGATATCCTACCGATACACCACTTTCTGTTTCTACAACCTGAAATCTGTCTGTCATATATTCCTTTATAAGACTGATGGAAAAGTCTGAAAATCCAATGTAGTGCAGAATCGCAAATAATAGATTATGATTTATTCTATCGAACGCCTTGGAGTAGTCTAGTAGAACTAAAGCAGTGCTGTTTCCCTTATCCGATTCTCTGATTATATCATCCGTTACATCTAAAAGCGACGTTGTACAGCTGTAGCCCGATCTAAATCCAGACTGCTGCGGAGGTAATATGTTATATACATTCAGATGTTGTCTAATTTGCTCATTTAAAACCTTTTCCAACACTTGATAAAACTGGCAGTATACTGACGGGGCGCATATCATTAAAAGATTCTGGTGCGTTTTTTTTTAGGAAGTGGTTTAACACGTGCGATTTTCCATTGTTCCGGAAACTGACCACTCAACAAACATGAATTTATAATGTTAGTTAAAAACGGCAATATTCTTGGACAACATAAAAGAATCATTTCAATATTTATACTATCCACTCCAGCTGAAGCTGATTTTATTGAAAACAAAAACTTTTTCACCTCGTCCGTGTCAACTGTGTGGAAGTTAAAATTGGAATTTATATCGGTCTTTGTGTTGTTTTTGTAAAAGTTAATTAAATTATTATCAATTGTCGGATTTCCAGAAGATGTCTCCAAGAAATAATCGTTTAGCTCATTTGGTTTGTCTAGAGATGTTGGAATTGCCCCTAAAGACTTTTTAGAGTAAACACCGTATTCTCTTAGCTTTTGCCACAGATATTTTGGCTTGTTGTTTTGCCTTAATACTCTCTCAAAAAATGCTTTTTTTTTATTATGAACAGCGATGTTGACCTGGTTTCTAAGTTGTTTATAGTATGACCAATTTTGCTCCGTATTTGATTTTTTACACTTAACAAAAGCCTTGTTTTTTAACTTAACCATTTGTTGTATAGTCGGTGTAAACCACCCAGGATTTGTATTTTTACTGATAAAAGATTTAACAGGAGCTAAGACGTCAAAAATATTAAGCACAATTTGGTTTAAGCAATCTACTTTTGAATTCACATCATTTATTAAAATAATATCCTCAAATGGTGCCATCTGTAAAAAACTTTGCAATAATTCACGATCGATATTTTTCAAATTTCTTGTTTTTGACACTGGTTTAGATTTTTCTATTTTATTTTTAAGAGTACAGTAAACTAATGAGTGATCTGAGATATATGAGGTTTCTTTCGTTCCCACAGCAAAATCCTGAATTTCATTTGGTATCATTATATGGTCAATTAAAGTGCTGGATGTGTTGGTGATTCGCGTTGGCTCATTAACTATTTGTTGTAAGTTAAAAATATCTAGAACTTCCAAATATTTCGCTGTGGAGTTACTGTTTTTTAAAAGGTCTAAATTGAGATCTCAAGCTCAGTTTTCAAAAACATTAAGAGAATCTGTAAAGTTTGACTTTGGACTTCACACACATTTTTGAGAATTACCCTGTAGCTCAGAAACGCTTTGACATATCGCAATGCGGTTTTTAGTTTTCGACTTCTCTTGAAAATCGAACCCGTAACATGTATATTAGTTTTCGGCTAACTATGCTGCAAAAGCCCAAAGCTATAGAGGCCCCTCGAATTTGGACCACACTGTACAATAACAGTTTGATCTGTATGCTTTGTTGAAAGCATGAGAACATCTCCTTGTCTTTCCCCTTTAAAATACAAATACCACGATTATTTTCATTAGCAGCAATTTCTCCATACTTGAGCTTTTTCGTTAATACTTCCTTTGGCTTGCTTCTTCGATTTGACCTTAGAGTCCCCAAAAGATGTGTTTTTTTATCCAGTAACTTGTTCGCCAGCTCCAAGCGGGTGTAATAGTTATCAATCACAACTGTACGTCCGGAGTCCAAAAGCTTCTGGGAAAGCGTCATAACGATATTAGTCGGAACAGAAATTTCAGGATCTCGATGCTTGCCATAGTATAATTTTATATTCCACGTATAATACAAGGTGGAGCAAAAGTCAGTTAATCATTTTGTATATTAATGAAAGCAAAAATAACTGGATGAAAGAAAATTGTTTATTGTAAATAAGCAGATACAAGAAAGTGCATGACTTAGAATTTATGTTCAAATTGTAATCCACCTTCATCAATACATTTTTGGCAACGCTTATACACAGTGAAACAAGTCTTTCTACAGAATTCTAAATTGACACGGAGAACTTCAAATTCTTCTTCAATCCTGTGTTTTAAGTGCTGTGTATCTCGTATTGTTGTGGCAAAAACTTTATCTTTAAGTACTCCCAGCAAGGCAAAATCACAGGGCGTTAGATCTGGCGAACGCGCGGGCCATTCAATTATGCCTCTTCTCCCTATCAAATCACCAAACTGGTCATTTAGAAAATCACGAACTTGCAATCCGTAATGAGGCGGCGCGCCGTCTTGCTGAAAATATCGAATACCTTGTAACTGTGGATTATTTTTTAAGTTCTCCCATTAAATCGATTAGAAGTTCCAGGTAATTTTCAGAATTTACCGTTCCAACAAAAAAATATGGACCGACAAGACCACCAGCATAAATTCCAGCCCATACCATTATGCCAGGAACTCTTCTGTGATGGTTACATGAGGGTTATCAAATGCCCAATACACACAATTGTGACGATTAATTCGTCCGTTCAATTTAAATTGTGCTTCGTTAGACCAGAGAATGGATCGGTAAACATTTGCGTCATCTTCCGTGCACTCAGTATACCACTCGCAAAATTGTAGCCTGCGATCTGGATCGCCTTCAGATAACGCGTGCAACAAACGCGGACGATAACAACGCAAGTTCATTTTTTTTTAAACATACGATGAAAACTGCGGCGTGATATTTCTAATTCACGAGATGTGCGACGTGCTGATCTGGTAGGTGCTTCGATGAACGCCTGGGCGACGAGCTGCATATTCTCTTCTGTGGTAACGGTGGTGGGACGACCGCTTCGAGGCGCATCTAAAGCTGATCCGGTTTCTGAGAATTTCTTATAAAGTTTATACACCATTTGTCTCGTAGGAACAGGTCTGTTAGAATGCTGTGCCGTAAACTATTCAAAAATAATGTTGTAGTCGGCATTATAACGTAGGTACCCTGACAGAAGGCACACGCGTTCGGCTGTAGTGTACTTTATACGGAGCTGCGCTGCCATTGGGATGTGTCTGGTACAAACAACAAAATAATACTGATCATTCGCACCTTACTGAGCATGTCATATTTCCTTGGAGATGTGGCAAATTTGCGCGTGATCATTTTTTGATAGCGTTAACTGACTTTTGTTCCACCCTATACATAAAACTAAAAAATTGAAAATATATTTACAATATATATATACACTTTCCCTCGATAGAATTAAAATTAAGAAAAAACTACATTAATGTTAAAACCATATACATAAAACTAAAAATTAAAACTAAATGTACAATATATATACACTTTCCCGCGATATTGAAAACGAAAAGAAAAAAAAATCTTAGAATCCTGTTCTTTCCAAAATGTTTCTCTCTATTTCCTTTTCCCTATTAAGGCGTATCTCGGATTCGTCCAGTTCCCGACGAAGGCGATTAGTTGTGGCCTCCGCGTCGCTAACAGCCTGTCGAATCTGCAGCCTTTGTTGCCTGACGCGCTCCATAAAAAATCGTCTTCGTCTGGAACTTGACGAAGTGCCGGATTTACTTTATTTTTAAAAAATCAGCTGATTTAAAGTATAAGTATTTTTACCTTCCAGGCCGCACAACTCGCTCATCCAACACCTGTATTTTTCGGGGCGGTTCGTCCATAGTTGGACCACGGATCCCCGAACAGCTTGCTGCATCTGCCGCCATCGGAGTAGCTCCGGATGAGCCAGCCTCATGAGTTGCATATAATCTGTAAAAAAAACAAACACTGGGTACCCTAAATTTTTAATGTGTAAAGCTATGGTATGGTGCCTTAAATTTCATCCTGTTCGAAGTTCTTATTTAAATTATTTTTTTAAATTTTATCAACAAGCATGTGTGCGGTATTAAAAATGTAACACTAACAAAAAAATCGTGCACATACGTGTCGAAATCCTTCTGTACTACTCTTGTAAGAAATAATAACAAAAAAATAATATTTTTCCTACGAGCGTGCGAAAATCGCATGTTCCATACTTTTTTTAGCGAAAAAAAATGTTAAAAACTATTTTTAGTTTATTTTCCTCACGTCGTAGAAAAACAATTGTTTCTATCACTTGCGGAAACCTATTTTTTCGGTACTTTAAATGCTTTACAATGGCATTTGCGTGTGCAAAGAAAATTACTTTATGCACTTGTTAGGAAAAATAGCTATTTTTTCTTTAAAAAGTGTGGGTGAAAAAATAGCAAAATCAATGAATAGCGAGCTTTCCCTCAAAAAAGGTAATGTAACCGTAGAGCTTGGGATATCTGTAAAGATAATTATATCTGTCTCCGTAGAGACGCTTAATTTTCCTTCAAAATGAAGGTACATCTGCCGATTCTGCAATTTGACAGATGGTTGTCTTTTACATAATCCTGTGTCATATTTTTCCATCATCAATTCATCTCCTAATTCCTAGCACCGTACTGATGAGCACCACAAGTGCGAAATGCGGATCTACGGTTACCATTACCTTTTTTGAGGGAAAGCTCGCTATTCATTGATTTTGTTATTTATTCACCCTCACTAAATCCCTTTTTAAATTTATTAACTCCAGAGCTTGGGATATCTGTTAATATAATTATATCTGTCTCCGTAGAGACGCTTAATTTTCCTTCAAAATGAAGGTACATATGCCGATTCTGCAATTTGACAGATGGTTGTCTTCTACATAATCCTGCGTCATATTTTTCCATCATCAATTCATCTCCTAATTCCTTGCACCGTACTGATGAGCACCACAAGTGCGAAATCCAAATCTACGGTTACCATTACCTTTTTTGAGGGAAAGATCGCTATTATTCATTATCACCCTCACTAAATCCCTTTTTAAATTTATTAACTCCAGAGCTTGGGATATCTGTAAAGATAATTATATCTGTCTCCGTAGAGACGCTTAATTTTTCTTCAAAATGAAGGTACATCTGCCGATTCTGCAATTTGACAGATGGTTGTCTTTTACATAATCCTGTGTCATATTTTTCCATCATCATTTCGTCAATTCATCTCCTAATTCCTAGCACCGTACTGATTAACACCACAAGTGCGAAATCCGGATGTATGGTTACCATTACCTTTTTTGAGGGAAAGGTCGCTATTCATTGATTTTGCCATTTTTTATTCTAGAAAATATGAAAGGAAAGGTAATTTACACAAATAAAAAAATGTTTACCTCCTGAAGGATGCCGGCGTAAAAAATACGGAACGTCTTCTTGCGTGATGAGGTCCACCACTTCATCGTCACTGTCCTCTATCACTTCGTTCTCGTTTGGGAGCCTGTCCTCTATCACCTTATCGTTTGGAAGCCTGTCCTCTATCACCTCGTTGTCGTTGTTTAGAAGCTCCGTGTCGAAGGAAAATGGTGGCATGTCAGGCCACATATCTTGTTCTTAATAACCAACCATATTAAAGTTCTCTCCTGACATTTTTTTTAACCAACACGAACAGCACAACACCAAAAAAGAAATCTTCCAAGTATGGAAACTAAAGACAGACTAACTTGCTATTTCCGTGGCTGCTTTAAAATTTTTTAGCTCCTCCCTTTGACTTCGCTGCACCAATTCCTTCCTCTTTTCTCTTTTTAGAGCATGTTCTAACGCTCTCTTTTTAGAGTATTACCACACACAGACAAAATATTCTTTACTTTACTTGACTTTATTGGTTGATACCAATAGTATTTATATATGGTAATAAATTTAATATTTTTCGTACAGGGAATAAATTTGCTTTAATACTTTTCACACTTAAATTATTTTTATTATCGGCTTTTTTTTATTGCATTATTTTTTTTTGGTATTCTAAGTGAATCTAACTCTGCATCTAAAGGTTGTCGCGTGCGAAAAAAGAATAATTGTCTGCGCTCGTTAGGAAATAACTATTTCCGGTGCTGTAAATATATTTGCTATAAGACTTTCCTACCTAACATTTTTTATTATCGGATTTCTTGTTGCATTAATTTTTTTGCTAAATATGCATCTAACGGCTCGTGCGTCAAAGAAAGACTTTCTACATTGAGGGAGGGGGATTTTCGAAAAGGCGTCTATGTAGGGGTGTGAAATTTCGTCTTAAATTGACTTGTTTGTTTAAGCATTTTTTATTGTTGTATAAAATTTGGTTGATTTCGTAATCTTCTGTAAAATCAAGTCTGGTATAATTGGAAGCTGTTATATGTTGAAGAATATGTGAATTTTGGTTGGGGCTGTTTGCCAAATGGGGATTTATCAGGTTTTTTGAGATGTTCATTAATTCTTGTTTCTAGATTTCTGCTGGTTCTGCCTATATATATTGTTTCACATTCACCGCATTTTAGTTGGTATACACCACTTTTTTCAATTTGCTAGTAGGGTCTTTATTATTAATTAAAGATTTGCCAAGGTTGTTTTTGTTGCTATTGGAGATTGTTAATTGTGGATTATTTCTGCGTAGGATTTTGTTGATATTGTGGTTTAGGTGTTTATTGAGATATGTTAGGCTACAGAATTTATTGTCAGTTGAGTTTTCATTGGGTGGGTTGAGGATTCTGTTTTTTTGTTTTTTTATTAGTTTGTCTATTAGTTCTGGGGTGAAGCCATTGTTGATGGCTATTTGCTTAATGATCAGTTTTTCGTTTTGAAAATCTTCTTCTGACATTGGAATAGTTAGTAATCTGTTTACATAGCTGTTCAAAGCTGATGTTTTGTGTTGTTCTGGGTGGTAAGAATTTTTTGGGATAATGTGATCAGTTTGTGTAGGTTTTCTGTATATTTTGAACTGGAAGTTATTATTAATATTGGTTATTGTTATGTCAAGAAAGTTAAGGGACTTTTGGTTTTCAGTTTCGAGTGTGAAAGTGATGTTATTGTGTATCTGGTTGATTTTTTGCAGAATTTGGTTAGCTGTTTGTTCGTTTCCTTGGATAATCACGAAGCAATCATCTACGTACCTTTTCCATAGCTTAATTTCATTGTTTTGGGGGATGATGTGTTTTGTTTCGAGATTGTTTAGGAAAATGTCAGCGAGCCAACCTGATAGGCATAGGCCCATTGCAAGGCCATCAGGTTGCTTATAATATTTGTTGTTAAAAATAAAGAAGTCTTGTGCTAGGCAATGGTTTAGTATTGTTAGAGCATAGGTTTTGTTTTGTTCATTAACGTTATTATTTGTTAGAATGTCATTAACTAATTGCAAGGTTTCGATTTTTGGTACCGAGGTGTAGAGGTTTGCTACGTCAAAGGAAATCATTAGGTTATGTTGTTCTAGTTTAAATGACTCCAGGGCTTTTACTAATTCTAAGGTGTTTTTAGGGCATGTGTGGGTTATAAAAGGGTGAGTTCTTTTAGGACATTCAATATAAATTTGGAGAGCTGTGAAATTGGGGTATTTGTAAAACTACAGATTGGTCTTATAGGTATTTCGTTTTTATGAATTTTTGGCAAGCCATACAGTTTTGGTATTGAGGGGTTGTTTAAATTTAGAAAAATAGGGTTTTCGCCTGCTTCTTTGATGAAGTTTTCATGTACTTTGATGATGGTTTTGGTTTTTATTATGTAAGAATTGAGTGGGTTTTTTTGTAATTGTTGGAAATTGTTGTTCTCAAGGAAGGTTTCAACTTTTTTAATGTAGTCTTCTTGTTTCATAATGACTATGCAATTTCCTTTGTCGGCCTTTGACACGATTAGGTTGTTTTGTTTTATTTTATGGGACAGGTTTTTAAGGGATAATTTTATGGTTTTGTTATTTTTGTCATTTTTATGTATTTTGTTAATGTCTTTTTTAAACTTATAGAGTGTATTGTCAACTTCATTTCTTACATTAAGTTTGCTTTGGATTTCAGAAAAAAACCTTTCTATTGTCATGTCAATCTCTATGGCAATCGAAGTACATAGCGTCCTTTCGAAGGAACTATAAATTAAAGCCTCCCCTCCTGAAAGCTTTGTCATGATAACTTCCAAAAACCACGCCGATCTCAAAAAATCGAAAAAAAAAAAATAATATAGAATGAACTGATCCGGTGGTTGTTTTTCTCGTAATATGTAATGTTTGTCTACAAAGAAAATAGTCCGTTGTCTTTTTACACCACCTGTACCGTTTTAATTAACCAAATGCAAACCTTAGGCTTGATAACTTTAAATGTAAGTAGCACATTTTTTATTATTTTAACTTTTTGTATCCTTACAATAAGGTTTTTTTAGAACTGATGATGGCTCGTAATTGAGCCGAAACCGGTCTGATAGAAAGAAAATAAAAGAAATTTTGCACGAAATACTCTTTTTTTGCTTCATTTGTACCACGTGCACGCAACCGCCCCCCGCCTCCAATTTAAATCTACAGTATGGTAGCCCAGGTTGCACTTTTTAAGAAGATCTCCATCAAGCAAGCCCTCAAGAGGATTGGCATTTGGTTTCTACACAAATGCATAAACGAGGAAGTCACCTCCAACTTCGCAAAGGTCAGAACTTCAAGCAATATAAGTAAAAAGAACAAAGAAAAGCTTCAACTAAAAATAATCCGAAGAGCCATATGCAAACATTAGTACCAACTAAGCATTATAAACGACAATTTAAATAACCTAAAATGAAATAGCATTAGTTTGTCAACCGACATTAATAATATTCTCTCAAGTGTAAACCGATCAGTTCAACGCGAAAGAACAAAAAAACTCAACAGAGTATACAAAAAACTAAATATTTTATTAGAAAACAAAATAAAAAATGATAATCTGATAAAAAATATCAAAATATCTGACCATAAATTTCATGATCGAGTGAAAAACCTGTCAGGCACAGATTTTCAGGACGATGAGCTTTCTCTCTTAAGTTTAGGGTTAAAATTTGCCCCAAAACCAGATGTTAATGACAAAAATATCGCTTTATTTGCTATAGAGATTGACATAACAATAGAAAGGTTTTTTCTGAAATCCAAAGCAAATTTAATGTCAGAAATGAAGTTTACAATACACTCTATAAGTTTAAAAAAGACATTAACAAAATACATAAAAATGACAAAAATAACAAAACCATAAAATTATCCCTTAAAAACCTGTCCCATAAAATAAAACAAAACAACCTAATCGTGTCAAAGGCCGACAAAGGAAATTGCATAGTCATTATGAAACAAGAAGACTACATTAAAAAAGTTGAAACCTACCTTGAGAACAATAATTTCCAACAATTACAAAAAAACCCACTCAAAACCATCATTAAAGTACATGAAAACTTCATCAAAGAAGCAGGCGAAAACCCTATTTTTCTAAATTTAAACAACCCCTCAATACCAAAACTGTATGGCTTGCCAAAAATTCATAAAAACGAAATACCTATAAGACCAATCTGTAGTTTTACAAATACCCCAATTTCACAGCTCTCCAAATTTATATTGAATGTCCTAAAAGAACTCACCCTTTTATAACCCACACATGCCCTAAAAACACCTTAGAATTAGTAAAAGCCCTGGAGTCATTTAAACTAGAACAACATAACCTAATGATTTCCTTTGACGTAGCAAACCTCTACACCTCGGTACCAAAAATCGAAACCTTGCAATTAGTTAATGACATTCTAACAAATAATAACGTTAATGAACAAAACAAAACCTATGCTCTAACAATACTAAACCATTGCCTAGCACAAGACTTCTTTATTTTTAACAACAAATATTATAAGCAACCTGATGGCCTTGCAATGGGCCTATGCCTATCAGGTTGGCTCGCTGACATTTTCCTAAACAATCTCGAAACAAAACACATCATCCCCCAAAACAATGAAATTAAGCTATGGAAAAGGTACGTAGATGATTGCTTCGTAATTATCCAAGGAAACGAACAAACAGCTAACCAAATTCTGCAAAAAATCAACCAGATACACAATAACATCACTTTCACACTCGAAACTGAAAACCAAAAGTCCCTTAACTTTCTTGACATAACAATAACCAATATTAATAATAACTTCCAGTTCAAAATATACAGAAAACCCACACAAACTGATCACATTATCCCAAAAAATTCTTACCACCCAGAACAACACAAAACATCAGCTTTGAACAGCTATGTAAACAGATTACTAACTATTCCAATGTCAGAAGAAGATTTTCAAAACGAAAAACTGATCATTAAGCAAATAGCCATCAACAATGGCTTCACCCCAGAACTAATAGACAAACTAATAAAAAAACAGAATCCTCAACCCCCCCCAATGAAAACTCAACTGACAATAAATTCTGTAGCCTACCATATCTCAATAAACACCTAAACCACAATATCAACAAAATCCTACGCAGAAATAATCCAGAATTAACAATCTCCAATAGCAACAAAAACAACCTTGGCAAATCTTTAATTAATAATAAAGACCCTACTAGCAAATTGAAAAAAAGTGGTGTATACCAACTAAAATGCGGTGAATGTGAAACAATATATATAGAAACAAGAATTAATGAACATCTCAAAAAACCTGATAAATCCCCATTTGGCAAACATATATCTTTCACTAAACATAGTTTCAGCCCCAACCAAAATTCACATATTCTTCACCATATAACAGCTTCCAATTATACCAGACTTGATTTTACAGAAGATTATGAAATCAACCAAATTTTATACAACAATAAAAAATGCTTAAACAAACAAGTCAATTTAAGACGCAATTTCACACCCCTACATAGACGCCTTTTCGAAAATCCCCCTCCCTCCCAAACCAACCAAAATCCAGCACGCCCCAGACTCTCCTCCATCTAACAACCCCCCTTCCCAACCCAACCCAGCACCTCACCCATAAGACCACCTCAAACCTAACCCGCTCCTACAATCCCTCCCTGGAAACCGATTAAACGAACGCACCTACATACACCACAAATCCAAATCGAACGCCCCTCAAGAAACGGAAGTACATAGCGCCCTCTCGAAGGAACTATAAATTAAAGCCTCCCCTCCTGAAAGCCTTGTCATGATAACCTCCAAAAACCACGCCGATCTCAAAAAATCGAAAAAAAAAAATTAATCAAGAATGAACTGATCCGGTTGTTGTTTTTCTCGTAATATGTAATGTTTGTCTACAAAGAAAATAGTCCGTTGTCTTTTTACACCACCTGTACCGTTTTAATTAACCAAATGCAAACCTTAGGCTTGACAACTTTAAATGTAAGTAGCACATTTTTTATTATTTTAACTTTTTGTATCCTTACAATAACGTTTTTTTAGAACTGATGATGGCTCGTAATTGAGCCGAAACCGGTCTGATAGAAAGAAAATAAAAGAAATTTTGCACGAAATAACCTTTTTCTGCTTCATTTGTACCACGTGCACGCAACCGCCCCCCCTCCTCCAAATTATTTATAGGGTTGGCTAATTCACTCTTCAGGCGGTTAATTTTGACGTCGACCCCTTAGATTCGGTTTGGGTTGCGAGATTAGTAAAAGAACTACACACGAGGCCGTAACTGTCACTCACAACACACACAGATTTACGAGTAAACTAACTTGTTTTTAAGGATTACGCCGCACTTTTCGAATATTTAAGTTTTTCTTTATAGTTCACTTTTGCCTTTTATCACCGCGTCCCTTTATTTTATGTTTAAGCCGATGGTCAAAGTAAACTTAATTATCTTACATTACTATCTGATTATATTTTATTACATCTAATTATCGAATTAATTCTTCGTGAGTATCTATAAAATTATTTTGGTTATATGTTAACTAACTTAAATTAGCCATCTATTATTCTACTCTTAAGACATATACCCTAACAAGCCATAACTTAAGTGACAGCTAGACTCGCCCCTCAGACGAAATGCTGTTTCCTGAGAAGTCCATTATATGTTTTTATTAGTCTTATAGCTACGCCACTATCTAACATTGCTAAATATTTTTTGTTATTTATTTTAACTTCTAAAATATTAAAATTCTGCGGGGCGCACTCGTTGCCCCGGGCAGTCAACGCCCGGGGCAACGAGTGCGCATTAATTTTTTTTTTGAAAGCGGCCCTCGAACTTGTTGTTTCTGACATTTTTTTGTTCGTCCTTTCATGGCGCAAAAATAGCTGTTTCCTCTATTAATTCTAAGAATTCTTCAATGCTACTACTTCCATCATAGAACGGAATTGATTCCATACCCAAGTTCATGTTATTTACTGTTATTATATCCCTATAATTTATTATTTGAAAAAAAATATATCTTTGGAATTATTCTGGGAAGAACAAAACCCGATCAGTTGGCATACCGTTTAACGAAAATAAAACTGCAAAAATACCATAGGAAGGTAGGCAAATAAACCACGCAGAATAAAACCACTGAGCAACACGCAAGCAGCAATCACGGATAATAAATAACCTTAGAAATATCATATGTATTAATAACAGAATAATAACACCAATTCACCAATTATCTTACAAGACCCCTAGCGGACAGAACAACAACCCCACACCTGACACCATTTGTGATAACCCCCGTTATAAAGAATTATTGTTTTTTTTTTCTAGTTGTATTAATAGTAATTTGCTATGTTTTCATGGTTATATAGCGTGTTCTTTATCAAGACCAAGAACACGCTATATAAAAGAAAAAGATAGAATGAGTTTTGAAAACGAACTCAATACCCATGAAAACATAGCAATAGTTAGGAGCGATAAAGAAAGATCTATATGGAAGCTTAACCTTGTAGGGAAAGGCACAGGATGGATAGTAAATTTGGATTCGTTGTTGTTCTGTTGGTAGATTAGTGAAATTAAGCAAGAAACTACATACATGATTTTACGACACTTTATTAAGAATCAATTCAAAATTTTTTGTTCCAAAAAAAATTTGATAAATATCATCCTACGCAATTAAACATACCGAATATTTTACATAAAAAAAAACTGGGTTTCACTAGGTCCTTGAAATCCTCAATATTACTGTTAATCAAGTGTTTTAACAACCTCCCTAATAAGAATCTAATATTACATGAATTCTATAATGCGTTAAGAGGAGTTCGAAGAGAGTCGTAAATTACCCATTATAAATATTCTTTAAAATCTCTTTTTGACAGCCTTGACCGAACTACCAATACAATAATTTACTAAATTATTTTAAACATGTTTGAGGAAGAAAAACAACCGCAAAGTATATATTGACCATCTTTTCTATAAATTATGGGACATTGTAATGTAATCATTTTAGTTCTTTTGGAAAAGTTTCTTGTCACCGTTAACCCCAACAAATTAAAATTAATTTATAAAATAGTCGCACGTTTATTATTTGAAGATATTTACCTTTCAATTCACTTCACTGAATTTACTTCTTTTAAGCAAAATGACACTCAGTGAATATTATTTATTTTTAATTTTTCTGTACTTAGACATTGATATACTTTTAATAAGCGTTAAGAAAAAACTGTTCCTCTTGATTTGGCGGGAGACCCTTTTATAGAGTGTGACACATGGAAAAAGTATTCTTTGGCAAAATCCGAATGACATAAATTAAATACTTTCTTGTTCATTTTGACGGTTTTATTGCATTTCGATACTATTTTTGGATTTTTCTGGACATCTCAAACAAGCAAAGTGATTTATTTAGGTAATAAATGATTTCAAATAATTGTCCACAAAATTTGAGCCTTTGATTTTTATTGCCATCACAGAGGTGATTCACAGGTGTGATTTTAATACACACGTGTAATCTTAGGTAAGTGCCCATTTATTTAAAAAAAAAAAACATTTTCTTTTTAATTATACTCAATTTTAGGTAGTTGGTATTATCTGAATTAATATCAATAGACAAATATCACAGTAGCACCAGGGGGCCGATTTAGCGTAGACAAATACTTGTCTGAAACTTTTTTTGTCTACTACTTCTTGAATAAGTTTACCTGTTCAGTTTGGACCGACTTGAATCATGATGCTGTGAAAGTTTTTCTCGTATTTGAAATTCACCACTGCACTTTTAATATATTTTAGTTTTACCCTTAACTTTCATTAAGTTAATTGTTTAATCATAAAAATACCGTAAAAATGAGCCATTTTGTATAATTTATAATCGATTTGATCACACGAAGTAAACAAAAAAGCCAAATTTTTCTGTTTTAAGCAGTGTTGTGTTAAAATCTAGAGTGTATTCGCCACAATTTGTAATCGAGTTGGCCATGCTCGCCTTTTGAATCTATACCGAATGTAAGAAATTTTGTGAGGTGAGAAGGTGGCTGAATAATCCTAGTTCTTGCTCAAGACCGTGAGTTCAAAACTCGTGTCGGACCATATTTTGTTTTTTAATTTTGAAAGCAATTAGTAGGTATATTTAACTTTATAACTGATTTTTTAAATTCATTAAACTTGCACTATATTTTTGAAGTTTCGAGTAATTACGGCAATATTACTTACAGTTTTAGCGGGATATCCACGAAATGGAGAAGCTTCTACCATTTGGAAACGTGCCAATCGGTAAACCGGGAACAAAGAGGTCGTTTGACCTTAACATATTTCGGGCGCACTTCCTCGCAACTGCGTGGGAAATTCAAATATATTACATCCTTCCACACTTTGATTTTTTCACTTGAACTTCTTTGTAGCCACTTTTCCATTACTTGTACATTAATATCACTTATTTATGTTTTTCTCACTTTACAATTTACATTAACATTAAATGTAACAAAACTATAACTGTATATTCCATTTTACTCAAATTCTATTGTATATTTTGGATTTTGATTCCTTGACATTCTCTTGGGGAAACGGTTAGAAGTCTCTTTACTTATCCTTGTGAGTCTCAGTACTGTCACTAGCCACACCTGAGCCTGAGCTTGACAAGATCGCAGCAACATATTTTTTTGCCTTTAAATCTATGCTTGGTGGAGTTATTTGTTTGGTGATATTTTTATTGGTCTGTTGACTTTGGCTAGAACTTGGATTCTCATCAACTGGTGGAGTGTGGATTTCCACCACTGTGTTCCGACGGTTCTGAGGCGAGTTTTCACTGTTTTGTGAAACATCAATATTTCGCTCCTGTAGACATCTTTTTCTTGGGTTGTTGCTTCAGCTGTTGTCCTTTCTTTTTCTTTAATGAAACGTCCAATTCTTTGAACTTTCCTTTCAGAGATTTTGTATTCTGCGGTATCTTGTTTCTGCACAGGGATTTCTGTAAATCTCCTGTTAATTTGGTTCAAATGTCTTCCACATTTGTCCTGTGGGTAATTTGCACATATACACGCCACAGCCAATTCTCTTTTTTATCGATGCTTCTGTTCAATTCTGCTTATTTTTTAGCCTGTAGTCTCCCACCATCACACTCTCTCCCTCCTTAAAAATCTCACTTTTGTATTTGTTTGCGTTAGTTGGTTTTCTTGTACTTTCTCCATTGCATTTTTTTGTTTTATTTGGCTCTTGGCATTGTTGGGCGGCCTGGCATTCTTGGGAGGCACGAATAAGGTCTAATTTTGTTTTTAGACTTCTGCCAAACATTAGTTGCGCTGGCGTTGCTTTGGTTGTACAGTGCTATGTATTTCTATAATTTAATAAAAATCTGTACATTAGTGTCTCCACCGGAATACCCTTATTTAAACCATCTTCCATAGCACATTTCATCTTTTGTTTAAACGTACGAACTGAATTTTCAGCTTGCCCATTAGTCTGGCTATTATATGGGGGGATTCTGATGTGTTTGACGCCATTTCTGGACAAAAATAGCTCCATTTCTGCTGAGACTAAACTTGAACCGTTATTCGAGCATAAAAAATTAGGTAAACCAAAAGTAGCAAATGTTTCAAGAAGTTTTCTTTCTATTTCTTTGCTTGTTAACGTTTTTAGCATGTGAACTTTCGGCCATTTGCTGTAAGCATTTGTAATAATGAAGAAATTTTGCCCTCTGGACAGCTCCAGAAAATCTACGTGAATGCGTTCATATGGTCTGCTTGCCTGCATCCAGGAAAAATATGTCTTTGGGGATTGTCTTTGTTTTTTAGACATGCCAAACATCCTTTTATCAATGTCATGATCTATGTTTGGCCACCATAAGTAAGATCTTGCTAGCGATTTGGTCTTCACTATACCCAGGTGACTAGGGTTATGCAATTCTCTTAACATTTCTTCTCTTAATACTTCTTGAATTGTTACTCTATATCCATACATAAAGCAACCATTTTCTTCAAAAATGTCTTCTCTTTTATTAAAATAACTACGTTCTTTACTTCCTTATTTTTGTTTGGCCATCCCATCCTCGTCGCCAATAAAGTGTCGAGTAATTAAGGCAATATTACTTACAGTTTTAGCGGGATATCCACGAAATGGAGAAGCTTTTAGGAAACCTGCCAATCGGTAAACCGGGAACAAAGAGGTCGTCGTTGACCTTGACATATTTCGGGCGCACTTCCGCGCAACTGCGCGGGAAATTCAAATATATTACAATTTTCGTTAAAGCAAAAACCAAAAAAGCAAGACAAAAAAGAGAAATTCTTCCTTAGAAAAGTTTTGGTTAAGTTGAAAATAGCTCTTCAGTTTTTTTAAATATCGCAGCAGCTTGCACCTTCATAAACCACACAAACAAACGCAAATTGATAAATGAACACCCTAAAATGAAACGAAAAAAAATACACTAGCTATTATATATTACAGAACACCTAGGTACTGTCGTCCTTTCCCATATTCCTCAAATTGTCATTGTCAGATAAGTGATTTGAACTTACTGGAGTATTGTTGGATCTCAACCAATTATCAGACGTATCTAAGATACGGTCAGCGGCAGATAGCCGGCGAGCGGCCATGCTCCGGGTCTCTACTCCCCGAGAAGGCATAATTAAAATTGGGAACACCCTGGCCAAAAGCTTAGAGGTCCCAAAAAATTTTCCACCTTCCCGCCGACCTTCAGTCAGGCGCCTCAATCAAATAAAATAAAACGTGCACGTGACACACGAACTATGGCGGCTGCCTGAATAAGTTGTGAGTTTACGTGACTTTAAATATGGCCAAGGTGTTTGCACTTGGGGCACCTATACACATAAAACAGTTAAAAAGGAGATGGCCCAAGCGAATTCCACCCGACTAAAACTAAACTACTGAAAAGTAGTTCTTCGCAAACAGTAGCAGAATAAATGGCCACTAGGCAAAACACAAAATAGTTCGAAACAACTCTGGTCCTTGAAACAGTTCAAAAGGTTAGGAGATTAATCCACTGGAGTACCTGATTACTTCGTAGAAAATAATACAACCGTGAATAATTTTCCCCGAGCGCTGTAAGGGTGTACTAGATTGTGTTGGAAGAAAGTTATGGTTTGATTCAGTTCGAATTCTTGTCCCGATGTTTCGAGACGGATTCTCACAACCGAACAAAAGTTATATTACGGCACTAGGATGAATTCTCGCCCTGTATAAATAGGGGGAATTTAACCTTTATACGTATACGACCAGATACCGGAAACCATAAATCGTCGTGGGCTGGTTATCTGTGCTGTCCCTGCAAGCTGCTAGGGCTGGACGGCGGATGCGTCGTCAGATGATGAGCGTCGAAAATTCTAGCGTGCTGGATTAGGCAGGATGGCGGCCAATGTGACGTCCCAGATGGCACCGGGAGTCTCAGCTTCGTTCGCTGCACCAGACTACTGCTAGACGAATCTTGAAGTTCCCAGATATTTTAATAATATCAAAACTGCAGGACATCGGCTAATAATTTTCCAATGCACACAAAACATTTATAATCTTTTACCCCGAGCGCTATACCAAAAAATGGTCAACCCCCAAATATCCTCCGGGCGCAGTCAAAGCCGCACCGTGTAACAAGTCACATCGTAAAAAATCCAAAAGCACTCAAAAATGTTCAAGTCTAAAAGCGCTATAAGTCTCTAACACCCCTAAGCCTACTATATACCAAATTTCAATCAATTCGGTTCAAAAACAAAAAAGTAGATTTCAAGAATTGAAATCTAAAAAACATTGCCTAGGCCCTAATTTGTGTCGCAAGGATGAACAACTTGTGGCTATAACAGATTTTTGAAAAAGTTTTCGTTTTAAAAGATATTTAATATTTTGACTTTTTTTCCAATCTAAACTCTTAATAGGCAATAACTCCGTTATCAAGCGTCGGTCCGAAAACCTAATCACACCATAATGTGAGGCTCGACAAGACGCTTACTTTGACATACGCCAACCTTCACCACTTCTAATAGTCCCGGAGTTATTTGCGCTTTTGTGAAAAAATCAAACAAAACATGATGTTTTAAACCTATTCAAATCTGCTATCACTCAGATAACTTAGTATAACACCTTCAGAGAGCAAGGTCCCGGGATACAAGGTTACTCCGGAATGAAACAAGAAGCTGGAATACTGATTTAGATTTTTAAAAAGTTACTGAAAAAAGGCGATCCTACGACAGTACATAAGATGTAAGGAAAAAGTCTATAATTAGTGTGTAATAATTCATATTGTTATAAAATCTATAAGCCACAATAATTACTACATAGCAAAACCATATCATTTTAAAATCCAATCCAAGGCGATCCTACGACAGTACATAAGATGTAAGGAAAAAGTCTATAATTAGTGTGTAATAATTCATATTGTTATAAAATCTATAAGCCACAATAATTACTACATAGCCAAACCATATCATTTTAAAATCCAACTCGCAAAAGTGTAGATTAATGTAAAACAAATAATTTAATTTTTTACAATGAATATATATAATTCTACACATACATTAAAAAATAGAGTAGGAGTTCGGTGATTATCAAGCAGTCGAGTGCGGAAAAAATTATTTTCGCAAACGTTAGGAACCATTGTTTTTCTAAGAGCGTGAGGAAAATAATATTAAATAGTCAATCAAAAATCAAAGATTTTTTACCACCATCTCTCAAAAATTACCTGAGGTATATAATGTATTTCAATAAAATGGATCTACAAGTTTTTCCGGATTTTTATTAGGTCAACTGGTACCTTGTTAACGTTTTTGTTTTTTTTTTTGTGTGGTGATCATGATTATTACCTATCAGCTGTCAAAAAACCACGTAAAATTTGAGGTTGTTTTAAAATACCAAATTTTATTGATGATTTATGATTGTATGGAGGAAAAGGCAAATAAAACTATGTTTTCACATCAATACGTATTGAAAAGATTGTCTTCTTTTTCTTTCATAGAGCATGTCCTCTGTTCCGACAAAGAGCGTGTCATATGAAGAAGAAGATACTTCATTTTCGATACGTGTTGAATACGTTGTGAAAACATACTAATTATTACACCACAAGACCAACCCAACCCATTTTTCAGTTTCTTTGCAACGAATTTGCAAAAAAAGGTGAATTATTCGCTTAGCGAAGAAAACATTATTTTTTTGGACATTCTAAACCTTTTTTGAAAGGTATCTTTATCTCATTCTTTGAAAAATCCTTCTTGGTGGGTATTACATTAATTACAAAGTCTAATTCTTCCTCTTCTTCGTCATCCCAAAGAAGTTCCATTTTAAGCACAGACCACTATTATAATCATAGAAAGATTTTAAGGCAACGGAACAGTTTTATAATCGGATGACATTAATGCCTTTTGTTTAAAAACATTATCAAAAAAATACCTCACATAACTTCAAAATGCGCTTAAGCCGAAGTAATTCTACGGCTTATCTTAACTGCAGCTTAAGTGCCACTTACATGATATTCCACACCATTGCACACCAAAAGTAAAGCGTAAGCTCGGCTTACATGTCAAGCCAAACCCGTGCACACGGGCATAACTAAAACAAATATTTTGATCTCCAAACACAAACTTAATCGGAATCTTCATCAGTTGATCTCAAAGACGCGAGGTATAGATCAGAAGTGAGTAACAAAGAGGACATCAAGTCTCTATTTGTATATAATCTTGAAGATTTTCTAGTGTGATGCAATCTTATGCTACGAACTTCTTTTTGCCGTGCTTTTAACGCATCTTCTCCGACTTGTCCAATAGGCAAGTCAAACAAAGAAGAAGTTAAAAAACCTCCAAATCAGTTACTTCGACTAAAAAGAAACTAAAAAAAAAAAAAGTTTTTTAGTTTCTTCGTCGAAGTAACTGATTCTTCTTTGTTTTAATTGCCTTAGGAGCATAACCCTACTGGAAATATTAACACGCCAGGACGAATTCGTATCAGGTAACTTGGATAAGTAAGTACCAGTGCGGAACGATGCCTATTTGTGAGTGGTTCAAGGTTGGAAATCAAAGTGTATGATGATGTTTAATGATGTATAGTGGAGGGTGACCAGTGAAACTACTGATGAGCCCACGCTGGTTACCCAGCAGGTTACATCGTTTACTCATTTCTCTTTTCGCTTTAATCTTTTGTGTGTTCCTTATGGGATGCTCATCCAAGTTTGAATTTTCGTTATTTCCACCCAAGATCTTTTGATCTTGTTTTTTAGGCAAGTCAAAGTTTTTAATTATATCTACGCCGTGTACAAGTAATTTATGAATTCAACTAGGCATATAGAACCAACTATACAATTCCAATTCTTTTATTAACAAACTAAATTTTTCCAAATTAATATTTCTCCCACAATTCTTATAGAGGAAGCCGGGGCAATATGGGGTATCTAACTTTATAAACCAGATTTTATTATAAAGAAAAATAATTTGTCTTGAACATTTTGAATTTAGATAACTGTATACACTATGTTTAGACTTTAACTTACTAAATAAGCAATTTTATACTGTTACCCAATTATTTTATCATTTATTGTACATTAAATGTTTTCCCATTTTGCCCCGTACACGGGGCAAAATGGGGAATATATACGGGGTAAAATGGGATACTTCATGTAAACGCAGTATTGCAGCTAAACTAATTTTATTTATTAAAACAACTAGCTTTTAAGACTTGAGGAAAATAAATGTATATTTAGTATAAACAAATTTAACATAAAAACGTATTCTTACTTTTAGTACAGAAATAATTAACATAAAAATATATTGTTATGTTTAGTACAGAAAAGTTTAAAAAAATGTTTATTGTTTACAAAATTCACATTGGAATACAGTCTCATCGTCATCGCTGTCGATTCCTGCACACGAATTGTGTGCCCATTTATGGCAGAGACAACATGAAATCCATCCCTCAGTGGAAGTACTGTAAAATTCATCGCAGTAAAAACATATTGCTTCGTCTTCGTCAGTTGATGAATCTTTATCGTTTTCTTTCTTTTGCTTGATTTCTTTAATCTTTTTAGTTGTTTTTTTCGTAGTATTTTTCATTAGGCTCTTAATTTTTCTTTTCACGACTTTAGCTTTTTCGTTTTTCTGTTTAATTGAATTTTCCAGTTCCATTTTGTAGGGAGTAGACGTTAAAATCGCCGTTTTTCCTCGTTTTCGCTGGGGGCGTTTTGCAGTAATAGTTACTTTAGGAATTGGCTGCAAATCCTGCGGCGATGCGAGGGGAAATATGTTTGACACGTTTAGAACTTCCTCATTATTCGGCTCTCGAGGAGGCGCATCAGGCATCCACGAACATTGCGGTATCGGTTCAGCATCATTGTTGATATTTCTCTTGGTCACATATGGCGGCGGAGTTGTCTCTTCCTTTCTTTTATGAATTGAAACTTTTTCTGGTGTTTGATGATGAATGGTTTTTTCTGGCGTTTGATGGACATCACCTAAGGATGGCTGTTCATCTTGTTGATTAGTCTGGGTATAGGCCTCATCGGCTTCATTGTTTATGGGAATATCGGTCGTAGACGCTGGTAGATAGTCACTATCTTCAAAAATATTTTGATTCGGGGGCCAAATTCCAGTTTTTTTTCATCGTTGCTGTGTTGATATAGGCAGCGCCAAAAAGAGACGATATTTGCCAAAGTGTTACTACTTTTCCAGGATTACTTCGTAACCAAACTCTTACCTCATTCTCGTAGTAGGTACTGAGAGGTTTCATAAATCCAACGTCAAGTGGCTGAAGTTTATGCGAGCAGTGAGGAGGTAAACAAAGCAGAACCACTCCATTCTCTTTGGCATAATTGATAAGGTCCAGATTTTTCGTATGCGTAGCATGCCCATCGAAAATTAATAGTACGATGTTATCTTTTGAAGCTCCAGAAAATTGCACAAATTTTTTAAACCATCGAAAAAAAATGTCACTTGTCACCCAACCAGATTCACTTGTTTCGACCATACACCCCGGTGGCAAACCAAGTTCAAATTCTGGACGCTTCCTTTTCCTGGGAAAAATGAGACAGGGAGGAAAATAACTTCCAGAAGCTGAGCAACAAATTTCCACAGTTACTGTTTCACCTCGATCTGCAGACGTGAGAACACCCACTTGGCGTTTACCTTTAAGGGCCAGTATCTTGGAATGTCCTTTTGGATTTACAGTGAGTCCTGTCTCATCACAATTATAAATTTTGTCGGCGGATAATTGATACTTATCTATAATACTTAGAAGCAAACCGAAAAACTGATTTACAGCTACTTTGTTGAATCCCATGGCTCGAGCTCCTGATGTAGCTTCTGGTTTTCTTAAAGTTATAGTCGGGTGTTTTCGAAGAAAATGCTCCATCCAGTCAGGACCGGCCATTTGAGTATCTTGACTAAACCTGTTTGCAACACCATTTGCGACCGCCAATTGGTAAACAAATTTTCTTAATTCTGTCATGGTGAAGCCAAATAACCTTGATTCCATATCCTTTACATACTTGACAATCTCTAACTCTTGAGCTTCAGTAAACACATTTCTGACACTTCCTAAATGTGCGACTGTAAACATTGTCCCCTGTTCTCTTTTTGCTTTTGCAACATAACGCTCCAATGTCGTTTGAGGTACTTTAAACTGCTGCGCTGCTCTTTTATAACCCATGGTTCTTGTAATAACCGCTTGTACTGCTTCTTTCATCGACTCTGCAGACCAGCTTTGGCGAGTTGTTGTTCTTGTGTACTTTCGCACCATCTGAAAACAAATGCATTCAAGTATATCATCATCCAAACTCGGTATTTGGGGCAAAACGGGGTTCCCTGTTTTGCCCCGTTATTAATACCCCGTATTACCCCAACCACATACTAGAATAAAACAAACAAAAACACAGTGAACAACTATTATTTTTACGCCGTGCTTTTGTTGAGGCGTGCTCTATAAGGACACTAAAAACCTAATATGAACAATACGTCCAAAATTCTTCGAAAATCCTACTTACCTTAGTTAAATGCAAGAGCCACTTTTACAAAATACGACGTTTATTACACTATCACGGACAAAATCAAACTAACGCTCGACAAATTCATGCCGCGACTATTGCAGTAAAGTAAACTGGTAGTGGGGATAAGGCGCCTGAGATTTGGCGGTTTAAATCGAATGGAATTCAGCTAAGATGGTGCTACCCCATTATGCCCCTGTACCCCATTATGCCCCGGCTTCCCCTAATTTTGTGAAATTCAGTTATAATATTTTCGTCAATTCCGGTAATAGAAGAAGAAATATTTTGAAAAAAACCTTCTACTGGTGTTTCCATCATTTGTGGATCCGAACTTCGGTTTTGGTTAGTCTACTACTAAACCAAGTTATTTTTTAAATTCGGCCTGAATCCTTTTTTTTTTGCTTCTTCAAAAATTACTTTATTTTCCTGGGTTCTCACTTGCCAGCACTTTATTGGTAACCGGTAGGCAATGCGCAATAAACACTCAAATGTTCTGATGAACAAATGAAGGGATGATATGCCAAACCTAAAATTTTCCGGTTTTATTGTTTTATTTTAAACTTTAAAATAATTCATTTCTTTAGGAGATGCACCACAAGTAAAACATTTTTGGGTACTGTTAGTGCTTGACAATATATTTACAATACTACCATCTAACAGATAAAATTATCTCATATTTTATGCTTATTTCAATTCCTTTGAAATTTACACTAAAATTTTCAAGATTTTTTTATTATCCTCAAGTTTCTTGCCTTCCTCTTTTACCAGAGTTGCATTTTCTTTCACAAATAAAAATTTTATCGGCTTTTAAGGGCTGAAGTGGGCTTTTCAAGTAGCAGGTCATTTCCGATAAGGAATCTTCTTGCGCAATAAAGCGCGCCATATTCTCTTGAACCATTTCATAGTAACCTGCCCACAATTGAGTGTTTATTATTGGTTCTGAAAATAATTGTATACATAGTAAAAGTAAGTTCACAGAAAACGGGAGGGAAAACGTTGTTATATTTAGAGCAAAAATAGTTATTAATATTTTTTTTCTCAAGAACACATAAGAAATAATCTAGGTACCTAAAATAATTAAATTTCAGTGTTACAAAAAAAAACACAATTAGAATTATTTCTTTCCGCATCAAAAGTAATTATGTAAAATTGAAATTGAAACTAGTACCTAAAATTTAAAAAATACAATGGCTTACCAGTAGTATATTCTTTAGGTGGTTCATCAGCTGGATGTTGATGCATTTGGGATAATGCTTCATTTATTATACCAACACCCCTAGCACAGTTTAAGGGATCTTTGAAATAAATTTTCTTGAATCTGGGATCCAACAATGTAGACACTGCTAGGAGATGTACTTTTTCTGCTGGTCCAAACCTACTTCTAATTTCCTTCAAAAGGTTGCTTTTAAGAGACTGTGCAGTATCTGAAGAATTTGACGCACTGGTGTCAACTGATGAAATGCTTCTCTGCAAATTATAAATTAAAGGTATTACAATGCTGCTTGTTGAATATGTTTGTCCAGAAAGTTGTGTTGTTGCATTATCGAGGGGTTGTAGAAGCAACAGTTTTAATTCTTCTATGTCACGTGCTGTTATCATAACAGGGGCAGTTGCATATCTATTTAAAATAGCATTGACTTCTTCTCTGATCCCTAAAAATCGGCATATCATATGATAAGAAGAGTTTCATCTTGTAGGGACCATCTGCACAAGTTTTTTTTTTCTATCTGGTCTGCCTGTGCTTTTCTCAACTCATCTGCTGCAACTACACTTTGCTTGAACCATGTCACAATGTCTTATTGATTTTATCATATCTTGTAAAGCAGTTATGGGTCTTATAGCTTTTTCAGCAATTAGGTTCAGCTGGTTGGCAAAACAATGTATATGGCGTTTATTGCCAAATAACAAATCAACTGCTTTGCACATATTTGCTGCACCATCAGTGACTACAGCTGTCACATTCTCATTAGCAATGTTCCATTCTATTAAAACGTTTTCCATTTTGCTCACTATATATTCAGATGTGTGTCTATTATCTAATTCGATGACACCAAGAGTACCCGAATGCATTTGAGCGCCGTCACCAAAATGAACAGTAACACCAAGGTAGCTCCTAGTCTGCATATCAGTCGTAATGGTCAGGTGTTTACCTTCAAGTTTGTTTTTAAATACACTCGCAACTGAATCATTTTTTATCCAGCAGGGTACTTATTGTCTTGCGAGAACTTATTTTGTATTGTGGGGCTACGGTTCTCATCAAGTATTTGAAACCTTCATCCTCAACAACTGAGATGGGTTAAAAATCTTTGCATATCATATTCAAAATGGCAGTGGCTGTTTTATTAAAATTTCTTCCATCTCCTGACCAGGAAAAAATATTTTGAAACGACTGAGGAATTTTTGGTTGCATCTCATTCGCTTTAGGATTCTTTGCAGATAACGTACTTACATTGCTGCATGAAGAAAAAGACAAGTCATTGTCTTTGCCACCAGCCGCTGAGGTCTGGGAGTAATGGGACTACTGACAGTAATGAACTCAATATTTTCTTCTTGATTGGATTCACGACCATCTATGTTTTGAAGTGTTTCCTGAGGTCTTTATTTTTCTTGGACATAGATCAGATTGTAAACGAATGGAACAAACTGCCAGATAATTTTATTAAATTAAACTCACAACAATCCTTTAGAAATATGATGTTTGGAAAGTTAACTAGGGAATAAAACGGCCGCGTCCCATAATGCTCAGTTGTATCAGTTTATAGTAATATTTTCATTCTTTTAAAATTACTCTTTTTCGCATTGCTGTTAAAATTTTCGCCTGTTTTAACGAAAATTTTGTTTTATTTCTTTTTAATTCTAGGTATTTTTTAGATGCAGCCTAAAGGATGGTTAAAAATTATGTTTTTTTTTCTAAATAATAGCTAATTTATTGTCCTATAAATCTCCAGTTGCTGTTAAGATTGTTTTTTCTTTTCAACAAAAGTACCTGTTAAATTGTTTTTTTTAATTGTTTTTTTTTAATTATCTATTTTTGATTAAAATTAGGTTACGTTAAATTTAGTTATAGGGGTTAGGTGGAAGAACAGATCACCTGTTTGTTAACAGGCAGGTGAATTGAACCTCGCTCAAATTGGTCATGTATAATTTTACTATGTACGATAAATAAAAGACCTTAATTATTTTTTTTTCTTTTTTTTTATGTTTGACCTTATCTGCGGTCCCGCGGCTCCGACTTACACGGGTGCAGATAGGCCAGGTGTTCCATTCACCGTTCTACTCCCCACCAACCGCCAGGTTAGTAGAAACGGTGTTCCGCATCGTGTGCTCTGAGCAGACGCAATTATCCGAGGATGACCGCTTTCTGCATTGCGCCAGCAAGCTGTTCTGTCTTGTCACGGCAGGCTGGCAAGGTTTTGAGAGCTTAGAGCAGTGTTTGCCGTGCACCTCCGAGAGCTCCAATTACCAAAACCACTAGATTGACTGTATAGCCCCGGTACACTCGGCGAAGGTCAAAGAGAAGATCCTGATATTTCGTCCGCTTTTCTTCCTCCTTGACAATGATGTTTGTCTCGGCGGGTGCCGAGAACTCAATGACATACATAATTTTATCATTCTTGTCAAGAAGTACTATATCCGGCTTGTTAGCGTTTACAAGTAAATTCTGGTTCTATCATTCTCCACTACGGACGGAATATCAGAGGGGACATATGGCAACACTGGAGTAAATTTCCTAATCCTGATTTCAATAATTGTTTCCAAAAGATAAAATAAAACATTATGTTAAATAAACTTCCTTATGCATTTTAAACTGAACTTTTTCGGCACTATATCTACTTTATTAGAATAATGTATTGTATTTATGCTACCTATTGCAATATTACGTAATTATAGGAAATAAAATAAGGGATAATTATGGAAACTCGGCAACCGCGGTCTAAATTTCTGGAATTTCAGTCTAGATGTGTGATTTGTCTAATGTTTTTTATGCAGTTTCTAGTTTATTTTAATTTCTATTACCTAAAATAGGGGTGATTATGCATTTCCTGACCATCAACAACAGATAATGATAATATATATACATTTTTGTTGACATCCAAGTCCAATTAATTATCATCAAGCCAAATAAGTTTGCATTTGTTTTGAAAAAGGGCTATAAAATTGTTATTGTCAACAAGCTGTTAATTTCAAAAAGTTACATCTATACTCCAAAATATTGGTCCAAATTTGGAGGCGCTACATTAAAATAATCGAGAATAGACATGTATGCGCATTGGCCAGCAAAACAGCAACCTTATAAAACATTTGCAGGTCTTACATAAGTAGTTTTTGATTTTTTTTTAAATCAACAAATGCAATTTTTTTTATTACTTTTGCAAATCATCATTCCACCATAATATAAACTATAATAATGTTTTGCATAGGCATACGTTCTAGATTGAAAAAGGCCTGTTTATCTCTTATCATACACTTGGTCACCATATAATATAAACTTTTTTTTAAATCTTATTTTTACAAGTACTGATAAATTATTATATTCTCCTAAATATAGCAGCATCGTGTCGACGTCCTTGATATGCTCACATTAGACTTATATCCGGGCATAGGAGGCTCTGATATTTGAGGCAATGGACTCTTTTATGTCCTAAGTAATATCACGTTAACCGCCACGTGAATTAGAACGATCTCACAGGTAATATTTTCCTCCGGTCCAGGTGAACCAAACATGATTCATTTTCAATCTTTTGGATTTATACTTGTAGCTCACGTTTCATAGTGGCTATATAAATGCATGGCAGTTGAGAGAGCGTGGTCTGGTGAATAAAATGAGCTAGTTGGCCTTCGTAAAAGTTTAATAATTTTTTTAAAGACGTTCAATGCAAGGTTTTGTTTGTTATAATGAATTAAAAATTAAATTTTTTTAAAGGTTTTTTTATTGGCAAAAATACTAGTCTAAAATACAGGAACAAGTCAATTAAAAATAATACGTAAAAAAGGCCAGACCAGAAACAAATAAAAAATAATAATACGTAGCCATCCCAATAAACAATGATGAGCTTCAGTAAAACACTCTACGCAGTACCGTAAACCGGGGCAAGATTGCACCGCTTTTTGCCGTTGTTTTACAAAAAATTGAAAAATGCCTAAAAACTAACTGGCAAAACATTTTTTTTTGTGTTTACCCACAGAATATAGACCATAAAATATATAAGCAATATGTTTTCTTCGAAAATTCATTATTTTATATTTTTTGAAAACTGTTTGGAGTAAAGTTGCCTATAGGGGGGGGGGGGTTGTTGACGAACTCGATTTAATTTTCTCTTTCCTGAGCAAGCTCATCAAAATCAACATCGTCAGAAGAGTTATCATCAAATGTCATCTTGTTGTCATCTGGGGGCGTATCATCGGCAATGTTAGATGGTTCTCCAATCTCTTGGTCCTCGTCAATTGCAGAAACGCTTTTCCCAGCTAGGATGTTCATTTTTTTTCGGCGATTGCTTGCAGTTTTGGTTAATTCGGATCATTTGCCTGAAGCATTTTACTGAATTCTGAACCACCGGAGGGTTCACGGTAGGGATTCGCTCCAGCACCTCAATAATGTTTAATGGGAATATTCCACATTTGCGAAATCCAGCCTGTAGGTTTTCGGCAACTTGGGGTTTTATACGATTCGTTACAGCTGTCAGCAATGGAGGGAAATGTTGTTTCTGGATATTGGTATTCTTTTAGGGGGCGAAAAAAAGCGACATCGAGGGGCTGTGTTAGGTGCGTGCTGTTGGGCGGTAAGCAGATCAAGTGGACATTATTTTCGGGGCAAAGCTGGAGTGAATGCACTGTGATGTGTGAAGAAAGGTTATCGCACAGTAATACTTTCTTTCCTTCTAGTTTTTTCATTCTAGGAATCATTTGGAATTCCAAACCGGAGATGCTCGCATTGTAACGGCAACCTTTAGGTCCATTTTCTGCCCATGTGCTCCACATCTTTATTGCTCGGTACACAACATAAGGAGGCAAAAGTTCGCCGGTGGCATTTCCAACGAACATTATTGAAATTGACGTTTTCGATGCGTTTCTAATCAGTACAGGATACTTGCATCCCTTCTTGACGACAACCTTCTTTTTCCCTAGATCATCAGTGAGATTTGTCTCATCGAAATTCCTCAGTTCACGTCTGCCCTGGTTCGTTTAATGTTTTCTGCAAATCGTGCTGAGACCTGTGAATGCCTCTTCAGAAAGTGTCTTATCCAGTCTGGTCTGGGTATGTTGTTTTTAAAAATTGTGACTTCTCTGCCACAGCGGTTTAAATAGTTTTTTTTTATAATTTGGCGCAATGCCATCTGATCGATGGAAAACCCATGTTCCCCCATTACAACGAGGCAATTAACAAATTCAGCTTCTTCCTCCTCGGTAAACACCGTTTGCCTTCCTGGCTTGTTGGAGTACCTCTTTTTTATTTTGTTAAAAATTGTTGTCCGAGGAATTTTATGCTTCGCCTCAGCAGCTCTGTGGGTGCGTGTGCCTGCCCTGGTTTCATTCAAGCAGACTTCTAACACTTCTGGGGTATAGTCGCCATACCTCCGGGCACCCAGTTTTCTCATATGAGTCCTGGGCATGTCTAAAAATGAAAAAGAAACATTTTTTATTGAAAACAAAAGAAAAAATATGGGGTAACTTTACTGCATGGGTAAAGTAGCCCCATGTAACCTCAAAATTTGCATGTTTTTAGAAAAAAAATCACGAAAATTTACCAGTCAACTAAATACATTTCAAACTTTTAAAAAAATGGTGCCAAGATAACACTTTACTAATATAAGGAGACTTATTTGCCAGATAGCAACAGTTTCCGTTGGGCAGATCAAATTTTGCAGATAAAAACGCAAGCAGGTTTCCGTGCTTCTCCTGTCTCGACACGTTGAGCCAATCACGTGAGAACGCGCGCGAATCACGTCGTCCGCCATCTAGCTACAAATCGGGCCAGATAAAGTGACGAAGGTGCATCGCGTTTGGGAGATATTTTAAAAACAAATACTTTTCGACGCTGGGGTAAAGTTACCCAACGATGTGCAAAGTTGCCCCGGTTTACGGTAATATTTAGAGCATTGAATAGACCTCCACGTAGTTTGTTGGGTTTTTTTTGGCTGCCACATATCTTCCTTTCTCTTCAGATATTTTAGCATAGCAAAGGCATCTGCGCCTATTAGAAGTGCCGACGTCTTCTAAAGTAGGTTTCCTTTGATTTTGCACGTTCTGGTCTTGATTCTGGTCTTCTTGAGGAAAATTTAGAAGGGATGCAGCAACGTGTTCTCTAAATGCTTTGATTGTCATTTTTCCTCCAGTTACAGCTTTCAACAAGATGTAAGCATTTACCACGGCAGATCCCAGAAGCAATTCCACGGCAATTTTTCTGTACCATTTTATACCTTTTCTCAAAGCTGAGGAATATGCTTTGATTTGGTCGGATAAATCGATAAAGGCTAGTCAGCGACCACGTCGAGCTTTTGTGCTTCTGCATTACCTCGTGTTCGCACCATAACCAATTGTCCAGTTAGCTTAGTTGACAAAGTCAGGACGTCCCTTTTGTCTTGCCACTTTGTAACCAACACCTGTATTGCTCTCTTGACTATATGATTCACCCTTTCTTAGGTTTTTCTTTACGACATCTTTAGGATTATTTTTGTGATATTTTCTCAGCGTGCCTACTAAGTGAGTGTTCTTCTCTAACAACCTGTAAGCGAACTCAATACTTGCTTAGTAATTATCTACATAAATAGATCTTCTACAGTTCTAAAGAGGTTTGTACAAATTCATAACAATGCTCGTTGGTACGCTTGACCCATCTATTTCTTCCTTGCCGGAATAGATTTTCAAATCATAGGTATAGCCATCCTCAAGGCACAATTTGTACAGGTTCACGCCAAACTTGTGTCTTTTATTCTTGATATACTGCATAAAAGCCAGCCTCCCACGCAAAGGGATAAGCGTTTCATTAACGCATATCTGCTCTTTGGGGTCCCTGGTTAACCAAAAGCGGTCCAAGTTTGTACAACTTGTCAGAAACATTATCTTTCTGATTATCTTGAAAATGCCAATTCGCCAACAAAAGCTCAAATCTGTTACGCGACATCCTATTTGCGACTTGGTTTACATAGATTTTTTTCTTTGATCAATAGTCTGTCAGATGAGGAGCACGAAGCAAGCCCATCCAAATTTGAAGACCGAAAACATCATTATGTCCTCAGAGTTAGTTTCTTTCCACTTATTTATGCGAGACCACTTTAGTACTGTTGATAATTTTTTCTGTGCTGCGAATCGATTAGTTTCTGTCTACAAGATCTTCGTTCACCATTAGTTTGAAGAAAAAAACCGGAGGCTTATCAATATGTTCGTATAACTCAGTCACAACGCCGCTGTCCACAATGTCAATAGGAAAATGTTTGAGGTACTGTCCAGTAACACCTTGCTAGGTTAAGGTTGGAAGCAGCTTCTCCTTCGCTTTTTCATCTGTGCTGTCAAGTTGAAATTGCTGAATTTTTTCTCTGATATTTTTTTCGAGTCTATCTTTTTTGTCTATGTTAGTGCTCATTCAGATAATATTGGTGTCTTTTTTTAACCCGAAGTTTTTAAAAATATTCTTGTTTGCCTTGCTGGAACAGTTTGGTATGGAAAAAAAATGTCCTAAATTTTTTCCAAACTGTCCTAAAATTTTTTTCAAACTGTCCTAAAGTTTTTTGGTTTTTGTCCTAAAAATCCTAAAAAAAATTGACAAAAAGGCTTTGGTCACCCTGTTGATCTGTCTTCAAGATATAAAAAACGATCAGCAATTCGCAAAAACTTTTTTGTCCTTTGTAGCAGAAGGATTTTAGTGTTTTTGTTTCAAGTTTTTGAGACAAAAACCAAGAGCAGCAAAAAAAATGTCTTATTGCCCATGGTTCTTTTTCCCCAGTTTCCCCTATATATTATCAAACTGAAAATTTATTGGAAACATAAACTTTGAGAAACAGTTAGGTTATGTATTATAAATATAAAGTGAATATAGATTGCACACTCACATCTACGTCATCTTCATCGGTGTTGCCGCCGCTGTCGCCTCCCTCCTTTGGCGTCTACAAAAATAATAATACATAGCGTTTTTTACAAAAGTGAATTCATAATAAACTATTCCTCATCAGCAGATTTTAAATTAAGTTGGCTTCTGGAAATATTTCATGACGAACGCAGCCCTAGACAGACCTTAGATAAGAACCAGTTTTAAGAGAAGCGCTGCTAAACCGTAAAAATTTATCTTTATAAAATTTTGGACCATGTACCCGAAAACCTTGAATGCAGACCCCAAAAACCTTTTTGTCCTTTGTAGGAGAAGGATTTTAGTGTTCTTGTTTCAAGTGTTTCAGACAAAAAACAAGAGCAGCAAAAAAATGTCTTATTACCCATGTTTCTTTTTCCCCAGCTTCCCCTACATATTATAAAACTGAAATTTTATTAAAAACACATAAACTTTGGGAAACAGTTATGTTATGGATTATAAATATAAAGTAAATGCGGATTGTAAGTATAAGACATATTAAACTCACCTCACTACCGCCGTCACCCCTATTCCCGCCGCTGCCACCTCCAGCGTTGTATGTTATGGATTATAAATATAAAGTAAATGCGGATTGTAAGTATAAGACATATTAAACTCACCTCGCTGCCGCCGTCACCTCTACTCCCGTCGCTGCCACGTCCAGCGTTTTCTTCCTCATTTTGAGGGCTGTAAAAAAATACTTTTTAAACATTCGGACTTAAACTAATAATAAATTTTTTCTCATCAGTAAATTTTAAGTAGGTTGATGGAAATATTTAATTACACTCGCAGCGCCTAGCCAATCTTTAGATAAGATTATTTAGATATACATGGTGATTCAAGATTCCCTATAAAGACTTTAAATGGAGGTAGAATTTGTTGTTCTGAACAAGAATTAAAAAAATACATTTTTGTAAACTCTTTCGTTTCAGAGATATTTGCATTTAAAAATTGTTAATATTTTCTGAGAAGCACCTTTATTACTACGTGGTAGAAACATCCATTTTTGAAAACAAAACTTTGACAACTTTAAAATTATTTTAAAGGGGATTCCTAAAAAATACAAAAATTTTACTCGAAATTGAGAGAAAAAAAAATTAATTGTAAACAAAATAATCGCGTAACTTTTCTTAGATTTACGATATATAACCACTGTTCAAATCTTTCTAGGGAATATTAACTCACCCTGTATATTAAGCAGTTTCAAGAGAAACGGTGCATCTAAAATTTGGGACACTGCACTAGAAATATTTACTGTGGAGAGGGATTATGAATATATAGGAAATGTAAATTTAAGACAAGTTAAATTCACTTCGTTGCTAGCGCCGCGCCGTCATCTCTTACGTCGTCGCTCCCGCTAACTTCCGTCTGCTAAAAATAAATAATTTTTAGAATTTGAATTAATATTTAATTATTTCTCTTCAGCAAACTTTAAACAATGTAGTATCATCGAGGTTAAGTTTTTACAAATACAAATTTATTCCATACCTCTCCAATCGATCAGACGACTGTTAAACAACTACTCCTCTGCCAAATCATGTTAAGACTTAAAATAACATCTTGGCCGTATCATTATGGAGATATTTATTGATTATTATTTTTATTATTATTTGTTCCATTTAACACATCTAAAAGTCAATGAGAATATTATGTATTATTTAAAACGAGAAAATCTCACGTCATCCCCCTTTGCACTCTTTGAGAGGGGTTGTCCCCACTCTTCTCTGTTGTATATTAAAAAATACTTTCAAAACCATACAACTTCGTAACTTAAATATTATTTTTTATTTAAATCAAACTGATTGATAATAATCCACACGACCGTTATGGTAAAACTAAATTTTGAATAAATTGCGACGCATTTCTGTTTTAGGAAATTGAATAAAATATGTGTTTTTTATAAGTTTGATAAAAAAAATAAAAGCATTCGTTGAGAACAAGTTTTTAGTATAGGTATAAAAATGGCATAACATAAAAAAACCTTTAAACTTAGCATAAAAGCAGAGCTCTAGTTATGTAGCCGCTTTCCCATAAGAAATGCCCAGTCAGCAGCACATGGTTCTTTTCTGGAAATTAGGTTTTCGTTTCTAATGCTTTCGTATAAAATTATAAAATCATTCTTTATTGTTAATTGGCGCAGTCGGTAGGATTGCCACCGCCAATCGGTTTCGGGCAAAATCAAACGTGAACTACTAATTAAAAAGACTAGAAAGTGATTTTTGGGCAGTTTTCGGTTTTCATCGTCGTTACTGTGGTGGTTGGGTTATCAAGCCCTGAAAAAGCAATCAAAAGAACGAGCAGACGATCACAACGAGGCCAAAAAATCTGAAAGAAGTTTGGTTATACCATCAAAAAAGTAAGTCCTTCTTTCGTTTCCTTCTGACTCAGGATCTCAGAGGGTATATTTAGGGCAGTGTATCGCACACAAATTATGACTAGGCTTTCTATCGCAGAAATCATATTTTAGGAAGCAGCTTCAAAATCTCGTAAAATTTATTTATGTGGACTTAGTAGATAGGTTAAATAATTTTAGTTTGCAAAGAAAAACAGATTTTGACAAAATGGCACCACCGAGTGATGCACCAAAGGGTTTTGAAGGTGATGAAGAAGTTGCGGAGTTAGGATTTCCATCACCTCAGCAGTCAAAGTCTCAATCACACCCTTAACTTTCATTAGAAATTCCATCATTTCAGCCCTCACTGATATTTCAAAATTCATGTCAAAATGTAAGTGTATACTTACTTACTTAAATTGAAATAGATACCTAGTTACAAGAAGCCTTTCATGCTATTGTTGTAGGAAAGAAATTGTCCCTTTTTGCCTTTATTTGTTTCAAGTTGTTCTAGAAAATTTTTAATTTATTTTTGTCTGTGACGCTATAGGCCAATTTTTTGATGAGCGGCTGACATAATTTTTTTGGATCTCTATTTGATACATTGTTTTAGACAGCAACAATAAATGTGTAAAAAAAAGTCATGTTGTTGATTATTTTAACTGTTACTTTAAATTGACAACAAATTATTTGACGTACGAACTGTTGACAACAAAGAAATACGTTTTCAGAGGCAGAAATGACGTCAGTCCGCTCATCAAAAAATTGGAATATATATGATAATTTTTGCAAGAAAAAATACTTTATCTTTGCCAAATTGTGCTTACGACACAACTTTAAAAAAAAATTTAAGGAATGCACAAATTAAAATTTTCTTCTTCATAAAATTATTGATAATAAATTTTTGTCTGCAGCGCTATTTTACTTTATTTTTACATTCTTAGACAAGGTCGCATGCAAAGTCAAAATATCTTAATTACACATTAACTTTTACAAAAATTTTCCCAAGGTAACAAGAACTATTTTGACTTAATTAAAGTTTTAGATGTGACCTGGTCTTCAAATATTTATTGTCGCCTCCTCCCTTGGACGAGCAACGAACGCCCCTGCTTTATATAAGTCTATCCTATATTTACTGATTTTTTTCTGATGATGGGTAGTAAAATGACTTAAACGTAACAAAACTAAACAGCAAGTGTTTTAATATTGACCGACTCCCAGGAATTTTTTAAAAACTAATGTAGTTCATGTGTACAAGAAATGTTAAATATTAAATTATATGTTTGTCTCTCTTTAACTCAAACTTTCTTATGTTATTTACAGAAATGCAAAGCTATTAAAGACAACTCGTCGACATCCTATAGTCATAGATAGGAAGGTAATGAACATAACTACTGTGGAGGAACAAAGGTGCGTGCCTCCAATTAAAAAAGGTAAAATATTAAAAATAAAAAATATCCCAAGGGTTTCAAAAAATATTGAAAATATGACCCAGGAATCAGTCACAACATTAAAAAATATAGAGAAAAACACAGCATTGCTGATTCTGTTGAAAAATTGGCAGATTTTTATATGATTTTTATATAAACAATTTCAATCATTATATATTTATTTAAAAAAATATATTTATACATTTAAAAAAAAACAAACGAAATGCTTAAAAATATTACCTAATTTCAAAATCATTCATATATATCATTGGGTACTCCTTCATCCTCGATCATATCTTCATCCAAAGGAATGAACAAGCATTTACTATGTTCCCAACTTTTTTTGGAGAAAACCTCAAAACCCTTTCTCCTAAAATACATCTAAAAAACAAACAAAAAATTGAGTTAATTATTTATTTCCCACTTAAGTATTACGAGACAATTGTTTTTAAATTCTGTTCTCTTAATAAATAATCTCACTATGAAATGATTCATATTTAAATAATTATGCTCCTCTTCATGAGTACTGTCTACTGAAAACCTGTTGCTTCCATAAATCGTCCCTTGACTGCAGCTTTTTCCTTATCAGCTATGGGAAATTTGACCCATATGTTTCCTAATCCTAGTACAATAGCGTTTGTGACTGCCTCTATTGATCGTGACACAACTGGTTGGGAAAAACTAACATTGTAGTTTTGCCCAAGAGAGTGCTGGTACGACCCTGTTGTCTAAAAATACAAAACGCCAAAGTACTTCAAGATCGATGGAACTGCCACAATGTTATTTGTGGTATCTATATCTTTCGCAATTCAGTTGTACACATATTGTGCCAAGTCTTTATTTAATCTAAATGTTCTTTTAAAAAGATCATCCCGTAAATCATCAAAAGAGTTACACCCTCATCTTCCACCTCTCAAGGTTAAATTATCTTATCTCTTCTAAATGTGCTTCTCTGTGGAATGCGATTTTGTTGTTGATATTGAAAGGAAACTTCTAAAAAAATGTTAAGAATAATTAACATAAGAAATAGCGCAGGATTTTGATGTCGTAGGCGCCTGTACAAAAAAAAATCAACGATATGCCATAATTTTGATACATAGGTCAGTAGTACGCGTAGACGTGAAATTTGGCGTGTAATTCTGTGTTTTTCTCGTCTATAAAAAGACAAAGAGTTTTACTTAAATAAGGATATTAGAATCCCGCCTTTATGGTGCAACGTAGTATTTTTCTTCAAGGTCACTACGACGTTAAGAGCAGACGTTAACTTACATAGTATAACGTCTCCCTGTTCTTTATCACTAGAACAACGAATGTTATCGAAGGAAAATCGAAAACGAAAGAAAGGAATACTGGGGCTGAATACAAAAGACAAAGATATCCGATCCAATAAATTTCACGTCTACGCTTATGTATCATGACCAATTTAAACTCCCGTTACGCTAGGGCTAGCACACGCTATATAGATAAGGTATTTAGAATGCAAGAATAGTATAATATTATTATATTAGTGAATAATTATTTAAAAAAACAACAAAATGAATCTCGTGTCCGCAAATAAAAATGAAAGTAAAACTCGTGGCATATCGGACAAAGCGTTTTTGTTTCTCACTTCATTACGACCAGGCCTCCAATGTCTAATGGAGAATCCAGACACCTACATCAGGGAGTCATAGGATTATACCTGGCAGTTGAAGGTACACAGTGACCATGCACACCTCAAGAATTTAAAACAAAAAGTTTGTAATCCTTGGGGACGTAGTAGCTTCAACTGCCAGGTATAATCCTATGACTCCCTGATGATTCCTAATAAGGATGAAACAGGTCTGTAGGTGTCTGGATTCTCCATTAGACATTAGAGGCCTGGTCGTAATGAAGTGAGTGTCAATAATTATTATTACTTATCTTTCTTGCAATGTAACATAAAATTACAGACGTAGGTACAAACAATAACTAATAATAATAGTTTTACTGGTCTGAATCTGCATCCAAATTTTTAGCTAGCAAGTGTAAATGCTTTGACGTTTTTGAGTACCAAAACCAATATTTTTTTGTCAAATTTTGGTTTGCCGGACAGGAAAAACTATTGTTTTGCGCTTGGAGCTAGATTTTTAAGTTTGGGCTCAGAATGTCTAGAAATCCAACAAAAAATACGACTTTTTGGTGAACTTTGCGGTTATATATCTTTAAACCAAAACAGAAATTAAAAAATGTTAGTCCAAGCGGAAAAACTTTAAAGTTTTTTTCTTTTTGTAGACACCAAAATTTTATAAATAAAGATATTTTTAACTACCCAAAACAGTCAAACCAAAAGCCCTTGCAACGCTAAAATTTTCGATCGCACTACATACTCTTAAGATAAATAATAAAAAGAAAAATAAACATTAAACAAAAATATAGAAATCGGAAGCAAGAAATCCCTTGAAGTTCTCCTCATAGCATTGGAGATAATTCTCTGACTATCTTAAGGCTGACCTAGAGGCCCTTTATACATTTGAATTTTGTTTGACCCAAAAATTGTAAACAGGACCTCTTACCTGACCCACCTAATTAAAACTGCCAGGTATAAATATTATGTACAGAATTAAGTGAATACTATTTTTTTGGGAACAGAAAGTCATGACAATTTTCCTGTGAATCCACTTTCTGGTCTAATCGCTGTCTTGGGTAACTCCTTGGCCATTTTCAGCAACATCCTTTTAGTTTCTGAAGCAGTGTCAGTCTCTGAAGTGGTGGTGGTACTTCTCGATATTGAAAGCTTTTCAGAGGTAGTATCAGTTTCAGAAGTGGTGGTGGTTGAACTTCTAGATATTAGAAGCTTCTGCTTTTTCCTTTAAAGTTTTGTTCTCCCAAAAACCTGACATTTGCAGTCCCCCGCGAAAAAAAAAATACAAAATAGAAAGTTAGGAATTTTATTTTTGTTATAATTAGTAAATATACGCTATGGCGCATACCGTTCAATACATTTTTTTTATTAATTATTTTTTTAATGTTTTAAACCCATTAACAACATGAGAGTCTCTTGGTAAAGCAAAACTAGCATTTATAAAACGTGTTCAAAGAAAAAATTTAAAAAATATAACGAAATTAAAAAACCGTATTTTTAACGCAAATACCCAATGTTTTATAATTTTTTTAGTGAAAAATATTACCTAGAGGGCGCGCATCTTGAATATTTTTAAAAAGGAATCGACTCTTCCTCACCAGTGTTCTTGCTACAGCCACAGAAAGCAGAGCTTAGTGGTTTTGTTATACCATTTTTTTTAGTTTAAAAAGTGAAAAGTACAGTGTGTCGAGCATACCTTCTCACTTATGTTATTTTGAAAAAAAAAGATAACTGCTTATTTAAAAAAAAATGTCTAAAAATATAGTAATATCATTTTTTAGCACTTAAATGCCGTTGATAAATATTGCCTAAGATTAAAATAAAATTGTTGTAATCAATGTGTTATAGTTATAGTTTTTGATGCTTTTAAGCAAGATTTTGATATTTTTACCTTTTTTTATCAAATATAAAAAAAAACTGGGTTGGGATCTGGTCCTGATTCTAGATTTGTTGCTAAAATCCTGTGCCGTGGGCGAAAATTTTTTAAAAATATGACAACAATAATAATTTAAACTAAAATTGTAGCAAACAATGTGTCATAGGGCCGCAGGCAAAATTTTTTGCAGTTTAAGAAGAAAGTTCTTCACAATTTTGATATTTTTTAAGTTTTTTTATGAAATATAAGAATGGAATCTGGTACTAATCATAGAATTGTTTCTAAAATAATGTCATTAATGACCCCATGTAAAGCCCGGGCATTTCGGAATAAACAAAATATTGTAATCTTAAAACAAAAACCATTGAATAGCATTCAGAAAAATCCACTCTATTTATTGGCATAAAACTTTTATTTAATTTTGTGTTAAAATGCGATTATGTAGAAATTGCAATTTTTTACCGAGAAAAACCACTTATTTAAAAAATATATATTTCTGTGAGTATCACCAATATTAAATTCTCCTTTGAATTTTGGTCGATTTTTTTTTATTATACAGTCCCTACAAAAAGCATAAATTTAGTGACCTTATTCTTTCTAATAGGCATTTTATTTCAAATAAGCATAAAGTAGGTTGGATATTCGAAGGAAAAAAATGTCATGTATTAACATTTTGCTTAGTTCATAGTGATCATGTCTAATGTAAAGACCTGCCCCCATCCCTCCCCCCCCCCCCCGCCTCGAGAGATAAAACGGCATACATCACTTTTTTGTAGGGTGCAACCAACGGGTAGATGTGCAGATTATGCCACGTAGCCTTCTTGTTACTTATAGTAGAGCAATAAAATTAGTCACGTTTATATCTTGTAACGCAATATAGAACGTAAGTTTTGTCCTAGAGTAGCGTATAATGTTATGTTGGTAACCAACTTTTTCGATCTTGGTTACCTCCTACGCATGTAACGAAACTTCAGTTCCCCCCAAATATTACGTAATCCTAGCACCTTTGGTCAAGATAAAATACAAATAAATACAGTATTTAAAAAAAATACTACAGTTTATTTTTTAATGAACTTTTCTAAAAATCAACAATTTGTCAGGAATACTCAAAACTTTTATAAAAAAAAGCCGAACACACAGTTTCTTAAGACCAGTTTAACTCTAGAGGTAAATCACTGTAGATAGAGAATACTAGGGATTCTCTTTGTACTTTCTATCCTAACTTTTTAACCGATGGACCATTTTTTTACAAAACAAACTTTGTTAGGTTTAAAATCAACCAGGCTTATTATTTGTTATATTTTATGCAGCCACCTTTTGAGGAGTATTTTATTGTATGTAAAAATTACTAAATTTTAAAAAATCTTTTTTTATTAAAATCGGTATACCTTGAAAACTACTAAACCGATTTTGGTTTAGTACAAAGTTCTATTTTTTACTTTTTCTACACAAAGTTCTATTTTTCAATTTTTCTCGAAAACGGTACGTTTTCGCAAATTTTTGTTTTTATATTCAAACTCAGGGTGTCCTATAGAAGACCCCCAATAAGCCCACAAAATACCGGCTGGCTTAAAAAACTGAAGTAGCTCTTGGAGTAAGATAAAAACCTGAATCTTTCTTAGCTCTAAACAACTAATTTTAATGTGGTTACAGTAGTATAATAATAGGTGTGATGAAATTTGCATTTCAAGACAGCATAAAAATAAAGTTTTAAATGAATCTATAAGGAGAATTAAAAAATATGTAGAATTGTTGTCTTCAATTTTACCTTGACATGTTTTCTCCAAAATTTAATGAATCCTGAATTAGCATCAGATTTGAGGAACTGAATCCCATTCGGTTTGATATAAAAGGCATCAGTGCTAAAATGATTGAAGCAGACAACAGAGTACTTCATTATTTGTCAAACCAAGCAAGGCACCCCAAATATTTCTTTTTTCAGTATTGCCTGGAAATTTGTTAGATTTCTTTAAAAAGCAATGTAAAAATGTGTGAACAAAATACGTAACAGAGTGACCGTCAGCCATTCCAGGTAAAAGTCCACAATGACCAATACCACAAAATTCGAATTTACGAATGTATTAACATAGTCTCTGTAACCACTTCCATATTTTATAATTTGTCTCCAGAGGCTAAAACTGTTTCTACTAAAAAGTCATTTAATATGTTTATTTGGGTCAAAAAAATGCCAAAAACATAAAACTTGGGAGTTTTTCATATTAAAAGGTCAGCCTAAAGTTTTTCCTTTAAGATATTTTTCCATGAAATAATTTTATAGAAAATAAATAAAGTAGGCTTGATAGTATTGACAGGATTTATTATTTTTGCGAAAAAACCAAATGGTTGTAAATAAAGATATATGCATGCAGGACCTTACATTAAAGAGCCGTGCAAATTTGAAGACAATACAAACTTAACTCTGTGTCTGTTCAACTTTTTGAAACATCAAAGACAATCATATTAAATTTATGGAAACCATAAACAAATCTAATAAAGAAAAAACGATTTTTAAGTTGACTAAAATTTCAACCAAACTGTCTATGCTAGTTGAAAATTATAATTGTTTTTATCAAAGGCAAACCTGTGAAAATTGATTTTCCCCATCATATTTCCATTATTTTGGCTTTGTGGCACCTACGGGTTTCTTGCACCATCAGTTCTAAAAGGCCTTCATCGACAAATAAAGCAAAAAAATCACTAGTACTCTTGTCTTGCATAATCAAAATATCATTGTATACCTTTATGTCTCCAGAAAAAATAGGAAACTTTTTCAAGTGATCCCCGGACACTTTATCCCAATGAGCATCTGTAATTTCTATTAGTACTTCATCCGACGAGGACTCACCGCTCCAATGAAAGTTTCTTACAACACTTTCTATTGTTTCTTCCCAGCCATCTTCACTATTTTGTAAAGGACTATTTTGTGCCGTAGCCGCTGAAGTGCTAGGAGTATCCCGCGAGAGAATCGGTAACTTACCATTCTTGTTTACTTTTCTCTTTCTTTTCTAAACGGAACGGAAGTTGTGGAAGAACCAGAAGACTCAGAACAATTACTGGTCGCTTTGTAGCTCTCAGACGAATAGGCGAAGGCTTCTTCATGTGACATAGCCTCGTTCATCAATCTTTGCAAACTTAATTGTTCTTTCTCGTAGTCCCCCATTTCGCTGTTACAATAATATTCGTTTACTAGCCGCTTGAGGTGGCCTATGCGAATGCCTAGTAGGAAATAAACACATAGTCACACACAAAAACAATACTCGACCGACCAAATCAAGTTCAACCACTACCTGGCCTGATACGCTGGCAGCGCTTGTGTCGTAGGCGTGAAGTACGCAAGCATCACATGGCCCCAGCATGAAAATTTTGCTTTGGGGGCCACGTGACACTTACAATTGTATAATATTTAAAGCAACGAGTTAAGACTAGAAAAAAATAATTTGTTAAAATATCTCTTGGATCAAATGTTTCCGATAACAGATCAGCCATATGGTCTATCTGCTACAAAGTGAAAACAATCATGCTGATACTTTGTTCCAATTCTCGCGAGCATTTTCCCGCGTAATATTTCTTATGGCAGTTTAAGGTACTTGCAGTCAAGCCACTCTTTACCTGCATTATATTTTGTTACAAAAAGTAAATCAATATCATCGGGTTCCTTTATATTTTCGGCTTTGTCAGCCTGCTCACCATATTTGTCTAGCTGTTTTTGTTCTTGATTTATTTCACACACGGTAATAGAGACAATTTCATTATTTATTTTAACTCTTTTTATTGGCGGACTTTCTGAGCCTCCTCGACTAAATCTAGGATAATCAACTTTCGAAAAGTTTTCTTTGTTTTCACTTTTCGTAGAAACGTTGTGTGTTTCAATTTTTTTGACTCGGTTAGGACTCGAGGTGTGTTAAAAAATATTGGCACTGTTAAAAAAGGAAATTACTTACGTAAGAGTAATTTTAGTCTACACAGATACAGCGTGATTTAATATAAATGGACCCCCCAGTGCAGCACACGGATATTTCTGTCCTTTGCTATTTTAGGTAAAAACAAGAGACAAAGATATTTGAGTGTTGCACGCACTAACTCTCTCAACGGAATGCGCTGTTATAGTCTTCAATATAAAAATATTCAAAATAACGAATCATATGTCTTTTTATTAATAATATATATTATGTTAAGAAGAAGTTAAAAAACCTCCAAATCAGTTACTTCAACCGAAAAGAAAGCAAAAAGAGAAATCATTTCTCTTTTTGCTTTGATCTTTTGTGTGTTCCTTGTGGGATGCTCATCCAAGTTTGAATTTTCGTTATTTCCACCCAAGATCTTTTAATCTTTTGTTTTTTAGTTTCTTTTCGGTTGAAGTAACTGATTTGGAGGTTTTTTAACTTCGTCTTTGTTTTAATTGCCTTAGGAGCATAATCCTACTGGAAATATTAACACGCCAGGACGAATTCGTATCAGGTAACTTGGATAAGTAAGTACCAGTGCGGAACGATGCCTATTTGTGAGTGGTTTAAGGTTGGAAATCGAAGTGTATGATGGTGTTTAATGATCTATAGTGGAGGGTGTCCAGTGAAACTACTGATGAGCCCACGCTGGTTACCCAGGGCGAAACATCGTTTAATCATTTCTCTTTTTGCTTTGATCTTTTGTGTGTTCCTTGTGGGATGCTCATCCAAGTTTGAATTTTCGTTATTTCCACCCAAGATCTTTTGATCTTTTGTTTTTATATATTATGTTGTTGGGAACCATAGATTAAAAAATAATTTACAACCCTTATGCCGATTAATTACCCCCAAAAAAAATTTTAAATTTAAAATTCAATTAAATATTGAAAAAATTATATTATTTTTTTGTGTTTTAAAAACGAATACTACAATTATGTATTTTTCTCTTGTGTACTTCTGTTTCTGTTTTAAATTTTTTTATATCCTACATATTTAAAAACTAGCTACGGTACATAACATAGTCTAGTAGAACTTTTGTTATAATTAAGAATTAATTGTAGAATTCTTTACAAACAATAAATAATTTGAGGTAAATTGAATTGATAATATTTGTGCTTCATTCATTTATGTCTTTATATTAGGTATGTTGTTAAACGCGATCACTCATTACCTCTAAAACTAGCCCTTAGACCCCTTAAATTATCGAAACACTGAATTCAGTGGACTCAAAAACCCCCAAATTGATTTTATTCTTAACCCATATTTTTACCTCCAAAATTTGTTGGAACCCTTATAGGTAGATATTTATTGCCCCAAAAAATTTTTAATTCCAAATCTGAAATTCCAAAGACCCGAAATTGATCATATAGCGGATATGGCTCCTTCAAAAGGGGGAAGGTGACCAAAAATTATGCCGCAGGCGAAAATTTTTACTTAGATATGACATTTTTTTACAATTTCTACTTCAAAAAGCGCCGCAGACGAAAATTTTAACAAAACGTTGCTTAATTTAAAATAGAAACAGAAAAAGGGCGCCACAGGCGAAAATTGGAGAAGTTACGTGTGATTTTTAAAAGTTTTTATGAAATTTCAGAGAATTTTTGAAAGAACCGCCGTAACAAAGCTTCTGTGTCTCCGCCACTGCATATAGTCATACGTCAATTCCCGCTAATTCCCTGACTAATTTTGATACTGTCAAATAGAAATAAAATAGTTACTCCATCTAATAACAATAAATATACTTACATAAAAACAGGTATGTATGTCACAATTTTCAAAAAATTTTGTGCCCTTACAACTTTACTAACAAACTTTCGCATTCCTAAACCTAAATCTTAAAAATGAATAATGAAAGAAAACTTTTGCACATATTATGTAGATTATTTCCCCGCAATTCTACATTTGTTTAGAGGCAGTTTTTTTTATGACAATAGGGAATTATTGTGAAAACATTTTTATATGGGGTGTTGAGATAAGGGAAGGCTTAAATAAAAATTAAATGTTATTTCTCTACATAATATAAATATAGGAAACCGTCCCATAATTTGACAGTTTACGCCTTTATTATTAGTGTGATATTTGTTATACCTAAATATATTTTGCGATAAATGCGGCGACGCACCTTTTTTTTTGTTACGTTTTGAGAGTTGAATAATAATATTAGGTTCCGTTAAGGTACTAAAACTTACTGCATTAACTTTTATCACAATTTTTTCTTGCCGCCCCCCTCCTCCTTTTAAGAAAGCTATGTATCCTCCCTTGGAAAGGACTTTAATTATTAATTTAGGTACCTATAACTACCTATAATATTTATAAGTGGTCATAAGTATTGATTACGGTTCCCTTATTTCACTGTAAGGGTGATATTTACCTTATTCGGGTATAACGCGCCAAAACTTCTTTAATGATAAGAGCAAAGCGCGCCCGATCGACAGTGGCAAAATGCGACTTTGTCACTTCTCGCTCTAATATGGGGAAATTATGGCGCTCTTTGCGGCTTTAGTAAAAATGTACTTATATCTACATATACCTGATACATTTTTAACCATCCATACATAGTATGGGGGCTATTATTGGGATCTTCAAAAAAAAGTTTTTTATTTACACTAAAATAAGTTATTTGAGTTAAAAAAAACCTAAATAAAAATTTTTGTCATGGTGTCTGTCTGTATGTCTGTCTGTAACACGATTACTCAAAAACCGCTAAACCGATTTAAAAAAAAATTGCTGATAAGCTTTTTGGAAGGTAGGAGGGTGGAATAAACTTTTTCAAAAATTATAACTTACGAACCGTAGCAGCTGGCGACACGCAGTTTTCAAATTAGGATATATAATTGCATTTTCAACCAAAAAAAAATTAAAATTTTTTTGAAAAATGGAATTTTTAAATAATTTTTTTTTTATGTTTTTTTTTAGATTTTATAGATGGCTATACGTGCATAATGGCAACATTTATTTTCTGAACAGAATATTAACTATATAGGAAGTTACTTAGTTGTTTAACCTTTTATTAGTAGATATTAATAACCTTTTATTAGGTTCTAAATTTTACTAAAAATAAGGAGCACAAGACCGTGGGCCACAACTAGATAGTTAGGACATTTATGAGAATGATGGGCTGGTGGAGGATTAATAAGTTTTGAATTATCAGTGAATTTTTTCCATATTTATTGCTTTAAAATCTATACCCTAAACTTACTTAAAACTTTCCTATAGAGTAGAGATATGGATCTGCTCCTGACCGCTCCTCAATATTATATTTTTGATTGTTAGGTAGATATATAGTCGCGTGTAAAATAACTGATTGCAATAATTGAAATCGTATTTACATAGTTTACTATGCTTTGGTCCAATTGCAACTGACTTAAGGACTATTACCTCAAAAACCTAGAAGTAATCCAAAAATGGATTCTAAAGATTATGTTTGAAAAAAACGAAAGATATTCTAGCAACCAATTATTCACTCAGTCGAAGGTTTTTCATGTGAGACAACGATATTTCATCAAAGTATTAATGCTAGTCAACAAACAAAAATTACCTTTACCTACAGTTTCACAATTATAGCTGGTACCTTTAAGTAAAAAAGAAATAGGGCACAAAATGTTAGACTATTTAGCACTAAAATGCTTTGCCAAATTATTTAAAGGAATCTGTACATAAAAAATCTTTTAAAACTCACTTACAAAGATAGGTTCTTGCACCTGATAGTTTCGTCGCATCGCTTTGGTGGTCGCTACCCTATTTTCTAAAAGAGGATAAACATAATGAGTATTTTTAAAAGCGGTAGTGCGAGGACGGCAGGATGCCAGGCGCGACAAATTGATTTACGAAAGATGTATGACGAGGGGCAGTGGAAGCAGGTGGCATAGCAAAATGGTATTGGTACGCCATGATTTTGTAAAATATTTTAAGAATTAGACTACGTTAATAGTAAAATTCACGTACCGTAAAATTAGTTATTGAATTCGAATCCAAAAACAAGCCTATTTTACGAAGCGCCAGTAGCTGTAAGAAACTTAAAATACTTGGTCCGTTATGAAAGCCGAAAAAATTTTGTTATTTGGAAAAGCCGAAATTGTTTTCTACAAAACTCGCCGCAGATAAGGTCGGTAAATTATGAAAGCCGAAAGGGTGCTATATATATAGTTAATATTTTTATTACCTAGTGTGTAAATTAGAAAAGAAAAAAAATTTAATGAACCAGGTGACTAAGTATCAGTCCGAAAAAATTTTCCAATCGAAAAAGATTGTAAGTATCTGTCAAGTAAGAAAATAAAAATGTTTCCCTTCAAGAGTGGGCTTATATAAAAATTTTGTTAAAAATCGCTGAAATCTCTAAGTGTTTAATAAAAGTGAAGTTAGAAAAATTGAAGTGAACGAAGAGAAGTATAGACAAAAATTTGGTGAAATTCGAAAAGTGCTGAATAAAAGTAAAATTGAAATTTTACTACGTTAAAATCTCTTTTTTATTAACTAGGGGGGAGGGTTGGTTGTGTGCACCGTATTTTCAATTGATTAAAGCGAAGTTTTGTATTGAGTGCAGATTTTTATTAAATTAGGTTGAGCGCTTGCGGCATCATCAGAAACTTTTATTCTTATTTTTCTAGTTTTCCAAACATGTTAAGTGAACCTATGCTAAAAGGAGCAGTCCAGGACGTATAAACACTTTAAAATGGGACATACACAGTTAAAACAAATTTTTAAAAATTCCGGAGAATTTTTTTGATACATTTTTCGCTCACATTCGATTTCGAAGATTAAATGGTTTTAAAAGTCAGACAAATTAAATTTGAAAACATTTATGAGCGTTCCATATAAAAGTCAAGGTTAATAGATTGCGCAATCCACCTACTAAACTACTAAAAACAAATGTCAAAAAAAAAAGTTCAATCCCCCCTACTACCCTCTTGCCAACCTCCAACCCCATCAAAAACTAATAAGCTTACCGCCTGGTGCCAGAGAACACATTTCGTCTATTGTTACTTTTTGCTCAATTTGCACTGATTTGGTTATTTAGAATCAATCACTTGGCCATTATTCTTGTTTTGCTGCCATTCGAAGCCCATGGACGGGACACATCAGAAACATATGTCTAAATATATGCGTGTTAGTCGCTCAATTTTACTAATTTTTTCTATGTGTTTTTATGAGAAGTGTTGGCAAGGTCAGAACAAATATTTTGATTAAATTGAATTAACAAATGTTAGTTACATACTAGATATAAGGCCAGATAGAACTGCCCATGGACGGGACATCTAGAAATTGAAGTCTTTTTTGATTTTATAGCTTAGTCATATTTGTCTAAACTTTTATATAATTTAATCATTGAGACTAAAAAATCTGAAATGGTAATAACACATTTAATATAATTTAAATTTATGAAAATATTTTTAATAATTTTGGAAATCGTATATATCTTGGGACACCATCGTTACCATAAATTAAACAAATTTTAAAAATAAATGAAACGGGTTTATTAAGATTAAAACTTCTTGGTGGTAATTTTTTGCAGTTTGGCCTACCCGTAACTAATTATTGTTTCTCTCGCTTGACGTGAAATAATGCTTAGCTTAAATGCCTTTATTTGTTAAAACCTTTTCTCAACGTTTGCATTGTTGATTCTTGCTCTTCTGGATCTAACCATTTCCCAAGCGATTCTCTTTACTTTGCCACCCACGCCTTAGCCGTTAGATGTTGCAAAAAAATTCCAAATTCCATATAAAGTAAATTTGACATGATAAATTTGTTCTTAAATTGTGAGGCACAGCCATCCGACAAAAAGACAATATCTGTCATTAAGGGGTAATTTGTAAGTAGCCACTCAACAATTTTTTTGATAAAAACAAAGACGCCTACTAGATTAAAATTTTTCCTCAGTATTTATATTTGTCTCGAAATGGTCTCAAAGAAAATCCGGCAACTCCGCTTTTTCATGCAAGGTGGAATGAGTTACCCCGAACATCACCGAATCGGCGGCTGCCGGCGGCCATCTTTATGTAGTATTTTGCTAAATTCGTTCTAGTGGCTTTTTATTCAAAATTGTGATTAAAACAAATTTAATTAAAGTAAAAAAAAGTGTAATTGTAATTAAGTGATTGTTTTTCATGACAACGATGACTGTGGGGCAAGCCAAACATTCATTTTTAATGGGATAAAGACAAGGATGTGTACGAGGTAACAAATTTTTTGAATTTATAGTTATTTATCATTCTTAAAATATTTAAAATATCAAAGAAATCGCTTTAGATTATTACTTAAAGACAAATGCTTTTATTTCGCTTTGAATATGACCCAAACGTCGCCTTAAAAAGACATATAAAACCAACAAAACAAACAGATTTTCGAAGTGTCATCAAGGTAAATCAAATTATCCTTTTTTTTAGTTTATTGACGATTTTTTTGCTAAAGTTTAAGGTAAACTCATCAACAAAAAAATCGTTTGCACCTGAAGACGATCAGAGATTGTACTGATCGAAACGTCGTGTATAAATAAAATATAGACAATAGAAGTCCGAAACAAAAAAATCGTTATTAAATATCTGGTTTACATAAAGTAAAATAAAATGCATTTTCAAAGAAAAATGCTTTAAATTCTTCTTATTACACGTTTCTATCGGCAAGTAGCCGATTTTACTCGATTGATTTAAAGAAATTTCATTTGTTTCAAAAAAGTTTGAAAAAAAGTTAGAAAAAAAAGTTGTAAATGTGGATAAATCGGACCCCTGATTATAAAACTGTTCTGTTGCCTTAAAATATTTCTGTGATTCTAATAGTGGTCTGTGCTTAAAATGGAACTTATTTGGGATGACGAAGAAGATGAAGAATTAGACTTTATAATTAATGGAATACCTACTAAGAAGGATTTTTCAAAGAATGAGATGAAGATACCTTTTACAAAAGGTTTAGAATGTCCAAAAAAATCATGTTTTTTTTCGCTAAGCAAATAATTCACCTTTTTTGCAAATTCGTTTTAAAGAAACTGAAATATTGGTTGGGTTGGTCTTGTGGTGTAATAATTAGTATGTTTTCACACGTCACCGTCTTTGTCGGAACAGAGAACATGCTCTATGAAAGAAAAAGAAGACAATCTTTTCAATACGTATTGATTACGATGTAAAAACATATACTAAATAAATAGTCAGGTTTTATAGTTAACCAATTATAGTAGTTTTAGTTGCCTTTTCCTCCATACAATCATAAATCATCAATAAATTTTGTTTTTTTAAAACAACCTCAAATTTTACGTGGTTTTTTGACAGCTGACAGGTAATAATCATGATCACCACACAAAAAACACAAAAAATGCAGATAACTGCCACGTTGCCAATAATTTCCTTACTTTTTCCAAGTGGAACATATTCGGAACTTTTGCAAACCAAGTAAATCTCAAGGGTCACCCTCAGTTCAAGCGGCACTTGAACAAGTGGAATAAGTAAGGGGAAGTGGTGCACATGGCCATCAGTGAAGTTTTTGTGTCGGGATAAAAGTGCCACTTTAGTCCTTAGGTATAATGTACGGTTGACTGTAGTGATTAGAAGAATAAGCTACTGGGCCAGTTAACACTTAACAAACAAATTTAAAATATTTTTTTTCATTATAAACCAACCTGATTTAAATTGAATAAAAAACAATCGCACTAGTTTCTAAGATAAAGGAGTTTCTTTTAATATGCCAATAAACAATCGAAATGAGGATATTACCATAACAAATAAATTTTTGCTGCAATATTGCATGTAGTGTACCAAAAAGTCAATTGGTTACCAGGGATCCTGGAGAAGTACTAAACTTATTATTTGTTTTTTTTAAAATTTCTGTATGTTACAAAATACAGCAAAAATCCAATTACAGGGGCATTTCAAAAAGTGCAGTTTTTTTATCAAAAAAAATTCAGTCGATTTCCTAAACTTTGCAGTTTTTTATTGGATTTAAAATTAGGTACTTCCTAAACTTTTATTTTTTTCCCTTAATATTCCATTTAAATCCCTACATTTTTTGGGTGCCTTAAAAACTGCAAACCGTTTTGACAACTAATTTTTTTTAAATCCACTGTAGGTAGGCACGGTGACTGTACATTTTAAAATTAAAAACAAAATTGATAAGAATCTTCGGCAGTAAGTACTCCCTTATTCTTACACTTTCAAGAATGCCTGTACTATACCATAACTAAACAAGAGGTGAATATGTCAATGGATTAATTTTTTTCTTAAGAAGTAGTTTAGTTCTTAAAAAATAATCTAAAAAAAAAACAACAAAACTGCTCACCATGGAAACCTTTTAAACGGTAAGACATACGAAAAAGTTTGAATTGGGACAAAGTTGCGCAAGTTAACGCTTTGTTTAAAACTAGACAAAAGTTGTAAAAATAGGAGTGTAGCTCCAGAGATATGCACAAAAAACTGGCGCCTTTGTACTGAAAGTCCTGAATGATTAACATTTCTCTATATATTTTCTTAAGATCTTTTTTTAAATTTATTGACATTTTAGTTGGAAACGTGGTTTTTTTCTCCTGCCGTTTGGTTCATGAAGTACGACAGATGATAAGCGCATCTACTTCTTGACCGGCCGTATTCATAGCCATTCCTTGGGTAATGTAAATTCTTATATCAAAGGAAGGAGGGAGCCTTGAGGAACAACTGTGCATATCGCCGTTTATTGCACGTAACACTTGATGTGGGTGTTATGTGGTTCAGTTTGGACTCTCGTCTTTTATTGAAATTCACGACTACACTTTTTTCAGCCATCCATAAAAAATAAAAATTTTTGACATGGTGTCTCTCTGTCTGTCTGTAACACGATTACTGAAAAACCGCTTAATCGATTTTTATCAAATTTGGCAGAAAAATTCTTTGTCACCAGACGCAGAGCTGATTAGTTTTTGATTTGCAAGAGGGTAGGAGAGGGGATAGAACTTTTAAAAAAATGTAACTCACAAATCGTAGCAACTAGCCACACGCGGTTTTCAGAATCAGATAGAGAATATAACTTTTGCATATTAATAACTAGAAATTTTTTTCTGGATTAATAAGTAGAAATCTTTGGAAATTGCATGACATGTGTCAAAAATTTCCACGAAAATCGTATTTTATATCCTTATATTAGATTTTCTAATGTTTTAAATAAAATTTATGCAGTTTCACTCAGTATTCAAAATTTAAAGGGTGCGTGTCACATTTCCTTCTCGGAAATTTTTTGAAAATTTAATTTTTAGCCAATTTTTTTTAACAAAAGATTTCGTGATTGACTCCAGAAAAAATCTCTTTCCCTACGGGTACGGGATCAAGCTTTTGTTAGAAAATTGCCAAAAATTTTCTAGAAATCTGACACGCACTAGTTATATTACTACTGATAATTGCATTTTCAACCAAAAAAATAAAAAAAAATTTGAAAATATTTTTTTTTAAAAGATTTTATGGATGGATATACGTGCCTGCGCTGACGCCATTTTTTTTTCAATCAGTCATCAAAATTCCACGAATATAAACGAAGTTAATCGATTTGATCACACAAAGTAAACAGGCTACCCAAATTTTTTTTGAATTCAAGCAGTTACTTTTTATATAAGGCCCTCTTAGAGCGCTTTTATGCATGGAAGGTTTAGAAATTTTATCGTATAAACCCCACTAAGCTTTAAAGCCAATTTTAATGACGGTATAAACACTTTAAAAATGCTTTAGCGTATCGCTTTCAACCTAAAGAAATACTCCAATCTGATTTTACCGAAAAATCTGTGGTTAGCTTAGTTGTTTTGGTTTTTTTTCCTTTAAATTTACATATTTATTGATGGACGTAAACACTCTTGGAGAAAACGATTTTATTTAAACCTTTCGGCAGGTAATAGAATTTTCTCTTTTTAAAATATTTTGTTTTTATGCGATTGCTTACTGATGCCTTAAAATTAGGGGCACATAGTATGAAGCTCCAATTTGGGGTGGTGCTGCTGCTGCGAACGAGTCATGTTAATAACATTATATTTTTACAGGTTTCTTCCTATTACCTGCTTAGAGGTACAGGATTCTGTATTTACGGTCTCCTGCACTTTTCAATTTTGACGTTTTTGTTTCTCAGTTTATTCAACAGCTGGCGCACACAGGTACCACTTCTCCGCGGACTAAAAACTTTTTGTTTTAAATGCGAGGGGTTGCATGCTTGCCTGTTTAGCTTCAGCTGCCAGGTACAATCCTATGACCCTGATGATTCCTAATATGGATGAAAAAGGTCTGTAGGTGTCTGGATTCTCCATTGGAGGCCTGGTCGTGATGAAGTGAGAAATAAAAACGCTTTGTCCGATATGCCACGAGTGTTGCTTTAATAAAAAAATTCTATCAAAGTTGTTCTAACAAAATTTTCTTCTAGAAATGGATATAAAATCTGATAATACGTAGCCACGTGGGTTAATTAGCCATCATTTTTGCTTTTAGCTTAATCAAGGTATTTTGAAAATCCGCTTGCAGTACCTTTCTTGGCACAGTTTTTTTTTTTACGTTTTGTTACTTGTTTTATTAAAATTTTTAAAATTTAGTCAAAACCAAGAAAACGAATATTAATTTTCAAAATAAAAAGGTAAAACCACTATTTAGGTAAAGAATGCCTGTCAAAATACTGCAAGCGGTTTTATGGAATATTTTGTATGTTAGCGTGGTTCAAGGCTAGCTTAGCCCTAAATCTTGGGTTTCCCGACAAAAAATAAGGTTGTAAAATAATATTTGTAATCCTTGGGAACAAAACGGTCTAAAACAAAAAGCATGTGCCCATAAGAAAAAAATTAACTTTTGCATTTATTTCCATAATCAGCATACAATACAAATGATGAATACAATAGACTAAGCCGAATAACATAGGTATTTGTTGTCTTTTTATATATACGATACCCCTTTAGATTAATAAATATATTTTTTGATCTATTTCTGTGACGTTTTCTTTTGAGATACCAGCAATACACAAATAATACAATACCAACGTTTAACATTATAATTTTTATTTTATCAAATTTTATATACAATCAACCAAACAAATATTTCTCGTAAAAATAATGGAAGGTGTCTTTTTGCATTTTTTCCACACAAATAAGTTTTGTTGTACAGGGTTCTCCATTATAAACTTGGTCCTATGAAGTTTAAACAAAAAGCATTATATAAGATATATTTCTCTACTATAAACCTAGTAATTGTCAAATATGATATTTGCACTAAGATTTACTAAGATCTAAAATAGTAGCTCCCCCCCCCCCAGGTCTAAATATTTATACCTGTGGGGGGGGTACTAAATTTTAAAAACAATTTTCAAAAAACACTTACCCATACAGAAAATTGATTATTTTGTATTGTTATTGCAAAATACCACTGAAAAACTGGTTTTTTCTCAAAATACACCATATTTTAGAAGAAAATGCCCTAAAACTAATTTTTTTGACAGGTTTCAAAATGGTAAATGGTGAATAAGCCAAAAATTTGGTACATTATAGCTTCATTATTTGTGTTTGGGTTATAAAGTTGGTGATTTTTTAGACAATCTCAGGGGGGTGGTTTAAATTTGTAGCCCCCAGAAAGGATTGTTTTGTCGCATTTCGTAATAAGTTTGTTTATAATTTTCCTAAGTAACCACTTTTACAAGGATGAATTTACCTTATTTAATATCCCAAGTTGTTTATTACCCAATAAAGCACCTCCTATTTCGTCCAGAAAAACGCCATATTTTGAACCCGTTTTCAGCACAAAAAATATGTTTATGAGGGCACTACGAGGCAAAACAAACATAAGTGAAGGTCACTGATTATACACAAAAAACATACCAAACAAAAAAACCCAAAACAACTATATTAATTTATTTACAAACTAAAAGTAAAACATTGAGGTTATCTAAAAGCTCAGTCAAAAAAGCTCTCCTTACTCAAAGCCCACTCATTTTAAAGCTGTAGTTGTGTTCATCAGTAAAGGTTGATGCAAGCCAAGGTGCAAGCGGAGGTAAAAGATCCGAACTCGCTGTTTGTGATTGAACGCAGCGCTAATATTTTTAAACTGACATTTCGAAAGTGACAGAAATGTAAAAACTTGCATTTAAGTTTTTTAACACATTTCATAAATAAAAACTCGTTTTAAATAAATAGAAAATTAATATACTCCTTATTTTATTATTACTCATCTAAATAGTGTAACATCAAGTATTAATTGGAAAAATTAATTACCAAGAGTAAGTTTTCATTAGAGTGACATATAGCCCCACTGTTAATTTATTGTACAGTGTTTACTATTTAAACCCCGCGTGGGTTTAAATTTTTTAATTTTCTTTTCTTCTAAATTGAAAATTTCCTCTTAAATCCAACAAAAGATTGTGTTGAGATGATTATTCAATAAACAAATTTATTAAAATTCTTATAAATCAAACTATGTCCAAAACTCAAGGAGGGTTTCTTTCACTTAAACTTAGGACCGTTCTAAAATAGACTAAACCTTGTTAGTACTTTTTAGTAAATCCCACCGTTAGAGTTTAAAAAGTTGGTCCAAATAGTTTTACTATAACTGAGGGATTTAATTCATTCATTTATGAGATATCTGCATTTAATATTGAAAACATGAATTCATAATTTTGCTCCATTAACATCCTACTGGCGAGAGAAAAGTACCTGTTCGTCAGTAAAAAAACGGTCATTTGGCATTACTCTGTGGACTAAACTCTCCTGCACAATTGTTGGGTTAAAAATAAAAAAGATATATTATATTGCATGCTTTTTGTTTAAACTTTCTAGTTTCGTCGCATCGCCCTGGTCACCACTCTATTTTCTAAAAGAGGATAAACAGAATTAGTATTTTCAAAAGCAGTATTGCGAAAACGGCGGTGACTTGCACCATACATCTCGGCTTGGGTTTCTAAATTTAAAATGATGCCAGTCGCGTTAGAGCGAGAAATTAATTTGCTGAAGACGTATGACGAGGAAGAATTAAACTAAGTTAATAGTTAAATTCAAGTCCCGTAAAATTAGTATATTGATATCTAATCCAAAGATAAGCCTATTTTACGGAGCGCCAGTAGCCGTGAGAAACTTAATATTAATAGATATTAATTAGAAAAGCAGAAAAAATCCTTGGTCCTTATGAAAGCCGAAAATATTTTTTTTATTCGGAAAAGCCAAAATTGTTATTACGCCGCAGACAATGTCGGTGATTCTGAAAACCGAAAACGAATTTGCAAAATATTATCTAACCTGCTGTAGGTGCCCACGCTTTCTGTCCGCCTAGTGTTTTGCCTCGTGCCAGACGCTTGAAAACCATTTGACTTTAATAAAATATTTTATATGAATATGAATTACTACATGCATAAATAAAAACAACTAGTTAATAGTTTTATTACCTAGTGTATAAATTAGAAAAAAGAACCAGGTGACTAACCCCCAGATGAACCGTAAAAATATTCGGATGAGTTTTATGTGGGATCAAGAGAGAAAAAGAATGGATTAGATAGCCAATCGCGATTAGGTTATGGGTTTAATTGTTAGAAGGAATATAGTTATATTCGTGTAACAAAAACCAATAACTTGCGTGTTCAAAGGGGGGGGGGGCGAAAACAAAAAAAAAAGGAATAGTATGATGGTGTTTAATGATGTATAGTGGAGGGTGACCAGTGAAACTACTGATGAGCCCACGCTGGTTACCCAGGGCGAAACATCGTTTAATCATTTCTCTTTTCGCTTTGATATTTTGTGTGTTCCTTGTGGGATGCTCATCCAAGTTTGAATTTTCGTTATTTTCACCCAAGATCTTTTGATCTTTTGTTTTTTAGTTTCTTTTCGGTTGAAGTAACTCATTTAGAGGTTTTTTTTAACTTCTTCTTTGTTTTAATTGCCTTAGGAGCACAATCCTACTAAAAATATTAACACGTCAGGACGAATTTGTATCAGGTAACTTGGATAAGTAAGTACCAGTGCGGAACGATGCCTATTTGTGAGTGGTTCAAGGTTGGAAATCAAAGTGTATGATGGTGTTTAATGATGTATAGTGGAGGGTGACCAGTGAAACTACTGATGAGCCCACGCTGGTTACCCAGGGCGAAACATCGTTTAATCATTTCTCTTTTCGCTTTGATATTTTGTGTGTTCCTTGTGGGATGCTCATCCAAGTTTGAATTTTCGTTATTTTCACCCAAGATCTTTTGATCTTTTGTTTTTTAGTTTCTTTTCGATTGAAGTAACTCATTTAGAGGTTTTTTTAACTTCTTCTTTGTTTTAATTGCCTTAGGAGCATAATCCTACTGAAAATATTAACACGCCAGGACGAATTCGTATCAGGTAACTTGGATAAGTAAGTACCAGTGCGGAACGATGCCTATTTGTGAGTGGTTCAAGGTTGGAAATCAAAGTGTATGATGCTGTTTAATGATGTATAGTGGAGGGTGACCAGTGAAACTACTGATGAGCCCACGCTGGTTACCCAGGGCAAAACATCGTTTAATCATTTCTCTTTTCGCTTTGATATTTTGTGTGTTCCTTGTGGGATGCTCATCCAAGTTTGAATTTTCGTTATTTTCACCCAAGATCTTTTGATCTTTTGTTTTCTAAACTAAAATGTCTATAATTACACAGAGACATATAAAAAGGCCTATCAAACGAGACATGAATTTCACATTTATTTTTGAGAAACCTCCTGATTGAGCTTTGAACGTACTCCGCGACCGTCGAGCTAGAAAACTCCCTTAACCCGAGGTTGACATACTTCAACTGATAAACAGATCTATTTTTTTTTTAAATAATTTAAAGATAGCTATTTTTAATTATAAACTAATGATGACTAGATTAGTGGTCTTAAGCCACGTAAGAACAATCCTAATGGTTCCAAGGAGGGGGACCGGGGTAACCTGTGCACAAGCTAACCGTGGACCATTAACAACCCTTCCTAATATCACAGTTAGTAGCGCATTTAAAGTAAAAACAATAAGCCGTTATTGCTCGCAGGTGTTCTTTAGTTGCCTTCAGTGCCTGCGACCTCCGTTGGGGCGTAGTTCCATGGGTGTAATAGGTGGGGAACAGTTTTGGGATGGTGTGTGACCGATAGTAAATATATGGAATAATCCTACCTTAGTAATTTCGCCAGCCTAGGACTGGTAAGTACGCTTACCCTCGACCTATCTATAGGGTACTTATCGATTAGGGGGGTGAGATAACCAGGACCTAACAGGATTTACTTCTATTTGTCCTAGATAGGAGCCGCTTGGCTGAGTATTGTCGTGAATCTGCCGGAATGTTGGATAGAATGGGCAGTTATGAGAATCCTAGTCTGACCTCAGCTGTATGAATCAAGCTAGGAATCCACCAAGAAAAGGCCTAAAAGACGCAGGGTTTTAGTGGTCGGAAAAGTAAATACAAGGTAACATTCAGCAAGTAAATCTCGTAAACTACAACTAGATTAAAGGAAATCGTGACTAAAAGTTAAGTAAAATCATAGGAGGGGTTGTAAAAATCAAGAAAATTGCCAAAAAGGGACTCACCTGGGTTGGTACGTGGCCTTGAAGTGTTAGAAAACTCGAAATTTCGCTGTTTTTATGTTTCAAAATTACTTTAAAATATCCGCACTTGCGAGTGGAATTCATAAAATGTGCCTGTCTTTAAAAGGGCCCATTCTGAGGCAGGACCTAAGTGGCCAAAGACAGTTAAGGTTCCAGCGGTTATGTAAATAGGCTCAAAGGTATGACATTATCTCATCTATTAGATTTCTCAAGTAAAAAACGCAAGGGTTTCTCTATGCTAACTGGAGTGTTTTTACCTATCTTTTTGAAGTAGTTTATGGGGCGTAACAAAGTGCCTACGGAGTCCGAAAAAAATTTCCAATCGAAAAAGTTTCCAAGTATTTGTCAAGTAAAAAAAAATTTACAAAATTAAAAAATTTTTCCTTTCAAGAGTAAATGCTTCAAATTAGGAAACTCAAAGTCATAAAGTTTCAAAATACAAAATTTATTCAAAATTTGGTAGGTTACACGTGTTTCGCGTACATACGCATCTTCAGACCTACAAATTACGATATACTAGTAAGCTAATTCTAATTGCAAAAACCGTCAAAATTAAAAAAAAAAAGAAAAGAAAATAGTAATTACCTGGTATATAAAACGTCACGGTAGATTAACATTTAAAGAACATTACAAAAGTTTAAAAAAGTAAAAATAAAAAACATTTAAACAAACGAGACACGTTCTACATTTTACAAACAGAAACAAATGAACATTTTTAGGTTAGGTAAAGGACATAACCACAAAATAATTATAAAAGTTTTAAAGAAATTATTTATGCCGGAGTAAGGATTGAACCCGTGTATTCTGGATGAAAGGCAGAAACGTTATCACTGCGCTATATTTGCTGTTGATAAAATTTTATTAAAATCTTTTTACTGCTGTAGGTTGTTAAATATTAAACCTGGCTCAAAACTGAAAACATCATTTACACACACCAACACTGGGCTCTTTTTGGCCTTAGTAATTTCCATTTTCTCTAGCAAGTCTAATTTATTGCTCTTTTTGCACTCATGTAACAAGGTAACGTTTTCAGAAATTGAAAAGTCGTGTTTTGTTGACAAGAGGTGGTTGGAAAAGGCTGATTTTGTCTCTGTAATATCTGTGTTTTTATATTTGTTAACAAAACTCAAATGATCGCGGACTATAGTTAAAACATTCCTCCCCGTCTGTCCTACGTAGATCGCAGGGCAACTACCACTGCTTAGAGAGTATACACCCGATTTTGACAACCTCTCCGATTTGTCCTTAACGTTCACTAAATGAGCTTTTAGGGTATTGATGGTCTTGAATTCAATACAGATGTTAAAAGGCTTAAAGAACTTTGCAACTCCACTTCAAGAGTAAACTTATATAAAAATGTTGTTAAAAAGGTCCCGTTCAGGTATAAACTTGTCAAAATTTCGTGAAGAAATTTTGGAAAAATCTCTAACTGTTGCATAAAAGTGAACTTATAAAAATTCCTCAAAATTATTCGTGAAAACGACTAGGGCCCGGTTAGGTAGAGACTTATATATAAAAATTGTGTGAAATTCAAAAACTTTCTAAGTGTTTGTGTTTTTATGATTCGACAATCTTTCCTTGTCACTGTTTGCAAATATGCGATCATAAAAATGTGATGTTTGATTTTCCGTCCCGTTTTCCAAAAGAGTCTAGTAAAAATGGTTTTAAAAATTAGACAAATTAAATTTTAAAACATTTAATAGCGTTCTGTATAAAAGTTAGAAAAAATCATGAAATTTAATAGATTGCACACTTCGTCTACTACACTAATAAAAAAAAAATAATACAAACAATTGTAACAAAAGGTATACCAATACAAAAAATGTCACACACTAGGAAAAAAATATACTTATAACTAATTGAAATTTGGTTACAAAATGTGTCAAGACTTAGATCTACAAGTTAGTAATGTTTTTGCACAAGAAAATTCTTTGATATTTAGAATGAATCGAGTAAAGTTTATTTTTCATAGTCAGATTGATTTTTGTTCTGTGTTTTTGTGAATTACGTCACTTGCAAAGTTTCAAAGTCTTGTAAATGGAAGTTTACGTCTGAATTTGTAGTACAAAAGGTATGTGAACCAAAATTTTCATCAGTGCTGAGTCTACAACATAACAATACCATACTTTTCGATTCAGTCCTAAGTGAGACAGATATCGTCACTTACTAACTGTTACTTACTATTTACCACTTGGAGTCACTAAAGTTAAGTTTTTTGTTTGAATTTATTTATACTTATGTTTTTGTTTCACTGATTTTTCGATTTTGATTTTGGACGACACAGAAACACTCACGGACGTTTAAAAGTTTCTCGGAGAAATCACATATTCATAAGCTATACTTAAGCTTCACTTAAAAAGTTAAAAATGACGAAAATGTACTTAGGGACTGACCTATATTTATATATTCTTGACCGACCAATCAGTGTCCAAGTTTCACAAAATTACTTGTTGACGGAGCTTGTTAACGTCTCTGTCCTTAGCTTAAAAAGTCGGGAGTATAAAAGGCAAATTTTTTGCTAACTTTGTTACTTATGAACAGATCTCAATGAATAATATACTAGGATGGTTTTTGCTTATCGATATCTCTAAAACTAAGCGAGCTAACGCTTCGTAAATTTCAGTTACAAAAACTACTACGTGTTTTCATACAATAAAATATAGATGAACTTAACTTTATGGGCAGTTTTTATATAAATCGGCTAGGGACAATCCTGTTGCTCAGATTTGATATTAAGTTGAGTTAAAATCGATGTGGAACTTTATAATATATGAGATTAAGGTGTTTTTAAGCGTTACATGAAAATGCATATATTTCTAAAACGTATGACCCGATTTCGATATGTTAATTTCAAACGATAGAGATTGTATTTATCTATATAATTTGTGTAAGTTGTTTTTTTCTTATATTAATATCTGCTGTCTGATGAGCACCCCCTAAGAAGGCAGTTTTCTTTTCCTAGAGGGATTTAGACCTAAACCCCTTTGTCGAGGGCTAGGGATCTTTAACGTGCTCCACTATCAATGTATGGATCACACGGGACCGTCCTCTTAATGTCCTCTCCAAGAGACGGTGTGGAATCGACTTAGCCTGCCTTCTAGCTAACTCGGCCTACTCCGCTTCATACTGCGTTTTACCTTAATCTTACAAAATTCTGTAATTTTATAAGAAAAAGTGCTGAAAGACCCGGGGCTTGAACCCGGCATCTCCTACTTGAAAGTCGCGCCGTTAACCCCGAGACCAAGCAGGCAGGCTTAATCTAAGCTTTAATCTCTCTCGAACACACATTATGCTTATGGTGTGCATATTTGCATTTTTCTTGCAAACTAATATAGATAGAGGCAAAGTGATTGGTATTTTTGAAATTAGGAAGGAAAGGGAGATTCAGACATTCAACAATATACAGGCTGAAAGGTACAGGATTCTGTATTTACGGTGTTCTGCACTTTTAAATTTTGATGTTTTTTTTTCTCGGTTTATTCGATAGGTGGCGCACACAGTTACTACGTCCCCACGGATTACAAACTTTTTGTTTTAAATTCGAGAGGTGTGCATGGTCACTGTGTAGCTTCAACTGCCAGGTAAAATCCTATGAAAGGATGAAACAGGTCTGTAGGTGTCTGGATTCTCCATTAGACATTGGAGGCCTGGTCGTAATGAAGTGAGAAAGAAAAACGCTTTGTCGGATATGCCACGAGTGTTAATTTAATTTTTATTTGCGGACACGATATTCACTTTGTTGTTTTTAAATATTTTGGCTTTTTAGTTCGGCGCAACTAGCCTCCTCCGGAGCGATTGCTTGCTGATGCCTTAAAATTAGGGCCACGTAGTATGAAGCCCCAATTGGGGGCGGTGCTGGTGCGAACGTTACCTCTTTTTAAAAGTCATGTTACAGTGACGTTATACTTTTACAGGTTTCTACTTTATAACCTGCTGAAAGGTACAGGATTCTGTATTTACGGTCCGCACTTTTAAATTTTGATGTTTTTGTTTCTCGGTTTATTCGACAGGCGGCGCACACAGTTACTACGTCCCCACGGATTACAAACTTTTTGTTTTAAATTCGAAAGGTGTGCATGGTCACTGTGTAGCTTCAACCAGAGATAACATAATAACTTACGGAGATTAACAGAAATATAGGGCCGCGCAGGAACTTCGTTCCTGTAGCGCATAGCGCATTTCGGCGGAGAGTGAAAGTAATGCTTGTATTAAGTAAACACCAACCTTGCACCGTCCATTTTTTTCTATATGATCATGAAAGAAAGACAGAACATTTTTGAATGTCGACACATATTTCACAGAATTTTAATTTAGTACCTGCCGGTTTTTGCCACCGCTTGTCAAATTCTAAACCTGGCAAGCGGTTTTTTTAGATTTTCAAAAGTGAGTTATTTTAATCAGTTTTGGTTGGAAATCGCTCGAGTTTATGGGATTTTTGAAGAGTGCCGAAAATTAGGGTTCAGATTTTTGCGAACCAAATCCCTGAAGAAAATATTGTCATGATTTATACAGAGTTAAGCAAGCAGATAATAGGTTAAAATACAACAAAACAAAGAGATATATGTTAAAACATTTATAAAATCTGTAAGACTTTGGTACTGGGATTTTTTCCCAATTAATAAAAAAAAATAACATAATAAAATGTTGTTACCTTTAATATTTGATAATAGTCCTCGACATAGTTATGACCCCCTCCTGCTAATTTAGATTTTTAAAGGGTCCAAAAAACTTTTTGTAAGCTAAAGAAAGTTTTTTATAAAGTTGGTTAAGGTTTGTATAGAGCTAAACTTTTTTAATACTAAGAAGTATGGAAAAACTGTTTTTTCATATCTTTTTATTATTAAATAAGTAAGTGTCTGTAAAAAATTAACTAAAAGAATATATGTATTTTATTATGCGTCTGGCTGTGCAAGTAGTTCCTTCCTGTAGCCACCGGCTGCCCTCGTGTCGCCGACAAACAATGTTCCTCAAGTTAACACAGAATCGGACACTCTCGCGTAGCTATTACTTTCTCTATGGCTTCAACTGCCAGGTACAATCCTATGACTGGATTCTCCATTAGACATTGGAGGCCTGGTCGTAATGAAGTGAGAAACAAAAACGCGTTGTCCGATATGCCACGAGTGTTACTTTAATATACAGGGTGTTTCATTTAAAATAGCAGACTTGGTGTCAAAATTTGACATTTAAAATAACATTTAGCTATGTAAGACAGGTAACTCTTAAAGCATGCACACAGTTATACAAGTCTTCCATTTAACTTTCTTCTAACATTAATAATAACGACGCTTACTGGGGGGTTAAAATATAGCGGGATACCCTGTATCATTGCATTGTTCAAAGTAGTACCAGATCTAGATAAATCATTTTATTCTTCATCAAAAGGAGAAATGACCAAATACTTTTCCTTTTTTTAATTTTTTTCCAATAACCATAGGTTTTAAAAAAAGAAAAGATCAAAAGATCAAATCCAGACATCATTTAACACCATCGCACACTCTGACTTCCAACTCTAATGGTGTTAAATGATGTCTGGATTGAGGGTGACTGGTGAATCCACTGACGAGCCCACGCTAGTCACCCCGGGCGAAACATCGTTTAATTGTGTCCCTTTTCGCTTTGGACTTTTGTGTGTTCCTTGTGGGACACTCGTCCAATTTTGAAATTTCGTTCTTTCCTCCCAAGATCTTTTGATCTTTTCTTTTTTAGATTCAATTCGGTTGATGTAACTGATTTGGAAGTTTTGACCATAGGTTTTATTTATTAAATTTTGTTAATAATATTACCAAATTTAGTCTAGAGCAGCTATATTTAAGTTTGTATATATTATTGTATGCGTATGTACAGGTATAATTATGGCATTTTGTGTGAGCATATGCCTGAATTGTGGCACGTTCACAAATTATGGCACCTTACACGCGGTTCCACAATTTTAAAATAAAATTTCTGCGGCCCTACTAGTTGAACGACAGGTTAAATCTCTGTTTCCGAATAATTGTGGTATCTTCTCTATCCCACCCAATTCTGGCATCCATAGAAAAAAAATAGCCATGTTAAAACGTTTTTTTAAAAATAGTGTGTAAGGTGTCACAATTTAGGTTATAGTATGTGTTTTTACCCACGCATTTGTGGCATTCAAAAATCAAACCGTATGGTGGCGCCCTTTATAACTATAATTTTTATCGCTGCGCTGTTGCCGTTTTTGGGATAGCTATGACCTATTTAATTAAACAGTAGTAGATCGTTGGATGCCAAGGGTGCCATAATTTTTATTTTAACAATTTAATAATATATAATGGGGATTTTCCTTGCGCATTTTTAAAATAAAAATTTTTAATTCAACGGCGAATTTAAATAGGTGAAAAATTTTTGAAAAATAATGCATGTTTCAATATTTGTCAAAATAGCTAAAATATTTACTTTCTGTGAATTTTTTTTTTTAATTAAGCAGGTTCTTCATCCTTTCAATGAGAAAATTATAATTTTCGAGTTGTGACGGGAAAGCTGCGCGGGGTCTTTAGCTAGTATGGAAAATTTTTTTTTGTGGACTGGCGTAGACTTTATTTCATCAAAATACAAAAGTTTTATATATCCTTTTAGACTTTTACTACTGGATTGGGTTCCTGGGCAGGAGGACATAGGAATTATTGCATCAAAATGGGTTTACCATAACAAAAGTTATGAGCATTTAGAAAGAAAACTGAGTTAAACCGTTTTCTGATTTTAAATGATCATAACTTTTGTTTATGTAAACCGATTTTGATAAAATAAAGCCCATGCCTGTCCAGGAGCCCAAAATAATCTAGCAGTGGAAATGTTACATCATCACATTCACCCCGTTGTTTTGGAACTTTCTTACCTTTAGATAAATATAACTTTGGTTTTATTGAATCGATTTTAATAAAATAAAGCCTATGTTCTGCCCAAAACGAACGAATCCGTTTAGCAGTTTTTGCATGATGCTGGATCAAACAGACAAACAAACAGACAGACAAAAATTCTAAACCTTGTATTTGTGGTACCTAAGGAGTCTGTTTCGAAGCCCACAAGATAAATATTTAAAAAATATTCAATGTACCCCTTTGGAGATTTATAACATGTAAAGATAAATATCTAGAAAGACCATTTCTGAACAATGAGTATTTTTTAAAAATTTTTAATGTGCTTCTAAGCAAACCATACAAAATACAATTTTTAGAATTTGTTTGTTCCAGCATCACGAAAAAACCACTCGACCGATTTTGATGAAACTTTCACTATTGGATACTTGGGCTCCCGAGCAGGGCATAGGCTTTTTTTTTTTTATCAAAAAATCGGTTTAAGAAAACATAAGTTATGAACATTTAAAGCAAGAAAAACAATGAGAAACGGGTGGCGACGCTACAGGGTCTGTAGCTAGTAATTACTACTATTTTCGCATCTACTGGATTCCTCAGAGTTCTGGCAGGCCATAGGCTTTATTTCATCAAAATTGGTACACTAGAACTAAAGTTATATCCCTTTAAAGCGAGAAAAACAGGAAAAAACTGGTAAATCACAAAATCAGGTAAAAAGTATATGACCAATTTTGTTCTTAATTTTTAATAATTTTTTTCCTAAATTGTGGCATATTTACAAATTGTGGAACGTTACACAGTGTTCAACAATTTTAAAATGCAATTTGTGAGATTCTACAGATTATATACTTACGCAAGGTTGGATTCTTCACTTGCTTTTATGCAATCTGGAAAAATATTTTTCGCTAAAGCATTTATCTACATATTACAAAAAGGTCATTTCTGTAGAATAAATTTTTTTGTTTTAAGTTTTAGTGTCGGCTTTTAAGCAAACCATGGAGACACCAAATATACAATTTTTAGAATTTTTGTCAGTTTGTCTGTCTGCTTGTTTGTTTCAGCATCACGCACAAACTACTGTACTTAAACTACCGGATTACTTGGCCTCTTAGGCAGGACATAAGTTTCATTTTAATCAAAATTGGTTTACTAAAACCAAGGTTATATCCATTTAAAGCAAAAAAAACAGAAATAAAACGGTTAAATCACATATTCACGCAAAAACTACTTAACCGATTTTGTTCTTTAAATATTTTATTGCAATTTGTGTAAGCCTATACCTAAATTGTGGCACCTTACACAAGGTTCTACAATTTTAAAACGTAGAAATCCATTCTACAGGGTTTGTACGCAAGGTTGGATTCCTCACTTGCGCTTATGCAATATGAAATAATGAAATTTTTTTCGCAAAACATTTATTAATAGACGGTTAAAAAATAAAAGTTTTTAGACAACGAACAAAAAAAGAAACTTTAAAATAATACACAAGAACTAAAATAATTATTAGAGAAATAAAACAAACAAATAACTTAATGTTTTTAGCAAAACCGCTCATTCAATTTTTCAAATTTTTCATTTTTGTGATCTGGTTTTTGACGCAATATTTTAAGTCAGTCCACCTGCGATTGTTAAGACTTGCATGTTTTTTTTGACATGCTTCACAGTCCGCCTTGCCTGGTACAATTCCTTTTTTTATTTGTACTCGGAAATACTCAAAAACTGCCTTTTTCTCATCGTCATCTCAGGGGATTTTGTTAATGGTTCGTTTAGTTCCTAAAAATAAAGTTTGTCGTTAATTAAAAAAATGGCGCCAGCCCGTATAGCCCTCCATGAAACTTTTAATAATTTCAAAAACTAAGGCCCTGACGACCATTCACGATATTATTAATATCTCAAAAACAAGGAACCTAAATATTTATCATTAGAACAGTTTTTGTTCAAAATGTTTTATTCATCTAAATGTAAAAACCGCATTTTGCCAGCTTGCTTCGTAAGCTAGAGCTAAAAAATAATTTACTTTCCTTGCTACCCTCTTTCCAACCCCCCCACCCTCATTAAAAACTAGTAAGCTTCTGGTAAGAAAGCATTTTTGTGCCAAATTTGATAAAAATCGATTTAGCGGTTTTTAAGTTATTGTGAAATTTCTGCTCTGTGCCTAATAGTTATTTACCTAACAAGTTTGGAGAGTGATACTTTGACGCACGCGACGGCAAGTTGTTAAAGGCCTAAAAAACACTTTTTGCACATGTCAAATACAAAATTTTTCCTACTTTCGTAAAAACGGTCTTGCCAACATTAAATATTTTTATTTTGCTTGCATTTTTTATACGTTTAAGTTAAAAAATGTACCTAAGAAAATGAACTGGACCCAAAAAATCGGTAAAAACAAAGCGTGCGTAAAAGTATGTTTCGCGCATGGCATTTCTTCAATCAAATTTTGTGTTTATGATGGCGAGCGCAAAAAATACATTCATGCACGGCTTGCCGGAAATACAATATTCCGCACGTAAATTCGTACGTAAAAGTACACTTATAACTAGCTTTTCCGCCCTTTCCTGATTTTCTAAAAATAATGTTGCAAATTTAGTTAAAAAATGAGTGTCACTGGCAGAATAATAAGCCCTTCGACGTTAGGCTAGTGAGTGTTTATTAAAAGGTTTTTCCATATCGGGACCTACTACCGTATAAGTACCTACCTTTTAAGGTTTTTCCTTTACCAGATGTCTTACGCTTTGGTTTTTTTGATAATGAATTCGGTTCGCTTTCACTGTCAGATTTTTCATCTGTACTGACATGGCCATTATTTTTTTTGCCCTTTCACCAGGCGTCTTAGGATTCAGTTTTATTGTTGTTAATAAATTCAACTCGTTTTCGCTGTCGCTTTCACGTTCTAAAGGTAAAATCTCATTTTTGAAAATATTTTGGGTATCATTTGTGAAATCTTGCTCCTCTTCTTCTTCCTCTTCTATTGGAGGTAATTCTAAAACACAGTTTTAAAATAAGTTTATTTTTAAATTTATTTAATACCAATCAAGTAAGAAACCACTTTATTTTTGAGATTAATATCAATGTCTACATGAGTAACTTTAAAACTCCAATTTCAGTTAACGCTTGATTTTTATACCAAAAACTAGCTCTAGATGATGCTAATTTAAACTCGAATCACTCTGAACAACTAAATTTGCATAAATGGGAGAGTTAAAACTAGTTTTTTTAGAAACATCGGGTTTTAAGTAAAACTGTTTAAAAATTTAAGGTAACACATCTATTCCATGTATTTATTTTTATTAACAATATTGTACCTTCTAGTTGAATGTCTTTCAGTTGCTTTCCTGCAAATTTATTTGCCTCACCAGTGTCCACAGCCATTAGGAGCCTACTAACTTTGGTAAGTTCAACGACATCCTCGTGTAATCTATAGAATTCTCTGTGAACCCTAATGTCATGGCCCAAATGCCTGGCGAGCCAGTCGTACTCGTTTTCCGATAGATCGAATACTTGACAGACTGTGGCGATGTATTTACGCAATTTTGTGCTTGTGATAAGATCAGGCTTCTCTAAGTCTATTATTTCTCCTACGATTGTTCTTAATACATCGGGTCCCCTGAGATAAGTTAGTGCCATCATACTTCTTGCAAATATGTACGGATTTTTTGGATTGATTCCGACAGCTTCGTTACGATGTTTGATTAGTGTATCAATTCCCACTTTGGTTTCAGGTGTCAAAAGTACTGGAACAATCCTGCCTCTTTTGCCAATTATATTTACAATTATATGACGCTCGGCCAGCTTTACTTCATAAGGTGTTAGTGCAGTTATTAGTTCTTGACTTGATTGTTCGGCCCATAAAGGGCGTGTGGCAAATTGTTCCAATGTCATCCTGGACGCTTCTCCTGCTCGTCGCTTATTAAACAAAATAACTCTGCAAAGTATGAATTTGGCCAAACGACTCCAATTTTCTGCAGTAGGAGACTCAATTAACTTTTTTTGAGCTTGTTCTATTCCAGTTTTAATATATGCATTGCATTTTAAAAGATCGCTTGTTAAAGTGAAGAGTTGGCCTACATTAAGTTTTTTCTTATATAAAGTTGACAATGCATTAGAAGATATTCTTATCTGCCACTCTAATTCCATTAAATTACAAAACGCTAATAGAGTTTCATTACGACGCAAATTTTCCTGTCTAAGCGCCGTACCTCTTTCAATATTAGCGCATTTTTTAAGAGAATGTCCCAATTTTAAAGCTAGAGAAGGTATATTGAATTCAGGCCTCTTGCTCAAATCGTTCTGATGTCTTCCACAAAGTTTCTTGACTCCCTGAACTACTACGTCAAATTTTTGAGGTGTTAAAAGGTCAATTAGTTTCCAAATTTTGGGTGGTTATTTCGCATACCGTCATGGTTAATCTGGCCAGCTGCCTCATATTTTGGCGAATTAGTTCGCATTGGGTTGATCCGCATTGCATGGCTCCAAATTTTAAAATGAGATTATCTTCTTTACAGCAGTCGCCTATATCATCACCACGAAGGTTATTAACAATATATTTTCTATATTCATCTGAAAATTCTGTACCGAACACATTGCTCAAAATTGCATTACTCTCGGCAATGACTTGGCGACTGCCGTGTAAAAGGTCGTCTTCAGGTTGAGGTTTAAGATCTTTCTTTGCACAATTTGTTTTTAAGTGATGCCACAAATGTTTTTTTAAAAGAAATCCAAGACAATTTGGGCAAGGACCGTAATGCTTATACTTGTTGATACGAATTTCGTTTATTGTTGGTCTTCTTACCAAGATTAGCTCCCCTTGTTTTAGAGACATTACCTCACAATTATAATGAAAATCTCCTGCTCTTGTTATTTCAGCCAGCCAGAAAGCCAGAGCTCGTGCCACATCCATCTCTGTTGAATGCTTGACCTCAAGATGCCTAGCCATATGCAGGATCAATTCATGACAATAATAACATGAATGTTTTTTATCTCTGATCCTTTTCCCTTCGGAAGTTTTTTTAGCTGCAGCTATTTTTAGTAGATTAGCTGTATATTCATTAGACATATGTTCAGTCGTGCTGTCTGCTATTGTAGTTTCGGATAATTTATTTGATTTAATTGGAGGTTTAACCTGGATGTTTTCAATAATTCTTATCTTTTTTTTGATACAGGTTTTGCTAAGTTGTAATCTTTGCTCGTGGAAACAGCATTTTCCAACCTAAATTCTTTTTTATGGTCATAACTGTTATGAATCCCTTCTTTTGGACTGTATGACGAAGAAGAAGGTTGATTGGCATCTAGGTCTAAATCTATATTTATTGTCCGTATGCGTCTTGATTTTGACTTGTATTGTTTTGTACTTTTTTTCTTAATTTGCCGTTTTGGTAGCTGTATTTTTTTTTACCTTTCTTATCTATTTCACAATCAGAACCAAGGTTTTTATCGCTTTTATTCCCGAAATCACTCGAGCTGTCGTCACTGGGTAGATATTCGCTTCCGGAAGTTTTATCCTCGGAAAAGGAAGAGTAATTTTTTTCATCTTTCGTAGATTCTGTATTTTCTACAGTCATGTTGTCATCTTTTGTCGATATAATGCCGGAACTTGTTATTGTACTGCAATTTTCTTCAATTTGATTTGGATGTACGTCTTTTATGTTAGGTTTTGCAATTTCATTTGCATCCCGTTTAGTAAGCGCTACAGTATCATAGATTTCCGAAGTTACATTTTGCCGTGTAACATTTTCCAGCTCTTTCATGTGTTGCCATCCTGTTAAAAACATAAAAAATACCCAGTAATAAATTAAATAGGTAATCATAGAAAAGGAACACTCGTAATAAAACTGGGTGAATTATAGTTATTTATAGGTATTTCGCACTACTGGTGCTCATCAGAACGGTGCTACCCAATGGAAATAGGAGATGAAATGATGCTGAAAATGTCTGAAAAGGAATCATGAAATGTCGATGAGTCTAAAAGAAAACCAACTGTCATATTACATCTTCGGCAGGGGTAACTTCATTTAGAAGCAATATCAAGCGTCATCACGGAGACACATTTAATTATCTTTACAAACTTCCAAAGCTCTGATGAGCACCAGGAGTGCAAAATACGTATCAACGGTTTACCTTTGCCTTTTTGAGGGATATGCTCGTTAAACTATTTTTATCGTTTTTTATAATTATTTAGAATAAATTATAACGATTGGCGAATACTGTCACGAAGAGGCCTTAGACCGAATTGTGGTAACAGCACGAGTGTTGTAATAAACATTACCGCACCACCACAATTTGTTTTAAATTATATATATTCATATACAGGGACCTCGCACATAAAATTACATTTATCCAACACCTGATGGTTATTTATGCTATGGGACTAATATAGCATCAAATAAATCACTAGTCTGTTATGGTATATAACTCACGCTGTCTGTAGCAACCAACAATAACCTAGACTAAAATAATATGAAAAATCAGTCTGACAATTTAATGGTTGCATTGGACAAAAATCAATTTTTTATATTTTTTTCAGTTGTTGGATAAAATGTTGTATGCCACCCGCGTGTTATGTTCTCTAAGTCACTGGAGAAATTATACCACTCTGCTTAACAGCCTCGTATACATTTTTCTGCCGCGACTTATTTTTAACATTAAATAATTAAATAACTATCAAAAACATTTTGCTTTTACCAGAGATGAACTTAAATAGGCTCAAATGGGTTACGTAACAAGCTCTTATTGACCATTCCAGGTCACCTAAGTTTGACAAATTCCCGTGTGGGGCACACAAAGCGGCTGTCATAAGGTTGTCATTACTGTCATAATTTCGGGTTTTTAAAACCATTTATTGTTCTTGGCTTGGTTTATTTATTATATTATTATTATTCTGATTTTTAATACCGACTCCTACGCTGGAGATTTATCGATCCCTTTGTGCCGTTTTAGAACATCCAACAACTGCGCAAAACAAAGGCATTTTCAATAGAAACAATTTAGTTAGCACTCTGATTTTCTTGTTTACAATACAATTTTTCTGTCTGTCTGACAATTATTGACTTGTGTGCCCAACAAAATGACGTCAACCTGGAATGACTAATAGTGCGTGGCCCATAAAACTAATAACTATTTATACAAAATGTTTAAAAAAATTAGGCTATGCTAATATATTATTTTTGTCCTCACAGTTAAGTATTTATATAAAAAATGTTGCTTTATAGTTCGAGTTCGAGTCCAATTTGCTTTTAAAGTCTAATGTTCTTAACTAAAAAAAACAAAACGAATGTTATCGTGAGGCTGCGTTTCGACAAATATATCCTATAAAAAAAATTCTAGACACTTTAAGTTGTTGCAAACAAATAGAAATTTGACAAAAACTTAATTTTTTAAATAACCTTCAGAGTTAAGTAAGTCCACAGCATTTAAGTTGGCAAAAATAATAATTTCAATGGCATTAGGAACGGCGCTTCCTTAGGAAACAAATAATATACTTTAGTAAACCAAAACTTTTTATCTTTATGAATTTACAGACGCCCAGAAATATACCAAATCTTAATATATATTATTTTTTTAAATAAAAATAGTAATAAGATAATGAATTTTACCTCTTGTTGCCAATTCTCTTTCAAACGAAGTAGTTCCTTTGGTTGACTCATAACTTGGTATTGATATAGCTTGTAATTGCTTAGCAAGTTGCTGTTCCAACAAGTTGGCCGCTTGGCCCTCTTGAGCCAATACAATCATTTGCAAACTTCGACGGGAAGCCATTATATCTTTGATAAATTAAAAATGTTTACTTACTGGACCGGAAAAGTGAACTTTACAGGTCCACACAGAGAATTTACAAAGCGAGCCTTAGGCGAGTCCTGTAAATCTTTGGAGTTCTGTAAAGTGAGTTGCCAGTCACGTCACCTTTTTTTGCATTTTTTTCAATTTTCCGCCACGAAATTTTGTTAGCAAACCTTAGATTCAGTTTCAGAACCCCAAAAAACATTAAGAATAGAAAAAATCTAATATCTAAATTATCCGAAAGCTTTCCCGCGAGGGGCCTTTGGGAAGGAACACAAATTTACTGTGTTATTTGTCCGCTTTGTGTTTGTGCATTCGAAATATTCTTTGTCAAAATATAACGTCCCTACACTAACGGGTAAATGACATAATCACGCAAAAACTATTGGACCGATTTTGTTCTTGTTTTTTTAAAATTTTTGCGCATTTTGTGTCAGCCTTTACCTAAATTATGGCATTTTTGTAAATTGTGGTACCTTACAAGAAGTTCCACAATTTTAAAATGTAATTCCTACAGGATATATTCGCACCAAAACACAAATGTGATAAAACTACGAAAAAGTCAGCCAAAGTCAAAATAGTTATATACCTAACAAGTGCGGAATTACAAACAGTTCTCTGCCGCGTTCTCGTTACAGTCTTATCTCTGTAACACCAGAACCCTTATACCTCACTGTGAAGAACATCCAAACCCTTCCATCACTTACTCCACAGAATAGGTCCAAACCTCTGTCTTTCACAGACACAGATCCTGATCATCGAAATAGGATAGGAGACAAGCTGACTGGACATCTACCATGGCACTGAGGAGTCCCAAAAAGGACGAAACGCGTCTGTCGTGTGGAAGACAGAGGTTTGGACCTATTCTGTGGAGTAAGTAATGAAAGGGTTTTGATTTTCTTCACAGTGAGGTATAAGGGTTCTGTTGTTAAAGAGATAAGACTGTAACGAGAACGCGGCAGAGAACTGTTTGTAATTCAATGCCCGTCGCGGTGTTTGCCAGGGGAGTAGTTGTTTAACAGTATTCTGCTTCTTATCAAGGAGTGAAAGGGTTACATGAACTTTGAATTTAGAATTGGCATAACTTTCCCAATAGGTTAAGTAGTTTTAGAGTTATAGCAAAAAGAGAGAACTTTTTGGTGAAAGTCGTGACAACTTTTGACAACTAAATCTAGATAGGACAAATTATCAAAAAATCGATTAAAAATGGCTGACGACGAAAACATATCTTTGTTTTGAAGTTAGTTTTTTTCGTAAAAAATAAACTGGGACCAAAAAAAATACGCCTATCTTGTAGGAAATTTTTATCTTTAATGTAAGATTATAATTTTTTTTTAGCACCAAAAGTTTTTTTTTAATTTAAAAACCCCAAGAAATGGTTTGTATCAAATTTTTCAGATATGTCTAGGCCAATAGCACATTTTTCAGAATACCGTATTTTCATTCCAAATCAGTAAAATTTATTGAAATCGGATAAGATATGTGAGTTACTGACATTTAAAAAAAATTACGACTTATATTTCCATACAAAACTTATCTCCGGTTTTTTATTTTTTTCTAAAAAAATATTAACGCTAAAGTACTTAAAACTTTTAACACCATATTAAAGATAAAAGAATTTTCTACAAGATAGGCGTATTTTTTTGGGCTGTTATCTAGCTTTCACTAAAAAAATAGATATTTTGTAATCGGCCATGTTTAATCGGCCATATTTGACACAATAATTATTTTTCTAAGAAGTTCATTATATTTAAAGTAATATCAATTTTATTTCTTAAAATCGGTCAAATATTAGTAAAGTTACGATTTAAAAAAAAATACTTTGCAAAAGGCTTGACCGCCATGTTTGAACGGACAAATTTCTTTTATTATGCTTTTGCCATATGTCCTAAGAACCTATATTTTTAGAATCAGTGGTCAAATTTCGGCACAACGGGGATTGGTACCTATATAAGCAAAATACTTCCAAAATTACCTTTTTTCCATTTTTTTCAAAGTTTCGTCACGAAATATTGTTAGAAAGCCTCAAATTCGGATTCAGCACCCCAAAAAGAATGGAAAAAATCAAAACTACCCCAAAACTTTCCCGCAAAGGGCCTTTAGGAACACAAATTTACTGTAATAATTGTCCGCTTTGTATTTGTGCATTCGTGATATTCTCTGTAAGAAAGTACGAACAAAAACGGGTATATCACGCAAAAACTACTGGACCGATTTTGTTCTTGTTTTTTTTGATATTTTTGCGCATTTTGTGTGAGCCTATACCTAAATTATGGCATATTTGCAAATTGTGGCTATAAGAGGTTCCACAATTTTAAAACGTAATTCCTACAGGATATATTCGCACGATTGGATTTCTCATTCGCTTTGATATTTGATATATATTTTTTCGAGTTCGGGTAAGCCGTCAAGAATTTGGCACTAAATATCTTCATTTAACAATAAAAAAATCTTGAGAGTGAACTAGAGTTTCCAACTTCCATTGTCTTTATTTTTTACTTTTTTTTTAACGTTTCGATTGCTAATGTATCTGCAATCGTCATCAGGCAATAGAAGTTCGAAACTCTAGTTCACTCTTAAGTTCAACATTGTCTACCACCTTCAAACAACAATAAAAAAATCGTTTGGAAAAATAACTTTTACCGCACGAATTTTTTAGTAGTTTTTTAATATACAGGTCTAGGTTATTTAAATGAAAAATAGTACCTATAGATAGTAATTTGATTTGAAGTAAAAAATAGTATATATCTTGAATTAAAATGTTGTGCTAGAGTGAAAGCTATGGGTAAAAGTAAAAATCGTGCTGAAAAGTAAAAATCGCGCAGAAAAGTAAAAAAAAATCGTGCGGAAAAGTACAACTTTTAAAACAAAAAATATTTTGCGCACGCTCGTGGGAATAAACTTCATTTTTATGTTTTTTAAAATTTTTCTTTAGTTTACGATTTTTTTTCTTCGATATTATTTTGGCTTTTTCAAACTTTGAAAACAAAAGCCATTTTCCATTTATTTTTCTTTTTGTTAGTCAAACCTAATTGTGCTCAATGGCCATCTAGGATTCAATTAGGTACAAGGTTTGAAAATGCCAATAACTGATTTTCCTCTTAGTAAACTTGGTAGCTATAATTCGCAGCTGATAGAAACGTCCAACAAAAAATTACAATTAATAAAAAAAAAAATCTCGTAAACAAAAAACCAAAAATCGCCATCTTGGATGGATCTGTCTAAAGTCACAAAAAAATACAAATGACAAAAAAATGGTTTAGTGGCGATCGGATGCACATTTTATATTAATGCCCCCATTTGAGCCACACTAGCTGTATTTCCTAACTCCTCGAATTTGGGAAACTCAGTAACTACATTTTGTCTTACAAGTACCCTGTAATCTGTATAATTACAAACGAATTACCTAAAGAACGTAACAAATGTAGTACCTAAATTTTTATTCTAAGGGCGTTGCTGTTACTAGAACTTTATGTGAAGAAGTAACTGCTACAAAATGCCAATTTGGGGCCCGATATAATTTGGCGCCTATGTGACCTAACCTAACTTTTTGTAATTTCCTCGTAAACAAAATAATGCTTTGTTCTAAACATAATAACTTAATAATAAGCAGTAATTAAATAAATATAAGTACGTACCTGATACTAATGGATGCTTCTAAATTCTTTTTTTTTGAAAAAAAAACAACTTAACACACAGGAGCAGCCAAGAATCGTAGTGAAAAACCACTAAGTGGTGTATTGTGCACTACTTGGCAACAGTGCAACCTAAACTGTGGCATCGTTCGTGTAAATCACATGTATAAAATCGTAAATTTGTATTATTGCGGCATCTTTTGTTGCACATTACAAAAGATAATAATTGTGGCACAGGTGCCATAACAGATTTTTAAGTATAGATTCCTTCCTATGGAGTGTATCCCAAAACCGAGTATATTTTTAAAATTCTGGTAGATGGCGCAACCAATTTGCGTCGATTTTACCAGATTGCCATAATTTGGGATATAGTTTGGGATGCCACTAATATTGCGGGGCATGTATGTGTGTGTGTGTGTGTGTGTTTATTGTATGTGTTATATATATTTTTTGGTTTGTTTTAAAGCCTCTTGTAGAACTGATGTAGTTTTTAGGCATTTTTGTAATTACCGCAGACAATAGCCAGGAAAATAAAACTAATAATATTTGTGTGGGATATTATATTCTTTATTTTTGAACGCTTTACCTGGTTTGACAGATATTCGTTTTCGTTATACAGGGTGGATTCTTTAAATGGAACGGTGGTTCTAGCGGCTTTAGGGAAGATGTTTTAAAAAAAACTCTAAAAGCGAATCTTTAATGATTTTTTACGAACTTTCTGCCCATGATAAAAAAAAAATTGGGGCCTCCAGTTGGGGGCCCCAATTTTTTTTTTATCACCACCTCTTTTTTTTTAATAAGAAGGTACCACTTGTGGCACCTTCTTATTAAAAGCTTGTTAAAAAAGAAATTTATAACACCAGTTTCTGACAACCAATCTGTAAAAATTTGAAAATTAAATATTTTTTGCCAATTGTTTTAGCTTCAAAATAAACTACATATTTCTCTGTTTCCTAAGCGGAATAAAGAAAATACCACACAAGGACATTATTGGCGGCCCACTGGGGGCCCTCACTGAAGGCCTTGGGCCTACTAACATTTTTTTCATGAGGAGGTACCACTTGTGGCACCTTTTTGGAAAGCTTGTTAAAAACAAATTGATTAAATAACTTTTTCTGACATCTGTCAACCCATGTGTTAAAAATTATTGTTGTTAATTGTTTTAGCTTCAAAATAAACTACATATTTCTTTATTTACTAAGCGGAATAAATGAACCACCACACAAAGATATTATTGGCGCCCTTTTTGAGGGCACAGCCTAATTACCTTTTCAAATAGATTCGAAACACATGTTGATTTCTTTTTCACTCAACCATCCTTAACGACAAAAAATTGATTTTTTAAAATTTTTAAAACATGGGTTGACAGATGTCATAAAAAGTTATTTGGTCGAATTTCTTTCTTAAGAAGCTTTTCAAAAAGGTGCCACAAGTGGTATCATCCTCAAAAAAATGTTGGTAGGCCCTGGGCCTTCAGTGAGGGTAAAATGTTAAAGCCACGTTAAGCTCAAAAATTTGTGATGTTTATTTATTTCTACTATTATTTTATTTGTTGGTTATTTCACTTCAAATTCCAAGTAACCTGGTCGCTCAGTATTGCAAATTTTAGAGCATTAGGGCGTGAGATTTGGTAAAATTCAAAATAAATAAGGGGCCATCTTGCCAGAGAAGCAAGCAAAGAAAGTCTCAAGTCTATCTAAGTCGCAAAGCAAGCAAAATATAATACAACGCCACCAGGCAAATACTTAACTTTCAAAATAAGGCCACACGGCACAACCTACCAATAACCATTCCTAATACGTACACCAAAATATGTAACATGACATGTTGCCCATAAATGAGTATAAATATGATCCTTAGATCTGAAATCGGCAAAAGCCAACAGTATAAATGAGTCTATAAAAAATGTGATCCTTAGATCTGAAATCGGCAAAAGCCTACAGTATAAATGAGTCTATAAAAAATGATCCTTAGATCTTATGTTCGGCAAAAGCCTACTTCTATCGAATTATTTGTGTTTTAAAAGCCACAAGAAAACCACCTCCTCCCTTAAAATAACCTCGATAGTATATAACCCCACATTACCCATAAAAAATACATAAAAAATGTGGCAAAAAACCCAAAAAAAAAGTAAAAACTGCATAAAACGAATGGTGAAAGCCTCAAAAAAGGTACTTAGCTTTGATTCTACAGCGACCAGCACGTCTGCTCCACAGGAAAGGTTTTGTACAGCTTCCAAACGTCAGGGACCAGCAGCACACGCCAAGCAAAGGTCTCCCCACATAAAGGTACGAAGTGTAACAAAAGATCTCAAAGAATTGGCCTCACCGGAACAAAGCTAGGTAGGTATGGGGCAGGACGTCATGAAAAGGATGGTGTCTTTCCACTTTACCAATAAAGTCTTCCCAAGAAAATCCGTCTCCGCAATTAAAAGCCCGAATGGGAGAAAGACCCATTGTAAAAAAATTCAAGAAAATACACAGAAGTGACTTGAAAATGATAGATAAAAATGCAAAAAACGTGTTTAACAAAATGGTGGAAACATACCTGGTGTTCGGCTTTTTTCAAGCAGTTCTCCACGCCATCGTTAACCACTATAATTAAATAGCAGCAAACTCAACAAACTGAAGATCACAATGGTAACTTTGTTTCACTATTTCCGTATAATGCGCAGTTCCAAAGAACTTTTCTAAATTGTTAACATGGCGGTGGAGGTCCGTAGGAATGTACGTCTACAGATGAAAAGGACGTCTTGTCCTGCAGCAATGACAGGCAAGGTTTTGTACAGCTTCCAAACGTCAGGGACCAGCAGCACACGCCAAGCAAAGGTCTCCCCACATAAAAGTACGAAGTCTGACAAAAGATCTCAAAGAATTGGCCTCACCGGAACAAAGCTAGGTAGGTATGGGGCAGGACGTCATGAAAAGGATGGTGTCTTTCCACTTCACCAATAAAGTCTTCCCAAGAAAATCCGTCTCCGCAATTAAAAGCCTGAATGGGAGAAAGACCCATTGTAAAAAATGCAACAAAATACACAGAAGTGACTTGAAAATGATAGATAAAAATGCAAAAAACGTGTTTAACAAAATGGTGGAAACATACCTGGTGTTCGGCTTTTTTGAAGCAGTTCTCCACGCCATCGTTAACCACTTTAGTTAAATAGCAGCAAACTCAACAAACTGAAGATCAAAAAGGTAACTTTGTTTCACTATTTCCGCATAATGCGCAGTTCCAAAGAACTTTTCTAGATTGTGAGCATGGCGGTGGAGGTCCGTAGGAATGTACGTCTACAGATGGAAAGGACGTCTTGTCCTGCAGCAATGACAGGCAAGGTTTTGTACAGCTTCCAAACGTCAGGGACCAGCAGCACACGCCAAGCAAAGGTCTCCCCACATAAAGGTACGAAGTCTGACAAAAGATCTCAAAGAATTGGCCTCACTGGAACAAAGCTAGGTAGGTATGGGACATGACGTAATGAAAAGGATGGTGTCTTTTCACTTAACCAATAAAGTCTTCCCAAGAAAATCAGTCTCCGCAATTAAAAGCCTGAATGGGAGAAAGACCCATTGTAAAAAATGCAAGAAAATACACAGAAGTGACTTGAAAATGATAGATAAAAATGCAGAAAACGTGTTTAACAAAATGGTGGAAACATACCTGGTGTTCGGCTTTTTTGAAGCAGTTCTCTACGCCATCGTTAACCACTTTAGTTAAATAGCAGCAAACTCAACAAACTGAAGATCAAAAAGGTAACTTTGTTTCACTATTTCCGCATAATGCGCAGTTCCAAAGAACTTTTCTAGATTGTGAGCATGGCGGTGGAGGTCCGTAGGAATGTACGTCTACAGATGGAAAGGACGTCTTGTCCTGCAGCAATGACTTTTATGGAAATAAGATGTTCGACGTCACTTCCGCATGAGGAAGGGGTCGCAGGCACGAATTCACATCGCCGGCACTCGCCAATGAATGACACTAGCGGGGTTTTTGAAAATGGTACTTTGAACGCTAGATTTCTATCACTTACGCCAAGATTTCGTTTAAATTAAAAGAAGAATTGCATGATTTTTCATGCGGAATATCATGACAATAACAAGAAAGTGAGGTTAAAACTATGAATCAAAACCAAGGCAAAACGAGATGAAATTAGGAGGTTCTGCATTACAGCGATGCACAGATATTCGTCGTAAAAAAGAGAGAAACGAGATGGCAGTCAGGCAGTTTCGGTTAGATCTAATTCGAGCGAGATATTAGGAAGTTATTGTAATTTCGTTCCCAAGATCATACGTTAAACTTGTAACGATCAAACTGAGCGTTACAAGGGCCCCTAAATGGTCCGCCAATAATGTCCTTGTGTGGTTTTTCCTTTATTTCGCTTAGTAAATAGAGAAATATGTAGTTTATTTTGTAGCTAAAATAATTAACAATTTTTTTTTTTAATTTTTGACACATTGGTTGACAGATATCAAAAAAAAACTAGTTAAATTTCTTTTTTAACAAACTTTCCAAAAAGGTGCCTCAAGTGGTACCCTCTTATTTAAAAAAAAAATAGTTGGTGGACCCTGGGCCTCCACTTGCGGGCCCCAAAAGTTTTTTTATCATGGACGGAAGGTCCGTAAAAAATCATTAAAGATTCGCTTTTAGCTTTTTTCGTTCCATTTAAAGAATCCACCCTGTATATCTCGGCAATCATAACATGAATAAACAATACTTAAGTTTGGGCAACATCTGCGGATGATCGTAAGTATAGGTAATCCGTACTTTTATTTCTTTTTTATTTCACAAAAACATAAGGACTTACCCAGATCATTTAGAAAGTCTTAAAAAGATCGTTTGAAATTAAATATTACTGTCATTTTTGACCATAAACCTTCTCCGATCTTTATTTTAACAAAACTGAAAAAAGTTTAAAAAACCTACCTACAGGCCTGTTTCATCCTGATGATTCCTAACAAGGATGAAACATACCTGTAGGTTTCTGGACTATACATTAGATCTTGGAGGCCTGGTCGTAATGAATTGAAAACCAAAATGTGTGTCCGATGCCCCGAACCTTTCTTTTTATTTAAAAAAAAGTTTGCTCTGCACGAAAATCCCTGTGTTTGTCGACATTATATCGTCACCCTAGAATTACAAGGTTCTATCTACCTGCCTTGCAACTTTTGGCAATTGCATTTTTAAAAAATCGTGCTCTAGAACTATGCCATCTGTTTTGTTTAAATATTTTAAACTAATAATTTAATTTGACTTAATTTCGAAGATTTTAAAAAAGTTGGTCTGATCTATTTTTTTCCACAGGAAACTGTCAATGTTTGACACAGAAAATTGGGATAGAACTTTGTAATTCTCAAAATAATTTTTATATTAAGAAATTGGTGAATAGAACTTTGGTACATTTAAAAGTTTTAACTTCTCGTTAACCGAGTTTAATAAAATTTGGTAAACTTATGTAATTCCAGTCACATTATAATATTAAAATAAAAACTGCGTTGGTGGGGGTTAGTTAAGAAGGTGGGTGGGGGGTAGTTAAGAAGGTGGGTGGGGGTTAATTTATTTTAAAATTAAAAAAATCATAACTTTTAAATCATAGCTGCTACGGATATGCAGCCTTTAGATTTAAGTTTCCCTAAGTTTTTTCTAATTTTATAACAAAAAAACGATATTGTTGTGTGCTCTAGGGAGTAGTAGGGGGTTGATATATTTAAAAATCCATAAATTTTAAACCAATAAATATGTCCTTATAATGGATAAAAAAGCTATGATGATAGGTGTGGGGTGATTGAAGGGGTGAGAGGGGTTAATATATTTTAAAATTCGTAACTTTTAAACCAAAGCTGCAGTTTTCAGATTTAAATTTACTTTAAAACGGACTAAAAAGTATAAAATAATTTGTGTTCGTGGAGATTAACGATAAAAAAAACTTGAGTCACATGCAATAAATAAACGTAAGAACATAATTTAATTTAATAAAATTGGTTTTCAAACAAAATAATTGGCATTAATTTAAGAAAATTAAATGAATGAATACAAGTTTAATAAAAAAAAACTTCTTAGGGCTTTTAAATGCACTAGTTTGCAAAAAAGAATACTTACTTAAAGTTACGGTTCCTATGATTCGGCGGACGCATGCGGCTGACGTGACGGACTGCGTCTGACACATACGGTTGAATATAGGCACGAAACGCAGACGGGTCAAAGGAAACGATTACTTGCGTCAGACGCCCGATGCGTCCGCCGCATCAAAGAAAATGTACCTTAAAGGGGGGGGACAGTTTTATTTAAAAACGGTAAAAAGATAATTTAAAAGTCATGACTGGCAGAGGAAAAAAAGTATAATCAAAATCGCGACTAAAAATATTTTGGTCGATAGAACTTTGTAATTCTAAAATAATTTAAAATTATCCACTTGGAACTTTGTAATTTTCCTAATAAATCTGAAACTACCCACCGGTTTTTTTCTATTTATTTTTTTTTTCTTTGATAAAGCTCATAATTATACATTCATTTTTGCAAAAAAGTTAAAATGTCAAAATATTGTAGATAGAACCTTGTAATTCTGATGTGACGATATGGCGATCAAAAAAATGTAACTTTTGTGGCCCTCTGTATGATCAAGCGTTGTACTTTTTCTATTACTTCGAGACAAGCCAAATTTTATACATATGTTACTTTTACTATTGTTTTTTCAAAGTATTATTTAAATTTGGACCCTTATAAATAATTTTGTATCAAATTATTTCTCTAGCTCTGAATAAATAGTGTTTTAAGCATTTCCAAATTTTAAGTACCATTAAAACTCGCAGTTAAAATGTCCAAAAAATATTCAAGTGATTTTGCCACAATGGTTTCTCATCCACGCCCTGGTGACGAAGTAGTAATTTCTGGTAAGAGCAAAATTTTCATTAGCAAAACTTACGTAAAGCATGTACATAATTTTGAACGCAACTTTGCTACGCTATCGTATTTGTTTACCGTTTTGTAAAGTCGAATAATTTTTGGAAATTACACTCAGAAAACCATCCCAAGTGAAGTATCTACTTAGCTTTTGTTTGTTAGTGGTAAGTGAAATTTCTATTAGCCCCAAGTGATGAATTCAATTGCTGCAAGTAAAACGACCTACTAAGACCCGAGTTCGTTAACACTTAGCGTTTTATCTACTTGCCAATATGCGACAAGTTACTTAACTTTCCCTTCACTTAGGGTTAGTGAATTTTTCCACTAGTTTGTTAACCCTTAGTGATTTATCTACTTACCAATATGTGAAAACTCACTTAACTTTTCCCTTCACTTACGGTTAGTGAAGGGCAAGTGAAGGCATCAAATATTGAAAAATCATGCTGAAAAATATATTAATCCTAATAATAATGTATTCCTATAATGATTTGTCAACATATTGCCTTTAATTCAACAATCCCCCTTGGTTTAGAGATGCTTGTACAGGGTTGGCTATTTAAAAGGCTTCACCTGGATTTTTGAATTTTGAATTTGAAAAACTGTAAAGAATTAAAGAAAATGCTAAAACACACAAAATTTTTATAGCGCGCATCCACCTTGAGAGGTAAATTTTACCCCTATATTTTGGGAAAGTGGGTTTAGTGATACCTTGTTTTAAAGATCTCCTGAATGCCTTGACAATCGTGTAAAAATTTTGAAAATCTATCAATTCGTTTTTGAGATATTGACTTTCAAAGTAGGCTCAAATTGTACAGGTGAATAACACCTCTTATAGGAATGTATCCTACAAGAAAAAATGCAATGATAAAATGTACTATTGACAAAAGCAAAGTCGACGTGTCCCAAAATTCCTCAAAAAAAAAATTCTTAAAAAAAATATTTTTGCATTTGTCCATGCAACTTCAAAACAAAATATCACTCGACCTACTTTCCCTATTCAAAATATAGGGAGGATGCGCGCTATAAAAATTTCAAGCCAAAAAGTGTCCCATTTACAAACTAAATCGATATGTTTCAGCATATATTTGCGGCAATCTAGTCTGCTGGTTTTCCTAATAAATTTTTTAAAGAAACTTTATTTGTATGAGCCATAGTGCTGTATGCTAAAAACTTGTAAGTTTTATTTTAGGCATGTTTTCTTAAAATTTGCTAGCTAGTCTCTAATTAATAAAAATTCTTTACCACCATTATAAAGTACTTTTGATGGTGCAATAGCTAGGAAGGACTGTACTAAAAATTAGAAAATGAGAAAAACATAGAAGGACAAAAAACTATTTTTTGACATTTATGGACAAGAAAATGCACCATTGAACAAAAAAAATCATCGGTTACCAAAAAAAGTCATAGTTTTGTTTGTTGGTTAAAATTGTGTTTTCGATTAAAATATAAAAAAAAAACTAGCGTTTGTTAAATCACCTTTAAAATAAGAAAATAAAAAATTTCAGGTTAAGCAAGAGGCTTTTTTATAGCAATTTTTTCTTATACGTGACCTAGCTGCAAAATTATTAAGGGGAAATTTCCCTGGTCTGGCAGCCGTTAATAATAACTGTGGCATAAAGTATTTTTGATATTTACTTTTAACCTAAAAATGGATTTTATTTATAGACAAATTACGTAAAATTATTATAAGTGATTTAGTGTGTGTTCAATATTTACTTCTTTTCATAATTCCCCCTTCTCTCTAGTATTTAGTATAAAATTATGGATCGTATGAAGAGAAGTGTTTGTTTATGAGTCTGATTCGAACCCTTTTTTAGTAGAGCAACGGAAAAGTAAAAAAAATGCAATTAAAGCGATTTACTTACCATGCAAATAGTTTCCCTTGTTATTATAATAGCACTGACTTGTATTTTTCCTATTCTCTAGTACTACTCTAGTTCATTTAATTACTTAAATCTTATTTTAGTAGAGTTTACGGAAATTTCAATATTTGGCATTAAAAATGCGAGATTTTTTGTTTACTTTTAACCTTGCCAATAAAACGTTACTACGCCTTTGAAACTGTCCAGGCGAAACGTCAAAATATCAGTCAGGGACTTAGTTTATAATACCTTTATTTCTATTTTGAAATAGTTTTTGGCAAAAATGCTCTAATACTTTGGGGTCATAGCGTAGTCCGCGGGACTTTTGATGAAGATTTTACGAAACCTGTTTAAATCGATTACTAATGAACCCACCAACACTGCCTAACCTTGTTTGAAAGTTTGAGACAATGATGTATTTGAAATTAACTCTGTTTCGGACTTCCATTGTCTATATTTTATTTATACATGACGTTTCGATCAGTACAATCTCTGATCGTCTTCAGGTGCAAACTACAATCTATTCCAAAGGCTACTTACTTATATACTATGGGAAATCACTCAACCGTTAAGTTTAAGAAGTTGGCTTCGCCGAAGGAAGGGATATATATTTGGAATTTCAACACTTGGTTTACTGAAAATACCCTGATTCTGCCCAATAAAGGAATTTTCGTTTCTTCCAGTGTGACTCCTTGTGCAGAACCTTTGCTTCTGTCCACCTCATTCGGTGTTGTTTTGATCACACATCACCACTGATTTCGTTGTTTCACCTCTTTAGGTATTCGCCTGATGTTCCTTAAGCCTAAGATAGTGGTCTTTTTGTTTCACCTATGTATGATTCACCACACTCACAAGGAACTTGGTAAATGCATTTTTTATTTTGTTTGTTGGTTTCGTTTTACCAAGAAGGCTTCGAATTGTATTATTAGATTTAAAGGCTGTTTTAATATTAAAGTTTTTCGCTACTCTTCGAATTTTCTCTGATACTCCTTTAATATATTGAATTATAAGGAATGCATTTGCCTGGTTTTGTTCTTGTAATCTCTGTCCCGTTTGCTGAAATTTAGAAATAGTGTCTATTATACGTTTAAGGCTGTAACCATTCTGCTGCAGATCCTTCCTAATGTTTCTTATTTCGATTTCCAAGTCATGAGAATTGTTACAAATTTGAACGACTCTGTTATACAAGTTCTTATTATGTCTCGTTTGGTTGTAGCATAATGATTTGAACCTTGATTAAGTCCTGTCTGGGTGGGTTTCCGATGGACTGTTGTTCTGATGTTGCTTTCTCTCTGTACTTTGACAAGTACATCAAGAAAAGGAATTTGAAAATTTTGCTCCAACTGCATTGTGAACTTAATGGTAGGTCTTATGTTATTTAGGTGGTGAAGAAATTCTTAAAGTTGTCAGCCATAAACCCATTGGCAGACCGTCATCCTGAGCATAAATCCTATCTTTTACCTGAAAATAAGAGTTATGTAGACAGGACTCCAACAACTCTATCACTTCCTCCAGCGGCAGGCTGGTACGTTCACAAAGGGATTCGTCATCAACCAGTCTCTGTCTGAGACAAACATTTTTTTGGGAGGGAAACGAAAATTCAAATTCTTCTTCTTTTTAGATTCTTTACTGTTGATATAACTGATTTGGAAGTTTAACTTAAAGTTATGCAATGTTGGTGGGTCCATTAGTAATCGATTAAAATAATTTTCGTAAAATCTTCATCAAAAGGCCCACGGAAGCCAAGTTTTCTACGTATGCCCCCCAAGTATTACGGAATCTACACCGAGCTTAATTTCCATAAATTTTCTCCTCGGTTGCGCATTTTATAAGAAAAATGTCCAATGGCCTTGGGCACATTTTTAAAAAACTCGCACTTCGAGCTCTAAGGAGATTATATGTGAAAGTGCAATCTATTGTTAATCAAAACTTTTTACACAATATTAAACCTGTACAGCATTTTTATATGTAAGTTTGTATTTCATATGGTAATATTCGGCAAGACAAAGCCTTGGAATTATTTTGTTAGTCCTATTCAAATACAGGGTGTCTTAATTGCCATGGGCCACTATTGCTATCTCGGTAACTATAAGAACTACAAGGTTGGTCAAATTAGACAAAATGTGCATTTTTTGGGGGACATTGAAAATCTGGTTTCAGATTAATAAAAATAAATACTCTATCCCGAGGTACGGGGGTTTTTAGAAAAATTGCAGGAAAACTATTTTATCAAATATTTCAAAAAGTATAATTTTTACAAAAAATTTGTAAAGGAAATTTTTTTTGCATTTTTGACGTTCTTCAATTTGGTATTTTTTAAGAAAATTTGTTAGTCTAGTTATTCTTTTTTAAAATCTCTCTTTTTTATGATATTAACGATGTATCACATGTCCATATTTATTTGCATTTTAATGGTAAAAAATGGTTATTTATGTTTTTTCGCACTTTTTCCGTTTTATCAAAGGTGGCTTAGAAAGCAAAGAGAAACAATGTTGCATAATGCATCTGTCAAGGTAAGTTTAATTCAACATAAAACAAAGTTATGATTGTTTTCCACAAACCAAAACTACAGTTTTTTGCACTCGACGCGCGTTTCGCTAACAGCGTTAGCATCATCAGGAGACGATAAACAATGAACTAAATTAATCTACGCTCTATCTTATATCCAATCCTTTAGTGGGCGGAGGTAAGACTAATAATTTGTGATTGATCACGATATTTAATCCTATCTCCCCTCAACCAAAGAATAATAAAGTGTACTAAACGAGATGGGTCCTGTATCTTTATTTAAACTATTTCTGGATTTAATGATTTCCATACTTTCATATGCATTCAAAAGTCTTTTGTTTGGTACACTTTTTAGAAGTTTTAGGTTATCTAATGTGAATCTATGATTGTTTTCAAAAGCATGCTCGGCCACACTTGACTTTTCTGTTCTTCCGTATTTTAAGTGTGCTAAGTGTTCTTTAAAACGTGTTTGAATAGAGAGTCTCGTTTGGCCAACATATTTTTTGTCACAATCCATGCAACTAATTTCGTAAATTCTACTTTTTTCTAGAACTGTAGTTTTATCCTTGGGATTTCCTAGTAAGCTTCTTATTGTGTTACCGGATTGATATACTAATTTAAGACCGGTGTTATTAAATTAGAATTAAAAAGATAAAATAAAAAAGACTTTTGAATGCATATGAAACTATGGAAATCATTAAATCCAGAAATAGTTTAAATAAAGATAGAGGACCCATCTCGTTTAGTACACTTTATTCTAAAGGATTGTATATAAGATAGAGCGTAGATTAATTTAGTTCATTGTTTGTCGTCTCCTGATGATGCTAACGTTGTTAGCGAAACGCGCGTCGAGTGCAAAAAAGTGTAGTTTTGGTTTGTGGAAAACAATCATAACTTTGTTTTAGTGCAAACAAGGTTCCAAATTCCCAACATAGTTAATTCAACATGGCAGCGTTTTAAAAAGGTAAAAAATTAGATTTAATTTTTTGTTATGCAAAAGCATTTCGCTGCTGAAAGAGCGCTCCAAATATATCAAAATTGTACGACGAAAGACGCGTACCAAATCGACAAATTAAATTACAAGGCTACAGCGAAATTTGCTACTACACGGATTTAGTACGGTGTTGCACGGACCATTTGAAAATCCTTCTAAACAGGGAGCAACCGGCAGAGAACGAGGAAGATGAAACAAATATCAATAGAGATTTTGAGAGAAATTGAAAAAGAAAGTTTAGTTTTAAAAAACGTGGTAAAATAATAATAAATACTGTTAAATAACTTTAATTTAATTAAATCGTAAAAAGTTTAAATATTTAAAAAGTTAATAAATAACTTTTTTCATTAGACGCTGCATCAGTCTGTTCATGTTATCTCGTCGGTCGTCTAAGCCACCTCTGATGTTCAATTATTTTTAAACCCAATAAAACTTAAATTTTATTTTTTTATCAATAAACCTCAAACCAATATGGACATGTGATACATATTTAAAATCATAAAAAAAAGTTCTTTAAAAAAATGGAATAAAAAATGCAGGTCCGTATTTAAAAAAAGTTTATTTATGTTAATATCTCGAAAACTAAACGTAGCAATGTTTCGAAAAACAGCCGTATCTCGAGATAGAATGTATTTTCGTTAAATCTGAAACCAGAATTTCAAGTGTCTCCCAAAAACTGCACATTTTGTCTAATTTGGACAACCTTGTAGTTCTTATAGTTACCGAGATAGCAATAGTGGCCCATGGCAATTAAGACACCCTGAATACAGTTGTTGTACAGGTTTTTATGCGAAACAAGTTTTCTATTAAAATTTAAATAAGTTTATGCAACCATTTAATCCCGCTTTTGCGGGAATAGAGTGGGTCATTTATTGTCTAGCGAAATAAAGTAAAAAAATCCCGATTTGACACATTTTTTTTTAATTTATTGCCCTGGAAATTTGATTTTTTTGTTGATTTTTCTACTAGAATATAAAAATGTAGTTACAGAGGTTTAAACTAGGTACACTTTAATATAATAATTAATGAAACATAATTTCAAAAACTTAATTTTTAAGATTTAAGTTAATATTAATAGTGATTTCTGCTTTATTTTGCGGTTCCACACTAGCACTGGAGACAGTCGTGGCCTCTTTATATAAAGACATGTCAGGAGACGTAGGCATGATTGTAATTTGTTCACTCGTTGATGGTTTGGAACATGAAGTACTCGTGATTGTTGATGTAGGCTTACAAGTTTTTTTTGGAGAAGACCTGTTTCCAAGTATTTGGTCCGAAACGTTTTTTTTCTGGAATAAAGAGTTTTTCACGTACCCTTCGGCAACAGCACTACTCTTCCAACCTGCGTCACGTTTTAATTGTTCTAAATTGGCACCAGAGTTTGCTAGCATGGGCGCTTATGAGCGGCGAAAACAATGGCCTGTATATAAGTGGAGCTCTGAAAGATTTAAGAATTTGGCAATTTTTGTTGGCAGTTGTCCAAATGTATTCTTTCCAATAGGTTAATTGCTACACTGGCCATTCTTGTGATAAACAAAAAATCGGTTATGGTTCTGAATAGCTAAAGGTCTTAACGAAATGTACTTCCTAATCAAACCAACGACATCCGTGGAGGTAGAAGAAGCTTTTACCACAAATGAGCGGTCCTTGTAGTTTTTCGTATCAGATACGTTCACTAAGAAAAACTCCCCATGGTCCTCGACATCTTTGAGCTGTAGCTTGACCAATTCTTGACCACGAACGACAGGCCCCCGCAACGCCTAAAACTAGGGCCACCTGTAACAAAAACATACATAATTTTACCAAAATATAAATATAAAAAATTATATATTTTATAATAGGTAGGTATAGGTACTAAAGAAAAAAGAATGCCACGCATACGCATATTCTATTCTATTCTATTCTAAAAGAAATAGTAAGAATCCTACCTTTTGAGCAAGAAATTCACGGTCTGGAGCCTTTTCTAAAAATTGCTTGATTTCTTCTGCCGTTAAAACTCTTGATTTTTTTGGTGTATAACCTTCATTCTTCCGCTTTAGGAATGCCACAAGCTTTGCGTATTTGCTTATATCAATATTGAATTCTTTAATGATAACGGCTTTTATCATTGAGTACTGACTCTAGATGGAAGAGGGCTTCAGCTTCTTGGACTTTTCCCGAAAACAGGCCAAGAGTGCCTTTTCATCTGCTACATTTTCAGCATTTTGTCCATGGCACCAATTTCTGCAGTCCGCAAACTGTTTTTGATATAGTTTTTCACTTTTTGCAGGGAGAAGTTCCCGCATAGCTTCTGCAGCCGCTTTTTCGACGTTCATTTTTAAAGCCACGCCACAGAAAATGTGTCAAATTCTCTTTGACAAGTAGGTAATGTTTATTGACATAGCGACGCATATGTTTCTGCGTTTCGGCATACTGGATGTTATCGTTTGACATAAAGACAGAGCGAAGGTACATGTGGCGGTTTGCCTACAGAGTGCGATTTTTTGAAAAATAAATAAAAATATATAGTTATTTTTTTTTACTTTTCTGCTTATTCTAAAGTGCATAAAATAGTATACAGGGTTCCTAAGCAAATCCTTAGGGGGCCAAGCAGCCGTGTATAAGACGCAGACAAACGGAAAAGCACATTAGGCAGAAAAGGATGGGCATGTGGCGATGTTGTCACTACATCTTACACGTAGTAAATCCATTCCAGGTTGTTGTTTTCTAATGTTTTCCATTTTCATACCTTTAGGACTGGAATAAAAATTGTTTTTGCTCGACTTTAATACCAAACTGATGAAAGATATCGTAAAAGAAAAATATATTTTTTGGCTTTTCATTTTGTAATTATTGTCCTTACGCACTGTTTACAGGCTGGGACTGAGATACATGCAAATGCCTAACCTAAAGCGTTCATACACGGTCAAAGAAATCGACTGAGATATTTCCGTAGAAACTTTATCAAGCAAATAGGACGGGTTGACGCCTTCGAACGTCCAACCCGGGTTTTGGACTTTGATTCGAAATCAAAAAGGAGGAACAGTCAGATGTGGGGCCGTGCACAAATTACGTAACGGTGATTTTACCAATTTTTGACCCCCTCCCTATGTAATGTTTTGTAACGGTTTGGCACGCCACTCTCCTAATATTACGTAACGATTTCAAGACCACTACCCCCCCCCCCCAAAAAAAAAAAACACTTATTTTCATTCCAAATTTTCTTAGTTTCACACAAATGCAAACGCTGTCGAAAACCCTCCTCCCCCCTACGTAACGTTTTATAACCTCCCTCCCCCCTATGACCATTACGTCATTTGTGCACGGCCCCTGTAGTCCCAGTGGAGGAGGGCGAGAAAATTGATATTTTTTTCTTAAAAATTATACTCTTTAGAGCTATTTCTTTGCGTTCCCGAAATTACGTAATTTTTGAAAAAAAATTGTGCCATTTTTATTTCGTGCTTTGTTTTTCTAACATTTTTGCGTTCGGCTAATTTAATTGAAAAGTTTTTGCCTGCGGCGCCCTTTATCTTCTCACTCGAAACTAAGATCCCCCGTTTTAGGAAAACTGATCCCGTCTCTGTTTCTAAATTTTTTCGAATAAAAGTAGAGTATGACCATGGGGGAAATAATTTTTTTCTAAGGTATGACGAAAATTTCGAGAAAGTTGAAGAGTTTTTCGTAAAAAAAACGTTTTTTTGTAAAGAAACAGAGCAAAATAAATCTTTTCGTCCCTTTTTGGGTGTTACACATATTGGCAGCCCCTTATTTTTCGCTTTTACCCTCTCGCTAGCTTTGAAGAATTGGTTCGCTACATGTTTCGAGATCATGTCATAAAACACCTCGAAAATATCAAATGTAGTGTAGGGCCAGCTTTATTTAAAATTAATAATATCGCAAGCAAAAAGCTCTACAGGAAAAATAGCGCCGTTTATTGATTTCTTTGGCTGCTAGTGCTAGCTGCATGGTTTGGCCGTTTCCGGATAGATGTCACTAGTAGAACAGAATGGAAAGAAATTTAATTAAAAGCGAAGATATTTCTTTCTAATGTTAACAACCTCACGAGTTTATCGCTCAGTATCGTAAATAATGGACCCTGCCGCCTCTTTTAAGCAAGAAAAAGCTGTGGTTTGGACCTGAAAACATCTAATTTTTAATTAGATTAGATGTGTGGCCGCCATCTAGCGAAATTTGCAGACATCTTCTCAACGGTTATTATTGCAACTATGATTTATGCTCACAATGAAAGAGTGGCGACAATTTTTTCTCATGAAAGCAGTCCGGAGATAATAAAAAACTGTCACCATTGCTCAATATACCTGTTTCTTTTGTGCGCGCAGAACTTTCTATACCATTTCTGTTTGATTTATTGAAATCCTATCCCTCTTAGGAACCCTGTATAAACCTCAGGAGTAAAGTGATGCTTAATCCCTCAACAAATTGTAGCCCTCCCTTCGGTCGGGCTATAAACTTTTTGACTCGGGATTAAATGTACCACTTTACTCCCTAGTTTTATAATATACTATTTTTTACCCATTCTTATTTTCTAGTTTTTAGCTTACTTTTTATAATTACGCAAACTTCTCATCATTTACAACTCTATACTTATTGAACTGTGTTCCCCCCCTCGCATTCTTATTTTTTAATTAAAAAGGCAAGCAGACTATTTTAAAACCTTCCGCAGGTGTCTACTTTTTTGTCCTGCTCACAAGTTTCATTCTTATTGATATTTGTATTCTTTAACATTTTGTTTTTCGCTTTATTCCGACAGGCGGCGCTCTGCATATAGTCATGCCAACCTCCCGCGTTATTTAAACGATGAAAGTTGTTTAAATTCGCTGGGTGTGTTTGCTTATATTATGTTTCATACGCCAGGTATAGTCATATGTTACCCTGATGATTCATAACAAGGACGAAACATGCATGTAGGTTTCCGGACTATCTATTAGATCTTAAAGGCCTGGTCGTTATGATCTGAAAAGCAAAATGTGTATCCGATATGCCACGAACCTTTCTTTTGTTTATATTCATTTTCAAAACAATCCATTAGGATCAAAGACCTTCAACTAAAATAGACCCATCAAGTCATTCATAAATCGCTTTGAAACGGGATCAGTCGTTAGATTTAGGGAAAACCATTTTATGTTCCACTAGCAACGCTGCACAAGGCATGCTCCCCCTCACACATGCTCCATCCACCAAACTTTTAGCAGCGAACAGGAGCGACTCGTTATTTATAAATGTAAAAAAGGTGGTCTTTATTTTTAGACTTGTTAAATATTTATGAAAATACATTTAAAATTCTGTTATACTTAACAGAATATACCGAGTTATGGAGAGGTTCTCAATTATGTTTCCTAATGGCGTGCGTAAACTTTTTCGCACGCATTTACATGCGAAATATTTGGATTTCCCGTACACGATGCAAAAAAACATAAAAAAATGTTCAGTCATACACAAAATATGGAGTGCCTGTAGAACTTTAATAAAAAATTAGCCTACGTAATACGTATTTATTTACCTAACTAGTGCGGAAAGTGGTACTTTTGCGCAGTTGACCGAACGACGTGTAGAGGAGTTCGGTCAAGCCGTCAAGAACGGAAGTCACTTTACGCATGTATTAGGTACAATGTTCTTCCTACGAGCCACCAACCGTCCCTGATTTATTAGAAATGATTTTTAAAAAATAAAAATTTTATTTTGTTGAATCAAAAATTAAGTAAAACGTTAATTAATATCGTTATATTATGTACTTCATTTTAATTTTTTTCTGATATAAAAAAGAGTGCGAAAAAGTAACGTTACCGTACTAGTGCGGAAAAGTAAAGTACTTTGTGCTACTTTCCACACGTTCGTAAGAAAAGTATTTTTCGAGCACAGCTTAAATTTTAGGTCCAAGTGTTTTGTGCAAGTAGTAAACTAAACAGGTGCGTAGTTGCTTTTTCGCCCTTGACCTCCGTCACTTGTAGTTTCACCTTCCGCACTTGTTAAGTAAATAACTATTGTGAAAAAATATATACAGCGTTTTGTAAAAACGGCTAAATCAATGTGGAAAATTTAAAATTAAAAGAAATATTCTGAAAAAGGAAAGTATATTATAGATGTTAATGATGGTTTTCCATTGTTTAAGAAAAAATAATATATGCTATAATTTTTATTTTACACCTAGAAAAGTATCCTTACGTTTTTATTAAATACAAAAAAATCTTATGTAGAGTAGGTTAAATTTTTGTTTGTTTTTCTTTATATTATGTTCGAAGTCAGTGTAATTTTTTAAAGTAAAAAATGGCTTCGTGATCATCTTTTTATGTCGCATGTTATTTTATTTTATGTTATTCTTCTGTACAAACACCAACAGGGTTTGTCATAAGCTCATCTCTTATTTCATTTTATGTTATGTCTTAGTGTATGTCTTATCTTATCTTATTTTTCTGTATAAACCCAGCATTACCTACCTATTTTGTCCATCAAATTTTATATCCAGAATGCTTAATTAATTACACTATTTATAAAAAAAATCTTGGCAAGAAAATGAGCTGACTATAGATAATATTAAAACTGTGAAAGTAGCTAGTTATAAATAAATACCATACGCATATCTTAATTTTTTTTTCTACTTGCTTGCTTACTATATGTATTGTTTTTATTATAAAGTCGCGAAAATATCCCAAAAAAAAACTATTTCTTTTCTATATTTATTATGAAAAGATGGCGTCGGAAAATATATGATAACTAACCTGTGAAATGTTTGGTTTTCACCTGCAATCTCCAGTTTTCGGCACACCACGCACTTTGCCATATCACTATTGTCACAAACACTGAAAAATCTATCGAAAAAATATTAAAAACTGTCCAATAATCTGTAAAATATACCAAAAACCCAATTCCACTAAAACGACAACTGCGTCTACAAATAATGAATGGAGCAGAGTACACACGATTATATAGCTGACCCGCCACAAATGCGAGGTTGCCAGGTTGCGGTAGGTTTAATTCCCGATATATATTGGAAAATAAAAATCTTTAAGAAAGAAAGAGAAATAAGGTTTCAAGTACCATAACACGCACATTATAAATTCTTTATTGATTTAAAATTGTGAAGAAGAATTTAAATGCAATATTATATATAAGTCAATTTCTTTATGTATGTGAATAAAAATAAGGTGTTTCTCCATGTTTTAAAATTCATACAGAGAATTTGCATAATTGCAGTTAAATGATAAAAAAGTAATAAAAATAATGTGTTTGTAAAAACAATACGTGCGTAGATACAACTTTCAGCGAAATCTGGCATCTTCGCCAAATTGTTTACCTTATGTCTGATCGCAACTGTGGTAAACATAATGTCTCTATTTAAGTTATACCTTTATGATTGGGATAATTTTTACTAAAAATTAAAGGGAATTTTCCTATTCCTGCGGTTTCAAAACTTTTGTCAAAATAACCTTTTGGGGTCTTAAATGTTCTGGCAATTTAAGATGCCTTTTTCTTTCCGTTATCATTTCTAATTTTTTAAGTAAAGTTCAAGCAAAAACTGTAATTAATTTGTTAAGGCCGAGGTATTGATTAATTGAACTGTAATCACGAAGTTAGTGGAAATTGTTTTTATTTCTGGAATATCTTTCTCAGCAAAATTAAAATCAAAATTAATATTACTCAATGGCCATTCCTTTTCCGGTAACTTTAGCCACTCTGGCGCTTTAAACCACAAACTGCTCTAAATTGAGCTTTGTGCTGCTGCTGTGCGGGCCCTAGGCGCTAAGTCTGCAGGATTTGTGTCAGTTGGAGTGAATTTTACTAACCTTGTTTGCTACGAAAGTATTATTTATAAGTAGAAATGTCCCCCCTCAATCAAGCTAAGATTACTGAATAATCAGTCCAAAAGAAAAATGTTTTAAAAGTAATTTTTAAAGTTTCCCTGACTTTTTTAGCCAAATACACACGCAGACAGCTCAAGCCTGGATAAACTGCCAGGAATCGTTAGCGCTAATCTGGTTTTTGAACAAAGTAAATCGTTCTATGTAAACATACTCCGAAAGACACGCATGCCTCGGTATTTTTATATATATTATTTATATATTTTTTATATATAAAAATATTATCTGGTAACTTTTCATCCCAAGAGATCTTCAAAGGATAACTCTTACATGATTAATTTTGCTACTGCTATTATGGGACCCAATAATCTCAAGGGATCATAATTAGGCTTAAGATTGTGAGTTTACAAATCTCGTAATGGTATTGTCAAATTCATAAATTAAGTAATAAATACTGAATCATCAACATAAAAATGGCCTTGGACGTTTGAGGATATTGATTCTCAATTTCGCGCGCCAATTATAAGATGCAACGGACTGTTAGATAAGGAGACAATGCACACGCATAGTTTGTATAAATTTTACGGTAGGTCTGGTTCTGACCGCCAAAATATTTTTTGGAAACGACGATGGTTTTCATTAATCTAAATTTTTCGATTCATTTTTGAAATGTTCAAACAAATTACATATTTTCGTTGCCGGAAATTGACTAAAATGGAAATATTTATTTACCTAAAAAGTGCGGAATGTGATACTTTTCCGCACGCGACGGCAGCTGCACGAACGACGCGACTCCGCTTCGCGCAAGCCGGCAAGGGCGCAAAAGACACTTTTCGCGCGTGTCAGGTAGAAAATTTTTCCTACTTGGGTAAAAACGGTCTAAACAGCATTATATTTTCATTTTTAGGTATTAAAATAGCAAAAAAACTTTTTGTTTTGGATTTCCTTTATATTTGAGTTGGAAAATATATGTAAAAAGTCGAATTGAACCTAAAAAAATTGGTAAAAAAAACGCGTGCCTAAAAGTATTTTTTACGCACGTCGTACGCGAAAAATGATTTTCAGCACGCTGTGCGGAAAAGTCACAGGGTAAATCAATTCCCGCACGGTGTGTGGGAAATGCAACTTCCCGCACGCTTGTAGGAAAAAAATATTTTATAATGCTGTACCAGTAAATTCAACTTCGTTTATTGAAGGTCCCGAACCTTGGTTGGTTTTTGCCGAGCCAGCGAACGCGACAATTCGTTGTAATGTTAGTAATTTTTACGATCGCATGATGAGGTAAAAAACATATACTATTTAAATTTTCTTGCGTTTGTTCGATTCCCGATATGAGTTTCAAAGACTCGTACTCCTAGTACCAGTGCAAATCGTCATTTTACCTTCATTTATTTTCTAATAAATTAAATCTTCTCAGTGCCATATCACGAGAGGCCCCCAGTTATGAGTAAGACCCTTTAAAAGGCATCATTGCCAAGCAGTGTGGTAGTTTTAAAATTTAACTCGCAATATTTATCTGCGTCCGATAAATACAAGGTGTTCTAAAATTCCCTACAAAGATTTGAGCAGTGGTTATATATCATTAATCTAAGAAAGTTACGTGATTATTTTTTTTTTATTTACATTTTCGAGTTTTTTGGGAATCGCCTTTAAAATAATTTACCGAGCAAGTATACGTCAAGTCTTGTCTTGTCAAGCACGTAGGAAAGGGTGATTCTCGGAAAATAGTCACAATATTTAAATGCAAACATCTCTGAAACGAAAGAGTTTAGAAAAATATATTTTACTAATTCTTGTTCAAAAAAAAAATTCTACCTGCAGTTAAAGTCTTTCTAGGGAATTTTGAATCAGCCAAATTCTTCAAGTTCCCAATACTTGGAAATTTAATTGTCAAATCTTTTATTTAGTGCCAAACAACACACGAAATTACTGACAGCTTGCTTTCCAGCTACTTGAATTTTGTAAAATTTGCGTTTTTTCCCCAAGGCTAAGTTGACCTGCTTTTAAAACTGACCAAAAAACTTGACTTCCCAACAACAAATCTACATAACTGGAAATATTAAATGTTGGATCAAATATTATATAATAATCAGAGAGCAATGCATGACTCAATCTTTTAGACAACAATTCATTCCATATTTCAACTGCGTTAAGATTAGGTCTGACTGTGTCTGGAGACACCTGCGGTTGCGGCGAAACAGCAGATATTTATGGCTCTCACAGGCTAAGCCCTAGGAAAAGCGCAAGACGTGTATCTAGACATATGCAGAATAATGACACCCTTAGAATGGCTCTGATTTCGGCTGGTTGCCCTGCCTTATTGGAGCCTCTCGGAGTTTGTCGCAATGATGAAAAACGTGCGGATATGATGACTTTGATCCCATGGAAACACGGTAAACAACTTCTCTGAGATGCAACTTGTTCACACACTTTAGCAACATCTTATTTAGACAAAACTTCAAAATCATTTGGTGTAGCTTCTACTATTTCGGAGGACGCAAAATGTAAAAGGTATGGCGAACCATTAGACCGCTTTATTTTTGTGCCCTTTGCGGTCGAGACTTATAGAACTTGGGGTGATGAGGGTAAGAGACTAATATCTTAGACATAGCCTCCAAAATATCTTCTTACCAGTCTCATGGCTTTTTAACCCAGAGTATAGGTCTTGCGATCTATAGGGGTAATACGGTTTTGGCGATGTAAAATAGAGAATTAAAAAAAATCGGGAATATTAAATTCATCTCTTGACACAGAAGCCCTTGACAAGCTGTCAGTGATTTTTGCAATAACTAAACAATTAATACTTGTGCTGTAGATATCACACATTGAATGGATCTAAATATTAGTTTGTTTTGTTAAATTAATCGAATTTTTTCCGATCCCGTTTACCTAACGATTGGTTTTGTAAGTTTTTATACCATTTTTTACACAAAACCTTTCGGATATAAAATTGCTTTTCGATCCCGAGTCTAATAACGCTCTTGCTGGTATTAATGTAGCGTTTCTGACAATATTTAATATCGCTGTAGAAAGCAATGATACCAAAACAAAATTCACACTTTGTTTCTCTCGCCACAAAAGAATAGCCTTTATCTTTTGAATAAATTCCTACCTTCGTATTTTCACCGTTTCATTTTGTCTGTGGATTTTCAGCCTTTACAACACAAAAATGTGATATATTTTTGTGTCAGGAATTTGTGGGAATCTCTTATGGATGGGAGTTTCTGCTCGTATTTGAGTTCCCAGACCCTTCTCGTCCTGGAATCTAGTTTTAGCCACTATGTACAAAACTAACCGCCCCCAAGAGCCTACATTTTCACCCATCGACTCGCGGAATTTTAGATTACTTTTTAGGGAATCATAGAATATTCTCATCTATATGAAAGACTCTTTGTATTTGCGGATAGTCAACGTTTGACCTTAAGTGATTATGCATAATTAGCGATTTATATTCAAAACGCTCACGTAACGTATCAAACGATCATTTTTAGTAAGTTGATCTTACGTCATCTTACATTTAGTAAATCCATTCCATATACAGTGAAACTTCCCATAGGCGGACACCGACGGTTCCAACTTTTTTGTCCGCCTATGAGAGGTGTCCGCCTATCAGAAAAATGAAAAAAAAAATAGTCTTGAAAAATATTTTTATTTATTAGGAAAAGATTTTATAAAGACTTTGTAACTCTGATAACATAATACTTACTCAGAAAAAAAGTAAAACATTTACAAAATCTAACTTATAAGAAAATCCGAATTTTTTAATTGTTTTAATTCTCGTTTTCTTTGTTTTAAAAGGCAGCTTTCGTAATAACTTTCCAGGTTTTTCAGTTGATTAAATGCTGTGTAATCATCATTGGAAAATGCCTTCAGTTTTCCTGTTGTAATTAGAGCATCTTTGTATGATTTTATTTTACATTCGACTTCTAAAATTTCTGTTTCTTCATCTTCATTTTCAGTTTCCAGCATCTGAATTTCAGGCTCATTATCTTCAATCACATCTTCTATGACATTTTCTGTCCTAATGAGATTGTCCATATTGACAAAATCTCCATAAGTCGTTTGTTCATCCGTGTTCTGCACATTTGCAACATTTTTTAGAAATTTTGCCAAGGTATTTAAAGGAACATTGTCTTCGGGTTCCCAGTTTTCAAAATGTTCTTGGTTATTTTTCTTAAAGCCAGCTTTGTTGAAACAATTCTCAATAGTGCTAGGAGTTACGCTACTCTACGCCGATTTTATAAAATAAATTGCTCCTAAAACATTAATCGACTTCGAGAGTTCCGTTGCAGATCATATTTCATCCATTCTAGATAAAACGTGCTTCAAAATTAAACTTCTGTAGTAAAACTTAAAGTTTTGGATTATGCCCTGATGTAGTGGCTGGCACACTGATGTGGTGTTAGGTGGAAGAAAGATAACTTTGATATTAGAGACATAAAGCTATTTATAACTCATCGCGGTATACGTATCCGCATCTAGCGAGAACCAAGCACATCGATTGGTCAGAAACTTGTGGCACGTTCGAAAAGGGCAGATATATGCTAATTTAAGGTGTTTCTGAACGCAATAGGTGTTGAGATACGATACGTGTGCCGTAACGATACGTGATACCTAACGCATCTCAACACCTATCGCGTTCAAGAACACGCTAGATACGGATACGTATACGGCGATGAGTTCAAAATAGCTTTATGTCGCTATTATTTAAGTTCATCTCACGTGGGTGTGAACCTGCGTTGTCCAAGAACAATATCTTCCCATTCTGCGATGGAATTGTGCTAGCCACTCGCCCATTATATTTTGAGTCATCCAAGCCTTAGAGTTTGATTTCCAAATGATTGGCAAATCTTTGATAGACACTTTTTTAAATACTCGAGGTCGAGCAGCTTTTCCAATAACTAACAGTTTCTCTTTCTCTCCCTCCATATTTGCACAAAATAATATCGCAAGTCTTTCTTTCGAGAGTTTTCCACCTACACATTTTTCAGACTTTAAAGTCAATGTTTTATCTAGAAGAGCACGGAAAAATAAGCCACTTTCATCAGCATTGAAAATGTCTTCTGGGCGGTACCTAAGTAGCATAGAAGGCAGTCTTTCTTGGAATTGTTCAACATCCTCCGAACGAACGTCAACCGATTCGCCTGAAATGCACTTTAAACTTATGTTGTGTCTCTTCCTCCACTTATCAAGCCATCCTGTTGACGCATTAAAATTAATATAGATCTGTCTCTCGGCTAAATCTTTTTCCTTGGCCTTAACCATTGGACCTGATATGGGTATGTTTTGGCTTCTGGCGCGTGAAAACCACTCAAAGCATTTCTGATCAATTAGAGCAACTTCTTTGTTCAAAAAAGGATTTTTTTGATTAATGTTGATGCCTAAGTGCCAATTTTGTCATATTTTTTCTTTGTCTCTGGCTATTGTGGATGCTTGAATTTTTCCAATTTTGAACCTAGAACAATATTTTTTTTATAAACATTTCTGATAGATTTTTACACCTAGTGTCATTTGTCTTTTCTACGGAAGGATTTTCTTTGCTTGACAATGCCTTTTGGTAATTTAATTAGAAATTATGAAAAGTTTATAAATGCTTTAAAAAAATGCCACATAACTTTTTGCCAGATTACCTTGCAAACGTTTTCTGAGAAAATCTGTGTAATTGTCCCATAAGAATGCTCTTGCGTCATTAGGTAAAAAATCAACTTAACATAGCCACAGATTTTTTTAAAAACAAAATTTTGCTCAGTGTTGTAATGGTATTGTAATCTAATAATAATATGTCCGAACGGATAAGTTTTCCTCTTTAAGGGCATTCACAATTTCCATTTTTTTCTTTAATGTGAGCATTTTTCGTGAAGGAGCCATCGTAACCATTCAATTCAGTTTAATATATAAGTTAATGCATACGCCGTGTCACTCGTTGCATAGCCAAATCAAACTTTTGTATAAATAAAATAGGGGAATCCCAGAATTATTACTAGCCAATTTTATTTGAATACATTCCGTTGTTTGGGGTTTTGCATCCGCCTATAAGAGACTTTCAATTGCTTTCGGGGAGAATTGAAGTGTCCGCGTCCATCCATTAGAAGGTCCGCTCGTGGGAAACTACTCTACATGGAAAATAAGATTTGGCGTTTGGTTCCGAAAAAAATTGTCCATCAGGAGAGACGTCTATGAGAGGTGTCCGCTAAGGGAAGTTTCAATGTATACATACAGACCGCTTCAAGCTACTGCGAACATAGGGGGAATCAAGTCCAATTTACTCTCCGTGCCGTACGACCGAGGTGGATTCGAAGCACGCTGCAGTGTTATCTTTTGGAAATTCATTTTGTTTTTATTATTTTGTTTTATTTCTGCCTTGCTCGAGAAACAGATGGGTAAATTCTTAATTGAAATAAAACATTTTTAAAAATGGATGTCTACGAAGTTGCCGAAAAAGTGCAGATGGTCAAATGGTCAAATCGTCATAACCCAACACACGTTCGATATTGGTCGAGGGAAAATTTGCATTTGTATTTTGACGTAAGAACACAGTATCCCCAAAAACTAAATGTTTGGGGGGGGGGTATTATAGGGGAACACGTAATTGGGCCATTTTTTATTAACGGCAATTGCAATTTGAATGGTCCTAGATACTTGGATCTACTGCAGCAGCACATTATTCCAACTGCTAGGCAGTTGTTAGGTGTAAGATTTGGTGAAACATGGTTTCAACAAAATGGTTGTTCCGCTCACAATGTTGGCCTTGTTAGGGAATATCTTGATAATGTATTTCCTAATCGGGTTATAAGTACACGGGGAACTATTTTATGGCCAGCTCGATCTCCCGATCTTGCTCCTAATGACTTCTATCTGTTTTTGAAGAAGCTTTTGAAATTATCACCCCTAACATGCTTGGAAACGTTAGAGGGGGTTTTTATAGTAGGCTCGGATATTGTCTAGCCGAGCAAAGAGGACTTTTCGAGCATTTGCTTTAATTTTTTTTTGACTGGGAGAATCTTTTTGGTTTTTAGAATGTATTATTTTATTTTGAGAACTTGCTTTTATTTTGTTTCTCCTTATTCTTTTCATTGTAACACGTCGTCACTGATAAATCTGAGCAGTTGACAATAAAACGCTCTTATTTATCAGTGACAAAAAATAAGAAAATTACGTTATAAAAATTTGCGTATTTATTGACCAAATTCCGGTTTCATTGACTACGCTCCACACAGCACCGTGGTTAGAGGCGTACTAAATACAAGGCGAAAGGCGGCGAACGGCAGCGAATGGCGATCGGAAGCCTGAGTGTTGGTTGCTTCACTGATAGGCGTGCGGTGTCTCTGCATGTACGTACACTGGCAAATTAGACTTCTTCCGCCCTATGTTCGCAGTAGCTTGAAGCGGTCTGTATAATGTGACCACTAACTGGTGTTCGTTTAAATTTCCGCTTCTGTGTTTAGTTTTTAAAAATATACTTTTTTGCTAGACACAAAACAAAATTGTTAGTTATGTTAAGTTAAAATAAAAAAGCATATTTTGAAAAAATAAATACAAATTACCCATAATAATGCCCTTATGGTACAAAACCTCTGGTTGTTTTATTACAATACATATAAGATTATGGCATATATTTTAAAACAAGGCAGTTTATATTTTTGACAATAAATAAAGTATGACAATATTATCTTCTCTGTGCTCTTTTCAATATTAAATAATTTTCTTTAAAATGTTTATCTTGTTTTTAGTACATAAAAAAAGCAATAAACTCAACACTTTTGTATTTAAAAATAAATTTATAAAACAAAAAGAAATAATTTTAATATCAAAAAACTCAAAAATTTAGGGCAATTTAGGGTAGATGCACACATTAGATAAAAATCTTGGTGTAAATAATATTAATTAGGTTTTCAATACACAAATGTCGCATTTTCTAACTTATTGTGGAACTTGGTGAAATAAAAGGGAGTTTTGATACTATATATATATAACTTAAAAGACGAGTCTCCGTAAATCCGTTTTTAAAAAATTATAATTTTCTTGTTCAAAATTATACAAGTGATTTCTTTCAAATCTAATTCTAGACTAAAACTAAAAGTAACTTAAAAATGGTAAAACACATGTTAATAAAATATAAAGATTCGAAGAAATATTCCATAGGATTGCAGACTCAGCAGCTTTGTAACGTCTTCACTAGTTTGTCAGTATAAGGTGGTCATATAACTTATGTACAGAAAAGATTTGTGGCGTAGAGGGCAAAGGGTGACGGAATAAATCGGAAAAAAGTTTTTCCTCGACCAGGATTTGAACTATATATATAGTTAAATGGAGTCCAAATGCAATATTAAATATATGAAGTTTTAAATATGGCTTATTTTAATATGGACATCATTTGGCCTAATAGCAGAGACTGATATTTATGAGTCCCTGAAAATAGGTATATCAAAATATTTCCATGAAAGTAGCCTTAAAATAAATACGTATTTATGAATTAATATAAGAAAGTGTCAATCTAATTATTTTTTTCACTCATATTTGATTTACTAGTAAGAAAAATCTTATAATCTTGTAAATGTATTGGATCTATTTGATTTGGCGAAGGGTGAGTGCTTAAAAAGTTAGCAAATTTTGTGGCAAGTCCTTTTGTGATTTTATTAACTTGTCTTGTCCACCCAAACAAACAACATCTTACAATAAATTTACATAATAAATCACATAATTGGGGATGTAAAGGACAATTAATGACTTTAAAAGCATTTTTTTATTGAATTATCTCCTGCAACTTTTAGATATACCAATTTCTGAACAATGACGTAGAATTATATAAAAAAGATTTTAAAAATAATGGGTAAACAAAAAGGTTAGATAATTTCCTGGTCTCATCAAATTTTCTATTTCATATTGCTTTATACAATCATATCATTATCGAATGACGAAGACTTCATTGTTAAATGCTCTTTACAGGACTGACATTTTTTTAAAATGAGAAACATCAGGATTAATACACCTGCATGGATCCTTATATAGCTAAAGAAATTTTCCAGAGGATTTTCATTTACCGCTTCACTTAAGAAAAATGTAAAATTTTCTTTGAATAATAATTTTTTCCTTAAATATATAAATCCCCTTATGTAAACTTAAGATTTTTCAAAGACGGAATACTAACTATTTTTTGGTACTTTTAAAAAAAAGAGACACGTCTTTAATTATTTTTAAGGCATGCTGGTAAAATTCTTCTTGGGATACCTTTTTTGACACAGCCAACTTCAGTGGTTTTGCCTGACCTTTAGAAATGGTGGTGCAATTGAGGCAATCAAAAAGTTTGTCTATAAACAAAATCAGATCTTCAGTGTGACTCGCTTCCACTGGCAACTTCTTTTTATCGTTAATATCTGAAATAAATTAAAACAGATATTTAGTATAGTATAGAAATATTATCTCAATGTTAAGATTGTTCTATTTAAAAGTGACTGCCACCTACCATACAGGAGGTTAACAAAAACTTTCTTAAAAAATATTTTGTTTTCTCATGATTTGAATAATTTAAAAACATAACTCACCTCATTCAGAAATTCTTTATATCAGAGACCCTACTGTATATTGCTAAATACTTTGGTACAGTGTATTTAACTTTCATCTTCTTTTGCTGGAATCACATGCTGTTCTGTTAATTTTGGACACATTCTGACTTCATGTTATTTATCTAGGGCAAAAAACTGTTCTATATGAACCCACTTTGCCTCTTTCTTTTTGTCATTTTCTTTAAACAATAAGTTTTTATTTAATAAATTATTCCTTATGCCTTTGAATAGATAAGGAACATGAAATAATGGAATATTTTCCTGCCCGTTAACAGTGAATCCATGTAGTGTGTTTTCCTCATTTTTTCTGCAAAATTCAGCGTTGGTTGCTTCCATTAATTCTTTAATTGTTTTACAGTTTGATGTTCCTTGGTCACAGACTGTAGCAACTACATTCAATCCTATTTTGCAGTATCTATTGGTCTCTTGCCAAAAGTAAAGGCTATAGGCTGCTTCAAATGTTCTCCCGGTCTGAACGGCGATAGTCTTGAAAACCAACCACAATATCATTTTTTTTGTGATATTGTACATTCCCCGCTTGTAGACTTATCTCATCAAACATCAAGAAACATACCTTTTCCTGGGAATTCTTCATTTTATTAACACTTGATTTGAGATTTTTAAAAATTTCTTCATTTAACCCTGGATAAAACGGGACTTTTTCTAGCAATCTATTTAAAGTTCTTGTAGATGGAGCAGCAAATATTTTTGTCAATAATTTGTAGCCTTTTCCACTATTCTTAAATAAAGACAATGTCAAAATATTTTGATCCGCAGTGTACCTTCTTCTCTGAAAGGCTGTTTGTGGGTTTTGAGTTTGGCACATGATAAAGTTTTAGAATGGTTCATTGACTGATTTTTTTTTCAACTTTTTAAAATTGGCTCCATTTGAAACATTTTCAGCTTTTTTCAAGCGCTCCTGAAATGAATTCTTAGAGGTTTGCAAAGATTTATGGTCGATTTTCTCAGGGTGAAATAAAATGATTTAGCTCGAGGTTCTAGCTGGCCTATTCTGGTGACATTAACCTTTGACAATAGTCCTTTCCTCAAAAATAAAAATAAAATTATATTTTATTTTAATTACATATTATAAGTAAGATTTTTTGTACCTCTAAAATTACGCAACTATATGGCAAATATTGAAACTCTGCTATGATCAAGATTATTTGACTATTAAGAGTACATTATTTTATTTTATTTTTGAATTTGGGAATTCTTTTGTTAATTTAAATTGAAAATGTATACAACAAATATGTAAAGATTTAAACTTAAAACACTGAAATTCTTGTATAAATTGTAAGAAATGAAGTTACTTACGTTTTTTATTTACTATAACTGTATGTTTTTGTGAAGCAGGTGATGTTAATATTTAATGATATATATCTACAATTTTCTTGTATGGTCATCTGCTGGTCATGTTCTGGCACAAAAACTTGCTTGTCCTCTATTACATCAACCATTTCATTAACATGAAGGACTGGTTTCAAGTGGTTGTCAAACATTTTTATAGGAATATCTGTACTGTCCTGCAATAATGTGCTTGACCTGCCAGCAGTCACTTGTTCAGAAATATTTGTCAGATCCTGTAATACTCTTGACGGGTCAGCTCTTGGGAAAGCATCTTCCTTCACTATATTTAAATAATTTAAAAACAGATAACTCACCTCATTCAGAAATTCTTTTTATCAGAGACCCTATTGTATTGCTAAATACTTTGGTACAGTGTATTTAACTTTCATCTTCTTTTGCTGGAATCACATGCTGTTCTGTTAATTTTGGACACATTCTGACTTCATGGTATTTATCTAGGGCAAAAAACTGTTCTATATGAACCCACTTTGCCTCTTTCTTTTTGTCATTTTCTTTAAACAATAAGTTTTTATTTAATAAATTATTCCTTATGCCTTTGAATAGATAAGGAACATGAAATAATGGAATATTTTCCTGCCCGTTAACAGTGAATCCATGTAGTGTGTTTTCCTCATTTTTTCTGCAAAATTAAGCGTTGGTTGCTTCCATTAATTCTTTAATTGTTTTACAGTTTGATGTTCCTTGGTCACAGACTGTAGCAACTACATTCAATCCTATTTTCTGGCAATGTTGAATAATATCTACAATTTTTTTTTTGTTAATCTTGCAGTATCTATTGGTCTCTTGCTAAAAGTAAAGGCTATAGGCTGCTTCAAATGTTCTCCCGGTCTGAACGGCGATAGTCTTGAAAACCAACCACAATATCATTTTTTTTGTGATATTGTACATTCCCCGCTTGTAGACTTATCTCATCAAACATCAAGAAACATACCTTTTCCTGGGAATTCTTCATTTTATTAACACTTGATTTGAGATTTTTAAAAATTTCTTCATTTAACCCTGGATAAAACGGGACTTTTTCTAGCAATCTATTTAAAGTTCTTGTAGATGGAGGAAAAAATATTTTTGTCAATAATTTGTAGCCTTTTCCACTATTCTTAAATAAAGACAATGTCAAAATATTTTGATCCGCAGTGTATCTTCTTCTCTGAAAGGCTGTTTGTGGGTTTTGAGTTTGGCACATGATAAAGTTTTAGAATGGTTCATCGACTGATTTTTTCTTTAAACTTTTTAAAATTGGCTCCATTTGAAACATTTTCAGCTTTTTTCAAGCGCTCCTGGTCGATTTTCTCAGGGTGAAATAAAATGATTTAGCTCGATGTTCTAGCTGGCCTATTCTGGTGACATTAACCTTTGACAATAGTCCTTTCCCCAAAAATAAAAATAAAATTATATTTTATTTTAATTACATATTATAAGTAAGTTTTTTTGTACCTTTAAAATTACGCAACTACATGGCAAATATTGAAACTCTGCTATTCTTTTTTTAAATTTAAATTGAAAATGTATACAATAAATATGTAAAGATTTAAACTTAAAACACTGAAATTCTTGTATAAATTGTAAGAAATGAAGTTACTTACGTTTTTTATTTACTATAACTGTATGTTTCTGTGAAGCAGGTGATGTTAATATTTAATGATATATTTCTACAATTTTCTTGTATGGTCATCTGCTGGTCATGTTCTGGCACAAAAATTTGCTTGTCCTCTATTACATCAACCATTTCATTAACATGAAGGACTGGTTTCAAGAGGTTGTCAAACATTTTTATAGGAATATCTGTACTGTCCTGCAATAATGTGCTTCACCTGCCAGCAGTCACTTGTTCAGAAATATTTGTCAGATCCTGTAATACTCTTGACGGGTCAGCTCTTGGGAAAGCATCTTCCTTCTCTATAGGCATGGCATAATGATTGTCATGAAGATGTAGATTCAGGTATTTTTGTGGGGGTTCCGTAATGGTTAAATTAAAACCTCGGGTTCAACTGAAATAAAAATATATGGTTTATATATGTATTTAAAAAAATATAAAATTTAGTTTCGACAAAGTAAGTAAGAAGAAATAAATACCTAGATAATTAAATATGTACAACACATGTAAAAAATATATTTCACTTTTAAAACATGTATTTTGGGATTAGTGCTATGTGCCCTCTAATTAGGGACTTATCGGTATATAAAGTCGGCATAGCCTGACTCGGCAATATTTCTGACAATTCCGCACGAAGCTTGAAAGGTTTCATCTAAACATGCTCATATTTTTTTAGTTTCAAAAACAGAAAGTTTCTCCCCAACAAATTTTAGTAAATATAATAATTAGATGTTCGTGTTATCCCTAAAAGCATTATGTTTTATGAGTTCTTGGAATTTTGGCAGGGATAAGTTAATTATTAAGATAATAACGATACATCAGTATATATGTGTTTGCCGATCAATTATTATAAGCAGAAATTTAGCTCAAGGAAATTACATTTACAGGTAGGAACCTATTCTTTTAGCAAAATTATAACTATATATAAATATTAGAACTAAATTGTAAATTTATTTATTTAAAATATATCTAGGTGTGTCTGAAGGTCTAAAAGGATCCATATCTTTATAAAATTTATTACAAAAATTGCACATTTTACATTTTTAACAAAATAAACATAGAATTTAGAAAGAAAAATTTATGTTTGCAATACATGCTTTCATAATAAATTCTTGCTTAATTGATAGGTAAACCCAGTGGTCTCCCAACCAACAGTTTTCGTACACATATTGGGTAGTGTTTGATGAAATAAAAATACTGAAAGACAGTGTCAGGATTGAAGGGCTTTACATTGAGGGGAATATAGTACACTTTTGGGAATACTTGGGTTATATGTGGAAAATTCATGTAGGTATGATAATCTTTGAAAATAAAGGCTGGTTTACAAAGAAACACAATGATGGGCATTTCGCCATCTTTAATGCATAATGACCTTTTCTAGCACAGGGTGTTAAGAGAATGAGATAGCTATATAAATTATGCATTAAAGATGTGCATTGCGTTTGCTGGGTAAACCAGTCCTAATTGTACAAACTTTAGCCAGTGAAAAATGACCCCTTGGCAAAGGGACACTTCTTGCATGCACAGCTTTTAAAAGAGAAGTATTTTTAAAGGGGATAAATAATAAATAAATAAATAAAGAATATGAATATTTTAAGTATTAAAACAAGAAAATTATATTTTACCTGGAACTTGTAGTGTGAGTACGACACACTCTCTGCGACCAGTCTGCAAAATGTCCCCTAGAGCAAAATGTTTATCACAAACGTAAAATCTGTTATATATTTCATCAGCACTTAATTTATTCGCGTTTAAGGGGTTCACTATGTCTAACCACTTCCGAAAAATTAGAGGATTGCTTTTGCGGAAACGATGTTTTTTTTTTTAATTAGGATCACGATCTCCGCAGCTGTGAACACAGCACACTCTTATTCTTTGTTTCTCAGCCATTGTAATAAACGGATAAAATCACAAGTTTTTGGACAGGAAAAATCACAATATCACTTTCTAAAATAGAACTCATAACCGCCATTCTGTCACTTTTATATCGTAATGTGCCCTTTAACGGACAACCGTAGAAGTGGTAAGAGGCGGAGCTGCAGATTTCTAGAATATTGCCAACCTAAATATTATTATGTTGGTAGTTCCTTTGCATGCAAAAACATAACCGCACTTTTTGCGAAAAATAATTATTGGCGGGAAGGAAAATAATTATTGGAAGGAAGGTAAGAAGTGAAGTTCCTTAACCGATAGCTCGACCGTTGCGAAGAGACAGGCCGCACGGGAAAATCGACTGTAAGTGCATTTGCGTATAAACTCTATCGAGCAAATAGGAGGGAGTGATGCCTTAGCGAACCTCTGCCCTGGGTTTTGCACTTTGATTCAAATGCAAAATGGAGGGGACAGTCAGTGGTGGTCCAAAGGGGGAAAATCATAATCGTTAGAGCTATTTTTTGCTTTTTTATAAAGTATTTCGCTCGCAGCGTAGTCTTCTCCGGTAACACTATGTTTCCGAAATTACCTAATTTTGGAAAAAAATTTGCCCGCAGCGCCATTTTTATCTCTTGCTTAATTTTTCTAACATTTCTTCGTGCGGCGCTATTTTGCACCCTAATTTAGTTGCTTTCTATCTTCAAATTCTAAACTAAGACCTATACTGAACCCCCCCCCCCCTTTCCAGTTTAGGAAAACGTGTCCGTCTCATATTGTATTGCAAGAAAATATTTCTTCCTAAATTTTTTCAAAAAATAATAGATTATGACCCATAAAAATTTCGAGAAAATTGAAGAAGAATAAATAAAAAAAACAAGAAAAAAAGTGGCAGAGCTTATTTTTTTCGTAAAAAAAAAATAAATCGTTTGCTATAACAAAACAGAGTCTAATAAAGGCGCGCTTCCCCACTTTTGGGGTGCTGGAAATATTGACGGCCCCTTTTAATTTTTGAAAATAAAAGCGTTTTCAGAGCGACCACCATCCGTGTAGGAGCCATTTTAATCAAAATGAATGAGATGACAAAGCAACACAAAGCTCTGCATGAAAAAGAACGCTATTTATTGATTTCTTTGGTCGTGTAGCGTAGCGAATGCTGGTTTGGCCTTTTCCAGAAAGATGGCACTAGTAGTAGTAACCGAAGGGAACGAAATTTGGATTTAAAGCAAAAGGATGTTTCATTTTCTAATATTAACAACCTCACAAATTTATCGCTCGTTGCGTAAATAATGGGGTTAAATAAACAGAATTAGTACACATTTATGTTGAGTTCTCTCAACCGTGGCAAGACCTGATTTTGGAGAAGATCAACATATTTTTGGCTAGTCTAATTGCCTTCAATGAAAAAAGGTCTGATAATGTGATCCCCAACAATACCGCTCCCAACATTTAATTTAATTAATAGATGTGTATTTTTGCGGGATAAATAGCGGCTATTTTGTGGATTCTGAAGGCTGTGAAGTTCAAATGACTTCTCGTCACCGAACAAAATTTTTGATAGGAAATTTTTGTTCCTCTTACATCAATCCCTTATAACTTCACAATATTCTAACCGAAAAAAATAATCACCTGGCCTTACGATGAGGCACATAGTTCATAGTTCATGTGCCTCAACGAAAGCGCATACCATTTTGTCTCGTTCCACCCTGTGTGGAGGAACGAGATGATCTGGTACTTCGCCATCGTGTTAACATTTTCTCCAACTACAGTAATGCTGTAGACAATTTAAGCAACAGGAAACTTTTTATGTAGTTTTTAATAATAAACATCTTTTATTCCCGACTATACTGCATTTTCAAAATATGACGTGACCCCGAGTCGACTGTCGGGTATTTCCCTGATCATTGCCCCCTAGGAGAATTATCAGACATATCTTGTACACGGTTATTGTAACAACTTTGACTTATGCTCACAATGCAAGAGTGGCGACAATCTTTTTCTAATGGAAGCAGTTCGAAGATAATAAAAAACAGCATTGCTCAATAGACCTGTTGTGCGCGCCGAACCTTTTCGGTTTGATTTATTCAAATCCCAACCATAAAGAAATATAATTTAGCACAACTGAATTAAGGGACATGGCATGTTAACCAGAATGCAATTTAACATGAAACAAACACACCGTTTTTCGGAAGGGAATAGAAGACTCACGAGAAGCTCTAACATAAAGATCCCTAGCCTCAATAAAGAGAAGTTTAGGCTAAAGCAGATTGTTCTAAAAAAAAAATTGGCTTTCTAGATGGTTCCAATTGAACCGACCAGGCTGATGAGATACGGGTGGTCTACAATGAGCATTTGCGTAGAAATTCCCACAAATACAATTTTGCGAATTAATGATTTTTTATAGTACATATTTTAATACATGTTTACAAACGATATGCATTTTCACTTCTAAAAAGCAACGTATATTTCTAAAATGGTTTTATTTTTATTACTATGTGATGTATTTCATAAAAAACAATTATCAGTCAAGTTGCAGCACCTTTGATTATTTTTTTACATGAAACATTGATAACAAAAACCTATTTTTATACCGTAATGAAAAACACGATTTTACTCCTGTCCCAAACTATAGCCGTTTTGTTTAGCGATAGAAAAAAATTTCTGACCCTTTTTTAATCTAAATTTGAAGGAAAATAGCACAAATGGTAAAATTGGGAAAAACTAATTTCTGAGTTATCAAAGATTAGTTATCAGCATCCTCTTGTTCTTCATTTGTGCCGAAATGTAATAAAATCGAAGTAGGCCATGAATTAACCCGCGTGACATATGCTTCTGTCTCATGTATACATGGAAAAAAAGTATTTTAAAAATAAGTATAAATATATTAAAATTTAATAAATTATTTAAGATATTAACTGCTAAAATTCAGCATATTACAAAATCTGTCACATTATATTCTCAAAATTTTACAATCATTAAATGCTAGTAATTAGGCCCTTTTTGCCATACCCCCCGTGCACCTCCGACTGATGCACGTGCACCTTAGGATGCGAGTTTTCTTTCTCTAAGAAGACTTAATTTTTTCATGACACCTCTTTGTCGATGGCAGGGATATTTAGACTGCGTAGCAAGTATACACAGTAAACCGCCGTCTTTACATCCCCTCCGAAGGGTGGTCCTGCTACATGTTAGACTTGCATCTATCTAACATCGCTACCGTCCCAGCAGAACTTGGGTGACGGTAGACTTTTCTCCCCAGCAGTCCGCCGTCATATAGGTTGACCCGAAAATCAAGGTCCCGGTTTCGCTGGTCGAGGTCGCCGTCGGAGTCTTCAGATGCATTCCTTGGAGTGGTCCTGCTACCCGAAGGTGCTACTGCCTCTTTCCAAGTCACCCTCTGTCGACTCCCGCTACCAAATCTGCCAGAGTTCAGCCGCGTCCCATCTCGGAGAAGTCCAGATCGTTCTTTTTGGGTCACCGGCTAGTCTCCTCTATCCAGTTTGGCGGAAGGCGCAAAGTTTTTCGGTGCAGTGTCAACCGTGCCGTCTACTTCTACCTCGTTTGTCGTTATTCTATGAACAACGTCAGCTGCGGAGCTGGGGCCGCCCGTCGTCTCGAGTCGCATTCGGTGTTGTGTAAAGCAATGAGTACTTGCCGAGATCCGATCCTGCGATCTCTGTTCTGCAGGCTAAGACGCTGTTCACTGGTCTAGGGCGGCCCCAATAAAAATGCTAAATAATAAATTTAAAAATTATGTAAAATAACAACTAAATAATATTAAAAACCAAAACAGACCATATATATATAAATAATTTATTACATTTGGTACGTAAATGACTTGCTGAAGGTTCACTAACTTGAGAATCTTGTGAGTTCGTTAAATTATTAGTTTCACTGTTACTGTTAGTTGATACATTTAAGTTAGCTTTTGATGTATGATGTTTGCTTTGTGAGTGTTTAGGCCGTTTCTATTTTTATATGTTTTATTGCATATTTCGCAATACGTATCATACGGTAAAAGAAGATCGTAGTGCCCGTTATCCGAATTTCCCTATAAAAATAAAAATAGGGAGGTTAAATATTATATAGATGTTAAAACTTCATTTGTAAATATCAGACATAGCCAAACATTCTAAGGAAGTTCCATATGTACCATCTTTCCACATTTGTTCTTTGTATTCATCTTTAGAATTTGTGGGTAAAGATGGTAAAGATTTCTGTGTTCGTTTTGATGTTTATATAAAAAGAAACTTACAGCTCGATATAAACAATTGCCATCCCCATGAATTTTGATTTTCCCAAACTTTGGCATCTAACTTTGACATATTTACACAGGATTTTCTTTTTCTTTAAATTTTCTTGTTCTAGTTTGTAGCGTATGAGTCCTTTGTGGTAGTTTGAAATGCGACTATTTCTTCATTTGGTTTTATAGTTTTGGGAAATTTTCTTTTTCAAATAATTGTATAAATTGGTAAAAACGTTTCTATAAAAATTGATAAATGTTATCAGCTATGTTGGGAATTTGGAACCTTTGGTTGTACTTAAACAAAGTTATGATTGTTTTCCAGAAACCAAAACTACACTTTTTTGCACTCGACGCGCGTTTCGCTAACAACGTTAGCATCATCAGGAGACGATAAACAATGAACTAAATTAATCTACGCTCTATCTTATACACAATCCTTTAGTGGGCGGAGATAAGACTAATAATTTGTGATGAATTTGTTAAAGGTTATCAGATTTTTGACGTCTTGTCTAATTTAATAATATTATATATTATTTATTAATATATGTTACAAAAATCTACAATTACACTGAAATTAGATATTACATAGATATAAAATTAAATTGTTATGAAGGTGGCTTTTCTCTCTTTCTTTATTCTGTCCAATCCCTTTCCAACATCTCTTGATTTAGGTTTTGCCCGATTTGATTTGAGTTTTTCTTTCTTCGCGTTTGCGCGTATCTCTCTATTTTTTTGCTTTTAGCCAAACATTCTTCTTCTTCTTTACTGGACAAGAGTACCAAATTTAGTACAAGAAATACATCTAAAATCTCGCGAGTAATTCATAAAAACGTATTTCTTTTAAATTTTTTTAAAAAATTGAACAAAATTAAATGAGTTAAATGTTAAAACACTGTTTCTATGTACTTACAAGTTTACAAACTAACGTTAAATTTTTTTTTAAATCGAAATAAAATAAAATTAGACAAAATCATGTCAGGGTTAGATTTCCTCCTAAACAAATACTTTGACAGAACAATTTTATTCATCTATATATAATTCTTTTAATTGTTTTTTTAATTTAATTAGTGATACTTATGTAAAATGTCTTTAAATGTTTTATTAAAAAAAAATAGTTTGCTTAGGCATTTTATTTCCATATAATCTGGGTCATGTTGTACTTGCATTATGAAAAAAAAACGCTAAACCACACATTTTAACCCCTGAATTTTCCCATTGTCAATGTCGTCGAACGGTACGACTGTGGTAAATTTTAAACAGTATAAAGAATCCTTCTACCTATTATGAGTATAAAGAATGTTTTATAAAATGCCAAAATAAGAAAAAAATATATATTTGTGCCTCGATCTGTTTCAAAACTTACCTTGAAATTCCGCAAAAAGTTCCGGCATTTGCCAATTTTCTAAGTTTTTGCAAATAATTCATAACTTCTCAAACTGTTAGTTTTTTCTACGCATTTACTCTAAACTACTGTAGACCGGGTATAACGAAAGATTTTTTCAAGTTTCGGCCTTTGTCGGTAAAGACGCATCCGTCGCGTCGCACGATTGAATATCGAATGACACTTTTTTTAAATTTCAAGTTCTAATAGCTTGATTTTAATTTTTTTTCACTTGTTTTATATTTTACGGAAAAATTGTAATAAATTATTTTAGGTTTAAATAAGTTCGCGTTTTATTTTTAAAAATATATTTTATTGAAAAGACTTTTTAATATAATTTTTTTTAAATTTAATAAAAGCTTGTATTAAATTTAAAAACATTCAGATTTTAAAAATATTTTGTTTATATATTATTTATTTTTAAAACACATGATATTTACTGTAAAATTGTAATACAGTGAAACTTCTCCACAGCGGACAGTGACTGGAAAAAATAATTATCCATTGTGTAGAGGCGTCCGTTGTTGGGAGTTATGGGAAAACTGAGAAATTAAAATTGCTAAATATGCAGATTTTTTTTATTTATGTATAAATTATTCCACAACACTGGCAACCCACTGGCAACCTAACATTAAATACATAATATGAACCTAACCACTTTTTGAAAAAGTCGGAAATTTTAGTCTGTTTTTGTTTTTGGCTATTATTTTTAACAATTTCTGATTCAACATACAATGTTACCTCAGAAAGCATTCGCGTTGTTTCTAAATCACCTTTAGAAATAAAAAATGTCTAAGTATTTTGTAGGTATCACTAATGTTACGAACAGTTGTGATATTTTTTTGTTCGTCGTCACTCTCATTCTCGGAGTTATTGGAAAGTTGATTTCTTTTTTTTAAATCAAGAACACAACTAGTAAAATTATTTCACAATTTTCCGTCTCTAGGTCGGCGTCGATTTCCACGTAGTTCAAAAGATTTTCGAGTCCAATATCCTTGCAACCTATCGACAAAGGTAATTCATCTTCTGGATCGTCTTCTTTGGGTATTTCCTCAACTTTTTCTCCATCACTGGTTTCTTTAAAAATACCACTTCTGATAAAACATTTTTGTATTGTTTTTGCTTGTACGTTTTTGCAAGCAGCCACTATCCAAACCAAAGCATTAGCAATTGTTATAGACTTCTCCAGTTCAGCTTTCGATAATGGTAGTTCTATAGATGATAACATTCTTCGCATCAAAAATTTTTTATATATGGTTTTGAGGTTTTTTGTTATTCCTCGGTCCAGAGGTTGGCAAATGGGTTGTGGTATTTGGTGGAAGAAAATCTAACAATATGTTGGAAAGCTGCATATCTGGGTGAGATGTTGCATTATCTAAAAATAAGATAATATTTCTTTGTTGACTTTACATTTTTCTATCAAGTTTTTGTAACCAGTCTGTCATGATCTCTCTTGTCATCCATGCTTTCTTGTTATGATACCAGTAAATAAGTAGCTTGTTGACGTGAGAACCCTTGAAACATCTCGGATTTTTGCTTTTACTTACTTTTACTGTTAGCCTTTCTTTGACAGCTTTGCCACCAGTGCACTTTTCTTTGCGGATGCAAACGTTTTGCTCCTCAAGGCTCGATAATAAAGGCCAGTCGGCGTTGAAAATATCCTTTGGTGAATAATCACTTATCAAGTTTGGCACTTTTTTTTCCACTCTGAAACTTCGTCAGGATCACATTTGCTGCTTCTCAAGATATTGCTCTAAATTTTATATTATGTCGTGTGCAAGATTTATCTAACCATGCATTAGAAGCTTTAAAGTTAATGTTCAGCTCTCTAGCGGCATCCAAAGCCTTTTCTTTTATAATTGGTCCAGATACTGGTATATTTTTACATCTTATCGGTAGCAACTTCTTCGATTTTAATTCTTTTTTTCTGCTACGAATTGCCGTTTGGACTATACAGCTTTCTTAGTTCAATCTTTTTCTTTAAAATGTCACTCACTTGAGTCTTTCCGATTTGGAACTTTCCGGCCAAAACTCGAACACTACACTTATTTTTCTCGGAGTACTCCACCACTGATATTTTTTCTTCTAAACTAAAAAACTTTCTCTTAATTGAAGACATTTTCACTATTTGAATAAACAAGCGCAACTAAACTTTAGTTGGGTAAATCCCAAATAAACTTATAAATAGGTAATAATATGCTATTGTTATTATTTCTGGCAGGTAAAGATAAGTGAATAATAAGGCCATAAATGTAAGTATTGGGTATTACAAAGTTATGATTGTTTTCCACAAACCAAAACTACACTTTTTTGCACTCGACGCGCGTTTCGCTAACAAGGTTAGCATCATCAAACTTTGTTTTAGTGCAACCAAAGGTTCCAAATTCCCAACATAGTATTGGGTATTGTTGAATTGTAATTTGGTATCAGGGGTTTTCAACATTTATTTCTTAGTGAGTTTTTAATTGTCCGTTGTAAAAGGTAACTTATTGGGTAAAAATTTTAAACGTTTTGTCCGCGACTGTTGTGTAGTGGGTCCGTTGTGAAGAGGTGCTTTTATATAGTCAGCAGCCAAGAAATAATTGGTTGCTTAAAACTTGTCCATCATTTCCCATGTCTAGAGGTATCCGGTAATAAAAGTTTCACTGTAAATCTAATTTTAGATATCTGGATATATATCTGGAGGTATTCTGTATATATATAGTGTATATAGTATCTGGAAGAGTCTAATATAAATTGTATTTAAAAGAAATACTTCCACGTTTTTAAACTTAGTAAAATTATATTTAAAATAAATATGTTTTCTTTAAAACACAATTAATTAAAAAATACAATGCATTTTTTTAAGTGTAGCCACCAAAAAAATGGTAGCATCCTTGTTTCATTCGGGTTTCATGTAAGAATTTTTTAGCTTTGATTTTTTGATAAAGGTATTTTATAATAACCTTTAAAACTCGCAGCTCAATTGCTTTTTTTTTAATAACTCGATGTGCTCGTTATTTAAACCAATGCTTGTAAAAACAAGCACTAGTTTAGCCGCTTGTTGTAAAAAACTACTATTAAAGTGCAGAATACCGGCGATGACCTGAGTGTCGAAATATAGCGAGACACCTCTTAAACCAGTATTAATAATTAAGAAACCTAACTTCTTATAAATATTTTTTAGGTGTATCGGGAGCGTTTCCTGATGCCAGTAACATGGAGGAACTAAAAAACAATCTGTTAAATAAAATCGATATGATCACAACAGAGGAGAGAAGATGGAATCATACTCATCCAGAAATGCCAAAAAAATATGGTCTTTTGAAAGAAATTAACAAATTTGACAATGGATTTTTTGGTATACAATGAGCTTCAGGCTACTGCGAATATAAGGGGAATCAAGTCCAATTTACTCTCCGTGCCGTAGGACCGAGGTGGATTCGCAGCACGCAGTTATCTTTTGAAAATTTATTTTGTTTTTATTTCTGCCTTGCTCGAGAAACAGATTGATAAGTTCTTAAGTGAAATAATACATTTTTAAAACTAAGAAATGGATGGAGGAGGAATTTAACGCCCTAATAAATTTACCGAAAAGATTTGTGGCGTAGAGGGCATAAATCGGAAAAAAGTTTTTCCTCGACCAGGATTTCTAGAGGTCCCGGGTTCAAATCCTGGTCGAGGAAAAACTTTTTTCCGATTTATGCCCTCACCCTTTGCCCTCTACGCCACAATATTTTCTCTAATAATGGATGTCTACGAAGTTGCCGAAAAAGTGCAGATGGTCAAATGGTACTATTCAAGAGCTTTTTTTGGAGAATTTTTTAAATTGCCCAGAACCTCGTTTATCAACGATTCATAGGTGATGATGGAAAGGGCTAATCGTGATGAAAACTTTTTGATTTTTATTTGAATAATATTGAATCGTCATAACCCAACACACGTTCGATATAGGTCGAGTGAAAATTTGCATTTGTATTTTGCCGTAAGAACACAGTATCCCCAAAAACTAAATGTTTAGGGGGGGGGGGGTATTGTAGAGGACCACGTAATTGGGCTATTTTTTTATTGACGGCAATTTGAATGGTCCTAGATACTTGGATCTACTGCAGCAGCATATTATTCCAACTGCTAGGCAGTTGTTAGTTGTGGGATTTGGTGACACATGGTTTCAACAAGATGGTTGTCCCGCTCACATATGTTGACCTTGTTAGGGAATATCTTGATAATGTATTTCCCAATCGGGTTATAAGTACACGGGGAACTATTTTATGGCCAGCTCGATCACCCAATCTTGCTTCTAATGACTTCTATCTGTAAAGTTATATCAAAAATAAAGTTTACGGGCATGCATGGGCTAATAATTTGGAAGAACTTCGGATTAAAATTGAAGAAGATTTTCAAACTATAACCCCTAACATGCGTGGAAACGTTAGAAGAGGTTTTTATAATAGGCTCGGATATTGTCTAGTCGAGCAAGGAGGACTTTTCGAACATTTGCTCTAGTTTTTTTTTTGACTAGAATGTATTATTTTATTTTGAGAACTTGCTTTTATTTTGTTTCTCCTTGTTATTTTCATTGTAACAGGTTGCTAGTGATAAATCTGAGCAGTTAAAAAAAACGCTTTAATTTATCAGTGACAAAAAACAAGAAAATTACGTTATAAAAATTAGCGTATTTATTGACGAAATTCCGGTTTCATTGCCTACCCTCCACATAGCACCATGGTTAGAGGCGTACTGAACGCAAGACGCGAATTGATAGATGTGCGGTGTCCCTGCGTGTACGTACACTGGCAAATTGGAGTTCTTCGGCCTATGTTCGCAGTAGCCTGAAGCGCTCTGTATATACTCTTAATTTGTTATAATATGAGCTATAATGCATGTATTAGAGCAACTTATCAATTACTACTTTTATACGCATTTTAAACCGATTTTATGGGGGATTCACGATCAAATGCAAATATTTTAGTGGTAAGTATTGCAGGCCAAGGGCAACTCATTTACAATGCCATTTTTTTTTGAATCTCTGTCAACGGATATACGGATTTGCTTTAAATTTGGCACACATAAGGAGCCCCAAAAGAAACTTCTATCAATTTATAAAAAAAAATCGTATTTTTGTTACGCCCTGTATACTGCAATTCGCAAACTTTAGTATTACGACATAAAAGCAAGAGGATGGTGCTATAATACCCTTAGATTGTATTTAACGCGGTCAGTCTCAGTTTTTTATAAAAAAAATTAAAACATCCAAATTCAGATCCTAAAATATTAGGGTTACAAATAATATCACGTAAACACATATTTTTAATTTATTAATAAACCCTATTTTAATTTAAAATCCGTTTTCGGAATTGGTTTGAAGTGGCAGTCATATCATTAAAATTTGAGGCCCGGACTACTATTTATTTGGTTTTAGTTGTCCTTCTGCCCGGCGAATATCTGCTATTTGGAATGTTGCGCAATCCAGGGTTTTTCGGTTCCTAAAAAAACTTCAAAAAATAAAACCAAGGGATAATATACAGGGTCATCTAACATAAATGCTACCGCCGCTTTTCTTTGTTATTATGCATACTATAAAAAAAATTTGTTACAAAAGCTGTATAACTTGTCCTTTTAGAATATGTATGCCAAAGTTGACAAGTGTCATTGGAAATGTGAAATTTTGACATATGGTTTTTTATTTGAAATTTTTAAATTCCTCGTGTTCTTCTGATTTCAAAAAATTTTTTAAAGCATGCAATATAAAGGAGAAAAATGGGGGTGGCATTTAGATTCTAAGGCATCGTCGAGATATTTATAGGGTCCTGTTGTGTGATGCAGCGCAATTTACCAAAAATATATGGGATGGAATTATAAATAATAAGTTGGTTGGCAATATTTTCTTAATGACAGGCTTAAAGGGTCAGTCATAATTAAACTTTTTGCAGAATATTCTCCAAGGAATTCTTGCAGAAGAGAAAATGCAAGTGAGAAATATGACGTTCTAACACGACGGTGCAAGGCCGTACTACACAAGACCGGTCATAAAACATTTGAAAGAAAATTTACCCCACTTCAATTTAAAAAAAAAGGTTTTTTGTGGATCTCAGTAGCCTCCATACTATGTATGGATGGCTGGAAATACTTATATCCATCCTTTGCCTTGTATGGTGTGATACCAAAATCTCCAAATTTGGTACATAAAATGTTGTTATCCAATAATGACAAATAAATATTAGTCCGGACCTGAAATTTTAATGATTTGACTATGACTTCAAATAGGGTTTATTAATAAATTAAAATTATTTGTTTGTATATTTTATAAAAATAAATTAAAAATATTAATCCGGCCCTGTACCTGCCTGATTTTTACTTGTGTAGGCGTCGCTATTGATTTATTTATGCTTAAATTAGTTTTAACCTAAAAAGAAGTTTTTAGTAGTTTAGAACGTGATATTGTTTGTAACCCTAATATCTCAGGATTGCAATTTGTATTTTTTTGTTTTATTAAAATACTGAGAGTTAACACATTAAATATAATCTAAGAGTATATATATATATACCAAAATTTGCAAATTGCAGTATACAGGGTGTCGTTTTTAACAAAAATAAATATTACAACTTTTTTTTAGTCCTACCCGGGATTTTTTTTTATACATTGGTAAAAGTGGCTTTTGGGGCTTCTTATATGTGACAAATTTAAAGCAAATACGTACCGTAAAAGCGCCCATCTTGCAACACTTTTTAACTTTAAAGTGAAATTGTGAAACAACTATAAATGCTATTATAATAGAAAAAACTGAAAACACCAAGTCCCGATATGGCCTATAACGTTTGATATTTTAAAATCGTAAAAAATATTATGTTATATTTTTTATTTTTTAAAAACATGGTATTGCAAGTTAGATGACAAGTGCTCCGTACTTGCAACACAGACGGCTTCTTACGAAATTTCACGTTGTAATGTTAAATATTTAACTTGCAACAAACATAACATAAAAATATATAACTTTCTCTATCGATTGGTATTTTTAGAACTTGCTTGGAATAAAAAATAGAGTACTTAGTAAAAAAACCGGACTTTTTAGATTGCCTACAACTTCCATAATAATTATCCGAAATTTAAAGTTTATTTAAAAAAGGAAGCTTTAGAATTTATGCGGTTGATGTCGAAACTGACATTTCTTTAAAATTCAAGATGGCTTACAGATTTCAAAAATGGGTATTTTTGACACCGCCCCTGCAAAAAAAATGCGTGCGCCACTGTAACAAAATTATGATGTGCTATAAATAGCCTTATCCTTTAAAGACATACACCCGTTTTGATTTTTTAGGTCGGTTAAGAAATAAGAAAGTTCTGCAGTGTTTAATGCTGTTTGGGTGGTAAAATACTGTTTCACTAAAAGTTATCATATTTTCGACGGTATGTGGTTTGGTCAAAAACAATCAGAATTTAAAGATTTTTAAGCTTTCTTGAAAGCTAAAAGTCCAAATTTTATGTACTTTATGTCAAAACTGCTATTTCTTTAAAATTCAAGATGACGGACAAATCTGAAAAGAGCTTTTTTTTACCTTTCTGAAAAAAAATTGGGCACGGCTGTAACAAAGTTAATTTATGCGCTAAATAGCCTTATTCTTTTAACGTATACACGTTACGTTTATTTAAATCGGTTAAGAAATAAGAAAGTTGTGCAGTTTCATTACTTTGAGTCATCTTTTTAAGCTGGCAAACTAAAAGTCCAAATTTTAAGCGGCTAATGTCAAAACTGGCATTTCTTTAAAATTTAAGATAGCGGATCGATTTTAAAAGTGGGTATTTTTTATTTTTCCTGGAAAAAGAACGTGCGCCACTGCCTTACTTTTTTAACGAATTAAAGTCGGTTAAAAAGTAAAAAAAATCTGAAGTTTTACTTGTAACAATTACATGCCTATTAATTTAAGTATAATGATTCCAGAAATTCGGAATATGACGACTATTTTTTTAAGGAGTCAAAAATACTTAGCCCATAAAGCCATCTGCCATCTTGAATTTTTAAAAGATGATAATTTTCTCTCCTTTCCAGTTGTCAAGTAAAAAAGATAATTTTTATTACTAAAAAAACATCGAATATAAAATTGCAAAATTTTCTTATTTCTTAATCGACTTTAGTAATCGTTACGTAATTTACGTTAAGAAAATAGGGCTATTAAATACATATTTTTATTGTATTACACTGACGCACACATTCTTTTTTCAGAGGGGATAAAAAATACCCATTTTTCAAATCTTGACATTAGGGGCATAAAGTTTGTACGTTTAGCTATTCACAAAGCTTAAAATCTTTAGGTTCTGATCATTTTTAACCAAACTGTAGACCGTCGAATAAAAATATGACTTACAGTAAGAAAACTGCATAACTTTCTTACTTCTTAGCCGATTTAAATAAACGTTAAAAGAATAAGGATATTTAGCACATAACTCAATTTTGTTACAGTAGCGCACACTTTTCCTTCAGGAGGGAAATTTTTTTAACCTGTCCGCCATCTTGAATTTTAAAGAAATATCAGTTTTTATACTGGGCGTGTAAAATATAGAATTTTAGATTTTAAGAAACATTAAAATCTTTAAATTCTGATAAATTTTAATCAAATTGTATAGCGTCGAATAAAAAAATGACTTATAGTAAGAAAGTTTTCTACCACACAAACACCATCAAATTTAACACTGAAGAAAGTTTTAAAAAAACAAAACGGGTATACACCTCTATGATAATTCTATTTACAGCGTATCTTAAATTTATTACAGTGGCGCACACAATTTTTTTACAGGGCTGGTCAAAAATACCCATTTTTTAAAATCTGTCCGCCATCTTGAATTTTAAAGAAATGTCAGTTTTGACATTGGGCCCATAAATTTTGAAGTTTCCTTTTTGAAATAAACTACTGGGCGTGTAAAATATAGACTTTTAGCTTTTAAGAAACCTTAAAATCTTTAAATTCTGATAAATTTTAATCAAATTGTATAACGTCGAATAAAAAAATTACTTATAGTAAGAAAGTTTCCTACCACACAAACACCATCAAATTTAACACTGCAGAAAGTTTAAAAAAAAAACGGTTATACACCTCTATGATAAGGCTATTTACAGCGTATCTTAAATTTATTACAGTGGCGCACACAATTTTTTTACAGGGGTGGTCAAAATACCCATTTTTTTAAATCTGTCCGCCATCTTGAACTTTAAAGAAATGTCAGTGGGCGTCTAAAATATCGACTTTTAGCTTTTAAAAAACTTTAAAATCTTTAAATTCTGATAAATTGTAATCAAATTGTATAACGTCGAATAAAAAAATGACTTATAGTAAGAAAGTTGTCTACCACACAAACACCATCAAATTTAACACTGCAGAAAGTTTTAAAAAAACAAAACGATTATACACCTCTATGATAAGGCTATTTGCATTTTTTTTACAGGGGTGGTTTAAAATCTGTCCGCCATCTTGAATTTTAAAGAAATGTCAGTTTTGACATTGGGCCCATAAATTTTGAAGTTTCCTTTTTGAAATAAACTACTGGGCGTATAAAATATAGACTTTTAGCTTTTAAGAAACCTTAAAATGTTTAAATTCTGATAAATTTTAATCAAATTGTATAACGTCGAATAAAAAAATTACTTATAGTAAGAAAGTTTTCTACCACACAAACACCATCAAATTTAACACTGCAGAAAGTTTAAAAAAAAAAAAATAAACGGTTATACACCTCTATGATAAGGCTATTTACAGCGTATCTTAAATTTATTACAGTGGTGCACACATTTTTTTTACAGGGGTGGTTTAAAATCTGTCCGCCATCTTGAATTTTAAAGAAATGTCAGTTTTGACATTGGGCCCATAAATTTTGAAGTTTTCTTTTTGAAATAAACTACTGGGCGTGTAAAATATAGACTTTTAGCTTTTAAGAAACTTTAAAATCTTTAAATTCTGATAAATTTTAATCAAATTGTATAACGTCGAATAAAAAAATGACTTATAGTAAGAAAGTTTTCTACCACACAAACACCATCAAATTTAACACTGCAGAAAGTTAAAACAAACAAAACGGTTATACACCTCTATGATAAGGCTATTTACAGCCTATCTTAAATTTATTACAGTGGCGCACACAATTTTTTTACAGGGGTGGTCAAAAATACCCATTTTTTGAAATCTGTCCGCCATCTTGAATTTTAAAGAAATGTCAGTTTTGACATTGGGCCCATAAATTTAAAATTCTAAAAATTATTGTGGAAGTTGTGGGCAATCCAAAAAGTCCGTTTTGTTTTGGAACAGTTTTAAAGGTATATTTTTTTATATTTTGATAAACAATTTTTAAATAATTTGCAAATCAATGGCGTTTAACGTACGGTTATTTATACAGCACAACCGCATGCTTACCTGTCCTAACAACAACTGAACAGGTGGAGCCCGCGCACGCCCAAGTATTAGGCTCTACAGGGCCGATTAAAAAGTAAGTGCATTTTGTTGCATGTTACGTGCGCGTTGCAAGATGGGCGCTTTTACGGTATATTGGTTTCCGAAATATGTCTGTTTTTATTTTTGCAATATTTTCATAATTCACACTATATGTGACAAAAGGGCACACAAAAAACATTGGATATGAGATGCCCCTGGCTTCTAATACTAACAATTAAAATATTTGCATTTCGTCATGAATCACTCTGTATAAGGATGGTTTTAAATAACTTTGCATTCACCGAGGCCTTATATGCCCTTCATTCAATATCAGTTTAAAAAAAAACTAATAAAACAACTAAATTAACAAAAGATATTTTGGAAAACTAGGGTTGGGTATTTCTTTAGGTTGAAAGCAATGCGCCAAAGCGTTTTTAAAGTGTTTATTCCGACCTTAAAATCGTTTTTTAAAGCGATAAACCACTTTCTTAAATCGCCTTAAAATAAAATCAATTTAGTGCTTAAAACAGTTTTAGTGATGTTTATAAGACAAATTGTTTAAACCGTCCTTATAAAAAAGTAAATATAACAAAAAATAGCTATATTTCCCACCACAAAGGTAATGTTAACCGTAGAAACGGGTTTCGAACTAGTGGTGCTTATCAGTACGATTAATCTGAAACAGGATTCATGTAAAAAGCAACCATCTGTTAAATTTTAGAATCGGCATATGTACTGTCAATTTGAAGGAAAATTAAGCGTCTCTACGGAGACAGATGTAAATATCTGTAGTAATTTATTATTTTGCCATGCACACCAAAAAATCTTCGACTTGATTTTCGATAATTTCCCATCCAGAAATGAATTTTGAATATTATTTACCGTATAAAATACGTTAAACCGTCTAAAATAAATCGCTATTTATCTATCATCAAAAGACACATCTACAAAAAAAAACCTGTTGGTACAGACGTGTGATTTTCAGTTTTGAAAAGGGCAATTATCAGTTTTGTCAAGGGAAATTTTCAGTTTTGACAAGAAAGATTTTCATCTGAGTGGGAAATTTTCGCTGAAAAATCAAGTGAAAATCGAGCTGCTTTTATAATGTATGAGGTAAATAATCTTGAAAGATATCCTAAGCTCTGGCGTTAATAAATTTAAAAACGATTTAGCGAGGGTAAATAAATAACAAAAAATTGCGAGCTTTTCCCTTCAAAAAGGTAATGTTAACCATAGACCTGGGTTTCGCACTTGTGGTGATCATCAGTACGGTGCTATGAATTAATCTGAAGCATGTTTCATGTAAAAAACAACCATATATTAAATTTTAGTATCGACATATATATCTTCAATTTGAAGGAAAATTAAGCGTCTCTACGAAGACAGATATAATTATCTTTACATTTAGCTTAGGATATCTGTAAATATAATTATATCTGTCTTCGTAGAGACTCTTGATTTTCTTTCAAATTGAAGTTACACTTGATTTAAAAAAAAAACGCATACATGCAGTCACAAAACTTGCCTTTCTAAAAGTGTATAATATATACGGACTACCAGCTAAAATGCCTAAAAACTTCAAAAGTACGACAATTTGTCATATTGATAAAAAGAGGTCTCTAAAACTGAAAATATTTTTTTAATTAAATTAAGGGCAACCTTATTTTTATATTAAATTTTGCATAATACTAAAAAATCAGCAAAAATAATGTTTTAGTAAAGTCTTTATTGAGCAATATCAAATTATCACTCGAGTAACGGACGAAAGCTGTTCTATAAAGAGGACGGTAACCCATGTTGGAGTTGATAAGATAACAATAAAACGATGGAAACAGCCCTAGATTGAAAACAATTCGACGAATAGGAAACTTGGATTAGTACAAAAATGATGGTAAACTTAATACTAATTATTTTAACTTAAAAAACAACTAAGATAAATTATTTAGTATTCAACAGGATCACCAATTTTCTCTATTACAAGCTGCAAACGTCTGGGTATTGAAAAGGTTAAATTTTTAAAATACTGATGGTCTTCTGAGAGCTGATCCAATGCGCGATAAATAGCATCGCTTAACTCTGCAGCATTTCGTGGTCTCCAATTCCTTTGGTATATTATTTTAACGATTCCACCCCATATATTTTCCATTGGGTTAATGTCAGGGCTGTTGGCTGACCAAGAAAGTGTTTCTATATTGTTATTCTGAAACCATTGGCGAACAACATTAGCCGTGTGTACTGGACAGTTGTCCTGCTGATAAACGAAGTCATTATTTTCATGTAAAGCCTGTACTGATGGCAGCATAACGTTTTCAAGGATTTCAATATATCGTTCACTATTGAATCTTCCTTCGATTCTCCAAAAAAAACCGAAACCTCTAGCACTAAACCAGCCCCACATGTTTACAGGAAAATCTAGAGCTTTTTTAATTTGGTTTGTATATTCGGGTTCAAATCTAGAATTTGGTGGACGACAAACTAAAATTCTCCTGCTGCTTGAAGATGATTGAAAAATTTTTTCGTCAGTGAAAACCACCCTCTCCCAGAAGTCATTATCACGAAGAACGTTGTTCAGTGCAAAAATCACTCCGGCCTGTTTTTGTTCTTCTGTTAGAAAAGGCTTTTTTCCAGTAACTCGACAAGAGACTTCTGATTTTGTTACTCTTCTATTTACTGTTGCTAAAGAACCCGGAAATAATGTTACATTAGCTGCTTCAAGCGACGTTGAAAAAGGATTTTGTCTGAGATGGTCAAGAAATCTCTCATCTTGCACTTCAGAACTTACTTTTGGTCGTCCTGATACATATTTCCTATCCATAGAATTATTTTCAATCCAGCGCTTTTTCCATCGCATTATTGCATTTTATCAACTCCAAAATGGGTGGCCGCTCTTCTTATAGACCAGCCGTCTTCTATAACTCGAGTGATAACTTGACTTTTGTAAATGTTGACATCTGTGGCATTTTTAAGGATGTCACACTGAATTTTAAGCTGTCAGGCATACTGAACTGGTGGTGCCTTATAATAGTATACACTAGTGGAAAGCTAAATTTTGTGGCATAGGAAAAAATGCATGTATGAGTTTTTTTTTAAAATCAAGTGCAATTTGACGCATGGTTGTTTTTTACATAAATCTTGTTTCAGAATAATTCTTGGAACCGTGCTGGTCAGCACCACAACTGCGAAACCCGGGTCTCCGGTTTACATTACCTTTGTGGAGGGAAAATTGTTTTTGTTATTTATTTACCCCCGCTACATCATTTTTTAAAATAAATGTAGTTTGCTGCACGTATTCCAAAACTTGACTTGACCCAATGGAAAAAATAAAGTTTTAAAATTTTTTGCAAGATTAGTTGCCAGTGCTGAAAATTTTACCACGTGTTGAAATTGTTTAGGGAGGACGATCCCAGAAAACATAAAACACGAATTTACATGAGCAGAGCAGGACATAAAACAAGGTCATCCCAACTTACTCTTAAGTTAATCTAAAGTTATACAAATGAAATAACGCAATCCTACCTGATTGAAAACAAAAAACCTTATTTAAATACCTAACCTACTGCAACCAAGAAAATTGACAAGCCTTTACTTGCCTGTCAATAGAAAGCATCTTGTGCCACTTAATTAATCTCAGGTTGCCTAAAGGCAAGCTTTTCTAATAAACTCTATTTATTATTTTTCAGTGTTCTCTTATCCCGTTTCATATAATAATTTTAACAATAACCTTATATAGTCCGTTTTTATTTTTGGCTTAAAAATTGTTTGTGTTGTTGTTAGACCCCGTACGTATATTTTAATTTTGTATTAGATTCTATTTCCGCCCCTGTTACAACAGATAGAAATGACACACTACTTAACAAACAGATAATGATGATCTTTTTGATCTCACTAAGAGCCTGATTAAAAATATTTTATATTCCAAACCAGAACGGTAATAGAAATTGTTTAAATTATTCTACAGGATGAGGAAAAAGTATGGAAACCTCAAAATATTTCGGAAGATTATTTAAAAAAATTTACGTGTTGTACTCTAAATAACTTCCAACAAGGAATCTAATGGTGACCAACTTGACCTGGAACCTCAATTTCAAGGTCATTTGAAAGTGAACTTACATTTTTTTTCACAAAAACCTCTATTTTTGAACTCGGAAGTGAAAAGAGCACAAAATTCTACGTTTAGATAAAAGTTTAGGACACAGGTTTGCGTAACGTCTGGCGGACAAATAAAGATCAAAACACGCTACCACCACAGAATCTCATAGAAATCTTGAGGAGTTTGTAATAAAAAAGTGACTGACAAAGGTGACATGTCTGATAAATCTCAACGAGTAAAAACAACTTGGATTTGATCTTCAATTTAATGAAAGAAGATTTATTCCATTGTGATTATCCTTCTTTTAGCGTAATCCAGAAACTACTCTTTCCTTCGGGGTGCTTTTTGGAGTAAGTTCCCCTTGCCGCTCATTTTCCAAAGTGACCTCCTTGAACTTCTTGACAGTAACCCATCCTATTGTAAAATGATTTGTTTGCTTTTCTGATTTCTGATTTCTCTTGGAATGATGCCAATTTGTTCTACAATTCTGCGTCTCAATTCCTCAAGAGTTTGAGGGTTAGTTTTGTAAACGCGATCGTTTAAATAACCCAAAAAAATAATCTAAAGGTGTGAGGTCTAGGGGACCTCGAAGCCCATTCTACCTATCTCTTCTGCCAATCCATCTTCCGTCAAACGTTTTGTCCAGTAATTGTCTGACATTAGCACCATAATGTGGTGGTGCATCGTCTTGTTGGAACCACTTATACTCAAAATTGTCTTCTTTTACCGCTTGTATTGCTGGAATTATTGGGTTTTGCAATAATTGTTTATATCTTTCTGCGGTTAAATTCCCTTCAATAAACAAAGGACCTATTATTGTCATCTACGATGCCTCACACGTTCAACTTCTGGGGATCTTGCGTATGACGTTCTTTTGTCCAGCGAGGATTAGTATCAGATCGATAAACGCAGTTGTGTCTGTTGACATTTTCATTCAACGTAAACAGTGCCTCATCGGAAAACACAATATTTCTTAAAAACTGTAGATATTGAGTCATTATTTCTATCATCTTCCCACAAAACTCAAGACGACGGTTAGGATTTACAGTTTAATTTTATAGGGATAAAACTTTCACAATCGATTTCGTGTTGCAAAGCTGCAGAACAGGTCGACTCATGTGGATTCTCTATAAAAGATTGTAAAACAGCTAATGACTTTTTGGATTTGTCTACTAGGAACAGGTCGATTTTTAACGGATCATGTTTCTTCAAATCGCATCACAGTCTCTGAAACTGTTCCGTTCGATAAAGTAGAAAGCCTTTATGTTTCATTAAAAAGAACAGCAACGTCGTTATAATATGTTGGGCGGTCACCCCAACACCACATCATCAGAAGACCAACAAACGAAATATTTTGATATTAAAAACTAATTGCCAGCAATATCAACATACGGTGACTTTTTTAGATTAAGTATAGCTAAAAAAATATTTTTTGTTGTAGTTATACTAATGTCAGACATTTTAGTGTTAGCATTAGCAATACTTAACACAAGTCACATGCATTTTTACCAACAGGTTTATCAAAGTAAGTAGTTCAAGACTAGACTTTTTTGTCGAAAGGGACAGTTCCAAAGACTGCCTCAAAGTCCACTATCTTAAGAAATATTATGTTTTCGGTTGCGGTATCGTTTATGTTGAATATCCTCCTGGGACCCAGAGGTGTTTTTTTTTTAGAAAGAAATCCTTTTAAATTTTGTCTAAAAACGCAAAAAGAAACAACTTTTGCTTATAACTTTTTTTATTTTTTTTCTATAGTTTTCAAAAAATTTACTGTCCATTTAAGTGGACATTGGGTCTTAATCCATACAAAAAAAAATATATTGAATTCTTAAAATAAAAAGTCAAAGTATTTTAAACTAAAATATTTTCAAAAATAAAAACTAAGGAAAATAAACATAACCAAAAACTTAAGAAAGAAAATGAGATATTTTTAATTGTAAAATAAAAAAAATAGTTAAAAAATAATGAAAAATGCTTGGCGCTTATTTATAGATTTGTTTGGAGTGAAACTCTTTGAAACAATTTCTAGTTATGCACAGAAATGTTTTGCACGTGTCGCAATAAAATTTGGTTTTTTTGTTACAATTTTTTATTTTGCATCTTACAGAATTTTTTATTTCAAAATTTATTTCAGGAAAATGTTCGCGTTTTCTTTTATTAGTTGAAATTGGAGATTCAACCACTTGGTCAGCCATAACTTTTCCTGTTGGGTATGTTCTAGTATACAGTCCATTTTCTGGATCTTGCTTGAATTCTGTAGTAACTGATCATTCTATCTATGAGATCAATTCCACCCGCAGTCATTGTATTTGGCAATAATTTCAGGTCTGGGACTTGAATGTATTTGCCATCTTTTTTTGACCATCTCTTGCACTCATTGATAGGTTGAGTTCCTAAAGCTGTAGATGCCATGAGAACATATTTTAAGTCATACCATTGCACAACAACCAACTTGCCATCTCCTCTTTCAAACTGCTCCGAAGTTCCACGGCCCACTTTTGTCAAAGTTTTTTCGGGTGTCAAGTGGACAGCTGCTGGTAAACGTGATTTCATTATGGGGCCCGTACTATAGAAATTCCGTTCATAGAGAATACCTGTCGTGGTAAATATGAGTTCCTGGAAGTAATGTCTGTACCAATCGATTAACAGCAGATGGTCCAATGCCAAGAGTTTTAGCTGTATCATCCAAAAAGGTGCAAAGCACATATAAAATTTTTTAGACCTTCAGGGTTGGGTTTACCCCTGACAAACTGTTTCATGTGACAAATTCCCGTGAAAGGAATCATCTGTTCGTCTACAGCAACTACTTTTTCTCGGGGTAGCTGCAAACATCCCTGTCTCACTCTCTCTAGAACTGGACGTACTTTCCAAAATCTGTCAGATTTACGTGTATCTTCAGAGATGTCACCATCTACTACAAGTTTTAAATTGCTCCTTATCGGAAAAAACCTGTCTCTGGTCATAACATCTGCAATTGCCGAAACTCTAGTTGTTTTAGCCCAATACATTCTAATCCTTGGATATTTTAAACAGGACATCAGACACACTATGCCAAAAAAAATGTTTTACCTCATTTAACGATACTCCTTTTAATTCAACATATCGATCATTCGTACAGTCACACATTGTTTGAAAAAGTTCATCATCAAAATACATTTCAAGTTAGTCTTTTGAGGTCCATGTGCTTCGAAGATGAGGATCGGGTGCAGCAGGAAAAGGGTCTCCAAAATCGTGAGGTGAGAATAACTGTGTTTTTTCCAAAAAGTTCTTAAATTATTTTTAAGAACACTAAGAGGAAGGTTGTCCTCCTCTTGTTCACTGCTAGACTCAAAATTGTTAATTTCGTTCTCTTCCTGGTTCCTTACAATAACCGGATCTTCATTTTCCTCTTCGTCGTCAGACATTTGACAGTTTGATTCATCCTGGATTAGATCCAAAATTTGCTCTAACTTTTTGTCGTCTTCTCCAGGTCTCAAAAATTTTTTCGGCCAAATATAGCTAAAACAAAAATTAAAAATTCAAAAAAAATTGTGGTGATTAAGTCCCAAAGTCCATTAAAATGGACAGGTGATTTTTAAGCCGATTAAACAAAAAATAAAGAACCAATAAAAAAACTATTAACGTTAATATGTTAATCCATCATTATATTTAAATCATGTATCAAAAAAACCTAAATAATTAAGTAGTTTTAGAGTACATACCATCATAAGGAGCACGGTGTAGTCCCGCCATTTGAATGTGAACAAATAAGTGTCTCACGTCTCAAGCGCATAGCTGAACTGACAGCAATTATATTCGGTGGTGGCGCGCGAGCACTTAGAACGATATGCGCACGGTTTTTTCACAGATTTCTAAAGAATTAAGTAGATATTTTTTTATTTGTATGTCCATTTTAATGGACGCTGGGTCTCAAGAGGATATAAATATCCACAGACATATTATTATTGGCCTGGATACTAATTCTTACTGGACAAAAGGAACCCAAAATCCTTCCTTTCATTAAATTTAAAGGTCAAATCTAAGGTCACCACTGTATTCCTCGTTTTTTAGAAAGTTAACCTTGTTAGCCACTTTTTGATTACAAACTTCGTGAGATTTCTATGAGATTCTACGGTGGTAGCGTGTTTTGACATTTATTTGTCCATCTCTTTTCATCAAAAAAATAAGTTGACCCTCAAATGACCTTAAAATTAAGGTTCAAGGTGAAGTAGAATGTCACCATTAGATTCCTTGTTAAAAGATATCTAGGGTACATAATAAATACCTCCAAAGTATTTGGGGGATTCCATACTTTTTCCTCACCCTGTATTTTCTTGTTTATATGTATATCATGAGAAGCTTTGTGAATATATTTTAATTAGGTAACTATTAAACATGTGATTAAGAAATCGTGCATTAATTTGGTTGGCAATGTAGATACGTGAAAACGTAATTATTCTCTGTTTATTAATTTGAACTATGGGGTTAATTTAACAATGTAATAAAAATTACGAAAAAGTCTCCATTTAGTTTGGGCACGCTGTTTAATGAAACCTTATTGCATTCATGATTATATATTTAACAAAAAATAAAAATCTCTATAAGTCAATAAAAAATTATAGTAGGTAGACAAGAACTTTTTAGCCTAGCCCAGGCTTAAATTGACCCTGAAGTAAGCTAAATAAATAACCATATAATTTAATTTTTTTGGGAATAGGGACTTTTTGGATTTTTAACGATAGCCTTATAGTTATTTATACTTAACAGGTGCGAAAAGTGATAATCCATAGGCACAAAGGTCCCCACATAGCAAAAATGTTGGTATATAATAATATTTTTGCTATGTGGGTTGCCTAAAAACTAAAGTGGGGTGTGCGTTTTGTATATAATCACCTTATTTAATACAATTAATATACCTATGTTACTTAAGTGAAAACAAAAAAATGTTTTAAAAAAAGTTTCATACTGTCATTTGCACTTTTTTACGACACATAGGTGACACATTTTTATAACACACACATAACTTTAACGCCGCCACTGCTCAAACTTATTTACTTTTTCAACTATCACCGCTCAGTCGAAACTGCTGAATGATTCAATCCTGGTCGCCCAAAATGGGTGGCATGCTCGAAGGGTGCGCGTTACAACACCCACCACATCAAGTAAACCTTCTGTTTGTCGGTACTTTGTGTTACAAGTACAATCACAAAACGGAGAAAGGTAACAGTTTGCTCGTGTGTTTTTAGAAGGGAAGTTCCTTAACGGAAAATTACCTTGACACATTAGTAATGGCGCATATGGAGGTCCGTGGGATTTTGAATGAAGATGTTCTATGACCATGTGGGATTGATAGCTCTGTAGTCACACAATCAAGTGTTATGGGGTGTTTTGTTCGCATCCGTATAGAAGGAGTTGATATGACGTCAGCTTTCAAGATGGCGGCCAAAAATCATAAAAAAATACTATTTTCGCAACCGAGGCATGATTATACTCGGTTCCATATAACCTGAGGACGAGGATTCCAAAAAATTCACTTTCCATCCGACTTTAAATGACCTTTAAAATCGCAAAAAACAAAATTTTTGCCATTTTCTCTTAAAAAAATCTTAATAATTCGACGTTTTGTCAGATCAACCTTAAATGTAGCGCAAACTATTAGGCATATATGCCAAATTCGATCCTTAGAGTCTGATGTAGTTTGAAGCTTCATGACCTTCAAAAGTAACCCAGTAAAGTTAACATATTGCAAAAATAACATACTAAAGGGCGCTATTTATCAATTATTAAAGCGAAGAGAACCAGATTTGGTAAAAAAGATAAGAAGGTCAAGTCCAATATTGTTAATACAATTTGGTTCAGCTGTGACGCGTTTAACATGGCGACTGATATATCAAAATAGCGACACATCCACTACATGTCAAGGTGGTGGACTTATGGCCGCTTACATTTTGATATATCAAACGCGTCATATCTGAACCAAAGATTTTTCAACAATATTGATGGATTTGTCCTTTTTATCGTCCTTACCAAATTTTGTTCTCTTTACTTTAATAGTTGTTAAATAGCACCCTTTAGTATGTTGCTTTAACAATATGTCAATTTTACTGGGGTATTTTTCAAGCTCATTAAGCTCTATAACTGCAATTATTTCTAAAGCGCGATTTTGACATACATGGTTAATATTTTCAGATATGTTTGAAGTTGGTGTCATAAAGCGTTAAATTATGGAGATTTTTTTAAAGAGAAAATGACAAAAATCGTGTTTTCTACGACTTTCAAGGTCATTTAAGGTCGGACCTTAGTGGAAAAAGTGACTTTTTTTTAGAATGCTCGTTCTCAAGTTATATGAAATCGAGATGATCATGCCCCGATTGCAAAAATTCCATTTTTTATGATTTTAGCCGCCATCTTGATATATGACGTCATATCAACCCCTTCTACACAGATGCGAACACAGCACCCGGTGGCACATGAATGTGTGACTAAATAGCTGGTAAATCCTCATCCTGGAATTTTATTATAAATGTTAATAAACAACTATAGTCATGCCCTACTGGCATAATTAGAATTTTTTATGATTTTTCGACCGCCATTGGAATGGCATCTAAAACACCTGGTCCAGAATATGGTAATACATATCTAACTTCTGCTGCTAACTCTGTTATGGTTAATTTAAATGAATTTGTTGGCTACACAAGTGAGTGGAACATAAAATTCACAAAATCAATGAATAGCGAGCTAGAGATAAAATTCACAGTTCCGAAACTTAATAAAAACGACAGGCATATAGGTCATTTTTACCAGGGTATAGCATAAACATCTGAGATGCCAGATAAAAAAAAAATGGTAAAGTTTAAAATGAAGTGGTTGTTTATAGTTATGGTTTTTACTTGACCTTCTTATCGTTCTTACCAAATTTGGTCCTCTTCGGTTTAATAGTTGATAAATAGCGCCCTTTAGAATGTTATTTTTGAAATATGTTAATTTTACTGGGGTATTTTTCAAGGTCTTGAAGCTGCAAACTGCATCAAACTCTAAGGGTCAAATTTGACATACATTTTTTGGTCTGAAGGCTGACATATACATGGGTATAGACAAATTTATTTTAAGCCGAACCAAACCACAATTTATAAAATAATTTTACCTGGATAGACGTCAAAATGTACTGGAATGAGAGGCATAGGGCCAAGACGCATAGGGCCAGTTTCTCTTAAAACGGTCCAAATAATCCATAAATATTAATAAAATATAGGTAAACAAGAAATCTGAGAAATATCAAAATGACACGGGATGTTGTATTTTGAGTAAAATCATCGTATATTATAGACCACCGCCAAGAGGTGGTTTATCTGCTTTAAATTTTAAAACAATCACGATTTGGTTGATTTTTTTGTTCAAGATAAATATTAAATTAAGTATTTTAATTATTAAATAACCAAATTTCAGGCTTTTTTTTGCTTCAATTGGGTATTCCAGCGCGTTTTTTAGGACAATGTATAGGAACGTATGGTATCTCACTTTAAGTTGATTCAGGAGAAATTAAGAAAAAAGCGTTATACATATAATTAATTTTTAATAATTAAGTGAAAACAAAGATTTCTTACATACACATATCTGGTTTGTTTAGGCGTTTGCACACCTTGTCAAAGGCGATTAACTACGCGCCTAAAAAATTAAGAAGTTTAAATTTTTGTGGTAACTGATAGGGCGCAGAATCTTAAAAAGCAATTTAGCAAGAATAGTTTTGGTTAAAAATGCCACTATACGGGGATAAACCAACCGTCAAATTTTTCGAAAACCTTTCCAACAAGTTTTATTTCAATTTAAAGAAAAACCGTCAAAATAAGATTAAAAATCACATACGTCCCATAGTCCTAAACCCTAACCCATCTTAGTAAATATCGCCCTTAAGGTCGGATGACTTTAAAAGTTATTTCTTTGGAATTCTCGTCTTCAAGTATAATCACGAAAGTTTTAGTTTTTATGATTTTTGGCCGCCATCTTGAAAAATGACGTCCTATCAACCCGTTCTACACGGACGCGAACACAACACCCGATAACTCTTGATTGTGTGACTAAAGAGCTATCAATTCTACATAGTCACAAAACTCCTTCATGCACCTACACTACATGGGCAACAATCAATTTTGACTCTTAAACCTGTATAGACACTGAACGAAATTTCGTATTTACACTTTGTTCAATTCTTGAACCTGACAGAACCGTAGTAAAACATCATAAACAATTTATAGCGCCATTGTTTTCAAAGTTTGTATAGCAAAAATACCGCCTCCTCATCTTTTCAACCAGATGTAGTACCACTTCGTTTATCATTTATAGGTATTCATCAAAAAGACGTAGCAAGCTTAAATCCGGCAACTCGAATTTTGTTGGAAAAAGTAATAGAAAGTATATTTGACGCTGGAATGAACCCCGTTGAATTAGCAGGTACCAAAACCGGGATATTTTATGCGTATTCAGTCAATGAAATCGAAGCGGAATGGTATTATAATAAGTTAGCATCTGGATATCAGGCAATAGTTGGGTAAGTGTTAATTAAGGATTTAATAAAATAAATTTTGTTCTACATGATTATTTAAAAACTAACAATGAGGAATATGTCCAAGCCCAAGTAAACTGTCAGAAAGATCTGAGATACAAATCGGGGAACTCAAGAAGAAACGAAAAATGCAATTTCAACTTTAAAGTGGCCATGTTTAACTTATTTAAAAAATAAATAAACAGGAACTTAATAATAAATGTTATTAAATTACTTACCGCCTGTTGCACCATTCAATTTTAACCGGTCAATGGTCAATTCCCTTTGCACCATTTTTTAACAGGAGTTTAAGCGGTCTTAACCAACGTTTAATTGAAACGCCCAATTTCGACCATTTCATTTGGAGTTTAACTAAAAAATTACATAATAGTTGGTTTTGTTTTTGTTAGCATTTGAATGGCAGAAAATAATGTATTTTTTGGAAAAAAATGTTCGAAGACGATTTGTGAAATGATAAACAAATGAAACAAATTGAAGAATAATTCTCATCGTGCCTTGTGTTTGGCATATAATATCTGCAGATAACAAAATGAGCCTGAACCTCCAGATGAACTCCACTCCACGACCAAATCAGTATCTACCGATTTTTGTTAAGTTTTTTCAACATTTCAAATAATTTAAAAAATTATATAAAATTTTTAAAATAATAAAAATTTTAATAAAATATATTTTTATTTAAGGCAATAATGCATCTTTATTTTGTACTTAACCAAGATCTCAATATTAGTCAAGAAGCCTTTAATTTTAAAAGTCTTTAAAAGTTGATGGGAGCTACATTTAATTCCAGATTATCTTTTTCAATATTATTCACTTTATTGATTTCAATAAACTTTTTGTGACAAAAAGTAATTCCTACCAATCGTTTTTCTTCACTAGTTTCACTAATTTTTATTTTTTATAATTTATAACAAAACCAAATCTGGCTAGTTGAACATTTTGATATCCGCTGATATTTTAAAATGTGAACTTTGCAAGATATGACTCTAAACGCATGTTAGTTAACCGTCAGTTAATTTTGGTTAGTACGCATAACTAAACTTAGTTCAAAAAATAACCAGAGTTTAGATAATCGAATGTTTGGTTGATAATGGTGCAACAAGCGGTTAAAACTTAAAATACTTAAATCAAACAGTATGTATTGGGTCTAAGGTTAAAGGAACAGATCAGTCAGCAACATTATAGTTTAACTAAGATAACAGGTTTAAATCACAATAAATCATCTCCTGTTCAGGATGGAGCAATTGCCTGCTGACAAATATTACAAATTTTTAACCTTTCTTTTATATTTCTGTGCATATTCGTACACTACATTTATGGCAGTCCAGAAATTGTAGAAGCCAAAATCAATAGGTTTCGTAACACATCGATAATCTCGTCCACCAACTTCTAGGCTCGCAAAATAAATAATTTCCACTATTTAGAAGGATCAATTCCAATATCAAAAATCAAACCCATCATTCCCGATCATTCCGACGCACACAGAGTTAGACTCTGTAATCGCGCTATCCACTACATGGATGATGCCGCATTAGCATGCGCATTCCGCGACGCAAGCCGAAATCCAGTACCTATTTTCAGTATTACAGACATTCGAGCTAACATGACCTCACTGTACGGACAACAACCGACAGACAATTGCAATATAAGAATAGAGAACCCATACCTGTACAACTCAAGTGCAGTTGTAGTCCGTACAGTGAGGTCATGTTAGCTCGAATGTCTGTAATACTGAAAATAGGTACTGGATTTCGGCTTGCGTCGCGGAATGCGCATGCTAATGCGGCATCATCCATGTAGTGGATAGCGCGATTACAGAGTCTAACTCTGTGTGCGTCGGAATGATCGGGAATGATGGGTTTGATCTTTGATATTGGAATTGATCCTTCTAAATAGTGTGAATTATTCTCAATAAGTGATTGAGATGGGTTTGGTAAAACGATGGAGGCAGCGTCAATGTTTGCTTGCTCTATCTTCAAACCTAAGGTAAGTGAATAATTCAGTATTGATGGATTTCGATCAAACGGTTGAAACCAGAGAACGTCTGGAGTAACGTCACGGCGAGGGTCAAATGTATGCCAAGTATTGATCTCTTGTTCAGGATCATAGTCTTCATCTGAATATTGCATGCCTGGGTAAGCTTTTGGTGGAGCTTCGGGACGGGCAGCATCTCGGATAAGCACTGGAGTGCTTGCGAAAGTAGGGGCATCAGTTAGAAATTTCATCCATGTTGCGTATGTTTAGCTGGTTCAATAACCGGATTTTGGTTAGCGATTGGCAGCGTAAACGGATGGTAATGCCAAGTTGGGAGGGTGACGGGTTCGACGGAATGCGAAAGAATAGTTGCGCCGGCTGCGTTTTCGTATATTGCGGCTAGCGGTTTCGAATCTGGATAGATAGATTGAACAAACCTAGATAGGTTGGTCAAAGTGGATTCGATCGTGGATAAATTATCATCATTAAAGCATAGCATTAAATCATATGGATTAAAGTCTGCTTGTTGGTAAATTGATGGTATTAATGGAATACGGCATAGGTTGGTCGTTGTGCTAATGTTCGGCCTGTTAAAGGGTTTAGAATTTGCTCAATAATATTGATGAGCCAATTTCTGAACATGCGTGGAACGGTGCGGACTGTATATGGGCCTACAACAAAGTCCGTGACCATATAGTCGTGTGCTTCGTATGTCATAACGGTGGAGTGATAGAACTTGTTAAGTAAATCAATCGGTTCGATATTGCTTCGGGTTGAAGCTAGAAGATCGTGTGCGATTAACATAATCTGTGGAGGCATGAGCCTGCCATAATCATGATAAAATTCACATCCTGCTAAGGTGGGGACAAAGGATAGGAGTGGTTTTGATGGATCATATATTGGAGACAGTTGTTTAACTAAAGTTGCGCAGTCTGGGGGAACGTGCAAGTTAAGTAGCGTCTTAAGGAATTGAGCTCGAGTTGCGTCTTGTCTGTAAGGCTTTGCGTAGATGGAGATCACATATTAAGTGACAAGCGTTAAAGCATATCTGTTCATAAGCTATGAACGATAGTGGACTGACGTGTGGGAACGATTTAACGTTCCAATCTGGATATTTAATCGTCGTATTATATGACAAATACTGAAAGGGATATCTGAAATGACATTGAGTGTCAATTGTGAATATTGAACCATGGTCTGATTCGTGTCTGGAGCCAAGATCGAGTTTTGAAAAATAATCGGAAGTCGTAATTGGAGTTGGAGTATCGGCGGGAGCGTTTTTTATTGAATAACGTCTTGTTAGTTTGTCGAGGCCAGCTTTCTTTCTAATTAGTATCATAATCTGCGGATTGGGGACAATAGATCTCGTTTCATCGGGTGTTAATGGAGAGAGGTTAGGTCCTGGTGTTGATGCAGTTATCTCGGGTCTGTTTAATGGTGGGACACTGATGTCAGTTGGTGCTGAAATGGTCTTCTGTTCGTCGGACATTTTTTGATAAGTAGATAAAATTTAAATTTTATGATAGCGGAATGTATTTCCTACTATTAAGTGGTACCCTCATAAAAACACATTGTCCTCACAGTCACTGTTTTACGTTTGTTTGGTCGTGTATTCTGTGGATTATTAGGATCTTCTTCAAGTGCCATGCTCTCTTCGAACGTTGGCTATCATCAGCGCAATTTGCACCCTGTCCACTGCTTTTCGGAAAAATGTCGTAGTACTAACACTATACCATTGTATAATATTTTTAAACCATGATATCCGTCTACGACCCGGACCTCTTCTGCTTTCAATTTTGCCTTCTATTATCAATTTTAAGAGTTTATATTTGTCATTTCTCAAAATATGGCCAAAATATTCAAGTTTTCGTTTTTTGATGGTAAACAAAACTTCAAGCTCTTTATTTATTCTAAGAGAACATCCACATTGGTTACTCGGTCCATCCAAGATGTCCTTAATATTCTACGATAACACCACATCTCGAATGCCTCCAACTTTTTGCACATGGCCTCAGTCAGTGTCCATGCTTCCATGCCATAATATAAGATGCTAAAAACAACACCGAAGCACACGAATTCGGAAAGTGGTATTAAGATCGCGACTACACAACACTGGTTTCATTTTGATAAAAGATGATCTGGCCTGTTCAATTCTTGCACGAACTTCTTGCATGTTGTCCCAGTTCTCATTAAGGAGACAACCTAAGTATTTGTATGAATCCACGCGTTCGACTTGCTGCCCATTTACTTCTAACATGTCCCGGATTTTACTTCCGTGTTTTACTTCCTCTGGTGTTATATCTATGCCTTGGTTTGAAAATTCTTCTGGCTGTTCGGATTGGTTATCGGTCCTATGTAGCTACCCCATTCCTTTAATTTTTCTTTAGTATCCGGTATGATTTTGCCTTGATTGTCTACAAGGATTCCAGCTTGTCTTTTATTAAATAATCCGGCCGCTTCCTTTATGTGTTTGTGTAAATTGAAAGTGTCATGTTTAGCATCTAGATCTTCTATTTCTTGACATTGCTGTGTTATCCAGTCTTGTTTTGCAGACCTTATCTTGTTTTTTATTGCTCTATTGATTTCTTGATACTGATCGCTGCCTTTTTTACTATATGTATTAGGATCACAGGAAAAAAAATAGTTTTTCATCAGAAGAAAAGGAAATTTTCCAAAAGGTTAATATCCTCGATTATTTTTTGTCTAATGATGTCGTCAAACGTTAAATGTCGTTTAATTGGTTCATTTCTTTTGCACCATTTTTTAACGGAAGCTTAAATGGTCTTAAATTATGTTTAACTTAAGCGCCCAATCTTGGCCGTTTATGTGTAAGTTTAACTAATTTGTGAGGTTATGCTGGGCATTTGTGTTATTTTTTTAAGTTTTTCTTCAATTTTTCTGGCCAAATGTTTTGTACAGACGATGACTTTATCATTGATGATTTAGAAGTACTTGAATTCATTGAAAGTGGTGGCGTTTCCAGCAAACACCACTCCAGGAAAAAATATTTTGAGGATATGGACAATTACTCTTTTCCTAACTTTACGGTTTTATAAACCGACAGCCTAGTTGGGGGGTTGCGTTACGCCCAAATGGGTTGTTTAGTCTTTCTACCTTTTCTTTGTGAAGTAATTTCTCCTCTTCAAATTATTATTTGCTCTATTATTTTGAGTATTTTCAATTATCGTTTTATATTGGAACGTGATGTCTATCTATAAGTTTACATGATTTTATGTAAAATTTGGCCCACGTTTACGTTTTCCTTCTTCACTCATTTTTCTCCTAGATGCGAAAATACTTTTAAGAAAATTAGGAACCAATGTAAAAAATATAAACAGACGAAAATTAGTATTACCGGAATAACAATTCCAAATTTGGTCAGTTAGACCAGGTTGGTCAGTTGATAGCCGCTGATATTTTAGCACGTGAAGTTTTCAAACATATTAATTGAAACGTGCGTTAGTTATCAGTCAGGCAATTTCTTGTTGGTGCAACGGCTGCAAAACTAAGCGTCAGTTAAAAAATAACGAAAGTTTTCGTAAACGACTGTTTGTTTAAAAATGGTGCAAGTCCTTGTAAGACAAATCTTACAGGATTAATACCCATGTTTCTGCAGAATCGAGTAGCAAATCTTATGTCATCGTTCCCTAGCTTCGGGAACGGGACAATTTGACATAGCACCGTCAGCTTGAGATATTTTGCATATATTTATATCTGACGGTTCAAATAGATGGAAAACGTCGAAACCGTGTGATTGGACGGCACAAGACTTCCGGAATATTCAAAAATAAAACGACCAACTACATCATCAGTACTGTTTGATTTTAAATGCCCCTTACTCAAAAAAACTTTAATGCACTTTAGGGATTAAATAGGTACTTTTAATCCCTATTTTTGGGGACTAAAGTGATACTTTTAATCCCTAAGGGATTAAAAATAAATTTAATCCCTCAGCTTAGGAATTAGACGTAAATTTAATCCTTCAGGAATTAAAAAAAACTAATCCATGAAAAATTATAATTAAATTTATGGCAAGTCAAGCCAAACATCACTTGCTCTTGGCCAAGATTTCATTCTTAGCACCCTTTCTTGTAGTTGACGAAACATTTGGCGTAGAAATAACGTAATTTTAACAAAGATCTTTTCGTAAAGTACATAAAATAGTATGTAAATCTCGGGACTAAAGTGTCGTTTAATTGTGGCCCTCCCTACGTTCGGGCTACATCCCTTTCGCCGCGGGATTAGATGTGGCACTTTAATCCCGAGGTTTATAATATACTATTTCCTCCTTAGAATATCGGTGGTTCATTTTTAAAACCTTACCACAGTAAATGAAAAGCCCCCGCTCGCGAATACCCAACGCCCATGCCCGCTTTTATTAAATTTTGGTGGGGAGAACAGAGTCTAAGGGTCAAATTCATAGTGGTCCCTCCAGGCCTCTTTGTTCTTCCAGGGGCTTTGAGGAAGAATTTCATGTTCATAGTCGCGGAAGGAGTCTTGAGGCATCCTTAAGGTCAAGCTAAGAAAATAGCTGCCTTCAGCTTTCCTTGGGCAATTTTGTGAGGTTATTAAGTGTGGTTTTTGTATAGTGGAGCATCAATTATGAATTTTAAGGATTTCCTCGATCGTCTTCGGGATGCCCTCAACCCAGTAGAATTTTACAGAGACGGAGTTTTTAGGAAGATACAACATAGTAAACATTGATAAATTTTGAAGGAAAATGTTATCAACTCTTACTTTATTTTTAGATTATCCCATAGCTTCTTTGGCTGCTTTGCATCGCTATAAGCAAAATGAATATTAAAATCTTTGTTTTTTTTCCATATTTGAAGTTGCGTCTGTACGCTTATTTTCGATGACCTGCTGATAACTTCCAACCATTTCAGTAAGGTATAATTTTTTCTCGGGGGGGTATGCTCCCGTTTTCGCTTCACTTATTTTCATTTTTTTGCACGTTTCCAAAAAACAAACAAACCGTATACCGCGAAACATAACCTCATGAAAGGAGTAAAGATAGCAGTTAAAATTGCCCAGTAAATACAAATTTGTGAGACCAACCCTTCCTTCAGCTTTCCTTGAAGTCGTTCTTGCCAAAGGAAGGAACTATGAATAGAAAATCGAAGGTTTCCTTGAAAGTGGCCTTCAACAAGGAAGCCTTGAAGCTCCCTTTAAGGAACGCCTATGAATTTGGCTCTAAACGAGACCACGCCCAAAACCCGGCCTTAGTAAAGGAATGTGGGTCCCATCTTTGTCAGGTATACGTAGTAAGTTTTCTCTCTGGTAGCTCAATAAAAGCGGACAAAAGAGTTCGATTTGTACAAGCTGGATGTCGCACAATTAATACATTTATTTCTTCCCCTTCCTTTGGAATGCTGGACGTACCTCCAAGCGCCAATGTACAGTGATAGATCCTTCTTTTTTGCATCTAAAATTGTGGGTAACCGTTACTGTTTAAAGGGGCCTACAGACAGGCGAACATTTCTTGAGATACATGCGAAGATAATTTTAAATGCAGTTTATTAATCAACATGAGGGACAGTGCCTTAAATTTACTACCAGTGGCGTGTGTGTGCATAATAAAAAAGAAACAAAACCGATTATTGAATAAACGAAAGATACGAAGTAAATGGGTCTTTTCTATTTCTTTTCACTTTTCCACCAATATTTTATAAGCATTTTTTTTTTTATTCATTCAGTCTTTGGATTTAGTCTTCCATAAACATGGGTAAGATTTAAAAAGCTCATTGAACTCTGTCAAAAAAAATCAAAAACCGCACTGATATTATCGTAGAATTTTACTTACACACGGAGAGATGTGTCCGTGTAACTTGTACGCGCGTACAAATCTTCAAGCGGCGACTGAGTACATCTTTGACAGATATTTTAGTCAGATATTGCCTACACACTGAGAGATATGTATGCGCAGATTTGTACGCACATAACAACCTCGGTGGTTATCGTTATTTGACAAGCCGTCAAGAATAAAGTTACTTCGGTTTATTTTCTCAACTATTTCTATGCTTACCCTGTCTGCATCTCCTTAATTAAGGAGTTACCATTTCAGGCTTTCTTGTTGCAAAATTTTCCAAGAATACAAACAATTTGACTTGGAATGACTGAAGAAATTAAAGATAAATATAAAAATCGTTGGTATTAAGTACAAGGCGTGCTTATTACCGCCAAAATTACATTATTTTTGTGGTTAATTTTATTTATGTTTACTTCTGTCAATTCACGTCAAAGCTTGCATCAAAGTGTTTGTTTTTAAAGAATGTTCAGAATTGTTATACCTTGTTCTCACTATGCAACTTTTCCATGCATCAAATTTTCTAAAAACAGGTTAAAAGAAGACACAAACAGATTGTGTCCACTTTTAATCTGTTATTCGAAAATTTGATGCATGGAAAAGTTGCATAGTGAGAACAGGGTTTTACTTTTTGATTAAAAAAGATGCACAATATATTGTTTTATGGGTAAGTGTAAAAATAGTTAAGAAAATAAATCAAAATAAATTCATTCTGGACGGCTTGTCAAATAACGATAACCACAAAGGTCTTTATTTTGTATGTTGACTATTATTAGGAAGTTTTTGGGTAGAATACAACTATAATAACCTTTTTGGTTATCGTTATTTGACAAACCGCCACGAAAAAAGTTATTTCAGTTTAGTTTCCAAACTGTTTTTACGCTTATCCATAAAACAATACATTCTGCATCTTCCTTAATCAAAAAGTAACAATTCTAAGCGTTCTTTTTATTTTTTTTTCAGAAATTAAAATATTTTGACGTGAATCGATAACAACGATTTTAGTCGTTACCTTTATTTGGTTTATATTTTATACTTCTGTCAATCGACGTCAAAGTATTCTTCCTATTTTAGAAATTAAAAATCGTTATCTGCAAATAAAGTCAGCCACTTCCTTAGACTACAAGGAGTTTGCAGAGTTATGGATACGATAACCACAAAGGTCTTTATTTTGTATGTTGACTATTATTAGGAAGTTTTTGGGTAGAATACAACTATAATAACCTTTTTGGTTATCGTTATTTGACAAACCGCCACGAAAAAAGTTATTTCAGTTTAGTTTCCAAACTGTTTTTACGCTTATCCATAAAACAATACATTCTGCATCTTCCTTAATCAAAAAGTAACAATTCTAAGCGTTCTTTTTATTTTTTTTTCAGAAATTAAAATATTTTGACGTGAATCGGTAACAACGATTTTAGTCGTTACCTTTATTTGGTTTATATTTTATACTTCTGTCAATCGACGTCAAAGTATTCTTCCTATTTTAGAAATGAAAAATCGTTATCTGTAAATAAAGTCAGCCACTTCCTTAGACTACAAGGAGTTTGCAGAGTTATGGATACTGCCTGTAATAGTGGAATGTATGCTGTAGACGAAGCGTTTAGATCAATTCGAATGGGAGAATCTGATATGGCTATTGTTGTTGGTGCAAATTTATGTCTGCATCCTTTGGCTACATTACGCTTTGTAAGGTAAGTCTAAATTGTCCAGAAACTTTAAAAAGAAGCACTCTCTCAGATATTCCCACCAACCGCGAAGCCAAAGGCTGTCCGCATACTTTTAAAATTAACGCTTTTTCGAGTTCGGTGGCATCGACTGATGGACAGATGAATAGTGACGACAACACCGATGAATTTCAGATTGGTCATCAAACTGTGAACTGTGAACTGTTTGACCGAGAGCGATAAAATTTGGTACTGATATTGCCCGCCTAGCTACAATGTATTATGAATTTTCAAAAAATACATATGGTGCTCTAGGGACCGAAACGTATTTTGTAATGTAATCACTTTCTGTCGCAGTGGCAGATACATCAGAGCACAGAGTTTCTTTGTCTACCGAACGTAAAAGAGGTTCTATGTCTTCATCGTCCCAATCACTTTCTCTTATGAAACAGATTTCAAAACCAATGTGTCCTTGGCAGGAGACTGAGAGGTTCACGACACAGTAATGCTGTTGTCCTCTTTAGATTTGAAGAAATGTTTTGATTGAATGCCTGGTATATTATTCAGACCTTTCCAACTCTTATCTAACATAGCCTTCTTTGCTTCAACTTGTTCCTTAGATATAAATATAAAAAAAATGTTGGTAGAGAGACTGCGCGCAAGGTCATAGAATTCTTGGGCACTGTTTACGATAGCTCTTCGGGATTTTACAGCGATCCCCAGTGATCTTTTTACACTTCCCCCCGATTCCATCGACGGCACCTTTGCCATGTGAGGCAGCAAAAAAGTTCCATTCGAGGTGGGTGAATCCATGTTCTACTTTGAATGTATTTAAGCTTGCCATTACATACCGATTTTTAAATTGAGCCACGCAATTATCGCTGAAGACGTATATAGATTTAATATTAACATTGATCGACTTGATGTACTGAAAAAATTTTTGTAGACAGAGACACACTGTGTATTTACTATGGCTTAATTCATCACTTACTATGACCACTGAATGGAGTTTGTAGACAGCACGTAAAAAGCGTAACTTGCCCATGAGTACAATGTGCTTACTGTATTTCGTCTTGACTAATAAGCCCATAGTTCTCGGCAAAGTCTATTTGTACAACGACTTTCTCGCTGGTCAGGTTTTGTCTTGCATTTTGAAGTACTCGGACTGAACATTTTTATCGAAAAAATGCAGCTTCAATTTAGCGGTGTTGTCACGTAGTTCATCTAACGCTGCATCAAAAGGTTTGCTAACTATGATCTGTTTTGGTCAGAAAAATCCATGCTTTCCAATTAACACTAGGATTTGAATCTACGGTAATATCCCAAATATTATACTATTGGACATGCAATCTTCATTATCCACACTACACGATACCTGGTTTAGAAGTTCTCGGTTTATTTTTGGAAAGTCTGTCGCATGTTTCGAAATTGCGAGAAGAAGATTAATGTAATTTGAGTGTGTTGTACATACACATACATTATGAGGAGTATCGTTGATACGCAGAATGTGAGCAGGTTTCTTTTTGCAAAAAACAGTTTTGCCAATAGGTGTATCCTGGTAAGTTGTTTTAAAAAGTTCACGGATGCTGATAATCATTGTTCTTTTCTGGATTCTCATCTTCTTTCCCGAATTTGACTTTTTTATCCCAGGCATTTGTCTGCTAATATTTTCCCTGTCAAAGAAATCACATATCTGTTTCTTGACTTCGTCTGTCAGTTTCCGAGGCATTGCTTTAGCAAAGTCATTGTTTTCAGATACAGCAAGTTGGTATTCGGCAGCTGTTTTGTTTACAACTTCCACTGCTTTATTTAGGCTAGCTGGTAGGTTACGCCTCACTTTTGCTACTGCTTTTCCCAATGTGCGAGGACTGCTGTATCTAGCACCTGTTGTTTTATTTTTTTCTTTACGATGCTTTCTAGTCGCCTGCATTATTTTTGTAGATCTGACTCTAGCCAGTAATCTCAAATCTTTATCTGTCTCCATTTTTCTCTTCAGTGCTTCTCTTCGCTTCGAATTACAAGCCGTTTCTCGACGGAGATGGTCCGCATGAATTTCAGCATTTTTTTAAATTTTCTCCTATATGTCTGCGAAGCAGTCTCTTTCTGTGGTTCTTCTGACATGTTATCCATTTGTTCTATAAAAAAAAACAGCAAAATATTAACTTATAACTTATATTAAGTTATTATTTTGCTTTTAAACAGGTTGCCTGGTTACTTTATCGTTAAACGACAAATTTCTATTTTTCTCCTGTCTCCATGCGCTAATTTAATGCACTTAAGAAATGCCGTGTCACCGATTTTGATTTATTAACTAAAAATAAAAAATAATGAATATCCAACACAGGGGTCCTCAAGGGTGAATAGGTCTTTGAAGAATGTACTCAAAAACTGTTTATGGAGTATTTTTTTGGAACGTTTGGTCTCCTCAAAATCACTTTCATTGAAATCCCACCTGATCGGAAACTTAAAATATTGGGATTTTTTTATTTTTTTTTTTTGTTTTTTTATTTTTTGTGGTAATTTTTAAGAGATGAGGGAGTGTTTGGTTTTCCAATTAATAAAGAATGTTTGTTTCTGCTCTTCAAAACAAATATTTATTAAAAATTAAAACCAGTTTCTATAAAAAATTAAATTAAATTATTTTAAAATGTATCCCGTAACAACATAACACAACATATAAACTATAAATGAGTTGATGAAAACTCTACTACTGCTTTTAGTAACAAACTACAGTATCTCTCATCGCTAATGTCATTCATTTTATACTTTTCCCAAGTTTTAAGGAACTCCCTGTGTAACGACTCTCCGGGCTGTTCTGACCATATACCCAAAGCTTCATTATTTAAGAATTTAATTCCATCCACAAGATGGTTTAAAGCAATATGAATTTTTAAAGTTGTTGAGAGATTAGTTGCTTTAAAACATTTTCTAAAGTTTTCGATATCCTGAACAAGATCGTTTTGTTTTAACTCTGATGAGAAACTATCATTAACAACTTTGTTCATGGCCTTAAAACTTGAAATAAATGGCAGAACTTCGAAGTAGGAAACGCTACCGAGAATATCTGCAAGCAAATCCGAATGTTGTAGGAGTTTTCTACATGCGTTTCCTTAGAATATTTCACATTGATAGCTTTTCGCTATCAAGAATAACGTTTTTGGCCATGTTAAAGCTTTCTCCCTGCCTAAAAGAGGAACCACACCATTCCAAAAACAATGGTTTACGAAACCTTGTAATATATGCAGTTCGGGAATTATGCACTTGTCCAAAACAAATATGTTTCTTGCTTCCTCAAATAACGGCAAATTGACGGTACTAAAGCAAAGCTTACCTGTTTTTTTTTTATTTTGAAGGAGACAAAATTTGTTGAAATGATCTTTAATATCGACATAGTTCCTTAAAGTTGATGAGTTCTCATTTGCAGCTTTTAAATCACTTAGTGTACAAAAACAATATGTTTTAAGTTTTCTTTTGCGGTATATAACACAGTAACATACACAAATACTGATCAGTCCTGCGATGTTTGTTCTATAGGGTGATTCACGACGAAATGCAAATATTTTAATGGTAAGTATTACAGACCAGGGGCAACTCATTTCCAATGCTAAAAAGTTTTTTGTGTCTTTTTGTCAAATGCACAGTAAGATTTATGAAAATATCACAAAAATAAAAACGAACATAAGGATCCCCAAGAGCCACTTCCACCAATGTATAAAAAAATAAAATTCCAGATCCGGACTAAAAAAAATTAGTATAATATATTTTTTTTAAACAATACCCTGTATACTGAAATTTGCAAATTTTGGTATTACCACATAAAAGCTAAAGGATGGTGCTATAATACCCTTAGATTGTATTTAACGCGTTAAGTCTCAGTTTTTTATAAAAAAAAATAAAAACATCCAAATTCCAATCCTGAGATGTTAGGGTTAAAAACAATACCACGCTTTAAATTCCTAAAAACGTATTTTTAGGTTAAAATTAATTTGGGCATAAATAGTAGTAGAGAAGGGGCGGCGCGAAGGCTGGCAAGTAGGCCTCCCTGGGCCCTTTCTGCCCTACCCCGAGCCTGCCCCTAATCCACCGCCTGTAACACTGGTCTAGCAGTCTGCTCATCTGGTTTCACTGTTCTTTTTGCAAAGTCCAGTATTTTGTCCCATTTGAGCGTGTGCAGGTCCTCCTCATCCAGGGTCGGGAAACCGAATACCTGGTATCTCGTCCTCTGGTATACTTCGTAGTTCGTTATAACGTGTTGAGATGTCTGTCTGCCCGCCCGAGTCATTCACCACCGCGATCCGGGTCATAGGGCATAAATAAATCAACATCCAAATTCCAATCCTGAGATGTTAGGGTTAAAAACAATACCACGCTTTAAATTCCTAAAAACGTATTTTTAGGTTAAAATTAATTTGGGCATAAATAGTAGTAGAGAAGGGGCGGCGCGAAGCCTGGCAAGTAGGCCTCCCTGGGCCCTTTCTGCCCTACCCCGAGCCTGCCCCTAATCCACCGCCTGCAACACTGGTCTAGCAGTCTGCTCATCTGGTTTCACTGTTCTTTTTGCAAAGTCCAGTATTTTGTCCCATTTGAGCGTGTGCAGGTCATCCTCATCCAGGGTCGGGAAACCGAATACCTGGTATCTCGTCCTCTGGTATACTTCGCAGTTCGCTATAACGTGTCGAGATGTCTCTTCTGCCCGCCCGAGTCATTCACCACCGCGATCCGGGTCATAGGGCATAAATAAATCAACACCCAACCTACTTAAGCAAAAAACCGACTGGTACAGGGCCGGACTAATATTTTTTAATTTATTTTTATGAAATATTCAAACCCATAATTTATAATAAACTTATTAATAAACCCTATTTTAATTCGAAATCCGTTTTCGGAACTTATTTGAAGTCGTAGTCAAATCATTAAGATTTCAGGTCCGGACTAATATTTATTTGATTTTATTTGTCCTTATAGGAACACAACATTTTTTTGTGCTTCATTTGGAGATTTTTTTATATCACAACATACAAAGGCAAAGGATGATGTTGTATGTATTTTTTTAAAATTGATAATCATCTACAAATCCGTTCAAAGATTATAACCAGAAGATATTGTACAGGGTGATTTACCATAAATGCCACCGCCACTTTTCTTTGTTATTAAGCATGCTTTAGAAAGTGTTTGGTATAAAAGCTGTATAACTTGTCCAGCCTATTAGAATAAGTATGCCAAAGTTGACAAGTGTCATTGCAAATGTCAAATGTTGACATAAGGTATAAATATAAATAATAAAATAATAAATTTATAAATTATGTTACTTGTATTCTTTTTTACTTAATGTAGTTTTTGTTCGTGTATAACTTTTTTGTATAGGTACTTTTCTTTTTTTTGACCGACTTATTTATTATTATCTATCTCCCCGTGTATTAGGATATCTTACTTGAAATAAATGATTATAAGGTTTCTTGTTTTAAATAAAACATCCTATATTTTATCGAATTTTTAAATTCGTCATTTTCTTCTGAACTGAATTTCGAAAACTTTTTCATAGCATGCATAATAACGGAGAAAAATGGTGAGCATTTATGGTAGATCATCCTGTACATTACACAATTTAAAAAAATATTTACAGCAACATCCTTTGCCTTGTATCCAAATGAGGTACCAAAAATGCTGTTTTCCAATAAGGTCAAATAAAACCAAATAAATATTAGTCCGGGCCTGAAATTTTAATGATTTGATTACGACTTTAAATCAATTCCGAAAACGGATTTCAAATTAAAATAGGGTTTATTAATAAATTAAAAGTATCTGTTTGTATATTTTGTAAAAATATATTAAAAAATATTAATCCGGCCCTGAACCAGTCTGCTTTTTGCTTAAGTAGGGCGGGAGTTGATTTATTTATGGCCCAATTAGTTTTAACCTAAAAATACGTTTTTAGGAATTTAAAACGTGGTATTGTTTTTAACCCTAATATCTCAGGATTGAAATTTGGATGTTTTTATTTTTTTAATAAAAAACTGAGACTTAATACAATCTAAAGGTATTATAGCACCATCCTTTAGCTTTTATGTGGTAATACCAAAACTAGCAAATTGCAGTTTACAGTGTGTTGTTTTTAACAAAAATATATAAAACTAAACTTTTTTTTAGTCCGGACCTGGAATTTTATTTTTTTAAACATTGGTAGAAGTAGCTGTTGGGGCTTCTTATGTGTGCCAAATTTAAAGTAAATACGTTTATTGATTTCCGAGATATGTCTGTTTTTATTTTTGCAACATTTTTATAAATCACACTATATTTGACGAAAAGACTAAACAAAATTTTTTAGCATTGGATATGAGTTGCCCATGGCCTGTAATACTTACCATTAAAATATTTGCATTTCGTCGTGAATCACCCTGTATACTGCGACTTTCCCTGCAGCAAGGGTCAATGCTCAGTGTTATTAAAAAATCAAGACATTTACAAACAACCAATAACCAAAGTAATTTATATGCTTCGGCTGGAAATCAAACCCGCCCATGTGTGGGTCAGTATCGCTACCCACTACTTCAAAATTTTGATCTCTTTCACGTTTTTTGTATAATACCTTTTTTTTAAAAAAGTCGGTAAAAATAGATTTGTAGCCAAACTTATGCCATAAAAAGTTTAAGAGTTTTTGTTTTTAGAAAAAGTGCCCAAGTTTAAGGACAAAAGTCTTTTAAAATTTTGATTTCTTTCATTTTTTTTTGCTAATTATTTAAAAATGAGGATTACGTTAGCAAGATCAACTTTGGAACAAAACACAGAAATAGAGAAAATTTAATAAAATATTAATTGAAAAAAGATGTGACACATAAGCATTTTAGCATTATAAGTCCGTTCTGGGAACATGTGGCGTCATTGTTTATTAGTTTTACATTGTTTTATTTGTTGCATTTCATTTGTTTTAAAAATAAACAGTTCTAAAATGTCCGTCACTTCGACAGTACCATTGTCTTTATTAAAAATTAAAATTTTTAAATAAAAACCTTAAAGAACACGCAGGAGGTACTGGACCTTCACAAACATACCTGCGACGTCCCACCATAACATACAGTACGTTCCGGGAACGACCTGTTTGGTCGCAGTACGTTACGGGAACGTTCGGGGAACTAGCGATGCTTCCAAAAACTTTGTTACGGGAACGTCTCATGGGATGTTACATAAACGTTTTTGGAACGTCCCTGAGACTCGTTTTTTTACGCACCCTCCCCCGGTCTTGTGAGGACTCTTACCGGACCTTTTAGAATCGTCCTAATGGACGTTTACTAAACGTCCAAGAGACCTCTTTATGCTCAAAAAGAAAACACACTTTTGGTGATTTAAACGATCACAGAGCAAAAGTCACAAAAAAATCGATCCAAATCGAGAATTACAAAACAATTCTACAGGTGATGAGCAGGAGAAGACGAGATACCAAATGAAATGTCTTAGATAAAAAAACAAATTAACCGATAGAAGAAATAGGTGAATTTATTGAAACTCTGAAACAAAAGGATTCAAAATTTCAAGGCCGATAAGGGGCCGTCCATAAATTAGGGACGCAAAAAAATAACTAGACTTTTTTTATCAAATTGTTAAAAAAGTTAGCTTGAAATTTTGTAAAAAAACGGCTCGCGAGATTCATCTTAGGTCCAAAACAGACGTTCCCGCAGCGTTCTATTTGAAACGTTGCTTGAACCGCTGGTGGAAACGTTCACAGGACGTACCTTTGAAAGATCAGATTTTGCCGCCAAATTGGATACCAATTTGGGACGTTCCGTCCTGAACGTTCCCTAGACGGCTGCTGGGAACGCGCCTAGCACGTACAATTTGTGTTGACGACGTTACCGACTACTACGGGACCTACAGGGGACGTCCCGAAAACAAAGTATGTTGCTAGGGTACTTATATTATAATAAAAGTGACAAAACTAACTAAATTTGATACCTAATTAAAGTAAATTATTAATATATGTGATGGTATACTTATAAAAGCAAATTTTTAGACTGGGCGCCTTAGCCACAGATGGGTGCAAGGTTTTCGATGAAGAAAGCAATGGATACACTCGCTCAGAAGCAGTTGTCTCTTATATTTTACAAAAAGCGAAGGATTGCAAAAGAATCTATGCTCAAATAATTCACACCAAGTCAAGTTCTGATGGATATAAGGAGCAAGGAATAACTTACCCGAGTGGGACAGATCAAAGGCTATTGCTAAAAGACGTTTATAGCGAATGTGGTGTAAATCCTGCCGATATAAGTTATTTAGAAGCACACGGAACTGGTTAGCCAAATTTAATATTAGTATATATCGTTTATTTGACACCATTTTAGAATTCATGAATACAGCCAAACCAATATTCGAATTTCGGATTCAATTCAATTAACAATACCAATCGATTTTTTCGATCAGTACAATCTCTGATCGTCTTCAGGTGCAAACTACAATCAATTTCTAAGGCTACGTATTTATATACTGTGAGAAATCACTCAACTTTGAAGTTTAAGAAGTTGACTCCGCCCAAGGAGGGGCTTCAAAATATTTAGAATTTCAACACTTGGTTTACTGACAATACCCTGATTCTGCCCTGGTACGTTCATTAAGGGATTCGTCATCAACCAGTCTCTGTCTAATAATATCTAGCAATTCCTTTATCGGGACATTGGTGTATAGACTTTCGACATCAAAACTGACAAATCTATCTTTGGGTTCTAAAATAAAAGATTTCAGAATATTAACAAAATTGGTAGAATTTTCTACAAGTGCTATAATCCTTACTTTCGATTAATTGCGTCAGATCTTCTTTCCGTCGCTCCTAAGAAGATACCCACTATCGATATCATCACCGCCATAGAAAGTCATCCTCCTCTATGACAAGATGCCGACGAGTTCAGACATCAAGTAAGGACCATTATTGACAAAACTATTAAGCATATCTCTAACATAAGCAAAACAGAGGAAATCTCGTTAAAAAATCTTCAAAAGAACAAATCAGTTAAAATCGTACCGGCAGACAGGGGCAACGGTGATTTTGGATACGGAAACCTATGACCAGAAAGTTGGAGCGGTACTTACCAAAGGAAATTATAAACTTCTCCCAAAAGATCTGACGCAATCAATCGAAAGTAAGGTTTATATTTTCACGACAACACAAGGTCTCAACTTACACCACATTATAGCAAGCCTCCTCATCTATATGGACTTCACAAAATTCATGCCCTTACGCCCAATCACAAGTTTCAGAAATTCTCCAACAATCAATCTTTCTAAATTCCTTTTGAAAATTAACCACCTCTTGGAAGCAAAACCGCTTCATTTGTAGAAAATTCCAACCATTTTGTTAATATTATCATAAAGATAAGTTTTGTGCTCAGGATGACGATCTGCCAATAGGTTCATCGCTTTCGCCAGTGGTGGCCAATATTTACATGGAGTGGTTCGAATCGCACGCGGCTCATACCGCAACATATAAACCTAAGCTCTGGCTAAGATATGTTGATAATACTTTTATGGTCTGAACCGAGAATGACCAAGAACTTTCAGAATTTCTTCACCACCTAATGGAGTAGCAAAATTGTCAAATTCCTTTTCTTGATGTACTTGTCTAACGAGTAGGAAGCGACATCAGAACAACAGTCTATCGTAAACCCACTCACACAAGACAAAACTTAAATAAAACGTAGCATAATAAGAACTTTGTATAACAGAGCCATTCAAATTTATTCTCATCACTTGGAAATCGAAATAAGAAACATTACAGCCTTAAACTTATAATAGATACTATTTCTAAATTTCAGCAAACAGGTCAGAGATTACAAGACCAAAACAAGGCAAATGCATTCCTTACAATTCCATACATTAAAGGAGTATCAGAGAAAATTTGAAGAGTATCGAACAACTTTAATATTAAACCAGCTTTTAAATCTAATAATACAATTTGAAGCCTTCTTACTAAAACAGAACCGGATAACAAACAAAATAAGGAATGCAAGGAAACTTCCTTGAAGCTGCCTTTATTGGGCAGAATCAGGGTATTTTTAGTAAACCAAGATTGGAAATTCCAAATATTTGGAAGCCCCTCCTTGGGCGGAGACAACTTCTTAAACTTGACGGTTGAGTGATTTCCCATAGTATATAAGTACGTAGCCTTAGGAATAGATTGTAGTTTGCACCTGAAGACGATCAGAGATTGTACTGATCGAAACTTCGTATATAAATAAAATATAGACAATGGAAGTCAATTGTTTTCTTAAATTCGGCAGCCATCTCATGTATGCTTTGAGCCGATGTGCTGCCATATCCCAATACTTTCTTTCTGTCTCTATAAATTATTTGTCTGGCTGCGTGATATTTTTGTATAGCAACAGCATCTTCATCTGATATTCCCTGCGAGCACTGCGGAATTATATTTCTAGGGCGCTCATCATTTCCTCTAGAAACTGTTCTTGGAGAATTTTTTACTGCTACCGCTTTATTTTCGGCAACATTTGGTACATGATTGTGCTCTTTTGTTGTTTCGTGTATACTTTCTTTTGTGACGACTCTTCCTCTACAATTTTTTTTCACGCATCTCCAGGTTTTAGAGGAAACGCAAGTTTTAACTTTTCGATAACGATATTCCTCGAAAATTAATACTTGTCTACCCTTTTGAGATTCTGCGAAGTCAGGCATAGATTATAGGCAAAAATCTTTAACAAAAGTGGTACACAAATTCACCCTTAAAATAGAGAGAGCGCAATACTAAAAACCTTCTTTAGGCGTCCAGATTTGTATGCTTTATAGTTGTTTAAAGCTTCTTAAGTGATCTCCTTGGCTTTTTTTAAAAGTGCATTAACTCTGCATTTATCTTGAAACATTTTGCAAATGTTCCTAATGTAATCTCTAGAGGGACAAATTTGATTAGGATATTTTATTCTGTTATGTTGCTCAGTCTCCACATCTTTTCCATCTTTCACACAATAACTAATATTGTTTTGAAGGAAAACTAAAAATCCAAGTCACTAGTCTTAGCAAAAATTCTATAGCGCAGTTTACTAATAGCAAAATTTCTATGATATAAAAAAAATATCCGAATATATTAGAAACCATTACAAAACATATTGTGCGGCTTATTATGTAGATATCTTTCCCTACTATTGATTGATTCTAAAATTATCTTTTTAACTGCAATATCGAAAAAGTTTTTCTCCCGTACAGATGTACAGATCTGGCGAAAAAAAAGTAGGACATGTAAAATATATATTTGCTTTTTTTAGTATGTCACCCTATACGTTCAGATATTGATTGGTTTGGCCACCATTCGTCCTTTGATTTATTTACTATTATGACAAACACAAGTGTCAAATGTATCAAGGTAAATAACGCGAGGTTAACTAACAAATGTCTAACAATGTAAATTTTCATTAATAGAAGGTGTTATATTTTCCCATATTTCAATTCCGCGTCCTAATTTTTTTTCGCCAGGAGTGTACATCTATTTAAAAATGTTGTTATAAAAGCAGAATCTTTAACAGCAAGAGGAAAGAACTTTGAAAGTCATAAGTAAAAAATATAGAAGAAGTTGCATCGTTAATGAATAACTCTTCTTCAGGTGCCATGTTCTCTTCGAATGTTGGCTAAAACTATTCATCGAATCTTTTTGACCAAATAAACTATATAAAATTGTATATCATTTATTACTTTAATAACCTTAAACAAATATTTTTAGGTACTATTGTGGGCGATCCAGAGGAGTTAAATAGTGCAGCAGAGTTTTTTTGTAAATTCAGAAAGACCCCTTTGTTGGTGGGGTCAATCAAATCAAATTTGGGGAATACGGAAACCGCTTCAGGATTATGTTCAATAGCTAAGGTAATGATGATGGTTGAGTCACTACAATCCTTGATTTAGCTTCACCATATTTTCTACCCCTCCCCCTTCCCTACCATATTATTAGAGCCGAACAAAAGTTGTATGCACAGAAGTTGCATAATTTTTTGTAAACTTGCAAATGACGTCCGAAAAAATTAGCAGCTGTCATCGCAACTGAGAATTTTGACTTTATTTATGGTACATTCTGTATATTTTTTTAAAACTTAGAATGGTTTTTTTTTCCTGTATGCAAAAATATATATTATGTTCTTTTTCTTGGACGGTTCTCGAGTAAAAAGAAAAATACTTTCTTATAAGTATAATGTGTTAAACAAGTAATAGTATATTATACACCAAGGGAATAAAGGGTAACTTTTTATCCCGAGGCGAAAAGTTTGTAGCTTAACTGAAGGGAGGGTTACAATTCGTCGAGAGGTAAAGAGACACTTTAGTCCAGAGGTTTATATATATTATTTTTCGCACTGTATTTTTTTACACAAAAAAATATTACAAAAAAAACATTAAGAAAATTAAGGCACTCTATCAGAAACAAAATGTCAAAATAATGTCGGGTGGTAGACAATTTGGGCTATATTCGAAAAGTGCGCGAAAGATTTGGTTGTCAAGGTATTTGTGGTGTAACAAATGCAAAGCGGAAATAGAGCTTAGTTTACAGCTAAATATTTTTGCATAAATCGTTAAATCGTGTCGCTAAACCTTAAAATGGACATTGAAGCTGCTGCTGAAGAGGCAGTAAATGAACTTTTGCCAGAAAAGTCTCGAAATATCTACGAACAACAGTTCAAAAAGTTTAAAGAATGGTACAAGTGCAACAATATTGAAAACTACATCAACGAGAATGTTCTACAAAAAAGAAGTGAAAAAACTTCCAAATCAGTTACATTAACCGAAAAGAATCTAAAAACAAAAGATCAAAAGATCTTGGCTAGAAATAACGAAAATTCAAATTTGGATGAGCATCCCACAAGGGACACACAAAGGACCAAAGCGAAAAGAGAAATGATTAAACGATGTTTCGCCTTGGGCAACTAGCGTAGGCTCGTCAGTGGTTCCACTGGTCACCCTCCCCATACATCATTAAACAACATCATCATACACTTACTTATCCAATTTACCTGATACGGATTTATCCTGACGTGTTAATACTTCCAATAGGATTATGCTCCTAAAGCGATTAAAAACAAAAAAGAAGTTAAAAAAACCTCCAAATCAGTTACGTCAACCGAAAAGAATCTAAAACAAAAGATCAAAAGATCTTGGGTGGAAATAACGAAAAGTCAACCTGGATGAGCATCCCACAAGGAACACACAAAGGACCAAAGCGAGAAGAGAAATGATTAAACGATGTTTCGCCTTGGGCAACCAGCGTAGACTCGTCAGTGGTTCCACTGGTCACCCTCCCCATACATCATTAAACGCCGTCACACACTTTGACTTCCAACTTCGAATCACTCACAAATAGGCATCGTTCCGTACTGATACTTATCCAAGTTACCTGATACGGATTTATCCTGGCGTGTTAATATCATATATACATATATATAAAAACAAATAAGAAGTTAAAAAACTCCTAAATCAGCTGTGTGTTCCTTTTTCCACCCAAGATCTTTTGATCTCTTGTTTTGAGAATGTTCTTCTTGCATATTTTTTGAGCTACTCAAGAGATTCTTGGTACCTCAAGCATGTCAAGATTTCAAAACAAAGAGCTGAGTGACTCTTTGGTTAACTTCGCCCATTGTAGTGGAGTTAATATAAATATTAACGTTGCAAAAAGTAGGTAATGGAGGAGCCATGATGAACCTTAAAATAATTTAGTTAGATACCTGTTAAAATGTTTTTAGACGTGTTACAATATTTAAGGTATGGGCATGTTTTTCGTTAATTTTAAAGAGTTTAAGAACTTGTTACTTAAAAAAGAAGAAGTCAATATACTAGTTTAAGGCTTAATACACCCTTTGAGCACGCGTATGCATGGGAAAAATCATTTTACGCTGTTGCTATAACCCTAAACCAATTTTTCCTTTTTTTTATTTACCTTATTATCATAAAATATATCATTAATAAATACATATTTATTAAGTTTAGCATTACCTATAATTATTATTACTTCGTTTTGCGTACAAATTTTTGTATGCAAACGACCATTTATTTTTTGCAAACAGGGCTACTTTTGAAGAAACTGTAGATTTCGGCAACTTTACTTGAAGAAAGTTTATAAAAACTGAACTTTTTGCAAGATTTTAGAAACAAAATATCTGCACCAACTAGCCTAATCTTAGTACTAAACTTACGATAGAGATTTAGTTTCACTGACCGTGACGCCATCTCAACTATGTTGGGAATTTGGAACCTTTGGTTGCACTAAAACAAAGTTATGATTGTTTTCCACAAACCAAAACTACACTTTTTTTGCACTGGACGCGCGTTTTGCTAACAACGTTAGCATAATCAGGAGACGATAAACAATAAACTAACTCAACTAAAGAATAAAGTGTACTAAACGGGATGGGTCCTCTATCTTCATTTAAACTATTTCTGGATTTAATGACTTCCATACTTTCATATGCATTCAAAAGTCTTTTGTTTGGTACACTTCTTAGAAGTTTAGGTTATCTAATGTAAATCTATGATTGTTTTCAAAAGCATGCACTTGACTTTTCTGTTCTTCCGTATTTTAAGTGTGCTAAGTGTTCTTTAAAACGTGTTTGAATAGAGCGTCTCGTTTGGTCAACATATTTTTTGTCACAATCCATGCAACTAATTTCGGAAATTACACTTTTCTCTAGAACTGTAGTTTTATCGTTGGTATTTCCTAGTAAACTTCTTATTGTGTTACCGGATTGATATACTAATTTAAGACCGGTGTTATTAAATACTTTGATACAAATTTTGAGTCGCAGGTATCTTTTTGTCTGGAAAAAGTGGAATTCCGAAAGGTCTTTTGAAAAGAATGTCTATTTATTAGCTTATTTATTAAGCCTTCGTCATAACCGTTTTCACCAGCTATATTCCTAATCCTATTCTTCTCTGCTTCAAATCTTTCTTTGTTTAAGGGGAAATTTACTAATCTATATGTTAAAAAGTGCAAACTTGCAAGTTTATGTTGTAAGCATGAAAAGTGTCATTTGGAATATATCTGTTGGTGGCCGGTCCGTTTCTGTATAGGTCAAAGTCCAATTTATTTTTATTTCTTATAACTAAAGTGTCTAAAAATGGCAGTGTACCGTTGTTCTCTGTATCATAATCATAAGTAAATTTAATTTTCGGAAATTTGTAATTTATTTTTCCATAAAATTTTCAACACTAGTTACTTTAGCGTTGAATACAGCAAACACATCGTCTACATTTGTATCAATTCCTTATAATCCTAATTATAGTCACGTTTTAAAGAACACTTAGCACACTTAAAATACGGAACAACAGAAAAGTCAAGTGTGGCCGAGCATGCTTTTGAAAACAATCATAGATTCACATTAGATAACCTAAAGCTTCTAAAAAGTGTACCAAACAAAATACTTTTGAATGCATATGACAGTATGGAAATCACTAAATCCAGGAATAGTTTAAATAAAGATAGAGGACCCATCCCGTTTAGTACACTTTATTCTTTAGTTGAGGGGAGATAGGATTATAAATCGTGATCAATCACAAATTATTAGTCTTATCTCCGCTCACTAAAAGATTGTATATAAGATAGAGCGTAGTTTAATTTAGTTTATTGTTTATCGTTTCCTGATGATTCTAACGTTTGAAATTAACTCTGTGTTTCGGACTTCCATTGTCTATATTTTATTTATACACGACGTTTCGATCAGTACAATCTCTGATCGTCTTCAGGTGCAAACTACTTTCTTTCTATTCTAACGTTGTTAGCAAAACGCGCGTCGAGTGCAAAAAAAGTGTAGTTTTGGTTTGTGGAAAACAATCATAACTTTGTTTTAGTGCAAAGGTTCCAAATTCCCAACATAGTGGTGATAATGGTCTTTGGAGTGAATTGCAAGGAAAATTTCACCAGAAATGTGCAGAAATTATAAGTAAAAACTTAAATTTTGCAGGCCTCTCGGTAAACAAACAGGCTTTAGTATACCAAGTTTTCCTGAAATTACGTTTTCTTAACTATTCACTAGTATTTAATTGAATACGCCCAGTTTCATTATTTTTTGGAGCAACACCATTAAGTGTGTAATATTTTGTAAAGAGATTAGTACACCAATTTACCCGAGTTTTAAGATATGTGGCGCCATCTTTGGCCTAAAACCTAAACGATATGTTTGTTTGCATTTTCCAGAGAGTCAGTTTACTCCCAGGACGCCGTACACGTACTTGTGTTGTCATTTATTTTTTGCAAAAAACAGTGAGAAAAGTTGAAACTTCTATAGAATAGTAGTTAGATGACATTATATCTTGTGTTTTTGATATAAACTAGGACCATTGTGATTTAGTTTTTCTTCCAGAATTTTTAAAAAACACATGTATTCAATTGAATACACCATGATTCGAGGGCTACCGCAATCATGGTAAGTTATGCTATGATCTTTTTTGTGAATTGCATCTTTTGACTTCTTTTTTGTTATAGGCTCGTAGAAATAACAGCAAAATACCTCTCTCAGAGAAAAAGCTCTATAACATTATGGAAAATGAACTTTCGGATATAGACATTTTAGGTGACAAAGAAGATGACTTGTTAGGTGTGGAAAACTCGGATTCGGAAACTGAAGTTCTGGAGGAAAGACTGGACTCCGAAGAGCAACAAGATGTACTAAAAAATTCACTAGAAGATGCTAATAAAATTGTAGCAAATCGAGAAAAAAAAAGTAAAGACTTTAAATATTAAAAAAATTACTTTTTAAAAGAACATGGTCTTACTGTAAAATGGAAATATTGTGTGGATGAAAAATACAACATATATATCTCCATTGAAATTCCTACTATTTTACAGAAAGTATTTTTGAGACCATAGTAGAGAATACAAATCTTTTTGCTGCTCAAAAACAATCAGCATTTGCGCCAGCTACTCTTGAAGAAATAAAAACTTTTGTAAGGATTCATATAGTCTGGAAAATTGCCACTATCCTCGGGTCAGAAATTACTGGGAGCCTCAGAGAAACAAACCACTAGTTTCCGAAAATATGAACGTCAATAGATTTTTTAAGCTACGAAATCATGTTCACTTTGTAAATGTTCAAGAGAAACCTAATAATGATGATAGACCGTGGAAGGTACGACGCTATGTCTGTAAGATGGTATGAAACTGACTTCTGTACAGATGAGCAAATGATACCGTTGAAAGGTAGTCCTTCAACTTCAACGGATCCTCCAACACCACCTCCATCTAAGAGAATAGGCATTTTCTATCATTTAATTGAAAATCTTTTGCTTCACGTTTTAAGAACGAAGGCTGTAAAGGGCAAAGCAGGGTACTAATTGTTTTTTAAGTTATAATAACAAATAAGGTTTTTTGGTGATCGTGAAACCAGTCAGTGGTGAAACTGGTGGAGGAGACCGAAAATCCAATAGTTTTCTTTTTATTTATATTTAACTCCACTATGGACAGTGGGATTTATTTCTCAATCTGTTATCTAATGTTTTGCCCAGCATTTGTCCATGACTTTTTGATTTAATCGTTCTTATTATTCGACTATAAAAACTTATGTCGCACTGATGATCCCTAACTAGGGTGAAACACGTGTATGCGTCTGGTCTCCAAGTCGCACCCGGTATGTATCCTTGTGGTACTCCGGTGTATTTTGCAAGTTCATTTTTTTGCTATCGATTCGTCTTGGTAAAAAGTCCGACTGGTGGATGGACTGTGTCTGAAATCAGTCAGTAGTGGAGGAGGCCAAAAATCCAATAGTTTTTAGTTGGTAAGAGTCTAATTTTTATTTAAAATATATTTTATCAATTATTGATAAGAAAATACTATATCTGAGATTCTTCTCATTTAAAAAAAATCGTAACGTAAAATCGTAACTTAAAGGACTAATAGCAATTAAGGTATTTACCTTAAAACATTTAAACCTATTTGCCCTGTTTAAATGTCATAACGTTTGATATCTTATCCAATTCTTACAAAAAAAATTTATGTAATATACGAGCCATGATGGTAATTTAAGGCTTAAAATATTTTAGCATATTTATTCTTGTTTATCCAATTTTTTCTATGTTTTTCACATTTCTATTCCATGATTTTCTTCACATTTTAAAGCTTTCTTTTGAAACTTTCGATTTCTAGAATAAAACACTCAAATATATATTTTATAAATAATTTTGCCAGAAAATGCTTAACTGAATAAATATGAATTTATTAATGATATATTTTATCATAAGGTAATTAAAGAATTCCAGGAAAAATTGGTTTAGTGTTATGGCAACAGCGTAAAATAATTTTTCCCACAGTACCTATTATATTTATTTTTCATTTTTCTTCAAAAAATCGTTAAAATTTTATATTTCTCATTGCTCAAAGTGTGTACTAAGCGTTAAACTAGTATATTATCTATTTTTTTTTAAGTATTAAGTTCTTAAACTCTCTAAAATTAACGAAACACATGCTCATACCTTAAATATCTTAACACTTCTGAAAACATTTTAACAGAGACGAGAATTTTCGCTAGCGCTCTTTGATAGTATTTAACTCGCCGTAGTCCCCTTTGCTAGGTTAGTTTACCGTAAGAAGAATTGTAAGCGGGTGACCTGTTATAATAAATAGAAGTAGTAATAGAAAGTTTTAGTAGTGATACAAAGTGTTGTGATTTACGAACTCAGGACACATAAACGTTCCAATATCGGATCGGTTGCTTCGTTTTTTCGTAAAAAGTTAGTCACAAGATGGAAAGATTTTTATTAAATAAGAAAATTGATAGATCAAGACAGAGTGATTAAGCATCGACAAGTGACGGACGGGTAAAAAGAAGGAAACATCGCAAATCATGAGGAAAGACCGCAGTGTGTGCTCTGTTTGAAAATTCTAGCGGTCGAAAATATGCTCCCAAGTAAGCTAAAACGACATCTCGAAACCATTCATCCTACGATGGTTGGAAAGTCACGCGAATTTTTCACAAGAAAGTTGCAGAATGTACAAAAACAAAAGAACGTGTTTACTCAACAAACTTCAGTACCCAGCAACGCACTGCTGTCCTCTTTCAAAGTGGCATACAGGGTGGCGAAGTGCAAGAGAAACCTCACACCATTGCAAAAGAACTTATTTTACCGGCTGCTGTCGACATGGTCAAAGGTACCTTTATCTAACAACACTATTAGTCGAAGAAGATCAATTGATAGAGAAAATGAAAGGCAAGAAATTTGGTCTACAACTTGATGGGGCTACTGACAGTAATAAAGATGCACACCTTATTTGTTACGTACGCTTCCTGGATTATAATATTATTGTTGAAGACCCTCTTTTCTGCAAAACTATCGATGAAAGCGGAAAGGCTCAAGACTTGTTTCAAATTCTTGACAAGTTTATAACATAGAATAATTTAGATTGGGAGAAGTGTTATGGTGGATTGCAAGCACTTATTCGCAGTAAAGCACCGTATGACATGTGGACCCATTGCATTATTCATAGAGAAGCACTTGCATCGAAGTCGTTGGGCTGTGAATTGAATTTGGTTATGGAACGTATCATAAACGTAGTTAACTACATAAAATCTAGGCCGCTAAAAACCAGACTATTGAAAATTCGTTGTATGGCCATGGGAGCTGAACACACTGCGCTGCTATTTTACTCCAGTGCACGATAGCTTTCACGTCGAAACGTCTTATCCCGTACATTCGAGCTACATCAAGAAATCCACATTTTCCTGGAACAGGAAGGTCATGCAAGCTCCAGATACTGTAAGGATCCCGACTTTTTGCTAAAACTGGCATATTTGTGCGATATATTTGACAAACTAAATGCCTTAAATCTGTCTCTCCAAGGCAATAACATGCATATCTTGAACCTATCAGAGAAAATTGTAGCATTTAGGAAAAAACTGCAGTTGTGGATAAGAAAAATTAATGAAGATGTCGATCAAGATTGTTTTCCAGAATTGCATAAATTCTCAACCTTTAATGAGCTCATTATCTCTCAAGACTTGCTGTCCCTTTTCACCGAACACCTTTAAAAACTCTCGGAATGGTTTGCAAAATACTTTACAGAATACACCAGAATTCACTTTACTAGAAGACAACAGCCTAAAATCAAAATTGGCTTCTTTTGATTTGGTGGAGTTTTGGGTATCCGTCAAAAATGAATATCCGGCTCTAAGTTTAAAAGCTTTGAGGATTAATCCCCTTTGCAACATCCTATTTATGCGAAGCTGAATTTTCAGATGTAGCTATGATAAAGAGCAAATATCGTTCAAAGTTTAACGTGGAGCAAGAAATGAGAGTGGCAGTGTCAAGCCTTATTCCCCGCTTTGAAAAAATGTGTGCAAATCGCCAAGCTCACCCATCACACTGATTTTTTTTCCTTCAATAATAATGTATTCCTGTGTGTTAGTTTAATAATAAACCTATATGAGCGTTAGATTGGAGTTGTTTTCATTCATGTGGTTTGTAAGTAGTGCCAATATATTTACAATGGTATTAAATAAAGTGTTGTACAACGCCTGCGCTTTGCTACTATATAGTAGGCAAGTTGCAAAGCACATATTTTATACATTATACAAATGCAACACTTTGTTGGACACAACTATATATGCATATTGCGAGTAGGGCCGCCCTAACAAAATACTAAACCTTTAAGTGCGCCGCAAACTGAAAAAGTTTGGGAACCACTGCTATATACTAAAAATATATAAAGAGAAGGTTTTTTTAATTAATTTTTCCAGAAAATGCTACACGAAATAAATATGGATTTATTTTTAAAATTGGTTTAGTGTTATGGCAACAAATCGTTAATATTTTATATTTAGTAATAAAACTAATATATTGACTTCTTTTTTTTAAGTATCAAGTTCTTAAACTCTTTAAAATCAACGAAACACATGCCCATACCTTAAATATTTTAACACTTCTAAAAGCATTTTAACAGCTATTTAAGTAAATTATTTGTTCACCATGGCCGTATCATAATATAAGTAAATAAACAAATATAAGTAAAAGTAATTTTATAAAAGTCGATGTCGCCTTTATCATAACTTTTATGTTGTAAAGTTTTTTTTTAAAACGTAAGTTGTGTTAGGTTTTTGCACTGCTGTTAAATAAAAAATATTGAAGAATGTGAAATTAAAAATATTTAATAAACGTTCCGGTACTTTTTAAAATCGCATATGGATAACATTTAGAATGCCTCGTCTTCTGCAGAAAAGTTGACCCAAGTTTTATGACAATGATTATCGTTGGAAAAGTGTCACTAGTGCTGATTCACCGGAATAGGGGAGTAGGAATATAATTTATTAGTAATTTAGGAAAAACAAATAAAGTATCATGATGCCCATTCCACTTTAAAGGTAGCTAGGGCTATTCAAACAGTACATACTTTTAATTGTACTTTAAGAAATTGTCCTGGGGTGTTTTATTTTTTTTAGTTGGTTCTGATTTTAAATTTCTGATCAAAATCAATTACAAAACGTTTATTTGCTTGTTCCTACTATAATACTGATTTATTGTATGTTACCGCAAACATCTACATTCCTTTTTGTTTGTTTAGCGTCCTTTTTTATTGTAGGTATTATTAGTACTAGAAACTGGTGTAGTTACTCCGAATTTACATTTTCACTCGCCGCGAAAAACAATTCCACCGTTGCATGATGGCCGAATGAAAGTAGCTACAGAAAACACCCCTCTAGATGGTAATAATGGACTTATAGGTAAGACCTAAAGACTGATTATATAGGGTGGGGTCAAAAAACTATTATAACTAACCCAAACCTTTTTTTCCGTTTTTTTTTTCGGGGGTTTCTTCCGTTTTAAATAATGGGTTATTTTCGAATCTAGGAAAAAAAACCCCGAAAAATAAAAGAAATTTTCATTTCAGTTCATATTTAATAAATGCAGAATAAAAAAACTTAATTTAAATTTTTTAAAGCCATAATGTATTACTTTGTTTGGTTTCTCTAAATTTCGAAGAGGTTGACATAAAGTGTTGATGACAGAGAATAATATAAGTAAAGCCACCAACAGTGTTACCTAAAAATGGAGATTTTAAAATCAGTAAAATGGAATGGAAAAAACTCTTATTGCAACTTTTTTTAAAACATGTTTTAGAATAATTTGGCTTTTAATAAAGGTGTTCGAATTTGCATTTCTTTTAATTATGGATGATAAGATCTACGTTGAAATTTTAAAAAATTAGTTCTTTTAAAGACTTTGATCAAAAAGGTTGCATGAAAGATCCTTGACTGATTATCATGAGGTAAGAACGATGAGAAAAAGTTTTGTAATTTTTAATTAACTACGAACTGCCCACTCCCGATTAATGACAGATCTAGAAAGTGTAAAAAAATAATAATTTTGAAAAAGGACAAGCTGGAAACCAAAAAATGAAAGCAGTCAAAATTAGAAATAAATAAAATAGATAGGAGCCAGTCTAAAAAAGAAATAAAGAAAATAAATATAAACTACAAACTAAAAACATTTAAAATTAGAAAGACCCAAAAACCTTAAAAAATAAATATACATTAACACTTTTTTAGAAATGGTACAATTACATAGACAAGTCAAAAAATAGCTACTAGGACACAAAACATTATTGATTTGGTATTTAAAAAAAAAGAAAATTTAAGAGTTTGGAAGTTGTTAAATGATATGATATTATTAAAGAAGTTTAATTTGCAAACGTTTTAAAAGTTCCCTTCTGAACGGTAAGCCGTAAAAACATGACCACTTCTCAAAAAAAAATGAGATTTTGAAAATAAATACTTGCAGCAGATTATACAATTCATAAAAAATAGTGCCTTATAATATTCCAAGCAGCACAGTTTGTACATATTAGATTTTACAGCTAACCTATAGCTGTCACAACGTTGCGGCAACTACGTTTTGACTGTAAAGTGGCTAGCTTGATTTAAGCTGTGTTTTTAGCTTTTAAAAGGTTATGGTAACTTACTTTATCAACCAAATTGTCACTTTAGCAAAATTGTCTATTAAACTTGCCATTAAATCCATGTTTTATGCTATGATAAAAGTTGAAACTCAGATGCACAAAATGGTCACAATATTTACTTTTTTTGAACATTTACAACTAAAAAAAAAAAACGTTTTCAACAACTGCGAATGGCGCGCCTCTACCGGTGTTTACGATAATCATTATAATTAATTGGGCACGAGGCCATCGATTTGTCCAAAAGGCCCTTGCCTCATTGTGATAATGCAGAATCAAATCTTAAACCTCCTTTTTCTTTCTTCTAGTCCGAGACGTGCTCTTCAGAAAATGTTTGCAAATTTTAATGTACCTATTGTGAGAAGCTTTAGATTTTGTGTTTAAGAGTCGCGAGTTCTTCCTGAAAATATGGATGAACTACAAAAAAAAAAAAAAAAATGAAACATAGCCGCAGCTTCTACAGGAAAATACAGCAGTGCTTAGATCAACTAGGATCTGCTGAGAGAGAATCTGAAACCCCAAGCAAAGGCTTTGGTGATGCTGCTTCAGCGTCAGGAATTGATGAAGATGCAAATGAGGGTAAGGCACCCAAAACAAGTTTTTAAAAAGTTTAAATTCTGTAAAAAAATTCACTAAAATTTACAAAACTGTTTATTGATCCTAACTCTTTCCTGTCTTTTTATGGATTAAAAAAATTTACAAAAATTGCTAATTGCTAAATATTTTTTTCAGGGACGTCACACAAACCATCTAGAGACACAATCCCTATGGTTGAAGTAGATGAACAGGAAAATGAGGATCCCGAAGACTGGTTGTATACAAGTAGTTTTTCCTCCATTGAATCTTCAGATTCCGAACCTGAAGAAACATCAACCGAATTTTCGACAGGGTGGGCACTGGAGCACAGCATTACTCACTCAGCTATGAGGTCTATATTAAGCATTTTAAATAATATTTTTAAAATGGGTGATGGCGAATACTGGCAGCAAGGCTTAAAACACTGTTTAAATATTTGTTTAACTGATAAGCTAATAGAAAATACTACGATATCTCTTAATTTCAATGTGGACGGCTTACCTATATTCAACAGTTCTACGGCCCAACTTTGACCAATACTATGTCAGATAAATGAATTCAATAATGAACCAATGGCTGTTGGTATTTATTATGGACAGAGTAAACCACCATCAATAATGGAATATCTTCAAAAATTTGTAGAGGAATTGGTAGAGCTTTTGGAGACTGGTTTGAATGTCGATGGTCACCATGTTACCATCCAAATACGGTGCTTTATTTGCGATACTCCAGCAAGATCTTTTTTAAAAGGTAAGAATTACATTTAAAAATAGTAAATTAAACTTAAAATCTATGTGAAAAAATATATCTACTTTAAAAAGACTGAAATGCACTATTAGTAAATAAATATCTATTTAAAAAAAAAATTGAAGATACTACAGTGCACTTATTTCAATAAACTTAGAGAAACAATTTTTGATGAAAAAAAATGCATTTATTAAAAATTTAATTCTAGTAGATACAAAATTATTGCAAACATATTTTTTAGGCACTATTGGTTTTAATGGTTACTACTCCTGTCTCAAATGCAGAATAAAAGGGATTAGAATTAATGACAAGATGAGTTTTCCAATGTTGAATGAAGAGAAAAGGACTGATGATAGTTTTAGAAGACGGTTAGATTGGGACCACCATAAATTTGACACCCCTTTGCAACAACTTCCAATAGATATGATAAAAGATATAGTGATTTCAGATTCCTTACACCTTATCGATTTAGGTAATACAAAAAGACTTTTAAGTGCATGGGTTCAAAGCTCTTTTTATTACAGAACAAAATGGTCAGCAAGAGACATTTTCCAAGTATCTAATTTTCTAACAACTTCACAGCTATCATGTGAGATTCATAGAAATTGAGATCTCTTGACACCTTAAAATTTTGGATAAGCATTTCCTTTTGTATTTTTGCTCAATTTTGATTTGTGCTAGTGAAGAATACTCTAAACATTTAGACATAGCTGATGAAATGGTAAAAACTTTTGTTCTAGGTTATTCTATTTTTACGGAAGAGAAAATATATCTAGCAATGTTCATAATTTATGTCATTTAGTGGATGATGTCAAATATTTAGGTACTCTTCAAACAATTTTTTTTTATAAATTAAAAAGGTTGTTACGATCAAGCAATAAGCCTTTATCACATGTTGTGAAGAGAATAATTGAATATTTTACCCTAAGAAAAAACTTAAAAAAACCTTGCCTTTCCAATATTTAAGAAGAAAAATTCTGAAAATGTTCATGATGAAAGTTTTAATGACGAAACTGAATTTTACTTTATAGTATATTTAAAGGTAGGGCTAATGTTATCTACCAACGATGCGGATAAATGGTTTTTAACAAAAGAAAATGAAATTGTTTTCATGAAAAACTCGTATTTAAAAGAGTTAGACAATTAGAAAAATCTTTTTGACACTCCTTTAAAATCATCTTAAAATTTTGACACTCCTTTAAAATCTTCAGTTTAGAAAGGAACCCTCCCAAATTTTACGAGGCTAGTGACATTAAATGTAAGCTAGTAGCTATTGATTTTAATTTAGAAACGGCTTTTTTTCTCTGTAATGTCCAATTGCTGCATATGATACCTACATTTGATTGATTCTATCTAATGGCGAGTCCAGAAACCTAGAGGCCTGATTCATCCTTATTACATATGTTAAAATAAAGCTGCAGATCTGTAGGTGTCTGGATTCTCCACTAGATCTTAAAGGTTTAGTCATAATACTTTTTAGGGATTTTTGGTATAGTTTTGTATGTTTTTTAAAGTACTACAATTTTTTGCAGGGATTTCTATTCACATTTTTTTGTTTTTAACCTTAACTTTTTTATTATGTTAGTGTAGTTTAAATAACTTGTCAGTATTAATTATAATATTTTACTTACTTTAAAATACTTCTTTTGCTTTTAGGATTATGATGTGTGATATAGAGTAACATAAACCTAGTTAAAACTGTTGTTGTTAGCAAACATTTATTTTTATTTTTTTTGTATGTACCTAGTATGATCCTAAGTGAAAAATCTATATATTATTTTGTCTTTTTGTATAATAAATAAAATTTTCATAAAAATAGTGAAGCTTATTGCATTTCTTACTTGGGAAATATAAAACAACTTAGATAATAAAATTTTTAAGTAACATTACCTTAACATGTGCCTTAATCTTGATGCTAAAAAACCGATATATTAAAATATATTTTTCATTGGATGATCAAGGTTCAAATTTGTCACTTTTTTTGTGAAATTTGGTTATACCCATTTGATCCTTTAGTTGCCATTACCAAAAAATGTTAAATAAAATAAAGAACAAATAATACTGTTTAAAATATTAAACTAAATAACTGTAGGTTTCAAATATATATTTCTTTATATTCTGCTTGGTCGCTTTCAGATTCAAGGTCAAAATATTGTTTTTGTCCTTAATCTGGATTGGCTTCGTCTCCGTCAGTATCTTGCGAATAAACAACTTCAACCTTGAGCCTACAAAAGAAATAATAAAAAATTACTTTAGTTGCAATATATTCTAGGTATTTACTTAGCTGCTTATATAAAAAACAACTTATTAACTTGAAATTCCATACATTTATCCTAAGTGTCAAAAACACTCACTTTTCCTGGTGATGAGAAAACACTTACTTGTTTTTCACATGTTTTGTTCGGCCCACGCTGTTTCTAAGGACTTTCTTGAAAAAATCAACATTATCAGAATCTGTATATCGATTGTCTGCCAAATATACTATCTTAAAAAATGTATTGATAATTTTTGAGTATTTCGCAAATGGGATTTATTTGCAAGCTTTTTGTTTGCTGGACCCTGTCCAAGAGCAGGTAGTTAAGAACATTCTGTTGAAAAAATTGTCAATTCTCTCCTCCTACTTGAGCCATATTTTCGATCTAAAAAAAATGCCAATAACCCAAATTTTCAGAGCAATTTCAGGGTAAAAAAGTAATAAGTGCAGAAAAAAGTCTTGGGAGTGGTCTTAAGTAATTAACTTATAATAGCAGCTTTTATGGATTGAACACTTCTTTAATTTTTAGTCTTTTAAAGTTAACACTTTTCCTGGTTTGGAAATAAAATAAGTTACTATAAAAGTGCCACTCACCAAAATTTTTTGGAATTGTCTTTCTCTTAATTTTTTATTGAGTGAACGGCCATTTCAAGCAGTTGGATGGGACAAAAAAGTAACCCATTACAAGAAAAACCAGCTGTGACTTCTATATGATTAAAATTATGACTGTATTTTTTTACAAATAATTTCCAGAACCATGGGTTATGCAATAAAATAGTTTAAAACAATAAGTTGTAACCAGAGCTTAGAGGGCGAACCTTTAAACTTTGGGTTGGACGTGCAAGAAAAACCAAAACTTAATTTTAGTAAATTCTTACTTTTATATATTTCAATTTTTTAGAAAAAAGATTTATTACGGCTTGTCCAAACTAAATAAACAGAACAGGAATTAAAGGAGAAAGCATGTTGTTGACATTTATGTTAAAAATTATTTTAAACCATTAACCAGTAAAGCTTTTCTTTTGGGTTGGACGGGACAAAAAATACAATAATTGAAATAAATAATTGGTTTAGATAGATTAGAGTGTTATGGTGATTTCATGATTTTGAGTTATTTCAAGATTTTTATCAAAAACCAATAGATTGTTAAAGCGTTTTTCTTTTTTTTTAATAAAATTACATTGCTTGAAATGACCTTGATTTCATTTTGGCTTCATTTGTCACCGGAAGAAGTTCGGTCATTACTTTTTCAGCTGTCTGTGCTGGTTTTTTGAAGAATGCTTATAAGGCTGTCGAATTTAACATGTAACCCTGCTATTTCAGTCAAAACTTTTTGGAATTTTGTGTCATTTCCTGTACTTGAGACTATTCCGCCGACTTTTCCACTAGAACCTAAAAAATAACAAGAAACTAAACTCATAACCCTCCTTTGCATTGTGTAGTCTATTCATAAAGAGATACACATACACTATATTCATAAAAGTTCTGAACCAGGAATACGTTTGATCTTGTGAATTATTTCAGTAATACTTGAATTTTCGTTTTAGACTAGCTAAAGACCCCTCAGCTTTGCCTGCGTTTTTTACCAATTTTTTCCAGTTTTTATTGCTTTAAATGTCATAACTTTTGTTTCTGTAAACCGATTTTGATTAAATAACAAGGTGGTAAACGCTGACTCAAAATTTGTACATTTTTTGTCGGAATAAAAGTTGTTTCGTAATAATAGTTTGACTGCCAGATTCTTTAAAAAATTACCCTCAAAATCCTGCGAGTGATAACATTCCCGAAATTTCCAAAAATGGTGAAAAACAGCAGACAAAAACAACACAAACAAGATTCTAAAAATTTTTTAAAGCGGACACCAACCATATCTCGATTTATGAGACAGGTATGAGAAACCAACTCTTTCTCTATATAAAAAAGTATATTACGGGGAAAAAGTTATTTTTTCTGGCTGCATTCTGTGACGGCGTGCAGTAATTTTGTTGTTTCTTATTTTGTGTGCGACCGACTTCGTTTCATTTTTAATTACTGGATTATACTTTTTTTTAGGAATAAATAGTTTTGGATTTGGCGGCTGCAATACACACATGATTCTAAAATGGAACCCAAAACTTAAACAGAATAACCAAAATACTACAGACAATTTACCAAGACTTGTTTGCGTAAGTGGCCGATCTGAGAAAGCGATTCATCTTTTACTTGACGATATCTCAGAAAAATTTAATTATGAGCACATTGGTCTAATTCACAACATTTTCAGGTTTGTAAATGAATTTAATTTAAATCTTAAAATATGTATAATTAGGGAGATAGATAAAGTCGACATAGCCTGACTTTAATAAAGTCGGCACTATTTTTGACAGTTCCGCACGAAGTTTATTCTGCTATTGTTATAATCTAAACATGTCATCTAGACATGCTGATACTCATAAAGTTGTCATAATTAAAGTTAATGTCATTCATTAAGGACTCATCGGTACATAAAGTCGGCATAGTCGTCTTTCTTAATGTTTGTTGTGTCAACCTTTATTAGGGACTTATCAGACATTATAGGCTAACTTTAATAAAGTCGGCACTATTTCTGACAGTTCCACACAAAGGTAAACAATTACTACATATTTTTAGGCACTTACATATCTGTTATGGGACGCCGACGGCACGGCGCTCTTTTTGGTTGCTGAGGCTATCTAAATCCTACATTTTGGCTATCCACCCATAGCTTTTTTGATGGCGGCGCTGTCAAAATAATGTTGACTTAACATAATGTTTGTGCCTGCCTTTAATAAAGGACCGTATTAACTTTAATTTGTCAACTTTACGGATGGCACAATATGAGCATGTTTATATGACAAAAATGTCAGAAACCTTTTAACCTTCGTTCGGAACTGTCAAAAGTAGTGCCGAGTTAGGCAATTCCGACTTTATGTACCGACAAGTCCCTGATAAAGGACGGTATTAACTTTATTTATGTCAACTGTGTGGGTGGCACAATATAAGATGACAACAATGTCAGAAACCTTTTAAAGTTACACTGTCAAAAATAGTGCCCACTTTATTGAAGTCAGGATATGCCGACTTTATGTACTGATAACTCCCTATTAAAGTTCGGCACAAACATTGTGAAAGTCGGCACTATTTTGATAGCACCGCGCAGAAGAAAGCTCTGCCCTAACGTAGGTTTCGGATAGCCCCGATAACCAAGAAGAGCGCTGTCTCATAACAGATAGGTAAAGTGCCTAAAATAAATAATAGTCGTTCGGAACTGTCAAAAATAGTGCCGACTTTATCAAAGTCAGCCTATAATGTGCAGATAGGTCCCTATTAAGTTTGGTGCCTGAACGTTAAACGTTATATCAGAGTTGACAATGGCGTAGATACCTTTATTGTCAGTTAAGCTCATGTTTTACAATTCTGTAGCTATCCCCCTCTTGCTGCCACCCAGAGAAAGCTTTAAATACGATAATGTCGAACCGGATTTAGGGATCTCATAAAAATAATCCTTTTTAAAGGTGTCCTTTAATGCGATCCTAAATACTACACAATGGAAAGGTGAAACGCCATGTATATTTTTTTGTTTGTTTGTTTAATTAAATGAATTAATACAATAAGTAATCTAAAAATTCCAATTTACATCTAGAATTAAACATCTATATGTATAAAACAAAGAAATAAAATAATGTATAACATTTTATTAAAACTCGTATACTTGTATACGCCGACGCTACAAACTGGGTGTCGCAGCGCAGGGAAAAACTTTTGAGGAAGTGGAAGCAAAGCTGGAAAGGACTTTAAACACTATATCAGCGTACTACGAGAGAACTCTCTCAAACCTGACCCCTCCAGAACTCAGATCTGTGCATTCCAGCATTTCTCGCGGCAGGCAAAACGGTCTAAAATGAGACCATCCTCGAGCACCCAGGCACCACTGCAAAAACACTCGCCACAAAGTTGCCGCAAGAAATAATATCTAGAAAACTGGCAAATAGTTAATGGGGCGCCAAACCATCTGTCCTCAGGACCACTGCTCAAGCACTTTGTTTTTCCAAAGGTCAATATATATGCCCCGTCTGGTCCAGATCGACATATGCCAGGAAAGTAGACATAAGCTTTAATGAAACCTGTACACCATTGGGAAACCTATATAGAGCTGCAGGTTTCAGTGACCCCAAATCAAGAAGAGTAGCACACGAGTACTCTGAAAAGTTTAAAAAAAACCGTCGACGAACGCCACTCCCTGTGTGCGACGTTTCCTGGGCCACAAAGATTAAAATCAACACCGTTTTCTCGAAGAGCCGTTGGACGAGCCGCTATCCTCTGCCAGAAGACCCGCCCAGTGCTGTCTCATGTAACTTTAAAACATGGATATGCTGAACCGCATCCGAACGGGGGTTGCACCTGTTAAAACCAACCTAATCAAATGGGGCCTATATCAACCAAATGAAGACAGGTGTGACTGACTCCTGATATGCCCGAACTGCCCTACACGGTGTTTCTTCGACGACGGCTGAGCAAATCCGAATCATTGGAAGTGGCTCATTACTGGGCCGAGAAACTCATTCCTGACACGAAAAACTAAACGTAAAGTAATAAAACTCGAATAACAATTAAACAAAGTTGAAGTAAAAATTCAATAAAATTTTAAAAAAAATCAAATAAAATTTGAGTAAGAGTTAAATAAATTTGTGTCAAAATTTAAATAAAAATAAGCTAATAAGAAAAATTAAATTCAGTCATTAAATCATCAGGAAGGTGTCAAGATTTTCATAAATAAATTTGCGGAATTTCTTTTAATAAAGGAAAAATATATTAAAGAGTTTTGTTGCCAAATTACTTTTTCATTGAAAGTTGTATTGCTAAAAGAAATATCTATCAAACAGTTTGATGATTTTACTGTTATTTACAAAACGCTATTTTGTTTTTTAGTTGATTAGACAATAGGAATAAAATAAGTCTTTAGGTGTCTGGACTCTATTAGATTTTGAAGAACTGGTTGTAGTGAACTGAAAAACATTTTTATTACGGACGCGAGAGAAGTTACTTTTAATGAATATTCTTTTTTAATTTAATATTTTATTTTGTAAATTTAGATGTGAAGTTTTCGTTTTATTTTAAGAATTACCTTCAAAATTAATATCTCTTCATTAGAGTTTAAAAAGAACTAACCAAGTACTAAGCAAAGTCTACTGAAAATGACATTTTTTAGCTTTTGTTTTTTTGAAACTTTTGGATTGTAGGATCAGTACCCAATGTAGTCAAGTATTTCTGCAGAGTTAAAGACCAACACAAAATATCCATCCACCTAGCCGAGATTCGAATCAGAGACCTTTCGTGCGGTAGGCCGATACGCTTCTTTTTGTCAAGAATACTGAAGTTCTCAAAGTTTTCTTTCCAAAAATTTTTGCTGGTGGTTAGAAACTAATACGTAGGTAAACGGTGCTTCTCAGAAAATATCAGCAATTTTTAAATTAAAATATTTCTGAAACAGAAAAGCGTTAAAAACATGTTTACCAATTCTTCTTCAGGAGAACAAATTCTACCTGAACCACCCTGTTTTTGTATGCTAAAGTATGACTTTTTAGACCCTAAATAAATTAACAGCGACTTCAAGCAAGTCAAAATTCATTATTGATAATACTAAGTTTATCATATTTTCGAAAACACAAGATAACGAATACGAAAAATATGTTTTCGTATCTTGATAATTCGTTATTTTTACTGTGTAAAACTTTGTTTTATTTTGTTTCAGTTTTTCTTTAAATGATTCTAAAAATACATTTTTATTGAAATTCTGCTTTATTTATTAATTTTAGGAAAGATGTTCCAAACCACATTTACCGAGGATATAGCGTTTTATCAAGTAATGGTGAAGCTAAAAGATCACTGTCATTTTCTCCAAATGTCAATAATAGTGTCCTATGTTTTATTTACTTTGGTAAAATGACTGAACCACTAAGGAACCTAGTACCTGAATTATTGAAACTACCCATTTTAAATAACCTTAACGAAATGTTAAAAGATTCACTATTATCATTCGATAATGTTTTGGTAACGTATGCAATTGTTATAGAAGTTATTAAGCAACTAGAAATTCCTGCCATATTTTTAATTGAAACGGCTTTTAAAGAACTGGATGGCTACTTTGATCAAATGCTTCGTATAGGAAAGTATTTAGGTCACAATTATATTGTAGCAAAAGGAGCAGAAAATCTTATAAATTTCCAAACCAATTTAAAAAATATACCAGTATTTTTCTGCGAAAACCAGTCAGATGCATTTGGAAATATACCAAAAAAATCAATTATTCTAGACTTTGGCACTTCTGAACCTATATCAAATCCACATCAATTAGTTCCTGTAAATTGTGCTTCGGGACTAAATGGATTCTTACTAGCCTTAGGAAGGTAAGACATGAAAGTTTAAATTTTATAGGGTGACTCAAAGAAATTGGACTTTTTGAATATCCATAACTTAAAAAGATCTGGTCGGATTTCAAAATTTAATAATTTGGGCCAAAACTGAATGATTGACAATAGACAAACAATAGGTATTTTTCACCTTCCTGCAATTTTTTAAAGTGCGCCACTGGTAAAAGAGAGCCTTATCTTTCCGAAATGTACTGATGTATTGCCTGTTAATATCGGGTAAGAAAGTTATGAATTAAATAAATGAGTGCGTTTGGTTTAGTCAGACCAAAAAAAAATTTTGAATTTTTCGAAAATGTTTAAAAAATGTAGTGGACAGTCCGCTTCTGGATTGTGTGGGATTATTATTGGGAGGAAATAAAGTAAGTATAATAGCAAATAAGATTTGTAGGAAAAATCAGCGCATATTTTGGTATAGTTAAGTTTTACATACAAGGTTAAGTTTTACATAAAAGGTGGTTTCAACTATATAAAAATTGTATATAAATCGGAAGATAAGTGACCTATCAAAAAAGGTATAAAACACAGCGTTAATGCATACGTAACGAATCTACTTTATTCGACCGACCAAATATTTTGATTGAGGCAGGAGATCACAAATTGATTTGTCATGGTCTGGTCATAAAGCTCGATGCGATACGTGTAACAGATCTAGTAGACTCTTAAAGTAAGTATTTCAACGCATCGGTATCGGTATACCTAACGCGTTCGAAACAGCCAAAATACACTACAATTTTGACTTGCTCATGCCATGTTTCGAACGATGCCCACTTTTTTGACGGATGTGATGACACGAATAGCTGATTCCACTCGTTATACGTAACGTTACGAACCCACGAACGTACGCAACGATTTCAATCAGCAGTTATGTCGTCGCATCCTTCAAAAAAGCGGGCACCGTTCGAAACATCGCATTGGGTATACTGATAACGATGCGTTGAAATATATACTTTAAATGTCTATTAAGCTGAGTTTACACCTGCATGGATTTAGTGGCGCCAATAAAAACTGGCGCGTCAGTAAGTTAAATTAGCAAATGTGAACAGCGACTTGCATAAAAAATATTTTTTGCATGCATGTACGAAGAAAGTCGGCATTCTTCTGAAATCACTGGCGCCAATGGTGAGAAATATGTGCAGAAAAACCTAATTTGCGTGTATAAACAATTGCTTGCACGTTGGCTCCTCAGTTTTTAGTAAGATTTTCGGTTTGGTGAAGGTTATAATTTTTTTGATTGTAGTTTATATGGTTTATTATGTCTAAAAAAAGTGGTCAGCAGAACTCACAATAAAAGTTCTTGAAGGCTATGGATCTTATCCGTGTTTATGGGATGTATAGGGCGGTCCAAATTCGAGGGGCTACAGGGTGATTCTTAAAAATGTGCGTTTCTAAAAACCCTCTACAACTTTTTTATTTGTACAGATAGAGATTTTCATTGAAAACATTTTTTGAAGATTTTTAAGGACAAATCTACCTTTTTCACCGATTTTGTCTTCAAGCCTTTAGTTCACGAGATATAACACAAAGTTACAATTTTTTAAATGGAATACCCCAATTTAAAAAAAAATAGTTTTGTAATAAAATTTCCTGTTAAACGATGTGTCATACACCTATTTTTATTAAGTAGTTAAACAGATATCTGGAATTTTTAATAATTACCATAGTAGGCTGTGTTTAACTCTGATCTATGCCGTTTTAGGGTATTTATCTAGGTAGCTATGATCAAATAAAACAATTGCCATGACAAACGAGCCCAAGAGTCAAAAGTGGCGTCTTCGTCAAGATATAAAAATGTTTGAAAACTTTGAAAAGTACGACATGATAAAATGTTATATTGAAAGTAACGAAAATCGACAGACGGCGTTAAATATATATTTCCGGAGATATCCGGAAAGAAGGCAACCTAGCTCAAAAATATTTTTTAAGTTAAAACGTCATCTACAAGAATACGGATCCTTTACAAAACCGCGGCCTAGGACGTATAGAAGCCTAGCCAGAGATAGAGAGTTGGAAGAACTAATGGTTCTAGGAGAAATAGAAATTAACCCGAATACTTCCACCAGGGCTATGGAGAGAAACACTGGAATTCCACGCAGCAATGCCGTTCGGGTGCTTAAAAAACACAAGTTTAAGCCCTATCGACCCCGACGGGTGCACCAATTATAGCAACTCCAAGACTTTTGCAGGTGGTACCTAAATAAAAGCCAAGAAGACCCCGATTCTGCCAGAAAAGTTTTTGGACGGATGAGGCAACGATTTCTAGTGATGGAATATTCACCAGATATAACTGCTATTACAAGCGAATCAGGGAAGGTTCAGTTTTAAGGTATGGGTAAGCATCTACAGAGGACAAATTATTGGGTCATATATTTTTAATGGAAATTTAAATGTCGAAAGATACCAACAAATTTTAGAAGAGCAGGTGATTTCGTTTATCGACAATTTGCCACTTTAGCAACATGACGGTGCACCTCCTCACAATGCACGAGACATTACTAATTTGCTAAATATTGTGTTTGCCGAAAACTGGATCGGAAATAAAGGTCCTATATATTGTCCCCCAGTTCTCCAGACCTGACCCCTTGCGACTTCTTTTTGTGGGGGAGAGTCAAAGACCTTGTATTCCGAAATCGCCCAACTACTAGAAGGGAATTGGAAGAGGCACTTCGTACTGCATTCAGGCAGCTTCGTGCGGTAGAACTTCTTAATGCAGAAAATAGCGTCAAGAGAAGATGTTGGATATGTTTACAAGAAAACGGCCGTCAATTTGAGCATTTGTTTTAGAATTAAAGAAAATTGTGAGATGTAGATTTTAGGTGTTACATAGTTTAATTAATAAAAACTTTTAATAATTTTATTTTTGTTTATTATTTTAGGGTTGGTAATTATAGTAAACTAGAAGTTAAAGGTCGAGGTTGCTGTGTCCCCTCGTGTCGTAGCCAACTTGATTTTGTATGAAAAGAAAACAATAAAATTTTATTTACACATTTAGGGCGTGCCTACTATTATGGTAAATATCAAAATATGCAAATATCTTTTAAACTATTTAATAAAAATAGGTGTATGGCACATCGTTCGACAGAAAATTTTATTAGAAAACTGATATTTTTAGAAAAATTGGGGTTATCCCATTTAAAGAAATATACCTTTGTGTAATATCTCGGGAACTAAAGGCTTTAAGGGAAAATCGGTGAAACAGGTAGATTTGTCTTTAAAAAATCTTCAAAAAATGTTTTTAATGAAAATCTCTATCTTTACAAATAAAAGAGTTGTAGAAAGACTTTAAAATCGCACATTTTTGAGAATTACCATGTAGCTCAGAAACGCTTTGACATATCGCAATGCGGTTTTTAGTTTTCGACTTCTCTTGAAAATCGAGCCCGTAACATGTATATTAGTTTTGGGCTAACTATGCTGCAAAAGCCCAAAGCCCCTGAGGCCCCTCGAATTTGGACCACCCTGTACATAGTAGTTCTTATAAAAAGAAAGATGGTCGAGAAAACGCTTATCAAAAAATTGCGAATTTAGAATTACTGAAGTGAAAGCACAAATACGTTCTATAAGAAATGCATACAGACCGCTTTAAGCTACTGCGAACATAGGGCGAAAGAAGTCTAATTTGCCAGTGTACGTACATGCAGAGACACCGCACGCCTATCAGTGAAGCAACCAACACTCAGGCTTCCGATTGCCATTTGCTGCCGTTCGCCGCCGTTCGCCTTGTATTTAGTACGCCTCCAACCACGGTGCTGTGTGGAGTGTAGTCAATGAAACCGGAATTTGGTCAATAAATACGCAAATTTTTATAACGTAATTTTCTTTTTTTTTTGTCACTGATAAATAAGAGCGTTTTATTGTCAACTGCTCAGATTTATCAGTGACGACTTGTTATAATGAAAATAATAAGGAGAAACAAAATAAAAGCAAGTTCTCAAAATAAAATAATACATTCTAAAAACCAAAAAGATTGTCCCAGTCAAAAAAAAATTAAAGCAAATGTTCGAAAAGTCCTCCTTGCTCGGCTAGACAATATCCGAGCCTACTATAAAAACCCCTTCCAACGTTTCCAAGCATGTTAGGGGTGATAATTTGAAAAGCTTCTTCAAAAACAGATAGAAGTCATTAGGAGCAAGATCGGGAGATCGAGCTGGCCATTAAAATAGTTCCCCGTGTACTTATAACCCGATTAGGAAATACATCATCAAGATATTCCCTAACAAGGCCAACATTGTGAGCGGAACAACCATCTTGTTGAAACCATGTTTCACCAAATCTTACACCTAACAACTGCCTAGCAGTTGGAATAATGTGCTGCTGCAGTAGATCCAAGTATCTAGGACCATTCAAATTGCAATTGCCGTTAATAAAAAATGGCCCAATTACGTGTTCCCCTACAATACCCCCCCCCCCCAAACATTTAGTTTTTGGGGATACTGTGTTCTTACGTCAAAATACAAATGCAAATTTTCCCTCGACCAATATCGAACGTGTGTTGGGTTATGACGATTTGACCATTTGACCATCTGCACTTTTTCGGCAACTTCTTAGACATCCACTTTTAGTTTTTAAAATGTATTAATTAAATTTAGAACTTACCCATCTGTTTCTCGAGCAAGGCAGAAATAAAACAAAATAACAAAAACAAAATGAATTTCCAAAAGATAACACTGCAGCGTGCTTCGAATCCACCTCGGTCGTACGGCACGGAGAGTAAATTGGACTTGATTCCCCCTATGTTCGCAGTAGCTTGAAGCGGTCTGTATACTTTGGAATTGACGAAAATGAAGAAAAGTCAACATTCGGGAGCAGGTGCAGATGAAGTTTACAAACCAAAAGTGCCATGGTTTCAGTAGCGGACAGAATTTTGAACTAACTACGATTAATCTACGGTTTAACCCAGACACGGCCTTTCCGTTGGTAGCGATTTTTTATCTCTTTTATCTTTTTTTTTTCAATAAAAGTTTAGCGACTATTTTACAGGCTTACGAAAGTTCACTCGAGATATTGCGTGCAATGTATGTACACTTTACAAATGAAACTGGCGTGTCACTTATTTTGGTTTTCGCACAATAGTGTAAACCTCTACTGGCGTGCAAATAGATCACTGGCGCGACTAAATCCTTGCATGTGTAACCTCTCCTTAGTTGCAGGTAACGTATCGAAGCAGACGTATCGTGTTTGCACCTGCGCATTTGGATACGATTGTGGATAAGTTATAATTTTAAATACTGTTTTATGTCTCTAGTATTTTTCACCCTACCTTATGTATTTTCTTTAATTGTTTTTAAGGCTTTACGAATTGGGAATCACGGCTCAAATTAGGAAACTGTACCCTAAGGTGGAGTTTCCTGTCAGTAGAGGAACGCCAATGATCTCACCAAAAATAGCGTGGGCCCACGACCGCAATCAATATACAGTACACTACAAAAACGAAAACGGTGTTCGTGAGGGTTCTAACAAATCTGTCAAAACATATGAAATTACCCTGGATATGCCCCAGTGGGAATTTTTAAATGGACATACAATACATGGTAGGTTGAACTACAATAGATGGTAGGTTGCACTACAATAGATGGTAGGTTTTCACGTGTTTGCTGTTCTACGGAATGGAACCTTCTGTTAACCTCTTCAATATGAAGCTATTCAAAAGCTGTAGTATGAAGAACTTACTATATGTTGTTGATTTATATTAAATACTTGTCAGTTATAAAATAGTGTCAAGTTTTGGGAATTCACCTGGAATTATAAACTGATGGTTCGCGTTCAGTTGGCAGTTCGTGCATCTCTCTCTTTTTCTTCCTAAGTAAAAAACAAAAAGACAGAGATGCGTGAACTGCGAACTAAACGCGACCGAAACAACAACGAAAATTTTTCACTACAATTTAATTCGAAAAATTTGACATTATTTTAAAACTGAGAATTAAAGAGTATTTAACATAAATCAAAGATTGACTGACAAACATAAAATAATTAAAATACGGACCCAACCTGGCCTATTTTTCTACATAACTCTGCAAAAAGTGTTGTTTATTATTTATTCTTGTAGATCTTCGAATAGCGTCAGATCGATTTTCATTTTCTGTTTATCTAGGAATGTCGTGTAAAATTTATTGGTTATCTATATGAGGTAATTGCTTCATCTAAGATGCTAAGAATATTCCTATAGAAACAAAATTAAAATCTGACGCTGTTCGCAGATCTACAAAAATAAATATCAAGCCAAACTTTTTGCAGTGTTATGTAGAAAACTAGACCTTGGTAAATTTAGTATAAAGAACTTACTGAATGTGGTTTTGGTTATCCGGTGTTTGTTAGTTACAAAATAATATCAAATTTTGCGAATTAAAGCCTAAACTTAAAAATATTTTTTACATCATAAATCCCAGACTGGACTGTGGATATGTTTTGTTTCAAGCCGCAAATATTCCCCTCGGGTTCTTTTGGAAAAGTTATCATTTTTGATATAATAATCGCTTTCTCCCGAAACGACATTTTTAGAATCAGCATAAAAATTTCAAACTATAATATGGGTTGTTGTCAGTACGTGACAGTTAGAATGGCATATGACTGTTTCAAAAAGTCCTACACAGATTTTTAGATTATTTTAACTTAAATGTTAATTTTTTAGAATTGGCCTTTTCAGCCGGAGTAGAGCTGCCAATAGCGTTTTATTTTCTTGTCATTAATTGAAAGCCCTCAAAATCGTATTTTCAAAAAATTAATGGTTTATGAGCTTGGGTTTTAAAATTAAACCAGGGAATAATAATGTTTTTATTTATACGTGCCATTAGATAGAAAACTTTCAACGCCAGCGCGAAAACTAAAGTCGAGTTTATAAACCAAGGTTCTCACAATCTATTTTCACCGTCAAATAAATTATTTGTAACAATAAAACAATCAGCTAATAAGAAATGTTGTGCCCACGTTATCTACTAAGTTATTTAGAATGGTAATTGGATCACATACCATCCTAGAGGTCAAAACTCCTGCAGATTATAAGAATATGATATAGGCTTCAAAATACGGCATCAAGTTATTCCACTTGATGAGTCATTTGTTTGTCATCCAAGTACCATTGGAGGTCTCATAATAACCCCCAAACCAACGTGAAGGTCACGGCGAAACCCCCAATAACACTTTTTAGACGTCTTTGGTTAGGTGTTGCCACAGATGTCTTCCAGTAGGGCCACACGAAAAACCCTTTCTAGGAGATAGCAATATTCACTGCATCACGACCCGACCCTCACCATCAGGCCTAGGAGGGCACTTTTTTTTCTGGCTGCTTATCAGAGAACACGACAGCGCGGCGGGCGACGAACATTGCAGTGAGAACAATAACTGCCACCCAGGCCTATATCATACAAAGGGATATAAATTTAAACAGACCATTTTCTTGTTCAAATACGATCGGATTTCATTTCATGATAATCCAAATCTGTAAACTTGTTTTTTCGAAAGTAATTTTTGATGATATTCTTAAGGAAACAATACGAAATAAATTGACCATAGATTGATACCTATGAACTTTTCATTTTAGGTAAAGATCTCTTTCCTGTTTCTGGATATCTGTTTCTAGCATGGAGTGCTCTAGGTGAAGCAATTAGTATCGATATAGACCACCTTAGGGTTAAATTTGAAAACTGTAAATTTAAAGGTGCTTGCATGGTGCCAAAATGCAAACCCTCCAAATTAGAATTGACAGTAATGTATCAAGAGTTTTCTGGAAAGTTTGAAATTGCTGATTCTATTGTGCCGGTGGCAACAGGCGTAATAAAATTAATGGATGATAATGAATTTCTAGACAAAAATGTTACTATCAACAGGAGAGCTGAAGAAAATGGAATTAAATGTTTAAGCAGTAGAGATATTTACAAAGAGCTGAGGCTTAGAGGCTACCAGTATAAGTAAGTTACATTAGTAAATTTTGTAGTACTTCTTCTTCTAATCTATGGTTCTTCTTGTGTACCATGAGAAAATTATAAAAATTTTTTAGGGGACTCTTTAGAGCTGTCGAACAGTTCAATGAACGAGAAGGTAATGGTAAAATAAACTGGGTTGGAAATTGGATTACATTTATGAATGCCATGCTTCAATCCCATATCCTTTCGAAGGATACCAGACTGCTTTATGTTCCGACAGGCATTAGAGAATTAATTATAGATCCCACTCTGCATTATGAGTATGTTAATAAATTAAAAAACGCAAGCAAAACCGAGTTACGTGTAGATTTGTCTTATCAAACAATCAGGTATGTATTCACAGTAACCGTACACTATCGGCATCATAAAAGTGGTACGTGATAAACACAGGTATTTTTAAATTGTATGGTTAACTACCGGATTATATTTTGTGACAGACTGATACTAAAATGTGAAAATTTTGACATCAAAGATTGCTTTCAAAAATAATTTTTATATTACAATAATACGCTAACGCATAAAACAACTGTAACAAAAATTAAAAAACACCACTATAACGAAAATTATAAAACAATAGAAACAAATTAATAGGTATATAAATTTTAATATCTAGTCATTGCGCCATTCACCTCAATTATCCTGTTTAACCTTCTTGGTAGAGAATCAGCCAAAATTTCAAAAAGGTTTTCATTTTCACTAATCAATTCTTCATAAGCATAGACTATTAACTGGACCAAAGTGATGTTGATTTCCAGCTTTTTTGAAATTAAACCCCAGATATTTTCCATAGGATTGGCGTCTGGGGTTTTCGCAGGTCAAGGAAGAACTTCAATATTTTGCTCCCGAAACCATGGCAAATTCTGGCCGTATGTTCAGGGCAGTTGTCTTGTTGAAAAATAAACTGGTCATGATAAAGTTCTGTGATGGCTGGAAGCATAGTGTTCTCTAAAATGTCCACGTAAAGCTGTGCTGTGGGCCTTCCATTGATTCAAAATAGAGCACCATGACCTCTAGCAGAAATCCAACCCCACATATTTACCGAAAATCTTCCAGCGCGTTCTTGGTGGACGATACACCCGAATTTGTTTTCTATCACTACAGGACTGGAAAACGTTTTTATCGGAAAATATTACCTTTCGCCAAAACTCTGGTTCCTTTAGAGAGTAATTAAGGGCAAAAAGTAACCTGGCCTGTTTTTTTTTCATTCGTAAGTTTAATTTTTTTAGCGGCTACACGACATCTTAAATTAGAGCCGTGCCACTCTTAAACATCCTTGAAATTGGGTTAATCCCGTTGCCTTTTTTTTCATAAAAGCGATAAGGTCATAATCTTGTTCATAAGTTGAAACTTTCAGTAAACGAGTCACTTGTTTTCTCTCTATTGTCTGATCTTCTTCCAATCGTTTTTTAATTTTTATAATCGTGGTTTTACTGCGTCCATAATGTCTAGCCACGTCCCTAATTGACCATTGAACATAGTTGTAGTTTTACCAGGAGTTGGGCTTTATCAAATAAAGAAATTTGTGGAGGCATTTTTTATTTTATCAGACTGAAATACAAAATGACATACTTTGACAGTTTAAGAAAAATACAATAATGGGTGACTTTGTTTGTAAAAATAAACCAAGGTATTACAACAAAAAGTATTGTGTACCACTTTTATGATGCCGATAGTGTACTTGTTGGAAAATTAATCTTTAACAATTCGCTGAAAACACTAAATCAAAAACAATAAACCAAAAACGGATAAAGCCCGGAATTTTTTGATTTTCTTATTCAATCTCATTAACCTACTTTTAACCTATATTTAGTTTGATTTTATGTAACTATCGTGGTTTTGTCGAGCAGAACAAATTTGCTTTTAACAGTAGGTATAGGTGTCTGAGATGAGTCCAAAAAGTCTATTTGTATTTCTTCAGACTCTTGCATAAGGGGGGGGGGGTCGCCAAAATGTATTTATACGTTTTTTTTCTGTATTGGTTTCGATTAAAATAGTTTTCTCAAAAAGTTCTCAACCGATTCGGAATAAAATAGTGTAATTATGAATTTAGAAGAAAAATAACCTCCAGAAACAAAGTAAATTCCAGGAAAAAATAAGTTGAAAAAGTTAGTTTTCAAAAAAATTTTTTTCTTTTACAAATTTTATGTTTGCAGCTGTCTCAAGTCGTGTCTATGCAATGCAAATTTGACATATACCTTATTATAATGGCACTTTTATTTCCTTTTAAGGTGTATATAAAAATTACCTTCAACTTATTCGTTAGCTAGAAAAAAATATTGTTTGCGCAAGGAAAATCCATTTTTTGAGATTTTAAACAAACGCACTGTATATCATATTAAACTAAGCTTTTGGGCAAAACGAATCCCCAAAATATCCGTTTTTTATTGGATATTGCTCTAAGATAGTTTAAATAATAGATGAGAATAAAAAAACCCATGACTTACATGCATTTTAGGTGCCCCTTGACATGAAAAATTTGAATTTCAAGTGTTTGACTAACAACTTTTCAGATGGTGATTTTGGTTTCACTAAATGCACGTGAATGCTCGGGGATTAGGCTCTTAAAAAATTTATAATACATATATTGGTACAATGAACAAAAAATGAGATTCTGAGCTTTTTAATTGAAAATTTGAAAAGTATCACTATCAACACGTGAATGCTCGGGGATTAGGCTCTTAAAAAATTTGTAACACATATTGGTACAATGAACAAAAATTGAGATTCTGATTTTTTTTTCATTGAATGTGAATTTCATTGATGTGTTGGTAATATGAGTTAACTATATTTTTTTTGCACATAAGGATTATTGTTATATATATATAAATTATAAACTTTTTAACCGGTCCTCTTAGATGTTGGCAAATTGCATCAGTATTTTTTCAGTATGTTAAAGAGAGATAAATTCAATCACATTGATAGGAGAAAGGTCTTGTAGATCAATTTGTATCTATATATAACTATATATATATATATCATTCACTTAAAAAAGCGCTATGTAGGTACATCTCTTTACGTGATTAAAATACATTGCCTACCTTTTACGTGACGAGGTTTATTCCAAGTAGCAGATACCTAGTGAAGGGCAAGAGTGCTCGGATACCAATTTTCACTGATTTCATAGAACTGAGTGTACACTAACTTCCACATAAAACGCGTTCATATCAAAGAATAGACGTAATATTAATCTTGTCAATCTAACGTTTATTGAGCAAAAGTCAAAGTCACGTTATAATGTACACATTTTATGTGCAAGTTAGCGTATATATCAAATAATTTCGTGATTATCTTTCAATTTGAGTTAAACAGTTAAAAAAAAGCAGGATGGCCATTTTTGTATTTCTCAGTGATCAGCAGGCAAGGTCTATATGTATAAAAATTCAATAATATAGGTATCAAAAAATTTTACTTTATCGTGACTTTTCAATGACTAATGAAATTACCTGACTTTTCCAGGCTTTCCAGAAAATGGCCACCCTGAAAAGATAATTAAGTAGAGGTACCTTCTGGACTTTTTTTAAATTTAGGTATGATTTTTTTTTGCCCAACCTAACGTAACCTAACCTATCTACTTACTTATTAATGATTAACTCATGAAACCGCAACACATTTTAAATACAAATACAAAATCAAAAAAAAAAAATACGGAAGACTGTTACCCCGGATTTATAAACTCGATGGCACTGTTACTGTTCGACGGTGGCGTATCCTCCTCTTGATTACTAATTAAAGATACGCCGTCGTCGAACAGTACCAGTACCTTCGAGTTTATAATTGGTCAAAATGAATTAAATTTCAGTAGGAAGGTATATTGTTACATGTGGTCATGGAAAGTATTCCATTAGTTTTTTCAAAAATCTCTGGCAAACTGAGGTTCAAGATTGATCGTGGAGTGCGGTAACTGCCAGTTTACATTTTAGAGGCAGACCAAGTAAAATAGGCACATCCAGACGCATATGATTTTGAGGACGATCTAAAGATCAATTAAAGTTGGAACTTACAGTTCGTTGATTGTTGATGAAAAAGTAGATGAGGATTTTTCACATTTCTCATTGCAACGAAATAGTTCTGTGTAGTTTAAACCATTGCATCTGCATGTGCATTTTCTATTGTTGCAAGATTTATCTTTGCATGAAATTTCTAATCCAACGAGGTAAAACTCCGTAAAACCTCTTTGGCTGTATAAGAAAATTCAAATTGTTCATCTTCGATGAGAGTCCATCCATTTTCCAATGGCGATTCCCTACAACTTTTATTTATATTGAACCAAGTTCTCACCTGTAGTCTACACCGAAAAATTTGAAGTTTAAACGGATCTTCTGTACGTGGTAATTTTTGAACAGGGATGTCCAAAGTAGCCATTTGGTAACGTACCATATTTAGATTAACTTATTTTCGACTTGGTATATTTGGGAATAATAATAACAAAAGCTTTCTAGCTATATTCAAATCTTCATCTAAAGAATTATTCCCAAATGTTTTGAGTTTGTGTAGGTTACTAATATTTAAAATTTACTCTCTTGACCGTATTTGGCAATTATTTTAATTCGAATTGAATCATTTGAAAAACAAATGTCAAAGCATCAATGAAATGTCAAAATCTAAGTCTGCTTCGGTTGTGACGATTTGATTTAAACGTCGCATCAAAGTCAAAGCCTACTCTTCGGCGATATGATAAAACAAGGGAAATTGGAATCTTGAATTTAATGACCAAAATTGATGGGAAAAAAGCAAATTTGGCATAAGAAAACAACTGTCACAAATAGGTACCTTATTGTTTTTGTGTAGAGACTTATATCTTTACGTAGGTCCATACCAAACAAGCATCCAGTCTTTTAGGTATGTAGATACCTACCTATGTTAAAAACACAGGTTAGTATTAGAGAGATGGGGTATGACCTCTGACCTCTCCCCCCCAACTCCACCGCTGAATGAGTACAGGCAGTAACTTGTACAGGTGTAAGTTGTAAGTAGATAGGTATCTTAATATAAAACCTCGTGACATAAAAAGTGTAAAGAGATGTACCAAAATAGCGCTCGCTTTGCTCGTGCTACAAACTTCTTAGTTCCCTTCATTTTAAATGCATAATATGTAGGTAGGTTATATATAGATACAACTTGGCCTACACGAATTACCTACCATCAATTTAATTAAATTTATCTCTCTTTGGCATATTGTTACATTTTTTTTAAAAATTGTACCATTTGGCAATACAGGTCACAAAATGTATGATTTAATAAAGTTCTCTACTGCCTAATAATAATCCTCATGTGAAAAAAATATATGGATAACTCATAATACCAATAATATACTAATAATATATCATAATGTCGTTGAACTTGAATCCTTGAGCTTTCACGTACATTTAGCGAAACCAAAATCACTTGATAAGTTGAAGAGACCGTTTTTTAGTCAAAAACTTGAAATTCAGATTTTTCATGTTTGGAGCATCTGAAATACGTATAAGTCATAGGTATGGAATTTTTTTATTCTCATCTATTATTTACACTATTTTAGAGTAATATCCAACAAAAAAACTGATATTTTGGGGATTCGTTTTTCCCAAAAGCTCAGTTCATATGACTTACAGTGCGTTTGTTCAAAATCTGAAAAAATCGGTTTCTTACGCAAACAATATTTTTTTTCTAAATAACAAATAAGTCTAAGATAATTTTTAAACACGCCCTGAAACGGAATGAATGTGCGAATACAATAAGGTATATTTCAAATGTGTAGCTGGCATACACACGATTTTAGACAAATCCAAACATAAAATTTGTCAAGAAAAAAAATTCAAAAATCAATTTTTTAAAATAATTTTTTCCTGGGATGTATTTTGTTTTTGGAAGGTTTTTTTTTCTATATTCTGACTGAAGGCATTACCTTCATAATGACACTATTACATTATAAGCTATGATTTATACCCAAATGTATTTTCTTTTTAATGGATTATAATTTATTATTTAATTCTTAAAGGTTTATATATTCTAATATTCTTATTTTATCAAATGCTCTAAAACTATATTTTATCTCTAGATGTGGTGGTGTTAAAATTCGAGGTGTCGAAACAACTTCCATCCTACGTCAAGAATGCCCACGAAGCCCTGTATTTGAAAAATATGAGTTTGTCCCTAATGAGGGAGATCTCAATGTAGCTACCGCAATGAGGGTTTTGCTACAAATCGCTTTAGAAAACAAAGTTGGATTTAATCTTAAAATTGCTGAACTGGTCGAAGATATTAACACGGAAAATGTAAAAACATTAAGTCCATTAATTAAGGCGGCTTTAGACGATCAACCATCAGCCCATCTTGATACTACTCTTTTAACTTTAAAGCAAGATAAAAAGTTGTTCCAACAAAATGACTACAACATTGTTATAGCATTAAATCTGTCTCAACGACCAACGGTAAGTTCGGGGTTAACAAAGTGGTGATCCCACCGGCCATAATAAAATAAATTCCATTTAAAGATGGATATTAGGTCCACTCAAGATGGATCAGCCTCGTCCAGTGGGTCCTGGTTGAACTCAATTCTACCATGGTTGTTGTTTCTCTGTGCTGAAGGGAGGACAGGGCTTAGTTTACTTTAATTTTCCTTATTAATCACAAAACTTATGACAACTTAAAGCTTTGTAAAAAAAAGAAGACAAAAAAATTATTAAAAAACTATTTATCGATAGAATTATGTCCACTCCATCAAACAGGGAAAATTTTTAAGTGCCATGATTCTACTGTTTTTCCAAAAAGTGTTCTAAAAAATGTATAATATTCCTTAACTACCTTAGCCAGGACTACGTTTGATGTAAATTTTTACTTCTATTATTAGTTTTAAGAATTTATGTTTATCATTTCGCGCGTCTATTCTGTATTCTATGAGAGACGCGCATGTTAAATGCTAAACAGACAACAACAAAGTGCACGAACAAGGTTACCAGTATAAAAAAACTGATTTTATTTTGAGGAAAGATGGTCTGGACTTCAAAGGTAAAAATGATAAGTGCTTTTTAGAAGCACTTAGAGTTTTTACACTAGCCATTTACTTCTAATATGATTTCAGGGTTTTTTTCTTTGACTATAACCATCCATTTTGTTTTTTCCAAATTCAAACTAATCAACTCATTTTTAGTAAGACTGTGGTGGCATAGCTAGTTTTTTTGAGCTTCAAAAGTTCTATCTGTTACTTTGTATTCCCCTATTTTTGGCTAAATATATTGGTCTACTTCTTCTGTTGGTATATTAAGGCCTCGGCTTAAGAATGCCTTAGAGTGTTCGGCCAAATTGTTGTTTAGGCGACTTTCTATGTAGCTATAACAGCACAATTTGAATTTCAAAATAATCATTCCTACATTAATCCGGCCGCTTTTATAATGCTCGTATGCAAATTAAAACTGTCATGTTTATCATCTCGATTTCTTGATATTCTTGTGTTTTCCAATCCTGTTTTGGCAACTTTATTTTGATTTTTATTTAGTTATAAATGTGGTTTTATCGAGCGCTGTCTTTTTTATTTTTGTTTATTAAATCATTATCTGTAATCCACGATTTCGTCGATAGTCCAAAATTTTTGCTTGTGGTTCATTTTCGTACAAAAAAATGCTGTTCCTTCGGCGTTGACACCTGACATTTGTCCAGACAATTTCTGCTTCTTGTTCAGTAGTAGTTTTTGTTTTTAAGCCTCTTGCAGTGTTGCCAGATGAGAATTTAAAAATTCACTAGATGGCGTTTTAAAAAATCACTAGAATTTCACTAGACTTATACTTGCTTTGCTGGCTCTTAGAAAACTTTAGTTAACAGGGGGGGGGGTGACTAAATGAAAACACAGAAGTACATGTTAAATGCATATTTTAATTTTCATCACAAAAGAAATGAGCCAAACTTCAGAAATAATAATAATAACTGCTACTACTAACTACTAAAAAAAAACATTAGAATATGGCATTTTAATAAAAGTTTTCACTAAATCACTAAATTACAAAAAAATCTCTAGATCTAATGAAATTTCACTACATCTGGTAACACTGGCCTCTTGTTTAATTAGACTCTAAGTTTAGTGAACTTTGATATTCTAAAGGTCGGTTAAGTGTGGGTTCATTATTCGTGATCTGGGTTTATATCTGCACCAGAATAAGTTTGCTGATTTATAGCAGTAATCGATTGGATTTATAACGAATCTCTAAAAAAAATGACAAAAAAAAATGACAAAATAAAATGACTTTGCTATAGCAGCAGAATTAGAAAACGAATCATCACGCTTTTCTGGTATAGCTAGAGCGCACCTTTCCATAATTTCTTCCTTGGAATGTTTTGTAGTTTTGCGGTATATTAATTTCTGATACTTATGTTAAACTAATGTTGTGAACTTGGTCGTAGAACACTTCTACCACATTAGAGACACAAAGCTATTTGTAACTCATCGCGGTATACGTATCCGCATCTAGCGAGAACTAAGCACATTAATTAGTCAGAAACTTGTACCACGTTCGAAAAGAGCAGATATATGCTAATCTAAGGTGTTCTTAAACGCGATAGGTGAGATGCGTTAGGTATCACGTATCGTATCTCAGCACCTATTACGTTCAGAAACACCTTAAATTAGCATATTTCTGCTTTTATCAAACTTGCTACAAGTTTCTGACCAATCAATGTGCTTGGTTCTCGCTAGATGGGGATACGTATACCGCGATGAGTTACAAATAGCTTTATGTCTCTATTATCTGAATATTCACCACTTTGTGCATTCATACACTTGAATTATTTACCTTAAGAGTTTGGCTAAGAGTATGACTGAATTTGATTTTTAAAAAAGATTAAGAAAGGCAAGGAACGAGTCGAATTGCGAGCGATAAGTTAATGCAACTGTTGTTTTGCAAAGCCATATTTATTTAAGAGAAAGCTTTTGTTTTGGCTGGGTTGATTTGAATTTTCCGTTTTTTGGCCCATCTCTCCACTTCATCAAGGTTTTGTTGAAGTTGTTAAATTGCTGTTTCCAGTCTCTTGTGTGCTACTGTGGAGGCTATGTCATCGGCAAATAAGAAAAGTCCTGGTTCTCTTCTGGCTCTCGGTTGTCTTGTTGGCTTAGGTATATCAGACCCCTATATGTTGAATAAGAACTGGGAAAGTCCTGCAACTATTCTTCTCTTGGTGGACAGTTTTTCATCTATTATGACGAAGGTTATTCCTTGCAGTAGTGAATTCGTGGTTTGTATATGTTTTTATGGAAAGCCGTTGTTGAACATTTTCAAGAATAGACCTTCGTGCCGTATCTCGTCGAAGGCGCAGGAGACATCCAGGAATGCTGCTGCCATGTATTCTCTATTATTGTATATTTTATGGATTTCTTCTGTCAGTCACGTGGCCTGCAGCGTCGTGCATAGTTCGCTTCTGAACTCGTATTGTTCTGGGGGTAGGATTTCGTTAACGTATTTTTTTTTCGTACTTTTCTTTTCTCATTGTGCACAGTAGGCTGATGAGTCTATAGTTTTTCGGTTCTTTGCTATCTTTTCCGGTTTGCTGATGGATGACTACCACTATGCTGTGCTTCTAAGCCTCAGGGAAGATCTTTAGTCTGAGGCTGGCGTTGTAGATGTTTGTTATTTCTGCCATTTGTTTCCTGGGTAAGGCTTTCAGCATATCGTTGGTAATGGCGTCTCTTCCTGGTGCTTTCCGTTTTTTGGCCGTTTTTATCAGGAATTTTACTTCTTGGACTGTCGGGCATTCTGTCCAGGTAGTTGTCTAGATTGACCACTGTCTGTTCTAGTAGTGCTCCTTCTCTATTTCTAGAGTTTTCTTGGAATTGATTTTCGACTGAGTCGGCAAAGAGCTCTAGTTTTTCCTCTGTTTGTATGACATGGTCTTCTCCTTCTCTTCGTAGTGGTGGTATCTGTTTTCTGCTTTTGTTTCTGATTACCTTACACATTGTCCAGAAGTCCTGGTTATGGTCTTCCAGGCTGGCTAGTTCGTCATTCCATTTTCTGTTCTTGAATTCTGAGATTTAATTTTTAATTCTGTTTGTCATTCTGTTTGCCTAGATTCTTAGCTGCGGGTCCCCGTCTCTCTGGCCATTCTAAGTATTCTGTTTTTCTCTCTGATGGTTTCTTTGAGGGATAGCGGAAAAACGTAACGATGGGTTTTTTGTTTTTCGAAAGTTCTTTTGGACTGTTGAACCGCATTGTTTATTTCCATTGTAAATTTTTTGGTCTGCTTGTTCGAGATCGTCTGGTGTTTAAATTATAGGGATTGGTCCGGTGACTCCAAAACTTTTTTTGTATATGTTCCAATGGATTTTCTTAATGGTGGTTTGTCCCGCCTGTTCTAACATGTTTCTTTCGCCTATCAAGCAAAACACTGGTAGGTGGTCTGTCTGTATTCCATGGTCGACTTGTAATTCTATATTTTTGGTTATGTCTCGTTCGAGGGTGGATGGTTCTGTCCCTGCTGCGAAATGGGTAGGCTCATCTGGGAATAATATTTCCATATTTTATCTCGTCAGTCTGATTATGGTAAGGCTTCTTGTATTGTTTCTAGGCGATTTCCATTTCATGTTGTATGCGTTGTAGTCACCCCTAATCATTAGTTTCCCTGGCTTTTGTCGAATCAGTTGTTCTAGTTCATCAGCTCTTGCGTCATTTCTTGGTGGAATGTAAATGCTGGCGATTCTTATTTTTATAGTTGTTTGGTTGGCTGAGTGAACTTTTATGAACAATAGGATTGAAAGAGGGTTTGTACTCAGTGCATTTTTTTAATTATAAATAGCTTAGCACGCTTTCGGCCATGGGCTATCATCAGAGCTAACCTCAAATGACATTTTGGGTTTTAGTAAATCTTATAAATATATTAGTGGGTAAAATAACTTACTGTCAATTTTATTAGATTCCAATACTTAAAAAGGCTCGCTGAATGCCAAAGCTTTTGTTTGCATTATACTCTTGAAGTTGTTTTTGTTTATAGATTACTGAACTCTAGGTTTTGTTTTAACAGGTTAAAAGCAAGTCAAAATATCACTAACATTCAAGGACAAATACAATTAAAATATTTTAAAAAGAACATGCCTTATGTTTTTTATTTTATTTTAATGGTTATGTCAGATTTCCTATCAAGGCTTTTATTAAAATTGATTGAATGGGTTGCGTTCATAGTTTACTTGAGATTTTTCTATGATGTGACCAGTTCAGTTTTGATGTAATTTTCTTGAATGGCTGGGATGACGCCCTTGATTACAACGTGCAGCATCTTCTCTTTTTTTGTCGGGAAACTGTAGTTATATATTTTTTGGTTCCTCAATGATGTTGTCATTTTATTGTATGTTTCTACATCAAATGGGTCCACTTTGATCCCGTCTTGAGTAGCTCTGGCTTTAGTTAATTGAAGTTTTTTGTGTTTTAATAGCTTTACTGCACTACCCCATTGTTTTTTTGCTTTATGATTATAGGTAGGCATCTTAATGGTTTCTTTTCCTCTTGTTCGTAATTTTCTTCTCTATTTCCTCTGGTTTCCGAAGGTGTCTTCTAAAATTCTTGTTTGTCCTGATCCCTTCCCGCCCTCTCATCCATTCACCCTAACATATTAACTTCAGCATTCCCATGTATCCATCACCTATCCCACAGTAAATACAGCCAGCCTACCACATAATGTTCAGTCACAAAACTTTAACAAAACATGCTTTCAACAAATTTTGTTCCCATAAAAGAACGGATTTTGACAACTAACTTGGCCACGAAGAATAAAACAAAACATTTAATTTTATACAAATTATTATTAAATTTTATTCATTATATAATTAATAGTAATTAAATTAAATTTATTAGTTATAGTGCTATTTATTGCAGTACTTAGCTTTAAGTTTTATATCTGTTAATTAAGCAGTTCAACACAAATCCTATATTTAAGGAACTGCTTTGTGTAGATATTTATGTATGTATGTATATAATAACCTAGAGTTCTTCCATTAGGTCACCTTTGGTGGTTTGAGCTGGCACTGTTGAAATATATTTTGTTTAGAGAAAATGTTAACACCGCAGCAAAGAAAAACCAATCAATTATGATTTCTAAAAATATCTGTATATTTTAGGTTTTAAATGAAGCACTAGAAGCAACTGTAAATAATGGCTACATTATTTCGAGAGAATCTTCTGAATGGAATCCGAATATTTTTAAATTAAAAAACTTGGCCATTTATAACGTTTGTTCAGATAATAAGGAACAATTCGTTTTTGCCAGAAAAGTGGTAGAGCCAACGAAGAATCTTAACACAATATACTTAAAGATATCTGAGACCGATAAAGAATTCACCTGGTTAACAAAATTACAAAATGTAATCAAAACAGATTCGGAAGTTGTAGTGTATGCCGAAAACGAACCCCTGAATGGCATATTAGGTTTAATAAACTGTATTAAACGGCAACCTAATTCTGAAAATATAAGAATGGTGTTTATTATGGATAAATTTATTAATTTTGATCCTTCTGATGAGTTTTTTATTTCCCAATTAAAGAAAGGAATGGCAATTAATGTATTAAAGGATAAAAAATGGGGGACATACAGACATTTGTTGTTAAGTAAGTAATTATTTTTGAAATTTGCTGCTTTTTAGCTTTTTAAGATGCCGAGATCTGTAGTGTAATAATATATTTTAGGTTTCTCCAACAGCGTAAAAACCAAACACTGTTACGTAAATACTATTGTCAAGGGTGACCTTTCAACCAACAAATGGATTGAAGGTTATTTATCTGACAAAAGGTTATTGGAGACCAAAGATACAATCATTAAGGTACACAACAATTTAAAGCAACACTAAAAAAATAAAGGAGAAGACAAAAAATAGATTATTAAATTTTTTACTATCATAAAATAACGGTATGCAATATTTTTACGTTTTTAGCTCCTATTGGAGGAAAACACACAACATAGCTTATCGAGATTTTCATACTAAAAACACTTGTTTTTAAAAGCTAAATAATTCTGCCTTTTTAGATTCACTATTCTGCTTTAAACTTTAGAGATATCATGATTGCTTCAGGAAGGTTAAATTCTGACATAAATACTCACGATAGAAAGAAAGAAGAATCTTTTCAGGGTTTGGAATTTTCTGGAAAAACTACCAGGTAATTATTTAAATTTAGATTAAATATTTTAGGGAACTCCTTCACAAATCATAGAGTCCAATTAGAGAAAAATGCACTATAGTTAAAACAATAAATGTCAAAACTAAACATAAATTATGGCTACACTCAAAAGATTTTGCAAGTTCACATTTTTTTTCAAGGATCTTAAGAGGAAATCTTGCATAAGACGCCCAAACTAACTTTCTTGCCAGAGTCATTTTTCCTCTACTAGGAGAGTCCGGAGAGTGTCTTGATACCGACTAAAACCCCTCGATTGTGACTCCAACCTGCCTAGTGGCAAGCTGCAGTTACTGCACTGCAGCCATTATTGTGCACCCTCTTGGTTCCTAGGCTAACCATTCCATTAATTTTGTCCCCTGTGCAAGTTTGTACAGGTCCTTAATGGAATAGTCCCCAGTCGATATTGAGTCTAGTTCAATTTCTTCAAATATAAGGTGCCTTTTGCAATACAGTGCCTCGCCTTGGCATGCTAACTTCACGTTTCCATGCAGTACCATTGTTTAATTAAAATTTGGGGTTAATGATTCAAAACAGTTTTTAGATAAAACATCTGAATCCATTATTGCAATATATTAACATGCCACATTGAATTTGTATGAGAAATTATTATGAAATACATAATTTTTAGTGGAAAAAGAGTCATGGGTATGGTTAGTCAGGGAGCTTTGGCAACATTGGTAAAAGCAGACGACAGCTTACTTTGGAACGTCCCAGAAAATTGGTCGCTAGAAAAAGCGGCAACGGTGCCTGTTGCTTATGCAACGTGCCTTTTAGCCCTAGTGGACGTAAGTACAAGTTACAAATATTTTTTCGATCGTGTCAATTGTAAAACGAAACCCCTCGGTCACGGAAACTTATTCTTATATTTCCCCCCTAAAGTACAGTAGTAAATAAAATTATTAAATATGAGCATGTGCTCCCTTTTCTCAAATTGCAATTTAGGTAGGAGAGTTTCCCCTTACTCAAGAAAACTAGATTTTGATTCGTGTTATTCGTTTTTTGACAATCGCTTTGAGTATACTCAACTTCTAAACTCATTCTTTAGGTGGGGCAAATCAAACCCAAATCTTCCGTGTTAATACACTCTGGAACAGAAGACATTGGCCAAGCAGCCATTAATTTGTGCCTATACATTGGCTGTACCATCTTTACAACTGTCAACACCCAAGAAAAACGAGATTTTATTAGGAAAACTTATCCACAAATTGATGGTAAGAAAATTTAAAATTATATTAAATCATGATAGTTACATATATTATATGCTAATATTATGTAGAATAGAACAAAATCGTTAGGTAACTCCTAACGTCTTAAAATCTATTTTATCACGTGAAAAGTGGAGTCAAATCTCTATCAACGTCTATTTTTGTTTTTCATCTCTTTTTCTTAATACATCATTTAATAAAAGTTTAAAAAAACGAAAACACTCAAAAAAAGATATTATTAGAAAAACTTATTTATAAATTGGTAAGAAACTCAAAGTTTTATCTAAAATTATATTGAATTGCGTTATGATATATTTACAATATTTACGTCTTTGTTCTTTATACGTTGACTTGTTGGACATTGACTTCATGCGTAAAAGTGGATTATATCACTTTTAAGAGATAGGAAGTTTCAAATTAAAGTAGATAGTATACTATCATCTATTTACTTTAATGACACTCAGGACTCTGTGTTGGGACCACCTCAGGACTCTGTGTTGGGACCTCCACTGTTTCTTCTCTACCTTATTCATATGCCACAATATATTCGGACAATATTTCTAGCCATCTTTTTGGACGATACAATAGTAGGGGTCGCAGCTGGGACTTAAGAAGAATTATTAGTTAGAGTCGAACATCTTGTCAAAAATTTTTTGTTGGGACCTCCACTGTTTCTTCTCTACCTTATTCATATGCCACAATATATTCGGACAGAATTTCTAGCCATCTTTTTGGACGATACAATAGTAGGGGTCGCAGCTGGGACTTAGGAAGAATTATTAGTTAGAGTCGAAAATCTTGTCAAAAATTTTCATCCTTGGTGTTGGCAGAATAAATTAATAATAAATCTGGAGAAAAATGTATGTATTTTATTTAGCAATAGAAGGAATGTATCTATCTAAAACTTAATAATAAATGTAGATTTCTAGTCACTATAATCCATCATATATGTAAAAAATTAATAGCTAAATACTGTTACAGTGTCACCTTGTGGGGAAATTCTGCCAACAGGCGGCGGGTGTTTGTTTTGCAAAAAGAATATTAAGACTAATATTTAGGCTAAGATGAAAAAAATCATGTAGACAAGTGTTTAAAGAAACTAGTATTCTACCAATTGCTAGTATTTACATCTACAAAACACTCATATGGTAATAATAAAAAACAACTTGCAAAACTACGAAATAAATGGCAATCATCACCGCTATTTTTTAAGACATAATAGGGAACTCCTGATTCCCAAACACAGAACAGATAAATATGAACACTTAACTTCTTATTCTGGTATTAAACTATACCTGCAACTGTACCTGCAATTGTCAAGTACCTTTAAGCAGCTAGAAAGTAGTTAATTTAGAATTACTCTTAAATTTTTCGAAAATCATATTATTTAATGGATTTATTAATGACAGTCTATAGGCCACGATTTTCTTAAGTTAAAAAAAATACAATAAATTATTTATTTACTATATTTGTCATATGCACATGTACACAGGGTTGCCACTGGCCTGGAAAACCTGGAAAATCTGGAAAAGTCAGGGAATTTTGAGAGCTACCTGGCAAAGTCAGGGAATGACCAAAAAATCCTCAAAAGTCAGGGAATTGGCACACAAAACCTGGAATTTCTCTTTCTCAACCTATTTTTTAAACCAACTTTGTAACAAATATTATATAAGCTTAACATCTGTTTCGCGCTCAATCAGTTCCCGGCCACCTAAAATCGAAGAGCAAGAGAAAATAGAGAGGAAAGCTTTTTAAAACGTGTAGGACAACGCAGGGTGGCAGATTGTGTTCATTGAACATATTTGGTTTTCGTTTCGAAGTAATAAATATCACTTGGTATTATTTCTCCTTGTTAGATACATATCTTCTGTTACAACTTTCAAGTGTAGTCTAGCGCGTTTTTTCTAATCCGGCAATATTTGTCATGTATTTATTCCTAATCTTTAAATGATGTGGCGTGCAACTGCGATGCAAGAGGTCGAAAATTTTCAATTTTTTTAAGTCAAAATAACAGTTTCTAATTTATACTGGGTAAGTCCTTCCATAAGTACACCAGAGCGGCAGTGTCTACAGGCTGTAAAAACTAATAAATATCAAGCATATTGTAAGCTTTGTTAAAAAAATATTGAATTGAGTAATATGGGGCGTCATGCCATCTTGAGCCATTTTAAGAGCAGTGGTCATGTAAAGTATATGGAGACTGAAAAAAATTCAAGGAAACTGCGTTTGTTAATCAAGAAAACTAATTCACTATCAGTCTTGGCCCAATATGACAATGGACCTACATCTACACCAACTACTGGAAGTGAAGGAACCTCCACAGCAACTGCTTCCACTGCCAAAAAGGGTTCTACTACTTTTTTGTAATATTTTCTTATTAAGCAATTAGTTCTGGATGCAGAAATATTGTGGTGGAAGGAGTCTTTAAGATTAATTCTGCTGTTGCCAATTCTGTCCACATCATCTGTGAAGGCCAGTAGTAGGTTGGGTCCTTTCTGGTGGAATATAGCCTTTGGTATCTCAACCTTAGCTTTCCTAATTGCATATTCTAATGCTATGTTGAAGAGTTGGGCTGAAAGAGAGTCACGACCCCATTGTTGATACGAAAGAAATCAGAGTAGCTCTGTTCCATCATCTTGTACCTTGTATCCTACGTACACATTTTTATCAGGGATATCAGCTTTTAAAAGCCCAGTTGCTGCATTGCTTCCCACAACTTTGCTCTAAATAATCTGTCAAATGCCTGTTTGAAATTAATAAACATCTGGTGAAGTTCTCTGTCAAATTCCCAGCATTTTTCTATATTTGTCTAACGGTGAAAATCTGGTCTTTATGCTTATGGGTGTAGTATCGGTATTTACCTCTTCATTGAGTAGTTCGCGAAAGTAGTTCTTCCATGTGGTTTTGATCTCTCTTTCGTCGTTTATCAGTTGTAAGTTGTTTGTTGAGAGGAAGTTTTCGGTTCTGGATTGGGATCATTATTTGTGCTTCGTTATTCCCTGAAAGTATTTTTTTATTCTGTTGTTTTGTCTGTTTCCTCCATTTCACATATTTCGATGGTGGTCTCTCTTTTTCATTTACAATATTCTGCGTGCTTCAGATCTTTGTTTTTTATACTCTTCTATGTTATTTTTTTCCTGGTCATATTTCTTCTTTCCGTTGTTCTACTACAGTCGTCATCAAACTACTTCCTTCTGTGTTTTCTTTTTTTGTTCTTCTTTTGTTCTTCCAGAGCTCGTTTACATTGTAACCCCATTGCGGTTCTTTTATTTCTTCAGTAATTGGTTTCTGGTATATTTTGTTCTGTCTTGAGTTTTTCCGTATTCCAGCTTATGCTGGTCTTCTTTTTCGTGTGCATATGCATATATATTAACACTTCGTACAATTTAGTTTTATAACTTGCTAGATGGACCAAAAAAACGTTGGTAGAAGTAGGCAAATTAGTATTTTTTTTTTAAATACTGTTAAGTACCTGAATTACATTTAATTGGTATCCACGGAGACAAGCAATTTATATCCAAAAAATACCTGGAGGAAAAGTCAGGGAATTTGAAAATCAGAATTTGGTGGGAACCCTGGTACAGTTATCAACTTGTTAATTTAAATGTCAGATGCTAACAAGTCAACTATTTATTGTGATATTATTTAAGTAAAGTATACCTATAATTATTTCTGATATGTAAATTCATTGTAAGATGACAAAAGTTTTTATCTTATCTTATGTAAAACCTTTAAAAGACAAAAATGATACTACAAGGAAAATTATGGCTTAAGTCAAAATTGAACATATTAGAGACTTTGACTGGTTTTCAAATATTTAACGTTCTAATTCATGTGTAGAGGGGCGTCCAAGTCTGAAAATAGAGTTAGTATCGGAGGTGATTGACTTTTTATTTGGAGTTATTTATTCGTAAAGTGTCCCAGCAGAAGCAGAATATAGTACTTAACTAATTTGATCCAAAAAGATGGAAATTTGATTTTTTTTTAGTTAATTTTGATATCATCTTGCGTATGCAATTTGAGATAACCGCACAAAAACTAAGAATTTCTAAAGTCCCGTCATTTTTCGGGGATCATCTAAATTATTCAATAATATTTTAAAATATTTTAAATTTTAAGCACAAAATGAAGTCGTCGGCAAAGAAAATTACGACCGAGCAACGTTTTACTTTGTAGTATGATGCTAGCAAAAAATACCTTCCCGTTCTCCGAAACAAAAATATAATGTTTCATCTGGTTTGTAAAACCGATCTAAATGTAAAAATTAATTACAAAATTAAGAAAAAGTTCTTTGGCCGCCTATCTTTTTCTATTCTATCGCGAAACATATTAGAGGCATTGGGCTCCATTTTTCTTTGTTCTCCCAACTAAGGATTTCTAGATTCTTTTGACGCATACGCACAACAGAAAAATAGGTTATGTGATTGTCTAAATAATAGAAAAGTCGGCCAACCTTGTGGACAAAACGGCTGACACTAGTCTACACTAGTAGTAGTGTTTTTTATTTAATTTAATATTTTATACAAAACAAAGCAAAAACCGTCAAAATAAAATAAAAATCTTCTGGCAACTGAGAGTCAGTTACTGTGAAAAAATTCTTAAATTTAAAATATCTTTGTGATTAATGCCTTTTCCAAAAATTAAATCATCCAATACATTTCGTAAAAATACAAATCAGTTATAGAAATCTTTGAGCAAAGTATATTGGAACGTTGAAGGGACTCGCGCGCTCGGGGGTGCTAATTGTTCGCAATTTGTGACCCTTTTAATCTTTTCAATTATAAGAAAATACTAGAAGAACCCTCCAGCGCAGTAGAAACCCCTTTTCCTGTTTGTTGAATCTTGAGATACGGAATCTCTCTTTCGATACTGATGAACACCTACAGATATATCACAAAATGTTAAAAAGACTAAGAAATTTAATTATAATAAGCATAAATTACAAGGCTTCCAAAAAAGGCTTGAATTACAATGGAAAGCCAAATAATCAATTAGCGTGCATCATTTACATTATTTAATTCGGCTTGCACTGTAACAACCCTGGACGGTACCGCTTGCTTCGCTATCTACTTCTTCCGGTATTGTGGACACGGTACTCTTGTAGACCGTTCATGTCCCATTCGATGAACCGCTTATCTCGATGCCAAAAATCTGTCCCAACCACTTTTCAAATATCTCCAAGTAAACCCTTGCTTAAGCGATGGGTGCACGAAGAACATCGAAACAACTGGCATTCAATATCGGGGCAAAACCACAGCAAAAGAATGGTGGCATCCCCTTCAAGACCACTCACCTGTAAAATCCTTAAACTGAATAGGAAAGAAATCAGACAAGTGACAGGGCTATTAACCGGTCACTGCGCACTGAGAGAACACCTGCATAGGATGGGAATCTATAGAGACGAACCCACCTGCAAACTATCTGATAAGGATTACGAATCAGTGTGCCCAGCACTAACCTTCTGCAGAACACAAAACCTCCTGGAGGACGACCCCTTCAGAGAAGCTAACTGCCAGAGAAACCTAACAAAGGGGCTGCTGCTCCTCGCGAGGTCGTCAAACCTCTTAGATTAGGAAGGCACACAGCAAGAGATACAATAAGCTAAGAACTTGCTGTTGAGACAAATCAAATCAAATGAAAAACCCTTGCTTCCAAAACTCACGCTGTGTCCACAGTGTCAAAACTTCCAGCGCGTTTTCCCATGATTGGTTAATAATCGATCGTGTCGGATTCTTACCGACTAAAACCCCCCTATTGTGGCTCCGACCAGACGGATGGCTGACCAGAGCCACTGCATTGGCTTATTGTGTACCCTTTGATTCTAGTTTAACCACTCTATTAGATTTATCCTCTGTACGAGCTTGTACAGGTTCCTAGTGGTCATTGGGTCTCATTCAACTTCCCCATAGGGTTATACTGCCCATATTCGGTCGCCAGAGCCTCGTCTGTTTTAGACAGGGAGCACCACGAGAAGGTGAGGTTGGCATTTGGATAATCGAAACCTCATTGGAATAAAGACGGCTCGATATGAGCCTGCCCGAGTTTCTAATGCCGAATCACCTCATTTCTCGTTCAGCGCAGTTCCAGCTGACGCATGCGCATTGGAGTCCGTTGTTAAACCATTGGCCTCGGCTAACTTGATATTTCGCAGGGGTTTCCGCTGCGCTTTTTATCATAGGGAAAGGGCCTTGATAGTATCTCATAGTTATTTGGGTGTACCTAAGCATGAAAAAATATAAAAAAAGAAAAACTCAATGTATTTGAAAAGGAATATTTGAGCAATGATGACTTCTTACCTTTTAAGAAAAAGAAATAATGAAGGGTCTTGTATTTTTAAAGATATTTAAGGAGAAACCGAAGTTTACCATCAATTGTCCATCAAGTTTTGTAACTTCTCTATTCAGGGTGGTCCAATAAGACGGGTTATCAGACTTATATTGAAAACTACTAATGCTGGGAAAAACTTTTAAAATAAAATCGGATCCTAGAAAGTCACTAAAAATATTTTTGTGTGTTTGGTTGTTCCCTAGGGGGCCAAGTCAATAAAACCAAAATATACAAACTTCAAACACAGAGGGGATTTGAATGAATGAATGTAGAAATGCAGACGGGACAATTCCAATGTACGTAGGTCACCTTTCTGGGCCCGTTGCACGCACACTATCCATGGTTTAGTCCTGGAAGTCTGCCTATTGCTTCTTTTTCTGGACTGCAACCTTCTTACATCGCCTGGGGCCAACAGATAGTTCTCAAGTTACGACTCTCTTGACCTGGCCAGAGCCGGAAACTTTAGCAGGACATGCAAGAACAATTTTTCGTCCTCCATGCACCATCGACATTGAGTCTTCAGCAATTCCTAGCGTCTCTAAGTGCTTGCTAAGGAGACAGTGTCCTGTTAGGAGCCATGTTGCTAGCCTCACATCTTTCCGACCTAGGCGGAGCAAGGACTTTGTTTTTTTTGGCACTCACATCACCAATCAGGAGTTTGGCCTGTCTCATGCCTTGTGTATTATTCCAGTGCTCCAGAGGGGACGTAAACGATGTAATAAAACAAAATAAGGCCACATTTTAGAGTTTTTTTTTTAAATACTTTGAAAACTCAATTAAATATGAACATGTAGTTTTCAGAAATCTGTTAAATAAGCCTAAAAACTTTTTTAAAAAAATAAGTAGAATTTGGGCTTTGCTAATTTCGAAAAATTTCCATAGAGCAAAGAACACAAATTCTTAGAGAAAATAAAAAATATTAACATATTTTAGGTACTCTTAGTAAACCTTGCAAAGAAAAGAACTAAAATTTACTGAATACCATAGAGTAATTAACTTTGAAATAAAATCAAACGGAACATTTTGATTCCCCCCATGCACACATGTTCGAAGTAGAGGCCCTGTATACGATTTTTGACAGTTATTGTGTTACAAGAGGTGAGCAACTGGATCTGACAGTTGCTAGGGAAATGTTTAAAAACAAATTGTGTGTTGGCAAGGATAGTTGGTAACCCCTGACAATAAATAATTTTTTCATTGTCACATTTTTGATTAAGAAACGTCCGGTTTAAAAATGGAATTTTGTTGTATCAAACTGTAAAAACACGTGCCTCGACAAATTTGTACTGTTTCGTTCTCCAACAGTGAAAAAAAAGTGGAAAGAAAACATGCATTTACCAAGGTGGAAAATTAATAAAAATAGCCGAATTTGCGAGATAATTCAGCTGTAAGCAGTAGGTACAAACATACGCATTTAACATATACTTTGTTAGTAAATAGCACATTATTTTCCGTGTTTCATTGTAAGAAAAAGAGTAACAAAAATATAGATCAATATGAGTCTTTATATTTTACCTATTATTTACATTTTTAATATCTTCGCGTGTATGTTCACTGTTTGCTTTTGTTTTTTTTGTCAAAACTTGACATATTTTACCATTAGCCAAAAAAAATCAATCTTTCAATCTGGGGAAATTATAAAAACAGACAATAAAACATCAGTCCATTTCATAAAATCGCTTTTACATGCAAAACGCAAAAAACTAGGCAGAGAGGGCAAGATCAGTTACATGCAAAAACTAGGCAAAAATTTGCTAAAACTTGCTCTCCTTTCCCGTAAATCCTTCATTTGTTATTTCCACATAAAATAGACCAGGGGGCAACCAGTAGGATCCAATTTTGTACTAAAATTTTTTTCCCGAATTTCTAGTGTAGTCTAGATAAATCCGATGGCCTGTCCTATTGTAACGAGTCAATTTTTTAGATTTACACACATTTTTACAGATAGCCACATAGGAAATTCCAGAGACCTAAGCTTTCAAATGCAAATACTGAAAGCAACCAAAGGAAAAGGAGTAGATTTAGTATTGAGTTCATTGACTGAAGAAAAATTATCTTCTTCGACACACTGTGTTGCCAAAAATGGGAAGTTGCTTAAAATTGGAAAGCATGATCTGCCCAATGGCAATGAAATGAGTTTGGTGGCTTTTCAACGTGGAATTAGCTATCATGGTAGGTCATAAAAAATAAAAAAATTAAAATAGCCAAATAATTGCTACAACAAAATCGTTATATCACATTGAAATAAGTGAAATAACTTTTAACCCTCTCTGATTAACGGCTATTAATTGTAAAGTTAATAGTCGAATCAGTGTAGTGTTACCACAAATTGAGTTAAACTGCCTTTAACAATGAGTAAGAAAGAAATAGGTAAGGTTGTGATATGTATTTTTGAAAAATAAATAGTATAATAGGACGCAGTTGTAAATAGAAATTCCAAAAACATTTTTTACGATATTACGACGGCGACTAGTTTGTAGTAATGTACTATTTACTTTTCAAAAATACATATCCTGCATTATGCATGAAAAAGGCTGTCTCCTACAACGGTAGAAGTTAGTCTAAGATCAACTTTTGCAGTAACATATAAGTCATAATATTAATTTGGTAGAACTTTTTATGGTTAAAAATAACTTACATTTGTTGATAAGTGACAAGGGAACGTAGGTTAGGCACAAAGTTAGCTTGAAATGGTAGTGAATGTAATATACAATTTGAGTTTTTTTAAGTGTTCTCTTAAACTATTATATAATAATATTATTTAGGAGTCATGTTGGACACACTCTTTAGCAAATCATCAAAAGTCAAAAAGTGTTTTAACGATCTTCTTCAATCGTACATCGATTCGGGAGCCGTAAAGCCTTTAACCACAAACGTATTTGATCAAAATGAGATTGAAAAAGCATACAGATTTATGTCAACTGAAGAACATATGGGCAAAGTGTTGATACGAATAAGAAAGGAAAACGAAAATGAGGCTGATTTGGAATTTGACGCGATTCCAAGGTAAATGAACTGTTAACCTCCTTTTCAAAATTTGAAATAATAGATTGCAGTGGCATATCTAGCTGGGATATTTTTAAAAATTGCTAAAAGTTACTCAATTTTTTTTACAGATTCATTGTCAATCCAAATAAATCCTACATTTTATGCGGAGGCTTGGGTGGCTTTGGTTTAGAATTAGCGGACTGGATGATTTTAAGGGGTGCTAAAAATTTAATTTTGGTATCGAGAAGAGGAATTACTACGGGGTATCAAAGCTACAGAATCTCGTAAGTGTATATGTTTGATAACACTAGACAACGCTAAAAAAATATTGTTAAAATTATATGGTACATTTTGTAAGCACACTCAATCCTATTATCAAAGTAGTACCAGTTTCGTTTCATCGCATCTGAATTTTGAAAAAAAGCATATTGTTACGAATTTGGTAGTTACTTAGGTTTTTTCAGTATAAGTTTCATAAGTTATTGTGTAGAATTATTTTGGTACTAGTGTTGTTAATAGTATACGAAGTTGGGACGGCTCCATCAAGATATAGCTGTTATTGTAAAACAAGTTCAAGGAACATGAAACCCTGCCAAGCTGGCAGACTACTGCTGGTCGTTAACTAAGGAAACCCTATCCACAGAGTAACGTCGACAAATGATCCAAAATAAATTAACTTAAGTTTAGAAATTGTTAAAAAGTAAAAAACCAAATATCAATATATCATAAAATTGTGACGTGACTGATAGAAACTTTTTATTCGACTTTCTACATTACCTATGACACATAGAACAAGAATAACATACAATTATTTACGATATAAAAAAAGTGTTTTTACTAGCGCAATGTAAAAATAGAAATAAATATTTCTAGGAAAAATTTTGTAAATTTTTTGTTTTCTTAATGGATAAGTAGTCACTACCAAAAATCATGCGATCAGAAATTATTTTTTATTTATAGGCTATGGAAATCTTACGGATGTAAAATTCTAATAAGTACTGAAGATATAACCAGCAAATCAGGCTGTAAAGTTCTGTTACAAACAGCGAACCTGTTAGCTCCAGTGGAAGGTATTTTTAATTTGGCTAATGTTCTTCAAGATGCTGCTCTAGAAAACCAAAATCCCCATTCTTTTAAGAGTTCAATGGGACCCAAAGCCTTGGCCACATTACATTTGGATGAACTTTCCAGAAAATTATGTCCAGAACTAAAAGAATTTGTAGTGTTTTCTACAATATCATGTGGAAGAGGAAATGCATTCCAAACCAACTATGGACTATCAAATTCAGTTATGGAAAGAATTTGCGAACTGAGACGAAGTGAGGGACTTCCCGCTTTGGCAATACAGTGGGGACCTATTGGCGATGTAAGACTATTTTTTTATATTTTTGCCATGATTGTTTTTTTGCAAAAAAGTTAAAATTAATCGGGAAAATCCCACTTGAAGTTGTCTCATTCATAAAATTCACAATAAAATAGAGGCAGGAGCGTCAAAAGTAATATTTTTATATTGGAATAAGTACGCCACCTAATTGCCTCTTTTTCTACATTCTATGTGATATTTAGGTCGGAATAGTGGCAGAACTACAAGAAGATCACATTGAAGTAGCAATGTACGGGACATTACAACAGAGTGTAGCTAACTGTCTAGAATGCATGGATATGTTGTTAAGGCAAAAGGAAACCGCCGTTGTATCTTGTTTCTTGGTAGCCGAGAAGAAATTAATTAAGAAATCGGAAAATATATGCGATGCTGTTATGGAAATTATTGGTACATACAATTATGTTTTATTTTAGCACTTTCTCCTAAACACAATTGTAATACAATCAAATTAGTATCAAAAACTCTGAATATTAACAAATTAAGATATTAATTTTTCACAAAACTAAGGGTATTAATTGTCAATGACACTGCAGTGTATGTATATTTTTAGTTCAATGTGCAAGCATGTTCTCAGGTTTAAAACTGCGGTGCATTTGTTAATAATTCGCTTAAGTAATACGGTTATTCCGAATATAAATTAACAATAACACTTCCGCACGTTTAGTGCATGATTTTCATTTTAATAGTTCACCTTAAAATGAACTAAATTAGCGGCATATATCCCGCTGTAACATTTCCATTTTTCCACAAAGGCTTAAAAAAAGAATAGTCATTGAAATAACAAAATCCGAGATACTAAAAGTGTCACTATTTTCAAAATATCCGCCAAAGAAATTTAATTGGAAAGAAAAAATCTAAATTTTTAAAATATATTTTGATTCTACTATTACCTGCCTTCTGAAATCAACTAACTGGCCCTGTCTCTTTGCAAGTTATTGGCAGATTAGCAGCTTTTTGATGGTCTTATGAGAGCTTTAGAGCATGTTGATTGATTTAAAAACAGGATGTCATTACGTCAGAAACTCATCCCCTCGAAATTTAGACGTAAACACCCCGAACAACTAACTAAAACTACAAGCGCCTATTTTTTTAGGGATCAAAGACATCAAGACTGTCAGTCAACATTCAACTTTAGCAGAGCTTGGAATGGATTCTATGAATGTTGTAGAAGTGAAACACACACTAGAAAAAGATTTTGGAATATTTTTGACTCCTCCAGAAATAAGAAATTTATCTTTTACCGGGTAAATATTCCGTACTCATATCTCTTATTCTCTTAAAATATGATACGCAATGTTTGTCGAAGAGCGCCCAAGGTTTATTAAAATGTGCAAAATCAAACCTGCTAAATAAACTTGTTCCAGTATAAAACTGGGAATTTGTAAACTCGTTTTAATTCAAACCATTTAAACACTTTGATTCATTTAATAAAACTCGGTTGGTAAGGATGTACCTTATCTGTCTATGTTTAAGTAGGTAAAGTTTAATCACAAAAATTTGATAAAAAATAGATTTGTGAATAATTAATTGTAAAAATGGGGTTTCTAAATATGGAGTTTGATTTTGAATGAATTTGACAGTGGTTTTAAAAATATTGAATGTTTCTAAATGGCTAAGGAATTAAGGTTCGGATAAAAAATTGCTTTAACGAAATGCAATTTTTATAGTGCTTTTATCACTAGAATTTTTATTAAAACTGTTCAATAAATTCCTGGTTTAACAAACTACCAAACACCACTCCCATTTGTCTCAGTTTACTAATACTGCTGCCTAATAGAATTCTTATATTTTCTAGGCAGATCCTTTTAATATTTAATTTTCTCACAATTAATTTAGTTGATATAAATGTTTTTTTTTAATAAATATTATATTTATAATCTCAAATGATCAAATTTAAATGGGCCGTAAAAAAATCTGAATTGGGTTAGTGCACTGTCACTCACATATTTTTTTTGAAATCTTTGTTTGTACCTTCCTATCATAGGGAAAGAGGATCGAGTAATATTTCGTTTTGCAGGTCTCTCAAATAGTTCACAAGTTTGAAAATTTAAAAAACAGCGATTATTTTCAGAGATATTTTTACACAGTTGTAAAAACATTCCAGAGACTTTCAAAACAAGCTATCACTAACTACCGCTTGAAAAGAGTGCGTGCCACATACATTTCAAGCAAAAAAGTGTCCCTCTCGAATTAAAAATCAAAATGAAAATCTAAATATGGAACACCCTGTAAGTATATTACCAGCACGAGGAAATCCACGGAAATAATATACTCTTCCCGAAAGAGGCGGTCCTTTTAAGGTCATCCAAGCAGATTTAAGCGTAGCATTCAAACAAAGTAGCCCGTTTACCAGAGGCTTATCAATTACAATGGCTTAGACCTTATTTTGAATGACAAAAGTACAAAAAAAGATTTAAAATATGGGACACTGCACTAACGCAATTCAGGTTATCTCAGTGAAAACGACTTTGTTTTGTTTTTGTTGGGACATTCTGTAGTTGGTAGTGGTTAAGCATTTGTAGGAAAAGCCCAAAATTTTGCCTAAATATAGTCATACAGTTTAAAAATCGATTTCACATTCGAGTTGTTATCATCAGCAATAAATTTTTTTAAAGTTTATTTTAATTTTAAATAAGAAAACAAATATATTAATTCGAAAAAAAATTGTAATGCTATCTGTTTGTTTTACTAGCGAGTGCATAAATGTATTCACGCTTTATCTAATCCGTGTTTTAAGCTTTAAAATAATAATCGATTTTAGGCATAAATATTAATTTTTAACTTAACCAACTTTTTAGATTGAAAGAGCTTGAAGAGTCATCTAGTGAAGGGGCTTCCAGTGCAAAAGACCAGTAGAACGTCCAAATATTGTAAATTGTATGAGTTAAACAAAATCCTTTTATAAATATATATATCAATAAATACGACTTTTATTACTTTACAAACAAAAATTATTATAAGCATGTAAGAATATAGCATTAGTGTGGCGAGGTCTAGCTTTTAGCGATTCTACTTAACCACCGAATGTAAAAATAAAAAAAGGTATATGGCAAATGCAAGATAAAATTATCAAGATCAAGGGAATTTTATGTTTATTTTTATTTGGGTATCTTCAATAATGATATTGTCAACTGAAATTTTCGCCAGGATTTGAACTCTGTGTGCACTTGTTAGTGAGAGTAAAGTTTAGTTAGTTTTAGGGTTAAAGTTTCCAGGCTTAAATTTTCTAGTGGGTTTTTCAAGATAGTTTAACACGCAGGATAATTCCCAAGTTTTTGAATATTTAGGTTTTGAAGGTTTGGAATTATAGAAACACCTTAAGAATCAATTTGGTACTATTTGTTCTTCCTGGTTTAAATTAATTATGAGGTTTAGGCCTGAACGGTATAGTGGCGTAAATTCGTAGGGATTTTAAGGAGAAAGCTGCAAAAAGGGTATATTCTTTTTATATTTGGCATAGTTATACCTAATACCAAAAGCTAAAATTCCAATCGAGGATCCCTCATTTTCCAGACCCAGAATCCAAGATGGCGGCTGTCAAAGTTAGGAAAGTATGTATTTTCTGCGTTTTCAGAAATATCTCATCGAAATTACTTGGGTAATAGTGACGAGGTCCAGCTTAATCCAAAAATATAAAAAAGTGGACATATGTCATTTCGAAACAAAATGGCTGCCAGATTTCAAATTTTTCAAATTAAAAAATAGTTTTTCTTTGATTTTCTTTTTACTATTTAACTGATGATCTTTTCTGATGTCTCATATTAAACTACTGACCGGCTTCTTGATTTCACAATAAAAAAGATTAGAGTTTATATGTGGGTACAAAGATGGCGCTTGATATGTCAACAATATAAGAGACCTTACTAATTTATGGACAACATTTAAAAAAAAAATCTTTTTAGTAGAATGCTATTAGCGATGAGCATGTCTCTGCTATAATTTTAAAAAATATTTGATTTGTCATTTGATATTCAAAATGGCGGCCAAACTATCGTGAAAAAAGTAATTTTCCCCTTCTGGTGTGGTATTTACACTAACATCATGCAATCAAAAAGAATGACACATGTCATTCCCAAATCAAGATGGCCGCGACTAAAGTTAAGAAACGTCACTATTTTTCTGAACGTTAGCAATTTTGCACAAACCAAATCAGGTTTACAATGAGTTAAATCAATTTTCGTGTTAAAAAAACAAATTTGAATGATGCAGTTTAAATGGCGGCCGATTAATTAAAAAAGTGTTTTTTTTTTGTTTGTTCCTTAAGTGAAACACAAAGCCTTTGGCTAAGTAAGACATAGGCATTCCAAAAATAAAAAAAGTGACATATCATTCACAAATCAAGATGGCGGCGACGAAAATAAAAAAAACAACATTATTTCTCAGTCCGTTTACAATTTACAAACAAGAGCAGTTTTAGGATGAGCTAAATTAGTTTTAAATGTTTGTTTAAAAAAAAGAAATTTTAATGCTCAGTTAAGTTAAACAAAAAATAAATGATAAAATATTAGATTTTATCAAATTAAATTTCCAATTTCAAAAAAAAAAAGAGATATGTCATTTTCGTGCCAAAATGGGGCGATTAAAACAAAAAAAAACAATATTTTTTTCTGCCCGTTTACATTTTTTCACAAACAGAAGCAGTTTTAGGATAAGCTGTATTAATTTTAAATTTTTGTATCAAAAAAAAAAATAATATCACAGTTAAAATGGCGGAAAATTAAGTAAAAAAAGTGTTTTTTTTTTTTCGTTTTCTTCGTAAGATAAACAAAAAACACTTGGCAAAATGTCATGTCATTTTATAGTCAGGTATTATCGAGATTTCTAAATATTCCTACGCTGATGCTTCAGGATGGTTCAAATGGTGTAAAGGCCTCAAGCGGTCCGTGACTGCTGAAGAATTAACTTTCATCACTCGTTAGGCTTTGAATACCCCTGGGAAATCTCGAAGCCAGCATATAAAACCTATAAATAAAACTAACCCCTTGTTTTCCAAACGAGCACGGCTAGAAGTACATCCGAAAGGTGTTTTCTCGAGAGCCCTCGTAACTTTCACAAGACCTACTAGAATTGACCGTTGTTAACCTTTGAGACTCGAAAAGTCAGGTTATAAAAATAAAAATAAAGGCGGATGGATACCTTAGGATTGTGTACTTTCTTTTTGCGAAGAGCAGGATTTTGTCTAGAATGTTTTGAACTGGAGTATACCGTAATTATTCCATATTTTGTAATTGAGACCAGGAAGATAAGGTAGGAGAAAATAAACAATACTTACAACGAACTTATATTGTAACTCTTTTAATACCTATCCAATCACTTTTTTTTTCCTTAAATACGAACCGTAACAGTTTCACGCTGGGCAGTATTATCCGGCTCGAAGGACCATGAATAATAGCGGTCTTTTGGGTGCTATTTTTTATAATTTTATTTTATAATTTTTATCTTAGAGTTGAAGTGATTACTACCAATGATGGTTAGATAATGATTTTATTAAAATAAATACAGTCTTTTTATATCATTTAAAAAAATAAAATTTGTATAATAATATAAGTTAAACATACTACAGATCGTGCTTCTGGCAGAATTGGCTGACCCTGCAACCTTGCGATATTCTCGTTCTGACGTCGTTTGCTGCATAATGTATGATTTCTGTGTATGTTCTATTTTTATTATTTTAACCCAAATTTCAACTTTCAACAAGACTAGACGACTACCCTGAAAAGTAAAAACCAGTGCTCTCGTACCACCTCAACTAAATGGGAGTACTTAAGTCTCTTGACGAATAGAGAGGAAGGAAATTATTATATTGGGTTTACGATCTTTGTGAAGAAAAATCTATAAGAGAAATAAAAAAAAATTTTAAATTACTTTTAGATTATTTTGGAATGTTAACTTTTAAACTAAAGCATTAAATTAACCCAACCACCTAAGGGTGAGTTTCCCTAAAGGCAAGTTCTTCAAGATTTAATTTTTGGAGTATTTAAACAAATTAGTTCGTGAATTACACCAAACCAAACGTGTGGTGTGAATCCATTTTGCTTAAAAGGAATTAGCTGCCCACCGGTTAAATTTTAAAATTTTGCCGCGGTATGCAAGTTCTCTGGTTTTTTGCAAATATCAATTGTTATAATTAATTCTGACCTAGTACAAATTAACACTACCGATTTTTTATATAGTAGAAGTATGAAAGGGCAGCCGGTCTCCGTAGCGCAGTAGGTATTGTATCGACCTGCCGCACGGATGTCTCGGGTTCGAATCCCGGCTAGGTGCATGGATATTTTGTGTTTATCTTTCACTTTGCAAAATCTTGGCTAAAACTGGGCATTGATCCTAGAATGGATGTAAAGTAAAAAAAAAATTAAACGTCAAAGAACAGGATATTTTATTTTATGTATTTCAGCACTTATAGCGCCCTTCATCCTGTGTCAATCTAAGGTAATTAAAGCGTGAACGAGAATCAGTTACAATTCTATTTTCTTTTCTTTTAGGTGTATATATTGGTCGCTAGATGTCCTGCTGAACTAAACTATTGTATTATTACATTTTAAAACGTCATTATCTTCCAATTGTTTCCAATGTTACTAATTGTCATTATTGATTTAAAATAAAGATTAAAGGTTAATTAATTAAACAATGTTAAAACTTAGAGCTTAAACCCTTGGCATTAAAAAAAAGGATAAGCAGTCAAATTTTATTTGGGCATTCAGGCATGGGACCTAAGGGTTTTTCATAGCTCTATTAATCTCAGAAATCTCCAATAGGTTCAATTTGGTATCGAAGATACAAGTTTTATTATTAAATGATTTTTACGTTTGCTTCGGGGTCAAAATTGTATTTTTTTTATAATTTGGTTTGCAAAATTTGAACTTGAGTCCACAGGGAAGTCAAGATTTTTGTTTTTGTTTCTATTTATTATAGATGAGTGCTCACTCACTCTTATTGAGAGCTCTTTTCCACTTCTATCCACATAGACTGCACCACAATTTTCGGTACAAGTTAATTGGTAGATAGAAACGTCCTAAGGGTATGTTGGGTTTTAAAACTTGCAATTAGATTTTCTATTGAGGTTTGTAAAATATTTTTAATTTTGTAGGAAATACTGCCATAGGAAGGTAAACTACAGTAGATATTTTTTTGTGTATCTTTTATTTTGGAAATTAATTTTTTGTTTATAGGTTTCCTAAAGTGTTTATAAAAAGTTTTATTAATAATGTACGTAGATTTTTTTTAGATAATTTTTGCTGTAAAATGGGATTGTGAACAGTTTAGTAGTCAAAGGCACTAATTTATAGTCTCTGTAAAAAAAAGAGAACTGACGATTATTCTGTTTTCTTTCTATTGTGAGATCCAGAAAGTTTATTTTCCTTTTATTTTACACTTTCATGGTAAATTCTGTTAAGGGGTAGAGGGTGCTCAGAAAGGTAAACAAAGAATCGAGCTCCTCCAGCATGCCATCAAAGCAAAGTAAACTGTCGTCAACGTATCTGAAGTAAAAAAAAAGCTTTCGAAGAAAGGGGGTGGGTTTTAATTTTTTGTTCTAAGCTGTTCAAAAATATTTCTGCGATTAGGGTTGCGATGTTTGAGCCCATTGCCATACCTGAAGGTTGGCAGTAATAATTTCTTTTAAATTGAAAGAAATTTTGTTTAAAAACTGTATCTAAAAAAAAGGAAAATGTTCAAAACATGTAATGGTGGTAACTTTGACTTTTTAAAAACAAGTTTCTCAATGCACTCATTCAGTGGACCACTAGGGAACAGGTTCTTAAATAAAAAGGCACGAAGAATGATTTTTCTGGAATTAAAAGGTGTTAATTGAGAATGGGATTTTAAAATTAGTTTCTTTAAGGATTAATGAATTGAGCCATTTAGAAATCTTGTGAGTGTAACTGAAAACTGGCCTCATTGGGTGAGCATCGGGGTGCTGTTTTTTTTTCTTTTTGCCGTAGTAGGACAAACTCAACCTAGTCAAATCCAATATTGTCTTGGTAACGTTATAGTACTTGTTACTGGGATTGGAGTTAATTTTATTGAAATCTTCCCTCAAGAATTCTTCAATTCTTTCAACATAATCCCTCTTCTTCAAGCTAACAGCCGAGTTCCCTTTATTCGCTATTAAGTTATTGTCTGACATTTTCTTTTTACTAGTTTTTAATACTTGAAGTTGAGAGTTTTCGTTTTTTTTGATATTTTGGGTTGATTTAATAGATTTGTTCAAGTTTACTGCCGATCGGTATCATTAGTCGATTTTATAATTCTTTTAGTGTGTATGGATAAGTCCCAGAAATTTGGCGGTCTAGGCAAGACCGATAGATTAAGAAGAAAGGTTGACCACTCTGGTGCTAAAATTAAAGTTGAAGTATTGGTTATTTTGGGCTTCACGCGCGTGGAATTCATTGTTAAACACCCCATTAAAAAAACTGTCCTCGTAAGATAAGATAAAGGAATAGATTCATTGAAGTGAAAAAAGTTAAGGTGTATCTCTCCTTTGGTGCAGTGTGAACCTCCGTAACTTATCCCTGACCCTCCTAAACTTTTCCCTACCCCTATTTACACCCTAGAGGCCCACCCTGCGACGCAAGTCACGCCCATATTTTTTATGTGACACCTGGTGGTTCCAACGGCGGCCCAATTTAAAAAATAAAAAAAAACTGATGTGTGTGCGTGTGTACGTTTTTGAGAACATGTACATATCTTTTTTAATTCTCAAAATATCAGGGGTGGAAATTTTTCAAATTGTCACCTTGTATAAAATACTTAACATGAATTTATGGTCTCCTACTTAATTCACTCTGCATAAATCACGTATATTGTTTAATGTTTTTTGACTAACATGTATATCTTTTTTCGTATAGTGTAAGAAACATCCCTTGTGAATTCGTCTGAAACTTGAGGAGCACTGAAAGAAGTCGATTTTTAAATTTTGGGTGTAAATTAAACACAGATTTTTCATATTTGCAGAACTTCGCAAAAGAAAATATTTTAACTCTTTGCGATATATAATGTCGATGTCGTCAAGCAAGTCTTCATTTTTAATTATTTTTAAAAAAAGTGTATACCATAGACTCCGCAATTGAAGCCATCGTTAATTTAATATGACGCTTAAATACTAGCTTCCAGTTGTGGGGATCAAAACCTCTTAATTGTAAAATTTTTAGAAATTGTTTAAAATAATTGTGAGCCTTAAATCGTTCGTTGCAAAGAGGCTCAATAAAAAAAAACTTTTTTTCCAAATCTATCAAGGCAACCATAAAATGGTTGTTATTTTCGATAGGTATTACTATATGTTTTTTTCAAAATTAATTTTTAGATTAATATACCCACAGGTCTCATCATCATCCTTCTGGAAAATTCAACAAATATTTTTTGGTAATTCCTGAAAGGATTTTTTAAAAAAAGGCAATGGTCAATAGCAAAATTTACTAGTTTTGTGTCATTATTTAAGCATAAAAAATCATCTGAATCTAGTTGTCGGCTATTGTTGTAAGCTATTTTGAAGACCATCTTTGAGGTGGTTTTTAAGAGTGTTAGACGGCTCGTAAGGGGTAGCGGAATTTTTTGGGGGATAAAGAGTACCCTTATCTATCATTCCCGAAAATTTCAACGTGAAACTCGATCTAAGAGTTAGTGAGATTGGGTGGTTTTTGAGGGTGTGCAAAATAAACACAGATTTTTTATATTTGCAGAACTTCGCAAAAGAAAATATTTGAACTCTTTTCAAAATACGTTAATGTCGATGTGGTCAAGCAAGTCTTCATTTTTAATTATTTTTTAGTGCACACCATAGACTCCGCAATTGAAGCCATCGTTTTGTTTAATATGAGGCTTAACTACTAGCTTCCAGTTGTGGGGTTTAAAACCTTTTAATTGTAGAATTTTCCGAAATTATTTAAAATATTTGTGGGCCTTAAATCGTTCGTTACAAAGGGGCTTTTCCAAATCTATAAGCATTACTATATGTTTTTTTCAAAATTAATTTTTAGATTAATATACCCACAGGCCTCATCATCACCCTTCTGGAAACTTCAACAGATATTTTTTGGTAGTAGTAGTAGTAATAGTAGAGAAGGGGCGGTGCGAAGCCCGGCAAGTAGGCCTCCCTGGGCCCTTTCTGCCCTACCCCGAGCCTGCCCCTAATCCACCGTTTGCACCACTGGTCTGGTAGTTTGCTCATTTGGTCTAACTGTTCTTTTTGCAAAGTCCACTATTTTGTCCCATTTGAGCGTGTGCAGGTCCTCCTCATCCATGGTCGGGAAACCGAATACCTGGTATCTCGTCCTTTGGTATGCCTCGCAGTTCGCTATAACGTGTCGAGATGTCTCCTCTGCCCGCTCTGGTCTTCCACATAAACCCCCGATCCTGTGGTTTGCCTCTCCGACAGTTTCGACCCGTCGGTGTAGCAAATCATGGCGTTCTCCTCGAACTGTTCGCGGAGGTTTTCACTCTGCCATAGTTCCCTGTCTGGGATGACTACTTTGTACCTCTTGTTGAATCTCCAGGGGTTTTTTGGTCTTTGTGTTTTAATCGCTGCTATAGAGATTTCTCTCTCGACGATTTGGGCAATCCTAAGATGCCCCGCAGCTTCCCCTCTTCCTCTCCATTGACCTGTATCTCTCAGCCGGAGGTGGGTCGCCATCGCTTCTTTTCTGATCCAGATCGGAAGCGGCGGCAGTCCCAGAATGGTCTCGAGTGCCTGTATAGGTGCCGTCCTCATAGCGCCGGTTATCCCTCTGCATATGGTTCCCTGTAGGCTCCTAAGCTTGAGGGTAGTAGTGACCTTCTCCACTGCTGGCCACTAGACTATGGATCCGTACTGGATCCTTGGTCTTAGTACTGCCGTGTACATCCAGTGGAGGTTTCTGGGGCTCAAACCCCAGGTGCGGCCAACCACTCGACGCAGTTGGTGTGTTGTGGTGTCCAGGTGAGCCCCTTGTCTAGGGTGACCGCTAGGTACTTCAGTTCTGAAACCAAAGTCAGGGGTCTCCCGTACATCTTGGGTGCTCTGAATCCCTCCATTTTCCTCTTTCTAGTGAACAGGATCATCTCTGTCTTTCCTGGATTGACAGAGAGACCGTTTTGTTGACACCAGTCTTCTATGATCCGTACCGCCCTTTGCATTCCGTTACAGACGGTGTTTAGGTGGTGGCCTACCACCTCCACGACACCGTCGTCGGCGTATGCTTGGGCGTCGAATCCTTCCTCTGTTAGGCGTTGTAGGAGAGTATCCATGATCAGACACCACAGGTGTGGGGATAAGCAGCTGCCTTGTGGGCAGCCTCCCGTTGCCTCTATGTCAACCCTGGACTCCCCTAGATTGGCCTGGATCTTTCTCCCTGTTAGTGCAGATTTTACCCATTCGGAGATAAGAGACTCGGCTCCCCTTCTCTGCAGGGCTGTTGTTATTACCTGCACTTTCGCCTTGTCAAAAGCTCCTTCGACATCAAAGAATACTGCCAGGGCGTACTGTTTGAATTGAAGGGCTTTTTCTGCCTTATGCTACTGCGTGTAGGGCCGTGTCGGTAGTCCTTCCCTCCACGTATGCATGTTGGTTTCTGTGGAAAGGTTGGTTGGTTAGGTTTCCCCCTAGTAGGTGTCTGTCCACCATTCTTTCCAATGCCTTCATCAAAAAGGATGTTAGACTAATGGGTCTGAAGGATTTGGCCGCCGTATAGTCTTTCTTTCCGGCTTTCGGAATAAGACAACGGTGGCTTTTTTCCACTCTGTCGGTACATATCCCATTGCTATGCTGGCTCTAAAGATTCTCTTTACAAAAGGTAGGAGTATCTCTTGGCCTTTTTACAGGAGCGCCGGGAATATGCCGTCAGGCCCCGGGGACTTGTAGGAACTGAACTCGTTGATTGCCCAGGAGATGGTAGCATCCGAGACCACTCGGTCCGCCAGTCTCCAGTCAGGGTTTTGCCCCTCCTGGGGTCCGGCGGTCCTCTGCGCACCCCGTTCGCCGCCCTCTCCCGGGAAGTGAACCTCGAGCAGGTGTCGTATTGACTCCTCGCATGAGGCGGTCCAGCTCCCATCTGGCCTTTTTAACGATGTTAGCGTCTGTTTATTCTCGCTGCTTAGGATTTTAAGAAGTCTGGAGGTCTCTGGAAGGGAATTAATCTCTCCGCAGTATTTCCGCCAACTGTCTCTTGCAGTTTATTACCTCTTTTTTGAACTCCTTTCTAGCCTCTCTGTATATTTCCCAAGAGTCATTCTCCCCATCCCTCATCGCCTTGTTTAGTGCCTTTTTGGTTTTGCTGCGAAACCTGTCTAGCTTGCTGCTCCACCATGGCACTCGTCGGGTCGACTGGGTTTTTAGGGAGCACGCCTCTTCGAAACTTGTTGTTATGATAGTTTTAAGCCTGTCGACTGCCTCTTTTAAGTCCTCACAGTTGTCGATGTTCATCTCTAGAATACCCTTATTCAGGTCTAGGGTCGATAAGAAGTGTCCAGTCCGTATTACGCGGGTTCCTTTTTTGTTCCTGGATTTTCTCGTGGGTGTCTATCTCGTACCTGATCATGCGATGATCGGACGTAATAATCTCGTCTGTTACTCTCCAGTTGACAACGTCTTGGTATATACTCTGCGAGACCAGTGTTATGTCGATAACTTCCTGTCGGGTCCTATCGACAAACGTTGGTTCGCACCCTTTATTCACTATTTCCAGTTCCGTGGTGGTCAGAAACTCAAAAAGAGCTTCCCCACGCTTATTCACATCGCTACTACCCCACGCTACGTGATGTGAGTTGGCGTCGCACCCCACGACTACTGGAAGTCTTTTACTCTCCACGAATGAGATGACCCGCGCTAATTCCTCTGAAGGAGGAGGATCTACGCTGTCGTACGGGAGGTACGCATATAACCACCTTTTTGGTCCCATCTCTTACCTTTAATTCCAGGATAGCTGCTGTGACGTCTCGGGTTCCTAGTTGTGGAAGCTCCACAACGTTCAGGTCCTTTGATGTCAGTATGCAGCTTCTTGGTGCTGCCTCTCTTGTGTCGACCGTGATGTTTAGGCCGGTGCTTCCTAATGCTCCTACTCTTGTGGTCCCTGTTAAAATATAAGGTTCCTGTATCAAAACAATCTGCCTGGCACTAGTGCCAGTCAGGGTCCTAGCGAGTTCCCCCGCAGGGCCCAGACTTTTATGCAGATTGATTTGACTCACACGCAGTTTTCTCGTTGCCGTGTGCATCGTGGAGAGTGGGGGAACCTCCAACTTCTGCCTTTTGGCGGAGGGGTCGCCACCAGGCCCCCGGGAAGGGCGTCGAGTAGCGGCGCTATGGGTTCTGTCACCCGACACGGCGAGGGTGACGAACTCATACGCCAGTCTCCAGTTGACGCTCTCCAGGTACCTGATGGTGTCCGCTCCTACCATCCAGGTTAGGCGCCAAGCGCCGGGGCCCCCTACGGTCCCCAGAAGCCGCCACTGTGACATGTCGAGCGCGCGGTTCTGGAGACCCAGGAACTCCCTTAGCCTGGCCTCATCTACCTCCTCCTGAGTTCTTAGCCAGAACGAGATTCGTTCTGGCCAGGACGCCTCGTCTGCCCTGATGGCACTGAAGGTAGCGTCTCCGACCGTCGCCACCTGACCAAGGAGCCACTCTCTGGTCTCCTCGGAGTCGTCCACCGTTACCAGTAGCCATCCTGGCTCTACTAGGCCTGAGTTCAGGAAGCGTAGCTCGGGTCCTGGGGGAGGGTCCCCGCATGGTCCTGAGCATTGCTTCCAGAAGTTGGCCGCGCACTTCTTTGGACTCATCCTCCGTAATGGTGCCTCCGACTCTGTCCGATCTGAAGACAATCTTCATCGCCTTCTTACTGGGTGTCTTCCGGGGCGCAGCCTCTGTGCTGGGTTGTTGGGAACCCAGGTCATCCCTTAAAAGAGGCGACCTGTTTTCCCCGTCTCCCTTGCCTTTCAAGGCTACGTCCCTTCTTGACTTTTTGCCCAGTCTTTCAGGCGGCGTCTGCTGCTCAGATCGGGGGCGCTTTGGGGTGGCGGACTGCAACCCAGAGGTCCCTGCTTGGGTCCCCTGGCTGGTGCTGTCCGACACTCCTTTTAGCCCTGTCGGCAGGTTGGCCATTGCCCCACCTATTTTTTGGTAAATACTCATGGTCTTTTAAAAAAAGGTTAATGTTTGGTGCTCAATAGCAAAACTTACTAGTTTTGTGTCATTATTTAAGCATAAAAGATCATCTGAATCTAGTTGTCGGTTGGGCATAGGTAGATCATCAAACCGCTATAGGTATAATAAGACATGATATTTTAAAGACCATCTTTGAGGTGGTTTTTGAGAGTATTAGACGGCTCGTAAGGAGGATAAATACATACATGTATTTAAAAACTATCTTTGGGGTGGTTTTTGAGGGTGTTAGACGGCTAAGGCATTTCGGTGTATTTTGTCTATCATTCCCGAAAATTTGAACGTGAAACTCGATCTGTGAGTTAGTGAGATTTAAAAAAAGCGCTATACGTATTGTTAGTTATAACACATGTATTTCAATGACCATTTTTGGGGTGGTTTTTGAGGGTGTTAGACGGCTCGTAAGGGATTGCGGTGTAATTCTTGCAGGATGAATAGTACCCTTATCTATGATTACCAAAATATTCGACGTGAAACTCGATCTATTGCGGTCTATTAGGTACAAGTTAATTCGTAGATGCCTAAGTTTTCTAGTTTGTTTTCAACTTTATCCTTTCCAATTACACAGAAACGTCCTAAGGGTATGTTGGGTTTTAAAACTTGCTATTAGATTTTCTATTGAGGTTTGTAAAATGTTTTTAATTTTGTAGGAAATATTGCCATAGGAAGGTAAACTACAGTAGATATTTTTTTGTGTATCTTTTATTTTGGAAATTAATTTTTTGTTTATATGTTTCCTAAAGTGTTTATAAAAAGTTTTATTAATAATGTACGTAGAATAGCCATTGTTATGGACGATTTGTTTAATATGGTTGTATTATTTTTTGAAATTTTCGCTGTAAAATTGGATTGTGAACAGTCTAGTAGTCAAAGGCACTAATTTTTTGAATTTGGGGGTGGTTTGAGTGGTAACTGTATCTTGCTAGAGTCTCTGTACAAAATAGAGAACTGAGGATTATTCTGTTTTCTTTCTATTGTGAGATCCAAAAAGTTTATTTTCCTTTCATTTTCCACTTTCATGGTAAATTCTGTTGAGGTTTGGAGGGTGCTCAGAAAGATAAACAAATAATCGAGTAAGTAAACTGTCGTCAACGTATCTGAAGTAAAAAAAAAGCTTACGAAGAAAGGGGTTGAGTTTTAATTTTTTCTTCTAAACTATCTAACTGTCTAAACTGTTCAAAAATATTTCTGCGATTAGGGTTGCGATGTTTGTGCCTATTGCCATACTTGAAGGTTGGCAGTAATAATTTCCCTTAAATTGAAAGAAATTTTGTTTAAAAACTGTATCTAAAAAAAGGAAAAGTTTCAAAACATGTAATGGTGATAAATTTGACTTTTTAACTTTCTCGATGCACTCATCCAATAGACCACTAGGGAAGAGGTTCTTAAATAAAAAGGCATTAAGAATAATTTTTCTGGAATTAAAAGGTTTTATATATTGTCAGTTAATTGTTTACTATTCTTAATTGAGAATAAGTTTTTAAAATAAGTCTTTAAGAATTAATGAATTGATCCATTTAGAGATATTGTGAGTGTAACTGAAAACTGGCCTCATTGGGTGAGCATCTGGGTTGTGTTTTTTTTTTCTTTCTTCCGTAGTAGGACAAAGTCAACCTAGTCAAATCCAATATTGTCATGGTAAGGGTATAGTACTTGTTAGTTGGATTGGAGTTAATTTTATTGAAATCGTCCCTCAAGAATTCTTCAATTCTTTCAACATAATCCCTCTTCTCCAAGCTAACAGCCGAGTTCCCTTTATTCGCTTTTGTAACTATTAAGTTATTGTCTGACATTTTCTTTTTACTAGTTTTTAATACTTGGAGTTGAGAGTTTTTGTTTTTCTTATATTTTGGGTTAATTTAATAGATTTGTTCAAGTTTACTGACGATTGGGATCTAAGAAAGGGTTTAGTCGGTATCATTAGTCGATTTTATAATTCTTTTAGTGTGTATGGATAAATCCCAAAAATTTGGCGGTCTAGGCAAGACCGATAGATTAAATTTAAGACCTTAATTTATTAGGCTAGATTCCTGTTGGTCAAAAACAGTGTCAGAAAGGTTGACCACTCTGGGGCTAAAATTAAAGTTGGAGTATTGGTTATTTTGGGCTTCACGCGCGTGGAATTCATTGTTAAACACCCCATTAAAAAAACTGTCCTCGTAAGATAAGGATTGGCTTTGTAAGTTTTTCGAAAGAAATCGAACAGATTCATTGAAGTGAAAAAAATTAAGGTGTATCTCTCCTTTGGTGCAGTGTGGACCTCCGTAACTTATCCCCGACCCTCCTAAACTTCTCCCTACCCCTATTTTATACTATGGTAAACACATGGTAATAAAGGTGTGAAGATATTGGATTTGTTTTTTAAAAAACGCTCATATAAACCCACCTTAAAAAGTAAAAACCAGTGCTCTAGTATGGGAGAACTTAAGTCCCTTGACGAATAATGAAAAAGAAAATTATTTCATTGAGTTAACGATGTTTATGGAAAAAAACCTATAAGAGAGTTTTTTAAAAAATTTGTATTTTTAGGATATTTTGGAGTGTTAACTAGTGTTTTCAATAAAAAAATCAGACTTACCAAAACATTAAATTAAATTAACCTAACCACCTAGGGGTGGTGTTTAAACAAATTAATTCGTGAATTACTCAAAATCAAACGTCTGGCGTGACCCCATTTTGCTTAAAGGGAGTCAGCTGTTGACCGGAAACGTCAACTCAAATTTTGAAATTTTGCCGCGATAGGCGAGAGATCTGTTTTTTTTTTTATAAATATCAATTGTTATAATTCATTCTAACCTACTCACGTAGATGGCTGAGCAAGCTTTAAGTTTTTATAATTTTGTCTAAAATAAATTTTGAAAATTGTTTGATAAGGGCAATTTGGTATGAGTAGTATGATGTTTTTCAATATTTCGGATTCCTTTATATAGTTCTATAGGATCCACTAATCAATTGGGTAAAACAGGTGTAACAGATCAAATGACCAAAATCAAAGTTTAATTTAAGTCAGTCAGGTAGATCTTACCTTAAAATAAGCATTGGAAAAATGTATTTTGTTTCATTTTATTACTTCTATATTAATCCACCTTACATTTTAGTCAAATTGCAGACCGGTGTGAAGATAGCACCCATTTTCAGCACCAAAAATGGGAAGATAGCACCCGAAACAATTTTACAGGAAGTTAGCACCAATTTACAGCACCCCGGAAATTGAATAATATAATTGAATAAACCACCCCGAAGATGGTCTTTGTAGTACATGTGATATTATACCTCTAGCGCTTTTTTTAAATCTCGCTTACTCATATAGATCGAGTTTCACATTAAAATTTTTGAGAATAATAGATAAAGGGTACTTTTCATCCTCCAAACTACATCGTTATCCCTTACGAGCCGTCTAACATCCTCAACAACCACTCCGAAGATGGTTTTGGAAATGCATGTGTTATTATATCTATAGCGCTTTTTTTTAAATCTCACTAACTTACAGATCAAGTTTTACCTTCGGTCAGTAGTTTTTGAGATAATATCAGTTGCAATTCAGAAAGTTTTGACTTAGAGTCATATAATTTGATTCCCTTCTGAATCTTATTAAATAACAAAAGATAAATAAGTAATAAAGCTAGTTATGCCTACCCTGCGACGCAAGCCAAGCCCATATTTTTTATGTGACACCTGGTGGTTCCAATGGGGGCCCAATTTAAAAAATTAAAAAAAACTGATGTATTTGTGTGTGTGTTTATACGTTTTTGAGAACATGTACATATCTTTTTTTCTTCTCTAAACAGGGGTGGAAACTTTTCAAATTGTCACCTTGTATAAAATACTTAACATTAATTTCCTGTCTCCTACTTAATTCACTCTGCATAAATCACATATATTGTTTAATGTTTTTTGACTAACATGTATATTCTTTGCCATATAGTGTAACAAACATCCATTGTGAATTCGTCTGAAACATGAGGAGCACTGAAAGAAGTCGATTTTTAAATTTTGGGTGCAAAATAAACATAGATTTTTCATATTTGCGGAACTTCGCAAAAGAAAATATTTTAAACCTTTGCGATACTTAATGTCGATGTGGTCAAGCAAGTCTTAATTTTTAATTATTAAAAAAAAAGTGTATACCATAGACTCCGCAATTGAAGCCATAGTTTTGTTTAATATGAGGCTAAGCTACTAGCTTCCTGTTGTGGGGTTCAAAACCTTTTAATTGTAGAATTTTCTAAAATTGTTTAAAATACTTTTGGGCCTTAAATCGTTCGTTACAAAGGGGCTCAATAAAAAAAAACTTTATTTTCCCAATCAATCAAGGCAACAATAAAATGGTTGTTATTTTGTATAGGCATTACTATATGTTTTTTTCACAATTAATTTTTAGATTAACATACTCACAGACCTCATCATCACCCTTCTGGAAACTTCAACAGATATTTTTTGGTAAATCCTCAAAGGATATTTTAAAAAAAGGCAATGGTCAATAGCAAAACTTACTAGTTTGTTATGACAGTTTTAAGCCTGTCGACTGCCTCTTCTAAGTCCTCACAGTTGTCGATGTTCATCTCTAGAATACCCTTATTCAGGTCTAGGGTCGCTAAGAAGTGTCTCCAGTCCGTATTACGCGGGTTCCTTTTTTGTTCCTGGATTTTCTCGTCCTAATAATCTCCTCTGTTACTCTCCAGTTGACAACGTCTTGGTATATACTCTGCGAGACCAGTGTTATGTCGATAACTTCCTGTCGGGTCCTATCGACAAACGTTGGTTCGCATCCTTTATTCACTATTTCCAGTTCCGTGGTGGTCAGAAACTCAAAAAGAGCCTCCCCACGCTTATTCACATCGCTACTACCCCACGCTACGTGATGTGAGTTGGCGTCGCACCCCACGACTACTGGAAGTCTTTTACTCTCCACGAATGAAATGACCCGCGCTAATTCCTCTGAAGGAGGAGGATCTACGCTGTCGTACGGGAGGTACGCATATAACCACCTTTTTGGTCCCATCTCTTACCTTTAATTCCAGGATAGCTGATGTGACGTCTCGGGTTCCTAGTTGTGGAAGCTCCACAACGTTCAGGTCCTTTGATGTCAGTATGCAGCTTCTTGGTGCTGCCTCTCTTGTGTCGACCGTGATGTTTAGGCCGGTGCTTCCTAATGCTCCTACTCTTGTGGTCCCTGTTAAAATATAAGTTTCCTGTATCAAAACAATCTGCCTGGCACTAGTGCCAGTCAGTGTCCTAGCGAGTTCCCCCGCAGGGCTCAGACTTTTATGCAGATTGATTTGACTCACCCGCAGTTTTCCCGTTGCCGTGTGCATCGTGGAGAGTGGGGGAACCTCCTACTTCTGCCTTTTGGCGGAGGGGTCGCCACCAGGCCCCCGGGAAGGGCGTCGAGTAGCGGCGCTATGGGTTCTGTCACCCGACACGGCGAGGGTGACGAACTCATACGCCAGTCTCCAGTTGACGCTCTCCAGGTACCTGATGGTGTCCGCTCCTACCATCCAGGTTAGGCGCCAAGCGCCGGGGCCCCCTACGGTCCCCAGAAGCCGCCACTGCGACATGTCGAGCGCGCGGTTCTGGAGACCCAGGAACTCCCTTAGCCTGGCCTCATCTACCTCCTCCTGGGTTCTTAGCCAGAACGAGATTCGTTCTGGCCAGGGCGCCTCGTCTGCCCTGATGGCACTGAAGGTGGCGTCTCTCACCGTCGCCACCTGACCAAGGAGCCACTCTCTGGTCTCCTCGGAGTCGTCCACCGTTACCAGTAGCCATCCTGGCTCTACTAGGCCTGAGTTCAGGAAGCGTAGCTCGTGTTCTGGGGGGGGGGGGGTCCCAGCATGGTCCTGAGCATCGCTTCCAGAAGTTGGCCGCGCACTTCTTTGGCCTCATCCTCCGTAATGATGTCTCCGACTCTGTCCGATCTGAAGACAACCTTCATCGCCTTCTTACTGGGTGTCTTCCGGGGCGCAGCCTCTGTGCTGGGTTGTTGGGAACCCAGGTCATCCCTTAAAAGAGGCGACCTGTTTTCCCCGTCTTCCTTGCCTTTCAAGGCTACGTCCCTTCTTGACTTTTTGCCCAGTCTTTCAGGCGGCTTCTGCTGCTCAGATCGGGGGCGCTTTGGGGTGGCGGACTGCAACCCAGAGGTCCCTGCTTGGGTCCCCTGGCTGGTGCTGTCCGACACTCCTTTTGGCCCTGTCGGCAGGTTGGCCATTGCTACTTTTTTGGCCAGTTCCCTGGCCGCCTTCTCGTATTGTCGCCTTGGTGGGCCGCGAGCTGAGGTGCCCCCACGGGATGAAGCTGTCCCGCGCCTAGCCGTTTGGCCTCGGCTCGCCGCTTTCGGTTTCCCCCTTGCGGGGGTACCACCACTTGTCGGCTTGCTTTGGCCGCCCGTACTGGACGGTGGGTCAGCCTTCTTCCCAGGTGCAGCTTCACTCCCCGAGGAGTGGGAGTCAAGGTTTCCCTTGTCTCCGGCCCCCCCCCCCGGCAGCGATCTGCATCCTTCCTAGGGCATTCAACTGACGGCGTTTTTTGGCCTGCCTCTGTCTGTGCCTCCGACTTTTCTCCTGATTCGACGTCCTCTGGACCACCTCCTCTGTGGTGGCCTTTTGGACTTCAGGCGGTGGTTGGTCGGCCTTCCCATCCCCTTTCGGTTCAGGTAGGGCGTCCATTTTTCCGTCTGACAGCAGGAGAGTGTCTTCATCGACACCCGATGACTCCTTGTCACCCTCCTCCACGGGTTTCACCTCTATGGGTTTGGGGGTTCCCTCACTCTTCTCTTTTTTTACCACTTGCTTCTCCATTTTATCTTGTGTCTGAAACATAGAAAAAAAGAAACTTTGTGGGTTTAGGGGTGTGTGAAAGTAAGTAATTGGTAATTGTTGGGTGTAGCTCCATGGGTCTTCTGATGCGCCATCGCAGACTCCCCCCGAGCCTCGCCGGTTCCAGTCACTCGGTCGTCGGCGGCCGTAGTTGAGATCCCCCCCTTAAACGCGCAGGGCCCCCTACCAGTTACCAGCTGCACTTCTGCGTCGTTTGGAGATTTTCACCGGGTGTTCGGGGCAGCCCCCTACGTTGGTTAGACAAGGGTGGGCCCTATACTTCCCGGTTGCCTAGCTGTGCCACTTCTAGTTTTTCTGCTACTACCAGACCCGACTGTGGACCTACATGGCGTTGCTGATAGGGGGAAGCGGAGATGCCTCCTCTCCAACCTTCCGATGCTGTGTTGTGTATCTCCCCGTGGGGGTGAGTGTCGGTGTGTGTTAGTTTAGTGTTTGTAAACCTGTATCTCTTCGCAGGGCTGGGATGTCAATGACATCACACATACTCGATACGTCCATGAGCTTTGTGTCCATTGTCTTTCATTTTCGACCTATTTTTTGGTAAATACTCAGCGTCTTTTAAAAAAAGGTTAATGTTTGGTGCTCAATAGCAAAACTTACTAGTTTTGTGTCATTATTTAAGCATAAAAGATCATCTGAATCTAGTTGTCGGTTGTGCATAGGTAGATCATCAAACCGCTATAGGTATAATAAGACATGATATTTTAAAGACCATCTTTGAGGTGGTTTTTGAGAGTATTAGACGGCTCGTAAGGGGGATAAAGAGTACCCTTATCTGTCATTCCCGAAAATTTCAACATGAAACTTGATCTATGAGTTAGTGACATTTACGAAACGCATACATGTATTTAAAAACTATCTTTGGGGTGGTTTTTGAGGGTGTTAGACGGCTAAGGCATTTCGGTGTATTTTGTATCATTCCCGAAAATTTCAACGTGAAACTCGATCTGTGAGCTAGTGAGATTTAAAAAAAGCGCTATAGGTATAATAACACATGTATTTCAATGAACATTTTTGGGGTGGTTTTTGAGGCTGTTAGACGGCTCGTAAGGGATTGCGGTGTAATTCTTGGAAGATGAATAGTACCCTTATCTATGATTACCAAAATATTCGACGTGAAACTCGATCTATTGCGGTCTATTAGGTACAAGTTAATTGGTAGTTGCCTAAGTTTTCTAGTTTGTTTTCAACTTTATCCTTTCCAATTAAACAGAAACGTCCTAAGGGTATGTTGGGTTTTAAAACTTGCTATTAGATTTTCTATTGAAGTTTGTAAAATGTTTTTAATTTTATAGGAAATATTGCCATAGGAAGGTAAACTACAGTAGATATTTTTTTGTGTATCTTTTATTTTGGAAATTAATTTTTTGTTTATATGTTTCCTAAAGTGCTTATAAAAAGTTTTATTAATAATGTACGTAGAATAGCCATTGTTATGGACGATTTGTTTAATATGGTTGTATTATTTTTTGAAATTTTCGCTGTAAAATTGGATTGTGAACAGTCTAGTAGTCAAAGGCACTAATTTTTTGAATTTGGGGGTGGTTTGAGTGGTAACTGTATCTGTGCTAGAGTCTCTGTACAAAATAGAGAACTGAGGATTATTCTGTTTTCTTTCTATTGTGAGATCCAAAAAGTTTATTTTCCTTTCATTTTCCACTTTCATGGTAAATTCTGTTGAGGTTTGGAGGGTGCTCAGAAAGATAAACAAATAATCGAGTAAGTAAACTGTCGTCAACGTATCTGAAGTAAAAAAAAAGCTTACGAAGAAAGGGGTTGAGTTTTAATTTTTTCTTCTAAACTATCTAACTGTCTAAACTGTTCAAAAATATTTCTGCGATTAGGGTTGCGATGTTTGTGCCTATTGCCATACTTGAAGGTTGGCAGTAATAATTTCCCTTAAATTGAAAGAAATTTTGTTTAAAAACTGTATCTAAAAAAAAGGAAAAGTTTCAAAACATGTAATGGTGATAACTTTGACTTTTTAACTTTCTCGATGCACTCATCCAATGGACCACTAGGGAACAGGTTCTTAAATAAAAAGGGACGAAGAATAATTTTTCTGGAATTAAAAGGTTTTATATATTGTCAGTTAATTGTTTACTATTCTTAATTGAGAAAAAGTTTTTAAAATAAGTTTCTTTAAGAATTAATGAAGTGATCCATTTAGAGATATTGTGAGTGTAACTGAAAACTGGCCTCATTGGGTGAGCATCTGGGTTGTGTTTTTTTTTCTTTCTTCCGTAGTAGGACAAAGTCAACCTAGTCAAATCCAATATTGTCATGGTAAGGGTATAGTACTTGTTAGTTGGATTGGAGTTAATTTTATTGAAATCGTCCCTCAAGAATTCTTCAATTCTTTCAACATAATCCCTCTTCTCCAAGCTAACAGCCGAGTTCCCTTTATTCGCTTTTGTAACTATTAAGTTATTGTCTGACATTTTCTTTTTACTAGTTTTTAATACTTGGGGTTGAGAGTTTTTGTTTTTCTTATATTTTGGGTTAATTTAATAGATTTGTTCAAGTTTACTGACGATTGGGATCTAAGAAAGGGTTTAGTCGGTATCATTAGTCGATTTTATAATTCTTTTAGTGTGTATGGATAAATCCCAAAAATTTGGCGGTCTAGGCAAGACCGATAGATTAAATTTAAGACCTTAATTTATTAGGCTAGATTCCTGTTGGTCAAAAACAGTGTCAGAAAGGTTGACCACTCTGGGGCTAAAATTAAAGTTGGAGTATTGGTTATTTTGGGCTTCACGCGCGTGGAATTCATTGTTAAACACCCCATTAAAAAAACTGTCCTCGTAAGATAAGGATTGGCTTTGTAAGTTTTTCGAAAGAAATCGAACAGATTCATTGAAGTGAAAAAAATTAAGGTGTATCTCTCCTTTGGTGCAGTGTGGACCTCCGTAACTTATCCCCGACTCTCCTAAACTTCTCCCTACCCCTATTTTATACTATGGTAAACACATGGTAATAAAGGTGTGAAGATATTGGATTTGTTTTTTAAAAAACGCTCATATAAACCCACCTTAAAAAGTAAAAACCAGTGCTCTAGTATGGGAGAACTTAAGTCCCTTGACGAATAATGAAAAAGAAAATTATTTCATTGAGTTAACGATGTTTATGGAAAAAAACCTATAAGAGAATTTTTTAAAAAATTTGTATTTTTAGGATATTTTGGAGTGTTAACCAGTGTTTTCAATAAAGAAATCAGACTTACCAAAACATTAAATTAAATTAACCTAACCACCTAGGGGTGGTGTTTAAACAAATTAATTCGTGAATTACTCAAAATCAAACGTCTGGCGTGACCCCATTTTGCTTAAAGGGAGTCAGCTGTTGACCGGAAACGTCAACTCAAATTTTGAAATTTTGCCGCGATATGCGAGAGATCTGTTTTTTTTTTTATAAATATCAATTGTTATAATTCATTCTAACCTACTCACGTAGATGGCTGAGCAAGCTTTAAGTTTTTATAATTTTGTCTAAAATAAATTTTGAAAATTGTTTGATAAGGGCAATTTGGTATGAGTAGTATGATGTTTTTCAATATTTCGGATTCCTTTATATAGTTCTATAGGATCCACTAATCAATTGGGTAAAACAGGTGTAACAGAACAAATGACCAAAATCAAACTTTAATTTAAGTCAGTCAGGTAGATCTTACCTTAAAATAAGCATTGGAAAAATGTATTTTGTTTCATTTTATTACTTCTATATTAATCCACCTTACATTTTAGTCAAATTGCAGACCGGTGTGAAGATAGCACCCATTTTCAGCACCAAAAATGGGAAGATAGCACCCGAAACAATTTTACAGGAAGTTAGCACCAATTTACAGCACCCCGGAAATTGAATAATATAATTGAATAAACCACCCCGAAGATGGTCTTTGTAGTACGTGTGATATTATACCTCTAGCGCTTTTTTTAAATCTCGCTTACTCATATAGATCGAGTTTCACATTAAAATTTTTGAGAATAATAGATAAAGGGTACTTTTCATCCTCCAAACTACATCGTAATCCCTTACGAGCCGTCTCACATCCTCAACAACCACTCCGAAGATGGTCTTGGAAATGCATGTGTTATTATATCTATAGCGCTTTTTTTAAATCTCACTAACTTACAGATCAAGTTTTACCTTAGGTCAGTAGTTTTTGAGATAATATCAGTTGCAATTCAGAAAGTTTTGACTTAGAGTCATATAATTTGATTCCCTTCTGAATCTTATCAAATAACAAAAGATAAATAAGTAATAAAGCTAGTTATGCCTACCCTGCGACGCAAGCCAAGCCCATATTTTTTATGTGACACTTGGTGGTTCCAATGGGGGCACAATTTAAAAAATTAAAAAAACTGATGTATTTGTGTGTGTGTTTATACGTTTTTGAGAACATGTACATATCTTTTTTTCTTCTCAAAATAGGGGTGGAAACTTTTCAAATTGTCACTTACAATAGTATAAAATACTTAACATGAATTTCCTGTCTCCTACTTAATTCACTCTGCATAAATCACATATATTGTTTAATGTTTTTTGACTAACATGTATATTCTTTGCCATATAGTGTAACAAACATCCATTGTGAATTCGTCTGAAACATGAGGAGCACTGAAAGAAGTCGATTTTTAAATTTTGGGTGCAAAATAAACATAGATTTTTCATATTTGCGGAACTTCGCAAAAGAAAATATTTTAACTCTTTGCGATACTTAATGTCGATGTGGTCAAGCAAGTCTTAATTTTTAATTATAAAAAAAAAAGTGTATACCATAGACTCCGCAATTGAAGCCATCGTTTTGTTTAATATGAGGCTAAGCTACTAGCTTCCTGTTGTGGGGTTCAACACCTTTTAATTGTAGAATTTTCTGAAATTGTTTAAAATACTTTTGGGCCTTAAATCGTTCGTTACAAAGGGGCTCAATAAAAAAAAACTTTATTTTCCAAATCAATCAAGGCAACAATAAAATGGTTGTTACTTTGTATAGGCATTACTATATGTTTTTTTCAAAATTAATTTTTAGATTAACATACTCACAGACCTCATCATCACCCTTCTGGAAACTTCAACAAATATTTTTTGGTAAATCCTCAAAGGATCTTTTAAAAAAAGGCAATGGTCAATAGCAAAACTTACTAGTTTTGCGTCATTATTTAAGCATAAAAAATCATCTGAATCTACTTGTCGGTTGTGCATAGGTAGATCATCAAACCGCTATAGGTATAATAAGACATGATATTTTGAAGACGATCTTTGAGGTGGTTTTTGAGAGTCTTAGACGGCTCGTAAGGGATTGCGCTGTATTTCTTCTTATCTATGACTACCAAAAAATTCGTTGTGAAACTCGATCCATTGCTGATGTGTAAGAAATTGCTGAATTGATCAAAATGAAATACATGGAAGTGAGGACATGTAACAATTTTTAGTTTTTTTTTAGTTAAGGTAGATCCGGTATAGAAGTTGAACTTACTGAGATTGATGACCTGTTAAGGATGGTAGCTGATAAACAAAAAAGGAAGCCATCAGATACTTAAATAAATAAAATAAATAAAAGGGTCTTTATTTTAACCTCGGCGAAGGGCAGCTACTAGCTGTTAACTTAACCGAGCATAATACATAAAACAAAAATAAGGTACAATAGTTCAAATAAAATACAACAAATAGAGACAGAAAAAATAATACAAGATAAACCTATAAAAAAATAATAACGTAAAGAAAAAAAAAGAAAAAAAAATACAAGATAAACCTATAAAAAATTAATAATGTACAGAAAAAAAAAGAAACAAAAATAATAAAAAAAAATTTTGGGTTTAAGTCTAACAAAAGCTTAGTATCAGGTACCTTAGAATTAAATCACATTAAAATATAGTTTAATAAGATTAATAACAATAGATAATCTACCAAGTTATATATTTTTATCAATAACTAAAAAAAAAATAAAAATTAAAGTTATTAGTATTGTTGGCTTTCCATTATTTTTGTTTTATATATGTTTTGAAGGAGAGTAGCGACATGTGAGTAGTAAGATTAATTTTAAAAAGATTTATTATTTTTGGAGCAAAATATGAGAAAGATCTTTTAAAAATTCCTCCTTTAAGAGTTTGAACAGTAAACAACCAAAATGAAGTTTTTCTCGATCGAAAATATTAAACCATTTAAGATCCTTGAATTTTTGAGACACGTGATCGCGTCTTCTTAAACCACAAACAAACCGAACACATGAATTTTGCACTTTTTGCAGTGTGTATCTTCTGGAAGCATCAAGACATGGACGTTAAACAAAATTGCAGTAGTTGCAATGTGATAGGATAAGCGCTTCACAAAGTTTTTTTTTTAATATTGAAGTAAGTAAGTGCTTACTTTTATATAGATTTCTTAAAGACATGTAAGCCCTCTGAACCACCCCGATACCTGACTCCTGAATCTCAAGTTAGTTTCAAAAATAATTCCCAAATTTTTATGTTCCATTACACTTGAGACCTCCTCATTATCAATCTTAATAGTCAAATTATCTCGAGACCAGGATGTCAACGATCCAAAATAGATCACAGCTGACTTTTTAGGATTGAGTTTTAACCCATTTTCCTTCGAATAGGTTTGAACTCTCTAGACAATTGTTCAATGATTGCACGGCCATTTCTGCGTCAGTCTTTTTTTACATAGTTGATATAAATGATAAAAAAGGGGGGCCAGTATAGATCCCTGAGGAACGCCTCTATTTAGATCTACTAGTTCAGAAGAGCCATCTACTTTCGTTGTTTGAGATCTTTTCATAAGGTAACTTTCATAAAAACGCAATGATTTTGGCAAAAATCCGTAATAATACAGTTTTGCAAGAAGTAGTCTATGATCGATCGTGTCAAAGGCCTTACTGTAATCCAGAAGGACCAAAGCAGTAGTTTCGCCTTTATCGCAAGCCGTCAGAATGTCATCAAGAACACCAAGGAGTGCCGTTGCAGTACTAAAGCCTCGTCGAAACCCTGATTGTGTGGTGGAAAGTAAATTGTTTTCAATAAAATACTTAATCATTTGCTGATAAATAGGTTTTTCAAAAATTTTGGACAGAACGGATAACAGGCTAATAGGTCGTAAGTCAGGAAGCTCATTCGGATAGGAAACCTTTGGCAGCGGCAATACAAGAGCCTTTTTCCATTGTGATGGAAAGTGACTTTTCTCAATGCAAACATTAAAGATATGAGTTAAAACTGGTACGACACCAGGACAGCACATTTTCACTCGATATATCCTGGTCCGGTGTATGAAAGTGTAGGAAAGTTCCTTCGATACACGGCAATCGGGTGAGCTTCGGTCGTGGTCGGATAGGATTCGGATAACTCGTGATCGTTTCAAAGCTTATTATTGGTCGATATCAGGGAGAGGACCGTTCCCGTGCGATCTTTCCTACGAAATTCAAGAATCAGCCCCCTGGGGTCCTCCCCCGTTGCAATTTTTTGCGCATTAAATTTCACTACTAAAAGATAATAACACAAATATGTAAAGCGTAGGTCACAAAAAAGTTATAAATAATATTATGTTTTGAGGCATGGTTCTTATATATATCTAGGTGGGATTACACTCCATTCCAAATTGCTGCGGGCGAGTTTTTTGACACTAACAGTTCCATTTAGCTTCTGTGTTTAATTGTCAGCCGCCGTATTGAAATTGGTCTGATGTATTTGAAATGAGAGGTTTAGGAGCCAATTTTCGTGTAAAACTGCATTTGTTCCTTCTATTGATATGTACTCTTGTTTTTCCTATCTTGCAAAATTTACTTTTCTAATAGTATATGTATTCCATTCACCAGTTTAAAATAGACGTTATGCGTCAAACTGATATTGACAATAAGTTTCAAAGTCAAAAATGCCGCCGTTATAGAAGACGGCTGGTCTGTAAGGAGAGCGGCCACTCATTTTGGGGTTGATAAAATGACGATAGTACGATCGAAAAAGCGCTGGATAAAGAATAATTCGATGAATAGAAAACATGGATCAGGACGAAAACCTGTACGTTCTGAGGTACAAGACCCCCTCAGACAAAATCCTTTTTCCACGTTCGTTGAAGCATCTAATGAAACGATGTTCCCAAGTTCCTTATCAACTATTAACAGAGGGATTAAAAAATCTTAAATTTCCTGTCGAGTTGCTGCAAAAAAACCTTTTTTAACGGAAGAACACAACCCTGGCCTGGCTTATTTTTGCATTAGATAATGTTCTTCATGATGATTACTTCTGGGACAGAGTAGTCTTCATAGATGAAAAGATATTTCAGTCATCTTCAAGCAGCAGAAGAGTTTAGTGTATTGTTTTTAAATATATTCATTAAATAATTATATCCGAAATTAAAACATGATTTTAGAATCAAGAAACTAAACTCAAAACCCTCCTTTGAGTTGCGTAGTCGGGTAATAAGGGTATTTGCTTTAAATTAAGGCAATTTTTGATTTAGAGGCCTTATTATTACTTATGATTTTATCAGTATGATATAACGTCATCTTAATACCGAATTTAATGCTGTCAGACATTACAAGCTGGTGGTTTGTTTGAATATACACTAATAAAAAGTCAAAGTTTGAGACATAGGGAAAAATGCATGTATGCATTTTTTTTTAAAAAACAAGAGTAAATTAAAAGGTAGTGATAAAATAATAAAATGATATACTTGCCAACTTTGCGATAAGTTTTAGAGCAAGGCCTGTTCTACAAGAAAGCTTAATACTTATGATATTTTTTTAGACTAAAAGAAAAAAAAATTCTCACCTTGACCTAAATGTAGGGAGTGATGGTAATAAAATATCGAGTTGCTTGTCTATCTTAAATTTGTTGGCAAAAACATGCTTTATGCGCAGCAGACGCAAAATTTGAACAACCTCAATTATGAAGGACAATAAAAAACTGCATCTTGATAAAAAATAAACTAACTTTTGGATCTTATTTTAGAACTTCAAAAAAGAGAGATTCGCATAATTGTGTAGCTACCTACTAGTCCCGTTTTTTTGTATAAGTATACATTTTGAATCGAAACAAATACCTCCGCGTCGCGTCATTAAGTATCACAGCCACCCACAACCCGCCAAAATTGATCCATGACTGAAAGGTGCCCAGCATTCTAGATGATGAATTGAATTGAATATAACAGCAATTTCCATTTGTTGCACCAGTGCGCACTGAGTGGATATCTATCCTTTATTCTAATACGAAATAGAAAACGACAGATGTACATTTAGTGCGCACCAGTGCATCAATCAAAAGGAAAAAGGTAAATCTATGAGAATTAGTCGGGCAGTAGAAACCTATTTTCCTTTATTTATGTGGTGATTTTGATATATTTTGGTACGATAATATAGTAGACCAAAACAAATCCGAAAATAATATTTTTTAGTTCGGCGTCCCATTACAGGTGGCGTCGCGGCGCCCTAAATTACTTAAATGTCCTTACATTAGTTTTTATATGTATCTCAAAAAGTAAAGCTCTCGACACAATTTTTTTGCAGATTTTGTTGACCAATAAAATTACCTATTTATTTCTTTTCACTTTTTCTTGAAATCCAGTAAATTGATTTTTTTAAAGCCATTTTAGGGCTGATTTTAGTTTACCATATAAATGATTTTTTCTTTTTTAAGTTTTCTTATCAGATAAAGTGATCACAAAATCGCAAAGTTGCCAATTTTTACTAATTACCTTAGTTCTTTTACTCTAGCTTAATTTTTCAAAAAATTTTGTTAACTTAAGAAAAAATAGTGCAAAAAAATTAACTTAGATCATCTTTGTCATTTAATTGTCAAATTTAGTTTTTATTCATCTTCAAATATTAAAAAAAAAATGGAAGAGAAAAACGATTTTTCGCTCCAAATTGACATACTTTTACTTTTGTCCCTGGAACTTTTACATTTTTCTTCTGATTATGATGCCCCCTGTAAAAACTATATAAAAAATATCAAATAATAATGAATTTCATTCGACCGGACGGGTGCGAAAGTTAGTATTTTTGCAGATTACAAATGTAACTAAAAATTAGTATTAACATTTAAAAAAGTAAAACCAAAGTTTTACTTAAACTATTGCATTTAATATATTAGTATGGGTGCAAACGTCAATTTTATAATTTTTATAATAATTTGGAAACAAAATTTTATTATATTGATTGGATCATATTTTATTTATATTAGGCTGCCAATTATAATCAATTTTAAACATAATTGAACTTTAGTAGGGGTCCCGACTACAACGCCAACTTTGATTCCTAATAAAAAAAGCACAGACAAGAAAAGGAGATTACTAAGTGGACCAAATAAAATTGTCAATCAAATGTCTACTTACTTTTATTTTAGGATGACTTAGTTTGGTCTGCAAACTTTACTTAAAATCGCTAGAATCTATGTAAAAACATAAGTTGCTTAAACTAATAATAGTACAGTATTACGCTTTTACATACAAAATATAAAGTGACTATTTTATTCCTATCTACTTTAATTTAAGTAATTTCCTTAACCTAGGTTCGTTTAACAAATTAAAATAAAACAACCAAAATAAATAAAAGCCCTACGTTGTTAACCCGACTCAACATAATTTTACTTGCCCAGAATGCGCCTGACAATAACAAATTTAGGGAGACTTGAGGTAAGGTGTGGTATGTAAAATAAACATAAAGTTTAAAAAAAACTCCTAATTTATAATTCAAAAAAAATCAATAGTAGTGCCGTACTCAGCCTGAAACTCACGAGGGAAAAGAACACGTCAGAGAAACCCTCGATCTCAATTCCAAAAATCGAGTCATGCTGTTCCAAACATTGAATTACAAATACTAATTAAATTACTAAAAAAAAAAATAAAATTACTGTCTCCGTACTAAAATTTGTCGTTTTACATTTATAACAATACATTTAAAACTGCAGAGTTTGTTGTTAGTTAGCTGGACATCGTCAGAAGGTACTGAGGTCCCATACGGGAGGCTACTCAGCTAATAGTTGATATTTTGGGCTAATATCTATGGACTATATTTTTTTACTTGCTAGGATATTCGCTCAATCAGGGAAGGATGTTAGTAGATTCACCAAGTGGCTCAATAAAAAAAACTTTATTTTCCCAATCAATCAAGGCAACAATAAAATGGTTGTTATTTTGTATAGGCATTACTATATGTTTTTTTCACAATTAATTTTTAGATTAACATACTCACAGACCTCATCATCACCCTTCTGGAAACTTCAACAGATATTTTTTGGTAAATCCTCAAAGGATCTTTTAAAAAAAGGCAATGGTCAATAGCAAAACTTACTAGTTTGTTATGACAGTTTTAAGCCTGTCGACTGCCTCTTCTAAGTCCTCACAGTTGTCGATGTTCATCTCTAGAATACCCTTATTCAGGTCTAGGGTCGCTAAGAAGTGTCTCCAGTCCGTATTACGCGGGTTCCTTTTTTGTTCCTGGATTTTCTCGTCGGTGTCTATCTCGTACCTGATCATGCGATGATCGGACCTAATAATCTCCTCTGTTACTCTCCAGTTGACAACGTCTTGGTATATACTCTGCGAGACCAGTGTTATGTCGATAACTTCCTGTCGGGTCCTATCGACAAACGTTGATTCGCACCCTTTATTCACTATTTCCAGTTCCGTGGTGGTCAGAAACTCAAAAAGAGCCTCCCCACGCTTATTCACATCGCTACTACCCCACGCTACGCGATTTGAGTTGGCGTCGCACCCCACGACTACTGAAAGTCTTTTACTCTCCACGAATTAGATGACCCGCGCTAATTCCTCTGAAGGAGGAGGATCTACGCTGTCGTACGGGAGGTACGCGCTGCATATAACCACCTTTTTGGTCCTATCTCTTACCTTTAATTCCAGGATAGCTGCTGTGACGTCTCGGGTTCCTAGTTGTGGAAGCTCGACGACGTTCAGGTCCTTTGATGTCAGTATGCAGCTTCTTGGTGCTGCCTCTCTTGTGCCGACCGTGATGTTTAGGCCGGTGCTTCCTAATGCTCTTACTCTTGTGGTCCCTGTTAAAATATAAGGTTCCTGTATCAAAAAAATCTGCCTGGCACTAGTGCCAGTCAGGGTCCTAGCGAGTTCCCCCGCAGGGCTCAGACTTTTATGCAGATTGATTTGACTCACCCGCAGTTTTCCCGTTGCCGTGTGCATCGTGGAGAGTGGGGGAACCTCCTATTTCTGCCTTTTGGCGTAGGGGTCGCCACCAGGCCCCCGGGAAGGTCGTCGAGTAGCGGCGCTATGGGTTCTGTCACCCGACACGGCGAGGGTGACGAACTCATACGCCAGTCTCCAGTTGACGCTCTCCAGGTACCTGATGGTGTCCGCTCCTACCATCCAGGTTAGGCGCCAAGCGCCGGGGATCCCTACGGTCCCCAGAAGCCGCCACTGCGACATGTCGAGCGCGCGGTTCTGGAGACCCAGGAAGTCCCTTAGCCTGGCCTCATCTACCTCCTCCTGGGTTCTTAGCCAGAACGAGATTCGTTCTGGCCAGGGCGCCTCGTCTGCCCTGATGGCACTGAAGGTGGCGTCTCCGACCGTCGCCACCTGACCAAGGAGCCACTCTCTGGTCTCCTCGGAGTCGTCCACCGTTACCAGTAGCCATCCTGGCTCTACTAGGCCTGAGTTCAGGAAGCGTAGCTCGGGTTCTGGGGGGGGGTCCCCGCATGGTCCTGAGCATCGCTTCCAGAAGTTGGCCGCGCACTTCTTTGGCCTCATCCTCCGTAATGATGTCTCCGACTCTGTCCGATCTGAAGACAACCTTCATCGCCTTCTTACTGGGTGTCTTCCGGGGCGCAGCCTCTGTGCTGGGTTGTTGGGAACCCAGGTCATCCCTTAAAAGAGGCGACCTGTTTTCCCCGTCTTCCTTGCCTTTCAAGGCTACGTCCGTTCTTGACTTTTTGCCCAGTCTTTCAGGCGGCTTCTGCTGCTCAGATCGGGGGCGCTTTGGGGTGGCGGACTGCAACCCAGAGGTCCCTGCTTGGGTCCCCTGGCTGGTGCTGTCCGACACTCCTTTTGGCCCTGTCGGCAGGTTGGCCATTGCTACTTTTTTGGCCAGTTCCCTGGCCGCCTTCTCGTATTGTCGCCTTGGTGGGCCGCGAGCTGAGGTGCCCCCACGGGATGAAGCTGTCCCGCGCCTAGCCGTTTGGCCTCGGCTCGCCGCTTTCGGTTTCCCCCTTGCGGGGTACCACTTGGCAGCTTGCTTTGGCCGCCCGTACTGGACGGTGGGTTAGCCTTCTTCCCATGTGCAGCTTCACTCCCCGAGGAGTGGGAGTCAAGGTTTCCCTTGTCTCCGGTCCCCCCCACCCCCCGGTAGCGATCTGCATCCTTCCTAGGGCAATCAACTGACGGCGTTTTTTGGCCTGCCTCTGTCTGTGCCTCCGACTTTTCTCCTGATTCGACGTCCTCTGGACCACCTCCTCTGTGGTGGCCTATTGGACTTCAGGCGGTGGTTGGTCGGCCTTCCCATCCCCTTTCGGTTCGGGTAGGGCGTCCATTCCTCCGTCTGACAGCACTCTTCTCTTTTTTTACCACTTGCTTCTCCATTTTATCTTGTGTCTGAAACATAGAAAAAAAGAAACTTTGTGGGTTTAGGGGTGTGTGAAATTAAGTAATTGGTAATTGTTGGGTGTAGCTCCATGGGTCTTCTGATGCGCCATCGCAGACTCCCCCCGAGCCTCGCCGGTTCCAGTCACTCGGTCGTCGGCGGCCGTAGTTGAGATCCCCCCCTTAAACGCGCAGGGCCCCCTACCAGTTAACAGCTGCACTTCTGCGTCGTTTGGAGATTTTCACCGGGTGTTCGGGGCAGCCCCCTACGTTGGTTAGACAAGGGTGGGCCCTATACTTCCCGGTTGCCTAGCTGTGCCACTTCTAGTTTTTCTGCTACTACCAGACCCGACTGTGGACCTACATGGCGTTGCTGATAGGGGGAAGCGGAGATGCCTCCTCTCCAACCTTCCGATGCTGTGTTGTGTATCTCCCCGTGGGGGTGAGTGTCGGTGTGTGTTAGTGTAGTGTTTGTAAACCTGTATCTCTTCGCAGGGCTGTGATGTCATTGACATCCCAGCCCTCCCAGTGGGTACCGCGTGGAGGTGGATACTCGGTACGTCCATGAGCTTTGTGTCCATTGTCTTTCTTCTTCGGGTAACACAATGGTTCACCCACCTATTTTTTGGTAAATACTCAGGGTCTTTTAAAAAAAGGTTAATGTTTGGTGCTCAATAGCAAAACTTACTAGTTTTGTGTCATTATATACGCATAAAAGATCATCTGAATCTAGTTGTCGGTTGTGCATAGGTAGATCATCAAACCGCTATAGGTATAATAAGACATGATATTTTAAAGACCATCTTTGAGGTGGTTTTTGAGAGTATTAGACGGCTCGTAAGGGGGATAAAGAGTACCCTTATCTATCATTCCCGAAAATTTCAACATGAAACTCGATCTATCAGTTAGTGAGGTTTACGAAACGCATACATGTATTTAAAAACTATTTTTGGGGTGATTTTTGAGGGTGTTAGACGGCTAAGGCATTTCGGTGTATTTTATCTATCATTCCCGAAAATTTCAACGTGAAACTCGATCTGTGAGTTAGTGAGATTTAAAAAAAGCGCTATAGGTATTGTTAGTTATAACACATGTATTTCAATGACCATTTTTGGGGTGGTTTTTGAGGGTGTTAGACGGCTCGTAAGGGATTGCGGTGTAATTCTTGGAGGATGAATAGTACCCTTATCTATGATTACCAAAATATTCGACGTGAAACTCGATCTATTGCGGTGTATTAGGTACAAGTTAATTGGTAGATGCCTAAGTTTTCTAGTTTGTTTTCAACTTTATCCTTTCCAATTAAACAGAAACGTCCTAAGGGTATGTTCGGTTTTAAAACTTGCTATTAGATTTTCTATTGAGGTTTGTAAAATGTTTTTAATTTTGTAGGAAATATTGCCATAGGAAGGTAAACTACAGTAGATATTTTTTTGTGTATCTTTTATTTTGGAAATTAATTTTTTGTTTATATGTTTCCTAAAGTGTTTATAAAAAGTTTTATTAATAATGTACGTAGAATGGCCATTGTTATGGACGATTTGTTTAATATGGTTGTATTATTTTTTTAAATTTTCGCTGTAAAATAGGATTGTGAACAGTCTAGTAGTCAAAGGCACTAATTTTTTGAATTTGGGGGTGGTTTGAGTGGTAACTGTATCTGTGCTAGTCTCTGTACAAAATAGAGAACTGAGGATTATTCTGTTTTCTTTCTATTGTGAGATCCAAAAAGTTTATTTTCCTTTCATTTTCCACTTTCATGGTAAATTCTGTTGAGGTTTGGAGGGTGCTCAGAAAGATAAACAAATAATCGAGTAAGTAAACTGTCGTCAACGTATCTGAAGTAAAAAAAAAGCTTACGAAGAAAGGGGTTGAGTTTTAATTTTTTCTTCTAAACTATCTAACTGTCTAAACTGTTCAAAAATATTTCTGCGATTAGGGTTGCGATGTTTGTGCCTATTGCCATACTTGAAGGTTGGCAGTAATAATTTCCCTTAAATTGAAAGAAATTTTGTTTAAAAACTGTATCTAAAAAAAAGGAAAAGTTTCAAAACATGTAATGGTGATAACTTTGACTTTTTAACTTTCTCGATGCACTCATCCAATGGACCACTAGGGAAGAGGTTCTTAAATAAAAAGGCACGAAGAATAATTTTTCTGGAATTAAAAGGTTTTATATATTGTCAGTTAATTGTTTACTATTCTTAATTGAGAATAAGTTTTTAAAATAAGTTTCTTTAAGAATTAATGAATTGATCCATTTAGAGATATTGTGAGTGTAACTGAAAACTGGCCTCATTGGGTGAGCATCTGGGTTGTGTTTTTTTTTCTTTCTTCCGTAGTAGGACAAAGTCAACCTAGTCAAATCCAATATTGTCATGGTAAGGGTATAGTACTTGTTAGTTGGATTGGAGTTAATTTTATTGAAATCGTCCCTCAAGAATTCTTCAATTCTTTCAACATAATCCCTCTTCTCCAAGATAACAGCCGAGTTCCCTTTATTCGCTTTTGTAACTATTAAGTTATTGTCTGACATTTTCTTTTTACTAGTTTTTAATACTTGGAGTTGAGAGTTTTTGTTTTTCTTATATTTTCGGTTGATTTAATAGATTTGTTCAAGTTTACTGACGATTGGGATCTAAGAAAGGGTTTAGTCGGTATCATTAGTCTATTTTATAATTCTTTTAGGGTGTATGGATAAATCCCAAAAATTTGGCGGTCTAGGCAAGACCGATAGATTAAATTTAAGACCTTGATTTATTAGGCTAGATTCCTGTTGGTCAAAAACAGTGTCAGAAAGGTTGACCACTCTGGGGCTAAAATTAAAGTTGGAGTATTGGTTATTTTGGGCTTCACGCGCGTGGAATTCATTGTTAAACACCCCATTAAAAAAACTGTCCTCGTAAGATAAGGATTGGCTTTGTAAGTTTTTCGAAAGAAATCGAACAGATTCATTGAAGTGAAAAAAATTAAGGTGTATCTCTCCTTTGGTGCAGTGTGGACCTCCGTAACTTATCCCCGACCCTCCTAAACTTCTCTACCCCTATTTTATACTATGGTAAACACATGGTAATAAAGGTGTGAAGATATTGGATTTGTTTTTTAAAAAACGCTCATATAAACCCACCTTAAAAAGTAAAAACCAGTGCTCTAGTATGGGAGAACTTAAGTCTCTTGACGAATAATGAAAACGAAAATTATTTCATTGAGTTAAGGATGTTTATGGAAAAAAAAACCTATAAGAGAGTTTTTTAAAAAAATTGTATTTTTAGGTTATTTTGGAGTGTTAACTAGTGTTTTAAATAAAGAAATCAGACTTACCAAAACATTAAATTAAATTAACCTAACCACCTAGGGGTGGTGTCTAAACAAATTAATTCGTGAATTACTCAAAATCAAACGTCTGGCGTGACCCCATTTTGCTTAAAGGGAGTCAGCTGTTGACTGGAAACGTCAACTCAAATTTTGAAATTTTGCCGCGATATGCGAGAGATCTGTTTTTTTTTTATAAATATCAATTTTTATAATTCATTCTAACCTACTCACGTAGATGGCTGAGCAAGCTTTAAGTTTTTATAATTTTGTCTAAAATAAATTTTGAAAATTGTTTGATAAGGGCAATTTGGTATGAGTAGTATGATGTTTTTCAATATTTCGGATTCCTTTATATAGTTCTATAGGATCCATTAATAAATTGGGTAAAACAGGTGTAACAGATCAAATGACCAAAATCAAAGTTTAATTTAAGTCAGTCAGGTAGATCTTACCTTAAAATAAGCATTGGAAAAATGTATTTTGTTTCATTTTATTACTTCTATATTAATCCACCTTACATTTTAGTCAAATTGCAGACCGGTGTGAAGATAGCACCCATTTTCAGCACCAAAAATGGGAAGATAGCACCCGAAACAATTTTACAGGAAGTTAGCACCAATTTACAGCACCCCGGAAATTGAATAATATAATTGAATAAACCACCCCGAAGATGGTCTTTGTAGTACGTGTGATATTATACCTCTAGCGCTTTTTTTAAATCTCGCTTACTCATATAGATCGAGTTTCACATTAAAATTTTTGAGAATAATAGATAAAGGGTACTTTTCATCCTCCAAACTACATCGTAATCCCTTACGAGCCGTCTCACATCCTCAACAACCACTCCGAAGATGGTCTTGGAAATGCATGTGTTATTATATCTATAGCGCTTTTTTTAAATCTCACTAACTTACAGATCAAGTTTTACCTTAGGTCAGTAGTTTTTGAGATAATATCAGTTGCAATTCAGAAAGTTTTGACTTAGAGTCATATAATTTGATTCCCTTCTGAATCTTATCAAATAACAAAAGATAAATAAGTAATAAAGCTAGTTATGCCTACCCTGCGACGCAAGCCAAGCCCATATTTTTTATGTGACACCTGGTGGTTCCAATGGGGGCACAATTTAAAAAATTAAAAAAAACTGATGTATTTGTGTGTGTGTTTATACGTTTTTGAGAACATGTACATATCTTTTTTTCTTCTCAAAATAGGGGTGGAAACTTTTCAAATTGTCACTTACAATACTATAAAATACTTAACATGAATTTCCTGTCTCCTACTTAATTCACTCTGCATAAATCACATATATTGTTTAATGTTTTTTGACTAACATGTATATTCTTTGCCATATAGTGTAACAAACATCCATTGTGAATTCGTCTGAAACATGAGGAGCACTGAAAGAAGTCGATTTTTAAATTTTGGGTGCAAAATAAACATAGATTTTTCATATTTGCGGAACTTCGCAAAAGAAAATATTTTAACTCTTTGCGATACTTAATGTCGATGTGGTCAAGCAAGTCTTAATTTTTAATTATTAAAAAAAAAAGTGTATACCATAGACTCCGCAATTGAAGCCATCGTTTTGTTTAATATGAGGCTAAGCTACTAGCTTCCTGTTGTGGGGTTCAACACCTTTTAATTGTAGAATTTTCTGAAATTGTTTAAAATACTTTTGGGCCTTAAATGGTTCGTTACAAAGGGGCTCAATAAAAAAAACTTTATTTTCCAAATCAATCAAGGCAACAATAAAATGGTTGTTACTTTGTATAGGCATTACTATATGTTTTTTTCAAAATTAATTTTTAGATTAACATACTCACAGACCTCATCATCACCCTTCTGGAAACTTCAACAAATATTTTTTGGTAAATCATCAAAGTATCTTTTAAAAAAAGGCAATGGTCAATAGCAAAACTTACTAGTTTTGCGTCATTATTTAAGCATAAAAAATCATCTGAATCTACTTGTCGGTTGTGCATAGGTAGATCATCAAACCGCTATAGGTATAATAAGACATGATATTTTGAAGACGATCTTTGAGGTGGTTTTTGAGAGTCTTAGACGGCTCGTAAGGGATTGCGCTGTATTTCTTCTTATCTATGACTACCAAAAAATTCGTTGTGAAACTCGATCCATTGCTGATGTGTAAGAAATTGCTGAATTGATCAAAATGAAATACATGGAAGTGAGGACATGTAACAATTTTTAGTTTTTTTTTAGTTAAGGTAGATCCGGTATAGAAGTTGAACTTACTGAGATTGATGACCTGTTAAGGATGGTAGCTGATAAACAAAAAAGGAAGCCATCAGATACTTAAATAAATAAAATAAATAAAAGGGCCTTTATTTTAACCTCGGCGAAGGGCAGCTACTAGCTGTTAACTTAACCGAGCATAATACATAAAACAAAAATAAGGTACAATAGTTCAAATAAAATACAACAAATAGAGACAGAAAAAATATTACAAGATAAACCTATAAAAAAATAATAACGTAAAGAAAAAAAAAGAAAAAAAAATACAAGATAAACCTATAAAAAATTAATAATGTACAGAAAAAAAAAGAAACAAAAATAATAAATAAAAATTTTGGGTTTAAGTCTAACAAAAGCTTAGTATCAGGTACCTTAGAATTAAATCACATTAAAATATAGTTTAATAAGATTAATAACAATAGATAATCTACCAAGTTATATATTTTTATCAATAACTAAAAAAAAAATAAAAATTAAAGTTATTAGTATTGTTGGCTTTCCATTATTTTTGTTTTATATATTTTTTGAAGGAGAGTAGCGACATGTGAGTAGTAAGATTAATTTTAAAAAGATTTATTATTTTTGGAGCAAAATATGAGAAAGATCTTTTAAAAATTCCTCCTTTAAGAGTTTGAACAGTAAACAACCAAAATGAGGTTTTTCTCGATCGAAAATATTAAACCATTTAAGATCCTTGAATTTTTGAGACACGTGATCGCGTCTTCTTAAACCACAAACAAACCGAACACATGAATTTTGCACTTTGCACAGTAGTTGCAATGTGATAGGATAAGCGCTTCACAAAGTTGTTTTTTTTAATATTGAAGTAAGTAAGTGCTTACTTTTATATAGATTTCTTAAAGACATGTAAGCCCTCTGAACCACCCCGATACCTGACTCCTGAATCTCAAGTTAGTTTCAAAAATAATTCCCAAATTTTTATGTTCCATTACACTTGAGACCTCCTCATTATCAATCTTAATAGTCAAATTATCTCGAGACCAGGATGTCAACGATCCAAAATAGATCACAGCTGACTTTTTAGGATTGAGTTTTAACCCATTTTCCTTCGAATAGGTTTGAACTCTATCTAGACAATTGTTCAATGATTGCACGGCCATTTCTGCGTCAGTCTTTTTTTACATAGTTGATATAAATGATAAAAAAGGGGGGCCAGTATAGATCCCTGGGGAACACCTCTATTTAGATCTACTAGTTCAGAAGAGCCATCTACTTTCGTTGTTTGAGATCTTTTCATAAGGTAACTTTCATAAAAACGCAATGATTTTGGCAAAAATCCGTAATAATACAGTTTTGCAAGAAGTAGTCTATGATCGATCGTGTCAAAGGCCTTACTGTAATCCAGAAGGACCAAAGCAGTAGTTTCGCCTTTATCGCAAGCCGTCAGAATGTCATCAAGAACACCAAGGAGTGCCGTTGCAGTACTAAAGCCTCGTCGAAACCCTGATTGTGTGGTGGAAAGTAAATTGTTTTCAATAAAATACTTAATCATTTGCTGATAAATAGGTTTTTCAAAAATTTTGGACAGAACGGATAACAGGCTAATAGGTCGTAAGTCAGGAAGCTCATTCGGATAGGAAACCTTTGGCAGCGGCAATACAAGAGCCTTTTTCCATTGTGATGGAAAGTGACTTTTCTCAATGCAAACATTAAAGATATGAGTTAAAACTGGTACGACACCAGGACAGCACATTTTCACTCGATATATCCTGGTCCGGTATATGAAAGTGTAGGAAAGTTCCTTCGATACACTGCAATCGGGTGAGCTTCGGTCGTGGTCGGATAGGATTCGGATAACTCGTAATCGTTTCAAAGCCTATTATTGGTCGATATCAGGGAGAGGACCGTTCCCGTGCGATCTTTCCTACGAAATTCAAGAATCAGCCCCCTGGGGTCCTCCCCCGTTGCAATTTTTTGCGCATTAAATTTCACTACTAAAAGATAATAACACAAATATGTAAAGCGTAGGTCACAAAAAAGTTATAAATAATATTATGTTTTGAGGCATGGTTCTTATATATATCTAGGTGGGATTACACTCCATTCCAAATTGCTGCGGGCGAGTTTTTTGACACTAACAGTTCCATTTAGCTTCTGTGTTTAATTGTCAGCCGCCGTATTGAAATTGGTCTGATGTATTTGAAATGAGAGGTTTAGGAGCCAATTTTCGTGTAAAACTGCATTTGTTCCTTCTATTGATATGTACTCTTGTTTTTCCTATCTTGCAAAATTTACTTTTCTAATAGTATATGTATTCCATTCACCAGTTTAAAATAGACGTTATGCGTCAAACTGATATTGACAATAAGTTTCAAAGTCAAAAATGCCGCCGTTATAGAAGACGGCTGGTCTGTAAGGAGAGCGACCACTCATTTTGGGGTTGATAAAATGACGATAGTACGATCGAAAAAGCGCTGGATAAAGAATAATTCGATGAATAGAAAACATGGATCAGGACGAAAACCTGTACGTTCTGAGGTACAAGACCCCCTCAGACAAAATCCTTTTTCCACGTTCGTTGAATCATCTAATGAAACGATGTTCCCAAGTTCCTTATCAACTATTAACAGAGGGATTAAAAAATCTTAAATTTCCTGTCGAGTTGCTGCAAAAAAACCTTTTTTAACGGAAGAACACAACCCTGGCCTGGCTTATTTTTGCATTAGATAATGTTCTTCATGATGATTACTTCTGGGACAGAGTAGTCTTCATAGATGAAAAGATATTTCAGTCATCTTCAAGCAGCAGAAGAGTTTAGTGTATTGTTTTTAAATATATTCATTAAATAATTATATCCGAAATTAAAACATGATTTTAGAATCAAGAAACTAAACTCAAAACCCTCCTTTGAGTTGCGTAGTCGGGTAATAAGGGTATTTGCTTTAAATTAAGGCAATTTTTGATTTAGAGGCCTTATTATTACTTATGATTTTATCAGTATGATATAACGTCATCTTAATACCGAATTTAATGCTGTCAGACATTACAAGCTGGTGGTTTGTTTGAATATACACTAATAAAAAGTCAAAGTTTGAGACATAGGGAAAAATGCATGTATGCATTTTTTTTAAAAAACAAGAGTAAATTAAAAGGTAGTGATACAATAATAAAATGATATACTTGCCAACTTTGCGATAAGTTTTAGAGCAAGGCCTGTTCTAGAAGAAAGCTTAATACTTATGATATTTTTTTAGACTAAAAGAAAAAAAAAATCTCACCTTGACCTAAATGTAGGGAGTGATGGTAATAAAATATCGAGTTGCTTGTCTATCTTAAATTTGTTGGCAAAAACATGCTTTATGCGCAGCAGACGCAAAATTTGAACAACCTCAATTATGAAGGACAATAAAAAACTGCATCTTGATAAAAAATAAACTAACTTTTGGATCTTATTTTAGAACTTCAAAAAAGAGAGATTCGCATAATTGTGTAGCTACCTACTAGTCCCGTTTTTTTGTATAAGTATACATTTTGAATCGAAACAAATACCTCCGCGTCGCGTCATTAAGTATCACAGCCACCCACAACCCGCCAAAATTGATCCATGACTGAAAGGTGCCCAGCATTCTAGATGATGAATTGAATTGAATATAACAGCAATTTCCATTTGTTGCACCAGTGCGCACTGAGTGGATATCTATCCTTTATTCTAATACGAAATAGAAACCGACAGATGTACATTTAGTGCGCACCAGTGCATCAATCAAAAGGAAAAAGGTAAATCTATGAGAATTAGTCGGGCAGTAGAAACCTATTTTCCTTTATTTATGTGGTGATTTTGATATATTTTGGTACGATAATAGAGTAGACCAAAACAAATCCGAAAATAATATTTTTTAGTTCGGCGTCCCATTACAGGTGGCGTCGCGGCGCCCTAAATGACTTAAATGTCCTTACATTAGTTTTTATATGTATCTCAAAAAGTAAAGCTCTCGACACAATTTTTTTGCAGATTTTGTTGACCAATAAAATTACCTATTTATTTCTTTTCACTTTTTCTTGAAATCCAGTAAATTGATTTTTTTAAAGCCATTTTAGGGCTGATTTTAGTTTACCATATAAATGATTTTTTCTTTTTTAAGTTTTCTTATCAGATAAAGTGATCACAAAATCGCAAAGTTGCCAATTTTTACTAATTACCTTAGTTCTTTTACTCTAGCTTAATTTTTCAAAAAATTTTGTTAACTTAAGAAAAAATAGTGCAAAAAAATTAACTTAGATCATCTTTGTCATTTAATTGTCAAATTTAGTTTTTATTCATCTTCAAATATTAAAAAAAAAATGGAAGAGAAAAACGATTTTTCGCTCCAAATTGACATACTTTTACTTTTGTCCCTGGCACTTTTACATTTTTCTTCTGATTATGATGCCCCCTGTAAAAACTATATAAAAAATATCAAATAATAATGAATTTCATTCGACCGGACGGGTGCGAAAGTTAGTATTTTTGCAGATTACAAATGTAACTAAAAATTAGTATTAACATTTAAAAAAGTAAAACCAAAGTTTTACTTAAACTATTGCATTTAATATATTAGTATGGGTGCAAACGTCAATTTTATAATTTTTATAATAATTTGGAAACAAAATTTTATTATATTGATTGGATCATATTTTATTTATATTAGGCTGCCAATTATAATCAATATTAAACATAATTGAACTTTAGTAGGGGTCCCGACTACAACGACAACTTTGATTCCTAATAAAAAAAAGCACAGACAAGAAAAGGAGATTACTAAGTGGACAAAATAAAATTGTCAATCAAATGTCTACTTACTTTTATTTTAGGATGACTTAGTTTGGTCTGCAAACTTTACTTAAAATCGCTAGAATCTATGTAAAAACATAAGTTGCTTAAACTAATAATAGTACAGTATTACGCTTTTACATACAAAATATAAAGTGACTATTTTATTCCTATCTACTTTAATTTAAGTAATTTCCTTAACCTAGGTTCGTTTAACAAATTAAAATAAAACAACCAAAATAAATAAAAGCCCTACGTTGTTAACCCCACTCAACATAATTTTACTTGCCCAGAATGCGCCTGACAATAACAAATTTAGGGAGACTTGAGGTAAGGTGTGGTATGTAAAATAAACATAAAGTTTAAAAAAAACTCCTAATTTATAATTCAAAAAAAATCAATAGTAGTGCCGTACTCAGCCTGAAACTCACGAGGGAAAAGAATACGTCAGAGAAACCCTCGATCTCAATTACAAAAATCGAGTCATGCTGTTCCAAATATTGAATTACAAATACTAATTAAATTACTAAAAAAAAATAAAATTACTGTCTCCGTACTAAAATTTGTCGTTTTACATTTATAACAATACATTTAAAACTGCAGAGTTTGTTGTTAGTTAGCTGGACATCGTCAGAAGGTACTGAGGTCCCATACGGGAGGCTACTCAGCTAATAGTTGATATTTTGGGCTAATATCTATGGACTATATTTTTTTACTTGCTAGGATATTCGCTCAATCAGGGAAGGATGTTAGTAGATTCACCAAGGCCCTTTCTTACTTCCTGTGTCATGCCAAAAATATATGATATATCTATTTTATACATCTTTGGTCATACGTCATACAAACTAAAATCCCAGCACAAAAGACAGCAAATGGTTTGATTTAATTTGAATATGCATGGTTCACAGCATAAAACGATTTTATCTAAATATACAAATGTTATAAACCACACATCAAATATAATAGAAATAAGAGAACACTTTATTTGAAATATAATCATTTTTAAATACGCATTTTACTGACCTGTACACAATTCTCTAAACCGTCAATCAAACAACTCCAACTACTATCTCTTGACTCTGAATCTCTTAAAAACACACACACACAAATGCATGCTTCTTTTTTGCTTTTTTTTATTAATACTTACCTATAGGGTGCAACAAAACCGAATAAAAGATTTAATATTTTTTTAAATAGACGGTTTCTACAGACGCCCATTTGAAAGATTTTCGAAAAACCGATTATAAGGGAGAGAGACAATCTTTCAACATTATAATTAAATTTGTATATTTGTTTCTACTATTTGACAAAATTATTAATAACAATTTATACAATATTAAAAAATTAATTGAATACCAAAACCAACATATTTGATAGTATGATGGAAGGCTAAACCAATAATTTTCCATTCCGCCCCTAAACTATTATTACCTCCGGTAAATGGTTATTTAAATTATTGGCACAAGTACTAGACATTGTAGAAATTTTTACTACGTCACCTACAAATGACAACGGCATAGATACCACTTCCAAACCCTCAGGAATAACAGTCACAGACTCATCGACAAGCGAAAATGCAGTTGGATGTACTCTTGAGGAGACCCTAGTTTATACGAGCTTGTATTTTCGTACGGTTAGCAGGTGGTATTGTCGAAGAAGTTGATACATTCAAATTCTGGTTGCAGTGGTCTAACCAGCGAGCAAATCTGAGTTTTTGGCAGATTTTGTAAATAAAATTTTCGCCAGCAGTAAACAGTTCCAAAGAATTTTGTCATGTTTCATTGTTTTTTTAAAATTTAAACCAACAAGAAACAATAATTTGAAAAGAGGAAAAAACTTATGCCAGCCATGATAACTTTCGATCTCCAAAAATAATTTGTTGTATAGTAACAATAGGTTAAAAAAACAAAACAAATTTATTAAAAAAAAAACATCAGCATCCTTTCTGTTTAATTTTATTAAAAAAACAGTTATACCTACTAATTTTTTTAAAAAACTTTAAACGCAAAACAAAAAAGTCAAGGCAGGTCAAGGTGATACTGACAATAACTCTACAAACCTAAAAACATCAATGCCAAAAAAAATGAATTACTATTTAAGACGTTTTAAAAAAAATGGGAATTTGATATCTAAACAACTAGAAAAAACTAACTTTCATTAAAAATTAAACCAACAAGTAATATCAGGTCTTCATATTTTAAAAACAAATAAATGTTTGCTTTGATTTAAATTTTCGATACTCTATAATTATCCCTTTGCAATTGTTTTGTGTAAAAAAACCGTGTTTGTTAGAGACTCGCAACGAGCGACGTCTAGAATTATTATTAAAAATCATAACGGCTTGTTTATCGAGACGGCAGTTGCAGTGCATTTATGAAGTCATGAGCCTGTTGAATGTTCACAAAAAAAAAATTGGGTTCGGTCTGTCTGGCAGACCAAAATGTTATCTGCTGTACTGTGCTACGGAACTAATTATGACCTTGGCGCCCGACATAGAAATAGTTCAGTGAAACACAAATAGATGGAGCACCACACATGATAACCACAAAAATTAATACTACAAAAGAATATTGATTTTTAAATAAAAAATATTTTATTTCAATCAATCAATATTACTTTACATAAACATAAAGTTTAAAAAAAACTCCTAATTTATAATTCAAAAAAAATCAATAGTAGTGCCGTACTCAGCCTGAAACTCACGAGAGAAAAGAATACGTCAGAGAAACCCTCGATCTCAATTCCAAAAATCGAGTCATGCTGTTTCAAACATTGAATTACAAATACTAATTAAATTACTAAAAAAAAATAAAATTACTGTCTCCGTACTAAAATTTGTCGTTTTACATTTATAACAATACATTTAAAACTGCAGAGTTTGTTGTTAGTTAGCTGGACATCGTCAGAAGGTACTGAGGTCCCATACGGGAGGCTACTCAGCTAATAGTTGATATTTTGGGCTAATATCTATGGACTATATTTTTTTACTTGCTAGGATATTCGCTCAATCAGGGAAGGATGTTAGTAGATTCACCAAGGCCCTTTCTTACTTCCTGTGTCATGGCAAAAATATATGATATATCTATTTTATACATCTTTGGTCATACGTCATACAAACTAAAATCCCAGCACAAAAGACAGCAAATGGTTTGATTTAATTTGAATATGCATGGTTTTAAATAAAAAATCAATATTACTTTACAAATGTAATGTAATTGTTGTCTTTCTTTCAATCATTCGAATTAATAGCTTTTATTCGCTTTCTACAGTTTCAAAGAACACTCTCCGATAATCAGTCTGAATCAGCTTTATTTTAGGAAATAAACACTTAAAACTATCCTAAACTTAATCCTAAGTGTCGTCTATCTATTTTCGTCTATCGTAACTTCGTCTACCCTTATTTTCGACCACCTTTCTTAATGATTTCTACTACCGCACGACTACCCTTGTTCTACCGCCAATCAGCTCCCTCTATCCTACTCTAACCTATCCCTATCTCTCTTTCTGTCAAATGTTTGCGCGCGTAATCAGTTTGGCGCGTATTTTTAAAAGTTTTATAACATTCGACCATCCTGACATTTGTTTGACCTCAAACAACTTACTTAATACCTTAACTTAATCTAAATTTTAAAGAAAACTTTAACATAAACCTTAAGAAATCATAGCTTAGTATCTATACTTATAAAATCTTATAAAACTCTTTAAAAAAATTAACTTATGAATTTTATCTAATATTACTCAGTCATACAACTTCAAGCATTCCCGCAGTCATACATACATATTTAAACCAGTTCATAATCTTCTAGTTTTTTAGGTATTTTTCTTGTTCTTTGGCTCGCTTTTCGAATAGCAGGTGAGCCATGGTCATCATCTGGTTGCCATATATCATCTGGATCTGAGTCATTTTCACTCTCAGAACTCTCTTTCTTCTTAAAAACTTCTGGAACATTGTCAAACTCAGTGATTTCTTGTTCATTTTCTTGTATATCACTCTCATTAATTGTGTCATCTGTAGCATTTCTGTATATTTTTAGTTGTGATACATGGGCTGTTGTTCTATAGTTAGGACTTTCTGTGCTGTTTAACTTCTCGACTCGGTAAATGTCACTGCTAAGTACTTCAGTAACAACTAGTGGCCCCTTAAATTTTGCTTGGGTTTTCGTTGGTTGGCCTGTGGAAACTGGTAGCGTTTTGAGTGCTACTATATCTCCCACTCTAAATTTCACACCTTCGTATCTTCTCTTGTTGTAATACTCTCTAATTTGATTCTGTTTTTGAGTTACTCTTTCTCTAACTTCTTCTACATCATTTCTCATATCTTTTTGGGTTTTGGTCGCTATCTGAGTATGGTTTACCAATGCAGCATCTTCAAAATTGGGTATAAAACCATACAAAAACTCAAATGGTGTACAACCTGTTGTTTTATTATATGTGTTGTTCAGATTTCTCTGAACAATGTGTAGATTTTTATCCCATCGTTCATCATCATCTAGATCAATCATTATTGTTGGTACAATATTCTTCATTTGTCTCTCAGCTAAACCATTTGCCTGTGGGTAATGGGTTGCAATAAGTCTGTGTTCAATATTGTACTTTTGGCAAAAGCTTTTGAAATCTTCGGCTGTGAAGGCTGTGCCTCGATCCGACACAATTACTCTAGGGGCACCATAGTGACAAATGTATGTCTCCATATTTTTGACAGTTTCAGCAGCTGACGTTGATCTCACAGGATATATTTGGACCCAGCGTTGAATCCGTCCACAACAACCAACAGGTGAGTATGCCCTCTTGTAGATTTCGGAAATGGTCCAACATGGTCAACATGCAACTTTATCATTGGTCTCTCTGGTAGTTTTGGTGTGTGCAGTAAGCCTGGCTTCTTACCACCTGGTACCTTATTCAGTAAACACTGGAAACATCCTCCAATGTGACGCTGTACATACTTTCTGAGTCCTCGGAGCCAAAAATTTTGTAAAATTAGAGTTATGGTTCTGTCCAGAGACCAGTGTCCTCTTAAATCATGGTAGCTGACAACTATTGATTTTCGCATGCTTTCTGGAATCACATAAAGTTTTCTTTGTTTGTTTGTTTGTTTAATTTTCCACTGCTGAATTCATAGCCTTCTATCTGTCTCTTTTCTGCTTTAGATCTTTCATATTCTTCTTTCTTAAAAATGTCAATTAACTGTCTTAAATTTTGGTCACCTCTTTGCATCATCAAGATTTTATCTTCCTCAGAAACTATCACAAAAATCCTTTTGTTCAAAATTTCTTCCATCAAACCAAGTTTGCTAGGGTTTTCTACTGGTGCTCGACTCAAAGAATCAACGTGTGACATTTTCTCTCCTGGTCTATACTTAATTTCCATATCATACTCTAATAACAGTGAATACCATCTAGAAATTTGCGGATTTATAGTTTTCTTAGCATTTAAGTAAACCAATGCTTGACAATCTGTGACCACAGTAAATTTAATGCCAAGGAGGAGATGGCGCAGTCTCTCGCAAGCATAGACTATACAAAGCAGCTCTAATCGGGACGAATGATATTTACTTTCAACTTCATTGGTTTTCTTGGAAACACATTGCACTAAGTGCATTTTATTGTTGTCATCTTCTTGCAATAACAATGCTGCTACTCCCACTGATGAAGCATCACAAGGCAACTCGGTATATGCTTGTGGATTATACAGTTGCAATATGGGAGCTTCTACTAGCATGCTTTTAAGTTTTTGGAATGCATCTTCTTGTGGTTGGCTCCATGTAAATTCTATATCTTTCTTAGTAAGGTCTGAAAGCGGTCGGGCAATCACAGCGTACTGGTGGATAAATCTTCTGAAAAATCCTGTTAAACCTAGGTAACGTCTAACTTCCTGCTTATTTACAGGCCTTGGAAAATCAACCACAGCTTGTAATTTATTACTTCCTGGCTTTAATCCCTTACCACTTAGTTCATATCCGACAAATGTCACACTTTCTTGTGCAAATTTACATTTCTTGACATTAAGTGTCAAGTTGGCATTGCTAAGAACTTTAAAAATTAACTCCAACAACTCCATCATATGATCAAAATCACATGCAGGGACTAAAATATCATCAAAATAATTTATGATCAGCTGATCTTTTAAGTCACCGAGCGCTAATGACATTAATTTAGCAAATTCATAAGACGCATTAACAAGCCCAAAGGAAAGTCTATTAAACTCCGCTGTTTCGTCAGGGGTTATAAACGCAGTCTTATGTTTTGAGTCTTCACTAAGCGGCACTTGTAAATAACCATTCATCAAGTCTAAAACACAAAATATCTTGCACACAGATAATCTCTCAAAACAGTCTTCCAAGTTACAAATTGGAAAATTCTTTCTAACCGTTTGATTATTTAAACGTCGGAAATCAATCACCAATCTCTTTTCCCCACTAGCTTTTGGTACTAACAAAACAGGGGACGCGTAAGGCGAGTTTGTGTCCCTAACAAGATCATTTTCACGCCACGTTTTTACAATGTCTTTTATGATTTGCCTATCATCCCTTGTGACTCTATATGGAGCACTACGTATTGGCACATTAGTGTCATCAATTTTTACCTCCATAAGATTCGTACACCCCAATTCATTCATATTAAGTGCAAAACAGTTTCGGTACTGATTTATTAAATTTAAAAGTTTTTGTTGTTGCTGGGGGTCAATTTCACTTCCTACATTTAACATGCTTAAACTAATTGGAACAAACTCACCATTTGTTAGTTTTTCTGCTGAACTTGTGCCTCTCATCTCACCAATTTGTTGTCCTTTCTTCACTGTATATCGGCAGCTGCATAATTCCACTAACATCCTTACACTGCACACTAACAAAGTTAATTTTATTTTTGAGAAGTTCTGTGTCCTTATTTACTATAACTGGCACTTTATTTTGAGTAGGTATTTCTATGTCTTTGAATGTATTATCACTGTCATTTGCAAAGTATAAACTGTCCTTTACTTTAACATAGGCAACACCAGGTTGCTCTGTGAAAGATCTACCCAGTAACACATCAACGGGTTGGGCAGAGTCTGGCACAACATATATTTTGACAGTTCGCTCTACATCATCTATCTTAACACTAGCATTTGTACATAAATTCACTTTTAATCCATTCTGTTTTTGATCACCAAACCCATACAACATCTGTTCTTCAGAAACACACTCAAAATTCTCTTTTTGCATCACACTTTCAGTCATTGTACACACTGCACTTCCAGGATCAACTAATGACATCACTGTCCCTTCTTTCAAGTATTTCTCAACATTGTTTGTATCTTTAGGTTTTACAACCATCATTTGTCTATTTTCTGTCCTAGGCTCGGTCTTGACATTTGCTGAGTTGCCAACGGCACTGTTGGTGCAATTTTTAGAGATATGACCTTCAAGTTGACATCTGAAACATTTGACAACCTTCTTTGGCTTCTGGCAGTACTTTGTCACATGACCATACTCGCTGCAGTTGAAACAGAGTGGTTTTCCTTCACTATTTCTTAATGGTAACTTTGCTTTCTTTTCAACTTCTGGTTTTGCTCTATTCTGTGACATGTAGCCCGTAGAAGTCGATGACTTACTGGTTACTGTGTGGTTGTCAACTCGGCATTTGTTAATTTCCTCATACATCTGTATATCATGCAACAAATCATCTGAATCAATGTGCTTTTTGAGCATCATTGCTGAGCACATATGACGGTCAAAAAGTCCAATTAAAATCTGCTTTTTAGTCTCCATAAAACTCAAATTTAAGCTCGAACAAAGTGCTACTTTCTCATGGTAATAGTTGCTTAAATCTTCGCCCTTTCTTTGCTTCTTTTCCTCCATTCTTTTCCATTTTGTTGGCAAGTCTTCATCTTTTATAAAAGTGCTCTTAAATGCTTGCTCAAACAAGTCAAAATTCACCAAAACATTATTTCTACCTTCATACCAAAATGCAGCACCTCCAATCAAGTTTGATCTGGCTGTTTCTAGGGTCAGTTCGTCAGGCCAGTTGTGTAAAATGGCCATGCTTTTAATTTTACGAATCCACTTACTTCCATTTTTACTACCATCAAACTTCTCTACATTCTTTGATAAATCAGGCATTACTTGAAAACTAGGGGCATCTTGTCTGTTGTTATTTAAAGAAATCAACATTCGCTCGAACATTTGTCTTTCCTCACGCATAAAAGCAAAAAGTCTTTCAGTAGTGTCCATATTTTGAGGATTGTGTGAAAATTCACCTGTAATACTATCATGAAACTGTTCTTCATTATTTCTCGCGTCCTCACTCATTTTTTTACATTTCAAAACACTCAAAAATGTTCAAAACTTTCGCAATCCGTAAAAAAAAACAACACTTGTTATTGTTTACTTCTTTTTCACGGTCAAGTTCGCACGTGTTTCTGTTTACTAAAATCCGCGCACCCGATTGGTCCAAGTCCTTGGCCAACTTCACATTTCCCGTTCGCTTTGGCTAAGGCCACTGATATTGCACCGATCGATCTATGGTACGTCCGTTGATACAGCCGCCATGTTTCGTTTTTCCTGCACGAACGCGTTCTAAGTTTTGGTGAATGCGAACCAAAATTAAGGAATTTTAATAGTTTTCCACTAGTTTTTCGGCGTTTTTCCACTCGCGGATTAGAGAAAACACAATCCCACTTCTGAAAAATGTCTTTCTTTCAATCATTCGAATTTATAGCTTTTATTCGCTTTCTACAGTTTCAAAGAACACTCTCCGATAATCAGTCTGAATCAGCTTTATTTTAGGAAATAAACACTTAACACTATTCTAAGCTTAATCCTAAGTGTCGTCTACCTATTTTCGTCTACCGTAACTTAGTCTACCCTTATTTTCGACCACCTTTCTTAATGATTTCGACTACCGCACGACTACCCTTGTTCTACCGCCAATCAGCTCCCTCTATCCTACTCTAACCTATCCCTATCTCTCTTTCTGTCAAATGTTTGCGCGCGTAATCAGTTTGGCGCGTATTTTTATAACATAATATTGATTTTTCTTGGCATATCAAAAAGGACCACAATTGCTATGTTTTCATGGGTATTGAGTTTGTTTTCAAAACTCATTGTATCTTTTTCTTTTATATAGCGTGTTCTTTATCAAGACCAAGAACACGCTATATAAAAGAAAAAGATAGAATGAGTTTTGAAAACGAACTCAATACCCATGAAAACATAGAAAATATGCCCAAAAAAACAAAAAAAGTTTAAAACTTTTTTTGTCTTTGGGTGCACTGAACTTAAAAGACGAATGTGTACTTTTGACCCAAATGAAATGTTATGAAAAAAACATTTTGCCTTTTAATTTCATAGGTGAGGTCCTTTTACAAAACCCTTTATTGTAGTTTCATTGAGAATTTAACTTATAAAAGGTTGGGTAAAAAGATAAAGACAGATGATAAATAAGTATGTGTAATTTAAAAAAAAATTGAAGTACATTTCCCAAATACAGGTTTAAAAACAAAACAAGGGTTCATTATATTTTTCACTGCCTTAACTCATTATTGGAGTGTTGAATACAAGAATTCCTTTATTTTTTTTACAAAGTTAAACATTTGTTATCCCTCCAATTCTAAGGGAGTAAAAAGGAGGTGAAAAATATAATGAATCATCTGGTAAAATAAGTAAAAACATAAAATATTACCTTATAGTAAAAATCGAGGTAAAAATTATTTAAAAAGAAGATAAATGACCTAGAAATAGTTATTGTTAAAATTATTCCACAGATAATTGTGAGGATAATTGCCTTTAGTCATAATTTAGTACACAAAATTCAATATAAAGCCTCAAGAAAGGAAACATAATTTTTTCCAAATCATTTTTGTTTGGCTTCATGAAATGCTGATTTTTTTTTATTTATCGCAATAATCTCCTCTTTTTAGACTATTAGAAAATCTTACAAATCTTATTAACTTGCTTACACCACCAGAACAAACCCCTAATAATTAACTTTATTATTGTGTTTAGTTTAGGGATTAAGAAATATAATAAAGTTTGTGTCTTGCCAAATAAAAAATTAAAGTATGTTCCTGGTTTGGTCAACTTACTGTTTTTATACTGCAAGGCATCAATAAGTTCATTGACAACATCATTATCATGACTTATAATTAAGTTTACTCCTGCAAACTTCACAAACAGTTTTTTACTTTTCTACTTGGCAAAGTGAAAATCTTAGACATTAGCCTGTACGTCTTACCAATTGATTTAAAAATACTGAGGGAGAGAATCTTTTCTTCTAAAGTAAGTCTTCTGGCTTTAGGTTTCTGCTGCTGTACTCTAATCTGGCATATAATAAGCCTTTTCTGCGAGTGCTAATTTTCTCTAGAATGATTGCACATAACTGGTCATTTTATGCAATCGCTTACTACTATCAATAACTTTCCTATAGAAATGTCATACTTTTGGTGTAAGATTAGCTTGCCTGGGCACATTGACTTCATTAGGAATTAAAGAGCGCCTTTTTTTAACTGTAAAAAGAAATAAAACAATCATTAGCTAATTAGTTAAAATTATAACATTTATAAATACATTAAATTTGTAAAAATGTAACTAAATCAAACAAATTGATCATTCTCAGGGTAACCACCAGTTGGAGTGTAATTTTTTTTTATGAATTTGTGACCAAATTTTCAAAATTTTATGATTTTATGACTGGTGGTCACCGTGCTTTCTCCACTGAATTTATTTTAAACCCGACATGTTTTGGAAGCTCAAGCTGCCATCATCAGGAGTCCCTACCAAAGTTTTATTAAGGGAGACTAGGCCAAATCAATGGACCAGTCTTCCATATTGGAAAAAGAAAGAGAGGCTAAAACCCATTGTGAGAAAAACTTTAAAATTTAAAAAACAAAATAAACATATAAATATGCAATACATTATAGTTATTTAATTATGCCATGGATAGACTTTGTGGGGTACTAAGAAAACTAAGCCTGACTTCTGTTTAAGCCTCAGTTTAAGGTAGGTACTGTAAACACTTCTAAGTACTGGGATAGTCACGTTTTTTTTTAGGGAGTGTCTAAAGAGCCTGCAATTCAGCTGAATAGCTGTGAGGCTAAAGAGCCAGCAATAATTATTTATTATGTGTTTTTCATACTTTCTCTTTTTTAATTTTTTTAAATTAAATTAACCCAATCTAACCTAAACAGACTCAAACCAACTTATTAAAAGACAAAACAACACAAAAAACACTTTAAACTAAATTAACCCAACCCTAACCTAATTAAACAAGCCAAAAAAAGATGTAGGGGTTGTAGTGTGTTTTTTTTGGGTTGTTTTGGCTTTGAATAAGTTGGTTTGAGTCTGTTTAGGTTAGGTTGGTTAATTTAGTTGGTTTGAGTCTGTTTAGGTTAGGTTGGGTTAATTTACTTTAAAGTGTGTTTTTTTGAGTTGTTTTGGCTTTTAATAAGTTGGTTTGAGTCTGTTTAGGTTAGGTTGGGTTAATTTAGTTTAAAAAATTTAAAAAATAAACGAAAATATGAAAAACACATAATAAATAATTATTGCCGGCTCTTTAGCCTCACGTCTATTCAGCCGAATTGCCGGCTCTTTAGACACTTCCTTTTTTTTAATTTGTTGAGATAAAATATGCTCACTTTATGATCAGCTTGTCATACATACAATGCTTTAATGTATAGGCAGGAGCACTAAAGACACAGAAGATTAGTCCCTCTTTACAGAGTAAAATAAAACTTCTCAATACTTTTTGACCAGGGCTTTAATATTTTTGTGAACAGTTTTGGTATCTACTAAAATTAAAAAAAAAACTTACCTGCCTTTCTTTCTGGGTTGCCCCATCATGGTGTCGTCTCTAATATTTTATAAAACATAGCTTAAATTTGATATACAATTGTACTAAACCTCATACTACACTTTATTTTACATATCGTACACTATAAAAGGAATGCATTTAGGAAAAGCGCTTGTAATAATTCCTTTCTTTTCAAAAAACCAAAAATAACCTCAACAAACGCCATTGTCGTTGTTGGCTAAAAATCAATAAATCCGCCTATACGCGCTGGCGTCAGCTAAGTGAGAGATATGACAAATTTAGAATTTTTGTACTGCTATCGCCATCTATTAAAAAAAAAAAAATTACCAGACTTCGAAATAATTATACCTAGGCTTTTCCATAAGAGAAAAAGGTCTACAAACTACAAGTAGTTTGTCTATGTGTTAGGTATCCACGACGACGTTGCGATAACCAATAGCGACAAAAAACTTGATAAATGCTAGAATCAATCGGAATAGAAATAAAATACAGTGTCAGCTTTCAATTATCTATTAATTTTATTAAAATTTGTTGACCACACTGAGGCTAACTTGATTTTCACATAGCGGCGTCGGCTTTAGAATGTAAAATTCTGGAAAAAAACGCTAACCAACCAAAACAAAGTTGATTAAAATAATTTTTAAATACGCATTTTACTGACCTGTAAACAATTCTCTAAAGCGTCGATCAAACAACTCCAACTACTATATCTTGATTCCGAGTGTCTTAAAAACACACACACACAAATGCATGCTTCTTTTTTGTTTTTTTTTATTAATATCTACTTATAGGGTGCTACAAAACCGAATAAAAGATTTAATATTTTTTTAAATAGACGGTTTTCTACAGTCGCCCATTTGAAGGATTTTCGAAAAAACGATTATAAGGGAGAGAGACAATCTTTCAACATTATAATTAAATTTGTATATTTGTTTCTACCATTTGACAAAATTATCAATAACAATTTATACAATATTAAAAAATTAATTTAATACCAAAACCAACATATTTGATAGTATGATGGAAAGGTAAACCAATAATTTTCCAGTCCGCCCCTAAACTATTATTACCTCCAGTAAATGGTTATTTAAATTATTAGCACAAGTATTAGACATTGTAGAAATTTTTACTACGTCACCTACAGATGACAACGGCGTAGATACCACTTCCAAACCCTCAGGAATAACAGTCACAGACTCATGGACAAGCGAAAATGCAGTTGGATGTACTCTTGAGAAGACCTTAGTTTATACGAGCTTGTATTTTCGTACGGTTAGCAGGTGGTATTGTGGAAGAAGTTGATACATTCAAATTCTGGTTGCAGCGGTCTAACCAGCAAGCAAATCTGAGTTTTTGGCAGATTCTGTAAATAATATTTTCGCCAGCAGTAAACAGTTCCAAAGAATTTTGTCATGTTTCATTAATTGTATTTTTTTTAAATTTAAGCCAACAAGAAACAATAATTTGAAAAGGGGAAAAAACTTATGCCAGCCATGACAACTTTCGATCTCCCAAAATAATTTGTTGTATAGTAACAATAGGTTAAAAAAACAAAACAAATTTATTAAAAAAAAACATCAGCAGCCTTTCTGTTTAATTTTATTAAAATAACAGGTATACCTACTAATTTTTTTAAAAAACTTTGAACGCAACACAAAAAAGTCAAGGCAGGTCAAGGTGATACTGAAAATAACTCTACAAACATGAAAACATCAATGCCAAAAAAAATTAATTACTATTTAAGATGTTTTAAAAAAAAATGGTAATTTGATATCTAAACAACTAGAAAAACTAGCTTTCATTAAAAATTAAACCAACAAGTAATATCAGGTCTTCATATTTTAAAACCAAATAAATGTTTGCTTTGATGTAAATTTTCGATACTGTATAATTATCCCTTTGCAATTGTCTTGTGTAAAAAAACGTGTTTGTTAGAGACTCGCAACGACCGACGTGTAGAATTATTATTAAAAATCATTACGTCTTGTATATTTGTTTCTACCATTTGACAAAATTATCAATAACAATTTATACAATATTAAAAAATTAATTGAATACCAAAACCAACATATTTGATAGTATGATGGAAGGGTAAACCAATAAGTTTCCAGTCCGCCCCTAAACTATTATTACCTCCAGTAAATGGTTATTTAAATTATTGGCACAAGTATTAGACATTGTAGAAATTTTTACTACGTCACCTACAGATGACAACGGGGTAGATACCACTTCCAAACCCTCAGGCATAACAGTCACAGACTCATGGACAAGCGAAAATGCAGTTGGATGTACTCTTGAGAAGACCTTAGTTTAACCAACCAAAACAAAGTTGATTAAAATAATTTTTAAATACGCATTTTACTGACCTGTAAACAATTCTCTAAAGCGTCGATCAAACAACTCCAACTACTATCTCTTGATTCCAAATGTCTTATAAACACACACACACAAACGCATGCTTCTTTTTTGTTTTTTTTATTAATATCTACCTATAGGGTGCTACAAAACCGAATAAAAGATTTAATATTTTTTTAAATAGACGGTTTTCTACAGAGGCCCATTTGAAAGATTTTCGAAAAACCGATTACAAGGGAGAGAGACAATCTTTCAACATTATAATTAAATTTGTATATTTGTTTCTACCATTTGACAAAATTATCAATAACAATTTATACAATATTAAAAAATTAATTGAATACCAAAACCAACATATTTGATAGTATGATGGTAAGGTAAACCAATAATTTTCCAGTCCGCCTCTAAACTATTATTACCTCCAGTAAATGGTTATTTAAATTATTAGCACAAGTATTAGACATTGTAGAAATTTTTACTACGTCACCTACAGATGACAACGGCGTAGATACCACTTCCAAACCCTCAGGAATAACAGTCACAGACTCATAGACAAGCGAAAATGCAGTTGGATGTACTCTTGAGAAGACCTTAGTTTATACGAGCTTGTATTTTCGTACGGTTAGCAGGTGGTATTGTGGAAGAAGTTGATACATTCAAATTCTGGTTGCAGCGGTCTAACCAGCGAGCAAATCTGAGTTTTTGGCAGATTCTGTAAATAAAATTTTCGCCAGCAGTTAATTTAAGCCACAAGAAACAATAATTTGGAAAGTGGAAGAAACTTATGCCAGTCATGACAACTTTCGATCTCTCAAAATAATTTGTTGTATAGTAACAATAGGTTAAAAAAGCAAAACAAATTTATTTAAAAAAAACATCAGTAGCCTTTCTGTTTAATTTTATTAAAAAAACAGGTATACCTACTAATTTTTTTAAAAAACTTTGAACGCAATACAAAAAAGTCAAGGTGATACTGACAATAACTCTACAAACCTAAAAACATCAATGCCAAAAAAAAAATTAATTACTATTTAAGACGTTTTAAAAAAAATGGGAATTTGATATCTAAACAACTAGAAAAACTAGCTTTCGTTAAAAATTAAACCAACAAGTAATATCAGGTCTTCATATTTTAAAAACATAAATGTTTGCTTTGATGTAAATTTTCGATACTGTATAATTATTCCTTTGCAATTGTCTTGTGTAAAAAAACGTGTTAGTTAGAGACTCGCAACGACCGACGTCTAGAATTATTATTAAAAATCATTACGTCTTGTTTATCGAGACGGCAGTTGCAGTGCATTTATGAAGTCATGAGCCTGTTGAATGTTAGGTATCCATGACGACGTTGCGATAACCAATAGCGACAAAAAACCTGGTAAATGCTAGAATCAATCGGAATAGAAATAAAATACAGTGTCAGCTTTCAATTATCTATTAATTTTATTAAAATGTGTTGACCACACTGAGGCTAACTTGATTTTCACATAGCGGCGTCGGCTTTAGAATGTAAAATTCTGGAAAAAAACGCTAACCAACCAAAACAAAGTTGATTAAAATAATTTTTAAATACGCATTTTACTGGCCTGTAAACAATTCTCTAAAGCGTCGATCAAACAACTCCAACTACTATCTCTTGATTCCGAATGTCTTAAAAACACACACACACAAATGCGTGCTTCTTTTTTGTTTTTTTTTTATTAATATCTACCTATAGGGTGCTACAAAACCGAATAAAAGATTTAATATTTTTTTAAATAGACGGTTTTCTACAGACGCCCATTTGAAGGATTTTCGAAAAAACGATTATAAGGGAGAGAGACAATCTTTCAACATTATAATTAAATTTGTATATTTGTTTCTACCATTTGACAAAATTATCAATAACAATTTATACAATATTAAAAAATTAATTGAATACCAAAACCAACATATTTGATAGTATGATGGAAGGGTAAACCAATAATTTTCCAGTCCGCCCCTAAACTATTATTACCTCCAGTAAATGGTTATTTAAATTATTGGCACAAGTATTAGACATTGCAGAAATTTTTACTACGTCACCTACAGATGACAACGGCGTAGATAGCACTTCCAAACCCTCAGGAATAACAGTCACAGACTCATGTACAAGCGAAAATGCAGTTGGATGTACTCTTGAGAAGACCTTAGTTTATACGAGCTTGTATTTTCGTACGGTTAGCAGGTGGTATTGTGGAAGAAGTTGATACATTCAAATTCTGGTTGCAGCGGTCTAACCAGCGAGCATATCTGAGTTTTTGGTAGATTCTGTAAATAAAATTTTCGCCAGCAGTAAACAGTTCCAAAGAATTTTGTCATGTTTCATTAATTATTTTTTTTTAAATTTAAGCCACAAGAAACAATAATTTGAAAAGGGGAAAAAACTTATGCCAGCCATGACAACTTTCGATCTCACAAAATAATTTGTTGTATAGTAACAATAGGTTAAAAAAACAAAACAAATTTATTAAAAAAAAACATCAGCAGCCTTCCTGTTTAATTTTATTAAAAAAACAGGTATACCTACTAATTTTTTTAAAAAACTTTGAACGCAACACAAAAAAGTCAAGGCAGGTCAAGGTGATACTGACAATAACTCTACAAACCTAAAAACATCAATGCCAAAAAAAATTAATTACTATTTAAGACGTTTTAAAAAAAAATGGTAATTTGATTTCTAAACAACTAGAAAAACTAGCTTTCATTAAAAATTAAACCAACAAGTAATATCAGTTCTTCATATTTTAAAAACAAATAAATGTTTGCTTTGATGTAAATTTTCGATACTGTATAATTATTCCTTTGCAATTGTCTTGTGTAAAAAAACGTGTTTCTTAGAGATTCGCAACGACAACGACGTTGCGATAAGCAATAGCGACAAAAAACCTGGTGAATGCTAGAATCAATCGGAATAGAAATAAAATACAGTGTCAGCTTTCAATTATCTATTAATTTTATTAAAATTTGTTGACCACACTGAGGCTAACTTGATTTTCACATAGCGGCGTCGGCTTTAGAATGTAAAATTCTGGAAAAAAAACGCTAACCAACCAAAACAAAGTTGATTAAAATAATTTTTAAATACGCATTTTACTGACCTGTAAACAATTCTCTAAAGCGTCGATCAAACAACTCCAACTACTATCTCTTGATTCCGAATGTCTTAAAAACACACACACACAAATGCATGCTTCTTTTTTGTTTTTTTTATTAATATCTACCTATAGGGTGCAACAAAACCGAATAAAAGATTTAATATTTTTTTAAATAGACGGTTTTCTACAGACGCCCATTTGAAGGATTTTCGAAAAAACGATTATAAGGGAGAGAGACAATCTTTCAACATTATAATTAAATTTGTATATTTGTTTCTACCATTTGACAAAATTATCAATAACTATTTATACAATATTAAAAAATTAATTGAATACCAAAACCAACATATTTGATAGTATGATGGAAGGGTAAACCAATAATTTTCCAGTCCGCCCCTAAACTATTATTACCTCCAGTAAATGGTTATTTAAATTATTGGCACAAGTATTAGACATTGTAGAAATTTTTACTACGTCACCTATAGATGACAACGGCGTAGATACCAATTCCAAACCCTCAGGTATAACAGTCACAGACTCATGGACAAGCGAAAATGCAGTTGGATGTACTCTTGAGAAGACCTTAATTTAACCAACCAAAACAAAGTTGATTAAAATAATTTTTAAATACGCATTTTACTGACCTGTAAACAATTCTCTAAAGCGTCGATCAAACAACTCCAACTACTATCTCTTGATTCCAAATGTCTTATAAACACACACACACAAACGCATGCTTCTTTTTTGTTTTTTTTTAATTAATATCTACCTATAGGGTGCTACAAAACCGAATAAAAGATTTAATATTTTTTTAAATAGACGGTTTTCTACAGACGCCCATTTGAAAGATTTTCGAAAAACCGATTACAAGGGAGAGAGACAATCTTTCAACATTATAATTAAATTTGTATATTTGTTTCTACCATTTGACAAAATTATCAATAACAATTTATACAATATTAAAAAATTAATTGAATACCAAAACCAACCTATTTGATAGTATGATGGAAGGGTAAACCAATAATTTTCCAGTCCGCCCCTAAACTATTATTACCTCCAGTAAATGGTTATTTAAATTATTGGCACAAGTATTAGACATTGTAGAAATTTTTACTACGTCACCTACAGATGACAACGGCGTAGATACCACTTCCAAACCCTCAGGAATAACAGTCACAGATTCATGTACAAGCGAAAATGCAGTTGGATGTACTCTTGAGAAGACCTTAGTTTATACGAGCTTGTATTTTCGTACGGTTAGCAGGTGGTATTGTGGAAGAAGTTGATACATTCAAATTCTGGTTGCAGCGGTCTAACCAGCGAGCAAATCTGAGTTTTTGGCAGATTCTGTAAATGAAATTTTCACCAGCAGTAAACAGTTCCAAAGAATTTTGTCATGTTTCATTAATTATTTTTTTTTTAAATTTAAGCCACAAGAAACATTAATTTGAAAAGGGGAAAAAACTTATGCCAGCCATGACAACTTTCGATGTCCCAAAATAATTTGTTGTATAGTAAAAATAGGTTAAAAAATCAAAACAAATTTATTAAAAAAAAACATCAGCAGCCTTTCTGTTTAATTTTATTAAAAAAACAGGTATACCTACTAATTTTTTTAAAAAACTTTGAACGCAACACAAAAAAGTCAAGGCAGGTCAAGGTGATACTGACAATAACTCTACAAACCTAAAAACATCAATGCCAAAAAAAAATTAATTACTATTTAAGACGTTTTAAAAAAAATGGTAATTTAATTTCTAAACAACTAGAAAAACTAGCTTTCATTACAAATTAAACCAACAAGTAATATCAGGTCTTCATATTATAAAAACAAATAAATGTTTGCTTTGATGTAAATTTTCGATACTGTATAATTATTCCTTTGCAATTGTCTTGTGTAAAAAAACGTGTTTCTTAGAGATTCGCAACGACATCGACGTTGCGATAAGCAATAGCGACAAAAAACCTGGTAAATGCTAGAATCAATCGGAATAGAAATAAAATACAGTGTCAGCTTTCAATTATCTATTAATTTTATTAAAATTTGTTGACCACACTGAGGCTAACTTGATTTTCACATAGCGGCGTCGGCTTTAGAATGTAAAATTCTGGAAAAAAACGCTAACCAACCAATACAAAGTTGATTAAAATAATTTTTAAATACGCATTTTACTGACCTGTAAACAATTCTCTAAAGCGTCGATCAAACAACTCCAACTACTATCTCTTGATTCCGAATGTCTTAAAAACACACACACACAAATGCATGCTTCTTTTTTTTTTTTTTTTTATTAATATCTACTTATAGGGTGCTACAAAACCGAATAAAAGATTTAATATTTTTTTAAATAGAAGGTTTTCTACAGACGCCCATTTGAAGGATTTTCGAAAAAACGATTATAAGGGAGAGAAACAATCTTTCAACATTATAATTAAATTTGTATATTTGTTTCTACCATTTAACAAAATTATCAATAACAATTTATACAATATTAAAAAATTAATTGAATACCAAAACTAACATATTTGATAGTATGATGGAAGGGTAAACCAATAATTTTCCAGTCCGCCCCTAAACTATTATTACCTCCAGTAAATGGTTATTTAAATTATTGGCACAAGTATTAGACATTGTAGAAATTTTTACTACGTCACCTACAGATGACAACGGCGTAGATACCACTTCCAAACCCTCAGGAATAACAGTCACAGATTCATGTACAAGCGAAAATGCAGTTGGATGTACTCTTGAGAAGACCTTAGTTTATACGAGCTTGTATTTTCGTACGGTTAGCAGGTGGTATTGTGGAAGAAGTTGATACATTCAAATTCTGGTTGCAGCGGTCTAACCAGCGAGCAAATCTGAGTTTTTGGCAGATTCTGTAAATGAAATTTTCACCAGCAGTAAACAGTTCCAAAGAATTTTGTCATGTTTCATTAATTATTTTTTTTTTAAATTTAAGCCACAAGAAACATTAATTTGAAAAGGGGAAAAAACTTATGCCAGCCATGACAACTTTCGATGTCCCAAAATAATTTGTTGTATAGTAAAAATAGGTTAAAAAATCAAAACAAATTTATTAAAAAAAAACATCAGCAGCCTTTCTGTTTAATTTTATTAAAAAAAGAGGTATACCTACTAATTTTTTTAAAAAACTTTGAACGCAACACAAAAAAGTCAAGGCAGGTCAAGGTGATGCTGACAATAACTCTACAAACCTAAAAACATCAATACCAAAAAAAAATTAATTACTATTTAAGACGTTTTAAAAAAAAAATGGTAATTTGATTTCTAAACAACTAGAAAAACTAGCTTTCATTAAAAATTAAACCAACAAGTAATATCAGTTCTTCATATTTTAAAAACAAATAAATGTTTGCTTTGATGTAAATTTTCGATACTGTATAATTATTCCTTTGCAATTGTCTTGTGTAAAAAAACGTGTTTCTTAGAGATTCGCAACGACATCGACGTTGCGATAAGCAATAGCGACAAAAAACCTGGTAAATGCTAGAATCAATCGGAATAGAAATAAAATACAGTGTCAGCTTTCAATTATCTATTAATTTTATTAAAATTTGTTGACCACACTGAGGCTAAATTGATTTTCACATAGCGGCGTCGGCTTTAGAATGTAAAATTCTGGAAAAAAACGCTAACCAACCAAAACAAAGTTGATTAAAATAATTTTTAAATACGCATTTTACTGACCTGTAAACAATTCTCTAAAGCATCGATCAAACAACTCCAACTACTATCTCTTGATTCCGAATGTCTTAAAAACACACACACACAAATGCATGCTTCTTTTTTGTTTTTTTTTTTATTAATATCTACTTATAGGGTGCTACAAAACCGAATAAAAGATTTAATATTTTTTTAAATAGACGGTTTTCTACAGACGCCCATTTGAAGGATTTTCGAAAAAACGATTATAAGGGAGAGAGACAATCTTTCAACATTATAATTAAATTTGTATATTTGTTTCTACCATTTGACAAAATTATCAATAACAATTTATACAATATTAAAAAATTAATTGAATACCAAAACCAACATATTTGATAGTATGATGGAAGGGTAAACCAATAAGTTTCCAGTCCGCCCCTAAACTATTATTACCTCCAGTAAATCGTTATTTAAATTATTGGCACAAGTATTAGACATTGTAGAAATTTTTACTACGTCACCTACAGATGACAACGGCGTAGATACCACTTCCAAACCCTCAGGCATAACAGTCACAGACTCATGGACAAGCGAAAATGCAGTTGGATGTACTCTTGAGAAGACCTTAGTTTAACCAACCAAAACAAAGTTGATTAAAATAATTTTTAAATACGCATTTTACTGACCTGTAAACAATTCTCTAAAGCGTCGATCAAACAACTCCAACTACTATCTCTTGATTCCAAATGTCTTATAAACACACACACACACACAAACGCATGCTTCTTTTTTGTTTTTTTTTTATTAATATCTACCTATAGGGTGCTACAAAACCGAATAAAAGATTTAATATATTTTAGACGGTTTTCTACAGACCCCCATTTGAAGGATTTTCGAAAAAACGATTATAAGGGAGAGAGACAATCTTTCAACATTATAATTAAATTTGTATATTTGTTTCTACCATTTGACAAAATTATCAATAACAATTCATACAATATTAAAAAATTAATTGAATACTACGTCACCTACAGATGACAACGGCGTAGATACCACTTCCAAACCCTCAGGAATAACAGTCACAGACTCATGGACAAGCGAAAATGCAGTTGGATGTACTCTTGAGAAGACCTTAGTTTATACGAGCTTGTATTTTCGTACGGTTAGCAGGTGGTATTGTGGAAGAAGTTGATACATTCAAATTCTGGTTGCAGCGGTCTAACCAGCGAGCAAATCTGAGTTTTTGGCATATTCTGTAAATAAAATTTTCGCCAGCAGTTAATTTAAGCCACAAGAAACAATAATTTGGAAATTGGAAAAAACTTATGCCAGCCATGACAACTTTCGATCTCCCAAAATAATTTGTTGTATAGTAACAATAGGTTAAAAAAGCAAAACAAATTTATAAAAAAAAAAACATCAGTAGCCTTTCTGTTTAATTTTATTAAAAAAACAGGTATACGTACTAATTTTTTTAAAAAACTTTGAACGCAACACAAAAAAGTCAAGGCAGGTCAAGGTGATACTGACAATAACTCTACAAACCTAAAAACATCAATGCCAAAAAAAAAATTAATTACTATTTAAGACGTTTTAAAAAAAATGGTAATTTGATATCTAAACAACTAGAAAAACTAGCTTTCATTAAAAATTAAACCAACAAGTAATATCAGGTCCTCATATTTTAAAAACATAAATGTTTGCTTTGATGTAAATTTTCGATACTGTATAATTATTCCTTTGCAATTGTCTTGTGTAAAAAAACGTGTTAGTTAGAGACTCGCAACGACCGACGTCTAGAATTATTATTAAAAATCATTACGTCTTGTTTATCGAGACGGCAGTTGCAGTGCATTTATGAGGTCATGAGCCTGTTGAATGTTAGGTATCCATGACGACGTTGCGATAAGCAATAGCGACAAAAAACCTGGTAAATGCTAGAATCAATCGGAATAGAAATAAAATACAGTGTCAGCTTTCAATTATCCATTAATTTTATTAAAATGTGTGGACCACACTGAGGCTAACTTGATTTTCACATAGCGGCGTCGGCTTTAGAATGTAAAATTCTGAAAAAAAACGCTAACCAACCAAAACAAAGTTGATTAAAATAATTTTTAAATACGCATTTTACTGACATGTAAACAATTCTCTAAAGCGTCGATCAAACAACTCCAACTACTATCTCTTGATTCCGAATGTCTTAAAAACACACACACACAAATGCATGCTTCTTTTTTGTTTTCTTTTATTAATATCTACCTATAGGGTGCTACAAAACCGAATAAAAGATTTAATATTTTTTTAAATAGACGGTTTTCTACAGACGCCCATCTGAAGAATTTTCGAAAAAACGATTATAAGGGAGAGAGACAATCTTTCAACATTATAATTAAATTTGCATATTTGTTTCTACCATTTGACAAAATTATCAATAACAAACAATTAATTGAATACCAAAACCAACATATTTGATAGTATGATGGAAGGGTAAACCAATAATTTTCCAGTCCGCCCCTAAACTATTATTATCTCCAGTAAATGGTTATTTAAATTATTGGCACAAGTATTAGACATTGTAGAAATTTTTACTACGTCACCTACAGATGACAACGGCGTAGATACCACTTCCAAACCCTCAGGTATAACAGTCACAGACTCATGGACAAGCGAAAATGCAGTTGGATGTACTCTTAAGAAGACCTTAGTTTAACCAACCAAAACAAAGTTGATTAAAATAATTTTTAAATACGCATTTTACTGACCTGTAAACAATTCTCTAAAGCGTCGATCAAACAACTCGAACTACTATCTCTTGATTCCAAATGTCTTATAAACACACACACACAAACGCATGCTTCTTTTTTGTTTTTTTTTTTTAATTAATATCTACCTATAGGGTGCTACAAAACCGAATAAAAGATTTAATATTTTTTTAAATAGACGGTTTTCTACAGACGCCCATTTGAAAGATTTTCGAAAAACCGATTACAAGGGAGAGAGACAATCTTTCAACATTATAATTAAATTTGTATATTTGTTTCTAGCATTTGACAAAATTATCAATAACAATTTATACAATATTAAAAAATTAATTGAATACCAAAACCAACCTATTTGATAGTATGATGGAAGGGTAAACCAATAATTTTCCAGTCCGCCCCTAAACTATTATTACCTCCAGTAAATGGTTATTTAAATTATTGGCACAAGTATTAGACATTGTAGAAATTTTTACTACGTCACCTACAGATGACAACGGCGTAGATACCACTTCCAAACCCTCAGGAATAACAGTCACAGACTCATGGACAAGTGAAAATGCAGTTGGATGGACTCTTGAGAAGACCTTAGTTTATACGAGCTTGTATTTTCGTACGGTTAGCAGGTGGTATTGTGGAAGAAGTTGATACATTCAAATTCTGGTTGCAGCGGTCTAACCAGCGAGCAAATCTGAGTTTTTGGCAGATTCTGTAAATAAAATTTTCGCCAGCAGTTAATTTAAGCCACAAGAATCAATAATTTGGAAAGTGGAAAAAACTTATGCCAGCCATGACAACTTTCGATCTCCCAAAATAATTTGTTGTATAGTAACAATAGGTTAAAAAAGCAAAACAAATTTATTAAAAAAAAACCTCAGTAGCCTTTCTGTTTAATTTTATTAAAAAAACAGGTATACCTACTAATTTTTCTAAAAAACTTTGAACGCAACACAAAAAAGTCAAGGCAGGTCAAGGTGATACTGACAATAACTCTACAAACCTAAAAACATCAATGACAAAAAAAAATTAATTACTATTTAAGACGTTTTAAAAAAAATGGTAATTTGATATCTAAACAACTAGAAAAACTAGCTTTCATGAAAAATTAAACCAACAAGTAATATCAGGTCTTCATATTTTAAAAACATAAATGTTTGCTTTGATGTAAATTTTCGATACAGTATAATTATCCCTTTGCAATTGTCTTGTGTAAAAAAACGTGTTTGTTAGAGACTCGCAACGACCGACGTCTAGAATTATTATTAAAAATTATTACGTCTTGTTTATCGAGACGGCAGTTGCAGTGCATTTATGAAGTCATGAGCCTGTTGAATGTTAGGTATCCATGACGACGTTGCGATAAGCAATAGCGACAAAAAACCTGGTAAATGCTAGAATCAATCGGAATAGAAATAAAATACAGCGTCAGCTTTCAATTATCTATTAATTTTATTAAAATTTGTTGACCACACTGAGGCTAACTTGATTTTCACATAGCGGCGTCGGCTTTAGAATGTAAAATTTTGGAAAAAAAAACGCTAACCAACCAAAACAAAGTTGATTAAAATAATTTTTAAATACGCATTTTACTGACCTGTAAACAATTCTCTAAAGCGTCGATCAAACAGCTCCAACTACTATCTCTTGATTCCGAATGTCTTAAAAACACACAGACAAATGCATGCTTCTTTTTTGTTCTTTTTTTATTAATATCTACCTATAGGGTGCTACAAAACCGAATAAAAGATTTAATATTTTTTTAAATAGACGGTTTTCTACAGACGCCCATTTGAAAGATATTCGAAAAACCGATTATAAGGGAGAGAGACAATCGTTCAACATTATAATTAAATTTGTATATTTGTTTCTACCATTTGACAAAATTATCAATAACAATTTATACAATATTAAACAATTAATTGAATACCAAAACCAACCTATTTGATAGTATGATGGAAGGGTAAACCAATAATTTTCCAGTCCGCCCCTAAACTATTATTACCTCCAGTAAATGGTTATTTAAATTATTGGCACAAGTATTAGACATTGTAGAAATTTTTACTACGTCACCTACAGATGACAACGGCGTAGATACCACTTCCAAACCCTCAGGAATAACAGTCACAGACTCATGTACAAGCGAAAATGCAGTTGGATGTACTCTTGAGAAGACCTTAGTTTATACGAGCTTGTATTTTCGTACGGTTAGCAGGTGGTATTGTGGAAGAAGTTGATACATTCAAATTCTGGTTGCAGCGGTCTAACCAGCGAGCAAATCTGAGTTTTTGGTAGATTCTGTAAATAAAATTTTCGCCAGCAGTAAACAGTTCCAAAGAATTTTGTCATGTTTCATTAATTATTTTTTTTTTAAATTTAAGCCACAAGAAACAATAATTTGAAAAGGGGAAAAAACTTATGCCAGCCATGACAACTTTCGATCTCCCAAAATAATTTGTTGTATAGTAACAATAGGTTAAAAAAACAAAACAAATTTATTAAAAAAAAACATCAGCAGCCTTTCTGTTTAATTTTATTAAAAAAACAGGTATACCTACTAATTTTTTTAAAAAACTTTGAACGCAACACAAAAAAGTCAAGGCAGGTCAAGGTGATACTGACAATAACTCTACAAACCTAAAAACATCAATGCCAAAAAAAAATTAATTACTATTTAAGACGTTTTAAAAAAAAATGGTAATTTGATTTCTAAACAACTACAAAAACTAGCTTTCATTAAAAATTAAACCAACAAGTAATATCAGGTCTTCATATTTTAAAAACAAATAAATGTTTGCTTTAATGTAAATTTTCGATACTGTATAATTATTCCTTTGCAATTGTCTTGTGTAAAAAAACGTGTTTCTTAGAGATTCGCAACGACAACGACGTTGCGATAAGCAATAGCGACAAAAAACCTGGTAAATGCTAGAATCAATCGGAATAGAAATAAAATACAGTGTCAGCTTTCAATTATCTATTAATTTTATTAAAATTTGTTGACCACACTGAGGCTAACTTGATTTTCACATAGCGGCGTCGGCTTTAGAATGTAAAATTCTGGAAAAAAACGCTAACCAACCAAAACAAAGTTGATTAAAATAATTTTTAAATACGCATTTTACTGACCTGTAAACAATTCTCTAAAGCGTCGATCAAACAACTCCAACTACTATCTCTTGATTCCGAATGTCTTAAAAACACACACACACAAATGCATGCTTCTTTTTTGTTTTTTTTTATTAATATCTACCTATAGGGTGCTATAAAACCGAATAAAAGATTTAATATTTTTTAAATAGACGGTTTTCTACAGACGCCCATTTGAAGGATTTTCGAAAAAACGATTATAAGGGAGAGAGACAATCTTTCAACATTATAATTAAATTTGTATATTTGCTTCTACCATTTGACAAAATTATCAATAACAATTTATACAATATTAAAAAATTAATTGAATACCAAAACCAACCTATTTGATAGTATGATGGAAGGGTAAACCAATAATTTTCCAGTCCGCCCCTAAACTATTATTACCTCCAGTAAATGGTTATTTAAATTATTGGCACAAGTATTAGACATTGTAGAAATTTTTACTACGTCACCTACAGATGACAACGGCGTAGATACCACTTCCAAACCCTCAGGAATAACAGTCACAGATTCATGTACAAGCGAAAATGCATTTGGATGTACTCTTGAGAAGACCTTAGTTTATACGAGCTTGTATTTTCGTACGGTTAGCAGGTGGTATTGTGGAAGAAGTTGATACATTCAAATTCTGGTTGCAGCGGTCTAACCAGCGAGCAAATCTGAGTTTTTGGTAGATTCTGTAAATAAAATTTTCGCCAGCAGTAAACAGTTCCAAAGAATTTTGTCATGTTTCATTAATTATTTTTTTTTTAAATTTAAGCCACAAGAAACAATAATTTGAAAAGGGGAAAAAACTTATGCCAGCCATGACAACTTTCGATCTCCCAAAATAATTTGTTGTATAGTAACAATAGGTTAAAAAAACAAAACAAATTTATTAAAAAAAAACATCAGCAGCCTTTCTGTTTAATTTTATTAAAAAAACAGGTATACCTACTAATTTTTTTAAAAAACTTTGAACGCAACACAAAAAAGTCAAGGCAGGGCAAGGTGATATTGACAATAACTCTACAAACCTAAAAACATCAATGCCAAAAAAAAATAATTACTATTTAAGACGTTTTAAAAAAAAAAATGGTAATTTGATTTCTATACAACTAGAAAAACTAGCTTTCATTAAAAATTAATCCAACAAGTAATATCAGGTCTTCATATTTTAAAAACCAATAAATGTTTGCTTTGATGTAAATTTTCGATACTGTATAATTATTCCTTTGCAATTGTCTTGTGTAAAAAAACGTGTTTCTTAGAGATTCGCAACGACAATGACGTTGCGATAAGCAATAGCGACAAAAAACCTGGTAAATGCTAGAATCAATCGGAATAGAAATAAAATACAGTGTCAGCTTTCAATTATCTATTAATTTTATTAAAATTTGTTGACCACACTGAGGCTAACTTGATTTTCACATAGCGGCGTCGGCTTTACAATGTAAAATTCTGGAAAAAAACGCTAACCAACCAAAACAAAGTTGATTAAAATAATTTTTAAATACGCATTTTACTGACCTGTAAACAATTCTCTAAAGCGTCGATCAAACAACTCCAACTACTATCTCTTGATTCCGAATGTCTTAAAAACACACACACACACAAATGCATGCTTCTTTTTTGTTTTTTTTTTATTAATATCTACTTATAGGGTGCTACAAAACCGAATAAAAGATTTAATATTTTTTTAAATAGACGGTTTTCTACAGACGCCCATTTGAAGGATTTTCGAAAAAACGATTATAAGGGAGAGAGACAATCTTTCAACATTATAATTAAATTTGTATATTTGTTTCTACCATTTGACAAAATTATCAATAACAATTTATACAATATTAAAAAATTAATTGAATACCAAAACCAACATATTTGATAGTATGATGGAAGGGTAAACCAATAATTTTCCAGTCCGCCCCTAAACTATTATTACCTCCAGTAAATGGTTATTTAAATTATTGGCACAAGTATTAGACATTGTAGAAATTTTTACTACGTCACCTACAGATGACAACGGCGTAGATACCACTTCCAAACCCTCAGGAATAACAGTCACAGACTCATGGACAAGCGAAAATGCAGTTGGATGTACTCTTGAGAATACCTTAGTTTAACCAACCAAAACAAAGTTGATTAAAATAATTTTTAAATACGCATTTTACGGACCTGTAAACAATTCTCTAAAGCGTCCATCAAACAACTCCAACTACTATCTCTTGATTCCAAATGTCTTATAAACACACACACACAAACGCATGCTTCTTTTTTGTTTTTTTTTTAATTAATATCTACCTATAGGGTGCTACAAAACCGAATAAAAGATTTAATATTTTTTTAAATAGACGGTTTTCTACAGACGCCCATTTGAAAGATTTTCGAAAAACCGATTACAAGGGAGAGAGACAATCTTTCAACATTATAATTAAATTTGCATATTTTTTTCTACCATTTGACAAAATTATCAATAACAATTTATACAATATTAAAAAATTAATTGAATACCAAAACCAACCTATTTGATAGTATGATGGAAGGGTAAACCAATAATTTTCCAGTCCGCCCCTAAACTATTATTACCTCCAGTAAATGGTTATTTAAATTATTGGCACATGTATTAGACATTGTAGAAATTTTTACTACGTCACCTACAGATGACAACGGCGTAGATACCACTTCCAAACCCTCAGGAATAACAGTCACAGACTCATGTACAAGCGAAAATGCAGTTGGATGTACTCTTGAGAAGACCTTAGTTTATACGAGCTTGTATTTTCGTACGGTTAGCAGGTGGTATTGTGGAAGAAGTTGATACATTCAAATTCTGGTTGCAGCGGTCTAACCAGCGAACAAATCTGAGTTTTTGGTAGATTCTGTAAACAAAATTTTCGCCAGCAGTAAACAGTTCCAAAGAATTTTGTCATGTTTCATTAATTATTTTTTTTTAAATTTAAGCCACAAGAAACAATAATTTGAAAAGGGGAAAAAACTTATGCCAGCCATGACAACTTTCGATCTCCCAAAATAATTTGTTGTATAGTAACAATAGGTTAAAAAAACAAAACAAATTTATTAAAAAAAAAACATCAGCAGCCTTTCTGTTTAATTTTATTAAAATAACAGGTATACCTACTAATTTTTTTAAAAAACTTTAAACGCAACACAAAAAAGTCAAGGCAGGTCAAGGTGATACTGACAATAACTCTACTAACCTAAAAACATCAATGCCAAAAAAAAATTAATTACTATTTAAGATGTTTTAAAAAAAAATGGTAATTTGATATCTAAACAACTAGAAAAACTAGCTTTCATTCAAAATTAAACCAAAAAGTAATATCAGGTCTTCATATTTTAAAAACAAATAAATGTTTGCTTTGATGTAAATTTTCGATACTGTATAATTATCCCTTTGCAATTGTCTTGTGTAAAAAAACGTGTTTGTTAGAGATTTGCAACGACCGACGTCTAGAATTATTATTAAAAATCATTACGTCTTGTTTATCGAGACGGCAGTTGCAGTGCATTTATGAAGTCATGAGCCTGTTGAATGTTAGGTATCCATGACGACGTTGCGATAAGCAATAGCGACAAAAAACCTGGTAAATGCTAGAATCAATCGGAATAGAAATAAAATACAGTGTCAGCTTTCAATTATCTATTAATTTTATTAAAATTTGTTGACCACACTGAGGCTAACTTGATTTTCACATAGCGGCGTCGGCTTTAGAATGTAAAATTCTGGAAAAAAACGCTAACCAACCAAAACAAAGTTGATTAAAATAATTTTTAAATACGCATTTTACTGACCTGTAAACAATTCTCTAAAGCGTCGATCAAACATCTCCAACTACTATCTCCTGATTCCGAATGTCTTAAAAACACACACACACAAATGCATGCTTATTTTTTGTTTTTTTTATTAATATCTACCTATAGGGTGCTACAAAACCGAATAAAAGATTTAATATTTTTTTAAATAGACGGTTTTCTACAGACACCATTTGAAAGATTTTCGAAAAACCGATTACAAGGGAGAGAGACAATCTTTCAACATTATAATTAAATTTGTATATTTGTTTCTACCATTTGACAAAATTATCAATAACAATTTATACAATATTAAAAAATTAATTGAATACCAAAACCAACCTATTTGATAGTATGATGGAAGGGTAAACCAATAATTTTCCAGTCCGCCCCTAAACTATTATTACCTCCAGTAAATGGTTATTTAAATTATTGGCACAAGTATTAGACATTGTAGAAATTTTTACTACGTCACCTACAGATGACAACGGCGTAGATACCACTTCCAAACCCTCAGGAATAACAGTCACAGATTCATGTACAAGCGAAAATGCAGTTCGATGTACTCTTGAGAAGACCTTAGTTTATACGAGCTTGTATTTTCGTACGGTTAGCAGGTGGTATTGTGGAAGAAGTTGATACATTCAAATTCTGGTTGCAGCGGTCTAACCAGCGAGCAAATCTGAGTTTTTGGCAGATTCTGTAAATAAAATTTTCGCCAGCAGTAAACAGTTCCAAAGAATTTTGTCATGTTTCATTAATTATTTTTTTTTTTTAATTTTAAGCCACAAGAAACATTAATTTGAAAAGGGGAAAAAACTTATGCCAGCCATGACAACTTTCGATCTCCCAAAATAATTTGTTGTATAGTAACAATAGGTTAAAAAAACAAAACAAATTTATTAAAAAAAAACATCAGCAGCCTTTCTGTTTAATTTTATTAAAAAAACAGGTATACCTACTAATTTTTTTAAAAAACTTTGAACGCAACACAAAAAAGTCAAGGCAGGTCAAGGTGATACTGACAATAACTCTACAAACCTAAAAACATCAATTCCAAAAAAAAATTAATTACTATTTAAGACGTTTAAAAAAAAAATGGTAATTTCATTTCTAAACAACTAGAAAAACTAGCTTTCATTAAAAATTAAACCAACAAGTAATATCAGGTCTTCATATTTTAAAAACAAATAAATGTTTGCTTTGATGTAAGTTTTCGATACTGTATAATTATTCCTTTGCAATTGTCTTGTGTAAAAAAACGTGTTTGTCGTTGCGATAAGCAATAGCGACAAAAAACCTGGTAAATGCTAGAATCAATCGGAATAGAAATAAAATACAGTGTCAGCTTTCAATTATTTATTAATTTTATTAAAATTTGTTGACCACACTGAGGCTAATTTGATTTTCACATAGCGGCGTCGGCTTTAGAATGTAAAATTCTGGAAAAAAACGCTAACCAACCAAAACAAAGTTGATTAAAATAATTTTTAAATACGCATTTTACTGACCTGTAAACAATTCTCTAAAGCGTCGATCAAACAACTCCAACTACTATCTCTTGATTCCGAATGTCTTAAAAACACACACACACAAATGCATGCTTCTTTTTTGTTTTTTTTTAATTAATATCTACTTATAGGGTGCTACAAAACCGAATAAAAGATTTAATATCTTTTTAAATAGACGGTCTTCTACAGACGCCCATTTGAAGGATTTTCGAAAAAAAAAGCGATTATAAGGGAGAGAGACAATCTTTCAACATTATAATTAAATTTGTATATTTGTTTCTACCATTTGACAAAATTATCAATAACAATTTATACAATATTAAAAAATTAATTGAATACCAAAACCAACATATTTGATAGTATGATGGAAGGGTAAACCAATAAGTTTCCAGTCCGCCCCTAAACTATTATTACCTCCAGTAAATGGTTATTTAAATTATTGGCACAAGTATTAGACATTGTAGAAATTTTTACTACGTCACCTACAGATGACAACGGCGTAGATACCACTTCCAAACCCTCAGGCATAACAGTCACAGACTCATGGACAAGCGAAAATGCAGTTGGATGTACTCTTGAGAAGACCTTAGTTTAACCAACCAAAACAAAGTTGATTAAAATAATTTTTAAATACGCATTTTACTGACCTGTAAACAATTCTCTAAAGCGTCGATCAAACAACTCCAACTACTATCTCTTGATTCCAAATGTCTTATAAACACACACACACAAACGCATGCTTCTTTTTTGTTTTTTTTTATTAATATCTACCTATAGGGTGCTACAAAACCGAATAAAAGATTTAATATTTTTTTAAATAGACGGTTTTCTACAGACGCCCATTTGAAGGATTTTCGAAAAAACGATTATAAGGGAGAGAGACAATCTTTCAACATTATAATTCAATTTGTATATTTGTTTCTACCATTTGACAAAATTATCAATAACAATTTATACAATATTAAAAAATTAATTGAATACCAAAACCAACATATTTGATAGTATGATGGAAGGGTAAACCAATAAGTTTCCAGTCCGCCCCTAAACTATTATTACCTCCAGTAAATGGTTATTTAAATTATTGGCACAAGTATTAGACATTGTAGAAATTTTTACTACGTCACCTACAGATGACAACGGCGTAGATACCACTTCCAAACCCTCAGGCATAACAGTCACAGACTCATGGACAAGCGAAAATGCAGTTGGATGTACTCTTGAGAAGACCTTAGTTTAACCAACCAAAACAAAGTTGATTAAAATAATTTTTAAATACGCATTTTACTGACCTGTAAACAATTCTCTAAAGCGTCGATCAAACAACTCCAACTACTATCTCTTGATTCCAAATGTCTTATAAACACACACACACAAACGCATGCTTCTTTTTTGTTTTTTTTTATTAATATCTACCTATAGGGTGCTACAAAACCGAATAAAAGATTTAATATTTTTTTAAATAGACGGTTTTCTACAGACGCCCATTTGAAGGATTTTCGAAAAAACGATTATAAGGGAGAGAGACAATCTTTCAACATTATAATTCAATTTGTATATTTGTTTCTACCATTTGACAAAATTATCAATAACAATTTATACAATATTAAAAAATTAATTGAATACCAAAACCAACATATTTGATAGTATGATGGAAAGGTAAACCAATAATTTTCCAGTCCGCCCCTAAACTATTATTACCTCCAGTAAATGGTTATTTAAATTATTAGCACAAGTATTAGACATTGTAGAAATTTTTACTACGTCACCTACAGATGACAACGGCGTAGATACCACTTCCAAACCCTCAGGAATAACAGTCACAGACTCATAGACAAGCGAAAATGCAGTTGGATGTACTCTTGAGAAGACCTTAGTTTATACGAGCTTGTATTTTCGTACGGTTAGCAGGTGGTATTGTGGAAGAAGTTGATACATTCAAATTCTGGTTGCAGCGGTCTAACCAGCGAGCAAATCTGAGTTTTTGGCAGATTCTGTAAATAAAATTTTCGCCAGCAGTTAATTTAAGCCACAAGAAACAATAATTTGGAAAGTGGAAAAAACTTATGCCAGCCATGACAACTTTCGATCTCCCAAAAAAATTTTTTGTATAGTAACAATAGGTTAAAAAAGCAAAACAAATTTATTAAAAAAAAAACATCAGTAGCCTTTCTGTTTAATTTTATTAAAAAAACAGGTATACCTACTAATTTTTTTAAAAAACTTTGAACGCAACACAAAAAAGTCAAGGCAGGTCAAGGTGATACTGACAATAACTCTACAAACCTAAAAACATAAATGCCAAAAAAAAAATTAATTACTATTTAAGACGTTTTAAAAAAAAATGGTAATTTGATATCTAAACAACTAGAAAAACTAGCTTTCGTTAAAAATTAAACCAACAAGTAATATCAGGTCTTCATATTTAAAGAACATAAATGTTTGCTTTGATGTAAATTTTCGATACTGTATAATTATTCCTTTGCAATTGTCTTGTGTAAAAAAACGTGTTAGAGACTCGCAACGACCGACGTCTAGAATTATTATTAAAAATCATTACGTTTTGTTTATCGAGACGGCAGTTGCAGTGCATTTATGAAGTCATGAGCCTGTTGAATGTTAGGTATCCATGACGACGTTGCGATAACCAATAGCGACAAAAAACCTGGTAAATGCTAGAATCAATCGGAATAGAAATAAAATACAGTGTCAGCACACTGAGGCTAACTTGATTTTCACATAGCGGCGTCGGCTTTAGAATGTAAAATTCTGGAAAAAAACGCTAACCAACCAAAACAAAGTTGATTAAAATAATTTTTAAATACGCATTTTACTGACCTGTAAACAATTCTCTAAAGCGTCGATCAAACAACTCCAACTACTATCTCTTGATTCCGAATGTCTTAAAAACACACACACACAAATGCATGCTTCTTTTTTGTTTTTTTTTTTATTAATATCTACCTATAGGGTGCTACAAAACCGAATAAAAGATTTAATATTTTTTTAAATAGACGGTTTTCTACAGACGCCCATTTGAAGGATTTTCGAAAAAACGATTATAAGGGAGAGAGACTATCTTTCAACATTATAATTAAATTTGTATATTTGTTTCTACCATTTGACAAAATTATCAATAACAATTTATACAATATTAAAAAATTAATTGAATACCAAAACCAACATATTTGATAGTATGATGGAAGGGTAAACCAATAATTTTCCAGTCCGCCCCTAAACTATTATTACCTCCAGTAAATGGTTATTTAAATTATTGGCACAAGTATTAGACATTGTAGAAATTTTTACTACGTCACCTACAGATGACAACGGCGTAGATGCCACTTCCAAACCCTCAGGAATAACAGTCACAGACTCATGGACAAGCGAAAATGCAGTTGGATGTACTCTTGAGAAGACCTTAGTTTATACGAGCTTGTATTTTCGTACGGTTAGCAGGTGGTATTGTGGAAGAAGTTGATACATTCAAATTCTGGTTGCAGCGATCTAACCAGCGAGCAAATCTGAGTTTTTGGCAGATTCTGTAAATAATATTTTCGCCAGCAGTAAACAGTTCCAAAGAATTTTGTCATGTTTCATTAATTGTATTTTTTTTTTAATTTAAGCCAACAAGAAACAATAATTTGAAAAGGGGAAAAAACTTATGCCAGCCATGACAACTTTCGATCTCCCAAAATAATTTGTTGTATAGTAACAATAGGTTAAAAAAACAAAACAAATTTATTAAAAAAAAAAACATCAGCAGCCTTTCTGTTTAATTTTATTAAAATAACAGGTATACCTACTAATTTTTTTAAAAAACTTTGAACGCAACACAAAAAAGTCAAGGCAGGTCAAGGTGATACTGAAAATAACTCTACAAACCTAAAAACATCAATGCCAAAAAAAAATTAATTACTATTTAAGATGTTTTAAAAAAAAATGGTAATTTGATATCTAAATAACTAGAAAAACTAGCTTTCATTAAAAATTAAACCAACAAGTAATATCAGGTCTTCATATTTTAAAAACAAAACGTGTTTGTTAGAGACTCGCAACGACCGACGTCTAGAATTATTATTAAAAATCATTACGTCTTGTTTATCGAGACGGCAGTTGCAGTGCATTTATGAAGTCATGAGCCTGTTGAATGTTAGGTATCCATGACGACGTTGCGATAAGCAATAGCGACAAAAAACCTGGTAAATGCTAGAATCAATCGGAATAGAAATAAAATACAGTGTCAGCTTTCAATTATCTATTAATTTTATTAAAATTTGTTGACCACACTGAGGCTAACTTGATTTTCACATAGCGGCGTCGGCTTTAGATTGTAAAATTCTGGAAAAAAACGCTAACCAACCAAAACAAAGTTGATTAAAATAATTTTTAAATACGCATTTTACTGACCTGTAAACAATTCTCTAAAGCGTCGATCAAACAGCTCCAACTACTATCTCTTGATTCCGAATGTCTTAAAAACACACACACAAATGCATGCTTCTTTTTTGTTCTTTTTTTATTAATATCTACCTATAGGGTGCTACAAAACCGAATAAAAGATTTAATATTTTTTTAAATAGACGGTTTTCTACAGACGCCCATTTGAAAGATTTTCGAAAAACCGATTATAAGGTAGATAGACAATCTTTCAACATTATAATTAAATTTGTATATTTGTTTCTACCATTTGACAAAATTATCAATAACAATTTATACAATATTAAACAATTAATTGAATACCAAAACCAACCTATTTGATAGTATGATGGAAGGGTAAACCAATAATTTTCCAGTCCGCCCCTAAACTATTATTACCTCCAGTAAATGGTTATTTAAATTATTGGCACAAGTATTAGACATTGTAGAAATTTTTACTACGTCACCTACAGATGACAACGGCGTAGATACCACTTCCAAACCCTCAGGAATAACAGTCACAGACTCATGTACAAGCGAAAATGCAGTTGGATGTACTCTTGAGAAGACCTTAGTTTATACGAGCTTGTATTTTCGTACGGTTAGCAGGTGGTATTGTGGAAGAAGTTGATACATTCAAATTCTGGTTGCAGCGGTCTAACCAGCGAGCAAATCTGAGTTTTTGGTAGATTCTGTAAATAAAATTTTCGCCAGCAGTAAACAGTTCCAAAGAATTTTGTCATGTTTCATTAATTATTTTTCTTTTAAATTTAAGCCACAAGAAACAATAATTTGAAAAGGGGAAAAAACTTATGCCAGCCATGACAACTTTCGATCTCACAAAATAATTTGTTGTATAGTAACAATAGGTTAAAAAAACAAAACAAATTTATTAAAAAAAAACATCAGCAGCCTTTCTGTTTAATTTTATTAAAAAAACAGGTATACCTACTAATTTTTTAAAAAAACTTTGAACGCAACACAAAAAAGTCAAGGCAGGTCAAGGTGATACTGACAATAACTCTACAAACCTAAAAACATCAATGCCAAAAAAAAATTAATTACTATTTAAGACGTTTTAAAAAAAAATGGTAATTTGATTTCTAAACAACTACAAAAACTAGCTTTCATTAAAAATTAAACCAACAAGTAATATCAGGTCTTCATATTTTAAAAACAAATAAATGTTTGCTTTGATGTAAATTTTCGATACTGTATAATTATTCCTTTGCAATTGTCTTGTGTAAAAAAACGTGTTTCTTAGAGATTCGCAACGACAACGACGTTGCGATAAGCAATAGCGACAAAAAACCTGGTAAATGCTAGAATCAATCGGAATAGAAATAAAATACAGTGTCAACTTTCAATTATCTATTAATTTTATTAAAATTTTTTGACCACACTGAGGCTAACTTGATTTTCACATAGCGGCGTCGGCTTTAGAATGTAAAATTCTGGAAAAAAAACGCTAACCAACCAAAACAAAGTTGATTAAAATAATTTTTAAATACGCATTTTACTGACCTGTAAACAATTCTCTAAAGCGTCGATCAAACAACTCCAACTACTATCTCTTGATTCCGAATGTCTTAAAAACACACACACACAAATGCATGCTTCTTTTTTGTTTTTTTTTTATTAATATCTACCTATAGGGTGCTATAAAACCGAATAAAAGATTTAATATTTTTTAAATAGACGGTTTTCTACAGACGCCCATTTGAAGGATTTTCGAAAAAACGATTATAAGGGAGAGAGACAATCTTTCAACATTATAATTAAATTTGTATATTTGCTTCTACCATTTGACAAAATTATCAATAACAATTTATACAATATTAAAAAATTAATTGAATACCAAAACCAACCTATTTGATAGTATGATGGAAGGGTAAACCAATAATTTTCCAGTCCGCCCCTAAACTATTATTACCTCCAGTAAATGGTTATTTAAATTATTGGCACAAGTATTAGACATTGTAGAAATTTTTACTACGTCACCTACAGATGACAACGGCGTAGATACCACTTCCAAACCCTCAGGAATAACAGTCACAGATTCATGTACAAGCGAAAATGCAGTTGGATGTGCTCTTGAGAAGACCTTAGTTTATACGAGCTTGTATTTTCGTACGGTTAGCAGGTGGTATTGTGGAAGAAGTTGATACATTCAAATTCTGGTTGCAGCGGTCTAACCAGCGAGCAAATCTTAGTTTTTGGCAGATTCTGTAAATAAAATTTTCGCCAGCAGTAAACAGTTCCAAAGAATTTTGTCATGTTTCATTAATTTTTTTTTTTTTAAATTTTAAGCCACAAGAAACATTAATTTGAAAAGGGGAAAAAACTTATGCCAGCCATGACAACTTTCGATCTCCCAAAATAATTTGTTGTATAGTAACAATAGGTTAAAAAAACAAAACAAATTTATTAAAAAAAAACATCAGCAACCTTTCTGTTTAATTTTATTAAAAAAACAGGTATACCTACTAATTTTTTTAAAAAACTTTGAACGCAACACAAAAAAGTCAAGGCAGGGCAAGGTGATATTGACAATAACTCTACAAACCTAAAAACATCAATGCCAAAAAAAAATAATTACTATTTAAGACGTTTTAAAAAAAAAATGGTAATTTGATTTCTAAACAACTAGAAAAACTAGCTTTCATTAAAAATTAATCCAACAAGTAATATCAGGTCTTCATATTTTAAAAACCAATAAATGTTTGCTTTGATGTAAATTTTCGATACTGTATAATTATTCCTTTGCAATTGTCTTGTGTAAAAAAACGTGTTTCTTAGAGATTCGCAACGACAATGACGTTGCGATAAGCAATAGCGACAAAAAACCTGGTAAATGCTAGAATCAATCGGAATAGAAATAAAATACAGTGTCAGCTTTCAATTATCTATTAATTTTATTAAAATTTGTTGACCACACTGAGGCTAACTTGATTTTCACATAGCGGCGTCGGCTTTACAATGTAAAATTCTGGAAAAAAACGCTAACCAACCAAAACAAAGTTGATTAAAATAATTTTTAAATACGCATTTTACTGACCTGTAAACAATTCTCTAAAGCGTCGATCAAACAACTCCAACTACTATCTCTTGATTCCGAATGTCTTAAAAACACACACACACACAAATGCATGCTTCTTTTTTGTTTTTTTTTTATTAATATCTACTTATAGGGTGCTACAAAACCGAATAAAAGATTTAATATTTTTTTAAATAGACGGTTTTCTACAGACGCCCATTTGAAGGATTTTAGAAAAAACGATTATAAGGGAGAGAGACAATCTTTCAACATTATAATTAAATTTGTATATTTGTTTCTACCATTTGACAAAATTATCAATAAAAATTTATACAATATTAAAAAATTAATTGAATACCAAAACCAACATATTTGATAGTATGATGGAAGGGTAAACCAATAAGTTTCCAGTCCGCCCCTAAACTATTATTACCTCCAGTAAATGGTTATTTAAATTATTGGCACAAGTATTAGACATTGTAGAAATTTTTACTACGTCACCTACAGATGACAACGGCGTAGATACCACTTCCAAACCCTCAGGCATAACAGTCACAGACTCATGGACAAGCGAAAATGCAGTTGGATGTACTCTTGAGAATACCTTAGTTTAACCAACCAAAACAAAGTTGATTAAAATAATTTTTAAATACGCATTTTACGGACCTGTAAACAATTCTCTAAAGCGTCGATCAAACAACTCCAACTACTATCTCTTGATTCCAAATGTCTTATAAACACACACACACAAACGCATGCTTCTTTTTTGTTTTTTTTAATTAATATCTACCTATAGGGTGCTACAAAACCGAATAAAAGATTTAATATTTTTTTAAATAGACGGTTTTCTACAGACGCCCATTTGAAAGATTTTCGAAAAACCGATTACAAGGGAGAGAGACAATCTTTCAACATTATAATTAAATTTGTATATTTTTTTCTACCATTTGACAAAATTATCAATAACAATTTATACAATATTAAAAAATTAATTGAATACCAAAACCAACCTATTTGATAGTATGATGGAAGGGTAAACCAATAATTTTCCAGTCCGCCCCTAAACTATTATTACCTCCAGTAAATGGTTATTTAAATTATTGGCACAAGTATTAGACATTGTAGAAATTTTTACTACGTCACCTACAGATGACAACGGCGTAGATACCACTTCCAAACCCTCAGGAATAACAGTCACAGACTCATGTACAAGCGAAAATGCAGTTGGATGTACTCTTGAGAAGACCTTAGTTTATACGAGCTTGTATTTTCGTACGGTTAGCAGGTGGTATTGTGGAAGAAGTTGATACATTCAAATTCTGGTTGCAGCGGTCTAACCAGCGAGCAAATCTGAGTTTTTGGTAGATTCTGTAAACAAAATTTTCGCCAGCAGTAAACAGTTCCAAAGAATTTTGTCATGTTTCATTAATTATTTTTTTTTTAAATTTAAGCCACAAGAAACAATAATTTGAAAAGGGGAAAAAACTTATGCCAGCCATGACAACTTTCGATCTCCCAAAATAATTTGTTGTATAGTAACAATAGGTTAAAAAAACAAAACAAATTTATTAAAAAAAAACCATCAGCAGCCTTTCTGTTTAATTTTATTAAAATAACAGGTATACCTACTAATTTTTTTAAAAAACTTTGAACGCAACACAAAAAAGTCAAGGCAGGTCAAGGTGATACTGACAATAACTCTACAAACCTAAAAACATCAATGCCAAAAAAAAATTAATTACTATTTAAGATGTTTAAAAAAAAATGGTAATTTGATATCTAAACAACTAGAAAAACTAGCTTTCATTAAAAATTAAACCAACAAGTAATATCAGGTCTTCATATTTTAAAAACAAATAAATGTTTGCTTTGATGTAAATTTTCGATACTGTATAATTATTCCTTTGCAATTGTCTTGTGTAAAAAAACATGTTAGTTAGAGACTCGCAACGACCGACGTCTAGAATTATTATTAAAAATCATTACGTCTTGTTTATCGAGACGGCAGTTGCAGTGCATTTATGAAGTCATTAGCCTTTTGAATGTTAGGTATCCATGACGACGTTGCGATAAGCAATAACGACAAAAAACCTGGTAAATGCTAGAATCAATCGGAATAGAAATAAAATACAGTGTCAGCTTTTAATTATCTATTAATTTTATTAAAATTTGTTGACCACACTGAGGCTAACTTGCTTTTCACATAGCGGCGTCGGCTTTAGAATGTAAAATTCTGGAAAAAAACGCTAACCAAGCAAAACAAAGTTGATTAAAATGAATTTATTAACTTTAAGAGGGGTATTTAAAAAACATCAAACTATTTTTCGATAAATAAAAGAAGAAAAAAAAACTTTATTCCCACTCAAATCTCCACATCGCCTGTCAAAATAAGCGCATCCTGGTTACGGCACCAACAATCTGTAGTAAAACATACCTACCCAGGTTCGTTTAACAAATTAAAATAAAACAACCAAAATAAATAAAAGCCCACGTTGTTAACCCCACTCAATATAATTTTACTTGCCCAGAATGCGCCTGACAATAACAAATTTAGGGAGACTTGAGGTAAGGTGAGGTATGTAAAATTAACACAAAATTAAAAAAAACTCCTAATTTATTAATTCAAAAAAAATCAATAGTAGTGCCGTACTCAGCCTGAAATTCACGAGGGAAAAGAGCACGGCAGGGAAACCCTCGATCTCAATTCCAAAAATCGAGTCATGCTGTTCCAAACATTGAATTACAAATACTAATTAAATTACTAAAAAAAATAAAATTACTGTCTCAGTACTAAAATTTGTCGTTTTACATTTATAGCAATACATTTAAAACTGAAGAGTTTGTTGTCAGTTAGCTGGACATCGCCAGAAGGTACTGAGGTCCCATACGGGAGGCTACTCAGCTAATAGTTGATATTTTGGGCTAATATCTCTAGACTATATTTTTTTACTTGCTAGGATATTCGCTCAATCACGGAAGGAAAATGTTAGTAGATTCACCAAGGCCCTTTCTTACATCCTGTGTCATGGCAAAAAATATATGATATATCTATTTCATACATCTTTGGTCATACGTCATACAAACTAAAATCCCAGCACAAAAGACAGCAAATGTTTTGATTTAATTTGAATATGCATGGTTCACAGTATAAAACGATTTGATCTAAATATACAAATGTTATAAACCACACATCAAATATAATAGAAATAAGAGAACATTTTATTTGAAATATAATTTTTAAATACGCATTTTACTGACATGTAAACAATTCTCTACACCGTCAATCAAACAACTCCAACTACTATCTCTTGATTCCGAATCTCGTAAAAACACACACACACAAATGCATGCTTCCTTTTTGTTTTTTTTTTATCAATACCTACCTATAGGGTGCTACAAAACCGAATAAATTTTTCTTTTTAAATAGACGGTTTTCTACAGACGCCCCTTTGAAAGATTTTCGAAAAACCGATTATAAGGGAGAGACAACCTTTCAACATTATAATTAAATTTGTATATTTCTTTCTATTATTTGACAAAATTATCAATAACAATTTATACAATATTAAAAAATTAATTGAATACCAAAACCAACATATTTGATAGTATGATGGAAGGCCAAACCAATAATTTTCCAGTCCGCCCTTAAACTATTATTACCTCCGGTAAATGGTTATTTAAATTATTGGCACAAGTATTAGACATTGTAGAAATTTTTACTACGTCACCTACAGATGACAACGGCGTGGATACCACTTCCAAACCCTCAGGAATAACAGTCACAGTCTCATGGACAAGCGAAAATGCAGTTGGGTGTACTCTTGAGGAGACCTTAGTTTATACGAGCTTGTATTTTCGGACGGTTAGCAGGTGGTATTGTGGAAGAAGTTGATACATTCAAATTCTGGTTGCAGCGGTCTAACTAGCGAGCAAATCTGAGTTTTTGGCAGATTCTGTAAATAAAATTTTCGCCAGCAGTAAACATTTCCAAAGAATTTTGTCATGTTTCATTAATTGTTTTTTTTTTTAATTAAAGCCAACAAGAAACAATAATTTGAAAAGGGGAAAAAACTTATGCCAGCCATGACAACTTTCGATCTCCCAAAATAATTTGTTGTATAGTAACAATAGGTTAAAAAAACAACAAATTTATTAAAAAAAAAACATCAGCAGCCTTTCTGTTTAATTTATTAAAAAAACAGTTATACATACTAATTTTTTTAAAAAACTTTGAACGCAAAACAAATAAGTCAAGGCAGGTCAAGGTGATACTGACAATAACCCTACAAACCTAAAAACATCAATACCAAAAAAAAAATAATTACTATTTAAGAAGTTTAAAAAAAATGGTAATTTCATACCTAAACAACTAGAAAAAACTAGCTTTCATTAAAAATTAAACCAACAAGTAATATCAGGTCTTCATATTTTAAAAACAAATAAATGTTTGCTTTGATTTAAATTTTCGATACTGTATAATTATCCCTTTGCAATTGTCTTGTGTAAAAAAAAACCTCGCAACGACCGACGTCTAGAATTATTATTAAAAATCATTACGTCTTATTTATCGAGACGGCAGTTGCAGTGCATTTATGAAGTCATGAGCCTGTTGAATGTTAGATATCCATGATGACGTTGCGATAAGCAATAGCGACAAAAAACCTGGTAAATGCTAGAATCAATCGAAATAGAAATAAAATACAGTGTCAGCTTTCAATTATCTATTAATTTTATTAAAATTTGTTGACCACACTGAGGCTAACTTGATTTTTACATAGCGGCGTCGGCTTTAGAATGTAAAATTCTGGAAAAAAACGCTAACCAAGCAAAACAAAGTTGATTAAAATGAATTTATTAACTTTAAGAGGGGTATTTAAAAAACAGCAAACTATTTTTCGATAAATAAAAGAAGAAAAAAAAAACTTTATTCCCACTCAAATCTCCACATCGCCTGTCAAAATAAGCGCATCCTGGTTACGGCACCAACAATCTGTAGTAAAACATACCTACCCAGGTTCGTTTAACAAATTAAAATAAAACAACCAAAATAAATAAAAGCCCAACGTTGTTAACCCCACTCAACATAATTTTACTTGCCCAGAATGCGCCTCACAATAACAAATTTAGGGAGACTTGAGGTAAGGTGTGGTATGTAAAATAAACACAAAATTAAAAAAAAACTCCTAATTTATTAATTCAAAAAAAATCAATAGTAGTGCCGTACTTAGCCTGAAATTCACGAGGGAAAAGAGCACGGCAGGGAAACCCTCGATCTCAATTCCAAAAATCGAGTCATGCTGTTACAAACATTGAATTACAAATACTAATTAAATTACTAAAAAAAAAAAATTACTGTCTCAGTACTAAAATTTGTCGTTTTACATTTATAACAATACATTTAAAACTGAAGAGTTTGTTGTTAGTTAGCTGGACATCGCCAGAAGGTACTAAGGTCCCATACGGGAGGCTACTCACCTAATAGTTGATATTTTGGGCTAATATATCTAGACTATATTTTTTACTTGCTAGGATATTCGCTCAATCACGGAAGGAAAATGTTAGTAGATTTACCAAGGCCCTTTCTTACATCCTGTGTCATGGCAAAAAATATATGATATATCTATTTCATACATCTTTGGTCATAGGTCATACAAACTAAAATCCCAGCACAAAAGACAGCAAATGTTTTGATTTAATTTGAATATGCATGGTTCACAGCATAAAACGATTTTATCTAAATATACAAATGTTATAAACCACACATCAAATATAATAGAAATAAGAGAACATTTTATTTGAAATATAATTTTTAAATACGCATTTTACTGACATGTAAACAATTCTCTACACCGTCAATCAAACAACTCCAACTACTATCTCTTGATTCCGAATCTTGTAAAATCACACACACACAAATGCATGCTTCTGTTTTGTTTTTTTTTATCAATACCTACAAGGTGCTACAAAACCGAATAATTTTTTTTTTTAAATAGACGGTTTTCTACAGACGCCCCTTTGAAAGATTTTCGAAAACCCGATTATAAGGGAGAGACAACCTTTCAACATTATAATTAAATTTGTATATTTGTTTCTATTATTTGACAAAATTATCAATAACAATTTATACAATATTCAAAAATTAATTGAATACCAAAACCAACATATTTGATAGTATGATGGAAGGCCAAACCAATAATTTTCCAGTCCGCCCCTAAACTATTATTACCTCCGGTAAATGGTTATTTAAATTATTGGCACAAATATTAGACATTGTAGAAATTTTTACTACGTCACATACAGATGACAACGGCGTAGATACCACTTCCAAACCCTCAGGAATAACAGTCACAGTCTCATGGACAAGCGAAAATGCAGTTGGATGTACTTTGAGGAGACCTTAGTTTATACGAGCTTGTATTTTCGGACGGTTAGCAGGTGGTATATATGGTTGCAGCGGTCTAACCAGCGAGCAAATCTGAGTTTTTGGCAGATTCTGTAAATAAAATTTTCGCCAGCAGTAAACAGTTCCAAAGAATTTTGTCATGTTTCATTAATTGTTTTTTTTTTATTTAAGCCAACAAGAAACAATAATTTATATATTTTAAAAACAAATAAATGTTTGCTTTGATTTAAATTTTCGATACTGTATAATTATCCCTTTGCAATTGTTTTGTGTAAAAAAAACGTTTTTTTGAGAGACTCGCAACGACTGACGTCTAGAATTATTATTAAAAATCATTACGTCTTGTTTATCGAGACGGCAGTTGCAGTGCATTTATGAAGTCATGAGCCTGTTGAATGTTAGGTATCCATGACGACGTTGCGATAAGCAATAGCGACAAAAAACCTGGTAAATGCTAGAATCAATCGGAATAGAAATAAAATGCAGTGTCGGCTTTCAATTATCTATTAATTTTATTAAAATTTGTTGACCATACTGAGGCTAACTTGATTTTCACATAGCGGCGTCGGCTTTAGAATATAAAATTCTGGAAAAAAACGCTAACCAAGCAAAACAAAGTTGACTAAAATGAATTTATTAACTTTAAACAACCAAAATAAATAAAAGCCCAACGTTGTTAACCCCACTCAACATAATTTTACTTGCCCAGAATGCGCCTGACAGTAATAAACCGTCAATCAAACAACTCCAACTACTATCTCTTGATTCCGAATCTCGTAAAAACACATACACACACAAATGCATTCTTCTTTTTTGTGCTTCAAAACCGAATAAAAATTTAATATTTTTTTAAATAGACGGTTTTCTACAGACGCCCCTTTGAAAGATTTTCGAAAAACCGATTATAAGGGAGAGAGACTATCTTTCAACATTATAATTAAATTTGCATATTTGTTTCTATTATTTGACAAAATTATCAACAACAATTTATACAATATTAAAAAATTAATTGAATACCAAAACCAACATATTTGATAGTATGATGGAAGGCCAAACCAATAATTTTCCAGTCCGCCCCTAAACTATTATTACCTCCGGTAAATGGTTATTTAAATTATTGGCACAAGTATTAGACATTGTAGAAATTCTTACTACGTCACCTACAGATGACAACGGCGTAGATACCACTTCCAAACCCTCAGGAATAACAGTCACAGACTCATGGACAAGCGAAAATGCAGTTGGATGTACTCTTGAGGAGACCTTAGTTTATACGAGCTTGTATTTTCGTACGGTTAGCAGGTGGTATTGTGAAAGAAGTTGATACATTCAAATTCTGGTTGCAGCGGTCTAACCAGCGAGCAAATCTGAGTTTTTGGCAGATTCTGTAAATAAAATTTTCGCCAGCAGTAAACAGTTCCAAAGAATTTTGTCATGTTTCATTAATTGTTTTTTTTTAACAAGTAATAATAATTTTAAAAGGAGAAAAAACTTATGCCAGCCATGACCACTTTCGATCTCCCAAAATAATTTGTTGTATAATAACAATAGGTTAAAAGAACAAAACAAATTTATTAAAAAAAAACATCAGCAGCCTTTCTGTTTAATTTTATTAAAAAAACAGTTATACCTACTAATTTTTTTAAAAAACTTTGAACGCAACAAAAAAAAGTCAAGGCAGGTCAAGGTGATACTGACAATAACTCTAGAAACCTAAAAACATCAATGCCAAAAAAAATTAATTTCTATTTAAGACGTTTAAAAAAAAAATGGTAATTTGATATCTAAACAACTAGAAAAAACTAGCTTTCATTAAAAATTAAACCAACAAGTAATATCAGTTTGCTTTGATTTAAATTTTCGATACTGTATAATTAAAAGATTAAACGAACTTACCTAAGTGAAGTTTGATCTTAATTATATGACCGCCTCTTCCGAATAGATCACTATGTAGTGTACTCTTCGCCGGCAGGTGGAGCCACGCACTTTAAAGCTAGACTAAAAAAGCTCATCCGAGCCACCCCCATACCCATATGTGTATCGATAATTCATTATTTCAAAGCAGTAACTGTTGCACTAGAATAGATCACGGGTTTTGGGAGGGAGGGAATGATCTATTCGGAAGAGGCGGTCATATAATTAAGATCAAACTTCACTTAGGTAAGTTCGTTTAATCTTTTAATTATATTTCCCGCCTCTTCCTTCTAGATCACTATGTAGATGTTCAAAGCTAGCAGTGCAACAGTAATAGAAAAAAAAATAAAATTAAAAATGAATAACGTTCTCATAAAGCGAATACTTAGTTTAATTTTTAAATAGTAGAAAAATTATTTAAAAAAAAACGACAAAATAAAAATGTCTTACAATATAGTTTTATAACCTACTTAAAACTGCGTTCGCAAAATTATCTGGCTTCAATAAGGGCCTATGGTAAAATTTTGCGAACACGCTAGATGAAGCAGTCCATCCCGCTGTGTTGCGTATTGTATCGATGTTAATACCCCTACTTAAAGCTGTAGATGTAGACGCGTGTCTGGTACTATGTGCCGTAAAAATTGCCGTGTCTATTCCACTTTTGCTAAAACCAAACGGATCCAATGACTTAGAGATTGAGACGTAGCCTCTTTGTGAGGCTTCTTATAGGTGAGAAAGAGTTTTGAAAATTGGCCCGACCGTCTAAAAGTAGCGGTTCTATTTAAGTAGCACATGAGCGTGCTCGCAACAAGTTTTGGTTCATTGTGAAAGAAGGGCAATACTAAAAGGGGCTGGTATCTGTTTGGGGCAGAAGTTTTGATCCTAGCCGGAATTTTTATTTCAATTTTTTCGCTGGATATTTGGATATTTTTAATCTCTATTAATGAAAATGTTTGCACTCTGTGGGCTGTTACAAGAGCCATTAACATCGATAACTTATGCGTCAGCGTTTCCAAACTAAGTGTATTATTAGGATAACAAGTTTGTAAATAATCTAAAACTGTAATCGGATCCCATGTCACATGATATTTCGGCAAGGAAGGACGTAATTTAAAAACACCTTTTAAAAATCTTTTAATCTGATAATTATCGCCCACTTTTGGTGATATAAGCAGTGCTAAAGACGAACGTATCGTATTTAAAGAACTATATGACATGCCGCGATTGAACAAAGAGGATAAGAAACATAAAATGCTATTGACATTTAGTTCAAAACAGTTTAGTTTTTGTTGGCCGCAATATTCCCACCATAATTTCATCCCGTTTCCATATTGCTTTATAGATGACTTTGCTAAAGAAGAAATGGATATCTCAATAGCTTCATCAGGAACCCCTTTGCTAATCATTGCTTGCCTGATAAGAGACCTGCTTCCAGGGAAAGCTGGCGGTGTAGGGCATGGGGCGTCCTGTCAAGGGATAATAATAAATTTGTATTAGGAGAGAAAAGTATTGACTCTTTGATAAGCAATGATTTAAACAAGGGGTACCATGGTTGACTTGGCCAGCAAGGAACAACCACAATACCCTCTGACTTATCCGCTATTATTTTCTGTAAAACTTTAGCAATAAGGGAAAAGGGCGGGAAAGCCTTTAGTATATGAGACCAAGATACTGTAAATGCGTCAACAATTTCAGCCTCGGGGTCTTTAAACCATGAGGCAAATTTCTTACATTTTGAGTTAATTCTGGAAGCAAATAAATCAACTTCAGGCGTTCGCAATATACGGCAAATTTTTTTGAACGCGTAATTTGCAAGAGTGAATTCAGTTTCGTTATCTAGGCAACGCGATTCTTGATCAGCGATAGAGTTGTCCTGTGATTTTATGTAGGATGCAAAAATAAATAAATTTAGTTGTTCGCACCACTGCCACATTTCCCTAGCGAGATTATTAAGATGTGTGAACTGTATACCCCCCATTCTATTTACATATGAAATGGCAGTGGTATTGTCTATCCGTAATAAAATCTCGCAGTTGACAAGATCTCTCGCGAAGCACTTAAGTCCAAAAAATGCAGCTAACAACTCTAAGTAGTTTATGTGGTTATTCTTATCTTCTTTAGACCAAAAACCCCGAGACTTAAAACCATTGCAACATATACCCCAACCTGTTAAAGAACTGTCAGTAAAAATCTCTAGTTTGAAATTAAAACTGTGAAAGAAATTTGAGCTAGATAGGTGGGTTTTCCACCACGAAATATCAGTCAGAACCTTTTCAGAAATTGTCATCTCGTGACTGTAAGAACCCCCTGATTGTTTTAGAGCCAAAAACTTTGCTCTTTCACAATTTTTTGTGTAAAGCCAGCCATATTTTATGGCTGGACATGCAGCAGTAAACTTGCCGACCAACTTTGAAAATTCCTGGATGGTAAGTTTAGCATTACTTTCAGCTTTGAGGATGTCTTTTAATATATTGTTTTGTTTTTCTATTGGCAGATATATTGACATATTGATAGTATTGTAAATAAAACCCAGATATTTTATCTGCGTGCATGGAATAATAACGCTCTTTTCCCAATTAATTATAAAACCTAAGCTCAATAAAACTTTTTCAGTCACCATAATATTAAAGCGACACTCCTCATAAGTTCTACCTAAAAGTAAAAAGTCATCAATATACAATACCGATAATAGACCCCGTTGTCGCAAGTAATATAATAGGGGTTTAAGAAGTTTTGTGAAAACATATGGCGCAGTATTAAGCCCGAATGGTAAACAAGTGTACTCATAAATCTGCCCGGCAAACACAAACCTCAGATATTTACAGTGTTTTTTAAGAATAGGGATCAAATAATAGGCGTCTTTGAGATCTAATGATGCCATAAACATATTTTTAGTTAATAATTTTGTGACCATTCTATGGTCTTCGATTTTAAAGTGTTCAGTATGAATAAATTTATTTAATTCTTTTAGATTTAAAATTAATCTAAAGGACCCATCACGTTTTGGGGTTAAGAAAATATTTGAAATAAATTGGTCGTACTGAACAAAGGACTTCCTTATGGCCCCAAATAATTCAAGGCGTTTGATTTCAGCTGATAAAAAATTATTTTCTATCAAGGACCATTTAATTTCATTGGGTATATGTTTTTGGAAATGTTTTTGAGAAAATGGAATTATATAACCTTGCACCCAAGATAATAAAAGTTTATCAGAGGTCAGTTTTTCCAGGAATGGATAAAATCTTTTAATCTACCGCATTTATAAGATACCTCTAATATGTCGTTGTTCGATCGTCCTTCACTTGTTTGCGCCGGTAAAATGGAGGATTCTCCTTTGGTGCGCGGAGAATCTTCCGAGGGCTCTTGGCGCCGTATACCTGACGTTTTGGGGTATATTTGGGTCTGCTTCGGTACCCCTTGAAGTTCTCCCGAGGCAGACTCTTCAAGTTTAAAGGGTTGCTGCTATTTTTGGCGACAGGAGCCTTAGATTTGAGGTCGGAAGACAATTTCTCCAAATCGCGTGCAGCTTTCACTCTTTCCCCTAGATTGCTCCCGAATAACCAGCCATCTACGGAGACGTTGACGAGTGTCGATCTAAGCTGTTTGTCGACATCTAGTGAAACTAGAGACCTTCTGCAAGACGACTCATCATTATGAATCTTTGAGAGCAAGCGGCCGGCATCGCTGAGCCACTCTATCAGACATTTGGTATGTGCCCCCCCCTCTTCTTTCAACAACAATGTCATTGATCTGCCAATTGCGACCAAAGCAGCACCCATTTGGTTTTGACGCGTAGACAACCTTTCATCTCGTTGTTTGTGTTGTTCCGTCAGAACGGATAGAACTTCTAAATTAAGTTTGGGAGCAGTGGCGAGACTCAAATTACGGGGAGGGGCATATTTTTTTGTATGGCGGATAGTATTTCGGGGTCAAGACCATCCTGTAGTATTTTAGACCAGATCTGAGCAAGCTCGTTGTTCAGATCCTCTGAATTAATCTGATCTGGGATGCTATTTTTACCAAGAAGAGTAAGAAGATCATCTGGTATAGGCCTGCTAGTCCCAGCACCGTTGTTGTCCTCTGAAAGGAACAGGATAGTTGTTAAAACAGAGAAAGTATGGAAAAATTAAACAAGGCTCATCACAGCGGCCTGTCTATATTTGTAAAAAAAATTAAATAAAAAACGGTGCTCGGATTACTCGTATCAAAACTCGTTGACGTGAGTATATGGTCATGTGAACAGTATTTTCCAAAAGTCTCGTTGGTACAAACTGCATTTGCTTATGTAGTATTAAGGGTACAGCACCCGCGGCCCCTAAAATTTTTTGTCCAACTGGACGGGTACTGTCTCTGTCAAAACTCGTTGACGGTAGGGTAAAAACCCATTGCTTACCAAAACTCGTTGATAGCAAACTATCTAGGATAGATAGGACCATACAGACAGTTTGGCCAAACTCGTTGGCAGCAAGCTGTCTTATTTACCTACTTATATAGTAAGTAGTAAACAATAAAAGTCAAAACTCGTTGACGTTAGTGTAAAATTATCGAAAAGTTTAAAATGCATAATAAAAAAAAGAAATATGTACTTACGTTCTGAGTCAGATGACTCATAATTCACAAGCCCAAAGGTAGCTGGTGTCTCATTTGCACTAGCACACTCGTTATCGGAACTATTATCCGAACTCACTGGTGAGGGCTCACGAATAACTTTACATTTTTTGTTTTTTTGTATTCGAGAAACTTTAGCCGATAATTCTTTCAATTGACCCATTATCGCGGATAACTCATCCGAAGATTTTGAGTCCGAATCATCATCGGAGGCGACCCGTTTCCTCGATTTACGCGCGTGTTTAGGCATTGTACGAAAGCAGCGACCGTTGGCGTGGATCCAACCGCACGCAAAAGAATAATGAATTATCGATACACATATGGGTATGGGGGTGGCTCGGATGAGCTTTTTTAGTCTAGCTTTAAAGTGCGTGGCTCCACCTGCCGGCGAAGAGTAAACTACATAGTGATCTAGAAGGAAGAGGCGGGAAATATAATTATCCTTTTGCAATTGTCTTTTGTAAAAAATCGTGTTTGTTATAGACTCGCAACGACCGACGTCTAGAATTATTATTAAAAATCATTACGTCTTGTTTATCGAGACGGCAGTTGCAGTGCATTTATGAAGTCATGAGCCTGTTGAATGTTAGGTATCCATGACGACGTTGCGATAAGCAATAGCGACAAAAAACCTAGTAAATGCTAGAATCAATCGGAATAGAAATAAAATACAGTGTCAGCTTTCAATTATCTATTAATTTTATTAAAATTTATTGACCACACTGAGGCTAACTTGATTTTCACATAGCGGCGTCGGCTTTAGAATGTAAAATTCTGGAAAAAAACGCTAACCAACCAAAACAAAGTTGATTAAAATGAATTTATTAACTTTAAGAGGGACAGCAAACTATTTTTCGATAAACAAAAGAAGAAAAAAAAACTTTATTCCCACTCAAATCTCCACATCGCCTGTCAAAATAAGCGCATCCTAGTCACGGCACCAACAATCTGTAGTAAAACATACCTACCCAGGTTCGTTTAACAAATTAAAATAAAACAACCAAAATAAATAAAAGCCCTACGTGGTTAACCGTACTCAACATAATTTCACTTGCCCAGAATGCGCCTGACAATAACAAATTTAGGGAGACTTGAGGTAAGGTGTTGTATGTAAAATAAACACAAAATAAAAAAAAAGTCCTAATTTATTAACTAAAAAAAAAATCAATAGTAATGCCGTACTCAGCCTAAAATTCACGAGGGAAAAGAGCACGGCAGGGAAACCCTCTATCTCAATTCCAAAAATCGAGTCATGCTATTCCAAACATTGAATTACAAATACTAATTAAATTACTAAAAAAAAATAAAATTACTGTCTCAGTACTAAAATTTGTCGTTTTACATTTATAACAATACATTTAAAACTGAAGAGTTTGTTGTTAGTTAGCTGGATATCGCCAGAAGGTACTGAGGTCCCATATGGGAGGCTACTCAGATAATAGTTGATATTTTGGGCTAATATCTCTAGACTATATTTTTTTACTTGCTAGGATATTCGCTCAATCACGGAAGGAAAATGTTAGTAGATTCACCAAGGCCCTTTCTTACATCCTGTGTCATGGCAAAAATATATAATATATCTATTTCATACATCTTTGGGCATACGTCATACAAACTAAAATCCCAGCACAAGAGACAGCAAATGTTTTGATTTAATTTAAATCTGCATGGTTCACAGCATAAAACGATTCTATCCAAATATATAGAAATAAAAAAACACTCTATTTGAAATATAATAATTTTTACATTTTTACAATTTTACTGACCTGTAAACAATTCTCTACACCGTCAATCAAACAACTCCAACTACTATCTCTTGATTCCGAATCTCGTAAAAACACACACACACACAAATGCACACTTCTTTTTTGTTGTTTTTTTTATTAATACCTACCTATAGGGTGCTACAAAACCGATTAAAAGATTTAATATTTTTTTAAATAGACGGTTTTCGACAATATTATGTTAAAGCGATATAATACGAACATAACATTATTTTTTATATACTTACATATGTGACTTCTACTACTATGTCGACTTACCACTGTTAATTTGAATAAAGTAAAGGTTGAGATCGAGTTCTTACCTTATTTTTTAGCTAGCTTATGTTTCGATTTAATTTTTAGCGTTCCTCATTAAACCCTTCTTGAGAAACACACCATTTGCACTGCACGCTTATTCTTGAGTGAGGTGAGTTGAGCGAAGTTCCCCGTGGAAAAAGGTGGTGAAAAAAGCTCACCTCACCTCACGGTCGTTCAAGAATAAGCGTCCAGGAAATCGATACCTTACAAAGATTTTTAAATTTTGTTTTATTTTACTTTTTGGTAGTTTTATTTCGTTATTTAGTTTCTTTAAAATTTTTCCCCACCCATCAATTTCAAAAACTTTAAAACTATTTACATGAAAAATGATTAAAGTAAATTTAAGGCAATGGAATTTCCTCGGTTCCTTCCGCGGTTTGTTTAATGCTCGACGTTAGGAGGGTAATGAAAATCCAAGGGAGGAGGTGTACTTTATCCCAGAGGCATGCATGTATCTGATTTTATCTACCACCTAATAATACTTACAGTAGCAACAATTTCAGCACCGATTTTTAACTATTTTCATTTTGCAGCAAGGATTTATACGTGGTACGGTGAGGTAAATTAAGCAAAACTCCTGGAGGGAGGTAAAATATGCAAAACTTTCTAGGGAGGTAAAGTATCTTCCAAAAAAGTTATCAATATTGACAGCAATTGTCATGGCCAACCTTATTTTATGTGACAAATATGGAATAATGGGCCTAGTAAAATATAAAAAATAGACTTCTTTTATGATTTTTGGACCAATTTATATAATGTAATTCATTAAAAAAACAGGTTGTAAACATCTGAAAGTTCCAGATACGTATTTAGGGCGATATATTTAGTCACTACTCAAGGCTCGCGGCCATATTGACCGAAAATCCATGTTTTACGTGTCAATTTGGTTATAAAAATGGCGTCAACTGTAGGCCTGATGCCGTCTGCTTGCGATCAGAAGTTTTTGGCTCTGAACAATCAATCTAACTTGATTGGGAGGTTTTTTTTTCGGAAAACGCAAGGGTGGGCCATTTTATAGTATCTCATAGTTATATGTGTGAAGTTGATTCATTAAAAAAAAGGTTATAAACATCTGAAGGTTCCAGATTGCTTACGTGCTTTATAATATAGTCCATAAATCGTGTTGGGATAGAACTAATGGATAGTCACACATAGAGGATAATACGATTTACTGCTACTACTATCGATAGTACTATCGAGAGTCATGGATAGTTTTTACTATCGAATACCATCGATAATTTTTATGAACTATCGATAGTTTTAGATAGTCGCCGGATCACCGCGCGGAGGTACGTAGCACGGCTGCCACGGTTTCATTGCGGTCACTTTCACTAAAGAACCTCATAATTATTTGCCTGTTTTTTCTTTAGCCGCCAATTTTTGAACGCGTCCCTTCCTAACCTCACTTTATAATATAAAGTGAGGTTTGGTTTCATTCAATATTGTTTTTTGAAACTTTTTTGTGGCTTTAGCTTTCAATTTTTTGTAAACAAATGGAACAGTTTTTAAAAATTTCCCGCAACGGGAAATCAAAGCAAAATGATGGTAAGTTATTATTATGACACTGAGAAAAATTTTGAAGCCAAGGGCACTTTTTTTGGTGTATTTTTCTAAATACAAAAAAATTATGGATTTTTAGTGGTTGAAAAATTAATTTTGTATTACTTTAATTTTAGAGCAAGTGCACATGCATGCATGCACAAGTTGAACATATAAACAAACGACAACAAATTTTAAAAGTTTGGAACTTTTTAAAAGGTCTAGTGACAAAAAATTTGCAAAGTGCCTTAATTTTGGCAAAGAATATAAAACAAGTGGAAATACTACCAATTTATTAGATCATCTTAAAAGATTCCACCCCCATATCATAAGCGATAACAGAAGGGCATCTACATCTGCTGACGCTTCTGCTGAGATTAAGCAAGAATCAACTTCTGGGGCATTCAGTACCAAGTCTTGCTGTAGGTCCATAAGCCCATTTTTTAGAAGAGAAATAGAATACCCAGAAAATTCCTAAAGAAAAAAAACAGCTAGATAATACCATAACTTTAAAGATAGCCAATTATATACAACCCTTTAATATTGTTAATGACAAGGGCTTTAGGAATTTTGTACACTTGTTAGATGGCAAATATGTGATCCAAAGCAAATATACAATTCGAGAAAAACTTATGAAAGACATCTACAATGAGTTGCAAAGGGCTCAAGGAGATACTGTGGCCTTAACATCTGATTCTTGGACGTCAAGAGCCACAGAGTCTTATTTAACTGTAACGAGTCATTTTGTCACAAAGGATTTTGAAATGAAATCTGCAGTGTTATCAACCAAACCGCTGGAAAGTATTAACTATACTGCTGAAATTGTTGCGTCTGCTTTAAATAATATCTTTGTAAAGTGGAACATACAAAACAAGGTATCTTGCATTGTTACAGATAATGCTGCCAATATAATCAAAGCTTGCGAGCTATTCAAAAAAGAACTTTACCATGTGATAACTGTAAGTCCTCTTAAAGAAATTATAAGCAAAGGCAAAGACATTGTGATATTCATAAAAAGCAGTAATGTTGCAAATGAAATTTTTAAAAAAGAACAAAATACTGCTACTCCTTTAAAATTAATACAAGTAGTATCCACTCGTTGGAACAGCGCATACCAAATGCTTAAAAGAATTCTCCAAACAAGTGAGGCCCTCAATAAAACACTCTTGAAAATTCCTAAAGCTCCTCAAGCCATAGCTGCACAAGAAGTAGTAATACTAAATGAAGTTGTGGATATGTTAGCAGGCTTTGATGAAGCCACAACAAAACTCTCAGGAAGTAACAGTTTCCCTCGTTATTCCAATAATACAAGGAATCTTTACAACATTAAAGAACAAGCCTACACAATTGGAAACAGAAGAAGCTAAAGAAGTGTGTATAAAATTACTTGAGTCTGTACAAAAACTGCTCACGCTGCCTCACAATGGCCACATTGCCTCACAAATGGCCACATTGCTAGTTGAAGCAAGATGGCTTTAGATCTGATGAAAATATCAAATCTGCTTTACATTTTTTGGAACAGGAAATTAATCACATACAAAGAAAAGAAGCAGAAATTGCAACTGCAACATCTAAAAAGGCTAACACAGGCACTAACTAGCTTTTCTGGGTCAAGCGCGCTAGTTTCTTTCATGGACAGTAAAATGCAACAAAAAAACAGATCGTCAACAGTCGATGTTATTATTATGAAAAGACAATATATGGAACGTTCAAACTCAAATCCAGATACAGATCCACTACTTTTTTGGAAGGTAATGCTGTTGTACTTATTTTAATATTTAATAATTGTCAATTATAATTTGTTTTTATTTTTAGATAAATGCAAACGATTTTCGTCCATTAAAGGTATTGGCCCAGAAATATCTATGTATTCCGGCTTCCTCAGTTGAATCAGAAAGGATATTTAGCAAAACTGGACAAATAGTGAGTTAACGAAGGTCGAGATTAAAACCAAATAATGTAAACATGCTTGTTTTTTTAAATAAAAATAATTGGTTAATAAAAAAATAAAAAATATATATTAAAGTATTTGTCAATGTAAATGAAAGTTAGTTTTAAGAATTTAAAAATAAAGTTTTCGACCATTTCTTAGTTACTTTTTGTTATCAATAGGTTTTGATACTGAAAAAAATATTTTAAAATAAACATTTAGAAATTTTTTTAAACAAATGACATTTTTTACACTATTTTTTCGAGTATCGAAAACTATCGATAATTATCGATAATCAATTACCCAATCATAGATAAATATCGATAGTGCCGACTATCGATAGTTCTCCAACACTACTGCTCAAAAACCTGTGCACAAGTTGTCACGCCATTACTACGTATAAAGCCGCGTATACATCTGAGCAGACCCGCAAATGGGCAAGCCGAGTCCTAATGAGTATTCGGATGTGGCGCCGCGTACTCATCTGAGCGGGACACACGAGCAAAGACACATGAGCTTCCATTCGGACCGCTCCATGAATGCTCGTAGTTAATTAACATTAATTAACAACATTAATAACGAAGAAGAAATCGAGGAGAAAGAGGCGCCTGTGGACATCACAATTATATGCGAAGAGAAGCTGTCAAATTGGTATTAACAGCACCTCGTTACTCAATGACTTCTCCGAGGAAGAGACCGGTCACTTCAAGAATTTTACCCGAATGTCCCAAGAGGACTTCGATTTTCTTCTAAATGCAATCGGACCAAAAATAATGAGACATGACACAGTGTTTAGAAAAGCAGTCTGCGTTGAAGAAAGGTTGGCAGTCACATTGCGTTATTTAGCTACAGGTGACTCGTATATTAGTTTGTAGTACCTATTCAGAATATCAAAGCAGCTAATATCGCAGATAATACCAGAGGTATGCCAAGCTATTATAGATTGTTTAATAGATCACGTTAATTTAAGTGTAGATTTTATTGTTCAGTTTGCGGCGTATTGTTAGTACATAATTTAGTATTATTGGGGAGATTCATAGTTACACGTATCATCTGAGAAATTCTCAAAATAATGACCCAAAACTTAATTAGTGTCGCTGCGTGAGCAAGGAGTTGATGAACGCGAAATCGGAGTAGGTGGTGTTTGCGGTATATCTGGCGATAACTGATAATTACCAAAAGAAGAGTGTCAAGAGGGATTTGATGTTTGCTAGTAATCCTATTGGTTTGTATTGGTTGTCTAATGAGGATAGCTCGATGGAAAAGGCTGAGGCGTAGGTAAAGTGTCGTAGAGACTCATTTCTAATTCAAATAAAACATTTGAGATTCTGTGCTGGGCCAAAGTTTTGGTCGGTCATCAAATTTATGAATTTTATTGGCAACGTGTTCTCCGAAAACGCTTCAATCATCTCTTAACTGTACTTGAAGCAGCTGTTGACACGTCTTTCAGATATCCAAAGGCCTCCTTTATTCTTGGGTCCTCCTCTACAATACGCCTCGTTTGGCGAAGACCTAAACGTTTTCATTTTAGGTTCAGTTTGAAGTGGTCTCTTTTTAAATCTTCTGTTACTGTGTCATTCAATTGTTCCTCAGTGATATCATCTATTTCCGATGAAGTGTTCATACCATCTGCAGAATCGGACTGCAGGTTCTGCAAAATAATTAAGAAAATATATATTAACAAGCAATCTTTTTTCACGATCACCATAGCTCACACGAACTACAATGTATCGAATTTTATTTTCTATGTCTTTTGCCAAAAAGACGAGCACTCATCGACAATGAACATGCATTTAGAACATTTTATTTTCTTTCAGCTTCCATCGACAGTGGATGAATGGGAAAATATCGCTCGGAGATTCGAAAACATTTGGAATTTTCCACATTGCGTGGGTGCTATAGACGGAAAGCACGTCATGTTACAAGCCCCAATTAAAAGCGGAAGTGATTTTCACAATTATAAATCATTCTTCAGCATTGTCCTGATGGTGATGATTGATGCCAACTACAATTTCATAATCGTTGATGTAGGATGCCAAGGCCGAATATCTGACGGTGGCGTATTTCGGAATTGTCAGTTGTATACAAAAATTGAGGATAATGACCTAAATTTGCTGAGGCTCTCGCCTCTAATTGGGAGAAGGCTCGAAATTCCCTTTGTATTTTTGGGCGACGCTGCATTTCCACTAAGTGAACAGATAATGAAACCCTACGCGGGTCAACATCCCAAACAATCCCCTGAGCGAATATTTAACTAACGCCTCAGCCGGGCACGACGTATTGTTGAAAATGCATTTGGTATTACATCAAGCGTTTTTCGAGATTTACGAAAACCGATGTTATTGGAATCTGAAAAGGCAGAAATAATAGTAATATATACACGCCACCTCGTTTTTGGATAGTGATATCAACGGAGACCCAATACCCGGCAACTGGCGAAATGATAATCAGAAAATGTCATCTGTTTTACCAATGAGAAATATACCTCGTAGAAGCAAATCAACAGCTACCAAAACAAGATTGGAACTGACTGAATATTTTTTTAGCAATGGCGCAGTTTCGTGGCAAAACAGATATGCCTAAAAAAATTCCCAACATAGATATGCCTAAACAAATACATCATCTTTCAAATATTTTTAATCTATTAATGTGACCTTTTTTGAAAAAAAAAATGCAACGACTAATTATTGTTCCATACGAATTGTCGGTCTATGAAAGATGAAAACTTTTTCCCTTGAAACAAGCGTTAGATTTAATTTTTTAAATTTAATTTTATTTAATAATAAATTTTACGGAGGAACACTTTAAGCTTCTCTTTTGAGTTTATATTACAACTCCACTTTAGTTCCTAATTTTAGCTTTAATTAAATTTAATACTTACACTTATGCTTTTCCGTGGCTCATCTTTGTCGTCCAAAAATGTGAGGTAATCAAAAGCAAAACATTTTGATGTGTACTTTTGTCTTTTCCTGAAAGCCAAAAAATATTTTGCAAATCCAAAACTATTTAACCATATCCTTCCTACCTGTTCCTGCTCCTTCTTTACTTTGGCCTTTTCTCTTCTGTTAGAACCTTTCAAGCTTTCAAATTTTCTCTGTATGTCTTCTATATCTCTACCACATGTGTCTGCGATCTCTCGCTAAGCATCATCCTTCTTCACCTTGTTAAAATAACTAGGATGTCGAGGATTCCATAATATCGGCCTCTGATGGTATAAGTCGATCATTACCAAACACTGGTATCGGGTAATAATTATCATTATTATTAATAATGTTGAAGAAGAAACCAACTTCTATTTAACGCCGTCCACACTGAGCACGCCTGAGCGCGTTCGCCGCACACGCTCACTTTGATGTACCGACAAAATTTGGATCGGGCTGAGCCTGTTCGGCGCACGTTGCTCAATTGTCCATTCGGTCCGAATGCTCAGATGTGTATGCGGCTTAATACCCAAAAAAAATGAGCGACGAAGCTATAGAGATAAAAAATAACTTCATGTCTCATAGTTTCTGTAATTTCTATGACGTTATACTATTTGCTATTCTTAGACTCTAGACATCGCTTTGACTCGCCACGTTTCTATTTCCTGCTATGCTGCACGAACAGCGAGCGACACCTTACCTCTTTGCGCGCACAGCCTGCTCAACGGAAGTATGGTAGGTAGGGATACGCGAGGCTATTTAAAGCGATGTCGAACGCATTTCAAGGCGTACATTCTACCGAACGCCTGCCGTAAACAACTCCACCTGAAGGTAAGAGACCGACCGGACCGATCAAGATAGTAGGTATAGTGTTTTCCGTAGGATGACGTTTACTGGGAAAACTACCGAGTGAGAGTGAGATGGGTTGATCTCGGGTTCCATGTTTACGAGCAATGTATCTCTCTCTTATACCTAGCAGTAATCTTTGAGACCGTGGGTTTAGTTGGATGTGACCGGTAAGAGAGTAAGAGTGAGGGAGCGAACTACACTTACATGTAGTGATCTCTCTTTCTTACATGTATTGCTCTCGGTTTTATTGTTTACAAGCAATGCATCTCTCTTTTCCGGTCGATCTCAGAATCAACGTCTTGAATATTGCTGTCTTTATTTTTCTTGCAACGAATGGAAATATCCTTGGGTATGGACTATTCTGGCGGCACCGTGCGGGAGCGAGAGTGAGATGGTGCTATTACTGGGTTTCGATTCCTAATCTCACATCTCCCTTTTGTTGGTGACTGGCGTATGTGTTGCTACTGGGTTTCGTTTCCTGGCAACACATGGCCGTCGCTCGTATGGTGGTGGTATGTTTTCTACACCTCAGGTATCGTCTTTCTTTAACACATTAGCAGCGGGTATCGATTCCTGATAGTGATGTCTCTTTTTAACACATTGGCGCTATAAAAAGCCTCATTCACCGGAATATAGGTAAATATTATATCTGACCGAGCCTGGTGTGTTGTGGAGTCGTATTAAGGAGCTTTAAACCGTTAACATTAAATACTAAATACCGGGGTTTACCGTAAACGTTATGAGATATGCAAGTTAACGATTCTTTCTAATATTTTCCGTCCTTTTCTATTGTATACCGTTGAATGCTAAATAAAAAGAACTGTTGATTCAAAATGAGTTAATAAATCCGCCATGTTGGAAAATTGGTTATTTTACTCGTGTTACTTAGGTTAAGAATCGAGACAGCTAGACCAGTGCTTTAACCGTCTCCACTGTTTAAAAGCTACCCGACGCTGTGGGCACTCTACCACATAAATCCAGAGGGTGGCGCCCGAGATGCTTGTTGGATTATCTCTCAGATGAGTAGTTAATCTAACAGAAACCGATGCCTACCGCTTAAAAACGTAAAGAACTTTACAAGACAAGCAGAACCTCATAAACCAACTACAAGGACCCGCCAGGAAAACCATAAACAAACTAACAATAATATCTGTATGAAGACTATGTTTATATTTCCTAACAAACAATCTGCTTTCCGATAACCAACATGGATTTCTTAAAGGAAAATCCACTTACATATCTATATCTAGAACGTATTACGATTTATCCAAAGCCTTTGATTTAGTTAATGTTCAACTTCTAAGAAAAAAATTAGAGTCCTATGGAATTACAGGATCTTCTTTGGAGTGGACTATCTCGTATTTTTCCGATCCCAGTTAGTTTTTTCAATTAGTGGGAAAGGATGAACCTACCATAAATAAAAAATTTAACTCTGTTACTAAACAAATCAAGTAAGGTGTATTCCTGATATTTTGTAGTAGTCTGTCTGACATCTTGGAGAAGGCCTTGGGCTTACACCAGTTCGCTGATGACACTAGTTCTACTGAGTATCACATAAATTACGGGGTAGGTCTAATGGCTTGTTACTTAACCTCCAAAAGTCAGTTATTGTCAACTTTAAAAACATCAGATCAGCTGACAGCAATAATAAATCCTCTCTTGTTTTCTTATATACTAAATCAATTCACAATGAGGAACATACTAAATTCTTGGCTGTAAATATAGATCCATACCTAAGTTGGGAAATACATGTGAATCAAATAGCTGGTAGACTTGCGACATCTTGTTTCCTGGTAAGAAACCTTAAGCAGGAGGTGAACACTAGGGTGATTCTTCTGTACATCCACGCCCATGTAATCAGCCGCCTTAGATATGGAATTATCATCTGGGGCTCTTACTTAAACATAGAAAGATTATTTATCTTGCAAAAGCGTTTGGTGCGCTGTTTGGATGGTGCAAAATGGAATTCGCCTGCGGCCCCAATTTTTAGAAAATACAATTTAATGACCACTATTTCTCTCTATTTTTATAAGCTACTTTACATAAAAAACATATAACTTGCTTCACAATAAATGGTAAAATCAAAAAGGGCGTTCAAACAAGACTATTCTCACAACTTTCAATTCCCAAACACAGGACCTCCCTTTATGAGAAGTCTTCATTGTACATGGGAATTAAAGCATTTAACAAACTTCCAGCGAGCATTAGAGAAATGGAAAATTTTGACATGTTCAAGCAAAGATTAAATGTCATTCTCACTGACTACGCGCTATAAAGCCACTCTGATTACTTTGAACTTGTATTAGATGTTTAGGTGTGAAACTTTTAGAATTAAATTATATGTGTGATGTCCAGGGTGTGCCTTTTGTTTGGTCGGTATTTTGCGGTTTGAAGAAATATGTGTCCTGTTATTAAAATATATATATATTTTTATGTTTCTACATTTTATATTTTTGTTTGTTTAGACCAAAGACAGATTTAAGTCTATTTGTTATTTTAGGTATCTTAATTATTTTCCAGTAGTTTTAGTATTTATTGACACATCTAATATACAAAATGTATCATATGGAGAGAGAATTTGGACTTAGTGTGAGTCCTGCCTCTCTTAGTCTTTGAAATATTGCTCTAAGTTTTTCTAAATGTTCTTCCTTGGTTTTTGAGAAAATTATAATATTGTCGAGATATATTAGAAAAGTGTTTCATTTAGTACTCTCAAAAACTTTATCTGCCAATTCTTGGAATGTATTGGGTGCTGTATATAACCCAAATGGAACCATAATAATCTCTTTTTCTTTGTGACTAACTCTATATGGTCTGCAGGTTATAGGAGTCTTATCCAGAAGCTCAATTTTGTGCTCTGTAAGATGAGTGCGCCCCATACATTTTTTAGATTTCGCAAAAACATCATTATGTTCCTCTGGTAGGTCCACTAAGCTGTCTCTAATTTTATTATCCTGGATGTGCTCGATTATGTAGTCTCTAATTGTCACTTTTATATAAATAGGCGGGCGTGTGATTTATTGATTTTACATTAATTTAAATCTTTGACGCACATATGTAGGGGGTAGAGCTAATAACTAATTTTTTAGAGCAAAAAAATGGTCATTATATACAAAATGGTAAAGTCTTGTTAATCTTATCGTTAAAATGGTCTATTTTTAAATCAAGCGTTTCATCCTCAAACGGTTGAATAACGTAAGATTTTGATAATTGTATCTTAATTCTATTTTTTCTCGTGCCTAACTCCTCATTTATCAAAGGTTACTCAATATTTTGTTGCAATTTGTCATTTCCTGTCTCCCTACTTCTATATTCTGTAGTGCTAGGATTTCTAGGGGTCTCCGAAATTAACCACTCTAACATGGACTCCTCGGAGTTCTCCATAGAACAATTTCTTTACTTTTATCGCTGTGTTCGTGTTTCATTTTTACTTACTAGGGTGTCTGAATAACATTTTTGTAACTGCTTTATTTTTTTCCTATTTTCCAGACTACTTTTTATGGGGTTATATGTGCACACCAATATTTCATTTCCAATAAACTCGAAAAAAACTACCAACTTTTGGGTTTTGAGCCAATAGTTTTTCTACGTTATCAAATTTTTCTAAAAATTCGACCGCTATTCCTTTCCCCATACGCAAGGTTTTCTTCTGGGACGCTAAATAGTCCTATATTTTTCTGTCAGGTTTCCTTTAAAACTTTAATACCTCTTTTTTTTAAATAAATACCAAAAATTGTTATATTTTTGTATGCAATCCGTAGGGGTAGTTCTAATTGTGATAATACATTCGTCCTAGCATATAGTTTTTTTTAATTTTTTAGCACCTCCTGATGACACAACGTTTTATAAAAGTTTTTCCCTTCTGATAGTCCTGTGGTATTAATCAACGGTTTTTGTTCCTTCAATCAAAATCAACTTATTTGATTGAAATCTGTTTAAAAAGTCCATGCCCAAAATAAGAGGGTAGGGTGAAGTCTCGATTATCTCCGTTTCGCAAGACGTTTTTAATGTTCCGATTTATAAAAATATTTTCTCTTTTCCCAAAATTGGAATTCTATATCCTCCAGCGGTAATTAAATTTGATTTAGAGCTACTATTTTCTCAAAAATTTTCTAACGTATTTTTTCTTATAACGTTTTTTACACTTCCAGTGTCTATTAGTGCCTCTAAGTGTTTATTATTTATTGTTAATCTTGTAATAATAGTTGTTAGGTGACTATCTTTAAAGCGGCACCTCCCCCCATTAGGCAAGGCAACCGAGAGAATTAATTTTGCCCCCCCCCCGACACATTTGAGTACGCTGATGCGTAATGTCCCACTCTATCGCACGCATAGCACCTCAGTCGATTATTTGCCGTGCGTGTGTTCGGTAAATCGCTATTTCCAAAAACTATTGTTGGTCTTGCCATATTTTCGCCGCTAGTTTGTGGTGTAAACCTTTGCTAATTCCTATTTTTAATCGGTTTATTCCTAGGTGTAAAATTTGTCCTAGATTCGAACATATTTTCCCGGACATTTTGTCCGTTTTAATGCTTCGTCACAGCCGAACTCCTTGGTGTAAAGTTTCTATTAAAATTCCTATTTGGGTTGTATTGGTTGTTTCTAAGGGTATTGTTTCCCCCGTTGTAATTTCTAGATGCGTTAAAATTTTCCCCATTCAATCCCGGCGTAAAATTTTGACTAGGGTTAACCTGATATTAGTGTTGATATATGAATTTTGAGGCCAACGGTTGTCTCACTCAGATAAAAATTACATTATTGAACCCAAGACTAAACCTGGTAAAAATCTGAATAACAGGGTTCGTTAACCACACGTGTCAATATCTCGTTTTAGCATTCGCCCAACAAGATTATAGACACCTTGCCTATGATTAATTTTATAGGACTTTTCGCAAAGTATAAGCCAAAAAATGTTGTTTTATTTATTAAGATGACATTAAATTAATTCTCGTGTTTCGGAATTCCATTGCCTATATTTTATTTAAACACGTATCAGTACCATCTCTGATCGTCTTCAGGTGCAAACAACAATCCATTCCTAAGGCTACGTACTTATATACTATGGGAAATCACTCAACCGTGAAGTTTAAGAAAATACCTCCGCCCAAATATTTGAAATTTTAACACTTGGTTTACTGAAAACACTCTGATTCTGCCCAATAAAGGCAGTTTCAAGGAATTTTCGTTTCTTCTAGTGTGACTCCTTGCGCAAAACCTTTGCTTCTGTCCACTTCATTCGATGCTGTTTTGACCATGCGTGTTCGGCGATTCCTGATTTCGTTGTGTCACCTCTTTGGGTATTCGTCTGATGTTCTTTAAGCCTAACAGATAGTGGTCCTTTTGTTTCACTTATGTATGTATGTATTCACCACACTCACAAGGAACTTGGTAAATACATTCCCTATGTTGTTTGTTCTCCGGTTTTGTTTTACTAAGAAGGCTAACAATTGTATTATTAGATTTAAAAGCTGTTTTAATATTAAAGTTGTTCGCTACTCTTCGAATTTTTTCTGATAATCCTTTAATGTATGGAATTGTTAAGAATGCATTTGCCTGGTTTTGGTCTCGTAATATCTGTCCTGTTTGCTGAAATTTAGAAATATTATCTGTTATAAGTTTAAGGCTGTAACCATTCTGCTGCAGATCCTTCTTAATGTTTCTTATTTCGATTTCCAAGTCAGGAGAATTGTTACAAATTTGAATGGCTCTATTATACAAAGTTCTTAGTATGTCTCGTTTGGTTGTATCAGAATGATTTGAACCTTGATTTAAATATTGTCCTGTGTGAGTGGATTTACGATAGACTGTTGTTCTGATGTCGCTTTCTACTCGTTTGACAAGTACATCAAGAAAAGGAATTTGACAATTTTTCTGCACTCCATTGTGAATTTAATGGTAGGTCTTATGTTATTTAGGTTGTGAAGATATTCTAAAAGTTGTTGGTCACTCCGGTCTTGCCTGCAAGAGGTTGTATAATTTTCAAAAGGAATTTAGACAGATTGCTTGTTGGAGAATTTCTGGAACTTGTGATTGGGCGTAAGGGCATTGCATCTTTGTGAATTTTGGGGAGTCTGTATAGATGTGGTGTAAGTTGAGACCTTGTGTTGTCCGGAATATATCTGGAATACTTTTTTAAAGTTCTATAAACCTTACTTTCGATTAATTGCAACGGTTCTTTTGAGAAAAGTTTATAGTTCCCTTTGGCAAGTACCTCTTCAACTTTCTGGTCATAGGTTTCCGTGTCCAAAATCACTGTTGCATTGCCCTTATCTGCGGCTAAGATTTTAACAGATTTGTCCTTTTGAAGATTCTTCAACGCGATTTCCTCTGACATACTTATGTTAGAGGTATGCTTAATAGGTTTATCAATAATGGTCCTTACTTGATGTCTGAATTCGTCGGCGTCTTGTCGTGGAAAAGGATGACTTTCTATAGCGGTGATGATATCGATAGCGGGTATCTTCTTTGGAGCGATGGAGAAGGTAAGTCCTTTGGAAAGTAAGTTTTCTTCTATGGGTGTTAACGTCTTCTTTGATGTATTAATGATGGTTCTTACAGTGTCGGTGGTCGATTGGCTTTGTGGATGTTGATGGGCCAGTTTCCTTTGATGCTTCGCTTGCCAAGTCTGTCGTAGATGCTTGCAGGTTCGTGTGATTTTGTTCAGAATCGGTTGATAATCTTCATCTATAGTGTATTCTCGATTCTCCTGAAACCGTTATCCCAGTTCTTCTGTCAGTAAGGATTTCTTCCAGCGATGAAAGCTGATTTGGGATCATATGAGTGCTTTACTGGCGTCATTTAGAATCCGCTGATCTCTTTGTCCTGGAAATGGTGCCTTAAGACGAAACGCAATCGGAATAATGTTGCTGTCTTCTGCTTCTCTGGTATGCTTAATTAAAGTTTTCTCATAGCCTCGAAAAAGATCGCTGATACCGGGTTCGTACCGGGATTCCAACGTTTGTTTGAAAGTTTGAGACAATAACACGTATGGTCAAAACAGCACCGAATGAAGTGGACAGAAGCAAAGGTTTTGCACAAGGAGTCACACTGGAAGAAACGAAAATTCCTTGAAGCTTCCTTTATTGGGTAGAAACAGTGTGTTTTTAGTAAACCAAGTGTTGAAATTCCAAATATTTGGAAGCCCCTCCTTGGGCGGAGCCAACGTCTTAACCTTCACGGTTGAGTGATTTCCCATAGTATATAAGTATGTAGCCTTAGGAATAAATTGTACTTTGCACCTGAAGACGATCAGAGATTGTACTGATCGAATCGTCGTGTATAGATAAAATATAGACAATGGAAGTTCGAAACACAGAGTTAATTTCAAATTCATCATTGTTTCAAACTTTCAAACAAGATGACATGGCATTTTGTTTCCCTGACCTGCTTTATTAAATGCATTGTGTTACTCAATTAAACCAAGTGAACAATTTTTTAAAACTTCAGACCATATGTTATATTTGTCAAGCAAAATTAAGTGAATTCGTTACAGTTAGGGAGCAAGACATTAGATGTAAAATGTTGGGTTTAGATTATAACGGTAACCTAGTTTTTTTTCCACTAATTTATACTCTTGATTTGTTTAGTGAATAAATTAACTTTTTCAGAAAGTAAATAAAACAAAGTGCTTAGAAAACCGTATTGTATGTTAAATGTTTATTTAATAAAAATTTTTATTAAAAAAAATACAATGACTTTCAAAAAAATTTAACAACTTAGGTAGATACATGTGAACCTATTTATTTGGTACACTTAAATTTATCTATAGGTAAAAGAGCTAATCCCATATAGAATAAAATATCACCTACAGTTTGTATGGCGGGCGAAAGCGATGCAGTGGATTCAGGGTGGTTCGGGTATAAATTGGAAGAAAATATTCGCCTTGTTTTTTTGTTTGCCGGCTCACGTGGAAATTCTTTGTTGTTGTTTTTTTTTGTCCGTTGCCCATGGTTAGCGATTCACGCCAATAAATACGAGATTTGCGAGTCACTTATTAAGCATTTTATTAACATTTTTACTTTTTATAGGTGAAAGGGAGGAAGAGAAGGATAGATACACGGAAACATCTTAAACTCAACAAATAAAATTAATTTTACATCTTATTACAAAAAAAGTCATGCTGAATAAAATGCATCGCATCAAGAATATTCAACCTTTTGGCGAATGCGGTAGAACACCTTACGTGTAAATTAAAATTAGAAAAAAATAATAAAATTATTAATACGTGTGACGTAACAGTTTGATCTTAAAAGAATAGAGAACTGTAAGAACACTAAGGCTGCTCAAAAGTTTTATGTTCTTAGCATTTTCAAGAACAATCACTTTTTTAAGTCGTTCTTGAAAATGCTGAGCATTTTTATTACGAGAATACGGGTCCAGTTAAACAGTTGCAAGTAAAATCTGACCTTACGTCAAAGCTACTCCATTGGAGATGTAATTTTAATCCTCTACTTCCTTAATAAAAACTTTACAATTTGGGACTGAATTCTCCTCTTCTTCCTGATATGCTTTCTCCTCTTCTGAGTCTTTTGCAGAATTATCTACCCTAATTTCTTCCAAATAATAATGATTTTCATCTTTTTTCGTTTTTTTGTCCAGTTTTTTCTTTAGACGAGTTTGACTGTGTTTGAGAACACAGTCTCTAGAAAATGCATCTCTCAAAGGATATGAAAAATTATTGTCAGCTTTGTAGATAATTTTGTAGAACAAGAAGCTTGTGCTCATTCCCGTCCAAGAATAATTGGTGGCTATTTCTTTTGTAAATATAATTGGAGCTAATTTGTATGATGCCTATTTATGAGTTTCTCTTGATGTGGTACCAAAGTAGACTCTGAAAGAGTTTCTCAATGTGGTCAAGTCTTCAAACAACAAATTTCTTCAGTCAGGGTACTACTTCTATACATGGAGGGTAATACGTGGGAATACTTGGGTATAACGAAGATATTATCTGGAAATACTTGGATGTACTTGCTTATGCGTGGTAAATAAACTGGATAATACCTGGCCATATTTAATAGGTAATTTTTCAGGAACATTTATATTTGCTCCTCTGAAACAAGACTAAGGTCTGCGAGAATCAATTTTTTAAGTATGTATCTATTAAAGTGCAATGGACCTTTAAGTAATTTTCACTATATTTATTTCGTCTATTAGTAGTTCTGAATAATTTTTAAAGTATTTCGTACTTCATTTTTTGCTCGATTCCAACAAAGAAAAATGAATAACTCATTTTATTATAATTAAATATCATATCACATTTTCTAATTATTATTATTTGAGAGAGACGATGGAATTGTAATTATTTTCGAAAATCAAACTCAGAAAAATATGACTGATTATCCTAACTTCGTAAGTCAATAAATCTAATCATTTTTCTTCGTTTGTGTGTCTCAATAATTACACCAACGGCAAACATATGTGTATCTTTAGAAAACGTTATTGATACGTATCTTTTTAGCATTTTCAACATATTTTAAATATAAAAAATTACTTACTTGAATCCAATGTACTTTGTACTAGTTGTTTTCTTATTTTGTCGATTTTCTCCAAATTTTTCCCATTTTTTTTCATTTCTTTTTGGTCACTATTTCCACGTTTTCATTTTTACGCAAAACAATACCCACTAATTTAAGGAAATTCCTAAAAGCATTTTTGGAGATTAGCTTAACTAACAAACCACAGGCATAATTATTTAAATTCGAGAAAATGATGTTAAAATTTAAAAAAACATTCAGATCAGATGTAGATTTTCTAACAAAACTAGAAGAAATCAAAAGGAGATGAAAATAATTAGACTTTTTCGACAAACAATAATGAATAAAAAACCAACCAAATAAATAGTTTACCTGCTTTGAGGGTCGCCTATTGTAAATAATTGTAAAATAAATTACAAATAAACAAGTACCAACTCTGCAGAAAAAGATTGGCCATCGCTATCAAAATTTTTTGAAGCTACTGTTTTAATTACGGATACTTGCCACACCATTAATTTCTACCAAAAGAAATTAAATTCAATAATTGATGATGGATTGATCCCGCCATTTATTATAGAGTTGATTGAATAGTCATAGACTAATGTAACATTCATGAACTAAAATTATTGAGTTTTCGACACATCGACGGTACACGAATCACAATACTGTCATGTTGGGTTGGGGCGAAACCGAACTTAACCTTTAACAAAACAATGCAACTGGGATGTTGATGAATGTTAACCTTTTATAAGGTAGTGAATTGTCTGCCATAATGGTACTGGGGTGATGAGATGAATTGTGCATGTATTGTGTATATTGGAGTGTTATTAGATTCAACAATACACTGAGAAATACTCGAAAATGATGGGTGTAACGAAGTAACAGTTTTGGGTGGTACCGTTCCGATATGTAAATTTTTTTGAGAAGTTCGGTCGGTCCTAACTGGAATTGTTTTTAGTATTGTTTAATTTTCCTCATTTTTTGTTTTTTACATTCGGACTTTAAAATATGGGGGAGGAAACAAATCGTAAAGAAGACAGTATAGGCAAGAAATTAGGCGCCAGAACATAATGTATATAAATCGATATATCCCTTAAAAAATGCGATTAAAGTTAATGGTAGACGAAAACATGCGGCAAGGTGCACATCTTAATAAGCAATGAAAGAACACATGTGTACGCGTGGCGTGGGTTGTAAAAGTCTTTATAAAGCCGACCGCACATGCAACGGCATTTAGATTCATTTTTGTCATGATTTTTTTAAAGAAGGTTTGTGTTACTTTGGAAATTTTTCTTAAATTAGAGGGGAGGAGACGCTCCGACGGCCTACTAGGATGCGTTGCTCTATCTTGTGTACGGTTTGCCCAACAAGACAGAGGCTCTTTTTTTGTGTTTTTCTTGATATGACGCTCCAACAGTTAGCCGGCAAGCGTTTCTCTGTCTTGCCCATGGTTCACCGAACAAGACAAATGCTTCTTTTATATTTTTTACGGCACCAATGGTTCACCGGACAGTCGGCTCCATCTAACTAGATGGGGTAAGATAAAAAGGGGAATGCAAAAATTTAGTTGGAGAGTCGGGGACTACCATTATTTATATCTCTTTGATCATTAAGTAAATCAGGGGGATATTTTTATCCATTGATTTCCAAATAAATTAAATTTATAACTTTTAGGTTGTACGTGTAAATTGTCAAAATTTTCATAAAAATCGTAATTTTCTGCTAATAAATGTTCAGCGTATTTTAAGCGTTTATTATTAATAAAAAATGAGTCCTTATGGTTTCTGATCCTACAGTTAAAAGAATGGTTTGTCCTGAGTAGAATATAGGGCAAGAACCACAATTTAACTTTTATATTCCATTTTTGTGATGTTTTTGCAATTTTTCTTTATTGTTTTTTATAATCCTACTTAGCGAATTATTGGATTTGTATAAGATTTTTTTCCTAGGTAAGTTAGATAATGGAATATACTGTTCCCTTTAATAAATGGATAAACTTCATTGATTGCTTTTTTATGCTTCAATTTGTTATAAATTTGATCTACAATGGTTTGTTTTTTAAACCGTTATTAGTGCTATTTGTTTTATTGTATTATATTCTTTTTCCAAAAATATTGGGGTTATGGGGAAATTAATTAACCAGGGAACCATGCTATTATATGCAGCTAATTAATGTTGTCGTGGGTAATGTGAACTATTATTAATTATGTGCCGTTTGCAACATATACATGACAAATAACTGCTGGTTCAATTACTTTTAAAATCTTGTATTTCGAAACGTTTACTTTACAGCAAAGTGATTACCCAGCGTGGGCTCACCATGAAACCACTAACTTCTTTTTGTTTAAATGGGCATCACCGGCAACCCTTTGAAGGTGGTGCTTGGCAGACTTTACCGCGCTTTCCCAGATTTCACCAAAATGTGATGCACTAGGTGGAATTTCCCAAGTAATGTAATTTTCTCTCAAAAATCTAAAATATTCATATTTTTTGTGCAAATTTTGCAAAAATTGGAAGGTTTCACGAACTTCATGACAAGCTCCAATGAAGTTACTTCCATTGTCCGATAGTAAAGATTGACAAATAACTCTACGTGATATAAATTTCTTTAAAACAGCTAAAAATATTATGCTGGTAAGGTCAGTGCAAATTTCAAAATGTACGGCGCGGGTAACATGATGATAACGTGATCATTTGCCGATTTCTATAAATACTAATTTCGATAAAGAATGGTCCTGCCAGGAGGTCTATTCTTGAATATCGTAGGAAATGTCGCACTGGAACGTTCACATCCTTCGTTTCGCCCAATAAGAAGGCTCAAAAGCTGTCGAACTTGCATGGCGCACGCTTAAAGCTGACCGGATTGTCGTTTTTCAAGAGCGCTCTTTCACCTGGTCCGGGGGCAGGTGTATGAAAGTTCCTTCAATATACGGCAATCGGGTGAAGTTCGGTCGTGGTCGGAGAGGTTTCGGATAATTCGTGATCGCTTCAAAGACTATTATTGGTCAATATCAGGGAGAGAACCGTTTCCGTGCGATCTTTCCTACGAAATTCAAGAGTCAGCCCCCAGGTGTACTCTGCTTATCAAAAAGGCGCGCGCTGGTTTGACTCTACGTTCAGACAAATCTGCTATTTGATTTACAACATTAGGCACGGGATTTGCTTTAAAACGGGTGCTGCAACTTTGAATCAATTTCTTATTGCATTTTTGCCGTTTATGAGCCAAAATTTTTGCCTGACAGCCGTCAAAGTGGCCTGCGAGTCTGAATGAATGTTGTGCTGTATTTGTAATGTTGAAAATGGGTGTTTGTCAATAAGTAATGGATGTTCATGATCACTGCCTAGGTCTGAATTTTTAACTCCCCCCACGCGCAATAAACCATATTTGTCTAAATAGGGTTTCAGACTTAAAATTTTACTATTACTGCTTAATTATTCTGTAAGTTTTGAATATCAGTTAGCCGCTAAGCTAACTAGACAGCAACTGCCTGCCGAGTCCATGGCACCAGGGGACTTCAAAAGAGGTAGGTACGGTAAGCAAAAAAAAAACAGCCCCACTAACTGCCTATGAGATCGACGCACAAGATTGACAGCTCAGCTAACAAAACATTTTTTGAAACCTTTTTAAAACAGTTTTGATTCACAACTCACCCCATTTTAGAAACAGAAATACGCAGAATTTATTTATTTTACATGTTGTTTACACATAAAACTGTCAACTAAAACATCTGATGAAATAAAAGTCAAAGTCATCCAAAATCAACGTTTAAAGCATCTATTTCTTGCCCATAAATATCTTGCCTCTTCTCTTACACACGTCGACCGGTCCAGCTGCAGAGAAGAAACCTGCAAACAAATATTCTGGAACGCCGCTAGACTAAATTTAAATCAGCGAAATTCGGCAACCAAAATTCCAAGCACCTGTTATTTGTGTTGCATACCTTAGAAGTGAGACGAGGAGTAATCGATAAGATGAAATATTTCTCAACATATTAATTAAATTGTCTTATACGAGAGGAGACAGAAAAATTTAAAAGAACAAACACCACCGCCAATTACTCTCGATATTTCAAAATAATCAGAAAGTGTCAAAGGTCGTAAAAAATATAAATCAGACCGTCAGAATTATAAAGAAGAAAATAAAAGGCTGAAAACTAAAGCGGAACGATGAAAAAAGATGCAAAAAAGTAAAACTACCAACAGTCCAAAGCCGTATAAAGTAGCTACAGAAATTTTGGGAAAAGACCCAAAAACGGCGAAGAAAGAATTTTTAATAAACGAATTGAAGGAAAAATCAGTTTCGTCAAGACAAGAGAAAAGAATTGCAGAAGTTCTCTCATAAAATACGCTTAAAGTTGGCGAGGAAAAAACATTTTAAGTTGGCGAAGGAAAAACAATTGGAATGGGCGATTACGTTGCTGTTGCATTTTCAGATAACTGGTATCCATGTAAGACGCTTTTTTCTCGTATTAATATTTAGTTTATTCCTCGTTTTACTACTTTGGGTCGCATAACAGAAGTTGAAGATATGAATCTAAGCTCACCTATATGGCCAGAAAGGGAAAAACCGATTCACTTGGCCAACAACACTGGATATTGGGATTGGGATAGCCGTCTGTACTATTTTGAATGTTATGAAAACATAAATAATTCAAAGGATTCTTAAACTTTTAAAATGTTTTTAGTATCTTGTTTGATTAATATAGTTTGTTCGATATTATTGTATTATTGAAGAAAAACGTTTAAATTTGTCCCGGCCGTCCCATAATTGACAAGGCCCTGACATATGTTTATCATTGAGTTTAATAAAGAAAACAAAGATCTCTTGTATTTTGTGTTTAAATTGTAAAATACGTTCCCCCTTTCTAAATCACAGACTAATAAAAACCTGGTAAAATGAGCGTTGTTAAGCAAAACTAAAGTTGGGGAGTTTTTTTTTCTATATTTCTGGGCACATTTTTTATAAAAATGCGCCAAAATTTTACTACAATTGAATTTTTTTTAAAGCCTTAAGTAAAACATTTCTTTTATTTTTTTTAACTCCGAGAAAATGGATTTCTCTAATTGCTGTATTTTTTTGTCCTGCAATAAAGCTAGTGGAACAGCCCCGGACAATTAAATGTTTGAATAAAGTTGTACCTCAAATATTTCAAAAACCATTATGAACTTAGCTCGCCCTCTCTAAATCTATATACTTAATACATATATCTTGGTGAGAAAACAAAAACAAATCGTATAAATCAATTTTAAATTTTTTTAAACTAGTTAGTAATTTGTTGATAGGATAGGTGTAAGCAATTTTTTTGGAATTATTATTTTGTGATAAAGTTCTTTGAAGAATTATAAAATTTCAATGTCTGTTTGAGAAGAGACTTAAATTTGGGAGTGCACGTGCACATGTGCACTTATTGAGGAGCCGCGGCCGTCTATTACAAATTAAATCAAATCAAATCAAATTGTGCTTTATTGTCAAAAATGACAGTTGTATTTTTGGACAAAGCTGTAGTAAATTAAAAGAATAAAATTAAGTCATTACAAAAAAATTAAATTGAATAAGTTTTTAAATTATTTTTAAAGAAAGTACCTAAATATATTATATAAATACTATGGCACATTGATATTAACATTAATTTAAAAACAAACATAATAAAAACATATATTTATATTAAAATGCCAGATGAGTAATAAAATAATAAAAACATAACACCAATAATGAAAACATTTTGTATTATACACAATAAAAGAATATATTGTACCGCAATAAAACAGGGAATAAAAAAGATAACTACCCAGAGTTAACTATAACCTATCCTCTAGAAATTTATTTGTACTATAGTAAGCTTTCTCAATCAACATTTTTTGAACGTCTCTTTTAAATTTTTTTGCATTATTAATTTTTCTAATATGTAGCGGTAATTTATTAAAAAGTTGGCGACCATTAAAAACAATAGATTTTTGCACAAGCGTACTTTTGGGAATGGGTAACTTAAGAAGAAAATTTTGCCTTGTATTTAATCTTTGTTCTATAATTTCATTTTTATGTTTTTTGTGAAGCAGACATACTGTTTCCAATATAAAGAGGGAGGCTAAAGTAAGTATTTTCTCTCTTATAAATAGAGGTTTACATGAATCTCTTGCTTTTGCCTTGCATATATATCGCAGTGCTCGCTTTTGTAGGACAAACACAGATTGAAACAACAAAAGAGAACAGGTACCCCAAAAACATAAACCATATCGTAGGTGGAATTCTATTAAAGCAAAGTAAGCATTTCTGGAGGCGCACATATCAAGTTCATTTGATATCACCCTAATAGCATAACAGTTTTTGGAGAGTTTATTTTTAAGTTGGATTATGTGAGTTTCAAATTCAAGTTTTTCATCAATGTAAATACCTAGAAATTTATTTTCTGATGGGTTACTAAGTTTTACATTGTCTAAATAAATATTTTGTAAAGTACACTTAAATGACATAACATGGGTTTTTGAAATGTTAATCTTTAATTACCTTAATGTCAGTATTTATCTGACTAGTCAAGTCAGTTTTGCCAGTACATAATATAGTTGCATAATCAGCAAACAAAACAAAAGTTCCCAAAATACTGACATCTGCTAAGTCATTTATAAATAAAAGAAATAAAATGGGACCCAAAACTGAGCCTTGTGGAATGCCAAACTCATTTTGTTGCGTCTCTGAATTTGAATTATTAAAACTCACTGACTGCACCCTACCCTCTAAGTAAGACTTTAACCACTGATAGGCTTTCCCTCCAAAGCCGTACCTTTCAAGTTTCTGCAGCAGAATTTCATGACTTACGCATTCAAATGCCTTTAATAAGTCACAAAAGACTGCTGCCGCCACTTCCCCATCATTTAGCCCTAAATACAGACCCTCGATAAATGCGTACATTGCATCCCCTGTGCTTCTTTTGACTGAAAACCAAACTGTTTTATATTCAGAATGTTGTTTTTTCTAAAAATTGAATTAACATTTTTTAGCAAATTTTTCTACGACCTTGAAAGTGTAGGTAATCATCTTCATCTCCTCCCCTGCTCAGTGGAATAATTTGAACCATTTTTAAAGAATTGAGGAATATACCATGCAGAAAAGATTTATTTATGGCATCAACCAAAACATTTAAAATATTTTCGTTCAAACTTCTAAAAATCCTTATCGAAACGCCATCCCAACCTGAAGCTTTATTTAGTTTTATTTCAGAAAAAACTTCCCTTAGTTCAGTTGTACTTGTCGGTAAAAAGAAAAATGATTCTGGAATGGATACATGTTTCATATAATCAGAGAATTTTACCCTACTTTTAATATTTTTGGTGAAAATTGGAGCAATATTGCAATAGTGGTTATTACATGAAAATAAATTTTCTAAAAAATTTTAAATACAAATCAAATTACATTATGTGTATTTCTTAACAATGGCAAATTCATCTAATTTAAAAATTATCACTTATATCTAATGCCAGTAAATCCAACTAATCTTTAAAAAAACGTATTGTGGACGTGGTAAAATCGGTATAAATATGATAAAAAAAACTGTGATTTTGTGTCATAGTGCAATTATTACAATGAGACACCTCACCTTGGTTCTATTCCTGACATGTGGTATGTATATTTATTATTTTTTATAGCCATCAGTAGACCAGTATATGAATAATATTAAAGAAGCTATCCACTTATTTTGCAAGTTGGGATTATTTTGACGTTTTTTGAAAGTGACCTTAACACGTTTTGACCTCCTATCATTTTCAAGGTATGTCAATTAACATTTTGTCGCTTTTTTAGCCATCCATACATAGTATGGAGGCTCTTGGGATCGTCAACAAAAAAGTTTTTTTTATTTCCAATAAAAATAAGTTATTTGGGTCAAAAAAGACCTAAATACAAAAACTACTAGACCGATTTTAATCAAATTTGGCACAAAAATTCTTTGTCATCTTGCGCAGAGCTGATTAGTTTTTAATGGGGGTGGGGGGTTGGCAAGAAAGGAAGAAGGGGGAATTAAGCTTTTAAAAAAATATTATTTACCGAACCGTAGCAGCTAGCGACAAGCGGTTTTTACATTAAGAAAATTGAATTTTTTTTTTAGGAATATTTTGAATTTTTTTTTTATTTTATAGATGGCCTTATGTGCCTGCTGACGCCATTTTTATAATTGATACTGAAATCTGTAAAAAAGCCCTTATGTTACGTTAGAGGTCGTATACAGGGTGTTTTTTTTTTTAAACGAAACAGAGTTTTTCGAGTATTTGTCATCAGTTTTTGAAAAAACCCTCCAACACGTCGATTTTGTTTGCGAGGGGGACAGTTTTTGAATGACTCGCTATTTTTGTAAGAAGCACCCCTTACGAGAGGTGGATTTTACCCCACTCTTTTAGATAGGGAACATGGGTCACGTGGCACCTTATTTGAAAGGTATGTCGATTGTCATTATGAACGTCAAGTTTTTTTTCAAAATCTGTCGATTCGTTTCTGAGATATTTGAGTATCTTTTTTTAACAAATTGGAAGCTTCTTGTGTCATTTGTCGTCCAGTTTTTCAAAAACAATAGAAGACGTCGATTTAGTTTGTGAGGGGGACACTTACAAAATGTTTTGCTATTTTTACAGGATGCAATCCGTACGAGGGTGGCTTTCACCCCACTTTCTCAGATACATGAATCATGAAGCACCTTATTTGAAAGGTCGGTCCATTGCCATTACGACTCTCAATTTTTTTCAAAATCTATTGATTAATTTTTGAGATATTTGCATATTGCTCCTAAATGATAGATTTTGCCGATAAATTTGGCAAAAAAAATAAATAAGTCGTCATAACATTGGGGGTAAAATTTAAATTAAAAAAAAAATGCTTTATTATTATCTTTCTTATTAATTAACACGTTGAAGTGCTCAACAGCGCAAGTAATAAAATAAAAAAATTGCAAATATCTCAAAAACTAATCGATAGATTTAAAAAAAATTGAGGATCGTAATTTCAATAGAAAGATATTTCAAACAAAGTGCTACATGACCCACGTTCCCTATCTAGAAAAGTGGGGTGAAATCCACCTCTCGTAGGGGGTGCGTCATTCAAAAAGTGTTCCCTTGCAAAAAAAATCGACGTGTTCGAGGGTTTTTCCAAAAACTGATGACAAATACTCGAAAAACTCTGTTTCGTTAAAAAAAACACCCTGTATAATAAAAAGAGAAGATCCATTTGGTTTTGATATAATTGCTACGTTTTCATGGGAATTGAGTTCGTTCTGAAAACGATTTCAATCCGATACCGTCCATGAAAACGCCTGTTTTTCTAGTCTAGATCTAGATCCGACCCTGAAAATTTTTACGGGAGGATCAAGATCGTATTGAGATCGAAATACCGATTTTCCATGAAAACGGGGATTGAGTTTACACATGCGTATTGCGTCGGATTACCATACAGCCGCCAAATTATATTTTATTGCTCTCACTCTTTTTGAGAGAGGGAGAGAGAGAAATAGAAGTGAAACTGTGGAACCGGCATTCTAAAATTTGTTGGAGTGTATAGAAAAAAGAAGATTAATAACATAACCTTACTTAAATAACTAAAGATTTGTTTTTTTAAAGACTTTAAAAAAATTAATTATGGAAAATAAAAGAAATATTTGGCTCGAAAGTATATGTGCTATGCACATATGCCAGTCCAGCATTTTTTTCTTCACTTCCACTTGCAAACAGAGTAGTAATTAAAATTTTAGAAAAACGTGTGACAAGGCCCAACATCATCTTTTGAATGAAATACATTTAAAAAAAAAGTACCAAAACTCAAAATTAATATTTGACAACTATGGCATATGTTAGCTGCCAAATATCAAAATTTAAAAACCGTTTTCAAATCGATTCAAAATCGATTTGAAAACCTGTCATGAAAACTCATGGAAAAAAAGTTTTCAAAACATATTGAAAACGAATTCAATATCCATGAAAACATAGCAAATGTTTTTTAGATACAGATTTAAGTGCATGCTATAAAAATAGAAATCAAAACTATTAATGCCTCACTCCCTTTTTTCCTTTTCACATTTGTTATTCAAAAAAAAATCATCTCATCAAATATAGGGTGGACCACAAAAAACCGGACTGTTTTATTTATTGTCGGATTTTAACCCAAAAAAAAGTTTTGGAAAGGTAATAAAATAGATATTTTGCAAATGGCATTAAACAAAATTTAAAAATGGTGCATGTCCAAAAGTTTTATGCATCTTAAAAAATCGTTGGGTTTTTTTGATACACTTGGTATATTTTTTTTGCAACTACAAAAAACTTCTATCTATGTCTGTAAACAGATGTATCATTTGATAAATTCTACTAAGATATAAAAGAACCGTGGGTTTTTTGTATACCAACTTCCTGAATAAAATAAAAACTGCTAAAAATTTAAGTTAAACGGATTTCGTTATCTTTTCGCCAATTTTGTAGACAAGGATAGCCTACATATGCTAACAATGGGGGTTCTTTTTCTAAATTACAATTTTATGCATTTTAAAAAACCCGTTGTCTTTTTGCTTAAACCACTTTGTATATTTTTTTGCTATAACAAAAAAGTACCAACTATTATCTGTTAACACATGTATCATTTGTTAAAATCTGTTGAGAAATAGAATCTTGAATGTCACAAAATGTAATTTTTTTGATATTTAGAAAACGAAGCCTTATTGTTAGCACCTGTAAAGTCTTCTTGTCAACAACATTGGCAAAAAGATAACGAAATCAGGTTCACTTAGCTGGTATACGAAGAAACGAATAGTTTTTTTTTTATTTTTTAATAGAATCTATTAAGTGATACATCGGTTTACTGACAATAGATAGAAGATTTCTGTGGTTGCAAAAAAATATATACAAAGGGTTTAAAAAAAAAAACCGGTTTTTGAACGGCGTATTAGAACGATCATACCCTGAGAAGTGATCAATCGCACAAAAGTCATTCGAAGGACGCACGGTGTCCGATTTTCCGGAACACGCGGACATAAATGGAAAAATTAAAAAATTCAATATGTATCTAAATTTGCCCCTTTATAGTTGTCAAGATACTAGGCGAATAGTTGGCCAAAGAATAAACTATGCTTTTTACGAGTTTAACATTACCTATCAGTATTCAACATCAAATTTCAAATAGAAGACCCAGAGTATGACAGTATTGAACTGTTAATGTCTCGAAATGAGTTTAAGATCGACATAGGGTACGTTATATAAAAATGATTAGAATTTCAAAACAATGCAAAAATGCAATAATATACTGGGTGTTTCATTTGAAAGTTTCTTTTTTTAATATACCCTATATACATAAAAATATTCTAGTATACTGTTACATTTATATATTGTGTCAATTACTTTAAAGTAAATTTGATTGTTCTAAACTAATATTTTTAGTTTAATTTTGTGAAGCGAGCTTAAAATTAAACTTTTAAATAGACACTTTTAAATAGTCACGTGACCATCAGTGCTATATTCAAACTGTATTTGACATCCCAACATTTTTGGGTAAATAAAACCCATTCAAGCAACAGTCGTCTTTCAATCTACATGTCCTTCGTAGATCCCCCCTCACACCACCATCACAAATTTAGGTAATCAATAAATATATATCTTTTACCCCTTAAATATGTCTTAGGATAAATAAATAAATTTATCTTTTTATTAAAATTATTTTTTTTTTTAATATCCGCGTTTTTACAAAAACCGACCACTTTGCGAGTCCTACTCTAAAAGACGGTCAAGTTTGCCGTAGCATGCGCATTAGCGAGTTCGGTCACGTGATGGTTTCGTCCAATAGCGTGCTTTCCTACAACTCCCAACTACTGGGTTTAGTCGAGAGAACGGCTTTGCTCAAAAATTGTTGTTTGAGGCAGCTCTGCGCGTGCCCATAATAGTTTGATGATTATTCGATCGTCTCGTCACTGCTTTTAAGCGCGTTTATTGGTTGAAACTACTTTTCTTCTCTCAGAAGTTCACAAATTACTGTTTTAGGGGTCACACTTCCCTGGTAGGGGTAAGGTCTTTTTGTGGGATACACCTTGTAGCTAGCACTGCATATTTAAAAAAATCGGGTTGTTCCTTGTTTGTTTTAGCTACACCATAGATTAATTCATTAGTGCCTCAGTCTGAGGTATACGCCATTCTGATGTGTGGATATAAAAATCTGGAAATGTCCGCTTCAGGCAAGGATATTTACATTTGCTCAGATAGTAGGGCTGCACTGTCTGCTATCAGGTCGTAGAGGGTTTTAACTATGCCCTTGTATTGGTGTCAAACGTGTCTTGACAACTATGGCAAAGCACAACAAGGTCAATCTTCTCTGGGTCCCGGGATATGGAGGTGTACCGGGAAATGAAGGGGCCGATAGATTGGCTAGACAAGAATCATCAACCGATCCGGTAGCTCCAGAAGCCATACCAGGTATTCCGGCATGCCAAGTCATAACGGCCCTGAAAAGTGACTTAGACAGGCGCTCTGAGAAGCTCTGGAATAGCACACAGGGCATGAGACAGGCCAAACTACTGATTGGTGAGGTGAGGGCCAAATAACCAAAGTCCTTGCTTCACCTAGGTAAGAAGAATGTGATACTGGCAAGATGGCTCCTAACGGGACACTGTCGGGACGCTGGGAATTGCCGAAGACTCAGAGTGTCGATGGTGCCTGGAGGACGAGGAATCGTCCTTGCCGGAGTGTCCGGTTCTGCCCAGGTCAGGAGGGTCGCACCTTGGGAACTATATGCTGGCTCCAGGCGATGTAAGAAGCAGCCCAGAAAAATCTGTACTTTTGCAAAAGAGGCAGGCTTCCAGGGCTAAACCATGGATAGTGGGCGTGCAACGGGCCCAGCAAGGTGGCCTACGTACATAAGAATTGTTTCGCCCGCATTTCTAGATTCATTTATTTATTCAATTCATTAGTGCATTGGACTAACATTGTTTTATTTAAAAATTAGAAAAAAAATAAAAATACGTATTTTTAACGAAACGCATATTGGAACAATTACATGCTTCAAAAAGGTAAAAGTTTTCATATCTTAAACGGCAAAAATGCAATTTGGATTCAAGAATTATATAGTTTTTGATCTGGTGACTCGTTCGGGCTTTAAAATAATATTAAGACACTTCCGTTAGATCATTTTTCTATTCAATTTCCTTCTCTTTTTACAGTGGCTTTCGGAGAATTTTCCGACAGCCCCAGAGTGACCATACCACTCGGTACGCTAGAGGGACGCATAAATCAGACAATTGACAATGTGTCGTTTTTCGCATTTGACAGCGTCCCATATGCAGAGCCACCTGTAGGAGAACTCCGGTTTGAGGTTAGTTTTTTTTTTGGGTTTAATTAAAAGGTAGAAAAAGCTACAATTCATTCCATCTAAAAAAAAAGCGTAAAGATAACTAAACGTGATAATCGGGCTTCGCTGTTTTTAGGAGTCTCAGCCAGTAAAATCATGGAATGGTATCAGAAAAGCTCAAAGACTGACAAAATGTTTACAGTATGACCATATACACAAGACCTCACCCAGAAGTTACTTGGTCCATGGTAATACAAATGTTGTCCCTTTTTGTCGCTTAGAGATTAATTGTATTTGCTAAGAATAAAAACTTTTCGCTTTGGAATAATTGATAGATAAAATTGGCGTTGAAATAATTTAACCGTAAAAAAAAGATATTAAATGGTCTACATGGTTGTCAAAATGCATAAGTCTGAGTAAGAACGTTATTCAATTCAGATGCACTGAAGAGAAATGCCGGATAGGGAACGTTGTCAAGCAAACAGATAGCCAGCGCTTTAGTCTGTTTTATTTGAAGACACGGGCGTGAAGGAGATCGTAGTCCTAATTTTTCTCAGTTAATCACTTAGAAGATGTTAAGATTATTTTACGTCCCTAAAGTTAGCATTACAAAATTGGCGCTAATTAGGCGCTAATTAAGTGCCCAATTCCCAAATTTGGCGCTCCAGCCGTTTCCGAGTTATAGCGTGTACTGCTAACTACCCGTTCAAGTTAGCAGTGCACTATGCATTGAATAATCAAGTACAGTGGTAGAGGGGTCCAAACGGTTTAAAAAATTAAGCGCTAATTAAGTGCTGCAAAATCCATCGAAATTTTTTAGAATTTTTGTATTTACCACTGTTCTCGTGAATAGTCATTAACGGAGGGATTGGCGATGACTTTGTGTACGCAGTAATTAGGCGCTAATGGGACGCTAATTAAGTGCCCAATTCCCAAATTTGGCGCTCTTGTCGTTTGCGAGTTATAGCGTGTACTGCTAACTACCCGTTAAAGTTAGCAATGCACTATGTATTGAATAGTCCAGTACGCGTTAGAGGGATCCAAACGGTTTAAAAAATTAAGTGCTGCAAAATCCATCGAAAAATTTCAGAATTTTTGCATTTACCACTTTTTTTAAAAACAATGTAATGCACTGCTAACTTTAGACCTTGCAAACTCGCGAATATATGTGTGCGCGTGTATGCAGTAATTAGGCGCTAATTAAGTGCCCAATTCCCAAAGGAGGGGGCACACTTAACAAGGAACTTTGGTTGGCACAGGAATTGAACCACATTTTGGTATGTTGTAGATGTTGACTAGTTTTCAAGATACAGGGGTTTATTTAATAGTGCTAATAAATAGACGAAATGTGAATATTACCAGAAAAAATTGGAGGGCTAGAAGTGCACCAAAAAGTCACGTTTACCAGGGATCCTTAAAAAGGTGCTTTTCGTTTTATCCTTCCACGGCGCACAGAGGAACGGCGTACTATAATATCAGAGACATAGACCAAAAAATGTTCTTTATATTTTTAAAATTAAATTCACACAATTATTAGATAGATATCTTAAGGCGTTAAATTTTGGCTACAAGTGTGTCTAATTACAAATTTTACTACTATTTAAATTATATGCCAACGAAAAGTAAATATAAAAAAATCTAGTATAAAATGTTGACTTTAGTAAATATTTTTGTTATATGATTGCCTAATACTGATTAATGGTTTTTTGAAATTTTTTCACAAATAAGTCGTCTTTTTTATCAGAAATATAATAATAAAATTAACAGATTAGGTAAAAATATATCAATATCTAAGTTTTTGTATTTACAAAATTTGATATTCGACAGGATTCGCTTTACCAGTAATCTCAATATAATTGCTGGAGTATTACGATCACGAAAATATAACATTTATTTGCTACGATCTGCTTTTGCAGTTCATTATAAAAAGCACATTCGAGTTGTCAAAAAATAAAAAAATATGTTTTTAAAAGCTCCTTCTTAACAAAAAATTCAAGACGAAAAATTTAGGTGACATTTAAGCAAAGTTAGCATATAAAAAAATAGGTTTTTGTAAAACGCACTATATTTTTGGGTTGTCCTGTATATGGTTTAAATCATGTAAAGTAACTATTTTTTTTATTTAAGACGTTGCTCTTTGTACAATATAACTGTGTAAAAAACTCATTCCTAGCTTTTCCAGATCAAAAGTTTCAAGTAAAAAACCTCATGTCCCCCTGTTCACATAAGGTCGTTCCACTTTGCGGCACCTTCCAAATATTACTAAATTCATTCCGGCCCCGATTTATGTTATCCGAGTAGTATATTTTTGCATAAATTGCAAACTTACCTGATTTATTTCTTAGTTAAGATACATGTTTTGTACAGTATGTAAAAGAAAATATAAACCGTTAAATAGAGTTTATTTGTTTTAATTTTCCTTCATAAAAAAAACTAGCCGTCAAAATAGCCTTCTTCCTATTTTTTTTTAACGTGTCTTATTGTTTCCGTGTTAGTACCTTAGTTTTTAAAATTAGATGTGCAAATATTTAAGAAAAAGAAGAAAAGCACTTAATTAGCGCTTCATTTTTTTAATCATTTGGACCCCTCTCCTACTGTAGAGGCCCATTCTATGTAGTGCACTTCTAACTTTAACGGGTAGTTGGCAGTACACGCTATAACTCGGAAACGGCTAGAGCGCCAAATTTGGGAATTGGGCACTTAATTAGCGCCCAATTAGCGCCTAATTACTGCATACATAAGTCATCGCCAACTCCTCCGTTAATGACTATTCGCGAGTTTGCAATGTCTACAAGTCAGTAGTGATAAATGCATGATAAAATGATTTTTATTGAAAACAATTTTATCGTGTGTTTCCATTGAATTGTTTACTGTAATTTTCGACTCTCTGTGTTAATTTTTAAGAAAGCTACAGCGTTTTTAAAAGTACCATGCAAAAAAGTGGTGGGCGCAATAACTTGAAAAAAAACGAATTTACCAGAATGACAACAAGCCAAAGCGTGATCTATGAGCTACCCTTAACAAAGTTAGCTTATCGGCATAAAGTTAGCACGATTTTCACACAAACCCCTTTTTTTGCCTGATTTGTCCACTAACTAAAGGTAAGATGTGGGAGAAATGCAGAAAGTGAGAAGAGTGGGTGACTCCTCTCCTACTGTAGAGGCTCATTCTATGTAGTGCACTTCTAACTTTAACGTGTAGTTGGCAGTACACGCTATAACTCGGAAACGGCTAGAGCGCCAAATTTGGGAATTGGGCACTTAATTAGCGCCCAATTAGCACCTAATTACTGCATACATAAGTCATCGCCAACTCCTCCGTTAATGACTATTCGCGAGTTTGCAATGTCTACAAGTCAGTAGTGCATTACTTTGTTTAAAAAAAAAGGGATAAATGCATGATAAAATGATTTTTATTGAAAACAATTTTAGCGTGTGTTTCCATTGAATTGTTTACTGTAATTTTCGACTCTCTGTGTTAATTTTTAAGAAAGCTACAGCGTTTTTAAAAGTACCATGCAAAAAAGTGGTGGGCGCAATAACTTGAAAAAAAACGCATTTACCAGAATGACAACAAGCCAAAGCGTGATCTATGAGCTACCCTTAACAAAGTTAGCTTATCGGCATAAAGTTAGCACGATTTGCACACAAACCCCTTTTTTTGCCCGATTTGTCCACTAACTAAAGGTAAGATGTGGGAGAAATGCAGAAAGTGAGAAGAGTGGGTGACTCCTCTCCTACTGTAGAGGCTCATTCTATGTAGTGCACTTCTAACTTTAACGTGTAGTTGGCAGTACACGCTATAACTCGGAAACGGCTAGAGCGCCAAATTTGGGAATTGGGCACTTAATTAGCGCCCAATTAGCACCTAATTACTGCATACATAAGTCATCGCCAACTCCTCCGTTAATGACTATTCGCGAGTTTGCAATGTCTACAAGTCAGTAGTGCATTACTTTGTTTAAAAAAAAGGGATAAATGCATGATAAAATGATTTTTATTGAAAACAATTTTATCGTGTGTTTCCATTGAATTGTTTACTGTAATTTTCGACTCTCTGTGTTAATTTTTAAGAAAGCTACAGCGTTTTTAAAAGTACCATGCAAAAAAGTGGTGGGCGCAATAACTTGAAAAAAAACGCATTTACCAGAATGACAACAAGCCAAAGCGTGATCTATGAGCTACCCTTAGCAAAGTTAGCTTATCGGCATAAAGTTAGCACGATTTGCACACAAACCCCTTTTTTTGCCCGATTTGTCCACTAACTAAAGGTAAGATGTGGGAGAAATGCAGAAAGTGAGAAGAGTGGGTGACTGCTCTCCTACTTTTACTGCTTCTGAAAAAAATCTCCGAACTTCCATAAAATTATAGTAAAATTGCTAAAATCTCACGTTACTTTTCCGGCCCCTAGCGCGCAAGAATTTACCGCGAAAGACGTTTCCCGCGCAGGACCACCAAAACAAAAAAAACGAGGCATAAAATATTCATTTGAATGAGGCGGATCTCTAAAGGCGCATTTACACAGACAAACTTTTCTTTGATGTTGAAATGCCGACAAACATTTACACGAGCCTCTTGAGCAAAATGTTCAAAGAAATGTTCGAGCAAAATCTCGTACAATAAAACACACGTAAATTTTGGAGAGAATGTTGAGCAAAATTTATTTGAATAATTGGGGGTATAAAAATTTCTTTACAAATTTAAATTTTATAGTTTTATGGGAATTCATTGAACTTAACTGAAAATAGAAAGACTAAGTTTTAAAACAAGGTATTTTAATTAAGTGCTTTCCGACGGAAAAACGATATGATGTCGAAATTCACGTTTTACCTCATAAGCAACTTCGATTGATTTGATTTTTATAGGGGATATGCCAGTATACCATAATTGGCACTTATTTGTTGCTGATGCTGGGTTAGGAGAAGGTAAAAACCGTACATGACAACAAACAAGGGTCAACGCAGTTTTTTTATGAAAGTTTTAGAACAAATCTTTCCATAAAGAAAGGGCTCTCCGACTCAAAACAAAGAAATTCATTTCATTTTATTGACGCTTAGAACTTGCGTTTCCGATTTTTTAAATATTGAAATTTTAGGCGATTTTTACAAGCTTTTATTTATGTATGTTTGTATGTTCGGCTCAAATCTTGCAACTCAAATTTGGTATTCAATTTCAGTTTTCGGTGTGTATTTATAGTTGCGGCGACAATACAATAATATGGTATTATTAGGCACCCCCTCCAGCTAATGAGGGAAGTGGAGGAAGAAAAAGATTTATTTTGTTCGATTTCAATCAAAATTGGCATACATAGGTTTTTAGGGAAGAGAATTATCGAAAGGATGGATTTATGACCCTTGTCTAAAAAATATAATTTAGCAGTAATAGACTAGACTTTTGAATCGGAAGGTTGCCCCTTTGCATATTGTTTGTTCAGTGTCAGTAATCGACCTTGATTATTACATTAAATTGACAGTAAATATCTATCTTCAGTATTTTCATAAACCTTTTGCTTTTTTAAGCAACCCTTGGGGCCTTAAACTAAGTAGGTAAATCTGGTGCGAGGAATTAAAAAAAACTATCAAAGCTAAGGTTAAAGTAAAGTTACAAAAACATGTTTTAAACAAAATCCCCTCCCCACCACTCCTCATAGTCGTGAGGCGCGGATTACCGCTTAAAAGTGCAATTTTTGAGTTTTTTGCCGATATTTGAAAAATTCAAAAATTTTTTGGAAAAGAAAAATTTTCCTGGGTTGTTTTTCGAATTTAGGAAAAAAACCTTTGAAAATAAAAAAACTCGCATGAAAGTCCCAAAAAAACCCCCGGGCAAAAAAATCCGGGAAAAACCCTAAGAAAAAAATATTATAAGTAACCCTAATCCATGTGACAAAACTGATAGCCAATAATAATGTTTTGCTTGCCGTCGGCTTTTTTTCACAAAAATTTAAAATAAAAGTTGGTGTTCCATTTTTTTGAAGAATTGAGATCACTGATCACTGATGTAAAATTTTATTTATTCTCATCTTTAAAAATATGTTCCCAAAACAGATAGCAATAATTTGCTCAAAAATTTACCCGAACAAAATGTTCAAAGAAAAGCTCACAAAAATGTTCGCGCAAAAAATTTTAAATCTTTTGCACGAGCTTTTGTTTGAGCATGTTCGTCTGTGTAATTGCGCCTTTATAGTAAAGTTTGTTGTTTTAAGGCGCATTTACACAGACAAACTTTCCTTTGATGTTGAAATGCCGACAAACATTTACACGAGTCTCTTGAGCAAAATGTTCAAAGAAATGTTCGAGCAAAATCTCGTACAAAAAAACACACCTAAATTTTGGAGAGAATGTTGAGCAAAATTTGTTTGAACAATTGGGGGTATAAAAATTTCTTTACAAATTCAAAATATATATTGTTATCGGAATTCATTGAACTTAACTGAAAATAGAAAAACAAAGTTTTGAAATAAGGTATTTTTAATCAAGTGCTTTCCGACGGAAAAACGATTTTATGCCGAAATTCACATTTTACCTCATAAGCAACTTCGATTGATCTGATTTTTATAAGGGATATGCCAGTATACTTGTAACTTTTTTGGGGTTGTAAAAAGAACGAGAATAAAAAAAATAATAATTGCCACTTATTTATTGTTGTTGCCTGTAAAATATAATGACAAAAATTTACGTTTAAAAGAATATCCCTTTATTTTACTTCCTAGTTTAGTCTTTTACAATAATAATTAATTCAAATTAAAAAACCTATATACATTTTATTAAATCTCAAATATATGAACAAAAGCAGGTTCGGTTTAAATAATACCCGTTTATTACCCACTTTTACAACCCTACGAACCCGACCCTTGTCTAAAAAATATAATTTAGCAGTAATTTAGTAGACTGTGTCGCCAATCTATCATCCCGCGTTTTGGATTTCGCAGGTAGTAGGCCGGTCACCCTTTTGAATCGCAATGTTGCCCTTTGCATATTGTTGGTTCAGTGTCAGTAATCGACCTTGATTATTACATTAAATTGACAGTAAATATCTATATCTTCAGCATTTTCATGAACCTTTTGCTTTTTTAAGCAACCCTTGGGACCTTAAACTAACTAGGTAAAGCTGGTGTGAGGAATTAAAAAACAACAATAAAAGCTAAAGGTAAAGTAAAGTTACAAAAATATGTTTAAAAAAAATCCCCCTCCCCACCACTCCTCGTAGTCGTGAGGCGCGGATTACCGCTTAAAAGTGCAATTTTTGAGTTTTTTTCCGATATTTGAAAAACTCAAAATTTTATTGGTAAAGAAAAATTTTCCTGGTTTTTTTTTACTTTAGGGAAAAAACCCTTGGAAATAAAAATAACTCGCAAGAAAATCCCAAAAAAACGCCGGGTAAAAAAATCCGGGAAAAACCCTAAGAAAAAAATATAAGTAACCCATGTGACAAAACTGATAGTAGAGTTTTTTTCCACAAAAATTTTAAATAAAAGTTGGTGTTCCATTTTTCTAAAGAATTAAGATCACTGATCACTGATTTGAAATTTTATTTATTCTCATCTTTAAAAATATGTTTCCAAAATAGATAGCAATAATTTGCTCAAAAATTTACCCGAACAAAATGTTCAAAGAAAAGCTCACAAAAATGTTCACGCAAAAAATTTTAGATCTTTTGCACGAGCTTTTATTTGAGCATGTTCGTCTGTGTAATTGCGCCTTAACATCACGCTTGCGCGCCTAAATCCACGGACCTTTTATTGTACGTATTTTTTCTATCCAATTTTCTTTAATTTGCGCTGTATTTGTTTTATTTAATTAAAAACTTCAAAATTAACAATTTGAAAAAAACAATCGACAAAATCGTGTTTATTTAAACATATAAAGTTAATAAACCACCTCCTGGCGGTGGTTTACAGTGTACGGTGATTTTAATCAAAATACAACATCCCGTGTCACTTTGACAGTTTTGAGATTTCCTATGTACCCCGATTTCTCATTTCAGTGCATTTTGACTTAAATCCAGGTAAAAATGTATTATCATTTGTGGTATGGTTCGGCTTCAAACCAAACTTTCCTTAAACTATAGTTCTTAGTAAATATAGCCCTGCTTTTTTTTAGGCGAGGAAGACTGTCTTTTCGTGAATATTTACACCCGCTCATTGAACCAATCGGCCAATCTTAATGTCATCGTTCACATCCACGGAGGCTCCTTTATGTTCTCAGGGGGAAAAGATTTCGGTCCCAATATTATTATGAATCAGCAAGTTGTCTATATTAGTATCAACTACAGATTGGGACCTCTCGGTAAGAGAATTTTAAAATGATGAAAGTTACTTCTTTGGTTTTTATATACAGGGTGTACCAAAAGTCTTCACCGATATCTGCAAACCAAAATTTCACATACCTCTTATCTATAATTTTTTTTGGATGCTGATCGTGAGGTAACGTAGCTAGGACGGCGGCAGAGCCAAGACGGAGGAATTACATTTTTTAAATAGAATAACCTGTATATTTTATGAAGTTTGAACAGAGCTTTCTCTTCGGTTTTAAAAAATATTTAATATGTTAACTACAAAACTTTTTAATAAGACTGGAATATAAATATGTGAAATTTCACGTCTCTGTCTCTTTTAGTTTTAAAGATATTAGGGGCGTCCAAGATTTTTATTTATGTTAAAAAATAAGTCTAAGTTTAGTTAATAGTTCAAAATGTTTTGGCTGCCATTATCAGAGGTTCTAAATAAAATCAAGATGAAGAAATAGATAATTATACAAAAATATGTAAACATATTTTTTCGTTCTGAATTAGCCAATCCATTCTCTTCTTTTCCTTTAAATGTTTTCTCTTTAAATGTTGGCTCTCGTCAGTGCGATTTGCACTTTATCTACTGCCTTTCTGAGAAGTGTCGTAGTACTAACGCCATATCACTGTCTAAGATTTTTGCCATGATATTCGTCTGCGCCCCGGACTGGACCTATTATCAATTTTAAGAGGTCATGTTTGTCATTTCTTAACATATGGCCAAAATATTCAAGTTTTCGTCTTTTGATGTTGAACAAAACTTCGAGATCTTTATCTAATCATTTTGCAATAGCACCACATCTCGAACGCCCCCAATGCACATGGTATCAATGAGTATCCATGCCTATACGCCAAACAAAATGTTAAACACATAACAAAAAAGCAAATAAATTCAGAGAATGATATTAACATCGCGACTACACAACACTGACTTCATTTTGACAAAAAATGTTTCCTCGGCTATAACCATCCATTTTGTTTTTCCACTATTCAAACTGCGAACTTTCGACTGCAATTGGATTCAATACTCTTGAAGACCTTTCAACGTAACTGCAATTATGACAGAGTCGTCACCATATCTTAAATTTTTGACTGATATGTCGTTTATAGTCAGACCTTCTTCGCCGTTGTGAAGTACGTTCCCGATTATTTTATTGCTATTAAATAGCAGAGTACACAATATGCAGCCTTGGGGAACACCCCTCCTCTCTGGACAGTTCGCCATCAACTTCTATTTAAACTGGCTCCAGTATACGTTGGCAATTATTTTTAAGTCTCGAACATTCCGACCAGATTCTTTAATGGTAAAATCGCAAAAACCTTTTCAACCCTTCAAATAGATTCTGATCCTTTAAACGATTAATTATTATTGTTCTATTGCTCAAACACATATACATATTATGGGGTGGACAAAAAAAACGGGACTTTTTGTATCATCCATTACTTAAAAAGTAGTTGTCCGATTTTAAAAATTTTGGTCGTTTTGAAAAGCCAGGACATTAGAATTTTGGAATTTGATGTTAAAATTGACATTTCGTAAAAATCCAAGATGGCGGACAATTTTAAAAAATAGGTATTTTTGACCCCTACCGCAAATTTTTGGTGTGCGCCACTGGTGCATAACTAAAAATATATTTCAAAAGGCCTGATTTTCGTTAGTTTACTTATGTACCGCTTATTAAAATCGGGTAAAAAATAAGTAAGATATAAATTGTTTAAGTAAGTGGGTTCGGTAAGCCTAATTCAGTCAAGTCGAAAAAAAACATCATTTATGATTGGCACTGCTTTTCGATGTATATGTTCGATTTTAAAAGTGCTAACCATCTTGAATAGCCAAGATTTAAAAATTTATTACGTTTTCGGCAAAATTGACATTTTGTAAAAATCAACGATGGCGGACAATTTTAAAGAATTTGTGTTTTTGACCCTCCCTGCAAATTTTTTGTGTGCATCACTGATGCAAAAATTAAATTTTGCGTGATGTATCGCTTGTAAATATCGTGTAAGAAGTATGAAAATATGCATGGAGTTATAAAAGTGCATCTTGCAATTAAATTCAGTCACAAAAATTTAATAATTAAAAAAAAACATATTGTTGATTCGGTAACTTTAAAAGTACTTTGGTTTGATTCAAATTGAAATTTCAAAAAATTCAAAATGATGTATTTTTTTGACGTGACTGAATTTGGCTACTGATTTGAACAATTTACTCTTACCTCTTAGCCAATCTCAAATCCCGATACATCTGTAGACTCGGGAATTTAATTTTTGCATCATTGGCGCACAAAAAAAAATTGAATGAGGATCAAAAAACCTATTTTTTAAAATTGTCGACTATCTAAGATTTTTCAGAAATGTCAATTTTACCAAGAGCCTAATAAATTTTGAAACCTTGGCTTTTCAAAATGGTCAGCACTATTAAAATCGGACAAATACATCGAAAAGCAGAGCCAAGCAAAATTGATGTTTTTTTCGACGTGACTGAATTAGGATTACCGAACGTACTTATTTGAACAATTTATAACTTTCTTACTTCTTGCTTGCTTTGAGTCAGCGATACATTAATAAATTGAGTAAAAACCATGGCTTTTGAAATATGTTTTTAGTTATGCAACAGTGGGACACACAAAAAATTTGTAAGGGATCAAAAACACCTATTCTTTAAAATTACAAAATTTCAATTTTGCCAAAAACCTAACAAATTTTGAAATCTTGTCTATTTCAAATGGTCAGCACTTTTAAAATCGAACATATACATTGAAAAGCAGAGCCAAGCAAAAATGATGTTTTTTTCGACTTGACTGTATTAGGATTACCGAATGCACTTATTTGAACAATTTGTAACTTTCTTACTTCTTGCTTGCTTTTAGTCAGCGATACATTAATAAATTGAGTAAAAACCATGGCTTTTGAAATATGTTTTTAGTTATGCAACAGTGGGACACACAAAAAATTTGTTGAAGATCAAAAACACCTATTCTTTAAAATTACAAAATTTCAATTTTGCCAAAAACCTAACAAATTTTGAAATCTTGTCTATTTCAAATGGTCAGCACTTTTAAAATCGAACATATACATCGAAAAGCAGAGCCAAGCAAAAATGATGTTTTTTTCGACTTGACTGTATTAGGATTACCGAACGCACTTATTTGAACAATTTGTAACTTTCTTACTTCTTGCTTGCTTTTAGTCAGCGATACATTAATAAATTGAGTAAAAACCATGGCTTTTGAAATATGTTTTTAGTTATGCAACAGTTGGACACACAAAAAATTTGTAGGGGATCAAAAGCACCTATTCTTTAAAATTACAAAATGTCAATTTTGCCAGAAATCTAACAAATTTTGAAATCTTGTCTATTTCAAATGGTCAGCACTTTTAAAATCGAACATATACATCGAAAAGCAGAGCCAATCAAAAATGATGTTTTTTTTTCACTTAACTGAATTAGGCTTACCGAACAATGTCATATCTTCAAATCACGCTCCAACTAAAAAATTTCTCTTGATTGCTCCTTTTCCAAAGATAAAATCTGCACCAATCAAGTTCTTTCACAAAATCTGATTCAAGTCTTCATATTCGGTATAGCCTGTATTATATAGTGTATTCCCAAGTGATTTCCAGACAGACAATTGATGGCTTGCTTCTCATCTTCTTTCAAAAACTAGTAAGAAACTTTTGGTTTAAAAACATCATCCATCATAAATTGCCAACTCTTACCATAAAGTCTGATGTGCGTTATCCTTGAGCGTTAATTACAAGCACCCTCATTCTTTCGATTCTCAAGATAAACTGATAATATATGTTGGAGTGCATTGAGTTATATTAATAGCAAAATTAGTTTACATTTAATTCATTTGTGTTTTATCCAACCTGTCAAGAAATTTGACATAGGAGTAGTAAAGTATCACAATATCAGGGTCCGCAGGTGTTCCGCACGCAGGATCTATCTGTCATCAGATGACAGGTGATGTACATTTCTGAACGCATATATTACTATCCTGTATTTTGATTTGTGTAACTTCCCGTATCTAGTATTTTTTCTGGTCTACCCTGTATAGTAGATCTTACCCTCTTTCTCACACTCATTAAAAGACCTGATTCCAATACCAGGGTGCGCAGGCGTTCCGCACGTAGGGTGTTCGTCTTTCATCTGCAAATCTGACAGCTTACATTTAGATTTAGTGATTTTTGAACGCATTGTGTACTACCCCCAACACCCTATATATTTTCAACACACCCTGTATATTTATCCAAATTGATCTGACCCTCTCTCTCGCACACTAATCGATTATGGAATGCTCGTCCGAGGACTGAGGATATAGAAGTCATCATCTACCACTACTTGCCTCTTCTTGTTTGTTGGCTTTTTTTTGTCAAGTGGCTTATAATGCGAAAACTTCGAAGAAAATTGTTTAATAATTCGCTATTATATGATTCCTGTTGGAGTATCGTACCACAGATTAACACGTTGAATACCAACAATGCTTTAACCAGTTTTATACTGCAGTGGATAACTTAAAGACGGTGTTATATACAGTTATATCAATATTTATTTGTCCTAATAAGTAATACAGTAATAATTCTTAATCTATGTACATATATAACTAATAGGCGAAATAAATATAGGAGTGGTTGTGGTTGCGTGCACTTAAATTTTATTATTCAGGATTAATGAAACAGGAATATTTCTTTGTATTAGTGCAAGCTTAATTTGTTGATGCGCGCTTTCGGCCTTTTGGTTAGGCCATCATCAGATCAACCAGTTTTTGGTAGTATATGGTTTCTATCCACGCTTGTTTAGGAGTAGTTGTGTGCATGTTTAGTCCAAATTAATTTAATTTGGTGTGTTCTGTTTTTCAATTTTTATTGTGTTAAAAAGTTAAAAAAAAACTATTTTCTGTTCAGTCTTAGAGCTTAAATTATATCTTTCAGATCGTGAGCGTGGTTCCAGCTTGAAGAGCTTGGTCTAAATCATATATATTTTTTTTTAACCAAAAGGCCGAAAGCGCTCATAAACAAATTAAACTGGCACTAATACAAAGAAAGATTCCTGTTTCATTAATACCGAGATAAATATAAGTTTGGTTAGATGTTAAAAAATTTTTGATTATCTTCCATCTATAACATGTCAACACTACAAAGTTAAAAATTAACTGTAAATTGTTAACATGTCATTTAGTAGTGTAGAAAAACTTATTTATTTAAACCAGAGCATCAGTATATGCAAAAATAAATTAAAATTCTATAATCCTGTCCTATACTCAAGAACTTTAATAAGCAACCTATTGTTTTAGAGGAACTAAACATAATAAGAATAAATTTAACAAAAACTAAAATCAAGACCTAAAACCAAAAGGAAAAATTTAGTAAAAACAACATCAATATCAAAAATTATAGATAAATAAGGATTGCTATTTAGAGTTTTTGTTTTTAGATATTTTAATAGGTAATTTAGTTATGTTTAATATTTTTAAATATTTAAAAAACTAAATGAAAAAAGTAATAATGATTTCTTTTGAGTCAAAGATTCAAAAAACACTTGGCAACAACACAATTCGCTGCATATGCCTCTCTGACTTCTGACCCAGCACAGCTACTACAGCACTCAGCATCAGCACAGTGCATAGTGCGCGAGTTTTTTGCAGTTTGATGCGAAATTAAACTGAATTAAAAATGTTCTCCAATCAGGAATACCCAGACATGCTATTAGTATACGGTGAAGCTTGCAGAAACTTAAGTCTTGCACCTGACGAGGTTGCACTAAATTGAGAGCTGGCAGACCGCATAGTTACGGAGAGCAATTTAACCTGGGCAATAAAAGAGTTCAGTCCCTACAAGTCACCCGGTCCGGACGGAATCTTCCCAGCGGTGCTACAGCGGGGCCTAGAAACACTACTTCCTCACATTGGGAGAGTGTTCAGGGCCAGCGTAGACCTGGGATACGTTCCTACCTCATGGAGGAAGGGCAATGTAGTTTTTATCCTGAAATCGGGAAAAACGGACTACACCACGGCTAAATCCTTCAGACCGACAAGTCTTACATCATTTATGATGAAGGAACTGGAAAAAATGGTAGACAGGTACCTCCTGGAGGGAACACTGGCTAACAGACCATTCCGTAGGGACCAGCACGCGTACAGGGAGGGAGGATCTACAGACTCAGCCCTTCACGCAGTAGTGCAACAGGCAGAAAAGGGACTTCAGAACAAAGGATATGCACTAATGGTGTTCTTCGATGTGGAAGGAGCCTTCGACAAGGCAAGAACGCGGATTATAACATGTGCCCTTCAGGAAAAAGGAGCGGAAGCAAGTCTGACTGAATGGGTCGAATCCGCGTTAACGGAGAGGGAAGCACAGGCCAGCTTAGGAGAGTCCAAGGTAAAGGTGGATGTGAAGGGAGGCTGCCCCCAGGGTAGCTGCTTGTCTCCCCGCTTGTGGTGCCTAATAATGGATGATCTACTAAATCGCCTGACGCAGGAGGGATTCGACGCACAAGCATATGCGGATGACGGTATAGTGAAAGTGAACGGCCGCTTTCTAGCCACAGTCTGCGAAAGAATGAAGAGGGCGGTAAGAATCATAGAAGACTGGTAGGCAGAATGGTCTCACCAGAAAGAGGAAACTAGTAGGATTCAGATCTCCCATAATGTATGCCAGACCCCTAACTTTGGTATCACAACTTAATTATTTGGGAGTGACGCTGGACAACGGACTCAAGTGAAGCGAGCATGTTGCCAGAATGAATGTTAAAGTCGAGGCAACATTGTGGCATTTGCGCCGAGTGGTCGGTCGAACCTGGGGCATTAGCCCGAGGATCCTACACTGGATATACACGGCCATCATAAGACCAAGGATCCAATACGGATCAGTGGTCTGGTGGCCCGCTGTAGAGAAGCTGACCATATCCAAAAAGCTTACGAACCTGCAAGGGCTCTCCTGCAGAGGGATGACAAGCGCAATGATGACGACCCCCATCCACGCCCTGGAAACAATCTTGGGTCTCCTCTCGCTTCCAACTTGGATCAAGAAGAAGGCGATGGCGATGCACCTACGATTAAGGAACCAGGAACTGTGAAAGGCAGGGAGGAAAGAAAGGGCCATCTAGCGGTCGGACTGGCGACGAAAGAGTTGCTCCTCCTAAGACTGTCAGTGAAAGCACCGCTTAAACCATGGAGATTCGATAAAAAGTACAAGGTCACAATACCAGAACGGAATAAGTGGCAAAGGGAAGAATTCCGAACGGAATTAAGCAGAGAGGCGACGGTGTGCTACACGGATAGCTCTAAACTATCAGCCAGGCGGACAACAGGCGCAGGAGTATACGCGGAAAGCCTAAAAGTTCAGAAGAGTTATCCACTTGGAGAACACGCTACGGTGTTTCAGGCGGAGGTGTATGCCATTATCATGGCAGCAACCCTACCCGGGTCAGAAATGGCAGGAGGGACATATGCATATGCTCCGACAGCCAGGCTGCCCTCAAGGCTCCAAGTTCACCCAAAATAGTCAGTAGTCTGGTGGAGGAGTGCGCTGAAGCACTGCAAACACTGGCTCAAGACAAAAGGGTGACACTGATGTGGGTCCCAAGTCATGAGGGAATAGCAGGGAACGAGAAAGCGGACGAACTTGCCAGACTAGGGGCCGAAACCCAATACATTGGGCCGGAACCTCTTGTGGGAATAACAAGGAAACAGGTACAGAGTGACCTCAACAAATGGGCGAACAATGAACTGAAGACGTCCTGGAGGCAAGAGTCAAAGTGCAGACAGTCCAAGCTATTCGTGGATGCTCCGAATGTAGCCAGAACTAAATGGCTCTTAGGCAAGACCTGAAAGTACATTGGACTGCTGATAGGGATGCTGACTGGGCACAATCGGCTGAACAAACATCTGACGCAAATAAGAGTAGCAGGAGATCCCGTTTGTCCCGCTTGCGTGCTGGAAGGGGAATCGGCGCAGCACTTGATAGCACAGTGTAATGCATATGCCAGATCAAGGCAACTGAAGTAGGGATTTTCCACGATAGAGGAAGAAGAGCTGCACTCGCTCAAATGGGCCGACATACTGAACTTCGTAAAGAAGACAGGGAGGCCCGGAGAGAGAGGTGCAGTGAAAGTAGGGCCATAGGGGTAAGAAACGGGGTATGGCAGAAAGGGCCCATGAAGAGGCCTAATTGCCAGGCCCACAGGCCGCCCCTCCTATACTACTAATAAGTCTTGCAACTGAAATGTATCGCTTTAAAGTTTAAAAATAAAAAAATCCAGTGGTTTTAAAAAATGTGCAGTATTTAAAAAAATGCAAATGTGACTCCAAGTGTAGAAACAAGTTCTTAAAGGAGTGTTTTTTTTAGTGTTTAAAAAAAAAATCTAATAAAAAAAGAGTATTTACAAATTAAAAACAGTTTTGAAAACTGTGTGGTGTTTTTATTAAAAAAAGGAATTTTTCTCCAAATGTACCAACAAAGCTTAAAACAGTGTTTTTAAATGTTTCTTCAACTAAAAAAATCCAAAAAAATCAAGAGTTTTTGCAAATTAAAAACAGCTTTGAAAATTTTCCGTCATTTTTATTAAAAAAAAGGAAGCGTGCCCTACAAGTGTACAAAACAAGTGCCTAAAAGAAGTGTTTCTTTGTGTGTTTGCCAAAACAACAATTAATAAAAAAAGAGTTTTTACAAACTAAAAAGAGCTTTTCATAGCAAAACTTTATTTCGATACCGAAACGGACTTTTAAATAAATTTTAACAACGAGACAAGGCGTTAAAATTAATTTTCGGTAAGTACACATTTATTAAATACGTACATATTTATTAAATACGATTGTATGTTGCCCTCTATTTAAACCCAAGAGCTTTCTTCATCATTACTCATTTATTTTTTTGCTTTTTACTATTTTTAAATAATTTGTAAGATGTGAAAAAAAGGTGATATGTTGATATTTACGTTGCAGCCCGCCGCGCCATACCACTCTTTAACTTTAAAGTTATCTTCGAAACCACTAAGTTTTGACGCCCATATTATATGAACTTTTTTGCTTGTTTTGTTTTGACCCCCCCGCTATCACCCATTTAAATAATATCGTTTACACCCTGTATTAAAATGAAACTTGGACAGAAATGATCAACAGGAGCTCTATTCTGGGCGTAATAGAACGATCATACCCTGAGAAGTGACCACTTCTATTAAAATCCAAAATTCGGTATTCTGCGACCGTCCCATCGCACAACCGACGCACAGTGGATCGATGCAATGCTTTTTATATGGACAGTAAGAAAAAAATTGAAACTAACAATTTTGTTTCTATTTTATACTTAGTTTGTTGCTGATATACCACGGTTTAATTAAATCATAAGCAGTGCATTATTTAATCTTTATTCTTTTTGCTGTGACATGTTTTTACAGATCATTTTGTATACAGGGTTCCTAAGCAAATCCTTAGGGGGCCAAGCAGCCGTGTATAAGACGCAGGCAAACGGAAAAGCACATTAGGCAGAAAAGGATGGGCATGGGGCGATGTTGTCACTACATCTTACACGTAGTAAATCCATTCCAGGTTGTTGTTTTCTAATGTTTTCCATTTTCATACCTTTAGGACTGGAATAAAAATTGTTTTTGCTCGACTTTAATACCAAACTGATGAAAGATATCGTAAAAAAAATATTTTTCGGCTTTTCATTTTGTAACCATTGTCCTTACGCACTGTTTACAGGCTGGGGACTGAGATACATGCAAATGACTAACCTAAAGCGTTCATACACGCCCGGAGAAATCGACTGAGATATTTCCGTAGAAACTTTATCAAGCAAACAGGACGGGTTGACGCCTTCGAACGTCCAACCCGGGTTTTGCACTTTGATTCGAAATCAAAAAGAAGGAACAGTCAGATGTGGGGCCGTGCACAAATTACGTAACGGTGATTTTACCAATTTTTGACCCCCTCCCTATGTAATCTTTTGTAACGGTTTGGCACGCCACTCCCCTAATATTACGTAACGATTTCAAGACCACTAACCCCCCAAAAAAAAAAACTTTTCCCTTATTTTCATTCCAAATTTTCTTAGTTTCACACAAATGCAAACGCTGTCGAAAACCCCCCTCCTCCCTACGTAACGTTTTGTAACCCCCCTCCCCCCTATGACCATTACGTAATTTGTGCACGGCCCCTGTAGTCCCAGTGGAGGAGGGCGAGAAAATTGATATTTTTTTCTTAAAAATTATACTCTTTAGACCTATTTCTTTGCGTTCCCGAAATTACGTAATTTTTGAAAAAAAATTGTAAGCGACCATTTTTATTTCGTGCTTTGTTTTTCTAACATTTTTGCGTTCGGCTAATTTAATTTATCTTTATCTTTTATTTATCTTCTCACTCGAAACCAAGATCCCCCGTTTAAGGAAAACTGATCCCGTCTCTGTTTCTAAGTTTTTTCGAATAAAAGTAGAGTATGACCATGGGGGAAATAATTTTTTTCTACGGTATGACGAAAATTTCATGAAAGTTGAAGAAAAAAATAAAAGAAAGTGGCAGAGCTCAAGTTTTTCGTAAAAAAAAAAACGTTTTTTGTAAAGAAACAGAGCAAAATAAATCTTTTCACCCCTTTTTGGGTGTTACAAATATTGGCAGCCCCTTGTTTTTCGCTTTTACCCTCCCGCTAGTTTTGAAGAATTGGTTCGCTACATGTTTCGAGATCATGTCATAAAACACCTCGAAAATATCAAATGTAGTGTAGGGTCAGGTTTATTTAAAATCAATAATATCCCAAGCAAAAAGCTCTGCAGGAAAAACAGCGCCGTTTATTGATTTCTTTGGCTGCTAGTGCTAGCTGCATGGTTTGGCCATTTCGGGATAGATGTCACTAGTAGAACAGAATGGAAAGAAATTTAATTAAAAGCGAAGATATTTCTTTCTATTGTTAACAACCTCACGAGTTTATCGCTCAGTATCGTAAATAATGGACCCTGCCGCCTTCTTTAAGCAAGAAAAAGCTGTGGTTTGGACCTGAAAACATCTAATTTTTAATCTCATGGTGTGGCCGCGATCTAGCGGAATTTGCAGACATCTTGTCAACGGTTATTATTGCAACTATGATTTATGCTCACAATGAAAGAGTGGCGACAATTTTTTCTCATGAAAGCACTCCGGAGATAATAACAAACTAGCACCATTGCTCAATATACCTGTTTCTTTTGTGCGCGCAGAACTTTCTATGCCATTTCTGTTTGATTTATTGAAATCCTATCCCTAAGGAAAATCTTAGGTACCCTGTATTTGTGAACATTGTTCTATAAGAGCGGACCCTTTAAACACTTAATAGTCATTTGACTTACCATTTTTTTTCAATTTTTTTAATTTATGTTCTATACTTTACAGCGTTTCTAAAAACCCTACTTATTTTGTTTTTTTATATTTTTTTGAAATAATTTTTAATTTTTTCTATACGTTCTTCAAAATTTCAAATATTTTAAAATGCTCAAATATGCAGAATTTTGTTTTATTATTTTTGCATTTTTAAAAACCATAAACTAATAAACCATTTTACTTGACTGCGATTTTTTGCGATATTTTAAGAAAAGCGGCCAAAAGCACCAAATATTCCTATGTGCTCTCCCTCCCCTGTTGTTACGAGTTACAAATAATTCATTTAATTATTTAATTTGTTGATCACAGTCACATTAGACAAAATAGTTTCTAAACGAAACAGGTAATTTATGTATTAATTCAAAATCCATCAGCGGCGCACCACGTAAAAGTTTAGGGGAAAAAGAAGAACTTCGCCTCTGAAAACATATCTCTCTATAGTTTCTTACGATGAGTCAGTATGTTTGGATTACGTAAGCCCTACACGGTAGCCTGTTTTAAATTTGGTGCAAATATCTCAAAAACTGTAAAAGCTATAAAAAAAAAACTAAAAAAAAATTGTAAAAAGTCAACGCTCCGTAGATAAGTAACAAAGTTTTTGCGGACATGTTCACAGAAAAAATGTTCTTATTTTGACCTGGAAAATTCGTGCCTAAAATATTTGCACTGAATTTTAGAACACACTGTATACCTATAAAATTGAGTAAATAATGTTGTTCCTTATAACTACTTGTTGAAAAGTTTAAAAGTTAAGGTAAATGTCCAAAATTTTCTATACCTCGATCCACTGTGCGACGTCCTACTCTGAAAGACGGTCTAGTTTGCCGTAGCATGCGCATTAGCGAGTAAAATATCGGTCGGTCACGTGATGGTCTCGTCCAATAGCGTGCTCTGAAATCATCCGAGTGACGTTTTTCACACGAGCTTTCCTACAAGTCCCAACTACTGGGTCTAATAGAGAGAACGGCTTTGCTCAAAAATCGTAGTTCCAGGCAGCTCTGCGCGTGCCCGTAATGGTTTGGTGATTCTTCGATCGTCTCGTCACTGCTTTTAAGCGCGTTTATTGGTTGAAACTACTTCTCTTCTCTCCGGCGAACGATCCCATCCTACGAAACCCAGAATCGGCACCCAGGAGTTCTTGATATGACCTTGACATCTCTGACCTTGGGTCACTATACTGGCCACTGTTCTATAATAAAAAGTTATTTTGATGTACATGCATAAACCTGGGCGTCCATCGCACTTCGGGCAATGGTATCTGGTCCTTTTCCTTTCCTTTTCCTTTATTTTTAGAGCATTGTTGATACCATTTGGATGCCGCTGAATTTTGGCTTTCTTTTGGAATCGACTCTAAGTAGTGCAACGAATTCGAATCAATATCACAGATGCAGTTCTTACAGTCTTATTCGTATTAGGCTTTTGATAATCATTTCTCTGAACGGCAAAAATTTAGGTCGATCACACCCCCCCTTCCCCCGAAAGATATTTGATATGCTTATAATTTCGAACTAATTTTTAACCACTTTTAAAAATTTTGAACCACATCTTCCTGCTTTTTTTATATTAAAAATAGAGGGTGCAGTCGGATGTCAAGCTACACCACGAGTTTTCCATACATCGCCAACCACCATTTAGCGTAAAAAGTAAAATCCACTGTGTATCCCTTTTCTGGGAGGCTATTTTTGGAAAATATTCTGAAAACTTTAAATAGCAACTTCCTATTTTGGATTCTCTCTCATTCCAATGGTACCCCATATCATCAGTTTTACTTTAGTTGGCTTTCAAAATGTCAAAAATGCAATTTTCAAAAGTCCATATCTTAGAAACTAAACGAAATATCTCTATTGTGTTTGATATCGATTTTAAGGGTTTTTTAAGAGGAATTAAAAAATGACAGCAGTTTGACACATTTCTATTTAGAGTTTAGTGATTTTGACGTTATTCTTCAATAAATAAGAAGTACAAGGTCAAATCGTCAATTTATTGTCATTTTTTAATTCCTCCTAAAAAACACTTAAAAGCGATATCAAACACAACAGAGATATTTTTTTTAATTTCTAAGATATGGGCTTTTGAAAATTGCATTTTTGATATTTTGAAAGCGAATATCTCGAAAACTAGTAAACCTTATGATATGGGGTGCCATTGGAATGAGAATTTCAGCGAGAATTCAAATATGAAGTCAAAATAGAACAGAATATTTCCAAAAATAGCCTCCCAGAAAAGGGCTACATGGAGGATTTTACTTTTTACGATAAATGGTAGTTAGTGATGTATCGAAAAGAAAAATCTATATTGCAAAGATGATATATTTTTTTTTCTTAAAAACAATCTCTAGACCAACTGTGCCAGCAAAGATGGAAATAGTTTTTCTTACGTAATTTCTAGTCGTTTCTAATATAGTTCTATGCCTTCCAAACTAAGTGGATTTCAATTGGCTAAACCTTTCATTTTGAATAAATATAAAAAATCACAGAAATTAGGGTGGTTAAAATTTTTTTTAAGTTTTACAAAATTAGTTCAAAATTATAAACATATCAAAGTTCGAAATTTTTTTGAGGGGGCATGGCTTAACGTCAACCTGCACCCCCCCCCCCCCCATCATACAGGGTTACTAATTAATTTTTCGCAATTCTTTTTAGTGGCATTAGGAGTTCGCAATTAGTTCTTAATTTTAGGACAGTTGCTTTTCATTTTTCTCTACGCTTTAAATGAGGGGGGGGGTGTAGCTTGAAGTCCCGCTGCACCCCCCATTTTGAATAAAAAAAAACAGGAAGGAGTGTGGTTCAAAATTAGTTCAAGATTATAAGCATATCAAAATTCGAATATTTTTTGGGGGGGGGGTGCGGCTTGACTGACCTAATAATTTACATTTAGAGTCAATGATTTATCATCCATAATAGTTTTAATAACTACTTAACCACCCAAAATGCAAAAAAGCAGCATAAAACGAAAAAAACACCTGTTCAGCACACAAGTAAACAAACGACTGATGTAGGTAGTGCATGGCCAATATGGTGGCCGTGGTGGGCAGGGCGTTTCCACAATCCTTCCTGTGTATCACACAACTAAATCAAACCTTCTATTTTGTACCACGGCAAGTCAGTTCGTGTTTAAAATACTTTATGCACAACCGGGTGTTAAAGTGCACTTTAACGCCCGCATTTTAGGGCGTAATAAAGCACTTTAACGCCCGTGAGCGTTAAAACAGTACTTTACCGTTAAAATTTATTTTAAGGTCGCATGTCTTAAATTTAGAGGCTTTTTTTAATTATTTATGAAAAGCAGTGATTCTATAGTTTTTTGTAATACCCTTTCCTTGAATTTGTACACGAAAAAATGCAAATTTTTCTTTCAATAATTTTTATTAAACGAACGCAACAATAATAATAACGAAATACTTCCACTTTTTCGTTGCAGTATGAAAGTAAGGCGTCTTCTTTTACGATTAGGTAGCTTTCCGGAATTTTTTTACCAGAACCCCACAAAACATAATCTTTTTTTGTATAATTTTCTTGATTTGGCTGGCAAAAGATTCGTCTTCGCCTCTTCAGTGGCCTCCAGTATATCTCTAGGGATTACTTTTTCTTACAAGAAAAACGGTAAAAATAGGGACTAAAACGCAACATTATTTGTAATGATGACTTTGTTAAAACAACTGTTTGTGTCTCAGATTGCTTGATTGAGATCGAGAGAAATAACAATACAACAGTTCCCTTTCTAATACTTAACTATTTGTCAACTGGTGATTTATCTATTGTCAAAATATTAGGGAGATTTTGACACCAAAAAATCATGCGGTTGTGCATAAAACATTGTATTATCTCAGTCATAAAATGCGTTTAACACCCTCAGCCTGTAAAAACCCTTGCCTGGCGGCTCGTGTTTTTATTTCCACGCCACGGGCGTTCAACGCCTACTTTATGACCTAGATACATAAATAGCTATTAAACTGCCGCCCACTATAGTGATCGCGGTACATTTTTAGAACATTTTGTGGCCATTATAGTGGCCAATCGTATTCAACGGGTTAACTGTCGCCCTTTCCTATTTAGTGCTTTTTCAAAAATTGGATTTAGTACTATAAAGTTTGGTGGGAAGTTGAGAATTACAGTGAACATTGGTTTTAGGATTTATTTGCACTGAAGACGATATTCTACCAGGGAACAATGGCCTCAAGGATCAAAATTTAGCTCTTCGTTGGATCAAAGAGAATGTAAAATACTTTGGAGGAAATCCCGATTCCATAACAATTTACGGTCTCTCGGCGGGTGGTGCCAGTGTTCACTTCCACTTTATGATGCCTAGATCTTATGGTAAATAATTAATTGATAGATAAAATTATTTCAATTTAAAAATCTTCCAGGCAATCAATTGACGAAAAGGAGGTCTGAAATTTGCATCCCAAATTTGGAATTTTGCAAAATTTTGTTGTCGAAATTAAGTAATATGTAGGTTTATTATTTTGTAAGAAGTAGACTGAGTCTTGAGGCCACCAATTATACTTCCGATGCAGTTAGCGACGATTAGTGTCCTTTAAGTAAGCCTACCAGGCGTCATGTTTTTAGTGGCACAGTTGTCAGGATGGACAAATGCCCCGGTTTTTTTTGTTGAGGTCCGGTTTTTGTCCTTTTTTAAATTAAAATACGACTCTCTTTTGAATTAACTTTATATTATAGATATAGGTATGATCTATTGATATGTTCTTACTTATTTACATTCTGTCTTTTTTTTAAGTAAAATTGGATAAGTTGAATTTGTTAAATATTTATTCTGTTAGTTTACAATGAAAAACCATTTTAATGTTTATGTTTGGTACTGATACCTACTGATGAGGGTGCTTTTACATATCACACGATGGATCACCGCCCCTTTTGCGATGGCTCCACAAAAATCTCTGAATTTCCATACAAAAATCCAAAATCACATGTTGCTTTTCTAAAAATTTTTGCCTGTGGCGTCAATTATTTCAAATACGTCTGACATTCCTTTTCTGTAAATTTTTGCCTTTGGTGCTATCTTAAGTGGACATTTGAAAGAAGAATAGGGTGGGACCATATTATTTTTTTGAATTTTGGGTGAATTTTTTGCCTCGTTTTTTTTAAATCTGGTAGGCTTACCTAAAGGTCGTCTCTCAATTAAAAAAAAACTTTGGGTATTGTTTAATTGAAAAAACTTTAGTTGGAAATTACAGAGCAATTTGAACATTGCGCAAAAGGATCGTATCTACAACATACGTGAGTTTCAGAGCATTTTACACAATCCTCCTTAGCGACCTTACAAAATGCTTATAATAGTTTCGTATACACCAAATGTAGTGTAATCTAATGAAAAAACTGATTTTTTTTAAATATTTTTTCCACAAAAATTTATAATGTACACATATGTTACCAATGGGGTCCAGATACCAACAAAATACATAGGTGCAGGAGAAGAAACTTTATTATTAAAAAGCAAGAAAAAACAAAAAAAGTCTTAAATAAATAATTTTAGATGAAATGTTTTAAAGCAGTTGCTGGTTGACGTCATACAGGGGTGCACGTTGAATTTTTCACGTTTAACTCGAGAACTGTCGAAACTGCTGGGACGTCCTCTTTTTTTTAATTTACATCACCACATTTTGACAAAGATTCAGCAATGCTGAAAGTAAAGGTGAGCAAATCCATAATCTGGTATTTCGGAATTTTTCTGTGTTTCGCATCTCGGCGGTATTCCAACCAATTATTTGTTGTGTTTATTGTCACAGAATGAAAAATAACTCTTAAAGTCCATTTTCGTGATCTGATAAATCTGCGATATAATAGAATCAAAAAATCTGTTTTATCTACGCCACCCATAGATTCATTATAAATTTTTACTACCTCCGGCCTTTCAACAGATATATATTTTTTTTTCAGTTTTGCACCACCTTTGTGCCAAATCTAACATTCCTTTTTCAATAAAGCTTGAGGCTAATGTGACGATACTATTTTCACTCCATTGGTTGACTACGGTTTCTTCATTTAGATTTACAACTTCTGAAATGTGACTTGCTTTTTATGGTTAGGGGGCACTTCATTCGAATGGTTCTGTTATACCATATCTTTTTATCTGTTAGGTCTCAAATTACTGGTATACAGGTAAAGAAATTATCGGCAAACAACTTATAATTTTCATCATAAGGAATGCGCTCGCACAACTTTAGGACTACTCCTCCAGTCAACCAGTAATTATTTACTTCTTCGCCATTAAGCGAAGTTGTTTTTCCTTGGTAAACAACGAAATCATACACTAATCCACTTGATCCACACAACAAGAAAGGTTTAGCAGCCCACAGACTTGGCTTGCCTTTTATATACTATTTTATATTTAGTGTGCCTTTAAAATGAATCATTGGCTCGTCGACGCAAAGATTTTCCTCCAACTGAAGAGCAGCCCAATGATTTTTTACTGCATCCAAAAATGGCCTTACCTTCCAGAGTCTGTCATTAGTATCAGAAGTTTTCTCAGCTACAACGTGAAGATTATTTCTAAGCTTCTCGAGCCGGTCTCTTGATATGAGGAATGGCCAAGAAGGTGTTCGAGTATAATCTTAGCTGGAGATACTTTAAAATACCCAACAAAATATGAATGGAAAATAAAAGTGTTATTTCTTCTGGCGTGGTAATGATATTAGCTCCAGTTTTAGCTGTTTAGCCATCATTTGAGAAAGGCCAGCAGAGATATATCTTTTGAAGTAGGTATGGGGACTGGGCATGTCACCTTCTTCAGTCTCTTCTGAGTGGTGAGTTGATGTACACATGTGTGACCGTCAGGGCTTAAAGGGAATTTAAGCTTTATATTGACATTTACCTAGATCATACGGGCCCGTTAGAAATGCAGATAAGTTTGAGTGTCAACACTTAAACTGCTGTTACGGCAAGTGGTTAAATTACTCATTAATTAACATGTCGGTGTTTAAAGAAAACTGAATAGACCATTTTTGGAAAAGAGTTCAGGGCTATCATTTTTTTTATTTTTGGAATGTTCTTTTTACCGCATTCCTCGAAATTTAAAAACCAAATATCTTGGAAACACATTATAGGAACTTTTTTCTCATTTTTTAATTTTCTATCTCCCATTAAAATGTTTATACTCAAACCTTTTATATGTATACTGTTTCTAGGTTTATTTACGAAGGGCATTTCGCAAAGTGGGGTAGCTTTAAATCCATGGGCAATAGTAGAAAAGCCTTTGGAAAGGGCACTTAAATTGGCCAGACATGTTGGTTGTCCAACCGAATCATCTGAGGTTCTAAAGCACTGCCTTAAAAGTTTACCTGGAAATGAAATTGTGCATGCAGTTCGATATTTTCAGGTAATAATTTTTTATATCCCCCTTATTGAAATATATTCATAACATACATTCTCTGTTCGCTTCTTTTATATAGGGTGTGCCAAAAAAAATTGCACTTTTCTAAATGATTATAACTTAGCGGAAAATTGTCCGATTTTAATAGTATTTAAAGTTTGAGAAAGCCAAGGCTTTAATATTTGCAGGACCAATGTCACACCTGACATTTCTTAAAAATCCAAGATGGCGGACGTATTTAAAAAATAGGCAATTTTAACCCCTCTAGATATTTTTTTGTGTGCAATACTGTTTCTTATATGAGCATCGGTTACGAAGCTACATTCTTTCGAAGCACATCGATATATCACTTTAAAAATTCGGACAAGAAATAAGGAAGTTTGCAATTTTTAAATAGATCATAGTTTACCTGCAAAATCAAGCTTATTAAGAAAAAATCTACTTGTTTAAATAGCATAATTTTCAAAAATTGATCGATTTTTATTAAGTTTGAACTTTCTAAAAGACACAAGCTTCAAAATTTATAGAACTAATGATAAAAAATTTACTAAAAATCCAAGATGGCGGACCTATTCAAAAAATAGGCATATTTCACCCTCCTAGGAAAAGCTTTTTCTGCGACACTGTATTTAATCTCAAACATTGGTTACAAAGCTACATCCTTTCTAAACACACCAATGTAATTTTTAAAAAATTCGTACAAGATATAAAGAAGTTTAAAATCTTTATATAGACTATAGTTTGTATGCAAAATTACGGTTATTAAAAAAAAATGCTTGATTTTGCGGGCAAACTCTGGTCTATATAAAACTTCCTTATTTCTTGTCCGAATTTTTAAAATATTTCATTGATGTTCTTGGCAAGGGTGTGGCTTTGTTATCAATGTTTGAGATTGAATACAGTGTTGCAGAAATAGTTTTTTCTAGGGAGGGCAAAAATACCTGTTTTTTAAATAAGTTTTTAAATGTAATTTTTGACACAAGTTCTATAAATTTTGAAGTCTGTTCCTTTTAAAAAGTTTAAACTTATTAAAATCGATAATTTTTTAAAAAGTTATTATCAGGCCGGACAGATCAGGCCACTGTGGCATGACTCTGTCCGCTATGGTAAATTGGGCGAACCATACTGCCTGTAGCCTGTAGGCGGTGGGATGTAGCGACCCCCCGCCCACGATTCGAGTCTAGTGCTCAATCGTGCAATCAGCTGGCCTAATCACGAGGGACCCAATCGTCGTATTCCTTACGCCATTGGGTCATCCTCGTTATTAGGAACCGTGGTCTTGCTGACTGTGCATCAGCATGTCCATGTGTATAGCCATCAAAAAACGCACAACAGATAGCGACGATACAGAATAGAGGAAAATCATACTCAGTATCGAGTGATTGCCTATGATGATGCTTGATTTTGCAGGTAAACTCTAGTCTATTTAAAAATTGCAAACTTCTTTATTTCTTGTCCGATTTTTTAAAATATTACATAGATGTGCTTCGAAAGAATGTGGCTCGTAACCGATGTCAGGGGGGTTAAAAATGCCTATTTCTTGGTCCTATAAATACTGAAATTTTGGCTTTCTAAAAAGCTAAATTTATTAAAACCATTTAAAAAAGTGCGTTGTTTTTTTGGCACAACCTATATATTCATATATTTACATATAGACAAATTAAATAAAATCGCAAACCTAGTCAGCGTATTTTAGAACCCTGGCCATTAAATAAAACAATGGCAATAAAAAAATTAAAAACATCAATTAAGAGATTTTTTTACAAAAATATAGGCAAGTATGTCATGACATGATTTGAAAATAATCACATGTTAGTTTCTAAAGGTGCAGTTACACTGTGGTAGTGTAGTCGTCGTTGCATGGCAGCTGTAATGAATTTTTTTCCGTAGATAATGCCGAACAGGCTATTCTACAGATAAATAGTTAACAATATTTTTTGATATACACTTTTTAATATAATTTACCTTGTTTAATGTTTTAAACAAATACTGGTGATAATAGACGCCCTTGCAAAATTTTTGAATATGTTAGAAGATCCACCTTACATATTTCTTTTGTATTAACCGAGAAATTTCCGTTTTTTCTTAATATAAGTTCAAAAATGCTTTAGTTTTAAAATTAGGGTTGATTGGGTACCAAAGATGGACAAAATATAACTTGGGGAAGAAAAAAATGTGGTAATTTTGCATTTGCATACATACATACAGTCAATAGTGTGTTCAGTGGTATTAGCGATAAATTAACAAGGTACTATACTAGTTATATCTGATCTGCTGATTAATCATTCTGGTTTATTATAATTGCGAAGAAATTAGAGCCTTTTTTCTAAGTGACAAAAAGCGCTTACTTTTAGCATTACTTCGCTTGCATGGACAAATTATATCAAATAATTCACCTTCTTAATCTTATATATTTCTTTAGTAATAACCTTTACAAAAGTTATAGTACCGTATTATCAGCCGTGCACTTTCGTTGTAGTAAAAAAAACTCACGCAGAGATAGGTAGATATTTTCGGGCGCGTATGAAAGAGATGGCATGAATACAACAACGTTAAGCATGGGAGTGATTTCATGGAAAAGCATACAGTCGATTTTTGCAATAAAATAAAATGAAGAAGGTATTATATTTACCTATGTCCCCATCCCCTGACCAACAGATGTTTAATAATATTAATGTTACCTACCTACAATACGCAGTGGCGATACATTAAACTCCCCCCCCCATCTTTTTACGTTAAATTATTAATTTTCCAAAATTTATTGGTACATTTTTAAACCAAAGAATATAAATACCTATAGCCTTATATAGTCAATAGATATACTTCAATACCTACAGCTATCAAGTAGAGGTGACCAAACTTTTTATCTCTAAATTATAAATAAGGCAGTAAATTATAAATAAGGCGGTCATGTTATTTTTATTACCCATAAACAGAAACTTAGTAGGTACCGGCTATGTAGTAATCTAGAACTCTAATTTTAGCCATCCACTATAGTATAGGCTAATGGGATCGGTAAAAAGAAAGACCTAAATATCAAATTTTTTGATGGTGTCTGTCTGTGTGTTTGGGAGACAATTAGGCAAAATCCACTTAACCGAAATTTTATGAAATTTGGAAAAATCGCCACTTATCCTCCTGACTATAATTAATTGTTTATCTATACATGTAATAAATCTCTAAAAGGACCATTTCTTTCATTTCATGTATGTCTGTTTGTTCACGCATAGACGGCCCAGCCGATTTTAATGGGACTTTCACTATTGCATTCCTTGTGTTCCTAGGCAACACATAGGCATTTATTTCGTCAAAATCGGTTTACGGAAACAAAAGTTATGGCATTTAAAGGAATAAAAGCGGGAAAAATGGATAAAACCGCAGGCAAAGCGGCGCGGCGGTGTCTAGTGTGTAATAAAAGTAATATGTCTAATGGGTAATATAAGTAATATTTAAGGGAAAATGTTCTTTAAAAAAGTTACTTTTAAACAGTTTTATAAACCATTTTAGAAAATTACTAGTTTGACGTAGAAAAGGGGAGAGGTGTAATATAGCGCCGCTATTTATTGTAGGTAGGTACCATTACTAATTATTACGTTCGACTGGTCAGAGGATAGGGAAATAAGTAAATATAACACTTTGTTAATTTATTGAAAATATCGACTGTCTGCATTTCCACGAAATCACTACGATGCTTAAAGTTGGTGTATTCATGCCATCTCTTTCATACGCGCCCGAAAATACCTATCTGTGTGAGTTTTTTTTACTACAATCACCGTGCACCCCTGATAATACGGTACTATAACTTTTCTAAAGGTTATTACTAAAGCAATATATAAGATTAAAAAGGAAAATTATTTGATATAGTTTGTCCATGCAAGCGAAGTAATGCTATAAGTAAGCGCTTTTTGTCACTCAGAAAAAAGGCTCTAATTTCTTCGCAACTATAATAAACCAGAATGATTAATCAGCGGATCAGATATAATTATTATAGTACCTTGTTAATTTATCGCTAATACCACTGAACACACTATTGACTGTATGTATGTATGCAAATACAAAATTACCACATTTTTTCTTCCCTAAGTTTTATTTTGTCCATCTTTGATACACAATCAACCGTAATTTTAAAACTAAAATATTCTTGAACTTATATTAAGAAAAAACGGAACTTTCTTGGTTAATACAAAAGAAATATGTAAGGTGGATCTTTTAACATGTTAAAAAATTTTGCAAGAGTAAAAAAGGTAAATTATATTAAAAAGCATGTACCAAAAAATATTGTTAACTATTTATCTGTAAAATATCCTGTTCTGCATTATCTATGGAAAAAATTCACTACAGCTGCATTGCAACGACGGCTGTGAGTTATATTCCTGAACAAATATTTTTACAAAACAAAAATTTAATTTTTAAATTTAAATTTAAAGGCATTCTTAGTCGTATGGAGACTATTGAGTTGGGCAAAAAATGTTTTTTTATTTCCACTAAAAATAAGATTTTTGAGTCGAAAAAGCCTAAATTCAAAATTTCGTCATGGTGTGTGTCTGTCTGTCTGGGACACGATAACTTACTAATTTTTAATGCATATAAGAGATTTATTTCCTTCAGTTTTATTATAAACGCTTTTAGCACTTCATTGAAAGGTATAAGGTGCGTTTTCATCATCAATTAAAAGTTTTCCGCAGAAATTTTCTCCAAATAAGACGCCTTGGCCATTTGACTACTTCATCTTTTCTGTTCCTAAAAGAGAAACTCAGCCATCTCAGAAGATATGATAAACGGATCTTTGTAAAACATGTAGTATCACAAATTTTTCAAAAACTATTTTTGAGTCCTCTTCTTGCAACAAAGAGTCATTTACCATACTTTAACAATTTTTAGCATTCTTCTTGTTTTTGTCTAAAGAGTGGAAAAATTTTTCAAAATGTTTTAGGTTTCCACAAGTTCTACAGGTACTTTTACTTGTTTGTTGTTGGTCTCTTATATTTTGCAGACTTATTAGACCAAATGGATATGGATAGGAGGAGGTGGCAGTTTGCAATGCATTGATTATTAAAACGACTTTTGTATCAGACAAAAAATAAAATAAAGTTTAGTGATTTTAATTAGCTCTGTAAGAAATTTTATATTTTGATAAGTTTTTTTAATTTTTGGGACAATACAAAGTAGAATTACTTTATACATCTTTGCAATTCTGCAAATTGGTTCATCCTCTTCATATTTAGTTATTTTTTGACATTCTTTTCTTTCTGCTTCAGGACAGTAATTTACTAGAGTAGCAGATAAAGAAACTTTTAAAAAAATCCTTATTCACCATCTGTCCAAATCCTAATTTTCAATTTCCTGTATATTTTCTCTGTTCAATCACCATATTTATCAGATCTTCTCCACCTTCCCAAATTGTCAGTCTTCTTTCTTTTTTGCCTTGATCAATGTCAAATAGCTTTCGTAAATAGACTGCAAAATTTGTGATTTTTGTTTAGCGTGATTTATTTAGTTTTTAGGCCTTGTTTTTTGCCTTTGTTTGATCTTAAAAACTTGGTCAAAATTCTAATTTGATTTGAACTTGATTAATTGATCCAGATTTTCTTGCGAAAACTCATTTTTTTTCTCTTGGACGGGATTAATTATTATTTTACTCTGTTAATAGTTTTGATTCAAAACTAACCATTTGTTCCTATTTTTTTTGGCAATGTTTCTATGAATTTTTTAAAAATATTTTCACGTGCCTGAATTTAGTTGCAAACAAAGTATGCATATAAATTTTTTTTTTTCTGTTTTACGAACGAATTAAAATGTCTTGAACGATCTGTTCCTTTGTGACTGCAATGTGGGTTTTTTCCTAGCACACAGTAATATATCGCGATCACATTGACTTCCATCTTTTCGGCGTATCTGTTTTTGTAACTTAACATATGCGAATTTTTTTTATTTTGATTTTTATTTTAGAATATATTGTTTCTAAGAGTTTATTTTGTAGCTTGGGTTACACGTAGTCTTACTCCAAAATGTATTCCGAATTTCAAATGCCTAAAACTTTATTATGATGTGGTGTTTTTTAATTTTTAAGTTATCTAAAAATAAAAGAATGATGATTTTTTTGCTTTTTGTGACATTTTCGTCCAACTTAACTAATCCTGAGGCACACTGTGTTTAAGATCTAAGTGGCACTAAATAAAAAATCAAAATTAAGGTTGCAGTCTGAAAAAACCTACAGATCTCTTTCATCCTCTTTTTTATAAGATCTTGGAGGGCTGGCCCTAAGGTAATTATAAAAAATAATTATTTTTATTTTAGTTCCAGCTATTCCTTTTATTTTTAGCCATGACTGTACAACCCATTTTCTCCATTCGCCGTTGTTGTTGACAGCACTTGGGCTACCGATCCTGTATTTTTGGATCATCCGATCAATTTGCTGAAGCAGGGATGGGTTCAGGATTTACCGTGGATGGCATCGCATGTTACTTCTGAAGGCTTATATCCACTTGAAGGTATATAAATAAAAAAAAATCGAAGAGAAAAGAAAAGGTAAAGGACAAAGAAATCCTACTCTTTGTAGTTCATCCCTAAAAACGTATTTTTTATAGAGCGTACTTTTTTGCTTAGTAGAGCAGGGTACTCTTACTTTGTCTTTTATGCACCAGTCACACTTTAAATTTTCAACGATTCTCATCAGGCCGAGATGTTTTTTTAGGTGAAAAACATATAAACTGTGCGGCATTACGAAAGTATATAAATGAACACATAATTTATCGAGCAAAATACAATTTTTTTAATTAAAACAAATATTAGCTTAGCCCTATACAAAACAAGTTCTAAATCAAGTGATTCACCTAATGTTATGTATTTTGCTATTCCCATAGAATGTTACTCGGACGAAGATTTCCTGTATGAGATTGACACACAATGGAATGAAATTTTACCTTTTATTTTGCACTACAATGATTCCATAAGCGCAAACATAATGGACGTCGTCTCTCAGTTAATAAGAGATAAATACATGGAAGACCTTCCAGTCACCAAGAAAACATTTTCCAAGCTTGTTGAGGTAAGTGTTAAACAAGGGAGACACCTTTTTAAGAACTTTCAATAACTTCTTGAAGATTTGCGAGCGCTTAAAATTTATTTTTTCTTTAGGCACATGCTTTTTTCTATCTTATATATCCTATCCTATCTATATAAATAGTATTTTTTAACAAACAAACTAACAGTCATGGCGGCTAGAGACCCTTATGTATGACATTTATAAAACTGCAATAGAATATTATAATGCTTTAACAGATAAATTAAAATGCTCACAAGTTTAACAATAATTTAACCATTATTTAAACACTGCTGCTTATTCAATATAATAGATGATGTTTATTTTAACATTTTTATACTAAATATATATATATCTAGTGCCTCGTTGGTCAAATAACGTAGGAGCACGCAGTCAAGAGCGACAAAATAATGTTTGCAAGCAAGGAGCGCGAGGAAGATAATAATTGGAAGAAAAATTCAATAAAAATATGTTGCAATAATCTTATTTCAACATTTTAAATGTTAAGCCATTTCAAAGTCTATTGAACAATGTGATAAACTGGTTGTGACATTACGGTTATAAAAAATAATTAATATAGAAAATAAAAATAAAAGGACTACTAAATAAATAAATAATGAAATAAACTTTGGAGAACCCTCTGAGCACTAAAGGTAAAAGACTTCGTCCAACGGCTGAAGGTCGGGAAGTGTACCCAAAACAGAGGCAGCGTTACCCCTCTGAATTGCAAAGCTTATTCTCTGCTTCAAAAATAGGTGGATCTAGGTTAAAATAATAAAGCATAGGTCTTAGCACCCAGTTCTTTCACAAATGATTTAGCTTTTTCTCCTCATGGACCAAAAGTTTCTACACAAGAAGGAACAAAAAAATAATTTGGAGAAATTTCTGAATATTTTTTATTTTATTTTGTTAAATTTAGATAGGATGCTGCCACGGTATCTGAATATGTCGCTTCCCAAACTAATGGTCTTCCTTTGGACCATGGTACAAGAGAAAGGCCATCAGCTTTTTTACCGTCAGATGTAAAAATTCCACTTGGTTCTAAAATTGCAGGAAAATGAGCAAAAACTGCCGAGACCGAGACCACCTACCTGCGCTCTTTCTTCAAGAAAGGCCATGAAGCCCATTTGTTCAATGCGAAAAGCAAAAGAAATTCGAAGAGATCCACACTTTACTGTCTTTTTCCTGAAGAGCCAAAATGCGAGCCTTATCTATGTATGTATGTATGTATTTGTTAAAAAATTTCTTAAAAGAAAATTACAAAGTTGTTTATCTAAATTTTTTTGTTTTAAAGAAATATCAGGAGATATTGTATTGTCACAAAAGATGGAGCAATTTTTACAAGCTACCGAAAAATATTTATCTGGAGAATTCTGACTGGATAAAGGAAGAAGGGTTTTAGTTGTTTCGGAAGTGTCCTCCAAACTTTACTGGTAATTTACAAAATGTGTAATAAATTCACAAGTATGTTTTAAAATAATATCGTAGTTATAGACAAGTGAAGGTTCTGTCCAACATGGTGTACATCTAATAAGGTACGACATTTTAGAGATTGCAAATGAATTTGCCAATAAATAAAATCTTGAATGAGAAGAAAGAATTTCTAACTTTTTTGTTGAAATTTTGTTTTCCAATTCAATAAATTAACTATACCTCCCGAGGGGACATCCTAATAAATTAAGTTGATCTTTTTCAATAATTTTGTTATTTGGGGCGATAGAAATAAATTCCTGGAGACTAGAGGAATTTTCTTAAGAAATCAAAGATACCAACCATACCGATTATTGAACAATGTACAATTAAAAATTTGAAATCATTTAGAACCGAGTTATGATCTCCACATAGTGTACCATCATGAAGAAACCATATGTTAAGGTTACTTTTTAAACAATGGATGATTAGCTGTAAGCACAACGAAAATAAAGCTGGATCTAAAGGATTGCCTTGCTGCACACCACGTTGGGAAAGAATAGTACGGTCATTAAAAAAAAGTAAAGAAGGATTGAAGTATGACTAAAAAATAAAATTATAAAAATCTGGAATAATTTTAGATACTTATGATAAAAGAGAATGTCCTAAAATCATATTAAAAGCATTCAGGAAATCTATTTTTAGCAAAAGTTTATCGGTTTGGTGATCAAAGGAAATAAAATGATGAGTAGCATGTACAGCTGCCTCAATACCGCATTTTGTGTTGACACCTAATTGAACTGTAAATGATCAACCACTACCTCACCTATTTTTGAACAGACAATTTTAGCAGCAAGTCGTCTAAGTTTACAGCCCACAGCGATCGGACGCAGTCCGTCATCCATTTTCTTCAGCGCACAGAGAATTGCTCCAAAGAAAATGAGTCTAATAACATCAGGAACTTTAGTTTCAATTAAAATTTTGATAACTTTGGACACATTTTGTAAAAGGGTAGCTAAATTATCTACCAAAGCTTCGTTACTCATATCTTTAAGGTGCTGGGGACTAAGAGAGTCTATTCCGACTGCAGAACCAGGTTTGAAAGATGAAATTGCAATTTTGACTTGTTTTTCTAATATTTCTATTTGAGGGATTTCGATACAGGAATCTGGTGAGATGTCAGTAGAAAAAGGATATTTTTCTTATCGTTTTTTGTAGGTGGAATCATCATTCGGGGCCAAAGTATCATTAGTGCTGCGAAGACGTTGGACATCTCCAAAAGAAAGTTTTTGATCTACTTTTTTTGCCAAATTGAATGAGCAAAATTTTAAAATGTTACATTTTTAAATTTCATTACTTTTTAGTTAAATTGTTTTTTCTAAATGCAGACTTTGTTTACAAGTTGGTGAAAGCACTAAATATTTTGTCTTCATAAATAAGACATTGTAAATAAAAAATGAGTAGAGTCGGGTGTTTGCCTTTTTGGGTTATAATTAACTAACTAGAAGTTAATTATTATTTTGTAAATAAGAAGTTCGAATTTCAAAAGAAATTATGGTATCTTTCGTAGCCTGGTTATTTACTAAACGACTGCCATCTTTTGCTTTAACTTTAAACCGTTACTTAAAATCGTTAAGTATAAAAAAAAAGATCTCGGTATCGCTGATTTTCAACCGCAGAGGAAGTGGAAAAGATCAAGGTTATTTGGTGTTTTTAGTGAGGATAAACGGTAGTGCCAGGTCACATGATAAAATACGTACGTCACACCTATATGTCAAAATGGTTTTATTATTTTTTTAGGCTAATCATCGCCATTCTTATTATTTCAAGATGCTTTTTAATTCCTAATAAATTATCTTTCAATTTCTTCCCAATACATCCAATTTGTAGTTTTTTCTTAAAAAATACAAAGTGGGCTTATGGTCTTTTACATGACGAGTGTGGAAATGTTCTTGAACTTGAAAATTGTCTTTCTTTTTCGAAGCAGCTGTTATAGCTTCAACATCTTTCTCGTGGTTTTCCTTTTTGAGTTTAACTTTCCCGTGATGGTGTTTTCCAATATTTGGACCTCGATATTTTCAGCCATGTGGCGTGACCATGATGGGTCGTCGCTCTAATTAACCCTCATAGAGGGTCGTTCCGAGGTCGTTCCGGGGTCGTTCCTTCCTCCCGTCCTTCCAGTAAGGTGTAATGTAACCTTGTTATTTTACCATGCCGAGACCTACCTAGCGAAAGTCAGCTGTCAGGAGCCAACCTACTACTAATTTAGCTACCTATGCATTAGCAGCCTACCGCATGTCTTCTTAGTTGTACTCTGTTTTGCCGAGCTACCCAATGTGACTCTAGCAGCCTAGTGCCTGGATTTTTATGGTTTGATGGAGCAGAATGACAGCTAAGTACAATGGTTTTTTAGAAGGGCATCAATTTGGAATTTATCTTTTAAATTTTTTCTTAAAATTTAACTTTTTTTCAATTAGATTTTTGTCTCGGTTATGGTAAAGTTACTATAAAGGTTTCATTAATTTACCGTATAAGTTAAGAAAATGTGATTAAACATTTTTCTTTTATTACATTCTGTGTTAACATGTTAATTAACCAAACTTGCCTTACTTATCGTTACTATAAAAAGATCCTAACGTTTTTTTATATATTTTTTTTGTAAACAAAGGTACCTTTGGTCGAATAGTTGAGAAGCAGTTACAGTTGACTGCATTTTTTGTTTAATTAACTTTGAGGTTATGGTAAACCATATAATTTATTTTTAAATTAAAAAAAAAAAGATTTTGGACAATTCAAAAATCATTAATTTGTTTTGATGTTGGTTTCTGGTTTTAATTATGTAGAAACTACTTAAAGCAAATTTAAGGTTGTTTTTAGTTGTTTAACTTGAGGTTATGTTTAACAAAATGTATCATTACATTTAAAAATTATTTTAAATTAATTTTTTCTAGGCCTTAGTGATTTAAGTAAGCAGTTTAAATTTTTGATTTGTTTTTTTGATTTTGACTCTTTAAAAAAACACTTGTTTTCCTAATTTTGGGGCATTATTTTCTATCCTACAAGTGGTTAAAATCTAAATAGACAAGTTTATCTATAATTCTTTAATGGTAAATATATAACAAATATATACCTTTTTACCTTTAAGCCTTTAGTGAAATAAGTGAATTACGACATGACTTTTCTTTATGAAAAAAAAAACTAAAAAACAACCTTACCTTTTATTTATTTATAAATATTAGTCCAAGTCTCCTTACTCATGCCTATTTGCTGACTAGATGAACAGCTGCTGCTGCTTATTTTATAAAAAAATAATTAGGACAAATGTTGCAAATGTATTTTTAGTTTCTTATTGGCAGTTTCTGATTTAGGTAAATATTTTTGAAACAAACAAGGAATTGAAAGTTTCTTGTGTGTTTGCCACCTGTTTAAATTTTGTTTGCATAAAAAGGTAAGAGATTTTTCTGTCTCTGACTTCACTGGAACACGCAGAGCAGTGTAAGGGAAAAGAAACACAAAGATCCAAGATAGTACAGAATTTTCCTTAAAAGAGTTTTTTATCAAATCGTTGAATTCTTGAGAAAAAGATCTTCTGGAAATTTTTGGAATCCGTGCTAGAATTCGAGTGTTTTGACGAAGTGAGGGGAGCAAATTACAAATAATGTTTGGTGAAAGAAATCTTCCGTTTTAACCAATTTGTGTTTGACTTTTAGGTGATTTTTTAGAGAGCACTGTCACCACAAAAAAACTTTTTGCAAAGTGAACATTGTTCGTTTCTTTTTAAAGTTTTAGATTTTGAAGAGTCCAATAAAGAAGTTGAAGACTTTGAAGAACTAAGGAGTGTTGAATCTTTATCAAAATTTTTATGGCATCTTGAAAAGTGAATTTTGAGTCCGCTTTGTTTTGTTTACTATGGTTGGGTTACTTAAAAATATTAAAATATTCTTTTCAAAGCAAGGCGGAGGTTTACTTCTACTGAAGCTGCATATGAACCATTAGATTTCATAAGAGATTTGTAGTATTCTTTTTTTAACTTTTGGTAGTGAGCAAAACTTGCCAGATCTTGCCAGTGAACAAAAACATTATCGGAAGCTTGAATACGAAGGTCACTTGGACTTACATATGTTCGATTTCTTCTTAAGTATTCGCTAACACAATGGAAAAACAGTTCCCACCTTTGGCAGCATTAGTTTTCTTAAATTTTGACGTCGTAAAGGGGACTACACGAAATTTTGCATATGGTTTCTAATATTCTTTGTGCTTAATACGTAGTTTGCACCTGAAAACGATCAGAGATTGTACCGATCGAAACGTCGTGTATAAATAAAATGTAGATAATGGAAGTCCGAAACACAGAGCTAATTTCATTATTTGTACTTATTTTGTGTAGAATAATGCATAAAATTGTATGTTTGTTTATTTTTGATGTCTTGACTTTGACAATCAATTGATGACAATTGTTAATGTAGATTTTTTCTCACAGAACCAAATTAGGGCATAAAATAATATTTGTAGCACCTTCGTATTTTTTTATTAACATTTTTTACTCTTGTTTTCATATATTTTAAATGTAAAGAACCACATGACAGGGAAAGAACAACGACAAATTCATGTTTGAAAAAAAAATAATTTATAATATAATAAATATACTTGGAAATTATGAAAATAACACAAAAATCTCAAATCCCAAAATAAAAACGCAGGAACTATTAAGAATCAACTCCAAAATGAATGGTGACCAAGTCGCGCATTCCAGCGCATCTGCTTGACTTGTTAACTCCTCACCTTTTCAAAAATTACTTTCTATACGCGGCATGTAAAAAAACCCCTTTACGGATAATAAATTCTTTGATTTTAATATTATAAAATAAGGCATCTAAATATAATTTCCTAATATCTTTATTTGTTTCCGTCAATGTTACAACTTTTTTTCTTTAAAACATAAAAATGAACTCCAAAAGTTCAAATTGCATTGCAATGCAATAGCATGTTTGAAGCATTTTTATATTTTGTGTAGGAAGCTTTAAAATTTTTGGAAATAACAGTTTTTTGACTTTTACATTTTAAGACTCTTTACATATCAAGCAATTTAATACAAATTCTTATAGCATTGCTTAAAAAAATTATATTTGGCACCTCAAAGATTACGCATTAAGTACTTTTGGGCGTGCTAGTTCTAGAAACAGGATATTCTCAATGACAGTAAGTTTTGGCCTAAGAATGTAATTTTCAGTCTTTTTAAATATAATTTTATTCTAAATTGTATGTTAAAAAATATGTCCTGTGATTAGAATTACTATATACTATATATATACTATTGTTTTTGTCTAGGTCTAATTGAGTGCACTGATGTAGATCTGCCAGTATCACAGTTTTATAATATTCCCTATTATGCAGTTGATATACTCCCACCTAGTTTTTGTTAAAAATTTCCAAAGTAGATGAATAATGATCTAAAAAACTTGACCATTGAGTAGAAAAAAGAACATAAAATATTTAATATAAGCAATTAACTTAATAATTATACAACCTTTGCTGGTTTGCGGATAAAATGTAAAGATATGTCTCATGCCTCTCATAAAAGCTATATTAAAGAATAAGAAAGTCAGCTTTCTAACAAAAAATCATTTTGGCGATTTGTGAATTCAAAAAAGTGAAAGTATGAATACCCACAGAAGTCAAGAAAGAAAATCAACAGTCGTTTCTCATCAGTGTACTCACATACTTACCTACTATACTTCCCGTAATGACTTCTGTTTCAAAACCAATGCTTTACAATCTTGCTTAGGTCCTTAACCGGATCGTGTACCTGTTGCTCTTTTGAAAAATTATATATTTGTCTTATCTGATGTCTTAAATAAAATTTTTAATTTGTCCTTGAACAGTGGAAAATTTTTTTCTCATTGGAAATTGTCATATGCTACTACGAATTGTGTCTGAAACCCGTTAGTGATAGAACTGGTGGAGGAGGCCAAAAATTCAATAGTTTTCTGTCTCTCTGTTTTCTATATTTAACTCCACTATGGACATTGGAAATTTATTTAGATAGATGTAGGTAGATTATTTAGATAGATTAGGTAGATGTACACCATTTTTACCAAATTTTTACGAATAAATTATACTAGTGAACAGCAAATTATTTAATTTAATAATCTTAGGTAATTTTGTGAAGCACTAATCTCAAAAAACTGTTTTCATTTTAATCGTAAAGATAAGTTTTTTGCTACTTTTTTTCTTCTTTGATAAAAACCTCGAAAAAACTTAGGCATAAAAAATATTTGCAGGCTCAATTGAAAAAGGGTTAATTTAAAACAGAGACGCATATTAATTAAAGAGTTCCGAGAAAAGTCTCAGGAAACAATTATTATTACTAGCCCAAACCCAATCAAACTCAAGCTAAACCAACCCATCCAGCTTTTTGTCTTGTTTACCGCCCAACGCATTTTTTTAAACACCGATTGATAGATTTCTGTGATGATTCTTGTGGAAAGTTACACACCAAAAATCCGTTTCTGAACTGTTTGGACAACCTTTACTAAACTTAAAAATATCTTAATATTATTATTATTATACACATAAGCTATTTTTATTTAAAGCTACACAAAATTTAAAACACACCCGTTCCACACGGCGCGGCGTTACCAGCCAAAATAAACAAGAACAAATAAAGTGAAACTTACAGGCGTAGTTCATTAAAAATGGTAAACAGATATCTTTGCGTTGCACGAAATTTTAATAAAATCGAGAGATGTCGCGTCCTAATCACATTTGTGAAGACTAAACCGCAAATTGATACTCCAAATACCGATCAAGATACTTCAGATGATCTTTATGTGTAACAGAGATTAGTAAAGCCAGTGTCTCTGTTACTTAATCTTACATCCTCTCCTTTCTTTTCTAATACCATCTTAAGATAAGATTATAAGATAATTATAATCAATATCATTACCCTAGAAAAATACTAATATAAGCAATAATACCGAAGCTAATTTCCTTACAGGTGCGTGGGATTAATTCATAAATCTACCGGTTTGCATTTCTTCAAAACCTTATCTGCTTGTAGGTTCCAAATATACGTAGTAAAAGTAGCTGTAGCTTGATGTAATTCCTCATAGGATTTTCATCAAGCTTCTGTTTTTTGATTTTAGGATGACCACCATCAAACTTACGTTTTTATTCTCTGAACATAGTAGGTATTTCTGTAAAGTTTCCATCATCATCATTGATTTCTTTATTTGAACAATTTGAATAATGGAAACGGATAACTAATCATGTACTAGTATTTTATTTCAACAAATACAGTTATAGCAATGCAGGTACATATGATCACCATTATCCAGAACCATGAATTTATGTGTGAAACTTCGTCATGGAAAAGTTTAAATTTACTAGGTGTATTCATGATAAAGTTATATGCTTTATTTTATCCAATATTGTTTCTTGTAGTGGCAATAATGTTACATCCAAGGTTGAAAGCTGTATAACCGTGGCTTGTTTATAAGATAACTGCCTGAATTTAGATCAGTATGTTTTTCATCTTGACAGGATTCTGTAATTACCTGAGGCATAGATGTGGATATCAGCACGTTTTGTGGCGTTATCTGATTGGTAGTGACCAGATTAATGGATAGTGAGGTACAATTTGTGGCTTTATTTTTCAATATATGTCCACATTTGCAATAGTACGTATCTTCGATTTTTACACAAAGCAAATCTCCTTATTGAAATTCTCCATTCTTGTTAAGGAGAAGATAAGGCTTACAGGGGAAAATAATTCTTCCTTGGAGTGGAATAGGAAGTATAAAATAAGTTTCAATTAAAAATGTACTTGCTATTGGGAAATGAATCAAGAAAACTATTGTTTGAAAGCTTGAGACAATGATGTATTTGAAATTAACTCTGTGTTTCGGACTTCCATAGTAGTTTGCACCTGAAGACAATCAGAGATGGAAGTCCGAACACACAGAACTAATTTCAAGAAAACTATTCTCTCGCCCGTAGAAACCAATTGAATTCTCAAAAAAGAATTATCGATGTGACAATTTTTAACATTAAAAAACTGTTTTATATTATACATTATTCCTGATCATTATTTCCAGTTTTTTCATAGAAATAAAATATGGATGAACTTTGTTTAATCTTTTATTTTAATTCAGCAATTAGTATAAGCAAAACATTAAAAAATGTTGTTGTATTAGCTTCTTTCTGATATCGATAAATTTATTTTTATCTCTCTAGTCTTATTTGAATTTTTTAATTATTTCATAGACTGTTTTGTTAACGCTTGATATAAAAGTTTTTAAAATAGATATCTGCTCATTCATTTTATCTTGAAATTCGTAGTCTATGTCTACCTAATTGTTTTAACCTAGAATTAATTATTATAAAATAAACTCCAAGCATTATCAATATTTATGAACTAGAATATGTTCATTTTTCTGATTCGTTAAATCACGCAGTCAGTTGCTTCTAGTTTTGGTAAAAGTATGTCTAGCGGTAATTATTTTTGAATTCCCCAGATAAATAGGCAAAATTGGATTATTAAGGTTTTGCACTGAAGTTTAAAAAAGTAAACGATAGGTGAATCGTATTGCCAGAAGAACTAGTATGTTCATTGTGAAACCAAGAAATAGATCAAGTTAATATTTTTGGCCTTTTTAAGATTATGATTTGAATATTTAGAATTATCAGTTTTAATTTTATTCTTTGTTTGGGCAATTAGATCAATTTTTGAATTCTTTATTGCTAATTTATCGGGAGTTTCATTTTTATCAATTTTATTGTCCTTTTCAATTTTTATAGATGACTGTTTTTCATGAGCTTCTAAGTTTTTTATCTTTTTCAGACTTAAACCTTTCATTCAAATTTTAACATGTAGTTTTTAGTTTACCTCTATAATTAGAAACATATTTTGAAACCATATCATTCTCATTCAAATCGTTAGCATTTTCAGTTTTAAAATTCAAAAATTGGTTGACCAATGTATAGAGTTATTATAGTGCATTATCATATATTTTACTACATTATTTGAAGGTTTTTGTGGAATTTTATTTCAAATTTTTTCTCTTAAGGTTGGGTCCTTTAACGAATCAATTCGAATTCTGTTTTTATAGTGTAGTATAATGAATATTTATTTGGTAAAGTTTACAAAAATGAACACATAATTTGTTATCAAATTCTTTGCCTTCGACACAGGTAGTATGTGGGATACCATAATTTGAAATAGATATTAGCAAGGCATTCAAAACATTCATATTATTTACTCCTATTATTTATTTTAATAAGCTTGACTAAATTTTTAAAAATGCATTATAGTCATGTATTTTTGTTTAGAATTTGATATAGTATTGGTTGATATTCAAAATTATTTGTTGTTCTTTCATATTTAGCTTTCCGATAAATGTTACATTTATTTATATAATTATCAACATCTTTGTCCATATTTGGCCAATAATTATTTTTATTTGTTGTTGTCAATTGCCTATTTCTTACCTCCATTTTCTGCGATATAGATAATCGTCCCGTTTGTTGAACTGGGATTGAGTCTTGTACCTGCTCTAAGGTATGTAAGACAACGCATCCTCGGGCCGAAGATATTTCGAGGGATTTTGATCCCCTTGAACTTTGTCTCTCTGTGTGAACGAACAGGGCGCTTTACGTTTCCCGCCATAGTAAAGGTATTGTCTACCCCTCCCAGGGATTGCTTCGGTATCTCTATTTTTTCATTCTTTCCAGTGCTTTTTCCTCCTTTGCCTTTTCCCCAAGATTTTCACTAAAAAGAGATTCGCTCGGATAATTATTTTCTGTGTTTGAATAATAGAGTTTCATCTTTTATAGGAAGGATTACAAAAAAGAATTAATTTAAGTTTACCAGAATGAAATAGGTATATCGATTCCTTCCATTAAACTCGTTATAATTAATTACAGCATTGGGTGCTGTAAGACTATGAGCCAAATATTTTTGTTCATTTAAGATAACCTCGTCTCTGGATTTTCATCTTGAACAAATACTCCTGTGCCAGTGAGCAACCTCCTTCTTAGAGTATTGAAGATCCTCTCCAATAATATTTATTGCATTACAAGCGTACGATCTGCAGAACAAACAACCCGGTTTACCCTCAAACCGCTTGTTGAGGCTCAATTAGGCGGATTTTGAACCTCACTTTTTGCAACTCTCAGAAAATACATCATAATCCGTCGGATTACTATTATGATCTATCTTTCTTATTTTTACCCATTATAGAAAATATTAGCTAAAACAATCAACAAACGTTGTGTTAGAAAACTTGTGGTACTGACGCGACTCACCCAATCTTAACACTAAAAAAGTGAAAAATCGGGAACAAAGTGGAACAAAATCGAAGCATGGTGTTGACAAGCAGCACTTGGAAAAAATAATGAAGCAGGAAACGCAGAGCATCTCTTTCACAGTCCAGAAATTAAAATTAATGCCATTTTCTAGTTTTAAAAGTCTTTTAAAATACCAATTTTTAACGCATCACAAAATTTGAAAACTTTTGAAAAGGAAACCAACTGTCATCAATCTTTCTAATAGCAAACACAGATATGGTTTTCTTTAATTCCGGCAAATCTATATCAGGTTTTTCTTGAATAAATGGCCATTGAGCCTTATTTAAATACAACCAATCCGTGAAACCAAAAACGGTTATTTAATAAATCTTCAGGCCTTAGCCCTCGAGAAAGAATGTCACATGGGTTTTCTTCAGACTTAACACGAAACCACTGATTAGGTTGACTGTTCTGTTGTATTTGAGATGCACGATTTCCAACAAAAACTTGCAATAAATTGGGAGAAGTGTTAATTCAACCTAATACAATCGTTGAATCTGTCCATAAATAAAAAAATTTTAAAATCAAAGTCATAGATTTTTTAACTTGATTTAGAAGTTGAACTAAAATCAAGGTACTACATAATTCCAACCTAGGAATACTAAGTGTTTTTATTGGGGCAACTTTACTTTTTGCACAAAGAAGTGACACCTCAACGTTATCATCAACATCAACACTTCTTAAATATATACAAGCTCCAAATGCTTTCATTGAGGAATCGCAAAACCCAATTAAATCAACTTCAATCATATTTTTTGTCACTAATTGTCTTGGAATTTTAATCTCATTTATTTTCAGAAGACTTTCTCTTAAAACACACCACCTTTTATGCAACTCTAAAGGAAGAGATTCATCCCAACCTAATTTTTCAGACCACAAACTTTGCAATAAAATCTTAGCTGAAATAATACATGGACATAATAAACCCAATGGGTCATATATCTTGGCAATATTCGTTAAAATTGTTCTTTTAGTTACTTTTCACCAAGGAGGAAATGAGACAGTGTACATCAAAGTATCAGAACTAAAAGACCAATACAACCCTAACGTTTTATTTTCAGTCTTTTATCAAATTAATTTTTTGTCACACTCTATGTTTTCATCAGTTTCTACTAAACCTTCTAAAACCTCTGGTTTATTTTAAATCGATTTTCTCAAGTTAAAGAAGCCTTTCTTAAGTATCTTAGACACTCTTTGACCAAGTTTAATATTTTCGTCAACTGACTCCTCACCTGTTAACATGTCATCTACAAAAAAATCATTTAAAATTACTTCTGACGCCTTTTTATCAATATCCATGTTTTTTTATTGCTAATTGCTTCAAACATCTTATTGCCATGTCTTATCAGTTTTTAAATTATATTCTAGAAGCTGTTCTTGTGGGTCAGCACGCCAAAATATTATCTGTAAACTCTGTTGTTTCTCATTTACTTCTATCATTCTATAAATTTTTTCAATATCTGCACACAAAACTATGGTATGCTGTCTAAATCTGAATAATATAGAAATCAAATCATCTTGTATTATAGGACCAGTATACTAAAGATCGTTTAAAGACAAATTATTGTCTGTAGGATTTGAACCATTAAAAACTACTTTAAGCTTTGTTGTTACACTACTTTCATTAAGGACCCCATGATGCGGCAAATAATATGTGTTTACAGCATCATTCCCTGTAACCACTGACATATGATTCATTCTCTTATATTCATTCATAAATTCTATGTACAGGGTGGTCCAAATTCGAGGGGCCTCTATAGCTTTGGGCTTTTGCAGCATAGTTAGCCCAATACTAATATACATGTTACCGGCTCGATTTTCAAGAGAAGTCGAAAACTAAAAACCGTATTGCGATATGTCAAAGCGTTTCTGAGCTACAGGGTGATTCTCAAAAATGTGCGATTTTAAAGGCCTTCTACAACTTTTTTATTTGTAAAGATAAAGATTTTCATTAAAAACATTTTTTGAAGATTTTTTACCGACAAATCTACCTGTTTCACCGATTTTCTCTTAAAGCCTTCAGTTTCCGAAATATCACACAAAGTTATATTTCTTTAAATGGGATACCCCCAATTTTTCTAAAAAATCAGTTTTCTAATAAAATTTCCTGTCAAACGATATTTGCATATTTTGATATTTACCATAGTAGGCGCTGTGCGCGCCCTAGATGTGTAAATACAATTTTTTTGTTTTTCTTTTCATACAAAATCAAGTTGGCTACGACATGAGGGGACACAGCAACCTCGAACTTTAACTTTTAATTTACTGTAATTCACCCTAAAATAATAAAAAAAATAAAATTATTAAAAGTTTTTATTTAAAATTTTTATTAATTAAACTATGTAACATTTAAAATCGACATCTAACAATTTTCTTTAATTCTAAAACAAATGCTCAAATTGACGGCCTTTTTCTTGTAAACATATCCTACATCTTTTCTTGATGCTATTTTCTGCAGTAAGAAGTTCTACCGCACGAAGCTGCCTGAATGCAGTACGAAGTGCCTCTTCCAATTCCCTTCTAGTAGTTGGGTGATTTCGAAATACAAGGCCTTTGACTCTCCCCCACAAAAAGAAGTCGCAAGGGGTCAGGTCTGGAGACCTGGGGGCCAATATATAGGACCTTTATTTCCGATCCAGTTTTCGGCAAACACAATATTTAGCAAATTAGTAATGTCTCGTGCATTGTGAGGAGGTACACCGTCATGCTGAAAGTATAGCTCATTATTTTGCTGAAGTGGAAAATTGTCGATAAAGGGAATCACCTGGTCTTCTAAAATTTGTTGGTATCTTTCACCAATAATTTGTCCTCTGTAGATGCCTACCCATACCTTAAAACTGAACCTTCCCTGATTCGCTTGTTCCACCATAATATGGGGATTTTGCTGTTTCCAGTAATAGCAGTTATATCTGGTGAATATTCCATCACTAGAAATCGTTGCCTCATCCGTCCAAATAACTTTTCTGGCAAAATCGAGGTCTTCTTAGCTTTTATTTAGGTACCACCTGGAATCTCGATTGGGCCTAAACTTGTGTTTTTTAAGCACCCGAACGGCATTGCAGTGTGGAATTCCAGTATTTCTCTCCATAGCCCTGGTGGAAGTATTCGGGTTAATTTCTATTTCTCCTAGAACCGTTAGTTCTTCCAACTCTCTATCTCTATCGCGGTTTTGTAAAGGATCCGTATTCTTGTAGATGACGTTTTAACTTCAAAAATATTTTTGAGCTAGGTTGCCTTCTTTCCGGATATCTTTGGAAATATAGATTTAACGCCGTCTGTCGATTTTCGTTGCTTTCAATATAACATTTTATCATGTCGTACTTTTCAAAGTTTTCAAATATTTTTATATCTTGACGAAGACGCCACTTTTGACACTTGGGCTTATTTATCATGGTAATTGTTTTTATTTAATCATAGCTACCTATATAGATACCCTAAAACTGCATAGGTCAGAGTTAAACACAGCCTACTATGGTAATTATTAAAAATTGCAGATATCTGTTTAACTACTTTAAAAAAATAAGTGTATGGCACATCGTTTAACAGGAAATTTTATTACAAAACTAATTTTTTTAAAAAAAATTGGGGTCTTCTATTTAAAAAAATTTAACTTTCTGTTATATCTCGTAAACTTAAGGCTTTAAGACAAAATCGGTGAAACAGGTAGATTTGTCCTTAAAAAAATCTTCAAAAAACATTTTTAATTAAAATCTCTATCTTCACAAATAAAAAACTTGTAGAGGGTTTTTAAAAACGCACATTTTTGAGAATCACCCTGTAGCTCAGAAACGCTTTGACATATCGCAATGCGGTTTCTATTTTTCGACTTTTCTTGAAAATCGAGCCCGTAACATGTATATTAGTTTTGGGCTAACTATGCTGCAAAAGCCCAAAGCTATAGAGGCCCCTCGAATTTGGACCAGCCTTTACATACTTCTCATTTTTTTCACTTTTACTTAACCTCTTTTCTAACTGAAAAAATCTAGTTTTTGTAATTTCTCTACTATTTCCTAACTCACTTCTTGCAATCTTGAAAGGTATCTCGACTACAAATCTGCCCTCTGCATTTCTTTGCATTGTTTTTAGAAAAATCTCTTCACATTTTTTGTCATCTTTTGACCAAACTTGTCTTTTCAATAGAGGTGCTTCCTCTATAGTCCAAAATCTACTCAATTGTCTATTTAAATCAAAATTCGTGACTAAATGACATTTAACGGTTTTATTCTCGTTATTTAAACAACCAACTGATCCAGCCACTACCCAACCTAATTTTTTTTTCTGTAAGATAGGTTTTTCTGGTCCCAAACTTATCTGACCTATGCATAAGAGCTCATAAAACAAATTCACTCCTAACAGCATATTAATTGGACCAGATCGATAGAAGTCTGTATCTGCCAACTTTATGTTTGAAAAAAATTTTCAATTTTTCAACATTTATCGTTTTATTGGGTAGACTGTCACTTATTTTTGAAACCACCAAACAAGATATCAGTCTTTCATATGAATTTCGCATTGACTGAAACTTAACAAAACATTTTTTGGTAATTTCTGTTACACTTTGAGTTATGCCACTCAATGAAAATTTTATATCCTGTTTTTCTAGACCCAATTTTTCACATAATGATGAAGTTATCAAGTTTGATTGCCAGCCATTGTCTAACAGAGTTCTACAAATTACGGGATCTCCATTTTTATCCATTACTCTCACTAAAGCTGTTGACAACACTCACTCTCTATAATTTTACCACCTGACACTTTATTTGACAATGAAACTACATTACAAGCAGAACCACTATTTTCAACATTATTTTGTTGTTCTTTGACTATATGAGTACCACTCGTTTGTGCACATTATTACCAGTGACTTGATGCACATTTTGTCCTAGATTGCCATTTTTCTTAAAATGCAATAGCGTTGAATGTTTCAAACTACATTTTTTACATCCACTCTTTGAACATGTATCACTTTTATGGTTAAACATCAAATAATTAAGACACAATTTCAATCTTTTTACCTCCTGAAATCTATGAAAGCTATTTAATTTGAAAAAATCTTTAGAACTACTTATATGGTGTAAGCCATTACATAAAGAACAACTTTCTCTAGTAGCAAAGTGAGTCTGAGTCTCTTGACACTCATTCTCGTTACTTTCAAAATCTCTACTCAAATAACTTCTTGTATATCTCATGTTTCTACCATTACCTCTAAAATTACCTCTACTGTTACTTGGAGTATTTTGAGAACTATTCAAGTCATTTGCTTCAAACGATGTCAAAATATCTGCTCTTTATCTGACTTAAAAATCCTCAAATTTTGGTATATCTCCCATTCTCTTCTGGTAACAACATCCAGTTTATTTGTCATCATATATATCAACATCAATTCAAATCTCGGATCATTAGAACAATTACATGTTTGTCTGAACCCTCTAAAACTTTTTTCATCCATCTCATACATTCACACTTTTTTAACTCGAACATGTCTAAAGATCTGAAATGTCTTGTCATTTTATCATGCAATTTTCGTAACTCTTTCGACGAGTCTTTTTCTAATGATTTTAAATTAAACAACCCTTTTATATGATTATTTACTAATAATGCTTTATTGTCATATCTCTCATTTAACAAATCCCAAGCAATTAAATAATTATCCGCATAAATTTTAAATGAATTTATTATCTCTTTTGCATCGCCAGTAATATTAGCTTTCAAAAAATAAAACTTGTTTACCTTACTTACGCTTTGATTTTCATGAATCAATGTTTTAAATACATCCCTGAACTCAAGCCAATCATCCAACGAACCATCAAACTTAGGTATAGGTACGTACGGTATTTTTGGGCTACAGAAGCAGCATCTGACTGATTCTCGGATGAATTACATTCTTCTAACAGGGTTTGTCCTAAAGCAATAATTTTATGAAATCTTGTTTGAAAATCTCTACGCTCTGTCAAATGTACCTGTAAGTTATCTTCATCATCATTTTCTTCTAACCATTCTTGTTGTTCATTAAAAGAAGACAGATATGTGGACGAATCCTTTAACCAATTTTTTAATTCCATCACATCTGTCTTATTCATTTGCTGTTTAGTACCCAAATTTTGAATTTTTTCCTTAAACTCTTTTACGAACTCTTCAAATAAAGTTAATCTTTTTTTAACTAAACCTCTCCTTCTTTTTACATTTGAAACGTCCATTGTTTCCATAACCAAAATAAGCTACCAAATAAATAAAGGACAATGACCAAAAACTTTATTTTTATTATACAAAAAACCAGCAAATACCTTTATTCGATTAAAAGGTGTGCTTTCTTAAGGATCAGCACAATCTACCGATACAAACCAATAACAATGCTAAATAAAAGATAAGAGTAAAGTAAAAAGATACTCACCCCTTATTGGTATATACTTATCTTGTGTGTTTTACCATTAAACGATTTATCCAATAAATACCAACAAATTATGCTTTTTAAAGCCAACTAATACTTTTTCGATTCAACCATTGCATCCAATTAATGCTCTTCCAATTCCACTATTGCATCCAATTAATGCTTTTTCAATTCAACTATTTCATCCGATTAATGCTTTTCCAATTCAACTATTGCAACCATACACAATTTTGAGTTCTTTTGCCATCAAACTTATTTCTTCAATTTTCTATAATTATCCGGTTCTAGGGACCATCTTTTATGTTACCGAATACTCTTCTATTATAACTGATTTAATCAAACAAACGCTTCTAATTAAATGGACTGTATTTCTTCTTTTATTTACATTTTAAATTTTGATAATTTTCTAAAGTCTTGATGTCAGCTATGATGTTGAGAACTTCCTCTTGACAGCCAGTAAGGGCACATCTTTATTACATACTAAGAACACTTAACCATAAATAACTGTCCTAAACAAGATTAAAATCAAAATTTGAATTAAACTAAATAACTTTTTTATCGATCGATCGTAGAGTATGCTTGATTTTTACTTAAATGCATTTTGTAAAATGGTTACGAATACTGTTAGTATTAAAGGGCCGATTATTAATTTGTCGCAATATATGATGATGAAATATCTGGGAACGTAAAAATATGTTGCAATAAGGACATGGCTAGCTAGAAGTTGCTGTTTGCATTCCATTCACGATAAGCAGTAGTTTAAAGTCCGATACAAATTTAACCGATATATTATTTAGGTTTGTGATTTGAAATAAATTGGTAATATTTCCGTAAGTTTCTTTAATATCAGGAACAATACAAAGTATAATTATTCTTTTTACACCAGTAAGTTTCCCTTTCTTCGCCGCACTACCCCCTTCACTGTATTTGGTACTACACATTTCATTAGAAAAGTTTTGAAAATCTTCAGGGAATATGGAAAGGCATATTTTAAAAAAGTTTTGACCTCCATCACTTACAACTTTAAAGTTCATATTTCTTCCCTCGGTTTGTCTTTCTTCAATAATCCTTTCAACAAGTTTCCTTGCGTCAGCATAAATAACAGGTCTAAAAGATTTACCCTCGCTGGTTTCAAATTCAAAATGATCCTTTTTGTAACAGTCTAAAAGAATTCTTGGCGGTGTTGTCTATAATTCTATGGTATTGATTTTTCGCCAGCTGAAGTTCTTATAAAATTGGTAAATTTTTCCATGTTTCTATCAGAGAATCCCTCGTTTGTTTGTAAATTATCCAATTGTTCCGGAGAGAAAAAGGGACTTGTTGCTGTATTTAAAATTATTTTTTCCGGTTTGCCTCCTGTCGATAAATTAAGATAAATATTTTTATATGATTTGGAAGGACGGAAAGTAGTGTTTTCTTTTTAATCAATTTTATTTTTAATGATTTTTACAGCAATTTGTTCTTTTTGGCACTTGTAGACATAATTTACAAATTTTTAATTGATGTTGACGATTGCTGTTTGGAAGAAATCTTTTATTTGGATGACATTTAGTTCTTGCCGTCTGACAAATTACACAATTGCACTCATAAAAACTTCTAGTTTCCTTCGAAACTAATACTTTGTCCCATTTTTTTTCTTTCTTAACGAAATCCGACAACGAGTGCAAATAGATAATGGGTATCTACTATCTAAATCACCAAAGTTTGAGTCCAAAAATTCACGTATGAGTTCTTTAATTTTTGTCGTAATTTTAAATTAATTTATTGTTTTTCTTTCAAAAACAATTTTTGAACCACAACAAGTACATACCTTTTTTCTGTTGTCTTCGTGAGTACATTTAAAATCAGAATGAGTTCCCATATTAAAAACAGCAATCTAAACTAGCTCGTAACAATTTTTGTCTTACGAAAACTACAAACATCGAAAGAAATATGTTAAACATAACGTGGCGTCTTTTTATTTTGTTTTGTTACCTTAAAAGGTCACCGAATTATTTTATTTTGACAAAATGCTGTCTGACATATTTTGATAAAGTCTGCGAGAGCGTGACTTAAATCAGGAGGTTTTTCAACTCAATTTTTGAATATATCGTAGGTCCTAAAATTTAAATTTTAAAACCTAAAAATAAAAAGACAAAAGATATGAAAAATGATCTCATCCGATTTTTAGATATCGTGATTTAAGACGACCAATAAATATACTTTTAAAAACTATTAACAGTTTTTAGCGGACATGTCGAAAACCTTAAAAATTGTGTGTACCGTACTCGTAATATAAATAATTATTTTCATCCCCCCAGGAACAAAAGGGCCCGTACCTATAAGAAAAAATGAATTGAAACATAGCGAATTGACAGTGCTCTTGTTGAACTAAAAGATTAAATAAAAAAAAGATATGTCATCGTGTAGATCATATGAAAGCGTTTTAGGAAAGTTTTAAGCGTTTAAGGATAATTTTAAAAATAAAGACTCAAGAAAAATAAAAACAGCAAGATTAAGATTTGCCGCAATTCAAATATTATTAGTTTATATAAAAGTTATAAAATTTTTAACTTCGAATTTCATAAAATCCTGTACACCTTCATTTTTTTTTAGATTGCTAGTGACCGTCTCTTCATTGCAGATTTAGATAAGAGCGTAAAGCTGCAAAACGCTGTAACCAAATCCAAAATTTACAGCTATAGATTTAACTATCGTGGTAACGGAAGCATGAGTGCTAAATTGTCTTTAACCAATGAAAATATAGGTAATATAATTTTATTTTTTTTCCAAAGTTCTAAAGTTTTTGAGAACTAAAATGTTAAATTTTTAAACAAGCGTTTTTAAAGCTAGGGTAATATCATCGACTGTTTTTAAAAAAAAAACATAATTTGTCTTTTTGGGAGGAAGGAGGCGGACCTAAATATTAAGGGTGTGAAGGAGAAATCCCTCATGGGAACTGATCTATTCCTACACAGATAGTCAGGTAATGTAAGACTGTTAGTAAACCTTAAACTCCACGGGAGCAACTTGTTCCCTGGTCTAGGTTTTAGGCGACCAGGGGACGGATACTTAATGGTTTGAGTATAGTAAAACGCACTTCGCTCTACCTAATAGGTTAGCTTAGGTTAGGTTTGCTATGAGTGGCTTCACCTAATAACAATGATCCCAGTCAAATTTCTCACTGTCTATACCTGAGCACTTACATATCATTGCCAATAAAATGGTCTAATTAGACTGCCCCTTCCTCTCAGGAACCTCTGAGGGATTGCCATCCATTTCATTCTTCCCAGATGACTCTCACCTAAACGCTGAATAGAAAAATGGTGGAAGACTATTACTGTTGTTAAGTTTCACCTCCTACATTTGGTTGTATGACTGCAGAAATTTTTCCTACGCCAGAAACCCTAACCATTAGCCACCTTGTACGTACAGGGGCCTAACGGGAACCAGGAGAAAGAAGGATTACTTTTTCTTTCGCAATTATCGAAACTAGCGACGCAGAAGAGAAACACAGTTACTCCTGTTTTACTTGTTCGTTTTTCTCCATCACGTAACATTTGATATGTGGAGCAAAACAAATACATACGGGGTGTATTTTAAATGATGCTTAGAATATTATTAGGATTATAGCTCAGGTCAAACGAAGTAAAGTGGCCTTATTTGCTACCGTTCATAAGTAATTAATTCATTTAAGAAATTCAAATCTTATTTTTTTACTTACAAAACTGATGACAATATTAGATACAAAAAGATACACTATTTAGATTTTTTCACAAACAAAACAGATATTCAAAAAAAAGTAACGGAAAAAAGTCCAGTGTTTTAAATAACTAAAATCTGGCAATACCGCCCTTTTCACCAAACGTGATACCTTCCCGTATTATAAACTCTCGTAGTTTCTAATATAAATAAAGTAGCGGTTGTAGCAAATTTATAAAAATCAAAATACCAAAAAAATCGCGCCTATTCCTATCAAATTTATTTAAAAATATCATTATGGATTTTTTTTTAGCACTTCACACAATGTTCACTTAATTATACTTATTACCAAAAGTACAACCTTTCAACTACAATGGTAGTTAATTTGCCTTGGTTAACTGCCTGAATGACTTGAATGTTTAAATTTAAAAAAATAATCCTACGCACAGTATAGGTACCTAACCTATGAGGCAGAGCAAGGTACAGAGACATGGGAAATGTTTAAATTCAAGTTTATCACTCACGGGGAAAACTTGCTATTCCATTTTTGGTCATTGAAGAACATTGGGGACTAAACATTGATAAAAAAAATATTTGACAATGCTGGGCAGACACGTCTTGGAAATTATAGAACAATTTCTTATCCATATTTTATTATACATTAATGAGCTAACAGGGGTGCAATACATAGACGCCGATCATTGAGCTTAGAAAAACAACACGTGCCCAACTACAAGTAAACGTTTGCATGTGGTACTTTTACAAAATAAAAAGGATCCCAATAAAGTTCAATAATATGACTGTTTTTAGGTTTCAATAAATACCATTATCCTGCAAATGACCGTACTTTTTTCTTTTTTTTTCTAATTGCACCAACCCTTCTACGCTTACTTCCTCCCCCAGAAATCTCAAAATCTGTTTGCAGATTTAATTAAGTTAGGTAAACGTGGTCAAGATCAAAATCATTTTTATTCGAGCCGTGACACATTCACAAAAATTTTAAACAAAGGAGGACGCACACGATACATGGAAAATTTCGCATCAGTGAAAGTGCTTGAAATTTTTATATGTTCTAAGTCTTGTAGGTCTTAAAGTTTTCGAGATATGATTTTTTAAATTTGCGGTTTTCGGAGCATATTTTTACTAAAAAATAAACCATACATATCTTATAAGAATACCAATACCAAGTATTTTTGAGATATTGGGCAGATAAAAGATTTTAATTTGACATGATTTTCCGCCCTTTTGTCAACCTCAAAACATGACAAATAACTGCTAACGTAGGACCCAACCACCAAAATATTATTTTTGGAAACTAAATAAATGGGATGGTGAGGCTATACACAATAGCATAAATAGAACAGAATACAGACTTTATTTCTTTTTGGTGACTGTCATGATTTATCATACTTTGGACTTTGGTATACGAGTTGACTCGGGATAATCAAGCGCGCCTAAAGTGAGTGCGACCGTGGTACCAATTCTTGAATTTTGTAGGAAAGGTCGCACGGGAACGGTCACCTCCTTGATATCGACCAATAACGGGCTTTAAAGCTATCACAAGTTATCCGGAACCTATCCGACCACGGCCGAACTTCACCCGATTGCTGTGTATCGAAAGAACCTTCTTCAACTTTCATACACCTGCCTTCGTGCAGGAGAACGGGCGCTCTTGAAAAACGATAATCGAGTTAGCTTTGCGCGTGCAACGTACAAGCTTGTTTCAATGACGATCTGCCTAAAACATTATTATTATTATTATTTTATTGAAATAATGTGCTGAGGATAAATCCTATTATAGCACAAAAAAGATTAAATTAACAATAACTGGTACATAGTAACAATCGCATGATAATGTTTAAATAATAAAATTAATTAAGATAAAAAATAATCAAAAAGAAAAAAAAAATGTAGAAATTTCTAAATAAAACTAGACTTATCGATTTGTTCTCTCCCAATGCTTATCTAGTCTTTTTTTAAATATTGATAAATTAGGAGATTTGACCACATCGACAGGCAGTTGCTGTTGCTGTTGCTGAGAAAATGTAGCCTGTGACTCGTTCGGAATTGCTCCTTACGAATTTTGAAGGGATGGCCCCTGAGTCTTTGATCATCGTTTAAAGTCACAAGAGGGGTTGTCAATGGAAACTGATCGTGTGTCATTCTGTACAGTTGAATTAAGTCCCCACGTGTACGACGGAGGGATAGAGGCTGTAGTTTTAGTTTATTTAGCCTCTCTTCATAAGTAAAATGTCTGAGCTTCGGGGGCCATTAAAACAAATTTTCATATATCTTTTAAAAATAAGGTTTTTTTTTTCTTAAAAATGCGTAATATGTTAATTTAACGGGACTTATTTTTATTTAAATTATATTGGATTTATTTACGTTTAATAAATATTTATTTTCTTAAAAATACAGAAAAATAATTCAAAAATAATTCACATTTTTGCGTCAATTAGTGCTCTTATAAAATAAAGTTTCATCACTTGTCACGCCATCTTGTGGTTTACGTCTAAGCTTTATTATTATTTCAGTAACTTAAATGAGCCATTAAAATCGTGTTGAGATGGTCGTAAAATTAGTATTATTCGTTGGTCGTAGGTGAAATACTTTGCCGTCATGATGATTATGGTATGTATAAAAAATAGAGTGACACGATATGGAGGATAAATGTGAATACCTCCAGAATTTTCGGTAAAGTAACCTTTATAATAAACGAATCTATATCATGGATGAGCTATTCACTTATTTGAACGCCCTATCTCATATAGCCTTATCATGTCGCGCTAAATGTAAAATAATGAACCGATTTAATTAAAACATTCGGTACAGCATACTTACCTTTTATGGAGACATTTCGCCGCGGACCGCTTTGCTGGGAAGACGTTCTGCCGCGAATCGTTCGCAAACGATCAAAAATTATAAATGCAAAAAAACGGCATTTAAAACTAACTAACCCAATAAACCCCAAAACAAACAACATTAACCTCACTAAACCTGCCTTACCGCTGCGAAACGGCTAGTGTCTGGATTAATCGCTTTCGGTTAATCTCTAACATATAAATCGGTTAATTGGTTTGGGAGATATAAGTATAAGTTTCTTTTATGCTTTCGCAAAAAAGAGATGGATATATCAGACCTTCTTGAATATTTTCTTTTTTATGACCATTTATGTGTCTTATAAACTTTCTAAAAATGTTTATGTATTATATAATTCCCAAATTCTCGTTTCGGATAACGCACACTTAGTACCCCAACTAAAAATTGTGTCGTCGTAATCCAAATGACGATGTCAACTTATTTGTCAAAATTCTAAATATGGTTTATTTCGTAGTAAAAATCCACTCAAAAACCGCAACTTTAAAAAATCATTTCTCGAAAACCTTAAGACCTACAAAATTTAGGGTATATTAAACATTGTTGGGAATTTCAATATCTACAACATATTTCAAGCACTTTCACTGATGCGAAATTTTCCATGTATCGTGTGCGTCCTCCTTTGGTGGACCCAAAAATTTATCGTTAGTTTTACTTCATCGGTACCTTCATTTAGAAGGGTCTTATTTGCATATAATACGCAAAGCATCTCCAGCTTTTTCAGTTTGTAGTTTTGTGACTTAGTTTTTATTTTTTCGTTTGTACTTTGTGAGGAAGACTCTTTGAACAGCTCCTTTAAAACCAACAAGGGTTGTTCAGTAATTTTCATATTATCACCCCGTTAAGTTTGGTGCATCATTTATATTACACACTGTACTAATTAGAATTAATTATATGATTCTAAAGTTACAAGCGAATTTTTTTGGAAAAATTTTAACCTTTACTGATTACAAACTCTAAAAATAACACCTCTGAAAAAGTTTTTGGCACGCTGGACAGCATGTGAAAAACTTGCTACTAATTAAGTATTTATATTTGGATCCTTCTATTCTGACATGACAGCAGGTAACTCATCAAGCAAGCGTTGGCTGCTGAGTTGAATAGTAACCGCCATACTTTTTTGTTGATTTGTTGCATACAGACGTCAAAGAAGCGTTTCTTTCAAACAAAAAGTTAGAAAGTATGCGATTCTGCAGAACTATTGCAAAAAGCAAATGCCATTACTGACGAACTGTTTCCAACCGAGTATCGATATGAAGCTGCATTTGAACAATTTATAAAATTGAAAGCAAACAATGCTGAAAGTTTTTCAGAAAATGTGGTCAACACCACATTCAGCTCATTAGATACCAAGAACATAAATTTGAGCAAAAACATGAAGCTTTAAGCATTTCCTAAGCGAATGTTAAAAAATTATGGGCCAAGGAAGTCTTCCCTGACATAGGATGATTTTTTCCGGTGTTTGGAGACAGTACCCGACAAGAAATTTTTACTTACTAAGGTAAGCATAAATACTTACTTCCTGCAGAAAGGAAGAAATGTAGATGAAGGATACGAAGGAACAACGGTGCAATCCTATTATAACTTACAAATATCAAAACAAACACTCCCAGATCGTTTCCAGGTTCTAGAGGCCTATATACCATCCTTAAGAAATATTCCGCTCTATACATCTTCCCAGTCTAAAGATAGGGTGTTTTTTTTCAACTACCAAAAAAAAGTTAGCTCCATATAAAATAAGGTAAAAAGCACATCTATTCCTGCGACTGTTTGAAAGGGTGCAACAACATTACCATTAACAATAAACATTAGAATATTATATTATTTTTGATGTAAAATAGTGTTTGCTTCAAGGTCATCCGACCCTAAATGACCTTAAAAATCATAAAGAAAAACAAGATTTTAGCCATTTTCTCTGTGGTGTGGAATAGGTCGCCATTTTGATATATCAGCCGCCATATTGAAATGCGTCATAGCTAAACAATTTTTTTTTAACAGAATGGTTGGACTTGACCTTTTTATCTTTGTTACCAAATGTGGTCCTTTTCGCTTTAATAGTTGATGAATAGCGCCTTTTAGTATGTTATTTTTATAATTTGTTAATTTAACTGGGGTATTTTTCAAGGTCACGAAGCTTCAAACTTCAGCAAACTCCAAGGATCCAATCTGGCATACATGCCTAATAGTTTGAAGTTGGTCTGACAAAACTTCGAATTATTAAGATTTTTTTAAGAGAAAATGGCAAAAATCTTGTTTTTTGCGATTTTTAAGGGTAAGTGAATTTTTTGAAATTCTCGCCCTCGAATTATATGGAGTATAATCATGCCCCGATTGCAAAAGTTGTATTTTTTATGATTTTTGGCCACCATCTTGAAAGATGTCTTCAAATCAACCCCTTCTACACGAATGCGAACAAAACACCCGGTAACACTTGATTCTGTGACTAAAGAGCTATCAATCCCACATAGTCACAAAACTCCTTCATAAAAAATCCCACGGGATAGAAATTATCGACATATGCCCCTACACAAACTGCCTTCTTTAGGTTTCTCGGCAGTACAAATACTTAATTACATCAAAATCAGTTCAAAGAAAGCCTATGACATAATACAAAAGCGCTAATAGTTTAAAAACCGCGCAACCCACGTTTGACTACCCTAGTTGATAAATTTCTAAATTTATGGCTTATGAATTCTTCAATAGTCTTTTTTTGTCATAGGTGTAGCACATGGCGACGATACATCATATGTTACCAGCACTAAATTCAAAACATGGACCACAGAAAGTGATCAACAAATGAGCAATGTTTTTATAGATATGTTCTTAGCGTTTATGGAAACTGGGTAAGCATCTAGCGCGAAAATAATAGGCAGTTTAAGTTTGTCATAGAAGGGTCGTATAGACGTGGAATGTTGGCATAAAAAATATTTCTTTCGACGCCACTGGATTTCATCAAGCTATCGAAATGCGCTAAATACAAAAGTCGCACAAGATAATCTTATCCTAACCTATTTCGGTTAAAAATTAACTATGTCAAATGTAAATTAGACTTTTTTTGTAGTAAGTATTTATTCCCAACCAACTTCGTAGTTTATTACAGGAAATAAAAAAAACATTATAAACGTTTGGTTACAACATATAGATATTATTAAATTTAAATTATATTAATTCCAAAAATGGTAATAAATAAATTGTCATTAAAAAAAAATACATAATAAAAAAGTACTAATAATAATAATAATACTATAAAAAACCGAGAATACAATAATTACATCGAGAATTACATCATTTTAAAAGATGTTTTTTTAAATCTTTTAAATTTAATTTTTATATTTTAATTTTTTATTTCTTCTGGGATTCTATTGTATATATTAATTCCGTCAAAAATAATTGATTTTTTACCGAAAGGAATGAATTAAATTATAAGTAATGAAATATAAATAAATTAATTAAAATGCCTAATTTTAAAATATGTAGATTGGTAACATCAAGGTAGCTCTTTGTTTTATAAATATTTTCTGTGGGTTCTAAGAATGGAAATTTATGAATACATTTGATGGCTTTATTTTGTAGTTTTTTTAATGGTTTTATTGTGGTTTTATTTGCAAACCCCCAAATAGATATCATGTATTGTAATTTGGAGTAAATTAAAGCATAATAAATGTATTTTAGGTGTTTTAACGATATGTTATCTCTTATTTTGTATAGAACACCGATTAAAGGAGAAATAGAGTTTCTTAAATGTTCAATATGTTTATCCCAGCTTAATCTTTCATCGATGTATAATCCCAAAAATTTTATAACATTTTCTTTTTATTAATAAAAATATAAGATGATTTATTATAGTTAATTGTTTATATAAGAGTAGAGCTATTTTTGAATAATATTTAGATCAAACTGATTATCACTATAAATTTGGGAATTATTATTTGCAAAATAAACTATTGTTGTGCCATTAGCAAATAATTTTATTTCACCTTTGAGACTTAAATTTGTGATTGAATTGATATATATTAAAAACAGAATTGGATCTAGGGATGAGCCTTGTGGAACTCCGCAAATTATTTAGCTACTGTTTGGGATTTCCAGAGTTTTCACGAGACCAATCTTGCTTTTCATGGAGTGGACGTAATATCAACCTCTTTCTTATAAAAAGGCAACATGGATGTTTTAATGAAATTTCCAATTATGTTTTTAGTTTTTGATAAAGAATATTTTTATGTGCTGCTAAGGTATGGTAATATTTTTATTAATGTATTAAAGTACTTGATGGATTTTCTATGATTTCATTTGTTTAGGGGTTTATAACAACAATGAGGGTTACTTATGAAACTTAACATTTATTGCTATAAGATAAACTTTGAACAAAATTTCTTAATTTATTGTTTTATATCTCGGTAAACTTTAAAAAAGTTTAAAATCAAATCGAATTATTAATTTTAAGACTTAAGTCAGTTAGATTAAAGAAAAACGACGTATGGATCGGAGTAGGCCGTGCTAGAAGAAACACGATTCAATACCGTCCCTCATAGAGGATGATAAGAGGACGGTACCGTGTGATCCATATATTGATAGTGGAGCATGTTAGATATCCCTAGCTCCGACAAAGGGGTTTAGGTCTAAATCCCTCTAGAAAAAAAAAACTGCCTTCCTAGGGGGTGCTCGTCAGACCGGACTGGCGGGCGGGTAGGGGGGAATGAGCCACAATAGATCTCTTAGGTCGCAATGTTAGGTTTATTAAATAAATCCCGACACGGCAGTAAGGTCTGTAAGCTTTATAAGCCGTTTCTTTCTTATTTGTTCTTCGGTGAGCTCATTAATGAACCGACCTCTGATAAAGGTCCACAAGCTCGGTGAGTGTTTCAAAGGCAGAATAAAACTTGAATCTGTCTCCTATTTGGAAAAGGAATCTAATAAAAAGTCAAAAGTCATTTAAATATTTCCTCATGGGCACCAATTTCGATTGTGTATTTTTTTTTAAACAACTTGCCCTGTTTTTCTGGGATATTATAAAATTAGCATCACGTGCAATTTCAACAGCTAAAGAAGATTCAATCCAAAAGTATGGCATTAAATAAGCACTAGTTTTTATTATGAAATATTTGCAATCCTCACACACAGATGTTTGTTTTAATCTTATTTATAAAAACGTTTTAGGTCAACTGGATTTTATTTTGTTTTTTTTTTAGAAAACCAATAGCTCCCATACATTGGCCAGCTCATAAGAAACCCACCAGCCACAACAGCGTTACAAGGTTTGCCCAACTTTATATTAACGGTCCAACTAACTTTACTTTTGCAGAAGTACCTGAAATTGGTCATAGAACGTTTTGGGACAGCATACCGTTTCAAGAAAATGAATGGTTTGAAAAGTGATTGTTCTAAAAACAAAAATTTGTACTTATTTAACTTAAGCTACAGAATAATCTAGTACCGAGTTTAACCTGTATATTGCCCGTTCTAAATTTTTATAAACATATATTATTTATTTAATCATGTTTTTTTAAAATATTTTTGAAGAACATTGGGCTTTATTTAATTCCCTATAAATGAATAGTGTAAAATATATACAGGGTGAAGACTTTAAATAGAATATTGGCCATAGCGGGTTTAAAGATTTTTGGCAAAAAATTTTTGTGAACGGACCCTGAAAGGGATCTATTCACATAAAACTTTTTTCTTAATGAGAATACTTCGCTTGTAGCACTTTGTTGGAAAGCTTATCTAAAATGAAAAACGCTCGTGTAATTTTTTTTGACATTTGTCAATATATGTGTCAAAAGCCTCAAGAAATCGTTGTGTTGGGTTTCAAAAGGAAACATTGCCCCTAGCGATTTGGAAATTCGTTTTTTAGGAAAATCCAAAAACAAGTCAACTAGTATTTTTATCACTCAAAACTTTTGGCATAAAACTACCGTCAGAAAGGGGTCCATTTTTTTTCAAATGAGAAGACCCCGCTTGTATCACCTTGTTGGATCCATGTGTCAAAAATTCTCAAAAAATGATTGTGTCGGACTTCAAATGGAACTGTCCTAAGCGAGTTGGAAATTTGTTTTTTCCTTTGAAAAGAAAAGTTGTATGTGAATAGACCCCTCTTTGAGGGTAGGTTCGCAAAAATTTTAAGCTGAAAAATATTAGTTAACAAGTTTTTGGATTTTTCTAAAAACAAATTTCTAATCCGCCTTACACAATTATTTTTTGGGGATTTTTAATACATGGATTGACAAATGTTCAAAAAACATACGCGAGCGTTTTTCTTTTTCCATAATTTTTCCCACAAGGTGCCACAAGCGGGGCCTTCTCATTTGAAAAAAAAAAGTTCCATGTGAATAGACACCTTCCTGAGGGTTCGTTCATAAAAATTTTATGTAGAAAATTTTGACTGCTAAAAATATTAGTTGACGTGTATTTGGAGTTTTATAAAAAACAAATTTCCACTCCGCTAGGGGCTGTAACATTGAAGTACTAAACAATAATTTTTTGAGGATCTTGACACATGGATTGACAAATGTCAAAATATTTTTTTTTTCTTTTTCCATAATCTTTCCAACAAGGTGCCACAAGCGGGGTCTTCTCATTTGAAAAAAAAAGTTGTAAATGAATTTTCTGAGAGTCTGTTCACAAAAAAAAATCCGAAGCAGCTCAAAATCTTAGTTGACGTGTTTTTGGATTTTTTGAAAAAACAATTTTTTAACCCGCTACCCAGTATTCCATTTAAAGTCTCCACCCTGTATATATAAATATATATATTGATATATTCTTTTTACCTAGTAAAATTTAAGAGTCTTATTTGCTTACTTGTGGCTAACTCAATTTGCTAACACATCGTGTGGAACTGAACTACCCCCGAAGGGAAGAAATGTAGAAAAAAGATGTCAACTTGTAAAACAAGAATGATTTTATTAAGAAACTACCACAAAGGGTGAAAAATACATACAACAATAGTTATCTTTTCCTATAAAGGTAGGTATAGGTTTTCGGTATAAGTTCGGTTTGTCTATACCTTAGGTCCATTCTCGGCTCACAAGCCTTGAGACCTCCGGCTATGGGTGCCAAGACACTGGGAATATGTATGAATCAGCACAAGGGTGACCGCTTTAAGCACGTTAATAAGATATGGGTTACGTCCAGTATTAGTGATTATAGACACTTAGCTGTGTTCGGCCCGCTATCCCAGTATTAATGGCTCCGTGGGTAACGTTTCAGAGGCCTTTATGCAATCGGATCGGGTCCAAGAAGGCAGTGACCGTCAGATGTAACTCTTCAGGCCTACCGGGACTAGATCCGGATGGCTGGAAAACAAGTGATGGTGGTGTTGGGGATATTTGCCCTTTAAGTAGGGGTCCAGAATATGACACACAAAAAAATGCCTCTAAAAAGGAGGAAATAGAAACGTGAGGTCTGAATTTGAATGCTAGTTTTAAGTGCCACCGAGTAAAGTAAGGTGGAAAATACGGTGCTTGGTCTGTAGAGTGTAAGCCATTTAACATTATTCTTAAGTAAACTAAGCAAAAATATAGGACTCACCTGATATTATTTGGCCTTAAAGTTTTAGAACCCTGGGGTTCAGGTTAAAAATTGTCTACTTTTGCTAACAAAAATCGGCGTCGATGGATTTGCGGGGCTCCTATCATACAGGGTTCCTAAGCAAATCCTTAGGGGGCCAAGCAGCCGTGTATAAGATGCAGACAAATGGAAAAGCACATTAGGCAGAAAAGGATGGGCATGGGGCGATGTTGTCACTACATCTTACACGTAGTAAATCCATTCCAGGTTGTTGTTTTCTAATGTCTTCCATTTTCATACCTTTAGGACTGGAATAAAAATTGTTTTTGTTCGACTTTAATACCAAACTGATGAAAGATATCGTAAAAAAACTATTTTTTTCGGCTTTTCATTTTGTAACCATTGTCCTTACGCACTGTTTACAGGCTGGGGACTGAGATGCATGCAAATGCCTAACCTAAAGCGTTCATACACGGCCGGAGAAATCGACTAAGATATTTCCGTAGAAACTTTGTCAAGCAAATAGGACGGGTTGACGCCTTCGAACGTCCAACCCGGGTTTTGCACTTTGATTCGAAATCAAAAAGGAGGAACAGTCAGATGTGGGGCCGTGCACAAATTACGTAACGGTGATTTTACCAATTTTTGACCCCCTCCCTATGTAATGTTTTGTAACAGTTTGGCACGCCACTCCCCTAATATTACGTAACGATTTCAAGACCACTACCCCCCCCCAAAAAAAAAACTTTTCACTTATTTTCATTCCAAATTTTCTTAGTTTCACACAAATGCAAACGCTGTCGAAAACCCCCCTCCCCCTACGTAACGTTTTGTAACCCCCCTCCTCCCTATGACCATTGCGTAATTTGTGCACGGCCCCTGTAGTCCCAGTGGAGGAGGGCGAGAAAATTGATATTTTTTTCTTAAAAATTATACTCTTTAGACCTATTTCTTTGCGTTCCCGAAATTACGTAATTTTTGAAAAAAAAATTGTAATCGGCGCCATTTTTATTTCGTGCTTTGTTTTTCTAACATTTTTGCGTTCGGCTAATTTAATTGAAAAAATTTTGCCTGCGGCGCCTTTTATCTTCTCACTCGAAACCAAGATCCCCCGTTTTACGAAAACTGATCCCGTCTCTGTTTCTAAATTTTTTCGAATAAAAGTAGAGTATGAAAATAAAAAAAGTGGCAGAGCTCAAGATTTTCGTTTTTTGTAAAGAAACAGAGCAAAATAAATCTTTTCACCCCTTTCTGGGTGTTACAAATATTGGCAGCCCCTTATTTTTCGCTTTTACCCTCCCGCCAGTTTTGAAGAATTGGTTCGCTACATGTTTTTAGATCATGTCATAAAACACCTCGAAAATATCAAATGTAATGTAGGGCCAGCTTTATTTAAAATCAATAATATCGCAAGCAAAAAGCTCTGCAGGAAAAACAGCGCCGTTTATTGATTTCTTTGGCTGCTAGTGCTAGCTGCATGGTTTGGCCGTTTCCGGATAGATGTCACTAGTAGAACAGAATGGAAAGAAATTTAATTAAGATATTTCTTTCTAATGTTAACAACCTCACGAGTTTATCGCTCAGTATCGTAAGTAATGGACCCTGCCGCCTCCTTTAAGCAAAAAAAGCTGTGATTTGGACCTGAAAACATCTAATCTCATCATGTGGCCGCCATCTAGCGGAATTTGCAGACATCTTGTCAACGGTTATTATTGCAACTATGATTTATGCTCACAATGAAAGAGTGGCGACAATTTTTTCTCATGAAAGCAGTCCGGAGATAATAATAAACTGGCACCATTGCTCAATATACCTGTTTCTTTTGTGCGCGCAGAACTTTCTATGCCATTTCTGTTTGATTTATTGAAATCCTATCCCTAAGGAAAATCTTAGGAACCCTGTATAAGACCGCCACAATATATCCACCAAAAATAATTATAATTTTACTCTGGAAAAATTGGCGAAAATCGCTTTCCCATGTGTTTTTCCCCCAAGAGACAATGGAGAAAAGGGCAAGTTAGGGTGAAATTTCACCTGATGACAGCCCAAAATATCAGGTGAGTTTTCCGTGTGTGTGCAAATGCAATACAGGATTTAAAAATACTGCAAGTGGCCTATTTTTTTTGCGCCATACTCTCACCTTGGGAGTCATTCCTTAAGAGGCTAGCACTGTTTAACCGCAGTTTCCCAGTTACTACCGTATGATTGTTGAAGTCCCAAGTACAGCTTGCTGATGTAACGTTACCTCAGTTTAGTGAAGATTTAGCTCCCGAGAAATAGAAAATACAAAAATCAATCAGGTTCAACAAAACTTGTTTTTTCAACCGAAAAGAATCCAAAAATTTTGGTTGAAGTAACTAACTTAGAGGTTTTAACTTCTTTCGTTTTTTGTTTTAATTGTCCTAGGATCATAAGCGTATTGGAAATATTAACACGCCAGGACGAACCCGCATCAGGTGACTTAGATAGGAACCAGTGCGGAACGATGTGTGTGATTCAAAGTTGAAAATCAAAGTGTTTTTGAAAACTTGTTTTATTTTGACGAGGCTATCTGAAAGGGATTTTACGAATTGCTTAAAATTAACTTTTAAACTTGATAATATTGGGATAAAAAAATTGCCACTCGCACACGTGTCGCCACCGTCCATCTGGGGGCGGACACTCGATTAACTCCAGCAACTTCAGCAGAATTTCTATCTTGGTAAGTGGACTTTTGATAATAGAATTCGGCCTTTCAATTTGGTAAATTTTGAAAATATTTTCTGTTTTTTTTTTGGGTTTTTCACACGTTTTTTTGGGACTCAATTTGATGCCTTGCTTTCTCCTTACCATAGGGGCTGCTGTATGAACTCGTGGTGATGGATTCCTAGTTCCCACGAGGTGTCCACACCAGCCACCGAAGATGTCCGAGATGTCCTCTGGAGGCAAGTGTGCCTAAAAACCCTCATACGAGGTAAGCTTCCTATTTTTTCTTGAGTCCGATAAAGTGTTGCCAGGGTTTTTGGACGAGAGGTAGTTGTAGAGTTGTGGGGCCGTATGCAGAGATTTTCTCCAACATCTTTCCATTTTTCCTACAAGCTCCAACATACAGACCGCTTCAAGCTACTGCGAACATAGGGCGGAAGAAGTCTAATTTTCCAGTGTACGTACATGCAGAGACACCGCACGCCTATCAGTGAAGCAACCAACACTCAGGCTTCCGATCGCCATTCGCTGCCGTTCGCCGCCTTTCGCCTTGTATTTAGTACGCCTCTAACCACGGTGCTGTGTGGAGCGTAGTCAATGAAACCGAAATTTGGTAAATAAATACGCAAATTTTTATAACGTAATTTTCTTATTTTTTGTCACTGTTAAATAAGAGCGTTTTATTGTCAACTGCTCAGATTTATCAGTGATGACGTGTTACAATGAAAATAATAAGGAGAAACAAAATAAAAGCAAGTTCTTAAAATAAAATAATACATTCTAGAAACCAAAAAGATTCTCCCAGTCAAAAAAAAATAAAGCAAATGTTCGAAAAGTCCTCCTTGCTCGGCTAGACAATATCCGAGCCTACTATAAAACCCCCTTGTAACGTTTCCAAGCATGTTAGGGGTGATAATTTGAAAAGCTTCTTCAAAAACAGATAGAAGTCATTAGGAGCAAGATCGGGAGATCGAGCTGGCCATAAAATAGTTCCCCGTGTACTTATAACCCGATTAGGAAATACATTATCAAGATATTCCCTAACAAGGCCAACATTGTGAGCGGAACAACCATCTTGTTGAAACCATGTTTCACCAAATCTTACACCTAACAACTGCCTAGCAGTTGGAATAATGTGCTGCTGCAGTAGATCCACGTATCTAGGACCATTCAAATTGCAATTGCCGTTAACAAAAAATGGCCCAATTACGTGTTCCCCTACAAACCCCCCCCAAACATTTAGTTTTTGGGGATACTGTGTTCTTACGTCAAAATACAAATGCAAATTTTCCCTCGACCAATATCGAACGTGTGTTGGATTATGACGATTTGACCATTTGAACATCTGCACTTTTTCGGCAACTTCGTAGACATCCATTTTTAGTTTTAAAAATGTATTATTTCAATTAAGAACTTACCCATCTGTTTCTCGAGCAAGGCAGAAATGAAACAAAATAATAAAAACAAAATGAATTTCCAAAAGATAACACTGCAGCGTGCTTCGAATCCACCTCGGTCGTACGGCACGGAGACTAAATTGGACTTGATTCCCCCTATGTTCGTAGTAGCTTTAAGCGGTCTGTATAAGTACCTACCAGTGCAACACCAGTCCCAGTCATCGCAGGAGGTTACCGGTTTAAGATTTACATTTTAAACATTAATTTTATTTCTAAAAAAAAAAGTATTTTTTTTGGTCTTATTTTGGAGGGATCATATTGAAGGATGACAGTTGTATTTTTTTTTTGGGTTCCAATTGAGTATAAATCGTCATTACAGTTAGTATGACGCAAAAACTGCCAAGCTGCGAAATGACTTCTTCAATTAAGGCTGTAATTTAGTAATTTTTTTTCTTTCTTGACTTTATTACATGTCTGACAGATAACCATCGGTTTTGCCTTAATTTCGTTTTGATTTAGTGTAGAGATTCACAGGTGACAACCCTGGTTAAGGTTGGCTCGTTGTTTTGGCCTCACATTGCAGAGTGGCAGTCTGGGGGGTCAGGTTGTTATAATGAGTTTACTTTTATATGGTGTCGGACATTCCCTTTTAAAAATATCTTTGTTAGCACATGACAGTGTCTAGCACTTCAGGGTGACTCGGTCTGATGCTCTAGGCTGTCCAGCTGACATATGTTGCTGAGAGTTTGCTCTTACAGACGTAGCATAGTTCGGTTGGTTAGCCTGGGGTTAGCTGGGTAGAGTGCCACTGACTTGTTTGACATCGCCAAGATTTTGACTATTTATTTTTTTAAAAAAAAAGGCATATTTTTTTCATATTTTTCTTTGCTTGTGTTATCTATTTGGTGATAGCGGTGGTAGAAACATATACAAGCCAAGATTATTTATTTTGAAATTAATTTAGGAACTTTAAGGTAACGAATGTAGGTATTACAATTTGTACACGGTATATGCTTGATATTCATGTTGAGTTATTGAACGGTATTGCCGGCATTGGCATATTTAATATTTAAATATTTACAATTTTCCTTAAGTATAACAAACCACACATTATGAGGGTATGAATTGTAGGAGACTAGTCCAAAATTTGTTTTTTTTTTCTGTTCGTCATTAAATCTGCAAATGACAAAAACTTGTGTTCCTATTTCTCTCCCACTCTCCGTTGAAGAAGGTCGTCCAGGTTTGGTACAATCCCAGCCCAAAGTTCTTATTTAGTTACTTATTTATTCTTCATTTTGGTAATAACCAGAACACCCTGATCAAGACAAATAAATATCAAAATTTCATCAAACAATCCTTTTGAGAAATGTACTCTGTGTTTCGAACTTCCATTGTCTATATTTTATTTATACACGACGTTTCGATCAGTACAATCTCTGATCGTCTTCAGGTGCAAACTACAATCAATTCCTAGGGCTACGTACTTATATACTGTGAGAAATCACTCAACCTTGAAATTTAAGAAGTTGGCTCCGCCCAAGGAGGGGCTTTCAAATATTTGGGATTTCAACACTTGGTTTACTGAAAATACCCTGATTCTGCCCAATAAAGGCAGCTTCAAGGAATTTTCGTTTCTTCCAGTGTGACTCCTTGTGCAAAACCTTTGCTTCTGCCTACTTCATTCGGTGTTGTTTTGACCATGCATGTTCGGCGATTCCTGATTTCGTTGTTTCACCTTTTTGGGTATTCGTCTGATGTTCCTTAAGCCTAACAGATAGACCACTATCTGTTAGTTTGCACCTGAAAACGATCAGAGACTCTACTGATCGAAACGTCGTGTATAAATAAAATATAGACAATGGAAGTCCGAAACACAGAGTTAATTTCAAACACATCATTGTCTCAAACTTTCAAACAATCCTTGTGAGATTGAAAAAGAAAAGAAAAGGAACAGACTAAGGAGTATAGTAAGTATATAAGTGTTTATTTTCCTAAATCAGGGAAGAGTCTTTGATAGTTGTGAAAGTTCGTATTTGATGCCATTTTGCTATCTGCTTTGGGAGACGTGTTTCGGGCATGCGGATAATGTGACCAGTCCAACGAAGCTGGTGCTTGAAGATAAGGGCTTCTATACTACTTGTTCTGACCTCTTCTAAAACACTTATGTTTGTTCGTCGGTCTTGCCATTCGATTCTCAGTATGCGTCTTAAACAACTTTGGTGATATTTTTCTAGTCGTTTGATATGCCTTCTGTAGGTGTTCCACGTGTTGCATCCGTATGTTAGAGTTGGTATTATAACTGTGTTGTAGACACATTGATGTCGTGATTGTTGAAGACACTCCAAAAGCCGTCCGAACGCTGCGCTAGCACATTTTAGGCTATGCTGTGTTTCTGCGTCAATAGTTGAATATGATGATAGGTGGCTCCGGCTCCCAAGGTACGGATAAGGTTCCACATTCTGCAGACGATGGCCATTTAGGTTTGGAGCTTGGGGATTTGTACCTGGTTCTGGTTGGTGAAGAATTTGCATTTTGGCAAGATTGACCTCTAGGCCAATGCTCTTGTAAGCTTGGTTACATGCGTTGATTACCAGCTGTAGACCTTCCTAGCAGCAGATATACCTCTGTAGTTTCCACATTGGGCCTTGTCGCCTTTTTTGAAAATGGTAACTATAGAGGCGTTTCTGAGTTCGGCAGGAATGGTCTCAGTGGTCCATATTTTACTTATTAGAATGTGCATTTGGGAATTAAGTGCGGAACCCCCTTGTTTGTAGAGTTCAGCAGCGATACCATCTGTGCCTGCTGACTTGTTATTCTTTAGCTGTGTGATTGCCTTTTCGACCTCCTCTAATCTCGGAATCTCACTTAGGTGGTGTGTAGTTTTCTCCGGAATTTTGTTAAAGATGTCATTATCGACCTGAGATTCTCTTATGAGTAGTTCTTGGAAGTGTTCTTTCCATCGTAAATTCATAGAGGATCTCTCTTTAAGCAGACTTGTTCCATCTTTGGATCGTAGGGGATTGATACCTTGTGCAGTGGGACCATATATCATCTTAGTAGCTTGAAAGAAGGCTCTGGTGTTGTTGGACTCAGCTAGATGTTGCATTTCATGTGAGTTTTTTGTCCACCATTGGTTTTTTATTCTACGTGTTTGCCTTTGTACTTTTGCTTTGGCTTCTTGATATTGCCTTTTCTTTTCGTTAGAGTTAGAGTGGCTTTTCCAAGCATTATGAGCTTTTCTCTTCGTCTCAAAAGGGTCTTGAATTTCTTTGTCGTGCTCATCAAACCAGTCTTGATGTTTTCTTTTGTGTGTAGCCGACCACATTCTCAGTGATCGTCAATATTCTCCGGGTATTCTAAAGTACCCAACTTTTGATTCAGAGAGACTTGGAATTTTGTTCTGGTTTGATCATCTTTAAGGCGTTCTACATTGAATCTTCTTCTGATTTACTTTTTTTAACGGCTACTTCTTGGTGGAATGTGCAAGTTCATTTTGGCTCGTATCAGGCGATGGTCTATCCAGCAGTCGTCTGCACTCGTTATTGCTCTTGTAATGTTTACGTCTTTTTGTAAATGTAATCAATCAGATGCCAGTGTTTTGACCTCGGGTGTTGCCAGGAGGTCTTGAATTTGTCTTTTTGTCAGAAAATTGTATGAGAGAGTATGAGATTATGAGGTCATATTTCGAACATAAGGTTAATATGCGCAGTCCGTTTGAGTTCATGTTTCCAACACCTTCCTTGCCAATGACGCCCTTCCATAGGTTTGAATTCGTACCAACTCGAGCATTGAAATCACCTAGGATGATAACTTTATCATATTTAGGTACAGATGTTATGGCTTCACTAAATTGAGCTGCAAGAGTTGGAGCGTAGGCGCTGACTATAGTAGCGTTTTGGTGGTTGTTAAGGTTTAGGCGCAATGTCATCAATCTTTCGCTTATTCGGGATGGAAATTCGGTTAGGTGGTCCACAATCTCATTTTTTGTATCCAAACCCACTCCGTGGATACGTGGTTCATATTCTTCTTTTCCTCTCCAGGAAAATGTGTAGCCTCCTCCATGTTCTTTAAGTTGGCTTTCTCCTGCTTTTCTAGTTTCACTAGCAATATCGATGTTATATTTTCTTAGTTCACGTGCCACTATTGCCGTTCTTCTTTGTGGTCTTGTGGTTGTATCTGTATCCATAATTGTACGGATATTCTATATGGCAAAGTTCATTGCATTTCTTTTTCTTTTGTTCTGGCCACATGTGGTTTACCCACTAGATGCGGTAGGGCACCTTTTATAGCGCCTTTCCTTTCAGGGTGAGCAGAGTGGGTCCTAAATAGGGCTGCTCAGTCACGGATGTAGCACACGAGTTGCTCTACAGCCAATCCTTAAGCAAAACGGCGATCACGCTTCCGCCGCTTTCGTGCCGGTTTGTCACTAAGAGCTTCCAGACTACACTGTCCTGCTCCCGTCGCAACTTGCCGATCGCCGAAAGACTTTGGTGTGCTTGGACTTCATGGTCTAATGTGTCCTAGAAAGTAAAGGATCTCAGAGTATTAACGTGGACATGCTGATTCACAGTCAGCAAGCCCACGGTCCCTAATAACAAGTGACGACCCAATGGCGTAAGGAATACGACTATTGGGTCCCTCGAGATTAGGCCAGCTGATTGCACGATTGAGCACTAGACTCGAATCGTGGGCGTGGGTTTCTACATCCCACCGCCTACAGGCTACAGGCAGTATGGTTCGCCCAACTTCCCATAGCGGACAGATTCATGTCACAGTGACCTGATCTGTCCGGCCTGAAATAGTGACCCATAGACACCCTGTATGCTTACCAATACAACTCGATCATGAAATAAAACTTCTTCAACTCTCAAGTCAGCTTCTATGGGTTTTGTAACTTTTTTGGTGTCAGTCTTGTTGCTAAAATTGAACGATACATATAACTAAATAACATCCAAACTATATAGTTTATTTTTATCTATTAATGATAAAATTTGTTCATCTTTAGGAGTATATTTAATTTTTTTTCTTCCGTCAGTTTTTCGAGATTCATAATTAAGTATGTTTACTTTTGCAGTAAAATTTATTTTTAAATATTGCCATTTCTAAAACAAAATTTAAATAAATTAAGATCACAATACTTATTGTTTTTTCATGCGTAAGCTAACAAAAAAAGGTAGGTATAGGTCAAAAACAAACATAACATTATCAACATAATTTATAGCATTATGCAAAAATGTAAATGTTATGTACATTTTCCAAATCAATGAATCCTGCATTAATATAAGGCATAATGGATAAATTTTATGCCTAGTTTTTTTTTATCGCTGTCTTTTTACCAGACATAAAATTAATTAAATTATATCTTGGAGTTGAAAACTGGCAAAATTAAAGCTGCGGTCAGAGTTCCTTATAAGGAGTAAGACGCAAGAACATAATTCCACGTTATCTTTACCCCATACTTCTTACTACTTAGTTTACTATGAACAACAATATTGAACACATACTTTTACAGTAAAAACGGGTAATGGGGTGCCTATTTGCTACTCTTAACCCTATCCTGTTTACTTCATTATAAGTTTTCACTTTTAACGGCCGGGTTGGGTCAAAAAAGTTGGCTCAACCCGCACGGTTGCCTAGGGGGTCGAGATACGGGATCTCTTTTAAGGTTCCTAATTGCACAAGGATGAGCCCTTTGACCAGATGAATTTATTCCTAAACATGCAAAAACACTTGGCCTGAGTGACCCTAAATGAAGAGATATGGTGATTTACCGTTACATAATTAATTTTTCTTCAAGTGCTATGCTCTCTTCGAACGTTGGCTATCATCAGCGCGATCTTTACCCTGACCATTGCTTTTCGGAAAAGTGTCATAGTGCTAACACCATACCATTGTCTAAGATTTTTAAGCTATGATATCTGTCTACGACCCGGACCTCTTCTGCCTTCAATTTTTCCTTCTATTATCAATTTTTAAAAGTTTTTTTATGGTAAATAAAACTTCAAGATCTTTATTTATTCTAACTAAACATTCACATTCGTTACTCTGTCCACCCAAGATATCCTTAACTTTTTGCACATGGCCTCAGTCAGTGTCCATGCTTCGATGCTAAAACATAACACCAAAGCACACGAATTCGGAGATTGGTTTTAAGATCGCGACTACAAAACACTGATTTCATTTCGAGAAAAGATGTTCTGGCCTGTTCAATTCTTGCACGAACTTCTTGCATGTTGTCCCAGTTCTCATTGAAAAGGCAACCCAAGTATTTGTGTAAATCCACGCGTTCAACTTGCTGTCCATTTGCTTCTAACATGCCTCTGATGTTCTTTTCCTTGGATATGAACATCCATTTTGTTTTTCCAACATTTAAGTTAAGCCCAAATTGCAGACTTTTGGCAGCAATTTCATTCAAAACTCTTGCAGGTTTTCCAGCGTGTTTATGGTCAGACCTTCTTCACAGTTATGAAGTGCTTTCTCTATTATTTTGTTACTATATATATATTTTAAACAACAGCGGAGACAATATACAACCTTGGCGCACACCTCTTCTTATTTGGACCTCTTCGGACAGTTGGCCATCAACCTTTATTTGAGCAGTCTGATTCCAGTATAGATCTCGGTCATCTAGATCAATTTCTTTTAGCAATTCTCTGAGCTTTTCGTATTGGACTCGATCAAATGCTTGATTTTAACCAGTCATCAGGGATTTTACCACTGCAATAAATCAAGTTAAAAATTTTCATATTTACGGAATCTTCGTTTTTTATTAACCTCAGTGTATACTTCGTCTTGCCCTACGGTTTTTCTGTTTTTAGATGAATATATTTCGTGCGGTACTTCCTCTGGTGCTATATATATGCCGTGGTTTGAGAATTATTTGGGCTGTTCGGATCGGTTATCGGTAAAGGGATGTTCTAGGTAGCTACACCATTCTTTTAGTTTTTCTTTGGTATCCAGTATCTTTTTGCTTTGATTGTCCACAAGGACTCCAGCTTGCCTTTTATTAAATAATTCGGCTGCTTCCTTTATCCGTTTGTGTAAATTCAAAGTGTCATGTTTAGCATTTAGATCTTCTATTTCTTGACATTGCTGTGTCATCCAGTCTTATTTTTCTGACCTTATCTTGTTTTTTAATTTCTCTGTTGATTTTATGGTACTGCTCGCTGCCTTTTTTAATATGTATTTTATCCATCAACTCAAAGATTTCATCGGTTATTTAAACTTTTTTCTATTTCTTATTTAATCCTTGCCTAAGAGTATTGTGCTTTCGAGTATGGCATTTTTAACCTTTGTCCAAACTTCATCTTGCTCGGTAGACTTAATAATATCTTTAAGCTTTAATTTATGAAGTTCGACTTTAAGTTTAGTTGCTACCATATTATCTTGAAGTTCGTTCAACGTGGGTTTGGGTTTGTTATTTGGTGGACGATTTTTCTTGAGAGTAAATTTAATTTTCGCCACAATTGGATTGTGATCCAAGCCTACGTCTGCGACAGGGTAAGTTTTTGCATATTTAAAACAGTTTTTAAACCGTTTATTAATTAATATAAAGTCTATTTGGTTTCTAATGATACTCTCAGTATCGTCGAATTTAGAAGTTCAAGTATAAAGGCGTCTAGCTGGAAGTTTAAAGAAAGTATTTGACACGACAAAATCCCTTTCCCGAACGAACTAGAAAAGGCGATCTCCACAGTCATTTGATATATCAAGACTGTACCTTCCAACCAGGTCTTCTCGTGGGGCGTTTTCAAGTTTTGCGTTAAAATCCTTTTGTGTAAAACTAAGGGCAGTAAGAGCGTTTACTTGAATACTGAAAGGCTTAGAGTTTAACTGAAGAAATATGACTCGATCCGTAAGTGGCACAAACGAGGTAACGGATTTTTGAATTTATTTTTTTTAAATGACTGTTACGCCGTTATAGTGGTTTTGGCCGTCATTACCTGCATAGTAGACGTGATAGTCGTCTATCTGGCATTTACTTGAGTTAGGCCATCTCACCTCGCCAACTCCTAAGATTTCTATGTCTAATCGTTCCATTTCTCTGATTTTATTGTGGACTTTTCCAGCCTGAAACATACTTTGTACGTTCCATGTAGCAGTCTTCTTCATGAATAGTCCAAAGATTCTTAGCACCCTCTGGTCACTTAAGACCTGCCGGGGACTGAGGACCTACGCTTTTGGTTTTACAGTCATGATGATATTTCCTGGTAATGGTAATGAGGTAGTTTTCTGTTGCCTTTCTCATTGCAGCCTTCAAACCGTTTAAACAATCCTTGTCACGCCTGTAAATATGTAATTTTATGCCGGTTTTGTTTCTATATCTAGAAGTACGCCGAACAATTACTTTTAGTGTTAGTGCTTCCCAACACTAATTTTCTCGTCATATCTGGCTACCTTTACATAGTTTAGCCTGCAGGTTGATGCAGTTACCGGGGTGTGGCACGTGGATCCATGTGTGAGAGCTGACCGCCCTGTAAGGACCAATTTTTTAAAACCACCTCCACTCTATGTCTCTTGATGCAACCGTCTTAAGCTAGATGTAGTATACTACTGTAGAGGTAGTATACCTCTACAGCGCAACCCATACAACCCTACACACACAATTTGGACTTACGTTATTTACTATTCTATGGTGCTCAATTGACTCTGCGCTGTTTGGTCTACCCGTTTTCACTCGCCACTTTATCCCCTTTTTGTTACAAGATGGGCACCCCTTGCGGTTATGGTTTCCGTTCGCTTCCGCGGAATTTATCAATAATTTCTCGACAGAAAAGGAGCTCTTTACGAATACGTACTTTTAATTTAAGTCCCAAACTGCCACACATATTGCCGCTGCCATGGTTGCACGTTTTTACATTCTATTCTCTTTTTACAACTGAAAAACATTAATATAGAGAAACTTGTAGGAACTATCTCTGTATCTGGCAATTGCAAATGTCAAATAGTGTCAACTCAATTCTGGTGTACATTTTTCAAAATAGATGCTGCTGTATTTTTTGATGTAAGACACATCATAAAAAAAAACACCGCGTTTTTAAGAAAAGCATTGTTTTTCGATTTCTTCCAAACTTATGGGGAAACGTTAAACACGATACAAAAATTAAAAATGTGATTTATAAAACGCATAATGAATGGAAAGCATCGAATTAGCATTTCAACACTTGCCCATTAATACTAACAGCTTTTGTTTTTAATGCTAAGAGTTTTGTAAATACTATAAAACTGTGAGGCCACTAAACAAGAAAAAAGGCAGAGAAAGGCATATTTTACCCTGGTCCGAGCCCTCTGTGAAAACGAAGAGGACTTCTTTGGGTATACATGCATGTCAATTTGCCAATTTGATCGTCTGCTGTCTCTGGTTAAGCTTTTTTTTTGTAGAAATAAATTATGTATCGCAGGAGATTATCAACTCGAGAAGGATTGATAATTGAGGGTTTTTTTGCAGCTACCTTGCTGAGGGCTCCTCTATGCGGGAGATGACCTGGAATTATATATTGTAAAGGAAACTTGCCAGGCTCTATGGGATCCATCTACACAAGAAGATTTTTTCAAAAACTGCAGACTGTTTCTTCAATCGTTGGAATCCTCCAAACTGCTTCGGAGCATTGAACGGCAAGCACATTGACATGTGGGCCCCTCTCATTCCGGTGTTTATTTTACTTATTTTTACTATGGTCGATATTGGAGTCAAGGGGTCAAGTGGTTTGGGAAGCAGCTTTCTAAAAGGAGAATTGCCAGTTCCAAGTCCCAAAAACTTACCCAGAACAGATGTTGCTACTGTACATTATTTAGTTGCCGATGCGGCATTTCCATTAAATGAAAATATACTGGAGAACAAAAAAATGCAACACCATGTATATGGATAATTATTTCAATGAAAATTATTAGTGTGTATACCTTATCTCAAAAGAAATATTTGATAAATTTTTTGTTTTCTAATCTTTCCTTTTTTTCGCAGATTTTTTCACATAATGGGCATTTTCTGAAAATTTTAAATCATTGTTCTCGTAGTTTTGGTCTTTTTGGATTGCCTACAGTTTACTTAAAAATGAAAATGCCAAGAGGTTGCGGTCGCCAACAATTTCATTTCAAAACGACTTCGAGAAAGGACGCATCGGGGGCATGAAAGAGGCTGGTTTTGGTTTACGAGAAATTGCGGGTTAATGCCAATCCATCAACAGTGTTATGAGTTTGGAGAAGGTGGTCGAATGTTGAGACTTATAGACGTCGTGCGGGTTCTGGACGTCCTAGATTATAACAAGGTCGTGATTTGCGGCATCTCAGACTTCTTGCTCTCAGGACGAGTGAGGGCTTACCGTCCGATTTTCGTTCTACCTTTGACCCCACAACAGTTTCGCCGCTTGTAGTGGTGCAGAGCTCGGCAAAACTGGAATGGCGAATGGAATACCATAAGCTTCAGTGACGAATCCAGGTTTTGTTTAGGCAGCCATGATGGACGCATGAGGGTTAGGCGATTTCGAGGTGAGAGACGAAATGTAGACTTTGCTGTTAAACGTGATGCAGCAAGACAGCAAAGTATCATAGTATGAGGTGCTATATCTTTAAGAAGCAGATCCCTCTAGTCATCATCAACGGAAATCTGACTGCTCGGCGATATATCGATGAAGTGCTGCAGCCAGTTTTACATCTCTACCTTCAAACTGTCCCAAATGCGATCTTTCAACAAGATAATGCCAGACCGCATATTGCTCGTGAAACAATGGATTTCTTACATGAACTTGGCATAGAGACTCTGAAATGGCCAGCAAGATCGCCTGACTTGTCGCCTGTCGAACACGTATGGAATATGATGGGGAGCAATCTTAGTCGATTACTACGTCCCCCTGGAAACTTAGATGAACTCTGGCATGCCGTAAGAAGGATTTGGATGAGTGTTCCTCAATATAATATAGACCATCTTATTTTGTCAATGCCCAATATAACAAACGAGTGCATAAATAATCATGGAGGAGCCACTCATTATTAATTTTTTGATGATTATCATGAAGGAATCTTCTTGGAAATGTAATCAATTACGAAGAGTATTCTAACGTATTAATATATAAATAAATTACTTTGACAATATTTGTCCTTTCTGGTGTTGCATTTTTTTTGTTCTCCAGTATATTATACGTGCTTACCCTGGAAGTTCTCTGAAACATAAATATAACATTTTCAACTACCGGATAAGCAGAGCACGTCGGTGTATTGAAAATGCATTCGGTATTTTAAGGCGGAGAATTTTGAGACGGACAATCTGCGCCAGTGTGGAGGTCGTCGTGTTAATTATATAAGCAACTGTAGTCTTGCACAACTTTCTCCAAAATAGTGAATTTGACTTTCCCTTGATCACACCCGACAAGCAAGGGACCAGCGAGAGTTGCTGGCTAATAATGTTCTTTCAAATGAAGGTAAGGTTCCTTGGTAAGAGGGGGAACGCCAGTCTAAATGTCTATGTCTATGTTTTCCAATTTTAACTAAATGAGTACCACTCCCACTGGACCACATAGGTTTTTTCTGCCCCTACATAAAGCTGTGTGAGAGGCATTAATCTAGAGACTAAAAACAAAAGATCAAAAGATCTTGAGTGGAAAAAACGAAAATTCAAACTTGGATGAGTATCCCACAAGGAACACACAAAGACCAAAGCGAAAAAAGAAATGATAAAATGATGTTTCGCCCTGAGCAACCAGCGTAGGTTCATCAGTGATTAATCTAGAAGCACATGTAGGAATTATCTGTGTACATGTGGCGTACATTTTTCAAAATAGATGCTGCTGTATTTTTTGATGTAAGAAACATCATGAAAAAAACGCCGCGTTTTTAAGAAAAGCATCGTTTTTCGATTTCTTCCAAACTTCTGGGAAAACGTTAAACACAACACAAAAATTAAAAATGTGCGTTATAAAACGCATAATGAATGGAAAGCATCGAATTAGCATTTCAATACTTCAACATTCACACTAACAACTTTTGTTTTGAATGCTAAAGGAGTTTTGTAAATATCATTTTCAGAAAGATCTTCAAAGTTAAAGTTTGAGAGGTCAGAATTTAAAGTTTCGTTTGAAAAAAAATAATAAGTCCTGATTAGGATGAGCTGAAGCTCTGGCAGAAGTAAAAAAAATCACGTATATCTTGCTTAAGAACCTGGGAATAGAGCATTTATTTTTTGATTATGAAAATTAAGCTTCTTGAGATCTCTTCAAAGAGCCTTTTTATTAGAAGTTCGCAAACCTATAATCCAGGTTAGGTTTTTTTATATTTCTGTAAGGTTAATGGAATAAGGACACTAATTATGATCACACAACTTTATTTCTCTGCGACGTTTCGACGACTCATTTTTCTCTTTCTCAGGCTACAACATACAACATGGAGATGTATTACACAAATTGTTAGAATTTAATATAGAATAGTACAGAAACAAATTATTTGTTATAGTTGTGAGATAAAAGTTACAGTAATTTATTGTTAAAGTTTTTGTTATTTATACACAAACATTTTTTTAAAACACTAGTCACTACTCATAATACTGATTCAACAATAAAACACAAAAAACCTTATAGTAGTAGTTGTTCAATAAATACATAATTACTGGAGATTAAGTCAAGAAACATTTTTAAAATTAATTCAACACAGCTATATTTTTAATTTGTTTATAAAAAGTGTTTGATATACTAGATTTTTCCACGGGTAAAATGTTTACATATAAAAATATTTCTTGGGTAAGAAACAAAAATATTTAAAAATAATTAAAAGGCAACAATTGAAATATTAAAACCAGTACCAATTTTTGAGCAAAAAGGATAGATATATGCAAATTAATAAGACAAAGAATAATTTTTTATAGTTTAAACCAGACTTTTTACCGTTTTTGGACAATGCGAGGTTGTCAAAACTAACTATAAATAACAATAAAATATCAAAGATATTTACAAATCTGTTAATATTTTATTATTACTATTTTTTGTTTTTTATTTTTTGTAAGTTTTGTTTGTTTTTCTCTTTTTTTATTATTTATATATATTGTTTTTTGTTTTTTTTTTTCTCTTTTTGTTTATTTTTATATGTATTATTTTTTATTAATGCATTTTTTTAAATTATTTTTTCATTGGTATTTTAGACGAACTCTATTTAGTAAAGAATTGTAAATTGCTCTTATTAGCATTGATAAAAATCATTTCCAATGTTGATCTTTTATAGTAGTTTAGTTCTTTTTCTACTATTTTTGTGTTTTCAAAATTAAATTGGTGGTTGTTGGTAAAGTGGTGGCTAGCTAGAGGAGATTTTTCGTTTTTATTTTTCTTTTTTTCCTGGTAATCATATATGTGCTGCCTAATTCGTGTTTCAAGATACTGTTTTGTTTGACCTATATATATTTGGCCGCATTCACATGGAATACTATAAACTAACCCTGATTGTTTGAGGTGTGGCATTTCGTCTTTAAGTTTTGTGTAAAGGGAGTTTGTTGTATTACGGTTATAAAGAAAATGTCTATTCCTGTTAAGTTAAAACATTGTCTAAGTTTATGTGACAATCTTTGAACAAACGGTATCTTGTAATACATTTTTTTTAAATTTAATTATTCTTTCAGCAGGATTAATATGTACACTTGTAAGGCAGTCTATACACTTATTGACGAAAGATTTTGGGTAATTGTTTTTCATTGCTATTTGTTTTATTTGTTGTTTATTATTTTCCCAATATCTTTTGTCACTAACACTCTATATAGTAAATTGTTTATGGTACTAATTTTATGTTGGATATTGTGGTATGAATGGTAATTTAAGGTCCTACCAGTGCTTGTTTGTTTCCGATACCAATTAGTATGCAAGTTGCCATTGTCACCTCGAAACACCAAAAAATCTAAAAATGGTATACTCTTTTATTGTTCTAATTCTATTGTAAACCGGATTTTACTATGTATAGAGTTAAATAGTTAAAATTTTCAAAATAGTTAAAATTTTCATTATTGTGCCTTTTGGTATCGTTAAAAGTGTGTCGTCAACAGAAACAGATAAAAAAGGAACATTTTAACTTATTTTTTTATGAACGTCGGTAATAACGTAATTCATTACAATGTTTGCCAAAAATGGAGAGCGTGGATTACCCCTAAAATATATTCCACTAGTATATCCGTATATGCTGAAATAAACCGTTTTTGTTTTTTGACAATATCTAGAACCAACAAGTTTGGTATATTCGTAAATAATGACACAACGTTCAAGGAAATGAGAATGTAGTCCGATGGAAGTATAATGTCTTTTATTTTTTCAACAAATTCTAAAGAATTTTTAACGTTAAACTGAAATCTAGTCGTTAAAGGATTTAGTATTTTATGTAATTAAATAGCTATATTATAAGCTGGTGAGTTTAAACAACTAACAACTGTCCCATACTTACCCCTGTACTATGACTAGCAAATGATACATGAAAAATGGTAGCTATATAGCAGACATATAATGAATAACTTTAAATGTTTATATTCAATTATGATTGACAGTCATCCCTCTAAAAAAGAAGTGGAATCCATTTCACGTAGATTTAAAGTTACGATTTTAAACTTAGAGATTAAAATAACTATATGAAAAATAGAGGTGTTTTGATGATTTTTATCAATGCTAATAAGAGCAATGCAGTAAACTTGCGAAGTGATGTAAACTAACTTAGTGTTATATACAATTCTTTACTAAATAGAGTTAATTCTAAATAAATAATAAAGAGAAAATAATTTTAAAAAATAAATTAATTAAAAAAAATATATATAAACGTAAAAAAAATAAAAAAAAACAAAATATAAAATATTTCATATTTTATTATTATTTATAGTTAGTTTTGCCAACCTTGCATTGTGCGAAAAAGGTAAAAAGTCTGAATTAAACTTTAATAAATTATTCTTTGTCTTATTAATTTGCATATGTCTATCCTTTTTTCTCAAAAATTGGTACTGGTTTTAATATTTCACTTGTTGTCTCGTAATTATTTTTAAATATTTTTGTTTCTTACCCAAGAAATATTTTTCCTGAATCCGTAGAGAACTTCAACAATGTAAACATTTTACCGGCGGAAAAATCTAGTATGTCAAACAATGTTTATAAACAAATTAAAAGTCAATATAGCTGTGTTAAATTAATTTTAAAAATGTTTCTTGGTTTAATCTCCAGTAATTACGTATTTACTGAACAATTTATTGTCTGCACTAATCACACCATACATTTCTTGGGTAAGTCGATGTAATTCTGAGTTTTATTTTTATTTATTTATTAATTTATTTTGTTAAATTTTAACCATTTGTGTAATACATCTCCATGTTTTACGTTTTAAATTGAATGAATTGTCGAAACGTCGCGTCGCAAAGAAATAAAGTTGTGTGATCAGAATTGGTGTCCTTATTCCAATTAATCCTACAGAAATATTGATTGAGCAAGACGTGAAACCTACAAATTATGCTCTTTTATCTTTTTATTACATAATTAGTTAGATTTCGTAACGTTATGTAATATTCCCGTGTAGCTGGATTCTGATTACGTTTGAATCTTGAAAACGCATTGTCTCTTTGCGTGCTTAACTGCTTCATTTCATTAGTTAACTAAGGAGAATCTTATTTAGTAATCCGCGCAGTTTTTTTTGAAGCATAAATATCAAAAAGTCGCAAAACTAGTGAATATCATCTGTCTCAAACAATACTGAGGAATGAATGTAGAAATGCGAGCGGGACAATCCCCATACACCTAGGCCACCTTGCTGTTCCCGTTGCATGTCCAATTTTTTTTTGATTTTTATAATGTTTAAATTTTTGAAAATTTATTCTTTTTTTTTTAAATTTGGAGAATTTTTGAAAGTTTTGAGTTTTTTTGCTATTTTGAGAATGTTTTAAGTCTTGAAAACTTTATTTTCTTTTTGAATTCTGAGAATCTTTGAAAATTTTGTGAATTTCTGAAAATGTTGTGAATTTTGGAAACTTTGTCAATTTTTTAAAATTTTGTACTACAATTATATTGAGTATATTTACGTTTAATAAATATTTATTTTCATAAAAATATAGAAAAATAATTTCCGGCTTCATTATTATCCTAGGAGCGTAAATAAATACAGTCGTATTAGGACGCTCGTTAAACTTATATTATGGGTTGGGTAAACATAATTTTGATAGAAGGGCGCATTCGCAACAAAAAACTTTTTTAACGTTAAGGTTTTTTTTAATTCACACTGTTACTTTCTCGAGATACCTTTGAGCTGAAATTTAATTGTATAACAGCATGGGCGCTAAATAACTACCTTATTTAATTTACTCTAACTTTTTATTAATCGTTTAATCTACTTTGTGTACATTTCAACTTATGTAACAACTTTACTTGATATTTTAACCGCCTGTATATCTTCGGGGTTCATGTCCTTGTCTCCCCATCCCCAAATTATATTCGACTCATCTTGTTCGTCACCTGAAATTGTTACCTAAAAAAATGAAAACTATTTAGGAAAACAATTAATAAAAAAATTACAATAATACGTATTTTTTCATTTCAATTATATCATTTTTTATTTTTTCTGATCTTTGACATGTTATATTTATTATACCTATTATTATGATCATAATATGTGTATTATGTAACTGTAGATATTCTTGTATTACCAGGCTTGAAAAAGACTAAACTATAGTCGAAACGTGGCCACAATAACATAGTTTTCATTCAATCCTCGTATAGTAACTTACTAAATCACTTCAAAAACATCAAGGACACAAAATGACTCAAATATTAAAGTGATTTTACGTTAGGGTAAAACCTTATAATAAAAAAGTGTACAAACATGTCGTAAGACCAATTAAAACATCAGCTGGCATTATTTAAGAAAAGCGATGTTTGTAATAATTTTTTTGACTGCATAAAACTACAACATCACATTTATTATAAGAAATAACCTAATTTTGTGGCAACGAAGTTAATATCTAATTGCGTTTGAGCTCTTATCCCAATATAAACCAAGAAACAACAAAATGGAAGTAAAATGTCAAAACAAAAAGCCGAAGCATGAAATTCTCAATCAAAAGGTGCGATCAAAAATATCTGAAGGAGATGTTAAAAATACTATAAGGATTTTAACATCAAATGACACACTTGCAGAAAGAAATGAAGAAGTACTAAAAATTTTAAAATCAAAACATCTAGAACCAGACAAAGATGAAAATTTTCAAGATGAATTTGAGTTTGAATCAGAATTTAACAATGTTTCTACAGATGAAATAAAAAATACAATTTTTTCTTTAAAGCCTGGCTGTTCAGGGGGTATCGACTCGCTCAGACCGCAGCATTTAAAGGATCTGGTGGGTGATGGTCTAAGTATTTTTAATCGGGCTTTGTTCCTAATGAAATTCGTCCTATATTCTTTGGAGCAAATTTATGTGCCTTCAACAAAAAAGATGGTGGAATACGCCCCATTGCTGTGGGTCTATGTCTCCGCCGCCTAACTGCCAAAATAGTTTGCAAAAGAAATTCCAATTCACTACGAAACATGTTTCGTCCCCACCAACTAGGTTTTGGTACAAAATGCGAGGCGGAGGCAGCTGCCCACTTAATGAGACGTTTTCTTAATTTTTCTCATAAAAAAAATAAAGCCGTTTTAAAAATTGACTATAAAAATGCTTTTAATATGGTTATTAGAAGTAAAATATTATCAAGTGTAAAAAAATACATCCCAGAATACTTTAAGTACATATCACAATGCTATAGATATAATTCAATACTTTCTTTTGGTAACCAAGAAATTTTGTCACAAAGGGGAGTTCAGCAAGGGGATCCCCTTGGGCCTCCCCTTTTTTGTCTAGCCATTCAATCCATAGTAAATCTTATGAAATCTGAAATGAATTTATGGTGCCTTGATGATGGACTAATTGCAGGAGATCCAAATACCGTTTTAGAGGATTTTAAAAAGATTCTGTTCATTTTTTTCAAAACAAATTACATCAGAAATTGATAAAAAAATCAGAAAATCTTAAATTCTTAGACTCACATATAGCTTACTATTTACTTAAACAATCTTTTGGCATTTCTAGAGTTTCTTACACATTGTGATTTGTCCCTTGCTGGAAATACCTTGAAAGTATGGAAAAATATGACAACATTTTACAAAACACTATTCAAGAAATTAGTAATTGTGATATAAATTTGAAATCTTGGCTACAGAGCACCCTACCAGTTAAATCGGGTGGTTTAGGAATAAGGGATTTATGTACTCTATCAGTGTCAGCTTTTTTGGGTTCGGTGAATAATATAACATCACTGGCTAATATTGTTCTTCCGGACTATATCTCAACTTTAACTGATTCAGATTTTAATGAATGTTCATCAACATGGCTTAAACTTTGTAATTTATCAGAAAATACATTTGAAAATTTTTGTTGTTTCAAACAACATGATTTGGATTTAGAAATATGCAAAGTTCGTTACGTTAATTTATTCAATAGTTGGGACTCAGTACACCACAAAGCACGTTTTTTAGCTCTTCAAGCCTCCGAGAGTGCTTTTCCAGCCACAACCGTTGGAAACCTTTTAAATAACAACACTTTTAGAATTTCCATAGCTCTGAGACTTGGTCTTCCTGTGTGCGTGGAACACCCCTGCGTTTGCGGCGAAATAGTAGATGCTTACGGCTCACATGGGCTAAGCTGCAAAAAAAGCGCAGGTCGTGTTTCGAGACATAGGGAGATTAATGACATCATTAAGCGAGCTCTAATTTCAGCCGAATTCTCGGCTGTATTGGAGCCGCTTGGTGTCTCTCGGAGCTATGGAAAGCGAGTGGATGGAATGAAACTGGTCCTATGGAAAATGGGCAGAGAGCTGCTCTGGGACGCCACATGCAGTCACTCATTAGCTCCACCATACTTACATACACATACTAAAAACATCTTAAAATGCATATATTGGAGAGCAAAAAAAACATAACAAATACAAAGACCTGAAGGACAGATACATTTTTGTTCCATTTGCTGTAGAGACTTTTGGCCCTTGGGGTGATGAAGCAAAGAGCCTGGTCGCTCAAATATACGCAAAATTACCGGATAAAAGGGCTCGGAGTTTCATCACCCAGAAGGTCGGAATTGCCATACAGCGTGGAAATGCTGCGTCTGTGCTTGGAACGATCCCAGAAGAGTTAGGTTTGGAAGATTTTTTCTTATTATGTAGATTTTATATACTTTACCGTTTTACAATAAACCAATACAAACAGTTTTAAGAAGGCTTCCTTGATAACTTGATTTAAGTAAAATGTATACAGTATGATACAGAGTTGTTTTAAAAGTATTCCCTAGATTATATATTATTATTAGACAGTTTAAAAAAAGAATATTGGTTCATACAGGGTATTTTTTAAATGATGCACCAAACTACAAGGGTTTATAGTTCAGATCAAAACAAACAAAAAACTTCCTATAAATATAGGGTCCTATGTGCCACCGTTAATAAGTAATTAATTAATTAATTTAAGAAATTCAAATCTTACTTTCTTACTTTTTTGAAAAGAAGAGTTAGAACGTTGATAACAATATTGGAGATAAAGAAATTGCATAAAACACTATTTAGATTTTTTCACAAACAAAGCAGATATTTAAAAGAAAAAGTAACGAAAAAAAGTCGAACCTCTCAACTACAATAGTAGTTAATTTGCCTTGGTTAACTTCCTGACCGACTTGAATAATTAATTTTTTAAAAATCCTACGCACTGTAAGCACCAACCTAGGGCAAGGTACAGCGTTGATTGATGTTTGTCACTCATGGGTAAAACTTGCTCTTACACTTTTTGGCCACTGAAGAAAATTGACGACTGAACATTGATAAAAAAAAATTATTTGACAATTTCTTGGAAACTAAAGATGCATTTTTTCAAAAGGAATAGCCCACGAAAATACATCATAAATCATCAACTTAATGAGCTAACAGGGGCTCGATTCTGGGCTTAATAGAACGATCATACTCTGAGAAGTGATCAATCGCACAAAAGTCATTCGAACGACGCACGGTGGTCGATTTTTCGGAAAACGCGGACATAAATGGAAAAATTAAAAAATTAAAAATCTATCTAAATTTGCCCCTATGCAAGGTTGTCAAGATACTAGGCGAATAGTTGGCCAAAGAATAAATTATACTTTTTACGAGTTTGACATTACGTATCAGTATTCAACATCAAATTTCAAATAGAAGACCCAGAGTTGACAGTATTCAACTGTTAATATCTCGAAAACAGTTGAAGATCCACATAGGGTACGTTATATAAAAATGCAAAAATATACCGGGTGTTCCATTTGAAAGTTTCGGTTGGCATTCTTTTTAATATACCCTACATACATCAAAAATATTCTAGTATACTGTAACATTTATCATATTGTATCAATTACTTTAAAGTAAATTTGATTGTTCTAAACTAACATTTTTAGTTTAATTTTGTGAAGTGAGCTTAAAATTAAAATATCATGTGACTTTAACTGTAACCAAAATTATCACGTGACTGGACACTTTTAAATAGTCACGTGACCATCAGTGCTCTATTCAAACTGTATTTGACATCCCATTTTTTGATAAATAAAACCCATTCAAGCTCCAATCGTCTTTCAATCTAAATATCTTTCGTAGATCCCCCCTCAAATTTAGCTAATTAATAAATTACTTACCTCTTAAAAATGTCTTGAGATACATGTGAAAATTTACACGATCATTCTGTGTATTAGCTAAATAAGAATAAATTTATCTTTTTATTAAAACTAAATACGTGTAAATTAAAATGTTGAAGTTTTTTTTAATATCCGCGTTTTTACAAAAATCCACCACTGTGCGAGTCCTACTCTAAAAGACGGTCAAGTTTGCCGTAGCATGCGCATTAGCGAGTTCGGTCACGTGATGGTTTCGTCCAATAGCGTGCTCTGAAATAATACGAGTGACATTTTTCACACGAGCTTTCCTACAACTCCCAACTACTGGGTCTAGTCGAGAGAACGGATTCGCTTAAAAATTGTTGTTTGAGGCAGCTCTGCGCGTGCTCATAATAGTTTGGTGATTATTCGATCGTCTCGTCACTGCTTTTAAGCGCGTTTATTGGTTGAAACTACTTTTGTTCTCTCAGGCGAACGATCACTTCCTATGACTTCCAGAATCGGTACCCATTGGTGCAATAAATAGGAGCCGAGCTTAGAAAAACAACACGTGCCCAACTACAAGTACAAAATATAAGGGATCTCAATAAATCTCGGTATCTACACTTAGAAATGTGTTAGATTAGATTTTTCAGTTTGTACGTTTGTGATGTGACGAAGACACTTTGAGCATCTCTAAGTGAAAAAATTTAATCTAATTCTTTGATGAATCTATCGTGTAATTCTCCGCGTTTGGCTCGAACCATTTCGTTTGCTTTTGTATGATGATATGATGCGATGTTGTCTCATTTTGGAAAAAATAGTAGAAATTTGCAAGCAGGACATAAAAAGCGGAACCCGCAAAAATGTACCGGTTACTGAAAGAAGACCGTTCAAAACACAATACGTCGCCTTATATTAAGGCTCGGCAACAATCACTCCGGAGCTATGTAAAATTTAAAAAAAGTAGATTTCTTGTCCATGATGTAATGAAGCGATATATTTAAGCGCGGTAAAAACTACTTAAAACGTTCATTCTTTTTGGGTAATATGCTGAGGCAATAGTGCTGACGGTTCTTAGGGGCGACAACCCCTAGTGATTAGAAACTAGAGATAAACGTATCCATTTATAAGCAATACTAAGCTTCATAAAAGAAACGTAGGCGCATTTCGATTTATGTTGTTGAATCCCCACTTTCAAGCCGCGAATCTGTATAAAACCGCGTGTCGTAATAGGATCGCTCTCTTTCACCGACCTCCGCTAAGCTGCGATTCTCCTACCGACCATTCACCATAAGTACTCGTTTTATTAGTCGTAGCGTTGCTCTCTGACTCCCTCTCCCCTTCCTGACCTCTTCCTGCTTAGAGTTTAATCCTGTATTTGGTGCCTTCATCTCTGAATTAAACTGGGCCGGTTTATTATCCTAGTCAAGTACTAGGATATTAAACAAGGAAAACCATCCCTTATCCCGGTTATTCCCGCCTATTCCAATATCCTTGCTTAGAGTTTAATCCTGCATTTGGTGCTATCATTTCTGGGTTGAACTACTCAAGTACTACCAATCCTGTATTTGGTGCCATCAAATCTGGATTAAACCGCAGCATTTGGCATAACTGTTTTAGTACAAGGATGTCAAATTAGGAATACCCCTTTCCCTTAACCTATTCCCCCCTCCTTCTTTAAGAATGCTAAGGCCTTTTTATAGTTAAAACCGTTATATTTAGTTATTCTTGCTTTGCTTGCTTTTCCGCTTTTTGATTGTTTTGCACTGTTCGCTAAATTTTCCGACTTCCGCACGCATGCGCATTTCGCTTTGTTACCGCTTTGATTGACACGGTACTAGGCTTTTGACGTGTGACCGTTTTGTTAAGCCAATAAAACAAATTTATTTTTTCTTTTTTTTTGTTTAACCAAGCGTTTTATTTATTTAGTTTGTCTATTTTCCTAACTCGAAGAACCTTAGGGACAAGTGGTCTCCCACCACTATAAAATAACGGAGTGGCGCTCGAGCAAAACAAAAACGCCACTTTTCTGAAAATACTAATTTACACTTAAAATATCAACAAGCGAACAAAACACTCTGACAATGAAAAATAAATAAAAAGAAAGGTTCAACAACAACAACACCCGGTAAGAGGGCCCGATCTGGAAGAATCCTTAGTGTTAGCGGACATCTATGTGCGCTGACACTAATTATTCTGCCAAACCTTTCCTTCCACCCCCACTTGACCTTCAAGTGGACCTCTTAAACTCTCCCTACCGCTAGGTAGCCTAAGTTTTGTCGATTTTTGGGGAGACTAGCTGCCTGAAGGGCTTAAATGTCGTGACTGTTCTAAAGAACTATTTGTTGTTGCTGTTGGGGGGGGGAGGGGAGGGAAGTGGGATTTGGAAGAGGAGGGGAAAGTGAGAACTAGCTCGCTAGCTGAGGGCTAGAGAGCTAGCTGAAGACGGGGTCTCTTGTGGCGATGACGGATGTTCTCGTCGTAGCTGACGGCCTGTCGAATAAGGGGATTTGAATGAGTATCAGCTTTTTGGTATACATTATGGGCTTTTTCGGAAATAAAGGTCGTTAATGGGGTAAGATTATTGTCTCTCATAAGTCTAGTATACGAGGTGTGCCAGGGAAGGTCGAGGGCGTTACGTCTGTAGCGATTCTCAAGGTTTTGAATGAGTTTTAGATGACTTGGCGCGGCATAGCCCCAGGCGGTTGATGCGTAGGATAGGATCGGGCAAATTATTGTGTTTAGTAGTAGTAATTTATTTTTGTGTGCGAGTTTACTATTACCGCGAAGTAGGGAGTATAGATTTTTGTAGGTGTACATGGCTTTAATGCGTGTGTTTTTGACGTGTAACCCCCAAGTAAGGCGCTTGTCGAAAGTAACCCCAAGATACTTAACGTCGTCCTGCCAATTGATTATATTGCCATTTATTTCGACGTGTCCGACAGGTCCCTGTCTTCTACGGCTAAATAAGATGGCTTTTGTTTTATCGGAGTTTATTTTGATTTTCCATTTATTGCAGTAGTCTACAAAGTCGTCTGCTGCTGTTTGAAGGTGACGCGTCACTTGGCGAGGAAGCAGTGAAGCTGTTTTAATGATTAGGTCATCGGCGTATCGTGCTAGGTCTGTGTGAGGTGTGGGAGTGAGGTCATGGGTAAAAATGTTGAACAGATGGGGGGATAGCACGGCCCCCTGGGGTACGCCGGCCATGATGTTTCGAGATGCGGATAGACTGTTCCCCACGCGGCTGTTTATTTTACGGCCGCGTAGATATGAGTCTGTGAGGCGAGTGATTGTCAATGGGTACCCGGCGACAGTCATCTTATAGACCAGTCCCTTTTGCCAGACTTTGTCGAAAGCTTTTTCGACATCGAATAGCAAAACTCCAGTGGCCTGCCTCTGACAGAATCCTTTGGTTATAGATTCTGTCAGCCGCAGGAGCTGGAGCTCCGTACTGTGATCAGGTCTAAATCCGAACTGGTCGTCGGGGATGATGTTTAGCTGATCTGAAAAAGATGTGATGCGGGATAGGATTACGAGTTCAGCAATCTTACCTATGTTACTAAGTAATGATATAGGTCGGTAGTTTTGCGGAAAGACGTGGTCTTTGCCAGGTTTGGGGATCATTATTACTGTGGCACGTTTCCAACGGGATGGAAAGTGTCCCAGTCTTAATATAGCGTTAACAATATTTGTTATTGCTGCGATCCCCTTGCGAGGCAGGTGTTTTAAATGTTTGTTTCGTATGTTGTCTTGTCCAGGGGCTGATTTGTTTTTCCTGTGTCGTATAATTTGTCGTATTTCTTGTGGGGAGGTTGGTCTCAGAGGGATGTCGATAGTGTCGTTTTGTCTTTGTCTGTGTATTGTTCTGTTTACTATTCGTTTTATGTCTTCGTCGATATCGTCGTTGTCGTGTAGTGTCGTGTTTTGTTCGTATGTGTCGGCGAAGGCCTCTGCTTTGTCTATGTTTTCATAGACAATGCCATTGGCCGTGTGTAATGGTGGCATGTATGTTTTTTTGTTACGTAGTGCTTTTTGCATTTTCCAGATGCTGTTGTCTTGTGTGTTGAGTGATTCAAGTTTTGTTTGAAAGCGTGCATTGTGAAATTCACTGAGCTGTCTTCTTGCTAAGTTGTTAAGTCTGTTATATGCATTACGAAGGTTGATAGTTCGATGCTGTTGGAATAACCTACGAGCTCGATGTTTTTGAGCTAGTAGGTCCTGAAGATGGGGGGGAAGGTCGAAATGTCTTCGGTCGTGCAATGGTATTACCTCAGTGCATTCCTGGACCGCAGCAGATAGATCAGTTTCCAGCTGTTCCACCGCCCGCTCCAGGTCTGCAGTTGAGTTAATATGGGTGCTCGGTGATAGGTGGGTATAAAAAACTCGCCCTAGTCTTTCATAATGAAATATAGTGCGAGTTTTTTGGACGATGTGGTTATGGTCCGGGTCTCCAATTTGAAAAAAGACGGGGTTATGATCGGAGGACCCTTCTTGGATGGTTCTGGCGTGAATTTCTAAACGGAAATTTTTGTTTACGAGAAAATCGATTGTGTCCGGTCTGTGATCGTTGTTGTATGGATAATGTGTAGGTGTATTTGATGCGATGGCCACCGCGTTATTGGTAATAATAGCGTCGTTTAATCTCCTGCCTCTCGCATTTGTAAGACGGCTATTCCAAGCGCGGTGCTTCGCATTAAAATCTCCCAACATTATACATTTATTTTTGTAGTTTAGAATTTCAGTGAATGCCTGGATATTGAAGGGGTGTGCAGGTGATGCATAGAAAGAAAAGAGGGTGATTTTTCCGTCTGTGGCGGTGGTGATTGAAATTGCTGTATATTCACAGTGCCTATGTGGATGATTAATTTCAGCGTGATGCTTGATGTGAGATTTGATGAGGATGGCTGTCCCGCCATGGACTGTGGTATCGTTACGGTAGAATGAATATCCTACGAAGTTTAGGTGGTCACGTGGTAGCAGATGGGTCTCTTGTACCGCAAGCACATCTATGTTGTGATCGAATAAGAATTCGACCACCTCGTGTTTGCGGTTTCGGAGTCCATCCACGTTCCACGTGGCGACCCTCAACGAAGGGGGAATGGATTGTTCAATGCGTTGCATTTTGGGTTGGGAGGACATTGGATAACAGGGACGGGATTAGGGAGGGAAGTAGGTTTGGGTCATGTTTGGTGATTAGTTGAATTAGGTGGAGGGCGAACTGATGATCGGGGGTGGTTGTCGATGGCATGGGAGATGGCTTGGCTGATGGCACGTTAGATGTTGGTTTGGATGCTTGCGCATATGATCGCATAGGATTTGCGTATGTCGAAGTGGTTGCGATTGATGATTTATGAAGGGGTGGTTGGGTCATTTTGTTTTTTGGTAATTTAGGAAATGATTTACACCCCCTGTAGCTGGCTGGATGGTCCAGGCCACAGTTGGCGCATTTGGGAGGGGTTTCTTTGGACTTTTTACAGTCTGCTGTGGGATGGCCCTCACCGCACTTAACGCATTTGGGCTTTGCTGTGCAGAGCGTTTGCCCGTGATAGAATTGTTGGCACCGATGACACTGTGTGACTTGTGCCTTCGGTTTTAAGTCTTCGAATTTAACTTTTAAGCATAAAATCGCTGCGGGTTTAAATGTGATGAGCACCATGGGGAGGGGATCTTTGTTCCCTCCGCGTCGCATGCGGGAGACTGCCGTGACGGGGATGCCTTGACTAATGATATCGTCGGCGATATCCTTAGGGGACAGCTCCGTCGGGAGACCCCGCACGACGCATCGGGACATGCGATCCTTGGGGAGAGGATTTGTGTGGCGGGTTAGCCCCATGTTGTCGATGGTGGACATGATGGCTTTATGTTCAATGTTCGATGTCGGGGTAATGGTGATACCTTGATTAGTCAACTTAGCTTTTGAGTAGCTCTGAGCTCCCAACTTTCTGGACAGTGCTGGCCAGCTCTCCTTTTGGTGGAGGATAATGGCCGGGATTTTTTTGGATTGGGGAGGTTGGGTTGGGTTGGGTTGGGGGTTTAATGTTGGTTTTTTTGTGGTTGGTTGTGTGGTCGTCGTTGTGTTTTGTTTTTTGGGTGAGGGAATTGTCTGTGTTTTTGTCATGTTGTGTGTTTTTAGTTTTTTGGTGTTGGTTTTTTGAGTGTTAGTTGTATCGTCTGTCTGTTCGTTTAGTGTGGCGTATCTGTTTGCCGTTCTGATTAGTTTAGTGTCGTAGTCCGAGTCATCTGAGTCGGAGGATGAGGATTGGTTGGGTGTGGGTGTTTTGGTCGCTCGTCGTTTTTTATTTGTGATGGGAAGGAATCCATCAGCGGGCGCACTGGTCATTTCGATGTCCACAAAGTTGGGAGCCGGGGTGGGCGATGCGGGGGAAAAGATTGGTGATGGTGATGGTGATGCGGGGGGTGTCGTGAATTTTGTAAGTAGGTCTGTTAATGTGCCTATCTTTTCCGTCAGAACCCTCACCTGCTCCTGGAGCTCCGTTATACGAAGTTCCTGTTTGCGGTTCTGCTCTTTCAAGTAGGCCTCCATAGCGGTAGGTCCTGAGCTGGTGCCGGCCCCGACGGATAGATCGGTTTTGTTTTTATTTGTACGGGAAGGGGGGTTAGAGGGTTTAAATTTCGTCATTTTTGGTTAGAAATGGTTAAAACAAGTAAAATAAAGAAAATATAAAAGATGGTACTCCCTTATACACTAGTCACTTTCACTTTCACTAAGCACTTCACTAAAAACTGCATAAATGCAAGTTTCCAGCCTCGGCTCTACGAGATAAAATCTCGGTAGACGCTTATTGAGCGGCCTACTTCGATTTGTCGTTAAACTTTGGCTTTCTAACACTGCATAAATGCGAACTTGTAATTTTCGGTTCTACGTATATTTAATCTTGGTAGACGCTTATTGAGCGGCCTACTTTGACAAATCGCTAAACCTTCGATTACACTTAGAGGTCCAATACTGCACCTAGGAGTAAAATACTTCTTACTCTTTCGATGGTCAGACAACTAATCCACTGCACTAATGAAGAAAGGTTCGTGGCATCGGAAGCACATTTTGATTTTCAATTTATTACGACCAGGCCTCCAAGTTCCTCCAAGATCTCCACGAACCTTTCTTTTTATTTATTTTTCACGGACAAGAAATCTACTTTTCTTAAATTTTACTTGGCTCTGTTTTGCACAACAAGCCTCCTCCTCCTTAATATAAGCCGACATAATATAAACTCCAATTGGGGGTGGAGTTGCTGCGAACCTTGTGTTTTGGACGGTCTTCTTTTAGTAATCGGTACATTTTTGCAGGTTCCGCTTTTGATGTCCAGCTCGCAAATTTCATTCTTATTGATATTTGCATCCTTTAACATTTTGATTTTTACTTTATTCCGACAGGCGTCGGGCTGCATATAGCCGAACCAACATCCCGCGTTTTTTGACAACGAAAGTTGTTTAAATTCGCTAGGTGTGGTTGCTTATGTTACGCTTCATATGCCACGTACAGTCCTGTGTTACCCTGATGATTCCTAACAAGGATGAAACATGCCTGTAGGTTTCTGGACTATCTATTAGATCTTGGAGGCCTGGTCGTAATGAATTGAAAAGCAATGTGCGTCCGCTCCCACGAACCTTTCTTTTTGTTCTATATACAGTTTTTTCTTTATTAATTAATTAAATTTAAGAAAGTTTTTTTTTTAACTTGTATACCATTTACCTTTTTCGGGTTCCTGTGGGATTGAGTAGAGTCTCCTGTTCTTAATATTCTTTTTAAAATGTGTTCATCTGATACAGTTTTTAGTTCTGTCACCCACCTATTGAAACAAATATTTTAGTTTATTATTTAACAAAACCAAATTATTTAAACGCTGTTTTATATTCAATGTAGTTCAGCTTTACAACGAGTTTACTCATAACTTTAAATTAAATTGTGGCTTTTTGTAAATGCATAAAAAATATTTTGTTTGATAAACAAACACAGACAAGTTATATGTAATATTTTAATCAACAATGGGTTAATGTTGAGTATCTGATTTCAAATTAGACTTTGCTCTTTGAGAATTAGACTAATTTTTCCTATATTGCTCATTTAGTATTAATTATAACGTATTGTGAAATATTTTTCCTTGGGCCGGTATTACTCTATAAAATTCATATCATATTTTATAAAAATACTTCTTTTATTTTATAAAATATGATATATTACACTGTAAAATGTTTCACCAAACATCTTTTACAAAAGATCTTTGAGAAATAAATTTTATATTTCATTTGTCAAAGATCTTTTTTAAAAGATAAGTGGCACTTCCTAACAGGAACAAAAACTTTTTAGCCTAACTGCACCTACTATTCTTTGAGGGATAAAAAAAAGTCAAAATCACATACTTACGGGGCATAGCGTATTCCGTGGGACTTTTGATGAAGATTTTATAAAACCTGTTTTAATCGATTACGACCAGCCAACACTACTGTCCAACTTGTTAACAGCCCCAAAAACGCCGTCAAAAAGTAAGGTTAGGGTGTCAATTTTTTTTCTTAAATTCAGACGGTTTAATCAAGAGCAATGAAATTTGGCACGTATGTTGGCCTTCGGGCAACGTACCCTTGCGTGTAATAAAAAACTACATATGTGGCCTCTAGGGGCATCAGGTGTCAAAAGGTTTTTTTAAAACTATCCCTCATACTTTCTATACTACCTTCCATACAAAAACACGTAAACTAATATTTTTAGCAGCTGAAATTTTCGGCAAAAAATTTTTGTGAACGGACCCTCAGAAAAGGGGCTATTCACATACAACTTTTTTTTCAAGTGAGAAGACACCCCCTTTAGCACTTTGTTGGAAAGCTTATTGAAAAAGAAAAACGTTCGTGTGATTGTTTTTGACATTTGTCAATGTATGTGTCAAAATCCTTAAGAAATCGTTGTGTTGGGCTTCAAATGGAATATTGTCCCTAGAGAGTTGGAAATTCGTTTTCTAGGAAAATCCAAAAATAGGTCAACTAGTATTTTTAGCAGTCAAAATTTTCGGCATAAAACTTTTGTGAACGGACTCTCAGAAAGGTGTCTATTCAAATAGAACTTTTTTTTCAAATGAGAAGACTCCGCTTGTGGCACCTTGTTGGAAAGCTTATCAAAAGAGAAAAAAGGCTTGTGTATTTTTTTTTGATATTTGTCAATCTATGTGTCAAAAATTCTCACAAAATTATTTGTCGGACTTCAAATGCAACTGCCCCAGGTGGGTTAAAAATTTGTTTTTTCCTTTGAAAAGAAAGGTTGTATGTGAATAGACCCGTTTCTGAGGGTAGGTTCACAAAAATTTTAATCCGAAAATTTTTATTGCTAAAAATATTAGTTAACGGGTTTTTGGCTTTTTCTAAAAACATATTTCTAATCCGCTAGGAGCAATGTTCTATTTAAAGTCTTACACAATTATTTTTTGAGGATTTTTGACACATGGATTGACGAATGTTAAAAAAAAGTACACGAGCTTTTCTTTTTCCATAAGGTCTCCATCAAGGTGCCACAAGCGGGGCATTCTCATTTTAAAAAAAAGTTGTATGTGCATAGACCCCTTTCTGAGGATTCGTTCACAAAAATTTTAAGCCGAAAATTTTTATTGCTAAAAATATTAATTAACGTGTTTTTGGATTTTTATGAAAAACAATTTTCCAACCCGCTAGGGGTAATGTTACATTTGAAGTCCGAATCAATCATTTTTTGGGGATTTTGACACATGGATTGACATATGTCAAAATAAATTACATAAGCGTTCTTCTTTTTCCATAATCTTTCCAGCAAGGTACCACAAGCAGGGTCTTCTCATTTGAAAAAAAAAGTTGTATGTGAATAGACTTCTTTCTGATGGTCCGTTCACAAAAAAATTTTGCCAAAAATTTTAACTGCTAAGAATAGTTCACGTGTTTTTGTATTTTTTGAAAAAATAATTTTTTAACCCGCTACGGCCAATATTCAATTTAAAGTCTCCACCCTGTATAATATTACTTACAAGTCTACTATATCAAAAAAAATTCGTGACAAGGCCCCTAGATTAGGGGCTAAAAATGTCGATTTTAATTCAAAAATAGTATTTTATTAATCCTTCAGCCAAAAAATGCACCACCAGGGGACCAGTGGACCATTTCTCAATTTTGGATACCCTCAACTTTGTTTTAGTGCCTGGGGCTGTAAGGGGGCGGGATGTAATTTTCACCATTTTCATGTTCCAGCAAACACTCCGAATGCACATTTAAAACTCATGAATCTGCCATAACCAAATATTATGAAATATGAAAATCTCAAACCCCAGAGGCGACCCTTAAATAGAGGCTAAAAATTTTAAATCTTGAACAACTAATTCAAAATTTACTATACAAAATTCAAAAAGTGCAACATTTTTTGCACTGACGGATCCAAAATGTCTTCAGGCGTTAGATCCGGAGCTTATTGCAGCCTGGGAATATCAGGATTATACATAGTCTTGGACGAATGGCTACAATTTTCCAGGAGGAACTCTTCGCCATTGAAATGAGCGCACGTTGAATGATAGATCATAACTGGCGCAACAGATCAATAAAGATACTCTCCGACAGTCAAGCGGCCCTTAAGGGTCTTGAATCCTATAGGTGCTCATCGAGAACCGTTAGGAGCTGCTAGGACACACTGAACACCCTAGGGCAAATAAACACTGTGTCGCTGTTATGGATTCCGGGACATTCTGAGCATCGGGGAACTGATACTACCGGCCAGCTGGTGCGTGAAGCGGCCTCTGCCGTCTTTATTGGCCCCGAACCAGCTCTTGGAATAGTATACAACACAATCAACACTGCTCTCTCAGGCTAAAAATATAAAAAGTGAGCCACAACAGACCCAATAGTGGTCGCAGTAAACAGTGCCATACTGGCACACTCACAAACTCGTACATTTTAAGAGCCTATATTTTTTACATCCTACTTTACGGAGGCAAGATCCAATGGGGATGGAGATTTTTATATTTCATAATATTTGTTACACCAAATTCATGAGTTTTAAATGTGCATTCGGAGTGTTTGCTGGAACATGAAAATGGTGAAAATTAGATCCCGCCCTTTTACAGCCCCAGGCACTAAGACAAAGTTGAGGGCATCCAAAATTAAGAAATGTTCCACTGCGCCAGTAGTGGTGTATTTGTGTTGACATAGGGTGAAAGATAGTGAAATATAATTTTTTAATTGAAATCGACAATACCTTTAGCCCCTAACCTAGGGGCTTTGTTAAGAGGCACGAATGGTTTTTCGGTATAGTAGACTTGTAGGTAATAGTATGGGCTACTAACTGACTGAGATTTAAATGTGCAGGTGCATTAGTATGGAAGGTATGAGGGATAGTTTAATTTTGGCCCCTGTTGGCCCTTAGGGGCCACATATGTAATATTTTATGACACACGAGGGTATGTTGCCGAAATGCCAACATTTGTGCCATATTTCATTGTTCTAGCTTAAACCGTCTGAATTTAGGAAAAAAATTGACACCCTAACTCTACTTTTTGACTGTAGCATTTTTGGGGCTGTAAACAGGTTAGGCAGTGTTGGTGGGTCCATTAGTAATCGATGGAAATAAGTTTCATAAAATCTTCATCAAAAGGTCCACGGAAGCCAAATTTTCTACGTATGCCCCCTAAGTAACAAGGTTGAACGCTATTTTTCGCACAGTTGCCTCCACAACATAGGAAACCTATTAAAAACGTATTCGTACTGTACAATTGTCTAATATCAATCAGACATAAAAATTAGTTCACCTTATAATTAATTATGGTTACAACGAGACGTGATGATATCTAAAATAAAGACATGGGAGTCAGCAGGTTGCTACATATAGTGTGTATTTATGTATATAAAAAATTAAGTATAAATACCTGTACAAAATATTACTAAAATCAGTATTAAACCTACCTTTAGTATTCTTACTCAATTGTAAAACACAAATATAAAACAAAATCTTAAATAAAATATTTCCAAACTAAAAGGGTAAATCTTTCAAAACTATATTCAAATTCTTAGACTACTACACGACAATATGAATGCAACAGTCTTGAGCAACGATGAACCAGGAGAGTCATTCCAGATTACAACAGGCGTTAAACAAGTGTGTGTTATTGCGCCCACCCTATTCTCTATATTTTTAGGTGCCATGCTTCACCTTGTTGATGAACATCTACCGCCGGGAGTTGAAATTCTATATAGATTCGACGGTGGCCTACTTAACCTAGGCAGACTGCGAGCAAAAACTAAGGTCTCGACAACCTCGGTTATCGAACTGCAGTACGCCGATGATAACGTCGTAATGGCCGATACAGAGGAAGGTCTACAGCTGGTAATCAACGCATTTAACCAAGCCTACAAAAGCATTGGTCTAAAGGTCAATATTGCCAAAACGCAAATTCTTCACCAAACAGAACCAGGTACGAATCCCCAAGCTCCAAACATTTCCATAAATGGCCATCCTCTGCAGAACGTGGAACATTACCCATACCGTGGGAGTCACCTATCATTAAATGCAACTATTGACGCAGAAACACAGCATCGCCTGAAATGTGCTAGCGCAGCGTTCGGACGGCTTTCGAAGAGAGTCTTCAACAATCACGACATCAATGCGGAGACCAAGCTTCGTGTCTACAACACAGTTATAATACCAACTCTAACATACGGATGCGAAACATGGACCACCTACAGAAGGCATATCAAACGACTAAAAAAATATCACCGAAGTTGTTTAAGATGAACACTGAGAATCAAATGGCAAGACCGACGAACAAACATAAGTGTTTTAGGAGAAGCCAGAACAACTAGTATAGAAGCCCTTATCTTCAAGCACCAGCTTCGTTGGACTGGTCACATTATCCGCATGCCCGAAACACGTCTCCCAAAGCAGATATTTTATGGACAACTGAAGGAGGGAAAGAGAAATAAAGGCAGTCAACAAAAAAGCTAAGGATCACATCAATATAAACAACTTCGAGACCACGGCAAACGATAGGGCTTCCTGGCGCAGAACAGTGCATGAGGGAGCACAAACTTTTGAAGAGCAACGACGTAGACTAGAGACGGAAAAGAGAGAACATAGGAAGGAGCGACAAAATGGAAGAATGGATAACCAACAACACCCGGCTGTTGCCGGAGACTAGGTGTGCCAGTACTGTGGAAGGGTGTGTGGCTTGAGAGTTGGCTTACATAGCCATCAAAAAACGCACAACAGATAGCGACGATACAGAATAGAGGAAATCATACTCGGTATCGAGTGATTGCCTATGATGATGATGATGATTACGCCTAATAGGTTTTGTAAAATTTTTCTGATTTTATTTGGGAAAATTTCAGCGGCAAAGTTGGTACCAAAATATGTTTTGAGAATGTTGTGATATATCTTGATTCTTCTTCTTTATGTCGATTTTATTAAAGATTTTTGAACCATTTAGCTTTGCTAAGACTTCATCAATTGTAGTGTCTTTCCCGAAAAATGGCTTCTTTGGCATTTCTGATATCAACGCAGCTTCATATTTGTTCTATATTGTTTAGTTTTGGTACAACCACTATTAGGGAAACCCAGTGAGTTGGTCAAATTGCCTTTTCAATGATTCCTTGTTGCTCCACTCCGGATAATTCCATTTCTACTTTATGTCTCATGTGGAATGGAATCCTTCTATGTTTATTGGCTACTGATGGTACATTTGGGTGAATGTCCAGCTTGATTGCTGTGTTGGTGAGATTTTCTACAACTTTGACTAGGTGCGGGTAGTGTTTTTTCCACAAAATTTTTCTCTATGATGTTATTAGCACTTTGCATGTAATTTGATGTGAAAAAAGCAAGTTCGAGTTCGTTTGATGTTTGATATGACATTTTTGGAAGCTGTTTGATACTATATTGAATGAGCAGTCTGAATCGCTATTTTGCTTCTGTTTTGTAAAATTGACATTTCTTATTGGTTTTTTTTTCTGTAAATGGTTGGTTTGAGGTAGACGTTTGCTGGGTGTTCGAATTACCTGACTGCTGGTGTTGCCCTTCGTTTCTTTCTGTGTTTGCTTGCTTAGTCAAGCATACTTGGATGCAATGTCCTCGAACAAATGAACAAAAATGAAATGTTACGTTAAGAGCAGGACAAGCTTTTCTACCATTTTTGTACCAGTTATTACCACAGTTCTTGCAGAATCTGTTTTGGTTATCATTTTGGCTTGTATTTTGGTAACTTGTGTTGTAGTAAGGTCTTGTTTTTGTATTCAGTATTATTATTTTGTTGTTTATTGTTAAGTTTTATCCTGTTTACACCCATTTCACAACTTTCCAGTTCTAAAACTTGTTTTTCTGTCAACTCGTTTATTTTAGTTTGTCTAATTAAATGCTGTAACGTCGGATTGTCTGTCATGGCATACCAGCGTAGCTTGGAGGAGGTTTTCCCTTGAATAATTTATGATTTAATATCCCAATCTACAAAACCATATTGTGCAGTTTTAATAAGCGAGCATAAAAGTCATCAATTGTTTCAGTGTTTAGTTGTTTGGCTTGTGGAAAGTTGTATATTTTGAATTCTACGTTAATTTGGCGGGCAAAATGTTTATCAAGTTTAAGTTTGGCACTTTCATACTTTGACCTGGCTGTGGGTAACTGTATGGTAGGAAAAATTAAAGGGGCTGGCTCTCATAAAGAGCCGAAAGTATCAAACACTTCTTCCCCTATGCAATGAAGTAATATCGCTTCCATCCTGCCGTTGCAGAAAATCACGATCAGACATGCTTCCAAATGGATGGCTGCTCCGTTCATAATGCCCGAATTTTGGGGACATATTTGAGAAATAAAAATAAAATCAATTAGACGCTTCTAAACGATTTTTTGGCCAGCGAGGTCTTCCGATCTTGCTCCCAATAATTTCTGTCTATGGGGTTATCTGAGGGATCAAATTTACGTTGAAAATGGGTACAAAACAACACAAGACATAAAAATGGTGAAATCACCATAAAAAATCTGCAAAATACTAGTCCGAAAATGTTGGTTTATTTGAACATTTAATTTAGATTTGTTGCCTGTGATTGTTTTGTAGATGATAATTCAACATTTATTAGTAATTTTTTTTGCGTTGTCCTTTTTAGTTAAAACTACGACAATAAAAAATATTGACATTATAACAAAACTCTGTCATTTTAACTGGTACTTATTATTTTTTACTAAATACAGTATGATGCACCTTTACCTAAAAGTCCTATATTGCGACGACAAGCGTATGAGCCGTTATAAGAAATTATTATTACTATACGATTAAAGCCCAAATGTCAAAAAAACTGTACGTTAGCCAGTTAGTTCTGTTTAATCCTTACTTTCATCCTATTTTATAACTATTTGTCAATTATTTTTTGTGGCTGATTAAATTTCAAGCATAAAAAGAGATACCAAAATTCGCATTGAGTTGTTGGCTTGTGGAAAGTTATATATTTTGAATTCTACGTTAATTTGGCGGGCAAAATGTTTATCAAGTTTAAGTTTGGCACTTTCATACTTTGACCTGGCTGTGAGTAACTGTATGGTAGGAAAAATTAAAGGGGCTGGCTCTCATAAAGAGCCGAAAGTATCAAACACTTCTTCCCCTATGCAATGAAGTAATATCGCTTCCATCCTGCCGTTGCAGAAAATCACGATCAGACATGGGTATAAATTTACTAAAAGATTTCCCCGCACTCAGTACGTTCTTTTTCAGATGAATGTAGAAAAAGTTACAATAGTTTGTTTGATAAATGTCAAATTTTACTGTCTAACTTTTTTGTAAACTTTAACAAAAAACTACTATTACCTTTCTACGTAAAAATGTTGCCAAAAATGAACCGACGAATACGTACCCAATTTTAGCCATAAAGTCCAAGAAGCAAGTTGTAAAATTAAGCCTGTAGTTGCCTAATTCAGCCGCTTTGTAGTCCCATGGAAACACGTGGTGGTAATTATGCCATCCTTCGCCATTAGTAAGGAACGATATAGCCCAGTTGTCCCTTGGTCGAATTTGTCTGAGTAAAGTAAATTGAAAAAAAATTACCATTATGCAAGAAGCGATTAATTTGTTTCGATGTTAAAAAAGCATCTGTTATAATATAAGTAGGTAGCAACTTCCAACATTCATTTGCAAAATTCTTATGGTCCCCTGTACAACACATTTTAATTTAAAACTCGTATTTTATTACATCATAAATACAAATAACAAGCTGGGGGGGGGGGAGAAATGATTAAATTTAATTTTTCTTTATTAATAGATAGTTATCGGCACACTTATTGGGCCATCCGTAAAGTTGACATAATTAAAGTTAGTGCCGTCCTTTGTTAAAGTCAACATTATTTTGATAGCTCCGCGCACAAGAAAGCTCTAGCTGAACGTAGATTTCAGAAAGCCCCGGCAAACAAGAAGAACTCCGTCTAATAACAGATGGGTAAAATGCCGTAAATATGTAGTATTCGTGTGGAACTGTCAAAAATAGTGCCAGCTTTAAAACAATTGTATTTTTCACATATTAGCGAACGTATTTTGCAAAGAGACGAGTGGTCTTTGTGCGGAACACGTCCGGACACGCTACAGACTCCGTGATCCATCGCCAATCCACGACCAGTTTCGATTTTATTGAATCTCATCAATAACACTAGTTAGTGTTAACTCTACACGGAGCTCTTGCCTGTATCCACCTGATGATATTCAATAAATCGAAACCGGTCGTGGATTGGCGATGGATCACGGATCAGCGTGTCAGAAAGTGTTCCGCACAAAGGCCACTCGTGTCTTTGCAAAATACGTTGGCTAATACGTAAAAACCACAATTGTTTTAATTTCTTTCGTCACAAAAGCTTTGAACTAACTTTGTAATTCAATGCCGTCAGGGGTATTAGGGGTATTTGCCCTTAAAGTAGTTGTTTTATCAACCTATAATGTACCGATACGTCGCAATATACACTTCGCCCCCCAAATAAACACATACGTATTTCTCAAAAAAAAAGCTTTTTTGTTTTCACTAAAGATGAGTTATTTGGGTCAAAAAAGACCTTACAACATTTTGGAATTGTGTGTGTCTGTCTGTAACACGATTACTCAAAAACGGCTTGACCGATTTTTATCAAATTTGGCACAAATGCTCTCTGGTACGAGGCGGGTGAGATGATTAGCGGGGTTGGGGGTTTCGAAGGGGGTAGAAATGAGGGTTACATTTTTTTTAAATATCGTAACTCGCGAACCGTAGCAGTTAGCGACACGCGGTCTTCACATTAAGATAGATAATTGTATTTTCAACCAAAAAATATATCTTGAAAAAAAAAAATTGGAAAATATATATATTTTTAATATTTTAAAAATATTTTGTGGATGTCTATAGGTGCCTGCTGACAGTATCCAGAGTTAAAGGGGGAGTTCTCTTGTCCTTACTATGGACACTCATAGTAGACAACATTTGAACCAGACCGAGTAGAGCTGGATTCACAGTTCAAGGCTACGCAGACGACCTGGTCATTATGGTCAAGGGCAAACATGAAGGGGTGATCAAAAACCGAATGCAAACTGTCCTGAACATCATTAAAACCTGAAGCGAAGGTGAAGGACTATCCCTTAACCCTAGCAAGACCATATTAGTTCCGTTTACAAGAAGGTTGAAGCTACGGCTAAGTGCACTCACACTAAACGGAACACAATTAACACTCTCCAATGAGGTAAAATATCTTGGGGTCACACTGAACTGCAAACTTAACTTAAACAGCTACTTAGATAAAAATCTCTTGAGCCACAACGGCTATCTGCAAACTTGTTGGCAAGACATAGGGGCTAAAAGTAAAAATGGTATACTGGATTTACCAAATAGTTATAAAGGCCATGGTCACCTATGCCTCGTTAGTATGGTGGCCAAAAACCAAACAGTTCACCGCTTAGACCAAACCTAAAAAGGCCTTGGAGGCACTGCTATATATGCCTTCTTCATACTTCATCTTAGCGTGAAAAAAGACCAAATGACGGCCGTGTTGGACTTAAGGATTCCATTCGGAGAGGTTATAAACGATCGCCAATCATGGAAAAATAAATAACTTCCACAAGCCAAGAACGCCTCGCTCTAGTACACTGACGGCTCCAAACTTGAGAATGGAACCGGATTGGGCATTTCCGGCCCTAACTTTAAGTTATCCAAGTCACTAGGAAAATATCCCATCATATTCCAAGCTGAACAGTCAAGCGGCTTTAAAAATATAAATGTGCGTCAAAACTAGTCTCGGAATGCAAACAAACCCTAAAAGTGCTTGCAACCCGCAGCCAGGTAACCTTGATGTGGATACCAGGACACCGAGGCAAAGCGTGCAACGAGGTGTTACCAGACCGTATGTAACCGTGACTCTAATTAAATTAAATTTCAATAAGAACCTTTTTTTATCACCAATAAGCAAATTAATGTTGTAATGCCCAACTAAATTTAATTTAATAATTCATTTCTCAGGAGTGGGTCTATTAATTCTTCTTGGTTTGTCCTAATTATCTATGTCAATTTTATTTAAGCGCCACCGAAAATCACTGAAAACTCTGTCGCTTATAGATACTCGTTGTGATCGAGCAGGCTTAGAATAATACAGTCCAGCGCAAATATCCATAATACTATATTTTAACAAGATAAATCAACCAATTTAATTGAGTAACCACTCACAAAAGCCATATAGCCTTACATTAATATTTGAAACAATGAAATTTTGGAACTTTTGCGTAAAAGAACTTATTAAAGTTCAGGGGAAGTGTCAAGGACTATAATAAGCAGTAGAAATAATCCTAATTTTATCTTTGTTAGACGTAACTTAATGTCATGATGGAAAAGTCACTTATTTTTGGCGGGTTTCTGGCAGCATAACTTAATTTTTGAACACGTATTATTTTTTTGTAAATATCTAAGGAACTCATCAATTCCAATTCAAAGGTTTAGTAATAATTCTTTTGTTTATCTTTATTTATTTTAATATAATGAACTTAAGTTTTACAAATAATTTACTTTGTGGGAGTTTTGTTAAGACTATAAAGTGATAATTGTGAACAAATAAATTTAGAGAACATTTAAAATCCAGACCATAACAGAGCGAGCATATACCCTCGCAAAACAAAGGACTGAAACGCCATATTATGGCCCAGAGCTCTACTGTGGACATGAAAAGTCACGTTCTAAAACAACTCAACCAATTGAGAAAAGGACCAATTGTCAAAACACTGGAGACACACTCCATGACTTAGACAGGCAAAAAGGTTCATCACCATATTAAAAAAAAGAGCAGAAAAGCTCATAACCGCGAACAGGAATCTAAAGGTAATAGGAAGAGCAGAAGATGACCACTACAGATTTTGCGAAACCGCAACAGAGACCGCAGAACACTTACTCTGTGACTGCCCTGCCTAACTCTGGAAGAGGCTTAAGCACCTCGACGGAGTATTGTCATCTCACCATGAAGTGGGCCAACTATCCCAAGAAAATAGCTTTCTTTGGAAGAAGCCTTAAGTTCCTGGACACGAATTAAGATGTAGAATCACGCACAAAATTTCTGCAAAGGAAGCAGTGCCGTGCTTCTAAAAGAGCCGAAACGACTCCCCCTGCAATCTACAATCTTTACGTGCCTGCTGGCGCCATTTTTTTTTCTATTTTTACGGTAACGATAACAAACATAACAGCTAAGCTGAAACTTTTTTTATGAACTACAGGTTTTAAAATATTCCAGTTGAAAATTTTGGCAATTTTGGCAAATTTTGGAGCTTAAAAGGTAACTTAGCTACTTTTCCCACTTACATTTTTAGGTTATGATTTTGCGATGTTAAAAAAATGGGTGTTTTTCAGAAAGTGTTCTAATTGAGTATTTTAGGCACCATAGTCGGCAAAGCATATTTTGCCGGCCTCCTTAGCGCAGTGGGTAGCGTATCGCCCTACCGCACGGAAGGTATCGGGTTCGAATCCCGACTAGGTAACTTTGCAAAAATAATGGATGGAAAGTTCCAGTACATATTAAAAAAAACACCGCATTAACCTTTGACCTTGACAGTTCCCGTAAAAAAAGCGCATATATTACCGATTAATTCCAAGGATTCGAAAGTCGCATCTTCAAATTTAACGATCAATTATGAACGTACCAGCCTGCCACTGGAGGGAGTGATGGAGTTGTTGGAGTGCTGTCTACATAACTCTTATTTTTAGGTGAAAGATAAGTTTTATGCTCAGGACGACGGCCTGCCAATGGGTTCATCGCTTTCGCCAGTGGTGGCCAATAATTACGTGGAGTGGTTCGAATCACATCCGGTTGATACCGCAACATATATTATTGTCTGGACCGGGAATGACCAACAACTTTCAGAATTTCTTCACCACCTAAATAACATAAGACCCACTATTAAATTCACAATGAAGTTGGAGCGAAATTGTCAAATTCCTTTTCTTGATGTACTTTTCAAACGAGTAGAAAGCGACATCAGAACAACAATCTATCGTAAACCCACTCACACAGGACAATATTTAAATCAAGGTTCAAATTGTTCTGCCACAACCAAACGAGGCATAATAGAGAGCCATTCAAATTCGTAACAATTCTCATGACTTGGAAATCGAAGTAACAAACATTAAGTAGAATTTGCAGCAGAATGGTTACAGCCTTAAACTTATAGCAGATACTATTTCTAAATTTCAACAAACAAGACAGAGATTGCAAGACCAGAACCAGGCAAATTTATTCCTTACAATTCCATACATTAAAGAAGTATCAGAGAAAATTTAACGAGTAGCGAACATCTTTAATATAAAAACGGCTTTTAAATCTCATAATAGAATTCGAAGCCTTCTTAGTAAAACAAAGCCGGAGAACAAACAAAATAAAAAATGCATTTACCAAGTTCTTTGCGAGTGTGGTGAATCATACATAGGTGAAACAAAAAAACCGCTATCTGTTAGTCTTGAGGAACATCAGACGAATACCCAAAGAAGTGAAACAACGAAATCAGGAATCGCCGAACACGCATGGTCAAAACAACACCGAAGAAACGAAAGTTCCTTGAAGCTGCCTTTATTGGGCAGAATCTGGGTATTTTCAGTAAACCAAGCATTGAAATTCCAAATATTTGGAAGCCTCTCCTTGGACGGAACCAACTTCTCAAACTTCACGGTTAAGTGATTTCCCATAGTATATAAGTACGTCGCCTTAGGAATAGATTATGGTTTGTACCTGAAGACGATCAGAGATTGTATTGATGGAAACGTCGTCTATAAATAAAATATAGACAATGGAAGTTTGAAATACAGAGTTAATTTTCGAATACATCATTGTCTCCTTTTAATCAAGGTAGATTTGCCCAAAAATTCAATATTCTAACCAAAAAGGTTTGCAACTGGCAAACAGTTTGTCATAAGCCAAACTGTCAAAATTGGAGATGGTATTTCAATGTAAATGTGGCTTGATGGATGAAAAATGTGCGTAAAATAAATACCAACTACACCGTGCGTCGCGTCGCCTGGAAAAATTTTATTTGTATTTATGACACTACCCCGACAGCTCTTAGTTAAAAACGACTACTTTCAAACTTATAGCTTAATCAATGCAAGGTTGAATCCTTTTTTGAGGTTTTACCAGTAATAAACTAGTAAAATAGTTAGGCTAATGAAAGGCTGACGTCAGAGAGGGGAGGTGTAGCTCCTCCAGGGAAAATACAACATATAGGGAATGGATTTCCCTGGTTAAATTTAAACTCTGGTCCGACTTGACGTATAACCCTACATTATCGTTTAATTTTTCTTTTGTGATGTTTACTTTTTAAAGTTGAAATTGGAATAAAAAGAAGGGTTCGTGGCATATTGGACACACATTTTGCTTTTTAATTCATTACGACCAGGCCTCCAAGATCTAATGGTTAGTCCAGAAACCTACAGGCCTGTTTCATCCTTGTTAGGAATCATCAGGGTAACATAGGACTGTACCTGGCGTATAAAGCATAATATAAACAACCACACCCAGCGAATTTAAACAACTTTCGTCGTCAAACAATGACTATATGCAGCGCGCCGCCTATCGGAATAAAGTCAAAAGCAAAACGTTAAAGGCTGCAAATATCAATAAGAATGCAACTTGCGAGCAGGAGAGAAAAAAGAAACCTGCAACACTGTACCGGTTATTGAAAGAAGACCGTGGAAAATACAACGTTCGCAGCAACTCTACCCCCAATTTGAGTTTATACTACGTCGTCTTATATTAAGGCTCAGCAACAATCACTCCGAATTTTTTTTTGATAATTTTTCATAATTTAATAAGACTCAACAGGTCCTTTGTTATAATTTTCTGATTTAGAAAGAACATCATACTAACTTTTCTAATTGACTTTTTGCTTACAGGGTGATTGGTTTAGTTATATCAGGCCAGTCAAAGTAAGATTTTTTAAAAAAGCTACATTATCATCGGTATCTTTTTTAGTTTTTAAGAAAAAAATTTTAAATTTGGTACGATTATTAGAATTGTAAAGATCAACTGATATTCTAAAAAATTTTTGGCTAGATGGCGCTGCGGACGACGTGGTACCTAAATTTCCGATTTTAAATTTGATAAAAGTTCATATTTTTTTAATAGCTTAGAAAAGACATGCATATTTACTAATATAATCGATTATGTATAGCTGAAGTATGTAAATTTTTATAAAAATAATTTTAGTTTGATATGGTCCTTGGTCGGCAAAATTTTTTTTTGAGTATTTAAAAAATCGGGTTTTTTTCAATTCTTCCTAGCGACCAAAAGTTTGGCTGGATATACAGGTTGATGACTTCTGATAAATTAGAAGGCCTCAACAAATCGATTCAGGTACGAAATTCCAAATTCTATCGGGCCGTTTTTACGCTATAGGCCAGTAAATTTGACCTAACATGTGTTTAGTCGCCCCGAATTTCTTTTCTTGCGGAAAGCACCGAATTTGGTACGCCTACTTTTTTAACAATTTTTTAAGAAAGTGGTCAAGAAAATTTATGATCGGATGTACAGAAACCAAGTTGGCGGCGAATTCTTCAAAATGGCACTCTAAATCGAAAGTTACTTATCAAAAAAAAAAATATGCTTGAATCTATAGAATTTAATGAAGAAAAATTTGATAATACTAGTTAAATTGACATGCACCTTCGATAACCTTGAAAAATGTCATTTTATCTTAAAAAAATACTTTTCCAGAGCAAGTTCCAGAGCCTTTTTTTTTAATGTTTTATAATTCTGAAAACGGCAACAGGTCTTCTTTTTCACATCTCTCCTAAGTGACTTTTTGCTTACAGGGTGATTGGTTTAGTAAGATATTTTTAAAAAGCCACTTTACTTTTCAAAGTAGAATTTTTAAATTTGTTACGAATTGTTAATGCTACGTTATCAACTAAATTTTTTTTAGATAGGTGGCGTTGCGGACGACGTGTCGTAGAAAGGTCCGATATTAAATCTGATAAAATACTTTTTAATTAAATTTATTAAGATTACGTTAGGTACCCACTGGATGTTTTGTTACGTTTCCATAAATGATAGAAAAAGTTATAGAGCCTTTATAAAAATATAGAGACTCTAATACAGTTGAAGAATTTATTGCCCTAACTATATAGATATAAAAACTATCTAGTAATCGTAACAAATTTGAAAATTCTACTTTAAAAAGTAAAAAAAAAACAGATGATAATGTGGCTTTTTCAAAAATCTTACTAAACCAATCACCCTGTAAGCAAAAAGTCACTTAGGGGAGATGGGTTGATTTCATAATAAAATTATAAAAATTAGCGCAAATCAAATTACAACACCTGTCGCCGTTTTCAGAATTATAAAACATTTTCAAAAAAGGCTCTGGAAAAGTATTTTTTTTTAACGTAAAATGACATTTTTCAAGGTGATAAAAGGTGCATGTCAATTGAACTAGTATTGTCAAATTTCTCTTCATTAGGTTCTATAGATTCAAGCATAATTTCTTTTTGATAAGTAATTTTCAATTTAAGACCGCCATTCTGAAGAATTCGCCGCCAACTTGATTTCTATACATCCGATCATAAATTTTCTTCACCACGATTCTAAAAAATTGTTAAAAGAGTAAGCGCACCAAATTTGGTCTTTTCCGTAAAAAATTAACAATAGGGTACATTAGAGTACTATTCGGGGCGACTAAACACATGTTAGGTCAACTTTACTGGCCTATAGCGTAAAAACGGCCTGATAGAATTTGAAATTTCATATCTGAAGCGATTTTTTGGGGCCTTCTAATTTATCAGAATTCATCAAGTGGATATGCAGCCAAATTTTTGGTCGTTAGGAAGAATTGAAGAAAACGTTGAAAACCCCGTTTTTTTACATACTCAAAAAAAAAATTTAGGCAAGGACCGTATCAAACTAAATTTATTTTTATAAAAATTTACATACTTTAGTCAGTCTTATCTAATCTATTAAAAAAATATGAACTTTTATCAAATTTAAAATCGGAAATTTGGGTGCCACGTCGTCCGCAGCGCTACCTATCCAAAAATTTTTTAGAGTACCAGTTGACCTTGACAATTTTAATAATCGTGCTAAATTTGATATTTTTTTCTGAAAAACTGATAATGTAGCTATTTTTAAAAATCTTACTTTGACTGGCCTGGTATAACTAAACCAATCACCTTGTAAGCAAAAAGTTTATTAGAAAAGTTATTTTGATGTTCTTGCTAAATTATAAAATTAAAACAATAGACTTGTCGCGGCTTACTGAATTATAAAAAATTATAAAAAAAAATTCTCAAAATGCATTTTTAAAAAAAATAAAATGTGACTTTTCAAGGACTATAAAGATCATACGTTAATGTATTTATTTTTTTTCAATTCCCCTCTATCGAATTATATGAATTATATAGACGTCCATTTTGAAAAAATTGCTGCCATCTTGGCTCCTATATATCCGATCATCGATTTCCTCGATCAAAATTTTAAAGAATTGTCTAAAGAATAAGTGTGCCAAATTTCATGCTTTCTGCACAAAATGAACAATTGGGGACCTAAGCCGGACGACTAGAATTCCCGAATCAGTTGACACTTCCCATTTAAGAATTCCTGTGACATTGACAAAGTGTAGTTAGTAGTAGTGTTAGTAGTAGGTAGTTTAACTAGGGCTAGAAGATATAAGTTTGTGTCAGTTACGAAGACTAAACATATCTACGTCACTTTTTGGGTATTCAAGTTTAATTATAAATTATTTGTTCTATAAGTACATGTGTTTATTATTCTGTACGTAAGTATTTTTAGGTTAGTTTTGATAATTCTGTTCATTATATTCTCCACAATACATCTCCACGGAAATTTGCATAACCGAACTTGATTTTCGACTTCTTTCGATTTTTGTCCAATAACGCTATAAGAGTGCCGCACTGTGCGGCGGGCCAGTCTACTTTTGACTTTTGTCAGAGACTGAAAATTGACAATTGGTCGTTTTTTATATTGTAGAATGGATTATGAAGCAGATGTCCAACGTTTACAAAGATTGTATGAGGAAGTATTGACGACGAAGAGATAGTTGGAGGTGATTATTCGGAACCTGAAGAAGATATTCTAGAAGAAAGCAAACATGATACCAACTTAGAGCATTCAGATCCTGATCAGAATGATAATAGTAGTGAAGATGAGTCATACGATGATGTGCGTTTGTCTCAGCGCCTTGATAATTATGTAGGAAAATGTGGGATGGTGTGCGATATTGTGGTGTAAATATCCTCCGATAAGCCGCGTCGCAAAAACAAAACCAGCGAGTAGTATAAAATTTCGTGAAGGCCCTACAAAGAAAACAAAATTGGCTGTTACACCACTAAGCTCCTGGAAGTTATTTTTCCCTGACGAAGTTATAGAAGAAATAGTGGTATGTACAAATATAAAAATTCAGTCCGTTCGAGCTAACTATGCACGGGAAAGAGATGCGAGAGATACAGACGTCATTGAAGTAAGAGCATTTATGGGATTATTGTACTTGGCCGGCGTTTCACGTGCTTCATACCTAAATCTTTCGGATTTATGGACCACTGATGGCACCGAAATAGAATACTTCCGATGTGTTATGGCTCTGTAAAGGTTTCAGTTTCTAATGCGCTGTATCCGATTCGACAATATACATGACTGAGAAACTCGAAAAACGATAAATTAGCTTCCATCAGGCATTCGTTTGACGGATTTGTAAGAAGATGTTAAGAAAAGTACACTATTGGAGCAGATACTACAATAGACGAAATGCGGGAAGCTTTCCGAGGACGTTGCGGTTTTCGGCAATACATAAAAAGTAAACCTGCCCGATATGGCATAAAATTTTTTTTTCGAGCCGACTCACGTTCCTATTATACTTATAATATGGAAATTTATGCTGGGAAACAGCCAGAGGGTCCTACCAACGTTGTCAAGCGGCTTGTTAGCCCTATTCTGGGATCTGGGCGCAATATTACCATGGACAATTGGTTCGCTTCAATTGACTTGGCTCAAAACTTACTAAAGGAAAATTTAACAATTGTCGGGACTATTAGAAGAAAAAAAGAGAGTTTCCATAAGAATTTGTCGACTCTAAACAGGGAATTGAATAGCATACTTTTTGGATTTACAAATAACATAACTCTGCTTTCCTATGTACCTAAAAAAGGTAAGACGGTTTCATTGATATCGACGATGCATCATCAGAGTGAGGTTGAAGATAATGTGAACCGAAAACCGAAAATTATAAAGTTGACGAGATGAAAGGCAGTTATTCAGTTTCGGGAGGGGCCAGGGGGGGAATTTTCTTATGTGAAATGAACATTGCCGGAATCAACAGCCAGATACGACAATTTTTGAGGAGCCTTGCCAAGGAGTTATGTTTAGAGCATGTATATAGACGGTTGACAATGGATATACCATTAAATATTCGATCCTCTATACACAACGTACTAAGAATTCCTCTGCCGCAAACCACAAGAGCTGAGAGTGTTGTAGGACGATGTGAATATTGTAGCTCAAAGAAAAATAGGAAAACCACCAGAACCTGTCAAACTTGTTCAAGGTTCATTTGCAAGGAACACAGGGTAGACATTTTTGTAAGGTGCGTAGTAAATGAAGAACATTTGCACCTTTTTTTGTGCAAAAAGTATCACTTTTATGTTTATAGCCAATAAAGCCTTTATAAAAATTATATTAATAGTTGAATATATTTAATAAATATAACGAACCTTGACAATCTTAACAGGGTTTCCTAGTCGTCAAAACGACCAGATACGAGCATCAACGTAACTTTTCAGGCGCAAGCGTTCTCGGGTTAAGAGGCCCGTATAAAACAAAATAACTGTTACTTTAAGTGACTGTTTCTAAAATTAAATTCAAATCGTTTATACTTACCTATCATAGGGCGTTGAACCAAACATATGGGCAAAACTGTTTACACTGGCTGCTATATTAATCGCGTGAGCCCATTTGCCCACAGAAATTGCTAGAGCGTACCAGTAGGACTCGCCCCAAGAATACCAAGGGACAAGAGTAGGTATAGCGAAGCAAAACGTTGCAACCAGGTATCCAAAATATCTAAAAATGTATATTGATTTTTCAAGATAAAAGACTGACAAGGTGGTTTATGAAAAAACAGCGGTACAAGAAGTCTTAATTTTCTGTTATTCTGTGTTTTAAAGTTTTAAGCTATGTATTTTTAGCCATTCATACATAGTATGGAAGCTATTGGGATCGCAAAAAAAAAAGATTTTTCAGTCAAAAAAGGCTAAAATTCCTCTGTCTGTCGGTAACACGATTACTTAAAAACCGCTAAATCGATTCCTATCAAATTTGATTCACAAATTCTTTGTCATCAGAGTCAGAGCTGATTAGTTTTCGATGGGGGTGGGGGGTTTGAAAGAGGGTAGGAGAAGGGATTAAGCTTTAAAAAAATTGTAACTCACGAACCGTAGCAGCTAGCAACACGCATTAAGATAGATAATTGCATTCTCAACAAAAAAAAAAATTAAATTTTGTTTCCAAAATTTTTTTTTTTTTGGTTGATGTGAAAACCGCGTGTCGCTAGTTGCTGGCAAGAGGGTAGGAGGGGGAATTAAACTTTTAAAGAAATTGTAACTCATGAACCGTAGCAGCCTGTGACATGCGGTTTTCACATTAAGAAAGATAATTGCATTTTCAACCAAAAAAAAATTCAAAAAAATTTTTAACAAAAAATTTTTGGAAATTTTTTTTTTGATTTTATCGATTACTATATGTGCCTGCTGGCGTCATTTTTAAATAATAAAATACTAAAGCCAATTTTAGTGGTTTTAATTAATTAAATAACTCTGTAAGAAAATTAAATAAAACTCGATTTTTATGTATCATTTAATATTTTGGAAATACTAATATACACAGCGAGCCAAAAGAAACCTACATTTTTTTTGCAGTATTTTTGTTACCGGAAGTTTAATTTTTGTGATTTTGGTTGCGGCGGAAAGGTAAAGCTCAGGCTACATGAAACTTCTGTCAAAATTGACATTTCGTTAAAATCCAGGATGTCGCATAATTTTAAAATTTTACTATTTTTATCTGCGTGTTCCCCGTACTCGAAAAATTTTATCATTAACAAGTTTAATGATAAATTTCGTACCTAATTTATCTATAAACGGGTTAATGAAAACTGATGTTCAATAGTACTATAATCATAGTCTAAAATCCTACAGTATTCATTGTACATACTCATAAAATTTGTGCGGAACTCTTTCTAGAGGATCCATATAATTTTGAAAATGTGGTGACAAATCTACAGAGCAATATTCCAGAAAAGACCATCCTAAAGAGAAATTTACGAATCTTAAGACTTTTGTGGAGAAACTTTGACAGTTTCTGATAACAAAGCCGAGCATTTTGGACGCTTTTACAGATATTGCATTGATACGCTAAACAAATAAAAGTATCTCATTGAAAATAACTCCCCTATTTATCTTATGAGAAAAACTAATACAGCAGCATTTTTTAACAACTACTTATTCTTGTGGCAATTCTTTAGAATCAGCAAAATTTAAACACTAGTTATAAATCAAACACTTGATAATACCATTTATAAAAATATTAAATAAAAGTGGCATAGGTCTGCCTACCCTGGGGAACTCCAGATGTGACAAAAGTTTCAGCAAAAAGATAAGTCCAGTTTTTATCATTTTGCACGAGGAGTAAGGGATAGTGATGCGAATATAATGTAACCTTCATATCTGCTCATTAGAGTCGGAGACAGTGCTTACACTAAGCGTCGGACCAGAGGTTTTCGATCGGTATGATGCGAATGCATCTAACCTCTCATATCCAAATGCCAACCTCATCTTTTTGTGGTGCTCCCTGTCTAAAACAGACGAGGCTCTGGCGACCGAATATGGGCGGTATAGCCCTATGGGGAAGTTGAACTAGACCCAATAAGCACTAGAAACTGCTCCATTAAGGACCTGTACAAACTCGTACAGGGGATAAATCTAATGGAGTGGTTAAACTAGAATCCATACTAGGAATTGCTCCATTAAGGACCTGTACAATCTCGTACAGGGGATAAATTTAATGGAGTGGTTAAACTACAATCAAAGGGTGCACAATAAGATAATAACGGCCGCAGTGCAGTGACTCTGGCCAGACATCAGACAATCGGGGGGTTTTAGTCGGTAGGAATCCGACATTACCCGGGCTCTCCTAGTAGAGAAGAAATGACTCTGGCAGGAAAGTAGTAAGCGTCTTATGCAAGATTTCCCTTTGATACCCTTGGAAAAAAAATCATTTTGCACTCAATGGGAAGCTAAATCTCTCTGCTAACGCCAACTTGTTGCCTGGTCAGTCCCACATAGGGAGTTTGGGCACCAATCCTGGTGAGTTCGTCTGCTAAGTCAGTGAGGAAGTAAAATAGTTTTTTCTTTTTTCGTAACAAATAATTTTTTTTTGCTTTTAAGACCTTTTAAGACCGGTACTCTTACCTGTGGGTTAAATTAAGTAGATCACTATGTGAATCCAAGGCCTAGTATTATATCAATAATAAAATATTACACCTATATTTTATGCTCAGATTGTCCACCAAGGCACTCTAGATTTTGTTATTAATGTGGCATGCCACCTTTATCACAGCCTACTATATGATTTATGGAAAATATTTATAACTCGACTACTATTTATCCGATTTTCGTAAGAAGCACGTTTTCAAGGAAATTAGAAAATCACTCAAAAAAACATGGGGTGCTCCAAAAGAAAAATACCAAGTTTGTCTTATATCTTAAAAACTAAAAGTTACTCATGAAATCTGGTTTGGTAATTAAATTCCAGTTTAAAAACTCTACAAAGACGCAATTAACACCACGACGATATTGTCATAAATAAAAAAGTTATAGGGCCTATCCCAAAATGGCAACTTTGAAAAAAGGCTCCGTAGGTCGAAGAACGAAATGCGTTTTTTACCAAACATCTTTGCCTTAAATTGCAAAGGGGGGTCGAATCTTCTTCCTTCTCCTTTCTCTAGAAGTACCCGAAAACCCCCAAAACCATCGAATTTTGGACACTCTCTTCAGTGTACATGACACTATCGTAGCTTTCCGCATAATCCAATCACAAGGTACATTGCCGACAGTAACAGTGCGATTCACTAAGATCTAAAATAGTACCCTCCAGAGGTCTAAATATGTACACCTGTGGGGAGTACTAAATTTTAAAATCAATTTTAAAAAAAGACTTACCCATACAGAAAGTAATTTATTATTTTGTATTGTTATTGCAAAATACCACTGAAAAACTGCTTTTTTCCCAAAATACACCATATTTTAGAAGAAAATGCCCTAAAACTATTTTTTTTTGACAGGTTTCAAAATGGCAAATGACGAATACGCCAAAAATTTGGCACATAATAGCTTCCTTATTTGTGTTTGAGGTTATAAAGTTTGTGATTTTTTAGACCGCCTCAGGGGGGGGGGGTGGTTTAAATTTATAGCCCCCAGAAAGGATTGTTTTGTGGCATTTGGTAATAAGTATCCTTTTTTACAAGGATTAATTTACATTATTTAATATCCCAAATCGTTCAATAACCAATAAATCACCTCCATGTTGGTCCAGAAAAACGCCATATTTTCAACCCGTTTTCAACACAAAAAATGTATTTATGTGAAAGTGAAGGTCACTGATTATGCACGAAAAATATACCAAACAAAAAATCCCAAAACAACTATATTAATTCATTTACAAACTGAAAGTAATACATTGAAGTTATCTAAAAGCTCAGTCAAAAAAACTTTCCATATTGAAAGCCCACTCATTTTAAAGTTGTAGCTTTCATAATTATTTTTAATATTTCGACAGTGACAGAAATGTAAAAAAAACTTGCATTTAATTTTTTTAATACATTTCATTCAAAAATTAATCTACGCCTTCTTTTATTATTACTCTACTCGTCTAAATTTTTTAATTTTTTTTTCTTCTAAATTGAAACTTTCTTTTTAAATCCAACAAAAAATTGTGTTAAAATGATTATTCAATAAACAAACTTTTTAAAATTCTTCTTATAATTCAAACTATGTCCAAAACTCAAGGTAGGTTGGTTTAAAATGCTTAAAACCAAAAATTTAACTAAACCGTTCTAAAATAGACTAAACCTTTTCAGTAAATCCCACCGTAATCAAAGAATGTCTTTATGATTGAGACTTGGGCCAGTATTAAGGCTAAAGCCGTAAACCTTATGAGTAAACGAACTATCTTCCTTCAAGAGAGCAAGAGAGGAAAGCGTAACACCGAATACTCTGACAGCATGTTGCAAAAACAGGGACGTCTCCGCAAGCTGGTCCGTCATGGCAATCGTCCCAAGAGACGGCTCCTCGGCCTATCTTCTCGCAAGTAGATGAAACTCCAACCCCACCGGCTTTAGCTGAAGTAACCGTGGGTATGCCTGAGCCGGAGACGCCCGAAAGATACATGGGCACAACATGTACGATCTTCCTGACCTTTCCTCTCTTGAAAGTGTGGAGGACCTATACGGTGGGATTCTCGAGTCTCTCTCACCGGCAGACGATAAGGCTATCAGCGACTAAAAGGAAATTGTAAACACCTTCCATACCATCTTGGAAGATGACGTCAGGAGTCCTATGAAAAACTGGATCACCACCGCTACGGGTCCCGACGGGATGTCCGTCCCTGAAGTCAAAAAGGTGCCTCTGGTCGTACTGTCGGCTGTCTTTACATCCATCCTTGGGCGCAATATCCAACCCCCATCATGGAGACTTTTGCGCACTATTCTGGTACTCAAGGATGGCGACCGGAAACAGGTTACTAACTGGTGACCCATTACCATCCCAGTACCTGCTCCACCAGGCACTTCACCACCGTCTTCGAGCCCAGGTCAAACTGAACAAGCATCAGGAGGATTCGTGGAGACGGATGGCACACTGAGGAATATCCTGATACTAGACCATTACATCGAGTCCAGCAAGGAACGCGCGTGTCGCTGCACCGGCAGGTGTTTCCGATATGGATGCAACTGCAATGTAGTGGCACTCGACATACGCAAGGCCTTTGACTCCGTCTCCCATGAGTCCATACGAGGGGCCATAAAAAGGTCCAGAATAGAGGAAGAGATGAGCCGGTATATAATGTCCTCACTCTCCGATACGACCACTACCATCAAGGTCGGTAGCCGGTTCACAAGCCCCATTTCCATCAGATGGGCCGTGAAGCAAGGGGACCCTCTCTCTCCGCTGTTGTTTAATCTGGTGATTGACGAAGTGCTCGATAAGGTAAACACGTCCTATACGGGCGGTACTATATGACCCGAGGACAGCGCGGCACTACTAGGTTTCGCTGATGACTTCATCTGTATGTGGGATAATGCAAAATACAAAACGAATCCTGGATACCATAAAGACATTCTTTCGCGGGAGGGGTATGGCGGTGAATCTAGGGAAATTCTCAGCGATACAGCGTACATCATTTCCACCTGGGCACCGCGCACCTCCCCGATTAATTTTCTCTATTGGGAGACAAACGATGCGAGGAAACATCTTAATAAGATTATGGCGGCAAAAGGTCACCGTCCAAAATAAAGTTATCGAAATTTAAAAATATTGCGAGACCACTGAATTATGTATTTTTTAATATGGGTGTTATTTTTTAAAGGATTTGGTAAATTAAAAAACCACAAATTTAAACTGACATATCTCCTTAACCAGAAGGGAAAAATGAAAGATATCTCACATAGTGAAGCTCTGGGGTGTCCTCTAATTACACTGTGCAATACCAAAAAATCTCCGGGAACTTTTCTTCAGATTTGGTATTAGTATAGCCCCCAAAACTTAACGCAATTTTTTTGACAACTTTTTCATACAAAATAAAATTTTGCATCATATGAGATATCAATTTCAAAATTGGGTTAAGAAATAAAAAGGTTATGGAAGCATTACAAAAATTTAACTTTCAATTTTGCCAGAAATATATTAATCTAAATGGTAGATCATGCTAAATACGTCTCAAAAGTGGTATATTAATTGCTAAATTTTGCAGAACATGTATTTTTAGTGATAAGTTACTGAAAAATTTTCAAATGATATCGAATTTGCTCAAAAAGTAGTTTTATTTGGTTTCATAGCCAAAAGGTATTTTGTATTTTCATTCAACACATAGCTGTAGGTATTAGCAGGACGTGTTTAAGAAAATACATCAAGTAGGCTTTGGGTAGGTATTTCTAAAACAAAAGACAACCAAGATTCAGTTGCGCGTATATTTTTGAGTATGATTTACGTATATCGTTTAGCTAAAATGGATTGTCCTTATAGGATTGACCTTTATTGTTCTATATGCGGTAAAATAATAAAGTTGGATATTTCGTACGCATTAAAAAATGTTCCGGATTTAGTGGAAACTTATCAAATTTATTTCGGACGCGAAATATTTTTGGACGTGTCGTGGGCTCCAAGCCGAACGTGTAAGACGTGTTGTACCTACCTAAGAAAGTGGCGACTTCAGCAATTAGATCAAATGCCTTTTGGAATGCCAATGATCTGGATGGATCCAGGAGACCACAAAAAAGAAAACTGTTATGCTTGCGCAAATAGTTATGTTAGGGAAAACAAAAATAAAAAAAAAAGAAAAGTTTACCAAATTGTTCAAAGTGCGCAGTGTCCTCTCCCACATTCAGATATTGTTCCTGTTCCAAAGTGGCTCCCACCTTATGACAAATCTGTTTTGTCTCTCGGGAGTAAAAGTAACAGGTTTTCGAGGTCGACAGGCATATTTTCACACTTATTTTACTGCAAATGAAGAAAACAACTTCAGCTTCTGTAACAACATTAAAAACTTGGATCGAAAAGATGAATATCAAGTATCATCCTAATGATTGGCTACTGTTTATAGATTAATCAAAGTCAAGCTTGAAAGCAGTACATTTGGATCACTTCAACGAAAAGCCAACAATACTGGATATACAAAATATATGTATTTTATGTGCTATTGGGACTCACGATATAAAGAAAACCAATACTTGAAAAAAGACTGGGAACCTCTCACAAGTACGTCGACAAACAAAGGAAACCAAATACATGATGCTTTGGTACCGATGCAGTCCATACGAATTCCTCCTCTACATGTTAAATTAGGAATTGTAAAAAGTCTTATCAAAACTTTAGTAAGGAATAGACCTGAGCTGTTGGAATGTCTTCAAGAAATTTTTCCCCGATTGACCGATGCTAAACTTAAAGAAGGTTAGTATTAGCATATAAGAAAAAATAAAATACAAAACTACTATTACTATTTTTGTTAATTCTTCGAACACTACAAATTAGCAATTTTATAGGGATTTTAAGTTATTGTTCGTATCAAACTGATCAACCAACAACCAATAAAGCCATTTTCAGTAGTCTGACAAGCATGACTTTGGTCAAATTCCCTATACCTTTTCAAAATTTTAGGTGTTCTTAATGGACCCGATATAAAGAGATTCGTTAAATCGGCAACTTATGAGAGTGCTCTAAATAATGCTGAGTTATGTGCATAGTCGGCTACCAAAAGTGTCATATCAAACTTTCTAAGGAATCATCAAGCATCGAATTACGAAGAACTAACATCTTGTATGCTTGATTGCTATAACAATCTGGGTACGACACGTTTAAAATACCTTTTTTATATAACGCTGACCTAGCTAGCTGACGAGTCCTTAAGAAGGATGAAACGGCGTCGTCCTAGGTTCCACCCCCTGTGTTAAAAGTCGAAGATCAGGATGTTCATTTTGCACTAAGTACAAAAAACTTCTTTTTTTCGTTAGATTTAAAGTGAACGCAAACTTGCATACAGATGGAATTGTAGTATATTTCTCGCAGGATCGATGCTAGGCCATGCACCTACTGCTTATGCAGTGGGTACTCTGAGGTTCACACAGAGGGCACCATGGTCGGTACTCGACAGAAATTCTCTGCGCTTTGCTGAGTTGTTTGGCGTAAAAGCGTGAGCGAATTGTCTGTCGTTGTGGTACACCTAGCTGACGAGTCCTTAAAAAGGACGAAACAGCGTCGTCCTAGGTTCCAGCCTCTGTGTGAAAAGTCGAAGATCAGGATGTTCATTTGGCACTAAATACAAAAAATTTTAGTTTTTTTGTAAAAATAAAATTTAGTCAACCAATTTAAAAAAATGGAGGAAATGATTGATACTTGGTTTCTTTTTGACATTGGGCAAAATATTTTTAGGTTCCAAAAATTCTAAAGGAGTCTTATTTTCCTACTCTTTAGTTTGAAAGTTGTAAAGTTAAAAATAAATGTTTTACATGGGCTGTCCACATATAATGGATAATACTGTACAGGATGGTCCAAATTCGAGGGGCCTCTATAGCTTTGGGCTTTTGAAGCATAGTTAGGCCAAAACTAATATACATGTTACGGGCTCGATTTTCAAGAGAAGCCGAAAACTAAAAACTAAAGCGTTTCTGAGCTAGAGAGTGATTCTCAAAAATGTGCGTTTCTAAAAACCCTCTACAACTTTTTTATTTGTACAGATAGAGATTTTCATTAAAACATTTTTTGCAGATTTTTTAAGGACAAATCTACCTGTTTCACCGATTTTGTCTTAAAGCCTTTAGTTCACGAGATATAACACAAAGTTACATTTTTTTACATGGAATACCCCAATTTTTTTAAAAAAATTAGTTTTTTAATAAAATTTCCTGTTAAACGATGTGTCATACACCTATTTTTATTAAGTAGTTAAACATATATCTGCAATTTTTAATGATTACCATAGTAGGCTGTGTTTAACTCTGATCTATGCAGTTTTAGGGTATCTATCTAGGTAGCTATGATCGAATAAAAACAATTGCCATGATAAACGAGCCCAAGTGTCAAAAGTGGCGTCTTCGTCAAGATATAAAAATGTTTTAAAACTTTGAATAGTACGACATGATAAAATGTTATATTGAAAGTAACGAAAATCGACAGACGACTTTAAATCTATATTTCTAGAGATATCCGGAAAGAACGCAACCTAACTCAAAAATATTTTTGAAGTTAAAACGTCACCTACAAGAATACGGATCCTTTACAAAACCGCGGCCTAGGACATATAGAAGCCTAGCCAGAGATAGAGAGTTGGAAGAACTAACGGTTCTAGGAGAAATAGAAATTAACCCGAATACTTCCACCAGGGCTATGGAGAAAAATACTGGAATTCCACGCAGCAATGCCGTTCGGGTGATTAAAAAACAGTAGTTTAGACCCTATCGACCCCGACGGGTGCACCAATTACGGCAACGAGATTTTGCTCCAAGACGTGCATTTTGCAGGTGGTACCTAAATAAAAGCCAAGAAGACCCCGATTTTGCCAGAAAAGTTATTTGGACAGATGAGGCAACGATTTCTAGCGATGGAATATTCACCAGATATAACTGCTATTACTAGAAACAGCAAAATTCCCATATTATGGTGGAACAAGCGAATCAGGGAAGGTTCAGTTTTAAGGTATGGGTAGGCATCTACAGAGGAAAAATTATTGGGCCATATATTTTTGATGGAAATTTAAATGCCGAAAGATATCAACAAATTTTAGAAGAGCAGGTGATTCCGTTTATTGAAAATTTGCCACTTCAATAAAATAATGAGCTATACTTTCAACATGAAGGTGCACCTCCTCACAATGCACGAGACATTACTAATTTGCTAAATATTGTGTTTGTCGAAAACTGGATCGGAAATAAAGATCCTATATATTAACCCGCCCCCCCAGGTCTCCAGACCTGACCCCTTGTGACTTCTTTTTGTGAGGGAGAATCAAAGACCTTATATTTCGAAATCTCCCAACTACTAGAAGGGAATTGGAAGAGGCACTTCGTACTGCATTCAGGCAGCTTCGAGCGGTAGAACTTCTTAATGCAGAAAATAGCGTCAAGAGAAGATGTAGGATATGTTTACAAGAAAACGGCCGCCAATTTGAGCATTTGTTTTAGAATTAAAGAAAATTGTTACGTGTAGATTTTGGGTGTTAGATAGTTTAATTAATAAAAATTTTAAATAAAAACTTTTAATAATTTTATTTTTGTTTATTATTTTAGTGTTGGTATTTATAGTAAACTAGAAGTTAAAGTTCGAGGTTGCTGTGTCCCCTCGTGTCGTAGCCAACTTGATTTTGTATGAAAAAAAACAATAAACTTTTATTTACACATTTAGCACACACACACAATAGCACGGCGCCTATTATGGTAAATATCAAAATATGCAAATATCTTTTAAACTATTTAATAAAAATAGGTGTATTGCACATCGTTCGACAGGAAATTTTACTAGAAAACTGATTTTTTAGAAAAATTGCGGGTATCCCATTTAAAGAAATATACCTTTGTGTGATATCTCGGGAACTAAAGGCTTTAAGACAAAATCGGTGAAACAGGTAAATTTGTCTTTGAAAAATGTTTTTAATGAAAATCTCTATCTTTGCAAATAAAAAAGTTTTAGAAGACCTTTAAAATCGCACATTTTTGAGAATCATCATGTAGCTCAGAAACGCTTTGACATATCCCAATGCGGTTTTTAGTTTTCGACTTCTCTTGAAAATCGAGCCCGTAACATATATTAGTTTTGGGCTAATTATGCTGCAAAAGCCCAAAGCTATAGAGGCCCCTCGAATTTGGACCACCCTGTACATACAAAAAAAGGTGCTTTAATCATTTGTGAAAATTTGTCAACCGCTTGGCAATCTCTAAAAATGCCTAAACTATAACATTCATTACTTCTGATGAAACTGAATAACCGGATCCGCCTTAACGTCACTCATATCAACCATTTTCCCTTTATTTTTAACGTCTTTATGCTTTCTCAGCATTAGCCAACCAATGTGGGAAAAGAAAAAACCTCTATTTGAATTATGCGGATCCGCAGGAGTATCGGTGAATTTGTGGTGGGTTCTATGGTCTCTAACCTGAAAATTATAATAGAAAATAAGGTTTTTACTCGCTGTGGCATCAATTCCACCTAAGAGCTTAAGTGAACTATTTCTAAAGGGTTTTTAGATTCAACTTAACACAGCAATGTAGGCAGAGATCTCTTATCCAACAAGATGCGACAGTCGGCGTCGGCACCTTTAAAGTTGGGAATCCCGTTTTTCGTGATCTTGATTTCGTATCCGTCGCTGTAAATGAGTATTCGACCCGTTCCGACTGGCTCGTCAGATTTAGTCCATGAGCCGGAGCCGAAAAACCGGTTTAATTTTTTGATGTATTAATAATTAATTAGCTATACGTAGATAAAAAACCAAACGGATTTCTTGGAGAAGGGGAACAGAAAGATATGTCAAATAAATTTCGAGTATTTTTTTTTAATTCGGTGTATTATTATAAAGAAAATAACAAATTAACGATAATTAAGTATTTTTAAATATTAATCAAAAATATTTTTTGATATAAAATAATTTAAATAAATTATACAAATACCAAACATACATTTTTTACACGTGAGATAAAATTCTGATTTTTCTATTTTTTTTATTTGACTTAATATCTCCATTGTTACATTTAATGATATAAAAAAATTTTAATCTAACCAATAACTTATTAAGATAATTTTTTGGAAAATTGCTACAGGGGTGTTCAAATTCGTTCACTTCCATTAAAGATAATAATTGCTGCGATACACCATACGTAAGACATAAAATTTCAAAACTTTCATTAAAAACGTTTTCTAGTTTGAAAATGCACGTGCTACTTACTTTTTAAAAGTTATGTCTGTTATTCTTTAATGTAGCAGAAAAATATAACTTAGAAATACAAAAACAATCAAGACTAAATTATTTTAAATTTAATTAAGTCAAAAATTTCGACTGATTACCAAAATATTTACGGATTTATATTTTTAAGGGTACAGCAGAGTAATGGCGTCTCGACAGCTATGGTATTTAATGTGGGACAAAAATATAATTTGAAATAACAAAATTAATCACGGCTGACATTATTTATATTTAATAAAGTCCAAAATTTCAACTGATTACCAAAATATTGATGGATTTGAATTTTTGTTAGTATAGTATAATAACTTGAAAACACAAAATAAGTAATCATGTGTGAATTAATTTGCATTTAGTAAAGTCAAAACCTACAACTGCTTACTTTAATGTACTCATTAGGTTACCTAAAACTTATTTGATGTATTTTTATTAGTTTTTCAAACCATAAGAGCAATAAAAAAATTTTCTTGTTCCTGTAAAATTAATAAAAATACACATAGCAGGTTTTAGAGTGTCAACGACGATATATTATTATAAGTAAGTAGGCATTTAAATATGTAAAAGCGCTTAAAAAAATATGTGTACCTATACTTACCGTTTTGTATCTCTAGGAAAAATGCCCGGCATGATTCAAAATACTGATAAATAAATCAAAACCAAAAGGTGGCTAGAACGATGTCAAAAATAGAAAAACTCCAACGAATAAGCGCACACCAATAAAATGCGAAAATTTCTCGGCCTACTCGGACCAATAAATCAACGAGCGGGTCAGTAGGTTTTCAAGCTTAGACCCGCAGTTCCGATCATTCGCATAAAAAATGGCTTGCTGACTGTCGCATCTCGTTGGATAAGAGATCTCTGGTGTAGTAGCCAACTAAGCCTTTTTATTAATGTTGATGCTTTTTTTTTAATTCTGCTGTGAAGATTAAAACGGTAGTTAAAAAGCATACCTTCCAGAAAGTTAATTGAAACTTTGATGCACGACTGTTAATTAAGACTTAAAACCAGCAACTAAACCTTTATCTAGTCTATTAACTATTACGATAACTTACCCACTCTATAAGTGTCATCTGAAAATTTGTTGTAAACATAAGCATTAAGAGAATTCTCATTGGTAAGTTGGCCTTGTAGCTTTTATGAGACCAATATCTATGAGCGCCTGCAGTTACGCCAACGAAGCTTAACGTGACGTAAAAGTATACTAAAAAATGCATCATTTATAGGTCACAGTGGTAAATTTTTAAATTATGACAATTTTTACACAACAAAGAATATCGAAACAGTTCACCTGAAACAAGAATCTAGTAAAAAATAGAAAAAAATAACACATATTTGATTTTTTTCCACAGATCTTTAGAATGCCTTTATAAACAACATACAGATAGTCCCCTAAAATCCCTTGGATCCGCCTAGGACTGATTTTTGACATATATTTTTTTAGTATCGTTGTTTATGGGCATAACTAGCTAAAATTTAGCATGTACTAGGTACTTATTAGAGCTTATATGAAAATCCAAGATGGTGTCCTGCTAATGTCAAAAATAGGTCCGCCATATTTGAAAATACCTTCTCTTATTATCTATGGCCTAACTTCCTAATCCGTTAAGCCACAATCGTTATATTAAGTGCACAAACTAACAGTTACATATTACAGTTACAAAAATAAGTAAAGGACATATTTTTTTACAAAAAAAGTTATATTAAAATATGTACAAGCCGATATAAGACTGGTGGTAAATATATTTACTTTTACCACTTCACCTCTCAGGCCCCCCCTATTGACGAACTTTTTTTAAAATGAATTTTCGTTCAAGTTATTATAAAAACAAATTGTCCTTAAAATATGCTTTTTATAAATATGTCACACTATAGACCTATTTTTTATATTTTCTGAGATAGGAGTTGTCAAAATTGTGAGAATTCAACTAAACAATTTTGAAAATAAAACATTTTAACCCTGGCACATCATTGAAAAGCATTTTTTAAGCAGGTCCTAAAAATATAGCTTGTAGTTTGAATTTACCTCCCCCCCTCCTACCCCTCATATGGACGTAATTTTCAAGAAACATTTTTTATTTTGACTAAGTTTAAAACAAAAAAAGACCTAAATGCAAAATCTTGTCATTGTGTCTGGGACACGATTACCCTAAAGCCGCTTTACCGATTTTTTAAAAGTTTTGTTGTGGGGAAAAGTTTGTGAAGAGTGTAGAAAGGGGAGTTGAAATTAAAAAAAATATACCAACTTACGAACCGTAGTAGCTAGCGACATACGATTCACATTTAAATGGGGAATTAAATTTTCAACAAAAACTATAATATTGGTCAACTTTGTTTAGCCGCTAAGTAAAATATTGTCAAAGCCAACTTATTCAGACCCCGCAATAATTTACTTTTTTATCATTAGCTTCCAAAAAATATAACATTTTTAGGACAAGAAAAGGTTCTTGCCACGTTGAAAATAATATAAAGAAACCAGTAAAAAATTGGACAATATGACAAAAAAAGGAGTGGGGAGGGGGAGTAAATTCTAATTGCATGGGGTTTTTAAGATCTGCTTAAAAATGCTCTTCAATGATGTGCCACATGCCAGGGTTAAAATGTTTTATTTTCAAAATTGTTAAGTTGAATTGTGTGGGATATTTTTAAAAACATATTTTAAGGACAATTAATGTTTATAATAATTTGAACGAAGTAATTTTAAAAAAAGTTCCTGAAAAGGGGTGAGTGAGAAAAGGAGGGTTAAAAGTAAATATATTTGCCACCAGCTTTATATCGGCTACACTTGATTTAAAAAAAAAAACGCATACATGCAGTCACAAAATTGACCTTTCTAAAAGTGTATAATATATAGGGACTACCAGCTAAAATGCCTAAAACTTCAAAAGTACGACAATTTGTCATATTGTATAAAAAAAGGTCTCTGAAACTGAAAGTACTTAAATTAAAGGCAACCTTATTTTTATATTAAATTTTGCATAATACTAAAAAATCAGCAAAAATAATGTTTTAGTAAAGTCTTTATTGAACAATATCAAATTATCACTCGAGTAACGGACGAAGGCTGTTCTATAAAGAGGGCTGTAACCCATTTTGGAGTTGATAAAATAACAATAATACGATGAAAACAGCGCTTGATTGAAAACAATTCGACGAGTAGGAAACTTGGATTAGGACAAAAACGATGGTTAACTTAATACTAATTATTTTAACTTAAAAAAGAACTAAAATAAATTATTTAGTATACTCAGTGACATTAGAAGTGTTACACCGAGAAGGAATGATTTCTTGAACTTGATTTTTTAACCATGGTATAATCTTACATCAAGAATAAAACGATAATATTTGCAATACATTTTATTAACATATAATACGAAAAAAATTAATAATGTGTTTGGCGGCCCCGTAGCTGAATACACTCATGTACACGTCTAGGCACCGACAAAATGAGATGATCGATGTCTGCTTGTGGCACCTCGTTCCAAGCAAGTTGAACTTCGTGGAATAACTGTGCCAGTGTCTGTGGAGGATGGTGCAAATTGGACAGTCTTCTCCCCATCATATCCCACACATGTTCGATGGGATTTAAATCAGGTGAACGGGGTGGCCACGGCAAAAGATTAACGCCAGCTTGTTGAAGAAAGTCCATAGTTTGACGAGCAATGTGGGGACGTGCGTTGTCTTGCTGAAAAAGGACTTGTGGACGAAGTGGACGGTCATCTAGATAAGGTAGTAAAGTTGTTTGGAGAACTTCATTAACATAACGTGCAGCTGTCATACTGCCTCGAATAAACAAAAGTGGTGATCGGCTACCATAGGCAATAGCCCCCCAAACCATTACTCCAACAGTTCTGTGTACATGCCTCTCAGCAACAAACCCAATATCATGTCGCTCTCCACGACGGCGTCTAACCCTTCTACGGCCATCGTGCATACCTAGACAGAATCGTGATTCGTCGCTGAATACAACGTTATGCCATTCTTCCTCCCAATGATTTCGTTCTCTGCACCAGTTTAAACGTTGGCGACAGTGGTCCGCAGTCAAAGGAAGCATTAATCGTGGACGGTATGAAAAAAGTCCAAAGGCTCGAATGCGGCGATATAGAGTACGCATGGTAACTGGCCTACCTTCTTCTCCAAACCATTGATCAGCAATTTGACGCGTAGTAGCAAAACGGTCTCGCAGAGCTAGTTGTCTGAAGCGCCTATCTTGACGCTCTGTGGTACGCCTCGGCCGACCAGTGGGTCTTCTTCGTGCTCCTCTGCCTTCTTCTCTCCACACACGACACACACACATTACCGTCATTGCAGTACAATTAACACGGCGACCAATTTCGCGATAGGACAAACCAACATCTCGATAGGCAACAATTCTACCCCTGTCAAAATCACTTAGATGATGATAAATTTGTAGTCTTCGAACCCGAGGCATTTTATTACGCTTAACACAAGTAGACTGACGCCTAATAACTAAAAATATTCGTGCTATTCAGGTCTCATAAACGGGTTTCTTCACAAAAAATTAAAAGCTAAAAATTTGTTTTTGCAAAAACTATCAAAGATAAAAAGTTCATATTGTTATCATAGCATGCATTGAATATGGCGATTCTGTTGTAAAAAAATCAAGTTTAAGAAATAATTTCTTCTGGGTGTAACACTTCTAATGTCATTGAGTATATTTAATAGGATCACCATTCTAGGCTAAATTTTGACAATACTGATGGTCTTCTGAGAGCTGATCCAATGCGCGATAAATAGCATTGCTTAACTCTTCAGCATTTCGTGGTCTCCAATTCCTTTGGTATATTATTTTAACGATTCGATCCCATATATTTTCCATTGGGTTAAGGTCAGGGCTATTGGCCGGCCAAGGAAGTGTTTCTATATTATTATTCTGAAACCATTGGTGAACAACATTAGCCGTGTGTACTGGACAGTTGTCCTGCTGATAAACGAAGTCACTATTTTCATGTAAAGACTGTACAGATGGCAGCATAACGTTTTCAATGACTTCAATATATCGTTCACTATTGAATCTTCCTTCGATTCCCCAAAAAAAACCCAAACCTCTAGCACTAAACCAGCCCCACATGTTTACAGAAAAATATCCAGCTTTTTTAATTTGGTTTTTATATTCGGGTTCAAATCTAGAATTTGGTGGACGATAAACTAAAATTCTCCTGTTGCTTGAAGATTACTGAAAAATTTTTTCATCAGTAAAAACCACCCTCTCCCAGAAGTCATTATCACGAAGAACGTTGTTCAGTGCAAAAATCACTCTGGCCTGTTTTTGTTCTGTATTTCTTGGATTTTTTGTATAAAGGTATTAAAAAAATAGTGCTAACCACTCGCGGCTAAACTGTGCTTTTTTTGAATACCTCGCCACGCTCGTTATTTAAACCAACGCTTGTAGAAAAGCACTATTTGAGCCACTATTTTTAAAAACTACTATTTCTGCATCGGTAGCCAAAAAAGTCATGCTGTAGTTATCTGCAGACAGTTACTAAAATCATGTTTTTGATGAAGGTATAAAAAAAATCGCAATCTGTTCAGCGTGCGAAAAACTGTTTCGCATGCTGTGTGAAAAACGACATTTTTAGGGATTGTCTAGTTTGGAAAACTTCATTTTCGAAGGTAATTGTAAAAAACATTTTTTAGTGGGCCGGCTACAATGATTATTTTAGAAAAACGCGTCACTTCATGATGGGAGCAACAAACTTTCCACAGTTGCTCTTTAGACCAAAATAGTCGATTCAAGTGGAGGCACCATCACGATTTTCCGTGCAAGCACCCTGGGGAGGGGGATAAAATGTAGGAGGGGGTAATCTAAAAAAAAGACAATAAGCTTGTCAGATATGGTCAAGATTGGTATCTATTTATAGGTTTTCGAGAGTGACAAATCCAATGAAACACATTCTAGACTATTTGAATACCTCCCTGGGTTTGTAGGTGGTGAAAACCTTATTTTTAAAGATTCTGGAAAAATCTTCACAATTTTGATAAAAATATGACTCATTTTCTCTTGTTTGTGTATATATTAGTCTATTTAGATAGGTAACATAGTTTGTGCTAAACTATAGTACACGTCAGGTGTTGAGAGATGAGGGGGAGAAATAATACAGGTTTGGGGTAAATGTATCGATGTGGATAAGAGTCATACGATGCCTTCTCCATTATTGGGATTGGACCCAACAATATGAAAAATAGAGGCCTTTGTGGTCCACCAAACTTATCGGGCGGAATGTCGTTCACTTGCACAGTTCACTTGTTGATTGATTTTAAGAAAAAATATATACTCTTTTCGAAAGATATTTTTGTGTAGATGACGCCTCTAACCTAACCTGTCAAAAATATGTAATTTATTCCCAAAATGTAAAAAAAAATATTTTTAAAAAATAAAAAAATTGGGCTTATAGAGCATTCCATTCTAGACAAAAAAAGTTACATAAGCATTTTTGTAGTACTAACTATTTTTTATAAACGTAATTGAAATATTTAAAAAATGGAAAAATGGTTACATTTTGAATTTAGTTAGTTAAAAAAATATATGTTCCGAAAAAGCGATGGGGAACTTGATAGAGAACATATTTTCGATGAAAAACGTTACAACTTTTTTTTGCATCATTTATACTTTCTATACAAATATAAAATAACTTGAAGAAAATGGTAAAATCATGTCGATTGTATTGAACTTTTTTGCACCAAGATTTTTGTATAAAACTAAACTCTAAAAAAAAACAATTATTTGCTAAATAGTTACTTTTATCACCTATCAAACGACAGTAAAAACGTTTCGACTAGATTTGAAAAGGTAACCTCTGGCGGAATTAAATAAGAGGAGTTCTCTGAAAGACATCTTCTTATGTGCAATAAAATAACAACAAATATTGACTATATAAGGTACTTCCCTTATTTCTGCTTCTATCTTGCTTCCTTAATCCCGGTCAGTTCGAAGGGTCTTATAGAACATTTAGAAAAAATATCAGTATTACGGTCATTCAAAAAATTATTTATCTTATGTTGCAGAAATTTCTTATTTCTTATTTTTACTTAATAAACATAAGAAAGTCAAAACTTTCTTACTGTCGTTTGATAGGTAATAAAACTACCTACTTAGCACATAATTGTATTTTTTTTAGAAGTTTAGGTTTATAGAAAAATATTGGTGCAAAGACTTTCAATACAATCGACATGATTTTAGCATTTTCTTCAACTAATTTTATTCTTATATAGAAACTATAAGTGATTTATGCGAAAATGTGTTCTCTTTCAGGTTTCACATCGCTTTTTCAGAAAATATATTTTTTTAATTAACCGCATTAAAATTCAAAATGTGTCGGTTAGTACTACAAAAATGCTTGTTCGACTTTTTTTGTGTCAAATGAAATACTATAAGTCCTAATTTGTATTAAAATTATAATTATAAAAAATACAATATAAATCCAAAAAATATGATCCTTCAAGCTTGGGAAGTATCTAAATGATATGACATACTTTTTACTGAATTTCTTATGGTCGAAAACCTATAAAATCATATCAGTATCGCCACAAAGTAATTTTTTTGCGTTTTGACACCCCATAATTATTTCGCCCCCTTCCCCTTTTACACCTGAGGGAATTTTACTATGGTTCAACACAATCTATAATACTTAAATAGACTAATGTACACAAATTAGGCACAATAATAAGTCATATTTTTATCAAAACTGAAGATTTTTCCAGAACCTTTAGAAATAAGGTTTTGACCCCCTACCATCCCAGGGAGGGATTCAAATAGTCTAGAATGTATGTCTTTGGATTTTGCACCCTAAAAAACATATAAATCGATATCAATCTTGACCATATCTGACAAGCTTATTATTTTTTTGAAAATTAACCCCTCCTACATTTTGCCCCTCTTTCCAAGGTGTCTGCACGGGAAATCGTGATAGTGCCTCGACTCTTGGTCTAAAGAGCAACTGTGGAAAGTTTATTGCTTTCATCACGAAGTGACGCGTTTTTTTGTGTAGACGGCCGACTATTTTGCATGCTTTACCAATTAGTTCTTTATTGTAGGTGCGGTTGCAACGGCTTATTATTTTGTTCGAACTGGTGCCAAGCAAGTGATGTGCCGATTTGCAGGAGTTACGCATTTGATTAAAATTAGAGCCCAAACTTTTATTAACAAGCTTAGAAAGGTTCACCGTTTAACATACTAAAAGTCCGCATTTCTAAAGTAGGTTCGCTGTATGAAGTCCGATATCGGATTAAATCTCCAAAAGATGTTATCGCTTTTTGAACAGTAACTCAGTTAAGTTAAAATAACAGTAATCCCACTGGTTCACTTTATTCGAGTGGGCTAAATCACCGGTCTTAAAACAAAATTATTTAAGAATTACGCGTTATACTTATACCTCGATAAATATTTCTATTCTATTTTATTTGTCACTTATACTTTTGAAAAACTTTTTGCGTCAATATGTTAAAGATTTTGACAGGTATTTTTTCCGAGAGTTTAATTATTTTGCGCTCATTATAGGTCAATCACAATAATCACTATTTTCCAAGAAATAATTAAAATTTATTCCAGTTGGGGATGGTATGCTTTTATTTGCTTTTAGTTTGTTTCTTATTGTGTGTGAACTACGAAATTTAAAGCAGTTATAAATTAAAGTTATGGAAAATGTTCAGCAAGGTGACACAACGCCTAAAAGGTGTTTGGTATTACAAGAGGAATGTTATTTTACGTTAGAAAAAAATAACTAGGGCCCGTTATTGTCTGTTTTGGCAGTGCAAAAACGAACGTCTGATGCTTGCGGCATTTCAGATAAGACCTTAAGAAGACTTCAAAAAAAGAGTGAAGAGGAATTCAAAAACCTTTGATCTATCCCAAGGGATTAAACTATCGTTTAGAAATATCATTTGAGATCTGTATAAGTCAAAGGAATATGTTACCCTTAAAGCTATTCTAGAAAAGAAATAGGAAAAACAACTTTGCGATATTGGAATTACCAGTTTGTCCAAAATTATAAAAGAGATGGGCTTTAAATATAAAAAACGAACAACAGAAAAGTGCTTTGCGAGCAATCCAATATTGTGGCAAAAAGATGGCAATTTTCAAGAGATTACATAAAAAACAAAAAATCGGGATTGCCAAGGCAAGTTGTTTTTCTTGACAAAACATGGGTATTTGCGCACGGAACTTCAACAAATACATACATACATGCAGGCAATATAGAAGGGTTTATTTCAAATGCCAGTTTAATATTTTCATCAACAAAAAACTGACGATTATCACGGCAATATGGATGCTAAAATTTTTGAGCATTGGTTTGAGTAAAAACTTTTTAAAAGTTTTTAAAACCCTTCCTTAATTGTTTTGGACAATGCGTCTTACCATACGAGACTTAAGAGAAATTTCCTAAAAACAGCTGGAAAAAAGAGGAAATAAGAGAATGGTTGTCAAAGAAAATCATAAACCATGAAAGTTTATTTTGGAGCCTACTTTTTTATGATGTCTGATTTTGTAGGTACATATGCAAACGGCAGCTCTAGTGTTTTTTTCGGAAAGCTGGGATGTAGGTTCTTTTGAACATTTTTGTAAGTTGTCTTTTTCTAAACTGAATGGACGCCACTCGTTTTTTTTTTATTTCAACTACATGTGGTTTGTTTTTATAAAAAAAAAAACGAGAATGTTGAGTATTGAAAACAAGTTTACTGAAAACATGGTGGTAAGAATACAAAAATAAAACATCTTCTTTTTTTTAACAAATGGAAAACTGTTGTTTTATTTCATGAAAAATAAACCTTTGAACATTGAATGAAAAAATAAGTAGGAAGACTCACTAATTCTTTGTGTTTGTAGTTTTAAAGAAAATTTGAACACCCAAAAATAAATGCCAAATTAGCAAAGATTTCTCGTGTAACTATAAACAAACTGCCATGAAGAGGGACACCTGGATTATGGCCATAAATCAGGGTTTGGGTAAAAAAAATATATGTCATTTATATCCTTGCCAAAAGGTTACATGTTCTAGTTTAATAATTTATGGGTTTATGTTTAATTTTATGTTGAAGGAAAGTTTTTAGTTTACTAATTTTATGGGTTTATGTTTAATTTAATTCAATTGAAGAAAGTTTTAATTACTTAATTAAAATTAACCATGAGTTTTGACGGCAGGAGACTTCCTTGGAGACATGTTACTTTGGGGTCATATTATGACAAAAAAAAATGATTTGGAAAGTTCTTGCCTGGCATTGAAAATCCATGCTGTCTGTAGGGTAGCCAGAAAAGCCTTCAGTGGAGACTCGAAGTTATCTACAGGCTGATGCTTGGTAGAACTCCTGGAGCAGGCAGGCAGGGACTTTTAATAAACTGCAGCCAGAGGCTTGAAAATCAGAGGCGTGATGTAGCCGGAAGACCCTATGTACAAAAAGTTCATTAGAATTTTTTGTCTTTGTCTTAGAGGGAAAATTCCCTTCACTTTTGATCACCCATACAGATCCATTATAAATGGGAAATTGGGAAATACGTGTCCACGAGGTTTCAGGTGGACCGGAAAAGTGAAAAAGAATATGACAGTCCTAACCCGGAAGTCAGCTGATTTTTAAAGGAGAAATATGTTAAGAAACAGAAAATTGGGTTCGTTCCGAATTAACTCAATTCGGTGCACTCAAGGTCAAAGCCAGATGGAGCAATTTTATTTAAAGGCTGTTTTCACGAATGATCAACACCTACTAGAAATTTATATATGAAAAATATTTATTCAAATGGCCAGAAAAATAAAAATGCTACACTACCCCTCTTCTGGAAGAAAAAAAAATGTGAAACAATTTTTTTTTTAAAAACACCTCAAAAATAAATAATTACTTCTGTTACCAACCACACATAAAAAAAAATCTTTATCTAAAAAAAAACATTTATCTATTGCTTTGATTTGCGTCCTGATAACTACATGTATCAAACGTCCAAAAAAAAAATTGAGACATCATCAGAAAGATCATAATCGGTAGAGGTCAAATTTAGTAGAGATCAAATTCGTTAGGGTCCATTCGCAAAAGCAATAGAAAAAAAAAAACAATAAACCACACTTATTTAAGTAGTAAAGAACGGTATTCAAAGTTACTCCTTACAACACACATTGTGAGGGATTCAAAACTAATTACAATAAGATTATAAAAAGTTTGATAATTTTAGCTGTTAAGCTAACTGCAGAACTAGAAATAGTTCAGCATAGGGAATTTATGGTTAACCAAGGTTTCTTTATCAGGTACCTGAGGTTTTTTTATTATAGATGTGACCCATTTTTTCTTATAAAGATGTTAGGTAAATAGGAAGATTGAAGTTGCGATATCTATAAGAGCGACTAGATGATCCTCGTTCAACAATCTGCATCTATAATAAATCAAGGGACTTCACACAAATATATACAGGTAGAAAAAAAATAATTTTTCAAATAAATGTACATATATATGTATACAGAATTTCAAAGCCAAATTCTAACGGTATAGATTTGAACCCCAAGTTCGAAAGGCTTGAAACAAGATAAAATATGAAAACAGGGGAAGTAAGTGTAAGTATTTAACCAAAATACTACAAAGTAATGTTCAATGTCACTGCTTGATCATTGAATTACGGGACAGGTAAGTAGATGAGGACGTCTCCATCATCATAAAGATAAAAAGGTAAGGGGCATTTTCAAACCAAGTGAGGTTCAAAAATTAAGTAGATAGGTAAGGTAAGGTAAGGCAATTATTCCTCTGGCATCATGTCATCAGAACCACGGTATGGCTTCAAATCTTTAATATGCCAACGATCAGTTTTCTTACCGTTTAATTCCTTTAAAACATAAGCCGTAGGAGATAATTTTTTGTGTATTACAGATAAGATATACTTTGGTGCCAACTTGGCAGCAAACTTATTAGCAGCATTAGAGAGAATTTTGTTTCGACGCCATACCTTGTCACCAATATTAAAAGAAATTTCGCGTCTGCGCAGATTATAGCTCCTACAATTTTGCTGATAGGCAGTATGAAGTCGTTCCCGAACTTCTTTAAAGATATTTCGAAATTCATCAAACGATTTCGCATATGAATTACGATCTCCTGGAGAAATTTCAACTGATTGATCATCAGGAATAGATCCATAATAATTACCACATAAAGGAATGTGTCGACCGAAATTGACATACGCAGGTGGAAGACTTGTAACTTCGCGTTTTGAAGTGTTAATTGCTTGACGTATTTGAGGTAAATTAATATCCCAATCGTCGTGAGCATCAACGTAACAACGAATAGCCGTTCCAACCGTTTGGTTATTTCTTTCCACTGGATTACATTGTGGGGAATATAAAGTGGTGTACCAAATCTTCTGTACTTAATAACGATCACCCATTTGTTTGAAACTACGACTAGCAAAGTTTGTTCCGTTATCGCAAATAATGAATTGTGGCACTCCAAAAATTAAAAACAGAGAACATTTGCTTTCGCAGATTTAAGAGGAAAAAGAAGGGTATATTCAGAAAACCAATCAGATATGACCAATAACCATTTATGTGATTTCTTTGACCTAGGTAGAGGGCCAATTAGATCTACTGCTATAATTTGAAAAGGGTACTCAGCCTTCTTTTCTTTTCCCATTAAACCTAAAGGAGTAGAGTTGGAATGTTTTTGTGCACCACAAGTCAAACAGTTACGAATATATTTTAAGACATCATGTCTCATTTGAGGCCAATAATAATACTGCTGAATTCTTGTTAAGGTCTTATAAAATCCAAAATGAGAACTAGTGGGGAACTGAGGTTTCGGAACCAATATCTTCCATTCCCGAATATTAAACGATTAAGGCAATTGAGAAGGAATAAATTTAAAAACCTGATTATTTTCGACCTTCCATTGTGGATAATCATCTGGAGTTTTTAAGATATTTTCACGCATAGAAGAGTACCAATTGTCAAGAGAATTTAGGTCAATATCAAGAATATTGACTTGAGGAATAAGTTCAGACGGATCATCATCATCAGATAATAGAGGCGATTCTTCAGCAACAATTTGATTATGAGGAATGCGCCTTAAAGCGTCTGGTACAACATTGTGAGCACCCTTTCGGTGAACCAAATCAAAATTAAATTGTCGAAGCCTGATGGACCATCTCTCTAACTTACCACTAGGATTCTTTAAACTATTCAGCCAGAGAAGTGAGTAGTGATCAGTTATGACGGTAAATTTTGTGCCATCAACATATGGACGAAAACGCTCTAAACAGAATATCACACTCAGAAGTTCACGCTCAGTCACATTGTAATTTCTTTCGGTTCTTGGCAAACCTCTGGAACAGTAAGCTATAACTCGCTCAGGACCATCAAGATCCTGAGTCAGAACACCTCCTAAACTTCGATCGCTGGCATCGCACTGAACTGTAAATGGCTGTGTAAAATCCGGTTGACATAGAACTGGTGACGAAACTAACAGCTCCTTGATTTTTTTAAAGGACTCTTCAGCCTGCTCAGACCATTCGATTCTTAAGGAGATCATTGATAGGACTAACGAGAGCAGAGAAATCTCTAACAAACCGCCTGTACCATGAACACATAGCAACAAATCCTCGCACTTCAGTTGTGTTCGTCGGACGAGGATAGTTTAACATAGCCTCTACTTTCGTAGGGTCAGTAGCCAAAGAATTATTTCCAACGACAAAACCGAGATATTTAAGGGTCGTTTTAAAGAAACTGCATTTCTCCAGATTAATCGTGAGGTTAGCTTCCTTAAGCTTATTTTTTACCGTAGTAAGAAGATCCAAATGTTCTTTGAAAGATGCACTAACAACAATGATATCATCAATATAAGTAAAGATGTTTGGTTCAAATTTAGGACCGAAAATTGAATCCACCAATCTTTGTTGCACTTGAGCCGAATTACAAAGTCCAAAAGGAACAACATTGAAGTGAAAATGACCTCGACCAATGACGACGAGAAAGCAGTTTTCTCTTTGGTTTCTTGATCAGCAAGTGGTATCTGCCAGAAAGCTTTTCTGAGATCAATGGACGAAATAAATTTAGCACCACGAAGATTAGATAAGATACGATCTACTCTTTGAAGTGGGTAACAGTCGTGTTTCAAAACAGAATTCAGGCCACGCCCATCAAAACAAAAACGGTGCTCACCATTTCTCTTTTTGACAAGGAGTACTGGTGATGGCCAAGGGCTTTGTGACTCTTCAATGACTCCCAACTTCAACATGGCATCAAGTTCCTCATTTAAAATTTTTGAAAGGTATGGCGACGTAAGGAGGGTCGTTTTCTAAATGGTTCGGCATCGCCTGTATCAAGCTTCCTCACTCACTTCCCAAAATAAAAGCATGAGTTACTGACGGCACAACCAAAGCCTTAATAATTTTACATTGATTGTTTATTTTTATAGGTAAGTCAACTATTCCTTGGACTTTAGTTGATGTCCCATGCTGTACAGATATTTTGACCCAAAGGTGGGTTTATTTAAGTTTTAATTGCTTTAAAATTGGAATACCTTTTCCTCCCACTACTGACGAGTTCGCCCCAGAATCTATTAAAGCTGTGACCTTATTGTCAAATAAATTTATAGAGATATAGGGTTTATTGTCTAAAGGTTCTTTAACAAAATAGGGAAGTACTTCAGTTTTTTGTAACTTTAGGTTTTTATGAAAATTTGAAATAAATAAAAGCCAATTTTTCCAATCACTGCAGTCCCTAGAATAGTTTTGATTTAAAACGGTGGTGTTTTTAGTTGTTGATAAAGGGGTACAAACCTGACCACCTGAAGGACTACCCCTGTCTAGTTTTTTTGACAGTCACAATTTCATTGAATTATTATTTGATTTATTATAAGGTTTTTTATTTTCATATGAATAGTGTGAAGACATATGGGAAACTTGATTTTGTTTCTTGCCTGAAATAATCGCAGCTTCTTCAAGCTTGCGATATAAGTGATCCACTGTAGGAATGTCTTGTAAAGCCAACTGAGAGATGTATTCAGGCAAAAGGTTTTTCTTAATATATTTTACCTTTGAGGTTTCTGATGCGTCATATGAAAGATGTTTAAAAAGAGGGTATAGAGAAGCAATTAGGATAGTAATTGATTCATTTTTTCTTTGCTTTCGCTGTTTGATTTGGTCCCAGATGTCGTCATCACAAAATGGACTAAGAAAATCTGTTTTTAATCTTTCTATGAGCTCCAACTAAAGATTGTATGTTTAATTGAAGACCACCAAGTATAACCTTCATCAGAAAAAAGTTCACAACTTGACTCAAATAACTCACCCTCAGTGACCTTACGTGACTGCGCCAACTCAGTGACCCTTTCTATAAAATTAAAAACTCGTCTCTTGTCCCCATTAAACTTAATATTCCAAGTTGATAAAGGTTGACGATAATAACACCTAACTGCGGGAGGTTTAACATTAATAACTGGGGCTGGTGGTAAAGGATTATTTGTTGTACTAGAATTATCATCTAATCTATCATACAACTCAGCTTCATATTGAATAGCTGTAGCTGTTTGTTCATTTTAAAAAAATTTCCGTTTGCGTATCATCCACCGGAACAGGTATTCTTTTTATACGAGCAACCACATGAGCTTATCTAGATTTAGTCCTTAAAAACAAGGAATCTTTTTCAGTGCCCTGAAAATCATTGACTATTGAACTGACTGAGGCAAGAGTGGCAATAATTTCCGATTTATCATCTTCAAAATCGACTGGGTATGTATCTAAATCGACCAAAGATTTTTTAAGTTCTCGTTCTTTTCTTAAAAGCTGAGTCAAAATTTTTCTTTTATCATTCATATCTTTTTGAGTGATCATGCCTCGAATATTAAGTTCATAGTCAAGTTCTGACAATAATAAATGACCCACCATAAAACCAGGGGATTCATATGAATTTGATGGACTCGATGATTTTTTTGATCCCATTTTTGTTTAAGTTTTTTTTTAATTTAAACCCAAACAAAATAAAACGCCAAAAAAGAATTGTAACACCCTGTGTGTGGTCACCCTGCATATAAAAAAATAACTAACTAGTGTTTAGTACTCACTACTCCCTAAAAAAAAATATTTTTATTTTAAGCCTGTTCCTACTTTCAACCTTTACTTTTTCTTGCCACACCCTGTATAAAAATGTATGAAAAAGCAATTGTCAACTGCAATTGTATTCACTTAACTTTTCACACCAAAAAAAAAAACAATAAAAAAAACATTTTAGCAAAAATGTGGAATAAAACATAAGAAAAATTTCTACCTGGTACACCCTGTATAATTCTTTGTTTTTTAAGGCAACTACTCAACCAAAAGGTAAAAGCATCTACTATCTGTAGAAAAACTTGAGTACAACACAAAAAAAATATCACTTTTATTGAGATATGATTGCAACAGAATATTTGACTTTCTGGGCTCACCCTGTAAGTAATATATCTTAAAATAGTTAGATAAGGATAATTAGCAACTACTAATCCTATCCAATATAGATAAGGTAAAATTTAATTCCCAATTAGATATAAGAGGGTATTCCGCAGGCCTCAAAAAAAAACAATTTTTTTTTTCACTCTGTATACTGCAGCAAAGCAATTTTAAAGCAAGATATCTTCAAATACTAGAATGCAAGATCATAATATACCTACAACTTGTCAACAAAAACTTCATGTCACAAATTTACCAGATTACAATAATTGTAAAATGTAGAAACAGTAATAGAACTAGGTACTTATATTTTGCTGTAAGTGTCCAGAGAAAATGTTTTATTTTTCCACCAAAATGATTCAGTATTTTTGTCTACTATTTAATGACTAAAAAAAAATATTTATGAAGAAAAAATACATAAAAGACAACCCAAAATTTCGAGCCCCACGTTGGGCGCCAAATTGTGTAGCCTACTTTTTTATGATGTCTGATTTTGTAGGTACATATGCAAACGGCAGCTCTAGTGTTTTTTTCGGAAAGCTGGGATGTAGGTTCTTTTGAACATTTTTGTAAGTTGTCTTTTTCTAAACCGAATGGACGCCACTCGTTTTTTTTTTATTTCAACTATATGTGGTTTGTTTTATAAAAAAAACGAGAAAAAAACAAAACTTAATTTATGTTGTTGAGTATTGAAAACAAGTTTACTGAAAACATGGTGGTAAGAATACAAAAATAAAACATCTTCTTTTTTTTTAACAAATGGAAAACTGTTGTTTTATTTCATGAAAAATAAACCTTTGAACATTGAATGAAAAAATAAGTAGGAAGACTCACTAATTCTTTGTGTTTGTTGTTTTAAAGAAAATTTGAACACCCAAAAATAAATGCCAAATTAGCAAAGATTTCTCGTTTTTTTCAGCTATAAACAAACTGCCATGAAGAGGGACACCTGGATTATGGCCATAAATCAGGGTTAGGATAAAAAAAATATATGTCATTTATATCCTTGCCAAAAGGTTACATGTTCTAGTTTAATAATTTATGGGTTTATGTTTAATTTTATGTTGAAGGAAAGTTTTTAGTTTACTAATTTTATGGGTTTATGTTTAATTTAATTCAATTGAAGAAAGTTTTAATTACTTAATTAAAATTAACCATGAGTTTTGACGGCAGGAGACTTCCTTGGAGACATGTTACTTTGGGGTCATATTATGACAAAAAAAAATGATTTGGAAAGATCTTGCCTGGCATTGAAAATCCATGCTGTCTGTAGGGTAGCCAGAAAAGCCTTCAGTGGAGACTTGAAGTTATCTACAGGCTGATCCTTGGTAGAACTCCTGGAGCAGGCAGGCAGGGACTTTTAATAAACTGCAGCTAGAGGCTTGAAAATCAGAGGCGTGATGTAGCCGGAAGACCCTATGTACAAAAAGTTCATTAGAATTTTTTGTTCATGTATAAAGAAATTTTGATAGTTTTCTTACCTTTTAGAGGGAAAATTCCCTTCACTTTTGATCACCCATACAGATCCATTATAAATGGGAAATTGGGAAATACGTGTCCACGAGGTTTCAGGTGGACCGGAAAAGTGAAAAAGAATATGACAGTCCTAACCCGGAAGTCAGCTGATTTTTAAAGGAGAAATATGGTAAGAAACAGAAAATTGGGTTCGTTCCGAATTAACTCAATTCGGTGCACTCAAGGTCAAAGCCAGATGGAGCAATTTTATTTAAAGGCTGTTTTCACGAATGATCAACGCCTACTAGAAATTTATATATGAAAAATATTTATTCAAATGGCCAGAAAAATAAAAATGCTGTAATTTTAAAAAAGTGATCTTTTAAGCATGTGTAAAGAGCAGCCAGGTTATACTATTATTTAGAAAATCTAATTTGTCATGTTCCAAAAATATAATTTGTTGAGAACCACAGACTTACCTGTTCAAGAGGTTTTATTGCTTAGCGGACTTTTTACAAGGAATGCATTCTACGAACTGTCATTTATAACCTTCAAAAAACACAAAAAAAGCGTTTTTCTTGGATAACTCCTAAACGGTGAGAGACTGTCAAAAGTGACAAAAAGGAAAAATGTTGGAAATTTAATTCTCTATCATTAAGTAAATAGCGATAGTGTCGCTTAAACCACTCTACCCGAAAAATTTAAAAAACCCAATCAAAAAGGATGCCAATTTCAGCAATTTCTTGCATATTCCTTTTTAGCATTTTCGTCAAGATTTCTCAATCTACGAGTACCAAGCTTGGCAGGGTTGATTTAAGACATATCAAAAAATTAAATTTTTCCATTTTCTTAACTAGAAAATTTAAAAATGTACCAAAACTGGTAATAAAATAGGAATTTTTTAAAGTCATAATTTTTTATATTGTTTTAGCAAATTTCTCAAATGAAACAGCCAAGCTCCCCACTACCTTCCAATACCAATTATGATTTAAAAAAATTCTTATGTTATTACTAGAAAAATGCAAGCGGAATGTGTCGTTGATAATGCAATTTTATCTAATACAAGTTCCAGCGAAAAGCGGGGCCTGTTTCTGTATATGTCAGTGACAGTTGCTTATCAAAGAGTTTTGATACATTTTGAAATTTTCTAATTAAAAAAATCGGACTACGCCACTCGAAAAATTTATTTTCTGATATAGTTAAGGTCATTGCTCATAGATCAACCCTGATAAGTTATATGGAAGAAATTGGCATCATTTTTGCTTGGGCTTTTTTAATTTTTCTGGTAGAAGGAGTGGTTTAAGGTACACTATCACTATTCACTTATAGACTTGGAGGTTACAAATTACAGTTCCCGAGGAGGTCGAAATGGGGACTTTTAGTATGTTCAACGGTAGACCTTCCTAAGCTTGCTAATGAAAAAAAAATTGGGTCATAATTTTTTCCTCTATTCAGAAAGAACCCCTCACACCCGTCCATGTAACCCAGATATCGGGCGATTTTGGATTTTTTTTGATATGTTGTAGGTCTTGACAAGGGCTTTAAAAAAATTTGGTTTGGCTACAGCGGCGTATCAAATGTGGGATAAAATATCATTGTGACATTATATTTTCCGAAGAAAACATGCAAGTATTTATTTCTTTTTTGAAGGATAGTGTAAATGTACATTTAGATATTTTTTCGCAATGTTTTCTGACAGATTGGGTCAGTGGCGCACCGTGAAACTATTAAAATACATTTTTTTAATTAAGAGCACAAATTCAACGACATAATGTGGGTATGTGTTTTGTGTTATTTTATAGTTTTTTTATATATTTTATAAAATGATAAATCAGTGGTGTAACATCCAAATATTAAAATACTACCTATACTTTTCATAATTTGATAATTGAACCATTAATTAATAATAGAATCTTACTCATTTACTATTTTGCCTCAATATAAATATTCCAACCCAGTGGCGTAGGGTGACCCATAAATTAAGTTTTTTATGAAACTTAAGGCGGCTAAGTATCACGAATTTCTAAAGCAAGTAACTGTTATTATTCTAAATGGTGCGGAAAATTGTATTTTTTTTCGCACGCGACTGCCAATGGTCCTAAAGCAATCAAGGTCAGGAAAGATACTACTGCTGTGGGTCAATAAATGGAGAGAAGTTGGTGGATAAAAATGTCACAATATTTTACATCACGCCACAATTGACAACTATAACATAGGGTGTTGCAATATTTTTTCAAATTTTTCGTAATGGCTCCCGCAATTTCTGAGATATTAAGCTCAAATTTGGAATATAGGTTACGCAATAGGAGTTGCATGATTGCACATGTCAAACGGTTGCCAGAATCTACAAGGTGATATTTTTTCCGGGGTCATGCCCCCTTTGCTCCTCCTGAACTTTTTTGCGGTGCGCCGCTGGTAGATTCAGAAAAGCAAAATAACTTTTCTGTCTTATTTAGAAACTTTTTGTCCTCTTGTAGTTTTTTCGTAACTCCGACCGTTATCGAGAAAAAAAAAATAAAAAACCATAACCTGTAACTAGCTAGATAAAACTAATTTCTTTGAAATGCTCTAATACGCTACAGCTTTATTTTGGTAATCTTTTGCTTTGTTGATTTTGACATTTTATTATTCGCAATCTAGTTGAAAATTAAAGCTGGGATGACCCGGTTTTTGTAGCAATAAAGGTTTATTAATAATTTAATTTTTAACAACAATAACCTTAACAATTAACAATAATAAGACAAAAACAATTCACAAAAATTATTGAAAGTGACCTCCTCCAGCCCTTATACGGGCCTCCGATCTTTTTCTCATTGATTCTCGCACTCGTTCAAACACACCCGGAGTATTTCTTATGGTTTGAAATCCATCCATTATTCGATGTCGTAGGTCATCGACTGTATTCACTGGTGTTGTATACACTAGCGACTTGAGATGCCCCCATAAGAAAAAATCTAGGCTGTTTAAGTCAGGAGACTTAGGGGGCCATGGCTGAGGTCCACCTCGCCCTATCTAGTGATTTTGATATACTTCATTTAAATATTCCCGAGCCAAAATAGAAAAATGAGCTGGGGCGCCATCATGCATATACCACATTTGATTCCTTAGCAAAAGAGGTAAGTCTTCAAGTAATAAAGGCAATTCGTATTGCAAAAAGTGCCTATATGAGTCACCAGTAAGTCGACCAGGTAAAAAGAAAGGACCAATCAAATGATCCCCGATTATACCACCCCACACATTTAATGAAAACTGCTTCTGAAAATGAGTTTCGACAATTCCATGAGGATTTTCGTCTACCCATAAATGGTGGTTATGGAAATTCATAATGGAAGTCCTTGAAAAATTGGCTTCGTCAGTAAACAGGATGATGCAATCAAAGTTGGGGTTTTCTGCTAGCCTATTAAGGTACCACCTACAAAAATTAATCCTTAAAGGAAAGTCTTGGGGAAGGAGCGCCTGCACCCTTTCAATGTGATAAGGGTAGAGCAGAGAATCGTGCAAGATACACCAAACAACTTGATGGCTAATATTTAGTGTTATAGAAATTTTTCTGGTACTGGTCTCTGGGTGTTCTTCTATTCTATTTAGAACAGCTTCTTCGATCTGTGGGGTTCAAACAGTACGTGGTCTACCTGCATCACTGCTGTTCTTATTAACAGTTCCAGTTTCCACAAGACGCCTATATATATTCGAAAATATTCGGTGATCAGGTATTATTCTATTTGGATAGCGCTCCATGTACAGACGTCTTGCTTCTCTTGCATTTTCATTCGCAAGGCCATAGATAAAATGCATCTCAGCCATTTCAGAATTTGTATAAATTGACATTGTAACGACTGTAACGAGATTATAACGAGTATTTACAACACTTTTACACTTTACAATTCTAATTCTGACACAACTTACGATTTGAAATGCTAGATGTCAAAATCAATAAAACAGATTATGCAAATAAAGCCATAGCCTACTTAACCATTTCAAAGAAATTAGTTTTAGCTAGCTTATTACATAGAATCGTTTTTTATTTTTTCTCGATAACGGTCGGAGTTACGAAAAAACTACAAGAGGACAAAAAGTTTCTAAATAAGAGAGAAAAGTTATTTTGCTTTTCAGAATCTACCAGCGGCACACCGCAAAAAAGTTCAGGGGGAGCAAAGGGGGCATGACCCCGGAAAAATATCACCCTGTCGATTCTGAAAACCGTTGGACATGTACAATCATGCAACTCCTGTTACGTAACCTATGTTCCAAATTTGAGCTAAATATCTCAGAAATTGAAGGAGCTATTACGAAAAAACTGAAAAAAATATTGAAATTTAAACACCCTGTAGATCGGTAACGAAGCGTTTGCGAACCTATGTTTATCTGAAATTTCAGTCATAAAAACCCCCAAAGAATCACCCCTTCTGTTTGTACATGATATTTAGAAACACCCTGTATAATAGCTAGCAAATATCAAAATTAGAAAAGGGCTTCGAGACGAATTCCAATCAAACTGAAAACCTTTGTGGTAGTTTAAACTACTAGTAAACAATATCTTAATATTTGGACGTTCCACCACTGATTTATCTTTTTATAAAATATACTAAAAAAAAACTATAAAATGTCACAAAATACGTACACTCCTAATATCGTTGAATTGGCCCTTTTAATAAAAAAATAAACAATATTTGAATAATTTTACGATGCGCCAATGATCTAATCTGTCAGAAAACATTACGAAAAAATCTACAAATGGACATTTACTCTATCTTAAAAAATTAATAAATACCTGCAGGTTTTCGTAGGAAATTAAATGTTATTTTATCTTACCTTTGATACGACGTTGTAGCCAAACTAAATGCCTCACCCACTTTTTCTTAAAGCCCTTGTCCAGACCTACAACATATCAAAAAAATTCCAAAATCGCCCGATGTCTAGGTTAGATGGGGCGGTGTGCGGGGTTCTTTATATCTAAATTGTCTATCCTATGCACTATCCCTAAATTTTCCTATTTTTAATAACTACTTACTGAAGACAGTAGTCTGCCACTTTACTTTCAGGGTAAATATCAGATAATATGCGTAAAGCATAAAAATGTGTATTACTGTAAATATGACCACTCGGTTCCAGACAATTTTCCATTTAATATCATCTTCCTCTTCCTTTTTGCTTTGGTTCTGTCGGGTTTCTACATTTATCTCTTTATAGATGATTTCGTGATTGTTGTTTAGAAAAGATTCACGCATTTTATTTATCTATAAAAGAATTTGATAAAAACGTTTTTATATTTTCTTTCAATAATAAATTAATCTTAAACAAAGAAAAAACAAGTCTGTTAACCGGAACGCATGCTAAATTAACTAATAGTTTGTTAAATTCCAAAATGTCCCAAATTCTAAAATGGCATGGTCAAAGATAGTGTCACCAGAAGTTTTTAGAGCAAAAAGAGTACTTATATGCACCTAATCCAAGAAAGGAAGAGACAAGAACAGTTAATTTGTGAAATGATTACATCAGCAGTTGCGCTCCCAAAAATTTTTTTAAATATTAATAATAATAATAATAATAATAATAATAATAATAATAATAATAATAATAATAATTAAACTAATAGACCGATGTGTCACACAAGACTCCTTCCAGTACAAGCGAAACCTTTTGATTACCTGGATAGGTTATCGCAAGGCCTTTGACACAACTTCTCATGAACTTATTATTCACCTTTTGAGAGGCCTTGCGGTACCGGATCCTATAGCGAGATGCATTTCAGGAATGATGCCACTAAGGAAGACCCGATTTACCGTAATCACGGGTAACACAAGGGTGTCGACTGAATTGGTATCGTTCCGCCGGGGAGTGTTTCAGGGAGATTCTCTAAGCCCACTCCTCTTTTGCGTCTCGCTACTTCCGTTGTCCGTTGCTTTGCGGAACACAAAGGGATACATGTGCGGTGCTCCTGGCCGTAGAACACATAGGGTTACCCACCTTTTTTATATGAATGACCTAAGTTCTACGCGTCGACGAAGAGAGATCTTGACCAAGCTCTTCGGGTAGTGCAGGAGTATACTCATGCGATTGGAATGGAGTTCGGGTTGGATAAGTGTGCGACGGTTCAGCTTTAAGAAAGGACGCCATGCGGATCACGCCGAGGACGCGCAACTTGTAGATGGGAGCATCCTACGCCATCTGGATGCCGGAGAGACCTATACATATCTGGGTGTTCCCCAGGGACACATCCGTGATAGGGTCGCAGTAAAAGGGTCTCTCCGCGACAAGTATCAGCAGCGACTAAGACAAATCTGGAGTTCAGAGCTGTCTGGAAAGAACAAAGTTGCTGCTACAAATATGCTTGCCGTCCCACTACTCACTTACTCTTTTGGGGTAATAAAGTGAAATGTGAACGAGTTGCGCGAAATCGACGTGAAAACCCGCAAGATGATGACGCGATATCGCAGCCATCACCCTAAGGCGTCTGTCCAACGGATTTACTTCCCACGTTATCGGGGAGGACGTGGACTCTTAGGTTTGGAGTGTTTCCATAGACGGTTGGTCCTAAGTACCGCGTGCGAGGTAATCAGAAATGAGGATCCCCTGCTATGCATGGTGCGTAACCATGAAACGGTTGGGGTGGGGGCATTTCTTTTTAAAGCAACACAAAGGGCATCGGATGAGCTCCAAATAGTTTTTGACAAGAGTCGGCGGCAGGAAAACTCCATTACAGAGTTGACCAGCCAAAGACTTAAAACCACCTTAAAGAGTGCAGAGGTAGACTACTTAATGCGTCTACGTATGGATAAGCCATTGCACAGTGTTTTCTTTAAAACCATTGAAAACAATGGCTTATCCACAAAGTTAAGCTTTGTATTCTTAAGGTCTGGTGCATTAAAGTCGGAAACTGAGGGGTTCATCGTTGCTTGCCAAGATGGAGTTATCAACACTTTGGAACATCGAAGTCGCGTGATGGGTATACAGGTTATTGACACAAGTTGTAGGGCCTGTCATAGGGCGCTGGAGACCCTATATCATTTGCTGTCTGCTTGCGGGCGGTATGCGGCGTATATCCATCGACACAATGCGGCATTACGGGTGCTGTATTACCACCTAAGGCACTCGTACGGTGTTGATGATACTCCAGTGTTGCCATATGTCCCCTCTGATATTACGTCCGTAGTGGAGAATGATAGAACCAGAATTTACTGGAATTTCGCATTCCCCACTCTCCGGCTTGTAAACGCTAACAAGGCGGATATAGTACTTCTTGACAAGAATGATAAAATTATGTATGTTATTGAGTTCTCGGCACCCGCCGAGACAAACATCATTGTCAAGGAGGAAGAAAAGCGGACGAAATATCAGGATCTTCTCTTTGACCTTCGCCGAGTGTACCGGGGCTATACAGTGAAGCTAGTGGTTTTGGTAATTGGAGCTCTCGGAGGTGCACGGCAAACACTGCTCTCAGCTCTCAAAACCTTGCCAGCCTGCCGTGACAAGGCAGAACACCTTGCTGGCGCAATGCAGAAAGCGGTCATCCTCGGATCATTGCGTCTGCTCAGAGCACACGATGCGGAACACCGTTTCTACTAACCTCGCGGTTGATGGGGAGTAGAACGGTGAATGGAACACCTGGCCTATCTGCACCCGTGTAAGTCGGAGCCGCGGGACCGCAGATAAGGTCAAAAAAAAATGCCTTTATTTAAATGAAATAATTATTACAGATAGGCCATAGGCTAAGTCTAGCCATTGGCTACTCTACTTAACTTTACAACATTAATTAAGGAAATAAAAAACAATACAAAAAACAAAAAAAAAGAGTATTATGTACATCTATCTACACAAAACAAATTAAATAACAACAATTAAGTATGGGAAACTTGCGTGTCCTGTCTAAAAGTAAGTTTTTTTAATATATTATTACTAGTGTGCTATGAGCTTTAATACAGTTACAAGTGAGTGCTGTAATAAGGATTATCGTACTTGTGATATACAACGTTTTCTCTATGACCACGGGGGTCCTGCACGAACTATAGTTTGCAAAAAAATGGTACCAAAATCTGATTGCAGATTATGATTGAGGACCCTCCCATCACCCTAAAACAAAGATATTTTAAAATTCCACCTGAAGTTTTGCACACTTTTCCATTATATTAAGAAATAATACCGGTTAAGGCTTAAAAATTACTAAACTGTCTACATGATATATTTTTTTAAGTAGTTTAAGGACACGCAACATATTCAACTTATAAACTAACCTATCGATTTTTTTAGTTTTAATAAAAAAACTTGTCTATAAAACTACTATTGTTTTAGATTATATTTTGTAAAATAAGCATAAGATGGATTACACTTTAGTTATTAAAGGAGGCAGTGACTTTAGCAATGCGAACAAAAATCAACGTGCGCCATGGATGCGTTTACCCGTAATCCTTTTTTTGTTCTTTTGTTTTGCGAAATTTCAGTAGGTACGTTGTTTAATTTATAAAGTTTTTTGTAAAAGTGTTAAGTAAAAATAAAAGCCGAACCAACATATAACCAATCATAATGAAAACAGAAGAAAAGTTTGCGCAGGTTGTGGTGAAAAAATTTGAATTTGGAAAATCAACACCAGAATTATCTAAAATAACTTTACAGTTAGAAAAATTACTACAAGCCTTTTCAAATCCAAACTTTAACGCAAATAATATAAAATTTTATACATCTCTATATATGATGTATATAATCGGGAAAATAATGGTTTTATTCGCCAATTGCTGCCGATGCCAGATTTTAAAGCAATAAATGTTACTAGGAATACTAGATACAAGATTCCAATCATCATATAGAGGGAACAGTGGTAAAGGCACTAAGACTCGTTAATTGAGCCAATGCGGAAAAGCTATCAGAAAAAGTAACAAGTGAAAAAACATGACTGGAAGCTATCAAGTGAAAGTTATGGCTGATGGAGGACAAGGGTTTTTTAAAATTTGCTTATCCATTATTCCCCTAGAAGATTTTAAAGTTTGACACAATAAAAATTGTCTTTTGCGTGCGAGAATCTTGAAATGATCTCGTCCTCTTATTATCTTTTTATACCCTTTATATCTTGCGGTATGGCACAAATCACATTCATTGCTTAAAAATTTGGCGTCGGCAGGAATTGGCAAATAAAAACATTATTTTCACGATCATATAGCGCCTTTCTACATGTGTTATATACAGATGTAGGAAATTTTATATTATTTGTAGTAAAGTTTGAATTTGAAAAGGCCTGTAGTAATTTTTCTAACCGTAAAGTTATATAATTCTGGTTTTGATTTCAAAATTTAATTTTCTGTTTTCACTATGATTAAATTTATATGTTGACTTGGCTTTCATTTGGACAACTTTTAATTTTACATCAAACTTTATAAATTAAAGAACGTACCTACTAAAAATTCTCAAAACAAGAAAACAAAAGAAGGATTATGGGTAAACGCATCCATGAGGCACTTTGATTTTTGTTCCCATTGCCAAAGTCACTGCCTTCTTTAATAACTAAAGTGTAATCCATCTGTTTTATGCTTTAGCGGGATAAAAAAGTTACACCTTGATCTGTTGCTTTACAATATATAGGGTGTTCCAAAAAAAAACGGACTTATTGGATTGCCTACAACTTCCATAATAATTATCCGAAAAAAAGGAAGCTTTAGAATTTAGGCGCTTAATGTCGAAACTGACATTTCTTTAAAATTCAAGATGCCGGACAGATTTAAAAAATGGGTATTTTCGACCCACCCCGCAAAAAAATTGCCTTATCCTTTAAAGGCATAGACGCGTTTTGATTTTTAAATCGGTTAAGAAATAAGAAAGTTCTGCAGTGTTACGTTTAATACTGGTTATGTGGTAAAAGACTGTTTCACTAAAATTTATCATCTTTTCGACGGTATATGGTTTGGTCAAAAATAATCAGAATTTAAAGATTTTAAGCTTTCCTAAAAGCTAGAATATATGTACTTTATGTCAAAACTGCCATTTCTTTAAAATTCAAGATGGCGGGCAAATCTGAAAAGTGCTTTTTTTTACCTTCCTGCAAAAAAATTGGGCACCACTGTAACAAAATTAAGTTGTGCGCTAAATAGCCTTATTCTTTTAACGTATACACGTTACGTTTATTTAAATACTATTAACTAAAGGTCCAAATTTTATGCGGCTAATTTCAAAACTGGCATTTCTTTAAAATTTAAGATAGCGGATCGATTTGAAAAGTGGGTATTTTTATCTTTCCTGGAAAAAAGAACGTGGCGCACACGTTATATTATTATATTTATTTTTTTAACGTAACGAGTTAAAGTCGGTTAAAAATAAAAAAAGTCTAAAGTTTTACTTCTAACAATTACATACCTATTAACTTAAGTCATTAGGTGTTGCAAAGTAGAATTAGGAATTAGTAGGCCATGAAAAAAAAAACAAAAAACTTTAATAACTGTCTTTGCCTGTCAGAATGCGCGTCTCTACTTTATATTATTAAATCAAAATGGCGTTCCAGGTAGAACATAAGCACTTTGTGAAAAATCTGTTTGAAAGAGGATTTACAGTGTCTCAAATATTAAGACGCAGATACTTCGTTACTATAGATGATGTAAAATAAGAAACCCTGCAATTAAATTAAATTTAAAAGAAAAACTTAACTGGGCGATTGATCCTTGTATGGATGGAAAGTCCCAGGATAAACGAAAAAAAAACTACTATTAAAAGGAAAATTAATTATTTTATTTGTTCAAAAAAAAAAACAATACTCAATTAAGACTAAAGTAATTGGGCTATTATCACATATCTAAATTTAATTACAGTGGTGCCGGACGTTATTTTTTTGAGGGGTTAAAAATACTCAGCCCATAAAGCCATCTGCCATCTTGAATTTTTAAAAGATGATAATTTTGTCTCTCTTTTCCAGTTGCCTTATAAAATTTGTCCCGTCAAGTAAAAAAGATAATTTTTATTATTAAAAGAATATCGAATGTAAAACTGCAACACTGTCTTATTTCTTAACCGACTTTAGTAATCGTTACGTGAATAGACGTTAAAAAAAAGGCTATTAAATGCATATTTTCATTTTATTACAGTGGCGCACACATTCTTTTTCCAGAGGGGATAAAAATAATCATTTTTCAAATCTCTCCGCCATCTTGAATTTTAAATAAATGTCAATTTTGACATTAGGCGCATAAAGTTTGTACTTTTAGCTATTCACTAAGCTTAAAATCTGTACAGTGTGCACCGTCGAATAAAAAGATGACTTACAGTAAGAAAACTGCATAACTTTCTTATGTCTTAGCCGATTTAAATAAACGTAGCGTGTGTTGACGTTAAAAAAATTAGGATATTTAGCACATAACTCAATTTTGTTACAGTGGCGCACACTTTTTTTTCAGGAGGGATTTTTTTTAAAATCTGTCCGCCATCTTGAATCTTAAAGAAATGTCAGTTCTTATACTGGGCGTGTAAAATTTAGACTTTTAGCTTTTACGAAACCTTAAAATCTTAAAATTCTAATAAATTTTAATCAAATTATATAACGTCGAATAAAAAGATGACTTAAAGTAAGAAAGTTTTCTACCACACAAACACCATCAAATTTAACACAGCAGATATTTCTTATTTCTTAACATATTTAAAAAAACCAAACATATTATTTATTTAAAGCGTATCTTAGACATATTACAGTGGCGCACACAATTTGTTGCAGGGAAGGTCAAAAATACCCATTTTTAAATCTGTCCGCCATCTTGAATTTTAAAGAAATGTCAGTTTTGACATTAGGCGCATAAATTTTGAAGTTTCTTTTTTCAAACAAACTTTAAATTTTAAAATTCTAAAAATTATCGTGGAAGTTGTAGGCAATCCAAAAAGTCCGGTTTTTTTTGGAACACCCTATATAATCTAAAAAGTTATTATTTTTGTAGACAAGTTTTTTAATTACTTTTTTTTAAACTAAAAAATCGATAGGTTAGTTTATAAGTTAAATATGTTGTGTGACATTAAATTACTTAAAAAAATATATTATGTAGACAGTTTAGTAATTTTTAAGCCTTAACCGTTATTATTTCTTAATATAATAGAAAAATGTGCAAAATTTCAAAAAAGGATCAGGTGAGATTTTAACATATCTTGTTTTAGGATCATGGGAGGGTCCTTAGTCATAATCTGGAATCAGATTTTGCTACCATTTCTTTGCAACCTATAGTTCGTTCAGGACCCAAGTGGACCTCATAGTTTAAAAAATTACTTTAGCACTATACGCAAAAATCAAAGCAAAATGCAGTTTTCTAAAAAAAAAAATTAGTTACATAACAAACAGGTTAAAATAAGTGATGTAATAAGCTCTTATAATGTGAGTTGTATATAATAGCTATTTATGTATCAAGGTCATAAAGGAGGCGTTTAATGCCCGCGGCGTGGAAATAAAAATACGAGCCGCCAGGCGAGGGTGTTAAACGCATTTTATGTCTGAGATACATGCAATGTTTTATGCACAACCGCATGATTTTTGGAAATAAAATATTTAAAAATATTTTTTCTTTGGTATCAAAATCTCTCTAATATTTTGACAATAGATAAATCACCAGTTGACAAATAGTTAAGTATTCGAAAGTGACCTGTTGTATGGCAATCTGAGACACAAACAGTTGCTTATCACTAGCAACCATATCAACAAATTTGTCGTTACCGTTTTTCTTGTAAAATATTATGGAATTTGAAGAAAAAGTAATCTCTAGAGATATACTGGAGGCCGCTGAAGAGGCGAAGACGAATCTTTTGCCGGCCAAATCAAGAAAACTATACGAAAAAACCTATAAAGATTATGTTTTGTGGTGTACTGGTAAAAACATTCCGGAAAGCAACCTAATCGTAAAAGAAGACGCCTTACTTGCATACTTCAACGAAAAAGTGAAACAACACAAGCCGTCGTCCCTATGGAGTTATTATAGTTAGTTATTATTATTATAGTTATAATTTTTTTACTATAGGTAATTTTATAGTTGCGTTCGTTTAATAAAAATTATTAAAACAAGAAGAACCCTGCACAAATTACATTGGAAATGGCTTTCGGCTAAATATCATAATTTTTTTATGCGTTGTAGTACTCCATCAACAAAACACAAAAATAAAAAAAACTAGATAGGGATCAGGACTACTTTCTGAGATATGGAGCTTTAAAGTTGACGTGTTTTAAGTCTATATTTTTGGACATGATCCAAGTTTTTTTTTCACAACTTTGTTAATTACTAAAAACATGATTGGTTTCTCTATTTGTCCTGAATAAAACATCCTTTTCATCCATTTAAGAATGTTTCTATATGGGTTCTTTGGTACCATCAGGAAAGTCACCGATTTGTAAGTTTTAAAAATGAAAGAAAACGAACATTTTTTTAAAAAGACAATTTTCATTTTCTTTAAAACGAACGTCCAGATTTTAATAGTTTTTAAATATGTTAATATAAATAATATCAGTAAGTTAAAAAAACATTTTGAGCTTATATAGTACCATTAATTGCAAAAATGGTAGGTACCTTTAATGCTTTTTAATATTTTTGAAATATAGGTGAAGTACGAAGTGATTTAAAAAAACCTATGGGTAAATTATACAAACTTTTTCTGGACAAATTCAATTCAAAAGCTTGATACGAATATTTTGGTACCGATAGGTATTCATTGGTACCTGTATTTGACCAATCAAATTGCTCGTGTGGTACATGCTTTTAGGCTAACTTGGGGTTGCCGATAGTGAACATGATATCATTTTTCCGGTTGTTTACACTGTTTTCCCAATAGAATGCGTAAAATTACCTGGCAGCAAATGGCGCCGTTTCTTGGGCAAAAGTTTGAGGTTGGCAAGGGGTCTACCTTGATTTTTAAAAAATACAAAGTCACCGCATGCAGATATTAAACATATCTTAAGAGTTTTAACTTTAACTTTTTGCACGCAAATGCATGCGCAAAAACCACTTTCCGCACTTAAGTATGAAAATCATTTTATCGTATTCTCCTAGAAAAATTCGTTACCGGCGACCCCAAGTTAGCCTAATAGCATATATCACACGAGCAATTTGATTGTTCAAATAGAGGTACCAATGGATACTAATTGGTACCAACATCTTGGTAATAAGCTTTTGGATTAGTTTTGTCCATAAAAAGTTTGTATAACCCACCTTTAAGTCACTTAAAATCACTTTTCGTATTTCTCCACTAAATGTGCTTACCATTTTCGAAATTCATGGTACTCAAGCTAAAAATGATTTTTTAGCGAAATGGCATTATTTTTAATAACATAAAATTTTTAAAATCTGTCTGTTTAAGATCTGTTCATTTTAAAGAAAATCAAAATTGTCATTTTTTAAAAAAACTGTCGTTTTCTTTCTTTTTTAAAACTTAAAAATCAGTAACTTTTTTGGTGGTACCAAAGAAACCATATAAAAACATTTTTATATGGGTGGAAGGAGTGTTTCATTCCAGACTAATGGAGATTCAAATCATTTTATTTCGGCGGTAATCAACAGGGTTGTGAAAAAAACTTGGACCATCTCCAAAAATATAGACTTAAAATACGTCAAATTTAAAGCTCCGTATCTTAGAAAGTAATCCTGCTGCCTATCTCGTTTTTTTTATTTTTGAGCTTTGTTGATCGACTACTACAACATAAAAAAAAAATTATGCCACAACCGAAAGCCATTCGCAATGTAATTTGTGCAAGGTTCTTTGCATTTTTTCGTCTACAAATTCATAAAGTATTAAAAAAAACTATAGAATGTCTGCTTTTCATAAATAATTTAAAAAAGCCCCTAAATTTAACACATGCTTAATAAAGCAGTTTAACGCCCGTGGGCGTTAAACTGCTTTATTAAGCTCTAAAATGCGGGCGTTAAAGTGCAATTTAACGCCCGGTTGTGTATAAAAGTAATCAAGAATGATTTTTTAATCATGTAACGGGTTTTATAAAGTAGTAAAACAATAAAATATTTACACAATTTTTTTATGCCTATGTATGTGACAAAGATTTAAAATAAAAATTCGCTGAAAATGTGTTACTATTTTAGAACTCGAAGGGGTCGAAAATAAAATACTACTTACAATAGATCACCTCGTAATAAGCTAACCTACTAAAGATAAGTAGATTGGGAACATATATATAACTGTAAAAATCCTAGAATATGAATTAAGGCTTGTTGACAATAACATATCTTTATTCTCACTGAAAACTTTAATAGTAATTTCATTCCACTTTTTCATTTTGGTACATAATGAAAATAAGTGTGAATAGTTCCTTTTCATTTAAAGATCTTTTTAAACGGGAATCTAAAATTGAACACTTTATATATTATATTTTTTACACCCAACTTTGCTTCATCCCCTAGCGACTGTCCTGGAGCAAGTTTTTTACCATGTCTGTATTCCAGAAAACAACTCATTATGTACAAGGTGTCCCAATTTGGGCACTTTTGGAGGGTTTCAGGTACTTCCAGGCGAGATTGAAAAAATCTTACCCCTACTTGCGAGGCTCGATTTTCAAGAGAAGTTCGAAGGTAAAAACTGCATCTTGATATGTCAAGCTACCGGGGGATTTTTTCCACCTTCTTTACTTTCGAAGATATAAGCCAAAATTAGTGTTTTTCTTATGGAGCATCCCATATTTTACTTAATTTTTGAATTTGTGATGAAATTTCGTTTTAATCAATCATCATCATAGGCAATCACTCGATACCGAGTATGATTTTCCTCTATTCTGTATCGTCGCTATCTGTTGTGCGTTTTTTGATGGCTATGTAAGCCAATTCTCGAGTCGCACACCCTTCCACAGTCCTGGCACACCCAGTTTTCCGCCTTTAGTCTACGTCGTTGCTCTTTAATAGTTTGTGCTCCCTCATGGACTTTTCGGCACCATGAAGCCCTATGGTTTGCCGTGGTCTCGAAGTTGTTTATATCGATGTGACCCTTCATCATATTGCCTTTGAGAATGTCCTTGTACCTTTTTTGTTGACCTCCTTGATTTCTCTTTCCCTCCATTTGTCCCTAAAATATCTGCTTTGGGAGACGTATTTCGGGCATGCGGATAACGTGACCAGTCCAACGAAACTGGTGCTGGAAGATAAGGTCTTCTATACTAGTTGTTCTGGCTTCTTCTAAAACACTTATGTTTGTTCTTCGGTCTTACCACTTGATTCTCAGGATTCGTCTTAAACAACTTTCGTGATATTTTTCTAGTCGTTTGATATGCCCTCTGTAGGGGGTCCACGTTTCGCATCCGTATGTTAGAGTTGGTATTACAACTGTGTTGTAGACACGAAGCTTGATCTCCGCATTGACATCGTGATTCTTGAAGACTATCTCCGAAAGCTGTCCGAATGCTGCGCTAGCACATTTTAGGCGACGCTGTATTTCTGAGTCAATAGTTACATTTGATAATAGGTAGCTCTGCAGAGGATGGCCATTTATGGAAATGTTTGGAGCTTAAGGATTCGTACCTGGTTCTGGTTGGTGAAGAATTTGCGTTTTGGCAAGATTGACCTCTAGGCCAATGCTTTTGTAGGCTTGGTTAAATGCGTTGATTACCAGCTTTAGACCTTCCTCTGTATCAGCCATAACGACGTTGTCATCGGCGTACTGCAGTTCGATTACCAAGGTCGTCGAGAACTTAGTTTTTGCACGCAGTCTGCCTAGGTTAAGTAAGCCACCGTCGAATCTATATAGAAATTTCACTCCCGGCGGTAGATGTTCCTCAACAAGGTGAAGCATGGCACCTAAAAATATAGAAAATAGGGTGGGCGCAATAACACACCCTTGTTTAACGCCTGTCGTAATCTGGAATGACTCTCCTGGTCCATAGTTGCTCAGGAATGTTGCATTTATATTGTCGTGTAGTAGTCTAAGAATTTGAATATATTTTTGAGGGCACCCAGCTTTTGCCAGTATTTGCCAAAGAGCTTCTCTGTTGACCGAGTCAAATGTTTAGACTAAGTCTATGAAGGCCATGAAGAGGGGGCAATTTTGTTCTCTAGATTTCTCTTGCATTTTTCTGGCACTGAAGACCATGTCAGCTGTGCCTCGATTGGGCCTAAATCCACACTGCGTCTCTGGCAGATTGTGTTCAGTCATCGGAATTAATCGGTTTTTTTAGTATCCGTGCAAGTATCTTTCCAGCAACAGAAAGCAGATATATACCTCTGTTTTGAAAATGGTAACTATAGAGGCGTCTCTGAGTTCGGCAGGAATGGTCTTAGTGCGGGACCTCCTTGTTTGTAGAGTTCAGCAGCGATACCATCCGTACCAGCTGACTTGTTATTCTTTAGCTGTGTGATTGCCTTTTCGACCTCCTCCAATCTCGGAATCTCACTTAGGTGTTGTTGTGTAGTTTTCTCCGGAATTTTGTCGAAGTTGTCATTATCGACCTGAGACTCTCTGTTGAGTAGTTCTTGGAAGTGTTCTTTCCATCGTTAATTGATAGAGGATCTGTCTTTAAGCAGCCTTGTTCCATCTTTGGATCGTAGTGGATTGATACCTTGTGTAGTGGGACCATATATCATCTTAGCACCTTGAAAGAAGCCTCTGTTGTTGTTGGGCTCGGCTAGATGTTGCATTTCATGTGATTTTGTTGTCCACTATTGGTTTTTTAATCTACGTGTTTGCCTTTGTATTTCTGCTTTGGCTTCTTGATATTGCCTTTTCTTTTCGTTAGAGTTAGGGTGGCTTTTCCAAGTATTATGGGCTTTTCTCTTCCTCTCAATAAGGTTTTGAATTTCTTTGTCGTGCTCATCAAACCAGTCTTGATGTTTCCTTTGTGTATAGTCGACCGTTTCTTTGGAGGCAGATGTTATTGCTGTCTTCAACATTCTCCAGTGATCGTCAGTATTCTGCGGGTATTCTAAAGTACCCAGTTTTTGATTCAGATAGACTTGGAATTTTGTTCTGGTTTGATCATCTTGAATTGAACATTGAATCTTCTTCTGATTTGCTTTTTTTGACGGCTACTTCATGATGGAATGTGCAAGTTCATTTTGACTCATATCAGGTGATGGTCTGTGCAGCAGTCGTCTGCACTCGTTATTGCTCTTGTAAATTTCTAGAACGTACAATAATGTAATCAATCAGATGCCAGTGTTTTGACCTCGGATGTTGCCAGGAGGTCTAGAATTTGTCTTTTTGTCGGAAAATTGTATTTGAGATTATGAGGTTATATTCCGAACTTAAGGTTAATAGGCGCAGTCCGTTTGAGTTTATGGTTCCAACACCTTCCTTGCCAATGACGCCCTTCCATAGGTTTGAGTTCGTACCAACTCGAGCATTAAAATCACCTAGGACGATAAGTTTATCAGATTTAGGTACAGATGTTATGGCTTCACTAAGTTGAGAATAAAATTCATCTTTTTGGTTTTCATCAGCTGAAAGAGTTGGAGCGTAGGCGCTGATTAGTAGCGTGTTGGTGCTTGCTAAGGTTGAGGCGCAATGTCATCGATCTTTCGCTTATTCCGGATGGAAATTCGGTTAGGTGGTCCACAATCTCATTTTTTATAGCCAAACCCACTCCGTGAATATGTGGTTCATCTTCTTTTTTTCCTTTCCAGAAAAATGTGTAGCCTCCTTCGCGTTCTTTAAATTAGCCTTCGCCTGCTCTTCCAGTTTCACTGAGAGCAGCGATATCGATGTTATATCTCCTTAGTTCACGTGTCAATATTGCCGTTCTTTTTTGTGGTCTTTGGTTGTGTCTGTATCCATAAGTGTACGGATATTCCCTGTGGAAAAGTTCATTGGATTTCTTTCTCTTTTGTTTTGACCGCCGTCGGGCAGTTGTTGGCTGGCTATGTTTAGGGCACCTTTTGTCGCTCCTTCCCTTTCAGGGTGAGCAGAGTGGGTCCTAAATAGGGCTGCTCAGTCACGGATGCAGCACACGAGTTGTTCTACAGCCAATCCTTGAGCAAAGCGGCGATCACGCTTCCGCCGCTTTCGTGCCCGTTTGTCACTAAGAGCTTACAGACTACACTGTCCCGCTCCCGTCGCAACTTGCCGATCGCCGAAAGACTTTATTAATTAATTATCCCTAATAACTAGTGACGACCCAATGGCGTAAGGAATACGACGATTGGGTTCCTGGAGATTAGGCCAGCTGAATGCACGATTAAGCACTAGACTCGAATCGTAGGCGGGGGGTCGCTACATCCCACCGCCTACAGGCTACAGGCACTATGGTTTGCCCAACTTCAGACAACAACAGATCATGCCACAGTGACCTGATCTGTCCGGCCTGATCTATCCGGCCTGAAACATTTAATCAATATAGCATATGTGATAGTTTGGCAGAGCAGTTTTTAAAATATTTTGCATTTCTGTCTAGTATGCCATGGCATACTCAAACCATTCTCACAATGACTTATTGCATTGCTGCCATGGCCTACGGTATTAATTAGTATGTTTTTATGTCGTACTCAATACGTATCGAAAATCAGGCATCATGTTTTTTCATATCTTACGCTCTTTGTCAGAACACAGAACATACTAACTAACAAAAATGGTTCAATGATTTATTTCTCATAAAGGTGATAAACTAAATATCTACTTTAAAAAAAAGTTAATACCTATCACTTAAAACGTGCTTCTTGAAATCTTTAAAAAGTTTTAAAAAGGCCATGACAGAAAGCAATTTTTACTTTTCTCATATTATGACCTATTTGCAGAAAGATGACATAAGTTTCTAACACACGGTGAAGCTATCAAAATAAAGGCACAGCACACTAGACAGAAATAAAAAATATTAAATATCTCAAAAACGGCCCAACCAAACTATTACATTTGCTATATTGTTTAAAAAGATATTTTACCACAAATTCAAAAATTAAGTAATTTGGGGTGTTCCATAAGAAAAATACTAACTCTGACTTATATCTTGGAAACTAAAGGCGGTGGAAAAAATTTGAAAGACAGTTAATTTCTATGTCAAAAAGTCTATAGAAAAGCTATTTACATTAAAATAAAATTTTCAGTAATAACGAAGTTACAGACCCTCTCCCAAAATGCAGACTTTTCAAATCCTCTTAGTTTGTAAATGGCTTGACATATGAAGATGGTCAAAACTGGACCATCGATCTTCTCTTAAAAATCGAGCCTCGCAAGTGGGGGTCAGTTTTGTTCTATCTCGCCTGGAAGTACCTTAATTCCCACAAAAGTCCCCAATTTGGGACACCCTGTACAGGGTGTCTGTTTATAAAGTTCCAACTGGAAAATCTCTTTTATTATTCGTCACAAAAAGATAAACAAAAAAGTGAATTACTCATGAAATTATGTAGATTTTTATTACAGTTTCACTTTTTAAAAATCACCTATTACACGCAGAATGACCATGAGTTCCTTTTTTTATTGGAACACCCCGTATATTTTTTAAAATTTCGATAGATCTTTTTTTTCTGAATACCAAAATATACCATATGTTACCATTGTCTTGAATGACCATTGAGGAAATTTACAAAAACGTTGCAATAATAGTAATGTGTTGAACAAAGAAATGTAGAGTGTGATTAAGGAAAAAACTGCAAATGTTACAGAAATCTACCTAATTTCATAAGTCATTCACATTTTGATTTATCTTCTTCTGACAAATAACAAAAAGTTGTCCCAAGTGGAACTTTATAAACGGTCACCCTGTACATTTAAACCTCTTCAAAAAGTGTGCATATGGAGTGTTTTGTGAAATATGAAAATGGTGAAAATTAGATCCGGCCCCAGCCTCTAGGGGCTGGGACAAAGTTGGGGGTATTCAAAATTAAGAAATGGTTCACTGCACCCGAGTGGTAACTTTTTGATGACTAATTAGGGTTAGCTAATCAGAATTAACTTGCTAATCACGGTTAAACAATCATACCTATGAACCAATGTTTTTTTTATCAATAATTACCTAAGCAGGGTTAAGTAATTGAAATTAAGAAAAAGAGCTTTGAACACAGCGTTTTTTTGCGTTTGTTTTGTGGTTTCTATTTAACCATTGGTGACATCGACTGGTGTCAAAATTTTTTGGCTTTTATATTTCATTTTCTTTATTGAATTTTTTGTAAAGTGCATTATTTGCGAAGAGAAAAGATTACTATTAGGCTCTAAAAATCTTCAAAGGGAATCAGGAGATTTTTATCCGATGCATATAAACCTCATTTATCTCGTATTTCTTGGAGTTTTAGGTCAGTCTCAAATAAATAAATAAAGTGTATTTAGAATTTCGAAAGAAAGCCGAGCACAATTGATCCCAAAACAAAGTAAAAAACCAACATCTTAAATTTTCTCAAAAACTGAAACCTACCTTTTTATTTTGTGGCTTACCACATAGATTTTTAAAATACCAAATAAATTTTCTTATTAAATAAAAGTTTTCACAAAAAAAGTAAATAAGACACCTATACTGGTGCATCAACTCCTGCTGCTTGAGCCACTATAGGTACTCTTTCTGATTTCGTTGCAAAGTTCAGTATGTCGGCCCATTTTATTAAGTAGCTCCTCGTCTATGGTGTGTGAGTCCCATATTAGCTGCCTCAACCTGCCGTATACCATCACACTCTTCTATTAGGTGTTGCGTTAACTATTTTTCTGCCCACCTGCAGGCTGGACATACAGATCCTTGAATATGTGCCAAGTATTTCTTTTAATTTAACTCCAATTTTTTCTTTTTTTTTCTTCATAAAACAGAATCGAAAAAAGGATCAAACATGACATAAACATCACAAAGGTAACCTCACTTGTTAACTAACCGCGGTTATCTTGCCCTAAATTCTAGGTCATCGGGCAATTAAGGTTAATTGCTGATTAGGTAAAAAAAATGCTTGGTGCATAAGAAAAATGTTAGTTAACCGCAGCTAAAGTGTTAATCAGAGAAAATGTATGATGTTGCATACCAGCATTAGGGTAAAAGGTAACTGAAATATAATTTTTTGATTAAAACCGACAAAATTTTTAGCCCCTAACTTAGAGGCCTTATTAACAACTATGAAAATTCTTTAGGTACAGTAGACTTGTAGGTAATAGTGTAAACTACCACCGGACTGAGATTCGGAAGTGCAGGTGCATTAGTATAGAAGATAGTTTAAAAACATATTTTGGCCTAGGGTTGCCAACTTTTAATTTTTATTTATCTGGAAATTTGTTCTAAATTATCAGGACCTTTGATTCAAAATCGGGAAATTTCCAAAAATGCTTAGAAAAGAAATAAAACAAGAAATATTGATGGTTTTTTAATTTTAATTTACAAGCTAGCGAAGAAATTTCAATCGAAAGAAAACAAAGTAATAGTATATTACATAACAAGAAAAGAAAGTGACAAATTTCACACGGGCATGAATATTGTGAACGAGGTGTTAGCCAAGTGAAACAACACGCGAGTGTAAGAAAGTTACTTTCTATCGAGTTGTGTACGCTACTATTCCTACGAACACTGTTGAATTGCTCTAATTTTTGTAAAAATTGGTCTTTAATTTCGCACAAATCAAATGAAACTACTTTTCTGCACATGTGCGCAAAAAATTTCTGCACGCGGGTGAAATTTAACGTTTACTAAGGATGCAAATCGTGGAAAATCCATTATTTTCATATGTGGTCGTAGGAAAAAATAGTTAAAATACACAAAAACCTGTGGCCCAGGAAACTGTAATTTTTTTTGTCCAGTATTTTGGCTAAAATTTTTAATAAATCATTTTCGACAGAAGATTTTTCGACAGCTTGGAGCCTAAGTTATGTTACCCCAATATTCAAAAGCAGAGGTAAGTCAAACATTAAAAACTACAGAGGTATTTCAAAAATTTTGATTTTCTAAATTGTTTGAATCAATAGTCACGGATAAAATTGCACCATATTTTCAAAACATAATTATAAAACAACAACACGGGTTTTCAAAAGGTAAATCATCATGTCGTCGTGAATCCTTTGGGAATCCTCGTAGAGGAGAAAGGGACTGAGAGTCAGCGTGTCTCAGTATTGAGGATAGTGGGGTATTGGAGTCCATTAAAAGTAGTAACGAACAGTTTCAGTCTTTGAGAAGGTCGACTAACACAAAACTTTCAGCCTTCACTCAAATTAATACTTGGCAGCCTTCATACTTTCATAAGGTGACCCAATAAAAGTATAAAGGAAAGACAAAGCCTGCGGCATCTCCCTCCTCAACACAAAATTATTTAAATGAAAAAATTGCAATAATAAAATTAACAACAGCATTTAATCTTCTCCGTGTGATCTGATACTTGACTGCTCAAAAACTTCACACGAACTTAATTGAACAGGATCATTGGCCATTACATCATGATTTGATCTTCCAAGATTAGGGCGCATATCATCAATATGTACTTTAAGAAGATATCCATTTTTTTTTATTTCGAATGAGTGGCTTCCGATTTTTCTGAGAATTTTATGGGGATCAGACCGCGTTGGTGCAAGTGCGTTTCCTGAAGTTTTAAACTCTCGAACCATACAGCAGGTGTTAGGGTTAAGTGGCGGAGAATTTTCAGTTTGGCTTTTTGAACATGTTTTGTTTTTGAATACTTCTTTGTTTTCGAATGCATAGGCAACACGCTGATTCTTATCTATTTCTAGGTATGACATCTAAACTGACCCATTTGACGGGTCTCATAAGTCTCTTTCCGAGAAGGAGAACACTTGTAGGTTAACCAGTAGAGCGATTGAGTCTGCTATTGATTGTGATCAACAAAATGTTCTTGAAGAAACTTTTTCCAAATGTAAGTCCGCATTTGAGTTTTATTGTCCGTAATAATTGATTTAGGATATCCCCATCAGGAAGAAATCGTACTCGCTTCGCTCCATTTGGTACAAAGATCAGTCGCCATAATAATATTTTTTTTACTATTGTTAGATCGTTGCTAAGGTCCCATAATGTCTAAACTAATAGTTTGCCATGGTTTAGTTGGAGGTTTAGGACAAATTGGAGCATTACATTGATTCGTGCCAGATTTGGTTGATGCACAGACCAAACACGTACGAACGTGCTGTCTAATATCTTTCAACAGTATATCGTGAAAGAAAATTTCGCTCCTTCAAACTTAAGTTTTCTTGTGATTTTTTGTCCAAGGTAGTCAAGGTGATCCATTCCGAAATTGCATTTTTTTACGGAACATCGTAATTGATGCATCCTAAGTCGTTCGAACACGAGAGAAATGTGTCTTAAATGGCTTAGACACTTGTCATCATCTTTTGGAATGTAGCAGGAGCATTTTTCAAACCAAAAGGCATAACTAAAAACTCAAGTACCACCACCCGGAGTACTAAATGCTGTCGGTGGAATGCTTTCTGGGTGTAAAGGTATTTCCCAGTATCCACTTTCCAAATCCAAATTAGTAAAAACTGCGGCGTCTCCCAGATCCCTTATGATGTCATGTATTGGCGGTAATTGTGACACTTCAGACTCACATTGAAGATTTAGTTGTCTATAATCAACACAAAATCGGGGTTTGCCATTTTTTTTCTCGACAATTACCATAATATCACGTTTTTTCTGAGAATATTGATTTCTTCGTATTTTAAAAGGTGTTTGGTCTTTCAGATTTATGTAATGTTGGGTCAATTTTGTAGTAGGTTGATGAAGTTCTTCTTTAAAATGTCCGAGAAAGAATTTATGAGATCAGTATATTCGTACAGTATATAGTAGCGGTAAGGGCTAACCTTCGATTGATAAACTACGAAAGCGTAGAAGGGCTACAAACCAATTTTTATTTTAATTCCGACTTAAAACTCGGAATCTCGACTTAAAACTCGGAATTCTGACTTAATACTCGGAATCCCGACTTAAAACTCGGAATTCCGACTTACAACTCGGCTCGGAATTCCGACTTACAACTCAGAATTCCGAATTTAAACACGAAATTCAGACTTTAAACTTGGAATTCCGACTTAGAACTCGGAATTCCGACTTTAAACTCGGATTTCCGAATTCCGAGTTCTAAGTCGGAAATTGACTTTAAACACCCCCAAAAAAATAAAACAATAAAAAAATACCATTTTTTTATAACTCAAAAATTCAGAAAAATTTAATTACTTTTTTTGATATAAATTATCCTTAAAAAACTGAACATTTCTTATATTTAATCTTTTTTCGGCTGGAAAAAATTGTTACACTTACAACAAAAACGATGAAAGTCTTTTCTATGGAGAGAAAGAAATACATTTAATAGTAATTTTTTTTCTTTTAATATTTATCTACGCAAAATAATTTTTTTGTCATAATCCGTTAAATATAACTTATTTCGAAAAATGACAAAAAAAAAAAAAAAATTCCAACATTTTTCAAATATATTATTTTTGTAATATATATTTCTTTAGTGCTGTAAATGTCAAAAATCAGAGGGGGCCAGTGTTATGAAAGTTAGACTTTTGAAAAACAATAACATTTATAATATCACGGACTCTTCATAACCTATGTGTTGTGTTTTTAAATTTTTTGTCTTTTGTGGACCTTTTCTGGAAAACTTTCAGTGGGAAGGGGGTTGATATAAATCATATTCATTATCAGAAATAGTTGTAGATTGCCCAAATCGTACTGAGAATTCCAGTGCTCATTATATTAACTTTTTTTCTTTATAAACTTTAAAAGGGGCGGGGTTATTTTTTTGTTTTTTTTTTAACTGGCGATCAAAATATTTTAAAAAATCCGAGTATTATGACACTTTCGATTTGGTTTCTCGTAAGCTATCTGCAAATTTCGTTTTTCTGGGTAATTTAAAATTATCCCATAGGCGCTTGGTCGGTATCGGAGACCAATAAGACCTTCAAATAAGCGCCTGAATCCCTTACGTACCTTCTCTGAAAAACTGGCAGGAGAGGATCTTTTTCTTTAATCGACTAATACCCTAGATTGCCCGAATTTGGGTCTCCAATCTGGATCTGTTTTGGTTTCGAAAATATTTAAAAAAAATGGTGAAGGGGCTACAAGGACACCTATGGGCTCCATCAGATTTTTTTTGTATCTTTGGTAACAGTCGGATGCTACGACTTTCGATTATCTCAACCGTTTGTATTTAAAAAATTACGCTCATCCCCCCCCCCGATTTTTTTTTTGGTGCGCGACTAGCCGCGTTATGGTTGGTAAAAACACACAGACTTTAATACTTTTCTTTCAACGCCACTCGTTTGGAAAATATCGAATTTTCGAACTTTTTTTGGGGGGATTTCGACCTTTCTCAAGAAAAATTGGTTGGTTGTTCGCCGGTTTAAAAATAACTGGATTTATCAATACGATTCGGGCAATCTACGACTATGTCTGATAATGAATATGATTTTTATTAACCCCCTCACTGAAATTTTTCCAGAAAAGGTACGCAAAAGATTAGAAATTGAAAAACATACAGAAGAATACGTTATTAAGATATTATAAAAATTATTATTATTCATAAGTCTAACTTTCATAACACTGGCCTGTAATGTTTTCGAAATAATCTATATTTCTCGGGTTATGAAAAAAAATTATCTTCGACATTAAAGTCGGAATTCCCAGTTTAAAGTCGGAATTCAGAGTTTAAAGTCAAAATTCCGAGTTTAAGTTGGAATTCCGAGTTTAAAGTCGGAATTCTGAGTTGTAAGTCGGAATTCCGAGGTTTAAGTCGGAATACCGAGTTTAAAGTCGGAATTCTGAGTTCTAAGTCGACATTCCAAGCTATAAGTCGGAATTCCGAGTTCAAAGTCGGAATTAAAATAAAAATGGCTTTGTGGCCCTTCTACGCTTTCGTAATAAACCGTTCTTAAAACATCTTAAAAGGAAAAAAATTAATTTATTATGAAATAGTAAAAAACAATTTTGCTCCTAAATTGAATTAAAGGTTACATTAATTATTATTAGTAAACTAATTATTAACAAATTATTATACCTTCATCACAACCTACTATATGATTTATGGCAAATATTTAATAAGTCGACAAGTATTTATCTGTTTTTTGTAAGAGCCTACTTGCTTAGTTTTTACAACGTTTCGAATGCCAGGAAATTAAAAAAGAATTAAAAATTAAAAAAAAAAAATTGGATATGCCATAAGAAAAATAACAACTTTGTGTTATATCTCAAAAACTAAAAGTTATTAAACTTCCAAATCAGTTACATCAGTCGAAAAGAATCTAAAAAAGAGAAGATTAAAAGATCTTGGGAGGAAAGAACGAAAATTCAAAATTGGATCAGTGTCCCACAAGGAACACACAAAAGACCAAAGCAAAAAGAGAAACAATTAAACGATGTTTCGCCCGGGGTGACCAGCATGGGCTCGTCAGTGGATTCACCAGTCACCCTCAATCCAGACATCATTTAACACCATCGCACACTCTGACTTCCAACTCTGAATCACTCACAAATAGGCATCGTTCCGCATGGTACTTACTATAAGTCACCTGATACGGGTTCGTCCAATTTGGAATTTTTGTTCTTTCCTCCCAAGATCTTTTCCTTTTTCTAGATTTTGTTCGGTTGATGTAACTGATTTGGAAGTTTAGCTTCTTGTTTTAATTATCTTAGAGCATATTGCTATTGGAAAGATGAACACGCCATAAATAAAAAAGTTATAGGGCGGAGGAGACATCCCGGCACCTTGTTGCGGAGTGTAAAGCATACCTAAAGATGAGGCATCAGGTACTCGGACAACTGAACCTGGATGCAGAGGACCTACGAACTCTCAAGTGGGCCAAAGTACTGGACACGTTATAGCGAACTGCGAGGCATACCAGAGGACGAGATATCAGGTATTCGGTTTCCCGACCCTGGATGAGGAGGACCTGCACACGCTCAAATGGGACAAAATACTGGACTTTGCAAAAAAAACACCAAAGTAAATGAGCAAACTGCCAGACCAGTGGTGCAGGCGGTGGATTAGGGGCAGGCTCGGGGTAGGGCAGAAAGAGCCCAGGGAGGCCTAATTGCCGGGCTTCGTGCCGCCCGTTCTCTACTACTACTACTACTAGGGGGATAGGCTGGGGTAAGGTAAAAAGGGACCGATTGGGCCTACTTGCCAGGTCTTGGGCCGCCCCCTAGTTACTACTACTATAATACCAAAATGCAGACTTTTCAAAAAGCCCCCGTAGCTCGAAGACGGGGTGATATATTGAACTGCGCTTTTTACCAAAAATCTTTGTCTTGAAATTTGATCCTCGCAAAGGGGGTCGAATTTTTCTCTAGAAGTACCCAAAACCATCGAATTTTGGACACCCTGTACTAAATTTTGTGTGTCTGACACAGTTCGCTGAACCCGTTTCATCTTAATAATGAGAACATTCTTTTTACAAGGATTGAGATAAATTTTTACCTATTTGTGTGAACTAATTTTGAAACGATACAGCCTTCTTTTAGCCAAAATCTTTTGAGGTAATATGTTTTTATAATAAATATGTTTGAACTGGTCTTTGGGAACCGCAAAAAATAAAGGCAAAGCAGTTTGAGCTAGTTTTAATATACGGCCAGGATAATTAATAGTCGTTTTATATCTTTTAATATGATGACTGATGCTAAAACAAAACATAATATTATATGAGTAAACTGGAGTTTCGAACTTTCATTGTCTTTATTTTTAGTTTTTACAACGTTTCGAATGTCATCAGGTAAATACTAACAAAAACTAAGACTACCTAATCTTATATACTAGCATGTGTTTAGTGAACCATAAAACTACTGGTTGGCTCCGCCCTTTCACATCTGAAATCTGTTATCTCCTAAAAGTGTGGGTTTCCATATATCCTTGATGGTGACGTTTGTTTGAGAAAATACATTCTGTTTCCTCAGGATGAATGCTATTTTTGAATTTTCGCTTGAATAGTTTTTCCTCCAGAACCAATCTACCAATCAATGCCATTATTGATTTCTTGAACTGCTGTCTGCAGAATTCTTATGTCCAGGAGAAGGATAGATATTTTCGACAAAAGGATGTTTGAGAAAATACATTCTGTTTCCTCAGGATGAATGCTCTTTTTGAATTTTCGCTTGAATAGGTTTTCCTCCAGAACCAATCTACCAATCAATGCCATTATTGATTTCTTGAACTGCTGTCTGCAGAATTCTTATGTCCAGGAGAAGGATAGATATTTTCGACAAAAGGATGGTCTACCCATGGGATCTTCACTTCGCAGGTAGTGGCCAATATCTCAATGAATATCACAACATGTCAGAAACCAAAACTATGGCTGAGACACATGGACGACATATTCATCATCTGGGAAAAGGGCCACAACACACCAGAACAATTCCCAGAACCATTCCTCAATCATATCAACAGCAAAAGAAACTGCATCAAATTCACTTTGGAAAAAGAAGGAAGTTGTCAGCTGCCTTTTCTCGATGTTCTAGCCACCAAAAATAATTCAACCATAATCACTTCTGTATATCGCAAACCAACTCATACTGGACAATATTGTAACGGTTGGCCAAAAAATTTTAATATAATAGTTGGATATTTTAACCCATATATAATTTAATTTAAAAAATTATTCGATGAACGTTGGCCTAATTGAAAAGCGCTGCATCAGCAAAGCGAACCAATACGTGTAGGCTAAGGCAACGCTTGACCGGTCGATCGTTACCCCTCCGAAGACGTGGAAGTAAAATCGTCACACACTCTGACGTAAATCGAAACTCCCTTTGGAAAGAAAGGTGGGATTTTGGCGGCATTTAAAGTTGAGTCGTGATTAGGCAAAGGCAAGAAAAAAGAGAATTTTTTGGTCTACAAACCGCACCGGGGTAGACAGCCAATCAAGAGTCGGCGAGTGCCCGTGAAGTGTAGTGATCTCCCGTAAGTAAAGTTAATTTTGCTATCCCTCACATAACCATGTGTCACTGTATTTTGTGTAAACTGTTTCGTTTATAATACAATTCTCTGTCGAAATTAAAGTGTGTCTCCCTAGACTGCTCAGTCACGAAACCTGGGAACGACCTTCCCCTTAAGGGAACGTTCCCATTTGTACGCAACCGTCACGATCTGGGCGTTGAAAGTGTAGATTTAGTTAGGCAGTCAAGGGAAAGGAGCGTTAGAAGTTGACAGGGAAGTAGCGCCCTTGCCACTTGTAACGCAACCTACCCGTTAACGTGAAGGTCCACATGATAATTTCATAGTTTCAAATCAAAGCACTTCACATCAACCAAACTGGGAATTGAAAAATCTCCCATAGATCAAGCCACCTACATCTGCAATACAGACGAAGCTTTAAATAAAAAAAACAAAAATTCAATCCGATCTGCGAAGGAATGATTTCCCCAACTACACGATCAATAAAACTCTTCAGAGCACACCAAAGTCTACAGACGTAAATACTAAAAGAAAGGCGACACTTATAATTCCATACGTCAAAAGAATCTCAGAAAAGATAAAAAGAATAGGCAACTAATACCATCTTCGGACTGTTTTCAAAACGACCACAACAATTGGAAGGTACCATGCGAGTGTGGGGATATCTACATTGGAGAAACCAGCCGACCTATGGAACTTCGACTTACCGAACACAAACGCAAAATTCGATAAGCGGACACAAATGGAAAGAGGCAAAGATCTTCGCCAACCATAAAACTCACCTTAAACCTATTCAAGCCAAAAATTCAAAGAAGCAGCATTCATCCTGAAGAACCAGAATGTATTTTCTCAAACAAGTGTCACCATCAAGGATATTTGGAAACCCACACTTTTCGGAGGTTACAGATTTCAAATGTGAAAGGGCGGAGTCAACCAGTAGTTTTGTGGTTTACTGAACATATGATAGTATATAAGATTTGACTTGATTTATCTCAACAGCAAGTTTAGGTCTTAAAATCCGTGATACTGCAGCTTCTTAGCTTATTGTATCTCTTGCTGTGTGCCTTCCTAATCTAAGAGGTTTGACGACCTCGCGAGGAGCAGCATCCCCTTTGTTAGGTTTCTCTGGCAGTTAGCTTCTCTAAAGGGGTCGTCCTCAAGGAGCTTTTGTGTTCTGCAGAAGGTTAGTGCTAGGCACACTGATTCGTAATCCTTATCAGATAGTTTGCAGGTGGGTTTGTCTCTATAGATTCCCATCCTATGCAGGTGCTCTCTCAGTGCGCAGTGACCGGTTAATAGCCCCGTCACTTGTCTGATTTCTTTCCTATTCAGTTCAAGGATTTTACAGATGAGTGGTGTTGAAGGGAATGCCACCATTCTTTTGCTATGGTTTTGCCCCGATATTGAATGCCAGTGGTTTCGATGTTCTTCGTGCACCCATTGCTTGATATAGCCACGTATCAAGGTTTTTGAAATTCCAAATACAGGTTCAGGTCCTATAAATGGTCTTTCTGATCCTCTTCTTGCTAGAGAATCCGCGTGTTCATTGCCTCTATTGTGTTTCGATAGGGTTAGAAGGGTCTGAAGGCAGTTCCACACTAATTTTGAGTGAATTTTTTGGCATGCCAGAGCTTTAATAGCTGCTTGGCTGTCTGAAAAGATTGTTATATCTTTGTTGAGATATCTTCTTCTCAGTTTTTCCCGCAGACAAGTCTCTATGGCATGCAGTTCAGCTTGGAATACTGTGGTATGTTTCCCCAGAGATGCAAACCAATTTGACCTTGGGGCTAGGCCATATACTCCCGCTCCTGATCCACTATCCATCTTGGATCCGTCGGTATACCATACCAATTTTCCTGACTGGACTAGTGATTTCTCCGTCTTGTTTTCCCAAGATAGCTGGGTCTTAAACAGCTTGTAGTGGTAGGAGGTTTAGAATGGTCTTCCTAGCAGCGGTTGGTGTGGTGCTCATTGCTCCCATTACGCAAATACATGCAAGTCGCTGGAGTTTGGAGAGCTCCAGTTTTGCAGTGCCTTCGGCCACCATACTGTGGTAAGTATATAAGATAAGGTAGTCTTAGGGTTAATATTCACCTGATGACGAATGCAGATACATAGCATTCGAAACGTTGTGAAAAGTAAAAATAACGACAATGAAAGTTCAAAACTCTAGTTTACTCTGAAGTTCAACATTGTCTACCACCTCAAACAATAATATTATGTCACCGATGATCTAAATTTGAAATATTAACATTTCAGAAACAATGTCATGCATATTATAATTTTAGTATGTATAAGATTGTTACCAAGACATGACAATAGAATCCTTGCATAATGAAGTCAATTGTAAGAAAAGAAATTTTATTTCGTTTTTTGCAAAAAGGAACGTTTTTTAGTTGGGGATAGAGGCGGATTTTTTTAGAGGGATAAAATTAGAAACATTATAATGTGTTTTCTACAAAAAAAAAATTTGAGAATAATGGAATAATTTTAAAAAATTTCACACATTTTGGGTTAAAAAAAAATGGTCTTTAATAGACTTTTCGCACGGGTGGATAGAAGAAACTATTTAAAAAATTTGCGATCTCGGACACATGCATTAATATAAAGATAATAACATAAATAATGGTAACCATATAAACTGACATTTTTTATTTTGAGCTATTATTCAAAGTGGTTTCAGTTTATATGAATAATTGTATTTATTATCTAAAATTAATAATTCTTATTTTAAGTCTAGGTGCATATCTATTTTGTTCAAACTAGACAGTAATGAAGACATTATCAAAGTAAATAAAATAATACTAGTTTTTTATTGTTTAAAAAAATTAGCAAACCTTGTTTATTATATCAGGCATTAAATTTCTATTAGCAGCATCATTTACTTTAAGAATATTATTTTGGAAATAGTGATTGTATCGTATTTTTTTATGTCTAGCATATCCAAAAAACCATAATACTTGCTGCAAAGGAAAATTTTTTTATATTTTTAAAAACCTTGTTTTGATGAAAATGGCATCATTTTGTGTTTCGGACTTCCATTGTCTATATTTTATTTATACACGACATTTCGATAGTACAAAATCTGATCGTCTTCAGGTCTACGTACTTATATACTATGGGAAATCACTCAGTCGTGAAGTTTATGAAGTTGGCTCCGCCCAAGGAGGGACTTCCAAATATTTGGAATTTCAACACTTGGTTTACTGAAAACACCCTGATTCTGCCCAATAAAGGCAGCTTCAAGGAATTTTCGTTTCTTCCAGTGTGACTGATTTCGTTGTTTCACCTCTTTGGGTATTCGTCTGATGTTCTTTAAGCCTAACAGCTAGTGGTCTTTTTGTTTCACCTATATATGATTCACCACAATCACAAGGAACTTGGTAAATCCATTCCTTATTTTGTTTGTTCTTCGGTTTTGTTTTACTAAGAAGGCTTCGAATTGTATTATTAGATTTAAAAGCTGTTTTAATATTAAAGTTGATCGCTACTCTTCGAATTTTCTATGATTCTCCTTTAATGTATGGAATTGTAAGGAATGCATTTGCCTGGTTTAGGTCTTGTAATATCTGTCCTGTTTGCTGAATTTTAGAAATAGTATCTATTATAAGTTTAAGGCTGTAACCATTCTGCTGCAGATCCTTTTTAGTGTTTCTTATTTCGATTTCCAAGTCATGAGAATTGTTACAAATTTCAAGGGCTCTATTATACAAAGTTCTTATTATGCCTGGTTGTAGCAGAATGATTTAAGCCTTTATTTAAATATTGTCCTGTGGGAGTGGGTTTACGATAGACTGTTGTTCTGATGTCGCTTTCTACTCGTTTGACAAGTACATCAAGAAAAGAAATTTGACAATTTTGCTCCAACACTATTTTGAATTTAATGTTGGGTCTTATGTTATTTAGGTGATGAAGAAAATCTGAAAGTTGGTAAATTTATATTGAGGATTACAGTGGAAGTACTAAAACTGAAGAATTAGGTTAATTTTGTTTAACAGGTCACGTAAACGGTTTTACCATGGTATGTTATGTTGCTAATATTTAGATGTGGCTATGGAAAAACAGTATATATGTTCCATATGCTGTTTTACCACTGGTAAAAAATAAAAGCAATTATTATATGTTGACTACACAAACATGGTTTTATATAATTTTTTTCAAAATACTTTAAAATAAACCAGTTATAATTGTTGCTTTTTGAGAAAACTAACACAAAAATATTAGATTTTACTATGAAAAAAGTTAAACTTACGTAAAAAGCAATAACAAATAATAACATAATATAATAAAAATTATATCAATAAATTATATTATGTATAAACATTATGCTGTATTACAATGGCAAATCATATGTGGTTGTTTCTTGGATGACACGATAAAAAAATTAATTAGAGGTCAAAAGTAAAACAGTTTGTAGTTGTTTGTTTGATTTTTCCATTGGTGTACTTACTAAAAACGAGATTTTATGGAAAACCTGAACGTTATAAGAACGTCATATCGCGTTTTATCTTTGTAAAGTCTAAGAAAACGTGCATATATGTGATTTGGACATCAATAAATCTCCATAACTAACAAATATAGGGACAAACCAAAAATAGCAGCACGTTGAGGATCAAAAAAGCAGTGTTTCAAAAGGTATACAAAGCTAAAACCCTATATGTGCTCATATACGGTTTTCTCTTTTTAGGCAAGAAGTGCGGCGACCATGGTAGCAAATACGAATAGTTTGGGTTCCTGACCGGCATATACAGACCGCTTCAAGCTACTGCGAACATAGGGCGGAAGAAGTCTAATTTGCCAGTGTACGTACATGCAGAGACACCGCACGCCTATCAGTGAAGCAACCAACACTCAGGCTTCCGATCGCCATTCGCTGCCGTTCGCCGCCTTTCGCCTTGTATTTAGTACGCCTCTAATCACGGTGCTGTGTGGAGCGTAGTCAATGAAACCGGAATTTGGTCAATAAATACGCAAATTTTTATAACGGTATTTTCTTATTTTTTGTCACTGATAAATAAGAGCGTTTTATTGTCAACTGCTCAGATTTATCAGTGACGACGTGTTACAATGAAAATAATAAGGAGAAACAAAATAAAAGCAAGTTCTCAAAATAAAATAATACATTTTAAAAACCAAAAAGATTCTCCCAGTCAAAAAAATATTAAAGCAAATGTTCGAAAAGTCCTCCTTGCTCGGCTAGACAATATCCGAGCCTACTATAAAAACCCCTTATAACGTTTCCAAGCATGTTAGGGGTGATAATTTGAAAAGCTTCTTCAAAAACAGATAGAAGTCATTAGGAGCAAGATCGGGAGATAGAGCTGGCCATAAAATAGTTCCCCGTGTACTTATAACCCGATTAGGAAATACATTATCAAGATATTCCCTAACAAGGCCAACATTGTGAGCGGAACAACCATCTTGTTGACAGGCAGTTGGAATAATGTGCTGCTGCAGTAGATCCAAGTATCTAGGACCATTCAAATTGCAATTGCCGTTAATAAAAAATGGCCCAATTACGTGTTCCCCTACAATACCCCCCCCCCCAAACATTTAGTTTTTGGGGATACTGTGTTCTTACGTCAAAATACAAATGCAAATTTTCCCTCGACCAATATCGAACGTGTGTTGGGTTATGACGATTTGACCATTTGACCATCTGCACTTTTTCGGCAACTTCGTAGACATCCATTTTTAGTTTTAAAAATGTATTATTTCAATTAAGAACTTACCCATCTGTTTCTCGAGCAAGGCAGAAATAAAACAAAATAATAAAAACAAAATGAATTTCCAAAAGATAACACTGCAGCGTGCTTCGAATCCACCTCGGTCGTACGGCACTGAGAGTAAATTGGACTTGATTCCCCCTATGTTCGTAGTAGCTTGAAGCGGTCTGTACAGTAATGTCAGTGAACAGGCAAACAGTAATATCCAGCAATTATTAGGGAGTTATTGGAGTACGGCCTGCCACTATTAGTGTCGACCCTACACTAATAGTGACCAACCACAAGTCGCTTGCAAAATAGGGTATTTTGGATTAGCTGTTTTGGGATCGGCGTCATTTGATTATTACTGGTTGCTGTTGTATTTTTAAGTCGTAGGCGCGGTTGTTCAATGGCCGTTCACAGCCAGTTCAGTGTTTCAAACTGGTTTCAGGAAAATGGTGAGTTGTTCAATGTTAGTTCAGAACTTAAACGGAATTTTGCGTGCTCTTGAACCTGGTCCACTTGATCATTTTTGAGGGTTCAAGCGAAAGTTCAGTATAAAAAAACCGTTTTTTGTTTGTTTAAAAAGGAGAAATATAAATAAAAACAATGTTCTTATAGTTGAAAAGAGCCTTTTGAAAATAAAAAAGTATAATTTAGCCGAAATTTTAGTGTTCCAAAAAATTTTTTATTTTTTTTTTGTTGTTTGACATTTGTGCTAGTCAAACTGCTGGTTGAGGTCAATTTTTAGCTTTTATGAAATCGACCTACTAACCTACTAACACATAGTGCAAAATTTGTAGAGAATATTCTGGTGATTCAGGTCAAAAATTGGTGTACTGTGATTCAGGGCAGACCCGGCGCTTGGTGTGAGGCGGCGAGGCAGCCGCCTCGGGCGGCAGTTCCTGAGGGGCGGCGACCAAATGGTGTAAAAAAATTATTAACTAAATACTTTCTCTCCGTTTTTTGGGGGCGGCCGCAGTCCAACCAAATAACGTCAAAATATTATAACTAGAAAGCTTTTTTTTTCTTCACACACATTACTCTTATGGTTTTATTAATATAACAATAACTAAAAAGAAGGTAAACGGTTAAAATAACATAAATAAATAATAATCAAATAAAATAATTACAAAGCATAAAACAATTCTTTCATACCTGATCCATGAGGGACGGTCTTTATCACTGACGCCGCATTGCCTCGTTGAATAGCAAGGCTAATTTTTTGTGTTGTAAAACTTTTGTTCCTTTTTGAAGGAATCAAGCTACTCAAATCAGAAATAAATTTAAGGGCTTTATTCTTCCAAGGACCAAAGGTCTCTACAGCGAAGGGAACAAAGACAAAGCGATCTTCCAACTCTTTATATTTTCGATGTTTATATTTCTGTAAGGTTAATGGAATAAGGACACCAATTATGAGCACACAACTTTATTTCTTTGCGACGTTTCGACGACTCATTTTTGTCTTCCTCAGGCTAAAACATACAACATGGAGATGTATTACACAAACAAATTATTTGTTATAGTTGTGAGATAAAAGTTACAGTAATTTATTGTTAAATTTTTTGTTATTTATACACAAACATTTTTTTTTAAACACAAGTCACTACTCATAATACTGAGTCAACAAATAAAACACAAAAAACCTTATAGTATTTAGTACCAAGAGATCATAGAAAACACTAAAAATAAAAATCAGAATTACATAGACTTACCCAAGAAATGTATGGTGTGAGTAGTTCGGACACTAGGTTGTTCAATAAATACGTAATTACTGGAGATTAAGTCAAGAAACATTTTTAAAATTAATTCAACACAGCTATATTAATTTTTAATTTGTTTATAAAAAGTGTTTGACATACTAGATTTTTCCACGGGTAAAATGTTTACATTGTTGAAGTGCTCCACGGATTCAGAAAAAATATTTCTTGGGTAAAAAACAAAAATATTTAAAAATAATTAAAAGGCAACAATTGAAATATTAAAACCAGTACCAATTTTTGAGAAAAAGGTATAGATATATGCAAATTAATAAGACAAAGAATAATTTTTTATAGTTTAAACCAGAATTTTAACTTTTTTTGCAAAATGCGAGGTTGTCAAAACTAACTATAGATAACAATAAAATATCAAAGATATTTACAAATCTGTTAATATTTTATTATTACTATTTTTTGTTTTTTTTTCTCTTTTTGTTTATTTTTATATGTATTTTTTTTTATTAATGTATTTTTTCTTTGGTATTTTAGACGAACTCTATTTAGTAAGGAATTGTATATAATACTAAGTTAGTCTATATCACTTCGCAAGTTTACTGCATTGTTGTTGTTGATCTTTTATAGTAGTTTAGTTCTTTTTCTACTATTTTTGTGTTTTCAAAATTAAATTGGTGGTTGTTGGTAAAGTGGTGGCTAGCTAGAGGAGATTTTTCGTTTTTATTTTTCTTTTTTTCAAGATACTGTTTTGTTTGACCTATATATATTTGGCCGCATTCACATGGAATATTATAAACTAACCCTGATTGTTTGAGGTGTGGCATTTCGTCTTTAAGTTTTGTGTAAAGGGAGTTTGTTGTATTAAGGTTATAAAAAAAATGTCTATTCCTGTTAAGTTAAAACATTTTCTAAGTTTATGTGACAATCCTTGAACAAACGGTACCTTGTAATACATTTTTTTTTTATTTAATTTTTCTTGCAGCAGGATTAATATGTACACTTGTGAGGCAGTCTATACAGTTATTGTTGTTTATGATTTTCCCAATATCTTTTGTCACTAAGATAATAACCTCTATATAGTAAATTGTTTATGGTACTAATTTTACGTTGGATATTGTGGTATGAATGGTAATTTAAGGTCTTACCAGTGCTTGTTTGTTTCCGATACCAATTAGTATACAAGTTGCCATTGTCACCTCGAACCACCAAAACATCTAAAAATGGTATACCCTTTTGTTGTTTTGGTATCGTTAAAAGTGTGTCGTCAACAGAAACAGATAAAAAAGGAATATTTTAACTTATTTTTTTATGAAATTCGGTAATAACGTAATTCATTACAATGTTTGCCAAAAATGGAGAGCGTGGATTACCTCTTGCGCTTCCATGAAGTTGTTGCTAAATACTACCTTGGAACGAAAAGTAACTTGTGTCAAAGCAAAGGGAAATCATTTCTAAAATATATTCCATTGGTATATCCGTATATGCTGAAATAAACCGTTTTTGTTTTTTGACAATATCTAGAACCAACGAGTTTGGTATATTCGTAAATAATGACACAACGTTCAAGAAAATGAGAATGTAGTCCGATGGAAGTATAATATTTTTTATTTTTTCAACAAATTCTAAAGAATTTTTAACGTTAAACTGAAATCTAGTCGTTAAAGGATTTAGTATTTTATGTAATTAAATAGCTATATTATAAGCTGGTGAGTTTAAACAACTAACAACTGTCCCATGCTTACCTCTGTACTATGACTAGCAAATGATACATCAAAAATTGTAGCTATGGTTAACTAAAAAAGAAGTGGAATCCATTTCACGTAGATTTAAAGGTACGGTTTTAAACTTAGAGATTAAAATAACTATATGGAAAATAGAGGTGTTGGAAAAAAAATTAAAAGAACTTCATCGAACTATAAAAATTATGATTTCTGTGCATAATTATGAGATATTTAAATTGTTTAGGTAATCTCTTTCAGAAAGACTTTGACAGGATAAAACAAACAAATCTAAATAAATTTGACGAATTGGTTGTCTCAACTAATGAATTTACGATCAACGAAAACACTAACTTCATTTTTAATTACGCTACCAATATTCCACATATGATTGCTAGGAAAAAAACAAAATTAAAAAAGAAAAATCTGCTTTGGCCAGCCATCACGGTACCAATAACCACCAATTTAATTTTGAAAACACAAAAATAGTAGAAAAAGAACTAAACTACCAAAAAAAATCAATATTGGAAATGATTTTTATCAATGCTAATAAGAGCAATGCAGTAAACTTGCGAAGTGATGTAAACAAACTTAGTGTTATATACAATTCTTTACTAAATAGAGTTCATCCTAAATAAATAATAAAGAGAAAATAATTTTAAAAATACATTAATTTAAAAAAAATGTCTATCCTTTTTTCTCAAAAATTGGTACTGGTTTTAATGTTTCACGTGTTGTCTCTTAATTATTTTTAAATGTTTTTGTTTCTTACCCAAGAAATATTTTTCCTGAATCCGTAGAGAACTTTAACAATGTAAACATTTTACCGGCGGAAAAATCTAGTATGTCAAACAATGTTTATAAACAAATTAAAAATCAATATAGCTGTGTTAAATTAATTTTAAAAATGTTTCTTGGTTTAATCTCCAGTAATTACGTATTTAGTGAACAATTTATTGTCTGCACTAATCACACCATACATTTCTTGGGTAAGTCGATGTAATTCTGAGTTTTATTTTTATTTATTTATTAATTTATTTTGTTAAATTTTAACCATTTGTGTAATACATCTCCATGTTTTACGTTTTAAATTGAATAAATTGTCGAAACGTCGCGTCGCAAAGAAATAAAGTTGTGTGATCAGAATTGGTGTCCTTATTCCAATTAATCCTACAGAAATATTGATTGAGCAAGACGTGAAACCTACAAATTATGCTCTTTTATCTTTTTATTACATAATTAGTTAGATTTCGTAACGTTATGTAATATTCCCGTGTAGCTGGATTCTGATTACGTTTGAATCTTGAAAAGGCATTGTCTCTTTGCGTGTTTAACTGCTTCATTCATTCATTAGTTAACTAAGGAGAATCTTATTTAGTAATCCGCGCAGTTTTTTTTGAAGCATAAATATCAAAAAGTCGCAAAACTAATGAATATCATCTGTCTCAAACAATACTGAGGAATGAATGTAGAAATGCGAGCGGGACAATCCCCATACACCTAGGCCACCTTGCTGTGCCCGTTGCATGCCCAATTTTTTTTTGATTTTTGATAATGTTTAAATTTTTGAAAATTTATTCTTTTTTTTTAAATTTGGAGAATTTTTGAAAGTTTTGAGTTTTTTTGCTATTTTGAGAATGTTTTAAGTCTTGAAAACTTTATTTTCTTTTTGAATTCTGAGAATCTTTGAAAATTTTGTGAATTTCTGAAAATTTTGTGAATTTTGGAAACTTTGTCAATTTTTTAAAATTTTGTACTACAATTATATTGAGTATATTTACGTTTAATAAATATTTATTTTGATAAAAATATAGAAAAATAATTTCCGGCTTCATTATTATCCTAGGAGCGTAAATAAATACAGTCGTATTAGGACGCTCGTTAAACTTATATTATGGGTTGGGTAAACATAATTTTGATAGAAGGGCGCATTCGCAACAAAAAACTTTTTTAACGTTAAGGTTTTTTTTAATTCACACTGTTACTTTCTCGAGATACCTTTGAGCTGAAATTTAATTGTATAACAGCATGGGCGCTAAATAACTACCTTATTTAATTTACTCTAACTTTTTATTAATAGTTTAATCTACTTTGTGTACATTTCAACTTATATAACAACTTCACTTGATATTTTAACCGCCTGTATATCTTCGGGGTTCATGTCCTTGTCTCCCCATCCCCAAATTATATTCGACTCATCTTGTTCGTCACCTGAAATTGTTACCTAAAAAAATGAAAACTATTTAGGAAAACAATTAATAAAAAAATTACAATAATACGTATTTTTTCATTTCAATTATATCATTTTTTATTTTTTCTGATCTTTGACATGTTATATTTATTATACCTATTATTATGATCATAATATGTGTATTATGTAACTGTAGATATTCTTGTATTACTAGGCTTGAAAAAGACTAAACTATAGTCGAAACGTGGCCACAATAACATAGTTTTCATTCAATCCTCGTATAGTAACTTACTAAATCACTTCAAAAACATCAAGGACACAAAATGACTCAAATATTGAAGTGATTTTACGTTAGGGTAAAACCTTATAATAAAAAAGTGTACAAACATGTCGTAAGACCAATTAAAACATCAGCTGGCGTTATTTAAGAAAAGCGATGTTTGTAATAATTTTTTTGACTGCATAAAACTACAACATCACATTTATTATAAGAAATAACCTAATTTTGTGGCAACGAAGTTAATATCTAATTGCGTTTGAGCTCTTATCCCAATATAAACCAAGAAACAACAAAATGGAAGTAAAATGTCAAAACAAAAAGCCGAAGCATGAAATTCTCAATCAAAAGGTACGATCAAAAATATCTGAAGGAGATGTTAAAAATACTATAAGGATTTTAACATCAAATGACACACTTGCAGAAAGAAATGAAGAAGTACTAAAAATTTTAAAATCAAAACATCTAGAACCAGACAAAGATGAAAATTTTCAAGATGAATTTGAGTTTAAATCAGAATTTAACAATGTTTCTACAGATGAAATAAAAAATACAATTTTTTCTTTAAAGCCTGGCTCTTCAGAGGGTATCGACTCGCTCAGACCGCAGCATTTAAAGGATCTGGTTTGTGATGGTCTAAGTATTTTTTATCGGGCTTTGTTCCTAATGAAATTCGTCCTATATTCCTTGGAGCAAATTTATGTGCCTTCAACAAAAAAGATGGTGGAATACGCCCCATTGCTGTGGGTCTATGTCTCCGCCGCCTAACTGCCAAAATAGTTTGCAAAAGAATTTCCAATTCACTAGGAAACATGTTTCGTCCCCACCAACTAGGTTTTGGTACAAAATGCGAGGCGAAGGCAGCTGCCCACTCAATGAGACGTTTTCTTAACTTTTCTCATAAAAAAAATAAAGCCGTTTTAAAAATTGACTATAAAAATGCTTTTAATATGGCTATTAGAAGTAAAATATTATCAAGTGTAAAAAAATACATCTCAGAATATTTTAAGTACATATCACAATGCTATAGATATAATTCAATACTTTCTTTTGGTAACCAAGAAATTTTGTCACAAAGGGGAGTTCAGCACGGGGATCCCCTTGGGCCTCCCCTTTTTTGTCTAGCCATTCAATCCATAGTAAATCTTATGAAATCTGAAATTATTTTATGGTGCCTTGATGATCGACTAATTGCAGGAGATCCAAATACCGTTTTAGAGGATTTAAAAAAGATAGTGAACTACAGTGAAAAAATCGGTTTAGATCTAAATTTTCAAAAATGTGAACTTGCAATTATTTCAGAAAATCCATCACAAATTACATCGAAATTTTTAAATTTCGCTCCAGAACTGCTCCTCCTGCTGCTACTGCAAACTCCTTTAGAAGAGTTTAGTTATCTAGGCTGTTCATTTTTTTCAAAACAAATTACATCAGAAATTGATAAAAAAATCAGAAAATCTTAAATTCTTTGACTCACATACTATTTACTTAAACAATCTTTTGCCATTCCTAGAGTTTCTTACACATTATGATTTGTCCCTTGCTGGAAATACCTTGAAAGTATGGAAAAATATGACAGCATTTTACAAAACACTATTCAAGAAATTAGTAATTGTGATATAAATTTGAAATCTTGGCTACAGAGCACCCTACCAGTTAAATCGGGTGGTTTAGGAATAAGGGATTTATGTACTCTATCAGTGTCAGCTTTTTTGGGTTCGGTGAATAATATAACATCACTGGCTAATATTGTTCTTCCGGACTATATCTCAACTTTAACTGATTCAGATTTTAATGAATGTTCATCAACATGGCTTAAACTTTGTAATTTATCAGAAAATACATTTGAAAATTTTTGTTGTCTCAAACAACATGATTTGGATTTAGAAATAAGCAAAGTTCGTTACGTTAATTTATTCAATAGTTGGGACTCAGTACACCACAAAGCACGTTTTTTAGCTCTTCAAGCCTCCGAGAGTGCTTTTCCAGCCACAACCGTCGGAAACCTTTTAAATAACAACACTTTTAGAATTTCCATAGCTCTGAGACTTGGTCTTCCTGTGTGTGTGGAACACCCCTGCGTTTGCGGCGAAATAGTAGATGCTTACGGCTCACATGGGCTAAGCTGCAAAAAAAGCGCAGGTCGTGTTTCGAGACATAGGGAGATTAATGACATCATTAAGCGAGCTCTAATTTCAGCCGAATTCTCGGCTGTATTGGAGCCGCTTGGTGTCTCTCGGAGCTATGGAAAGCGAGTGGATAGAATGAAACTGGTGCTATGGAAAATGGGCAGAGAGCTGCTCTGGGACGCCACATGCAGTCACTCACTAGCTCCTTCATACTTAGAAAAAACATCTTAAAATGCATATATTGGAGAGCAAAAAAAAACATAACAAATACAAAGACCTGAAGGACAGATATATTTTTGTTCCATTTGCTGTAGAGACTTTTGGCCCTTGGGGTGATGAAGCAAAGAGCCTGGTCGCTCAAATATACGCAAAATTACCGGATAAAAGGGCTCGGAGTTTCATCACCCAGAAGGTCGGAATTGCCATACAGCGTGGAAATGCTGCGTCTGTGCTTGGAACGATCCCAGAAGAGTTAGGTATGGAAATTTTTTTCTTATTATGTAGATTTTATATACTTTACCGTTTTACAATAAACCAATACAAAGGTCATAATAGAAACCGGTTTTGTTAATTTAAAAGGGATATCACACTTTTCTTATAGAAATGAATCGTAGAAAAGCTTTCCTTGTGACACGAAAAATACTTTGTCTAGCTACCGGAGATCCTAAACTACACGGTGACTTAAAAAACTACCTTACACAGACTAATATAGATGATGAAAACAGTTTTAAGAAGGCTTCCTTGATAACTTGATTTAAGTAAAATGTATACAGTATGATACAGAGTTGTTTTAAATGTGTGAAAAATTATAAATATTTTCAATAAAACTATTCGCTGGATTATATGTTATTATTGGACAGTTTAAAAAAAGAATATTGGTTCATAAAGGGTATCTTTTAAATGATGCACCAAACTACAAGGGTTTATAGTTCAGATCAAAACAAACAAAAAACTTCCTATAAATATAGGGTCCTATGTGCCACCGTTAATAAGTAATTAATTAATTAATTTAAGAAATTCAAATCTTACTTTCTTACTTTTTTGAAAAGAAGAGTTAGAACGTTGATAACAATATTGGAGATAAAGAAATTGCATAAAACACTATTTAGATTTTTTCACAAACAAAGCAGATATTTAAAAGAAAAAGTAACGAAAAAAAGTCGAACCTCTCAACTACAATAGTAGTTAATTTGCCTTGGTTAACTTCCTGACCGACTTGAATAATTAATTTTTTAAAAATCCTACGCACTGTAAGCACCAACCTAGGGCAAGGTACAGCGTTGATTGATGTTTGTCACTCATGGGTAAAACTTGCTCTTACACTTTTTGGCCAGTGAAGAAAATTGACGACTGAACATTGATAAAAAAAAATTATTTGACAATTTCTTGGAAACTAAAGATGCATTTTTTCAAAAGGAATAGCCCACGAAAATACATCATAAATCATCAACTTAATGAGCTAACAGGGGCTCGATTCTGGGCTTAATAGAACGATCATACTCTGAGAAGTGATCAATCGCACAAAAGTAATTCGAACGACGCACGGTGGTCGATTTTTCGGAAAACGCGGACATAAATGGAAAAATTAAAAAATTCAAAATCTATCTAAATTTGCCCCTATATGGTTGTCAAGATACTAGGCGAATAGTTGGCCAAAGAATAAATTATACTTTTTACGAGTTTGACATTACGTATCAGTATTCAACATCAAATTTCAAATAGAAGACCCAGAGTTGACAGTATTCAACTGTTAATATCTCGAAAACAGTTGAAGATCCACATAGGGTACGTTATATAAAAATGCAAAAATATACTGGGTGTTCCATTTGAAAGTTTCGGTTGGCATTCTTTTTAATATACCCTACATACATCAAAAATATTCTAGTATACTGTAACATTTATCATATTGTATCAATTACTTTAAAGTAAATTTGATTGTTCTAAACTAACATTTTTAGTTTAATTTTGTGAAGTGAGCTTAAAATTAAAATATCATGTGACTTTAACTGCAACCAAAATTATCACGTGACTGGACACTTTTAAATAGTCACGTGACCATCAGTGCTCTATTCAAACTGTATTTGACATCCCATTTTTTGATAAATAAAACCCATTCAAGCTCCAATCGTCTTTCAATCTAAATATCTTTCGTAGATCCCCCCTCAAATTTAGCTAATTAATAAATTACTTACCTCTTAAAAATGTCTTGAGATACATGTGAAAATTTACACGATCATCCTGTGTATTAGCTAAATAAGAATAAATTTATCTTTTTATTAAAACTAAATACGATTAAATTAAAATGTTGAAGTTTTTTTTTAATATCCGCGTTTTTACAAAAATCCACCACTGTGCGAGTCCTACTCTAAAAGACGGTCAAGTTTGCCGTAGCATGCGCATTAGCGAGTTCGGTCACGTGATGGTTTCGTCCAATAGCGTGCTCTGAAATAATACGAGTGACATTTTTCACACGAGCTTTCCTACAACTCCCAACTACTGGGTCTAGTCGAGAGAACGGATTCGCTTAAAAATTGTTGTTTGAGGCAGCTCTGCGCGTGCTCATAATAGTTTGGTGATTATTCGATCGTCTCGTCACTGCTTTTAAGCGCGTTTATTGGTTGAAACTACTTTTCTTCTCTCAGGCGAACGATCACTTCCTATGACTTCCACAATCGGTACCCATTGGTGCAATAAATAGGAGCCGAGCTTAGAAAAACAACACGTGCCCAACTACAAGTACAAAATATAAGGGATCTCAATAAATCTCGGTATCTACACTTAGAAATGTGTTAGATTAGATTTTTCAGTTTGTACGTTTGTGATGTGACGAAGACACTTTGAGCATCTCTAAGTGAAAAAATTTAATCTAATTCTTTGATGAATCTATCGTGTAATTCTCCGCGTTTGGCTCGAACCATTTCGTTTGCTTTTGTAGAGGTGAGCCTATGATGCGATGTTGTCTCATTTTGGAAAAAATAGTAGAAATTTGCAAGCAGGACATAAAAAGCGGAACCCGCAAAAATGTACCGGTTACTGAAAGAAGACCGTTCAAAACACAATACGTCGCCTTATATTAAGGCTCGGCAACAATCACTCCGGAGCTATGTAAAATTTAAAAAAAGTAGATTTCTTGTCCATGATGTAATGAAGCGAATTATTTAAGCGCGGTAAAAACTACTTAAAACGTTCATTCTTTTTGGGTAATATGCTGAGGCAATAGTGCTGACGGTTCTTAGGGGCGACAACCCCTAGTGATTAGAAACTAGAGATAAACGTATCCATTTATAAGCAATACTAAGCTTCATAAAAGAAACGTAGGCGCATTTCGATTTATGTTGTTGAATCCCCACTTTGTCGTAATAGGATCGCTCTCTTTCACCGACCTCCGCTAAGCTGCGATTCTCCTACCGACCATTCACCATAAGTACTCGTTTTATTAGTCGTAGCGTTGCTCTCTGACTCCCTCTCCCCTTCCTGACCTCTTCCTGCTTAGAGTTTAATCCTGTATTTGGTGCCTTCATCTCTGAATTAAACTGGGCCGGTTTATTATCCTAGTCAAGTACTAGGATATTAAACAAGGAAAACCATCCCTTATCCCGGTTATTCCCGCCTATTCCAATATCCTTGCTTAGAGTTCAATCCTGCATTTGGTGCTATCATTTCTGGGTTGAACTGCAGCGGTCTATTATCCTACTCAAGTACTACCAATCCTGTATTTGGTGCCATCAAATCTGGATTAAACCGCAGCATTTGGCATAACTGTTTTAGTACAAGGATGTAAAATTAGGAATACTCCTTTCCCTTAACCTATTCCCCCCTCCTTCTTTAAGAATGCTAAGGCCTTTTTATAGTTAAAACCGTTATATTTAGTTATTCTTGCTTTGCTTGCTTTTCCGCTTTTTGATTGTTTTGCACTGTTCGCTAAATTTTCCGACTTCCGCACGCATGCGCATTTCGCTTTGTTACCGCTTTGATTGACACGGTACTAGGCTTTTGACGTGTGACCGTTTTGTTAAGCCAATAAAACAAATTTATTTTTTCTTTTTTTTTTGTTTAACCAAGCGTTTTATTTATTTAGTTTGTTTATTTTCCTAACTCGAAGAACCTTAGGGACAAGTGGTCTTCCACCACTATAAAATAACGGAGTGGCGCTCGAGCAAAACAAAAACGCCACTTTTCTGAAAATACTAATTTACACTTAAAATATCAACAAGTGAACAAAACACTCTGACAATGAAAAATAAATAAAAAGAAAGGTTCGTGGCATCGGAAGCACATTTTGATTTTCAATTTATTACCACCAGGCCTCCAAGATCTCCACGAACCTTTCTTTTTATTTATTTTTCACGGACAAGAAATCTACTTTTCTTAAATTTTACTTGGCTCTGTTTTGCACAAGCCTCCTCCTCCTTAATATAAGGCGACATAATATAAACTCCAATTGGGGGTGGAGTTGCTGCGAACGTTGTGTTTTGGACGGTCTTCTTTTAGTAATCGGTACATTTTTGCAGGTTCCGCTTTTGATGTCCTGCTCGCAAATTTCATTCTTATTGATATTTGCATCCTTTAACACTTTGATTTTTACTTTATTCCGACAGACGTCGGGCTGCATATAGCCGAACCAACATCCCGCGTTTTTTTGTTTAAATTCACTAGGTGTGGTTGCTTATGTTACGCTTCATATGCCAGGTACAGTCCTGTGTTACCCTGATGATTCCGAACAAGGATGAAACATGCCTGTAGGTTTCTGGACTATCTATTAGATCTTGGAGGCCTGGTCGTAATGAATTGAAAAGGAATGTGCGTCCGCTCCCACGAACCTTTCTTTTTGTTCTATATACAGTTTTTTCTTTATTAATTAATTAAATTTAAGATAGTTTTTTTAAAACTTGTATACCATTTACCTTTTTCGGGTTCCTGTGGGATTGAGTAGAGTCTCCTGTTCTTAATATTCTTTTTAAAATATGTTCATCTGATACAGTTTTTAGTTCTGTCACCCACCTATTGAAACAAATATTTTAGTTTATTATTTAACGAAACCAAATTATTTAAACGCTGTTTTATATTCAATGTAGTTCAGCTTTACAACGACTTTACTCATAACTTTAAATTAAAATGTGGCTTTTTGTAAATGCATAAAAAATATTTTGTTTGATAAACAAACACAGACAAGTTAAATGAAATATTTTAATCAACAATGGGTTGATGTTGAGTATCTGATTTCAAATTACCTAGACTTTGCTCTTTGGGAATTAGACTAATTTTTCCTATATTGTTCATTTAGTATTAATTATAACGTATTGTGAAATATTTTTCCTTGTGCCGGTATTACTCTATAAAATTCATATCATATTTTATAAAAATATTTCTTTTATTTTATAAAATATGATATATTACACTGTAAAATGTTTCACCAAACATCTTTTACAAAAGATCTTTGAGAAATAAATTTTATATTTCATTTGTCAAAGATCTTTTTTAAAAGATAAGTGGCACTTCCTAACAGGAACAAAAACTTTTTAGCCTAACTGCACCTACTATTCTTTGAGGGATAAAAAAAGTCAAAATCACATACTTACTTGGCATAGCGTATTCCGTGGGCTTTTGATGAAGATTTTATAAAACCTGTTTTAATCGATTACGACCAGCCAACACTACTGTCCAACTTGTTAACAGCCCCAAAAACGCCGTCAAAAAGTAAGGTTAGGGTGACAATTTTTTTTCTTAAATTCAGACGGTTTAATCAAGAGCAATGAAATTTGGCACGTATGTTGGCCTTCGGCCAACGTACCCTTGCGTGTAATAAAAAACTACATATGTGGCCTCTAGGGGGCATCAGGTGTCAAAAGGTTTTTTTAAAACTATCCCTCATACCTTTTATACTACCTTCCATACAAAAACACGTAAACTAATATTTTTAGCAGCTGAAATTTTCGGCAAAAAATTTTTGTGAACGGACCCTCAGAAAAGGGGCTATTCACATACAACTTTTTTTTTCAAGTGAGAAGACACCCCCTTTAGCACTTTGTTGGAAAGTTTATTGAAAAAGAAAAACGTTCGTGTGATTGTTTTTGACATTTGTCAATGTATGTGTCAAAATCCTTAAGAAATGGTTGTGTTGGACTTCAAATGGAATATTGTCCCTAGAGAGTTGGAAATTCGTTTTTTAGGAAAATCTAAAAATAGGTCAACTAGTATTTTTAGCAGTCAAAATTTTCGACATAAAACTTTTGTGAACGGACTCTCAGAAAGGTGTCTATTCAAATAGAACTTTTTTTTCAAATGAGAAGACTCCGCTTGTGGCACCTTGTTGGAAAGCTTATCAAAATAGAAAAAAGGCTTGTGTATTTTTTTTTTTGATATTTGTCAATCTATGTGTCAACAATTCTCACAAAATTATTTGTCGGACTTCAAATGCAACTGCCCCAGGTGGGTTAAAAATTTGTTTTTTCCTTTGAAAAGAAAGGTTGTATGTGAACCCGTTTCTGAGGGTAGGTTCACAAAAATTTTAATCCGAAAATTTTTATTGCTAAAAATATTAGTTAACGGGTTTTTGGCTTTTTCTAAAAACATATTTCTAATCCGCTAGGAGCAATGTTCCATTTAAAGTCTTACACAATTATTTTTTGAGGATTTTTGACACATGGATTGACGAATGTTAAAAAAAAGTACACGAGCTTTTCTTTTTCCATAAGCTCTCCATCAAGGTGCCACAAGCGGGGCATTCTCATTTGAAAAAAAAGTTGTATGTGCATAGACCCCTTTCTGAGGGTTCGTTCACAAAAATTTTAAGCCGAAAATTTTTATTGCTAAAAATATTAATTAACGTGTTTTTGGATTTTTATGAAAAACAATTTTCCAACCTGCTAGAGGTAATGTTACATTTGAAGTCCGAATCAATCATTTTTTGGGGATTTTGACACATGGATTGACATATGTCAAAATAAATTACATTAGCGTTCTTCTTTTTCCATAATCTTTCCAACAAGGTACCACAAGCAGGGTCTTCTCATTTGAAAAAAAAAAGTTGTATGTGAAGAGACCCCTTTCTGAGGGTCCGTTCACAAAAAAATTTTGTCAAAAATTTTAACTGCTAAGAATAGTTCACGTGTTTTTGTATTTTTTGAAAAAATAATTTTTTAACCCGCTACGGCCAATATTCAATTTAAAGTCTCCACCCTGTATAATATTACTTACAAGTCTACTATATCGAAAAAAATTTCGTGACAAGGCCCCTAGATTAGGGGCTAAAAATGTCCATTTCAATTAAAAAATTGTATTTTATTAATCCTTCAGCCAAAAAATGCACCACCAGGGGACCAGTGGACCATTTCTCAATTTTAAATAGCCCCAACTTTGTCCCAGCCCTAAGGGCTGTAAGGTGGCGAGATCTAATTTGCACCATTCTCATATTCGAGAAAACACTCCATGTGCGCATTTAAAACTCATGAATTTGCCATAACCAAATATTATAAAATATGAAAATCTCAAACCCCAGAGGCGACCCAAAAAGTGCAACATTTTTTGCACTGACGGATCCAAAATGTCTTCAGGCGTTAGATCCGGAGCTTATTGCAACCTGGGAATATCAGGATTATACATAGTCTTGGACGAATGGCTACAATTTTCCAGGAGGAACTCTTCGCCATTGAAATGAGCGCACGTTGGATGATAGATCATAACTGGCGCAACAGATCAATAAAGATACTCTCCGACAGTCAAGCGGCCCTTAAGGGTCTTGAATCCTATAGGTGCTCATCGAGAACCGTTAGGAGCTGCCAGGACACACTGAACACCCTAGGGCAAATAAACACTGTGTCGCTGGTATGGATTCCGGGACATTCTGGGCATCGGGGAAATGATACTACCGGCCAGCTGGTGCGTGAAGCGGCCTCTGCCGTCTTTATTGGCCCCGAACCAGCTCTTGGAATAGTATACAACACAATCAACACTGCTCTCTCAGGCTAAAAATATAAAAAGTGAGCCAAAACAGACCCAATAGTGGTCGCAGTGGACAGTGCCATACTGGCACACTCACAAACTCGTACATTTTAAGAGCCTATATTTTTTACATCCAACTTTACGGAGGCAAGATCCAATGGGGATGGAGATTTTTATATTTCATAATATTTGTTACACCAAATTCATGAGTTTTAAATGTGCATTCGGAGTGTTTGCTGGAACATGAAAATGGTGAAAATTAGATCCCGCCCCCTTACAGCCCCAGGCACTAAAACAAAGTTAAGGGTATCCAAAATTGAGAAATGTTCCACTAAACCAGTAGTGGTGTATTTGTGTTGACATAGGGTGAAAGATAGTGAAATATAATTTTTTAATTGAAATCGACAATACCTTTAGCCCCAAACCTATGTATATAGTAGACTTGTAGGTAATAGTATGGGCTACTAACTGACTGAGATTTAAATGTGCAGGTGCATTAGTATGGAAGGTATGAGGGATAGTTTAATTTTGGCCCCTGTAGCCCCATAGGGGCCACATATGTAATATTTTATGACACACGAGGGTATGTTGTTGAAATGCCAACATTTGTGCCATATTTCATTGCTCTAGCTTAAACCGTCTGAATTTAAGAAAAAAATTGACACCCTAACTCTACTTTTTGACTGTAGCATTTTTGGGGCTGTAAACAGGTTAGGCAGTGTTGGTGGGTCCATTAGTAATCGATGGAAATAAGTTTCATAAAATCTTCATCAAAAGGTCCACGGAAGCCAAATTTTCTACGTATGCCCCCTAAGTAACAAGGTTGAACGCTATTTTTCGCACAGTTGCCTCCACAACATAGGAAACCTATTAAAAACGTATTCGTACTGTACAATTGTCTAATATCAATCAGACATAAAAATTAGTTCACCTTATAATTAATTATGATTACAACGAGACGTGATGATATCTAAAATAAAGACATGGGAGTCAGCAGGTTGCTACATATAGTGTGTATTTATGTATATAAAAAATTAAGTATAAATACCTGTACAAAATATTACTAAAATCAGTATTAAACCTACCTTTAGTATTCTTACTCAATTGTAAAACACAAATATAAAACAAAATCTTAAATAAAATATTTCCAAACTAAAAGGGTAAATCTTTCAAAAATATATTCAAATTCTTAGACTATTACACGACAATATGAATACAACAGTCCTGAGCAACGATGAACCAGGAGAGTCATTCCAGATTACAACAGGCGTTAAACAAGTGTGTGTTATTGCGCCCACCCTATTCTCTATATTTTTAGGTGCCATGCTTCACCTTGTTGATGAACATCTACCGCCGGGAGTTGAAATTCTATATAGATTCGACGGTGGCCTACTTAACCTAGGCAGACTGCGAGCAAAAACTAAGGTCTCGACAACCTCGGTTATCGAACTGCAGTACGCCGATGATACCGTCGTAATGGCCGATACAGAGGAAGGTCTACAGCTGGTAATCAACGCATTTAACCAAGCCTACAAAAGCATTGGTCTAAAGGTCAATATTGCCAAAACGCAAATTCTTCACCAAACAGAACCAGGTACGAATCCCCAAGATCCAAACATTTCCATAAATGGCCATCCTCTGCAGAACGTGGAACATTACCCATACCGTGGGAGTCACCTATCATTAAATGCAACTATTGACGCAGAAACACAGCATCGCCTGAAATGTGCTAGCGCAGCGTTCGGACGGCTTTCGAAGAGAGTCTTCAATAATCACGACATCAATGCGGAGACCAAGCTTCCTGTCTACAACACAGTTATAATACCAACTCTAACATACGGATGCGAAACATGGACCACCTACAGAAGGCATATCAAACGACTAAAAAAGTATCACCGAAGTTGTTTAAGATGAATACTGAGAATCAAATGGCAAGACCGACGAACAAACATAAGTGTTTTAGGAGAAGCCAGAACAACTAGTATAGAAGCTCTTATCTTCAAGCACCAGCTTCGTTGGACTGGTCACATTATCCGCATGCCCGAAACACGTCTCCCAAAGGAGATATTTTGTGGACAACTGAAGGAGGGAAAGAGAAATAAAGGCAGTCAACAAAAAAGCTAAGGATCACATCAATATAAACAACTTCGAGACCACGGCAAACGATAGGGCTTCCTGGCGCCGAACAGTGCATGAGGGAGCACAAACTTTTGAAGAGCAACGACGTAGACTAGAGACGGAAAAGAGAGAACGTAGGAAGGAGCGACAAAATGGAAGAATGGATAACCAACAACACCCGGCTGTTGCCGGAGACTAGGTGTGCCAGTACTGTGGAAGGGTGTGTGGCTTGAGAATTGGCTTACATAGCCATCAAAAAACGCACAACAGATAGCGACGATACAGAATAGAGGAAATCATACTCGGTATCGAGTGATTGCCTATGATGATGATGATGATTACGCCTAATAGGTTTTGTAAAATTTTTCTGATTTTATTTGGGAAAATTTCAGCGGCAAAGTTGGTACCAAAATATGTTTTGAGAATGTTGTGATATATCTTGATTCTTCTTCTTTAAGTCGATTTTATTAAAGATTTTTGAACCATTTAGCTTTGCTAAGACTTCATCAATTGTAGTGTCTTTCCCGAAAAATGGCTTCTTTGGCATTTCTGATATCAACGCAGCTTCATATTTGTTCTGTATTGTTTAGTTTTGGTACAACCACTATTAGGGAAACCCAGTGAGTTGGTCAACTTGCCTTTTCAATGATTCCTTGTTGCTCCAGTCCGGATAATTCCATTTCTACTTTATGTCTCATGTGGAATGGAATCCTTCTATGTTTATTGGCTACTGATGGTACATTTGGGTGAATGTCCAGCTTGATTACTGTGTTGGTGAGATTTTCTACAACTTTGACTAGGTGCGGGTAGTGTTTTTTCCACAAAATTTTTCTCTATGATGTTATTAGCACTTTGCATGTAATTTTCTGTGAAAAAAGCAAGTTCGAGTTCGTTTGATGTTGGATATGACATTTTTGGAAGCTGTTTGATACTATATTGAATGAGCAGTCTGAATCGCTATTTTGCTTCTGTTTTGTAAAATTGACATTTCTTACTGGTTTTTTTTCTGTAAAGGGTTGGTTTGAGGTAGACGTTTGCTGGGTGTTCGAATTACCTGACTGCTGGTGTTGCCCTTCGTTTCTTTCTATGTTTGCTTGCTTAGTCAAGCATACTTGGATGCAATGTCCTCGAACAAATGAACAAAAATGACATGTTACGTTAAGAGCAGGACAAGCTTTTCTACCATTTTTGTACCAGTTATTACCACAGTTCTTGCAGAATCTGTTTTGGTTATCATTTTGGCTTGTATTTTGGTAACTTGTGTTGTAGTAAGGCCTTGTTTTTGTATTCAGTATTATTATTTTGTTGTTTATTGTTAAGTTTTATCCTGTTTACACCCATTTCACAACTTTCCAGTTCTAAAACTTGTTTTTCTGTCAACTCGTTTATTTTAGTTTGTCTAATTATATGCTGTAACGTCGGATTGTCTGTCATGGCATACCTGCGTAGCTTGGAGGAGGTTGTCCCTTGAATAATTTATGATTTAATATCCCAATCTACAAAACCATATTGTGCAGTTTTAATAAGCGAGCATAAAAGTCATCAATTGTTTCAGTGTTTAGTTGTTTGGCTTGTGGAAAGTTGTATATTTTGAATTCTACGTTAATTTGGCGGGCAAAATGTTTATCAAGTTTAAGTTTGGCACTTTCATACTTTGACCTGGCTGTGGGTAACTGTATGGTAGGAAAAATTAAAGGGGCTGGCTCTCATAAAGAGCCGAAAGTATCAAACACTTCTTCCCCTATGCAATGAAGTAACATCGCTTCCATCTTGCCGTTGCAGAAAATCACGATCAGACATGCTTTCAAATGGATGGCTGCTCCGTTCATAATGCACGAATTGTGGGGACATATTTGAGAAATAAAAATAAAATCAATTAGACGCTTCTAAACGATTTTTTGGCCAGCGAGGTCTTCCGATCTTGCTCCCAATAATTTCTGTCTATGGGGTTATCTGAGGGATCAAATTTACGTTGAAAATGGGTACAAAACAATACAAGACATAAAAATGGTGAAATCACCATAAAAAATCTGCAAAATACTAGTCCGAAAATGTTGGTTTATTTGAACATTTAATTTAGATTTGTTGCCTGTGATTGTTTTGTAGATGATAATTCAACATTTATTAGTAATTTTTTTTGCGTTGTCCTTTTTAGTTAAAACTACCGACAATAAAAAATATTGACATTATAACAAAACTCTGTCATTTTAACTAGTACTTATTATTTTTTACTAAATACAGTATGATGCACCTTTACCTAAAAGTCCTATATTGCGACGACAAGCGTATGAGCCGTTATAAGAAATTATTATTACTATACGATTAAAGCCCAAATGTCAAAAAAACTGTACGTTAGCCAGTTAGTTCTGTTTAATCCTTACTTTCATCCTATTTTATAACTATTTGTTAATTATTTTTTGTGGCTGATTAAATTTCAAGCATAAAAAGAGATACCAAAATTCTCATTGAGTGCGGGTATGAATTTACTAAAAGATTTCCCCGCACTCAGTACGTTCTTTTTCAGATGGATGTAGAAGAAGTTACAATAGTTTGTTTGATAAATGTCAAATTTTACTGTTTAACTTTTTTGTAAACTTTAACAAAAAAACTACTATTACCTTTCTACGTAAAAATGTTGCCAAAAATGAACCGACGAATACGTACCCAATTTTAGCCATAAAGTCCAAGAAGCAAGTTGTAAAATTAAGCCTGTAGTTGCCTAATTCAGCCGCTTTGTAGTCCCATGGAAACACGTGGTGGTAATTATGCCATCCTTCGCCATTAGTAAGGAACGATATAGCCCAGTTGTCCCTTGGTCGAATTTGTCTGAGTAAAGTAAATTGAAAAAAAATTACCATTATGCAAGAAGCGATTAATTTGTTTCGGTGTTAAAAAAGCATCTGTTATAATATAAGTAGGTAGCAACTTCCAACATTCATTTGCAAAATTCTTATGGTCCCCTGTGCAACTCATTTAAATTTAAAACTCGTATTTTATTACATCATAAATACAAATAACAAGCTGGCGGGGGGAGGAATGATTAAATTTAATTTTTCTTTATTAATAGGGAGTTATCGGTACGTAAAGACGGCATACTATGACTTTAATAAAGTTGGCACTATTTCTAACAGTTCCGCACGAACTTGTCATCTTGTAATGCTCTTATTGGGCCATCCGTAAAGTTGACATAATTAAATTCCTTTATTAAAGTCAACATTATTTTGATAGCTCCGCGCACAAGAAAGCTCTAGCTGAACGTAGATTTCGGAAAGCCCCGGCAAACAAGAAGAACTCCGTCTAATAACAGATGGGTAAAATGCCGTAAATATGTAGTAGTCGTGTGGAACTGTCAAAAATAGTGCCAGCTTTAAAACAATTGTATTTTTAACATATTAGCGAACGTATTTTGCAAAGAGACGAGTGGTCTTTGTGCGGAACACGTCCTGACACGCTACAGACTCCGTGATCCATCGCCAATCCACGACCAGTTTCGATTTTATTGAATCTCATCAATAACACTAGTTAGTGTTATCTCTACACGGAGCTCTTGCCTGGATCCACCTGATGATATTCAATAAATCGAAACCGGTCGTGGATTGGCGATGGATCACGGATCAGCGTATCAGAAAGTGTTCCGCACAAAGGCCACTCGTGTCTTTGCAAAATACGTTGGCTAATACGTAAAAACCACAATTGTTTTAATTTCTTTGGTAACAAAAGCTTTGAACTAACTTTGTAATTCAATGCCGGTAGGGGTATTTGCCCTTAAAGTAGTTGTTTTAGTTAGTTCCCTGTATAGTGCCAGCTTTATTATCAACCTATAATGTACCGATACGTCGCATTATACACTTCGCCCCCCAAATAAACACATACGTATTTCTCAAAAAAAAAGCTTTTTTGTTTTCACTAAAGATGAGTTATTTGGGTCAAAAAAGACCTTACAACATTTTGGAATTGTGTGTGTCTGTCTGTAACACGATTACTCAAAAACGGCTTGACCGATTTTTATCAAATTTGGCACAAATGCTCTCTGATACGAGGCGGGTGAGATGATTAGTGGGGTTGGGGGTTGCGAAGGGGGTAGAAATGAGGGTTACATTTTTTTAAAATATCGTAACTCGCGAACCGTAGCAGTTAGCGACACGCGGTTTTCACATTAAGATAGATAATTGTATTTTCAACCAAAAAGAAAATATCTTGAAAAAAAAATTGGAAAATATATATATTTTTAATATTTTAAAAAGATTTTGTGGATGTCTATACGCGCCTGCTGACAGTATCCAGAGTTAAAGGGGGAGTTCTCTTGTCCTTACTATGGACACTCATAGTAGACAACATTTGAACCAGACTGAGTAGAACTGGATTCACAGTTCAAGGCTACGCAAACGACCTGGTCATTACGGTCAAGGGCAAACATGAAGGGGTGAGCAAAAACCGAATGCAAACTATTAAAACCTAAAGCGAAGGTGAAGGACTATCCCTTAACCCTAGCAAGACCATATTAGTTCCGTTTACAAGAAGGTTGAAGCTACGGCTGAGTGCACCCACCCTAAACGGAACACAATTAACACTCTCCAATGAGGTAAAATATCTTGGGGTCACACTTAACTGCAAACTTAACTTGAACAGCTACTTAGATAAAAATCTCTTGAGCCTCAACGGCTATCTGCAAACTTGTTGGCAAGACATAGGGGCTAAAAGTAAAAATGGTATACTGGATTTACCAAATAGTTATAAAGGCCATGGTCACCTATGCCTCGTTAGTATGATGGCCAAAAACCAAACAGGTCACCGCTTAGACCAAACTTAAAAAGGCCTTGGAGGCACTGCTATATATGCCTCCACTTCATCTTAGCATGAAAAATGAAACAATTCAGACCGGGGCTTGTTAGAAAATTTTTTTTTGCTAAAAGTTTTAAACCATTTAAGGAAACAAATTTAAAAATACCCAGTACAGGCAAGAAATTAGGCGCCAGCAGTCTGTGTGTATAAGTGGCTACATCCCTTAAAAGTTCGATTATAGTTAAGGGTCGACGAAAAACAGGCAAATGAGTGCACATCTTGACAATCAAACAAAGAACGTAAGCGTGGCGTGGCGTGGGTTGCAACGTCTATATAAGGCCAAGCGCACATGCAACGGCATTCAGACTCATTTTTGTCACGATGTAGCAAAGAAGGTTTGGGTCACTCTGGGGATTTTTCTTAAATTAGGGGGGGAGGGAACGCTCCGATGCATTGGGATGCGGCTCTTGTATTTTTTTTTGTTTTTCCGACGCTCTAACGGTTCACCGGGATGCGTTGCTTTGTCTTGTGCACGGTTCACCGAACAAGACAAAGTCTCTTTTTCTTTTGATTTTTTTCTTTTTAATACGACGCTCCAACCGTCCACCGGGATGCGTTGCTCTGTCTTGTGCCCGGTTCACCGAACAAGACAGAGCCCTTTTTTTTTCTTTTTTTTTGTTTTTTTATATACGACGCTCCAACGGTTCACCGGGATGCGTTGCTCTGTCTTGTGCCCGGTTCACCGAACAAGACAGAGTTTCTTTTGTTTGTTTATGTTTTGCTACGGCACTCACTGCACAGTGTCGGCTCTCTCTAGCTAAATAGGGAAGGATAACGGGGAGGGGGGAATTAGAAATCTCATTCAAAATAAACAAACTAAAATTGTCACTAAAAGCTCACTAACGTCTAAATCTGTACAAGTAACGTCAAACAAATAATTAAATTAAAATTGGTGGAAAATCATAAAATACATTACGTAAATAAATTTTGAAGTTGGTAGAAAATAAATTAAAATCACAAATAAAAATAATTACTATTAAAAGGGGCACAATAGACTCAAATCAGTCTTTCTACAAAATCAGCATGATTCTTGACTGCTGGAGAGGGACGCTGTGCGTCAGAGTGGTCAGATTAGCGAATTTGGTGAAATACGGCTTCGCTGGTTTGGCTGCTTTGCCGTCCGTCGTTGTCTTTCCTTTAGGAAAGAATTGTGGTGACGGTGATATTTTTTTCAGTAATTTTTAAGATAAAACGCACGTTCAAATCTAAAGATCAGAGAAATGAAGTTCCGACAGCGGAAGCAAAATTTTGCAGGTAATTTATTAAACGGGAAAAGGGGAAATTAGGGGGGACATTGAATTGCCACGGCATTATTATCTTTCCAGTATTGCACAGTGAGGGTTAAATATTTTAATTAGTATTGCTTTTATTTTTTTACAATGATTTTTTTTTATTCTTGTTTTATTCTACTTCCTATAAAAATTTATTTTAATTAATGGTTCTGTTACAATTTCGAATTATAAGTACTATTTCACAGATATTAAAAGTAGACTCCTCGGGTGAAAAATTTCAAGAAGATTTATTGTCTCTGTTAACAAATCTTTTGTTCGAGAAGGGTACCCTTCACAATGGGTATATTGATATTTACTATTCAAAATCAAGAAAGCTGGTAATGGGCTTTGACAAAAGAGGGTGTATTGGTATGACCATAAACCAACCACATTATGAATATTTTGTGTATGTTGGTGCGTGGCCGTGTTTTTGTTGGTGTATTTTTTAAACAAATAAATTTAGTAAAGCTTGCTAATGATAAAGCTGTGATAGGAGGTCAAGTTTTCCTAAGTGTCTTGAGCCTTGCGTTTGCTTAACTAGCAGTCTTTATCACATGGTAAATTATCTCTTATATAACTACGTAACCCCTCTACGGACAGGTTACCTAGGGCGTACTTATTTTTGTTCGTTCTAGAAAATAGCCAACAAGGAATGTTTTTCTATAATAGTGGGTTAGTCAAGGTACTACAGGCATTTCAACTAAACAGCTCATTACTCACCTCTCTTGTAACTCGAAGCAGACATAGACTGATGGAACAATCACAAAGGGGAGCTTGGGTAAATCTCTTGATTCTTGGATGGTAAATAAACAATATACTCAAGGTATCAAGAATCCCGTATCTAATTAGGATTCACTTTTAATATTTTTATGAGTTAATTATCACAATTTTTTGTTTAATCGTGGTACTTTTTATATAGCATAGATGGTATAACTATTTTTTTTACATTTACCCTTTTATACACTTTTTATTCATTATAACTGTAATATAAATTGAAATCGTGTGGTTTTATTTGACTTCCGGTAGGAAATCAACTGTGTCAAACTCTTTAGAACCTGGGTAAAAGAAAGACAGGGGGTAATACTACAAACACAACGTAGCGTCCTTAAGAGAAAAAAATATTATTCAAATAAATATCTGAAGAAAAATAAGGTAGTTAATGTATGAAAGCATCTGTGTGCGTCATGCCTAGAAGTTTTCATAATTTAACAAAACCGACGAGGTTGTTGATGTATGAAAGTATCACCTGGCCAGTGGAATTTTCATAATTTAACAAGACCCGGGTATAAACAGTTTCAAAAAAGAGGCAATTAGTATGCTCGTAGGCTATTCCCGATAAATAGTTTCAAGCCTGGAGATCTGAAGGGTCACCTCCGTATCCTCAAAGAAATAAAACTGGAAAATGCCAGAAAACCAACCGACCAAATGACGGCCGTGTTGGACTTCCATTCGAAGAGGTTATAAACGATCGCCAATCATGGAAAAATAAATAACTTCCACAAGCCAATAACGCCTCGCTCTAGTACACTGACGGCTTCAAACTTGAGAATGGAACCGGATTGGGCATTTCCGGCCCTAACTTTAAGCTATCCAAGTCACTAGGAAAATATCCCACCATATTCCAAGCTGAACAGCCAAGCGGCTTTAAAAATATAAATGTGCGTCAAAACTAGTCTCGGAATGCAAACAAACCCTAAAAGTGCTTGCAACCCACAGCCAGGTAACCTTGATGTGGATACCAGGACACCGAGGGAAAGCGTGCAACGAGGTGTTACCAGACCGTATGTAACCGTGACTCTAATTAAATTAAATTTTAATAAGAACCTTTTTTTTATCACTAATAAGCAAATTAATGTTGTAATGCCCAACTAAATTTAATTTAATAATTCATTTCTTAGGAGTGGGTCTATTAATTCTTCTTGGTTTGTCCTAATTATCTATGTCAATTTTATTTAAGCGCCACCGAAAATCACTGAAAACTCTGTCGCTGATAGTTACTCGTTGTGATCGAGCAGGCTTAGAACAATACAGTCCAGTGCAAATATCCATAATACTATATTTTAACAAGATAAATCAACCAATTTAATTGAGTAACCACTAGCAAAAGCCATATAGCCTTAAATTAATATTTGAAACAATGAAATTTTGGAACCTTTGCGTAAAAGAACTTATTAAAGTTCAGGGGAAGTGTCAAGGACTATAATAAGCAGTAGAAATAATCCTAATTTTATCTTTGTTAGACTTAACTTAATGTCATGATGGAAAAGTCACTTCTTTTTGGCGGGTTTCTGGCAGCATAACTTCATTTTTTAACACGTATTATTTTTTTGTAAATATCTAAGGAACTCATTAATTCCAATTCAAGGGTTTAGTTATAATTCTTTTGTTTATCTTTATTTATTTTAATATAATGAACTTAAGTTTTACAAATAATTTACTTTGTGGGAACTTTGTTAAGACTATAAAGTGATAATCGTGAACAAATAAATTTAGAGAACATTTAAAATCCAGACCATAACAGAGCGAGCATATACCCTCGCAAAACAAAGGGCTGAAACGCCATATTATGGCCCAGAGCTCTACTGTGGACATGAAAAGCCACGTTCTAAAACAACTCAACCAATTGGGAAAAGGACCAATTGTCAAAACACTGGATACACACTCCATGACTTAGACAGGCAAAAAGGTTCATCACCATATTAAAAAAAAAAGAGCAGAAAAGCTCATAGCCGCGAACAGGAATCTAAAGGTAATAGGAAGAGCAGAAGATGACCACTACAGATTTTGCGAAACCGCAACAGAGACCGCAGAACACTTACTCTGTGACTGCCCTGCCCAACTCTGGGAGAGGCTTAAGCACCTCGACGGAGTATTGTCATCTCACCATGAAGTGGGCCAACTATCCCAAGAAAATAGCTTTCTTTGGAAGAAGCCTTAAGTTCCTGGACACGAATTAAGATGTAGAATCACGCACAAAATTTCTGCAAAGGAAGCAGTGCCGTGCTTCTAAAAGAGCCGAAACGACTCCATTTTTTTTTCACGGTAACGTTAACAAACATAACAGCTAAGCTGAAACTTTTTTTATGAACTACAGGTTTTAAAATATTCCAGTTGAAAATTTTGGCAATTTTAGCAAATTTTGGAGCTTAAAATGTAACTTTGCTACTTTTCCCACTTACATTTTTAGGTTATGATTTTGCGTTGTTAAAAAAATGGGTGTTTTTCAGAAAGTGTTCTAATTGAGTATTTTAAGCACCATAGTCGGCAAAGCATATTTTGCCGGCCTCCTTAGTGCAGTGGGTAGCATATCGCCCTACCGCACGGAAGGTGTCGGGTTCGAATCCCGACTAGGTAACTTTGCAAAAATAATGGATGGAAAGTTTCAGTACATATTAAAAAAAATACCGCATTGACCTTTAATGGATGGACAGTTCCCGTAAAAAAAGCGCATATATTACCGATTAATTCCAAGGATTCGAAAGCCGCATCTTCAAATTTAACGATCAATTATGAACGTACCAGCCTGCCACTGAAGGGAGTGATGAAGTTGTTGGAGTGATGTCTACATAACTCTTATTTTCAGGTGAAAGATAAGTTTTATGCTCAGGACGACGGCCTGCCAATGGGTTCATCGCTTTCGCCAGTGGTGGCCAATATTTACGTGGAGTGGTTCGAATCACATCCGGTTGATACCGCAGCATATAAACCTAAATTCTGGCTTTTATTGTCTGGACCGGGAATGACCGACAACTTTCAGAATTTCTTCACCACCTAAATAACATAAGACCCACTATTAAATTCACAATGAAGTTGGAGCGAAATTGTCAAATTCCTTTTCTTGATGTACTTTTCAAACGAGTAGAAAGCGACATCAGAACAACAATCTATCGTAAACCCACTCACACAGGACAATATTTAAATCAAGGTTCAAATTATTCTGCCACAACCAAACGAGGCATAATAAGAACTTTGTATAACAGAGCCATTCAAATTCGTAACAATTCTCATGACTTGGAAATCAAAGTAAGTTACAGCCTTAAACTTATAGCAGATACTATTTCTAAATTTCAACAAACAGGACAGAGATTGCAAAACCAAAACCAGGCAAATGCATTCCTTACAATTCCATACATTAAAGGAGTATCAGAGAAAATTTAAAGAGTAGCGAACATCTTTAATATAAAAACGGCTTTTAAATCTCATAATAGAATTCGATGCTATCTGTTAGGCTTAAGGAACATCAGACGAATACCCAAAGAAGTGAAACAACGAAATCAGGAATCGCCGAACACGCATGGTCAAAACAACACCGAACGAAGTGGACAGAAGCAAAGGTTTTGCACAAGGAGTCACACTGGAAGAAACGAGAAATTCCTTGAAGCTGCCTTTATTGGGCAGAATCTGGGTATTTTCAGTAAACCAAGCATTGAATATCCATATATTTGGAAGCCTCTCCTTGGGCGGAACCAACTTCTCAACCTTCACGGTTGAGTGATTTCCCATAGTATATAAGTACGTAGCCTTAGGAATAGGTTATAGTTTGTACCTGAAGACGACCAGAGATTGTATTGATGGAAACGTCGTCTATAAATAAAATATAGACAATGGAAGTTCGAAATACAGAGTTAATTTTCCAATACATCATTGTCTCCTTTTAATTAAGGTAGATTTGCCCAAAAATTCAATATTCTAACCTACAAGTTTATAAAAGGTTTGCAACTGGCAAACAGTTTGTCATAAACCAAACTGTCAAAATTGGTAATATGGTATTTCAATGTAAATGTGGCTTGATGGATAAAAAATGTGCGTAAAATAAATACCAACTACACCGTGCGTCGCGTCGCCTGAAAAAATTTCATTTGTATTTATGACACTACCCCGACAGCTCTTAGTTAAAAACGGTCGACAACTTTTAAACTTATAGCTTAATCAAAGCAAGGTTGAATCCTTTTTTGAGGTTTTACCAGTAATAAACTAGTAAAATAGTTAGGCTACTGAAAGGCTGACGTCAGAGAGGGGAGGTGTAGCTCCTCCAGGGAAAATACAACATATAGGGAATGGATTTCCCTGGTTAAATTTGATCTCTGGTCCGACTTGACGTATAACCCTACTTTGTCGTTTAATTTTTCTTTTGTGATGTTTACTTTTTAAAGTTGAAATTGGAATAAAAAGAAAGGTTCGTGGCATATCGGACACACATTTTGCTTTTCAATTCATTACGACCAGGCCTCCATCCTTGTTAGGAATCATCAGTCGTCAAACAATGGCCATATGCAGCCGCCTATCGGAATAAAAGCAAAACGTTAAAAGCTGCAAATATCAATAAGAATGCAACTTGCGAGCAGGACAAAAAAAGAAACCTGCGACACTGTACCGGTTACTGAAAGAAGACCGTTGAAAATACAACGTTCGCAGCAACTCTACTCCCAATTTGAGTTTATACTACGTCGTCTTACATTAAGACTCAGCAACGATCACTCCGAATAGTCGTCCGGCTTAAGTCGCAAATAGCAATCAATTGTTCATTTTGTGCAGAAAGCATGAAATTTTGCACTCTTGTTCTTTAGATAATACTTTAAAATTTTGATCAAGGAAATCGATTATCGGATGTATAGGAGCAAAGATGGCGGCGAATTTTTCAAAAAGGACGTTTTTAAAAAATTGTAGGTTTGCCATCAAAACAAGATTATACTCGAATCCATATAATTCGATAGAGATGAATTGAAAAAAAATGGTTACATTGACATATGACGTTTATCGTCCTTAAAAAGTGACAGTTAATTTTTTTTAAATGCATTTTGAGAATTTTTTTTTGATAATTTTTCATAATTTAATAAAACTCGACAGGTCTTTTTTGATTTTTCTGATTTAGAAAGAACATCATACTAACTTTTCTAATTGACTTTTTGCTTACAGGGTGATTGGTTTAGTTATATCAGGCCAGTCAAAGTAAGATTTTTTAAGAAAGCTACATTATAATCCGTATCTTTTTTAGTTTTTAAGAAAAAAATTTCAAATTTGGTACGATTATTAGAATTGTAAAGATCAACTGATATTCTAAAAATAGCTTAGAAAAGACATGCATATTTAATCATATAATCGATTATGTATAGCTGAAGTATGTAAATTTTTATAAAAATAATTTTAGTTTGATATGGTCATTGGTCGCCAAAATTTTTTTTTGAGTATGTAAAAAATCGGGTTTTTCAACGTTTTCTTCAATTCTTCCTAGCGACCAAAAACTTGGCTGGATATACAGGGTGATGACTTCTGATAAATTAGAAGGCCTCAACAAACCGATTCAGATACGAAATTCCAAATTCTATCGGGCCGTTTTTATGCTCTAGGACAGTAAATTTGACCTAACATGTGTTTTGTCGCCCCGAATAGATACTCTTATGTACCCTATTGTTCATTTCTTGCGGAAAGCACCAAATCTGGTACGCCTACTTTTTTAACAATTTTTTAAGAAAGTGGTCAAGAAAATTTATGATCGGATGTACAGAAACCAAGTTGGCGGCGAATTCTTCAAAATGGTGCTCTTAAATCGAAAGTTACTTATCAAAAAAAATATGCTTGAATTTATAGAATTTAATGAAGAGAAATTTGACAATACTAGTTAAATTGACGTGCACCTTCGATGACTTTGAAAAATGTCATTTTATCTTAAAAAAATACTTTCCCGGAGCAAGTTCCAGAGCCTCTTTCTTAAATGTTTTATAATTCTGAAAATGGCAACAGGTCTTCTTTTTTACATCTCTTTTAAGTGACTTTTTGCTTACAGGGTGATTGGTTTAGTAAGATATTTTTAAAAACCCACATTATCATCTGTTTTTTTTTTACTTTTCAAAGTAGAATTTTTAAATTTGTTACGAATTGTTAATGCTACGTTATCAACTAATTTTTTTTGGATAGGTGGCGTTGCGGACGACGTGTCATAGAAAGGTCCGATATTAAATCTGATAAAATACTTTTTAATTAAATTTATTAAGATTACGTTAGGCACCCACTGGATGTTTTGTTACGTTTCCATAAATAATAAAAAAAGTTATAGTGCCTTTATAAAAATATAGAGACTCTAATACAGTTGAAGAATTTATTGTCCTAACTATATAGATATATCTAGTAATCGTAACAAATTTTAAAATTCTCCTTTAAAAAGTAAAAAAACAGATGATAAATCAAATTACAAGACCTGTCGCCGTTTTCAGAATTATAAAACATTTTAAAAAAAGGCTCTGGAAGAGTATTTTTTTTAACGGAAAATTACATTTTTCAAGGTCATCAAAGGTGCACGTCAATTGAACTAGTATTGTCAAATTTCTCTTCATTACGTTCTATAGATTCAAGCATAATTTCTTTTTGATAAGTAATTTTCGATTTAAGACCGACATTCTGAAGAATTCGTCGGCAACTTGGTTTCTATACATCCGATCATAAATTTTCTTGACCTCTATCCTAAAAAATTGTTAAAAAAGTAAGCGCACCAAATTTGGTCTTTTCCGCAAAAAAATGAACAATAGGGTACATTAGAGTACTATTCGGGGCGACTAAACACATGTTAGGTCAAATTTACTGGCCTATAGCGTAAAAACGGCCCGATAGAATTTGAAATTTCATATCTGAAGCGATTTTTTGTGGCCTTCTAATTTATCAGAATGCATCAACGTGAATATGCAGCCAAATTTTTGGTCGTTAGGAAGAATTGAAGAAAACGTTTACATACTCAAAAAAAAATTAGGCGACCAAGGACCGTATCAAACTAAATTTATTTTTATAAAAATTTGCATACTTCAGCTATACATAATCGATTATTTTATTAAATTTTTATGTCTTATCTAAGTTATTAAAAATATATGAACTTTTATCAAATTTAAAATCGGAAATTTGGGTGCCACGTCGTCCGCAGCGCTACGCATTTTTTTAAAATAAAATGTGACTTTTCAAGGACTATAAAAATCATACGTCAATGTAACTATTTTTTTTCAATTCTCCTCTATCGAATTGTATGAATTCGATTATAATCTTGTTTTAATGGCGAACCTACAATTTTTTTTTTAAATAGACGTCCATTTTGAAAAAATTTCTGCCATCTTGGCTCCTATACATCCGATCATCGATTTCCTCGACCAAAATTTTAAAGAATTGTCTAAAGAATAAGCGTGCCAAATTTCATGCTTTCTGCACAAAATGAACAATTGGGGACCTAAGCCGGACGACTAGAAGGACGCTCATTGCGCAAAACATAGCCAAGTAAAATTTAAAAAAAGGGATTTGTTGTCCGTGATCCATTTCAACTTCTAGAGATGTCCTGCTGCTAAGTATAGATGAGGTATCCTTAAGGTTAAATTGTAGCTTAAATTCCTGCCTTTGTGTCAGAATAAACGAATTGTAATAAATTGTCTTTATTTTTAATTCTTACCTCACTGGATAGCGTAAATCGCCCCAAATTAAAAAAAAAATAACAAAATTATCGCTATGAAAATAACAATAAAAACAGTGAAGTTTCCCCAACCATTATGCCTTTTTAGCTATGAAACTGTCAATCGCATCGATGTTCTATTTTCCCTGAGCTCCACACACTAACTACGTTTACATGCGCCTAAAACAGGTTTTTTTATAAGGACGTTTCTAAATAAATTCGATTTCGCAGAGGGTTTGTAACTCCTTTATTAAATGTCGGTTTAAAAGAAAAAATAAATAAACCAAAATTAGTAACAGATTTTTCGGTAAAAACCATGGTTGAGAATTTTTTTACGTAGTAAGCAATGTGCTAAACCGTTTTTAAAGTTTTTATACCGACCCTAACTTCGGCTTTAATGCGAAAAACCGCTTTCTAACCCAAATAAAGCTAAAGGCCTTTTAAAAGGTAAATTGCTTTCTGCTTATTTAAGTCTTAAACGTGTTTCCGCGGGTCGTTCGTAGGGGGCGACGGCTGTTGGCGGAAAAGATATTATAATTGACAATGTCATTCGGTTACTTGTTTACTTTGCAAGTTTTTCATTCCATGTGCTCAAAGTTTTTTCGTATTTTGAAAAAAAAATCGTAATGGAGAATTGGAGGTGAGTAATACTCTGCCTTATCTATATTTATGAGTTATTGTCAACTTATATAATGCTTTACTCTCTATTCTTATGATATTTTCAAACAGAGAGGAGATAAGTGTACTTTAGATGGTATTTTTTTTGAAAATGGCGAGGTTCTTTTAAAAGGCCCTTAGCCTGATATCAGTCTATCCAAAGTATTTTGTTTTAGAGACCGTCGGCCGTTGAAGCTTTTTGAAATTGGAGGAGCTTGAAAAAATTACTTCTGAGCAAGAGATCCCAAATTCCATCACTATATTTCCACCTGAAAATGCCACTGGAGCTGTTACCGATGAAGATTCTGGTGAAGAAGATGAAGTAAATATTGACAATCTTCCAGGAAGGCAGCTACGAGTCCAAGCGGAAGTCAACTTTCGAGAGCCTCAAATTGAGTCTGCAGAGGAGTTTTCTGATGAAGAGGATAACCTACGTCTTTCGCATTTTGTTCCGTTAAAAAAATTGAATACATTCAACTGGGACATCGAAAAAGACTTGCCTGCGGATGTATCAACTTCTAGCTGGAATCAGCCGTCAACTGCTGAAAATCAGTTAGAAAATTTTTTCTTTATTTTTTAACGATTTGTGCCGATTTAGCAATTTATACGCTTCACAAAATAATCGAGTTGGAGACATATCACAGTCTGAAATGTGTTGTTTTCTAGGAGTTTTAATTTTGAGCGGCTATAATCAACTACCACGGAAACATATGTTTTGGGAGAATTCCAGTGACACCCAGAACGATTTGGTTCAAAGCACTATTTCAAGAGATCGATTTAGATTTATAATGCAAAACATCCACTGGTGTGATAACAATAACTTGCAGGAAAATGACAGGTTTGCAAAACTCAGACCATTTATAGACGCTTTAAATAAAAGTTTCTTGGAATTTGCACCTATCGAAGAAGCCCACAGTATCGACGAGTCAATGGTTCCTTATTTTGGTCGGCATGGCACGAAACATAAAGTGGTTTGAACCATATCAGGGATCTTCATCTATACTTCCAGACAAATATAAAAATTTAGGATTGGGTAGTAGTGTAGTTCTAACTTTTTCAGATAAGTTACAGGAAAATTTTCCGAATTTGCCTTTTCATCTTTATTTCGACAATTTCTTTACGTCTTTGTCATTACTTCATGAACTTAGCCTCAGGAATCTTAGAGGAACGGGAACCTTAAGGGATAATCGTATCGGTGGAAGCATTATGGGACAAGCCACTGAACATAAAAAACAAAATAGGGGTTCTTTTCAATACATGTTAGAAAAAGATAGAAAAAAAATTGTTTGCAGGTGGAATGATAACAATTTAGTAACACTTGCATCGAACAGTACACCTATCCAACCCATATTTCAAGTCAAAAGATTTTCTCAAAAAGAAAAAAAAAGTATAATGGTCGAACAACCCAACATAATCCAAAAGTATAATGAAAACATGCGTGGAGTGGATAGGGCTGATCAAAATCTAAGTCTCTATCGGGTATCAATTAGAGGAAAAAAATGGTATTTTCCAATTTTCTCTCATTTCCTAGACATGTGTGTTCAAAATGCATGGCAGCTACACCGAACAGGTGGGGGCAAAATGGACCATTTATCCTTTAGGCATTCTCTAGCTCAGGCTATATTAGAAAGCCACAAAAAGGCACCCTCACATCAAATTGGAAAGTATAGTAAGAATTTGCATTCTTCTTCTCGCTTTGATCATCTGGATCATCTGATTGTGTATCATGAAAAGCAGATAAAGTGCAATTTTTGTACAAAAAAAGTAAATTTTATTTGTAATAAATGTTCAGTTGGTCTTCATCCTAAGGAATTTTTTGTTCAAGGGTTAACAAAAATTTATTAAATATTTTAGGTTTTAAAAATAAAGTAAAAATTTAAAAAGAAAGTGTTTTATTATACCTTACTCGCAGACATATATTAGGCTAAAGGCCTTTTAAAAGGACCCCCGCGTACAAGCAAACTATGTTAACTAAATATTTTTTATGAGTTCTAGAGACCTTATATGTTATAAAGAGTTAGGTGAATACAAAATTAGAGCAATTTAATTTTTTAGCCTTATCTGTGTTAAATCGCCTTAAAATAAAATGGATTTAGTACTTAAAGCGGTTTAAGTGGTGTTTATACGACAACATTTTTTAACTATCCTTACATAAAACTGCCTTAACACGAGAACGCTCGCAGCCCGGTCGTTTTGCCGCCGTGCACATATTTTCCCCCTCCAACATTTATTTGGGCCGCCAACGCACGTCGTGCTTTAGAGTATTCCTAAGTCGAACCGGCGCACAGTGCGGCCTCCTGTGGACAAAAATCGAAAAACGGTACAGAGCAGATCGAACTTAAAGGCACTGAATATGATTGATCGATAACCAAAGTATCCAAAAATGATGATAATAAATTTACAAACATCCGCGTCCACGGGCAGGTATTGACTTGCAGCATCTGATTGTGATTTGCTAGCTAGGTAATATGTTAGCGATTTGCGCAGTCTTAATTTTTGATGACTCATCTTCTGGTTACCTCAGATCCTCTAATTTCCAGTCATCGTAAACCTACTTCGACACAGTTTACAGGGAACATATTGAAAAATATATTGAAATTCCTGAATCAGTTGACACTTCCACCCATTTAAGAATTCCTGTGACATTAACAAAGTGTAGTTAGTAGTAGTGTTAGTAGTATATAGTTTAACTAGGACTAGAAGATATAATTTTGTGTCAGTTACGAAGACTAAACATATCTACGTCACTTTTTGGGTGTTCAAGTTTAATCATTAATTATTTGTTTTATAAGTACATGTGTTTATTATTCTGTACGTAAGTATTTTTAGATTAGTTTTGATAATTTTGTTCATTATATTCTCCACAATACATCTCCACTGAAATTTGCATAACCGAACTTGATTTTCGACTTCTTTCGATTTTTGTCCAATAACGCCATAAGAGTGCCGCACTGTGCCGCTGGCCAGTCTACTTTTGCCTTTTGTCAGAGACTGTTGTTAGAAGCTGAATATTGACGCTGGTCGTTTTTTATATTTTTTATATTGTAGAATGGATTATGAAGCAGATGTCCAACGTTTACAAAGATTGTATGAGGAACGAAACCAAAACGATGGTCTTGTTGATTACGTTAAAAAGAAGTATACTACTTCCGTTAAAATTGTACCTTTTACAGACACCAACATGTTAAGACTATTGATAACAGTCAACGGAGCTACACTGGGACTCTCCGCGACTTACAAATTACCATCAATTAATATATCTACTTACCTCGCGGACTTACAAAACTATTTTGATAATATTGAAAAAACTGAACTGGAGTTTTTTATTGGTGATATAAATATCAACATTAGAAACATTAATGACAACGACGTTAGTAACTACCTTGATATTATGGTTGGAAATGGTTTTTTGTCTTACATTAACGAAATCACCAGGGAAGAAAGTAAATCTATAATTGACCACATTTTTGTACGTGCAATTGGTAGCCAAAAAAACACCTTGCTAAACCCTGCTGTTATAAAAACAAACCTTTCAGACCACTACACTGTTTTTATCAGCATTAAAAACTTGAAAACAAAAAAAGTACAGAACAACTTCAATAAACAACACATAATAAAAAAAAACGATTATGGAAAACTAAACAATCATTTATTACAAGAAAGTTGGCAAGAGTGCCTTGAGTCAGAATGTCCACAAACAGCGTATAATATCTTCATTAATAAAATTCAAAAATTAATTGAATTATCAACTACAATAATAAAAATACCAAATAAAAAAGTTAAACTTACCCCCTGGATTACTCAGGGCTTAATTACATCGATCAGGCACCGGGACCAACTCAAAAAAGATCTAAAAAATAACGCCACACCACGCGTACTTGAAAGGTATATAATATACAGAAATAACTTGAATAATTTAATAAAAACAACAAAAAATAATTATTATAGAGAAAAGTTGGCAAGTGTGACTGGAGATTGTAGGAAATCCTGGAAAATCTTAAGCGAAATTATTGATAAAAAACAAATTGAAAACTCTTTTAAAAATATAACTATAATTTCACAGGAGGGAGAAAAAATTGTAAATAATGCCAAAGCTAAAGCAACTGAATTCAACAATTACTTTACAAACATAGGAAGAACCATGGCAGGTACTATAAATCGGGTTAAAGATCTCCCTGGTGATTTTTTAAAAGATTCTGGTGTTCAATCATCAATTTACTTAAAGCCAGTAGAAATAAATGAAGTTATTTTAATTATTTCCAACCTAAAAAACCACTGTGCACCCGGGCCAGATGGCCTTGCAAGTAAATTGATTAAACAAGTAAGTCAGCATATAGCTCCAACCATAACTCACATAATAAATCTTACTTAAAAAAGCGGTATCATCCTCACACAATGGAAAGAATCAATTATTACACCTATACATAAATCCGGCGATAAAGAAATTGTTTGTAATTACAGGCCCATATCATTAATAAACAACTTTGCAAAAATATTTGAACATACGTTAAAAAACATATTTTTAGATTTCTTTCACAAAAATAAAGTAATTACTGACAGGCAATTTGGTTTTTAAAAAAATACTAACACAGAAAAAGCACTAAGTGATTTTGTAGGAAAAGTGGTGGACTCCTTGGACAGGTCAGAGAGGTGCGTTGCTGTCTTTCTTGACCTCGCCAAGGCGTTTGACACTGTTAACCATGAATTGCTGATAGATAAACTATTTAACTCCGGAATAAGAGGCAGGGCACACAATCTTTCGACCAACTACTTGAAGGAAAGGATACAAAAAACTAAAATTGATGATAAACTTAGCGATAATTCTAAAATAAATATTGGCGTCCCACAGGGTACAGTATTAGGACCTCTTTTCTTTCTGATTTACATTAACAGCACTGCAAAAATAAATAACCTAGAATGTCACTTGGTTTCGTTCTGCGATGACACAGCAGTAATTTTTACTAGAAAAACGTGGGAGGCCGCTGCCAGTTTGGCTGAGAATAGGTTAAAAAAGCTTCAGCTCTGGTTGGATTATAATGAATTAAGTCTTAATGTACAAAAATACATATTTTCTTGCCTTCCATTATAGTAGGACCAGGGAGGAGCTACCAAATGAAATAAAAATACATTGTAGCGAATGCCCAGGATCCGCAGACTGCCAGTGTCCCCACATTTCCAGGAAAACCTTAGTGAAGTACTTAGGTTTGACAATCGACCAAAATTTAAAATGGGACCAACATGCAATTAATATGTCCAAATGTTGAAGACACCTTATTAAAAAATTCTATAACGCCCGAGATATTTTAGGCCAAAGAAACCTTATTATTATGTATCATTCTTTTGTTGAGTCTATATTAAGTTACGGCATAACTGTCTGGGGTGGCATTTTTGAAACACACTTGAAGAAATTGCAAGCCACTCAAAACACAATTATGAAAATAATCTTTAGAAAACCTCGTCTAACAAGACTATTTAAGGTAAGGAGTCTCTATGCACCTAAATCACTTATCTGGATTCATAAAAACCGAAATAAATTTAACATATACAACGCAAGAGACACAAGAACTAAAAACAATATTATCTTGATGTTACCATTATGTAATCTACATCGCACTCAACACTTTATTACTTATAGTGGACTGAAAGTATATAACAACCTACCATGTGAAATCAAATCAATTTTAAGATTGAGTCTGTACAAAAAGAAGCTTAAGTCATTTAGTAGAGAGAATAATGCTACATTGTACACCATATTTGTTTAATAAAAAAAATATATAAACTTTTTCAATATCCAAAAATAATTAAGATAATTTTTTGAAAGTAAATTTTAAACATAGAATTACAGGTGCACTCAGCTGGAAATAAATTCCACAACACAAGCCATAGGCTTAGGTGGGTAAATTCTGAGCAGACTGTCACCTTTCATAACCATTATTTTTAAATAGATATTAATTTTAAATTTAATTTTATAAGTCCATTTTTTTAAATAAGATTACTGTTTTTATATATCTCTATTTTATGATATCTATGTGTTTATTAAATAAATAAATAAAAATAAAAAGTATACACGACGAAGAGATAGTTGGAGGTGATTATTCGGAACATGAAGAAGATATTCTAAAAGAAAGCGACCATGATACCAACTCAGAGCAGTCAGATCCTGATCAGAATGGTAATAGTAGTGAAGATGAGTCATACGATGATGTGCCTTTATCTCAGCGCCTTGATAATTATGTGGGGATGTTGTGGGATATTGTGGTGTAAATATCCTCCGATAAGCCATGTCGCAAAAACAGTTACACCACTAAGCTCCTGGAAGTTACTTTTCCCTGACGAAGTTATAGAAGTGGTATGTACAAATATAAAAATTCAGTCCGTTCGAGCTAACTATGCACGGGAAAGAGATGCGAGAGATACAGACGTCATTGAAGTAAGAGCATTTATGGGATTATTGTACTTGGCCAGCGTTTCACATGCTTCATACCTAAATGTTTCGGATTTATGGGCCACTGATGACACCGGAATAGAATACTTCCGATGTGTTATGACTTTGTCAAAGTTTCAGTTTATAATGCGCTGTATCCGGTTCGACAATATACATGACCGAGAAGCTCGAAAAACGACAGATAAACTAGCTCCCATCAGGCATTCGTTTGACGGATTTGTAAGATGTTAAGAAAAGTACACTATTGGAGCAGATACTACAATAGACGAAATGCGGGAAGCTTTCCGAGGACGTTGCGGTTTTCGACAATACATAAAAAGTAAACCTGCCCGATATGGCATTAAAATTTTTTCTCGCGCCGACTCACGTTTTTATTATACCTATAATATGGAAATTTATGCTGCGAAACAGCCGGAGGGTCTTTTCGTGCTAGATAATAGTCCTACCAACGTTGTTAAGCGGCTTGTTAGCCCTATTCTGGGATCTGGGCGCAATATTACCATGGACAATTGATTCACTTCAATTGACTTGGCTCAAGACTTACTAAAGGAAAATTTAACAATTGTCGGTACTATTAGAAGAAACAAAAGAGAGTTTCCATAGGAATTTGTCGACTCTAAACAGAGGGAATTGAATAGCACACTTTTTGGATTTAAAAATAACATAACTCTGCTTTCCTATGTACCTAAAAAAGGTAAGACGGTAAGACGAAAACGGAAAATTATAAAGTTGACGAGATGAAAGCCAGTTATTCAGTTTCGGAAAAAACTGCTAGGTGGTCACTAACAATTTTCTTTTGTGAAATGAATATTGCCGGAATCAACAGCATCAATGTAACTTTTCAGGCGCGAGCGTTCTCGGGTTAAGAGGCCCGTATAAAACAAAATAACTGTTACCCTAACTGACTGTTTCTAAAATTAAATTCAAATCGTTTATACTTACCTATCATAGGGCGTTGAACCAAACATATGGGCAAAACTGTTTACACTGGCTGCTATATTAATCGTGTGAGCCCATTTGCCCACAGAAATTGCTAGAGCGTACCAGTAGGACTCGCCCCAAAAATACCAAGGGACAAGAGTAGGTATAGCGAAGCAAAACGTTGCAACCAGGTATCCAAAATATCTAAAAATGTATATTGATTTTTCAAGATAAACGACTGGCAAGGTGGTTTATGAAAAAACAGCGGTACAAGACGTCTCAATCTTCTATTATTCTGGGTTTTAAAGTTTTAAGCTATGTATTTTTAGCCATTCACACATAGGTATGGAAGCTATTGGGATCGCAAAAAAAAAAGTTTTTTGAGTCAAAAAAGGCTAAAATTCCATACATTAAACCCAAAATTTTGTTATGGTGTCTGTCGGTCTGGGTGTCTGTCTATCAGCTGTCTGTCGGTAACACGATTACTCAAAAACCGCTAAATCGATTCCTATCAAATTTGATTTACAAATTCTTTGTCACCAGACGCAGAGCTGATTAGTTCTAGATGGGGGTGGGGGGTTTGCAAGAGGGTAGGAGAAGGGATTAAGCTTTAAAAAAATTGTAACTCACGAACCGTAGCAGCTAGCGACACGCATTAAGATAGATAATTGCATTTTCAATTGGTTGATGTGAAAACCGCGTGTCGCTAGGTGCTGGCAAGAGGGTAGGAGGGGGAATTAAACTTTTAAAGAAAACGAACCGTAGCAGCCTGCGACATGCGGTTTTCACATTAAGATAGATAATTGCATTTTCAACCAAAAAAAATTGAACAAAATTTTTAACAAAAAATTTTAGGGAATTTTTTTATTTTTATTTTATCGATTACTATATGTGCCTGCTGGTGCCATTTTTAAATAATAAAATACTAAAGCCAATTTTGGTGGTTTTAATTAATTAAATAACACTGTAAAAAAATTAAATAAAACTCGATTTTTATGTATCATTTATTATTTTGGAAATAGTATTTTTGTTACCGGAAGTTTAATTTTTGTGATTTTGATTGCGGCGGAAAGCTAAAGTCTCAGGCTACATGAAACTTCTGTCAAAATGTCTCATAATTTTAAAATTTGACTATTTTTATCTGCGTGTTCCCCGTACTCGAAAAATTTTATCATTAACAAGTTTAATGATAAATTTCGTACCTAATTTATCTTTACGTGTGTTAAACAGGTTAATGAAAGCTGATGTTCAATAGTACTATAATCATAGTCTAAAATCCTACAGTATTAATTGTACATACTCTTAAAAATTTGTGCTGAACTCTTTCTAGAGGATCCATGTAATTTTGAAAATGTGGTGAGAAATCTACAGAGCAATATTCCAGAAAAGACCATCCTAAAGAGCAACTTACGAATCTCAAGACTTTTGTGGAGAAAATTTGACAGTTTCTGATAACAAAGCCGAGCATTTTGGACGCTTTTACAGATATTGCATTGATACGCTAAACAAATAAAAGTATCTCATTGAAAATAACTCCCCTATTTATCTTATGAGAAAAACTAATATAGCAGCATTTTTTACCAACTATTTATTCTTGTGGCAATTCTTTAGAATCAGCAAAATTCAAACACTAGTTATAAATAAAACACTTGATAATACCATTTATGAAAATATTAAATAAAAGGGGAGACCTATGCCTACCCTGGGGAACTCCAGATGTGACAAAAGTTTCAGCAAAAAGATAAGTCCAGTTTTGATCATTTTGTACGGGGAGTAAGGGATAGTGATGCGAATATAATGTAACCCTAATATCTGCTCGTTAGAGTTGGAGACCGTGCTTACACTAAGCGTGGGACCAGAGATTTTCGATCGGTATGATGCGAATTCATCTAGCCTCTCATATCCAAATGCCAACCTCATCTTCTTGTGGTGCTCCCTGTCTAAAACAGACGAGGCTCTGGCGACCGAATATGGGCGTTATAGCCCTATGGGGAAATTGAACTAGACCCAATAAGCACTAGAAACTGCTCCATTAAGGACCTGTACAAACTCGTACAGTGTCTAAAACAGACGAGGCTCTGGCGACCGAATATGGGCGTTATAGCCCTATGGGGAAATTGAACTAGACCCAATAAGCACTAGAAACTTCTCCATTAAGGACCTGTACAAACTCGTACAGGGGATAAATCTAATGGAGTGGTTAAACTAGAATCAATACTAGGAATTGCTCCATTAGGGACTTGTACAATCTCGTACAGGGGATAAATTTAATGGAGTGGTTAAACTAGAATCAAAGGGTGCACAATAAGATAATGGCCGCAGTGCAGTGCCTCTGGCCAGCCATCAGACAATCGGGGTTTTTAGTCGGTAGGAATCCGACATTATCCGGGCTCTCCTAGTCGAGGAGAAATGACTTTGGCAGGAAAGCAGTTCGGGCGTCTTATGCAAGATTTCCCTTTGAGACCCTTGGAAAAAAAATCATTTTGCACTCAATGGGAAGCTAAAACTCCCTGCTACATAAGCTATGTGTCAAATTTGAGATTTCGTAATAATCGATCATATTTTTTGAATTTGGTATCCTGGTAAAACATTTTACGCCAACTTGTCGCCTGGTCAATCCCACATAGGGAGTTTGGGCTCCAATCCTGGCGAATTTGTCTGCTAAGTCAGTGAGGAAGCAAAATAGTTTTTAATTTTTTCGTAACAAACAATTTTTTTTTGCTTTTAAGACCTTTTAAGACCGGTACCCTCACCTGTGGGTTAAATTAAGTGGATCACTATGTGAATCCAAGGCCTACTATTATATCAATAATAAATTATTACACCTATGTTTTATGCTCAGATTGTCCACCAAGGAACTCTAGATTTTTTTATTAATGTGGCATGCCGCCTTTATCACAGCCTACTATATGATTTATGGAAAATATTTATACAACACGACTACTATTTATCCGATTTTCGTAAGAAGCACGTTTTCAAGGAAACTAGAAAATCACAAAAAATATGTGTTATATCTTAAAAAGTAAAAGTTACTCATGAAATCTGGTTTGGTAATTAAATTCTAGTTTAAAAACTCTACAAAGACGCAATTAACACCACGACGATATTGTCATAAATAAAAAAGTTATAGGGCCTATCCCAAAATGCCAACTTTGAAAAAAGGCTCCGTAGGTCAAAGAACGAAATGCGGTTTTTACCAAAAATCTTTGCCTTAAATTGCAAAGGGCGGTCGAATCTTCTTCCTCCTCCTTCCTCTAGAAGTACCCGAAACCCCCCAAAACCATCGAATTTTGGACATTCTCTTCAGTGTACATGACACTATCGTAGCTTTCCGCATAATCCAATCACAAGGTACATTGCCGACAGTAACAGTGAGATTTACTAAGATCTAAAATAGTACCCTCCACAGGTCTAAATATGTACACCTGTGGGGAGTACTAAATTTTAAAACCAATTTTCAAGAAACACTTACCCATACAGAAAAGACACAAAGTTATTGATTATTTTGTATTTTTATTGCAAAATACCACTGAAAAACTGCTTTTTTTCCCAAAATACACCATATTTTAGAAGAAAATGCCCTCAAACTATTTTTTTTTGACAGGTTTCAAAATGGAAAATGGCGAATACGCCAAAAATTTTGCACATAATAGCTTCCTTATTTGTGTTTGGGGTTATAAAGTTGGTAATTTTTTAGACCGCCTCATGGGGGGTGGTTTAAATTTATAGCCCCCAGAAAGGATTGTTTTGCGGCATTTGGTAATAAGTAACAATTTTACAAGGATTAATTTACCTTATTTAATATCTCAAATCGTTCATTAACCAATGAAACACCTCCAATTTTGTCCAGAAAAACTCCATATTTTCAATCCGTTTTCAGCACAAAAAATATATTTATGAGGGCACTACGAGGCAGCCAGACATAAATGAAGGTCACTGGTTATGCACGAAAAATATACCAAACAAAAAAACCCAAAACAACTATATTAATATATTTACAAACTTAAAGTAAAACATTGAGGTTATCTAAAAGCTCAGTCAAAAAACTTTCCTTACTGAAAGCCCAATCATTTTAAAGTTGTAGCTTTCATTAGTAGAGGTTGGTGCAAGCCAAGGTGCAAACAGTGGTAAAAGATCCGAACTTGCTGTTTGTGATTGAACACAACGCTAATATTTTTAAACTGACATTTCGACAGTGACAGAAATGTAAAAAAAACTTGTATTTGAGTTTTTTAATACATTTCATAAATAAAAACAGCTTTTAATTTTCTTTTCTTTAAATTGAAACTTTCTTCTTAAATCCAACAAAAAATTGTGTTAAAATGAATATTATTATAAACAAACTTATTAAAATTCTTCTTATAATTCAAACTATGTCCAAAACTCAAGGTAGGTTGGTTTAAAATGCTTAAAACCAAAAATTTAACTAAACTGTTCTAAAATAGACTAAACCTTTTCAGTAGATCCCACCGTAAGTGTTTAATATTTAAATTTAGAAGGTATGCGCCATAACCGATTTTTACGAAATGTCAAATTTAACACATAACTTATGTAGCAGGGAGCCTTAGCTTCCCGCAGAACCCAAAATCACAACAATCGGACAGGAATTAACAAATTTGCAGTAGAACATAAACAATACTTTTTAGAACTATATTTTACACAGGGGTTACAATGACTTCTCTTGGGTTAAACTTTATGGGCAAAATTTACTAAGATGAATTAGGGTTTAGGACTATGGGACTTGCGGGTTTCTCTTCAAACTTGAGTGAAACTGAATTTTGGACTTATTATAAATGTGATTTCACAAGGAAAAAATACCGGTTATCTAAGGATATTGTGAAAAAAATGGAAATTAAAGACGATTGACGGTGAATTTTCTGTACAAGATGGGACGTTTAACAAAAAATACACCGCATATTGGTTTTTTACTCTCGTTCACCAAAAGGCCGACGCTTTCGAGCAGCGTAAGTGGCGACTGATGATTGATTTTCGTACACTGAACAAGAAATGGATAATATCACTGATTTACTTGATAAGTTTGGCAAATGGCAATCATTTTAAATCGGATATAACACAGAAAACGCTCAGGACTTTGGGTTAAAAAACGCCCCCGCTACCTTCCAACGAGGTAGGGACTCTTTTGCGCTCCATTCAAAACGAAAAATGTATTTTTTTTATCATGACGACATAATTCTTTTCAGTACGTTTTTATCAGAGCACATCGAACGTCTAGAAAATGTTTTTCAAAGACTACGTGACACCAATTTTAAAATACATCTTCACAAATCCGAATTTTTTAGAAAAGAGGCCGCGTACGTCGGACATATAGAAACGCCAGATGGTGTAAAACCCAATAAAATTAGGACAATAAAAGAATACCCAATATCTAAGGCAACAACTATATGTAGGATATTATAGGCGTTTTATTTCTGGCTTTGCTCGCTTAAAGAAACCTCTTACTAAATGTGTGCAAAAATCGAACACAACCCTGAATGTAAAAATCTTTTGACCAATCAATCTACTTTACAATATCCCAGACTTCACTAAACCGATTCATTTGACCACTGACGCAATCAACGTAGCACTAGGCGCGATTCTTTCACAAGCACCGATAGGTCACGAACTCGGGTCTCCCGTCAGAGCGAATAAATCTTTCGCCTTAGACCTAGCAAACAAATTTTTAATTGATCTGTACGCCGCGCCGGTAGGTACATCTCACGCGTTAAGTATCTGTATACAGGTACGTACAACTTTTGCCACAGAAATATAAGCGGTCCTATTTCCCCGTGGTAAAGGTGGACACGAAGACTGGCAATTAGTCGTTGAAGAACTACGTACATCTGTCTTTCGTGCACGCATCCTACGCCGTATGTTCCGGTTACGGCTAAAGGACATCTCTTCGCGACATAAGGCTGTCTGGCGAAGTCGTAGTCGGTTGTGGCGAAGTCCCGCCCACGGCACCTGGAGACGTCAGCCCCCGGAAATCCGGTTTCACGCTTGGTTCTCCTGCAGTAGCAACGCTAGGCCAAACACAGTCTTGAGCGTGTTAGGGGCCTCACGTCACGAAGTTACTGTGGAAGTAGAACACAAAGCAGTACCGGAACGTAGCGACTACAAACCATCTTTTATTAGAGTTGTTGTCCCTCTTACGACTCTAGTCTCGCTCGCTGGTCGGCATCGCACTTGTCTGGTGACCTTTAAACTTCCATAAACTACGCGCTGATTAGAGTCCAGAGTTTGACCCCGGTAAATAATTTAAGGATAGAGGCGGTCTCCCTTGTTAGCGGGAAAGCTAGCGGCCGAGTCGGAGGTGTGGGTAGGAAACCGTTACGTGGTGGTCAGTTCGGTTGCCGGTGATTGCCAAATCCTCAGGGTCCGAGGGCCTTAGAACCCGAAAAACGCATTGGAGGCAGTGAGTCGGAGCCCCTCAGGGTGTGTATTGTGACACTCGCTGTACCAATAGCCGTACCCCTGTCCTTTCTCATGACAATTAAGAGAACAGCTATGTAGAGTCTTCTCCAGAGTCACCAAGATACAGGTAGTTTAAAACAAAGGCATGAATTCAGAACGACCTGAGGAAGTGTCGTTACTGTGACCAACCAGTAACGACACTAACATTTGTAAAGCAGCATTCACAGAGGAAGCAACTAGGGCAGTTTGGTAATGCCAAGAAGGAAGAAGCCCCAGCATTGTCTAAAATAGAAATCCTTGAGACTTTGGCCAGTATTAAGGCTAAAGCCGTAAACCTTATGAGTAAACGAGCTATCTTCCTTCAAGAGAGCAAGAGAGGAAAGTGTAACACCCAATACTCTGACAGCTCTTGAATGATGATGCTCCACAACAACGAGCGCGTGCTGCAAAAACAGGGACGTCTCCGCAAGCTGGTCTGTCATGGCAATCGTCCCAAGAGACGGTTCCTCGGCCTATCTTCTCGCAAGTAGATGAAACTCCAACCCCACCGGCTTTAGCTGAAGTAACCGTGGGTGTGCCTGAGCAGGAGGCGCCTGAAAGGTACATGGGCACAACATGTACGATCTCCCTGACCTTCCCTCTCTTGAAAGTGTGGAGGACCTATACGGTGGGATTCTCGAGTCTCTCTCACCGGTAGACGATGAGGCTATCAGCGACTAAAAGGAAATTGTAAACACCTTCCGTACCATCTTGGAAGATGACGTCAGGAGTCCTATGAAAAACTGGATCACCACCGCTCTGGGTCCCGACAAGATGTCCGTCCCTAACATCAAAAAGGTGCCTCTGGTCGTACTGTCGGCTGTCTTCACATCCATCCTTGGGCGCAATATCCAACCCCCATCATGGAGACTTTTGCGCACTATTCGTGTACCCAAAGATGGCGACCGGAAACAGGCGACTGACTGGTGACCCATTACCATCGGGTCAGCATCCCAGCACCTGTTCCACCGGGCACTTCATCACCGTCTTCGATCCCAGGTCAAACTGAACAAGCATCAGGAGGATTCGTGGAGACGGATGGCACACAGACGAATGTTCTGATACTAGACCCGAGTCCAGCAAGGAACGCGGGTGTCGCTGCACCGGCAGGTGTTTCCGATATGGATGCAACTGCTATGTAGTGGCACTCGACATACGCAAGGCCTTTGACTCCGTCTCCCATGAGTCCATACGAGGGGCCCTAAAAAGGTCCAGAGTAGAGGAAGAGATAAGCCGGTATATAATGTCCCCACTCTCCGATACGACCACTACCATCAAGTCGGTAGCCGGTTCACAAGCCCCATATCCATCAGATGGGCCGTGAAGCAAGGGGACCCTCTCTCTCCGCTGTTGTTTAATCTGGTGATTGACGAAGTGCTCAATAAGGTAAACACGTCCTATACGGGCGGTACTATATGACCCGAGGACAGCGCAGCACTACTAGGTTTCGCTGATGACCTCATCTGTATGTGGGATAACGCAAAATATATTCAACGAATCCTGGATACCATAAAGACATTCTTTCGTGGAAGGGGTATGGCGGTGAATCCAGGGAAATGTTCAGCGATGAGTACATCTTTTCCAACTGGGCACCGCGCACCTCCCCGATTAATGTTCTCTATTGGGAGATAAACGAATCCTGCCTTCGAAAATCTGTCTACCTTTAAATACTAAGGAAACATCTTAATAAGATTATGGCGGCAAAAGGTCATTGTCCAAAATAAAATTATCGAAATTTAAAAATATTGCGAGACCACTGAATTATTTATTTTTTAATATGGGTGTTATTTTTTAAAGGATTTGGTAAATTAAAAAAACACAAATTTAAACTGCCATAACTCCTTGAAAGATATCTCACATAGTGAAGCTCTGGGGTGTCCTCTAATTACACTGCACCACCAAAAAATCTCCAGATTTGGTATTAGTATAGCCCCCAAAACTTAACGGTGGAAGGATTTTGGAAAGTTAGCTCGTATAAGTAAGATATGATTTTTTTTAATTTTATGAATTTCAAGGGGCTAAAATTAGGCTCTTTTCGATAACGCCAGAAATAAGTCTTTTTCCGCAATTTTTTTGACAACATTTTTATACAAAATAAAATTTTGCATCATATGACATATCAATTTCAAAATTCGGTTAAGAAATAAAAAAGTTATGGAAGCATTACAAAAATTTAGCTGTCAATTTTGCTAGAAATATATTAATCTAAATGGTAGATCATGCTAAATACGTCTCAAAAGTGGTATAATAATTGCTAAATTTTGTAGAACATGTATTTTTAGTGATAAGTTACTGAAAAATTTTCAAATGACATTGAATTTGCTCAAAAAATAGTGTTATTTGGTGTCATAGCCAAAAGGTATTTTGTATTTTCATTCAACACATAGCTGTAGGTATTAGCACGACGTGTTTAAGAAAATACATCAAGTAGGCTTTGGGTAGGTATTTCTAAAACAAAAGACAACCAAGATTCAGTTGCGCGTATAGTTTTGAGTATGATTTACATATATCGTTTAGCTAAAATGGATTTTCCTTATAGGATTGACCTTTACTGTTTTATATGCGGTAAAATAATAAAGTTGGATATTTCGTACGCATTAAAAAATGTTCCGCATTTAGTGGAAACTTATCAAATTTATTTCGGAAGCAAAATATTTTTGGACGGGTCGTGGGCTGCAAGCCGAACGTGTAAGACGTGTTATACCTACCTAAGAAAGTGGCGACTTCAGCAATTAGATCAAATGCTTTTTGGAGTGCCAATGATCTGGATGGATCCAGGAGACCACAAAAAAGAAAACAAAAAGAAAAGTTTACCAAAGTGTTCAAAGTGTACAGTGTCCTCTCCCACATTCAGATATTGTTCCTGTTCCGTGGCTCCCACCTTATGACAAATCTGTTTTAACATCAGAATTTAATTCAGTGGATCAGTATATGGACATAGATGAAGATTTTGAACCTGAACAATCAAAACCGCTGGAACCCATTCCAGTTTCCCAAGAATTACTTAATCAAATGGTGGCAGAGCTATGCTTGTCGGCTCGCCAAGGAGAAAAGTTAGCTCAGTAGTTTCTAAGGGCAGGCAATAACTTAGCCTCGGCAGTTAAAGTAACAGGTTTTCAAGGTCGACAGGCATATTTTCAGACTTATTTTACTGCAAATGAAGAAAACACCTTCAGCTTTTGTAACAACATTAAAAACTTGATCGAAAAGATGAATGTCAAGTATCATCCTAATGATTGGCTACTGTTTAAAGACTCATCAAAGTCAAGCTTGAAAGCAGTACTTTTGGATCGCTTCAACGAAAAGCCAACAATACCAATCGCTTATAGCACCGAAACACAAGAAAATTACGATGCAATGAAAAAAATTTTGGTAGTATGACGAATACAAGTGGGGCATAATGTGTGACCTTAAAGTCGTCGCATTTTTACGAGGTCTTCAGTCTGGATATACAAAATATATGTATTTTATGTGCTATTGGGACTCACGATATAAAGAAAATCAATACTTGAAAAAAGACTGGGAACCTCGCACAGGTACGTCTACAAACAAAGGGAACCAAATACATTATGCTTTGGTACCGATGCAGTCCATACGAATTCCTCCTCTACATGTTAAATTAGGAATTGTAAAAAGTCTTATCAAAACTTTAGTAAAGAATAGACCTGACCTTCAAGAAATTTTTCCCCGATTGACCGATGCTAAACTTAAAGAAGGTTAGTATTAGCATATAAGAAAAAATAAAATACAAAACTACTATTACTATTTTTGTTAATTCTTCGAACACTAAAAATTAACAATTTTATAGGGATTTTAAGTTATTGTTCGTATCAAACTGATCAACCAATAAAGCCATTTTTAGTTGTCTGACAAGCATGACTTTGGTCAAATTCCCTATATCCTTTTCAAAATTTTAGGTGTTCTTAATGGACCCGATATAAGGAGATTCGTTAAATCGGCAACTTTTGAGAGGGCTCTAAATAATGCTGAGTTATTTGCATGGTCGGCTACCAACAGTGTCATATCAAACTTTCTAGGGAATCATCAAGCATCGAATTACGAAGAACTAACATCTTATATGCTTGATTGCTATAAAAATCTGGATACGACACGACGTTTAAAATACCTTTTTTTATATAATGCTGATAAGTATGAATGTATTTAATGTATCATTAAAACTGAATACTTATGCTTTTTGTTTTAGGATTAAATATGTTGGAAACTTTCAGCAAACAGCTACCAAGTGAATCCGATGAACACGGTGAGAGATATCATCAAACTTTAATGCCAACCGAAAAACGATTCAAGGGTAAAAAACTAGACGCTCTAATCGCTGATGCTTGCTGGTTATCCTATGTCAAATATAATTAAATTCAAACAACTGATATGGTAGAATCAGACAGTGAGTCAAACTACTCTACTGAATAAATTCTTTTGTCAATATCTTTTTGTAGACACAAAAGTAGATTTTTGAAAATATTTATTAATTTAGAGTTGTACTCAAATCAAAATTGGATTTATGTCATAACGTTCGATTTTGACAACTTGTATTTTAGTTTTAAGGATATTTATAGTTACGTTTACACATAGTAATTTATAATATATACAGGGTTCCTAAGATTTTCCTTAGGGATAGGATTTCAATAAATCAAACAGAAATGGCATAGAAAGTTCTGCGCGCACAAAAGAAACAGGTATATTGAGCAATGGTGCCAGTTTGTTATTATCTCCGGACTGCTTTCATGAGAAAAAGTTGTCGCCACTCTTTCATTGTGAGCATAAATCATAGTTGCAATAATAACCGTTGACAAGATGTCTGCAAATTCCGCTAGATGGCAGCCACACCATGAGATGATCGTGGAAAAACTGGGATTCACAGGCATTGCATTTTTATTTCCTTTCGAGTCGCTTCAGTTTCATAAATTTTGTGTTTTTAAAATGCCGTATACTCGAGAAGAAAAGATTTTTATTATTAAAAACTTCATAAAAAGTGACAGTGCGGACGAGGTCATTGGGCTTTTTGTTTTTGCGTTTCCAGATCGACCGGTTTTGAAAGGTACGGGTGCATAAATGGTTGTAGAAAGTGTTACCACGACGGTGAAATACCAGATCATCCCGTTCTCCCACACAGGGTGGAACGAGACGAAATGGTATGCGCTTACGTTGCCGATGCGGAGGCACTGGATATTCCCAACAGTACTTGCCAATGGATCCTAAAAAAATACGGCTACAAGTCGTTTAAGATTGGGAAGTCGCAGGAATTGCAACCAGGTGATTATTTTCGCCGGTTAGACTATTGTGAGGTTATGAGGGATAAATGTGACAGGAAATTTCCTATCAAAAGTTTTGTTTAGTGACGAGAAGACATTTGAACTTCATAGCTCTCACAATCCACAAAATAGTCGCTATTGGTCCCGCGAAAATAAACATCTGCACGCAAGTGTTAGAACGCAACATCCTCAAAAATTAAATGTTTGGAGCGGTATTATCGGGGATCACATTATTGGACCCTTTTTCATTGAAGGGAATTTGAATAGCCAAAAATAAGTTGATCTTTTCCAACACCAGGTTTTACTACGGTTGAGGGAACTCAACATAAATTTGGACGAATTGTGGTTTCAGCAAGATGGCTGTTCATTCCACAATTCACGCCAGGCTACAAATTACCTTCGTCAGGTATGTGGTGATAAAATATTTACAATAGATTGGGATATTGTGAGGCTCAAGAAGGGGACAGATTTGAACATCTAATCTAATTAAAAATTAGATGTTTTCAGGTCCAAACCACAGCTTTTTCTTGCTTAAAGGAAGCGGCAGGGTCCATTATTTACGATACAGAGCGATAAACTCGTGAGGTTGTTAACATTAGAAAGAAATATCTTCGCTTTTTATTAAATTTCTTCCCATTCTGTTCTACTAGTGACATCTATCCGGAAACGGCCAAACCATGCAGGTAGCACTAGCAGCCAAAGAAATCAATAAACGGCGCTGTTTTTCCTGCAGAGCTTTTTGCTTGCGATATTATTGATTTTAAATAAAGCTGGCCCTACACTACATTTGATATTTTCGAGGTGTTTTATGACATGATCTGGAAACATGTAGCGAACCAATTCTTCAAAACTAGTGGGAGGGTAAAAGCGAAAAATAAGGGGCTGCCAATATTTGTAACACCCAAAAAGGGGTGACAAGATTTATTTTGCTCTTTTCTTTACAAAAAACTTTTTTACGAAAAATTTCAGCTCTGCCACTTTTTTTATTTTTTTCTTTAACTTTCTCGAAATTTTTGTCATACCGTAGAAAAAAATTATTTCCCCCATGGTCATACTGTACTTTTATTCGAAAAAATTTAGAAACAGAGACGGGATCAGTTTTCGTAAAACGCGGGATCTTGGTTTCGAGTGAGAAGATAAAGGGCGCCGCAGGTAAAAATTTTTCAATTAAATTAGCCGAACGCAAAAATGTTAGAAAAACAAAGCACGAAATAAAAATGGCGCCGCTTACAATGTTTTTTTTCAAAAATTACGTAATTTCGGGAAAGCAAAGAAATAGGTCTAAAGAGTATAATTTTTAAGAAAAAAATATCAATTTTCTCGCCCTCCTCCACTGGGACTACAGGGGCCGTGAACAAATTACGTAATGGTCATAGGGGAGAGGGGGTTACAAAACGTTACGTAGGGGGGAGGGGGGTTTTCGACAGCGTTTGCATTTGCACTAAGAAAATTTCGAATGAAAATAAGTGAAAAGTTTTTTTTTTTGGGGGGGGGGGCAGTGGTCTTGAAATCGTTAGGGGAGTGGCGTGCCAAACCGTTACAAAATATTACATAGGGAGGGGGTCAAAAATTGGTAAAATCACCGTTACGTAATTTGTGCACGGCCCCACATCTGACTGTTCCTGCTTTTTGATTTCGAATCAAAGTGCAAAACCCGGCTTGGACGTTCGAAGGCGTCAACCCGTCCTATTTGCTTGATAAAGTTTCTACGGAAATATCTCAGTCGATTTCTCCGGCCGTGTATGAACGCTTTAGGTTAGGCATTTGCATGTATCTCAGTCCCCAGCCTATAAACAGTGCGTAAGGACAATGGTTACAAAATGAAAAGCCGAAAAATATTTTTTTTTACGACATCTTTCATCAGTTTGGTATTAAAGTCGAGCAAAAACAATTTTTATTCCAGTTCTAAAGGTATAAAAATGGAAAACATTAGAAAACAACAACCTGGAATGGATTTACTACGTGTAAGATGTAGGGACAACATCGCCCCATGCCCATCCTTTTCTGCCTAATGTGCTTTTCTGTTTGTCTGCATCTTATACACGGCTGCTTGGCCCTCTAAGGATTTGCTTAGGAACCCTGTATGTAATAATTTGAATTAATTTCAAAAATACTTTATAACGTGCCATTTTGCCAAAAATTTGCAAATTAAATTAAAATCGTTAAAAACGATTTTCTTTTATTCATAACTTTTTTATTTCTTGGTCGAATTTAATAAATCATACATTGTTCTAGGCATAAAATAATAAATTCCAAAAATATTATCAAATAATATATTCATAGGCTCATTTTTGTTGATATATATATTAAAAATAAAATATTTAACCCTTAACCTAACTTTTTATTATTATTATCATAAAAAAATTATACGAGCTAACTTTTAAAAACTGCATTGAGCAATAGATCTTGGGGCCAAACAGCTTTGCGATTTCGAAAAAATTTTCCCGGAGATAACATCTTGGTAAAATTTTGTTGCACAGTGTAATCCGTTTAAAAAAATAGTATATAAATGCAGATTTTGATATATAGACTAATGTCTCGTTTTCCCAATTTCATTACAGTGTGCGGCACCTCGGTTTTGCTTGCAGACGAAACTTGCTTACAAATGGCACGCCATGCACCTATTGCTTATGCAGTGGTCACTCGGAGGTTCACACAGAGGGCACCATGGTCGGTACTCGACAGAAATTCTCTGCGCTTTGCTGAGTTGTTTGGCGTAAAAGCGTGAGCGAATTGTTTGTCGTTGTAGTATACCGCTGACGAGTCCTTAATAAGGACGAAACGGCGTCGTCCTAGGTTCCACCCTCTGTGTGAAAAGTCGAAGATCAGGATGTTCATTTTGCACTAAGTACAAAAAACTCCTGTTTTTCGTTAGATTTAACGTGCACACAAACTTGCATACAGATGGCATTGCTTATGCAGTGGGTACTCTTCTTGGTTTTCGGAGGTTTACACAGCAGTACTCGACAAAAACTCTCTGCGAGTTGCAGAATTTTTTTGGCGTAAAAGTGCGGGCGAATTGTTTTTTGTTGTGGTACACCTAGATGATGAGTCCCTAATAAGGACGAAACGGCGTCGTCCTAGGTTCCAGCCTGTGTGTGAAAAGTCGAAGATCAGGATGTTCATTTGGCACTAAATACAAAAACTCCTGGTTTTTCATAAAAATAAAATTTAGTCAACCAATTTAAAAAAATGGAGGAAATGATTGATACTTGGTTTCTTTTTGACATTGGGCAAAATATTTTTAGGTTCCAAAAATTTTAAGGGAGTTTCATTTTACTACTCTTTAGTTTGAAAGTTGTAAAGTTAAAAATAAATGTTTTAGATGGGCAGGGTGGTCCAAATTCGAGGGGCCTCTATAGCTTTGGGCTTTTGCAGCATAGTTAGCTCAAAACTAATATACATGTTACGGGCTCGATTTTCAAGAGAAGCCGAAAACTAAAAACCGCATTGCGATATGTCAAAGCGTTTCTGAGCTACAGGTTGATTCTCAAAAATTTGCGTTTCTAAAAACCCTCTACAACTTTTTTATTTGTAAAGATAGAGATTTTCCTTAAAAACATTTTTTGAGGACTTTTTAAGGCTAAATCTACCTTTTTCACCGATTTTGTCTTAAAGCCTTTAGTTCACGAGATATAACACAAAGTTACATTTTTTTACATGGAATACCCCAGTTTTTTGTACTAAAATTTCCTGTTAAACGATGTGTCATACACCTATTTTTATTAAGTAGTTAAACAGATATCTGCAATTTTTAATGATTACCATAGTAGGCTGTGTTTAACTCTGACCTATGCAGTTTTAGGGTATCTATCTAGGTAGCTATCATAAGTGTCAAAAGTGGCGTCTTCGTCAATATATAAAAATGTTTGAAAACTTTGAAAAGTACGACATGTTAAAATATATTTTTTAAAACGTTAAACGTCTGTTCGGGTGCTTAAAAAACAGAAGTTTAGGCCCTATCGACCCCGACGGGTGCACCAATTACGGCAACGAGATTTTGCTCCAAGACGTGCATTTTGCAGGTGGTACCTAAATAAAAGCCAAGAAGACCCCGATTTTGTTAAGTTATTTGGACGGATGAGGCAACGATTTCTAGCAATGGAATATTCACCAGATATAACTGCTATTACTGGAAACAGCAAAATTCCCATATTATGGTAGAACAAGCGAATCAGGGAAGGTTCAGTTTTAAGGTATGGGTAGGCATCTAGAGGAAAAATTATTGTGCCATATATTTTTGATGGAAATTTAAATGCCGAAAGATACCAACAAATTTTAGAAGAGCAGGTGATTCCGTTTATCGACAATTTGCCACTTCAGTAAAATAATGAGTTATACTTTCAACATGACGTTGCACCTCATCACAATGCACGAGACATTACTAATTTGCTAAATATTGTGTTTGTCGAAAACTGGATCGGAAATAAAGGTCCTATATGTTGGCCCCCCCCCAGGTCTCCAGACCTGACCCCTTGTGACTTCTTTTTGTGGAGGAGAGTCAAAGACCTTGTATTTCGAAATCGCCCAACTACTAGAAGGGAATTGGAAGAGGCACTTCGTACTGCATTCAGGCAGCTTCGTGCGATAGAACTTCTTAATGCAGAAAATAGCGTCAAGAGAAGATGTAGGATATGTTTACAAGAAAACGGCCGTCAATTTGAGCATTTGTTTTAGAATTAAAGAAAATTGTTAGATGTAGATTTTAGGTGTTACATAGTTTAATTAATAAAAATTTTAAATAAAAACTTTTAATAATTTAATTTTTGTTTATTATTTTAGTGTTGGTAATTATAGTAAACTAGAAGTTAAATTTTGAGGTTGTTGTGTCCCCTCGTGTCGTAGCCAACTTGATTTTGCACACACACACTTGTGGTAAATATCAAAATAAACTATTTAATAAAAATAGGTGTATGGCACATCGTTTGACAGGAAATTTAATTAGAAAACTGATTTTTTAGAAAAATTGGGGGTATCCTATTCGAAGAAATATAACTATGTGTGATATCTCGGGAACTAAAGGCTTTAAGAGAAAATCGGTGAAACAGATAAATTTGTCTTTAAAAAATCTCTATCTTTATAAATAAAAAAGTTTTAGAAGGCTCTTAAAATCGCACATTTTTGAGAATCACCCTGTAGCTCAGAAACGCTTTGACATATCGCATTGCGGTTTTTAGTTTTCGACTTCTCTTGAAAGTCGAGCCCGTAACATGTATTAGTTTTGGGCTAACTATGCTGCAAAATCCCAAAGCTATAGAGGCCCCTCGAATTTGGACCACCCTGTACATACAAAAAAAGGTGCTTTAATCATTTGTGAAGATTTGTCAACCGCTTGGCAATCTCTAAAAATGCCTAAACTATAACATTCATTACTTCTGATGAAACTGAATAACCGGATCTGCCTTAACGTCACTCATATCAACCATTTTCCCCTTATTTTTAACGTCTTTATGCTTTCTCAACATTAGCCAACCAATGTGGGAAAAGAAGAAACCTCTATTTGAATTATGCGGATCCGCATGAGTATCGGTGAATTTGTGGTGGGTTCTATGGTCTCTAACCTGAAAATTATAATAGAAAATATGGTTTTTACTCGCTGTGGCATAAATTCAACCTAAGAGCTAGGTGGACCATTTCTAAAGGGTTTTTAGATTCAACTTAACACAGCAATGTAGTCAGAGATCTCTTATCCAACGAGATGTGACAGTCGGCGTCGGCACCTTTGAAGTTGGGGATCCCGTTTTTCGTGATCTTGATTTCGTATCCATCGCTGTAAATGAGTATTCGACCCATTCCGACTGGTTCGTCAGATTTAGTCCATGAGCCGGAGCCGAAAAACTGGTTTAATTTTTTCATGTATTAATAATTAATTAGCTATACTTAGATAAAAAAGCAAACGAATTTCTTGGAGAAGGGGAACAGAAATATATGTCAAATAAATTTCGAGAATTTTTTTTAAATTCGGTATATTATTATCATTATTAAAAAGAAAATAACAAATTAACGATAATTAAGAATTTTTAAATATTAATCAACAATATTTTTTAATATAAAATAATTTAAATAAATTGTACAAATACCAAACATACATTTTTTACAGGTGAGATAAAATTCTGATTTTTCAATTTTTTTTATTTGACTTAATATCTCCATTGTTACATTTAATGATATAAAAAAAATTTAATCTAAAATATCTTATTAAGATAATTTTTTGGAAAATTGCTACAGAGGTGTTCAAATTCGTTCACTTCAATTAAAGATAATAATTACTGTGATACACCATACGTAAGACATAAAATTTTAAAATTTTCATTAAAAATGTTTTCTAGTTTGAAAATACACGCGCTAATTACTTTTTAAAAGTTATGTCTGTTATTCTTTAATGTAGTAGAAAAATATAACTTATAAATACAAAAACAATCAAAGCTGAATTATTTTAAATTTAATTATGTCAAAAATTTCGACTGATTACCAAAATATTTACGGATTTATATTTTTAAGGGTACAGCAGAGTAATGGCGTCTCGACAGCTATGGTATTTAATGTGGGACAAAAATATAATTTGAAAACACAAAATTAATCACGGCTGACATTATTTATATTTAATAAAGTCCAAAATTTCAACTGATTACCAAAATATTGATGGATTTGAATTTTTGTTAGTATAGTATAATAACTTGAAAACACAAAATAAGTAATCATGTCTGAATTAATTTGCATTTAGTAAAGTCAAAACCTACAACTGCTTACTTTAATGTACTCATTAGGTTACCTAAAACCTATTTTATGTATTTTTATTAGTTTTTCAAACCATAAGAGCATAAAAAAATTTTCTCGTTCCTGTAAAATTAATAAAAATGCACATAGCAGGTTTTAGAGTGTCAACGACGATATATTATTATAAGTAAGTAGGCATTTAAATATGTAAAAGCGCTTAAAAAAATATGCGTACCTATACTTACCGTTTTGTATCTCTAGGAAAAATGCCCGGCATGATTCAAAATACTGATAAATAAATCAAAACCAAAAGGTGGCTAGAACGATGTCAAAAATAGAAAAACTCCAACGAATAAGCGCACACGAATAAAATGCGAAAATTTCTCGGCCTACTCGGACCAATAAATCAACGAGCGGGTCAGTAGGTTTTGAAGCTTAGACCCGCAGTTCCGATCATGCGCATAAAAAACGGCTTGCTGACTGTCGCATCTCGTTGGATAAGAGATCTCTGGTGTAATAGCCAACTAATCCTTTTTATTAATGTTGATGCTTTTTTTTTTAAATTCTGCTGTAAAGATTACAACGGTAGTTAAAAAGCATACCTTCTAGAAAGTTAATTGAAACTTTGATGCAAGACTGTTAATCAAGACTTAAAACCAGCAACTAAACCTTTATCTAGTCTATTAACTATTACGATAACTTACCCACTCGATAAGAGTCATCTGAAAAGTAGTTGTAAACATAAGCATTAAGAGAATTCTCATTGGTAAGTTGGCCTTGTAACTTTTATGAGACCAATATCTATGAGCGCCTGCAGTTATGCCAACGCCGCTAAACGTGACGTAAAAGTATACTAAAAAATGCATCATTTATAGGTTACAGTGGTAAATTTTTAAATTATGACAATTTTTACACAACAAAGAACATCGAAACAGTTCACCTGAAACAAGAGTGTACTGCAAATATGGTTCTCTAAAAAATATTTTGTCTTATTACTCCAATCAATTTAGTAAAAAATAGAAAAAAAATAACACATATTTGATTTTTTTCCACAGATCTTTAGAATGCCTTTATAAACAACATACAGAAAGTCCCCTAAAATCCCTTGGATCCGCCTAGGTCCGCCATATTGAAAAAATGACTGATTTTTGACATATATTTCTTAAGTATCGTTGTTTATGGGCGTAAGTAGCTAAAATTTAGCATGTAGGTACTCATTAGAGCTTATATGAAAATCCAAGATGGTGTCCTGCTAATGTCAAAAATAGGTCCGCCATATTTGAAAATACCTTCCCTTATTATCTATGGCCTAACTTCCTAATCCGTTAAGCCACTATCGTTATATTAAGTGCACAAACTAAACATGAATATCTTAATTTAAAAATTGGGGTACACCTGTCATTTGTCAAAAATGACGGCAGCCATCTTACATTATTTGTTGCACATCTAAGTCGGTCATTTTAAATAGTAAGATAACTAAATTTCTTGGATCATGTTTCTAGTACAGCCCTTAATAATATACTAAAAATATAGTTTTCTAAATGCTAAGGGCCGAGCGCCATTTTTAAAAAACTCAGTTTTTCATATTACAGTTACAAAAATAAGTAAAGGACATATTTTTTTACAAAAATAGTTATATTAAAATAAGTACAAGCCGCTATAAGACTGGTGGTAAATATATTTACTTTTACCACTCCACCTCTCAGGCCCCCCCTATTGACGAACTTTTTCTAAAATGACTTTTCGTTCAAGTTATTATAAAAACGAATTGTCCTTAAAATATGCTTTTTATAAATATGTCACACTATAGACCTATTTTTTATATTTTCTGAGATAGGGGTTGTCAAAATTGTGAGAATTCAACTAAACAATTTTGAAAATAAAACATTTTAACCCTGGCATGTGGCACATCATTGAAAAGCATTTTTTAAGCCGGTCCTAAAAATATAGCTTGCAGATAGAATTTACCCCCCCCTCCTATGGATATGGACGTCATTTTCAAGAAACATTTTTTATTTTGACTAAGTTTAAAACAAAAAAATGACCTAAATGCAAAATCTTGTCATTGTGTCTGGGACATGATTACTCAAAAGCCGCTTTACCGAATTTTGAAAAGTTTTAATGTGGGGAAAAGTTTGTGAAGAGTGTAGAAAGGGGGGTTGAAATTTAAAAAAAATATACCAACTTACGAACCGTAGTAGCTAGCGACATACGATTTTCACATTTAAATGGGGAATTAAATTTTTAACAAAAACTATAATAATGGCCAACTTTGTTTAGCCGCTAAGTAAAATATTGTCAAAGCCAACTTATTCAGACCCCGCAATAATTTACTTTTTTATCATTAGGCTCATCCATTAATTTAACCATGCGTCAAGTTATTCTTTTGTTAAAAATTCCAAAAAATATAACATTTTTAGGACATGAAAATATACCAAAGGTTCTTGCCAAGTTGAAAATAATATAAATAAACCAGTAAAAATTGGACAATATGACAAAAAAAAAGGAGTGAGGAGGGGGAGTAAATTCTAATTGCATGGGGTTTTTAAGATCTGCTTAAAAATGCTCTTCAATGATGTGGCACATGCCAGGGTTAAAATGTTTTATTTTCAAAATTGTTAAGTTGAATTGTGTGGGATATTTTTAAAAACATATTTTAAGGACAATTAATGTTTATAATAATTTGAACGAAGTCATTTAAAAAAAAGTTCGTCAAAAGGGGGGAGTGAGAGAAGGAGAGTTAAAAGTAAATATATTTGCCACCAGCTTTATATCGGCAGTCACAAAATTGACCTTTCTAAAAGTGTATAATATATACGGACTACCAGCTACAATGCGTAAAAACTTCAAAACTAGGACAATTTGTCATATTGTTTAAAAAAGGTCTCTGAAACTGAAAGTACTTAAATTAAAGGCAACCTTATTTTTATATTAAATATTGAACAATATCAAATTATCACTTGAGTAACGGACGAAGGCTGTTTTATAAAGAGGGCTGTAACCCATTTTGGAGTTAATAAAATAACAATAATACGATGAAAACAGCGCTGGATTGAAAACAATTCGACGAATAGGAAACTTGGATTAGGAAAAAAACGATGGTTAACTTAATACTAATTATTTTAACTTAAAAAAGAACTAAAATAAATAATTTAGTATATAATAGGATCACCATTCTAGGCTAAATTTTGACAATACTGATGGTCTTCAGTATTTCGTGGTCTCCAATTCCTTTGGTATATTATTTTAACGATTCGATCCCATATATTTTCCATTGGGTTAAGGTCAGGGCTATTGGCTGGCCAAGGAAGTGTTTCTATATTATTATTCTGAAACCATTGGTGAACAACATTAGCCGTGTGTACTGGACAGTTGTCCTGCTGATAAACGAAGTCACTATTTTCATGTTAAGACTGTACAGATGGCAGCATAACGTTTTCAAGGATTTCAATATATCGTTCACTATTGAATCTTCCTTATTTTCCCCAAAAAAACCCAAACCTCTAGCACTAAACCAGCCCCACATGTTTACAGAAAAATGTCCAGCTTTTTTAATTTGGTTTGTATATTCGGGTTCAAATCTAGAATTTGGTGGACGATAAACTAAAATTCTCCTGCTGCTTGAAGATGACTGAAAAATTTTTTCATCAGTAAAAACCACCCTCTCCCAGAAGTCATTATCACGAAGAATGTTGTTCAGTGCAAAAATCACTCTGGCCTGTTTTTGTTCTTCTGTTAGAAAAGGCTTCTTTGCAGCAACTCGACAGGATACCTATTTCGTTACTCTTCTATTTACTGTTGCTAAAGAACCCGGAAATAATGTTACATTAGCTCCTTCAACCGAAGTTGAAAAATGATTTTGTCTGAGATGGTCAATAAGTCTCTCATCTTGCACTTCAGAACTTACTTTTGGTCGTCCTGATCCATCTTTCCTATCCGTAGAATTATTTTCAATCCAGCGCTTTTTCCATCGCATTATCGTCATTTTAACAACTCCAAAATGGGTGGCCACTCTTTTTATAGATATAGATGTCACATTAAATTTTAAGCTGTCAGACATACTAAGCTGGTGGTGCCTTATAATAGTATACACTAATGGAAAGCTAAATTTTGTGGCATAGGAAAAAATGCATGTATGAGTTTTTTTTAAATCAAGTGTATGTTATTATAACTTGTTTTGTAAAAAATCTGCCCTACAATGGGGTTCTTGCACATTTTTCAGTTACCACTTATTTGGAACCTAGGTTAAAAAATATTCGATCCGTGTTTTTTCTTATTTCAAAAAAAGTAATGATTAGTGGAGAAAATCGCGTTTAAAGTTAAACTTCTTGGAAAATTGTGAAATCCCAAAGGCATGTTTGCACTTAGGCGCTCTTAAATTATTTTTGACGTTTAACTGTCACTGCCACTTTGATGTTAGCGTGATAATAAAAATAAATTTTTGTGATTATTTTTAGTTATTTTGATCGTAATTATTTAGTGATCTTGTGTGTTTAGTGTGAAGGTAAAGTGCTGGATAAACTGGTAAAGTAGGTAGGTAAATACAAAGATTACCTTTTTTAAGGTCAATTGACATCTAGTGTGTGTTTAAACTCCAAAAAAATATGTTTTTACCAGGGATCCTGTTAAACTGGACTATATCGGCGAACGCTAAAAACTTTGTGCTTCGTTTTTTGTGCTCTAAGGGTACGGCAAAAATATTACATGTGCTATGTTTTTCCTGGGAATTGAGTTTGTTTTGAAAACAATTTTTGGTGCTCTAAAGCTGAGCTTATACAGCAAAAAAATATTACTTGTGTTATGTTTTTCTGGGAATTGCATTTGTTTTGAAAACAATTTCAATCCGATACCCTCCATGAAAACACCTTTGCCATATTCCAATCTAGATCGAACCTTGAAAATTTTTAGAGTTGGATTGAGATTGAGATCCAAGAAAAGATACTATCATAACATAACCTACTTTACCTTGAACATAATAGTTGATTTGTGTTTTTTTAAAATTTATTAGTAGCTAGGTGTAATGGCCTTGCCACAAAAACCTCGTCGAATCTCTTAGAAAAGTTTCACAAAATTTTGTAATGTTTTATCAGATTTTATATGTTTTCTATGTGATATGTCAAACAAACTTGTAAAAACCAAGAAAAATCTCATAAAGTACAAAATTTATGACATTTGTGCAAAGTTATTACGAGAAAGAGAGACTGGCTCGTTGAATCTTTTATAAGCCTATAAAAACTCACAAACTTTCACGAGATCTTATGCGGTTTTTTTATTAGGTGAAAAATTACAATAGCAAGCTTATCCCACCAGTTGTATGCCAGTCTATTTATGCTATTCCAGCATTTCTTTCTGCACTTCCACTTGCAAACAAAGTAATGATTAAATAAAATATCGTGACACATGGGTGGCAAATATCAAAAATTTGAAAACTGTCACGAAAATCTATTCAAAACATATTGAAAATAAATTTAATATACATGAAAACTAGCAATTATCACATTGGATGAATGAAGGACTGTATGGTCAACAAATTGATCAACAGGGTTACCTTATTCCTTGTGCTATTTGTGTAAAATAGTGTTTTTGAGCATGACCTAACATAAGATGTAAAATATTGATTTATTTTTTGAAGGTTCAGTAAAGACCATATGTTAAATTAATTTGAATTTTTATAGAAAAAAGCTGATTCTGGGAATTTTCCAAAAGCAACTGCGGATATATATCAATTTTATATGGATAATATGGATTTTTTCAGCGCAGAAAAAAAGAACATTAAGGCTCAAAGGTAAGTTAGGTAATTTCTCGGGTAATTCCCAATATTTCACATTATAATCATTTTATTATTCTGTCGTATATCCACTTCAATCATTATACTAAAAAATCATTTAATAATGCTTCACCCAAGAGGTGGGCACTCGTAAAAAAAAATTACACGTGAGTATTTAATACTCTGACTACCGGAATCTTAATTTTTATTTGTTTTATTTTATTTTGTCAGTCGAAAAGACTGACTGACTGTTATGTATACTTTTGCCTTGTGAGTCTTTTACGACCGACAGCACCAGTAGCATTCACGGCCGTGTCAGGCTTGTAAGACCGACTTTCCATTGAATTGTGTATGCTTGCTGGAATTGCAGCGTTACACTTTAACAGTGGGATTTACTAAAAGGGTTTAGCCTAGTTTAGACAGGTCTTAGTTTTAAGTGAAATTGTTGGTTTTAAGCATTTTATACCAACTTCCTTGAGTTTTGGACTTAGTTTGATTTATAAGAATAATTTTAATTATTTTGTTTTAGTGAAGAATCATATTAACACAATCTTTTGTTGGATTTAAGAAGAAAATTTCTATTTAAAAGAAGTTTTTTTTAACCCTAAGAGGGGATCTAAATGGTAAACACTCTGTTGAACAAATTAAAATTGACGTTATATGTTACTCTTATCAAATTTTACCCTTGTTTAATGATTTTCGCGATTAATACTCACTGTCACAAAACCGATTTCGATATGTAATCATAAAGTAAGAATTAGATTAACTTTGTATTTATTTAAAAGGGGTTTTTATCTATCGAAAGTATGAAAAAACTTTACAAATACAAACCCATCGCGATCGCAAACCACAAATAAAAGTATTTCATCAAAGTAGGTCATGAAAAAAAATGCGGCTAAAAACAGACCTGAATCCAACTGATATGTTCACAAAGGAGTCATGTCTGCTCAACGAACTGTTCGGTGTCCAGTTCTCTGGTAGAACATGATAAAATGGTCATTATCGAAGTACCGATAAAAACTGCAGAGTTGAGACCTTTGAGTGTGATCTTTCAGTGGAAAGCTTCGTTTGATGATTAAGCTTTTAGATAAACTCAATGTTTTAGTTTCATTTCTGTTTGTAAATAAATGAATAGTTACAGTTGTTTTGGATTTTGTTCACTTGAGACAGTTTTTGTTCATAATCAGTGACCTTCACCTATGTTTGTTTTGTCTCGTAGTGCCCTCAGAAATATATTCTTTGTGCTGAAAACGGGTTTAAAATTTATTGTTTTATTGATTAATGAACGTCTTGGGATATTAAATAAGGTAAATCAATTCTTGTAAAAACGGTTGCTTAGGGAAATTATAAAGGGACTTATTAGCAATTTCCACAAAACAATCCTTTCTGGGGGCTATAAATTTAAACCACCCCCCAGAGGTGGCGTAAAAAATCATCAACTTTATAACTTCAAACACAGATGATGAAGCTATTATGTGCCAAATTTTTGGCGTATTCATCATTTGCCATTTTAAAACCTGTAAAAAAAATAGTTTAAGGCATTTTCTCTTAAAATATGGAATATTTTGAGAAAAAAAGCAGTTTTTCTGTGGTATTTTGCAATAACAATACATAATAATCAATAACTTTTTATCTTTTCTGTATGGGTAAATGTTTTTTGAAAATGAGTTTTCAAATTTAGTACCTCTCACAGGTGTAAATATTACCACTTTGACTATTAACACGCCAGGACGAATTCGTATCAGGTAACTTGGATAAGTACCGTGCGGAACGATGCCTATTTGTGAGTGGTTCAAGGTTGGTAATCAAAGTGTATGATGGTGTTTAATGATGTATAGTGGAGGGTAACCAGTAAAACTACTGATGAGCCCACGCTGGTTACCCAGGGCGAAACATCGTTTAATCATTTCTCTTTTCGCTTTGATCTTTTGTGTGTTCCTTGTGGGATGCTCATCCAAGTTTGAATTTCCCTTATTTCCACCCAAGATCTTTTGATCTTTTGTTTTTTAGTTTCTTTTCGGTTGAAGTAACTGAGTTGGAGGTTTTTTAACTTCTTCTAAGCTGTGAAAGCTTGTGCGTGCCCCTATTCAATACATTAAACACTACTGTTTGGTGGCCCAAAGTTAAGACAAAGACAAATTTAAAAAATAAAAGGAAAAAAAGTGACAGTTTTTTAAAAATGGCGCCCGCCCCTTAGCCCTTAGAAAGCTGTATTTTTAGTATGTTGTTAAGGGCTTTGCTAGAAACATGTTCCAACAAATTTGGTTATCTTTCTATTTAAAATGGCCGACTTAGATGTACAACATTTAATGTAAGATGGCGGCCGTTATTTTTGCTAGATGACAGCTGTAGTCCTATTTTTAAATTAAGACTGTGTACCGAATTAAAAAATTAAAAATAAACGGATTAGGAAGTTAGGTCAATGATAATGCGAGAAGGTATTTTCAAATATGGCGAACCTATTTTTGACATTAGCAGGACGCCAGCTGGGACTTTTATATTAGGCCCCAATGAGTTCCTCCATACCAAATTTTAGTTAGTTACGCTTATAAATAACGATATTAAAAAAATATATGACAACACTCCGTCATTTTTTCAATATGGCGGACCTCGGATCCGGATCCGGATTTCATAAGACTTTCGGTATGTTGTTTATGAAGGTATTCTGAAGCTCTATGCCAAAAATCAAAGATGTGTTATTTTTGCCACTTTTTTACTCGATTAACTGTGTTAAAAATACGATATTACAAAACAATGGCTTTTTTCGTTACCAATGTTAAAAAACTTTGCTTTACGCACGGGTGCATAAAAAATTTACCATAAACCCGTTTTTATTCATTTACGCCATTCTATCAGCTATCCTTCTGCTAAAACCAATTTCAGGCAATTATTTACTGAATTTTTTTATGGTTGCCGTGACTTTTAATGTGGAAAACTATTTGGTTTAGTTCTTTATGAGGTTAAAGATAATATAGTTGAAAAAGAAGAAAAAAACAGTATGACTTTTAAAACCTGTTAAAATTTCAAAAAAAGAAAAATAAAAATAGCTGGGGAAACGTATCATAGTTTTTCTTCACCTATCTCTGAAAATCGAGTTTTTTAGACAGTCAAAAAAACTTTTTTTTTTTACCTTCATCAAAAACATGCTTTTAGTAACTGTCTGCAGATAACTAAAGCATGGCTTTTTTGGTTACCGATGCAAAAAACTTTTGTTTTTTGATCACGGGTGCAAAAAAAAAAATCTGTCCGTTTTTTACCCAAAGCTAAAGAGAAATAGCGGAATATAGTAATATGGAAAACTTTTAATTATTCTTGCCTAAAAATTAAGCCATTTTTGCCATTTTTTCCAAGTATTTAAGAAAAAATAATTTAAAAAGATCGTCAAAATATCAAACTGTCAAAGACTAAAATGTCGCAATAATAAACGTCACCGAGTAAAAAGGCACATCGTTATGGAAACCATTGTTATTTCATTTACCAGCCGCCTTGATTTATAGTGTAAATATGCTGTGTCGCGAGAAGTGCTTTTCGTTCGAGATTTTTAAAAGTATTTTCTGGTATTTCTTGGATTTTTTGTATAAAGGTATTAAAAAAATAGTGTTAACAACTCGCGGCTAAACAGTCCGTTTTTTACCCAAAGCTAAAGAGAAATAGCGGAATAGAGTAATATTGAAAAAATCTAATTATTCTTGCCTAACTGTCAAATATTAAAATGTCGCAACAATGAACGTCACCAAGTAAAAAGGCACATCGTTATAGAAACCATTGTTATTTTATTTACCAGCCGCCTAAAGATGGTGTGTTACGAGAAGTGCTTTTCGTTCGAGATATTTAAAAGTATTTTCCTGTATTTCTCGGATTTTTTGTATAAAGGTATTTAAAAAAATAGTGCTAACCACTCGCGGCTAAACTGTGCTTTTTTTGAATACCTCGTCGCGCTCGTTATTTAAACCAACGCTTGTAAAAAAGCACTATTTAGCCACTATTTGTAAAAACTACTATTTTTGCATCTCTAGCCAAAAAAACCATGCTTTAGTTATCTGCAGACAGTTACTAAAATCATGTTTTTGATGAAGGTATAAAAAAAATCGCAATCTGTTCAGCGTGTGAAAAACTGTTTCACATGCTGTGTGAAAAACATAATTTTTAGGGATTGTCTAGTTTGAAAAACTTCATTTCCGAAGGTAATTGTAAAAAACATTTTTTAGTGGGCCGGCTACAATGATTATTTTAGAAAAACGCGTCACTTCATGATGGGAGCAACAAACTTTCCACAGTTGCTCTTTAGACCAAAATAGTCGATTCAAGTGGAGGCACCATCACGATTTTCCGTGCAGGCACCCTGGGGAGGGGAACAAAATGTAGGAGGGGGGTAATCTAAAAAAAAGACAATAAGCTTGTCAGATATGGTCAAGATTGGTATCTATTTATAGGTTTTCGAGAGTGACAAATCCAATGAAACACATTCTAGACTATTTGAATATCTCCCTGGGGTTGTAAGGGGTGAAAATCTTATTTTTAAAGATTCTGAATAAATCTTCACAATTTTGATAAAAATATTACTCATTTTCTCTTGTTTGTGTATATATTGGTCTATTTAGATAGGTAACATAGATTGTGTTAAACTATAGTACTCGTCAGGTGTTGAGGGATGAAGGTGAGAGATAATTATAGGATGTTAAACCGAAAAAAAAAATCGACCTTGTGGAGATATTGGTATGATTGTGTAGGTTTTCGAGGATGATAAATCCAAAAAAATATATTTCAGTTCAGTTAGCTACATAGATTGTGTTAAACTATAGTACTCGTCAGGTGTTGAGGGATGAAGGTGAGAGATAATTATAGGATGTTAAACCGAAAAAAAAAATCGACCTTGTGGAGATATTGGTATGATTGTATAGGTTTTCGAGGATGATAAATCCAAAAAAATATATTTCAGTTCAGTTAGCTAAAGCTTTACTAAGTTTACGCAACGTAGAAAGTAAACAAGAACTATTTGAATATTTATCTACCGCGGCACTTGTTGGATATCCAGGTTTAGTTATTGCAACCAATGAAAACACCCAGACCTCGCTCAATGAAAAGAAATGTACGCAATTGAAGCAAGCTGAGTTGTGTCTTCTTATGAAACACGAAAATCATGTCGATACATTCCAGCTCATATGATTGCCGTTATTTTGGGCAAAGAAAAATCTGAAGGACTACGTGGATTTCACACATTCACTGGTTGTGATACAGTTTCTTTTTTTCTCTCCAAAGCGCGTCAGGCAATTGCAAAGCCTTTAGAAATTTCAGAGGAATTCCAGAAGTATGTTGTTAGGCTATATGGAGTTTACGAAACAGATGATGTTAACAAGGCAAGGTAAATTTTATTTACATCTGGCAACAAGCCCCTTTATCTTTTGCCTTGTACTAAAGCAGCCCTTTATCAAGCTTCATATCAAGCAGTACAGGTTTGGGGTAAATGTATCGATGTGAATAAAAGTCACACGTTGCCTTCTCCATTATTGGGATTGGACTCAACAATATGAAAAATAGAGGCCTTTGTGGTCCACCAAATTTATCGGGAGGAATGTCGTTCACTTGCACAGTTCACTTGTTGATTGATTTTAAGAAAAAATATATACTCTTTTCGAAAGATATTTTTGTGCAGATGACGCGTCTAAATATTATTATACTGTCAGATCCTGTCAAGAATATGTAATTTATTCCCAAAATGTAAAAAAAATATTTTTAAAAAATAAAAAATTTGGGCTTATAGAGCATTCCATTCTAAAAAAAAAAGTTACATAAGCATTTTTGTAGTACTAACCATTTTTTATAAACGTAATTGAAATATATAAAAAATGGAAAAATGGTCACATTTTGAAATTTAATGCTGTTAGTTAAAAAAATATATGTTCCGAAAAAACGATGGGGAACTTGATAGAGAACATATTTTCGATGAAAAACGTTACAACTTTTTTTTGCATCATTTATACTTTCTATACAAAAATAAAATAATCATGTCGATTGTATTGAACTTTTTGCACCAAGATTTTTGTATAAAAGTAAACTCTAAAAAAAACAATTATTTGCTAAATAGTTACTCTTATCACCTATCAAACGACAGTAAAAAGGTTTCGACTAGATTTGAAAAGGTAACCTCTGGCGGAATTAAATAAGAGGAGCTCTCTAAAAGACATCTTTTTATATACAATAAAATAACAAATATTGACTATATAAGGTACTTCCCTTATTCCTGCTTCTATCTTGCCCCCTTAATCCCGGTCAGTTCGAAGGGTCTTATAGAACATTTAGAAAAAATATGAGAGCACAAAGCATCATGTACTAGTCAGTATTACGGTCATTCAAAAAATTATTTATCTTATGTTGCAGAAATTTCTTATTTCTTATTTTTACTTAATAAACATAAGAAAGTCAAAACTTTCTTATTGTCGTTTGATAGGTAATAAAACTACCTACTTAGCACATAATTGTATTTTTTTTAGAAGTTTCTTGGTGCAAAGACTTTCAATACAATCGACATGATTTTAGCATTTTCTTCAACTAATTTTATTTTTATATAGAAACTATAACTGATGTAAAAAACATTGTAACGTTTTTTTTATGTGAAAATGTGTTCTCTTTGAGGTTTCACATCGCTTATTCAGAAAATATATTTTTTTAATTAACCGCATTGTGTTCTCTTTGAGGTTTCACATCGCTTATTCAGAAAATATATTTTTTTTAATTAACCGCATTAAAATTCAAAATGTGTCGGTTAGTACTACAAAAATGCTTGTTCGACTTTTTTTGTGTAAAATGAAATACTATAGGCCTAATTTTTATTTTTTTAAAATATTTTTTTTACATTTTGGGAAATTTTTTTTAACAGGTTTTGACAGTATATAGAAGATTTTAATTTTTATCAGAATAACTATTTAGGGACGGCACCTACACAAAAATCTTACTTTCGAAAATAGTATATTTTTTTCTTAAAATCAATCAAAAAGTGAACTGTGCTTGATAGGTGCGGATGTAATTCCAAATGTGGAACATTAACATGCCTTTGCAAAAGAAATGACCTACCATGCACTCCTGCTTGCAAAATTTATAGAGGGGAATGTAAAAATAAAAGCTAGGGTTTGCTGGCTACTTTACCTGCTATAGATATAATATATATCTGTTAGTTTTTTAGCCAAGAATACCTGTCGAGCGAAAGTGAGAGGAATATGATGACGTCACTTAAAAGCCCAGAATCTTTCGAGTTTCATTTATATTAAAAAAAAGAAATATAAGACCGTTATTATTATGAAATATATGTTTTTTGGACTTTTGAATTACCTATCCTCAACAAAAAATCTTTGGAACTTTGACAAGGTACTTACATATATATTATTTAGTAAATAGGTAGGTAACTATAGAACTTACCCATTCGAATTTAGTTTTAGTCACTCAACTTTATAATTTGCAAAAAAAAACTACTCTTTCTTAGTACACGTTAGAGCTAGTAAATTAATAGTAATTTACCAAAAAAATTATAATTATAAAAAATACAACATAAATCCAAAAAATATGATCCTTCAAGCTTGGGAAGTATCTAAATGATATGACGTACTTTTTACTGAATTTCTTATGGTCGAAAACCTATAAAATCATATCAGTATCGCCACAAAGTAATTTTTTTGCGTTTTGACACCCCATAATTACTTCGCCCCCTTCCCCTTTTACACCTGAGGGAATTTTACTATGGTTTAACACAATCTATAATACTTAAATAGACTAATGTACACAAATTAGGCACAAAAAATTGCACCCTCAAAAACATATAAATCGATATCAATCTTGATCATATCTGACAAGCTTATTATTTTTTTGATAATTAACCCCCCCTACATTTTGCCCCTCTTTCCAAGGTGTCTGCATGGGAAATCGTGATGGTGCCTCGACTCTTGGTCTAAAGGGCAACTGTGGAAAGTTTATTGCTTTCAGCGAAGTGATGCGTTTTTTTGTGTAGACGGCCGACTATTTTGCATGCTTTACCAATTAGTTCTTTATTGTAGGTGCGGTGGCAACGGCTTATTATTTTGTTCGAACTGGTGCCAAGCAAGTGATGTGCCGATTTGCAGGAGTTACGCATTTGATTTCTTTTCTTCTGCAATTGTAGAAAAAACATTACAAAATATATTTCAACAACTCGCTCGTCATGTAGACTTCAGCGATGGATGACTGAGTAGTGCCTTTATAGGGCTAGCTTTGCAGTAAGCATAATGTATATTACCAGGGTTTTTGGCCTATATCGTTAGGTGAAATAGAGATGTGTGATTCGTGAACTATTCCTTCACTATGATCGCATCACTTGCGAGTATTGAATGATCGAATCATGTTTGCTCGATATGATTCAATCAGTCAAATGAGTCAAATGACCGACGAAGACGAGAGAATTAAATCGGAATGGATCAACGAATGACTGACCCACTGTGGCGATACACTGAATCAGTTGGAAATAGATCGATCGTTTCGTTCATTCGTTCCTTTGATTCGAATTCCTGCGCGCGGGGTAAACTGTATGAAAATATAGATGTAGCTCCATCGACCTTTTTTTTTTCTTTTTGTCACCATTTTCTTTGAAACTTTTGATGTATCTCTCATAAAATTACGTTTATTTTATGAGCATTTGTGTAAAAATGTCTTGTAGATTACATAGGAAAAATAGAGGAAAAAATTAGAGCCCAAACTTTTATTAACAAGCTTAGAAAGATTCACCGTTTGACATATTAAAAGTCCCCATTTCTAAAGTCGGTTCGCTGTATGAAGTCCGATATCGATTAAATCTCCAAAAGATGTTATCGCTTTTTGAACAGTAACTCAGTTAAGTTAGAATGCCCTCGCTGTACTTGATCGTAACAGTCATCTCTCTGGTTCACTGTATTCGAGTGGGCTAAATCACCGGTCTTAAAACAAAATTATTTAAGAATTACGCATTATACTTATACATCGATAAATATTTCTATTCTATTTTATTTGTCACTTATACTTTTGAAAAACTTTTTGCGTCAATAAGATTTTGACAGGTATTTTTTCCGAGAGTTTAATTATTTTGCGGTCATTATAGGTCAATCTGGAACTGTCGTCAATGATAATAATCACTATTTTCCAAGAAATAATTAAAATTTGTTCCAGTTGGGGATGGTATGCTTCTCTTTGCTTTTAGTTTGTTTCTTAGTGTGTGTGAATTACGAAATTTAAAGCAGTTATAAATCAAAGTTATGGAAAATGTTTAGCAAGGTGACACAACGCCTAGAAGGTGTTTATCTCCAGGTGAACGCCGTTTGGTATTACAAGTGGAATGTTATTTTGCGTTACAAAAAAATAACTAGGGCCCGTTAGTGTCTGTTTTGGCAGTGCAAAAACGAACGTCTGATGCTTGCGGCATTTCAAATAAGACCTTGAGAAGACTTCAAAAAAAGAGTGAAAAGGAATTCAAAAACCTTTGATCTATCCCAAGGGATTAAACTATCGTTTAAAAATATCGTTTATGATCTATATAAGTCAAAGGAATATGTTACCCTTAAAGCTATTCTATAAAAGAAATAGAAAGAAAAACTGCGATATTGGAATTACCAGTTTGTCCAAAATTATAAAAGAGATGGGCTTTAAATATAAAAAACGAACAACAGAAACGCGCTTTGCGAGCAATCCAATATTGTGGCAAAAAGATGGCAATTTTTAAGAGATTACATAAAAAACAAAAAATCGGAATTGCCAAGGCAAGTTGTTTCTTGACGAAACATGGGTGTTTGCGCACGGAACTTCAACAAATACATACATACATGCAGGCAATGAAGAAGGGTTTATTTCAAATGACAGTTTAATATTTTCATCAACAAAAAAAACTGACGATTATCACGGCAATATGGATGCTAAAATTTTTGAGCATTGGTTTGAGTAAAAACTTTTAAAAAGTTTATAAAACCCTTAATTGTTTTGGACAATACGTCTTACCATACGAGACTCGAAGAGAAATTTCCTACAAGCAGCTGGAAAAAAGAGGAAATAAGAGAATGGTTGTCAAAGAAAATCATAAACCATAAAAATTTATTTTTAAAAAGTCATCTTTTAAGCATGTGTAAAGAGCAGCCAGGTTATAGACGAAGTAAGACCGTTAATTATTTGATGTTGATAATGATTCTGAGGAAGACTATTTTGAGTATGCATTTATAAGTAGGTGCGTTCTATCGCAAGACTGCAATATTGGTTCTTTTTAAAATAAAAATAAAAAAGCACTATTTTAGCCACTAGATGTAAAAACTACTATGATTTAGAAAATCTAATTTGTCATGTTCCAAAAATATAATTTATTGTTTGAGAACCACAGACTTATCTGCTCAAGAGGTTTTATTGCTTAGCGGACTTCTTACAAGGAATGCACTCTACGAACTGTCATTTATAACCTTCAAAAAACTCAAAAAAAGCGTTTTTCTTGGATAACTTCTAAACGGTGAGAGACTGTGTGTGACAAGAAGGAAAAATGTTGGAAATTTAATTCTCTATCATTAAGTAAATAGCGATAGTGTACCTTAAACCACTCTACTAGAAAAATTTAAAAAAACCCAATCAAAAAGGATGCCAATTTCAGGAATTTCTTGCATATTCCTTTTTAGCATTTTCATCAAGATTTCTCAACCTACGAGTACCAATGGCAGGGTTGATCTAAGACATATCAAAAAATTAAATTTTTCCAGTGGCGTAGTCCCATTTTCTTATCTTGAAAATTTAAAAATGTACCAAAACTAGTAATAAAATAGGAATTTTTTAAAGTCATTATATTTTTTTAGCAAATTTCTCAAATGAAACAGCCAAGCTCCCCACTACCTTCCAATACCAATTATGATTTAAAAAAATTCTTTTGTTATTACTAGAAAAATGCAAGCGGAATGTCTCGTTGGAAATGCAATTTTATCTAATACAAGTTCCAGCGAAAAGCGGGCCTGTTTCTGTATATGTCAGTAACAGTTGCGTATCAAAGAGTTTTGATACATTTTGAAATTTTCTAATTAAAAAAATCGGACTACGCCACTCGAAAAATTTAATTTTCTGATATAATTAAGGTCATTGCTCATAGATCAACCCTGCTAAGTTATATGCAAGAAATTGGCATCATTTTTGCTTGGGCTTTTTTAATTTTTCTGGTAGAAGGAGTGGTTTATGGTACACTATCAGTATTCACTACCTAAAAGTTGGTGAGACATTTGGTTTGGCTACAGCGGCGTATCAAATGTGGGATAAAATATCATTGTGAAATTATATTTTCCGAAGAAAACATGCAAGTATTTATTTCTTTTCTGAAGGATAGTGTAAATGTACATTTAGAGATTTTTTCGCAATGTTTTCTGACAGATTCGGTCAGTGGCGCACCGTGAAACTATTAAAATACATTTTTTAATTAAGAGCACAAATTCAACGACATAATGTGGGTATGTGTTTTGTGTTGTGTTTATAGTTTTTTATATATTTTATAAAATGATAAATCAGTGGTGTAACATACAAATATTAAAATACTACCTATACTTTTCATAATTTGATAATTGAACCATTGACTAATAATAGAATCTTACTCATTTACTATTTTGCTTCAATATAAATATTCCAACCCAGTGGCGTAGGATGACCCATAAATTAAGTTTTTTATGAAACTTAAGGCGGCTAAGTATCACGAATTTCTAAGGCAAGTAATTGTTATTATTCTAACTAGTGCGGAAAATTGTATTTTTTTTCGCACGCGACTGCCGATGACCCTAAAGCCGCGGAGCGGAGTTCGGGCAAGCAATCAAGGTCGGGAAAGATACTTTACGCGTGAAGATATGCGTGCTGTGGGTCAATAAATGGAGAGAAGTTGGTGGATAAAAATGTCATAATATTTTACATCACGCCACTACGCCACAATTGACAACAATAACATACAATAGCTAGCAAATATTAAAATTAGAAAAGGGCTTCGAGACGAATTCCAATCAAACTGAAAACCTTTGTGGTAGTTTAAACTACTAGTAAATAATATTTTAATATTTTGATGTTCCACCACTGATTTATCTTTTTATAAAATATAACCATAAAATGTCACAAAATACATACACCCCTAATATCGTTGAATTGGCCCTTTTAATAAAAAAATAAACAGTATTTTAATAATTTTACGATGCGCCAATGATCTAATCTGTCAGAAAACATTACGAAAAAATCTACAAATAAACATTTACTCTATCTTTTAAAAAATAAATAAATACCTGCAGGTTTTCGTAGGAAATTAAATGTTATTTTATCCCACCTTTGATACGACGCTGTAGCCAAACTAAATGCCTCACCCACTTTTAAGGCACATTTTCTTAAAGCCCTTGTCCAGACCTACAACATAAAAAAATTCCAAAATCGCCCGATGTATAGGTTACATGGGACGGTGTGCGGGGTTCTTTATATCTAAATTGCCTATCCTATGCACTATCCCTAAATTTTCCTATTTTTAATAGCTACTTACTGAAGACAGTAGTCTGCCACTTTACTTTCAGGGTAAATATCAGATAATATGCGTAAAGCATAAAAATGTGTATTACTGTAAATATGACCACTCGGTTCCAGACAATTTTCCATTTAATATCATCTTCCTCTTCCTTTTTGGTTTGGTTCTGTCGGGTTTCTACATTTACGTCTTTATAGATGATTTCGTGATTGTTGTTTAGTAAAGATTCACGCATTTTTTTTATCTATAAAAGAATTTGATAAAAAACGTTTTTATATTTTCTTTCAATAATAAATTAATCTTAAACAAGAAAAAGCAAGTCTGTTAACCGGAACGCATGCTAAATTGACTAATAGTTTGTTAAATTCCAAAATGTCCCAAATTCTAAAATGGCATGGTCGAATATAGTGTGACCAAAAGTTTTTAGAGCAAAAAGAGTACTTATATGAGAGACGAGAACAGTTAATTTTTTTTTATTAAAATTTTTTAAATAATAATAATAATAATAATAATAATAATAATAATAATAATAATAATAATAATAATAATAATAATAATAATAATAATAATAATAATAATAATAATAATAATAATAATAATAATAATAATAATAATAATAATAATAATAATAATAATAATAATAATAATAATAATAATAATAATAATAATAATAATAATAATAATAATAATAATAATAATAATAATAATAATAATAATAATAATAATAATGATAATAATAATAATATTAATAAAATGCCTTTATTTAAATGAAATAATTATTAAAGATAGGCCATAGGCTAAGTCTAGCCATTGGCTACTCTACTTAACTTTACAACATTAATTAAGGAAATAAAAAAAAATAAAAAAAACAAAAAAAGGGTATTATGTACATCTATCTACACAAAACAAATTAAATAACAACAATTAAGTATGGGAAACTTAAAATTAAATTAAAAAAACAGCCGCTAAGTATAGCAAACTTAAAAAAAGTATGAGTTATTTGAAAATATTTAAAGTCAGACACATAATAAATTATTCATTGAAAAAAAAATAAAAATTATTAATTGCCCATAAAATATTTTTTTATATCTTTCTTAAACTCTTGTATCTTTAGGAGTTTTAAATCATCATGCAGTGAATTGTAAATTTATTGGTGTTGTATAAAAAACATGGTGGTTTTAAATTTTGGGGTAAGGAGTCTATTCGTAAATCTCATTTCACGATTATGCGTGTCCTGTCTAAAAGTAAGTTTTTTTTAATATATTATTACTAGTGTGCTATGAGCTTTAATACAGTTACAAGTAAGTGCTGTAAAAAGGATTATCGCACTTGTGATATACAACGTTTTCTCTATGAGCACGGGGGTCCTGCACGAACTATAGTTTGCAAAAAAATGGTACCATAATCTGATTGCAGATTATGATTGAGGACCCTCCCATCATCCTAAAACAAAGATATTTTAAAATTCCACCTGAAGTTTTGCACACTTTTCTATTATATTAAGAAATAATACCGGTTAAGGCTTAAAAGTTACTAAACTGTCTACATGATATAATTTTTTTAAGTAGTTTAAGGACACGCAACATATTCAACTAACCTATCGATTTTTTTAGTTTCTTTTAAAAATATTAATTAAAAAAACTTGTCTGCAAAACTACTATTGTTTTAGATTATATTTTGTAAAACAACGGACCAAGGTGTAACTTTTTTTTATTCTGCTAAAGCATAAGATGGATTACACTTTAGTTATTAAAGGAGGCAGTGACTTTAGCAATGGGAACAAAAATCAACGTGCGCCATGGATGCATTTACCCGCAATCCTTTTTTTGTTCTTTTGTTTTGAGAAATTTCACTAGGTACGTTGTTTAATTTATAAAGTTTGCGCGGATTGTGGTGAAAAAATTTAAATTTGGAAAATCAACACCAGAATTATCTAAAATAACTTAACAGTTAGAAAAATTACTACAAGCCTTTTCAAATCTAAACTTTAACACAAATAATATAAAATTTTATACATCTCTATATATGATGTATATAATCGGGAAAATAATGTTTTTATTCGCCAATTTGTTAAGCTTGAGAAGTCATCCCGTTGGCGGCCAGTGTTACATTCAAAAAAACAATGACAACTTCCAAAATGCTATACTTTGGGTCCTATCGAGCCTTGCATTCTTGCCAACTTGAGTGAGCACACGGTTGTGGGGCACTTAGCAATGAAACACCAGATTATATAGTCTCAAAATATATTGTTGTAAAGTAGTGTAAATTGCTTGTTGTAATCTTAAAGGTTAGTAAAGGCATGCAATATTTGTAAAATTTGTAAAGTTTAACAAATAAAATAGTTCTTAAAACTAACATTTTAGGGGTCTTTCGTCTTGTTTTTATGATTAATTTCAATGATAGAAAGGTCTTTTATCATAGATGAAAAAGTTGAAATGGTTCTCATATAAAAAAAATGAAGTTGGAGTTTTTATAAAATTTTATGAGTTTTTTTAAGACGTTTTTTTAAAAAGAAAAGGTTTGGACAGGGAAATATTCCTTATCTGTTTCCACATAGCTAGCCGATGACAGGGCTAAACATCACTGGAACAGGTACACAGGACCCATGACTGCACTAAGCATCTTAGGCCAGGGCAAAGCAGCACTCAGGACGGGAAGCCGAACGCATGATGTTGAAAGTCTGCACTAGGACCACCTATGGCTGTGCACCGGAACCAAGCACCCTAGACAGATACAAAAACAACCTTCCAGAACAAGGGAGAACACCCTAACGTATCATTTATACCTAATTTCTAATAACGGACATGTATTTTACACAGGGAAAAAATAAGAAGTAAAACAGTAACACAAAAAAAGCTACTGTTTACTTATTGTACGGGGCATGCCTGAGGGGCAACACTCAAAGTACATACGCCAAAAAAGCATAAAAAAACATATAAGTCCACACTCTATTGTATAGTGGGTACCACGGACGATAATACTAAAAATTACTTAAAACGACAGAAAACAGTATAATTTCTTACAAGGGCAAAAATAATCAAGGTACACACGCAGCAAATAGTTACCTCAAATCATCCTGAAGGCGACATTCCGCATGGCAGGTAACTTAATACCTCCCAGGCGAACAGGGAGTTGACGTGAGGCCTCCTCAACCTGTAGCACAAAGAAAAACACATAATCAAAAATAGTCAATATTGAAATAAACTGGAGGGAAAACGCTTAAAAAAAATCGAAAATAATTACCATAGATCGCCTGATAAGCCACGGTGTAGCCGGCCATTTGCCGTAAACTATACGTTAAAAAAATCTTCAAAAATCGACACCTCAAACGCCAAACACAGGCAACGGGCACTTCCACGAAGACTTTCTTCTTTTGATGGGACCTATGCGGATTTCGTCTACGACAATTTCAGGTTGCAAAGGTCGCCATGAGCACGACTTCTTTCCGGTATTCTTGTAAAAGAAAATTCAAACGTGGCACTCAAAACGGTGCCGGAAAAGAAGTGTTTCCTTCCCTCCAGGAAATCTCAGACGCTAAAAAAGAAGCTTCCTGCGGGCAACTGATTGGTCAAAAACCTCAGAGGCGCGAAAACTACAGTCGAAAATCGCTTATCCTGATTACCATATTAGGTGAGGCTGCTGAAAACGCATTACAATTGGGCGATCTTTCTGATATGGGCAAAAATCGACAGGGGCTGGGGTCCAAATTGTACTTTTCGAATGCGACATTTTCAAGTCGGAAGTCTCTATTCATCAACCTATGAGAGACAAAGACAACGAAGCGGTGTTGACAGATTTCCTTCTGTATCAGCGGGATAGGGAGAGATCACGTGACGAACAAAAGTTAACAACAAGGCGTTGGTTGCAGTAGTGAGAAAGAAATGGACTTTATCTTTTTGGGAGAAACAATAAACAATGTGTAGACACTTGGTTTTCTCGAAAACGACTCAGCAGTAACGTAATGTGCAACTTTAAATCACAGTTATGTGACGTGAAGTTAGTCACTGTATTCTCCCAGGATTTCGCCTATGACAATCTGGCAACGTCGTCCCAAACGTCACGGTCAGCTGGCGGTCGAATTTCATTTTGAAAAACCATAAAATGTCCAAAGAAAAACACGGATTTTCGCCAAGAAAAATACCACTTTCCGGCCCTCCAAGCCTTCCTAAATAATCCAGGTGAGTCACAGTTTCGTCGTGTAGGTAACATACGGATCCTTGACAAATATCTCTCTCCCCTTTACTGTTTGTTTACCTCTTTAGAACGACTATAAACCTCCTTTATTTCGAGTTTCTTATACTTTTAGGCCAGTCTCGAGTCGTATGAGGACAGATGATCGCCTCGTTTAAATAAATAAACTGAATATCTATCGAAATTTAACCTGTTAAAGTCTGCACAGCCTATCGTATAAACCACAGGAAATATGGACCCTACAGACCAACAATGCACACAGAGACAAGCAAGACGGTCCACACTTGATATGGCTAGGCTGTACGAGGTTGGGCAATACCCTTTAAGTAATTCACGCATACGTGAAACCAAAATAAAACCAACAGGTGAGTGTTGTGTCAAGTGACGACAAAGGTAGAGTAATTTTGTAATATCAATACCATATGATTGGTGACAACCTTGGTCCTGTTATTTTTAGGACTTATTGGAGCCCTCAAGTCTGACATGTGCAGATTGGGGACCGATCAGTAACAGAAACTGCCAACCACCGACACATTACTAGTGACAAGAATCTACCACTCAACAAATGAACCAACACTAGTTTTTAGTAAGTATAAGACCGCTAAGTCTCTCTTTGTTTGACACGGTTTATAAAACTAACCTTTATTATCTACTTTATTTTTGGGTGTTAAGTAGTTAACGGAAGGAGAATTTGATATAATCAATAAAAAAAAACAAAGGCTTACTAATCTAGTCAGTTGGCGGTTTAAACTATGCGCTAGAAAGGCGGTTTTGGTGTTAAGTTATGTAAAATTATGTTATTTTTTCTTGTTTCAGGTTACTGCAGAGCCAGAGCAACCTTTCTTGGACTGGTTAAATTATACAAGAAAAATACGAAGTTTCATTGAACTGTAGACTGTATGTCATTAGTTAATATAAGAGAAAGATGGATGTTGTAATGTTATTTTTGGAAAACACATGATTTGCTACAGTAATTAAATTTATTGGTTTATAAGAAAGGGTTCAATGGTGTTTTATTTGAAATATTGAGGTTTGCTTTGTTTTGAAAAAAAAAGTTAAACAGAGTAAAATGCCTCCACATAAAATAATCATAATTCTAGTATAATTCAGCCTCAGTCCAACAGTAACTATTGTTTTTCCAGCGCATTCGCCATAAAATAGTAGGATATAGAATAAACAAAATGCTCAGACATATAGTAAAGATGATTGACTTAAAGAATTTGCCAGGGTATTAGAAGGGTGTTTTGAAGAATTATTTTTTTCTAAGGGATATTGTTAGGGAAATATTGAACCGTTACAAATTGCTGCCGATGCCAGATTTTGAAGCAATAAATGTTACTAGGAATACAAGATACAAGATTCCAATCATCATATAGAGGGAACAGTGGTAAAGGCACTAAGACTGGTTAATTGGGCCAATGAGGAAAAGCTATCAGAAAAGTAACAAGTGAAAAAACATGACTGGAAGCTATCAAGTGAAAGTTATGGCTGATGGAGGACAAGGGTTTTTTAAAATTTGCTTCCCTTAGAAGATTGTAAAGTTGAGTTAGAGAGAGAAAAATTACTGGCATGCACAATACAATTAGCTTGTGCTTACACAATAAAAAATTGTCTTTTGCGTGCGAGAATCTTGAAATGATCTCGTCATCTTATTATCTTTTTATACCATTTATATCTTGCAGTTTGGCACAAATCACATTCATTGCTTAAAAATCTGGCGTCGGCAGGAATTGGCAAATAAAAACATTATTTTCACGATCATATAGCGCCTTTCTACATGTATTATATACAGATGTAGGAAATTTTATTTTATTTGTGTTAAAGTTTGAATTTGAAAAGGCTTGTAGTAATTTTTCTAACCGTAAAGTTATATAATTCTGGTTTTGATTTTCAAAACTTAATTTTCTGTTTTCATTATGGTTAAATTTATATGTTGATTTGGCTTTCATTTGGACAACTTTTAATTTTACATCAAACTTTATAAATTAAACAACGTACCTACTAAAAATTCTCAAAACAAGAAAACAAAAGAAGGATTATGGGTAAACGCATCCATGGAGCACTTTGATTTTTGTTCCCATTGCCAAAGTCACTGCCTTCTTTAATAACTAAAGTGTAATCCATCTGTTTTATGCTTTAGCGGGATAAAAAAGGTTACGCCTTGATCCGTTGCTTTACAATATATAGGATGTTCAAAAAAAAAACGGACTTTTTGGATTGCCTACAACTTCCATAATAATTATCCGAAATTTAAAATTTAAAGTTTATTTAAAAAAGGAAGCTTTAGAATGTAGGCGCTTAATGTCGAAACTGACATTTCTTTAAAATTCAAGATGGCGGACAGATTTAAAAAATGGGTATTTTCGACCGCCCCTGCAAAAAAATTGTGTGCGCCACTGTAACAAAATTTTGATGTGCTCTAAATAGCCTTATCCTTTAAAGGCATATACGCGTTTTGATTTTTTAAATCGGTTAAGAAATAAGGAAGATCTGCAGTGTTACGTTTAATGCTGTTTATGTGGTAAAAGACTATTTCACTAAAATTTATCATCTTTTCGACGGTATATGGTTTGGTCAAAAATAATCAGAATTTAAAGATTTTAAGCTTAAAAGCTAAAAGTCCAGAATATATGTACTTTATGTCAAAACTGCCATTTCTTAAAAAATTCAAGATGGCTGACAAACCTGAAAAGTGCTTTTCTTTACCTTCCTGCCAAAAAATTGGCACCACTGTAACAAAATTAAGTTGTGCGCTAAATAGCCTTATTCTTTTAACGTATACACGTTACGTTTATTTAGTCGGTTAAAAATAAAAAAAAATTAAAGTTTTACTTCTAACAATTACATACCTATTAACTTAAGTCATTAGGTGTTGCAAAGTAGAATTAGGACTTAGTAGGCCATGAAAAAGAAAACAAAAAACTTTAATAACTGTCTTTGCCTGTCAGAATGCGCGTCTCTACTTTATATTATTAAATCAAAATGGCGTTCCAGGTAGAACTTAAGCACTTTGTGAAAAATCTGTTTGAAAGAGGATTTACAGTGTCTCAAATATTAAGACGCAGATAATTCATTACTATAGATAGATGATGTAAAATAAGGAACCCTGCAATTAAATTAAATTTAAAAAAAAAACTTAAATGGGCGATTGATCCTTGTATGGATGGAAAGTCCCAGGATAAACAAAAAAAACCTACTATTAAAAGGAAAATTAATTATTTTGTTTCTTCCAAAAAAAAACAATACTCAATTAAGACCAAAGTAATTGGGCTATTATCACATATCTAAATTTAATTACAGTGGTGCCGGATGTTATTTTTTTGAGGGGTGAAAAATACTCAGCCCATAAAGCCATCTGCCATCTTGAATTTTTAAAAGATGATAATTTTGTCTCTTTTCCAGTAGCCTTATAAAATTTGTCCCGTCAAGTAAAAAAGATAATTTTTATTATTAAAAGAACATCGAATGTAAAACTGCAAAACTTTCTTATTTCTTAACCGACTTTAGTAATCGTTACGTGAATATACGTTAAAAAAATAAGGCTATTAAATGCATATTTTAATTTTATTACAGTGGCGCACATATTCTTTTTCCAGAGGAGATAAAAATACCCATTTTTCAAATCTGTCCGCCATCCTGAATTTTAAATAAATGACAATTTTGACATTAGGCGCATAAAGTTTGTACTTTTAGCTATCCACTAAGCTTAAAATCTGTACAGTGTACACCGTCGAATAAAAAGATGACTTACAGTAAGAAAACTGCATAACTTTCTTATGTCTTAGCCGATTTACATAAACGTAGCATGTGTTGACGTTAAAAAAATAAGGATATTTAGCACATAACTCAATTTTGTTACAGTGGCGCACACTTTTTTTTCAGGAGGTATTTTTTTTTTAATCTGTCCGCCATCTTGAATTTTAAAGAAATGTCAGTTCTTATACTGGACGTGTATAATTTAGACTTTTAGCTTTTACGAAACCTTAAAATCTTAAAATTCTGGTAAATTTTAATCAAATTATATAACGTCGAATAAAAAGATGACTTAAAGTAAGAAAGTTTTCTACCACACAAACACCATCAAATTTAACACTGCAGATATTTCTTATTTCTTAACAGATTTAAAAAAACAAAACAGTTATACACCTTTAAATGATTTAAAGGCTATTTAAAGCGTATCTTAGATTTATTACAGTGGCGCACACAATTTTTTTGCAGGGAGGGTCAAAAATACCCATTTTTAAATCTGTCCGCCATCTTGAATTTTAAAGAAATGTCAGTTTTGACATTGGGCGCATAAATTCTGAAGTTTCCTTTTTCAAAAAAACTTGAAATTTTAAAATTCTAAAAATTATCGTGGAAGTTGTAGGCAATCCAAAAAGTCCGTTTTTTTTTGGAACACCCTATATAATCTAAAAAGTTATTATTTTTGTAGACAAGTTTTTTAATAACTTTTTCTTAAACTAAAAAATCGATAGGTTAGTTTATAAGTTAAATATGTTGTGTGGCCTTAAATTATTTAAAAAAATATTATATAGATAGTTTAGTAATTTTTAAGCCTTAATCGTTATTATTTCTTAATATAATAGAAAAATGTGCAAAATTTCAAAAAAGGATCAGGTGGGATTTTAACATATCTTGTTTTAGGATCATGGGAGGGTCCTTAGTCATAATCTGGAATAAGATTTTGCTACCATTTCTTTGCAACCTATAGTTCGTTCAGGACCCCCGTGGACTTCATAGTTTAAAAAAAATCAAAGCAAAATGCAGTTTTCTTAAAAAAAAAATGAGTTACATAACAGCTTATTACTTAACACAAACAGGTTAAAATAAGTGATAATGTGAGTTCTATATAATAGCTATTTATGTATCTAGGTCATAAAGGAGGCGTTTAACGCCCGCGGCGCGGAAATAAAAATACGAGCCGCCAGGCGAGGGTGTTAAACGCATTTTATGTCTGATATACATGCAATGTTTTATGCACAACCGCATGAGTTTTGGAAATCAAATATTTAAAAATATTTTTTCTTTGGTATCAAAATCTCTCTAATATTTTGACAATAGATAAATCACCAGTTGACAAATAGTTAAGTATTCGAAAGTGACCTGTTGTATGGTTATTTCTGTCATTCTCAATCAAGCAATCTGAGACACAAACAGTTGCTTGTCATTAGCAACCATATCAACAAAGTTGTCGTTTTTCTGTTTATCTTGAAAAATATTATGGAATTTGAGGAAAAAGTATTCCCTAGAGATATACTGGAGGCCGCTGAAGAGGCGAAGACGAATCTTTTGCCGGCCAAATCAAGAAAACTATACGAAAAAACCTATAAAGATTATGTTTTGTGGTATACTGGTAAAAACATTCCGGAAAGCAACCTAATCGTAAAAGAAGATCACAAAGCAAATACCTACGGACTTAGAGAAAACTCTTACTAAGGGCATCGCAAAAAACAAGTTACAGCGCCTCTGGGGACTCGGTCTCGAAGCTCACTCGACAATTTACGCCGATGACATCTATGTTAATTAATGTCCATCAAAGTCATCGTTTTTTCGTTCCTTTCATGAGGTCTTTTTATTGATGTTTTTTAGTTTTGTATGTTTTTGGCCTTTCTTGGACTGTTACAGTAACTTCTTGGATTTTGGTAATAAGTACAATTGGAAAACTATGCCCAAGTATTGTGTCCCAGTGATCCTCTGCTTCATCGCTTTCCACACCCTAGAGATCAAGCTCGCCAAAGACAATGGTTTGCCATCTGAAATGCTTTATAGGTTTAGAGGACGCATCCGACATTTTAAACCAGAAAACTATTCAAAAGACTGTTGACGAAGCCTTCCTTGCATTTACCGAGGGTCTGAAACAGACTTTAAGGGTAACGGTCACCTCTTTCATATCGACCAATAACGGGCTTTAAAGATATCACGAGTTATCTGAAACTCATCCGACCACGACCGAACCTCGACCCCGCCCGATTGCCGTGTATCGAAGGAACTCCTGTTTCCTGTTTTTGAAAATAAACTTTCACAAAAAAACTAAAAACCTAACTAAACAAAAAAACCGATTTATCACCTATCAGCTGCAGATTTTGCTCAAATAAATCTGGTTGGTTGCAAAAAATAACCAAGTGGGACCCGTTAAGCCTACGTAAGTAACGTATTTCGGTTCGGTTATTTTTGGATACGGGAAAAAACCTACTGATTTTGCCTACGGTATCACCAATTTTGATGGTCTATTAACGCTCGAATAGGGCATTTATTTAGCCTATTTGTTAGTTACTTTTCTTTAGCCCACTCCGTTTAAAAATGCTGATGGGTAACCAGTTACACTGAATTTTTTGAAAATGAAAAAACTCGCAAGTCCTAAAAGAAACTGCTGCTATTACGGCCGACATGGGAAGCATAAAAAATATAGTTTAATAATAAATACAATAGTTTCGATATGTATATATCTTCTTAAAAGAATAATATAATATATTAAATGCGACGCATTTGGTTTATTTCTTAAATTTATAGTTAGTAGAACAACAATATTTTGGAAAATAAAATTAATTATTGATGAATTAGGTGTTGCAAAATAATGTTGTTTCTGAAATTAACTTTGTGTTTCGAACTTCCATTGTCTATATTTTATTTATACACGACGTTTCGATCAGTACAGTCTCTGATCATCTTCAGGTGCAAACTACAATCAATTCCTAAGGCTACGTGCTTATATACTGTGAGAAATCACTCAACCTTGAAGTTTAAGAAGTTGGCTCCGCCCAAGGAGGGGCTTCCAAATATTTGGGATTTCAACACTTGGTTTACTGACAATACCCTGATTCTGCCCAATAAAGGCAGCTTCAAGGAATTTTCGTTTCTTCCAGTGTGACTCCTTGTGCAAAACCTTTCCTTCTGCCCACTTCATTCGGTGTTGTTGTGACCATGCATGTTCGGCGATTCCTGATTTCGTGGTTTCATCTTTTTGGGTATTCGTCTGATGTTCCTTAAGCCTAGCAGATAGTGGTCTTTTAGTTTCAAGTTTCAAGGAACTTGGTAAATGCATTCCTTATTTTGTTTGTTCTCTGGTTTTGTTTTACTAAGAAGGCTTCTAATTGTATTACTAGATTTAAAAGCTGTTTTAATATTAAAGTTTTTCGCTACTCTTCGAATTTTCTCTGATACTCCTTTAACGTATGGGATTGTAAGGAATGCATTTGCCTGGTTTTGATCGTGTAATCTCTGTCCTGTTTGTTGAGATTTAGAAATAGTATCTGTTATAAGTTTAAGGCTGTAACCATTCTGCTGCAGATCCTTCTTAATGTTTCTTATTTCGATTTCCACGTCATGAGAATTGTTACAAATTTAAACGGCTCTGTTATACAAAGTTTTGATTATGCCTCGTTTGGTTGTAGCAGAATGATTTGAACCTTGATTTAAATATTGTTCTGTGTGAGTGGGTTTACGATAGACTGTTGTTCTGATGTCGCTTTGTACCCGTGTGACAAGTACATCAAGAAAAGGAATTTGACAATTTTGCTCCAACTCCATTGTGAATTTAATGGTGGGTCTTATCTTATTTAGGTGGTGAAGAAATTCCGAAAGTTGTTGGTCATTCCCGGTTCAGACAATAAAAGTATCATCAACATATCTCAGCCAGAGCTTAGGTTTATATGTTGCGGTATCAACCGCGTGTGATTCGAACCCTCCTTGGGCGGAGCCAACTTCTTAAACTTCAAGGCTGAGTGATTTCTCACAGTATATAAGCACGTAACCTTAGGAATTCATTTTAGTTTGCACCTGAAGACGATCAGAGATTGTACTGATCGAAACGTCGTGTATAAATAAAATATAGACAATGGAAGTCCGAAACACAGAGTTAATTTCAAACACATCATTGTCTCAAACTTTCAAACAAACGTTGGAATCCCGGTACGGACCCGGTATCAGCGATCTTTTTCGAGGCTACGAGAAAACTTTAATTAAGTATACTAAAGAAGACACGCACATCGAATTCCTATGCCAAGCAAGAGACAGCAACATTATTCCGGCTGCGTTTCGTCTTAAGGCATCATTTCCAGGACAAAGAGTTCAGCGGATTCTAGATGACGCCAGTAAAGCGCTTATACGGTCCCAAATCAGCTTTCATCGCTGGAACAAGTCCTTACTGACAGAAGAACTGGGACAACGGTTTCAGGAGATTCGAGAAAATACTATGGAGGGAGATTATCAGCCGATTCTGGACAAAATTACACGAACCTGCGACCATTTATGACAGACTTGGCAAGCAAAGCATCAAAGGAAATTCGCCCATCAACAGCCACAAAGCCAATCGACCACCGACGCTGTAAGAACCATCGTTAATGGGTCAAAGAAGACATTGACACCCATAGAAGAAAACTTAATTTACGCCGATGACATCTATCTTAATTAATGTCCATCAATGTCATCGTTTTTTCATTCCTTTCATGAGGTCTTTTTATTGATATTTTTTGGTTTTATGTGTTTTTGGCCTTTTTTGGACTGTTACAGTAACTTATTGGATTTTGGTAATAAGTACAATTGGAAAACTATGCCCAAGTATTGTGTCCCAGTGACCCTCTGCTTCATCGCTTTCCACACCCTTGAGTTCAAGCTCGCCAAAGACAATGGTTTGCCATCTGAAATGCTTTATAGATTTAGAGGACGCACCCGACATTTTAAACCAGAAAACCAGTCAAAAGACTGTGGACGAAGCCTTCTAATTTGGCATGTGATTCCATCCTTGCATTTACCGCCAGGGTCTGAAACAGACTTTAAGGGTAAGTACCGGGCAAGGTTTCTACATCTGGGTTCCGACTCTGGAATTTTGTAGGAAAGGTCGCACGGGAACGGTCACCTCCTTCATATCGACCAATAACGGGCTTTAAAGCTATCACGAGTTATCTGAAACCCAACCGACCACGACCGAACCTCCACCCCGCCCGATTGCCGTGTATCGAAGGAACTCCTGTTTCCTGTTTTTGAAAATTAACTTTCACAAAAAAACTAAAAACCTAACTAAACAAAAAACCGATTTATCACCTATCAGCTGCAGATTTTGCTCAGAAATAAATCTGGTTGGTTGCAAAAAATAACCAAGTGGGTCCCGTTAAGCCTACGTAAGTAACGTATTTCGGTTTGGCTATTTTTGGATACGGGAACAAAGTAACTGATTTTGCCTACGGTATCACCAATTTTGATGGTCTATTAACGCTCTAATAGGGCATTTATTTAGCCTATTTGTTAGTTACATTTTTTTTAGCCCACTCCGTTTAAAAATGAGAATGATTTGAACCTTGATTTAAATATTGTTCTGTGTAAGTGGGTTTACGATAGACTGTTGTTCTGATGTTGCTTTCTACTCGTGTGACAAGTACATCAAGAAAATGAATTTGACAATTTTGCTACAACTCCATAGTGAATTTAATGGTGGGTCTTATGTTATTTAGGTGGTGAAGAAATTCCGAAAGTGGTTGGTCATTCCCGGTTCAGACAATAAAAGTATCATCAACATATCTCAGCCAGAGCTTAGGTTTATATGTTGCGTTATCAACCGCATGTGATTCGAACCCTCCTTGGGCGGAGCCAACTTCTTAAACTTCAAGGCTGAGTGATTTCTCACAGTATTTAAGCACGTAACCTTAGGAATTGATTTTAGTTTGCACCTGAAGACGATCAGAGATTGTACTGATCGAAACGTCGTGTATAAATAAAATATAGACAATGGAAGTCCGAAACACAGAGTTAATTTCAAACACATTATTGTCTCAAACTTTCAAACAAACGTTGGAATCCCGGTACGGTTCCGGTATCAGCGATCTTTTTCGGGGCTACGAGAAAACTTCAATTAAGTATACTAAAGAAGACACGCAAATCGAATTCCCATGCCAAGCAAGAGACAGCAACATTATTCCGGCTGCGTTTCGTCTTAAGGCATCATTTCCAGGACAAAGAGTTCAGCGGATTCTAGATGACGCCAGTAAAGCGCTTATACGGTCCCAAATCGGCTTTCATCGCTGGAACAAGTCCTTACTGACAGAAGAACTGGGACAACGGTGTCAGGAGATTCGAGAAAATACTATGGAGGGAGATTATCAGCCGATTCTGGACAAAATTACACGAACCTGCGACCATCTGCGACAGACTTGGCAAGCAAAGCATCAAAGTAAATTCGCCCATCAACAGCCACAAAGCCAATCGACCACCGACGCTGTAAGAACCAAGAAGACATTGACACCCATAGAAGAAAACTTACTTGCCAAAGGACTTAACTTTTCCATCGCTCCTAAGAAGATACCCACCATCGATATCACCGCCATAGAAGGTCATCCTCTTCCACGACAAGATGCCGACGAGTTCAGACATCAGATAAGGACCATTATTGACAAACCTATTAAGCATATCTCTAATATAAGCAAGACAGAGTAAATCGCGTTGAAAAATCTTCAAAAGGACAAATCAGTTAAAGTCTTACCGGCAGACAAGGGCAATGCAACAGTGATTTTGGACACGGAAACCTATGACCAGAAAGTTGAAGCGGTACTTGCTAAAGGAAACTATAAACTTCTCCCAAAAGATCCGACGCAATCAATCGAAAGTAAGGTTTATAGAATTTTGAAAAAGTATTCCAGATATATTCCGGAGAATACAAGGTCTCAACTTACACCACATTATAGCAAGCCTCCTCATCTATACGGACTTCCCAAAATTCACAAAGATGCAATGCCCTTACGCCCAATTACAAGTTCCAGAAATTCTCCAAAAAGCAATTTGTCTAAATTCTTTTTGAAAATTATTCAACCTCTTGCAGACAAGACCGCTTCATTTGTAGAAAATTGCAAACATTTTATTAATATTCTTAATTCTTTTGTTTTAGGAACCGAAGATAGACTTGTCAGTTTTGATGTTGAAAGTTTATACACCAATGTACCGATAAAGGAATCGCTAGATATTATTAGGAAGAGACTGGTTGATGACGAATCCCTTTATGAACGTACCAGCCTACCGCTGGAGGAAGTGATGGAGTTGTTGGAGTGCTGCCTACATAAGTCTTATTTTCAAGTGAAAGATAGGTTCTATGCTCAGGATGACGGTCTGCCATTGGGTTCATCGCTTTCGCCAGTGGTGGCCAATATTTACATGGAGTGGTTCGAACGACACGCGGTTGATACCGCAACATATAAACCTAAGCTCTGACTGAGATATGTTGATGATACTTTTAGGGTCTGGACCGGGAATGATCAACAACTTTCGGAATTTCTTCACCACCTAAATAACATAAGACCCACCATTAAATTCACAATGGAGTTGGAGCAAAATTGTCAAATTCCTTTTCTTGATGTACTTGTCACACGAGTAGAAAGCGACATCAGAACAACAGTCTATCGTAAACCCACTCACAAAGGACAATATTTAAATCAAGGTTCAAATCATTCTGCTACAACCAAACGAGGCATAATCAAAAATTTGTATAACAGAGCCGTTCAAATTTGTAAAAATTCTCATGACTTGGAAATCGAAATAAGAAACATTAATAAGGATCTGCAGCAGAATGGTTACAGCCTTAAACTGATCGAAACGTCGTGTATAAATAAAATATAGACAATGGAAGTCCGAAACACAGAGTTAATTTCAAACACATCATTGTCTCAAACTTTCAAACAAATGTTGTTTCTAATGAAATGAAATAGTTTAAAAAATACCCGAATTCAAAATTTCCCGGCGCCAGCGCCGCTACCCTAATTCAAGCTTCGGGACCGAGTCACTAGAAGCGCAACGGTAGCAAAAAACTTATAACAGGGCCCTAAGTCATCAGATCGCCTTCTATACGCGTAGGTACATGTTTTGTGAAGAAGACGCCTTACTTGCATACTTCAACGAAAAAGTGAAACAACACAAGCCGTCGTCCCTATGAAGTTATTATAGTTAGTTATTATTATTATAGCTATAATTTTTTTACTATGGGTAACTTTATTGTTGCGTTCGTTTATTAAAAATTATTAAAACAAAAAGAACCCTGCACAAATTACATTGGAAATGGCTTTCGGCTAAATGTCATAATTTTTTTATACGTTGTAGTAGTCGATCAACAAAACACAAAAATAAAAAAAAACTAGATAGGGATCAGGACTACTTTCTGAGATATGGAGCTTTAAAGTTGACGTGTTTTAAGTCTATATTTTTGGACATGGTCGAAGTTTTTTTTTCACAACTTTGTTAATTACTAAAAAAATGATTGGTTTCTCTATTAGTCCTGAATAAAACACCCTTTCCATCAATGTAAGAATGTTTCTATATGGGTTCTTTGGTACCATCAGAAAAGTCACCGATTTGTAAGTTTTAAAAATGAAAGAAAACGAACATTTTTTAAAAAAAGAAAATTTTCATTTTCTTTAAAACAAACGTCCAGATTTTAATATTTTTAAATATGTTTATAAAAATAATATCAGTGAAAAAAACATTTTCAGCTTATGTAGTACCATTAATTGCAAAAATGGTAGGTACCTTTAATTCTTTTTAATATTTCTGAAATACGGGTGAAATACGAAGTGATTTAAATGGGTAAATTATGCAAACTTTTTCTGGATAAATTCAATTCAAAAGCTTGATACGAATATTTTGGTACTGATAGGTAGTCATTGGTACCTGTATTTGACCAATCAAATTGCTCGTGTGGTACATGCTTTTAGACTAACTTGGGGTTGCCGATAACGAACACACACTGTTTTCCCAATAGAATGCGTAAAATTATCTGGCAAGGGGTCATAGCCTACCTTGATTTTTTAAAATACAAAGCCGCCGCATGCAGATATTAAACATATCGTAAGAGTTTTAACTTTAACTTTTTGAACGCAAATGCATGCGTAAAAACCACTTTACGCACTTAAGTAGGAAAAACACTTTATCGTATTCTCCTAGAAAAATTCGTTACCGGCGACCTCAAGTTAGCCTAATAGCATATATCACACGAGCAATTTGATTGTTCAAATAGAGGTAGCAATGGGTACTAATTGGTACCAACATATTGGTAATAAGCTTTTGGATTAGATTTGTCCATAAAAAGTTTATATAATCTACCTATAAGTTATTTAAAATCACTTTTCGTATTTCTCCAATATTTAAAAAAAGAATAAAAAACATTAAATGTGCCTACCATTTTCGAAATTCATGGTACCACTTAAGCTAAAAATGTTTTTTTTTTAGCTAAGTGGCATTATTTTTAATAACATATGTAAAAATTTTTAAAATCTGGCCGTTCGTTTTAAAGAAAATTAGAATTGTCATTTTTTAAAAAACGGTAGTTTTCTTTTTTTTTTAAACTTAAAAATCAGTGACTTTTTTGGTGGTATTAAAAAAACAATATAAAAACATTTTTATATGGGTGGAAGGAGTATTTCATTCCAGACTAATAGGGATTCAAATCATTTTATTTCGGCGGTAATCAACAGGGTTGTGGAAAAAAAAACTTGAACCATCTCCAAAAATATAGCCTTAAAATAAGTCAACTTTAAAGCTCCATATCTTAGAAAGTAATCCTGCTCCCTATCTCGTTTTTTTTTTATTTTTTGAGCTTTGCTGATCGACTACTACAACATATAAAAAAATTATGACATTTAGCCGAAAGCCTTCTTTGCATTTTTTCGTCTACAAATTCAAGAAAGGAGTAAAAAAATAAATAATCAAAAAACAAATTAGAAATTTTAACGCCCGAGAGCGTTAAAGTACTGTTTGAACGCTCACGGGTGTTAAATTGCTTTATTGCGCCCTAAAATGCGGACGTTATAGTTTATTTTAACGCCCGGTTGTGCATAAAAGTAATCAGGAATGATTTTTTAATTATGTAACGGATTTTATAAAGTAATAAAACAATTTACTAAAAACGGATTTACCAAAAAGCACATTGCACTTACCACAATAAACCTAAATATTTAAACAATTATTTGATGCCTATGCATGTGATAAAGATTTAAAATAAAAATTCGCTAAAATTATGTTACTATTTTAGAACTAGAAGGGGTTGAAAATAAAATACTACTTGCAATAGATCACCTCGTATTAAGCTAACCTACTAAAGATAAGTAGATGTAGATTGGGAACATATATACTGCATTTAATATTAGTCTTGTAAAAATCCTAGAAAATGAATTAAGGCTTGTTGACAATAACATATTTTTATTCTCACTGAAAACTTTAATAGTAATTCCATTTCACTTTCTCATCTTGGTACATAATGAAAATAAGTGTGAATAGTTCCTTTTCATTTAAAGATCTTTTTAAACGGGAATCTAAAATTGAACACTTTATATATTATATTTTTTACACCCAACTTTGCTTCATCCCCTAGCGGCTGTCCTGGAGCAAGTTTTTTAACATTTCTGTATTCCAGAAAACAACTCATTATGTACAGGGTGTCCCAATTTGGGCACTTTTGGAAGGTTTCAGGTACTTCCAGGCGAGATTTAAAAAATCTTACGCCCACTTGCGAGGCTCGATTTTCAAGAGAAGTTCGCATCTTGATATGTCAAGCTATCGGGGGATTTTTTCCAACTTCTTTACTTTCCAAGATATAAGCCAAAGTTAGTGATTTTCTTATGGAGCACCCCATATTTTACTTAATTTTTGAATTTGTGATGAAATTTTCTTTTAAACAATCATCATCATAGGCAATCACTCGATACCGAGTATGATGTATCGTCGCTATCTGTTGTGCGTTTTTTGATGGCTATGTAAGCCAATTCTCGAGCCGCACACCCTTCCACAGTCCTGGCACACCCAGTTTTCCGTCTCTAGTCTACGTCGTTGCTCTTCAAAAGTTTGTGCTTCCTCATGGATTTTTCGGCGCCATGAAGCCCTACGGTTTGCCGTGGTCTCGAAGTTGTTTATATCGATGTGACCCTTCACCATATTGCCTTTGAGAACGTCCTTGTACCTTTTTTGTTGACCTCCTTGATTTCTCTTTCCCTCCTTCAGTTGTCCCTAAAATATCGGCTTTGGGAGACGTATTTCGGGCATGCGGATAACGTGACCAGTCCAACGAAGCTGGTGCTTGAATATAAGGTCTTCTATACTAGTTGTTCTGGCTTCTTCTAAAACACTTATGTTTGTTCGTCGGTCTTACCACTTGATTCTCAGGATTCGTCTTAAACAACTTTGGTGCCCTCTGTAGGGGGTCCACGTTTCGCATCCGTATGTTAGAGTTGGTATTACAACTGTGTTGTAGACACGAAGCTTGATCTCCGCATTGACGTCGTGATTCTTGAAGACTGTCGCCGAAAGTCGTCCGAACGCTGCGCTAGCACATTTTAGGCGATGCTGTATTTCTGCGCCAATAGTTACATTTGATGATAGGTAGCTCCCAAGGTATGAGTAATGTTCCACGTTCTGCAGAGGATGGCCATTTATGGAAATGTTTGGAGCTTGGGGATTCGTACCTGGTTCTGGTTGGTGAAGAATTTGCGTTTTGGCAAGATTGACCTCTAGGCCAATGCTTTTGTAGGCTTGGTTAATTGCGTTGATTACCAGCTGTAGACCTTCCTCTGTATCAGCCATAACGACATTGTCATCGGCGTACTGCAGTTCGATTACCAAGGTCGTCGAGAACTTAGTTTTTGCACGCAGTCTGCCTAGGTTAAGTAGGCCACCGTCGAATCTATATAGAATTTCCACTCCCGGCGGTAGATGTTCCTCAACAAGGTGAAGCATGGCACCTAAAAATATAGAAAATAGGGTGGGCGCAATAATACACCCTTGTTATCGACCTGAGACTCTCTGTTGAGTAGTTATTGAAAGTGTTTGTCGTTAATTGATAGAGGATCTGTCTTTAAGCAGCCTTGTTCCATCTTTGGATCGTAGGGGATTGAAATCTTGTGTAGTGGGACCATATATCATCTTAGCACCTTGAAAGAAGGCTCTGTTGTTGTTGGACTCAGCTAGATGTTGCATTTCATGTGATTTTATTGTCCACCACTGATTTTTTAATCTACGTGTTTGCCTTTGTATTTCTGCTTTGGCTTCTTGATATTGCATTTTCTTTTCGTTAGAGTTAGGGTGGCTTTTCCAAGTATTATTAACTTGTCTCTTCCTCTCAATAAGGTTTTGAATTTCTTTGTCGTGCTCATCAAACCAGTCTTGATGTTTCCTTTGTGTATAGTCGATCGTTTCTTCGGAGGCAGATGTTATTGCTGTCTTCAACATTCTCCAGTGATCGTCAGTATTCTGCGGGTATTCTAAAATACCCAGCTTTTGATTCAGAGAGACTTGGAATTTTGTTCTGGTTTGATCATCTTGAATTGAACATTGAATCTTCTTCTGATTTGCTTTTTTTGACGGCTACTTCTTGATGGAATGTGCAAGTTCATTTTCACTCATATCAGGTGATTTTCTGTCCAGCAGTCGTCTGCACTCGTTATTGCTCTTGTAATGTTTACATCTTTTTGATCTCTAGAACGTACAATAATGTAATCAATCAGATGCCAGTGTTTTGACCTCGGATGTTGCCAGGAGGTCTAGAATTTGTCTTTTTGTCGGAAAATTGTATTTGAGATTATGAGGTCATATTCCGAACTTAAGGTTAATAGGCGCAGTCCGTTTGAGTTCATGGTTCCAACACGTTCCTTGCCAATGTCGCTCTTCCATAGGTTTGAATTCGTACCAACTCGAGCATTGAAATCACCTAGGATGATAAGTTTATCAGATTTAGGTACAGATGTTATGGCTTCACTAAGTTGAGAATAAAATTCATCTTTTTGGTTTTTATCAGCTGCAAGAGTTGGAGCGTAGGCGCTGATTAGTAGCGTGTTGGTGCTTGTGACAGGAAGCAATTTTTACTTTTCTCATATTATGACCTATTTGCAGAAAGATGACATAAGTGTCTAACACACGGTGAAGCTATCAAAATAAAGGCACAGTATACTAGACAGATATAGAAAATATTAAATATCTTAAAAACGACCCAACCAAACTATTACATTTGCTATATTGTTTAAAAAGATATTTTACCACAAATTCAAAAATTAAATAAAATATCGGGTGTTCCATAAGAAAAATACTAACTTTGACTTATATCTTGGAAACTAAAGGCGGCGGAAAAAATTTGAAAAACAGTTAATTTCTATGTCAAAAAGTCTATAAAAAAGCTATTTACATTAAAATAAAATTTTCATTAATAACGAAGTTACAGACCCTCTCCCAAAATGCAGACTTTTCAAATCCTCTTAGTTTGTAAATGGCTTGACATATGAAGATGCAGTTTTGACCATCGATCTTCTCTTAAAAATCGAACCTCGCAAGTGGGGGTCAGTTTTGTTCTATCTCGCCTGGAAATACTTTAATTCTCACAAAAGTCCCCAATTGGGGACACCCTGTAAAGGGTGTCTGTTTCTAAAGTTCCAACTGGAAAATATTTTTTATTATTCGTCACAAAAAGATAAACAAAAAAGTGAATTACTCATGAAATTATGTAGATTTCTATTACAGTTTCACTTTTTAAAAATCACCCGTCACCCGAGGTCCTTAGATCCGATAGATCTTTTTTTTCTGAATACCAAAATATACCATATGTTACCATTTTCTTGAATGGCCATTGAGGAAATTTACAAAAACGTTGCCATAATAGTAATGTGTTGAAGAAAGAACCACCTAAACTATTTTTCCTTAGCTAACACATTGCCCTTATGGCAAATTATTTTTTATTTTACTCGAGAACCACCAAAGATAAACCCTACATATGGTATTTTTTGGAATCAGGAAGAAAAGATCTATCAAAGTTTTAAAAAATATACAGGGTGTTCAATTAGAAAAACAGAACCTTATGGCCACTCTGCATGTAGAGTGTGATTAAGAAAAAAACTGCAAATGTTACAGAAATCTACCTAATTTCATAAGTCATTCACATTTTGATTTATCTTCTTGTGATAAATAACAAAAAGTTTTCCCAAGTGCAACTTTATAAATGGTTCGCAAATACTGCACTTTACAAAAAATTCAATAAAGAAAATGAAATATAAAAGCCAAAAAATTTTGACACCAGTAGATGTCACCAATGGTTAAATAGAAACCACAAAAAAACCCATAAAAACGCTGTGTTCAAAGCTTTTTTTCTTAATTTCAATTACTTAACCCTGCTTAGGTAATTATTGATAAAAAAAAACATTGGTTCATAGGTATGATTGTTTAACCGTGATTAGCAAGTTAATTCCCATTAGCTAACCCTAATTAGTCATCAAAAATTCACCACTCGGGTGCAGTGAACCATTTCTTAATTTTGAATACCCCCTTTGTCCCAGCCCCTAGAGGCTGGGGCCGGATCTTATTTTCACCATTTTCATAAAAAAAAAAATTTTGTCCAGTATTTTGGCTAAAATTTTTGATAAATAATTTTCGACAGGAGATTTTTCGACAGCTTGGAGCCTAAGTTATGTTACCCCAATATTCAAAAGCAGAGGTAAGTCAAACATTAAAAACTACAGAGGTATTTAAAAAATCTTGATTTCCTAAATTGTTTGAATCAATAGTCACGGATAAAATTGCACCATATTCTGAAAACATAATTATAAACGAACAACACGGGTTTTCAAAAGATAAATCGTCATGTCGTCGTGAAGACGCCTTCTTTGGGAATCCTCGTAGAGGAGAAAGGGACTGAGAGTCAGCGTGTCTCAGTATTGAGAATAGTGGGGTATTGGAGTCCATTAAAAGTAGTAACGAACAGTTTCAGTCTTTGACAAGGTCGAGTGACACCAAACTTTCAGCCTTCACTCAAACCAATACTTGGCAGCCTTCATACTTTCATAAAGTGACCCAATAAAAGTATAAAGGAAAGGCAAAGCCTGCGACATCTCCCTCCCCGAAACAAATTTATTTAAATGAAAAAATTGCAATAATAAAATTAACAACAGCATTTAATCTTCTCCGTCTGAACTGATACTTGACTGCTTAGAAACTTCACACGAACTTAATTGAACAGGATCATTGGGCATTACATCATGATTTGATCTTCCAAGATAAGGTCGCATATCATCAATATGTACTTTGAGAAAATATCCATTTTTTTTATTTCGAATGAGTGGTTTCCGATTTTTCGGATTATTTTATGGGGACCAGATGACGTTCATGCAAGTGGGTTTCCTAAAGTTTTAAACTCTCGAACCATACGTAATACCGTAAGCTATCTGCAAATTTCGTTTTTCTGGGGGGGGGGAAAATAATCTCTGGTAATTTAAAATTATCCCATAGGCGCTTGGTCGGTATCGGAGACCAATAAGACCTTCAAATAAGCGCCTGAATCCCTTACGTACCTTCTCTGAAAAACTGGCAGGAGAGGATCTTTTTCTTTATTCGACTAATACCCTAGATTGCCCGAATTTGGGTCTCCAATCTGGATCTGTTTTGGTTTCGAAAGTATTTTTTAAAAATGGTGAAGGGGCTACAAGGACACCTATGGGCTCCATCAGATTTTTTTTGTATCTTTGGCAACAGTCATATGCTACGACTTTCGATTATCTCAACCGTTTGTATTTGAAAAATTACGCCCATCCCCCCCTCCGATTTTTTTTGGTGCGCGACTAGCCGCGTTATGGTTGGCAAAAACACACAGACTTTAATCCTTCTCATTCAACGCCACTCGTTTGGAAAATATCGAATTTTCGAACTTTTTTTGGGGGGGATTTCGACCTGTCTCAAGAAAAATTGGTTAATTGGTCGCCGGTTTAAAAACAAACAAAAAAATTACCACCCCCTCCCTTATAAACTTTATAAAATAAATTGTTAATATAATGAGGACTGGAATTATCAATACGATTCGGGCAATCTACGACTATGTCTGATAATGAATATGATTTTTATTAACCCCCTCACTGAAAGTTTTCCAGAAAAGGTACGCAAAAGGTTAGAAATTTAAAAACATACAGAAGAATAGGTTATTAAGATATTATAAAAATTATTATTCTTCAAAAGTCTAACTTTCATAACACTGGCCTGATATTAAAGTCGGAATTTCCAGTTTAAAGTCGGAATTCAGAGTTTAAAGTCAAAATTCCAAGTTTAAAGTTGAAATTCCAAGTTTAAAGTCGGAATTCTGAGTTGTTGGAATTCTGATTTTTAAGTCGGAATACCGAGTTCTTAGTCCGAATTCCGAGTTTAAAGTCGGAATTCTGAGTTCTAAGTCGAAGTTCCAAGCTATAAGTCGGAATTCCGAGTTCAAAGTCGGAATTAAAATAAAAATTGCTTTGTGGCCCTTCTACGCTTTCGTAATAAACCGTTCTTAAAACCTCTTAAAAGGAAAAAAAATAATTTATTATGAAATAGTAAAACACAATTTTGCTCCTTAATTGAATTGAAGGCCTACTTATTACATTAATTATTATTAGCAAACTAATTATTAACAAATTATTATACCTTCATCACAACCTACTATATGATTTATGGCATATATTTAATAACTTGACAAGTATTTATCCGATTTTTGTAAGAGGTATATCGTGTTCAAGGAAATTACAAAAGAATTTAATTTTTTTTAAAAAAATTGGATGTGCCATAAGAAAATACTAACTTTCTGTTATATCTCAAAAACTAAAAGTTATTAAACTTCCAAATCAGTTACATCAGTCGAAAAGAATCTAAAAAAGAGAAGATTAAAAGATCTTGTGAGGAAAGAATGAAAATTCAAAATTGGATTAGTATCCCACAAGGAACACACAAAAGACAAAAGCAAAAGGAGAAACAATTAAACGATGTTTCGCCCGGGGTGAACAGCGTGGGCTCGTCAGTGGATTCACCAGTCACCCTCAATCCAGACATCATTTAACATCAACGCACACTCTGACTTCCAACTCTGAATCACTCACAAATAGGCATCGTTCCGCATGGTACTTATTATAAGTCACCTGATACGGGTTCGTCCAATTTTGAATTTTTGTTCTTTCCTCCCAAGATCTTTTGAACTTCTCCTTTTTTTAGATTCTTTTCGATTGATGTAACTGATTTGGAAGTTTAGCTTCTTGTTTTAATTGTCTTAGAGCATATTCTTATTGGAAAGATTAACACGCCATAAATAAAAAAGTTATAGGTCGGAGGAGACATCCCGGCACCTTGTTGCGGAGTGTTAAGTATACCTAAAGATGAGGCATCAGAGGACCTACGAACTCTCAAGTGGGCCAAAGTACTGGACATCGTGAAGAGAACAGGAAGGCCCGGAGAGCCACTACCGTTCAAGCGGTACAGGTGGTGGATTAGGGGGATAGGCTGGGGTAAGGTAAAAAGGGACCGATTGGGCCTACTTGCCAGGTCTTGGGCCGCCCCCTAGTTACTACTACTATAGGACTTATCCTAAAATGCAGACTTTTCAAAAAGCCCCCGTAGCTCAAAGACGGGGTGACATATTGAACTGCGCTTTTTACCAAAAATCTTTGTCTTGAAATTTGATCCTCGCAAAGGGAGTCGAATTTTTTCTATCTCCTCTAGAAGTAACCAAAACTCCCAAAACCATCGAATTTTGGACACCCTGTACTAAATTTTGTGTGTCTGACACAGTTCGTTTGGACATTATCGCTGAACCCGTTTTACAAGCGCTGATCTTTCATCTTAATAATGAGAACATTCTTTTTACAAAGATTGAGATAAATTTTTACCTATTTGTATGAACTAATTTTAAGACAATACAGCCTTCTTTTAGCCAAAATCTTTTGAGGTAGTATGTTTTTATAATAAATATGTTTGAACTGGTCTTTGGGAACCGCAAAAAATAAAGGCAAAGCAGTTTGAGCTAGTTTTAATGTAAGACCAGGATAATAAATCTTTTAATATGATGACTGATGCTAAAACAAATCATAATATTATGTGGGTAAACTGGAGTTTCGAACTTTCATTGTCTTTATTTTTAGTTTTCACAATGTTTCGAATGTCATCAGGTGAATACTAACAAAAACTAAGACTACCTAATCTTATATACTAGCATGTGTTTAGTGAACCATAAAACTACTGGTTGGCTCCGCCCTTTCACAAATTGTGTGAAATCTGTTATTTCCGAAAAATGTGGGTTTACAAATATCCTTTATGGTGACGTTTGTTGAAAATACATTCTGTTTCCTCAGGATGAATGCTCTTTTTGAATTTTCGATTGAATAGGTTTTCCTCCAGAACCAATCTACCAATTTCTTGAAGTGCTGTCTGCAGAATTCTTATGTCCAGGAGAAGACAGGAAGATGGGATCTCCACTTGGCAGGTAGTGGCCAATATCTCAATGAATATCACAACATTTCAGAAACCAAAACTATGACTGAGACACATGGACGACATATTCATTATCTGGGAAAAAGGCCACAACACACTAGAACAATTCTTTAATCATGTCAACAGCAAAAGAAACTGCAGCAAATTCACTTTGGAAAAAAAAGGAAGTTGTCAGCTGCCTTTTCTCGATGTTCTAGCCACCAAAAATAATTCAACCATAATCACTTCTGTATATCGCAAACCAACAAATACTGGACAATATTGTAACGATTGGCCAAAAAAGGCATTATTTTAATATAATAGTTGGATATTTTAACTCATATATAATTTAATTTAAACAATTATTCGATGAACGTTGGCCTAATTGAAAAGCGCTGCATCAGCAAAGCGAACCAATACGTGTAGTCTAAGGCAACGCTTGACCGGTCGATCGTTACCCCTCCGAAGACGTGGAACTAAAATCGTCTCACACTCTGATGTAAATCGAAACTCCACTTGGAAAGAAAGGTGGGATTTTGGTGGCATTTAAAGTTGGGTCGTAATTAGACAAAGGCAAGAAAAAAGGGAATTTTTTGGTGTACAAACCGCACCGGGGTAGACAGCCAATCAAGAGTCGGCGAGTGCCCGTGAAGGGTAGTGATCTCACGTAAGTAGAGTTAATTTTGCTATCCCTCACATAACCATGTGTCACTGTATTTTGTATAAACTGTTTCTTTTATAATACAATTCTCTGTCGAAATTAAAGTGTCTCCCTAGACTGCTCAGTCACGAAACCTGGGAACGACCTTCCCCTTAAGGGAACGTTCCCATTTGTACGCAATCGTCACGGTTCGGGGCAACTCTATTGATGCGTTGAAAGTATAGATTTAGTTAGGCAGCCAAGGGAAAGGAGCGTTAGAAGTTGACAGGGAAGTAGCGCCCTTGCCACTTGTAATGAAACCTATCCGTTAACGTGAAGGCCCACGTGATAATTTCATAGTTTCAAATCAAACCACTTCACATCAACCAAACTGGGAATTGCAAAATCTCCCATAGATCGAGCCACCTACATCTGCAATACAAAAGAAGCTTTAAATAAAAAAAAACAAAAATTCAAAGAAACAGCATTCATCCTGGGAAACCAGAATGTATTTTCTAAAACAAGCGTCACCATCAAGGATATTTGGAAACCCACACTTTTCGGAGGATACAGATTTAAAATGTGAAAGGGCAGAGTCAACCAGTAGTTTTATGGTTTACTGAACACATGCTAGTATATAAGATTTGATTTAATTTATCTCAACAGCAAGTTTAGGTCTTAAAATCCTTGACACTGCAGCTTCTTAGCTTATTCTATCTCTTGCTGTGTGCCTTCCTAATCTAAGAGGTTTAATGACCTCGCGAGGAGCAGCAGCCCCTTTGTTAGGTTTCTTTGGCAGTAAGCTTTTCTGAAGTGGTCGTCCTCCAGGAGGTTTTGTGTTCTGCAGAAGGTTAGTGCTGGGCACACTGATTCGTAATCCTTATCAGGTAGTTTGCAGGTGGGTTCGTCTCTATAGATTCCCATCCTATGCAGGTGCTCTCTCAGTGCGCAGTCACCGGCTAATAGCCCCGTCACTTGTCTGATTTCTTTCCTATTCTGTTTAAGGATTTCACAGGTGAGTGGTGTTGAAGGGGATGCCACTATTCTTTTGCTATGGTTTTGCTCCGATATTCAATGCCAGTGGTTTCGATGTTCTTCGTGCACCCATCGCTTGATATAGCCACGTATCAAGGTTTTTGAAATTCCAAATACAGGTTCAGGTCCTATAAATGGTCTTTCTGATCCTCTTCTTGCTAGAGAATCCGCGTGTTCATTGCCTGCTACACCTGTGTGCCCCGGCACCCACGCAAGGGTGACTCTATTGTGTTTCGTTAGGGTTAGGACGGTCTGAAGGCAGTTCGACACTAATTTTGAGTGAATTTGTTGGCATGCCAGAGCTTTAATAGCTGCTTGGCTGTCTGAAAAGATTGTTATATCTTTGTTGATATATCTTCTTCTCAGACTTTCCTGCAGACAAGTCTCTATGGCATGTAGTTCAGCTTGGAATACTGTGGTATGTTTCCCCAGAGATGCAAACCAATTTGATCTTGGGGCTAGGCCATATACTCCCGCTCCTGATCCACTATCCATCTTGAATCCGTCGGTATACCATACCAATTTTCCTGACTGGACTAGTGATTTCTCCGTCTTGTTTTCCCAGGATAGCTGGGTCTTAAACAGCTTGTGGTGGTAGTAGGTTTAGAATGGTCTTCATAGCAGCGGTTGGTGTGGTGCTCATTGCTCCCATTATGCAAGTACATGCAAGTCACTGGAGTTTGGAGAGCTCCAGTTTTGCAGTGCCTTCGGCCACCATACTGTGGTAAGTAAGTAAGTAAGATAAGGTACTCTTAGTTTGGGTTAATATTCACCTGATGACGAATGCAGATACATAGCATTCGAAACGTTGTGAAAAAGTAAAAATAACGACAACGGAAGTTCGAAACTCTAGTTTACTCTGAAGTTCAACATTGTCTACCACCTCAAACACTAATATTATGTCACCGATGATCTAAATTTGAAATACTAAATATTTCAGAAACAATGTCATGCATATTATAATTTTAGTATTTATAAGATTATTACAAAGACATGACAATAGAATCCTTGCATAATGAAGTCAATTGTAAGAAAAGAAATTGGAAATTTTATTTCCTTTTTTGCAAAAAAGAACGTTTTTACTTGGGGATAGGGGCGGATTTTTTTAGAGGGATAAAATTATAAACATTATAATGTGTTTTCTACAAAAAAATTTTTTTGAGAATAATGGAATAATTTTGGAAAATTTCACACATTTTGGGTTAAAAAAAATGGTCTTTAATAGACTTTTCGCACGGGTGGATAGAAAAAACTATTTAAAAAATTTGCGATCTCGGACACATGAATTAATATAAAGATAATTAATTAATTAATTAATAAAGGTAACCATATAAACTGACATTTTTTATTTTGAGCTATTATTCAAAGTGGTTTCAGTTTATATGAATAATTTTATTTATTATCTAAAATTAATTAAATTAATAATTCTTATTTTCAGTCTAGGTGCATATTTATTTTGTTCAAACTAGACAGTAATGAAGACATTATCAAACTAAATAAAATAATAGTAGTTTTTTATTGTTTAAATAAATTAGCAAACCTTGTTTATTATATCAGGCATTGAATTTTTATTAGCAGCATCATTTACTTCAAGAATATTATTGTAGAAATAGTGATTGTATCGAATTTTTTTATGTCTAGCATATCCAAAAAACCATAATGCTTGCTGCAAAGGAAAATTTATATTTTTAAAAACCTTGTTTTGATGAAAATGCCATCATTTTCGGAAACAAGGTAAATTTCTGAAATTAACTCTGTGTTTCGGACTTCCATTGTCTATATTATATTTATACACGACGTTTCGATCAGTACAATATCTGATCGTCTTCAGGTCTACGTACTTATATACTATGGAAAATCACTCAGTCGTGAAGTCTGTTTCATCCTTGTTAGGAATGATCAGGGTAACTGTACCTAGCGTATGAAGCATAACATAAGCTACCACACCCAGTGAATTTAAACAACTTTCTTCGTTCAAATAACTCGGGATGTTGGCATGGTAATTTTTTATTTTTTCTTTAATAATAAAATTATTTAAGGATTAAACGACTTACCTGTAAGGAAGTTCAATCCAAATTATACGAGATTGGTCACATCCTATTAGATACACTAGGTAGTGATACTTCGTAGTACTTCATACGCAAGTTTTAGAGATAAGAAAAACATAACGCCATGGCAGCCTGCCTGATCTCTGCTAGGTACTTCAGTATACTTCTAAAGCTTTCCTGAAATACTAAGATCGCCAAGGGCGGGTTGACTAGTACTTAAGTAGATTGCATGAAAAATACATGAATATATAAATGGGAGGGCGTCTAATAGGATGTGACTAATCTCTTATAATTTGGATTGAACTTCCTTACAGGTAAGTCGTTTAATCCTTAATTATACTTCGATTGGGCACATCCTATTAGATACACCAGGTAGTTGTTTAGAGAATATGGCGATATTAGTTAAAAAGTTAAATAATAATAAGGAAACCACAAGGTTTAAGATTTAAATGTGTTTAAAATATATTTCTTAATATAATTAGCTAAGAAATCTTTTGAAATTAAAGGTTTATTATAAAATTGATTAAACGTTTTCCTTTCTTCGGAACCTCTCGCAGCCTTTCTAATACTTTTGATTGATGCACCAACCCTTAATGCTGCGGAAGACACCCCATGTCCTGTGCTATGTCCTTTAAAATTTGATTCTATTTCTGCGTTTTTTAGACCTTTTTAAATCCACCTGATAATGGTTTGGGATGTAGCGGGCTTATGAGGCTTTGTTAAAATAAGTGATCCTCTGTTCATCGAAATAGTTTTGTTTTCTGTATGCAATATATAATGGTAAAACACAAATAGAACTACAAATTTTCTTTGAAACAGGGTACTTAAGCCAAGGCTAAATTCTTCTGGGTCCAGATATTTTAAAAATATCTTTAAGAATTATTTCTATGCCCTCTTCGTTAGCCTTGATGTTACTTATCTTATGGAAAATGTCTGAACTCTTTGAGCAGAATAAAGAGTTAAAAGAAGTACCATTTTTATAGTTAGTAACCCGAGTGTTAGATTTACCAAAGGGTACAAGTTACCTATATAAGGTAACACTAGTTCCGGATACCAAGTTTATATTTCGGAAACTAAGGGCGCAGCTTAAAACTGCGTCTCATAAACCTATCTACCATTTCTGATTCTCGCAAATTAAATTTAAGGCAGACCTATGTGTGTTAAGAGTTCAATATTTGCCAGTATTTTGAGATTCTGTTTCTAAAACGGATACAACTTGATTTACATTAGGCTGCAAGATGGAAAAAATAAATTGCATCCTCCCAAACGCCCCTTTTACTATAAGCCACCTTGATAAGATTGCTACCCCCAAAGAAAGATTCGTTCATAGTGGGTGGGGTTAACTAAACGAGGATAAGAGTAAATCACCTTTCGGATTTAAAACGATAACTTTTAAGCGAATCACGGATTCTAATTTTGGATACCATGCTTGAGTTTTCCAGATAGAATAAACCACCAAACATATCGCATTATCGTTTTCAATTTTTTCTTTTTTTTTACATTTTTGGAAACAGTGAGGAAAGAGGAAATATATAAGAATTAAGATTTTTCTAATTCATTGTGAATGCATCCACTGAAAGCCACGACACAAACCGTTGGCGTTTTTTGTTCAGGGAGCTTGTAAATAAATATACTATTTTTATACCAGATTTCTTGTCCGCTATATGATTATCCAACGTATTTAGGTACGTGGCAAATAAAAATATACCTAAGCTCACTGCCACATCATTCTCCCAATAGCATCTTAGTGAAATATAACAATTTTTTAAAGTCTTTTACAAAGCTTGTTAAGCCATAAAAAGCTGCCTTCATTTCAAGAATGTTTTGTGTTTCTCCTGTTAACCTTGTTGCCAAAAAAGCCCCTTTTGCTCCCTTTCCATTGCAACATGACCCCATCCCGATTTGTATGCATCAGAGAAAATTTTAATGTTATAATTAGGCTGTAAAATAATATGTGCTTTAACCAAATATTTTTTATATTCATCGAACATTGGAACTAAAAAAATATGCATCTTTAAGATCTAACGTCGCAAAGAAGCAGTTTTTAGTAATTAGGTTCTCTAATATCTTCCAGTTGAAAATGAGTTGGGCGAAAGAACTTTATGTTGGTTTCTAGGATTAAAGATAAACCCAAAATCCCCTGTTATCATTCTGTCTTAAAAAATGGCTTAACAAAAGCTGATCTTGACAGTTATTAACAGTTTTAACTGCTGTTACTTCTAAATGTTGTATGCTTTTCGAATAAATTTTTAACTCATTTTTGGTAAATTTTAAGGTTTTGGAGGTGAAAACTTGAAAAGGTTTGTCCACAAAGGGAATTTTGTAACCTTTTGTTCAACTCAAAGCTAATTAATTTTAAGTTATTTGATTCCACTCGTCCGAAAAAAAAAATTTTTTTCGACAGGAATATGTTCTTTCACTGTTTAGCTCTAATATTTCCTCTCGGCGTGTTTTTTATATTTTTGCAATTTTCGGCAAAACCTTCGCTAAAAAAGAAAAGATCTGGATTTTGCGCAGTAGCAATTTATTATATTTTTTCATGAAATAATATTGTGGCCAATGCAAAACAACTGCGCCGATTCGGCAAGACCCAAAAGGTCTTCCTCAAGTGCTTCGTCTCTCCCTTTTTTGTTTAGGCCAAATTAGAGAAAACCCGCTCTAAGGCTGTCAAACCTTTTCCCAAAATGTTTCTCAATTTCAAGAGTTACGTATCTCTTTTTTGCTCTGTGGATGCTAGCATCCTGGATTCAATTTGGGTCCTTGAAGAATTTGGCAATTTTTTCGGGAATTTTTTATTTTTCGAGGAGATTATTTTTAGTTTCCTTATCTATATATTCCCATAGAAAGATGCTTCTTCCATCTGCAAGCTAGCTCTGCTGATATATCTGGACTCAATGTACTATCATCTGTCCTCCCTAATATACTTTCTAAGGGGTGCCTCTCTATGCTAGAGTTCGAGGAACTACTAGTTTTTGACGAGTTGAGGAAATGTCAGATTCGCCGTCACATATAATAATATGAAAAACTATGTACTAATAATACTTTTTTAAGTACACATATTATTATCTTCTTAGAAAATTGTACACCCGGTAGAGTAAACCGTAAATTCGGTTGAGAATTTTTGTTAAATTACGACGGGTGAAGGGTTTTTGTTATAATAATTATTCTGAAAATTAAAATGAGATATTTTCGAAACGGATTTTATTAACATTATGGAGTTTTTTATTGAGACTAATATGGCGCGCATAAGTCAAAAACTATTCAGGGTTTAAGTTTCTATGAGTCATAAAAATTAGTATGTGTTTACAGAATAAACAAACCCATGCCAAAAAATATTAGCCAATAGCCTAATATTTGTCTCACTCCACTGTTTAAAACTGACAATGGGCCTTACTTACTTGAATCACGACGCTTCCTTTTCCCTTCTTTTATCAGTTCCCTCATTTTCTTCTTTGGGTAATCCATTTGCTTTCCACGTTTTCTTTTGTTAAATTTTTTCGGCATTTTATTCATTTCAGATTCGTCGTCACATATAATATATGAAAAACGACGTGCTAGTAAGTAAACATTTGCAGTGGGATCTACTAAGATCTAAAATAGTACCCCCCACAGGTCTAAATATTTACACACATATTTAAATTTTAAAACCAATTTTTAAAAAAACTTATAGAGAAAAGATACAAAGTTATTTATTACCAATTATTAGGGTTTACATTCCTATCTTTTTTTTATTGTTAAGTACGTAATAAGTTTAATAAATTATATCTTTAAATAATACATTATAAATAATATCAAAAAATATTGATGTTACCAATAATGCCAAAAATTTAGAAGAAAAAAGGCTACATGTGAATTAAGTAACAAAAGATTTTTTGAAAAAATTTTAAAAATATCAATTTTCTTATTAAAAAATTTTTCCATTTCAAAATTTGAAAAAGGACAACCAAGCAAATTAAGATTTTCCAAATTAATAGTTGAAAATTGACATCTTATGGATTTATATTCGAATTAAATTTTTGATTGGATCATGGGATTGTTTGATAAGATAGTAAATTCGGTTTTTTTTTGTAATTGACGTTTAAGCCTATTTCTGAGCATTCTTTTGCAATTATCTCAAAATCTTTAAAAACAATTTCTGGGGGACCGGCATTTGTTCCATTATCTAAATACCAAACATTAATCTCTGACTGTAGTTTTGAAATAATTGGGTAGAGAACTAAGCAAAAAAGCGGAAGACGCAAAAGATCGCCTTGCTGTACGCCACGTTTAGAAAGTATTAAATTATTTCCAAATGATAAAAATGAATCGTTTTTATAACATGAGAACCTTTTCTAAATCATGTTGGTGTGTAACATATCTTCTGACTGCATGACAAATCGCCTCTGCACCACTGCTCGTTCATAATCCCAGTTGAGTGGGCCGGAAAAGTGTTCCCAGATTATCATAAATTTTTGAACATATTATTTTGGCAAACAATCTTCTTAGAGTCATCTCCACTGCAATTGGGCGTGTCCCACCATCTTTTTTTAAAATTGGAGAAACACACATTGGTACAGAAGCATTGTAAATATGGCTTATAAAGGAAGATATTGCAGAAAGAAGATTTGAGGAAAATGTGCCAAGGCTTTCACTTACCCCTTTATGTGTTGAGGTCTCAACCCATCGATACCACCTGCAGATCCTGGCCTGAAGGATAAAATTGATTTTTTAATATCTAGATCCAGAATATTTAAATATGAAGCAATTTCCGGGCTTGATGGAAAGCGAATTTCTTGTTCGTGTGGTGGATGTTTCTCTTCTAGAATTCTAAAGCATTTTTCAGTTTTGGTTGCTAAGGTCTCGCTTGATGTTAGAATTTGGATTGTTCCTTTGATGTCTCCCTCGGAAATTTTGGATTCGACTTTCCTCTCCAGGTTTTTTTGTAGACTATTCAGGTTTTTTTCCTCTTTCGATTTCTTTTTTCTTTGCTCGGTAATATTGAAAAATTGGATAAATTCTTTATGTTGTAGGTTTTTCTTTTCTGACCAAAGTTTTAAATTCTCTTTTACCAGTGAGGTAAGGTGTTTATTTTTGTTGTGATTATTTTTCTTGTGGTAGTTTTATTACAATAAACTATAACTTACAGTAAGAAAACTGCATGACTTTCTTATTTCTTAGCCGATTTAAATAAACGTAACGTGTGTTGACGTTAAAAGAACAAGGATATTTAACACATAACTCAATTTTGTTACGGTAGCGCACACTTTCTTTTCAGGATTTTTTTTTAATTTGTCCGCCATCTTGAATTTTAAAGAAATGTCAGTTTTTGTACTGGGCGTGTAAAATTTGTAAAAAAACAAATTTGAATTGTTCAAATTATATAGTTATTAAGATATTTAATATAATCTTAAACTAAAAAAAAAATATGTGGGCATTTTATGTTTTATAACTCATAAACTATTAAATTTTTACATCACTACAAAATCAAATACTCTTAAGAATTAAGTAACCAAAATTACGTAGTAAAATTGTGTAACATAAGTTAAATAATTTTTGAGAAATTTGCAAATATGTTATAAAAACCAATGTAAAAATGATAGTTTTTTGACTATAACTCATGGACTATTAAGAATTAAATCACTAATCTTATCAGAGATTTTATAAAATTAAATGGTAAATATGCAGTGTACGGTTTTCTGCCACTTTTGATTTTTTTTGAAAAATTCTTTATGGGGGCACTTTCTAGGGTCCCTAGGACCCCAAATCCGCCTGCGCCCGATTTTTTTTTACAAGAAAAAAGGGTTCCCAGGGGGGGGGGGTTGTAATGTGTTTTTTTGATTGTTTTGGGTTGGTTTGGATTAGGTTGGGTTGGACTGTGTTGGTTTGGGTTGTTTTAGTGAAAAAAAAATTCAAAAAAACAACAAAAATAAAAAAAACCAACCGGCGCAGACGGATTTGGAGTCCTAGGGACCCTAGAAGGTGCCCCCATAAAGAATTTTTCAAAAAAAATCAAAAATGGCAGAAAACCGTATACTGCATAATTACCAATTAAATAATCAACATAATTATTAAAAATTTTATTTTGAGATATTTGCAAAAAACTCGTAAAACTCGGTCTATTTTGATGTTTTTTTACATTTATCTCCTGAATTATTGTAAAATATTACATTAGCAATATTATACAGCAATGTTTTAATGTGTAAAATAAACTATTTCGAAAATATTTGCAAAAAACTTCAAAAAAAAAACGAAAGTTATTAAAAAATAACATTGACTTACCCTTTATGAGGATCCTTGATCACTACTAAACCGTTTTTTAAAAAAAAAAAACGCTAAAAAGCTTCAAAAAATCAAAATTTGTGGAAGAAGTGGTAGATTATTTTGCGAAAAATTTCACAGTAAAAGAAAATTTGTTTGGCGTTTAATTATTCCGTTGTTATAATTCATGGCTACTTGGTTTTTCTTATGACCAATACCTTCTGAAATATATAGTTAGCTATTACGTTAACCATTATGGATTCTTATATTTTGTATTTGATGTTTAATGAAGGTGAAAACGAGTTGTCCATTAATTTAGATATAAAAATGAAAACATAACTTTTCTTAATTTTATTGACGATCTAAGGTCAATATGTATATCAATGTGTCATTGGCAAGCCGAAAGCGAGTTATGCAATAATATTAATATAAAAAAGACAAATAACTTTTCTTAGCATTATTAGTAAGGCAAAAGTGAATTGTATACTAATTAAAGTGGTTTATAGCAATAATACTGTAACATTATTGGCGATCCGAAGACGAGTTATGCAATAATATTAATATAAAAATAAAAAAAGCTTTTCTTAGCATTATTGGCAAGTCAAAAGTGAATTGTATACTAATTAAAGTGGTTTGTACTAATAATACTGTAATAATATTGGCGATCCGAAAAAGATTTATGCATCAGTTTAAATATAAAAATCTAAAAATAACCTTTTTGAATATTTTTGGCGACCCGAAAACGAATTGTATACTAATTAAGGTCATTTTTATTTATAATACTGTTAGTGTCATTAGCGAGCCTAAAGCGAGGTGTGCGTTAACTTGAATATAAAAATAAGTTTTTTTAGTATTATTGGTGAGCCGAAGGCGAGCTGTATATTAATTAATATAATTTGAATTGACAATTCTTTAGCATCATTGGCAAGTCGAAAGCGAAAACAAAAAAGATGCAGCCAAGATTCCAGATCATTTTCTTGAACAACGCAATTTAAAATACTAGTTAATTCTTGAGCAACTCATGGTCTTGCTCCTTTTGGAATTATTTTTAAGATTGGCGTGCACTGTTTGATATTGACTAGTAACTGGTTTAGATTCTCGGAGTCAAATTTCTCGATGTTATAATTAGACTCCAATTTATGTTTAATTTTCTTATGTCTACTTAAACCTCTTTCTCCTTTAAAGTAATGTTCACATAAATTACATTTTAATTTACTGGATTCTTCTGTATTTAAAGACGAAGGTAGTTTTTGTTCTTCTTCATCTTGTAAATAAAGAGATTGATCGATAGGAGAATTATTACCATTCTTGAGTGGATTCTTCTGTTATGAATATTAAGCCCATTTTTATTTTTAAAATATTTATCACATTTCAAACAAAAATTTTCTTTCATTGGTAAAAGCAAATTGTAGTGACCAGAGTCAGGGTTCCCAGAAAAACTTGAAAAAATTGACGATTTGTATTGATGTTTGCTAATACATATTGGACTTTCTTTCGATACAAACAGTTTGGCTTCAAGATTTTGACTAGATACATATACGTTTAAATTAATTTTAAATACCTCAAAAATGGCAAAACATTCAAAATGGGTTCCATAATTTCCTAATTTCGACATTGTTGATCCATATTCTTCTTTAGTTATAGCATTCTTTTGAAAATTTTGAAAATCGCTCCAATTTTGTAAAACATACTGTACAGTCTCCTTTCTTACTTTTTCATGAGAATCCTGGCTTCCAAAAAGGAACTCACTCACAGATCGAAAAAGGCAATTTCCATCTCCATGAGCAAAGATAATTTTGAAAACATTTTGTGTCGTATATGTCATTGCCATTGAAATTTGTCATTTAATTTTGATTAAAAATTTTTTTTTTCTTTTACACTTCTTGTTATTCCCCGGGTTACTGATTAATTTTTTGAAAATTAAAGTTCCAGGCTTCGTTTTCGTTGTAGGGTGGTATTTACTTTTTGTATATAATTGTAGAAAATCGTAAATAAAAATGTAAATATTTTTAATGATATTGACTTTGAGTGATTAGGGTAGTTATTGATTATTTTGTATTGTTATTGCAAAATACCACAGAAAAACTGCTTTTTTTCGCAAAATATTCCATATTTTAGGAGAAAATGCCCTAAAACTAATTTTTTTTTACAGGTTTCAAAATGGCAAATGGTGAATACACCAAAAATTTGGCACATATTAGCTTCATCATCTGTGTTTGAGGTTATAAAGTTGATTATTTTTTAGACCACCTCTAGGGGGTGGTTTAAATTTATAGCCCCCAGAAAGGATTGTTTTGTGGCAATTGGTAATAAGTTCCTTTATAATTTCCCTAAGCAACCGTTTTTACAAGAATTAATTTACCTTATTTAATATCCCAAGTTGTTCATCAATCAATAAAACACCTCCAATTTTATCTAGAAAAACGCCATATTTTAAACCTGTTTTCACCACAAAGAATATATTTATGAGGGCACTACGAGGCAAAACAAACATAAGCGAAGATGACTGATTATGCACGAAAACTGTCTCCAATGAAAAAAATCCAGAACAACTGTACCTATTAATTTATTTACAAACAGAACTGAAATTAAAACATTGAGTTTATCTAAAAGCTTAACCATCAAACAAAGCTTTCCACTGAAAAATCGCACTCAAAGGTCTTAACTCTGCAACAACGAATAGTTTGTTGAGCCGACATGACTCCTTTGTGAACGCATCAGTTGGATTCAGGTCTGTTTTTTCATGACCTACTTCGATGAAATATTTTTATTTAGTTTGCGATTGCGATGGGTTTGTGTTTGTAAAGTTTTTTCATACTTTTGATAGATAGATAGATAGATAGATATTTTGAAATAAATACAAAGTTCATCCAGTTCTTATTTTATGATTATATATCGAAATGGTTTTGTGACAGTGAGTAATAATCGCGAATATCAATAAAACAAGGGTAAGTTTTGATAAGAGTAACATATAACGTCAATTTTAATTTGCTCAACAGAGTGTTTACCATTTAGATCCCCCCCCCCCTAGGGTTAAAAAAACTTCTTTTAAATAGAAATTTTCTTTTTAAATCCAAAAAAAGATTGTTTTAAGATGATTATTCACTAAAAAAAAACAATTAAAATTATTCTTATAAATCAAACTATGTCGAAAACTCAAGGAAGTTGGTATAAAATGCTTAAAACCAACAATTTCACTTAAATTAAGGACCTGTCTAAAATAGGCTAAACCCTTTTAGGAAATCCCACTGATGGAGTTTTTTATTGAGACTAATTTAGCGGGCATAAGTCAGAAACTATGCAGGGTTTAAGTTTTTATGCGGAATAAAAACAAATGTGTGTTTACAGAATAAAAAAACCCATGTCAAAAAATATTAGCCAAAAGCATAATATTTGTCTCACTCCATTGTTTAAAAACTGACAGTTTGCTGCCCTTTTCATTTCCTTTTCCAGGTTCCGCCTTTCCTTCTTTAGGTAATCCATTTGCTTTTCACGTTTTCTTTTGTTGGATTATTTCTTTAAAAGCGTATTTTCACAATTCGCGCGCGCGATACCATATAAGAAGTATACTGAAGTACCTAGCAGAGATCAGGCAGGCTGCCATGGTGGTATGTTTTTCTTATCTCTAAAACTTGCGTATGACGTGCTACGAAGTACCTGGTGTATCTAATAGGATGTGCCCAATCGAAGTAGAATGAAAACGAAATGTTGAAAGAAGGAAAAATGATATTTGAGATTTAATGTTAAGTCGAACAAGTCAGGCAATGTCAGATTGGTAGTTTTTAAGTTTAGTTAGTAGTCCAAGAACAGTTAACGAAATTTGACTTTATATGTAGACAGGGTGGAAAATTAATAAGGATCCACCTGGATTTTCCCGAAAATTATCAAAAAAATTGGAAAACGCTAAAACACGTCGATTTCGTTTGCAAGGGGGATACTTTTTGGCTATCAATCAAATCAAAATTTTCCTAGATTGCACCCCCTTACCGGGGTGAGTTGCACCCTCAAAAGTTGAATAGAGAAACTGGGTCGAGCGGTACCTTGTTTAAGAGGTATTCAGATGCCTTTACACATCTGTAATTTTTTTCGAAATCTGATCTTTACTTTCCAAAATATTCGCCTCAGAATTTATTATGGGACAAAAAGAAAACGAATTTTTCGTCAATTTTTCTTGTAAGGAAGATACATTTTGGCTATTTCAAGATTATCCTAGATTGCACCCCCTTTACGGGGTGAGTTTCACCTTCAAAAGTTGAATAAGGAAACTGGGTCGAGTGGTACCTTGTTTGAGAGGTATTTGGGAGTCCTTTACACGTTTGTATTTTTTTTTAATCTGACTTCTATTTTTCAAGATATTCGCCTCGAAAGTTGCCATAGGACAAAAACAGAACGTATTTTTCCACATTTTACAAAGAAAAATTGTAATTCCTGAAACACGTAAATTTTGTTAGCAAGGGAAATACTTTTTAGCTATTTCAAAATTTTCCTATATTGCACCCCCTACTCGAGGTGAGTTTCACCCTTAAAACTTGAATAGGGAAACTAGGTCGAGTGGTACCTTGTTCGAGAGGTATTTGAGATCCCTTTACACATCTGCAATTTTTTTCGAAATCTAACTTTTAGTTTTCAAGATACTCGCCTTGGAAAGCGCCATGAGGCAAAAAACGTAAATTGTTGATTTCATCAGTCTTGCTGTCATTAACAAACAATGGAAAGTTGGTGAATGGGATCTCTGGACATTTCAATAAAGTTTTTACCTCTGCAAAGAAAGAGGATGATATTAGTAGCATTCGCATTAATTCTTTATTCGTGCTAGTGCGTGACGTTTTTTTTGTATTGTGTTCCTAAAATCTTCGACAGTCTTTGTGTTGTGCTTCTTCGGGTTCTTCAGAAAATTGCCCAATTGGCACGATAAAATTTTTGATAATCGTAGTTGAATGAAATAAAAGTTTGTGAATGTTTACTGTACTGTTACATTTAATACAATGAATAAAGACTTAAGTAAAGCTCGTTCGTAACCTGAACATATGGTATCCAGCAGGATCCCAACATTTTAATCAATCTTTTGTTTACCCCTGTTATATTTTAACTAATATCAGGATTACTGAAAAATGCTCTGGCTGTGTTGCCGTCGCTACTTGACCCAAATCCCGGTTTTGGTCTGTCTACGTATAATGCCATCTCACATTTAAATCGAGTTTGAATTTCCCTTTTTTTTTTCTTTTACTTGACTCTGCAAGTCCGCACCACGCACTTGCAATGCCTAATATCCAACTTTTAACTAATGTGCAATAGACATTCAAAGGTCAAGGTTTTGGGTGTGGTACCGCAAATACAACTGGTCTGGGACGATTTTGTTTCGCTTGCTTCGAACATATGGTATCCAGTAGGAGCCCAACCTTTTAATCAATCTTTTGTTTACCACTGTTATATTTTAACTAATTTCAGGATTACTGAAAAAGGCTCTGGCTGTGTTGCCGTCGTTACTTGATCTAAATCCCGGTTTTGGTCTATATACGTCTAATGCATTCTCACGTTTGAATCGAGTTTGAATTTCCCTTTTTTTTCTTTTACTTGACTCTGCAAGTCCGCACCATGCACTTGCCATTGCCTCATGTCCAACTTGTAACTAATTGGCAATAGACATTCAAAGGTCAAAGTTTTGGGTGTGGTAACGCAAATATAACAGGTCTGGGATGATTTTGTTTCGCTTAGTGTATTACAGATTTTACCATCAATCATTGTGAGAAAAAGTTGATGACGAACAGCTACTTCACCTGCACTAATATTAAGTTTAGTAGGTTTCAGTTTTAAAATTTTGGTTTTAATTGTCTTAGTTTGGGTATTTACCATGTCATTGGTTTCTTTGGAAAATGAAATTTTATTGGTCGACAGTGTTTTGTCGAAGAAGGTCGATCATTTTGGCAAAAGTAAGTTTTTTGCTCACTTACCGGACATAATTTAATTGGAACCAATGAAAAAAGATATTCGTCATCAACTTCCTCGCCCATACATTTTTGCTTATACTTAATATGCCCAGAGCTCTCATCACGTCCATATTTACAGACAAGGATTACATCTATTCTTTTTAAACTTAAGAACGAAGCATACTGCTTTAAGACAGGCTCTTGAACTTTAACAAGGCGCTGTATAGTGTGATCCAATAAAGCTTGAAGTTTAATCTCAGCGGAAACTTCGTCTACAAATATTTTATCACTAGTTGGACAAAATTTATTTTTACATTCCTGAATTTTGTAGTATGGTGGGTAGAGGTCGTGATTTACACTAATTGCATTTTTTCTAAGATTAGTGTCGATTCGTTTTGTCAATCGACAATCTATAAAAGGTGCCAGAGCCTCTTGAGTGAATTTCAAAACTTCGTTTACTGAAAATACCCTGATTCTGCCCAATAAAAGCAGCTTCAAGGAATTTTCCTTCCAGTGTTGTTTTGATCATGCATGTTCGGCGATTCCTGATTTCGTTGTTTGACCTCTTTGTTTGCGTAGCGCCTTGCCTTAAGGTTTTCTTGTTCTCGCCTTAGATTTTTGATAGCAGTCGATCTAGCCGGATATACTTATTTCTCGGGCCAAATTTGTTGGAGCTCTCCTGCCTGCTGTGTGAAATAAATGTTGCTCATTCTGCTTCTTTGAGCGAAACTTTAGCTGATCGAGTGGCTTTGATGGTCACCCAGATGATCTTGGAGGCGCAACTTGTAAAACATTTTCAGAATTTGCTCTAGAGAACACCACATTTTGATTTAACTGTTCAGCGCTCTTGGTTAAAAATTTATTCTTTCGTTTTCCTGAACTACCCCATCTAGCCTTAATTTTATTACAAAGTTGCTTAACGATGTCCTTCCAATCCCGTTTAGTTTCATTAGATAAAGTTCCTCCATTGAATCTTTTCATTAAAACTTTAAAGATTTCTTTCTCTCAGTTTTCTTTTGCGGTATTGAACCAAATTTCGTAAATTTTTCTTCTTAATATGTATATATTTCTAAAAAAAAACAAAATAAAATCGTTACCAAACATGTATTTTTTCTAAAAATCATTTGGTGTTTACAACGGCGTTCAAAAAATATTATTAAATTCAAAAAACTTTTTTTTTAGATAACAACAATTTCAGTTAAAAAAAAAATATGTAAATTATCTTGGCGACTCATAACTTGTAACACTCGATTGCGTTTTTAAACACGCAGAAAAACACTGATACCTTAGCCAGATAGTACAGAATGTTTTTCGTTTCCATGGCCTACTACTCGAAAAAAATAATTCAAAGTAAGAATTTTTACAACTAGTGGCTAAAATAGTGTTTTTTTTACAAGCGTTGGTTTAAATAACGAGCGCGAGTAAAAACAAGCACAATTTAGCCGCGAGTTGTTAACACTATTTTTTTAATACCTTTATTAAAAAATCCAAGAAAAACAGGAAAATACTTTTAAAAATGTGGAACGAAGAGAACTTCTCGCAACACACTATCTTTACACTATAAATCAAGGCGGCTGGTAAATGAAATATCAATCGTTTCCATAGCGATGTGTCTTTTGACGTTCATTGTTGCGACATTTTAATCTTTGACAATTTGATATTTTGACGATATTTTTAAATGATGTTTTCGCAAATACTTGGTGAAAACTGGCGGAAATGGCTTAATCTTAGGCAAGAATAATTAGATTTTTTCAATATGACTATCTTCCGCTATTTCTCTTTAACTTGGGGTAAAAAACGGACGGAAATCTTTTTTTGCACCCGTGATCAAAAAAAAGGTTTTTTTGCATCGGTAACCAAAAAAAACACGCTTTAGTTATCTGCAGACAGTTACTAAAATCATGTTTTTTACAAGTTACTGCTTAAAGCATAACAAAAATTGCCCTGATATATTTTTTTTTAAAGTTAAGCTTTTTACTATTAAATAGAGTATTCTTAATCAAAATTCACTATTAAAATTATTAATTGTTAACCTTGTTTTTTTTAGTTTTGGATTTTTGTCAATAGTAGACCGATCAGGCGAGCAGGGTAGGGGGAGTTCATATAAACTGGGCGCACTATGAAACGCATTTTATATTTAGGAGAGTAATTTAAACCTCTGTAACTTTTTCAGGTTTTATTACTTTTAAATGGGGTTTTTGGTATCGCATAGCTGATATTTTTTTCTAAAAAAAGGTAAAAACCAAAGTTTGCATTTTGTATTTTATTCGGTATACAAGGTTTGATAGAAAGTACTGTTTTTTGTCAAAGTTTAAAGTCAACGAAAATTTAAAAAAAATTGACAAAAATTTAAAATTAACAAATTGGTTATAAAATCTTTTTTAACAAAATTCATTTTCAGATTTTTTATTTTTTTCTTTTGATTTGGAGATATGATTTTTTTCAGAATTTATGCGTATTTTACATTCTTTTGCCTCATGGATTTGACCGGATTTCGCAAATAATTTTAAATATGTATTTTTGCAATCTCTGGTAGGCCTATTAAAAATAAAACGTACCCAAAGTTATTTGAAAATTAATCTTGATTACCAGTGGCGTCCAAGTTGTGGATTATAACAGATGTTTACAAAAAATACTTTATATGTTTCACATCAATTTTCTCGCTATTTGTTTAAATGTTAACCAGGGGCGGAGCTAGATTTTTTTTCAGAATACACTTTTATTGACATAAAATGGTTACATAAATTAGATAAAGCAGGTTCAGCTTATATTTTTTTTTAATTATTGTGTAAAAATGTTTTTCTAACAAGCTGGAGCGTGCATAATTTTTTATTTTAAAAAGTTTTTATTTAAAAATATTATGTTGGTTCTGTGTGATCCTAAAGCGAATCAAATTTTGGTATCATTCGAAAGGTCCAATTTTGCACAATTTTTGCACCTATTTTGAAATTTTGCACACCCCGTAGGAACCCGCAATAGGGTCGTTACTTAAGAGGCTGGCCCCCCCATTTTTCAAGATAGGTGTGCAAAATTTTGCAAAATTAGACCTTTCGAATGAAACCAAAATTTTTTAAAAATATCATCGGGGGGGGCAGTCTCGCTACTCGAGAACCCTTTTGTGGATTCCCATAAGGTGTGTAAAATTTCAAAATGGGTGTGCAAAATTAGACCTTTCGAATGGTACCAAAATTTTCAAAAAATATCATCGGGGGGGGGGGGGGGTGGCAGCCTCGTTACTCATGAACCCTATTGCGAGTTCCTATATAGGGTGTGGAAAATTTCAAAATAGACCTTTCGAATTAAAATTTTCAAAAAAAATCTGGGGGGGCCAGCCTCACTCGAGAACCCTATCTCGGGTTCTCATGGGGTATGCCCCAGCAAAACAAGACTGGATAACACAGCAATGTCATGAAATAGAAGATCTAGATGCGAAACATGACACTTTCAATTTACACAAACACATAAAGGAAGCGGCCGGATTATTTAATAAAAGACAAGCTGGAATCCTTGTAGACAATCAAGGCAAAACCATACCGGATAACAAAGAAAAATTAAAAGAATGGAGTAGCTACATAGAACATCTCTTTACCGATAACCGATCCGAACAGCCAGAAGAATTCTCAAACCAAGGCATAGATATAACACCAGAGGAAGTAAAACACGCAATATCTTCAGCTAAAAACAGAAAAGCGGTAGGGCAAGACAAAGTATACATTGAGGTTTTAAAGCTAATAAAAAACGAAGATTCGCTAGATACGCTGGTCAAACTTTTTAACTTGATTTATCGTAGCGGTAAAATCCCTGCTGACTGGCTAAAGTCAACCTTTGTTACGCTGCCTAAAAAACATTCAGCAAAGAAGTGTAGTGATTATCGCCTAATCAGCCTAATGAGCTATATGTTAAAAATATTTCTAAAGATTATCCACAAAAGAATTTATGGGAAATGCGAATCTTTTATGGGTGACACGCAGTTTGGATTTCGTGGTAGGTTCGGGACAAGAGAGGCCTTGTTTGGCATTCAAGTCTTAGTTAAGCGGTCTAGAGATGTGTCAGTGCCAGTATATGCCTGTTTCATAGATTATGAGAAGGCATTTGATCGAGTCCAACACGAAAAGCTCATAGAATCGCTAAAAGAAGTTGGTCTAGATGACCGAGATCTAAAGATAATCGCTAATCTATACTGGAATCAGACTGCTCAAATAAAGGTTGGTGGCCAACTGTCCGAAGAGGTCCAAATAAGAAGAGGAGTACGCCAAGGTTGTATATTGTCTCCGCTGTTGTTTAATATCTATAGTAACAAAATAATGGAGAATGCACTTTATAACTGCGAAGAGGGTTTGACCATAAACGGTATAAAAATCAACAACATACGATATACCGACGACACTGCCCAATGAGAATTTTTGTCTATATAAAAGTTACAGCAAATAATATAAAACCTTCATAAAATAACCAAAAGTTATATTATTTAGTGTTGGTGATAATTTTATAACTCTAATATATCTCTTAAATGAGTAAAAAAGACTTGAAAAACAACTGTTCAACACCAGCTTATAAAAATTTATGGTACATAGTAATGGATAGAAAAACAACATATAGATTTTATAAAACTTCCTTATGAGCCCTCAAGTATAGAGATTATTATAAAAAGGTTTTACAACTGTTTTTATGGATTTAGAAATATAGATTTTCCATCTTTCTTCCCTTTGCTGGTTATGTAATATTCTTTTTCTTTTTACAATAAAAACATTTATAAAATGGTGTTTAGCAATCTTCTAAAATAAATAAAAACGAAAGTGAGATAAGCTGAAGCAGAAATATGAATATTTATATACTATAGTCAAATAAAAGCTGTTTTTCAAGTCATCCTACTCTGAAAATCAGCTGCGGTCCCATGTGTACTGTATAGTTTTCAAATACACTCACGTAAATTTCATGGGCTCCAAAAATACTTGAGAAAACGCGAAAAAAAATATTAATTTAACTATTAGTTTTTTTTTCATACGCGTTTTTTTCTTTCTGGGACAAATATTGAATTTCGTATGTTGTTCTTAACCCTAACAAGCAATATTTCGATTGAAACACATGTTGAAACTCCATAAATAACGTTTTTATTTAGGCCAAAAACCTATTTTTGTAATCCAAAATGGCGAAAATTTCCGACAATTCTATAAAAAAAACAATACAACTATACCACTGTTTACCTCGTCAACACTATTTTATAACCCTTTTAAAAAATGATGCTACTTGGAACAAAGGGCTACAGATGGTGCAGTGTTGAACACTGATGGTCTGTTTCTGCGAGCTTAACATAGTTACCATTGTTCTCTTTTCCTAAATGCATTCCTCGAGAGATCCAGCATACTACACATACCAGGAAAAATACACGCCTCCACACACTTCAAGCCCGCATAACTATCAGAGGTAACTATCTCAAGAATATAGTTAGATTGCGGGGTCGAAGGGTGTACAGGCGAGTATTTTCCGGGGTGTTCACATTTGCCGCCGACCAGCAGTATCAGCGTATGCGCTCGACGTTTCACGGTGCGTTTTTGCGACCTTAACACGGTTACTATATTGTTCTCTTTTTCTAAAACACGGTTCCCATCTATGCGTTTCTCATTCGTTGGTCCCCCGAATCAAAACACGTATCACGTGGTCTAAGCGAGATTTGCCTATACAAGTTCATGTCGGACCACGTGATGAGTTTTTTGAGTCAGGGTGACTGCGCATCGGAAACGCTGGTGGGAATCGGGTGTACAATGCATTCGATCCCGATATCTGTCATCGGCAACTATCTCAAGAATATTTTGATCTCTTATCTCTCTCAGATTGATGTAATTAAAACAAGATAATAATGGTATGGTATCTCGCAAAAACGCGCCCTTTGATGTCGCAAAAACGCGCCTTTTGATGTCACAAAATTAACCTTAAAAAATCTTGTTTGTTTTGTTATTAAAATTGCCAAAATAAATTAAAATTGTTTTTTTTTGTTCTAAAAACAGTTATATTATAATCACTGTATAAAGAAATTAATAACAACATTATAGAAAAAACCTTATGGGCAAAAAAGGTTTATGAATGAGTTCGTAAGAATATTACAGACACCAATTTATATAACTATTGTGTGTGCGTTCCCAAGTTTTTATAAGTGTCTCTCGAAATATTTTCAATCTTATCTTATATAAATTTGTTGTTGGTTAATTAAGTTTTATAAGTGGGTTTATAGCAACATTTTAAAAACAAATCCATTATATATCTTTAATTGATAGTTACTTACGGTTTTACAGGTGGGTTGACAGAAAGATTTCAAACACCAATTTATATAAATTTTGTCACTGATGACTTATATTTTTATAAATATGTTGGTGGAAACATTGTTAACACCAATTTATTTAACATTTGAACCGATGACTTTAATTTTTATAAAGATGTCCGTGGAAATATTGTTAACGCCAGTTTTATGTTACTTTAGGGTCCCATCAATTTAGAGCCTTTAATAAAACAAATATACAAACTCAATTCTTGTAGGAAACTTCTAAATACCCTAGGGTATCAATGGAACCCTCTTTATAATAATTATATAAATATCTGTCACCAGAAGTTTCTGAAAATGCTCATTGGGTGTCGTAATAGCAGACACGCTGGAAGGCCTACAAGAGTTGTTGAATCAAATTGCTGCCAAAAGTTCGCAATTCGGGCTTAACTTAAATGTTGAAAAAACAAAATGGATGGTTATATCCAAGGAAAAGAACATCCGGGGCATGTTAGAAGTAGATGGGCAGCAAGTCGAACGCCTGGATTCATACAAATACTTAGATTGTCTCCTTAATGAGAACTGGGACAATATGCAAGAAGTTCGTTCAAGAAAAATGAAAACAGTGTTGTGTGTCCGAATTCGTGTGCTTCGGTGTTATTTTTTTAGCATCTTATATTATGGCATGGAAGCATGGACACTGACTGAGGCCATGTGCAAAAAGTTGGAGGCATTCGAGATGTGGTGTTATCGTAGAATATTAATCTTGGATGGACCGAGTAACTAATGTGGATGTTCTGCTTAGAATAAATAAAGAGCTTGAAGTTTTATTTACCATGAAAAAACGAAAAGTTCAATATTTTCGCCATGTTTTGAGAAATGACAAATATAAACTCTTAAAATTGATAATAGAAGTTAAAATTGAAGGCAGAAGAGGTCCGGGTCGTAGACGGATATCATGGTTTAAAAATCTAAGACAATGGTATGGTGTTAGTACTACGACACTTTTACGAAAAGCAGTGGACAGGGTGCAGATTGCGCTGATGATAGCCAACGTTCGAAGAAGAAGATGGGGTGTGCAAAATTTCAAAATAGTTATGCAAAATTTCAAAATAGGTGTGCAAAATTGTGGAAAATCGGACCTTTCGAATGATACCAAAATTTTCAAAAAAACCTTATATGTTATAAATAAAATCTATATGTTTGTGGCGGATTCATAATGTCGAAATTACTTTTTTTGGGTTTTTCGCCACTAAGTTAAGGAAATTTTTTCAAAAATATGTTAAAACCCACTGTGTAAATTCCTAAAGAAAAAAATTTGTTCGTTTGTCAGTGGTTTTTAAATAAGATAAAAAATTTGCCTACACACACGCAAATCCTAACTAGAATCTAAGTACTTATCTGACGTTTCGGCAGAAATTCTACTGCCGTTATCAAAGAATTTTATCCTTTTCAAAAACTTTTTTCGATTCTCTTTTAAAATATCTGTCTGTTGTCATACAACTGACTGACTTTGACTGATATATATTTCAAATATTAACTTGACAGTTTGGTGCGTCGATAGTAGCCAACAAGGTATTGGGTGAATTTAGTAAAATTTAAAATCAAAATTATATTTGTTTGAGTGTTTTCGATTTTAGATTACTTTATAAAAATACAAAATTTTTATTTTAAGATATCAATTATAAAAATTATCTTTTGACTAACTTTAAGAAAAAATATATTTTAAACCCAAAGAACATCAATGCTATTTTTTAATTTATTTAAAAAAAAACTTTTTGAAAATCTTGTTTTAAAATTGGAAGCCAAACTGTATTTATATCAACTGATATGCTAGCTATGCATTCATTTTATTTTATGGAAGATTTTGAAAATAAAATTTTAGAGGAATTTAATTTTAAACCGGTCATTTGGTTTCGCTATATAGATGATATTTTTAGTATTTGGCCACACGATTTAAATAAACTTAATGATTTTCTTAATTTTATAAACGGTAAAGAACCAACAATAAAATTTACTTTAGAAGTAGAAAACGATAACAAAATTTAATTTTTAGATGTTTTAATAAACAAACAAAATATATTACAAACCTCAGTTTATAGGAAACCAACACATACAAACAGATATCTAAATTTTAACTCAAATCATTGCTCATCGGTTAAAGAAGCAGTAATAAAAAGTCTATACGATAGAGCTAAAATTATTTGTTCGGAAAATAACATATTTTTACAAGAAAAACAAATAATAAAAGAGGTCTTAATTAAAAATTCGTATCCAAATAACTTCATCGAAAATTCTTTTAGACAAATTGAATTTCCAAGACAACGCGAACGTAGACATAATAATGTACAACCAACAAATTTAATAATTCCTTTTATACCAGGTATTTCGGAAAAAATTAAACGAATCGCTAATACTTATAATATTAGAACAATTTTTAAAAAATCAAATACTCTTAGATCAATTCTAACCAAAACAAAACCATTAAATGCTGAGAAAAACTCAAAAAATATCGTTTATAAAATTCCTTGCGAGTATGGTAAATTTTATATTGGAGAAACTTCAAGGCCTCTTGAAGTTAGAATAAATGACTATAAGGGGTACCTCAGAAGGGGAGACTGGGAGAAGTCTAAAATTTTCCAACTTTCTTTTGAAAATGATCATAGAGTAATGTGGGGAGAAACCAGTATATTACAAAAAGAACCAGACAAAATTAAACGAAAAATCAAAGAAGCAGCTTGCATCTATCTTAATGAAGATGAATGCATAGCTAGCATATCAGTTGATATAAATACAGTTTGGCTTCCAATTTTAAAACAAGATTTTCAAAAAGGTTTTTTTAAAATAAATTAAAAAATAGCATTGATGTTCTTTGGGTTTCTAATATATTTTTTCTTAAAGTTAGTCAAAAGATAATTTTTATAATTGATATCTTAAAATAAAAAGTTTTTTATTTTTATAAAGTAATCTAAAATCGAAAACACTCAAACAAATATAATTTTGATTTTAAATTTTACTAAATTCACCCAATACCTTGTTGGCTACTATCGACGCACCAAACTGTCAAGTTAATATTTGAAATATATATCAGTCAAAGTCAGTCAGTTGTATGACAACAGACAGATATTTTAAAAGAGAATCGAAAAAAGTTTTTGAAAAGGATAAAATTCTTTGATAACGGCAGTAGAATTTCTGCCGAAACGTCAGATAAGTACTTAGATTCTAGTTAGGATTTGCGTGTGTGTAGGCAAATTTTTTATCTTATTTAAAAACCACTAACAAACGAACAAATTTTTTTCTTTAGGAATTTACGCAGTGGGTTTTAACATATTTTTGAAAAAAAATCCTTAACTTAGTGGCGAAAAACCCAAAAAAAGTAGTTTCGAAACTTATATGTTATGATTGGTTTTCATTAATTCACTTTAGGATCACACAAAAGTAACATAATATTTTTGAATAAATTTTTTTTTAATAAAAAATTATGCACGCCCCTGATGTGCTTGTTATAAAAAAATATATACATAATAATTTAAAAAAATATAAGCTGAACCTGCTTTCTCTAATTTATGTATCCATTTTTTATCAATAAAAGTGTATTCTGAAAAAAAATCTAGCTCTGCCCCTGGTTAACATTTAAAAAAAAATAAAAAGCCGCTTTGGTAACAATGGCTACCAGTTAACTAAAAAAAAATAAAAAAATTTTTATTTAATAGCGAGAAAATTGATGTTAAACGTATAAAGTATTTCTTGTAAACATCTGTTACAATTCACAACTTGGACGCCACTGGTAATCAAGATTAATTTTCAAAATAACTTTGGGTACGTTTTGTTTTTAATAGGCCTTCCAGAGATTGCGAAAATGCATATTTAAAATTATTTTCGAAATCCGGTCAAATCCACGAGGCAAAAGAATGTTAAATAAGAATAAATTTTGGAAAAAAATCATATCTCCAAATCAAAAGAAAAAACAAAAAATCTGTCAATTAATTTTGTTAAGAAAGATTTGATAACCAATTTAATAACTTTAAATTGTTCCCAATTTTTTTTAAATTTATTTAACTTAAAAAAAAACAGTAATTTTTGTCACACCTTGTATACCGAATATAATACAAAATGGCAAGCTTTGGTTTTAACCTTTTTTTTAGCAAAACATACCAGCTATACGATACCAAAAAAAATACTCTCCTAAATATAAAATATGCGTTTCATAGTGCGCCCAGTTTATATATTTCAGGACTCAGGTGACTTAGAGTCAATCCTGGGTTCTACCACTTGAGCTGATATATTGGGAAATCAAAATAAGCAAAGCGCCCTCTAACCTAAAGCCCCCAACTATCCTAAAGCCCCCGATTCCATGGCAACTGCAGGTGTTTTGTCAACAAGGCCCACAGTAGGCAGAAGGGTATTTTTACGTTTTCTGACAGAAAACCATTCGAGGTTATGTTTATCTTTCAAAAATATTTTTTCAAAAACGAATATGAAACCACTCCGCGTGTGCGGTCGCCCGCCGAAAATGGCCTAGCGCTGCGCGAGCATTACCCCGAGTTTATCAAAGAACCAAGAGAACTTTACTGGCTCGCTGGAATTCGCCTAGAAACATTCCCATAACTTCACATAATTTTGTTTTTATTTTGATTCACTTTTTTTTTAAATTTAAATCATTGCGGCATAAGTTATGTGCAAGTTTACTAGTGAAATCTTAGAGGCCTAAGGATATATTTTAGATCCCAACAGCAGTTTCAAAAACACACGGATACTTGAGTATTAACAAAACAGGTCAGTAAAGCTCCATTTAGAGGTTGAAGAGACTCTTGCTAGTCGTTGATGCTCCTGTTTAAAATAGAATATGATTATTTCGTTTAGCGTCAGCAGCCGATTTTTAAATATGCATGCTTTTTAAGTTAACCTGTTGTCCTTAAATCAGTGGTAACAGCTAGCAGGAGTGTTTCAAATTCAATTATAAATGCACTTGTAAATGCAACCTTAAACACTACACCCAGTTACTTTAATATGTAGTTGGGTAGCGTTTTTTTAGCAAGTAATTCTGCAGTAAATGTTTTTTTTTTATGAAAAAAATCTTGTATGTAGGCCCTGACTAGGGTCCCTAAAGAGTTGAAATTTATAAGCGCTGGAATTGCTAAAAAGTGCTGGGTTACTTTGAGTTCAGGATTTGGGTGGTTTAGTTCCCGCTTTAGTTAAAAAAAAATGAAAAAAGTTTCATCACTGGTAAATTTGAACTTCCTAGGGGCTCAGGCAAGTGCTAAATAGGTATCTAAAGAAAACTGTTTACTACACTAATACCGTTTAGCCTTAATATATTAAGTGAGCAGCATGAAATAATACTGTGGAAAATTTTACTGATAAAAAGTTATTCTTAGGGCCAGTTTCTCATTAGCAGATTATCAGAAACTTAAAGTAACTTGTGAGCTATAAATCCCAGTTTTCTTGCTGTTTTTAAGCCAATATTTTTTTTACGTTAACCCTGAGGTAAGCTAACTTACCCTTGAAGCCCTGGTTATCCTGGAGTTAATTTTAACCTGATTTTTAAAGATTTTTACTAGGTTATGTTGCTCGAGTTAACACAAACTCGCTTTTGAGAAACCGGCCCTTAGTCTCTCTTGTTTTTTGAATAAAATAGGTTAGTGACTTGAAAATTGGAGAATATTAATCAGGAAAAATTCTTTAAAATATAAATAGTTGCTCATTCATCTTTCAAATAAATTAAATACACAGGATCAAATACTATGTGTGTATGTCATAACTGGTGATTAGTGAACACTTCTATGAAAGTTGAATAATGCACTGTGAACCTGCTTAGATTTTGAAACTTATAAAGGAAAATAAAACTGCAGATTACAAAACTTGATTTACTTTGGCTTGATACTTTTGTCTCTAACTTATAACTTAGATAACAAAACCAAACCTCTGCTTCTGTAACTAAAAAATTATTACGCAAAAAATCTTTTACACAGTTTATAAACATGTGCCAAACAAGAGAAAATTTTTAAGAAATATTGGTTGTCCTCACCTAAAGTGCAAAATATAGAAACAAAATTTAGAGACAGAATATTTCTTGTTATTTTTATTATTCTTTTAGGAGCTGTATATAATAACAAAACATATGGAGCAGTGGATATTTAAGCAACTACCTAAAATGAAAAAGAAGAAGATTCCAAAGTGCCACCACCCAGAGAAGAATAATAATCTATAAATTAAAAAGTCTACAATTTGTACCCAAACATACAGAGCAGTGGATATTTTGCCAACTAAAATGTATAGCAAAACAAGATGGTTCTATAGTCAGCACCAAACAAAGAATAATAACCTATAAACTCAAAGTAAGTTTTCTGATTTCAATTATATTTGGTAAAACTTCCTTAAATAAACAAAATTTATTATAGTCTAGATCCAATATCAAAAATTAATTTAACTCTTATTGTTTATTGCAAATTTTCTGGACATATTTTGAGCCTCCCCTCATCTATTTCAATTACATTACGAAAAACAGAAAAACTATACACAAAGAACAAAACAGAGAACAATTTTGAAGGGGGACACTCACAGATACTTTTTGGCTCTGTTGGAAATTTCATAGGGTAATTTTTATCTCGGGAATTTAAAAAGGGAAAGGTCTTTTAAACGTCTTTACTATTAATTATGTCAAAATTTTAAAAAGCTAGGATTACTGGTGTTTAAGATATTTGCTTTTAAATTTGGTATGGAATGAAGAAAAGGTTTGAACCTTTTCAGCGGATCAGTTTGACCACCAAAATTTAAAGAATAAAAGTAGGCTTATTTGGATGGTATGTTTGAGAAAAAAATCATGAAATGTTTATTCCCTTTTTTATTATGAAAAATGTAACTTTAAAAACAAACGTTTTTTCCTGACTTTTGTGCAAGAAATTGTTTATTAGTCGCTGCTTGACAAATTTAAACTTAATATATTGCATGTTTGTAAAGCAATTTAAACGATCTTCTAAATAAGATGTCATTCGAGCCACTTTTTTTTATATAATTTCTCCTGGAAAAACTCATATCCGTCAAGTCACTCCCAAAAAGCCTGTGTATGGAAAAAAATATATTAAAAAGTAATTTCTAGACTACTAAAATTGTATGTTTTTCAAGTGTTCACCAAATACTCAAAAACACCTCTGTTATGTTTTCGTTGAACATGAATTTGAATTATTTCAAGCATAAGTCGAGGTGCCAATGGGCTTTTTTCCATGTTTGAAGGGAGCGCTTGATAATAGGTTTTTTTGACGGATTTTGGTAGCTAAGGGGGTCTATTTTACAAATCCAAGTGATGAAACTCTGGCTCCTTTGAGAGAACTCCAAAAAATAAAACATAATATAGGCACCATAAGGATTCTAAGAACAGATTTAACAGTAAACATTTTTTTAAATACACATCAAAAATGGACTATATATAAATCCATTTTTGTTGGAATATATACTTTTTTTTGACACCCCAAATATTCCAGATGGCGATGACGGCGACTTAAAAGCACAAAATTTTGATGAGAAACTAGATCAAGTACACACGTATAATACATTAACCTCAGGGTTTTTGGAAACACTGATTCCATTTTTTAGAATAAACATTTTTTGGGAATAATATAATTAAGGTTCCTAGGGGCAAAAAGAATCGTAAATGACAAAAAAACTTGTGACCTCAATTAAGAAATTTTTGGATCAACTGAATTCATTTTTGGTGTAAAAAAAAATATTAAGGGGCCTAAGGGTGAGTTTTAGGGGTAAAGTGGTAAAAACAACATACTATTGATAGAAAGACATCACTTTGGAGATTCTGGGCAACATACAAAATTATTGGTGTAAAAGATATGTGATATATTGATTTAGGGGTTTTTTGGGTCTTCCAAAATTAATTTTGGTGTTCCAATTATTACAATAGGGATTCAGACAAGGATTTAGAGGTAGTTTTAGGGAAATATAATCGATTTGGATATTTTTAAGTCTTCTAAAGTTGTATATATGTTAAGAGGTAATATAAGTTTGGGCTGGGTCCCAAAATTTTGTCCTAAGATCCTTCTATTATCTCCAGAATTTTTTTTTTATCCAAAGAATGATATCAGTGGATCCCAAAACCCTCAGTTTCTTCTAAAATGTTTGTGTCCCATCTTAAATATTTTGAGTTTTACAAGGGTATCAAAGTGGAATTAATTGGATTCATAAAATACACCTGTACCAATTAAAATCAACTAAAAAAACTGAAATTAGTCAACCATGCATGCAAAATGTTTACTTTTAAAACTGCTACAAAACCCTTAGATACTTCTAAGAATTTTTAAATCACATAAATAGATTACGGGAACCCAAAAACCCCTGAATTGATGTATCAGATGCCTATATTTTGTTTAATTTTTTTTATTAGTTATTTTTAAAAAATGGTCACCACCTTGAATATCTGGGTTCAAGTTCCCCAAAATCAGTAAAAAAATATCTGTTATCAAGCTCTTTCTTCAATTTTGTTGTTTTCTCTAAAGAAAATATTTTTTCAGTTCATACACTTTGTTTTTTTTTTAAATTTCAGAACCTAACCACATGAAGCCCGATATGTGAAACTACAGCTACTAGTTTGCGGTTCCAAAGGAGGAAAAAATAACATGTTATTCTTTTATTTTTTAATTTAGATTTAATTTAAATGATTATTAATAAGTATTTTTGAGATAAGTTTTTAATTTATTATATTATTTATTATAAAATTTAATTTATTTATTTGCATATCTATAGGTGTTTATAATGTTGTGGCCATAATCACCTCAACAAGTTGAGCCATGTGTGCATTTAGTTTTACTTCCAAGGACCAGATGTCCACCGGTGGACACAAATCCTCCGCTGTTTTGTGACCATCGGTAGGCACATGGTCCTGGAAGTAAAACAGAAATGTCCACATGTGGGCATGGGCAATGTGTTAATAGGAGGGTGTCACATTCTAAACACCAAATACATTTAATTATGTTTTACATTGAAATATTTATTACACTACATTCCAAATTGCTGCAGACCAGTTTTTTGACACTGTCAATGACAGTTCCATTTAGCTTCTGTGTTTAATTATCAGCCGCCATATTGAAATGGGTCTGTAGAATTTGGAATGAGGTGTATATGTAAAAATGTAATTTTTCAGCATATTTTTTAAAATTTTATTTATTTATTTCTACAACATAAAAATGCTATAGTATTCTACCCATATAGTTGTTATTGTTCTGTGAATAACTAAAATGTATAAAAATTGTATTGTTCATTCTGGTAGTTTTCTTGCCTAAATTCCAAAATCTGAAAATAAAAAAAATTAGAGGTAAACATTGTCTAATTTAGCTACAATGCTTTTTTTAGTACTAGTAAGGAGTGCTTTAATAAATGTTCACTTACAACCAAAACAGAACTCCAAAAAAGAGAAAGTATTTCTGCAACCCTATCTTTGCCGCAACCTTATCTTATGCATTTTTAACTACATTGGGCATTGGTAATTAGAGTTTTAGTTAAAGGATCTTTTATTAGGAAATTATAGAGATTTTTGGACCTCTAGGTATCTCTTTCAGAAGCTACACATTTCAAATTTTTACACAATAAATGATTCACTAACAGAAAACACAAGTTTACATAAAAGATAGCAAGAGATGTAACATTACATTTGGTACCTACCTATATGCCAACAAAAATAAATAGGTAGTATTTCTGTGTGTGCAAGCATATTAAATATTAAGTTTTTGGATTTTATTTGAATTATTTATTTTTGAGTTTGCACAAGAAGTAATAATTTTGGGTAAGGGATTTAAATGAGAAAAGCATCAGTACATAAGGTCAATAACAGAGTTTGTACAGAAAACCTTTAATTGGATTCTCTGATGTCTCCCAGTTTTTCCTAACAATTGTTTGAAGAATTTTGTATAAAAGAAAACAGCTGCAAAATTTTATTTTGAGAAATTTCATGATTCTAATTTGTTTTTAAATCAATTTTTTCCAGATGGGCTTCCAGATTTTCCTTGTTTTTGTATATTTTTTTGTCAAATTTACTGACCTTTTCAAAGAATAAATTTCTCAACTTTTCTCGGTTGTTCAGTTCCATACATACTCTGATTAAAATTGTTACAATAAGAATTTTAATTTTGAATTTTATATATATACCTTGAAGACAAGAAAAGCAGTGTCATTCCATCTTGATAGATTTCTTTCCTACAATAAGGCATGATTTAGGAAATCCCTGACACTGCAGCTAGTTTGCATATTCTTTTCTACTGTTCACATAGGTGTTTTTTTGCCAGGTGGAGCAGCCTTCTTATTAGTATTTTCAGGAACCCTCCCTCCTAGACAGTTTTCTTCAGGCCAATATGCTTATTCTTGAACAAACGTGAGGGGAATTTCGCTCACCTCACCTCACGGTTCTTTATCTTGGACGCCTTAAATTTATAAAAATATTCAGGTCCTAATTTTATTTTCAACTCTTAAAAAGTGCATAGAGGTAGGTATTAAAAACTGGAGTTTCTCTAGCTTTACTGTAGAGAAAACTTAGAAATAAGTAAATGAGCCAAAGTGAGCAAAATGTGCCTCACTATTTTTTTGTATAATGTTTTTATTTTTTACCTAATATTTTCATTATAGTCCGTGAGCCCAGGCCTATGAAAATTTATGACTACCTCACCGTTGAGACCGTTGAGAGTTTGTATGTGTTCTTCAAGATGTTCTAAGGGGTATTTTTAGGGACCCCTTCAAACTTAACCCTTAACTGAGCCCTTAAGTTAAGGTCCTTTCAACAGAATTTCTCGGAAATATTTAAATTAGATGACCATGTGTTTTAAATACTTATAAAGCAATCCTTGAAAAATCAGCTGTGAGGAGCTTAATTTAAGTTTTCGATGATATCAAGAGGGGCTTAATGACAAAATATATTTTTTTGACAAAATGTTTGTCCATTTCTTGTTAAAAAAGTTACAAATTTAAGAATATATATGTTTAAAATGTCATCTGAGTGGACATAAAGAATAAATATTATGCAAAGTCCGGCAAGGTCTTAACAGTTTAAGTTATGGGCTGTGGGACTATTAATTTGTATGGTACCTAATTCCACATATGTTAGTGGTAGTCAACTGAGTAGTCCACCCTTCAAAGAGAAAAAACATACTTATTATATATAGGTACCTACATAAAATAACTTGTTTTGCAGAGGAATAAAGGAGCATTTAGAGTTCTGTAAGGCAAGTGGTATGAGGTAAGATGCAAGGAAAATAAACAATAACAAATGCATGCTCCTCTTACTGCATACCACTTGTGGCTTACAGAACACTTACTTTGTTTATATAGGCCTCTTAAAGCGCTTTTATAAAAGGATGGTTTGAAAATATTGTCATATAAACACCACTAAAACCGATTTAAGGACTAAATTGATTTTATTTGGAAGCGGTTTATCACTCAAAAGCCCATTCAACACCATTCTCAACTAAAAAGTCAGTTAAATCCTACTGCCTCAGTGCCCTTTAGCCTACTGTGACTGCCATTTTTATAACCAATTGGCAAGTAAAACATAGATTTTCTGTCAGTTTGGTGTCAATGTGGCATTGATCATAGGCCAAAGGATACTAAAATGAAAATGAGTTAACTGGTTGTTTTAGTTAAGAACAGTGTTGGCCCATTTTAGGGACATTATAAACACTTTAGTGCATTTCTTCTAATCTAAAGAAAATACTAAACCCTAGTCTTTCAAAAAATCTGTTGTTAATTAATTAATTATGTTGTTTTATTTGTTTTTTCTTTAAACTGACATTTAATGAAGGACATAATCCTTGAAGAAAGTGATTTTATTTAAAACCATCCTTATATAAAAGCGCTTTTAGGTGCGTATAAACGTAGTAACTGAGAACAGCAGCATATGCTTGCTATAGTTATGGAACTCTGAATACACCTTAAAAGAATCTAAAAGGAAGAAATTTCCTTAAACTAAAAATGAGTATCTAACAATGTTGCCTAGTCACTTGTAGTTATTTCAAGGGGTAATTATGCAGTATACAGTTTTCTGCCATTTTTGATTTTTTATGAAAAATTCTTTATGGGAGCACCTACTAGGGTCCCTAGGACCCCAAATCCGCCTCTTCCCGTTGGTTTTTTTTTGTTTTTTTTTTAAATTTTTTTTCACCAAAACAATCCAATCCAACACAGTCCAACCCAAACTAATCCAACCCAACCCAAAACAATGAAAAAAACACATTACAACCCCCCTCCAGGCACCCTTTTTTCTCTTTTAAAAAAAAATCGGGCGCAGCCGGATTTGGGGCCCTAGGGACCCTAGTAGGTGCCCCCATAAAGAATTTTTCATAAAAAATCAAAAATGGCAGAAAACCGTATAGTGCATAATTACCTTTCAAGGAAAAACCCTTATAAAGACAACAATACTTATTCAAAAAATGTATAGTCAACCCGAGGTCTTACCTTAAAAATTTGCTTTCTTTTATTTTTTCTTGATCCATTGCATATTTTCGGAGTCTTTAAGCACACCAAGAGGCAAATAATGTACTACATTAGCAAAAACCGAGGCACAAATAGAAAAACTTATTGTTTTTGTCTGAAAAATAAACACGTAGTCACATGGACCTAAAGGTTTATTTGCGCGGTGGTACCGTACAGCGGCGGTAATCATGATAGCAAGGCAAGTTCGGGCTACAGCAACGCATCATGAGTTACACGGAAGCGAAAGTAAAAAAGGCGCGGAATGCGAAATCAAAATAAGTAAACTATCCCCAAATTTTTGACCCGGTGCAAAAAAAGCTCTGGTGTCCCACTGTGGACAAAAATAAATAAACTCTCCGCGTTGCCATGGAAAACAAATGCAATGACGTAAAGTTTTGCAAAAAAATCAGGTCGCCACGGTTAAATTGATTTCCCAATACTATCTCACAAAGACATGGCGCCAATAAAAAAAAGAGAAAAAAGAGAGGAAGAGACCGCTTTAAAATTATAACCATTTCCGGAGCGTCCAAATTTATAATTGATAACGGATTAAACAACCTCAAATAAAAAACGTTTTAATCGCGATAAGACTCAAAGTTTTACGACCGTTTGGGATAGCAACCAACTTTTTATCGCATATTTATCTATCCATAAATACGAACTTAAAACTTCTGCCTTTTTAGATGAAGCTATGTCGACGAAAACCAAGTTTTGGAATAAATTTAAAAGATGGAGCTAGTTGAAAGATTGTGAGTGGATAATGCAATTTTATCTCGCCTAAGAGAAATACATGGTTTGCCAGAAAACGCCTTGAGGTGGGATCTTTAAAACTCAAATTTTAGTCACTCGAAACTAAAATAAGCCTGCGCCAACCATAATATTACGTCTTTTTAAAAAATTCAAAAAGGCGTCCTCTTATAAAGAAAGAATTACTATATCTCTTGGGTTATTCTCAGGTTAACGTGCAAAACAAGGTTTCAATTTTGAAGACAAGAGATATTTTTTGAACATAGACTTTTTAAGTTTTTTTAAAGTTGATGCATATACAATCTAACATAAATATACTGGTCAAGCCTTATGTTTGTTATTTTTTCAGAAAACTGTAAAAATAAGTATGCTCTGTTAACAAAACTGACGAGAATGAGGGCTTAAGGTAATACAATCTAATGAGTAAGTAATACAAACAAAAACATTTTTTTAACAAAATATTTTTTTCAAAATGTTGAATGAGGGATGATTTTTAAACATATATTATTAACTTTCCTAAGATTTTCCTTAGGGATAGGATTTCAATAAATCAAACAGAAATGGCATAGAAAGTTCTGCGCGCACAAGAGAAACAGGTATATTGAGCAATGGTGCCAGTTTGTTATTATCTCCGGACTGCTTTCATGAGAAAAAATTGTCGCCACTCTTTCATTGTGAGCATAAATCATAGTTGCAATAATAACCGTTGACAAGATGTCTGCAAATTCCGCTAGATGGCGGCACATCTAACCTAATTAAAAATTAGATGTTTTCAGGTCCAAACCACAGCTTTTTCTTGCTTAAAGGAGGCGGCAGGGTCCATTATTTACGATACTGAGCGATAAACTCGTGAGGCTGTTAACATTAGAAAGAAATATCTTCGCTTTTAATTAAATTTCTTTCCATTCTATTCTACTAGTGACATCTATCCGGAAACGGCCAAACCATGCAGCTCGCACTAGCAGCCAAAGAAATCAATAAACGGCACTGTTTTTCCTGCAGAGCTTTTTGCTTGCGATATTATTGATTTTAAATAAAGCTGGCCCTACACTACATTTGATATTTTCGAGGTGTTTTATGACATGATCTCGAAACATGTAGCGAACCAATTCTTCAAAACTAGCGAAAGGGTAAAAGCGAAAAATAAGGGGCTGCCAATATTTGTAACACCCAAAAAGGGGTGAAAAGATTTATTTTGCTCTGTTTCTTTACAAAAAACGTTTTTGTTACGAAAAACTTGAGCTCTGCCACTTTTTTTATTTTTTGCTTCAGCTTTCTCGAAATTTTCGTCATGCCATAGAAAAAAATTATTTCCCCCATGGTCATACTCTACTTTTATTCGAAAAAATTTAGAAACAGAGACGGGATCAGTTTTCCTAAAACGGGGGATCTTGGTCTCGAGTGAGAAGATAAAGGGCGCCGCAGGCAAAATTTTTTCAATTAAATTAGCCGAACGCAAAAATGTTAGAAAAACAAAGCACGAAATAAAAATGGCGCCGCTTACAATTTCTTTTCAAAAATTACGTAATTTCGGGAACCCAAAGAAATAGGTCTAAAGAGTATAATTTTTAAGAAAAAAATATCAATTTTCTCGCCATCCTCCACTGGGACTACAGGGGCCGTGCACAAATTACGTAATGGTCATAGGGGGGAGGGGGGTTACAAAACGTTACGTAGGGGGGAGGGGGGTTTTCGACAGCGTTTGCATTTGTGTGAAACTAAGAAAATTTGGAACGAAAATAAGTGAAAAGTTTTTTTTTGGGGGGGTAGCGGTCTTAAAATCGTTACGTAATTTAGGGGAGTGGCGTGCCAAACCGTTACAAAACATTACATAGAGAGGGGGTCAAAAATTGGTAAAATCACCGTTACGTAATTTGTGCACGGCCCCACATCTGACTGTTCCTCCTTTTTGATTTCGAATCAAAGTGCAAAACCCGGGTTGGACGTTCGAAGGCGTCAACCCGTCCTATTTGCTTGATAAAGTTTCTACGGAAATATCGCAGTCGATTTCTCCGGCCGTGTATGAACGCTTTATGTCAGTCCCCAGCCTGTAAACAGTGCGTAAGGACAATGGTTACAAAATGAAAAGCCGAAAAATATTTTTTTTACGATATCTTTCATCAGTTTGGTATTAAAGTCGAGGAAAAACATTTCCAGTCCTAAAGGTATGAAAATGGAAAACATTAGAAAACAACAACCTGGAATGGATTTAATACGTGTAAGATGTAGTGACAACATCGCCCCATGCCCATCCTTTTCTGCCTAATGTGCTTTTCCGTTTGTCTGCGTCTTATACACGGCTGCTTGGCCCCCTAAGGATTTGCTTAGGAACCCTGTATAAGGTTAAAGTTTACTTAGAACATCAATTATGTTATCATAAAGATCGATTTCAGAAATATTCGGGATTGGTTGGTTTAAAATTAACTAGTTTTGCCAATAGGATGTCATCATTTCTGGAGATAAAACTGAAGAGACAGAATCTGATAAGGAAGACAATTTATATTTCTTTAGTGGTCGTGTGGATTTTACAAAATGGAGTTTTTAAAAATAAACAAAAGATAAACTTAACGAAACTTATAAATAAACGTAACATTAAAAAGGGCACTTAGCGCATACCCTTTTCTTCTTTTTCGGATAAAACATTTGTTAAGTTTATCAGCCCAAGTGAAAATGAGAACAGTTTGTGTCTTAAAAAAGAGAAGATCAAAAGATCTTGGGAGGAAAGAACGAAAATTCAAAATTGGATGAGTGTCCCACAAGGAACACACAAAAGACCAAAGCGCAAGAAGAAACAATTAAACGATGTTTCGCCCGGGGTGACCAGCGTGGGCTCGTCAGTGGATTCACTAGATTTGGAAGGGGAGTAAGGGATAGTGATGCGAATATAATGTAACCTTCATATTTGCTCGGAACAGTTGGAGACCGTGCTTACCCCATTGGGCATGGGACCAGAGGTTTTCGATCGGTATGATGCGAATGCATCCAGCCTCTCATATCCAAATGCCAACCTCACCTTCTCGTGGTGCTTTCTGTCTAAAACAGACGAGGCTCTGACGACCGAATATGGCCGGTATAGCCGTATAGGGAAGTTGAACTACACCCAATAACGACTAGGAACGGCTGTACAAACTCGTACAGGCGAAAATTTAATGGTGTGGTTAAACTAGAATCAACACTAGCAGCTGCTTCATTAAGGACCTGTACAAACTTGTACAGTGCAGTGACTCTGGCCAGCCATCACACTGGTCGGAGCCACAATCGGGGGGTTTTAGTCGGTAGGAATCCGACACTACCTGGGCTCTCCTGGTAGAGGAGAAATGACTCTGGCAGGAAAGTAGTTCGGCCGTCTTATGCAAGATTTCCCCTTGATACCCTTGAAAAAAAAAACTGATTTGGAAGTTTAACTTCTTGTTTTAATTGTCTTAGGAGCATATTTCTATTGGAAAGATTAACACGCCAGGACAAACCCGTATCAGGTGACTTATAATAAGTGCCATGCGGAACGATGCCTATTTGTGAGTGATTCAGAGTTGGAAGCCAGAGTGATTGCGCGGGCATTACTCCGAGTCTATCAAAAAACCAAGATAACTGTACTGGCTCGCTGGGATTACTGGGAAATCGCATAGAAACATTTGCCGCCCATAATCCCACATTATTTTGTTTTTTATTTGATTCAACCATTTTTTTTTTATTTAAATTATTGCGGCATAGATTTTAGATCCCAACCTCAGTTTCAAAAACATACTTGAGTATTAACAAAGCAGGTCAGTAAAGCTCCATTTAGAGGTTGGAAAGACTCTTGCTAGTCGTTGACGATCCTGTTTAAAATAGAATACGATTATTTCGTCTAGCGCCAGTAGCCGATTTTTAAATCTGCATGCTTTTAAGTTAACCTGTTGTCGGTATCAGCTAGCGGGAGTGTTTCCAAACAAACAAACATTACACCCAGTTACTTTTATACGTAGTTGGGTAGCGTTTTTTTAGCAGGTAATTCTGCAATAAATGGTTTTCTTTTATTTTGGTATTTTATTTGGTTTTTTATGAAAAAAATCTTGTAGGTATGTAGGATCCCTAAAGAGTTCAAATCTATGGGCGCTGGAATTTCTAAAAAAAGTGCTGGGTTGGTTTGAGTTCAGGGTTTGAGTGATTTAGTTCCCGCTTTAGTTTTAAAAAAAATAAAAAAAGTTATATATATATGCATATTTTAAGGCTAAACGGTATTAGTGTATATAGTAAATAGTTTTCTTTAGGTACCTATTTAGCACTTACCTGAGCCTCTACGAAGTTCATAGTAAAAAAAAACTTCGTAGTGGTAAAAAAATGCTTATGTGCTTTAGCGGCGCAGAACGCGAAAAGTCAAAGTAAGTAACCTAGTCCCAAATTTTTGTCCCGGTGCTAAAAAATCTGTGGTGTTCCACTGTGGATAAATATAAATAAAGTCTCCGTGTTGCCATGGAAAACAAATTCAATGACGTAAAATTTTGCAAAAAAATCAGGTCGACATAGTTAAACTGATTTTCCATACAGTGTTGCTAAAAACAATTCCCCAGATTGTAACTAAGACCTTAAAGAAAAAATATATCAAAGTATTTTCTGGATGTTTGAAGAACCAAAAATATCCTTCCATCCTTATAAAAAAATATGTTTTATTTAAAAACAGAGGTTGATTAGCAATTGAGACACCGATTTGCACGTGATTTGTGACTTCCATAACAACAATAAAATATTTTTTTACGTGGACCGATTTTAATATTAGACAGTTTAACTTGAACATAGACTATAGCACAATGTATAAGGTTCAGATCATACGCAAGCTTACATTCTATAACGTTTGCTCTATGCTACTAATACAGACATATGGAACAAAACGTAGCAGGTTTGGCCGAAATTAATAGATTGGTAACACGAACGGCCGAATCAAAGACAGCAAGATAGAAATATATGGTAATAAAATGTAAAAGACAGAAATCTTCAAAATATTAATAAAACACCGATAAAATGCACACTTTCTTCATTACGAGAAAATTTATTTTATGTAAGTAAATCACAAGCTGTAGACTGATATTTTTAACGCTGAAAGGTTTCTTATTCTTATTCGTTTATAAAATCGACTATAATCTTGCCCTATTACCCATTGTGCAAAAAATAGTTCCTTTTAAATATGGATTATATTGGGACTTATATTAGGAAACGTGAGCACAAAAAAGTGAGCTAACGCTTTGAAATTTTTATAATAGGTTTTTTTAGGTAGGTTTAGAGATACCAAAAATAAATATTTGTTACCTATAATGTGGAGCATTATAATATGGCAACACTGTAAACATAAACGGTGGGATTTACTAAAAAGCTTTGGTCTATTTTAAAGCTGTCCTAACTTTAAGTGATTTATAAGAAGAATTTTAATAAATTTGTTTATTGAATAATCATCTTAACATAATCTTTTGTTGAATTTAAGAGGAAATTTTCAATTTAGAAGAAAAGAAAATTAAAAAATTTAAATCCACGCGGGGTTCAAATAGTAAACACTCTGTAGAATAAATTAACATTGGGGCTATATGTCACTCTAATTAAAACTTCCCCTTGTTAATTAATTTATCCAATTAATACTTGATGTCACACAACTATTTAGATGGGTAATAATTAAATAAGGAGTAGATTAATTTTGTATTTATTTAAAAGGTGTTTTTATTTATGAAATGTATTAAAAAAACTTAAATGCAAGTTTTTTTTTACATTTCTGTCACTGTCGAAATGTCAGTTTAAAAATATTAGCGCTGCGTTCAATCACAAACAGCGAGTTCGGATCTTTTACCTTTGCTTGCACCTTGGCTTGCACCAACCTCTACTGATGAAAGCTACAGCTTTGAAATGTGTGGGCTTTGAGTAAGGAAAGTTTTTTTAACTGAGCTTTTAGATAACCTCAATGTTTTAGTTTTATTTGTAAATAAATTAATATGGTTGTTTTGGGTTTTTTTGTTTGGTATATTTTTCGTGCATAATCAGTGAGCTTCACTTATGTTTGGTTTGCCTCGTAGTACCCTCATAAATATATTTTTTGTGCTGAAAACGGGTTCAACATATGGCGTTTTTCTGGACAAAATAGGAGGTGTTTTATGGGGTAATGAACCACTGGGAATATTAAATAAGGTAAATTAGTCCTTGTAAAAATGGTTACTTAGGGAAATTATGAACGAACTTATTACCAAATGCCACAAAACAATCCTCTCTGGTGGCTATAAATTTAAACCACCCCCCTGAGGTGGTCTAAAAAATCACCAACTTTATAACCTCAAACACAAATAATAAAGCTATTATATGCCAAATTTTTGGCGTATTCACCATTTGCCATTTTGAAACCTGTAAAAAAAAATTAGTTTTAGGGCATTTTCTCCTAAGGTAGGTGGTGTATTACGAGAAAGAAAAAGCAGTTTTTCAGTGGTATTTTGCAATAGCAATACAAAATAATCAATTACTTTGTCTTCTCTGTATGGGCAAGTGTTTTTTCTTAAATTGATTTTAAGTACTTTTAGTACCATTTTAGATCTTAGTAAATCTCACTGCAAATGGCTTTATATCAAAATCCGTAAGTTCTGTTTAAAAAAAATCTTGGTATTTAAGCTAAATCTGGCCCCTTTAAATAAAAAATAACAAAATTGTCATATGTCACCTAAAAATAATCAACACTCAAAGTCTCAGATAACCATTTTATTATTATTTTTTAAGAAAGTTAAATCTTTAGAAGTACCTATATATTCAATGGCTCTGAGGACGGGGGGCTTGAGCACCGCCCTACCTACGCCACTGAAAAAGACAATGCTATAAAATTTAAAAGTATGTAATGCATTACAAAACGGCAACCATGGAAATTTTTTTTCAAAACCTTTAAAGCAAATTTACTTTTTGGAATAGCCAATCTCCAGCCATTACCTACAATTTTGTCTCTGAGAGTTTTAGACAGAAACATTTGTAACTTCGACAATCACCAGAAATACCTAAAATTAGAAAAAATATTTATTTATTTTTTTACATTAAAAAATGTGTTTTTTATGTATGTCACCGAACAAAAAAAGATTTATTGTTCTAGCGTTTATAGTATAGGAGATAGTGGCGTTTATGATGTTTTTACAAGGCGAGTTTAAAATGGCCGTCAATTACTTGTCAAAGTGAACTCAGGTGGCACCCCCATTTTTTTTGTTTATAATAATTCCTCAAATAATTTAAAAAATAAAAATGAAATTTATTGCAATCGTTGGTCCATAGGGGTCGTTCTAAAAATCACGAGAAAATGGTCTTTCCAGTTTTTTGGATGACATATTTCGATTGTTTTTAGGTGACATATGACAATTTTGTTATTTCTTATTTAAAGGGGCTAAATTTGGCTAAAAGAACAAAAAAAAATAAATAGGACATACGGATTTTGAAATAAAGCCATTTAAAGTTTTAATATTTACAGTGTTGCCATATTGTAATGCTCCACGTTATAGGTGGCAATTTTGAATTTTTGATATCCCTAAACATACTTCTACCTATGATGAGAATCTCAAAGTGTTAGCCCATTTTTTTGTGAGGTCTTATATTTTAAGGTTCGACTTCGACTATTCCTGTTTAAATTTAAAAAAAATTCGCCTGTGGTCGCTATTATATTTTTCTCATTTACGATTTTGGTTTAATTTTCAAACACTACGCTCAATCGAGTTTCTGCTTTTTATTTATGTGTGTCCAAAGTTTTGCAATCTCCCTTAACAACCCTATTGAGATTTTAGCCTGGTCCTGATTTGTTTTTATTTTATGTTCAAAGAAAAACTCAGAAATTTGACACGTTTTTGCTTATATCTATAAATTAGGAATAAGTTTCTGTAAGAAACTTTAACGGTGGGATTTACTAAAAGGGTTTAGTCTACTTTAGAACGGTCCTAAGTTTAAGTGAAATTTCTGGTTTTAAGCACTTTAAACCAACCATCCTTGGGTTTTGGATATAATTTGATTTATAAAAAGAATTCTAATAAATTTGTTTATTGAATAATCATCTTAACACAATCTTTTGTTAGATTTAAGAAGAAAGTTTCAATTTAGAAAAAAAAGAAAATTAAAAAATTTACACCCACGCAGGGTTTAAATAGTAAACACTCTGTAGAACAAATTAAAATTGGGGTTATATGTCACTCTAATTAAAACTTACCCTTGTTAATTAATTTTTCCAATTAATGCCTGATGTCACACAAAGATTTAGATGGTTAACAATAAAATAAGGAGTAAATGAATTTTGTATTTATTTAAAAGGTGTTTTTATTTATGAAATTTATTAAAAAACTTAAATGCAAATTTTGTTTACATTTCTGTCAATGTCGAAATGTCAGTTTAAAAATATTAGCGCTGCGTTCAACCACAAACAGCGAGTTCGGATCTTTTACCTCTGCTTGCACCTTGGCTTGCACCAACCTCTACTGATGAAAGCTACAGCTTTAAAATGAGTGGGCTTTGAGTAAGGAAAGTGTTCTTGACTGAGCTTTTAGATAACCTCAATGTTTTAATTTTAGTTTGTAAATAAATTAATATAGTTGTTTTGGGTTTTTTTGTTTGCTATATTTTTCGTGCATAATCAGTGACCTTCACTTATGTTTGTTTTGTCTCGTAGTGCCCTCATAAATATATTTTTTGTGTTGAAAACGGGTTCAAAATATGGCATTTTTCTGGACAAAATTGGAGGTGTTTTATTGATTAATGAACAACTTGGGATAATAAACAAGGTAAATGAACCCCTGTAAAAACGGTTACTTAGGGAAATTATGAACGAACTTATTACACAAAACAATCCTTTCTGGAAATTTAAACCACCCCCCCAGAGGTGGTCTAAAAAATCACCAATTTTATAACCTCAAACACAGATTATGAAGGTATTATGTGCCAAAATTTTGTCGGATTCACCATTTGCCATTTTGAAACCTGTCAAAAAAAAATAGTTAGTTTTCTTCTAAAATATGGTATTTATTTTGACAAAAAAACAGTTTTTCAGTGTTATTTAGCAATAAAAATACAAAATAATCAATAACTTTGTGTCTTTTTTGTATGGGTAAGTGTTTTTTGAAAATTGGTTTTAAAATTTAGTGCTTCCCACAGGTATAAATATTTAGACCTGGGCGGGGGTACTATTTTAGATCTTAGTAAATCCCACTGTAACTGCCTACTGGCTATTTATTTCCGACATGATTTGATACCTGTTTTTCGTATTTCATAATTATTTTTTTTTAAGTTATTAAGCAAAATAGGCTTGAAAAAATGTGATTTGATGCCAATTAATGTCCACACCAAATTCAGGGTGTCCGCAGATTTTTCGAGAAAAAATACCCTGGCTTTTTCCTGACTTTCCCTGACCAGATTAAAAAAATTCCTGACTGATATTTTTAGCAGTCTCAAATAAGGAAACATTTTTTTTGGAATGTTTTACTATAAAATTCAAGTTACTCGAACTTTGACTTAACTCATATTAGGTGCGTATTTATTAAAAAAGAGGAACAAAAATCAGCCTCCACCACCCCTTGAGCTGACCATTCAACAACCTAGATATTTGTTTCCTCTTTTTTGAATTTATTTATTTGTACTTACTTTTGAAAAGCGACGTGTAAGAAGTAAACAAAAAATGAAACAAACTACACAAACCTAGTATCTCTAAAGAACAAAGTAGAAGTAGTTGAAGAAGCTTGCTAAGTTTTTTATAAAATAGTAAACTAAAAATTACAAATATTTTCGAGACAAATGGCCAAGCATTTTAAACCCATTGCTTCTGAATAAGTAGGAAGCAAATATAAAAATAAGGTATATTTTCATGTTTGCTTTTTTCCTGAAATAAAAAAGACACTACATTCACTAGAGCACTGTGAAAAATCTCCTCAACTTTCTCTCATTGGGAAAAATTCCCTAACTTTTCCTGACCCATCGAAACTTTCACTGACTTTCCCTGACCATTTTCAAATTCCCTGACTTCCAAGGTTTTTCCAGGTTGTGGACACCCTGAAATTTTATTGCTTTACTATCTAAAAGCTAAGAGTAGCTGACTTTAGCTTTTAGCATATTTTTAAGGCTGGTTTCTCTGCTATTGGCTAAAACGTTTTGTTTAAATATTGCAATGGAGTTCATCAAAATAATATTAAAAATAAAAATGCAGAAAGTGCTGGAGCTGGATGGGACATTGACGTTGCTTGAAATGGCCGTTTAACTAATTTTGTATTATTAACTTTTAGTCGTCAAATCACCGTCTATTCGTGGTTCTTATTCGTTCCCTCTTTTTTATCCATTATTTTATGCAGACTCCCTTCTTCTTACTTTATCTTTAGACAGACTTATAAATTTATATAGACTAATTACTTTATAACCAACTGACTTGCATGGATGATGGCTCTGCCAATCCCTAGATAAAGCCGCGTCAGCTATTCGCGATCTTTCAGTTACCTTCGTGCATTTTCTCGACTTTGTCTTCTATTACAATTGCTAGTGTTCTCCAACTTTATAGCTCTTTCATCAGAGACTGCTGTCGCCTTACAGTTAAACCATGCTTTACTAGATGGCCACACATGTATCATTTGGGTTAAATTTGATAATTCTCAACAAATCCGTGCCCTATCTACATAGGAAATATTGAGTGGAACTTAAATCTAAAAAAGTGCTTATGCGTAACAGCTTTGGTTAAAAAGTTATGTATTTTTGAATTATCAAATAGGTATATTTAACCCCACACCATCTTGGTTTTTTCATAATACTGTATTGTCACCGGACCTACATAAGTATACCAAGTTTGATGGAATCGATCAACGAGAAGTTAATTTAAAATCGATTGTAAGATTTCTACCGAACAGACAAAGACGAAACCGAGCTAATAAAAACGTGGTAATAAAAAATGATTTTTCTTTTTACAAGCTTTTATCTAACTTGCAATGTATGGAATCTTGCAAATTAAATTTGAACAATTTCCCAACATTCGGTCGGCTTCAAATTTGGCATGCTTCTATAGTTGCGGTGACAACGCAAGAATATAGTGTGATAAAATTGACAGCTCCATCCTACTCGAAGGGGGTGGAGGAAGGCACAGTTGAAGAACGCCGGATTTCTTTGAAATTTGGTGTGTTGGAGCACTTGGGGATGGAGATAACGAATTTCTAATCGGATTTAAAAAATTAAATATGGCGGATTCAAGACGGACGATTTTGGGTCATCTTTTGCTAACCAATTTTAACTAACTTATACACATCCGATTGCCTTCAAATTTGGCATGCATTTATAGTTCCGGTGAAAATATAATAATATGTCAATATTAGGCACCCCTCCTCCCTACGAGGAGAGTGGAGGGGGGAAAACACTAAAGTTTGTCCGATTTCAACCAAAATTGGTATACTGGAGCTTTTAGGGATAAGGAATACGAATTTTTGATCAGATTTTAAAAATTTAATCTGGCGGATTCAAGACGGACGATTTTTCGGTCATGTTTTGCTTTCTGACACCTCTTGCTGAAAACTCTTCAAGCCAAAAGGATCGATAGGCCGTGCTTTCGCAGTCCCCATGCGTACTGAACATCGGGATCAAGCCAGCTTTTGCCCTTTTGCTCTACGCGAGGTTTCTGTCCTCGCTGAGCTGGCCTTAGGACACCTGCGTTATTCTTTGACAGATGTACCGCCCCAGTCAAACTCCCCGCCTGGCAGTGCGACGCAAACGGCGGACCGCTCGGCCACCGACGCAGGCTCGGCTCTCGAATACCACTCGTGCTTGGTTCAAGAATACCGTCACAGCCGCCGCCACGAAAGCGAACGGCGCACGCGTTCTGCCTAACCGAGTAAGTAAGGGAACGATGGAAGTAGTGGTATTTTACCGGCGATGTTGCCATCTCCCACTTATGCTACATCTCTCATGTCTCCTTACAGTGCCAGACTAAAGTCAAGCTCAACAGGGTCTTCTTTCCCCGCTAATTTTCCCAAGCCCGTTCCCTTGGCAGTGGTTTCGCTAGATAGTGGGTAGGGACAGTGGGAATCTCGTTAATCCATTCATGCGCGTCACTAATTAGATGACGAGGCATTTGGCTATCAATCGCCTCCTCGTCTAATCAGGACGCGAGAGCTCATCATTTAACCGATAACACTCTCGAAATTCAATCAGGGCGCATGAATGGTGTGGTTGATAGCCCACCATTAAGCAGAAAAAAAAGTAAAAAAGCCCGACTGCACCGTTGGCAATGATGCAATCCTAAAAATAGAATTAATATAATACTTAATCGATTAACCCATAATAAGAAAGAAAAGGAAAATAAATATTAGATTCGTAGATTACCACATCAAAAAAGTAGATGCAGGGTCAGATCCTTTACACATAACAAGAGATTATAGATATTAAGACAACGGACTAGGGGAACAAGGACAACCGTAATTAAAGATAACTAGTGTTGCCAAGCGTTGACCCCAAATCGTGCATGCGTGATAATCGAACCCTTTATTGTTTTACATATGGGGTCACGGATATCGACCTTGGTCAGTTTGAAAGCATCAGTAAGAGGACCATTACAACCGGGCCATATGCCACGTGCCCCTATAATGCAAGGTAGAATTGAAATGCCCCGTCCTGGGTACAACCTGGATACTGCATCTTTGAAATGCTGTCCATTGTACAGCGCAACTTTATTTTGGGCCTGAAGGACGAGAGGTTCTGGGTCCTCCCAATGAACAGCCACGTCGCACACCACCAGCTTGTTTTCCTTGAAATCAATTATTTCCGGTTTCTTTAAGATGCCGTTTCCCAGACGGATCCTCGGCTCGATACTGACATGCCAACCCTTTTTGTTTAATTTACTGGCTATCGATTGAACGACGACGTCGTGCCTTCTTATCCTCGGTACATGCGTTGCTGGGCACATGACAGAGAGTTTCACTACGAGGACATCCAGCGCGACATCGTCGCTCCTCAATTGGGTTTGATGGCATGCCCTTTGTTGGTAATAGATTAGCTCTTAGTTTAATTGCTTTCAAGTAGTCCGCACTAGTCCAAAAAGGTGGCGGTCTGGGAATCCAGGAACCGCTCTCCGAACTGGCGGATTGACTGAGACCATTGCCCGAGTACCCCGTATCCAGCTTTTCAGCCCAAGCTCTCCTGATTTCTATTCCCGTGTTACCTCCCCTCTGCGTCCACCCGTCTATGCTCTCTGAAAGTCTTGTAATGTATGGTGCGTTAAGTATTGTTCTGCTGAGTTGAGTGTTAATCGCATGCAGCTTTGTGATGCGTTTTGCTAAGATCATGGGAACATGTTTAGCTAGTGATAAGACACCAAGACCTCCATCGCGCACAGCCGCGTGGATGAATGCATCAGGATAGGTTGGGTTTAGGTATAAAATTTTTCTGACGCATTTTCTTGTTAGAATATCTGCATAATTCAGTGTCTTCATGCAGATTAAGGAATTCTGGAGCGCGTCCAGAATCCTTAGTGTCGCGTATACCTTTAGGAGCTCGAGCTTCTGTGCTAGCTTCAGAGCAGCTCTCAGGATCCAGTCCAGTCCAAGCCGGTGGTCCTCCAGTGCACTCTTCATTATGCCCATTTGGGCGTACCTCCTCCCAAGGTACTTAAAAAAGTCGCCCGTCTGCACCTGCCTTAATCTTTCGCCATGAGCTGTCCTGTTATTGTATAGATATGTTTATTACGGCGGTTAGTTTTAACGGAAACAACAACTAGCTTTGAAGAAGCCATTAGCGTGCGACAGAATGTTCTGCGCATCGGTCTCGTTATCAGAGAAGAAAACCAGGTCATCACAGTATCCTTGGCAGCCCAAGCGTAAGTCATCACCCAAGGGGATACCCCAGACGCTTGACTCTAGATTTTCAATTAACTCGTCTATAACAAAGTTAAAGATGTAAGATGATAGGGGGTCCCCCTGTTTGACTCCCCTTCTGATTTCAATAGGTCGGCTTTTGCTCCCTCCAAGAGGACTCCTGATCTCCGCAAGGCCCTCGATATGCTCGAGTGTGAGACTGTGTCGAACGCCTTGCGGAGGTCAATGCTCAGTATATGATAAGGTTTTAATTCTGCTCTGCGAGTTTTAATGATTGCTTGGAGCGTTAGATTATTGAGGGCCACCCCGTCAAGCCTTTGAAAGCCACTTTGATTCGAATGAATAGGAACTTCAGCTAATCGCCAGCCTAAAATTTTATGCAAAATATGCATGGGAGCAGACGAGACCGTGATCGGGTGCCAGTTATTGATGTCTCGTAAATCTCCGCCTTTGGGGATCAGCACTGTTTTGTTTTGCTTAAATTTTGCCGGACACGTGGCCGTGATAAAAATAGAGTTAAATAAAAGACAAAGCTTTTCCAGGGGGATGCGCTTCAAGGACGAGGGTTTAATACCATCTAGGCCCGTCGCGTCAGACTTGACGGAGTCTATTGACCTGCGAATTTCGTCAGTTGTAATGGGTTCATCCAAGAAGACGCCCTCCCTGGGATCTTCTATTCTTGCCGAGTCCCTTTTTGACAGAGTGCCAAAGATTTTTCTATATGCTTCCTCGGCTTATTCCATAGGAGGGGTAAGTTCACCACCATCAACTGGCTTTCCATCTAATATGTGTTGGGCAGCCTGTTTCCTGTTTTTCCTCCACAAAGTTTGAGTGTTCTTGTAGTTGAGGGCACGTCGCTGCGTTCTGTTAGGGTTGCCACGCGTGCCGTGGTTATTGCTGCCATTCCGGCGTAACCTTGCAGCGCCTTGCTGCGTGGTAGTTTTAAAAAGCGTGGAGGAAAACATATCCAGAGCTGTCCTAGCATTTCTAGGATTACCACCACGAATAAGCCGTACGAGGGGTTCATCGTGCTCATCGGGTGTAAAATATCGTAATATTTGAGTGAAGAGCTTCTCAGCAAAGGTTGATTGACCCACTTCCTCACCTACTTCGCTCACCGAGTCAGCTGACGAGTCAGACACCACGATCACGTCATCATCCACTTCCTGCACATCATTCGCAATTTCTATTGCGATGTGCTCTTCCTGCTCCACGGGTTTACCGCCCGCATCTCCAACTCGCTTGTTATTTCTAGCTTTTATAGCTGTCACTAATGCCCTGTACTTGTCAGTGCGCCGTCTGTACCTCACCTGTTCTAGGGTGAAGTTGGGAAATTGTGCCACCAAGTACTTGTTATGGTCCCGGCCTTCATAGACGGCTTCCGCTTCAGCCAGGGGAATAAGCTCGGGTGGTAAGCCAGCCATTTCAGGCAATTGTGCAGGCTCGTGCGCCTCAAGAGGGGCGGACTCATACCTCTCCTCAAGCTCCAGGTTATACTCTACAGGATGCGTCAGCCGCATGTACTGGCGCAACCCCGGGTAGGTACAGAAATTACGATGACATACAGCGCAGTCGTTTTGGTCTGCTCTTCTGGGACCTCTGCATCTGACGCGCATTAAATGCACCTGCAGATTATGCTGGCTTGCAAAGTCAACGCCGCAGACGCAGACGGGCATTTTTGCGCACGCTTCCTCAGGTTTTTAATGTAGGGTTCGGATATCACGCACACACGAAGTAAGATCCTCGCTTGGAACCGTAACCTGCCTTTAGTCACCGTTGCACAGGGGGGCGGTTCGCTAGGTTAAGGACCTTCGCAAATTCGTCCCCCGAGAACGGTGTCCGACTCTCGCGGCGAGGACGCAGCAGGCAGGACCTTTGGTGGAAACAGGTGCCCTGAGAAGGACAAGCGGAAAGCAATGAGAGGTTAAAACCTAGCGTTTTTAAAAAAATTGCCTAAAAAAGACCAATGCTACCGAAGTAAAACTGGCCAAGCACAAACGAATGCTCTCAATTCACAAGGAAAAATAACACGTACTCGACCTTTCCTAACCACCTGGACCTCTCCGGTTCTCTGTGACTCTCTCCGGACCGTTCAGAGAGTCATAGTTACTCCCGCCGTTTACCCGCGCTTGATTGAATTTCTTCACTTTAACATTCAGAGCACTGGGCAGAAATCACATTGCGTCAACATCACGTTAAGACCATCGCAATTTGGTATGCGTTTACAGTTCCGCTGAAAATACAATAATATAATATTCTCAGGTACCCACCTCCCTCTAACGAGGAAAGTGGAGGGGAAAAAAGATTTAGTTTGTTCGATTTCAATCTAAATTGGCATTCAATGGTTTTTATGGAGGGGGATTATGAATTTTTGATCAGATTTCAATATGGCGTATTCAAAATGGACGATTAAAGGTACAAATCTAAAAATTAAGGGCGTGTGTTCAAATTTGCTATGCGTTTAAAGTTCCGGCGAAACTACAATAATATGGTATTATTAGGAACATATTTCCTTTTAACGAGGGAAGTGGAGGGGGGAAAAGATTTAATTTGTTCGATTTAAATAAAAATTGGCATACAGGGGTTTTTCGGGAAGAGGATATGAATTTTTGAACAGATTTGAAAATTTCAATATTGCGGAATGAAAATGGACGATTTAGGCTACAAATCAAAAAATTAAAAAAATTGCTTTTTATTAAAAAAAAACTTTCAAAAAACAAGCTTTTATGAAATGCACTCAAACGTAGAAAATAATTTTTTATCTTTCTTATACCATAATAAAAGCGATGGGCGTAAATTAAAAATTTTAACTTTACGGTGACTAAGAGAGAACTACAAAATAAGAACTAAATTATTCTTCTATTCGAATGATAAACATAATTCTTTCATCTAAAGAAGCTGAGAACGGGTGAGATTGGCGTGCTTGCCAAGCCTTTGAAAATGTCCTTAGGTTATAGAGTATTACAACCGTTTCTTAAGTGAATCATCGATGTGACCGATATACGATACCTTCGCTTTCATTATGTTACAAGAAAGATAAAATATTATTTTCTACTTTTGAATGCATTTAATAAAAGCTTGTTCTTTAAAAGTTTTTTTAAATAAAAAATTTTATTTTATCCCAAAATACAAAAATTTGACAAGAGCTTGCTAATTTTTGAGCAAATAGCAAAACTATGGTACCTATCATGTACGTAAAGTGCCTTTTTTCTAACTGCCACCGCGTGCAGAAAAGTATATCATTTTTCGCTTATTAGGTTAATAACTCGCGGCTAAGTTATGCTTTTTTTACTTGCGTTTTTAAATCACATGGTGCGCTCGTATTTTAAAACCACGCCTGTAAAAAAGCATTATTTTACCCAGTTTTATTAAAAACTACTATTTTCTAACCATTGCAATAAAATATTTTTGTGGTCGCAATGAACTCAAAAATTATTTTCATCTTTTCCCACTTTTCTAACTTTAAAATCGAATTAACTTGAAAATGAAGAAATTTTAATTAATAAAAATTAAAGGAACTATATTTCCTTATTTTTATCATCGCATTACATTGCTCACAATATCATCACGTAGAAACTTGAAACTAGGAATGATGGCATTTTAATAAAACTACGCACACAACTTTTATTATTAAATCTTAAATTTAAAATAGTAGTTTTTACAACAAGTTGCTAAAAGAGTGTTTTTTTAAGTACCCTTATCAAAAACTTACAAAATAAAATTCAAACAAAGCATCAAGGGTGGCTGCGTACATGAGAAAATAATTGTTTCTATGGTAACCTTGCTAACCTTACATTTTAGTTTCTGTTTTGTAATTTTCTTGTCTTTTCCGAATGTTCTTTTTGTGAATACTCGAAAAATACTCAATACAATGGATTAATTTCTAGTTAAGAATAATTATAATTTCTTAGTATTACCACTCAAAGCTTTTTTCTGGAATTCTTGCTAAAAAAAAAGGATGTGAATTTTTTTTTGCACCTGCGATCAAAAAAAAGTTTTTTTGCATCGGTAACCAAAAGTTATGTTGGTATCATTCATTAAATAAAGCCTATGTCCTACACAGGAGTTCCAATAATCCAGTAGTAAAAGTTAAAATTTTTGTTGTTTAATTTTAAGTGAAATTTTTGTAGAAGTTACGGGTGATTTTTCAAATTTGACTAAATTTATTTAGGAGCAGTGGCAAAAGGAGGGGTCCCTCTTTTCAAAACAATGTTACCCAAATTATACAATGAGCTTCAGGCTACTGCGAACATAGGGGGAATCAAGTCCAATTTACTCTCCGTGCCGTACGACCAAGGTGGGGTCGAAGCACGCTGCAGTGTTATCTTTTTAAAATTTATTTTGTTTTATTTCTGCCTTGCTCGAGAAACAGATTGGTAAGTTCTTAAGTAAAATAATACATTTTTAAAACTAAAAAAGAATGTCTACGAGGTGCAGATGGTCAAATGTTACTATCAAGGCAGACCATTGGGACTTATTCAAGAGCTTTTTTGGAGAATTTTGTAAATCGCCCAGAACCTAGTTTATCAACGATTCATAGGTTTTGTAGAATTTTGAAAAGTTTGTTTATGTATGAGATGTGATGATTTGCGCTGCAGTGGAGGAAAATCGAAAGTTAACTAGCCAGCAAATTGCCAAAGAAGTTGATACGTCTTCAGCCACTGTCTGACATGAAGAATGGTTATCATTCTTACAAAGCGTCAAAAACGAATAAAATTTTTCGGGAGGACAACTATCGGCGTATGGAATTTTGCGAAACAATGATGGAAAGGACTAAGCGTGACGAAAACTTTCTGAGGTCTATCTTTTCACAAATGAAAGCACTTCTCCATTATTGAATCGTCATAACCCAACACACGTTCGATATTGGGCGAGGGAAAATTTGCATTTGTATTTTGACGTAAGAACACAGTATCCCCAAATATAATATTTGGGGGGGTATTGTAGGGGAATACATATTTGGGTCATTTTTTATTGACGACAATTTGAATGGTCCTAAATACTTGGATCTACTGCTGCAGCATATTATTCCAACTGCTCGGCAGTTGTTAGGTGTGAGATTTCGTGAAAAATGGTTTCAACAAGATGGTTGTCCCGCTTACAATGTTGGCCTTGTTAGGAAATATCTTCAAAATGTATTTCCTAATCGGGTTATAAGTATACGGGCAACTATTTTATGGCCAGCTCGTTCACCCGATCTTGCTCGTAATGACTTCTATCTGTGGAGTTATATCAAAAATAAAATTTACGTGCATGAAAGGGCTAATAATTTGGAAGAACTTCGGATTAAAATTGAAGACGCTTTTCAAACTATCACCCCTAACATGCTTGGAAACGTTAGAAGGGGTTTTTATAATAGGCTCGGATATTTTCTAGCCGAGCAAGGAGGACTTTTCGAACATTTGCTCTGATTTTTTTTGACTGGTAGAATATTTTTGGTTTTTAGAATGTATCATTTTATTTTGAGAACTTGCTTTTATTTTGTTTCTCCTTAGTATTTTCATCGGAATACGTTGTTAGTGATAAATCTGAGCAGTTGAAAATAAAACGCTCTAATTTATCAGTGACAAAAAACAAAAAAAATACGTTATCAAAATTTGCGTATTTATTGACCAAATTCCGGTTTCATAGACTACACTTCACATTGCACTGTGGTTAGAGGCGTACTAAACGCAAGCCGCGAACGGTGAATGCAAATCTGTTCAACACATGTTTTACACACCACATGTGGATCCCAAGATTTATCTTGATCTCCCAAATTAACACCAAAATAGGCAAGATAAGACCTTTTCACAAATGCAAAAATAGTTTTTCTACTTTCTTTCAAAGTGTGTTCGCCATATACAACAAAAAACATAAGGAGGGTTTGCACAGCTACGTCTGCTTGTGGATGCCATTGTTTTAGTTTTAACACTATAAAACGACGAAAATATACAAAAATTATGACACAGTCGAGAAGAATAAAGGTAGACAAAAGGAACTATGTTTACAAAACCAATTAGTGGGGGTTGAGCAGGTATGGAGAGATCGGATAATAGGGAATTCCAAATATGAAATAGTCCTGAAAGTGATAATTTTAATAAGGAGAAGAAAAAACGTGGGTTTATTGAAATTATACGCTTTAAGGATAATTGAAATCCGAGTTTTTAAAGTTTTCTCTGTTTCTTCAAAAGAGGTTATTTTTCAAACGGGCTATCCTTACTGCTGAATGCACTATCCTTTAAAACTTAAAATACTATACTTGGCCACCAAAAGGTTGGCAACACTGGGTCCACTTCTGCAAAAAAAAACACATCTTAAGAACGTGCTCATATGTCGCACGTTTTTATTTTAGTGTATTAAAAATCCCAGATTATTACTTATTTCGCTGACGTAGCGACACGAAGGGCCCCTTGTTATCTGACATAAGGAGACGGCACTCTTAGTTGCATGGTTTTTTATCAGATGTCATAATTTCAAGAAGGTTCAGGTTTATGCCCCAATTATTTTTTAGTTTTTGCTACAGATAAGAATTTAAATTAAAACCGTTTAACATGAAAGTTTTTTACCTATTTTTTTCTTAGCTTGAATTTTCCATCCTTTCCAAGTCTTTCGTAGGTCAGTGAATCTGGCACTCTCCACTAAAAATTTTTAACAAATAAGTGGTTCTATTTGCTCATCTTTTGCGTAGTATTGCGCAATCACTTATATCTTTTGCGCAGCAACCCTCTGGAAACTGTAAGCATTTCTTTGCAGGTGATGTGAACTTCACGTCCCCTCACCACGTAACTTTCGATTTTCTATGATTTAATTAGATTAGGTACTTTTTGCGCAGACATTAAAAGATTTTGCACAGTAAACCCTGAAAAGATATAGCGTGAAGTTGCCAGCCCCGCACTTAACATTTGTGAAGACAAAATGGTGTGTTAAAATAGTAATCCTTTTGCGACATAATGCGTAGCCAAGAAGAGTCAAAGTTTCGAAGGAGGGCAGAGGGAGGGAGAAAGGTAAACAATATCAAAAGTTGTATACATGTAATATGGGTGTCGATTCTATATAAATTGTGGTCAACGCATTGAAAAAAATGTATTTTTTGGAAGAAGCAACAATGATAGAGTCGTAGTTTAGAAAAGTTTGAGTAGGAGAAGGGGGATAAAATGTTAAAAGTTGAGTACCTGTAATAATAGTGTCAATTGTATGTAATATGAGGTAAATTCAAAATTTACACTTTTCGCATTGTTTGCGTGCTTTTTTTTACAAAACATTAATAATAACACTAAACCCAGAAACCCAAATGGCCAGTCATAAATGGGGCCAACGTCCGCATTCGCTATTCGGACCACCGTCGATCCTAAATCAGATAAATTTGGCGTCGGTCTAAAGTCGACTATTATAAAATTAACCTCTGCTAGTTGCCGATTATTAAACGAATAAATAAAATTGCAATCGGTACGTCGTCGGCCCTAAATCCAATAGAGTGGAAGGTGGCATAAGGTCGACTATTGTAAATTATTACTGACCGAAAATTGTAATCGGTCTAACATCATGCCAACAAATGCCGACGTCACCCATCTTGACTCGATTTTATGCCGACGATTGGGGTTTTTTGGGATAGAATCGACACCCATTTTCCATGTTTGCAACTTCATGAACCCAAATTTATCTCCCCTGGCCCTACTATTTTTGAAATTACGACTCTAACGTTGCAGAATCTTTAAAAATGCAGTTTTTTTATTTCTTTTTCCCCAAATTATATAGAATCGACACCCATAATACCTGTATAAAACTTTTCACATTTTTAACCTTTCCCCCTCTCCCCCCGTTTTCCCTCAAAATGTTTCTATGACTGCGCAACTTGCAAAGAAATACCTACAGTTTCCAGAGAATTGCTGCGCAAAATTTATAAGTCGTTGCGCAATACTGCGCAAAACGTGAGCAAATAAGATCAATACTTTTTTTTTGGGTTGGGTGAGGGGCGCACACAAAAATTTTTGCAGAACATTGTATAGTCGGGGGTGCACGGGGGGTATGGCAAAAAGGGTTCATTATGCGACTTAATTGACAGGGCACAGCCGCCCATCCACTACTACTGGGTCATTCCATATCAAATCAACCAAAAAATCACAAAAATTTTACGCGACCAATTCCAATTTTGATGATTTTTGGTATATATTTTATTCTTACCATAAAAGTTGAAAATGCAAATTTTTAGATTTTTTTGATTCGTAGTTTTTTTTTTTAAATTTTTCAAAATAAAAAAGTCAGCATTTTGACCTTAACAAGAATGTACAAAACTAGCAATATCTCGAGAACCACTTACACTAGGAAAGTAATAAATGGCTCATTTTAAAGTCATTTTGAAGCTCTTTTTTATCAAATATCACAACATAATTTTAACAAAAAAAAAATGAAAATAAAAAATTGAAAAAAAAAATTGAAAAATTCAAAAAGGCCATTTTTAATTTTTTTGAAAAAAAATATATAATTTTGGTCAAAGTGTTACTTAATTATCCACAAAATTTTATGATGGACAAATGATGGGTTCAATGTCAAAAAAAATATCAAAAATATTAAGTACATTAAAAATCATGCATTTAAAAAATAAACATATTTTAGGAGCACCAATAGTGCACTGGATATTAAAATAAATAAATTTGTTGGATGGATACAGGTTTTAAAAAATACCCAGAGGCTTTATCTACAAATTATTTTATTTTAAACTCGCAAAAGAAATAAACAAACTTTTCTACTTCGTTGATAAAAATTAGACAGAAAACACTAAGACTAACTATATACCTTAAATTTATTTTTTTAACTTTCTTTTAAAAATTTCTGATGAATCTAACATTTCTTTTTTGCTGACATTGTAAGTTCTGCCAGTAGCAGTGTTGGGTTCAACTTTTTTTATAAGATTTTCTGGTTTAATAATTAAAATATCTTGAGGTGTTGGGTAAAAAAATGATGAGGCAGGTCCTCGTGGATGAAGAAAGCTTACTTTCAGTTCTCCGCTCTCATTATTTTTCCCCAAGACACAAGCCAGCCACCAAGCACTGTCATATTCTACAGTGACAAACCCTGACTCGATATTTTGCAAAATAATGCTTCCACCTTTAAAAAGATTATGTGTTTCGACCTCTAAGCATGTAGAAAACTGTTTTGCCAAAAACGTGCTTTCTGTAAGAGGAATTACAGCATAAATTTTTTGTGTCCCCGGTATTGTTAAGACTTCCGCAAACCTTTTATTCAAAATTATTTCATGATTTGTATAATCTGCTTCTGTGCAATATTTAAAATCAATGCCAGATATGTTTTCTTCACACCAAGTAAACAATTGTAGAGGTGTCATTATTTGATTGTCATAGGGCCTCTGCAAACTGGCTTTGGCAGCAAGTCTTTTAACAGTTCCTCCCAAGCCATCGCAGGCACTTTTGCCATGCGAGGTGGCAAAATAATGCCACTCTGCTCCAACACCAAAATCTTTTTTATGCAGGCATATATTCAGAAAATTCTTTTTGTTTTTGTACTGCGCAGCACATCCATCCGAAAAATAAAAAATTTTGTTAAGTCCTGGTATTTTGATTTTTAAATCAGGCATTAATTTTTTTAAAACTAAATGAAATGCAATTGTATTATGTGTCAAGCTTTCCGAAATAAACACATAATTCAGGTTGTGCAGTTTACCATCACTTAGAAAATAAATGGCAAAAGGGTGGAGGGTTGCCTGGCTGTTATTCCAATGATAAGACTGGACTTCATCTTGCATAACAAAGGAATAATTTTCCGCAAAGTCGCAAGTGATCAAAGACTCTCCAGGTTTAAGGTTAATTTTTATTTCATTGTATCTATCTTTTTGCATTTTTGCAATAAAAGAATGTGATTTAAGTTTTACAAGATCATCAGTAAATTCCTGGACAAAATCATCACTTTTCTTAACAACGGTTTCCATAGTACACCTATCTACTGAGACCCACTTTTTAAATGAGACCTCATCAATTAATTCTTCCTCAAATTTTTCTATTAACGTATTTTTAAACTGTTCTACTCCAGGACATTGCTTGCATCTATTGCTTAAAAAACAGTCCACTGAAGGTGGATTACACATTAGTTTATAAAGGCAATCATGATAAGATATTGCAAGAGGCCTGTTATTTTCATCATATAGCTTATTTAATTTGGAGCCATTGAGCATTAGTTTTATATTTTGATGTATAGTACATACACATACAGTATGAGTCCCACTTTTTCCTGCCAGTATACAGTTTTTGGGTCGCAGTTCACAAAATTTTGAAAACCCAAATTTTTCATTGGGGTACTCAGTTTTAAACAATGCATAAATTTCTTTTAAATTAGCTAAGACTAATTTTTTTTGTACATATTCTTTTTCAGCTCCATATTTTCTGATAACAACATAATCTTTTTTACCTGGCATGGTCCTGCTAATGTCATCCCTTTGGTAAAAATCTACCACTATTTGGGCCAATCTATCACTAAGGGTCTTTCCCGGTTTGGGGTTAGGAGAACATAATATCCCATTGTCCTTAACTAACTGTTTTACAGCTCTGGCCAAATATTGAGAAACTCCAAATTCTTCTTCAATCTTCTTTCTACTCCAACTTTGAGGTAAACATGATAAAACTAGTATTTTCTCACTCCTCTTTTCGGTTTTTAAAAATTTGTCCTTTAACTGCTTAATCATTTCACTTTCGTCACTCTGGCATTCCTTTACTAGCGTTGAATCTGATTCCTTTGTAAATGCTTTCGCAATTGTATGCTGTACAATATCAATTTTTTCTTTGTATACATTTTTTCTTTTAATCGGCGACACACCAAGAAGCTCCAATGACTTGTTTAAAAGAGTAAATGATTCAGCAGGATCTTGAAAATCTGGATCATTTTCTGGAACTTGACTGGGTCTAAAAAAATTTAAAAAGTTAGTTTTTTATAAGAACTTAAAAAGGGGGTAACAGCTGACCCAAAATGTGTACATAATGCCAAGAAATTTGTACATAATGTCTGTATTCTCAAAATGCCATGCAAAATAATGCCATGCAAAATAATGCCATGAGATTTTTCCACTCCGTACTTGACGCAATTGGTTTAGTTTATTAATTTTATATTAAAAAATACTATTTGTTACTTACCCTGCCTCATCTTCTTCAGATGCCTTAAACTCCTTTGAAAGCTTTAGTCTACAACCATCACTTATTTTCATTCCCATTTTGACATTTTTGTAACTGCACATCCACTTGGTCACATTTCTTAATTTCCCAAAATGCTTGATTTTTAACTCTAGTGGATCACAGCACTTTACTTTATATTTAGTCCATCCACTTGCCTCACCCATAGTTGAAACTTTTAAAATTACACAGAGATGACTTCTGATAAACCTTCAGTCGAACTATTATGTATCGATTATTTGGAGCTGTATCAGGAAGATACTTGCCAAAAATTTAAAATCAATTTATGCAGGAATTTTCATGTCAGCAAATCCCCACAATGTACCTAAACAGACCAATAAAATGAAGGAGGTGTGTCCTTAATGTTAAACAGGAATAAACAGGCAGTATTTCACAAAAGTATTGGCAGGTTTATACAGGCATATTTTCCTAAGAATTGGAACATCCAATAGTACGTCTCCGGTGGAAAAGAGGTTTTGTAAGTAAATATTACAATGGGGGGCAATGTTAATCTGATTACTGATACAGAATGAAACGTAGGATATAATTTTTTATTAAATAAAATATTGTTAAATATTTTTATAATATCGCTTTAAACCCCATTATATTCTTCTAATTACCAAAATGCATTGTCTATTTATAGGCGATTTTTCATGCATGTGACATTTTTAATAAATTTTTTCACATTGAACCCATGATTTGTCCATCTCAAAATTTTTTGAATAGTTTAATAACACTTTAAAGAAAATAATATAATTTTTTGAAAAAAATTAAAAATGGCCTTTTTGAAATTTTTAAAAAAAAAAAATCAAAATTTTTTTTTTTATTTTTTTTTTCAATATATGTTATGCAATATTCTCATATGAAAGGTCTTTATAAGAGCTTTAAAATGAACCTTCACCTACTTTTCTATTATAAGTGGTTCTTTGGATATTCCTAATTTTGTGCGCACATGTTAAGGACAAATAAGTGACTTTTTCGATTTTCAAAAATTAATTCAAAATAAACAACTGGTCAAAAAAGTCTGAAATTTTGGATTTTCCAGTTTTTTGGTAGGAAAAACATGTATACTAAAAATCATCAACATCGGAGATGGTGTGGTAAAATACCCTGGTTGACTTGATATGGACTGACCCTATCAAGCTGATTAAAAATATAAATAATCTCTTAGAACGTGAGTGACATTTATGTTGATGTCGTGATAATTGTTTTTTATATCATGGCCTGCTTGATGTTTTTTATAATATTCCAAAGAAGAACCTACTCTTATTAAGGTCACTTATCATGGACGATGCGCTCCACATAGGTAACGAAAAACGACGTTTATGACGTCAATTTTTCTCGAAGAATACAATATCATTAAGAAATCAAATATCACATATTTGTATACAAGTACTTCAGGACTTCACCGATAATTTAGAAGATACCTACGCCACAGCCCATATCCTTGACTTAGTGAAATATACTTTATCACTATTCCCTCAGAATTACTTTCATGCAGTGTGTACCTAAATGAGAAAAGTATGAGAAGAATAAAGAGATAATGTATTCTCAAGCAGAGATAATGTATTCAAAGCAATATTTTATTTTATAAAATGATACCAAACTTATACCTACATTATATACTCCTTGAAACTACATGATTACTACTTGACTGAATTATTAGATTCCCCCCCCCCTCCCCATAGTAAAATCGTTGGTCAAATAATATATATACTTTCAAAAACTATTTTTATATTATAAAAATAAGCGCTTACATTTTAAAAGCACCCTTCTACGTACGCCTCTGGTCAAACTTCAAGAAATGACAGATGCCTCTATCTAGAGTATTCAATTTTCTTTCGATTGAAACAAAAATTACGAGAATTGACCCATAACATGGCCCATATCTTCTATCACATTCATACTATCTTCTAATAATAATTTGATTCTTACGCCCTTCCCCGCTCTAAAAAAAAGTCGGTCGAATAACGCACTTATACTTTAAAAATCCATATTCTTATGATTTATATAAGTGTTTACATTTTAAAAGCACCCCCCTAGGTACGCCTCTGATGAAACTTTAAAAAACTGACAGGTGCCCTTAGAGCATTCAATATTCTTTCGATCGAGATCAAAATTATGAATATTGGTTTAAAACTTTTTTAGTTATAATGAAAAATGGAATTAGGTGCATTTCCAAACATACGTCTTTGACAGCCCATATCTTCTATCACAGACATACGATCTCCTAATAATTTTACTATTTTAGTCCAAGGACCGATAGCTTCAAAATATCTGAATACGGTCAACTTTTACAGAAGTCCACTTTCTCATATTATCCATGCGGGATTCTTTCCCGACTTTTTCCCGGATATTTCACGACCCCACCGAATTTTCGACTTTTCACGGATTAAAGAATGAAGGCGTCGAAAAAAATTTAAAATTTCGGTTTTTTTCTCAAAACGCCCCAGAATAAAATAAAATCCAGTTTTGAGCAAAGCATTAAATTGCACAACATGCCCCAATTTAAACTGTGTCGTATTCCTTTCTCAAATACTATATATATGTATATGAACTGCTAACTTAACCGAGTAGTTAGCAATACAGCTTATAACTCCAAAACCATAAGAGCATTTAATTTGGAAACGGGGAACTTCATAAGCCGTATATGAGCCTTTTGAAATGACATAATAAAATCTTTGCTCTACTGCCACAGCAATTGTATGCCACAGAGAAAGACAGTAATATATCCTTTATTAAAACTGCTAGACGGGAATGCCCTGTTTCCACCTAGAGGTGATCACATTTAACAAAAAAACTTTTATATCACAGATTAAAAAAAAAAGATTTTTTTCTAATTCAGGATGTGCAGTTATAGATGGAAATTGGGCTTTAGAGTGAAAGATCTGGTAGAATATGTCTTATACTGTGGTCTAATTGTGCAACAGAGCTCGCTTGCGATGTAATTTTGGTTAAATCTGATTTTTCGAAATTGCTTCTACACTTTATGCAGTTTGCAATTAAAATACAAAATCAGGTAGCTGATTAGTACGTGTTGCCTTTAACTCTAAAAAGCAATATCTGCTTATTTATGAGCTAGTTTTTAAAATCTCGACTTTTTATCTGCTTAAGTTTTTAACGTGTTGATTTTTAAAAATTGACCAAGGTATAATAATTTTGTAAAAAAGTCATTCTTATCAAAAAACATATTTAATAGTACATTATAAACCTAGGGAGTAAAGTGGTACATTTAATCCCGAGGCAAAAAGTTTATTTCCCGACCGAACGGAGGGCTATAATTTGTTGAGGGATTAAGCATCACTTTACTCCTGAGATTTATATACTATTTTATGCACTTTGGAATAAGCAGAAAAGTAAAAAAATAACTATATTTTTATTTATTTTTCAAAAAATCGCACTCTGTAGACAAACCGCCACATGTACCTACGCTCTGTCTTAATGTCGAACGATAACATCCAGTATGCCGAAACGCAGAAACATATGCGTCGATATGTCAATAAATTTTACTTTATTTCCCTAGGGAATAAATGACTCACTTTATTCCCGCAAAAGCGGGATAAAATGGGTGCATTTATGCCCGAAAGTGCATAAAATATATTTCTGTACATATAACGAGTATTTTTTTGATAATATCAAAGCTGAAAGAGTTTCTCCAATATTAACTTACTTTGTTTAATACATGATGTTTCGCACCAAACTTAGCAGGGGCTGTATTATTTTTATTTGCTTAAGTTTGTAAAGTGTTGACTTTTCAAGATTGACCAAGGTATAATAATTTTCTAATGAAGTCATTCTTATCCAAAAACATATTTAATAGTACATTATAAACCTAGGTAGTAAAGTGGTACATTTAATCCCGAGGCAAAAAGTTTATAGCCCGACCGAGGGGAGGGCTATAATTTGTCGAGGGATTAAGCATCACTTTACTCCTGAGATTTATATACTATTTTATGCACTTTAGAATAAGCAGAAAAGTAAAAAAATAACTATTTTTTTATTCCTCCCTTCGGTTGGGCTATAATTTGTCGAGAGATTAAGCATCACTTTACTCCTGAGATTTATATACTATTTTATGCACTTTGGAATAAGCAGAAAAGTAAAAAAATATCTATTTTTTTATTTATTTTTCAAAAAATCGCACTCTGTAGACAAACCGCCACATGTACCTTCGCTCTGTCTTAATGTCGAACGATAACATTCAGTATGCCGAAACGCAGAAACATATGCGTCGATATGTCAATAAATTTTACTTTATTTCCCTAGGGAATAAATGACTCACTTTATTCCCGCAAAAGCGGGATAAAATGGGTGCATTTATGCCCGAAAGTGCATAAAATATATTTCTGTACATATAACGAGTGTTTTTTTGATAATATCAAAGCTGAAAGAGTTTCTCCAATATTAACTTACTTTGTTTAATACATGATGTTTCGCACCAAACTTAGCAGGGGCTGTATTATTTTTATTTGCTTAAGTTTGTAAAGTGTTGACTTTTCAAGATTGACCAAGGTATAATAATTTTCTAATGAAGTCATTCTTATCCAAAAACATATTTAATAGTACATTATAAACCTAGGGAGTTAAGTGGTACATTTAATCCCGAGGCAAAAAGTTTATAGCCCGACCGAGGGGAGGGCTATAATTTGTCGAGGGATTAAGCATCACTTTACTCCTGAGATTTATATACTATTTTATGCACTTTAGAATAAGCAGAAAAGTAAAAAAATAACTATTTTTTTATTCCTCCCTTCGGTTGGGCTATAATTTGTCGAGAGATTAAGCATCACTTTACTCCTGAGATTTATATACTATTTTATGCACTTTAGAATAAGCAGACAAGTAAAAAAATAACTATTTTTTTATTTATTTTTAAAAAAATCGCACTCTGTAGACAAACCGTCACATGTACCTTCGCTCTGTCTTTATGTCAAACGATAACATCCAGTATGCCGAAACGCAGAAACATATGCGTCGCTATGTCAATAAATTTTACTTTATTTCCCTAGGGAATAAATGACCCACTTTATTCCCGCAAAATCGGGATAAAATGGGTGCATTTATGCCCGAAAGTGCATAAAATATATTTTTGTACATACAGCGAGTGTTTTTTTGATAATATCAAAGCTGAAAGGAGTTTCTCCAATATTAACTTACTTTGTTTGATACATGATGTTTCGTAAGGGGCTGTATTTAATATTTAGAGTACAACTTAAAAAAAATCAAAACACGTCAATTTGTTATTATGAAAAAAATATGCCCTTGGACACATTTAAATTTAATAGGGCATGCCAGCCACCTAAGATAGATTGAGATATGACAGTGGAAGTGACTAAGAACCTTTCAGCGCCAATGAGGTTAAACTAGATATTTTATTGTTTTGAGACCTTACAATATGTATGGTGTAAACTACACCATAGTCATCCTTTTAACTGATGAAAGGGGGAGATCGAAACAAGTCAAAAAGTTCATACGACTCAAAACTCAACAGATTTTTGTCTAAATGACTCTAAAAAAAATTGGTGCTTATATCTACCAGAATTTTAGAAATATTCATGTCTAACTTTAACCATTTTACAATAGGGCCATTTCCAAATAAACAAAAATAAATATTTCCTCTGAACCCTCTAAATTTAAGAAAATTATAATTATTTCCTTTGAGTTAAATATTTAAAAAACCACTGGCAGCGACGCAATTCGCCGCTTATGTGAGTCTCTGATCTCCGACCCTCTCTCCTCTCTACAGCACAGTGCATAGTGCATCTTCCGCTGTTCGTCATGAAGGTTATCAGTCGCGCGAGTCTACCAGGGTGTCGATTCTTGAATCGAGGGATGGTCACATATGGGATCGTTCTCACGAAAAAATTTCTAGTCTGTATTCTTGAACGCGCGAGGAGTGTTCCCGTCCGTCCAAAACTCGCAGGTGAACGTTCTACTGGTTTCCAAAAACCCGGCAAGATAAATAATAGCCAATTATGGTTGAGGGCTGAAGGGCATCAGACTTGTCCGTCGACACAAAAGTACGCAATAAATTAATATACCTAGTGCAATATATAGTATGTTTTCACATCATACTCAATACATATTGAAAAGATTGTACCTCTTCTTTTTCTTTCATAGAGCATGTTCTCTGTTCTGACTAAGAGCGTGATATATGAAAGAACAAAATGCTTGATTTTTTTTATACATATTGATTGAGTATAATGTGAAAACATACAAAGTAAACCACAAAACAAGCCATGGATATGTATATCCAATGGATATCCGTCGGCATATATACATTCATCCAACATCCATTGGATGTGCAAATGATATTCTTTTATTGGACATACATGAACGCCTCTAATGGATATTTAACTTTTATCCCATTTATGATCATACATAAGACATACATTCAATGGACTTCCAATATCCATTCTATATGTTACCCATATAAAATGGATATACACTGATGGAGCTGCAACAAATATACTTTATGTGGGAATAGAAGAATTGGGGTTTCCTCATAACTCAAAAACTAATTAAATATCCAATTTTTACAGTTAACAGGTATCCTTAGTTATAGGTTAATCTAGTTCAATCCTCTAAAGCATGGTTTATGCAGCTACTTAATCTTATATGTCTGTCTCTTTCTCACATATATGAATAGAAAAGGATGGATAGAAAGTTCATTATGTTTGTTAATTGTGCATGATGCAGCTGCACAAACCTGCTGCAAGTATTATAATACTTATAATCTCTTATTTAGTTTTTTTATTTATAGGTTATGGTAACTTTAAAACTTCTATCACATGATAAAAAGGAAGGTTCGTGGCATATCAGACACACATATTTTGCTTTTCAATTAATTACGACCAGGCCTCCAAGATCTAATTATTAGGAATCAACAGGGTTACATAGGACCGTACCTAGCATATGAAGCATAACATAAACAACCACACCCAGAGAATTTAAACAACTTTCTTTGTCAAACAACGATGGCTATATGCAGCGCGCCGTCTATTGGAATACAGCGAAAAGCAAAACGTTCAAGGATGCAAATATCAATAAGAATGAAATTTGCGAGCAGAACAAAAAAGAGAAACCTGCGAAACGGTACCGGTCACTGAAAGAAGACCATTCAAAATACACCAAATGGTTCCTACCGAGAAAGTGTTGGAAAACACGTATGCCACACATTGAGTGCTCCGAGCTGTGTTTTAGTTTTTACAAAAAGTGCCTTCCATTCAAAGTTCAGCCAATTCTGATGTTTTTTTGACAACAAATAAATAACTTTACCGTCAAGTTTTTTTTTTTGTTTTTTTAGTGTTACATTTAGAATTTTTTCTGTAGAAAGCACTTTAAACTTTAAACCAATTAAACAAAAAGTAGAGATTTCACATGACCCATTTTGAATGTCGCTTCTATATTTCCTGAGCTAAGGTCATTGACAGAAAAAAAAGAATCTCCACATAAGTACCACTTTTAAAAAAAAATCTACAGTTTGCTTTATCTATAGCCAAGTTTTATATGAAATATTGTAAATTAAAGAATTTAACAAATTAAAAATGAGACCTTTCATTTACACTCAGTTATGTACAAGGTGACCGCTTTTAAAGTCCCACTTGGAAAACATTTTTTGTTATTTGTCACAATAAGCTCAATCAAAAAGGGAATTACTCCTAAAATTAGGTAGATTTCTGTCACAATTTCAGTTTTTTCCCACACTAGACGCAGGGTAGCCATGAGGGTCTCTTTTTAATGGAATCCTATTTTTTTTTTGGTTTTGATTCAAAAAATATATAATGTAGGGTTTATCTGTGGCGGTTGTCGAGTAAAATGAAAAATAATTTACCATAATGGCAACGTGTTAGTCAATGAAAAATAGTAATATGGTTCTTTGTTCAACACATCTTCTTATGAACGTTTTTGTGTTCATGGCCGTCCAAGAAAAAGTTAACTTATAGTATATTTTTGAAAGGGAGTGTCTAAAGAGCCGACAATTCGGCTGAATAGTCATGAAAGAGCCAACAGTAATTTTATTTATTATGTATTTTTCATATTTTCGTTTTTTTTAAACTAAATTAACCTAACCTAAACAGACTCAAACCAACTTATTCAAAGCCAAAACAACCCAAAAAAACACTACAACCCTCACATCTTATTTTAGCATAAAAAAATGGAGGCACCTTCTAGGGCCCCTAAAGGACCCTAAATCCTTGTCTGGCGTTTTTTTTAATGCAAAAAAAGGCGCAGGGGAGGTTAAAGTGTTTTTTCTTGGGGTTGGTTTAAATCTGTTTCAGTTGGGTTTTGTTCATTTAGTTAAAAATTACTAAATAATTACTGTCGCCCTTTAACCTCACAACTATTCAGCCGAATTGTCAGCCCTTTAACTCTCTTTTTGTTTTACAAAATATAAAAAAAGGACCTTATGGCCTGCGTGTAAGGTGGAATTAAAAAAAAATTAAACTGCAATAGAAATTTATAATCTACATAATTTTATGTTATTCCCATTTACAGCAAAAAGTAATTTTTTTAATAGTTTGTCCAACACCGTACTTAACTAAAAAGCCTGTTAACTCCTACCGCTTCAGTGCCCTTTAGCCTATTGTGGCTGCCATTTTTATAACCAAATTGACAAGTAAAACATCGATTTTCTGTCAGTTTGGTGTCAATATGGCGCGGATCATAGGCCAAAGGATACTAAAACGAAAATGAGTTAAGTGGCTTTTTAGTTGAGAACGGTGTTGGTTTTTCATACGTTTATTTTGCACCTTCAATTCAACGACTGTTTTTGGTTAAATGTCAAAAAAATAAGGAAAAAATCACAGAAAATGTTTTGGTTAGTTTGAAATTAGTTCAATCGCTCAAAAAAACAAACTGGCAGCATTGGACGTGTTTCGGCTGCATTCAAGAATACGAACAGCCAGCGACGGGGATGGGATCGTTCCCTGGGAGTGTTCACATCCTTTAAGTGATCATCCACCACACGAACTTCCGTCTAAAATTCAAGAATCGACACCCAGGGTACCGATTCTGGAAGTCATAGGAAGTGATCGTTCGCCTGAGAGAAAAGAAGTAAATTCAACCAATAAACGCGCTTAAAATCAGTGACTTGACGATCGAATAATCACCAAACTATTATGGGCATGCGCAGATCTGCCTTGAACAACAATTTTTGAGCGAAGCCGTTCTGTCGACTAGACCCAGTAGTTGGGTTTTGTAGGAAAGCTCGTGTGACCGATCGATATTTTACTAGCTAATGCGCATGGTGTAAAAACGCGTACAAAATATTTAGTTTTAATAAACAGACAGGATGATCGTGTGAATTTTCACATTTATCTTAAGACATTTTTAAGAGGAAAAAGATATACATTTATTAATTAGCTAAATTAAAGTAAAAATGTTAGTTTAGAAAAAGGAAAAGAAAATATATTAAAAAGAATGCCAACCGAAACTTTCAAATGAAATACCCAGTATGTTATTGCATTTTTGCATTTCATTTTTAAACTCTAAGCATTTTTATATAACAGTTGAATACTGTCATACTCTGGGTCTTCTATTTGAAATTTGATACAAAAACAAAATTATGATTGTTTTCCACAAACCAAAACTACACTTTTTTGCACTCGACGCGCGTTTCGCTAACAATGTTAGCATCATCAGGAGACGATAAACAACATTGTTTATCATCTCCTGATGATGCTAACATTGTTAGCGAAACGCGCGTCGAGTGCAAAAAAGTGTAGTTTTGGTTTGTGGAAAACAATCATAATTTTGTTTTAGTGCAACCAAAGGTTCCAAATTTCCAACATAGTTGAAATTTGATGTTGAATACTGATGCGTAATGTCAAACTCGTAAAAAGCATAGTTTATTCTTTGGCCAACTATTCGCCTAGTATCTTGACAACCATAAATTTTTCCATTTATGTCTGCGTTTCCATAAAAATCGACCACCGTGCATCGTTTGGATGACTTTTGTGCGATCGGTCGGTCCCAGAATACAGAATTTTTGATTTTAATAGAAGTGGTCACTTCTCAGGGTGTGATCGTTCTATTACGCCAGGGGCTCGATTCTGTCTCCGTATTCTGCTACCAGTCGATCGCACTTCGTCATTCGAACGACGCACAGTGGATCGATGCAATGCTTTTTTATGAACATTAGAAAAACAATTGAAACCAACATTTTTGTTGCTATTTTGTACTTGGTTTGTTGATGATATACCACGGTTTAATTAAATCATAAGCAGTGAATTATTTAATCTTTATTCTTTTTGCTGTGACATGTTTTTACAGTGTCGAAACTAATTTTTTTGGGTTTTTCGCCACTAAGTTAAGGAAATTTTTTCAAAAATATGTTAAAACCCACTGCGTAAATTCCTAAAGAAAAAAAATTGTTCGTTTGTCAGTGGTTTTTAAATAAGATAAAAAATAAAACGGTAAAGAACCAACAATAAAATTTACTTTAGAAGTAGAAAACGATAACAAAATTTCATTTTTAGATGTTTTAATAAACAAACAAAATACATTACAAACCTCAGTTTATAGAAAACCAACACATACAAATAGATATCTAAATTTTAACTCAAATCATTGCTCATCGGTTAAAAAAGCAGTAATAAAAAGTCTATACGATAGAGCTAAAATTATTTGTTCGGACAATAACACATTTTTACAAGAAAAACAAATAATAAAAGAGGTCTTAATTAAAAATTCGTATCCAAATAACTTCATCGAAAATTCTTTTAGACAAATCGAATTTCCAAGACAACGCGAACGTAGACATAATAATGTACAACCAACAAATTTAATAATTCCTTTTATACCAGGTATTTCGGAAAAAATTAAACGAATCGCTAATACTTATAATATTAGAACAATTTTTTAAAAATCAAATACTCTTAGATCAATTCTAACCAAAACAAAACCATTAAATGCTGAGCAAAACTCAAAAAATATCGTTTATAAAATTCCTTGCGAGTGTGTTAAATTTTATATTGGAGAAACTTCAAGGCCTCTTGAAGTTAGAATAAATGACCATAGGGGTTACCTCAGAAGGGGAGACTGGGAGAAGTCTAAAATTTGCCAACATTCTTTTGAAAATGATCATAGAGTAATGTGGGGAGAAACCAGTATATTACCAAAAGAACCAGACAAAATTAAACGAAAAATCAAAGAAGCAGCTTGCATCTATCTTAACGAAGATGAATGCATAGCTAGCATATCAGTTGATATAAATACAGTTTGGCTTCCAATTTTAAAGCAAGATTTTCAAAAAGGTTTTTTTAAAATAAATTAAAAAATAGCATTGATGTTCTTTGGGTTTCTAATATATTTTTTCTTAAAGTTAGTCAAAAGATAATTTTTATAATTGATATTTTAAAATAAAAATTTTGTATTTTTATAAAGTAATCTAAAATCGAAAACACTCAAACAAATATAATTTTGATTTTAAATTTTACTAAATTCACCCAATACCTTGTTGGCTACTATCGACGCACCAAACTGTCAAGTTAATATTTGAAATATATATCAGTCAAAGTCAGTCAGTTGTATGACAACAGACAGATATTTTAAAAAAGAATCGAAAAAAGTTTTTGAAAAGGATAAAATTTTTTGATAACGGCAGTAGAATTTCTGCCGAAACGTCACATAAGTACTTAGATTCTAGTTAGGATTTGCGTGTGTGTAGGCAAATTTTTTATCTTATTTAAAAACCACTGACAAACGAACAAATTTTTTTCTTTAGGAATTTACGCAGTGGGTTTTAACATATTTTTGAAAAAATTTCCTTAACTTAGTGGCGAAAAACCCAAAAAAAGTAGTTTCGACATTATGAATCCGCCACAAACATATAGATTTTATTTATGTTTTTCAGATCATTTTATATATTTGTGAACATTGTTTTATAAGAGCGGACTCTTTAAACACTTAATAGCCATTTGACTTACCATTTTTTTCAATTTTTTTTATTTATTTTTTTGTACTTTTTAGCGTTTCTTAAAGCCGTACTTATTTTGTTTTTTTTTTTCATTTTTTCAAATATTTCTTTTTAATTTTTTTACCTACATCAAAATTTAAAACATTTTAAAATTCACAATGATTTAAAAAAAAATGCTTAAATATGCATAATTTTGTTTTATTATTTTGCTTTTTTCAAAAAATATAAACCAATAAAACATTTAACTTGAGTGCGATTTTTTGCGATATTTTAAGGAAAACGGCCAAAAGCACTCAATATTACTATGTGCTCTCCCCTGTTGTTAAAGATTCTAAATAAATCTAGCGAGTTACAAATAATGATTTTAATAATTAAATTTCTCGGTAACTGTCACAAATGCGAAAAACTTACATGAGACAAAATAGTTTTTAAACTAAACAGGTAACTTCTATATTAATTCAGAATCCATCAGCGGCGCACCACGTAAAAGTTTAGGGGGAAAAGAAGAACTTCACCTCTGAAAAAATATCTTCCTATAGATTATCATGATCAGTCAGTATGTTTGGATTACGTAAGCCCTAAGCTGCAGTTGCCTATGTTTCAAATTTGGCGCAAATATCTCACAAACTGCAAGAGCTATAAAGAAAAAACTAAGAAAAATTGTGAAAAGTCAACGCTCCGTAGATCTGTTCTTATTATGATCTGAAAAATTTGTGCTTAAAATCTTTGCACTGAATTTGAAAACACTCTGTATACCTGTATAATTCAGTTTTGACATGATTCGTCATGCCAAATTTTAAGTTAAGTTAAGGTAAATGTCCAAAATTCCCTATACCTCGATCCACTGTACGACATCCTACTCTGAAAGACGGTCAAGTTTGCCGTAGCATGCGCATTAGCGAGTAAACTATCGATTGGTCACGAGATGGTTTCGTCCAATAGCGTGCTCTGAAATATCTGATACTTGGACAAGCAGAGCAAAAAACCACCCGAGTGAAGTTTTTCACACGAGCTTTCCTACAAGTCTCAACTACTGGGTCTAATCGAGAGAACGGCTTCGCTCAAAAATCGTTGTTCGAGGCAGCTCTGCGCGTGCCCGTAATAGTTTGGTGATTCTTTGATCCTCTCGTAACTGCTTTTAAGCGCGTTTATTGATTGAAACTACTTCTCTTCTCTCAGGCGAAGGATCCCATCCTACGAAACTCAGAATAGGCACCCTGAAGCCATTATTTTCGCGATTTTTTTGCAGATTGGTGTGAAATTAAACTGAATTAAAAATATTTTCCAATCAGGAATACGCTGAAATGCTACTAGTATACAGCAGCAAATTTATCGCGCCAGATTTCCCCAACGGCTTAAAAGAAGTCTCTTTTGCTCGATTTTTGAATTGTTTTTCAAAATAAAAAGAGTTTTTACAAATTAAAAACAGGTTAAAAACTGTGGGACAGGTGTTTTAAATAAAAAAAAGAGTGTGCCCTACAAGTGCACAAACAAATGCTTTAAAAAAAGAATTTTTTCAGTGTTTGCCAAAAAAAAAAAAATAAAAAAAGAGTTTTTACGAATTAAATTGTGTAACAGGTGTCGTACTTTTTTATAATAAAAGTGGACCATGGAAAACTTTTTATAAAATTTTAAATAAAATTTTACAACCAGACGAGGCGCTAAAACCAATTTTTGGTAAGTACACATTTATTGTTTTCGTTTTTACTATTTTTAAATAAAGGGTGGGCCAAAAAATCTTGCACATTTTTGAATTTGCTATAACTTTTGATCGAATCGGTCGATTTTAAAATGTTTTGACTTTTTGGAAAGAGAAGATCCGATCCGGTGAAAAATTTTACATTTCCTAAAAATCCAAGATGGCGGACCACTTTAAATAACGGGAAATATCCACCCCCCTGCAAAAAAAATATGTGCGGCACTGGAGAAAATCTCTCTATACCAAGGCATTACTTAATTAAATGGGTTAAGAAATAAAAAAATACCGGGTTTTATATTGAGTGGAGTTGTTTGCTGTAACTTTAGATAGAAGTACAAGACACAATTCTCAAAAATCAATGATGGCGGACAATTTTAAATAATGGATAATTTTCAACTCTCCCCCTCTTCCCCGAAAAAAAAAATGTGTTTGTTGGTACCTATACTGAACAAAATCTAAATTAATTCGACAAAATTTCCTTCTCTGCTGCATATATGAAGGTATCACTAAATTAAATCGCTTAAAAAATTAAAAATTGATCATCAAGTATGTTAACAGAATGAGAAGTAAATTCCCAATGTTGTTTCTGTTTCTGGATATAGGAAAATGTCGCAGATTTTATTAGGCCCATTGAGTGGCCTGCTAACAGGCCCGATTTGAATCTGGTAGACAGTCATTATTGGGGAGATTTAGAAAAAGAAAGGTACAGAAATGGCCGAAGCTACGGCGACATTACCAAACTATGTCAAGGCATCACAGAGGCCCATCGAAGTTTACCCCAAAGAAACATTACCAACGAGGATATAAGTGTTTGATGATTAATAACAAAGTAAACTCAGCTTAAGCTCGGGCAAATAACCAATACATGCCACTCTAGATAAAAAATCAATAGTTTAAAACCACAGCAATTTTTTTAATTTTATTATAAGTCACAATTTTTATTGAAAACACTGGAAATGATGACACAACTTGTTTACTTCTTAACTGATTTAAGCATGTGATACCTCCATATGAAAGAATGGCCTTAATTTTGTTTTGTTACTTTTTGAAGCTGTCCGCCATCTTAGATGTTCAAAAAATAACAAAGCTGCAAGCTTTAATTACCCAAAAATGTAAAAATATTTAAAATCAAGTAATCCGATCAAAAGTTAAAGCAAATGCAAAAACTGCGATTTCTTTTGCAAATGATAATGTCGAATCAAAAACCACTTATTTTAGAGGTCTATAGTTTTCTTATCTCTTAACCGATTTAATTAAGTAATGCCTTGGTATAGAAAGCATACATAAGGCTTTTGTCGCAATGCCTTAGATTTTTCTCCAGTGCCGTACGAATTTTTTTGGAGGGGGGGTGAAAATTGCTCGATATTCAAAACGATCCGCCATTTTCGATTTTTGCGAAATGTCAAATTTCGATCAAATTCGATCAAAAGTTATAGCAAATTTAAAATTGTGCAAGATTTTTTGGCCCACCCTATAATTAACAATGTGTAAGATAAAAATGATATGATATGTTGATATTTACGCAGCAGCCGCCGCGCTGCACCACGCCAATCTATCATGATTTCCTGTAATTTTCTCGCACCTAAAAACACATCGTTGCCAAACTGTGCTTAATTTAAAAGTCGTATATCTCCGAAACCACCAAGTTTGACGCTTATATTATATGAATTTTTGTGCTTGTTTTGGCCCCTATCACCCATTTAAAGAATGACTATCATATCGTTTACACCCTGTATAAAAAAAAATCTTTGCAAAATGGATATAAAAGTGACTATAAATACTAGTACTCACGAAACCTGTTTTAATCGATCGAACACTGTCTAACCTGTTAACAGTCCCAGAAATGCTGCAGTGAAAAAGTAGGGTTAGGGTGCCAATTTGTCTTAAATTAGACGGTTTAAGCTAGAGCAATGAAATTTGGCACCTGTGTTAGCCTTTCGGCAAAGTACCCTCGTGTGTCTTAAAAATTACATATGTGGTCCCTAGAGGCAACTGGGACCAAAATGTTTTTTTTAAACTATCCCTCATACCTTCCACACTAATGCACCGGCAAATCTGAATCTTTGTCAGTTGCTAGCTCATAGTATTACCTACAGGTCTACTTGACCGAAAAAAATTTCTGTTTGTTAACAAGGCAAGGAGCTAAAAATTTTGTCGATTTCAATTAAAAAATTATGTTACACTTATATTTTAGCCAATGTCAACAAAATTGCACCACCAGAGGCGCAGTGGACCATTTCTCAATTTGAAGTACCCTCAATTTTGCTCCAGCCCCTCTCAGACAGTACAAATTGTCCATCGGACAGCCATTTTTTGTTCAAAACCGCCCGCATTGTCCATGGACCATTTATGGACATCCATTGGATAAAAGTTTTCCCTGATACAGTGGATGACAAAAAAACTGAGTCCAAAGGACTTCCAATTTTGATCCATAAAGTACTGCTTTTTTTCAGTTAGTTTTTGGATATCCAATGGATAACGATTTTTCTTAGTTCATCGGACCAAAAATAAACTCTCCGGCGGACATCAAAAAATCTGTCAATTAGGCTTGGCCTAGTTGCCACATTAAGAAATATAGTCATTTATCCGAACTGTTTTGGATATCCAAAAGATCATGTTTTTTCCTGATTCGTTACCAACAATAACATTTCTCTCATATCTAGCCGAATCATTTAAGTATTTTTCATTATTTTGGATTAATTGGTATTTCAGTATTTTAATACCCATCCTTTGCTAGGAACTCCATCCGCAAGGATCGACAATCAGACTTAGGATGTTGGAGTGGTTTAAATATATAGGTACCTATATACTTATATATTGGCCTACCAATATTTTTTTCATGAGGAGGTACCACTTGTGGCACCTTTTTGGAAACCTTGTTAAAAAATAATTCGATTAAATAACTTTTTTTGACATCTGTCAACCCATGTATTAAAAATTTTAAAAAACCAAATTTTGTCAATTGATTTAGCTTTAAAATAAACTACATATTTTTTTATTAAGCGGAATAAATAAACTACCACACAAAGATATAATTGGCGACCTATTTGAGGTTGCAGCCTAAATACCTTATCTTAAATTTACTAGATATTAGATAAAAGGGAAATAGGTTCAAAACACACGTCGTTTTTTTTTCTCACTCAACCATCCTTAACGACAAAAAATAGATTTTTAAAAATTTTTAACACATGGGTTGACAGATGTCAAAAAAGTTATTTAATCGAACTTCTTTTTTAATAAACTTTCCAAAAAGGTGCCACAAGTGGTACCTCCTCATGAAAAAATTGTTGGTACGCCCTGGGCCTTCAGTGAGGGCGCCCAAATGTGCCGCCAACGATGTCCGTCCTTGTGTGGTATTTTCTTTATTCCGCTTAGTAAATAGAGAAATATGTAGTTTATTTTAAAGCTAAAACAATTGGCAACAAAATATTTTTTTTTAAATTTTTGACACATTCGTTGACAGATGTCAAAAAAAACTAGTGTGTTAAATTTATTTTTTAACAAGCTTCCAAAAAGATTCCACAAGTAGTACCTTCTTATTTAAAAAAAAATAGTTGGTGGGCTCTGGGCCTCCAGTTGGGGGCCCCAAATTTTATTTATCATGGACGGAAAATCCGTAAAAAATCATTAAAGATTCGCTTTTACCTTTTTTCAAAACCTCTTTCCTAAAGCCGCTAGAAGCACCGTTCCATTTAAGGAATCCACCCTGTATATATATTCTACTAGAATAGTTTTTACACCTTTGTTTGTATTTGATTTTAAGTTAGAAAAGATCTAATCACCTTTTTCGTTTCTTTTAGAGTGCCGTCATTGTATCTATCCTTGATAATGACCAGTGATGTCGAAACCGGTAGAATAAAGAAAAACGCTTAAATTTTGAACAACATTTTTACATTGAGTGGAAATTGGTTCTTTCTTTTCGAACAATGTTTATAAATCCTCTCCCTGGACAACTCCTCAACAAATTTAAAAAATCCCAACCGTATGTTGTAAATAGATATAATGCTTTTATGGGAGGCGTGGATCAATTAGATAACCACGTTTTAAATTACCGAATTGCATTTAGGAGTAAGAAGTGGTATATATAAATCATGTTCTGGATCTTCGATGTAAGCTTTGAGCACGTGAGTACGATTATTTGGAAGATAACCTCACTTTTCGTCGAAGAATCGTTTAATCACTGCTTTTAAAACATGGGAAACGAAGCGTTACTCCAGGACCAAAAAGAGCATCATGCATTAGAAATCCAAAAATTGCCATTGGAAAAAATACAGGGTGGATTCTTGAAACGGAACGGTGCTTCGAGCGGATTAGAATTTGGTTCTACATTTACATTACATTACATTTTGTTTACGAGGTATAGTTTGACATTTTTAAATTCTAAAAAAAATTATCTTTTTGACAATACCACACACTAATACTCTATCTCTTATGGTTTTCAAGATAGAGGCATTTAAACTTGTATGGACTTCTTGTCTGTGCCCTCTTTTACGGGGGATATTTGAATGAATATTGAAATTTTCCATACAGATTTAGATTAAAATATCTTGATTATCGTAAAAGATAGATCCTATTGCTGAAGAGAGAATTGTTTGTAGATTTCAAATATTGAAAAATATACAGGGTGTCCTATTTAAAAAAATATATTTCTTTCCATACCTCGTAAACATAGCACGATTAAAGAAAATTAAAAATGTCAGTTGACGTCTTTTTGGATTTTTTTATTCAAGCAAATTCTAACCCGCTAGAAGCATCGTTCCGTTTAAAGAATCCACGCTGAATTATTTCAACATAGCAGAAAGACGCAGCTTTCAGGTTTGCGATAACAAAACAACAAAGTAAGTAAAGCTTGTGATGTCCTACTTGTGGGATGTTATACTTAAAATTATAAATAATTATTATGTGTTTATTGAAAAAAATTATAAAAAGTTGTGTATCTTAATAACATTGTCATTGCACCCGTATAGCACACATGTCCATTGCAGCCAGTGCTCGGGCTTTCAGAGCGATGAATTTTAAAATCGGTATCTTTACATGGAACCTATGTATTCGAGACTATTTGTTAGCATTCTTAAGGTGCAGTTAGACTGTGGTAGTGCAGTCGTCGTTGCATGGCAGCCGTAATAAATTTTTTTTCCATAGATAATGCAGAACAGGATCTTCTACAGATAAATAGTTAACAATATTTTTTGGTACACACTTTTTAATATAATTTACCTTGTTTAATGTTTTAAACTAATATTGGTTATAATAGACGCTCTTGCAAAATTTTTGAACATGTTAAAAGATCCACTTTACATATTTCTTTTGTATTAACCGAGAAAGTTCCGTTTTTTCTTAATATAAGTTCAAAAATGCTTTAGTTTTAAAATACCAAAGATGGACAAAATAAAACTTGGGGAAGAAAAAAATGTGGTAATTTTGCATTTGCATACATACATACAGTGAATAGTGGTATTAGCGATAAATTAACAAGGTACTATACTAGTTATATCTGATCCGCTGATTAATCATTCTGGTTTATTATAATTGCGAAGAAATTAGATCTTTTTTTCTAAGTGATAAAAAGCGCTTACTTTTAGCATTACTTCGCTTGTATGGAAAAATTATATCAAATAATTTACCTTCTTAATATTATATATTTCTTTAGTAATAACCTTTAGAAAAGTTATAGTACCGTATTATCAGCCGTGCACTTTGGTTGTAGTAAAAAAAACTCACACAGAGATAGGTAGATATTTTCGGGCGCGTATGAAAGAGATGGCATGAATACACCAACGTTAAGCATGGGAGTGATTTCGTGTAAAAACATACATCGATCTTTGCAATAAAATAAAATGAAGAAGGTATTATATTTACCTACGTCCCCATCCCCTGACCAACAGATGTTTAATAATATTAATGTTACCAACCTACAATACGCAGTGGCGATACAGTAAACCCCCCCCCCCCATCTTTTTACGTTAAACTATTAATTTTTCAAAAATTATTGGTACATTTATTGGTAAATCTGTAATTTCTGTACATTGAATATTTTTTAAACCAAAGAATATAAATACCTATAGCCTTATATAGTCAATAGATATACTGCTATACCTACAGCTATCAAGTAGAGGTGACCAAACTTTTTATCTTTAAATTATAAATAAGGCGGTCGTGTCATTTTTATTACCCATAAACAAAAACTAAGTAGGTACCGGCTATGTAGTAATCTAGAACTCTAATTTTAGCCATCCACTATAGTATAGGCTAATGGGATCGGCAAAAAGAAAGACCTAAATATAAAATTTTTTGATGAAGTCTGTCTGTCTGTCTGGGAGACAATTAGGCAAATCATTTAACCGAAATTTTATGAAATTTGGAAACATTGCCACTTATCCTTCTGACTATAATTAGTTGTTTATCTATAGATGTAATAAATCTCTAAAAGGACCATTTCTGTACATTGAATTTTACATTGACTATTTTTTTATATTCTATTTTTTTACCAAACGAGATACCAAAAATGCAATTTTTACAATTGTTGTCTGTATGTATGTCTGTTTGTTCCAGCATCACGCATAGATGGCCCAGCCGATTTTAATGGGACTTTCACTATTGCATTCCTTGTGTTCCTAGGCAACACATAGGTATTTATTTCGTCAAAATCGGTTTACGGCAACAAAAGTTATGGCATTTAAAGGAATAAAAGCGGGAAAAATGGGTAAAACCGCAGGCAAAGCGACGCGGCGGTATCTAGTGTGTAATAAAAGTAATATGTCTAGTGGGTAATATAAATAATATGTGAGGGAAAATGTTCTTTAAAAAAGTTACTTTTAAACAGTTTTATAAACAATTTTAGAAAATTACTAGTTTGACGTAGAAAAGGGGAGATGTGTAATATAGCGCCGCTGTTTATTGTAGGTAGGTACCATTATTAATTATTAACTTCGGCTGGTCAGGGGATAGGGAAATAAGTAAATATAATAATTTGTTAATTTATTGATAATATCGACTGTCTGCATTTCCACGAAATCACTACCATGCTTAACGTTGGTGTATTCATGCCATCTCTTTCATACGCGCCCGAAAATATCTTCCTATCTCTGTGTGAGTTTTTTTCACTACAATCACCGTGCACCCCTGATAATACGATATTAGAACTTTTCTAAAGCAATATATAAAATTAAAAAGGAAAATTATTTGATATAATTTGTCCATGCAAGCGAAGTAATGCTAAAAGTAATGGCTTTTTGTCACTTAGAAAAAAGGCTCTAATTTCTTCGCAACTATAATAACCCAGAATGATTAATCAGCGGATCAGATATAACTATTATAGTACCTTGTTAATTTATCGCTAATAACACTGAACACACTATTGACTGTATGTATGTACGCAAATATAAAATTAACACATGTTTTTTTTCCCCAAGTTTTATTTTGTCCATCTTTGGTACCCAATCAATCGTAATTTTAAAGCTAAAACATTTTTGAACTTATATTAAAAAAAAACGGAACTTTCTTGGTTAATAAAAAAGAAATATGTAAAGTGGATCTTTCTTAACATGTTCAAAAATTTTGCAAGAGGAAAAAAGGTAAATTATATTAAAAAGCTTGTACCAAAAAATATTGTTAACTATTTATCTGTAAAATATCCTGTTCTGCATTATCTATGGAAAAAAATTCACTACAGCTGCAATGCAACGACGACTACACTACCACAGTCTAACTGCAGCTTTAGGGAAGCAAAAACGTTCACTGAAGCTTTAAGTGGGTCTGTTGTGCCCAAGAATTTATTACGATTTTGTATATCATAATTGAAACCTACACGACTTGGGAAAATAAAACTATTTTAAGTTACTAAACCCATGATCCTTTATTGGAAGAAACCATTTATACCAAAATATTACAAAAACTGTTTACAGAAAAAGCGAGTCAACTCAGTTTGACACTTATTGACGTGTAATGTTTTGAAATTTTACCTTCTGTTAAAGTACTCTCTTTCTTGCCTCCCCCGAAAAAACAATAATTATTCTTTATCACTAACGGTTTGCATTCAAAATGCAAATTTTTACCAACTTTATAAAGCAACGGAAATTTAAATAATACAATTGCGCTTTTCAAAGAAAAAACATTAAACTCAACGAAAAGTCAAAAGATCAATCACAAAGTTTTTGCATAAAATGCCCCTTGAATTTAAAAGGAAAATAATAAAAGTCTGAATGGCTGGAATAAGGAAATTTCTGGATAAAACTCATAAATGCTTTATCGAGTCTGTACCAGATAAGGATTTTAAATAAAATCAATTTGCTGGAAATTCAGGAAAATATTTTAACTTAATGTATTTTTTAACCGTAAACAAAAGAAACACTAGTAACGATACAATAGACACTTAGGGCGATATTTACTAAGATGGGTTAGGGTTTAGGGCTATGGGACGTATGTGGTTTTTAATTTAATTTTGCAGGTTTTTCTTTAAATTTAAATAAAACTTGTTGGAATTTTGAACTTACTATAATCATATAAATGATTTCGCAAGGAAAAAACACAGGTTTTCCAAAAATTTCGTAAAAAAAATGAAAAAAAGTAAATTGACGGGGGGTTTATTTCCGTACAGTAGGCTTTTTAACTAAAAATACTCTGTTAAATGGGTTACTTACTTATATTTTTTTATCGCTTTTTATCCCTAAATTTGCAGAGGTCCATATGAAAAGATATATTCTTACAAAACACTTCTTCAATATGATGAAAATATTAAATTAAAATTTATAATCCATGTATTTTTATCGATTGAAAACTGTCAAAACACTTAACTGACGTTTCGCTCACTGACGCTTTGCTCGTTTTGAACGAGAACCGTACCTTCTGAAATAAAAGAAAGCCATCACAATCTATAAACGCGTGAACCACCAATTTTTACAGATTTTATTTTGACCATCTTTATAGAATTTTCTATACCTTTCTTCCTCCCCCCTCCCCCTCTTTAAATAAGGTAACAAATATTTTTATTGTTGATGTATTTAGTTATTTCATTATTTTATTTATCATTTTCAGTTACAAATGGTAACGAAAAGCAGTTACGAATTTTTCCCTCCCCCTTGTAACACTTACCTATGCCCCCGCGCCATCACTTAATCTATAGATGGTAAGGCAAGGTCTGGGAGAAATGCAGGGAGAAACGAGAGTAGGCAATTGCTCTCCCTCTTCCATGCTTCTGCAAAAAATCTCCGAATTTTCATAAAAATTTAGAAAAATTGCTAAAATCACACGTTCCTCTCGCCCCTAACGCGCAAGAATTTACCGCTGAAGACTTACCGGCAAGTAATATGACATCACCGCACAAATCACAAAACCGCGCAAAACCACCAAAACAATAAAAATTAAGCAAATCCCCAACAACCCAAAAAAGCCGCGGAATTTTTATTATTAGTATTTTTTACATGCGCTATTCTTTAATTTGCGCTGAATCAATTATTAGGCGAAGGTTGTTACGTTTTCGCGGTTTGTGAATATGCCGGAATCAATTTTACACTATAATTATATAGCACAAGATTTATACCGTGAAAGATTGCTTTTTAAGATTCCGCGCGCTAACAGTTACCACAAAAATTTTAACTTTTTATTTTTTTAGGCGCGTAGTTAATCGCCTTTCACAAGGTGGGCAAACGCCTAAGCAAACCGGATGTGTGTATATAAGAAATCTTTGTTTTCATTTTATTATTGACAAATAATTTTAAACTTATATGTATAAGACCTTTTTCTTGATTTAAGAGAGCAGTGATCACCCTGAATCAACTTAAAGTGAGATACCATACGTTCCTATGCATTGTTTTAAAAAACGCGCTGGAATACCCAATTGAAGCGAAAAAAAGCCTGGAATTTGGTTTTTTAGTAATTAAAATTCCTTCAAACCAAACTTGCACGAATAGAGAGTGCTTAATCGTAATCTTATCTCATGCTCAGTGTGCATGCTCAGAACGGATACTTCGTACAGAGTGATTCATTATATGTGGACACCCCGGTTATAGCCGTTAATATTAGAGATAGAAAAATGTTTTAATGTAACATTTTAATAATTTTGTCCAAATTTTTTAAAAACTTTGGCAAAAGCTGTCAAGTGTCATTTTTGACATTAACTTTCTTATTTTAAATTGAACACCCTGTATTTTTTTTATTTTGTCACGCTTTATTTTCCTTTCATATTTCAAAAATACAGGGTTTTTAAGATTTTCCTTAGGGATGGGATTTCAATAAATCAAACAGAAATGGCATAAAAAGTTCTGCGCGCACAAAAGAAACAGGTATATTGGGCAATGGTGCCAGTTTGTTATTATCTCCGGACTGCTTTCATGAGAAAAAATTGTCGCCACTCTTTCATTGTGAGCATAAATCATAGTTGCAATAATAACCGTTGACAAGATGTCTGCAAATTCCGCTAGATGGCGGCCACACCATGAGATGATCGAGGAAAAAATTAGATGTTTTCAGGTCCAAACCACAGCTTTTTCTTGCTTAAAGGAGGCGGCAAGGTCCATTATTTACGATACTGAGCGATAAACTCGTGAGGTTGTTAACATTAGAAAGAAATATCTTCGCTTTTAATTAAATTTCTTTCCATTCTGTTCTACTAGTGACATCTATCCGGAAACGGCCAAACCATGCAGCTAGCACTAGCAGCCAAAGAAATTAATAAACGGCGCTGTTTTTCCTGCAGAGCTTTTTGCTTGCGATATTATTGATTTTAAATAAAGCTGGCCCTACACTACATTTGATATTTTCGAGGTGTTTTATGACATGATCTCGAAACATGTAGCGAACCAATTCTTCAAAACTAGCGGGAGGGTAAAAGCGAAAAATAAGGGGCTGCCAATATTTTTAACACCCAAAAAGGGGTGAAAAGATTTATTTTGCTCTGTTTCTTTACAAAAAACGTTTTTGTTACGAAAAACTTGAGCTCTGCCACTTTTTTTATTTTTTTCTTCAACTTTCTCGAAATTTTCGTCGTACCGTAGAAAAAAATTATTTCCCCCATGATCATACTCTACTTTTATTCGAAAAAATGTAGAAACAGAGACGGGATTAGTTTTCCTAAAACGGGGGATCTTGGTTTCGAGTGAGAAGATAAAGGGCGCCGCAGGCAAAAAATTTTCAATTAAATTAGCCGAACGCAAAAATGTTAGAAAAACAAAGCACGAAATAAAAATGGCGCCGCTTACAATTTTTTTTCAAAAATTATGTAATTTCGGGAACGCAAAAAAATAGGTCTAAAGAGTATAATTTTTAAGAAAAAAATATCAATTTTCTCGCCCTCCTCCACTGGAACTACAGGGGCCGTGCACAAATTACGTAATGGTCATAGGGGGGAGGGGGGTTACAAAACGTTACGTAGGGGGGAGGGGGATTTTCGACAGCGTTTGCATTTGTGCGAAACTAAGAAAATTTGGAATGAAAATAAGTGAAAAGTTTTTTTTTTTTGGGGGGGGGGGGGGGTAGTGGTCTTGAAATCGTTACGTAATATTAGGGGAGTGGCGTGCCAAACCGTTACAAAACATTACATAGGGAGGGAGTCAAAAATTGGTAAAATCACCGTTACGTAATTTGTGCACGGCCCCACATCTGACTTATCCTCCTTTTTGATTTCGAATCAAAGTGCAAAACCCGGGTTGGACGTTCGAAGGCGTCAACCCATCCTATTTGCTTGATAAAGTTTCTACGGAAATATTTCAGTCGATTTCTCCGGCCGTGTATGAACGCTTTAGGTTAGGCATTTGCATGTATCTCAGTCCCCAGCCTGTAAACAGTGCGTAAGGACAATGGTTACAAAATGAAAAGCCGAAAAATATTTTTTTTTTACGATATCTTTCATCAGTTTGGTATTAAAGTCGAGCAAAAACAATTTTTATTCCAGTCCTAAAGGTATGAAAATGGAAAACGTTACAAAACAACAAGTTGGAATGGATTTACTACGTGTAAGATGTAGTGACAACATCGCCCCATGCCCATCCTTTTCTGCCTAATGTGCTTTTCCGTTTGTCTGCGTCTTATACACGGCTGCTTGGCCACCTAAGGATTTGCTTAGGAACCCTGTATATCAATTGTCTAGGTGCGGTAAAAATTTGTCGAGATATTGCATATTTTTGGTGGATTTTTGAACTCCCGTTAGTTCCGTTAATATTGAAGATAGAAAAAAAATTTTTAAAGCGAAAGTCGTTGAGTTTTTTAAGCACTTTATGTATGGGCGAGTTTGTAAATTTTTTTGACAACGGTGGAACATCGCTACCAAAATTCGGTTGACAGATGGGTTTGACATCCATCTGAGATCTAGCAGTGATAAAATGTCGTTGTTCCATCGAATACAAAAAGCACGAGTTGCGGTGTAAACAGCTGAGTGTCTAAAACAATCAAATCATACCTCAACTTCGGCTCGAGAAAATCGGAAATGTGACTTATAACTGCCGTATTCATAGTCGCTCCCAAGTCTCCCTTTTTCCTTGGGACATGTAAATTTTTTATGGGTGAAGGAAGGAGCCTTGAGGAACAACTATGAATACCATCCTTAAAGGTACTTATGCTGTACTTCTGGACAGTTTTTTCAAATTTATTATGATGTCTAGCTCATCATCAGAGTCTTGCATTAATATTATGGCTCACCACTCCATTAAGCATCCTGTACTGTACCTTGTATTAACCAAAATGCATAAAAAAATATCTTGGTTTGAATAAGTTATAAAAAAACTGAAAAAAATAAATAACCATAAGGTAGGGTTATGTTTAATCCAACGAAGATTTTCCACCGACTCCCGAAGCCGCTGGCGATCGGTGCCAACATTTCTTGGATTGGTGAAATCCATCGAAAAATTTAGGAACGTTATTGTTGGACTGGTGAAATCCATCTAAAATTTATGAACTCTTTTGTTGATACCGGTGGACCACCGGTTGATTTACAAACTCGCCCTATATTTTGCCAGAAAATGTCAAATGTCATTTTTATGTCAAATGTATATAAATAACTAAATTAAATTAGGACTACTCTATTTTTAAATACGAAAGACAAAAACAACGGCCACAAGAGATTTACTAATCTAACAAATGCTCGAACACGTAACCATTTACGTAAATATTTCTTTTATTTTTCATAATTATTTTTTTTTAAGTCTTTAAAAAAACAAATCTTTAGTTATTTAAGTAAGGTTATGTTATTAATCTTCTTTTTTCTATACACTCCACCAAATTCTAGAATGCCGGTTCCACAGTTTCACTTCTATTTCTCTCTCTCTCTCTCTCAAAAAGAGTGAGAGCAACAAAATATAATTTGGCGGTAATCCGAAGCAATACGCATGTGTAAACTCAATCCCCGTTTTCATGGAAAATCGGTATTTCGATCTCAATACGATCTTGATCCAACCCTAAAAATTTTCAGAGTCGGATCTAGATTGAAATCGATTTGAATACTGTAAAAACAGGCGTTTTCATGGACGGTATCGGATTGAAATCGTTTTCAGAACGAACTAAATTCCTATGAAAACGTAGCAAATGCCTTCTATAAATATTAATATCTTCATTATTTCTTCGATTTTCAATTTCTTCTAAGGTGTTCGGGCGATTTGAGTAAATAGTCTCCTTTAAATGTTCCCACAACCAAGTATCCAGAGGTGTTAAATCTGGGGAGTTTGGTGGACATGGTATGGTCCCATTTGGACCAAGCCATATGGGATAATTTTGATTTAGAAAATTTGTTACTGCTAAAAAAAATTCCATCCGTAACCTTCCATTGGATATCCAAGAGTACCCGATAATATGGCAGCAGGATGGGGCATCAATTCACAATACTAAATCTAAATCAAAATGATCCCATATGGCTTGGTCCAAATGGGACCATATCATGGCGACCAAACTCGCCAGACTCCTCCGGATATTTGTTTGTGGGAAGACTTAAAGGAGACTCTTACTCAAATCGCCTGAACACCTTAGAAGAAATTAAAAAAATTAATAGAAACCTGAGACATAAAATAATCAACACGATTTCTGGCCTAAGAAGACATTATGAACTTTGTGTTGAAGTAAATCGTGATATGTTCGAGCATTTGTTAGATTAGTAATTTTGTTGTTGTTGTTGTTGTTGTCGTTCGTATTTAGAAATAGAGTAGTCCTAATTTACTATTGACACTATTGACATAAAGTAAAATTTGACAGTTTCTGGCAAAATATATATAAAGTCCATAGAAAACTGAACAACTTTTGCCTTTAAACTTTTTTTCTATCTTTAATATTAAGAGCATTAACGGGAGTGCAAAAATCCACCAAAAACATGCAATATCTCGAAAACTGTTTACCGCACCGCATTTTTAAAATAACAAAGGAAAACAAAAATAAAAAAAATACAGGGTGGTCAATTTAAAATAAGAAAGTTGATGTCATTTGTCAGTTTTCAAAAAATTTGGACAACGAGATAACCGCGGTGTCCAAATATAATGTACAACAGCGACTACGTCTGTCCTATCTCTACGACCACCCTTGCAGTATTCGTACTCAGCTAGCGTATCCTAACCATTTTGTTATCTGTGGGTTTTCACAGTTTCACTCCTTCTACTTTCCATTCTATTGCCCCCTCACTTGCAAGCGCTGAACAAGAATTGGTTTGGTTACGTCGTAAGCACAGTTTTAACCCTTTAAAAAACGCTTGCCAATTTTAATAGTGGGATTTACTAAAAGGGTATAGCCTATTTTAGACAGCTCCTAACTTTAAGTGAAATTGTTGGTTTTAAGCATTTTATACTAACTTCCTTGAGTTTTCGACATAGTATGATTTATAAGAATAATTTTAGCTCTTTTTTTTTAGTGAAGAATCATCTTAACACAATCTTTTGTTGGATTTAAGAAGAAAATTTCTATTTAAAAGAAGTGTTTCTTAACCCTAGGGTGGGATCTAAATGGTAAACACTCTGTTGAGTAAATTAAAATTGACGTTATATGTTACCCTTATCAAAACTTACCCTTGTTTATTGATTTTTGCGATTAATACTCATTGTCACAAAACCATTTCGATATCTAATCATAAAATAAGAATTAGATTAACTTTGTATTTATTTAAAAGGGATTTTTATCTATCGAAAGTATGAAAAAACTTTACAAACACAAACCCATCGCAATCGCAAACTACAAATAAAAATATTTCATCAAAGTAGGTCATGAAAAAAAATGCGGCTAAAAACAGACCTGAATCCAACTAATGCGTTCGCAAAGGAGTCATGTCGGGTCAACGAACTGTTCGGTGCCCGGTTCTCTGGTAGAACATGATAAAATGGCCATTAGCGAAGTACCGATAAAAACTGCAGAGTTGAGACCTTTGAGTCTGATCTTTCAGTGGAAAGCTTTGTTTGATGATTAAGCTTTTAGATAAACTCAATGTTTTAATTTCAGTTATGTTTGTAAATAAATGAATAGGTACAGTTGTTTTGGATTTTCTTCATTGGAGACAGTTTTCGTGTATAATCACCTGACCTTCACTTATGTTTGTTTTGCCTCATAGTGCCCCCATAAGTATATTTTTTGTGCTGAAAACGGTTTCAAAATATGGCGTTTTTCTGGACAAAATTGTAGGTGTTTTATTGGTTAATGAACAACTTGAAATATTAAATAAGGTAAATTAATCCTTGTAAAAGCGGTTACTTAGGTAAATTATAAACGAACTTATTACCAATTGCCACAAAACGATCCTTTCTGGGGGCTATAAATTTAAACCACCCCCCAGAGGTGGTCTAGAAAATCACCAACTTTATAACCTCAAACACAGATAATGAAGCTATTATGTGCCAAATTTTTGACGTATTTACCAATTGCCATTTTAAAACCTGTCAGAAAAAAATAGTTTTAGGGCATTTTCTCCTAAAATATGGTATATTTTGAGAAAAAAGCAGTTTTTTAGTGGTATTTTGCAATAGCAATACAAAATAATTAATACCTTTGTGTCTTTTCTCTATGGGTAAGTGTTTTCTGAAAACTGGTTTTAAAATTTAGTACCCCTCACAGGTGTAAATATTTAGACCTGTGGGGGTACTATTTTAGATCTTAGTAAATCCCACTCTAGTGTCAAATAACAAGTTCTTTACGCATTTAGAATTTCTATTTATTTTTAAATATTTATGCTTAAAACTTAGCCCAAGTACAACTTGTTGCAAAAATTCTCTAACGTGGAGCTCACTCAAGGTCGATATACTACAGGTTTCCCACAGTGTTTTTTGGATTTTTTAGGACTTCTTTCGGATTATTGTAGTTTTTTCATTCAAAACAGTGACTGTGAGACGTTTCCGGCAATAACACTTTTGTGTCTTACAGTTATAAAACCTCGGATAGCGCTAGAAAAGTGATTTTTCAATGATTTTAAAGCGGTTTTAAGGTTAGTTTTTTGATACTTTAAGGCTGCTCTAGAACCTGCGTACAAATGGAAGGGGTATTTAAGGCAATCATTATATTTTAGAACTATTGCCTTATTTTTTTAAGGGTTTTCATGTCAAAACTAGTAAAGTAAAATATAGGCTAGGTTATGTTTTTAAACTTACTTATAACATGTTTTAGATGCCTGGATTCTCATGCATCATTGGTACATGTACCAACACTTCAGGAAAAATGAAACAGAGTGAAGAGAACATTATTTTTCATTGATTTCCCAAAGACTGAGCTTTGGTTAAAACATGGCTGGGAAAGTGCTTGGGAAGAAGAAAAATAATAGTTAAATGGGCCAGAATATGCAGCAAACACTTTGTAGACGAAGATTATGAAGATTGCTTTAAAGCAAGAATTATGGGAACTCATCCGAAAACATTAAAACAGGTACCTAATTTAGTTAAATAGATTGTGCATTGCTATTAAAAGGCAGCAAAAGGAAAAGCCATAATTAAAAAAAAAATGGGGTAGAGCAGGGAATACTTAGAAGTAATTAACTAAAACCAGGACTTGCCCAGGATGGCTTATACCATTACCTACCATATACTATGCCTCTCACATCCTATTTGAGTGCCCATCACTCATCAACGGCTCAACATATTTTAAAAGCAACAAAAAAAAATAAAATAAGGCTTCTGTGTCAGAGAAGCATGAATAAATAAAGGCTTTACAATATCCAAGAGAGAGATCCAAAGACAATCATACTAATTCACCGCTAGGCAGGTGATTTCTCTAAAGACCCCTTTACCTAAAACAAAAAAATTATAGGAATCTTTGCAACCTATTTTACAAGTAAATATTGAAACTTTGAAATAGCAGTCCTTTTTGCATGTAAATATACAACATTCTTTTTTGCATACCTATTTGTAAAAAAAAACATTACTTAGGTACATTATTTTACACACAAAATTTGCATTGTGTTTTTGTAAGAACTAATTTTTCGGAAAAATTAATCTAGCTGTGGGCATTTTTTTCAAAAATTGTTTGTTAATTGAGACTTTTTCACCCACGTATAGAACAAATGACCAATTTTGTCAAGCTAAGTTTGTGTAAATATAAAAAAATATTGGGTATCAAACCACATCTGAGTGAAAAATCTGTCAACCCACTCACCTTGACTACTGGTAGCTTTAGAGTCCATGGGAGAAAGGCAAAACACGGCAACAAGTCTGCTATTAGTAGTAGATTTATATGCCAAATTGCAAAAGAGAAGAAACACAAAGCATCACAGTGTAAATGTGATCTGAAAATATCCTGCACAGTGAAAAAAGGCGAAGGATCCATGCAAAAAGTGGAATTTTCTCAAAACAATGTCGGATGGACATTTTGCCTTTCTCCTGTGTACTCTTGATATTGTTATCTCAATGCTACAGTTTAAATTATTTATTGCTAAACTTGAGAAAATTTGTGGTTTTACCATTTCAAATTTAAATTAAAACAAAATTAAAATAACTTTAACCACTCAAATTTCTTACAAACTCTTATTATCCAGATTAGCTTTTGTATGCTCCTGTCGTCCTTTTGCATATTCCTCGAAAGGTCACTATTAGTCAAATAATTTGACCTAAGTGGAGTTGTGTCGGATATCGACTCACGATTGGACGTATTCAGAATGCGGTCAGCGGCAGATAGCCGACGAGCGGCCATGCCCCGGGTCTCTACTCCGTGAGAAGGCATAACTAAAATTTGGAACACCCTGGCCAAAAGCTAAGAGGTCCCAAAAAATTATCCACCTTCCCGCCGACCTTCAGTCAGGCGCCTCAATCAAATAAACTCAAAAAGTGCACGTGACACACTACTGTGGCTGCTGCCTGAATTAATGATGATTTGACTTGAAGTTGAAATATGGCCAAGGTGTTTGCACTTGGGGCACCTATACACATCAAACAATTAAAAAAGGAGATGGCCCAAGCGACTTCTACCCGACTAAATCTAAACTACTGATAAGTAGTTCTTCGCAAACAGTTGCGGAATAACTGGCCACTAGGCAAAACACAAATTAGTTCGAAACAACTAAGGTCCTTGAAACAGTTCAAAGGGTTAGGAGATTAATCCACTGGAGTACGTGATCACTTCGTAGAAAATCATACAACCGTGAATAGTTTTCCCCGAGCGCTGTAAGGGTGTACTAAAGTGTGTTGGGGAGAAAGTTATGGTTTGATTCAGTTCGAATTCTTTTCCCGATGTTTCGAGACGGATTCTCACAACCGAACAAAAGTTTAATTACGGCACTAGGAAAAATTCTCGTTCTGTGTAAATAGGGGGAATTTAACCTTTATACGTATACGACCAGATACCGGAAACCATAAATCGTCGTGGGCCGGTTATCTGTGCTGTCCCTGCAAGCTGCTAGGGATGGACGGCGGATGCGTCGTCAGATGATGATGAGCGTCGAAAATTCTAGCGTGCTGGATAAGGCAGGATGGCGGCCAATGTGACGTCCCAGATGGCACCGGGAGTCTCAGCTAAGATCGCTTCACCAGACTACTGCTAGACGAATCTTGAAGTTCCAGATAGTTTGATAATATCAAAACTGCAGGACATCGGCTCATAATTTTCCAATGAACCACAAACATATTTATAATCTTTTCACCCCGGAGACTGTATCCAAAATTTGGGTCGACCCCCAAATTTCCTTCTGACCAATCACGTGGTGGAGCGCAGTCAAAGCCGCACTGTGTAAAACTTTAATCCATGAAAAATCCAAAAGTACTTGCAAATGTTTTAATCTAAAAGCACTAATAGTCTCCAGTACCCCTAAGCCTACTGTATACCAAATTTTACTCAATTCGGTTCAAAAACAAAAAAGTAGATTTCGAGAATTGAAATCTAAAAAACATTGCCTAGGCCCTAGCTCCCTTACTATGAACTAACCTAAGACATGTGATATATCAAAATTCGTGTCACAAGGATGCGTAACTTGTGGCTATGACAGATTTTTGAAAAAGTCTTTGTTTTAAAAGATATTTAAAAATTTCACTTTTTTCAAATCTAAAACTCTTAACCGACAATAACTCCGTTGTCAAGCGTCGGTCCGAAAACCTAATCACACCAAAATGCGAGGCTCGGCAAGACGCTTATTTTGACAGACGCCAACCTTTACCACTTCGTATAGTCCCGGAGTTATTTGCGCTTTATTGGAAAAATTATACAAAACATGATGTTTTAAACTTATTCCAATCGGTTAATACTTAAACAACCTACTAAAACACCCCCAGAAAGCAAGAGCCCGGGATATAGGGTGACCACAGAATAAACCAAGATGCTAAAATACCGATCTATAGGCTTAAAAAGTGACTAGAAAAAGGCGATCCTACGACACTCCTTAGACAATATGGGTGCTCACATAAGAAAACTGATCAATAGGCATTGTCAGGGGCGTGTCAAACGCCCCCACTGCCCCCGCAAGGCGGGGGGGGCCACGGCATATTAGCCTCTTAGCCACCTTGCCTTAAAAAAGGCAAAAAAAGGATATAATATATAAAAACAAATTGCGCACACAAATTTCTTCAGGCTCCTTTAAAATTGCATATATTTTGACCAATGTACAGAGGGTACCCGAGACCTAAACTCATGTATATTTCACTTGTTTTTGGTACTTTCTGTTACATCAGCAGAACCAAAAAGAACATTTTCAAAGCTGATGCTAATAAAGAGCTTTCTAAAGTCTGGAATGAAACAAAATCGCCTTAGCTATTTGGCAATAATATCAGAAGAGAACGAAAAGCAAAAGATGTAGATATCTAATTTATAAATATAAAAATCTTGTAGTATATGTTTTTTGGTTTTCTTAATATATTATACAATAGTTGTTGTTCCATTTTTTCAATATCAAATATCAGGGTTTCACATTGTCGAAAAAAAAATATAGAGTAGAACAGGGGTTCATCCTAAAAAATTTTGCGGGTGGGCATCAGAAAAATCTGACACACTTCTGAGCATTGTATATAGAAAAAAACATTTTTATTTAACAAAATATATTTTTTTACCTGTACCATCTTTATTGCTGACCCAGTCAAAAAAAAAAAAAAAATGACCAAACAACTCCTTCATCGAGAGAGATTCGAGTTAAAGAGAGGTTCAAGTTATAGAGGTTGGATAGAAGTGTAGTTTTAAAAAAATTGAAAATAGTAAAAAAAACAAACTTTTCAAATATATCAATATTATATTGTAAATTTCAATTAATATATTTAAGAGTTTTATGTATATAATTTTTTTACAAAAGATCTTTCAATTATTATCTAATTATATTACATAATACCATAACACTAATAAAAAAAAGACTTTAAGAAGATTTTATAATTGAAAAAATTAGTGCTAATTAAATGCCAAGTAACAAAATTTTGTGCTCTTGTAGTTTCCAAGATATGACCTACACTGCTAGCTACCATGCTAAAATGGTCCAGAAAAGTAGTAGTGATCTAAATGATTCAGAAAAATAAATACTAATTAAATGTTCTACTTTTTCTGCATATTTTATAAAATTAACCTGGTGCACTGCTAAGTTTAGTGTTTAAATTTGAGTTCTCGGGAAAGAATTAAGACGTTGGTGGTGTTTTCTATATTGGAATAAATTAGTTAGGTGCTAATTAAATGCCAAGTAATCAAATTTTGTGTTCTTGCAGTTTCCGAGATATGCACTGCTAGCTATCCGTTAAAGATAGCAGTGCACCAAGCTAGAATGGCCCCGAAAAATGGTAGAGGGGTCTAAATGGTCTAGAAAATTAAATGCTAATTAAATGCTGCCATTTCAATAAAAAAATATATTTTATACTTTTTTCTGCATATTTTTTAAAATCAATGTGGTGCAGTACGCATATTTGAGTTCTTATAAAAGAAGGCGTTGGTGGTGTTTTGTTTAAATAAATTAGTGCTATTTACGTGCTAATTAAATGCCAAGCAAACAAATTTTGTGCTCTTGTGGTTTCCGCGATATGGTTTGCACTGCTAGCTACCTGTTAGCAGTGCACCGATTTAATTTTTTAGCATTTAATTTTCTGGACCATTTAGAACACTACCACTTTTCTGGACCATTCTAGCATAGGGCACTGCTATCTTTAACAGGTAGCTAGCAGTGCAGGCAATATCTCGGAAACTACGAGAGCACAAAATTTGGTTACTTGGTATTTAATTATCACATAAATAGCACTAATTTATTCCAATATTAAAAACGCCACCAACGTCTTCTTTCATGAGAACTTAAATATGCCTACTGCACCATATTGATTTAAAAAAATATGCAGAACCACTCTACTACTTTTTTGGACCATTCTAGCATGGTGCACTGCTATCTGCAAAAACACAAAATTTTGTAACTTGACATTTAAGTAGCACTTAATTAGTACTAATTTTTCCATTCATAAAATTTTTGCACTGCTGACTTTGTACTGCTAACTTTAGGGACAGTAAAAAAAGTACAAGAGCAAACTTTTCAAATATATATTTTAGTAAGTTTTGTACTGTAAATTTAAATCATTCTTAGATTTATGTATATATAAATGTTTCTGTAAAATACCTTTCAATTATATAATTATAGCTACTATACATAAAGTTAAGGAAAGCTGCAATGATTTCAGTCAGGATTTAATTCCATCATGTATACATAGTATAAATTTTTTCTTAAATAATACAGCACAAAACCCAACGATTAATTATCTTGAGAATGGTTTAGTTATTTTATTTTTACGGACACAAAATTTATTTTATTTGACTCATGCCCCTTATGTTGTTATTGTTTAATAAAGTAAATTTCGTGTCCGTAAAAATTAAATATTTAAACCATTTTCTTAAATGTTATTCTTTAAGATCTCGTGTCCACGATCGATCATCGATTTCCTCTTCCATAATCTTAAAGAATTCTCCACAGAGTAATTGTCCCAAATTACACAGAATCTGCATAAAATGAAGAATTGGGAACCTAAGCCGGCCAACTAAAAGCAAAAAGAGAGCACACAAAAGCTATTAATGCTTTAATAGTACACAAGACAAGAAGCATGTAATGAAAGGTGGACACAAATAACACATAATTCTGGAATATATTTTTTATAGAGCCTAGGTTTATAAAGGTGCTTTTAATGAATACTCTTTAAAATGATCGTGAACCATAGTATATGAATAGAGTAATTTCCCTAAGAAATTCCCTTAATTTTGATTCTTATACCCTGTTAAAGCTCTTTTTTTCCCGCAAAAATATTAAATATTAAGAGCTTTAGAACATTGAAGTAAAACCTAGCAAAAGTTATAACCATTTTAAACAAAAGTTTCCAAGACTTTACAAAAAGATATTACAGACAAATTCGAGTAAAGAGTTTCCTCTTTTTACAGGCCTAACCCACCTTTGTTTTATGAACCCCTAAAATGATTATTGGTGAAATATTTATATATACTAGCTTGTACAAATTTTAGCCATTGAAGAACCCTTCCTCAGATGTAAAACTTGTTCCCCATTTTATTTAAGCTGCATTAGAGTCCAGACGTTTTAAATCAGCTCTGAAAAATAGGTTAAATCGACCAGTTAAAAAAATAACCTTAACCTATATTTTACTTGAGTTTTGGCATGAAAAAACTTTAAAAAAAAGTCAGGGAATAGTTCTGAAATAGTTTAATGAAGGCCTTAAATACCTCTTCCATTTGTAGGCAGGTTCTAAAACAGTCCTTAAGTATCAAAAATCCACTTTTAACTCAAAATCCCTGAAAAATCGATTTTTTAGTACCATCCGAGGTTCTATCACTATAAAAGGCATAAGTGTTTTTAACGGAAGGGTCTCAGAATCACTTTTTTTAACAAAAAAAAAATAAGATAAAAAGAAAATATTAAAAAAAACGAAAAAAAAATAGTAAACAAAGCCGAAGTCAACGTGTGACGTAGATCAAATCTGTGACATTACAGTTGGCCAGTTGGGGTCGATGACTTGTCAAATTCTGTGGGCAACCTGTAGTATATCGACCTTGGAGCTCACCCACGATGAAGGACAAAAAGCTTAACAGATGGACCGATGTAGAAACACTAGTAACGATATAACAACAATGTTTTGTACTCATTTAAAAATTGAATTTATTTTTTTAAATATTTATGCTTGAAACTTAGCCCAAGTACAAGTCGTTGCAAAAACTCTCTGACCTGGAGGTCACCTACGATGAAGGAAAACAAGCTGCAGAGATGGACCGATGTAATGAACTTCGTAAAGAGGACAGTTCGCACAAAAAGTCGCAGAGATGCAAAAAGGGGTATGATAAAAAGGGCCAATGAAGACATTGAATGACGGCGTAATTTACAGGCCTACGGGCTACCTTCCTGCTACTACTACTTTTACCACTCAGTGTATCAAGTCCAACCAAATTATAATAAAAAATTTTAACAGCAATTTGATAAGTGGAAAAGGGGCTTATAATAAAAGTTTTAAAAAATGCGTGAGTGATGGTGTGGGGAGGGAGGGGGGGGGGGTATTGCAATTTCCGGCAAAACTTTACTTTATATCTTAAAAGCTTTAACACAAAAGTTGTAGGTCATGCCAAAATCTACAACTTTTGCAAATGTCACTTTTTAACATAGGCTCAAAATTTTCGAGAAAAATGCAAAATATCGCAATTGTTTTTCTTTTCGTTTTTTAATTTTCATTGTTGCAAAAATAATTGAATTTTCCCCAAACCAGGTAAAATGATTTCCACAAGATTTTATCACTGGGTTAGATGCAAAAATTTACCATATTTATTAAGAGACATCAAAAGAATTTTATCTGCTTGTCCGATTTATGCAGAAATCAAAACAAGATTTAAAAAAAAGAGACCCTAATAAAAGCCACTGTTCCATTTGAAAGACATATTGATTTTAAATAATCGTTGCGTTCTAACAATTAAAACCAATATTTACTAGACATTGTGGATGAATACTTAAGATTTCCATTTGCCTTTCCAAAAGATAACCTAGATCATAACCTATATTTTACTTAAGAGTTTTGGCATGAAAAAACTTTAAAAAAAAGTCAGGGAATAGTTCTGAAATAGTTTGATGAAGGCCTTAAATACCTCTTCCATTTATAGGCAGGTTCTAAAGCAGTCCTGAAGTATCAAAAATCCACTTTTAAATCAAAATCCCTGAAAAATCGCTTTTTTAGTACCATCCGAGGTTCCATCACTATAAAAGGCATAAGTGTTCTTAACGGAACACTTTTTTCAACAAAAAAAAAATAAGATAAAAAAGAAAATATTTTAAAAAAACGAAAAGAAATAGTAAACAAAGCCGAAGTCAACGTGTGACGTAGATCAAATCTGTGACATTACAGTTGGCCAGTTGGGGTCGATGACTTGTCAAATTCTGTGGGCAACCTGTAGTATATCGACCTTGGAGCTCACCCACGATGAAGGACAAAAAGCTTAACAGATGGACCGATGTAGAAACACTAGTAACGATATAACAACAATGTTTTGTACTCATTTAAAAATTGAATTTATTTTTTTAAATATTTATGCTTGAAACTTAGCCCAAGTACAAATCGTTGCAAAAACTCTCTGACCTGGAGGTCACCTACGATGAAGGAAAACAAGCTGCAGAGATGGACCGATGTACTGAACTTCGTAAAGAGGACAGTTCGCACAAAAAGTCGCAGAGATGCGGGGTATGATAAAAAGGGCCAATGAAGACACTTGTAACGAAGTTACTAATTTTATTTATTTATTTTAGCTTTTCTTTTCTTTTTAGGTACTTCATGTCTCATAATTTCTGTAATTTCTATGACGTTTTATTATTTTCTATTCTTAGACTCTAGACATCGCTTTGACTCGCCACGTTTCCCTTTCCTGCTATGCTGCACGGTCAGCGAGCTATACCCCACCGCTTTGCGCGCACAGCCTGCTCGACGGGAGTATGGTAGGTGGGGATACGCGAGGCTATTTAAAGCGATGTCGAGCGCGTTTCTGGGCATTCATTCTGCCGACCGCCCGCCGTAAACTATTCCACCTGGGCATTCATTCTGCCGACCGTCCGCTACCAACAACTCCTTCGACCGACCGCACCGAAAACACACATCACCTGCCAGAACCCGATAGGTAAGCACCTGACCAGTATAGCGGGGTTTTCTATACATACCGTAAAATGTAGTTTTCCGTATGGTAAGTAGAGGTGAGATGGGTTACCGCTGGCTCGGAATACGGGTAACACATCTCTCTCTCTAGCACCAGGCGAAGCTATTAATGGGTTTGTCTTGCGCTGTCTGACCGGTTAGTGAGTGAGAGGGAGACAGTGCTATCGCTGGATCGGATTACCTTTAGGACTGTCTTTTTCTCTCTGCATCTCTCTCTAACTCACGGTTTGACAGCGTATGGAGTAATTCATTGAGAAGCAGCGCCACCGGATCGTTTTATTTAAGCATGTGACGACAAAGGCACTGTAATTGGAGGTTAGGTGTATTATCGCTGGTTCGGAATACGGGTAATACATCTCTCTCTCTAACACATGGCTAAACTACCTACGTAGGTCGATCCTGTGTTGTTTGACCGGTTAGTGAGTGAGAGGGAGACAGTGCTATCGCTGGATCGGAATACCTTTAGGACTGTCTTTTCCTCTTTGCATCTCTCTCTAACACACGATGGAACAGCATATGGAGTGATTTATGGAGTAGTGGTGCTATAAAGGTATCTTTGTCTGACACACTAATTTCTTATTTCTCTAAACCTGCTATGAATTCTATATATGTAAATTCCGCTATGTTGGGGGTGCCGTATTAAGGAGCTTTCTACCGTTAACATTAAATATCAAATACTGGGGTTTACCGTAAACTTTATGAGACATGCAAGTTACCGACTATTTCTAATATTTTCCGTCCTTTTCTATTGTATACGTCTGCTGATTGCTAAATAAAGAGACCTGTTGATAATAAATTAATAAGTTATAATAAATCCGCCATGTTGGAAAATTGGTTGTTTTACTCGTGTTACTTAGGTTAAGAATCGAGACAGCTAGACCCCTGGTTTAACCGTCTCCACTGTTTAAAAGCTACCCGACGCTGTGGGCCCTCTACCACATAAGTCCAGAGGGTGGCGCCCGAGATACTTGTTGGATTATCTCTCAGAGGAGTAGTTAATCCAACAGAAACCGATGCCTACCGCTTTAAAGCGTAAACAACGTTACACACTGAATGATGGCGTAATTTACAGGCCAACGGGCTACCTTCCTACTACTACTTTTACCACTCAGTGTATCAAGTCCAACCAAATTATAATAAAAAATTTTAACAGCAATTTGATAAGTGAAAAAGGGGCTTATAATAAAAGTTTTAAAAAATGCGTGAGTGATGGTGTGGGGACGGGGGGGGGTATTGCAATTTCCGGCAAAACTTTACTTCATATCGTAAAAGCTTTAACACAAAAGTTGTAGATCATGCCAAAATCTACAACTTTTGTAAATGTCACTTTTTAACATAAGCTCAAAATTTTCGAGAAAAATGCAAAATATCGCAATTGTTTTTCTTTTCGTTTTTTAATTTTCATTGTTGCAAAAATAATTGAATTTTCCCCAAACCAGGTAAAATGATTTCCACAAGATTTTATCACTGGGTTAGATGCAAAAATTTACCATATTTATTAAAACACATCAAAAGAATTGTATCTGCTTGTCCGATTTATGCAGAAATCAAACCAAGATTTAAAAAAAAAGAGACCCTAATAAAAGCCACTGTTCCATTTGAAAGACATATTGATTTTAAAGAACCATTGCGTTCTAACAATTAAAACGAATATTTACTAGACATTGTGGTTGAATACTTAAGATTTCCATTTGCCTTTCCACGTTCTGATATATCCTCTTCAACAGTGTACAGTTGTTTGACTGAATTTTTTTTAATATTTGGTACTCCAGGATATATTCATAGTGATAGAGGGTTGATTGACCACTCTGTTTACCTGTTAATTTTATCTACTTATTTATATGTCTATTTATGTTGTTATGTTAGTCATTGTCAGAAATGTCTGTACTGGAATTTTTAGTTTATTAGAGTCTTAATTCCGAAGGTTTTTTTCATTACAGTCCCCAAAGGCGTATCCACAAATTTAATTAGGTTTTCAACCATAGGTCATACTTATACCAAAACCGGGGTAAGTAGACCTATTGACATATATAAAAAATTATTTGCGGCTTTATAACAAATAGTAGTTTACCTAACTAGTGCGGAAAATGCTAGTTTTCCACACGCGATTGCAGATGCAGCAATTAAGTGCGGAAAAGTCACTTTACGCGCGAGCTACATACTATATTTTTTCTACTCGCTTGACTTAAGTAATTATTTAACCCAATAAAAGGAATTTTAAAAATGTTGCTCTTTATTTATCGTGAGTAAAATGTTTACCTAACACAAAAAAGAAAATTTTTAAAAATATAGCAATATATTTATTTTTGGTTGAGTGCAGAAAAGTACCATAAAGTTAACTTTTCCGCACTAGTGTGGAAAAGTGAATTTTCTGCGCTCTAGTAGAAAAAAAATATTTTAAGAAACTCATTTAATTTTTAGCCTTTTAGAACTATTCACCTATTTTTGTAGAATGGGTCCCTCTCACCCCGCTTCACCTTACCTACTTTAAAAAACCAATAAAAATCTAAATACAAATATTTCATTTATCTTATTACTAGTTTTTACAAGGAAGGTATAATCTTGTAAAACTCTAAAGAGCCATGTAAGAACTCACCAACTGTAATGAAAAATTACATGTATTCTTGGCAGGGAGCCATCAATTAAACTCAACTTGTTATTTCAATCAACTTTAAATTTAGAAGAGCTATTGAAATTCGAGTTAAGTATTGCATAGTGAAATGCGCTATTAGATTCTCTTAAACAAGTAAATATTTTGAAAAAAATAAATTGAAAACTAACTCCATCTAGTGCGCTGGAGCGATGGTTCTGGTAGCTAGAACCATGGCTCCAACACACACCTTCTTGATTTGTAGGTCGATGGCCAAATAATTCATCCAGTTCCTCCCAAAACGGCCTTAATTTAAAGTAATTGTTTTTCAACGTTTTCCATTTAGCTCTTATTTGAACAACACTTGCGAAAATCTTTCTTCTTCATTTCGTTTTCTACTCTACGATATATATCAGCGTTTCTAAATCATTTCATGTCTCACATGTCCATTGTTTGTTTATCCCTTATGATGATCAAATAAAAAAATATACTTTAAGCACATAATTTAATTTTTAGCCTTTTAGCAGTATTCATTTAGTTTTGTAGACTAACTTCACTTTACCTACTTTTAAAAACCAATCAGAATCTCGTAAAAACAAATATTTAATTTTTATTATTGGTAGCTTTTACAAGGACAGTAGAATCTTGTAAAACCCTAAAGCACAATGTAAGAACTCACAACTGTAAAAAAAAACTTTCATGGTATTTTTGGCAGGGAGCCATCAATAAACCCAATTTGTTATTTTGGTCAACTGCCTCTTTGATTTATAGCGAATATCACTACCGGTTCAAGCCAGAGACCAAGCTAGAACTTTGCAAGCTCTAATTTAAACTACAGGTATAGAAATTCGAGTTGGGTGCAGTATAATGAAATGCGCTATTAGATTCTCTTAAACAAGTAAAAATTTACCTCCATCTACTGCGTTGAAGGCATAGTTGGAGCTACCATATTCCCCTTCCAGATTTGCAGCAGGTCGACCAAATAATTCATCTAATTCCTCCCAAAACGGGCACTCAAGGCGTTGTAAACCCCTCACAATATTATTGCGCTTTCCTTTAAAGTAACTGTTTTTCAACGTTTTTCATATTTGAACAACACTTTTATAAAAACCTTTCTCCTTCATTTCCTCTTCTACTATGCGATATATATCAGCATTTCTAAATCGTTTCATGCCCAACATGTCCATTAATTATTTATCCCTCATGATCGTCAGCATAAAATTGTTTCTAAATTTCCCCAGGCCACTCTTTTTAGTGATTTTGAAAATCTGTTGTGCTGGGTTGGTTTTTTTTAATTGTTTTGGATTGGTTTAAGTTTAGTTGGGTTGAGTTGGCTAAAAAACTCAGGAAGAGGTGTTGCACAGCACGGCAGAAGATTACATGACTGTAGATGATTTTCAAATGTCATTGCAAAAGTCCGTGGCCAACGTAAGCTTTAAGCGTTTATAAATAAATAAATGTTTATTATAATTTTTACATTACAATAGATAAAAGTAAAAGTGCAAAGAAAAATTAATAATGGAAAATGAAAATAAACAATTCACTTTTGAAGTGGTTTTACCCACTTGTTGTGAAAGAAAAGTCAATGGAAGGTTCTACGATAGACACAGTAGAGATTTAGTACGTCACAATCGGTAGGTATATTTAGGTCATTTCAGGGATATTTGATACCGACCCTAAAATCGATTTTAAAGCAGATAAACCCCTTTCTTAAATCGCTTTAAAATAAAATAGACCTAGTGCTTCAAAAGGTTTAGTGGTGCTTATACGACAAAATTTTCAAACCATTCTTACACAAAAGCACTATAAAAGGCCCATATAAACAAAGTCAATGTTTCCAAATCCAATAACACTGGGCTGCATCACTAATCATGTTTCGACCCAGTTACTGAACACTTATCGCAATTACTTATTTACTTCCGTAATTCATTGGGTTCTTCTACTTTCTTTTAACTTCTTTTAACTTCCCATAGATCGAATTTGGCTACGTGATGATACCAAAAATTCCATTGTTTATCAGCCTTTGTGGTTGTTTGCACTTGAATTTTTTATAAGTGTCTTCCTTCCCTTTTTGTTTTTTTTATAAAGCTACTCGCCGTGCTCGTTATTTAAACCAGTGCAGTGCTTGTAAGAAAAAGCAGTATTTCGACCACTAGTTGTAAAAAATATTTTTTTTTATTATGTAGAATCCTTTTGGTTATGTTATTTTCCACTCGCCTTTACTAAAAAACGGCCATTTTAGAGCGGAGAACAGAAAGCGAAATACCCTGGAGAAAAACGTGACGTTACTCAATTTTCCACGTCGTTTTCTTTTGGGAGATTCTAGGTTTGTTTAGAAAATCAATCATCTTTATTCTGACTTGCGAAGAAATATTTTTCTATGAATAATAGAATACTAGTGGGTTAATTGACAATGTGGATACTTTGACTTCTAAGATTATTAAATCTGCAAATAAAATAATGACAATGGTACGCAGTTTTTGTTTTACTTGTCGCATATATTATTTTCTCTTATCTTTTGATATAGTTTATCCCCTTTTCGAGCTTTATTTTGGGCACCCCGCCCATCCAACAATTTAAGAATTAACTAGTCACTTTTTTTCAGATATGAAATTAAGTAAATTTATTACTCCCGTTTAACTGCTATCAATGGCCATATTATGCGCCAGAGACCCCTGCGCACATAAAACTTACCATTGATACCTTATTTTCATTAATTTAAATGATAGCCGATAATAGGAAGCCACCCCTAGTTCCCTACCCTACCTGCGATAAATTTTAGTTATTCCTTATGCCCAAATGTTATTTTAATACATTTCTTGTAGCTTTAAGGTACTAACCCCTTTACCAAAGTAATCATTATATTGATATTTTTTTATATACACCATATTTTTTGTATAATTTTTATGAACTTTTGTGTTTCAGTGCACAATCCATCTTTCTTGACAAAATGGTGACTCGGACCAAAAACAGAAACAGTGCCTTACTTAAATTAACAGCAAAATAAATATTTTATTTTTAACAAGGGCGCGCCCTGTGAGTTGAGAGCTCGTGTCACTTTCAAACAACGAACTAAGCTTTTTTTCCACAACCACCACAGCCGCTAGGCAACACCGTCTCAACTAAAAAGCCAGTTAACTCCTACCGCCTCAGTGCCCTTTAGCCTATAGTGGCTGCCATTTTTATAACCAAATTGACAATTGTCAATATGACGCCGACAATAGGACAAAGGATACTAAAACGAAAATGAGTTAACTGGCTTTTTAGTTGAGAACGGTGTTGCGCTAGGCCACCATATATCAATCGATGAGTTTCACAATATACGATTATATTTCTACCCATAAAAAGAATCATTTCTCCCTTGAGGCCTCATTCCTTCCACTATGGAGCTTATCTTTCAAGTTTCCTGTGTGTTAGTCATGTTTCCTGTCCAAAATTCCTCCACCATATTGTCAGGTGGGAAATTATGCCATATCATGTCTTTTAGACTTGCAGGAGGAGAATCATTAAACAGGTTGATGCAGTCTGCTAGACCAGGTAGCGTCATGGGTATGCCATTTGTGTTAAACTGAAATTTTGGTCTTTTTATAATGAAATTTATAAACGCACCCTTCATTCACTTGAGTTTTATTCACTTTCAAGATAGTATTTTATTAATTGGTTCAATGACTAACTATATTGGCTGACTTGTTAAATATCCCGCAAATAGTATATTAAACAACAACATTTATAACCGACTCTTTGCATACGACTAAGATGAGGTGGTGGAGGGAGTCAAAGGCAAAGTCCATGGGTTTTAATATTTTGTTTATTTTGTAATACTGCACTGAGCAAAAAAATGGGTATCAGAACTCAAATATGATTTTTTTTAAATCAGGGTGGTGGTTTAAACAGAGGACAGTTTATGCCGTGAATTACAGCAAGTAATGTTCTAAAGTTTCGAAAGCCCATGACTTTGCAGTTACGATAACCCACTTTATGCATTAGTTTTATGAATAATCACATCTCACTTTCTGGGTCTGTGAAAAAAATATCATATAAATAGGGTACGGTAGCTTTTGTTTGGATCTAGATCCAGGCTTTCTGGTTTTTAGTAATCTTTGGAAAGGATCTTACTAAATAAATTTTATAAGGGCCGTATTCATAGTCGTTTCTCAAGGATCCCTCTTTCCTTCACACATAAGAATTTAAGTTAATCAAAAATGGATGAAGCCATGACAGCGACTATGAATAAGGCGCTAAAGGAACTCATTCTAAACACCACTAGCTGCATCACTATATACACTTATTGCGTTGCCCAATTGTTCATTTTGTGCAGAAAGCATAAAATTTGGCACGCTTATTCTTTGGATAATTCTTTAAAATTTTCGTCGAGAAAATCAATGATCGGATGTAAAGAAGCCAAGATGGCGGCGATCAATTCAAAATGGACGTCTATTTTTTTTAAATTGTAGGTTTGCCATCAAAACAAGATTATAGTCGAATCCTTATAATTCGATAGAGAGGAATTGAAAAAAATAGTTACATTGACGTATGATCTTCATCGTCCTTGAGTGATTCTAATTCTTTTGATAATTTTTTATAATTTAGTAAGCCGCGATAGGTTTCTTGCTGTAATTTTATAATTTCGAAAGAACATCAAAATAACTTTTCTAATTGACTTTTAGCTTACAGGGTGATTGGTTTAGTTATACCAGGCTAGTCAAAGTAAGATTTTTTTAAGAAAAGGTACATTATTAGTTTTTGAGAAAAAAATGTCAAATTTGGTACGATTATTACAAATATGAAGAACTACTATTCTATAAAATTTTTAAATGGGTGGCGCTGCAGATGACGTGGCACCCAAATTTACGATTTTAAATTTGATAAAAGTTCATATTTTTTTAATAGCTTAGATACGACATTCACATTTAATAAAATAATCGATTATGTATAACTAGAGTAGTAGAATAATTTTTGTTTGATATGGTCATTGGCCGCCAAAATTTTTTTTTGAGTATGTAAAAAACGCGCTTTTCAACGTTTTCTTCAATTCTTCCTAGCGACCAAAAATTTGGCTGGATATACACGTTGATGACTTTTGATAAATTAGAAGGTCCCAACAAATCGACTCAGATATGAAATTCGAAATTCTATTGGGCCGTTTTTACCCAATAGGCCAGTAAAGTTGATCTAACATGTGTTTAGTGGCCCCGAATAGTACTCTAATATACCCTATTGTTCATTGTTCATTGTTGAAGCACCAAATTTGGTACGCTTACTTTTTCAACAATTTTTTAGGATCGTGGTCAAGAAAATTTATGATCAGATGTTTAGAAACTAAGTTGGCGGCGAATCGAAAGTTACTTATCAGAACTTAATGAAGAGAAATTTGACAATATTAGTTAAATTGACGTGCAATCTTCGATGACCTTATATTTTTATAAACGCATTATAACTTTTTTTATTATTTATGGAAACGTAGCAAAACATCTGGTGGGTGCCTAACAAAATCTAACTAAATTTAATTAAAAAATATTTAATCATTAAAAAAATTTAGTTGATAAGGTAGCATTAACAAATCCTAACAATTTTGAAAATTCTACCTTAAAAAGTAAAAAAACACAGATGATAATGTGGCTTTTTTTAAAAATCTTACCAATCAAACTGTAAGCAAAAAGTCACTTAAGTCACTTAGGAAAGATGTGTTGCTGACATATTAAAATTATAAAACAGGACCTCTCGCTGTTTTCAAAATTATAAAATAAAAGTATTTTTGTTGAGTAAAATGACGTTTTTCAAGGTCATCCAAGGTTGCACGTCAATTCAACTAGTATTGTCAAATTTCTTTTTATTAGTTCTATAGATTAAAGTATTTTTTTTAAAAGTAACTTTCGGTTTAAGACCGCCATTTTGAAGAATTCGCCACCAACTTGGTTTCTGTACATCCGATCATACATTTTCTTGACTAAGATCCCAAAAAATTGTTAAAAAGGTAAGGGTGTCAAATCTGGGGCGTTCTGCAACAAATGAGAGTACTATTCGGGGTGACTAAACACATGCTAGGTCAACTTTACTGGCCTATAGCGTAAAAATGGCCCGACAGAATTTGGAATTTCATATCTGGATCAGTTTGTTGGAGCCTTCTAATTCATTAAAAGCCATCAACGTGTATATCCAGCCAAATTTTTGATCGCTAGGAAGAATTGAAGAAAACGTTAAAAAAACCGTTTTTTATAGGTACTAAAAAAAAAGGCGAACAATGACCACATCCAACTAAAATTATTTTTATAAAAATCTACATACCTCAGCTATACAAAATAGTTTATTTGAATAAATATTCATATCTTATCTAAGCTATTAAAAAAATATGAACTTTTATCAAATTTAAAATCGGAAATTTGGGTGCCACGTCGTCCGCAATTGTCCTTGACAATTGTAATAATCGTGCCAAATTTAATATTTTTTCCTTAAAAACTAAAAAGGATACGGATAATAAATTTTTTTTTTTAAATCGTACCTTGGCTAGCCGAGTATAATTAAACCACTCACCCTGTATACAAAAAGTCAATTAGAAAAGGTATTTCGATATTCTTTCTAAATTATAAAATTACAACAAAAGACCTGTCGCGGCTTACTAAATTATGAAAAATTATCAAATACAAATTCTCAAAATGCATTAAAAAAAAATAAAATGTCACTTTTCAAGGACGATAAAGGTCCACACCTCAATGTAACCATTTTTTTTCAATTCCTCTCTATCAAATTGTATGGATTCGAGTAAAATCTTGCTTTGATGGCGAACCTACAACTTTTTAAAAAATAGACGTCCATTTTGAAAAAATCGCCGCCATCTTGGCTCCTATACATCCGATTTTAAAGAATTGTGCCAAATTTTATGCTTTCTTCACAAAAAGAACCAATTGATTGCTATTTGGGACTTAAGCCGGACGACTATTACAACGAATAGTCTACTAGAATTTACAGCCCAATTAAATCGGTTTGGGACAGTACTAACATTTTGTTAAACCAAGATTTTATACACAATTGTGAGTTGTCTTAAACCCCGATGCGCGGAGCTTTTGCAAGTAATCAAAATTACTTGTAGCAATTAAGGGACGGTCTAGGAGGCATCAGTAAAACGAGTTTTCCCAGCTCCAATTTTGTAGCGCAGAGTTTTGCATAAGCTTGGTTGTCTTTGTCTTTCAACAATGCTAAATAATCTTTAAATTCTGGATGTTGATTCATTATTATAAAATAAACACGTAAAAGGCGTCGAACAATGTATCAAGTTCATGGCATGAGTTTAACAAAATAACTTGCAAATAGATTATGTTACGTCATTGAGTTTTTGTAGTTTATTTTTAGACGTTGTGTATTAAATTTTCTAACTAAACCCCCGTTGCTGTCGCTCTTAAATTAATTACACGGAAATATTTCCTTGTTCACGCGTTTACAAAAATAATAAAAAATCGCTCGTCGGCGAAAATTGTCAAAAAATTGGTGCCGTCAGAAAAATTTCCGGCAATAATTTAAGCACACAACCGATAGAACCAAGATTAATAAGCCAGCATTGGTTGCTGTGGTGGGCACCAGGATGAGACCCGCGACCCCTCAAGAGGCGACCGCGACTGATGTGCTAAATAGAAAAAAATCTATCCTCTACAACCAATTTCTTCCGCGAAGCGATGTTGAATGCAAGTCTTAGATGTAGCAGGACCACCTATCGGAAAGACTACATAAATATGCTTCCACTCTTTATACTTGCTACAAAGTACAAAGAATCATGATTCGTCAACAGGGTACCAGGCAAAAGTATTCTTAGGTTTATGGTATAGTGCATCGATAAAACCGGGGTTTGCGAAAAGGGTACGCATAGTGCCTATTCCCTTGTTCAAAAACTATCCACTGCTAACACTAGTATAAGCCTTAATGAAACAATTTTGTAAAGCGAAAACAAAAAAAAATGATTAAATTGGGAAGAGTCGAACTGACCCGAATTTGGCCAAAAAAACTTTTAATTTCACCACAAACATTTAAAAAAATATATTCAAATTTAAAATTAATATTTTATCTAATTTTATGCGGAGTGTAATGACTGTGTTCACTGTCTGCATGCCAGCGCGCATCTCGACGCAAAATTGAATGCAAATGAGTCTTTAAGGTTTTCGAAGTTTCATTAATGACGTCTTCTCTGCCTGCTAATTGCCCTCTAACGGGTGAAATCGCTATCATTCTTTTTTCTTTTTCTACAGTAAGTTTCTTGATATAGAATAAACAACACTCAAACTACATGCGGGAAGTACCAAAAGACACGTTAAAAAGAGTGTATATAATTTCCGCGTGGCGGAGCATAGAAAAAATAGTCGAAAACCAAAAAATTGAAAACTAAAGACCAGAAACAAAAAAGATTGAAGGTACGAAAGATTAAAACTGCAAAAGATAAAAAATTAAGGGCACAGAAACGACAATATGCTTTTTTATAGACGGGTCAGCAAGGATTTGTCCAAGTTTTTTGGTGTAGTGGGCGAGAGTGAGGTTAATGATGCTCTCTTTGCTTGCTAGTTGCCTTTTAACGGTTGGAAATTGCTATTATTCTTTTTTGTTTTTCTGCACTAAGTTTAGTGACATAGAACAAAAAAACCATCAAGCTATATGTGAGGAGTATCGGAAGACAAAAAAAAAATAATTACCGCAGGGTGGAACATATTGAATGTACACAAAATTAAAAAAGTTCGAAAACCAAATAATAAAAGTAGTGCTATTTATGGTTTTAAAAAAATTCCGTATTATGAATCAATCATTGTTAGCCTTAAGATAAAAGAAAAATAAGCGCTTTTCTGCCTGCTGGAGGTTTACATGCTGTTATATGTTCAATTCTGTTAAATATCATAAATTAATATTTTGGTAGATATCTTGAGGGGTCTGTGAAGTTAAAAGTCAATGTGAATCTTATCGTCCAATATTTGTCAATTGTTTGTGTTTCGTTAGTGCTCTTTAGTGCTTTAATAAATTACGTTAGTGCTCTTTTATTTTTTGAGATATTTGACTTTCTTTTTTTCAACGTCAACAGCCGATCGTTGAGATAAAAGGCTTAAACACAGGTCAGTGGTTAGTATTTTGTTAGTGCTTTCATCTACTTTAAGTAGTCGTTCGTGCTCTTATGATTTTCAAGATATTTCAAAATTTAGTTTTAAGGTCATCAGCGGCACATTTAGTGAGAATCACAAAATTATACTTATTTCATTGTATTTCGTTACTGCTCTTTAGTGCTTCAAAAAGCGTTGACTTTACCTTATTTTTTCAAAAATTATCGCGATTTTAAAAGACAACGTCGAGGCTGCACTGGCGCGTGAATTTGACATCCAGTATGTCGAAGTGTATCACAAAAAATCGACAATTGGTAGTGGTTCGTTAGTGCTTTTTAATTGTCTAAACAGTTTCGCTGATGCTTTTCTAGTTTTCCAGATATTTGACATTTTTTATTCAAGGTCAGTCCGTGAAATTAGCAGGCTTCTGTTATAAATATCTTTATACATGTAAGTAAAGTTAACTATTTAAATAAATTATGCTATTGTATATACCAAAATGATGAAAATCATAGGAAATTATTATTTACATTTTAGTTTGTAATCATCATTTTAAAAACTTGTACCAATTGCGCACAGGAAAAAAGTTTGGACGCGTCATCTTTCAGCTGTCCTTTTTTTATAATACTGTTTTTTTTTAAACTTCACCCTGCATGAGGTCTACACAGTTTGTTTCTTAATTTGCTGCAAAACTAGCTATATAGGATATTCATTTGTACTTTCTAGAATATTGCGGTTTTATACTTTTATACACCTAGGGATTAAAGTGGCACATTAATCCCAAGTTCAGTTGTGTTTTGTCTGAATGAAACAATGGCTACAATTCGCTGAGGGATGAAAAGCCACCCTCTAGTACTAATATTGTCGACATAAAAAAAAACAAAACGTGAATCAAAGATGGCTATGATTTTTTAAACGTATGTCTCAGAAAAGTCTTCTGACAAATTAAGAAACTATAATGCCGAAAATGCGTCACTGTAACATTTGTTTGTGGAAACCGTTATAGTAAAGAAGTTGCAGGGTTTTAGGTTTATAAAAAAAATACCCTGTACAAAACTATTTACTTTTTATATGCTAATAATTTTAACTAATAGAAATTCAGAAAAATGCATAGGAAAGTTATACAACCTTATGGACAAAACAGTTGACGCTTTTGTGGACCAAATCATGGAACAAAACGGTAAATATTATCTTTTCCAAATAACTCGCGCATTTTTCGTTCAACACATATTTTATTTAAAAAAGAATTTATCTTTTCGTCCAAAACATGGCAAGGTCTGTCCATAGGGATTTAATTTTATTTAAAAAAAAATGACGTTGTAGTCTAAAAAAGTGTAAACTGATGCCTATAAGGTTGTGCAACTTCCCTATATATTAAACAATGTTTTAACAGATATTTGTGCATCTAGGGGCTTTTAATTGCTCTTTTTTATTTTCTACATCCAATTCCATTGATTCCATTTTTAGTCTATGCTCAGTTGAAACTACACACACACACACACAGGTAGCGCAGACAGTTACTACGTCCCCACGGATTACAAGCTTTTTGTTTTAAATTCGAGAGGTGTGCATGGTCACTGTGCAGCTTCAACTGCCAGGTACAATCCTATGACTCCCTGATGATTCCTAATAAGGATAAAAAAACAGGTCTGTAGGTATCTGGATTCTCCATTAGACATTGGAGGCCTGGTCGTAATGAAGTGAGAATCAAAAACGCTTTGTCCGATATGCCAAGGTGTTACTTTAATTTTTATTTGCGGACACGAGATTCATTTTATTGTTTTTTAAATATGATTAAAATATTTATTATAATTATACTGTAATCTTATAACTGAAGAGTTGGCAGCAGCATTTGTTAGCTGTGTTCTATAATAAAATAGATTATCTGTTCGCGACATGTAGAATCTTACGTTAAAACCGATGTTTTCAAGGATAAAAGAGCATTTTATGATATTGTTAAGAGTCTTATATAGAAATGCTACACCTGAATCAATCTTGCATATGGTAATTTTGAAGGCTATAATCGTATCCCAAAGCATGCCAGTTTCGATTAAATTTATAGTTTAGATGATTGGAAAATTTTACCTGAATTTTTTCTATCCTTGCTATATATTTTTCATTCTCAAAAACCAATCTACAATATTCTAGGATACTTCTCACCAGTGCATTAAATAGTAATATTATTGAATTTGGTGATTTAAATGCATTTGAGATACGAATTATAAAACCAAGATATGAAATTCAAATGAAAGTTTGTCGTCAAGTATAACCCCTAAATCTTTCACGGTATCAACTTTTTTGAGATTGCTTCTACCAATAGTATAAACAAAATCGACACTTCTTGTCTGAAGTCTTGAAAACCTTATCGAATTACGGTACTGAATGAAGTTACACTTAAAAAATTTAATATCGTCACAATATACAAGATATTCAGAGTTTTGGAAGCAGGAAGAAACATCATTTATAAATATAACAAATAGTAACGGACCCAAATGGGGCCCTTGTGGGATTTCTGATGTTATCTGTTCATATTCTGACGTAATATTATTAATTTTAACACACTGATATCTATTTGTAACATACGATGATATAAGTTTCAGGAGGTAACTTCACCAAAAATGTTGGAATATGAATCTTGTCAAACGCTTTTGAAAAATCGGTATACACAGAGTCCACCCCGAACCTATCAGCCATAAAATTATGTAACTTTTGGATGTATGTCACCAAATTTCTTTCCGTGGATCTGCCCTTAAAAAACCCATGTTGATTTTCTGGTAGATTATTTTTTTGAAAAAAAAGGTAATTGGTAATAATGGCCTCCAAACGCTATTGATATGGGCCGGTAGTTTTTATCCCCATTTTCACTTTCCCCCTTATGCACAGGTGTAATTTGAGCTTTTTTTCATATATATTCCTTGCGACAACGATCTGTTGAATATTTTAGTAAGTGGAAAACTTACTGTATTTAGACAATTTTTAAAAAACACAGCAGGTAGGTTATCTGGGCCACTGCCTTGCCTGCCTGTTGTGTAATGTTTTCCAAATCAATCATCATTTTCTGATGACTCCGCAATTCTACTGGGAGAGTCGAGTCTACGGGCTCTAAAACACTTAAGAAGTAGTCCGAAAAGGCCGTAACAATTGACTTGTCATCCGAATATATTATATTGTTAAATGTAATAAAACTGGGAACCATTTCTCGCTTATTTTAATTTGCAACATAGGATCAAAAACCTTTTATATTTGATTTAATATTTTCCTCAGTTCGGGAAATGTGTGCATCATAGTCCTTTTTCATGTCATTCTTCACGGATTTCCGGTGGTTTGAAAACGTTTGGTAATCCAACGGATTGGCATACCTCTTTCACTTAGCGTGATGTTTACATTTTTCTTTTATAAGCGAAATTGCTTGATATTTTATAACACATAAAAAAATGATTTTTTATTATCTCTTAATTTGCAGAAAAAATGTCTTAAAATAAAAGTGTATTAGAAATAAATATAACTCATATCTAATTCCTAAAAACTAGAGGAAGAAAAAATAAATAATCATAAAAAACGAAAAATATGCATAGAGGTAGAGGGAAGAAAATTACTATTTTCCACTCTTGTTTGGTGGTGGAAATTGTCTTTTTCTGACAGGGTAGTAGGAAAGATATGTCCTTTCTGCTTTAGTCCGATTATGTGATATTTAAATACTACCAGGTGTTAAACAAAATTAGAATTTTCTCAAAAAGTAAAAGAGCGCCTAAGTCAATTTTGGTTAGTTTTAAAAAAAATTTAAAACTTTATTATCATATGAAATATTTATAGTTTAAAATTTTCTAGCATAGTACTGCCTAATTAGTAGAGGTTAAGACTGTATTTGCAGACCTTAACATACTTGCTTCTGTCTCTAGCTCATAAACAAAGTAGTTGATGCATTCCAGTTTTTGAGTGTTTAGCCTGTCCGAGTCAAAACCATAACCACCAACAACAGGGAGAGGGTCCAATATTGACAGAATTAAATCTAAAATGGGGTCTTTCTCTTTTGAACCTGGCCCACCATCTGTTCGTAGGACCTGCATTCTTTCTTCAGCTTTTTGCTTTCGGGCCAATCTTTTTTGATTATCGCAGTATTTTCTAAGACTGTCCATCATTCTAGCCTCACACTCTGAAGTACTTGCATTAAATACCGCCGTTATTTTGTTCCAGGTCTCCTCCTTGGATTGGTTGGTTACCCAAATTGTTTTTTTTATTTTCCACAATATGTGTTTCTTGTGCAATTAAAGAGCAGGAATCTTTGATTTTCTGTAAAATTTATGCATCTTGTTAAAGCACAAAAATCAAAAATGAGAAAGTAGGTATAACCTCCAAAAAAAAACGTCAAAATTACAACGTTGCCAAGCGTAATAAATAGCTCTGAACTGTACCAATAGATGACGCAAATATATATAAAGCGTCCCTCAGGAAATGGGCTGTTATTAAAGTTGGTGCGAAGCACTTGTAGCTAAGCGTCACTTAAGATAAAGAAATTATATTGGTGCAATTGTGCAACCGTATTAATATAACCTCTAAAAAATGACATTGTCAGTATAATTTGCTAAAAATTTACGACATGATTTTGGCATTAAATCTAAAGTTGAGAGTATAGATCCCACACCGACCTATTCCCTCTTAGAAGGGTCAATTGGCAGCCAAGAAAATATAAAAATATTTTTTTAAAAAATCAGAATTTTTGGAAGAACTTTCTGTTTAAACTTTAAAAAGTATTGTCTGCGGCGTTGTAATATTATTGACTGTTACAATTTTGGTTTAATTTTAAGTAATTTTTGTCAGCCGTATTCAAAACGTCTAAAAAATGGCATTTTTAGTATAATTTTTTAATAAATTACCATTATTTCTAAAAAAATACAATACTGTCAAACTTGAAATTAACTCTGTGTTTCGGACTTCCATTGTCTATATTTTGTTTATACACATGTAAATATTGGCCACCACTGGCGAAAGCGATGAACCCATGATGAAACAAAATACGGAATGCATTTACCAAGCTCCTTGTGAGTGTGGTGAATCATACATAGGTGAAACTAAAAGACCACTATCTGTTAAGCTTAAGGAACATCAGACGAATACCCAAAAAGGTGAAACCACGAAATCAGGAATTGCCGAACATGCATGGTCAAAACAACACCGAATGAAGTGGGCAGAAGCAAAGGTTTTGCACAAGGAGTCACACTGGAAGAAGCGAAAATTCCTTGAAGCTGCCTTTATTGGGCAGAATCAGGGTATTTTCAGTAAACCAAGTGTTGAAATCCCAAATATTTGGCACCTCCTTGGGCGGAGCCAACTTCTTAAACTTCAAGGTTGAGTGATTTCTCACAGTATATAAGTACGTAGCCTTAGGAATTGATTGTAGTTTGTACCTGAAGACGATCAGAGATTGTACTGATCGAAACGTCGTGTATAAATAAAATATAGACAATGGAAGTCCGAAACACAGAGTTAATTTCAAACACATCATTGTCTCAAACTTTCAAACAAACTGTCAAACTTAAAATGTTCTTACTTACAACGTGTTCATGCTCTGTGGATCACTTATGTAGTGAGTGAAACATGAACTACGGAGTGTATAATATGAAACTAGTTGTTTATGACGAATGAAGATGTAATTATTTATTTATTTCTTTATTAAATTTTATTCGTGAAAAATGGTAAAATGTGAACGAGGTTCCAATAAATTAAAAATCTTAAACTTCTTTTTAAATCTATGCTTTCGAATTAATCCTGATATTTAAAAATGACCCTAAGCCAGATTAAAGTCCCTCTTGCAATGAAATAAAGTGGCAAGAAAATTGGTAAGGGTTTTACTTTAGCAAAAGTTTTTAAATTGCCTTCCTGAAAGCATTTAATATTAATTGCATTCCTTAAAATACTTTGAAAGTAGCTGGCGAGACTTTTGAACTTGGGCGATAAACACACTGTTGTGAGATTTATTAACAAAGTTTTAAATAGATGCTTTCAGTATATTATCGAAAATTTCTTTAGTTTATTAAGGGAAAGAATCACTGGGTTATTTTCATTTTGCTCAATCAAACAAAAACTTGGCCCTCTGAAGTTTGTTTAAAACGGTGAAGTTCGTTATAATTGATGATAAAAACTACACGAAAAAAATGCTCTTTAAGTATAAGTCACGGATGTAAAAAAGAAAGGGATTGATAATACCCTTGTGGGAAAATTACTGCCGTGTGTCTTCCGCCATTTTCGCCGCCATGTTGTGGAGATTTACGTTGGCAACATTGGTTCCTTAATTTTAAATAGTAGTGTGGGAACACTGACTATCAACAGTGTCAAAAAATGACGTTTGTAGAAAGGTTACTTTTGTTGTTGTTTTTTAATAAAAAAAAAACAAAAAAGTGAAGAACCAAGCATTAAAAACCATTTAAAGGACATACAAATGCTTGAACGGCCACGCCATCATACTCTCTCTCATTTTGTCTGGGGAATGTGCAAGTTTTGAACAAATAAATTACAACATCTCTCTCATTTGGTCTGGGGAATGTTGAAGTTTTAAACAAATAAATTAGAACATGGAAACATTACCCCGAATTTATAAATTCAAAGGGTACTGTCAACCATTGATGCTGACGCTCCCGCTCAAGATAAACCTTCATTAAGTTGATATCTGAAACAGGAACTAAAACGTCTAGGGACAGATATGCTCCAACAGTTTATAAATCCGAGGTTGTTATAGGCCTAGAAGACAAGAAAAATAAATTAATAGAGGGAGATACGGAGTTTGATAATAGCATATATGGATCAGCTAAAAACCAGAGCGATGGCAAGCGATCACAAAAAAGTACTTCATGAGTTTTAAAAAGAACATTAAAAAAAATAATTTTAATATGTATTTTATCAGTATATTTTTTTTTCTTTTTCTTGTTGTCATTCCATGTGTTTGTAACTTTCTTTATGTAATTTTACGTAAGTAGTTTAAGATTTCATTGTCAATTTTTGTGATATTGTAGCCAGTATTTTTTTTTAATTTTAAGACCAGCAATTATAAGATGTTTTACCAGTTTACTAGAAATAAAGAAAAATCAATATTTATTTTTTAATCTTTATTAAGAAAACCTTACTGTTAACATTGTTTAATATCTACATGACATTTTAAAGACATTCTTAGGTTAAATTTACCTTAATTTTAATTTTTAACACTAAATTTTGACGCTTACTTATTCAATTCTGATTCTGAAGAACTCAGCAGAAAAAGATATTAAGATATCCTTAAGTTTTGGTAAGTTTTCAGCATTTGACATTTTTTTTGTAGATGGAAACTGGCTTTCTGTGTGATTTTGCTTATCTATCATTGCACCATAGCAACAAATAACAAAAATGGCTAAAAATGTTACAAGTTTTTGTTTTGAAGCATGTTTCTTAAATACTAAGTGGCAACATAACAATTCAAATTTGCCTTTTGTTAAAGGTCATTTCTTGGTCATATGAATACTACAATTTGGTTCATAAATATTATTTACATTTTCACAAAAAGTGCAAAAAACTGATTTTAGGGAAAAGCCAGAATACCAAAATGTTTAACTTTGAACGCAGTATCTCAAAAACCACATACCAGATCACTGTGGAGCAATGATAGATTTTTATCAGAACAATGAAACCTACAACATATGAAGTTTTGAGCAAAATCCCACATCCTTTATATAAGATAGAGCTACAAAAATGTTGAATGCTGAAAACTTACCAAAACTCAAGGATATCTTAGCAATAACTTGTTAACTTAGGGAAGGTATGGTCGACACAATTGTTAGTTAATAGGTTTTTCGCCAAGGTCTTCAAATATTGTAAAACTCCATGCTCGACTCCATGTGCCAAAGATGTACTTTTTTTGTGATATATGCTATTATCAAAATCAGTATCTCCCTCTATTAACTTCTCTTTTATTACTGTATCACGTTCGTGCATCTGTTCTTAGCTTTTTTAGTCCCTGTGCAGATTCAGATCAACGTAATCAAGGTGTATCTTCAGCGGGAGCGCCAGCAGCAATGGTTGAAGCGAGCATTTATTACAATTTATAACGTGTGGCTTAACAGTACCCTTTGAGTTTATAAATTGGGGGCAATGTTTCCATATCGTGATTTATTTGTTCGAAACCTGCACATACTCCAGACCAAATGAAAGAGATAAATGGCGTGACCGTTGGAGCATTTGTGTATGACTTGTTTCTTTACTTTTTTGTTTTTGTATTAAAAAACAACAACAAAAATAACCTTTCAAAAAAATGTCAATTTCAATCATATTTTGACACTGTTGACAGTCAGTGTTCCCACAGTACTATTTAAAATTAAGGAAACCAATGTCGCCAACCCAAATAGGTATTAGCAATCCAAGGTTTCTACATCCGTGGTATAAGTATAAATATATTCTTAGAAAAATATGCTCACATCAATATTAATAAAATTATTCTAAGATTTAGTTATTAAAATAACTAAACTATCTTTTTATGTAAAGCAGACCGCCATTCTTTAATTTTCTTTTTCCGCCTAATAAGGTATCGGGTATATTTAATCACATAACAAAATTGAGGCTTTACAAGTGAAAAGAGGTTTTTTATTTAACGAAAAATATACTGAGCTTACATAAACAAAATCTTAATCTAGCCCACGTAAGAAATAGCATCAAATTATCTTAAATCTTGTTAAAATAATAAATTTTTATTGAAAAGAATCAAAATTAATCAGGAATTCCATCAAATCATGCTAAATTTTATAAGATTTAACTTACATTGAAATAAAAAATGTGTACTTTATTCGATTACTAATCATCTTTTACCGATTATTTAATTTTTTTTAGAACTTTTTTTTGTATAAATAATTGTTTGTATTAAATTGAGTATTACAAATCTTTGGTGACTTGGATTGTTACGAACTTTCTGATGCGTTGAGACTCGCACGCGCTTCATGTGTTACGCGAATCTGGGAAAAAAGCGCCATAAAAAACTGCATAATATAAAAATAATATAAATAATTTCCATTAAAAGTCTACAAGAGTCTCTTTTTACTATCTCAAGGGCGATTATTTGGGACAAAATGGTCATTCTTACATCTAGAAACATCCCGTAGATTTCCATTAGCTTACCCATCGAAAAAATAATAAGATCAAGCGATTCCAAAAGGCAGGAGAAATGAGTAAGATTAGTGATAAGAACACCTTCCATTTCAAAGACTTTTCAAAATTAGTATCCCTACAAACACTCAGAAAAACATATTTTTTATACTTTATGGGAAAATTTCGCAAACATCTGCAATAAAAAAAGGATTTTGGCCTTTAAAGGGTATATATTTAAAAAAGATTCCGAAGATAACTTCAACCACCTAAAATTGATAAGCAAATCGATACGCCATTTAGATTTAGAATATATATGCAATATTTTTAAATTAAATTACAGTCCAGATACAAATATAACCGCTTTGACAAAATGATTACTAAATTTTTGACTTGATAAATTATCTGTTGAAAAAGTAAAGAGGTCAGAGTGCACCAAAATGACATGAAATATTTCACAATAAATATCTACAGCCCAGAGGGAGATACAGAAGTTAAGAAGTTAAATGGTAGATCAAGAAATTGGAATTTTAGACCTAGAACATGAAGTTGAAATTATGGAACAAAACGTCTAAGGAAGAAGCACACAAATTTCAACAAAAGAAGAAAGAACTAAGAAAGAAAAAACAAGAAAAGAAGACTTGGCAAAAAATCAGTCAGTGATTTTGTCAGAAATTCAAGAGGAATCCAGTTCTGAAGAAATCGAAGCAATTAATTTCTAGCCAGAAAAACTCAAAGAGGTTCAAGCATGGATAAACGACATCGATCGTCAAAGTCCAACAAGTCAAGATTTTCAAGAAAAGCCAAAAGATGAGGAAGAAAAATACGTTGATCTAACTAGAAGCATCAACAGTTTATTAGCTCCTCAAACAGTTGGAAATGAACTAAAAAATTTGACGATTCTTCATACATTAAGTGGCGTGCGTCTATAACCTTATACTACGATCGAAATATTGCGATCGTAGTATAAGGTTATAGACGCAGCATCCAGTCGAAAACGTACTACGACTATACAATAGCTTAACTGGTCAAGCAAGGCAAATGGTGGAAACGCTTTTAATCACAGCTCAAACGCCAGAAGAAATTCTAAATATTTTAGAGAAACAGTATGGCAGACCGGAGCTGATACTAGAAGAAATCCTGATAAAAACCAAAGACGTGCCAGCTGTAGATGGTCCGCAAACGTTCGAAGGTTTTAGTGCAATGGTTAGAAATTTTGCAGCTATAATGAAAAATGATGAAATAGGTAACTATGTCGATCACAAAAACATCCTAACTATATGCGTTAACAAACTACCTGCGTACTTGCTGACCCAATGGGATAGCTACTTAATTCAAAACAATGTGAGAAACCGAACAGAAACTCAAAGATTTTTTCAAAATGAGTACAAGAAATGTCGGAAATAGTTTCCAGGATTTCTTTCATGCCTATACAGACTGTACCATGCACAAAACAAAAAGCTTCGAGTTCCAGTTACAAAAAAGACCAAACAGTGGTAAAAAATTATGCATGTAAAGTATGCAAAAGCCAAGTACCATCCACCAGAAAAATGTACGAAGTTTTGTAGGGTCAAAAATACCCAAACCTCTATTTACCTATTTTCCCTGGTAAAATGCTACATTCTACATAAAGTTTCGCAAAATTAGTTTTAAGTCATAAATAATTACATTTCAAATTTAGAAGTTCGCGTAAAAGATTGAAGATTAATTGATGTATGTAGCCCAATTACCTTGTGTTATATAGCTCGCACCCTTGTGCTGCCCTTTTTTTTGCCAGTATTATATGTTTGAGACTCGGTAACTAACCTTACATTTAGCTGTGTAATTTTAAGTCCTTGTTTCGGCTTTTACCTATCAGGCAGTCCTCTCAGTATAAGTATGTTTTGTCCCTGGTTAGCAACCCTTGTTTTGGTCCCAATCTGGTTTCTGTTTGTTGGAAAATACGTGGAAAATCGGAATATTCTGCTTCCGCAAGAAATGTAAACATAGCCTAAGTTTGGTTCACTTTTCGCAGCCAGAACTAACCTACCGGTTTGACATAATTCCAAGACATCACTTGACTGAATTTTCTCCAGAAAAACTAGCATGTTTACTGAAATTTCACTGCTTTTCTGTGTGTCACATTTTATAAACAAACAAATTTCCACATCCCAAACGAGAAATATTAAACTGTGCTTTAAATGCTCAAGAAAGAAGTTGCAAAAAGAAGAAAGAATTTTATGTATTATAAATGTACTGGAATTATTCTAGGTAAATATTTATTTTGTTTGTTTCACCTGATAAATAAATAAGTGGTTTTGTTTCCTAAAAAGTTAAGGTATCTACTTAGCTATGATCTCTAGTTTTTTGTAGTTTATTTATGCCTGATTTTAGATAATAATTTGATGATGAAAGTATCTATATTCCCAGATATTTTTTCAATGCAACTCGGGTTAGTGCAGTAATCTTTCTTATTAAGTTTTACATACCTGTATATTAGTTATTTGAATATAAAGAGTGACATTCGCCATTATCTTTCCTGACTAACGGCAGTTAAAACGCCACATCCTTGGCGTATCCAAAAAGATATCACTTTTTAAAATTGGTCATGAGATACGAAAGATGTAATAAAATTAACAGAGTGAGTTTTTGGCCTCTTGTGAAAAGTTGTTGTTGGGTGTTTTTGCCAGTACATAGCAAAACCAAAAAACTACTCCCTTGACTACTGGCGCGACAGGAATTTACTGATTCATAAACATATCTCTGCTAATTTTTCCAAAGTATAGTAGAACTGTATACTTAAACATAAAGTTCACTTTTTAGAGGCCAAAAACTCTTTCTGTTCATTTTATTACATCTTTTGTATTTCATGACTAATTTTAACAAGTGATACGTTTTTGAACACGTCAAGGGTGTGGGTTTTTAACTGATGCTAGTCAGGAAAGACAGTGGTGAATAAATTGGCATTTTCAAAAGCGTCCGCCATCTTGAATTTCAGCGAAACGTCAATACTGGTGACAGCATCGTATAGTCTGAAGCTTTAGCTTTACAGCAAAACGAAAGTTTTTAAAATCGAACAAGTAGTAACAAATTTATACCGTTAAAGAAAATGTGCGGTTTTTTTATTCGACACCCTATAGATACTACTCTTTCTGTTTTTTATTAGTTAATCTATGTAGTTATTTACATTTTAGTAATCTGATGTGTAATAAGAATAATAGGTAGGTAATAAAAAAGTGACTAGTTTTAGTTTTCAGTATATTTGTATTAATTAATTAATTGTAAATAAAGCACACTATTTTTCTAACTCTTTCTAGATGAATGTAGGTACCTAATAGCAGCTCTTTATTAGTTGTTAGTTTAGAATTACTGTTTTACTTTATTTGTTTGTTTTTTATACCTTTAGGTTTAAGACAAATTACTATTATAAAAAATGTTGAATGAGTTAACAAAATAACTTTGTTTTAGTAATAATAATGGTGTCAAAATGTAAAAAAAAGTTTAATAAAACAAGAATAAAACCAAAAAATATAAAATAATATTATATATTATTTAATAAAACTAAGACTTAAAGAATAAGTAATAGTTTTATTTGAAAACATAGAAAACCTAAGATTAAACTACAAAATCAATGTATTATAAACACAGATAATAATTAGCCCACCAAAGAATCCTGCACGAATAACATAGGTTTATGGCCTACCGTGAAAGTTAACCATATTTTGATATTTTGAAGATATTGTACCTTAGGTGAAAAAAATTAAATTCTATGAAGATCGTATGTCGGTGATAGGAGATATGAGCCATGAAAGAGCGTATCTTTACTAAACATCTACGGATAATTTTTCTCGTAACTTGAAAAGTACTTTATAGATTTTCGTGATTGGGGTGTCATTTGAAAGGTACTTAAATGCTGCACAGAGGCGTAACCAAGATTATAATTTAGGGGTGCTTTAGTATTTGGGAAAGTGAATTTAAAAAAAATACGTAAATGAGAGGAAAACGTTTTTGTGTTTTATTTTCTCGGGTGGTGGTTTTTTAAGGGTTAGTCGTATTTAAAAGGTAATTTAAGAGCGTAGGCAGAATATTGTCGTGATGCTCCTTAGAGCTACACAACTACGCAACTAGTATGAATAATGCACGCATTTAAATGAATGGTTGTATAATAACAAAAATAGATAATAAATAAAATAGTACATGCATTAAAAATACACACACTTTCTTAACTTTCATCTTAAGCGGCTTATGTCGTTGGTTTACTAACTTTACTCTCAAGTATCGGATCACTACTAACTGACTCTTAACCCCTATGAAACGTTTTTATAAACCTATTCTAACATTGATAGTTCATTTAACAGGGCCTTCCGACCTTTCGTCGAACTAGGATGTTAGGATAGTTAGTTATTGTAAAATACGGAAAGTTTATACTTAAAAATAAATTGATAATAAAAATACTAGATTATTGAATCGCGAGTTTAACCTTAAACGTTGCACATAGGTAACTGTCTTGAGAGTATGTGATTTTAACACATAAACACGTCGCGGATTGAATTATGTTATTAAATATTACTTTTTGTAATTATTGGAAATTACCTTTATGACAATATAATTTGAGTGGGAATGGGCTTTAAAAAGTCAATAAATAAGAAAAATTTTAAAAACCAATTTTTTTTTTGCATTAACATTTTTGTCTCATTTAATCAATGAAATGAGTACTCTTTAAAAGTATAGGCAGTGGCGTATGCGGGGGTGGGGGTGGGTGCCCCTAGATCTAATGAATATTGAATCCTAAAGATTAAACTCTCCCAAAAATTAATTGTCATCTGAAACTATGTTGTTACTTAAGTCCCCCAAGAATCCGCAAGCTCCACCTTAAAAAAAAAATTCTGCAAACGCCACTGAGTATAGGCAAAGTTTCGGTATTAGATTGGGTTTGGTGAGAATAAATCAGAAAAATGGAAAAAATCGGATTTAAAACATTGTTTTAATCGTTTTTTTTTCATATTCGTATCCCTCCTGCATCACTTATGTTAATTTCCTGGGGTATGGGATTTAACCGTTGAAAAAGACAATTTTTTCATTAAGACGTTTCGCCTATATATTGAAGCTTTTTCAACCCTAAAGACAGAACACAAGCAATTAATTAACCTAACAACAACAACAAAAACTCTTTTGTTCTTTGTTTCATTAACAAGGTTGTAACGAAGAAAATCGGTTTTCTTTAAATATTTTAATGTTGATTGTTTTAATTTTATCTTTTTAGATTCTTCTTCAGGGAAAAACAGTTCATGAGTAATTTATTTTTCATAAAAAACCTATAAACTGATACTTCTTTAATATCATACTATGTATGCATATTTATTTTTAATAAAACAAAGTTTTTTACTTCCTCGATCTGTAGTAACTTTCTAAAACAAAGAACAATTTTCAATGACAATTACATAGATAAATGCATCATGACCTACTTCTAATTATTTTTCAAAGCAAAGTCAAAGCCCACTTAGTTTACCTAAACCTCTGTATAAATCTCAATCCATTCGAATAAGATGCATTATGTATTAATTTATATGGACCTCTGTAGGTATTTATGACTTCACTAAGATAGAATTTCAGATACACCCCTGTAGCATATTTGATTACCTTTAAATTGAGGCCAAACTTGCAGAAAACTACCAGCGAAAACCGGACAAATTAAATTTTAACTCTGATTTTACATTTTTTAAAAAGCAAATTGGCGCGGTTTTGGTCCTCATAAGCATGGCAAGACAAAATCCTGAGTACGCCTCTGTAGACTAATTCATTACCTTTTAAGCGAGACCAGAGTTGAAAATAACCGTTCCCCCAAAGGGGATTGAAATGATAGTGTTGAATCGAAAGTGACTCCGAAATCTTTTTGATTGCTTGTTCTTCCTAGATTTTCATTATTTATTTTGTAGTTATAAGTGATAGTATCTTGATTAAGAGAAAATGACATACATGAGCACTTTCTTAGATTTAACAACAATTTGACAACAACTAGAAACATTTTCAAAGTCTCTTTGAAGAGCTTCACAATCAGAGCTAGATACAATTTCAAGAAACATTTTAAAATCATCTGCAAACGCTACAGACACAGAACATTTTACTTTTAAAACAACAACTATCAAACGTATAAAAGACCTCTGGCCTGAGCAGACAAGGGGTGAAAGAAAAACGGTTACTTAATCGACGTAAATATCGAGTAAACTAGCTTTCCCGAGAACGCTCCTTTCTCTGTCAGTTAAGAATAAATGCAAATTAAAGTAGGAATAACTAGCTCTACTTAAAGTTCATTCATACCTAAGAATCACTGTTTTTATTGCTAGCTCTTCCACTAGTAATCCTTCAGAAAGTCCTTTTGTATCGCTATCAGCCCATATTTGTCCTACAAACTAAACTTTTCCCACCCCAAGCAAACACTTCTCAAACATCCTCTTGAAACTCCGTTAACTTACATAATTTGGTTAGCGCCGGAAACCAGTATCAGAAACTTCGTTTATTTATTAAGAGGCGCGTCGTTAGCAGACCTTTCGTAGTTAGTTGCGATGCGTTGATTTTTGATTGAGTTAATAATAAATACTAGCGAAAATATACCCTTTGCACTTTAATCACAAATAAAATTACAATCTTATATAACTCAAAACAAAATTACCATTCAAATTTGCCGCTGATGGTAAGGGTTACTCTAAAAAATAAAGCCAGGATTTGAAGTGCGGTCGTCCTGATTTCGCGTCTTCCTAAGCAGTATTCGATTTCAAAAAACAGCCAACGGCGCGGATCTCTAATTAAATGCCTTTTACACCAAAAGGCTCTAGTCACCGAAAGCAGCTCCCGAGAATGTATTGCGTCTCCACATAGATTAATCTACACCGTAAAAAATAGAATGTTAGAATTAGCTTCAACTTAAACCGTGGGTGCAGTGCAGGAACTCTGGTAAATCCGACACTACCCGTCCTGATAGGGGAATTAGACTCTTTCGGGATAGTGTATTGGACGGTTGAACTTATGCAAGATTTTCCCTCAATACCCTTAAGAAAAAACCATGGGTCAATATTAAACAAAGAAATAAAAAAGTGAAATAATCTTCACAAGTATTTTAGTGAATCTTAATTTTTTCTTACCTAAAGAAACGTTATTCACAAGATATAATAAATTGTGTAACAACTATTGATTAAATAATAACTTTACTTATCACTGATAGCAAAACACTTATATCCATTGAAAAAAACAACCCCGCTGAAAATGTAGTATCTCACGAAATATGAAAAGTTCATAATAATTTAATTTCTTCTTTTATTTTGATTGTATTGTCGATTTCATATTGTATCAATTTATTGAGGAAATTGTTACATATTGATACAGCTTGTTTCTTTTTGAGCAGCAATGCGTTACTCATATAGGCGAATAGACAACATGGAGCCTAAAACATATAAATGAAATTGGATACATGCATTATGTGCAAATTTAAATAAAATTTATAAATAAATGTCTATAAGATATTATAAAAATATTATTGACTAAATCAACACTCTTTTTAAAATAAATATACTGGACAACTACATTTTAATAAAAGCCAAATATAGTTACTAAACGTGTGGCTTAAAATATCACAATTGCACTTTACCGCACTCATTTGAGTGCCGGAAGATGTACTTTACCGCACTCAAAGAAAATAATAAATCGAGTAAAGGTTTACTCTAAAACTTCCCTCGCTCATATATAAAAAACCACTACTCGTGTGTGTGTATCCAGACTTTTCCAGGGTCTTTCTAGACTTTTCCAGAGTTAATCCAGACTTTTCCAGGTTCTTTCCAGACTTTTCTAGAGCATATCCAGAGTTTTCTAGGGTATTTCCAGACTGTTCCAGAGTGTATCCAGCCTTTTTCAGAATCTTTCCAGACTTTTCCAGAGTCTTTTCAGACTTTCCAAGGTCCTTCCAGACTTTTCCAGAGTTTTTCCAGAGTATCCAGACTTTTTCATGGTCTTTCCAGACTTTTCCAGAGTATATCCAGACTTTTCCAGGGTCTTTCTAGACTTTGCCAGGGTCTTTCCAGACTGTTCTAGGATTTTTCATGACTTTTCCAGAGTGTATCCAGGCTTTTCCAGGGTCTTTCCAGACTTTTCCATGGTCTTTTCAGACTTTTCCAGAGTGTATCCAGACTTTTTCAGGGTATTTCCAGACTTTTTAGAGTGTAACCCGAGTTTTCTAGCGTCTTTCCAGACTTTTCCATGGTCTTTTCAGACTTTTCCAGGGTCTTTTCATACTTTTCCAAAGTGAATCCAGACATTTCTAGGGTTTTTTCAGACTTTTCCAGGGTCTTTTAGGACTTTTCCAGGGTCCTTTCAGACTTTTCCAGGGTGTATCCAGACTTTTCCAGGCTCTTCTCAGACTTTTCCAGAGTATGTAGTATTCCAGTATGCACACTTTTTCAGGATCTTTTCAAAATTTTCCAGCGTGTTTCCGGACTTTTCCGGGTCTTGCCATACTTTTCCAAAATTTGTCCAGACTTATCCAAAGTATATCCACAGTTTTCCAGGGTGTTTCCAGACTTTTCCAGAGTCTTTCCAGACTTTTCCAGGGAGTATCCAGACTTTTATAGGGTTTATCCAGACTTTTCGTGGATGTATCCTGACTTTCCAGGGTGTATCCCGACTTTTTTAGAGTCTTTTCAGACTTTTTCAGAGTGTATCGTGACTTTTCCTGGGTGCTTCCAGACTTTTCCAGGGCGCATCCGGACTTTTCCTGGGTGTATCCAGACATTCCAGGCTGTATCCAGACCTTTACGGGGTTTATCCAGACTTTTCCAGGGTGTATCCAGAATTTATTTCGAGTAGCCGGACGTTTCCAATACATTTTATATGTGCTATATATATATATATATATATATATATATATATATATAGATTCAGACTTTATTGTTTCTAAAACCATTTCATTTTACATATGCTATATATATATCAATGTTTTTGTCCATTATTCACGCAAAACCGGCTACACCTTTGTTCCATAACTCGAGATATATGGCACAAAAAATTAAGTTTTTCAAGAGTTTTTGAATTTTTTTATGTTATATATATATATATATATATATATGTAGTCAAAAATTTTGACTCCGTTCAACTACAATTTTTGTAATCTTTCCAAAGAGGTATCACACGGTAAGAAAAATTTTTTTTTAGGGATGAAGTTTTGTGGGGGTAGCTCCAAAGGATCTAATAGCGGAATGCTCAAAAACAATAGGGATCTGCCCGTCAACACAAGTAATCACTATGTCAAATTTTGTTATGATTGGTGCAGGGCTTTTTGAGTTAGTGTGGCTACAAACTAGGCGACAGACAGACCGACCGACACACTGATAGACCGACAGACAGAACGTAGGCGCCTGGATCCGTGCTTATCACTATTCGGTACCTCAAAATTCGTGGAGGATCATGAAAATCTCGAAGTGCGACTTTTAGATGATTACATTACTTCCCTTAGCGAGGGAAGTAAAAATCAAAAATTTGGATTAAATCTTTGTAATAAGGCAGTGATTGTCACAATGACCATTAAATTAATAGGTAATAATGAAAAATCCATTGAATGTCTAGTTTTGTAATAAAAAAATACCAGACAATCACTATATAAGTATTGTAATTTTTGTAGGCCCTATAATAGCTAAACATCATACGTTATTAAATGTCAGATTTTGACAGATGTTATTTCTTGGTAACAGATATTTGCATAGTAGTCCGTAATTGTATGTATCAAAGAATTAAGTATACCGGACTGTTAACAAACGTCGACAGATGTTGTTTTTCTTTTGGTAACGAGTACATAAATGTGCGACGCTAACTTGCCCTTTAAGGATCTCTTTCTCGTTGCAAAAATAGAATTGAAAAATGAATAGTTCCGAGGAGAAAATATTTCCAGACGAAATTACGGAGAAGTTGCAAATGAAGCATTCGACGAACTGATACCAGAAAAATCAAAACTTCGATATGAGAAAGAACTGGAAGTTTAAGACAAATGGTGGAAAAGAAAGAGCGTCAATTCGCTGAAAGAGGAGGTGTTTATGGCATATTTGAAGGACCTATCAATAAAATATTTATCTTCTTCATTGTGGTCAAAGTACTCCATGCTGAAGCTTATTTTAAAGATAAAATGGAACATTGATTTACGTGACGTTTAGTGCACTTATTACTAAGTTTTAAGCAAAATTTTTTATTGTTTTTTTTTTGAGTACGGTAAAGTTCTTAAAAAAAAATCTCGAAAGAAATAAACTCTAGGTTTCACACTTTTTCAATGTATACTCTTTTTCAAATTAATAATCTTTAAAAAAATTTGTTAGAATTTTTCAAATTATGTTTTTTAAAGGGTATAAGACAAGTAGGTAAAGTTTTGTAACTAACACATGCGTAAGGTGCCTTTACCGCCCTTGACGCCTTGCCCGAACTCTGCTTCGCGTCGTTCGTGCAACTGCCATCGCGTGTGATAAAGTATCGCACTTGTAGGTAAATAACTATTTCCTTTTGTAATGTACTGTAAAAAACTGACATGTATAAGATAATTGTCGAAATAACTGTGAAAGCAAAAAGCAATGTACAATATCCAAAATGATTATTAATTTCTTCTACTTCTAATTTGATTGTAGTCTTTTCCTACACGTACGATATGGTCTAAATTACATCTTTTGTAATCCCATATTGATAATTTCTCATTTCTTTTTAAATATAACTTTAAAAACAACGCATTTATAAACTCATATTTTTCAACAACTTTTGGTGCGTAACTAATAAAAATTAAAAAACACGCAAAGAAAAAGTTGCATTGAAGATTTCTTAGATCTATTGCTATGGCTAACAATAATGAATAATTAGAAAGGTCAAAATAAAAATTGCACGAAAGCACAGATGTAGCAGCAATATGCAATAAGTTTAGGATAATAAACATTGTCCACAAGTTACATTTTCTATTAGGATCAGTGTTAACCTTCGTAAGTTTCTTCAATAAGAAAATTTTTATAAAACTGGCTATATTTTAGAAGGTTATAGAGTATGTGTTCGTTAATGAATTTAATGTAATATCCAATGGATTAGTCAATTTTAATACAAGCGTTAAATCTGAATAAAGCAATATTATAGACGCTTCAAAAATAAATGCAGGAACAAAAAAAACCGCAACAATATGGCGGAGTTTCTAACCAGCGTTTGGTTTTTTAGAACGTTCGTTAGTTTAAAATATTTTTGTTGGGTTTGAAAGAGCAGCAAATTCAAACAGCATATCGCAAAATTATTTAGAGATCTGATAATAAATGTTATTGTGGCGTTCTTATGCGCTTCGAATCTTGTGACAAACATAGGTAGGTTGAGATTTATAAAAAAAATGTAACTATATAATCATAAATATAAATATAAAATAAATATAAATATATTATATAAAATATATAAAAATATATCATATGCATATGCATTTTTATTCTTCTTCTTCTTCAAGTGCCATACTCTCTTCGAACGTTGGCCATCATCAGCGCAATCTGTACCTTGTCCACTGCTTTTCGGAAAAGTATCGTAGTACAAAACACCATACCATTGTTTAAGATTTTCAAGCCATGATATCCGTCTACGAACCGGACCTCTTCTGCCTTCAATTTTGCCTTCTATTATCAATTTTAAGAGTTTATATTTCTCATTTCTCATTTTCGAATGCCTTCAACTTTTTGCACATGGCCTCAGTCAGTGTCCATGCTTCCATACCATAATTAATAATAATTAAATTTTTATTGGAAAACTGTAATTATATGCACAAGTAAACGATATCATATAATTTTATAAAACCTGGAATAAAAGAATCACGCAACTAAATGACTTATTTTACCCCAGAAAGATAATACCGTATTTTTAACTCAAACTCAAAACTCAACCTTATGAAATTTAAAGAAAACAGCATTGATGACAGCTGCTTTCACCATGGAGTGAAAGAGAGTGAGATGGCAAGAAAGAGATATTGCCTTCTTTTTTATTGTTTAGTATCGTGTTGGTTTATTCAAAACCAAGCGATGTTTTGGCGTTTCGCACTAGTAGTGCTGCAAATCAGTATTCGAAATTCTATTTTATTGTCCTTTAATCCTTTTTTAAGATTACCTACTCCCAAGTTTGGAATGTATGTGAAGATAATTATATCTATCTACGTGAAGCTGCGTTTTTCCTTCGGAGGAACTGTGCTTCTGCCGATTCTGCGGACTGACAGTTGGTAGTCTTTTGCTTACATCCAGGTTTTATGGTTTCCTTTTTATATCTCTGTATCATTATCTCATCTGCTATTTTTATTGAGTAGCACCGTAATAATGAGAGCACACTGGAATTTGTCACTACTGGTGACCAGTGCGAAACTTCAGTATGCGATTACTACTACTAATACAAATAGTTAACTTGTTTCAGTTCCAGCAACCAGTTAAATCCTGGAAATAACCCCCCAAAAAAAATTATCATCACTTATCCAACCCAACAAAACTCAAAATAATATTTTTTTAATTTTTATTTATTTAAACTTATTTTTTAATATAAAACAAGTAGGTAACAAACAGGGTTTTTTCCGGTGGTTTTTGTCCAGAGGTTTTTTCATTTTTTTTTCGTTTTTTTTTCGGTGGTTATTTTCCTTTTACCTTCAGCTTGTATCAGTAATTTTAACAAATAAAAGGCCTTTTTCTCCGAAGAATACTTACGCTTCAGAATGCAGCTATATTTTCCGCCAATTTGCTTTGATGTAAAGCATTAAAAACAAAATTATTTGGGTACGTTGTTGTTTTTGTTTTGTTAATTGACAAATTATATTGGCGGTAAATACGTAGGGTTTGTGGGTGACGGAAATAAGTTTGGTTAGTTGCTTGATAATAAAATCAATCTTCCTTAGAAAAAAAGAAAATGTAAATTCCTGCTGTGCCACCAAAAATAATTCAACCATAACCACTTCTATATATCGCAAACCTACTCATACTCAACAATATCTAAACTTCAAATCAAACTACTCCGCATATACCAAACAGGGAATTACAAAATCTCTTATAGATTGAGCCGCCTAATCTGCAATACAGAAGAAGCTTCAGATAGGGAAAAGGAAAAAATTCGATCCGATCTGCAAAGAAATGGTTTCCCCAACTACACAATCAATAAAAACTCTTCAGACCACAACAACACAAAGGACGACAGACGTAAATGCTGAAAGGAAGGCGACAATTATAATTCCATACATCAAAGGAATCTCAGAAAAGATAAGAAGAATAGGCAATCAATACAATCTTCGGGCTGTCTTCAAAACGACCACAACAATAAGAAGTTAGTTAACAAAAACTAAACTATATCACCGCAACACCAAGAACTGTATCTCTCAAGTATCATGCGAGTGTGGGTATATCTACATCGGAGAAACCAGCCGACCCGATGAAAGGTGGCCTTACAGATTACAAACTCAAAACTAGGCAAAGGGACACAACTGGATCAAAAATATCTCAACATTTCTGGGAAAATCAACATAATATGGAATGGAAAGAGGCAAAGATCGTCACCAGCGAAGAAAATCAATTCAAGCAAGTTTAAAGAAACGGCATGCATACAGAGGAACCTGAATGTATTTTCTCAACAGAGCGTCACCATCAAGAATATTTGGAAACCCATACTTTTCGGAAGTAACAGATTTCAACTGTGAAAGGGCGGAGCAAACCAAGTGTATTCATAGTTCAGTGAACACATGCTAGAATATAAGATCAGGTAGTCTTAGTCTTAGTGTACATAAGCAATCGAAACGTTGTAAAAAAATAAAAAATAAAGACAATGGAAGTTCAAAACTCTATTTTACTCTGTAAATTCCTGTGTTGCTTCTTTTTACAATATAATCAAGAACGTTATTACTGAGCATGTGTCCCAATATCCCACCTGGCACACGAGAGGTACCATCACTTCAATAAAAGAAAATGTTAAAAGCCACTTAAAATGGAAAAGTATGGTAATCAGCTTGACTACCAGACTTTTTCTAATTTATTAAACATAAAAAAATACTATTATACATATATTTTCCACACTGAAAACAACATGAAATCTTATATCAAAAGTTTTTGGTCTTACATGGTAAGCAAAAACAAACACAGAAGTATCCTTAATTTAGTAACTTATAATAATACAACAGTCAAATGATCAATAAGAAACCTAGACCTGTAGGAGGTTATCAATAAAATTAGCAATTTGGACATGAATAAAGGTTGAGGACCTCACAATCTTCCAGCAGTATTTTTAAAGTATTGCAAAAAAGTAGTGAGCATCCCGCTTACTGTTATTTAAAATAAGTCTTTGTCTGTTTGTCTGTTTGAAGCCATAATCACAGATTATTTATTTTTTAAAGTTTAGCATTTAATACCAGAAAGTCAGCATGGCTTTTTCAAAGATAGGTCCACAGAGACCAATCTTGTGACATATACGCAGGATATACATAATTTTATAAGTGAACTGCACCAGGTGGATGCTGCGTGCGATTTTTCAAAACGTTCAATTTTTTTCAACTTGAAAACATTGGTATATGCGGCACTCTTCTGCGGCTAGTCACTTCATATGAAACTAGTCGCTCTCAGTGTGTTAAAATAAATAATGTTACTTCAGATTATAAATTTCTAACTTCAAGAGTACCCATATGGTCTCACAGGGCATTCTTTACTTTTTCTTATTTTTACCTATAATATAAGTTCTTGTTTTAAACATTCTGAGTACAAGGTACACAGCGAAATCAATATTATTTTTTGAACAGACTGTTAAATCCTAATAAATGTTCCACCGTAAGTTTTTCAAGACTACAAACTAGACCGATTAACTTTGGATACAGTATTGGTGAAACATACTTGACAATAAACTGTCTTTTGAACATCAGATAGAGTCAATCGTTCGACGAACTTATAAAAATCTTGGCTTTATAATTCTTGTTACCTAAGCTTTTAAGAATCCGAATTCTATCATACTGCTATATAATGCGCTTGTACGAAGTATTTTAGAGTACTGTTCTATAGTTTTTGACCCGATTTATGAAAAATAAATTATGCGAATAGAAAAAATTCAAATAAAATTTGTTAACTTCCTAAACTAAAAATTTAACAGAAATAATAATACAATACAATCAGGTACAAATACAGCTTAAAACATTATAACCTAAGTAAATTAAGCTCATGGGGGCATACTGGACAAAGAACTCACGTGGAGGCAGTATGTTGCAAAAATGACGGAAAAAGTCCAGGCAACAATATAGTGATCGGTCGAACCTGGGGGATCACCCCCAGGAACCTATATTGGTTATACTAAGGACACTAATCCTAGAGCAAGCTCTAAAGGAAGCGAAGCCTGACATTTATTTTGACAACTGCGTTGTCATTTTTGATTTGTTTGCCTCGCTTTTGTCATCGGCGGCTCGTTATTATTGTAAATAGTTTTTTTTATCAAACGATTTAATTTTATTATTTATTCCTGTTGTGTGCCAGGCTGCAAAAAATAGACCTGCGACGTAGTTCAGCTCTTTCAAGTACCTATTAAAGGTAAGTTATAATGCGTTAGGAAAATTAAACAGCAACAGAAGGAGAGCTTGGCTGGAAGCCTTCGGACAAGACTTTAAGCAGCACGAAAATTTAAGGACTTGTGAGGCAAGTTTTATAACAGTACCTATTTTTGCCCCGACGATAGTGCTTAATAAAGTGGATTCGATTCCTTGTGTATTTGCATGCCTGGTGTGTGAACTTGTGTGTCCCATTTGATATCCGAAATCAGTAAAAAAATTATTACGGCGTTGTGAAAGTTGATCTTTAGTCGAGTTTAGCTATTCTTGGTAAAAAAAAAAGATTTTTTTAAAGATATAGGTATATAGTTATTTAATTTATGTTAAGAATTTAAGTACTCCTTTGGGGCAAGTATTCGCCTGTTCCTAGGAAAAACTAGTTTAGATTAGGTCAGTTGTACTAGGTCAGATTAAAATCTAATCTAAACTTATATAATTTAGTCTAATCTAATATAATATAGAGTTAACAGTTATAACTAGTTTTTACTAAGAAAAACCGGGTTTTAACGGTAACACATAGGTACTGTGATAAGAATGCGTTGTATTGGTAAAAGATTTTAAACATTATAAATCTATAACAAAGTTGTGATTGTTTTCCACAAACCAAAACTACACTTTTTTGCACTCGACGCTTCCAGAAAGCTCATGAGCCAGCATGGGCTCTGCTGCGGGGAAATAACAGGCGCAGTGAGGACTACCCCCATTAGAGCTCTAGAAACCATCAACTTGGATCGAGAAGGAAGCGATGGCGACGCACCTAAAAAATGGGTCATCTGGCAATCAAGGAAGGGGTAACAAAAGGGTTGCCTATTCTAAAGATGCCAATAGGGATTTCTTTTAAACCATGAAGGTTTCACAAAAAGTACAAAGTCTCAATACCTGAACGGGATGGGTGTCAGAGAGAAGAGTTCCGAAACGAATTAAGCAGAGATGCAACGGTGTGCTACACTGATGGATCAAAACTCAGCCAGGCAGACAACAGGCGCAGGAGTGTATGTGGAAGACCTAGAAGTTCAAGAAAGCTACCCGCTTGACGAGCACGCTACAGTCTTTCAGGCGGAGGTATACGCGGCAAATCTAACAGAGGTCAGAATTGGCAGTAGGGACATTTGCATATTTTCCGACAGCCAAGCTGCCCTTAAGGCTCTTACTTCATCAAAAATTGTCAGTAGTTTAGTGGAGGAGTGCGTTAACGCTACAGATATTAGCTAAAGACAAGAGGGTGACACTGATGTGAGTCCCACGCCACGAGGGAATACCAGAGAACGAGAAGGCGGACGAACTTGCCAGAGCTGGAACCGAAACCCAATATATTGGACCGGAGCCGCTCCTGGGAATCAATCAATCAGGTGCAGAGACAGCTTAACAAATGGGCGAGCGATCAACTGAAATGGTCTTGGAGGGAAGAGCGAGAGTGCAGACAGTCCAAAGCTGAAGGCGATTGATTGCTGGATTAGCCTTTCTACATAAAGTATTTAGCAATCATAAAAAGTGCTTTGGTATACTAGAGTCTCTAGGAATTAATGGCAAATTTTATTTATCCCGAAATAACATTTTTTTTTATTATAAAACTCATCAAACTAATGCTAATGCAAATTCTCCTTGATTAGACAGCAACGTAATTATAATTTATTTTTCAACCACATAAGACTTATTTGCTATCTCAATTTATATACTTAAAACTTAAGCTAGACTTGCGCTATTAGTTTTTTTTTAATTAATTTTATTGGTAAGGCAATTTCTAGTAACTATTTAGTTTAGTTAACCTTTCTTAAAATTTCTTTCTTAACTTAACTTTAGCTTAACAGGGACATTTTGGACCATCTAAAATAACAGCAAAAATAACTCCTTTCGTGGTTATAGTAATTAACGATAATATAACTGTCAATTTGAAAAGAGTTTTTGGGATGTAAAAGAAGATAACTTAAAATTTAGTCAAAGGAAACATAATCTAGACTTTGTAACGTCAGTGCCTGGTGTAAATTTTGTTGATTTTTTCTTTTTATTTACTATATTTAGGTAGAAAATTTTAAAATTACAATTAGTAACTAGACAATGGGGAAAAATATGCGTTTTCACGAAAAGAAAAATACGAATTATCTAACCATATCCGTCGTTATACTTGTTTAATTAGCCTCCCCTTCACTACTACTTAAAAATCAGGGTTCGTAGCGACCTGGAAAACCTGTAAAAGTTAGGAAATTAAAAATGTTCTAAAAAATCCTGGAAAAGTCAAGGAATTTTATGAAAATCGATAAAAACCTGGGAAATGATATGGGAACCTGGAAAACATATTGGTCGGTAATAATCAAATTATAGGGTGGGCAACAAAATTCCGCACTTTTTGGATTGGCTATAACTTTTGACTTGATTACTCGATTTTAAAATATATTGGCTTTTTGAAAAGATAAAACGTTAGAGTTTTTCGAGTCGGTTAAAAATTTACAACTTTCAAAAAATTCAAGATGGCGGACAGTTTTAGAAAATTTGTAATTTTCACCCCCCCTCCCTGAAAAAAATTTATGTGCGGCACTGAAAAAACTCTAAAGCTTTCACTACAAACGCTCATTGTTTCTGTGTATATTAAATCAGTTGGGAAAAAAAAAGTTATAAGTTTTTTGACTACGAGTGTTTTGGTTTCGCATTGAAAAAATCATAAAATTACATACATTTTCAATTTGCTATATCTTTTGACCTAATTATTTAATTAAGAAAAATACTAAGAATCTAAATACCCATTACTTTTTTATTTCTTATTCGATTTAATCAGGCGATACCTCGAGATTGGAAGAAACAAGAGAGATTTGGAAATACTGATTTTTATTTTGTCCAGTGTCTTACTTAAAAAAAAATAAGGAGTATAAAAGCTAACCCTTTTTAAAACTATCCGCCATCCTGACTATTTTTTATTGTCAAATTTTGAACAAACAGACGCAACTCTCATGTTTTGTCTCTTTAAACAATATTTTTTTTTAAATTAACTAATCAGGCCAAAAGTTACAGCAAATTAAAAAAATATGTAATTTTGTGATTTTTTTCCAATGTTGAGCCCAAACACTCATAATCTAGAAGCTTATAACTTTTTCATTTCTTAACCGATTTAAGTAAGTGATACATCAGTATACACATTAACAACGAGCATTTGTATTGAAAGCTTTAAAGTTTGTTCATTGTCGCACATAAATGGGGGGGGGGTGAAAATTACTCATTTTTTAAAACTGTCCGCCATCTTGGATTTTTGAGAAATTTTAAATTTTCAACAAAATCGAAGAAGTATCATGTTTCGTCTATCTAAAAAACGAATACCTTTACAAATCGAGCACGTATATCAAAAGTAATAGCCAATCTAAAAAGTGCGGAATTTTGTGGCCCACCCTATATAAATTTTTTATTCAACAAAAGACAAATACGAAAGATCTATCGAATCCTACAGTTATCTATGCTCGTTCAAAATAAATCCATCGATCATCTACCAAATGCTTCAAAGATAGATCATCTTAGTCTATACGCACACAAAAGCGAGACAATTTACTGGTCGTTTAACGGCGGGCCGGCTTGAGTAGTTTTTTGCATGCAGAAATAATTGTGCTCTCTTTTTCAAAATCGATTAGATAAAAAGAAACAGTATTGCTCGGGATTAGTAGTAGTAGTATAGGGGCGGCCCGTGGGACTGGAAATTAGGCCTCTTCGTGGGCCCTTTCTTCCAGACCCCGTTCCTTACCCCTATGCCCCTACTTCCGCTGCACCACTCTCTCCGGGCCTCCCTGTCTTCTTTACGAAGTTCATTATGTCGGCCCATTTGAGCGAGTGCAGCTCTTTTTCCTCTATCGTGAGAAATCCCCACTTCAGCTGACTTGATCTGGCATATGCGTCACACTGCGCTAACAAGTGCTGCGCCGATTCCTCATCGATCCCTCAAGCGGAACACACGGATCTCCTGCTACTCTTATTTGCGTTAGATGTTTGTTCAGCCGATTGTGCCCAGTCAGCATCCCCGTCAGCAGTGCAATGTCCTTTCGGCCCAAGAGCCATTTAGTTCTGGCTACATTCGGACCATCCACGAATAGCTTGGACTGTCTGCACTTTGACTCTTGCCTCCAGGACGTCTTCAGTTCATTGCTCGCCCATTTGTTAAGCTCACTCTGTACCTGTTTTTTTGTTATGCCCAGAAGAGGTTCCGGGCCAATGTATTGGGTTTCGGCCCCTAGTCTGGCAAGTTCGTCCGATTTCTCGTTCCCTGGCATTCCTTCATGACCTGTGACCCACATCAGTTTCACCCTTTTGTCTTGAGCCAGTGTTTGCAGTGCTTCAGCGCACTCCTTCACCAGACTACTGACTATTTTGGGTGCACTTAGAGCCTTGAGGGCAGCCTGGCCGTCGGAGGATTGCTGCCATGATAATGGCATACACCTCCGCCTGAAACACCGTAGCGTGTTCTCCAAGTGGATAACTCTTCTGAACTTCTAGGCTTTCCGCGTACACTCCTGCGCCTGTTGTCTGCCTGGCTGACAGTTTAGAGACATCCGTGTAGCAGACCGTCGCCTCTCTACTTAATTCCGATCGGAATTCTTACCTGTGCCACTTATTCCGTTCCGGTATTGTGACCTTGTACTTTTTATCGAACCTCCATGGTTTAAGCGGTGCTTTCACTAGCAGTCTTAGGAGAGCCAACTTTTTCGTCACCAGTCCCTCGACCGCCAGATGGCCCTCTCTTTCCTCCCTGCCCTTCCACAGTCCTTGGTGCCTTAATCGCAGGTGCGTCGCCATCGCCTCCTTCTTGATCCAAGTTGGAAGCGAGGGGAGACCTAAGACTGTTTCCAGAGCGTGGATGGGGTTCGTCCTCATTGCGCCGGTCATCCCTCTGCAGAAGAGCTCTTGCAGACTCCTAAGCTTATTGGATGCTCGGGATTAATAAAGTTAATCTTACTCTTTATTTTTATTAAGTGCAAATAAGTGATCAGAATAGGATTTCTTTATGCAGTCGGTACATAAGGCTTAGTTTCGCATAACGTACTCCACAGTATAAATAAAGCTCACAGAAATTTGTTCTTTTTTCTTTTGATAGAAAATAGTCAATGTGAGTGGTTTTATATAAGTATTTTTTAATGGGGTACTGCCAGGAATGTAATAGCTAAAAAGACGACGTCAAAGTAAAGCTTAATTTATAAACGCGTTCGCGTTTGCAGTTTAAGTTCACGTTCAGCGTTTCTAAGTTCGTAGTTGGGAGTTCAGAAAACAGTATTTATGAACGAAGTTCGTGGCTGAAATTTGATTGTTATTTCTAAAGTCAAGTGAATATGATGTAAAACAGCCGATATAAGCTCAAACCTAACCTAAAAATCGGAAAAAATTTGCCCACTTGAAAGTAATTCTTGTTGATAAGAATTTTGGAAAAAAATGGATATTGAATATGAAAAACTGTTTGGCTTCTTTTGGCCACAATTCTTATATATGTAGCCCACAAAGTGAAGCAGAAAAACTTTCTCTTTAAAAAAAAAACAACCAACAAAAATGCCTGAAATGACAGTTGACAGATGTATAATCTTACGAAATCCTGCATTTTGATTGATTGATGCTTCACCAACTACCAACATAAAACTTGGTGAACGCGAACGCGAACTTAAATTATAAATGGAATTACATGTTTCAATAAGGTGATCTACAGCACGCGAACTACGAACTTTAACTGCGGACGCGAACGCGTTTATAAATCCCGTGTAAAAAATGGAGTGTAATACATTTTGGCTTTTTTGACTGGCGTGTTTTTTAATTTCATACTCCTAAGTATACCCCAATAAAATAGTACCAAAATGACGATTTTTTTTATAAAACTGAATGAACAGCCAAATTTTGTACAGCAGGAAGAAGTTCATGTTCGCCGCCATTTTGAAATTATGGGTAGGTAGGGGTGAGTTTGGTTCCACTCTGATGTTTCTGATTATTTTTTTGGTATATATATATATATTTAAAATCTGGAGAGGAGTGTTTTGATTTTCTAATAACTTTGATGTTTCTTCCTTAAGTTTTATAAATTTTAGAACTTTGGTTGCAGAAACTTGGAGCTAATGTGAGTGGTACTTCGTCAAACGTGAAATGATATGGAATTTCCTATTTTAATAACGAAAAATTACAGGAGGGTCGAAATAAAATATAAAACCCAGTTTTACCTTTTTTTCATGTAATGTTCGAATTTTGACGTGTTTTGTAAAAAAATTTGTTGAATTTATGTTATTATTTCATTGTGGAAGTAATTACTTACTTAGAAAAAACTTGGTTTTAAACCTAGAATTTTTAGAAAAATGGTCAGGGAAAACGATGAGCGCTTCGCACCCTGAAAATTTGTACTTTGTGAAAAAGTTTTTAACAAATTCAGAGTTTTAACTTAGCAACATTAGGTATTTACATACTGATTGATTCTTTAAAAAAGTTATTAAGCGAATATTTTTTTTATTTCAAATTTTATATGGCAATTTGACAGAGATAATTTAACGACAAGGTGGGCACACAAGCAAAACCACTAAGCCAAAGGCGGGGTCCAGAGTCAAGTCTGCAAAGTGGAGTTTGAGTAAGGCGAAAAAGAAATGTTTGTAGTTAGTCTTTTTCTACCAAAAGCAAAAAAAACTCAACTTTTTTTCATATATATCTTTCCGAAAAAACTTGAATGTTTGCCTTAAAGAACCCTGCACGGGTAACATGGACCTACGGCCCGTGGTAAAATGTAACCATATTTGAATATTTTGAAGGTATTGCACCAAAGGTCAAAATAGTGTCTACATTCTGGAAAAACCTGGAAAGTCGGGGGAAAAAATAGTGGTCATAGAAAGTCATGGAACTTACTCAAAAGTCTGGAAAGTCAGGAAAATTCCTCGATAAGAGTATTAGAGTTGCCTTTCATATGCTCTTTCAGGTTATTCAAAATGCCCTTTGCAGTTAACCCTACACACTTTTTTCTTCTACTATTGCATCCAAACGTGAAACATATTTTTGAAATTTAATTTTAGCCACCTTTCTTAACACCGTTCAAAACATATAGAAAATTTATTTTTTAGTCAAATTTTCTAAAAAAATTCGCCTGAAAAAAATCTTTTCCGAAGAATTTTCTGTATAATTTTTATAACAATAATGTCCTCAAGATTTTTGCCTATGGTACATTTTAATCATTATTTTCGTATCGCTGTTTGAAATAGACCAATAAATCTGAGTGTAACGAAGTACCTTCAAAAAAGGAGGAAAATATGTCAAACGAGAGGTTTGAGCAGTTGTAGTAGGCTGATTTTTTTAAAACTAAGAGTCAAGGAAATTTTAACAAATTGGTTATGGAAATTCATGGAAACTCAGGGATTTTTTTCGAAAAATTCTGTGGACAGCCTGAGATATGAGCCGTCAAAAAGCGTATATCTGGTACAAAGACTTTTACTCATAACTTAAAAAGTACTTTGTAGATTTTCCTATTTGGATCTCAATAAAAAGGTACTCAAATACTCTACAGAGGTGTGTCCAGGTTTATCTTACAGGGGCTTTAGTGTCTGAGAGGGTTAATTTAAAAAAAGAAGTACGTAAATTAAAGTAAAATGCTTTTGTGTTTCTTTTTCCCTGGTGCTTTTTTTATGAGTTGGTGGTCTCATTCGAAAGGTAATTAAATGGCGTAGGCAGGATTTAATTTAAAGCGGGGCATAAGCCTTGAATAGTGAATAAATAAGAAAAATGTTAAAAACAGAGGAAAACGTAATTTTTTGCATTTACATTTTTTGTTACATTTCAAAACTAACTTTCTTTAATTCTGGAACAAAATTAAGAAAACAAAGATTTTATGATTAAAAAAACTTATTATCTCAATTTTTTTTGATTAAGGTATCATTTTGTTTTGTTTTAATTTTTATTCTTAATTTTTAATCTTTTATATTGGCAGACAATTTTGATTTAATTGCTATTTTCAAACACATTTTTATCATGGAAGTTAAATTTTAAACAAAATTGCATTTAGGTGCAAAAATGCTGTATTTTCATCATTTGCGTGAAGTTTTTAAAACGTTGTGGTAGGACACAGCAAAAGTATTATTGGTATCTTTTTTGCTGCGGAAACGTTATTCTAGCTTATCTACAGCACACTGTGTTACGCGGGTGCGTGACTTAGTGTGCATTATCCAGTACAACAAAGGATGAGTATTTTCCCTGCTAAAACTTATGTTATTTTATACAAAAAAAAGGCCATATAATAATGCTCGTAACCATCAACGCAAAAATTCCCCGATTAAGCTTTAATCGTGATTAGCTACCAATCGGTGTTTAGAATGTGGTGTTTAACATTGAAACATTTGTTTACCAAGACTCATTCCAAACTCCGATTAGTGTTAATAATAATTAAAATTTAATCGGATACATTGGTGAATATGGTCATAAGAGTTTCTTAAAAATTATCTGAAAGAAAAATTAAGTTTTGTAAGAAAAATACAATTTAACTTAAAAAACAAAATACAAAAAAATTATTTTGTTTTGTTGAATATTGTTTCCACAAGTGTCATCTATCTGTTTTTTACAAAAGCGTAGAAGGGCCACAAAGCAATTTTTATTTTAATTCCGACTTCCAATTCAGAATTCCGACTTTAAACTTGGGATTCCGAGTTATAACTCGGAATTCCGACTTAGAACTCGGAATTCCGACTTACAACTCGGAATTCCTACTTATAACTCGGAATTCCGACTTACTACTCAGAATTCAGACTTTAAACTCGGAATTCCGACTTAGAACCCGGAATTCCGGCTTACAACTCAGAATTCCGACTTTAAATTCGGAATATTGACTTAGAACTCGGAAGTTTACTTTAAACACCCCAAAAAAAGTAAAGCAATAAAAAATACAATTTTTTTATAACCCAAAAATTCATCAAAAATTAATTACTTTTTTTTTTATTTAAATTATCCTTAAAAAACTGAACATTGCTTATATTTATTTAACTTTTTTTCTAACTTTTATATAGTTTCGGCTAAAAAAAATTGAGGGGGACCAAAACAGCGTTTTTTTATTCTTAAACTGTTACACTTTACACAACAAAAACGATGAAAGTCTTTTCTATGGAGAAAAAAAATAAATTTAAAAGTATATTTTTTTCTTTTACTACTTATCTACCCGAGATAATTTTTTTGTCATAAAATATTTTTTTTTCCGACATTTTTCCAATATATTATTTGTTTAATATATATTTTTTTAGTACTGTAAATGTCAAAAACCAGAGGAGACCAGTGTTATGCAAGTTAGACTTTTGAAAAACAATAACAGTTATAAAATCACGGACTCTTCCTAACTTATTTTTCTGGGTGTTTTTAAATTTTTTATCTTTTGTGGACCTTTTCTGTAAAACTTTCAGTGGGAAGGGGGTTAATAAAATTCATATTCATTATCAGAAATAGTTGTAGATTGCCCGAATCATATTGAGAATTCCAGTGTTCATTATATTAAATTTTTTTCTTTATAAAGTTTAAAAGGGGGAGTTTCATTTTTTTTGTTTTTTTTTTAAACTGGCGGCCAAAATATTTAAAAAAATCAGAGTATTATAACACTTTCGATTTGGTTTTTCGTAAGCCACCTGCAAATTTCGTTTTTCTAGGGGGAAAAATAATCTCTTGTAATTTAAAATTATCCTATAGGCGCTTGGTCGGTATCGGAGACCACTAAGACCTTCAGATAAGTTCTTGAATCCCTTACGTACCTTCTCTGAAAAACTGGCAGGAGAGGTCTTTTTCTTTAACCGAATAATAACCTAGATTGCCAGAATTTGTGTCTCTAATTTGGATCTGTTTTGGTTTCGAAAATATTTTAAAAAAAGGTGGGTGGCTACAAAGACACCTATGTGCTTCATCAGATTTTTTTTGTATCTTTGGCAACAGTCGTATGCTATGACTTTCGATTATTTCAACCGTTTGTATTTGAAAAATTACGCTCATCCTCTTCCCCTCGATTTTTTTTTGGTGCGCGACTAGCCCCATTATGGTTGGCAAAAAAAAATATCGAATTTTCGAACTTTTTTTGGGGGTGTTTTCGACCTTTATCAAGAAAAATTGGTTGGTTGGTCGCCACTTTAAAAACAAACATAAAACAATTACCACCCCCCCCCCTTATAAACTTCATAAAATAAATTTTTAATATAATGAGGAATGGAATTCTCAATATGATTTGGGCAATCTACGACTATGTCTGATAATGAATATGATTTTTATTAACCCCCCCCCACCGCCAAAAGATTAAAAATTTAAAAAAACACAGAATAACAGGTTATGAAGATATTATAAAAATTATTATTATTCAATTCATTTTTTCGAAATAAAGTCGGGTAAATAAGGAGTAAGAGAAAAAAATACTATTAAATGTATTTTTTTCCTCATTGAAAAGACTTTCATCGTTTTTGTTGTAAGTGTAACAGTCTAAGAATCAAAAAAACAGTTTTGGACCCCCTTCAACTTTTTAGGGTGTTTAAGGTTAAATTCCGAGTTATAACTCCAAGTTGTAAGTCGGAATTCGAGTTTTAAACCGGAATTCCGAATTCTAAGTCGGAAATCCGAGTTTAAAGTCGGAATTCCGAGTTTAAAGTCGGAATTCCTAGTTCTAAGTCGAAATTCCGAGTTATAACTCGGAATTCCGAGTTTGAAGTCGGAATTTTCGAGTTTAAAGTCGGAATTCCGAGTTGTAAGTCGGAATTCCGAGTTCAAAGTCGGAATTAAAATAAAAATTGCTTTGTGGCCCCACTCCGCTTTCGTAGTTTTTACATCAGTAGTCAACTAAGCTTTCCATCGCACTAAGTTCAATGTTATAAAACGCACTACATGCAGGGCTGCATTCAGGAAGCCCACACCATGATATGGTTTGCGCATTTGGTTGTCACACTATACCTATTATCTCTCATTCTTGTCTAATGTCAGCTAATTTGCAAATACAGAACGAAGCGATGTTTATAATTTTTTAAGTTTTTTAGGAAAAATGAACATTATAATTTACAAAAAGTGACAAGAGAAAGAGGGAGGGGGGTCAGTGATTATGTGAAGTCACAATTTTTTACCTAAAAAAACAGTGGTTATAAAGGATAAAGTAGGCTGTTTTTTCTTCTAACTTTCGAATGTTGGGTTGGGCTGGTTTTAGTAGTTGCTTTTTTTTACTTTATTTAATATTAAGTGACCCAAAAAAATTAATTTTTCAGGCTAAACGAGGAAAGACAAAGGTTGTTTAGTTTTTACAAACTGTACCCCCATTTTTTTATCTTCTAACGGTTTATATGTGTGGGTAATTGAAAAGCTAAGTAAACAATCCAAAATTTTTAAAATTATCTAATATAAGCTAAAACTTTTTTGAGGTTCCCTGTACATAAAGTGTATATGGGACTACTTAGGCATCACTTGTAAAACAAAAAAAAATAGTTTTTTAATTAATATCTAAATTTGCCTTAAAAACGGCTACAAAAAAAACATTATACAGTATAGTATAAAGTACATCTACGGGGTGTCTTTTGCTACCCTTAACTATATTCTGTTTAAATTCGTTATAAACTTCCACTTTTAACGGCCAGGTTGGGTCAACAGAGTTGGCTCAAACCGGACGATTGCCTAGGGGGTCAAGATACGGGATCTCCCCTAAGGATGCCAACTTTACTCAGATAGGCCCTTTACCTAGAGACAATGAAAATGAGGGTATAACTCACACGACCACAAATCGGTTGTATTGCTTAGACTTACAAGAACACTAAGGTTGGCCTGAGTGCACTACTTGAGATGACGATTTGACATTACACAATTTGAACTTACGTTATTTACAATTCTACGGTGCCCAATTGACTCTAAGCTGCTCGGTAAACTTGTTGTAACTCGCGGCTTTAACACCTTTTCGTCTTAAGATGGGTACCACTTTCGATTCTGATTCCCCTTCGCTTCCGCGGACTTTCTTAATAATTTTCTTGACCGAAAAGGAAGTCTTTACGAGTAGGCACTTCAAATTCGAGTCCCAAACTACTACACCCACTAGTATGGTAGTTTGGCCTTGGAGCGGACCCACTTTTTCGGGTTCGCTCGCGGAATAGTTGTTACTTAGCACATTGCTAAAAACCGAGTCCCCGATCGATTTTGCGATCAGCTACTAAGTAGGCTTTTCGCCCATCTCTTGTTCGTAGCTTTTTCCGATAAAAATCTATTTCGGCCAATCGTTACAATATCATAACCTCATTTCACCACACTATCATCTGTGTGATATGATAAGCTCACTAAGACAGAACGACGACGAACATGAGACGCACCGGTCAGTTTTCATATTCCTGAACCGGTGTGTTTTTCACACTAGTGTAAGGTTTCTGAACACAGCCTGGTGGCTTCAGATGTGTCAATTCAAGGCTTCGAAGCGGCGAATTAGCTGGCCACGAATTTTACCTTCAACCAGACTAGCTTTATTGTATTGTATTCTCAATCCCACTCATGAACGCGTCGTCAAAATATAAGCAGGCTATACTGTTGTAAAATTTATCTTGTTCACGAAAAAGCAAAGTAAAAATAAAAACCCTACAGTCTTCGAAGATTCGAAGCTTTTGATTTATTTACAAGCATAAAGAAAAAAAGTCTAATAAACATATGTCAAAGTTCCAGCAAAACTTGTCATTAGAAATATTCAAGAGGTTATGTGCTCAATAATTCCCAAGAGTTCTTCCGCGAGCATTCCCCTTCCGGATATTGAAGAATAACGGCCCTGAAAGTTACTTCTTTAGAACAATTCAGCAGACTATTGCGACCACAACACGTTTAATTTACAACATATTTTGTTACACCGCTTGAACTTGGCATCTATATCTCAAAGTCCATTAAAGTCGCCTTAAAGCTGTAAGTTTAGTGTTCTGCGATAAAGTTATGAGAAACTGAGACTAAAGTTTTGAAGTTAGCGAATAAGTAGGAAGTATCAGTAACCGACAAAAGTGGAGATGTCCCTAAACTACGTAACACAAGAAAAACGAAAATGTTTACATTTCCTCTTTCAAAAAGCTACTGCTTGTGCCCTTTATAATAACGTAACTCTTTACTTATCGATTTGTTTACAAGCTTTTATTTAACTTGCAATGTATGTACACTTCTCTCCACATAAAACTTGTGCAGCAGAAGGTAGCTGCAAAAACGATTTTTTATATTTTCCTGTGGGCAACACTGACTTTTTGACTTTGTCATTTTAGTTTATATTTTTGGTATATAAAAACTCTTTATAAGGAGACGGCTTGTTTTTTTTGTACTAATTCAAAATATACTCTTCTCTCTTCGACTACCTGATTATGAAAGAAGCAAGTCTACGAAAAGAAGGCCCTGATTTGATGAAAGTTACTCGCCCAAAACAAATAAAAGGCCAGATCAAGTTAACGAAATAAATAAAATTAAAAAAAAGAAAATTAAAAACATACAGGAAAAATGCTTAATTTTAATAGCGCGTCAATGCAATGATGTTTTGAAGTCTTCTGGGCATTGAATTGGCTGAATTTTCAAATAAGTTTGGATTTTCAGCAATAACTTCCCTATATGCCCTTATGGTAAGTTCCATTAGATGTTCTGAATTCCTGGGAATGATACTAAAACTTGCTAATTTCGCATCAGGGGTTTTTGCAGGGATATTATTATCCTGGAACCATCGCTGCGCAATTCTGGCCGTATGAACTGGAAAATTGTCTTGTTGGAATACAAAATGATCTGGATAGGGGACTCTCACCTATGAAAGCATTACATTTTCCAGCATATTAACGTAAACTTCGCTTGTAAATCGCCCATAAATTCTAAATATAGCGCCATGTCCTCTAGCCGATATCCGGCTCCAAACATTTACCGAAAATCTTCCCGCTCGTTCTTCGTTTCCAGCAATATATCGCACTTCATATCGCGTTCTTGACGGTAGATAAACCAGAATTTGTTTTTTCATCGCTGTTGGACTAAAAGATCTTCTGATCTGTGAAAACCACCTGCTGCAAAGATTCTTCGTCCCTCAGAGAATAATTCAACGCAAAAATTAATCGAGACTATTTCTTTTCCTCATTTAGTTTACTTTTTTTTACCGCAATGCGACACTTTAGCCTCGAACAATTAATCTCTCTGTATAATGTTGTTATGGATCCTGGAAAATTTGATTCCATTTTTACGTTTTTCACTTTGGCAAACGGATTATTTTCCAGAAAATTGATTCTTCCCTAGTGCTAATAACTTTTGTCAAACCGGTGCCGTCCTTTCGGTGGATAGTTCCCTCCTCTTGAAATCGGTTTTTTATGTTTGCTATCGTAGACTTGTTTCTCCCATCCCACCGTCTAGTTTTGCTAATATTTGAGCTTTATCAAATTTGGAAAGATGCGGAGGCATTTTTCTAAATTTGGAGGACACTGACATGCAAAACACATTGACCTTGTCACTTATAGGAAGACAATGCCGTACTATAAAAATTTTAAAAATTAAACAGGCCGCTAACTTCTGCTGTACCAGTTTTATGTGGAGAGAAGTTTAACTATCTATGTAAACAGATATGTTTGATCGGGTGGAATCTTGCAACTTAATTTTAAACAACTTCCCGACATCCGATCGGCTTCAAATTTGGCATGCTTCTATAGTTGCAGTGACAACACAAGAATATAATGTGATGAAATTGACAGCTAAAGTACGCCCGATTTCGTTAAAGTTTGGTGCATTGGGGCACTTGAACATGAAGATAACGAATCTTTAATCAGATTTTGAAAATTCAATATGGCGGATTCAAGATGGACGATTTTTGGTCATCTATTGCTAACCAATTTTAACTAACTTATATACATCCGATTACCTTCAAATTTCACATACATTTATAGTTCCGGTGGCAATATAATAATATGTCATTATTAGGCACCCCTCTCCCCTACGAGAGGAGTGGAGGGGGGAAACACCTTAGTTTATCCGATTTCAACCAAAATTGGCATACGGGGGCTTTTGGGGATAAGGAATACGAATTTTTGATCGGGTTTTGAAAATTCAATATGGCGGATTCAAGATGGACGATTTTCGGGCATGTTTTGCTAACCAATTTTAACTGACTTATCCACATCTCATTGTGTTCAAATTTAGTATGCGTTTATACCCACCTCCCTCTAACGGGGGAAGTGGAGGGGAAAAAACCAGTTTATTCGATTTCAATCAAAATTGGCATACAGGGGTTTTTAAGGAGGGGGATTATGAATTTTGGATCAGATTTTAAAATTTCAATATGGCGGATTCAAAATGGACGATTAAGATTAAAAATTTAAAAATTAAGGCTGTGTGTTCAAATTTGGTATGCGTTTATATTTCCGGCGACAGTAGAGTAATATGCTATTATTAGGTACACATTTCCCTCTAACGAGGGAAGTGGAGGGGGGAATGATTTAGTTGGTTCGATTTAAATCAAAATTGGCACACAGGCGTTTTTCGGGAAGAGGATATGAATTTTTGATCAGATTTGAAAATTTCGATATGGCGAATTCAAAATGGACGATATAATAAATTTTTATTAAAAAAAAAACTTTTGCCGAACAAGCTTTTATTAAATGCACTACACAGTAGAAAATAATGTTTTATCCTTCTTATACCATAATAAAAGCGATGGGCGCAAATTAAAAATTTTAACCTTACATTCGAATGATAAACATAATTCCTTCATCTAAAGAAGCTGAGAACAAATGAGATTGCCGTGCTTGCCAAGCCTTTGGAAATGTCCTTAGGTTATAGGGTAATACAGCTGTTTCTTAGGTGAATCGTCGATGTGACCGATATACGATATTTAAAGTTAAAATTTTTAATTTGCGGCCATCGCTTTTATTATGGTATAAGGAAAAAAAATATTTTCTACTTTTTACTGCATTATAAAAGCTTTTTTTTATTAAAAATTTATTTTTAGTTTCTGCTAACACAAAAACCGTGATATATATCAGTTTAATATCTATATTCGTATAATATTTTAAATATTATTAGGCTTTACGACATATTACCCAAAACCCCTTCCTATTAAAGGATTTTCGATTTAAATTTTGTCCTGGCTCTGGTTGAACCAGAACTAGAACCGGTTCGATTTAAAACAATGACGTCATAGTTTCAACCCGGTTATGAAATTTTAGTACCAGCCTGAGAGGTTGGTTTGGTACTTTGGTTGTAAACATAAGCAAAATTATTATAAGAAAGAATACATACAATAGATTACACATGACGTCATTGTTTTAGAACCGTTGTCAAAATTTCTGTCAAAATAATGTCAACCAGAACCGAGACAATAAAGAACGTTTGGAGACTTATTGCAAAGAAATTAGCAAGTTTTAATATCATTTCCAGGAATTCAGAACGTCTAATGAGGGCATATAAGGAAGTTATTGCTGGAAATCCAATCTTTCTTCAAAATGGACGATATAATAAATTTTTATTAAAAAAAAACTTTTGCAGAACAAGCTTTTGTTAAATGCACTTAACAGAAGAAAATAATGTTTTATCCTTCTTATACCATAATAAAAGCTATGGGCGCAAATTACAAATTTTAACCTTACATTCGAATGATAAACATAATTCCTTCATCTAAAGAAGCTGAGAACAAATGAGATTGCCGTGCTTGGCGAGCCTTTGGAAATGTCCTTAGGTTATAGGGTAATACAGCTGTTTCTTAGGTGAATCGTCGATGTGACCGATATACGATATTTAAAATTAAAATTTTTAATTTGCGGCCATCGCTTTTATTATGGTATAAGAATGAAAAAAAAATATTTTCTACTTTTTAATGCATTATAAAAGCTTGTTCTTTAAAAGACTTTTTTTATTAAAAATTTATTTTTAATTTCTGCTAACACAAAAACCGTGATATATATCAGTTTAATATCTATATTCGTATAATATTTTAAATATTATTAGGCTTTACGACATATTACCCAAAACCCCTTCCTATTAAAGGATTGTCGATTTAAATTTTGTCCTGGCTCTGGTTGAACCAGAACTAGAACCGGTTCGATTTAAAACAATGACGTCATAGTTTCAACCCGGTTATGAAATTTTAGAACCAGCCTGGGAGGTTGGTTTGGTACTTTGGTTGTAAACATAAGCAAAATTATTATAAGAAAGAATACATATAATAGATTATACATAACGTCATTGTTTTAGAACCGTTGTCAAAATTTCTGTCAAAATAATGTCAACCAGAACCGAGACAATAAAGAACGTTTGGAGACTTATTGCAAAGAAATTAGCAAGTTTTAATATCATTTCCAGGAATTCAGAACGTCTAATGAGGGCATATAAGGAAGTTATTGCTGGAAATCCAAACTTATTTGAAAATTTAGCCAATTTAATGCTCAGAAGACTTCAAAACATCATTGCAGCCAACGGTGCAATGACGCGTTATTAAAAATATATATTTTTTTTATGTTTTTAATTTTGTTATTTTTTTTAGTTTTATTTGTTTCGTTGATATGGCCTTTCAATTGTTTTGGCCTAGTAACTTTCGCCAAACCGGTGCGTTCCTTTCGAGGGACAGTTCCTTCTTCTTGAAATCGATTTATTATGGTTGTGTGCTTGTTTTATAATCGACTTACTGTGCAGCTTTTGTTTAGTTAATAAAACATTTTTTTTTTGGAATTTAATACAATGACGTCATAGTTAAAACCTGTTTATGAAATTTTAGAACCAGCCTGGGAGGTTGGTTTGGTACTTTGGTTGTAAACATAAGCCAAAATATTATAAGAAAGAAACCTGTAATAGATTATATATGACGTCATTCTTTTAGTACCGTTGTCAAAATTTCTGTCAAAATAATGTCAACCAGAACCCAGACCAAATTCTAAATCGAAAACGTGGAATATAGAGCAATATCCTGTTTTCCTTTTATCTGTAAAAAAGCATAGGCTTCCGCTCAAATACATATATCGCAGTCCAATCTTAGGAAAACCTCGCAACTGAATTTTTTTTCGTTGACCTCGCCCGCGGACCGTGATGCCAATTCTATAGGCGGTTTCAAGTTCCTCCAAAACTGGAATGGCTTCAGCCAATCTTGAACGTTACATGCTAACCACTTTTGGTTTGGCTCCAGTCGCCGCTGAACGCGCCCCTTTGTATGGTTATTTCTGTCATTCTCAATCAAGCGCTCTAAGACACAAACAGTTACTTGTCATTAGCAACCATATCAACAAAGTCGTCATTACAAATAATGTCGCGTTTTAGTCGCTATTTTTACTGTTTTTCTTGTTAAATATTATGGAATTTGAAGAAAAAGTAATCCCTAGAGATATACTGGAGGCCGCTGAAGAGGCGAAGAACAATCTTTTGCCGGCCAAATCAAGAAAACTATACGAAAAAACCTATACAGTGAGATTTACTAAGATCTAAAATAGTACCCCCCACAGGTCTGCATATTTGCACCTGTGGTTGGTACTAAATTTTAAAACCAATTTTCAAAAAACACTTACCCATACAGAGTAGACACAAAGTTATTGATTATTTTGTATTGTTATTGTAAAATACCACTAAAAAACTGATTTTTTTCTTAAAATAGATGAAAATGAAATTTTTTTTTACAGGTTTCAAAATGGCAAATGGCGAATACGCCAATAATTTGGCACATAATAGCTTCATTATTTGTGTTTGAGGTTATAAAGTTGGTGATTTTTTAGACCACCTCCGGGGGGTGGTTTAAATTTATAGCCCCCAGAAAGGATTCTTTTGTGGCATTATATAAGTTCGTTTATAATGTCCCTAAGTAACCGTTTGTACAAGCATTAATTTACCTTATTTAATATCCCAAGTTGTTTATTAACCAATAAAACACCTCCTATTTTGTCCAGAAAAACGCCATATTTTGAACCCGTTTTCAGCACAAAAATATAATTATGAGGGCACTACAAGGCAAAACAAACATAAGTCAAGGTCACTGATTATGCACGAAAAATATACCAAACAAAAAAACCCAAAACAACTATATTAATTTATTTACAAACTGAAAGTAACACATTGAGGTTATCTAAAAGCTCAGTCAAAAAAACTATCCTTACTCAAAGCCCACTCATTTTAAAGCTGTAGCTTTCATCAGTAGAGGTTGATGCAAGCCAAGGTGCAAGCAGAGGTAAAAGATCCGAACTCGCTGTTTGTGATTGAACGCAGCGCTAATATTTATATATAATAATATACAGTGACAAAAATGCAAAAAAAAATTCCATTTAAGTTTTTTTAATACATTTCATTAATAAAAACACCTTTTAAATAAATACAAAATTAATCTACTCCTTATTTTATTATTACTCATCTAAATCGTTGTGTGACATCAAGTAATAATTGAAAAAATTAACGACTAAGGGTAAGTTTTAATTAAAGTGGCATACAGCCCCAATTTTAATTTGTTCTACAGAGTGTTTACTATTACCCCGGGTGGGTTTAAATTTTTTATTTTTTTTTCTTCTAAAACAAAAAAAACTTATTAAAATTCTTCTTGTAATTCAACCTATGTCCAAAACTCAAGGAGGTTTGGTTTAAAATGCTTAAAACCAAAAATTTCACTTAAACTTAGGGCTGACCTAAAATAGACCAAACCCTTTTAGTAAATCGCACCGATAAAGATTATGTTTTGTGGTGTACTGGTAAAAACATTCCATAAAGTAACCTAATCGTAAAATAAGACGCCTTACTTGCATACTTCAACGAAAAAGTGAAACAACACAAGCCGTCTTCCCTATGAAGTTATTATAGTTAGTTATTATTTTTTTACTATAGGTAATCTGATTGTTACGTTCGTTTAATAAAAATTATTGAAACAAAAATTTGCATTTCTTCGTCTATAAATTCAAGAAGAAAGTATCTATAGAATGACTGCTTTTCATAAATAATTAAAAAGCCCCTAAATGCGGGACTTGAAATAAGTGTTAACGCCCGCGGGTTAAAGTACTAGTTTAACGCCTACGGACGTTAAAGTGCTTTATTACGCCCAAAAATTCGGGCGTTAAAGTGTACTTTAATGCACGGTTGTACATATAATGTATAAGACAGAAATATCCGAGACGGAAAATTCCACGTATACCGTTGGGCACCTCGTACATGTCATGAGCAAAAAAAGTGTCTAATATGATAACGCCCTTAAAAGTTACGAATTTGTAAGATTAGCAGAGCAAGGTGAGCAGAACAATGAAATGTTTAGTTATACAGTATGTCCCGAAAGTCTCGACTAATGAATTTTTTAGGAGACTATGGGCTTCTTCAAAAAAAACCTTATGTGGGATCATTTTAGGTAAAAAAAGCAGTTTCAAAAAAAATATAGGTGACCTTTTATATAGGGTGTCCGAAAAATAAAATATGGCACAAACTTTTATTTTTTAAATTGGACACCCTGTATATTATCTCATTTTCTGAATCCTTGAAAAATAAGCTTTTCAAAAATACCAAACACTGTGAGCGATATTTACTACAAACTATAGTTTAAAGAAAGTTTGGTTTGAAGGCTGACATGGGTACCTAAAAATTGATTTTAAGCTGAATCATACCGCAATTCATAAGATATGTTTACCTTGATGGACGTCAAAATTCACTGGAATGAGATGCTTAAGGTAATTTTTTCTTAAAACAGTCCAAATAATCCGTAAAAATTAATAAAATCGGCGTAAACAAGAAATCTGAGAATTTTCAAAGTGACATCATATATTTTATCGCCCACCGCCAAGAGGTGGTTTATCTGCTTTGGATTCAAAACAATCACGTTGTTTGTATTTTTTTTTTCATTTTTCATTTCTAAAGTATGATTAACCACAAGTAATTACTTAAACAACCTAAAAAACATTTTATAGCCGCTACCGTAAAGAGAGTGAAAAGATCCAGTATTACAAACGCTTTAATTTTTTGTGTAGCATATACATTATAAATGATATTGAGATTATACTATTCTCAGTGAACTTAAAAAAAACTTAATATTAATATAGTTTTCACAAGTTTTTAGAAATAAAAATTAGCACTGGGATTTACTAAAATTATTTAGCCTATTTTAGAGAGGTCCTAAGTTTAAGTGAATTTGTTGATTTTAAGCATTTTATACCAACTTCCTTGACTTTTGTACATTGTTTGATTTATAAGAATAATTTTAATTTTTTTTTAGTGAAGAATCATCTTAACACAATATTTTTTTGGATTTAAGAAGAACATTTCTATTAAAAGAAGTTTTTTGTTTAACCCTAGGGGGGATCTAAATGGTAAACACTCTGTTGAGCAAATTAAAATTGACGTTATATGTTACTCTTTTCAAAACTTACCCTTATTTATTGATTTTCGCGCTTAATACTCACTGTCATAAAAGAATTAGATATATTTTGTATTTATTTAAAAGGGGTTTTTATCTATGGAAAGTATGAAAAAACTTTACAAACACAAACCCATCGCAATCGCAAACTACAAATGAAAATATTTCATCAAAGTAGGCCATGAAAAAAAATGCGGCTAAAAAGAGACCTGAATCCAACTGATGCGTTCACAAAAGAGTCATGTCGGCTCAACGAACTGTTCGGTGCCCGGTGCTTTGGTAGAACATGATAAAATGGCCATTAGCGAAGTACCGACAAAAACTGCAAAGTTGAGACTTTTGAGTGTGATCTTTCAGTGGAAAGCTTTTTTTATGGAAAGCTTTTAGATAAACTCAATGTTTTAATTTCAGTTCTGTTTGTAAATAAATGAATAGGTACAGCTGTTTTGGATTTTTTTCATTGGAGACTGTTTTCGTGTATAATCAGTGACCTTCACTTATGTTTGTTTTGCCTCGTAGTGCTCTCATAAATATATTCTTTGTGCTGAAAACGGGTTCAAAATATGGCGTTTTTCTGGACAAAATTGGAGTTGTTTTATTGATTAATGAACAACTTGGGATATTAAATAAGGTAAATTAATTCTTGTAAAATCGGTTGCTTAGGGAAATTATAAAGGAACTTATTACCAATTGCCACAAAACAATCCTTTCTGGAGGCTTTAAATTTAAACGACCCCCCAAACCAGAGGTGGTCTAAAGAATCATTAAATTTATAACCTCAAACACAGAAAATGAAGCTATTATGTGCCAAATTTTTGGCGTATTCCCCATTTGCCATTTTGAAACTTCTCAAAAAAAAATTAGTTTTCTGGCATTTTCCCCTAAAACATGAAATATTTTAACAAATAAAAGCAGTTTTTCTGTGGTATTTTGCAATAACAACACAAAATAATTAATAAATTTGTATCTTTTTTGTATGGGTGTGTTTTTTGAAAATGGATTTTAAAATTTAGTACCCCCCATAGGTGTAAATATTTAGACCTGTGGGGGGTACTATTTTAGATCTTTGTAAATTCCACTGTAAGTGTCTCTAAAATACGTTATTACAAACCATTCAATGTTAAAAATAAAATAAAATTAAAAATCTGAATTTCAGAACTACTTTTGCAAAGGTAAAACAGATATAAAATAATAAACACACAATGGTTAAAATATAAAAATACAATTTAAAACTTTATAACCATTAAAATGTCGGTCAACTTTGGATTTTACCTATACATAGTTCAAAATAGGCATTTGGAGGTATTTTAATTACAAAGAATACAATTTCCAAGCTTTTTTTTCAATTGGGTATTCCAGCGCGTTTTTTAGGTAAAAAAAAAATAGGCACGTATGGTATCTCACTTTTAAGTTGATTCAGGGAGATTACTGCACTCTTAAATCAAGAAGGCGATTAACTACGCGCCTAGGTAAAAAATTAAGAAGTATGAATTTTTGCGGCAACTGATAGGGTGTGGTATCTTAAAAAGCAGTTTTTCACGGTATAAATCTGTTTGCTGTTGCCTTTCAAGCAAGCAAACAAGCAATTATAGTGTAAAACCGGCATATTCACAAACCGCGCAATCGTCACCATGTTCGCTAATAGTAATTTACATAACAAGCATGTTATGATGGTCATTAAAGTCGCTGAGCATGTAATGACCATAACATGCGAGTTAGTGTACTATACTTTACCCAATGTCATCTTAAATATCAGAAATTATTAAAAATATCAAACGTGAACACTCTTAAGTCAACAACCTTCATAACCTGAAGTTTCAATGACGTTCCATCTAAAACGTCAAAACAAATAAGGTTACTAAGAGACTTTTCATATATCTTTTTAAAAGCAAGGTTTTTTTTCCTAAAAATGCGTAATATGTCAATTTAACGGGATTTACTTTTGGTTAGGTACTAAAATTATATTGGATTTATTTACGTTTAATAAATATTTATTGTCTTAAAAACATAGAAAAATAATTCACATTTTTGCATTTCTCTTTCTTATAAAATAAAGTTTCATCGCTTGTCGCGTGCCATCTTGTGGTTTACGTCTAAGCTTTATTACTATCCTAGGACTGTAAGTGAACCGTTATAGTCGTGTTGAGAGGGGCGTCAAATTATTATTATTCGTTGGTCGTAGGTAAAATAATATATGATTCAGCGCAAATTGAAGAATAGCATATGTAAAAAATACTAATAATCAAAGGTCCGCGGTTTTTTTTGGGTTGTTGGGGATTTGCTTATTTTTTTTTAGTTTGGTACGTTCTTCTGCGATTTTGTGATTTGTGCAGTGGTGTCATACTATGCGCCGGTAAAATTCTTTAACAGTAAATTATTTTGCGTTTGGGGCCGGAAAAGTAACGTGAATTTAGCAATTTTAGATTTTGTGCAAAAACTGGGAAAAGGGAGAGCAATTGCCCACTTTCCTTGCTCCCTGCATTTCTCCCAGACCTTACGCCTAAAGTCCACGTTTCAACCTCTTGTTGGCGTCCATAAATTAAGTAACGGCGTGGGGGAGTAGGTTAAAGTATTACGAGGGGGGACGGGAGAGTTCGCAACTGCTTTTCGTTATCGTTTGTAACTGAAAATGATAAATACAATAAGTAAATACTTCAACATTAAAAGTATTTGTTACCTTATTTAAAAAAGGGGGGGGGGGGAAGAGAAGAAAGGTATAGAAAATGTTATAAAGATGGACAAAATTCAAATTTTGGCAAAATTGGTGGTTCACGCGTTTATAGACGTAGAAGGCTTTCTTTTACTTCAGAAGGTACGTTTCTCGTTTAAAATGTCAGCGAACCAAACGTCAGTTAAGTGTTTTGACAGTTTTCAATCGATCAAAATATATGCATTAACAATTTTAATTTGTCATATTGAAGATGTTTTGTGTGAGAATATTTCTTCTCATATGGACCTCTGCAAATTTATGGATAAAAAGCGATACAAAAATATACGTAAGTCACCTAATTAACAAAGTATTTTTAGTTTTTTAACGAAATTTTTGGAAAACCTGGTTTTTTCTTGCGAAATCATTTATATGATTATAGTAAATCCAAAAGTCCAACAAGTTTTACTCAAATTTTAAGAAAAACCCGCAAAACTAGATTAAAAACCACATGCGTCCTAAACCCTAACCCATCTTATCTTATCTTCTGCAAGATATTTAAGTTTAAGTTTGTATGGAAGAGATAGGATAATCGAAATTAACTACCCAGTACCCGTAAAGCTAATGTTGAGATCAGCGAAAAGAAAAGAATTTCTCTCACAAATGACGCTAATTATATTAATATAAATTATATCTATCGGGCAATCTTGGATTTTCTAATAACTTTTTTGCACCTTAACAGATTTTTTACTTAGCTTTTTGAAGAACGAGGTGCAATTTAGAAAATTCGGTATATTTATATAATACAATACGATCTCAAGGTTCCTTCAATATAGAGCATATTCTAAATACCAAAAAATATTGTTCTTAAAAACTTTTTTATCAGATTTTTGCAGATTTGCCCCTTTTTAAAAAGGTAAAAAAACGATAATTTACCATTTGTCCACCAATTAAAATAAAGCTGGTGAGCCTATCTAGGCCCTACGTGAGGCATGTTAGAGGCCCTGCGGACGACCAGAAGACTTTTATGCAGAATTACCCTACAAAATGATAGAGCTCATTAACGAGCATCATGCCAACTCCGCTCATTGTGTCAGGACCACGTGCGAATGGTTAGAGGCTCACAATGTTCCTAGACACGACGATCCTCCGAATGTCCCAAAATTTACCAGAATGACTAAAAACCTGCTCTTCCAAAAACTTAAAGAGTTTGTTGTCACAGAGTTCAAACCCTGTGACGCGCCATATTAGGGAAAATGAACCTCTGACGGTAATTTAGTTATTTATATTTATGTCCATGAATACCTTATGCCCGTGTGCACGGGTTCGGCATGTAAGCCGAGCTTAAGCTTTAGTTTTGGTTTGCAAGGGCGTAGGATATTGTAACAGTATAAAAGGGGGTTACACTACCACTGTTAAATTATAGGGGGAAACTCTTTTAGGGGTTTAAAGCCTTAAGGATCTTCTTTAAGGTGGTAGTAAATTTTTTGGATATTTTAAGTTTGTTAAAATGAATACACACTGTTTAATTCAATGGTTAAAATTTATTAGCAATGGTAATCAAAGCAAACAACACAATTGATGAATGATATCAAAGAATATTGGGATACTAAATCAATAGTTCAAAAGGGTACTTGCTATTAAATATTGCCAGCAGCGTCCAGAGCAACCTTCCACGACCGAGAGTGACTGAGCGTTTTGAAAAAGGCTCTCTTCGTCCTAAAAGCTTAAGGCCCTTGGGGGAACCGGGCGGCCCCAAATGGTTGTTCTTTTTACTTTGGATGGTTAACCTCGACTGATTATGAATTAGTCAATTCCTCTAAGGTAAAAATCCTGACCCTCGTCGCACGTTTTAATTTTTGGAAGTCATCGGCCTGCTTATTAGCTGAGATTGCATAAAATACAGTATATTCTACCCGAAATTTATCCACATTGATTGACGTCAACTGTAAACGAGAATTTGAGTCCGAAATTTATTTTTTTGTTTCTCCGTATATTTTTGGCCACAATGATTACAGTTTGAACATGGCCTCATTCATAAAATTTTCGATTTCGTTTAGTTTAAATTTTATCATGAGTTGATTGTAATAGAAAGTATTTGAACTAATTTTTTGCCATTTTGTTATTGTTATCGTAAGACAATTGATCACAGTGTACTAGATATGGCCAAGGCCGCAAGTGTTGATCCAATACATGAACGTAAATAGTGCGAACACTACACATCATAGAAGAGACTGGTTATAAAATGTCAAATGAATGAAGCTCAAACATTGTTTGGGGCACAGGCATGGTGGACCCACTCATTGGTCATTTTCAGGGGCACAATAGGCATATAGCAGTAGCACAATAGGCGTATTGAGTAGCAAGATTGATGGAAATTTGTTTCGTCACAATTCCCTCTAATATTAGGAAGTAATTTGTCATTTAAATCTAAAAACTTCAAATTCGTAGCAGCCTCAGCTTTAAGACTGCTACGAATATGCAGTTTTTAGATAGTTGTTATGAATTTACAGTTTGGATCAAAACTTATGAATTTTCACATATATCAATCCCCTCAACCACTCCCCAAATTATTTTTTTCTCAAAATTAGAAAACATTAAGTTTATAATTACAAGCTTTTATTTAACTTTACCTCTATTATGTATATATATTTCTATGTTCGGGTAAAAATATGGCAACTTAATTTTGACCATCTTGTAGTCCGACTGAATTCAAACTTGGTACGCGATTATAGTTCCGGTGACAATACAATAATATGGTACTGTTAGGCATTCCCTGGAGGGAAGAAAACGTCCGATTTCACACAAAATTGGTATACATGGGTTTTTTGGGACAAGCGATACGAATTTTAAATCAGACTTAAAAAAATCAATATGGCGGATTCAAGATGAACGATTTTTGGTTTTGCTAACCAATTTTAACTGACTTATACCCATCCGATTGTCTTCAAATTGGGTATGCGTTTATAGTTCCGGTGACAATATAATAATATGGTAAAACAAAAAAGAAGTTAAAAAACCTCCAAATCAGTTACTTCAACCGAAAAGAAACTAAAAAACAAAAGATCAAAGGTCTTTGGTGGAAATAACGAAAATTCAAACTTGGATGAGCATCCCACAAGGAACACACAAAAGATCAAAGCGAAAAGAGAAATGATTAAACGATGTTTCGCCCTGGGTAACCTGCGTGGACTCATCAGTAGTTTCACTGGTCACCCTCCACTTTACATCATTAAACACCATCATACACTTTGATTTCCAACCTTGAACCACTCACAAATAGGCATCGTTCCGCATTGGTACTTATCCAAGTTACCTGATACGAATTCGTCCTGGCGTGTTAATATTTCCAGTAGGATTATGCTCCTAAGGCAATTAAAACAAAAAAGAAGTTAAAACCTCCAAATCAGTTACTTCAACCGAAAAGAAACTAAAAAACAAAAGATCAAAAGATCTTGGGTGGAAATAACGAAAACTCAAATTTGGATGAGCATTCCACAAGGAACACACAAAAGATCAAAGCGAAAAAACTTTTGAAAATCAAAGTGCAGGGTGACCAGTAAAACTACTGATGAGCCCACGCTGGTTACCCAGGGCGAAACATCGTTTAATCATTTCTCTTTTCGCTTTGATCTTTTGTGTGTTCCTTGTGGGATGCTCATCCAAGTTTGAATTTTCGTTATTTCCACCCAAGATCTTTTGATCTTTTGTTTTATAATAATATGGTATTGTCAGGTTCCCATCTCCCCCTAACGAGGAAAGTGGAGGAGGAAAAATATTTAGCTTGTCCGATTTCAACCAAAACTGGTATGCGGGGGTTTTTGGGGATAAAGGATTGCGTCGGTTTTTTTGTTTTCAATAATGTTTTGACTTTGCACCATACTTTTTCGCTAAGCGAATAATTCACCGTTTTGTTCGCAAATTCGGTCATTATCAGTAATTTTTTTTGAAAACAACCTCAAATTTTACGTTGTTTTTTAACAGCTGACAGGTAATTATCATGGTCACCACACAAAAACACAAAATAATGCAAATAACTGCCACGTTGCCAATAATTTCCTTACTTTTTCCAAGTGGAACATATTCGGAATTTTTGCAAACCAAGTAAATCTCAAGGGTCACCCTCAGTTCAAGCGGCACTTGAATAAGTGGAGAAAGTAAGGGCAAGTGGCGCACACGGGTAGTAATATACATTTATATTTGAGATATGTATATGTATTTCTAACAGTTCAGCAATAGGTTCACAGATTTTTTCCAAAAACTTAAATCATCCGTTATAGCGCCGCAAGTAAAAATGTTAAAAAAGTATTGTATACTTTTAGCTTTATAAGAACTTTAGGAGAAGCAACCATCGATTAAACGGTTAAACCGAAAAAACCTCCATTTAAAAAGAAGCTATTGAGCTTCCCCCCTTTTGCTACGCAACTGACTGCGCTTTATGTGCATTATCTGACAACAAAAGCGAACCTGGGAAAAATTGCACTATTGTGGCTTTAAAATGGTCATAAATAGAAATATTTCGTTGAAATATGTATTTTTATATAAAACGCTTTATTCTTTAAAATACGGCCCTAAAAACTTTTCTTTTGTCCTCACAAGCCAATAAGTGAATAGGTTAAGAGGATATTGAAGTCGAATAAACAGAAATATTTTTATTCAAACTAAAATATATTTCCTGCACGTTAAATCGCATTTCCTGTGGCTTTTAAGAGTTTTTAGAAAGCCACACTTTTTTCTGTTTAGAAAGAAAAATATTTATGGTAGTTTGGGACGCGGTTCCATTTTGCACATTTTTGTCAGACAAGCGCGGAGTGGTATTTAAAACATTTAAAAACCAGGGAAATTAAGGACTATTCTGCATAAATTGAAAAAAAAATTCCATGTGGCGCTATAGAATCATTAATTTTTACCATATTAAATTGGTATCAAAAAAACATTTTACACCATTGATTTTAAGTAAAAAATTACATTTAAATAATTTAAAAACGCTATAAAATACAGGGTGATGCATCTAAAATAAAAGAAACTATAAAACAAAAGATCAAAAGATCTTGGGTGGAAATAACGAAAATTCAACACAAGGAACACACAAAAGATCAAAGCGAAAAGAGAAATGATTAAACGATGTTTCGCCCTGGGTAACCAGCGTGGGCTCATCAGTAGTTTCACTGGTCACCCTCCACTATACATCATTAAACACCATCATGCACTTTGATTTCCAAAAAACGTTTGATTTCCAAAAGTGTATGATGGTGTTTAATGATGTATAGTGGAGGGTGACCAGTGAAACTACCGATAAGCCCATGCTGGTTACCCAAAGCGAAACATCGTTTAATCATTTCTCTTTTCGCTTTGATCTTTTGTGTGTTCCTTATGGGATGCTCATCCAAGTTTGAATTTTCGTTATTTCCACCCAAGATCTTTTGATCTTTTGTTTTATAGTAATATGGTATTATCAGGTTCCCACCTCCACCTAACGAGGAAAGTGGAGGGGGAAAAATATTTAGCTTGTCCGATTTCAACCAAAATTGGTATGCGGGGATAAAGGATTGCGTCGGTTTTTTTGTTTTCAATAATTTTTTTAAGACTACTTTTTGGTACTTACTAAGCGAATAAATCACCGTTTTGTTCGCAAATTCGTTTATTACCAGTAATTTTTTTTGAAAACAACCTTAAATTTTACGTTGTTTTTTCACAGCTGACAGGTAATAATCATGGCCACCACACAAAAACACAAAATAATGCAAATAACTGCCACGTTGCCAATAATTTCCTAACTTTTTCCAAGTGAAACATATTCGGAATTTTTGCAAACCAAGTAAATCTCAAGTGTCACCCTCAGTTCAAGCGGCACTTGAACAAGTGGAGAAAGTAAGGGGAAGTGGCGCACACGGGTAATAATATACATTTATATTTGAGATATGTATATGTATTTTTAACAGTTCAGCAATAGGTTCACAGGTTTTTTCCAAAAACTTAAATCATCTGTTATAGCGCCGCAAGTAAAAATGTTAAAACAATATTGTATACTTTTAGTTTTATAAGAACTTTAGGAGAAGCAATCATCGATTAAACGGTTAAACCGGAAAAACCTCCATTTAAAAGGAAGCTATTGAGCTTCCCCCCTTTTGCTACGCAACTGACTGCGCTTTATGTGCATTATCTGACAACAAAAGCGAACCTGGGAAAAATTGTACTATTGTGGCTTTAAAATGGTCATGAATAGAAATATTTCGTTGAAATATGTATTTTTATATAAAATACGCTTTATTCTTTAAAATACGGCCCTAAAAACTTTTCTTTTGTCCTCACAAGCCAATAAGTGAATAGGTTAAGAGCATATTAAAGTCGAATAAAAAAAATATTTTTATTCAAACTAAAATATATTTCCTGCACGTTAAATCGCATTTTATGTGGCTTTTAAAAGTTTTTGGAAAGCCACACTTTTTTTCTGTTTAGAGGGAAACATATTTATGATAGTTTGGGACTCGGTTCCATTTTGCACATTATTCTCAGACAAGCGCGGAGAGGTATTTAAAACATTTAAAAACCAAGGAAAGTTAAGGACTATTCTGCATAAATTGAAAAAAATTTCCCTGTGGCGCTATAGAATCTTTAATTTTTACCATATTAATTTGGTATCAAAAAAAATTTTTACACCATTGATTTTAAGTAAAAAATTACATTTAAAGAATTTAAAAACGCTATAAAATAAAAAAAAACTCGTGTCGAAATTTTACATTTGTAATGCCTTTTTACAATTCCGAAAGATCGCAAAAAATTATATAATTCTCGTATTTAAAGCATGCATAATAACGGAGAAAAATGGGGGTGATATTTATAAAAGAACACTTACTTAGAAACCTGCTAAACCTGTTTTATTTTTAATCACGCTTTCTTTATTTTAAATCACAAGTTTGAGTACTAAAATACTTTATTGTTAGTTGTTTTGGTTTAATTTTTGACCTTCCAAGTACAAGAAATTTTAAGAGGAGGCGTGGTTGTCAAAGAGAGACAGCGTATAATTTATTAACAGTGAGATTTACTAAGATCTAAAATAGTACCCCCATAGTGTACAGGTCTAAATATTTACACTTGTGGAGGGTACTAAATTTTAAAACCATTTTTCAAAAAACCCTTACCCATACAGAAAAGACACAAAGTTATTGATTATTTTGTATTGTTATTGCAAAATACCACTGAAAAACTGTTTTTTTTTTCTCAAAATACACCATATTTTAGAACAAAATGCCCTAAAACTAATTTTTGTTGACAGGTTTCAAAATGGCAAATGGTGAATATGCCAAAAATTTGGCACATAATAGCTTTATTATTTGTGTTTGAGGTTATAAAATTGGTGATTTTTTTAGACCACCTCAGGGGGTGGTTTAAATTTATAGCCCCCAGAAAGGATTAAGGAATAAGTTCGTTTATAATTTCCTTAAGTAACCATTTTTACACGGATTACTGGAACTCCGATTTAACGTTCTAAATATGCGAAATTTGTACCATGCCGGACTTTTGGGTTGCGACTTTAAGATAAATAGTAAAAACTGTCTAGTTGTCATGCGTTGCTGCGCCAGTGCTCATCTAATTACGAACAGGTCACCACGTGTCCTGAATTTCTGTATTTGGTGTAATGTGAAGCGCACTTATGAGTTATGTTCTCACAAGAACACCTGTGCCTTATATTTTTCTTAGATTTTCATTTTGCTAGCTTTGCATTAATTAGTTTATAAGTATATGTGAAACATCATAATTAGAGTTGTTGTATTCCAGCTTTGCTACCGCTTAAACGAAATAAAAGTTTTTTAAAAAATAAAATTTCCGAGATCATTCGAAAACTGGCGCAGTCGGTAGGATAATCGAACGCCAGCGGACAACTATTGCGCATCGTGCGGAAAAGTAACCGTTTTCGTGTTAACGATTAGTGGTGGAACGAGCCTACAAAAAGAACTAAAATTTCGGGAAAGTGGTGTTGTAAAAGTGGTGAAACAACCAAGACCAGGGAATACAGTGTCCTATTGGTGCGAGGTGTATGGAACAAGCATCGTCCAGACAATCCTCATAGTTAGATACCAGGGAAGAGACATCATCGCTCGTCCTATTGGAATGAAGAAAATATTACTACTGTAAGTGCATCCTTGATTATTAATCCTTAAAAAACAAAAAAATTTTATATTGATACGTTGTTTAGATATTTAGGGCATTTTGAACTATATAATATTAAGAAATGGCACAACCTAATTACGCGTTAATTAGGTATCAAGCGGATAATATCCCCTGTTTTGACGGCAATCCAAAACAAATAAATCGATTCATATCGGCATGTGAAAATTTCCTATCAAATCACAAAGATAGAACTAATACGAACGCTCCTATCAATAGCTGCCTTTTTGATACAATTTTAAGTAAACTTACTGGTAGGGCTGCAGATTTAATAGCGTCCCGCGTTGAATTAACAAGTTGGGAACTCGTAAAACAATCAATAATTTCCACCTTTGCCGATCAAAGATCGATTGATTGCGTAGTACAAGATATAATATCTTTAAAACCGGGAAAAAATGAAACACCGCAACAGTTTGGTCTAAAACTTCAAGATATCAGAAGCCTTTTATTCTCTAAAATAAATGTAACCAATGACGCTAGGGATATAAAATTATTAAAAATCAATGAATACGATAAATTGGTATTGAAAACCTTTATTCACGGTTTAAACTATCAAATGCAATTAATAGTACGTTTAAAAAATCCTCAAACACTTGAAGAAGCTATGAGTTTCGCGCAAGAAGAAGAAAACTTTATGTATTATAAAACCCATAACATGTTTGAATCAAGAAACCAACAAAGACAAATTTTAGCACCTTCACTATCCCAAAATGTACCACAAAGACCTAATTTTGCACCCTCTTGGCCACCTCACTACAATCATAATTTCTCTAGGCAGAATCAATATCCTAACATGTTCAACAACTCACGTTTTGCAACACCAAATAATCAATTTTCAGGTTTTGGAAGGTGGAGACAAAACCCGCCTACCTTTCAAAATGAATCAAACGCATTTTCACCCCGATATCCAATAAATCGTCCAATGTTCAATAATAACTTACGCCCTCAATTTAACAATTATAACCCTAATTTTAGCCAAAATAATAGTTTTAATCAAAATAACAAACGACTAGCGACTTCGTCAGTCGTTCGATCAACAAATAGACCTGAACCGATGGATACTTCATCTGGCAACACTGTTTTAAATAAAAACCCACAAAATCAACCCCGTCGCGATTTTATAGTTGAAGAACTCTTTAACCAAACGGTAGAACCGACCTCTAACATGACAAATTATTCCCAAAATCACACATATCAAAATTACGAGTATCCAGTTAATTTTGAAAATATTGATTATAGCAATAACCAATCAATCAATCAATATCAAAATGATCAAATTAATCAGACTAATCAGGACTTTCAAAATTATTGCACTATTCAAGAGCAAAGTAATTTCGATAATTATTATTACGACCCCAGCTTGGAAATAAATAATGATTCAACCCTTTTTGAGCCGACCCAGAGTTATGAGGAACCTTTAAACAAAAAATTTTCAGGAACCTCAGGATTCCAACAAAATAACATAATATTATTAAACAGTCACACAAACTCCGAACTGCCAGTCATTTTTCTACCTGAAATAAATGCAAAATTTTTAATAGACACTGGTAGCGGTCGCAGTTTTATAAAACCAAAATTAGCATACCAAATTTGTCCTAACTCGATAATTACTGAACCGTTTTTCGTGCGAACAGCCCACGCGACATCAAATCATAATGAGGTGACGAATATACCAATATTTCCATCTTTTAATTGTCACGGACATCATAAATTTTATCTTTTTGATTTCTCTCCCAAATTCGATGGCTTATTGGGAATAGATTTTTTAACACAGATAGGCGCTAGTATTAATTTAAAGGACTTTTGTTTAGAATCAAAAAATTCAGTTTTGCCTTTGTACTATCAGGCAAATAATAAGTCAAAATCAAACTTTAAAATATTCCCCTGCGAAATTATACATAAAAAAGGCAAACAAAATATCAATGCCGACGCGCTGTCACGCATTCAGTTAAACGCATTAGAATCGGAGTCTGTTATCAATTCTCCGGGAGACATTGATTCTGATATTTCTAAATTTTTAAGCGAAGACTTTGATCCAAACGCACTTTCTTCGGAAATAGTTTCTGATTACCTGCAAACCATAAATAACGGAAAACCGAAAATAAACATAACTTCAAATTTGCAAATTAAACCACCAGATCAAACGCCTCAACCGGCCCTACAAGATCCAAATCTACAAAACATAAATCAAAATCAAAACTGTAATACTGTCCACACTACGAACGCCGATCAGAATTATGTTGTAATGACATTGCTTGATGAAATAATCAATAATAAAACCAATCAAATTATTGTTAATCAATCACCATACGAAACGTACGTTAAAATCGATAAAGAAGATTTCGACGGCAATAAAATTATAAAAGCCACCTTACCAGCAAGTGTCTCGCATGTTGTAACATTTTTAAAGGAATATTTGTCAAAATCAGCAATGCATATATATTTTCAGTCCAAAAATCTTAGAGTTTATTTTCAACAGGCCATGTCTAAACACTTCCAAAATTGCAAATTAATAGAGTGCACTAAATTAATAAATAACGTTAAAGAAGAGGAAAGGACAATGTTAATAAAATATAAACACGAAGGCAAAACTAACCATCGTGGCATCGAAGAAACTCTGAAATTTTTGAGAACCAATTATTATTGGAAATCTTTAAAAAACGATGTGACAAATTATATAAATAATTGCGAAGTATGCCAAAGATCCAAATACCATCGCAAACCCCCTGATCAACCTTTAGTTCTTACCGAAACTCCGAGTAAACCTTTTGAAATAGTTCATATTGACACATTTATTATGGGAAATCAAAAATTTTTAACATTAATAGATAAATTCTCAAAGTTTGCGCAAGCATTACCTTACCACGGAAATGCCATCTCATGTTGCGATCAATTAATAAAAATGTTTTCTTTTATGGGAGTTCCGAAATTGATTGTTTCAGATAACGGATCAGAATTTCGAAACGAGGTGGTTGATGGATTATTAAAAGCTCATAAAATAAAAATACATTTTACTACACCTCATCACCATGAATCAAATTCTCCTGTCGAACGCCTACATTCTACGCTGATCGAACATATTCGACTCTTACGCGACGCAGACCCCAACGCGGAAGTTACTAATTTAATGCCATACGCACTTATTGCCTATAACAGCACCATACACTCCAGTACAAACTTTACACCTTTTGAACTTGTCCACGGACACACAGATGCGAGGGATCCAATGAATTTAGTTGCTTCACATGTTTACACCGAATACATCCATAATCATAAAACCAAAACTGAAGCCCTTTATAATCAAATTTCGGATAAAACCAAAGAAACAAAACAAAAAATAATTGATAAAATAAACCAATCGAAAACTAAACAAAAATTAGTTATCGGATCGCAAGTATACAAGAAAACTGAAAAGAGATCGGGCAAAATGAAAAATAAATTTTTAGGGCCTTTTACGTTGACACAAATTTTAGAAAACAATAAAATCGAAATCGAAAACCCCAAAAATAAACGCAAAGAAGTTATCCACATTAATGAAACTAAAATAGTACCCATTGTTACAGATGGGCCTGGACAATCTACGGAACCAGCGCCAGCGTCAAGTTCAACGACTTGAACAACCACCCTGGAATTTTGCCCTTCAAGCTAGGAACAGCCAAAATTGTTACGAACCAATGGTCCTTTATTCAAACAATTGATCTACAACCAATAATAACAGAGTTTAATTCTCTTCAAAATCACACCAATATATTATCTTCCCACTTAAAAAATGATAGCGAGTATTTTCGGGAATATTTTAATTCTTTACTACCTCTACATGCTATAGAAAGACGCATTACGACATTATTAATCCAAATATTTCCTTACGAATTCAAAAATAGACAAAAGCGTGGCTTATTTAACCCATTGGGTACATTTATTAAGAGCATCACTGGAAATCTAGACCAAACGGATGCCGAAAACTTCAATGAAAAAATAAAAATTTTGCAATCTAACCAAAACACATTAAAAATTGACTCAATCAATCGAATTACTCTCTTGAACGGAACCATTAATAAGTTTAGAACCATGATGTCCAATGTAAGTCATAACCAAATAATCTTAAAATCGCGTATTTTACAGACTGAGAGCGCTATTAAACGATCAGACATTCATAACATGCAGTTCCACGAGTACATCCAAACGTTTATTATTATTAATCAAATAACATTACTATATCAATCGATTTATAATATATTGGATAAAATTGAAATAGCCTTAACGTTCTCGAAAATTAACACTCTTCATAACTCTATTATTGACCCAAATGAATTACTTGCAAAAATTCAAGAAATAAGTAAACATCTTCATAATGAAGACTCGCTGCCTATACAGGGTGTCTCAAAAAATATACTTATTTTAGAAAAATTCATTGAAATCAAAAGTTTTATAAGAGATTATCAAATAATATTTATTTTTCAATTGCCTTTGATTGAAAAAGAAACGTATCAATATTATAATTTGTTCCCACTACCAATTCCCAATAATCAATCCTTTCTCGTCAACCTACCCCACAAACCCTACCTAGCACTTGGCGAATCCAGATATGTATACCAAGACGAAAAATGTGAAGAAGTCCAAACAAACGAATTCATCTGCAAGAACACCCACACTCGCACCATTGAGGAACATCCACCATGTGCTGTACAGCTTCTAAGGTTTCAATTAAATAACACCACTTGTCACCCGTTCGTTATCCACCTACACAACAATCAGTTTACCAGAGTTTCAGATGGTAAATGGATAATAACCACACCAGTCAATACAATTGCCAAAATCAATTGTGGCAATTCCGAGTCCAACAAACTACTCTTTGGTTCCTATCTAATGGAGGTACCACCAGAATGTAAAGTTCGAATAAAGTCAATGGTATTCGAATCATATGGCTCTACACCGCTGACCTACACAGAAGTCAATTTGCCTATACTCAATTGGACCCACATCAAAGGACAATCACCGATTTTCAATCCACCCACGATTGATTTAAATCTAATCAATCTACATGCCACCGATGACATCCAGACCCAATTGACAGCCCAAAAGAAAGATCTTCAAGACATGACATCTCCAGTATATGTGACAAAAGTCAGTTTTTGGACTATTTTTCTATATATGATATTAGTTATTAGTATTTGCTATATGTTAATCAATAGATTTTTAATTAGAATTAGGAAAACAGAAGTAACCGAAGATTCTAATAAAATTTTTTGAAATCAAGTCCTTCAGACTGTGCTTTCAACTAGCGCGGGAGGAGTTATGTTCTCACAAGAACACCTGTGCCTTATATTTTTCTTAGATTTTCATTTTGCTAGCTTTGCATTAATTAGTTTATAAGTATATGTGAAACATCATAATTAGAGTTGTTGTATTCCAGCTTTGCTACCGCTTAAACGAAATAAAAGTTTTTTAAAAAATAAAATTTCCGAGATCATTCGAAAACTTATGTGATTTTTTTGTTCTCATATTATGCGAAAAATCTTCCTAAAGAGGTATGTATACAACTATTTTTTCTACTGTTATTTGGTGCCTTTTTTTTTGATGTGGTATATATGTGTACCAATCGGGGTTTTTGATGGTACATATGTTTACCAGCAAGATTTAGCGTATTGATTTTGATAGATATATCCAGAAGTATTCGCATCAATATATCGTATTTTATTTTGATTTTAGTACCAAAATGAAAGGCTGAGTCATACACATATGACATAAACGTATACTCTGGAAAAATATCGTCCCCAGCAGATCAAGACGAATGTTTGACTCTTGGAGAAAGAGTTGCCAAATCACTAGCATCAACTATCAAATGCCAAGATGTAGTACTGTGCTTTGACAGATTTTTCGGTAGTGTAAATTTATTGAAAACGATAGATTTCCCAGCTTTTGATACCTGCATGGTGGCGTGGAGAGTCTGCATTCAGGTCGACAAATATTGGGCTGTTATGCGTGAAAAAAAAACATCAAAAAATAAGAAAACTCTTTACGAAGAATATAACGTTCCTGTGGGCAAGAATTGTTTCTCCTTATATCACACGCAGTAACTAAGTAAAAATATTTTTTTAGGATATAAGTTGACTTTTGTATTTCATTTTTGCATTTTTTCCATAAACTTCATACTTTGATATAACTTAGATTTTGTGAATTGGTACCCAGTGGTATACATTTTTACCAAAACAAAACCCTGGTGGTACACCTACGTACCACATTCCCCCCACTACCTCCATAAAAAAATTAATTTTAATAATAAATCCTAGTAAGTAAATATCAAATGACAAAGTAAACGTAACTTAAAGTTACATAACTTTTTTTTTAATATTCAGGGACGAAAGGGTTAATAACCCAAGTTGTTCTTAACTCAACAGAACAACTCCCATTTGGTCCAGAAAAACGCCATATTTTGAACCCGTTTTCAGCACAAAAAATATATTTATGAGGGCACTACGAGGCAAAACAAATATAAGTGAAGATCACTGATTATGCACGAAAAATATACCAAACGAAAAAACCCAAAGCAACTATATTAATTGAAACTAAAATTACTGAAACTAAAACATTAATGAAGGGAAAATTTAGCGCCCTAATAAATTTACAGAAAAGATTTGTGGCGTAGAGGGCAAAGGGTGAGGGAATAAATCTAATAAGTCTAATGCTCTACCAACTGAGCTACTGAGGAACTGGGGTTTTAACTGGCCCCCTACCCTTTTCCCTCTACGCCACAAATCTTTTCTGTAAATTTATTAGGGCGCTAAATTTTCCCTTCATTTTGTACATATGTTTGGCTGATATTATTAGCTGGAGATTCGCCATCTGACACCTTCAATAAAACGCTATATGTCGTGTATCGTTGGTTGATAGATAAATAGAAATTTCGTACAACTAATACTCGTGAATGTGTACCTCCTTTTCTTTATAACATGTCTAGGTTTTTAAAGCCGCAGTAGGCTTCAAAGGTCTCCCCACTACTAACAAATGAATCGGACGAAAGCATTTTCGAATAGCCAGTTAAACCCCAGTTCGGTAGCTGAGTTGGTAGAGCATTAGACTGGTATTCTAGAGGTCCCGGGTTCAAATCATGGTCGAGGAAAACCTTTTTTCGGATTTATTCCCTCACCCTTTGCCCTCTACGCCACAAATATTTTCTCTAAAACATTAAGGTTATCTAAAAGTTCAGTCAAAAAAACTGTCCTTACTCAAAACCCATTCATTTTAAAGCTGTAGTTTTCATCAGCTTAGGTTGGTACAAGACAAGGTGCAAGCAGAGGTAAAACATCCGAAGTCGCTGTTTTGTGATTGAACGCAGCGCTAATATTTTTAAACTGACATTTCGACAGTGACAGAAATGTAAAAAAACTTGCATTTAAGTTTTTTAATACATTTCATAAATAAAAACACCTTTTAAATAAATACAAAATTAATCTACTCCTTATTTTATTATTACCGATCTACATCGTTGTGTAAAAGTATTAATTGGAAAAATTAATTATCAAGGGTACGTTTTAATTAGAGTGACATATAACCCCAATTTTAATTTATTCTACAGAGTGTTTACTATTTAAACCCCGCGTGGATTTAAATTTTTTAATTTTCTCTTCTTCTAAATTGAAACTTTCTTCTTAAATCCAACAAAAGATTATATTAAGATGATTATTCGATAAAAAAATGTATTAAACTTTTTTTTATAAATCAAACTATGTCCAAAACTCAAGGAGTTTTGGTTTAAAATGCCTAAAACCAAAAATTTCACTTAAACCTAGGAAATAGACTAAACCTTTTTAGTAAATCCCCCCGTCAGAGTTTAAGGAAAATTATACAGTTCAAAGGTCATGTATGGTTACGACGGATTCGCAAGAATAACATTAATAAAAACAAAGTTTTTGTCTTTCACCAAAGAAAAAATTTAGTACGTTCCTGTCGATACCCACTGTTTACAAGAATTGTTGGAAGTGATCCCCGTTTTGTTCAATGCAAACCGCTCGCGCCTTAGCCACAATTCGACACAAGCATGCACTAAATCAAGAGGTTTATTACGAATGATATTATATGATATGATAAACTAGCGATTTCATCCATCCCCACAAACAAAAATCTAGATGATTCAAGCGGCCAAGGCACAAAACCACCACGTCCGACCCAACGATTATAAAAATATTTATTTCAAATTCACGGAGGTTACGTGCATGGTGGGGGGAGCACCATATTGCAAAAACCACATATTTTGATTAAGCAGGGTGGCCATTTTCTGGAAAACTGGGAAAAGTCAGGAAATTTCGACGGTCAGGAAAAAGTCAGTGAAATGTCAGGGAATTTCGACAAAATTCTGAAATTTTTAAAAGCATAATAAGAAAGTGTTGGACCATAAATTCCTTGAAATTTAAAAACAACAGTAACTAGTTAAAGATGTCTACTTTGTAAAAAAGTTTGTAACAAAACATACTGATTGATTCTTTAAAAAAGTTATACCTAATGAATAGAATATTTTTTTTATTTAAAATTTCTTATGACAACTTGACAGAGATAATTTAACAATAAGGTAGGTACACAAGCAAAAACACAAAGTTAAAGGCGGGCTCCAGAACCAAGCCACTGCAAAGTGGAGTTTGAGTCGGGCGAAAAGACAAAACCAAAAAATCTGTCCCTTAACTTTGCAGCTTACCCAACTCGACTTTTTTTTCATATATATATTTCAGAAAAAACATGAATTTCTAAAGAATCTTTATCATAAAGAAAGAAGAAAAAGCATATGTCTGGCAAAAACCTACGAAGACTTTTTCTCGTAACTTGAAAAATACTTTGTAGATTTTTCTATTTGTGTCTTAATTACAAGGTACTCCAATACTGCTCAAGGGAGTATCCAGGGTTTTATACTACGGGGCTTTACTCTCTGAGAGGGTTAATTTAAAAGAAATATACGTAGATTAAAATAAAAAGCTTCTGTGTTTATTTTTTTCTGGTGATTTTTTTGGGATTGGTCTCATTCCCAAGGTAGGTAGGTAAGATTAAATTTAGGGGATGGCATAAACTTTGAATAGTCAATAAATAAGAAAACCCTTATTTTTTGCATCTACATTTGTTGATACATTTATTCAATTATTTTGGTACTCTTTAAGGATATAGTGGCGTACAAACCATTAATTATTGACTTCTAAAGAGTAAATTCGTCCCGAAAATTAAGAGCAAAACAGTTAACAGAGACTATGACAACCTCCCTTCTCTTCAAAGAACCTTAGCCCCTCCCTGCCTCTGTTTTTTCCATTTTTCTGCTTTGTTTTGTCGTCTTGACTTGATACCCAAACTGTGTCTATTCAGTGTAATAACCAGAAAATTTTTAAGAGGGAAAGCTTAGGATCCTTGGAGGGTGGTAACTATTTTATTTTTAACTTTTTGGGGAAAATTTAATCTTTCAGTCAATATTTAATAGTTTGGAAGCGGACGCCACTGCCTATACCTTTAAAGAGTAGCTATAGAGAAAATATGTCAATGCAAAAAATAAGGTTGTCCTCTGCTTTTAACATTTTTATTACTTATGCACATTTAAAAGCTTATGCCTTACTTCAAATTAAATCCTACCTACGCCATTTAATTACCTTTCGAATAAGACCTTATCTTTCCGCCCATTTCAATAAACTAATCCAGTTTTTATGACAGATGCTCTTATTGTTAATAAAATTTGTGAAAATTTGCCCTCCTATCAACTATCCACTGAGAGCTGGTTCCATATTTTCAATACTCGACTTGCTGATGACCACTTTTACCCCCAGGGCCAGTTGATGTCCTATTAAGTGCTGGCAAATTTGGCAGTCTTTTAATTGATGGCCTTATACCTGGTGAACCAGAAAAACCTGACGCAATCAACACTGTACTGGGTTATATTTTAATGGGAAAGGTCCAGTCAGTTTCTCCTGATCCTACAATTTCCGCTATGTTCTGTCTGCTGAGGAGAAAAAATGCGAGAAACAGTTTTTGGATACCTATCAACGTGATAAGTGTGGAAGGTTCCTAGTTAAGTTACCCTTTAAAGGCTACATTTCCTGGGATTCATTCTCTAGCTTTAAATCCTTTCTACTCTCTTGAACTTAGTCAAGCATCCGCAAATATATGATCAATATAGGAATTTTATTAAAGACTATTTAGATCTCTTTCACATGGAGCCTGTCTTCGATTTCGTACATAATTCATTCTATCTACCGCATCAGTGTGTCATTCGACCTGAGAGCTTAACCACAAAACTTCGTGTTGTTTCTAATAGCTCAGCTCATTTATATTAGTCCCATTTTATATTAATATATTAATTATATTGCTCAACTTCCGATTGCATAAATTTGTTTTTACCGCAGATATCTCGAAAATGTTTCGACAACTTGTCGTTCCTCCTGAATATCTAGATTATCAGAGGATTCTTTGGAGATTTTCGTCTTCCGGACCTGTCAAAGAATACCGTATTAAACGTCTCATTTATGACTTAACTGGTTTTCCCTCTTTGGCCATACGAACTCTTCTGTAATTGGCTGATAAAGAACAACAACCAGTTGATTTATCGCAATAAGGTTTTGAATACAAAAATTGTCCAGCAAATGTCCTGACCTCCTTAATCACCTACCTTCCTCTTCTTTGGCTATCGACCCAGTTAGTTTCGACTCTGCTTCTTAAACCCAATCTTCTCTGAAAGTTTTAGGGTTAAAATCCGATCCGACTTAATTAACTGTTCATTATGATGGGCGGCTTCAATCCTAATAAATTCTGATTTTCTTAGCCTAGAACCAATCGATTATCCTGAAACTTCTGAAGTCACTTTGGAAAAACGACCTGTAAACCAAGTTACTACTATCATCAATCATCTAAATTGGTTCGACACTCTTCTGGATTCAACTTCTTGTTTAAACTAATCTAATCGCATTCTTGCATATGTTTTACGATTTATCAATAATTGTCTTTCTAATCGCCGCAAAAAACCTAAATTTTCCGGTATTCTAACTGCTTTTGAACTTTACAATTTAATGCTATGTTTTCTTCAATATACTCAACAACTTTATTTATCCCAAGAAATTAAACTCATTTGCGTTAATAAACACATTGCCAAAGCTCTACTTAAATTATTTATTTTTATTGATAAACGAGGAATATTACGAGTTGGTGGTAAACTTCAACATGCTCCTATTTCTCACACTTTTAAATTTCCTGCGTTACTTCCCAGTCATAGTAATTTAACTGATCTAATCATTTACTCAACCCATCTAAAATATTTAAATTCTGGAGTCCAAATAACACATTTTCTAATCCTTCAACGCTTTTGGATTTTTTCTGCAAAACGATCAATTCGACGAGTACTTTTAAAATGTCTAAAGTGCTGGAAAGTTAACCCAACATCAAACTTAACATAACTTACCTTGAAACCGCTCGATTCACAAACCTTTTCTTTTAGGTAGTATCGATTATACAAAGCCATTTGACATTACCATGGCTAAAGTACAAGGGATAGTGATGCGAATATAACGTAATCTTCATATCTGCTCGGAACAGTTGGAGACCGTGTTTGCGTTGGGCGTGGGACCAGTGGTTTTCAATCACTATGATGCGAATGTGTCTAGCCTCTCATATCAAAATGCAAACCCCATCTTCTCGTAGTGCCCCTTGTCCAAAACAGACGAGACTCTGGCGACCGAATATGGGCGGTATAGCCCTATGGGGAAGTGGAACTAGACCCAATAACCACTAGGAACTGCTCCATTAAGGACCTGTACAAACTCATACAAGGAATAAATCTAATGGAGTGGTTAAACTAGAATCAAAGGGTGCACAATACAGTAATGGCTGCAGTGCAGTGACTCTGGCCAGGCATCAGGCCGGTGCCTCAATCGGGGGGTGGTCGGTAGGAATCCGACACGACCCAGGCTGTCCTGACAGAGGGATGGAACTCTGTCGGGGAAGTGGATTGGACGGTTGGACCGGGCGTTTTATGCAACATTTCCCCTTAATACCCTTGACAAAAACAAAAAAAAAACGAAACAAAAAAAATACGCGTAAGTACGAGGTTCAAAAACATTCAAATCATACCTTTGCTTATTTGTTTGTCTTTCAGTCAAAGTCATTCGTTTAGAATTGGTTGGAATCTGTCTGCAGATACTTTCTTAGCAGAATTCAAACAGTTTGTTAGTCGACGTGACTCTTCCACAGCACATTTATTCTGATTGTGGAACAATCTTTGGTAAAGCTAACGAAATTTTGAATAAATATGCCTCTGAAGCTGCTGCTAGGGAATCGATCAGCTGGCATTTCAATCCCCTTCAGCGCCCCACTTTGGTGGACTTTGGGAACCCAACATAAAATCAGTGAAATTTCATTTATCATGTGTTCTGGGAACAAACATTTTGACACATGAAGAACTTTACACAATATTTACTTAAATAGAAGCAATTGTGAACTCGTGACCTTTGACTCCAATTAGTAGTGATTCTTACGATTTTAGTTCTCTAACACCAGGACATTTTTTGACCTTTGAGTCTCTTACTGCACCTCCAGCACCAGCATTTTTGGACTGGATGGTCTAAGAAATATTTGCATACTCTTCATCAAAAACCAAAATGTTATGTTTTCTCTCCAAATCTTGAACCTGGCACCTTAGTGGTTATCAAACAAGATAATGTACCGCCTCTAAAAACGGAATTGTGAGAGTTGCGATGGTGCAAACAGCTGATGGTCTTTTTAAATAACCTTCCATAAAGTTTTGTCCGTTACCTATGGATTAATTCTTAAACGCTGCGCATTTGGTGGGCGCTAATGGTCCGTCCACACCATTTTGTGTGTCTCGTTCAAATTATTATATATTATTTTCTCTTCTGCATTTAATTAATTAATTACCGTTTTACAAAACCTACACTCATCTTTAGTGAGTAACTTTAATTCAAATAATTGATCAATTTCTTAACATCCCCAGTTTAACTCAATTTAAGCAGCTACGTGTGAATACCTACCGAAACCTGCAACTCAGTTCGAAACGAATAATACTGGGACATCGTGCGAATCAAAACAAAAACAACGATTTATCTTCTTGATACTTATCAACGCAATTATTCCAGTGAATAAAAGCAGACAAGGGAGGACTCCCCTACATCCAAGGAGACTTCTAAGGTACGGAAGTTTAAAGGCCGTTTCTTGTATTTTGTTGCGAGTTCATTTTTTTTCTACCAAAAGAGCTATTGAATGATAACAACATTTTTATTGGGTAAAGCTGAGTGTAGCCCAATCACTTTTGATCCAAACATCTTAAAATGCAATGTGAGTCGTGTGGCACCTCTTTTTAAAAGTTTTTCAATTATCTAAATGTTTTTGTAAAAAAAAATAGATAGGTTATTTAAAAAAGCCTCTTTTTGCAATGCAGCAACCCACACAATTATTACTAAAGAGATTTTACTGTATAAAAAGGCTTTTTGCCAACATTATAAAGCAATTTTAATTTTAAATAATAATTTTAATAACAAATTTTTTAATTTGTGTCTTGTTTACGTTTTGTTGTATACAGAGGCTTTTTTTCAATAACTGAACCATCTTATTTTTTTTTGGAAATGTAGAGCATCTTAAAATCTTTAAAGAGCTATCACACGATCCATATTACCCATTTTAAGATTTTTATTTCACAAGTGATTCAGATCTCATGGATTTAAACAAATTTACATCAGCATTTAGATAATTCAAAAACCTTTGAAATAAGGTGTCATATAATGCAATTGCAATTTAAGGTTTTTGGGTCGAACATGGTAGGTCGCACAGGGTTCACCCTACCTAGGTATAATAAAATGTGCCCCCTCCCTTGATAAACTAATTAATTTCTTATTTTGAGAAATCTTGCAATTTAAGGTTTTTGGGTCGAACATGGTAGGTCGCACAGGGTTGACCCTACCTAGGTATAACAAAATGTGCCCCCTCCCTTGATAAACTAATTAATTTCTTATTTTGAAAAATCTTGGGATCTCATGGATTATTCTCATGGAAAATATTTAATTTCGTTAGAAAATTTAGAAATTTTAGTAACAAATTGAAGGATTTGTTTGTGTATTTTACTTTTTATTGTATAAAAATAATTTTTGTCAGGGTAGGTCGCAGAGGGTTGACCCCATCAATATGGTAGGTACACCAAAATGTGCCCCTTGATAAACTGATTAACGTGTGTTTGCTTTGTTTTTAATTTTTGGTTTCTAGAAATCTTGGGTGGGAAGTTTTAAAATGAATGAATTTGAAACTTAAAATTTAAAACTTTACCTGTTATTAGACACTTAAAGTTGGCAATTTATTTTTGATTCCTTGATGTTAGATTATCTTCGATGCGTTTGTGAAAGCGTTCTTTAAAAAAAAGAGTTAAAGTTGTGCTTGCCACGTACGACTTAACCAAACCAATTCTTCTATATCCTCCCGTGACGAAAAAAGTGAGAGGGCAATAGAATGGAAAATAGAAGGAATGAAACTGTGGGTCAGGCGTTTATGAAAACCCACAGAAAACAAAACAAAATGGTTAGGATAGGATAGCTGCGTACGAATACTGCAAGGTAAGAGGTAGTTAGTCGCTGTTGTACGACGTATTCGTTCTGAGCATGCGCACTGAAATATGATTAAGACTAAGCACTCTCTGTTTGTGCAACTTTAAGTGTCTATGGTCTTGGTAAGTAGCACATTAGACGTAGCTAGGTTATGAATTAAAAATAGAAATTGACTTTCTGCCTTTGGTCTAAAGCCGGGTCCAGACTTTGTAGCAACCAAACATGTTACACACAAAATTATAGATTTTACTTTTTATTTTTTCGCATTAAATACTTTATAAAAATAATATGTTTTATTTTATGAGATCGTACCATCATCTTAAACATAAAATATATGTTATTATCGTAAGAAAATATTTAATGTGAAAAAGCAAAAAGTTACACCTATAATTAATGTCTTTGTTATGTAACTTGTAGTGTCAGATGGTCTGGATCCGGCTTAAGATTTTAAATAAAAGTAAACTAAACCGAGTTTTCTTATACCCGAATTTTGTTTGGTGTGAACTATCGCCAAATCGACTCGACCCACTTGGCAAACATTGAGTGCGGGATTGCATTCTGAATTATTTCTGTGGCAGTTAGTTATTCGCACTGCGAACCAATACAATTACATGAAACGATGTGGCGTAAAGCCCATGTAATGTTTTTTCCGCTGACAAATATTTTAAAAAGTTGAAATTAAAAAACTAATTCGTTTTATTTTTGGCACGTCTATATTTACCAGTGATGTAATAGTAATTTACGTTACAAGGCCCGGAAATGCTCTACTAAAACCATGGAGATTTGGCAAAAAGTACAAAGTCACAATACCTGAACGGGATTGATGGCAGAGAGAACAATTCCGAAACGAATTAAGAAGAGATGCGACGGTCTGCTACACTGACGGATCAAAACTGTCAGCCAGGCAGACAACAGGCGCAGGAGTGTATGTGGAAGACCTAGAGGTTCAAGAAAGCTACCCGCTTAGCTACGGTCTTTCAGGCGGAGGTATACGCCATTATCAAGGCGGCAACCCTAACAGAGGTCAGAAATGGCAGGAGGGACATTTGCATATGTTCCGACAGCTAGGCTGCCCTCAAGGCTCTTAGACAAGAGGGTGATACTGATGTGGGTCCCGGGCCACGAGGGAATACCAGAGAATGAGGAGGTGGACGAACTTGCCAGAGCTCTTGGGAATCACAAGAAAACAGGTGCAGAGCAAACTCAACAAATGGGCGAGCGATCAACTGAAGTCGACCTGGAGGGAAGAGCGAGAGTGCAGTCAGTCCAAACTGTTCGTGAGTGGACCAGACGCAGCCAGAACTAAATGGCTCCTGGGAAAAACTCGCAAGGACGTTAGTAAGAATGCTGACAGGGCATAATCGGCTGCGCAAGCACTTGACATGCATCAGAGTGTTGGACAACTCCGCCTGCCCAGCATGTGGGTGGGCAGAGGAATCAGCGGTGTACCTGATAGGAGAGTGTGACGGATACGCCAGATTGAGGCAGCAGACTTGGGGTGCTCCCACAATAGAAGAGGAGGAGCTACACTTTCTAAGATGGGCTGACGTGCTGACCTTCATAAGGAAGGCCCAGAGAGAGAGAGGCAGGATATGTAGAGGGAGTGGGAAAAAAGGGTGCGAGACGGGGTATGGCAGAAGGGGCCTGTGGGCCACCCCTCTCTACTACTTATACTGTAAGTGGGAAATCCATTATTTTATTTTTTATTATTTACTTTACCGGACTAATGATATCGCCCCTTTCTAGACATATGGACGAATATGACCAAATTTCGAAAATTGTAATTTTTGCAAAAATAGATCTGGTAAATATCAGAAAACGACATAACAAAATTTAACAATTTTGCATTTGTTAGTTTTTGAGTTGTACTGTGATTATTAAGAAATGTTTGTCAAGACATAGAGACGAATATGACTAACCAGACATCTAGACAAAAAAGGCGGTTCATGAGCAGAGTGGGGGTAGGGTCTGTAGCTCTAGTTGTCCCCTTCTCTCTTCTTTTCGTGTACAATAGTCTACAAATCATCATTCCTTCAATTATTATTAAATGCTAGTCGTCGTTTAGAGAGGGCTATTTTGTAAGAACCATTTTAACGCGTTAAGCATAATTAAAATATTTGGAGAATGTTTGTGTTGGTGTATACGGGCATTACCATACCAAGTTGGTTCTCTAAAAGGGTAAGTTAGATTTATAAAAGTATTGTTTGAGCAACTTTAGAGCAACTTTTGTATTTTTTCAGAAAATGTGGGATGAAGACTTGCAATGCGATATTGCAAACATTAAACTTATGTATCTTAAATGGGGATGGGCGGCTGTCAGACGATTTAAAAATTATTCTTCTGTTTCCAAAAAAACTAGTTGGTATGAATTTCATATTTTGCTATTTTTTACGTTCGATTCGAGGTTTTATAAAATTCAGTAAAAACATGACAAACTTAGGAAGGCCGCTGAACAATTTCATTTCAACTATTTCTTTAAGCAGCACACAAAACTACTCTATCGATTTTGATAGGATTTTCACTAATGCATTTTTTGAATTTCTGGGAGATACATAGACTTTATTTCTCTAAAATCGGTTAACGAAAACAAAAGAACACAACACGAAAAAAGTTGGCCAGAATCTATTTTTATGGTCTATTTGCATAAAAAAAAGGTCCGGTAGGTAAATTGGCAATTTACAACTACTAGAAACCAGAGTGGAAATGTATCAACAAAAATTAGGCAAATTTTAAATTTCTCATATTTTATTTTTTAGTAGGAAGACCGGATTATACATCAGTCGAACTTGTGAGGTGCCTTTTTGCAAACAAAACATTTTTATTGCTTGTCCAAAGTGCTTAATTTTTATCTGTTACGAACACGCTAAAAATTTGGGCCCATGTGATAGACAACACACTAAAATGTCATCTAGTAAGAAGCTTCGATACATTTGTTTTTAAAAACTTCCTCACCGCCTGTCCCTGAGATTGTTTTTATAATATTTAGAATATTCAGTTACACTTTTACAATAGTGACATTTTTTGCTACTAAATGTCTACCTAAAAGACATTTTTTTATATCCCTTACCAAACTTAGTAATAATATTACAATTATTTTTTTACTTTAAGAAGAAACTTCCCTACATGAAAAACACGATTTTAGTCAGTATCCTCATTTTTACCATCCAATAGCCGTCCTTGATTTTTTGTTGGTATATTGTTATCAAGAAGAAGTCCGACTACTTAATCAGTTTTTTAATTATAGTTTAAAAAGGTGTCTTGTGGTTTTCAGTTTTTTGATAAAGGCATAAAAATTGTGTCCAAAACTCTCGGCTAAACTCTGCTTTTCTTGCATTTTTAAACGCTTGTTAGAGAAGCATCATTTGATACTACTTATAAAAAGCTTTAATGTCAATCGCTGATTTCTGGTTGTCTACATTTTTAAACTTCACAATCCTGAAAAAGGAAATTTTGTACAAGACTGAAAGATTGCTTTAATAAATTAAAATTAATAAAGTTACTAAAACATTTGCAATGCAAGCCAGTAAAAATCTTGTTTGTTTTTAGATACTAGAAGTCAGAAAATTAAAGTTATTCAAAATATTCTCCTTCAGCCGCCAAAAAAAAAGATAAAAACAGAAGATTATCAAGTGGATGGTTCTAAAAAAGAGCAATTTAAGCTTAAAACCATAAAAATAAACAGAAAAAAAGATGCCAAAGAATTAAGATTATACCGGTGTAAAGAAAAAAAAACGATATTTGGGTAGAAAAAAATTAGGACAAAGATACAAAATTGCATGTTCTCAACAAGAAAGTTGCTCCAAATTTAGCACAAATAATAGACAAAATATTTTAGACGATTTCTGGGGAACAGGGCAATTAAATTTACAAAGGGAGTTTGTAACAAAATTTGTATCAATAAAGTATTTAAGGCCCAAACAAGAAAAAAGGAAAAAATTAAATACTTTTTGCCCTATCACACAAATAAAGTTGGAGTCTGCCGCAAAATGTTTTTAGCCACTTTGGGCATATCCGACAAAACAGTCCGAACAGCTTTAAAAAAAAACAGAAATCTACTGGCATCTTAGAGACGGACCATCGGGGTGGCAGATGTGAGATATTAAAAGAGGATAAACAGATCTCTAGTTTTGTAATACACCACATAAACCACTTTCCCAGAATGGAGGCTCTTTTTTGTCGAGATAAAAGTAGTAAAGAGTATCTTAATAGTGAGCTTAACATTACAAAACTACATGAAATGTTCTCTAAAGAAAGTGAAAAAGATGTAGGTTACTCTAAATATATAAGTATGTTCAAAAGTTTGTCGTTTCACCATCCAAAAAAAGATAGGTGTACTTTATGCTGGACATATCGCGAGGGAGACGCAAAAACTAAAGAAGAACTGGAATATGAGCACTATGAGCACATTGACGAAAAAATAAGGTTCGTCAAAAAAAAAGACCTTGCAAAAGCAAATACTTCAACTTTACATGTAGCTGCCGTATTTGACATGCAGCAGATAATCTCTTTGCCTCAAGGTAAAGAAAAAAGATCTACTATAGTCCTAGGCTCTCTAATTTTAACTTTAATATATACAACCTTAAAACAAGGGACTGTAACTGCTATTTATGGCATGAAGCAATTGGAACCAAAGGGCCAAACGAAATAGCTACATTTGTTTACTTTTTTCTAAAGGAGTAAGATAAAGAAGGAGTTCATAAAGTTGATGTTTATTTTCATATGGGTGTGGAAGTCCAAATAAAAATAGCATCGTAGGGGCTATGCTACTTTGAAATACTTATGTGCCGTGTTAACTGGATCCAATTATTACTATAATATGCAAAGAAAATAAGGATTTTGTCAATTCGAAAAGACAATTTAAACAACAAAATAGACTGGACAAAATTCGTAGAATTTAAAGTTTATTAAACTAATTTATAAGACTAATAACAACTTTTATTTTAAAACTAAACATAATCAAAAAAATTACAATTTTATAACTCTAAAGAGATCTACGACGTCGGATAAATATAACGTATCAATTTTATACAAGGCACCAAAAAAAATATCCGGGGAGAAATACAACGATTCAAAAAGTCTGTGCGAGGGAAAAACACCAGCCATCAGAAAAAAGGAACATAAACGGTGGGATTTACTAAAAAGGTTTAGTTTATTTTAGAACGGTTCCAAGTTTAACCAAGTTAACCCTCCTTGAGTTTTGGACATAGTTTGATCTAAAAGAAGAATTTTAATAAATTTGTTTATTGAAAAACCATCTTAACAACATCTTTTGTTGGATTTAAGAGGAATTTTTCAATTTAAAAGAAAATAAAATTTTAAAAATTTAAAGCCACGTGAGGTTTAAATAGTAAACACTTTGTAGAATAAATGAACATTGGGGCTATATGTCACTCTAATTAAAACTTTACCTTGTTAATTAATTTTTCCAATTAATACTTGATGTCACACAACGATTTAGATGAGTAATAAGAAAATAAGTAGTAGATTAATTTTGTATTTATTTAAAAGGTGTTTTTATTTATGAAATGTATTAAAAAACTTAAATGCAAGTTTTTTTTACAATTCTGTCACTGTCGAAATGTCAGTTTAAAAATATTAGCGCTGCGTTCAATCACAAACAGCGAGTTCGGATCTTTTACCTCTGCTTGCACCAACCTCTACTGATGAAGGCTACAGCTTTAAAATGAGTGGGCTTTGACTAAGGAAAGTTTTTTTGACTGACCTTTTAGATAACCTCAATGTTTTACTTTTAGTTTGTAAATTAATTAATATAGTTGTTTTGGGTTTTTTTGTTTGGTGGTTTGTTTCGTGCATAATCAGTGACCTTCACTTATGTTTGTTTTGCCTCGCAGTGTCCTCATAAATAATTTTTGTGCTGAAAACGGGTTCAAAATATGGCGTTTTTCTGGACAAAACAGGAGGTGTTTTATTGGGTAATGAACAACTTGGGATATTAAATAAGGTAAATTAATCCTTGCAAAAGCGGTTACCTAGGGAAATTATAAACGAACTTATTACCAAATGACAAAAAACAATCCTTTCTGGGGGCTATAAGTTTAAACCACCCCCCTGAGGTGGTCTAAATAATCACCAACTTTATAACCTCAAACACAAATAAATATGTGCCACATATTTGGCGTATTCACCATTTGCCATTTTGAAACCTGTAAAAAAAAAATTTCTTCTAAAATATGGTGTACTTTGAAAAAAAAAACAGTTTTTCAGTGGTATTTTGCAATAACAATATAAAATAATCAATAACTTTGTATCTTTTCTGTATGGGTGTGATTTTTGAAAATTGGTTTTAAAATTTAGTACCCCCCACAGGTGTAAATATTTAGACCTGCGAGGGGTACTATTTTAGATCTTAGTAAATCTCACTGTGAATGTTTTTCAAGAATATTCCCCATAATGAATTAAACTCTGTACTTATATTGTTATTATTAATTAGGATTTTTTTGTTGTTAATGGTTATAATACTTTGTTATTCTTATTCTTCAATAAACATTTGCATTTATATGTGTTGGTTAGGAAATAATTATTATTTATTAAAAAGTCTACTAGTTAAGAATTATTTACTGCACGAAATCGGACTAAGTTAGAAATTTAGCCTGTCTTCCCCCCTCCAGAAAATCTTTCTTTTGTAAAGAATTCGTTCGATCCCGAAAAATGGGTGTTTGTTAATTTTATTTAAACAGCATACTTTCCTTTATCCGTGTAACTTACGGGGGGGAGGGGGGGGTTATTATTTATTAAAACTAGTGTTAATAAGAGGCAAAAAACTAAAATATAAAATGTCTCTTTTAAAAAAAGTTATTAAAGTTTAAAGGAAATACCAAGCTTTCCCGGACTAGTGATGTAACGTGTCATTTCCCGGACTGAAACCGATAACGTAATGGAGTATATTACAATATAGTATGAAATAAAAGCACTTCAACAACCTTTTTTAAAGCATTTAAAGAGGACATCCTCATAATTTGTGATTATGAGCTCGTCTAACAAAGTGGATCGGCAGTTAGAATTCAAATATCTCGAGAACGGCGCCCTTTCAAAAATCGCTTTACCGGCCCCTAATCCTTATCGATGTGTATTGAAATTACATGATCGGCTATACTTGGAAAGTGCGGGAGTGGAGAGATATTCTAGACCCAGCAATGTTATGCTAGTTAAAAGAAGAAAGTTTATGTTAAGCTAGCCTAATAATGCGGACTCGCACACACTCACCCTACGTTCGTAGATTTATCTACATAATAAAAAAAATCTTCCAGACCTAACTCTTCTCTAATCGTTCCAAGCACAGACGTAGCATTTCCACGCTGTATGGAAGTTCCGACCTTCTGGGTGATGAAACTCCGAGACCTTTTATCCGGTAATTTTGCGCCTTTTTCAGCGACCAGGCTCTTTGCTTCATCACCACAATGGCCGAAAGTGTCTGTCTTTTAGGTCTTCCTTCATTTTGAGACGATTTTTCTATGCATGAAGGAGCTAATAAGTGACTGCAGGTGGCGTCCTTGAGCAGCTCTCTGCCCATTTTCAATGGGACAAGTGTCATTTTCATCCACTCGCTTTCCATCGCTCCGAGAAACACGAAGCGGCTCGAATACAGGCGGGAATTCGGCTGAAATTAGAGCTCGCTTAATCATTTCATTAATCTCCCTGTGTCTCAAAACACGACCTGTGCTCTTTTTGCAGCTTAGCCCATGTGAGCCGTAAGCATCTGCTATTTCGCCGCAAATGCAGGTGTGATCCATACACACAAGAAGACCAAGTCTCAGAGCTAAGGAAATTCTAAGTGTTGTTATTTAAAAGGTTTCCAAAGGTTGTGACTGGAAGAGCACTTATCCAGAAGCTACTCTTGGGATTTTGGAGAGCTAAAAAACGTGCTTTGAATAAATTGACGTAACGAACTTTGCATATTTCTAAATCCAAATCATGTTGTTTGAGCGAACAAAAATTTTCGAATGTATTTTCTGATAAATTACAAAGATTAAGCCATTTTAATGAACATTCACTAAAATCTGAATCAGTTAAAGCTGAAATATAGTTCTCAAGAACAATATTACCTAGTGATGGTATATCATTCACCGAACCCAAAAAAGCTGACACTGATAGAGTACATAAATCCCTTATTTCCAAACCACCCAATTTAACTTGTAAGGTGCTCTGTAATCGAGATTTGAAATTTATATCACAATTACTAATTTCTTGAATAGTTTTTTTTTAAATGTTGTCATATTTTGCCATAGTTTCAAGGTATTTTTAGTAAGGGACAAATCGCACTGTGTAAGAAACTCTAGGTATGCCAAAAGATCGTTTTAAGTAAATAGTAAGCTATATATGAGTCTAAAAGTTTAAGATTTTCTGATAGTATTTTAATAAAATTAATTTTTTTTATCAATTTCTGATGTAATTTCTTTTGAAAAAAATGGACAGTCTAGATAACTAAACTCTTCTAAAGGACTTTTTAGCACTTCTGCAGCAAAATTTAAAAATTTCAATATTGTTTGTGATGCAGTTGACTATCTTTTTAAAATCCTCTAAAACGATATTTGTATCTCCCGCAATTAGTCCAACAAAGTACCATAAATTTATTTTAGATTTCATAAGATTTACTATCGGTTGAATGGCTAGACAAAAAAGGAGAGGCTCAAGAGGATCCCTTTGCTAAACTCAAATAAAAATACTTAGACCATCACCCATAAGATCCTTTAAATGCTGCGCTGAGCGAGTCGATACCCCCTGAAAGAAAAAATTGCATTTTTTATTTCATTTGCAGAAACATTGTTAAATTCTGATTCAAAGTCAAATTCATCTTGAAAATCTTCATCTTTGTCTGGTTCTGAATGTTTTGATTGTAAAATTGTTAGTACTTCTTTATTTCTTTCTGCAAGTGTGTCTTTTGATGTTAAAATCCTTATAGAATTTTTAGCATCTCCTTCGGATATTTTGAATCGTAACTTTTGATTGACAATTTTGGGATAAGAGCTCAAAGGTAGGTACATATTTATTTATTTGGCATAAATTTGGTTATTTCTTACTGATGCTGTTAAGGTGACTTTCCGATTTTTTTTGAGTTACGTGGAATTGGTAAGATAGCATAGGGAAAGAGAAAGAGAGAGTCAAGCAATGACGAAAATTTTGCAATTGTATTCCTAACTTCTTTCGGAATGATTTTGAGTATTGTAATAGAACATTTTTCTACCGATTTTAAAAGAGAATTATTGCCTTTATCCAAATCTTTTTCTAAATGCAATAATTTGTGTTTGATTTTCTTATGTTGTTTGAGACCTCGTGTTCCTTTATATGATTTTTTACAAATATCGCAGCACATTTTCTCTTTAAAAGTTACAGGATCTGGTTGCGATAAATTTAAAAAGTAAATGTTGGAATCATTAATTGAAGACAAACATAGGGACTCTTAGACATGGTTATTGTGTGTTTTTGAAGTATGGATCTTAAGTCCTCGAGAATTAGATCTTAAGTCCTCGAGAAGGACGAGAATTTCTTAGAACAAATTTCACAGCAAATTTGATTTTCATCATACGCACTTTCATTAAATTGTTTGTTAAAGGATAGTAAGCGGAAATGACTTAAGCTTGGATTGCCAGAAAAAAAGGTTATCAAATAAAAAAATTCAAATCTTAATTTATGTACCTCGGAAAGGGCTAAGCATTCTGCGAAAGTTCCATAAATACCATTTCTTGACATCACGTTATAGTATTCATCTCTGTTGATTTGAGGGAATTATTAGGTGGACATATAAAGTCTTTAATATGATTCCAGTTTTCATAAATGTATTCTATAGCGCCTTTTCTTCGATCCAGATAATAAGACTCATTGTTGAATAAATATTGGCTTACGCATCGAATTAAAAAGTTTCAATCGGGTATATTTTCTATAATTTCATATTTTCCTATTGTTTGTTTACCTCGGATTTCATTCTCAAATTTTGATAGCTAAACTCCTCTATCGTATTCAAAATGTCAAAACTGCCACTTTTTGCAATTTCAAAATATACTACTATCTACGTTATGACATTATACTTCAGGTTTTTATTTTCGTAGGCACTCCTTAAAAATCCTGGAGCTCTCATAAATATTGTATCTTACATTTTCGCATGATGTGCCTCGCTCCCAGCCAAGATCATTTTGATGATTATTTAAGAAGGTCCGAACCAAGTATTGAAAAATTGGAAACAGTCGAGTCACCTTGGCGAATTTTCGTCGTATGCTATTTGGTCAATCATTTTAAATTCTTCTGTGATTGAATGAGTACTTCTAAATATAAAAAGTTTAGTTCGACTCCATAGTCTTTTAGGTCTACATTATTAGCTACTTGGTCCGTTTGAATGTTGAAACATATTTTAAAAACAGTTCTCCTTAACGGCCCAATTACATCGTTAAACCGGCAACGCTGTTGGGTCCGTTTATTAGGCAATTCTTTTTCCGCATGTTTCTCGAAAACGGGACTTCCAAATGGCCTGAAATTTTGCCTAAATTGTTTATTGGACTATGTTTTTCCATAAAATCTTGGTACTTTTTTAAAATTTTTTGAAAAAAACTGTTTTAGCTTTTGTGGTGTTTCAAAATTGGCGCGCCCATATTACGTCAGAAACAGTCAGAAATACCCTTTATAGAGACCTGTAAAACTAAATTGGAAATATTTGTAATTTTCCAAATAATGGCCACCTAATTTCAAAAACTCTCTAGATTGTATTAATAAGCTTTGTAATCCTCTTCCTCTAATAAAAAACAAATTGAGTATTATTTTCCTCTAAAGCTAAAACATGCGGAAATGTAAAAACATGGACTATACTGGTTACCTATCAATATTAGTTATATGCCTAGCATCAAAAAGTACTTAAATGGTTATATTATAGATACCGCCACCATCAAAATTAACCACCCACGTCTTTTTTTTGTGAGCTTACCCTAGGCATAGTTTCTAGTGTTCTCCTTTCCTAAATGTATTCGGCTAAGAGAGATCTAGCATATATACCTAGGTAACACCCCTTACCAGGAAAAAAAATTTATGCCATGCAAACATCGAAATTGGTCGACTCACTGCATTTGCAACTAACCAATGTCAGTGTGTCTGCCTGACATTCTTCATAACCTTAGTTTTGTCGTTTTGTTTTGGAGTTCGTCGGCCTGGTTTTTGTGTTTTATTTAATAATTTTTCCTTTGGTGAAAAGCTACTTTTTAGAACCCTTAAGTGGTCTGTGTGTATGGCCATTTGACTAGTTGTCACTGCTCTCAATTCGATCACCTAGGTGATAAATAAACAATCCCCCATAGAGTCACTGGATCCTGAGACCTGCGGTCCCAGCCGCAGGTTTTAGGATCCAGTGACCCTAATCCCCAATGATTCGCGGCGCAATCTGTGAACAGGAGAATACAGTAAAGAAACCAGAGATAGATAATGAGTGGTAGATGACGTATTGAAATCGATTGACAAATTTATATTATCTCTGGATTGTTCTTGCGCCGTTAAATTAACCTGCCTGGTCCTTCTTAGAATTGCAACACTGACGAAGGCTGACAGATTTACAGGTTACTGAAGCATACAAATAGATCTCTAAAAGGTATGTTTTTAATATATTTGAGAATATTAAAATATAAAATGCTTATTACAATTATTCGCTACTAGACACTTAAAGTAAATAGATACATAAAGCTATTTGTAACTCATCGCGGTATACGTATCCGCATTTAGCGATATCCAAGCACATTAATTGGTCAGAAACTTGTATCACGTTCGAAAAAAGCAGATATATGCTAATCTAACGTGTTCTTGAACGTGATAGGTGTTGAGATGCGTTAAACACCTTAAATTAGCATATATCTGCTCTTTTCGAACGTGGTACAAGTTTCTGACCAATCAATGTTCTTGGTTCTCGCTAGATGCGAATACGTATACCGCGATGAGTTACAAATAGCTTTATGTCTCTAATATTTCAACGCATTCGTATCGGTATACGTAACGAGTTCGAAACAAAGTCAAAATACGCTACATTTTTGACTTGTTTCTGCGATGTTTCAAACGATGCCCGCTTTTTTGAAGGGTGCGATGACAGGACTGCTGATTGAAATCATTGCGTACGTTCGTGGGTCCCTAACGATACGTACATCCTTCCGTACGCAATGGGATTCTATCATCACACATGATGAAACATGGCATGAACAAGTCAAAAATGTAGCGTATTTTGACTTTGTTTCGAACGAATTAAGTTTACCGATACAGATGCGGTGAAATATTTACTTTAAGTGTCTACTATTACTTAAGCTATCACAGATAACCGCAAACAATATTCAAATAAGTGCTCTATTCGGCTCTGGTTCTGGTTCTTTAAAAAATGTGTTTTCTTGGAATCTATTTTCCTTTTTGCTGTAAAACCTTAAATTTAGTTCAAAGACCTCTGTGAAAAATATTTTCCCATTTTTCTTTGCCTCTCTTGAACCTGAACTACCGCGCTTGCGGAAATAATATTCCAATAAATAAATTTTAAAAATTGGTATTATTTACTTTTAATAATATAATTTCCTGTGCCCATAGTTTAGGTACATACCTGAGAAACTTGTGCTTTACTCACCTCAAACCATTTTCCATTTTGTAGTCCACGCATTTGACTGTGGCGTCGTTTTCGGCGTTGTCAAGTCAAAGTACTTGCAAAGAATCAGCAAGTTTTTGTTGAATTTTGGACAAATCTTCCATTAAGATGGTATTGCTGTTTACAGGAAAGACATTTTATTGGTCATAAAAGTTAATAAGATATTGCCAGCCGAACACTGCTACCAGATGTATTTTAATTTCTCCTTTACTAATGACTGAGACAAACTTTTCTTTAAACTTCGGGAAGTCTAATAAATTTTGAAGAGTTAATTGTGCTGTTTAAATTGGTTCCTGCAAGGGAACACACAGTACAAGGACAAATTTAATTCGATCCAGTTCATGGCTTAATTCATCTTTTTATTTTAGGATGTTCAAAAAGACGTAATTTGCACTTAAACGTACATGTAATATAATCTTTCACTGCGCAACGACGAGTATAACACAGGCTGACTGGATAGGACATCATTTGCCGAATACTCTTTAATGAAAGTAACTTTATAGTTTCTTCTTATCTGGTGGTAATTTTTGAAACTTGTTATTATTACATTACTTTTTGACGGGATCAAGCAAAAATTGACAACTCAAATTTTATTTAATTTAAATTTGATATCCGGAGATTTGTATGTGTTCTCTAAATGGTAATAAAATATTCAAAAAAGTAAATTTATACTAAAAATAATTTTAACAATTTTTTTTTTTTTTTTTTGACGAACCGTGACATATCTTCTGCTAACAAATTGATCAAAACGCAGTTAACGAAAATAATTTTTTTTATTGAACTTTACGGTCTTTATAACGAAAGTTGGATACTTAATATTTCCCACAAAATGTTTTCTAAAAGAACTAAAATCAGCAAAGCGTTTTATTGCAAAAAATTACCGCAGTAAACCATCACTTATCTTTTTTTTATTGTACTGTGTTCTAACGCCACCGCCGAGAAATCATCGCTCCTTCGACTGAAAAATTTCATTGTTGGAATTTATAGACTTGATTTTTAAAGTGAATTTTATTTTCTTTCTTCCGTGCCAAAGCTGGGCTTTACATTATCGAGTTATGAGGACACTCTAAAATATTCAAAGATTTTTATTTTATTTTGGATAATACCAAGTATACACTAATAAGTTCTAAGTTCATTTGTTAATTGTTATTAACCATTTTATCATATACATTGTTTAATAACTCAATCTAGTAGTCTAGTAGTAAGGTATCAAAGTCGCTTTTTAGTAGAAGCAGTAGGTCAAAAAATTAGCAAAATTAGCCAAAAATTCCAAAGGCAAAAAACAGAAAGAAGAGAGGCAGACAAAGCTCACTACACTGAGTTAAAGAAAGCATTAAGGAAAAGCATTACGAATGCAAAACGAAACAAATATCTGGACTATGCACAAACCTAGATAAGGATATATTTGGTGATGCACACATGATAGTAAAACAACAAATGGGCGCTGCTTAACTAAAGGTAACGGAGCAAGAAGAGAAGATCTATGAGAAACTTGTCATCACGATGACAGAAAAATGGAAGAAACTCAAGAAACTTATACCACCGAGAGAAACATAGACCTAACAGAAGGTAAGATAAGCTACGCAATACAACGCATAAAAGCAAAGAAAGAACGAAATACCTCAGAGGTTGTAAAATGATATTATGCAGACGCTAAACAAGTGCTTAAGATATAGAATTTTTGAAAAATAACAAATATTGCAAAAAAAGTGCGGACTACTACTAATATGTCTATTAGACATAATCGAAAAGTTGATCGAAACAATAATTAACGAGATTCAAATAGAATCTAGATGTAAAAGGAGGACTAAATAAAAATATGGATTTCGCAAAGGACTATTCACACTCTTTGTTATAAAGCGAGTCAAACGATTTATTGAAAGGCATTTCACAACGCCTCATGAAAGTTAATAATTAGCAAATTAACAGAGCGAAAAATCGACTTCTACTTAACAAAGACAATAAGACCTTACTTTAAAGAAAGATAAATTTTATAGAAATAGAAATCAGAAAAACAGTAGGCGCAGGAGTCGGTGCTAGGCTAGACCTTGTGGAATTTTTTATACGACGACTTACTCAACTAGCCTCGGACAGACCAGCTGCGTTTTGCGGACCACTTATGTTCAACCACTAATATTATAACAAAACCTGAACGCCCTTTATCCGATACAAATAAGCTAGAAGTCGCACCATGAAACGAATGCGAGTATTTATGTGTAACCATATTTTATAACACAATTTTACGACGACTTACTCAACTAGCCTCGGACAGACCAGCTGCGTTTTGCGGACCACTTATGTTCAACCACTAATATTATAACAAAACCTGAACGCCCTTTATCCGATACAAATAAGCTAGAAGTCGCACCATGAAACGAATGCGAGTATTTATGTGTAACCATATTTTATAACACAATTATAGTTATTATATTCAACTGATTTTGATAGCAAGTAATGTGAACAAAGCTCTTTTTATATAAGAAAATGTTTAAAGGCTTTTTTACGGATGTACAGGGTGAGTATTTTTCGCCAAGTCAGGAATTGATTGTTTTATTTTATTTAAATGAAAACCAACGTTTCCACGTTATTCAGCTAAAAATTTTAAGGTTTGTTTGCTTTGCTTTAATAAATAACACAATTTAAAAGCGTTTTGATATAGGGTGTTCCATTTAAATTATCACAACTATTGTATCTGTTTATATGTGAGGTAGAAAAAAATTATAAATAAAAAGCTTTAAAACTTCTAAGAAGATTTAAAAATATTTCTTTTATAAACACAAGTGTCATTCTAAATGTCAAATTTAGACAGCAACTTAACCATATAATTACCCTGTATAATTAGTTTTAAAGAATATGGAGTTTTTTTTCTTTGACTTACTTTATGTTTTTTAATTATAGGTCATGTTTTTCGCTTTCTTTACAAAACGGATAAGTGAAAAAACTATGTAATCCAAGGCATATACACTATGCATTTCTGAAACCAGGAAGCCTAGAATTTGAAAAAGAATTAAAATACATGGTGGTTCATTTGTAATAAGGATGTTGTCAAAATTTTAATTTTTTTTTAATGTGTAGGGTAATACCATAATACACCTATTTATTTAAGGGAGGTCCTAAAAACTATTTTTGTACAAAGTGATTCTTTAAAAATAATTGGGTTTTAATATATCTTAGTGGCATAAAAAGACTTCTTCTTTTATTAAAATTGGTGAAGATGAACTTAAGGAGCGGGGGATCCACTAAAAGTATAGAAAATACTTTTTTTGTTTATAAAATTATAAAATTAAGTTCTTATGAAATTTCCTTGCTTTAAAAGTTTTTGTTAAAAGTCATGATTTATGGCGGGTAGTTGACTGAAGGGTGGGGAAGGTTTTATAAACCATTAAATTTTAGTTAAAAAGTTATTTTCATGCACTTTCGGGAATAAATGCACCCATTTAATCCCGCGTTTGCGGGAATAAAGTGCCTCATTTATTCCCTAGGGAAATAAAGTAAAATTTATTGACATAGCGACGGATATGTTTCTGCGTTTTGGCATACTGGATGTTATCGTTTGACATAAAGACAGAGCGAAGTTACGTGGCGGTTTGTCTACAGAGTGCGATTTTTTGAAAAATAAATAAAAAAATATAGCAATTTTTTTACTTTTCTGCTTATTCTAAAATGAATGAAATAGTTTATAAACCTCAGGAGTAAAGTGAAGCTTAATCCCTCGACAAATTATAGCCCGAACTTTTTGCCTCGTGATTAAATGTACCACTTTACTCCATAGGTTTATAATGTACTATTTTTTAGATAATTATGTTTTAAACCAATTAACAAACCCAAACATATGTTTTTGATATATCATAGGATATTAAAAGAGTATTGGCTTCAACAGCAGACATTTTGCTATACGCGCAACGATATAAAAAAACTGCTTATAAATAGCAAAATACAAGGAAAAATTGAAAGAAGCGGCTATACCAGTAGAACTCTTATCAAAGAGAAATCACAAATAAAAAAAAAAGAATCACAGACTTCAAACACAAGATCCACAGGAACGAAGGCACGGAAAACAGAGATTATAAAAGATGAAGTTGGAATAGTCTACAAGACAAAGGTCAATTGGCAACAGCACTTATAAAAACATAAATGCATGGAGTACAAGGAAATATAACATTTTATAAGATACAGCTCTTACAGCACACGGATGATTTATGGCATACCTAAAAAGAATCGGCAAGAGACAATGAAATACTTACATGTATGGCATACAGCAGAACACGTTGCTTAACTGTGTAGACTTTAAAAGAGAAAGAATGGATCTTAGGACACAAATGGGAGAAATAAATAGCGAAAACCTCGTCACAAAAATGCTAGAAAGGAAAGAAAACTAGGAAACAGCAAAGACATGTATGGAAAAAATAATGAAATAAAAAAAAGGAATGAGAAAGTAAAAGCTAAAGAAGGTACAGGTACACTTGATTTAAAAAAAAACGCATACATGCAGTCACAAAATTGACCTTTCTAAAAGTGTATAATATATACGGACTACCAGCTAAAATGCCTAAAAACTTCAAAAGTACGACAATTTGTCATATTGTTTAAAAAAGCTCTCTAAAACTGAAAATATTTTTTTACTTAAATTAAAGGCAACCTTATTTTTATATTAAATTTTGCATAATATTAAAAAATCAGCAAAAATAATGTTTTAGTATAAAGTCTTTAGAACAATATCAAATTATCACTCGAGTAACGGACGAAGGGTGTTCTACAAAGAAGGCGGTAACCCATTTTGGATTTGATAAAATAACAATAATACGATGGAAAGAGCGCTGGATTGAAAACAATTCGACGAATAGGAAACTTGGATTAGGGCAAAAACGATAGTAAACTTAATACTAATTATTATAACAAGAACTAAAATAAATAATTTAGTACTTAATAGGATAACCATTTTTCTCTATTACAAGCTGCAAACGTCTGGGCATTGAAAAGGTTAAATTTTCAAAATACTGATGGTCTTCTGAGAGCTGATCCAATGCGCGATAAATAGCATCGCTTAACTCTTCAGCATTTCGTAGTCTCCAATTCCTTTGGTATATTATTTTAACGATTCGACCCCATATATTTTCCGTTGGGTTAAGGTCAGGTCTCTTGGCTGGTCAAGGAAGTGTTTCTATATTATTATTCTGAAACCATTGGCGAGCAACATTAGCCGTGTGTACTGGACAGTTGTCCCGCTGATAAATGAAGTCATTATTTTCATGTAAAGCCTGTACAGATGGCAGCATAACATTTTCAAGGATTAAAATATATCGTTCACTATTAAACTTTTCTTCGAGTCTCAAAAAAAAACCCAAACCTCTAGCACTAAACCAGATAAATAAAACAGATAAATGTCCAGCTTTTTTAATTTGGTTTGTATATGCAGGTTCAAATCTAGAATTTGGTGGACAATAAACTAGAATTCTCCTGCTGCTTGAAGATGATTGAAAAATTCTTTCGTCAGTGAAAACCACCCTCTCCCGGAAGTCATTATCATGAAGAACGTTGTTCAGTGCAAAAATCACTCTAGCCTGTTTTTGTTTTTCTGTTAGAAAAGGTGTCTTTGCAGCAACTCGGCAAGAGACTTCTGATTTCGTTACTCTTATATTTACTGTTGCTAAAGAACCCGGAAATAATATTACATTAGCTGCTTCAACCGACGTTCAAAAAGGATTTTGTCTGAAATGGTCAATAAGTCTCTCATCTTGCACTTCAGAACTTTGGTCGTCCTGATCCATCTTTCCTATCCGTAGAATTATTTTCAGTCCAGCGGTTTTTTCCATCGCATTATCGTCATTTTATCAACTCCAAAATGGGTGACCGCTTTTCTTATACACCAGCCGTCTTCTATAACTCGAGTGATAAATTGAACTTTTGTAAATGTTGATATCTGTGGCATCTTTAAGCATGTCATACTGAATTTTAAGCTGTCAGGTATACTAAGCTGGTGGTGCCTTAGTATACACTAATGGAAAGCTAAATTTTTTGGCACAGGAAAAAATGCATGTATGTGTTTTTTCGAAATCAAGTGTACATAGACGATCAACAAAGAGATAACCGGCGACTGCCTGCGAAAAAACATAGAACCGGGCAGCTCTAGCAGGAAACAGAGATTTGTCAGTGGTATGCCTGGCAAATAGAGAGTCCCACACTACTAGAAACGTGGCATCACGTGTGCATAAAGCATTTCCTCCAACAGAAAAAAAAGGTACAAAAGTAAATTAACTCAAATTGACGTGTTAATTGTCATCAAGCATTTGGTTGGGATCGAATTTTTATAATACTACAGGATGTGGTAGTAGTGAGAGAGAAAAGTGACTTACTTGTGTCATAATTACTTATCGGTATTTTGTTCTGGTAGTCTAGTAGTAAGGGAAAAAAGTTGCTTGTTAATAAAAGTAGTAAAAGTAGGTAGGTACAAAAGTAAATCCACTGAGTTTGATACCGCGGGTGTACACTAATAAGTTTTAAGTTGATGGGTTAATTTTTATTAACCATTTCTTTATAGATGCTTGAACACATTTACTAGAGCCTCAGGAAAATATATGTGGAAAAACGCAAAAACATGTCGATTGAGGTATTTTATAGGATATCCAGTCATATAAAAAAATTACCCCCTTACAGGATGAAATCTAACCCTACTAGTAGTTTGCACCTGAAGACGATCAGAGATTGTACTGATCGAAACGTCGTGTATAAATAAAATATAGACAATGGAAGTCCGAAACACAGAGTTAATTTCAAACACATCATTGTCTCAAACTTTCAAACAAACAGTTTAATACCACTTATGTCACCTTGTTGAAATCCCTTTTAAAAAGAAAATATGAGCATTTTTTTATTTTAAATAAAAAACTCGGGAGAAATTAGTAATTAAAATGTATATACAGACCGCTTCAAGCTACTACGAACATAGGAGGAATCAAGTCCAATTTACTCTCCGTGCCGTACGACCGAGGTGGATGCGAAGCACGCTGCAGTGTTATCTTTTGGAAATTCATTTTGTTTTTATTATTTTGTTTTATTTCTGCCTTGTTAGGGAATATCTTGATAATGCATTTCCTAATCGGGTTATAAGTACACGGGGAACTATTTTATGGCCAGCTCGATCTCCCGATCTTGCTCCTAATGACTTCTATCTGTTTTTGAAGAAGCTTTTCAAATTATCACCCCTAACATGCTTGGAAACGTTAGAAGGGGTTTTTATAGTAGGCTCGGATAATATCTAGCCGAGCAAGGAGGACTTTTCGAACATTTGCTTTAATTTTTTTTTGACTGGGAGAATCTTTTTGGTTTTTAGAATGTATTATTTTATTTTGAGAACTTGCTTTTATTTTGTTTCTCCTTATTATTTTCATTGTAACACGTCGTCACTGATAAATCTGAGCAGTTGACAATAAAACGCTCTTATTTATCAGTGACAAAAAATAAGAAAATTACGTTATAAAAATTTGCGTATTTATTGACCAAATTCCGGTTTCATTGACTACGCTCCACACAGCACCGTGGTTAGAGGCGTACTAAATACAAGGCGAAAGGCGGCGAACGGCAGCGAATGGCGATCGGAAGCCTGAGTGTTGGTTGCTTCACTGATAGGCGTGCGGTGTCTCTGCATGTACGTACACTGGCAAATTAGACTTCTTCCGCCCTATGTTCGCAGTAGCTTGAAGCGGTCTGTATACCATAAAATATTCTTTAAAATTTAATTGACCGCATTATCTTAAAAACTTACTCAACGTTTAACCTATCTAAAGAAGTAAAACTAACCACAGCTAAAAAAAATCAGTTTTGGAAAAGTATATTAACGAAAAATAGAATAATAATTTTATCTTTATAAAAGGTTTTCTTTAATTAAAAATGAACTATTGCCAAAGACCGATAAAATCCGTTGCTACTATCACATTAAAATAAAAAACATTGCACAATAAATTTTTATTTCAAAACGCCTTTGTAACAAGATGCCACAAGTGATATCAACACGTTTTAAAAAATTAAGTCGAATTAGGTTTCACCGTTTAAAAGGAATAAAAAGATGTTTTGATATGTCTGAAAAGCCAATAAAAAAATTCAATCGACTTATTTTCAGCTTTTCATGCTTTGTGTAATAACTCCTTATTGCTATTTTGTTATTGCTAAACGTGAAACTATATACTTCATAGTGGTAAAAAAGAAAAGTTGCTTTTTATTTAAAGCAGTAGGTACAGGGTGATTAATTATATTTTGACCATGTTTGGACGTCTGTGTCTCAATAACTAGTCGAGATAGAATTATGATTATGGTGTCAAATGATAGCTGCTACCAACACATTTAAGTCTATGTAATTATTTACCCCACGTCCATTAAATTTAATTTTTTATATGACTTACCTTTTTTAATGGAACAATATTTTAAAATATATTAAGTTAAATCATAAAATGATGCTCCAGTTAGCACGCTTTTCTGGAAAGCGTCTTTCATTTTGTGTATTATATTATATTATATTATATTATATGTTTTATCTTAAAATTCCCTTTTACCAATACTGAGAAAAAAAATAATATAGAAATGCTGTGGATCCAAAAACAAACGGCTTCATACAATACCATAACAAAGGGAAATTTTAAAATCGGAAAATATACTGCAAATCAGATTAAAGGAAAGTAGTTTTACGAGCACCGAGCGTAACAAAGTTGGATAGGTGATTTCGAAATCCTTTATTCGAATTTTTTAAAGCCTCGTGGGAATTCTGAACGGGTTAAAAACGAAAAATTTAGTTACTTTACTTACAGCTACATGCACCGCTTGGCTTAATTCTACAACTTATCTAAGGTCAAGCTTATCTTAAGGTGCACTTTGATGTTTGTTCATATGAATCAGGCTAAAGATTTATAAAAAAATTTGAAAGAAAAATCAATACATTTCAGGCTAATTCTTACGAGATGTCAAATTTTGTTGTTCACTAGCTAAAAAACGTGTATTGTTGGTAAAAAGTGTTCACCTTGAGCGTTCAATCCACTTTTTATTAAAATAGGGAAATATTAAATGGATTTCTCAACTTTTTTTTCATACATCAATACCAAAAGGATTATGTGAAACCAAAAATGAAGAAAATTACAGTTAAAAATATTTAAAACTACTTAATTTGTCGAAATATAGAGCTGTTCCATTTTACGTTTATCTACTCAAGAACAAAAACAATTTAATTTTCTCCCTACTTAAGACACTTTAGGTTTCTGCTTGGCGAATCTTAATGTATGTGATTTGGGCAATTGACTTTTTCATATCCGCGAAGCTAAAAAAATAAGTAAGTTTTAAACAAATTTTCGTTTCTCTTTTGTGTAGTAATAGTTCTTGTAATAATAGCCCAGCAGAGTTAATGCCCTTAAATTCTAAAATGTGTTTTTAATTTGATAAAATTATTAAAAATCCTCATTTCCGTGAATCTCGTTTACGTGAATTTCAACAATCAAACTAATTTTTTATCTTTCTTAGATACAATAATAAACATTCTCAGCATCTAAGTATAAATTTTCTTTGTGTCTGTAGCTATCTTCAAAATGAACCAAATCGGCTTAACCCTCAAAAAATTAGTATGGAGAAATAATAAAAATAAAAAAATGTTTTTTTTTTATCGCCTGAGATACCATCAATAAGAACTTTTTTATTATTTTGAGATATTAACTGGAATTATTTTGACATTCTATTACAATAAAAAAATTAAAAAAAAGTAAAAAACAAAAAAAATCTGGTTCATTCTGGTTTTGTAAAACAGTGAGATTTTTCGTGGCCTAAGTCAAATTTGTATATCAAATCTCAAAATTAAGCACAAAATATTTACAAAATGAAAGGAAAATTTAGCGCCCTAATAAATTTACAGAAAAGATTTGTGGCGTTTTTCCTTGACCAGGATTTAAACCCGGGACCTCTAGAACACCAGTCTAATCCTCTACCAACTGAGCTACCGAGGAAGTGGGGTTTTAACTGGCTATTCAGAAATCATTTCGTCCGATTCATTTGTTAGTAGTGCGGAGATCTTTGAATCGTACTGCGGCTTTAAAAACCTAGACATGTTATAAAGACAAGGAGGTACACATTCACGATTATTAGTTGTAAGAAATTTCTATAACTTTTTTCCGATTTATTCCCTTACCCTTTGCCCTCTACGCCACAAATCTTTTCTATAAAATATTTAATTTATTAAGAAGAAAACGCTTACAAACATTAAGTTAACATTAAATTCTAACCTCAAAATTCAGACAAAAATGCACTATTTAAAAATTTTTAAAAAAAATTAAGACTTATTTTTAGTTTTTTTTTTGAAGGTCTAGGTTTATGGGTTGAGGGATCTTGTTAATGAAACGTCCTTTTTTTGAAGTGCCCACGTTTCGCAAAATTTATTTGCTTCTTCAGGGCTATTCAAGACGGCAGTTCCATGTGTCGATTTTATTGCCAATAGACGTCATACTAAAAAATAAAATCGACACATAGAACGGCTGTCTTGAATAGCCCTGAAGAAGCAAATAAATTTTGCGAAACGTTGGCATTTCAAAAAACGGACGTTTCATTAACAAGATCCCTCAACCCGTAAACCTAGACCTTAAAAAAAAAATTAAAAAAAAAGGATCGTTAAACTATTCTACTTATTTTAGTATTCAGATATCGGTTTCATTTACAGAAGTTTGAAGATTATGGTATATGACAACCTTTACTTGTGAAAGTAAGAATGCAGATTGCAGATCATAATCCTGAAGACTATAAAAATTATCGAGAATTTGTTTCTAACGTCCAAGGTCTGAGAAATTATTTTGGCTGGAACTTCTTGCCCAGAAGATGACGTGTAGATTTGATCAAATAAATTGTTTTTTTTTTCTTTATTTTTTAACAAATATCAGTAAAAACCAGTTCTATGCAAAATTTTTAAAAATTTTTTACGCAAGGTCCAGTATATTTTCTCCTACGCTACTCCCTACTTTAAAATAATTTAATTTAATGCATATCGGGTGTTTCAAATTCGATGCTCACCATGGGAATCTCCTAAACGGTATGCGATACGCAAAGTTGATGCTTTGCTCAAAACTAAAAAAAAAGTTTACAAATTCCGGATAGTTCCGGAGATAGGCGGAAAAAAACCGAAATATTCATTTCTAGTTTTTATTTTTCCGCGCCCTTATTCTTAAAGCTGTCAAAAAACGCTTAAAACTTTCTACAGACACTTTTGTAAGATTTACCTAATGAGAGGTCCGTTTTCAAGATTTGCCATTTCAGTGTGACAGGAGCACTGTCAAGTTCATTTTTTCTTATGGACACATGCTTTTTTTCTCCTGCCGTTTGATTCATAAAGGATAACAGATATTTTGACAAGTACCTGACGTTTAGAGTTGATTGACCATTATCAGTCCATTCAGAAATTAAAAAGTAAAGAAAAAAACGTATTTTTTTGTTCTAACAAAATTTCATAAAAACTGCCAAAATATCTTGAGTAAGTTAAAAGCAAAAATTAAATTTGGGCTGATGATAGTCAATACACCCAAAACGTCAGGTAACCTGTCAAAATGAGGTTGCAAAATGTTATCTGTCATCCTTTATGAACCAAACGGCAAGAGAAAAAAAGGATATGTCCATAATAAAAAATTAACTTGACAGTGCTCCTGTCAGACTGAAATGTCAAGTCTCAAAAACGGACTTCTCACTAGTTAGATCTTAAAAAAAGTACCCGTAGAAAGTTTTAAGCATATTTTGATATCCATAAGAATAAGGGCGCAGAAAAATAAAAACTAAAATGAAGATTTCGGTTTTTTCCGCTTATCTCCGGAACTATGCGGAATTTGTAAACTTTTTTTAAAGTTTTGAGCAAAGCATCAAATTGCGCAACTTTGCCCTAATTTAAACCTTTTCGTATCTCCTACCGTTTAGGAGATCTCCATGGTGAGCATCGAATTTGAAACACCCTGTATACATTCCATCACTGAGATTCATTTGGCAATGTTCTTATAAAAAAAAGTTTTAAAACGATTTTACTGGAAAAAATTTAACCACGTGCACCTATTTGACTGTTAAAATTCTGTCAGACTGGCCTAACCGACAGTTAATAAGCTACTCTGGCCCTAGGTTGGTTGCACTATTTAGAAATGCCAGAACAAATTTATGGTGCCATCTCAAAAATAGTAACGAAAGATGGCTTAATTCATTTTGGCTCTGATAGAGTCTTTAAGTATATGAATATGTGTAAAACTCAATTTTGGTCGATTCGTGGGTTAGACCGTTCTGGTTCTGTGCTCCCCAAATTTATGTAATGGATATTTCACAATTATCGTTTTTGTGAATCTTTTCTCATCATGTCAGATTGTACAATTATTTAGAAATGTCAGTTTTAGCTCTTTTTAAGTAAAATAATAAATTTAATTGTTGTAAATTATAATTCATAAATATACTTAATTATTTGTGAATATTTTCTCAACTCCGTGAATGATAAATTTTTAAAAAGTCAAGTTTTTTTCAAATAAAAAGCAGGTCCACATACGGAAAGATTTTTCATTCTAAACCTTAATATCCAAAAGTAACAAAAAATATGTGATCTTTATTTTAGCTTCCTTTTTTTTTGGAAAGTGTACATCTCATAAGAATCAGCCTTAAAATGGTTTCCAACTAGACCTTTTTTGCAAACTTGTTCTTTTTTTCAAATTATGTCTTTAAAAAAAGTAAATAATGTGAAAAAACTTGCGCCGAACTTTTCCAGTTAAAAGATATAAGTTAAAAAAGAAACAGTTGCAAAGAATTATGCCGAATATAAATTAATTATTAATTGATTATTTAACTTGTCATCGTCATCCAAAAAACAAAAAGGCTTCTTGTTTATAAAAACACGTAGCAGCAGGTTTTATTTGTGCCCTAAGTTTACCTCATGCTAAAGAAATGCTGGTTTAAATTAACTTCCATTTAAGGAGAACTTAAATGACTGCAATGAAAGAAGTCAACTTAGTATTCACTTAAGCCTAAAGTCCACCTTAAGCGCGACCGTTGCAAGTAACAGTTATAGAAGTAGCATACACGCTTTTATTTAAATTTGATTATTTTTATTTCGCTTAAAACTTAAAATGTTTGTTGCTTTTTATTGGAGTTTTTTGTAGCAAGTGAGAAAAGGACAATTTGTGTGTTGCATTTAAACTTTTTTTTGCACCATCCTTATTTACAACACAGTCTATTTTTCTACTTTAGATGGTTTTTTGCGTAGAACACGGTGTTTGCGTGATTTCGAAATGTGACGTCACTGGTTCAACCACAACGTTGTCGGTTCTTGACAGACAACAAAACCTAACTTAACTTATTGCTCTAAAATATTTTAGTCCGTTTACTGTCAATATTTGTTAGCGTTCTGTTTTTTATTTAAAGTATGGATTTGTCGGATCCAACTCAATATTTGATTTTTTTACGCTTGATGTAAGAGCGAAACTTTATTAACTTTGACTAGTAATGGTGGACCCAGTGCTTGGGTTCTAAATCATTTTCATTACAAAATTCAAAGTAAGGAATGGGTCAACTGGTACTTAGAGTACGACTTTTTAAAATTATTTCGGATGACTTAAAATACATTTAAACAATTGCTAAAAAAAAACTAGCCATTCCAGAGTCGAATTTTTCAGGGGGTTTTTACCCTATTTCTCCCTTTCATCAACTTCTCATGACATTGTGGTGGTTGGGCAAAGGAGAGACATTAATTTCGGTATCAAAAAGATACTCTGTGGTAGAATCCACAGTGTACAGTTGTACAATGAAAATCCTAAACCATACGTTGACTATTATCGATTGCTACATAGATTGGCCAACCGAAGCTGAAAGGGTTACAAGAGCTGACCAATTCTTTCGAAAAAGTTGTTTTTCAGGTAAGTAAGTGGTAAGTAAAAATTAGCAATAAATAAAAATGGAGGGAAAACAGGGTTCATACAAAAAAAAACCTTAATTCAATTAAATTTTCCAGGTTTTCCCTGCATAACTTATTTGAAAAATCTCAATTTTTTCACATGACATTCCGGATTTTCCTTGACTTAACAGTTTTTTTGTCAAATTGCCTGCCTTCCAGGTCCGAACAAACCCTGTAAAATTGGGAACCTTAATAGGATGGAAAGCATTCCTTATTTTAGATTTTATTTTGGTTTTATGTACTCCGTGCAGCACTGTAAAAAAAATATCTTTCTTCTTACCAAAAATTAATAATAATAAGTACTAATCAACTACATTTGTCAAAGACATTAATGTATACATGTGACTGAGTTCTTTTTAAGTTAGGACCGTGTCACATGTACCCTTATTTTTGTAGTATTCAGATCAATTTCAGTCCAAAGCCAATTGCATCTTTCTTTAACCGTATATAAAAGGAAAAAATGAAAAATAAATGGCACCAGCAGGCACATATAGCCATCCATACCACGTTAAAAAAATTAGTATATTTTTTTTCACAATCGTTTGTTGGTAGCTGCTACGATTCATGAGTTATATTTTTTTAAAAGTTTAATTCTCCATCCTACCCTCTTTCCAATCCCCCACCCCCATCAAAAACTAATCAGCTCAGAATTTTTGTACCAAATTTCATAAGAATCAGTTTAGAGCGGTTTGAGTTATTGTGTCCCAGAAAAACAGACAGATACCATAACGAAATTTCATATTTAGGTATTTTTGGCCCAACTATATTAGTACTTATTTTTATTTTAGGTACTCTTGGAGCCATAGATGTTTGCTGCATTGAATTCAAACCACATAAGAACCAGCAGGACTCCTATATTGACAAAAACTGAAATCATAGCATTAAGTTACAAGCAATAGTTTTTACTAATAGAATTATTACTAACATTTGTGTGAGACACCCAGGCTCTGTCCATATAATATTGCCCTTCATGTATACTATTCTACTATTTATAAAAAATTCTATTAAAAGTGGTCTATTTTAGATTTTTCGCAACTGCTCATTATACTTTCGAAATGATTATCATATGGTCGGAGATAAAGCATGCTGCCTACTGACATGGCTTGGGACACCTTTTAAGTAAGTATTAACTGTTATTCATTGGATTAGTGAGTAAAGTACCACGCATAGGGATAACAATTTTTTAATCCATACTAGGTAGTATGGAGGCTATTGGAATCGGCAAATTTTTTTTTATTTCAACTAAAAATAAGTTCATAAAATATGATAACTCAAAAACTGCTTATTATCAAATTGGGTACAAAAATTCTTATTCTGATTCTTCTGTTTACAGCATGAAATTCTTTATGCCCACGCGATGAGCTGATTAGTTTTTGATAGGGGTTGGGACTCGGAAAGAGGGTAGGTAGTTTCGTCCGATCGCCCCCCTTCTAAGCCAATATCCTTCGGACGTCGAGGGACACGGGTGCTGAGCAGCGTATGAACCAGCGGTGTAGGGATAAATTGTAAAATTAGAATTTAGGTTGTCAGGGATGCCAGTGGAAGTTTTTTCCATGAAACCAACTGGATTCATACAACGAGTGGCGGTTAAAGCGTTATCTGGTTGTTATGTATTGTTTGCCATCTAAAAAAACAATAACAACGGTAAAAGAAAATCTCAAAGAAATGCAAAAGATTTTATTTGTGCCCTGTATAAATTGATTTTACCAAAGGATCAGGCTATTTACGAAGCGTTTGACAAAAGAACAGCAAATTTTGACTACGGGATTAAACTCCAAAACTTTAAAGATTTAAAAGTCAAAAGTGGTTTTAAAGTGTTTAAAATAATAAGGAAAGCGAGCCAAAAATCTATGGAAACGCTGTCGTTCAAAATGCTATAAATTTCTAAAGTTATATTAGAAAAGCCTAATGGTATATTATGAATGCCGAAAAAAATATTTGGTTCATTTTGAAAGCGTATTGACTACCGAGGGTTTTAGCGAAGCCGGAATTTATGCAAGCCGATGTTGGTTTTATTTTACCGAAACTGACAAAATATTAGCCAACCGGCTAATAGTGCCCACCCTTTCCGCCCGCCTGGTGTTTATCCTCGTGCCAGACGCTTTGAAACAATTGATTTGAATTAATGACTGAATTGAACAAATACCAATGAATTTTAAAATAATCCACTAGTTAATAATTGTTAGTTATTACCTGGGGTATAAGCCAAAATAAAAATTAAAATTAACCTGGTGGCTAAGAGTCAGTCTTTAAACGAAAAAATTCTTAAGTATTAAAACCTAAGAAGCGTTTAAAAAATTTTGTTTAAAAAATTTTAAATAATTTTGACTATGTCCAAAAGGTAAACACTGATTAAAAAAGAAAATCTTTTGAAAAAATTTTCTTAGTGTAATTAAAAAAATTTATTTGAAAAAAATATTTTAAGTTCAAGAGGTAAACATTGGTTACTGAAGAAAAGTTTTAAAAAATTTTATTTGGAAAAAATTTTAAAAGTCAAAAAATTAACAAAGATTTTAAGAAAAATTTTGGAATTCTCTAACTCGCTTGAAAAGTAGAGTTATGTAAAAATTTTGTGAACCTGCTGTGAATTCGGCTAAGTCTAAACCAATTTTGATACTTATATGAAATGCGAATAATCTTTGAAAATTCGGCAAAGTCGATTCAAGAGTAGATTTATATAAAACTTTTGTGAAAACGATCATGAATATTTCTAAGTCTAAAAATGTTTAACACTTATATGAAATTTTTGTGAAAAGCTAAAAATTTGGAAAAGTCGCCCCAAGAGGGGACTATATGAAAACTATATGAAAATTTTGCGAATGAATGAAATTTTGGAAATTAGGTTCAAATTGGTTTGGGAGTTCTTTAGTTACATTAGAAAAGCGCAAAGGAGTAAAAATAGTTTCATTTTGTTCTTTAAAAGTTACGTTAACTGATATTAAAAAATAAAGTTTTTATTTTTAAAATATTTCACGAGCGCTTCTAAAAAGACCGTTGACTGTCTAACCATCAGTTAGGTTGCGCAGTCCAACCCTTAAAGTATAACATTTGCGTGAAACTAGCTCCCTGTCAAAAATAAATAATCAACAAAAAAATACACATGCAATAAGTATCTAAAATTATTCTAAAAATTACACCAAACTTAAAACTTAAAAATTGAAACTTTAAAACTTAAACTAACGGAAGTGTCTTTCTCACACGCGAGTGACGGAGCCCCTTAAATGGTACTATTCATGAAGTTCTCAAGTGCAAAAAGCAGTTGAACACTGGTTAATTTTTTTTTTTCGAAATGCAAAATGTCTATCGGTAACAATCCTTTTTAAAAGCCCCGTCTTGTGCTGAAATCTAATCGTAATAAGTTTTCTAAAAAGATGGAATTTCCGACCGTGTAGTATAAAAGTTAAAGAATCATCATTGTTGTGAAGAAAACTAAATTTAAGTGAAGACTAATATCAAAAAGTCAATTCATACGCTTACCAAGCTAAGTCGCTACTAGCGGGTGTCCCAAAAGTTTTGGTAAAAAAATTAAAGGCACATTAAAAGAATATTTTAAAAATTTATTTATCCCTCACAATACTACGTAGAAAGTGGTTTCTTAACAATAATTAAACACTACTGCAGTACCGCTAGGGGTCCATTTTCTTCGATATGGCGCAGTTTTGTCCTGACGCGTCTCATTAGAGTTTGGCACTCATCAACATTAAACTCCCTAATTTTTTTAAAGATCCTACGCCGCAGTTGCTGCTCGTTTTGAGCTTCCCAGCTATTTTCATAAACTTTGCTTGACAATCTTGGCCAAAATGTCTCTATTGGTCTTGCTTGAGGAACGTTTGGGGGGTTGTCCTGCTTAGGAACAAATGGCACATTTTGAGCTTCTAACCATTCGCATGTGGCTCTAGCATAATGAGTCGACGCCAAATCCGGCCAAAACATGATATTGTCGTTGGCATGATGTTCTCGAATAAAATTTACCAATTTCGGAAGACAATTTTGAATGTAAGTATTTTAATCCACTGCAGGACGTCTAACAAGTCCTACATAGGGCCTGGACAAATCATTTTCCGATAATGCAACCCAGACTAACAGTTTTTCCGCAAACTTGGCCTTTGGTTTGTATTTTACATTTTCGGGGGTATTTTCGATGTTATCTGTATAAAAACCTGAGTTTTCTGGTAGGTCGGCATGCAAAAATGTAAAATATGTTTCGTCATTCATTATAATTTTTCCGTTGTTAACAAAATGACGAAGACGTAACAAGCGGCAACAATAAGGAATCCTTCGAAGTTGGGCCTCGGTATACTTTGGACATTTTGTCCGTTTTCTATAATTTAAGCCTTTCTTTGCAATATATCTGGAAATTTTCGATTTTGATACCTGAAATCGTCGGGAAAGCTCTCGAGTTGACACCCCAATGGTATCCTTTACAAGTTCGACCATCCTGATTACCCTGACATCAGTAAGCGTTGCCGGTCTGCCACTCCTCGGCAAGTTAAGTCATTGTTCGCATTCTCAAATTGTTCGGTAAATGGTTGTTTTAGATATATTTTGATTCCGGAAGATATTAACGATATCTTTTTCTGACATTCTGCCAACAAGGTTATAAATAGATTTTCGAAGCTCAATTTTGTACGCCATTATGCAGCAGGAAAAAATTTGTACCTGACACGTTCGAAAAGTGTCTTGACGGCTTGCAATTGCCGTCGCGTGCGGAAAAGTATCACGTTCCGCACTTGTTAGGTAAATAACTATTTCCTACAACCACATATATAAAAATGAGGGATTTTACACGATTTTCATTCTTACACGAGTGAAATTTAACGTTTTCTAGGAAGCATTTTGTCTAGAGCACACATGAAGAATTCCTTTGCCAATGTTCTGTAAGCATTTATAACAGACCTTATACTTCCCTTTAAGTTTATGAAAGCTGTTATTTTTTGTGGATCATCCTTTAGCAGATTTTTGAGGTCCATTATATCTAGAAGTGAAACCTAGAATGAACTGTATACAAAATTGCGTGCAGTTTGTCTGGTTGGGCAAGACGACAATTACCACTAAGCAAGGATAGCGAGAGTCAGTTTTGTCAACCTTGATTTTTGGGGAACAATAAATTTGAGTTAAATTGCAGAGCTTATCTGTTATTTGAAACTTTATGGGTTTGTTTTTACCGAAAATGATTTTTGGGCCACATAGTACACAAAATTTTTTCCGATTTTCTTCACTATTTGACGTTCTTGCCATTTTTCAACTTTTTTATTTTAAATAAACACTTTTAATATGATTTTTAAAACTGTAAGCATATCATCAAGTTTTGGCAGGTGAAAATTCTTTTAAATGAAACAAAAGATGGTATCCTAATTATCCAAAGCCTTACAAGATATAGGTGGGGCTATAATACACTATTAATTAAAATAGAATTTTAATGTTAATGTTACACTTTACAAAAATGCGCTTCTTTATTAAAAAAAGCAAAAACTGGAAAAATAGTGCATATCCTATCAGGGACGATTTTACAAAAGGATTTTTCAAAGAGGTCAAACGTTCAGGACAAAACTCTCATACTTACTTAAGGCTCTCTATGCTCTCATAACATTTTCCATAAACTCTGATTTTCTTTAAGTAGAAATGAAATCGGACATAAAAAGTTGACGCAATATGTGGTTTTCGAATAGACCTTATGATATTACGCGAATCTCGGTATTTACATCGCGGAGCAGACGGATCTGCACTAATTCCAATTCCACTAATTCCATTGAGGTGTACCCCAGAGACCTTAGCTCAGGAAGTGTCAAAGTGACGTTCAAACCAGGTCATGCGATATCCATTATTTTTGGAGTCAAATTAACATCAGAATTGACTGAACTGAAAGGCACATTTTGTAAAAACTAAGACGGCTCGGAGCAATTTTTGGATTTGTACCGAATAACCTAAAATTTTTTTCTAAAGCACCGATTCAAATGTTTGAATATTTCGAATGTGTAATAGTTTTTACAAAATGTGCCTTTCATTCAAAGTTTAGCCAATGCTGATGTTTATTTGTCTCCAAAAAGTATGGATATCACATGACAAGTTTTGAACGTCAATTCGATATTTCCTGAGTCAGGAAATAAAGAATATTTACTCTTAAGGTCATAGTTACTATCTAGGGAAATAGTTTTTAGCAACACTGCATGCAGGTCGATGCAGGTCGGTAACTACCATGGAATGCCTGCAGTAAATCCGGCAAATGACCTCAACCGAACACTGGAAGAGTACTGCGATCTATATTACAACGTTGAACTACGCATTTCTCTCCCAAATTTAATAAAATAAAAACGTTTAGAAAGTAACATTAATTGTGTGCCAATTACTGGATCTTAAGGTGTCAATTACGGGGATTTTGTACAGGTGGTTTGGAAAAAAAACTGCTACAGTTTCATGTGATTTTGATTTTAGGTATAAAAATGTAACATTGACATTGATGAAAGTCACATATTACTATACCAGATTTTTTCCGAATCGGCTGTACTTTAGATGGGCGTCAATTACAGTCTCTTGAATAGTATAATGTAATAATAAATAATTTAGATTTTTTTAATTTGCCCCTTAATACAAGACACTTTAAACAATCTATTGAGGTTTTTTGATACTTCTACGTTGGTGCGGGGTGGTAAAGGGCATAGGAGGGGGTTAATATATTTGAAAATTCATAACTCTTCAACCAAAGCTACTACGAATATTTATACACTTTTGAGCTTTGGAGGGGGAGGTGGTTCAGGGAGTGATAAAATCAAGTTACAGGTTCCCACTCTTCAGTTCGAGTTGGACCCAACATATAAAGGCAATACATTTTTTTTAATCGCTTTTTTCCAATGGGGTACAATGAAAAGGAAGGTATCGTCAAATACATTTTGACACTTTTATCTATATTATATATTTTTATTAAATAATATATATATATATATATATATTATATATATTATAGACAGGGTGTCCCAAAAGTCCGAGTCACCCAAATATCTTCTGAACTATTAGAGCTAACTAAACTATATTTGGCACTGATCTATAACATCGAAAGATCTATTTTTTTAAGGGGCGGTTGTGCCGCCTCTGTCTTGGGGGCGGCATACGGGCGGCCATCATGAAAATTTTAAATGGAAACCCCTATCGAGTGATAGATTGTTTTGAAGTACTTTGAAAAATCAACATGCTGATGTAACTGTCACTTGTCTATGTCAAACGTGTCAAAAGTTATGGACTGTCAAACTTATTTTTCACAATTTTTAACAAATTTCGAAAATTTGTGTTAGCCAATCAAAACCCATTCGAGTGATACCTTATTCAAAAGGTTTTTTCCAAACTAACATTTTGTCGTAACTGTCACTTTTCTCTGTCAAAGGCGTCAAAATCTATCGTCTATGAAACTCATTGGTTTTGACAAATTTCACAAGTTTGTCAAATCCTATCGAGTGATACCTTGTTCGAAAGATCTTTTGAAGAGTAACATTTAAACGCCACCGGCAGCTGTCTTAGACAAATCTGTCAAAAGCTTTGCACTGTCAAACTATTTTTTCTCAAGTTTTTGGAACCCTAGATATTATTGAGCGATACCTTCTTTGAAAGGTCTTTTCAAGACTTACATTTTGAAAGCTATCGCAACAACATTGAACCTTATTGAACAGGGTTTTGAGAAAATGGAGAAAATTCAATTTAAAAACTGTTGAAAATGGCCACCAAGAACCTCCTGACAGTAAAAAAGTATATTTTCAAATTCACTACAAACGTTTCTTAAAATTTTTGGCGTTATCGATCGGCAGACCCCAACAATTCTTTCTCTTAGTTCCTGCAAGTTTCTGGGATTAGTATAATAGATTCGTTCCTTGATGTAACCCCAAAGAAAAAAATCCAAAGGCGTCATATCGGGCGAACGAGCAGGCCATTCTTAAGTTCCTCGACGCCCAGTCCAACGACGAAATTTATTATTGAGAAGTTGCCTCACAGGAAGATAGTCCTGCTGAAAGATGGGTTCAAATAAATTCCCAGCTGCTTCTATTATTGCAGGAATGATCTGATTTTGTAGTAGCTCCAAATATCTTTCGCCTGTAAGGTTGCCATCAATAAAAAATAGTCCTATTATTCGATTTCCCAAAATTCCCGCCCATACGTTAAATTTCAAGGGATTTTGGGTATGAGCTTCTTCATACCAATGAGGATTCTGGTCGGACCAATATCGGCAGTTATGTCTATTGACTATCCCATCCAAGAAAAAATTAGTTTCATCACTAAAGCATATTTGATTCAATACATACGGTTCAGTTCTAATTATTTCAGTAATTTCTTCGGAAAATTGCACGCGGCGATCAAAATCATCTTCGGTTAACTCTTGAACCAACTGCACCAGGATGGAATTTCAACCGCTTGAGAACCCTATGGACCATGCTCTTACTGATTCCAAGATCACCTGCTATAGTTCTCACAGACTGCTTGGGCTGTTCAATAACGGACCCCAGCACCTGCTCCTGGATCTCCTCGTTCGCTTGGTCGCCCTTGACGTGGGGCATCTTTTACAGTGAAAAATCGTTTAAACTTTAAAACAGTTTTTCTTACGTAGCTGTGGGACACAGGTCTGTCGGGAAACGCATTGTTGAAAAGGCTTCTAGCTTGTCTATAACATCTTGTTTGTCCGTAGAAAAAGATAATTTCAACTTTATCTTCATTTGATCGTGGCATCGTAAAAACTTATACCGAAAGCAGTTTTCACTTGACATTTTACTGAATTTTATTTGTTTTTTTTTTGAAGTCAGATTTTCAAAGCCTTCTTGATTCTCTTATTATTTAACAATTAATGTGAGTCAGGTAACATTATCGATAAATTTTATGTAATAAAATAACCAAATATCGAAAATATGCGGCTCCTGTTCAAAAAACAAAAAATTATAAATTATCACTCTATATTATACGTCTTTTCCCTATTTTAGACAAGTGACAGTTTCACAAAAATGGTAAACTTTGAAAAACCAGAAAATTAACAAGTTTGTCAAAACAAACATAAGTGAAGGTCACTGATTATGCACGAAAAATATACCAAAAAAAAAACCCAATACAATTGGGTTTGTTTTGGGTTTTTTTGTTTGATTATCTAAAAGCTCAGTCAAAAAAACTTTCCTTTCTCAAAGCCCACTCATTTTAAAGCTGTAGCTTTCATCAGTAGAGGTTGGTGCAAGCCAAGGTGCCAGCAGAGGTAGAAGATCCGAACTCGCTGTTTGTGATTGAACGCAGCACCAATATTTTTAAAGTGACATTTCGAGAGTGACAGAAATGTAAAAAAACTTGAATTTAAGTTTTTTAATACATTTCATAAATCAAAACACCTTTTAAATAAATACAAAATTAATCTACTCCTTTTTTTAATATTAACCATCTAAATCGTTGTGTGACATCAAGTATTAATTGAAAAAATTAATTAACAAGTTGTAAGTTTTAATTAGAGTGACATATAGTCCCATTATTAATTTATTCTACTTCTAGTGTTTACTATTTAAACCCCGCGTGGGTTTAAATTTTTTAATTTTCCTTTCTTCTAAATTAAAAATTTCCTCTTAAATCCAACAAAAGATTGCGTTAAGATGATTATTCAATAAACAAATTTATTAAAATTCTTCTTATAAATCAAACTATGTCCAAAACTCAAGGAGGGTTGGTTTACAATGCTTGAAACCGAAAATTTCACTTAAACTTAGGACCGTTCTAAAATAGACTTAACCTTTTTAGTAAATCCCACCGTATGTTTTAAACTCTAATTTACGACTATCGTTATGTTATCGTACCAATTTTTAATTTGTTTATGCATCAGCGCGTAGAACAGAGGTACTCAAGTTAAAAATGAAATTTTTTTAGTATAAAAAGAATTTAGTAGAGTTAACTGTAAATGTTAAATAAAACATATCTATTCAAATTTACAAGAACCTTGGAAGAAAATTTAAAACTATCCATCTCTTTACTGCTCACCTTAAATGTTCCATCGATATAATTTTTTAATACCCGATATCGCCTATGTAATGAGGTGTTGGCAAAAATATGCAATGGTCTTCGCACCATTCTGAACCTTGTTAGCTCTCTGCATTGGCTGTCTTTTCAGCCAGTTTTTCAGTTGTTGTTGTTGAGGGTGTTAGAGTCAAGTTCCACCGACGAGCTTCCCTCGACTCTGCTATAACATTATTACCTTTCACGTTTTATAAAAAAATACCAACTCTTCGTTAAAAAAGATTCAGCAAAATCTAATCCAATAAATATATTTGTCTATTTTTAACTCCGGGCTAAATTTATACAACTCTCAGTATGGTATGTGCAGCAGTATTTCTTTTAAAGCGCTGTCTTCGTCGTCGTATTGCTGTATTTCTAAAAGCAGTTCAATCAAGTGGACTACTTGCTTTATTTTGTTTTCAGCTGTTGGTCTAGTTTCCGAATAAAATAAATGTTTTACCATGATAAAAGAATCACAAAATACTTGTTTTGGTTTTTATTGAGTGTCATATCGTCGCCCTAGATATGAATGTAACTTCTCCACATAACAATACTTTTGAGTAAAATAAGATTAAACATTTTTTGTAGCAGAATAATGGTTATTTTTTTGTTCGCTATCATAAAAAAAGTAATAAAAAAGTAAACGAAGGTTAGAGCTTTTGTCAACATAAAATTTGGACATTTTTAAACGAACTTGAATATTTTGTGGATTAGGACCATTCATATGGTTAGTGTGTTATGGTGCAAATTTTTTAATTATCTTCTGTTTGAGATAAAGTATACCTGAATAGGAGCAAATTTAAACGTATATTCGCAACCTACGAGCATTTTTTCAATATGCTTAAACGTGAGCAATACTTTACAGATTTCAGTAAAAATAAATGACAGGCATTTTTCCATCGTTTGATTAACTTTACCAACATAATTTGGATTAAAACTCCCCTGAAAGTGCGATCAAGATACTAGAGTTTAAAATAGCGATCTAGCACATGCTGTTTTAAAGTAGGATATCAACCAGTAGTCAATCGATTCCAAATATATACTTCCTTTAGTTAACTGAATTACTTAAAACTTTTGACATGCCACCACATCTCAGAAGAAACAAGGCTAAATAAAACTTATTTGGAATATTTTAGAAGCACCCTTCTTTTCATAAAACGGTTTTAAGTATTGTAAAAATAGTACAAACCACTTCTGAGATATCTTATATCTGTAATACTTTAAAACAACTAAACCTGTACAATTAAATCGTGTTTTGTTTAAATTAGTTTTATCTTATTTTTTAAAACTAATTATTAGTCACCAAACCCTTTAAAAGATCTTTTTTTGTTTGAAAGAGTTCATTTCAAAAAAACTTTTTCCAAATAAACCTTATTTATCCAGCTCCAACAGAAGTTTGCTTTTAAACTAAAACAGAGTTTTAGTTTTTTACAGCTTTTCTCGCCTTTATCTGGTTTAAAGAGTTTGTATGGTTTAAAAGTTAGCTAAAAATGTAAGGTAAATTTAGCAAATATAGAGCGTAGACTTTTTTGCCGTGGAAACTGCTCGAGTGCTTTCCCGAGGGCGATTTACTTATGGCAAAAAATCTAAAAATGATTTTCTGATTGCAAATTTGGAATGAATTTAGGAAGATTATTTACCAAATTATAAACGCAGAACACAACAACAAACTAAAATGTCAATGTTCGCTATTTATACATCATCAAACGACACATCGACAATAAAAACCTGTTGGTACAGACATGTAATTTTGAGTTTTGAAAAAGACAGTTATCAGTTTTCACAAGGAAGATTTTCAGTTTTGACAAGGGAGATTTTCACCTGAGCAGGTGAAAATCGACCAGCTTTTATAATGTATGAGGTAAATAATCTATTTTATTTTCCCTCCAAATTATAGGGACTTTTATAAATTTAGTAAGTAGGTACAACTATCGGCGATACCAAAATAGTAATTTACGTTACAAGACCGGGAAATGGTCTATTAAAGTACAAGTTGAATATCATCGTCATTTAGGTTGTAGAGCTCCTTCCTTCGACACCCTCCGGAAATACCTAGTAGCGCCACAACCTAAAACAATACAAAAAATAATAATTTAAAAAAGGCAGAAAAGTATAAATACTAATACTAAATTTAGTTCAAAAAATATATTTTTATTTAATGGAAACCAAAAAACTCGTCTAGATGTTTACGGAGGGTGTCGAAGGGAGGAGCTCTACAACCTAAATGACGATGATATTCAAGATACAGGGACACAGCTGATTGTAAGCATAAACCAAACAAAAACTTACATCAAAAGAGTGTTTACAGTCAATGAAGAATTATTTTAAAGCATATTCCGTAATTATCGCCATCTGCGACCCACTAACATCCCGAAAAAGCGTTTTTTGTCGCCTACAGAAAAGGAAAATGTAGTAGCCATCCATACAATTGGGGGAGCGCCTCGAAAAATTGCGGAATATTTGAATTTGTCCAATCCCGAAAGGTACACGCGACACTGCTTCCGCAGAACGTCTGCCACGCTATTAGTAAACGCGGGAGCAGATGTTAATGTGCTAAAACGTCACGGCGGCTGGAAGAGCACCTCTGTGGTCGAAAATTATGTCGAGGAGTCTTGAGAGACAAAAACAAAAGTAGCTAGAATGATCCAGGGAGGAGAAAACTTTGTTCAAGTTCTACACCAACAACACCAAACCCAAAGTTACTCTTCCTCGCGAACAGTTAACCCCGAAAAGGATTACTCTGTAATTGCACAATTAATGTGAATATTTATAAGTAATTTTTAGTAGTTCATTGTATAAAATATTTACCGGACTAGTGATGTAATAGGTCATTTTCCGGACACAAATTAATTCCGTAAGAGGGAACATTACAATACAGTATGAAGTAAATGTAATTTTTATTTAAACATGTCTTATAAAATTGTTGAGGTAAAGTTAAGGCAATAGTTAAGATTTAGGGAAATAGTTTTTAACAAAACGGCATGCATGTCGGTAATTACTATCAATCTACATTACAACCCTTGAACTACGTATTTTCTCTCTAAAATTCAATGAAATAAAAACGGCTAGAAAGCAAGATTTATCGATCACTGATTTCCTGGGCCGGAATGTCCAGTCTTTTATAAAGAAGGAAATATATTTTTTTGTGCTCAGGCAGGGATATAGAAAAAGGAATAATGTGATCCAGAGGAATTTATTGGTAATTTTCAATTTTTTTTAAATCGCATTTAAAACCTGAAAAAAAAATGAAAAATTTTGAAAAATTCTGATGTTTAGTTTTGCCTGGATACCCTGAAAATGAACTAGGGGCCGAAACCCAATATGTTGGACCGGAACCTCTTCTGGGAATAACAATGAACTGAAGGCTACATTCGGACGGTCCGAATGTAGCCAGAACTAAATTACTTTTAGGCAAGACCCGAAAGGACATTTCACTTCTGGAGCTCGATTCTGGGCGTAAGAGCACGATCATACCCTGAGAAGTGACCACTTCTATTAAAATCCAAAATTCCGTTTTCTGGGACCGGCCGATCGCACAGAAGTCATTCGAACGACGCACTGTGGTCGATTTTCCGGAAAACGCAGACATAAATGGAAAAATAAAAAAATTCAAAATGTATCTAAATTTGCCCCTATATGGTTGTCAAGATACTAGGCGAATAGTTGGCCAAAGAATAAACTATGGTTTTTACGAGTTTGACATTACGCATCAGTATTCAACATCAAATTTCAAATAGAAGACCCAAAGTATAACAGTATTCAACTGTTAATATCTCGAAAACAGTTGAAGATCGACATAAGGTATATATAAAAATGCTTAGAATTTAAAAACAAAATGCAAAAATATATATATTAGGTGTTTCATTTGAAAGTTTCGGTTGACATTCTTTATAATATATTTTCTTTTTCTTTTTCTAAACCAACATTTTTACTTTAACTTAGCTAATTAATAAATACATATATTTTTCCTCTTAAAAATGTCTTAAGATAAATGTGAAAATTCACACGAGTATCCTGTCTGTTTATTAAAACTTAATATTTTGTACGATTAAATTACAATGTGGAAGCTTTTTTTAATGTCCGCGTTTTTACAAAAATCGACCACTGTGCGAGTCCTACCCTAAAAGACGGTCAAGTTTGCCGTAGCATGCGCATTAGCGAGTAAAATATCGATCGGTCGTTCGTCCAATAGCGTGCTCTGAAATAATACAAGTGACGTTTTTCACACGAGCTTTCCTATGACTCTCAACTACTGGGTCTAATCGAGAGAACGACTTCACTCAAAAATTGTTGTTCGAGGCAGCTGTGCGCGTGCCCATAACAGTTTGGTGATTATTCGATCGTCTCGTCACTGCTTTTAAGCGCGTTTATTGGTTGAATTTACTTTTCTTCTCTCAGGCGAACGATCACTTCCTATGACTTCCAGAATCGGTACCCTATGGCTCTATTCTGGGCGTAATAGAACGATCATACCCTGAGAAGTGATCAATCGCACAAAAGTCATTCAAACGACGCACGGTGGTCGATTTTCCGGAAAACGCGGACATAAATGGAAATACTATGTTGGGAATTTGGAACCTTTGGTTGCACTAAAACAAAATTATGATTGTTTTCCACAAACCAAAACTACACTTTTTTTGCACTCGACGCGCGTTTCGCTAACAACGTTAGCATCATCAGGAGACGATAAACAATGAACTAAATTAATCTACGCTCTATCTTATATACAATCCTTTAGTGGGCGGAGATTAGACGGAACTAAATCTATATCGTAAGTTTAGTACTAAGATTAGGCTAGTTGGTGCAGATATTTGGTTTCTAAAATCTTGCAAAAAATTCAAAGTTTTTCCAAACTTTGTTCAAGTAAAGTTGCCGAAATCTACAGTTTCTTCAAAAGTAGCCCTGTTTGCAAAACAGAAATGGTTAGATTTAGAAATCAAAAATTTTTACGCAAAACGAAGTATGTTTGAGCTTGAAGCATACCTACTGTTTAAAAAGTTGACATTTAGACTTAGTGATAAGAACTTTGAAGAATGGTGCGATTTCCAAAGACATATGTTTGTAGTAATTGAGAAAAAATTTACGAAGAAGATGTCTTCACTTAATAAAAAGCTACAAAAGTTAAAACGTTCTGAACCAAAACCAAAAAAGTCGAAGGAAATCGCAAACATTTTAGAAAACCTATCCTCTCAAACTTTTAATAACAAAGAAATATCACTTTTAAACAAAGGTCTTAATTTTGCTCTGCCCCCACAAAAAGATAATTTAAGTGATATTATTGCAAATATTGAAAGTTCAATCTCTTATCTTTCAGAAGGTACAAAGGGCTATGTGCGAGATGCTTGCCGATATCAGATCTCTCAAAACATCATTCAAAACAATAAAAATAGTACATTAAATCACAATAAAACAATTAAAAGTTTGAGAGAAAAAGATGTTTTCTATCTAAAGGCTGACAAGGGTAATAAAGTTGTTATATTAGATAAAACAGATTATTTCGAAAGGGTAGATAACCTAATAAAAAATGGACCCTACAAACAAGTTCCAAAGAACCCCTTACCAAAAATGATTAACGAAGTAAAAAACACAATTAAAAAATGTAACAATATTATTACTGATAATATTAAATATAAACTACAAGTAAGCAATCCCACTATGCCCAAACTGTATTGTCTTCCGAAAATCCACAAGCCTGGAAAATCGGTTAGACCTATAGTTTCTGCTGCAGGATCACCTACTTACAACATTTCGAAATGGCTAGCAAACGAGTTTGAAAATTTACCGATAAAGAAAAAAGGTTTTTCTGTTCAAAATTCCCTTGAATTTATCAACAAAGTTAAAGATATTTCACTCCAAGAAGGTGAAATTTTAATCTCGTTTGATGTTAGTTCGTTGTTCCCTAGTGTGCCGATCCCCAATACCTTACAATACCTGGAGGAACTACTAAGAAAAAACAATCTAGAAGACAAACAGACTTTAGAATACCTATCTTTAACAAAACTCTGCATGAATCAAAATTACTTTCAATATAAAAATAACTACTACCAGCAATTAGAAGGAACCACAATGGGTAATAGTTTATCACCTTTTATCGCAAACCTATTTATGAGCAAATTTGAATCAGATATAAGTAAAGAATTTGAGTATTTCCCCAGAGTATGGTTCAGGTATGTAGACGATGTGTTTGCAGTATTCAACACAAAAGTAACTAGTGTTGAAAATTTTATGGAAAAAATAAATAACAAATTTCCCACTATTAAATTTACTTATGAAACAGAGAACAACGGTACACTGCCATTTCTAGACACTTTAGTTATAAGAAATAAAAATAAATTGGACTTTGACCTATACAGAAAAGGCACGGCCACCAACAGGTATATTCCAAATGACTCTTTTCATTGCTTACAACATAAGCTTGCAAGTTTGCACTTTTTAACATATAGATTAGTAAATTTCCCCTTAAACAAAGAAAGATTTGAAGCAGAAAAGAATAGGATTAGGAATATAGCTGGCGAAAACGGTTACGACGAAGGCTTAATAAATAAGCTGATAAATAGACATTCTTTTCAAAAGACCTTTCGGAATTCTACCTTTTTCAGACAAAAAGATACCTGCGACTCAAAATTTGTATCAATTCCGTATAATCCTAATTATACGAAAGGATTACAGAAAGTATTTAATAACACCGGTCTTAAATTAGTATATCAATCCGGTAACACAATAAGAAGCTTACTAGGAAATCCCAAGGATAAAACTACAGTTCTAGAAAAAAGTGGAATTTACGAAATTAGTTGCATGGATTGTGATAAAAAATATGTTGGCCAAACGAGACGCTCTATTCAAACACGTTTTAAAGAACACTTAGCACACTTAAAATACGGAAGAACAGAAAAGTCAAGTGTGGCCGAGCATGCTTTTGAAAACAATCATAGATTCACATTAGATAACCTAAAACTTCTAAAAAGTGTACCAAACAAAAGACTTTTGAATGCATATGAAAGTATGGAAATCATTAAATCCAGAAATAGTTTAAATAAAGATAGAGGACCTATCCCGTTTAGTACACTTTATTCTTTGGTTGAGGGGAGGTAGGATTAAAAATCGTGATCAATCACAATTTATTAGTCTTATCTCCGCCCACTAAAGGATTGTATATAAGATAGAGCGTAGATTAATTTAGTTCATTGTTTATCGTCTCCTGATGATGCTAACGTTGTTAGCGAAACGCGCGTCGAGTGCAAAAAAGTGTAGTTTTGGTTTGTGGAAAACAATCATAATTTTGTTTTTTTTTGTTTTATAAATGGAAATATTAAAAAATTCAAAATGTATCTAAATTTGCCCCTATATGGTTGTCAAGATACTAGGCGAATAGTTGGCTAAAGAATAAACTATGCTTTTTACGAGTTTGACATTACCTATCAGTATTCAACATCAAATTTCAAATAGAAGACCCAGAGTGTGAGAGTATTCAACTGTTAATATCTCGAAAACAGTTAAAGATCGACATAGGGTACGTTATATAACAGAATGCAAAAATGCAATAATATACTGGGGGTTTAATTTCAAAGTGTCGGTTGTCATTCTTTTTAATATACCCTATATACATAAAAATATTCTCATATACTGTAACATTTATATATTGTGTCAATTACTTTAAAGTAAATTTGATTGTTCTAAACTAACATTTTCTGTTTAATTTTGTGGAGTGAGCCTAAAATAAAAATATCATGTGACTTGAACTGTAACCAAAATTATCACGTGACTGGACACTTTTAAATAGTCAAATGACCATCAGTGCTATATCCAAACTGTATTTGACATTTTTGGCTAAATAAAACCCATTCAAGCTCCAATCGTCTCTCAGATAGATAGATAGATCCCCCCTTACATCACCATCACAAAGGACATGGGCCAAATAACACAGGTATTGTGCTTCCGTGTTATGCCTTGGTACTTACATTATGTTGTAGACAATTTTTTTCTGAACACTGTTTAAATCGGACAAAAATGCCGCTGGGCCTTAGGAACTTTACAATTTCGATCCAAAGTTTGGATTTTGAAAATGTTTTGATGTCAAAAAATGGCAGAATTTGACGTCATTTATTTTTGGATAGCTGAGGACACTCAAATTCTCTTACCTCACTCTAGTTAATTTTGCCATAGAGTCACTGATATTTAAGGTAAAAAATGGTCAGAGGAACTTGGTCTAAATGATTTTTGGTCATTAAATCCATATGACCTTAAGAGTCGCCGCGCAGCCGTCCTTGAGCAGGTCTATACAATCCTTTACAATAAAGATGTGCAAATAGCGCATAACTCAACGTACATACTATTTTACGCAAACTTCAACTCACCACCTGAAGGTGCACTATACCTAAATTTTGATTGCCCATTGAACCTAATTAGATTAACTGCCCAGCTTCGAGTGTCTACCACCACTTATATTTGCCAATTTTCATATAAAGGCATAAGCTACAAAATTGCACAAAATGAAATATGCAGCATCTGCAACATGTATGAAGCTGAAACACTCCACCAGCTTCTCTTTGTCTGCCCCTTATATCGAGGCCTTCGCCCTACAACATGGGAAACCGGGCTATATAGTACAAGTTCTAGATAATCTAACTATTCATGACGTCAAGCAAATAGCCACCGCCATCTTAGGAATACTTAAGCTAAGTTCCTTTTGAGAAACGAATAGATAAACAGGTATTGGCAAAATTTTTTAAGAGGGCCTTTGTCACCAAATTATTTTTTAGTTGTTACTATTTTAGTTGTAGCATATCATTCTTTACATTTATTTGCTACTAGCTTTAGTTGTAAGGTTTTTTTTCTAACGCTAGACAAATTTCTAGGCTTAGAACAATTATTGTATAAAAATGTAAAATTTTTAAAAACAATAAAGTACAGTTACAGTTGCCGATATTTAAGGTAGGAATTTGACCAAGGAGTGTGGCGATTTTACACAATAATTTGAATAAGTGTACCGGGTTTGACTCCGTCGGTAGAGAAATAATTGAATTTAAAATAACTAGAAAATCTTTATAGGTAGGTGGCCTTCATCAAAATTCAAGAATAGGTCAAAGACTGTCTTTCAGACTTTGTGATCACAAAGGATACTAAAACAAAAATGAGTTAACTGGCCTTTTAGTTGAGAACGGTGTTGTGCCACGTAGAAAGTTTTCGCCTGCCCTTGCTGTTAGTTCATTCGTTCTTAGTAGTTTTCATGTTTTTAGTTAATTTTATATAATTTAGTTTGTTTACTTGTTCAGTTACGTTTGTAGCCTTGGTTCATCTTACAGAACCGAACCTGTTACAAATATAAATATTTTCTAGGCATTTTCAGGTTGTTCGACATAGCTCCTTCATAATGTTTAATGCAGAAGTAAATATAAGAGATCCAATCATATCCGCACATTGTACATGCAAAGTGGGAGCAAGGACATTAGGAGTATGTGCACCTGTTGCATCAATCCTGTGGTACCTAGGATATGCAAGGCACGAAGAGAATGAAGTACGGTATCCTTCAAAGCGTCTTCTTACTAGGATACTGGATGCTGCTCGTCGTCATGAAAAACCAATTGGCGAAGTCTAGACAACAATGGCAACAATATTTAGGGATTTTTCAAAGCAATCGCGGCTTTTATTCCACTATATAATGAATGCAGCGCGTTTAGCCTTACAGCCTTCATGCTTGCATTATTATGAAATCACCAAATCAAAAGATACCAGGACTCCCTAGTGTCGAGTGTCCGAGAAGAGAAGACCCGTCAGATAGCCAGGTATCTCAGTGATAACATAGATACCTAGCTATTTCTTCACAATTCCGCAACCTGACCTTTTAAGAATCATTTCGAAACCATTTGAAAATAATACTTACATTAGTATATAAAAAACACATAAACAACATTTGCAGAGGTTATAAATGACCGCCAATCAAAGCTTTCAAATGTACAAAAGTAGGTTAAACATCATAATCATCCGCTGGTCAGTCAGGTACCAAAAGTATGATTAGCACCCTTAACATTAAATCTGACAGTATAAAGTAAAAATATTCTGACAGAATTAACCATTTTTTGACATCAAAACATTTTCAAAATCCAAACTTTGTATCGAAATTGTGAAGCTCTTACGGCCCAGCGGCACTTTTGTCCAATTTAAACACTGTTCAGAAAGAAGTTGTCTACAACATATGTAAGTACCAAAGCATTCCACGGAAGCCCAATACCTATGTTATTTGGCCCATGCGCTTTAGCTAATTAATAAATATATATCTTTTACCTCTTAAAAATGTCTTAAATGTGAAAATTCACACGATCATCCTGTGTATCAGGTAAATAAGAATAAATTTAGCTTTTTATTAAAACTAAATATTTTGTACGATTAAATTACAATGTGAAAGTTTTTTTTAATAACCGCGTTTTTACAAAAATCAACCACTGTGCGATTCCTACTCTAAAAGATTCAAGTTTGCCGTAGAATGCGCATTAGCGAGTTCGGTCGGTGATGGTTTCGTCCAATAGCGTGCTCTGAAATAATACGAGTTACGTTTTTCACACGAGCTTTCCTACAACTCTCAACTACTGAGTCTAGTCGAGAGAACGGCTTCGCTCAAAAATTGTTGTACGAGGCAGCTCTGCGCGTGCCCATAATAGTTTGGTAATTATTCGATCGTCTCGTCACTGCTTTTAAGCGCATTTATTGGTTGAAACTACTTTTCATCTAAATTGAAGAAGTAGTCCATTGGTGGAGGGATTTCAAATAAATGAAAAAGCTTTAGTCATTCTCCACTGATGTTTTATTGAAAAATCACCCAACATGTTTCGACAGTATAGACTGTCATCTTTAGGGGTGTACTGAAGGAACCCAAGAAGACTTATTGTAACATTGATATTCGATATTTGTAAAATTAATATGTGAAAAACCATCCAATGGGAAGATAGAAAAACGCACAAGGGAAGGCCACCACCGAGCCAGTGACCCAACCAATGGACAGACCAAGCATAACACAAAATTGAAACCCTGAAAACCCTAAAATCTAATCTTTAACAAAACTTACCCTAGGGTGGTGCTACAAGTATGGCGACATCTAATGTCTATGGGAATTTAAGCAGCTACATGGAGAACTGAAAACAAAGAGAGTGGCCTCAGGAAACAGTCAAGAAGTAGGAGCAAAAAATTATAAATTAGGGGCAAAAAAACATTTAAGAAGTAGTAAGACTTACCGAAATTTTTTTTTAAAGAATAATGTAAAATGTAGTAAAAAAAAGAAAATATAAAAATTTGGGTTGGGGACCTGAACCTCGTCATTACCGTGGGTCAGGTATCCCCTGAAAATTTAGAAAAAAGTCGTCGCATTTTTAGTTTATAACTAGTTAATTAATTTAATATTTAAATTGCACGTATTGCGTTCAGAACTCCAGAACAAATGAAAGAAGTCAGGGAAGGTAAATTTTTTTTTTAAATGGTTAGTTGTATGTAAGGGTGTTATAGAAGGAAACTGTATCCAAATGTGAGGACCCTATAAGCATCTGCATCCTAAGGCCAGGCTATTACTTTGCTATCTCCGTAAACTACACAGTGAAATATTTCCCCTTCGTATCCTTTAAATAACCTTAACTAGAAATTAAATAACCGTTGGGGAGCAATACCGAAAAGGTGGTGAGGGAAGTCCTGTCGCATGTGTACCCCACACACGATGAGACCACTATGATTCTGAAATTTGTGAATCAACCTTTGTATACGAAAAGAAAACACCAAAACATGGTCCCATCGTGGGCGGGCCCCACAAAACAACAACTTAAACTCCTGTAGTCGTTCCCACCAGGACGGGTCGCACCACACCCAGGATGGTACACTCTACTCTCAGACAGGAGTGACAAGGATAGAACATACGGGCTACTACTGTGCTCAGCCCGCCGCAGTCATGATAGTTTAAGTGAGAAAACAAAGGTGGCACCTTAATAAAAATGAAACTTACGTTTATATAAATTTCTAGATAGTGAACAAAATTTGGAAAATTGATTTGATTTTTCGATGTTTAAAAAGTTTGAAACAAAAGCAAAGGAGGGCGCGCCAAGCAAAATGTAATTCCTATAGGTTAATATCTAGGAAGCAGGTTGGGTTGAATTTAAAACTATCTTAATATTTGTGAAGTTATGAATAGATTTGAGAAATTATTTAAAGTTAAAAACGGTATATTGATTTTGATTTTTCAATGTTCAGAAAGTTTGAAACAAAAGCAAAAGGGGGCGCGCCAAGCAAAATGTAACTCCCATGAGTTGAAATCTAGGAAGGGGGTTAGGTTAAATTTAAATCCATCTTGATATTTATGAAGTTACGAATGAATTTGAGAAATTAATTGAAAGTTAAAACGGTTAAAAAAAACAAAACGGGGGGGAACATAACTAGCATGACAACGGCGAAACCGAGAATAAATAAAACTTGATTGGGAAGGGGTTATATAAGTATGGAAACATCCTGGAGGGGGAAGCGGGGGTGGGAAACATCTAGCTGCTAGGCGGGAAGAAGAACAAGTCAAAATTCAAAAGGATGATATGACATAAGTCGAAATATAAAACAAAAAAAAAACCTTTAAAAATTAAAAGGGCTAAAACACATCAGAATGAGCGAGCAAACCAGTGAAAAAGTTTTATTGTTTAAATTTGAAATTAATGTAAGCATTGGTAATCAATTTGAATATTCAAGCAATCTTGTGGGTTATTTTTAGAAGCTTTATTAATTTCCAGTATTTCAAGAAGGTCCAATCTATTGCTTTTATCACATAGGTATAGAATTTTAACTCCTGTTTCTGGGTTGAAAGTGTGTTTTTCTTGGTAAATATGTCTGGCAAAAATAGAGTTTATTCTAGAGGGGAATTTTTGAGATCTCTGTATCCTTGCTATCTCACTGGTGTGCTCTCTCAATCTAGTTGCAAATTTGCGACCCGTTTGACTTATGTAAAAACAATCGCATCCCTCTGTCCAGCAGTGTAGCGAGTAGACCCCTGATTTATCTGTTAAGGGTAGTTTATCTTTAGAATTGACCATGGAAAATTTTAAGGTGTGTTGTGTTTTAAAACAAATTGAAATGTTATGTTTAGAAAAAGTATTTTTTAATTTGTAAGATATTGGACCCCAAAATGGAAGAAAACGGAAGTTGTCATCATTCAGTGGTTCCCTGACGACGATATTTCTATTAATATGTTTATTGAGGTGTCTATAATAAATTTTGTTGATAAGTTTAGATGGGAATGATTTATTAAATCCAATTTCGCAAAACCCCACTTTGTATAGGGGGATCGAAAAAAGTCTGTTAAAATATGAGTGAAAAGCTGCAATTGTTTGATTGTGGGGATGGTTGTATCTGTGCTAGTGCGTTTGTGGTAAATGGAAAACTTGATTTTGTTGTTTGATCTAATAATTTTCAAGTCCATAAAAGGTAAAGTATTATTCTGTTCTAGTTCATAAGTAAATTTAATAGAATTGTGCAGGGAATTTAAAAAATTAAAGAAATTTTCAAGGTTCTGAACCGATCCCTCAAAGATTGCAAAAATATCATCCACGTCCCGTTTTATGAACTTTATATGTGAGAACAAAGGGTTTTTTTGTATTTTGTGTTCCAAATCTGACATAAAGAGTTCAACTAATAAAGGAGATAAGTTACTACCCATTGCTAGCCCTGTTTTTTGTTTGTAAAATTCATTGTTGAATTGGAAAAAATCTTTTTCAAGAACTAGGTTAACTAGAGTACAGAGGTTGTCAATATGTATAGGGTTGAGTCTAGTATCAGACTCCAGCTTTTCCCTCATCAACATGACATACTCTTTGGGGGGGGATTCTTGGGAACAAATTTTCTACATCGAAGGATACCAAAAAAGATATTTCTGATAAAGTCTGTTAAATTAAAATGTTTGCTGATTCTTTGGAATATTTAATTGAAAAAGGGCTGTTGAAATTTGTTAGAGAAGTAAGTTGTTTATTTAACCACGAGCTAAGCTTGTGACAAGGGGAAGAACAATAAGAAACCACTGGTCTTATGGGAATATCAGGTTTATGAATTATGGATAACCCATAAAGTCTAGGGGTCAAAATATTAAGTGGGAGAAGTTTATATTGGTTTGAACTGAAATGGTAAATTGTTTCCAAAGTGTCATTAATATGTCCTTAACCCTTGTCACAAACTTAGCCGTTGGATTGGATTTGAGTTTAGAGAATGTGTCTGCCGACAAAAAAGAAACAACCTTCTCAGTGTAGGTCTGTTTGTCTAGCATAACTACAGTGTTACCCTTATCATCCTTGGAAACTACCAGGTTATTGTCAGAAATTTCTTGTTTCAAAGATTTCAGTGTGGTAAACTCAGTCACAATGCCCGACACAAAAATAGGGGGTACATAAGTGTTAAGGCATGAGGCAATTTCACAGCGTATGAGGTCCTTCTGTGTATTAAGAGGGATTTTCGATATTATGTCGATACTTTTCTTCTCTCAGGCGAACGATCACTTCCTATGACTTCCAGAATCGGTACCCAGGGGCTCTTTTGTGGGCGTAATAGAACGATCATACCCTGAGAAGTGATCAATCGCACAAAAGTCATTCGAACGAAGCACGGTGGTCGATTTTCCGGAAAACGCGGACATAAATGGAAAAATTTAAAAATTCTAAATGTATCTAAATTTGCCCCTATATGGCTGTCAAGATACTAGGCGAATAGTTGGCCAAAGAATAAACTATGCTTTTAACGAGTTTGACATTACGCCTCATTATTTAACATCAAATTTCAAATAGAAGACCCAGAGTATGACAGTATTCAACTGTTAATATCTCGAAAACAGTTGAAAATCGACATAGGGTACATTATATAAAAATGCTTGGAATTTCAAAACAGAATTCAAAAATGCAATAATATACTGGGTATTTCATTTAAAAGTTTCGGTTGGCATTCTTTTTAATATACACTATATACATAAAAATATTCTAGTATACTGTAACAACATATTTTGTACGATTAAATTACAATGTGGAAGTTTTTTTAATGTCCGTGTTTTTACCAAAATCGACCACTGTGCGGGTCTTACGTTAAAAGTAGCATGCGCATTAGCGAGTTCGGTCACCTGATGGTTTCGTCCAATAGCTTGCTCTGAAATAATATGAGTGACGTTTTTCACACAAGCTTTCCTACAACTCCCAACTACTGGGTCTAGTCGAGAGAACGGCTTCGCTTAAAAATTGTTGTTCGGGGCAGCTCTGCGTGTGCCCATAATAGTTTGGTGATTATTCGTCTTCGTTATATGTCTCGTCACTGCTTTTAAGCGCGTTTATTGGTTGAAACTACTTTTCTTCTCTCAGGCGAACGATCACTTCCTATGACTTCCAGAATCGGTACCCTGACGGGTTGCTGGCCTGACGGCCCGTGTGTCTAGCTTGTGGGCCCGAAGAGGAATCGGCGCAGCACTTAATAGCAGAGTGCTATGCATATGCCAGATCAAGGAAGCTAAAGTGGGGATTTCCCACGATAGAGGAAGAAGAGCTGTACTTGCTCCAATGGGCCGACATACTGAACTACGTAAAGAAGATAGGGAGGCCCGGAGAGAGAGTTGCAGCGGAAGTAGGGGCATAGGGGTAAGAAACGAGGTATGGCAGAAAGGGCCCATAAAGAGGCCTAATTGCTAGGATCATGGGCCGCCCCTATACTACTACTAGGTTTTTCCTTAAATATCTTTCTTGGGCATTGTCAAACTAATACCAATCGAAGCAAGATTTTTTAGTCTTAGAACTCACCCTGTGAAACTGAATATATCTAAAATTGATAGGAGAACTTTAAAAATCTTTTCATTATTGCTTCGACATCGTTCTTTAACAAAATCAATACATTCCGTTTTACGATAAATTGTTCTCAATGAATTTGAAACCAATTTGCGTAAAGAGAGAAAAAAGAAAACAAAATAAAGTCATTCTGTGTTCGACGAGAAAGCATTTTCCGTTCCAAATTACTTTTTGTGTTTGTTGGCAAAAAGGTTTTTACCAATACGAGATAAATGATCGCAAAAGATGAGATAAAAATAATATAATTTTCTCACTATTGTAAGGACGTAGACATCGTCGAGAGACATAAGACTGTAATAGGTTTAGCCTATTATACACCTGCTTCCTAAAAGATACGCAAAGATGAAGTTTGAGACTCGAGTCGAAGGCGAGTGACTTAATTCATCTGTTCGTGTAATGACCATAACATACGAGTTAGTGTACTATACCTTACATACGACCAATCATAAATATCAGAATTTATTAAAAATATCAAACGCCAACACTCTTAAGTCAAAACAATTATATCTTTTTAAATGCAAGGTTTTTTTTTCTTAAAAATGCGTAATATGTCAATTTAACGGGACCTATTTTTGGTTAGGTACTAAAATTATAAAATTATATTGGATTTATTTACGTTTAATAAATATTTACCGTCTTAAAAATATAGAAAAATAATTCACATGTTTGCGTCCATTAGTGCTCTTATAAAATAAAGTTTCATCGCTTGTCACGCCATCTTGTGGTTTACGTCTAAGCTTTATTATTAATCTGTATTATTATCCGTAAGTGAGCCATTAAAATCGTGTTGAGGTGCTCGTGAAATTAGTATTATTTGTTGGTCGTAGGTAAAAAATTTAATCGGTAACAAAGCGTTTGCAGACAGAACTTATAGGAAAAAGGATTATAAAGCACTTAGATATTCTTAAACTGTTACAATGTATCTAGGTACTAACTAAAGCGGAGGGGAGTAAGGGATAACAATGTGAATAAAACGTAGCCTTTATATCTGCTCAAACCAGTTGGAGTAAGCGTGGGACCAGAGGTTTTCTATCAATATGATGCGAATGGAGTGGTCAAAGAAGAATCAAAGAGTGCACAATAAGCCAATAATGACTGCAGTGCAGTGACTCTGGCCAGCCATCAGGCTGGTCGGAGTCAAAATCGGGGGGTAAGAATCCGACACTACCCAGGCGGGGTGTCCTGACAGATGGATGAGACTCTGTCGGAGGAGTAGATTGGATGGTTGGACCGGACCTCTTATGCAAGATTTTCCCTCGATACCTTTTTAAAAAACAAAATCAGATAAAATAAATAAAAATTTAGACCACGTGAGTAATCTCGCGAATAGGTACAAGAGCAACCTGATTTAACGATTTCTGACAAAAAACATGGCGTGATGAGAGATGACAAAATTCAGATTAAAAATGCTTTTGGAGAATATTCAGTCAGCGACAATCGAATAAGCCGAAAAAAAATGGAGTATCTTTTTAGGTAAACCTCATTAAAACCACGATATACTCAACACGGTATGCTACTGTTTATGCCAAATTTCATCGCCTTCCGCGCAGTCATACACTGACGTCAACATTTGAAGTTTTATTAGAATGCTCGATTGAGAGAACTGTGGTGGTAAAGACTGTATATAAATAAGTATACCTTACAGCACCATTTTTTTGGTGGGTAGAGTATCTGTCTGCAGCACGGTAGGTTCCGGGTTTGAATCTTGGCTAGGTGCATATATATTTTGTGGTTGTCTTTAACTTTGCAAACCGCTTGGCTACACTAGGTACATGGTTAAAAAGACCCAGTATATGAAAAATACACTTAACGCATTTTATTATAATTATATTTGGTAATCAGTTAGGGTACGGTTTTCTGCCATTTTTTATTTTTTGTGAAAAGTTTGGAAAGTTGGTATGGGGGTCACATAGCAACGTCACGCCAAGATGCGCATTGTCATACCGTGTTAAGTGTATCGTAATTAAAACTAATTAGTTTTTAGGAAAGTGAAATAAATACCCCGTATTGACTTACAAAAGCATAAGCCATTTAGAGAAAAACAAAATAATTAAAAAAAAAATTAAAATTTTGAGCAAATTATTTTGCTCGAAGGAATAATGTTTTTGCGTTCTATTTCCTTTTCGATAAACTCACTAAAAATTTTCTACCTCAAAATTAATCGCGACGCAATGATGTTTATCAAACAAAAACCTTTAATATTTGTTCAGAATATGCGCTTCGACTACGCTGTTGGAAACACTCGTATTTACCTTTCGTTCTATAGCCACTTTAAAAGCGGGTCGACAAAATATGTGAGAGTGGACATGGAATTCAAGCTTTTGCGGATAAAATATTTTAGAAAGGGTCCTAGAATAAAAAAATACAATAATCTCGTACAAAACTATAATGAAGTAAAAAAAAGTTAGGAAAGTAAAAAATCGTTGGCAACCATTTGTAATATTTTAAGTTGGAAAATCTTTAAAAATAAAAAAAAAGTGCAACTTAATTTCTTAAGATAGAATTTCTAGCAATATATATTACTAATAAGAATAGATAAATGATTTATTTTTTGGCAAAGGTTGATCCAATCGAATTAATAAATTTACCTCAGCTGTTACTAAAGTAGTAATAGTCGGGCTGTAGATACCTATTTTCTGTATTTATGAGGTGATTTTGATATATTTTGGTACGATAATATAGTAGACAAAAAAAATCTCCGGCGCCCTAAATTACTTAAATGTACTTACATTAGTTTTTATATATATCTCAAAAAGTAAAGCTCCCGACACAATTTTGCAAATTTTGTTTACCAATAAAATTACCTTTTTATTCATGTATTACACTTAATACGTGCTTTTTACCAGTGTCTATAATATAATACAATATATGTAAAATTTCTCTTTTCAGTTTTTCTTGAAATCCAGTAAATGAATTTTTTTAAAGCCATTTTGGGGGTAATTTTGATTTACCATACAAATAATTTTTTCTTTTGAGTTCCTGAAAATTAACCGTTTTTAGCAAATACCACATCTCATCAGATAAAGTGATTACAAAATCGCAAAGTTGCCAAAGTTTGGTTATTATTTTTTTTGTAACATTTTATTCTAGTTTAATTTTTCAAAAATTTTTGTTAAGAGAGAGAAAATAGGGCAAAAAAATTAACCTAGATCATCTTTATCATTTAAGTGTTGAAATTGTGTTTTTACACGTCTTCAAACATAAAAAAAAATGTGGAAGAGAAAAACGATTTTTGGCTCCAAATTGACATACTTTTACTTTCATTCCTGGAACTTTTACATTTTTCATCTGATTATGATGCCCCCTTCAAAAAACTGCTCCTTAGTGTACAAGTATTTAATCTGTATAAAAGATATCAAATAAAAATGAATTTCATTCAACCGGACGGGTGCGAAAGTTGGTATTTTTGCAGATTTCTCTAAATTCATCACAACATCATAATTTTTTTTATAAAAAGTATATGTTTTTGTCTTAATTGAGGTACAAATGTAAAAAAAATTAGTATTAACATTTTAAAAAGTAAAACCAAAGTTTAACTTAAACTATTGCAAACGTCAATTTTATAATTTGTATATTACTTTGGAAACAAAATGTTATTCTATTGATTTTATTGATATTTTTAAACATAACTTAAACTTTAGTAGGGGTCCCTACTACAATGTCAACTTTGCTTTCTATTAAAAAAAGCAGAGCCAAGAAAAGGAGATTACCAAGTGGAGCAATAAAAGTTGTCAATAAAATATCTACTTACTTTTATTTTAGCATGACTTAGTTTGGTCTGAAAATTTAAAATCGTTAGAATTTAGGTAAAAACATAAGTTAAACTTATCGTTGTTACGTAATACAGGGTGTCCCAAATGTTTGAGTCCACCCTAATATCTCCAAAACCAAAAGAGGCGGCGGAGCTAAGGCGGCGACAATACTTTTTTTAAATAACCTTGTATATTTTGGAAAATTTAAATAGAGCTTTTCTTTCTGTTTCCAATAACACCTAATTTGTTACTTTTTTCTCTTACGGTTTTTAAATAAAATGGGAAAATCATATCCATAAGACCAACGAGTTAAACAAGAAACCAGATATTCGGTGGTTCTTTGCTAAATCATTGCTCTTATTTAACAGTTTTTGTAATTTTATTTAAAAACCGTTAGAAAAAAGGTAACATCGGTTGGAAACAGAATAAAAAGCTCTATTCAACTTTTAGAAATTATTCAGGGAATCTCATTTTAAAAAAAGTATTGTCTCCGCCCTAGCTCCGCCGCCTTACTGACAGGTGCGATGATTGCCATCTCGGTTAAGTTAACAGCAATGCTGTCCTTCGCCGAGGTTAAAATAAAGGCCTTTTTATTGTATTTATTTATTTATTAATTGCGGCACAATTAGCATTGAAAAAGAAACTTCTTTGTACGTACATAATATAAAGTGACTATTTTATTCCTATCAACTATACTTTAATTTAAGTACTTACAAAAAAATATATTATTATTATAAGTAATATAATACAAACATAACATTATTTGTTACATACTTACATATGTTACTCCTATGCTGGTATGTCCACTTATCATTCTTAATTGGAATAAAGCAAAGGTTAAAATCAATTTCTTAACTTATTTTTTTAGTTAGCTTACGTTTCGACGTAATTTTTAGGAGTGAATTTGAACAAAAACAGCATTCCCCAATAACCTCTACTTCAGCAACACACCATTTTTGAACTGGACGCTTATTCTTGACCGACCGTGAGGTATGGAGAGCGAAATTCCCCGTGGAAAAAGGTGGTGAAAAAAGTTCACCTCACATCACGTTTATTCAAGAATAAGCGTCCAGCAAATCGACACTTTACAAAGATTTGTAAATTTTATTTTATTTAACTTTTTTGTAGTTTCATGACTTTATTAAGTTTCTTACAAATTTTTTCCCACCCATCAATTTTAAAAACCCTGAAACTATCTACATGTAAGTAAATTTAAGAAAATGGAATCTTGATAAAGGAATACATGTTTAGTTTGTAAGTTTTGGTTCAAATCTGAAACAAAGCTTTTGAATGCACATATGCTACAAATGTCGAAATCTAAAAATAATAATAGTTATTTACATACCAAAAGAGGGAAGTGCCACATTTCCTCTGTTCCTCCCGCGATTTGTTTGATGCTCGGCGTTAGGAGGGCAATAAAAAACCAATGGAGGAGGTGCACTTTACTAAACTTAATTTTAGCACCGATTTTTAAATCATTTTGCAGCAAAGATCTATACGCGGATGGTGAAGTAAAGTAAGCAAAACTGCTGGAGAGAGGTAAAATATGCAAAACTCCCTAGCGAAATAAAGTGGCATTTTCGTCCCTCAAGCGGGTATGCGTGTCGAAAATATCATCTTCTGATAAGGTAGTGGATAAAAATGTTGTTTAAAGGAAATTTAAACTGTTTTGGATAAGTATATTAGTTATTCAAATTAAAATAGAAACTTTGTTATCCTGGACTTTTTAATAATTAGGTGCAATGCTGAGAGAAAAAATAAGCATTGACAGATTTTAAGTACCAAAATCAATATATTTATGTAAACTTAAGTAACACAGTTTAGGAATGTTTACGGTAATTTTTCTTTACAAGTAATATTGCAGTAAATATAGACATTATAATTTTACGAAAAAAAGATCTAGTATTTGTACGCCTCTGGTATGGTAGTAGTACTGTAGGTAGTCTTGTGTATGTGGCTTTTAAATACTGACATTTTGTTGCTCTAAGTAAAGAAACTTAAAATCATACAGTCATTTCTTTTTTTAAGAACTATAGGCGCTGTAGTTGAGACCCCGACTAAAGTTCAATTATGTTTATAAATAATTGGCAACCTAATATTAATAAAATATGATCCATTGTATTCATTGTAATAACATTTTAATTCGAAATTAATAAATAAAATTATGATATTGAAGTTTGCACCTATCTGATACAATAAATGCATTACCTACTTTGTTATACTTTGGTTTTACTTTCTAAATTATTAATATTAATTATTAGTTACATTTGTACCTCAATTAAGAAAAAAACATATACATTTTACAAAATTTTGTTATGATGTTGTAACGAACTTTCGCACCCGGCTGGTTGTATGAAATTCAATTTTAATTGATTTTTTTATATAGTTTAAATACTAGTACTCTAATGAGCAGTTTTTTGAAGGGGGCATCATAATCAGATGGAAAGTTTTAAAAGTTCCAGGGACAAAAATAAAAGTATGTCAATTTTGCTCCAAAAATCGTTTTTTTCTTCCATATTTTTTTTTGTTTGAAGATGAATAAAAATAAAATTTAAACACTCAAATGACAAAGATGATCTAAGTTAATTTTTTACACTATTTTCTCTTACGTTAACAAAAATTTAAGCTAGCGTAAAATGTTACAAAAAAAATAGAAAATTATGACAAAAACTACGATAATTAGTAAACATGCGACATTGGCAACTTTGCGATTTTGTGATCACTTTATCTGATGAGATACGGTCTTTGCTAAAAACGATTAATTTTCGGAAACTCAAAAGAAAAAATAATTTGTATGGTAAACCAAAATCACCTCCAAAATGGCTTCAAAAAAATCAATTTACTGGATTTCAAGAAAAACCGAAAAGGCGGAATTATATTGTATTTTGATCCAATATTATACACAGTGGTGAAGAGCAAGAATAAAGTATAATACAGGGATAAGAGAGAAATTTTATTGGTTAACAAAATCTGTAAAAAAAATTGTGTCGAGCTCTTTAGTTTTTGAGATATATATAAAAACTAATATAGGGACATTTAAGTAATTTAGGGCAAACTAAAAAATATACTTTTTCAATTAGTTTTGGTCTATTTTACAACAAAGCCATTTTGTATCAAAATCACCACAACTTCACTCTCTACAGCCCGACTATAAAATTAACTAATGAAGATACGGATGTAGGTGCTACTATAGCTGCAGGTAATCATGAAGGATGTAGAATTTGAGATCTTTTATTTGTAGCTGCCAAAATAACAAATCATGTAATAATTTACATTTCAATTTCATTTTTTATAAAATCTAAATATTTATATATATAATAAATTACTAGAGCATTAAAGACTAAACCTAATACATCTCAACTTAATACATTTAAATAATATTTGGCCTTAATGTTAGTATAATTATTGATAAAACAAATATTACAACTGATAAAAGCAAATCTTATAAATATAAAAGATATCCAGTCAAATAAAAAACCAATAAAATAAATGTAGAGGAAATACTCAACCATCACAGTTAAATCTTAAACCTGAAAAATATGAAATAACTTATATAAACAAGTATCATTAATTCCAGAAATTAATATTTTAATTTAAACCATTTAGATAATTTCTTAAAGCTAAAAAATCTCCCTTTAAAATTAGAATATTCCTAGGAACTCAATGTATGGTATGGTAATGGTAATAATGAATATTCACGATAACTTACCATTGAAAATTAATAAATAATACAAAAATACTCACCATGTTGAGAGCAAGAGTATAAGTAGAAGGAACAAACAGCACTAACACAGGTACTTTTACTATTATTAATAATCTAAAATTTCTAAACCCTATAAATTTTCTAAATTTCTCCATATATTAAATCCTTAGTTATATATAAACTTCGTCTTTCAATTCGTTGATAAGAAATATTTGCTAAACAAAACGACCCTGAATAACCTTTAATATTTCCTAGTGGGGATACAGGAGGTGGGTTCAAAACTAAATTGTACAAATTTTGAAATCTGAAAATTAAAAATAAGAATTTTAAAAATAATAATTGTAAAATATTTGATTTTATAAAGAAGGTAGATTTCTTGTCCGTGAAAAATAAAATAAAAAATAAAGATTTGTGGCATCGGATGCACATTATGCTTTTCAATTCATTACGACCAGGCCTCCAAGATCTAATGGATAGTCCAGAAACCTACAGGCTTGTTTCGTGCTTGTTAGGAATCATCAGTGTAATAAGGATGAAACAGGTCTGTAGGTTTCTGGACTATCTTTAGGAGGCTTCATCGTAATGAATTGAATATAAAAAAATACTAAATTTAGAAAAATATATCGTGAATAAAAATATCAAAAATTGTTAAAGGATCATATTAATTATTTATTATATTGTACTACAATATAATCTGTATAGTGTATACAGACCGCTTCAAGCTACTACGAACATAGGGGGAATCAAGTCCAATTTACTCTCCGTACCGTACGACCGAGGTGGATTCGAAGCACGCTGCAGTGTTATCATTTGGAAATTCATTTTGTTTTGATTATTTTGTTTTATTTCTGCCTTGCTCGAGAAACAGATGGGTAAGTTCTTAATTGAAATAATACATTTTTAAAACTAAAAATGGTTGTCTACGAAGTTGCCGAAAAAGTGCAGATGGTCAAATGGTCAAATCGTCATAACCCAACACACGTTCGATATTGATCGAGGGAAAATTTGCATTTGTATTTTGACGTAAGAACACAGTATCCCCAAAAACTAAATGTTTGGGGGTGGGGGAACACGTAATTGGGCCATTTTTTATTAACGGCAATTGCAATTTGAATGGTCCTAGATACTTGGATCTACTGCAGCAGCACATTATTCCAACTGCTAGGCAGTTATTAGGTGTAAGATTTGGTGAAACATGGTTTCAACAAGATGGTTTTTCCGCTCACAATGTTGGCCTTGTTAGGGAATATCTTGATAATGTATTTCCTAATCGGGTTATAAGTACACGGGGAACTATTTTATGGCCAGCTCGATCTCCCGATCTTGCTCCTAATGACTTCTATCTGTTTTTGAAGAAGCTTTTCAAATTATCACCCCTAACATGCTTGGAAACGTTAGAAGGGGTTTTTATAGTAGGCTCGGATATTGTCTAGCCGAGCAAGGAGGACTTTTCGAACATTTGCTTAAATTTTTTTTTGACTGAGAGAATCTTTTTGGTTTTTAGAATGTATTATTTTATTTTGAGAACTTGCTTTTATTTTGTTTCTCCTTATTATTTTCATTGTAACACGTCGTCACTGATAAATCTGAGCAGTTGACAATAAAACGCTCTTATTTATCAGTGACAAAAAATAAGAAAATTACGTTATAAAAATTTGCGTATTTATTGACCAAATTCCGGTTACATTGACTACGCTCCACACAGCACCGTGGTTAGAGGCGTACTAAATACAAGGCGAAAGGCGGCGAACGGCAGCAAATGGCGATCGGAAGCCTGAGTGTGGGTTGCTTCACTGATAGGCGTGCGGTGTCTCTGCATGTACGTACACTGGCAAATTAGACTTCTTCCGCCCTATGTTCGCAGTAGCTTGAAGCGGTCTATATAAACGAAACTAACAGTATTAAAGTTAAAAAGTATTAAGGGCAAAATTGTGATACAAGGTATCAAAAACTGCATATTTTACACAAGGGAATAAAGTGCGGTCTTCCCACCAAATAAACCTAAATATTTTAAAATAAATAAAGGTCAAAGTACTCTAAATTAATGGCAAAAATAACTATTCAAGCAATCATGGTTCATGAATAATTCCTTATTACTAATTAACGCGCTTAACACTTACAGTGGGATCTACTAAAACGGTTTAGTCTATTTTAAAACGATCCTAAGTTTAAGTGAAATTTTTGGTTTTCGGCATTTTAAACTAACCCTCCTTGAGTTTTGGACGTAGTTTGATTTATAAGAAGAATTTAAAAAAATTTGTTTATTGAATAATCATCTTAATACAATCTTTTGTTGTATTTAAGAGGAAATTTTCAATTTGGAAGAAAAGAAAATTAAAAAATTTAAACCCACGCGGGGTTTAAATAGTAAACACTCTGTAGAATAAATTAACATTGGGGTTATATGTCACTCTAATTAAAACTTACCCTTGTTAATTAATTTTTCCAATTAATACTTGATGTCACACAACGATTTAGATGAGTAATAATAAAATCAGGAGTAGATTAATTTTGTATTTATTTAAAAGGTGTTTTTATTTATGAAATGTAGTGAAAAATTTAAATGCAAGTTTTTTTTACATTTCTGTGACTGTCGAAATGTCAGTTTAAAAATATTAGCGCTGCGTTCAATCACAAACAGCGAGTTCGGATCTTTTACCTCTTCTTGCACCTTGGCTTGCACCAACCTCTACTGATGAAAGCTACAGCTTTTAAATGAGTGGGCCTTGAGTAAGGAAAGTTTTTTTGTCTGACCTTTTAGATAACCTTAATGTTTTACTTTCAGTTTGTAAATAAATTAATATAGTTGTTTTGGGTTTTTTGTTTAGTATATTTTTCGACTATAATCAGTGACCTTCACCTATGTTAGTTTTGCCTCGTATTGCCCTCATAAATATATTTTGTGTGCTGAAAACGGGTTCAAAATTTGGCGTTTTTCTGGACAAAATAGGAGGTGTTTTATTGGGTAATGAACAACTTGGGATATTAAATAAGGTAAATTAATCCTTGTGAAAACGGTTACTTAGGGAAATTAGAAACGAACTTATTACCAAATGCCAGAAAACAATCCTTTCTGGGGGCTATAAATTTAAAACACCCCTATGAGGTGGTCTAAAAAATCACCAACTTTATGTGTGCCAAATTTTTGACGTATTCGCCATTTGTCATTTTCAAACCTGTCAAAAAAAATTAGTTTTAGGGCATTTTCTTCTAAAATATAATGTATTTTGAGAAAAAAAGCAGTTTTTCAGTGGTATTTTGCAATAACAATACAAAATAATCAATAACTTTGTGTCTTTTCTGTATGGGTAAGTGTTTTTTGAAAAATTTTTATAAAATTTAGTACCCCCCATAAGTGTAAATATTTAGACCTGTGGGGGGTACTATTTTGATCTTAGTAAATCCCACTGTTAATCTCTGTAGTACCGAAAAACTAGATTATAGCAGATCAACCAACCTTAGCCCTTAGATCACTTATGTGCCCGAAGGTAACCTCAAAGCTAGTGTGGGAATGCCTTGATAATAAAATAATTTTAGGATGGGTGCCGGGACATAGAGGTATCCAAGGCACTGAAAAAGCTGACGAACTTGCAAGACAAGGATCGTCAAAAAAATAAATCGGACCAGAGCCAGCCCTGGGGGTACCAAAATGTACAATAAGATCCCAGGTCAAACTCTGGATAAGGGAAAAACATGAAAGCCACTGGCTAGGAAGACAGGGGCTAAGACACGGCAGAGCCTTTATCAAAGGCCTAAATGCTAAGCTAACCAAAGACTTGCTAAAGTATAGTAGGATGCAAGTGAGAACTATAATAGGAATTATGACCGGCCATATGGCGGTTAAAGTTCACCTAAACAACATGGGCCTCTATCACGGAGACCTGAGCTGCAGACATGCAGTCAGGAACCAGAAACAGTAGAACATGTAATATGCAAATACGAGGCAGTGGATCGCAAAAGGCATCTAATATTTGGGGTAGTTAAACTAGACCCAATATTGACTGGGGACTACTCCATTAAGGACCTGTAGAAATTTGCGCAGGGGATAAAACTAATGGAGTGGTTAGCCTAGGAACTAAGAGGGTGCACAATAAGCCAGTAATGGCTGCAGTGCAGTGACTGTGGCTTGCCACCTGGCCGGTTGGAGTCACAATCGAGGGGTTTTAGTCGGTAGGAATCCGACACTACCCGGGCTCTCCTGGTAGAGGAGAAATGACTCTGGCAGGAAAGTAGTTCGGGCGTCTTATGCAAGATTTCCCCTTGATACCCTTGAAAAACAAAAAAAACAAAACAACCTTACATAATCTGCAACACAATAAATGCCATATACTAAGTTTTACAAGGTGAAACCAATCTCGTTATACACGTAATGGCAAAATCAATCGTAGTAGTACGAGTGGACACACACAAAAATAGTCATATTCTAGATTGATGTTTTAAAGGTAAAAATATATAGTTCCACAAACGTTAAGTTAGAAGTTAGATTGGGATTGGGATTGAGATTGACAAATATTATAGCGGACCAAACAAATACTGATTATAGAATACCGATTCCGTTTAAAGTCGGTATAAAGGAGTTTTTTAGGGTGAGGATTTCAAATTTTCGATCATATTTCCAAAATGATGAAGTTGAGAGCTCCCAGGGGGGGGGGATACCATCTAGTATCTCCGATTTAATTGAAAATTGGTATGTAGCGGTTTTTGTGGTCGAGGATTACGGATTTTAAAAAACTATAAAGTTGTCAGCTTCCCGCTGAGTTGGGGGGGGGGGCTACCATCTAGTATTTCCGATTTCGTTCAAACTTGGTGTATAGGGGATTTTGGAGCCGAAAATTAAGAAGTTTTGACCAGATTTCAAAAATTAGGTTGACAGCTTCTGGAGGGGGGGGTATCATCCAAGTATCTTAGATTTAGTTCAAAATTGGTAGAAAGGGGTTTTGGGGGTCAAGAATTACGAATGTTGGTTCAGATTTCACCAATTATGAAGTTAACAGTTCCCCGCGGGGGAAGGGGGCGATCTAAGTATACCAGATTTAGTTGAAAATTGTTATATAGAGGTCGTGGGAGGCGAAAGTTATGAATGTTCTCAAATTTCACAAATTATAAAGTGAACAGCTGCCCGAGGGGTGGACGGTTCCATTTGAGCATCTCAGATTTGTTTAAAAATTGATATATCGGGGTTTTGGGGCCGAGAATTAAAAATTTTAGAGCAGATTTCCAAAACTATGAAGTTGACAGCTCTTCGAACACAGGGGGGCACCATCTAGTAGTATTTCCGATTTTGTTCAAAATTGATATTTAGGTGACATTGTCACGCCATATGTTATGCACAAATCGATAGCTGCCAAAATGAGCTAAATTCAGAAAATGGTTGTGTTTTTTGTGTTATTTTTTAATATTTTAAAGTCAGTCTTGACGTTGTCACGCCATATGGAATACGTGAATCGATAACTGTCAAAATGGCCTTTTAACATGGATAATTTATGTTTTCTGCGCGAGACCCTAAAGTACGGAAAAACACCCCTAAATTCAAAAAATTGATGAATTTTGCATGTTTTTTAATGTTTTAAAATTTATAAATAACAATCGTGACGTTGTCACCCAATACGATATACATGAGTCGGTAGCTGCCAAAATGCCCTTTTAACTCAAGTAATTTTTCTTTCACCCTTAAATTTAGAAAATAAGTAAATTTTGCAAGTTTCTTAAAGTTTTAAAATTTTTAAATACCAATCGTGACGTTGTCACTCCATACGGTATACAAATATCGGTAGCTGTCAAAATGCCCTTTAAATACAAATAATTTTTATTTTCTGCGCAAGACCCATGTCACGCCATATGTTATGCACAAATCGATAGCTGTCAAAATGAGCTAAATTCAGAAAATGGTTGAGTTTTTTGTGTTATTTTTTAATATTTTAAAGTCAGTCTTGACGTTGTCACGCCATATGGAATACGTGAATCGATAACTGTCAAAATGGCGTTTTAATATGGATAATTTATGTTTTCTGCGCGAGACCCTAAAGTACGGAAAAACACCCCTAAATTCAAAAAATTGATGAATTTTGCATGTTTTTTAATGTTTTAAAATTTATAAATAACAATCGTGACGTTGTCACCCCATACGATATACATGAGTCGGTAGCTACCAAAATGCCTTTTGAACTTAAATAATTTTTCTTTTCTGCGCGAAACCCTAAAGTACAGAAAAACACCCTTAAATTCAGAAAATGGTTAAATTTTGCAAGTTTCTTAAAGTTTTAAAATTTATAAATACCAATCGTGACGATGTCACCCCGTACGGTATACATTAATCGGTAGCTGCTAAAATTTCCTTTTAAAGCAAATAATTTTTCTTTTCTGCGCGAGACCCTAAAGTACGGAAAAACACTCTTAAATTCAGAAAATGGTTAAATTTTGCAAGTTTCTTCAAATTTTAAAATTTATAAATACCAATCGTGACGTTGTCACTCCATACGGTATACACGAATCGGTAGCCGCCAAAATGCCCTTTTAACTCAAATAATTTTTCTTTTTTGCGCGAGACCCTAAAGTACGGAAAAACACCCTTAAATTTAGAAAATGGTTAAATTTTGCAAGTTTCTTAAAGTTTTAAAATTTCTAAATACCAATCGTGACGTTGTCACTCCATACGGTATACATAAATCGGTAGCTGCCAAAATGCCCTTTTAACTCAATTAATTTTTCTTTTTTGCGCGAGACCCTAAAGTACGGAAAAACACCCTTAAGTTCAGAAAATGGTTAAATTTTGCAAGTTTCTTAAAGTTTTAAAATTTCTAAATATCAATCGTGACGTTGTCACTCCATACGGTATACATAAATCGGTAGCTGCCCAAATGCCCTTTTAACTCAAATAATTTTTCTTTTCTGCGCGAGACCCTAAAGTATAGAAAAACACCCTTAAATTCAGAAAATGGTTAAATTTTGCAAGTTTCTTAAAGTCTTAAAATTTATAAATACCAATCGTGACGTTGTCACTCCATACGGTATACAAGAATCGGTAGCTGCCATAATGCCCTTTTAACTCAAATAATTTTTCTTTTTTGCGCGAGACCGTAAAGTACGGAAAAACACCCTTAAATTCAGAAAATGGTTAAATTTTGCAAGTTTCTTAAAGTTTTAAAATTTTTAAATACCAATCGTGACGTTGTCACCCCATACGGTATACATGAATCTTTAGCTGCTAAAATGCCCTTTTAGCTCAAGTAATTTTTCTTTTCTGCGCTAGACCCTAAAGAACGGAAAAACACCCTTTAATTCAGAAAATGGTTAAATTTTGAAAGTTTCTTAAAGTTTTAAAATTTATAAATACCAATCGTGACGTTGTCACTCCATACGGTATACACGAATCGGTAGCCGCCAAAATGTTCTTTTAACTCAAATAATTTTTCTTTTCTGCGCGAGACCCTAAAGTGCGAAAAAACACCCTTAAATTCGGAAAATGGTTAAATTTTGCAAGTTTCTTAAAGTTTTAAAAATTTTAAATACCAATCGTGACGTTGTCACCCCATACGGTGTACATGAGTCGGTAGCTGCTAAAATGCCCTTTGAAGTAAAATAATTTTTCTTTTCTGCGCGAGACCTTAAAGTACGGAAAAACACCCTTAAATTCAGAAAAAGGTTAAATTTTGCAAGTTTCTTAAAATTTTAAAGTTTTTAAATACCAATCGTGACGTTGTCACCCCATACGGTATATATAAATCTGTAGCTGCCAAAATGCTTTTTGAACTCAAATAAATTTTCTTTTCTGCGCGAGACCCTAAAGTGCGAAAAAACACCCTTAAATTCGGAAAATGGTTAAATTTTGCAAGTTTCTTAAAGTTTTAAAATTTATAAATACCAATCGTGACGTTGTCACCCCATACGGTATACAAAAATCGGTAGCTGCGAAAATGTCCTTTTAACTCAAATAATTTTTCTTTTCTGCGCGAGACCCTAAAGTACAGAAAAACACCCTTAAATTCAGAAAATGGTTAAATTTTGCAAGTTTCTTAAAGTTTTAAAAATTTTAAATACCAATCGTGACGTTGTCACCCCATACGATATACATGCATCGGTAGCTGTTAAAATTCGTTTTTAAAAAAAATAATTTTTATTTTCGGCACGACACCCTAAAGTGCGAAAAAACACCCCTAAATTTAGAAAATGGTTAAATTTTTCAAGTTTCTTAAAGTTTTAAAATTTATAAATACCAATCGTGACGTTGTCACTCCATACGGTATACATAAATCGGTAGCTGCGAAAATGCCCTTTTAACTCAAATAATTTTTCTTTTCTGCGCGAGACCCTAAAGTACAGAAAAACACCCTTAAATTCAGAAAATGGTTAAATTTTGCAAGTTTCTTAAAGTTTTAAAAATTTTAAATACCAATCGTGACGTTGTCACCCCATACGATATACATGCATCGGTAGCTGTTAAAATTCGTTTTTAAAAAAAATAATTTTTATTTTCGGCACGACACCCTAAAGTGCGAAAAAACACCCCTAAATTTAGAAAATGGTTAAATTTTTCAAGTTTCTTAAAGTTTTAAAATATATAAATACCAATCGTGACGTTGTCACTCCATACGGTATACATAAATCGGTAGCTGCGAAAATGCCCTTTTAACTCAAATAAATTTTCTTTTCTGCGCGAGACCCTAAAGTGCGAAAAAATACCCTTAAATTCGGAAAATGGTTAAATTTTGCAAGTTTCTTAAAGTTTTAAAATTTATAAATACCAATCGTGACGTTGTCACCCCATACGGTATACAAAAATCGGTAGCTGCGAAAATGTCCTTTTAACTCAAATAATTTTTCTTTTCTGCGCGAGACCCTAAAGTACAGAAAAACACCCTTAAATTCAGAAAATGGTTAAATTTTGCAAGTTTCTTAAAGTTTTAAAAATTTTAAATACCAATCGTGACGTTGTCACCCCATACGATATACATGCATCGGTAGCTGTTAAAATTCGTTTTTAAAAAAAATAATTTTTATTTTCGGCACGACACCCTAAAGTGCGAAAAAACACCCCTAAATTTAGAAAATGGTTAAATTTTTCAAGTTTCTTAAAGTTTTAAAATTTATAAATACCAATCGTGACGTTGTCACTCCATACGGTATACATAAATCGGTAGCTGCGAAAATGCCCTTTTAACTCAAATAATTTTTCTTTTCTGCGCGAGACCCTAAAGTACAGAAAAACACCCTTAAATTCAGAAAATGGTTAAATTTTGCAAGTTTCTTAAAGTTTTAAAAATTTTAAATACCAATCGTGACGTTGTCACCCCATACGATATACATGAATCGGTAGCTGTCAAAATGCGTTTTTAAAAAAAATAATTTTTATTTTCGGCACGAGACCCTAAAGTGCGAAAAAACCCCCCTAAATTTAGAAAATAGTTAAATTTTTCAAGTTTCTTAAAGTTTTAAAATTTATAAATACCAATCGTGACGTTGTCACCCCATACGGTATACATGTGTCGGTAGCTGTCGAAACGCCCTTTAAATACAAATAATTTTTATTTTCTGCGCGAGACCCTAAAGTACGGAAAAACACCCTTAAATTTAGAAAATGGTTAAATTTTGCAAGTTTCTTAAAATTTTAAAATTTTTAAATACCAATCGTGACGTTGTCACCCCATACGGTATACATAAATCGGTAGCTGCGAAAATGCCCTTTTAACTCAAATAATTTTTCTTTTCTGCGCGAGACCCTAAAGTACAGAAAAACACCCTTAAATTCAGAAAATGGTTAAATTTTGCAAGTTTCTTAAAGTTTTAAAAATTTTAAATACCAATCGTGACGTTGTCACCCCATACGATATACATGCATCGGTAGCTGTTAAAATTCGTTTTTAAAAAAAATAATTTTTATTTTCGGCACGACACCCTAAAGTGCGAAAAAACACCCCTAAATTTAGAAAATGGTTAAATTTTTCAAGTTTCTTAAAGTTTTAAAATTTATAAATACCAATCGTGACGTTGTCACTCCATACGGTATACATAAATCGGTAGCTGCGAAAATGCCCTTTTAACTCAAATAAATTTTCTTTTCTGCGCGAGACCCTAAAGTGCGAAAAAACACCCTTAAATTCGGAAAATGGTTAAATTTTGCAAGTTTCTTAAAGTTTTAAAATTTATAAATACCAATCGTGACGTTGTCACCCCATACGGTATACAAAAATCGGTAGCTGCGAAAATGTCCTTTTAACTCAAATAATTTTTCTTTTCTGCGCGAGACCCTAAAGTACAGAAAAACACCCTTAAATTCAGAAAATGGTTAAATTTTGCAAGTTTCTTAAAGTTTTAAAAATTTTAAATACCAATCGTGACGTTGTCACCCCATACGATATACATGCATCGGTAGCTGTTAAAATTCGTTTTTAAAAAAAATAATTTTTATTTTCGGCACGACACCCTAAAGTGCGAAAAAACACCCCTAAATTTAGAAAATGGTTAAATTTTTCAAGTTTCTTAAAGTTTTAAAATTTATAAATACCAATCGTTACGTTGTCACTCCATACGGTATACATAAATCGGTAGCTGCGAAAATGCCCTTTTAACTCAAATAATTTTTCTTTTCTGCGCGAGACCCTAAAGTACAGAAAAACACCCTTAAATTCAGAAAATGGTTAAATTTTGCAAGTTTCTTAAAGTTTTAAAAATTTTAAATACCAATCGTGACGTTGTCACCCCATACGATATACATGAATCGGTAGCTGTCAAAATGCGTTTTTAAAAAAAATAATTTTTATTTTCGGCACGAGACCCTAAAGTGCGAAAAAACCCCCCTAAATTTAGAAAATAGTTAAATTTTTCAAGTTTCTTAAAGTTTTAAAATTTATAAATACCAATCGTGACGTTGTCACCCCATACGGTATACATGTGTCGGTAGCTGTCGAAACGCCCTTTAAATACAAATAATTTTTATTTTCTGCGCGAGACCCTAAAGTACGGAAAAACACCCTTAAATTTAGAAAATGGTTAAATTTTGCAAGTTTCTTAAAATTTTAAAATTTTTAAATACCAATCGTGACGTTGTCACCCCATACGGTATACATAAATCGGTAGCTGCGAAAATGCCCTTTTAACTCAAATAATTTTTCTTTTCTGCGCGAGACCCTAAAGTACAGAAAAACACCCTTAAATTCAGAAAATGGTTAAATTTTGCAAGTTTCTTAAAGTTTTAAAAATTTTAAATACCAATCGTGACGTTGTCACCCCATACGATATACATGAATCGGTAGCTGTCAAAATGCGTTTTTAAAAAAAATAATTTTTATTTTCGGCACAAGACCCTAAAGTGCGAAAAAACACCCCTAAATTTAGAAAATGGTTAAATTTTTCAAGTTTCTTAAAGTTTTAAAATTTATAAATACCAATCGTGACGCTGTCACCCCATACGGTATACATGTGTCGGTAGCTGTCGAAACGCCCTTTAAATACAAATAATTTTTATTTTCTGCACGAGACCCTAAAGTGCGAAAAACCACCCCTAAATTTAGAAAATGGTTAAATTTTTCAAGTTTCTTAAAGTTTTAAAATTTATAAATACCAATCGTGACGTTGTCACCCCATACGGTATACAAGAATCGGTAGCTGCCATAATGCCCTTTTAACTCAAATAATTTTTCTTTTTTGCGCGAGACCGTAAAGTACGGAAAAACACCCTTAAATTTAGAAAATGGTTAAATTTTACTATTTTTATTTAGTATTTTAAATACCAATCGTGACGTTGTCACCCCATACGGTGTACATGAGTCGGTAGCTGCTAAAATGCCCTTTGAAGTAAAATAATTTTTCTTTTCTGCGCGAGACCCTAAAGTACGGAAAAACACCCTTAAATTCAGAAAAAGGTTAAATTTTGCAAGTTTTTTAAAATTTTAAAATTTTTAAATACCAATCGTGACGTTGTCACCCCATACGGTATATATAAATCTGTAGCTGCCAAAATGCCCTTTGAACTCAAATAAATTTTCTTTTCTGCGCGAGACCCTAAAGTGCGAAAAAACACCCTTAAATTCGGAAAATGGTTAAATTTTGCAAGTTTCTTAAAGTTTTAAAAATTTTAAATACCAATCGTGACGTTGTCACCCCATACGATATACATGAATCGGTAGCTGTCAAAATGTGTTTTTAAAAAAAATAATTTTTATTTTCTGCACGAGACCCTAAAGTGCGAAAAAACACCCCTAAATTTAGAAAATGGTTAAATTTTTCAAGTTTCTTAAAGTTTTAAAATTTTAAAACAGCTACCGATTCATGTACCATTCATTCATTTTAAAACAGCTACCGATTCATGTATATCGTATGGGGTGACAACGTCACGATTGGTATTTAAAAATTTTAAAACTTTAATAAACTTGCATAATTTGACCATTTTCTAAATGTAAGGGTGTTTTTCCGTACTTTAGGGTCTCGCGCAGAAAAGAAAAATAATTTGAGTTCAAAGGGCACTTTGGCAGCTACCGATTCATGTATACCGTATGGGGTGACAACGTCACGATTGGTATTTATAAATTTTAAAACTTTAAGAAACTTGAAAAATTTAACCATTTTCTAAATTTAAGGGTGTTTTTCCGTACTTTAGGGTCTCGCGCAGAAAAGAAAAATTGTTTTTTTTTAAAATGCATTTTAACAGCTACCGATTCATGTTGATCGTATGGGGTGACAACGTCACGATTGGTATTTATAAATTTTCAAACATTAAAAAACATGCAAAATTCATCAATTTTTTGAATTTAGGGTTGTTTTTCCGTTCTTTAGGGTCTCGCGCAGAAAAGAAAAATTATTTTTTTTAAAAACGTATTTTGACAGCTACCGATTCATGTATATCGTATGGGGTGACAACGTCAGGATTGGTATTTATCAATTTTAAAACTTTAAGAAACTTGCAAAATTTAACCATTTTCCGAATTTAAGAGTGTTTAGGGTACTTTAGGGTCTCGCGCTGAAAATAAAATTTATTTTTTTTTTAAATGCATTTTGACAGCTACCGATTCATGTATATCGTATGGGGTGACAACGTCACGATTGGTATTTAAAAATTTTAAAACTTTAAGAAACTTGAAAAATTTAACCATTTTCTAAATTTAAGGGTGTTTTTCCGTACTTTAGGGTCTCGCGCAGAAAAGAAAAATTGTTTTTTTTTAAAATGCATTTTAACAGCTACCGATTCATGTATATCGTATGGGGTGACAACGTCACGATTGGTATTTAAAAATTTTAAAACTTTAAGAAACTTGCAAAATTTAACCATTTTCCGAATTTAAGGGTGTTTTTTGTGTGTGTTTGTTTAGGGTCTCGCGCTGAAAATAAAAATTATTTTTTTAAAACATGCATTTTGACAGCTACCGATTCATGTATATCGTATGGGGTGACAACGTCACGATTGGTATTTAAAAATTTTAAAACTTTAAGAAACTTGCAAAATTTAACCATTTTCCGAATTTAAGAGTGTTTAGGGTACTTTAGGGTCTCGCGCTGAAAATAAAATTAATTTTTTTTTTAAATGAATTTTGACAGCTACCGATTCATGTATATCGTATGGGGTGACAACGTCACGATTGGTATTTAAAAATTTTAAAACTTTAAGAAACTTGCAAAATTTAACCATTTTCCGAATTTAAGGGTGTTTTTTTCGCACGTTAGGGTCTCGCGCTGAAAATAAAATTTATTTTTTTTTAAAATGCATTTTGACAGCTACCGATTCATGTATATCGTATGGGGTGACAACGTCACGATTGGTATTTATCAATTTTAAAACTTTAAGAAACTTGCAAAATTTAACCATTTTCCGAATTTAAGAGTGTTTAGGGTACTTTAGGGTCTCGCGCTGAAAATAAATTTTTTTTTTTTTTTAAATGCATTTTGACAGCTACCGATTCATGTATATTGTATGGGGTGACAACGTCACGATTGGTATTTAAAAATTTTAAAACTTTAAGAAACTTGCAAAATTTAACCATTTTCCGAATTTAAGGGTGTTTTTTTCGCACGTTAGGGTCTCGCGCTGAAAGTAAAAATTATTTTTTTTTAAAATGCATTTTGATAGCTACCGATTCATGTTTATCGTATGGGGTGACAACGTCACGATTGGTATTTATAAATTTTAAAACATTAAAAAACATGCAAAATTCATCAATTTTTTGAATTTAGGGGTGTTTTTCCGTACTTTAGGGTCTCGCGCAGAAAACATAAATTATCCACATTAAAAGGCCATTTTGACAGTTATCGATTCACGTATTCCATATGGCGTGAAAACGTCAAGACTGACTTTAAAATATTAAAAAACAACACAAAAAACACAACCATTTTCTGAATTTAGCTCATTTTGGCAGCTATCGATTTGTGCATAACATATGGCGTGACAATGTCACCTAAATATCAATTTTGAACAAAATTGGAAATACTACTAGATGGTGCCCCCCTGTGTTCGAAGAGCTGTCAACTTCATAGTTTTGGAAATCTGTTCTAAAATTTTTAATTCTCGGCCCCCAAAACCCCGATATATCAATTTTTAAACAAATCTGAGATGCTCAAATGGAACCGCCCACACCTCGGGCAGCTGTTCACTTTATAATTTGTGAAATTTGAGAACATTCATAACTTTCGCCTCCCACGACCTCTATATAACAATTTTCAACTAAATCTGGTGTACTTAGATCGCACCCTTCCCCCGCGGGGAACTGTTAACTTCATAATTGGTGAAATCTGAACCAACATTCGTAATTCTTGACCCCCAAAACCCCTTTCTACCAATTTTGAACTAAATCTAAGATACTTGGATGATACCCCCCCCCCTCCAGAAGCTGTCAACCTAATTTTTGAAATCTGGTCAAAATTTCTTAATTTTCGGCTCCAAAAATCCCTATATACCAAGTTTGAACGAAATCGGAAATACTAGATGGTAGCCCCCCCCCCAACTCAGCGGGAAGCTGACAACTTTATAGTTTTTTAAAATCCGTAACCCTCGACCACAAAAACCGCTACATACCAATTTTCAATTAAATCGGAGATACCAGATGGTATCCCCCCCCCTGGGAGCTTTCAACTTCATAATTTTTGAAATATGATCGAAAATTTGAAATCCTCACCCTAAAAAACTCTTTTATACCGACTTTAAACGGAATCGGTAGTCTATAATCAGTATTTGTTTGGTCCGCTATAATATTTGTCAATCCCAATCCCAATCTAACTTCAACGACGTGTTCCACAAGTATAGATAAATAAAAAGAATAAACCTAATATATTTGTTTGAAAAAATTTTTTCGTGTGTTGCGGTTTTAAATAATAATTAATTTATTCTGTGTAAATTGTAACGTTTCGGTTTATTACAACCATCATCAGACTACATCTATCTAAAATTAAAAAATCATATTTTTGATAAAAGTTTTACAAAATATAAATTTAAGAATTGAAATACAAAAAAGTGAGAGTTTAAAAAACAGTGAATATAATTTTTGACATACATATAAAAAACATACAGAGCAAACAGATTAAGAAAGGACTTTTTTTTATTAGATATTACGAATAGTGAACTTTTAATTATATAAAATAAATCTTGAAAAACAAAGAAAATATCAACAGTGGCTTACCTTACTTTATTATTATTTTAAAATATATTTATTTTAAAATATTTGTACATGCTTTTCGATTTTCGATTTTAATTCTTTTGTTGCTTTGCGTGCATTAATTGTGTATTCTACTATTGTTGTTTTTTTTTATTAAAAATTTTTGCAGATATAATCCTTGCGATGATTGTGTTTTTTCAAAATTTAGTTTATACAGAGTGTTTTGATTTGGTTGTATATACAGGATTTTATTATTTTTATTTAATATTTAATGAGATGTTTGTAAATGTTACTTAGATTGTCAGTGTCAAATCTAAAGTTTACTGCTTTTGGGTGTTTGGTTTTCATCGTTACGTCTTAGACTGTATTTATGTTCATAAATTTGTTTTTTCAAATATTGTTTTTTTTTCACCAATATATGTTTTGTCACATTCTAAGCAGTTTATTTTATATACAACGCTGGCTGTGTCCAATTTATCAGTTTGTAAAGATTATATTAGAGAGGTTGTTGGTAGTTTTTTCCACTACATTTATGTTGAGTGGTACTTAATACTTTTGATATTTTACTATTTATTTCAAGTATATATGGAATTGATATAAATTTTTTATCTTTTTTGGCCTTTAGGTAAGATGTTAAATCGTAAATTTTATATATTTGGTTTTTTATTATTGGTTCAAAGAATTTTTTTGGAGAGTTATTTTCTGTAAGCACCTCTTTGATTTTTTTTAAATTTTTAGATTTTGATTGCATGGTCGGTAAGGGCTGTACCAACGCTTTTTTATACTTTTGTGGTACATATGAATTGTAATTTAAATATCGACCCGACCAAACTTCCTTTGTGTACCAATTCGTTTTTATTGAGGTTTAATTTTTGTATATTAAAGTGAGATCCAAGAAATTTATAGAATTGTTTTTATCAAGTTCACTTGTAAATTAAGGGTGTTATGATATTTAAAGTGTATTCGATTTTATTTGAAGGTAAACATATCAAACAATCATCTGCGAGACGTTTGATATAAATCTAATAGATTCAGGGTGACCACCCATCATAAAATCATGATTTTTTTAAGATGTGTCATAAAACCGTCGTAAAATTGGATAAATGTCATAAAAATTATAAAATTTCATAATCTACCCTTTGCGGATCACTATTTTTTGAGACAGTTTTGTAATTTTACATATTTTATTTTGCAAATAGCCCCTGTATACATTAATTTCGTGTATTTAAAATGATTAGCCAAATAAAAATTTTGGACTAATATTAACGGACTATTACAGCAAATGAATTCTGCTATACCATGATCTTTCTTTATTTTATGCTTTTGAAAAGAGATAACCTAAAAAAATGAGTGCAATAGCGACTTGTTTTCAAAAAATGTAAATCAAAAACATGAATGGAAGAAAAACAACATATAATCCCGACTGGAAAGAAAAATATTCCTGGCTAATACAGGATAATTGCAAGTTAAGTTGCAAAATTTTTAAAATTGATGGAAGTGGCATTGGTCAAGTCAAGGCTCACGAAAAAGGTGTTTTTATACAACGTGGTTCCTTTTATATTAGTATGTATTTATAATATAACATAGGTAATAGTTAAGTGTTGACTGAATAATTCTCTAAAATCATATGTATCATATGTAACTTTCTTGTTTTTTTATGTTAGCATATTTTAATTAATAGCTAAGTGTTGATTAATAGTTCTTTAAAGTGAATGATCTCCTGCTATTATATGTATGGTCAATTTGATGTTTTTTTTTGATAATACACTATTTTTTTTATAATTTTTGGTTTTCCTTAATATGGTGTATGCAAGTAAACATTTTTTAAGTTAAAATTGACACATATTTTTTTAAAAATATTTAAGTCATAATTTTTCTGAAAAAATGTTATAAATTCAAAAAAAAAAATAACGGTTTTGTCAGTGGTCACACTGTTAACTTTAAAATTACACAGCCAAAAAAAAATATTTAAACAAAACCAAAAAAATGACACGGTTAATATTCAGAAGGACTTATAAACTACGATAACCACTTTAAACTACGAAACTCAAGTACATTTGGCTTCACTTCTAAATAGACGTAAAAAAGTTTGAAAATATACAAAAAAAAAATAATTTGACTATATTGACAGTTTATTATATTTAAAAAATGAAGACGCAACGAAACATTGTTGTCCCAAAACTCAAGGACTCTGACTGAATACAGAAAGGATGAAACTACAGATACTGGACATCTAACTTTAGTCTGTCGTTGAGGTAGAAAGGTGGAATAATTTAAACTTGGGCCTTATTTCATCGTAGAGATAGAGGTCGAAAAGATATTAATGGTAACGATGATTAAAGAGTTAATGTTAGGTGGTCATTAGAAGCGTGGTAAGAAGTATGATCATAGATCATTTTTTTTTACCTAGAATATTTTATGAATCTTAATTTTTAATAAATTTTAGGCCTTACTTTAGCCATCAATTTCTGAATGAAAAAGAAACTAAAAAATTAAATGTAATAAAAAATAAAAATAATGCACCCATTACCAATTCTAATGGTGGTAGAAACGACAAGACATTCAACAATCTTTTATTTTAGATAGTAATAAGAAGTTAAAAAAATTAAAAAGTGGTGCTTATAGACAATAGGAAAAAAACATACTGGTTGTTCTGGCTTAGGAATCTGTCAATCACTTTGATGAAAATATTAGATAGTTTATGGTCGTTCCAATTTACAGCCCGATTCTTCACCGACAACGATAACTTTAACACTATTTGACAGTTCAAAATAGCCTTTTTGGTACAGGTTTTACGGTCCGGTTCTTTGACGTTTGGAATATTTTATTAGTTTTTTTTTAATTTTCAAAATAAAATTAGTTTACTATGGTTTTCTATCAAAAATCTATACATCAAACCAACTTACCTTGGTATGAAGTTCGATGATGATTCTCCTACACCATCGACGGAAGACATTAATAATCATTAATAATATTAACACTCTGTAGTATACTGTAAGTTAGTGGTTAACTACTCCGTTTAAAGTCAGAAAAAACAAAAGACGGTCCTGTCTTTTCGATCCATCGACATTTCTCGAATCCATTCGGCTGTCATAGATTTAAAGCAACATACAATACAACATAATCTTCGCAAATTCGTAGGGGTTTAAAAAATTAGAAAATTATTTAAACTTGGAAACTCTAAATAAGGGTGGAACTTAATATCTTCCGTCAATGGTGTAGGAGAATCATCATCGAACTTCATACCAAGGTAAGTTCGTTTGATGTATAGATTCTCCTACACCATCGACGTTCGACATTAATAATAATAACACGTTGTAGTCATTTAAAGCCTCTATATATTTGCGAAGATAAATATTAATCTAACTAAATAAAAAACCAATACAAAAAACTAGCTTAAAACTGCTTTAGCAAAACTAGTTGTATCCATAATGGACCTATGATAAAAAGTAGCAAAGGTGGAAGAATCGTTCGACCACCCTGCTGTCTTACGTATAATATCAATGGAAACACCCAGCTTAAAGGCCTTAGACGTCGAAGCATGGCGGGTAGAATGAGGTCCGAAAGACTCATCAATACCAGCCTTTTTAGGGCTTTCTTAATCTATCTACTAATACTGTCCTTAGAAGCTGAGACATAAGGACGGCGAGTGATAATAAACAACTGAGTTTGTCCAGAATCTCGTAAAACTTTTGTTTTGTAAATAAAATTTTTACATTTACACATTTACTACGCATAAAGAAGGATTATCTAAAAAAATCGGAAGCTCTAAACAAGGTTGTAGACTATTAAAGCCTGAAGTCTTAATATGTCTATGAATATTTTTATTCCCCGTAATGAGCAATCGACAATATTATTAATATTAATCAAGTGAATGGTTTGCAATCTATGACCAGTTGCAAGTACCAATAAGGTTGCCAGTTTAATGGATATATCCTTTAAGGAGAGTGATTCCAAAGGAACAAGATTTTTCAAATACAAAATCAAGGGCTGAGTGTCCCAGGTCATATTATATTTGGGCTTTGCTGACCTAATTTTAGATATAGCTCTAAGAAAGCGTTTTAAAACGGGATTTTCTCCTATATCGCCTGGCAAAATTAGGGAAAGAACTGAACGGTGTGAATTAAAGGTGCCATATTTGTGTTCTTTTGTATCTAAAATAAATTGGAGAAATTCAATCACTTGACTAATATTCGCATTAAACATGGAAATCTTATTTTCTTGACAAAAAAACCACAACAACTTTTAAGTTGAATTATATTGTTTAAGAGTCGACTCTTCAATGGATTGTAACACAGTATCAATGGCCTTGCTAGGCACGTTTTTTAAAACGAACGAATGCCGGATGAAATCACGGCAGACAGGGTAAGGGTCTTTGACATCGGATGTTCTTTCTAGCTGAAAGGACAATAAATCAAATTAGAGTTAGGACTTAAAATAGGAGGTTCTCCAAATTTATATTTTAAAAATAAGGGGAACCAAGGCTGGCCGGACCACCAAGGCACAACTATAATACCTTCGGCTCTATCCTGAATTATTTTTAGAATGGTTCTTAAATACAAAAAGGTGGAAAGCTATAAAAGAAAAAATCATGCCAATTTAGAGTGAATGCATCCACCGCAATCGAATCTGGGTCAGGCAAAAAAGACACAAATTTTTGGCAATGGCAATAAATCAGTCTCAGGACTGCGAAATTTTTTAATAATTTTGGAAAAAGCTTCTAAGGATAAGGTCCACTCAGTTTCCCTCGGAAGTTGGCGAGATTCGAAATCGGCGATAAAATTTTCTTTCGTATTTATATACGAAGCTACTAAAAATAAATTCCTGGACTAACACCAATGCCAGATGGATTTTGACAGCATACGTAAATCAAAATGTTGAACACTTCCCATCCGATTCACATAAGCAATCGCTGTAGTATTGTCACAGCGAATTAAAATATTACAATTTTTATAATTTTTGGCAAACAAATTTATGTGTTGGCCCTTGAGATCATCATTAATATACGCACCCCAACCAGATAGGCTTGAGTCCGTATAAATTTCCAGAGCAAAACAGTCTCTTTTTAATTCGTTTCCTGCTAAATTTATATTAGACTGCCAGAGGAGATCTTGGTTTGAATCTAAAAAAATAGACATTTTAGAATCAAAATTCATCTTATTACATCTTAAATTTAAAAATTTATCTCGCTCCAAAGATTTTGTATATACCATTCCATATTTCTGAGCAGGGCAAACAGAAATAAGTAGTCCTATTAATCTAGCCCAATCTCTCACGAGACAGAAACTAATATTTAAAAATTTTGTAATCATATTTAAAATTTTAATTATTTTCTCCTCCGGTAATGAAATAGTCAGAAGGCGTGAGTCATAAATAAATCCTAAAAATTTTTAATGTCTGGATGGGATCAGTTCGCTTTTGCTTAAATTAGTGACAAAACCAAAGGACCTCAAAAGGTCACAAACAAACCTCGTATTATTTTTGACACGATTCATAACTATCTCCAAAATTTACAAAATCATCGAGGTAATTTACACAAGCAATATGTTTTTGTCAAAAAAAGACTACAGCAGGTTTTAAAATTTTTGTAAAAACATAAGGAGCACAGGCTGATCCAAATGGCAAACAGGAAAATTCTAGTAATGTTTCGTTCCAGCAAAAACGTAAAAACTTTCGGTGTGAAACATCCACTGAAATTAAAAAGTAAGCATCCTTAAGATCAATGGAAGTCATATACATGTCATGTTCTAATAACCTAGAAACGGTCCTGTGGTCTTCCAACTTAAAATGTGGATAGTTTACAAAAACATCTAACCTTTTTAAATTTAGGATAAAACGTTTTTTGCCACTGGGTTTATCAACTAAGAAAAAAAATGACAAAAATTGGCCTTGAACCTCCTTACACTTTCTTACCGCTCCTAATTGCACCAGTTCGAAAATAGCCTCCCTCATTTCTTTTTGTTCTACATCAGAAAATGTACGAACTTGAAGTGGACAACATTGAATAGGAGTACTTAAAATTGATATTCTAAAACGTTTGACCCAGGAAAGTATTATTTTATCATTTATAATTGTTTCCCAGTTTCGTAAGAAATTATTTAACCTTCCTGCAAAAATACTATTCACCTGGCTTATTTCCTGCGTCGGTAATTTTGACTACGATTCTCGCTCCTTGAGGGGTAATACTGCCTCTTGTCTTTCGCCTGTGCCACTGGGTCCCTCCTTTGGCGAAAGGGGCGCTGTTGGTTTCCCGAGTACCTTGGAGTGTTTCCAGTAGTTTTTCTTCCCCCTCTTTCCACCGCCTGAACCCGACTTTTTACAGTCTTGCTAGGCGTAAAAGACGAGGCAGAGGATATGTTTTTACCAACTCTTTCAAGTGCTTTTGCCTCCTTTATTTTTTCCCCCAGGTCCGAACCAAATAAAAATACTCCTGGACAGGTATCCATTACCATCTCTCTAAATTGCCTATTCTGAGCTTGGCAAATGGCATTACGCCTAATATGTGAAATTTTACAAAATAAACCTGCTTGCAAACGACCCGAATCCCACTGATGATTTAATAATCTCTGTTTTTTATTAGATGGAATATCTTCCCCCTCAACGAGCAAAATATTTAGGGATCTACCGAAAGCAGAGACTATATACCAACTGTTTCTGTAAATCCACATAACAACCATCCTTCTTTTTAATCAATGATGGTAAGTGAGGTAAAATTTCGGGATTTACTTCTGGAGGTCTGATAAATTTTAAATTCTCAGGGAAAATATTATTTTCAAAAATAACTTTCATATCATCCTCCAAAATACCTTGAGAGAATAAATGGTGCCACCAAGAACAAATACAGGCATGTAAACCTAACTTTGCCTTCTCCGTTTGCGGGTTTTCTCCCAAAATTTCCCGGATCTCTTCCTCCAGTTCCAGATCATTATCATGAATCGATAAACCAGGAGAGCCTGGCGAAGATGGTATCTTATTTCCATTCAGACCTGCAACACCCAGGCTGCGGCCTCTGCTGGAATTCTCTGCGACCGCGTCGTGCAAGAGACGCCCATTACAGTACACAGAACTTGAACGGTGATATTGCCGCGTACATAAGGACGACCTTGGCGAACGATACCGCACAATGCTTGCGGATCGCTCTCTATTTAATCGACGGCTGCGACACCGACGGTTTATTGATCGTTGCCGGGTCCGAGGCTCTTGTCGAGAGCTTTTCGTACTGTGTGAGCGAGATCTTCCGCGGTGTGAATGTTTCTCTTCGCTACCGCTAGAGGGCCCATGTCGTATTGAACGGGAGCAAGAGCGTTGCCTCGATGTCGCTACATTTTTTTTAAATATTGATTCAAGCAAGTTTTTTTTAGAAATGTCGTCACTAGGTGATCTACGATGCCGCTTATTTCCTTTACCCATGATCTAAAATAAAAATTCTACAAAATAAACGTAAAATTAGGGTACTTACTGTGCTCTTAAACACAAAAAATTACTAATTTTACGATGCACCAAAAACACGGGTGTTAACGAATATACTCACAAATACAATGACAGCCGAATGGATTCGAGAAATGTCGATGTATCGGAAAGAAAGAAAAGTACCTAACTTTATTGCTTTTATTGAAATACATTTTAAAGCAGGTAGCTATTTAATTTTTTTAATGAAAGAACGCTGAAACAGAAAAACATGCTTGGGTGTCTTGCGTAATATATGCGTGGAATTTAATGGAAGCTCACCAAAACACATATCCGCATGTCCTACGTACGTCAAAATTCCTATATTAACCATCTGTAGGTTTGCGGCGTTTCAAGGCAGTCGTTAACAATATATGACGTTCAAATATCAACAGTGTCAAATAGCGTTAGTCGTCGAGCATTTGACCAAAAACTATCTAATAAATTTTAATTTCTGGTATTCAAGGAGACTCGTATTTTGGTGTCAACACTGTCGATATGCATTTTGAGCTCGACCAAAAACTATCTAATAAATTATTATTTTTGGTGTTCAACAAGACTTGTATGTATATTTTTCTTTTTAGTGACAATTTCCTTCACACCGAGACCCCTCATATTCGTAGGTCCCCCTGAACTACAGCTTCGATTTGACTGTTTCTTTCAAGTTTTTTTTTAACTAATCGAGACATATACGTTGTCAAATTTCACACTTTAAGGTCAGTTACGATATAGGGAAATAGTTTTTAGCAACACTGCAAGCCTGTCGGTATTTAACATGAAACTCCATTAAATCCTCCAAATGATCTCGACCGAACACCGAAACAGTACTTGATTTGTATTACAAACTTTGCAAGATTTATCAATGATTAATTTTTTTTTGATCGTTCCAAGCTTTTAGAAAAAAGAAAACCTAGTTCTTTTTTTGCATTATAAAAGGGAATTATATAATGCAAACGAAATTATTAATAATCTTTCAATTTTTTAAAAAATCGGGAAAGTAGAAGCGAAATGGTAAAGATAGTCGCCCACCGCAGGTTGCCTTTGTTATATCGAAAAAGAAAAGAAAGTTTCGTGTAGGAAGTTAGCATGCAGTTTTGAGAAAATTAGTATGTTTGCGTTTTTAATTTCGCTTGTAATGTTTTGACTAAAAACACATTACAAGACGACCGCAAAAAAGGTTTTCCCCAAAAAAATGGAACAAAAGTTTTTTAGCGTTTTGTTAGACCATTTGGTACCTATACTATACAATATACCAAACTTTTAACTCCAGAACTATTAAAAAATTCAACATGCCTATTAAGACCAATATTTTACAGAATTAAATAACTAATATAAGAGCAGCTTTCAATTTTAAACGGACTACTGAAAAAGGTTTAAGAGAAACTACTATTGATTTGGCCTCAAAAATGTGTGGAACGCAGTAAATAGCGTAACATTTCCAATTTCTCTTCTAAGTTTTCTAAATCTTCTTTACTCCACTCGAAGGAAAAGGTAAAATTATGCTCGTTGAGATTCCAAAATAGTTCCAAAAATTTTTCAGCTCTTTCAAAATTAAAATTTTTGTGTGTACTTCCCCTAAGTTTTTTTGGGATGAAAGACATTCATTCTTTAGAGACGCTGCACCAATTTCTTATTGTAAAGCCGCGTCCTTGAATTTCAATAACATCTAGCGCCAACTTTTCTCTAAGTAAGAAGCCAATAGAAATTCATTCTCAAATTCAATCGCATTTTTTCTCATAACATAGTTTGCACACCTAGGTCAGGATACTGCTCCAAAAATAATTGCTTCCATCTCTAATATATCTGGATCGCCTTATCGTCTTTTTCCTCGCCACAAAAATCCTTGAGCTTTTCGATCTTCTTTTATAATTTTCACTTGATGAAATATTTCTCTTTGTCGATAATCACAAAGTTCTCTAAGTAAGGAGTTAAGCAAATCTGGTCCTTTTAGCAATACGTCATTTAGATTTACTCTATTTGATTTAGCCGCTGCGTCTAAAACGAAACGCATTTTGCCAGGCTTATTTAGATTTTATAGGCCTAAATGAGGTAAATACCCATTATTATTTTTATTTTGATTAACTTCCACTTCGGTTAACTTTTTAGCGTAACCTTATTCCAGATAGTATTCGATTTTATGTGTTTATTCTTTTAAAAATCCTTCTATATTGTCCATTTTTCTTTAGATTTGTTTGTTAAATTTACGTGATCAGTTTTCTACAGAAGTCCAGTTTCTCAACGATTTTCTTGAATTCTTTTTGTAGTGTTCTCCAAAATTTTCTTTGTCCTTATTTCTTCATGGTTTGGTTAACAATTTCGTTTAGTTCCAGATCTGCAGACTGTACAAAACATGAACATTCAGTGTCGATTCTTCCTATGAAACTTTTTCCGATGTTGCCATGCACTACCCAGCCAAGTTTACTTCGTGAAAGGATTGGCATATGTTTTCCTCCTTCAATGGCTCCTCTAGCAATAATAAGGTCAATAATTTCCTGGCCTATTAGGACTTTTGATTTTGCATTTTTTCGAAAAGATATTTCTATAGCTTCTAAATAACTGTATTTCTTAGGCAGTTGTTACACGTTGACACTTGGGGTGGATAAATGTAATTTGCTTACCGTGGTAACAGTTTCCATCACGTATACTTTCTCCTCTTGTTTTACTCTGATTTTAATTGTTTTTTATTTGATTTTTCTTGGCAATGTAAAAATGCGAAAAAATTGAAGATTCCCACTTCTATTTTATTATCGATGCTTTTAGCTGTTACGAAGTAGCTACTTATTTAAATTTATGGAAAATATTTAAGAAACCGGGCAAAGTTTAAGATGCAATTTTTCACCCAATGCCAAAAACACAAAATTCATTGTTAGAAAAAACAGTTATATTTTTCTTATTTTTGAAAAGGGTCTGGCAGCTGATATTTTAAAGTATTTAAAACAATAAAGAGGAAGTAAGGACTATCTGGAAAAAAAAACCTAAAAAGGCGTCGGTTGATATTTTCAGTGGGCTGTAAAGTACTGTTACTACCGTTATTTTTTAACTCTTTGAAAGCCTAAGCCCAATTGAATTTTTTAAATAGTAATAATATTATACAACTTGTGGCACCATGTTGAAAAGTTCGATTTAAAAGAAAATTGACTTTGTAACTTTTTTAAACTATATTTTGACCGTTACTTTAACAAGTAGTAGTTTTTACAACAAGCGGATATAGTAGTGATTTTCTTACAAGCGTTAGTTTAAAAACGCGAGTAAAAAAAGCACAGTTTAAATGCGAAACACAATTTTTTTGTACCTTTTTTTTCGACTACAATCAAGACCTACTTTTCTAAAGAAGAAGAGCAATCTGATAACTAATCTTTGGTAAGTAAGAAATGAAGTTATCTTTGATTTAAAAGAATTTCCATCTAATTTTTGTTCAAGTACTTTAAATTTGTAAGCTTGACGAATAGAAATTGTCCTGGAAGCTAGAAAAATTAAATGGTTCTGCAATCGCGTTTTCTAGTTAATTTTTTTAGTTAGTGACCTTATAACACCGTTAGTCATTTTAGTTTTTGACGTTTATTATTTTCTAGTATTTTTGACATTATTTTTTAAGAAATCTTGGCCAAATTTTTTTGCACCCGTGTGCAAAAAAAAAGATTTCTTGCGTTGGTCACCAAAAAAAAAAGGTTTGGTTATTTGAGAAAAGTTACTAAAATCATGTTTTTGATAAAGGTATAAAAAAACCTTCTTGAAGGTCAACAATTTTTCAAAATAAATTTTATTCATTCACTCAGAATCCAAATCAGTATTTGGCAACCCTGAAATTTCGTTGTTGTAGAAAGTTTGCCAAGTATGGTGCTTGAACCATTGTTAAAATCGCAATAAAGAAACTTGATGGAGTTTAAAATGTTTTTAATTTAAATTAAAACATAATCATTAATATTTTTTTAAAGTTTTGTAAACCTTTTTTTTGTTGCTTTTCTTGTTTTCCTGAATTTCAGTAAGAATATGGGAGTTTATTTTCCATTTGCTTTTAAACTTTCAATACCTATTCAAGAATTAAGTTTTTCTTTTAAAACTTTCTGTTTGAGAATTCCTATGTTTATCTCCCTTATATTAAAATAAAATTTAATTTAAACCCTTTACCTATTTTACATTTTTATCAGGATTTAAGTTCAAACGTAGACACTTTGAGGTAACTTTTAGCTTTGAAATTCACGTCGTCAAAAAGGGGATTTTAATCATTTTAAATGAAACCGACCGCGAACCTTTTTAAACATTCTAAACAGCTTTCATAACCTTTGACATATCTGGTAGGCAGCCAGCGATAGCACCCTGTCAGCATTCCTGTTAAATATCGTTGAGAGGTAGGATAAATCAGTTTTGCCTCTGTGTTCGTTAAGGCAAAGATCTGTGTAAATGCAGTTCTTTTAATTAGCTTTTTAATGTTGCTATCGTTGCATCTAATGCAAAACTCAATGAATAGAATGCAAAAAAAAACAAAGGTTCAAGGCAAGGAAAACCAGGAAAATTTGTTCAAATGAAAGTTTAAGGAACGAACCGAAATTTATTTTCTCAACAATGTGTCATTATCGTGGATATTTGGAAACCCTTACTCTTCAGCGGTAACAACTTTGAATTGCGGAACAGCGGAATGAACCAAGGGTAAACTTCATGGTCCACTAAGCACATATTAGTATATAACCTTAGGAAGTTTTAATTTTTATTAGTATTGACCTGATGATGATTGCAGATACAAAACCCACCGAAACGTTGTAATAAAGTAAAAATGAAAATCAAGAAAGTTTGAAATTCTAGTTCACTTCTTATAATAATATCCTGTTGCTTGTAATTTTTTTAGTATAAAATTTACAACACGGTCAGAAAAATTAATACAAAAATGTCGGTGAATGACAACATAGAAGTCTTCCAGAATAAATAAAACGTACAATAAATTATCAACAAGGCTGGCAAAGAAAACACAGAATTAACTCTCTCGCAAAATGTAAACTTAGTGCCAAAGTTTATCAGTATATTAATTTTTACTCTGATGATGGTTTTTATAAAACAAAACTTCAGGTATTTTATAAACTGATTGATTTTTTTCTGACCACAACCCACAAAAATATATATAAAAAAAAAATTACAAAACTGTGAGGAAAATCAGTATAAAAATTGATAAAAATGCCGGGAAATGACACGAGAAGGTTCTACGGCATAAACAAAACGTACAAGAAATTATCAACAAGGCCGGCAAAGGAAAAAACCAGAATTCACTTCCCACAAAATGTGAAAATGTAAATTTGGAGGCAAAGTCTATAAATATATTAATGTAATCTGAGGATGGTTTTTATAAACCAAAACGTCAGGTATTTTAGAAATTCATTGATTTTTTCTGACCCCAACCCACAATAATATATTCGAATAAAGTTACAAAACGGCCAGGAAAATTAATATAAAAGTTGACAAGAATGCCGGTAAATGTTGAAAAGGTTCTACGAAGGAATACAGCATAAGCAAAACGTACAAGAAGTTATCAACAAGGCTTGTAAAGGAACAAACAGAATTTACTTTCTCACAAGATGTAAAAATCTAAATAAGTTTATACAGATATTAATGTATTGGTAATGGTTTTAACAAACCGAAACATCACCTATTTTACAGATTTATTGATTTTATTTCTTACCGCAACCCAGAAAATTATATCCAAAAAAATTTAAAAAACGGTTAGAAAAATTAAATAAAAAACAAACTGTGGCACAGTAAATCTAACGAAAAACAAAGAGTTTTTTCGATTTCAATTTCGATTGCTCAAACAGAGGGTGAAACCTAGGACTAAATAAAGTTTGACAAGAATGCCGGGGTATCATAGCATAGAAGGTTCTATGGAAACATGCAGAATAAAGAAAACATACAAGAAGTTATCAACAAGACTTGCAAAGGAAAAAAAATAGAATTAACTTTTTACAGATATTAACTTATTGTGATCGTTGTAATAAAATTTTACAAGTTGATTGATTTTATTTATGACCGCAACCTGGGAAAATATATTCAACAAGAACTCTAGTTTCAAACAACATCTTCGAAAGATCTGCTGAGGAGCCATTTGCTTTTGGCTGCATTCTTACCGTTTACGAATAGTTTGGAATGTGTTCACCCACTGTTGAAGTTTAGTTGATTTGTTAAGATCACTTTGAATCTGTTTCTTTGTTATACCTGGGCGTGGTTGCCGACTCATTTTTTTCTCTCATAGTAAGAAAACAAAAAAGTAAACTAGCATTTCTTTTACTATATATATTTTTGTATTTTAAAGAAAACTGTAACATTTTTATTGATAAATAATATATACTGGAGAACAAAGAAAATGCAACACCAGAAAGGACAAGTAATTTATTTATATATTAATACATTAGGATTAATTGATTACATTTTCAAGAAGATTCCTCCATGATAATCATCAAAAAATTAATAATAAGTGGCTCCTCCATGGTTATTTATGCACTCGTTTGTTCTATTGGGCATTGACAAAAAGGAGAGTTCATTTAAGTTTCCAGGGGGACGTGGTAATCGACTAAGATTGCGCCCCATCATATCCGATACGTGTTCGATAGGCGATAAGTCAGGCGATCTTGCTGGCCATTCCAAAGTCTCTATGCCAAGTTCATGTAAGAAGTCCATTGTTTTACGAGCAATATGCGGTCTGGCATTATCTTGTTGAAAAATGTCATTTAGGATAGTTTGTAGGTCGGGATGTAAAACTGGCTACAGTACTTCATCAATATATCGCCGAGCAGTCAGATTGCCGTTGATGAAGACAAGAGGTGATCTGCCTCCTAAACATATAGCACCCCATACCATGATACTTTGCTGTCTTGCTGTATCACGTTCAACAGCAAAGTCTACATTTCGTCTCTCACCTGGAAATTGCCTAACTCTCATGCGTCCATCATGGCCGCCTAAAAAAACCTGGATTCGTCGCTGAAGCTTATGGTATTCCATTCGGCATTCCAGTTTTGCCGAGCTCTGCACCACTCCAAGCAGCGAGCCTTATGTTGTGCGTTCAAAGGTAGCACCGAAAGCGGACGGTTAGCCCTCAGCCCCATACCAAGCAATCTTCGATTAACTGTCATCCTTGAAAACAGTCGTCCTGTAGCTGCAACTAGAACATCTCTTACTTGGCGTATACTGTCCCGTCGATTTCTGATAGCAAGAAGTCTGAGTTACCGTAAATCACAACCTTGTAATAATCTAGGGCGTCCAGAACCCGCACGACGTCTCAACATTGGACCACCTTCTCCTAACTCTTAACACTGTTGATGGATTGTCATTTACCCTTCTTGCAATTTCCCGTAAACCAAAACCAGCCTCTTTCATGCCTACCTTTCTCGAAATTGTTTAAATGAAATTGTTGACGACCGCGAACTCTTTGCATTTTTATTTTTTAAGTAAACTGTAAGCGATCCAAAAAGACCAAAAACTATGAGAAAAATGATTTAAAATTTTCAGAAAAGGTCTTTCATGTGTTGCTTGTTTTTGAAAATGAATAGAAAAAATCTGTGAAAAAAGGAAAGATTGGAAGACAAAAAATTTATCAAATATTTCTTTTGAGATAAGGTACACAAATAATTTTCATTCATATAATTATCCATTTACATGGTGTTGCATTTTTTTTATTCCCCAGTATATATATGTATAAGAAATATCGATCTGAATTTAAAAAAATCTACACGGTGTTCAATTTAAAATAAAGAAAGTTATGCCAAAAATACATAAATTGAGAGATTAAATAAAAAACGAAAACTGTACACATAATAAATCTCTGTGCATTGTATATTTTTTTTGATATTTGGTGTCGTTTCCTAAAAACAAAATCATATAGATACCCAAAATACCGGTTTTACGTTTTTAGTCTATTGTCTCTCTGTTTGTTCTACTTTTACTATTTAGACTCCCGGGCAAGACATAGGCTAACGCCTATCATCAAAATCAGTTCAGGGGAACAAAAATTATGACCATTTATGGCAAGAAAAACTGGAAAAACAGGTAATACCGCAGGCAAAGGTGCGGGACTTCAGCTAGTTAAATAATAAACGAGTTAAAAGGATGTCATTTATGGTTTCACACCATGTACATACTTTTGAAACACCTTGCAAAATCTCGCGACCGGATAAATATATTACATGGTACTTTTTTTTGGTTTAATTTAAAAAAATGGATGCAGATAAATTTTATTGTTAAACCGGTAATTATTTATTCATGGAGCGATTTGCTAAAGCTTTTACTTTGCTAAAATAATAATTTTTGTAACAGATCTATGTCACTTTGGATTTATTAACAACTATTTAAGAGTACGTCATTTTTTTGTCCGTTCCGTAACACCCTTTTTACGTATTAAAATAAAATGACAATTTTTTTTTTCGTTAAAGTTTGCGACCCGACAAATATATTTTTTGGTGCGTTTTAGTGGGATAGGGTCAGAGAGAAAGAACCAAGTTTATTCTTTGCCGACGTTTCGACAGTTTATTGTGACATCTTCAGGGCTCTACAATACAAAGAAAAAGAGTGCGTAAGATAACAGAAAAACAGAAAAATCAATTTAAAACATTTTTCACGTCTGGGTAGGTTTGGAAATGTATATAAGTTAGTTTTGAATAAATTGATATTGAATATAAGTTAATTAGTGGCTACATCGGTGGGTATATAATATAAAAGTGTTGCAATGTTTATAAATTAATTAAAAAACTTATCGAAAGTTATTGGTCCTCTATGCCAAAAAGTCTTAAAAATAAAAACATAATCACAGATAAAAACACGTACAACATAGGAAGAAGAAAAACGGGCTTTCCGTTGTTAAAACCACACTAATTTAAAATTTGTTTATATACCAACGTCAGGTCTTCTTTTGTTGATTAAATGGGAAAAAAAAACAATTGATAAGCACTGCTACACTGTACAAAAAGTGAAGAGAAATATATAAAATAACAAAATGGACTAGAAACATTCAACTAGTATTCTATACAGTAACGGATGAAAAGCGACACTCTTTAAAAAAAATAAAATTATTACGGTGCTTAAGCGATCTCATATACCTTCCTAAGACACGAAGTTAAAGACAATAAAAGTTAAAATAATACAAACAAAAGTACAATTTTTAGTAACAATTAACAATAAGGAACTAGCAAAAAGGACAAGGTATAGTTTTAAAATAAAAATATTAAAAAAAATATATATAAAAAACACATATTTAAGCAATAAAATTTTTCTTGGTATAATGACTAAACAAATTATTTATAGTTATGAACTCTTATGACGACAATTACGTAAATTTATTTAAAATAGCGAAATAAGCAGAATTAAAAAGTTCAATTTCTCTTTAGCTGTTTACTGAAGGATACTTATTAATGCAAATTGCTTCAAGCATTTTGCGTTTAGCTTCGGTATTTTGACAGCCGATTATTTTTGTACTCTCAAAATTAAAGCTATGTCCTTACTCCCTTGTGTGCTCTACAAGAGCCGTGGGGTGAGCAATATTGGGTTTTTTTGTGTCTCCTACATGTTCTTTTATGCGGGTCTGCAGGTTTCTTCCTGTTTCACTGGATGCAATTTTTACATTGTATTTTATAGACCAGTCCTGTGCTCTGTTCTTTTAGGGTTTTAGTTTTTATTTTGGTATAAAAATTTTGACCAATGCTGTTTTCATTTTTAAAAGCCACTTTTACTTTCTGGGACGTAAGAACTTTAATTATGTTTTCGGATAATTTTTTGACATATGGAATTTTATAGTATGGAGCGGTTTGTGGGTTAATATTGGTATTATGAATATTTTTAGTTAGTATTCGATTAACAAGAGATAATGGATAATTATTTTGTAGTAACAATAACCTAATACGTTTTAAATTTGATTGATGGAATTCTGGACTAGATATTTGTAAGGCTCTATTTTTAGGTTGTTAATGATATTTAATTTTTGTTTGAAAGAATGATTTGAAAAATAGTTCAGAAATCTTTCCGAGAATGTTGGCTTGTGATACCAATCGACTTTCAAGGTTCCATTTTCTGGATTTCTAATAATTTTGATGTCTAAGAATGCCGAACTTTACCTTTTGGTATTACAGTCAAAATGTCACAATGTTGTCTTGTAGAGCCCTCAAGATCGTACAATAAAGTATAGGAACGTCGTCGAAAAATAAATTTGGTTCTTTCTATCTGACCCTATCCCACTAAAATGCACCAAAAAATGACTAAAGTTTGTGGAAATATAATTTTAACCTATTAGAGCACAAAATTAAAACAATAATTATCTCTTAAAATTACGCTTTGTGATAAAATTTTTGTTGTATTCTATTTTGTACAAACGCCTTAAATATGTTAAAAAGTTTATTTAAGTTATTCAAATTTGTAGTAAAAATACGGGAAATCAATAGAAAAGCTAGTTACTTCGGACATAAAAGTAGGATATAATTGTTGCGGAAAATACATCTAAATAAATAAAATACACATATAAATCAGGTACCAAGGACGAAAAAACTTAATTTCTATTTAACTGTGAACATCAGCCTCGAATAATAATCTATGTACAAAATCTTCATTAGGTATAGAAAAGAAGTCGGAACGAGTTTTAGATTCACTTTTCGGCTTTTTTATTCTGCAGAAAACATCAGTATCAGATGATTGGTATATCCTCCTTTGATGGCCAAATATAATTATTACAGAAAATATAATTATTACATATTCTGCCTAGAAATTTCACAGTCAGAAGTTCTGATTTCACGTTTATCACTTTTCCTAAAATAAAATAAAATAAAATAAAATAAAATATTATCAACTTCATGAACTTAAAAAGCATTACCTAAACCTACCTTACCTATTAAAACTCATTGTGGAAAATAAGAGAAAGCGGCGAGCCGTTTTACATTTGGTAAAGATATAATCACACGCTGGATGAAGCGCCTGATCTAAAACAAAAAATATACAGTACTGATGTTACAAAAAAATAAACCAAGTATTGATGTTATATGGGTTCACCATTTTTTCTTAGATAAGATTTAAACCTCTGTGCATCGAAAAACTTAAATTTTAAAAATAATGTTCTTCTTCCGATAGGACTTCCACTGCTCCTTCAATGGCTTCGTTCAGCTCCTCGGCATTTCATATTAATCAATTAAAAATATTTTCTATCGGATTAATATCAGGACTGTTGGTTGGCCAAGGAAGTTTTCTATATTGTTGTTGTGAAACCAGTTTTGCACCACATTTGCGGTGTGTACCGGGCAGTTATCTTGCTAGTAAATAAAATTATCTTGATGCAAAATCGTAACATTGGGAAGCATAAAATCGTCTAAAATTTTAACGTATCGTTTACTGTTAAACCTACAACAAACACCCATAACCCTAGAACTAAACCACCCTCACATGTTGACGTTGATTTTAAGATCATCTTTTCTCAAAAATCGTTTTCTTTAGATTATATTTTTTTATTCTTGTGTACGCAGTTGGTCGGGAGCCAGGAAACATGCTCACAGCAGATGCTCGGGCACATATTGCAAATGGATTTTGCTTCAAATGACCAAGGAGTGCGTCGTCTTGCCCTTGGGCACTAATTTTCGTCCTGACCATTGCTTTCTCCTAGTGGTATTGTTTTTGATCCAACGCTTCTTCCTGTTATTGTATTTTCACGAACTCCAAAATGGTTTGACTAGTTATCTGTCAGATCTAGAGTTATAGTTTGAGTTTTGATAAATTTTAATGCTTAAGAAGTTTTTTATCTTTCAGTACTAAATCCCCAAAAAGGTGAACATACCCGGTAAAATAATGAAAAAAAAGTTTTAGCTTTTAAGATATTATTTGTTGATAATCCATTGTGGTTAGCAAAACCAATTCTTAAAAAATAAAAGATTATTAAATAGTTTCCCTTTTACAAAAAAAATATATTTTTTTAAAATATAGTTTTACAGAATAATATAGTATATTTCCTAACTAGTGCTGAAAGTGTTACTTTTCCGCACGCGATTGCAGTTGGCTGAACGATGCGTAGCGGAGTTCGGCCATGCAATCAAGAGCGGAAAAGACACTTTCAACACGTGTTAGGAACGCTATTTTTTCTACTAGCGTGAAGAAAACTTAAAAACAAAATTTTTAGTTTTTTTATTTTTTAATAAACAATACATTACTACAACACTATACTTACTACTCGCTACTCATTACTAATATTAATGGTAAACGTTCAATTTGTAGCATTCTGCAGATTATAAGCGGATTGCAGTAGTTTTTTTGTTGTGGAAGTAATGTCTGCGGAATCTGCTTCAACAACCCCTTGGTTGGTAGTTCGACTAAAGCAAAATTTTTGCTTGAAGATGAAGTGCATGGAAGTTCTTTATTACGAGTCGCTAATATTTCGTTCGACATTTTTCTGCGCATTTCCGTGGATTCTTCCAGATATCCTTCAGCCACCGCAGTTGACTTCCAACCACCTAGTCTTTTTATGTTGGTGATTCCCTCTCCACTATCTGCCAACATCGTGGCGGATGATCGCTGGAAACTGGCCGGTGTAAATTTCAGGATTAGCAAGTTTCAGATAACCCGCGATTTCTGATGGATATTTGCCAAATGTATTTATTCCAACACATTGGATGGTACATGCACCTTGTCTATAATTCACAAAAAATCTCTTGTGGGGAGTGCCAGGTTTTCGCAGATTTGCGTATTTTTTTTAAAGGTCTAGATATTTTCCGTTGTTTGCCTCACTGATATCTTCACAATCACGAGTTCCTCCCTTTCTGTAATATCATCCGTTGTCATTTTTGCGAGTTCAGCACGACGACATGCGCCAGCCAACCCGAAAATAGTTGCCACTTTTATCATAAGATATGTGTTATCTGGTGCTTCACACATAAATTCCTTTGTAAAAATTTAGGCTTTCTTGGGTTGGAATCTTACGTTTTGTTTTTTAAGGTAAGACGTAAGCCGAAAATATTTGGCAATGTCGACATTTTTCTGAATTTTGGACCACAGTGTGTTAGGTCGGCAAGTTTTGCTTAAATGCATAAAATAAGCCAAAAAAACTTCTTCTTTTAAACTTTTGACACGCTGGCCGTCGCACCACTTATTGAAAACTACCTTCCTACCTTCCTTTAGATTTTCCGGGAAGCAACTCCACATTGTTGGCTGCTTGTAAGAGAGGCAACTCTTCATCCGATTGGATTATTAAAAATTGTCGTTCTCCACTCTGACGTTTTTTGAGTTGTTGACGACTCGTTGGCAAGGCGATAAAATTGAAATTTTGATATGACATGGTATACGGATTGCTGTTTCTCAGCGACTTGACAGGCCAAACACTAAGCCCACTGAAAAATTTATAGATGTAAGGTACTAGTGCGGAAGAGTAGTGCGGAAAAGTGCCACTTTCAGAACTAAAATGCGTGTGGAAAAGTGGTGTTTTCCGCACGCTAGTAGGAAAAGGTATTTTTTTCGTTTTATTTAGAGTATACTCATTTCCTGCCACATGGATATGTCAGTGATATCAAGAGTTCTTATATAAAACAGCCTATTACTTTTTCCGTCGTGTTTACTTTGAACAAAAAGCGAGTTAAAATTTACCTTTTTAAATTTGCCTGGATAATTTGCACGCATACTGTAAAAACAGACACTCTAGAGCATCCGAATTTATTTTGGTAATTTTAATGCCATACTTATACATAACGTTAGATTAGTTAACTTTATTTAATTTTTACATTCGGTAGGTAATGCTAAAATAATGGCAAGAAAGTCTACTTCATATTAAGGAGTTTAAAACCGAAAAAGTACTTTCCGCAACAAAAAAACACGCATTGGACACTTCTATAAAACATATCTCGGTCGATTTCAACTAATTTTGGATATGTTTTAGAACTAGTGCTAGTTAAGAAAATGGGTCATTTTTATTTCGTTTCTATGACTAGTTTCTGAGATATTCGCTATCAAAATTAATATAATTTCAATTAATTGTAGGTAAGGAAAATAGGTTTGGTTTGTGTAACTTAAAGAAGTTCATAAAAAAATATTTTTTAAGATTAGACTATTCCTCTTGCCTAAAAAAGTTACAATATGTAGTTTATTTATCACTTAAATATCGTAATTTGCAGCCACCATGCAACGGTCTGTCAAATATCATATTTGAGTTGCATACGGTGCGATCCAAGATATCTCTAAAATCAATAATTTTGATCTCATTGCTTTTTTGATCATTTCTCAAAATCGATTCGGTGTATTTCAATTCCATTTTCACAAAACTAATGCCAAACTATTTCCTATCACACATCAAAATGTGATTAATTTTCTTTGACTGAAGTATTAGAAGCCTTCCTTTTTCTTCTCCCAACTATCGGTTTATTTACTACATGCCACACTGTTTTTACCGATATCGTGTTAAAGCTGCTGCTTCCTTCACTGCACCAAATTTCGATAACCCACGTTCAAGAAGAGTGGTATAAACATCAAATATCACTTTTTTGTGTGACAAAATATCGCATTTAAATTGTTTTATTCACTTTAGGGATTAAAAGTGCACTTTTAGTCTCTAATTTTATGGATAAAAGGGACACTTTTAATACCCCAGGGATTAAAAAAAAATAATCCCTGGGGGATTTAAAGTAAATTTTTCCAAATTAAACAATAATTTTATTAAAATTTTATTTATTTGTTAAAATGTATGAACAAAAAAAATAATTAGCATATGCAATACTTAACTCTAGTTCTTATTATGATATATATTTACATTTAAATTTACTTGGGTGCAATTTGCAAGGCTTACGTATTCTGCACATACGTAGCAGTCGCCGCTGCCGTTGTCGTCTTATTTTCTGAAATTAATCTTCCTATGGTTGATGCTGATGCCATATCGACATCGGAGGAGACATTGATGAAAATTTAATCGGCAACATTCTTCTTTTAATGCAATTAATTTTCAGCATAACCTTCAGCGACCGAACTGCTTTTCCAGCCACCATGTCTTTTTCACACATCTATAGTTGCTCCCGAGTCGGCAAGTAAAGAAGCTGATGATCTGCGAAAACAATGCCCAGTATATAGATTTGCGTCTGGTATTCCCAAGTAGCTAGCAATTCTCCTTGGTAGCTGTCCAAATTCCTATGGGCTGACTCATGCATTTCCCATTTTTGTAAGGTACAAAAAATCGTGTATGCTGTGTAGGTGGCCTTAGACCAATATATTTTCTCACCATTTCCACTAGATTAGTAGAGTTTTCACCATACGTTTTTACCAGAAACGAGCGATCCTTGCCTGATTTTGTGTCCCGTAGGATTACCAGAAAAAAGCTTACATGGTCCGAGACATCGCTGCAGTCAAACACCAACTGCTAACTGATTTTCAAAACCACAAATCAGCTTGGTATGTTAAGCCTCTCTTAATTAATTTAAGAAAACTAACGCAACCAAACTCCAATGTTATAACGTTTCGTAATTAGTCATAAAGTTGATGATGACAACTACCGGGTCTATTGTTGCTCACTTTTGACATTGTTTGTTGCTACAGAATTCTCATTTGGAAGAGAACTACAAAAAATATTTGCAGGATTACCAAAACGAGAGAAGAATTTTGCTCAACACCATACAGGATTTGAGAGGTGGGAGGTGGGTATTTTGTGTCGACATATTAAATTTGGAACAACCTGGAAAGTCAGTGTAATTAAAAGTGGTCAGGGAAAGTTGGGGAAATTTCTCTTTGACCAGAGAATGTTGGGAAAGGTCCTTTTTTTTCAAGGGTCTCAAGGGGAAATCTTGCATAAGATGCCCGAACTACTTTCTTGCCAGAGTCATTTCTCCTCTACCAGGAGAGACCAGGTAGTGTTGGATTTCTACCGACTAAAACCCCCCGATTGTGGCTCCGAGTTGGCCAGAGTCACTACATTGCAGCCATTGCTGGCTAATTGTGCACCCTTTGATCCTAGTTTAGCCACTTCATTAAATTAATCCCCTGTACGAGTTTGTACAGGTCCTTAATGGAGTCCTAGTGTTGATTCTAGTTTAACCACCCCATTAGATTTATCCCCTGTACGAGTTTGTACAGGTCCTTAATGGACCAGTGGTTATTGGGTCTAGTTCAATATTCGGTCGCCAGAGCCTCGTCTGTTTTAGACAGGGAGCACCACGAGAAGGTGAGGTTAGCATTTGGATATGAGAGGCTAGATGCATTCGCATCATACCAATCGAAAACCTCTGGTTCCACGCTTAGTGGGTGTAAGCACGGTCTCCAACTGTTCCGAGCAAATATAAAGGTTACAGTATATTCGCATCACTATCCCTTACTCCCTGGGAAAGGTCCTTAAGGAAGTTAAAGTATTTTAAGGAGGTTTTGGCACAACTCAGTAAAAAAATTACTGACACATGATTGATGAAGAGGAAAAAGTAAAAAAATTGCCATGTGAAGAGAATGTCGGCAACTATAAGTTTAAGTTTATCTATTAACATTAGACTTTTAAGTGGTCAGAGGAAATCAGGAAAATTTATCTTTGCTCAGAAAATTTTGGGAAAACATTATTTAGTTCAGTTACCTATTTATTTCAGTTTTTGTTGGAGTTTGTCAAAAAATTACTTGGTCTTATATTTTGTGTCTGCTATGAAAAAACTTCCTTTGGCTTTAAAGATTAAACTTTACCGATTATGTGGCAAAAAAGATTTTTAGAAATGTTTGTTTTATTTTATGAACTTTTTTAAATATTGGCCAGGTAGCTGGATTACACAGGCCGACGTCAGTTTAGTTACAGAAAGGAGAACCATTTTTACTGACTAATTTTGGATCGCTGATTATGGCAATGATAACAGTTTTGCTGCCATTTTTACAATATTCCTAAAGGTCGGCTTGAGTTTCTATTAAAATAACAGTTTTGGCAATTGTTAATTAATGGTAGTGGGGCGGGGGAGCCTTAAGCACTTTGTCATTGGCTATTGTTTTGCCCGAGCAGGTAAGACCGCCTCGTCTATGTGGCGACAATGGCGCGGAGTCGCGGATTTGCTCGAACATTCTAGACTATGAGGCGCGTAAATATATAAGACGCCGCGCCAGCAGTATCGCGCGAGTAGACAAAGTCAGTTTCGCTTTAATATATAACATAAGTGATCAGTTAAAAGTATTTTACGTGTGTTTCATTGTTTTTGATTTCTTAATTCGTGGTGCTGTCTTCTTAGTAGATACCCTAGCTCTACATTGTGTGCCGTTTTTCCGCTTCTGCAACATGTCAGGTTCTTCTCGTAGAGTTTGTAAAAATTCTCCGAACCGATTTTGTTACATTTGTGGAGTATTTGCCGTACAGTCATAGATTAGACCGATGAATGATGTTGTCAAGAAAGCATACTATTTTTATTTCAACTGCAAAATCGGTGATCAAGATAAAAGCTGGACTCCTCATGTATGCTGCCTAATGTGTTATGCGACCCTTATGGCATGGCTGAAAGGAAGTAAAAAAAGCATGCCCAACTCCCATGATATGGAGAGAGCCCCGGAATCATCATGACGACTGTTATTTTTGTTAGACAAATACAATAGGAGCTAATAAGAAGAAACAACGTGCCATTCAGTATCCAAACTTGCCATCCGCAATAAGACCAGTGCCGCATGGAGAATCTTTACCGATACCTACTCCGCCAAAAAACTGGAAAACAATATACAGAAAGATCGACTGACAAAAGATTACCAACAGAAACTTATGAGGATATAACATCAACATCCTCGGATGAAGATACGAGACAGTACCTTCCTTTTAAAGGATGAACCTCACCTTATACTACAAAATGAATTAAATGATTTAGTTAGAGACTTGCAACTTTCAAAAGAGAAAGCTCAACTTTTAGGTGCCAGACTGAAACAGTGGAATTTGCTGGCTCCGGGAACTACTTACACTCAATCCAGAAAAAGGAATGAACCTTTTTCAGAATATTACAAAATGGAAGGTTCACTTTGCGTATGCACGGACATAAATGGACTGATGACCGAGTTACAAATTCAACACAATCTATCCAAATGGCGTCTTTTTATAGATTCATCAAAGTACAGTCTCAAAGCAGTTTTACTGCATAATGGGAACATAAGGCCGTCTATTCCTGTGGCACACTCTATTTCGATGAAAGAAACGTATGAATATCTCGCCCTAATTCTAAATCATATCAACTACAAAGAACATAGCTGGCAAATTAGTGGAGATCTGAAAGTTATTACAATATTACTTGGTATGCAAGGTGGATTTACAAAATACTGTTGTTTTTTGTATCTTTGGGACTCAAGAGCTACAACTAAACATTACTTACAAAAAGAGGAGCCCCCTAGAGAGTCATTTAGGTCCGGTACTAACAATGTCAAGTATAAACCTCTGATAGATCCAGCCAAGATCCTGTTGCCTCCTCTTCATATTAAGTTGGGCCTCATGAAGAATTTTGTCAAAGCTATGAACAAAGAGGGCGCAGGATTTAGTTACCTTAAACAGTTCTTTCCAAAATTAAGTGATGCTAAATTAAAGGAAGGAATTTTTATAGAACCTGATATTCGTAAATTGAATTGTTTGAACAGATTTTAAATGAAAAGGAGTTAGATGCATGGCGTGCCTTTGTCAATGTTACGAAAGGTTTTTTGGCAAAAATAAAGACGAAAATTATGAAGGACTGGTGCAGCAACTTCTGGTCTCATATAAAGCTTTGGGATGCTGCATGTCCTTGAAAATCCACTTTCTTCACTCACATCTCGACTTCTTTCCGGAAAATCTTGGAGATGTTAGTGATGAAATGGGAGAGCGGTTTCATAAGGATATAGGAACGATGGAAACTCGATATCAAGGACGTTGGGACTCTGGAGACTACTGCTGGTCAGTGAAAAGAGAAAATCCGTCGCTTCATAAAAAAAAAGGTAAAACTGATGGTCTTTTTTGCACTTTTATTGAAGTACATATTGCACATATTCTGACTTAATAAATAGTTTTTAATTGATTTTATTTAACAAATAATAATCGTCAATAAATGTATTCTAACTGGTGTATTTATCAAATTAATTCCGTATTCATCTTCACTTACGTCATTTATTTGGCTGATAAACATGATAATAGTTTATGCGCCCAGAAAATAATGGTAAAATTGGCAAATATGCGTTACACAAAAATACGAGCTTATGGAGGAAAATCATATTCGCACTCAGCAACCCTAAATTATTTGTTTGAAAGTTTGAGACAATGATGTGTTTGAAATTAACTCTGTGTTTCGGACTTCGGGTGCAAACTACAATCAATTCCTAAGGCTACGTACTTATATACTGTGAGAAATCACTCAACCTTGAAGTTTAAGAAGTTGGTTCCGTCCAAGGAGGGGCTTCCAAATATTTGGGATTTCAACACTTGGTTTACTGAAAACACCCTGATTCTGCCCAATAAAGGCAGCTTTAAGGAATTTTCGCTTCTTCCAGTGTGACTCCTTGTGCAAAACCTTTGCTTCTGCCCACTTCATTCGGTGTTGTTTTGACCATGCATGTTCGGCGATTCCTGATTTCGTTGTTTCACCTTTTTGGGTATTCGTCTGATGTTCCTTAAGCCTAACAGACAGTGGTCTTTTAGTTTCGCCTATGTATGATTCACCACACTCACAAGGAACTTGGTAAATGCATTGCTTATTTTGTTTGTTCTCCGGTTTTGTTTTACTAAGAAGGCTTCGAATTGTATTACTAGATTTAAAAGCTGTTTTAATATTACAGACAGAGGAAATCGCATTGAAGAATCTTCAAAAGGACAAATCAGTTAAAATCTTACCGGCAGACAAGGGCAATGCAACAGTGATTTTAGACATGGAAACCTATGACCAAAAAGTTGAAGAGGTACTTGCTAAAGGAAACTATAAACTTCTCCCAAAAGATCCGACGCAATCAATCGAAAGTAAGATTTATAGAATTCTGAAAAAGTATTCCAGATATATTCCGGACAATACAAGGTCTCAACTTACACCATATCATACCAAGCCTCCTCATCTATACGGACTTCCCAAAATTCACAAAGATGCAATGCTCTTACGCCCAATTACAAGTTCCAGAAATTCTCCAACAAGCGACCTGTCTAAATTCCTTTTGAAAATGATTCAACCTCTTGCAGGCAAGACGCCTTCATTTGTAGAAAATTCCAACCATTTTGTTAATATTCTTAAATCTTTTGTTTTAGGACCCGAGGATAGACTTGTCAGTTTTGATGTCCCGATAAAGGAATCGCTAGATATTATTAGAAAGAGACTGGTTCGAATCACACGCGGTTGATACCGCAACATATAAACCTAAGCTCTGGCTGAGATATGTTGATGATACTTTTATTATCTGGACCGAGGGGAGGGACCAACAACTTTCAGAATTTCTTCAGCACCTAAATAACATAAGACCCACCATTATATTCACAATGGAGTTGGAGCAAAATTGTCAAATTCCTTTTCTTGATGTCACACGAGTAGAAAACGACATCAGAACAACAGTATCGTAAACCCACTCACACAGGACAATATTTAAATCAAGGTTCAAGTCATTCTGCTACAACCAAACGAGGCAAAATCAAAACTTTGTATAACAGAGCCGTTCAAAACAAGAATTTGTAACAATTCTCATGACTTGGAGATCGAAATAAGAAACATTAAGAAGGATCTGCAGCAGAATGTTTACAGCCTTAAACTTATAACAAATACTATTTCTAAATTTTAACAAACAGGACAGAGATTACAAGACCAAAACCAGGCAAATGCATTCCTTACAATTCCATACGTTAAAGGAGTATCAGATAAAATTCGAAGAGTAGCGAAAAACTTTAATATTAAAACAGCTTTTAAATCTAGTAATACAATTCGAAGCCTTCTTAGTAAAACAAAACCGGAGAACAAACAAAATAAGGAATGCATTTACCAAGTTCCTTGTGAGTATGGTGAATCACACATAGGCGAAACTAAAAGACTACTATCTGTTAGGCTTAAGGAACATCAGACGAATACCCAAAAAGGTGAAACAACGAAATCAGGAATCGCCGAAGCAAAGGTTTTGCACAAGGAGTCACACTGGAACAAGCGAAAATTCCTTTGAAGCTGCCTTTATTGGGCAGAATCAGGGTATTTTCAGTAAACAAAGTGTTGAAATCCCAAATATTTGGAAGCCCCTCCTTGGGCGGAGCCAACTTCTCAAACTTCAAGGTTGAGTGATTTCTCACAGTATATAAGTAGGTAGCCTTAGGAATTGATTGTAGTTTGGACCTGAAGACGATTAGAGATTGTACTGATCGAAACGTCGTTTATAAATGAAATATAGACAATGGAAGTCCGAAACACAGAGTTAATTTCAAACCCTAAATTAGTTATAAACAGTGGATTTTCTTTCTGTAACTTTTCAAAAGTTCAAAAACGTCGGCCTGTGTTATCAGGGAAAGTCAGGGAAGTTTTTCATGAAAAGTATGTAAACATTCTGTTGGGCTTTTCCATGAAAGTGCGGGAATTTGGTGATATTTTGACGCCGACTTCAAAAAAATTTGGGTTTTCGATGAAAAAAATATATTTTATACGTTTTAGTGTGTTTTTTTTAAAGGAGGTAACCACTAGTTGAAGAATGTTACAATGATTGCCAATTTTATTTAATTTCAAGTGATTGCTATGGAATTTCGAAAGGTTTCTAAATAACACTTTTTTCCTGAACAAAACCTATTTATTATAAATACACTTGGAATGCATTTAAAATCGTTGCAACAAATTTTTTGGGAAACGCTGACCTGGTTGCCCAACTTCTTTTGTGTTGCCAAAATCTAAGATGTAACATGTCCTTAGAAATTAATTTCTTTGCATCTAGATTATTTTTCGACAAATTATGGTGCTGTAAGAGGTGAGAGTTTCCACCAAAATATTTTTAACATGGAAGACAACTGCTGGACTATTACGAGATATGCCCCAGAGGCTACTTTTAGAAGACAGACTAAGACTGAGTGAATGAGTGAATGAATGTAGACACCTTGCCCCTTGCACGCCCACTATCCATGGTTTAGTCCTACCTCTTTCGTAAAAGAACAGATTTTTCTGAGCTGCATCCTTCTTACATCGACTGGGGCCAGTAGACAGACTAAGAAGCGCAAAATGAGTGTCTAAACTCTAGATGTGCGCTAATATTTGCTTTTTTTTATTATTATTATTATTATTATTATTATTATTATTATTATTATTATTATTATTATTATTATTATTATTATTATTATTATTATTATTATTATTATTATTATTATTATTATTATTATTATTATTATTATTATTATTATTATTATTATTATTATTATTATTATTATTATTATTATTATTATTATTATTATTATTATTATTATTATTATTATTATTATTATTATTATTATTATTATTATTATTATTATTATTATTATTATTATTATTATTATTATTATTATTATTATTATTATTATTATTATTATTATTATTATTATTATTATTATTATTATTATTATTATTATTATTATTATTATTATTATTATTATTATTATTATTATTATTATTATTATTATTATTATTATTATTATTATTATTATTATTATTATTATTATTATTATTATTATTATTATTATTATTATTATTATTATTATTATTATTATTATTATCTGATTTTGACCTCTCTTGGTCATTTCGCACTCCCTCTGAGGGGAACATTTACTCATCCCAGATATCTAGATATCAGTGAGATTGAGCTCGGTGGGCGCCCTTTCGGGTCCTATTCTTGGTTGTTCTCCCATAAATTTTCTAACAACTCTTGAAGTTCCAAGCAGCACCGACTTCTGTATGGGGATATAGACGTTTTTATTTAGTTCAAGTGCCTTCAGGTTAGTAAGCAGTATTTTGGGTATGATTCCCGTGGTTGACAGAATAATTGGAATTGTTTCGGCATTCTGCATGTTCCATTGTCTTTTTATTTGAATTTCTAAGTCCCGGTATTTTGCAATTTTCTCAGCATGCTTCTCGCGTAAGTTGTGAGAGTTCGGGATGGTAATGTCAATAAGTGTAACTTTTCGTGCTATCTTATCTACCATAATAATATCCGGCCGATTATGAGGAGTAGTCTGATCCGTTAGCACACTGCGATCCCAGTATAACTTATGGCTGTCATTTTATAAGATAGTTTCTGGCGTGTAGTTGTAATACGGCTGTTTTTCATTCGATATTAGGTTGTATTTAAGTGCTAGCTCTTGATGCAGAATTTTTGCAGCCGAATCATGGCGGTTTTTATATTCAGACGCTGCAAACACTTGACAACCACTCGTAATATGTTGTATCGTTTCTTGTGCTTGGCATCCATACCTGCATTTTCCATCAGTTATTGAAGAGTCTTTCACTATATATTTTAAATAGTTTCGAGTTGGAATAACTTGATCTTGTATTGCCATTAAAAATCCTTCTGTTTTTGGAAACATATGTCCTGAAGTTAGCCAGTAGTTCGACGCACTTTTGTCGACATTTTCTTGGGTAACCTCATTCAGGTGTCTTCCATGCAGCGGTTTTTCTCTCCAGTGTTGAATTTTTTCATCCTTTGTTTGGTGATGTGTTGGTATCTGGTGTTGTGATAGCTTTAATGGGGTTGCATTATCTATTTGACAGACGACTCGATGAATTTCAGACTGGGTTGCTTTCGTTAAAAAGTACTTTCTAAGGTTTGCTATTTGCTGGTCTAATCTTTCTCCTATGTCTGCCAAAGCTCTTCCACCTTCCGATCTATGTAGAGTGGTTCTCTCCACGGCGCTTCTAGGGTGGTGCATACGTGATTTTGTCAGCATAGTTCTCATTTTACGTTGTAAAGCATCTAATTCTGTCCTTGTCCAGTTAATAATTCCAAACGAATAAGTAAGAACAGCGCATGCATACGTGTTTAATGCTTTAAAAAGATTTTTACTATTTAGTTTTGATTTAAGGACTGTACGTACTCTTTGAACAAAAGACTGTTCTAGTTCTTTTTTCATTAATCGCTGCTCTATTCGTTGGGACTGCTTCATTCCAAGATATTTGTAAGTGGTGCCGTCTTGTATGGCTGTAATAAGTTGTCCATCTCTTGTTTGAAAGTCTCCTGGTTGTATTTTACCCCTGATTATGTTAAGGGTTTTACATTTATCAAGACCAAATTGCATTTTTATGTCATTTGAAAATCCCTCGACAATTCCGAGTAGTTCTTCTAGTTGTTTCTTTGTTGCAGTTGTTAATTTTAGATCATCCATGTATAATAGGTGGTTTATTTTTAAGAGCTCTCTATTATTTTCTTTTAAGCTAAACCCGTAGGATGTTGAGTTTAATCTGTTAGAGAGTGGGTTCAAGGCAAGACAGAACCATAGTGGACTTAGTGAGTCCCCTTGAAAGATCCCTCTTTTTATGGAAATTGTATTGGTTTGAATATTTGCATCTTTAAGTATAATAGATGTACGCCATGATCTCATCGCGTGCTCCAAGAAGTCAACTATAAGCCTATCTACTTTGTATACTTTTAAAATGGCTAGCAGCCGGTCGTGGGGAACAGAATCGAATGCTTTTTTGTAATCTATGAATGCCATGTAAAGATTTCTGTTCTTCGCAAACGCTTGGTTACATATTACAGAATCAATAGTTAGTTGTTCTTTGCAGCCCATTGCGTTTTTGGTACAACCTTTTTGTTGTTCTGCTATAATGTTGTTCTGATTGCAGTGATCATAAATTCTATTCGTGATGCATGATGTAATCAGTTTATACATCGTTGGTAAACAGGTTATCGGGCGGTATTTCGCAGGATCGTAAGTGTTCTGCCGGTCTTTTGGTAGTAAATATGTTATGCCCTGCGTCAACAATTGTGGCATTTTTTTAGGTTGATTTAGGATTTCGTTAATGAATTCTGCTAGTTTTTCGTGGGTACAGACAAATTTCTTAAGCCAGTAGTTTTGAACGCCATCTGGTCCTGGTGCTTTCCAGTTGTGCATTTCTTTGAGTATCTTGCTAATCTCGGGTTTTGTAAATGGTCGAAAGACCATGTTGTCATAGGCTTGCGAACAGGCAGTTTCAGTAGTTATCCATGAAGCATTAAGATTGGCACTTGCTGGGGTGGCTAATTGCTCTCTCCAAAAATTGTCTATCGTCTCTTTGGTTGGATAATTGCATTCCATTTTTTCATTGGGTTCAGTAAGCTGCCTATAGAATTTCTGTTCAGCTTTTGTAAAGAGGATATTGTCTTGCTTCCTCTGGTTACTGCATTTGTACCTTTTTAGTCTGGAAGCATATTTGCCCAGTTTTTGTCGGAGTGTATCAAGGCATTGTGGCACAGTGCTATTGTCTGCATCTCTTCGTGAGTGTGTTCGGTTTTTCTCGACTATAGCTTTAACTTTATCTTGAAGTTTGTGCGTTTTGACTCCCTTTTGATATTCTGTAAGCCGGCCGATATCTCTGCGCATTTGCAGCCTTTTCGACCATGCAGGTTCATAAGTCTTTCTTACCAGATTAGTAGAGGTTTTTGTTTTAATGCCCAGTAATCTGCTAATAGCAGTACCCGCACAGTAAATTATTGTATGGAGGTTCTCTAGGCAGATAGCTTCTTGAACATGCTGAGGAAGGATATTATTATTCATGTTTTCCAGTGCTGCTGTCAAGTTTTTTGATGTGTTTATTTTTGGCAATACTGGCCTAGTTGATGGATCAGTTCCTTCAAATTCAAGCACTGCTTTTTGCATTTCGGAAGTTAAAAGTTCAAGATTGCCTTCTGTTTGGTTGTTTATGATTGACCCTTGGTTTTGTTGGGCGGTTTCGTTTTGGTCCTCAAAGGCTAGGCTATGTCGATTTTCAATGGTACGTCGCATACTTCTTCTGGATTCGCGATCAATTTCTTGTTTTATTGTGTTAATAGTGTCTTCTGAGAGAAGTTTGTTTTTTAGTATGGTTCGGTACTGATCGACTACCCTTTGCTCGGTAACTTCAAGATGTAAATATTTTCTGGCAAATTCTGTATGCATCTTTTGCCTATAGCCTGTTTTATCTCTACCTAGGTTTGTGACTCTGTAAAATGTACGCATTATGTCTTGGTTCATTTCTAAAGTCCATCTCATGCGTCTCCTAGGCATTCCCGCTTGAGTGAGCGCTGGCTGAGTATCCTGCGCAGCACCCATAGCGGTTGGAGCTGTTTGAGGGACAGGCTGTCTATTTCTTCTTCGTGTAGCTGATTGGCTGCTATTTACTCCAGTTTGATGCGAGGTGGATTCCGTACTCGAGGGGGTGCCACCTGGTCCACCCTGACTGGAGCCAGGCCGAGGGTCCTCCTGACGTGTCCGAGCAGATATGGCCTGGTTATCTGCCACGCCCGAATATCTTTTACTTCTTGTATTTATAGCAAGGAACTAGTTTGCTCGCTTTGTGAGTTGCTAACACACTAGGCGGTTTTCTCTTTTAGTCGCCTTTTACGACAGGCAGAGATTACCGTGGGGATATTCTTGATGTCAACCCGTACCCCACACGGGGTTTATTATTATTATTATTATTATTATTATTATTATTATTATTATTATTATTATTATTATTATTATTATTATTATTATTATTATTATTATTATTATTATATTTTTATTATGTATCACAGGTTTATCAGAATTCGTTTATAAAGATGTTTGTTTGGTTCCAGTTGGACATTTCACGATTGAGCCGATTTTTAAACATTTTTTGATGTTGAGTTTATTGTGTCACTTTTAAGCGAATTCCAGTGATATTCCACTCGATTAGTTAGGAAGTGTCGGCGAAGTAGTTTGTTACATTTTTCTTTTGCAAGTTTTTGATTGTGTCCTCTGAGATTTAAGTTTGGGTTTAGGTGGTATATATCTAAGTGACAAGAGTAGTATACATTTAAGATCTTGTAAGTTTCAGTTAAGTCACCTCTGAGTCTTCGGTGTTTTAGCGTTAATAAATTAAGCTCTTTCAGTGTTACTTCATATGGTTGGTCTTTCAATTCTAAAGAGATTTTAGTTATAGGCCTTTGAACTCTTTCAAGCCGCTCAATCTCTAACATAATAGGGACTAAAAATTGTCTGTGCATATTCAAGCTTTGGTCTTACATAAGATATGTGTAGTTTTAGTAGCATTTCTTTTGAGTGATCTCTAAATGCTTTTTGTATGAGGTAAATCAGTGAATATGCTCTTGTTGTTATTTCAGTTATGTGTGTTTCCCATTTTAGGTCTAATGTAATTGTAAGTCTTAGATCTTTTTGTTTCTGAACAGCTGCAATTGGTGTTTGTTGCAAAAAATAATTATGTTTTGTGTTGTTTTGACCAATATGTAAAACAGTGCTTTTGGAGTCATTCAAAGGCATTTTCCAGTTCTCACTCCATCTTTTGATGGAATTTAAGTCCTCTTGCAGGGCGATGTGTTGAAGTCGTGGATTAAACGGTAAGTTCCCGTCATCCGCGAACACTGCGTTTGCTGTTTGCGTTCAGTAACCAAAAAAAATTAATTAAATATTATTTAAATATTGGAAATAAAAATACCAGTTATGCCAAAAATAATGGAGAGGGCGCCACAAATGTGTTTTTTTTTAAAGAAGTGTGTATTGCCTTCTTATGTACATATTTTTACAGAGGCATAAAATACACTTACAATAATACATAATAAGTAGCACTTAATGAGAAAAAGTTTAAAGCCACAGCATAGCGAGCAGCTCTTTGAATTTCAGAAATAAAAATGGCGGAAGATACGAAACAGTGATAATAAATAGTAGGTATATCTACACTAAGTGATATAAGTGGCATTTTTAAACCCTATAGGCGATAGAATGTATGAGCGTAGCGAAAGGTACAATTCTATTTTTCACATTTCTGACACTCTTTTGCGTACCCAGGACCAAGCAATGAGGGGGGGTTGGTAAGAAGAAGTAAGTAAGAAATATTAACGCACTCATCTCATCAAAGCATTTACAATACCTGTTTAAATACGTTTCAATCCTTCCATTACCTCCGCCCCCGGGGGGCAATTTTAGTGTTCTTGAAATGGGATCCCCTGGAGCACAAACCAAATCTACGGACCTACTAAATTTCATCAAAATCGGACAAGTGGTTCTTAGGTTAGGCGTGTTGGTGACAGACAGACGGACAAACACACATTAAGGCAAAAAATGTTCTAAATGATTTAAAATGTAAAGATAAAAATCGGAGCCACCTTTTTTACCGTTTTGGTAGGATCAGTGATCACCATAGCTCGCGCTAATTTTTTCTAGTATAACGTGTAGGCATAATAGAATTTATGACAAAAAATGCCGCTTATTTAATAAGAATCTTATTTAGATTTATCGTTTTATTTCTATCTTAAAAACCGTAGAAAAGAAGAAGTAAGGCTACCTTCTGGATCACTCTGTAAAAAGTGTGAAACATACCTATAACATCCCTAAAAAGTGCCACAGGAAAAAAAATTTTCAATAAGACTTTTTATATATTTATTCTTTAAGTAGGTTATTGGTAAATAAGTCCTTAATTTAACTATGTTGGGAATTTGGAACCTTTGGTTGCACTAAAACAAAGTTATGATTGTTTTCCATAAACCAAAACTACACTTTTTTGCACTCGACGCGCAAAGTTAGCATCATCAGGAGACGATAAACAATGAACTAAATTAATCTAGGAGATAAGACTAATAATTTGTGATTGATGACAATTTTTAATCCTATCTCTCCTCAACCAAAGAATAAAGTGTACTAAACGGGATGGGTCCTCTATCTTTATTGAAACTATTTCTGGATTTAATGATTTCCATACTTTCATGTGCATTCAAAAGTCTTTTGTTTGGTACACTTTTTAGAAGTTTTAGGTTATCTAATGTGAATCTATGATTGCTTTCAAAAGCATGCTCGGCCACACTTGACTTTTCTGTTCTTCCGTTTTTTGTCACAATCCATGCAACTAATTTCGTAAATTCCACTTTTTTCTAGAACCGTAATTTTATCCTTGGGATTTCCTAGTAAGCTTCTTATTGTGTTACCGGATTTATATACTAATTTAAGACCGGTGTTATTAAATACTTTTTGTAATCCTTTCGTATAATTAGGATTATAAGGAAGTGATACAAATTTTGAGTCGCAGGTATCTTTTTGTCTCAAAAAAGTGGAATTCCGAAAGGTCTTTTGAAAAGAATGCCTATTTATCAGCTTATTTATTAAGCCTTCGTCGTAACCGTTTTCGCCAGCTATATTCCTAATCCTATTCGTTTCTGCTTCAAATCTTTCTTTATTTAAGGGGAAATTTACTAATGTATATGTTAAAAAGTGCAAACTTGCAAGCTTATGTTGTAAAAAGTGTACCAAACAAAAGACTTTTGAATGCACATGGAAGTATGGAAATCATTAAATCCAGAAATAGTTTAAGTAAAGATAGAGGACCCATCCCGTTTAGTACAATTTATTCTTTGGTTGAGGGGAGATAGGATTAAAAATTATGATCAATCACAAATTATTAGTCTTATCTCCGCCCACTAAAGGATTGTATATAAGATAGAGCGTAGATTAATTTAGTTCATTGTTTATCGTCTCCTGATGATGCTAACGTTGTTAGTGAAACGCGCGTCGAGTGCAAAAAAGTGAAGTTTTGGTTTGTGGAAAACAATCATAACTTTGTTTTACTTAATTTAAGATATCAGTATTGCTTACCTTTCTTTTTCACGACGTGATTTTCATTCTCGCATAATAATTTGTTGCAAAGCAAAGTAGCTACGCGTAATATTATCTAATATTTCAATATTTCAGAATGGAAAAACTCTCGCTAACGACAGTTGTCAATCTATTAATAGACACTTAAAGATATATACAGGGTGGATTCTTTAAACGGAACGGTGCTTCTAGCGGGTTAGAATTTAGTTGAATAAAAAAATCCGAAAACACGTCAATTGAGATTTTTAATAGTTGGATTTTGTCTATGTCTATACCAAGGATCCAGTACGGATCCATAGCCTGGTGGCCAGCAGTGGAGAAGGTCACTACTACCCTCAAGCTTAGAAGCCTACAGGGAACCATATGCAGAAAGATAACCGGCGCTATGAGGACGGCACCTATACAGGCACTCGAAACCATTCTGGGACTGCCGCCGTTTCCGATCTGGATCAGAAAAGAAGCGATGGCCACCCACCTCCGGCTGAGAGATACAGGTCAATGGAGAGGAAGAGGGGTAGCTGCGGGGCATCTTAGGATTGCCCAAATCGCCGAGAGAGAAATCCCTATGGCAGCGATTAAAACACAAAGACCAAAAAACCCCTGGAGATTCAACAAGAGGTACAAAGTAGTCATCCCAGACAGGAAACTATGGCAGAGTGAAAACCTCCGCGAACAGTTCGAGGAGAACGCCGTGATTTGCTACCTCGACGGGTCGAAACTGTCGGAGAGGCCAACCACAGGATTGAGGGTTTATGTGGAAGACCAGGAGGTTCGAAAGAGCTACCCGCTCGGAGAGCAAGCCACGGTCTTTCAGGCAGAGGTGTATGCCATAATAATGGCTGTAACCATGGAAGAAATAAAGAACGGTAGGGAGGAGCATGTTTACATATGCTTCGACAGCTAATCAGCCCTAAAGGCACTAAGGGCGCCCAAGATCAACAACTCCCTGGTGGAGGAATGTGCGGATGCACTAGAATCCTTGGGAGAGGGCAAATAAGTGACACTTATGTGGGTACCGGGACATATGGGGGTGTCGGGTAACGAGATGACCGACGAGCTCGCCAGGATCGAGGCAAGCACCCTGTATTTAGGGCCGGAACCACTCCTAGGAACAACAAAAAGGCAATTGCAAAGTCGACTCAATAAATGGGCCAACGATGCCATGTCGACCGCTTGGAAAAGAGGAACAGGATGCAGACAGACCAAGAACTTCGTGAAGGGCCCGGATGTAGCCAGACAAAAATGGCTTCTGGGGAGATCGGGAAGGCACGCTGGTCTGCTGACAGGTATCATAACAGGTCACAACCGACTAAGGAAGCACATGACCCGGATCGCGGTGGAGAATGACTCGACCTGCCGGGCCTGCGGGCGGGCAGAAGAGACATCTCGACACGCTATAGCGAACTGCGAGGCATACCAACGAACGAGATATCAGGTATTCGGTTTCCCGACCCTGGATGAGGAGGACCTGTACATGCTCAAATGGGACAAAATACTGGACTTTGCAAAAAGAACAGTGAAACCAAATGAGCAGACTGCCAGACTAGTAGTGCAGGCGGTGGATTAGGGGCAGGCTCGGGGTAGGGCAGAAAGGGCCCAGGGAGGCCTACTTGTCAGACTTCGCGCCGCCCCTTCTCTACTACTACTTGTCTATGTCATTTAGTTTACCAAGTACGGCAATTTTTTATTTTTTTAAAAAATAGGACACCCTGTATATTTTGCAATTTTTTAAGCCTGCAAACAATTCTTTCTTCATCAATACCACAGAGTAGGATCTATCTTTTACGATAATCAAGATATTTTGATCTAAATCTGTATGGAAAACTTCGATATTCATTCAAATATCCCCCGTAAAACAGGGCACAGACAGCAATTCCATGCAAGTTTAAATGCCTCCATCTTGGAAACCATAAGAGATAGAGTATTAGTGTGTGGTATTATCAAAAAGATATATTTTTTTTTTAATTGAAAAATGTCAAACTATACAGGGTGTCCTATTTAAAAATATGTATTTTTTGCCATACCTCGTAAAAAAGCATTATTTTGTAGTTGACGTGTTTTTGGATTTTTTTTTAACCAAATTCTAACCCGCCAGAAGCACCGTTCCGTTTAAAGTATTCACCCTGTATATATGCCTCATTCATTATTTGTCGTCGGACTTGCTGCCTTAGTAGAATCGAGCTGGTAAACGTAAGGTAGATCGAGCATGTGTGAGGTGGAGCATGCTTGAGAGGAAATTGATTTTCCCTATATCTAACGACTGATTGCTTTTCAAAGCGATTTATGAACGAATTTATTCTATTTTATTTAAATGTGTTTAAATAAAACAGAAAATAACAAAAACAGCAAAAGAATTAAGTTATAATCAACGCCGCTGATCGCAGAGCCACTATTCCAATAACACTGATATCGCAAGCAATTTAAAATCAGTCATTATTAGTGTAAAGTCGGCACTGATAGTGCCAGTCGTGTTCAAATATGTCGCTAATTAGAAATCCCTTTGGCCGATTTTTTAAGTAGTGTGGTAATTTTCGAAGTTTTCAGCTTTTTGGGTTTAAATTTCTGTCGAGATAAATACTTTTCGTCGATTTATTTCCTATTCTTCCCGCCCAGCGGCATTGCGTGGGGGGGCACGGGAGTTTCTCGTCCCCTCCGCCCTCTGGGTCTTGGCGCCCTATGAGTGCCCATAGCTATGTATTATAACAATAAACATTACAACACTATAAAAAAAGTAATAAAATGTTTTTATTTTAAGCAGTTTATATTTTAAAGACGCCCACAAATAAACATTATTTGTAAGCAGTGCCACAATATGTAAGAATTACTGACTACGGAATAAACGATAATCGGAAGTCTTTCTCTCTTGCCGTTTTGTTTCTTGATATCTGAATTAAAAGATGAAATCGAGAAATGCGAAAAAATTTATGAAACCAGTTTTAAGAACAGCTTCCCAAAAATGTTTAAATTATATCAAATAACGGATACCATTTCTCCTAGCAGTGCGGAAGCACTTTTAACAGTATTATAAAGGGTGGGCCAAAAAATCTTGCAGACTTTTGAATTTGCTATAACTTTTGATCGAATCCGTCGATTTAAAAATGTCTTGACTTTTTGGAAAGACAATACATGAGACTTTTTCGATCCGGTCCAAAATTTAACATTTCTTCAAAATCCAAAATGGTGGACCGTTTTAAATAATGAGAAATTTTCAACCCCTCTGCAAAAAAAATATGTGCGGCACTGGGGAAAATCTAAGCCATTGTGACAAAAGCCTTATGTATTCCCTCTATATCAATGCATCACATAATTAAATCGGTTAAGAAATAAAAAAAAATAAGTGCTTTTATATTGATTGGATTTGTTTACTGTAACTTTAGATAGAATATTATAAAGACTTTTATTTTGTGGTTCGAAATTTAACAATTCTCAAAACCATTTTTAAATTATGGGTAATTTTCACCCTGTCCCATTCTTTCCCGAAAAAAATGATGTCTGGTACCTATACTGGACAAAATATAAATTAATGCGACGAAAGTTCACTCCCTGCTGCATATATGAAGGTATCACTAAATTAAATCGGTTAAGAAATTGTAACCGCGGTTGTGATTTTATATTTATCATAATTATTTTGATGTCAGTGATCGAATTTTTAATTGAGTTTTGTGCATAGAGAACTGTATGGTTTTTAAATAGTTCATGGTTCTTAATTATTATAAATAACCAAAACCCAGCGAATGTTGTCGGTTGTTTGAACGGGGCTTAAATCTGAGTCAATGAGATTAGGCAAGAATGAAAACAATAGCTTCTGTCGACAATCTCAGGAACTCAAATTTCGAAAGCAGCGACCTAAGGTTCTGGATGGTTTGAAACATTTTGTTAATAATAAAATCTATACGTATCTTTACACGTTGACTTTATTATTTTCACTTTATTTTATGTTTTTGTTTTTAACTAAATGTGCTTCTTAAATTTGCATCATTTTATAACTAGTTTAATCTCAAACTAATCAATATTTACTTTATATACTTTTGTTTGATTTTATTTTCAATATTGAAATTACTAAAATTCACTTATAGGTCACTGAAGGAGTTAGTTTTCCTCCTTTAATATTACCTGAATAATATTTCTGATTAACAAATTATTGTTTTTTTTAATTCAGTTTTTATTGATAATAACTTAGATCAAGACTGATAAACGGCTGTAAACGAATTAATTTACCTTTTCTATAAGTATAACTTTCTAAAAATGTTTTTTTTTATATATCAACCATTCTTCAATTTGACCTAATTTACTCTCTCTCTGATTTCAATTTTTAAAGGAAATATACTAAATTTTAAGTTTAAATAAAAATCAGAATTTGTGGCAATGTAAGAGATTTTAATGTTATTTTTATGTAGAACAAATAAAATGAAATAACAGAATTTATGAAATAGCGGTCAAGTACAAAATATATTACTGAAAACTTTATAAAACCAAAAATGTGAAAACTATGTGACAATCAGATTTTCTGTCCTTAGCAAACAATACTCTTCTCGGTAATCTTTCGCCTCTAGAGTGAAAATGAGAAAACTTGCAAATCTTGGATCCTATTAGTGAGTTATAAAAACTCTTTTACAAAACGCGATTATTTACAATGGGAAATTAACTTCAGATTAGCTAAAATCTAAAGAAATTCTCCAGATAATAATATCTTAAAAAAGAAGCAAAAGAAGTCATTTAAAAATTGACACACACCACGATATTTAAATTTAGACTTCTCTTAAAGAAATCGAACTACCAACTAACTCACAAGTCTTAATTTTTGGAAAGCTTCTTCTACGTTTTCGAAAGGCGTGTCTAGAAATTCCCTACCAAAAATTGTACAGCCTACCATAGTTACAACCAGCCAGCAATTGGATTTTAATATAAAAAAAGGAAAACACATCAAATTATTGAAGAAGAGAAGGATACATATTTTTATATGAAATGCAGCTATTACGAAATTTCGGAAACATTTCTTCGTTTGGAAATTACCAGATTGTTTTAAGTATAGAAAGAAAAAAAAATAGAAAAGATGAGGTAATCTCGTTTTGAAAATGAAACAAAAGAAGTAATAAAACAATGCCAGTTGCAATTGAAAACAAAATAATTACTTGACCACCAATTGACCAATATAATAAAAATTGAATTAAAGATTTACAATAGGTAAAAATGTATTTGTGAGCGTAGTTGCCAAAAATCATAAAACACTTACGTACTAATTACAAAGGAATACTTAGAAACTAATACCATAGCTTGACGAACTTTTCATTTGCAAAATTTTATAAGAATATTTATTTAAAATATTATTTAAACGCAAAAGTCAGAAACAAGAGTTTTTACTGAAAATAATTAAAAAAAAACGTACAAACACAGATATCCGAACAAAAGAAGAACTTTTTGAAAATACTGAAAAACTTCTATCAGTTCATTAATTTACGAAATTCTTACCCCTGTAAGGTAAGACCAATTTGACTTAAACAAAAAGATACGTATAGTTATGAAATACCAAAATAATCAGAAAAGTGAACAAAAATCAAAATTGAAGTTTTCTACGGAAAATTCTTAAGTATAACGAAAATTGTGAAAAACGGTTATTTTTCTACATCGAACAAAAAGGGCTCTGTTGTTTAACATGTGTTCCCATATTGAATTTCTTTTCTTTAAAGATACTAAACTTTTGCAGTTGGGATAATATTTATGGCTCTATAATGTCAACCCTTAGGAAATAAATACATAGAGAGTTTTAAAAATTATGAAAACAAATCATGATTCTGCAATGACAAACGTTTACGACTCACATATTTCTCTTGAAAAAATAAAGCCGAAATTATTTTAAAATCAAAGATAGTTGAAATAAGGTAGAGTTCCACTTGTTACAAAATTAAAAATTCATCATCAAACAAACTAAATCCCGCTTTGCCTGTTTCTGCATATAGGAAAATGTCGCAGATTTTATTAATCCCATTGAGTGGCCTGCTAACAGCCCCGATTTAAATCTCCATACACACAATTTTTTAAATTTGATTACAAGTCACAATTTTTATTGAAAACGCTGGAAATTATGACACTTACTTGTTTACTTCTTAACTGATTTAAGCAAGTGATACCTCTATATACTAAGCAGAGATGGGAGGTAGCCTTGATTTTGTTTTGTTACTTTTTTAGGGGAGTGAAATTACACAAAGGTTAAAGCGTATTAAAGCTATCCGCCATCTGGATGTTCGAAAAATATCAATTCTGCAACCTTTGTTCACGCAAAAATGTAAAAATGTTTAAAATCCAGTAATCCGATCAAAAGTTAAAGCAAATGCAAAAACTGCGCTTTTTTCAAATGACAATGTCGAATCAATACCCACTTATTTCGGAGATTTAGTTTTCTTATCTCTTAACCGATTTAATTAAGTAATGCCTTGATATAGAAAGCATGCATAAGGCTTTTTTCGCAATGACTTAGATTTTCTCCAGTGCCGCACGTATTTTTTGCAGGGGGGATGAAGTGATTTCGTAAGGAAAAAACACAGGTTCTTCAAAAATTTCGTAAAAAAAATGGAAAAAAGGAAATTGACGATGGTTTATCTTTGTATATTAGGCTTTTTGACTAAAAATACTCTATTAATCTGTATTTGTACTTCAGAAACGAGTACTGCGGAATATATACAGAGTTAAAAGACGTTGTTCATGCAGACCATTATTTGTGTAACATGGTAGTTTAACAGCGTATTGTGTTTTCATTCTAGAGACGGTCTTTCTAGTATATACAAAATACAAAGCAGACCTTACAAGACAAAACCAATATAATATGAGGAGTGCACAAGTATTACAACTACCAATCCTCCACACAACTTTAATTTAGTCTTCTTATCTCTTAACCGATTTAATTTAGTAATGCCTTGGTATAGAAAGCATACATAAGGCTTTGGTCGCAATGATTTAGATTTTCTCCAGTGCCGCACGTAATTTTTTGTAGGGGGGGGGGGGGTAAAAATTATGCGATATTCAAAACAGTCCGCCATCTTGGATTTTTGCGAAGTGTCAAATTTTGAACCGGATCGGAAAAGTCTCATTTCTTGTCTTTCAAAAAAGTCAAATTTAATATTTTGCAAGATTTTTTGGCCCACCCTAAAATTAGTATTGAGCGGAAATATAGCCATAATTTCTACTGATTTTGATGTGGTACTGGACTACATAAAGTCAGTAAAAACTCGCAGACTTAATTTTTGGTTCATAAAGTGCAAAAAAAATTCTGTACACGCAGTCACAAAATTAACCTTTTAAAAGTGTATAATATATACGGACTACCAGCTAATATACCTCCACTTGGAAATTATTTGACTTACTGAGAGAAAACCATAGTTTGCTTTTGAAACAAAAAATAATCTTCTAATAAGTGTATAAAATAGTAGAAATTTAATAAACTAATTTTAAAATATAACGAAGAGTTAATTCAAACTTCACAATATTGTCATCACATTAGAGTTAATTCAAACTAATGTGGAAAACGATATAAACTGATAATAATTGTCAGAGGTTCAGTTAATTCAAAGAACTTGACAACAATAAACTTAAAATAAGTAAACAGTTAATAATACTAAATGAGGGTATCATTTTAAACGTTTGAGCGTTTAACATACGAGTTAACGTATGAATTGACTAATCCAGTAATATTTATTGGATAAATCATCCTCAGGTGACAATTCGCATAAGCGTGAGGGACGTTCTGAAAAGATCCTTCTTCAAGGATTGCTCTCATAAATCCATCATGCAATTTTGGCTCATTACTAAAGGCCTTGACGTCTGTGTAATTGTTAGCCTCGTGACTTGTTGTTAAAACGAGTGCTGATGTTTCGCACTCACGGAAGGATGGGTATTCCTTCATAGTGTAACAATCTCCTAGCTGATCGAGGAGTCTGAAGTACGTGGCTAGCATGTCCTGATCAATTGTCCACCAAGCTGGCGGATTCTGATCTGGCCGGATCGGTGGAATCATGTCGTATTGCACTCCATGAACCGGTGAATAGTCAAAACCTAATGCATAGCAAATGTCTGGCTATTGGGGCAGGTAGCATAAAAGTACGAATAATTCGTATAAAGTTAGCAGGTCGTTGGCGCTTTGCAAATTCATAACAATCTTGGACTCGTTTTAGAATAAAAGTTCTGCATATTCTAACGAAATTAGCTTTTGCTAAATCGAAGTCCCTCTGTGTGAGTGATTGCATGCATCTATACGTGGCGGTCAACACACGGTCTGCCAAAAGTACGACAATTTGTCATATTGCTTAAAAAAGATCTCTAAAACTGAAAATATTTTTTTACTTAAATTAAAGGCAACCTTATTTTTATATTAAATTTTGCATAATACTAAAAAATCAGCAAAAATAATGTTTTAGTAAAGTCTTTATTGAACAATATCAAATTATCACTCGAGTAACGGACGAAGGCTGTTCTATAAAGAGGGCGGTAACCCATTTTGGAGTTGATAAAATAACAATAATACGATGGAAACAGCGCTGAATTGAAAACAATTCGACGAATAGGAAACTTGGATTAGGACAAAAACGATGGTAAACTTAATACCAATTATTTTAACTTAAAAAAGAACTAAAATAAATAATTCAGTATTTAATACGATCACCATTTTTCTTTATTTCAAGCTGCAAACGTCTGAGCATTGAAAATGTTAAATTTTGAAAATACTGACGGTCTTCTGAGAGCTGATCCAATGCGCGATAAATAGCATCGCTTAACTCTTCAGCATTTCTTGGTCTCCAATTCCTTTGGTATATTATTTTAACGATTCGACCCCATATATTTTCCATTGGGTTAAGGTCAGGGCTGTTGGCAATTAGCACAACATTAGCCGTGTGTACAGTTGTCCTGCTGATAAACGAAGTCATTATTTTCATGTAAAGCCTCTACAGATGGCAGCATAATGTTTTCAAGGATTTCAATATATCGTTCACTATTGAATCTTCCTTCGATTCTCCAAAAAAAAACCCAAACCTCTAGCACTAAACCAGCCCCACATGTTTACAGAAAAATGTCCAGCTTTTTTAATTTGGTTTGTATATTCGGATACAAATCTGGAATTTGGTGGACGATAAACTAAAATTCTCCTGCTGCTTGAAGATGATTGAAAAATTTTTTCGTCAGTGAAAACCACCCTCTCCCAGAAGTCATTATCACGAAGAACATTGTTGGTGCCTTATAATAGTATACACTAATGGAAAGCTAAATTTTGTGGCATAGGCAAAAATGCATGTATGAGTTTTTTTTAAAATCAAGTGTACAATTGTAGTAATGCATTTTTTTACACTATTCATTAAATTTTAAATGTACTATTACACTCGTATACCTAGGTATCAACAGCTGTGCTGCTGTTTTGAGCCTTCGCTCCCCCCGTTCTTTAAGTCACGCTACGCCGCTGTTCCTGCCCTCTACACCATTAAAATTAATTTTTAATTTGATGATGTTCATATGCCCCTGTGTACGCATGTCAAAATAAGTTTGAAAAAAATCTGTTTAATAATAAAAACAAGCAGAGTAAAAATTTAAAGATTGTGCAACATAAAGCTCTATATTTTTACTTCATTGTTATTTTTTGAGACGTCGAAAGCACTGCAGTATAAAACGGTATTGGCGCCCTATTCTTTATAAAATGTGACAAAAATATTCGGCCCGAAACTTAGCAAACAACACATGCATCATATTTCATATTTTCCTTGCATTTATTTTGCAGAAATACAAAAAAAGCGTAACTTGAGAGGGTGGATTTTATTTCGTAGTGGAGACATGTTTTATTTTGGCCTGCAGCTTTGAATAAAATGTGCAGCCAAAATTTTAAAACAGCGAATTATATTTTATGTTTTTATATAGTGTGTGCCAAAAAAAAACGCACTCTTTTTAAATGATTATAAGTTAGCAGGAAGTTGTCCGAATTGAATAATGTTTAGCCTTTTCGAAGCCAAAGCTTCAGAATTTATCGTACCTATGTCAAACTTGACATTTGCTAAAAATCCAAGATGGCGGACCTATTTGAAAAATAGGTATTTTTAACCCCTACAGATATTTTGGGTGCGACACTGTAATAAATCCGAAACATCGGTTACGAAGTCACATTCTTTCGAAGCACATCGTTGTAACATTTTAAAAATTCGGACAAGAAATAAAGCAGTTTGCAATTTTTAAATAGAGTAGAGTTTACCTGCAAAAATTAAGCTTATTAAGAAAAAATCTATTTCTTTAAATAGGAATAACTTTTTCAAAAATTGATCGATTTTAAAGACCTCAAGATTTATAGAACTTTTGCAAAAAATGACATTTTTTTAATATTCAAGAGCGGACTTATTAAAAAACAGGCATTTTTAACCCTCCTAGAAAAAACTTTTTCTGCGACACTGTATTCAATCTCAATCATTGGTTACAAAGACATCCTTTCCAAGCACAACAATGAAATATTTTAAAAATTCGGACGCGAAATAAGGAAGTTTTAAATCTTTGGGTTGGGGAGGGTGACCAGTGAAACCACTGATGAGCTCACGTTGGTTACCCAGAGCGAAACATCGTTTAATAATTTCTCTTTTCACTTTGGTCATTTGTGTGTTCCTTGTGGGATGCTCATCCTAGTTTGAATTTTCGTTATTTCTACCCAAGATCTTTTGATCTATTGTTTTTTGGTTTCTTTTCGGTTGAATTAACTGATTTGGAGGTTTTTTAACTCCTTTTTTTGTTTTAATTGCCTTAGGAGCGTAATCCTATTGGACATATTAACACGTCAGGACCAGTGCGGAACGATGCCTATTTGTGAGTGATTCAAGTTTGAAAATCAAAGTGTATGATGGTGTTTAATGATGTATGGGGAGGGTGACCAGTAAAACCACTGATGAGCTCACGCTGGTTACCCAGAGTGAAACATCGTTTAATAATTTCTATTTTCGCTGTCGTCATTTGTGTGTTCCTTGTGGGATGCTCATGCCAGTTTGAGTTTTCGTTATTTCCACCCAAGTTTTTTTGATCTTTTGGTTTTTGGTTTCTTTTCGGTTGAAGTGATTGATTTGGAGGTTTCTTAACTCCTTTTTTTGTTTTAATTGCCTTAGGAGCATAATCCTATTGGAAATATTAACACGCCAGGACGAATCCGTATCAGGTAACTTGGATAAGTACCAGTGCGGAACGATGCCTCTTTGTGGGTGATTCAAGGTTGAAAATCAAAGTGTTCGATGGTTTTTATTGATGTGTGGGGAGGGTAATCAGTGAAACGACTGATGAGCTCACGCTGGTTACCCAGAGCGAAACATCGTTTAATCATTTCTATTCTCGCTGTGGTCATTTGTGTGTTCCTTGTGGGATGCTCATCCCAGTTTGAGTTTTCGTTATTTCCACCCAAGATCTTTTGATCTTTTGGTTTTTGATTTTTTTTTGTTGAAGTAACTGATTTGGATGTTTTTTAACTCCTTTTTTTGTTTTAATTGCCTTAGGACCATAATTCTATTGGAAATATTAACACGCCAGAACGAATCCGTATCAGGTAAGTTGGATAAGTACCAGTGCGGAACGATGCCTATTTGTGAGTCATTCAAGGTTGAAAATCAAAGTGTATGATGGTCTTTAATGATTTATGGGGAGGGTGACCAGTGAAACCACTGATGAACTCACGCTTGTTACCCAGAGCGAAACATCGTTTAATCATTTCTCTTTTCGCTTTGGTAATTTGTGTGTTCCTTGTGAAATGCTCATCCCAGTTTGAATTTTCGTTATTTCCACCCAGGATATTTTGATCTTTTGGTTTCTGGTTTCCTTTCAGTTGAAGTAACTGATTTGGACGTATTTTAACTCCTTTTTTTGTTTTAATTGCTTTAGGAGCATAATCCTATTGGAAATATTAACACGCCAGGACGAATCCGTATCAGATAACTTAAATAAGTACCAGTGCAGAACGATGCCTATGTGTGGGTGATTCAAGGTTGAAAATCAAAGTGTACGATGGTGTTTAATGGTGTATGGGAAGGGTGATCAGTGAAATCACTTATGAGCTCACGTTGGTTACCCAGAGCGAAACATCGCTTAATCATTTCTTTTTTCGCTTTGGTCATTTGTGTGTTCGTTGTGGGATGCTCATCCAAGTTTGAATTTTATTTCGTCATTTCCACTTTTCTTTTCTCTTTTCTTTTGATCTTTTGTTTCTTGTTTTTTTTCGGCTGAAATAACTGATTTGGAGGTTTTTTAACTCCTTTTTTTTATTAAATATAGTGTTGCAGAAAAAGTTTTTTCTAGAGGGGTGAAATATGCCTATTTTTTAAATAGGTCCGCCATCTTGGATTTTTAGTAAGTATCAGTTTTATCATTAGTTCTATAAATTTTGAAGTTTGTGTCTTTTGAAAAGTTTCTTATTAAAGTCGAGCAATTTTTGAAAAGGTTATTGCTATTTAAACAAGTAGATTTTTTCTTAATAAGCTTGATTTTGCAGGTAAGCTGTGGTCTATTTCAAAATTGCAAACTTCCTTATTTCTTGTCCGCATTTCCAAAATGATATATCGATGTACTTCGATAGAATGTGGGATCGTAACCGGTGTTTCAGATTTATTACAGTGTCACATACAAAAAAATATCTAGGGGGTTAAAAATTCTTATTTTTTAAATTGATGCGCCATCTTGGATTTTTAAGAAATGTCAAGTTTGACATTGATCTTATAAATTTTGAGGCCTTGGCTTTCTATAAACATAAATATTATTAAAATCGGACAATTTCCCGCTAAGTTATAATTATTTTAAAAAGTGTGTTTTTTTTGGCACAACTTATATACAGGGTGGATTCTTTAAACGGAACAGTGCTTCGAGCGGGTCAGAATTTGGTTGAATAAAAAAATCAAAAAACACGTCAACTGAGATTTTTAATTTGCTTTAATAATGTACGAGGTATGGCAAAAAAATATATTTTTTAAATAGGACACCCTGTATATTTTGCAATTTTTCAAATTTGCAAACAATTCTCTCTTCAGCACTACCACACAGTGGGATCTATCTTTTACGATAATCAAGATATTTTTATCTAAATCTGTATGGAAAACTTTGATATTCATTCAAATATCCCCCGTAAAACAGGGCATAGACAACAATTCTATGCAAGTTTAAATGCCTCTTGAAAACCATAAGAGATAGAGTATTAGTGTGTGGTATTGTCAAAAAGTTAATTTTTTTTTAGAATTCAAAAATGTCAAACTATACAGGTTGTCCTATTTAAAAAAATATATATTTTTTGCCATACCTCGTAAACAAAACGACATAAAAAAAATCCAAGATACCACGAATAAAGAAAATTAAAAATCTCAGTTGACGTGTTTTTAGATTTTTTTATAAAACCAAATTCTAACCCGCTAGAGGCACCGTTCTCTTTAAAGGATCCACTCTGTAATGCGCCCTTAAATAGCTCACTTTTTAATGTTTGGTCAGAAATAGGAGTAACAACATTTAATTTTTTAATGGTACTGTTCAGGGATTGGTTGCGTAACAGTGATATTTATACAAACAGCTCCACTAAGCAACTAACTTACCGAACTTAAAATAGGAAGTCCGGGAGATATTTTGACATAGTAGATGAGAGATTGTTCCAAAAAAACGGACTCTTTCGATTGCCTACTTAGGGCGATATTTACTAAAATGGGTTAGGGTTTAGGACTATGGGACGCATGTGGTTATAATCTAATTTTGCAGGTTTTTCTTTAAACTTGAGTAAAACTTGGAACTTTACACTTACTATAAAGATATAAGTGATTTCGTAAAGAAAAAAACACAGGTTCGTCAAAAATTTTGTAAAAAAATGGAAAAAACGGAAACTGACCGTGGTTTATCTTTGCATAGTAGGCTTTTTGACTAAAAATACTTTATTGATCTGTATTCGTACTCCAGAAACGAGTACTGCGGAATATATGCAGAGTTAAAAGACGTTGCTCATGCAGACCATTATTTGTGTAACATGGGATTTTAACAGCGTATTGTATTTTAATTTGAGAGACGGTCTATCTATATACAAATACAATACAAACCAGACCTTACAAGGCAAAACCAATATAATATGAGGAGTGCACAAGTATTACAACTACCAATCCCTCACACAACTTTAGTCACTAGCACTTGAAATAAGAAATATAAACTTTTAATTAAAAAATTCAGAATGGAAACAAAGAAATTTCTGACATCAAAAGCATTTTACTTGCTGAAAGAGTTTTTTGAAGATCACTACAGTGGGGTACAGATCTTTATTGTTTTGTTATCTATTTTATTTTTGTGCTGTACACTTTATTTTATTTGAAAACAAAAACATTTTTTTAAATGGCCATGTGCAATATTATATGTTCTGTTTTTACACTACTTTAGCACTATCATTTCAATTCAATTTTTATCAGTTTTCTTATTATGTTTATGTTTGTCGCAACTTACAATTTACTAATTTGTAAAATAATTTTGTGTTGTGCTACTCCTGATTTAGTCTTGTATAGGTCCATATCTTGATGACTGATTTCAACTACCCACTGGTGAAATCTAGGCAAGATTCCAGCCTAATGCATACCTGCGCAGACCCTTATCTTGCAAATTTGTTTACCGTTGCACGGGATCTCCATGCGTAAAGGACAATAGTACAAGCTAAACCCTTTCCTTTGCTAGGTCCTGGAGGGTGTCTGGGCACTTCTAGATCAGTTCGTTTAGCATTGTAGTTTTGTAAAGTGCCTTTATTGAAGCTTGGATATCCGTGCATATGTAATCTTTGTGTTCTGCTCCGGTCCAAATCTCTTTTACCCTTACGGCTGCCAATATGGCACAGTAAAGCGTTAAAGTATCTTGTTCTATTTTTTTTTAGGAAAGGACCTTCTCTAATAGATACCGTCGTCTATAGATGAGAGTTAAATTTTTAATAATTTTATATATACGCGTTAGATATACGCATCATTAAAAAAATATTATTTTTCCCAAAACCTTCTTAACCTAAATTACACCTATTTACTTGTTTTATAAGTCGAAGATATGTGGGCGAAAGAAACACTTTTTTTTCTTTGGTTCGTTTCGGACTATATTTGTTAAAACTAAATAAGTTACCACATGACACAAAATGCATCAAAACTAAATTACACGGTAAATATAGCAACGTAACTCGTCATCTATTTCTCAAGCAGTTTCCAAACAACGTCCACAAATAAATACATTAGCGCGACAAACCAACATTACAAACTCCATTATGTTTATGTGGCTGTCTCATTTGCTGTATATGTTGTCATGTCGGCATAGAAATATAGTAGCGTAAGTGTTTTGTAAAGAGGAAAGTCATTAGAAGACGGAAAATATTAGACACAGGCATGTCATATGTTTCTTTGAACGCCTTAGTTGAAATAAGGGCTGAAGAAACATTAATCCACATCAGTGAAGTTTTTCCAGTTAATAGATAATTGTGAGTGCAAGGAGCTGAAAACAGACCAAAGTAAAAACTATATTTAAAAAGAAAGAAAAAAATGTGTTGTGAAAGATCTTCAAGATTAAAAGAAAAATGCGTTACAGTGAGTTTATGCATTGTACTTTGACCTGTCGAAAGCATTTAACTAACGAAACATCGTTTGATCATTTCTCTTTTCGCTTTGGTCCTTTGGATGTCCCCTGTGGGATGCCCATCCAAGTTTGAATTTTCGATGTTTCCACCCAAGATCTTTTGTTTTTAGATTCTTTTCGGTTGAAGTAACTGATGTGAAGGTTTTTAAACATCTTTTTATGATTTATATATAGAATTCGTCGCCGTCAAGGAATATCCCATAAACTTGTTGACACTAATTGGCTTAACATGTTTAACAGACGCCTACACCATTCGTTATGCTTTTTCTACAAAATTATTAAAACTAAAACCTCACCTTATCTTTTCAAAAAAAATACATTTTGGTTCTCAATCTCATGATCGCAATTTAAGATTCTCTGTTTCATTCTCAATTCCAAAGCATCATAAAGAGCTTTTTAAACGCTTCTTTTCTTATAATGCAGCAACTCTTCTTAACAAATACAAAATTTTTCCTACACAATAAGCCGTTTTAAATTAAAAATAAAATCAACAATTTTTGATAAACAGCGAACGAATTTATAATTTATAATACAGCTAAATTTCTATTTCTAGCACTCTATTCTGGTGATAGATTTATTTTACAGTTAGACACAGTACGAAATTTTTATTTTCTAAGGCTTACACTTATGTAGTTGTAGTAGTATTAAAACTCATATTGTAAAATGCTAGCTTTAAGTACTTGTCATTAGATTAAGAAGAAAATATGGTTCTAACGGCTTAAACAGCACTTAGGTTGTAAAGCCCGGGAAACTACCATAAGAGCCAATTAATCTATTGTATTTCTTTGGGATTAATGAACGTCTTTAAATTAAATTTAACAATCTGCACATTTTCAGTACTAATATCATATGGACTGACTGATGATACTGTTGGATTTCCTCCTCTTATGAGTTCATAGACATACTGAATCACTAAAACATCACCTGAAAAATAACACGAAAACTTAAATGGTGGCTGTCAATCAAAATCAAAATGTCTTAAGCCCCTCTATCGGAGCTTTGACATGTCGCATTATGAGCGAAACTGTGTTGACCAATAGCAATTAAGCAGCTTCTCCCCTATTCTCTTCACTCATCTGTCGCTGGCATCAGGTCCCAGAGTTAAATTTATTTTAAGTTTTCTCCTGTAGCGGTGATAGTCCACCGGTAAGGGTGAAGGGAATGGTCGAAGCTCTGGGAGAGGGCCTTAGTTGCAGACTTGTTATTTGTCAGGACTATTCTTTCTCTTACTAACGGCCTATGGAGCTCCAATATTTAATATTATCGTACATTAGAATCTTAGATGTACCAGCACAACAACTGCATTGCAAATCTATAATTTAAGCAACAGCCCTGTAAAACTACCTTTATGGTCTAGATATAGAACGTAAAGTCTCAGTCGCGGATCCAGCAATTTCACCAGGGGGGGGACGCAAGCAATAAAACTTATATAGGCCGGCTCAAGCGACTACGAAAAAACAAACTACGGGCAAAAAAATACTTTTTTATGATCATCATTGTTTTTGGGGGTTTGGTTAGATTGGTATGTTAGTTAGTGGTGACCTAATCCTCTTCACTAACCAAACAGTTTCCACCTACATATGTTCGTAGTTGAAGGCTTGAGGCGTTAGTGGTGACTAACATATACTACCTGATATAACCAATTTATTTTGGCAAACATTTGTTATACAAATCCTTAATTCTAAAAAACAAAAAAATTCATTCAGTATTAACATTCCAACATTATTAACACATCAAAAAATCTTTTAGTTATATAATAAAACTAAGTTTTCTTTTTTTCTTCGCAAACCTATCTAAGATAGATTCTAAATACAGGTTCATTGAATGATATATACAAAAAAGCGCCAAGCCATTAAGTCTCTCTCTTCTCCAACCCTGGACCGAAGATAAGTTTTCAAAAGTTAATCATGTTTACTACACAGTCTCAACGCTGTAAAGGCATCGTCGTCGCATTTACTGTTTAGAGTTTCGTTTTTAAACAGTGTTAACTATCCTATTACCACTGTGTGAGAAAGGTTGTTGGAAACTGCGCCAAATTTTTCTATAATTTTTGTTACCATATCTGATATTTTTTCTGCATCGCATCGTTGAAGGGTCGCTGGAATGCATAAATTTAATAGAAAAATATCTTGGATCGCCCTCTGTATGCAACTCAAATATGACAATTGGTAGACAGTTGCATGCAGGCTGCAAATTACGATATTTAAGTGATTTCCCAACATACGTAACGTGGTTTGGACGCTAGCGTATCTCTTACAATTTTTCGGAAGCCAGATGACCGCTCGGGCACTGTCGGCCGACAGGCGGGTGGGCGCGAGTATTTAAAAAAAAAGTGTTGGACGCAACTGGGCTTCGAACCTGCGCGTCCGAGGTTACAATCCGATACTCTACCACTACGCCACGAGTGTAGTTTATTTCTATGTTGCGAACCTGCCGCGAGAAAGGTTGCGTATAGCTGGCGCCTACGAAGTGACAAAACTCTTAATACGGTCAGGCGTTTTTCAGCAAGCAAAAAACCTACTCGTTAGAAAGTGCATTTTGGTGGCGTTTAACCAACCTCGGAATGAATTCGAATTAGCGAGCGCCAAATACGTTACGAAATACCGGACGATTTTAGCGGCTGTATTGCAAGTGCCTATACGTCCCGTCAAAAATCCGCCGGTATCACGTAGCGGCCGACTGTTTACCGCCACCTCCTGGTTTGCTGGGTGGTCTCGATTCTGCTGCTAACAAAATATTTTGAACCCGATTAAGCTACCTAATGTAATTTTTTTAGGCAAGAGGAATACTCTAATCTTAAAACATATTCTTATGAAGTCGTTTAAGTTACGCAAACCAAACCTATTTTTCTTACCTAGAAATAGTTGAAATTATAATATTATGGCTTAAAAAAACCTTCAGATTGCCAAAATAGCTTGAAACAGAAATTCGAAAATTAGCAAAAATGCCTTATTTTCTTTTACTGTCCACCGCATAAAAGCCAAGGCACACGCCAACAGTAAAAATAGCCTTTTTAGCAATTTTAGCCACTTTTTTTTCATTTATTCTAATTGAAACAGAACAGTGGCTATTTTTATCACTTTGATAGCGGATATATCAGAAACTGGTCATAGAAACAAAATAAATATTACCCATTTTCTTAACTAGCACCATTTATACAACATATTCAAAATTAGTTTAAATCGACTGAGATATGTCCCATAGAAGTGTCCAGTGCGTGGTTCTTCAATGTTTTTAAAACTTTGATAATGTTCAGGGGGGCGCCCACCCCTGGATCCGCCACTCCAGTCTTTTTTTTTGGACAAAGGATTTGGAAGATGCTTTTAGCTTTTCCAAACTATAAACTGGGCCTTTCCTTAGAGATGAAATTTATACAGAGAAAATATTGTATTATACTTACCAGTTAACAAAAGGAAACTAGAGGATTTCAGAGCTCCCATAATGTACGGCAGACCCATCACTTTAGTATCAGAGCTTAAGTATCTGGGAGTCATACTGGACAAGGGACTCACGTGGAGGCAGCATGTTGCCAAGATGACTGAAAAAATCCAGGCAATAATGCGGCAGTTGCGCCGAGTGGTCGGTCGAACCTGGGGTGTCACCCCCAGGAATCTCTACTGGTTATACAAGGCCATCATAAGACCGAGAATCCAATATGGGTCAGTGGTCTGGTGGCCTGTAGTAGAAAAACTGACCACTTCCAGAAAGTTCATGAGCCTGCGGGGGCTTTTCTGCAGGGGAATAACAGGCGCAATGAAGACTATCCCCATTAGAGCCCTAGAAACCATCTTAGGTCTCCCCTCGATTCCAACTTCGATCAAGAAGGAAGCGATGGCGACGCACCTACGACTGAGATAGAAGGGCCTATGGAAGGGCAGAGGGGAAAAAGTGGGTCATCTGGCAATTGAGGAACTGGTAACAAAAGAGTTGCCTGTTCTAAAGATGCCAGTAGGGACTCCTTCAACAACATGGAGGTTTGACAAAAAGTACAAAGTCACAATACCTGAACGGGATTAGTGGCAGAGAGAAGAATTTCAAAAAGAATTAAGCAGAGACGCGACGGTCTGCTACACTGACGGATCAAAACTGTCAGCCAGACAGCCAACAGGCGCAGGAATGTATGCGGAAGACCTAGAGGTTCAAGAAAGCTATCCGCTTGGCGAGAACACTACGGTCTTTCAGACGGTATATGCCGAGGTATACGTCATTATCATGGTGGCAACCCTACCAGAGGTCAGAAATGACAGGAGGGACATTTGCATATGTTACTCCGAGGAAAAAGACACTTAAAGTAAATATTTCAACGCATCGCTATCGGTATACGTACCGCGTTCGAAACAAAGTCAAAATACGCTACATTTTTGACTTGCTCATGCCATGTTTCGAACGATGCCTGCTTCTTTGATGGGTATGATGACAGAATCTCGAACGTACGCAACGATTTCAATCAGCAGTTCTGTCACCCTTCAACGGGCACCGTCTGAAACATCGTATAAACAAGTCAAAAATGTAGTGTATTTTGGCTTTATTTCGAACGTGTTAGGTATACGGATACTGATGCGTTGAAATATTTACTTTAAGTGTCTAATAATAAACAGTGTAAGTCATAGAACGTATACGTAGACGAGAAATATAGCGCAATATTATGTCTTCCTTTTTTTTACCTGTAAAAAACACAGATTACCGTTCGCATACAGATATCGGAGTCAAATTTCTGTTGTCTAGCATTGAGCGTTTTCATCAAGGTCACGTTTTTAGCATGTATGACGTTCATACCAAACACAAGCTTACGTTCTAAACGATCTGCTTTATGTTGCTAACGCAAAAATATTGGAAAAAACGTTACGAGTTTTGCTGAAGAGATTCAAAAAACTAAAAGATTGGTAATACTGACTGCCGAACCAAAGAAAGCCAGATATAAATACATGCTAATAAAGTATAAAACACGGCTGGGCACCCCGTACGTGTCACGGGCAACTTAAACTGTCTAAGAATATTTGCCAATTCTGCTCAAGCTGCTAAAGGGTAAAAAACGAAGACACTTTTTAAGGTTTAAGTTTTAAGGTTGGCTAGCTCCATCAACCAACCATTAGAATAATGAGAAAATCTGAAATGTTTGACTAATAAATGATGTGTTAGCTGTGTAAATCCTGCAATAACAAAAACTGCAAAAATACAAATTCGTGTGCACCTCATCTTACATTCCGTCCTGCTGTCTCTGTTAAAATTACCAATCAACTAATTTTGTAGATATTATAATTTTGGGCTCAGTTGATGTAAACTTTATTCGATTATTTTAATCAGACCCCCGTTGATCTTTTTACATAACGTAGGCGCGTTACAAAATTTTGATATGAACAAAACAAGAAATAGTGAGATTACTTTTTTACGGGGAGCGGCCAAAAAATACGTCGTGTTTTCGGTTATCGATTTTCGTATGTCAAATATAAAATACACTTACAGCGAGATTTACTAAGATCTAAAATAGTACCCCCCACAGGTTTACCTATTTACACCTGTGGGGAGGTACTAAATTTAAAAACCAATTTTCAAAAAACACTTACCCATACAGAAAAGACACAAAGTTATTGATTATTTTGTATTGTTATTGCAAAATACCAGGAAAAACTGCTTTTCTCTTAAAATACACCGTATTTTAGGAGAAAATGCCTTAAAACTAATTTTTTTTGACAGGTTTCAGAATAGCAAATGGTGAATACGCCAAAAATGTGGCACATTATAGCTTCATTATTTGTGTTTGAGATTATAAAGTTGGTGATTTTTTAGACCACCTCAGGGGGGTGGTTTAAATTTATAACCCCCAGAAAGGTTTGTTTTGTGGCATTTGGTAATAAGTTCGTTCATAATTTCCCTAAGTAAGCGTTTTTACAAGGACTAATTTACCTTATTTAATATCCCAAGTTGTTCATTACCAAATAAAACACCTCTATTTTGTGTTTGTTTTGAGCCCGTTTTCAGCACAAAAAAACATTTATGAGGGCACTACGAGGCAAAACAAACATAAGTGAAGGTCACTGATTATGCACGAAAAATATACCAAACAAAAAAACCCACAACATGTATATTAATTTATTTAAAAACTGAAACTAAAACATTAAGGGGATCTAAAAGCTCAGTCAAAAAAACTTCTCTTACTCAAAGCCCACTCATTATAAAGCTGTAGCTTTCATCAGTAGAGGTTGGTGCAAGCCAAGGTGCAAGCAGAGGTAAAAAATCCGAATTCGCTGTTTGGGAGTGAACGCAGCGCTAATATTTTTAAACTGACATTTCGACAGTGACAGAAATGTAAAAAAAAAACTTTCATTTAAGTTTTTTAATAAATTTCATAAATAAAAACACCTTTTAAATAAACACAAAATTAATTACTCCTTATTTTATTATTGCCCATCTAAATCGTTGTGTGACATCAAGTACTAATTGGAAAAATTAATTAACAAGGGTAAGTTTTAATTAGAGTGACATATAGCCCCAATGTTAATTTATTCTACAGAGTGTTTACTATTTAAACCCCGCATGGGTTTAAATTTTTTAATTTTCTCATCTTATAAATTGAAAATTTTCCCTTAAATCACAACAAAAGATTGTGTTAAGATGATTATTCAATAAACAAATTTATTAAAATTCTTCTTATAATACAATCTATGTCCAAAACTCAAGAAGGGTTGGTTTAAAATGCTTGAAACCAAAAATTTCACTTAAAATTTAGGACCGTTCTAAAATAGACTAAACCTTTTTAGTAAATCCCACCGTTAAACTTTTACAATTACCATAGTTGCAATTTGTGTCTAACTCATATATTTGCATTTTCGCCAGGATTCCATGGCACCAAATTTTTTTGGCTTGTATCGTGATTAGAGTACGTTAATTCCAAATCTGAAAACCGTTTCTGTCTGATTTTGTTGGTTTTTGAGATTTTGCAAAAAAAAAAATCCGAAAAAATCTTTAAATTTTGAAAGTTGGCAAAGCAAAAACACAAACTGAAAACGTTGTAAAATAGTCTGTTCCTACGCACAGGAAAAAAAACATTAGAATTGCATTTCTCTCTTTCTCTATTTTTGAAAATCTCAAACTAAAGTTAAACAAAGAACCCCGCACGGAATACATGGCATTTTGGTTAAATCCAGAATTTAATGAAATTTTGGTATGTTGTAGTCGACCTATTGATCACACTTTAAATGGACCATAATCAATCGTCGAAAATAGTTACTAACATGTACAAAAATCGTCATCTTTTAATAATAATATTTTTATGAGTTTTCTAAGAAGATTCAGTTGAGCATTGGCATCAGTATGTATGCACCAACCGCTTTTGATCAGAGGTGATATTTTAGTGTACTAAGGTCATCACCAAAGTATTCACTTTAGAGAATTTATGTTTATTTGTATGTGTTTATCCCATTTAACTGTTACGTATATAAAGGCCCAGGATGCGAGAAAATCGTAGCGGCAATGGTCAAAATCTAGATTGCCGTGACATAGGCTGACGCATGCGAATTAGAGTCCGTCATTAATCCATTTTCGCAGGGGTTTCTGCTATGCTTTCTATTATAGGCAAATAGACGGGCAGGGCCTTTATAGTATTTCATAGTTATATGGTTTATTCCACATACTTACAGCTTATCCCAGTGGTTCCCAAAGTGTGCGCCGCGGCGCCCCGGTGCGCCGAGAGAAGAAACCAGGGGCGCTGTCAGGCACTTCTGATAAGGTAGAATTTGAGTTACGTTTGGCAACGCCGGCGTCGCATCCGCTATTAATCGAGCCTCGGTCCCGAGAGAGCAGAGCAAGTTTCTAGAATTTCCAGAAGCCCGAATTCGACCTGCGCGTCGCTCGACGAGAATTTTCGCGAGCGCTCTTTGACAGTATTTAAGTCGCCGTAGTCTGCTTTGCTAGGTTAGTTTACCGTAAGAGGAATTTTAAGCGGTGGAACTGTTATGATAGATAGAAGTAGTAATAGAGAGTTTTAGTAGTGATACAAAGTTTTGTGATTTACGAACTCAGGACACATAAACGTTCCAATATCGGATCGGTTGCTTCGTTTTTTCGTAAAAAAAACAAGATGGAAAGATTTTTATTAAATAAGGAAATTAATAGATCGAGACAGGGTGATCAAGCATCGACAAGTGACGGAGGAGTAAAAAGAAGGAAACATCGCAAATACGATGATAGCTAAAAAAAACAAAAGATCAAAAGATCTTGGGTGGAAATAACGAAAATTCAAACTTGGATGAGCATCCCACAAGGAACACACAAAAGATCAAAGCGGAAAAAAAAAGTCTAAGTGTATGATGGTGTTTAATGATGTATAGTGGAGGGTGACCAGTGAAACTACTGATGAGCCCACGCTGGTTACCCAGGGCGAAACATCGTTTCATCATTTCTTTTTCCGCTTTGATCTTTTGTGTGTTCCTTGTGGGATGCTCATCCAAGTTTGAATTTTCGTTATTTCCACCCAAGATCTTTTGATCTTTTGTTTTTTTAGTTTTTTTTTTCGGTTGAAGTAACTGATTTGGAGGTTTTTTAATTTCTTCTTTGTTTTAATTGCCTTAGGAGCATAATCCTGCTGGAAATATTAACACGCCAGGACGAATTCGTATCAGGTAACTTGGATAAGTAAGTACCAGTGCGGAACGATGCCTATTTGTGAGTGGTTCAGGTTTGGAAGTCTAAGTGTATGATGGTGTTTAATGATGTATAGTGGAGGGTGACCAGTGAAACTACTGATGAGCCCACGCTGGTTACCCAGGGCGAAACATCGTTTCATCATTTCTTTTTCCGCTTTGATCTTTTGTGTGTTCCTTGTGGGATGCTCATCCAAGTTTGAATTTTCGTTATTTCCACCCAAGATCTTTTGATCTTTTGTTTTTTTTTAGTTTTTTTTTTCGGTTGAAGTAACTGATTTGGAGGTTTTTTTTTAACTTCTTCTTTACGATGATAGCTATTTAAATTTTGGTTTTACTTCAGTAGAAGTAAATCATGAGGAAACTGCGGTCTTTTGTGTGCTCTATTTGAAAATTCTAGCCGTCGAAAATATGCTCCCAAGTAAGCTAAAACGACATCTCGAAATCATTCATCCGACGATGGTTGGAAAGTCACGCAAATTTTTCACAAGAAAGTTGCAGAATGTACAAAAACAAAAGAACGTGTTTACTCAACAAACTTCAGTACCTAGCAACGCACTGCTGTCCTCTTTCAAAGTGGCATACATGGTGGTGTGGTGCAAGAAACCTCACACCATCGCAGAAGAACTTATATTACCGGCTGCTGTCGACATGGTTAACATTATGATAGGAGAATCGGCGAGAAAACTAATTTCAAAGGTACCTTTATCTAACAACACTATTAATCGAAGAATCCATCATATAGCTGAGGATCTTAATGATCAATTGATAGAGAAAATGAAAGGCAAGGAATTTGGTCTGCAATTTGATGAGGCTACTGACAGTAATAAAAATGCACACCTTATTTGTTACGTACGCTTCCGGGATGATAATATTATTGTTGAAGACCTTCTTTCTGCAAAAGTATCGATCAACGTATGGCCGTTATGGTGGATTGCAAGCACTTATTCGCAGTAAAGCACCGTATGCCATGTGGGCCAATAGGGAAGCACTTGCATCGAAGTCGTTGGGCTGTGAATTAAATTTGGTTATGGAACGTATCATAGACGTATTTAACTACATAAAAACTAGGCCGCTAAGAACATGGACATGGGAGCTGAACACACTTTTTGCTGATATATTACTCCAGTGCACGATCGCTTTCAGGTGGAAACGTCTTATCCCGTACATTCACTGTAACATGACTCTCAAAAAGGGGTAACGTTCACAGCAGTTTTTGTTTCTCAGTTTATTCGACAGGTGGCGCACACAGCTTCCACGTCCCCGCGGATTACAAACTTTTTGTTTTAAATTCGAGAGGTGTGCGTGGTTGCCTGTGTAGCTTCAACTGCCAGGTACAATCCTATGACTCCCTGATGATTGCTAAAAAGGACGAAACAGGTCTGTAGGTGTCTGGATTCTCCATTAGATATTGGAGGCCTGGTCGTAATGAAGTGAGAAACAAAAACGGTTTCTCCGATATGCCACGAGTCTTACTTTAAAAAATACTGACTTTTATAAGTACCCACATCTATAGAAATAGATACATGATTGGTACATGAAAAAAAGATATAAAAGCCTCATTAGACAAAATATACATATTATACTCGAAGAGCCATGTTTAATGAAAAAAATATTTGCGTATTGCTAAGACTGACCGTGACAGCAAACGCATTTGTTTCACAGTATCTATAAGCGGTATATATACCGGAGTCATTGCTCTAAAACAATACCTATTTTTTTAGCAATTTGATATTGATTCCATTGTTAGGTACACTTAAAAAAAATACTTGACTAACTGCGTGAGGCTTTAAATATTAAACTCCAACTTTATTTTTTTTTATTTTAAAGACGTCTCAAGTAAAGCAAGTAATAAGTTTAATTAATATTTTAGCGCTTACTCAACTTCCACGCCAAATGTTAATCTGTAAAAATGTTGTTTAGTACTTTCGATACTTCCCCTGTAACTAAAATTACGAACAGACGGTTCTTGATAACCTGCCTGATGGTTAGTTTTAATGACGAATCTGTCATGATGGTCGCGATTCTTCAAAAACCGTCAGAAAATCTCGCCCTTACAAAAAATCTGACGATTTTTAAACACAAATTTATACTTAATGCTTTTTTGTCAGAGCTATTTGCTAATATTCCTTAAAATTTAGTTTTACTATTCTAGTAAATAAACAATATGTCAGTTTTAATTTTTGTAGGCTGTTTTTCTGAAAACCCTGTTTTTTATTTAAAAATGTATGTTATTAAGCTTATTTTTATGTGTAAACAAACCTTTAAAACTTTTAATATACAAAACCATAGATAGTCATGGAATATTTGGTTTTACTGTTCAGAAAAGTCACACAAATTCTGTCTGTCCTTTTACATGGTGAGAATTTTTGACACTTTTTAACGTTTATTGGTACGCGTAGCAACAATTTAGCTCCGCCATAAACTAGTCCTGCAGAATATCTTTAAAATATTAAATGTACAAAATGTTATTAAAAACGTTAGGATAAATATGAAGGTCGCTATGTTTTTATTTTAAATAAGGGAGTGGGAGGACAAGGGTGCGAGACGGGGTATGGCAGAAAGGGCCCATGAAGAGGCCTAGTTGCCAGGCCTGCGGGCCGCCCATTATTACTCCGTGTTGAAAAAAGTGACAGGGTAATAGAATGTAAAACAGAAGGAGTGAAACTGTGGATCAGGCATTTATGAAAACCCACAGATAGCAAAATGGTTAGGATACGCTAGCTGCGTACGAATACTGCAAGGGTCGTCGTCGAGATAGGTGAAACGTAGTCGCTGTTGTACGACGTATCCGTTAGGAGATCCGATTACGATTAAGCACTCCCTATTTGTGAAACTTGAAGTGTCTAATAATTTTAATAAAACTTTTTAGTGTATTCAGTGGCGTACCCAGGAATTGACTTCGCGTTAAGAATAAATAATAAAAAAATTTAATTTGCAGTAAAAATGTGACCATAACCTTCTCTGGGGGGGGGGTTAACTCCAAATCATCCCGCTCCCCCGGTGCGCCACTGGTGTATTTTTCTAAAGTCGGTTCAATTTTTTTAGTTTTTATTATTTATCTTGTGTACATGTGCATGCACTGGTGTTTTAATTATGCCCTTGAGGTCTGTTAAAACTGCTATTCTATCGAGCGTCTTCTATTAGGCAGCCACAAACTGATTACGGCTCTGGTGCCGACGCGACGGCAAACTGTCTTTGGACGAAACTTGTAAATCTGTGGTGTTAGTTTAAGCCTTTATATTTGCGTATCTGCAACTATCGTTTATAGAGAGAAGTGATGTGCAGCGTAAGGAATAGCTATCTCCGCGTGCGAATTTCCGACACACATATTTTTTACATTAGTTTACTTGTTTGTCACTTGTCAGTTCCCAAATAGCACAAAGATATCTTAAAGCTGTGTTAAAGATGCCTTATTCCAAACATTACAGACATCTTATCATCATCAGATATTTTATGTTACAAATCCTTACATTTTTAAGATGTCCCTTAAAAAGCATCTTTAAGATGAAGATAAATTCAAAGCGAAGAGGTGCGTGCAGGGTCCAGGTATCCGTTATGCAGTCAATATATCTCTACCATTTATATTTATCCAAGTTAGAAAAGCACAGAGACACGCTTAGTGCGCACTGATGCAGCTAAAGGAAACCGTCATGAGACGTTTGTAGGCGAATTCTTGCAACCTTACCCAGAAGCAAGAATTTCAAAATATTTTTTTTCTGGTCTGTTACAAAGCTAAGGGAGGAGGAGGCTCGGCGGCTACCTAAGTGAAATTTTACATTTTATTTGTATCCGCGTTCGCCTATTTTTGCTGCTCAGACAAACAAACTTCGAATAAACCTCATGAAAACTCGGCAAAACTAAACATTTTTTATTATTTTTGAACGTTTCTGGTCTGTATTTTTTTGATCACTTTGAAATTGTCAGATTACTATTAATAAATAAAATTTACCAAGCAAAATAAAGTCGTGTATTTAAAAAGTTAAAAAATAAATAACAATATCTAATTCGTTATACAGGGTTCCTAAGATTTTCCTTAGGGATAGGATTTCAATAAATCAAACTGAAATGGCATAGAAAGTTCTGTGCGCACAAAAGAAACAGGTATATTGAGCAATGGTGCCAGTTTGTTATTATCTCCGGACTGCTTTCATGAGAAAAAATTGTCGCCACTCTTTGTGTGTGTGTGTGTGAGCATAAATCATAGTTGCAATAATAACTGTTGACAAGGTGTCTGCAAATTCCGCTAGATGGCGGCCACACCATGAGATGATCGAGGAAAAACTGGGATTCACAGGCATTGCATTTTTATTTCCTTTCGAGTCGCTTCAGTTTCGTAAATTTTGTATTTTTAAAATGCCGTATACTCGAGAAGAAAAGATTTTTATTATTAAAAACTACATAAAAAGTGACAGTGCGGACTAGGTCATTGGGCTTTTGGTGTTTGCGTTTCCAGATCGACCGGTTCCTGTGGCTCAAACTGTCTACAACATTTATCATCGTTTTGAAAGGTACGGGTGCATAAATGGTTGTAGAAAGTGTTACCACGACGGCGAAATACCAGAGCATCCCGTTCTTTCACACAGGGTGGAACGAGACGAAATGGTATGCGCTTACGTTGAGGCACATGAACCATGTTCGACGAAACCGATTGCGGAGGCACTGAATATTCCCAACAATACTTGCCAATGGATCCTAAAAAAATATGGCTACACGTCGTTTAAGATTGGGAAGTCGCAGGAATTGCAACCAGGTGATTATTTTCGCCGGTTAGAATATTGTGAGGTTATGAGGGATAAATGTAACAGGAACGAAAATTTTCTATCAAAAGTTTTGTTTAGTGACGAGAAGACATTTGAACTTCATAGCTCTCACAATCCACAAAATAGCCGCTATTGGTCCCGCGAAAATAAATATCTGCACGCAAGTGTTAGAACGCAACATCCTCAAAAATTAAATGTTTGGAGCGGTATTGTCGGGGATCATATTATTGGACCCTTTTTCATTGAAGGGAATTTGAATAGCCAAAAATATGTTGATCTTCTCCAACACCAGGTTTTACTATGGTTGAGGGAACTCAACATAAATTTGGACGAATTGTGGTTTCAGCAAGATGGCTGTTCATCCCACAATTCACGCCATGCTACAAATTACCTTCGTCAGGTATTTGGTGATAGAATTATTTCCACGTATGGAAATATCCGATGGCCTCCTCGATCACCAGATCTTGCGCCAAATGACTTTTTCCTATGGGGTTGTTCGCACGACAAAATTTTCCACCCTCACTTACGGCCTGCAACTCTATCACCCCTGAAATGTTGACTGCTACGCGCCAAGAGTTTTACAATAGATTGGGATATTGTGAGGCTCAAGAAGGGGACAGATTTGAACATCTAATCTAATTAAAAATTAGATGTTTTCAGGTCCAAACCACAACTTTTTCTTGCTTAAAGGAGGCGGCAGGGTCCATTATTTACGATACTCAGCGATAAACTCGTGAGGTTCTTAACATTAGAAAGAAATATCTTCGCTTTTAATTAAATTTCTTTCCATTCTGTTCTACTAGTGACATCTATCCGGAAACGGCCAAACCATGCAGTTAGCACTAGCAGCCAAAGAAATCAATAAACGGCGCTGGTTTTCCTGCAGAGCTTTTTGCTTGCGATATTATTGATTTTAAATAAAGCTGGCCCTACACTACATTTGATATTTTCGAGGTGTTTTATGACATGATCTCGAAACATGTAGCGAACCAATTCTTCAAAACTAGCGGGAGAATAAAAGCGAAAAATAAGGGGCTGCCAATATTTGTAACACCCAAAAAGGGGTGAAAAGATTTATTTTGCTCTGTTTCTTTACAAAAAACGTCTTTTTTTACAAAAAACTTGAGCTCTGCCACTTTTTTTATTTTTTAATTTAAATTTCTCGAAATTTTCGTCATACCGTAGAAAAAAATTATTTCCCCCATGGTCATACTCTACTTTTATTCGAAGAAATTTAGAAACAGAGACGGGATCAGTTTTCCTAAAACGGGGGATCTTGGTTTCGAGTGAGAAGATAAAGGGCGCCGCAGGCAAAAATTTTTCAATTAAATTAGCCGAACGCTAAAATGTTAGAAAAACAAAGCACGAAATAAAAATGGCACCGCTTACAATTTTTTTTCAAAAATTACGTAATTTTGGGAACGCAAATAAATAGGTCTAAAGAGTATAATTTTTAAGAAAAAAATATCAATTTTCTCGCCTTCCGCCACTGGGACTACAGGGGCCGTGCACAAATTACGTAATGGTCATAGGGGGGAGGGGGGTTACAAAATGTTACGTAGGGGGGAGGGGGTTTTCGACAGCGTTTGCATTTGTGTGAAACTAAGAAAATTTGGAATGAAAATAAGTAAGTTTTTTTTTTGGGGGGGGGGGGTAGTGGTCTTGAAATCATTACGTAATATTAGGGGAGTGGCGTGCCAAACCGTTACAAAACATTACATAGGGAGGGGGTCAAAAATTGGTAAAATCACCGTTACTTAATTTGTGCACGGCCCCACATCTGACTGTTCCTCCTTTTTGATTTCGAATTAAAGTGCAAAACCCGGGTTGGACGTTCGAAGGCGTCAACCCGTCCTATTTGCTTGATAAAGTTTCTACGAAAATATCTCAGTCGATTTCTCCGGCCGTGTATGAAAGCTTTAGGTTAGGCATTTGTATGTATCTCAGTCCCCAGCCTGTAAACATTGCGTAAGGACAATGGTTACAAAATGAAAAGCCGAAAAATATTTTTTTTTACGATATCTTTCATCAGTTTGGTATTAAAGTCGAGCAAAAACAATTTTTATTCCAGTCCTAAAGGTATGAAAATGGAAAACATTAGAAAACAACAACCTGGGATGGATTTACTACATGTAAGATGTAGTGACAACATTGCCCCATGCCCATCCTTTTCTGCCTAATGTGCTTTTCCGTTTGTCTGCGTCTTATACACGGCTGCTTGGTCCCCTAAGGATTTGCTTAGGAACCCTGTATAAAAAACCTTTTCCAAGCTATTTTGGTTTGGGAGGGTCCCGAAGATCGAAGCCGCATTCCCATGCTGAATAGCCAAGCTAATCAGCTGGACCATGAAACTCCTGGTCAGTGACTGAATTTTTTATTCATGATATGCCATAAAGTGAAGAACAAAAAAATATAATTATCATACTTAAATTCTATAATCTATGTAAATACCTATTTAAGTACCTAAATTAGTCACAAAAAATAACAAACATTCGCAATTTTCTATTTTAGACCACGGAAATCAAAGCAGCATGGAAATGGTCAAGATCATGTCAAGATTTATAATTACAAAAATGTTAAGATACAACATATATTGATTTTAGATTTCATCCCTTAAGTAGTGACTTTAAAGATTTTTTAAATGTAGGTATTGTATCAGACGACTTGATTTTATAAGATATTGAGTTGAAACATTTTGTTGCAACATAATTAAAACCTCGATGAAACAGAGCAGTCCTATGCCTGGGCACTGCATACAACTGTTTTTGTCGGATGATACTATTGTGTACATCCGACCCCCTTAAGAGCTTCTTAAATAAATAGTGAGGCTGTTGAGTTCTATCAACTTTATATACCAATGTGCACATGTGCAAAAAAAAACCGCTGATCAAGTCTGAGCCATCCTGAGTCTATATAACAATGTGAGACATGATCAAACTTACGCACTCCATAACTAAATCTTATACAGGCATTTTGAAGTTTTTGCAGACTTTCTTGGTCTCTTTTTAAAAGGGCTGGCCAGTACAGGGTGTCACAGTATGACAATTGGGATAGTACTAAAGAATCGCTCAATTTAAGTTTTACCTTTTTATTTGCATAGTTTTTGTGCAAATAAAGCATTCTTAACTTACCATAACTGGTTTGTAATAACTTTGAAACATGCGATTTATATCTCAAGTCAGTATCAATCAATATTCCTAGATTTTTTAGAGAAATTTTTGGAAATCAAGAGTATAAATAGTGAAAAGAAGTGGACCTAGGATGCTGCCCTGTGCGACACCTCTACTTTGAAGAGTGGGAACTGAACATTTTCCATTGAAAGAAACCCTTTGAAATCTTCTGTTAAAATAATTAGTCATCATATCGACGCCATCACCACCCAATCCAAAATATTTGAGTTTTGTAAATAATATGTTATGTACCAGGGTGTCAAACGCCTTGCTGTAGTCCAAAAGAACCAAGCAAGTGTTCTGGCCCTGATCCGAAGCCCTAATTATGTCATCAGTAACATGTAATAAAGCAGTTGTGGTACTGTGATTAGCGCGAAATCCCGACTGTGTAGGGAGCATAAGATTGATTTTTATTAAATAGTTGGACAGTTGTTCGCATAAGACTTTTTCCAAAATTTTTGACATTGTAGGCAAAATACTTATAGGTCTAAAATCGTTTGGCCCCAAAGGATTATTCTGTTTTTGCTACTGGAATGATATTAGCCGCTTTCCACTGGTCAGGGAATTTTTTTAAACGTATGCACTTATTTAAAATAAAAGTAATATGATTATTCAGATAGGGAATTAAGCACAAAATCATTTTTAAATTTATTCCGTCCTGACCAGTTGCATTACTTTTAATTTTTTCTATTATGTTCTGTACCTTAGCTTCATTCACTTTTATTAAGTTGAGTTCAGCTATGGAGGAAGAACATTTTTGACCTTCGTATTTTGATAAATAAAAGTTACCAGGATCGACCTTTGGAATGCTATTGGAAAAAAATTAACTAAAGTTTTCAACGCTACCAGTTTTTTCAGGGTCGGACTCAGAATTGGTGTTGATGTTCAAGCACTTAAGAGTTTGCCAGAATTCTTTTGGATTAGTTTGAAATTTATAATTTAAATAAGCCTTTTTTTCATTCCTTACTGACGTCAACACGAGGTTTCGTAAATCTTTATACTCCTGCCATCAAGCATCAGACTTATGTTTTTTATACTTAGAGAGAGCTTTTTTTCTTAGTTTTATCATAAATCTAATATTTTTCGTAAGCCAAGGTGCAGGCTTTTTTGTAATTTTAGAGGTAATGAATGGCGCATGAGCATCAAAAAGAGTATTTACCGACCTATTAAAAAAATCTACCATGGCATTAACTTCAGTAAAAGAATATAAATGATCCCAGTCTATTTGTTTAAGATCCTCGTTAAAGGCTTTAATATCAAAATTCCTATAATTTCTATAAGTACAGAACCTGACAGGATCGCGCACTTTTTCTAAACGTAAATTACAACTCACCAGCTTGTGGTCTGAAATGTCGTCCATTCTTATGACTTCTGAATCGCAGACAAAATTTACCTCATTGGTAAATATAACATCCAACAATTTTGAAGGTGTGTCTATGACCCTTGTTGGCTCCGTTATGACCTGATAAAAACTATATTTTTTAAAGAGTTTATTTAAATTTTTTTGTCCCGGATGGTCAACCAGCATATCTATATTTAGGTCGCCTCCAAATATCACAGCATCATAGGTTGGTATTATAGATACTAAACTGTTTTCTAAATCATTAATACAAGACATAAGATAGATTGTACCCAGGTATAGTGATTTCCCATGTACTTACAAAGTTGTTTTAGCGTACTTTGTGCTGGCGGAACGGGTATATTTTTAAACGTATAGCAGTCTCTAACATAAAAGGCAACACTACCGCCCCGCGTTCCCCTATCATACCTTTACAAGTTGTACCCTGGTATAGCAAGGGTTGCATCTGAAAGATCTTCCTTTAGCCAGGTCTCTGATAGACCCATAACATTATACTGCTCTGAAATCAGACGATCCGTAATCAGTTCGAAACTTGAATATAGGGATCGCACGCATTAAAGTTCATGTTCTTTTTTACAAATACCCCCCTGTATTAAGACTAAATAAATTTGGAAAAAAGATGGTGTGTGTTTGAGTTTTTTGTTAAATCCCATAAATAAATTTGGCCTAAATATATAAAGAATAATATACATAGTAATTTTAACTTCATTAAATATAATCATATATACTTGTTGAATGGAAATGAAAAACAAGAAATGCAGATTTAAAAAAAAACAACTCGAGCGTATTCTTATCTCTAAAAGTCCCAAATATTAAAAATCAAAGTGTGGCTGATCCGTGTCGATTTAGTTTTCGTCTACGCCATCAATATCACGTTTGGATGCAATTAGTATTTTTTTGTTTTGATCCTCGTTTTTCCAGAGGAGGTACATGCTTTATTTTTTCCATATTTAGTTTTAGCAAGTTACAATAAGTTGTATCTCTGGGCGGTAAGGTCTTCATATACAGTATAACTAGTCCCTTTGAGCAACTTTCTAGCTTGCATCACTTGATTTCTTAGGGAAATGCAACCAAAGTTAACCATAACTGATCTAGAAGCTTCTCCACTTTGACCTATTCTGAAAGCGCTTTCTATCTTACTTTTATCACTTCTTAAATTTAACTTATCATTTATGAGTGATAAAATTATAGAAATCAGGTTCTTGTCATCACCATTTTCTATGCCTTCTTTAATACCATTGAACCGTAAAGAGTTTCGCTTAGATTTTTGCTCCAGATTATCAAATCTTTCTTGTAAATTTATAATAGAATCATAATTATTTTCTACCTTAATTTTAATGTTAGTGACGTCTTTTTTCAACTCAGCTATGTCATCAATTTTGAAGTTAAGATCCACTAACCTTTGATCCATCTTGCTCTCAAATTTGTTAAAAAGTGCTGTATAGACCTTTTCGACTGCTTTTTCCACTTCTTTTGACTCATGATGACCAGTAGGTGAGCCTCTGTTTGTTCCAGATCTGGTTGATCCACCCATTGTTACTGGTACTTGCCTATACCTGTGTCGACCCGGTAGAGACGTAATTTCGCCTATAATCTTAGTTACCCAGTTTCTAGCTTAACTACTGCAGTCTTTTGAAATGTAATTACACCATTCACTTCAAAACTGTATAAAAATACTATATGCAAAAAATCACAATTTAATTACAGCGATAACCACCCAAAAAGTTAAAAATTCAGAGAGGTATCGGAAACACGTTATATTCACTTGACGTCATGTTTTTTTCCCTCCTTCCATGGAAAATACGTTAAACCATCTGCTTGTTTTCCATCACTGCTAAATACACCAGTTGGTTCCAATATATTTGGTGTATCTGCTACAACCAAAGACCGATGAATGATGTCGTTTAAGAATTGATGGCGAGACAACCTACCAGCACTATTGGAACAGCACAGACCGTGATGGCCCAAAATGTCAAGCAATTGTTGCACACCGGCACATGAAGAGCGACAGAAATACGAAAGGTGTCCAATAAAGTACCCAGTGGAGGAGAAGGAAGAGCGTCAAACCAGGCATTGCTTTCTTTTTCTTAAAGAGCTAGAAGGCAAGCTTTTCATTTTGGATCTACTTAATTTTGAATTTTATTTAAAATTATATTTGCACAGAGAAAGTTATCAAATTGTATTTGAGTTTTGGGGCCAGGAGACGGAAAAGAATGTAAATTACAGAGATTAAACCAGCTTTTCAAGGCAAATTCATGGTAGTAATAATTTTCTTTAAGAATGTATTTTGCAAGAATTGAAGAAATTAATGATTCAGTATCATTGACTGAGCCCAAAAATGCAGAAAATGTCAAATTTTCAACATTACGAATAACAAGTCCTCCAAATCTAACTGGTAGAGATGCTAAAGACCAAACTTCTTCGTTAAAATTTATATTTGAAATGTTTTGCATGGTTTGCCTAAAGAGATAATTAATTTTTAAAAGAGAAGTTTTAGCTTTCCAACATGGTGAAGATATTAAAATATATGACAATCTTGGTACAGCTGAAGAGTTTTTTAATAAAAAATAAGCTAAATGTGAATTTAGCATCTCGAGATTTTTAAATAAAAGCTCAATTTATTTTAAATTTGTTATCAAGAGATTTTTCTATGCAATTAGATGAAGAGTAGAACTTAGTAATTCCAATGATGAGAATTCACAAATTTTAATGTCTTAGGCTTTTTTTGAAGAAAAAATAGTTCGTATTTGCTGGTATTGATTGTAAGTTTTAAGTCTTTAGATTTAAGAATAATATTTTCAAAATCATTTAAAACGTGCTCAGTGAAACCTCCCCAACTACCGTCATCTCAATCCCAAGCATTAAATTCTTATTTTAAGGATTTTATTAAAGGATCGCCTTCCTGGACTCCTCTTTGAGATAGAATACAATTTTGACCGAAAGAAAGCATTGAATGTTCTTCATAGCATTGATGTATAAAATTAGAAAACTCTGGAATAATATCTTTTACTCTTTTTAGAATTAAATCTCTATGAATCATGTTGAAAGCATTATAAAAATCAAATTTTTAAAAAATTTTAGGAGGAGTGTTGAAAGTTAAAAAAACGGCGAGCACTGTGTGAAATAGCTTCTGCGCCATACTTAGATCCAAAACCGAGCTGTAAGGGTTGAAATATTTGACTAAGGGTTGTATGTATACTTGAACAAACAATTTTGGCTATAAAACGTCTTAAAGTAAAACCTACAGCAATGGGGCGGATACCACCATCTTTTTTATTTAATGCACAGAGCGAAGCGCCAAAAAAAATTAGAGAAATTTTGTTATGAATCTGGTGTTGTAAAATGAAATTTGAAAATCCAGAAAGAGATGCAAGTATATCAGCGGAATGCCCGCCCAGATCACTAGAAGTGAGGTCCTTGAGATGTTGGGGTGTCAGACCAACGGGACCATCAGCAGAACCAGGCTTAAAAGAGGTTATTGCATTTTAAATGTCTGTATAAGTGACGTATTCTGAGATATTTTTTTCTGATACGTCTGGGAATTCTCGGTCAATGTCGGCTTCTGGATGTTTTTCCTTGAGTTTTTTTTTAAATTGGAAGCATCTTTAGAAGAAGCAAGACTCTCATCTGAAGATAAAATTCTAACTAAAATTTTGTTGTGAATTTTCTTCTCCAGGTTGTTGTTTTGTTTATTTTGGCACCTTTTGGGATTCTGTGAAAAATAGGTTTGTACAACTTTAAAAAAGATAGATGTTTTGTTAAAAACTCTGCATTTAAATCATAATCTCAAATATTCGAAAAGTTAGAATTATTTTGATGTTACATTCTTACATGACGATTTAAACCATTTTTTCTTTTAAAAATTTTCCGTATGGAAGACATTCTGTTTGTTCAAATTCTGTAGACTGGTCGAATATTTTATTCGGGTTTTGGCTATGTGAGAAACTTGCATCTTTTTGATGTTTCAGGCGAATATGTTAGTTAAGACCTTTTTTGATCTTAAATATATTACTACTTAGATAGCAGGCATTTTCTTGAAGTTGGGTCAATAAATCATAATGTCCCAATTCAGGACTTAAAAAAAATAGAATATTTGTGCTTATTTTTGCTAAGCTTTAAGGGAGGTTCTTTAGGAATAAATAATTCATTAGATGGAAGCCATACATACCCGATTTATGCATATTGAAACCATATTCTTTCTCTGTGATTGGATCATGGAAGTCCCCCCAGTTATTTATTATGTATTCGACTGTGTCCTTCCTAATTTTAAGATTGACTAACCGATCTGAATAAGCAATTACCGTCTTCTTGAACAGGAAAAACTTTAAAATTTTCCTTTCAATTTAAAATTTTTGACTGACAAATCATGACAAGTTCGACTTTTTTAATATTTTCCTTATTTTTCACGATAATTTCAAACTTGCAGCTATTTTCTTCTTGTGTACTCCAAAAGCAAGTGTCTTTATATGGAGTGTTTATAATTTATTTTGTTGATTCGACTTTGGATAAAAATTTGGTATAAAATTGTAAATATATTGACAGCAATCAAAGTCCAAATTTGCCTGAATCTAAATGACATAGAAAAGATATCTTAGGGATACCTTTTATTTTTTAAAGGTTCTAAGATGTTTAGATGTTATTTAGGCGTAAATAAGACATCTTTAATATGTCTTGTACTATATCGGTTACGGCGTATATCTAGCGGGGTCGGAAGTACGCTCCGTCACTCGAAAACTGATATTCTTATTGTAACCGGACTGCTCGGTGTCATATCTTGAAGTATTTCTGTACAAGTCTCTACCTCTGTTTCACCGCTTTTCCGTGAGAATTTAGGCCAAAAATATTTTTTCATTGGTGTGGTCATCTGATTTATTGATATAGAATTATCGCAATCTGTGTAGCCATGTTGGATTATTCAAAAGTTAACCGCATCATCTTCTTATAATACAAACGTTTCAGTTTTTAACTAAATTGTAAATCTATTTTCTGATGACTCGTTTAGTTTACCGCAAAATGTATAAAAATTCTAATTAAATGTAATTTTTAGATAAAAAGCCCCAAAAACACTACTTTAAAAAAAAATAAATAAAAAAAAACAATAAATATCAATAATTATAATTTTGGGGTAGTTTCGCCAAGATTACAGCATTTACTCAAAAAAATATTTTTTTTTTTAAGGTAAAAGCATTTCAGCTACTTTTAGAGCGTATTAGGAGGACCGCAAGTAATAAAAAATACACAAAAAAACCAGTGCGCCGTTTTCAAGAGCCTTTTCAAAATTAGGGAACATTTTTCATAGACGTGACTGTACCACTAAAAGTATGCAAATGATTCTTAAAGTGTGATACATATAAATTGACAAAAACGGCTATTGGTTGATCTAACAATCTGATAACTAAATAAAAAGGTAAGCTTCTGCGGCGGGTTGTTGTGCTTCGTTATAAATTAAAACAATATCCACTAAATCATCGATTACTTCTCTCTGTTGACTTTGTTGGGTTTTCTGATCTAACAATAGATTTGTCAAGTAGTTTTCTTGAAGGGCGAACACAGTATGTTGGAACTTCATTGGGGCAGTCGCAGGAAGGGATTATTAGAAACAGCCTATTTTAGGGCCCCTGTTTTTTTCAGTATACACTTGCAACATCACCTCGAGCATTAAGCATGGTAAAGTTCATCATTCATAAACCGATGATAAACAAATTTTCAACTCCTTCGAACTCAAAGACTGGATTATTATTAAAAAGAAAGTAAAGAGGATTCAGAAAGACATAAACTAAAAATCAATCCTGACAAATCTATTGTTTTGTTTTTTGGTAAAGAGAAGCATGAATTGCAGGGCAGGATGCAAATTTCAATTCAAAACCAACAGCTCAAAACTTCTAACTGTGCACGGAATCTTGGTCTTATGATGGACGTGGACTTACGCTTTAGGGAACACATGAATTTTAACATAAGAAGGGCCTATGGTTCCTTAAAGCTCCTTTATCCTCATCGACATTTGCTCTCAATTCAACAAAAGATTCAACTTTGTGACACTCTTGTTTTAAGTTATTTTAATTTTTGTGATGTCGTTTGTGATACATATATGAAATTAAAATGGGTTTACCTATTTTTCATAAATTAAAAGAAGCCAGGTGGCTTAACATGAGAGACATAGAGAGAGATATTTACACTCAATGGTATTTTTTCACAAAAAAAGCTACCACCACTCTATCATATTTCGTTAATAAGATACGATACAGAACAGACATAATGTAAGATTTAGAAGCTTAATAGAAAGGAGCTTCTCATATAACATCTTTAGCCTCTACAATGGACTATCTACTAATCTTAAAAAGTTGAACGTAAATCATTTTAAGTCACAAGTTAAAAGATCACTTTTAAACCAGTAAAGCTCATCAAAAATTCTCAATATTTCATTTGGTTTTTCTATTTTCATACTTTTGTTTTTTTTTGTGTTCTGTTGTAATATTACAATATATAATTATGCAGGTATTCAAAACTGGTGGTTAGCACCATTACGAAAGTTAGACTAACCTAAGATTTTAAAGATCATAATTATGTCCCAAAACACCTATTAGGAAGATCAAAATATAAAGTGGCTTAAATATATTTTGTTTTCATATCTACGCTTTAACTTATTCCAGTTAAAGCTTGAATATATATTAGTTTTAGTATCTTTTGTAAGAATAAATATTAAATTGTTTTCCTGTTCCTGTTTGCATTTTTCTTTAGAACATAACTGTAGATTTTATGATTGTGTAAAACCCAAATAAACGTTACTACTACTACTACTACTACTAATTCGCTGTTGAAATTGAACAAAACAAAATCACTATTAAAACGAATACTCCGCACCACATGTGACGCGACGTGACATTAAAAACTGATCACCTAGTATTGCATAGTTTGTTTACTTTCTGTGGTACGATACAGAGATAAGATCGGGGTGCACCGCACTTGCTTGCTTGATTCTCGTTTTATATTAGGTACACTTGATTAAAAAAAAACGCATACATGGAGTCACAAAATTGACCTTTCTAAAAGTGTATAATATATACGGACTACCAGCTAAAATGCCTAAAAACTTCAAAAGTACGACAATTTGTCATATTGTTTAAAAAAGGTCTCTAAAGCTAAAAATATTTTTTTACTTAAATTAAAGGCAACCTTATTTTTATATTAAATTTTGCATAATACTAAAAAATCAGCAAAAATAATGTTTTAGTAAAGTCTTTATTGAACAATATCAAATTATCATTCGAGAAACGGACGCAGGCTGTTCTATAAAGAGGGCGGTAACCCATTTTGGAGTTGACAAAATAACAATAATACGATGGAAACAGCGCTGGATTAAAAACAATTCGACGAATAGGAAACTTGGATTAGGAACAAAACGATGATAAACTTAATACTAATTATTTTAACTTAAAAAAGAACTAAAATAAATAATTTACTATTTAATACGATCACCATTTTTCTCTATTACAAGCTGGAAACGTCTGAGCATTGAAAAGGTTAAATTTTGAGAGCTGATCCAATGCGCGATAAATAGCATCGCTTAACTCTTCAGCATTTCGTGGTCTCCAATTCCTTTGGTATATTATTTTAACGATTCGACCCCATATATTTTCCATTGGGTTAAGGTCAGGGCTGTTGGCTGGCCAAGGAAGTGTTTCTATATTGTTAATCTGAAACCATTGGCGAACAACATTAGCCGTGTGTACTGGACAGTTGTCCTGCTGATAAACGAAGTCATTATTTTCATATAAAGTCTGTACAGATGGCAGCATAACGTTTTCAAGGATTTCAATATATCGTTCACTATTGAATCTTCCTTCGATTCTCCAAAAAAACCCAAACCTCTAGCACTAAACCAGCCCCACATGTTTACAGAAAAATGTCCGGCTTTTTTAATTTGGTTTGCGTATTCGGGTTCAAATCTAGAATTTGGTGGACGACAAACTAAAATTCTCCTGCTGCTTGAAGATGATTGAAAAATTTTTTGATCAGTGAAAACCACCCTCTCGCAGAAGTCATTATCACGAACAACGTTATTCAGTGCAAAAATCACTCTGGCCTATTTTTGTTCTTCTGTTAGAAAAGGCTTCTTTGCAACAACTCGACAAGAGACTTCTGATTTCGTTACTCTTCTATTTACTGTTGGTAAAGGATTTTGTTTGAGATGGTCAATAAGTCTCTGATCTTGCACTTCAGAACTTACTTTTGGTCGTCCTGATCGATCTTTCCTATCCGTAGAATTATTTTCAATTCAGCGCTTTTTCCATCGCACTATCGTCATTTTATTAACTCCAAAATGGGTGACCGCTCTTCTTATAGACCAGCCATCTTCTATAACTCGAGTGATAATTTGAACTTTTATAAATGTTGATATCTGTGGCATTTTTAAGGATGTCACACTGAATTTTAACCTGTCAGGTATACTAAGCTGGTGGTGCCTTATAATAGTATACACTAATGAAAAGCTAAATTTTATGGCATAGGAAAAAATGCATGTATGAGTTTTTTTTAAATCAAGTGTACTTGGTTGATAAACTTCAATGTACAGTCAAAGGAAAAGAAAATGTTTTAACACATTTTTGGTTATTTTTTTGGGAAAACGTTTGAATAAATTTAAGCGAAAGGAATCGTCATTTGAAACACCGACCAGTTTTGGGAATCACGTCTTTCAATTTTAGATAAGTTGCAAAACACCCTGTATATATTTTTAAAGTGACCTAAGTAGTTACTTGGTGCAGACCCCTTTCCCCAAAAAATACTAGTAGGAAGGACTTGGAAAACGTTTCTGAACTATCTTCTTTTATTTGTAGAAACATTTTAAAATGCGGATACGCCTATTAAAGTTGGCACTAGATAACTGCTAAGCCGTTAAAGTTCAAATTTCACAAGATTTAATTTTCGAATATCGCTGCAAGCTTACAAATTGGGAGTTTGTAGTCCTGAGGTTAAGCACTAATTAAAAGCGTATATGTATCAACACCGCAATGAAACTTGGCAGTTTTGTAGCTTAAATCTTTCTCAATGAAACAACACAAGTAAAAAATGAGTTTTACTAAGCCGATCAAGAATATTACGCGTTGGGTGTACATTGCTCTGCAGGAAACGTTACGTGCATCTTTTTCAAGTTGATTCCTGACAAAGTAATAAAAAAAAATGTTTGGTGAAATTCTGGCAAAATTACTTTCTTTTTCTGACGTTTCGGTTTACTTTGGGTTTATAATTTAAAGATCTGTTAAAAAAAAATTGTTGTGTTTTTTGTTCAATTTATATAAAAAATACAAAACTGTACTTATAGACAATGTTGCACAAATTTAGGTACTACATCTTAGAATTGTTCAAAAACAACTAAATTTTTATGAGGTAAATGTTTTCCCCTTGATCTTCTTTCAGGTAGGTAACAACGGATTTTGTAAATTTTATACTATCGGGATTTTTACAATTTTCACCTAATTGCTATAGTAGATAGTATTAAAGATTACTTAGTTTATTTTTGTGGTTTCTAAAGTTTAACGTGTTTTCGGTTTTTTGAATATGTAGGTATTGATTGCCCGTTTTCGATAATTATTTTTTTTACCTAAGATTTGTGTATTGCTTAACTCATGTGTGGTTAGTGCTGTTGTTGAAACAGAAGGATTTGTGCTGTTGAACTCTATCTTTTAAGTATTTTTAAGTTGTTTTCGCAGTCTAGGCAGTCGATTTTATATGTTTTTTTTTTCAAGGATCTCAAGGGGAAATCTTGCATAAGACACCCGAACTACTTTCCTGCCAGAGTCATTTCTCCTCTACCAGGAGAGTCCGGGTAGGGTCGGATTCCTACCGACTAAAACCCCTCGATTGTGACTCCAACCTGCCCGGTGGCAAGTTACAGTCACTACACTGAAGCCATTTCTGGCTTATTGTGCACCCATGTTAGGTTAGCTTGCATATTTTTTGATGTGTTCGGTTTTAATTTTCAAAAGATTTTTTTATTATAGTAGTTTTTCTACGGCGGTATATCAAAATGTTGTAATACTTTTTTAATTGTTTAATTAATTTCTCGTACACTTTTTTCTTTGTTGTTATGATTATAGTTTTGGTGAATTCTGCTTTTTATGATTCAAAAAATCGTTTGGCCTAGTCATTTTCAGTAAGGGTTTTTGTAACTTTTCTGATATTTTTGGGGCAATTGTCTGGATGTGAGAATGTTATTGTTCTGTCATTTGGTTAAAAAAAAGTGTATAATCTATTTTATCATAAGGTATGCATAAAATACGATCATCGACGTATCTTTTGAAAAACAGTAGACTAAAACTAAAAGACGTAATGAATTTTTCTTCTACATATTCCATTAGAGAGTTTTTGGTCGTGCACGAAACGCCCGACGTCAAACGCTATTTGACACTATTGACATTTGAACGTTAAATATGGTTAAGTGCTGCCACGAAACGCCGCAAACGTACGAACAGTTAACATAAGAATTTGGTTGTTTTGAGTCCTCTACATTTTCTCAGAACTTAATTAAGAACCACAGTAAATTATCCCAAATATCAAATCACTGGAGCGTCGTCGACGCAAAAACATTACAAAAAAGGCTATTCTGAACTACTATCAAATAGCGTTGAAGTTATCGTTATAGGCGAAGTTATCCGGCTGTAAATTGACACGACCAAAATCCATACCTTAAAAATGTAATTTGCAGCTTTAGTACCTGCGAGTAAACCACCGTTAAACCCAGCACACCGAATAGCGCAAGTGGATTTTGGTAGAGATCATCTAAATTAGGCAATAATATTATCTACAGCGCACAATTTGCATAATGCTGCATACTAGAACAAGAGATTAAGGTATAAAATATGATGGATAGGTAACCCTCGCCATTTTTTGATAATATTTGTTTTTTCTCGTCCTGAATACGAAATTAACAATCCTGTACCTCAAAATTGTGGATAAGGGCTCGGCACACCAATGCAAAGGTGGGCAATTTTAGAGGGGGTAGGGTAACCTCCACCATTTTCACATATATGATGTAGTAGTACCCCCAGACCAAAAATCAACTGGTGTGCCGGACCTCATTCATGGATAAGGGTTCGGCACACTACTCTAAAAATGTCCACTTTTAGAGTGGTGTGCCGAACCCTTATCCATGAATGAGGTCCGGCACAGTGATTTTTGGTCTGGTGGTACTACCACATGATATATGTGAAAATGGTGGGGAGTTACCCTATCCATCACGCGACCTTTAAAATTGCCCACCTTTGGATTGGTGTTCCGAGTCCTTATCCACAATTTTGAGGTACAGGATTGTCAATTTCGTATTCAGAACGAGAAAATGCACATCTTATCAAAAAATGGCGAGGGTTACCTATCCATCATAATTTTTACAGCGAATGCTTGTATACAGTAGACTTGTTCATAATTACATAAAAAAAGGCCAGCTAATTTAATCAAACCTTTCCTAGATGTAGTAGATGGCCATTTACGAACCTTACAGAATTCACCGAACAATTTAAAAAAGCAATCACTAAAAAAAAGAAGTCAGTCGAAATCAGTTAATCCAACCAAAAAGCATCTAAAAGGGAAAAAATGTCACAGCGTTTTGCACCCGGCACCAGCGCGAGGCCTATTCGTGAGTGATTCAAAACTACATACATACATAAAGATACGTAGAAATTTTATATTTAATTTCTTTTTACTTTTTTTAAAACAAAAACATTAGATAATGCGCAGATTCTCCTGGGGAGTGCAGGTAAACCAGCCCACGAAGGTAATGCCAAAAATTACTGGTACTAAGTATAAGATTTTTTCGGGTCCAAATAAACACCTTGAGAATGCTTGAATTTCTTTAATTTTATTTTGTGTTTTTCTTGCAGTCGCAAATATGCCTTATTCATCTTTATTCAAATTTGGAACTTTTAAGCATCATGTTAGTTTACAGTTTTATTAAAATATATTATCGCAGTAAAATAGGGCTAAGGTTACCTTGCAACATAGAATTATTCTTGTAAGTTACTTTTTACTAATAATACGATAATGTTACAGGTGCACCGACCATGTACATTTTGCTAATTTGGCAGAAAAGCAAAATATAGGCGACCTTCGGTATATATGTGCAATCCTAGCTTAAATATAATACTTATAAAAATCCGACACTAAATTAATTTAAAATAAAATGTTGCAATTTACTATTCTCTTTAATCGCTGTAAAAACGGCCTTGAAATTTCAATTTGGCCGAACTGCTTAGAAAGATTTTTATCTTTAATTTAACCAACGCTATCTGACTTAAAGGAAACGCAACTTTCTACGAAAACAAAAATATTTTAAAAAAATATGTGTGAAATGAAATAATGGTTGATTTATTTTTTTTATGTCTGCTGGTTGATTGCATTCCTATACCCTGACCTGCTCAATAATTAGCGAATTCTGCCACTGCGACAACTGCGCAAACGACGACCGTCTTATGTGACCTATACCTGGTTTAAAAATTTACTTACACAAAGTTTTATTAGTGCTTAATAATTTATTTTAATTTAAAAGTGGGCTAAGTTTTAATATTTTTTATTTATTGCAGTTTTTAGTTCCCCTCAAAAAAGAAAATTCACCTTGGCACACTCACACGAAAAATGACAAAAATTTCTACTTAAAGTAACACTCGTGGCATATCGGACAAAGCGTTTTTGTTTCTCACTTCATTACGGCCAGGCCTCCAATGTCTAATGGAGAATCCATACACCTACAGACCTGTTTCATCCTTATTAGGAGTTGAAGCTACACAGTGACCATGCACACCTCTCGAATTTAAAAAAAAAAGTTTATAATCCGTGGGGACAAAGTAACTGTCTGCGCCACCTCTCGAATAAACCGAGAAACAAAAACAAAAAAAATTGGAAAGTGCAGGACAACGTAAATACAGAATCATATTCCTTTCAGTATGTTATAAACTAGAAACCTGTAAAAGTATAAGGTCACTGTAACATGACTCTTAAAAAGAGGTAACGTTCGCAGCAGCACCGCCCCCAATTGGAGCTTCATACTACGTGGCCCTAATTTTAAGGCATCAGCAAACAATCACTCCGGAGGAGGCTTGTTGCGCAGAACTAAAAAGCCAAAATATTTAAAAACCAACAAAATGAATCTCGTGTCCGCAAATAAAAATTAAAGTAACAACGCATTGTCCGATATACCACGAGTGTTACTTTAATGTTTATTTGCGGACACGAGATTCATTTTGTTGTTTTTTAAAAATTTCTACGTTCGTTTCCTTTGATTTAATTTTTCCTTTTTTTATTTTTATTTTACCAATTTTGGAAAGGGCCTTGCTCTTTTGGCTGCGCCGACTCTTCTTTTTATTACCGTAAGGTAGGATATCTCATCTTTCGTCTTACTTGTGGGTGTTTTTAGTGATTTTAATTTTATACTGAGCAAAAATTAAAAAAAAAATGACATTTAGAAATACGTACACTTTCCGTCTAATTCTTAAGGAAAAAAAACCTTACGTTCGAAACAACATGCATTTTCCGCTAAATAAAAAAAAATAATATTTTACGTAGAGAAACAAAACATGAATTCTGTGTCTACTAGAAAAAAAATATTTTACGTGATGTAACAAACAATCACTTTCTGCCCAATTTCTCAAACAAACAAAAAAATCCAATTTTACGTTGGGTTAAAAAACTGCACTTTTACCAATTTTGTGCTTTTTTCATAATTATTGTGAATTTTTACGCCTGTCGATTTAGTCCCGCCTAAAAAGTTGCAAGTGTTCAAATCTAGAGCATTTTTTAGGCTGTGTTGAATTTGCGGTTTTTTCTCTGGTTACTCTTTTTATTTAAAAAAAATAAAATACGTGACCCCGACGCGTCTTTATGGCTGATTTTAAATTCACTTAAAAATCAACACAATTTAGCGTATTTTCTATTATGTCCTTATTTTTCGTCCAATTTCTGCCCAAATTTTGACCAACTTTTCGCCCTGCTTTTTGAAAATTTGTATTGGTTTTTTCTTTCGTACTTTTCTTATTTTTTAAGTTCTTTTCCACTTATTTTGGTTTTATCGCCCCACTCGATTTTCTAGGACTACTTCTTTCCTTATATTTTTACTAACACAGAAAATGAATTCTGAGTAGGCCGTACTGTTCCCAAAAATATAGTGAACACAACAGATATCTCACGCGAATCAAAAGAAATAACTCCAAACTACAAATCGCAGTCACACGACCACTCTAATCACAAAAATAATTCACTTTTTTCCCGCAGACATTTAGACAAAAAAAAAACTGTATGCCAAAAAAAAATTAAACAAAGAAAACTTGTAATTTTTTAACTTGGATCTCTTTAGCCTACACGGAGAGAGTAAAAAAAAATATTTTACGAACCACACTATATTCGCTTTTAAATAATTAGTTTCAAAAAATCACTATACGCTGAAAAAAAAAATGTTAAACACAAACATATAATTTTGTCCAACAGTCAAATCACTATTCTCTATTTGTCAAAAATTTCACCCTAGTCTAAAGCTCACCCTAGTGAACCGCGTGTCCTTAGGATAGGCGCCTCCACCATGTCACAGTAACATACAAAGGTAAACTTTCGTTTAATAAAAAAAATAAATGGATAAATGGGCACCAGGTGAATGGAACTGGTAACGTGAGGTTATGAAAAAAGGTTACTCAAGTTATAAGTAAAGTGGCCCCAAGTGCAGAGAAGGTAGTGATTTGTGGTACAACATTTGGTTACTTAATTTATTTACAAAAATACGATGCTCAACTGACTCTGAGCTGCTCGGTCTGCCCGTTAACGCTCGACGCTTTGACCCCTTTTTTCGTTCGATTCAAGATGGGTACCCCTTTCGGTTCTGGTTCCCCTTCGCTTCCGCGGACTTTCTTAATAATTTTCTTGACCGAAGAAGAGCTCTTTACGAGCTCGCACTTGAAAAACGAGTCTAAACTGCCACACCCACTGGTATGGCAGTTTGGCCGCCGAGCAGACCCACTTTTTCGGGTTCGCCCGCGGAATAGTTGTTACTTAGCACATTGCCAAAAACCGAGTCCCCGATTTATTTTCTGATCAGCAAACAGGTAGGCTTTCCCCCCAATCTCTTAATCGTGACTTTTTTCGAGACAAAAGATTTTTGAGCAAACCTTGGCCCGCTAACTGTGTTTTCGGTGTATAAATCTTCTAAATAAAACCTTAATAGTTTTATTTAAAAAATATATTCGATGATTATTAACGACCTTATTCCCTATTTCGGCCAATCGTTACAATATCCTTAGCATCCAATACTTACGCGAAAACCTATGGCGATAATATATTATAACATAACAAGTGTATACATGGTAATGAAGGGAAAGTCTGGATATCGTAAAACGCGTATAAAAAAGGACCGATATGTGGGCGCTTAGAGGAAGAGCGAAAGTGACAAAAAGCACATAAAATGAATGCGTGTTTCTACCTCGATTTAATAGTAATTGAAAATTTCCAATTTAGGATTAGTACAATGTAAACGCTTACTGTTTTCTTTAAAATAGGTGAAATTGACCGTTTTTCAAATTTTATCATTTTTGTTCAAAAACAGAAAACGTCAAATAAAAAGAATGTTAATTTCTTTAATAAGATTTTTGCCGAATACCGTATTCTTTCGATTGAGTTTGAAAAGTATCTGGGTTTCCAAAATCGATGGTACCGTTTGAAAGCCGAGCTTATATAAAGTTACCGCACGCTCGTGTCTCACGTGTCTGGAGGCAGTAGCAAAGGCTGTAACGTAATGAAGCGGCAGCAAAACAGCAAACTAACACTTTAATAGTTAGAATTTTTACAAAAATTATTGCAGCGCTATCAAAAAATTTATGTTTTTTTTTATTTTCCTTCTTCAGGTTTCCTGTGCTATCGCAGATCGGATGATTTCATGTCACACTCCAAACTCCAAAAAAAGATGGCGTTAGCGATTCCAAAAAAAAAAGAGGGTAGGATATTCCTTTTTTTTATAATTCTTGTGAATACTTAAAATTGGTGTTTCAAAAATTAACCATTCGTAAACCCTGAAAAGCGGGTTTGTAAATAGTGGTACAAAGAATGCCGCACGGATAATATGGGTTTATGGCTTACCGTGAAAGTTAACCATATTTTGATATTTTGAAGATATTGTACTTTAGTTGAAAAAAATGAAATTCTATGAGGATCGTATGTCTGTGATAGGAGATATGAGCCGTGACAGAAGGTATGTCTGCTAAACACATACAGAGAATTTTTACCGAAATTTGAAAAGTACTATATAGATTTTTGTAATTGGGGTGTCATTTGGAAGGTACTTGAATACTGCAGAGGGGCGTATCCAGGATTATAGTTTCGGAAAGCTTAATTGTCTGAGAAGGTTAATTTAAAAAAAAACATAAAAATTAAAAGTAAAAATTTATTTTAATCCTGTTTGGAAGAACGAATTTTTTCAAGTCTGGTCTCGTTTAAAAGGTAATGAATTAGTCTACAGAGGCGTACTTGGGATTTTGTGTTTCCGTGCTTATGAGAACCAAAACCACACCAATTTGCTTTTTAAAAGAGAGTTACATTTTATTTGCAATAGATTTAGGTAAGTTTAAACTAAGTGGGCTTTGACTTTGCTTTGAAAAACAATTAGGAGCAGGTCATAATGCTTTCTTGACATAGTATGACATTAAAGAAATATTAGTTCATAAGTTTTGTTTGAAAATTAAATTACTCACTAAGTTTTTGTTCCTTCTAACATAAGTAATTACTATATATGCTACTGTTCTTCTCTGATAAAGAATCTAAAATGATAAAATTAAAAGAATCAACACGAAAATATTTCAAGAAAACCGACTAAAAAAATATTTTAAATCCGATTTTTTCCATTTTTCTGATTTATTCCCACCAAGCCCAACCTAATGCCAAAACTTGGCCCATACTCAGTGGCGTATGCAGAAATTTTGTTTCTAGGGGGGAGGTTGAGGTTTCTGGGGGGTACTTAAGTAACAACATAGTTTCAGACGACAATTTATTTTTGATTTTTGGGAGAGTTTCATCTTTAGGATTCAATGTTCATTAGATCTAGGGGGCAAACAAACCCTAAAACCACGCCTACATACGCTATATACCTTTAAAGAGTACACACTTTATTGACTAAATGAGATAAAAAATATTAATTCAAATAAATAGAGTTGGTTTTTGTTTTTAACATTTTTCTTATTTATTGACTTTGCCCATGCCCCCCCTCAAATTATATTATGCCTACGCCCTTAAATTACCTTTTAAATATGACTAACCCTTAAGAAAAACCACCAGAGAAAATAAAACAGAAAAAGGTTTTAGTCTCATTTACGTATTTTTTTTAAAATTAACTTTCCCAAATACTAAAGCCCCCCTAAATTATAATCCTGGTTACGCTTATGTGCAGCATTTAAGTAACTTTCAAATGGCACCACAATCATGAAAATATGCACGGTACTTTTCAAGGTACGAAAAAAATCCTCCGTAGGTGTTTAGTAGACATACGTTCTTTCACAGCTCATATCTCCTATCACAGATATACGATCCTCATAGAATTTAATTTTTTTCACCTAAAGTACAATATCTTCAAAATATCAAAAAATGGTTAACATTCACGGTAGGCCATACACCCATGTTATCCGTTCGGGATTCTTTAAACCCTACTTTTTATTTATCAGATGTTCAAATCTCGGCGGGTATTTGCAAGCATTTTGTGAGAGTTACATCTCCGATTTTGGCCCTTAACTCCTCAAGAGTTACGGGGTTCAAATACGGGAAAGCAAAAATCACGCCTTCCCACTTAACCCATAAAAAAAGTGATTGGGCGCTAAATCGGGAGATCTCTCTGGCGAAGGGATGTTTCCATTTTTAGAAATAATTCGTTTTTGAAATATTTGTCGAAAGTAATTTGAGCAGGACAACCGTCCTGATGAAACCATGTTGCTTCCAAATTAATGTTGAGTTCGTGAGGGGATTATCTGTTGCTGTAGAAGTTCAAGATTTGAGTTTAAATTACCTTCGATAAAATAAGGCCCATTTATGAAATTGCCAGTCCAGACTTTTAACTTTTAAGGGAATTGTGTTCTGACAGTTCTTTCAAGATTTTTATTTTGCCTTGAAATACATTATGAAGGAAAAAAAAGGTTTTTTCGTCTCTAAAAATAATATTCTTTAAGCAATTTTTATTCCCGTCACATCCTCATAAATTAGCAAAACTGCGCGACAAAAATAATTACCTTCAAACAACTCCCGAGAGCATTTTAACTTATAGGATTTATACCCATACTTTTTTAATATCCTTTGGCAGGAGAAACGGCATGAGCTAGTACATGGCTATCGTGTCTGCACGGTCTAGGATAAATTTTGACATTTGACATACCAAATTGAGAAACAAAAAGAACAAAAAAAATGATTTTTGTACCTAACTTCAATAGGTAAGTAAAGTTTATATCCTCCAAGGTACGCTATTCCTATATCCAAACTTTTGGCTGACGAACCCTGTATAATGATGATCATTACACTAGAGGATAAAGTTTTAGACGCGATGTGACCGCAAGTTTCATAATCATGCATGTAATGGCTATTTACAAGTTGTGTACTTTATAAACGACCCAACAATTTCATTTTGTTTTGGCTTAACACAACATTATTTAAAATGTATTTTAAGTTCCACTGTATATGTTATACTGAACTATCTCAGTTAGAAATTTTTTCAAAAACAAGTTCCACCTATACTGGAGAGAATTGCTGGGACTGGCACAATCCAAAGAGTTCATTACAGAACCCTGCAGGAAGAGGGCCGGGAAACTCATTTAGCTCAGCAGGCAGGACATACCCGACGCGTTTCGGTCAAAAGATCATTGTCAAGCGTGTAATTTTAGGAAAACAAATCATCTTCAAAAGTATCTTCCAATTACAACCTTGATAATGGTCATTTGACCGAAACACGTTGGGTATAATATGAAATGGTTTTTTGTGAAGTTAAGAAGGTCTGGTTTTTAGGCCAAATTTATTTATGGGCTTTAACAAAAAACTCAAACACAAACCATCTTTTTTCCAAATTTATTTAGTCTTAAAACAGGGGGGTATTTGTAAAAAAGAACATGAACCTTAATGTTAAATTTGTAAAATTTGCTCACGCAAACGTGCGATCTCTATATTCAAGTTACGAACTGATTTCGGATCTTCTGATTTCAGAGCAGTATGATGTTATGGGTCTATCAGAGACCTGGCTAAAGGAAGATCTTTGAGATGCAACCCTTGCTATACTAGGGTACAACTCATCAGGGGATGATAGGGGAACGCGGGGTGGTGGTGTTGCCTTTTATATTAGAGACTGCTATACGTTTAAAAATATACCCGTTCCTCCAGCACAAAGTACGCTAGAACAACTTTGGATCTCGATAAAAATACTTGGGAAGTCACTATGCCTGGGTACACTCTATCGACCTGACGGCAATCTTATGTCTTGTATTAATGAGTTAGAAAACAGTTTAGTATCTATAATACCAACCTATGATGCTGTGATATTTGGAGGCGACCAAAATATAGATTTGCTGGTTGACCATCCGGGACAAAAAAATTTAAATAAACTCTTTAAAAAATATAGTTTTCATCAGGTCATAAGGGAGCCAACAAGGGTCACAGAGACAACTTCAAAATTGTTGGATGTTATAGTTACCAATGAGGTAAATTTTGTCTGCGATTCAGAAGTCATAAGAATGGACGACATTTCAGACCACAAGCTGGTGAGTTGTAATTTACGTTTAGAAAGAGTGCGCGATCCTATCATGTTCCGTACTTATAGAAATTATAGGAATTTTGATATTAAAGCATTAAACAAATAGACTGGGATCATTTATATTCTTTTACTGAAGTTAATGCCATGGTAGATTTTTTTAATAAGTCGGTAAATACTCTTTTTGATGCTCATGCGCCATTCATTACCTCTAAAATTACAAAAAAGCCTGCGCCTTGGCTTACACAAAATATTAGATTTATGATAAAACTAAGAAAAAAAGCTCTCTATAAGTATAAAAAACATAAGTCTGATGCTCGATGGCAGGAGTATAAAGATTTACGAAACCTCGTGTTGACTTCAGTAAGGAATGAAAAAAAGGCTTATTTAAATTATAAATTTCAAACTAATCCAAAAGAATTCTGGCAAACTCTTACTTGAAGTACTTAAACATCAACACCAATTCTGAGTCCGACCCTGAAAAAACTGGTAGCGTTGAAAACTTTAGTTCATTTTTTTCCAATAGCATTCCCAAGGTCGATCCTGGTAACTTTTATTTATGAAAATACGAAGGTCAAAAATGTTGTTCCTCCATAACTGAACTCAATTTTAAAGAAGTGAATGAAGCTAAGGTACAGAACATAATAGCAAAAATTAAAAGTAATGCAACTGGTCAGGACGGAATAAATTTAAAAATGATTTTGTGCTTAATTCCCTATCTGAATACTCATATTACTTTTATTATAAATAAGTGCATACGTTTAAAAAAATTCCCTGACCAGTGGAAAGCGGCTAATATCATTCCAGTAGCAAAAAAGAATAATCCTTCGGCGCCAAACGATTTTAGACCTATAAGTATTTTGCCCACAATGTCAAAAATTTTGGAAAAAATCTTATGCGAACAACTGTCCAACCATTTAATAAAAAACAATCTTATGCCCCCTACACAGTCGGGATTTCGCGCCAATCACAGTACCACAACTGCTTTGTTACATGTTACTGATGACATAATTAGGGCTTCAGATCAGGGCCAGAACACTTGCTTGGTTCTTTTGGACTACAGCAAGGCGTTTGACACCCTGGTACATAACATATTATTTACAAAACTCAAATATTTTGGATTGGGTGGTGAAGACGTCGATATGATGACTAATTATTTTAACAGAAGATTTCAAAGGGTTTCTTTCAATGGAAAATATTCAGTTCCCACTCTTCAAAGTAGAGGTGCACAGGGCAGCATCCTAGGTCCACTTCTTTCTACTGTTTATACTCTTGATTTCCAAAAATTTCTCAAATGTTTGGTTGGGCATCAATTCGCGGATGATTACCAACTCCAAATCTCTTTTGATAAAAAAGACGTGCATATAGCGAAAACTAAAATAAACAACGACCTTGAATCCATATACAGAGTGTCATAACACCACGGACTAGTAATGAATGAGTCAAAAACTCAAGCAATTCTTTTCGGTACTGCTAGGAACGAATGTGTCGCGAATGGATTGCAAGTTTCTATTAACCAAACAAATATTAATTTATCAAACAGTGTAAAAAATCTAGGAATATTGATTGATGCTGACTTGAGATATGAATCGCATGTTTCAAAGTTATTACAAACCAGTTATGGTAAGTTAAGAATGCTTTATTTGCACAAAAACTATTTAAATAAAAAGGTAAAACTTAAATTGTGCGATTCTTTAGTACTATCCCAATTGTCATACTGTGACACCCTGTACTGGTCAGCCCTCTTAAAAAGAGACCAAGAAAGTCTGCAAAAACTTCAAAATGCCTGTATAAGATTTGCTTATGGAGTACGTATGTTTGATCTTGTCTCACATTGTTATATCGACTCAGGATGGCTCAGACTTGATAAGCGGTTTTCTTTGCACATGTGCACATTGGTATATAAAGTTGATAGAACTCAACAGCCTCACTACTTATTTAAAAAGCTCTTAAGGGGGTCGAAGGTACACAATAGGATCACTCGACATAAACAGTTGTATGTAGTGCCCAGACATAGGACTGCTCTGTTTCGTCGAGGTTTTAGTTATGTTGCAACAAAATGTTTCAACTCAATATCTTATAAAATCAAGTCCTCTGATACAATACCTACATTTAAAAAATCTTTAGAGTCACTACTTAAGGGACGAAATCTGAAATCAATATATGTTGAAAATAACATTTTTGTAATTATAAATCTTCACATGATCTTGACCATTTTCATGCTGCTGTGATTTCCGTGGTCTGAAATAGAAAATTGCGAACGTTTGTTATTTTTTGTGACTAATTTAGGTACTTAAATAAGTATTTACATAGATTATAGAATTTAAGTATGATAATTATATTTTTTTATGTTCTTCACTTTATGTCATGTTTTCTAAGAGTGGTTAGATAAAATAGCTATGCTAGATCTCGCCACTCTTTATGATATCATGTAAAAAAATGCTTGTAAAGTTATAAATAAAGACTTTTTGATTGACTAATTGATTGATTTTCTTTATTTTCCCATTAAAACATGCTTCACCCCGGAGAAATTCACAAATCTCTTAGGCCAGACATGTGCTGTGTGAATGTCCGGTCATTCAGATTCAGATCGACGGACTTTACCAAAGCAAGTTACAAGCCTCTTTAAGGGGCTGAATATTCTGTAGCAACAAAAATGTTAACAGTGAGCCACAATAGATCCAATAGTGCTCGCAGTGGACAGTGCCATACTGGCACACTCCCAAACGAATCAATCAAACCATGGTTATATTTCATGTTTTTGAAGTAAAAAGAATGACAGATTTTCGCAATTAAAATAAAACGCCAAGAAGATGTTAATATTATGGTCATTTAGAAATATTTTTGGTTTAAAGAAAAATATAGAAAATCCGTTTTCTTTAGCAAAAACTGTTTCGTAACTTTTGCCAAATGTTACTTTTTGTTTTCTGGCAACTTGTAAAAAAGAATATTGTAGTGATCTTAATTGACATATAAAAAATATAGTTATTTATCTAGTGGGTCATAACTGAGTAAAAAACCACTATTCTTCCATGGGGATAGGGAACGACTTCCTCTGCCAGGCATGTGGAAGGGCGGACGAGATATCCCAGCAGCTTATTGCGTGATGCATATAAGAGGATTATGCACCAAATACTCGGATATATGAACCTGGATGCAGATAACCTGCTAACCCTTGAATGTTCCCATGTACTGGTGTAGTTGCCAGGCCTTGCGCCGCACTGCCTACTTATACATTTTTTATACTATTTGCGTAAAAATATTATTTATTAGTAAATGCTTCTTGTCAGTGCACCTTTGCTTGACACCTCCCATAAATTCGTTGTTGTTTCATCGTCTTTAAAGACAAAGTAAATAACGCTTGTGGTTGCAATTTGAAAACCGCTGAGTCTTTTACAATATGAATTTATCCGAAAAAAAGATTCTCTACAAAAAAAAAGTTTGCAACAAACGAGGCAACAACCCGGGGCTAATTTGCTTTTTCTAGCGCCATCTTGTAAATATTTCCTAAACTACCGTTTTCTTAAACTCATATAAACAACTGATCATTTGGCTCTGATGTTACCAAATATCAAATTTTTAAGACACAAAAACATAAATTAGTTTGATTTCAAAGTAGCCCCGCATCTGGGGTTACTTTAACATATCGTTAGTTTTTGTTATAAATTAAAGTAGATTCAATACAGGGTTAGTTTGGCACCCCCGTATGATATATTGTGACAAATACATTATTTAACGCGATTTAGCTATTTAAAAAAAACACGAAGACCATACATTATTTTAATAATAAAATAATTTAATGAAAAATACATTTTACTTTAAAAAAATAAAAACTACAAATTAAACGCCTGAGGAAACACCCTAGTATTATTTTTATATCTTTGTGATCTAATAACTTTCTCAGCATGTTCACTGTTCTCAGGGATGGATAAAGCTCCTCCAAAATAAAGGGGGGGGGGAGTGCTACATGGAAAAATGTTAAAAATTTTATTTGTAATTTTAATTTTTTTACAAAAATAGTATTTTTTAAAAAATTTTATCAAAATTGTAAGCAAATTTGAATATTTTATAAAGAAGCCCCCGAAAAGTAGGGGGAGCCGATCGCCCATCTCGGTAAGGCATTGATGTTCGACACTACCCAACAAAACAATAAAAAAATACCAAGGCCCCAAATTTTCAATAGTTATTTATGGTACTAGTGTATTATGTTAAAAATAAGTCACGCGAGAAATATTTGTACCACGAAGCCGTCAGGCGTCTTCCAGCACTATCAGCAGCTGTACCGATATGGGAGCGTCTGGTTGCAATGAACCAACAAATTTTACAACTACTTCAAATTCGAGTAAATCGTTAGCATTTCCCTCTAATTTCAAAATCAATGTGAATTCTAATTGTAATAGTAATAAATAAATAGAATACTACTTTAAATGTGAACGTGAATTATAATCCATATTTCTCTAGTGAGTTAAGGATCATAACACACTAGTGTGCTATTCGATAGTTTGTAATGACATTAATAATGACACTCATAACTGTCATGTGGTGTATAAATATAATTATTTAAAAGTATAAAACCAAATTAATCAAAATTTATACAATTTATATAATTTGGAAATTAAAAAAAAAAAAGTTTTAGAAACATTTAAAAAATAATTATTTAAAATTATCAAAAGATATCAGGGAATTATTGAAATAGGGAAGTCTAACAAAAATAATATGGCGGATCCAATATAGCTGGTGTACATTTTAAAAATAATTATTTAAAAATTATCAAAAGATATCAGGGAATTATTGAAATGGGGCAATCTAACAAAAATAAAATGGCGGATCCAATATGGCCGCTGTAGGGTAAACAAACCGTTTTTTCATAAGACGTAATGCTAATTTAAATCAAAAGTTTGGCAAAGTGGAAAAAGACGAAGATTAAACAAAGTGATTTTTTATAGAGCTATCCTTTCTGAATCGGGGAAACATAAGCACTTTGCCGAAATTTTAAATATAAACTTTAATTAAAAGTGGAAATGTCCCTCTACCTATTTCTGTCGCACCCGTTTAATTACAGATAACGTCATCTCTCTCAAATCAGATAGCACAACTGTCTCTCTTCAAGCCGATCTGTCCCGATCTTCAGGCTGAACAGAGAGAGACAATGCCTATCTAGACAAGTGCGAGAGAGATAAAAGTACATGATACTGCCTCTTTAAACTAAGAGTTTATTTCTAATGTTTAATCCGCATCTTTTTCCACTTTCCAAAAATTTTTATTTTTATTAGCATTACGGGAGAATGAGGCACATTCAGCATATTAATCTTTGGACAATTAATGAAATCTATTCTATTATGAGTTTGTTTTGTACACGTTGTTGAGTAGCTGTTTTGTGTTCATTTAAAGTGATCAAGTGGTGCAAACAGGTAGTGATACATATCTGTGATTTATTTGAATTTTGCTATAAGTCATAATTAGAATACATGAAATATTTGTAAGTAGCAAAAAAAAAGATCTAAAACTATAGATTTAGATGGGACTAAACGTGTTTTTAATTATAAAATTATTTATAAAAATACAAAGACTTTCATCTGAGTGTGCAGTCATAGATATTCTAAATTAAGATTAGATATATAATAATCTACTAGATATGGGCGACCTAAGCAATGCTCAACAGCTAGAAGAATTTAAAAAGATTATTAATGCTAGTACGTCCAGGTTAGATAAATCAATAGAAAGTATAAAGCAGGATCTTAAGCAGCATATAGAACTGAGTGAGATAAAAATTTCAGAGTTACAAAAAGAAAACGCTAAGCTAAAGCAAAGCATTGAAATACTGGAGAGAGTTAGTAAAAGGCGAAATTTAGTTGTATTTGGACTGCACTCGGATCTGAAAGAAATCGAATTGGCAGACTGGATTGTTAAACAAATAAATAATTTATTGAGAATAGATATAAGGGTAGACCACTTAGCAAACGTTTATCATAAAGCAAGTACGCAGAATAAAATAATAATTATTGGGTTGACAAAAAATTTTACAAGAAATCTTATTCTGCAGAACACCCACAAGCTAAAACATATCTAGAAGCGCACCGGGTACCCCTACTACTGGACCACCTGACGATCTCGATACAGCGCTGAAAAGTTGCTTTAGAGAGGAAGAGTCGCACAAGACAGTACCAGTGTTGTAAATAAACAAATTTCGCCAAAGCCGATCAGCGACAACACTGCAAGCGTTCGCACCTCGGTGCAGGAAGTAGAAACCAAGGCAAAAAAACTGCTTGCCGGAGTATTCCAAAACGTGCTAAAAGCAAGCAGACGCACCAATAGTACTGGTAGCAGTACCGAGTCTCCAGTATCAGTAAGAACTTTTTCTCGACTTAACGAAAAAATTTCTTTGAAAAAATAAATAAATATTTACAATTTTTAATACTAATATTTTTTTTATTTACTCGACCCAGTCGAACTGGACCTGGTTTATTCTTTTTATTCTTTATATTTTGCCTTTCAAAATTTAGGAAAATTTATCTTCTAATAAATCTAAGTAATTATTTAAGATTTTTAGCACACATGTTGTTTTTTTATTATTTTATTTACTTTTAAACAATATTAAGTTAAGACGAGACGTTAAATGCTAAATAAATTGAAAAGACAGACGAATACAATATTTTATGTCCAAATGAATCTGAAACGCAACTTAAATTAATGCATTTGAATATATGTAGCCTGGCAAAAAACTTCGATAAGCTTAGCCTGTTTTTAACCGAATTTGAATGTCAATTTAACATAATTGTATTAGCGGAGACTCACAAACAAAAAAACTTAAGTAAAACGCCTTTTTTTCTACCAAATTATGACATATTGTACAATGAGGGGGATTACAATAGAAACGATGGTGTCGTTATATTTATATGTTCAAAAAATTGGTTATAGTTACAAGATAATTCCTTTCGGGGATATTAAAATGCTGGAAGTCTATATTTTGAATAAAAATAAAAACAATTTGTTGAGCGCTATTTACCAATTTCTCTTATCAATATTTCTTATGATTCGTTAAAACATAATTTAAATGTAGATTCTTGGGATGAAATATTTCATTCAAATGAGCCAAATTTTTGCATGATGCAGTTAATAACTAAATTGAAAAATTATATAACAAAAAATACCAAAGTACTATAAATTAATCAGATAAATTATAAATCAAGAAAAAAATGGATATCAACTGGGTTGCTCAACTCGGAAAAAAACAAAAACGAATTATATATTGAAATGCTAATTGCTCAGTAAAGAACAAAAACGAAATTATACCCAACAGTTCATAGAAAACGAACACTCAAGTACCGAACTTTGGAAATGTGTAAATCAATCATGTAATTCATCGACAACAAAACCAAAAATTGAACAAATGAAAGACCAAAACAATACAACACAAGCAAACAAAAAAGACATTTGTAACATTTTTCATGACCACTACAGCTATATAGGCCAAAAATACGCAAGCAAAATTAAAACACCAAAAAATTTTAAAAACAATATTCCAAACATAGAAAATTTCATGATTCTTGAAAATACAAATAAAAATAAAATTGAAATTGAAATAAAGAAACTAAAAGAGAAAAAATCGCATGGTTGGGATGCAGTAAAAAGTGATACTCTTAAGCAAATATCAAAAAAAATATCTGTAGTCTTATCATATATATATATATATATATATATATATATATAATTATTATTTATTATTTATTTATATATATTCAATTTGTGCTTCGAAAATAGTTGTTTTCCAGACTGCCTAAAGTTGGGAACAATTAAGCCACTTTATAAAAACGGGGAAAATTTAAGTTGAAAACGACCGCCCAATATCGCTTCTCTCTATTTTTTCAAAACTCCTAGAGCGCCTTATAAAACTACGCGTAGTGAAATTCTCAAATAAGTTTAAAATACTCTCTGACATGCAATTTGGATTTAGAGAAGGTAGATATACTCAAGATGCTATTCAATTGCTGACAGCAAAAATCTACGAGGCCCTTGATGATAGTAATCCATCAATATGCTTGTTCGTAGATTTGTCAAAAGCGTTTGACATCGTATGTCACAAAGAACTCCTTTACAAATTAAAAAGATATGGTATTCGAGGTAAAATTTTTGATCTTTTAAAGAGCTACCTATCAAATAGACAACAAAATGTAAATATTGCCGATTTTTTAGTGATAATCGAGAAGTTCAATTTGGAGTCCCGCAAGGTTCAGTACTTGGACCTTTACTGTTTACACTCCATAATTGACTTATTAAATCTAAACCTGAAGGGAATTATTATAGGCTTTGCTGATGCTGATGCTGTTATTTTTTGTCGTGGGAAATCATGGTCACACGTAAAAGCAGCTATTGAAAGTGACATAGCTTTACTAAAATATTGGTTTGATTTTAACAAACTCACACTTAATTGATAAAACTAAATATATACCACTGTTATCATACAAAAATAAATTGCCAAAACTCGGTCCGCTAAAGTGTGCAAATCGAGAAATCCCCGAAGTTACTTCTATAAAATATCTTGGTATTTATATTGACAACCAGTTAAAATTGGACGTCTATTACACATACGGTAAACACAAGAAACAAAGGTGTATATCCGACTATGGCAAACAAAACCCATGGACAGCGGTCAATAAGTTTCTATGCCCCTGGATTGTATAATATGTTACCAAAATACCTGATCAATAACATTAAAACATACAAAGTTAAACTACAATCTTGGATTTTTGAAAAAGGTAGATCTGTTTTTAACGATCTCATAGACCTTAAATATTTAAGGTGATAACGGTTGTGTGTATTTGAATGCTTTTTTAACACAATACTGACTTGGCAAAAAAACCGGTTTTGACATGCTTTTTCCTAAACTTTGACAAAATAACCCTAATATGACAACATCCCGACTAAAGACAACTTACCTAATTATGTAAAACAGCTAGATTGAGAATCAAAGATCCCGCACAAGCAATTTCATTGCTTCAGGTATAATTTTTCTTTCTCTACGTTTATTTTGTTTTTACTTTTTTATGTTTAGATATGAATTTTTTATATATTGTTTTTATTGATATTTATTGTAACAATATTTTTTTGTAAGTACACGAATTCTAATATCGGAATTTTTTTGACATTTGGCTGAAAGTGCCCCATGGTTGGACAGTTTCGGCTATAGGATGGGGACCATTCGGTTAGGTATAAAATTAATGCGTAGTAAAACAAAATAAACAACAAAGAGTGTGGAAAATATTTCAATGCTCAGAAAACCTTTTAAATGTAATACTAAAAATGAACAAAAAAATAAGGATAACTACAAGAACGTTACTAGCAATAGCTAAATTAACGCACATTTAAACCCGAAAATCTAACATTAAACTTATAATTGCAACTCTTGAATTGCCTTGCATGACAGGAGACAGTAAAATAGCAACAATATCAATTTGTGGTATCGAAGCGATATCTTTGGAAACCCAAAATTAGTTGATGTTCGTTTTCTTCCTAAAAATAATATTTCGAAGTCCTCATCAGGATCATCATGGACTTTTCCGATGTAATAAATGTCAAACCTTGACACGATAAAATTGACCAGTTCAAAAGACTCTCTGTCGTCACATGAAAGTTTATAACGAATATCAATACTGGATTCGCTGGATGATGATATTTTTCTTTTTCTATCTACTTTGGCAATGATTCTTATTTTAACGCTTTTACTTTCTTTTACCGACTTTTTTCGTTTTTTCTCTTTTTCTAAGTTTTGTGTTTTCTCATATTCTAGAGCATCAGTATAAACAGCTGATTTGCCTTTTTGTCTATTGCCTTTTCTTCGCCCCAACATGGCTTTTTTTGGATACGGTCTACGGTTTAAATTGCTGCAGATCTTTACATAGTTAACAAGTATTGTTAACTTAAAAACTTGGTGAAACGTGTACTTGTTGAAGAGAGCTGAAATTTCAGTATTGTCGCTCTCATTACTAGAATCTTCTTAGCAGGCAGTAGTTCTTTTGTTTTATGCTTTAGTAATTTTGTAATACGTGACTTAAGAGTCTGGCGTTTTACGTTGTATTCTTCTGCTGTCTTATATTGGCTCAACCGTTTGGTCAATATAGCCTCAACCGCTTGCTTATACTGGATCGATTTGTTTTTTTTTGGCATCTGAAATCAAAATACCTTTTTTTTTATAGTAAGTAAGTATAGTAAGTGAAAAATCGTACTAAAACAGGCAAGTTGCCTAAAAATTGATTCGGGGGGTGTTTTTTGGGGGATACGCACAAAACCTGGGAAAGGTGGGCACCATTCGGCTATAGCCAAAACATCACCATCCTAGCCAGCCGAATGTTACCCATCTGACGAAAATTAGGTTTGGAAAATGAAACACATGCAATCGGATGTTTTTGAGATTATTCTATTAATAATACTAAAAACCAAATCACACTACTACATGATTTAGAAGTCACGTCAATCGAACAAAAAATTAAAAAGTTATAACAAAAAATATAAGGCAGCAAAATCTTACTTTTAATAGCAAAACCACAAGTTTTTCAGAGAAAAAAAAATACACCTCTATCCCATAAACATTTACTGGGTGACTGAAAAAAATTGACACATGACAGAATGCGCGAGAAACTGTTGCTAAATTCAAAATAATATAGGAAATAAAAAATCGCTTTGTTTCCCTACACCCACCATTTTTAAAGGGCTATCAAGTGATTAATGGCTGACTTTGACAATTTATTAGACAGCTCTATACGTCTGCACTGGATAGTGCCTACTTAGCGCAGACCTTAACACAGGCTGTGTTTGGCACTAAAAGGTGTAAATTATTAACACCGGAAGGGCCATAAAAAACCGGACAAAATGTTGTCCGTTATAACTTTCGAACCATACCACCGATTTTAATGCAACAAATGCTCTTTGCAGGCAATTGAGCAAGACTTTGAGTAAAAATATTTTTTTGTCCGCCATATTAAAATCTAAGATGGCGGAAACAAACAAACTTTACCCTTCAAAAAGCCACGTTTATTCTTATATTACGGAAGATTTTTGGATTTTTTTATGAATTCGTAAAAAACCTCTGTTTCTGCCACGCAGAACAAGGTGCGAATCATTAAAATCGGTTAAGTGGTTCCCAAAAAAAATCTCTCTGCATACATTTTCTCATAAATTCATTATTAGGAAACCGATTTCAATGAAATAAAAGGCATCATGGTGAAAATCGAGTGATTTTTATCTGCTATTGAAATTTGCCGCCATCTTAAAATTCAAGATGGCGGGCAGAATCAAACTTGAACCTTCAAAGAAGCTCGTTTATTCATATTTTCGGAAAAATTTTTAACTTTTTTTTTATTCGTAGAAAAGTTCTGCTTTCGCCACGCACAACGAGGTATAAATCATTAAAACCGGTTTAGTGGTTCTTAAAAAATTAATTTTTGTTTCTATCACTATTTTCCAGATTATTCGGTTGCCTTCTCAATTCCGTCTGCATTAATTTCCTCATAAACTCGTAATTACTGAACCGATTTTAATTTCATAAAAAGCATTATGACAAACATCGATTGAACTTTAAAGACCATTACTGAAATGTCTTAATTTGTAAACCCAATATTGCAGACAAAATCAAATTTGACCCTTCAAAGACGCTCGATTATGATATGTTTCGATAACCATTTCGACTTTCTTTAAATTCGTAAAAAAGCTCTGTCTCCGCCGCGTATAACTAGGTAAAAATCATTAAAAACGGTTTAGGGGTTATTTAGGTTCTTGAAACCTAAGAATAAAAGAGCTTCTTTGAAGAGATAAATTTAATTGTGTCCGCCATCTTGGGTTTCAAGATGGCGACAAATTTCGATAGTGATCTTTTCATAGTTTTTGATCTTCGCCATGATGCTTTTGATTTTATTGAAATCGATTGAGTATCAATTTGAGAAGGCAATCGTATAATCTGGAAAACAGTGATGGAAATAAAAATTAATTTTTGGAGAACCACCAAACCGATTGATGATTTATACCTTGTTGGCGAAAGCAGAGCTTTTGTACAAATTAAAAAAATATATGTAAAAGTTTATAGAACATATAAATAAATGAGTTTCTTTAAAGGGACAAGTTTGATTCTGTCCGTCATCTTGGATTTCAAGATGGCGACAAATTTCAATAGCAGTAGTCAAAGAACAATCGATTTTCGCCATGAGGCTTTTTATTTCATTAAAATCGGTTTAGTAATAATGAATTTATGAGAAAATGTATGCAGACAGAATTTAGACGGCAATCGCATAATCCGCAAAACACTGATTGAAATTTTTTTATTTTTTTTGGGAGCCACCTAACCGATTTTAATAATTCCCACCTCGTTCTGCGTGGCAGAAACAAAGCTTTTTTACGACTTCATAAAAAAATCCAAAAAATTTCCGTAACATAAGAATAAACGAGGCTCTTTGAAGGGTAAAGTTTGTTTCTGTCCGCCATCTTAGATTTTAAGACGGCGGAAAAAAATACTCCTATTTAAAGTCTTGCTCAATTCCCTGCAAAGAACAGTTTGTTGCATTAAAATCGGTGGTATGGTTTAAAAGTTATGACGGAAAATATTTTATCCGGCCCACCGGTAATTATTGAACGCGCCTCTAGCGAAAAGTTGACGACATCACTTTATTTCTACCTGTTTTCCAAATTATGTGTTGTTTTTTTTTTCAGACTTTTATATTTTAAAGTGTTTCTGCGTGATCGAAAATCATAGAAGATATGTTAGAAGCAGAGTGTTCTTGGTGGAGCGTGAAGATGAGGACCTGGAGGACGCACTAGGGTCCTGAAGAGATTTTGTTGAACGACTTTGAGCCTTGCTTTTTTCACCCGATTTCAAATAAAAAATGTATTTTGTGCTCAATTTTGGCTTTTTTGGCCGTCATAACACTAAAAATTCCCGAAAGTAGGGTTAAGGTAAAACAAATGGCGAATAGTTCTCAAAAACCCAGTATAATACCTCCACAAATAAGGGCAGGCCCAAAAATTGCACAAAATTTTTAAATATTTTGTTATGATATAAAAACTGCTCAGTAGGTTTATATAATTAAAAGGTATAGAAACATATATACAACATACTATGCGGTAAAATAACTAATTTATGATGTGCGGTAAAGTTAAATTTCCCAAATTTAAAAATAATTTGTTATAATATAAAGGGTAAATTATACACAATAGATATATACAATTTGAAAATTTTTTAAAAAATCAGACACATTTAAAAAATATTTGATTAAAAGGTATCAAAACATATTCAAACTTTGTTAATTTTCACTTAACCGCTCACTATGCGGTAAAGTATCACTTTCCGCACTTGTTGGGTAAATATTTATAATAAACCTCCTCGCTATAAACACCAGGTGGCATGGTGACAATAAACTTTGTAACAAAATCATAAAAATACTTTGGCATCAGGCAATTAGCTTATTTATTAGTTTTTTTTATAGGGGTGGGGATTAAAAATGGTGTAGGAAGGGGAATAATTTTTTTAAATTCGGAATCATGAACCGGAGCAGCTAGATACGCGCGGTTTTCATATTTGGGTGGATACTTCATTATTTAACAAGAAATATTAACAAACAAAAAATTTAATTAAAAAAATCTGAACTTACTAAACGTAGCAGCTAGCAAAACACGGTTTTACATAAGAAAAGCTGTAAAAACAAATTACTTTAGGATCAGGGCCGTAGTTTTTGAAATTTAAGTTTCATAATTTCCACCGAACTTGTGTAAAAGTTTTCCAACTGTTTACACTATATTGTGAAAACGTTTATTTTTGAAAAATGCCACCCATCGATTTAATTACGGACATTGCAGGACTATAAATAATTCTTTTTTAACAAAGCTGGAGTAGGATAATCCCGCAGCCTGCAGGGTCATTTTGGAACGTAAAAATATAGCTATATCATCGAATGAGTAAATATATAAATTGATTTTTTTTTTGGTGGGATTAAAAAAGCTTTATCGCCAGCAAGGGAATTTAATTAAAGGATTTTTGTGAAGTTCACACTTTTTTATTTGAAAGGGTTTAGATCTCTAACTTAAATTGAGGCATTTATGTTAAAAGATAGAGGATAAGTCAAGTATTTTTCCCCAATAGTGCTTAGATCCAACTAGCTAGTATAGTAACTGAGCTATTAAAACTTAATTAATAGATAGACCTTATTCTGTTTAGAGAGCCGAGTGTTTAGTGTAATAAATTCAAAAGAATGCTACAAAAAGAGTATATTTTTTATATTTAACATAGTAATACCTAACACCAAAAGCTGTACAGTCGAGGATCTTCCATTTTTCGGCCCCAGAAACTAAGATGGCGGCTGTCAAAATTTAAAAAAAGAAATTTTTTCTACGTTTTGGAAAATATCAAATCGAAATCAACTAAATAATTTCGACGAAGTCCCACTTAATCAAAAAGTATAAAAACACAAAGGCGGCCATATTTCAGAAATTTGTTTTTTTTTTATTTTTTTTTAAATTTTTGGTAATGATTTTTTTTTATCTCATAATAAAAAAATTAATATTCATAGATGGTCAAAAAGATGGCGTTTGATATTTTAAAAATATAGGAGACCTTATTCACTTATAGGCAATATTTAAAAAAAAATTGCAGGTACTATTAGGATTGCGTTCATCTCTACTAAAATTTAAAAAACAAATTGATTTAATATTCAAAATAGTGTCCAAACTCTCGATCAAAAGTTATTTTTGCCTTCTCCTGTGATATTTGCACTAATGTTATGCAATATATTTAATTTAATTTAATTTAATTTCTCACGGCTTTAACCACCTATGTGGTGTTTAAGCCGGAAGAACCATATTATAATACATTTTTCGCTTAACTAACATACTTTTTAATCCAATACTACAACCACAAACTAAAAAAATATATAAACGTTAGAAAAATAAAAACTTCATAAAAATGATATAGGTGTCCCTTAGGAGACAACAGGTGCCAAAATGTGTTTTTAAACTATTCCTCATACCCTCTATACTAATGCACCTGCACATCTGAATCTCAAGCAGTTGGTAGTTCATACTATTATCTACAAGTCTGCTGTTCCGAAATATTAGTTTTAGCAACTAGTGGCTAAAATAGTGCTTTTTTTTACAAGCGTTGGTTTAAATAACGAGCGCAGCGAGTTATTTAAAAACGCGAGTAAAAAAATTTTAAAAGTAATTTTTAAAAAAACACTTACCCATACAGAAAAGACACAAAGTTAATGACTATTTTGTATTGTTATTCCAAAATACCACTGAAAAACTGCTTTTTTTTCCCTTAAAATACACCATATTTTAAAAGAAAATGACCTATAACTAATTTTTTTTGAGAGGTTTCAAAATGGCAAATGGCGAATACGCCAAAAATTTGGCACATAATAGCATTATTATTTGTTTTTGAGGTTATACAGTTGGTGATTTTTCAGACCACCTCAAGGGGGTGGCTTAAATTTATAGCCCCCAGAAAGGATTGTTTTGTGGCATTTGGTAATAAGTTAATTTATAATTTCCCTAAGTAACCGCTGTTACAAGGATTATTTTTCCTTATTTAATATCCCAAGTTCTTCATTACCGAGTAAAACACCTCCTATTTTTTTCTAGAAAAACGCCATATTTTGAACCCGTTTTTAGCGCAAAATATATATTTATGAAGGTACTACGAGGCAAAACAAACATAAATGAAGGTCACTGATTATGCACTAAAAATATACCAAACAAAAAAAACCCAAAACAACTATATTAATTTATTTACAAACTAAAAGTAAAACATTGAGGTTATCGAAAAGCTCAGTCAAAAAAACTTTCCTTACTCAAAGCCCTTTCATTTTAAAGATGTAACTTACATCAGTAGAGGTTGGAGCAAGTTAAGGTGCAAGCAGAGGTAAAAGATCCGAACTCGCTGTTTGTGATCGAACGCAGCGCTATTATTTTTAAACTGACATTTTGACAGTAACAGAAATGTAAAAAAAAACTCTCATTTAAGTTTTTTTATACATTTCATAAATAAAAACACCTTTTAAATAAATACAAAATTAATCTACTCCTTATTTTATTATTACTCATCTAAATCGTTGTGCGACATCAAGTATTAATTGGAAAAATTAATTAACAAGGGTAAGTTTTAATTAGAGTGACATAAAGCCTTTAGTTAATTTATTCTACAGAGTGTTTACTATAAACCCCGCGTGGGTATAAATTTTTTAATTTTCTTTTCTTCTAAATTGAAAATTTCCTCTTATGTCCAACAAAAGATTGTGTTAAGATGATTATTCAATAAACAAATTTATTAAAATTCTTCTTATAAATCAAACTATGTCCAAAACTCAAGGAGGGTTGGTTTAAAATGCTTCAAACCAAGTTCACTTAAACTTAGGGCCGTAAAAGTTTTGTCGATTTCAATTAAAAAATTATATTTCACTTCTCTTTCACCCTATGTCAACAAGAATGCACCACTAGGGGCGCAGTGGACCATTTTTCAATTTTGAATACGTCCCAGCCCCTAGGGAATGTAAGGGGGTGGGATTTAATTTTCACCATTTTTATATTCCAGAAAACACTCCATATACACACTTTTTGATGAGGTTTAGATGTGCATATTAAGTGGTTTTCTGGAATATAGAAATGGTAAAAGTTTAGCCCCCGTACAGCCCCTAAGGACTGGGGCAGAGTTGGATGTAAAAATATAGGCTCTTAAAATGTAAGTGTTTTGACTCGAACTTTTAATTTCCAAAAAATTCTGCACTTTTTGAATTTGGTATAGTAAATTTTGAAAAAGTTCTTCGAGATTTAAAATTGTTAGCCCCTATTTAGGGTTTGAGATTTTTATATTTCATAATATTTGTTACAGCAAATTCATGAAAATTAAATTTTAAATGGTTCACAAATATAATTTTTAATTAAAATCGACAAAATTTTTAGCCCCTAACCTATTTGCCTTGTTAACAACCACGACATTTTTTTTGGTATAGTAAACTTGTAGGTAATGGTATGAACAAGAAACTAAAAGAAATTAGTATGGAAGATATGAGGGATAGTTTACAAACACATTTTGGCCCCTGTAATATATGTAATTTTTTATGACACACGAGGATACGTTGCTGGAAGGCCAACATAGGTGTCAAATTTAATTGCTCTAGGGTAAACCAATCTGAATTTAAGAAAAAAATTGACACCCTAACCCTACATTTTGACGGCAGCATTTTTGGGGATGTTAATAGATTAGACAGTGTTGGTGGGTAGTAATCGATTAAAACAGCTTTCGTAAAATCTACATCAAAAGTCCCACTGAATATACTATGCCCTCTAATCCTCTATCCAACGAAACAAAAAATTTTATCCATTTTTAGCCAAGAAGTTGTTTCTTCGGTACACGGATTAGGTAACAAATGTATTCGATTTCGCGTTTGTCTGCCTACTTGTGATTTGGTAAAAGTCTTTAGAAATGTAGATGTTGTTAATAAATCATTGCAGAGAGAAACACTTGGGACCGAAAAATTGTCCAAATTGCTAAAAGATCTGTAATCTATTTGCAAATCTTTAGTTAAAATGAAGTAGACAAATGCTTTGCAGGAGCTAATGCACTTGCGGTTTCAGCAGAAATATATAATTTTCCAGAAAGTGCGCGTCGCAGAAAGTTCAAAAAAAAATTGATGAAAATATTAAAGACGAATACAATAATTTTAATCTCTGGTGCGAAAATCAATATTGGAAAGTACTGGAGAATTTCTCCAAAAAGCAGCTGCAGACTTGGCATCAAAATATACTACCGATTTATATGCTACAGAATTAAAAACTTTCCCGTCCAAGACTTAAGTACTAGCCACGTGGAATTTTAAATGTTTAGGAGGAATACAAATTAATTTCCGGGTATCCAAGTTCAAAAAAGTCTTTTGTGACTTTTCTGTATAGGGAGGGGGAGCACTTAAATTTTGCCACGGGTAAAAATCAAACTAGCTACTGTACTGTACTACTGTACTACATTCTACAAAATCCAGAATCGACACTCAAAAGCTCAGCAGAAGAATAATTAAACTTAGTAGTAATAACAAGGAGTTACTAAAAAAATATGGTCTATGAAGCCTTTATAGCAACCAAATTTATCATTAATACATTGAAAACAGTAATAATGTATAGGGCAGATCTAATCCCTTTATAAAACCTCTTGTTAAAAGGGACTGTAATGTAATGGATAATGCATAATTTATCTCTCTGATGCAGATGCTTTCTCAGAAAATCTATGACCAATTTAAAAAGATTATCGTCTTTTTGCACCCTCCGTCGAATTATAACCAATCCCTATATTTTTTCGGGTTTTCATTTGTCCTCCCGGGGGCTTATTCTTGAATCGAGGAATGATCCTTTCCTAACCCTGGTCGCACAAAATTGCTCCGTTCCTTATTCTTGAATGTTCCCCGGTGAGAACCATTCCTACCGAATTGGCTCAGTATCTTACCTATGGTCGATAGCACAGGAATGACGCTGCTGTCGTGAGAAGCAGGCGCAGAAAGAACTGTTTTGATGATTTTAACCACAAAAATTATTGGTAGTTTATGTTTTTTGACTTTTGATTTGCGATATTTTCATTCTTGTCGTGATCCTTTTAGACTTTAGTTGAATGTAAGTACCTATTTTTTATTGTAAAAAGAGGTCAATTATTTATTCATTATTGTAAAACTTCGACAGTACATTGAACTATTAATTTTTTAGCTCAAATAGAATTGGAACCTGCATATTTATTTATGCAGCATGAGGAACAACATTCTACATTTAAAATACCTTTAGGTTGACGAAGCCATGGGTTCAACAGATGATAGAGATGGTTAGGTTACAGGGATATATTTGTTATTAGGTTTTGGTAACCCTTAATTTTTATGCAAATGGGTCATACTAAGAGGGAATTGGGAAGCATATGTGTCACACCAACTCCCAACCCATCATAAGCAGAGCAATCAATGAAGTGACCACCAAATCAACCCAAATTTAGAGACAATCCGTACATTTGCCCAAAAATGAAAGGGAGCTGGAAGAATTAAGACTTCGGTAAGATAAGTATTTAGCTCGAGAGTAAGATTTTTTATCAAAGTTGTTATTTTATACAACTACTCGCTTACTAAATGAGGTGTTATTTAATGTCTTTGGATGTTCAAGACACTTGATTTTTCTTGCTCGTATGCAAAGAGTTAGCATGCTCAGTATATAACTGGCTAGTGTAAAAAATAACTATAATATAATATTTTATTGTTAGAGAGTCAGAGGGAGAGCAAAGAAATAGGAGCACCTGGAAGTGGTTTCAAAACATAACTGATTGATTTTATATTCAAAACTTTATTTAGTATGTTTTCATATTGCACCTACTCAATATATATGTATTGAAAATATTGTCTTCTTTTACCCACAAAGCAAGAATATTGGTACCTATATTGCGTGACATATTTTTGGAACTTTCGGAATATCTAAAACACATCCTGTAAATGTCCAACGGTCCACTTTTTTATTATTCACTGAATATTCAGAATGGATGAAATCTGAACATCACATTTTTTAATACATATAGCGTCTCCATATGCAAAACAGCTATGTTCAGATTACATGCCTTCTGAATATTCAGTGAATACTAAAAAGGTGGACAGTTGGACATTCACGGGATGTGTTTTAGAAATTCCGAATGTTTTAAGCATATTTACAAAATATACCAATATTGTTGCTATATGGGTACGTTTTACTTTACTTTTGTTTCATAAAGAATGATCTCTGTTTTGACAAAGAGCATAATATATATGATATGTATTGAGTACAATATGAAAACATACTAATTATTCAACAGTAAAGATACCTAAATAAAACTTAACTTAGCTTTACTAGGTATATAACTGTTAATTTTACTTTTTACCAAAAATATCAATTCCTAGGAATAGTTGGGCTCACTGACTGCACGCAGTTAGCATAAGAAAAAGTTAAATAAAATGTGTACTGATTTTTATTCACAAGCAAGGGAAGATTCTCTTGCGGTCCTTAAGTAATACATTTTCCTAAAATAGGAACATCTTTTAAGGCGCATTTAAGCTGGTCAATAAAGTAGGAAATTGTACATGGAGAATTGTCTTCCTTCTGCTTGACATTTGCAAGCGTAAACAGTTGTGTGTGTTTCCATAAGATAAACTTTTCCAAATTGCTTGCTTGCTTACCAGCGTAAATCCGCCTTTATATACTGAGTTTTATTTAAAATCTGTTTTCCACTATTTTTTTGCAAGAGTGTGATTTTTGTATGTTGTTAAATTTTTAAAAAATTCATACTTTCAACAAAAAAGATTTAAAATACAAATTACCAACATAACTAAGATTACTGCAAAAGCAAAAATGTTTTCTAAAGCTCTTCTTTTCTCCAAAATATAATTTAAATACTTTATAGTAATAATAACTCAAATTTTGAATAAAACAAGAAGTAAACAAGAGGAAAGTAACTTTTATTTAAAAATAGAAACGCATTTAATAAAATTCCACTCAAGTTTGATCCTAGAGTAAAAATACAAAGATAAAAGTAACAAGAAACGAAACTGACAAAAATATGTAGCAAATTCACTTTTTTATTTGAAAAGGTCTCGAAAAAGAGTAAGGCTAGTAAGCAGAAAAATCGCCGAGGATGTAAGAAACCATAGAAGTTTTAAATGGTTACTTGACAGTAGTTCGTTTAAAACCTATATTATATTTGGCAACGTTGGATGCGGCAGGTGTTCGTTCAAGAATACGGCAATTAAGGAAAGGTGCTCAGCGGAAACCCCCTAACTATGACCGTTCCCTTGCGACCTTTCTTACAAAATTCAAGAATAAGCCCCCCGGTCGGAACCGTAAGAAAGTTGTAAATGTACACTTTATTTCAAATTCAATCAGTTTTTTGACTGACTATGGCAGCTCCATTTAGTTTCTGTGTGTAAATGTCAGCCGCTACATTGAATGAACGAGAATGAACAATAGACGATCGGATCTGGTCTATCAATTTGAACCATGGGTCAAGTTAACCTTGACATCACAAAATAATTTTATGCTATTACATGTAAAACTTAATGATATAACTTTCTGATATAAAACGAACTATTTACCGAAATTAATCAGGTTATCCCACGGATGATATTTTTTTTAGAGCAACCCAAGAACTATCTAACTTAATGATAGGCATATCGAAAAAAAAAATCGATGTTTTTTTTTCTTTTTTTAGAGAGTATTTCGTTATTCAAAGAAACTATTTTATTTAAGACTTATAGTAAAAGTTACACAATACTTATAATAAGCATGCAAATATATATTATTAATCGGTACATGATATACAAAAGCTATTAAATATCTAAGGTAGAAAAAAGAAAAATAATATGAGGGGTACATTCAAAAGAAACTATATATTATATAAAAAAATGTTGTTCTCATTGGAGGCCCCAAAACCTTTTGCTACTGTTTGTAGAAACAATAATTTATTGAAATTTGGTCCCTTGAATCGATTCCATCTTTCGGTGTGGGTTTGGCTAGCTTTTGATAACAAGCGCTCTGACACATTATTTCCCATAATTTTTTTGTATCGATGTTCGATTTTTAAAAAAAGTATCGATGTTAAAAACACAAAAAACATCGATGTTCTTGACACATCGATGTTTTGTGCCCATCACTATTAACTGAAGCTGTCGGCTGTGTATCCTCTTGCTTAAGGCACCGAACAGGCAAACACTAGGGAGATTTTGGTCAAGTTTTTTCAGCGCTCTGTCAGGCTGTTACCTTTATTAAAGGTAACCACTGGCGCTAATTAGCGTCGAATAGCGACTACCTTTACCGTTAAAAAGACAACCAACCAAGCTTGATGTGATTCTGTGGTGGAAGATTTTTAGGTTATAAAAGTTTGTTTTATTTTACAAAAATTTTGTGTATTTGGATTTTATTTTTTGTTAACCATGTTTATAGTTGTAGTGTCTTTTTACCATTTTTTTTTGTAAACAGGTGAGTAAGTACAAATAAGTTTGCAGCGGCTCGATTTCTTCTATTAGTCCACCAAAGATATTTTGAAAAATCATTTGCCTGACTAAATTTATGTTGGGGTGTTCGTCTCACTAAATTAATATTTTCCTCTCGTCGAAGTGCCAGACCTTAAAATATACTTTGAGATTTTCACCATAGGTAGGGGTATATTTAGGGATACCAAAAATACAAAACTGCCACCTATAAAGTGTAGCACTACAATATGGCAACACTGTAAACATTAAAAGTTTAATTGGCTTTATTTGAAAATCCATAAGGCCTACTTTTCTTGGTATTTAAGCTAAAACTGGCCCCTTTAAACGGAAAATAACAAAATTGTTGTATGTCACCTAAAAACAATTGAAATGAGTCATCCAAAAAACTCGAAGGACTATTTTTTCGTGATCTTTTAGAACGACGCCTAGGGAACAACGATTGCAATAAATTTTATTTTTATTCCTTAAATTATTTAAGCAATAATTATAAACAGAAAAAAATGGAAGTGCCAACTGAGTTCACTTTGGCAAGGAATTGACGGCCATTTTAAACTCGCCTTGCAAAAACATCATAAACGCCGCTATCTACTATACTATAAACGCTAGGACAATAAATCTTTTTTTGTTCGATTGGTATTTTCTTTCTACATAAAAAAGCTGTTATACGTTTAGTTTAAAAAATTACGTTTGGGCACTGAAATATATAAAAAGCATATTTTTTAATGCAAAAAAATGAAACAAATTACTTTTTTTTAAAACTAATTGGGGTAAAAAAAAACCAATCATTATTAAAAATTCAACGGGTTGAAAGTGAGTTAAAAATAGTTTTAATTGTTTTTGATAAGTCACGTAGTTTCCAAGATATGACCCAAACATTACCAAATTTGCAGAAAGAATTCATTACATAAGTGCTAGACAATTGAGCTGTATAATTTGAGATGCGCCTTTGATATCATTAGTACAAGTACTATAGGTAATTTTAAGAATGTCGAAAATACAGTGGCTTTCGCCGAGATTGTCTAGGGGGGGGGGGCTTGAGTAATATAGTCTCAGATTTTATTATTATTTTTTTAGAAAAGTTAAATCTTTAGGAATACCTATATATTCAATGGCTCTTATAGTATAGGAGGTGGTGTTTATGATGTTTTTACAAGGCGAGTTTAAAATGGCCGTCAATTACTTGCCAAAGTGAACTCAGGTGGTCCTCCATTTTTTTCTGTTTATAACAATTGCTTAAATAATTTAAGGAATAAAAACAAAATTTATTGCAATTGTTGTTCCCTAGGCATCATTCTAAAAATCACGAAAAAATGGTCCTTCGAGTTTTTTGGATGACATATTTCAATTGTTTTTAGGTGACATATGATAATTTTGTTATTTTCCGTTTAAACGGGCCAGTTTTAGCTTAAATAAAAAGACAACACTTTTCAAGTATTTTTAAATAAAGCCATTTAAACTTTTAATGTTTACAGTGTTGCCATATTGTAGTGCTATACTTTATAGGTGGCAATTTTGTATTTTTGATATCTCAAAACATACGCCTACACAGTGGCGGTCCCAGTCATTTGAAAAGGGGCAGGGGCGGTTTCGATACGAAAAAAAAAATATAAAAAAAAAGCATAGCTTTGATGAGGAACATATCAATATATGCAAACAAAACTTAGTAACTACAAGCGAGGATTTGGTCTCAAATCTAGGGGGGGATACTCAGATTTGAACTCGTTTATTTCATAAATTTTTTGTTTTAAAAATTTTTTAAGAAAAATTACATTAAAACTGTAATTTTTGGGTCGAAATAAACTAAAATTGTAAATATCAACGGTATTTTTAGCGCCGCATGCGAAAATTTTTAAGCAAATTGCTCTGAAAATGCGTTTCTTGATTCGAAATGAATCTAAAATTGTAAATATATCAATGGTTTCAAAGCGCAGCAGGCGAAAATTTTTAAGAAAATGGCGCTGCAAATGCCATTTTCAACAGAAAATTAAACTAGTACCGTAAATATCAAAGGGTAGGGGAGGGGTTAACTACACTCCTATCCTCCTGAAATCCGCGCTTGAGTAACTATGTATAATTTTTTCAGTTATAGAAAACATAGATAACAATCAAACCACAAACAAAACCTAATAGCTAAATACTTTTTTTTTAGGTCTAAAAAGATTTTTATTGAAACATTACCTTTTTTGTCCCATCTCAAAAAAAAATAATTTCCAGTTTTTTGGGCAAACCGGTCAATGACTCGCTCAATGTCAATTTCAATATGTCTGTTGATATGTACCGACGCTAAGCCCGTCAGAAGAATTTCCGTCGTAGTGTTTTAAGTACTTATGTTTTCAATCTTCTGAGGCATGAGAATCTTCTTTCTGACGAGGCATTACTTACCGGTAAACATCCCAGAATGTTCTAATCAACGGAAAAATATTGCCACATTTGTTTCTTGCCTCGAAAACGTTATCAGGTATGTTTTGATTTAAGCTTTTGCCTTCTTCTGACCAATATTGTTTCCAAATACTGACTTCTCCCAATAAAAGTTCAAGAATTTGTGTTTTGGATTAATAAAACAGATTATAGTATTTAGAAACGACTTTAGTTAATTTTGACTTGATTTTGGCTTCACGTTAAACTTGGTATGAATATGTTCAGGTCAAAAATACTTTTTTATGTCCAAATTCATTTTGTCTAAAACTTGTTTATAAATAGAAACTCTGTAATACTATCCTGTATTTTCTGTATTCTTGTTCTGACGGATTGAAGGTCCCAAAATATTGTGGAGGATTTCTAGAATGTATTTAAAGGAACTTTCTGCAATTCCTCATTTTTTCTTCTTCGGGGTTATTACCACCAGCATCTTTGTTGTTGTTTTCTACTTTTTTTCTGGAGCAAAGGGCGGAGGGCGATCGCCCATGCCCTACCTATGGTGAAAATCTTGTGTAAGCCTATTTTTTTGTTCTCACGTGCCTGGCACTTGGACTACTCCATGATATGGTTAGAAAAGCAAATAAAAAAAAGACTTTAGAAAAAAACAACAAAAATCAATAAAAAGGTAAGGTTATGTTTACCGCCAAACGATTGACTACGTTTAAAAGCTCTATTTTTTAACCTTTTGAAGTTACATTTATTTACGGTAACGGTAACCATAAGAGTAACGAAATTTGCCGTTAAATTGCCTGACTAAAATCTCCCTACTGTTCGGTGCTTAAGGTTTATTTAAATGATTGCAAATACTTAGTAGTAGTAGTAGTAACTAGAGGCGGCCCAAGACCTGGCAAGTAGGCTCAATCGGTCCCTTTTTACCTTACCCCAGCCCAGCCCCCTAATCCACCACCTCTACCACTTGTACGGTGGTGGGCTCTCCGGGTCTTCCTGTTCTCTTCACGAAGTCCAGTACTTTGGCCCACTTGAGAGCTCATAGGTCCTCTGCATCCAGGTTCGGTTATCCGAGTACCTGCTGCCTCATCCTTAGGTATGCATCACACTCCGCAACGAGGTGCCGGGATGTCTCCTCCGCCCTCCCACAGGCACGGCAGATGGAGTCATTCCCGACCCCGATGGGAGTCAGATGCTTGCTGAGTCGGTTGTGGCCGGTCAGTATCCCTGTCAGTAGTCCAATATCTTTTTGTGTCCTTCCCAGGAGCCATTTGAGTCTGGCCGCACCCGGTCCGTCGATGAATTCTTTGGACTTTCTGCATCCTAATTCATTCTCCCAGGAGTCCACCAGTGCATTGTTAGCCCACTTAATGAGTCGACTTTGCAGCTGTCTCCTTGTTATACCTAAGGATGGTTCCGGCCCCACGTATTGAGTGCTGGCCCCGATCCGAGCGAGTTCATTCGTCTTTTCGTTGCCCGACACTCCCGTGTGTCCCGGTACCCACATCACTGTAACTCTTTTGTCTTGACTCAAGTGCTTCCAGTGCTTCTACGCACTCTTCCACCAGAGTATTGACAATTTTTGGCGCACTGAGTGCCTTTAGGGCCGCTTAGCTGTCGGAGCATATGTACACCATTGCGAACCTCTTCTAGTGTTGCCGCCATGATAATGGCGTATACCTTGAAAGACCGTAGCTTGCTCTCCGAGCGGGTAGCTCATCCGAACTTCTTCTCGGTCTTGCACGTAGACCCCCGCCCCTGTTGTCTGCCTCTCCGATAGCTTGGAGCCATCGGTGTAGCATATCGTATTGCAAATACTTAAAAATAGTTCTGTCGGTAAGTAGGAAAAAGGTTTGAAATTAACTACGAATATTTAATTTTAATTGCAGAAAAATTTGCATACTTTTACGGGGAGATTGTGATTTCACCTGTTTGAATATCATTTTTGAGTATAAACCACCAATTTTTACTATAAAACTTACATTTCAATTTTTACTATAAAATTTACATTTCAATTTTTTAACTGTACTTCCAGCCTCCTTGTTCATCTATACATCCGCATTTCCACGAGGCGAGAGTGCAATCGGGAGTCTGTTTTCAGTGACTGATCTTTTCTGCCGCGAGACGCATCGCACAGAGCGGCTCGCGTCGGTTTCAGAAGCGGGATTTTGTGCACGAAAGATTTAAAATTTGTCAAAAGGTTTTAAGAAATTAGTTGAAGTGTTATAGCCTAATCTATTTGAGGATATACTTTTACCGTCGTTCTAATATATTTTAAGAGGTAAAAATATTTGAAACATAAATTTAAAAAAATTAACGTTGTATGTTTCGAAATCTTGTCTTTAAAAGGCCATTGATAAAGTTTTAGGGATTTTTAAAAGGACAAATAGATGTACACAATTTTAGAAAAATTGGGTATGGGTGTAAAGGTATCACAACAAAAAAAAATATATACTTTGAAAGGTTTTTGAAATTTTAAAGTTTATAGTGGTCTAAATTCTAGAGGATTGTGGGCTTCAGGTATTTCTAGGGGAGATAGCGAAAAACTATTAACGGTAAATGTCAGTATGTTAACGCGTTTTTGTGCTATGGGGCTTTTTGAAAAATATGCGGTTTCGAGTTTGATCTGTACTTTTTTATTAATAATTTTTTTTTTGGGTAATTGCTCTTTTATACATAATTTATAAGGGAATTTATTTGTCAAACTGGATTTAATCTGCCACGTTTAGTTTTTGAGATATAACACTAAGTTGGTATTTTTTCTATGGAAATACCCATTTTTATTCCGCCATACCAATACGATGTGGGGGACTATTAAAATTGTGAAATTTTGACTTTTCCAAAACACCTTAGTCGACGAAAAAAAAAGTTGTCTGTCGATCTGTTGTCTGCCTGTAAACATGATAACTCAAGAACGCCTTAATCGATTTTAACGAAATTTGGTAAAAAATCCTCTATCGGCTGACCATAAACTGATTACCTTTTGGGTAGGGTGGTGAAGGGTTGAAGGGGAGAAAATGGGGATAAAATATTTAAAAAAATTATAACTTTTGAACAAAATTTTTCATGAATATGGACTATAAATTTTGTTAGAATGTCCAAATTCGCGGGAGCTTTAGTTTTCGAGTTATTTGAAAAAACGTTAAAATATAAAAAAAATCATAACTTTAGAAGTAAAGCAGCTATTGATATGCGGTTTTCAGATTTTGGTTTTCGTAAATATTACCCAAAAATTTTGTTATAAGGTTCAAATCTTTCAAAGCTACAGTTTTCGAGATATTTTCATTTCTTTTCAACATTTCAGTCCATCATACCAATATGGTATGGGGGGGGGGACTATGAAAATCGTAAAATTTTGACTTTTCTTAATTTTATCAAAAATGAGTTACTAAGGTTCCAAAACACCTTAATCGACGAAAAAAAAAGTTGCCTGTCACTCTGTGCACGATAACTCAAGAACGCCTTAATCGATTTTAACGAAATTTGGTACAAAAATTCTCTCTTGGCTCACCATGAACTGATTAACTTTTAAGTAGGGTGATAGGGTGATGATAGGGTGATAAAATAATTAAAAAAATTGTAACTTTGGAACAAAAACAAGTAGCGTTATACGTTTTTTAAATTTAAGTTTCTATGAATATGGACTGCAAATTTTGTTATAAAGTCCAAATTCGTAGGAGCTTTAGTTTTCGAGTTATTTGAAAAAATCTTAAAATATATAAAAAAAATAATAACTTTAGAATTATAGCAGGTAGAGCTTGTTTTTGTTATAAGATTCAAATCTATCAAAGATACAGTATTTGAGATATTTTCATTTCCTTTTACCATAAAATAATTGATACAATAATTGGACTATCCGTGCTTTCTAGCATCAATTTTTAACTTAGTTTTTGAAATCAGCATAAAATTTTCTTTAAAATGATATATTGTACATGATATTTTAATTTTTGTTTTCTTTATTTTTTTTTATTTTAAAGATTTTTTATTATTTACCTATTTACCTAATATTTAATTTTAATTGCAGAAAAATTTGCATACTTTTACGGGGAGATTGTGATTTCACCTGTTTGAATATCATTTTTGAGTATAAACCACCAATTTTTACTATAAAACTTACATTTCAATTTTTACTATAAAATTTACATTTCAATTTTTTAACTGTACTTCCAGCCTCCTTGTTCATCTATACATCCGCATTTCCACGAGGCGAGAGTGCAATCGGGAGTCTGTTTTCAGTGACTGATCTTTTCTGCCGCGAGACGCATCGCACAGAGCGGCTCGCGTCGGTTTCAGAAGCGGGATTTTGTGCACGAAAGATTTAAAATTTGTCAAAAGGTTTTAAGAAATTAGTTGAAGTGTTATAGCCTAATCTATTTGAGGATATACTTTTACCGTCGTTCTAATATATTTTAAGAGGTAAAAATATTTGAAACATAAATTTAAAAAAATTAACGTTGTATGTTTCGAAATCTTGTCTTTAAAAGGCCATTGATAAAGTTTTAGGGATTTTTAAAAGGACAAATAGATGTACACAATTTTAGAAAAATTGGGTATGGGTGTAAAGGTATCACAACAAAAAAAAATATATACTTTGAAAGGTTTTTGAAATTTTAAAGTTTATAGTGGTCTAAATTCTAGAGGATTGTGGGCTTCAGGTATTTCTAGGGGAGATAGCGAAAAACTATTAACGGTAAATGTCAGTATGTTAACGCGTTTTTGTGCTATGGGGCTTTTTGAAAAATATGCGGTTTCGAGTTTGATCTGTACTTTTTTATTAATAATTTTTTTTTTGGGTAATTGCTCTTTTATACATAATTTATAAGGGAATTTATTTGTCAAACTGGATTTAATCTGCCACGTTTAGTTTTTGAGATATAACACTAAGTTGGTATTTTTTCTATGGAAATACCCATTTTTATTCCGCCATACCAATACGATGTGGGGGACTATTAAAATTGTGAAATTTTGAATTTTCCAAAACACCTTAGTCGACGAAAAAAAAAGTTGTCTGTCGATCTGTTGTCTGCCTGTAAACATGATAACTCAAGAACGCCTTAATCGATTTTAACGAAATTTGGTAAAAAATCCTCTATCGGCTGACCATAAACTGATTACCTTTTGGGTAGGGTGGTGAAGGGTTGAAGGGGAGAAAATGGGGATAAAATATTTAAAAAAATTATAACTTTTGAACAAAATTTTTCATGAATATGGACTATAAATTTTGTTAGAATGTCCAAATTCGCGGGAGCTTTAGTTTTCGAGTTATTTGAAAAAACGTTAAAATATAAAAAAAAATCATAACTTTAGAAGTAAAGCAGCTATTGATATGCGGTTTTCAGATTTTGGTTTTCGTAAATATTACCCAAAAATTTTGTTATAAGGTTCAAATCTTTCAAAGCTACAGTTTTCGAGATATTTTCATTTCTTTTCAACATTTCAGTCCATCATACCAATATGGTATGGGGGGGGGGGGGGACTATGAAAATCGTAAAATTTTGACTTTTCTTAATTTTATCAAAAATGAGTTACTAAGGTTCCAAAACACCTTAATCGACGAAAAAAAAAGTTGCCTGTCACTCTGTGCACGATAACTCAAGAACGCCTTAATCGATTTTAACGAAATTTGGTACAAAAATTCTCTCTTGGCTCACCATGAACTGATTAACTTTTAAGTAGGGTGATAGGGTGATGATAGGGTGATAAAATAATTAAAAAAATTGTAACTTTGGAACAAAAACAAGTAGCGTTATACGTTTTTTAAATTTAAGTTTCTATGAATATGGACTGCAAATTTTGTTATAAAGTCCAAATTCGTAGGAGTTTTAGTTTTCGAGTTATTTGAAAAAATCTTAAAATATATAAAAAAAATAATAACTTTAGAATTATAGCAGGTAGAGCTTGTTTTTGTTATAAGATTCAAATCTATCAAAGATACAGTATTTGAGATATTTTCATTTCCTTTTACCATAAAATAATTGATACAATAATTGGACTATCCGTGCTTTCTAGCATCAATTTTTAACTTAGTTTTTGAAATCAGCATAAAATTTTCTTTAAAATGATATATTGTACATGATATTTTAATTTTTGTTTTCTTTATTTTTTTTTATTTTAAAGATTTTTTATTATTTACCTATTTATTTCTATAGTATATTTATGGAAATAAAAAAATATCAAACATACCAAAAAAATAACATTGAAGTGCGATAAATCCTTTTAAAGGAAATTTCAAACTGATTTCAAAAATCGAGCAAAAAATAGGTCACTCCATAAGAAAAATAACAACTTGTTTTTTTACCTCAAAAGCTAAACGTTACAGATAAAATCCAGGCCTACTTTAAATTATCTACAGAAAAGCAAATTACAGCAAAAATAAATTTTTATTGGTAAGAAAGATATTTGCAAAATTCGGAAACCTATATTTTTCAAAAAGCCCCTGTAGTTCAAAAACGGGTTTACATATGTCCCTAAAGTCAGCAGTACAAAATCAGCCGTGCAAAGATTTTATGATTGGAAAAATTAGTGCTAATTAAATGCCTATTCACAAAATTATGTGCTCTTGTAGTTTCCGAGATATGACCTGCACTGCTAGCTACCCGTTAAAAATAGTGTAGTTAAATGCTAATTAAATGATGTCATTTCAATTAGAAAATTCTATATTTTCTACTTTTTTTCGCATATTTCTTAAAATCAATGTGGTGCAGTACGCTTATTTAAGTTTTCATGAAAGAGACATTGGTGGTGCTTTTAATATTGGAATTAGCTGCTAATTAAATGCCATGTCACAAAATTTTGTGCTTTTGTAGTTTCCGAGATATGACCTGCACTGCTAGCTACCCGTTAAAGATAGTGTGGGTAAATGCTAATTAAATGCTGCCATTTCAATAAGAAAATTCTATATTTTTTACTTTTTTATGCATATTTTTTTAAATTAACTTAGTGCTAGCAGTGCAGGCCATATCTCGGAAACTACAAGAGCAAAAAATTTGGTTACTTGGCATTTTAATAGTACCTAAACAGCACTTACGAGAACTCAAATTTGTGAATGACCTAAACTTAGCAGTGCACCAAGTTAATTTTAAAAAATATGCAGAAAAAAATGGGAGAGTGGTCTGGCCCATCTAGACCACTCTACCACTTTTCTGGACTATTCTAGCATGGTGCACGGTTATCTTTAACAGGTAGCTAGCTGTGCAGGACATATCTTTGAAACTACAAGAGCACAAAATTTGGTTACATGGCATTTAATTAGCACTTAAATAGCACTTATTTATTCTCATATTAAAAACACCACCAACATCTTCTTTCATGAGAACTCAAACATGTGTATGATCTAAAGTTAGCAGTGCACCACGTTAGTTTTGAGAACTATGCAGAAAAAGTAAAAAATATATAATTTCCTTATTGAAATGGCAGCATTTAATTTTCTTCCCCATTCAGACTACTCTACCACTTTTCTGGACCATTTTAGCATGGTGCACGGCTATCTTTAGCGGGTGGCTAGCAGTGCGGGTCATATCTCGGAAACTAGAAGAGCACAAAATTTTGTGATTTGGCACTTAATTAGCACTAATTTTTCCAATCATAAAATATTTGCACTGCTGACTTTGTACTGCTAACTTTAGGGACGCGGTTAACCCACTAATATGCGGTTTTCACCGTTACTAATTTCTCAAAAATCGAGCCCATAACATGTATATAAGTTTATGTGCCCAATTGACTCTAGGCGTAAATCCCTTTTCCTATCCCTTGACTCGGCTTTGACCCGTTACTGCTTGGAGCCTGCATAACTGCGCTCTTTTTGGACCAGTCACTGAATGCTTTTGCGTTTAGTTATCTACTTTCAAAATTCAGTGAGCTCTTGCGACGGCATTGCTTAATTGAGAACGAAAATCTACCTTTCGAATACTTCGCTAAAAACCGAATGATCTACTTTTTAAAACTTGCCGTAGATCCAATTTTCCTACGTGACGATACTCCAAACTACTCCACAATTCTCTAGAATTTTGGCTACCCTGTACATAATTCACAAGAAAAATGCATTTAAAAACCTGCTTTTTCCCTATAAAAGATTAAAAATAATTGTAGAGTAATTATCGGCAGTGGTGGTCCCAGGTTGGGCAGGGGGGGGGAGGAGCGATTCCCTTCCCTTTTGCTCCTGAAAAAAGTAGACAACAAAGAAAGAAAACGTTCCTTTAAAGACATTCTATAATCCCTTCATAGCATTTTGGGACAGTTTGTAACAGACGAAAATCACGATATTACAAATACAGAACAGTTTTATAGAGTTTCATTTTATAAACAAGTTTTAGACAAAATCATTTCGGACATAAAATCAAGGTACGAGATATATTGAAATTGACATTGAGCAAGTCATTGACCGGCTTGCCCAAAAAATCTGGAAACGGTCTTTTTTTTTGAGATAGGCATTTTATATTTGAGATATGCGATATAAAAGGTAATGGTAAGCTTTTTACATATCAAAAAAAAAGTATTTGGCTATTAGGTTTTGTTTGCGGTTTGTTTGTTATCTTTTGTTTGTTATCTAAATATTTAGAAAATCAAAAGTAGGGCATTAATTTCTACTTTCTTAAAAATTTTAGGCTGATGCACTTTGACACCATTAATATATTTAAAATATTACTTTAATTTTAAATCAAAAAATACATTTTTGAGTGAAATTTTCTTAAAAATTTTCGCCTGCGGCGCTATAATATGTTAATATTTACGATTTTAGTTTAATATGACTCAAAAATTACATTTTTAATGTAATTTTCTCAAATTTTCGGCGAATTTAAACATTTTTTTAAATAAAAAATGTCTAAAATAAGCAACTTAAAATCTGAGTACCCCTCTCTAGATTTGCTTTTATTCTAATTTTTTTTTGTACCGAAACCACCCCCCCCCCCTTTCAAATGGCTGGGACCGCCACTGTTACCGGCGTTTTATAACACAATTTTTAAAATATCAATTATCAAGAACAAAAATTTCTAAGTTATTGATGATGCTGACTTTAGAAGCAAAGTTTCGTTTACAAAAAATGTAGAGCAGACTTATAGTTGTCGATTTTTTCTTTGACGAAAATTAAAATGCATTTAGTGAGTTCTGTGGTTTTTCAAAAAGTACAGAAAGTATCCATATTTTTAATGAAAACAACAATAAAAGAGCGGCACGCTTAGTTTAATAAAAGAGGCTATAATATTATTATTATAGGTATACCATACAGGAAATTGTTTAAAATAGGGATAGGAAAAAAATAATGTATTGACTTGTTCGTTACCTTTAATTAAATAAAGGCTATTTTAACAAAATCAACAAACGATTGTTACTATCATAGGCATAACTACCCACTTTACACTAAATTATTTTCAAAACTTATTTTATTTTAAAAATTAAAAAAACTGTTTCGAGATAATGCTCCAAAATATCAAATGAACATGTGCAAATTTGACTCATCTGCTACGCCTATTATCGCGAAAAATAAATATTTCTGGTTTCTTTTTTTTTGACAAGAATCAACTCTAACCAAAAACAAAAAAGAAAATTATCGGCCATGAGTGGTAAAAAGTGTAAAAATAACGAAAAAATACTAATTTTTCAAAAATCCCCTGTAATTTCCAAAATGGAGAAATTAGCAAAAATCCAAGAATTATGTATTTAGATCAAATCAAACTTGGTCAAAAATGAACAGTCAAGATGGACAACCTGTATAATCCAAATATCAAATTAGACAAGCTTTTACATACCCCTAGTAAAAATCTAAATGGTCAATTTATTCGCCAGTGTAAGCCGCTGTTCAAAATGTATATTCTGTTCAAAAATATTTAACTTTAAATTTTCCGAAATTTTCATGTGTTGCAGTTCATTTGTTCACCAGTAGTTCGTTGGTGGTGTATTATAATACCAAGTAACTACGTATTGTAAAGGCAATTTCAGCAAGTTCAGTGTGTTATAATTCCTTTTACCTGCAATCTTATAACTATTAGATATATAAAGGACAAGGATGCGACAAAATCGTCTCGGCAACGGTCAAAATCTAGATTGCCATGACATGGCCAATGGGCTAAGACGGCTCGATCTGAGCCTGCGCGAGTTTGTAACGTCGAATCACCTCATTTCTCGTCCAGCGCACTTCGAGCTGACGCATGCGCATTGGAGCCCGTCTTTAATTGATTGACAACGGCCAACGTGGTATTTCGCAAGGGTTTCCGCGACGCTTTTTTCATACGGAATTACACGGGCAGGGACTTTATAGTTACTGTGTGGCCAGTTTAAAAAAGGGCAAAAGAGACAGCTAGTCTCTATCTTTCTCCGTCTTTTTTCCTTACCGGGTGAACCTCACCTTTAGTCAATTTCTCGTCAATTTATCATTAGCAAAATTTTATATTTTCAAATTTAGCGGGCTCATCCCTTAAATCGACTCCAGCCCGTTCAACAGGTACTCTTTTGCTCTAGTCTCTATTGGTATTAAAGAACCCGGCCCGTTTACAATTCACACCTTCTATTGTGTTTTGGACATCGGTACTTACTAAGAGCTCTGAGACACGCCAATGATCACAGCCAGCTTCTTGGAATGGATGACTAGGTCCAACGTAGATACTTAAACGTATTGTTTCCTATCTTCAAGAAATGAAGAAAACAGTTGAAAAGCGACCGTCTAGGCCATAAGCTTTCATTTTCCGGCGCATTATATCGTGATCAACGCAATCGAACGCCCTGATGAGATCACAGAATATCCCAACACAGTGCTCACGCGCTTCAAGTTTTTCGGTTAAAAGAAAGAAAAACATTCTGTCTTGGTGACAAAATATTATCACTCTTCAACAAAAGTCTGTCCAGCATCGCGTATTCAAAAATTTTTGAGGAGCATGACGTTAATGCAATTGGGAGATTGTTTTCAGCTAGCCCTTGATCTCTCTTTTTAAATATTGGAATAACTTTGGAATATTTTAACTCGTTCGTAAAAACTCCGGATTGAAAACAGTTCTTAATAAGATGAGTTAATACCTAAATAAAAGAGTCTAATAATAAATTTTTAAATAAAAACATGGATATGTCATCAAGACCCATAGATTTCTTATTTTTTATTTTTTCAGTATGGCAACCTCCTCTTCGATAAAGGGAAAAAGTTCCATTTTATTAAAAAAATCATTACCTTACTCCATTATTCCATGGTCCTATCAATGTGTTGTTCTGAAAACAATCCTCTTAGGGGATAGGATAGTTGGCCTTCCAAGCGCATCAACATTCATCGTAAATTAATTAAAACTATCAGGTGTTTATCGAACGAAAATTAAGAATGATCAAAATGTGTAAGAACAATTTTAAAATTTTTAGCATTTTTTTCGAAGAATTAACAGGCGATGGGAACATTTTCTTGTTTCTAGATTTTAAATTTTTGGGTTTATACTCAATTGTTTAATTAAATTTCACTCAATTACATAAATGGCTCCTTTTTCATTTTAGTCAGTGTGTTAAAAAGCTATCAGTAATGTGCGTTTGAATGATCAAGGAAAGTAAACTTGGTATTTGAAAAGTCTAAATCTAAAAAATATCTTACGCATTTAGGATGTTATAAATGACGAGCAGGGGAGGAGGGTAAAAGTTGAGTTCTGGAAGTATAACGTAGATAACTTGAAAATTTCAACTAAAACATTAATATAAAAAAAAATGTTTATAGTAATACCACTTCCACGATCTTGAAACTAATATCGACTTTAATAAATTCAAACATATTATTGTGTTATTAGTCTGTTTTATTCGAAGTCGCGGGCGTGAAGGAGATCGAAGGAGATCGTAGACGTAATTTTTCTCAATGATGCAACTAAAATACCACAAAATATTTACTTTTATTGGTACATGAAATTACTAATCAGTGATTTAATGAGGTACTTTTAAATTTTGAATTGAATTCCATATTTAATAGAAGTAAATAACATGGTAGCGTCGCGCATCCAGTTGACGGTGCATTGATTTACAATGTCAGTGAAGTTAGTGATAACTCGGAAGCAACGTTTTTCCACTATATGCATATTTATTTCTTCCTGCGTGATAGATACAGGCGACCGTGAGATTTCGTAACTTTGTAGTTTTGTATTGAGTAGTAGCTACTGTCACAACCAAATTAATATCAGTAGAGTCGTTACCTCGTAAAAGTAATAATAAAGACAAAGTTATGATTGTTTTCGACAAACCAAAACTACACTTTTTTGCACTCGACACGCGTTTCGCTAACAACGTTAGCATCATCAGGAGACGATAAACAATGAACTAAATTAATCCTTTAGTGGGCGGAGATAAGACTAATACTTTGTGATTGATCACGATTTTTAATCCTATCTCCCCTCAAACAAAGAATAAAGTGTACTAAACGGGATGGGTCCTCTATCTTTATTTAAACTATTTCTGAATTTAATGATTTCCATACTTTCATATGCATTCAAAAGTCTTTTGTTTGGTACACTTTTTAGAAGTTTTAGGTTATCTAATGTGAATCTATGATTGCTTTCAAAAGCATGCTCGGCCACATTTGACTTTTCTGTTCTTCCGTATTTTAAGTGTGCTAAGTGTCCTTTAAAACGTGTTTGAATAGAGCGTCTCGTTTAGCCAACATATTTTTTGTCACAATCTATGCAACTAATTTCGTAAATTCCACTTTTTTCTAGAACCGTAGTTTTATCCTTGGGATTTCCTAGTAAGCTTCTTATTGTGGTACCGGATTGATATACTAATTTAAGACCGGTGTTATTAAATACTTTTTTTAATTTCGTATAATATAATTCCGAAAGGTCTTTTGAAAAGAATACCTATTTATCAGCTTATTTATTAAGCCTTCGTCGTAACCGTTTTCGCCAGCTATATTCCTAATCCTATTATTTTCTGCTTCAAATCTTTCTTTGTTTAAGGGGAGATTTACTAATCCATTTGTTAAAAAGTGCAAACTGGCAAGCTTATGCTGTAAGCAATGAAAAGAGTCATTTGGAATATACCTGTTGGTGGCCGTTCCTTTTCTGTATAGGTCAAAGTCCTATTTATTTTTATTTCTTATAACCAAAGTATCTAGAAATGGCAGTGTACCGTTGTTTTCTGTTTCATAAGTAAATTTAATTGTGGGAAATATATTATTTATTTTTTCCATAAAATTTTCAACACTAGTTTAGTGTTGAATACTGCAAACACATCGCCTACATACCTAAACCATACTCTGGGGAAATACTCAAATTCTTTACTTATATCTGATTCAAATTTGCTCACAAAGAGGTTTGCGATAAAAGGTGATAAACTATTACCCATTGTGGTTCCTTCTAATTGCTGGTAGAAGTTATTTTTATATTGAAAGTAATTTTGATTCATGCAGAGTTTTGTTAAAGATAAGTATTCTAAAGTCTGTTTGTCTTCTAGATTGTTTTTTCTTAGTAGTTCCTCCAGGTATTGTAAGGTATTGGGGATCGGCACACTAGGGAACAACGAACTAACATCAAACGAGATTAAAATTTCACCTTCTTGGAGTGAAATATCTTTAACTTTAAAAAACAAAAGATCAAAAGATCTTGGGTGGAAATAACGAAAATTCAAACTTGGATGAGTATTCCACAAGGAACATACAAAAGATCAAAGCGAAAAGAGAAATGAATTAACGATGTTTCGCCCTGGGTAACCAGCGTGGGCTCATCAGTAGTTTGATGATGAGCCCACGCTGGTTACCCAGGGCGAAACATCGTTAATTCATTTCTCTTTTCGCTTTGATCTTTTGTGTGTTCCTTGTGGAATACTCATCCAAGTTTGAATTTTCGTTATTTCCACCCAAGATCTTTTGATCTTTTGTTTTTTAGTTTCTTTTCGGTTGAAGTAACTGATTTGGAGGTTTTTTAACTTCTTCTTTATCTTTAACTTTGTTGATAAATTCAAGGGAATTTTGAACAAAAAAACCTTTTTCCTTGATAGGTAAATTTTTAAACTCGTTTGCTAGCCATTTCGAAATGTTGTAAGTAGGTGATCCTATAGCAGAAACTATAGGTCTAACCGATTTTCCAGGCTTGTGGATTTTCAGAAGACAATACAGTTTCGGCATAGTGGGATTGCTTACTTGTAGCTTATATTTAATATTGTCAGTAATAATATTGTTACATTTTTTAATTGTGTTTTTTACTTCGTTAATCATTTTTGGTAAGGGGTTCTTTGGGACTTGTTTGTAGGGTCCATTTTTTATTTGGTTATGTACCCTTTCGAAATAATCTGTTTTGTCTAATATTACAACTGACAAGGGTAATAAAGTTGTTACATTAGATAAAGCAGATTATTTCGAAAGGGTAGATAACTTAATACCCCTTACCAAAAATGATTAACGAAGTAAAAAACACAGTTAAAATATGTAACAATATTATTACTGACAATATTATATATAAGCTACAAGTAAGCAATCCCACTATGCCGAAACTGTATTGTCTTCCGAAAATCCACAAGCCTGGAAAATCGGTTAGACCTATAGTTTCTGCTGTAGGATCACCTACTTACAACATTTCAAAATGGCTAGCAAACGAGTTTGAAAATTTACCTATAAAGGAAAGAGGTTTTTCTGTTCAAAATTCCCTTTAATTTATCAACAAAGTTAAAGATTTGTTTGAAAGTTTGAGACAATGATGTGTTTGAAATTAACTCTGTGTTTCGGACTTCCATTGTCTATATTTTATTTATACACGACGTTTCGATCAGTACAATCTGATCGTCTTCAGGTGCAAACTACGATAGTACGATACGTAGTTTGCACCTGAAGACGATCAGAGATTGTACTGATCGAAACGTCGTGTATAAATAAAATATAGACAATGGAAGTCCGAAACACAGAGTTAATTTCAAAGTTAAAGATATTTCACTCCAAGAAAGTAAAATTTTAATCTCGTTTTATGTTAGTTCGTTGTTCCCTAGTGTGCCGATCCCCAATACCTTACAATACCTGAAGGAAGTAAAGATTTGAAGCAGAAAATAATAGGATTAGGAATATAGCTAGCGAAAACGGTTACGACGAAGGCTTAATAAATAAGCTGATAAATAGGTATTCTTTTTAAAAGACCTTTCGGAATTCCACTTTTTTCAGACAAAAAGATATCTGCGACTAAAAATTTGTATCAATTCCTTATAATCCTAATTATACGAAAGGATTACAAAAAGTATTTTATAACACCGGTTTTAAATTAGTATATCAATCTGGTAACACAATAAGAAGCTTACTAGGAAATCCCAAGGATAAAACTACGGTTCTAGAAAAAAGTGCAATTTACGAAATTAGTTGGATGGACATGAACACAAAAAATATGTTTGCCAAACGAGACGCTCTATTCAAACACGTTTTAAAGAACACTTAGCACACTTAAAATACGGAAGAACAGAAAAGTCAAGTGTGGCCGAGCATGCTTTTGAAAGCAATCATAGATTCACATTAGATAACCTAAAACTTCTAAAAAGTGTACCAAACAAAAGACTTTTGAATGCATATGAAAGTATGGAAATCATTAAATCCAGAAATAGTTTAAATAAAGATAGAGGACCCATCCCGTTTAGTACACTTTATTTTTTGGTTGAGGGGAGATAGGATTAAAAATCGTGATCAATCACAAATTATTAGTCTTATCTCCGCCCACTAAAGGATTGTATATAAGATAGAGCGTAGATTAATTTAGTTCATTGGTTATCGTCTCCTGATGATGCTAACGTTGTTAGCGAAACACGCGTCGAGTGCAAAAAAGTGTAGTTTTGATTCGTGGAAAACAATCATAACTTTGTTTAAGTAAAACTTGGGTAATTACATCAGTCAGATATTAAGCAAACTTTTATAATTGGGCTTGCTGTTTTGTCGTTTTCTTTGAAAACAAAACTAATTCAAAATGCTGCGCTTTTCGTTGGCAACCTATTAAAAACAGCAGGCGATTTTATTATAAAACGTATAAAAGAACTATAAAGACTTACAAACGCAGAGGGTTGACTGAGATTTTATGTTTGTATAACAGTTAAAACAAAAGTCTAATAAGTATCAGGGTAATATAGACAACGTCGTGCTTGTTCAAACAAAGTCGAGCGGTTGCTATAACGATTTTAAGTTGGAGCCTATGGACCGAGTTCGATAATCTGATAACGCTTTATTCTATTATACTGGGTGTGTATGTAGCGACTTATTATGAACTTTACGTATTTGGAAAAACTTCTTAAGTTGTCAGAAATTTGGCATACACTTCCGGCCACATAAAATGCGTACGGCGATTTTATATAGTGTATTGTGGGCCTCGCAACTCAGTAACCTTTTAGGTATTTCAAATTGACAAAAAATTTCACCGTCAGGTTTTGTTGTTGTCAAACGCTTATATTAAAAAATGCCCCAACTAAACGAATTTGAAAAAGCCCAAATTTTTGCAAAATTAGGCGGTGGTTGGTCGGTTCAAAGAGTAGCGACCTATCATGGACGAAACAAGGCTACAATTGTAAGAATAAGAAGAAAGTACCAAGAAGAAGAAACTGTAAAGCATAGTAAAGTGTGGCCAGTCTCCTTATTTTTGTGTTTACAATGTCAAAAGATCTAACCTGTAATTCGAAAACGTCAAAGTCAGTTGCAATAAGCAACGCAATTAGCAAAACTTAAATTCAATAGACCTGCAGCTAACTTCTGCTGTACGCATTTTATGTGGCCGGAAGTGTACATTCTTTAAATCAGTTATAAAGGCCATCTGGATCAAAAAATTGAACTAAAATGGGGCAGTAATTTAAAATTATTTTTATTTTTTATGCACTTAAAACAACTGTTTTAGCTCATTTGGCGACTTTTTGAATGTCTTTTTTAGTTATAAAAACTGTTATCCATTGACATTCAAATTTGTTATATAGGGTGAGCCGAAAAAAAACGGGATTTTTTTTGTCAATTGTTTAAAATCTACCTGTCCGATTTTAAAAGTTTTGATAGTTTTGAAAAGCCAAGACATCTGAATTTTGGAATCTGACGTTTCAGTGTGACACACAATATTTTTTCCTTTGTTTTTTAATCTTTGACTTTGGGTTAATGATGGTCAATTAACTCAAAACGTCAGGTACTTGTCAAAATGAGGTTGCAAAATATCTGTCATCCTTTATGAACCAAACAGCAGGAGAAAAACAGCATGTGTCCATAAGAAAAATTGAACTTGACAGTGCTCCTGTCCCACTGAAATGTCAAATTTCGAAAATGGATCTCTCATTAGGTAGATCTTAAAAAAGTGCCTTTAGAAAGTTTTAAGCGGTTTTTGACAGATTTAAGAATAAGGGCGCAGAAAAATAAAAACTAAAAATTAAATTTCGGTTTTTTTCGCCTATCTGCGGACCTATCCGGAAATTGTAACTTTTTTTTTTGGTTTCAGCAAAGCGTCAAAGGGCGCAAGTTTGCCCTAATTTAAACCTTTTCGTATCTCCTACCGTTTAGGCTCACCATGGTGAGCATCGAATTTCTCTCTCTGTGCGCGACCGTGGGCTTGATTTTTGTAAATGTGCCAAAAGCCCCATACTGTCTTCGCATACCGAGGTATGACTTATCTAAATTGGTTAAAAATAAAAAAAAAACTATACAAATTTTAAATCAGGAGTCTGAAGGAAGGTGCACTAGATTTTTTTTAGAATTTTTGGTGTACATACTCCTCTCATTACCAATTTACATAATTAAGACCATTTTTAAAAAAATACGTCAAATTTTAAGCCAGATTAGCAAGAACTTATGTCTGGAGTGGACTAAGTCGCAAGTTATGCTAGCCCTAAACAGTGCACCTTTCTACAGACATCACAATTTTTGGTCTAAATACTCGTGATTAAGAATTAGTATAACTTTTTTTGTCCTATGACCAATTTAGATAAGTGATACCTCGGTAGGAGAAGAAAATATGGGGCTTTTGCTTCATTGACAAAAATCAAGTCCAGGGTCGCACACAAGTTTATCGCAGGGGGGTGAAATTTATCAATTTTTTAAAGCTCTCCGCCTTCTTGGATTTTTGACATATGTTTCAACTTTTATCTATAAAAACAGCCAAAAATTCCGGACATCGACCGATTGGGTCCAAAATTATAGCGCGTTCAAAAAGTGACAAAATTTTTGGCCCATTCTATATATAGAAAAATAACTTAGGTAGTACACCTGATTTAAAAAAAAAAAAAACGCATACATGCACTCACAAAATTGACCTTTCTAAAAGTGTGTAATGTATACGGACTACCAGCTAAAATGTCTAAAAACTTCAAAAGTACGACAATTTGTCATATTGTTTAAAAAAGGTCTCTAAAACTGAAAATATTTTTTTACTTAAATTAAAGGAAACCTTATTTTTATATTAAATTTTGCATAATACTAAAAAATCAGCAAAAATAATGTTTTAGTAAAGTCTTTATTCAACAATATCAAATTATCACTCGAGTAACGGACAAAGACTGTTCTATAAAGAGGGCGGTAACCCATTTTGGAGTTGAGAAAGTAACAATAATACAATGGAAACAGCGCTAGATTGAAAACAATTCCACAAATAGGAAATTTGGATTAGGACAAAAACGATGGTAAACTTAATACTAATTGTTTTAACCTAAAAAAGAACTAAAATAAATAATTTACTATTTAATAGGATCACCATTTTTCTCTATTACAAGCTGCAAACGTCTGGGCATTGAAAAGGTTAAATTTTGAAAATACTGATGGTCTTCTGAGAGCTGATCCAATGCGCGATAAATAGCATCACTTAACTCTTCAGCCTTTCGTGTCTCCAATTCCTTTGGTATATTATTTTAAGGATTCGACCCCAAGTTCCGGGCTGTTGGCTGGCCAAGGAAGTGTTTCTATATTATTATTCTGAAACCATTGGCGAACAACATTAGCCGTGTGTACTGGACAGTTGTCCTGCTAATAAACGAAGTCATTACAGATGGCAGCATAACGTTTTCAAGGATTTCAATATATCGTTCACTATTGAATCTTCCTTCGATTCTCCAAAAAAAACCCAAACCTCTACCACTAAACCAGCCCCACATGTTTACAGAAAAATGTCCAGCTTTTTTAATTTGGTTGGTATATTCGGGTTCAAATCTAGAATTTAGTGGACGATAAACTAAAATTCTCCTGCTGCTTGAAGATGATGGAAAAAATTTTTCGTCAGTGAAAACCACTCTCTCCCAGAAGTCATTATCACGAAGAACGTTGTTCAGTGCAAAAATCACTCTGGCCTGTTTTTGTTCTTCTGTTAGAAAAGACTTCGTTGCAGCAACTCGACAAGAGACTTCTGATTTCGTTACTCTTCTATTTACTGTTGCTAAAGAACCCGGAAATAATGTTAAATTAGCTGCTTCAACCGACGTTGAAAAAGGATTTTATCTGAGATGGTCAATAAGTTTCTCATCTTGCACTTCAGAACTTACTTTTGGTCGTCCTGATCCATCTTTCCTATCCGTAGAATTATTTTGAATCCAACGCTTTTTCCATCGCATTATCGTCATTTTATCAACTCCAAAATGGGTGGCCGCTCTACTTGTAGACCAGCCGTCTTCTATAACTCGAGTGATAATTTGAACTTTTGTAAATGTTGGTAGCTGTCAGGTATACTAAACTGGTGATGCCTTATAATAGTATAAACTAGTGGAAAGCTAAATTTTGTGGGCTAGGAAAAAATGCATGTATGAGTTTTTTTTGAAATCAAGTGTACAGGGTGGTCCAAATTCGAGGGGCCTCTGTAGCTTTGGGCTTTTGCAGCATAGTTAGCCCAAAATTAATATACATGTTACGGGCTCGATTTTCAAGAGAAGTCAAAAACTAAAAACCGCATTGCGATATGTCAAAGCATTTGTGAGCTACAGGGTGATTCTCAAAAATGTGCGTTTCTAAAAACCCTCTACAACTTTTTTATCTGTAAAGATATAGATTTTCATTAAAACATTTTTTGAAGATTTTTTAAGGACAAATCTACCTGTTCCACCGATTTTGTCTTAACGCCTTTAGTTCATGAAATATAACACAGAGTTACATTTTTTTTTTAAATGGAATACCCCAATTTAAAAAAAAAATAGTTTTGTAATAAAATTTCCTGTTACACGCTGTGTCATACACCTATTTTTATTAAGTAGTTAAACAGATATTTGCAATTTTTAATAATGACCATAGTAGGCTGTGTTTAACTCTGACCTATGCAGTTTTAGGGTATCTATCTAGGTAGCTATGATCAAATAAAAACAATTGCCATGATAAATGAGCCCACGTGTCAAAAGTGGCGTCTTCGTCAAGATATAAAAATGCTTGAAAACTTTGAAGTACGACATGATAAAATGTTATATTGAAAGTAACGATAATCGACAGACGGCGTTAAATCTATATTTCCAGAGATATCCGGAAAGAAGGCAACCTAGCTCAAAAATATTTCTGAAGTTAAAACGTCATCTACAAGAATACGGATCCTTTACACAACCGCGGCCTAGGACGTATAGAAGCCTAGACAGAGATAGAGAGTTGGAAGAACTAACGGTTCTAGGAGAAATAGAAATTAACCCGAATACTTCCACCAGGGCTATGGAAAGAAACACTGGAATTCCACGCAGCAATGCCGTTCGGGTGCTTAAAAAACACAAGTTTAGGCCCTATCGACCCCGACGGGTGCACCAATTACGGCAACGAGATTTTGCTCCAAGACGTGCATTTTGCAGGTGGTACCTAAATAAGAAGAGCCAAGAAGACCCCGATTTTGCAAGAAAAGTTATTTGAACGGATAAAGCAACGATTTCTAGTGATGGTATATTCACCAGATATAACTGCTATTACTGGAAATAGCAAAATCTCCATATTATGGTGGAACAATCGAATCAGGAAGGTTCAGTTTTAAGGTGGGGGTAGGCATCTACAAAGGACGAATTATTGGGCCATATATTTTTGATGGAAATTTAAATGCCGAAAGATACCAACAAATTTTAGAACAGCAGGTGATTCCGTTTATCGACAATTTGCCACTTCAGCAAAATAATGAGCTATACTTTCAACATGACGGTACACCTCCTCACAATGCACGAGACATTACTAATTTGCTAAATATTGTGTTTGCCGAAAACTGGATCGGAAATAATGGACCTATATATTGGCCCCCCAGGTCTCCAGACCTGACCCCTTGCTAATTCTTTTTGTGGGGGAGAGTCAAAGACCTTGTATTTCGAAATCGCCTAACTTCTAGAAGGGAATTGGAAGAGGCACTTCTTACTGCATTCAGGCAGCTTCGTGCGGTAGAACTTCTTAATGCAGAAAATAGCGTCAAGAGAAGATGTAGGATATGTTTACAAGAAAACGGCCGTCAATTTGAGCATTTGTTTTAGAAGTAAAGGAAATTGTTAGATGAAGATTTTAGGTGTTACATAGTTTATTAATAAAAATTTTAAATAAAAACTTTTAATAAATTTATTTTTGTTTATTATTTTAGGGTTGGTGATGATAGTAAACTAGAAGTTAAAGTTCGAGGTTGTTGTGTCCCCTCGTGTCGTATCCAACTTGATTTTGTATGAAAAAAAAACAATAAAATTCTATTTACACATTTAGCACAGCGCCTACTATGGTAAATATTAAAATATGCAAATATCTTTTAAACTATTTAATAAAAATAGGTGTATGGCACATCGTTTGACAGAAAATTTTATTAGAAAACTGATTTTTTAGAAAAATTGGGGGTATCCCGTTTAAAGAAATATAACTTTGTGTGATATCTCGGGAACTAAAGGCGTTAAGATAAAATCGGTGAAACAGGTAGATCTGTCTTTAAATAATGTTTGTAATGAAAATCTCTATCTGTACAAATAAAAAAGTTGTAGAAGGCCTTTAAAATCGAACATTTTTGAGAATCACCCTGTAGCTCAGAAACGCTTTGACATATCGCAATGCGGTTTTTTAGTTTTCGACTTCTCTTGAAAATCTAGCCCGTAACATGTATATTAGTTTTGGGCTAACTATGCTGCAAAAGCCCAAAGCTATAGAGGCCCCTCGAATTTGGACCACCCTGTACATGGTTTAAGCCCGAAAGTTTTGCTCTTATATCCTACTTTATAAGTAGTTTTGTATGTTTTATCTTATATAGTTTTCGGTCAGGCTCTAATTTTTGGACTTCATGTACACGGAATAGGCGAAAGCTTTTAACTTGTACTAAAAGTTAAAACTAACTCCGCATATTTTTTAATGTCTCTGCTGCGCGTTTTTTAGCTTTAGGGCAAATTTTTGACTCAAAGAATTTCGCCCTGTTAAACTTGTAGACTGATTTTCCGTAATTTCGTTGTTTAAAATTAAAGTTGCTGCATTTTAACAAGAAAAAAGCACAGCCTTTTTTAATAAAAAATAGATCAACATAATTCGTAGATTACCAAGAAATTAAACATTGGAAAACCCCGTAGTTCAAACACGTAAGGAGGTGGGGGGGTGTCTTTCTTGGACTTTTATTATTTTGATTGGCGTCGCTATAGATTTAAAAAAATATCTACAAAACTACTGAACCCATTTGTAAAAGAAATGTTTTGTTTTCGAAACATCAATTGCATCAAATTTTTTGATTGCTTTTAACGAGGCCAACCATAAAAAAATAGTAGGAAACTTAATAAAGGATTGATTTCTTCAAAAAATAATTGTTTTTGTCGTTAAAACACACAATTTGGCTAGTTTTCACAGTTTATGCTTTATAGGATAAAAAAGTTTTTCTTATTTAAAATAGGCCCAAATTTACTTATATGTTTAAATATTCTACATAAGGCGAACTATTATTCAAACTAAAAATATCTTGTAAAATAGTAGCCCCCACAGGTCTAAATATTTACACCTGTAGGGGGTACTAAATTTTAAAACTAATTTTCAAAAAACACTTACCCATATAGAAAAGACAGGTTTCAAAATGGCAAATGGTGAATACGCCAAAAATTTGGCACATAATAGCTTCATTATTTGTGTTTGAAGTTATAAAGTTGGTGATTTTTTAGACCATCTCAAAGGGGTGGTTTAAATTTATAGCCCCCAGAAGGGATTGTTTTGTGGTATTTGGTAATAAGTTCGTTCATAATTTCCCTAAGTAACCGTTTTTACAAGGATTTATTATTTAATATTCCAAGCTGTCCATTACCCAATAGAACACCTCCTATTTTGTCCAGAAAAACGCCATATTTTGAACCCATTTTCAGCACAAAAAATATATTTATGAGGGCACTACGAGGCAAAACAAATATAAGTGAAGGTCACTGATTATACACGAGAAATATACCAAACAGAAAAACCCAAAACAACTATATTTTATTTACAAACTGAAACTAAAACATTAAGCTTATCTAAAAGCTCAGTCAAAAAAACATTCCTTACTCAAAGCCCACTCATTTCAAAGCTGCAGCTTTTATCAGTAGAGGTTGGTGCAAGCAGAGGTAAAAGATCCGAACTCGCTGTTTCTAATTGAACGCAGCGCTAATATTTTTAAACTGACATTTTGACAGTACCCATCTAAATAGTTGTGTGACATCAAGTATTAATTGGAAAAATGAATTAACAAGGGTAAGTTTAAATTAGAGTGACATATAGCCCCAAGGATAATTTATTCTACAGAGTGTTTAGTATTTAAACCCCGCGTGGGTTTAAATGTTTAATTTTCTTTTCTTCTAAATTGAAAATTTCCTCTTAAATGCAACAAAAGATTGTGTTAAGATGATTATCCAATAAACAAATTTATTAAAATTCTTCTTATAAATCAGACTGTGTCCAAAACTCAAGGAGAGTTGGTTTCAAATGCTTAAAACCAAAAATTTCACTTAAACTTAAGACCATTCTAAAATAGACTAATATATATTGCTAAAGCTCGGAAACGAGTATAAAATATTACACAAAATTAAAGAAACTTAAAGTAAAGGAGGTAATTTGGTTTTTACAATCTAGAGTCGATTTAAAGATATTAGTCTATCTCCTGTGAGTCTTCCGATGACTAAACAGTCCTATTTGTGAAGTTATTACTCTATCACATTCTGGAAATTCGAAATTTCTTTGAGCCTGTGCATTTTGACGGCGTCTGTTTGTTTCTGCGTTATAACTGTTAACGACTCGTCTCCATTCTGACCGATCTGCTGTCAGCTCTTCCCAACGGTTCTGCACATGAACTTGTTTGAGCGACTCATGTAGGACGTCTTTGAACCTTTTGTGTTGGCCGCCTTGCCTTTTGTGCCCGTGCGCCAGCTCCCCGTATAAAACACATTTAGGTAATCTGTTTTCGGTCATGCGCTGGATGTGCCCAACCCACCTTAGTTGCGCTTGGCCTACTAGCGTATCTATGTTTAGACAATTGGTTTTATCAGGAATGGTTGTGTTGGAGACTCTATGAAACCACTTGGTTCTGGTAATCTGTCTCGTGTGCCTTTGTTTGCAGTTGATTTAAAGTTTTTAAATGTCTACTGTATGTTGTCCATGTTTCGCACGCGTAGGTCATTGTCGGAATAATGACAGCTCGATAAACTTTACTGAACTTGATTGACGCCGCTCTAGCTCTGTTTTGAATTTCCCTAGGTAGTTGAAATGTTCTACGTATTCTAACTTTTCATCTCCAATCAAGACATCTGCCCTGGCGGCATTTTGTGGGGAACACATGATTTTCGTTTTGCCAACGTTGATTTTCAATCTTAGAGCTTTATAAGCTCAGTCGAATGTCTCTAATGTTTCTTGTAGTTTTTGGATGGAGTCAGAGGTTAAACCGCAGACATCCGCGTACTGGAGGTCGGTCAAGAATTTTGTTCTCGTTTTAGTCTCTTTAGCTGGAATAAACCTCCGTCGAAACGGTATCTGACTTCCATCCTTCTTACAAGCAATTTACTGTCTACAATCACAGATAGAGCACCGACAAAGATGTTGAACAAAATTGGCGCTAGGACGCACCCCTGACCAACACCCGTATTGGTCTGAAAGGCTTCTGTAGATTCACCATTGTAAAGAACGCTGGCCAAATTATTCTCGTGTAGGCTCTTACATACACTGAGAAATTTACGTGGTACGCCAAAACGCTCCATGAAAACCCACAAAGCATTTCTGTTTACTGAATCAAAAGCTTTAGTTAGATCTACACAGACTACGTACATTTGACATTGTTGCTCTTTCACTTTTTCCTGAAGTTGTCTTAAGGTGAAGATGAGATCGACTGTTCCTCGGTTTGGACGGAATCCGCTCTGAGATTCTGGGATAATTTGATCGATATATTTTATTAGCCGGGAGGTCATTATTTTAGCTAGTATCTTTCCACCTGTGGAAAGAATAGAGATCCCCCTGTAGTTGCTACAGTCCGACGCACTCCCTTTATTTTTAAATAGATTGACAATTTTAGCGTCTCTGAAATCTTGTGGAACTCTACCTGTAGTCCATATTAAATTAAAGATGTACCTTAAAGGTTCTATCGCTACGTCGCCAAGTGCTTTGTAAACTTCCGCCGGGATGTTGTCGATTCCCGGAGTTTTGTTATTTTTCATAGAATTTATTGCTAACTTGATTTCTTCAGCTGAGATTTCTTGGTCTAGCGCTTGGTATGGCTCATACTGAGGGATTCGATTGAAGATATCGGGGTCGACGTTGCTGTCCATATTTTTTATAGTGGTCTGTGATACGGTATTTACTATGCTCATGAAATCGGCAACAATAGATATATGATGTGTACTGTCAAAAATTGCTGCTTTCTCTGGATATCTTTTATTCTGCTAATACTTTGGACAAATGATACTGAACCTCAACAAACCATTTTCGGGAAATAATGCGGGCGGAAAAGAAACCAGCTTCTATTTTTTGATACAATCAATAATAAAAGCTGTTAACATCAGCAGATTTTTTAACAATCGAGTCGGCTTGGTTGTTTCATTTAGGAATGTAAATACTAAAAACTTGTTTTTTTTTTATTAGGTTCCAGAAGGGTTTCGTTTTATTTAACAATCTCTCTTTTACAAAATCTATCACCCAATTTGACAACGTTTAACAAAAATAAATTCCGCAGATTTTGTAGCCAGTGACCCACTATTAACATCCATTAACTCTTTTGGATTATTAATATCAAAAGAATCCATGGTCAGTCACATAATCCTCAATTTTATATACTTGTATCCATATACAGAAGTATTATTATGAGAATATCTAGGTATATTAATAAAGCTTTTAAATTTTTACTATAAAGGCCAATAAAGGATCTAGTTATCATCCATCGTATTACTGAGGTTTCCAAAGAGGCAAACTTCTTTATTCGGCTTCTTCCCTTCGCATATTAGTTTACTGCTCGACTGCCTGATCAGATTTCAGTTCTGCGTTGAAAAAATCCACCTACATTGAGAAAGTTATAAAATGTTGGTTGAGTTTATTTTAAATATTCGATTCATTTAAAAAGAGTGGAATACAGCGGGCATAGTATATTTTGTTACATATGAAAAACTTTACTAAAAATTTAATAACATAAAACAGAATCGAAAACTCGTCGATACATCTTTACTATCTTTTAAAAACTTTAAATTTCATGGAAAATTTAAACAAATTAAAATAAATAGAAGAAAACTTACCTTTAATTTGCAGCAAATTCATCATTCGTGAGGCAAAAGGACGCGTAAATAAAGAAAAACAAATAATATCATCATAGCAACTTAAAGCCAAAGCCTACATAATATGGTGTGATTGGAAGACGCACGCTAACAAGCCGCAGGTTAGGTTAACTGCCAGGAGAAGGAAGTGGGCGCAATTGCCCCCCCTTTCCTTTATCTACCACTGTTAAATATAACTTTGGTTATACATTGCTTTAAAATTTATTTTAAAATAGATTCTGAGGAATATAAAGAATTAACGTAATACGTGAAAAATAAACATATTTAGAAGAAAACGTTTTGATGAGTATAAACTGAGGAATAAAAGTCAAAATATTTAACGGAACTAAATTACAACAAGCTTTTATTAAATGCGCTTAAAAGTAGAAAATAATTTTTTATCTTTCTTACACCACAATAAAAGCGATGGGCGCCAATTAAAAATGTTAACTTTAGGTATCGTATATCGGTCACATCGACGATTCACCTAAGAAACAGTTGTATTATTCTATAACCTAAGAACATTTTCAAAGCCTTGCACTGCAATCTCACCCGTTCTCAGCTTTAAAAAAAAAAACATAATTTTTAATTTTTATATTTGTACTCTTAATCGTCCATTTTAAATCCGCCATATCGAAATTTTCAAATCTAATCGAAAATTCATCCCCTTCCCGAAAAAGCCCTGTGTGCAAATTTTGATTTAAATCGAACAAACTAAACCTTTCCCGCCTCCATTTTCTTCGTTAGAGGGAAGTGTGTACCTAATAATACCATATTGTATTGTCGCCGGATCTATAAACGTATACCAAATTTGAACATAAACCCTTCATTTTTAGATTTGTAACCTTAATCGTCCATTTTGAATCCGCCATGTTTAAATTTTCAAATCTGATTAAAAATTCATAATCCCCCTCATTAAAACCCCTGTATGCCAATTTTGATTGAAATCGAACAAACTTAATCTTTTTCCCCTCCACTTCCCTCGTAAAGGAGAGGTGGGTACCTGAAAATACAATATTATTGTATTTTCACTGGAACTATAAACCCAACCAAATTTGAACACAATCGGATGTGGATAAGTCAGTTAAAATTGGTTAGCAAAACATGACATAATGATTTTAAAATTTGATCAAAAATTCGTATTCCTTATATCCAAAAGCCCCCGTATACCAATTTTGGTTAAAATCGGACAAACTTAGGTGTTTTCCCCCCTCCACTCCCCTCGTAGGGGGTAGGGGTGCCTAATAATGACATATTATTGTATTGTCACCGGAACTATAAATGTATGCCAAATTTGAAGGCAATTGGATGTGTATAAGTTAGTTAATATTGGTTAGCAAAAGTTGACCAAACGTCGTCCATCCTGAATCCGTCATATTGAATTTTCAAAATATGATTAGAAATTCGTTATCTCCATCCTTAAGTGTCCAACATACCAAATTTCAAGGAAATCGGGCGTACTGCAACTGTACCCCCCTCCACCCCCTTCGAGTAGGGGGAAGCTGTCAATTTCATCACATCATATTCTTGTGTTGTCACCGTAACTATATAAGCATGCCAAATTTGAAGCCGATCGGATGTCGGGAAATTGGTCAAAATTTAGTTGCAAGATTCCACCCGAACAAACATATCTCGTTACATAGATAGTAACATACATTGCAAGTTAAATAACAGCTTGTAAAATTGTCAAAAACCTTGGAAATTTTGATACAGTAAACACTTGGTTAAAACGACGTATGCACGAAAATGTAATTTTTTAGCAATTTTCGATCATTTCTATTTTTTGCTTTTGGAGATACCTTTAAAATCCCAATGGCAAAAAGAATAAATTATTTGTACATATTCTAATAGCTGATTTGACAAAGAACATTTAAGCACATAAACGTTTTCAATTTCAATTTCAAACCGAACAGAAAATATTATTCAATAAGAGGACAAAATTAAAAAATACGAAAAAATCTGGTGATCCAAAAATTTTTATCCTAACTATAAACAGTATAGTAAGCTTTTAGTTTTAAAAAATATGGTCAAAAATTATTTAGCTAGAGTAGACCAGTTTTACATATTTATCTGAATTTTAATTTTAAATCCAATTTAAAAAAGTCGCAAAATTTGGTTTTTTTTTGGTAGAAGAACCATTTTGATGTAGTAACTGTAGTAGTAGTAACTAGGGGGCGGCCCAATCGGTTCCTTTTTACCTTACCCCAGCCCAGCCCCCTAATCCACCACCTGTACCGCTTGTACGGTAGTGGGCTCTCCGGGCCTTCCTGTTCTCTTCACGAAGTCCAGTACTTTGGCCAACTTGAGAGTTCGTAGGTCCTCAGATGCTTACTGAGTCGGTTGTGGCCGGTCAGTATCCTTGTCAGTAGTCCAATGTCTTTTCGTGTCCTTCCCAGGAGCCTTGCCGCGTTCGGTCCGTCGATAAATTCTTTGGACTATCTGCATCCTATTTTGTTCTCCCAGGAGTCTGCCAGTGCATTGTTAGCCCATTTAATGAGTCGACTTTGCAGCTGTCTCCTTGTTATACCTAAGAGTGGTTCCGGCCCCACGTATTGAGTGCTGGCCCCGATCCGAGTGAGTTCATTTGCCTTTTCATTGCCCGACACTCCCGTGTGTCCCGGTACCCTCATCACTGTAACTCTTTTGTCTTGACTCAAGACTTCCAGTGTTTCTACGCATTGTTCCACCAGAGTGTTGGCAATTTTTGGCGCACTGAGTGCCTTTAGGGCTGCTTGGTTGTCGGAGCGAGCATATGTACACATGCTCCTCCAGACCATTGCGAACCTCTTCTAGTGTTGCCGCCATTATAATGACATATACCTCGGCTTGGAAGACCGTAGCTTGCCCTCCGAACGGGTAGCTCATCCGAACTTCTTCTCGGTCTTGCACGTAGACCCCCGCCTCTGTTGTCTGCCTCTCCGATAGCTTGGAGCCATTGATGTAGCATATCACAGCGTTTCTCTCGAACTGTTGGTAGAGGTTCTCCCTCTGCCAGAACTCCCTATCGGGAATTTCGACTTTGTACCTCTTATTGATTGAAATCGGTAAGGTACTGTTTACAAAATAAAATATTTGCCAAAAAATTATTTAACAAAATTTGAATAATCCAAGATGGCACCTACCTCACTGCGCGGGTCTGGCAACATAAAAATTGGCGTTTAAAACATAGTTTATGGTCCCCTATGTGGGGTTAAAAGAAGTTTTAGTCACCACGAGATTCGACGAGATATCCCAAATTCTACCCTACTATTAGAGCTCTGGAACCGCCTTTATGTGGTAGTAACTGCTAATCAGTTATCGTTTCGTTTTTAAAATATTTCAGTAATAAGAGATTTACTCTTCCTCCTTGAGGCTGCAAAAACCGTTCTCTATTATTATTCTCCATTTCATTCATTCACACACGTTTATACGCGCCTAAATCCGGTTTTGTGTAAGGACGGTTTTAAATAAAAACGTATTCTATAAGTGTTTATACGCCCTTTATTAAATGTCATCAAATGTCAGTTTAAAAAGAAAAAAAATAAGACAACTAAGTTAGAAACAGATTTTTTGGTAAAACCAGGATTGAATATTTCTTTAAGTTGAAAGTCATGCGCTAAAGTGCACCTTCCCCTGCTGATATGCGTGCGCAAATTGGCGTTCGATGTGTACTCTTTACCACATACGTATGGGAATATAGCAACAACTCAACTACTTTAGGATCTAGCTAGCGTTCTAACTGATTAGTATGCAGTAAGTTTGGGAAAATTTTGGGGGTAGGCAGATTTGGTGCCACCTCGGAGACGACTTGGGGGGACTCTGGCCCATCAAGGAGCGATAGCCACCACTCTATGCTCAACTTAGGACGAGACGAAAACAAAGGAAGTAGGGACAACGGGATGAGTCTATTGGATTCGAAGATGTTATATCGAAGAAGCGCTGCTTGCGACTATTGCCAACGAGCGTGTCTTTGGTTGACGCTACAGACTTTTAGCCCTTAATAGGATTTGGTGTAAAAAAAAATCCGTTCGCGACCGACATCGCTGGCGTTCCGTTGCTTAGCCGTGACAGGACCCTAATTATTGCGTGGCATATACTGGAGCGTCGAAGTGGAATCCCACCAAAGCCAATATAGAGGCCACGACTAATAACCTGCCTTCGTTTCCACCTTTAGCCGCGAGGAGGCGCAACGACCAAGATTTCCGTGGTGCTAGTATATAACAGTCTTAGCAAAATAAATTCGCATAGACAAAACACCGTCGCTACTTGGTTAAAGGCAAAAGATTTATTCAAATTTTCAACCGTCCTTATATAAAAGGGCTTTAAGAGTCCCATATGAACAAAGTAACTGAAAAATAAAGTTGTCAATTTTTGACGTCTAGTGTTATTCTGTCATAATCTTATCTGGTGGATGCTTTGTTTATAAATTTTTAGAAAGTTTGGGTGCAACTGGATTATTAATGTGGATCTCTTTCCTGAACGTACAATACTTATCCAATATTCCTTAGATTAAAAAAAGAACCAATAATAACCACACCAACAAAATCAAACCCAATGAGTTCGAGGAAAAGCGACGGAGATATGAGTGTAATGCAGTCGCGAAAACAAGCCTAAATGAACAGGGGAATGGCAGAGCGAGCACCGGTTTTGCAGCGGTCATTCTTGAACTATGAGCATGCATTTGATGTGCTTTGGCTTAGGTCCCAAGATTTCTTAGATAATAATATAACCAAAGTATCCGTAAGTATCGGGTATCTCTGAGTAGTTCATCTACGCAATATTCAGGGAAATACTTAGCCAATGTTCAGGCAGAGAGTAGAAATTATTTTTTTTCTGTCAGTGACATTAGCTTAAAACGGGACATGTGATATCCATACTTTTTTGAGTCAAATAGGCACCAGAATTGGCCGAACTTTGAATGGAGGGCACATTCTGTAAAATCTAAATCTCAGCTCGGATCACTTTTTCTATTTGTTGCCGAATAAGCTAAAGTTTGTTTAAAAGTTTAAGACAATGATATATTTGAAATTAACTCTGTGTTTCGGACTTCCATTGTCTATATTTTATTTATACATGACGTTTCGATCAGTACAATCTCTGATCGTCTTCAAGTGCAAACAACAATTTATTCCTAAGGTTAGGTACTTATGTCCTATGGGAAATCACTCAACCGTGGAGCTTAAGAAGTTGGCTCCGCCCAAAGAGGGGCTTCCAAATATTTGGAATTTCAACACTTGGTATACTGAAAATACTAATACCTGCCAATAAAGGCAGCTTCAAGGCATTTTCGTTTCTTCCAGTGTGACTCTTTGTGCAAAACCTTTGCTTTTGTCCACTTCATTCGGTGTTATTTTGACCAAGCGTGTTCGGCGATTCCTAGTTTCGTTTTTTCACCTCTTTGGGTATTCATCTGATGTTCCTTAAGCCTAACATGTGTATGATTCACCACACTCATAAGGAACTTGGTAAATGCATTCATTTATTTTGTTCTCCGGTTTTGTTTTACTAAGAAGGCTTCGAATTGTGTTGTTAGATTTAAAAGCTGTTTTTATATTAAAGTTGTTCGATACTCTTTAAATTTTCTCTGATACTCCTTTAATGTACGGAATTTTAAAGAATGCATTTGCCTGGTTTTGGTCTTGTAATTTCTGTGCTGTTTGCTGAAATTTAGAAATAGTATCTGTTATTAGTTTAAGGCTGTAACCATTTTGTTGTAGAACCTCCTTAATGTTTCTTATTTCGCTTTCCAAACCATGAGAATTGTTACAAATTTGAACGGCTCTGGTATAGAAAGTTCTTATTATGCCTCGTTTGGTTGTAGCAGAATGATTTAAACCTTGATATAAATATTGTCCTGTGTGAGGCGGTTTACGATAGACTGTTGTTCTGATGTCGCTTTCTACTCATTTATTAGGTGGTGACGAAATTCTGAAAGTTGTTGGTCATTCTCGGCCCAGACAATAACAGTATCATTAACATATCTTAGCCAGAGCTTAGGTTTATATGTTGCAGTATTAACCGCGTGTGATTCGAACCACTCCATGTAAATATTGGTTACCACTGGTGAAAGCGATGAACCCATTGGCAGACCGTCATCCTGAGCATAAAACCTATCTTTCACCTGAAAATAAGAGTTATGTAGACAGCACTCCAACAACTCCATTACTCCGTTCAGCACGAGCGGCAGGCTGGTACGTTCATAAAAGGATTCGCTTTAACCATCTACGACAGACTTCACAAGCAAGGCATCAAAGGAAACTCGCCCATCAACATCCACAAAGCCAATCGAACACCGAAATTGTAAAAACCATCATTAATGCATTAAAGAAGACATTGACACCCATAGAAGAAAACAGGACAGAGTTTATAAGACCAAAACCAGGCAAATGCATTCCTTACAATTCCATACATTAAAGTAGCAGAGAAAATTGAAAGAGTAGCAAACAACTTTTAAATCTAATAATAGAATATGACGCCTTCTTAGTAAAACAAAACCGGAGAATAAACAAAATAATAATCATCATACCCAGATGAAATAAAAAGAATCTGTTAGGCTCAAGGAACATCAGACGAATACCCAAAGAGGTCAAACGAAATCAGGAATCGCCGAACACGCTTGGTCAAAATAATACCAAATGAAGTGGACAGAAGCAAAGGTTTTGTACAAGAAGTCACACTAGAAGAAACGAAAATTCCTTGAAGCTGCCTTTATTGGGCAGAATCAGGGAATTTTTAGCAAACCAAGTGTTGAAATTCCAAATATTTGGAAGCCACTGCTTGGGCGTAGCCAACTTTACGGTTGAGTGATTTTACATAATATATAAATACGTAGCCATATGAATAGATGGTAGTTTGCGCCTGAAGACGATGAGAGATTTTACTAATCGAAAAATCGTGTATAAATAGAATATAGACAATGGAAGTGCGTAATACTAAGGCTACCGATTCAAATGTTTGAGTGTTTGACATTGGTGGACCTTGAAACAAATTTTAGCTTATTCGCAAAAAAATCAAAAAGGTGCTACGAGCCGTATCTTATTTTTTACAGTAAGTGCCTTCCATTAAAAGTTCAGAAAATCGTGATGCTTATTTGACTCCAGAAAGATATCATACGACCCGGTTTGAACGTCGCTTCGATATTTTCTGAGCTAAGATCTCTGACAGAAAAAAAAATCTCCACTCTTAAAAAATCAGTGAATTTTTAAATTTATTTGGATGGAATGTAATGCCCGTTACAAAACAGTGCTGAGCAAAATGGCGCCAGAAACAAAATAATGCTTTTGCCAAAATAGCGATAAACTGAGGGGAAATGGAAAGATAAAGGGGTTGGTAGGTGGGTTTGCAGCCTATTCCCACTAAAATTAACCCTTTCCAACCCTAGGATGTCACGAACCCCCTTACCAACCCTCCCCACCTATTTTTTTTTGTTGCATTTTATAGCTATTATGTAACAGCGCTCTTTATTTACGGGTTATTTTGATACCGCGCTATTTTACCTGGGCGCTATTTTGTCCTGCGCTATTTTAAAATAGCTATCAAAAACGAAAAAGAAATCATGTTATCGGTTTGAAGAATTTTGAAAATTTACGAAACCAGCGTTGCCAATGTAGTCCAACTAATACTTAGCTCTTTAAAATTGGCCAAAATAAACTGGTTTGTAGTCAGCTACAACTTTGCCAGTTACACAATATGAGATAGAGGTGAGAAGTCAGGTACTTTCCTGAACGCGGTTGCTGTTGCACAAACGACGCGAAGTAAAGTTCGTTAGGTAAATTTGTTCCCACAGACTCCTGTAGTTTTAAAAAACATTAAAAGGTAAAGAATATATAGACATATTTTGTAAATAGTATTTTACCGCATCTAATCAGGAATACTCTCATTCGGTAAAGTGACCCCATTTATTTTAGAAAATGAAATTACTGATATTTGTAATACTTTTTTAAGAATTTTTTAGGTTTTTTGGTAAAATGGTGTACCTCACTTATTCCGCACTGGTTAGATAAATAGCTTTTCTGTTAAAAAAAAACAAGGACATAACGTGACATGACACGGGTGCCACCATTACCCAAATTATAAATATGTTTACTCGTTTTTTATAAACATAAATACATTGCAAAACAGAGTTTGGTAAAGTCGGCAAAGGCACTAAAGGTATTTTCACATGAGTATGGTATAAATATTACCCATATGTTGTTGAAAAATAAATATAAATATCAGAAATTTAAGTTTCTAAAATAAACGTAGTTACTCTATTGCACATCGAGTAAAGTTAAGTGTTATAGTGTTAAATGTACCGCACGCGAGTAGGTAAAAGTTTTGTCTAGTTTATCATTTAGCCATGCTTTCAGCTTGGGTGCTTATAGGCAGAAAATTCAATATTATCTTTTAATAAAAATAATAATATACCATTATTTACAAATTATTGTTGAGTTTGTTTTGTAATATGACAATATGATTCCAAATAAATTAAACATTTTTGCAGTTATAGGTAATTTATTTTAAAAAAAAATTGCAAAGGTACTAACTATAGTAGTATTTTTAATAAAATAAAAAAAAGATGAGATATTGATAAAACGTCTGAAAAATTACAGTTTGTAAATGAATCCCTATTTTTGGCCTCAAGTCTTAAAGTAGTAAATTATTATTAGGGGTAAATGTTACGCTGTAAGCACCCACTTATATCTACCTGAAGGTATACAACTTAAATGCTCTTTTTCCAGGTTTATCCGGAACATGACCGGAATGCAAAATTTACGGAAAATATCCCGAAGGAAAACACTATAGAAAATAAACTCACACAATGCTCTTCTCAACAGTTCTCCAATTTCAACTATCTGCACTGGGAATTCTGTTTTTTACTGAAGGTAAGTTGGAAAAATACAAAGAGATTTTGCATTACCGAAATCGGTTTTAAGGTAATATTGAGAGACAGGCAGCAATGATCTGTCTGGCATTGTTTTGTGTTACGCGGTTTTTGAGATATAGGCGTTTTTGTACCACACTACATTTTTGTAACTCCTCACCACCCCTATAACACACACTATTTTAACTAATAATAAAAACAGATAAAATGCGCCTGAATGCTAATATGCGAGCTAATCTACGTGCGACAGAAATTAAAAAAGTATGACAGGAGTTGAGAACAGATTTGTTGGCAAAGAAAATATTTTAAAAAATCCATAAATTAATTTAACAAGCAAGTGCGGAAAGTGGTAATTTTTGCAGTCAGTGGCAGTTGGAGCGAAGTTCGGTCAATTATCAAGTGCGGAAAAGGAACTTTTCGCAAGAGATACAAATTTGTCTCTACCAGCGTTCATAGTATCAAAAATAATAAAACGTAAAAGCACAAGTAACGTAATAGATAAGGGGTGGTGGCAGTAAAAAAATTAATCATTTGATCCCACTTCAGGTTTACATAGTTTTGATAAAGACATAACAAAAAAATATTGGCAGACGTCTAGGGGGGGTGGGCTTTTTCTACAGGGAGGCCCCAAAACTAGCAAAAAATAATAGCTATATGAACTCATTTCATCCCATCTGCAATTTATTTTAAAACAATCTACTCACCTCAGGAAAAAATCAAACGGTATCCGCCTACGACGGAGCGTCTACGAGTAGTTAATATTTCTCCAAATATTTACGATACATCAAAAAGTCATCTCATCTCTTTTATAATTACTGCTATTACGTAAAGGTCCTCACTGAGATAACAAAAGACAATATGGCACGCCTCGAAGTGGGGGCTTTTTTTACAGGGAGGTCCCAAAACTTGCAAAAAATAATAGCTCTATGAAGTAATGTCATCTCTTTTCTGATTAGTGCTATTGTATTAACGGCTCCACCAATATAATAAAAAAAATTATTGTTATTGCACACCTGTATGTGGAGGCGTTTTTTACAGGGAGGCCCCAAAACTTGCAAAAAATAATTGCTATATGAACTCATTTCATCTCTTTTCTGATTGCTGCTATTATGGTAACAGCCACACCAAAATAACATAAAAAATATTGGACCCCTCAGGGTGGGGGCGATTTTTACAGGGAGGCTTCAAAACTTGCAAAAACTAATTGCTATATGAAGTCATTTCATCCCTTTTCTAATTTGTGCTATTATGTTAAGGGCCACACCAAGATAACAAAAAAAAATATTACACACCTCTGGGTGGAAACGTTTTGCAAAAAATAATTGCTATATAAACTCATTTCATCTCTTTTCCTGTCAGTGCCATTATGTAAGGGCCACACCAAGATAACAACATATGAACTCATTTCATCTTTTTTCCGATTAGTGCTATTATAAGAAGTTCTTCAAAATCAGTTACATCACCCGAAAACAATCTAAAAAAGAGAAGATCAAAAGATCTTGGGAGGAAAGAACGAAAATTCAAAATTGGATGAGTGTCCCACAAGGAACACACAAAAGACCAAAGCGAAAGGAGAAACAACTAAACGATGGGTGACCAGCGTGGGCTCGTCAGTGAATTCACTAGTCACCCTCAATCATTATAAGTCACCTGATACGGGTTCGTCCTGGCGTGTTAACCTTTCCAATAGGAATATGCTCCTAAGACAATTAAAACAAGAAGTTAAAGTTCCAAATCAATTACATCAACCGAAAAGAATCTAAAAAAGAGAAGATCAAAAGATCTTGGGAGGAAAGAACGAAAATTCAAAATTGGATTAGTGTCCCACAAGGAACACACAAAAGATCAAAGCGAAAGACATCATTTAACACCATCGCAAACTCTGACTTCCAACTCTGAATCACTCACAAATACGGGTTCGTCCTGGCTTAACACGCCAGGATCTTACGAAGGTAAACTTCCAAATCAGTTACATCAACCGAAAAGAATCTAAAAAAGAGAAGATGAGCCCACGCTGGTCACCCCAGGCGAAACATCGTTTAATAGTTTCTCCTTTCGCTTTGATCTTTTGTATGTTCCGTGTGGGACACTCATCCAACTTTTAATTTTCGTTCTTTCCTCCCAAGATCTTTTGAACTTCTCTTTTTTAGCGCTATTGTTTTTAGGGTTCCACTAAGATATTAAAAGAAATAGTATAAACCTATTATAAATTATAATATTTTTTTGTTATCTTAGTGGAACCCCAAACATAATAGCACTAATCAGAAAAGATATGAAATGAGTTAATATAGCAATTATTTATATATAAAAAACGCCCCCGCCCAGAGGTGTCCAATATTTTTTTTGTTTTCTTGGAGTGGAGGAGTTAGCAATTATTTTTTACAAGTTTTGTGGCCTTCCTGTGAAAAAAGCCCCCACCTAAAGAAGTGCAATATTTTTTTTTATTGTCTTGATGTGGCTCTTATCATATTAGCACTAATCAGAAAAGAGATGAAATGACTTTATGTAGTCATCATTTTTTACAAGTTTTGAAGCCTCCCTGTAAAAAAAAGCCTCCACTTAGGGGTGTGCAATATATTTTTTTGGTATATACCTGAGCATCATAATATTTTTACTTAACTGGTATGGATGCAGACTACAGTTTTATACTAGTTATAATGTAGATGAAATCATACACCTCAATTGCCACGTCCTCTCTATCTATAGTGTTTAATTTTTTTTTACTAAAATCCATTCCAAACTGCAAAAAACTAAAGAAAAATGTATTATTAATAAATCAATAAATAGAAAATTTTAATTCGACGCCTTTATCGCACTGAGATGATTGTTAAATTCTACTGAGTAAATTTGTTCAACGATTAGATGCTGTACAGTTGGTAAATACAAAACTAGCTATTTAATTGTGACACGCAAATATTAAATAAGAGATATTTTACTTAAACGGGTACGGCTATTTTTAGAGGTTAGTTTCATCATACTTTAAAACTGTCCACAGATTTTCTTCTTTGTTATTTTCATTCAGGAGTATCTCGCGGTTATTAAAATAATCTACTTTTTCCACCAATTTCAGATAGAAAAGCTCAAATTTAGATTCTTTTTTCTTTAACATACTTTCACAACAAAAAATTAAAATTATATATTAGTTCCGGTTCGGAGTTGTTTTTTAAGTTTTTTTTATAATCCGGTGGTAACAAGCAATAGGTACTGAGATAGCTCCTTTATTTTTAAGAATAGAGCTGTAAAAATTTTGAATTTTACAGTACTAATAAAAGTTCAAAATTATGTCCTAATGAAACACTCCGTGTATTTTATTTTATTTGAAGACGTAAAAATATTTTAAATACGATTTATTACCCATATATCATTTTAACAAGTTTAAAAATTTAGATTTTTTAAATTTCTATTTCTTTATACTTTTTCTCATATTTTTCGATTGACGGCAGTGCAAAAGCGTACCAAAACATACAATTTAATAGAAATCCTTTACATATGAGAGTTACTAGGAGCTAAAGATTTTATTTGCATTTTTCCACTCGAAGGAGGATAAAAACCCTTTGATACACCAACTTTTTATGAAAATACTTTTTCTTATACATCAGTTACATTTACAGTTTTTTGGGGTAATAAAAGGAAAAACATTTAGACCTATTTAATTTAAAAAACAACTCGTGTTCGTAAATAAAAATTAAAGTAACACTCATGGCATATCGGACAAAAGTTTTTTGTTTCTCACTTTATTACGACCACGCCTCCAATGTCTAATGGAAAATCCAGACATTTACAGACCTGTTTCATCCTTATTAGGAATTAATAGGGAGTCATAGGCAGTTGAAGCTACACAGGCAACCATGCACACCTTTCGAATTTAAAACAAAAGTTTGTAATCCGCGGAAACGTGGTACCTGTGTGCGCTACTTAATAAACTAAAAAACAAAAACATCAAAATTGAAAAGTGCAGAAGACCGTAAATACAGAATCCTGTAACCTACAGCAGGTTAACCTGTAAAACTGTAAAAAATTAAAGTCACTCTAACATGACTCATAAAAAGAGGTAACGTTCGCAGCAGCACCATACTACGTGGTCTTAATTTGTCCGATATGGCACGAGTGTTACTTTAATTTTTATTTACGGACACGAGATTCACTTTGTTGTTTTTTAAATATTTTGGCTTTTTAGTTCGGCGCAACAAGCCTCCTCCGGAGTGATTGCTTGCTGATGCCTTAAAATTAGGGCCACGTCTCCGCGGATTACAATTAGATATTGCAGGCCTGGTCGTAATGAAGTGAGAAAAAGAAAAAGCTTTGATCGATATGCCACGAGTGTTACTTTAATTCTTATTTAATTTTTAATAAGTCGCCAGCACGCCTCTGCGACAGAGAAAAAAGGACTTGTCTATTGTCAGAATTCAAGACGACATGAATTTGGGCCAACGGATTTAGGTTGTTTCTTTCTTAGTGACAGTGGCGTGCTATCTACTTATTAAAAATTAAATAAGTCTCAATGTTTAACTTTTCATTACTCAAGTAACTATTTTCTTAATCTAAATCAAAAAACTGTAACTACCCAAGTAGCACAAGTTGCTATTAAACAGTTGGCAAAACGTTTTGCCAGCTAATATGATTTTGGATTTTGATCATCACAACCTCTTTAAAAGGTTTTCCCAAGTATTTTCGCCCTACATTTTTCGGCTTTTAGAAGGTTTCAAAAACCATGTGGCTTTTTCTACCTTACCTTCTTACCCTATCAAAATATACGTGCTTTAAAAATTTGCGATTTTTGCATTTGTTGTTAATTATTATTTGTTTAAAATTATGTTGCGGAAATCAGAAAAATATAACTTGAAAACACAACAATACTCAGATCTTAATTAATTGATATTCAATAAAGACCAAAATTTTAAGTGATTACCAAAATATTTACGGATTTTGATATGCATATAATATATTTCACGAACAGTCTACAAACAGTCATCGCGTCTCAAGAAACCTGACCCTAGCCGAATTTCGCCGAAAGGGAAAAACCAATCGGTAAATTATTTGCTTTTTGGCTCTAGAATCTTTCTGAATCCAAAGCTATAACTAGAGATGAATTTTATTAAGTTTTTTTTACAACGCTTACAATCGATTGGTTTTAAAACCGGGCTTTTAAAATATTTTTAAAAGAAATTCTGAAAAGCTCATCATTTTACTGTAAATTTTAGTTGAGAAAACGTTTTTCAAATCTTTGGTTTGCTGTAAGAACCAAAAGGTACAATCCGTGCTACTTTACTATTTCCAGAAAGTGTGATTTTAAGAAAGAAATATAGCTTCCTTAAATTTAATATTTTTTTGAAGCTAAGTATTTTCGCTTAAAATCTGAATAAAATTTAAAAATCACATTAAGTAGGGCTTTTGGTACAGCCATCAAAAAAACAATTGACATATTAAGTGATTATTAGGAAATCGCTTTTTTTCTTTTTACTCATAATTTTCACAGTAAATATTTATATAACGATGATGCTATTAAACTAAAAAAAAGTGAGTAAAATGGTGACGGCCTTAAAAAAATTGTGATCTTGATTGCAGGAAAAAATATTTCATTCTAAACTCATAAAGTAAAAAATGTCCCTCCTATTTTACAGACAGTGGTTCGCGCTGAAGAGGTTGTTCGCATATAATTTTAGTACTTTGTTTATCAGCGTGTTTGTGACCGACGATTATAATATAATATTAGATATAAAATTGATGTTATATTTTGTTTATTTCATCATTTCAAAGAATAACAAGTTAACAATAACAAAAAAATAACTACAGATTTAAATATGACTGCTGTTATACGCTGCTACAGAGCGTCTCTAATTTGGCCCATATTTATCTAAAGATGGACTTAAATAATTATAATTTTGGGAAAAAAATTTGAATGAGTGGTGAACCTGTTCTGAGGCGAGCTCGGAGTAAAATCCCAAAGGCTTTTTTTTAGCAGAATAAAATCTTTAACGTGGTGTACTATCGTGTGAATTTTAGGAGTGTTTGGCGTTTTGTAGTTTTCTGAAAAATGCTGCAACCACTTTGTTGAAAGCTTTTAGAAGAGCGTAATAGTTAAAGGAAGGAAAACTTTACCCAAAACACAAAATTGGACTGACTAAAATCTTTGTAACCTGGAACTAAGTGTTCTAGAACATCCATATTTTTGATGAGCTTCCATGCTTTATTTTCATTAAAAATTAAAATTTAACCAATTTTCTCATAATTCAGGTATATTCAATTTAATTACATCAAAAATGTTTTGCACAACGCCAAGTAGTAAGTAAAGCTCAGGAGGTGGCACATAATTTAAAACAGGGACATTGTAATCACCAACAATTAACGGAGTGCTAATGCAGTTGTCTAAAGAAAAAATAAAAATATAGTTAGCATTTTTTGTAGTTTCCCTGGATGACAGTACGTAACCCTGCGAATAATAAATATAATAATTTCTATGCTGACCATAATGTTTTGCTCGCAAAATATCGCCATTTGTCTCGGTTTTCCAGAATTTGTACTGATCAGATATTATTTTCACTATGCAACTTACATCTTTCTCAAGCAATCTTGTGGCAATGATAGTACACCAAGGACAGTATAAAGACAAATTTGACTAAATTAATTGTTCTAAAAAGCAATTTATTGTTATGATACAATTCTATCATTTTTCGTCCCAATCCTATAATAAATAGTTTCTTAATTCCTGATGGTTTGTATTTTTCTCTATCATTCAATTCATTTTCCACAATGTTTTTTGCTTTTTCAGAATGAAGCTGACAAATTGTGGTAGGTCCAAACAAAATACAAAGGGAGACAATTCAAATTTATTTTTTGAAACTTAAATATTTGTTCAAGTAGCGGTTTCAAAATAATTTTTCAGTGCATGGGTCAACTCATAGAGTTCTTGAGTAACGTTTTTCTCAACTAAGTTTTATCTACATTTTGCAAATTTGTTGTCAGCTTGTGTACGCCATTTTCATACAGATTGCAATCTATTTGAATTTCTATTAATGTAAAATTCCTTGTGGTTTTTCGGTTTTTCGAACTATATTAATTTCCAAATGCGCCCCTCTGCCTTTATTTAATGAAAGTATTATTTGGCTAGCCACTTGTTGTTTGTAACCAACTGCCATTGAGAGTGCATTTGCCACTTTTTTGTTTTTGTACAAATATGTTTGATACCCCTCTTAACTCTTGGCCCTTGTATATGGAGCAAATTTTGATTTTGAGTCTTTTAATATTTTGATTTTCAGTGCTCTGCCACTTTACGTTTTTTCAAAACAAATCTGAATGTTAAGTTCTTAAGACCTTTAGAGCTCCGCGGCTTACAATTCAATAAAAAAAATTCAAGCTATTCAATCAAATTATACAATTTTGTTGTCGTTTGCTACCTACTGCTTTTTTTCAAAATAGAAAGAAACAATTGTTAGAATCTGAACTCGATTTGTCTTTTTGTTTATGTTTCTTTCTATTTAAAAACGTACATACCTGTATCTCGCAACCTCACAAATTTCACAGACACATAGTTCCTGTTTCCGACGAATCCTGACTTTAAACTTTATATAATCAATTGTCTCTTTCAACTGGATTTGCTTTAGCTTAATATAACAACCACCGCATAAAACCGTTGGACTGCGCTCATCTAAATCATTAAAATGATTATATGCAGGGTGGAAACTTTAAATGGAATGGCGCTTCTAGTGGCTTTAGGGAAGAGGTTTAAAAAAAACTGAAAGCGGATCTTTAATGATTTTTACGGACTTTCCGCCTATGAAAAAAACATTTTTTGAACCTACCAACATTCTTTTTATGAGGATGTACCACTTGTGATACCTTTTTGGGAAGCTTCTCTAAAAAGAAATTTTGGTTGATTGCAGAATTTGTTTTTTGTAACTGTAACTGTACTTTATTGTTTTTAAAAATTTACATTTTTATATATGTTCTAAGCCTAGAAATTGCAGAATTTATTAAAATTTAGGTATGTTGAAGATATTACTGATCACACTTTAAATGGACCATATTCAAATCGTATGATTAGTTTTAAATATACATGGGGATTTCTAAAGTAGTTACTAACAAGTGAAAAAATCGTCATATTTTAATGATAAGATTTTTGTGAGTTTTCTAACAAGATTCAGTTGAGTGTTGGCATCGGTATGTATGCGCACAACCGTTTTTAATTAGAGGTGATATTTAAGTGTACCGGGGTCATCACAAAACTATTTACTTTAGAGAATTTATGTATATTTGTTATGTGCATATTTTATGTCTTTTAATGACATATTAGTGATTAAAACTAAACATCAGGCAGGTCATTTAGAACATTCTGTTATTAATTTTAGTTACAACGGAAGTACAAAAATTACTAAACTACATTTTTACAGATTAATAATTGGCGTGGAAGGTAAGTAAGCGCTAGTAGTCAAGTAGTTTTTAAAAAAATGTACCTAATAGGGTACATGTTATTTAGATTATTTTTGTAAGCGAAGAAAGGCCAAATTATTAGGGCTAAAAAATCAGAATCAAAGAATAGCATTTCTAAAGACGTTAACCATTTGGTTAGGTGATCGCTCAGGAACCCTATTTACTTCGTTTGTACACTTAATGCGGTCTTAAAGCTGAAAAAAAGAAATATTTTTTTTTGTATGAAACTTTCATATTAATTTTCCATTTTTTGCTCGTCTGTTGTTTTGCTTTATAGGTGTAAAAAAAAACACCATTATGAAAAATTCACCGGTTTAAAGAGAGTTAAAAATAAGTTTAATTGTTTTTGATAAGTCACGTAGAGTCCAAGATATGACCCAAAAATTAGCAAATTTGCAGAAAGCATTCATAACATAAATGCTAGACAATTGAGCTGTATAATTTGAATTTCGCCTTTGATATGCTTAGTACAAGTATTATAGGTAATTTTAAGAATATCGAAAATATAGTGGCTAACGCAGAGATTGTCTAGGGGGGGCTTGAGTAACATAGTCTCAGATAACCATTTTATTATTATTTTTTTAGGAAAGTTAAATCTTTAGGAGTACCTATATATTCAATGGCTCTGGGGGGGGGGGCTTAAGCTTTGCCCTACCTACGCCACTTAAAAAGACAGTGCTATAAAATATGAAGTATGTAATGCATTACAAAACGGCAACCTTAAAATTTGTTTATCAAATCCATCTAAACCAAATGTAGATATTTTTTTTGAATTAGCCCAGTCGTTCTACCGATTAAAAAAGCTCATACTCACCTTTTTGTCTCTGGGAGTTCTGCACAGAAACATTCGTAACTTCGACAATCACCAGAAATACCTAAAATAAGATGAAAATAAAAATATCTAACGCATAAATTATGGTAGCTGAGTACTTACTTTAAGAGTATAATTAAAGAATACCTACGTTGCATACTCTGTCCATAAAAGATTAAACAATTAACAACGAAATACCCGAGTTTGAAGAGTTGTATTTAGATCGTGACTACCTAAAACTGATATCATTTTGAAGAAAAATGATAAAAGATAATAAGACCTGTTCGATTCTTTCGGGGACTTCTTGCATGTTGTCCCAGTTTTCATTGAGCTGTCGACCTAGGTATTTGTATGCGAATCGACACGTTCGACCTGTAGGCCATTTACTTCTAATACGCCACTAATATTTTCTTCTTCTTATCATTATTTTTTTTGCCAACATTTAAGTTAAGCCCAAATTGCGTGCTTTTTACTGCAACTTGATCCACCAACTCTCCGAAATTATGACGGTGTCGTCAGCATATCTTAGATTGTTGATTTTGTTGCTGTTTATAGTTAGACGCTCTTAGCTTGTGAAGTTTATTCTCTATTATAGATAATATTCCGGTGGAGAAAACTTTGTAGTTTTTATTTGAAAAGGTTTTCTAACTTTTCTAAAAAAAAAATTTAAAAAGATTTAACTTTTCTAAAAAAAATAATAATAAAATGGTATCTGAGACTATTTTACTCAAGCCCCCTCCCCCCCTAGACAATCTCTGCGGAAGCCACTGCATTTTCGAAATTCTTCAAGTTACCTAGAGTACTTGTACTAATCATATCAAAGGCGCGGCACAAATTATACAGCTCTTATGTAATGAATTCTTCCTGGAAATTTGGTAATTTTTGGGTCATATCTTGGAAACGACGTGACTTATGAAAAACAATTAAACTTATTATTAACTCACTTTAAACTCGTTGAATTTTTCATAGTGATGTTTTTTTTTACACCAATTAGTTTAAAAAAGAGTCATTTGTTTCATTTTTTTCCATTAAAAAATGTGATTTTTATATATTTCAGTGCCCAAACATAATTTTTTAAACTAAACGTATAAGAGCTTCTTGTGTAGAAAGAAAATACTAATCGAACAAAAAAAGATTTATTGTCCTAGCATTTATAGTATAGGAGTGGCTTTTATGATGTTTTTACAAGGCGAGTTTAAAATGGCCGTCAATTACTTGTCAAAGTGAACTCAGGTGGCACCCCCATTTTTTTCTGTTTATAGTAATTGGTTAAATAATTTAAAGAATAAAAACAAAATTTGTTGCAATCGTTGTTCCCTAGATGTCGTTCTAAAAATCACGAAAAAATGGTCCTTCAAGTTTTTTGGATGACATATTTCAATTGTTTTTAGGTAACATATGACAATTTTGTTATTTTCCGTTTAAAGGGGCCCGTTTTAGCTTAAATAGCAAGAAAAAATTTTTCAAGTAGGACTTTTTAAATAAAGCCATTTAAAATTTTAATGTTTACAGTGTTGCCATATTGTAGTGCTACAATTTATAGGTGACAATTTTGTATTTTTGGTATCCCTAAACATACCCCTACCTATGGTGAAAATATTAAAGTGTTAGCCCATTTTTTTGTGAGGTTCTATATTTTAAGGTCTTGCTCTTCGACTATGTTATATTAGTAGTGAATACGATATATTTACTTTTAAACTAACCAACTTATTTTTATTATATTACGGATTGTCAAAAAATACTTACGTTTTCCTATCCATACTCCAGCTCCATGAAACACCCTAAACAAAATGACCTTCACGAGTTACACCTGACTGCAGAAAGAGTCGACCGGTTTGTGAAAATTAAATACCCACCACGCGAAGAACGTAAAGTGTTGCCATCTATATAAGATAAAAAGGACGGTAGGTCCGTATGGGTTAAAACAAGAACAAAAATTAGTATTTAGTGGGCGCACCATTCTTTTTTAATAACACTCTGCAAACGCCTGGGCAATGAAAAACTTAAATTTTGAAAATAATTTTGACAAGTCGGCCTCACACATTTTCTATTGGGTTGAGGTCAGGACTGTTGGATGACCAAAGAAGAGTTTCAATATTATTGTTTTTAAACCACTGGCGAACAACATTAGCCGTGTGCACGGCACAGTTGTCCTGCTGGTAAACAAAGTCATTGTTTTCGTAAAACATTTGCACAGATGGGAACATAAAATCCTCAAGAATCTTAGCATATCTTTGCCTGTTGAATCTTCCTGCGATTTTCCAAAACATACTTAAATCTCTAGCGCTAAACCAGAATAGAATATAATAGAATTTGGTGGACGATGCAATAAAATTCTTCTGCTGCTCGAAGATGACTGAAATATCCTTTCATCTGTGAGGACCACCCTCGCCCAGAAGTCATCATCATGAAGAACATTATTTAGTGCAAAAATAACCCTGGCCTGTTTTTGTTCTTCCATTAAAGAAGGTTTTTTTGCAGCAACTTTATAAGAAATTTCAGATTTTTTAATCCTTCTGTTAATAGTTAATAAGGAACCTGGAAACATCGTTATATTAGATGCTTTAACGGACGTGGCAAAAGGATTTTGTCTGAGGTGGTCGATAAGCATTTCATCTTGTATCTCAGAACTTACAGGCTTTCGTCCTGATGCATGTTTTCTATTCATCGAATTTTTTTCTATCGTACTATCGTCATTTTATCAATCCCAAAATGAGTGGCCGCTCGCCTTACAGACCAGTCTTCTATAACTCGAGTGATAATTTGTCCTTTCGTAAATTTGGAATTTGCGGCATTTTTGACTTTCAAAGGTATTGTCAAAATCAGTTTGACGCATGCCGTCTATTTTAAACTTATGAATGAAATATATACACTATTAGAAACGTAAATTTTGTGAGATAGGAAAAATGCATGTAGGCGGTTTTTTTGAAAACAACAGTACTTACAAAAGTCACTTCTGGCAGTGACGGTACCAGGGGGGAGTGGGGGGTGATCGCTCTCCCCTTTGCTCCAGAAAAAAGTAGACAAAAAAGATGCTGGTGGTAACCCTGAAGTCTTTGGAGACAAAACGAGAAATTGCAGAGCCTTTTTTTAAAGACATTCTAGAATCCCTCCACAGTATTTTGGGACAGTTTGAAACAGGCGAAAACCACGATATTAGAAATACAAAACAGTATAATAGAGTTTTAATTTTTAAACAAGTAAAACTACATCGTGAAGCCAAAATCAGGGCAAAATTAACTAATGTCGTTTCCAAATACTATAAACTGTTTGTTTAATACAAAACATAAATTCTTGAACATTTATTGGGAGTCAGTATTTGGAAACAATATTGGTCAGAAGTTTTCGAAGCAATGAACAAGTGTGGCGATATGTTTCCGTTGATAAAAACATTCTTGGATGTTTGTCAGTAAGTAATGCTTTGTCAGAAAGAAGCTTCTTCTGCCTCAGAAAATTGAAAACATAAGTACTTAAAAACACCATGATCGAAATTCATCTGAAGGGCTTAGCGTTGCTGCATATCAAGCGACATATTGAAATTGAGCGAATCATTGACTGGTTTGCCCATAAAAACCGGAAACGATTTTTTTTTGTAGATAGGCATCTAATGTTTGAGATATGCAATAAAAAAGGTAATGTTTCAACTTTAAGTTAACCTTGCTTTTATGGAAACGGTAAGAGTTTGACATATATCAATAAAACACAATTTTGAGCTTTTATTAGCTCTGTAAAATTCCATACTTTCAGAACTTTTTCCTTAAAAATATAGGCGCCCTACCTATTCCTTCCTACATACGCTATATCGCTTAAGCTATTAAGGTAGAGAAATCTCGATAAAATTTAAAAATTCGCGACGTGATTTCCCAGCAGCGGCATTGCAAGCTTGTGTAAAATAAAATAATAATCGAAATGATTTCGGTCCGAGGAGTGAGCCACATCATGCGAAAATGCAAACCTGCAAAATTTATCAGGACAAAAGGCAAAGATTCTTTAGCCACGTAGATATGCCGCGTATTCGAGAATAATTCTCACGTGCGGCATTAGGGAATAATTGAAATACGGCCATACTGGAGTGCCTACTTAGCGTCGACCTTAACACAGGCTCTGCCTGGCCCTAATAGGTCCAAATTATAGAATTATTGAACGCGCTTCTAGCGAAACGGTGACGACATGACTTTATTTCTAACCTACAAATATATGCTGCCTGTTTTCGAAATTATGTGTTGTTTTTTTCACATCTTCATATTTAAAAGTGTTTTTGAGTGATTGAAAAGCGTGGAAGATATGTTGGAAGCACTGGTCTTGGTGGAGGGTGGACATGAGGACCTGGAATTTGTGATTTGAGAAACGAAAATCAGAAAAGAGGCTATTTTTGGCCGTTAAGGTCAAAAAATGGCGAATAGTTGTCAAAAACGTCAAATACGGCCAGACACAGCCAAGATACGGCCCAGTATAATTTCCGCACGAATAAGGGCAGGCCCTAACCTTATTAGTGTCGGCACTAACTGTGGTCGTTCTTGCGCATGCGTATCTGTCAACAGCGTTTCAATAAATCCCTATTACTTTTGGGAGCTAAATCTCGTGCAGGGGGAAGTCTTAATATTTCCAGCCATATTTATCTTTAAGTCGTTTTTTGGCTTGAGAAGTAAGAAATGTCATTTTGACGTTGAGCTGGTGAAGTCACGGTTTAACACATTTCGAAGGATTTCAAAACTGCTCATCGGACTGTTTCGAAAGCGCTTCAATCACGATTTCAATAAGGCGGGAGTTGTAATTTGTCAAAATACGCAGGTAGTGTCGGGTTATGGAGCAGCGGCAATTTTTTCGATAATAAAATTATAGACTCTGATTTGTTAATTCAATTGGGAGAATTCCTCTTAGAGGTAGATTCGGACACTGTCAGGCAGCTTTCGTCAGGTAAGTTAGGGGATAGGAAATAAAAACACCTAAGGTAAGGTGGGATAAGACCGCACGGAATTATAGTTCAACTTTAGCAGAGTATAACTTATTAAACCGATTTTTAAATTCAGTCAAAATTAAAACACCTAAGATAAGGTGGGGTAAGATCGCACGGAATTTAGATTAGGAAAACTTTAGCAGAATATAACTTATTAAAACAATTTTTAAATTCAGTCAAAATTAAGAGGATTTTTCTTTAAATGGTAAACAAATACTCTATTGTAAAATATTTAATATTTGTTAATAGATAACATCGTGAAAAAATAAAACTAAAAAAAAAATCACTCGTTCGAACTTGCCCCATATAATGGGGAAAGATCGGACAACGTTTACATTTTCAATACAAGTCCTTTACGAATAATTGAGGGCTAAGTTCGAATTCCGAACATGCCCTTGTTATTTTTTTTTACTATTAAAATTATTTAAATACATAGTTTTATGAATTTATAAATTCGATCTTATCCCGTATAGGAATGAGAACAATAAATAGCCATAATAGACGTAAAATTCTTTATTATTTATCAATTTGAATTTCAAATAATTTTGTTCGTACTATACTGGATCCGCTAAAAACATATGTTTTCATACAATATATAATCAACATCATCAATTTTAGGCCAAAAGAATTTATTGATTCCTTTATCAAATTTTAAAAATTTAACAACACATTCGCGCTGCTATAAACTGCTAATTTTTTCAATTTTTCCCGCATCATATTTTATGGTTTTCTTGCTACAATATTTAACTAGTATCCAAGCATTTATTTTAAAGTTTTCCAAAATCTGTTCGTCTCTCGTCAAGGAAATCATTGGTTTTAAGCTGCTTTCGTTGCTACTACTCTCGGTTTCGATTCTTCCGTTTTTGTGGTTTAGTTGTTTGTGCTGAGCTCTTCTTGTTACGTTCCAACAGCTGATCCACATTTTGATACGTGATAGCTTCAGCACCTGTTGCTACACGTCTTTTTCTTATGACTTTGACATTTATGGAACTTTGCTTCACAGTTTGAAGTAGCAGGTCCTCAAATGAAACATTTGAGGGTCCAGGTTCCTTTTCGTATTTTTCGCCATCAGTCGTGACTTTCAGTTGAAGAAGTGCTTGGACCTGCTTCGAATTTGTCTGGGTCCAGAATTTCAGTATTACCATTTGCTCCCTTAGTTACGCCTGTACTGATTTTCGTCATATTTTTAAATCTTTTTAATAGTTTCGGATGATATTGATATTCTGAAACAACAGAAGAATCAAGTGGATAAATTCCTGCTTTCTTAAATCCATTCTGAACCGGATTAATATTATTCCACACTTTGCGTACTTTTTCAGAATAAAATTTTCTTCGGCAGCTTAATACCTTGATTATGTCGTTGCCAAGTAACTAAATCTTTTAGTGTTTTCTTAATAAAGTTCAAGAAAATATCGGTTTCCATCCAACCATTACTACTATCAGTGTACATCATTTTTGACATCTGGATCCGACATCCACTGATCTCATACGCTCATGCCCTTGAAAACAATTAAAGGAGGCGCTTTCTCACCAACAACACTTACACCAGCCAATATTGTTATGTTTTCTCTTCCGGGCCCACTGTTCATACGAGAACAAGCTGTACCTTTTGCACCAACTAACTTTGTTTTAGATGGATCTATTGACAGACTAGTCTCGTCCAAACTTCAGATCTTTTGTGGACGATCATTTAATTGTAGTTGATCTAAAACTCTCCGCAATAAATTAAAATACTCGGTAATAACAATGAATCGATCATTTTCTTTCGGGAATATTCCAAGGCCTGGGGTTTTTTGATGGAAAGTCTGCCACTGTTTAACTAACGTACTCAGCTATGATAAGTAAAACTTCTTTCCTAGAAAGACCGAATCCCCATTTCCCTAGTGTTTTGAGGCCGTTTGCCAAAATGGTTTCATATTCTAAAGGAATTGCCATGCCTCTTTCCAGTGATTGACTTTTTGACCCATGGGTCCCTTTCACATGATCATGTAATGTTGATTTTGGTATTTTGTACTTTTTTGCTGTACCGTGCAGGGCTCTTTTAGCTCCTTTTAATTCACTTATGGCATTTGCAAGGTCTTCCTTGGTGTAGCTGTTACCTCTTTGGGATTTTCTTTTATAGTTCCTGACCACGTTCGTGATCACAACGTGCAAATAACAAAAATGTATTGGGGCAAGACCGGAAAAAAGTTATTTGATCTTGACCTTTACAAAAAAAGTGTAGTAAGTCCGAACAACTTACAATTTTGCTTTTATTTGAAGTTATAGTATAATGATCCAGTCAGTTATTAAAGATAATGTCTATAAAACAAAAAACACCTATATAATGTTAATATCTTAAATTCACAAAGACGTCATATAGTTACACACTGTACGTACCTGTTTTGATTTACGTCGCGAGTGTCTAATGCGCTGTTGCCACACGTATATGACTTCTAGAGCTAGCGTTCGGTGTTACCCCGTGTCTGATTTTAACCCAACTTATCTTAATAGAAAACCTAACAAATATTTTATAGGTTTCGTAAATCTGTCACTGGAAACTGCATTTTGACGAGAGCAAGAACCGATCTCCGATTTTGAAATCACGCAAGCACCGTGTTCTACACTAAAAAAGGTTTTTAAATGTATAATGTTTATTAAATAATCTATATTTACTAGAAACTGCGACACAAATGAGCATATTCGCCAATGTGAAAATTTTCCGATTAAGCTTTAATAATGCTTTACGGTAATTAGAGTTTGAAATGAGTCTTGGCAAACAAAGTTTCAATGTAAAACAGCACATTCTAAACACCGTTAGTATCTAATCATGATTAAAACCTAATCGGGGAATTTTTGCGTCGGTGGATACGAGCATTATTCGCACAGTACAAGAAATGGTATCCTAGTGTGACTAAACACAGTAGTGCTTTATATGAGACGTCCTGAGAATATTAGGCTATTAGGAACTTATCGGTACATAAAGTTGGCATAGCCTGATTTTTAATAAAGTCGGTACTTTTTTTGACAGTTTCGCATGAAGGCTAAGCAACTACTACATATTTTTGGGCACTTTGCCCATCTGTTATGAAATGGGACAAATTCTCTCATTTTTCAGGAACGTTTCACTTAAATATACACGTTTAAGGGCTTTTATCCAACAGTAAGGAAAAAAATACAATTATTTTTATGAGGACTGATTACTCTGCGTAACAATTTTTATAAGAAAATAAGTCCTCACTTCAATTCTTCCTATTTATTAATTCATACATAGCACTAAATAAGAAGACATAAGTACTTTTTTCCCATTAAGCATAAAGTACTGTCTTCAGGCTCGGTAGGTAAAAAAATTAAAAAATAAATGTCAAGCATACACATAGCGTTATTTAATTATCAATGTAATTCGAATAAAACTGCCAACTAAACTTCTTATTCATATATATAAGCTTACACTATTTACGTTTTTCTTTTGTGTTGTGAAGTATCTTATCCCATCAGTAATATCTTAACATAGAAGCGTGCCAACGACTTTGAAGCCGTTCCTCAAGTCTTTCATATCCTGATGAAACCATTTATCTGGTTTGTCACTCACAGCTCCAAGATTTGAAGGAAAACTTTTTATATGCATTAAATAAATCACGCACCATCCTACTGAACAAATATCCACCTAAAACATAAAATAACCACGCGAAATGAACCTATTTTCTCAATATTGGTTACATCTGGACATATAATAAATCCCTAAATTTGATCTCTTTCTATTGTTTGGTCTGTTTGTTTGTTTAGTATCACTCAAAAACTACTGAACGGAAATAAAACTTATGACTATTTAAAATAAAACTGGGAAAAAATAGTGAACAAAGCCGGTATTTCACAGGATGGAAAGGTTTGAAGAGCAGAAGATAAGGGTAAATGGGAAGTGCCGTAAGGGGAAAGAAATAATTTGATACTCACGAATGAAGTCACATGCAATAGAATAAGGGTCGCCAAAACAAAAAGCTTACCGGTCAAAAACAAGACGTGATAAAAATAAAAGACATGCAATACCTAACTATTTTAACCAGTAATGGCAATCAGTTATCATTTGGTTAACCAATTTGGTACCTGTGAGGTCATAGTAATGACGTAACATACCACTTTTTTTCCGAATTCGTTCGGTAGGCCAAGAAAAACGAGCCTTAACCAAACTTTTTTGTTTGTTTTTTGAGGGGTTTTTCCATATAACTATGAGACACTATATCGGCCCAAGTGCCGCAAAATGTGTAACGAAAATAACTTTGACAAACAAAGAAGAAAATCCAAAATCGCGGTTGGCTTTGAAAATATTTGGGCCACCAGGCCATAAACCAAAAATTTACTGCGCATGCACTAACAAATCCATGCTTGGTGTCGTAGTGACCTTACGATAATTTAATGACAAGGTATTAATTCCAGTGACAGTCACAACGACATCATCTATCCGAAAACTTTGATTTAATTTAATTGAATTTATTTATTATATTATGGATAAAACATCTCCGACCGCAAGTTTAACCGTAGTATAGGGTTTCAATCCACAAGGTAAACCCTACCCGAGATCAGAAATGGTAGGAGGGACATATACATATGCTCCGACAGCTAGGCTATCCTCAAGGCTCTAAGTGCACCCAAAATAGTCAGTAGTTTGTTGGAGGAGTGCGCTGAAGCACTGCAAACACTGGCTTAAGACAAAAGGGTGATACTGATGTGGGTCCCAGGTCATGAGGGAATACCAGGGAACGAGAAAGCGGACGAACTTGCCAGACTAGGGGCTAAATAACAAGGAAACAGGTACAGAGTGAGCTCAACAAATGGGCGAACAATGAACTGAAGACGTCCTGGAGGCAAAAGTCAAAGTGCAGACAGTCCAAGTTATTCGTGGATGGTCCGAATGTAGCCAGTACTAAATGGCTCTTGGGCAAGATCCGAAAGGACATTGGACTGCTGACAGGGATGTTGACTGGGCACAATCAGCTGAACAAACATCTGACGCAAATAAGAGTAGCAGGAGATCCCGTGTGTCCCGCTTGCGGGTTCGAAGAGGAATCGGAGCAGCACTTGATAGCAGAGTGTGATGCATACGCCAGATCAAGTCAGCTGAAGTGGGGATTTCACACGATAGAGGAAGAAGAGCTGCACTTGCTCAAACGGGCCGACATACTAAACTTTGTAAAGAAGACAAGGAGGCCCGGAGAGAGAAGTGCAGCGGAAGTAGGGGCATAGGGGTAAGGAACGGCGTATTGCAGAAAGGGCCCATGGAGAGGCCTAATTACCTGGTCCACGGGTCGCCCCTATACCACTACTACCCCGCATCGGTCGTTTAAATCCATTTTAACTAAAAACAACAAATATTTTAAATCCAACTTACTTGTTTACATTTCTAAAGCAAGACAAAATGAAAATAGAGTGAGATAGCGCTATACCAAATCACCTATTTAGGAAAAAGTTAATCCGCATCGGTCGTTTAAATACATTACAACTAAAAACAATAAATATTTTAAATCCAACTTATTTGTTTATTATTTCTAAAGCAAGACAAAACGAAAATAGAGTGAGATAGTACTATACCAAACCACAGGACCGTGCTACATTCCACGGTATGTAATTTGACATACGAAAAAGGATACCAGAGTCACGTTGACGTTATAATTTTTGTATTCGAAATCGGCTGGTAAGTATTTGACAGACCAAACAGGGTACCAAACCATGCACCAAAGTTTTCCGAAATCGCCTTATGACAAAATTGAAGTAAGACTGCGCGCACTCTTCTCGGGTGCTAGATTATCCAGAATCTACTTTCGGGCTATCCAGCCACAGCTTTTTTGGGCTAGGTGCTGTCAAAATAATGTCAACTTTTCTAATGTTTGTGCTAAGGTTCGTGCCGACCGAAATAGTGGCAAGAATATTAGAGGCCATCCATAAATTACGTAACATAGCAAAGGGGGGGGGGAAGAGGGGTAGGTGTAACTGTTAAAAAGTATTACAAGGGGGGAAGGGGAGATTCACAAAAAAAATGCGAAGATCCCTAGTCCAAATCTGTAGTAGTTGTAACGGTTCAATATTTCCCTAACAATATCCCTTAGAAAAAAATAATTCTTCAAAACAACCTTCTAATACCCTGGCAAAATCTTTAAGTCAATCATCTTTACTATATGTCTGAGCATTTTGTTTATTCTATATCCTACTATTTTATGGCGAATGCGCTGGAAAAACAATATTTACTGTTGGACTGAGGTTGAATTATACTAGAATTATGATTATTTTATGTGGAGGCATTTTACTCTGTTTAACTTTTTTTTCAAAACAAAGCAAACCTCAATATTTCAAATAAAACACCATTGAACCCTTTCTAATAAACCAATAAATTTAATTACAGTGGCAAATCATGTGTTTTCCAAAAATAACATTACAACATCCATCTTTCTTTTATATTAACTAATGATATACAGTCTACAGTTCAATGAAACTTCGTATTTTCCTTGTATAATTTAACCAGTCCAAGAAAGGTTGCTCTGGCTCTGCAGTAACCTGAAACAAGAAAAAATAACATAATTTTACATAACTTAACACCAAAACGGTCTTTCTGGCGCATAGTTTAAACCGCCAACTTACTAGATTAGTAAGCCTTTGTTTTTTTTATTGATTATATCAAATTCTCCTTCTGTCAACTACTTAACACCCGAAAATAAAGTAGATAATAAAGGTTAGTTTTATAAACCGTGTCAAACAAAGAGAGACTTAGCGGTCTTATACTTACTAGAAACTAGTGTCGGTTCATTTGTTGAGTGGTAGATTCTTGTCACTAGTGATGTGTCAGTGGTTGGCAGTTTCTGTTACTGATCGGTCCCCAATTTGTACATGTCAGGCTTTAGGGGGTCCAATAAGTCCTAAATATAACAGGACCAAGGTTGTCACCAATCATATGGTATTGATATTACAAAATTACTCTACCTTTGTCGTCAGTTGACACAACACTCACCTGTTGGATTTATTTTGGTTTCAAGTATGCGTGAATTCCTTAAAGGGCATTGCCCAACCTCGTACAGCCTAGCCATGTCAAGTGTGGACCGTCTTGCTTGTCTCTGTGTGCATTGTTGGTCTGTAGGGTCCATATTTCCTGTGGTTTATACGATAGGCTGTGCAGACTTTAACAGGTTAAATTTTGATAGATATTCAGTTTATTTATTCAAACGAGGCGATCATCTGTCCTCATACGACTCGAGACTGGCCTAAAAGTATAAGTGGAACTGTCAAAAATGGTGCTGATTTTGTTACAGTCAGGCTACTGTGACTTTATGTACCGATAAGTCCTTATTTTTTTTTAACAAATGGCAAAGAATATTTAGCTATATATATATACTGTGTATTCGAGAATAGTGACTAAAAGCCAAACAACCGCGAAAACGTAACGTAGCTCGGAAATACAGCGCTCTCATTGGTCAAATCCGACAGAAGTTGTCAATCGCACGTCGAGCGAGACTGATTTTCATGAGATACGGTCGCTAGCGCGCACCACGGTGGTGTATCGTTACGTCGCGTCCCCTGACCCGGTAGCTGAAATCGCGTTAGTCGAGGTGGAAGCGCCCACCTCTGCCGGTTTTCACCAATGAGAGAGTATTTCAGAGCTATGTTACGTTTATGAGGTGGTTTTGCTTTCAGTCCCTAATAGGGACTTATGGTACATGAAGTCGGCATGGCCTGTCTTTAATAAAGAAGGCACTATTTTTGACAATTCCGCACGAAGTTTAAAGGGATTCATTCATTCATCTTTGCTATCAAAATAATGTAGAATTTCAGAATGTTTGTGACTGGCTTTAATAAAGGATGGCATTAACTTTAATTTGTCAACTTTATGAACGGCACAATATGACCATGTTTAGGTGACATGTTTACATGACAAAAATGTCAGAAACCTTTCAACCTTCGTGCGGAACAGTTAGAAATAGTGCCGAGTCAGGCTATGCTGACTTTATATACCGATAAGCCCCTAATAATTCTAAGGCAAAACTTACCTAATAGTACCATATTATTGTACTGTCGCTGGAACTATAAGCACATACCAAATTAGAACAGACACCCTTAATTTTTAGATTTGTAATTTCGTCCATTTTGAATCCGCCGTATTGAAATTTTCAAATCTGATAAAAAATTCATAATCCCTTTCCTTAAAAACCCCTATATGCCAATTTTTATTGAAATCAAACAAACTAAATCTTTTTCCCCTTCCACTTCCCTTGTTAGAGGGAGGTGGGTATTTGATAATGCCATATTATTGTATTTTTGCCGGAACTATAAACGCATACCAAATTTGAACACAATCGGATGTGGATAAGTCAGTTAAAATTGGTTAGCAAAACATGACCGAAAATCGTCCATCTTGAATCCGCCATATTGAATTTTCAAAATCTAATCAAAAATTCATCTTCCTTATCCCCAAAAGCCCACGTATACCAATTTTGGTTGAAATCGGACAAACTTAGGTATGTACCCCCCCCTCCACTCCCCTCGTAGGGGAGAGAGGTGCCTAATAATGAAATAGTATTATATTGTCACCGGAACTGGAACAATTGGATGTGTATAAGTTAGTTAAAATTGGTGAGAAAAAAACTACCAAAAATCGCCCATTTTGAATTCGCCGTATTGAATTTTGAAAATATGATTCACAATTCGTTATCTCCATCTCCAAGTGCCCCAACACACCAAATTTCAACGAAATCGGGCGTACTTCAACTGTACCCTCCTCCACCCCCTTCGAGTAGGGTAGGGTATATTCTTCTGTTGTCACCGCAACTATATAAGCATGGCAAATTTGAAGCCGATCGGATGTCGGGAAGTTAATCAAAATTAAGCTGCAAGATTCCACCCGAACAAACATATCTCGTTACATAGACAGTTATATACATTGCAAGTTAAATAAAAGCTTGTAAAAAAATACAAATTTGTCTAGTGTTTTTACCTTTTTTTTACTTTAAAAAAATACCCACGTGCCATAAATATGTCCGCCGTAAAAAATATATTGTAACTTGAAAGTCACTGTGGTCATTATTATGCCTGAGTCCAAAAGCCACATTTTAGATCCGTAATAAATTTGCTGTGCTGCAAATCTTTAAAAAAAGAAATTAAGGTTAATAAGGTTGAAAATCTCAAATCCATGATTTTCTTCCTGCCATTGTTTTTTTATAACCTTCGTTGCAAAAAAAAGTAAAAGCAAAATATAATATTGATCAGACAAATAAAATTAAACCGCAATATTTTTTTACGGATTTATCAACAATTTTTCGTTTAATAGGGTTCTGGAACTCTCACGACAAGTCGAAAAATGACAAGCGACACGTCATGCTTTAAAAGGAAATTTTATTGTTTGTAAGATGCTTCATCACAGTTAGCTAAAGTTGCATATTCTAGAAATAAAATATATAAAGTTTCTACTATATATTTTTAAAACATGCATATATGGAGTTCTAAATTCAAGTAAAAATTAAAATTATTCATCGAGCCGTTTTTGAGAAATGTCAAAATATATTACGCGTATATGTGAAAATAGGTGGTGTCTGATGATTATCAACGCACAGCTACTACTAGTTTAGCTAATTATAGTAAAATTAAAACACAGCTTGGGTTTCTACTACAGACGCCCACACATAAAGATTTTTTAAAAATAAACCCCTAACGCCGTAAAAATAGTGGTTAAAATTTCAAAAAAATCTAGAAATTTCTGTAGCTTTTGTACAAAGGGTTCCACAAAAATACAAAAAAATCTTAAAGGAATCTAAAAATACAAACATAATAAACATTTTATTAATAATATCAAATTTCAAGTACAGCATTTACCTAAACCTATAAATAATACTAAATGTGCTGACTATTATAAAAAGATACGGAACGCATTAAATTTGTTTGATAATTGTGGGATTTATTACTTAAATTAAAATTCTTACAATGTTGCTTAAACGAATGGTGGGATTGTTCTGTCGCTTGCTCAGAAAAGAATCCTGACGATATGTTTGTAACTGTTATAAATTCTTTAATATGATGCAGAACCGCATGTATTTTTGGAGAAAACCTTATGTTTGATTTAAGGAGTTCATTTTCAAACTGGTCTATATAAAATGCATAGTTTGAATCCAACTTCATCCCAAAGCAACTGTCAACTATACTGTTAAATAGTTTTAGGAAAGAAATATTCTTGTTACCTAAAAAAAATATTTATATAGTTAAATTTTGAAACAGCATTGACATAGTTACAAATCAAGCCTTATTGCAATTGACTTTGATTTTTACATAAAATAGACTTTAAAATACAAAATCTTAATGATACCTGGACATAAAGATTCTAACACATCTGCATTTCTTAACAATTTTCTTGCGTTGTTACCATTCAGCCTTTGGTAATAATCTAAAGTAACGCCACTTCTTCTTAACCACTCTTCAGCTGCATCGAGCGAATCTAATTTTACGATATCGAACAAACGCTGAACTACACCCATAAGAAGATGCAACTCCGGTGGTTGTATAAAAGTGATAATGGGCAAGTCCTCATCTCCCATTACCAAAGGAATGTTAACACAATTTTCTAAAATAAAGAGGAGGAAATTATAAAAAATTCAACAAAAACGCAAGTGAAAAGAATTTCGCGAGGGTAAATAAAAACGAAAAAAGCATTCCTTAATAAAAACTATGCTAAACTATTTTACAGTTGACTTACTAAACTCTTTGGCTTTTGACATGTCTTGGTTGTCATATTTCTGCCATAAGTCGTATTGACTTTTGATCTTTCTCACCATTCTTGTTTCTCCTATTTCTTGCAAGTTGTTATGAGAAACCTTGCACCATGGGCAAGGATGGGATGATGAGTTTGATTGCAACCCCATCAATATCATAACCAGTTTTGGGTCAGCCGCAAATGTGTATGGGAACAACCCGCATATTGTTTGTAGGTTTAAAGTTTGGAGTAACGTTTTTATATTGTTGTAAGTTTCTGACATTTCCGGTTCTAGACCAATGATGAACAACTTTTTAGTTCCTGAAATTTTACTGTTTTTCTGCTCTTCTTTATGAATTAAAATGCTAAGACAAATCTTAAGCGATCCACCGCCACTGTCAATTCCCATCTTGAGGTGAATATTATCAGTTGGCATATTTCGTTTTTCGATAGCATAGACAACAAGCTTGTATAAATTATTGCAAAACACAAAATACTGTTCAACACTTACTTTTTTTTTATCTAAGCGTAAGATAGTGCATTCGAAATATTGGTTAAGCTGGTATGACATTTTTTTTTATTATAGGAATAGCGTTTCTTTCCACTAAATTTTTGTCCGAGTTTTTTAAATGTTCAGCTATTTTTTTAATCGAATTAGTTGGCAGATTACAATTTACCTATATTTCTCTTAGGGTTTCCACAGATATTTTTGGCTTTGGCTTAATTAATTTATTTGGTTTACTCAAAATACGAACATTCACGTTAATTCCCTTTCCTTTATTTAGAAGAATAGAACTACGATTCTCTTTATTACCTGATTCTTCATTCAATAAAATTCGATTGGCAACCTGCTACTGACACTCAGAAGCTAGCTGGACGGTATTTTTTACCTTGGCATTTAAAGTACATACATGCTTTTTGCCCTTTGATATTAAACCACAACAATAAGAACATATTTTTATGGATTGGCCTTTAAGCTTTTGGTGTTTCGATGTGCTAAGTCTGCCTGCTCGATTTTTTTTTACAACATAAGTAAACGCTAAAGCCTCATAAATATTAATGTTTAATCGTGATACTTCACAAACTGGACAACTGGAGTTGTCTATATTTCTTTTGATTCTTACATTTAATTTTTGATAATTGACAATTTTTTGTATTTTTTGTTGCTTTAATTTGAGGTAACAAGTGCCGCAAAGAACTGACGGAATACAATCGTTTTTGATGTGAAAACTGGTATAGATATCTTTAACTAAAGTTTCAATCTTACCATTTATTTGAAACTTTTTCTTAACTTTATTGAAACAAAAAAAGCACACCACTGTTCGTGAGTTTTCATGCGTTCTAGCTAAACTTTTTGACATCTTAACAAGGTAACACTCAAAGAGAATCTTAAAACCATAGTCATTACAACAAAATGACATTAGCTTCATTTGTTTTTTTTTAATACACATAGTCATGGCCTGCTATGGTTAATATTATTAAATAGAGAATAATTGTTTATTTTGATAGTTATTTAAAAGTTTTAAAAAACTTCATAACATTTTAAATTGTGAATTAAGTTTCCTTTAATGTAAAACCCACATGTCATATTATCTTGATGGATTAAAATATACATCAAATAAAATTCACCCTGCTTTAAATTAACTAAAAATCCAAAAACACCTGCTACCTAACTTGTAAAGACAAATCCTATTTTATAGCAGACTTGCTAAGCGTAAGCTCAGAGTTTATACACAAATTTGGATTAGGACTTTTATTACTTTTGTTTTAAAGATAAAAACTAGTTTTAAGATTTTAACCCTCTTTTTTACCCCGTGAAGGGCAAATTAAAAAAAATTCCTTTATATGTGAGTGACTTTGATATATACCCAAAACTGCGTTCCAATTTTTTATATGTAGCTCAAGTGGTATTAGCTGCGCCCTGATGATCGTCAGGAACCACCTATTTTTACATATACATATAATAAATTTTGACATTTCTCAAAAAACTATGGATGATTTTAATTTTTACTTGAATTTAGAGCTCCATATATGCCTGTTTCAAAAATATATAGTATAAACTTTATATATTTTTTTTTCTGGAATATGCAACTTTAGCTAACTGTGTCATTAGGATTTTTTCGAAGACATATGAATTTTCTTGAGATAAATAAATCTAAAATTATCGTAGTTTGACGAATATCTGATAACATTAATCTTTATGACGTCATGTTTGGCGAACGGGATGACATAGAGCTTGTGTCGCGGACTTTTCCTCTTTCAGCAAAACTAAAAATCTCACATGCATCCAAGTTTGAAGACTTTTGGATAATGTTAGTATTTCTTCTTTTTCCCACACGTTTTTATTTGAGGCCACCCAGCATAACTTTAGAAAAGGTTTTTGCTGTTCTTACTAAATTTAATAATAAATTAAGGATTAAAAATTTATCAATCCCTGTATAAATTTATTTATTTTAAGTCAAGTTGCATGCAAACTAAGGCTTTACCATGTTGTTGAAGGTAAGAGATTTTACTTACTCGCTTGCGGTAAAGTGCACTATACAACACTCTTTTAGATGTGGAAGATTGTACTTTACCGCATACGGTGCAGTAAAGTTAACGTTATGGCGCTTTACAGCACACTGTATGGTAAAGTGATTACGTTTATTTCAGAAAATTGAAATATAGTTATTTATATTTCTTTTTTGAGAATTTTTGAGGATTGTAGGTAAAATCTTGTACCTATATGCGTAAAGTGTCTTTACCGCCCTTGCCGGTTTGACCGAACAAAGCAAAGCAAGTTCGGTCAACTGCCGTCGCGTTTTTAAGGACCCCTACTAATTGTAAACCTAACTTCTGCTTTATGCTTAAAATCTCTATTTTTTGAATTGCAACAAAGTGCGGATAAGGCAAAAGTAGGATTACATCACGTCTCGCCCGTCTAAGAAGGCTGTTAGTGTTAAATTTTTATGTCTCTTTTTCCACCTTTGTGTCGTATTTTGTGTTTCTGCACAAAAGGCGTTCTAGTAACCTTAATCTTGGAAAAAATATAACGCAATTAGTAGCCGTGCATAAAAAACATAACGCCCTTTTCGTTATTTTTAGTAAGTAAATATTTTGAAAAAATAGTTTTTTATCAAAAATTGACAAAAAGTACTATTTTATATTTAAACATGTTTCCTGCTATTTGGTATTTCCTCTATAAAGTTATACTAGACAATTTTGAACCAAAGTGATTTGAGAAGTTTTCTCCCCTGCTTCGCACTTTTCTGCTATAAGGTTTTACCTGAGATTCTCTCTTTATTTTAAATGTTTCCCTAATAAACTTAGAGCTGAGTGCAACCTTACAAGATTTTACTATTATTTTATTTTTAATTAAATTTCAAAATATTTATTTTATATTTGGCGTTGCTTCTAGCTCTCATTATTTTTCTAGACAGCTTATAAGAGCTTTGTGTCGGAATCGAATATATGTGGTCAGGACGTAAAACTAAGGCCCAGACACGTAATATTTGACCGCGGCAAAAATTTGCTGCCAGGCATAAAAATTTAAAAAGTTTAACATTATGAAACAGGGTTCCCACCAAATTCTGATTTTTAAATTCCCTGACTTTTCCAGGTTTTCCCTGGCCATTTTTTGAAAAATTGCAGGTATTTTTTGGACGTGGATACCAAGTAAATGTAGACTTTCACCATGACAATTTTTGAAAGCTCAAATTTAGCAGGTATTTATATTATCGAGATAAAAAGTTAAAAAGCAGATAAATAAAAACAGAAACCCAATTCGTTAAATCCTAAAAACAAATAAGGTACTTAACAGTATTAAAAAAAAGATTAATTTGCCTAGTTCTACCAACGTTTTTTTGGTTTATCTAGCAAGGTATAAAAATAAATTGCACGAAGTGTTAATATATATGCACATGCACACGAAAAAACTCAAGACAGAACAAATACAGGAAATATACCAGAAACCAATTACTGAAGAAATAAAAGAATCGCAATGGGGCTACAATGTAAACGAGGTCTGGAAGAACATCCAAGAAACAGTAACTAGAGTGGCTAGTGAAGTGCTCGACAAAAAGAAAAAACAAAGGAGGAAGTAGTAGAGCGACGGAAAGACAAAATATGATCAGGACAAAAATGCTTTAACACCCAAAAGCATCTAATATAGAAGAGTATAAACAACAAAGATCTGAAGCACGTAGAATGATATAAAGGAAAAAGAGAGACCATCATCTAAATATAATAAGAGAAATGGAGGAAAACAGACAAAACAACAGAATATTTTCAGGGAATAACAAAGCACAACACATAGTAGCAACCCAGAACCGAAAACTTCCTCTCAGCAAACAACGGACAACTGATAACCAACGAAAGAGAGATCCTAACTACATGTAAAAACTACTTTTGCAAACTACTGAACGAAGAGGTAAATACCGATACTACACCCATAAGCAAATAGACCAGATTTTCATCGTTAGATATGTAATAGAAAAATGCTGGGAATTTGACAGAGAACTTCACCAGATGTTTATTGATTTCAAACAGGCATTTGACAGATTATGTAGAGCAAAGTTGTGGGAAGCATTTAAGGAACTGGGCTTTTAAAAGCTGATATCCCTGGTAAAAATGTGTACGGAGGATACAAGGTGCAAGATAAGGATGGAACAGAGCTACTCCGATTTCTTTGGTATCAACAATGGGCTTAAGAAGGATCGTGACTATCTTTCACCCCAACTCTTCAACATAGCATTAGAATATGCAATTAGGAAAGCCAAGATTGAGACACTAATGGCTATATTCCACCAGGAAGGACCCAACCTACTACTGGCCTTCGCAGATGATGTAGACATAATTGGCAACAGCAGGATTAATCTTAAAGAGTCCTTGCAACACAATATTTCTGCATCTATAACTACTTGCTTGGTAAGAAAAGATTACAAAAAAGGAGTAGAACTCTTTTTGCAGTGAAAGCAGTTACTGTGGAGGTTCCTTCACTTACAGTAGTTGGTGTAGATGTAGGTCCATTGTCAATTTGGGCCAAGACTGATAGTATATCAGTTTTTTTTCGTTATTTCACCTCTTTGGGTATTCGTCTGATGTCCCTTAAGTCTAACAGATAGTGGTCTTTTTGTTTCGCCTATTCATGTATGATTCACCACAGTCACAAAGAACTTGGTAAATGCATTCCTTCTTTTGAGTGTTCTCCGGTTTTGTTTTACAAAGAAGGCTTCGAATTTTATTATTAGATTTAAAAGCTGTTTTAATATTAAAGTTGTTCGCTACTCTTCGAATTTTCTCTAATACTCCTTTAATGTATGGAATTGTAAGGAATGTATTTGCAAAGTTTTGGTCTTGTAATCTCTGTCCTGTTTTCTAAAATTCAGAAATAGTGTCTCTTATAAGTTTCAGGCTGTAACCATTCGGCTGCAGATCCTTCTTAATGTTTCTTATTTCGATTTCCAAGTCATGAGAATTGTTACAAATTTGAACGGCTTTATTATACAAAGTTCTTATTATGCCTTATTTGTTTGTAGCAGAATGATTTGAACCTTGATTTAAATATTGTCCTGTGTGAGTGGGTTTACGATATACTGTTGTTCTGATGTCGCTTTCTACTCTTTTAAAAAGTACTTCAAGAACAGGAATTTGACAATTTTGCTCCGACTCCATTGTGAATTTAATGGTGGGACTTTGGGAAAGTTGTTGGTCATTCCCGGTCCAGACAATAAAAGTATCATCAACATATCTCAGTCAGAGCTTAGGTTTATATGTTGTGGTATCAACAGCGTGTGATTCGAACCACTCCATGTAAATATTGGCCACCACTAGCGAAAGCGATGAACCCATTAGCAGACTGTCATCTTGAGCATAAAACCTATCTTTTACCTAAAAATAAGAGTTATGTAGACAGCATTCCATCAATTGCATCACTCTCTCCAGCGGCAGGCTGGTACGTTCATAAAGGGATGCGTCATCAACCAGTCTCTGTCTAATAATATCTAGCAATTCCTTTATCGGGACATTGGTGTAAAGACTTTCGACATCAAAACTGACTGAAATCTATCCTCAGGTCCTAAAACAAAATATTTAAGAATATTGGGCGGAGCCAACTTGCTAAATTTCATGGTTGAGTAATTTCTTATAGTATACGTGGTGATTCACGACGAAATGCAAATATTTTAATGGTAAGTTTTACAGGCCAGGGGCAACTCATATCCAATGCTCAAAACGTTTTCTGAGTCTTTTTGTCAAATATACAGTGTGATTTATTAAAATATTGCAAAAATAAAAACGGACATATTTCGGAAACCAATAAACTTATTTACTTTTAATTTAGCACAAAAGGAGCCTCAAAAGTCACTTTTACCAGTGTATAAAAAAAATTAAATTTCAAAGCCAGACTAAAAATAATATAGTATTATATATTTTTGTTAAAAACAACACCCTGTATACTGTAATTTTCAAATTTTGGTATTACGACATAAAAGCTAAAGGATGATGTTATAATATTCTTAAATTGTATTTAACGCGTCAAGTCTCAGTTTTTTATAAATAAAAATTAATTTCCAAATTCTGATCCCGAGATATTAGGATTACAAACAATATCACATTCTAAATTACAAAAACGTAGTTTTAGGTTAAAACTAATTTAAGCATAAATAAATCAACACCCACCCTACCCACAGAGACTGATTAATATTTTGTAATTTATTTTTATAAAATATAGAAACCCATACTTTTAAATTAATAATAAAACCTATTTTAATTTGTCATCCGTTTTCGGGATTGGTTTAAAGTCGCAGTCAAATCATTAAAATTTTAGGCCCGGACTAATATTTATTTGATTTTATTTGTCCTTATTGGAAAACAACATTCTTTTGTACTTCATTTGGAGATTTTGATATCACAACATACAAGGCAAAGGATGTTGCTATAAGTATTTTTTTGAACTGATCATCATCTAAAAAAACGTCCAAAGATTACAACGAGAGGATAATGTACAGGGTGATCTACCTTAAATGCCACCGCCACTTTTCTTTGTTATTAGGCATGCTTTAAAAAGTGTTTGGTACAAAAAGGGTATAACTTTTTCCAGCCCTTCAGTATATTTATGCCAAAGTTGACAAGTGTCATTGCAAATGTCAAATTTTGACATAAGGTTTCTTATTTTAAGTAAAACATCCTTTATTTTATCAAATTTTTAAATTCCTCGTTTTCTTCTGATTTAAAAAACTTTTTTATAGCATGCAAAATAACGGAGAAAAATGGCGTTGGCATTTCTGGCAGATCATCCTGCACATTATCCCCTAGTTGTAATCTTGGGATGGTTTTGTAGATGATAATCAATTTAAAAAAATATTTATAGCAACATCCCTTGCCTTGTATGTTGTGATACCAACATATCCAAATGAAGTACAAAAAATTGTTGTTTTTCAATAAGGACAAATAAAATCAAATAAATATTAGTCCGGACCTGAAATTTTAATGATTTGACTGCAACTTTAAACCAATCCCGAAAACGGATGTTAAATTAAAATATGGTTTATTAATAATTTAAAAGTATGGGTTTCTATATTTTATAAAAATAAAGTAAAAAATATTAATCAGGCTCTGTACCTGCCTGTTTTTTTGCTTGGCTTAAATTAGTTTTAACCTAAAACTACGTTTTTAGTAATTTAGAACGTGAGGGCAAATAACACCAAATAAATAATAGTCCGGGCTTGAAATTTTAATGATTTGACTACAACTTCAAATCAATTCCGAAAACGTATTTTAAATTAAAATGGAGTTTATTAATAAATTAAAAGTATGTGTTTGTATATTTTATTAAAATAAATTAAAAAAACATTAATCCGGTCCTGCACCAGCCTGTTTTTTGCTTAGGTAGGGTGGGTGTATTGATTTATTTATATCCAAATCAGTTTTAACCTAAAAATACGTTTTTAGTTATTTAAAACGTGATATTATTTGTAACCCTGATATCTCAGAATTGAAATTTGGATTTTTTTTTAATAAAAAACTGGGACTTAAGGCGTTAAATACAATGTAAGGGTATTATAGCACCATTCTTAAGATTTTATGTCGTAATACCAAAATTTCTAAATTGCAGTATACATGGTGTTGTTCTTAACAAAAATTTATAATACTAATTTTTTTCTAGTCCGGACCTGGATATTTATTTTTTTTATGTTGATAGAAGTGGCTCTTGACGCTCCTTGCGTGTGATAAATTTAAAGTAAATACGTTTATTGGTTTCTGAGATATGTCCGTTTTTATTTTTCCAATATTTTCATAAATTTTATATATATATATATTTTCGTATATTTGACAAAAAGAGTCAAAAAATATTTTTAGCATTGGATATGCGTTGCTCCTGGCCTGTAATACCTAAAATTAAAATATTTGCATTTCGTCGTGAATCACCCTGTATAAGTACGTAGCCTTACAAATAGATTGTAGTTTACACCTGAAGACGATCACAGATTCTACTAATCGAAACGTCGTGTATAAATAAAATATAGACAATGGAAGTCCGAAACACAGAGTTAATTTCAAACACATCATTGTCTCAAACTTTCATTCAACGTTATGTTTATTCTCTCTGCGTGCGTTGTATGAATTCAGGGTGCGTCCGTACCCTAATAACACAGGCGAAATGCCAAGTCTCGCTTCAAAATTTGATATAGTCTGAGCTTTAACATTTAGAGCCAGATAGCGGATTTTCTAAGCCATAAGAAAAGTGTTCGCATACTAACAAACGTCAGTTTTTTCATCTGTCTTTTTCTATACCGTGTAGAATGGGAGGCGAAAGATATGCCGATGCGAACAGTTTCGGTTAAGATGCATCAGATGGGTGTTAATCATCGAGGTATTTTGCTCGTAAATCCATTCTACGCGCGGTTAGCCTTACTTGCGCCTTACATACCGGGGGAGCCCACAAAAAAACCGAATTTACAAAAACCGAAACATTATTGAACAGAAAATAAAACGTCCGATCGAAATATAAACGAAGGTAAAACTTCCAGAAAATAATGGATACAAATATAATTTTGTAAAATTTTAAATCACTCGATCCTTAAAAGACAGGAATATAATTTTTTTGAACTGATATTTTAATCAGACTTAAAAAAGTATCGAAAATCGTGCGTGAAAAAAAAATTTGCTCTGTAGTTAACGTTGTGCATAGAGTAACAACAAACGAGGTAGAAGCAGGCGGCACGGTTGACACTGCACCGAAAAATTTGCGAGACTCAAAGGTGGACGGCCGAGGACCCCGCCAAACTGGGTAGAGGAGACTAGCCGGTGACCCAAAAAAGGACGAACTGGACTTCTCCGAGATCGGGACTCCATGGGACGCGGCTGGACTCCGACAGATTTGGTAGCGGGAGTCGACAGAAGGTGACTTGGAAGAGGCGGTACCACCTACGGGTAGCAGCACCACTCCAAAGAGATGCATCTGAAGACTCCGAAGGCGACCTCGACCAGCGAAACCAGGACCTCGATTTTCGGGTCAACCTATATGACGGCGGGCTGCTGGGGAGAAAAGTCTACTGTCAACCAAGTTCTGCTGGGACGGTTGCGATGTTAAACAGATGCAAGTCTAACATGTAGCAGGACCACCCTTCGGAGGGGGTGTAAAGCCGGCGGTCCACTGTGTATACTTGCTACGCAGTCTAAAGATCCGTGCCCTTGACAAAGAGGTGTCAGGCAAAATTAAGTCCTCTTAGAGAAAGAAAACTTGCATCCTAAGGGGCACGTGCATCAGTCGGGGGTGCACGGGGGAAGGGTATGGCAAAAAGGGTCCATGATGCGGCTTAATTGCCAGGCCTACGGCCGCCCATCTACTACTATAAAATTCTGTAGTTTTATAAGAAAAAGTCCAAGTGGACCACCTGCAAGACCCGAGGTTTGAACCCGGCATCTCCTGCTTAAAAGTCGCGGCATTAACCCCGACACCAAGCAGGCAAGCTTGTTAAAGTTTAGTTCTGAATAAAACATAAAATTCGTAGTTTTGACTATTTTTTCATTTTTAGTCTGCTCGGTTTAACTAAAATAATGACAAAGTATTTTGATATTCCGCACGCTCGTCGGAAAAATGTTGTACCTAATGGTGCGGAAAATATTTTCCGCACTTACGGCTTGACCGAACTCCTGTCTGCTGGCGCGTCGTTCGTACAAACGCTGGTGCGTGCTGAAAAGTATAACTTTCCGCAACTGGATTTTAATATTATGAAAAAATTTGAGGGTAGGTGGTAGTCGAGGGATGTAAAGGGGGTAAATTAATACAATATTACAACTTACTTCGCCGTAAGCATGGCAACGTAGCAATTGAATTCGTAGCTATCGGTTCAAATCATTTTCGAGCAGATTGGGGTTTTTAAATTTTGTGGTTCGGCATTATTATGTTTCTAATAAATTATTTTTGTTAAAAATATTTTATGACATTTTTTGTTTCTATAAAAATATGTTTCGTTTAAATTTAATTCTATGCATATATTTTCTAGCAATTTAATTTTCCCGTCATTTCACTTTCGAGACAATTTTTTTCAGATAAATTATTTACTTTTCTTTTAAATTCTGTAAAATTATGTTTCTGCCAAATTTGGGGCGGGATTTTTATAGGGACCCCATACCGTCATGTCTCTTGCCTTCCATTCTGCCCAGTGTAGAAGGAGATAAAGGTAAAAATTAAATTCATATGCGAATTCTTTTCATGTAACTTTGAAAATACAGCCTCAACTTATCGTGATATGATGTTGACTAATTTGTGTTCAACCATTTGACAAATAACGAATACTTGTTATTTGCCTTGTTCATTGAATTTTTTTTTTCAGAAACTGCTTCAATAAAATCCATGACAATCCAAGTTCCCGCTGCAGTAATATCTGGCGAAACCGTGACCTTAAGTTGCGACTATGACCTTGAAGGTGTAGATTTATACTCGATACGGTGGTACCGCGAAGGAGAGGAGTTCTATCGATACCTTCCAAGAGAGTTTCCTCCCTCAAAGGCGTTTCCAGTAAAGTATATCAATGTTGATGTAAGTACGTTTTATATTTTACGTTTAAAAAAAATAAATTTATGTTTTTAACAAATTCTAATTTACTAAAAGTTTTTACAAAAAGTGTCTTTTCGTTGTTTATTGAAATATACCGTTCCTGTCTTATACCAAAAAAACCTAGTTCTTTGTTACACATGGTTTCTGGACTCGTTTAGGAAAGTAAGACTTACAATGTTGGTTTAAGGACTCTATTAATATAGAGCATTTATTGCTGAGACTTACATCAAGTAGACTTAATGTTAGATTGCACAGGTGGTGGTCAGCATCCTTTTACGCACCCTGCTTTCTGCTCCTATAGATATTTTGTGTCACATTATTTACTAAGATAGTTAGAATGGTAATTGGAATGCATACCATCCTTAAAAACACTGCGTCAAGTTATTCCACGTGATGCCTCAGTTGTTTGCCATCCAAGTACTACATCCCCAAATGGACATGAAGGTCACTGCAAAACCACCAATACCACGAGGCGTCTTTGCATAGGTGTCAATCTAGATTTTACAAAGAGGCAAACTATGATATCACCACCCCTAGATGAGCCACGCCACTTTCTAGTACATAGCAATATTCACTGCATCCCCGAAGCCCGAATCATCATGCCTGGGAGGGAATAACAGTGCCGGGCTAAAAAAAAAATATCCAAAAAGTCCCTCATCTCTATGTGAAAGCTTTAACTGCTGTGTTTTTAAGTTATATTTTCAAAATGTCAAAATAAGGACGGGCGGTATACGATTTTAAAACTGTCACAAATAAAGTCAGGACGTAATACTGCGCGATTATAATAGTGGTTGGCAAAAAAATCTACAATAAGTCCCTAATAATAAATACAGGAACATATATACGTTAACGCGTTCAAAACCAAGCAAAAACTTAGTACATTTTGGACCTTTGGGCGCTGACAAACCCCAAAGTTACGAGAACCGATCAAATAGAATACCATTTGGAGAAAAACTAAATTCAGATATGGTAAAAAAATATAACGGTTAAGCGTTTTGTTATGGTCTCTTTATTGTATGCGCTCAATTTTCAACGACCCAAAATTTTTCACCATAATATTTTGATATATAATCAGCACCTGAGTTATAGTCTGACTATCGATCTAGGAGACTCATTATTATTCATGGCCGATAAGCATTTATTGCGACTCAGCGGGTGTTCGAATGGAAGCAGGGACGTACTTAGTGTTGTAATAGATCAGTAAATTTCTACCATGGATCACCTTAAAGGTGAAGAAGATAATATGTTTTATTGTTCGTTCTAACAATTTTTTTTTAATGAAAAAATTATTTTAATCTAATAGACATATCGTACACCTACAAAATATATTTGCTCATAGAATAAAAACGCAAACATAAGTTAAATTTTTAAAATTTAGTTTAACAGATACTTACATATATAGTACGAAAAAATACGGGATAGTAAAAAACTTAAAAAATTTTAACTTAAGTCAGTGTCACTGTCACTGTAGTCATTAAAGTCTATTTTGTGGACATGAGCTACGCAGTTTTCCCAGCTTTTACTTAAAATATTCTGTTCCGCCGACCTAACTAAAGCTACCACAGAATAATTTAAAGTTTGCGAAATATTATTTCTTTAAACCGCTGCTTTTAGCTTATGCCATATGTGTTCAATCGAATTAAAGATGCAATGGTAAGGAGGAAGTCTTAACACTGTATGGCCCATTTATTTCGCCAAAGTATCACAATAGTATTGTTTTTGTACTAAAAATGCTTTAGTTATTTTAAGCAATTGTGTTTTGGTGTAGCTATCCTCAAAATACATATTATTTTCTAACATGTAGTCCTGAATGGTAAGTTTTGTGTCATTTAAACACGGAACTTTATTTAGCCTTCTACTATGGTAGCAGGCATTATCTATCACAATTACACTATTTGGAGGTATATTGGGTAACAGTCTTCAAATAATTCCGCTGTGGTATGGTCATGGTAGTCAGTATGGCAATCCCTTATATTTTTGGCTGATAAGGCCAACGCATTTGGTATGAACCAATTTTTTGTTCCAGCATGAATTATTGTGATACGCTTTCTTTTATTTGATGGAGCTTTAGTTGTGCAGTGACCAGGCGAATCTACCCAACCTTTATCTGGAACTTCATGGGTGTCAAACTAAGTTTCATCGAGGTAAACAGGTATTACTTTCTCTATACTCGTTTATTTCAATTAAATATTCCATTCTCCTCCATTCCATAATCACTTGCCGTTTATTAATTTTTTTTATGTTAAAACCGTTTTTTAAAATACATTTTCTCAGTGTCTCACGGCAACACTGTAATCCTGGATCATCTTTTTTAATCTTTGAATGAATGTTTTTAAAGTAGGAATCATTTATTCCCTATAAATTTGATATATTTTTCTACGAATGATATCCATATCACTCATGTCCAATTTCTTAGAAGTATTACAATCCTTCCTTTTTCTTCGCCCAACTATCGGTTTATTTACTACACGCCACACTGTTTTTACCGATTTTCGTGTTCAAGCTGCCGCTTCCTTCACTGCACCAAATTTTGATAACCCACACCCACAATTAACAACCAATACCAACTGCTAACTGATTTTCAAAACTACAAAACAGCTTGGTATCTTAAGCCTGTTCTAATTATTTTAAGAAAATCAATTTGTAACGTAATCAAACCCTAACGTTTCGCAATTAGTCCTAAAGTTGACAAATTTTAATTTGGCCAAAAACGTGTACTAATTAAGAAATAATTACACATTTTTAAATCCGCACCTGAAATTCTCAGAAATAGCTGAATATTAGGGTAAGGGATTAGCATTTATAATAAGTCTCTTAGATCTATGGTCGTACTATACAGTGTTTGACTTAAGTTTTCCGATAGATGTTGTTGCTACCGTTTTCTTATGCATATGTCAGAATAAAAATGTTTTCGCTTTAAAATTATTTTCTATAATTTTACAAATTCGCAGTAAGAGTGAAATTTGCAAAGAGAACAGGCGTAATGGTAAAGCCATGATGGTAATTTACGGCTTAAAGCTACAAAAACGGCATAGCTTTGCTGTTTTTGGGCCAATCTTTACCGGAGAGAATATCGGAAATGAGAAAACGGACTGAAATTTGGCAGGAAAGTTTATGTTTGAATTCCTCACAACCGTATCCAGACAGTTTTTTTCTGGACTGTCTCATTCCCGAAATAAAATAAACACGGCTAACAATAGTCAAAAATCTTACCTGGCTTTTTCTTTAGCCACATCGATAATACAGAAACCTGTAAGAACAATTTTTGGATTATTTAATTTTTTTTAAAAATATACCAAATTTTGAAAAATCCTTGAATACGGTTGTAGATTTTTTTAAATACTATTATCTGATAACAAAAAAAATATGTTTTTTTTCTTTATAAGCGAGATTCTGCCGGAATTCTGAAACGCCTAGTAATTTGGTAGACCCAGGGAAACTGAGTGAGTTCGATTGGAGTATTGGAATTCAGGTTCCGCATAGTCACCGGCCACTTTTCTAAGGCTGGACTTCCATAAGCTTTTCTTCCGCGCGGATTTTGAAATTTGACCTTGCCTGTCAGTGAGTGAAACAGTGACGGAACTCTTGGCACCTTCACTAATAGAAGGCTAGCCTCACATATGGTGTTCGCACCGTGTTCTGAACACTGGACGATCTCACTCGAAATTTCATTAGTTGATTGTTGATCTTTCAAAAAAATAGCAAAGCAGTGTTGGTGGCCTTAAAGTATTTTAGCATAATTTAAGTGGTAACGATTTTGTTTAAGCAATTTTTACTCAGTTTTTCACATTTTTATGCCATGATTTGGTTCAATTTTAAAGCTCTCTTTCCAAACTTTCGATTTTTAGACTAAAGCACTCAATTTTTTCTATGTTAAAATGAAAAATATTTAGAGAGAGAGGGCAGAATTTTAGAGGCAGAGGGACAGATGGTTTAGTGAAATGCAAAAATATTTAAGGTTGTTGAAGGGACACAGCAGGCTATAAAAAAGTATTTTAGAGAAAAATGAAAATAATTTAAGGCAATTGTTTATAAAAATTTCTGTTACGTCATCTGTCTGTCATCTTGAGTGGTGTCGTGCATATGACTTTTATTTTGCATTTTTATACAAAAAACAGCAAAAAGTGTGGGAGACATAAGGTGGTATTAATTTCTAAGTAAAAAAATATTTGGTTATTTTAACATAATATAAATAATATATTTACTAACCGGTTTAATTTTAAAAGTTTTACATTGGATTTGTCCTCTGTAACAGCTCCAAACTGATTAATTTTTATTATATTTTAATAAAAATCACAAACTGTCAGAATATTGACACAAATAGCAACTTAATTTTTGTTCTAATAAAATACAACATTTGACAAACGGAATCCATTTGCTTGTATCCAAAATTACTCCAGCAACCAAGGAAAAAATTATCATAGGTAATATCCCGAGTTAATGGAAAATTGTCGAGAATTTTTTGCTGAGGTAAAAGTATCATAATTTTTTATGCACGAGGGATATTATGCGGACTATTTCCCGAAGAAAATACTTTACAACTTACGTTTCACTGAGCTGTTTTGTTGATTCACCATAAAGATTACTCTATCTGACAGTAATAGACAAAATGCGTCCTCAAATGTGCTTCTTATGGAAGCACTAGTGAAAATTATCGCTGTAATTCGTTTCGTATTGGTCCAAATCTGACAGCCGCGTAGATTTTACTGGTCAATATATTCTGAGGGAAATAGTCACTGAAATTCTAATCACTTAAAGTACGTCAAAAGAATTATCGCTGTAGCTGACAATTGTCTTATGGGACTTTTAACACATGAGTGGAAACCATATGCTTTTTAAAAACCTAGAAACCGAATTTGTTTCATAATAGAACTGCAAATATTTTATTTCTAATAACTGCACATTTTAAAATAAATTAATATAAAAACTAAATTGCTTATAACATACAAATTTTCACCCAAAACCAAAATTTTCTCCATACTTTTTTGGCAGGTTTGAGTCCCCTAAACTGACGCCGCTATATCTTAGATTATGTGTTAGGGGTAAGGAATGACCGAAGGCATGACTTAAGTCTTAGGACGTAAGGTTCCAACGGAAAGAGCACAAAAACAAAGCAGTCCAAGAACTCCTCATATTTCCTCTTCTTTAAGCACTTTTTCAATTTACAAACCTCTCCTGCTTTTTTAAACGACAAATGCTTGCCAGATTTTCATGGAAATCTGTTAATTCTGTCCGCCCGTTTTTCGTCGCTTCGACACATTCCAACCACAGTTTTCCGGAGGGGACCTTTTCCAACTCTTTTTGAGAACTTGGAAGGATATCAAAGATATATTTGAGATTTTCATCCAATTGTTTAGGGTGCATCATATTCTAAATCTTGTCAAGAATTGATTTTTTCTAGAGGGATGAGATTAACATACTACTTAAATATTTAACAGATCCCAGAAGGCAGTTTGTCCTTTAATCTTAAAAATGATATTTTTTAAGCAATTCTACTTAAAGTAGTTTTTATGACGCATAAGTGATGGAACGTTGGCTAAAAATATAAGTAAATTAGATGCAAAACAACCAAGTTCCTGACACCATCTGAACCTTTGGCCGCTCTAGATTTAAAATAAAATGTTTCTCTTGAAGAATATTCTAAGTCTTTAAATCGGGCAATGCCCATGTGTATATAAAAGATGAACAAACCACTGATAGTCATATTACAGTTTTCTTCCTATTACCTGCTCAAAAGTGTAGGTTTCGGAGATTACCTGCTGAAAATTGTAGATTTCTGTTTTTACGGTCTTTTGCATTTTTCAATTTTAGTGTTTTTGTTTCTGAGTTTATTCGACAGGGGGCGCTCACAAGTACCACGTCGGATTACGAACTTTGTGTTTTAAGTTTGTGTTTTAAGTTCAAGAGGTGTGCATGGTTGCCTGTGTAGCTTCAACTGCCAGGTACAATCCTATGACTTCGTGATGATTCCTAATAAGGATGTATGTGTCTGGATTCTCCATTAGACATTGGAGGCCTGGTCGTAATGAAGTGAGAAACAAAAACGCTTTGTCCGATATAGCACGAGTGTTACTTTTAGTACCTTATATAGTTATATATTATAGTTATTCTCTCTTGCTAACTTTTTTTATAAAAAACTTTAATGAATTTTGGTTAATATAAGCAAAGCTTTTTATTGGTAACTTTTGTTTATTCTTCTTACTGACAGATTTTCTTTGCCGTTCTTTCGGTTTCTATATAAATCGCTTTTTCATTGAGCTGCCATCTCAATATTTTAGAGCCCTTTCTTTATTTTAGATTTCAAAATCAACGCAAAATGATGTAACGTTAAGAAACGTTCGACGCGAGCTGTCGGGCGAATACAAATGCGAAGTATCCGCCGATGCGCCAACTTTTCATACAGCCATTCTGAAGGGTCGTATGAGTATTGTCGGTAAGTTTAATTGTGATTATTACGTAAGCAAATAATACACGGTGATTTATAGTTGTAGTAGTAGTAGACGGGGGTCGAACCAAGGCTTGGCAAGTAGGCCCTTTTTTGTCTTACTTCAAACTCGTTCCCCTATAGCAAAACTTAATTTTTTTCTCCCATTTAGAAGATGAGCTTGAACATCAAGCTTTCAAACTTCTTCTCTAAACTATAATATTTAAACTATCCAATCAATAAACGCTGTATATATGGTCTTTATTTGCACCCGGCCTTTTCACTTTTCTTTTCAATAGGGTTGTTGCAAAGAAAATGGTCCTTCCTTTTGTTCGAATATATATCGGAGTTCAAATATTACACTCAAATTACTAACTGTTGGCTGAGGCCCGTAACAGCGTAGAAAAAAAGTAGGTTAGCTTGTTACTTCTCTTATTGTATCAACTTAAGGGTACTTAAAACCTTTACCACGACCAATAGTCCGGTGTCTTAGCCCCAAAAAAGATAAAAAAACTTCAAAATTGGATGCATTTGAGATTTTTGGTGCTAAGCTTTAAAAAAAGCCCAAGCTCTATGTCATCCCGTTAGCCAGATATGACGTCATAAAGATTAACGTTATCAGATATTCGTCAAACTACGATAATTTTAGTTTTATAGGTGCTAATAATTAGGAGAATAAATGATAATGAAAAAAATCTGAAACAGAATTCATGTAAAAAACAACCATTGCAGAATCGGCAGATGTACCTTCAATTTGAAGGAAAATTAAGCATCGCTACGGAGACAGATATAACTTTATCTTTACAGATATCCTAAGCTCTGGAGTTGATAAATTTAAAAATGATTTAGCGAAGGTAAATAAATAACAAAAAACACAGAATAGCGAGTTCTTCTTCAAAAAAGGTAATGGTAACCGCAGACCCAGGTTTCGCACTTGTGGTGCTCATCAGTACGGTGCTAGGAATTACAAAATGAAATGATGATGAAAAAAATCGGCAGATGTACACTTAATTTTTAAAAAAAACGCATACATGCAGTCACAAATTTGACCTTTCTAAAAGTGTATAATATATACGGACTACCAGCTAAAATGCTTAAAAACTTTAAAAGTACGACAATTTCTCATATTGTTTAAAAAAGGTCTCTAAAACTGAAAATATTTTTTTACTTAAATTAAAGGCAACCTTATTTTTATATTAAATTTTGCATAATAGTAAAAAATCAGCAAAAATAATGTTTTAGTAAAGTCTTTATTGAACAATATCAAATTATCACTCGAGTAACGGACGAAGGCTGTTCTATAAAGAGGGCGGTAACCCATTTTGGAGTTGATAAAATAAAAATAATACGATGGAAACAGCGCTGGATTTAAAACAATTCGACGAATAGGAAACTTGGATTAGGACAAAAACGATGGTAAACCTAATACTTATTATTTTAACTTAAAAAAGAACTAAAATAAATAAGTTAGTATTTCATAGGATCACCATTTTTCTCTATTACAAGCTGCAAACGTCTGGGCATTGAAAAGGGTAAATTTTTAAAATACTGATAGTCTTCTGAGAGCTGATCGAATACGCGATAAATAGCATCGCTTAACTCGTCAGCATTTCGTGGTCTCCAATTCATTTGGTATATTATTTTAACGATTTGACCTCATATATTTTCCATTGGGTTAGGGTCAGGGCTGTTGGCTAGCCAAGGAAGTGTTTCTATAATATTATTCTGAAACCATTGGCGAACAACATTAGCCGTGTGTACTGGACGGTTGTCCTGCTGATAAACGAAGTCATTATTTTCATGTAAACCCTGTACAGATGGCAGCATAATGTTTTCAAGGATTTCAATACATAGTTGACTATTAAATCTTCTTTCGATTGTCCAAAAAAAACCCAAAACTCTAGCACTTAACCAGCCCCACATGTTTACAGAAAAATGTCCAGCTTTTTTCATTTGCTTCTTGGCAGCATCTCGACAAGAGACTTCTGATTTCGTTACTCTTCTATTTACTGTTGCTAAAGAACCCGGAAATAATGTTACATTAGCTGCTTCAACCGACGTTGAAAAAGGATTTTGTCTGAGATGGTCAATAAGTCTCTCATCTTGCACTTGAGAACTTACTTTTGGTCGTCCTGATCCATCTTTCCTATCCGTAGAATTATTTTCAATACAGCGCTTTTTCCATCGCATTATCGTCATTTTATCAACTCCAAAATGGGTCGCCGCTCTTCTTATAGAACTGCCGTCTTAACTCGAGTGATAATTTGAACTTTGGTAAATATTGATATCTGTGGCATTTTTAAGGATGTCACACTGAATTTTAAGCTGTCAGGCATACTAAGCTGGTGGTGCTTTATAATAGTATACACTAATGGAAAGCTAAATTTTTTCTACGAGTTTTTTTTAAATCAAGTGTTTCTTTAATTTGAAGGAACATTAAGTGTCTCTACGGAGACAGATATAATTATCTTTACAGATATTCTAAGCTCTGGAGTTGATAAATGCAAAAAATATTTAGCGAGGGTGAATAAATAACAAAAAACAAAGACTAGCGAGTTTTCCCCCAAAAAAGGTAATATACCATGACGAGTGCAAAATGAATAGTGTGAAATGGCGCATCTACTCGAAGAAAAAACGTTGTATTTTGTCTTGTTGGATCTACGGTTACCATTACCTTTTTTGAATTTCGAAACGATGGCAAGAACATCAGTCTTTGGAGCGAAAGCGGGGTACCGGTTTGCAAAATAAGGTGAGCACAGAGGATCTACAATTACTGAATAATTTGCGCCCATTTTCCACAGCTGTCAAAGCCATCAACACAACTGGTTTTCTGGGTTCCCGATCTACAGCATGCAGACTAGTGAAAAATTCTTAAATGTCGCATTGCAGCAAAGAAATCTCTCTTGACAGAACAACCAAAACAAGCACGACTGATCTTTGCTCTCAATCACGTTGCAGAATATGAGGAATATTGGGACAGGGTGATTTTTACTGATGAAAAAATTTTTCAATCTTCTTCAGATAGTTGAAAAATAAAAGTAAATCGCCCACCTCGAAGTCGGTTTATTGAGCGATATACTCACCAGGTTAATAGAGCAGGACACTTCTCAGTGAAAATGTGGGAGTGGATGTCTGCTAGAGGGTTAACAACTAACCTGACTGGCAAATTGGAGGAAGATTTACCGCAGTGAGATATTTGGAAATTTAAGAAGGGGTATTGGTAAAGCCATGATGAAACTTAAAATAATTTAGTTATATACCTGTTAAAATGTTTTTAGAGGTGTTAAAATATTTATGGTATAGGCATGATTTCGTTAATTTTAAAAAGTTTCAGTACTTGATATTCAAAAAAAAAAAATAAGTCAATATACTAGTTTAAGGCTTAATATACACTTTGAGCATTAAAAAATATAAAATATTAACGATTTTTTAAGGAAAAATGGAAAATAAAAATAATATGCAGTGGGAAAAATTATTTTCCTGAAATTATATATTTGCCTTATTATCATAAAATATGTCACTAATAAATACATATTTATTTATTTTAGCAAATTTTGGCAAAATTATTTATAAAAAGCTCTTTTTTGTATAATTTCAGTATAAAGAGGATATCATTCAAATTTATTTATAAACAAATTCTCAAAAAAAAAAAAAATATAAGCAAATTAATTTGATTTCGCAACGCTATTTTTTTTATTCTAGGCGACCAATTTTAACAGATCTCCATCCTTCTCTAAAAAATTTGCACTTCACTAAATTACTCCATCTACCTCTAAAATGCTCCTCTCTCTCTCTAAATATTTTTCATTTTAACAGAGAAAAAATGTTTTTTGGCAGTACTTTTTTTGAACGCAAAAAAAACATCGAAAACTTGAAAAAAGTGAGTGTTTCATTTCGGAAATTAAAAGTTTGGAAAAAAGAGTTGTTCTTTAGCCAAAAAATACCATTTTCTCTTGCTAAGAAGTGTAAATTAGGTACTGACAAAATAATAAATAATCCTCTAAGAGTTGCAGTTTTATTAATTAGGTAAATTACGTTTTAAATTTAATTAACCTAATTATTAGTTTTTTTAAAAATCATAGGTAAACTATAGCAATAATCGAAATATCTTACCTACACTACAATTAGCAGGTAGTGCCCCAGGTGTATACTAAAAGGCGTAGACATAGCTAAATACACTGAAAAAAAAACGTGGTTGGGTTTTTCATGTACGCATTTTATGTGAAACCAACTGTACCTTTAATTTGAAGGAAAATGAAGCGTCTCTATGAAGACAGATATAATTATCTTTACAGATATCCCAAGCTCTGGAGTTAATAAATGCAAAAAAGATTTATCGAAAGTGAATAAATAAGAAAAAACGCAGAATAGCGAGTTTTCCCTCAAAAAAGGTAATATGTTGCGGTATCAACCGCGTGTGATTCGAACCACTCCATGTAAATATTGGCCCCCACTGGCGAAAGCGATGAACCCATTGGCAGACCGTCATCCTGAGCATAAAACCTATCTTTTACTTGAAACTAAGAGTTATGTAGACAGCACTCTAACAACTCCATCACTCCCTCCAGTGTTGGGGTGCTACGTTCATAAAGGGATTCGTCATCAACCAGTCTTTTTCTAATAATATCTAGCGATTCCTTTATCGGGACATTGGTGTATAGACTTTCGACATCAAAACTGACAAATCTACCTGTCGACAGTCGTATTCGACAGGTGGCGCACACAGTTACTACGTCCCCAAGAATTACAAACTTTTTGTTTTAAATTCTAGAGGTGTGCATGGTCACTGTGTAGCTTCAACTGCCAGGTATAATCCTATGACTCCCTAATGATTCCGAATAAGGATGAAACAGGTCTGTAGGTGTCTGGATTCTCCATTAAACATTGGAGGCCTGGTCGTAATGAAGTGAGAAACAAAAACGCTTTGTTCGATATGCCACGAGTTTTATTTTCGTATTTTATAAAGTTCGTTTTTTGGTATCGATTTGTCATAGTAGAAAGACAGAACCGAAAAATCCAACAGTTTTCTGTTGGTAAAACTATGTTTTTATTTATATTTAACTCCACTATGGACATTGCGAATTTATTTCTCGTTCTGTTAACTAATGTTGTGCCGAACATTTGTCCATGACTTGCTGATTACATCGTTCATATTATTTGACTATAAAAACTTCTGTCGCACTGATGATCTCTAACAAGAGTAAAGCACGTGTCTGCGTCTAGTCTCTAAGTCGCACCCGGTATGTATTCTTATGGTACTCCGGTATATTTTATCAAGTTCGTTTTTTTGCTATCGATTCGTCATAGTAGAAAGCCCGACTGGTGGATGGACTGTGTTTGAAACCAGTCAGTGGTAGAACTGGTGAAAAAGGCGAAAAATCCAACAGTTTTCTGTTGGTAAAACTCTGTTTTTATTTATATTTAACTCCACTATGGATATTGGGAATTTATTTCTCATTCTGTTAACAAATTTTTTTACTCATTTAACAAATGTAGACAGCAATGCTGACATGCTATTAAAACCCTATAATTTTTATGTATTGTTATTTTATTGAGAAAGTGATTTTAGAAAAGTACCTACCTACCTATATCCTATGGATAGGTACCTATGTGATTTTTGACAATGACATAGAGGTACCTAAAATTTTTCCTCGCAAACGGGTTCATATTATACACCTCATTTCAAATTTTCAGTGTCAAAAAACTGGTCTGCAACAATTTGGAATGGAGTGTTTAGCAGGGCCATCCTGAGGGGTGGCACAGCCGGGCCGGCGCCAAATTTAAGGGCCGCCGATGGCCGCCTGTTGCATTCGTCTTTGAATATAATGAAATAAATATAATTTGAAAGGCCTGGAGGATAATTTAATTTAAAAATTTTTTCGTAGGTTACGTACTTAGTAATAGATAAAGTTACGGCTCCTGCATCGTTAATAGCTGGACTAAAGGAAGCGTTTTGCCGCTTCGGCTCTGTTGGTTTTTCTCGATTTTCGCCTCTTTTTGCTGTTATTTTATGATAATTTTTTGTTAATTTTGTCGCCCCTGGACACACTGCCACGCCCTGGAAACGGCCCTACTAGGGCTCACAAAAGAAAGTGAAAGAAGGCAGATTTTTTGTCACAAAGACCCCCACTATTATGCAACTATGATGTCGCAAACTTTTGTAGTAAAATTTTAAGTAATTTCCTAGTTGTGGCGTTCAACGTCGGCTACTTCAATGAGGCTTAAAATTAGTGAGAAAAATAAGTAAAGATTTAAAGTCTGGGCTATTACAAATTCACGAATGAAAAGGAACCTTGGAGAGAAGGGAACTTGGTATTGTCCCATGGTGGTAAGGAATACTTTCAGATGACACTATAAAAAAATACGACCAATAATTCGTTTCTGGGGGTGATTATTACGTAAGATGCATTTTTAGGCGATACTAGAGAGTAGTCCAAACTTATAAGTCCCAAATTGTTGTTCTGACGACCATACTACTATAATAGGAAAGTAACGAAGCCTTTACCCATGTATCTGTTATTATAAATGTTAGTTGGGTACTAACTACTACCTAGTACCGGCCAAAAGAGTATGATGTAGGAGGTACCAGATTCGTAATTGCAAAAAGTAACCCCAATTTCTTTTATTGTTTTTTTTTATTTTGGAAGCTCTACAGCAAAAATTATTATAGCTATATAACTGCAAACCACACTAGGTTATAAAAATTTGATACAAATCGTCGTTACATAAAAAAACTCATTATTCCATGTTTTTTATGTTTCAAAGTTGTCCGCCTCTTCAAAAAATTTGTTTTAAATAAATGGGGTCCCAGATGTTTAAGAAAAATACTAAATATATTAATCAACCCCCATAGTGTTTTTGGTATAAAAAACCAGCCCAACCTCTTTAAGAAGGGTGTTCTCCTCCTTGTTACAAAAATTTTGGTGTGTCCCACATATTTCCATCATCAACAGGCAAACGGCAAACATACGGAAACTGACTAAAAACCTTTTATGTTGGTTTTATTTTTATGATCCCAGTTACATCAAGACGCATCCTTATGAAAACACTCTGTATGTAGGGTGAAATAAACAAACTCACGTGTTTATTTGCAGTGCGACGAGTATGTTTGTTTTACAAAATGAAATTTTGCCCGAATTATTTACAAAACAGTGTTTGTCAGCCCCCTAACACCGGAATTTTGATCTGCAAATTCAGAAATTCGGATAAAAATTAAAACGAAAGAAGTGGTAATATTAAAATATATTTTTTGTAAAATGTTAAGAGTTGTAGCTCCGGTTTACTAAAACCCATTAAGCAAAATCTTAGAAAGTCTCTTCTTTTATTAGCAGTTCTTGCTAAATTTCACCGTTATTTTTTGGCATTCGAAAGAAATGACAATATTTAGAATAAACCTTTTGGTCGCCAAACGCTGTTGCCAATTACCCTACATGGGGTGCGTGAAATAATTGGGATTTCGGAGGCGCGTCTGTCTCCTAGACCGAAATCATAGAAACTGGATTTTCTGTTATATTCATGTGCTGGATGAAATAAATTGAACAAATAATGTGTTTGTTTAAACTCGCTACATTACCTTGTGAAAATAAACACAGTTTAGAACACTAGGAATACCACAAACTAGAAACTAAAAACTATACCTACCATATTTTTTATAAATATTGTTTTATATATTATGTCATACAGCTGTTATCATAAAAGCGTTTTATCAAGTAAATGAGAAAAAACATATTTTTGGGCAAGAGCGAGGTAGAAACAGTTTGCATTTGACAAGAGTTTTCAAAAAGGTTGTGTTCGCTTTTAGAGCACTCTAAAACCTTAAATTTTAAAATAATATTATTTAACGAGAAATAAAACAAAAACACTGAATATATATGTATAAATATAACATATATAAACTGAAGTAAAACATCAGGGGACGACCCTCGTTAAAACGCTTAAATGGAATGCGCATTTGGGAAAAGTAAAGCAAAGGGCAGCACTGCCTCTATGAACGTGCGAAAAGTCTTGGGGCATTAGCCCCAAACAAATGTACTTCATGTATATCACGGTCATTAGACCCAAAAAGGGTTAATGCCAATCCATCAACAGTGTCAATAGTTTGGAGAAGGTGGTCCAATGATGAGACTTATAGACGTCGTGCGGGTTCTCTGGCTCCCTAGATTATTACAAGGTCGTGATTTACGGAATCTCAGACTTCTTGCTCTCAGAAATCCACGGGACAGTACAGCTGCAGCTACAAGACGAGCGTTTTCAAGGATGACAGTTAATCGAAGATTGCTTGGTATGGGGCTGAGGGCTTACCGTGCGCTTTTGGTGCTACCTTTGACCCCACAACAGAAGGCTCGCCGCTTGGAGTGGTGGAGAGCTCGGCAAATCGGCAAAACTGGAATGACGTATGGAATACCATAAGCTTCAGCGACGAATCCAGATTTTGTTTAGACGGACGCATGAGGGTTAGGCGATTTCGAGGTGAGAGACGAAATGTAGACTTTGCTGTTGAACGTGATACAGCAAGACAGCAAAGTATCATGGTATGCGGTGCTTTATGTTTAGGAAGCAGATCATCTCTAGTTCTCATCAACGGCAATCTGACTGCTCGACGATATATGGATGAATTGCTGCAGCCAGTTTTACATCCCTACCTACAAACTATCCCAAATGCGATCTTTCAACAAGATAATGCCAGACCGCATATTGCTCCTGAAACAATAGACCTCTTACATGAACTTGGCATAGAGAGTTTGGAATGGCCAGCAAGATCGCCTGACTTGTCGCCTGTCGAACACGTATGGGATGTGATAGGGCGCATTCTTAGTCGATTACCAGGTTCTCCTGGAAACTTAGATGAACTCTGGAATGATGTAAGGAGGATTTGGATGAGTGTTCCTCAATATGATATAGACCATCTGATTTTGTCAATGCTCAATAGATTATCATGGAGGAATCTTCTTGAAAATGTAATCAATTACTAAGAGCAACTTTTTTCTTGAAAATGTAATCAATCAATAATCCATACTTTAAAAATATTTTTCCTTTCTGGTGTTGCATTTTTGTTCTTCAGTATAACTGTTGTTTGGCGCAGTGTTATTAAGAAGCTCTAAAACTGGACGAGTAATATTCAAATAAATATCAATGTAAAAGTTTTCAACACTTTACAAAATTCAAGACCAAAGTTTAAAATTTGTCAATGGATTTTCTCGCTAAATTGATTAATGAATGTGCCTAAATTTGGAAAACAATTTACAACCCAAAAATTTAAAAATAAAAGGGAGTGTAAGTTGGTCACGATGCGTAGTAGGGGTCTAGGAATAGACGTGGAATTTGTAGGATCGGACGATTCTATCTTTTACGTTTTAGTACCAGTATTACTTTCTTGCTTTCTTTGGTTCGGCTGTTCGTATAAGCAATCAATTAATTTTTTAATCTCTTCGACAACATGAAGCAGAGGTATTAGTTATACATGACGTTAACGTTACCTTGTTGAATAAACTAAACGCTAGACCTCGGAAAGTGGGCTCTGATATCCGTATTCGAGCGGAAGTCTTTTTTTTACAAATAGAAGGACCACAGAACATTTTACGTCTATCCGTACGTTTTGTGAATAATTTAAACTGCCTAAAGTTAGGTAATGTTTTAATGTGGCTCTTAAATATCCATGAAGCTCCTTGTTGCCAGCTCCTAAAAATTACAGTGGACCAAACAATTATTGTTTTTTTATGAGAAACCTATTTTTCTCTTTTATTTATCAACTTACTCCCCATTAAATTGTAAAAAGGGTATATAGAAAATGTTCCCAACCCTCTAAAAAATCAGTTTTCCCAAGAAAGTTTAAAAATCTTAACGCGCTATTTACTGACTTTGCACTAGACCTAAAGTAAATGACCCATAGATATATAAAAAATATTTATATAGGTATATCTATAAAACGACCTCCTGCCGGACCTCCTTTACATATTTTTAAGGTGGGGAGGCAAACGTAAGGGGCGGCGTTAGAATCAATTTTCTAAAAATAAGTAAAAAAATCCTATCTTTTTATTTTTATGGAGCTGACTGTCAAACTTGCAAAAGTGACAAAAAATGGCATCCTTTTACAGTTTTTTTGTAGGTAGGGTAGCAAACGTCAAAGTGAATTTTCTAAATATAAGTTAAAAATCCTAACTTTTTTATTTTTATGAAAATGACTGTGAAACTTGCAAAAGTGGTAAAGAATGGCATCCTTTACTTACATTTTTTTTTGTAGGTTGGCTGACAAACGTCAGAGGCAGAGCTAGAATCATTTTTTTGAAAATATGTATAAAAAATCGTAACTTTTTTGGAACTGATTGTGAAACTTGCACAAGATGTAAAGAATGAGACTCTGGACTCACAGTTTTTTTGTAGGTGGGGTGACAAACGTCAGGGGCGAAACTACAATAAATTTTCTTAAAATAAGTTAAATATTCGTAAGTTTTTTAGTTTCATGAAGCTGATTGTGAAACTTGCAAAAGTGGTAAAGAATGGCATCCTGTACTTCTACATCTACTACTTTGTAGGTGGGGTGTCAAACTTCCAGAATGACGCTAAAATAAATTTTCTAAAAATAATTTAAAAAATCCAAACTTTTTTATTTTTATTGAACTGACTATGAACCTTGCAATAGTGGTAAAGACTAGCATCCTTTACTTACAGTTTTTTGTAGGTGGGGTAGCAAATGGCATGGGCGGCGCTACAATAAATTTTTTGAATATATGTAAAAAATCGTAAATTTTTTATTTTTATTGAGCTGACGGTGAAACTTGCCAAATTGGTAAATAGTAGCATCCTTTCCTTAAAGTTTTTTTTTGTAGATTGGGTGGCAAACGTTAGAGGCGGAGGTAGAGTAAATTTTCTAAAAATAAGTAAAAAGATCCTAACTTTGTGGTTTTCGTGGAGCTGAAGAATGGGACTCTTTAGTCAAAGTTTTTTTTATAGGTGGGATGGCAAAGATGAGGGGCGGTGCTAAAATCAATTTTCTAAATATAAGTTAAAAAACTTTTTTATTTTTATGGAACTGACTTTGAAAATTGCAAAAGTGGTAAAGAATAGCACTCTTTACTCGCAGTTTTTTTTGTAGGTTAGGTGACAAACGTCAGGTGCAGCGCTACAATAAAATTTTCTCAAAATGAGTTTAAAAATCATCACTTTGTTATTTTTATGGACATGAACTTCAATCTAACATAACTTGTAAATAATAGTTTGCAACGACATGGCCCACCTTGGATATACAGTTGCAGCGCGTTTTTCTTGTTAAATACAGTTAAAGTTAAATACAGTTGTACTTCTTCACCTTAAAGATTAAAAAATATTTGACTCAAAAATCCCGAACGCTTGTAAGTTCTTGACCGTAACATATAATATTACATTTATACAAACGAATCAAAAAATACAAGAAAATATTTTAATGGAGAAAGCAGCTTCGTTGACCCAAATAATGGATACACAATGGACATTGGGACATTGGAACCTTTAAGGCAGTCTAGCATGTACAAGCGATTACAACTATCACATTGTATACAATTCATTATTGACTTGTCTGATTGCATCTTAGAATGTCCACACACAACACATCTGTTGGACATATCATTAGACTTTCTAAGAATCAGTTCCTGCAGAAAAACTCGTGGGTCTTCAAGTTCCAGAACGGCCAAAAGATTGTCATTTCCCTCGATTCGAGCTAAAAGCTGAAACTTAAACACCGCAGCTAAAACTTTCTCGTTACATGCGATGGTCGATCATCTTCGGCTTTTAACCTCTTTTCATCAAGCTGCATTTTTCAAAAAAGAAACTTTCATTATTTCCAATGTTTTCTGCTCTGTTGATCCTAGCAGATCTAAGTATGAAATTAACTCTGTGTTTCGGACTTACATTGTCCATATTTTATGTATACACGACGTTTCGATCAGTACAATATCTGATCGTCCTCAGGTGCAAACTACAATCTATTTCTAAGGCTACGTACTTATATACTATGGGAAGTCACTCAACCGTGAAGTTTAAGAGGGGGGCTTCCAAATATTTGGAATTTCAACACTTGGTTAACTGAGAATACCCTGATTCTGCTCAATAAAGGCAGCTCCAAGGAATTTTCGTTTCTTCCAGTGTGACTCCTTGTGCAAAACCTTTGCTTTTGTTCACTTTATTCGGTGTTGTTTTGACCATGCATGTTCGGCGATTCCTGATTTCGTTATTTCACCTCTTTGGGTATTCGTCTGTTTTGTTTTACTAAGAAGGTTTCGACTTCGACGAAATTTAAAGGCTGTTTTAATATTAAAATTGAACGATACTCTTCGAATTTTCTCTGATACTCCTTTAATGTATGGAATTATAAGAAATGCGTTTGCCTGGTTTTGGTATTGTAAAGTATGTTCTGTTTGCTAAAATTTAGAAATGGTATCTGTTACCAGTTTAAGGCTGTAACCATTCTGCTGCAGATCCTTTTTAATGTTTCTTATTTCGATTTCTAAGTAATGAAATTTTTTACAAATTTGATCGGCTCTCTTATACAAAGTTCATATTATGTCTCGTCTGGTTGTAGCAGAATGATTTGAACCTTAATTTAAATATTGTCCTGTGTGAGTGGGTTTACGATAGACTGTTGTTCTGATGTGGCTTTCCACTCGTTTGACAAGTACATCAAGAAAAGGAATTTGACAATTTTTTTCCAACTCCATTGTGAATTTAATGGTGGATAATATGTTATCTAAGTGGTGAAGAAATTCTGAAAGGTATGAGCAAATATAAACTTGCTTTTATTTTTAGGCAATTTATACTAATATCTTAGGTAATTAAAAATGCCGCCAATGTTATAGTTAAGAATGTGGTAGACGTCTGGATAGTTGCGAGTGAAAATAAAAAAATTTCTAATAACTCGTATTCCGCACCAGCAAAAAAGCGACTTTAAAATTAAAACGTTGATAAATATAATAATCAAGATATTTTACGTTGCCGTTGGAATAAAACGTATTTTTTTTTGGGATTAACTTTGTATTGGTAATTGCCGTTGGTGTTGTATTTTTTTTTAAATTTTGGTACATGGCCCAAAGTAGGTTGCTCCAGATTTTTTTTTGGTCAAGCTTCTTCAACGTCCACTGTCAATTTTTTTTCGACCTCAATTTAGGGATAAAACGTAACTTCTTCTGCAAAAAAGCGACTTTAAAATTAAAACGTTGATAAATATAATAATCAAGATTTTTTACGTTGCCGTTGGAATAAAACGTGTTTTTTTTGGGATTAACTTTGTATTGGTAGTTGCCGTTGGTGTTGTATTTTTTTTTTAAATTTTGGTACATGGCCCAAAGTAGGTTGCTCCAGATTTTTTTTTGGTCAAGCTCCTTCAACGTCCATTGTCAATTTTTTGTCGACCTTAATTTAGGGATAAAACGTAACTTTTTCTGGGATTAAGTTCCTAATGGTGGTTGGCGTTGGTGTTACATTTTTTCCTAAAATTTGGGTAGATGGTCCAATGTAGGTTGCTCCAGTCATTTTTCGTTTTTTGAGCCATGCTTCTTCAACGTCGATTGTCAAGTTTTGGTCGGTTTCAATTTATTTGTTGTTGTTGGTCATTTTCTTTCCACTAGCACACCGTTTTTTAGGAATATCCAGGGAGAGTCGTTTGTGGGTACCTAGTACGAACTCATGATAAAGTCTTATAAAACGTGTACATCTTAAATTTTTTTGGTTTCTTTTTAGTGTGTTGCTTTCAGATGTAAAGCATTTGTCGACATCTGATGCAACATTTTTTATTAGATGGCAAACACACACACACACCTTTAAGATGACATTTTCATTTATAATAACATCCTTTAACAAACTGTCATAACAGAGATTTGGAGACACGCTAGGTTGCAGCGCAAATAGGCCAAAATAATTTATTGGCAGAGAAAAAACTTTGAACTCTTGGTAGGTTGCTGTGTGACTATAGATCACCATATCTAAAATTGGGCAAATCGTTTTAGATCTTTAATGTCAGACGATTCCTGAATAATATAATATTTGTCTGGAATTTTGCCAGTGAGATGGTTGATGTACTATTTGGCTAGTTGCATCTAAATAAAGAACGAGTTTCTTCAAATCTTTCAAACATACAGTCAGTACCTCAAGCTGTTCTACACTAGACAAATAAACTGTAAATTTTGGTTCAAGGACTGGATAAATGTACGAATTTTCTCGAGACACTAACATAACGTCATCCATATGTCGATAAGTTTTGAAAAAGATTTTCGTGTTATATCGCGAAGGTTGCCATATCTAATCATTACTTCGGGGGTGGCCAATTGCGTTCTTAACCCTTTCATGTATCTTTTGCATATTTCAAGATCCTGTTTTGCAGCTTTTATGAGCGTATATTAAGCGTATATTATATACGTATTTAACTTCATGTTGACGAATTTTTATTGATGTATAAAGTACAGCAATTTTTGACTTCATCAAATTTTCGTTTATTTACAAGGTAGTAATTTTTTAAAAGTTTTTTACGTTTATCCACGATGTCATTAAATTCACCAAAAAAAAAGGAAAAACTTTCTTTCTAAGAACGAGCACAGTTTAGATAAAACGGGTCTTTTTACACTCGGATCATTTTTCGCACCTAGATGCAATATGGTCAACGCGATCGCCGGTTTCTTATAATACTTCAATGCAAAATTTGGTATGGTACGGTATGGAAGAATACCTCTCGGGAACAGTAAAATTCTTTAAAAAATTTAATTTTGGGGACGATAAATGGGAAAATTCTGACATTGTGATGAAATATCATTTAAATTGCTTAAGTGTAGGGGAGACACAGATAATAAATTTATTCCATTCGGTTTTGAAAGGGAGAAAGATTGTGGGTGCCGAACAGAAGAAACTGGCGAAAAAGGTGATGATGACAGTTCATAGAAAGTTCGAGGAAGTTTTCGATCCAGAAATTAATGGCGATGACGATCCAATTTCAATAATAGGAGAAGATGAACTCGGCGACGATGCACGAACTGGTGTTTTTAAAAGTGAGGGTTTAGTATCACTTGATTGAGAGGGAGTTCTCGGCGACGATGATGATGATGAAGAGGATGATTAAACGCTAATAATTCGGCGACGTGCTTTAACAGTGTTGTATGATTGTTGAGGGGTTTTGGAATCTACGAGAACAAGCGACTTGTTTAAGAGTGGTTTGGTTGAGTTATCACTAAGAGAGCGAGGCGAAGTCATCCTTTGGAAAGTTCGGGTGGCAGATTGGGCATTTTAATCCATGAAGAAGATGATGATGAGGATGTCGATGAAAAATAGTAAATTAGCTTTCGAGATCTATTGAATTTTTTAATTGTTAGGGTGTTTTATTAATCACTATAGATTGATGGATCTACATCTACAGGCGAAGTGATCCTTTGAAAGTTTGGTTGTCATATTGGGCATTTTAGTCAATGAAGAAGATGATAATGACGATGTATATGAAAAATAGTAAATTTACTTTCGGGATCTATTGAATTTTTTTAATAGGTATTTTATTAATCACTATAGATTGATGGACCTATATCTACAGGCGAAGTGATCCTTTGAAAAGTTTGGGTGGCAATGCATTATAGTCAATGAAGAAGATGATGATGATGTCTATGAAAAATAGTAAATTAGCTTTCGGGATCTATTGAATTTTTTAATTGTTTGGCTGTTTTATTAATCACTATAGATTGATGGACCTATATCTGCAGTTTGGGTGGCAGATTGGGCATTTTAGTCAATAAAGAAGATGATGATGACGATGTCGATGAAAAATAGTAAAGTCGCTTTTGGGACCTATTGAATTTTTTTAAAATTGTTTGGGTGTTTTATTAATCACTACAGATTGATGGACCTACAAAAAAAAAACTGTAAGTAAAGGATGCTATTATTTACCACTTTTGCAAGTTGCACAGTCAGCTCCATAAAAATAAGAAAGTTACGATTTTTTACATATTTACAGAAAATTGATTGTAGCGCCGCCATTGACGTTTGTCACCCCACCTACAAAAACACCTTTAGTAAAGGATGCTACTCTTAACCACTTCCGCAAGTTTTACAGCCAGCTTTTAAAAATTAAAATGTTAGGATTCTTTAACTTATTTATGGAAAACTGATAGTAGCGCTGCCTCTGACATTTGACACCCCACCTACAAAAAAACTGTGAGTAAAGAGTCCCATTCTTTACAACTTACGCAAGTTTTAAGTTTAGCTCCATAAAAATACCATAGTTAGGATTTTTACTAATTTTCAGAAAATTGATTCTAGTGCCGCCCCTGACATTTGCTAAAAAAACTAACAATGTTAGGATTTTTTTAATTATTTTCGGAAGATTGATTCTATCCCCACCTCTGACGTTTGTCATCCCATCTACAAAAAAAACTGTAAGAAAAGGATGCTATTCTTTACACCTTTTGCAAGTTTCACACTCAGCCCCACAAAAATAAAAAGGTTAGTTTTTTTTACTTATTTTTAGAAAATCGATTCTAGCGCCGCCCCTGACTTTTGCCACCCCACGTTAGAAATTTTTAATTATTTTTAGAAAATTGACGTTTGTCCCTACCTTAAATAGTTATTTACCTAACAAGTGCGGAAAGTGATACTTTACCACACGCGACGACAGTTGACCGAACGACGCGGAGCGGCGTTCGGTCAAGCCGTCAATGGCGGTAAAGGCACTTTACGCAAGAGCTAGGTAGAAGATTTTACTTTTGAGCATATAAAACTTCAAAAAAATCATTTTAAAACTATAATAGTACATAATATTTTTAATTAATTAATTGATTGATGATTAAAGTGGTACTTTTTATTCCGAGGCGAAATGTTTGTACTAGCTGAGGGATTAAAAGACACTTTAGTCACGTGGTATATATACTATTTTTTACACTTTTGGGCACCGTTTTTATTAAAGCAAAGATACATCAAGTACCTGCAATCACTGAAGATTGCGGCACTGAACATACCCAATCGGCAATCTTTCAAACTCCTTAGATTCGGGACCATTAGTCCATTTAGTTGGCTGTAGTGGGGCCATTGTCAATATTAATTTGACGCACAATAATATCAAATAGTTGAAGAATTTACAGGTTAGGTTAGTTCTTTTTCATATTGTGTTCATACCTATTTTCGGATGTTACAAATAAATATAAATGTTACTAAAATGCGTTTTTACCAAAGCTTTATTCATTCTGACGTTAAGTTAATTTATATAGCCTGATAATAAGGAGCGAAACTAAAATATTTTAGTCCCGGAGATAAAAAGTACTATTTTAGTCCCTGAAATAATGGAGTAAAATACGTTTTTAGTCTCTTAAGTGCACAAAATATGTATTTTTAGTTCAGAACTAATATTTAGGGTAAACTGTATCAGTTATGTAAAATTTTACTTTACAGCACAGCGTGCGGTAAAGTAACTTTACAGCACGACATGCGGCAAAGTAAGATCATAAGAATTTATTATAATTATTTATAATATGGTGTTATACAATAGTTAAACCTTACAGCACGGCGTGCTGTAATGAAAAATGATAACAATTTTATATTATTTGGCGTTATTTTACATCAAAATTATATCTATATTGAAATTTTTATATATTTTTGCTCTACCGCACGGCGTGCGATAAAGTAAATTTACCGCAAGCCGTGCAGTAAAGTAAAATCATAAGAGTGTAGTATAATTATATATAATAATAAAAAATTGTACTAAATAAAAGATTCTATATAGTTAAACTTTGCAGCTCGGCGTGATGTAATGTAAAATTATAAGAATTTCATATTATTCCGCGTTATTTTGCATCAAAATTATATTTAAATTGAAATTTTTATATAGTTTTACTTTACCGCACGTTATAATTTTGTATATTTATTGGAAAAATGCCTTGATGCTCTTGCAGCATGTCTTGGTTAGCTTTCTGTTTAATTTTTTTTGGGCAGGGTTTTCTCTCTTTCTTTGATATTGTTAATTATAAGAAACAAGACAGTTATAAAATGTTAAAATAAATGGTAAACCAAATTTAGCCAGGAGAAAAAACACTTTTTTTTATACCTTCATTAGAAACATGATTTTAGTAACTGTCTGCAGATAACTAAAGCATGGTTTTTTTGGTTACCGATGCAAAAATTTTTTTTATCACGGGTACAAAAAAGATTTCTGTCTATTTTTGACCCAAAGTTAAAGAGAAATAGCTGAAAATAGTAATAGTGAAAAAATCTAATTATTCTTGCCTAAGAAATAAGCCATTTCTGCCAGTTATCACCAAGTATTTACGAAAAAATCGTTTAAAAATATCGTCAAAATATCAAATTATCAAAGATTAAATGTCGCAACAATGAACGTCACCGAGTAAAAAGGCACATCGCTATGGAAACGCCGCCTTGATTTATAGTGTAAATATGGTGTGTTGCGAGAAGTTCTCTTCGTCTGAGATTTTTAAAAGTATTTTCCTGTTTTTGTAGTTTGATTTGGGAACAACTTTATAACTTTAAAAGCCACTTAAATAATGAAGCAGTGGATAATAATAACCTTTTTTACAATATCATAATTATCAACATGTAAATTTTTCCAAAGGTTTAGAAAAAAAGTTCCTGCTTGTTTATACTTTTAAGTCAATAATTTGTTTCAGATATTCCCAGAGATGATGTGGAACTGATAGTCTATCCCTCGAAAGTTGAAATTGGCCAGAAAATCTTCGCTGATTGTTATTGTCCAGGATCGGACCCACCTGCAAATATAACGTGGTTTCTAAATGACAAAAAGGTAAGAATTTGTAAATAAAATAAAGTTTCATTCGTTCTGCGTTTTAATAGTCGAGACTTAGGCCCTTTCTTTTATAAGGCAGTTCTTGAAGAAGAATTAGATGCAATAAATTGAAACGAATGAAAGAAACGTGGACTGTGTGAAAGAAACTACGTGTGACACTCTATATCGTAACTTAGAAAGTAACGTAAATAGATAGTTTTTGGTCGATGATAACTTCGCCGATGACGTTAACTTTAACTAATCCAGGAAAATTGTGATTTTTCTGGGAACTAAAAGCGAGCAAGCGAAAACTTTGCATGGGTGTAGAGTACCACTGGGAAAGTTTAACTATAGATTTGCATCATTTTGACCTCCTTAACTTCGGCGCCATCTTGAATTAAATAGTTAAATCGATTTTTCGCTTATAAGGCCTGTTAATTTTGCATTAGGAAAAAAAAACATAAACGGGTGATTTACGCCTTCCGCAAACTAATAATTATGAATGATTCTTTTTTACTCGAAAAATGTAGGTTACAATATATCTTGTTACAAAATTTCGTCCAAATCGGTTCAGCCGTTTTGACGTGATTGACGAAAAAAGCTACATACACATTTATATATATATATATATATATATGAGTAGGATTTATTCTCCAACACTTTGAAAACTGTTAAGGTTTAACGCTTTTAAAGATCCTACCTTTTGTATGAATGAATGTGTATTTTGTTCTTTAAAGTTAGGGTAATTCCGGGAGAAATGGACCACTTTTTTAAAATATTTTTTTTGGAAAAAATATAAGCATTTCGGAAAAAACAAAAATTGACAACTACAAATTTTTATTCAAAAAAAATATAACGCAAATCAAAATCTCAGTATTTTAACTTTTCTTTAAGCTACAGTCAAAAACAAAAAACTGCTATATGGTCCAACTCACCCTATCTGTGCAGGGTAGATGAACCACCCCTTATGGGGGAGTTGAACCATATAGGGATAGATGGACTTTTTTAGAAATTAAAAAGTTAACGCTTAAAAATAGTTAATAATTTATCAAAAGTTCTGCTAACTGTTCTACAAAAATGATCCAGAGGCTGTAAATAATTCGTAGTGTGGTATGGCAAACACAAAATAATGATATCATTTTTTTCAGCAAACTCAAGCATTTTACATAGGTTGCAATGTGATGTGTGTCCATCAAGAAAAAGAAGTACTTTTCCCTGTGGTTTTCGTGGGTAAAATGTTCTTTAACCACTTAAAAAAGATTTCAGTATTTACGTAGGCTGATTTTTGAGACATACAAACCACAGATCCTGGAGGCATGTTAAAACTGTATTCAGCTTTTGCATTTTTTCCTTTAAAAATACAATAGGGGAGAAGAAAACTTCCTTCCCCGTTGCAACAAGCTATAACGCTAATGGTTTTGCCTTTCTCTCCAGATGTGATAGCGCTAACAGCTTTGGATCCTTTAGCAGCAATAACCTGGCCTGGTTTGTTGTTTATTTGTAGACCAGTTTCGTCTACATTAAAAATATTTCCAGGCTTATTATACAGATTGTTTTCAGTAAGTTCTCCAACAGCTGAAAATAGTTATTGACAGTTTCTTTACAGAGGGCTGTTGAACGAGCTACAGACACGCCTTCAGCCATTCTTATACTTAAGTCAGGGTGACGAATTAGAAAAAGTTGCAACCAGTCGTATCCTGCTAGCCTTGTTTCTTTATTAAAACGATGTTGTAATTTAAGTTGCTCAGCAAGTGCATACGCCATATAACGGACGTCTTTTCTAGTGGTAGCAAATCCAAATTTTTGAAGTTTTTTCATATGACTTGCCAGCTTTGCTTCATTTTCTTGTCCCAAAGTAGACGAGGGACCCATTGAATTAGTTTTTGTTAGGTTTCCCGCCTTTTTTCTTCTCAACAGCGTTGCTTTAGGTATCTTAAAATGTACGGCAGCTCTATTTACGCCCATTGTGTTACTTTCTATAGCTCTAACTGCATTTTGAAGGTCTTCTTCTGTCCAACTGCTTCTGTTCGTGTGCAACCTTCGTTTGTATTTGGTAGGCATGCTAAAACACACAAAAAAGTGGTCCAACTATCCCAATTTAAAATGGTCCATCTATTCCAATTGTAAGGGATAGATGGACCACACGCATGTACTTTTTTACTGCCTATGCAAGCTTAAAAAATAGATTTTTTTTAACATCATTAAGCTCAAACCATAAATTTAAAATATTTGATTAAATTTTACTACTTACGATCTTTTAAAATTTCCACGTTAATGTTACCCCTAAAAAATTTCACTGTACTAACAACGTGTTTTCGATAATTGCATCAGTAAAATGGCACAGGTGCACTCGTAATCGCTGCCGTAGGCTAACTAAAATAAAAGGCGCCCGACGCGCTTGAAATATTGGCCATACTTCGAATAGTTACGAAGATACGTGACCGGTCCGTCTGAGGCGATGGTCCATCTCTCCCGGAAATAATCAGAAAGTTATTAACCAGTTTAGTTACTTTAAATAACGCACAGCTCATTTTCGGGTCGCGAAAGGCACTGGTAAATGATCCTATTTTTATAATGACTCACGTACGGCACTGTTCATATAGTGACTTATGTCGTTTGGCGTATTTTTTCGTACGCCACTGATTTTTTTAACTTTACTTTTATTTTTGAAAAATTATTGCAGTTTTCGTTTAATTTTTATAAAATTTTGCCGTTTTGGCACCATGTTTTCATTATAATGGCTCACGTACGGCACTGATAATATAGTGCCACATGTCATTTTGCATATTTTTTTCTTATCTTTACGTACGACACTGTTTTTGCTAACTTTACTTTATTTTTGAAAAAGTATTGCAGCTTTCTTTTAATTTTTATAGAATTTTGCCGTTTTGCCACCATTTTTACTGATCATATAGTAATACATGATTATATAGTAATACATGTCATTTTGCGTATTCTTTCTTTATCTTTAAAATTAAATTACTCCCAATATCGTAGCATATGTATTTTAAAAAATATTTAAGAAATTATTGATTTCATTGTTTTTTCTTTGGAATTAGGCACGTTTTGACAAACATTAAGTGAACTACGTCAGCGCCATCTACAAACCGGCTCAAACTTTTGACTGATTCTTATGTAAAAAACTTCAACAAAGCGAACTGTGCAATCTTCGTCACATTAGAGCTCGCCGTTTTTAAGATATAGCGATTTTTGTAATGCATTTTTTTTCCAAACATTTTTTTTGCGTGTTTTTGGATGTTTTGCCCTCTAACTCAAAAACGGTGTGTACTAGAGTACCGAAAATTATTTTGGACCTTTTTAAAGAGAATAGCAGTTCAGGAACCGTCAAAAAATGCATAGGCAAAAAAACCGCTCGATCGAGTATTTTTGACTGCAACCGTTTCTCATAATTTTCGAAAAATCGGCTTTATGACTGTACAAAATTTGGTTTAAATCGGTGCGCTACTTTTCGAGTAATGTTTTGATATATTCTAAAAAATGGCAGAAATTTCGTCAAATTTGCACCTTTTTGAAAAATGGGGCCCCGCGGGGCTTCAGAAAAGTCTCAAAATAAAATACTCGTCTTTCTCCGATTCGGCCGATTTTCAATAGGCTGCATTTCAAACATAATTTGTGCAAAATTTGAAAACGATTAGTCAACGTCCTAGACAGCTAGAACGGAAAAACGGAGGTACACCTTAAAAAGACGAATTTTTGACACTTTTTCCTATTTTTGTTACACTTGTACTTTTCCGATTTTTCCGAAAATCAGTAGGCTTCATGTCTCACTAGTTCTCAACAATTGCCAAGTTTCATTGCTCTAGGTCAATCCGTTCTCAAGTTATGGTGAAACATGACCGCGCGCGTCAAGGGGGAGCTAGTAAGTAAGTAAGTTAGTTAGTTATGGCACGAAGGGTGCAAGATATTGATTTTCGCGATTGAAAAAGCGTAAATCAATAAAAAAGCATTTTCTAGGGCAAGACAATACCTACAAAACGACGACTTTCAAAATTATAGTAACTGTTTTGTTCATACTCAGAATTCCATTATTTAAACGAAATGAGCATAATGATATCAGTTTTAGTTCAGTAATTTTCTGTTACTCTGATTGAAAAAAATTTTTAACAAACATTATAGAGCAGCAAATTCTTTACATTTTATAATAATAAATAAGATGTTTATTTGTTCAAATCCAAAAAATACAAAATCCATAGAAAGAAAAAAAAAATAAAATAAACATACAAAATCACCATTTAAGTATAATATACTTGTAGGTTTCGAATATTCTTTTTCTTTGCACACGTTTTAAAAATCGCTGGAGGACGAGGATTTGTTATGGTATCTCTCCAATGATGTCTGGAATGTCGCCTGCAGTTATGTGATAATGATGACATATATTTTTAAAAAATATTTCAAAATGTCTTTTCAATCATATTAAGTGAACTACGTCAGCGCCATCTACAAATCGGGTAAAACTTTTGATTAATTCTTATGTAAAAAACGCAAAAAAAGCGAACTGTACAGTTTTCATCACATTAGAGCTCGGCGTTTTTGAAATAGGGCGATTTTTGTAAAAATGCAATTTTTTTCAAAAATTTTTTTGCGTGTTTTTGGATGTTTTGCCCTAAAACTCAAAAAATGTCCTAGAGTAGAGTAAATTGGTTGCCTACTTGTCGAGTAATTTCGGCAAATTTGCGTCTATTTTACCACATATCGTAAACTGGGGCTGTGCGGGCTTTTAGAAAAGTCACTTATCTTCTTCCGATTTAGCCCATTTTCAATAGGCTTCGTTAGTGTATTTGAGGCCTCACTCTCGCAAAATTTAAAAAAGATTAGTTTACTTCCTGGACAGTTAGAGTGGAACAATGGAGTTACACTTCTCTCCACATGAAACTGGTACAGCAGAAGGTAGCTGTAAATACGATTTTTTATATTTTCCTATATCCTTTGTAATTTTAGGTTATATTTTTGGCATATATAAACTTTTTATAAAGAGACGGCTTCTTTATTTTTTACTAATTCAAAATATAAAGCCGCTAAAAATAAAAACAACATTTCAAAAAATCAAAAATGTTTTCTGAAGAAAAGCTAGACATTAATTGGTTTATTCCACTAGCTGATTATAAAATAACGTAGACTTGCTACGTTAGTAACCATAATAAATCGATTTCAAAAGATTCAAAGATTCAAAGATTTTCGAAAGGAAGGCACCGGTTTGACGAAAGTTGCTAGCCCAAAATAATTAAAAGGCCAGATCAAGTTAACGAAATAAACAAACTTAAAAAAAATAACAAAATGAAAAACATATAAAAAAAATACTTAGTCAACTTCCTGGACAGCTAGAACGGAACAACGGAGGTACTGAAATGTTGTTTTAGGACCCGACGATAGATTTGTTAGTTTTGATGTCGAAAGTCTATACACCAATGTCCCGATAAAGGAATCGCTAGATATTGTTAGACAGAGACTAGTTGATGACGAATCCCTTCGTGAACGTACAAGCCTGCCGCTGGAGGGAGTGATGGAGTTGTTGGAGTGCTGTCTATATAACTCTTATTTTCAGGTAAAAGATAGGTTTTATGCTCAGAATGACGGTCTTCCAATGGGTTCATCGCTTTCGCCAGTGGTGGCCAATATTTACATGGAGTGGTTCGAATCACACGCGGTTGACACCGCAACATATAAACCTAATCTCTGGCTGAGATATGTTATTGTCTGGACCGGGAATGACCAACAACTTTCAAAATTTCTTCACCACTTAAATAACATAAGACCCACCATTAAATTCATAATGGAGTTGGAGCAAAATTGTCAAATTCCTTTTCTTGATGTACTTGTCAAACGAGTAGAAAGCGAAATCAGAACAACAGTCTATCGCAAACCCACTCACACAGGACAATATTTAAATCAAGGTTCAAATCATTCTGCTACAACCAAACGAGGTATAATAAGAACTTTGTATAATAGAGCCGTTCAAATTTGTAACAATTCTCATGACTTGGAAATCGAAATAAGAAACATAAAGAAGGATCTGCAGCAGAATGGTTACAGCCTTAAACTTATAACCGATACTATTTCTAAATTTCAGCAAACAGGTCAGAGTTTACAAGACCAAAACCAAGCAAATGCATTCCTCACAATTCCATACATTAAAGGAGTATCAGAGAAAATTCGACGAATAGCGAACAACTTTAATATTAAAACAGCTTTTAGATTTAATAATACAATTCGAAGCCTTCTTAGTAAAAGAAAACCGGAGAACAAACAAAATAAGGAATGCATTTACCAAGTTCCTTGCGAGTGTGGTGAATCATACATAGGTGAAACAAAAAGACCACTATCTGTTAGGCTTAAAGAACATCAGAAGAATACCCAAAGATGTAAAACAACGAAATCAGGAATCGCCGAACACGCATGGTCAAAAAAACACCGAATGAAGTGGACAGAAGCAAAGGTTTTGCACAAGGAGTCACACTGGAAGAAACGAAAATTCCTTGAAGCTGCCTTTATTGTGCAGAATCAAGGTGTTTTCAGTAAACCAAGTGTTGAAATTCCAAATATTTGGAAGCCCCTCCTTGGGCGGAGCCAACTTCTTAAACTTTACGGTTGAGTGAGTTCCCATAGTATATAAGTACGTAGCCTTAGGAATAGATTGTAGTTTGCACCTGAAGACGATCAGAGATTGTACTGATCGAAACGTCGTGTATAAATAAAATATAGACAATGGAAGCCGAAACATAGAGTTCATTTTAAACGGAGGTACACCTTAAGAAGGCGAATTTTTGACACTTTTTCCTATTTTTGTTACACTTGTACTTTTCCGATTTTTCTGAAAATCAATAGGCTTCATGTCCCACTAGTTCTCATCCTTCACCGTTGGCTGCAATGATGTTTTAAAGTCTTCTGAGCATTGAATTGGCTAAATTTTCAAATAAGTTTGGATTTTCAGCAATAACTTTCATATATGCCTATTACCATGAGTTCCATTAGATGTTCTGAATTCCTGGGAATGATATTAAAACTTGCTAATTTCTTTGCGATAAGTCTCCAAACGTTCTCTATTGAATTCGCATCAGGGGTTTTTGCAGGCCAAGGCAAAACTTCGATAGTATTATCCTGGAACCATCGCTGAATACTAGCCGTATCTACTGGACAGTTATCTTGTTGAAATACAAAATGATCTGGATAAGGGACTTTCACCTCTGGAAGCATTACATTTTCCAGCATATTAACGTAAACTTCGACTGTAAATCGCTCATTAATTCTAAACAGAGCGCCATGTCCTCTAGCCGATATCCAGCTCCAAACATTTACCGAAAATTTTCCCACCCGGTCGTCGTTTCCAGCAATATATCGTTTTTTATCGCTGTTGGACATAAAGATCTTCTCGTCTGCGAAAACCATCTGCTGCCAAAATTCTTCGTCCCTTAGAGAATAATTCTACGCAAAAATTAATCCAGACTGCTTCTTTTTCTCACTTACTTTTTTTTGCCGTAATGCGACAACTTAGCCTCGAACGTTTAATCCTCCTGCCTAACGTTGTTTTAGATCTTGGAAAATTTTATTTAATTTTTACTTCTTTCGCTTTAGCAGATGATTTTCCAAAAAAAATTGATGGCTTCTTGGTCTTCCTCTGGGCTAGTAAATTTCGTCAAACCGGTGCCTTCCTTTCGGTCCTCCTCTTAAAATCAGTTTTTTATGTTTACTATCGTAGATTCGCTTCTGCCATAATAAACAGCTACTTACCGATAGACCAACCACCACCTAGTTTTACTGAGAGTTGAGCTTTATCAAATTCGGAAAGATGCGACAACATTCTTTAAAGACCCTGCACACCGGCCCATGTAACCCAGACATCGGGCGATTTTGGAATTTTTTCAAGGGCACAAGGGCTTTTAAAAAATGGGACTCAAAAGTTTTAGTTTGGCTACAGATAGAGTAAATGTCCATTTGTAGATTTTTTCGCAATGTTTTCTGACAGATTAAGTCATTGGCGCACCGTAAAATTATTAAAATACTTTTTATTTTTTCATTAAAAGGGCCAATTCAACGATATTAGATGTGTATGTATTTTGTGCTATTTTATTTTTTTTGTATATTTTATAAAAAGATAAATCAGTGGTGTAACATGCAAATATTAAAATATTATTTACTACTAGTTTAAACTACCATAAAGGTTTTTAATTTGGTTTAAAATCGTCTGGATGCCGTTTTATAATTTTGATATTTGCTAGCTGTTATGTCATAGTTGTCAATTGTGGCGTAGTGGCGTAATGTTAAATATATTGACATTTTTATTTTGTTCCCTTTTTTTTAATGAATTTGACCAAAAAAAATGATGTTGCCTGTTACGAAAACATTTTCTTTTATGTTATTATATTGCCTTCTTTTTTCTGAACGGATAAATCTACCAACTTCTCTCCATTTATTGACCCACAGCACGCATATCTTCACGCGTAAAGTATAAAAAAATAACTTTTGCGCACTAGTTAGAATAATAATAATTACTTGCTTTTTAGACATTCGTGAAACTTAGCCGCCCTAATAAGTTCAGTTATCAAATGAAATATTAGTAAGTATAGGTAGTATTTTAATATTTGGAAGTTACACCACTGATTTATTATTTCATAAAATATATAAAAAGAACTGTAAAATAACACAAAATACCCAAATAATATCGTTGAATTGGTGTTCTTAATGAAAAAAATTAACAGTATTTTAATAGTTTTACGGTGCGCCACTGACCCAACCTGTCAGAAAACATTGCGAAAAAATCTACAAATATACATTTACACTATTCTTCAAAAAATAAATAAATACTTGTGTAATCATTATTCCACACATTATTAGAGATAGAGAATCCTCGTCAACCAGCGATCTTCGAATCGTACGCAGAGCGACTGCAGGATTGTTAAACTTTGTTGAAGATCTGACGTGGTGTTTAACAAAAATAATTAGTTTAAAAAAAAAAATTTCAAACACAAAATGTAGAGAATTTGCTGCTCTACAATGTTTATTAAAAAAAAATTCAATCAGAGTAACAGGAAATTAGAAATAGACAATTTTGTTTTAATAATGGAATTCAGAGTATGAACAAAAAAGTTACTATAATTTTAAAAGGCGTAGTTTCTCCCCAGATTTTAAGTAAAAAAAATACATTTGGCAGCGCCTTGTTCTTTAATTTTTGGATCTTATTCCAGAGTGCACAGGGAAAATTAAACATCAGAATTAGCTGAAATTGCAGGGGTGATCATTTTTAAATGCTTAACAAAAATATCAAAGGATTTTTCAAAATTTTCACAATTTCCTCTGGATTACATTTTTCCTTTTTATATTTCCTTGCTTTAGCGAAAATAAAAACTAAGTTTCCTTTTTTCTAAAAGCCTGTGCACTCCGGAAAAGAGAATCGATCAATCAATCATAAACATTTACACTTCATTGAATTTGGGAGACACAAGCAGTTTAAGTGTTGGCCGATAGATCGCAGAATTTATACGATTCCATGGTAACTGTACGTGTTTTGCCAACAAACTTTAAATCGAGCCGCAGTGGGACAGAAGAGTATTTTTACGTTTTTTAGCAGAAAACCATTCGAGGTTATGTTTATTTTTCAAAAATGTGTTTTCAAAAACATTGTTCTAAAACAAATATGAAACCACTCCGCGTATGGGGTCGCCCGCTGTACAATAACAACAACAAAGAACAAAAGATCAAAAGATCTTGGGTGGAAATAACGAAAATTCAAACTTGGATGAGTATCCCACAAGGAACACACAAAAGATCAAAGCGAAAAGAGAAATCATACACTTAGATTTCCAACCTTGAACCACTCACAAATAGGCATCGTTCCGCACTGGTACTTACTTATCCAAGTTACCTGATACGAATTCGTCCTGGCGTGTTAATATTTCCAGTAGGATTATGCTCCTAAGGCAATTAAAACAAAGAAGAAGTTAAAAAACCTCCAAATCAGTTACTTCAACCGAAAAGAAACTAAAAAACAAAAGATCTTGGGTGGAAATAACGAAAATTCAAACTTGGATGAGTATCCCACAAGGAACACACAAAAGATCACAGCGAAAAGAGAAATGATTAAACGATGTTTCGCCTTGGGTAACCAGCGTGGGCTCATCAGTAGTTTCACTGGTCACCCTCCACTATACATCATTAAACACCATCATACACTTAGATTTCCAACCTTGAATCACTCACAAACAGGAATCGTTCCGCACTGGTACTTACTTATCCAAGTTACCTAATACGAATTCGTCCTGGCGTGTTAATATTTCCAGTAGGATTATGCTCCTAAGGCAACTAAAACAAAGAAGAAGTTAAAAAACCTCCAAATCAGTTACTTCAACCGAAAAGAAACTAAAAAACAAAAGATCAAAAGATCTTGTGTGGAAATAACGAAAAATAAATAACGATGCCTATTTGTGAGTGGTTCAAGGTTGGAAATCTAAGTGTAATATTGTTTAATCATTTCTCTTTTCGCTTTGATCTTTTGTGTGTTCCTTGTGAGATACTCATCCAAGTTTGAATTTACGTTATTTCCACCCAAGATCTTTTGATCTTTTATTTTTTAGTTTCTTTTCGGTTGAAGTAACTGATTTCGAGGTTTTTTAACTTCTTCTTTGTTTTAATTGCCTTAGGAGCATAATCCTACTGGAAATATTAACACGCCAGGACGAATTCGTATCAGATAACTTGGAAAAGTAAGTACCAGTTCGGAACGATGCCTATTTGTGAGTGGTTCAAGGTTGGAAATCTAAGTGTATGATGGTGTTTAATGATGTATAGTGGAGGGTGACCAGTGAAACTACTGATGAGACCACGCTGGTTACCCAGGGCGAAACATCGTTTAATCATTTCTCTTTTTGCTTTGATCTTTTGTGTGTTCCTTGTGGGATACTCATCCAAGTTTGAATTTTCGTTATTTCCACCCAAGATCTTTTGATCTTTTGTTTTTTAGATTCTTTTCGGTTAAAGTAACTGATTTGGAGATTTTTTAACTTCTTCTTTGTAACAACAAAGAAATTAAGACATTCAAAGCGTTTGGAAAACAGTAGACAAAATAACAAACGAAAAAAAAAACATTCCACCACTCTTGGAACAAAACCAAAAACGAACAATATCCGACCCGCAGCTCAAAATAGTACGTTGGTATGCCGCTTATATCGAAAAAATCGTGCACTTTTTGATTAAGAAATACCGCTTTCAGTGATGAAAGTTGATGTCAAAAGACAACTTTTTAGATCCAGAGCCACTTCTGAATCTATGTTTTTTTCGAAAGCTTGTTATGAAAATAACATATTTCTATCTTTACAGGGTGATCTCATGAAGATGACCAACAAATAAATAACCGGTAACTCAAAAACCCGTAATAAATTTAAACAGCTGCAGCTTTTTCAGTTTAAGACCGATTTTATTGACTGATAGACTAATCAATAACATTTTTTTATCGCATTTAAAAAAATTACTGCCATTTTTTAAACCAAGATGGCATATAAAATCAAATGTATTGTTAAGAAGACAACAAAAAACTACATTGCAAAAGCATGAGTACATGATAAAGATTTGTAACTAGGCAACGGCAGTAGCACGACGCTGTGAGCTTCATTTCACACATGGATAACAATAAATACCTACTATATTTTGTTCTGAGTCAATTAAAATCTCTTAGGGCGGTATTTACTAAGGACTATAGTTTATCGAAAGTTTGGTTTGAAGGCTGACATATACATGGGTATGGAAAAATTTATTTTAAGCCGAACCAGACCACAATTTATAAGATAATTTTACCTGTATAGACGTCAAAATGTACTGGGATGAGACGCATAGGGCCATTTTTTCTTAAAACAGTCCAAATAATCCGTAAATATTAATAAAATATGGGTAAACAAGAAATCTGAGAAATGTCAAAGTGACACAGGATGTTGTATTTTGAGTAAAATCATAGTATATTATAGACTACCACCAAGAGGTGGTTTATCTGCTTTAAATTTTAAAACAATCACGATTGGGTTGATTTTATTCTAATTACCAAAAAAACCAAATTCCAGGCTTTTTTTTGCTTCAATTGGGTATTCCAGCGCGTTTTTTAAGACAATGTATAGGAACGTATGGTATCTTACTTAGTAGTTGATTTCAGGGAGATCACTGCTCTCTTAAATCAAGAAAAAAGTCTTATACATATAAGTTTAAAATTAATTTTCAATAATAAAATGAAAACAAAGATTTCTTACATACACACATCTGGTTTGCTTAGGCGTTTGCACACCTTGTCAAAGGCGATTAACTATGCGTCTAAAAAAATAAAAAGTTAAAATTTTTGTGGTAACTGTTAGCGCGCGGAATCTTAAAAAGCAATTTTTCACGGTATAAATCTTGTGCTATAACCGCTGTGCGCTGTTATTTTTCAAGCAAGCAAGCAATTATAGTGTAAAATTGATTCCGGCATATTCACAAACCGTGCAAACGTAACAACCTTCGCCTAATAATTGATTCAGCGCAAATTAAAGAATAGCGCATGTAAAAAATACTAATAATAAAAATTCCGCGGCTTTTTTGGGTTGTTGGGGATTTGCTTATTTTTTATTGTTTTGGTGGTTTTGCGCGGTTTTGTGATTTGTGCGGTGATATCATATTACGTGCCGGTAAGTCTTCAGCGGCAAATTCTTGCGCGAGAGAAACGTGTGATTTTAGCAATTTTTCTAAATTTTCATGGAAATTCGGAGATTTTTTTGTAGAAGCATGGAAGAGGGAGAGCATTTCTCCCAGACCTTGCCTTACCATCTATAAATTATGTAATGGCGCGGGGGCGTAGGTAAGTGTTACAAGGGGGAGGGGAGAATTCGTAACTGCTTTTCGTTACCATTTGTAACTGAAAATGATAAATAAAATAATGAAATAACTAAATACATCAACAATAAAAATATTTGTTACCTTATTTAAAGAGGGGGTGGGGAGGAAAAAAGGTACAGAAAATTCTATAAAGATGGTCAAAATAAAATTTGTCAAAATTGGTGGTTCACGCGTTTATAGATTGTGATGGCTTTCTTTTATTTCAGAAGGTACGGTTCTCCTTCAAAACGAGCAAAGCGTCAGTGAGCGAAACGTCACTTAAGTGTTTTGACAGTTTTCGATCGATAAAAATACATGGATTATTAATATTTTCATCATATTGAAGAAGTGTTGTGTAAGAATATATCTTTTCATATGGACCTCTGCAAATTTAGGGATAAAAAGCGATAAAAAAATATAAGCCAGTAACCCATTTAACAGAGTATTTTTAAAAAACAAAAGATCAAAAGATCCTGGGTGGAAATAACGAAAATTCAAACTTGGATGAGCATCCCACAAGGAACATACAAAAGATCAAAGCGAAAAGAGAAATGATTAAACGATATTTCGCCCTGGGTAACCAGCGTGGGCTCATCAGTAGTTTCACTGGTCACCCTCCACTATACATCATTAAACACCATCATACACTTTGATTTCCAACCTTGAACCACTCACAAATAGGCATCGTTCCGCACTGGTACTTACTTATCCAAGTTACCTGATACGAATTCGTCCTCGCGTGTTAATATTTCCAGTAGGATTATGCTCCTAAGGCAATTAAAACAAAGAAGTTAAAAAAAACCTCCAAATCAGTTACTTCAACCGAAAAGAAACTAAAAAACAAAAGATCAAAAGATCCTGGGTGGAAATAACGAAAATTCAAACTTGGATGAGCATCCAACAAGGAACACACAAAAGATCAAAGCGAAAAGAGAAATGATTAAACGATGTTTCGCCCTGGGTAACCAGCGTGGGCTCATCAGTAGTTTCACTGGTCACCCTCCACTATACATCATTAAACACCATCATACACTTTGATTTCCAACCTTGAACCACTCACAAATAGGCATCGTTCCGCACTGGTACTTACTTATCCAAGTTACCTGATACGAATTCGTCCTCGCGTGTTAATATTTTCAGTAGGATTATGCTCCTAAGGCAATTAAAACAAAGAAGTTAAAAAAAACCTCCAAATCAGTTACTTCAACCTTTACTTTAATGATGTATAGTGGAGGGTGACCAGTGAAACTACTGATGAGCCCACGCTGGTTACCCAGGGCGAAACATCGTTTAATCATTTCTCTTTTCGCTTTGATCTTTTGTGTGTTCCTTGTGGGATGCTCATCCAAGTTTGAATTTTCGTTATTTCCACCCAGGATCTTTTGATCTTTTGTTTTTTAGTTTCTTTTCGGTTGAAGTAACTGATTTGGAGGTTTTTTTTAACTTCTTTGTTGTGCCTTAGGAGCATAATCCTACTGGAAATATTAACACGCGAGGACGAATTCGTATCAGGTAACTTGGATAAGTAAGTACCAGTGCGGAACGATGCCTATTTGTGAGTGGTTCAAGGTTGGAAATCAAAGTGTATGATGGTGTTTAATGATGTATAGTGGAGGGTGACCAGTGAAACTACTGATGAGCCCACGCTGGTTACCCAGGGCGAAACATCGTTTAATCATTTCTCTTTTCGCTTTGATCTTTTGTGTGTTCCTTGTAGGATGCTCATCCAAGTTTGAATTTTCGTTATTTCCACCCAGGATCTTTTGATCTTTTGTTTTTTAGTTTCTTTTCGGTTGAAGTAACTGATTTGGAGGTTTTTTTTAACTTCTTTGTTTTAAGAGTATTTTTAGTTAAAAAGCCTACTGTACGGAAATTTTTGGAAAACCTGTGTTTTTTCCTTGCGAAATCATTTATATGATTATAGTAATTACAAAATTCCAACAAGTTTTATTTATATTTAAAGAAAAATCCGCAAAATTAGATTAAAAACCACATATGTCCCATAGTCCTAAACCCTAACCCATCTTAGTAAATATCGCCCTTAAGGTCTGATTCAAACTTACCTACCTATTTGGACTTCTGACTTTCTTTTCAGCTTTTGTTCATTTAAATTGAATTTTTCAATGATAATAAATTTAAAAAAATAATTAATAAATACATTTTTACCCATAATTTTGTGGATGCCAAACTAAATCAGTGGTGACACGCAATCACCTTTTTAGAAGAGTTTTTAAACAAAAAAAATCATTGAAATCAGACCACTAGCAGGAAAGATAAAAAATTTCTAAAGATTCTAATGGCAGCCATCTTTAAAGGCCGCCATTTTGGTGTTCTACATGGATTCAGAGATGGCTCTGGATCTAAAAAGGTTTCTTTTGGCATCAACTACTAACCCAGAAAGTGGGATACCTCAATCAAAAAATGCACGATTCTTTGATGTACCCAGCGTACTAAAATAGAATCCATAGTAGACCGGCTTGAGCAACAATTCACTACCCTCTTAACAAGGAATAATCAAGAGCACCTAGAAACCGAAGCCACTAGAATCTCACAGCATATTCAAAACAGGCAGTCTCAAAATTTGCTAGACTATCTTTCACCAGCTGAGATAAAAAAATCATGAAATCCGGTCACAACAAAAAACCCTTGACCTAGACAGAATCACTAACAAGTTACAAGTTCCTTGCAACAAATATTAAACAAGTTTAATTTTGACTGTTCCGAGGCGCTAAGTTAATTATATTGTGATAAAACAAAGAGACATTAAAGTTTGTGCTTATTTTTTCCGAAGCTATGATAGTTTCTCTAAACTAAATACCATGGACCCCATACCTGGTCGTAAGTAAATCATAAAAATATTGTTAATTAATATATACTTGTGTTTATTTTTTTTGGCAGTTATTTTCCCTTTATGTTACAAATGTTAAATTTTCCATTAAAAAACCTATTTTTCGCATAGATAAAAAGTTGATTGGCCTGCATTGGCCCGCGCTAATATTACTATTTTATAAAAGCGTAAACTTTTGTTTTTCAAGCCCTTTAATAATATTTTGCTACTTTTTGCTACTACCATAAAACGCTCCCTTCATTTCAAGAATGTTTATATGTTTCTCCTGTTCACCTTGTTGCCAAAAACCCTTTTGCTTCGTTTCCGTTGCAACACCCCCCCCCCTCATCCCGATTTGTATGAATCGAAGGAAATTTTAGTGTTATAATTAGGCTGTAAAATAGTATGTTTGGCTTAGTCTATGTGCTTTAACCACCACTCAAGTTCATTTTTAACTAAGAACCTAACATCTTCTTGTTATAGTTGTTCTTCTTAGCCTTTAAGGCACGATATTTTTCTCGCTCGAGGGTTTTCACGTACAACACGCCCTACTCTCTAGCGTAACAAACCGAGACTAGTCTTCCTATAATTTGCGAAACCTCTTTAATTGTTATTTTATTTCCTTTTTTTTTCTTTAAATAATCTTACTGCCTGTTTTATTTTCGCTGTTCTTTTTTGCGCGATAGATTGAATTAAGGATAAATCCTAAAAATTGTATCTCTTGAGTCGTGTATGGCTTTTATATAATCTTTTAAATAATGTTGATGTTTCTGACATTTTTTTCCTTGCTTTATGTCTTAGATAAGAGAAACAGGCCTGAGTAATTAGGTGAAAACTTAGATTAAAAAAGGTGGAAAAAAAAGGTGCAACAAAAAGTTGCAGTGGCTAGACCGAATGGTAAACTTTGGAATTCAACTTTTGTTTTGAAAATAAAATCTTAAATATTTTTTATATTCATCAAACATTTGAACTAAAAAATATGCATCTTTAAGATCTAATATCGCAAGGAAGCAGTTTTTAATAATTAAGTTATCTAATACCTTCCAGTTGAAAATGAGGTGGGCCAAAGAAATTTATTTAGGCTTTTAGGATTCAAGATAAACCTAAATTCATTCTGTCTTAAAAATAGCTTAAGAAAAACTGATCTTGACAGTTATTAACAGTTTTAGCTGCTCCTACTTATAAATTTTGTATGCTTTTCGAATAAATTTTTAACTTATTTTTGGCAACCGTTTTTACAAGGATTAATTAACCTTACTTAATATCCCAAGTTATTCATTATCCAATAAAACACCTCCATTTTTGTCCAGAAAAACGCCATATTTTGAACTCGTTTTCAGCACAAAAAATATATTTATGAGGGTACTACGAGGCAAAACAAATATAAGTGAAGGTCACTGATTATGCACGAAAAATATACCAAACAAAAAAACCCAAAACAACTATATTAATTTATTTACAAACTGAAACTAAAGCATTGAGGTTATCTAAAAGCGCACTCAAGAAAACTTTCCTTACTCAAAGCCCACCCATTTCAAAGCTGTAGCTTTCATCAGTAGAGGTTGGTGCAAGCCAAGGCACAAGCAGAGGTAAGAAATCCATTTAAGTTTTTTAATACATTCCATAAATAAAAACACCTTTTAAATAAAAACACCTTTTAAATAAATACAAAATTAATCTACTTTTTATTTTATTATTATCCATCTAAATCATTGTGTGTCATCAAGTATTAATTTGAAAAATTATTTAACTAGGGTAAGTTTTAATTAGAGTGACATATAACCTCAATTTTAATTTGTTCTGCAGAGTGTTTACTATTTGAAACTCGTGTGGGTTTAAATTTTTTAATTTTCTTTTCTTCTAAATTGAAACTTTCTTCTTAAATCCAACAAAAAATTGTGCTAAGATGATTATTCAATAAATCAAACTATATCTAAAATTTAAGGAGGGTTGGTTTAAAATGATTAAAATCAAAAATTTCACTTAAACTTCTAAAATAGACTAAACCGTTTTAGTAAATCCCACCGATGGAGTTTTTTATTGAGACTAATATAGCGGGCATAAGTCAAAAACTATGCAGGGTTTAAGTTTGTATGAGTAATAAAAACAAATGTGTGTTTACAGAATAAACAAACCCATGCCAAAAAATATTAGCCAAAAGCATAATGAAAAAAAAATTATCTTTCTTGACGAATTTTTACCAAAAAAGATTTAACATATACGTGATAATAATATTAAAAAAATTAACCTAATTGTCGATCGTAGTAATCAGTTAACTATAACAGAAAATAGCAAATTTATTTTTAATTGTACAGGCATTGATGTTCCTAATAATGTATCCACTATTTTGGGTTTAGGACCCAGTTTTTCTTTACCAGTTAACCCAAATCAATTACCAATCCACACATTTGTCAAAGATATCGAGTATGTCATATCGTCACAAAGCAGTTGGAATGAAGAACAATCGCAGAACGTTAGGTCAAAAACAGTAAATATTCTAACAAATTATCCTAATAAAAATAATAATAATAATAATAATAATAATGACACAAACAAAAAATACACTAATATAGCTAAACAGTATAAAGAAACAACACAATATTTAAAACAAAACACCGACATTATCGTAAGCAGGGCAGATAAGGGTAATAGCACAGTTATAATGAACAAGACAGAATATATAAACGCTATGGTTGAGATGTTAAATGATACCAATGATTAAAAGCTCTTATCATCTTATCCAACAGCTAGATACCAATCTAAAATCAATACCTTTATTAATGATCTTAAAGAAGCTAACTATATTGATGAAGCAATGTCTAAAAAAACAAAAAATCATGCTTTAGTCCCACCCAAGGAAAACCCACAAACAAGGTGTAAAAATGAGACCAGTGGTCAGCTACATAAACTCCCCAGCTTACAATATAGCTACATGGTTACATACAATTCTTAACCCTATTACAACCACCTTTCAATTTAACATCAGAAACTCTTTCGAATTTGTTGAAAAAATCCAAAATGTAGTTATTCCGGATGACTATATATTAATTTCTCTTGATGTTATCTCGCTTTTTACAAACATTCCTAAACCTTTGGTTTTAGAAATAGTAAAAACAAATAAATGATTTATGTCAGCTTACAGCAATATACCCATAGATATAATTTTACGAATGATTTCGCTATGCTTTGATACTAGTTATTTTTCCTTTGACAAAAAAATATACCAACAACTTGATGGAAGTGCTATGGGTAATCCTAGCTCCCCAGTACTAGCAAGCCTTGTAATGAATTTTGTCCTTAATGAAGTTTTCAGAAAGGTAGACTTGCGTATCCCCTTTCTTTTTGTATACGTAGACGACACAATTTTATCTATCCCTAAGGATAAGCAGGATGAAATTATGAATATTTTTAACTCAATTCACCCTAAGATTCAATTTACTTCTGAAATTGAACAAGATTGGAAACTTCCATTTTGGGATGTGTTTGCTATCCGGGAAAATTGCCGAGTTCACACCAATTGGTATAGGAAGCCCACTAGTTCTGGTAGACTCCTAAACTACTGTTCGTGTCATGCCATGCAACATAAAATAAGTACTATTTCTAATCTGTTCTATAGAGCCTACAACCTTAGCCATGAGAAATATTGGAATGATAATGTCAATATAATAAAAAAGCTAGCTAAAATTAACAAAACAAAATTAACAATTACCAATAGAATTTTGGTAGTACTATAGGACATAATTCTAGCTATCTTTGTCTCTCATTAGAAAAACACAATTTAGCGTCTTCTTTTTTATCAAAACTTAATATTTTAATATAGTTGTTAAGTGTTGCCATTCTTTAAATACTAACTACTTTTGCTCTTCTGTGATAGATAAACAAATCATGATCATCTTAAAACTGAACCAACATTGTATATGTAATATAATATTTTTTCACCGCGGTTTTATTGTTTTTTTTTTCTGTCAAATCTATGTCTGTAATAATTTTTAAAAACAAAATAAAAATTACAAAAAATATAGTTAATATCTATGTTTTGTATTACGTGTAATAGTTTAAAGATGTGCATCACCAGCCTACCTAAGTATACAACCAAATTCGAAGGTAAGATTTATATTCTTAATTTTTTTGTCACTCGTTAGCGCCATAATGTATTTATTTAATAAAAGTAGAAGTAGAATTTTATTAATAACAATAAAAAACAACCTAAACATCTTTCTGTATCCTAGTAAACTAAAGAAATAATTTAAGTATGTGTACAATTAAGAAATATTATCAATTTTAAACTACCTAGTTTGGATTTTAATTGTTTTGTTAATTTGTTTTATTCTTGTTTTAAATTCAAATCAACTTTCATATATAAATAAAATTATAATCATATACAATTTTAGAATTGAACATTACAAAAAAAACGGTATTATATGAAACAATATGTTAACTAGCTTTTATTAGTTGTTAATTATATAAATTCTCTTTGTTTATTCTTTATGTGCAAATATTTATAAAAAAACTATTTTTTAGCCTGAGGAAGACAAAAACTATTGCCGAAACGTTGCTTATGAATTAAACGTATACAACAATAACAAGGTGTCCTCTATACAAAAGCATAATATTTGTCTCACTCCATTTTTTAAATCTGACAGTTTGCCTATTTCTTCCTTACTTGAATCACGACGCTTTCTTTTCCTTTTTCAGTTTCCTCATTTTCTTTTTTAGGTAATCCATTTGCTTTTCACCCTTTTTTTTGTTAGATTTTTTCTTTAAAAGCGTATTATCACAATTCGCGCGCGTTTGTAGCGCCTTCACTTGTCGCGTGACAGCGCAAGAAGTATACTGAAGTACCTAGCAGAGATCAGGCAGGCTGCAGGGGCGGTATGTTTTTCTTATCTTTAGAACTTGCGTATGACACGCTATGAAGTATCACTACCAGGTACATCTAGTAGGATGTGATCAATCGAAGTATAATTAACTCAGCGCCTCGCAACAGTCAAAATTAAACTTGTTTAATATTTGTTGCAAGGCAATAATAGAATCAAAAAGGGTCGCTAGCGATAGGCAGGTACCTCCCCTTGTAAATTAGGGTGGATAAAACCCAAAATTTTCGGATTTCGACCACGTTTCGAACGATGCTTGCTTTTTTGAAGGGTGCGATGACAAAACTGCTGATGGAAATCATTGCGTACGTTCGTGGGTCCGTAACGTTACGTACACTTGATTTTAAAAAAAACTCATACATGCATTTTTTCCTATGCCACAAAATTTAGCTTCCCATTAGTGTTATTATAAGGCACCACCAGCTTAGTATGCCTGACAGCTTAAAATTCAGTGTGACATCCTTAAAAATGCCACAGATATCAACAAAAGTTCAAATTATCACTCAAGTTATAGAAGACGGCTGGAGTTGATAAAATGACCATTCTGGAGTTGATAAAATGACTATACTGCGATGGAAAAAGCGCTGGATTGAAAATAATTCTACGGATAGGAAGGATAGATTAGGATGACCAAAAGTAAGTTCTGAAGTGCAAGATGAGAGACTTATTGACCATCTCAGACAAAATCCTTTTTCAACGTCGGTTGAAGCAGGTAATGTAACATTATTTCCGGGTTCTTTAGCAACAGTAAATAGAAGAGTAACGAAATCAGAAGTCTCTTGTCGAGTTGCTGCAAAGAAGCCTTTTCTAACAGAAGAACAAAAACAGGTCAGAGTGATTTTTGCACTGAACAACGTTCTTCGTGATAATGACTTCTGGGAGAGAGTGGTTTTCACTGACGAAAAAATTTTTTAATCATCTTCAAACAGCAGGAAAATTTTAGTTTATCGTCCACCAAATTCTAGATTTGAATCCAAATATACAAACCAAATTAAAAAAGCTGGACATTTTTCTGTAAACATGTGCGGCTGGTTTAGTGCCAGAGGTTTGGGTTTTTTTTGGAGAATCGAAGAAAGATTCAATAGTGAACGATATATTGAAATCCTTGAAAACGTTATGCTGCCATCTGTACAGGCTTTACATGAAAATAATGACTTCGTTTATCAGCAGGACAACTGTCCAGTACACACGGCTAATGTTGTTCGCCAGTTTTTTCAGAATAATAATATAGAAACACTTCCTTGGCCAGCCAACAGCCCTGACCTTAACCCAATGGAAAATATATGGAGTCGAATCGTTAAAATAATATACCAAAGGAATTGGAGACCACGAAATGCTGAAGAGTTAAGCGATGCTATTTATCGCGCATTGGGTCAGCTCTCAGAAGACCATCAGTATTTTCAAAATTTAACCTTTTCAATGCCCACACGTTTGCAGCTTGTAATAGAGAAAAATGGTGATCCTATTAAAAACTAAATTATTTATTTTACTTCTTTTTTAAGTTAAAATAAGTAGTATTAAGTTTACCATTGTTTTTGTCCTAATCCAAGTTTCCTATTCGTTGAATTGTTTTCAATCCATCGTATTATTGTTATTTTATCAACTCCAAAATGGGTTACCCTTCTCTTTATAGAACAGGCTTCGTCCGTTACTCGAGTGATAATTTGATATTGTTCAATAAAAACTTTACTAAAACATTATTTTTGCTAATTTTTTAGTATTATGCAAAATTTAAAATAAAAATAAGGTTGCCTTGAATTTAAGTAAAAAAATATTTTCAGTTTTAGAAACCTCTTTTAAACAATATGACAAATTTTAGGCATTTTAGCTGTTAGTCCGTATATATTATACACTTTTAGAAAGGACAATTTTGTGACTGCATGTATGCGTTTTTTTTTAAATCAAGTGTACATGCTTCACTGTTATCAAGGGCATCGGTTATTTGTGATGTTAAAACTTTTATAGCATGCTGAGCAGATCTATCTTCTCTGAAACCAAACTGTAAATTTGACAACATTTTGAATCTCTTAAAAAAGCTAACAATTCTTGTCTTAGCTGTTCCATTATATTTGACAAAACGGACAGCAGTGAAATTTGTCTATAATTTACTATTTCCAGTTTATCACCACTCTTATAGAGCGGTTTGATTGTACCGATTTTTAGGCAATGTGGGAAACATCCTGCATTAAAGGCTTTGTTAATTAATAAAGTTAGTATAGGCGAGACTTCTTGTACAGTTTCTTTAAAATTTTCACTTTTGATGTCATGCCAACCAGGCGATTTTTTTTTGTTTGGGATTTATTATACTTTCTTCATAAACTGAGACGTCGTTTCAAAACATGAAGTTTTCTAAGTTAGGAATGTTGTTTTTATAATTTTGTGCTTTTTAATTTTTTTGGCAAATTTTTCTCCCAATTTGCTAAAATAAGTATTGAATTCGTTTGAGATGTCATTTTGTTTAGTTAAAATTATGCCAGTTATCTTTAGTTTGTTCGATTTTAGTTTTTGATTTAGTTTTTTTACATATTTTATTGACACAGTCCCAGAGACTTCACTTTGATGATGCGTTCAGATTTATTTGTTTTTGAAAATATTGTCTTTTACTTTGTATAATTAAGAGTTTATTCTTGCACCTAATATAACTTTGTTTTATGCTGCTATCATTCGGTTGATTAAGGAGATCGTATATAACTTGTTTCTTTTTTCTTAGATTGCGGTATTTAGATCGAAAGTCATCCATTGCTTTCGAAAATTATTTTGGTTTTATTTTAACTTAATTTATTTTGTGGGCTTCTAAAAAAAGGACTATAGTTTGTTTCTAAACATTTCCATGCTCTCATTAACGTCATCTGAATTAGTAATTTGGTTTCTACTCTTAGATCATCTTTTAGGGTTTTGTAGTTTGTAAAGTGTTTAGTTTCAAATTTTCAAAAAAAGGGTGCAAATAAAGCTACTGCGTAATGGTCCGTTATGTGCGTCTGGACTATAAAAAAAAATATGGTCTATAAATTTTCCTGATTTTGGACATGTATACCGATACCGATGCGCTGAAATATTTACTTGAAGTATCTACTAAGTTATTTTAGCTTTTATTTAAACGTATCCCTATGTTTATACCTAACGCGTTCAACAAAAAGCCAACAGACACTTAATTTTTGGCTTGTTTGTGCGATGTTTCGAACGAGGCTTGATTTTATGGTAGATGCGATACGAGAATAGCTGACAGCAGTCGTTGCGTACATCGGGATGAATGTAACGTTGCGACTACAGCAACGCACGCATCGATTGTAATCAGCTGTTTAGTCATCGCCTCCAGCATAAAATCGAGTTTCGTTCTAATAAGTCAAAAATGTAGTGCCTTTTGGATTTGTTTTGAACGCGTTAGGTATAAGTATACGGATGCGTTTAAAAAATAGCTAAATGCCTCTATTTATAAAGAGCTCTTTTTTTCCTACGTAAAAATGTTCTTTTTTACACTTGAACTCATTACCTTTAAATATTGGCTAAATGTCTCTAATAAATTATATACGCAGTACTATAGGGCAAATAAATTTTAACTTAATTAATGTTGTGAATGCCGGGCTGGTACGCCTGCATCAGCTCTAAAACAAAAACAAAGTGTGCCACTGTTTTTGTTTTAGAGTTCATTAAGTTTACGCTTGTTAAACTTTGCGGATAGCCGGAAAATTAGTGTCGCGGAAAATATAATTTTATTGTATTAGCTTTAGCAGCCCTAAAACAACTTTGTTAACTCATTATGTTACGTGATAGTATGGGAACCGGTACTAGGAAATTTAATTATGTAATCCAGTTTACATTACGTTTAACTTGAGTGAGGATAGGGGGGTGCAAGGTACGGCAATTCTGTGTACAGGGTGTCCAAAATTCGATGGTTTTGGGGGGTTTCGGGTATTTCCAGAGGATACGGAAAAAAACTGACACCCCCTTGCGAGGTTACATTTTTAGTAGAAGTTTAAAAGGGATATAACATCGAAAGATCTATTTTTTTAAGGGGCGGTTGTGCCGCCTGTCTTGGGGGCGGCATACGCGAAGCCCCGATCGAGTTCACAATTTTTGACAAATTTCGAAAATTTGTGTTAGCCAACGAAAACCCAATCGAGTGATAACTTGTTCAAAAGGTTTTTTCCAAACGAACATTTTGCCGTAACCGTCACTTGTCTATGTCAAAGGCATCAAAATCTATCGTCTACGAAACTCATTGGTTTTGACAAATTTCACAAGTTTGCCAAATTCTATCGAGTGATACCTTGTTCGAAACGTCTTTTGAAGAGTAACATTTGGACGCCACCGGCAGCTATCTTAGACAAATCTGTCAAAAGCTTTGCACTGTCAAACTATTTTTTGTCAAGTTTTTGGAACCCTAGATATTATTGAGTGATACCTTGTTTGAAAGGTCTTTTCAAGATTTACATTTTGATAGGAATAACAGTAGTGTATCACTATGTCACCCAAAACTTTTTTTTTATAATAATCAGCTATCAATTTTATAATTAAAAAAGAAACAATTAAATTAAAACTTAACTATTTATTCTTGAAAGCTATCGCAACAACATTGAACCTTATTGAACAGAGTTTTGAGAAAATGGAGAAAATTAAATTTAAAAACTGTTGAAAATGGCCACCAAGAACCTCCTGACAGTAAAAAAATCTGTTTTCAAACTCTCTACGAACGTTTCTTAAAATTTCTGGCGTTATTGATCGGCAGACCCCAACAATTCCTTTTCTTAGTTCCTGCAAGTTTCTGGGCTTAGTATAATAGATTCATTCCTTGATGTAACCCCAAAGAAAAAAATCCAAAGGCGTCATATCGGGCGAACAAGCAGGCCATTCTAGTTCCTCGACGCCCAATCCAACAACGAAATTCATTATTGAGAAGTTGCGTCACAGGAAGATAGTAGTGGGGCGGCGCCCCATCCTGCTGAAAGATGGGTTCAAATAAATTCCCAGCTGCTTCTCTTATTGCAGGAATGATCTGATTTTGTAGTAGCTCCAAATATCTTTCGCATGTAAGGTTGCCATCAATAAAAAATGGTCCTATTATTTGATTTCCCAAAATTCCCGCCCATACGTTTAATTTCAAGGGATTCTTCATACCAATGAGGATTCTGGTCCGACCAATATCGGCAGTTATGTCTATTGACTATCCCATCCAAGAAAAAATTAGCTTCATCAGTAAAGCAAATTTGGTTCAACACATACGGTTCGGTTCTAATTAGTTCAGTCATTTCTTCGAAAAATTGCACGCGGCGATCAAAATCATCTTCGGTTAACTCTGGAACCAACTGCACCTTATAAGGATGGAATTTGAAACGCTTGAGAACCCTATGGACCATGCTCTTACTGATTCCAAGATCACCTGCTATAGTTCTCACAGACTGCTTGGGCTGTTCAATAACGGACTTCAGCACCTACTCCTGGATCTTCTCTTTTTCTTCTCTTGGTCGCCCTTGACATGGAGCATCTTCTACAGTGAAAAATCGTCTAATTTTTTGAACAGTTTTTCTTACCTAGCTGTGGGACACAGGTCTGTCGGGAAACGCATTGTTGAAAAGGCTTCTAGCTTGTCTATAACATCTTGTTTGTCCGTAGAAAAAGATAATTTCAACTTTATCTTCATTTGATCGTGGCATCGTAAAAACTTATACCGAAAGCAGTTTTCACTTGACATTTTGCTGAATTTAATTTGATTTTTTTAAGTCAGATTTTCAAAGCCTTCTTGATTCTCTTATTATTTTACATCTTATTTACATTTTATTAAATAAAATAACCAAATATCGAAAATAAGCGGTTCCTGTTCAAAAAACAAAAAGTTATAAATTATCACCCTATATTATACGTCTTTTCCCTATTTTAGACAAGTGACAGTTACACAAAAATGGTAAACTTTGAAAACCAGAAAATTAACAAGTTTTGATTTTGACGCCTTCGACATAGACAAATGACGGAAAAATGTTAGTTTGGAAAAAACCTTTTGAATAAGGTATCACTCGAATGGTTTTTCATTGGCTAACACAAATTTTCGAAATTTGTCAAAAATTGTGAAAAATAAGTTTGACAGTCCATAACTTTTGACACGTTTGACATAGACAAGTGACAGTTACATCAACATGTTGATTTTTCAAAGTCCTTGAAAACAAGCTATCACTCGATAGGGGTTTCCATTTAAAATTTTCATGATGGCCGCCCGTATGCCGCCCCCAAGACAGAGGCGGTACGACCGCCCCTTAAAAAATAGATCTTTTGATGTTATAGATCAATGCCAAATATAGTTTAGTCACCTCTAACAGTTCAGAAGTTATTTGGGTGGACTCGGAGTTTTGGGACACCCTGTATATATATTTTTTATTTTTTTTAATACTGGGCCTTTCCATCCATTACACGATCAATGCCCAGTTTTAGCCAAGTTTTTTAGGTAAATTAAGTAACCTAGGGGTGAGTATTAGGGGAAAGGGTGGTAAAAGATATAATATTTTTGATACAAAGACATATGATACACCATTTTCGAGGCTAATATAAAATTTCGAGGGGTAACTTTAAGGTTAACATAAAAAGATTGGTATAAAGATATGTGTTGTATAGATTTGGGGAATTTTGAACTGCATTAACTTTATTATATTTGGAAATATTATAAAGGGTTTAGAGGTTGCTTTTGTAGTAAAAAAGATATTTGTCCTACAAAAATAATTGTTGCGTATTAACTTGAATGTAAATTAATTTTTTTAAGTTTAATTTAAAGTTATAGGGTATTGTAATCGTGGTGGTTTTTTATATTTATAATAATTATTTTGATGTCAGTAGTTCATTGTTCTTAATTAAACGGGGCATAAATCTGAGTCAATGAGGTGAGCCAAGAATGAAAACAATAACTCCTGTCGAAAATCCCAGGAACCCAAATTTCGAAGGGAGCGAGATAAGGTGCTTGATGGTTTAAAACATTTTGTTAATAATAAAATCTATACTTACCTTTTCACGTTCACTTTATCATTTTCACTTTATTTTATGTTTTTGTTTTTAAATAAATGTGCTTTTTCATTTTTATCATTTTAAAACTAGTTCAATGTCCAACTAACCAATCATCAATCGATCAATCTTCTAAGCGATCAATTATACAATTAATCCCTCTACAATCAATCAATCCACAATTAATCAGTCTTCAACTAACCAATATTTACTTTATATACTTTTGTCTGATTTTATTTTCAATATTGAAATTACTAAAATTCACTTATAGGTCACTGAAGGAGTTAGTTTTCTTCCTTTAATATTACTTGAATAATATTTCTGATTAACAAATTATTGTTTTTCTTAATTCAGATTTTATGGAAAATAGCTTAGACCAGGACTAATAAACCGCTGCGAACAAAATTAATTTACCTTTTTTATAAGTAAAACTTTCTAAATTGTTTTTTTATAAAAATCAGCTTTATTCAATTTGATTTCATTTACTAACCATCTATCTGATTTCAATTCTTAAAGTAAATATGTTAAATTTTAAGTTTAAATAAAAATCAGAAGTTGGGGCAACGTAAGAGATTTTAATGTTAACTTTATGTAATGTAGGACTAATAAAATGAAATAACAGAATTTATGAAATAGTGGTCAAGTACAAAACACATTACTGAAAAATTTATAAAACCAAAAAAATGTGAAAACATAACAAAAGAACACTATGTGACAATCAGATTTTCTGTCCTTAGCAAACAATACTCTTCTCGGTAAACCTTCACCTCTGGAGTGAAAATGGAAGAAAATGGATCTTATTACTGAGTAATAAACACTCTTTTACAAAACGTTGACGAGTAATTTCCAAGTTTATTAAACGCGATTATTTACCATGGCAAATTAACTTTAAATTACTAAAAATTTAAATAAATTCTCCAGATAAAATTGACGAAATAAGATCCAATCCAAAATTATTTACAATTTACAGAACATACCAATTATTTTTAGACCTAGAAGTGGCTTTATCTTAAAAAAGAAGCAAAATAAGTCATTTAAAAATTCCAAAAATTTACCTTAAATTTGACACAAACCGCGATATTTAAATTTAGACTTATCTTAAAGAAATCGAACTACCAATTAACTCGGAAATCTTAATTTTTGAAAATCTTCTTCTAGGTTTTCGAAAGGCGTGTCTAGAAATTCCCTACCAAAAATTGTACAGCCTATCATAGTTACAACCAGCCAGCAATCGGCCTTTAAAATAAAAAAGGAAAACAGATCATATTATTGAAGAAGAAAAGGATACATATAAAAATATGAAATGCAGCTATTACGAAATTTCGGAAACATTTCTTCGTTTAGAAATTACTAACCGCATCACCCTTCCAATTGGCTTTAAGTATACAGAGAAAAAGATAGAAAAGATGTGGTGATCTCGTTTTGAAAATGGAACAAAAGAAGTAATAAAACAATGCAAGTTGCAATTGAAAAATGAAATTACCCTATGTTGGGAACAAAAAGATACCTGCGACTCAAAATTTGTATCAATTCCGTATAATCCTAATTATACGAAAGGATTACAGAAAGTATTTAATAACACCGGTCTTAAATTAGTATATCAATCCGGTAACACAATAAGAAGCTTACTAGGAAATCCCAAGGATAAAACTACAGTTCTAGAAAAAAGTGGAATTTACGAAATTAGTTGCATGGATTGTGATAAAAAATATGTTGGCCAAACGAGACGCTCTATTCAAACACGTTTTAAAGAACACTTAGCACACTTAAAATACGGAAGAACAGAAAAGTCAAGTGTGGCCGAGCATGCTTTTGAAAACAATCATAGATTCACATTAGATAACCTAAAACTTCTAAAAAGTGTACCAAACAAAAGACTTTTGAATGCATATAAAAGTATGGAAATCATTAAATCCAGAAATAGTTTAAATAAAGATAGAGGACCTATCCCATTTAGTAAACTTTATTCTTTGGTTGAGGGGAGGTAGGATTAAAGATCGTGATCAATCACAATTTATTGGTCTTATCTCCGCCCACTAAAGGATTGTATATAAGATAGAGCGTAGATTAATTTAGTTCATTGTTTATCGTCTCCTGATGATGCTAACGTTGTTAGCGAAACGCGCGTCGAGTGCAAAAAAGTGTAGTTTTGGTTTGTGGAAAACAATCATAATTTTGTTTTTTTTTGTTGAAATTACCCTATAAAATAATTACTTGACCACCAATTGATCAATATAATAAAAATTGAATTAAAGGCTTACAATGGGTAAAAATGTATTTGCGCCCATACACGCACGAGGTTGGGTTCGCATCTCTTATACGTCAAGGAAAAACCCAACCAAAAAACCTTGCGTTGTTGCCAAAAATCAAAAAACACTTACGTACTAATTACAAAGGCATACTTAGAAACTAATACCATAGCTTGACGAACTTTTCATTTGCAAAATTTTATAAGAATATTTATTTAAAATATTATTTAAACGCAAAAGTCAGAAACAAGAGTTTTTTTTTTGTTGAAAATGATTAAAAAACTTACAAAGACAGATATCCGAACAAAAGAATAACTCTTTGAAAATACTGAAAAACTTCTATCAGTTCATTAATTTACGAAATTCTTACACCTGTAAGGTAAGACCAATCTGACTTAAACAAAAAGATACATACAGTTATGACCTATCAAAATAATCAGATAAATTAACAGAAATAAAAATTGAAGTTTTCCATGGAAAATTCTTAAGTATAACGATAATTGTCGAAAAAGGATTTTTTTTCTACAAGGAACAAAAAGAGCTCTGTTGTTTAACATGTGTTCCTTTAGAGATACTAAACATTTGCAGTTGGGATAATATTTATGGCTCTATAATGTCAACCAAAAAAAAACACATAAAAAGCTTCTAAAATTATGAAAACAAATCATGATTCTGCAATGGCAAACCTTTACGATTTACACATTTCTCTTGAAAAAATAAATCCGGAATTATTTTAAAATCAAAGATAAATAAAATAACGTAGAGTTCCACTTGTTACAGTATGCTAAAGAAACGCACTTTTTTAAATACACTCCGCAAAAAAAGTATCGCATCACACCCAAAATACAGTCTGAAAAAAAAAAGCACAGTTTTGAAAGTTTTTCGAATTGAAACAAGCACCGAGTAAGTCAAAATAAATTTATTGAAAAAAGAAACAAAATAAATAATAATTCTGAAATAAAGAAAACAAGAAAAAAAAATCTTTTTGAATGTTCTAAAACCTTGTGTTGCCTCCTCTAGCTCTAATGACTGCCTGCATAAGCTTCGGCATGCTCTCAATTTTCCTCTGAATGTATTCCTGGCCTAAATTCATATACAGATTAAGCAACTTGATCCAAATTAACTGGAGGGTTTTCCCACTGTTCCAAACGTCTAGCAATATCATCCCAAACCTCCTCTATTGGATTCATGTCAGGACTTCCGGATGGGCAATCCATAACATTAATACAGGCTATATCAAGGTAGTTTGTTACCACCCGGCCAATGTGGGCATTATCGTGTTTTAAAACAAAATTGTCTGAGCAGTCATTGTTCCTCCATCTACCACTATCAAGTCCTTGCGGCCCCTCAAATTAATACCACCCCAGACCATAACAGAACGTTCTCCAAAACTGTGACGAGGTCTTAAGCAAGCCTGGGCCATATCTCTCGCTATCGCTTTGGTAAACAGGTATTCGTCTATCTGGGCTATAAAGACAACATCTGAATTCATCAGTTAAAATAATATTCGCCCAGTCGTCGACACCTCGATTTCTACGTTGAGGTGGGGTCAAAGGAGGCGCTCATGCTGCAACTCTTGCTCTGATTCCAGCTTCTCTGAGCCTGTTTCTAACAGTTTGTGTGGAAATTCGGGTGTTACGCACAGTTAGAAGTTCAACTTGGAGCCTTCTTGCCGTCAAATGCCTAATACGAAGAGCCTGCAGTCTCAAAAATCGATCATCAGCTGCATTTGTACGCCTTGGCCTACCCGAAACTGGTCATCTGCCAAAATTTTGAAGTTCGCACCATTGTCCGAGAAACCTTCGATTGGTTTATGTTTAGCAGATTCGCTACGTATCGTTGTGACCGGTCATCTTGAACCAACGCAACAATTTGTACAACTTGTTGTCTATTCAATTTACTAATTTTTTAAAAAATATGAATAAACTGAATGAATTCAACGAAATTTTCTCGAATAAGGACTGATACGACAATAAATTGATAAAATGATTTTGAATATATTTACTTTTTTGTGAATGGTAACAAAAAAAAGCAAAAGAAATTAATTCTTTATTCGCTTACTGTGCAGAATAGATTTATAATTTACAGGGTGTATCCAAAATTAGAGCAAGTCTACCTCAATCAAAATTATCCCAACATTGTGTTGCACACAAAAAAATATCTAGGGGGCTTAAAAATGGCTATTTTGCAAATAGGTCCGCCATCTTGGATTTTTAGGAAATGTCAAGTTTGACATTGGTCCTATAAATTTTGAAGCTTTGGCTTTCTAAAAGGCTAAATATTAGACTGTTTTTTGTAGGTTTGTCCTGATTTTTCTTAGACATAGAAAACTTATGTTTTTTATTGTTTCAGATTACCAAAAAAACCCCAAACATCATCTACTATCCAACGGTTTACAAACCAGACCTAAACTATTTAAAATCAAGCAGATCGAAAATCGAAATACTATCGAACAAAACGCATTTTCCAAACGGGGTTCTAAGGCTGAGATGTCAAGCAACCATTCTTGCGTTATGGCAAAAGTCAGTTGTCGACTACATTAGAGAAGACGCGCCACAGATTGGGCCAGTGGTAGGATCAAGTCAGAGTCATATGGGCTTTTCTTTTGGTAAGTTAAATTGATCGAATTTAATGTAAAACTTATTTTCATTTTATGATAAAACACAAAAAAATGACGCCAAAAAGTAAGTGCACTTTTTGAGTAAGGACGGTTCCCATATCTCAAAAATTGAAATTTTCGCAATTTTCTACAAAAATTGATATTTTATTAAAGATCTCCTTATTTTTCATTTCTTGCTAAAAAGAAATCATTTTTTTTTATTAAAAACTTGAAAACCTAGAACGCCTTTTAATTTTTAAAGCAAGGGAATAGGTAAATCTTAAAGAATAATGGAAAAATCTATAAAGTTATACAATAAAAATTATAAAATATGTGCTATAGGTGCAACAAAACTTAAAATGTTTCGTCAACATTAAAACTAAAAAACCTAGGTTTTAAATTTATTAAATTTAAATTTATCGACATATCTTTCTATCTATTAATTTTCTTATTTCTATATTTTATTCAAAGTGAAAACGAAAGAGTAAATATTAAGGAACATTTTACATAACAATTAATGATTTAGGGTTTTTTCGTATTAGTCGAGGGGCATAGAGTCGAAATTCGGCCTTCGTGTGCCTTTTGATGATGATTTTACGAAACCTGTTTTAATCGGTTACTAATAGACCACTTAACATCACCTTGCCTGTGAACAGCCTCAAAAGTGCTGCAGTTAAAAAGTGAGGTTAGAACGACAAAATATTTTTTTTTATACTAACGGTTTGACCTACGATGATGAAATTTTGTACACATATTGGCCTTCTGGCCAGATTAAATAATATAATTTAAAAAATAACATTTACTGCATATAAGGGCCTGTAGAGGGCAAAATGTGTTTTTATATTTTTCCTATATCTCCTGAACGACTTATCCTGCACACTTGAAATTATGTGGTTTTTATTATTATTACCAATCAGCCTGATATCACAAAAAAATTTTTTAGCCTGTGTGCGGAGGGCCCTGAACGGACGCCATTTTTTTGACAATTTCGAAAAAAAAATATATTTACGCAAACTTAATTTAAGGGCATCGAAAATTTATATAAATCGGTTACTTATAGACCACTCAATATTTCTCCACCTATGAATAGCCTCAAAAATGTTGCAGTTTCGTAAAATCATCATCAAAAAGCCCACGGAAGTCCATATGCCCCCCAACTATATAGTTGGCCATTATTCCCATAATGCAATTGCGCCCAAATGTTTTCAAAGTGTCGCGTCACCACGTGGGTAATAAGTTTATTACCTACGTATATTTTGTATGTGCATTTTTATGATGAAGAATAAGTTACTGTTTAAATTAAATCATTTACAAAATCCAAAAAAAAGTCTGTGCGGGTTGTAGGGGCAAAATACGTTTTGGAAAGTCACCAGAAAGAAAATTTAGAATTACACCCAGCCTAGAAAAACTTCTCCAAATGTATTTAAATAAAAATTTTGATTTAACGAATGTAACACTTGTCGACTAGCTCTAGCAGGTAAAGAACAGAATCTAAATACGCGACATCTACCTTCAATGCCCAATTTTCCTGAAATTAGGGAAAGAAAAAGTAATTAGGGACTTATTGGTCATAACTCTATAAGGTTTTAACATAATAAGGGAATACCGTATTTTATTTAGGTTGAAACTTACCCATACTTAAAAAAAAGGTGTTATTGGAAGTCGCATTACTTTTCCTTATTCCAAACCTAAAATTTCTAACCTTGTAGGGATTTTCCCCGATAAATTCTCGCAAAAGAATTATATCGTCAGTGTCGCTAAACCTCAGCCTTGTAGGTTTCTCCAATTTATTAATTTTTTTCACATAAGTTTTAAAAATCCATAGAACTGTTTTTGTTTATAAACAAAAAAATTAAAAATGCAAATAATATTAAAAAGTCGTGTCGAAAAACAAACCAACCGTCACTATTATCCGTGCTAATTGAGGTTATGTTTAAAGATAAGAGACGTACGGTAACTGTACCGAATTAAGGGAACGCCGTAGTCTATTACGGTTCCCTTAATAAAAACACAGGTCACGCGCATGCTCAGATGTCAAATGTCAATTTTCCTTAATAAGGGAACGCGAAAATGTACGACCAATAAGTCTCTAATATGAAAACTGCAACTGCAGCATCTGTGAGACGGTTCGATTGCCGCATATGTTTTATACATTTTGGTCAAGGTAAAACTGATATATGCACCTAATCTGAACTACATAAGAAAGTTTTGACGCTCATTGAAAATATACCAGAAAAATCTAAAGAAAAAGTGATAAGTTCGGTTTTAAAAGAAAAACTAAAAAATGAAAATCAAGTCGCAAGCTACCAAAATGTGTCTATAAATTTGTCTACGGGAGGAACTACTTCGAGGTTGACAGTAAATCCTCAACTCATTAAGACACAAGTAAGTTTTTCACATGGCCAGCTAGATAATTATTAAATTTTATTAGAACAACGGCAGCAAAAAATCTATTCCTATCAATTATCCCCAGCACGTAACTTAAAAGTGTTTAGCTCTAGATAAATTTTACAAAATGGAATCATTTGGTTTCGACATTGAAGGAAAACTGGGAGTAATAAAATTTTATGCTATTTACATACGTTAACCTAATTTTTGTAGGATTAAAAAAAATGCATGTCAATATTTATGTCAAAATTTCGTTTATTTACAAAATGGCAATAATTTGAAAAAAAAGAGCAGCTTTGATTTAAAGAAATATAGTTTTCAGATAAGGAAACTGTCCTCGCCTAAAAAGTGCACTTACTTTTTTGCGTCATTTTTGTGTGTCCTATCGCGCATTGGGGCGCACCGTGAAAGACAGAATGTATCATTTTGGAAATTTTACAAAAACATTTTTGTCAAAAAAAGAATTCTAAACGACAAACAAAGGTCAAAATCACGAAAAACCTGGCAGCAATACCAAATTATTATTTTAGAATTGCCGGTCTTAAATTATTTTCATGAGGACTCTGACACTCCACGCATCTAGTTGCGTAGGAAATTAGTGGGCCTTGGACAATGTTTGTTGTTTTACTGGACGTCAAATTTGACACTTGATTTAGCTTTTTTGATGCGCCTATGCCATATATCCAAAATGTACAAAGTAAAAGCTTAAATTAAAATACTTAAACATTTTGCACCACCATATTTTACAATGGAGGAGAACCAACAAGGTATATTTTCTTAGAATATCACATATTGTGAAATTAGGTTTAGTTTTGTGAAAGATCTGCAGTATTAAACAATGCCGTGTAATTTTTATTGTTATTTTCTAAACGCTACAATTTCTAAAGTCATTTTGTTTATGTTCTCCGCATATCTCCAGTTCAGCATACTTTTTTTTTATTTAGCAATCCTTCTTTATATATTTCCCGTAAACAAAAATTGCCCCAAAACAACCCCCCCCCCAAATAAAAAAATCACTTGTGTGTTAGTTTGGGTAAATTCTTGTTCATTTTGACGAACTTCTACTTATCTGATTTACATCAAATTTTCAGTTTCTTTATTCCTTCATAGGCAGAAATGGAGTATTGACATTAAGCAATCGACAAATGATCGAAATGATTTTAAATTTTCGGGAAAATTCCTTGGATAAAAAATTTCAAAAATTAAAAAGTAGAATAGTGGAGCTCACGCTCTGTACACTTGATTTAAAAAAAAAACGCATACATGCAGTCACAAAATTGACCATTCTAAAAGTGTCTAATATATACGGACTACCAGCTAAAATGCCAAAAAACTTCAAAGGTACGACAATTTGTCATATTGTTTAAAAAAGGTCTTTTTTACTTAAATTAAAGGCAACCTTATTTTTATATTAAATTTTGCATAATAGTAAAAAATCAGCAACAATAATGTTTTCGTAAAGTCTTTATTAAACAATATCAAATTATCACTCGAGTAACGGACGAAGGCTGTTCTATAAAAAGGGCGGTAACCCATTTTGGAGTTGATAAAATAACAATAATACGATGGAAACAGCGCTGGATTGAAAACAATTCGACGAATAGGAAACTTGGATTAGGACAAAAACGATGGTAAACTTAATACTAATTATTTTAACTTAAAAAACAACTAAAATAAATAATTTAGTATTTAATAGGATGACTATTCTTCTCTATTACAAGCTGCAAACGTCTGAGCATTGAAAAGGTTAAATTTTAAAAATACTGATGGTCTTCTGAGAGCTGATTCAATGCGCGATAAAGAGCATCGCTTAAATCTTCAGCATTTCGTGGTCTCCAATTCCTTTGGTATATTATTTTAACGATTCGACCCCATATATTTTCCATTGGGTTAAAGTCAGGGCTGTTGGCTGGCCAAGGAAGTGTTTCTAAATTATTATTCTGAAACCATTGGCGAATAACATTAACCGTGTGTACTGGACAATTGTCCTGCTTATAAACGAAGTCATTGTTTTCATGTAAAGCCTGTACAGATGGTAGCATAACGTTTTCAAGGATTTCAATATATGGTTCACTATAGAATCTTCCTTCGATTCTCCAAAAAAAAACCCAAACCTCTAGCACTAAACCAGCCCCACATGTTTACAGAAAAATGTCCAGCTTTTTTAATTTAGTTTGTATATTCGGGTTCAAATCTAGAATTTGGTGGACGATAAACTAAAATTCTCCTGCTGCTTGAAAATGATTGAAAAATTTTTTCGTCAGTGAAAACCACCTTCTCCCAGAAGTCATTATCACGAAGAACGTTGTTCAGTGCAAAAATCACTCTGGCCTGTTTTTGTTCTTCTGTTAGAAAAGGCTTCTTTGCAGCAACTCGACAAGAGACTTCTGATTTCATTACTATTCTATTTACTGTTGCTAAAGAACCCGGAAACAATGTTACATTAGCTGCTTCAACCGACGTTGAAAAGGGATTTTGTCTGAGATGGTCAATAAGTCTCTCATTTTGCACTTCAGAACTTACTTTTGGTCATCCTGATCCATCTTTCCTATCCGTAGAATTATTTTCAATTTAGCGCTTTTTCCATCGCATCATCGTTATTTTATCAACTCCAAAATGGGTGGCCGCTATTCTTATAGACCAGCCGTCTTCTATAACTTTTAACTATAATAAACTTTTGTAAATGTTGATATCTGTGGCATTTTTAAGGATGTCACAGTGAATTTTAAGCGTCAGGCATACTAAGCTGGTGGTGCCTTATAATAGTAAGCACTAATGAAAAGCTAAATTTTGTGGCATAGGAAAAAATGCATGTATGAGTTTGTTTTTAAATGAAGTGTACATCGTTGTCGACGGAAACCAAAAGGAAGTAAAATTTTGACTACAAAGAACCCCGCACAAAATACATGAGAAAATGGACTTCACCCGAATTTGATATAACTTTGACATTTGATAGTACTGATCATGGTTTAAAAGATATGCAACTTTTATCGATATTGTATGTTTAGTTCTTGAGATATTGAAGGTCAAAGTTCGGAAAAACGCGTTGCAGTGATAACTTTGCAGACAAAAAAGGAGTATTTCTTAGATGAAATAGTAACAGGTATAAATGAATTTGTATGGTTTACGGATGGTTCATATTCACCAAATAACCAATACTGCTAAAAGATGATTAGTTCTTCTACGGGGTGTGTTCAAAAAAATATAATTGTTTGAAAATGCATTTGACATTAGTTTAGAAGAGAAAACCAAACATGCACTAGGATTCTACATCTGCATCTATTTTAGATAGTTGAAATAGGATTACTTCATTTTTTGCCCAAGCTTTTCACGGTACAATTTTTTGAAGTTTGACTGTTTTTCATTGCTTCAAAAACTCTACATGGTTCAGATCTTTGAACAATTTTTTCCAACTTGCAAAACCTATTCTAAATCCTCTATTTGCCATTGTTAACACGATCTTCGTATTAATTTTTAGCATGAAAAGTTGGTGACACAAAATCTTTGTTTTACTACGGGGTCCATTCAAAAAAAAAGTTTTTTGAATATTTACTTTTTTTCTGTGGTCAGTGAGTGAGCAAGTCAATTTTCACAATATTTTACTCAAATGATACTATGTTAGGTACGTACTATTTGTATGAGTTTGACGAACTTTCTTTGTCTGGTTTTTGAACTATCAATTTTTGAAGTAAAAAGAAAAGTATTTTTTTGACTTAGCAACTTGACATAGCCAACTCTGTTTTTTATTATAAAAGGATGATTGAGTAACCCACAGTAGATCCGATTGTGGTTACTATGTCAGTCCATTTACATTCAAATTAATCAGTCAGATGTTTTTCTTTTATCGCATGAACAGACAAAAAATACTTTTCTTTTAACTTCAAAAACTGATAGTACAAAAACCAGACATAGAAAGTTGGTCAAACTCATACAAATAGACCGTACTCCGTAGTAAAACAAAGACTTTTGTCGCCAACTTTTTATGCTAAAAATTAATACGAAGATCGTGTTAACAATGACAAATAGTAGATTTAGAATAGGTTTTGAAAGTGGGACAAAATTACTCAAAGATCTGAACCATATCGAGTTTTTGAAGCGATGAAAAACCATCAAACTTCAAAAAATTGTACCGTGAAAAGCATGGGCAAAAAATGAAGTGATCCTATTTCAAATATCTAAAATAGATGCAGATAGAAGAATCTAGGTGCATGTTTGGTTTTTTTTTGTAAACTAATGTCAAATGCATATTCAAAAAATTATTTTTTTTTTGAACACACCCCGTATACAAACTAACCATCTTTTATCAGTAGTAGTTATTTGGTGAATATGAACCATCCTTCAACAACATAAATTCATTTATACCTGTCACGATTTCAGCTGAGAAATAGTTCTTTTTTGTCAGCAAAATTACCACTGCAACGCGTTTTTCCGAACTTTGACCCCCAATATCTCAAGAACTAGACATACAATCTCGATAAAAGTTACATATCTCTTAAAACATGATTAGGACTATCGAATGTCAAAGTTACATCAAATTCGAGTGAAGTTCATTTTCCCATGTATTTTGTGCGGGGTTCTTTAGGATAAAGTGGATTTCCACAAACAGAACTAAAACACGTTTTCTTAAAGACTGCCACTTTTGGCTTGAATTAAAAGTTGCTTTTGGTAGGATAATTCCTGAAGGTAACAGGGGATGAAAAATAATGAATTTTGAGGAAAGTATTGAAAGAACCAAGAGACAAAAAACTAAAGAATTGCGTCAAAACTTCAGCCCTAATCAATACAGAAACGAAAAACAACCAAGTGCTTCAAGACAACTCAAAATTATAAATCAAAAGCCTGCAAAAGCAAAGGAATTTTTTAAAGCTTTGCACAAGAATAACAACGACTATTCAAGGCTTAGTGGAGATGAAGCTGTTTCCTTAATGGTGGAAGCAAAGTTATCAAAATTCCAATACAAACTGATACGAAAACAAGCTTTAAGCAATAACTGAAATTTGCATCTATCATATGATCAGGTTTGTGTGAGTGAAAATCAGGCTGAAGTTCCACTTCAACAACTGTTGAATCATACATGTCAGAGAATACTAGAAGTGCAGTCAGAGGTTTTGCCCCAAATAAATTTATCAGGCCATAACATTCTACAATTGACCTTATTATGCAATTGGGGTTTTGATGGATCTTCGGGCCAATCAGAGTACAAGCAGAGGTTTAATAATGAAACGAATTCGGATTCTAGTGATTTTTTTTTTTTACTTCTTTGGTACCCATTAGGCTTAGTCTTCGTCAGATTAATAAGCAAGATGTTATAATCTGGCAGAATTGTAGGTCATCTTCAGCGCGTTTTTGTCGTTCCATCAAACTTCAGTTTTGCAAAGAAACGAAAGAGTTAACTGTTCAAGAAAAAGTCAATATGGAGTCCCAAATAAAAAATCTTGTTCCTTTTATTAAAAAGTTGGACAATATCAATGTTGAAGTCACATACGATCTATTTCTGAAAATGTAGACCTTAAAGTCGAAATCGCTCTGACAGACAATAACTCTACCCAAAAATCTTTTGTCTGCGGTGCAACATCAAAGGATTTTTATGATATTGATAAAGTTTTAATTAGACCAGTAATAAACTATGATTGTCTAAAACTTGGATTATCTACATTGCATGCTTGGATACGCTTTTTTGAATGTCTGCTATATTTGGCGTTTTGGCTTTGTAAAAGAAAATGGCAAGCAAGAAGTGCTGAAGATAAGACAAATGTTGCAGATTCAAAAAAGCATATTCAACGGCAGTTAACTCACGTGTAGGGTTAATTGTGGATAAACCAAAACCAGGATTTGGTTCGTTGAATGACGGCAATCCTGCACGCAAATTCATGGAAAATTTTGCTATTGTTGCCTAAATTTTTGAAATTGATATCAGGCTTTTAAATCGGTGCCGTGTTATATTGCAAAGATTTTCGTCTGGATTTGACATTGATTCAGAAAAATTCCACAGATTTGCAATTCAAACAACGAAACTATTTTCATCTTTACACCTCTGGTATCCCATCCCATGCCTACCTCAGTAAAATAACAAATAATAAGCTCGTTCGTACTACCAAAGGACAATTATCTGAGGAAGCACAGGAAGCGAGATACAACGATATTAAGATACGATTAAATTTTGCAAGAAAAACATCCAGAATCGATAATATGTACGATAACTTTAATCGCCTCCTTGTTTCGTCAGATCTACTAATTTCATGTAAAAGACCAACACCGCCAAAACGCAACAAGAGCTTGTCCTCAGGAGCAATCGCTCTTCTGAAATGTCCCAATGTGGAGTACAACATAGAAAATCTCATATTTTCAGATGCTGAATCATCTGATGAAGACTGATAGTAAAATATGTTAATAAAATCGTGGAAGTTTTGATAAAGTTAGTTTAAGTAGATTATACTTTTTTGTTGAATTCAGTAATTTTTCTTCTTTGCGTTTTCATCCATTATAATGAACGTATTTTGTAACACTTTGCTACCCTAAACAATACAACAATGTTTGCATCGGTAACCAAGAAAGCCATTTTTTGCTATGTGTGAACAATGAGTAAAATCGTGTTTTTGATGAAGGTATTAAAAAAAATATTTTTTACGTGCACTTATTTAAAATAATATCATATCACGCTCTATGAGTATTCAAAATGTGTGGATTTAATTTCTGCCAGGTTTTTCGGGATTTCGACCTCTGTGCGACATGTTGTGCAATAAAGAACATTTAGTTATGGGACCATCTATTTTTAAGGTATACAACAATTTATTTTTAATATTGTCTAAAGGTGAGATTTGATGCGCCGCACTGTGGGCCACAAACCTCTTCAAATGTGGAGAAAGTGTTAAGGATTTATATATTTTTTTGTTATAAAACAACCTAGATTATTCATTTTTAAAATATATTTGAAGCTAGTCTAAAGTTTGTATAATGATGTTATACAGCGTGTGCTAAAATAATGGCCCCATATGAAAAACTTTTTCGGTATCGACTTTTAGCATTCTTCATAAAAAGGTTTGCATACCCTGAAAACTCTAAAACTGTAGAAATATTACAGTTGTAATGTACAAGGTCATAAAAAAATAGATATGCTGTTGTCAATTTTTTGTCAAAATGTAAGGGAAGTTTGAAGAATCCTACGTGACTAAATAATGAAAAGAACATACAAAAGTATCAAACAAAATACAATAGTACCTATTAGGAAAATTAAAAAAAAAATTGCAAAAATCGATATTTTGAAATTATCGAATTATCGACATTATGAAAAATAAAAAAATATGAAACTTAACGATTTTAACACACTTAATCAGAATCACTTTCACTTTAGAAAGAGAAGACACGACATTGATAATTATTTACTATTATCGACTTTCTATGCACCATTTTAGAAAGAGGTTCGTAACTCCCTACACCACCGTTTAAAACTTTTGATGAACATTATAGGAACATACAAACTTACCCACCTGCCACGAATAAATCAAATCACATAAAAAGTTATTACCCATAAAAAATGTGGAACTACAATTTGTCCCATATTGAGGTAAAATACTAGGCAAATAGAAATGGCAATAAATCATAAACATAAATAAACAAAAATAAATAAAATAAATAAAAAATAAAGTTGCAAAAAGTTGCACAAATTATTTTTTATTGAAAAGTCATCAGATCAGAGAAAAAAACTAGGTGTCAAAAAATATGTATCTATATGTAGAACATTCAGATATTTTTGGTCAAATTAACTAAATACGTACTTCGTTGCTAACATTTGAAATAATTCCAAATATTATCGCATCCCCAAATGAATGATCATCACCTGCTTGAACGCTATTCATCACAAAATCTTTTGTAATTCATTTAAGTTTTGACTGGTTATGAACTGTAACTTTGTGATAAGATTAATTAATAACTGCTAACAACAACAAATCCGCCAAACTTTTGTACGCGTTTACGCGTCTCCATGGCCATGCATCAATATGATTCCATTGTTTTGGGATGCTTCAAACCCTACTTCATTATTTTAATTGGTTTCTGGCCGACAGTGCGCCGAAATATTGGCGAAAAATCCGTTAAATTTATCTTTAACTCGTCTTGAATTTTTCTCAGATCCATTGATATGGTACAAATGAAAACCCCGAATATATTTATTTGTTTTAAATTTGTGTTATACAAGTTTTTACTAAGCAACAAAGTTGAAATTTTTGTGTGATACAAATACAAATGTCACAAAAAGTGAGGACAGGTCACAATCTGAAAGCCAACCAAATATGAAAACACCTTTTCTTACAGAATTTGCAGTTGAACTACTAAACCAATTTCTTTTATATTTTAGGTGTTCAGATAAGACCCAGTGTAAAATGGACAACAACTTTAGTGAGTTTTAGTATTTCCAGTCTCTTTTTGTTATCCGAGTTTTAAAATATTTTTTCGTAAATCTTTTGCAAAAAGCTTGACAAAATCAACATATATACTTAACTATTATGTATAATATTTTAGTTAGATATATAAATGTTTTTTTTTTATAGATGTTGACTAGCAGCAACTAGTAGGTGATTAAAAAATTATGAAAAAACTGAGTAACTTGCAATCTCTCTAATAATAACTATTATAATAAAAGCATTAGGATGTTAAAATGTGATAATAAAATTTAATGTAAGTTTTACATAGATCGTTTGTATATTATTTATGTCAGCATATCCCTCTTATATTTGTAAACATCCATTATTTTTTTGGTATATTTTTTTTACATGCCTGCACGACGCAAAAAAGTCGAGGAAAAAAAGGGCAAGACGGTAATAATGAGCTAATTATTATTACCTAAAAACACAGTCTTTTTAACAAACAGTCAGCTCATTTCTTTGATGTCTCAAAAGAGCCGGCGTTTTTTGTAAGGGGCAATAAAACTTGAGATAATCCATATAAGTATGCAATGGGTTGTTTTCAGTTTGACGCGATGCCCTTTATTATAATAACCAAAGCACTTTTTGCTATTTCATTACTTTTTCTATTCTGAAGATGTTCAAAGCCAAGAATTTCGTCCCCTGAGATATTATAATAAAGATATGTTTTATGTGATTTTTCATCAATGCAATGCGTTGGGTTTACCAAAGAGCTTGACTGTAAGATAACTATAGATTGGACCTGTATTTTTGAAGGTACAGCATTCATTTTTAAACCTTTCCCGAATTTAGTGAACGCATCTTTCTTAAAATAGAAACTGCGAACCAAAATTCGCCCGAGCGACGTTTTTCACTCGAGCTTTCCTAAAAGTATCAACTACTGGGTCTAATCGAGAGAACGGCTTCGCTCAAAAATCGTCCAGGCAGCTCTTCGCGTACCCATAATAGTTTGGTGTTTCTTCGATTGTCTCGTCACTGCTTTTAAGCGCGTTTATTGGTTAAAACTACTTCTCTTCTTTCAGAGAGAGATTCCATTCTACGGAACCCAGAATCGGCACCCAGGGGCTCGATTCTGGGCGTAATAGAACGATCATACCCTGAGAAGTGACCACTTCTATTAAAATTCAAAATTATGTATGCCCCGACAGGCCCATCGCACAAAAGTCATTCGAAACGAATAAAAGACGGTCAAGTTTACCGTAGCATGCGCATTAGCGAGTAAAATATAAATCGGTCAAGTGATGGTTTCAACTAATAGCGTGCTCTGAAATAATACGAGCATATCTGACACTCGGACAAGCAGGGTCAAAACTCACCCTAGCGACGTTTTTTAGACGCGCTTTCCTGAAAGTCCCAACTACTGGGTCTAATCGAGAGAACGGCTTCGCTCAAAAATCGCTGCTCGAGGCAGCTCTGCGCATGCCCATCGATCGTGTCGTCACTGCTATTAAGCGCGTTTATTGGTTGAAACTGTTTCTCTTCTCTCAGGCGAGCGATCCCATCCTAGGAAACCCAGAATCGGTATGTAGTAAATGTAGCAAAAGAACTTTTTTCTGACATCACGGTTGACATTAGCTTTTTCGTGCAGTTAGAACTAGTGCATATTTTTTGAAAAAAAAAGGCTAAAAATAGTGAAGAAAAATACAATTTTACTTAAAAGTTGTAAAACTTCAAGAAATATAAAAAGTAAATAACAAACAAATAAACACAACGTTTACAAACAAAACATGAATTTTATTTTGCACAAAAAAATTCCTCCAAGGTATAAAAACATTTTTCTGATAAAAACTTTTTTAGATCGCATTTAACTTTATTTACGGAGTTGGCTGTTTTAATTTTTTGTGGTAGGTGATTCAATATTTTTATTCCAAGTGAATCTGGAGATTTTTTGCCTACATTAAGCCGGTTAAAAGGTACTCGAAAATTATTTTTTTGAAATCGAGTATTAAAGCCATGTGTGTTATTATTTAGGGTATTTGGTAGTTTTTGCTCGAAGGCATAAATACAAAGTTCCAATATTAAAGTTGAAACCTGGGTTAAGATATTATATTTTTGAAAAAGAGGGCGGCAAGACTCCGTTTTCTTTTTACCAGCAATACAGCGAACCACTCTATTTTGACTTTTGAACACTGCGCTAGCACCACAGGAGGAACCCCAGAAGCAAATCCCATATCTTATACGAGAAGCAATTTTTGCATTTTAGACATACAATAGTTGTTTTTCTGTTAAAATAGTTTTAAGTTTCCCATCATGTAGCAATATGAATATAAATTGCTTGTAACCGATTCACAAAGTCTTTTTCATTTTGTGGGTTACAAAATCTTATGAAATTGGTTTTAGTAATATTTAAGTAAAGTGAATTACCATTAAACCACTCCACAAGACTTTTCAGGTTTTTGTTGACTTTTGATTTTAGGAGTCGGTTGGTTGGTTGTTATGCGAAAAACACTAGACTGGTCATCTGCAAATTATGCTGTTATAGAGTCTGACTCTAAGCTATCAGTAATATCGTAATATAAATATAAGATGAACAGTATGGGGCCCAATATTGACCCTTGGGGTACACCCACGTTAACTTTCAAAACGCTAGATGTGACACCAGAGATGTCCACGTACTGTCCTCCTCTATTTTTTTATAAATTTTGACAACCATGATAAAGCCGCACCTCTAATACCGTAGGCTTCTAGCGTGGAGATCAGCACCTCAGAGTCAACACAGTCGAACGCCCTGCTGAGGTCACAGAAGATCCCAACAGGACGCTCGCCTGCTTCCATCCGCGCAAGAATTTCTCTTAAAAAAATGGTGTATGGCATCCAAGGTGGAAAGGCCACCACGAAAACCAAATTGGTTTTTGTTAATTATGTTTTCTAATATTAGGAAACTATATAAACGCTCCAAAAAACAATACTCAAATATTTTTGAAAAGCTTGAAGAAATCGCTAAAGAGTAATAGATAGTTTTTGGACTAACTTTAATACTATTTGAGAGTTGGTTTTCGGAGCGAATTTTTGGCAAAAATGGCTTAGTGTAAAGCAATCCTAAAGCAAGCAAATTTAGCATTAGCTTAAAGTAAACAATCCAATAGGCCTGGAAATGCAAAAACAAAAAGCAAAATATTGTTTTACGCGCTTAAGCGACGATTTGTTTTAATGGTGTGATTTTTGGGTTTAAACTGTTTTATTTTCATCCATATTTTTAGAGAGTTGCACAGAGTTTTTTAGAGAAGTGACGTAAGACTAAAATGAATTTGGTAGAGGAAAGTTAGTACATTAGAACAATGATTGTTTGAAAGTTTGAGACAATGATGTATTTGAAATTAACTCTATATTTTATTTATACATGACTTTTCGATCAGTACAATTTCTGATCGTCTTCAGGTGCTAACTGCTTAGACAGAGACCGGTTGATGATGAATCCCTTCATGAACGTACCAGCCTGCCGCTGGAAGGAATGACGGAGTTGTGTGAGTGCTTTCTAAATAACTCTTATTTTCAGGTGAAAGGTTTTATGCTCAGAATGACGGTCTACCAATGGATTCATCGCTTTCGTCAGTGGTGGCCATTATTTACATAGAGTGGTTCGAATCACACGCGGTTGATACTGCAATATATGAACCTAAGCTCTGGTTAAGATATGTTGATACTTTTATTGTCTGGACCGGGAATGACCAACAACTTTCAGAATTTTTTCACCACCTTAATAACATAAGACCCACCATTAAATTCATAATGGAGTTGGAGCAAAATTGTCAAATTCCTTTTCTTGATGTACTTGTCAAACGAGTAAAAAGCGACATCAGAACAACAGTGTATCGTAAATCCACTCACACAGGACAATATTTAAATCAAGGTTCAAATTATTCTCCTACAACCAAACGAGGCATAAGAACTTTGTATAATAGAGCCAAACAGGACAGAGATTACAAGCCCAAAACCAGGCAAATGCATTCTTTACAATTATATACATTAAAGCAGTATCAGAAAAAATTCGAAGAGTAGCGAACAACTTTAATATTAAAACAGCTTTTAAAGCTAATAATACAATTCGAAGCCTTCTTTGTAAAACAATACCGGAGAACAAACAAAATAAGGAAAGCATTTACCAAGTTCCTTGTGAGTGTGGTGAATCCTACATAGGTGAAACAAAACGACCACTATCTGTTAGGCTTAAAGAACATCAGACGAATACCCAAAGAGGTGAAACGAAATCAGGAATCGCCGAACACGCATGGCCAAAACAACACCGAATAAAGCGGACAGAAGCAAAGGTTTTGCACAAGGAGTTACACTGGAAGAAACGAAAATTCCTTGTAGCTGCCTTAATTGGGCAGCATCGGGCTGTTTTCAGTAAAACAAGTGTTTTTCCAAACGTTTGGAAGCCCCTCCTTAGGTGGAGCCAACTTCTTAAATTTCACGGTTGAGTGAAGTATATAATAAAGTAGCCTTAGGAATAGATTGTAGTTTGCACCTGAAGACGATCAGAGATTGTACTGATTGAAACGTCGTGTATATATAAAATATAGGCAATGGAAGTCCGAAACACAGAGTTAATTTCTTATAAAAATGATTATTTAAAAAAAAAATTGGTCAAGAACTTACGGACAGTAGGAAATTTACTATTTAAATGCAGAACACTAAAAAATATATTAATTTTGATAACGTTAAAACTTTGTCTTCTCTATCTCCACCTTTAAGGTTTATACTTTATAAAACTACAGACTTTTAGGATTTAAAATAAAGAAAACATATCTGCGTTTATTTGCGTTTGTACGATATTTGGCCATTTACTCGTAAACATCCCATATAGGACATTTTACGATACAATGTTTTTGACTAGTGCGGTAAAGTTAACGTTATAAATTTTCATTAATTTAAAAGCTTTGCTTGCAAGTCGCAAAACATAGTTGTGTTCGTAAAAGTCGTTAATTTAATGGACACAATGAAAATGATTAAAAAGAACGAGTGTAAAAAACCTGTTGTGCTGATTTACGCTCCAATTTTGCATTTTCTAGAGTAATTTTTGAAACAAGGTAATTTTAATAATTTACAAATAATTTCCCTCAAAAAAGGTAATGGTAACCGTAGATCCGGATTTCGCACTTGTGGTGCTCATCAGTACGGTGCTAGGAATTAGGAGATGAAATGATGATGGAAAAATATGACACAGGATTCATGTAAAAGACAACCATCTGCCAAATTGCAAAATCAGCAGGTGTACCTTCATTTTGAAGGAAAATTAAGCGTCTCTACGGAGACAGATATAATTATCTTTACAGATATCCTAAGCTCTGGAGTTAATAAATTTAAAAAGGGATTTAGTGAGGGTGAATAAATAACAAAATCAATGAATAGCGAGCTTTCCCTCAAAAAAGGTAATGGTAACCGTAAATCCGGATTTCGCACTTGTGGTGCTCATCAGTACGGTGCTAGGAATTAGGAGATGAAATGATGATGGAAAAATATGACACAGGATTCATGTAAAAGACAACGATCTGACAAATTGCAGAATCCGCAGATGTACCTTCATTTTGAAGGAAAATTAAGCGTCTCTAAGGAGACAGATATAATTATCTTTACAGGTATCCGAAGCTCTGGAGTTAATAAATTTAAAAAGGGATTTAGTGAGGGTGAATAAATAACAAAAGCAATGAATAGCGAGCTTTCCCTTAAAAAAGGTAATGGTAACCGTAGATCCGGATTTCGCACTTGTGGTGCTCATCAGTACGGTGCTAGGAATTAGGAGATGAAATGATGAAATGTTGATGGAAAAATATGACACAGGATTCTTGTAAAAGACAACCATCTGTTAAATTGCAGAATCAGCAGATGTACCTTCATTTTAGATATCCTGAGCTCTGGAGTTAATAAATTTAAAAAGGGATTAAAAAGGGAAAGCTCGCTATTCATTGATTTTGTTATTTATTCACCCTCACTAAATCCCTTTTTAAATTTATTAACTCCAGAGCTTAGGATATCTGTAAAGATAATTATATCTGTCTCCGTAGAACGTAGTTTTTAGTGAGGGTGAATAAATAACAAAATCAATGAATAGCGAGCTTTCCCTTTTTAATCCCTTTTTAAATTTATTAACTCCAGAGCTTAGGATATTTGTAAAGATAATTATATCTGTCTCCGTAGAGACGCTTAATTTTCCTTCAAAATGAAGGTACATCTGCTGATTCTGCAATTTGACAGATGGTTGTCTTTTACATGAATCCTGTGTCATACTTTTCCATCATTATTTCATCATTTCATCTGCTAATTCCTAGTACCGTACTGATGATCACCACAAGTGCGAAATCTGGATCTACGGTTACCATTACCTTTTTTGAGGGAAAGCTCGCTATTCATTGATTTTGTTATTTATTTACCCTCACTAAATCCCTTTTTAAATTTATTAATAATTTATATTTTTTTTGCCATCCTAAAGGAAGAAACTTTATGTTTAAACAATTTTTGAACCATTTCTATTGGAGATGACTAGTTAGATATACCTCAACTAGTTTTGACCAAAAATTCGACCCGGGAGCTGACTGTGTGACGTTTGGATTACTTATTTTTGTTTCTCAGATAAAAATAGTTCATTGTGACTTACTATTCCAAGCTAATATTTCTACCTTCTTAATTAAATTCCAAGGTAGTAGAGAATAAAAAATACCCAAATTTATTGCTTTTATTTAAATGCTTTTTAAAGCAGGTACTTATTGAATTATTCATAAAAGAATTCTAAAACAGAAAAACACGCTTGTGTGTGTTGGGTATACTGAGCGCAACGCCACCCTGTTGGAAATGGCCACGGAATTTAATAGAAGGAAGCCAAAACAAAAATCTGCATGTCCTACGTACAGTTAATTTCAGATAAAATACAACGTTTTTTCTTCGTATAGATGCTCCATTTCACACTATTCATTTTGCACCCCTCATATACTATGACATATGTTATTTTTGATTTAAGTCAATCATTGTCAATAATTTTTGACTTTAGTCAAAATTACTTTTTTTAAATGGTTCTGCAACTTTCAGTCTTTACGAAATCGCAGATAATAACTCGACTGCAAGATGGATGGTCAGTAAGAAGGGTCGCCGAAAATTTTTATATTAATAAAGCCACTGTGGTTAGAATTTCGAAACGATGGCAAGAACATCAGTCTTTGGAGCGAAAGCGGGGTACCGGTTTGCAAAATAAGGTAAGCACAGAGGACGAGAGGGACAATTACTGAATAATTTGCCAGAGAACCCATTTTCCGCAGCTGTCGAAGCCATCAACACAACTGGTTTTCCTGGTTCCCGATCTACAGCATGCAGACGAGTGAAAAATTCTGACTTTTAATGTCGCATTGCATTACAGAAGACCCTTTTGACAGAGCAACAAAAACAAGCTCGACTGATCTTTGCTCTCAATCGCGCTACAGAGAATGAGGAATATTGGGACAGGGTTCTTTTTACTGATGAAAAAATTTTTCAATCTTCTTCGGATAGCCGAAAAATAAAAGTATATCGCCCACCTCGAAGTCGGTTTTTGAGCGATATACCCACCAGGTTAATAGAGCAGTACACTTCTCAGTGAACATGTGGGGTTGGATGTCTGCTAGAGGGTTAGCAGTGAGATATTTGGAAATATTGGAAGGGATAATGGTGCCGTCAGTTGATTTGGTATATCCAAACAATTAAATAATTTTTCAGCAGGACAATTGTCCTGTTTACACAGCTAATGCTGTACGTCGCTGGTTTCGAGACCAAAATATAGAAGTGCTGCTTTGGCTATCGAACAGTCCCGACCTTAACCCCATCGAAAATATTTGGGGAAGATTAGTCAAAATAATATATGAACATAATTGGAGGCTCCAAAATGCCGAAGAACTTTTAAATGCTATACGTAATGCATGGGATATCGTTTCTAACGATGAAGAATATTGTCGAAATTTGGCTTATTCCATGCCACGTCGATTGCAAATGGTTATTGTAAAAAGTTGAGCCGCCATTAAATATTAGTTTTTCTTTTATTTTCATCTTTATATTGCATGAAATTAAAATAATTTCTTTGTTTATGAAAACGCATGCATAAAAAACTCCGTGTAGTTCGCTTTTTACTAGGTCCATGAACTTGCCTTGCTCGTGTATACAAAGAGTTGTTCTTTAGCCTTGTTTAAAAATACTATTTTCTATTGCTAAGAAGTGTGAATTAGATAGTGACAAAATAATATATAATCCTCCAAGAGTTGCAGTTTTTAATACAGGGTTCCTAAGCAAATCCTTAGGGGGCCAAGCATCCGTGTATAAGACGCAGACAAACGGAAAAGCACATTAGGCAGAAAAGGATGGGCATGGGGCGATGTTGTCACTACATTTTACACGTAGTAAATCCATTCCAGGTTGTTGTTTTCTAATGTTTTCCATTTTCATACTTTTAGGACTGGTATAAAAATTGTTTTCGCTCGACTTTAATACCAAACTGATGAAAGATATCGTAAAAAAATATTTTTCGGCTTTTCATTTTGTAACCATTGTCCTTACGCACTGTTTACAGGCTGGGGACTGAGATACATGCAAATGCCTAACCTAAAGCGTTCATACACGGCCGGAGAAATCGACTGAGATATTTCCGTAGAAACTTTATCAAGCAAATAGGACTTGTTGACGCCTTCGAACGTCCAACCCGGGTTTTGCACTTTGATTCGAAATCAAAAAGGAGGAACAGTTAGATGTGGGGCCGTGCACAAATTACGTAACGGTGATTTTACCAATTTTTGACCCCCTCCCTATGTAATGTTTTGTAACGATTTGGCACGCCACTCCCCTAATATTACGTAACGATTTCAAGACCACTACCCCCCCCCCCCAAAAAAAAAAACTTTTCACTTATTTGCATTCCAAATTTGCTTAGTTTCACACAAATGCAAACGCTGTCGAAAACCCCCCTCCCCCCTACGTAACGTTTTGTAACCCCCCTCCCCCCTATGACCATTACGTAATTTTTGCACGGCCCCTGTAGTCCCAGTGGAGGAGAGCGAGAAAATTGATATTTTTTTCTTAAAAATTATACTCTTTAGACCTATTTCTTTGCGTTCCCGAAATTACGTAATTTTTGAAAAAAAATTATAAGCGGCGCCATTTTTATTTCGTGCTTTGTTTTTCTAACATTTTTGCGTTCGGCTAATTTAATTAGAATGGAAAGAAATTTAATTAAAAGCGAAGATATTTCTTTCTAATGTTAACAACCTCATGAGTTTATCGCTCAGTATCGTAAATAATGGACCCTGCCGCCTCCTTTAAGCAAGAAAAAGCTGTGGTTTGGACCTGAAAACATCTAATTTTTAATTAGATTAGATGTTTAAATCTGTCCCCTTCTTGAGCCTCACAATATCCCAATCTATTGTAAAACTCTTGGCGCGTAGCAGCCAACATTTCAGGGGTGATAGAGTTGCCCGCCTCCAAAATTTTCGCCCTCAACTCCTGTATAGTCGTAGGCCGTAAGTGAGGATGTTGGAAAATTTTGTCGTGCCAACAACCCCATAGGAAAAAGTCATTTGGCGCAAGATCTGGTGATCGAGGAGGCCATCGGATATTTCCATACGTGGAAATAATTCTATCAGCAAATACCTGACGAAGGTAATTTGTAGCCTGGCGTGAATTGTGGGATGAACAGCCATCTTGCTGAAACCACAATTCGTTCAAATTTATGTTGAGTTTCTTCAACCGTAGTAAAACCTGGTGTTGGAGTAGATCAACATATTTTTGGCTATTCAAATTCCCTTCAATGAAAAATGGTCCAATAATGTAATCCCCGACAATACCGCTCCAAACAATTAATTTTTGAGGATGTTGCGTTTTAACACTTGCGTGCAGATGTTTATTTTCGCGGGAACAATAGCGGCTATTTTGTGGATTGTGAGAGCTATGAAGTTCAAATGTCTTCTCGTCACTAAACAAAACTTTTGATAGGAAATTTTCGTTCCTGTTACATTTATCCCTCATAACCTCACAATATTCTAACCGGCGAAAATAATCACCTGGTTGCAATTCCTGCGACTTTCCAATCTTAAACGACTTGTAGCCGTATTTTTTTAGGATCCATTGGCAAGTACTGTTGGGAATATCTAGTGCCTCCGCAATCGGTTTCGTCGAACATGGTTCATGTGCCTCAACGTAAGCGCATACCATTTCGTCTCGTTCCACCCTGTGTGGAAGAACGGAATGCTCTGGTATTTCGCCGTCGTGGTAATACTTTCTACAACCATTTATGCACCCGTACCTTTCAAAACGATGATAAATGCTGTACAGTTTGAGCTACAGGAACCGGTCGATCTGGAAACGCAAAAACAAAAAGCCCAATGACCTCGTCCGCACTGTCACTTTTTATGTAGTTTTTAATAATAAAAATCTTTTCTTCTCGAGTATAAGGCACTTTAAAAACACAAAATTTACGAAACTGAAGCGACTCGAAAGGAAATAAAAATGAAATGCCCGTGAATCCCCGTTTTTCCTTGATCATCTCATGGTCTCTTGTCAGTCCGGAGATAATAAAAAACTGGCACCATTGCTCAATATACCTGTTTCTTTTGTGCGCGCAGAACTTTCTATGCCATTTCTGTTTGATTTATTGAAATCCTATCCCTAAGAAAAATCTTAGGAACCCTGTATAATTAAGTTAATTAAATTAAAAAAAAAGTTGATAGGTAAACTATAACAATAATAGAAATATCTTACGTACACTACAATTAGTAGGTAGTGCCCCAGGTGCATACTTAAAAGCGTGGGTATAGCTAAATACACTGAAAAAAAAACGTAGTTTGGTTTTTCATGTACGCATTTGATGTGAAACCAACTGTACGTCAAAATTCTTACAATAGACACTTAAAGTAAATATTTCAACGCATCGGTATCGGTATACCTAACGCGTTCGAAATAAAGCCAAAAGACACTACATTCAGGGTGACCAAAAATTTTAAGTAAAAATAGACAAAAATCCTATAATTTTCTCAAATTAACATTTTGTCCTAAAATTCCATTTTATTGTTCTTAAATTTTAACTAAAATAAAAAAGTTATTTTTTTCTCTGACATTTTTTTCCTGTTTATTCTATCCTTTTTGTCCAATGTCTATGGTAGGTAGCTTCGGATAATATTGGTATCTTTTTTTAGCACTCAGAACCAACAAAGATGCATGGTGTTATTATTATTATTTCTCAATTGCATCATCAATTTCTGTCATTTGTTGATTTTAAAATTGTCTGCAGAAAGAGAATAAATAAATTTTAACATACCTATGTATTTACTACCTAGTCGGCAAGTTGTTATCTCTAAGCGAATATGTTGTATTTAGAGGGATTATATACTTTGTATTTTGTAGAACAAAATGCCAAATAGACAAACAAAATATATTCAGTATTGGGAAAATACTTAGAGTTAACTTTAAAATAGACATCAGTGGAGTAAGACAGGTAGAAAGTCATGGTAGGTCCCAAAAGCACCAAAACTAAAAAAAATCTCATGAGAAGGTGGAGCAGCCGAAATAAATAATTAATAGACACGTAAAGTTCATTTTTAGTTTTATCAGCATTCGTATCCTTATCTCTATCGAGTCGACCTATCGAGCAGGTGTACTTTTAAACTAATGGCGCTCCAGTTGATCAAATGCGCTTTCGCTTTTCGTATCTAACGAGGTTTACGTGATGATTTTAAAAGTGCACCTGCTTTGTTGCTCTATGTTGGGAATTTGGAACCTTTGGTTGCACTAAAACAAAGTTATGATTGTTTTCCACAAACCAAAACTACAATTTTTTGCACTCGACGCGCGTTTCGCTAACAACGTTAGTTTCATCAGGAGATGATAAACAATGAACTAAATTAATCTACGCTCTATCATATATACAACCCTTTAGTGGACGGAGATAAGACTAATAATTTGTGATTAATCACGATTTTTAATCCTATCTCTCCTCAACCAAAGAATAAAATGTACTAAACGAAATGGGTCCTCTATCTTTATTTAAACTATTTCTAGATTTAATGATTTCCATACTTTCATATGCATTCAAAAGTCTTTTGTTTGGTACACTTTTTAGAAGATGTGAATCTATGATTGCTTTCAAAAGTATGCTCGGTCACACTTGACTTTTCTGTTCTTCGGTATTTTAAGTGTGCTAAGTGTTCTTTAAAACGTGTTTGAATAGAGCGTCTCGTTTGGCCAACATATTTTTTGTCACAATCCATGCAACTAATTTCGTAAATTCCACTTTTTTCTAGAACCGTAGTTTTATCCTTGGGATTTCCTAGTAAGCTTCTTATTGTGTTACCGGATTGATATACTAATTTAAGACCGGTGTTATTAAATACTTTTTGTAATCCTTCCGTTTAATTAGGATTATAAGTGAAGAAAAAAGTGGAATTCCGAAAGGTCTTTTGAAAAGAATGCCTATTTATCAGCTTATTTATTAAGCCTTTGTCGTAGCCGTTTTCGCCAGCTATATTCCTAATCCTATTCTTTTCTGCTACAAATCTTTCTTTGTTTAAGGGGAAATTTACTAATCTATATGTTAAAAAGTGCAAACTTGCAAGCTTATGTTGTAAGCAATGAAAAGAGTCATTTGGAATATACCTATTGGTGGTCGTTTCTTTTCTGTATAGGTCAAAGTCCAATTTATTTTTATTTCTTATAAGTAAAGTGTCTAGAAATGGCAGTGTACCGTTGTTCTCTGTTTCATTAGTAAATTTAATTGTGGGAAATTTGTTATTTATTTTTTCCATAAAATTTTCAACACTAGTTACTTTAGTGTTGAATACTGCAAACACATCGTCTACATACCTAAACCATACTCTGGGGAAACACTCAAATTCTTTACTTATATCTATATCAATATATATATTCAAATTTGCTCATAAAGAGGTTTGCGATCAAAGGTGATAAACTATTACCCATTGTGGTTCCTTCTAATTGCTGGTAGTAGTTATTTTTATATTGAAATTAATTTTGATTCATGCAGAGTTTTGTTAAAGATAGGTATTCTAAAGTCTGTTTGTCTTCTAGATTGTTTTTTCTTAGTAGTTTCTCCAGGTAATGTAAGGTATTGGGAATCGGCACACTAGGGAACAACGAACTAACATCAAACGAGATTAAAATTTCACCTTCTTGGAGTGAAAAATCTTTAACTTTGTTGATAAATTCAAGGGAATTTTGAACAGAAAAACCTTTTTCCTTTATAGGTAAATTTTCAAACTCGTTTGCTAGCCATTTCGAAATGTTGTAAGTAGGTGATCCTACAGCAGAAACTATAGGTCTAACCGATTTTCCAGTCTTGTGGATTTTCGGAAGACAATACAGTTTCGGCATAGTGGGATTGTTTACTTGTAGTTTATATTTAATATCGTCAGTAATAATATTGTTTCATTTTTTAATTGTGTTTTTTACTTCGTTAATAATTTTTGGTAAGGGTTTCTTTGGAACTTGTTTGTAGGGTCCATTTTTTATTAGGTTATCTACCCTTTCCAAATAAACTGTTTTATCTAATATAACAACTTTATTACTTTTGTCAGCCTTTAGATAGAAAACATCTTCGCTTGATTGGTCGACTCGATAGAGATAAAAATACGAATACTAATAAAACTGAAAATTAACTTTAACAGTGGGATTTACTAAAAGAGTTTAGTCTATTTTAGAACGGTCCTAAGTTTAAGTGAAATTTTTGGTTTTATGAATTTTAAGCCAACCGTCCTTGAGTTTTGGATACAGTTTGATTTATAAGAAGAATTTTAATAAATTTGCTTCTTGAATAATCATCTTAACACAATCTTTTGTTGGATTAAGGAAGAAAGTTTAAATTTAAAAGAAAATAAAATTTAAAAATTTAAACCCAAGCCATTGCGGAGTTTAAATAGTAAACACTCTGTAGAACAAATTAAAATTGGAGTTATATGTCAGTCTAATTAAAACTTACCCTTGTTAGTTAATTTTTCCAATTAATATTTGATGTCACACAACGATTTAGATGGGTAATAATAAAATAAGATGCAGATTACTTTTGTATTTATTTAAAAGGTGTTTTTACTTATGAAATGTATTAAAGAATTTAATCGCAAGCTTTGTTTACATTTCTGTCACCGTCGAAATGTCAGTTTCAAAACACTAGCTGCGTTCAAACCACAAACAGTGAGCTCAGATCTCTTATTTCTGCTTGTACCTTGGCTTGCACCAACCACTACTGATGAAAGCTACAGCTTTGAAATGAGTAGGCTAACCTTAATGTTTTAATTTCAGTTTGTAAATAAATGAATATAGTTCTTCTGGGTTTTTTGTTTTGTATATTTTTCGTGCATAATCAGTGACCTTCACTTATGTTTGTTTTGCCTCGTAGTGCCCTCATAAATATATTTTTTGTGCTGAAAACAGGTTCAAAATATGGCGTTTTTCTGGACAAAACGTAAGGTGCTTTATTTCTTATTGGGTTAACTTGGGATATTAAATAAGGTAATTAAGTTATTAAGTAATAAGGTAAATCAGTCCTTGTAAAAACAGTTACTTGGGAAAATTATAAACGAACTTATTACCAATTACCACAAAACAATCCTTTCTGGGGGCAATAAATTTAAACTACACCCCAGAGGTGGTTTAAAAAATCACAAACACAGATAATGAAGCTATTAGGTGCCAAATTTTTGCCGTATTCACCATTTGCCATTTTGAAACTTGTCAAAAAAAATAGTTTTAGGGCATTTTCTCTTAAATATGGTATATTTTGAGAAAAAAAACAGTTTTCCAGTGGTATTTTGCAATAACAATACAAAATAATTAATAACTTTGTGTCTTTTCTGTATGGGTAAGTGTTTTTTGAAAATTGGTTTTAAAATTTAGTACCCCCCACAGGTGTAAATATGTAGACCTGTGGGGGGTACTATTTTAGATCTTAGTAAATCCCACTGTAAGTGTCTAATGACTAAACCTTTGAAAAAAATTACTCGTTTCGCAGTTCCGAAAGCAGAATATGTTTCCAGATAGTGAGATAGCTCGAAATATGTCACTGGGTCGAACAAAATCAAATTATGTTGTTTAGTCTTTATGATTTGATAAAACAACAACTTCATAGGCGAAAAAACAATTGGACATGTATATTTAGTAGTAGTAGTAGTGAGGGGGCGGCCCGCAGGCCTGGCAACTAGGCCTCTTCATGGGCCCTTTCTGCCATACCGCATCTCGCACCCTTATCCTCCCACTCCCTCTGCATTTCTTGCCTCTTTCTCTGGACCCTTCCCGCCTTCGTTATGAAGGACAGTACGTCAGCCCATCTTAGAGAGTGTAGCTCCTCCTCTTCTATTGTGGGGGCACCCCCCGTCTGCTGCTTCAATCTGGCGTACCCGTCACACTCTCCTATCAGGTGCACCGCTGATTCCTCTGCCCACCCACATGCTGGGCAGGCGAAGTCGTCCAACATTCTGATGCATGTCAAGTGCTTGCGCAGCCGATTATGCCCCGTCAGCATTCCTACTAACAATCCAATGTCCTTGCAAGTTTTTCCCAGGAGCCATTTAGTTCTGGTCCACTCACGAACGGTTTGGACTGTCTGCACTCTCGCTCTTCCCTCCAGGACGATTTCAGTTGATCGCTCGCCCATTTATTGAGCTCGCTTTGCACCTGTTTTCTTGTGATTCCCAAGAGCGGTTCCGGTCCAATATATTGGGTTTCGGCACCAGCTTTGGCAAGGTCGTCCGCCTTCTCATTCCCCGGTATTCCCTCGTGGCCCGGGACCCACATCAGTGTCACCCTCTTGTCTTCAGCTAATGTCTGTAACGCGTTAACGCACTCTTCCACTAGGCTACTGACAATTTTTGGTGAACTAAGAGCCTTAGTTAGCAACTCTTTTGCTACCAGTTCCTCGATTGCCAGATGACACACTTTTTCCCCTCTGCCCTTCCATAGTCCCGTGTCTCTCAGTCGTAGGTGCGTCGCCATCGCTTCATTCTTGATCCAAGTTGGAAGCGAGGGGAGACCTAAGATGGTTTCCAAAGCTCTAATGGGGGTAGTCCTCATTGCGCCTGTTATTTCCCTGCAGAAGAGCCCCTGCAGGCTCATGAGCTTTCTGGAAGTGGTCAGGTTTTCTACTACAGGGCACCAGACCACTGACTCATATTGGATTCTTGGTCGTATGATGGCCTTGTATAACCAGTATAGGTTCTTGGGGGTGATACGCCATGTTCGACCGACCACTCGACGCAACTGCCACATTGTTGCCTGGACTTTTTCAGTCATTTTGGCAACATGCTGCCTCCACGTGAGTCCTTTGTCCAGTATGACTCCCAGATACTTAAGCTCTGATACTCAAGTTATGGGTCTGCCGTACATTATGGGAGCTCTGAAATCCTCTAGTTTCCTTTTTCTGGTGAAAAAGATCATTTTAGTTTTTGCAGGATTAACTGATAGGCCGTTCTGTCTGCACCAGTCTTCTATGATTCTGATCGCCTTTTGCATTCTTCCGCAGACAGTGGCGAGGAAGCGGCCAATCACGTCGTCGTCTGCATATGCTTCCGCGTCGAATCCTTCCTGTGGCAGGCGAGTTAGGAGATCGTCCATTATAAGGCACCACAGATGAGGAGAAAGGCAGCTGCCTAGGGGGCAGCCCCCCGTCACATCCACCTTGACCTTGGACTCTCCCAATCTTGCCTGTGCTTCCCTCTCTGTTAACGCAGACTTTAACCATTCGGTCAGACGTTCTTCCACTCCTCTTTCCTGAAGGGCAGATGCTATTATCTGCGTTCTTGCCTTGTCGAAGGCTCCTTCCACGTCAAAGAATACCATCAGTGTGTACTCCTGGTACTGGAGGGCCTTTTCTGCCTTGTGCACTACTGCTGCAAGAGCCGATTCCGTTGATCTGCCCTGTCTATATGCGCGCTGGTCCTTGTGGAATGGTCTGTTGGCCAGTATTCCCCCTTGAAGGTACCTCCTGGTGTGAGGAAGTAGTACCTCCAGGCCTCGCTGAAGCAGTGCCGGGAAGATCCCATCTGGACCTGGTGACTTGTACGGACTGAACTCGTTTATTGCCCAGGATATTGTATCATCCGTGACTACGCGATCTGCCAGCCCCCAATTCGGCGTTGCCCCCGCGTCAGGTGTAGTTGACATCCACTCGTCGTGCGGATCTCCATCCTCCGGAAAATGTACCTCCAAGAGATGTCTCAGTGACTCCTCTACGGAGTTGGTCCAAGTTTCGTCTTGCCTCTTGAATGAACTTAGGGTTTGCTTAGTTTCGTTGCTCAAGATTTTTAAGAGTCTAGAGATCTCCGGCAGTGAGGTTATTTTACTTCAGTATGTCCTCCAGCGCTCTCTCTTGCAGCGTCTTACCTCTTTTTTGAACTCTCTCCTAGCCTCCTTGTAATCATCCCAAGTTGCCTCGTCTCTTCTTGCCATCGCCTTGTTGAGGGCCTGCTTGGTTTTTCTGCGAAGTCTGTCGATCTTCCTATTCCACCAAGGTACCCTCCGTAAAGGCTCGGGGTTTAGGGGACATGCCTCTTCGAAGCTGGCCAAGATTGCCTGCTCCAGATTTGTCACCTCTTCTTCTAGACTCTCCTTCGTGGTTATGTCAGCTCCTACAGTTCCCTTCCTTCGATCTACTTCCGCTTGGTAGCTTTCCCAGTTCGTGGATCGTGGATTCCTTCGGAGTTTCTGGCACGTTTCCGCGGTTCTCACCCCAAATCCGATCATACGATGATTGGAAGTGATGACCTCCTTGGTAACTCTCCAATCGACGATGTCTTGAAGTAAGTCTCTTGAGACCAACGTTATATCAATAACTTCCTCCCGGTCCTTATTAACAAACGTGGGCTCCCTACCTCTGTTCGCGATTTCTAGGTTTGTCGTGGTTAGACACTCGTAAAGGGCTTCACCCCTTGGATTGATGTCACTGCTCCCCCACACTACGTGGTGGGAGTTCGCGTCACATCCGATAATTACCGGCAATCGTTTTTCCTCCGCAAATGCTATGACCTGCGCTAATTCCTCTGAAGGAGGTGGATGTTCGCTATCGTATGGAAGATACGCGCTACAAACTACAACCTTAATCCTATTGTCTCTTAGCTTGTCTTCCAAGAGCGCTGCCGCCACGTCTCGTGTCCTTAGTTGCGGTAATGCTACCGCAGTGAGGTCCCTCGATATTAGGATACAGCTTTTTGTTGGTTCTTCCTCATTATCTGTGTCTTCTCCGGCTATGATGTTGTAGCCGGTGCTGCCTAGTCCCCTACTTTTCTTCCTATAACATAGGGTTCTTGTATATTCTTGTTACTATTTTAGTCCTTTTTGGAGTGTGCTTAATATTTCTATTAAAAAGAACAATTTTATAATCTGATACTGGACTGTTTTCCGTCTTTGTGTTTTGACTAAAAGTTAAGTTAGTATATAGCAAGTCTAAACTGGTAGCATTTGTATTGCATATTCTGGTGGGAGTTTTAACTTTATTTGTTAAACGACGCATTAAATTTGCAAAATTTTCCTGATTAACTGCACTCAAACCATGTGGATTAAAATCTTCCAAACGTACTATTTGACACTTAGGTTTATAAAACTTATCTAAAAGAAGTCCCAGCTTTTCCTCAAAAACATCATCAGAAGTCGATCTATAGCACCACATTTTTGATCACATTGCCAACGTAGACCACATACCTCAAAATGTTTTAACACAAAAACATTTACGGTGGGATTTACTAAAATGGTTTAGTCTATTTTAAAGCGGTTCTAAGTTTAAGTGAAATTTTTGGTTTTAAGAATTTTATACCAACCTTCCTTGAGTTTTGGACATAGTTTGATTTTTAAAAAGAATTTTAATAAATTTGTTTATTGAATAATCATCTTACCACAATCTTTTGTTGGATTTAAAAGGATATTTTCAATTTAGAAGAAAAGAAAATTAAAAAATATAAACCCACGCGGGGTTCAAATAAGAATTACTCTGTAGAATAAATTAACATTGAGGTTATATGTAACTCTAATTAAAACTTACCCTTGTTAATTAATTTTTCCAAATAATACTTGATGTCACACTACGATTTAGATTAGTAATAATAAAATAATGAGTAGATTGATTTTCTATTTATTTAAAAGGTGTTTTTATTTATGAAATGTATCCGCAAGATAAACTGTATTACTTCTTTCTGAATTAGATTTTATGTCAGATGCTTGGAATCAACACCTACTATCTGTCAGAAAAAGTCGTAAAAAGTGAACCATACTTTAAGATGACAAGTTTGTATAAGAATTTGCTTAAATCTTATATGAATGCAAATTATATAGATGGTCAAGATCTGCAATATTGATCCGAACAATAATTAACAATTTAATAATTTAAATAACTTGTATTTGGGCGTCGAACTTTTTCAAACATTGCAACATACAAACAATGAGGAACTGAAATACGATTTTTTAAGCACAGCTTGCACTCAAATTAAAAATAGATACGATTTGCCTGCAAAAAAAGAATTAGGAAGGCAAAGGCTTGTACAATATAATCATGTAGTTGCGAGAATAATAAATGTCGAAGAACAGCTTGATTTGGCGTAAAAAATAGACGATAAATGGCTTGAAGTTGAGAATCACACAGATGATTTAAATCAATATTCTGAGTTAAAGATAGACACATTTTAGTTTACATTAAGAGAAATTAAGAATCAGCAAGGTGATTTTATTTTCCGAAATAGATTGGAAGTAAATACCTTGAATTGAATACCGCTAAGTTTACAGTGCATAAAAGAAGAACAAAATTGTGTGCAGTTTAACGTCAGCGTTAGAATGATCGAATATTTAAGAAACTATAAGAAGTTTTAGAATCATTTTTATACAGAAAATGTTGATCCTCAACAGTGAAACATTGAAAACAATGAAAACAGGGTAAATTAGATTGATTTGTAAATATTTTAATGTTGGATTTAGATTACACTTTGTAGAAATTTACCGTGGGATTTACTAAAAGGGTTTAGTTTTTAGAACGGTCCTAAGTTTAAGTGAAATTTTTGGTTTTAAGCATTTCAAACCAACCCTCCTTGAATTTTAGACATAGTTTGATTTATACGAAGAATATGAATAAATTTGTTTATTGAATAATCATCCTAACACGATCTTTTGCTGGATTTAAGAAGACAGTTTCAATTTAGAAGAAAAGAAAATTAAAAAAATTTAAGCCCACGCGGATTTTAAATAGTAAACACTCTGTAGAACAAATTAAAATTGGGGTTATATGTCACTTTAATTAAAACTTACCCTTGTTCATTAATTTTTCCAATCAATACTTGATGTCATACTACGATTTAGATGGGTAATAACAAAATAAGGAGTAGATTAATTTTGTATTTATTTAAGAGGTGTTTTTAATTATGAAATGTATTAAAAAAGTTAAATACAATTTTTGTCTACATTTCTGTCACTGTCGAAATGTCAGTTATTAGCTGCGTTGAAATCACAAACAGCGAGTTCAGATTTCTTAACTCTGCTTGTACCTTGGCTTGCACCAACCTCTACTGAAGAAAGCTCTACAGCTTTGAAATGGGTGGGCTTTGGGTAAGGAAGGCTTTCTTGAGTGCGCTTTTAGATAACCTCAGTTTGTAAATAAATTAATATAGTTGTTTTGGGTTTTTTGTTTGGTATATTTTTCGTGCATAATCAGTGACCTTCACTTATGTTTGTTTTGCCTAGTACTGCCCTCATAGATATATTTTTTGTGCCAAAAACGGGTCCAAATATGGCGTTTTTCTGAACAAAATTGGAGGTGTTTTATAGGTTAATGAACAACTTGGGGTATTATATAAGGTAAATTGATCTTTGTAAAAACGGTTACTTAGGGAAATTATAAACGAACTTATTACCAATTGCTACAAAACAATCGTTTCTGGGGGCTATAAATTTAAACCACCCCCCAGAGGTGGTCTAAAAAATCACCAACTTTCTAACCTTATATACAGATAATGAAGCTATTATGTGCCAAATTTTTAGCGTATTCACCATATGCCATTATGAAACCTGTCAAAAAAAATTAGTTTTAGGGCATTTTCTCTTAGAATAGCGTATATTTTGAGAAAAAAAGCAGTTTTTCAGTGGTACTTTGCAATAACAAGAAAAAATAATCAATAACTTTGTGTAGTTTTTGTATGGGTAAGTGTTTTTTTTAAATTGGTTTTAAAATTTAGTACCCCCACAGGTGTAAATATTTAAGCCTGTGTGGGGTACTATTTTAGATCTTAGTAAATCCCACTATTAAGTTTTATACGTTTTTGCATTTGTCAATAAAATATTTACAGTTTTTGTTTTCACGTGTGTATGATTTTTTTTTAATTTGGATAAAAATTATATTTGTAATTGTAAGGACCGTTTTCTCAATAGCGGGTGAACCGCGAGTTAGGGTAACCCTTGGACTAAACAGGTCCCAAAATACTGTATTTTTGAATATTTTGTAAAATTTTTGCCTTTTTTCGTTTAAATTGTTGATATCTAAACCAAAATCAATATTTATTGTGTAAAAATATTACCAGATACAGTATTTTGGGATTTATTTAATCCAGGGCTCACTAATTCGCAGGCGATAAACCGGCCCTAAATCCATCTAAAATCAATTTGTAGTACAAGCAACCAATATCCTTTTCTTTGGTACAAGCGAAAAAATTAAAAAATGTGTATAGCCTGGTTTTATCTTCAATTTTTTTGCTGCGATTTAAGAGTAAATATCCGGTAATTTTAAAACTTTGCTCTGGAAGTAATAACCATTGGTTCCTTAGTGTACTTATTTGAGTATTTTCGCTTTTGACAAATATCGCAACTTTTCACAACATCTTTATCTAGTCCCAACCAAGAGTAATATTTTTGAATTGTATTTATTATCCTTGAGATTCCGGCATGAACACATATGTAAGGCAAACAAAAATTATTTAAAATAATTATTTTTTCATCTTTGTCCACTATTTTTGTAACTTTTTTTTCATTGTTATTTCCTTGGCAGCCCAATTTATAAAATCTTTATTTTCATAATTTTTTATTCTTGGAAATTCAGTCACATTCATCAAGTCTCTCAAAATTTGGTGTTGCATTGATCAAGTTTTTTGACAAACATATAACGTGAAATTTTGTGGAACATAAAATAAACTTAAAGTAACACTCGTTACGGTCTTCTGCACTTTTTAATTTTGATGTTTTTGTTTCTCGGTTTATTCGACAGGTGGCACATACAGGTACTACGTCTCCGCGGATTACAAACTTTTTCTTTTAAATTCGAGAGGTGTGCATGGTGCCCGTGTAGCTTCAACTGCCAGGTACAATCCTATGACTCCCTGATGATTCCTGATAAGGATGAAACAGGTCTGTAGGTGTCTGGATTATTCATTAGACATTGGAGGCCTGGTCGTAGTTAAGTGAGAAACAAAAACGCTTTGTCCGATATGCCACGAGTGTTACTCTAATTTTTATTTGCGGACTCGAGATTTACTTTTTTTTTATAAAATAAACTTTCCAATTTTTTTGTTATATATTATTTTTCAATCTATTTAGTTTTGGTAAGGGTGCCCAAGCCAGCTTTATACAATTTTTTGGTGGTTTGAAAATTTCTACAATTTTTGGTTGATCAGGCCAATCGTTCATAAAATTTTCGAATTAAGTTTCATTTGAAGTTTATTTTTTTTTACTTTGCGCTCTCAGCGTAACCGCAATCATACCATCACTTACACTCTTAAGTTCACCCGAAATAATGACAATCTTTGACAAAGCGTCAGCAGTGACATGTCCTTTCCTTTAATGTATTCAACATTATAATCATATTCCTCTAAGCCTAACCTAAAATAGGTAGACAAGTGGACGATGGTCAGTTTTGAATTTAAGATGCCTATTATATAAGTAAAGGCTAGAAGTTTATTTTTAATAGTAGGATAGTTAATCTAGTCTTTATCTAAATGTCTAATTGCCTGTGCTAAGGATCTATGATTTTTAATAGATAAAACTGCTCCTAAATCTGTAAGATAAAATCCAATTATGCCAACCATTCTACTGAAGTTCCATAAGATCTATTTTGAAACATTCTTTTACATTAATCACAATTTTTAACTTGAAGAAATAAAGACACATTCTCTCAATTTTGTCCTACGTCGTACTCTACTAATTTGACGAATATTTCGCAATACTTAAAAAAGGGCTAATAACTCAGAACAAACTATTTCCTTTTCCAGTTATGTGAATTATTTTACACCTGACCATTCAGCAAAAATATTTTGATAAGCTATTTTCGTAAATGGGTAGTCCAATTAAAATAATACAAACTTGATGATTCATATTTTCTTACAGTCTTGTGGAATGATGTCTGCTGAATTGGCTGCGTATTATTTTTTAAATTATCTCGGACTATTAGGGTTAATAATTATTTATGGTACTAGTATGTTATGTTGAAAATAAGTCACGCGAGAAAGATTTATACCACGAGGCAACACCGTTCTCAACTTAAAAGCCAGTTAACTCATTTTCGTTTTAGTATCCTTTGGCCTATGATTTGTCCCTTATTGACACCAAACTGACAAAAAATATTCATGTTTTCCTTGTCAATTTGGTTATAAAAATGGCAGCCATAGTAGGCTAAAGGGCACTAAGGCAGTAGGAATTAACTGGCTTTTTAGTTGAAAACGGTGTTGCACGAGGCCGTCAGGCCGAGTGGTATAAATTATTAAGTGACTTAGGAAACATATCACACTAGTCGCATACAATGTTTTATCTAACAAGTGGAAGAAATCGTTTTTTTTTATAAGATAATAATTAATAAGCTGTAAGATCAAATCAAAGCTGCTTGCGTCTCAGTACTCTATAAATGTTAGAATGACTTGACAGTGACTTTTTTACATTTTGAACAAAGTAGGTTGTTTGTTTGTTTACCACAGGCAACCGATGAAATTATGTTCCTGAAGATATCCTTAGGTAAGCGGAAGAAGCAGCGATGCAGATTTTGCCAGAAAACGTCCCGAGGTACTTACGACAAGTAGTTCAAAATGTTTGAGTCTTGGATGAATCGGTGCATAACAAAATACAAATTGCAGAAAAAATACAAGGTACTAATGCGTCAGCGTCTTTCAGCACTATCAGCAGCTATACCCATATGGGAGCGTCTGGTTCCAATGAACCAACGAATTTTATAATGACTTCAAATTCAAATAAATCGTTAGCGTTTTCCTTTAATTTCAATATCAGTGTAAATTCTGCTTGTAATACTAATAAATAAATAGAATACTACTTCAAATATGATGGTGAGTTATGTGATGTGATGTCATAACTGTCATGTGTTGGATAAAAATTTTTTTATTCAAATGTTTTGAAGTTTTCACTTGATAATTTCAAAACATAATGAGCAACACCTGTACATGAAAATTGTCATGTGACATCTAACAAGGCCTTTCAAGATAAGAGTTCATTGTTTTTATCACTTTTTCGTATGAAAGTTTAACTAATTCCTCCACTGTATTCCCAAAGCCAGTTATAGGATCGTTTTTGGCTCATAAGATCTTTTGCTGAAGAAGTCGAGATCTACAATATAACAAAATATTATTAAATTCGCTAATTTTTTGGAATCACGATTAAAGTATGCCTCATCCCTTAGGGAAAAAATAGCACTTGCAATTGTGGGACCTTCACTGTAAAGTTTAGTTTTCTAGGTCATATGTAATTAATTACGATCTTCCAAATCTCACCAGATTCCTGGGGCCTAATTCTTGAATCTCGAGAGAAGGAACGATCCCTCAAGAGAAGGGATCAATCCCGGGGAATGATCCCATCCCTCGAAAAAAACATGCTTTCCATGAAACCTTTCCGAAATTTATTTTAGATTAAAAAAATATATATTTTACGCGCATGCGTGCCTGAGAAATTGGACCGATCCCTGGCTTTGAAGTCAAGCAGCGAACACCCAATTAGGCCCATGGGCACAATAGGCCCTTTTAAGGCCACCGTGCAGTTCAGCTTTTGTAAGAGAGCTAACCACCAGATCCAAATCCAATTTGATTTATTTTCTTCTTATACATATTATTCCCTGAGTAATAAATGTGCAATGGTATATACAAGGATGGTTAATGAGAAATTAACATACAATTACACCAATTATAATGTTGTGTTATTATTTAGCGCTTGCAAATTGCGTAAACAATTTACATCGCTAATTGAAATGCATTTACGCGACTTGCTTAGCATATTAGGGACTTTTAGGAAATAAACTCAAACTTTCCAAGTTTCGTATCCTTAGTGTCATAGAGAAAATATGCGCAGTTTATTTGAAATATTTAATATGATCTAAAAAACAGAAGCTGGTAAAATCGTACCGGTATAACTATGAAGCGATAACTTGGTATTTCTGTACGCGCTAGATATAAGGGGCTCGATGTTTTATGTTAATAATCTTTGTACACCTTTGTACATAACATTGAATATATTAAATATTGTTTAGGGAGAGGAATGTGTTCTATCTTTAACAATAAACTTATACTTGAATAACACCGAATGTCCGTGAGACGTCCTTTCTAGGTCCTCATAGGCCCTCAGACTTAAATTTTTCGTTTTCAGTACGTTTCAATAAATTGGTTTTGGTTTGGTCAAAAAATATACATTGTCGGGATGTTTCGAAGGGGCTTTCGATAGTACGTAGAAACAACTGGGTGGCGTTTTTTTTTAATTCTGTTTACATGAAAGAAGAAGGAATAATATATTAATGGGAAGCTCCAAGTGTGCTTTGAATAAAACTTTATATTCAAATATGTAATACATTGAAGAAACGTTTAGGGAAAGTTTAAATAAAGTCCGCTACACCACCGACATTTATCACGTGCGTTCCAAGAACGCTCAAAGGAATACATTTTTGGGAGTGGCTTTAAATAGAACGATTGTAACATACCTAGAAGTGAAGTTAAATAAAAGCTTGAACGAACGGTACTCACCAATTTAAGTCCATTTCATTTTTATTTAGACAAAACATAACCTCACTTTCCATAAAACAAAAACCAGATTTTTAAGTTGCCAAAATCAAGCGCCCTAGGTTGGTAATCGGCATTATAACTACACTGCTAACTTTAGATCACTCCGAATAACCTCTTATATTACGCTTTCATATCAATCAAATGCACCAGAGTGAAACAGCAAGATGCTAGATATACTTTATGGATGAAAAATATATTTGAAAGTAAAACTCGTGGCATATCGGACAAAGCGTTTTTGTTTCTCACTTTATTACGATCAGGCCTCCAATGTCTAATGGAGAATCCAGACACCCACATACCTGTTTCATCCTTATTAGGAATCATCAGGGAGTCATAGGATTATACCTGGCAGTTCAAGCTACACACTGACCATGCACACCTCTAGAATTTAAAACAAAAAGTTTGTAATCCTTGGGGACGTAGTAACTGTGTGCGCCACCTGTCGAATAAATCGAGAAACAAAAACATCAAAATTGAAAAGTGCAAGACACCGTAAATACAGAATCCTGTACCGTTCAGCAGGTTATAAAGTAGAAACCTGTAAAAGTATAAGGTCACTGTAACATGACTCTTAAAAAGAGGTAACGTTCGCAGCAGCAAGGATTACAAACTTTTTGTTTTAAATTCTAGAGGTGTGCATGGGCACTGTGTAGCTTCAACTGCCAGGTATAATCCTATGACTCCCTGATGATTCCTAATAAGGATGAAACAGGTCTGTAGGTGTCTGGATTCTCCATTAGACATTGGAGGCCTGGTCGTAATGAAGTGAGAAACAAAAACGCTTTGTCCGATATGCCACGAGTTTTACTTTCATTTTTATTTGCGGACACGAGATTCATTTTGTTGTTTTTTAAATATTTTGGCTTTTTAGTTCTGCGCAACAATCGCTCTAGAGGAGGCTTGCTGATGCCTTAAAATTAGGGCCACGTAGTATGAAGCTCCAATTGGGGGCGGTGCTGCTGCGAACGTTACCTCCTTTTAAGAGTCATGTTACAGTGACCTTATACTTTTACAGGTTTCTACTTTATAACCTGCTGAACGGTACAGGATTCTGTATTTACGGTGTCTTGCACTTTTCAATTTTGATGTTTTTGTTTCTCGGTTTATTCGACAGGTGGCGCACACAGTTACTACGTCCCCAAGGATTACAAACTTTTTGTTTTAAATTCTAGAGGTGTGCATGGTCACTGTGTAGCTTCAACTGATAAGGATGAAACAGGTCTGTGGGTGTCTGGATTCTCCATTAGGCATTGGAGGCCTGGTCGTTAGTTTGTTCGATTTTAATCAAAATGGGCATACAGCGGTTCTTAGAGAAGGGGATTATGAATTTTTTTCAGATTCAGATTTGAAATGAAAGGGCAAGTAAATTTAACCCAACCTAATTTACGGCCATCGCTTTTATTATTATGATATCAGAATGCTAAAAATTATTTTCTACTTTTTAGTGAACTTTATATTTTATAAAAGCTTGTATTTAAAAAGCGTTTTTTATAAAAAATTATTTTTTAATTTTTATATTTATACCCTAAATCGTCCATTTTGAATCCGCCATATTGAAATTTTCAAATCTGATAAAAAACTGATAATCCCCTTCCCTAAATATCCCTGTATGTCAATTTTGATTGAAATCGAACAAACTAAATCTTCTCTCCCCTCCACTTATTATTATTGTATTGTGACCGGATGTGTATAAGTCAGTTAAAATTAGTTGGTAAAACATGAGCAAAAATCGTCCATCTTGAATTCGTCATATTTAATTTTTAAAATGTGATCAAAAATTCGTATACTTTATCCCCAAAAACCCCTGTATACCAACTTTGGTTGAAATCGGACAAGCTAAATATTTTTCCCATTCCACTTTCCTCGTTAGGGGGAGGTGGGTACTTGATAATACCGGGTCTTCTAGACGCATACCAAATTTGAAGACAATAGAATGGGTATAAGTCAGTTAAAATTGGTTAGCAAAACATGACCAAAAATCGTCCATCTTGAATCCGCCATATTGATTTTTTAAAATCTGATCAAAAATTCGTATTCCTTATTACCAAAAACCGACGTATACCAATTTTGGGTGAAAAAAAACTCTCCAGGAAATGCCTAACATTACCATTTTATTTCATTCATTTGAGATTTCATAACCAGTACCTTCTATGATGTGTAGAGTTTGCACTATTTACATTTATGTATTGGATCAACACTTGCGGCCTTGGCCATATCTAGAACTCTATGATAAATTGCCTTACGATAACAATAACAAAATGGCAAAAAAATGGTTCAAAAACTTTCTATGACAGCTCATGATAAAATTTAAAGTAAATGAAATCTAAAATTTTCTGAATGAGGGCTTGTTCATACTGTGTCCAGTGTAGCCAAAAATATAGGGAGAAACAAAAAAATAAACTTGAGACTCAAATTCTTGTTGACAGTTGACGTCAATCAATGTGGATAAATTTCGGATGAAAAATGCTGTACTTCGTACTGTAGCAAATGGTTCAACTTTACAAGCTCTTCGTTCTTCTGCTTCAGCATTTTGATTTAGTTTTTTAAATCTAATTTTCTTCTTCTTTGTTTGGTTTGGAAGGACAGGGGTTAGATTGGGTGAGGACTTTATGAGGTCGGTTTAGTTGTTTTGAAATTTTTGGTTATGTCATCCTTTGTTAAGATAATTTAATTTATTTAACAATAAAAACTAAAACTTTGATTCACTTTCTTATTTGACATTCTGCCAAAAATAATAAAAAAGTTGAGGGGTATACATATTTTTAACAGTTTTTTGGCGCTCTCTCAAAACCACTTTTAGGCTAAATAAATCCTTTTAATTTTTTTAAAACTATTCTACGGCTTCCTTTGAAACCAAAATTTAAAAAATCACCCTCTACTACATCATCATAGGATTCTAAAGCCTGAATCTGATGATGCAAATTAGTCTCTGCAACTCGCTTTTTTAAGTTTCCAAGACAAGTAAGAAAACATAACGATTTCAACACTCTATTAAATAAGGATTTTAAGTAATTTTAACCTTAAACGCTTACTGTTAGTTTACCTTGTAAGCTTTTAGGGCTTAATTCAACTAACATTTAAAGTTGTCACGACGTAACCGGCACTACATAGAATTTCCTGAAAGTAGTAACAACTTGCTTTTGCTACGTGCCTGTATGCTATACCACGACGTAGTAATTTCCTAAGTGGGGAAAACTTTTCCGGTTATAATTACGTAGCCACGACTTCAAAGTTAAGTACAAAATACCACACTGATATGTCACAACCACGTTCCTGATACGTCGTGGAGGCGCTTTTTTATCTGTTAGAGTCGACAAAGGAGTGTATTAGCAACTATTATTCGGTTCTTTTTGGTACTATAAACTGCGTCTGTGTGATTGTGATTATCAAAACAAAGAATGTCGCCAAATTTGTAGATTTGGTATATACGATCAAAACGTTCAAAATTTTACGAGTAGAGAGTCAAAATTCAAATTCGAGGGAAATTTTAATGTGAATTATACAACACGTTTTTTGCAAAAAATAAGCCGCCCTCAAAATTCTGCTGTTTTCTTCTTTTTTCTATTCAGCAGCTGTGTCTCTTCAAGTGTGTTGGATATAGAAATTTGCGAAACATATTATAATTTGGATATAAAATAATTTATTTCTTCAATATTAGGGCTCAAAAAGCGAAATAAAAAAGACGGATTTTCTGTCCTTTGAAAAAACATGATTCCTTGTTAGTAGAAAATGTTACTTTAAAAGGGCTGCGACTTAAAAGTGGTCATAAAAAGTTATTTCCTCAACACTGCCACATTGTTATGCAACTATGTCATAAATTTTTGTAATAAAATTTAAGGCAATTTCCTAGTTGTGGCGTACAACGTCGACTACTTCAATGAGGCTTACATTTATTGAGGCAGACAAGTAACAAATTAAAGTCGGGACGATTACAAATTCACAAATAAGAAGAGAGCTTAGAGCGACGGGAACTTGCTATTGTCCCATCTCAAAACGGTACTTTAAAGGAGTACGGCTAAGAAGTCGTTTCTGAGAGTGATTAATACTCAAGGTCCACTTTTACGGGATACTAGAAACTATTCCAAACTTATAAGTCCCAAATTGTTCTTTTGCCGACCACTCTACTACTATAGAAAAGTAGCATGGCCTTTGCTCATTTGGTTATTACTATAAATGATAGTTGGGAAGTTTTTTTGGCATTTCTTTAAAATCTGTGCCCGGGACAATTTTATCTAGCAATCTCACTAGAGCGTACATCCTATAATAAAAAAAAATATTGAGTACCACAATTCTTTTATTAATAAAAATCTGCTTGTACTTTTTTTATAAATTTGGGTTAAAGACACGATGATGGCTATCGCTCTTGTGCTGTGTGTAATAGTTGTTGTTTTCTTGGTAGATTTTACCTAATATGGTTGTTTCTTGGGAGAATACATTTAGTTACTCTAGCGGACACCGATGCAAGGGCGAAAGCCAACATCAAGTTTGAAAACCAAGTGTTAAGGGTGATTCTTGCTGCTGCCGTAAATCAACGTATAAGTGCGCACATTTTTTTATTGGGTAAGAAACCTGCGCCCATGTGATTTTATCTTGGCATTACAAATCGACCCAAACCCGGATTAATAAAATTAACGTTACTTTTCAAAGTTGACGTATATCTGCCTCTTCTTCTCTTAATAAAAGATTAACAGAGAAAGATGCCTCAACGTCGAACAGTAACGTTGACTTTTGTTGCTACCTTTGGTTCTTTTTGTTATTTGTAGATAATATACTGGAGAACAAAAAAAATGCAACACCAGAAATGCCAGGCATTCCAGGGTACATCTAAGTTTCCAGGGAGACGTGGTAATCAACTATGATTGCACCCTATCATATCCCATACGTGTTCGATAGGCGACAAGTCCGGCGATCTTGCTGGCCATTCCAAATTCTCTATGCCAAATTCATGTAAGAAGTCCATAATTTCACGAGCAATATGCGGTCTGTCATTATTTTGTTGAAAGATCGCATTTGGGATAGTTTGTAGTAGGGATGTAAAACTGGCTACAGCACTTCATCGATATATCTCCGAGCAGTCAGATTACCGTTGATGAGTACTAGAGGTGATCTGCTTCCTAAATATATAGCACACCATACCATGATACTTTTCTGTCTTGCTGTATCACGTTCAACAGCAAAGTCTACATTTCGTTTCTCACCTCGAAATCGCCTAACCCTCATGCGTCCATCATGGCCGCTTAAACAAAATCTGGATTCGTCGCTGAAGCTTATGGTATTCTATTCGTCATCCCAGTTTTAACTATGTTGGGAATTTGGAACCTTTGGTTGCACTAAAACAAAATTATGATTGTTTTCCACAAACCAAAACTACACTTTTTTGCACTCGACGCGCGTTTCGCTAATAACGTTAGCATCATCAGGAGACGATAAACAATGAACTAAATTAATCTACGCTCTATCTTATATACAATCCTTTAGTGGGCGGAGATAAGACTAATAAATTGTGATTGATCACGATTTTTAATCCTATCTCTCCTCAACCAAAGAATAAAGTGTACTAAACGGGATGGGTCCTCTATCTTTATTTAAACTATTTCTGGATTTAATGATTTCCATACTTTCATATGCATTCAAAAGTCTTTTGTTTGGTACACTTTTTAGAAGTTTTAGGTTATCTAATGTGAATCTATGATTGTTTTCAAAAGCATGCTCGGCCACACTTGACTTTTCTGTTCTTCCGTATTTTAAGTGTGCTAAGTGTTCTTTAAAACGTGTTTGAATAGAGCGTCTCGTTTGGCCAACATATTTTTTGTCACAATCCATGCAACTAATTTTGTAAATTCCACTTTTTCTAGAACTGTAGTTTTATCCTTGGGATTTCCCAGTAAGCTTCTTATTGTGTTACCGGATTGATATACTAATTTAAGACCGGTGTTATTAAATACTTTGTGTAATCCTTTCGTATAATTAGGATTATAAGGAATTGATACAAATTTTGAGTCGCAGGTATCTTTTTGTCTGAAAAAGGTAGAATTCCGAAAGGTCTTTTGGAAAGAATGTCTATTTATCAGCTTATTTATTAAGCCTTCGTCGTAACCGTTTTCGCCAGCTATATTCCTAATCCTATTCTTTTCTGCTTCTGTTTTGCCGAGTTCTGCACCACTCCAAGTGGCGAGCCTTATGTTATGGGGTCAAAGGTAGCACCGAAAGCGGACGGTAAGCCCTCAGCCCCGTACCAAGCAATATTCGATTAACTGTCATTCTTGAAAACACTCGTCCCGTAGCTGCAACTAGAACATCTCTTACTTGGCGTGTACTGTCCCGGCGATTTTTAAGAGCAAGAAGTCTGAGATGCCGTAAATCACGACCTTGTAATAATCTAGGGCGTCCAGAACCCGCACGACGTCTATAAGTCTCATCATTGGACCACCTTCTCCAAAGTCTTAACACTGTTGATGGATTGGCATTAACCCTTCTTGCAATTTCCCGTAAACCAAAACTAGCCTCTTTCATGCCCACGAAGCGTTCTTTCTCGAAGTCTTTTAAATGACGAAATTGTTGGCGACCGCGAAGCAATTTAAAAACACCAAAAACTACGAGAAAAATTATTTAAAATTTTCAGAAAAGGTCTTTTATGTGTCGGTTGTTTTTGAAAATGAATAGAAAAAATCTGTGGAAAAAGAAAAGATTGGAAGACAATAAATTTATCAAATATTTCTTTGAGATAAGGTATACCCAAAAATAATTTTCATTTAAATTATTATCCTTATACGTGGTCTTGTATTTTTTTTGTTCTCCAGTATATATAAAATCCCGTGCCTGATAAAGGTATGAAATCGAAAATAATTAGATACATTGATTATAACGGTTTTTAATTAATTTAATATGCAAATAGAGCTAAAGATAAAACTCTTTAAATCATAACATGCAACTTAAGTGAGGATAATTTCGACAGTGAGGATAATTTCGGCAGTGAGGATAATTTCGGCGTTTTCCGAAAATATTTATGTATAAACAATGATCGAAATAACGTTCGAAAAGTATGCATTTCTCAGTAGTTTTAATTAAGCCCTTAGGTGTAGGAGTAAAAAATTCGTGAAAAAGGACCTGCGACCTTATAGGGTGAGCAATCTGCCTTCATTTTTAAATATATTTTATGTTAGGGTTAGTTTAAAAGCTTTAAAATTTATGTTTCAAGCTGTATTTTTTTTGTACAATTTTTGAAAAATTAAGTACCCGCCGAAATTACCGACAGCCTAGAACAAGGTGTACTAATTCTGGCGGCACTGTCGAAATTGCCTGCAGGAACAGTTTTTAATTTTTAACTTTTTTTTAAATTTATGTAGCAACAAAAATATTAAAAACAGATTTATAAAGAAATTTATATTTTCGTTCCTCTGGTAATTTCGTCATCTTTTTCTCAATTAAAACAATTTTTATTTTTTGATTTTGTTAAACTGTTACTAATGCTAATTTGTCCTTTTTCGTCATTTAATAAAGTTTAAAAATGAAACTGGTTTTCTTTGTTTAATAGGGACGGGATTAAAGTAATATTTTTTCAAGGTAAAAGTTTGTAGCCTGAGAGTGGAATGCTAAATTATTTGCAAGATAAAAATACATTTTGGTCTTGTTGTTTATACAATAATTTGTTAAGAAACAAATTAAAATATATTAAAAAAAGTTAGCTTTAATCTCTACAGGATAAAAGTGTCATTTTATTCCTTAGAAATAAATTAGAAATGTATTTTTTTCCCTGAACTCCACTTTTTAAATGATTTTATTTAACTTCGCAGATTCTAACTGTATGTCCATCAAATCTTGCGATGTAGGTCCGGTGACAAACAATATTGGGAACAAATTTGGGGGGTAGGGGTGCTTGAGGGATGTAAAGGGGGTAAATTCAGAACTTTGTAATGAAAACAGATACAAAAGCAACAATATACCTTGTGCATATTAATGACTGGAATTTTTTTTTCTGGAATAAAAACTAATTCTAATTATTTTCATCCACTGAATTCAAAAATCACCATAAAAATTAGAGATTAGCTCTGGTTTTGGAGATAAGGTGATATTTTACATTTTATATCCTCTAAAAGCATCGAAAGAGAAAATAATAGAAAGGGCAGAGAACTGGATAGGGTGGTGAGTTAGAAATAGTGGTACGCCACCATCGAAATTGACTATCGATAATATCGATAGAAATAAAACTACAGAACTATCGATAGTTTTAATTTAGCTATCGATATTTGCAATACAGCCCTACTATTCTCGCGGGGACTCCCTTCTTTCCGAAATAATTTGCGCATCTTTTTATTCAGGGCGACCGATACCTTACAGTTCAGTTTTATATTTCTAACACACACACGGAGAAACAATATATCATCGCAAACTGACTTTAGTGTTTATGCTGTAAATCTAAGGTTTACATTTTACATACAATATTTCTGTTTTGTTTAGTGCAAAATTTGTTGTTTTGGAGTGTTTTTAAAGTAAAACTTATTGTATTAACATGCCTCGTAAATGTGTAAATTTAGTTAAAAATTTTTGTTATATTTGTGGAGAAATAACGTTTTGTTCACAGAAACGCAATTTGACGCCTCTTGTGAAGACTGCTTACCAACTTTATTTTGGAATGAAGGTAGGAGACCAGGATAAGTCATGGGCTCCACATATATGTTGCAACTCGTGTTCAGTTCTATTACGAGAATGGCTTAAAAATAAAATACGATCGACGGCTTTTGGGGTGCCCGTGGTTTGACGGGAGCCTACAAACCACATAGATGACTGCTATTTTTGCTTGACTCCACCTATCAATGCAGGATTGACAACGAAAAAATGAGGAACAGTTCAATATCCGAATCTCCCATCTGCTATTCGACCTATTCCACATTCAGAAATTTTACCATTTTCTACTCCACCTCAAAACTATGAATTGGAAGTAGAGAGTGAAGACAATGTGGAAGATGAGGAATTAAACATGCCTTCAATATCACAGGAGAAGTCAGAACTTCTAGGATCAAGGTTACAGCAATGGAATCTTCTTCAACCAGATGTCAGGGTCTCTAAGTACAGTCAGCGGAATCTGTTACCTTTTTTTAAGAAGGAGAATAATCTTGTTTTTTGCTGTGATATTAATGGTCTGATGAAAAGTTTGAAAATGGAGCTTAATCCAACTGAATGGAGGCTATTCATAGACTCTTCCAAGCTTAAACCAAGCTGTATTGCTTCATAATGGCAATCGTTTTCCTTCTGTTCCTGTTGGTCACGCAGTTCATATGAAGGAGACTTACGCAAATATGGCAACCCTTCTCAACTCAATCAAATATGCTGAACATAAGTGAAAAATCTGTGGCGACCTAAAAGTCATTGCTATACTATTATGCAATTAGGGTACACTAAATACTGTTGCTTTTTATATATGTGGGATAGTAGAGATAGGAAATCACACTATATCCAAGTAGATTGGCCTGCAAGGAATGTTAAACCTAGTGAGCAAAATGTCGTTGCCGAGCCTCTCGTGAATCCAAAAGATGTTCTTCTTCTACCCCTACATATCAAGCTCGGTTTAATGAAGAATTTTGTCAAAGGCTTAAACTAAGATGGTCAGGCTTTTAAATATTTAAGAGAAAAATTTCCCAAACTAAGTGATGCAAAAGTCAAGAAAGGCATCTTCGTTGTGCCACAAATACGTGAACTCGTAAAGGAATCTGCTTTCGATCTAGTTCTGGAGGAAAAGAAAAGGAAGCTTGGGAAGCTCTTAAGGGAGTTATGCATGGATTTTTAGTGAACAGAAGGGAGGAAAATTACACTCAATTGGTAAAAGTGCTTCTAGAAAAGTACCATCAACTCGGATGTAATATGTCACTAAAACTACATTCTATCCACTCCTATCTTGATTTTTTCCCATCCAGTTGTGGAGCTGTCAGTGACGAGCATGGGGAAAGATTCCATTCCATATTTCTCTCATGGAACGGAGAGGAATGAAGCAATGCTCGCGGATTACTGCTGGTTTATGTACAGGGATACTCCAGAAATTACTTACAACAGGAAAGCCAAAAGACAGCGATCTCATGAAGCCCCCAATTAATTCTTCATATATTTAACTACCGGTGACTGTTCTTTTGTCATTTATAGTGTGTAACTGTCATTAAAAATACACCTTTTAATATTATTAGCATACATAATTCATATTTTTCGTTACCTCATATCCTTATTAAATGAAAAGCTCATTATTTTTTATCACAGAAACTATAGCTAATAAAAAATTTTCTTTATCATATTCGTTTTTCGCAATCCAAAATTGGTAGGAATTAACTCATAAGTTGAAGGAAACAAAACAAAAAATTTTTGTTGGACAGTGTAAGTGGAAATCCCATGTCATGTGTCAAAAATTTCTACGGATATCACATCTTACATCAATTACTGACAATACAATTTTGTGGAAAAAAATCGAGGGTAGAGGGTGGTTGAGGTGTGTAAAGGGGGGACGTTCATAACGTTGAAACCAAAGCAGGTACAGGATGTTTGTTTATAACTGGAACACTCAGTATCTTTTTTATTATTGAAATTACAGGGTAGTTTTAAATTCGAAAATTTCTTAGCAAATTGCAACGAACTTCAGCTCTATATCAACTTTTTTTTGTTGCCCTTGGCATACAGGGTGTGCCAATAAAGACAATTTTTTTTAAATGGAACACCCTGTATATTTTTGCTTTTTTTAATTTTCTTAAAAATTAGCTTTCGATAACACCAAACGTTATTCAAATATCTTTTGTAGTTCTTAAGATATTTGTGTTTAATAATTTTCAAAATAAAATGTATTAAAAGCGACCATTTGATCAAGCTAATAAGTAGGGCTTATCTTTATTTCCAACAATATAAACTCACAAATCTAATGGCCTTGAAAACAAACAATTGATGATGATGATAACAAGTATTGTCAAACACATGGTGGTCAATAAATAGATCAATGCTTATCTCCAACTACTCATAACTACTTGGTATTGTCCCATTCTTGCCGATCCATTGATTGAAACTTCCATTTAGAACATTTTGGACTCCACGAACATTATGAGGGGAGTCCTCATCTTACTGATATATTAACATTCAGCTGCTCTAGTGGCAAAGTTTCCAAAAAATCTACAAGTAATTTTCTAAAAAGTCCAAGTAAATATCTCCTGTTAGCAAGCGTTCGAAGAGAACTGATCCACTGCCTTTCTTGAGTTTTGATTAATTTTGTAAAATTTGGATTGTTGGTTGCCCACATTCTATTATTTTGCTTATTAACTTCCCCGCAAGTAAGAAAAGTGGATTCGTCCGACCATAGTATACGATTCGCCATATTAGAATCTTCGTCCATTCTTTTAAGCATGTGTTGGGTAAACTCTACTCTTTTCCTTTTTTGTTCTGGAGTTAATTGTTTACAATGTTGTCTTTTATAAGCCCAGAAAGAATACTTCTTAAGCACACTTTTCACCTTCCACTGAGATCTGCAACACTCTTGCCATCTTGCCGTAATATTTGCGAGATTTTTCGTAACGATAACTTCATATTTTCCTCCACATGTAGCAAAATATTTAAATTATTCTGTTCACTCTCAGGGACAACTCGCTTCTTTCTTTCTACGGAAGAAGTTTCTCGAAATTTTCTGTGTATGTGAATTACTGTCGATTTACTTGGTCTCCCAGGATATCGCTCTCTATCCTCTCGTATGGTTGCTGGAGCATTCTTATTATTTTTCCAAACATTAAAATAATTTCTTGGTGTTCTTCACTTGAATAGAGATATATTTTTCGTTATTTTGTAACTTAAAAACTTCTTAGTGGACAACTAGGTGTTTTTGACAAATAGTTTGGACAAATGGTGTTGCCTTTAATCATTTTGTTCCAAGACCACTAGATTTTTGAATTCATATTGTTGTAAATAAAGAAATACATTAATGGCCCACTTGGTGGTTTTTTTTTGAGTTAAACGATTTTATTAAAAAATTGCACTTAAAAGTAAAAAATTTTATTACAGTCTAGGTTTTACAATAGCGTTAATGGCACATTATATATTTTTAAGTTCGATATAAACTAAAATTTTGTATAGAACTTACAAATAGATAAAAAAAAATTAAAAACTATTTTAAGATTCAAAAGCTAACTTTGCCCTGTTGATTAAGAACTAATTTCTGAATCTAAATTACAAATAGATATTTTTATTATGTTTATAGTTTAGAAGTAGGTACTTGTTCGCCCTAAAAAGTCACAACTTGTAAAAATGGAGTGGTGAGGGCAGTTTCGGCGTTTTCCAAAAATATCGTACTTATTAAGAATTACCGAAGAATGCGTACAAGAGATATTTTGAGTCTTTATATCAATATTAATTAAAGTTTCATTCAGATTTATATATTTTAGTAATATGGCTGTCGAGGAATGTTAAATACTTGGGGATAATACTAGACTCTAAGCTAACATAGACTCAACATATCGAGAACATAATAAAGAAAGCGGAAATGACCCTGTCGGAGATTAGACGCCGACATGAAAAACAGTGGGGACTCAGACTGGCTGTACAAAACGGTGGTAATACCATCCATTACGTATGCTACTCTAGTTTGGTGGCCAAAAGTAACTCAATAGCAAGGTGCAAAAACTTGCTTGCCTCAGCGTCACATGTGCAATGAGATCTACACCAACAACTTCGATGCAGGTGATTATAGACTTTCCCCTACTTCACGGGGTGATATAGGGAGAGGCAAAGATCGGACTCCATCGTCTTCAAAAAACTATGAACCTACAGACAAGAATGCATAAGAGATTTTTAGATATACCAATCGTACACATGAGATCAGACCAGATATTATCAAAATACCTGCCCTAGAAGTAATTATACAGGAGAGAGTATCGTGGTCAGGACAAAACAATCCGCTGCCACAGGAAGGACTGATCTGGTACACAGACGGATCCAAAACTGACGAAGGCAGTGGGGCAGAAATATTAGGGGAAAGACCTAGGAGAGATCTGAATTTCTCACTTGGATTTTACCGGACAGTTTTCCCAGCAGAAATCTTTGCCATCCTAGAATGTACAAGCGAGAACAATAGATTGGGATACTTCGGTCAAACCAAATCTACATACTCAGTTAGCCAGGCAGCTCTTAGGGCGCTTATGTGTTTGAAGGTCACCTCAAAGCAAGTGTGGGAATGCCTTGCTGAACTAGTGATACTGGCGGAACATAATAAAATAAAATTAGTATGGGTGCCAGGACATAGAGATATCCAAGGCCATGAAAAGCTGACTTGCAAGAGAAGGATCGTCAAAAAAATATATTGGACAAGAGTCAGCCCTGGAGTACCAAAATGCACTATAAGGTTCCAGGTCAAACTCTGGATAAGGGAAAAACATGAAAACCACTGGCTAGAAAGACAGGGGCTAAGACACAACAGAGTCTTTTCAAAGACATGAATGTCAAACTTACGAAAGACCTGCTAAGTTATAGTAGGATGCAAGTGAGAACTATAATAGGAATCATGACCGGCTATACGGAGGTTAAAGTTCACCTAAACAACAAGGGCCTGTATCACGGAGTAGAACATGTAATATGCCAATGTATATTATATTTGGGGAAGTTGAACTAGACTCAGCGTCGACTACTGCATTAAGGACTTGTACAAACTTGCACAGGGGACAAAATTAATGGAGTGGTTGGTCTAGGAACCAAGAGGGTGCACAATAAGCCAGTAATGGCTGCAGTGCAGTGACTGTAGCTTGCCACCAGGTAGGTTGGCGTCACAATTGTGGGGTTTTAGTCGGTGGGAATCCCATACTCTCCGGGCTTTTCTGGTAGAGGAGAAGAAATGACTCTGGCCGATTTCACCCATATCGGTAATTTTTATATTTTTTTATTTTTCATCAAAAATTGGAATCTAACCTTTCTCTTTTGGTTTAGAACTGATTTCTGAAACAAAATTACACGTTGTGTTCATAGTTTAGAAGTATTCGCACTAGAAAGTTTTAACTTAAGAAACTAGAGTTTTAAGTCACTGAAAATACTCTCACTCAACTTACTTTAAAAAAAAGTAGTTTAAAACATTCGTAAATTTTTAGTCATAAATAAATAAATTAAATAAATAAATAAATAGGTCTTTATTTTCCAGCACTTAAAATAAGAAAAAGAAAACGCAAAAAACATATTCCTAAAGCTATATTAAAAAAAAGAAAAAAAAAGAGCTATAAAAACGCTGGGTATCTTACCGTGGCAAGGCATCCTCTGTTTTTAATCTTAAGCAAAAAAAGAAAATCGTTAATAAAATATGTATTCTCGAATCTCCCCAGTAGATGCAGACGACTGCTAAACAACTACTCCTCTGGCTAATGCCTCGACAGGTATTGAATTAAAAATTGTATATCTGCCAATGTATCTTAAAACGAATTACTAATTGCAATAATAAAAACTAATTAGTTAAAAAAAAAATTTACAATTTAAATTTTAAAGATCAATGATTAATTAGTTATGATTTGTTTTTTTATGTAAGTTTATCTTGTTTATTAAAAAGCTTAATTTTGAGATGATATTTAAAACGTTGTATACTTTTTTGTTTTAAATGATCAGCGCATGGATTTGTGTCTAGGTGTACGAAGTCTATTAATATGTCTTAGGTGGGCAACATTTGTAGTTAAAATTTTGTCATATAGATATTTTGGTTTTTTATTGCAAATTATTTTATGAAAAAGGCAAGAGGTGTGGAGAATTCCTCTTACTTTCATGTCTAACCGCTTTATTTATAGTATTTTAAACCACTTTAATTCTACGTACATCTGTATAATCGAAACAAGGACACAGATTACCTTTTTCACATTAAAACTAAGATACTGTCTGACCTGATAAATAGCTTTGAGATTCATATATGCCGTCCTTATACAAGCGTTGATATGTGGTTTAAAATGTAAAAAGTTGTCAAATAATACACCTAAATTTCTTGCTTTGTTTACTGGATAGGTACGCTCAATACCCATTGTTATACAGAATCACGTTCATCAATTTTTTGTCTATTTTCTCTTGTACCTAAGATCATAAGATTTGTTTTTTTTTTGGAGTTTATGGTAAGACAATGATTATTTGATTCAATTGCAATCAACAAATCTTTTGGGTAGAAGGAAAAGGATAACTGGTGATCATCAGCAAATTTAATTGAATTGCACTGTTTTATTTCTGTATCTATTCTATATGTATAGCAAATATACAATAATGGTCCTGAAATTGACCCTTGGGCAACGCCTTTTGTGACGTCTCTTGGGTGAGAGATTAGGTCATTAAATTTAACTCTTTGGGTCCTTCCTGTAAAGAAACTTTGTGCAAGATATATAGATAGAACCATAGATATAAGAATGTCAATAAAAAGTGAGTGGCTCATGGTATCGAAAGCCTTGCTAAAATCAATTAGAACAAGAGTGATGAGTTTTGTTTTATCACCTACAGTTAAAAGTGTCGTTTCACAACTGTAGCCAGGTCTAAAGCCACTTTAATTAGGAGGTAGTAGGTTGTGTTCGCTAAGTATTATCTTAATTGTTGGTTCATAACTGTTTCTACAATTTTTGATAAAGTACATAAGATACTAACCGGTCGCAAGTCCTTAAGTGCTTCTGGTTTATTATTTTTTGGTAAAGGCGGTACAATTGCATGTTTCCAAACGCTTGGAAATACACCTGATGTTAAGCTTGTATTAACTAAATGAGTAGGAAATAGTAAATAGATAGCACCAATTGTATTTGATTTTAACCCGTAAACAATTTTTTGTATTTCGGCTTCTGATACCTCTTTAAAGTTAAAGTGAAAAGTTGTATTTATTGTTTTGTATATCGTGGTTGTGTCTGGATTTACCGGTATATCAGGAATATTATCAATAAAAAAAGTATTTATCTGGTTATACTTATATTTAAAGTCTTATTAATCCCCCCCCCCCCATTCTTAATTGGTGTTCAACAAATTACTTTTTTTCGTGTCTGCAAACTAATGTTGCGTAATTTCATAGCTGTTTAAAGGAATTATGGTCACTTTCCCTTTAAGTACGCTTCCATTTAGATTTAGCTTTATACCTTAATGAAAAAAATGAATTTGAGGTTTTCAGTCAACCAAGGATTGTGTTTTTTGGTTATCCTGATAGTTTTCACTAGCGCTTGTCTATCAAACAGTTTTAATATTTCTGCTAATAAAAATCCAACCTTGTTGTCCAGATCTGGAATATTGTAAACCTGACCAAAGGGAATCCGTAACTCATCATTAATAATACTTTTAATAATACTTAATATTTTTGAAGACTGAACCAGGCTTCTCTCTGGTCAGGCTTAGTTCACAATAGATTATGTCATGGTGGAATATGTAATCTGCTGGAATAACCCCTGAGGACTTTATAAGTGATGTATCTGAGACTAAATTAAGTAATGTAGCACTTGTTAACCTGACACGAGTAGGGTCTTCAATATTTTGTTGTAGATCAAGCGACTTGAGAATATGATTAAATTTAAAAAACGCGTCATTTAAGGTTAAAAGGTCAACATTATAGTCGCCCAAATAAAAGATGTCATCAACCTAAGAGAAAAAAAATGCAACCGACTCCTTAAAAAACTCGTTTAGTGGCACACCAGGAGGCCGATACATTATCGCAACACCAAACGTATGGTTTTCCAATTTCCAAGCTCGATTCTAAAATACTAAAATTTATTGAATTCTTAACATATATACAACCTCCTCCTTCTCTCCTCATTTGCCTATCAACGCGAATAAGGTGATATCTGTCAATAGATATCACATAATCGTCTATTTTATTAGTTAACCACGATTCAGTTACGTAAAATAAATCATAATCGGCGCTTAGCAAAAGCGTCCTTACCCGATATCATCACGATGTCGATGTGTGCTTTACGCATTCATTAAAAATCAACACTTTCAGGATTTTTAATGGAAAACTCCACTTCAAAGCGAAAACTAATTTTGTAAACGCTTTTTGCGTTCAACAGCAAATAGAAAACGTTTAATTTCTGTGAAGTGCACCGGTGCAAAAAACGGAGTCATGTTTGTCAAGTCGACCGGTTTGTGGATTTAATACTTTTATTGTTTCGCCACAAAAGAAATTTTATGATTGAAACCGAGTATAACAAACCAAGGAGTAGCGACAGCATCCGTCGGCACCTTTGATGTTTAGGGGACCATTTTTCACAAGCGATATGAGTGGAATTCCCACCATTTTACTGCTCATCGTCAGATAAACTGCTCGAACACATGTTAATATTCCGTTTTATTGTGCTATGGACAAAATTTATATACACTGCCGAAAAATTAGGACTGTGTTCCAAAGTTAATTTTCAAGAAAATTTTTCAAATTAAAAGTCAATATTAGGTATAAAGTTTTTAATGAAATGGAATAAATTATATATTACAAATATTTATTAAAAACGATTAACGACTTAAATGACTAAACAACAAGTTAACTTAACGTTATTGAAATTAAACTAGGGTAACGGCACTAGTCGTTGGCCACTTAATCAGGTTGTTGTCTTGTATTTACTCTAAAATTGACTAAGTTTTTATTTTTACAAGATTTTTTAATTTTTTCAATAGAGGAATGAGTTAAGATTTCAATAAAAAATTTTGTTTTTACTTAAAAACCATACTTTAGTACAAAAAACTTAAATAAACTAAAATACATGGAAATTGCCAGACGTTGGCCATCAAAATAAGTCATTGGCACATCTGAATCCAGTCGTTGGCCGGGAGGTAATCTCATTGTATTTCTTATAATTTTTTGCACTTATCGCAAACAAAATCAAGACAGGAAAAGTGAAAACTTCTGAAGCATAATTGGACAGTTTTTTTTGATGAAGATTCCATAAACAGTTTTATTTTTGTAAAAGCGGGAAAAGGTTTCGTTTGAGGTGTAGTTTCGGCATCATCCAGATGATTACGAATTTGAGCAAAATCAAACATAATACATAATATAGCAAAAATTCTCTGTTTTCTAAATATGTCTTGTCTTTATCTTCACCATTGGTATTTTTATTATTCTAATAAATAACGGTTTTCATCAGTTTGTGTTTTATTTCTAATTTTAGATTTTTCGTCTTTTTTCTTTTTTTCTTGTTTTGATTTGGTGATATTATCCATTTTTTCGCTTGAATTTATCTTATTATCCTCTACATTATCTGCACATATTGTATTTTCATTTTCTTCTGATTAACTTTCTCTCTCTGCTCTGTTATTAAATTCTTATTTGTATCTATTATCTCTACTTTTAGACTTTTGCTTATAAATTTAGGTTGTTTGCCTTTATTTTTTTAAATTAAAATTAGTTTGGCTTCTTGTGGCATCATTAGTTCTTTTCTCTGATATATGTACTTTTAATCCACTTTTAAGTAACATACTTTTAATTTCTTCCGACCTTTCTTTAGTTTCCTTATGATCTTCTTCTGTAATATGTTGCTTATTTGAAGTACTTTTTCCATTCATTTTTTCCTTTTTTACAACTACTTTCTTTAATTTTTTATTCTTCTTCGTAAGTCTTTGCTGTTTTCGGTCATTTTTTAGTTTTTCTTTCGCCATTTTTTCCTCGATTTTCCTTTTTTCTGCGTTTTTTCTTGCTGAAGAGGTCAACACAAAAGGAAGCTTTTCTGTCTGCTTTTTACCTTTTCTTTGTGGGGTTTTTGGCCAAAAAAAGTATTTATTGTTTCATTAACAGCAATTACGGCTTGCTTAAACTCCACTGGGGCGTCGTACGTGCGAAAAGTTATTATTTTCCGACCTTGTTAGATAGATAACTATTATCAAACCAGTTCGAAAAGTTTAACGCATACAAAAATTTACATTTTTCACACGAAGTAGGTAAAATTTTTAGTTATTGGGCACCTAAAATTCAGTTAATGGCTACCCTGCCAACAACTGATTTTGAGATTCGAACAAAGGTATCAAATTTATTTTGTATATATAAAATGAATGGCATATTTCTTAAAAAACTCAAAAAATTTAAAATATCTAAATAGCAATCATTGGCCGATCCCGACCAACTACTAATTTTTTCCGAAAAAATACGCCATTTATTGGCCACTAAATAAACTCTTCTATTATTCCTTAAAAATCCAAAAAATATAATCCTAATAATATTTTATCACTAAGCAACTAATTAAACCTTACCATCAGTTAGCAGATCCTTAAGGATTCCTTAAGAAAAACGTGAAATTCCTTTGCACACTGTATGCACTCAAAACAAATAGACGCGCAGACAAGATAGCGCTTTTCCAAATAAATAAAAAGCGCGAGAGAATCACATAATTTTAACGTTATTTTCTGAATTAGAAAATAATTGTCCAATGACTTAAGATTGGCCAAAGACTAGTGCCGTTACCCTATTTTGGGTGCGCATGTTATTGTAATTACGGTACGTATATATTACAATTAAGCTACGTATGTTTAGGGACAGGGTGGTTCACTAGTTTTTCCCATATATTTTGATTATTAATTTTCGTCTTAAAAAAATAATTTAAGAAGCCTTAGATCGGCATTTTTTTTTGTTTTAGTTACAGCAACAAGTAGATTTTGACGTTTACCATATAGGTTTTTGGAAGGAAAGTTAAATTTTTTATTTTATGAAACATACTATTTAAAAAAAGTGAGATCTAACTGCCCCTTTTATGATAAATTTAAAATAAATATCGTACTGAAACAAAAAATTAAATCGTTAAAATGGGTGTAAGAAAATTTAATAATTTAAATATTAAAACTTTTTATCTTCTAACAGCTTTTCGGTCAGATACTTTATTTTTTAATTCCCGATTGGTTGTCAAACAACAACGGTATGCACAAGCATACATTTAAAAAAAAATAGGAATCGCTCCAAATCAAACCAGATATAAACTCACTAATAAAGTCATAAAAGGGAAACGCTTACCTTATATAATTACCTTACACCTCTAATAAAACTACTGGTATTTAACTGGAAGGTGAATTTGCGGATATAATTAATCCCAACCCATAAAATTTTACTAATTCTCTATCCTTTCAAATAAAAAAAAAGTACTTATAATAATCCTAATGACCGTTGAACAAGGAACTCTGCCTTAAAATAAACTAGTAGAAAGAAATCAATAATAAGAACAAATTTTGTAAAATCACATATAAAATAAATTAATTAACAAAACCTAAACTAGTAAATTAACGCCTAACTCCCGGTCTACTACGCTAGTTTTCTGCTCGACTGCTAGAAAATAAAAAAAGGTCATTAATTCCCGGACCAAATAGAGGAAATTTTATTGAACTTTATTTCGCATATGGGCTCTCAGAAAGTGTACTCAAGCTGTCGCCACTCTGCGGTTTGTTATACTCTGTTTGAAATATATACCCCTGGATTTTATTAAAAGCTGTTTCCAAGTATCAAACCAAACGTTCTAAAATAGAAAGTGTCAGCTTCTAAGGCTAGTCTGAAAAAACTCCACCATATTAGTGGAGTAAATTCGAAGGGATTTTTAAAGGAAAGCTGCAAAAAGGGTATGTTTGATTATATTTGGTATATTAATACCTAACACCAAAAAGTAAATTTCCAGTCGAAGATTTCCTATTTTTCCACCACAGAAATCAAGATGACGGCTGCCAAAATTAGGAAAAATTAAAGGAGGACGCACTAATTACATTGATTACCGGGATGTGTGAAATTGGCTGGGCTTGTAATATGTTAGAGCCCCAACCTCCCTGATAATTTTCCAATAAAAATTTGGGGGGGTCATAGGTTCCATTTGTAAGTTATATTGATTTAAACGGAAGCCACTGAAAATGCGAATAAATTCGACGCTTATTACATTTTCACAATTAGTTTTGTTTTATTAAAAAGACTTATACGGCCAAGCAGCCGTGTATAAGACGCACACAAACGGAAAAGCACATTAGGCAGAAAAGGATGGGCATGGGGCGATGTTGTCACTACATCTTACACGTAGTAAATCCATTCCAGGTTGTTGTTTTCTAATGTTTTCCATTTTCATACCTTTAGGACTGGAATAAAAATTGTTTTTGCTCAACTTTAATACTAAACTGATGAAAGATATCGTAAAAAAAAATATTTTTCGGCTTTTCATTTTCTAACCATTGTCCTTACGCACTGTTTACAGGCTGGGAACTGAGATACATGCAAATGCCGAACCTAAAGCGTTCATACACGGCCGGAGAAATCGACTGAGATATTTCCGTAGAAACTTTATCAAGCAAATAGGACGGGTTGACGCCTTCGAACGTCCAACCCGGGTTTTGCACTTTGATTTGAAATCAAAAAGGAGGAACAGTCAGATGTGGGGCCGTGCACAAATTACGTAACGGTGATTTTACCAATTTTTGACCCCCTCCCTATGTAATGTTTTGTAAAAAAACTTTTCACTTATTTTCATTCCAAATTTTCTTAGTTTCACACAAATGCAAACGCTGTCGAAAACCCCCCTCCCCCCTACGTAACGGTTTGTAACCCCCTCCCCCTATGACCATTACGTAATTTGTGCACGGCTCCTGTAGTCCCAGTGGAGGAGGGCGAGAAAATTGATATTTTTTTCTTAAAAATTATACTCTTTAGACCTATTTATTTGCGTTCCCGAAATTACGTAATTTTTGAGCGGCGCCATTTTTATTTCGTGCTTTGTTTTGTTTATATCCTTTTTTTACGTTTTTGCGTTCGGCTAATTTAATTGAAAAATTTTTGCCTGCGGCGCACTTTATCTTCTCACTCGAAACCAAGATCCCCCGTTTTAGGAAAACTGATCCCGTCTCTATTTCTAAATTTTTTCGAATAAAAGTAGAGTATGACCATAGGGGAAATAATTTTTTTCTATGGTATGACGAAAATTTCGAGAAAGTTGAAGAAAAAAATAAAAAAAGTGGTAGAGCTCAAGTTTTTCGTAAAAAAAAACGTTTTTTGTAAAGAAATAGAGCAAAATAAATCTTTTCACCCCTTTTTGGGTGTTACAAATATTGGCAGCCCCTTATTTTTCGCTTTTACCCTCCCGCTAGTTTTGAAGAATTGGTTCGCTACATGTTTCGAGATCATGTCATAAAACACCTCGAAAATATCAAATGTAGTGTAGGGCCAGCTCTATTTAAAATCAATAATATCGCAAGCAAAAAGCTCTGTAGGAAAAACAGCGCCGTTTATTGATTTCTTTGGCTGCTAGTGCTAGCTGCATGGTTTGGCCGTTTCCAGATAGATGTCACTAGTAGAACAGAATGGAAAGAAATTTAATTAAAAGCGAAGATATTTCTTTCTAATGTTAACAATCTTACGAGTTTATCGCTCAGTATCGTAAATAATGGACCCTCCTTTAAGCAAGAAAAAACTGTGGTTTGGACCTGAAAACATCTAATTTTTAATTAGATTAGATGTTCAAATCTGTCCCCTTCTTGAGCCTCACAATATCCCAATCTATTGTAAAACTCTTGGCGCGTAGCAGCCAACATTTCAGGGGTGATAGAGTTGCCCGCCTCCAAAATTTTCGCCCTCAACTCCTGTATAGTCGTAGGCCGTAAGTGAGGGTGTTGGAAAATTTTGTCGTGCCAACAACCCCATAGGAAAAAGTCATTTGGCGCAAGATCTGGTGATCGAGGAAGCCATCGGATATTTCCATACGTGGAAATAATTATATCACCAAATACCTGACGAAGGTAATTTGTAGCCTGGCGTGAATTGTGAAATGATCAGCCATCTTGCTAAAACCACAATTCGTACAAATTTTTTTAATGAAGAAGATCAACATATTTTTGGCTATTCAAATTCCCTTCAATGAAAAAGGGTCCAATAATGTGATCCCCGACAATACCGCTCCAAACATTTAATTTTTGAGGATGTTGCGTTCTAACACTTGCGTGCAGATATTTATTTTCGCGGGACCAATAGCGGCTATTTTGTGGATTGTGAGAGCTATGAAGTTCAAATGTCTTTTCGTCACTAAACAAAACTTTTGATAGGAAATTTTCGTTCCTGTCACATTTATCCCTCATAACCTCACAATATTCTAACCGGCGAAAATAATCACCTGGTTGCAATTCCTGCGACTTCCCAATCTTAAACGACTTGTAGCCGTATTTTTTTAGGATCCATTGGCAAGTACTGTTGGGAATATCCAGTGCCTCCGCAATCGGTTTCGTCGAACATGGTTCATGTTGTAGTCCAAAAAGTCCAATGACCTCGTTCACACTGTCACTTTTTATGTAGTTTTTAATAAGAAAAATCTTTTCTTCTCGAGTATACGGCATTTTAAAAACACAAAATTTACGAAACTGAAGCGACTCGAAGGAAATAAAAATGCAATGCTTATGAATCCCAGTTTTTCCTCGATCATCTCATGGTGTGGCCGCCATCTAGCGGAATTTGCAGACATCTTGTCAACGTCACACACACACACAAAGAGTGGCGACAATTTTTTCTCGAAGCAGTCCGGAGATAATAACAAACTGGCACCATTGCTCAATATAACTGTTTCTTTTGTGCGCGCAGGACTTTCTATGCCATTTCTGTTTGATTTATTGAAATCCTATCCCTAAGAAAAATCTTAGGAACCCTGTATATAAAAATATTCTATTGTATATTTTTTTTTTAAATATTTAAAATTGATTTTATCCATATTTATGTATATACTTATGTGCCTTAATTAAACAGTTGTCCAAAATAATAAAAAGTGACGCTTTAACAATTACCTACGTCTTTTTTTAAATGGATTCACTAGGGTTATAAGATAAACAATAACTTTTATTTAATTAAATAACCCTTAAGTATGATATCACTGAACAAGCAAACAAGAAACAGAACTCCGGTGTGCGCGAAATGTCGATGCAAGTAGCCGCGCATCTTCCATCTTTGGCAGATAACTTAATTCGCGCCATTTCTATTCATCTTAGCTGTAAACACTGTTGTGTTAATTTAAGTTTCTTTAGCGTGACTGTTGAACTCGTGTATGTACAACGAGTATCTTTGAATTATTGTTTTTTTGTTTTATACTAAAAAAAAATATTTTGAATTCGTCGCATACATAGGTAATACTAAATTGTGCTTATAACGTGCTCATTTTACAAAATGAAAAACCTACAATCCGCATCAGGTAAACGTTTCTCCAAAAAATAAGGATGGGGAAAAGGCTATAAGATCCAGGTGTCAAGAATTTTCTGTACCTAATTATGTTCATTAATACTAGTGTGTAATAGTAATAATAAACTTTAAAAATATAAAAAAAAACTAATAATATGGAGACATTAATAGGTAATAGTTTTAAAATCATGTATAATGAATAATATACAGGTATAATATTAACATAGAAGGTGTCCCAAAAGTTCGTGTCCACCCTAATACTTCAAAACCAAAAGAGGCGGAGAAGTAAAATTTCACTCAATTATTTAGACAAAAAAGTATCTTTTTTGATGCTAATCATCGCACCCGTCATTAAGGAGGCCGATGTCGATATTTTTTTAAACTGAGATACCCTGTATATTTTGTTAAATTTAAATAGAGCTTTTCCTTCTGTTTTCAAAAACACCTAATATGTTACTGTTTTTAAATAAAATAGGAAATCATCCTCATAAGACTAAAAAGTTAAACAAGAAAGCAGATGAAGGGAAAATTTAATGCCCTAATAAATTTATAGAAAAGATTTGTGGCGTAGAGGGCAAAGGGTGAGGGAATAAATCGGAAAAAAGTTTTTCCTCGACCAACTGAGCTACCGAGGAACCCCAAAGACATGTTATAGAGACAAGGAGGTACAAACGGTACACGACATATAGCGTTTTATTAGGGGTGTCAGATGGCGAAGGGTGAGGGAATAAATCGAAAAAAAGATTTTCCTCGACCAGGATTTGAACCCGGGACCTCTAGAATACCAGTCTAATGCTCTACCTACTGAGCTACCGAGGAACCCCAGTTCCGGGTTTAAATCCCGGTCGAGGAAAAACTTTTTTCCGATTTATTCCCTTACCCTTTGCTCTTTACCGCACAAATCTTTTCCGTAAGAAAACAGATATTCGGTAATTCTGTGTCTAAATCATTGCTCTTATTTAAAAGTTTTTCTCATTTTATTTAAATACCGTTACAGAAAAAGGTAACATCTTTGGAATTTTTGGAAACAGAATGAAAATCACTATTCAAATTTTAGAAAATATACAGTATATATTATTTAAAAAAGTATTCTGTCGCCCTAGCTTCCAACCATTAATAAATGGCGGCACAATTGGGATCCAAAAAGATACTTTTTTTGGAAACTATCTAATTCTGTGAAATTTTTGTTGTCTGTCTCTTTTGGTTTTGGAGATATTAGGGTGGACTTGGATTTTTAGGACAATCTGTACATATTTCCATAAGTATAAAGTCTGTGGTACTAAGGCGAAACCCAATATGTCTTATGATCCTAGGCTAGGCCATACAACTGCCACTCAAGGCTTTCCAACTCTTTTTATTACCTTTTTTACTAGTTAAGCGGCCATTTTTTATATTTACTGTCAAATATAAAGTTGAAAGGGAAAAGCAATAGGAGTTAGGGCGCCTTTTGTGAAGATCGTGCAGATTAGACTTAAATTTACCACCTCAGTTTCAGTTACTATAAGTTTAATTCGCAACAAGAACAATATGCTTTGGGTTCTAGTTAGTGTGTAAAGTACTGTGCCGGACAAGAAAGGGGAGGGGGGAAATTGTTTTCAAATTTAAACACACTCAACATCATCAGCCTAAGAAAGTTGAATCTTTTTTTACTAATTATAAATTTTACGTAAACAGGTTCATTTGGTTCAATGTACCTATATAACTTTTTTATGTTTATTCTCATAAATTGGTGCTTGCTTAATAGGTTAGCAAACTATTATTTGCCTAGCAGAAAGAAGAAGAAACAAAATATTTACGAGGTGTTTTAAAAAAACAAAAACAAACAAGCAAACGAACTATACTACTACTATAGAAACTAATACGGTTCTGTCTAAAATTTTCGAACCTAATCCGGTCCCGCGTTCTCTGCCAAGTCATCGAGCTCAAGGTCACCGAGAGCCTACGTGCGCAGAACGCCCAAAAGGGAAGAGTTTCGCTTCTTTTATATGATTTTATCGAGCATTTTGTGTTAGCTATGTACAGGGCGGTACAATAAAATCATAATTGGGAATTAATAAACGTAAAAATTTACTACGTTAAATAAAAAAGTTACTACTCATACTTGGATAATTTAAAAAATCTAAATCAATCAAAATATTTCTGTGGTACTTATTAGTTAAATCACCCTGTAATGTCGAATAGCAGGGTTATTCGAAAATAATCGTGATATAGTTGGTAGTCACAAAAAAATATATTTACTGTTTAATGTATTTATTTAAATTCACGTCACGATTCAGAATGACACTCTGAAATCTACATAGATGAGGATAACCAAAATGAAAATATTTTAAGGGCTAGGATATATTCAAGATTTAGAAATAATACTAAATATACACTGTGGATAGAAAATAATGAAGGCAGTATTCGGGGGTATTATTGCACTTGTAAATCTGGATCCCGAACAGTAGGAACATGTGCACGTGTTGCAAGTGTTGTCTGGTTTTTAGGATATGCACGACACAGGGAAAATGTGAAATATCCCACAACAGCACTGTTGGGTAATATTTTGGATGCACACCATAGGCATGATAACGAAATGGACGTTAACTTTGTGAAATAATCGGTTTTCCAGAGCCGAAGTAAAATCGATTATTTTCAGAACCACAATTTCTTACTCAAGAATTCGTACTTTCAATTTTATTTAGGTACCTAGTTTATTTCTGATTTTGGAGCAACCTATGTGTGAAATATCATCTGACCTAATCCTAATCTAAACGGTCCTCAAGTAACGGCAAAGGAGTACAAAATGTTAGACTGGAACGTTCAAGACCACTCTGTAAATTAAAAACGCGTTTTTCCGCAAAATCAATCGTGTAGCTACGATTGATTTTAAGTAAAGAACCGTAAATATATGTTTATTATGATAAAGACCTAAAACATAATTATTTTAGATTAACCCTGATTTCCGACATTATAGGGTAACTTAGCTATAAAACTAATAAGCACTACCTACTTTTAAATTATCCAACTATAATTACTTTTTTATTTAACGTAGGAAGCTCTTGCGTTTATTAATTCCCATCAATGATTTTTTTGTACTACCCTATACATAAATGGGATAAAATGCTCGATAATATATTTCAGTATTTCAGGGTTACTTAATTAAAGAAAAATTATTTTTGATCTTATAACCATAGTCAACTATTGAAAAAAAATATTTTTTAATAAAGCGTCACTTTTTATTATTTCGGACAAATGTGTAATTAGGGCTCAGAAAAGTCTGGATAAAATTAATTTTAAAAATTGAAAAAAGACGCTTGTTTAAAATACAGCATCAACACTATCTTATTTTTCTTGATTTTTAAAAGATTATACAACAAAATGCAGTCAGATTTTTGGATCCACTCTGTATACATTTAAAATACGAGTGCGAGCAAAAACTGATACAATCGATAAAAATGAATGTATTTTTAATAAAATAAAACCAATTTTAAATTTGTTGCTTCATTTAAAAAAGTTATTTAATAAAATGTAATAAAGCATCGTATTATTCCATATATGTATGCGGTTAAATATAGGCCTTTCCCAGGCCAAACTTGTAAGCAAGATCTAAAATCTAGCAGGCCATGGAGCCGTTTTGGCTTCGCGCCTATGCACATGCGCGAAAATTTTACGAGGCGGCCGGTTTCGCGAGCTTCGTCTTCCCCTTCGGTCGAGACGCCATTTTTGTTGATTTGTTTTGATCTCACAGTCTTTTTCCGCGTTTTCGTTTATGCAATTTTTTTTCTTGTGATATTTTTAATCTTTGGTTACGCGAAAGCTTTTAGGAGTTATAATAAAAACTGTTTATATCTTGGAGCTTAAGATGTTGCCGCATAAAAAGACGTGCTGTGTTTGTGGATGCCGCCAAACAACAAAAGTGAAGTTCCACAGGTTGGTAGCTATTTTTTCTTAAAATTTGAAGAAAAAAAAAGTGAAAATACCTAAAAATTATTTCTATCCATATATTTATTTATGTAAAAATAGAAAATACTGATTTTCTAAAAACGTAAACAAATAGAAAAATTTTGACAACTATCTTTCTGGATTTTGGTTGGTTTTGGAAGCTTTGACGCCAGAAAGAGACAATAAGAGTCATAAAAGAGTAAAAGAGAAAGGTATAGGCGTATATATAGGACATCCTGCTTACAAAGTTGTGCATGCCGAAAGCATTGCAATGGCGTATATTTAAGCTCAAACATATATGTATTATTCGCATTCCCAGTGGCGTCCGTTGAAATCAATATAATTTAAAAACGGAACCTATAACTTAAAAACGGAACCTATGACCCCCCAAATTTTTTTTTGGAAAATTATCAGGGACATTGGGGCTCTACCATATCTCTGGGGCTCTATCATATATCTAATTTCACACATCCCGGTAATCAATGTGAAAATTAACCGAATTATAGTAAGAAGGCCCCACTTAATCCAAAAATATAAAAAATTGAAATGTGTCACTTGAATAACTTTTAAGTAAATGCAATTTGTCATTCTGAAATCCAGATGGCGGAGATTAAAACAAAAAATAACATATCTGCGTATTAGCATTTCTGCACGCACAAAACAATTTAAAATTTTTGTAAAAAACAAAAGATCAAAAGATCTTGGGTGGAAATAACAAAAATTCAAACTTGGATGGGCATCCCACAAGGAACACACAAAAGCGAAAAGAGAAATGATTAAATGATGTTTCGCCCTGGGTAACCAGCGTGGGCTCATCAGTAGTTTCACTGGTCACCCTCCACTATACATCATTAAACACCATCATACACTCTGATTTCCAACCTTGAACCACTCACAAATAGGCATCGTTCCGCACTGGTACTTATCCAAGTTACCTGATACGAATTCGTCCTGGCGTGTTAATATTTCCAGTAGGAATATGCTCCTAAGGCAATTAAAACAATAAAGAAGTTAGAAAAACTCCAAATCAGTTACTTCAACCGAAAAGAAACTAAAAAACAAAAGATCAAAAGATCTTGGGTGGAAATAACAAAAATTCAAACTTGGATGAGCATCCCACAAGGAACACACAAAAGCGAAAAGAGAAATGATTAAATGATGTTTCGCCCTGGGTAACCAGTGTGGGCTCATCAGTAGTTTCACTGGTCACCCTTCACTATACATCATTAAACACCATCATACACTTTGATTTCCAACCTGGAACCACTCACAAATAGGCATCGTTCTGCACTGGTACTTATCCAAGTTTCCTGATACGAATTCGTCCTGGCGTGTTAATATTTCTAGTAGGATTATGCTCGTAAGGCAATTAAAACAAAAAAGAAGTTAGAAAACCTCCAAATCAGTTACTTCAACCGAAAAGAAACTAAAAAACAAAAGATCAAAAGATCTTGGGTGGAAATAACAAAAATTCAAAAATGGATGAGCATCCCACAAGGAACACACAAAAGATCAAAGCGAAAAGAGAAATGATTAAACGATGTTTCGCCCTGGGTAACCAGCGTGGGCTAATCAGTAGTTTCAATGGTCACCCTCCACTATACATCATTAAACACCATCATACACTTTGATTTCCAACCTTAAACCACTCACAAATAGGCATCGTTCCGCAATGGTACTTATCCAAGTTACCTGATACGAATTCGTCCTGGCGTGTTAATATTTCCAGTAGGATTATGCTCATAAGGCAATTAAAACAAAAAAGAAGTTAGAAAACCTCCAAATCAGTTACTTCAACCGAAAAGAAACTAAAAAACAAAAGATCAAAAGATCTTGGGTGGAAATAACGAAAATTCAAACTTGGATGAGCATACCACAAGGAACACACAAAAGATCAAAGCGAAAAGAGAAATTATTAAACGATGTTTCGCCCTGGGTAACCAGCGTGGGCTCATCAGTAGTTTCACTGGTCACCCTCCACTATACATCATTAAACACCATCATACAATTTGATTTCCAACCTTGAACCACTCAAAAATAGGCATCGTTCCGCACTGGTACTTATCCAAGTTACCTGATGTATGATGGTTGCTATGTTTTCATGGGTATTGAGTTCGTTTTCAAAACTCATTGTATCTTTTTCTTTTATATAGCGTGTTCTTTATCAAGACCAAGAACACGATATGTAAAAGAAAAAGATAGAATGAGTTTTGAAAACGAACTCAATACCCATGAAAACATAGCAGGTGTTTAATGATGTATAGTGGAGGGTGACCAGTGAAACTACTGATGAGCTCACGCTGGTTACCCAGGGCGAAACATCGTTTAATCATTTCTCTTTTCGCTTTGATCTTTTGTGGGTTCCTTGTGGGATGCTCATCCAAGTTTGAATTTTTGTTATTTCCACCCAAGATCTTTTGATCTTTTGTTTTTTAGTTTCTTTTCGGTTGAAGTAACTGATTTGGAGGTTTTCTAACTTCTTTTTTGTGTTAAAATTTTTGTGTTAAAAAAGAACTACATTTTAATAGCTTAGTTATAATGGTGAACGCTTAAGTCAAAACAAGTATTTTTTTGTTTTTTCTTCGTAATGTAAACAAAAAGTACTTGGCAAAATATTAGGTTTCGTTAAGTTGTACAGGGTGGTCCAAATTCGAGGGACCTCTATAGCTTTGGGCTTTTGCAGCATAGTTAGCCCAAAACTAATATACATGTTACGGGCTCGATTTTCAAGACAAGTCGAAAACTAAAAACCGCATTGCGATATGTCAAAGCGTTTCTGAGCTACAGGGTGATTCTCAAAAATGTGCGATATTAAAGGCCTTATAAAACTTTTTTAATTGTAAAGATGGAGATTTTCATTAAAAACATTTTTTGAAGATTTTTTAAAGACAAATCTACCTGTTTCACCGATTTTCTCTTAAGGCCTTTAGTTCCCGAGATATCCCACAAATTTTCTAAAAAATTAGTTTTCTAATAAAATTTCCTGTCGAACGATGTGCCATACATCTATTTTTATTAAATAAAATTTTATTGTTTTTTTTTTCATACAAAATCAAGTTGGCTACGACACGAGGGAACACAGCAACCTCGAACTTTAACTTCTAGTTTACTATAATTACCAACCCTAAAATAATAAACAAAAATAAAATTATTAAAAGTTTTTATTTAAAATTTTCATTAATTAAACTATGTAACACCTAAAATCTACATCTAATAATTTTCTTTAATTCTAAAACAAATGCTCAAATTAACGTCCGTTTTCTTGTAAACATATCCTACATCTTCTCTTGACGCTATTTTCTGCATTAAGAAGTTCTACCGCACGAAGCTGCCTGAATGCAGTACGAAGTGCCTCTTCCAATTCCCTTCTAGTAGTTGGGCGACTTCGAGATACAAGGTCTTTGACTCTCCCCGACAAAAAGAAGTCGCAAGGGGTCAGGTCTGGAGACCTGGGGGGCCAATATATAGGACCTTTATTTCCGATCCAGTTTTCGGCAAACACAATATTTAGCAAATTAGTAATGTCTCGTGCATTGTGAGGAGGTGCACAGTCATGTTGAAAGTATAGCTCATTATTTTGCTGAAGTGGCAAATTGTCGATAAACGGAATCACCTGCTCTTCTACAATTTGTTGGTATCTTTCGGCATTTAAATTTCCATCAAAAATATATGGCCCAATAATTTGTCCTCTTTAGATGCCTACCCATACTGCTCTTCTACAATTTGTTGGTATCTTTCGGCATTTAAATTTCCATCAAAAATATATGGCCCAATAATTTGTCCTCTGTAGATGCCTACCCATACCTTAAAACCGAACCTTCCCTGATTTGCTTGTTCCACCATAATATGGAGATTTTGCTGTTTCCAGTAATAGCAGTTATATCTGGTGAATATTCCATCACTAGAAATCGTTGCCTCATCCGTCCAAATAACTTTTCTGGCAAAGTCAGGGTCTTCTTGGCTTTTATTTTGGTACCACATGCAAAATGCACATCTTGGAGCAAAATCTCGTTGCTGTAATTTTTAAGCACCCGAACGGCATTGCTGCATGGAATTCCAGTGTTTTTCTCCATAGCCCCGGTGAAAGTATTCGGGTTAATTTCTATTTCTCCTAGAACCGTTAGTTCTTCTGTGGCTAGGCTTCTATAAGTCCTAGGCCGCTGTTTTGTAAAGGATCCGTATTCTTGTAGATGACGTTTTAACTTCAAAACTATTTTTGAGCTAGGTTGCCTTCTTTCCGGATATCTCTGGAAATATAGATTTAACGCCGCAGTCGATTTTCGCTACTTTCAATATAACATTTTATCATGTCGTACTTTTCAAAGTTTTCAAACATTTTTATATCTTGACGAAGACGCCACTTTTGACACTTGGGCTCGTTTATTATGGCAATTGTTTTTTTTTGATCATAGCTACCTAGATAGATACCCTAAAACTGCATAGGTCAGAGTTAAACACAGCCTACTATGGTAATTATTAAAAATTGCAGATAACTGTTTAACTACCTAATAAAAATAGGTGTATGACACATCGTTTAACAGGAAATTTTATTACAAAACTATTTTTTTTTTAAATTGGGGTATTCCATTTTAAAAAATGAAACTGTTATATCTCGTGAACTAAAGGCTTTAAGACAAAATCGGTGAAACAATTAGATTTGTCCTTAAAAAATCTTCAAAAAATATTTTTAATGAAAATCTCTATCTTTACAAATAAAAAAGTTGTAGAGGGTTTTTAGAAACGCACATTTTTGAGAATCACCCTGTAGCTCAGAAATGCTTTGACATATCGCAATTGCGGTTTTTAGTTTTCGACTTCTCTTGAAAATCGAGCCCGTAACATGTATATTAGTTTTGGGCTAACTATGCTGCAAAAGCCCAAAGCTATAGAGGCCCCTTGAATTTGGACCACCCTGAACATCGCGATTTCAAAAATAAAAAAAAAATTGAGATATATCTTTCGAAAATCAATATGACGGCGATTAAAATAAAACACAACACTATTTTTTTGCGCGTTATCATTTAAACAAAAAAACAGTTTAAGATGAGCTAAAAAGATAAGTAAAAATAGTAGTTTGCCTAACTAGTGTGGAAAGTGCCACTTTTCTGCACGCGACTTCAGATGGACAAACCACGCGTCAGAGGCGGTTGACCAAACATCAAATGCGAAATAGTCACTTTACGCACGTGTTAGGTACCATTTTTTTTCTATGAGCACGTTAATACGCGGTCAAACAGATGTAAAGAGAGTCACCTGGACGTAAAGAGAAAAAAGCCAATAATCAAAAATCCTAGTGCGGAAAAATATGGGGGTAAATCCATTTTCGCACTCAGTGCGGAAAAGTACCACTTTCCGTGCAAAAATGAGTGTTGAAAGTGAGTACTTTCTGCACGGGAGTGGAAAAATGTTTTTTACGTCATTTTGACTCCAAGATGGCATATGTAATTTTTGTTTTAATTTTTGGAATCGCTATGCCTAATTTAACCAAAACAAAAAAAAAACAAAAAAACCCTTCGTTTTTACTTAAGCGTCAGCCATTATAACTGAGGTGATAAAATATAATTTTTCTTTACACAAAAACAGAACTTAGTTTAGCTCATTCTAACGCGAAGAAAAATAATGTGTTTTTTTTTTAATTTTAATTGCAGCCATCTTGATTGGCGAATAACATATGTCATATAGCTTACCTCAAAACTGCTTTTGTTTGTGTGAAAATGTTAACGCACAGAAAACTTGTTTTTTTTATGTTAATTGCCGCCATTTCTTTTTTACTGAAGCGTCTCAGCTAATAAATGTATTTTTTGACACAAAAAGTGCATTTTTTTAACATTGTCTATAGGTTAATAAGGTCTGAACCTTACCTTTTTAGTCCACCACACCAATATGGTATGAGGGACTATTAAAATCGTGAAATTTTGACTTTTTTTCATTTTACTTCATTTTACCTTAATCGGCGAAAAAAAAAAAGTTGTCTGTCGGTCTGCTGTTTGTTGCCTGTTGTCTGTCTCTATATACGGTAACTCAAGAACCCCTTAATCGATTTTAACAAAATTTAGTACAAAAATCCTCTATCGGCTGATCATGAACTGATTATCTTTTGGGTAGGGTGGTGGGGGGTTGAAGGGGGGAAAAGGGGATAAAATATTTAAAAAAATTGTAACTTTGGAACAACGGGTATACGGTTTTCAGACTTAAGTTTCCATGATTGTGTACCACAAATTTTTATTATTAAATTATTATTATCAATAGCTGCTTTACTTCTAAAGTTAAGATTTGTTTTATACATTTTAACGTTTTTTCAAATAACATGAAAACTAAAGCTTCCACGAATTTGGATTTTATAACAAAATAACATATTCATGGAAACTTATTTATACAGGGTGTCTTAATATGGATAATATTTTTAAATTGGGTCAATTTTTTTATAAATGATATTAAGGTAAGAACTAAAGTATACAATGAGCTTCAGGCTACTGCGAACATAGGGGAAATCAAGTCCAATTTACTCTCCATGCCGTACGACCGAGGTGGATTCGAAGCACGCTGCAGTGTTATCTTTTGGAAATTTATTTTGTTTTTATTATTTTGTTTTATTTATGCCTTGCTCAAGAAACAGATTGGTAAGTTCTTAATTGAAATAATAGATTTTTAAAATTCAAAATGGATGTCTATGTTGTCAAAATAGTGGAGATGGTCAAATGGTAGTATCTAGGCAGACCATTGAGAATTATTCAAGAACTTTTTTTGGAGAATTTTGTAAATCGTCCAGAACCTAGTTTATCAACGATTCATAGGTTTGTGCAGAATTTTAAAAAGTTTGATTGTGTAGCGTCAAGAAACCATAAAAAACCGACTGTTTTGAATGACGAGCAGGAAGTACGAGATGTGATGATTTGCGCTGCAGTGAAGGAAAATCGAAAGTTAACCAACCACCAAATTGACGAAGCAGTTGATACGTCTTCAGCCACTGTCTTACGTGTTCTCAAAAAGAATGGTTATCATTCTAACAAAGCGTCAAAAACGCATCCAATTTTTCCGGAGAACATTTATCGTCGTATGGAAACTTTCTGAGATCTATTCTTTTCACAGATGACAGCACTTTTCCATTATTGAATCGTCACAACCCAACACACGTTCGATATTGGTCGAGGGAAAATTTGCATTTGTATTTTGACGTAAGAACACAGTATCCCCAAAAACTAAATGTTTGGGGGGGTATTGTAGTGGAACACGTAATTGGGTCATTTATTATAGACGGCAATTTGAATGGTCCTAGATACTTGAATCTACTGCATCAGCATATTATTCCAACTGCTAGGCAGTTGTTAGGTGTGAGATGTGAAACATGGTTTGAACAACATTGTTGTCTCGCTCACATGGGTTATAAGTACACGGGGAAGTATTTTATGGCCAGCTCGCACCCGATCTTGCTCCTAATGACTTCTGTCTGTGGAGTTATATCAAAAATAAAGTTTACGGGCATGAAAGGGCTAATAATTTGAAAGAACTTCGGATTAAAATTGAAGAAGCTTTTCAAACTATCACCCCTAAAATGCTTGGAAACGTTAGAAGGGGTTTTTATAATGGGCTCAGATATTGTCTAGCCGAGCAAGGAGGACTTTTCGAACATTTACTCTTATTTTTTTTTTGACTGCGAGAATTTTTTAATAACTAACTGTAGTTGTAAAGCAGTTTTAAAAAATATTTGTTTAATAAAAGTAGTTGTTTAAAATAATTATTGTTTTTTTTTCTATAAATAATTAAACGAACTATAAAAATAGTAGTTTTTACAAGTAGTTGCTAAAATAGTGTTTTTTACAAGCGTTGCTTAAAGAACGAGCACAACAAGTTCTTTAAAAACGCAACTAAAAAAAACACAGTTTAGACACGAGTTGTAAAGGCTATTTTTTAATATCCTTATCAAAAAACAAAAAGAAAACGGTAAAATGAACCAAACGATTTTTTTTTGCATCCCTAAATAAAACAAAAACCTTGTTTCTCCTTTCGCTTTGGCCTTTTGTGTGTTCCTTGTGGGACACTCATCCAATTTTGAGTTTTCCTTCTTTCCTCCCAAGATCTTTTAATCTTCTCTTTTTTAGATTCTTTTCGGTTGATGGAACTGATTTGGAAGTTTAACTTCTTTTTTTCATTGTCTTAGGAGCATATTCCTATTGGAAAGATTAACACGCCAGGACGAACCCGTATTAGGTGGCTTATAATAAGTACCATGAGGAACGATGCCTATTTGTGAGTGATTTAGAGTTGGAAGTCAGAGTGTGCGATAGCGTTAAATGATGTCTGGTTTGAGAGTGACTGGTGAATCTACTGATGAGCCCACGCTGGTCACCCCGGGCGAAACATCATTTAATTGTTTCTCCTTTCGCTTTGGCCTTTTGTGTGTTCCTTGTGGGACACTCATACAATTTTGCGTTTTCGTTCTTTCCTCCCAAGATCTTTTAATCTTCTCTTTTTTAGATTCTTTTCGGTTTGTGGAACTGATTTGAAAGTTTAACTTCTTGTTTTAATTATCTTAGGAGCATATTCCTATTGGAAAGATTATTAAGATTATAATAAGTACCATGCGGAACGATGCCTATTTGTGAGTGATTCAGAGTTGGAAGTCAGAGTGTGCGATAGTGTTAAATGATGTCTGGATTGAGGGTGACTGGTGAATCCACTGATGAGCCCACGCTGGTCACCCCAGGCGAAACATCGTTTAATTGTTTCTCCTTTCGCTTGGGCCTTTTGTGGGACACTCATCCAATTTTGAGTTTTCGTTCTTTCCTCCCAAGATCTTTTGATCTTCTCTTTTTTAGATTCTTTTCGGTTGATGGAAATGATTTGGAAGTTTAACTTCTTGTTTTAATTATCTTAGGAGCATATTCCTATTGGAAAGATTAACACGCCAGGACGAACCCGTATCAGGTGACTTATAATAAGTACCATGTGGAACGATGCCTATTTGTGAGTGATTCAGAGTTGGAAGTCAGAGTGTGCGATAGTGTTAAATGATGTCTGGATTGAGAGTGACTGGTGAATCCACTGATGAGCCCACGCTGGTCACCCCGGGCGAAATATCATTTAATTGTTTCTCCTTTCGCTTTGGCCTTTTGTGTGTTCCTTGTGGGACACTCATCCAATTTTGCGTTTTCGTTCTTTCCTCCCAAGATCTTTTAATCTTCTCTTTTTTAGATTCTTTTCGGTTTGTGGAACTGATTTGGAAGTTTAACTTCTTGTTTTAATTATGTTAGGAGCATATTCCTATTGGAAAGATTAACACGCCAGGACGAACCCGTATCAGGTGACTTATAATAAGTACCATGCGGAACGATGCCTATTTGTGAGTGATTCAGAGTTGGAAGTCAGAGTGTGCGATAGTGTTAAATGATGTCTGGATTGAGGGTGACTGGTGAATCCACTGATGAGCCCACGCTGGTCACCCCAGGCGAAACATCGTTTAATTGTTTCTCCTTTCGCTTTGTGGGACACTCATCCAATTTTGAATTTTCGTACTTTCCTCCCAAGATCTTTTGATCTTCTCTTTTTTAGATTCTTTTCGGTTGATGGAACTGATTTGGAAGTTTAACTTCTTGTTTTAATTATCTTAGGAGCATATTCCTATTGGAAAGATTAACACGCCAGGACGAACCCGTATCAGGTGACTTATAATAAGTACCATGCGGAACGATGCCTATTTGTGAGTGATTCAGAGTTGGAAGTCAGAATGTGCGATAGTGTTAAATGATGTCTGGATTGAGGGTGACTGGTGAATCCACTGATGAGCCCACGCTGGTCACCCCGGGCGAAACATCGTTTAATTGTTTCTCCTTTCGCTTTGTCCTTTTGTGTGTTCCTTGTGGGACACTCATCCAATTTTGAGTTTTCGTTCTTTCCTCCCAAGTTTTTTTGATCTTCTCTTTTTTAAAAACCTTTTGTTTTACAAAATTTTAACAATTTTTTTTTGCACCGGTAACCAGCCATGGTTTTGTCATTTGCGGACAGTGGCTAAAATTGAGTTTTTGATAAAGATATAAAAATATATATATTTATGACACCGGTTAAGATATCAGATCACTATCAAAATATTTTTTGCCATCCTACACAAAAATATACTGCTAGAAATGCTTTGACACTGCTTTTGGTCTTTTCCTTATCACAAAATGGAGACTTAAAAACAAATTTAGAAGCAAGCGATTTTAAGTAATTTCAGTTCAATTTTTTGATTCTGTATAAAGATGAATACTATTTCTCAAAAATATAAAGAAAAATAAGTAGATCGTGGTCAAGAAAATGCACATGATAAATATTTGCAAGTGGGATTTATAATTTATTTAGCAACTTCTAATGTCTTTTTTTGGCTCACACTGTACACAAATTAATCGATTTTTACCTTTGGAAAAAAAATATTTTGCAATGGCTTGTATTATGTCAGAAAACACTTTTATTGTGTTACTCCAGTTTGAAAATCTATTTTAGAGGTGCGATTAAGGATATTTTCAAACGTTTTTTTTTTGGGTCACCCCGAATATACAAAGATAAGTGACAAATAAAAATTATTGACAATGGCATGTACAATCATATTTCGAAAGGAATTTTTTTATAAACCATATAGCTTTCTCATAAACCAATGTCCAAAACGGCCATTTTTGGAACCTTACACTTCATTGCTCATCCTGTAAAATCCCAGGACAATGTTAATGACAAAAAATGTTTGTTAGGACCTTCTCTATCACATATTTTAAAAACTTGCATTTAAAGCCATTTTTGGGACACCCTGTATAAATTGAAAATTACGTTGATTTGTATATAGTTTATCTTGGCTTAAGGAATAAAATCCCTAAAAATAAATAAAACCAGAAAAGCTATCTTGAATCTACGAATATTTTTGGAAAACGTACATAGTTTGATGTAACCATCCTGTTCATCTCGGTTTCCATGGCAACCCTTATCCTTAACAAACGATCTTACGATCAGTGGTTTTCTTTTTTCGATTGCTCAAGTACATTTTGATATTTAACCTTTTCCCACAAGGGAAACACACAAAAAAATGCAAATTTTAAGGTTTTTAATGCAAAAACAAAGGGTGGTCACTAAAATAGTTTGGCCCGGGGGCTCAATGTCTACCCAAGATAAATTAGTTGTACAATGATCCAAAAACATGAAACAAAATTCAAAATCTCCGGACCTAGATTTTTTAGCGGGGGTATACGATGGGGCCTGGACTAGTATAGATAAGTTGCAGAAGCTTGACTTTTTTGTAAAAGAGTTTTTGGCAAAAATAAATTCTCTTATTTCCTACCAGTAAAAAACATAAACGGTAACTAAGGAACAAAATACATTATATCTGTTTAACTCATAAAATACTCTCCATAACCGTGATATTGTAGTAAGTAAATCTAGGGTTGTAGATTCGTTTTATGCTTCTGTTAATGTTTTTTGATTGAATATTGAAATATACAATATACAAAAATAACAACCTTTGTGGTTATCGTTATTTGAAAAGAGGTCAAAAATAAAGTTATTTCGGTTTATTGTCCTCACTGTTTTTACGCTTACCCATAAAGCAATACGTTCTTCGTCTTCCTTAACCAAAAAGCATTTTTTTTTAAACAAATTTCCAAAAATACAAACCCAAGTCCGTCTCTGCGACCTTAACATAGTGACTCAAACGCATTGCAAATGTATAGTTTTTAAAATATTTGTACAGCTGTTTTGGTAAAGTGGTAAATATAGAAAATTGTGTACTGGACCAGCAAGAAACAAAGTCTTAGTCTGAAATATATTTAAGCTCAATTTAATTTAATTTTATCCAAATATTAAGGTATGCAAAAATTTGCTTTGGTCAATATAGAAAACAAGTTGTGGAATGGTGTAGCGATCCTATTTTAATGTTTTTGAATGTGTAGGTTTATGGGTTGAGGGATCTTATTAATGAAACGTCTTTTTTTTGAAATGCCAACGTTTCACAAAATGTATTTATAAGGACAGTTTTAAATAAATTTTCTAAATGCATTCGTCTAAGGGAGATCCTTCATACCAGCCGAAGCCATACCAGAAAAATGCCAACCTGCACATCCTTCAACCCGGCATAACCCTCAAGGTGCAGTTAGACTGTGGTAGTGTAGTTGTCGTTGCATTGCAGCTGTAATGAATTTTTTTCCATAGATAATGCAGAACATGATATTTTACAGATCAAAAGTTAACAATATTTTTTGGTACACACTTTTTAATATAATTTACCTTGTTTAATGTTTTAAACAAATATTGGTGAAAATTTTTGACCATACTAAAAGATCCACCTTACATATTTCTTTTGTATTAACCAAGAAAGTTCCGCTTTTTCTTAATATAAGTTCAAAAATGCTTTAGTTTTAAAATTAGGGTTGGTTGGGTACCAAAGATAGACAAAATAAAACTTGGGGAAGAAAAAAATGTGGTAATTTAATATTTGCATACATACATACAGTCAATAGTGGTATTAGCGATAAATTAACAAGGTACTATAGTAGTTATATCTGATCCGTTGATTAATCAGTCTGGTTTATTATAATTGCGAATAAATTAGAGCCTTATTTCTAAGAGACAAAAAGCGCTTACTTTTAGCATTACTTCGCTTGCATGGACAAATTATATCAAATAATTTACCTTCTTAATCTTATATATTGCTTTAGTAATAACTTTTAGAAAAGTTATAGTACCGTATTATCAGCGGTGCACGGTGGTTGTAGTGAAAAAAACTCACACAGAGATAGATAGATATTTTCGGGCGCACATGAAAGAGATGTCATGAACACACCAACTTTAAACGTGGAAGTTATTTAGTGAAAATGCAGACAGTCCATATTGTCAATAAATGAACAAAGTATTATATTTACTTATGTCACTATCCCCTGACCAGCCGAAGTTAATAATTAATAATGGTACCTACCTACAATAAACAGCGACGCTATATTACCCCTCTCCCCTTTTCTACATCAAACTAGTAATTTTCTAATATTGTTTATGAAACTGTTTAAAAGTAACTTTTTTAAAGAACATTATTTTATTTATATTACCCACTAGAAATATTACTTTTATTACACACTAAGCACCGCCGCGCCGCCGCCGCCGCTTTTCCTGCGGTTTTACCCATTTTTCCCGCTTTTATTCCTTTAAATGCCATAACTTTTGTTTCCGTAACCCGATTTTCAAGGAATGCACTAGTGAAAGTCCGATCAAAATCGGCTGAGAGGTCTATGCGGGATGCTGGAACAAACAGACATACATACAGACAAAAATTGTAAAAATTGCATTTTTGGTATCTCGTTTGGTCAAACAATAAAATATAAAAATATAGTCAATGTACAATTCAATGTACAGAAATGGTCCTTGTAGATATTTATTATATGTATAGATAAACAACTAAATATAGTCAGGGGGATAAGTGGCGATTTTTCCAAATTTCATAAAATTTAGGTTCAGTGGATTTTGCCTAATTGTCTCCCAAACAGACAGACAGACACCATCAAAAAATTTTATATTTAAGTCTTTTTTTTGCCGATCCCATTAGCCTATACTACAGTATGGAAGGCTAAAAATAGAGTTCTAGATTACTACATAGCCGGTACCTATATATAACATGACCGCCTTATTTATAATATTGCTTGCTATTTTGATAGAATGATGAAAGAGAAAAATTTAGAGATAAAAAGTTTGGTCACCTCTACTTGATAGCTGTAGGTATTGCAGTCTGTATATTGACTATGTAGGGCTATAGGTATTTATATTCTTTGGTTTCAAAAATATTCAATGTACAGAAATTGGAGATTTACCAATAAATGTACCAATAAATTTTAGAAAATTAATAGTTTAATGTAAAAAAATGGGGCGGGGGGTTTACTGTATCGCCACTGCGTATTGTAGGTAGGTAATATTAATATTATTAACATCGGTTGGTCAGAGGATGGGGACATAGGTAAATGTCTTCTTCATTTTATTTTATTGCAAAGATCGCCTATATGCTTTTCCACGAAATCACTCCCATGCTTAACGTTGGTGTACTCATGTCATCTCTTTCATACGCGCCCAAAAATATCTACCTATCTCTGTGTGAGTTTTTTTCACTACAACCACCGTGCACCGCTGATAATACGTTACTATAACTTTTCTAAAGGTTATTACTAAAGCAATATATAAGATTAAGAAGGTAAATTATTTGATATAATTTGTTCATGCAAGCGAAGTAATGCTAAAAGTAAGCGCTTTTTGTCACTTAGAAAATAGGCTCTAATTTCTTCGCAATTATAATAAACCAGAATGATTAATCAGCGGTTCAGATATAACTAGTATAGTACCTTGTTAATTTAACGCTAAACACACTATTGACTGTATGTATGTATCCAAATATAAAATTACCACATTTTTGTTCTTCCCCCGAGTTCTATTTTGTTCATCTTTGGTACCCAATCAACCCTAATTTTAAAACTAAACCATCTTTGAAATTATATTAAGAAAAAACGGAACTTTCTCGGTTAATACAAAAGAAATATGTAAGGTGGATCTTTTAACATGTTCAAAAATTTTGCAAGAGGGTCTATTATCACCAATATTTGTTTAAAACATTAAACAAGGTAAATTATATTAAAAAGTGCGTACCAAAAACTATTGTTAACTATTTATCTGTAAAATATCCTGTTCTGCATTATCTATCTAAAAAAATTCACTACAGCTGCAATGCAATGACGACTACAATACCACAGTCTAACTATACCTTTAAGAAGATAGTTAGATTGCGAGATCGAAGGGTGTACAGGCGGGTATTTTCTTAATATGCTGGATTTCTCCCAAACGAATGCATTGAGAAAAAAAGAACAATATTAACTATGTTAAGCGCGCAGAAACGGACCTTTTGACGCGAAATGTCAGAAGTAAATATGTATAAACAAAATAAAATTTACCACAAAAATAATGTAATTTTGACGCTAACAAGCACGCCTTCTGGTTTATAACAACGATTTCTTTATTGTCGACTGAGTAATTATAACGGCATTTAACCTATAAATACTTTTTTGTACAAAATATTATTACGCCTTAACTTGAGTATGGTAGCCATGACGTTAGCGCCAGCCGAACTAACTATAATTTTTGCTTCAGTATTGTACTTTTAAAAGCTATTCCTAGTAAAGATGCACTTATACGATAATAATTCCACCATCAGCCTTTATCTTTCCACAAGCCTCAGTTATCTGAAAGTTATGGCTCAAACTTTTGGCGTTGCCCTCAACAATGCGTCCTTTAAAAAGCTACTTTTAACCGTGCCATCTTAACCAGCATAAAAGCGTATTCGAACTTTTTGCTTTTTAATAGTAAAAATATGTTTACGATATTATTTTGTTATTATTACGTTATTACAAACTTTTTATATATTTTTATTAAAAAGTTGTGCATGCAAACTGGGGCATTAGCCCAAGGATCCTACACTGGATATACACGGCCATCATAAGACCAAGGATCCAATACGGATCAGTGGCCTGGTGGCCCGCCGTAGAAAAGGTGACCATACCTAAAAAGCTAACGAGGCTACAAGGGCTCTTCTGCAGAGGGATAACCTGCGAATTGAGGACGACCACCATCCACGCCCTGAAAACAATCGTGGGTCACACAGGGAGGCCCGGATAGGAAGTTGCAGCGAAAGTAGGGACATAGGGGTAAGGAACGGGGTATGGCAGAAAGGGCCCATGAAGAGGTTTACTTGCCAAGCCCACGGACCGCCACTATACTACTACTACTAATACTGTGCATGCAAACGCGAGAGGCGGTTGGTACAAAATAAATGTTAATTAAAATTATTATTAAAAATAAAAATTCAAGGTTATACGGGAAACAGGAACTCGTTAATATTTTTTTACAGGGGGGCAAGTTTTAAATTATTTTTTTACAGTTTTCTAGTTGTGGCCCCAAAAGGCAATATAACTGTAAAAAGTCTACAAATGGATTGACAATGAGTTGGTGAGTTTTTAAATATTTGTACACCCTTAGCCTGGAATATATTTAAACCCAATTTAATTTAATTTTACCCAAATAGTAAGTTGTGACAAAATTTGCTTTAATCAATATAGAAAAAAAGGGTTTCCTTTTGTTAAAATTTACTCTAAAAAGTTATTTTCTTTCAAAATCTTTACATCAGGTAACAATATTATAGATTGTAGATTGCAGGGGGAGTCATTTCGGCTCTTTTAGCCACACGACACTGCTTCCTTTGCAGACATTTTTTGCATGACTTAGTTCGTGTCCGGGAATTTAAGGCTTTTTCTAAAGGAAGCTAATTTCTTGGGGGATAGTGTGCCCACTATGTCTCCAGTGTTTTGACAATTGGTCCTTTTGCCAATTGTTGAGTTCTTTAGAACGTGGCTTTTCATGAGTCCACAGTAGGGCTCTGAGCCATAGTATGGCGTTTCAGTACTTTGTTTTGCGAGGGTTACCTGACTGGGTTGCGAGCACTTTTAGGATTTGTTTGCGTTCCCAGACTAGTTTCGACTCACATTTATCTGTGTTTAGGGCTTTTAAAGCCACTTTTTCTGACTAAGAATACAAATATGTCTTTTCTTTATGGAATTGAATACCGTGGGATGATTTCCTTGTATCTGGGATAGCTTATTGGCGAATCCGGATCCATTCTTAAGTTTGGAGCCGTTAGTGTACCAGAGCAAGGCGTTCTTGGCTTGTGGTAGTTATCTATTTTTCCAGGATTGGCGGTAGTTTATAATGACTTCGAATTAAATCTTTAAGTCCAAATAACCAGTCAAAACTGTCTATCCTGGTCAAGGAAAAGCATTTTCCGTTATATTCCCTCATCCTTTGACCTCTACGCCACAAATATTTTCTGTATTCTTTATGTTCTATTTTCATTATGTTGATTTATATGTAAAAGCCTTTAAGGGGGTTGTGCCCTTAGCCAAAAAGGGCCTGGCTGCTTTAGGTCGAACGCGGCTCTATACACACATACTATGTTTATACGCATCTGAAACCGCTTTAATATAAGGAAGGAAAACAAATAAAACAAGTAAGGTAACAACAGATTTTCAGGTAAAGCCAGTGTTGAGCATTTCTTTAGGATGAAAGAAATTCGCTAAAGCGTTTTTAAAGCGTTTATAGTGACCCTAAGATAAGTTTTTAAAGCAATAAACAGCTTTCTTAAATGGTTTTAAAATAAAATCTTTTTACTGCTTAAAACGGCTTTAGAGGTGTTTATAACATTTTCAACTCTTCCTTATATAAAAGCCCTTTAGGAGGCCCGTATAAACAAAGAAACTGCATACAGTGAACCGCCGGCGCCGGCTTTACACCTTTTCAAAGGGTGGCATGATAGAATTCAGACATTCCAAGGGTATGGACAAAATATTTAAAAGGGGTTATCGTAAAAATCACATATTTTTTTATTTGTATTTGCAAGAGTAAAGTAAATACAAGATACATTTAGTTATTCTTATAATACCCTACCAAGCCAATGGTAAAATAAATCTGGGACTTGGTATTTGGAATAAAAAATTAATTTAATTTTCTTAGCAATTTTATTTTTAATTTAAAGTTTGTTGTAAGAGTAAACCAAATTATTAATTATCGCAGTTCGACTCTTTATAATGTGCCTTTTTGGTAAGTTGCTCGCTCACCCTAGCGATATCGCACACAGTGTAAAGGTTATAAAAAGGCCATTCCAACAACATGCTGCATAACCGAGGCTCCCAGTTTAAAGAGAAAAACTGTTTACAAAGGGATTTAGCCAGGGTGAATAAATAACAAAATCAACTGACGAGCACCACAAGTGCGAAACCCGAGTCTACGGTTTTTACCATTACCTTTTTTGATGAAAAGCTCGCTATTCATTGAAAAAAAACTGTATTTAAAGCCATAATTTTTCCCCAGATATTAAAAAAAAATTACTACAACTGGAGAAGTTCTTTTTCCATAACTTTGCCAGGGTAGCCAGGAAAAACCAACCATCAGAATTAGCTGAAATTTTGCACGGTTAACAAAAATATCTGAAGGATTTTTCAAAATTTCCAGTAATTTTTTTTTTTTTGATGAAAAAAGCTTAGGAGATTTTTTTTTTAAATTGGCTAATTAACAATAATTTCCTCTGGATTACATTATTTCTTTTTGTACTTCCCTGCCTGAGCGAAAAAAAACTAAGTACCCTGCACTGTGGTTTATGACGCCGTTATTTTGGCCAAAATTAAAAGAATATAATTTTAGGTAATAAATCAGATTTATTTGGTTCGACTTACTTCAGATTTACAACTTGGCGGTGTTTTAGGCCATTCAATACAATTTTGGACTAAAACTTCAAAAAATTTAACTGGAGGATTCAAAATGGCGGAATTTCTTATTTATAAACCGATTTGCCTCAAATTTGACATGGCTGTGTATTAGGTCACTCAATACAGTTTTTGTCTGAAACTACAAAAAATAAAAATGGCCGGTTGAAAATTTCCAAATTTATTATTTTTAAACCGATTTGCCGCAAGTTTGAGACTTGGCGGTGTAATACAATTTTTGCCTTAAATTAAAAAAAAATAAAAATGGCGGATTAAAAATGGCGGACTTTCTTATTTATGTATTAATTATTAATTTAGTTTCATGTTGGTTGGCTTTGGATAGGTTAAGAGCATCTCGCCTTTGTGATCGGTAAGATTTTTGAGTAAAAGTTAACTTTTTCGGCCTAGTGTAGTTTTCATATTTTCAGATACACCTGGAATTAAATTTGCATGCTTTTTTATTTAAATACTGAAAGTTGTTGCAGCCAATTGCTCTGTTTTGCACAAAACCATTGTTTACTTCTATGCGCACTTTTCCATTGTGCAGTGACATGATCACAAAATACGATAACTTTTTTCTTAAAAATGGCGCCTCGCGAGGTCTTGACAAAGAACCCTGCACACCCAGACATTAAGCAATTTTAGAATTTAGGCCTGGAAAAGGGCTTTAAAAAAATGTCACTTAAAGATTGGTGAGACATTTGGTTTGGCTACAGCGTCGTATCAAATGTGTGATAAAATATAATTATGAAATTATATTTTCCGAAGAAAACATGCAAGTATTTATTTCTTTTTTGAAGGATATGCAAAGTTTTCTGACAGGTTGGGCCAGTGGCGCACCGTAAAACTATTAAAATACCGTTATTTTTTTCATTAGGAGCACCAATTCAACGATATTATGTATGTATTTTGTGTCATTTTATAGTTTTTTTTTTATATATTTTATAAATCAGTGGTGTAACATTCAAATATTAAAATACTTCCTATGCTTTTACTATTTTATTTGATAACTGAACTTATTAATTAAATCTATTAATAGAATCTTACTTATCTTCTATTTTGCTTCAATATAAATATTCCAACACAGTAGCGTAGAGTAACCCATAAATATTTTTTTTATGAAACTTAAGGCGGTTAAGTTTCACGAATGTCCAAAGTAAGTAATTGTTATTATTCTAACCAGTGCGGAAAATTCGCGGAGAGGAGTTCGGGCAAGCAATCAAGGTCGGGATAGATACTTTACTCGCGAAGATCTGCGTGCTGTGGGTAAATAAATGGAGAGAAGTTGGTGGATGTATCCATTCAGAAAAAAGAAGGCAATATCATAACATAAAAGGAAACGTTTTCGTAACAGCCAACATCTTTTTTTGGGTCAAATTCATTAAAAAGAAAACAGAACAAAATAAAAATGTCAACATATTTTACATTACGCCACTACGCCACAATTGACAACTATGACATATTCTAGCTAGCGAGCAAATATCAAAATTATAAAAAGGCTTCAAGACAGTATCCAATCAAATTGAAAACCTTTGTGGCAGTTTAAACTACTAGTAAATAATATTTTGATGTTACATTACTGATTTATCTTTTTATAAAATATACTAAAAAAAACTATAAAACAGCACAAAATACATACACACCTAATATCGTTGAATTAGCCTTTTTAATGAAAAAATAAACAGTATTTTTAATTAATTAATTTTAAGGTGCGCCAATGACCTAACCTGTCAGAAAACATTGCGAAAAAATGTAAAAATTAACATTTACTCTGCATGTTTTCTTTCCAAGATATCATTTCTAAATGTTATTTTATCCCACATTTGATACGCCGCTGTAGCCAAACTAAATGTCTCACCAACTTTTAAGGCACATCTTTTTAAAGCCTTTGTCCAAAGCTAGAACATATAAAAAAAAATCCAAAATCGCCCGATGTCTGGGTTACATGGGCCAGTGTGCGGGGTTCTTTCGCTTATTAAATTTATGCAAAATAAATATGGTATCGCAAAAGGTTTCAAAGAAAAGTTTTTTTCAGAAAACCAGACATCAAAAATATCTTGATTTTTAAAGCGGAGTTCATCTAACAATTAAGAAAAACTCCAATGTTGCAATATGTTGCAAAAAAAAATATACATAACCTTTTAGTGTTAACTCTAAAAAGCAATAATTAAACTTTACAGAATTAAAGTCATGCATAAATAAATATTATAAAATAAGCACTTCCAAATTGGTATCTTTGTCTTGATATTTTTTGCACGAAAATCAAAGGAATACTTTACTTGTTGCATAAGCATTTTTGAGCTGTCATCATGCAGACCCTACTTAGATATAACTTATTATACTAGCAAGGCATTACCATTTGTAACATTTTTCATAGTATTTTCAGCATTAAAGAGTATACCACAGTGTCCTGGCAAGAAAATCAATGATCGATAAATCTTTTTTTCTAAGCTTTTCTATTTCATTGAGTTTGAGAGAAAAATGCGTATGCGTAGTTCAAGGATTGTAGATTGGAGCAGATTGGTGTTTGGTCGGGGTCATTTTGCCAATGTACAGGTTCATCCATTATAAACCTTCCCTGAGGGAAATTTTTTTACTGTTGGTCCCAGGAAGTTCTAATAAAAAGCATTCATTATAAGAGACATTGTTCCATTTTTAGCCTAAAAATTGTCAAATATGACGTTTCGAGTTTACAGAGTAAGCCCAAGTGGTTCTTATTTTGAAATAGAACACCCTATATATTTTTACAGTTTAAAAATTCTGGTAAAAAATGCTTTCCAACAATACCACTCACTATGGGTTTAATTCATTCGTTTATGAGATATTTATGGTTAATGTTGACAACTTGAATTAAGTATTTCACCCCATTAACAGCCTGATAACGATAAAAAAGTACACGCCGTATTAATTCTTGTCATACAAAATGATATCGGGTCAAATAAACGTGTCAATTATAGTTGTTGGTTTTTACTGACGAGGAAAAACAAGATATTTTATATTGTTTCATTAAAAATGACAAAAATTCCGCAAAAACGCAAATAGAATACCGGAGGATATTTCCTGATAGGGTGTGACTTGCTAAGCCATCAATAAGGAATATTTTTAATGTGTTTCAAGAGACGTCGAGTGTAAAAAGAAGAATGACAACAATAAGAGTAAATGAAGATGCATATTTTAATACATTTCTTCATGTTGAAGTGCGTCCCAAACCATCCATAATCTTTCAAGAACAATGGAGCATGAAGGTCAAGAGAGACCTCACTCCTATGGAAAAACATGGAGACTTCTCAGAAGAGAACGATTTAAGCCCTATAAAATTAGGTTGGTGAAAAAACTGATGCCCAAATAAAAAAATGCAAGAACAGAATTTTTCAGGAGTATGTTAAACAGGATTCAAGAAAATCCTTATTTTTTTAACTTACTTGGAGGTGACGAATCCACATTTTGTTCCAATGGCATCTTCAACCGCCATAATAAAAGGTGCTGGGCGCAACAAATGCCTGATTTTGTCCATGAAGTCCAAAATCAGGGATGGTTGTCTGCCAATATGTGGTGTGGAATATTACGAAATCGAATCATCAATCGAAGATTTCTTAATCTTTTGGAAGAAAATGTATTAGATGCACTCGACGATTTGCCGTTAAATCAGATGAATGAAATTATTTTTCAGCAAGATGGTGCTCGACCGCATAACGTGGCACCTGTCCGTCGGTTCTTGGCGGAACATTTTGGCGAATGGAAGGGTAGATTTGGCACCATTAGGTGACCGGCACGCCCCTGTGGAAAACCTTAATGAATTAAGAGATCAGAAGAATGGAAGTTACTAATTTAAATGAAAATCTTCAAGACATGATCCAAGTACTATTTTCGATCTTAGTCGAAGATTTCATTTGTGCATAGAAAAACGTGGCGAGCGCTATGAACAAGTTTTCGTTTATAAATTTAAGGAAGTTCTGTTAAAATAAAAATACTAAGATGTTTATTTAATACTTTTGTTGATTTTTATTAATTATTTTTATAATTTAAACTCCTCATATTGTCCATTTTTTCACTCGATGTCTCTTGGAACCTTCGACCACATTATTAATGTTCCTTACCCATGGTCCAGCAGAGCACTCCCCAACATTATTTAAATAAAAAACCTTGTGAAAAACTCTCCTAGTCAAAATTATTTGACCCATTGTCATTTTTTAGGTACTTTTCTCTCATCATCAGGATGTTAATGGGGCGAAATAATTAATTCAAGTTTTCAACATTAACTGTAAAAATATATAGGGTGTTTTTTTTAAAAATGAGAACCACTTTGGCTTACTCTGTAAACTCAAAACGTCATATTTGACAATTGTTAGGGTAAAAATGGAAAAATATCTCTTATAATGAATAATTTTTATTTGAACTTCTTGAGACTAATAGTAAAAGACTTTTCCTCAGGAAAGGTTTATAATGGATGACCCTGTACTGGCGTTTTATGATAATTACCGAAAAGCGAGTAATGTTGCTAAAAACTATGTTCCTAGATTGTAACGATGAACTTAAAAATCATCGTCATGGAGTGACAAAATATCAGATACGTTACTTCACTTTAACCCGGCTGATTTAATGTATGTTAAGAACGCGATATCAAAGTTAAAATTGCCCACGGGTTAGATTTATACATGAAAAATGAGGATGCCTGCCTAGCTATTTCTAACTTTAATGAGTTTTTCTCGTCTTGTCGCATCTAAAAGATAAAAAATGAGGAACTCAAAAAACTTTCGAGGTAAAAATAAGTATTAAAAGGCGGAAAGATGTTAAGTGGCATAAACGAAATAGTTACGTACAAACTACCACTACATACGTTGCTCGAACGAAAACTGACATTACCAGTGTAAAATTATTTTTTCGGCCTTTAGGACGGTATTTACTAAGATGGACTAAGGTTTAGGATTATGGGACCCATGTCGTTTATATTCTAATTAAGGTTTTTCTTTAAACTTGAGTGGATCTTGTTGGAATTTTTGACTTACTATAATTGTATTGTTGTAAGTGTTTTTGCAAGGGAAAAACGCAGGTTTTCCCAATATTACCAGAAAAAAATGGATAAAATATCCCTATATTTGGCCTTTTAACTAAAAATACTCTGTTAATTCTCAGATTTTTTTTATCTCTTTTTATTCCATTTAAGAAAAAATATCCATACAAACGCTTCTTCAAATTAATGAAAAAAGAAAATCTAAATTTTAAATTCATATATTTTTATCGAAGAATAATTAAACCTTGTCAAAACAAACTAAAATAAAATAGTTATTTACATACCAAAAGAGGAAAATGCAGCATTTCCTCCCTTGACACGAAATGCATTTTACTCTACTGTCTTTTGTGATAATTTAACAAATTAGAACAATATTTTTTATTTTGTTGAATTGCCGAATCTGAAGCAGTCTGAATCAAAGGTTATTTAAAAGTAATCTACCATCTGAACTTAAATTTATCCAAAGAAACTCGGCTGCGATAGAGGGAGGAAAAAACAGAATCAAAAATATCTATCATTTAATATATTCAGATGCGGTACGGAGAGGGAAACTTTTCCTCCCGTCTAGCCGGGAGGAAAAAGATTTTCCTCCCTTGTAGCCGGTAAAAACGGAGTTCTAAAAATTTTTTTTATGTTACTAAGTTTTTCTTTTCAACGTAATGAGCATTTGATTACACATATATAAGCTCCTTATAGAAATGGGATCCACTCGTACCCCAGTCGGTCTTTGGCGTCACAGTGGTGGCGACCGGGGAACTAAATCTTTACGTGAAAAAACAGCAATGTTTACGGGAACCCCTCTTTTTGCTTGAGCTTGATCTTGCGTTTATTTTGCTTTAGTTGCATTCTAAGTGTTGACAAGTGCGTTTAAAATTATAAAATGAGTGTAAACTTGCATTCACATAGACCTTTGAAAGACCAAGAGTTATTATATCTGATTGATAATGTTGATCCAGAGTTTGATAGCTTGGTGAATTAAAATAGTGCTTGTGATTTAGAGGATAAAGATGTTTTGGAACAAAATGACCACGAAAAGGAGCTGATAGAATTCGAAGATGATGGGGATCGCCAGATAGAAGAAGATGAAAGCATTCCAAGGTATGGCGGAAAAAATGGAACAGTGTGGTCTAAGTTTTCAGAAAAAAGAAGGCTACAGAAACGTCTGAAGTCTAATATACTATCAACAAATTTAGGGCTTACACAAAATAGTTCTCATTTCACAACCATAAGAGAAGCACTTAATTTTTTGTGTGCCCAGAAATAATTGAGATTATTGTAACAGAAACAAACAGAAAAATACAATATTTTTACAACCAATGGAACGAAGACCATCCAAATAATAATATAAAATGCATATATGTAAACTCTTCCGAAATTGAAGCCTATATAGGTCTCCTTATAACGTTTGGTGCACTCAGATGTTCAAAAGAGCCTGTGTATTCACTGTGGTGTGATGATGATGCCTATTGCCGCCCTATTATCACTACTTTTATAAGATTAGACCACTTCGAAACAAGAGCCGAACGTAAAGCCAAAGATAAACTAGCGCCAATTCGAGATGTTTTTGAAAATTTTGTGGAGAAGTGCAAACAAAATCTTCACCCACTCATTTATGTGCCGATGAACAACTGGTCCCATTAAGAGGCAAAGCAACATTCCGAGTCTATATGCCGGACAAACCTGAAAAATATGGAGTAAAGGTCTGGGCTCTAGTGGAATGCAAAAGATTGTATATTGTGAATATGCAAGTATATTTAGGTAAGATTTTATAATGTTTTTAAAATATTTTTCTAGTATTTGGAGCTTTTTTTAGCTTTAGGAGAAAACACAATAGGCCGGAAAAAACCAAGGCCAGCGAGTATTGGATCTTGTGAGTCACTTAAGCAACGGTTATGGCATTACAACAGACAACTTTTTCACTAGCTTGGAGCTTGCTGATAAGTTATGGCAAAAAAATATTACTTTGTGCGGAACTGTGTTGAAATACAAAGCATTTATACCAAGGGAACATTTACCAGCTCCATATAAACGGGAATATTCGAGCATGTTCGCATTTAGAAATAGTCGTACCCTTGTGTCATATGTTCCCAAAAAGAACAAGGCAGTTATTTTACTCTCAAGTGAGCATTTTGATATTATAACAAAACAAAAGGTGCAGTTGATACATCAGATCAATTGTCAAATGAATACACAGTAAAGAAAAGAACAAATCGTTGGCCTACGGTGTTATTTTTTCATCTCATAAATGTGGGCGGCATAAACGGATTTAAATTGTGGCAGCTAAAGTTTCCAGATTGGAATAGACAGAAACCTCAAATACGCAAGATATTCCTTTTGGAATTGGGCAAAGGACTAATAAAACCAAATGTCATTGAAAAGTATAACAACAAATAAATTCAAATTGCCAAAAAACGTCTTTCCAGATTTAGAAAACCCCACTGAGAACGCTTTTGCGCTACCTGGGCCCCAACGTCAGCCTAATGCTAAAAGACGCTGTCAGATCTGCGATAGGTCCCGGGATAGGAAATGTAAAAATATTTGCTATAAATGTAATAAATACGTTTGCTTACAACACTCTTCAATTAAAGTACTTTCTGTTGAATGCGAACATGATAATTAGCTTGTAGCTTTCAATTTTTGCATGTGTTCTTGTTTTTTTTTATTTTATTACATAACCTTTTTGATTCTATGTATTATTTTTTAAATCCATAGCAAAAAATAAATGGGGTCCGTTTGGACCCAAGTTGGTCTTCAACGTAATTTTACAAGTCGAGCCAACAAAGGTTAATATACAGAAAAAAGCCTGGAGTGTCATTTTTTTAAAATAAAATACTTCGAAATTTACAGAAAAACAATGAACTAAATCGCGATTGTCTAAAAATTTAAAGTAGATAAACCACTTCTTGGCGGTATTCCAAAATATACGATGATTTTACTCGTGTCACTTTGACAGTTTTGAGATTTCCGGTATACCCAGGGGCCAAATTCTTGACCCGGGAACGCATATAAATGCGCACACGGAATATCATTCTAATATTAGACACTTTAAGTTGGTCATAGGACGCGCAAACGTGGAATACAGCTCAATATTCTGTTTTCCTCTTATCTGCAAAAAAGCAAACGTGGAATATGGCGCAATAGTATGTCTTCCTCTTATCTGTAAAAAAGCAAAGACTTCCGCTATCAAATCTCTGCGGTCTGTCGTTGACATTTTTCATCAAGGTCACGTCTTTAGTATACGTAGTATAGCGTCTGCGGCATGATGTTAACGTAAAAATATGATAAAATATGCAGATAGTTTTACCGACGGGAGTCAAAAAATCAGTAGATTGGTAATACGAACGGCTGAACCAAAGAAAGCAAGATAGAAATACATGGTAATAAAATGTAAAATACAGAAACATCCGATCAGGAAAACGTTCCACGCATACCGCTGGGCACTCCGTACGTGTCATGACCAACTTAAAGTGTCTATTCTTGAACTACCGTTAACCGATCATACTCATCCAAAAACTGTGCGAACTCGATCGCTTGGCCCGCGAAAAGCAAACGGCTTCATATCGAGACACGTATGCGTATAAATAAGAATTTTATATTAATATATTCAGTTTATTTTTGATAATTTTGTTTTTCAAAAAGAAGTTAAAAAACCTCCGAAACAGTTACTTCAATCAAAAAGAATCTAAAAATAAAAGGCAAAAGATCTTGGATGGAAAAAATGAAAATTCAAACTTGGATGAGTATCCCACAAGAAATACACAAAGGACCAAAGCGAAAAGAGAAATGATCAAATGATGTTTTGCCCTGGATACTCATCCAAGTTTGAATTTTTTGTTTTTTTCCGCCTAAGATCTTTTAATCTTTTGTTTTTTAGATTCTTTTTCGGAGGTTTTTTAACTTTTTTTGTTTTATTCGCCTTAGGAGCGTAAACCTATTGAAAAGGTTAACACCCCAGGACAAACCCGTATCAGGTGACTTAGATAAGTGCCAGTGCGGAACGATACCTATTTATGAATGATTCAAATTTGGAAGTCATGTTAAACAATGTTTAAGGAGGGTGACTAATGGGACCACTGATGAGTCCACGCTGGTTGCCCAGGGCGAAACATCATTTGATCATTTCTCTTTCCACTTTGGTTCTTTGTTTGTTTTGTGAATTTTCGTTTTTTTCACCCACTTCGGTGAAGTGAACGTTCGTGCTCTTGAGATTTAAGAATTCAGCCCCAGATTTTAATAATTTTCACGGATTAATTCGACTGTTTCAAGAAAAAAATCGCGCGTCCCATTCTAGTGCATTTTGACGTCCATCCAGGTAAAAATATCTTATCAATTGCGGTATGGTTCGGCTTAAAATTAATTTTTCGACACCTATGTTAGATTCTAGTTAGAAATTTACTCAATGGGTTTTAACATATTTTTGACAAAATCTCCTTAACTTAGTCGCGAAAAACCCAAAAAAAGTAATTTCGACATTATGGATCCGCCAAAAATATATAGATTTTATTTACAACAGAGGTATGGGCGTAATATTTGTTTTCTTTTTAAGAATTTAGAAAGTAAATACAAAAAATCTTCAAAATGATGAAAATAGTTTGATATTTTTGTGCAGATGTAGACAACAAAATATTGTTGCTAAAGATTTTCGATTAAGAACCCCTTTTAGAAGTTTGAGAACTGAAAGAACTTTAAATAGAACAAGTTTAGCTTTATTACGGGAAATAATTCAGTATCATAGATATGGAAAACTGAAATTAGTTCAAGAAATTCAGAATCTAAAAAACGAGATTCATGAAAACGTATCCTTTTTTTACTACAGTCATATTAGTAATTGTGCGTATAATAGTTTTATTTCATTTCAATAATTAAAAAGTTGTTCACACGAATAAATTTCAAAATTCAGTTAACGATAAACTGGAACAGCAACTTAATTTTAGTATCAATAATGATTTAATAGAACGAATTTTTGTTAATATATCAAACAAAATCTTAACTGTTGCAGAAAAATCAATTCTATGAAAAGATTTAAATTTTTCCCTTTTTCCAAAAAAATTTAATAAATTGAATTTTGTCACAGGTATTGAGCAGGCCACGCGAACCTTACATCAAGAGATTGCAAATGAATTTAGAATTTGATCTTAACTTATTTTACAAGAACCTTTAAAAATCAAACCTAATATTACTAGAGAGAAAAAAAATGCTTTAAGTTCTCTAACAATTTACAACTCAATTAAAATTTTACCGCCGGATAAAGGCAATGCCACTGTAATTATTGATAAAAATAGTTATGATGAAAAAATTTAAGCATTATTAAATGAAGGCTTATATTCAAAATTATACAAAGACCCAACAAAAACAATTGAAATAAAAAATTTTCAACTTTATATAAACATAAAAGGTTTTTTAACAATCTAGAACGTTCAAAGCTAACCCCAAATTATAGTAAACCTCCCCATTTTTACGGCTTGCCAAAAATTCATAAACAAAATATTCCTTTTAGACCAATAGTTAGCAGCATTAATTCTCCGTGTCATAAACTTGCAAAATATTTACTTAAAATTTTACATCCCTTAATAGGAAGTACAAATTCATTTATAAAAAATTCTCAACACTTTTTAGAAAAATTATTCGAGGTTTATTTTAATAGCAATCACTTGATGGTGAGTTTTGAATTGGTAAGCCTTTTCACAAATGTACCTGTAGACAAAATCCTTTCTATAGGAAGACATTGATTAGAAAATGATCAAAATTTAGGCGAAAGAACTACACTGAGCATCAATTCTATTCTGGAACTTCTTACATTACATACGAAAGTGATTTTTTTCACTAGGATTTTGGGATGGCAATGGGCTCTCCAGTTTCTCCTCTAATAAGTAATATTTCTATGGAAGATTTTGAAAATAAAATTTTAGAGCAATTTAGTTTTAAACCGGTCATTTGGTTTCGCTAAATAGATGATATTTTTAGTATTTAGCCACACGATTTAAATAAACTTAATAATTTTCTTAATTTTATAACAAAATTTAATGTTTAGACGTTTTAATAGACAAACAAAATACAATACAAACCTCAGTTTATAGAAAATCAACACATACAAATATATATCTAAATTTTAACTCAAATCATTCCTCATCGGTTAAAAAGGCAGTAATAAAAAGTCTATAGATAGAGCTAAAATAATTTGTTCGGACAATAACACATTTTTCTAAGAAAAAAAAAACAATAAAAGAGGTCTTAATTAAAGATTCGTATCCAAATAACTTCATCGAAAATTGTTTTAGACAAATCGAATTTCCAAGACAGCGCGAACGTAGACATAATAATGTACAACCAACAAATTTAATAATTCCTTTATACCAGGTATTTCGGAAAAAATTAAACGAATCGCTAATAATTATATTATTAGAAAAATTTTTCAAAAATCAAATACTCAAAACCATTAAATGCTGAACAAAGCTAAAAAAATATCGTTTATAATATTCCGTGCGAGTGTGGTAAATTTTATATTGGAGAAATTTCAGGGCCTCTTGAAGTTAGAATAAATGACCATAAGGGGTAACTCAGAAGGAGACACTGGAAGAGATCTAAAATTTGCCAACATTCATTATTTTGAAAATGATCACAGAGTAATGTGGGGAGAAACCAGTATATTACAAAAAGAACCCGACAAAATTCAACGAAAAATCAAAGAAGCAGCTTGCATGTATATAAATGAAGATGAATGCATAGCTAGTATATCAGTTGATATAAATACATCTTGGCTTCCAATTTTAAAATAAGATTTTCAAAAAGGTTTTTTTAAAATAAATAAATTAATAAAAAAAATAGCATTGATGTCCTTTGGGTTTTTAATATATTTTTTCTTAAAGTCAGTTGAGTTATATTTAACGTTAAGTTTGGGCAGGCTGTAGGGGAATATTTAGGGCGAATAAATCGAGTAAAGATGTATATGATGTAAAAAGGGACATAAAGAAGTGTTTTTTTATTTTTTTAAAAATTAAAAACAATTTAATACTAAAATATAACGCAATATTAAATCTACACCAATATTAGCTACATAAATATTACCTACTTGTTGCAATAATTGTTATTAACCTTAATGTTTATATTAACTTCAGTGCAATGGGCAAAGTTAACCAAAGAATCTCTCGACTCCTTGTTTTAAAATCTTGACGTGCTTGAGGTACCAAAAATCTCTTGATTAGCTTGAATGGTTTTTTAAGTTGATTTTTTTTTGTTAAGGCATCTTTATTGACTAATTTTTTAGAGCATTGTTTAAAAATTTGATCAGATACCCGTTTTTTGTGCGATATAAAAATATGCAAGAAGAACATTCTCGTTGACGTCTTTTTCAATATTGTTGCACTTACATCATTCTTTAAACATCTTGAACTGTTGTTCGTAGATATACCGAGACATTTCTGGCAAAAGTTCATTTATTGCCGCTGATGGTAATTTAAGACTTAAAATATTTTAGCATAATTTAAGGGGTAAAGTTTTTGTTTAAGCAATTTTTACTCTGCTTTTCACACAATTTTGCTCACGTTTTAAAGCTTTCTTTCCAAAGTTTTGATTTCCAGAATAAAACACTCAAATTTTTCAAGTTTTTGCTGTTTTTTTAGCGTTCAAAAAAAGGACTGCCAAAAAACATGTTCTCTTATGTTAAAATGAAAAATATTCAGAGAGAGAGAAGGCAAAATTTTAGAGGTAAATGGAGAGGTAATTTAGGGAAGTGCAAAAATATTTAAGATTGTTGAAGAGAGACAGCAGGCTATAAAAAAGTATTTTAGAGAAAGATGAAAATAATTTAAGGCAATTGTTTAATAAAAATTTCTGTTATGTCATCTGTCTGTCATCTTGAGTGGTGTCGTGCATATGACTTTTATTTTGCCATTTTTATACAAAAAACAGCAAAAATTGTAATTTTTTAAAGCATAAAGTGTGTGAGACATAAGGTGGTAATACTTTCTATAATCAAAGTTGTTTACAGTCTTTAAATTTACCAAAAAACGTGTCCTACTATAAGTGCATTTAAGCACATCTAAAAATCATTTAACCACATGGTCTTATCATTATGCAAAAAAATTCAGTTATCAACTAAGCTTTGCTTACGCCTTGCATTTGTCAAATACCTTGGCTTTGGTTGTCGCACACTTTTCGAATATAGTCCAAATTGTCTACCACCCGACATTATTATGATAAAATCAATGAATAGCGAGTTTTACATCAAAAAAGGTAATGGTAACCGTAGATCCGGATTTCGCAGATGGTTGTCTTTTACATGAATCCTGTGTCACATTTTTTTATTATCATTTCATCTCCTAATTCCTAGCACCGTACTGATGAGCACCGCAAGTCCGGATCTACGTTTACCATTACCTTTTTTGATGGAAAGCTCGCTATTCATTGATTTTGTTATATAGTCACCCTCTCTAAATCCCTTTTTAGATTATTATGACATTTTGTTTTTGATAGAGTGCCTTAATTTTTTTTGATTTTTTTCTGTGACTTTTTTTGTCAATAATAAATAAACCTCTTGACTAAAGTGTCCTTTTATCCCTCGAAGAATTATATTCCTCCCTTCGGTCGGGCTACAAACTTTTCGCCACCGGATAAAAAGTTACACTTTAGTCCCTTGGTGTATAATTAATTAAAATTACCCTTTTAATTCCTCTTTTAGGGACTAAAGTAGTCCTTTTAATCTCTAGGGATTAAAAATATATTTAATTCCTGAGGTGAATTCTTCCAAATTAAACACAAAAAATAGGTTTTTCGAATCATTTTATTGAAATAACTATAAACGAAATACATTAATCAATGAGAACTATCAGTAATGCGAGCTGACATCCCGAAACTAGAGTACCGTTAAGTGGTCTATAATTTTCAATAATCATAAATATATAGCTATAAAATTGTAGAAACTAAAATTAATCATAAAAAAAACTATAAATAAAAAACTTGTTCCAATCCTTGTTCTTCGGGTAAGGTCCCCAGCACAGAGGCCGCATTCCCCCATTGAATGGCGATACTGATCCGCTGAGTGTTGAAAACTTTTTTTGATTAATTTTTTTTTGCTATTTCAGATATTCATTTTTTAGCTTCATCACCCCATGGACCTAGGGTTTCCACTGCAAAAGTGTAAAACAAAAATCCTCTGTCTTCTAGCTCTTTATATTTTGTCCCTTCTTATATTTCTCCTATCTTAGCCGCTTCTCCCGATTTATGAGAAGTTTTACCAAGATAGCAGCTACAAAGCGTGTCCCTGCAGGTGGCATCCCAAACTAACGTTTTTTCCCCCTTCCAAGGAATCAAAGTGATCCCGTCTGTTCGTTTTCCGTTACTCCTACAAATACCGGACGGTTCTAGTTTCGCTGAAAATCCTGCTGAAACCAGAGACCGCTTTATAATTTCGTTGATCAAACTGTGACGAGTCCATCCACCTGCACTTTTTTTGCAGCTAAGGCCATGAAAACCCAATTCACTCACTATTTCGCCACAAGTGCAGGTGTGAGACTCGCAAACAGGAAGACCAAGACGAAGAGCGACAGAAATACGAAAAACGAGTCATCCAATAAATTTTCTAAAGAAGAGGAGTGCAAAGCATTAAGCCACGCATTACTCTCGGGCTCATTAAGAGCTAGAAGACGTGCTTGATCAAGTTGAGATTTTGAAGATAAAAAAATTTGCTAAAAGAATACATCACACATTGATTTATTTGATGCTTTGATCAAAGTCTGGATGCAAAATAATTTCCTCAGGAAGAATTTGTGGAAAAAGATATGATGAATCATTCAAAGAACCAAGAAAAGCTGAGTAACAAAAAGACGAGCTATTTCTGATTCCTAAACCACCTAATTTAATTGGACAGTGACCAAGCATTCGAATCAATTTTACGGTTTATATTATTTTCTAAACTAAATTTCAGTAGATCGTTAAATTTTTCTTAACATTCCAGCATCCTCCAACATGGCGCTGTACGAAGTAAATAAGTGATTCTTGGAATCGAAAATTAATGTTTTAATAAATAGTAGGCAATATGAGAATTTTGAGATAAAAGTTTGTCGGAAAATTTTGTAAAAACATCAATCTTTGAGGAAAAATTTTTTGCCAATTTCCTTTTCAAAGAAAAGAAAGGTTGGGTTGGGTTTGGTTGGGTTTTTAAGCCAATACTCAAACAAAGGATCCCCAGCTAAAGTTCCATCATCAGGATACCATAAATTGATATCAGATTTTAATTTTGAAATGATAGAATGTAGAGATAAGCAGAATAGTGGTGGACCTAAAGGATCACCTTGCTGGACTCGTCTTTGTGATAAAATTGGTTTTTTTCTCCAAATAACAAAAATGAAGGATTTCTATAACACTGTGAAATGAAACTGAAAAATTGTGGTATGTGCTTGTTAACTTGTGGTAATACAAATTCTCGGTTGATCATATTAAAGTCGTTTTAAAAGTGTATTTTCAAAATATTTTTTTCTGTAACATGAGGAAAGGACAAAAATCGCCTGACCAAGAGGCTAATTATTTCGCATCCGCTTTTGGTACCAAAACCTAACTGAGTTGGACGAAGCAAATTGCCTAAAGTTTCATAAATTGAAAAACAAACTAATTTTGCTGCTAATCTACGAAAGCATAAACCGACTGCAATGGGACGTATTCCTCCATATTTTTTATTTAAAGCGCAGAGTGAAGCTCCGTAAAAAATGGGTAAAATACTTTCAGGCACGAAGCCATTAAGAATATGTATAAGAAATAGCGACAATGAATTTTGAAGATTTGAAGAAAATGTACCTAGTTCGTTATTCAAAAGGTCTTTTAAATGTTGCGGACTCAGTGCGTCTAGACCTGCCGCAGAACCCGGTTTAAAAGAAAAAACTGATTTTTTAATATTTTAATGAATGAAATCAAAACTGTTGTACTCATACATATCTTCATGGCGTGGATGAGTTTCTAAAAGTTTGTTGTATGTTTCATCATTTTTCAAAGCCAAGGTATCCTCAGAACATAACAGACGAATCGCTCCTCTGACATCTCACTCAGAAACTTTTGTCTCAACTTTCTTTGTGAGGTAATTTGTTTTTAAAAGGTTCTTTTTTCTTCTGAACTTGATTCGTTTTGAGGTTATCCATAAATGGTTGTAATGGTAAATGTTTCTTATCTTTCCAAATATTTAAATTAGCCTTTATCAATGTTGTTAGAGATCTCGATGCATTTTGTTTGGTTTTTTTCGGTAATCTGAGAACGGCATACGCAAACGTAAAGAGATGAAACCATGCTTGGAAGTTGTTTTTTGAAACACATTCTTTTAGGAGTGAGTGAGTTCTTCCGCAACTAATGGGTGGAATTCGTTTTATTATGTGTTGAGAACAATTATCGGTATCAATTCTACGGTTGTGAATATTTAATCCAGTCTTGTTTTTGAAAATTTTATCGCATGATAAACAAAAGTTTTCTTGTGAATGTCCAGTCTGGATTGCCAAAAAAAAATTAAAAAAATTAATGAGTTAAACTGATTTTTGCTAACACATAATAGTGGGCTATTTTCTGTAACAAATAATTTTTTCTTTGAATTTTCCTTTGAAGCATACACGTAGAAGTTAATTTAGTATTTATCTGAAATCGCCAGACATTCAAAATCAGTGCCAAAAGTACCTGATTTAGACATCCTGGATCCATATTCCTCTTTGCTAGTAACATTTACTTGAAAATTTTGAAAATCTTGCCAATTTTCTAAAATGTACTGATCAGCTTGCTTTTTTACTTTTAGATGATCATCCGGGCTACCAAAAACAAACTCGCTTACAGAACAAAACAGGCAGTTTACATCTCCTTGAATCGAAATAATTTTAAAAACACTGACTGACTGCCATTAACATTTAAATTTTGACATCTTCTAAAAAGTCCACGTTCTTCCAAAATTCCAAATGCTCTGCTATATAATGGTTGTTTTTCTTGTAGCTCTGTCCCTCAGCTTCAAAATGGTTTCTAAGCTTTAATTTATTTATTGTAGAAAAAGGTATAAAATCGTAAATGTAAAAGGTAGATATTCTTGAAAAGATTGAATTTGACGTTGACCCCTTTCAATTTCAAATTTTTTGTGTTTTTAGCTTTTCGCTGTCTACAGTGCATAAAATAGTATATAAACCTCAAGAAATCAGGACTAAAGCGTCTTTCAAACTTTTTGCCGTGGGATAAAAAGTAGCACTTTAGTTCCCAGATACGCCGTACGACAACGACTAAGCCTCACCTATCTCTACGACCACCCACGCAGTATTCGGAAGCAGTTAGCGCATTGTATCGGTCCTGAGCATGCGCACTGAGATACGACAACGACTAAGCACCCTTTTTTTGTGCCACTTAAATTTTTATGGGTGAGACGTAACGCCGTATGGCGTTTTGAGCCTGAGCACTGAGGTAGAACGAGGAATAAGCACTCTTTTTATATGTATCTTTAAGTGGCCACTATCTCCGCCTAACTAATTTAGGGTACCTAAAAATAACAGCACAAGTTAAAGAAAAGCGCATGTGAAAAATACGTATAATAAAAGGTCCGCGCCTTTAACCGCGCAAGCAAAAAAATGAATTTTTGCGTTATTAGCGATTCGCCTTTTTTAAATGCACATTTTTTACCTCACCTTTTTTTTTTGTTTTGGTTATCCTGCGCGGTCAAAATCTTTTGCGTTAAATTCTTGTGCGCTAGGGGCCATAAAAGTAACGTGTGATTTTAGCCATTTGACTAAAATTTGATGAAATCTATTGCAAAAGCCGTAAAAAAAGGAGAGCAATTGCCCATTCCCCTTTCTTTCTGCATTTCTCTCAGACATTGCTTTATGCCTATAAATTTCAACTTGTTGGTGGCGTCCATAAATTACGTAACGCGGCATGGGGAAGTAGGTGAATGGTTACGAGGGAGGGGGGAAGTTCTTCACTGCGTTCCGTTACCGTTTATACCTAAAAAATGATAAAGAAAGGAATAAAATAATTAATACTTTAAAATATTTGTTATCTGATTTAAGGAGTGATGGAGGGCCGGGGGAGATTTCGAAAATGTTACAAAGAAAAAGAGTCGAAATTAAATTTTGGCAACATTGGCGTTAGACTTGTTTACGGAAATGTAGAAGGTTTTCTTTTAGAAACGTCAGTATAATTTGTTTCGAAAGTTTTAAATTATTCTTCAATAAAAATATATGATTAAAAATTTAAATTTTAGTTTCTCACTAGTGTGAAAAATTGTAATTGGAGATTTTTTTTTCATTTTTTTCTTGAAATATTGAGAAAATTCCAACAAGTTTTACTCAAGTTTGAAGAAAGACGACATGCGTCCCATAGTCCTAAACCTTATTCCATCTTAGTAAATACAGTTCATTGTGTTTTATCACCAAAAAATTAATTTCTGGATATTATGTTTTTTTATAAAGGACATATTAGAAAATGTTACAAAATCTTTGGTTCTAAAATCAAAGATCACTGATCACTTTTCACAAATTTTGCAAATACAATGTTTCTTATCAACACCAACTTCCAACCTATCCGAAAGGGTAAAATTTTTCTTAGATTAAATTCGAAACTTAAAAATAAAAACTGAGTAGTAGCAGTAGCTTAATAAAATCAGTGAATCATAAAAATAAACTGTAAAAGAAATGCCACAAAATCCAAACATAAACACTATAAAACAAGAATTTAAACGGTATAATTGTTTGCTTACAAATTTCTTAAGAACTGCAAAATTAGATTACTATAAAAAACATTAGAAGCAAACATAAATAACTTTGGAATTTTGTAAAAATATAAATAACAACAATAATTACATAAAATAAATTCAGCAAATAAAAGAGATGCTAACGAATATAATAACAACAAGGATATCGCAAATTGTTTTACTCAGTACTTTACCAATGTCGCACTAAATCTGGCAAAAAAAAATTCAATTTAACAAAAATATACAGTTCAAAGAGTTAAAAATAGAAAAAAAGCTGACACTAAAACTTACTAACAATGATGAGGTCTTTAAAACAATACACTCATTAAAGCCAAAAGAATCTCTAGGACATGTCGGTCTTACCACTCAAACCCTCAAAGCTATTTTTACATTAATAGTTGATCCCCTAACATTCTTATTTAATAAATCAATTAAAGATAGTATGTAGCCCGACATTTTTAAAAAAGCCATAATTAAGCCACTTCACAAGACCGGAAATCATACAGAAGTAAAAAACTAACAAAATTCGAGAAAATACTTAAACAGCAAATAGATAATAATTTGGAAACTAACAATATCTTATCGAACTCAGTATGGTTTTCGAAAGGGCAGATCAACAGAAGATAGCGATAGTTTATTTCAAGAGTGTATGAATCAGTTTATAAAAGTACTCCGTCTATCGGCATTTATGTTGATCTTTCCAAAGCTTTCGACACAATATCTCACACACTAATGATAAGAAAACTTGATAATATCGGATTGAAATTGTTATCGTGAACTGTTATCGCACTGTGGCGTGCCTCAAGGTACTGGCCTTGGACCTATCTTGTTCAACATTTACATTAACGATCTTTATCAAATTGACAGTAACGCCAATTTAGTCACCTTTGCTGATGGAACCGGGGTTCATTACACTGCTGAATCCTGAGAGGAACTTTGCAACCTAATCATAAGGGATTTTCCCAAATTTATTAATTGGTTTAATGATGAACTTCTTAGTATTAATTTTCAATCAATATCGCTCCCTTTTAATTCAAAAACAATTAAAATCAAAAAATGCTTACATTATAAGTCTCTTGGTACTACGTGGATTACCATCTAAAATGGTATTACCAAGTAAATCACGTCACAAAGAAGGTTAGGTCATTCTTGCCATTATTTTATTTTTACAGAAACATTTTTTCCAAAAAACAACTTGAAACATTGTATTATGCTTTGCTTCAGTCGCATCTCTCATATAGGATAATTAGGTGAGGTAGGGTTGCCAACATACATCTCAAAAGCTTAGAGGTCGTTTAGAACTGGCTACTTAAAATTATATATAGAGAGAGTTGGCTCTATCCAACAGAGCTACTTTTTTTACATACAACCATATGTTATGTAAGACTCCTATTCTTTAAAAACATTGTAACAAAAATTTTTACTAATAAAATAAAATCGAAATTGTTGACCATGCGTACAACACAAGGTACAGACAAAACTCAGTTGCAAAACCTGTTATAAAAAAAAGCGTAGGACAACGATGCTTTACGTTTCTAGGTACTGCCATTTATTCAAAAATTTTGGAACTTCTTCAAAATTATAGATCACTGCTCATTTAAAAAAAAATATTGCCCAACTTTTTAAAAATAATTTTGTATAAAAATGAAATTTATAAAATTCTGCAATAAGTAGAAAAGCAAACTACAAATTTTAATTCTTTCTGTATATTTTATTTTCACTTAATAATTGGTTAATTATGTTGACAGTTATTTATTATTTAGTATTGAAGTAGAGATTTTCTTACATAAATAATTATTTTGATCTATAAGGTTTCTGTTTATGAATGACATATATATATATTTATATTATTTAAAGTTAGAAGAATAAACAACAACAATGTTAGTCCGAAGGCAGCATCTAATTTTTTCTTTCTTGTATCAGTCACTTCTTTTCCACATTAGCTGAATTTCTTCGTTAAAAAATTAAAAATTTCGAAAAGGTACCTCCTTATCACTCTACGTGAAGTTCTAATCTGACAGTCATGAGTATTTCCGCACATAACTAATGATCTGGTACTGCAAGCAAACTGTAAGTAAAAGGGAGCGGGTTCGTACCGAAAAACCCATGATCGTTTAGGCGCCAATAAAATAATGTTGTTCAGATAGATCTATATTAATTGTATAATTTACAGGTACAACGAACTCTTTATCACGAATATAGTTAAAAAAGTGAATGGGACCACTTAAATTAAAAATATAGTTTTGAAAGATTTTCCAAATCTTCCTTTTTAAAATTTCGCATCAAAAATTTTTGCATAGCTCGTTAAAACTCAGTCTAGCCAGTGGTACTGGCTTTATATTTAAATTCGGATCAAAAACTTTTTCGGTTTATTTCTCGCTCCCTACGCAGATTTTTTTTTAATCGTTATAAATAGTTATATTTTTAAGATCTATTATTCGTTCTACTAAAATAAAATTTCACTTTACTACTTTCCGGAAAGTTTTTAAGACTTAACGTCATAGCCTTACGAAGTTTAAAGCAAATCTAGCTACTAATCTAGCAAGCGAGCGAACGACGACGATCGCCCAGAGAAAATGTTGAGCTTCCTTTGGCAGTTTAATAATAGTAATAATATAAGCTGCCAATCGATACTGATAGCTGCTAAATGAAATTTTACCGTTAAGGCTCTGCCATATACGCAGCCAATCTCAGGAATGTAATTGAAAGGCAAATTAAAATGACTACATATATAGACATGAAATGTTGCCTTTGAGTTTATAATCTGGTAGATCTTAATTAAACTAGCGGGGTTGTCTAATTGTTGGTCTTTTATTGTCATACCGTGATATAAAATCCAAAAACTCACTTTTTGTCTTGAAGAGAAGTGTGGGCGCCGGAATTAGGGAGCAACCAATGCAACCTTACCATTTACTTTATTAAGCTTTAGTCACTAAAACAACGAAAATAAGTAAACCCTTACCAAGATGCTGTTTTGTTGTGCAATTTACCTTACCCTATCCGGTTCTCTTACGAATAAAAAATTAACAACAAAGAATACTTAACAACAAAACTTGTTTTTTAAAAACTTCACAACTCTATCTCAAAGCGTAGATTGCTTGACTTAAAAAAAGTGCACAACCGAGTGCAGTTTTTTTCTAATGCTTTTCTGATCCGACGCCTAGGAGTTCCGCTATGTTTACATTGTTGGCAACACCAGTACTACCTACCTATAAGAAAAATTTGAGAATTAAAACAAAAATAAAATGAAATTCAAACATTCGCGTTCCCTATAAAGCCAAAATACATTACATTTTTGACTTGTTTATGCGATGTTTCGAACGCTGCCCGCTTTTTTGAAAGGTGTGATGACAGAACTGCTGATTGAAATCATTGCGTACGTTCGTGGGTCCGTAACGTTACGTATATCCCTCCGTACGCAACAAGTATAATCATCTGTTCTGTCATCGCATCCGTCAAAAAAGCGGGCATCGTTCGAAACATGGTATGAACAAGTGAACAATGTAGGATATTTTCTCTTTTTTTCTAACGCGTTAGGTATATCGATACCGATGCGTTGAAATATTTACATTAGGTGTCTATTAACCTCTGTTGTTGATATTTTAAAACTTTACAATATTTTTCGAAAAACTGAATCATTTTGCACATCAGAATTTTACATACACTCCATTCCAAATTGCTGCGGATCAGTTTTTTAACACTGACATTTACCTTCTGTGTTTAATTGTCAGAAACCTTCGGAAAGGTTCTTGATAAACCGAGTTAACCCCACCAAACAGTGTATAATAATTTTATTTTTTATACTAAGACTTTTTCGTCCAAAATGTAGGACCAATTCTCATTTTTCCCAAACTAAGCTTAGAAAGGGATATACCAACCACTACAGCACTGCGCAGCGGCTAGTGGATATAATAAAGAATTTATTAAAAAGACACAACCCCTAAAAAGCCTCAGGAGAGTGTTCTCTCCCTTCTTTAAATCACAAAATTATGTATGGAGAGAGTAACTTGATTATTTAACAACGGTGTGTTCAAAATTTTAAATTTAGTTGGCAAAATTACAAACTTCTCCTAAAAAATGGTTACAGTAATTTATAGAATGCCAAATTAAATTTTAGTATGCATAAAATGTGCAAAATTAAACATCAGTGCAGGGCAAGTTACGCAGGCCACAAGTAGAAACGGGTCGATCCCGATTCAAGGAACCACACAATCATTTGTTTTTAAATTTCAAGTTTATTATTTTTTTTTAAGTATACATAAAAAAAGCTTAGAACTACGTTGTTCCCTTATTAATAATTGCTGGAGCCTGCAGCTAACTGCGTATCCTAGCTACTTCAATTCAATTCAATTAAATTCATTATTATAAAAAACTACATGTTCATAACAAGAAAATTCAGTCCATAACACTACAGAAAAAAAAATAAGTATATAAATAATAATTAATCGGCTTTAAGACCTAATAAGATTAGTAGTAACAAAAACAAAAAACAGAACGTTAATCTTTGACTAAAAGACAACATTATAGTTAAAAAAAGTGAAACAATATTTATTTAAAATATTGACTATGAAGGTAGCAGTGGGTACTACTCATTTCTAATAAACGCACGTAGATTTAAAATACTTAGAGTTGTTTTACACATCTCATTTGCAAGATAAAGTTGTGTAAGGTTATCTAATAAGACGAGAAAACTGTCGGAATCACACCAGCTTGTTGGACGCAGACTCTGGTACATGCATATTGCAGGAAGTACATAACTCCTCTTGGTCTAATCTATAAGTAATTCCCCTAAAGCTAAATTTACAGAAAAAATTATTGAACAGACAAATCTAGACCAAACATCTCAACACATACTTAGGTATTCTGTAGGATAAGTAATTTGGCATTAACGAAGACTGATTGAGCAAGGAAAAGAAAAAAGTGTCGGTAGAATTGTGCGCAATTGCAAGGTCATGGTTAAAATAATTTCGTTCCTCTATCTCTATAATAGTTTTGAAATTTTTTTAGAACTTATGGATCAAAGGACCATAATTCAGAATTATTATTACCGGTAAAAAGTAGCTTAAGTCGTTTGACCCAGTTACATTTTGATGGAGTATCGTAGTCTAAAAGAGCAAGTTGGCGTTGCAAACATTTTTTGGTTAAAGTAGTTGAGTGCACATTTAAAAACAGACAGTGGCATATCCTGAGAGCCGGTTTCTATTCGAAGCAGATGAGGTGGTCCTAGGTAGGAGTAGCAAATGCTTGAAAAATGATGTCTGGATTGTTTCAAGTATGTCGATATATTCAAGCCCCCAAACAGGTAAACATGAAGTGAATATGCGGAGTACAGGTGATTGAAACAGTTTTAGTTTTATGTTAGACAATATGCTAATAACCGCCCCGGCCGCTCCTCCAACGTAAAATGGTACTTTCTGCCTTTATGCGAAAGCAAGGCGAAGAGGAGAATGTAACACCCAAATATGTGAAGTGGCTTATAACTTCCAACGGCTTAAAAAACAAAAGATCAAAAGATCTTGGGTGGAAATAACGAAATTTCAAACTTGGATGAGCATCCCACAAGGAACATACAAGAGACCACAGCGAAAAGAGAAATGATTAAACGATGTTTCGCCCTGGGTAACCTGCGTGGGCTCATCAGTCGTTTTACTGGTCACCCTCCACCATACATCGTTAAACACCATCATACACTTTGATTTCCAACTTTGAATCACTCACAAATAGGCATCGTTCCGCACTGGTACTTATCCAATTTACCTTCCACGTATTCGTCCTGTCGTGTTAATATTTCCAGTAGGATTATGCTCCTAATAAAGAAGTTAAAATACCTCGAAATCAGTTACTTCAACCGAAAAGCAACTAAAAAAGAAAAGATCAAAAGATCTTAGGTAGAAATAACGAAAATTCAAACTTGGATGAGCATCCCACAAGGAACACAAAAAAGACCAAAACGAAAAGAGAAATGATTAAACGATGTTTCGCCCTGGGTAACCAGCGTGGGCTCAACAGTGGTTTCACTGGTCCATACATCATTAAACACCATCATACACTTTTGATTTCCAATTACCAAATTTTCAGTTTCTTTTTGGTTGAAAAAACTGATTTGGAGGTTTTTAACTTCTTTTTTTTTTAATTTTCTTAGGAGAATAATCCTACTGGATATATTAACACGCCCGGATGAAGCCGTATCAGGTAACTTGGATAAGTACCAGTGCGGAGCGATGCCTATTTGTGAATGATTCAAATCAAAGTGTATGATGATTTTTAATGATGTATGGTGGAGGGTGACCAGTGAAACCACTAATCATTGCACTTTTCGCTTGGGTCTTTTGTGTATTCCTTGTGGGATGCTCATCCAAGTTTGAATTTTCATTATTTCCACCCAAGATGAAGTAACTGATTTGGAGGTTTTCTAACTTTTTTTTGTTCCAACGGTTTGTTGTTAATTTCGAACAAGAAGTCTCTATGATAGGGGCTGCCAAATAATTACAAGAACCTTGGACTTTGCCTCGTAAACAATGAGTTGGTTTATTTTTGCATATTTTTCAAGAATGGTGAATTTATTTTGCAGATCTATTTCAAAGTCAGCAAAAATTATCAGGTCATCTGCGTACAACAGCAACAGAATTAAGGTTCTTGCATCGATACTTAGTCCGGAGACTTCATGCTTCAAAAAGAATCCTCGTTGTCTGCGATAAACAAATTAAAGAGCAAGGGGCTTAAAGTTTCCTCCTGCAACACGCCACTAATAATATCGAACTTTTTAGACAAACCGTCAGAAGCTTTAATATGGACCATTGCCCTATTATAGAGGCTCTTTTTTGTAGTAATGAAACAAAAGCTGACACCAAAATCAAGCAATTCACACCATAAAAGGGAATGTGAGATCGAGTCGAAAGCTCGTTGAAAATCTATAAAAGCTGCAATTACCTTCCGATTTTTTAAACGGATCCTAGCTAGTTAATACTATATACTCTTGGTTTAGGGTAATTATAATGAAGAAATGTTGTTATAAATGATATTGTTATTATGCTATAGGTAAAAGCAACTGAAAAACGTTTTTTGAAAAATAATTGACATATATATATATACAAGTTGAATGAATAGAATGTAGAATGAGGACTTTCTTCAAATTTTGAAGATCCCGGCACACGGAGCTGAATTATCGAGATCATGAAATGTGCGTTACTAGTGTTAGCGCATTTTCTGTGCTGAAACCCTCTTGAAAACCAAACTGAAACCTATTCAAAACTTTATTTTTTTCAGAAGCTTCTCATAGACTTTAGAGAAACCAGAAAGTAGCGAGACTGGGCAGTAATTCGTTGCTAGTTGTTTACTTCCGATTTTAAATAGTGGTTTTACATTTGCTACTTTCAGATGATCCGGGCAAACGCCTGTGGTAAACGACAAGTTAAATAGAGACTCCAACGAATATTGTAAATTTTTGTTAGGTCTTTGTGTGCACATGTGTGTCCGTGTGTTTGTTCATCAAAGAACTATTTACCATATAAGTACCCATTCACTTCATATCATGATTCCACTCACGCAGGGTCTCTCAAGTCAATCCAAGTATTTTTGTACGTGTAATTCAATAAAACCCGTTTATTGCATTGGCATTAACACAAAGGTTTTTTTCGTCCACGTCAAAAATTTGCCATATTTTAAAACTTCAAGATGGTGTTAATTTTTAAAATAAATTTAGTTTTCTCCAAAAAAACATCATGTGCGAAGATTCAAAGAATCGGAGAAATTTGAGTGACCTTTTACACTGCATAAAACTTTTAATTAATATTAGATGGTGGAGCAATAGTTATTTTCCTTACAAGTGCGGAAAGTGGTACTTTTCCGTTCGCGACGGCAGTTGCACAAACGACGCGGAGCTGAGTTCGGTCAAGCTCTCTAGGGTGGATAAGGCGTTTTCCGCAAGAGTTAGATACAATGTTTTTCTTACGAGTGTTTTTGTCGATCTTCATAATAATGCTACAAAATGACACATAAGATAGATTCGTTACATAAATCATTTAATTAGTCCTAAATATCTTAATTTTTAACAATACAAATTTTTTTTAATATTGTACCTGCATGTGACTTAAGTTTAATGGTTAAGGCTATGAGTTTTCCGAATGGAAAATAGTACCCATAGATAGTTATTTGATTTAAAGTATATCTTGAATTAAAATATTGTCATTTAAAGTGAAAATCGTGCGTTACAAAAAGTACAACTTTCAAAAAGAAAAATCGTGTGAAAAAGTAACTTTTTCGCACGCTCGTAGGAAAAATAGTTATTTACCTAACAAGTGCGGAAAGTTATATTTTTCCGCACGCACCGGCGTTTGAACGACGCGCCAGCGGAGTTCGGGCAAGCCGTAAGTGCGGAAAATACTTTACGCACGCGTTAGGTACAACATTTTTTCTACGAACGTGCGAAATATCAAAATATTTTGTCATTATTTTAGTTAAATTCAGCAGACTAAAAATTAAAAAATAGTCAAAACTACAAATTTTATATTTTAGTCAGAACTAAACTTTAACAAGCTTAAAAAATTAATTTTAATGGTAATTATTAATCACGGTAACATTGAAAGTATCACTGCTCATGTTCGACGAAAGCTATGCTCAGTGTATTGTTCAGGGTTTTTTAAACCAAGGAACCCAGCAATGTTTGATGGCATTTCTCCGATACTGTTGCCCACACATTGGGTACTACATTTTCCATTTTTATAATTAAAAAAAAAATCTTTCATGGGCTGTAGATGGAGGCCGTAGTGCTTTATATTTTTGGTAAATATAGTAGATAATTTGTTTGCTCGTTCAGAACAATGAACTTTCTAGATATATACGTTTTGGTTTTCGGAATGGTAATTACCAGCATGTCTTCTCTTTTTGTTATGTCATTGACAGTTAAATATGTTAATTCTTCCCGGCAACATGTCCCTGAAACTCCAAAAATTGCAACTAATTTCATCATCAAGTACACATTATCTGGCGCTTGAGACAGAAATTTTTCAATTCCGTGCTTTTCAAAAATTTTAGACATTTTTGAAACTGATCTAACGCTTTTTGTTTTTAGGAAAGCAATAAGTTTTTTAAATTGGCCAATATCAATATCTTTTAGCAATTTTACCTTAATTTTAGGCATTGAAAACTTTAACCAGAGTGTGGATGATACGCAGGTCGTGGACAGCTCCAAAAAAATACGCAAGAAATACTTCATCCTTTACTATGTTTTGAACATGTTTTCGAAAGCACCATTTTTCAAAATTAATAAACTCTTTTTCGTAGCTATCTTTGGACAAGCTCCGCTGCATCTGCTGCAATTAGAATTTCTTCCGGAATATCTTCAAACATTTTGAATGCTGTTCGTTTCAAAAACTGGCGTCGCTTATACTTTGTTGTCATAGCAACCGTTAACTAAAATGGAACTAGCAAATTACACGACTTTGAAAAGTGAAAAACGTCACAAACTGACAATATTTTTGTTCTGTCATCGTCAGTTTTTAACGACTAAGGACACGAAACATCAAAATCCTTCTTTAAACATAAAAAATAAATTTAAAAATGTTTATTTACAGAAAAAAAAACTGATATTGTGCGAAAGTGTTTTTGATAAACTGTGGGTTAAAAACAAGATGTGTCATGTAGTTTTTTTCAGTCTTTTTTGCTGTTTTTTTGTTTTAAGGTAGTGCGACACAACAGCGTGCGTGCAAATTTTTTTTCGGAAAAGTGGCACTTTCTGCACGGAAATGAGTGCGAGAAAAGCGTTTTTGCAAAAACAACTCACTTATCTTTTATCCGATTGTTAGATTTTTAGACAGAAATGGATTGAAAGGTTCAGTAATTCAAATCTATTAAAAACTCAATATGTGTTTTTGCTTGGGACAGTCGAAAATCTCTTTATTTTAACATTTAAAATCATGTTATAGCCACGATCTGCAAAAAATTTTACTATATGTCGCCATGGAAAATGGCAAACAATAACTACGCCAATAGGAAATCGTTTTTATTATCGAAAGTCTGCTTTTCGACAGAAGTAAATAAATAAAAACACGTCCTCAGAAAGTTTTCGCAAGCGGAAAGTTTCCGTGGAGAATAATTTCCGGCGATCGGAAAACGAATGAGATAAATTGGAGAAATTTTGAAAAGAAAAATTTTTCGAATGCAATTTGTAGGCATGTTGAAAAGCATAGCTTGACAATTGGAGTTTTCTAAAGGTTTAACCCTCTGTAGTATAAATAAAAATGAAAAGAAAAAACTATACCTACCTTATAAAGTAGGTACACCAAAAAATATTTATAGTATATTATAAACCTAGGGACCAAAGTGGTACCTTTAGTTTGCAGCCCCACCAGAGGAAGGGCTACAATTTTCCGAGGAAAAAAAATACTTTTTTCACGTGGTTTATCTACTATTTTTTACATTTTTGTGATTTGTTTTGCTTTTCCTTGAAAAAAATGGTTGTGTGCAGTTTTTACTCCCTAAGGACTAAAAGTTACATTTTTACTTCATAGAGACTAAAATGGTCATTTTTAGTCTCTAGGGACGAAAAGTCCCATATTAGTTTATGTTGACAAAAAGTGTAATTTTAGACCCTAGGGACTTAAATGCGTTTTTATTCTCTTAAATGCAAAACATTTATGTTTTCAATATAAATGCCAATAATTTTAAAGTCGGCGCCAAAATATTACCAAAGAATCCCGCACGGATAATATGGGAAAGTGGGAATTATTTGGAGATCGTATGCCTGTGAAGGAAGATATGGGCCGTCAAAGACGTATATCTAAAAATGCACTTAATTTAATTTTTCCTTATAACTAGACGTTTTTAAATAGTTTTCATAATTTTGGGCTTGATCGAAAGAATATTGAATGCTCTAAAGGTACCTGTTAGTTTTTTTAAGTTTGACCAGAGGTGTACCTAGGGGGGTGCTTTCAAAATATAACACTAAATAAATCATCAGAATATGGATTTTGAAAGCATAGTTATTCGACCGACTTTTCTTAGAAGGGGGAAGGGAGGGAAGAGCGTAAGAATAAAATTATTATTATTAGAAGATAGTATGTCTGCGATAGAAGATATTGGCCGTTAAAAAAGTATGTCTGAAAATGCATGTAATTCCATTTGTCCTTATAACTAGAAATGCTTTTAACCAATTCTCGTAATTTTTGTTTCAATCGAAAAAAAATTCATCATTAATCAAATGCGAATGAAATACTCGCCGTAGTAATAATATTTTAATGTGTTTGTTTATGTCTTGTTAAAAGTTTTTAGTCAAAGTTGTACGGTACTTGTGTAAAAATAATGCCTTTTCACCGAAGGATTACGTCTATTGGCAATAGAATCGACATATGGAACTAACTTCTTAAATAGTCCTGAAGAAGCAAATAAATTTTGCGAAACGTTGGCATTTCAAGAAAATGATGTTTCATTAATAAGATCCCTCAACTCATAAATCTACACCTTCAAAAAAATTTTCAGGCATATTTCTTTGACGGCCCATATCTTCTATCGCAGACATACAATCTTATAATAATAATTTGATTCTTATGGCCTTCCCCCTTCACCTGTTTAAAAAAAAGTCGGTCGAATAACGCACCTATGCTTTCAAAATCCATATTCTTATGATTTATATAATGGTTTACATTATAAAAGCATCCCCCCCCCCCTAGGTACGTCTCTGGTCAAACTTCAAAAAAGTACCAGGTGCCTTTAGAGAATTTAATACTCTTTCGGTCGAAACTAAAATTATGAAAATTGGTTGAAAAATTTTCTAGTTATAAGGAAAAATGGAATTAGGTGCATTTTCAGACATTCGTCTTTGATCACAGACATACGATCTCCTAATAATTTCTCATAGCTTTAAAATATCTGAATATGGTCAACTTTTACGGAAGTCCACTTTCTCGTGTTATCCGTGCGGGTTTCTTTATTAAAAGATATAGCGTTATGATCAAAACTGTTTTTTTTGGTCAAAGGCTTTCGTAATGTTCCTTTTTCTGCTTATGTGCGAAAACTCCGCTAGCCTTGTGTAAAATATTACCCGTTTGAAAAGGCCGACGTTCAATAAATAAAAGAAAATTAGACAAATAGTAAAGTTAGGTATATTTGTCAAAAACTGACTTACTTACTATCAGTGCCAAACATAAATCAAACCTGAACAAGTACACATAACGATTGCTTTGCATTATTTTAATGATTGGTCGAATTAAAGGAACAAGGTCATCAATGAAACTCATACATAATTTTAATATTGAAATAAACTATAATAATATCGTCAGGTTATAAACTTCGATCTACGCCAGTGAAAAGTAGTCCTTTATTTTTAAACGATCGCATTGCAAGAGTCCACTTCGTCTTTGATCACAGACATACGATCTCCTAATAATTTCTCATAGCTTTAAAATATCTGAATAAAGTCAAATTTTACGGAAGTCCACTTTCTCGTGTTATCCGTGCGGGTTTCTTTATTAAAAGATATAGCGTTATGATCAAAACTGTTTTTTTTGGTCAAAGGCTTTCGTAATGTTCCTTTTTCTGCTTATGTGCGAAAACTCCGCTAGCCTTGTGTAAAATATTACCCGTTTGAAAAGGCCGACGTTCACTAAATAAAAGAAAATTAGACAAATAGTAAAGTTAGGTATATTTGTCAAAAACTGACTTACTATCAGTGCCAAACATAAATCAAACCTGAACAAGTACACATAACGATTGCTTTGCATTATTTTAATGATTGGTCGAATTAAAGGAACAAGGTCATCAATGAAACTCATACATAATTTTAATATTGAAATAAACTATAATAATATCGTCAGTTTATAAACTTCGATCTACGCCAGTGAAAAGTAGTCCTTTATTTTTAAGCGATCGCATTGCAAGAGTCCACTTCGTCTTTGATCACAGACATACGATCTCCTAATAATTTCTCATAGCTTTAAAATATCTGAATAAAGTCAAATTTTACGGAAGTCCACTTTCTCGTGTTATCCGTGCGGGTTTCTTTATTAAAAGATATAGCGTTATGATCAAAACTGTTTTTTTTGGTCAAAGGCTTTCGTAATGTTCCTTTTTCTGCTTATGTGCGAAAACTTAGACTCTCCGCTAGCCTTGTGTAAAATATTACCCGTCTGAAAAGGCCGACGTTCAAAAAATAAAAGAAAATTAGACAAATAGTAAAGTTAGGTATATTTGTCAAAAACTGACTTACTATCAGAGCCAAACATAAATCAAACCTGAACAAGTACACATAACGATTGCTTTGCATTATTTTAATGATTGGTCGAATTAAAGGAACAAGGTCATCAATGAAACTCATACATAATTTTAATATTGAAATAAACTATAATAATATCGTCAGGTTATAAACTTCGATCTACGCCAGTGAAAAGTAGTCCTTTATTTTTAAACGATCGCATTGCAAGAGTCCACTTCGTCTTTGATCACAGACATACGATCTCCTAATAATTTCTCATAGCTTTAAAATATCTGAATAAAGTCAAATTTTACGGAAGTCCACTTTCTCGTGTTATCCGTGCGGGTTTCTTTATTAAAAGATATAGCGTTATGATCAAAACTGTTTTTTTTGGTCAAAGGCTTTCGTAATGTTCCTTTTTCTGCTTATGTGCGAAAACTCCGCTAGCCTTGTGTAAAATATTACCCGTTTGAAAAGGCCGACGTTCACTAAATAAAAGAAAATTAGACAAATAGTAAAGTTAGGTATATTTGTCAAAAACTGACTTACTATCAGTGCCAAACATAAATCAAACCTGAACAAGTACACATAACGATTGCTTTGCATTATTTTAATGATTGGTCGAATTAAAGGAACAAGGTCATCAATGAAACTCATACATAATTTTAATATTGAAATAAACTATAATAATATCGTCAGGTTATAAACTTCGATCTACGCCACTGAAAAGTAGTCCTTTATTTTTAAGCGATCGCATTGCAAGAGTCCACTGAATTACAAAAATAAATAATTAATCGGGAAAGTTTTCAGGGACTGGTTTGAAAGGGCGCAATTATGCAGGCTCTAAACAGGAACGAATCAACGGCGAACCAAGGAATACGCAAAGGCATTCGCGCTTAAAGTTAATGAGGTATAAACGAATGGTTTAGAGTGTAAGTAGCCATTTGTTAACGTCAAATCTCTATCCCCACTTACGTAGAGCCACTCAGGCCAAGCCCAAGTGTTATTGTAAGTATAAGAAATAAAACCCATTAGCGGGTCTTCTGTAGTCAAAGGGCTCACCTTTGTGCATCTTGCAACCGTATCTCGACCCCCTAGGCAATCGTCCAGTTTGAGCCAACTGTTGTCCCAACCCGGCCATTAAAGGAAAACTCCTAACGAAATAAAAAAGACAGGTTGAAGGGTAGCAAGTAGTCACCCCTTAGTTCTTCTTTACTGCGACATTATGTTTAAGGAACTTTATCACAAGTTTATATTAGGAAATAAAAGGAGCGTAAAACTTCTTCGCTAATGAAAATTTTAAATTCGTGTATAAAGCTTTTGAATAAATTTATTTAACCCAGGCAAAGCCACCATCCTTTTAAAAGCCTATGTGCAGATTTCTGTGCTGAATACTTACAAATGTGTTTGAAAGTTTGAGACAATGGAAGTCCGAAACACAGAGTTAATTTCACTTATCAGTATCTTCTGATAGATAGCAACCATCTACAGTTGTTTTAAAACATACATTTTACCAACCGCTTACGATTGTATTGAGTTTTTATCGATTGGCTTAAGTTTTTGAGTGATTTTTAATTGCATTTTGTTTGACCCTTAACACGGCTAATGAGAGGTAAGGAAAAGTTCTTATTTAGTGCTTGCTTCTTTATAGTTTCTTTAAAACTATATAAAAAGGAGTCTTAGGAAACTATTTTACTAAATTTGAGGTTAGACTTTATGCATACCTACAGGGTGTGGTCAAAAATATTTTGTTGTTCTTTTAAAAGCACGGTGGACCAATAAGCTGTAATTTTTATTTTTAGGGAACTGCAAGAAACTGCTAAAATTGTACAATATTTTGAAAGACATTGAACAAATTAATAGTGAAATTCCAGAAAATTTTGACACTTTTCCACCGGGGAGTGCCAATTGTGAAAATACCGATGAATTCTAGAAAGACAGTTGCTCAAAAAATCTGATCGAAGCATTTTTGAATACTGTACAACTGACGACAATGGCATTATGATATGCAAGTGGCTTGACAATAACATCATCGCTATTGCATCCAATACCTCTGAGGTTTTTCCCACATCATCGGTAAAAAGATTGTCGCAAAAAGAAAAAAGAGCATTCTTGTACCTCAACCGAAAACATGGGCGGCCTGGATAGAGACGGTCAAAATATCAGTTTATACAGAATGTCTATAAGAGTACAATGGTACAATTCACTCATTACTCATTCATTAGATATTAGCCTGCATAATGCTTGGCAAATATACCGATCCTATGGCAGAGATAAAGATTATTTAAGCTTTAGAAGATCAGTAGTTAAAGGAATTCTGGAATCCTATAAGAAGGCATGAAAAAAGGGACCGATCCGACCATCTGCCTACCGTCACGAACATTCAAAATACGACGGAATAAATCATTTGATATGCTATCAAGATAACCCGACCTGTTGCTATGTTTGCCACAAAAAAGTAATTTTATATAGAGAAAAAAAAAGAAAAAAAATAATTTATATTTTAGTTTTATATTTTTTGTTTATTTGTAGGTAAAAAGGCATTTTAGTTGTGTTCTGTAGCCTAGAAAATGAGTCCAAATAAATAATAATTAAAAAGTAGTGCTTGTGGCCACTGTCCGTTTAAAAGAATACTTCCCTGGAGTAAAACTATTCTTCAACTTCAAACTCAAAAACATTTTTATATCCTTTCATATAGACAATAAGACCCCGTCAAACCAAAAAAAAAATATGCAAATTCAATAAAAATAGTTTTGGCCCTATTTGGGTTAAAATAATTTTTTAGTCAAAATAATCTTTTTAGTTATTTTTTCAAAAAATTACTTTTAGTTTTGTGCAATATCGGTTGTCAACCCTATTTGCAACCGCACCCTCCAATAGCCAATCTTATTAAAACTACGATTTTCTAGCAAAATGCCGAGAATAACACAAAGAGAACAAAATCGTTATTTACAATTAATAAATAATGAGTGGCACATTTTTTTTTAATTAGCATTTAAGATTGTTAAGTATGTAGTAGGAAACTATACCATATAAATTTTTAACATAGCAGAATTCCAAAGTTTCCTCTCTTTAGAGTTGCTACGGCCTGACTGGGCATTCGGGGATTCTCTGAATGGTCAATATTGGGGTGATTAGGGTAGGTTACTGATAACACAAAATTTAATATTTGTAAGACAAAATTCCCACTTACTTTTCCTAAAAATGGCAAAAAATATAGACAGAATAGTAATAGTTACACCATTTTGTTTGCTATATTTAGACACCAAAAACAATAAAAAATGACAATTTTAATAGGAGTTTCATTGCTAAATTCTTTGGATTCCTAAACAGGACATACACTTTATTGTGTCAAAATCGATTTACAGAAACAAAAATTTAAAACCGGGAAAACAGCGGGCAAAGCGGTTATTCGACTGGATCGAAGGGTTTGAGGCGCAGAAGGTGAAGGAAAAGGGGCAAAGGACGGAGGGTGAGTGGTGAAAGCTACAATTTTAAAAACGGGAACAAAGTCGCGGGCAACTGGCTAGCGTACTACTATAGACAACATGAGGGTCACTTGAAACAAGGTTATCGGCGGAGGTTTTTCCATCCGCATGGAAGATTGCGAAAGTAACACCACTTCCAAAAAACGCTTCACCAGAAGAGTACAATGATTTGCGACCGGTGAGTATTTTGTCTTCTATATCGAAAATTTTGGAAAAAATATTTGACTTACAAATTCGAGAACACCTAGAAACTTACAAACTTCTTCCAGAACATCAATCAGGTTTTAGGCCTGGATTTAGTTGTATAACGGCACTGGCAAATATAACAGACGACATCTTTACTGAAATCGATAAAGGAAAAACTACTTCTTTATTTTACTTGATTACTCCAAGGCCTCCGATACGGTTAACCATGAATTGCTTTATGCAATGCTTAACTTTATAGGGTTCTCTGCTCAAGCTGTTACTTCTATTAAAAGCTATTTAGAATATAGATACCAGTTCGTAGAAACATCTTCCGGTCAGTCGCTTAAATGTCAAATTAAAAGCGGCGTACCACAGGGCGCGTACATTTCACCAACTCTCTTCTCTATCTATACCTCCAATCTTTCCAATTGTTTAACAAACTGCAAATCCGATCAGTACGTAGACGACTATCAAATTCGATATACTTTTCACCCGCACGACTGGATTACTGCAAACTCTGTAATAGAAAACGAACTTAAAAAATTAATAGATTACTCGGACAAGCACAATTTAAAAATTAATCCTAAAAAATCAGTAGATTTTTTCTTTGGTAAGAACAAAACACAAGTAAAAAACACTATTAACTTAACGGTAGCCCTATTCCAATATCAGAGTGTTCTAAAAACCTGGGACTTATGCTAGACACAGAATTGCGATATTTATCATTAAAACTTCTATATCCACATAGACACTCTCTAACAATTAAACAAAAAATAAATCTTACTGATACCTTGGTTCTTAGCTATTTCAATTATGGTGATGTAATATATGGCCCTTGTTTAGACCAGAACGAACAGCTACGAATACAAAAAGTATAGAAATCCTGCCTTAGGTTTATATTCGGAATAAGGAAATTTCAACCCGTTTCACATAAGCTTAAAAACACAAAATGATTAAACATGAAAAAACGAAGGGAACTACACTCTCAAATAATTAGAACAAAAACTCCACTTTACTTATTTAAAAGAATCCAATACAGAACAGACGTCCACAACTTAAATATTAGGTTCAAAGGGTTGATTACACCACCCCAGCATGTAACAGCAATGTTCGAAAGAAGCTTTTCCCACAACGTGTATCGCCTCTATAATGATATTCCCGCTGGTCTAAAAGAATTAAATCTGAGGAGCTTTAAAAGACATATAAGGAAGTACATTTTTTATTGGAATCTTTGAAATATGCTCTTTAGATTATTACTCTTACCATTTGCCTGTTCGGAAATTGTATAACATAATTTAAAAAAAAAACAGATAAGTAGAAAACAAAAACAAAAATTCAATAAAATTGTTTTCATTTTAAAATCTCTGAGGTTACGCTTAGGAAGTGATTATTGTTCAAATTAAATGTTTTAAGCTCTCCAAGTTAGATTTTAGTCTTTAATCTTAATTTAGCAAGTAAGTAATCTATTGCCGTTTCTTCTATAAACTGTGTAGATAACGCCGGGTCTGGACTCGATCAGTTTTAAATTGTTTTTCAGATCCGTTTTGCAATTATAAAACTGTACCTCCATCTTTTTTTTAAAGATACATTTATACAATGTTAACTTTGTTGCAAATAAACGTTATAATAATAATAATCAGATATTGTAAAGGGGGTGATTTCTCTAGGTGAGGAATTTCCCCTTTGCTTGGCACACAGGGTTTCCTATCACTTCTGTCAATTATGTATTTAATTGAAACACGGATAGGAATTTGCCTCGAGCGCCACTCCAAGAAATGAATTATACAGTGGAGAAATCCAGGTAAGTAGGATAAGAAATTTAGCCCAGAAACAAACACCAAATTTAATAAGAAAATAAAGCTAATTTATTTCGTGATTTTATAATTTACAATATCTCTTATGTTACTATTGGCAATAATTATTTCTAGAAACTAAACTTAACAACCCCTCTAATATTTCCCTTATATTTCCATTCTAGCACAGGCAGTTTAAATTAAAATAAATATAAGAAAGCGGGTAAAACAGGCACAGCGGACGAGGATGCATGAAATATAAAGCGGATGCGACTAAAAGGCGACTACATACGTAAGCAAAATAAAGCGGGTAAGGGATAGCAAGCTAACCTTGTGCTCTGTTACTTTGTGTTCAATAAATGGCCGTGTAATACTAGGACGAGGTTTGTGAACGCGCCCCGAAACTCGCATGAGCCAACGAAACGTGTGTCGGTAATCAAACAAACGGCCCGTTTTTGCAATCACACAGGCGAATTACCAAATTATGAAATGACGGCACGTTTCGTGGGCTCCTTTGTATTCTCAAAGAAACAAATCTTCGTATGACCCCGGGCTCACCGTCATTATCCTGTCCTATTGATACCGGCCAACGCTAGTGGCCTAAGAAAAAGAAAATAACAGTGACACCGGTAAGATCACGGAAATTTGTCTACGGGATTAAAACCACAAGGGTTTTATAGGAGAATTTCATTACGGCGATATTCTACCAACGCGTTGCCGATCGGGGTTCCAAGTTGTAATTAGCTGTACAAATAAAATTAAAAACTGTTTGCCTCCCGACTTACGGATTAGTCCAAACAATAGTTCTTGCTACTGCTTGGCTCCCGAATTACGGATTAGTCCAAGCAGGATTTATTCGCACAACCAAACTAAAACTGGTTTAAACGGTACCACCTGCCTCCCGACGTGCGGCTTAGTCCAAGTTGTAATTGTTTGTACAAATAAAGTTAAAAACTATTGCTTGCCTCCCGAATTACGGATTAGTCCAAACAATAGTTCTTGCTACTGCTTGAGGAGAATCTATCTATCTATATATGTTTGTACAAATAAAATTAAGAACTATTGCTTGCCTCCCGACTTACGGATTAGTCCAAACAATAGTTCTTGCTACTGCTTGCCTCCCGAATTACGGATTAGTCCAAGCAGGATTTATTCGCACAACCAAACTAAAACTGTAGGAATATATAAAATATATCCGGTTCGCGGGTTCAGAGCAGAAATTTAAACGGAGGTTTAAGGTTTACCTGGTGAAATCAACACTTGCGGTCTCGTTCGGTAAGCTTGACAAAAACTGGCGGCTGGAGCGGCGGAATCGGTATGATCGCTTGTAGGACTGGTAAGTTAGAGAAAAAGGCGGCGGAAAATCGGCTGGCGGTTTTTAACCTTAAAATTTCTTGTTGTCGTACAGGTCTGGTACTGTGTATCGACTGTCTTTCTGGTTTGGGGGGACCGGCAATTTATAGTAAAATGTTCACCACCAAAAAAAAGAACAGTAGTTCGGTTCCAAAGTTTAGCCACGGAAACACCCGAAGTGAAAGCCGAACACAAATGTGGAAAATTACGCTTTTTCACCGGGAAATTCGGGAAAATTCAGATGTGTGTGAAAGTAGGCAATCCAGTTTACTAGTCTTGGTACCTTTATTTATGGAAAAAAATCATTATTTTTGGAAGAAATAAAGGTGGAAACTTAGGTGCGGGAAAATCGGAGTTTTCACAAAAAAATCAAAGACCATGGTAACTGTAACTTAATGTACAATAAAGGCCCAACCTAGTATGATATTTCCTGGTATCTTTTCTGTGTCTGAGTGCAAGAAAGCCTGCTACAAACAATAGTGAAAAGTAAAAAAGGAAAACTCGGAAAAATCGCATAAAAACTGGGAAATTCTTGGTTTATCATTATTCCTTCCCTTCCACATAACCTAGACCACATTTGAGCACCAAAACAAAGTAAAAGGATTGACTATTTGGGCTGCATATTGTCTTCGATAAGTGATAGCACACATGTGACATTTTCTCCTGTTTCACGAGAAATTGAATAGCAATCATTCTTTATTTATGGCTAGGACTAAAGGTGTAGGACCAGAAAATTATTATTATTTAAACGGGGCAGTTGCCTGACCTATGAAAATAAGCTGCCAAATGTATATGAAAGGAAAATGCCTAAGATTTTAACGGCTTATGTTGCCTGAACTAAGATTAAATTCCAAAAATAAAGTAACTTCGTTACAATATGCCAATCCAAAATTAGCATTCAAAGTGCAAATACAGTTTAATTGTGGAGCTATCCGCTTCGCATTTTAGCCAATAGGGATCGGAACCTCACCTTTAAAGGTTAGAAAATTCAAAAATAATTTTATCAGTTTTTGTTATAGATTTTAATACCTTTTAATTAAAAAAGCACTTGTGCCCGTAATGCTTGAAAAAGCAGCTATATCAGATGCCAAAGAAAAATAGTGTTTTTCTTCATCCAACTCTATACCTATGAAAATTTACCAAATAAAAAATGTCGCAATACTAACAATTTTCTTTAGGGTTTACATTTTCCACCGCCTTATAACTGTATCTAATGTCCTATGGGATAAAGGTATAGGGTGTCCTATTATAAATGTGACCCCCCCCTTATCTCCGTTATTATGCATGGTACAAAAAAGTTTCAAATACAAAAGTTGCATAACTTTTTGCAAAGTTTTAAAATACGTAAGTCACAATTGTCAAGTTTCATGGAAAATGTCAAATTTTGACAGCAACTTTCTTATTTTATAGAGAATACCCTGTATTTTATTATATTTTTAAAATCTGCTTTTTATTCTGATTCCAAAAAGATATAACATGTGTAGGCTGTGACAAAAAGTTTCCGAGATATAGCGAATTAAAATTTGTCCGCCAAGGTTTTTATTTTTTTAAGTAAGTAGGCTATGCCTTGACATGAAACAACAACAAATGTAACGTAGCAACGCCATTATTGTCAAAATGTCATATTGCGCATTTTACTGTGGTAATTGCTATTTAAACACGGTTTTTACAGAACGAGAAAAATTTTATATCTTGATAATTCATATAAAGAATAATAATAATGCGAAGTTGTCCAAAAGAGAATACTCAAGGCTATACCCTGAATGGCAATTGCCAAGCTACATGACCTTTAAACGAATTTTTGACAAAATGAACCAGAACCACATATTGAAAAGAAAGAAAAGTGAGGTAGCTCTCGATGACGAAGAAGAGTTGAGAATTTTACTTTATTTTGAACGTAGCAAATTTTTTTATTTTAATTAATTTTACGTTCATCTATATAGTTTCGATTTAGATCAGCTTCTCGTTCTTTTTTTACTTATAAATTATACATGGTTTGGGTATGTTGTTCCAGAAAATCCGACGAAATCTCTGCGAGACTGCTGCAGGGACTTGGATATATCTCTTAACAAATCTGCAAGAATTATGAAAAAGAACAAATATAGGGATTTTAGATACACTCCTGTGCAACACTTGTCAGAGGAAGACAAAAGAAAGAGATTGATTTTCTGTAGAAGAATGGAGGCAGATCTTAAGGAAAACCCCGATTTTATATACGACGTAATTTGGACAGACGAAGCCTCTTAAGTACTGCGGGAGAAAAGAACAGAAAAAATGCACATCACTGGGCAAGGGATAATCCCAAGAAAACGGTTAAAAGAAGATGATCAGGAAGGCGTTCGGGGGGCGTATGGTGCGGTATGTTACGCAACCACATCATTGGGTCATTTTTCTACAGAGGAAATCTAAACGGCAGTAGATAAAAACCCAATTATATGGCAACAAGATGGCGCATCCGTTCATAACACTTTGCAGGTGACGGCATTCCTTAATACGAATTATCCCATATGGCTGGGAAAGCACGGAACCATCCCATGGCCGGCCATTAGTCCGGATTTGAATCCTCCAGACATCTGGCTGTGGCATGACATTAAAGATAATGTTTAATGCAAATCGACGGCACATGGTAATCTCAACCATATCAGGATTAAGAAGGCGCTTTCAGCTTTGCATTCAAGAAAATGGGGATGTGTATGAACACCTTTATTGAACTAGGGGCATTTTCGTTTCTGTTATATTATAAGTTGCTATAAAATAGGTATTATAAGTAAAAGAATATAATAATATATCATAATACTTCTTGAAATATGGCAGATTTAAAAAACATAATAAAATACAGGGTGTTCTATTTAAAATAAAAAAGTTGTTGTCAAAAGTTGACATTTCCCATGAAATTTGACAATTGTAACTTACATATTTTAAAACTTTGCAAAAAGTTATGCAACTTTTGCATTTGAAATTTTTTTATACCATGCATAATAACGGAGATAAGGGGGGGGGGGTTACATCTATAAAAGAACACCCTGGTACATACCTGTTTTATCGCGGCTAATTACCCGATCTGGTTCACCAGGAATATTCACACGATTTTTTTTACTGGCGTCATGTTTTATGAAATGTGTTCTGATATTTGTGGACGCCTTTTCATAGACCCATCATACCTTGGTCGTCCGGGTCTTCCATCTTTGTCTGGTAAATTTTATAGCGTTTTCGGCTTTACTTTTCTCAGAGCGCTTCAGGTTTGAGCAGTGACGTCACTTCTATCAGTCGTTTTTTGGCGTAGACCACGGTGCTTGCGTGATTTCAAAACGTGACGTCACCGGTTCAACCACAACGTCATCGGTTCCCAGTGATAGTTTTACAGAACTTAACCTAACTTATTGCTATAAACTATTTGTTAGCGTTTTGTTTTTTTCCTATCCCCGATTTATAAATCCGGGGTTATTTTAATGTATAAACCTACCATTAAATAACTTATCTGACGAAAACTGCTTGGGTGCCGATTCTGGGTTTCGTAGGAAGGGATCGCTCGCCTGAGAGAAGAGAATTAGTTTCAACCAATAAACGCGCTTAAAAGCAGTGACGAGACGATCGAAGAATCACGAAAGTATTATGGGCATGCGCAGGGCTGCCTCGAACAACAATTTTTAAGCCATGCCGTTTTCTCGATTAGACCCAGTAGTGGGAACTTTTAGGAAAGCTCGTGTGAAAATCGTCGCTCGAGTAAGTTTTGGCCCGGCTTGTACGAGTGTCAGATAATTATCTTCGTATTATTTTAGAGCACGCTATTGGTTGAAACCATCACGTGACCGATTGATATTTTACTCGCTAATGCGCATCCTACGGTAAACTTAACCGTCTTTCAGAGTAGGACGTCGTTTGAATGACTTTTGTGCGATGGGCCGGTCGCGGAATACGGAATTTTGGATTTTAATAAGTGGTCACTTCTCAGGGTATGATCGTTCTATTACGCTCAGAATCGAAATAGAGTAAAGTCTGCATCAAAAATTTCAGCTCTATTTTTTACCTAATCGATATCTGAATCAATCTACGCGCTACGTAGCGCGCCAGTTTCGCCTTGGCTGTGAAGGCAATAACCCAGTCAAATTGACATAAGTACAATTAACATTTTATTGACACTGTTCCGGGACCCGCATCGGAACTACACTTGTTTTTTTTATAGTTATTCCTAAACCATGTTTTTTGGCAAAAGTACATAATGGGTAAACCGGATTAGCCCAGTAAAATACACATATAATTAAAATGGAAAAATTGGTTTTTAATTTTTTTGAAACCGTTCCGAGACACGCTTTGAAACCATTGTTGGTTTATTTGATAGGTACCCCCAAACTTTGTCTTTTGGCAAAAGGGCATGGTGATTAACTATATTAGCCCAGTCAAATTGATATATAAATAAAATGGTAATTTTTTTTTTAATTTTTTTGAACTGTTCCGGGACATGCATCGCAACCATTTTCGGATCCCCTGATAGGTACCCTCAACCTATGTCTTTTGACTGAAGGGCATGGTGGGCAAACTACATTATATCTGTCAAATTAACATATAATTAAAATGGTAAAATTGGTTCTTAATTTTTTTTTAAACTGTTCCGGGACACGCATCGGAATCATTTTTGGTTTTTTTGATAGGTACGTCCAAATATGTTGTTTGACAAAAGGGCATAGTGGGTAAACTATATTATCCCAGTAAAATAGACATATAATTAAAATGGTAAAATAAGTTTTTAATTTTTTTGAAACTGTTCCGGGACACGCATCGGAACCATAAATATTAAATATTTTGATAGATTCTTCAAAAACCGTCAGAAAATCTCGCCCCTACAAAAAAACTAACGATTTTTAAACACAGGTTTACAATAACTGCTTTTTGGTTAGGACTTATTTGCTAATATCTCTTAAAATTAAGTTTGTTAATGCTGTTCCAGTAAATAAAAATTATGTGAACTTTAGTTTTTGTAGGCAGCTTTTGCGAAAAACCCTTTTTTTCATTTAAAAATTTATTTTATTAAGCTTATTTTTGCGTATAAACAAACCTTTAAAACTTTTAATATACAAAACCATAGAGAGCCATGGAATATGTCGCTGTCACTGCTCAGAAAAGTCATACATATTCTGTTTTTCCTTTTACATGGTAAGAATTTTCGACACTTGTTACGTCTATTAGTACGCGTAGTAGCAAATTAGCTCCGCCGCAGAACTAATTCTGCAGAATATCTTTCAAATATTAAATTCACAAATTTTATTAAAAAAACAACGTTAGTTAGTTATAAATATTAAGAAGGCTTTGTTTTTATTTTAAATGAGGCAGTAAGTAAAAATCGCCACTTTCCAGAATTCTGACGGCTGAGATTTTCTCTCGTTTCTGAAGAATCGCCACCATAGTGCCAAACGAAGTTTTCGGCAAAAGTGCTTGACTATAGTCGATCATTTAAAGGAGTTAATACTCTAGATTATACAAAATTTTTTCCTATTTTGTCATTTTTTGTACTTACTGATTAAAATTATTTAATCCGTTCCTGTACAAAAAGAAGTATATTAAAAAAAATCATAGAAGAAATGTCTTGAACATATATTTAGACTAAAAATTAGGTACACAAACATACAGACCGATTCAAGCTACTGCGAACATAGGGCGAAAGAAGTCTAATTTGCCAGTGTACGTACATGCAGAGACACCGCACGCCTATCAGTGAAGCAACCAACACTCAGGCTTCCGATCGCCATTCGCTGCCATTCGCCGCCGTTCGCCTTGTATTTAGTACGCCTCTAACCACGGTGCTGTGTGGAGCGTAGTCAATGAAACCGAAATTTGGTCAATAAATACGCAAATTTTTATAACGTAATTTTCTTATTTTTTGTAACTGATAAATAAGAGCGTTTTATTGTCAACTGCTCAGATTTATCAGTGACGACGTGTTACAATGAAAATAATAAGGAGAAACAAAATAAAAGCAAGTTCTCAAAATAAAATAATACATTCTAAAAACCAAAAAGATTCTCCCAGTCAAAAAAAAATTAAAGCAAATGTTCGAAAAGTCCTCCTTGCTCGGCTAGACAATATCCGAGCCTACTATAAAAACCCCTTCCAACGTTTCCAAGCATGTTAGGGGTGATAATTTGAAAAGCTTCTTCAAAAACAAATAGAAGTCATTAGGAGCAAGATCGGGAGATCGAGCTGGCCATAAAATAGTTCCCCGTGTACTTATAACCCGATTAGGAAATACATTATCAAGATATTCCCTAACAAGGCCAACATTGTGAGCGGAACAACCATCTTGTTGAAACCATGTTTCACCAAATCTTACACCTAACAACTGCCTAGCAGTTGGAATAATGTGCTGCTGCAGTAGATCCAAGTATCTAGGACCATTCAAATTGCAATTGCCGTTAATAAAAAATGGCCCAATTACGTGTTCCCCTACAATACCCCCCCCAAACATTTAATTTTTGGGGATAATGTGTTCTTACGTCAAAATACAAATGCAAATTTTCCCTCGACCAATATCGAACGTGTGTTGGGTTATGACGATTTGACCATTTGACCATCTGCACTTTTTCGGCAACTTCGTAGACATCCATTTTTAGTTTTAAAAATGTATTATTTCAATTAAGAACTTACCCATCTGTTTCTCGAGCAAGGCAGAAATAAAACAAAATAATAAAAACAAAATGAATTTCCAAAAGATAACACTGCAGCGTGCTTCGAATCCACCTCGGTCGTATGGCACGGAGAGTAAATTGGACTTGATTCCCCCTATGTTCGCAGTAGCTTGAAGCGGTCTGTATAAGTATTAACCGAACTTAACTATCTAACCTAATATATTTTCCAAGTGCGGACAATCTACTTATATCCCAAAATACTTTTAACCGAACAAGGCTGCTATGTTTATCATTTCAATTTCGTCCATAACAGAACTTTTCATATTCATATCAAATTTGCTCTGAACCAAAAAAAAAAAAAATGTCAAAAAACAGCGTTTAGTGTTACTTTTACGTTAGAATTTATATCCCTCTGGCATTTTCAGGTAGTACCATATCTGCTACAGTAAACATCTTCATCCATAAACATCAGATCAGAGTGTCTTGTTCAAAAGCTTTTGTCTTGTTTCTTGAAAAATTGGATCTCTTTTTTGAAATCATAACAGATTTCAAGTAAAAAATTTACAATGCACCAGTACTTCATCTTCACTTCAGATACCGTCACTGCCGACCATAAGACCATAAGGTTGTAATATTTCTTTTGTCTTGATTCGATAAGCTTCACTGTACAACTTGAGAGTAGAAAAACAAATTCAATCAATTAGCAATGTTTCGAATCGGTGGCCTTTGAAAAAATTGTTTGTTTATTCGGCACCAAAAGGCAAGGATATCACTTGCTTCGTTTTGCAGTGTCGCTTCTACATTTTCTGAGCTAATTTATTTATTTGAAAGAAAAAACAATTTCTGCTGTTCAATTTTAATATCTAATTGCCAATCGCCAATATCGGAATAGTTTAAATTACTTACTTAGGGTCAATTGCCCTGTAGTGTTAAACCTAGGTAGAATGTTCTAAACATCAATTATACTTAAACTAGGTTTAACAGTACGGTGGAATTGGAAATTATTAATTTTTACTCTTAACCTGACACATCTTCACATCAGTGGCGGCTCGTGATGAGAAGGTTCACAAATGTGAAAACTTCAGAGTGATTTTTTTTTTAGGTTGCCCGACTAAAAGTCATGTCCATTTTAAATTTTCTGTTGAAGTTACTAGATTTGCCTTAGTGGTTTACGTCAAGATAATTTCGGGTTTAGGTCTAACGGCATTGTTTACTTCAATTTTTTGCTTCGTGCTCAAAGAGCTTAAATTATTTTTGAAGTACTCTACCGTGAAAATGTTCATTATACCAATTGTTAAAATAATACACCAGGAAAAGTATAAATAAAAGCCCTTATAAAATCGCTAAATGCGCGAACTCATCACGAACCACAGCAACATGGCAATTGGACACTCAAAAATAACAATACATTTTAAGCGAATGTCATGCAAAAACAAAACCTATGATAATTTTTCGGATTGCAAATGATAGTTTTTTTCCAACATCCTGGCAACACTGCGCGTCAACAAGCAGAGGTTCACTTCATTCGGCGGCGAGAGCAGCTAGGTAGCAGGAACTGCTTCTCCAGTTCAACGCCAAAGTGACATTTCTTGCATGATTTCGAAATGGTTTCGAAATCTTCTGGTTACATCAATTTTCAGTAAGAAAATGTTAAAACAAAAAAACGATGGGATTTTTGTTGACTTAATTTTAAATGCGATTTATGATAGTTTAAAAAAAAATAGGAGTCCGTCACAGCTACAATACAGATAAAAACAATTCCATTAAAAAACTTATATGAGTGAAAAATTTTATTGCCGTCTGGAGGTTTACTTTATGTCGAAGTACGCGTCCTCATAAACTATAAAACCTCTCGACCAGCAGAGAAACATGTTTCGTCTTGGATTGAAATATACTATACACTGTTTGACAATAAAATCCTTAAATTTACTAAACTAGAGTCCTGAATAACTTTTAAAAAATTCTGACTCAAAAACCACTTGGGATAGCTCCTAACCTACCTTAACTCTATTCTTAAAAAATAGATGTTTTTCTGATGAAAAGTTCAATATTAACCTTTAATAGGCGGACTTCGGAAAATTACACATGGGATGGACTGGGGTCGAAAAAGACCCCAATTCGGTTTTAATTTATTAATTTGTGATACTGTTTTGTTACTATTTTTTTCTTTAATAAATTAAGTAAGAGTCAGTTTTGACAGATACATTTTCAAAAAACAACATACCTTACAAGAATAATATAGTGTTAAACTAACATTTTGAAAATAAAACTTAACTTAAAATAAGAATTCAAAACATTTAAAATATTTCAACGAAATTTTTATTCATTTTGGCAGCCGGTACATATTACTTGAATATGGATATACGTATTTGTTGCATTTGGTACACACTTTTTTGTATTTTCTATCTTTGGTTCTGTTGCAAAGATGGCATCGTGACCTAACATTTGGCGTGGGTTGATTTTCAGTCGCTTCAGCCTAACGGTCATCTTCTCGAGATAGACCGGGAAAACGGCAGTCATATATCTTTTCTTGGCTATTTGAATCTGCTTGTTGCTGTATCGCCGAGTAACATTCTGTTTTATGAGCTCTTTTCCCAAATCTAGAAGAAATAATTTACGCCTCTACGGTTTCGCTTTATTCCAATGTGGAAATTTCATCAGACGATATTTTAATCTGTTGATACCAGCAACATTTAGAAGATGTGCAAATATTACCGCAGGCCAGCAATTAGATCTTCTTTTCATAGAGTACTCGCTTGGCAACTTGTCTGTAGTGTGAACAGCTCATTTCGTTCTGTTATAATGAAGAATAATCTTGGGCTTATTGCAGAATTCTTCACCAGATACTTCATCCTTCATATGCTCAGTCGACAGCAGAATAACGGCCGCATTTTTCTTCGGAACATATGACACCAAAGTGCAATTTTTCTTGAAAGCAAACATACTTGAATTTACATTTTGATACGAAGCTGGTAAAAGTTCTGATGGTATGAAAGTCTTGTTTTTTCGAAGAGTTACAAACACACACAAAGTTAGCTTTCTCGCCCAGAGCTTTTCGGCAAGTTCCAAACTGGTGAAAAAATTATCCGTTGTAATGCCAAAGCCGCTTTCCAAATAACTGACCAAATCCATTACTACTCTTTGGCCTTGACCCTTTTCTCGATTCTTTTGTTGTTTTCCTGAAACAAACAATCGCTTTTAGCAAAATAAGTACACCACAGCAAGGCCTTTATTTTTCAAGATAAATACTCACCTAAATATACCTGCATGTTGCAAACGAACCAGGTGTCGCAGTCGACCAAAGCCCATACTTTTATCCCGTATTTGTCTGGTTTGCTTTTCATATACACCCTGAAAGGCGCTCTGCCTCTAAAAGGAATTAGTTGCTCGTCATTGTGATTGCTTGGAGAAAGGGATTTCCTAGAGTTTCTGACGAATATTTTGAATGTCTCTTGCAGAAGCTAATTTATCAACGGCTTTCCGTGCTGGTCTCGTCTTACAGTTGTCAAACCTCAGAAAAGATGTTATTTCTTTGAAAAGGTCCCTGGACATCGTAGCTGGGATTATAGAACGACAATAAGCTTCCTTCTCACACCAAAGGGAATCTACGGACTCTTTAGAAGCGCGAAGAGCACCAAGTGTTATCAAAAGGCTGAGGTGTGCTTCAATCTCTGAAGCATCAACAGGTGTAAATTTTCTTCTTTTTTCTGGATGATCTTGATTCCATTTATCAAAAATAGCTTGTCCTTTTCTGTTTGTCTCAACAACTATTTTTGAAACAATATCTGGAGACATGAAAAGTGAAAATACTTCTTTTATTGTTGAGAAATTGTTACTGTAAGGCTTAAGACCCAACTTTTTATTCAATATATTAGCCTTCTGGCGCTTCACTGGTCGTGTTTCCACTGGATGCTTAGACCATTCTGTACCATTCTTCGCTACGAATTCTACTGAATTCTATTCCGGTCGAATTCGATCACATCCTTCGCAGATTGATCCTCTTCAACAATATCTTCATCTTCTAAATCGCTCGCAGCATCTTTGTTCACCCACGTATTAAATTCTGGGTCGTCGTTCTCAAGAAGATATAACGTATCGCTATCCGTCAACGGCCTGTGAGTAGGCAAATTTATACTCATTTTTTAGTCGCATGTGCTACGCACTCCAGGACAGATACAACTAGACTGAAACGTTTTTTTCCCGTACTAAAAATAAATGTGTGAAGTACCGAATAGACATGGGATTCCCCGAACTAGAAATAAATGGGTAATGGGCCACTTTCTCAATTCGGCTTAAGTTCTAAATTCAACCTAACTAAGATGTCCCTTAAGGGAAACATTGTTGAGATTGAGACTTAAGTTAAACTTGGCTAAACTTTTTTAAGTTTTTTAAACCTTTTTGCTTTTACTATTATCTTAAAACATATTTTTCGGATTTTGACATTGTTTTTAAGCGACTTTTGCGTTTTTTTAGGAGTAAAAATAATTAAAAAAAAATTCTAACCTCACAAATTGTTTTTACAAGATTTATCAAAAAGAACCAGCAAATACCCCTTAACATGATATTTAAAACAAGAACTTGTTTTTGTTGTATTATTGTGATTATAACAAAATATATAGTGAATACCCAAAGGTTGAACAAATATTCAAATTTTGTACACCTCCTGCAAACAGGGTCCATACAACACCGTTCTCAGTTGAGAATGGTGTTGGTCCATATTCCAGGTCCTGCTAAGTCCGGTCAGAACTCGACAGGACCCAAATTATAGGCATCTTTTAGTTAGGAGAGGGTGCTACTGCCAAGTACTAAAACCTGCCAAGAATTTTGTATGCCTTTTGCTGGATTAGTTCACCCCTTGGAACAGCCATTAAAATTTTGTTTAGAAAATATGGAACTTGTCAGGGATGATGAAGAGCTCGATGAGTTGGAATTTGTGATCAATGGCATACCACGGCAAAGATTGATTCGTTTTGACTGCTTTAATTCTTTTAATGAAGAGGAGTTTCGAAAACGATTTCGTTTAACTAAAAATACTGCCTTATTTATACTGAGGTTGATTGAACTTTTAATCGAACACTCATATGACTAGTAAGTTTTCCCAATTTTCATTTTTGTTACACAAATTTAATAAAAGAGTACTTTTTTATTATTATAAGCCTTAAAAGTTACTTGACCTACCAAAACCGCTTTACCTTCAGTTAGTTTTTCTACTTTACACATACACAAATTTAATAAAAGAGTACTTTTTTATTATTATAAGCCTTAAAAGTTACTTCACCTACCAAAACCGCTTTACCTTAAGTTAGTTTTTCTACTTTATACATACTTTTTTTTCAGTAACAACAGTGTAGCCCCCATTACCCAATTGATGGTGTTCCTGCGGGTGCTTGCCACAGGTAGTCACTTATGCTTCGTTGGAGACTTTTGTGATGTGTATGAGTCTACAGTCTCAAGAATTGTGAAGAAAGTAGCTCTAAGTATTGCTCAACTTAGGCCCCGATTTATTCATGCTCAGGAAACTGTTGAAGAAATAAGCATAGCCCAGTTAGGCTTTTACACAAAAGCTCGCTTTCCTAGGGTAAATGGCATCATTGACCGCACACACTTAAATGAAATTTTGGTGAAAAATGATACCTTCAGATGAAAATAGGTATAAAATTTCTTTAAAATTTTTAATTTAATTTTTGTTAATTAATTAGAATTTTAGGTGTCACATTTTTTGTAAATAAATTTGTAATAAATTTGTAAATAATTAAAATAAGTAGATAGCCTAGCTATTTTTGATGACAGATTTAAATTATTATAAGTATGTATGTCAAAGACTTAATCAGCATGTTTTCATATAATATATTCAAAATATATTGAAAATCAACCATTTTGTTCTTTCACATCACCCTCTTTATCAAGAAATCATGCTCTATTAAAGAAAAAGAAGCCAATTAAGTACAATACAAATAAGTAATATATAACTCGGGACCAATTTAAACACAGAAGCTAAATTGAACTGTTATTGTCAGTGTTAAAAAAGTGGTCCACAGCAATTTGGAATGGAGTGTACGTTCTGTCACTTTTATTAAAAATCACAATTCTAATAGAATTCTTTATTTTAGGTGGTGAAGATCCAGAAATATTCCGTAATCGGAAGAGCTACTATTCCATAAACACGCAAATTCTGTGTGATCATAATTTAAAAATAATAGATATAGTGCCAAGATGGCCGGAATCGCTGCACGACAGTACTATATTTAATAACAGCAATATTAAAACAAGATATGATAACAATTAATTTCCAAACTGCCTGTTATTGGGTAAATAATGATTAAATTAACTAGTTGCCAAAAATATTTTTGCACTTGTAAGTTAATCCATAAAAAAAAATAATTTGAGATATTTTATTAAAATTTTATAGTTTCTGTTAAACACTTAATACTAAAATGTTTTTTGCAAAATTTTTATTATTATTTTTTTAATACAGAAAGGGCTTTAACTGCTAAACACAACTTTACAAAAAGCAACAACTTATTTATGAAGGCATGTAGTTAATGGCCGCTACCCACTTATTTTTAAAATTCTGCAATCTGACCTTGCAAACTTTTATGAAACAACTAAAAATTTGAAAAATAAAGTAGCTAATGGTTCTTCTATGCTTTCGTACTCACTGCATTATTAAACACAAATGATTAAACTAAACAAGTCGACTAGTAGTTTCACAAAAAAAAGCTACAAATGAGATAGAGAAAGAAGGAAACATACTCTTTGTTTTTGTGCTTTTTGTGAATACGCTATTTTCTATTGCCAAATTTGGTTTATTTAAAAAAATAAAAGCTAGCAGCAAGAAGTAAAACTGTGGATCTTGCATATAACAAATAAGCTAGGGTATAATACATAAAATTAAAAAGGAACAAATGAACTATAAATAATTTAAAACTGTTGTTTATACCCAGTAAACACAAAAAGAACATTCAAGAATATTAACATTCTAAGAATATATTAGAGGAAATAAATACTATATAAATAGATTAATATTAATATTTTTTTAACTATTCCTGTAGTATGCTAAAAACCTTCCTTAGATAAAAAGTATCAAATTTTATTTAAAGAAAAATCTTAGCATGTTAACAAAATATTAAACCAAAATAATATTGTAAGTGTTTAAAGAAAAATCTTAGCATGTTACCAAAATATTAAACCAAAATAATATTGTAATCTAATAAAACATGAAAAAGCCAGTCTGTAATCTTATTACATTGCTTGAGGGATTTTCAGGTTCTTTGCTGCACATAATTAATAACTCAATTAAACATTGCAGAGTAACAGACGGATTAAAAATATCTACAATTATACCAGTGGCAAAAATATCAAATGCAGTGAAACTAGTTCATAAATATGTTCAGTACAACACTCAAAATATTAGAAAAGTTATATATGAGCAGCTCCTAGAATAGTTAAAGACTCTTAATAAAACTAAAAAAAGATAGGTATTGTCAACAAGGCTTTAGACTTCATTGCAGATTATGTCCACAAAACATTTCAAAAGGTAAAGATAGAAAAATGTATAATACACTTGTTTGCTGCATAAAGGAGATAGAAGCCGTTGTAAATAATGACCTAAGTAATGTTTATAAGTGGTGTTGTGTTAACTCCTTAAACATTAATAAAAAAAACTAAATTTATGCTTATCGGCCAAGAAAAAATTAGAAAGAAGTTCAAAACAGAAAACTTGCAAATTACCCTTAAAAATGAAAAAGTGGATAAAGTGGAAAATTTTAAACACCTAGGAGTTATCATAGACCATCAACTCTTATTTAAAGAAGAGGCTAATTATATCCTATTAGCTATTTCTTTTAAACTGAAATATTTTTGTAGGTGTTCACAGTTTTTGTCAAGATGGGTAAAGTTTTTAATGTATAATTCCCTAGTTCTTCCCCATTATGTTTGTTGTTCGTCTGTATTGTTTCTCCTGCATCAGAATGAACTAGAAAGGCTGCATAAACGTCAAGACAAAGTCATGAGGTTTATTCTTAAAGCTCCCAAAAGAACACCAATTACTGAAATGTTAAAGCGACTGGACTGGCTACCGGTGAGGACATTCTTGGAGTATCAAACGTTGATATTTATTTTTGAAATAAAAACAAACAATGCGCCAAACTATCTACTAGAGCAAATCGGATATAACTTTGAAATACATGGTTACTACACCCGATCCCGGAATAATTTTCGGTTACCGAGGCTTCAAAAAACTTCTACGCAAAATAACATTTTTTATAAAGGATTAAGTATGTTTAATTAGTTGGCAAGTGAATTGAAGTCTTGTGAAACCTTAGGTCAATTTAAAAGGGACCTTAAAAGATACTTGAAAACCAAGAATGGACTAGTTTGACCTATGAGCTGTGATACTATAAAGTGTAATATATATTGTAATAAAACTTATTTATTTTACTTTATTATTTTGATTTTAGAATTAAATTTTCCTTTCATAGAGACTAATTTTAATATGGTTTATGTATATTACTTTTATTTTAAGACTGGGTTGTTTTATTTTAATATTTTTTATTGTTTATTATGTATTTCATTATTTGATCCTAAAATTGTAATTTTTTATTCAAACATATTTTAACTTTGAACATATTTATTTTAATTATGCTTTTATTTTGGACTAAGGTAATTTATTTTAAGTGTTTTTTTTTATTTTTTACTTGGGTATGTGATACCACCTGCTATCACCTACACTTTGCATTTTTTCTAAATTTTTGTTGGTATGTTTTGACTGTCTTCTTATGTTTTTATTTGTTTTTGCGTTACCTACTTAATTGTTTGTTTTTTTTTAATTTTTTTGTACGTCATATTATTTTACTTTTACTTTGTTCGATTTTAATTAACATTTTGACTATTTAAATATATTTAATAGTAACATTTAGAAATCCTTAACATGAATTAGTCCTTGACTGAATAAACGATTACTACTACTACATCACACATTTACATCCTCTAGAAAGAATATTCTTGTAATTTTTGTGTTTAGTGGGTATATGGGCAGCTTAAAATATCAGTTTAATTATTTTACGTACCTATAGATCAAAATCCCCTTCAGGTTTTCTTAGTTCAATTTTTTTTTATTTCCAAGGACAGGGATTTTTTTTTTAAGGTGTGCAATTAATATTCTATTTTTGTTCGTTGCTGAGCTAGCACTAATTCAGCCTCTTATAGTGCAGTTTTAAGACATGCCAACTCAGAATAGCTATCTTTTAGAATATTATTTTTTTTTGGGTGTCTTCTCCCAGAGTAAGGAGTTGTTGTAGGAGTCCAATTATGATGTAAATTTGGATTTTTCTTTTTTTGGAGAATTCCCATGTTTGGTCGGTTACTTGGGACTCTTTTGTCTGAAAAATTTTTAAAATAAGTATTAAAATACAGAAGTAAAAATAGCAAATTATAGATTGATTGGTACTAATGGTACGGCCATGGAAGAATAAGGTATACTCGAGTGAGCACTTTATTCGTTAACAAACATTACAGAACTAATTATGGTTTGTTTAGCAGTTTAAATAGAATAATTTCTACAGCTAATGCGTTTTCAGATGAATCAAATTTTTTCCGTTTTTCAAATTGTTCTAAAAGAAAAAATACACAGATTACTTTACATTTAGTTTTGTGGCTGTATGAAAGTAGATTTGTTAATTTTATACTAAAATTTTCATGAAGTGCCTTTTATAGCAACTTAGTTTAGTTATATTTAAGTTGCTGACACTGAGCTATTTACTTTACCCTATTGAAGAATTTATTATTGTTAAATCTTTTGTAAACAATGGGTTACCGGTTTATCTAAATACATAAAAAGTAAATAATAGTAATTTAAGGCGGGGTTCAGCATGGCCATACCATAATATTATAGAAGTAAAAAAAATAAACCTACAGTTAAAATTCTTTCATCTTCTTGAAAATTGTCATTCCTACTTTCAGACAAAATTTCATCTTCTGATGTTACCTGAAACAAAAAAATATTATTGTAAAAAAAATAAAGGTAAGTGTACCCAGGACATAATGCACAATGGATAAATTTTGTGCTTAAATTTGTGCCTGTCTTTTTTCTACCATATATACTATGCTGGAAAAAGATAGTGATATAAAATTAAGCTAATTGCTGGATTAATATGTCTTAAAATCATTTTAATATAATTGTTTATATTTAATAAATTTTTATTTTGTAATTTCTTGTCTGTCCCTATACAGGTAATAGTTATTTACATATTAAGAGACAAAAGCCTTACTTTTTTGAGACAGTCAGCTTGATTTGAAATTAACTCTGTGTGTTCGGACATCCATCGTCTATATTTTATTTATACACGACGTTTCGATCTTTACAATCTCTGATCGTCTTCAGGTGCAAACTACAATCTATTCCTAAGGCTACGTACTCATATACTATGGGAAATCACTCAACTGTGAAGTTTTAAAAGTTGGCTCCGCCCAAGGAGGGACTTCCAAATATTTGGAATTTCAACACTTGGCTTACTGAAAACACTCCAGTGTTAACAAATAGTGGCTAAAATAGTGCTTTTTTTTATAAGCGTTGGTTTAAATAACGAACATAGCCAGGTATTTAAAAACGCGAGTAAAAAAAGCACAGTTTAGCCGCGAGTTGTTAACACTATTTTTTTAATACCTTTATGAAAAAATTCAAGAAGAACAGGAAAGTACTTTTAAAAATCTCGAACGAAGAGAACTTCTCGCAACACACCATCTTTACACTATAAATCAAGGCGGCTGGTAAATAAAATAACAATCGTTTCCATAGCGATATGTCTTTTTACTCCGTGATGTTCATTGTTGCGACATTTTAATCTTTAAGAATTTGATATTTTGACGATATTTTTAAATGATTTTTTCGTAAATACTTGGGGAAAAGGCTTAATTCATAGGCAAGAATAATTAGATTTTTCAATATTACTATTTTCCGCTATTTCTCGTTAACTTTGGATAAAAGCGGACAAAAATATTTTTTTGCACCCGTGATCAAAAAAAGTTTTTTTTTGCATCGGTAACCAAAAGAGTCATGCTTTAGTTTTGTGCAGACAGTTACTAAAATCTTGGTTTTGATGAAGGTCTACAAAAAAATGTTTTTGCACATTTTTTGATCACAAAATTTAAATCCACGAAAGAAAACTGTGGCGTAGTTAGAGATGTACTATGCGAGTACTATCAGGTCGACCACCGAATGGTTGACGTCACTTGGCGGTGCATTTAAGTCACATTCGGAGGAGAATTCGAGTATGTCCGATGCCTACCACTGTCCGAACCATCCCCGCTGTCCCCTATACAGTCCGTTTACAAAACCACGTTTCAAAGTTATTTTAATTTTAGGTTAGTTTTTTTTTTCTGACAGAAACTTTGGCGGAATGAGTCATTGAATGAATGAATAATTTATTTAAAATCCCCACTAAAAAATAATTACAATTACTATAAAATCTGATTAAATAAAAATTTATGGAATATGAATAAAGTAGGAAGGGATTACTGCTAAGGCAGTATTTCTGCCAGCGTGTAGCTTTTTCCACTTTCTTCAATATATTCTTTTAGCGCAATATAAATATGTTATTTATGCTTAATAACTACTATACCTACAAATGCTAGATCATTTCCTAAGATTAAGTTTATATATAAAAGAAGATTGAACAGAAAAAAGAAGTTAAATGGATTTATTTCAGTCGAATTAGAATTAGAATAAGTGAAGTCTGCTTGTTTAAGTTTTTTTGGTTTTTTGAATAGTTTCCGTTACGGAAAACAGGATATAAGACTTTCATAATTATTTGATATTGTAAATGTTTTACACATTTTTGTATTTTTAACAGATTGACGTTTTTTGATCGGCAGTTAAAAGAGTAAATATTTTTGATGCCATGTAGGTTATACCCTTCTTAGTTAATCTTTTATGTTTCTTTGGTATCTCTGCAATATTTTGTGTTACCAGTCGGGTTCTATATTGGTTTGAGTTTATGATGCGTATAGGGTCAGGATACTTTTTTATATATCGTTATACTTTACTTGCATATAAATAAAGATCTTAATCAAAATACTTGGAAGTTTTGTTGATCTGTTGGATACAATTGATTTTTTTGCATTTTTTTTATACATCTTTTTTGGGGAATTGTTAAGAGACGGGTCGTAACTGCTTCCCCAGATGAGTATCACATTCTGAAATGTTGATTCAAAGATTGCATGATAGATGAGATATTTAGAATGTTACGAAGTTTTTTGAAAGTAAAATTTATTTTTCTAAGCTTTGAAGCTAGTTTATTAGCGTGCTCTTTAAAATTGAGTCGACTGTCGAATGTTAAGCCCAAATACTAAAGGCTGTCAACTACGTCAATATTTTTAGAGCAATGACAATCTTGTTCGTTATTACACTCGTGTATAATTAGACTTTTAAAATTAGGGTTTGTCATTTCGTTAATACAAAAGGTAGACATTTACTTTTATCACAATTTAAGCTAAGGACATTTAGCTTAAGCCAGTTTTTTACCCACTTAAGAGCTTCGCCTTTATTTTTTACCTCTTCCCAAGATGATCTTTTTCTGAACAATCCTTTATCTTCAGCAAATGCTAATGCTACCGAAAGAAAATCGTCATCTTGGACCAATAGGTCATTTATGTAAAGTAGAAAAACTATCGGGCCAAGTATTGTGCCCTGAGGTATACCACACTTTACTACATATTCAGAACTTAGTGTTTTTCTTACTGTGACCGTTTGTGTTCGATTTGAAAGGGAGCTTTTGATTAATTTAAACATAACTCGTCTGAAACAATATTATCAGCACACATGATAAAAGTAAAATTAAAGAAAGCTATGCTGCACTGACCCAATTGTTACCAACTGTGTATTTAGGGAAATACAGAATGAGCAAACGTCGAAAATTCTACTAAGTATGTACTATTTTTATGCTCTTTTAAAAAATATTGTACTCTCAATATAACTTGATTGTTGTTTTGCTTATACGGGGTGCGCACACCCCTCTGCTTAGAAAATAATTTGACCAAATGTAATTATGTTATAATTTTTTACCAAGTATGTACTAATTTTGCAACTTATGTCAGAAATTTCTTGAACGTGTTCAGTTGACTGCAAGTAATTCAGAAATAAATTTAAAAAAAACAAGTACGCCGCTTTCAAAAGCCTCTTCAAAAATATTTCATTTAGTGAGTATGACTTTACAAAGCCCCTAATTCTCATAACTAAATAGAAAGGTAAAATAATGACATACCTCTATTAATGTAAGGGGACACAGGAATAAATTCGGTAAGCTTCTGCGGCAGGTTGTTGTGCTTCGTTATAAATTAAAACAATATCCGCTAATTCGCTGTTTAATTTTGCAAAAAATTAATAGTTTTATATCTTTCTTTACAACACAACGCGACGTGACATTTAAAAGTGTCCATTTATAAAGAAGAGAGAGTAATAAAACAATTTAAAACCCATTTTCTCGAGCGTACCATTGGCGTAGGTGTTTTGCCAACATTTAAATTTAAAAAAAAATGAAAAAATACAGCAGTTAAAATATGGCGATTATCACGAGGACATGAATGGCAATACATTTGAAGAACACTTTCAGCTCCTGGTTCAATTATAGTAATGGACAACGCCAGTTACGATTCCAGAAATCTTGAAAAAGTACCAACCACAGCATGGAGAAAAGCTGATATTTGTAAGTGGTTTACAGAAAAAAAAACACAAATTTTGAGGCAGATATGGTAAAAAAAGAACTACTATAATTGGTAAATAGCTACAAAGAAAAATTCAATAAGAAATTTGTGGATGATATGACTGAAAAACGAAACATAACAGTATTAAGACTGTCGCCTTACCATTGTGAACTTAATCCAATAGAATTAATATGGGCTCAAATGAAAGCGTATGTAGCAAGGAATAATACTACCTATAAATTAAAAAATGTGGAGGTGCTTTTTTAAGAATCATTTAAAAAAATAACTCCAGATAATTGGCATAAATGTGTACAACATGTTTTAAAAGTAGATGAAAAAATTTGGAAACTTGATTGTTTAATCGAAGAAACTGAATTCTGAATCTGAGTAGTTTATTCCTATTTTATTTTTGAATAGTTTTAAAGAAACGTATCTACCGCCATTTCATTTTAATTATTTTTGTAGTTATAATAATTGAAAACCGTAACATTTTTTTTTATGTGCCAATAATTTTTTTAGCCTTAATTTAATTTTTAGGTGTGCTTATTCATTATAGTTAAAACCCCAATCCGTTTTTGTATATATATTATAATATTATTTTTATTCCTAAAATGTATTTTTATTATTTAATTTATAATTCTTTTCTAATAAAGTAATTTGTTTTATTATATTTCATGGAACTTTTCACATATTTACTATTTTCTTCACTAATGCCTATATACCACGGTACTTAAAAAATCGGTTTTGGGTTCTACTGTATTCTTCGGTGGAACAGGGTGAGGTATATAAAAATAAAGAATTTTCACCTGAGGTATATTAGAAAATTTTTAAAAGAGAAGAAAAAGTGATTGATCACTCAGTACAAAATTTATCCAAATTTGCATTTTTTTACTCTCTCTTCTTTATGAACAGACTTTAATATTGTAAAGTTTGTTTTTTAGTATATGAGCGGGATGGGTAACACACTTTGTTGCTAGTTGCTTATATTTTTTGTTAGGTTCTTGTTGATAAACTTCAATGTAAAGTCAAAGGCGAAGAAAATATTTTAGCACATTTTTGGTTGTTTTTTTTTGGGAAACTTTTGAACAAATTTAAGCAAAATGAATCGTCATTTCAAATATCGGCCAGTATTATGAATCACGTCTTTTATTTTGTGTGCGTGCGTATCATATTAAATTTTTAAAGAGTGTTTTAGTGGCAGTCGGACCAACATTTGGCTAATTAATTCATTGCGACCAGGCTTTTAAAATTTAATGGACCGACTGTGAGGTGAGGTGAGCAAACTTTGCCGTGGAAAAAGGTGGTAAAAAAAGGTCACCTCACCTCACGGTCGTTCAAGAATAAGCATCCAGAAACCAACAGACCTGTTTCATTCTTATTAGAAATTCTGAGGGAATCATAGGACTATACCTGGAATACAACGTTCGCAGCAACCCCAATTTAGTAACGGCCATCTTTCAGTGACCTTACAAAGCAGATTTCCTCTTTCCTGCTCAAAAGTGCAGATCTTGTTTTGCTATTTATATTTTTCTTTTGACGTTTTGTTTTTCGCTTTGACGCGCATAGCATATTATCTTTTTCACGTGTTTAAATGAGATTCGGTTAAATTTGAAAGGATGATTGCTTATATGTATGCTTCATATATCCAGGTACAGTATCCTGATGATTCCTAATAAGAATGAAACTATTCGTAAACATAAAAATCATTCCCTTTAAAATTTTATAAAAATATCAAGTTATCTTGAGAGTATGAAATTTTACAGGGTAAAACAACGAAGTCTAGATATTGCAAAATGCTTATAAAAAAGGACCAATATAGGGGCAATGAGTACGAGCGACAGTGATAAATAGCACATACAGTCGATGATAATAATATTTGAATCTTTCCAATTTAAAAATACGTGAAATTGGCCTTTTTGTAATTGTAGTCAAAAAACAGAAAAGGTCAAATAAAATCGGCAATAGTTCCCCTTTATTTTATTTTTATCTCTGGTGACGAAAATGAATGACAGCCAACCATCTAAACAATGTAGGTATCTAGTAGGCTATGAGAAGCGTCGGTAATAGACTGAAACCATTTTCATCCCTGGAGAATAAAATACTTTCTTCCCTTGGGATGAAAATGAAAAAATTTAATAATAATAAAAAGTACGAATTAAATCCTAAATTGTCGTAGGCAAAATAGCGTACACGACTCGATAGAAAGTAACTTTTTTAAATTCGCGTGTTGTTTCACTCGGCTAGCGCCTCGTTCACACACGCTCGTGTGAAATATGTCACTTTCTTCTCTCGTTATGTAATAATATTTATATACTTTCGAAACACGTGACGTTTAAAAAAGCGCGTTGGCAAACAAGCACCGCTTTGTGTTGAACCATGGCAACTTCACGTCAAAGCTACCAAATATTTGAGCCTGCTGGAAGCTGTAAGCTGTAACAAATTGTTGCTTTGATGTGAAGGTGCACACATTTGATCAAATAAGCATGTGAGTTTGTAACGAATATTTTGAGAACCTTTAATAAAAAGCTACATAAGTTTGTATGAGCAACAAAAAGGCAGAATGGCTCTGCGGTAATGTCTTGTAAACCGAAAATTTTTGAGTTTGTTTTATCGTTAATTTGCCTTATAGGAGACAAATGAATCAACTTTAAACTTATGGTAGCTTAGTGACAATTGGTTGGATTTTTTTGTGAGTAAAGGGATAGGATAAAGATGAAATTGTCAAATTTGTGACAATGTGTATGTGTGTGTGACAATTTGTTTGTCTCAAGCAAACCTTTTTATCAGTGTGTTCTATCGCTTGACGATTAATTCTCTCTCTGATTAAAGCTTTTCTAAATAATTGATTTCTTGTCGCACTCCAAAACAACCCCGTTAATTTTTGACGCAGGATGTTCTCCTGGCTTTTTTTTTTCAATTCTTTTGCGATAATATCGAAAAGATGGCGTTAGTGGTTACAAAAAATTAAGAGGGTATGATATTCCTTTTTGCTTATAATTCTTTTGAATGCTTAAAAACTTTCCAAGTAGCATCTTCCAGTGACCAGCATCTGGTGTTTCAAAAATGAACCGAACGTAAACCTGAGAAGCGGATTTGTAAAAGATGCAAATTTAAGCCCTACTATTTATTGATGAGATAGTCGGGGTCCTTATAAATTACCGATATCTCAGAAAGTAATCCTGCTCCCTATCTCGTTTTTTTTATTATTATTGAGGTTTGATGATCGAGGACTACAACCTATAAAAAATGATGACATTTAGCCGAAAGCCATTTCCAATGTAATTTGTTCAGGGTTCTTTAAAACCAAATTATACTTTTTTAAAAGAGCAAAGAAATTAAACAACGTAGCGCAGTCTTTTAATCTGCAGCCCTTTCTACTTATAACACTTTTTGTAACCGTGTTTACGTCTTACGTCTAACTTTAACACGAATTTAATTTTGAATCAATTCTTGTAGACTCCTTTATTTTATAAAAATTGCCGAGGGACGCCTGCTCTTCAGGTCTTACATAAAAAATATTTTGTGGTATTTTAGTATCAAATAAATAAAAATAATCTTAAAATCTTCTAAGTAATTAATTGAGAAAAATTACGTCTGCGATCTCATTCACGTCTGGGTCTTCGACTAACGGTTAAATGCCCAATGGTTAAATGCAACTCGGTTAACATGGAAAACTCAAATATGACAAATTCTTTTGTACACACCCTCCCTAAACCTAGAAAAAGGGTCATAAAAGTGCCTCCAAAATCTGACCTTGGCTGATTGTTAAGAACTGTTTCCTTCACAAAAATTATTTTTTTATATATTTTTTGTATAATAACCATATTTACCGATATTTTGTTATTACAATATTAATCCTTTCTCATGAAAGTGTAATTTTATTTCTTTTAATATGTAGTCAGTAACATATTGTTTCAACAAACATATTTATTTAAAAAAAATTAAGGGTTAAACAATAATTTTAATCAATAACAGCAACAGAAATAAGAAAAATTAACAAAGCTAATAAAAAAATAACAAGAGAATAATAATTAAGAGGTTTTTGCCATATCGGTTATCATAAATATTTAAAAAACAACAAGTGAATCTCGTGTCTGTGACTAAAAATGAAAGTAAGACTCGTGGCATATCGGACAAAGCGTTTTTGTTTCTCACTTTATTACGACCAGGCCTCCAATATCTAATGGAGAATCCAGACACCTACAGACCTGTTTCATCCTTATTAGGAATCATCAGGGAGTCATAGAATTGTACCTGGCGGTTGAAGCTACACAGGCAACCACGCACACCTCTCGAATTTAAAACAAAAAGTTTGTAATCCGCGGGGACGTGGAAGCTGTGCGCGCCACCTGTCGAATAAACCGAGAAACAAAAACATCAAAATTGAAAAGTGCAGTAGTCTGTAAATACAGAATACTGTACCTTTCAGCAGGTTATAAAGAAGAAACCTGTAAAAGTATAAGGTCACTGTAACATGACTTAAAAACAGGTAACGTTCGCAGCAGCACCACCCCCAATTGAAGCTTCATACTACGTGGCCCAAATGAAGTGAGAAACAAAAACGCTTTGTCCAATATGCCACGAGTCTTACTTTAATTTTTAGTCGCGAACACGAGATTCACTTGTTGTTTTTTAAATATTTTGGCTTTTTAGTTCTGCCCAACCAGCCTCCTCCGGAGCGATTGCTTGCTGATGCCTTAAAATTAGGGCCACGTAGTATGAAGCTCCAATTGGGGGTGGTGCTGCTGCGAACGTTACCTCTTTTTAAGTCATGTTACAGTGACCTTATACTTTTACAGGTTTCTTCTTTATAACCTGCTGAAAGGTACAGGATTCTGTATTTACGGACTACTGCACTTTTCAATTTTGATGTTTTTGTTTCTCGGTTTATTCGACAGGTGGCGCACACAGCTTCCACGCCCCCGCGGATTACAAACTTTTTGTTTTAAATTCGAGAGGTGTGCGTGGTTGCCTGTGTAGCTTCAACTGCCAGGTACAATCCTATGACTTCCTGATGATTCTTAATAAGGATAAAACAGATAATAAGGATGAAACAGGTCTGGATTGTCCATTAGATATTGGAGGCCTGGTCGTAATGAAGTGAGAAACAAAAAACGCGTTGTCCGATATGCCACGAGTCTTACTTTAATCATCAATATTGTCTAATTTATATTTGGACCAATATATTAAAAACTCTCTATGAACTCTATGACTCAATGGCTCGCTCTGACCATAGTCTAAGACAATCTCCATTTAAACCATCTAAGCTTTCAAGAAGGTGATTAACTAAAATATGTATTTTAAGCTTTTCTAAAAGCTCAGTGGCTTTAAAAACCTTTAAATTTTTTTATTGAATCTTTAAGTTCTTGTTGTTTAGCAGTAACGGAAGATGAAAAACAATTGTCTACCACTTTTTTCATGGCCTTTAGGGACTCCATAAAAGGTGTGCTTATTGCTGGAACCAATTTTACAATCTTCTTATCATATATTTGATCTGCAGCATTAAGTAAATTGTTACAAGCATTAGGGACTTATCGGTACATAAAGTCGGCATAGCCTGTCTTTAATAAAGACGGCACTATTTCTAACAATTCCGCACGAAGTTTAAAGGGATTCTGACTTTTCTATCAAAATAATGCCGACTTTCATAATGTTTGTGCCTGCCTTTAATAAAGGACGGCATTAACTTTAATTTATGAGCATGTTTAGATGACATGTTTACATGAAAAAAATGTCAAAAACCTTTCAACCTTTGTGCGGAACTGTCAGAAATAGTGCCGAGTTAGGCTATGCCGACTTTATGTACCGATAAGTCCCTATTACCTTCGAATAGCTCACCTTGATAATTCTTTGACACAATATTTAGTTTTTTGGTCAAATATAAAAAAATAAATTAAACAATATTGATGATCCCCGATATGGCAAAAATCTCTTAAAATGTGTGGTTCAGTTTTCATCAATGCATTTATAAAATTATTATTCTCTTGTTGTTTTTTTATTAACTTTCTTAATTTTTTTTATTTCTGTAAGCTGTATATCTTGATTCGAGCTCTTTTCTTATTGGTTAAAATTATTGTTTAAACGTTAATTTTTACACTTAACTTTTACATATTGAAAGAAATAAAATTACACTTGCATGAGAAAGGATTAATATTGAAATGATAAACATCGATAAATATGTTTATTATCCAAAGAAATTAAAAAATCAATTTTTGTGAACAAATCGATCAGCTGCAATTTATCATTTTATAAGAAGGAAACAGTTCTTAATAATCAGCTAAAACTTTTTGATATTCAAAGATGGATATTCAGATCGCCTTTGAAGAAATTTTTTTTTTTTTCTGTCAGTAACTTTGGCTCAGAACGGACCATTTTGGAGTCAAATAATCATCAGGATTGGCTGAAGTTTGAATGGCTCGAAGCACATTTTTTGTCGAGTAAGCAAAAATTTCTTCCTAATGCCACCAATTTCCAATATTTCAACATTAGTGCTTCGATCCGTGTCTTAGTTTTTAGAAAATATGCCTACCATTCAAAGTTCAGCTAATTCTGATGTTTATTTGACTCCCAAAAAGTATGGATTTATAAGGTAGCTGACAGAAAAAAAAAGGATCTCTACCCTTAAGCAAATTTTTTGTCAGATTTCTTAAAATTCTTTCTTAAAATCAATATTTTTATAAACCGTTAATCAATTTTTGATGCTGGGTTTCCCTCTCATTAAAATTTAACTGGGAAATATATTCTCTTGTTTACTGTGGTATTTATCTACAATAGATAAACCCAATTTTTGCAAAATTATCGTCGCAGTTCAAAATTTTATTTCGAGAGGGTTTTTCGCATACGAGCGTAGAGTTGCATTATGAAGCAAAATGCCGGTTTGGCGCGGAGCGGCGTCACGAAATTATCATATATTTACATACGTTCTCTGTTTTGTGCGGTTATAGTCACGTTACAGCAACAAAAGACAGTAAGTGGGATTAAATAAATAATGGCCATTGTTTGCGGTTTTTGGGTAAAGGGCGAGAGATCAGATACTAATTTATCATCGACAACGGTTGTCCGATAAAGTCCCAATAAGGAGAGGTATTCGTCAAAGATTCATATAGTCTATAGATGATGCATTTACAGTAATAAAAGAAAAGAGAATATATTTCACAATGCAAAGAGCTTTTTATTATGAATGACTTCAAAATCAACAACTTAAGATAAGCTGACAATACTGTTATAATTGCAGACATGCTGAGAAGGTCTGAAAGTCAAATTAGATTTAAGCTGAATGTTGGAGAAGTATAACAGATGTTTAGTTAGAGCAACAAAAGACAGTGAGTGGGATTAAATAAAAAATGGACATTGTTTTCAGCTTTTGGGTAAAGAGGGAGAGATGAGATACTAATGTATCATCGACAACGCTTGTCTGATGAGGTCCCAATAAGAAGAGGTGTTCGTCAAAGGTGCATATTGTCTATGCTGCTGCATTTACAGTAATAAAACAATTACAACAACTAAGAGCATTTTACTATAAACGGCATCAAAATCAACAATTTACGATAGCTAACGATACTGTCATAATTGAAGACAAGCCAAGAAGGTCCGAAAGTCAAATTAGATATAACTTAAGTGTTAGAAAAACATACTAGACGTTTCGTTATTAACTCACTTGCTACAATATTTTGTGCGGTTATAGTCACGTTACATTACCAAAGAGTGAGTGGTATTAAATAAATAATGGTCATTACTTGAGGTTTTTGGGTTAAAAGATATAGATGGGATACTAATTTGTCAACGGAAATGGGGTCCGAATAAGTTCGTTTGTATATGCTACTGCAGCTACAGTAATAAAATAACAAACAATGAACTTCACAACTACAAAGAGCTTTTTACTGTAAACGGCATCAAAATCAACAATTTAAGATAGCTTAAGATACTATCAGAATTGCACACACGCTAAGAAGGTCTGAAAGTCAAATTGGATTTAATCTGAGTGTTGGATGATGAATAGATGTTTAGTTAAGGTAGGGATTTAATTAGCACTCTTGCTACAATGTTTTATGCGGTTATAGTCTCGTTGAAGTAACAAAAGTCAGTGAGTGGGATAAAATAAATGATGTCCATTGCTTGGGAATTTTTGGTTAAATAGATATAGATGGGATACTAATTTTTCAGCGGCAATGCTTGTCCGAAGAGGCCGAATAAGGAAGGAATGTGTCAATATGCCTGTTTCATAGATTATGGAAACACGAAAAACTCATTGAATATATTAGAGAAGTTGTTCTGGATGATCGAGATTTAATGATAATTGCTAACGTATACTGGAACCGAAGCATCTTAGATAAAAGTTAACTGTATGGAGAAGTCCGAATAAGAGGAGATGTTTGCCAAAGTTGCATATTGTCATGTCTTGTTGCTGTTGTTTATTATATACACTAATAAAATATTAGAGAACGCATTTCAAAACTGTAAAGAGGGTATAGTTATTTATATTACTGGTGCGGTATGAACTGCGGTTACTGTAATAAAGTAACGAGTGGTAAAAAATGGACGCAAAAAGTCCACTATAATGCGCGCGACCAAAAGGAAATACGAAGAAGAAAGAACTGGGAGGCTTTGGGTTAAGCAAGGTCAATACACATTAACAACAAAATATTAAAAAACAATTGGAATTAAAAAAAAATTAACTTCAATATCTGATCATTGCACCATTTGTTTGAATATTTTTTTTTTCTTTGTCTTGGCATGGACTTGGCTCTAACTGTTAGCTCCATCAAATGGTCAGCATTTCGTGGAAAAATATTAAATTTTAATAACTTTTTGCAATGAGCCCCCATACATTCGTTGTCGATGGGATTGGCAATGGGGGTCTTTTCTGGCCATGGCAAAAGTTCAATATTATGCTTGCTGAACCACTGCTGAGAAATCCTGGTAGTGTGTATCGGGCAGTTGCCTTGTTGGCACAGAAAACTATATTTCCGGATATTTCCGGAAGCATAATATTTTACAGCTCCAATAGTTCCGAACAAAAAATAATCTGGCTTTCTTTTTTTCTTGACTTGACGCATATTTTTGACTGCAACACGACATCATAGCCTGGACTTCTTTATCCGTCTTAGTGCAGTTCTTACCATACCATGAAAATTAACTGCTAATTTTGCTTCTTTGGCCGTGGAAAATAGGTGTTCTTCTAGGAAATTAGTGACTTGCTGGTCCTGTTGGGGTGTGCTGACATTGATCAAGCCAGTTCTTTCCTTTCATGGAACAGTTTCTTCTTTTTCGTATTTTATTTTTAGTCGTACTATAGTGGACTTGTTTCGCCCATAATGATCGGCGACTCGACGAACAGACCAAACTTCATCTAATTTTGCTAAAATTTAGGATTGATCGAATTCCGATGCTTAGCTGTTGTGGCATTTTAAACACACAAGACTGACAACAAAACATCTCACCCTTACAAAAAATCTGACTATTTTTAAACACAAGTTTACACAACTAATTGTTTGTCAGGAATTATTTGCTAATATTTCTTAAAATTTGGTTTCTTAATACTGTTCCAGTAAATAAAAAATATGTCAATTTTAATTTTTGTAAGCAGTTTTCGTGAAACACCCTTTTTTAATTTAAAAATGTGTTTTGTTAAGCTTATTTTTGTATGTAAACAAACCTTTAAAACTTTTAACATACAAAACCATAGGTAGCCATGGAATATGTCTACAAAGCTAACATGAAAATGCTGACAAAATACAGTTTTTGCACTGTCAATACTGGCAACTGCTGGCAATTGCTGAGAGCTCACTTGCCAGTGCAAAATAAATTTTTGGTTTTTACTACTACTACTACTACTAGACATTCTGGCACATACAAAAGTTCATTTTCAGCGTACATTTGAAGCAGTGCTTTAACAGTAGCAGCAAGAAAATACAAAAACTGCGGTCTCATTCTCGGTACAATTTCGGCGACCGCAAATCAGTGCTGGCAGCGCACAGTTCAACCAGTGAATTATAAGCAAAATAAAAAAAAACATCCAAATCTTGATGGCAATTGCAACACTTTCTTTCAAGTGTAAATTAGTGCTAGCAGCGCAGAGTTGAACTAGAGAATTACAAGTAAAAGTAAAAAAAACATCAAAATCGCGATGGCAGCTACAGTATGTTTTTTACACGTAAATTAGATTTTGCTGCGCACAGTTATACCAATCAATTACAAGTAGATGTAAAAAACAACAAAATCGCGATGGCAACTACAATACGTTTTCTACAGTAAATTAGAAGCAGTGAATTTACAAGTTAAACAAATCGTATTGTTCACAAAACATGTAAAATATATACGTAAATCGAATTTTTTACATTGCCTGTGTATTTGTTGGATTTTTTTTTAAATTACTTATCTAGTCCATGGTCAAACCAGGTTCCTTATTTTACCCAATTCTACCCTGAAGGTAGTGCCGCTCAGATTCGAATCCTTATTCCCGGACGCAGTGGCGTACTCACAGGGGGGCGGGCGAGCGACCCGCCCGGGTTACGGGGGGCCTCCTTGGGATCCCACATGTCCCCCAATTATAATTATCCAAATATCTAGTCTAAGTTATCCCAAGTAAAAATACTGCATAGATTCTTATGAAAGTTGCTGAGTTTTTATGCTGTTTGATAAAGTTTTATAAGATATATTCTACGAGCCGTCTTTCTCGTCAAAACTAAAAGAAAAAATTCGTACTTCATGAGATTTGATTAGATTTTTAAGTTTTAAGTAAGCTAGATAAAAGCACCAAATACACGCACACAGGGGTGGCCGCCTTTTGGAAAACTGGTAAAAGTCAGAACTCATCATCATTCATGCATAAATAGGTATAGGATACCTAAATTGATAGAAAAAGACATCCGATATTCCCCACTTTTAACCTAAATATGACGAAAATTTTTGAAAAGTAAGGAATTTAATGATATCAAAAAGTTTACTGTTTTTCTGAAAATTTATATGTATTCGCAGTATACAGATTTATTGCAACTGAAACCTTTTTATATCTATTTTATTTATTAAAAACAATTAATCAAATTAATAATAAAGAAACCAATTCCCCATTTTCTGCAAATCGTGACACCACTGCCTTAATATACCGTGAATTGGTGACAGTTCATAAGAAAACTGATATGGCCTTGTGGTCTAAGGCGCTGAAACCATGGTTTACCGTCTTTAGAGTAAAGGTTCGAGACTCGGTGGCGCATTTTTTTTCTTTTGTTTTTATTATTTCTTTTTATTTGTTTATGATGTAACCACGAAGATCAGAGATTATAAAGCACAACAATATATTTCTTATGTTGTTTGAACCAATATTTAACAAGTTAAAGGTAAATTAAAAAATACAATATTACCTACCTAGCTAAAAAAGCTTTTTTTTGTTATTACAAAAACAGTATTTTCTTGTAATACAAAAAAAATGCTCCATGCTAGTGTTTAATGTCGGCTGGTGAACCAAAACTGCGCTTTTTTTTAACGGGTACTAAGTGTTTTTCAAGCAAATATTTTGCAGAATATCTTTAAAATATTAAATTAACAAAATATTTTTCTTACAATGTTAGGATAAATATTAAGGATGCTGTGTTTTAACTTAAAGTGGGGCAATAAGTAAAAAATCGTCGCTTTCCAGAATTGTGACGTGTGAGATTTTCTGTAATTTCTGAAGAATCGCGACATTGGTGACACAAAAGGTTGCTAAGTGGTAAAGGACTCGAAGTGTATATTTGACCAATACAGGGTGATTCAATATTCAGTATCAAGATTTTAGGGGCGTATTTTTCAGATCAAAATAAGCCTTTTTAAGCTTCGTTACCGATCTACAGAGCGTTAAAGATTTAAGATTTTTTTAGTTTTTTTCTTTATAGCTCTTGCAGTTTTTGAGTTATTTATATTAAATTTGAAACGTGAGTTACGTTTTAGGGCTTGCATTATCCAATATGCCGAATGATTGTGATTTTCTACAGGGAGATATTTTTTCAGGAGTCAACACCGTTTCTGCCCCTTTAACTTTTTTTTAGTGTGCCGCTGCTGGATTCTGAAATAAGAAATTAGTTTTCTGTTTTGTTTAGAAAATTTTTTGTCCTTAGGAATTTTTGCGCTTCTGTGACCACTAACGAGAAAAACAAATAAAATAACTTTTTGTAATTTGCTGGATTTAATTAAAACTAAAATAAAGCTACTCATTTGGCTTATAATCTCTAACTAACAAGTTTCTTTGAACATAACCTAAAAAATAAAAACATATTAAACCTAGACTTTTTTTTATAAAAGGTGCTGGAAATGACCTACTTTTTCTGCAATACATCCCTGTACTCTTCTTCTTATAGACTGCCGTACCCGTCGGAAAATTACGGGGGTGTTCCTTATGGTTTGAAAGGCACCCTTAATTCATTTGGTCAGAACTTCCACGGAAGAAACTGATAAAAAGAAGTCAAGCGGGTTGGGTTGGGTTGGGTTGGGTTTTACACGCGATGAAATAGTGAATTACCACAATGTTCATGTTTGGAAACTAGAAAATCCACACATAATTAGACAAGCTCGTACGTATGGGCAATCCACCGATTGGGAAGCACAGTATCTAAATAATTACGGACGGTAAGTCGAAAATGAGGGGGGCCGCATCGTGCATAAACCAAATTCGTTGACGAACTTGTAAAGGCACGTCCTCCAGTAACGCAGGCAATGCGTTCTGTAGGAAGTTTAATTATGTGAAACCATTTAAAATTCGCTGCCCATACGTACGAGCTTGTCTAATTATGTGTGGATTTTCTAGTTTCCAAACATGAACATTGTGGTAATTCACTAGTTCATCGCGTGTAAATTGAGATTCGTCGGTAAAAAGAATACGAGATAAAAATTCAGGATCCTCAGTATAGATGCGCAGTAACCATCTTGAGAGCTGCAATCGTCGTGGAAAATCTTGAGGAAGCAAGCCTTGGACGCGATGGATATAATATGGGTATAGGATATAACTATGAGATACTATAACGGCCCAAGTGCCGCAAAATGTGTAACTTAAATAACCTTAGAAAACAAAGAAGAAAATTCAAAGGTGAGTGACAGTGACAACGACATCATATGTCCAAAAACTTTGATTTTATTTAATTGAATTTATTTATTATATTATAGATAAAACATCTCCAACCAGAAGTTTCACCTTCACGTTACCCACTTTCTGAGAAAACTGGGCATTGTCGAATAGTTTAAATTTTTAACGAGGTATGGTTTTGCCATTTTGTTCATGTTATTGTGGAGTTCTTGTGTTTTAAAATTTGGTGGCGGTATTTTCTGTGATTTCGTGCAATATTATTACGGGAAGCACTAGACAACACTTTCTCAATTTTTTTTACGGTAGTGTCCACTCTTTTAATAGATTTTCCAAAAGTAAACAAAAATATTAAACATAAACCTACATTTTTGCTGTCAGATGGTTGTCAGTGGCTTTCACTATTGACGCAATCGACGAGCCTGCCCATTACACTCCTCGTCTATGGGTTTTTTTCAGGCCAACTTGATTGGAAGAGTTATTATCGGTACGCATTTTTCTCGGGAAAAGTAAGGGGAGGGCCGTTACATTATCTTATAGTTATATGTTTTCGTGTAAAACCCTCCAGACAGTTGACTGGGAAACATCCAAATCCCGGGCTATTTGTCGAGGACTGATACCAGGATTTTCGTCGATAAAATGACGTCCGACTTATAGGTCTGAAGGATTTAGCCGTGGTGTAGTCTTTCTTTCCCGGTTTGGGGATAAAGACCACATTGGCTCTCCTCCATGCAGTTGGAACGTATCCCAGAGCTACGTTGGCCCTAAACACTTTCCTCGTGTAAGGAAGTAATGCCTCCAGGCCTCGCTGAAGCAGTGCCGGGAAGATCCCATCTGGACCTGGTGACTTCTACGGACTGAACTCGTTTAGTGCCCAGGATATTGTATCATCCGTGACTACGCGGTCTGCCAGCCCCAATTCGGCGTTGCCTCCTCGTCAGGTGTAGCTGGCATTCGCCTGTTCATCTATTATTGGGTTGCGTGTTTCTCTCGGTCTACCAGCATCGTGTCTTGGAGTCTGAAATCTACCGTATAGTTCTATAGTTGGGAAGCCGACGATTAGGAAATCTTAGCGCGTGCAATCTCTTAGATTCAAGTCCGTTACCATCAGTCAGACCATAAAGAAAATGTATGTCAGCCTGATGTTGAAATAAATATGGTTTATGTTCCATTTTAATATTATCAAAATAAAAAAACACTCACGTTTAAATAGTTAATTTAAAGTGTTAATACTGACAAATGCCTTAATCCAAAACAAAACGTCAAAATGAAAATAGCAGTCAAAGCTTATTAGCTGTTTTCATCCGGCAAATTACAAAATATCGTTTTATTTTTTTCTCGTTAACGTTCGCAGAAGTGCAAAAATTCCGAGAGATAAAAAAGTTTGTAAAGAAAACAACGAACTAGTTTCGTATTTCAGAATCCACCAGCGGCGCACTAAAAAAAAGTTAAAAGGGCAGAAACGGTGTTGATCCCTGAAAAAAGTGTCTCCTTGTAGAAAATCACAATCATTCGACATATTGGGTGATACAAGCCCTAACTAAAACGTAACTCATGTTTGAAATTTGATATAAATATCTCAAAAACTTAAAAAATCTTAAAACTTTAACGCTCTATAGATTGGTCATGAAGCGTTTGCGGACACATGTTCATAGGAAAAAGTCTTATTTTGACCTGAAAAATACGCCCATAAAATCTTGATACTGAATTTTAAATCACCCTGTATAATTAAAGAAAAAAAAAACGTTTTAATTTTAAAACATCTACAAATATTTTGAAAACTTTTAATATGTGATTCCCTCGAACAAGCTGAGCTACAAAATGTGGTGTTTATTTGAACTTTCTAGCTTTAGCGTTAAGCTAGGAGGGTCGCGTTTTTTCGAAAACGGCTACAAAATTAATTTAACCGTAACAAAATAGCAAGCAATGTCTTCTAGTGTGGGGTAGCAGTGACATCAATCCAAGGGGTGAAGCCCTTTACTAGTTTCTAACCACGACAAACCTGAAAATCGCGAACAGAGGAAGGGAGCCCAGGTTTGTTAATAGGGACCGGGAGGAAGTTATTGATATAACGTTGGTCTCAAGAGAATTACTTTAAGACATCGTCGACTGGAGAGTTACGAAGGAAGTCATCACTTCCCATCATCGTATGATCGGATTCGGGGTGAGAACCGAGGAAACGTGCCAGAAACTCCGAAGGAATCCACGATCTACGAACTGGGAAAGCTACCAAGCGGAACTAGATCGAAGGAAGGGAACTGTAGGAGCTGAGATAACCACGAAGAAGAGTCTAGAAGAACAGGTGACAAATCTGGAGCAAGCAATCTTGGCCAGCTTCGAAGAGGTATGTCCCCTAAAGCCCGAGCCTTTACGGAGGGTACCTTGTTGGAACAGCGAGATCGACAGACTTCGCAGAAAAACCAAGCAGGCCCTCAACAAGGCGATGGCAAAAAGAGACGAGGCAACTTGGGGTGATTAGAAGGAGACTAGGAGGGAGTTCAAAAAAGAGGTAAGACGCTGCAAGAGAGGACATACTGCAGTGAAATAACCTCACTGCCGGAGACCTCTAGACTCTTAAAAATCTTGAGCAACGAAACTAGGCAAACCCTAAGTTCATTCAAGAGGCAAGACGGAACTTGATCCAACTCCGTGGAGGAGTCACTGAGACATCTCTTGGAGGTACATTTTCCGGGGGATGGAGATCCGCACGACGAGCGAATGCCAGCTACACCTGACAAGGAGGCAACGCCGAATTGGGGCTGGCAGACCGCGTAGTCATGGATGATACAATATCCTGGGCACTAAACGAGTTCAGTCCGTAGAAGTCACCAGGTCCAGATGGGATCTTCCCGGCACTGTTTCAGCGAGGCCTGGAGGCATTACTTCCTTACACGAGGAGAGTGTTTAGGGCCAACGTAGCTCTGGGATACGTTCCAACTGCATGGAGGAGAGCCAATGTGGTCTTTATCCCCAAACCGGGAAAGAAAGACTACACCACGGCTAAATCCTTCAGACCTATAAGTCTCACGTCATTTATGATGAAGAAGATGGTGGACCTTCTAGAGGGAATACTGGCCAACAGACCATTCCACAAGGACCAGCACGTATACAGAGAGGGCAGATTAACATTTGCCCTTCAGAAAAGAGGAGCTGAAGCACGTGTGAACGAATGGGTAAAGTCTGCGTTAACAGAGAGGGAAGCACAGGCAAGATTGGGAGAATCCAGGGTCAAGGTGGATGGTGACGGTCAATGGTGGACGACCTCCTAACTCGCCTGACACAGGAAGGATTCGACGCGCAAGCATATGCAGACGACGGCGTGGTGAAGGTCGTTGGCCGCTTCCTCGCCACTGTCTGCAAAAGAACGCAAAAGGCGATCAGAATCATAGAAGACTGGTGCAGACAGAATGGCCTATCAGTTAATCTCGCAAAAACTGAAATGATCCTCTTCACCAGAAAAAGGAAACTAGAGGATTCCAGAGCTCCCATAATGTACGGCAGATCCATAACTTTAGTATCAGAGCTTAAGTATCTGGGAGTCATACTGGACAAGGGACTCACGTGGAGGCAGCGTGTTGCCAAAATGACTGAAAAAGTCCAGGCAACAATATGGCAGTTGCGTCAGTGGTCGGTCGAACATGGGGTATCACCCCCAGGAACCTATACTGGTTATACAAGCCCATCATAAGAACAAGAATCCAATATGGGTCAGTGGTCTGGTGGCCTGTAGTAGAAAACCTGAGCACTTCCAGAAAGCTCATGAGCCTGCAGGGGCTCTTCTGCAGGGAAATAACAGGCGCAATAAGGACTACCCCCATTATAGCCCTAGAAACCATCTTAGGTCTCCCCTCGCTTCCAAACTTGGATCAAGAAGGAAGCGGTGGCGACGCACCTACGACTGAAAGATAAGGGCCTATGGAAGGGCAGAGGGGAAAAAGTGGGTCATCTGGCACTCGAAGAACTGGTAACAAAAGAGTTGCCTCTCCTAAAAATGCCAGTAGGGACTCCTTCGAAACCGTGGAGATTTGACAAAAAGTACAAAGTCACAATACCTGAACGGGATTGGTGGCAGAGAGAAGAATTCTAAACGAATTAAGCAGAGACGCGACGGTCTGCTACACTGACGCATCAAAACTGTCAGCCAGGCAGACAACAGGCGCAGGAGTGTATGCGGAAGACCAAGAGGTTCAAGAAAGCTATCCGCTTGGCGAGCACGCTACTGTCTTTCAGGCGGAGGTATAAGCCATTATCATGGCGGCAACCTTACCAGAGGTCAGAAATAGCAGGAGGGACATTTGCATATGTTCCGACAGACATTACCTGAAGACAAGAAGGTGACACTGATGGGGGCCCGGGCCACGAGGGAATACCAGGGAATGAGAAGGCGGACGAACTTTCCAGAGCTGGTGCCGAAACCTAATATGATGAACCGGAACCGCTCTTGGGAATCACAAGAAAACAGGTGCAGAGCGAGCTCAATAAATCAACTGAAGTCGTGCTGGAGGGGAGAGCGAGAGTGCAGACAGACCAAACTGTTCGTGCGTGGACCAGACGCAGCCAGAACTAAATGGCTCCTGGGAAAAACTCGCAAGGACATTGGATTGTTAGTAGGAATGCTGACAGGCCATAATCGGCTGCGCAAGCACTTGACATGCATCAGAGTGTTGGACTACTCCGCCTGCCCAACCTGTGGATGTCCAGAGGAATTAGCGGTGCACCTGATAGGAGAGTATGACGGGTACGCCAGATTGAGGCAGCAGACGTGGAGTGCCCCCACAATAGAAGAGGAGGAGCTACACTCTCTAAGATGGGCTGACGTGCTGTCCTTCGTAACGAAGGCGGGAAGGCCCGGAGAGAGAGAGGCAAGAAATGTAGAGGGAGTGGGAGGATAAGGGAGCGAGAGGGGGTATGGCAGAAAAGGCTCATGAAGAGGCTTAGTTGCCAGGACTGCGGGCCGCCCCCTTACTACTACTACTACTACTACTAGTAGACATTGATAAAAGTAAAATTTCGGCACAGGGGCGCCAAAATATATTCCCGAAACCAATAGATGAAAACTGTAATCACCATGCAAACATCATGCAATAAAATACACTAAAATTTAAGGAGAAGGCCCCGTTCTTCGCCCAGTGAATGTTTTGTGAATATGCGGTACAGGAAACGCTCTGATTTTTTGATGAATACGACTGCTTGCAGCGATGCCGAAAAGATTTCGCTCCGTACGTAGCGTGCATCAATAATTTAAGACAATAATATTGATTTTATTATGCGCCGAAAGAGGTTGCTGGTTTGTTTAGTCTTTTAGTGGAGAAATTTAAAAATTTGATTTTTAGGAGTTCTGGTTCAGTTTTTAAGATAAAAAACTAATAGTTATACATAAATAGGTACCTCTTGTAGTGTTCAAGGGAATAGGTATCGTACTTGTTTTTTTTTGTCAGCATCAGGTAAGTTAATTGTTAGTTATAGCTCCATAGAGCTGCACGACCCAAAGTTAGCTATTCATGTAGGGTCAAAAGGTTCCGTATCATACGTTTCCCATACAATTCAAGATGGATTAATAAATCTTTTGGCTGGTACTTTTCGCAGGAAAATTTTAGAGAGGGTTGCACACCAGATATCAGCCACAAAGAGCAAATGTCTCAAACTTTGAGATATGACTTCATAGTAGTTAATGATAAGACAGGAGCTGGCTTAGCTGAGCAGATTTTAAATAAAATAGACTCTGACGGCTTGGACATCATGAAATGAAGAGGTCAGTCATACGATAAGGGAGCCAATATGGCTGGACAATATAGAGGTATCCAAGCAAAAATATCTCAAAAAAATGAGCTAGAGAGGTTTTTACTATACATCAACCACTCCTTAAATCTAAATGATGTCCATGCTGCTTCAGTCACTTCAGAAATATCAACGTTTTTTGGGACTGTCAATAGTATTTATAATTTTTTTGCTGCTACAACTGAAAGATGGGATTGCGTTCAGCATTTAAAATTTAAACTGAATGGTCATATAGATACTAGGTGGTCCTCCAAATACCAGTCCATTAAATCACTTAGAAACTAACTACCCGAAATTTGTGAAATTCTTATAGATATAAGAACGCAACGCATTTACAGTTGATGCAGTGTCACTATCCTAAGGACTTACAAAAATAATACATTTTTCATTCATTGTCCTTTTAGTATTTTGGGAAAAAATTTTAAGATATATTGCAGAGGCCAACGCTTTCGATCGCAGAGGCATCTAAATTGCTGTATCTTGACAATTTCAAGAGTCACGCAGCTTGTTGCTTCCAAACCTGGAAGCAGCTAGCTGCTTGGATATTTTTATTATGCTAGAAAAATATTGTTTAATTCCAAATTATCCAAATTTGCAGACCGCCTACGAATATTTCTAACCATACCAGTCACTTCTGTGTCATGTGAGCGGTCGTTTAGCAAACTAAAATTAATTAAAGATTTTAGTCGATCAACTATGACACAGGAGCGACTGACTGACCTAAGAATATTAAGCATAGAGTATAACATAGCCGAAAAAATTAACTTAGATAAAGTTATAAATGAAATTTGTAGTATTTTCGTGCTCTTCGTAAGATTTTTAAGACCGCGTACTAAATATGTTTTTTGTTCTTTAGGGTAGGGGGTTAGACATTTTTTGAACCGTGGGGCTGCAAAATTTTGTCTTTGCCCACCACATATTTTACCCCAGATCCGCCATTGCAATACCGCAACTGATGTCAAGAGAGTCGTGAAACAAAAGAGGAGTCGATCCATGCATCGCAACATATTTTACAGTGTGTTAGAAGGAACTGTTGGTCGGTGGTAATAGATGCATAAATTTTATATGTTAAATCAACAAATGTATTATATTTAAATATGTGTGCAATAATTTGGGTATCTACATGTTTCCAAAATTAATCTGATTACGGTATGTTACCAAATTTACCTTTAATTTATATTTCGAACATGAATTATTTCGCAGATAGCCAATACTGTGATTTAGTGGTTTTATCTTATCAGCAAACTTTGGACTATATAGCCACAGTCTCAGGAAAATAAATGATTCAGCAGTAGAGACAGACGGTCATTAGTTAAAAGAATTCGGATTATTTTTTTTTAACTTTTGGCTTCTACTCAAAAAATTAAATTTGGAATTTCTAACTAAATTGCTAAGATATTTACTCAATTTTTTCTATGTTTTCGGTATTTAATCCTACGTAGAGCGTACATAAACGAACGGGATATAAAGCAGGGGTCGTATTTTTAAATACATGTCTTTCCCTTCTTATTCCACACGGTATGGAAAGAGATAGATCTAAAACTTGTCTATTATTTAACACATAAAAGTACTCGTGTAAGGATTTGTTCAAGTGGTGTCGAAAATACGACCCCGGAAAAAAAAAAATTATTTTAAAAAATAGAGTGGCTCAACTGATAAAGTAATCTTTTCTAAACTATGATCTGGCGCTGCGCGACCTAATAAAATTAGAATAATAAAAATTCCCCAACCGGGGTATATCCGCATTGTCAGGGAATTTTGACAATTGGCTTAAATAAGCACGAGAGTTATTTTCATTAAATGAACCTAATATTTTACTTTCCTTCGGCGAAATATAAATCAATACGTGGCTTAAAGAAAATAATTAATTATTGGATATATAAGGGAGTTATTGGAACACTTTCGTCGAATTGGCATATGAAAATCGGCATTATTTTAAATTTTGAATTGACAGCACCGCTACAATCATATAATTTTATTTTAACGGCTTTTGCCTGTTTTGGCTCATAATAATTAATAAACCACATAAAAACAATACGTGGCTTAAAGAAAATAATTAATTATTGGATATATAAGGGAATTATTGAAACACTTTCGTCGAATTGACATATGAAAATCGGCATTATTTTAAGTTTTGAATTGACAGCACCGTTACAATCATATAATTTTATTTTAACGGCTTTTGCCTGTTTTGGCTCATAATAATTAATAAATCAAATAAAAACATGAAAATAAAGTTTTCATTATTTTATTAAAATTATTTTTGTGGGGAATATAGATCACGATTAATTTGTCTATGACAATCATTTTATAATGAAAATGACAGCATTGTTTCTGAATAGTGAGTATAAACGAACAAAATAACAAAACTCTCTCTATTAGCACACAGCATAAAATTAACTGTAAAAAAAGCAATGCTTTAAATTTCACATTCAAGGCCAGAGACATTATTTTTTAAAGGTAGTTAACGTCCTATTAGTCAGATTGTGTAGAGATTATTGGGAATAAGGACACCTTGTTATTGCTGTATACGTTTAATTTATGAGCAACGTTTCGACAAAGTTTTTGTCTTCCTCAGGCTAAAAAATAGAGTTTTTTTTATATATTTGCACATAAAGGATAAACAAGGAGAACTTATATAATTAACAAGTAATAAAAGTTAGTTAACATATTGTTTCATATAATACCGTTTTTTTTTGTAATGTTCAATTTTAAAATTGTATATGATTATTATTTTATTTATATATGAAAGTTGATTTAAATTTAAAACGAGAATAAAACAAATTAACAAAACAATTAAAATCCAATCTAGGTAGTTTAAAATTCATAATATTTTTTAATTGTACACATAAATTATTTCTTTGGTTTACTACGATACGGAAAGATGTTTAGGTTGTTTTTTATTGTTACTATTAAAATTCTACTTCTACTTTTATTAAATAAATACGTTATGGCGCTAACGAGTGACAAAAAATTCAGAATGTAAGTCTTATCTTCGAATTTGGTTGTACACTTAGGTAGGCTGGTGATGTATGTACATCTTTAAACTTTTACACGTAATACAAAACATAGATATTAACTATATATAATTTTTATTTTGTTTTTAAAAATTATCACACACATAGGTTTGATAGAAAAAAACAATAAAACCGCGGTTAAAAAATATTATATTTACAATGTTGGTTTAATTTTAAGATGATCATGATTTGTTTATACATCACAGAAGAGCAAAAGTAGTTAGTATTTAAAGAATAGCAACACTTAACAACTATATTAAAATATTAGGTTTTGATAAAAAAGAAGACGCTAAATTGTGATTTTGTAATGAGAGACAAAGATAGGTAGAAAACTATAGGATATAATTCTACATATCTTTGTCTCTCATTAGAAAAACACAATTTAGCGTCTTCTTTTTTATCAAAACTTAATATTTTAATATAGTGTTGCCATTCTTTAAATACTAACTACTTTTGCTCTTCTGTGATAGATAAACAAATCATGATCATCTTAAAATTGAACCAACATTGTAAATAAAATATTTTTTAACCGCGGTTTTATTGTTCTTTCTGTCAAATCTATGTGTGTGATAATTTTTAAAAACAAAATAAAAATTACCAAAAATATAGTTAATATGTATGTTTTGTATTATGTGTAATAGTTGAAAGATGTACATCACCAGCTTACCTAAGTATACCACCAAATTCGAAGGTAAGATTTACATTCTTAATTTTTTGTCACTCATTAGCGCCATAACGTATTTATTTAATAAAAGTAGAAGTAGAATTTTAATAATAACAATAAAAAACAACCTAAACATCTTTCCGTATCCTAGTCAACCAAAGAAATAATTTAAATACAATTAAGAAATATTATGAATTTTAAACTACCTAGTTTGGATTTTAATTGTTTTGTTAATTTGTTTTATTCTCGTTTTAAATTTAAATCAACTTTCATATATAAATAAAATAATAATCATATACAATTTTAGAATTGAACATTACAAAAAAAACGGTATTATATGAAACAATATGTTAACTAACTTTTATTACTTGTTAATTATATAAGTTCTCTTTGTTTATCCTTTACGTGCAAATATATAAAAAAAACAACTCTATTTTTTAGCCTGAGGAACACAAAAACTATTGTCGAAAAATAACAATTATTTTTTTACTTTAAGCAAAAGTCTGACAAGTGATCTTGTTGTTACGAAAGACAAAACAGGATGAACAAAAAAAGGATGCCAATAAAATTAAAACAAATAACTTGCTCTTAATTCGAACCGTTGACGTTATTTTTATTAAGGAATCACAAAGTTTTTGCCATCCTTTGTCAAAGGGAGGCAAAAATAATTACAATTACAATTAATTTCCACTTTATTTTTACCACCTGGCTCGAATTCCACACACATGTATTTCCAACTTCAAACTGAATTTAAAAGTCACACAACACGCGTATCTGTCATTAGTGTCAAAAATACTACGGACTCCTCCTACGCCAATTGGACTAGTTTAGATAATTCCCCATTATAATATCATTGGGTACGCTATAAAATAACGACAAAAATTTTGAATAAGGGGAATATAATAATATTTACTTACGACCAACCCATAATACTAATTTAACGAGCGTCTCAACACGACTGTAATGGACCATTTACGATCCTAGGGTAATAATGAAGCTTAGACGTAAACCACAAGATGGCGTGACAAGCGATGACACTTTATTTTATAGGAGCACTAATTGACGCAAAAATGTGAATAATTTTTTTTATATTTTTAAGACAATAAATATTTATTAAACGTAAATAAATCTAATATAATGTTTTCGGTACTACCAACAATAAGTACTGTTAAATTGACATATTACGCATTTTTAAGAAAAAAAACCTTGTTTTTAAAAGTAAAAAGTTTTAGTAACCTTATTTGTTTTGACGTTTTAGATAGAACGTCATTGAAACTTCAGGTTATGACGGCTGTTGGCTTAAGAGAGGCTCGCGTCTCAAACTTCATATTCGCGTTTAATGACCATCAGAACATGCTTGTTATGTAAACTACTATCTAACGGCTTATGCCTTCGGCCGGTATTATACTATAAAATTTATTTGTCAAAGATCTTTTGTAAGAAATGTTTGATTAAACATTTTACAATGTAATAGACCATATTTTACCATATTTACATATATTACACTGTAAAATGTTTTATCAAACACCTTCTATAAAAAATCTTTGACAAATAAATTTTATAGTGTAATGCCGGCCTAACACACACAATAATAAATCACCATAAAACTATGAAAATAAAGCTTTATTTTATTAAAATTGTTTGAGGGGAATATAGATGACGAATAATATGTCTATGACAATCATTTTGTAATGAAAATGATAGCAGTGTTTGTGAATAGTGAGTATAAAAGAACAAAATAAAAACCAAAAAATCTCTCCCTATTAGCAGACAGCATGAGATTGACTGTAAAAAAGGCAATGCTTTAAAATTCGCATTGAAACCAAGATTCTAGTGAAGGGGCATGTGTAGGTCCTTAGGATTTTTAATGAAGGAGTTTTGTGACTATGTGGGAATGATAGTTCTTTAGTCACACAATCAAGAGTTATCGGGTGTTTCATCTTTCAAGATGGCGGCCCAAAATCATAAAAAATACAACTTTCGCAACCAGGCCATGATGATACCGACATATAATTCGAGAAAGATGATTCCAAAAAATTGAAAAATCCGACATTAAATGACCTTGAAAGTCGCAAAAAACAAGATTTTTTCTTCAAGAACTCTTAATAATTCGATGTTTTGTTAGACCAACTTCAAATGTACTTCAACCTATTAGGCATGTATGCCAAATTCGATTCTTAGAGTTTGATGCTTTTGACATAAATAACACACTAAAGGGCGCTATTCATCAACTTTTCAAGCGAAGAGAACCAAATTTGGCAACAAAGATAAAAAAGTCAAGTTCAACAATTTTAAAAAACAAAAGATCAAAAGATCTTGGGTGGAAATAACGAAAATTCAAACTTGGATGAGCATCCCACAAGGAACACACAAAAGATCAAAGCGAAAAGAGAAATGATAAAACGATGTTTCACCCTGGGTAACCAGCGTGGGCTCATCAGTAGTTTCACTGGTCACCCTCCACTATACATCATTAAACACCATCATACACTTTGATTTCCAACCTTGAACCACTCACAAATACGCATCGTTCCACATTGGTACTTACTTATCCAAGTGACCTGATACGAATTCGTCCTGGCGTGTTAATATTTCTAGTAGGATTATGCTCCTAAGGCAAATAAAACAAAGAAGAAGGTAAAAAACCTCCAAATCAGTTAATTCAACCGAAAAGAAACTAAAAAACAAAAGATCAAAAGATCTTGGGTGGAAATAACGAAAATTCAAACTTGGATGAGCATCCCACAAGGAACACACAAAAGATCAAAACGAAAAGAGAAATGATAAAACGATGTTTCGCCTTGGGTAACCAGCGTGGGCTCATCAGTAGTTTCACTGGTCACCTATACATACCACTATACATCATTAAACACCATCATACACTTTGATTTCTAACCTTGAACCACTCACAAATAGGCATCGTTCCGCAGTGGTACTTACTTATCCAAGTTACCTGATACGAATTCGTCCTGGCGTGTTAATATTTATTTCCTCCCAAGATCTTTTGATCTTTTGTTTTTTAGTTTCTTGTCGGTTGAAGTAACTGATTTGGAGGTTTTTTACCTTCTTCTTTGTTTTATTTGCCTTAGGAGCATAATCCTAAGTACCAGTGCGGAACGATGCCTATTTGTGAGTGGCTCAAGGTTGGAAATCAAAGTCTATGATGGTGTTTAATGATGTATAGTGGAGGGTGACCAGTGAAACTACTGATGAGCCCACGCTGGTTACCCAGGGCGAAACATCGTTTTATCATTTCTCTTTTCGCTTTGATCTTTTGTGTGTTCCTTGTGGGATGCTCATCCAAGTTTGAATTTTCGTTATTTCCACCCAAGATCTTTGGTCTTTTGTTTTTTAGTTTCTTTTTGGTTGAAGTAACTGATTTGGAGGTTTTCTACCTTCTTCTTTGTTTTATTTGCCTTAGGAGCATAATCCTACTGGAAATATTAACACGCCAGGACGAATTCGTATCAGGTAACTTGTATAAGTAAGTACCAGTGCGGAACGATGCCTATTTGTGAGTGGTTCAAGGTTGGAAATCAAAGTGTATGATGGTGTTTAATGATGTATAGTAGAGGGTGACCAGTGAAACTACTGATGAGCCCACGCTGGTTACCCAGGGCGAAACATCGTTTTATCATTTCTCTTTTCGCTTTGATCTTTTGTGTGTTCCTTGAATTTTCGTTATTTCCACCCAAGATCTTTTGATCTTTTGTTTTTTAGTTTCTTTTCGGTTGAAGTAACTGATTTGGAGGTTTTTTACCTTCTTCTTTGTTCAACAATTTTGTTTAAAAAAAATTTATTCAGATATGACGTGTTTCAATAAGGCGGATGATATATCAAAATGGCGACCTTTAACAACATTTTATTTTATCCAATTTCGTAAAAAAATAAAAATGACAAGATGACTATCAAGTCTTATTGACATATCTCCGCTTAATATGAAAAAAAAGTTTAGTTGATGCATAACCCCGATTGACCTTGAAAATACCATGTAAAATTGAAAAACCCGCTTTTTGTAGTGTTTTTTCCAATTTACCACTACGTAAAAACTTTAAGGGCCGGAGAAGAAATTATCATCTTAGCCTACTTCATTTTAAACCTCCCCACCATTTTTTTTGATCTGGCGTTCCAGATATTGGTGTAACAAAAGGTTAAATTATGGAGATTTTTTTATAAAGAAAATGGCAAAAATCGTGTTTTTTGCGATTTTCAAGGTGATTTGATGTCGGATGACCGCAAAAGTTATTTTTTTTTTAATTTTCGTCCTCGACTTATAAAAAATCGAGTATAATCACGCACCGGTTGCAAAAATTGTATTTTGGAAAATGGCATCTAAAACAACTGGTCCATAATACGGTAATGTATATCTAACTTCTGCCAACTCTTTTATAGGTAATTTAAATGACTTTGCAGGCTCGACAAGTGCGTAGAACATAAAATTCACAGTTCCGAAACTAAAAACAACAAGCATATAGATCATCTTTACCGGGGTATAGCATAAACATCTGGGACGCCAAATCAAAAAAAATGGTAGAGAGGTTTAAAATTAAGTGTTTATTTATGGCTAAGATGTTAATTTTATCTCCGGCACTTAAAGTTTGCGCGTAGTTGTTAATTCTAAAAAAGCACTACAAAAAGCTGGTTTTTCAATTATACATGGTATTTTCAAGGTCAATCAATTTTTTCATATTAAGCAGAGATAAGTCAAAAAGAATTGATGGTCAACTTGTTATTTTTACTTTTTTACGTAATTGGATAAAAAAAAATGTGGGTATAAGTCTCCATTTTGAGATATCAGCCGCCATATTGAAACGCGTCATAGCAGAACAAAACTTTTCTTACAAAATTGTTGGACTTGACCTTCTTATCTTTGTTACCCAATTTAGTTCTCTTGGCTTTAATAATTGATATTATTTTTGCAATTTGTTAATTTTGCTGGGGTATTTTTCAAGGTTATGAAGCATACATGCATAATAGTTTGTACATTTGAAGTTGGTGTGACAAAACGTCGAATTATTAAGATTTTTGGAAGAGAAAATGGCAAAAACCTTGTTTTTTGCAATTTTTATGGTCATTTAACATCGGATGACCTTGAAAGTAAATTTTTTGGAATCCTCATCCTCGAATTATATGGAATCGAGTATAATAGTTCTCCGATTGCGAAAGTTGTATTTTTTATAATTTTTGGCCGCCATCTTGAAAGATGTCGTCATATCAAACCCTTCTAGAGCTATCAATCCCACATTGCCACAAAACTCCTTCATAAAAAATCCCACGAGATAGAAATTATCAACATACAGTGTTTTTTACTTTTAGGAAAATTTACGTCCTTGGTATTAAAGAACCATAAAGTTTGTGCCATTCTTTGTCAAAGGAAGGCACTACTTTTTTTAATTTCCACTTTAGTTTTACCGCCTGGCTCGAATTCCACTAATAAAAATCACACAACACGCGTATCTGTCATTAATGTCAAAAATAGTATGGACTCTGCCTGTGCCAATTGGACTAGTTTCGATAATTTTCCATTATAATATAATTGGGTACGCCATAAAATAACTACAAAAATTTTAAATAAGGGGCATATAATATTATTTATTTACGACCAACCCATAATACGAATTTAACGAGGGTCCCAACAACAACAACATTTGTAACTCATCGCGGTATACGTATCCGCATCTAGCGAGAACCAAGCACATTGATTGGCCAGAAACTTGTAGCACGTTCGAAAAGAGCAGATATATGCTAATTTAAGGTGTTTCTGAACGCAATATGTGCTGAGATACGATACGTGTGCTGTAACGATACGTGATACCTAACACATCTCAACACCTATCGCGTTCAAGAGCATCTATCTGCTCTTTTCGAACGTGGTACAAGTTTCTGACCAATTAATGTGCTTGGTTCTCGCTAGATGCGTATACGTATACGGCGATGAGTTACAAATAGCTTTATGTCGCTAATAATTAAGCTCAGACGGAAACTACAAGATGGCCTGACAAGTGAAAACTTTTTTTCGTTAAAGCACTAATTGATGCAAAAATGTGAATTATTTTTAAATAGTTTTAAGACAATAAATATTTATTAAACGTGAATTAATTCAAAATAATTTTACTACTTAATCAAAAATAAGTCCCGTTAAATTGACATATTACTTATCTTTAAGAAAAAAAAAACTTGTTTTTAAAAAGATATGTGAAAAGTCCCGTAGTCATTGAAACTTTAGGTTATTGAAACTATTTGGAGCTTATAATTCAGTAAAGGCCAATATCCACTTTCCTTAAAAGCACTGAGTAAGAAAAAACGCCAATCTTCAAACTAGCTGGACATTGGGACTTTCTAAAAGTAAATGTTCGGTCCTATATGTACTTTGGCCGTTCTTATTTGTATGTAATTTGGAGATAGGCCAGAATTAACAGAACTAGATCGGAAGCCAATCATACAAGGAGTATGGTCTTTTTTCTACCTGTATTTTGGAAGGTGCTTATTTCAGTGATAGTATTAACTCCACATGGCCAAAAATGGAGATTGGCTCTTTTTATACTCAGGTCCAGAATTAATTTCCCTATTCCCTAGTAGCAAACATAACCCCATATAACAAATTTTATTTATTCATCTCTAGTCTCAAAACCCCCTAACGGTGACCTCAGTCCTAGATCAGCGTCTAATTATACATCTCATCCTCAAACCATATGAAATCATAAACTAAGTACTTCCTCTTTTTCTCTGTTAAGACAGACAATTATTTTAAAACATGCAGTCCTTAAGCTACATGCCTAGAAAGCGATGACTGGATAAAAAAGTCAAAGCTGATTTCAAAAAAAATCCAGAGAATATTTTAGACGCTTATTTGTTTATGTTACAAATATATACCTTTAGTGTAACTCGCAACATTTTTTTTAAGGCGATAAACTCATATTATATTTAATTTATTCAATTAATTAACATGTTAAAAAGAGATGTTAAAGGAAAATAAAAAAAAGTACAACGAAAGCGCTAAAAAAGCATTTAGGGAAAAAAATTGCTTTACGACATCCTCGATTCTTGCGAATCGTGATTTCGGAAAACCTATTATCGAGTGTGAAGCTAGCAAGTATGCTATGGGGGGTAGTTTGCTCCAAGCAAAAGGAGATGAGCGGAGGGTTATTGGCTATTCGAGTAAAGCATTAAATAAGGTTAAAAAGATACGGGCATGCAATTAAAAACACCGTATATCTGGACTTCTCGACTTCTCATTTTAGAAAACAGGACGCTTGAAGATTTGTTTTTTATTGAATATACAGGGTGTTCCAAATTCGATGCTCACTATGCATAATTTTTCAATGGTAGGAGATACGAAAAGGTTTTAATCAGAGCAAAGTTATGCAGTTTGATACTTTGCTCCAATCTAAAAAAGATACAAAATCTCAATAGTTTCATATTTAGTTTTTATTTTTTCGCGCCTTAATCCTTATTAATTTTTATTAATGCAAAACACAAATTCTTGAACTTTTATTGGGAGAAGTCAGTATTTGGAAACCATATTGGTCAGAAGTTGGCAAAAGCTTAAATAAAAACATACCTGATAACGGTTTCGAGGCAATGAACAAGTGTGGCAATATTCTTCCGTTAATTAAAACATTCTTGGATGTTTGGCAGTAAGTAATGCCTCGTCAGAAAGAAGCTTCTCAGGCCTCAGAAGATGGAAAACATAAGTACTTAAAAACACTATGACGGAAATTCGTCTGATGGGCTTAGCCAAGCCTGTTAACTCATACCCCCTCAGTGCCCTTTAGCCTATCGTGGCTGCCATTTTTATAACCAAATTGACAAGTAAAACATGGATTTACTGTCAGTTTTGTATCAATATGGCACCGATCATAGGCCACGAAATGAGTTAACTGGGTTTTTAGTTGAGATCAGTGTTTGCTTAGCGTTGCTGCATATCAACAGACATATCGAAATTGACATTGAGCGAGTCATCAGATGGGCATCTTATGTTTGAGATATGCGATATAAAAGGTAATGTTTTAACAAAAAGCTTTCTAGACCTCAAAAAAAAAAGTATTTAGCTATTAGGTTTTGTTTATGGTTTGTTTGTTATCTAAGTTTTTTATAACTGAAAAATTATTCGGCTACCCCCCCTACCCTGGCTTTAAATTTTATTTAGAAAATCAAAGTAGGGCATAAATTGCGGCGCTATAACACCTTTGCTATTTACGGTATTAGTTTAATTTTGTGTTAAAAATGCCATTTGTAGTGTCATTTTCTTAAAAATTTTCGCCTGCTGTGCTTTGAAACCATTGATATATTTACAATTTTAGTTTAATTTCAAATCAAAAAACGCATTTTTTAGAGCAATTTTCTTAAAAAATTTCGCCTGCGGCGCTATAATACCGTTGATACTTACAATTTTAGTTTATTTTGACTCAAAAATTACAGTTGTAATGTAATTTTCTCAAAAATTTTCTTAAACATTTTTTAAAATAAAAAATGTATGAAATAAACGACTTGAAATCTGAGTACCCCCTCCCTAGATTTGAGACCAAATCCTCGCTTGTAGTTACTAAGTTTTGTTTGCATATATTGATATGTTCCTCATAAAAGCTATGCTTTTATTCTATTTTTTTTTCCTATCGAAACCGCCCCCCCCCTTTCAAATGGATGGGACCGCCACTGCCATCTATTGTAGGATCAATGCCCAGTGTTGCCAATGTAAATGTCAAGCATTTTTTAGGACAAACACAAAATATCCATACATCAAACGGGAATTTGAACCTGCGACCTTCCGTTATTAAAACCACAGAGAAAACGTATTTTTGAAATATTAGGCAAAACTATCTTATTACTACACAACGTCAAAAAGAAATTGTCATTTTTAAAATGTCAAAAAATGTGCTGCAAGCTAGTTTTTAAAATATTATGAGTATAGGTTTAAAGCAAATATTGAGTTTGATCTGATGATGGCAATTATCCCAAAACGTCGAGGTTTCGAAATAGAAAAAAATTAACTTCACAGTGCTGCTGTCACACTGAAATATCAAATTTCAAAAACGGACCTGTTATAGGTAGATCTTAAAAAAGTCCCAGAAGAATGTTGGAAGCATTTTTTGGCAGCTTTAAGAGTAAAGGCAAAAAAAAATAAAATTAGAAATGAAAATTTCCGTTGTTTTCGTCTATCTCCGAATTTTGTAAACTTTCTTTTTAGTTTTAAGCAAAGCGTCAAATTGTGCAACTTTGCCCTAATTTAAACCTTTTCATATCTCCTACCGTTTAGGAGATCTCCATGGTGAACATTGAATTTGGAACACCCTTTATAAGATGGGCCAAATGAACCAATATTTTTAGGGCAAGTATCCAAAATTACGTTTTGTAAATATCCAAGATGGTTTTTGACTTAAATATGGTCATAATCATTAATTTCTTTTGTTTGATATTTTTTAGGGGAACATGTTTTTTGTATCTTGTAGAAATTTACTGACAATGTTTCTGATATAATAAAAATTTTCTTTCTTTTTCTTCATTTTAAAGACCAACTGTTGGAAAATTGCCTTCTTTGAAACCACAATATTTTCCATACAGAGTAAGCTGGTACTCAACCCCCAAGGCATAAAAATCTCCATGACTAATTTTTAGTTCCAAATGTTCTTTATTTTATTCTCCAAAATTAGAAAAGTTCAGGAAATTTGCCAAAAATTTGACTTTCTTAAGGAAGGTCATTACAAAGTTATTGGCTTTGAAATTTCTTCTGTCATGGATGCTTTGATGCTCAAGCTTCTCGAAAGAGCCAAAGGGCAGTGGGCAGTGTATCTGCCTGCCGCACGGAAGGTCCTAGGTTCGAATCCCGACTAGGTGCATGGATATTTTGTCTTTTACTTTGCAATGAATCGAAAGTCTCAGTATAAAAAAAATTGGTGCTAGAAAGCACGGATAGTTCACCATATAATCAATTATGTTATGTTATGTTCAAAGATTTCAACCTTACAACAAAATTTTTGGTTAATATTTACGAAAACCAAAATCTGAAAACCGCATATCAATAGCTGCTTTACTTCTAAAGTTATGATTTTTTTAATATATTTTAACGTTTTTTCAAATAAGTCGGAAACTAGAGCTCCCACGAATTTTGACTTTATTACAAAATTTGTAGTTCATATTCATGGAAACTTAAAGCTGAAAACCGTATATCGCTAGTTGCTTTTGTTCCAAAGTTATTTTTTTTTAAAATATTTTATCCCTCTTTTCCCCCCTTTAAGCACCCACCACCCTACCCAAAAGTTAATCAGTTTATGGCCCATGAATATGGATTACAAATTTTGTTATGAAGTCCAAATTTTTGGGAGCTTTATTTCGCGAGTTATTTGGAAAAACGTTAAAATATATTAAAAAAATCATAACTTTAGACGTAAAGGCTATTGATATTACCCAAAAATTTTGTTATAAGGTTCAAGTTTTCCAAAGCTACAGTTTTCGAGATATTTCCATTTTCTTTCAACATAAAATAATTGATTGTATGGTGGACTATCCGTGCTTTCTAGCAACAATTTTTTACAAAAGGACGAAAACAATTTTAACAATATCTCGGAGGCTGGTTTCCCTATCATGGTTACGGGAGATAAACCATTTTCTGTAGATTTCCTTCCCATCAGTCTAGTGCATTTTTTTTTGGATTTTCATACCACTGCTATTCCTAGTTAGGAGCGGAGGGGCAAAATTGTTTTTTGTGGACGATTTTTCAACATATTACTCTCCCATCCCTTAACTGGCTGAATACCGTGTAACGAAACCACTTTAGTAGCTTGGTAATTAGTTAATTATTTGACTTTAAAAAGTATATATTAACGCCATCTTACTTAAAACTTCGTTACTTACATTAAACAATACCGGCTTACTTTGACTTATCAGGAGGGGCATGAATTTAAGTTGCGTCGACGACGAGATGTATAACCGCCCTACTCTCCAATACACGGATAGGTTAAGAAGCTACAATAGATACGACAGTTACGTGTTAAACGGTTGGGAACTATTTGGAGTTTGGCGAGTCTGCTCAGATATGCACGCGAACAATAACCATACTTTTATATTGATTTTCCTTCTTTAATTTTTAATACGACCACTAGATGGCTCACGATTAAATTCGCGATAACCGTATTATTGATTTTTTGTTGGTTTAGTTTTTAAAAATACCCTTTTTTGCTAGACAAAACAAAATTGGTAATTATGTTAAGTTAAAACAAGAAAGCATATTTTTAAAAAATAAATACAAATTATCCATAATAAAATGCACTTGTTGTACAAAACCTCTGGTTGTTTAATTATAAGAGATTATGGCATATGTTTAAAAATATCTTAGTTTATATTTTTGATAATGAATAAAATATTACAACATTATCTTGTCTGTACTTTTTTAAATACTAAAAATTTTCTTTAAAATGTTTATCTTGTTTTTAGTACATAAAAAAACAATAAATGCAACACTTTTGTATTCCAACCTAAATTTGTGAAACAAAAAAAAATAATGTTAAAAATTTCCTGTATATATGTAGGGCAATTTATGGTAAATGCACACATTAGAAAAAATCTTGGTGTAAATGATATTAATACCTGTGGTTTGCAATACACAAATGTCGTATTTTCTGACTTAGTATTGATATATTAAAAAAAATGGCCATACTAAACTTGGTGAAATAAGGAAAGGGTGTTTTAACACTATATATAAATAGTTAAATGGAGTCCAAATGCAAGTGTGGGTACCGCACTCCCTAAGGCCTCTGTGACCAGTCTGCAAAATTTCCTGTGGAGCAAAATATTTATCACACACGTAAAATCTGTTATATATTTCATTAGCACTTAGTTTATTCGCATTTAAGGGCTTCACTATACTTCTGAAAAAACATCATTGCCTTTGGGGAAATGATGTATTTTTTTATTGGGATCATGGCACGGTCTCCGCAGCTTTGAACACAGCACACTCTCACTCTTAGTTTCTCAGCCATTGTAATCAACGGATAAAATCTCAATTTTTTGGACAGGAAACAGGAAAAATCACAAAATCACTTTTTAAAAACCTTGGCAAACCTCAGTTTCCAAAATGGAACTCATAGTTATGATTCATAACCGACATTCTATCACTTTTGTCCTAATGTGCCCTCTGACGGACAACCGTAGAAGGGTTAAGAGGCGGAGCTGCAGATTTCTAGAATATTGCCAACCTAAATATTATTATGTTGGCAGTTCCTTTGCACGCGGAAACATAACCGCACTTTTCGCAAAAATTAATTATTGAGATTTACGTGTTTCCGGTACCGAGTTAATCGAATTACCCCAACTCAAGTCTGGTCTTTTTCTCCAGGTAATTATATTTTAATTGTTACTATCAAGTTATGATTCGTTAAGAAAGTGTAAAAATAATATATCAAATATCTTAAGTTCCTTTGCATGTTATGTCGGCCATATTGTAAAAGTATTGATTTCTTTTTCTCTAGTTACAATAAACACGTTCTCCGAATATCCAGGACTTTGTTCTTCCAACTACCCACGAAAATCCCTGAGTTAGCTAGCCGTATTATAGCAACCGAGTCCTCAAATTTTTTTCTTTGAATGGCCCAAACTTTTTTTTTGTGTAAATCGATTTTGATGCAATGAACTCCATGGAGTCCATAGAGTTCAGTAGAGACACTCATATCAAAATCCGTTTAGTTATAATTTTATTTTATTTTCGCATTTCAGGGACTAAAGTGGTTAATTTGGTCCCTCATTTCAGGAACTAAAGTGCTACTTTAGTATCTGAGGGACTAAAGTAAGTGACATAAACAAGTGGTTTTTTTATTTTTTTTATTAAAAACAATGTAATACTAAAACATAACACAATATTAAATCTACACCAATATTACCTACATAAATATTACGTACTTGTTGCAATAATTGATTGTTATTAACGACTTCAAAAAGACAGTTAACTTTGGAAACTTTCTATGTTGTTCTTCATTACTAGTTTAGCTATTGACGATTTGAATGTCTTTGATTCTTCAAAAAAATATGCAAAAAGGACGTTCTCGTTGATGTCGTTTTCAATATTGTTGCACTTGCACCATTCTTTAAACTTCTTGAACTGTTATTCGTATATATTCCGAGACTTTTCTGGCAAAAGTTTATTTACTGCCGCTTCAGCAGCAGCTTCAATGTCCATTTTAAGGTTTAGCGTCCGTCACGATAACGATTTATGGAAATTTAAGGCTTAAAATATTTTAGCATAATTTTAGGGGTAACGTTTTTGTTTAAGCAATTTTTACTACGTTTTTGAAATTTTTATGCCATGATTTTGCTCACATTTTAAAGCTTTCTTTTCAAACTTTGGATTTCTAGAATAAAACACTCACATTTTTTAAGTTTTTCCTGTTTTTTAACCGTTCAAAAGAAGTACTGTCAAAAAACATTTTTTCTCTGTTAAAATGAAAAATATTTAAGGTTGTTGAAGAAAGACAACAGGCTATAAAATAGTAGTTTTAACAACTAGTGGCTAAAATAGTGCTTTTTTTACAAGCGTTGGATTAAATAACGAGCGCAGCGAGAAAGAAAAACAGGAAAATACTGTTAAAAATCTCGAACGAAGAGAACTTCTCACAATACACCATCTCTAGACTATAAATCAAGGCGGCTGGTAAGTGAAATAACAATCGTTTCCATAGCGATGTGTCTTTTTACGCGGTGACATTCATTTGATATTTTGACGATATTTTTAAATTATTTTTTCGTAAATACTTTGTGAAAACTAGCGGAAATGGCTTACTTTTTAGGCAAGAATAATTAGATTTTTTCAATATTACTATTTTCCGCTATTTCTCTTTAACTTTGGGTAAAAAAACGGACAGAAATATTTTTTTGCACCCGTGATCAAAAAAAAAAAAAAGCCACGCTTTAGTTATCTGCAGACAGTTACTAAAATCATGTTTTTAATGAAGGTATCAAAAAAGTATTTTAGAGAAACATGGAATACATTTAAGGCAATTGTTTAGTAAAAATTTCTGTTTTGTCACCTGTCTCTCATCTTTAGTGGTTTCGTGCATATGATTTTTATTTTGCCATTTTTATCCAAAAAAGAACAAAAATCGTAATTGTTCAAAATGTAAAGTGTGTAAGACATAAGGTGGTATTAATTTATTTAAATTAAAGTTTTTTACACTCTTTAAATTTACCAAAAAACGTGTCCTACTATCAGTGTATTTTAGCACATCTAAAAATAATTTAACAGGTCTTTAACTAAATTATTTTAAGGTTGGTAAAGCCATGATGAGCCTTAAAATAATTTAGTTAAATACCTGTTAAATGATTTTTAGATGTTCTTAAATACACTTGTCTTATAGTAGGACATGTTTTTTGAAAAGTTTAAAAACTGTAAAAAACTTTGATTGAAATAAATTAATACCACCTTATGTCTCACACATCTTTTTTACATGCTTTGAAAAGTTACAATTTACTGTCTGTTTTTTGTATAAAAATGGCAAAATAAAGATCATATGCACGACATCATTTAAGATGACAGACAGATGACATAACAGAAATTTTTCTAAAAAATCGCCTTAAATTATTTTCATCTTTCTCTAAAATACTTTTTTATAACCTGCTGTCTCTCTTCAACAACCTTAAATATTTTTGCACTTCACTAAATTATCTCTCCATCTACCTCTAAAGTTCTGCCCTCTCAATCTAAATATTTTTCATTTTAACAGAGAAGAAATGTTTTTTGGCAGTACTTTTTTTGAACGTAAAAACTTAAAAAATATGAAAGTGGGATTTACTAAGATGTAAAATAGTACCCCCCACAGGTCTAAATATTTACAGCTGTGGGGGTACTAAATTTTAAAACAAATTTTCAAAAAACACTTATCCATACAGAAAGAGACAAAGTTATTGATTATTTTTTATTGTTATTGCAAAATACAACTAAAAAACGGCTTCTTTTTCTCAAAATATACCATATTTTAAGAGAAAATGCCCTAAAACTAATTTTTTTTACAGGTTTCGAAATGGCAAATCGTGAATACCAAAAATTTCTTACGCCTGTGTTTGAGGTTATAAAGTTAGTGATTTTTAGACCAGCTCTGGAGGGTGGTTTAAATTTATAGCCCCCAGGAAGAATTATTTTGTGGCAATTGGTAATAAGGTAGTTTACAATTTCCCTAAGTAACCGTTTTTACAAGGATTAATTTACATTATTTAATATCCCAAGTTGTTAACCAATAAAACACTTCCAATTTTGTCCAGAACAACGCCATATTTTGAACCCGTTTTTAGCACAAAAAATATATTTATGAGGGCGTTAGGAGGTAAAACAAACAAACAAGTGAAGGTCAATGATTTTGCACGAAAAATATACCAAACAGGAAAACCCAAAACAACTATACTAATTTATTATATTATATTACAAAATGAAATTAAAACATTGAGGTTATCTAAAAGTTCAGTCAAGAAAACTTTCCTTACTCAAAGCCCACTCATTTTAAAGCTCTAGCTTTCATCAGTAGAGGTTGGTGCAAGCCAAGGTACAAGCAGGCGTAAGAGATCCGAACTCACTGTTTGTGATTTGAATGCAGCTAATATTTTGAAACTGATATTTCGACAGTGACAGAAATGAAAACAAAACACTCATTTAAGTTTTTTAATACATTTTATAAATAAAAACACATTTTAAATAAATACAAAATTAATCCACTCCTTATTTTATTATTATCCATCTAAACAAGGGTAAGTTTTAATTAGAGTGACATATAACCCCAATTATTATAACTGCTTCACAATACCCCTGAAAGCTGTTAGCTTCATAATTTTTTAAATCTGATGAATGAAAAATTTGTAATACTTGACTTCAAAAACCCTTGATTCCAATTTTAAAACGTCTCCTTCGGCGGTTGTAAAATTCGTTTGATAATTCAGAAACCTTTGTAATCGTGCACACAGTAAATTGGACTTTATTTGCGAATTCCAGACTGTAACTAGTGTAATTTATAAGCTTGCCCTTCATATTTTAAACATTTTCAACAAAAACTATATCAATGTTAAAGTCTGTTAGATTCGTAGATTTCGAGATATCTAAGAAAAATAAAAATATGCTTATAAAAACTCGCGAACTCGTTTTAAAATACATTTTCAACCAAAAAATGTTTTTAAGATTTTATGGATGGCTATACGTGCCTGCTGGTCCATTTTTTAGTTTAATACCCCACAACCCATATTTTGAAGAATTAAAATACTTATCGAATGTAGAGCGGAATCGGTATAAAGACATATTAGCTGACTTTAAAAAGAAACCATAATTCGAATTTTCAGCATATTATGGAGTTTGTTAGTTTACTAGGATTTGAACGTAAAAAAACGTGCGAACTTTAAAAAAAATCTCCGCTTCCGGACTTTTTCAGCACCAATTCAAAAATAGAAATAAACTGCCGGTGGTAATGCCATTATTGGTCGTAAATGGACCGTATCTCTCTCAATTTACCGTCGAAAATCCAGAAAAGTTTCGCCTTTAAAAACTAAGGCTTTTACTCAATTTACGAAACACTTTTAGTCCCTGCAGATCCGTTTTATCTATCCAGTTTCAAAAGTAGAAAAAGAATTACAGTTCTCTGAGCTGGGGAACTCGAGCGAGTTAAGCCAAAGAAAACAAGAATTGTGCAATGAAAAAGTACTCTGACAAATTGGGGAGACAGCTTTATCATAAAGTTTATGTTACAATAACTGTCTAAACTGCTAGTTTTCAAATACCAAAAACAAATAATTTTGATATAAGTTTATATAAAATTTTGATAAATTTATCAATAACAGGATTTATTACAGAAAAAAAAAGCGCTAGTGGATTTCATCTCCGATATAAAAAAAAACAACTTTTCCTTTACACACGGATGTTGTAAACAATGTTCTGAACAATTTTTAGGTATTTTCACCAAAAATAAGAGACCATATATTCTACAGGGTGAGCCTAAATTACAAATGACAAATATTTTTCCATAAAAGTAATATTCGCTCTCATAGAAATTGCAAAATAGCTTTATACTCATAATAAACTAGCTATTAGTAGAGCAAAAAAGTTTTTTGTATGTACAGGGTGACCAAAACTATGTAACATTTACCTAATTCCTGTCCGAACGTGTTTTTATATTTTTTATAAACATTCACCTAAAACAAGCAATTTTAAATTTAGGTGAGAGAACAACATTTTTACGTTTTTTAAATACAAGGACATAGGCACCTATAGGCATTTTATAACAGTTAGTAAAGTACGAAGCATGGGCTTTTTTAACATATAGGCCACTTAGGTGCGATCAAGTGCGAAATGACTTACGCAAACCAATAATGTATCATCAAAAAAAAATAGAAAATAGTTAATTCACTTAACATCTCCTACTAACAGCAAAGCCTAGCAAAGATCGAAACAAAAACTATTATTATGTAATACTCACCTTGTGTTCCAAGTGCCCGGCAGGTGAGCACAAAAAAATGGGCCAACACTTTGAAATTTTTATCATAGATAGAGGTATGTTTAGGGATATCAAAGGTACAAAATTGCCACCTATAAAGTGGAGCAGCACAATATGGCTACACTGTAAACATTAAACCTTTAAATGGCTTTATTTGAAAATCCATAATCCTACTTGAAAAATTTTTTCATGGTATTTAAGCTAAAACTGGGCCCTTTTAAGCGGAAAATATCAAAATTGTCAGATGTCACATAAAAACAATTGAAATATGTCATCCAAAAAACTCAAAGGACCATTTGTTCGTGATTTTTAGACCGACGGCTAGGGAACAACGATTGCAATAAATTTTGTTTTTATTCTTTAAACTATTTAGGCAATTATTATAAACAGAAAAAAAATGAGGGTGCCACCTGAGTTCACTTTGACAAGTAATTGACGGTCATTTTAAACTCGCCTTGTAATAACATCATAAACGCATCTCCTATACTACAGTATATGCCAACCGAAATTTATCCATATTGATTGACGTCAACTATCAACGAGAATTTTCAGTCTGACGTTTATTTTTTGTTTCTTCCTAGATTTTTGGCCACACTGATCACAGTATGGACAGGGCTTCATGCAGAAAATTTTCGATTTCATTTAGTTTAAATTTTATCATGAGTTGATTATAATGGAAAGTTTTTGAACCATTTTTTTGCCATTTTGTTATTGTTATCGTAACACAATTGATCACAGTGTACTAGATATGGCCAAGGTAGCAAGTGTTGATCCAATATACAGACCGCTTCAAGCTACTACGAACATAGGGGGAATCAAGTCCAATTTACTCTCCGTGCCGTACGACCGAGGTGGATTCGAAGCACGCTGCAGTGTTATCTTTTGGAAATTCATTTTGTTTTTATTATTTTTTTTTATTTCTGCCTTGCTCGAGAAACAGATGGGTAATTTCTTAATTGAAATAATACATTTTTAAAACTAAAAATGGATGTCTACGAAGAACACACGTTCGATATTGGTCGAGGGAAAATTTGCATTTGTATTTTGACGTAAGAACACAGTATCCCCAAAAACTAAATGTTGGGGGGGGGGTATTGTAGGGGAACACGTAATTGGGCCATTTTTTATTAACGGCAATTGCAATTTGAATGGTCCTAGATACTTGGATCTACTGCAGCAGCACATTATTCCAACTGCTAGGCAGTTGTTAGGTGTAAGATTTGGTGAAACATGGTTTCAACAAGATGGTTTTTCCGCTCACAATGTTGGCCTTGTTAGGGAATATCTTGATAATGTATTTCCTAATCGGGTTATAAGTACACGGGGAACAATTTTATGGCCAGCTCGATCTCCCGATCTTGCTCCTAATGACTTCTATCTGTTTTTGAAGAAGCTTTTCAAATTATCACCCCTAATATGCTTGGAAACGTTAGAAGGGGTTTTTATAGTAGGCTCGGATATTGTCTAGCGGAGCAAGGAGGACTTTTCGAACATTTGCTTTAATTTTTTTTTGACTGGGAGAATCTTTTTGGTTTTTAGAATGTATTATTTTATTTTGAGAACTTGCTTTTATTTTGTTTCTTCTTATTATTTTCATTGTAACACGTCGTCACTGATAAATCTGAGCAGTTGACAATAAAACGCTCTTATTTATCAGTGACAAAAAATAAGAAAATTACGTTATAAAAATTTGCGTATTTATTGACCAAATTCCGGTTTCATTGACTACGCTCCACACAGCACCGTGGTTAGAGGCGTACTAAATACAAGGCGAAAGGCGGCGAACGGCAGCGAATGACGATCGGAAGCCTGAGTGTTGGTTGCTTCACTGATAGGCGTGCGGTGTCTCTGCATGTACGTACACTGGCAAATTAGACTTCTTCCGCCCTATGTTCGCAGTAGCTTGAAGCGGTCTGTATAAACGTAAATGGTACGAACTCTACACATCATAGAAGGGACTGGTTATGAAATATCAAATGAATGAAGCTCAGACATTGTTTGGGGCACAGGCATGATGGACGCACCCATCTATTGGTCATTTTCAGGGGCACAATATATAGGCATATAGCCGCAAGAGTAGCAAGATTGATAGAAATCTGTTTCGCCACAATTCCCTCTAATATTAGGAAGTAATTTGTTATTTTAAATCTAAAAACTGCAAATTCGTAGCAGCCTTAAGGCTGAAAATTAGAAAACATTAAGTTTATTATTACAAGCTTTTATTAAACTTCACCTCTATTATGTTTTTATGTTCCGGTAAAAATCTTGCAACTCAATTGTGACTAACTTGTAGTCCGATTGAATTCAAACTTGGTACTCGATTATAGTTCCGGTGACACTACAATAATATAGTAATGTTAGGCATTCCCTGAAGGGAAGAAAACGCCTAAGTTTGTCCGATTTCTCCCAAAATTGGTATACGTGGGTTTTTGGGGATAAGGAATACGAATTTTTTTATCAGATTTAAAAAAATCGATATGGCGGATCAAGAAGGACAATTTTTGGTCATGTTTTGCTTACTAATTTTAACTGACTTATACCCATCCGATTGTCTTAAAATTTGGTATGCGTTTATAGTTCCCCTAACGAGGGAAGTGGAGAGCGAAAAAGATTTAATTCGATTTCAATCAAAATTGGCATTCAGGGGTTTTTAGGAAAGATGATTATGAGTTTTTTATCAGATTTGAAAATTTCAATATGGCGGATTCAAAATGGACGATTTAGGGTACAAATCTAAATATTAAAAAATAATTTTTTATAAAAAAAGCTTTTCAAATGCAAGCTTTTATGTAATATAAAGTTCACTAAAAAGTAGAAAATAATTTTTAGCATTCTGATATCATAATAATAAAAGCGATGACCGTAAATTAGGTCGAGTTGGGTTAAATTTACTTACCCTTGCATTTCTCTGCATTATAGTGAATTCAGATTCTTGCGAACAATCATATAATCAATAACATAAATTTTTCGAGTCAACATAGCCAAACTTTCTATAATGCGCCCATCGCTTTTTTTATTATGATAGTGAACTTTATATTTTTGTATAAAAGCTTGGATTTGAAAAGCTTTTTTTTTATATAAAATAATTTTTTAATTTTTAGATTTGTACTTTAAATCGTCCATTTTGAACCCATATTGATATTTTCAAACCTGATCAAATATTCACAATCCCCTTCTCTAAGAACCCCTGTATGCCAATTTTGATTAAAATCGAACAAACTAAATCTTTTTCCCCCTCCACTTCCCTCGGCTTGTAACTATAAACCCAGGCATCCCAGGCAGTTAAAATTGGTTGGTTCATTGGTTCAAAATCTGATAAAAAATTCATATTCCTTATTCCTAAAAAAACCCCGTGTACCAATTTTGGTTGAAATCGGACAAACTTAAATATTTTCCCCCCTCCACTCCTCCCGTAGCGGGGGATTTTTACTGGAGTTTTAAACGCATATCAAATTTTAAGACAGTCGGATGTGTATAATTCAGTTAAAATTGGTTATTTTTTGTCATTTTTGAATTTTCAAAGTCTGATCAAAAAATTCGTATTCCTTATCCCCAAAAAACTTTCGTATACCAATTTTGGTAGACTTCGGACAAACTTAGGTGTTTTCTCCCTCCACTCCCCTCGTAGGGAGAGAGGGGATGCCTAATAATACCAAGTTATTGTATTGTTACCGGAACTTTAACCGCATACGAAATTTAAAGACAGCAAAACACGTCTAAAAATCGTTTATCTTGAATCCGCCATATTGATTTTTCAAAATCTTATCAAAAATTAGTATTCCTTATCCCCAAAAACCTCCGTATATCAATTTTGGTTGACATCGGACAAACTTAGATGTTTTTCCCCCTCCACTCCCCTTGTAGGGAGGGAGGGAGGTGCCTAATAATACTACATAATTGTATTATTACCGGAACTATAAAAGTATACCAAATTTAAAGACAATCGGATGTGTACAAGTCAGTTAAAATTGGTTAGAAAAACATGACCAAAAATCGTCCATCTTGAATCCACCATATTGAATTTTCAAAATCTGATCAAAAATTCGTATTCCTTATAATATATAATTGTATTGTTACCGTTTGGTTGAAATCGGAAAAACCCTAGTTTGGAGAGTTGTATTCAGATCGTGACTATCTAAAACTGATAATAAAACATGTTCGATTCTTTCAGGGACTTCTTGCATGTTTTCCCAGTTTTCATTGAGCTGTCAACTTAAGTATTTGTATACGAATCGACACGTTCGACCTGTATGCCATTTACTTCTAATACACCACTAACATTTTCTTCTTTGGCAATCATCATTTTTTTTGCCAACATTTACGTTAAGCCCAAATTGCGGGCTTTTTACTGCAACTTGATCCACCAACTTGCAGGCCCTCCAGCGTGTCCGCAATTATGACGGTATCGACAGTATATCTTAGATTGTTGATTTTGTTGCCGTTTATAGTTAGACGCTCTTAGCTGTTGTAAAGTTCATTCTCTATTATAGATAATATTCCAGTGGATAAAACTTTGTAATTTTAATTTGACGGCCTCAAAAAGTCTTCTAACTTTTCCAAATTGAATTTTTTCAAATGACTTTTCTTTTTCAAATTTATTAAATTCCGACTCCGAAAGTAGCCACCCATACAGGAGTAGTGGATATTTTTCTCAGTGCAAAGTTTTCGAACAGATAATGTCGTAGTCACTGTTAAAGTTATATGCAATAAACTAATTTATGTCCCATTTAGAAATACCAAATATAAAAAGGCCAATCCAATCATACTAAGAGACACGTAGGTATTTATAGGGTATTATTCTTGCAAAATACACAGGGTCGTTTAATAAGACCTGGCACCGGATTTATCTCAGAAAATTTTAGAGCCCTTATAACTAGGTTTTGGAAAAGCCGAGCCACACAAAAATATTTCTAACAAAAAAACAGGCCCCAAAAATGTTTCTAAAGTTTTTAGGGTACAGATAAAAATATTCGGTGTCCAGTCTTATTAGACCACCCTGTATGTTAGATTTTTCGAGCAAACAAAAATTGGCAAATGGTGGACACGACAAAAATTAAACAAGGAAATATTCTATTACCTTAGTATTTAGTCGAAAGTGTCCCACCACAAGGGGTGGGTTTCCCACTGTTTAGGACTTGTTTAGTTTTTCGCTTTCTGAAGGACTCATTTTTTTAGGGAAAAATTTACCCAGTTTTATAACACAAATTGTAAAATTGTGACCAACAGAATGTACTCGATTTTATCCAGAACATCGTCTATTTTGGCAAGGGGGTTAACGAGAGAGTTAATATAAACAAAAAGTGAAGTCATTGATCATGCATTTAAACTTCAACCTAACGGGTGGAACTCAAAAAACTTTGTTGAACTACATTACAAGCTGAAACTAAAACACTGGGGTTATTTGAAACAAAGGTGAAAGCTAAATTTAACCGAAATAATTATCCTTGGTAAAAGCCAACTTTAAAAACTTTTTCCATTTCCCTTAAGTGTACAACATAATTCTTTGTTTCAAATGACCCCTATATGGTAAAGATTATAAGTCTTAGCGAAACTGGAAAAAATCATTTGGAACTTCGTAAAAGAAATCTAGTATACTTTGTACAATAAAAATCTCACGGCATTCATGGTGCAGTGGCAGTTCGCAGTTTTTTTTAAGAGAGAGAGGAGGGGTGTTAGTAGAAGTTGCTTGCTGAGCATTGCATTTATCCACGGCTTGTTGATCTTATCGTTTGCCTTCATCTACAGCGTGGGCCATTTAAAAGGGTTCACCCTGATTTTTCCCAAAACTATAAGGAATTACAAAAACTCTGAAACACGTCGATTCTGTTTATAAGGAGGACATTTTTGCCTACCTCAGAAAAACTTATTAACCCCTGAAGCGTAGTAACTCCATAGGTCTTGTGGCACACCATTTTGGTCCTTTCGTTTCTGAGATAAATAAAAGTCTGTATTTTTTAGTAAAACCCTATCCTTAGAGATATGACAAAAGCTTTATATTTGTCTTCTAGGAAAAGTCACTTCCATCAACCCCTAAATAGAGGATAGCTTTAAACCTTAAACTTAAATTAGCAAAAACAGGTCATGTGGCGCATTGTTGGATAGGTAGTGTTATTATATCTCCATTATTGCTATTTGTTTTTAAATTTGGTTTGGTTGGGTTGGAAAGGCTACTATTTAAAAAAATACTTTCATCGAGAAAATAAATTATTTTAGATTATCGAGTCCTCTGCATGTCGGAGAACAGCTATGTCCATTTATTTAGTTTTCATCGGCCTCTATGTCTTTCATGCTCCTTATTGCAAACTGATCCAGTTTCCTGAGACGCAAGGTTGACGAACACGTTTGTCCTGATGGTTTTGTTTAAATATTATTGATGTTGCTTTAGTACGGCAACATTTAAATTTAATTAAAGGAATGTTTGTACTTTAATGAATATATATTCTAAATATCTATTCTAAATAATTGTTTTGGTATAAACTATCTTAAAGTTTTTTTTTAAAGAAAGAAGACACAAATCTTATAAATCTTTAAAGAACTAAAACATTGCAAATGTAACTTTTGTTATTTATTTTGACAAGTTTCATTTTCGGTCTTTATAAGTGGAGTAAAAAGAGTCGAAATGGTATCCATTTATTTTTAAAATAATAGTTTTGCTAGAGCAACAGCAATAATATTTAACCAAAACCATCCAGACAGACAAGTTCATTAACCTTATGTCTCAAAATGGGGGCCGCCGTAGACCAGTGAACAGCGTCTTAGTCTGCAAAACGGAGATCGCAGGATCGAATCTCGGCAAGTACACATTGCTTCACACAACACCAAATGCGACTCGAGACGACGACGGGCCGCCCCACTTCTCAGCAGCTCCACAATTGACGTTCTGCATAAAATAACAACAAACGAGGTAGAAGTAGGCGGCACGGTTGACACTGAACCGAAAAACTTTGCGGGACTCAAAGGTGGACGGCCGAAGACCCCACCAAACTGGGTAGAGGAGACTAGCCGGTAACCCAAAAAGGACGACCTGAACTTCTCCGAGATCGGGACTCCATGGGACGCTGCTGGACTACGACAGATTTAGTAGCAGGAGTCGACAGAGGGTGACTTGGAAAGAAGCGGTAGCACCTTCGGGTAGCAGGACCACTCCAAGGAATGCGTCTGAAGACCAGCGAAACCGGGACCTCGATTTTCGGGTCAATCTATGACGGCGCGCTGCTGGGGAGAAAAGTCTACCGTCAACCAAGTTCTGCTGGGACAGTAGCGATGTTATATAGATGCAAGTCTAACATGTAGCAGGACCACCCTTCAGAGGGTGTGTAAAGCCGGCGGTCCACTGTGTATACTTGCTACGCAGTCTTGAGATCCCTGCCCTCGACAAAGAGGTGTCCGGCAAAAATTAAGTCCCTCTTAGAGAAAGAAAACTTGCATCCTAAGGAGCACGTACATCATTCGGGGGTGCACGGGGGGTATGGCAAAAAGGGTCCATTATGCGGCCTAATTGCCTACCCATCTACTACTATTACCACTACTATGTCTCAAAATCATCAAAAAGTTTCAAGAAACTGGATCAGCTTGCAACACGAAACATCAAAAGGAGAGGACGATAAGAACTGAAGATGTGGACGTAGCTGTTTTTGGACATGTAGAATTATATAATATGCAGTGGACTCGTCAAATATCGGAGACACCTGGAATATGTCGTACTTCGGTTCGTAGAATTTTAGAAAAGTATTAATACAATCCTTCCAAAATAAAATTACTGCATGAGTTGAACGAGGATGATGGGGTCAGAAGGCATCAATTTTGCGAAGAAATGAGTAGCAAATATTTATTTTTCCGAGGAAAGTACGCTTTTCTTAAATGGTAGTGTGGACAGACATAGCTTCAGGTACTGGAGTGATAACAATCCGCATTTATTTCGAGAAACTCACACCCAGTATCCCCAGAAACTTATTGTCTGAACCGGTATACTTGAAGATCAAATTGTTGGGTTATTTTTCATTGATTAATCGAAATAAACTGGCGGGAGATATTTGGATCTACTTGGAAATTTACATCAACCTGCCATCACTGATATTATTGAAAACAATGACCAATACGACTCTCCATTTCCAGCAAGCTGGAGCACCACCGCATTGTGCAGTTGTCGTAAGAAATTACGTTAATCAAAGACATCCTGGTCGTTGGATTGGTAGAAGGGGTTTAGTTGAGTGGCCTGCTAGGTCGCCGGATTTGAAGTCTTTAGTTACTTTTTATCGGGTTACGTAAAGTTTAGTTTATAAAACTCAACCGGCCGCAATTTTACGAAATGTTAGAAATTCATTTGAAGAATAGCATTTTGAATAATTATTATAATTTAGTTCTTTTTTTAAATTTTTGCTTTGGTTTAATAATATTAAATATTAATAATATTAAATAACTATTATAGAATCTTGCAACAAAAACAACAATTTATGTCACATGACCTGTTTTTGCTAATTTAAGTTTAAGGGCTACCCTCCATTTACGGGTTGATAAAAGTGATTGTTTTAAAACTGGCGAACCACTTGTTTTAAATCCTAGAAGAAAATCTAAAGCTTTTGTCATACTTTTAAACATAAAGGTTTACTAAAAAAATTTGAAAAAAAATACATCTCTATATAGAGAAAAAAACAACATTTCCAATGTGTGCCACAAGACCTCTCTTCCCTATTTAAAATTAAGGGTTTGGAGCTACCACACTTCAAAGGTTGATACGGTAGTTCTTCTGAGGGCGGCAAAAAATGTCCCCCTTACAAATAATATAGACGTGTTTCAGCGTTTTTTCTAATTCCTTACAGTTTTTGGGAAAATCATGGTGAACTCTTTTAAATGGCACACACTGTATAAAAACCCATGGCGCACTGATGAGTGCTAACAATTGCAAAGCACCGTGGTATGTATTCTTGTAGCATTCCGGTGTATTCTATATAAAGTTTGTTTTTTGCTACCGAGTTGTTTGTGTAGTAAAAAGCCCGACTGGTTGATGGACTGCATATGATATCAGTTAGTAGAGGAAATAGTTTTTTATATTTTGTCGTATAAACAACACTAAAACCGTTTTACGCACTAAATCGATTTAAGGAAAAAGCGATTTTATCTAAAACCGTCCTTAAATAAAAGCGGTTTAAGTGCATATAAACGTACTGACTGTATAATATATAGTGTAATTTTCTGGTATTTTTTAAAATAATTTTGAAAATCGTGGGATTGGGTGGTCAGCAAACGCAGCTGCAAAATAGACTGCTACATTTTTTTTTTCTTGAGCGTTGTAATGATTCAGTTTAAGTTAAATTTTTTCTGACAATTCCTAGACAGTAAAAAATTGACAAAATCTAACAATATCTGTGGTTTCCATTCTATCTGGTTAAATTGTTTATCGAAGTACACTACGAATATTTTGCCAATGCTCCCTATGATGCGAATTTAAGCGCATAATTAGGTAAACTTGTTCATATAGTGTATTCCTGGGTGTTAAACATTGTAACAAGCACATACATTTTTATAAGGGAGTCGGTTTCTATAAACAACCAAAAAGTGTCAAAGTCAATTATTTTCTTATAAAACACCTTACATATTTTATACACTACACTAGGTACATTGTTAACAAACGAAACAAACCCAGTGTGCCTTATTTTCTCTATAACTAGCTCGGACTAAATCTAAATAAATTTGATATAAATTAAAGATAACACAATTCAATTCAATTAATTTATTGTTTATAAAAAAATTACACATTCATAACAAGAAAATTCAGTTCAGGGACCCAATTCTTGAATCACTTGAATTTTTTCGTCATATACGACTAAAATTCGAACATTGTTTCGAGTACTCTAAAAATATCTATTCTTGAACGCCACTCAAAAGACGAATCCGTGCTCGTCTTTTTTTTGACTATGCGACATGGCAACGTTGCTCTTGGACCATTTTGCCCAACGGGCCGTCGAAAATTTCGGCTAGGAGATGACAAGTGTAAAATTTGACATTGAATTTTTTTAATTTCTTTTGTATGCAATCACAGAAAAGATGAAAAAAGTGCATTGTGAAGAGTTTTAAGGAGTTTTGTTGCAATTTGTCGGTGCTAAGTACTGTTTTCTACAATTTGATAAGCTCCTACTAGACACATTGAGGCAATCTGTTATAAAGCGTGGTTTATACGTAAGTGTCAATGTATTTATAGACTCGACGTTAACGATTGGCCTGTCTTGTTCTCCCATAGTAAAAGAGAAAAGGACAGAGAGTGCCAACGTCACTCTACCATCAATTGAGTTTATAAACCCATTCAAAAAGTGCAAATTACTGTATCTCCCTTGAGGACCTTTTCTGAACAGCTTTTGAACAAAATAAGGGCTGTTTATGCAACAACACAATTGATCTCGATTTCTCTCAATTCAATTTCAAAAAGTGGAGATAAAAGATGTATGAATATCATTTACGCTTAAGGTTTTTCATTGCCTATACTTAGGTTTTGGTCCAGGGATGGGAAACTAATTCTCGAAAATATAAAAATCTTTTCAACTGCATAATATTGAAGCTATTGGAAAATCTCAAATATAAAATGTTTTGGCAGACAACCCACCAAAAAATCCATATTTTACAAGTTATGGCCTTATTTATAGATTTCCATGTCTCTCTTGTGACATATAAATTAAATTTGCTATTTCACTTCAACACATGAATTTCCTATTTTTATATGAGGCTGACAAAGATAGAGATTTTCGTTTTGCAGCCATGTGTTCAAAATATTAATACAACAAAATAAAACAAACTTTTTAAACAAAGTTTTGCTAGTTATATTAACATCCGTTAAAATTATAATAAAAGTTTAAAACCACACCCACTATATAGCAAACTATAAAGCCCACAGCAAACTATAAAGCTCATAGGAAACTGGAAGATGATGCAGATAGAGAGAAATCTACTACCAAAAAAAAGTTAAGAAGAATAGAGATAAACATAAGGACATTTATTGCCACTCAAAAGGTTCCGTTCTCTTTGACTTTAACCAGATCTTTTAATGTAAAGCTTTATTCTATATGTTACAAATAAAATTTGAGAAAAATTGAAATAAAATAAAGGAGGAAAAAGTGGGTGTTTTTTTTAAATAAGAAGTTATTCGATCTAAATGGAACTTCTGGGATATCAGCTCGGACGTCCCTGGGCAGAATGTGCATTGGCGATCAGTTGTGCGGACACGGGACCTTCATTAGCCCTAAATGGGACTTTTATTGGACATTTATGGCGTCCCCGGGCCAGAACGTTTGTAACATCCCAAATCGTAAGTTTTGGTATGCTTTTGGTATGTTTTGTGCTATTTGGGGTGGCGCGCTATATCGTCCCTATTTGCCCTGTAAAAGGATTTACTAACACCACCCATAAGTGAAAAAATTAAATTTCTAATCAACACGCGTAAATTTTCAATATTAGTTGAATGACATTGGTTAATTTTAACAATTTTGCACAAAAAATTGATAAACATGCAGAAAAAAGCTGGCTTAGATCAAATAAAAATAAGTATAGTAAGTAACAATAAGGAAAAGAGTGAAACAGTATTTATTTAATATATTAATAAAAGAAAACACAAATCACTCCTTATGTAATAATAATAATCACTTATCACACTTATCTATTTTTTTGTAGATTTTTTCGATATTTATACACCTGGCCAGTTCTTCTATTTAAATCATTAGCCTATTAGATATAGGTGGTATTTGCTGGATATCATTCTGTTACCGCTAATTTATGTTTACTACTTTAAACTTTCCGAGAAACTTATGGGTCGTCTTAGTGGTATTTTAAGAGTCCGAATGAAAAGACACCTACGGGGTTAAAAAGAATATCTGCAATTAAAGTTTGTTCATAAAGAAGAGAGAGTAATAAAAATTTAAATTGGGATAAGTCTTGTACTGAGTAATCAATCACTTTTTCTTCTCTTTTAAAAATGTACCTCAGGTAAAAATCCTTTATTTTTATATACCTCACCCTGTTTGACCGGAGAATACAATAGAACCCAAAACCGAAGACAATAGAAGGCAAGCGATAAACTATTCTCATAGGTATATAGATATTAGTGAAGAAAACAGTAAATAGTTGAAAAGTTCTATGAAATTTAATAAAACAAATTACATTTATTACAAAAAATTTACACAAACACTTTAAATGCTAAAACTATAATAAAAAGCAAAGCAGATTTGTAGTCACGTTTAATATTTCAGAGAGAATTACTCTTAATTAATTTATGAAAATAATATTTAGAATCAACTCATAAGGATCTATAATACCAGGAAGAACAAAAAATTGGTAACAATCTAAAATTCTTAAAATCATACAATTATATTATTACTTAAACTTAATCCTCTAATTATGTACCTGAAGCAATTATGGCATTATCTGCATACCTACGTATTATAGTGCAAAAACATAACACGCATAATAAGCAATTTCTCTATCAGGTTAAAATATAATATATATTTTTAACTGCTGTTTTTTTTTTATTTTTTTTTAAATTTAAATGTTGGCAAAACACCTACGCCAATGGTACACTCGAGAAAATGGGTTTTAAATCGTTTTATTACTCTCTCTTCTTTATGAATGGACTATAGGAGAGTTTCCTTCAGACAGACAACTAGGTTTTTTACAGTCCTGTTGGGCATAATAACACTTATGAGTTGTAATAGACCCACTTTCCCCCTGCTTGTCTTCTTACTGTAACATGGCCTAGCATGGCAGAACAAAGTAAAGCTTCAGCTGTTTTTCGTGGTCCATATCTTATTCATATTTGTAGAATAATAAATGTGGGAATTTTTTTATTAAAAAACAAAGGAAAAGCTAAAAATATTTAATTACTGATACGACAAAAACCATTAGCTCTGAATGCTCTAAATGCTGTGATCTGTCAAAATCAAGAAATTCCGTCTCTTTTGTCCGTACTACATTTAGGGTACCTCTGTCTCTTTTTAATGACCAAAAAGAAAAAACAGTCTTCTGCAAGGGCGCTGTTTACAGTGTTGCCTAGTAACTCTCTCTCTCTCGAGGTCGTCCTTGCCGAAGGAAGGGCTATGAATACGAAATCGAAGGATGCTTTGAAGGCCGTCTTAGACAATACAAAATCGAAGCTCCTTGATAATAAAATGTTTTTATTTTTATTATAAATGGAGTATATGCACTAAAATAAATTTCCTGGTCCCAATAGTTCTTTTTACCATCTTAAAAAAAATTGCATTAGAATTAGAATTTATTTCCCAAAGATAATACAAACAGAAATATATAGTTTTATAAATCTATAGTTAAACATTATAATTTATAAAGAAAGAATACAATAATAGTCTAGAACTACTTTTTTTTTAGTCGCTAAAGCCTGAGGCTTGTTTGTCACTTGGAGGTACTCTAATGTTATACTATGAAACAAACAAGTTTGATTTCACAGTACACCACCAGAGCATCTGCCTACTTAGTATTTTTGATTGTTACATTGCAATAAATAGAAAAATATTGGCATCATTGACATAAATCATAAACATAATAAAGTGTATTTTTTTAAAATTTAAACAAGATAGCCTAAATGTATTAATTTTACGTACTTATTCCAAATAAACAAAACAGAAACCGAATCTTTTGTTTTAGGATATCGGTTTTTACGTAAGTGTGTCTTAATGGGGGGTAAATTGGCAAAATAGTGTGTTTTTGTCATAGATCGGGTTTTTTTTGTCATAGCGTGGTATAGTGTCATAATTAGGGAGAAAGACTTGATAGATCAGAAATTGTGGTATGGTCTATCAGAATTTAGTAGCCAAATTTTTAATTTTCTTCTCTTACCTCTTACCGATATACCAAGATTTCGCACTTAAAATGGCAGTGAAGCAATCTGAGTTCATCTTGATCCGGGTCTGACATAGAAGTCCAAACTCTCTAAAATAATATTTCTAATTAGAAATTTGTCAAAAAGCGTGTTAACTTCCAAAATACTTACAGCTTATCTGCTTGAATATGTCATATGCAATTTTAAAGCAAAATCAGGAGCTGTTTCAAACCCATGCAGATTTTCACTCATATGCAACAAGAAACCATGACAAACTGGTACCCAGCTACCATCGTGTGGAAAGAACTCGGAGTTATTCTGATCATTATTTTTTTTAATGTCCTTTCTTTTGAGGTGAAAATCATTGATGAGAGAAAATTAATTAAAAAAATAAAAAACTAACTTGTTTAGAATGCATTTTACTTTTGTAAAGAATATCTTGACAGTAATTTTGTATTTTAAAGTGTTGTTTTTCTGTGTGTTTTTTGTGTACATAGCACAGGTAGTTTATTTTTAAATTTCTTAAATATTTTTTTTCTCTTGCTTGTAGTTTTTTACTTAATTAAACGTAATTGTGTAATACTTACCAATAAAGAAACTAAACTAAATAAAGAGTGATGTCCTCTATATTTAGATTTCCAATATCCCGATGGCCACGAACAGAAAGTCCCATACGAGCTAAAAACATCGCCTTTGCTTGAAACTTTAAATTTCTTGCCCCAGAAGATGGAAATTTAAAAGACAAATTGGATGTTCAAGGTTCTTCAAGAACCTAATTTTTGTTAACATGCTCAGCTAAGTCCTGTATGAATCTGGTCTAAAATAAAATAGTTATTTTTACTTTGATTTTTTACTAGCTTAGACGTATGTACTATAAAATAGTATAGTGGAACCTATCTTTAATACAGTTCTTGTGTATAAATTTTTTATCATGCAAAATCGAAAATCAACGAGCACTGCTATAAAAAACAGCTGTTCTTTAACGGAGAATACATTTATTTATAGAAATAATCTGCCACAAGCAACATTTGTATGAATACCTATGTGTGATTTCCAGTTTTGGTATCTGCCTCTGTTGACCGGTTTCAGCCATTTTTAAATAGAGCCAACTAGTACATCAAATTTCATCGAAATCGGACAAGCCGTTCCGAAGTTATCCACGTTGGTGACAGACAGACATGATTACAAAAACCAAAAAGTTCCAAATGACCTAAAACGCAAAGATAATATAGAAATTTTTAAAATCGGAGCAATTTTTTTAGCGCAATATTGAAAACACAATTAGTTTATTTGGAAAACCCGGCGTTTTAATTAAATAAAATTCTTACACCGTTTTTAATCGTTTGTATATAAAACTAAAAAATGAAAACTGTTAATTTCCAAAAAAAAAAAGAATAAAAAAACTCAGTTCTAATTTTTTCTAAAGAGTAAATAAAATTTATTAAAGTCAAACTCGTGGCATATGGCTTATTAGGAATCATCAGGGAGTCATAGGATTGTACCTGGTAGTTGAAGCTACACAGGCAACATGCACACCTCTCGAATTTAAAACAAATAGTTTGTAATCCGTGGAGACGTAATACCTGTGTGCGCCACCTGTCTAATAAACCGAGAAACAAAAACATCAAAATTGAAAACTGCAGAAGACCGTAAATACAGAATCCTGTAGCTTTCAGCAGGTTATAAAGAAGAAACCTGTAAAAGTATAAGGTAACGTTCGCAGCAGCGCCGCCCGCAATTGGAGCTTCATACTACGTGGCCCTAATTTTAAGGCATCAGCAAGCAACCGCTCCGGAGGTGATTGTTGCGTAGAACTAGAGGTGTGCATGGTGCCTGTGTAGCTTCAACTGCCAGGTACAATCCTATGACTCCCTGATGATTCCTAATAAGGATGACAATTAGAGGCCTGGTCGTAATGAAGTGAGAAACAAAAACGCTTTGTCCGATATGCCACGAGTGTTACTTTAATTTTTATTTGCGAACACTAAATTCACTTTGTTGTTTAATAAAATTTATGCTTAGCCATAGTCTTGTTTCGAACATTTCTTTCTTCTGATTTATGATAAAATTGTACTCAATAAAATATAAACTAAAAGTATTTTTTTTAAATTTAGACCCCACAGGGATTCAGCCCTATAACAAAATTCAAAAAATGCAAGAATAATATTTGTTCAAACTTTTACCTTCAACTATTGAACAACATCCCCCTGTATACCATGCTACCATCAATATTTCGAATTAACCAAATCTGGCCCGTCAAATTTGCAAGTGATTTTTTGTTTTAATTGTTGTTAGCATTACTATCAAGTTTGACTTTTTAATTTTGGCATCAAAAACTAAGAAGAAACTAAGTTAAATTTTTAATTAGTAGAAATTTATTAGAATAGTGCAGTTTTCAAAATAAGTTTGATAATTCACAGGCCAACAAAATTTGTTGGTGCCTGAGTTCTAAGAACTGATTTTAGATATACTTAATGTACTGATTCTAAAACTAGCAGCAGATTTTTTCTATCAGCTTTAGTTTTTGAGATTCTAATAAAAGGCAAAAATAAATAAATATACATCTCTTACTACTAGGATCTAGTTAGCCAAATATATCTGAAATTGTCCGTAAACCAATATTCCTAGACCTGGTTAGCCCGCATTACTTAATCCTATTAATTTTATTACCTATTTTATATTCAACCTCTACTAATTGGTTTTGGAAACATAGTACCTTTTGTCTACCTTTATCCGTCTCGACTTAGTATATTGTGTAGTTTTTGCAAATAAAGTTGTGTCATAATTTTGTGTACATTTTCATCGCTTTAGTGTTAAAACTAAAACAATGGCATCCATTAGCAGGCGTAGCCGTGTAAACCATCCAGATGTTTTTTGTTATGTATGTGGCGAATACAATTTTGAAAGAAAGTGGATAAACTGTTTCTGAATTTGTGAAAAGGTCTTATCTTGCCTATTTTGGCGTTCATTTGGAAGATCAAGATAAATCTTGGGCTCCACATGTGGTGTGCAAAACATGTGTTGAATATTTGCGACAGTGGACAATTGGAAACCGAAAGTGCCTGAAATTTGGTGTACTAATAGTTTGGAGGGAACCACGTAACCATTATGATGATTGCTATTTTTGTCTCGTTAATATTAAAGGCATAAATAAGAACAATCCACATAAATGGACATATCATGATCTAGATTCTGCAAGAAGACCTGTACCACACTCTAAGGAAATACCCATTCTAACCAAGATGATACAGAAACATAAACGTCTGATAAAGTTCAAGGAATGGAATCAGAAAACGATAGTAAATTTGAGGCCGATTTAAAAACTTCTCTCTCGTGAGAGACCTATACCTCTCAAAGGAGTGTGCTGAATTACTTGCATCCAGATTAAAAGAAAAGAACCTTCTTTATCCAGGCACTAATGTTACATTTTATCGTAAGAGAGAAAAGTATCTGCTGCCTTTTTTCACTCAGGAAAATAAGCTGGTATTTTGTAACGATTGTAAAAAGACTCTTAGAAAAAATGGTTTTGCCAGAATACACTTCAGATGATTGGCACCTTTTCATTGACAGTTCAAACGTATGTGTCTTTTTACATAACGGTAACAAATATGCCTCAATTCCTATTCGACATTTTACTACCATAAAAGAGGAGTATAAAACAATAGCACAAGTTTTGAAACAAATTAAATGCGAAGAACATCATTGGGCAATTTGTGTTGATTTAAGAATGGTGAACTTTCTCCTTGGACAGCAAAGTGGATATACAAAATACACCTGTTTTTTTATGTCTTTGGGAAAGCGGAGCTAAAGATCAGCACTGGGTTAAGAGAAATTGGCCTTTAAGAGATACTATGGTTTAACGAAAACAAAACGTAGTGAATAAACCTTTGGTTACGAGAGAAAAAATTTTACTACCATCCTTGCATATCAAGTTGGGGCTTATGAAGCAGTTTGTGAAAGCGTTAGATCGAGATGGAAATTGTTTTGGGTACTTGTCACGTAAGTTTCCTGGGATTAGCATGGAAAAACTAAAAGCTGGTATATTTGATGGTCCTCAAATAAGGCAACTTATTAAAGATCCACACCATATCAATGAATGAATGATACTAAATCTAAGTAGTAGTAAAAAGTAGTTAAAAATTTTCTTGGAAATCACAAAGTAGACAATTACATAGAATTAGTGGAAACTATGCTTTCAAATTTTCATATTCTCGGTTGTAACATGAGTATAAAAGTTCCCTACCTCCACAGCCACCATAGGTGACTATAGTGAAGAACAGGGAGAAAAATTTCATCAGGATATTAAAACTATGGAAGATCGATATCAAGAACGATGGGATAGCCACATGATGGCCGACTACTCTTGAAGCCTTTGGCGAGACTACACTAGTGAGTGTTAGTGACTAATGTGAGTATGGATGTATGTTAAGCTACCTTTTATAATAAATATTTAATTACATGTGTTTTTTTTACTGGCAATAGTCATACTTATAACGTAAAATATATATAGAGGTTAAAAAAAGTGAGTAATCCCTATTTTAAAAACCAGATCTGATAGACAAAATTGCCAAGGAATAGTTAACAAATCGCCGGCACCAAAATGTGTGTTGGCCTGTGAATTAATTAAAAGGGAACACACTAGAATGAGATTTTTCTGGAAATATTCAAGTTTCTATGTGTTTACTTTTATTGACCACACTCATTTCTATACTAGAAGGTAGCCCAATTAGTCTACTTCTATACACTCTGGAAAAGTCTGGATACACTCTGGAAAAGTCTGGAAAGACCCTGGAAAAGTCGGGCTACATTCTGGGAAAACCTGGATAAACTCTGAAAATGTCCGAGTACACTATGGAAAAGTCTGAATACACCCCTAAAGAGTGTGGATACACCTAACAAAAGTCTGGATATACCCTGGAAAAGTCTGACCGATCCATTCCAACCCATGTGTATACGAGTAGTGTTTTTTTTTATATGAACGAGGGAATGTTAAAAAAAAGTACACGAGCGTTTTTCTTTTTCCATAAGCTTTCCAATAAGGTGCCACAAGAGGGGCTTTTTCGTTAAAAAAAAAGTTGTATGTGAATAGACCCCTTTCTGAGTGTTTGTATACAAAAATTTTATGCCAAAAATTTTGATTACAAAAAATATTAATTAACGTGTTTTTGGATTCTTCTAAAAAAACAAATTTCCAACCCGCTAGGAGCAATATTAGATTTGAAGTCCGAAACAATCATTTTTTTGGGGATTTTGGCACATGGATTGACAAATGTCAAAATAAATTACACGAGCAACAAGGTGCCACAAGCGGGGTCTTGTCATTTGAAAAAAAAGTTGTATGTGAATAGACCCCTTTCTGAGGGTCCCTTTACAAAAAAATTTTTGCCGAAAATATTTAGCTGCTAAAAATATTAGTTGACATGATTTTGAATTTTTAAAAAAAACAATTTTTTAACACGCTACTGCCAATATTCCATTTAAAGTCTCCACCCTGTATATTTTTTATAGAAGACGTCAGCTTGTAAAATAATCGAAAAGGTTTAGGGAAAAAAAACCCGTGTTCGCTTAGAAGTATTAAGATTTAAATTATGCATGCACATAAGTTACCATGGATAATTCATTCTTAATCCCAGCTCAATATGCAAACACAAAATACTTTGTCATTGCCAAGTCTAATTTGCACATACCGACCTACTTTGGGCGTTTTAGTTTAATTGCTGATGCCATCCAAACGTTTTGAAGAAAAATTAATATTATGTACAGAGTGTCCTATGCTTATTGCTGTTTGTTTATGCTATGTTATTATCTAACGAGTTGTTTATCTGAATTTGATTACATAAAACGAAGAGAGCCATGTCGCCGACTACGTAACTCACATTTTTTGAAATGTCAATCTTAAGCAAAAAAAAACGATAGTTGAAGTAAAAAATATTGTAAGAAGAGATTCTTTTTGGCGAACAATGTATAGCGTATTTTTGGTGCATTTCTTTTATAGATGCTAGATACGCAGCGACCTGTCCAGAAAGCGAGGTGGTCTCTATGGTTGCGAGCAGGTCTCCACGGTTATAAGTGGTATGAGTGGGGATGGGAGCAGGTGTAGCAAGTACTTACATATCAACTACAAAACTAAAGAACAAATATACAAAAAAAACAACCAGCTAAATTCAAATACATGTGTGGTTAAATTTTAACATAGCTATGTTTAAAATAGCACAAAAAATATTCCAATTTAATTCTCCTCAATAATAATAAGAAATTATGTGATACGATAAAAAAAGGGACATGTAGACTTATAAGTTATTTTTTAAGTCAATGATGGAATGGATGTATAATCTAGATTTGCTTTTAATCCATAATTTTACTTTTTTTTAAATAGAAATTTATTCCTTATTACTTTTATGTCATTTGGGAAAATATTATGGATCTTCGGCCCTAGATATCCGAAACTTCTTTGTAATATAGTTTTGGTGCGTTTAGTAACTTGAATCTGATTTATGTTAAACCGAGTATTTTTAATTACTGGGTTTATAGACTTCTCAGAGAAATGTTGTTTTTTTTATTAGGGCTAGGCAGAAAAGCTGCCGGACATCAAAAATCTTACTTTCCGCAAAGAGTTGCTCGGTTGGATATATATAATCTTTTTTAAATATTATCTTTAGTACCCATTTTTGGACTTTTTCGAGTCGATTAAGATCGTTATTTGTAGCACCACCCCAAGAGACCAACCCATATGTCATGTGGCTCTGTACAAAAGCATAATACAAAGTTTTTAATTGCTGTAGGTCAAAGATATCTGAAAACTTTCTAAATTTGCCCAAAAGTTATCTTATTTTTCCAGTCACAAAAGATATATGTGCATCCCAGCAAATGTGACAATCCAAGTAGATTCCCAGGTATTTAATCTAAAATTTTAACAGTCCATGTTTAAAGTAAGGCACTCAAACCCAGAAAGATTTGACGATAAGGAAGTAGAAAGAATACAGTTAGTCTTGGAATAGTTAACAGTTAAAATTTTTGACTGAAAATAGTGAAAAAGATTTTCCAAATTTTTTTCAGCATTTATTTTAAATTCGTCCCAAGTTTTGGCCGTAAAAAATATAGCTGTATCATCTGCAAAGCTAACAAATTCGCCATCTAGATTAAGATTAAACATATCGTTAATATATAAATTAAACAAAAGCGGTCCTAAGACTGTCCCTTGAGGAACACCGCAGGTTACGGTTTTCTTGTTGCTGTAGATGTTTTTTATTTGTACCGTTTAATATATTTTGTTAAATGTCTTTCATGATCTTCAAGGTATTTCCCCTAATCCCACATCCCTCCAAGCATTCTAAAAGTTTACTGTGGTTTACTGTATGACAAGCTTTTTTCAAATCAATAAAAACTACCAAAGATGGATCGCTATTGTTTAGAGTTGAGTAAACTTTTGAAGTCAAAAAGATAATAGCGTAATATTTTGAATTTTTCCAGAAAACCTTCGAGTTTTTAAAAATTTTTCTAAAAGTTTAGCCAAGTTAATAACTAGAGATATTGGTCTATAGTTGTTTATATCCATCCTATTACCACTTTTAAATATAGGTTTCACAGTAGTTTCCTCCAAAATCCCCGGGAAGACACCTTGTTCAAGACAACCATTAAAGAGTGAAACTAGCCTGTATGAGATTTTTTTTAAAATTGACTTAAGTTCTGAGTTTATTCCATCAATACCAGAGGATTTTCTTTATTTTAATTGTTTTATAAAACTAATTATTTCTGAGCAGATTGTTGGTTTTCAATAAATTGAATTTAAGGTATTGTTTTTTTCCTTAAAATCTAAAGGCATGTTACAGTTGCTAATTTTTTTGGCAAGATCAGGACCAAAAATTTTGTGAGATTTGCGCTTGATCAGAGATAACAACATTATCAACTTGTATACTTTTGGTTGCTAAGCGAAGACGCGAAGGCAGCGTTGCCAGATCAACTGATTTTTTAGTAGATCTACTGCTTTGCAGTCTTTGTCTAATGATTACTGTTTTTGTGGCGGAATCTACTGCTTTTTTCGGTTTTCAAAAAATATGACTACTGCTCATATTTTTTTACTGTTTTTTTTCAAGAAAAATTATACCTCAGGTACTTTCCATTTCAAATTACTGCGGACCAGTTTTTTGACACTGACAATGACAGTTCCATTTAGATTCTGTGTTTAATTGTCAGCCGCCATATTAAAATTGGTTCAGAGAATTTGGAATGAGAATGAATAATAATTTTAATTTTGGTCTGTAAAAAAACGATATGAAAGCGCCCACTTTATTTATAACATCAGATCCATGATGTTTTTATATGTGTAGTTGATTTTCTATGTCGCGCCACTTCGTGGGATGTGCGTGCGCATCGTGCTGCGTTCGAGAATTTATTGGATCGCCTATTTTAAAAAATTAAACGTATTTTTACACTGCAATAAGTCACATTGTCACGTTGAAATTGAAATTATACTGGTGTACTATTTTGAAAGCGAAATGTGCTAGAATTTACATTATGTTTTGGCAAAAAAGTGTGTGGTGTTAATTACTCTGTATTTTTTAATTTTGGTGAAGTATTTTGTGAATTTCCTTCATGAGGTAAGAAAATTGAATTAGAGTAGCTGGGTATTATTATTATAAGTCAATAAGAATGATTATTGTCAATAATATAGGTAGAATATAGAAGTGCACATGCATATTGCACAGTTCAACCTTCTTATCGCCAATTAATTACTTTTATTTTATTATTTTTTATAGTGACTCAGTCATCTGGAGAGGGCACATCTGTATCCACCCCCCCTCAGGCAAAATGAAAAACAAAGTATACCGAAAAGTAGAAACAAGAGTGGGAGAAATATGAGCATGAAAAAATTGGATTGATAAAGGTAGATCCAATTCTGAGGCACTGTGTCGCACGCAAGGATACATCATATCACATAAAAAATCATAAATGCACAAAAGGTGCAGCCAAAAATATCTAATTTTACCACCAAGAAACAGAAAAGTTTGGAACGGGAAGTAAAGCCCGTTAGTCTCCATTTGCCAGCAATTGTAGGAGAGCACAGCCTAGCATTTGATGTACACTATCGGCATCATAAAAGTGGTACACAATACTTTTTGTTGTAATACCTTGGTCTATTTTTGCAAACAAAGTCACCCATTATTGTATTTTTCTTACACTGTCAAAGTATGTCATTCTGTATTTCAGTCTGACAAATAAATAAAAAACGCCTCCACAAATTTCTTTATTTGATAAAGCCCAACTCCTGGCAAAACTACAACTAGGATAGTCAACTAGGGACGTGGCTAGACATTATGGACGCAGTAAAACCACGATTATAAAAATTAAAAAACGATGTGAAGAACATCAGACAATAGAGAGAAAACAAGGGACTGGTTTATTGAAACAGGATTATGACCTTATCGCTTTTATGAAATAAAGGCCAACCAACCCAATTTCCAGGATGTGTAAGAGTAGCACGAAATCGCGAAAGGAAAGGCTCTAATTTAAGATGTCGTGTAGCCGCTAAAAAAATTAAACTTACGAATGAAAAAAAAAAACAGGCCAGGTTACTTTTTGCCCTTAATTACTCTCTAAAGGAACCAGAGTTTTGGCGAAAGGTAATATTTTCCGATGAAAAAGTTTTCCAGTCCTGTAGTGACAGAAAAAAATTTTCGGGTGTATCCTCCACCAAGAACGCGCTATGAGATCGCGCTGGAAGATTTTCGGTAAATATGTGGGGTTGGATTTCCGCTAGAGGTTATGGTGCTCTATTTTGAATCAATGGAAGGCTCACAGCAGAGCTTTACGTGGACTTTATCAAGACCAGTTTATTTTTCAATAAGACAACTGCCCTGCTCATACGGCCAGAATTTGCCAAACTTGGTTTCGGGAACAAAATATGGAAGTTCTTCCTTGACCTGCGAAAACCCCAGACGCCAATCCTATGGAAAATATCTGGGGTTTAATTTCAAAAAAGCTGGAAAGCTTTAATATTGTGCCGGGAAATCAACATCACTTGGTCCAGTTAATAGTCAATGCTTATGAAGAATTGATTGGTGAAAATGAAAACCTTTTTGAAATTTTGGCTGATTCTCTACCAAGAAGGTTAAACGGTATAATTGAGGTGAATGGCGCAATGACTAGATATTAAAATTTATATAACTAATAATTTGTTTCTATTGTTTTATAATTTTCGATACAGTGGTGTTTTTTAATTTTTGTTACAGTTGTTTTATGCGTTAGCGTATTATTGTAATATAAAAATTATTTTTGAAAGCAATCTTTAATGTCAATATTTTCACATTTTAGTACCAGTCTGTCACAAAATATAATCCTGTAGTTAACCATACAATTTAAAAAATACCTATGTTTTTCACGTACCACTTTTATGATGCCGATAGTGTAAATAGCACAAAAAATCAAATGCAGGCGGACAAAATGTTTTTCTGTCAATAAAAACGTCATTGGAAAACAAAATTTATCCGAAGTCGTGGAAGTATTAAGAAACACAAAATTCTCTCTAATTATTGGCGAATTTACAAATCGAAGTTGTACGAAGCATCTTGAACTGGTTGCTAGATTTCTTTATAATAACAGGTATGTAAGTTTTCGTCTTCTTTTCTTGTCCTTTTTTTTAAGGTGTTTCGAATACACTAAGAAATTTTTTGTAGAGTTTAAGATGTATTTCTTACTTTGATACCGCTGAAAGATGCGCCGGCCAAAGACATATGGAAGAATATCGTCAAGGTTTTTGAAGAAAATGGCGTTCCATGGAAGTCGAATCTTAGAGGATTTTCTTCAGATGGGGCATACGTGATAAGTGGCAGAATAAATTCAGTTGACACGTTTTAGAGAAGATACTCCAGGAATATTTTTAATGAAATGTGAGGGACATTTACAACTATTTTGCAGATAGCCTTAAAAGGATTGAAACTATGAAATAGTTTCAAGGATTTTGGAGCAATATCAGGCTCTGATATTATTTTTTTACTGATAATATCTTGCAAAAATTAAGAGACCCGCTGACTAGATGTTTTTTTGTGGTTCTTAGAATTTATTTTGCCATATTTTTAATAATTTAAATAAAGAGCTCCAAAGCAAAAAACCAAAAATTCAGGATCTATACAGTTCAATAAGTACCTACGTTTCATCAAGAGAGAAATTCTATCCAACACGACTCTACATGAAATTTATTTCAAAACACCTAAAAATTTTTTGCCGGTTGTATTTAGAGACTAAAATTGAGATAAGAATTGGAGTCTTAGGTAAGTATGAATAAAACACATTAAAGGGTTAGGTGCCTTGACTTTCTCGTAGAAGCTGCTACCCAAATTTCGAACAAGTTTGATTTTCAAAGCAATTTTATGAAAAATCTATCATTGGTTAAACCCTCAGCAGTTTTAGAAGGTCGACGCCACTTCCGAGACTTTTCCCAAATTTGGTTAATTCTAATCAAGTTCAACAGCTAGATAATGAGTGGCGGTTTCTACGAAATAGTGACGTCACATGAGATCAAAACGAAAGTGTCACTGAGTTTTTGATAAAGGTAAAAAACATGTGTAATGCAGATTATCGTCCCATGTTTTCCGTACATCTGAATGTATGTTAAATATACAAGTTTTGCCACATTCATTCGGAAACGTGGAAATAATTTTTTAGAAGTTAATCTCCAAAAAAAAATATACGCAATCGACTTTCCACGGCATTTAATGTAGATTTAAATAATAGTATTGGACTACATAATAATAAAATGTACCAAAGAAATGCAGACTTGCCAGATTCAGATTTAGGTTAGATTTAGATACATACCTACACAAAGAAGCACATAAAAGGTATACACTGTCACATGACATTAATTAATGTATATTGATCAAAGTCATACTACGGTGTATGCTTTTTATATGTTTCTTTGTGTACTTTGTTTTTTGTGAGAGTAGGCCTTTTTGATTTGTTTTGTCGATTGTCGTTGATTACTTACATGCTGTAAACAGTTACATATATTTTTGTAGTTTTATTAGTTATATAGGCAAATTCAGATTTAGTTGATTAATAAGGTATACCTGAATAATGTGAAAAACGGCTATTTAGTTTTTTGTGGGAGTACTTACCTACTTAAGCCCGCTTGACATTGCTTTCATGTTGCAAGCAATTGAGGTCCCTAAATGGCCAACAAAAAAATTGCATGCAAAACTGCAACGGGAAAGCTTTAGTTGGTCCGTGGTTAAGCGCTCTTTAGGCCTTGTCGTTTCCTTTGGCGTTAATTTTGTTTTTTGTAGTCTTATAATAAAAGATGACCCTAGAAAGAGCTTTTTTTTTGCTTGTTTGCTATCGTCAACTATTGGGGAAAAAAATCTACTTTTTTTTATCTATGACCTACTGCTTTCCTCAAATTCCACCTGGCAATGCTGCGAGGAGATGAGATTGAAGCTTGAGGTTGGAAGTATCAGGCATTACCTTTTTTTTTTCTTAACCTAGGCAGACTACGAGCAAAAACAGAGGAAGGTCAGGCATTTAACCATTACAAGGACATTCTCAAAGGCAATATTATGAAGGGTCACATCGATATAAACAACTTTGAGACCACGGCAAACGATAGGGCTTCATGGCGCCGAACAGTCTATGAGGGAGCACAAACTTTTGAAGAGCAACGACGTAGACTAGAGACGGAAAAGAGAGAACGTAGAAAGGAGCGACAAAATGGAAGAATGGATGACCAACAACACCCGGCTGCTGCCGGACACTGGGTGTGCCAGAACTGTGGAAGGGTTTGCGGCTCGAGAATAGGCTTACATAGCCATCAAAAAACGCGACAGATACAGAATAGAGATAGCGACGATACAGAATAGAGGAAAATTATACTCGGTATCGAGTGAATGCCTATGATGATGATCAGGCATTAGCTTTATTTTTGATGTTGTTTGGGTGCCAATACAATAATAATAAATCTTGCAGTGGGATTTTCTAAAAAGCTTTAGGCTATTTTAGTCCGGTCCTAAGTTTAAGCGAAATTTTTGGTTTTAAGCATTTTAAACCAACTTTCCTTGAGTTTTGGACAATGAAAAACAAAATGAAAAACCTGTCGAACTCAGCAAAACTCAGCAAGTGCCGATTTCTTGCTATCACCAACTTACTAGTTAAAAGCTAGCTAGACTGGGGGCCTTCAATAAATTATGTAATGCTTTCAGAGGTGGGGAGGGGTTAAAAAGTTTACGGAGTCTAACAAGGATGTAGGAAAGGGTTAAGAAAATTATAACATAAATTTTATGGGAAAGGGGTTCATAAATGATATAAGGTTCTACTACTGTGCTTCTGTTTAAAAGATAAAAATAATGAAGATGCTGTTTTAACACAAGAGTTACGTAAAACGTTAGATTTATCGTAACAAAGCATGAAAGCAAGGTCAAACGTGCGCACTTAAAGAGCGCAAACCATATGCACGCATGACCACAAGTGCGCCAGACATTATTATATTGCGGGTTTGGTTTAATAAATTTACATTTCCGGTGCAATAAAAGTTTTAGGATGAAGAGATCACGATACCATGCAACATAATGCAATGTGTCTCTCTGATATCCTAATTATATTTTTCCGAAAATATAATTTTATTAAACTTAACCCACTACATAAGCGAATTCTTCTTTCAGGGGTGTCAACGGATTGGTTTATAAGGTTTTATACAGGGTGTAAGCGATATGATAGTAATTATTTAAAAGGGTTATAGGTAAGGACAAAACAAACAAAAAAGTTCATATAATATGGGCGACAAAACTTGTAGTTTCTGAGATATACGACTTTTAAGTTAAACACAGTTTGGCAACAATGCGCTTTTAGGTACGAAAAAATTAAAGGGGATCTCATGATAGAGTGGCGCGGCGCAACGGGCTGCAACGGAAATATCAACAAAAATATACCACCTTTAAAAAAAAATTTTCACATCTTACAGATTATTTATTAATTATTTAAAAATAGTAACCCAAGGGCGGTTCCAGTGAAGGATTGTGCCTAGGATTAAGCGAAAGTGGTGCTTAACCGAAAACCCAAGGTAGCGCATGTAGATAAAAAACTATAAAAACTTTGTTTGAAAGTTTGAGACAATGATGTGTTTGAAATTAACTCTGTGTTTCGGATTTCCATTGCCTATATTTTATTTATACACGACGTTTCGATCAGTATAATCTCTGGTCGTCTTCAGGTGCAAACTACAATCAATTCCTAAGGCTACCTACTTATATACTGTGGGAAATCACTCAACCTTGAAGTTTAAGAAGTTAGCTCCGCCCAAGGAGGGGCTTCCAAATATTTGGGATTTCGACACTTGGTTTACTGAAAATACCCTGACTCTGCCCAATAAAGGCAGTTTCAAGGAATTTTCCTTTCTTCCATTGTGACTCCTTGTGCAAAACCTTTGCTTCTGCCCACTTCATTCGGTGTAGTTTTGACAATGCCTGTTCGGCGATTCCTGATTTCGTTGTTTCACCTTTTTGGGTATTCGTCTGATGTTCCTTAAGCCTAACAGATAGTGGTCTTTTAGTTTCGCCTATGTATGATTCACCACACTCACAAGGAACTTGGTAAATGCATTCCTTATTTTGTTTGTTCTCCTGTTTTGTTTTACTAAGAAGGCTTCGAATTGTATTACTAGATTTAAAAGCTGTTTTAATATTAAAGTTTTTCGCTACTCTTCGAATTTTCTCTGATACTCTTTTAACGTATGGAATTGTAAGGAATGCATTTGCCTGGTTTTGGTCTTGTAATCTCTGTTCTGTTTGTTGAAATTTAGAAATAGTATCTGTTATAAGTTAATATATAATAAGTAAAACAAGTAACCATTCTGCAGCAGATCCTTCTTAATGTTTCTTATTTCAATTTCCAAGTCATGAGAATTTGTTACAAATTTGAACGACTCTGTTATACAAAGTTTTGATTATGCCTCATTTGGTTGTAGCAGAATGATTTGAACCTTGATTTAAATTTTGTCCTGTGTGAGTGGGTTTACGATAGACTGTTGTTCTGATGTCGAATTTAATGAGGGATGCCGCCGCTTTTACCACATGGCGAACAGGAAAAGCCGATAGTAGGAAACGAGAATCCAAGCGAAGTTGCCACTATTTTTCTAACAGTAAAAATAATTACCTTAAAAGGAGTAGGAAAAAAGGCGGAAGCCTTAGCAAACCATTTTTCTTAAATGCACAAGGCAAAATCTTATCGGCAAGGCACTTATCGGTGTTTACGGGCCGAGATATAACTCACTCATTCGTGGGTAACTTCACTGCGGATCTGGATGCCTTATCCGCCGCGTATTTGAAGTAAATTAAATAGAAATCTTCAGCGCCAATTTTCTGAAAGGTGAAAACTTGAACAAAAAAATCTCTTTTTTGTCGGCTACGAATGCTACCCCACGTAACCCCCAATTCTCCTGTCTGATTGGTCCCTTGATAGACCTCTATCGGTGTATTGCAATAAGTACGGAAAACATTGACTACGTCAACTACCAGAATACTAACATCTACGGTGCAAGGCATGGTTGCCCAGTGAATATGAAAATCCTAAAAGTTCTGGAAAGTGGAATGACGTCCTAGGCAGCTGTGTAACATTTTCCTAGACTCTTATTTGGACTACGTTTAGAATCCATGTGCTATAAAAAATCCTGGAGGTTCTCGTCTGAGAACTTTAACGGTACTAGGGCGCCGCTCTAAGAAACAAAGGAGCTTAGAGTCTCCTATAACCCGTACGTCTAGTTTTTAGACAGTCGATAAGGCTTCAGGACCCATTTCTAATTTTATTTAAACTAAAGAATTCCACCAAAAATGAAACGGCTACCTGTTATGTGTTTTATTATATATTATCCCAGCACAAGCGTAACTGTAAATAAAATAATAATAAAAACTTCCGTTCCTATGCCTACAGGAAAGCGAAGGACAAGCTAGTATATAAATTAGTAAGCAAAGCGGTGCGAATGACAATTAATTAAAAAGTGGTGAATATTTAGTATAATGCTGGTAAAACTGAACGAATAGGGTAAAGCGGTTTGGTTAGAACGGAATTATAATGAAAGATATTTTACTATTACAGGTTCGAGACTAAACGGTAGAACAAAGCGCTAATTGTGCGAATGTTGAGGTATGACACACTACTGAGGCCTCTGACTAATCGCGTGTAGGTAGAGGTACGGCAGACTACTCCGGTCCTTGACTAATCGCGTATATGTAGAGGTACGGCTCACTACCCAGGTCTCTGACTAATCGCGTGCAAGTGAAGGCACGACACACTAACCGGGTCCCTGACTACTCGCGTGTAGGTGGAGGCAAAACTACCCATGTTCCTGACTAATCGTGTGTAGATGAATGTATGGCTCACTACTCAGGTCTCTGACTAATCGCTCTGGCACGCTACCCGGGTGCCTGACCAGTCACGTGCAAGTTGAGGTACCATACACTATTTACATCCCTGACTATTCGCGTGCAAGTTAAGGCACGACATACTACCCGGGTCCCTGACTAATCTCGTGTAGGTAGAAGTACGATACACTACTATTTTACATGTTTATACTGCTCCTGACGCCCTCGTTTTTCTCTCGTTTCGGTCGGGGTGCCGATTCTGGAATTGCGAAGGAATGGTCGCACGGGAACGGTCACCTCCATGATATCGACCAATAACACGCTTTAAAGCTATCACAAGTTACCCGAAACCTATCCGACCGTGGCCGAACTTCACACGATTGCCGTGTATCGAAGGAACGTTCCTGCACTTTCAGACACCTGCGTCGGAGCAGGAGAAAGGGCGCTCTTAAAAAACGATAATCAAGTCATCTTTGCGCGTGCAGCGTACAAGCTTGGCAGCTTCTGAGCCTTCTTATTGGTGGAAACCAAGGATGTGAACGTTCTCAGGCGACCACTATCTCGAAATTCAAGAATCGGCACCCTAAAGAGACGGTTGGCGACGATTTTTCGGTGCTCGCTGCTGACGGATGAAATTAATTATCGGCCGCGCGCTCCTGCTTTTTTAGCCGCGATTGCCCCTCTCCCACAATGGTACCGAGAGGGGGGGTATATAGTAATAGAGAATTATTTGAACGTAGCGTAAAACAGAGAACGCTATTGTTTCAGTTGATTTTAATTACCGTGATAATGAACAAAATATAACATTTTGTTAAGAATTTTATTAAAAATAAAACAAATTCTACTCACTTTGTCACGCACCCTTCTTTCTTGGGTAGAAAATGCAATAATGATTCATATTATTGCATTTTCAGAAAGAAGGAAAGACCTTAAAGGCAAAAAAAAACCCAAACTAACTTAAATCAATAAAAAAGTAAGTAATAATAATACATCCTATAAAAGAAACATCTTAAAAATGAGGTCTTGTTAAAATTTTTCTTTTTTTGGGGAACCACAATTTTTACAGTGGGAACGGGCATTTAAACTGACTTGAGTTGCGGTACCTTTTTCGTCTCGAACCAGCGGTATATTGACATGGGCAATCCAAGTTGCCCACAGTGTGAACAAAAGGTTATCCTTGCATGTGTTGCGTCGGTGCCCTATTCTTCCACACCTCCAACAGAGATCAGCACTGAGTTTCAGGAACCTTTCGGTCCTAATAAGAGGTAGCGACAGACCCACTGGACAGGGTTGTTTTTATATAAGTTCTGGACTAAGGTAGAAGACGTTGGAGACATACGTGTCTTGTGATTACCCAGATTCAGTAAGAACTCGGAAATATCGAATAAGTTACTCCTATTTTTTGATGATTCTGCTGCTAAACGACTACACTATTCTAGAGATAACACTCCCACCCTGTCGCATTGAGAACAAAATTGGACAGATTCTCCTTGACATGACCCGTTTTTTCACAATTCCAGCAAAAAAAATGCACTAAGGGTATAAAAAGAGTGGCCTTGACGTAGAGGAATGTCGAAAAGAATATCGGCCTCGTCCTGGTAAATTGCTTCGGCCAATTATATTGCTAGATCAGCAGCATGTTTTGACGGCCTGGTTTCTGTAATACAATAATAGATTGTTTGGTAAATATTGAGGACCTTTTTTATAGGTAACTAACGGCACCGCAGAATACAAAACAATATTCTTTTATTTTCAAATACGAACATTATAAATAAACCATATATAAATTTTATAAAAATTTCTTTTTTCGTTTTTTTTACAAAAACGGAAAATTCCAAAGGCGATAACGACACGGGATGGACACGTGCACCAGTTTTCCCGCCGAAGTTCTCATTTCCAAGCGATACTTCGCACGACTAAATGTGACTCGACGTAAAGCTTTTAGGGAGACCTTTAAGCTATTGGGTGTTTCTCCAACTCGTCCGCAATCCTACTCGTTGATCATGAGTTTACCAAATCCGAACCTGACGAAACCAATGGTGCCGGTAGAGCGTCACGTAACAGGAACGGTTGAGAAGGAGATGTTGGTGTTAAGCGCAAATCCTCCTCGATCAGAGTCAGGAGATCTACCTCTTCTCTGATTGGAGAGCGGACGGTTATTAGTGGGGCAACAATTGCCCGCAAAGGAGTAGGTTTTATAATATCCCACTCCTTGCCTGGCCGCAAGCAGGGCTTAATTGACCTGAAGGGGTTTCCTGGCTGGGGAAATTGAAACGTGGGCGGAACCTGAATTTTATCCAGTTTGATTTTGATAATTATTGGTTTAGGGCAAACATCAGTGGTTCAAATCAATGGTTTACGGGCATCGCTTCAATACTCCTTGGATTTAAGACTTCCCTAAATGAGACTAGTGTCCTCTGAAAAAGTTTTGCCCGTTAATTCTGATGGTTCTTTTCGAGGCTTGGTATTTTCTTGACATATCTTCTTTTGAAGCGTCGTGCTTTTAACGTTTTTGCAGCTGTCTTTGCCTGTGGCAATAGCTTTGCGGAGAAACTAATTTTCTTTTTAAGATCGGGTTTTAAATTTTAAAATCGTTTGGGGTTTCAGCCCTACAGGGGGACGATTGACAGTGGATCCCGCATTATTTTATATGATAACCAGCATTTTACAGACTTTCGTCCTCGTCACGGATATAGGCCGGTTTTAGATCTTTAATATAAATATTTTTTATTATTTTTCCTTGCTTGTCCTTTAACTTACAAAAATTCGGAGAAATAACTTTACAAACTGTATAGGGAACAGAATAATTTGGGGCAAGTTTTGCGGCATATCCCTTTGCGGCCGAAGATAACGAATAGTCTTTTCGGTATACTTTAGCTCCAACGTGACAACGCCACTCGCGCCTATGCAAGTTATGGTAATTACTTTGAATAGTAAACGCACAGGCAAGGTTTACCAGGACTGGTCTATAAACGTCTTTCATTTTTTTTGATCTCGTCGTTACTTCACTGGTGTTTACAAGTCAAAATCTTGGGAAAACCTTAAACTAGTGGCGGAAAATGATTTTAAAACAATAAGATCTTGGTTGCAAAAAATAAAGTAACTTTAAACTACGAAAAAACAAAATATTTGCCTTTTGCAATTTACAAAAAGGCTTTACCAGAATTTAATTTACTAACAATAGAAAATTAAGAAAAAATACCAGAATCAAAATCTATAAAATATCTAGGAGTAATAATTGATAGACACTTAAAATGGGATCTGCAAATAAAAAATGTGGTGAAAAAAATCCGGGGATTACTACCTAAATTTAGATATCCCAAAGAAGTTCTGGAGGTAGATCAACTTAAATCGCTTTATCTGTCTCTTGTAAAATCTTATCTCTTATATGGGATTCTGGGATGGGGAGCGGTAGCAGACTGCCAGTTAACAATTCTTGAGAATACGCAAAAATGGTTTCTTAAATTAATTTATGGCAAAAGAAGAACATATCCTTCGGACCAGCTTTTCCAGGAAACACAGATTCTCGATATTAGACAACTGTACTGCATGGAGCTGCTTAAAAACATACACAAAAATAAAATAAAACTTACAGAAGAAGTGTTAACGTACAAAACCAGAAATAAATCAAATGTTAAATATGTTCAGGCTTCCAAAACAATAACGCAACGTTCAATCAAATACTTTGCCCCAAGAATATTAAATAACTGCCTACTGACTTCAAAAATATACTAAAATTTAGTGTGTTCAAAAAATTAGTCACAAATTGGATAAGATAAAGTAGAGAGATGTGTAACAATCTAATTAACTTAAATTACATTATATAATAAGAAGTAAGATGAAGGTTCTCTAAAGTAAATTTTATATGTAAAATCTACCTACTCTAAAATTTTATCATCAATTTGAAATGCTGTGAAAAAAAAAACTATTTATCTAAATAATATGGTAAGTCAACAAGCATGTTTATAAAAAACAAAAGATCAAAAGATCTTGGGTGGAAATAACGAAAATTCAAACTTGGATGAGTATCCCACAAGGAACACACAAAAGATCAAAGCGAAGAGAAATGATTAAACGATGTTTCGCCCTGGGTAACCAGCGTGGGCTCATCAATAGTTTTACTGGTCACCCTTCACTATACATCATTAAACACCATCATACACTTAGATTTCCAACTTTGAACCACTCACAAATAGGCATCGTTCCTCACTGATACTTACTTATCCAAGTTACCTGATACGAATTCGTCCTGGCGTGTTAATATTTCCAGTAGGATTATGCTCCTAAGGCAATTAAAACAAAGAAGAAGTTAAAAAAACCTCCAAATCAGTTACTTCAACCGAAAAGAAACTAAAAAACAAAAGATCAAAAGATCTTGGGTGGAAATAACGAAAATTCAAACTTGGATGAGTATCCCACAAGGAACAAAAACAAAATATCAAAAGATCTTTTGTTTTTTAGTTTCTTTTCGGTTGAAGTAACTGATTTGGAGGTTTTTTAACTTCTTCTAAGCATGTTTATGCTGAGACATTTTTGTGCGTTTATTTTTGCATTTTATTTATACTAGGATTGTAAAATGTTTCTTTAATAAAATAAACGTATTATTTATTTATTTACAGGTTCCTCCGGGAGTTCTTCTATTTCGGATGTTGATAATATACAGAATCAAGCATTTGGACGTTCTAGAATACGGCCACAATTTAAAAAGGCTGGTGTGAAACCGGTAGACTCATCCTTAGGACTGTTATAAGCAAAGTTGAGGTCACATAAATAAGTATCCCAGTGACGGTGCTCCTTTTCGGAGAGTTGAGCTATATCATTGTCTTCATTGACCGATTCGTCCTCCCGACGGGGGTTATCCTGTGAGGCATATACAGGAGAATATTTATAAGGTGGGCCAAAAAAAACCGTACATTTATTTTTCGGCTGTAGTTTTGCTACTGTAAGTTTGATTTTTGTGATTTTTAGCTTCTGAGAAAAGCCAAAGCATCAGACTATCTGAAACTTTTGTCAAAATTGACATTTCGTTAAAATCCAAGATGGCGCACCCCCGGCCAAAATTTTATGTGCGCCACTGTACTCAATTTTAGACATTTGCCATAAAGACACGTCCTTGTCGTGCACAGAGATGTATCACTTCTAAAAATCGGACAAGAAGTAATAGAGGCCAATGCCAACAAAGTAAGTGGTGTTTTAACTCTTTGTAAAACATAGGTCTAAAAACTTCTAGTTTTTTTCTACTAGGGATTTGTTAAATCTCGTCCGATTCTTTAGATTTTGAGCTCTGCGTCTGTCAAATTTGACGTTTTATGAAAATCCGTAATGCTTTTAACGCTCAGATATTTTTCACTCCTGCCAAACTTTTTTGCCACGTCCTTTCAGTGTATAAGGAGGTATCATTCGTAAAAGTCGCACAAGAATTAAAAAAGCTTGGCTCAAAGGAAGAAGTGCTTTTTTTAAAAATGTGTAAAATAGATAAAATGCAGAAAACTTTTATTTTGTTGATTTTTTTGAACTTATCCGATTTTGTTACTTTATACAGAGTGTTCAAAAAACTAAAATTGTAATAAAAAGTAACATAACTTTTTGAGTTACTTTTTGGTTTATCTATTTTACGCAGGTTTTAAAAAAGCAATTCTTTCGTTGAGCAAAGATTTTTTAGTTCTTGTGCGATTTTTACGAATGATACCTCATTGTACACTGAACAGACGTGAATTTCCGGACAATTGAAATCAGGTACGTTGACTTACAGAAAAGTTTGGCAGGAAGGTGTGAAAAATATCTAAGTTTCAAAAGCATGCGCCATTACGGGTTTTGATAAAATGTCAAATTTGACAGAAACCTTATATAGGCCAAAGCCTTAGCTTGACGCTGAGCTCAAAATCTAATGAATCGGACGAGATTTAACAAATGCCTAGTAGAACAAAAACTAAAGGTTTTTAGACCTATGTTTTACAAAGTGGTGTTTTACCACTTACTTCTTTGGTCTTGAGTTTTATTACTTCATGTCCGATCTTTAAAAGTGGTACTTTTCTGTGTACGAAAAAGACGTGCCTTTATGGCAACTGTCTAAAATCGAGTACAGTGGCCCACATAAAATGTTGGTGGGGGTGTTAAAGATGTGGAATTTTAAAAATCATGCGCCATTTTGGATTTTAACGAAATGTCAGTTTTGATAAAAGTTTCGTATAGTCTAAAGCTTTAGCTTTTCGCAGAAGAAAAAATTACAAAAATTAAACTTACGGTAGCAAAACTACAACCGAAAACAAAATGTACTGTTTTTTTTGGCCCACCCCTTATAGCTCCGTAATATTCCCCGAACAGCTAGGATATTGGGAACATTCCCTGAATGTTCCTTCAAATCTTTTAAGCATACCACGAATGTTCAGGGAATATTCTATGTCCGCAGTTTTGATATTCCTAGAACATCCTGGTAGAACATCCTGGTAGAAAATTCATAGAATATTTTCGCAGGATTTTCATAGCACATTTATGAGTTTGAAAAAATATGTTCCCTCACAAAACACCCTAAAAAATGGCATCCACATAACACTTTTCCAACGACTTAACCTTTTGCGCTACGGGGGCTTATGGGAGAAATTATATATTAGCGGGGTAACCTTTTGGACTTTTCTGATCACTCTTGAACGGCTTTTCATAATTCTTTTTTTATGGGATAAAAATAGTATCCCCCTCCTCGAATCTTCCCAAACAGTAGTGGAAGGGCACTACGTTATTTGTTCAATGCAGCATAACTCGCGAACGGCTCAACGGATTTTCATAATTCTTTTTTTATTGGACAAAAATATTACCTCTCTCCCCGAATCCTTCCAAATGGTAGTGGAAGGGGATTATGTTATTTGTTCCATGCAGGATAACTCTCGAACGGCTTAACGGATTTTCATAATTCTTTTTTTATTGGAAATAAATTTAGCCTACCACAACAAGCTTTTTGAACAAAATAAAACCTTAAATTCTGCTGCGTAAGCATAATCGTAGATAAAAAAATAGTATTTCCTTTCATTGCATGATTTGATAATATATTTTTAGTCCAACAAAATGGTTTTTTCTTGTTACTCAAAAGGAAGTATTTTTTTTACCGAAAAGAAAACTTGCAGAGGCAGATCAAAATATTCCGAAAAAAATCTTTACCGCAGCTTTTAGAATAAAAAACGTTACAATATTGTGTGATATTTTTAGGACTTTAGTAGAACATTGGTAGATTATCCTCACTAGAACATTCGCTGAATGTATTACCCAGAATATTCCCAGAATATCTGCCAAATGTGCTATGAATGTGCAAATGTAAAGACATTTTTAGGATCTTACCAGAACATTCGTGGAATATCCTGCATAGAATATTTGGTGAATGTACTGTTCAGGATGTGTAAGAATGTTTTTTGAATATGCTGTGCATATCCAAAAGGAAAGGACATTTTACCGAAATAAGCAGAACATTCACGGAATATCTTGCATAGAATATTCGCTGAATTTTCTATCCAGGATATTCTAGGAATGGTTTTCAGGACTTTAGTAGAACATTCAGGGAATATTCTGCATGGATCCAGGATATTCTAGGAATGTTTTTTAAATGTGCCGTCAATGTCCAAAAAAGAAAATTTTTGGGACTTTCACAGAACATTCCTGGAATATCCTACATAGAATGTCCGTTGAATGTACTAGGTAGGATATTCTGAGAATATCTTTTAAATGTGCTGTTCATGTGCTAACTTGAAAGTTATTCGGAGCACGTTTTTGGAAAATTCTACGAATATACTGTGAATGTGCCAAAACATTCAGACATTCACATTTTATATCTTGGATGCCGTAGTCTAATAGGAGATCCCGAAATAATTTTCCTTTGTATTCAAGACCATTATCGCTAAGAATTACCCGCGAATATCCAAATTTTGTCAAAATAAGTTAGTGTAAGACATTCAATTCGATTTAAACTAAATTGTTAACATTTAACATATTTTTTATTTTTTTACACTGCTGGCACCTGCTATCGCTTATCCAAACATTTTTCTGCTGGTACACTTAACTAAGTTTTAAGTGATTTTTGATTGTTATAGTTTTTTATATTTTAATTTTTTATAGAAACACATAAGAGAAAAAACCTTTTTCTGACAATGCAAAATATATAACTAAGCACTTTTTTAATTTTGCTGTTAATAGCATTTTATAGACAAGCTATCAATAGTAGACTATTATAAATAATAATATATTCCTGGATACTTAAAATATGCATATTAATACGACGTTAGCACACAATAAATAGTGCTTATTAATATTTAAATATATTTTAAATATTAATTTATGCAACGGTAGCACATATCAATAAATACATTAAATAATACATGGTAGTCATACGAAAAATTTTGTATTAAAAAGAAGTACGTTGAATGCGTACAAGAATGCATATTCTAAGAATATGATAAGCATATACTTAAGTATATTTACTTAAATTAAATAATAAATAACAGACGCGTTTATTCATACTAGCTCCGGGTAATCTTTTATCTAATTTAAATTGTCTTTAGCCTAATTGGGTTCATCGAATATCGGCAAGTGTTGGTATAATAATTTATGCCTTTTGCCAGATCTGACGTTATGCCTTCTTATTCTTGTTATATTTTTTTCAAAATCCAAACTGGTCCGGGTCTTCCTTGCCCAGCAGCACTATATTGTCTGTCTGTCTGTATTTGGTGGTAAACTTTCTCAACTACTTTACTAAGAACTGAAAGAAGGCTGTTGGTCTATACCCCTCTACTTTTCTTAAATATTTCCACATAGCTAAGGCCTAGGGTAAAATAATATCTAATAAGACTATCAAAATTTCGGATAACCTGGTTTAATATACAGGGTTCCTAAGATTTTCCTTAGGTATAGGATTTTAATAAATCAAACAGAAATGGCGCACAAAAGAAACAAGTATATTGAGCAATGGTGCCAGTTTGTTATTATCTCCGGACTGCTTTCATGAGAAAAAATTGTCGCCACTCTTTCATTGTGAGCATAAATCATAGTTGCAATAATAACCGTTGACAAGATGTCTGCAAATTCCGCTAGATGGCGGCCACACTATGAACATCTAATCTAATTAAAAATTAGAGTTTTTCAGGTCCAAACCACAGCTTTTTCTTGCCTAAAGGAGGCGGCAGGGTCCATTATTTACGATACTGAGCGATAAACTCGTGAGGTTGTTAACATTAGAAAGAAATATCTTCGCTTTTAATTAAATTTCTTTCCATTCTTTTCTACTAGTGACATTTATCCGGAAACGTCAAACCATGCAGCTAGCACTAGCAGCCAAAGAAATCAATAAACGGCGCTGTTTTTCCTGCAGAGCTTTTTGCTTGCGATATTATTGATTTTAAATAAAGCTGGCCCTACACTACATTTGATATTTTCGAGGTGTTTTATGACATGATCTCGAAACATGTTGTGAACCAATTCTTCAAAACTAGCGGGAGGGTAAAAGCGAATAATAAGGGGCTGCCAATATTTGTAACACCCAAAAAAGGGGTGAAAAGATTTATTTTGCTCTGTTTCTTTACAAAAAACGTTTTTTTTACGAAAAACTTGAGCTCTGCCACTTTATTTATTTTTTCTTCTACTTTCTCAAAATTTTCGTCATACCGTAGAAAAAAATTATTTCCCCCATGGTCATACTCTACTTTAATTCGAAAAAATTTAGAAAGAGACGGGATCAGTTTTTCTAAAACGGGGGATCTTGATTTCGAGTGAGAAGATAAAGGACGCCGCAGGCAAAATTTTTTCAATTAAATTAGCCGACCGCAAAAATGTTAGAAAAACAAAGCACGAAATAAAAATGGAGCCGCTTACAATTTTTTTAAAAAAATTACGTAATTTCGGGAATGCAAAGAAATAGGTCTAAAGAGTATAATTTTTTTAAAAGAATATCAATTTTTTCGCCCTCCTCCACTGGGACTACAGGGGCCGTGCACAAATTACGTAATGGTCATAGGGGGAAGGGGGGTTACAAAACGTTACGTAGGGGGGAGGGGGGTTTTCGATAGCGTTTGAATTTGTGTGAAACTAAGAAAATTTGGAATGAAAATAAGTGAAAAGTTTTTTTTTGGGGGGGGGTAGTGGTCTTGAAATCATTACGTAATATTAGGGGAGTGGCGTGCCAAACCGTTACAAAACATTACATAGGGAGGGGGTAAAAAATTGGTAAAATCACCGTTACGTAATTTGTGCACGGCCCCACATCTGACTGTTCCTCCTTTTTGATTTCGAATCAAAGTGCATAAACCCGGGTTGGACATTCGAAGGCGTCAACCTGTCCTATTTGCTTGATAAAGTTTCTACGGAAATATCTCAGTCGATTTCTTCGGCCGTGTATGAGCGCTTTTGGTTAGGCATTTACATGTATCTCAGTCCCCAGCCTGTAAACAGTGCGCAAGGACAATGGTTACAAAATGAAAAGCCGAAAAATATTTTTTTTACGATATCTTTCATCAGTTTGGTATTAAAGTCGGGCAAAAACAATTTTTATTCCAGTCCTAAAGGTACGAAAATGGAAAACATTAGAAAACAACAACCTGGAATGGATTTACTACGTGTAAGATGTAGTGACAACATCGCCCCATGCCCATCCTTTTCTGCCTGATGTGCTTTTCCGTTTGTCTGCGTCTTATACACGGCTGCTTGGCCCCCTAAGGATTTGCTTAGGAACCCTGTATTATTATTCTCATAGTAAATCATGGCGAGACAAAAAAGAAGAGCAAACTTGCAAGTCAACTTAAATTACATCAATGAGTCTTTTTTTTCTGTAAAATTCTATAAAGTTTGAGATTTTCTTATGGATTTCCCGTACAAAAATTAGCTGTAATGTTATGGTCGGGAGATATAGAGGTGTGTTCTGGTTAGTCTAACAAAATCTTCACATATTAAATTAAAAGTTAAAAAAAGGTATTTTTCATTTTTTGTAAAATCAAAGCCGACATTCTCTTCTTTAATGCAGCAAAATATAGTTATATATTATATAAATATTTTTGGCACCATGTTACATAATCATATATTGGAGTAGAGAGTAGAAAATTTAAGAACTAAAAAAAAATCGTTTTTTTCTTACGATGTCTATCAAATTTCAGTTAAATTTCATAATTTCATAATAAATTGGAGACAATAAAAGTTTATACAATGTGTCTAAACTTTCTGTGATTATTGGTTTTTAGCTTTATTATCCATCCTTGATAAAAAAAAAACTAAAAACAAAGTTCGCAGGCGAAAAATTAGCACCTATTTTCGTCTTCTTAAAATTTTATGTCTAGGGTGACTTTTTGTAAACCTTGTCCGGGGCAAACTTTTTATTATTTGTTCTAGAAAGCTGAGATAAAAAGAATTTAATATAAGAATACTTTGTCCATGGCAAATGATATTGTTAACAACATATTTTTTTTAGAATAAGGAAAATTTGGAAATATATAGGGTATTCAATTTCAAAAATCATGCAAATTGGCTTTCCTTATAAAATAATCACGTCATTTTTGTCGGACGTTAAAGGACATGGAAAAAGTAGGTACTCTTATATCGAATGCTTTTTATTTCAACTTCCTAAGCCCAAAAATAAAAAAGTTTTCCACAAGCAAGATTTATAAAAATTCAATTAATTATTATTAAATATCACTAGAAAAATAAGATTATTTGCAAAAATATTTTTGATGTATACTTAATTGATGAGTAAAGCCAGTATTATACCATTACTAGAAACAGTGCACAACCATTCAATAATTCTGTTTAATTTATGGTCTAAGTAGCTAAATACCCGCTTTTTTACTTCTACGAACTTAATCCAACCCCTACCATCCGCCCCTCTCCCACTCTCGTTCTTTACCCTTCCATCCACCCCCTTCCTTCCCTTACCTTCCACTTAGTTAAGATATCTTCATAATATACAGATGTTTCATTTAAATATCCAAGAACAATTTCACTTGACAGCTGTCAGGAAGCGAAATGTCAAATAAAAAGTAGCCTATTCTTAATACATTTTATCCAAATCGGTTTAGCCATTTTTGCGTGATTAAGGAACAATCGTAAACACAGTAGGATTGATTTTTTCTTATTTACTTGAATTGAAAATAACATAATTACTCCATAAAATCTAAACATAAACTTCAGAATATTTTTTTCCTCCCAAAAATTAAATTTCGCCCACTGTGCGCCGTCAGAGCGCTTTCGTACTTATTGGATATGACTGTTCTTTCTTTCATATTAGTTAATTAATTAATTATGATCTATACCGGGTGTCTCAAGGTGAGTAACCTATTAGAATATTTTGGAAACTATACAATTGAAATTTTTCAAACTTTCTATTCTAACATACCATGTAAACTATCTTCATGAAATACTCTCATGTTAGCAGTGTTGCCATTTGCAGAAAAACTTTGCAACAACTTTCTTATTTTAAATTGAACACCCTGTATATTTTTGCATTTTTGGATTCTACAAAATATTTTAGATGCATTTTATGTATGTAAGGTGAAAATTGACATTTTTTAACTTTGACAGCCCATCGAAACGGTTAAGGATAGAGCAAAACGGTTTTTACTTTCATGTCTTGGTTTTTTACAAGCTATTAATTTACACTATTTTTAACCCAGGTTTAAACTAACCTTGGAATATTTTAACCTTGAGTTTAGATACAAAACGATAGCTTGTGAAAAGCCAAGATAGGAATGTAAAAACCGTTTTGCTCTATCCTTAACCGTTTCGATGTTACGGGCTGTCAAAGTTAAAAAATGTCAATTTTCAACTGTCAAACTTCAACTGTCAAAACAATTAAACATTGGTATTATATATTTATACATAAAATGTACTTAAAATATTTTGTAGAATTCAAAAATGCAAAAATATACAGGGTATTCAATTTAAAATAAGAAAGTTATTGCCAAGTTTTCCTGCAAATGGCAACACTGCAAATATGAAAGTATTTTATAAAGATAGTTTACATGATCTTATGTTAGAATAGACAGTTTAAAAAGTTTCCATTGTATAGTTTGCAAAATATTCTAATTGGTTACTCACCTTAGGACACCCGGTATAGGTACAGAATGTGGGTACACTAATTTTTATAGACATGCACAAGATGTTTGAAACTTGAATTTATTTTAATCTAAATATAGTCAATAATTACATTTTTATAGCCTTTAGTTTCAAAAACAGTTTTTGTTAAACTATCTGAACGCCCTGGATCTGAAAGAAAATCTCCTTTTGTGTTTTGTTTTTTATTTGTGCATGACACAAAGTTTGCGCCATTAAAAGCATGTCTGCGTAATAAAGAACAAAACTTGCCGTCTGACAGTTATTGCTTCTTTCCTGTTACCCTTACTGTCGACGCGACGATTTCTCTTGTTTTACCTGACATAACAAGCAACTGCAACTGTAACTAGTGTTTCCTTAATTGTAACGCTTAAAAACCACAGAATGGAGAGTTTTTAAAGTACTTTTTTTCTACTTCCTACCTGGTAAAAACATTAACTCAGTGTTAGTATAGTTATTTACGTAACAAGTGCGGACAGTGGTACTTTTCCGCACGCGACGGTAGTTCCACGAACAACGCAGAGCGGACTTCGGGCAAGCCGTCACGAGTGGAAAGGGCATTTTCCGCAAGAGTTAGGTACAATGTTTTTATGACGAGTGTTTTTGTCCATCTTATTTATCAAAAATGTTTTTAATACGCAAATATGTTATAATAATGCTACCAAATGACACATAAGATAGAATAATTACATAAATCATTTAATTTGTCCTAAATATTTTCATTTTTAACAATACAAAAATCGTGCGGAAAAGTAAGTTTTCATCACTAGTGTGTTAAAGTTACTTTTCCGCACGATTTTATATTTCCGCACGATTTTTTTAGTCACATTGTTAATGGTGAAAGCTATGAATTTTCTGAATGAAAAATAGTACCCATATATAGTAATTTCATTAAAAGTATATCTTGAATTAAAATACCCAAGCAGCAAAAAATCTGACTTCCAACCAAATGCGTCTTAATATGAAGTCAATTTCGGGCAGAATTAAGGTTGTCAGCAAGGACGTTTGTGTCCAACGTTATTTTTAAGGTAAAAGCTGCGTTGTTAGTTATCCGTTACAAAATTCAACGATATGCCGATGATGGCAAAAGCGACGTACGTTTTTACTGCAAAGCGGACGTTTTTAGTGCGTACGAAATTTAAACGTGGCGGATGCCGACGTCTGCTTGCCGGTAAAATTTAAAACGTGTAGTTCGTTGGAACTGGCCTACATCAACCGACGTCCCAAACGAACACGTCCATTTTCGTGCATCTGATCTAACTTAAAACAAATATTTTTATTTTTCTGGTTCTAACCTAACTTTTTTGAAAATGTTAACCCAAGTTTTTGTTTTTGTTTTCTTGACGTTTGTGGATCTAGGGTCTGCTTATTGCTAGTTGCAAGTGCTCTTGAAAATGCCAAAACGGCCATTCGAACATTCGACCAGTTCCTACAGAAAAAAAAACTTTTGCAGTTAAAAAAAAAAATGGGCTTCATCTCTTTTAATTTTTTGATATAAATAATTTTAAAGTAATCACTCATGTCGAGATAACGAGGCACAACCACAAACAAGAATAAATAAAACCGCCAAAACAGTGATTATAATACGTATATTAGATAAATATTACATAATCCGTGTAAAACGTGCGATTCTAATACGTACGCAGGCCGACGGCAAATTTCACGAGAGGTATTGAAATATTTGGTACATCGCGGCGGACGTACGGTTTTAATACGTCGTAATACGTTTGCGACTCGACGGGTTTAGTAACTTTACTTTACTTGGAGACCCGGTGCGACTTGGTATAATGTTAGTTCAGGTTAAGTAGGACACAAAAATTCACAATTCTGAACAGGTTAGCGTCGGTCGGCCATTGTAAATTAATTTTTTGCTTTTTAGATTTAGTCTAAAATTAGACAGTGCCATATAGCATAATTAATAAAATAAGGTTTTGGGGTAATGTTAGATCAACAAATCTAACAGCATCATTTAAAAAAATATTTCGATCCATTATTTTTAATATTTTATTTTCTTAGATCTTTCAAATTTTCATGGCGCCCGGTTTTTTTCGAAGTATCTTAATCACATTTATCGATGATCGGCCTTTCGCCAAATTTGTATGTGAAAGGTAGTAGTAGTAGTAGTAGTAGAATAAGGGGGTGCTCCCGGCCCGGCGACTAGACTCTACGCGAGCCCTTTTCGCCATCCCCCAGAGCTTCCCCCTCACACTTCACCATAGTCGAACCTTCCCGTCCTTTGGATAAAGGTCAGGATATCCGACCATTTCAGCGTCGGAAGGTGTTTCGGCTCGAACACTTCCTCTCCGAACATTCCCTTTCTGATTCCTCTGTAGGTCGGACACCTTGCAAGGTAGTGGTGTGAGGATTCATCCTCTTCCCAGCACTCTTCCGCACTACCTTCATCCTTGCCAGATGCTTTTGGAGCGCGCAGTGTCCAGTGAGGACTCCTATTAGGGGTCCTATCTCTGTTTATTTCCTGCGCAGTAATCAGTCCCTTCTTGTTTTGCTGAAGCCCTGGATGAACTCCTTGGCTTGCCTGGCGTCCCCTGTGTGTTGCCTCCTGATTTAGACTTGTATGGGTTCATTCCTTGGTGGCAGATTTCATCTGACCTCTGGTAAATCCCAGACACGGTTGCGGTCCGACGTATGCTTTAGCTGACCCTTTCCTTGCAAGCTCGTCCGTCATCTTGTTACCTGGGATCCCCATGTGTCCTGGAACCCAGACAAATTCAATCTCTTTTTCCCCTGCTAGAGCCTGGAGGGCGTCCGCGCATTTCTGGACCAGTCCTTTTGGTATTGTAGTTTTACAAAGTGCTTTTATGGCAGCCTGGCTGTCCGTGCATATGTAGACCTTATTTTCTGCACCGGTTCTTAATTCTTCCTCTCGTGCGGCTGCCAGTATGGCATATACCTTCGCCTGGAAAACCGTTGCGTACCGACCTAGTGGGTAGCTCTTCTTTATCTTCCTATTTCCTATGAATAGACCTGCTCCTGTCCTCTCCTGTATGTGAAAGGTGCTTTAAAAGTAAATAAAAGTATTATATATTATCCTTTTATACTTATAGATATCAGGATCCTTCTTTAAAAAAAACGCATCCATTTTTTTCAACCTGAAAAATATGTATTTATTGGGTATAATTTAAGAATTCCTTTTACAAAATCTTTATATATTTTAGGTAGTCGAAACACAACGAAACGTATCGTTCTTGTTTAGTAGCTAATTTTAGGTGAGGGAAATTAAACGTAAAATAACGTTGGCAATTGGTAAAGCTAGTCAGGATCAAGGGTGTCGCGGTGACCCGAATCTATGTTACCAATCTAGGTACGAATGACGGTCGTCATGCAGTCGAAACGACGTCGCTAGCCGACGTCGCGTTTCTCAAGGGCTTCTTATGCACAACGTAAGATAACGTCCAAATGCTGCTTGGGTATTGTCCTTTGAAGTGAATATCGTACGTTTCATTAAAAATCGTGTGAAAGCGTAAAAATCGTGCGGAAAAGTAAAATCGTGTGAAAAATTAAAATTGTACGGAAAAGTAAAATCGTGCAAAAAAGTACAACTTTTTTTACTTATCTAGGGGACATGAGAGCCGCCGTAGGCCAGTGAACAGCGTCTTAGCCTGCAGAACTGAGATCGCAGGATCGGATCTCGGCAAGTACACATTGCTTCACACAACACCGAATGCAACTCGAGACGACGACGGGCGGCCCCATTTCTCAGCAGCTCCACAGTTGACGTTCTGCATAGAGTAACAACAAAACGAGGTAGAAGTAAGCGGCACGCTTGACACTGCACCGAAAACTTTGCGGGACTCAAAGGTGGACGGCCGAGGACCCCACCAAACTCGGTAGAGGAGACTAGCCGGTGACCCAAAAAAGGACGACCTGGACTTCACCGAGATCGGGACTCCACGGGACGCCGCTGGACTCCGACAGATTTGGTAGCGGGATTGGACAGAGGGTGACTTGGAAGAGGCGGTACCACCTTCGGGTAGCAGGACCACTTCAAAGAGATGCATCTGAAGACTCCGACGGCGACCTCGACCAGCGAAACCGGGACCTCGATTTTTGGGTCAACCTATATGACGACGGGCTGCTGGGGAGAAAAGTCTACCGTCAACCAAGTTCTGCTGGGACGGTAGCGATGTTAGATAGATCTAACATGTAGCAGGACCACTCTTCGGGGGGGGGGGGTGTAAAGTCGGCGGTCCACTGTGTATACTTGCTACGCAGTCTAAAGATCCCTGCCCTCGACAAAAAGGTATCAGGCAAAATTAAGTCCTCTTAGAGAAAGAAAACTTGAATCCTAAGGGGCGCGTACGTCAGCCGGGGGTACACGGGGGGCATGGCAAAAAGGGTCCATTATACGGCCTAATTGTCAGGTCTACGGCCGCCCATCTACTACGACTACTACTACTATCTAGGGGACGTGCTTATTTTTATACCGTATATTAAAGTGCATCTTTTCCTCCATTTTTAATGCCCAGTGTAAAAATTAAAAATCTAAGGGAGAAAATGGACTCTATTCTAGAAGAAAGTACTTTTTCTACCACTTTTATACTAGAAATCCCGCAAAAAATCCATTTTGGCTGCACTTCTGTCCTGTTTATAGCGCATGTTCTTTCTCTTGCCCCACCAAACTATTTTTTAGCTGACGCACGCTATATCTCCATTTGAAATAAACAAGCTCATATATCTAAAAATAAGTTATAATTTAATTTTTTTGGACTAATTCCTGAACTCTGGTACACAGCAAAGGGACTGGTGGGCAAGATATATGCGGTGTAACTCTTGAATGTCAAGTTCTAAGAGTTTTACGACCGGAAAAAAGTTTTTGTAAGGAACACCGAAAAAAGAGATTCGATGGTAGTTGATGTGGCACAAACCAACAAAAGGTCATGCTCGGGGTGGTATTAGTCACTAAAACCCGGTTCCCATCTATGCGTTTCTTATTCGTGGCCACCCTGACTCAAAAACCACATCACGTGGTCTAAACGGGTTTTCAACCCAATTTTTAATTTCTTCCAAAAATTTTTCTTGCACTCTTTAGCGAAAAATAATCGACACGTATTTTTTTTAAATAATATTTTTATGTTATGATTTTTTGAACTTTGGAATTTTATGAAATTCAATATTTTTTAATCACTGATAACTCGTAAACTATTCAATGTATGAAAGAAATTGTCGAATAATAAAAGTTGCGTTTTTGTATGAACTCACCGGAAAAATTTTTGAAATATTTTTTTGTTGTTATTTAACTATTGTATTCTACAATTGTTTTAAACAAATTGAATGTTTTTTAACTTGGACCATTTTTTTCTGTTTCTTTTTCTTTATAAATATTTAGAATCATGTTGGGAAGCTTCTGTAAAAATTTCAGAGTAGATCTCGAAATACTTTACGAGATATTTCAATTATAATAGGCCTACGTTTCGCTCCACGCAGCGCGCCGCTGGACTCAAGAGTTCAGAGATACGTAATGACTGGATTATTCCAAATTATCTTTGCAATCTGGGTTTCACACTGGTTTTTTAAAAAATAATTGATGCCACTAATCATCTTTTTAATGTTTTTTATTGTAATTTACATAACCCGCAGTCACGGTGTATATCGACTGTTCGTTAAAAAAAAAATTCACAGTTATTTTTGCAAATCTTACACATTTATTTTCATGATCATGATTTTCGTTTGAGTGCACGTTTTGGCTCTCAGTCACAATCTTAAAATCCGGGCAGAAACAATAAGTTTTCACTTTGAGTTTGCAATTTTCCTCTGGCAAAACAACATATAATTTTTGAATTCCCATTCTAATCTAAAAAAGTATAAACAGTCTTTCGAAAAAAAAACAAATTATAAAAATGTAAAATTTTGACTTAACTTTTGCGCACGCGTCGGTTATGAAACGGGAATAGATTCCGTTTCGAAATATTTTTAACCAGTTTAAATATGACGTTACCTCTGCAACGCGAGAAAATTAATGTGTCAAACAATTTGAAAGCGAGAAAACGCCTCTAGATGACATATAGCGAATGTGTGACTGAAAAATAATGAACGAAAAGCAATAGAGTCGGACACTGAACACGAATATCACTGGCACTCATTTTCCCAATCTTTCCACCGGCGCCAACAAAAGATTTCATAAATTTTAGATGGATTTTACCAGTCCAACAATATAGTTCCTAAATTTTTCGATGGATTTCAACAATCCAATAAATGTTGGCACCGATCGCCACCGGCTCCGGGAGTCGGTGGAAAATCTTCGTTGGATTAAACATAACCCTATACTTTATGGCTATTTATTTTTTCCAGTTTTTTTATAGCTTATTCAAACCAAGATATCTTTTGATGCATTTTGGTTTAAGTGAAGACTGATAATGAGCTAGAGATCATACTAAATTTGAGCAAAAAACGTCCTTGCATTGAAGACTATTTTGAAAAAACTGTCCAGAAGTACAGCATAAATGCCTTTAAAGTATTCAGTCGTTCCTCGAGGTTCCTTACTTCCTTCGCCCATAAAAAATTTACATTTCTCAAGGAAGAAGAGAGACTTGGGAGTGACCCTTATAAGTCACATTTCCGATATTCTCGAGCCGAAGTTGACAAACTCGCCCGATTGCACAACTTATCCTCTGGTTCCAAAGAATCAGGGGTGGCCCTGGGCAATGTCAAAGGTAAAAAAATCTACTTCGCATGCCTGCCTCAGCCTGCTCGAGCCCAGAGGAGTTTTTGCCTCTGCATTTTTTCCAGGCTAACTTGATCCGGAGAGTTATTATAGCTACGGCTTTTTTTTCAAAAAATGCAAGGGCGGGGCCCTTATAGTGTCTCATACCACTAGTTAATTATATGGTAAAAATTCAAGGAGGATTAGCCTGGGCATTTCAGCCGCGCGCTGCGCAGTGCGAAACGTAGGCCTATTATAATTGAAATATCTCGTAAAGTATTTCGAGATCCACTCTGAAATTTTTACAGAAGCTTCCCAACATGATTCTAAATATTTATAAAGAAAAAAAAAACAGAAAAAATGGTCCAAGTTAAAAAACATTCAATTTGTTTAAAACAATTGTAGAATACAATAGTTAAATAACAACAAAAAAATATTTCAAAAATTTTTCCGGTGAGTGTGATAGGCCTCGTATAATTGAAATATCTCGTGAAGTATTTCGAGATCCACTCTGAAATTTTGAAACAATTTTCCCAACATGATTCTATATATTAACATAGAAAAAAAAACAACAAAAATTGGTCCAAGGTAAAAAACATTCAATTTGTTTATAAATAACAAAAAAAAATATTTTAAAAATTTTGTTGGTAAGCTCATACTCAATTTCTACACTTTTTACAAACTTTTATTATTCGACAATTTTTTTCATACATCTAATAGTTTACGAGTTTTCAGTGATTGAAAAATGTTCAATTTTATAAACATCGAAAGTTCAAAAAATCATAACTCATAAATATTATTTTGGAAAAAAAGTACGTGTCGATTATGTTTCGATAAAGAAAGCGAGAAAACATTTTCGAAGAAACTAAAAATTGGCTTGTAAATCTGACGTGAAATGACCCATATATTTTTTTTTCAAACGACCGAAAAATAGCCACTTTCCGTACGATTTTTCTTACGGAGAGTTCTACATTATAAGTCATGTTCTTTCGAAATATTTCCACTCTCAAGAAAGGACCTTTTTGTTCAATTTTCCGTTCCCTTGATACTTTGGGGGGTTCTATCGCAGGGTGTATCAGGAAGGCTAGAATTGAAGTGAGCTTTGGGGTTGGATTGTGAAGGGCCGGAAGGATGGGAAGTTGGAAGTGGAGCGAGTTGGTTGGAAATGTACACAAATTCCGCCCGGGCAACCACCATGCTAAATTTCATTAATTTTCTTTAGATCCAATATCCATCACGGTCGCAAACATTCTCAGGAGCCTTGAAGATAATACTAAAATTGCCTTTAAACCATTTCATTTAATTTCTACACTTTTTACAAAAAATAAAGACCCCAGAGACGAACTTGAGAATAACGGTGTTTACAAACTTAGATGCAACACTTGCCATGCCAAATACGTGAGTCAAACAGGCAGATGTTATAAAAAAAATAATCCAAGAACACTTAAACAGTCAGAAGTCACCCTCGGACAACCGCTCATCCTTTGGCACACACCTTAAAGATAATTTTCACTTGTTTAACATTAAATAAAACTTCAAAATTTTACACAACAACAAAAAAGGCCTAAAACTCAACACTCTTGAGAATATTGAAATTGCAAAGTTTGAACTAGATAACAAATCCGTGAGTTTAAATGAACCAGTCCAAAATCATTTTAAAGAAACAGCCAAAAATACAACTCTCCCTTCCAACCCAATATCAAACTCCTCCATTCCAATTTCTCAAACCCCCACCCCAAGCCCACCCGTTTTTTCTACACCCGATTTTCATGCACCCGCTTTTTCTACACCCGCTTTTCCCAGTCCTTCTTTTCCTACACCAGCTTTTCCAACATCCGCTCTTCCTACACCCGTAATCCAACCCCAAAAACCATCCCAAAACAGTCAAAGCACAAACACACTTCATCCCTTACCTCAGTTCTCCCTTTCCAATTTTCCAACCACCCAATCCCCAACCCAACCCACCTTTTCCCTCCCCAACTCGCTCCGCTTCCAACTTCCCCTCCTTCCGGACCCCACAATCCAACCCCCAAGCTCACTTCAATTCTATCCTTCTTGATACACCCTGCAAGACAACCCTCCAAAATTTTGTTCCCACTTTAAACATCAGTTTGAGATTAATCAGCGAAGACTGTCCCTCACCTATCATCACTCAACGAAAGCGAATTTATATGTACCTACTTTACCAAAAGCCATTTTTCAACCTACAAAAACCATATGTGTTATTTTCATTTTTACAAAAATATGTTTCATCTTTTGAAATAATTATTTTAAACAATTTTAATATAACATATCCATATTTTAGACGTATATGTTTGTGTGTGTGTGTGTGTGATTGTCTTTGTTGTTGTTAAATGGAAGTGACGCATCTACTACTACTAAGGTAATATTAATTTTAAGTTTCAAGAAAGTTATATAAAATATACTTAGATTGCTAGTGTTTAAAGCTACAAAAATGTTTTAGATTGCCCTCAAGATGGACTAAAAATAAAGAAGAAAAAAATGTAGCGAGCCTATTGTTTGTTTAAATATTTTTTATGTTTTCGTTTGTAAAATGTAGAACGAGTCTCTTGTTTGTTTAAATGTTTTTTATTTTTTATTTTGTAACTTTGGCAATGTTCTTAATTTAATTTCAACCGTGACGTTTTATATACCAGGTCTGAAGATGTCTTTGTAGGCGAAACACGTGTAACCTACCAAATTTTGAATAAATTTGTATTTTGAGTTTCCTGAGTTGAATCATTCGAAATTTAAGTCTCTTTGAGAAAATGGACGACCCTTTTCAATTGTTTTTCTTTAGTTTTGATCTTAAAAACTACTGGCCATAGCGGCAATGGCTATCTAGCCAACAAGAACCAGAATGCTAACATTTTCTTATTAGGGGACAGTTCATAAATGACGTAACGCGGCTACGCGTTGACGAAAGTGGTAGTACACAGTAAAGTACATACGATACACGACCGGAATGTGTCTTTACAGGTCTTCGCAGGTTTACGGTACTCGCTTGCGGCTCGCCCTGTAAATTTTCTACGTCGACCTGTAAAGACCAATTTTCCGGTCTAGTGACGTAAACCCTTATCATTTGTTAAAACTACTGCTTTTTGGAAAAGGAAGAATGTGAGATGTTAACCTAGTAAAATATGCTGATTAAGCGAAGAATGTTTGACGCAAAATTCTGGTATTAATTAGTTTTACTTGGTAAAACATGGTTTAAGAGGGAAATTTTGAACACAAAACTGTGTAGTTTGAAAGCTGGCATTGTTCTCTTTGAAATTATACTATTTACTTCGCAGCAATCGATGTAGCTAATTAAAATGTAACATTTGAGTTATTTCAAAAGCATTTTGCGACAAACAATCTACGAAATCCAACAGCGTAAATTTTTAGTTGACTATTAAAAGCTAGATTAAAGGGCCTGTGACGCATAACTTAGAAAAAAGGTCGGCGAAGGAAGGAACTCAATTTTACTGTCAAAATCCGAAATAAATCTTATCTCTGGGTAAATTAAAAAAAAACTTCTTGGTTAGCTAGACAGAATAACAAAGTTCAGCATTGTCAGTTTGTTTTCCAGCTGTGACGCTGCATATTAATTAGGATTATAATCGGGCGGTCATAGTTTTACTTGCTTTTAAACAATAGGACCATTGATTAAGAAACTGATATACAGAGATGTTTGAAAGTTTGAGACAATGATGTATTTGAAATTAACTCTGTGTTTCAGACCTCCATTGTCTATATTTTATTTATACACGACGTTTCAACACTTGGTTTACTGAAAAACCCCCTGATTCTGCCCAATAAAGGCAGCTTCAAGGAATTTTCCTTTCTTCCTTGACTCCTTGTGCAAAAACTTTGCTTCTGTCCACTTCATTCGGTGTTGTTTTGACCATGCGTGTTCGGCGATTCCTGATTTCGTTGTTTCACCTTTTTGGGTATTTGTCTGATGTTCTTTAAGCCTAACAGAGAGTGGCCTTTTTGTTTCATCTATGTATGATTCATCACACTCACAAGGAACTTGGTAAATGCATTCCTTATTTTGTTTGTTCTCCGGTTTTGTGTTACCAAAAATCTTCGAATTGTATTATTACATTTAAAAGCTGTTTTAATATTAAAGTTGTTCGCTACTCTTCCAATTTTCTCCTTTAATGTATGGAATTGTAAGGAATACATTTGCCTGGTTTTGGTCTTGTAATCTCTGTCCTGTTTGCTAAAATTTAGAAATAGTATCTGTCATAAGTTTAAGGCTGTAACCATTCTGCTGCAGATCCTTCTTAATGCTTCTTATTTCGATTTCTAGGTCATGAGAATTGTTACAAATTTGAACGGCTTTATTATACAAAGTTCTTATTATGCTTCGTTTGGTTATAGCAGAATGATTTGAACCTTGATTTAAATATTGTCCTGTATCAGTGGGTTTACGAGAGACTGTTGTTCTGATGTCGCTTTCTACTCGTTTTACAAGTACATCAGGAAAAGGAATTTGACAATTTTGCTCCACCTCCATTGTGAATTTAATGGTGGGTCTTATGTTATTTAGGTGGTGAAGAAAATCTGAAAGTTGTTGGTCATTCCCGGTCCAGACAATAAAAGTATCATCAACATATCTCAGCCAGAGCTTAGGTTTATGTGTTGCGGTATCAACCGCGTGTGATTCGAACCACTCCATTTAAATATTGGCCACCACTTGGTTGAGTGATATAAAGACAGTTTATTTCAGTAAAAATAGATAAATTTCGTCGGTATGCTTATTCTATGAAAATGTGCTAAAGACTTAACCCCGCTTCTTACCCTTTTTCGAAACCTCACTCGTCCAAAAAATTAAGGTACCATACACAATTTAAATAAAATCTGGATCTCTATGGGCCAATAATAGCTATCAAAGTTTAAGATGAGCTTATTATTATTATACTTATTATGTCCGATGGGGACAAAAAAGCTTATTTATTTTAATACCTGTCAAGCCATGCCAAAATGGCGGAAAAATAATTATTACTTATTTTTACTCTGTAAAATATATCGAATGGGAAACCGTAAAAAAATGACAGCTGTTATAACTCTCATTTACTGTCATAGGAAAAACTACCGGTGCGATAACACATCTTTATGAGTGGGGACCCAAAGTAGACTAAATTGAGGTCGTTGAACTCAAAAATGTCATTTATTTTGACACTTGTCAAACCCTGTCAAAATGGCAAATAAATTATTTATGCACTTAGAGTAAGTACGTTCTTTTTGTCAAAATATATCAACATGGCGACAACTTTATAAATACTCGGTATAACATTTTATCGGGTACCTTATTACTTCACTAATACGGTGGTGAGACTCTGCACAAATATGCCACAATCAGTTTTATTTAATTAAAAAGAGTCACTTACCGTGCAGGTAGAAAATAAATTTACCTAGATTACTTGAAATTTATTAAGGGCAAAAGAAATCTTGGTAGTTAAAAAAAATAAGAAAATAAGGAGTCAAAAATGTTGTTCTTTTTCTTCTTTTTGTCTTCATTCATTATAATTTAGTAATTTTTTTTAATTCATAACAATTCGTAGATTCTGTTTGATTTTTTTTACTTGCACAAAGACACAAAATCGTTGCTATGGTGTGCAGTTTGGTTGTGGCAGTCAAGAATAGCAAATAATAGTAGTGTACAGGGTGATTATTTATAAAGTTTCCTTTGGGAAAAGTTTTTTGCGTTTGGAATTGGAAAGTTAATTTAAAAAGTAGTCAATAAGAGCAGAACATTTCTACGTTTTAAGGCAATGCTGTCAAATTTGACATTTATATTTTTAGAAATATAGAAAAATGATTGTTTTTTTAAAAAAAGAACAAACTATATTTGTCTACAATTTCGAGAGCTTAAGACTAAACCCTTTTAAGAAATATATTCAATGCTATTTTATCCATAATAGTTTTTAAGCTGCACTACAGAACTTTTATTGAGATCAGTCAAGCATCATGCATTTTTTTATGTTGGCAGTGGGTTTGAATTTTATGTTTCCCTTCAAATTGAAATTGTGACTTATTGGCAAAAAATACGTTGACGAGACTTTAGTGCAGTTAACTAATTAATATAGAGCAGGTTTGAAGATGTTTCTAAAAAGGGCTTAGTCAGAACCCTCCAAAAATAGAAAAATATACAGGATGTTTTATTTAAAAAAATCGATAATTTTTTCTATATTTCCTAAAATATAAATGTCAAATTATGCAGCAATGCCTTAAAATGTAGGAATAATCTTCCCAGGTCCAATAGCAAAAAACTTTTCCCAAAGAAAACTTTATAAATGATCACCCTGTACATAACAAGCATGTTATGATGGTCATTAAACGCGAAGATGAAGTTTGAGTCGCGAGCCGCAGGCGAGTGTCTTAATTTATCTGAGCGTGTAATGACCATAACATGCGAGTTAGTGTACTATACTTTACCTACGGCCAATCAAAATGTCATCATAAATAGCAGAAATTATTAAAAATATCAAACGTGAACATTCTTAAGTCAACAACCTTCATAACCTGAAGTTTTAATGACGTTCTATCTAAAAAGTGAAAACAAATAAGATTACTAAGGGACTTTTCATGTATCTTTTTAAATACAAGGTTTATTTTCTTAAAAATGCATAATATGTCAATTTAACGGGACTTATTTTTGGTTAGGTACTAAAATTAAATTGGATTTATTTACGTTTAATATATATTTATTATAACTAGTGCTCTTTGGTTAGGCGTTAATTTACTAATAGGTTTAAATTTAGGCTTGGTTAGTTGATTCATTTTATGTGTGATTTTATAAAATTTGTTGTTACTTTCTTATTATTTATTTCCTTTTATCTATTTTTTATAGCTTAAAATTTACCAAACTGAAATTAAAAAATAGAGTATCCGACCGAAAAGCTGTTAGAAAATTGAAAGCTTTATCCCATATTTAATATTAGGTTTTTATTTGTAGGGGAGAGCGACAGTGGGAGGCATCGGACATACTCCAATCCTCCTCCGAATGTGACTTAAATGCACCTACTAGTAGTAGTAGTAGTATAGGGGCGGCCCGTGGGCCTGGCAATTAGAATGCCCCGTTCCTTACCCCTATGCCCCTACTTCCGCTGTACCCCTCTCTCTCTCTCTCCGGGCCTCCCTGTCTTCTTTAAGAAGTTCAGTATGTCGGCCCATTTGAGCGAGTGCAGCTCTTCTTCCTCTATCGTGGAAAATCCCCATTTCAGCTGCCTTGATCTGGCATATGCGTCACACTGTGCTATCAAGTGCTGCGCCGATTCCTCTTCGAGCCCGCAAGCGGGACACACGGGATCTCCTGCTACTCTTATTTGCGTCAGATGTTTGTTCAGCCGATTGTACCCAGTCAGCATCCCCGTCAGCAGTCCAATGTCCTTTCAGGTACTGCCCAAGAGCCATTTAGTTCTGGCTACATTTGGACCATCCACGAATAGCTTGGACTGTCTGCACTTTGACTCTTGCCTCCAGGACGTCTTCAGTTCATTGTTCGTCCATTTGTTGAGCTCACTCTGTACCTGTTTCCTTGTTATTCCCAGAAGAGGTTCCGATCCAATGTATTGTTCCAAGTTCGTCCGCTTTCTCGTTCCCTGGTATTCCCTCATGACCTGGGACCCACATCAGTGTCACCCTTTTGTCTTGAGCCATTGTTTGCAGTGCTTCAGCGCACTCCTTCACCAGACTACTGACTATTTTGGGTGCACTTAGAGCCTTGAGGGCAGCCTGGCTGTCGGAGCATATGTATATGTCCCTCCTGCCATTTCTGACCTCGGGTAGGGTTGCTGCAATGATAATGGCATACACCTCCGCATGAAACACCGTAGGGTGTTCTCTAAGTGGATAACTCTTCTGAACTTCTAGGCTTTCCGCGTACACTCCTGCGCCTGTTGTCTGCCTGGCTGACAGTTTAGAGCCATCCGTGTAGCAGACCATCACCTCCCTGCTTAATTCCGTTCGGAATTCTTTCCTTTGCCACTCATTCCGTTCCGGTATTGTGACCTTGTACTTTTTATCGAACCTCCATGGTTTAAGCGGTGCTTTCACTGGCAGTCTTAGGAGAGGCAACTCTTTCGTCACCAGTCCCTCGACCGCCAGATGGCCCTCTTTCTCCCTGCCCGTCCACAGTCCCTGGTCCCTTAATCGTAGGCGCGTCGCCATCGCCTCCTTCTTGATCCAAGTTGGAAGCGAGGGGAGACCCAAGATTGTTTCCAGAGCGTGGATGGGGGTTGTCCTCATTGCGTCGGTCATCCCTCTGCAGAAGAGCCCTTGCAGGCTCGTAATCTTTTTGGATATGATCAGCTTCTCTACAGTGGGCCACCAGACCCCTGATCCGTATTGAATCCTTGGTCTTATGATGGCAGTGTAGGATCCTCGGGCTAATGCCCCAGATTCGACCGACTACTCGGCGCAACTGCCACAATGTTGCCTGGACTTTGTAGGAAAAATCACACAGGAATAGTCCTCTCCCTGATATCGACCAATAATAAGCTTTGAAGCGATCACGAGTTATCCGAAACCTATCCGACAACAATCGAAGCTTACCCGATTGCCGTGTATCGTAGGAACTTTCCTACACTTTTATACACTTGGCCGTGATCGCTTCAAAGCTTATTATTGGTCGTTATCAGGGAGAGAGTCGTTACTGTGCGATCTTTCTTACAACATTCAAAAATCAGCCCCCTGGGGGCTTATTTTTGAATTTTATAGGAAAGATCGCATGGGAACGGTCCCTGATATCGACAAATAATAGGCTTTAAAGCGATCACGAGTTATCCGAAACCTATCCGACCACGACCGAACCTCACCCGATTGCCGCGTATTGAAGGAACTTTTCTATACTTTCATACACCTGCCCCTGGACCAGGTGTATGACACACGGCAATCGGGTGAGCTTCGGTCGTTATCGGATAGGTTTCGGATAACTCGTGATCGCTTTAAAGCTTATTATTGGTCGATATCAGGGAGAGGACCGTTCCCGTGCGATCTTTCCTACGAAATTCAAGAATCATCCCCCTGATAGTACTCGCATAGCCGTTGCGCAGAAAACATCTCTAATTACGCTACAGTTTTATTTCGTCGATTTTAATAGTGTCTGATTTAAATTTTGTGATCAACAAATAATGTGATGTGATGTGAACTTTTGCAGTTTTAGTGTGAAAGTTATCGAAGGATACTTGTGGAGCAAAGGGATAAGTCTAATTTATTATGCTTACACTGTTGTATTTATAAGTTAAATTTTTTATGTAAAAAAAAAAACATTTTTTCGAAAAAGTGATGATGCGGGAGGGTTCGAACATGTGTATGAAAGAATTTAGAGTTTACGTTTAAAATCTATTTTTAACACATACATTTATTGTTAGTATACGGATTTTTCACTGAAAGTTGAAAAGCTTACATTTAAAGTTAAATATATAGTGAAGTACTATTTGTTATGACAAATTTCTTAAATAAACACTTTTGAATATAAAATTTCTGTTTATATAGTGTAAAATGTTACAAAAATTTATATTTTGCGTATAGTGTCTTTGCAAGATAATTATTCTTAAATTTCTTTTACTATTATTCTTTGAAATAAATTATTGTTTACGTTCAACAACTTTTTGGGATAAGTCTAATTTAATATGCTGACACTGTTGTATTTATAAGTTAAATTTTTTATGTAAAAAAAAATCATTTTTTTAAAAAAGTGATGATGCGGGAGGGTTCGAACATGTGTGTGAAAGAATTTAGAGTTTACGTTTAAAATCTATTTTTAACACATACATTTATTGTTAGTATAAGGATTTTTCACTGAAAGTTTAAAAGCTTACATTTAAAGTTAAATATATAGTGAAGTACTATTTGTTATAACAAATTTCTTAAATAAACACTTTTGAATATAAAATTTCCGTTTATATAGTGTAAAATGTTACAAAAATTTATATTTTGCGTATAGTATCTTTGCAAGATAATTATTCTTAAATTTCTTTTACTATTATTCCTTGAAATAAATTATTGTTTACGTTCAACAACTTTTTGGTTTACTGTCCGGAGCCTCCCTACCCTCGTTGTATTTTTGTGAATACTTTTTTTTGGCTAAACCATGAAAGTGCGCTTTGACATAACTAAGATTATTATTTTATATCCAAAAATTAAAAAAGTGTCCGAACCTTCCCCGCTCTCCCCTAATAAGTTTCCTTACGCCCATTTTAACCATTACTTTTCGTCCTGGGGACATTTTTTTTTGTTGTGGTATGTTTCTTAAAATATAAAAGTCAACTTTTATTCCAAAAACCTATATGAAAAATGTCAAAATCCACTTCTTGCTGTAACTAAATTGTCCCCCAAAAATCAAAAGTTTGTTATACTCGGGTTTTATCTAGGTTTAAAAAAATAACTTATGATACATGACCTAAAACTTGCAGTAATAATATTCTGGCTCGAAAATGGCGTGAAAAAAACGCTGATTCTTATTTTATTTTTTATTCATGCGCTGGTGTTTTCCGTATAATTTTTAAACTCAAATATTGATTTGTTTAACAAAAAAGGCTTCATAGCTTATTTTATGTATTGATTGTCAATTTATTTTTCTGTCACAAAAGGTAAGTTAATTTTAAATAAAATACTGAAGCCTAAAAATAAAATGTCCTATTAGTTACAAAACTGCACAGTGCAGAACCACACCAAGCATATTTTTTTGTTAAAATTAAGGTTATGGCCAGTTGTTATGACTGGGCTTCATTTATCTTCAGCAACTGCTTAATCACTGGCAGGATTATAGCAAAATCACAGAGCGAAAAATATGATGCTCCAGTAATAGGATTATTTTGGGTTTAGGGAGTTAACATTTCTGTGCTATTTACCCGCTTTCAGGTGGGCTATGTTTATCGGCCATAACCACTTCATTTTCAGGTGCCCTGGGGGAAGACTGTGCATGATTTTTCATAAGTAAGTTGGACCTTAGAAAGGCGGTTGTACGGTGGAAAATAATTTAATGATAGAGTATCTGGGTTTATGTTGATGCTTATCTATTGCATTACCAACTACACCAGACTTCTGGCAAAAAACAAACCATAAATTAATCTTCTTGTTCCAATACTTTTTTGAGCCAGTATTTGTTTAGGTTAACCCTGAGGTAAGATAATTTACCCTCACCTTAAAGCCTTGGTTACCTTGGAGTTAATTTTAATCCACTTTTTAAAGATTTTTACAAGGCTATGTTGCTCGAGTTGATATAAATATTTTTGCGAGTTATTTTGTCTACTGATTAACAATGGATAATAATGTGGTCGGTCTTTTTAATAGCAGCATTAATAACACAGGGTGTGAACAATACGATAGGCGTCCTTTTGAAATGGGGGGGGGAAACAAGTCAAAAAGTTCACTTATGGGGCAAAACTTAGCAGATTTTTGTCTAAATGACTCTAAAGTTGAAAAACTTCGGTGCTTATATCTACCAGAATTTTACAAATATTCATGTGTAACTTTAATCATTTTACACCAGGGCAGTTTTCAAATAAATAAAAATAAATATTTCATCTGAATCCTCTAAATTTAAAAAAATAATAATTATTTCCTTTGAGTTAAAGATTTAAAAAACACTTGGCAAACAACGCAATTCGCTGCATACGTGAGTCTCTGACCTCCGACCCCCTCTCCTCTCTACAGCACAGTGCCTAGTGCATCGTCCGTTGTTCGATGTGAATGTTGTCAGTCGCGCGAGTCTACGTGATTATTATTTTAGTGAGCTTTTTGCAGTTTAGATTAACATTAAACTGAATTAAAAATGTTCTCCAATCAGGAATACGCTGAAATGCTCTTAGTATATACGGTAAGGCTCGCAGAAACTCAGAGGGCGGTAACCCATTTTGGAGTTGATAAAATAATAATAATACGATGGAAACAGCGCTGGATTGAAAACAATTCGACGAATAGGAAACTTGGATTAGGACAAAAACGATGGTGAACTTAATACTAATTATTTTAACTTAAAAAAAAACTAAAATAAATAATTTAGTATTTAATAGAATCACCATTTTTCTCTATTATAAGCTGCAAACGTCTGGGCATTGAAAAGGTTAAATTTTGAAAATACTGATGGTCTTCTAAGAGCTGATCCAATGCGCAATAAATAGCATCGCTTAAATCTTCAGTATTTCGTGGTCTCCAACTCCTTTTGTATATTATTTTAACGATTCGACCACATATATTTTCCATTGGGTTGAGGTCAGGGCTGTTGGCTGGCCAAGGAAGTGTTTCTATATTATTATTCTGAAACCATTGGCGAACAACATTAGCCGTGTGTACTGGACAGTTGTTCTGCTGATAAACGAAGTCATTATTTTCATGTAAAGCCTATACAGATGGCAGCATAACGTTTTCAAGGATTTCAATATATCGTTTACTATTGAATCTTCCTTCGATTCTCCAAAAAAAATCCAAACCTCTAGCACTAAACGAGCCCCACATTTTTATAGAAAAATGTCCAGCTTTTTTAATTTGGTTTGTATATTCGGGTTCTAATCTAGGATTTGGTGGACGATAAACTAAAATTCTCCTGCTGCTTGAAGATGATTAAAAAATTTTTTCATCAGTGAAAACCACCCTCTCCCAGAAGTCATTATCACGAAGAAAGTTGTTCAGTGCAAAAATCACTCTGGCCTGTTTTTGTTCTTCTATTAGAAAAGGCTTCTTTGCAGCAACTCGACAAGAGACTTCTGATTTCGTTACGCTTCTATTTACTGTTGCTAAAGAGCCCGGAAATAATGTTACATTAGCTGCTTCAACCGACGTTGAAAAAGGATTTTTTCCGAATGGTCAATAAGTCTTTCATCTTGCACTTCAGAACTTACTTTTGGTCGTCCTGATCCATCTTTCCTATCCGTAGAACTCCAAAATGGGTGGCCGCTCTTCTTATAGATCAGCCGTCTTCTATAACTCGAGTTATAATTTGAACTTTTGTATATGTTGATATCTGTGGCATTTTTAAGGATGTCACACTAAATTTTAAGCTGTCAGGCATACTAAGCTGATGGTGCCTTATAATAGTATACACTAATGGAAAGATAAATTTTGTGGCATAGGAAAAAATGCATGTATGAGTTTTTTTTCAAATCAAGTGTACCTATTTTTTAGAAGCTTTTATTAAACTTGCAATGTATGTTTCTATTAATGTAACGAGATGTGTTTGTTAGGGTGGAATCTTGAAACTTAATTTTGACCATTTTCCCGACATCCGATTGGCTTCAAATTTGCATGCTATATAGTTGCGCTGACAACATAAAAATATGATGAAATTGACAGCCCCTGATCGAAGGGGGTGGAGGGGGGTACAGTTGAAAAACGCCCGATTTCGTTGAAATTTGGTGTGTTGGGGCAATTGGGGATGGAAATAACGAATTTTTAATCACGTTTTTAAAATTCAATGTGGCGGATTCAACATGGATGATTTTTGGTCATCTTTTGCTAACCCATTTTAACTAACTTATACACATCCGATGGCCTTCACATTTGGCACGCATTTAAAGTTCCGATGACAATACAATAATATGTCATTATTAGGCAGCCTTCCCCCCTACGAGGGGAGTGGAGGGGGGAAAACACCTAAGCTTGTCCGATTTCCACCAAAATTCATATACGGGGCTTTTGGGGATAAGTAATACGAATTTTTGGTCAGAGTTTAAAAATTCAATATGGCGGATTCAAGATGGACAATTTTCGATCATGTTTTATTTATTTATTTTTTTTATCCACATCCCATTGTGGTCAAATTTGGTATGCGTTTATAGTTCCGGTGAAAATACAATAAAATGGTATTTTCAGGTACTCATCTCCCTCTAACGAGGGAATTGGAAGGGGAAAAAGATTTACTTTGTTCAATTTCAATCAAAGTTGGCATACAGGGGTTTTTCAGGAATGGGATATGAATTTTGATCAGATTTGATAATTTCAATATGGCGGATTCAAAATGAACGATTTAGGGTACAAGTTTAAAAATTAAAAAAAATATTTTTATTAAAAAACTTTTAAAGAACAAGCTTTTATTAAACGCACTAAAAAGTAGAAACTAATTCTTTATCTTTATTATACTATAATAAAAGCGATGGGCGCAAATTGAAAATTTTAACTTTACGGTAACAAAGAGAGAACTACAAAAGAAGAACTAAATTCTTCTTCTTCTACTTCTGAAGTCTGAAACTAGTCAGTGGTAGAACTACCGGAGGAACCCAAAAATCCAATTGTTTTCTGTTGGTAAAATTCTCTTTTTTATTCATATTTAACTGCACTATGGACATAAGGAATTTACTTCTCATTCTGGTATTCTAGTGTTTGCCGAGCATTTGTCCATGACTTGTTGATTTGATCGTCCGTATTATTCGTCCATAAAACTAGTCAGTAGAAGAACTAGTGGAGAAGGTCAAAAATCCAATAGTTTTCTGTTGTTAAATTCTCTTTTTTTTTTATTACAAGCTTTTATTTAACTTCACTCGTATATTTATTTGTTTGTCTATTTGTATATTTGAATGTAATGAAATCTTGTAGCTTAATTTTGACCAACTTCCTAATATTCGATCGGCTTCAAATTTGGTACGCTTATATAATTGCGGTAGCAACACAATAATATAGTATGATGGACTTGACAGCTCCCCCTTACTCGAAGGGGGTGGAGGCGGGTCCAGTTGAAGTATGCCCGATTATTAGTCATGTTTTGCTAACCAATTTTAACTGACTTATACACATCCAATGGCCTTCAAATTTGGTATGCGTTTATAGTTCCGGTGACAGTACAATAACATGGTATTATTAGGCACCCTCTCCCCCTACGAGAAGATTGGAAGGGGAAAAAACATAAGTTTGTCCGATTTGAACCAAAATTGGTATACGGGGGTTATTGGGGATAAGGAATACGAATTTTTGATTAGATTTTGAAAACTCAATATGGCGGATTTAAAAACCCTAAGAAGGGTGAAACACCTGTTTTCGTCTAGTCTCCAAGTCGCACCTGGTATCCTTTCTTGTGGTGCACCGGTGTATTTTGTGTGGTTTGTTTTTTGCTATCGATTCGTCATAGTATAAAGCCTGACTGGTGTCTAAAACCAATCAGTGGTAGAACTAGTGGAAGGGGCCAAAAACTTTTTTTGTTGGCAAAATTCCCTTTTTTATTAGCGTTTAACTTCACTGTGGACGTCGGGAATTTATTTCTCATTCTGATAATATATTTTTTTTTAAATTTTTACAAAGAATAATACTAATGTAAAATGGGTTCTTAACGGCTCATGAATAAACGTTAGGTTATGTCGGCCTAAATAGGTTTTCATTAACTTTGCGCAGCAGTGCATAGTCTATGATAAAATTAACATCGCCGGCTTTTATTTTTTTTTTAAATTGAATGAAATTACCAAGAATTACTTATTAAAAAATTCATTGTTGCAATTGTTATTTTTTGTTTTTTTTGCATTTCTGAGTATGTTTTTAAATTGAAAATATATTTTTTTTTATACCTTCATCAATTCTGTAGATGACTAAAGCATAACATTTTTGGTTCCTGATGCAAAAAAACTGATCACGGTTGCAAAAAAAGATTTTTGTCCATTTTTTACCCAAAATTAAACAGAAATATCGGCAAATAGCAATATTGCAAAAATCTAATTATTCTTGCTTAAAAATTAGACCATTTCCGTCAGTTTTCACCAAGTTTTTACGTAAAAATTATTTAAAAACGTCGTCAAAATATCAAACAATGAACGTCACCGAGTAAAAAGGCACATTGCTATGGAAACCATTGTTATTTCATTTACCAGCCAACTTGATTTATAGTGTAAAGTTGGTGTGTTGCGAGAAGTGCTCTTCGTTCGAGATTTTTAAAAGTATTTTCCTGTTTTTCTTGGATTTTTTGATAAATGTATTAAAAAAAAATATGTCAACAACTCACGGCTAAACTGTGCTTTTTTTCCTCGCGTTTTTGAATACCTCGCTGCGCTCGTTATTTAAACCAGCGCTTGTAAAAAGGCACTATTTTAGCCACTAGTTGTAAGAACTATTATTTCCTACTAGCGTGCGTAAAAATTAAAAGCGCACTTTTACGCAGGCATTTGCGTTCGGGAAGTTGCATTAGATTTACCCTGTGTCTTTCGCGCACGTATCACTTTCCACGCTTGCTAGGTAAATAACTATTTTTTTCTTACAAAAAAGTATGTCAAAACAAAAAAAAGCAATATTAAAAGTGTCTACGATAATTTTCGTCAGTAGAATTTTTGATTGGAAAAAAGAGATTTGGACTGAAAAAAAATTATATTTTAAAAAATAACTATTTTTTATATGAAAAAAAATATGTTTATTTCAGAGACGACTTTATGCTTTCACAGAGCTTCGTGAAACTTAAATTATTTTTCCAGAAATGAAAAATAAAAAATGAAAAAATAACATAATGCCGATTTTTTGCATTTTTTTCTGTAACTTTTAAATTATCTTAAAAAGCGACATTTACAAAAGTTGTATTTTTGCATGGTCTCCAACTTTTATGATTTTCAACTGCCTTTAATTTCTTCTGTTTTATGTTTTGCAACCACGTTTAAATAGGACCGTATGTGATACACAACACAAATGGTTTGTGGTAAACTGCTTTAACGTCTAGGTAAAGTTGATGTTCTACCCAAATTAATCATAAAGCTTGATCTATACCTTCTGTTAGCTCCTGTGCTAGCTATTCATAATTATTTTTTTAGTCGACTCAGCCGAAAATGACCATTTATTGCCCATTCTTAAGCTCGCTTGACATGGAGCAACGGGAATTGCATGCAATTGGTCTCTTCGCGCGTGAAATTTGTTTATTTTCTTGTAGAACATCGTAAATAGGTCAAATATCATCACCACATAGATTGGGTACATTTGTCGCATCCCGGACGTGGGACGGACGTCGTATTTTTTACTGATTGCAACGTTGGCAGCACAGAAGTTGGACCGTCGTCAAAAAACTTAACAAGTACTACAAGTTCAGATGTCGGGCTAACTTAAACCACTAATATCATAAATTGCCTATATTTTATACTCTCTATGACGTTAGATGCCGTGCAAAACTAGTCGGAAGACGGAAAAATGCTATTTGGGCCCATCCCGCTCTCGCTTTTTTTATGTTTATTTTAGTATAGTTTTTTTATCTGTTAATATCATTTAGTTGAACTAGAAGCACATTTCTTATTTAAGAGTTTACCGGATCAAAGTAAATTTAAATCCTATATTACCTGACGTAAAATTCGCGTCAACTCCAGGAACTTTTAAAAAGGAAGGTAAATAAAATCCTGAAGTTTTTAATTGGGAAAACTTTTAATGGTTTTCATTCTATTACCGTTCATATTTTTTTTACAAAAATGTTCGACTTGGGATTGATTTAAATTAAAATAACAGTTGATATTTAATTCAATCATTTTAATTGAAATTTTCCTTGTATATTTAATTTTAATTATTTTTTAACATTAAAACGTTATCGTTAAACGTTATTAAACCATTATCGTGGAAAAAAAGGCTCTGAGAACTTTCCTAAATTTCTTAATTGTTTTATACTTGGTGGTCCAGTTTGAAAAAATTTTCATTTCTATTGGAAGAAAGAGAATAAAGTAAAAAAAAAATTGTGAGTGATTCAAGGTTGGAAACCAAAGTGTTTCATGATGTATGGGAAGGGTGACCAGTGAAAGCTCTGATGAGCTCACGCTGGTTATCCAGAGCGAAACATCGTTTAATCATTTCTCTTCGCTTTGGTCCTTTGTGTGTTCCTTGAGGGATGCTTGAATATTCGTTATTTCCAACCAAGATCTTTTGATCTTTTGTTTTTTGGTTTCTTTTCGGTTGAAGTAACTGGTTTGGAGGTTTTTAACTTATTTTTTTTGTTGTTTAATTATTGTTTCTAAAAAAATTATAAATCTATTAGCCAATATTCGGAACACGTTCTTGACAATTGTCCTAACTCTAGTTAGTTTCGATAAATAAAAGTAGCAGCTGGTTTTCAGCAATTGCTTTTGCCCTTAAAAACTTTCCATACAATCGGTCATCCACTCCCACATCAATGTATATAAATATAGTACAGGCTGTTTCAAATTGGACATTTTTGGGGGGTTTAATGTACTTCCAGGGGAGATTTGGAAAAGGTTTTATAACTTTGTTATTTATGAAAATTTTACTTTTATGTAAAAGCTTTTTCATAGATTTTTTTATAAGGAGTTTTTGAGTGGTAACGGTTTTTTTCTAGTTTTTTTATTTTTTAAGATATATCATAAAGTTTGTATTTTTCTTATGGAATGAACCTTATTTTTTTTACTTTCATTCATTCATAAAATTCCCTTAAAAATGATGTATCACACATGAAATTCGGTTTGGTAGTTTTAGAGATATTTGACTTTTTCTTTATTCCTATAGTAGGCTATGCTTATACTTTTTATTTGCATTGTTCATAGGCAATAATTTCAGAAACTTATAGTAGGCCCTGATTTTTTTCCGTTTTTAAGGAGGTGAGTAATTAATCAAACCACCTATGGTTTGACAGACATTACAGTTTGTCTAACTTTAAAATCTGCAATTTTTTGGAAAACCTCCCGTAACTCGAAAACGACTTGACATATCTACATGCGGTTTTCACCATTTAAATTCTCTTGAAATTTGAGCCTCGCAAGTAGGGGTCAGTTTTTTTTCTATTTCCCCTGGAAGTACCTTAAACCCTCCAAAAGTGTCCAATTTGAAACACCCTGTACATGTACAACACGAAAACAGTCCAAAGACTGTTCTCAAAAGTAAAAGAACTTACCCCCAAAATTAATCAAAGTAGTGTCATATACAGGATGCCATGCTCCAACTGTGATTCTTCTTATGTAGGACAAACAAAAAAGTACCTAAAAAATCGAATGGCAGAACACAAGAGAGACTGCAATATTATCAATCCAATCCAAAAACTGGGTTACCTAAACATTGTTTTGACACTGGACATCATTTTTATTCTCAATCGATAATAGGTAAAAACACGAATTTTTTAAAAAGATTGTTTTTAGAAATGTGCCATATTTCTACCAAAAAACCTAATGTCGATTTCAACAAAAACACAAAAAACTTGATCGCAATCTACCACAATATAATAAACAACCCCTAAACTGTGATAACCTGTGATAGGCAACCGCTTTAATCCTGTTTTGTGAATTTTTTAGTTTATGTTATTGGGTTTTACTCATATAGTTTTACTAAATTTAATTTCATTGATGCCTTAAGAAAATATTTCCACTTTTTAACCCCTTTTTTATTTATTTACTTTTAATTTTGTTTCTAATTATTATTTCAAAATCTTACCCCCTCGTTTCTACAAAATCAAACTTTTATCATTTTACTATACTGTAGGATCAAATTACTTTAAAAAAATGTGTGGTTTTCTAGTTGCATTTGTAATGTAATTTGTTTTTTAAACTGTCATGTTTGGAATTTTGAAAATCGCCCAGAACCTAGTTTATCAACGATTTATGGGTTTATGCAGAATTTTGAAAAGTTTGGTTGTGTAGCGCCAAGAAACCATAAAAAACCCACTGTTTTGAACGACGAGCAGGAAGTACGAGATGTGATGATTTACGCAGCAGTGGAGGAAAATCGAAAGTTAAGCAGCCACCAAATTGCCGAAGCAGTTGATACGTCTTCAGCTACTGTCTTACTTGTTCAAAAACGCATCAAATTTTTCCGGAGGAGAACTATCGTCATATGGAATTTTGCGAAACAATGATGGAAAGGGCTAATCGTGATGAAAACTTTCTGAGATCTATTCTTTTCACAGATGAAAGCACTTTTCCATTATTGAATCGTCATAACCCAACACACGTTCGATATTGGTCGAGGGAAAATTTGCATTTGTATTTTGACGTAAGAACACAGTATCCCCAAAAACTAAATGTTTGGGGGTGGGTATTGTAGGGGAACACGTAATTGGGCCATTTTTTATTAACGGCAATTTGAATGGTCCTAGATACTTGGATCTACTGCAGCAGCATGTTATTGCAACTGCTAGGCAGTTGTTAGGTGTGAGATATGGTGAAAAATGGTTTCAACAAGATGGTTGTCCCGCTCACAATGTTGGCCTTGTTAGAGAATATCTTGATAATGTATTTCCTAATCGGGTTATTTTATGGCCAGCTCCTAATGACTTCTATTTGTGGAGTTATATCAAAAATAAAGTTTACGGGTATGAAAGGGCTAATAATTTGGAAGAACTTCGGATTAGAATTGAAGAATCTTTTCAAACTATCACCCCTAACATGCTTGGAAACGTTAGAAGGGGTTTTTTATAATAGGCTCGGATATTGTCTAGCTGAGCAATAGGACTTTTCGAACATTTGCTCTAATTCTTTTTTGACTGGGAGAATCTTTTTGGTTTTAGAATGTGTTATTTTATTTTGAGAACTTGCTTTTATTTTGTTTCTCCTTATTATTTTCATTGTAACACGTTGTCAGTGATAAATCTGAGCAGTTGACAATAAAACACTCTTATTTATCAGTGACAAAAAATAAGAAAATTACGTTATAAAAATTTGCGTATTTATTGACCAAATTCTGGTTTCATTGACTACGCTCCACACAGCACCGTAGTTAGAGGCGTACTAAATACTAAACGCAAGTCACGCAAGTGGTGATCGCAAGCCTGAGTATTGGTTGCTTCACTGATAGGTTTGCGGTGTCCCTGCATGTACGTACACTGGCAAATTGGACTTCTTCCGGCCTATGTTCGCATTAGGCTGAAGCGGTCTTTATAGGTATAAGGGCCACCAAAAGTTATTTAGATTAAAGAACCTTGAGAAACCTTTAAAAAGTCAGAGTTGCCAATGCAAAACATAAAAAAGTATTAAAAATTGCACCCTGTATGAGATAAAAGTATGATAAAAGCATACGCAACATTAAATTAATATCCCTCGATCAGTTTTAAATGAATTAAAAATTGATTACTTTTTTGTAAAAATTAATGATATAGATCTTTTTGCATGTACCTGGTAGCTAGAGGAAAAGAATAAATTTATTTTATTTAAAGTTTATTTACTTATCACTTTAACTGAGTGCCAAAGAATATTTAGATTTTTAAGTTACAAAATAATTATTTTGTAGTAGAAAATAGTTTTAATTTTTTTATGGTAAAAAAATTAAAAAAAAAACATGTAACACAAAGTAACTGTTACCGGGAAGAAAAACTTGTTCAGTTTATCTACAACATACTAAAACATTATTGTTTGCTCAAATTTTTTTTTTATTTTTATATCGGGGAAAATAAAACATTGTCAAAAATTATTTTTTCGACTAGACCCTGTATACAACCTATTTTACCAACACAATAATAAGAAAGTCCTTGTGTGGTCCCTCAGTAAACCACACAGTAAATGCCTTTTTGAGCGTGCCCAATATACCCCAAAATGACGTTTTTTTAAACTTTGACTGTCTATATCTCTGGAACTACACATAGAAATCATTTTATTTTCTCACATTATTGTTATCTCCCAGCCCACTATAACATACTAACATTTTGTTAAATTCAACCAGGACGCTTATTCTTGACGGCCCGTGAGGTGAGGTGAGTTTACTTTCGCCACCTATTTCCACGGGGGATGAAGTCACCTCACCTCACGCGCCGTCAAGAATAAGCGTCCAGGTTCTTTAGTGGATATAATACTCAGTCAGTTGGCACAGTCTGAACACTAAACCTCATAGAACGTCGGCATCGTCTTTGTGACACAGAGGCGGAGATAGGCAAATAATATCGAAGAATATTTAGTTATGCAGAATAATACAGAACGCTTTAAATACATAATAAAAGACACCCAGTCAAAATGTATTTAGAAAGCGGGTATATTACGTACAAGCCTTATCAAATTAAATAAAATATTATAAAGTTGAGGAAAATTCATATTATACATAATAAATATTTAAACTAAACTTAGTAATTTAGGACGTGGTGGTTTTTCTTACATATTATCATTATCCGAGTTTTCAGAACTAGAATCATTATTAAATGAAATAATTCACAGGCCAACCAAATAAAAAAAAAAATTTTGGTACCTGAGATCTAAGAACTGATTTTAGATATACTTAAATTGCTGATTCTAAAACTGGCAGCAGATTTTTTCTATTAGCTCTAGTTTTTGAGATAGAGACTATTTGAATTTAGTTCTAATAAAAGGCAAAAATAAACAAATCAACATCTCTTTAAAATTCATAATAGAAATTTGGTATTCAAAACTAGGATCTAATTAGCCAAATATACCTGAAATTGTCCTGACCTGGTTAACCCGAATTACTCAATCCTATTAATTTTATTAGCTATTTTCAATTTGGAATTCCCTATGATCCGATCTCCCCATACCTGCCCAACCCAGACTAATTAGTTTTGGAAACATAGACCTTTTGTCTACCTTTATCCTTCTCGACTTAGTATAGTAGTTAGTGTAGTTTTTGTAAATAAAGTTGTGTCATAATTTTTTGTACATTTTAGTCGTTTTATAGTGTTAAAACTAAAACAATGGCATCCACAAGCAGGCGTAGGTGTGTAAACTATACAGACGTTTTTTGTTATGTATGTGGCGAATACACTTTGAAAGAAAGTAGAGAAACGATTTCTGAATTTGTGAAAAGGTCTTATCTATCTACTTTGGCGTAAATCTTGGGCTCCACATGTAGTGTGCAAAACATTGGTTGAACATTTGCGACAGTGGACAATTGGACACAGAAAGTGCCTGAAATTTGGTGTACCAATGGTTTGGAGGGAACCACGTAACCATTATGATGACTACTATTTTTGTCTCGTTAATATTAAAGGCATAAATAGAAACAATCGACATAAATGGACATATCCTGATCTAGATTCTGCAAGAAGACCTGTACCGTACTCTAAGGAAATACCCATTCCAACCTTCAGCAGTCTCAGAAACATCAACGTCTGATGAAGTCCAAAGACTGCAATCAGAAAACGACAGTGAATTTGAAGCAGATTTAACAACTCCTCAGTGTTTTAATCAACAAGAACTGAACGATCTCGTGAGAGACCTATACCTCTCAAAGGAGTTTGCTGAATTACTTGCATCCAGATTAAAAGAAAAGAACCTTCTTTATCCAGGCACTTATGTTACATTTTATCGTAAGAGAGAAAAGGATCTGCTACCTTTTTTCACTCAGGAAAATAAGCTGGTATTCTGTAGCGATATAAAAGGACTCTTAGAAAAAATGCGTTTGCCAGAATACACTTTAGACAATTTGCGCCTTTTCATTGACAGTTCAAAACCTAGTCTAAAATGTGTCCTTTTACATAACGGTAACAAATATGCCTCAATTCCTACATTCTACTACCATGAAAGAGGAGTATAAAACAATAGCACAAGTTTTAAAACAAATTAAATACGAAGGACATCAGTGGGCAATTTGTGTTGATTTGAAAATGGTGAACTTTCTCCTTGGAAAGCAAAGTGGATATACAATATACCCCTGTTTTTTATGTCTTTGGGACAGCAAACCTAAAGATTGGATTAAGAGAAATTGGCCTTTAAGAGATCCTATGGTTCAAGGAAAACAAAACGTAGTGAATGAACCTTTGGTTACGAGAGAAAAAATCTTACTACAACCCTTGCATATCAAGTTGGGGCTTATGAAGCAGTTTGTGACAGCTTTAGATCGAGATGGAAATTGTTTTGGGTACTGGCCACGTAAGTTTTCTGGGATTAGCACGGAAAAACTAAAAACTCAAATAAGACAACTTATTAAAGATCAACAGTTCATTACATCAATGAATGAGAATGAATCTAACGCTTGGGGTTTATTTGTTCAAATAGTTAAAAATTTTCTTGGAAATCACAAAGCAGACAATTACATAGAATTTAGTGGAAACTATGCTTTCAAATTTTCATATTCTCTGTAACATGAGTATAAAAGTTCGCTACCTCCACAGCCACCTAGATCGCTTTCCAGAAAATTTAGGTGACTGTAGTGAAGAACAGGGAGAAAGATTCCATCAGGATTTTACAACTATCGAAGATCGATATCAAGGACGATGGGATAGCCACATAGTGGCCGACTACTATTGGAGCCTTCAGCGAGACTACACCAGTAAACTCCATGCTAGAAAGTCGTATAAAAGAAAATTTGTAGGTGATAGTGACTAATACGAGTATGAATAGTTAAGCTACTTTTTATAATAAATATTTAATTATATGTGTTTTTTTTTGTTACTGGCAACGTAAAATATATATAGAGGTTAAAAAAAGTAAATAATTCCTATTTAAAAAACTAGATCTGATAGACGAAATCTGATGGCTATTTCGGATTCTCCACCTAAAAGTTACCCAGGAAGAGTTAAAAAATCGCCGGCACCAAAATGTGTGTTAGCCTGTGATTGGATTAATCAGTGGTGGAACGTAATATTGATTTGCCTTTTCAATAACATGGTTTAAACAATTTTTCCATAGGTCTGTTTCGCTTATTTGGCCGATCCCATTTCTAATAGTAATTAAAGGCGAATCACTAATTTGTGGTGTATTATCGTCCCTTCATATTTGTTTCTTCATTGTGGCCCAAACTATTTCGATCGGATCAAAAATGCAATAATATGACGGAAGTCCTAAAACGGTGTGGCCGTCCCTCTTCTTCGGTCCTAGCCGGATGGATATAGTAAGCAGATTGCTGGAAAGACTCTCCACACTACGCTGATGACTGTACTTTTGTATACGCGTGTAAAATTACCAATTTTGATTAAAAAATTTCCTGTAGCCCAATACCTGAGTTTTAAAAGCACCATCTCTGTTGGTGTCAAAAGCACGATTTCAGAAAAAAAAGGTATTAAATAAGGCACAGGCTTTTGTGGCATTAACTTTTCACATGTCATGAGATATATATGTCAAAAATGAAAGGTTAAAGCCCGTTTGTTATGGTGCAATAAATCATGAATTGCATGCAAGTTGTTTCATCATATTTAATAAGTCCAAATTGAGAATTTTGTTGAAAATGAAGAAGCAACAAAAAAATTCGAAAGCTCGGTCATTTTGTAAAAGAGTCTTACAGTAAAAAGCATTTGACCAATACCCTGTAAATTTCCAGTCATCGAGAAAACCTCCAATAATGGTCATTAGAAACCAAAAACTAAACATAAATCCATTCATACAATTTTCAGAAAAGGTTACACAAAATTGACAGAGGGGCTTATACTCAGAAAAAACGGCGTAATCTTATTTACTGCCTTTTTAAATACTTACTGCTGAGTTTGATATTGCATTCTTTCTTCAATTTGGTCAACGAGAAACCTCACCCCCTCTTTCGTTAATCTCCCTGAATCACCAGAATAATCTCCGCAAAGTCTTCATCATCTTATAAAAGTTAAAAATTCACCTCAACCAGCAGGTTCAAACACTGAACTATCGTTAAAGGGCCATTGAACAACCGGCCCCAAAAGATTAATTATCAACGACATAGTCTTTTTCAAAATTTTGCTCAGCTCTAATAATATTTTCTTGGAAGCCTTTTCTGGTATTTCTAACCCTTTGGTTCCCAGGAATTTAGTCATGACACCTTTTCTTGTGTTGCTGTTTGGTATTTTTGTCTTTGCATCGTCAAGTACTATAACCGAATTTTGAAGAACATTTAACATAAGTTTTCCCTTAACCCATTTTTTAAAACAATTCTTCCGTCATATCTGCAGAAGATTGTTTAATATTTTTTGCAGATAGCAGCAGCGCATTTGGAACAAAACACAATTCACTTCCAGCATGTAAAATGATTTTGAAATTTTTGAGAAATTCTATAATTTTATGGAACACTGTAAGACTCGTCTGCCAACTGACATTGGAAGCACTATACCTCTACTTACGCCAAAATGATCCGTCAAATCAAACAGAGTTGGTTAAAAGTGCTTAAAACCAAAACAGACTTAAATTTGGACCCGTAGAAAATTAGGCGGATATTTTTAGTGCATTATCAAAAATAAGTCTAAGATTTTTTTCCGTTCCTTCTCCCATCCTCACCCACCACTTTATCAAAACCACCAAGAATTAGAGTATTTGGCCCCAAATTATTTTAAATTTACCCCCAAATGCAAAAAGTCTCCTTGAGTCACGATTCTTGAGCGAATTATTAAAATAAAACTTATAATTCACACTCAAAGAGGCCATAAATCATTTGCACAGCTAACAAAGAAAGCGATAATTTCTGATTAGGCTGACTTTAAGCGAGCTTCGAGTTCGGTCGGTTTTCTCTGAGCTCCATTAATTAAGAGAGTTTATATTTTTTTGTTAAATACTGTTGCTTTAAGTTTGTAATTTATATAGGAGCAGGGAGTTTTTTGTATTTATTTAGAACTAACATACGCATACATTAAGTTTGAGTTTGGTGATAGTTCCAGGGTGCAGATAATCCATAACTGAATAAGTGAGAAAGGCCCTTTTTTTCTGAACAATATTTTTAATTTTTAAATTTAAATCCATCTTCAGGGCAATCTTAAACATGTTTGTATCTTTAAACACTAGTAATCTAAGTATATTTTATATAATAACTTTTTAAAACTTAAAATTAATGTTATCTTGTAGTAGTAGTAGATGTGTCATTTCCATTTAACAACAATAAAGACAATCACACACACACATATACGTCTAAAAAACGGTCATATTATAATAAAATTGTTTAAAATAGTTATTTAAAAAGACGAAATATATTTTAAAAACCATCAATTTATTTGAAAATACTTCAAAAATCACTCAATTGCAACAAACCTCAAATACCTACGAACTCACAGTGTCCTCCGTTATATGGTTTAGTTAAAATTCATAAATCATTAATGCCTAGAAGACCAGTGGTCAGTTTTATTCAAGCTTCTGCTTATTTGCTTTCAAAATGGCTCAATAACTTTTTTAAGCAAAACTTAAACTTTCAAAATCAGTACACGATTAAAAACACTATAAAATTGGTTAACAACATAAAAAATAAGACATTACCAAACGATTTTCTTCTTATATCATTTGATATTTTGAACCTCTTTCCCAGCATACCGAGAGTAATTGACATGCTAACAGACTATTTGGAATCATGCGACAAATACGACTTCAACTAAAAACGATGCATCACTACCCTTTTAAAGATATGCTTAGACTTGGACTATTTTAAATTCAATAATAAATTTTATAGGATGTCAGAAGGTATTCCTATCCTAGCCTATCCCCTTGTCTAGCAGAATTTTTTTTAGGTTTTTTTCTTCTCTCTGTTCTTTCTCTTTAAACATAATAATCCACTTATGAAGCGCATTTACTTGTGGAATCGGTATGTTGACGACTGTTTTGTAATTTGAACCGGTTCAAGAAATTAAAACTTTTTCTCAACTCTCTAAATTCTTTACATCCCAATATTAAATTTGCTATGGAAATTCAAGAAAAACAGTCTTTTAACTTCCTAGATATTACAATAACCACAGACAGACTATGTAATTCCCAATGATTCGAACCATTTCATAACTCAAAAACTAGACACTTTTAATTCCTTTATACATAGACTGTTTTTAATTTCCCTTTTACCAGTAGATTTCATGAAAGAAAAACATATTACACATCAAATTGCAGTTAATAATGGCTATGACACACAAGTAATTGACAAACTGATTTCATTAATTTTCTTTCTTCTCTAGGCCTAACATCCATCAGGGTCGCAAAAATTTTCAGAAGCCTTGAAGATGATAATATATATAATTGACTTTCATTCAATTTCTACACTTTTTACAAAAAATAAAGACCCTAGAGAGGAACTTGAGAAAAACGGTGTTTACAAACTCAGCTCCAAATACGTGGGTCAAACAGGCAGATGTTATAAGAAAAGAATCCAAGAACACCTAAACAGTCAGAAGTCACCCTCGGACAACCGATCAGCCTTTGGCACACACCTTAAAGAGAATTTTCAGTTATTTGACATTAAAGAAAACTTCAAAATTTTACACAACAACAAAAAAGGCATAAAACTCAACGCTCTTGAGAATATTGAAATTGCCAAACTTCAACTAGATAATAAATCCGTGAGTTTAAATGAACCAGTCCAAAATCATTTTAAAGAAGCAGCCGTAGTGGTTAATCTTTTCAAAAATACGCCTCTCCCTTCCAACCCAATATCGAACTCCCCCATTCCAATTTCTCAAACCTCCGCCACAAGTCCACCTGCTTTTTCTACAACCGCTTTTCCAACACCCGCTCTTCCTACACCCGTAATGCAACCCCAAAAACCATCCCAAAAGAGTCAAAGCACAAATACACTTCATCCCTCAACTCAGTCCTCCCTTTCCAACTTTCCAACCAGCCAATCCCCAACCCAACCCGCCTTTCACATTTCCAATCAACTCGCTCCACTTTCAACTTCCCTTCCTTCCAAACAAATAGTTCTCTGAGTAGAGAAAAAAATTTGTAGAGAAGTGCAAAATCTCGATTCTGATGTAGCCCTAGTTTGTATTGGGTGATTAACAATGTCTTGATATATATATATATAGAATCGAGATTTTGCACTTCTCTACAAATTTTTTTCTCTACTCAGAGAACTATTTGTTTTACTGGACTCAGATTATTAAATCTTCTACCACATAACATAAGAAATAAACACATCTTTATCAAACCAATCAAAAATAAAATTAGAAAATGAGTAAAAATAAACAACAACCTTATTTCCAAAACAATTATCTGGTTTTCGAAGTAGATATTTTTTTAAAGTATTATTATATTGTATTACTACTACTATATTTTTTATATTTTTTTTTGTAAAGTAAAACTAATTCTTAATTAACTGTAACTAGGCTAGAATTATGTAGAAAAATTAAATAAGTAGATAAACATATACATAAATTTTAACATTCATCGTATCCTTCGCTCGACATTTACTACAATTTGTTAATATAATAATCAAACTTGTTTAAGTAAATTTCATTTAATTTTGATGTGAAATTTCACTTCTCTGGCTCTTTTGGTTCTGGAGATATAAGAATGGACTCGGATTTTTAGGACACCCTGTATAATTCAAATAAAGGTATATAACTACTTTTTGCAGGAATATACCCATTTTCATGCAGTTGGATCCCAATAAGATCCCAAAAAAGCGGTATTAAACTTGGGCAGGGCCAACGAAAAAGTTCGATTCGCCGCGTTTTCATGGAAGGTTTAAGAGCGAATCGTATAGAAAACGTAATCAGTGCACTCCTCCTATTTTCCATTCTATTGCCCTCTCACTTTTTTCGACAAGGAAGAAAATAGAAGTGAGCGGCCTGAAGTAAAACTCTGCATCACGCACTGAACAAGAATTGGTTTGGTTACGTCGTACGTTATAAGCACAACTTTAACTCTTTTTTTTAAGGACGCTGTCACAAATGCATCAAAGATACGCTAACAAGAAATCAAAAATAGCTTGAAAACTTTAACGGCCAAATGCACCGTTTTAACACTCCGATTCCGATCAGAGAATTCCGCTCAAGTCAATCAAGATCAAGTGAGAAGATCAGTACTACCTACTTACAAAATACCTTTCTGTGTTTTGCAACCTAGTGTACTTTTTTCTCAAGAGCTAAATAGGATTTACCTCTGTGTTAACCAACACAATGTTAATTTCATAACATATTAAAAATAATACATAGGAACTGACCAAATTATACTGAAAAGAAAACTCAAGAAAAAAGTGGTCTCACTCCCAGTTTCTTGATTACAATAAGGTATGGACTCGGTATGAGTAATAAAACTCAAGTAAAAGGAAGCTAAACACCTGTATAGTGTTTTCCAAAACTTTTGGTTCGTTATTTAACGTTACTTTTTTTCCATATCATTTTTATAAGTAGCTACTTTATTTTTTCAATAATTTCATTTTTTCTTTTAGACTGTATAAAAACAAAAAAAAAGGAATTGAGAAGAAAGCTGACTTACTATCAAAGACAAATCCATAAAACAGGTGGGGGGGCACTTTTAAATATTCAGATTATAAAACAAAGTTATCATTGTTTTCCATAAACCAAAAGAATCATAACTTTGTTTTAGTGCAACCAAAGGTTCCAAATTCCCAACATAATTCAGATTATAGTTTTCTTTGAATATTTTATTTGACAAGATGGCGGATGATAAAGAAATATTAAGGCAGTAATTTTTGTTACTTATTTAATTGTAACATTAGTTCAATTATCAGACAGTTCAATCTCTTTATAACTTTATCATAATTATCGGTGAATGGAAAACAAAAACTGCAAACAAAGGAAATGGATGAACTTTCTCCGCATACAAACCGTTAGTAACGGTTTCAGTGGCAGTAAATTTTATTTCACAAGATTCTTATAGCCACCATATTAAGCAGATTATTAATTGTTTTAAGTTTGTAAATAGTGCATACATACATACAAGTTTGGGAAATAAATATTTTGTTATGTTATGTAATTACTTTTAATAAAACCCTTTTAATTACAGAGAGATACACATTTTAATACTTTTTTTGTCAGCAGCTAAGAGGCAGTGGCAATATTATAAAAATCTGTTGCCACAAGACGCTCCCTATCAGTCTCGGGCATTCTCACGTAAAGTGGCCTTTTTCTAACAATGGCATTTGTTTGTGAGCACCAGTCAAATCTCCAATTGTTATCTGGTGTCCAGCACATACATAAATTCTTGGTAGAGCCAAAAATTGATCCATAGGGCTTAGTTACAAATATACATCATACAGCTGTTATGAATAAGTGGCATAACTACCATCTATCAATTTGAGGCAAAGTTCGGGGGTCCGGCAATGCAGAGGGGGTCCAGTCGGTCTTGAACATTTTTCACCTGTGGTGCTATTTTTTTTTGTTTTATGCTTATACTCCTTTTTGTTGCATTACACTGGATCTAACTGAGAAGGTATCATAATATTGAATTCAACAAACTTACAAATCATGGTCATATTCCAGGTCTCCCTCAATAATTGGAGGAAAATCTAGATTCTAGAACGGTCTCTTTTATCAGTCGGAACCTTCTAAAACAACACATGTTGTCCATGGTTTCAAATGAATCCGCCCGTTCCCACCTGTGGCGAGGAAATCCAAAATCGATTATATCAAGAATGTCTTGATTATCCTCCTGAAATATTTAATTTTCTCTTTCCATGACTTCAATTTCACAAATCACGACAAAACTAGTAAAAAAAAACGAAAAAAATATAAACACAAATATTTCCTGCCACTTACTTTGAGACTAGAATCACTGACTTAACTCTGATCCAAAGTCGGCTGATCCCTGTGTTAATCCGGATTCGATCGATGGTGCATTACAAAATTGACGTTCGATCGCGATCGGACGGCCGATCGCGATTATGTGCTTACAGTGTATACATATAATATTTATGCATGTCAATAAGAGCCTGGGCGTCAGACGAGGGCTGTTACACGCAGAGGTCGTTAAAGCTGGGTTTGATCGAGGTTACATACCAGCAATAATAAAAAACAACAAACGATTACACGGGTCACCTAGTCATTTTAGAACTTTAAGGCCTGCGAGCATAGAAGGTGCCCTAGGTCGTTAAAGTGCATTTTTGCTCTCGGTTGTGAATAAATTATTATTTTTTAAATAATTAAAAGAAAACATTCGCCCGCAGCGTGTAACAGCCCTCGGCGAACGCCTCAGAAAGCTGTACTTTCTAACCTAGGTGCATAAATAATTATAATGCTTCTTAACTAATAAGCCGGTTAGAGTTTTAAAGGAGCTGTTAATTTTTTGGACAGATCTGGACCCATACGCTTGAATAGTTCCCATTTGCAATTAGCAATAGGGAGTTTTTGGAAAAAAAGGAGCGAGAGTTTTATAACAAAAATTCAACTTGCTATTCAACGAGGTAATGCGGCTTCAGTGATAGGGACCGTCCCTCATGGATCAGGTATGAAAGAATTATTTTATTTGGGTATTATTTATTTATTTTATTTTAACCGTTTACCTTCTTTTTAGTTATTGTTATACCTCTGTGGTTATTGTTCTTTGACAAGCCGTCAAGAATGTTATTTCGGTTTATTTTCCTAACTATTTCTGCGCTTACCCATAAAGCAATATATTATGCAACTCCTTAATCAAAAAGTAACCATTTCAAACTTTCTTTATGCAAATTTGCCAAAGACGTAAACACTTTGACTTGGATTGAAAGAATTAACAATAAACAAAATTAAGATAACAACGAAATTCATTGTTATTTACCACAAGGCGTGCTTATTACATTTACTTCTGTAAATTCTCGTCAAAGTTTACGTCAAAGTGTTTGTATTTTTGTTTATTTTAAAGAATGTTTAGGACTGTTACTTTTAGATTAGGAAGACAGATGCACAACATATTGCTTACGCTTATTTATTATATAAGCTTAAAAAGAGTTAGGAAAATAAATCGAAATAACTTCATTATTGATGGCTTGTCAAATAACGATTGCCACAAAAGTTGTTATTTTTTATTTTGACCAAAAACTTCCTAATATCAAAAACCGGTATACACATGCACCGTCATTTTGAAGTTGCTTAAAAAATGTTAAAAATGACACAGTATTTCTCGCCGACGTTGACAGTTTTTGACATTCGAAATGTCAAAACCTAGAAGCTTTTATTTGCTTACTAAACGTTGTCGGCAATCAAAAAAGCAGAGGCAGATCTTAAAATTTTTTGATTTTTTTTCTATTTAGGATGCCATATATGACAAAAAGTTTCAAGGGTACAAAAAACATTATGAGGATATGAAAGTTTGTAGGTAGTTAAGGATGCTTATGGATGCAAAATTTTTTGATGATGTCTGTGTCTCCCAAAGAAATAGAAGGGTTAAAAAAAATGGGGTTAAGCCTGCGCAACAGATCCAACAACAAGCTATTTGCAACTACACCGAAAAAAAATAGTTGGTTGGCTTATTTCCGAATTACACTGTTTATAAAAAATAAAATTAAGAATAATTTAAAAGGTGAATTCTATTCGACCTTCGTTTGCATGTGATCAAGGGTCTGTCTGCTTATTTACTTATTTGATTTAAACATAAACGGTGTTTTTTACTGGTACAATAGCATATTATATTTCCATTTATTTTTCCAAACCAAAAAGTGTGTTATTTTTGAATCTTGTTAAAAGAAACAAGCTTGTGAAGGCTTAAAAAACTGAATAAAACAATATTTCTCTAAAAATATAACTTAGAATTTGAAAATAATTAGTCTTTAAAAGCCATTCCTTTTTATTATATTTTAATTGCAGTTACGAAGAGCCTGGTGTTCACTGTGTACTTCTTTTCTATAGATCATGGTGAATGCGCTGGTAAAAATATCTTCCTTTTATTTAGATTGAACTATTATAAAATTATCAATATTTTAAATGGATGCATTTTGTTCTGGTGGGTTTTTAAATAAACTTAAATATTTCAAGTAAAACCACATTGAAACCCTCCTTGTAAACAACTAAATTTAATTACTATGTTAAACCACATGTTCTTATTACAAATATAATCATAGTCAAACTTTTTCTTATATTTATTAACTAATTATATCTTGTCTAAATCATGTGAAAATTTATCCAATTGTATACTTGTTCACAGAGTCCACAAAAAGGTACCTCTGGCCTTTGCAGTAACCTGAAACAAAATAAAAACAACTTAACCAAGACCCAATCGGTCATCCTCGCACAAATTTCAAATCTGCAACATTTATTAAGTTAAAAAATTAAAGTTTTTTTTATTTAGACTTATTCTTGTCAACTACTTAAAACAGAAAAATAAAGTAGACCTTAGAAAATATCTCTGAAAATGTTGACCAATAAAATTGATGGAGGCTTGCAGATGTTAACCAATAGCAAACGAATTACAGCGATAATTTGCACTAAACAGCCCATTTTAACACATATTTTGCCTATTACTATCAGGTAGAGTATTGTTTATGAGGACTGAACAAAACAGCTCAGTGAAACGCAAGTTGTAAAGGTTAGGAATTTCAGGAAATAGTCCGCAGAATATGCCTCGTGCAGCAAATTATCATAATTTTTACCTCAGCACTCAAGCACATTCGCGTTTATCGTCAATTTGCTATAACTCGGGATATTATCTATGATAATATTAATATTATATAGTGACTTTTAAAATATGTGTTAAAAGGGACGAAGGAGACTTTCTTGTCTACTTACGAGAAACCAGTTGTAAGTTATTGAAGTTTTTAAGTTCCTGTCACCGTTAATCCTTGAAGTTGTATAGCCTCTATGAACGATTGGTCTCAAATCTACTCATGTAGGGTTTGAGGACTCCTTATATTTCCTAAAAATAACAAAAGCAAGTTTATCACAAACCAAATAATATTGATTGCACTACCTTTGTCGTCAGTTGACAAACACAAGCGCGGGTTTCGGAGTGGGGGTAATTGCCCCCCACCACTAAACTTACATTTTTCACAAAAAGATTTAAAAAATCAAGAATTCTCCGCCAAAATTGAACAAAATTTTCGCCTGTGGCGCTATAACACCATGAATTTTTTCTTACTACAATATTTTCAAAAAGTTTTGCCTTCGCCAAAAATCTGATTACCCCCCTAAATTTGGAGCCAGGTCCGCACTTGACACAACACCCACCTGTTAGTTTAGTTTGAAGATCAACTGTCCTTGACTTTCTTAAAGAGCCTTGTCCATTTAGAGCTGAGCCACATCAAGCTTGGAGCGTCTCGCCTGCCTTTGTGTGCTTATTTTTGACTTTAAGTTTGATATTTCCTGCGATATATACAGAGGTTGTGCCCAACCGAATGTTCCTAAAAGTAGAGTACAAGAAATAATAAATAAAGGAGATTTATATTCGTTTTAAAGAAATAAACAAACCTCTGTATCTGTATCTGTATATGTATCTGTATCTGTATCTGTATCTGTATCTGTATCTGTATCTGTATCTGTATCTGTATCTGTATCTGTATCTGCATCTGTATATGTATCTGTATATGTAACTGTATCTGTATCTGTATCTGTATCTGTATCTGTATCTGCATCTGTATCTGTATCTGCATCTGTATCTGTACCTGTCATTACTCTTGAAGGCATTTGGGCCACAAATTGGTCTTTGTTGGCGAAAAGTAGGGATTTGTTTTTGCACTTGATTGTTTTTAAAAATAATATAACAACAACATTTCATGTAGAAAGTTGCCAGTTCGCGAAAATACTTTCCAAAAAAAAAGTGAAATTAAAGTCTAGCCAACTCCTACAGCATGTATTTTAAAAACAATTTGTAATTTTTTTAGTTTGAAAAAGTTGCTGGATAGTTAATTCAAAATGTTTTCATTAAAAACAAAATTATATAGAAAGAGAGACCATTTTTTTTATTTTGCCCCCCATTATATTCTTCTTCCTGGTTCCAATGGTTTTAATCTGAGTTGACTCTTAACTAAAAAAATTATTATATTAAAGAGATTTAAAAATATATTTGGTAAAAGTATAGTCGAAATTCAGTTCAAATACTGGTTTCATAAAATTTGTAGGGCGTCTGTGGGATTTGTAATCCTTAAAAAAATAATTATCATGAAAAAAAATCTTGTGATATGAGCTTTTTTACATACTAGGTATCAGGGTTTTCAGAAATGTGAGTTTTTTGCGGCACTAGTATGTTTTATTTAGAAATCCATAAAATATATGGCTAACCTACCTAATAGAAAAAGCTGATATCCTTTTTCACAAAAACCTTTCTTAACAGCAATTTTGACAAATCAGTTTTCAGTTCACTTTTGGAATTAGGTAACTGCGAATAAATTTTACATTGCAATAAAATAAGTTTTTACCTGTTCCTGGGGATACCGGCTTAAAAGTCTTGTTATAACTTAGCCTCTTAAGTGAGTTGGGTTGGACTGAGTCCATCTTCTACTTGGTAGGTACTAATCTAAAAAAAACAAATTATTGTAAGATAATAACAGATACAACAAAAACTGTTTAAGAGGAGTTTGCTATAAATTGTAATAAGTCAAATACTAGCACCACAGGCAATTAAAAAAAACTTATGTGTACAAATTAAATAGAAACTAACCCAGGAATCGGAAAATATTTATTTTTTTATTTAGGAAACCAGGGAAGTAATTTTTTTTATGAGACCTACCAAAAATCCTTTATACATCTGAATTTTTCTGACATTGATCAAAGTTAGAAAATTGGCTTCTTTGTAAGAGCAGGGGGCGATTACACAAGCTATAATAAGCTATAATAAGCCCAAAAAACAATTATATTTATAGCTAGATAATAAGTATATTAAAACCGAGATTAAAGTTAATGATCAAGTTATGACTTAAAAATGTGTTTATGCATTATAAAGTTGGCCTTTAGTTTTAAAATAATATTTATTACAATTATAAAAAGTGTGTAAACACTGAAAAAGTCCATCTTTTTTGATCGAAAAATGACACCATAAGACCATTAAAACTTTACCTCTCTCAGGTAAAGCTCACTTTAAAACAGAAAAAAAAGAGTAGATTTTTAACCCCAAGTCTCAAACTACTATTAAAACTAATGATTTACTTACTCTTTAACTCCAAAATCCAAAGTAATACCCTGTGAAAACTCTAAAACACAACGCGGAGATCAATCCACAAAATAAATATGGCTGCTAAGTTGACGGAAGCGTGACGTGCTGCAACAATTGAATGGGTATGTTCAAAAATACAATTTTTTGCTACGGGTCTGTTAAGATCGCAGTACCGTTTGGTTTTGAAAGTTACCACCCCTGAGCAGGTTAGCAATTGTTTTGGCGATCGTCTTTTGCGATAGAATTAGTGTGACCAGATTATAGCTACTACTGATATTAAATTAGCAGGTCGTGCCCATGGAAGAAAATGGCATTCCAAAAGCAAGGAGTTTCTTTTTCCATTTAAATTTTGCGCGCTCATTTAAAGAATTTAAAATTCAAACTCCTCTAAAACCAATTTTGTGTCTAATTTTTTTTCAAGAGTATCAAGGGGAAATCTTGCATAAAACGCCCGAACTACTTTCCTGCCAGAGTCATTTCTCTTCTACCAGGAGAGTCCGGGTAGTGTCGGATTCCTACCGACTAAAACCCCCCAATTGTGGCTCAGACCAGCCTGATGGCTGGCCAGAGTCACTGCACTGCAGCCATTACTGGCTTATTGTGCACCCTTTGATCCTATTTTAATCACTCCCCTGTACGAGATTGTACAGGTCTTTAATGGAGCAGTTTCTAGTGTTGAGTCTAGTTTAACCACACCATTAAATTTTCCCCTGTACGAGTTTGCACAGGTCCTTAATGGAGCAGTTCCTAGTGTTGATTCTAGTTTAGTCACACCATTACGCAGTACCGTTTGGTTTTGAAAGTTACCACCCCTGAGCAGGTTAGCAATTGTTTTGGCGATCGTCTTTTGCGATAGAATTAGTGTGACCAGATTATAGCTACTACTGATATTAAATTAGCAGGTCGTGCCCATGGAAGAAAATGGCATTCCAAAAGCAAGGAGTTTCTTTTTCCATTTAAATTTTGCGCGCTCATTTAAAGAATTTAAAATTCAAACTCCTCTAAAACCAATTTTGTGTCTAATTTTTTTTCAAGAGTATCAAGGGGAAATCTTGCATAAAACGCCCGAACTACTTTCCTGCCAGAGTCATTTCTCTTCTACCAGGAGAGTCCGGGTAGTGTCGGATTCCTACCGACTAAAACCCCCCAATTGTGGCTCAGATCAGCCTGATGGCTGGCCAGAGTCACTGCACTGCAGCCATTACTGGCTTATTGTGCACCCTTTGATCCTATTTTAATCACTCCACTCCCCTGTACGAGATTGTACAGGTCTTTAATGGAGCAGTTTCTAGTGTTGAGTCTAGTTTAACCACACCATTAAATTTTCCCCTGTACGAGTTTGCACAGGTCCTTAATGGAGCAGTTCCTAGTGTTGATTCTAGTTTAGTCACACCATTACGCAGTACCGTTTGGTTTTGAAAGTTACCACCCCTGAGCAGGTTAGCAATAGTTTTGGCGATCGTCTTTTGCGATAGAATTAGTGTGACCAGACTATAGCTACTACTGATATTAAATTAACAGGTCGTGCCCATGGAAGAAAATGGCATTCCAAAAGCAAGGAGTTTCTTTTTCCATTTAAATTTTGCGCGCTAATTTAAAGAATTTAAAATTCAAACTTCTCTAAAACGAATTTTGTGTCTAGTTTTTTTTTTTAAGGGTATCAAGGGGAAATCTTGCATAAAACGCCCGAACTACTTTCCTGCCAGAGTCATTTCTCCTCTACCAGGAGAGTCCGGGTAGTGTCGGATTCCTACCGACTAAAACCCCCCAATTGTGGCTCCGACCAGCCTGATGGCTGGCCAGAGTCACTGCACTGCAGCCATTACTGGCTTATTGTGCACCCTTTGATCCTATTTTAATCACTCCACTCCCCTGTACGAGTTTGTACAGGTCCTTAATGGAGCAGTTTCTAGTCGTTACTGGGTCTAGTTCAACTTCCCCATAGGGCTATACCGGCCATATTCGGTCGCCAGAGCCTCGTCTGTTTTAGACACTGTCTGTTTTAGCACCAGGAGAAGGTGAGGTTGGCATTTGGACATGAGAGGCTAGATACATTCGCATCATACCGATCGAAAACCTCTGGTCCCATGTCCAATGAGTTAAGCATGGTCTCCAACTATTCCGAGCAAATATGAAGGTTACATTATATTCGCATCACTATCCTTTACTCCCCTTTTTTGTCCTAGTGAGTTACCATGGTATCGCCCAGTTAATCATTGAGTTCACTGAGTTTAAAGTAAAAACCAGCGTATTCTGGAGATTACAACATAATATTTCTTTTCCTACGATCACATAAGAAAATTATAAATTTCACAAACTTTGATTCCTTATAAACCACTAAATTTTATAAGTAGACAGAAATATTTTCACATATGTGCGGAAAAGTAGTTTTAGCCCATTTTCTATAAAATAATAATTATTTCAACTCAATTATTGACCAATAAATTACTCACATTCTACACTTCTTATGTTATGTACACTATCGGCATCATAAAAGTGGTACGTGATAAACATAGGTATTTTTTAAATTGTATAGTTATCTACCGGATTATATTTTGTGACAGACTGGTACTAAAATGTGAAAATATTGACATCAAAGATTGCTTTCAAAAATAATTTTTTATATTACAATAATACGCTAACGTATAAAACAACTGTAGCAAAAATTAAAAAACACCACTGTAACGAAAATTATAAAACAATAGAAACAAATTAATTATTCACCTCAATAATACCGTCTAACACTCTTGGTAGAGAATCAGCCAAAATTTCAAAAAGGTTTTCATTTTCACCAATCACTTCTTCATAAGCATTGACTATTAACTGAACCAAGTGATGTTGATTTCCCGGCACATAATTAAAGCTTTCCAGCTTTTTTGAAATTAAACCCCAGATATTTTCCATAGGATTGGCGTCTGGGGTTTTCGCAGGCCAAGGAAGAACTTCAATATTTTGCTCCCGAAACCAAGTTTGTCAAATTCTTGCCGTATGAGCAGGGCAGTTGTCTTGTTGAAAAATAAACTGGTCTTGATAAAGTGCTGTGACGGCTGGAAGCATGGTGTTCTCTAAAATGTCCACGTAAAGCTGTGCTGTGAGCCGTCAATTGATTCGAAATAGAGCACCATGACCTCTAGCAGATATCCAACCCCACATATTTACCGAAAATCTTCCAGCGCGTTCTTGGTGCACGATACACCCGTATTTGTTTTCTTTCACTACAGGACTGGAAAACTTTTCATCGGAAAATATTACCTTTCGCCAAAACTCTGGTTCCTTTAGAGAGTAATTAAGGGCAAAAAGTAACCTGGCCTGTTTTTTTTATTCGTAAGTTTAATTTTTTTAGCAGCTACACGAGCCTTTCCTTACGCGATTTCGTGCCCCTCTTACACATCCTGGAAATTGGGTTAATCTCTTTGCCTGGGCAACAGATGCAAAAGGGTTTTCTTCCATAAAAGCGATAAGGTCATAATCTTGTTCATCAGTTGAAACTTTCAATAAACCAGTCCCTTGTTTTCTCTCTATTGTCTGATCTTCCCATCGTTTTTTAATTTTTATTATCGTGGTTTTACTGCATCCATAATGTCTAGCCACGTCCCTAATTGACCATCCTAGTTGTAGTTTTTCCAGGAGTTGGGCTTTATCAAATAAAGAAATTTGTGGAGGCATTTTTTATTTATTTGTCAGACTGAAATACAGAATGACATACTTTGACAGTTTAAGAAAAATACAATAATGGGTGACTTTGTTTGTAAAAATAGACCAAGGTATTACAACAAAAAGTATTGTGTACCACTTTTATGAAGCCGATAGTGTACTATTTAATTTGCCCAATAAACATATTTTTAGCAAACTATTTTGTTCTTTTATTCTGGGTGTTTTCTATAAAGGAGTAGTCTCATTGGCTGTCCTCAGCATTTGTACACATAGAAAAATTCAAATTTTGGAGGACTTTTAAAATAAAAGACACAGAACCAAGCTGGATTGTACAAAGTAGGGTTGGAATTTTCACAAACTTACACTACTCGCTCAAAACTAAAAGTGCTCCGTAATTTTCTCGCCTAATAATAAAACAAGCTAAGAAAGAGCGGACGATGTTTGATTTTTTTTTAATTCTGGGATTTGAACCCGAGACCTTCCGTGCGGCAGACCGATACGCCGCCCACTGCGCTACGGAGGCCGCTTTGAATAAAATAGCTGGTTATTGACTGACTGTATGGCGTCACAACTAACAAGTTAACAACATTTTAAAAACTTGATACGAAAGACTGACCGAAAAATACATGGCATTTCTTTTCATTTTAGAGATATTAGATACAACTTCAATTTGGTGCTACAGCATACCAAAATTTGACTTTTTTTTTTCTTCAAAATGTTCTCCAACCAATATTGATTATTTGTGTAAGAAAAATAAGCAAATTTTGCTACATGACACAGACACAGTATTTACAAAACCAATTAAAAATTTTTCAAAAACTTACAAAAGTTTTTAGGTTTAACTCTTGAACTAGTAAAGACTTAAATAATTTAATCAAGCCAAATATTTTAAAGAATTACATAATATGTCAGTCAAAGAGCCTACAAAGGAGGATAACCGGCGCAATGAGGACAAAAATATCCTAAGACTGCCAGTGAAAGCACCGCTTAAACCATGGAGGTTCGATAAAAAGTACAAGGTCACATACCAGAACGGAATCAGTGACAAAGGGAAGAACTCTAAACGGAATTAAGCAGAGAGGCTACACAGATGACTCTAAACTGTCAGCCAGGCAGACTATAGGCGCAGGAGTGTACGCGGGAAGCCTAGAAATTCAGAAAAGTTATCCACTTGGAGAACACACAACGGGGTTTCAAGCGGAGGTATATGACATTATCACGGCAGCAACCCTATCGGAGGTCAGGAATCGTAAGGCTCTAAGTGTACCCAAAATAGTCAGTAGTCTGGTGGAGGAGTGCGCTGAAGCATTGCAAATACTGGCTCAAGAGAAGAGGATGACACTCATGTGGGTCCCAGGTCATCAACTTGCCAGACTAGAGGCCGAAACCCAATACATTGAACCGGAACCTCTTCTAATAACAAGAAAACAGGTACAGAGTGAGCTTAACAAATGGGCGAACAATGAACTAAAGACGTCCTGGAGGCAAAATTCAAAGTGCAGAGAATCCAAGCTATTCGTGGATGGTCCGAATGTAGCCAGAACTAAATGGCTCTTAGGCAAGACCCAAAAGGATATTGGACTGCTGACAGAAGTAGGGGCATAGGGGTTAGGAACGGGGTATGGCATTAAGGGCCCATGAAGAGGACTTATTGAAAGACCCACTGGCTGCCTCGATACTACTGCTGTGAGTCAAACCGTTTTTGAGATATTGGAAAATATCCCTTCAAATCCAAATCTAATTTTTTAACTCCCGAACTATTAAAATTTTTAATATGGATTTTTAAGAATTTCGTAGACAACATTTTGTGGTAAATTTTTGAAATGTAAGTCAAGCGGTTTTTGAGATATTTTCAAATGTTTCTTAAAACCCACTTTAAGTTTTCTGTCCGTAACTTAAATTAAAGTATAAATATATAAGTAGATATTTTAAGAGAGTTAAATAACCAGATTTTGGCAAAATTCTTATTTTGTTAGATCACCTCATTTATAATATTTGTAAAAAACTCGTAAAATCCAACTTATTTAAGAGTTTTTGGCAAACTTTTGATATGTTTTTAAGTACACTACACTACAAAAATCCTTCAAAAATGTCTTGCAGCAATTTATTTGAGGTTAAGCCCTTCTATACGGTACCCAAGAGGTCATTTTCCGAAACCTGTTTTTCACAAAAACAACATGCTTTTATTATAACAAGCTAAAACAAAAAAAAAGTTTTAGAAGCAATGTAATTACGTTAGAAAAATAATTAATAGGTTATTGCAGTGCATTGTATTTCCATAATCAAGGATTTATCAGTGTTTACTAAATGTAATCTGACTAATAGGTCGCGATTCTTCAAAAACCGTCAGAAAATCTCACCCTTACAAAAATGGCGATTTTTAAACACAAGTTTACACTAACTGCTTTTTTGCCGGGATTTTGGTTTGTAAACAAACCTTTAAAACTTTTAACACAAAAAACCATAGATACCCATGGAATATGTCGCTGTCATTGTTCAGAAAAGTCACACAAATTCTGCCTTTCTTCCTTTTTAATGTTTATTGGTACGCGTAGTAAAAATTAAATTTATTAATTTTAATTAAATTACAAAATGTTATTAAAATAATCACGCAGTTTCTATTACAACATTGGGATAAATATTCAGGACGCTGTGTTTTTATTTTAAATGCGGCAATAGATAAAAATCGCCAATTTCCAGAATTGTGACGGGTGAAATTTTCTGTCGTTTCTGAAAAATCACGACCATGAAGCTGGATTTAAAGTAAATCGAACTATAGTTGTTTTTCGATTAATAATTGCTTTAAGACGACGAAACCTACATACTAATAGCCACATTGATTTCTTCCGCGGGGTCGTTGTTGCTTATAGATCGAAGGTCCTTCAGCAGTGAAAATTTGCCTTCTTAGTTCTCGACTGTTTACATAGAGGGAGGAAGCGCAACTTCGATCGATACGTTGCGCTCACATATGATGCCTGTATGCACCATTTTCATGTAAACTCGGTTCGCTGTATAAAGTACGATATCAAATTAAATCTTCAAAAGATATTATCGCCTTTTGAACAGTAAGTTAGAATGCCCTCGCTGTACTTGATCGTACCTGACATCCCACTGATTCTAAATCAGCGGTCTTAAAACAAAATTACGCGTTATACTTATACCACGATAAATATTTTTATTTTTAATTAGAAATTAGAAAATTTTTAATTAGAAAGTTAGAAAAAAGAGGAAATAAGAGAGTGGTTGTCAAAGAAAAACATAAACCATGAAAATTTATTTTTAAAAAGTGATCTTTTAAGCAAGTATAAAGAGCCATTTAAAAAAAAATATGTTGTTGACGAATTAGCCCTTATATATGGACATCAAGTTTTGAGATTGCCACCCTAGCATTGCCATTATAACGCAATTGAATTGGTATGGGGTATTAGAAAAAATTATTATGACAAACATGCCTGTAAAAATATCGGTGAGCCTAGCGTTATAAAGTTGTGCAGTGGGAGAAGGTACTTAGTAAAGTGGACAAAGAAGAATTGCGGAAATGCATTGAAAATACGGAAAAAATTATTTTTGAATCTTATGAGACAGAAAAGGTTATAGACGAAGAAAAACCGTTAATTATTACGGATGATATTAATGATTCTGAAAGCATGCATGATATTTCAGATGCAGAGGAAGACTATTTTTTGTATGCATTTATAAGTGTCGCAAAAATATGCTCCGAAAACCGCAACTTTAAAAAATCATATCTCGAAAACCTTAAGACTTACAAGATTTAGGGTAATTTAAACATTGTTGGGAATTTCAATATTTACAACATATAAAAATTTCAAGCACTTTTACTGATGTCGTGTGCGTCCTCCTTTGCTAAATACTATAAAAGCTAAGAAATAATCTTGTTTTACATAATTATTTTTTATTAACTTTAAATGATTTAAGTACTGTTTACAAATGTCCAAACCATGACTTTCCGAATTACTGATGCAAAAAAAATAATTTTGTCTGCGCTTGTTATTTAAACCGACGCTTGTAAAAAAGCACTATTTTAGCCAATAGATGTAAAAACTACTATTATTTAGAAAATCTAATTCGTCTTGTACAGAAAATAAATTTAATTGTTTGAAAACCACCGACTTACCTGCTCAAGTGGTTTTATTGCTTAGCGGACTTCTTAGAACGAATGCACTTAGCGTATTTATTGAAGGTGTAAGATGGTGAATTTCCAAGTAATAATTTCAGCCAAACATTATTTTAAAAAAAAACAGAATTTTAAGCGCCCTTATAAATTTACAAAAAAGATTTGTGGCGTAGAGAGCAATAATTAAGAATCTTCAGAATCTGAAGAGGTACATCTGATAGATGGTGTAAAACAAAATAACTGCTTGTTAATCCGTATCAACTATTTAACTGGATATAGGGACAATAATTCTGGCCTAACTTGATCAGCATATTCTCGGGAAATTTCAAAAAATAATAGATCTGTTAATTTGAATATCTTCAGAAAGTTAAATATCATCTAAATGTACCCTTATAAGCTTGGCAGAAGAAGAATTTCTCAAAATGGGAACACTCAGAGCTATACGCCTGTTTATTGTTAATAGTGGCATACCATACCCTGGGGTAGAGTGCGGCATTTATAGCGAGCAAGTCTTAAAAAATCTTGTAAAGTAAGCCCTTTTGTAGGTCCAAAGAGGCACATCCAGTAACTTTGACACTACTAAATTCACTTTATGTTGATCTTTTTACCCAAAGGACAATAACTGAAAAAGGACATGACGATCTAGCAAACAAATTGAAGGATCTTGAAATAATTCATACCGATACGTCAAAAATTTGTAAACTAACACAATATTTTTTAAACCGACAGACAGCTGCTTATACTCTTTATTAAAAGCCGGAGCTGGGATATGAGAAATACAACATTAAAAGAATTTATATAATATTTTATTCCTTTAAACTTAAGGAATTACACACCACTTATTTTATACCATCTTTTAGAATTGAGTGCTGTAAAAGGCTACAAGGCAATATTTGTCAAAGGCTTCAAATAAATCTAGAACACCATTTTACTCATGAAGAATGACGAGGGTCTGTCTACAAATAGAAAGGCAACATTTTTTGAGACTTGCCCTAATTGGACAAGATCTCAGATTTCGTTTTTAAATTTTCTGTTGTAGAAATCGACAATCCTCATTGGTCCGGACGACCAGAACGCATTTGATCAATGAGAACCCGGCGGAGGCAATAAAAAGCCGGGATTCGTCGAATAGGAGGCAATACGAGTTAGACTAACGAGCGGGTTGGTTTTATGACGCAAAGAAAGTGAACAGCTCAATCTTAGATAAATATTTGGGTGGGTATAGGTCCTTTGATCCACACAGTGGTAAAATGATTAAAAACCTTGATGTTAATTTTTTTATTTTTCTTAGCACTTGAAGATGATCTTGTTAGATCGAAACACGTATTTCCTAAAACGTTGTTTTAATCACATTTTACTCTGTGGAGCAAATGACTTAAACCCTAGGAGTGTACCAGAAGACGAAAACATGAAAGACGACAGGAGTCTTGAGAAAGAGATGTTAGAGGAAAAAGTAAAAAAGATCACTTTAGAATACTAACCCGTCATCGCTGAGCACAACTCGCTGGCCACAGCTTACAGTAGTATACATCTCTGAGTTCTAGAGATAGAATCCAGTCAAACTAAAACATCGTCACCAATTGATCAACATCCGCAGTCTACTCAGAAAAGGCCTTAGATGGATGCGCAAGGCCCGCCGGCCAAGAAAAACGAAAATAACAGCGGCACAGTACCAACACAGCAAACTTCCGACAACTTTTGGTCCTCGACACACAAGTAAAAACATCCCCAAGCCACAAAAACAATGAAAAACTTGAGGGCAGCAACATTAATGAAACAAATCCCAGAGTCAAGTTTTAAAAGGAGAAAACCCTAGCAAGAAAACAAGCCAGATCCTAAGTAGTAATAGTTGGCAAGTATTGTGTAGATCTCTGTAAACGAGAGGTCCCTTTTTCAAGTAGCCGAAAAATACGGACTATACTCATAAGCCACTTTAAAAAATAATTCTCTCACTCCCCAGCCTTTTTCAAGAATGGCGGATGACGACAAAATGGGCGACAAGGATGGCTACGCGTCATCGGCCATAGCCAAACACAATGCCTTGGCTACCGCATATAACAATATGCACCTCCGACTGCAACAAAAAAATCGGAGAGGTTGTATAGAAGGATCAAGTCATTTAAGTCTTTAATGATTCACTTACTAACTTTTAAAAGCAATTTTCAAAAAACACTTACCCATACAAAAAAGACACAAAGTTATTAATTATTTTGTATTGTTATTGCAAAATACCACTGAAAAACTGCTTTTTTTTCAAAATAAACAATATTTTAGAAGAAAATGCCCTAAAACTAATTTTTTTTGACAGGTTTCAAAATAGCAAATGGCGAATACGCAAAAATTTGGCACATAATAGCTTCATTATTTGTGTTTGAGGTTATAAAATTCGTGATTTTTTAGACCACCTCAGGGGGGTGGTTTATATTTATAACAGCCAGAAAGGATTATTTTGTGGCATTTGGTAATACGTTCGTTTATAATTTCCCTAAGTAACCGTTTTTACAAGGATTAATTTACCTTATAAAAATAAAACACCTTCTATTTTGTCCAGAAAAACGACATATTTTGAACCCGTTTTCAGTACAAAAAATATATTTATGAGGGTACTACGAGGTAAAACAAACACAAGTGAAGGTCACTGATTATGCACAAAAATTATACCAACCAAAAAAAAACAAAACAACTATATCAATTTATTTACAAACTAAAAGTAAAACATTGAGGTTATCTAAAAGTTCAGTTAAAAAAACTTGATGAAGATGTAAGCAGAGGTAAAAGATCCGAAATCGCTGTGTGATTGAACGCAGCGCTATTATTTTTAAAGTGACATTTCGACAGTGACAGAAATGTAAGAAAAACTTGCATTTAAGTTTTTTAAAATATTTCATAAATAAAAACACCTTTTAAATAAATACAAAATTAATTTACTTCTTATTTTATTATTACTCTTCTAAATCTTTGTGTGACATCAAGTAATAATTGGAAAAATTAATGAATAAGGGTAAGTTTTAATTAGAGTCATATATAGCCCCAATTTTAATTTATTCTACAGAGTGTTTACTATTTAAACCCCGAGGGTTAAAATTTTTTAATTCTTTCTTCTTAAATCCAACAAAAGATTGTGTTAAGATGATTATTCAATAAACAAATTTATTAAAATTCTTCTTATAAATCAAACTATGTCCAAAACTCAAGAAGGGCTATTTAAAATGCTTAAAAACCAAAAATTTCACTTAAACTTAGGACCGTTTTAAAATAGACTAAACCCTTTTAGTAAATCCCACCGTTAAAATAAATATTTCAACGCATCGGTATCGGTATACGTAACGCGTTCAAAACAAAGTCAAAATACGCTACATTTTTGACTTGCTCATGCCATGTTTCGAACGATGCCTGCTTCTTTGACGGGTGTGATGACAGAATCTGGTTTCATACAGAAGGATGTACGTATCGTTACGGACCCACGAACGTACGCAACGATTTCAATCAGCAGTTCTGTCATCGCATCCTTCAAAATAGCGGACATCGTTCGAAACATCGCATAAACAAGTCAAAAATGTAGTGTATTTTGGCTTTATTTCGAACGCGTTAGGTATACGGATACTGATGCGTTGAAATATTTACTTTAAGTGTCTACTAAAAAACGGCATAAGCTTTAATTTGTAAACTTAAACAATGGCACAATATGAGCATGTTTAGATGACATGCTTATATGACAAAAACGTCAGAAATCTTTTAACCTCCGTGCAGAACTGTCAGAAATAGTGCCGAGTCAGGCTATGCCGACCTTATGTACCGATAAGTCCCTATTAATTCGGCACTATTTTTGACAGTTCCGCACGAAGTTTAAAAAGCTTCTGACATTGTTTTCATCTAAACATGTCATCTAGGCATACTCATATTGTGCCACAAATATTATGAAAGTCGGCATTATTTTGACTATATTGATTTTGCGACGTCAACTTTAGGTTTAAGGCTAAAGTTTTTCCCCAGATTTTAAGTAAAAAAAAAGTACAACACAAAATATCTGAAGGATTTTTCAAAATTCTCAATCATTTTTTCTTCGAAATAAAAGCTCTGGTGCTATCCCAAAAGCCTCAAAATAATTGCAGTTTAGAACAAACCGGATTTACAAAAAAAATAGAGAAATACTCACAAATTCCTCTGGATTACATTTCTCCTTTTTATATTTCCTTGCTTTAGCGAAAATAAAAACTAAGTTTCCTTTTTTCTAAAACCGAAAACGGATCAATCATTCACACTTCATTGAATTTGAGAAACACACACAGTTCAAGTGTTGGCCGATAGATCGCAGAATTTATACGATTCCATGGTAACTGCAGGTGTTTTGTCAACAAACTTTAAATCGGGCCGAAGTGGGACAAAAGAATATTTTTACGTTTTCTGACAGAAAACCATTCGAGGTTATGTTTATCTTTTAAAAATGTATTTTCAAAAACATTGATCTAAAACAAATATGAAACCACTCCGCGTATACGGTCGCCCTCCAAAAAAGGCCTAAAGCTGCGCGGGCATTACCCCGAATCTATCAAAGAACCAAGAGAACTTTACTGGTTCGCTGGGATTACTAGGAATTCGCATAGAAACATTCGTCGCCCATAACACCACATAATTTTGTTTTTATTTTGATTCAACCATTTTTTTTTTAATTTGAATTATTGCGGCATAGTTATGTGCAAGTGTACTAGTGAAATCTTGGAGTGTAAAGGATAGATTTTAAAACCTCAGTTTCAAAAACACACGGATACTTGAGTACTAACAAAACAGGTCAGTAAAGCTCCATGTAGAGGTTGGAAAGACTCTTGCTAGTCGTTGACGCTTCTGTTTAAAATAGAATACGATTATTTCGTCTAGCGCCAGTAGCCGATTTTAAAATCTACATGCTTTTAAGTTACCCTGTTGTCGGTATCAGCTAGCGGGAATGTTTCCAATTCAATTATAAATGCACCTGCAAATGCAACCTTAAACATTACATCCAGCTACTTTAATATGTAGTTGGGTAGGCCTTTTTTAGCAGGTAATTCTGCAATAAATGGTTTTCTTTTATTTTAGTTATTTTACTTGGTTTTATAGCGGCGTAGAACATGAAAAGTGAAAATAAATAACCTAACCCCAAATTTTTGACCCGGCGCTGCTCTGGTGTCCCACTGTAGATAAACATAAATAAAGTATCTGCGTTGCCATGGAAAACAAATTCAATGACGTAAAATTTTGCGAAAAAATCAGGATATAGTTAAATTGATTTCCAGTACAGTGTTGCTAAAAATAATTCCCCAGATTGTAACTACGACCTTAAGTTATGAAAAGGTAACAAAAAAATAAAATTTCCAAAAATACTTGAACTTATTTGGAAGCAAAGTGACCATTTTAAGTTTTGGAACATTAGTGATTCTTTGTCTTTTCATGGCACACTCGTGAAGGCCCCTAGCTTTTATTCAGTGGAGAATGGGGCGGATTCTTAAGGATGTACTAAATTTGGCGCCACGTAATTTACATCTTACTTACTTACTATTATTTTATTGTTTTATAAAGATATTACAATCTTATAAACAAGGGTTTACCTAGCAAACAAAGTTTTTTTTTAACTAAGTAATACCTAGCATAAAATACCAAATTCATACAAAAAAAAACTAGAAAAAAAAATCAAGAAAAAAAAAAGACAATTTCCTACAAAAACAATTAATGAACTAGTTTGTCTACCCAATTATTAGAAAAAATACGAAATGGCGATGGGCAAAAAGTTTAAATATGATTTAAGCAAAATGCAAACAAAATTAGCTTTGAAAAAAATAGACAGTTTACATTTAAAGGAAGACAAAAAAACAAAAATACACTGCTAGATAATAAAGTACAGGACTTAAATCTAAGAGAATAATTGGAGATACGAGCATAAAGGAAATAGCTCAATACCTACCTATAGTTTAATTTTAATAGTTTTATTTACTCGTTTCGTAAAAACGACCTTAGTTTTAGTATATTTGCAAAAGTGTCGTACAACTATTTTGCCACCTTTTGGGTAAGATTGGTTAGACCCAAGACGAAATTTTCATCACTCCAGTTAGGTGGGCGCAAATGCTTATATAATGGGCATACAAAATTATAATACTTACTATTTAGGGTGTCTTGTAGGCGGGAAGCTCTCTAATAATAGCACGACCTGTTAGAAATACATTTAAATACTTGGCAAACATATTTAAATTAAATATGTAACTTAACTCTAATAAGTTACAGTCTCTCTGCAATTAAAATAGGGGTAATATATTGTGGGAAATATGAGTACAAACACGAAAAGTTATGAAAATACAGTTAAAGTGAGGTATATTGGTCGAAGGCTACGTATAAAAAAAAGGAAAAAAGTTAATATTTCAGTCCTAAGAAAAGAAACTCTTATGCCGGTATCCACCAACTCATTTTTTCTCCAATTAACTTTTAATTGCGGTTAGCGAGTAAATTCGGTATCCACCAACAAAATTTTTGCGTTAACCGGGCCGTTTACCAACCCGGCCGATGTTAAGCGATTAAACCTTAATTGAGCAATTAAGTCGCTGTCATATGCATTTTGTTGGTTATGTTTTCTGTTTATTTTGATTTGTTGAATTGTTTTTTTTTTAAATATGGAAGATATATTGTATCATGACGATTTGGATGTGTTGGACATAACCAATGATGGAATTCCAAGACGATGGAACGAGAGACCAAATTATTTTGATACTATGGACAACAGGGGATTCTTTAGAAGGTTTCGGCTCACAAAGCTTTCGGACTTCAGACTTATTTCACTTTCATAAGCGTCTTTTAAGTTTTTTTTTATTTGTTTCACCTTTTATTTAAGTGTTGATTAACGTTTGGGTAATTATATAGTATACAGTTTTCTGCTATTTTTGATTTTTTATGAAAAATTATTTATGGGGGCACCTACTAGGGTCCCTAGGACCCCAAGTCCGCCTGCGCCCGTTGGTTTTTTTTTTGTTTTTTTAATTTTTTTTCACTAAAACAACCCAATCCAACACAGTCCAACCCAACCCAAAACAATCAAAAAAACACATTACAACCCCCCCCTCGGGCACTCTTTTTTCTCGTAAAAAAAAATTGGGCGCAGGCGGATTTGGGGTCCTAGGGACCCTAGTAGGTGCTCCCATAAAGAATTTTTCATAAAAAATCAAAAATGGCAGAAAACCGTATACTACATAATTACCAACGTTTGTAGTTAATAATTTTCATAAAATAAAAACAAATATAATTAAAAGTGAAGTAGATGTTTTATTTATCTAAAAACCAAATAAATACATTAATAAAATAAAGAACAAATGCAGACAACTATTGCACATAGACATGCCTAAATAAATCACATTGGTCAGTTAGATATTGCATATCACAAAAAACATTGTCTTTCAACAGCAGAAAATACACCTAAATCATCAATTAGGATCTTAATAAAAAACAATGGTCCATCTCAACCAATTTTCTTTAAGTTTTTAAAACGGTTTACATCGTTTAATGGTATTACATATAGGCTTTTTGCTCAAGGACAATAGTAACTTGTTTGGGTTACTTGTCATGACATCACGGTTACTTTCAGTGACCATGCATAGTTATGACATCATCATAGAAAAACATGAGATTTATAAAAAAAATAATATAAATTAAAAAACCATAAAAAATCCGTAAACCACATTTTGAACCTTACATTTTTTAAGTAACCATGTCCCATAGGCTGGTAACATAGTCTGGTTACTGGTGATGTCATGACTTGGATTACTGTACGAAGAAAAATTGAAAACGAGCAACTGGTTTACCTGGTAACTTGTGGTTACTTCGAGAAAAAACTCTTTTTGACACTGTCAATCACCAGTCATCAAAAAAAGTCTATCCTACCTAAAATTTTAAAGTAATGAGAATGAAAGAAAAAAAATTAAAGATCCTGAAACATTTTAATCCAAAACTTTTAGGTTTTTTTTCTCTTTGTAATATAAAAAAAAACATTTTTAAGAAGAGAAATAGAAAATTAAAGACACAAATCTGCAACCAATGTGTACAAAACTTCATTGCTGCAACCTTTAAGTCGAGGTCCTATAAAGCTTGATTTTTGTAAATTCATATTTTATTATTTTTCTTCTTTAATTATTATAACTTTAAAACCTCTTTTTTCTGAGGGTGGTTCTGTCACCTAGGGAATAATTTTTGGTGATAACAGTTTCAAAATAAAACTGTCAAAAAATGTAGAATTTAAATAATTTCACTAAAATTTGGAAGAGCAACATGTTTTTCTTGATATAAAAAATATCTCAACCTTATGAACTACTTTCTTAATTATAAGGTACTCAATATATCTGAAAATTAACAAACATCCTAAATAAATCACTTTTAAGCTGAGAACATTATTACCCACAGACCTTCTAGGTCGGTGATAACTGGAAACAAACTTTTTTGACATTTTATTAACAAAAGTGGGTTGTACTCCTCCTCAAGTAAAAAGCCCCATTGGAGCACCTACCATAATGTCGTTGTTGCAGTAAACAGTGATGTGGTGCCTCAGATAGATTTAATTTTGGCAGTCTTGCTTTATTAAACATTATTTAAGTAGGTTTTGCAATGGGGACCTATCAAGTAAAGCAAGGGAATAAGTATCCTATTCTAAAACTATACAAATACTGAAAGTGACTTTAAAAAAAATTAAACATAAATATTTTCAAACATCTAATCTAGTCACAAGATGGCTAATAGTTTTCCTCCTGATAATTCTCCCATACATATCATATCACATAAAAATTAACATTAACGAACCGTCTAAACTATTTTTTTTTTGTTTGTAACGACTTATTGGGCTGATAAAATTTAAGGCACTTTTACTTTAACTTAACCCTCTTATCTGAACGCATGTGAGTTACAAAAAGTCACTATGTTGACTTCCTTGCAAAGGATTTATTTTTGAAAAGGCCATTTATACACACATTTTGCAATCCTTGGGCCATTATAGTATTTCATAGTTATATGCACTCAGCATACTGTTCAATGCCTACTTTTGTTTACCACACACTGTGTTAAAAAATAAACTTTAGGCAAATCCACTTTTTTACACTACACGACTGAAAATAAGCAGTTGATTATTGGAAATAATGCTGGCGACAACAAACTGATCAGCTCCAAACAGCACCGATTCGGTCATCCCCGTTTAACTTGAGAGTTTCAGTCGCCACAGCTGGGGAACGTATTTTCTGATAGGTTTTAAAAATAAATAAACAAAAACTGAAAGAAAATTAAAAAGTAAACAGAAAAGATAACCTTTTACATCAAAATTTTTTTTTGACATATCCAGTGTTACCAATAGATACACACCAAATGTGCTGCGTTGCCAGCTCTTTTTATTCAATCGAGTTACTTAACCCTGATTAGGTAATTATTTCAAAAAAAAAGTTGGTGGATAGGTAAACTTGTTTAGCCGCGATTAGCAAGTTAATTCCAATTAGCTAGCCCTGATTAGAGTGTTTAATGGTGGATATGGGCATTAATATTACGGCGTTTATGACGTCATAAATCCGCTTACAAATAAGCACTCTAAATATAAAACCCGAAGTAATGACGTAAAAATATCTAATAATAATAAGTTCATAAAACGCGTTTAAAACTCAGCAAAGAAATTAAAACCCAAATTCAAATCTATGTGTAACCATATTTCTTAAACCTATGTCTCGTAATAATAGTCAATCTAGCAAATAAGACCTTCCCATTACAGACAGTAGCTAAACAACTAGTCCCCTGGCAAATACCGCGACAGGCATTGAATTACTAACTAACTGACTGATTGCATCACATGGAAGCCTAACCTTGAAACAAAAAAAAATATGATCTATAACAATTGACATACCATTACAAGTCACGTTCTAGATAACGAAAAGTTATGTTTATAAGTTATGTTTATAAATTAAAATTTAAAAAACATATTTAAATCAGTGTCTTTGAAATTTAATCCTACTGGAAACTTGGTGTCTCGTCGAAATCCATTAGTCCAGTCTGCGCCCACTGTGTTGGGACTTAACACATGCTAGGGTGGCTAGACCAACTGGCACATCAAATCAAGACCAAGACGACCAAGAACTTAATCCGGCCCTGCAACCCTACATAATACAACACACTTTAGTATTCTGGAAAAATTAAATACAAATCTGTGACATTTATGTCAATATATTTAAAAAACAACAAAATGAATCTCGTGTCCGCAAATAAAAATGAAAGTAAGACTCGTGGCAAATCGGACAAAGCGTTTTTGTTTCTCACTTCATTACGACCAGGCCTATTTCATCCTTATTAGGAATCATCAGGGAGTTATAGGATTATACCTGGCAGTTGAAGCTACACAGTGACCATGCACACCTCTAGAATTTAAAACAAAAAGTTTGTAATCCTTGGGGACGTAGTAACTGTGTGCGGCACCTGTTGAATAAACCGAGAAACAAAAACATCAAAATTGAAAAGTGCAAGACACCGTAAATACAGAATCCTGTACCGTTCAGCAGGTTATAAAGTAGAAACCTGTAAAATTATGAATCCCTGATGATTCCTAATAAGGATGAAACAGGTATGTAGGTGTCTGGATTCTCCATTAGACATTAGAGGCCTGGTCGTAATGAAGTGAGAAACAAAAACGCTTTGTCCGATATGCCACGAGTCTTACTTTCATTTATGTCAATGTCCGACCAATTTTTAAGACACTTTTAGACCAGATTTTCCAAAAAAAAAAATTTACGTAATATTTACGTAACATAACTTTTTTTTCTTTACGTAATAAGAAGTACATGTACGTTACATTTTACATTAAAAAACAAAAGATCAAAAGATCTTGAGTGGAAAAAAAAACGACAAATTCAATCTTGGATGAGCATCTCACAAGGAACAAACAAAGTTACAAAGCGAAAAGAGAAATGATAAAACGATGTTTCACCCTGGGCAACCAGCGTGGACTCATCAGTGGTTTTACTGATCACCCTGCCCAAACATCATTAAACATCCACAAAAGATCAAAAGATCTTGGGTGGAAAAATGAAAATTCAAACTTGGATAAGCATCCTACAAGGAACACACAACACACAAAAGATCAAAGGATCTTGGGATTTCGTTTTTTCCACACAAAATCTTTTGATATTTTTTTTTTAGATTCAGATTCATAGATTTGGGTTGAATTAACTGATTTGGAGGTTTTTTAACTACTTTTTTGTTTTAATTGCCTTAGGAGCATAAACCTATTGGAAATATTAACAGGCCAGGATGAACCCGTATCAGGTGAGTTAGATAAGTACCAGTGCGGAACGATGCCTATTTGTGAGTGATTTAAAGTTGGAAATCAAAGTGTATGATGGTGTTTAATGATGTTTGGGGAGGGTGACCAGTAAAACCACTGATGAGCCCACGCTGGTTACCTAGAGCAAAACATATCGTTTGATTATTTCTCTTTTCGTTTTGGTCCTTTCTGTGTCCCTTGTGGGATGCTCATCCAAATTTGAATTTTCGTTTTTTTTCCACCCAAGATCTTTTGATCTTTTGTTTTTTAGATTATTTTCGGTTGAAGTAACTGATTTGGACATTTTTTAACTTATTTTTTTGTTTTAATTGCCTTAGGAACATAAACCTATTGGAAATATTAACACGCCAGGACGAACCCGTATCAGGTGACTTATGGGGAGGGTGACCAGTGAAACCACTGATGATCCCAAGCTGATTGCCCAGGGCGAAACATCGTTCGATCGTTTCTCTTTTTGCTTTGATATTTGTGTGTTCTTTATGGGATGCTCATCCAAGTTTGAATTTTGTTTTTTCACCCAAGAACTTTTGATCTTTTGGTTTTTAGATTCTTTTCGGTTAAAGTAACTTATTTCGAGATGTTTTAAGTTATTTTTTTGTTTTAATTGCCTTAGGAGCATAAACCTATTGGAAATATTAACATGTCAGGACGAACCCGTATCAGGTGACTTAGATAAGTACCAGGGCGGAACGATGCCTAATTGTGAATTACTCAAAGTTGGAAATTAAAGAGTATGATGGTGTTTAATGATGTTTGGGGAGGATGACCAGTAAAACCACTGATGAGCCCACGCTGGTTGCCCAGGGCGAAACATCGGGATAATTTCTTTTTCGTTTTGGTCCTTTGTGTGTCCCTTGGGGGATGCTCATCCAAATCTGAATTTTCTTTTTTTTCCACCCAAGATCTTTTGACTTTTTATTTGTTAGATTCTTTTCGGCCGAAGTAACTGATTTTTAGGTTTTTTAGCTTCTTTTTTGTTTAAATTGCCTTAGGAGCATATTGGAAATAAAACGCCAGGACGAACCCTTATCAGGTAACTTGGATAAGTACCAGTGCGAAACGATGCCTATGTGTGAGTGATTCAAAGTTGGAAATAAAAGTGTATGATGGGTTTTAATGCTGTTTGGGAAGGGTGACCATTGAAACATTGTTTTATAATTTCTCTTTTCGCCTTAGGCCTTTGTGTGTGCCTTGTGGAATGCTCATCCAAGTTTGAATTTTAATTTTTTAGATTCTTTTCGGTTGAAGTAACTGACTTTAACTTATGATATAAAATATTATATAAACAATATGACTTTAATTTTACATAAATGTTGTTGGCTCGGTTATTACCTTCAGAACTCTCCGAATAACATATTTCCATATTTTTTGACAAAAATTTGTTTTTAGTGGGCAAAATATGTAAAAACTGACTTTTGGAAACCTTTCATCGCGCCCTCCATCTTCTTGGGAAATAACTACAAGGCTTATGTTCATAACGTGTGTGTTCATAAATTTTGAGGATGTTACTTTCAGCAAGAGAAACTAGGAAAAACATGCCAAAAATTCATCATTAGAATCAGATAATGCAAATAAATCAAGTAAAGGTTTACTCTAAAACTTCCCTCGCTCAGAAGAACATATGCAAAAAAACCACTTCTCATATACATATGGGTTAGATTGGTCAGACTTTTCAAGGGTATATCGAGACTTTTCTTCGGTGTATCCACAATGTCCAGGGGTGTATTCAGACTTTTCCATAGTATACTCGAACATTTTCACAGTGGATCCAGGTTTTTAAGACTTTTCTAGAGTTTTTCCAGACTTTTCCAGAGTGTATTCAGACTTTTACAGGGTCTTTCCACGCTTTTCCAGAGTATAGCTAGATTTTTCCAGAGTCTTTCCAGACTTTTCCAGAGTGTATCCAGACTTTTCCAGGGATTTTCAGACTTTTCCAGGGTCTTTCCAGAGTTTTTCAAGGTCTTTCCAGACTTTTCCAGGGTCTTTCCAGACTTTTACAGAGTGTATCCAGACTTTTATAAGATCTTTCCAGACTTTTCTAGAGTGTATCCAGACATTTCCAGGGTCTTTTCAGACTTTTCCAGGGTCTTTCCAGATTTTTCCAGGGTCTTTCCAGATTTTTCCAAGGTCTTTACAGACTTTTTCAGAGTGTATGTAGACTTTTCTAGGGCATTCCCATACTTTTTCAGAGTGTATCCAGACTTTTCCAGGGTCTTTCCAGAATTTCCTTTGGTCTTTTCAGACTTTTCCAGAGTATTTCCAAACTTTTTCAGGGTCTTTCCAGACTTTTCCAGAGTCTTTTTAGACTTTCACAGAGTGTATCAAGACTTTTCTAGGGTCTTTCCAGCCCAGACTTTTACAGAGTGGATCCAGATTTTCCCTGGGTCTTTCCAGACTTTTCCAGCATGTTTCCAGACTTTTCCAGGGTCTTTCCAGACTTTTCCAGAGTGTATCCAGACTTTTCCAGGGTTTTTCCAGACTTTTTCAAGGCCTTTCCAGAGTTTTTCAGGGTCTTTCCAGACTTTTCCAGGGTCTTTCCAGACTTTTACAGAGTGTATCCAGACTTTTATAAGATCTTTCCAGCCTTTTCTAGAGTGTATCCAGACATTTCCAGGGTCTTTTCAGACTTTTCCAGGGTCTTTCCAGATTTTTCCAGGGTCTTTCCAGATTTTTCCAGGGTCTTTACAGACTTTTTCAGAGTGTATGTAGACTTTTCTAGGGCATTCCCATACTTTTCCAGAGTGTATCCAGACTTTTCCAGGGTCTTTCCAGAATTTCCCTTGGTCTTTTCAGACTTTTCCAGAGTATTTCCAAACTTTTTCAGGGTCTTTCCAGACTTTTCCAGAGTCTTTTCAGACTTTCACAGAGTGTATCAAGACTTTTCTAGGGTCTTTCCAGCCCAGACTTTTACAGAGTGGATCCAGATTTTCCCTGGGTCTTTCCAGACTTTTCCAGCATGTTTCCAGACTTTTCCAGGGTCTTTCCAGACTTTTCGAGAGTGTATCCAGATTTTTTCAGGGTCTTTCCAGACTTTGCAGACTAAGCTACTTTTATTTAACATTTCGTTACATAACTACGATTTTTATAAGCTTTCCAAAAAGGTATCACACGGTGAGAAAAAAAAATATATTTTTTTTAGGGATGAAGTTTTTTGGGGCCAGCTTCAAAGTGTCTAGTAGTAAGTAATCACTATGTAAAATTTTGTTATGATTAGTGAAGAGGTTTTTCAGTTAGAGTGGCTACAAAATAGGCGACAAGCAGACTGACTGACGGAACCACAAAATTCGTGAAGTAACATGAAAATCTCGAAGTGCGATTTTTACATAATTACATTACTTCCCTTAGCGAGGGAATTAAAAAGTATTTTTTTAAAAATTTGAAAATTCTTTTTTAAATTTGAAATATTTTTTTGCGTTGACCTGCTTTTTTAATTTGTTAAATGCCCTATTGAAATTGTTTAATTATTTTAATGTGTTATTCTGTTTAAAAATAACGTGTTAATATAGTCAAGTCAAAACTTTTAAAGTAATTAAATAGAAACTAGTGTCCGTAATTTTATTAAATGAAATGAAAAGTGCAAAAAAGATAGTATATATTTTTCCTCGGTTCAGAAAGGGTTCATTAAGTTATTAATAAAATGATTACCAATGATGAAGGCTTTTTTAAATTTTTTGGATGTATTAGCAGTTTTTTAGCATTTTTCTCGATTTTTCCCGTTTATAAAATCACAGGGGATAAAGTTTCCCATACTAAATCCAATTATGCTTCGATTATTGTCATGTGTATCTTGCTTGCCATGTATTTATTTACAATTCTTAAAAATCCATACACTAAAACCCTACAACAGGGTACCATCTTTGGATTTCTCGAGCTATTTATTTTTTTTTAGATTTCCTAAGCTATATCTGCACTACAAATGATTTTTTTAAAAACAGAAGAAAATTTAAAGCTTTATTTGATAACATTATTTTTATTGATAATGAATTATTTAATTATATTAATCTAAAGAAAACGTTTTTCGGTCCAACCTTCCAGTTTATTGTTGGAAACATTTTATTAGGGATCGAGGTGATTTATATTTCGACTGTTGATATCCTCCTTTTAAAAGAAACATTTTTGTTTTACATACCCTCTCTTTTTTACTTTTACAGAGATTGTTTGATTTGTTTCGTTTTGTGGAATGTCATTTTACATTTAAAGATGCTTTATAACGGCGTTTATTCAATTTTGAGACACATTTCTGGTACAAGTCGTCCCACAAGTTATTTAATTTTTAAAATAAGAAAAGTAAAATTACTGATTAAATCTTTAGCTATCTGCGTTAGAATGGTCAACTTAATTTTTGGAAAACAGATACTTTTTTTGGTACTACGATCAGCTTGTGCAATTGTAAGTAGTGCTCTATGGAATTATGAACTCGTGGATAACACACACACCAGAAATTATTCATTTGGATACGTGATAATAGTTTTGGTAAGTACAAGTAAGACTTGGCATCCCCTGACGTCTTATGAACCATACTTGTGACGAAATATTTTTCTATCTTTAAACGATTTAAATAATAGTTCTAGTGTGGGAACGCATGAGGTAAAATAGCATTCCGAAGACAAGCACAGTTTAAATATTTTAATATAAAAAAGAGGTTTTCAAATACAATAAAATATAATATGCACTAAAAAGTGGATAATAATTTTTAGCATTTTGATATCATAATAATAAAAACGTTGGGCGCATTATAGGAAGAAAAGTAATATTTTAATTTATATGCATAATGTAATTACATTATAGGAAGTTTGGTCATGTTGATTCGACAAATTTATGGTAGTGATTATATTATTATTGTTCCAACGCGTAGGGGGCGGCGGTGGGTACTTAATAATAGCATATTATTGCATTGTCACCGAAACTATAAACGAATACCAAATTTAGAGACAATCGGATGTGTATATAAGTCAGTTATAATTGCTAAGCGAAACATGATTAAAAATCGTCCATCTTAAATCCGCCATATTAAATTTACAAAATCTGATCAAAAATTCGTATTCCTTATCGCCAAGAACCCCCGTATACCAATTTTGCTTGAAATCGGACAAACTTAATTGTTTTTCTCCTTCCACTAGAAGGGGGGGGTAGTCTTATAATACTATATTATTGTATTGGCACCGGAAGAGAAGTGAGTTAAAATTGACTTGCAAGATTTCACCCGAATATACAAACATAGAGGTGAAAAACAAAGGATCAAAAGATCTTGGGTGGAAATAACGAAAATTCAAACTTGGATGAGCATCCCACAAGGAACACACAAAAGATCAAAGCAAAAAGAGAAATAATTAAACGATGTTTCGCCCTGGATAACCAGATCTTTTGATCTTTTCTTTTTTAGTTTCTTTTCGGTTGAAGTAACTGATTTGGAGGTTTTTTAACTTCTTCTTTGTTTTAATTGCCTTAGGAGCATAATCCTACTGAAAATATTAACACGCCAGGACGAATTCGTATCAGGTAACTTGGATTAGTAAGTACCAGTGCGGAACGATGCCTATTTGTAAGTGGTTCAAGGTTGGAAATCAAAGTGTATGATGGTGTTTAATGATGTATAGTGGAGGGTGACCAGTAAAACTACTGATGAGCCCACGCTGGTTAACCAGGGCGAAACATCGTTTAATCATTTCTCTTTTTGCTTTGATCTTTTGTGTGTTCCCAAGATCTTTTGATCTTTTTTTTTTTAGTTTCTTTTCGGTTGAAGTAACTGATTTGGAGGTTTTTTAACTTCTTCTTTGTTTTAATAGAAGTGAAATTAAATAAAAGCTTGTAAAAAGAGGCGTTCTGGAAATATTAAGGTCAACTGAAAACAAAAGGGCCATTATTCCGCCATGCAGGAACATATTCTTGGAGGCACAAGACATTTAAAACATCTACAATAGTAATATCTATGGGCTTCACAAGAATAGAAGTTGATATTAACTCTGTGTTTCGGACTTCCATTGTCTATATTTTATTTATACACGACGTTTCGATCAGTACAGTATCTGATCATCTTCAGGTGCATACTAAAATCTATTCCTAAGGCTACGTACTTATATACTATGGGAAATTACTCAACCGTGAAGTTTAAGACGTTGCCTCCGCCCAAGGAGGGGCTTCCAAATATTTGGAATTTCAACACCTGGTTTACTGAAAATACTATGATTCTGCCCAATAAAGGCATCCTAAGCATAAAACCTATCCTTCATCTGTAGAAAGTAGGGTCTGGCAATGGGTTCATCGCATTCGCCAGTGGTGGTCAATATTTACATGGAGTTGTTCGAATCGCACGCGGTTGATACTGCAACATATAAACCTGGCTAAGATATTTTGATGATACTTTTGTTGTCTGAAGCGGGAATGACCAACAACTTTCAGAATTTCGTCACCATCTAAATAACATAAGACCCACTATTAAATTCACAAACGAATAGAAAGCGACATTAGAATAACAGTCTATCGTAAAAGCACTCACACAGGACAATATTTAAATCAAAGTTCAAATCATGCTACAACCAGACGAGGCATAGAACTTTGTATAACAGAGCCGTTCAAATTCATAACAATTCTCATGACTTGGAAATCGAAATAAGAAATAAAAAGAGGTATCTGCAGCAGAATGGCTACATCTTTAAACTTATAGCACTTAACTATACTACAGACAGATTTCAAGACTAAAACCAGGCAAATGTATTCCTTACAATTGTATACATTAACGGAGTATCAGAGAAAATTCGAAGAGTAGTGAACACCTCTAATATTAAAACACATTTTAAATCTAATAATACAATTCGAAGCGTTAGTAAAACAAAACCGGAGAACAAACAAAATAAGGAATGCATTTACCAAGTTCCTTGTGAGTGTGGTAAATCAGACACAGGCGAAGCAAAAAGACCTCTGTCTGTTAGGATTAAGGAACATCAGGCGAATACCCAAAAAGGTGAAACAATTAAATCAGGAATCGCCGAACATGCATGATCAAAACAACACCGAATGAAGCAAAGGTTTTGCACAAGGAGTCACACTGGAAAAAACGAAAATTCCTTGAAGCTTGGGCAGAATCAGGGTATTTTCAGTAAAGCAAGTGTTGAAATTCCAGTATGTAAATACGTAGCTTTAGGAATAGATTGTAGTTGGCACCTGAAGATGATCAGAGATTGTACTGATCGAAACATAGTGTATAAATAAAATATAGAAAATGAAAGTTCAAAACACAGAGTTAATTTCAAACACATCATTGACTCAAACTTTCAAAAATAAATGAAATGAAAGTGAAACCACTTCTAACACTTGTCATAACATAACCACAGACACTCTTTTGTATTTTTATATGATTTTAACTGTAATATTTGTTCATTATTTTAACTGTAATTTGTTTACACGTTGCATGATTCTCTTTGCGCAAAGTGTATCCCCGTGTTTTCTCGGGCGATTTGGCTTTCTTAGATTTAAATTTGTTTAGTACCATAACATAATCTCTGTTGATCATTTTATATCTCGTTGAGTTCTAAGCGTACTATGAGGACCGGGAATGACTTCATCTGCCAGGCATGTGGAAGAGCGGATGAGACATCAGATACCCGGATATTCGAACCTAGATGTAGAGAGCCCTCTAAATCCTAAATAGGCCTATCTACTCTAATGGGTTAGGGAAACGAGTTTAGGGTAAGGCAAAAAAGGACCGCGAGGGCCTACTTGCTAGGCCCTGAGCCAACGTCCGTCTACTGCTACTACTTAGTGGAGTAAATTCGTAACTTAATTCCTTACAATTGCATACATTAAAGGAGTATCAGAGAAAATTCGAAGAGTAGTGAACACCTTTAATATTAAAACAGCTTTTAAATCTAATAATACAATTCGAAGCGTTAGTAAAACAAAACCGGAGAACAAACAAAATAAGGAATGCATTTACCAAGTTCCTTGTGAGTTTGGTAAATCAGACACAGGCGAAGCAAAAAGACCTCTGTCTGTTAGGATTAAGGAACATCAGGCGAATACCCAAAAAGGTGAAGCAATTAAATCAGGAATCGCCGAACATGCATGGTCAAAACAACACCGAATGAACTGGACAGAAACAAAGGTTTTGCACAAGGAGTCACACTGAAAGAAACGAAAATTCCTTGAAGCTGCCTTTATTGGGCAGAATCATGGTATTTTCAGTAAAGCAAGTGTTGAAATTCCAGTATGTAAATACGTAGCTTTAGGAATAGATTGTAGTTGGCACCTGAAGACGATCAGAGATTGTACTGATCGAAACATAGTGTATAAATAAAATATATAAAATGAAAGTTCGAAACACAGAGTTAATTTCAAACACATCATAGACTCAAACTTTCAAAAATAAATGAAATGAAAGTGAAACCACTTCTTACACTTGTCATAACATAACCACAGATACTCTTTTGTATTTTTATATGATTTTAATTAACTATAATTTTCTCGGGCGATTTGGCTTTCTTAGATTTAAATTTGTTTAGTACCATAACATAATCTCTGTTGATCATTTTATATCTCGTTGAGTTCTAAGCGTACTATGAGGACCGGGAATGACTTCATCTGCCAGGCATGTGGAAGAGCGGATGAGACATCAGATACCCGGATATTCGAACCTAGATGTAGAGGACCCTCAAAATCCTAAATAGGCCTATCTACTCTAATGGTTTAGGGAAACGAGTTTAGGGTAAGGCAAAAAAGGACCACGAGGGCCTACTTGCTAGGCGCTGGGCCAACGTCCGTCTACTGCTACTACTAGTGGAGTAAATTCGTAACTTAATAAAACTGCTAACGTGCAGAAAATTAATGACGTTTCTTAATTTCAGTCGCGGCCATCTTCATTTGCGATTTTGGAGAGAAGCGTCCTCGATTTAGTGCAAATTGACATATTGCATGACGTTAGTATAAAACCTCACCAGAAGGTAAAAACTACTTTTTTCTCGATAGTTCGGCTGCCATTTTGAATATCAAATGTCAAACCAAATGAACTCATCGCTAATAGCATCTACTATTTTTTTTTTAATGTTGTCTATAGGTTAATGAGATCTCTTATATTTTTGACATCTTTGTATCCTCTTCTTAACTCAATTACTTTTATTTTGAGATCAAGAAACCGGTCGGTAGATTTAATATGAGACATTAAAAAAGATCATCACTTAATAAGTTAAAAAAAAATCAAAGAAAAACAAAATTTTTGAAATCTGCCCACGATTTTGTTTTGAAGGGAACTTTTTTTTATATTTTTGGGTTAACTGGTATCTTCTCACTCTTAACCAAATGATTTCAATTTGATTTTTCTGAAAATATGGAAAACACTTTTTTTTCCTAACTTTGACAGCCGGTTTCTGGTTTCTGGGGACGGAAAATGGGGAATCCTCGACTGGAATTTTAACTTTTGGTATTAGTTATCACTATGCCAAATATAAAAATATACCCTTTTTGCAGTTCCTTTTGTAAACTGCTTACTAGGGTTAACGGCAAGTTTTACATTTTGTCACGGAGCTCAAAAGAAGCCCCGATTTTGTAAGTTAGGGATTATTAAATCAGCACCCTTGCGAGAGCCAGCCTTTGCCCACGTATCTACAGGTATTTATAATGCAGGTTATAAATAAAGGCGTCAAATTACGGACCAAAGTATTCCATGTACTGCCGCATTTGTTTGTCATTAAAATACCAACATAAAGGTCTACGAAAACCCCAATATCACTTGTAAGGCGTCTTTAATTAGGTGCCACTCTCAGGGCTGCGTTCAGAAGCCCACACCATGGTATAGTTGCGTGCATCCGGTGTGTCACACTACCTATTATCAATTACAATTACAAATACAAATACAGTAGAAAGCGGGTTTTGGGTTTTTTAGGATAAATGAACAATATAATTATAAAATAGGCTTTTTTCCCTCTTAGTTTCGAAAGTTGGGTTGGAATGGTTTTCAGAGTTAATAAACATCACTTGGTCCAGTTAATAGTCAATGCTTATGAAAACGTGATTGGTCAAAATGTAAACCTTTTTGAAATTTTGGCTGATTCTCTGCCAAGAAGGTTAAATGGTATAATTGGGGTGAATGGCCCAATGACTAGATATTAAAATTTATATGTTTCTATTGTTGTTACAGTTGTTTTATGCGTTAGCGTATTATTGTAATATAAAAATTATTTTTGAAAGCAATCTTTGATGTCAATATTTTGACATTTTAGTACAAGTCTTTTATGATACCGATAGTGTACTTTGAAAATATCAATACACATTAACAATCTACTCTAATATTTTAGTTTAGGCTCGATAGTCTACACTTCCACTGGAATCTAATATGGTTGTTCTTTTTAGGCCATCCAGTTTATAGTTATGCTTTGCTGCGATCTGGTAGTGAGGGAATGGGAAAAAGTTCTCATAGCCTGCGTAGATCTTCAGGAACAGTTCCCCATTGACTCCGTAGAATACAAGGAAATCCGCGATCTTTGCGAAAAACTTAAATTGAGAAAAATCAGATTTACTGCGGGACACTTTTTTGATATCAATAGATCGAATATGTTCGCACTGATAAATACCACTGCGACTTATTTTATTGCAATCGTACAGTTTGCACCTAGAGATCCGTCCGCAGGAAATATTTTTATCGGTGAAATATAGGCTAGGTACCGACCGAAATTTAAGGCATGATAAAAATACTATTTAAAAAGATAAAAACCAGTGTGCTAAATTTAGGATTTTGAAAATCTGCAATATATAAAAATACCGAAAAAATGCCGTTACAACAATTTTGATTTTTCTTAGATTGCACAAAATCAACTCCTAAAATTAAATTAGGGAACGTTAGTTTATAACCTTATTTTAAAGGTGTTGCACTTTGGTTTTTATTATATACAGGGTGAATTCTTGAAACGGAACGGTGCCTCTAGCGGGTTAGAATTTGGTTTTATAAAGAAATCCAAAAATACGTCAACTGAGCTTTTTAATTTTTTTTAATCGTGCTATCTTGAATTTTTCTTATGTCGTTTTGTTTACCAGGTATGGCAAAAAAATATTTTTTTTTTAATAGGACACCCTGTATAGTTTGACTTTTTTGAATTCCAAAAAAAAATTATCTTTTTAAAAATACCACACTGATACTCTATCTCACAGTGCTTGTGAACGAGCTATAGGTTATATAAAAAGTCCAAAAACTAATTGAATTTTTTGAATAGGGATTTTTCCGTGACCACAAAACCGTATTTATTAAAATCTCAGCTGAAGCTGTTTGTAAAATTTTGCACACAGTTTTGTAAGAAAAAATATTTTTAGTCGATTTTGACAAAGCTTTAATATGTTATAGGCGTGGCAAAAATGCACAATTTTTTCTTCGCGTTAGACGTTTTAATATGTACAGGGGAGCCACAAATCATGATGAAAGTTTGAAAAACAATATTTTTTTTGCTTGCTACAATGAAAAATATAAAACTTCACCAGCCTAATAATATACTCAAAAAATATTAAAATCCAAGAACCAGGAACGTCAAAATACGTCCCAAGTAACAGTCTAGACGCTTTAGATTTTAGAGCTACTCCATAGCTGTACATATGTTGTGACATCTACCTGTTTGCTGTAAAGTAGCTAGCTTAATTTAAGCTGTATTTTTAACTGTAACAATAGTAGCAACTTACTGTTACATCCAAATGTTTTCCAATGCATAATTGTATGGGAACGCGCTGTTACAGCTTGTTTTATGTTAAAACAAAAGCTAAATCTCAGCTGACCCAACCAGAATAAATTTTAGCATTTTTTTAACTTATACAGCTAAAACCAATGCGAAACACCAGCTGTAAATGTCGCGCCCTCTACCGCACATACAAAACACCTCTAAATGAAAAAGCGTTCGCGTTTATAGTTTCGATCGCGGTTAGGCTGTTGCGTAAATCTCGGTATTCCTGGATCGGCCGCCCTAAAATTCCGTTTTATTGGTATTTTTTATCGGTTTGTCAAAATACATATTTCTAGTTGTCCACCTGAAATATTCGAAACAACTCACGCAAGAAATGGGTTAACCTAGTCAAAAACGGAAAACATTCCTGTCAAAAACTGTGAGGCAGGGCTGGTTTATATCAGTCACTTAAAGTTAACCAGCTATTTTTGATTCCTTGTTGTTAGAGTATTTTTGATGCGTTTGTGAAAGCGTCCTTAAAAAAAGGCTTAAAGTTGTGCTTACAACGTACGACGTAACCAAACCAATTCTTGTTCAATGTTTGATGCACAGTTTTACTTCATGCCGCTCGCTTCTATTTCCTTCCTTGTCGAAAAAAGTGAGAGAGCGAGGGTGAAATTGTAGATCAGGCTTTTATGAAAACCCACATATAACAAAATGGTTAGGATACGCTAGCCGCGTACGAATACTGCGGCCGTCCTGAGTATGTGTACTGAGATACGATTACGGTTAAGCACTCTCTATTTGTGCAACTTTAAGTGTCATTATGTAAACAGAGATGTTTAAATACGTTATTACAGTATTATATATATTTAATCAAAAAACATTTTAAAACAGTACGAAATATGCATAAACTGATTGGTGATCGATTAAATCTGTGTTTTAGCAAAAAATAAATATAACCTCAAAAGAAAAATAAATAAAAACAGTGAATGAGGTATCATAAGAGGTTTCAGTAAACGGGCTTTTGCACAAAGATTTGACCACCGGTAAATTCTCAAAATGCGTATTTTTTTTATTATTATTTACGAATACTAGTTTAGGTAAACATCGTCATTTTAAAATATTAATCTAATGTCTCCATCTTTTAGACAATTTTATTATAATTGGTACTCTCAAATACATTTTTTGACGGGGAAGTCAAATTTTAAACAACGTTGCATGCATGTCCAAAAAATGCTGTATTTTTAGTTGCCCTTGACATTGTCACAGGCAAAAAATTTCCTCAAAATAGATGTGGCAACATTTTAATGACATTTTTAACGTTGTAGAAAACAGCAAAAGTATTATTGTATATGTTTTTGCTGTAGAAACGTTGCACAGCATACTGTTACTGTTACTTGGGGTTTCTTAAAATACCGGTATTCAAACTTTGGTCTCGATTTCTAGCTACTTCTGTGTACTAAAAGGTCTACCATGAACAAAAAATTGTGTATTCTTGCCACGCCAATAACATATGAAAATTTTATCAAAATCGGCTAAAAATATTTTTTTTTACAAAACTGCGTGAAAAATTTCATAAACAGCTTCAGTTGGGATTTTAATAAATAAGGTTTTGTGTTTATGGAAGGGTCCTTATTCAAGAAGTACAACTAGTTTTTGGTTTTATGTAACCTATACCTCGTTCAAGAGTATTGTGATCTCTTATGATTTCCAAGATAGAGGCATTTAAAGTTGCATGGAATTGTTGTCTATGCCCTGTTTTACGGGGGATATTTGAATGAATATCGAAGTTTTCCATACAGAGTTCGATAAAAATATCTTGATTATCGTAAAAGATAGATCCTACTGTGTGGTATTGCTGAAGAGAAAATTGTTTGCAGATTTAAAAAACAAACTATTGTGACATTTTTTTTTTCTGCTGGTTTGAATTATTTTCTTTTAACTTAAACAAAAACACTTGTGCACATGAAAACAAAGCTATGATTGTTTTCCATGTTTATCGTCTCCTGATGATGCTAACGTTGTTAGCGAAACGCGCGTCGAGTGCAAAAAAGTGTAGTTTTGGTATGTGGAAAACAATCATAGCTTTGTTTTAGTGCAACCAAAGTTTCCAAATTCCCAAAATAGTTGTGCACGTGCTCTAAGCCTACTAGAAGCAATAAAGATTTCAATCTGAATATGATTAATTTGTAAAATAGAGTAGACTATATATTTTCATACTCTAGTTTCAATAAGAGGAAATTGAAATAAAAGGAAAAAAAAATGTAAATACAAGAAAGCCAGAAAAACATAAAAGTTATTTTATTATTATTTCAAGAGATTTGTTGGCAAGAAGTAGGTTTGTTGTCAAAACTACGGCACAACACCCCTTTAAAATCGTAAAGCGAAATATCCTGTAAAGTCTGATTGAAAACGTTATTAAACAAAATGCTGGGAACGAATTTTGGTGATACTTTTTTCGTTCTCTCGCCAAATTCATGGAAAATTTGTTGACTCGTTCCGTTGTCCAGGCACTCTTTTATTGATGTCCATAAGACCGTTGATGAATCAGAGCACTAAAAGTAGAGTATACCTGAATTGTTATGCACTTATAATAAAAATTGAAGGAACAACATGGCGAACACGTTTTTTTAAGTTAGCAGACCACCTTTGGCGGATCAAACATTTTATTATTGGAATATTAAGTGCTTATTAAGTACTAATTAAGTATTAAAGTCCAAATTTCATTGCTCCAGTAATTTAGGAGATATTAATTGATCTGCTGGCTTAAAAAAAAGTTGGCAGACCAAGCATTAAAAAACGAACTTCGTGTTAACGAAACGATTAAAAAAAATTAGCAGAAAAATTGTTAAAAAACATGCCTGGTGATAAGAAAAGGGATGTAAATGGATTTACTAATTAAGTGCTCATTAAGGATCCGACCCGATTCAATTGATCCAGAGGTTTTTAAGATATTGATTAAAAAAAATTAGCAGACCAATTGTTAAAAAACATGCCTGGTGATAAGAAAAGGGATGTAAATGGATTTACTAATTAAGTGCTCATTAAGGATCTGACCCGATTCAATTGATCCAGAGGTTTTTAAGATATTGATTAAAAAAAATTAGCAGACCAATTGTTAAAAAACATGCCTGGTGATTTACTTATTAAGTGCTATTTAAGTGCTCTACGTTTAACATCGAAAAAGCGCTCTACACCCCCCTTGGGGAAAGTGCCTCTTAATTACCCAATTCCCAAATTAATTGCTCCAGTGGTTTTTGAAATATTGATTGAACTGCTAGCATTTGCTAAAAAACATGGCTGGTGATAAAAGAACAGGTGCAATTGGATTTACTAATTAGGTGCTATTTAAGTACTTTATGTTTACCATTGGAAAAGCACTCTCTCTCCACTCTCTCTTTTATAAAAAAATGTTATTAATGCTATCTTGTGCAGAACAAATGTGGGAAATGGCTTTAGTGAGTTAAAAATTGACTTTTTTGTTTGTAGGCATTAATTTTTTTTAATTGCCTTAGGAGCATAATCCTATTGAAAATATTAACACGTCAGTACGAATCCGTATCAGGTAACTTGGATAAGTACCAGTGCACAACGATGCCTATTTGTGAGTGATTCAAAGTTGGAAATCAAAGTGTATGATGGTGTTTAATGATGTTTGAAGAGGGTGACCAGTGAAACTACTGTTGAGCCCACGCTGGTTGCTCAGGGCGAAACATCGTTTAATCATTTCTCTTTTCGCTTTGGTTCCTTGTGTGTTCCTTGTGGGATACTCATCCAAGTTTGAATTTTCGTTATTTCGACCCAAGATCTTTTGATCTTTTGTTTTTAGATTCTTTTCGGTTAATGTAACTGATTTGGAGGTTTTTGTCCAGGTCCAGTGGTTTTTGAGTTATTGATTGATCTGCTAGCTTAAAAAAGTTGACAGATCAATTATTAAAAAAATGGCTGGTGATAAAAAAAGAGGTGCAAATGGATTTACTAATTAAGTGCTCCGTGTTTAACATCGAAAAAACACTCTAGACTCTCCCTTTCGAAAAAAAAAACGATATTAATGCTATTGTGCAGAACAAATGTGGAAAATTGCATTAGTGGTCTGCTTACTTTTTTTAAAGCTAGGAGATCAATCAGTATCTCAAAAACTACTAGGGTAATTAAACCGGGACTTGGGTAATTCTATAGCACTTAACAGTTGGATTTACTAAGATCTAAAATAGTACCCCCCCACAGGTCTAAATATTTACACCAATTTTCAAAAAACACTTACCCATACTGAAAAAATGCTTTTTTGTCAAAATAAATATCATATTTTAGAAGAAAATGCCCTAAAACTAATTTTTTTGACAGGTTCCAAAATGGCAAATGGTGAATACGCCAAAATTTTGGCACATAATAGCTTCATAATCTGTGTTTGAGGTTATAAAATTGATGATTTTTTAGACCACCTCTGGGGGGTGGTTTAAATTTATAACCCCCAGAAAGGATTGTTTGGTGGCAATTGATAATAAGTTCGTTCATAATTTCCTTAAATAATCGTTTTAATTTACTTTATTTATTATCTCAAGTTGTTCATTAATCAATAAAACACCTCCATTTTCAGCACAAAAAATATATTTATGAGGGCACACACAAAAAATATACCAAACAAAAAAACCCAAAACAACTATATTAATTTATTTACAAACTAAAATTAAAACACTGAGGTTATCTAAAAGTCAAGAAAACTTTCCTTACTCAAAGCCCACTCATTTTAAAGCTTTAGCTTTCATCAGTAGAGATTGGTGCCAGCCAAGGTGCAAGCAGAGGTAAAAGATCCGAACTCGCTCTTTGAGATTAAACGCAGCGCTAATTCTTTGAAACTGACATTTCGACAGTGACAGATATGTGAACAAAATTTGCATTTAAGTTTTTTAATACAAAATAAATAAACACAAAATAAATCTACTCCTTATTTTATTATTATTTATCTAAATCTTTGTGTGATATCAGGTATTAATTAGGAAAATTAACTAACAAAGGTAAGTTTTAATTAGAGTGAAATTTTAATTTGTTCTACAGAGTGTTTACTATTTAACCCCCGCGTGGGCTTAAATTTTTTAATGTTCTTTTTTTCTAAATTGAAACAAAATTTATTACAATTCTTTCTATAAATCAAATTATGTCCAAAACTCAAGGATGGATGGTTTACAGTGCTTAAAACCAGAAATTTCACTTAAACTTAGGACTTTTCTAAAATAGTAAATCCCATCGTAAATGTCTACAAACAAAAACTGCAATTTTTATCTCACTAAAGTAATTTCCTACATTTGTTCTGCCCAAGATAGCATTAATACCGTTTTTCTAGGGGGGAAGGGGGTTCAGAGTGCTTTTTTGATATAAAACGTGGAGCACTTAAATAACACTTAATTAGTAAATCAATTTGCATCTGTTTTTTTTATCACCAGAAATGTTTTTAACTTATTACTTTTTTCTTCTCCATATGTGTACGTTACTTCTTCAAAAAAGCATATTGTTTATCACGTCCTGTGTCCAAAAGTCCACCAAGTTTTTTTTAATACTTGTAGAATGGTTTAACGATCCTATGGAAAAAGATGTTTCATTAATAGGATCCCTCCACCCATAAACCTACACCTTCAAAAAAAAAATAAAAATAGGATCGTCAAACCATACTACAAGTAATAAAAAAAACTGGGTGGACTTTTGGACACAGGACGTGGTAAACAATGGACTTTTTTGGAGAAGTAACGTACACACATGGAGAAGAAATTAGTAACAGGTTTCAAACTTGGACCAATTTGGTTAGAAAATTATGTTTTATAACAATTTGTCTGCCAACTTTTTTTAAGTTAGCAGATCAATCAATATCTCAAAAACCACTGGAGCAATTAAATCGGGATATGGGTAATTAATTGGAACTTAAATAGCACTTGAATGTGTATAAACAGAAAAGTCAATTTTTGAACTCACTAAAGCCATTTTCCACATTTGTTCTGCACGAGATAGCATAAATACCGTTTTTTTTTTAAAGAGAGGAAGTCCAGAGTGCCTTTCCGATGGTTGCATCTGTTTTTTTATCATCTGTTTGTTTTATCACCAGCCATGTTTTTTAGCAATTGGTCTGCCAACTTTTTTTAAGCTAGCAGATCAATCAATATCTCAAAACCCACTGGAGCAATTAAATCGGGATATCGGTAATTAATTGGAACTTAAATAGCAATTGAATGTCCACAAACAAAAAAGTCAATTTTTCAGTCACTAAGTTCTGCACAAGATAGTATTAAAACCGTTGTTGTTTAACGTAGAAGCACTTAAATAGCACGTAATTAGTAGATCCATTTACATGCATTTTTTTATCACCAGGCATGTTTTTTAACAATTGGTTTGCTAACTTTTTTAAGCTAGCAGATCAATCAGTATCTTAAAAATCACTGGAGCAATTATATCGGGACTTGGGTACTTAATGAGCACTACATTAGTAAATCCATTTGCATCCCTTTCTTTAACACTAGGTATGTTTTTTATTGTTTGGTCTGTCAACTTTAGATACATCATTTAATATATCCAAAACCACTGGAGCAATTAAATCGTGAATTTGGTACTTAATTAGCTCTTAATAATCCAATCATAAGATCTTTGATCTGCCACAGGTAGTCTGCTAACTTAAAGGACGAATTGCGAACATAAGCAAAGAGTATTTACAAGGTAGAAAGTTGTGTATAATTGGCTACGTAAAAAAATCGACTCTTAGAAAACTTCTTATTTTAATATAGTACATACATAGATTGTCGAATCTAGACGCACTAAGGAGTCGGGTGCCAACATCAATATGGCAGCCTCAGATCGGCTCCAAATAACTAACCCAAACAATTCTTAGTCTTATGGGAACAAATAACCCTAGTCAAAAAAAATATCAACAATGAAACATAACAGACGCGCTAATGGAAGGTAGTGCTTCTGGCACACTCGCGCCTGAATCAACCAAAGTGGTAAAATAAAATATTACCATGCAGGTTCTTATTTGTCTTCAAATAAATTATTCGGGATCATCAGGGAAATATAGGTCGAATAAACTGAAACACAAAATATAAAATAAAAAGCTCAAATAAAAGGCGAAATATGTTCATTTTTGAGCAGCAAATAAGAACCCGCATTTTCCCTTTTATTTAATTAACTTTAAATTTTTATGGAGTTCTGACACCAACAGAACTGTTTCATTCTTGTTAGTAGTTATAAGACTATAAGTGGCATATAAAGCAACATAATACTCACACTCGCTCAATTGAAAAAGGTTTCGTCGTATATCGTAGGCAAGGTTATATTGTTCGCGCCACATTATTTTTCAAATTTTGAACTTAAAAAATTTCATAAACACCCTCGATAGAGCGTTATCTGAAATGAGCAGTCTAACAAAAATAATATGGCCGCTGTGGGGTAAACAAACCGTTTTTCCAAGGGAAGTAATGCTAACTTAAATGAAAAGTTTGGCAAAGTGGAAAGAATCGCAGATTAAGCAGAGTGATTTTTATAGAGTAATCCTTTCTGAATCGACGAAAAACAAGCGAAATTTTAACAATAAACTCAAAATTTCCAATTAAACGTGGAAATATCCCTCTACCTATCTCTGTCACAATCGTGTAATTACAGATAAGGTCATCTCCCTCAAATCAGATAGCGCAACTGTCTCTCTTCAAGCCGATCTGGCCCGATCTTCAGGCTGAACTGAGAGAGACAATGCCTATCCACACTGTGCAAGGGCGAGAGAGATAAAAGTACATGACAGTGCATCTTTAAACAGTGAATTTTGAGTTTATTTCTAACATTTCGGCAAAGTGCTCATTTCTCCCCGATTCGGAAATGATTACTCTAGAAAATAGTCAATTTGCTTAATCTGAAACTTATTTCACTTTCTCAAAATTGTCATTTTTATTAGAATTGCATCTTATGGAAAATCACATTGTTTACCCTACAGCCACCATTTTTAAAGGGCCATCACGTGATTAACGGCTGACTTTGACAATTTGTTAGACAGCCCTATTGAATTAAAAAATACTTTATTTATCAAGGAAAGTTAAATGACTTGTAAATACTATTTGTGAATTGTTATGAATAGATTTCTGAAAAAAAAATGAGCCGATTTGAGTCATATTTAAGAATTTGTCTTTTGTTAAACATAACAACAATTAGTTACTTTAGATTGAAAGTTATATTACCTGTTCTAAGGTAGAATTGGAAGCAGGACTTGGAGCTGCCTCAGAGCAAGTCACAAATTCAAGACTGCTTGCAACGGGAAACAATTTTAAGGCGCAGCCATGCGCTTGGTTTCCGTAACATTCTTGTTCACCATGTTGGCATGAATAGGCTGTGGTGCCATTAACTTGATATTCCTAAAAAAGAACTCTCTATTAGTGCATGCAACGTGTTGTTCCGTTTGTTAATGACTTATAAGCACGTTTGTACTACGTGTAGTGCACAGGGCGAGTTTGTAAATTCATCAGATTTATTTCACCGATATTATCGGTTTTTTGACAAATGTCATATGATGTTAAACATTTGAAATTAAGAAACGCAACCAAATTCAGTCAAAATTTAGCCATAGCCTAGATTTTTTTCGATGTTTTTCCAATTGAGAAAGAACCTCGCACGAAATACATTGAAAAATTATTTTGGTGAAATTTGATGAAATTTTAGTATGTTAGAGTGCGTTATGAGATCAGAAAAATGTGTAAATAAAAATTGATTTCTATGACTAGTTCCAGAGATATAGACGGTCAAAGTTTAAAAAACCGTCGTTTCGGGCTATATTGAGTACGCTCAAAAAGGCATTTCCTGACCGAAATAAAATAAGTGATCGACGAATATGTGTTACCGAGGAACAGCACATGAACTTTCTTATTATTTTGTTGGTAAAACGTTAACAGGTTGTATTAATATTTTAGTATATTCTAGATAAAGTGAACAAGTTTTTCTTCCCAGTAACAGTTACTTTGAAGAAGTTAAAAAACCTCCAAATCAGTTACTTCAACCGAAAATAAACTAAAAAACAAAAGATCAAAAGATCTTGGGTGGAAATAACGAAAATTTAAACTTGGATGAGTATCCCACAAGGAACACACAAAAGATCAAAGCGAAAAGAGAAATGATTAAACGATGTTTCGCCCTGGGTAACCAGCGTGGGCTCATCCGTAGTTTTACTGGTCACCCTCCACTATAAATCATTAAAAATTGTTTTAATTTTCTTAGGAGCATAATCCTACTGGAAATATAAACACGCCAGGACGAATTCGTATCAGGTAACTTGGATAAGTAAGTACCAGTGCGGAACGAGGTAACTTGGATAAGTAAGTACCACTGCGGAACGATGCCTATTTGTGAGTGGTTCAAGGTTGGAAATCTAAGTGTATGATGGTGTTTAATGATGTATAGTGGAGGGTGACCAGGAAAACTACTGATGAGCCCACGCTGGTTACCCAGGGCGAAACATCGTTTAATCATTTCTCTTTTCGCTTTGATCTTTTGTGTGTTCCTTGTGGGATCCTCATCCAAGTTTGAATTTTCGTTATTTCCACCCACGATCTTTTGATCTTTTGTTTTTTAGTTTTAATTGCCTTAGGAGCATAATCCTACTGGAAATATTAACACGCCAGGACGAATTCGTATCAGGTAACTTGTATAAGTAAGTACCAGTGCGGAACGATGCCTATTTGTGAGTGGTTCAAGGTTGGAAATCTAAGTGTATGATGGTGTTTAATGATGTATAGTGGAGGGTGACCAGTAAAACTACTGATGAGCCCACGCTGGTTACCCAAGGCGAAACATCGTTTAATCATTTCTCTTTTCGCTTTGATCTTTTGTGTGTTCCTTGTGGGATACTCATCCAAGTTTGAATTTTCGTTATTTCCACCCAAGATCTTTTGATCTTTTGTTTTTTAGTTTCTCTTCTGTTGAAGTAACTGATTTGGAGGTTTTTTAACTTCTTTTTTGTTTTAATTGCCTTAGGAGCATAATCCTACTGGAAATATTAACATGCCAGGACGAATTCGTATCACGTAACTTGGATAAGTAAGTACCAGTGCGGAACGATGCCTATTTGTGAGTGGTTCAAGGTTGGAAATCTAAGTGTATGATGGTGTTTAATGATGTATAGTGGAGGGTGACCAGTAAAACTACTGATGAGCCCACGCTAGTTACCCAGGGCGATCCATCGTTTAATCATTTCTCTTTTCGCTTTGATCTTTTGTGTGTTCCTTCTAGGATACTCATCCAAGTTTGAATTTTCGTTATTTCCACCCAAGATCTTTTGATCTTTTGTTTTTTAACAGTTACTTTGTCTTACATGTTTTTTTCAATTGTTTTACTATAAAAACTTGACAAAAATTGTTTCCTACTATGAAATAATTATTTTGCAATTTTTCAGTTAAAGTGATAAGTAAATAAATTTTAAATAAAATAGATTTTATTTTATTATTTTTCTTCCTAGCTACGAACTACATGCAAAAAGTTCTATATCATTAATTTTTATAAAAAAAGTAGTCAATATTTAATTTCTTTAAAACTGATCAAGGGATTTTCATTTAATTTTGCGTACGCCTTTATCATACTTTTATCTAATACAGGGTGCACTTTTTTTATCACTTTATGTTTTGCGTCTAGGATGATGATTTTTTAAAGGTTTCTCAGGGTACTCTAAACTTACTTTACTTGCTGTTTAAGAATTTTGGTGGGGCTAAATTATCCAACAAACAATAAATTACCATAAATTACGATTATGGGTAACTGCTCTCCCTTATACCTACACAGTGACGTAGCCAGAGGGGGGCTTTGGGGGTTAAAACCCCCCAGAGGGCCCAGATTCTGTTTTAATGTAGCAAAATTGTAATAATCCGTGTTTCACCATAACAATAATTAAGGAACGATGAAAATAACAATAAAAAAACTATAAAAAGTAAACTATTAGGTAAATTGTAATAATCGTCGTTTTACCATAACAGTTAACGAAGAAAAAAACAAGAAAAAAGCTATAAAGAGTAAACTACCGTAAAAACACAAGCGCCAAAGGTTTCCTGAAAAATAACAGCGTTTTACGAATAAAAGAAACCTAATTATTATTTAAATTATTATTAATTGGCCTATTAGCGGCTACATTAAAACAGAATCTGTGCCATCTGGGGGGTTTGAACTCACAAAACCCCCCTCTGGCTACGCCACTTTGTAGGTATAAGGGAGAGCAATTACCCATAATCATAATTTATGGTAATTTATTGTTTGTTTGATAATTCAGCCCCACCAAAAGTGTTAAACAGTAAGTAAAATAAGTTTAGAGTACCCTGAGAAACATTTAAAAAATCATCATCCTAGATGCAAAACATAAAGTGATAAAAAAATTGCACCCTGTATTAGATAAAAGTATGATAAAGGCGTACGCAAAATTAAATGAAAATCCCTTGATCAGTTTTAAAGAAATTAATGTACCTCGTAGCTATTATTATTTAAAGTTTATTTACTTATCAGTTTAACTGAATGCAAAATAATATTTAGATTTTTAAGTTGCAAAATAATTATTTCGTAGTAAGAAACAATTTTTGTCAAGTTTTTATAGGAAAAAAAAATTTAAAAAAACATGTAAGACAAAGCAACTGTTACCGGGAAGAAAAAATTGTTCAGTTTATCTAGAAAATACTAAAACATTAATGTTTGCTCAAAAATAATTTTTTTATTTTTTATAGAGGAAAATAAAAATGTGTCAAAAATGATTTTTTTGACTAGCCCCTGTATACAATCTGTTAACGTTTTATCAACTAAATAATAAAAAAGTTCATGTGTGGTTCCTCGGTAACCCATATTCGTCGATAACTTATTTTATTTCGGTCAGGAAATGCCTTTTTGAGCGTACCCAATATACCCCGAAACATACCCGTGATGCTAGCTCCTTGTTGCTGGCACCTTGTTGCCAGCTCCGGACAAATTACAGCAGACCAGGTTAATATTGCTGATCGTCAATAACATTGCGAAAAATATATATATTTGTTTTATCGTAGATAGAAAATACCTATTCCTATTCCTATTCCTCTATCTACGGTTTTATCCTGATTTCAATTTTGAACATCTTAGCCACTCCCCGCCCCGTTTAAGTTCAAAATATAGACAACTTAGTAGTTTCCAAACGAAAAGTGCTTATTGTCAATCTGAATATTGCATTTTTCCAGTGTTTTCCTGTAGGATACTTAATCATGATTGATTTTTAAAATATTACCTGATTTTCTCACCCCCACCCTCTGAATAGCCCAGTAAAAAAAAAAATCCTTGTTTCAATTCCAAAAGATGTTTCACTCTAGATTTAACTTGTTATTGTTTTTAAGTCCATTCTTTAAAATTTTGGCTAGTTTTTGCACCCCCCACCCCTGAATAGTCCAGTAAAAAAAAATCGGAAATAAATAAAATATCCTTGTTTCAACCCCAAAAGATGTTTCACTCTAGATTCACCTTGTTATTGTTTTTAAGTCCATTATTTAAAATTTTGGCTAGTTTTTGCAGCCCCCACCCCCTGAATAGCCCAGTAGAAAAAATAACAATAACAAGTTGAATCTAGAGTGAAACATCTTTTGGGGTTGAAACAAGGATTTTTTATTTATTTCCGATTTTTTTTACTGGACTATTCAGGGGGTGGGGGGTGCATAAACTAGCCAAAATTTTAAAAAATTGTCTTAAAAATAATAACAAGTTGAATCTAGAGTGAAACATCTTTTGGGGTTGAAACAAGGATATTTTATTTATTTCCGATTTTTTTTTACTGGGCTATTCAGAGGGTGGAGGTGAGAAAATCAGGTAATATTTTAAAAATCAATCATGATTAAGTATCCTACAGGAAAACACTGGAAAAATGCAATATTCAGATTGACAATAAGCACTTTTCGTTTGGAAACTACTAATTTGTCTATATTTTGAACTTAAATGGGGGGGGGGAGATGTTCAAAATTGAAATCAGGATAAAACCGTAGATAGAGGAATAGGAATAGGAATAGGTATTTTCTATCTACGATAAAACGAATATATATATTTTTCGCAATGTTATTGACGATCAGCAGTATTTATCTGGTCTGCTGTAATTTGTCCGAAGCTGGCAACAAGGTGCCAGCAACAAGGAGCCAGCTTCTCGGGGGTCCCCGATACGACGTTTTTTTAAACTTTGACCGTCTATATCTCTGGAACTAGTCATATAAATCAATTTTTATTTACCCAATTTTTCTGATCTCATAACGCACTATAACATACTAAAATAATGTCAAAATTCACCGAAATAATTTTTCAATGTATTTCGTGCGGGGTTCTTTATGCTTTTTTGAAAAAATCCCATAAAGAGTCCGGTTAAGAGGTAAATGGGCCAGCTAAAGGCGCATTTACACAGACAAACTTTCCTTTGATGTTGAAATACCGACAAACATTTACACGAGCCTCTTGAGCAAAATGTTCAAAGAAATGTTCGAGCAAAATTTCGTACAAAAAAACACACGTAAATTTTGGAGAGAATGTTGAGCAAAATTTGTTTAAAGAATGGGGGGTATAAAAATTTCTTTACAAATTCAAAATATATATTGTTATCGGAATTCATTGAATTAAACTGAAAATAAAAAAACAAAGTTTTGAAATAAGGTATTTTTAATCAAGTGCTTTCCGACGGAAAAACGATTTGATGCCGAAATTCACATTTTACCTCATAAGCAACTTCGATTGATCTGATTTTTATAGGGGATATGCCAGTATACTTGTAACTTTTTTGGGGTTGTAAAAAAAACGAGAATAAAAAAAATAATAATTGGCACTTATTTATTGTTGTTGCCTGTAAAATATAATGATAAAAATTAACGTTTAAAAGAATATCCCTTTATTTTACTTCCTAGTTTAGTCTTTTACAATAATAATTAAGTCAAATTAAAAAACCTATATACATTTTATTAAATCTCAAATATATGAACAAAAGCACCTTTGGTTTAAATAATACCCGTTTATTACCCACTATTACCCACTTTTACAACCCTACGAACCCGTAAAAAATATAATTTAGCAGTAATTTAGTAGACTGTGTCGCCGATCTATCATCCCGCGTTTTGGATTTCGCAGGTAGTAGGCCGGCCACCCTTTTGAATCGCAATGTTGCCCTTTGCATATTGTTGGTTCAGTGTCAGTAATCGACCTTGATTATTACATTAAATTGACAGTAAATATCTATATCTTCAGCATTTTCATGAACCTTTTGCTTTTTTAAGCAACCCTTGGGACCTTAAACTAACTAGGTAAATCTGGTGTGAGGAATTAAAAAACAACAATAAAAGCTAAAGGTAAAGTAAAGTTACAAAAATATGTTTAAAAAAAAATCCCCCTCCCCACCACTCCTCATAGTCGTGAGGCACGGATTACCGCTTAAAAGTGCAATTTTTTAGTTTTTTGTCGATATTTGAAAAACTCAAAATTTTTTTGGAAAAGAAAAATTTTCCCGGGTTTTTTTTGGCTTTAGGAAAAAGACCCTTGGAAATAAAAAAAACTCGCAAGAAAATTCAAAAAAAAACCCCGGGCAAAAAAATCGGGGAAAAACCCTAAGAAAAGAATATTATAAGTAACCCTAATCCATGTGACAAAACTGATAGTAGAGCCAATAATAATGTTTTGCTTACCGTCCGCTTTTTTTCACAAAAATTTTAAATAAAAGTTGGTGTTCCATTTTTTTAAAGAATTGAGATCACTGATCACTGATGTGAAATTTTATTTATTCTCATCTTTAAAAATATGTTTCCAAAATAGATAGCAATAATTTGCTCAAAAATTTACTCGAACAAAATGTTCAAAGAAAAGCTCACAAAAATGTTCACGAAAAAAATTTTAGATCTTTTGCACGAGCTTTTATTTGAGCATGTTCGTCTGTGTAATTGCGCCTTAAGGAATGTGCGTAGAAAACCATTTTCGTCTGAAGCCCGCCCACTTAGCTCGCGATTGCCGTGTGGAGTCATAGGCGTAGAAGCTCTTATCTGTTTATTGCATTTTGTGTCTTGTTGCCTCTGTGTTTTTCCAGTTATTGTTTTATTTAAATTATCATCGGCGGTTATAAAACTTCCATTCAAAAAAAAGTAAATTTAATTATTAATACATGAAAGGTACACGTGAAAAGAAGGGAATGTCCATTTTCAACTTATTTGAAAAAAAGGCGTTGTTTAACCTTTCAATCTATTGCTACTCAAAAAATATTTATATAAGATACAGTAGGTAATAGTTTTTTTAGTGTTTAAAAAACATTTTGTTTAGATGAAGTTGTAGTCAACAGGTGGCGAACGGAAAAATGATAGGCAGCAGGCTGAAAAATTAGAAACAATTTTGAGAAAAATTAAGACATTTAAAAAAAAATATGTTTTGAGTAGAATAACTTTTAAATTCATTAATATGAATTGGAAAGTACCTGATTTTTGCAAAAATGTGAAATAGCAAAATTTTTTTCTTAAAACTTGAAATGTACAAAAATTAACGACTCGCCAATAAATGTTAAGTAATTTTCCACAAAATTTATTTAAAGCATTTTTTTATTAAATTGATAGGAACCGCTCAGTTTTGTTCCGCGTCTTACACTAAGGTATACTCCTAAATAAAAAAAAGGTCATCACCAAGTTATTGTTCATAATAGTATCATTTTATTTGAGAACTCAATATGAACTTGAACTCATGAACTAATCCAATTCAGTATTGAAATGTATAGTATGTAAATAAATTGCTTGAGAACTAAACAACACATCAATTAACCAAATTCAAAATAACAGCTTGTAAATAATATTTTTTTATCATTTTATAATTCTTCAACTTATTCATTTATTTTAAACGGCAGTGACGATACGGACGCCCCTGCCATAGTGTTCGACCCTGCCTCAAACAGAGACAACAAGTGAACGCCGCGCATCGTCCATGCTTGTCGTGGCCCATTTACTTAATAATCGAACTCTATTATAAAAAAGATGAATAAAAATATTCTCATAGGGCTTTAGGAGGAGATAGCGAGGATGAAACTTATGTCCATCGTATACCAGCCCAAATTGAAGATTTATTTATCTCCTTAGTCCTCGAAAACTGTCTATAAATAGTTTTAACACGACTTTTTATTAAGGAGGGAGGCGGCCTTCAAGGCGACCTTCTAGTTCATTTTCCATAACAGAAGTAGGAAGGCTCCCTCAAGCGCGACTATGAATACCGTTTTAGATCAAAGAGACCTTAAGGAGGCATCGTTCCTTAAAGGAAGGATTATACATGAGGCCATAAGCCAGCAATAGTTGTAATAAAAACATCAAATAAATTAAACAATAATAAAATAATAATAACAACAAGAAACAGCTGATTAATTGACGTTAGTGACATTCACCGGGAAAGCTCACCTGCCCCCAGACTCGGAGACCATCAATTGGTGAATTGATGGAATCAATCGGGTAATTTAGGACGCGATGAATATCACCAAGACTTATAGATAAATTTACAAACTCGATTGTTTTCACCGGTGAATTTAGAAACTTGCCCACACTAACGATGTCTCAAAGGATGTAGCCTAAATTTTTTTATTTCTTGTTCACTGACACTGATCAGTCAACTAATGAAAACAAAAAGATATGCCAAGTGGCCAAACTCTGAAATTGACATAAATAAAGCGTACACTACACGTGTTACAAACGAAAAAACAAAGAACACCATTTTCATAAAGTTTTTGACCATCGATAAATGGCAACTTGTCATTTTAAGAAAGGGCCACTCCAACTAAACCGATGAAGTCCACGGCGAAATCAACAGAGTTCACAAACTCGTCGGATAAGCTAAAATAATTTTTCAATTTATTTGGTGCGGGGTTCTTTATGCTTTTTTGAAAAAATCCCATAAAGAGTCCGGTTAAGAGGTAAATAGGCCAGCTAACGAATGTGCGTAGAAAACCATTTTCGTCTGAAGCCCGCCCACTTAGCTCGCGATTGCCGTGTGGAGTCATAGGCGTAGAAGCTCTTATCTGTTTATTGCATTTTGTGTCTTGTTGTCTCTGTGTTTTTCCAGTTATTGTTGTATTTAAATTATCATCGGCGGTTATAAAACATCCATTCAAAAAAAAGTAAATTTAATTATTAATACATGAAAGGTACACGTGAAAAGAAGGGAATGTCCATTTTCAACTTATTTGAAAAAAGGCGTTTTTTTAACTTTCAATCTATTGCTACTTAAAAAATATTTATATTAGATACAGTAGGTAATAGTTTTTTTAGTGTTTAAAAAACATTTTGTTTAGATGAAGTTGTAGTCAACAGGTGGCGAACGGAAAATGCATAAAAAGGATAGGCAGAAGGCTGAAAAATTACAAACAATTTTGAGAAAAAATAAGATATTTAAAAAAAAATGTTTGGAGTAGAATAACTTTTAAATTCATTAAAATTAATTGGAAAGTCCCTAATTTTTGCAAAAATGTGAAATAGCAAAATTTTTTTCTTAAAACTTGAAATGTCAAAAAATTAACGACTCGCCAATAAATGTTAAGTAATTTTCCACAAAATTTATTTAAAGCATTTTTTGATTAAGTTGATAGGAACGGCTCAGTTTTGTTCCGCGTCTTACACTAAGGTATACTCCTAAATAAGTACAGGGTGATCCATTATATTTTGACCATGTTCCGACGCCTCTATCTCAATAATTAATCGGGATAGAATTATGATTCTGGTGCCAAAAGATAGCCCCTGTTAATACATTTTAATCTACGTTTTCCGTTCTTATTTGAACCTATGGTAAATGTCATTTATTGACCCAACTTTCTTTTTTTTTTTTAAATGGAACTATATGTCTCCAATATATTTTTTCAATGGCTTACGAAATTCCCTTCTCGGAAATATAACGCATGCTTGGGGTTTTATTATTAGTTTGCGAGATATTTGCAAAAAACTCAAGAAATAGATACAAAAATTCGACGCCTATGACAACAATAGCCGAACTTTTCATTTACCTAAGTGCAACAGAAGCTTGACACATCTGTACTTTGGCATTTTTGTTATGTCAACTGCCATGTATGCTAAGGCCACTAATCCATAACACTCGTTTTAGTTTTTGCTCTTTTGCTTATGATAAAGAATAATAAAGAACTATAAGCAGAATCAAACCAGAATTCTTAAAGATTCGAGTTTATTGTTTAAATACAAACCCAGAGTGAGCTGCGCATTATACTACTTTTTTATAAAGCTGAGAATAATATATCATAATTATACCTTAATTATAATAACGCAAACAAACAAAAACATAACTTATTATAATACAAAATATTTAAAAAATAATTTACAATAACAAGTTTTCGAAATGCCCGCCCTCTTCTTGAATACAAAGTTCAAGTCTTCTTCTCAGATTATCTACTGACCGTTCTAGAGCGTCTCTTCGGTTAATTAGAAGATAATCTATCTCCTCTTGAATGCGTCTCCTTAATTCTTGCCTGTTATTTGATCTGTTTGCATACACTCTGCATTTTAAAAATCCCCACAAAAAGTTATCAAGTGGATTTAGATCTGGACTGTTCGCTGGCCAGTTGATTGGTCCATTTTGTCCAATCCAAATTGGATATCGACCGTCCAAAAATCCTCTAACTGGTCTAACATTGTGTGGGGTTGCACCGTCCTGTTGCCAGACAAGTCCTTGTTGCTGGGCCAGTGGCAAATCGTCTATGTCATCTTCAATTTGCCCTTTGACCAAGAAGATGTTGACCCTTTATTCCGCACCAAACACCAATACTTTGCCTTCCAGATTTTTTTATTTCCATGGTTTTATGATTGTTTTCTGTGGACCAATAATGTGTATTCATTCTATTTGGTGCCCCAGCCGTGGTAAAATTACTTTCATCTGACCAAATCACGGTCATCAAGAAATTTGGGTTCTCGTTTAAGCGTTCCAACATGTCAGTCGCAATGGCTAGCCTTCTCTCTTTATCTCTTTCTGACAGCTTCTGGACTTTTGTATATTTGTAGTCATGATCTATCTATATTTTCTTAAAGTTTTTTGAATCTTTCCTTAGGATTTATTCATATCACGAGAGCAGTCTCTAATGGAACGGTTCGGATTTTCTATAAAACAATATAAAGTGTAAGTAATGCAGCTGTTCAAAAACTCAACACCAAATATCTACATACAACAATTTTTGGAATACAGCAATATAAAAACAAAAAAGATAGCTCAATATCCTTTGCTTTTGTTGTTTATATATCATTGTATAAAGAAGGTTATATTCAGTATGTTATGTTACTTTTTTTGACGTGATTTGGATAAAAATATTTCTTCTTACCAATAAAATATAAAAGAGTGTCTAACTCCTCTCGAGCATCTACCATAACTTCTCTTGTCTTTCTAAACAGGGAACCTCTTGCTCTTAGATGCTCCTGAGTATTTTTAAAGGTATTTATGCTGGGAATAGGTCTACCAGGATATAAGCGGCGGTATTCTCTTTTAGCCCTTCTTTTATTTTGATTGCATCTGATGTATATGCAAAAAATATCAAACTTTTCTTCTACTGTAAAACGCATCTTTTTGAAATTAGCTACACATTGATTGATTGACAAATGCTGACAAATAACGCTAATCGCTAATATCAACTTCATGCACTATAGAGTGGCGGGTGCTTCAATTATTGTCATAGTCATCGATATTTAAAAAAATAATATTTTTTAGGGATTATTTACAAATATCTCGCAAACTAATAATAAAAACCCAAGCATTCATTATATATTGGAGACATATAGTTTCATTAAAAAAAAGCTAAGTTGGGTCAATAAATGACATTTACCATACGTTTAGACAAAAACGGATAACGTAGATTAAAATGTATTAACAGGGGCTATCCTTTGGCACCAGAATCATAATTCTATTACGACTAGTTATCGAGATATAGGCGTCTAAACATGGTCAAAATATAATGGATCACCCTGTACAACAATATATTTTGGCAAAAAAGAGGAAAGGTCATCATCAAGTTATTGCTCATAATATTATCATTTTATTTGAGAACTCAATATGAACTCATGAACTAATCCAATTCAGTATTGAAATGTATAATGTAAACAACACATCAACTAACCAAATTCAAAATAACGGCTTGAAACTAATATTTTTTTATCATTTTATAATTCTTCAACTTATTAATTTATTTTAAACGTCAGTGACGATACGTACGCCCCTGCCATAGTGTTCGGCCCTGCCTCAAACAGAGACAACAAGTCAACGCCGCGCATCGTCCGTGCTTGTCGTGGCCCATTTACTTAATAATCGAACTCTACTATAATAAAGACGAATAAAAATATTCTCATAGGGCTTTAGGAGGAGATAGCGATGATGAAACTTATGTCCATCGTATACCAGCCCAAATTGAAGATTTATTTATCTCCTTAGTCCTCGAAAACTGTCTATAAATAGTTTTAACACGACTTTTTATTAAGGAGGGAGGCGGCCTTCAAGGCGACCTTCTAGTTCATTTTCCTTACCAGAAGGAGGAAGGCTCCCTCAAGCGCGACTATGAATACCGTTTGAATACCGTTTTACATCAAAGAGACCTTAAGGAGGCATCGTTCCTTAAAGGAAGGATTATACATGAGGCCATAAGCCAGCAATAGTTGTAATAAAACATCAAATAAATTAAAAAATAATAAAATAGTAATAACAACAAGAAACAGCTGATTAATTGACGTTAGTGACATTCATCGGGAAAGCTCACCTGCCCCCAGAATCGGAGACCATCAATTGGTGAATTGATGGAATCAATCGGGTGATTTAGGACGCAATGAATGACACCAAGACTTATAGATGAATTTACAAACTCGATTGTTTTCATCGGTGAATTTACAAACTTGCCCACACTGACGATGTGTCAAAGGATGTAGCCTAATTTTTTTTATTTCTTGTTCACTGACAATGATCAGTCAACTAATAAAAACAAAAAGATATGCCAAGTGGCCAAACTCTAAAATTGACATAAATAAAGCGTGCACTGCACGTGTTACAAACGTTCTTATACATTATTAATTTATTTAAAAAACAAAGAACACCATTTCCCATAAAGTTTTTGACCATCGATAAATGGCAACTTGTCATTTTAAGAAAGGGGCACTCCAACTAATTTACCGATGAAGTCCACGGCGAAATCAACAGAGTTGACGGCACCGAAGCTTACCGAGACTTACTAACTCTGGAAGTTGTTTTCCTGTATTTTTCTAACAAATGATGTCAGGCATAGAAAGTCTCCTCTATTCTGATTCCAGCAATTTCAGCAAAGAGAAATCTTCTTATTTTGCTATAGGCTTAATAATTAAAATGGTGGCAAAAAAGACACAGAATGCATAAGTTCTTCCAAGATCTACAACGAGTCGTACAAATTTATTGACACAAAGTCAAAACCCTTCGTATATTTAATATTCTTTTAGATCAGGATAAGCTATTTCTGAAAATTATAATAACTACACAAAGTGTTGAAAGAAATCAATTATATATTCTCTACAAATTCATTAAAATGCACATTGAAACTGGAATCTACACTCAGTGCATTTACTTCAGTATTCTTGATAAGATATACACGTCTCTAGACGACGACGTCACCACATTCTTATGCCTATCCATATTACCTGTTAATACTTACGGTAACTTTTCCATATGGTACTAGATCCAAATCGATATACTCTGATCCTAGAACTTTGTAGGCATCGTGTAATTGATTTGTGATAAAATCTCTACTGTCGGGACATAAGCTTTCGTAGTAGACGGATACTTTGACTTTGGCCTCTGCCTTTAAAAAAAAGTCAATATTTTTTTCACTGCATGTGATTGCTATTTTTTTGAAAAATTATTATTCTTTTGTTGATGATAGACTGAAATATTTTGCGAGGTGTGGACAAATTAAATATGGAGGGATAGGGCGCAGGGGTTCTCTGGGCAACCTTCCATGTAGATGGAAAGTTACCCGATCTAATTGACAATATAAGCGGGACATTGCAATATTTGAAAATAGAAAGGGAGAGGTCATTAAAATCTGTTCCTTTTCTAATGTCCAGATTTGTTAACTCTAAGGCTATCTGCCCTTTACTTACGCAAGAAATAAAAATGGGTGGGTTTAGAGAGTTAGTATTTAAATCTATTCTAGAGGGCGTTGTATTCGCCTCATATACATCAGAAAATTATTCTGATTTTGTTGTTTTGTTGTTTGGTAATATTCGTAAGGGAAGATTTGCTATTAAGTTTGTTAGACACATATTTTACATACATAATACCATATAATTTGTGGTAATTTTTAACCGATAACCTTAACTCTTTTCTAGATTTACTCTTAATAAGCTCTTTACTATTTTCAGTATACCAAATCGGGTAATTTTTGCTTACACGTTTTTTAGATATACGCGTAGAGATTATGTGATATACTTTATCGTAGAACTTTTTTACACAAATATCTATACTGCAATCCATATTGTCCCCAACTTTCTCAGGGACTCCATTGATTTCCAGATTACATATTCTTCGTTTGCAATAAATCATAAGGAAGTTATTAGTAGCCTAATGAAAAAAAAAACACAAAACACAAACCTGTAGAATAATCATACTATCTTTTACGCAAAAAAAAATCGTTTCTTTTAATATTTTGTGAAAACAGTCACGAAAACAACTGACAGCTTTTGCACATAAGTCAATTTTTAAAACCAAAACAAAAGCTTAAATCCGGGTTATTGGAGTGGGTAGTTTTTCTACTTTTTGTGGCAAAATTCTGCAACGTAAAACTGTTTGTTCAAAAAAATTTAAGATTTGCTTCAGATCTGTAAAACTCGCAGTATCGTTTGGTTTTGAAGATTGGCTCATCTGTAAAGATAAGCCGTTTTTTTCGCTATCAGCTTTTGGCCAAGAAGTACTGAGACGAGCCTTATGAAAGATGTAATTTTCAAATAGATTCTAATGTCATTTACAAAGTAAAAAGTCAATTGGATAGATATCGCAGTAATAGATACAGTGGTGGCGGGGGAGGGGAGGATCGCCCTCTCCCCTCGTAGTTGTGTCCCTTACATTTTCCTAAATAATTTACAGAAATACACATAAAGTTATAACTTAAATAGAGCCATTATGTGTACCAGATTGCGCTACAAGCTGTATCTCGACACGTAAAGGCGCATTTACACAGACAAACTTTCCTTTGATGTGGAAATGCCGACAAACATTTACACGAGCCTCTTGAGCAAAATGCTCAAAGAAATGTTCGAGCAAAATCTCGTACAAAAAAACACACGTAAATTTTGGAGAGAATCTTGAGCAAAATTTGTTTGAAGAATTGGGGGTATAAAAATTTCTTTACAAATTCAAAATATATATTGTTATCGGAATTCATTGAACTTAACTGAAAATAGAAAAACAAAGTTTTGAAATAAGGTACTTTTAATCAAGTGCTTTCCGACGGAAAAACGATTTGATGCCGAAATTCACATTTTACCTCATAAGCAACTTCGATTGATCTGATTTTTATAGGGGATATGCCAGTATGTAACTTTTTTGTGTAACGAGAATAAAAAAAATAATAATTGGCACTTATTTATTGCTGTTGCCTGTAAAATGTAATGATAAAAATTTACGTTTAAAAGAATATCCCTTTATTTTACTTCCTAGTTTAGTCTTTTACAATAATAATTAAGTCAAATTAAAAAACCTATATACATTTTATTAAATCTGAAATATATGAACAAAAGCACGTTCGGTTTAAATAATACCCGTTTATTACCCACTTTTACAACCCTACGAACCCGACCCTTGTCTAAAAAATATAATTTAGCAGTAATTCAGTAGACTGTGTCGCCGATCTATCATCCTGCGTTTTGGATTTCGCAGGTAGTAGGCCGGCCACTCTTTTAAATCGCAATGTTGCTCTTTGCATATTGTTGGTTCAGTGTCAGTAATCGACCTTGATTATTACATTAAATTGACAATAAATATCTATATCTTCAGCATTTTGCTTTTTTAAGCAACCCTTGGGACCTTAAACTAACTAGGTAAATCTGGTGTGAGGAATTAAAAAACAACAATAAAAGCTCAAGGTAAAATAAAGCTACAAAAATATGTTTAAAAAAATGAGGCGTGGATTACCGCTTAAAAGTGCATTTTTTGAGTTTTTTGCCGATATTTGAAAAACTCAAATTTTTTATGGAAAAGAAAAATTTTCCTGGGTTTTTTTTTGACTTTAGGAAAAAAACCCTTGGAAATAAAAAAAACTCGCAAGAAAATCCCAAAAAAAACCCCGGGCAAAAAAATCCGGGAAAAACCCTAAGAAAAAAATATTATAAGTAACCCTAATCCATGTGGCAAAACTGATAGTAGAGCCAATAATAATGTTTCGCTTGCCGTCGGCTTTTTTTCACAAAAATTTTAAATAAAATTTGGTGTTCCATTTATTTTAAAGAATTGAGATCACTGATCATTGATGTGAAATTTTATTTATTCTCATCTTTAAAAATATGTTTCCAAAAGAGGTAACACTAATTTGCTCAAAAATTTACCCGAACAAAATGTTCAAAGAAAAGCTCACAAAAATGTTCACGCAAAAATTTTTAGATTTTTTGCACGAGCTTTTATTTGAGCATAATATTTTGACAATTTTTATCATTTACTTGCAATTATGCAAATTCTCCGGTTTGCTTTTTAAAACATGGAGAAACATCTTATTGTTATTCAAATTCAAATTTAGGTATATTGTATCTTCACAATTGTAAATCAGTAAAGAATTTATAATGTGCAGGCACATTGGTACTTGAAATATACCTCATTTTTTCGATCGAAATTTTTATGTCCCAATATACGGGGTGGATTCTTTGGATTGGATTCTTTAAACGGAACGGTGCTTATAGCGGGTTAGAATTTGGTTGAATAAAAAAATCCAAAAACACGTCAACTGAGATTTTTAATTTCTTTTAATCGTGGTGTCCTGGATTTTGTCTATATCATTTAATTTACGAGGTATGGCAATTTTTACTTTTTTTAAAATAGAACACCCTGTATATTTGGCAATTTTGAAAATCTGCAAACCATTCTCTCTCAGCAATACCACACAGTAGGATCTATCTTTTACGATAATCAAGATATTTTTATCTAACGGTTTGTTCGGGTTCCGAATTTTAAAACTGTCCTAGTACGTTTTAGAACTTCACGTGATAGTTGGGCAATCGACGGGACTGTTCTTAACTGTTTACAATTTTTGGACGAACCCGAACGCATTTTCATAAAATTGCCATAATAATAGAGTGAAGAAGAAGAAGCACGTGATGTGATCCAGAGTGTCTTAATTGTGTCTTTTATTTTTAGCATAAAATAAATATTTTACCGAAAATTTTCCACGATTTGGTTCTCATCATAGAGTTCCACAGTTTCTTCTACAAAATTTATTGCTTTTAAAATTGCATTTTAAAAATCTGCCAATGGCTGATGACGAGGTAAAATCTTGCCTTAATTCTTCGAAAGTGAAATCCTGCAGTTTTTGAAAGAACAGAAATTCAACACTGAAAAAGTTGAATTTTTGGGTTAGGCAGGGATTCCTCTTCTTTAGGTCACACTATACAAAACCCTCGAAAAAACATTTATAAAAATACACGCGGACAATAAAATAATACAAGATTGGACTCTGGCTTTTTATTGTTTTTTTTTTAAATCCATTTATTTGGGTATATTTTCAAGGAACAAATTATTTTTTCGGACAAACTTTACATGCGTAAATGAATTTGCGCATGCGTCAGAAAATAGTCCTAAACAGTTCCATTTAATTCCGGCCGGCTTCACGGGACTGTACAGGGTGGTCCAAATTCGAGGGGCCTCTATAGCTTTAGGCTTTTGCAGCATAGTTAGCCCAAAACTAATATACATGTTACGGGCTCGATTTTCAAGAGCAGTCGAAAACTAAAAACCGCATTGCGATATGTCGAAGCATTTCTGAGCTACAGGGTGATTCTCAAAAATGTGCGTTTCTAAAAACCCTCTACAACTTTTTTATTTGTAAAGATAGAGATTTTCATTAAAAACATTTTTTGAAGATTTTTTAAGGACAAATCTACCTGTTTCACCGGTTTTGTCTTAAAGCCTTTAGTTCACGAGATATAACACAAAGTTAAATTTTTTTAAAAGGAATACCCCAATTTAAAAAAAAAATTAGTCTTGTAATAAAATTTCCTGTTAAACGATGTGTCATACACCTATTTTTATTAAATAGTTAAACAGATATCTGCAATTTTTAATAATTACCATAGTAGGCTGTGTTTAACTCTGACCTATGCAGTTTTAGGGTATCTATCTAGGTGGCTATTATCAAATAAAAACAATTGCCATGATAAACGAGCCCAAGTGTCAAAAGTGGCGTCTTCGTCAAGATATAAAAATGTTTGAAAACTTTGAAAAGTACGACATGATAAAATGTTATATTGAAAGTAACGAAAATCGACAGACGGCGTTAAATCTATATTTCCAGAGATATCTGGAAAGAAGGCTACCTAGCTCAAAAATATTTTTGAAGTTAAAACGTCATCTACATTTACAAAACCGCGGCCTAGGACGTATAGAACCCTAGCCAGAGATATAGAGTTGAAAGAACTAACGGTTCTAGGAAAAATATAAATTAACCCGAATACTTCCACCAGGGCTATGGAGAGAAACACTGAAATTCCACGCAGCAATGCCGTTCGGGTGCTTAAAAAACACAAGTTTAGGCCCTATCGACCCCGACGGGTGCACCAATTACGGCAACAAGATTTTGCTCCAAAACGTGCATTTTGCAGGTGGTACCTAAATAAAAACCAAGAAGACCCCGATTTTGCCAGAAAAGTTATTTGGATGGATGAGGCAACGATTTCTAGTGATGGTATATTCACCAGATATAACTGCTATTACTGGAAACAGCAAAATCTCAAAATTATGGTGGAACAAGCGAATCAGGAAAGGTTCAGTTTTAAGGTATGGGTAGGCATCTACAGAGGACAAATTATGCCGAAAGATACCAACAAATTTGAGAAGAGCAGGTACTTTCAACATGACGGTGCACCTCCTCACAATGCACGAGACATTACTAATTTGCTAAATATTGTGTTTGCCGAAAACTCGATCGGAAATAAAGGTCCTATATATATATTGGCCTCCAGGTCTCTAGACCTGACCCCTTGCGACTTCTTTTTGTGGGGGAGAGTCAAAGACCTTGTATTTCGAGATCGCCCAACTACTAGAAGGGAATTGGAAGAGGCACTTCGTACTGCATTCAGGCAGCTTCATGCGGTAGAACTTCTTAATGCAGAAAATAGCGTCAAGAGAAGATGTAGGATATGTTTACACGAAAACGGCCGTCAATTTGAGCATTTGTTTTAGAATTAAAGAAAATTGTTAGATGTAGATTTGAGGTGTTACATAGTTTATTTAATAAAAATTTTAAATGAAAACTTTTAATAATTTTATTTTTCTTTATTATTTTAGTCTTGGTAATTATAGTAAACTAGAAGTTAAAGTTCGAGGTTGCTGTGTCCCTTCGTGTCGTAGCCAACTTTATTTTACATGAATAAAAAAACAATAAATTTTTATTTACACATTTAGGGCGCGCACAGCGCCTACTATGGTAAATATCAAAATATGCAAATATCTTTTAAACTATTTAATAAAAATAGGTGTATGGCACATCGTTCGACAGGAAATTTTATTAGAAAACTCATTTTTTAGAAAAATTGGGGGTATCCCATTTAAAGAAATATAACTTTGTGTGATATCTCGGGAACTAAAGGCTTTAAGAGAAAATCGGTGAAACAGGTAGGTTTTTCTTTAAAAAATCTTCAAAAAATGTTTTTAATGAAAATCTCTATCTTTCCAAATAAAAAAGTTGTAGAAAGCCTTTAAAATCGCACATTTTTTAGAATCACCCTGTAGCTCAGAAACGCTGCTGAAATGCGGTTTTTAGTTTTAGACTTCTCATGGAAATCGACCCCGTAACATGTATATTAGTTTTGGGCTAACTATGCTGCAAAAGCCCAAATGTATAGAGGCCCCTCGAATTTGGACCACATTGTACAGAACAGTATTGAACCGGTCCTGGACAAATTTTCGGTAGTAACCCGAATACAAAACTTTTCAGTTCAGAACAGTTGTGGTCGAACCAGAACGCTTTTTTTTAAGCGCGCATGCTCCGGACTGTTTAGAACAGGAAATTTCGACGAACCCGAACAAACCATAAGTCTGTATTGAAAACTTCAATATTCATTCAAATATCCCCCGTAAAACAGAAACCATAAGAGATAGAGTATTAGTGTGTGGTATTGTGAAAAAGATAATAAGTAAAAGAATATAAATAAATAAATCAAATTCTAACCCGCTGGAAGCAACGTTCCGTTTAAAGAATCCACCCTATATATCGAGAATTAAAACTTACAACAATGTGACAACCTCGCATTTGTGGCGGGTCAGCCATATAACCGTTTGTACGCTGCTCCATTCATAATTTCTCGTCGGCGTTGTAGCTTTATAATTATATATAAATATTATTATTATATTATTATACAATATTAATATAATTTAATTATTGGACAGTTTTTAATATTTCTTCAATAGACTTTTAAGTGTTTGTGGCAAAAGTTATAGGACAAAGTACGTGGTGTGACGTAAACTGGAGATTGCACGTGAAAACCAAACATTTCACAGGTTAGTTATCATATGTTTTTTCGACGCCATTTTCTCATAGGCCGCCATAGGCGTGCAACTGGTGTTGCAATAAATACAAAATGTAATAAATAAATATAGGAAAGAAATAAGTTTTTTTGGGATATTTTTTCGAATTTCTTACACTATATTTGGTATAATGAATCAGCCCCAGCTACATTTTTAAATATCCTATATGAGTAGCAAAAAAATGTAAGAGGTGCGTATGATATTTATTTATAACTACATTCACAGTTTTGATACTATCTGTAGTCTGCTTATTTTTTCTGCCGAAATTGTTTATAAGCGTACAATAGTAAAGATACTTTTGTACGTATTAAATAAAAATTATAGTAGAGTGTCTAAATTCCATTTATTTTTACACAGTAAAAAACTATCATATAATAACTATAATATAAGTATCTTCCTTTTTCAAAATGCCACTATTTTTAGTCGAATTTGCTTATTATTTCCACACTGGTTTTTTTGGTAATTTGCCTAAACAGTGCGGAAAGTGATACTTTACTGCACGCGATGGCTGTTAAGGTCGAAAAAGGCACTTGTGACACGTTTTTAGTACAACAATTTCCTACTAGTATAAAAAGCTTTTTCCTAAGGTTATATATATTTGGTATTGTTGAAATTAAAACCAGAACATAATTTTGTTTCCATTTTTAATTTAATCTAGTTTATAAATGCATCTAAAATTCCAATTACCCTTAAAATTCACGCCGTGCTAAAAAAATACTTTTACCTATGTTAATTTTTTATTAAATTTTTGCAGGTCACTTGACATTAAATAGGTAAAAAAACAAGTTCGAAAATGCGTGTGAAAAAGTCTACTTTTACATATCAATTTTAATGTGCAAAGTTCAACTTCCCACACGCCGTGCCTAAAAAAATAAGCAGGGCGGGCATAAAAAACTGTCCTAGCGTGCGTGAAAAAACTTTTAACGTACGCAATTTTTTTGAATGGTACTTTATGGGCCAAATTTTTAAATTTTTAATTTGAAATGTGTGTTATAAAAACTATTTTTTGAACAAGAAAGTCATCATAAACACTCGTAGAAAAAATATTGTATCTAACTGTCGCGGAAGTGCCTTTCCCGACCGAACTCCTCCCTTGCGTGAAAGTATCACTTTCCGCACTAGTTGGGCAGCTATCTGGAGAAAATTTAAAAAAATTAATATTTTTTATGTTATTTCTTTACATAAATATTTTATCCATACCTCGGTATCAATTATTAAGTATAAAAAAATTAAATATTGTATTTCCAAAAATATTTGATATGTCTGAAAGTAAAGACCAAACCTTTTTATATTTATAAATAACGAGCCGCTTCTGGCTGCTGGTAAACGTGACGTGATATTGACTGCGCCAGCGTTGTCAGTGGAAGATAAAATGGTTTTCCCTAAGTCTAACGACTGATCGCGTTTGAAAGTGATTTATGAATGACTTGACGGGTCTATTTTAGTTGAATGTCTTTGGAAATATAAAATATATTTGCTAAGTTTTGAAATAAAATCGCTTTCTCTTTCATTAAATGTCATTAAATATCAGTTCAAAATGAAACCAAATAAAACAACTAAGTTAACGACAGATTTTTCGCGAAAATTAGGTTTGAGGTTTTTTTTAAAGTTAGAAGCAATGCGCTAAAGCATTTTTAAACTGTTTGTACTGACTCTAAAATCGGTTTTAACTTAGTGCTCAAAGCGGTTTTATTGCTGTTTGTAATAAACAATTTTAAATAGTCGTTATATAAAAGCGCTTTAAGAGGTCCGTATCAACCAAGTAATTGTTCAATTTTAGTTTTACTTTAAAACATTTTCTGGTTGTACATCAAAAAATTTTGCATGCGTCGCTATAACACATTAATTGTTACAATTCTGGTTTAATTTTAAGCAACTTTTATTAGCGGCGAACGTGTAAATATTAGTTTTCACAACTGGTGGCTAAAATAGTGCTTTTTTTTAAAGCGTTGGTTTAAATAACGAGCGCAGGTAGCAAGTAAAAAAGCACAGTTTAGCCGCGAGTTGTTAACACTATTTTTTTAAATACTTTTATCAAAATATCCACGACGAACGGAAAAATTATTTTAAAAATCTCGAATGAAGAGCACTTCTCGCAACACACCATCTTTACATTATAAATCAAGGCGGCTGGTATATATTAATCTTTGGCAGTTTGATATTTTGACGATGTTTTTAAATGTTTTTTTATACCTTTATCAAAAACATGATTTTTTTAACTGTCTTGGTTACTGAAGCAAAAAAACTTTTTTTATTGATCGCGGGTACAAAAAAGATTTTAGTCCGTTTTTTACCCAAAATTAAAAAGAAATAGCGGAAAATAGTAATAATTAAAAAAATATAATTATTCTTGCCTAAAAATTAAGCCATTTCCGCCAGTTTTCACCAAATATTTACGAAAAAATAATTTTAAAAAAATCGGCAAATTATCAAATTGTCAAAGATTAAAATGTCGCAACAATGAACGTCACCGAATAAAAAGGCACATAACCAGCCGCCTTGATTTATAGTGTATAAATGGTGTGTTGCGAAAAGTACTCTTCGTTCGAGATTTTTAAAAGTGTCGAAACTACTTTTTTTGGGTTTTTCGCCACTAAGTTAAGGAAATTTTTTCAAAAATATGTTAAAACCCACTGCGTAAATTCCTAAAGAAAAAAATTTGTTCGTTTATCAGTGGTTTTTAAATAAGATAAAAAATTTTTGCCTACACACACGCAAATCCTAACTAGAATCTAAGTACTTATCTGACGTTTCGGCAGAAATTCTACTGCCGTTATCAAAGAATTTTATCCTCAAAAACTTTTTTCGATTCTTTTTTAAAATATCTGTCTGTTGTCATACAACTGACTGACTTTGACTGATATAAATTTCAGATATTAACTTGACAGTTTGGTGCGTCGATAGTAGCCAACAAGGTATTGGGTGAATTTAGTAAAATTTAAAATCAAAATTATATTTGTTTGAGTGTTTTCGATTTTAGATTACTTTATAAAAATACAAAATTTTTATTTTAAGATATCAATTATAAAAATTATCTTTTGACTAACTTTAAGAAAAAATATATTAGAAACCCAAAGAACATCAATGCTATTTTTTAATTTATTTTAAAAAAACCTTTTTGAAAATCTTGTTTTAAAATTGGAAGCCAAACTGTATTTATATCAACTGATATGCTAGCTATGCATTAGTTAGGATTTGCGTGTGTGTAGGCAAAAAAAAAATTATCTTATTTAAAAACCACTGACAAACGAACAAATTTTTTTCTTTAGGAATTTACGCAGTGGGTTTTAACATATTTTTGAAAAAATTTCCTTAACTTAGTGGCGAAAAACCCAAAAAAAGTAGTTTCGACATTATGAATTTGCCACAAACATATAGATTTTATTTATTTTTAAAAGTATTTTCCCCTGTTTTTCTTGGATTTTTTGATAAAGGTATTAAAAAAAATAGTGTTAATAACTGGCGGCTAAATTGTGTTTTTTTTTACTCGCTGCGCTCGATATTTAAACCAACGCCTGTAAAAAAAGCACAATTTTAGCCACTAGTTGTTAAAACTACTATTTCGTAAATACTTGGTGAAAACTAGCGGGAATGGCCTAATTTTTAGGCAAGAATAATTATGTTCTTTCAATATTACTGTTTTCCGCTTATTTCTCTTTAATTTTGGGTAAAAAACGGACAGAAATCTTTTTTTTTTCACCCGTGATCAAAACAAAAAGTTTTTTTGCATCGGTAACCAAAAAAGCCGTGCCTTAGTTATCTGCAGGTAGTTACTAAAATCATGTTTTTGATGAAAGTATAAACAATTTTTATAATTATTTAATATTTCACAAAAACCGCGAAAAAGATCAAAATATCTGGGGAATGTTCTTAAATTGCATAAATTTATTACAAATTTAGTTTAACTTTAAGCAAATTTCGACATAATTTTAGCGGAAAATCTAGAATTGAGTTCAGATCCCCACCCAGTTTTTTTTAATATATGGTGACAAACGCTTCGGCTCATTTTGGATATGGGCAATTTTTAATATGTTATTTTTTTCGTACACAAAGATCGAACCCAACACCTACTATAAGCCGCCTCCCTCTTTAAAATCGCCTGTATCCGCCCCTTCGTGTGCCTAAAATTTTTTAATATGTTATTTTTCTTGTACACACAGATCGAACCCAACACCTAAAGGCGCAATTACACAGACGAACATGCTCAAATAAAAGTTCGTGCAAAAGATCTAAAATTTTTTGCGTGAACATTTTTGTGAGCTTTTCTTTGAACATTTTGTTCGGGTAAATTTTTGAGCAAATTATTGCTATCTATTTTGGAAACATATTTTTAAAGATGCGAATAAATAAAATTTCACATCAGTGATCAGTGATCTCAATTCTTTTAAAAAATGGAACACCAACTTTTATTTAAAATTTTTGTGGAAAAAAGCCGACGGTAAGCGAAACATTATTATTGGCTCTACTATCAGTTTTGTCACATGGATTAGGGTTACTTATAATATTTTTTCTTAGGGTTTTTCCCGGATTTTTTTGTCCGGGGTTTTTTTTGGGATTTTCTTGCGAGTTTTTTTTATTTCCAAGGGTTTTTTCCTAAAGTCAAAAAAAAACCCAGGAAAATTTTACTTTTCCAAAAAAATTTTGAGTTTTTCAAAATTCGACAAAAAACTTAAAAATTGCACTTTTAAGCGGTAATCCGCGCCTCACTACTGTGAGGAGTGGTGGGGAGGGTTTTTTTTTAAACATATTTTTGTAACTTTACTTTACCTTTAGCTTTTATTGTTGTTTTTTAATTCCTCACACCAGATTTACCTAGTTAGTTTAAGGTCCCAAGGATTGCTTAAAAAAGCAAAGGGTTCATGAAAATGCTGAAGATATAGATATTTACTGTCAATTTAATGTAATAATCAAGGTCGATTACTGACAATGAACCAACAATATGCAAAGGGCAACATTGCGATTCAAAAGGGTGGCCGGCCTACTAATTAATATATAATAAATTATATTTTTTAGACAAGAGTCGGGTTCGTAGGGTTGTAAAAGTGGGTAGTAAACGGGTATTATTTAAACCGAACGTGCTTTTTTTCATATATTTGAGATTTAATAATATAAAGGTATATTCTTTTAAATTATTTTATTATATTATATTATATATTTTTTTTAATCTCGTTTTTTTACAACCCCAAAAAAGTTACAAGTATACTGGCATATCCCGTATAAAAATCAGATCAATCAAAGTTGCTTATGAGGTAAAATGTGCATTTCGGCATCAAATCGTTTGTCCGTCGGAAAGCACTTTATTAAAAATACCTTATTTCAAAACTTTGTTTTTCTATTTTTAGTTAAGTTCAATGAATTCCGATAAAAATATATATTTTGAATTTGTAAAGAAATTTTTATACCCCCAATTCTTCAAACAAATTTTGATCAACATTCTCTCCAAAATTTACGTGTGTTTTTTTGTACGAGATTGTCTCGAACATTTCTTTGAACATTTTGCTCAAGAGGCTCGTGTAAATATTTGTCGGAATTTCAAACATCAAAGGAAAGTTTGTCTGTGTAAATGCGCCTTAATATAAGCCGGCTCCCATAATACAGAAAACAGAAGTTGGTTTGGATGACTTAAGGATAGCGATACCCTACGGGGGCAGCAATGATAGGTTTAACATAGGGTATTGGAAGTCCCGTATCTATTCTGCACATGCGCAGTTCGATAGAGTATCAAAACAAATAATAGATGGTGATACGGGCAAATAAAAAAATATGCTTTTTCCACCTATTCTAAATTATGTGACATTTATGGGAGGCGGGGGGAAAAATTTAGTAGTGGCAACTGTAAGCAGTGGGATAGTTAAAATAAAGTAGTTTTTACTTGCTTGCCTACTTACATTTGCTAAAAAGAAAACTATGAAAAACGATAGAACGGATATTGCATTTGATACTGCTGAAAACATTTTTTATATTACACACTTACAGCAACAAACTAAATTATTTAAACCAACGCTTGTAAAAAAGAATTATTTTAACCACTAGTTGTTAAGACTACTATTTCGTAAATACTTGGTGAAAACTAGCGGGAATGGCCTAATTTTTAGGCAAGAATAATTATGTTCCTTCATTATTACTGTTTTCCGCTATTTCTCTTTAATTTTGGGTAAAAAACGGACAGAAATCTTTTTTTTTTCACCCATGATCAAAACAAAAAGTTTTTTTTGCATCGGTAACCAAAAAAGTCGTGCTTTAGTTATCTGCAGGTAGTTACTAAAATCATGTTTTTGATGAAAGTATAAACAATTTTTATTATTATTTAATATTTCACAAAAACCGCGAAAAAGATCAAAATATCTGGAGAATGTTCTTAAATTGCATAAATTTATTACAAATTTAGTTTAACTTTAAGCAAATTTCGACATAATTTTAGCGGAAAATCTAGAATTGAGTTCAGATCCCCACCCAGTTTTTTTTAATATATGGTGACAAACGCTTCGGCTCATTTTGGATATGGGCAATTTTTAATATGTTATTTTTTTCGTACACAAAGATCGAACCCAACACCTACTATAAGCCGCCTCCCTCTTTAAAATCGCCTGTATCCGCCCCTTCGTGTGCCTAAAATTTTTTAATATGTTATTTTTCTTGTACACACAGATCGAACCCAACACCTAAAGGCGCAATTACACAGACAAACATGCTCAAATAGACAAGAGTCGGGTTCGTAGGGTTGTAAAAGTGGGTAGTAAACGGGTATTATTTAAACCGAACGTGCTTTTTTTCATATATTTGAGATTTAATAAAATGTATATAGGTTTTTTAATTTGACTTAATTATTATTATTTAATATTTCACAAAAACCGCGAAAAAGATCAAAATATCTGGGGAATGTTCTTAAATTGCATAAATTTATTACAAATTTAGTTTAACTTTCAGCAAATTTCGACATAATTTTAGCGGAAAATCTAGAATTGAGTTCAGATCCCCACCCAGTTTTTCTTAATATATGGTGACAAACGCTTCGGCTCATTTTGGATATGGGCAATTTTTAATATGTTATTTTTTTCGTACACAAAGATCGAACCCAACACCTACTATAAGCCGCCTCCCTCTTTAAAATCGCCTGTATCCGCCCCTTCGTGTGCCTAAAATTTTTTAATATGTTATTTTTCTTGTACACACAGATCGAACCCAACACCTAAAGGCGCAATTACACAGACGAACATGCTCAAATAAAAGTTCGTGCAAAAGATCTAAAATTTTTTGCGTGAACATTTTTGTGAGCTTTTCTTTGAACATTTTGTTCGGCTAAATTTTTGAGCAAATTATTGCTATCTATTTTGGAAACATATTTTTAAAGATGCGAATAAATAAAATTTCACATCAGTGATCAGTGATCTCAATTCTTTTAAAAAATGGAACACCAACTTTTATTTAAAATTTTTGTGGAAAAAAGCCGACGGTAAGCGAAACATTATTATTGGCTCTACTATCAGTTTTGTCACATGGATTAGGGTTACTTATAATATTTTTTCTTAGGGTTTTTCCCGGATTTTTTTGTCCGGGGTTTTTTTTGGGATTTTCTTGCGAGTTTTTTTTATTTCCAAGGGTTTTTTCCTAAAGTCAAAAAAAAACCCAGGAAAATTTTACTTTTCCAAAAAAATTTTGAGTTTTTCAAAATTCGACAAAAAACTTAAAAATTGCACTTTTAAGCGGTAATCCGCGCCTCACTACTGTGAGGAGTGGTGGGGAGGGTTTTTTTTTAAACATATTTTTGTAACTTTACTTTACCTTTAGCTTTTATTGTTGTTTTTTAATTCCTCACACCAGATTTACCTAGTTAGTTTAAGGTCCCAAGGATTGCTTAAAAAAGCAAAGGGTTCATGAAAATGCTGAAGATATAGATATTTACTGTCAATTTAATGTAATAATCAAGGTCGATTACTGACACTGAACCAACAATATGCAAAGGGCAACATTGCGATTCAAAAGGGTGGCCGGCCTACTAATTAATATATAATAAATTATATTTTTTAGACAAGAGTCGGGTTCGTAGGGTTGTAAAAGTGGGTAGTAAACGGGTATTATTTAAACCGAACGTGCTTTTTTTCATATATTTGAGATTTAATAAAATGTATATAGGTTTTTTAATTTGACTTAATTATTATTGTAAAAGACTAAACTAGGAAGTAAAATAAAGGTATATTCTTTTAAATTATTTTATTATATTATATTATATATTTTTTTTAATCTCGTTTTTTTACAACCCCAAAAAAGTTACAAGTATACTGGCATATCCCGTATAAAAATCAGATCAATCAAAGTTGCTTATGAGGTAAAATGTGCATTTCGGCATCAAATCGTTTGTCCGTCGGAAAGCACTTTATTAAAAATACCTTATTTCAAAACTTTGTTTTTCTATTTTCAGTTAAGTTCAATGAATTCCGATAAAAATATATATTTTGAATTTGTAAAGAAATTTTTATACCCCCAATTCTTCAAACAAATTTTGATCAACATTCTCTCCAAAATTTACGTGTGTTTTTTTGTACGAGATTGTCTCGAACATTTCTTTGAACATTTTGCTCAAGAGGCTCGTGTAAATATTTGTCGGCATTTCAAACATCAAAGGAAAGTTTGTCTGTGTAAATGCGCCTTAATATAAGCCGCCTCCCATAATACAGAAAATAGAAGTTGTTTTGGATGACTTAAGGATAGCGATACCCTACGGGGGCAGCAATGATAGGTTTAACAAAGGGTATTGGAAGGCCCTTATCTATTCTGCACATGCGCAGTTCGATAGAGTATCAAAACAAATAATAGATGGTGATACGGGCAAATAAAAAAATATGCTTTTTCCACCTATTCTAAATTATGTGACATTTATGGGAGGCGGGGGGCAAAATTTAGTAGTGGCAACTGTAAGCAGTGGGATAGTTAAAATAAAGTAGTTTTTACTTGCTTGCCTACTTACATTTGCTAAAAAGAAAACTATGAAAAACGATAGAACGGATATTGCATTTGATACTGCTGAAAACATTTTTTATATTACACACTTACAGCAACAAGATAAATATTTTGTGATAACTTGTGACATATTATTTTAAAAATTGTGGTTATTTATAATCGGGAGATAAAAATCGATTAGCTGTAATCTAAATACATTAGTACAGAAAATAATAGATCGTTTTAAATGCCAAAATTTTATATTAAATTTCAGAAATATATTTTTTTGTAATTTAATAGTATTTATTTACACACACGAAAATTTAGAACATGGTTAACCATTGCCTTCTGGGATAGAAATACGACTACCCAAATATGTCTACAACAACTCTACCAAGTTTTTCAAAATTATAAGTTAAAATTATCATTTTATTTTAGACCGGCGCGGCGCAGCGTTACGTGACTAGTTTCTTGCAACGTTTTTCTAATCTATGCCAATCATATACAGGGTTGGCCATTTAAAAGGGTTCACCTGGATTTTTTCAAAAACTGTAAAAAAATTGGGGAAAATGCTGAAACACGTCGATTTTGTTTGTAAGGGGGAGACTTTCTTGAAATTTTTGTAGCGCGCATCCCCTTTGAGGGGTAAACTTTATATTTTGAATAGGGAAAGTGGGTGGAGTGATACCGTATCCTGAATGTCTTGACAATCGTGTAAAAATTTCGCAAATCTATCGATTAGTTTTTGAGATATTCACTTTCACAAAAATATTTTTTTTTAAAGATATCTTTTTTTTTTGAGAAATTCTCGGACACGTCGACTTTGCTTTTGTTAATAGTACATTTTATTATTGTGTTTTTTCTTCCAGGATACATTCGTACGAAAAGTGAAATTTACCTGTATAATTTGAGCTTAATTTAAAAGTAAATATCTCAAAAATAAATCGGTAGATTTTCGAAACTTTTACAAAATTTCATTCAAAACAAGGTATCACTCTACCCACTTTCCCTATTCAAAATATAAGGGTAAAGTCTACCCCCCAAAGGGTGTATAGCGCCTGGATTTATTTGTTCTAGGCTCTATATATACTTGAGACTCTTGACTGTTAGAGTAGAGGAAGAAGGGCCTTATTACCAGATTGGACTATCATAAGTCACGGCACTTGTATAAGTCAGAAAGAAAGTTAAAGTGATTTACAACCAGACTAGTGCACTTGCTGTAAATCGGAAAGAAGGCTCATAACCAGACAGGGCACCTGCTACGAGTTGGAGTAAAAGACCTGTAACCAGACGGAGTACCTGCTACAGGTTTTAAAGAAGAGCCTCTTGCAAGGTAGTTTCTACATAAATATATTTTCCTATAAAATAAAAGTAAAAATGTTCCTGTTTCGACAAAGGGGATGCGCGGTACAAAAATTTCAAGATTTCCAAGTCTTTCCCTTAAAAACAAAATCGACGTGTTTCAGCATTTTCTCAATTCTTTTAAATGGCCCACCCTGTCTGTGATTGCATTTACCATACCAGAGATGGTCAATTTTTCTGGTAGTCGCGTGCAGAAGGGTGCGCAAATTAATTTTCAAAATTAAAAAAAAAAATTGTCTTTGAGCTACTTTAAAAATTACATGCCAATGTTAGCAAATAAAAATTTTGGAAAACAATATAGGGCGAAAAGTTTATGGCATGCAAGAATTCGTTATGCCAATGTGTTTTATAGTAAACTTGAACTGGCAAACGACGATTTACTCATTGGCATGCAGTTTTGGTGTGCGCAACCTCATCAAAAATTACTGGAAAAATACAAAAAAAATTACTTATTGCCGAACATTTTAAGATAGTTCGAAGATTACAAATATTTCAACGATTTCTTGTGCCCACCAAATTGGTTATGCATTTCGTCCTATATTGTTTTCCAAAATTTTTACTGCATTTTATCTGCATTCGTGCGGTATTTTATACATTCTCCTTAAACAAATATACAAAACGTTAAAAGTGATAAAATATTTATTTATTACTAGACATATCAATATTTGAGTTAAAGATCAGATCATCAAACCCAACTCTATCATACCTACTATTTCTTGGTATAAATTAGAAGTGAGTGACGTAAAACTGCAAGATCAAACAAGAAAAAAGCAACGAATACGTATAGGCAACAAGTCACAACGTGAAAACCATTAGCATAATCGGAACCCCTGCAGCAGAGGCGAGCTATCTAAAATCTTAACCTGAACCGTGGCTCACTTTATAAATAAAATAAATAAGAGAACAAATATCCTCACAAAAGCAAGGGAGAAATTGATATCTTAAATTTTTTGGCTGAAACATGCTTTGACTTTTGAGAAATCTGTACTAAACATGCCATTAATGAAACTTTTTTAATTTTATAAATGCGCCGCAGCCTAAAATTTTGAGAAAATTAGGCCTAAATGCTATTTTGAACACATCTTGAATGATCGTGTACCTCCCAATAAGGTTCACATTTCAACTCTACCTGTACAATTTTGAGAAAGTTAGGCCTTTATTATAACACATCTTAAAATTAAAATCATACAAATCAACGGTGTAATAGCGCCGCAAGCGAAAATATTTGCAATTTAAGCAGAAAATTCTTTAAATCTTTTGAATTCTAAATGCTCTAAGCAGCGTCATTTACATAAAAAATAAATTGGTTTATATTTTAGGGCACCCTCCAAACCATTACAAAATTAAAATTATGTTATTCATGTTTACATAAGAAGAGTCTTAAAGGGCATGGTCAATCTGAAAGAAGAGCAGAGCAGTTTTCGGAAAAGTTAATCAAAGGCAAAACGCATCGAAATAATGGGTACTTAAAATCCGGCGGCGTGCCGGTCTGGTGCGCGCACCAGTTTTCCCGGCCTTGCGGCGGCCCTGATTGATGAGTATTAAATATATATTGGTTAACCTTCCATATTTAACAAGTAATTTTTTTTTTTGACAACTCGTAAAAAGCTTTGGACTTTTGAATTCCATAAAAATAGAAGTGTCAATATACACACATACAATAACATAAAAAAATATCAGAAAAGAAAACTAAAAAACGCAATGAATAATATTTTGTAATATTTATTAATTTTTCATTTCCTAACCGTTTCAACATTACCTAAACTCGATAAAATTGTTTTTGAACAAATTATACTTAAGCACTAGTGTCAGCTGCATTTTATATTTGTGTGCGTATTAATAGTATTCAGCAGATATGAAGTAATATTCAAAAAAATGGGAAGAGTAATAAAATAAAATATTAACTACTTTCTTCTTTAAGAAAAGTAAAATAGAAAATGCATCAGAAAATCAATAGCTTAATATTAAAATATATATAGGTATATAAATCAGTCATAGTGATGCTAAATAAATGTATTTAGCTTTAGCATTTGAACCAAGAATATCCACATCACCGTGAGAAGTGCGATTAAGAGAAATATAGAATTCTCCTAGTGCGAGTGAGAGAGAAATACAGAAAGAGATAGAGCAAAAATAAATAAGATAGAAAGAGAAAGTATGACTGATACGCCACCGAAGGGGGAAAGTTAGTAGCCGACCTTTTACTTGTCCGCCACCGAAGTGGGGGGGGGAAAGGTGGGAGCGAATCTCCTACTTGTCCGCCACCGAAGGGAGGAAAGTCTAAATATTTGTTAATCAAATTATCAAATTTTTAAATGATTTTTAAAAAATCAAATGTGATCCATTCCCAGAAAGAATTTCAAAGAAACGTAAAAAAAGCAAAATAAAAATATACAGGCGCGATATTTTAGAAAACCCGATTTATATTAATAATATTAGTAATAATAATAAAGTGTTTTTATTTATTGTTTGTAAGATTGTAAACATTTGACATTCAAATTAAATTTGCTGTTCCATGCAACCACCCTTTATAAGAAAAGCTAAATTAATATAATAACATAATATACTATAATACATAAAGGAATTCTATCTTGAAATAATAGCATATCACAGTTAAAAATAATTATTTACTTAACGGTTATTTATTTAGTATTTAAAAAAAGAAAAAAGACTGGTAACAACGAAGATAAAAAACCAGAAGAGGCTCGGAGAGAGGGTGTTAGAGCCTGTAGCGGGAGGAAGCGAGACGAGGTACGGCAGAGATGCTTAATTACCTAAGCACAACCAATATCTTACGTGTAAAGAAAAGATGGCATTACACATATTTTCAAACATTGTTTAAAAGCGGTCAAAGCTAATGTAAAATAGTAGGTTAAGTAGTACCCTGCTATATTAATCCTGAACTTGTAACAAACGAGTTAGTAGTACTTTAGTTGATTGATCAAAATGAGTTTTGCAACGGAGTTAATTTATAAAATTAAATGTCAGCTGAATCGGAGCTGTGAAAAAATGGATGATAAGTTTATTTTAAAACGCTAAAAGAATGTGCACTAGCTTGTCGAAAAATAAGTATTGCACTTAAAAAATCTAGTACCGTAACAGAGAAAGCTCATCTAACAGCTTGCCTTGGACAAGTTAAGGAGTGTAAGCATAATTTGAAAAACAACAGAATTAAACAAGGGGCTGGTCATGGGACTCTCAAAGAAACGGCGAAGCATAGGGTGCAGTGGGAGGATGTAAACTCTTTTGAGAACAGACTAAGAAGTGGAGTTATTACGAACTTAAAACATACGGATCCGAAACCATCTTTGTATAACTGTTTTAATTTATTTAAACAAAGAATAGAAAATATTTTAAAGAAAGAAGAAATGATAAAAGTAAATGCTGTTTTAAGCGGAGATTTACAAGTTTCTAAATAAGGTGAGGTAATGACTGACAAAAAACATTTTAATACTTTTAATGCTCCTATTGATCGAAATACAAATTTATCTCAGTGGTTTAGTAGAAACATAAAAGTCCCACTCTTGACCGACTTGGAAGAATTTGAAGAAAATCAGTCCGGCTGGTCTTTTAGCAAAATAAACAACATTATGATTGGCATAAATAAATATAATCCTATGAAGATTGGGTGTCATCTACAAATACCAAAGGTCATTTTAGATAAAAGAGCTTGTATTAATGTAAAAAACAAGGATAGCATGTGTTTTGCTTGGGCTGTTGTGTCAGCATTGTATCCTGCAAGTTGTAATTCGGATCGAATATCATCGTATCCCCATCCTCAACAAGTGCTTAACTTAAGTGGCATTAAGTTTCCAATGAACTTAAAGCAAATTTCGAAGTTTGAAAAACAAAACAATGTTTCCATCAACGTCTACAGACTTCAAAAAATGTGTAATGGTAACTTTAAAGTGTTACCTTCTTACATTAGCATTGGACCTGAATATATGGACTGGTTTGCTAAAGAACTACTGGATTTTGCTGAAAACTTGGAGACTGTGTTTTTATGTGATTTACCTATGGAACCTCTAAGTAAGAAACAAAGAGATAATTTTTATGATGCCAAAAATTGTCATATTTGTGCAAAACCTTTTCTAAATGGGGAAAAGAGTTTAGAGGAGCAGCACATGAAAACTGTAACTTAAATTTTCAAGACAGTCACACGCTACCAGTAGTTTTCCATAATTTAAGTTCCTATGATGGAAATCTAATAATAGGAAGTATTGCCAAGTTGGATGGTTCTATAAACGTACTTCCCATTAATAAAGAAAAATACATTTCCTTTACTAAAAAAATTCAAGAGAACCTAATTGAATTTCGATTTATTGATTCGTACCGGTTCATGGCTAGCAGTCTGCAGGAGTTAGCTTCTTACCTACAAGAATATCCAATATTAAAAAAGGAATTTCCCAATCTAACTGAAGCACAATACAATTTAATTCATAGAAAGGGAGTGTTTTGTTACGATTATATGAGTAGTTGGGATACTTTACAAGAAACATGTTTGCCTAGCCAGCCAATGTTTTTATAAGCGATGATGACTATGTACATGCTCAAAATGTTTGGCCAAGTTTTAACTGTAAGAGTCTGAAAATTTATTTGGAATTTTACATGAAAGTTAATATAATGTTGCTGGTGGAAATTTTCGAACAATTTAGACAAAGCACTCATAGAACATATGACTTGGATCCAGCAAATTACTATACGCTTCCAGGATATACTTGAGATTGTATGTTATATATAACGCAACAAAAACTTGAGCTTCTGACAGATTATAATATGGAGACCTTTATTGAACATGGAATTCGAGGGGGTCTTAGCCAGTGCTCAAAGAGATATGTTGAGGCCAACAACAAATATATGCCTAATTATGATTCAAGCAAAGAAACAACGTTTTTGGCATAGTTTGATATAAACAATCAATATGGCTTTAGTATGAGTCAATATCTACCGTATGGAGAATTTAAATGGTTGAAAGAAACTGACTTAAAAAATTTCAAAGTGGGAGAAATTTCAGATGATTCCTCTGAAGGATACATACTAGAAGTAAATTTAAGCATTCCTGTAGATTATTTTTCCGACTAACCCCCATGTCCTGAACATCGAAATCCACAAAAGCGCCAAAAATAAAAAGCTATTAGCTACATTATATGACAAAAAAGAATATATTATACACTATCGAAATTTAAAGCAGGCGTTACAATTTGGTGTTAAACTAGAAAAAATTCATAGAATTCTAAGTTTTCGGCAGTCTGCATGGCTTAAGCCTTACATTGACTTGAACACGCAATTGAGGCAGAAAGCAAAGAACGAATTCGAGAAAAACTTTAAAGTTGATGAATAATGCTGTATTTGGTAAAACTGGAGAATATTTATTCGAAACCATAGTGTTGTTAAATTGGTTAATAAATAGGATGGACGTTATGGAGCTGAAATGTTAATATCAAGGCCTGAGTTTAAAAGTGTTTGTATTTTTAACAAAAATTTAGTGGCAGTTGAGTTTCAAAAAACAGAGGTTTACTTTAACAAACCAATATACGTAGGGATGTGCATTTTGGACATTGCAAATACAACGATATATGATTTTTATTATATATATATTATTGTAATTATATAAACAAAAGATTCCCAAACAGTGAGTTAGCATATACTGATACTGACTCGTGTATTTATGAAATAAAAAATGATGTGTATAAGGTGATGAAAAAGGACTGCTACAAATATTTTGATACTTCCGATTATCCTGAAAATAACATTTATGGGATACCGAGATTAAATAAAAAAGAATTGGGAATGATGGAGGATGAGAACAATGGAAAAATCATGACTCACTTCGTTGGACTTCGATCAAAAATGTACGCTATAAAGGTTCTTAATACTGAGCAGCAAGAAAATCTCGTATGTGACGTCTTTCAGAGAACCCTTAATACAAAAATAACAAAAAATGCAAAAGGTGTAAGAAAATCCGTGGTTAAAACTCATATAGCTTTTGAGGATTATGTAGAATGTCTTAGTACATTTAATGAAAAAATGATTACACAAAGGTCGATTCAATCAAACAAACATGAACTATATTCCGTCAAGCAAACCAAAATAGGACTAAGCCCCCATGATGACAAACGAGGTATATCAAATAATTCGCCTAAAACTTTACCTTGGGGACATTATAGTATAACGCCTATATCATGAGATATGTGTACCTAGCCATAAGAACATATACAGGGTTCCTAAGATTTTCCTTAGGGATAGGATTTCAATAAATCAAACAGAAATGGCATATAAAGTTCTGCGCGCACAAAAGAAACAGGTATATTGAGCAATGGTGCCAGTTTATTATTATCTCCGGACTGCTTTCATGAGAAATAATTGTCGCCACACTTTCATTGTGGGTATAAATCATAGTTGCAATAATAACCGTTGACAAGATGTCTGCAAATTCCACTAGATGGCGGCCACACCATGAGATGATCGAGGAAAAACTGGGATTCACAGGCATTGCATTTTTATTTCCTTTCGAGTCGCTTCAGTTTCGTAAATTTTGTGTTTTTAAAATGCCGTATACTCGAGAAGAAAATATTTTTATTATTAAAAACGACATAAAAAGTGACAGTGCGGACGAGGTCATTGGGCTTATTGTTTTTGCGTTTCCAGATCGACCGGTTCCTATGGCTCAAACTGTCTACAACATTTATCATCGTTTTGAAAGGTACGGGTGCATAAATGGTTGTAGAAAGTGTTACCACGATGGCGAAATACCAGAGCATCCCGTTCTTCCACACAGGGTGGAACGAGACGAAATGGTATGCGCTTACGTTGAGGCACATGATCCATGTTCCACGAAACCGATTGCGGAGGCACTGGATATTCCCAACAGTACTTGCCAATGGATCCTAAAAAAATACGGCTACAAGTCGTTTAAGATTGGGAAGTCGCAGGAATTGCAACCAGGTGATTATTTTCGTCGGTTAGAATATTGTGAGGTTATGAGGGATAAATGTGACAGTTTTGTTTAGTAACGAGAAGACATTTGAACTTCATAGCTCTCACAATCCACAAAATAGCCGCTATTGGTCCCGCAAAAATAAACATCTGCACGCAAGTGTTAGAACGCAACATCCTCAAAAATTAAATGTTTGGAGCGGTATTGTCGGGGATCACATTATTGTACCCTTTTTCATTGAAGGGAATTTGAATAGCCAAAAATATGTTGATCTTCTCCAACACCAGGTTTTACTACGGTTGAGGGAACTCAATATAAATTTGGACGAATTGTGGTTTCAGCAAGATGGCTGTTCATCCCACAATTCACGCCAGGCTACAAATTGATTGATAGAATTATTTCCACGTATGGAAATATCCGATGGCCTCCTCGATCACCAGATCTTGCGCCAAATGACTTTTTCCTATGGGGTTGTTGGCACGACAAAATTTTCCAACACCCTCACTTACGGCCTACGACTATACAGGAGTTGAGGGCGAAAATTTTGGAGGCGGGCAACTCTATCACCCCTGAAATGTTGGCTGCTACGCGCCAAGAGTTTTACAATAAATTGGGATATTGTGAGGCTCAAGAAGGGGACAGATTTGAACATCTAATCTAATTAAAAATTAGATGTTTGCAGGTCCAAACCACAGCTTTTTCTTGCTTAAAGGAGGCGGCAGGGTCCATTATTTACGATACTGAGCGATAAACTCGTGAGGTTGTTAACATTAGAAAGAAATATCTTCGCTTTTAATTAAATTTCTTTCTATTCTGTTCTACTAGTGACATCTATCCGGAAACGGCCAAACCATGCAGCTAGCACTAGCAGCCAAAGAAATCAATAAATGGCGCTGTTTTTCCTGCAGTGCTTTTTGCTTGAGATATTACTGATTTTAAATAAAGCTGGACCTACACTACATTTGATATTTTCAAGGTGTTCTATGACATGATCTCGAAACATGTAGCGAACCAATTCTTCAAAACTAGCGGGAGGGTAAAAGCGAAAAATAAGGGGCTGCCAATATTTGTAACACCCAAAAAGGGGTGAAAAGATTTATTTTGCTCTGTTTCTTTACAAAAAACGTTTTTTTTTACGAAAAACTTGAGCTCTGCCACTTTTTTTATTTTTTTCTTCAACTTTCTCGAAATTTTCGTCATACCGTAGAAAAAAATTATTTCCCCCATGGTCATACTCTACTTTTATTCGAAAAAATTTAGAAACAGAGACGGGATCAGCTTTCCTAAAACGGGGGATCTTGGTTTCCAGTGAGAAGATAAAGGGCGCCACAGGCAAAAATTTTTCAATTAAATTAGCCGAACCCTGTATAAGTATAGATAAGTATTTTTTTCAAAAATTACGTAATTTCGGGAACGCAAAGAAACAGGTCTAAAGAGTATAATTTTTAAGAAAAAAATATCAATTTTCTCGCCCTCCTCCACTGGGACTACAGGGGCCGTGCACAAATTACGTAATGGTCATAGGGGGGAGGAGGGTTACAAAACGTTAAGTAGGGGGGAGGGGGGTTTTCGACAGCGTTTGTATTTGTGTGAAACTAAGAAAATTTGGAATGAAAATAATTGAAAAGTTTTTTTTTTTGGGAGGGGGTAGTGGTCTTGAAATCGTTACGTAATAATAGGGGAGTGACGTGCCAAACCGTTTCAAAACATTACATAGGGAGGGGGTCAAAAATTGGTAAAATCACCGTTAAGTAATTTGTGCACGGCCCCACATCTAACTGTTCCTCCTTTTTGATTTCGAATCAAAGTGCAAAACCTGGGTTGGACGTTCGAAGGCGTCAACCCGTCCTATTTGCTTGATAAGGTTTTTACGGAAATATCTCAGTCGATTTCTCCGGCCCTGTATGAACGCTTTATGTTAGGCATTTGCATGTATCTCAGTCCCCAGCCTGTAAACAGTGCGTAAGGACAATGGTTACAAAATGAAAAGCCGAAAAATATATTTTTTTACGATATCTTTCATCAGTTTGGTATTAAAGTCGAGCAAAAACAATTTTTATTCCAGTCCTAAAGGTATGAAAATGGAAAACATTAGAAAACAACAACCTGGACTGGATTTACTACGTGTAAGATGTAGTGACAACATCGCCCCATGCCCATCCTTTTCTGCCTAATGTGCTTTTCCGTTTGTCTGCGTCTTATACACGGCTGCTTGGCCCCCTAAGCATTTGCTTAGGAACCCTGTATAAGTATAGATTTATTAGTGCAAAATCGTATACAGATCGCTTCAACCTACTGCGAACATAGGGGGAATCAAGTCCAATTTACTCTCCGTGCCGTACGACCGAGGTGGATTCGAAGCACGCTGCAGTGTTATCTTTTGGAAATTCATTTTGTTTTTATTATTTTGTTTTATTTCTGCCTTGCTCGAGAAACAGATGGGTAAGTTCTTAATTGAAATAATACATTTTTAAAACCACAAATGGATGTCTACGAAGTTGCCGAAAAAGTGCAGATGGTCAAATGGTCAAATCGTCATAACCCAACACACGTTCGATATTGGTCGAGGGAAAATTGGCATTTGTATTTTGACGTAAGAACACAGTATCCCCAAAAACTAAATGTTTGGGGGGGGGTATTATAGGGGAACACGTAATTGGGCCATTTTTTATTAACGGCAATTGCAATTTGAATGGTCCTAGATACTTGGATCTACTGCAGCAGCACATTATTCTAACTGCTAGGCAGTGTAAGATTTGGTGAAACATGGTTTCAACAAGATGGTTGTTCCGCTCACAATGTTGGTCTTGTTAGGGAATATCTTGATAATGTATTTCCTAATCGGGTTATAAGTACACGGGGAACTATTTTATGGCCAGCTCGATCTCCCGATCTTGCTCCTAATGACTTCTATCTGTTTTTGAAGAAGCTTTTCAAATTATCACCCCTAACATGCTTGGAAACGTTGGAAGGGGTTTTTATAGTAGGCTCGGATATTGTCTAGCCGAGCAAGGAGGACTTTTCGAACATTTGCTTTAATTTTTTTTTGACTGGGAGAATCTTTTTGGTTTTTAGAATGTATTATTTTATTTTGAGAACTTGCTTTTATTTTGTTTCTCCTTATTATTTTCATTGTAACACGTCGTCACTGATAACTCCGAGCAGTTGACAATAAAACGCTCTTATTTATCAGTGACAAAAAATAAGAAAATTACGTTATAAAAATTTGCGTATTTATTGACCAAATTCCGGTTTCATTGACTACACTCCACACAGCACCGTAGTTAGAGGCGTACTAAATACCAAAGGAAAGTCATGCAAGTGGTGATCGAAAGCCTGAGTATTGGTTGCTTCACTGATAGGCGTGCGGTGTCTCTGCATGTACGTACACTGGCAAATTAGACTTCTTCCGCCCTATGTTCGCAGTAGCTTGAAGCGGTCTGTATATCTACTCTAAGTTAAGGAAATTTTTTCACAAATATGTTAAAAACCACTGCGTAAATTCCTAAAGAAATTTTTTTTTTGTTTGTGAGTGGTTTTTAAGTAAGATAACAACATTTTTGCCTGCACACACACACAAATCCTAACTAGAATAAAGTACTTATCTGACGTTTCGGCAGAAACTCTACTGCCGTTTTCAAAGAAATTATTATTTTCAAAACTTTTTAAATTCTTTTTTAAAAACATCTGTCTGTTGTCACACAACTGACTGACTTTGATTGATGTATATTTCAAATATTAACTTGACAGTTTTGTGTGTCGATAGTAACCAACAAGATATTGGGTGAGTTTAATAAAATTAAAATTATATTTGTTTGAGTGTTTTCGATTTTAGATCACATTATAAAAATACAAAATTTAAAGTCAAATCAAAAATAAAGTTTTTTTTATATAGGTTTTATTCATTTTTGAAATATGTTGACAAATTGTAAAAACTTAATATAAATTTAAAAATATTAACAATAAGAAAATGTCAAAAATAAAGGAAAAGCAGCAGATATATTAAAATGAACGGGAGAGGGTATTAAAAACAGTAGTAGGAGAAGAAGGTTTAGAAAGAGAGAGGGGTGATAAAATAGAGGTGAGAGGGAGGCAGGAAAACTGAGATTTACAACTGCACAAAGTGAAGTGAATTGGATAACTGATATATTATTTGTCATACATGTAGATAATGTTTTATTGTAATTTTTATTAAACAATTTACTTACTTAAATCATCTAAAAGGAAAAAAAGGCTGGGGTTTTCTATGATATATATTTTTCAAAACTGTAGATATGTTGCTTTGCTGCCATATCCGAGCGTCATGACAGGATCCTGGGAACCTTGCATTTGCTGACACGATTTTTAACCTCTCGTCACAAATCTATACTGGGTAAGAAAACAAAGAAGATACAATAATATTGTTTAAACTACTTTTTTTGGGTTTTTCGCCACTAAGTTAAGGAAATTTTTTCAAAAATATGTTAAAAACTACTGCGTAAATTCCTAAAGAATTTTTTTTTTCGTTTGTGAGTGGTTTTTAAATAAGATAACAACATTTTTGCCTGCACACACACAAATCCTAACTAGAATAAAGTACTTATCTGACGTTTCGGCAGAAACTCTATTGCCGTTTTCAAAGAAATTATTCTTTTCAAAACTTTTTGAATTCTTTTTTAAAAACATCTGTCTGTTGTCACACAACTGACTGACTTTGATTGATGTATATTTCAAATATTAACTTGACAGTTTGGTGTGTCGATAGTAACCAACAAGATCACACATAAAAATACAAATTTAAAGTCAAATCAAAAATAAAGTTTTTTTTATATAGGTTTTATTCATTTTTGAAATATGTTGACACATTGTAAAAACTTAATATAAAATTAAAAATATTAACAATAAAAAAATGTCAAAAATAAAGAAACTGATAAAATTTTTAAATAAATTCAAATTTATAATTTAAAGCTTTAATCAATCCTCAAGGTCTGTATCCTTCGTATAGCCTAAGGTCCCCAAGACCGCTGTATTGCCAGGCCAATCATCTGGGTGAAGAAGCTTTTAAAAAGTTTATATTTAATTTTTAAAGAGATGTCGTTAACAAACCTTTTTACTTCCTCACCCCAAGGACCATGTGATTCTACAGAGAAAGATACAAAGATGTAGCGGCCAACCAGTTCTTCATATTTCTTTAATTTCTCCTGTTCATCTAAACGTGCAGACGCACTCGCTTCTTTAGATGTTTTATTTATATATGTGTGTCTACACGTTGCGTCCCACAATAAACTCTTTCCTACTCTCCAGATATCCTGTTCATACACAGGAAGAGCTTTCAACCATGCATTACTTTCATAAACCTGGAGAGTCAGAAGACGCGCTACATCTCTAGGTTCTTGACAGCCTGAAAGAAGACTATCAAAAGAGGCCTGGCACAAAACTGTATCGAATTTAGATAATTTTGGATAATTTAGATAATTTAGCCAAGTGATAATAAGCTTTATTGAAATCTAAATCGTCAAGGTCTAAACATTTTTTTGGTGGAATGGTTTCAATTAAAGGTTTGCAATTTGAGATGTTTTCCAAAGTTTTTCTAACGTTCTAAAATAGTAATTTTCGAATTAATTGTTTCGTTGATTTTTTTTCCTAAAAAAGCTCATCCAAGTAAAGTTAGTGATTTCAATGGAGTTTCTAAAATTTCAGGAGAAATTGATAAAAATAGTATTGTTGAATTTTCATTATGTTCAGAAAGAAAAGAGAGCTCGCATTTATTAAAATTAAGTTGCAATCTTATATTTTTACTTGACAAAAAAATGTTTAAAATCCTCCAAAACTTTGTGCATATCTCTATCGATACATCGTCGAGATACTAAAGATTAATGTCGGGTTTAACAGATTTAACTATATCGTGTATAGCTAGACAGAAAAGTGGTGGTCCTAGCGGATCTCCTTGTTGGACGCCCCTTTGTGATAAAATTATATTATTACCAAAGGATAAAAGAGAAGATTTTTATAAAAGTGACAAATAAAAATATTCTGAAAAAAGTAGTTTAAATTTAGAGATGATATTTTGTCTATTTATTGAATTGAAAGCATTCATGTAGTCTATTTTAAGAATCATGTTATTTGAATTTTTATGGAGGAAATTTTTTTCCGAAAAATCATAAGAGCTGGTACAGAGGATTTTGGCCACCAAACGTCGGAGACAGAAAACAATTGCTATTGGTCGAATTACACCATCTGTTTTCGTAAAAGCAAATAAATTTGCGGCGTAAAAAATAGGGCATATGTTTTTGGGTACAAGACCTTTTAAAATATGAAATGCTGAAGAGTTAAGCGATGCTATTTATCGCGCATTGGATCAGATCTCAGAGGACCATCAGTATTTTCAAAATTTAACCTTTTCAATGCCCAGATGTTTGCAGCTTGTAATAGAGAAAAATGGTGATCCTAATAAATACTAAATTATTTATTTTAGTTCTTTTTTAAGTTAAAAAAATTAGTATTAAGTTTACCATCGTTTTTGTCCTAATCCAAGTTTCCTATTAGTCAAATTGTTTTCAATCCAGCGCTGTTTCCATCGTATTATTGTTATTTTATCAACTCCAAAATGGGTTACCGCCCTCTTTATAGAACAGCCTACGTCCGTTACTCGAGTGATAATTTGATATTGTTCAATAAAGACTTTACTAAATATTATTTTTGATGATTTTTTAGTATTATGCAAAATTTCATATAAAAATAAAGTTGCCTTTAATTTAAGTAAAAAAATATTTTCAGTTTTAGAGACCTTTTTTAAACAATATGACAAATTGTCGTATTTTTGAAGTTTTTAGGCATTTTACCTGGTAGTCCGTATATATTATACACTTTTAGAAAGGTCAATTTTGTGACTGCATGTATGGGTTTTTTTTAAATCAAGTGTACTTCTTATTTATTGAATAATAACGTTAAAATCACTGAAAATCAATAAACTGTAAATAGAAATGCTGTCATTTTTTAATTCCTCTTAAAAGCCCTTAAAATCGATATCAAACACAATAGAGATATTTTCTTTAGTTTCTACAATATGGGCTTTTGAAAATTGCATTTTTGACATTTTGAAAGCCAATATCTCAAAAACTAGTAAAGTAAATCTAACGATATGGGGTACCATTGAAATGAGAATTTCAGTGAGAATTCAAATATGATGTCAAAATAGGAAGTTTCTATTTAAAGTTTTCAGAATATGTTCCAAAAATAGCCTCCTAGAAAACGGCTACATAGTTGATTTTACTTTTTACGCTAAACGTCTCTAGACCAACTGTGAAATATTATTTTGTGTACACCTTCCTACCAATTTCGATAAGTATATGTACGTACAGTATACCTTTAATGAATAATTTATAGTAATTTATATTACAAGGCCGGGAAATGCTGTATTAATGTACAAGTCTAAATGTTTATGGAAAATATATTAAGGGAAAGCGGCTGCAGAGTAATTGCATTTCTTTTTGCGACAGCTTCTTGAAGAAATCTCCAAATTTTCATAAAAATTTGATGATAAAATGTTTAAAATTTCAAGTTGCTTATCCAAAAATGTTCGTCTTTCATTTTAAATAAATATACATTTCTGCTTTCCTTTGGAGAAGCTGTATCCGCCCCTGAGGAGATGTTTAAATATTGTCAAAAGAAGTGGTGGCAAGTAGTGGCAACCCCCCCTCATAGTGTAGGGGCATATGTCGATAATTTCTATCCCGTGGGATTTTTACTGAAGAAGTTTTATGACTATGTGGGATGGATAGCTCTTTCGTCACACAATCAATCAAGTGTTACCGGGTGTTTTGTTCGCATCCGTGTAGAAAGGGTTGATATGGCACCTCTTTCAAGATGGCGGCCAAAAATCATAAAAAATACAACTTTCGCAACCGGGGCATGATTATACTCGATTCCATATCACTTGAGGATGAAGAATTCTATTTCAAGGTCTTCCGACCTTAAATGACCTTGAAAATTGCAAAAAACAAGATTTTAGGCATTTTCTCTGCAAAAAATCTTAATAGTTGGACACTTTGTCAGACCAACTTTAAAGGTACCTCAAACTAATAGGCATATATGCCAAATAGGATCTTTAGAGTTTGATGCAGTTCGAAGCTTCTTGACCTTGAACAATACCCCAGTAAAATTAACAAATTGCAAAAACAACATACTAAAGGACGTTACTCATCAACTATTAAAGCGAAGACGACCAAATTTGGTAACAAGGTTAAGAAAAGTTACGTCCAAAAATTTTGTTAAAAAAATTTTTGTTCAGCTATGACGAGTTTCAATATGGCGGCTGATATACCAAATTTTCTACCTGAACCAGATGTTTTAGATGCCATTTTCCAAAATGGCGGTCGAAAACCCATAAAAAATTCTAATTAAGCCAGTAGGTCATGACTATACTTGTTTATTAGCATTCATAATAAAATTCAATGATGAGAATTTAACAGCTATTTAGTCAGACATTTACGTGTAACCGGGTGTTTTGTTCGCATCCGCGTAGAACAGGTTAATATGACGTCATCTTTCAAGATGGCGGCCAAAAATCATAACAACGCAACCGGGACACGGTTATACTCGATTCCATATAATTTGAGAACGAAAATTCCAAAAAATTCACTAAATTATCTTGAAAATCACAAAAAACAAGATTTTTGCCATTTTATCTTAAAAAATTCTTAATAATTCGACATTTTTTCAAACCAACTTCAAATGTACCTTAAACTATTAGACATGTATGCCAAATTCGATCCTTAGAGTTTGATGCAGGTTCAAGCTTCATGACCTTGAAAAATACCCCAGCAAAATTAACAAATTTTAAAAATAACATACTAAAAGGCGTTATTCATCAATTATTAAAGCCAAGAGAACCAAATTTGGTAACAAAGATAAAAAGGTCAAGTCCAATAATTTTGTTAAAAAAAAATTGGCTCAGCTGTGGTGCGTTTCAATATGGCGGCTGATATATCAAAATGGCAACCTATAACCACATTTTATGTTATCCAATTTCGTAGAAAATCAAAAATGACAAGGTGGCCATCAATTCTTATTGACTTATCTCCGCTTACTATGAAAACAAAAGTCTATTTTATGCATGACCTTTATTGACCTTGAAATGCCATGTACAAGTGCAAAAGGCGCTTTTTGTAGCGTTTTTCCAATTTACCACTACGCAAAAACGTTACGTGCTGCAGATAAAATCAACATCTTAGCCATAAATAAACTCTTCATGTTAAACCTCCCTACCATTTTTTTTGATCTGGCGTCCCAGATGTTTATGCTATGCCTCGATAAACATGACCTATATGCCTCTTGTTTTTATTAAGTTTCGGAACTGTGAATTTTATGTTCTACTCATTTGTCTAGCCAATAAAGTCATTTAAATTACCTATAAGAGAGTAATCAGAAGTTAGATATACATTACTATATTCTGGACCAGGTTTTTTAATAGCGGTCGAAAAAAAAATCTAATTAAGCAAATAGGGCTGGGACTATAGTTGTTTATCAATCTGTGTAGTGGATGTGTCTCCATTTTGATATATCAGCCGCCATATTGAAACGCGTCATATCTAAACAAAAATTTTTTAACAAAATTGTTGGACTTGACCTTTCTATCTTTGTGACCAAATTTGGCCCTCTTCGCTTTATTAGTTGATGAATAACGCCCTTTATTATGTTATTTTTGCACTTTGTTAATTTTACTGGAGTATTTTGAAAGGTCATGAAACTTCAAACTGCATCAATCTCTAAGGATCGAATTTCGTATATATGCTTAATAGTTTAAGGTATATTTGAAGTCGGTCTGACAAAACGTCGCATTATTAAGATTTATGGAAGAGAAAATAGCAAAAATCTTGTTTTATGCGATTTTTAAGGTCATTTAAGGTAGGGTGACCTTAAAAGTAAATTTTTTGGAATCCTCGTTCTCAAATTATATGGAATCGAGTATAATCGTGGCCTGGTTGCGCTGTTATGATTTTTGGCCGCCATCTTGAAATATGACGTCATATCAACCTCTTCTACACGGATGCTTATCCTTGAATTTTATTATGAATATTAATAAACAAGTATAGTCATGCCCTACTGGCACAATTAGAATTTTTTATGGTTTTTCGACCGCCATTTTGGAAAATGCCATTTAAAACACTTGGTTGAGAATATGGTAATGTATATCTAACTTCAGATAACTCTTTTGTATGTAATAAAAACAACAAGCATATAGCTCATTTTTATCGGGGTATAGCATAAACATCTGTTATGCCAGATCACAAAAAATGATAGGAAGGTTTAAAACGAAGTGTTTATTTATGGCTAAGATTTTAATTTAATCTCCAGCACTTAAAGTTTTTGCATGGTGGTAAGTTGGAAAAAATACTACAAAAAACTGGGTTTTCATTTGTACACTTGATTTCAAAAAAGACGCATACATGCAGTCACAAAATTGACCTTTCTAAAAGTGTATAATATATACGGACTACCAGGTAAAATGCCTAAAAACTTCAAAAGTACGACAATTTTTCATATTGTTTAAAAAAGGTCTCTAAAACTGAAAATATTTTTTTACCTAAATTAAAGGCAACCTTATTTTTATATTAAATTTTGCATAATACTAAAAAATCAGCAAAAATAATGTTTTAGTAAAGTCTTTATTGAACTATATCAAATTATCACTCGAGTAACGGACAATAATACGATGGACACAGCGCTGGATTGAAAACAGTTCGACGAATAGGAAACTTGGATTAGAACAAAATGATGGTAAATTTAATACTAATTATTTTAACTTAAAAAATAACCAAAATAAATAATTTAGTATTTAATAGGATCACCATTTTTCTCTATTACAAGCTGCAAACGTCTGGGCATTGAAAAGGTTAAATTTTGAAAATACTGATGGTCTTCTAAGAGCTTAGCTCTTCAGCATTTCGTGGTCTCCAATTCCTTTCGTATATTATTTTAACGATTCGACGCCATATATTTTCCATTAAGGTCAGGGCTGTTAGCTGGCCAAGGAAGCGTTTCTATATTATTATTCTGAAACCATTGGCGAACAACATTAGCCGTGTGTACTGGACAGTTGTCCTGCTGATAAACGAAGTCATTATTTTCATGTAAAGCCTGTACAGATGGCAGCATAAGGTGTTCAAGAATTTCAGTATATCGCTCGCTATTGAATCTTCCTTCGATTCTTCAAAAAAAAAACAAATATCTAGCACTAAACCAGCCCCACATGTTTACAGAAAAATGTCCACCTTTTTTAATTTGGTTTGTATATTCAGTTTTAAATCTAGAATTTGGTGGACGATAAACTAAAATTCTCCTGCTGCTTGAAGATGATTGAACAATTTTTTCGTCAGTTAAAACCACACTCTCCCAGAAGTCATTATCACGAAGAACGTTATTCAGTGCAAAAATCACTCTGGCCTGTTTTTGTTCTTCTATTATTTGCTCTTCTTATAGACCAGCCGTCTTCTATAACTCGAGTGATAATTTGAACTTTTGTAAATGTTGATATCTGTGGCATTTTTAAGGATGTCACTGAATTTTAAGCTGTCAGCCATACTAAGCTGGTGGTGCCTTATAATAGTATACACTAATCGAAAGCTAAATTTTGTCGCATAGGAAAAAATGCATGTATGAGTTTGTTTTGAAATCAAGTGTACATGGTATGTTCAAGGTCAACCAAAGTCATGCACCTTAATCAAGGCTAAAATACAAAAAAACAAAAACACAATAGAAACAAGTATTGAAAAAACTTGTAGGTAAAAAAACACGTTCTTGTTTCGTACTATCAGTTGAAAAGAGGCTCCTTGTTATATTGTTAAGTTTAAACTAGTTGTTATACAGCAAATTTAAAAAAATAATATCAAATTTTTAAAAAGCACAGAATAGATTAAAAAATAGATTAAAATATACACATTGCCAAAAAATCTATGGACACAAAAACACATAATTTTTTTTTTTATTCCTCTAAAAAAATTTTTCACTTAGCACACTTACCTAACTTATTGTAATCCTGTTTGGTTGCAATTTATTCATTGAAACGAACAAAACATCATTGTAACAAACAATTATTATCAACATCAATAAAAGAAAAATGGGAAAATACTTTTTTTACGAAAAAAAAATTTTCTGCTTTTTTAAAAAACAACACAAGATCATCGAAGATGTTTTGAACTTGATAGCTATAATAATATGTGGGTAAATACCTGCCTATATAAAAAACTTAATAAAGACCAAAAACTGATTTGTTGTTGAGAAATCAAAGAAAAATCTAATATTTTTGTTGTTAGATAATCAGCCAGTCAATCAGTTTAGGTTCTTCTCACAAAGTTTTTTATGAAATTGTTGTAAACGCAACTAAGATTATCAGTATCAGTTTTATTTCCTGTGTTATCACATGATTGAATGCACACCATTTCACTTATGAATCTTTTTTGATAATTTGGACAAAGAAGTAAAGCAGCCAACCGAACCCAAAAATATTTGATCAGAAAAGTGACAAAACCAAATTTGTTTAAGAATGTTTTGCTCCTTCTTTAAAGAAACTTGCCTGCGGCTTTATAAAAAATATTGGTAGTTACGATTTTACTATAATTTAAAACAATTTTTGGCAGCTGCATTCAAAAAGTTTAAAAAACGCATTTTCGTGCTATTTTAAGCAGTTTTTGGTCATCATCATATGAAACGTGTAAAAGATGGCGTTTCTAGTGTAATTTTCTTCATGCGGCGCATTTAATAAAGAGTGATTTTGACAAAAAAATCTAGAATTCTAAACATTTCTTTGTATAGAATCAGAATTAGAATATCTTTAAATAATAAGTAAACAATGAAACCACATTTCATTGCGTACAAAACTTAACTTAACCCTCCATTTCTTTCATAAAGTTGCAACCTCACATGTGTTAATAGTAATATCTTTTATAAGTCTATGTAGAGATTTATTTTGCATCGGTAACTAAAAAAAACCTTTGTTTAAAGGCGGCATTTAAAAATTTCCTCACACGAGCCTGTAGATAGGACTGGTCCAAGACCCCACTGTCACCAATTATCGATTTCGTACCATTTTGTTCTAGGAGACCCGCCATTTTTGATACTGTTGACGTGACTAATTGCCAATTGCACCGTAGTGCTAAATCTGGTATTAATTTAATTGATAATAATTGAATAATAAACATTTCAAAATTATTGTGGAAGCACATTCTAAACCCCAATTAAATTGAAACCAGGGTTAAGACTGCGGTAAAAATGACCTCCAATTAAAGCGACTCATCTTATTCAGAAAATATGCAGATATTTCTAAAAGAAGTCAGTTTAAAAACAAAAACCAGTAGTGTAATTTTGGCCAGAATAGTGGCCTTACATCAAGAAGGTTTATGAAATCATTTGATTTCACGTCGGTTGAGTATCTCACGGACTTCTTTTGTTTGAAAGTTTGAGACAATGATGTATTTGAAATGAACTCTGTGTTTTGGACTTCCAGGACTTCCATTGTCTATATTTTATTTATACGCGACGTTTCGATCAGTACAATCTCTGATCGAAACGTCGTGTATAAATAAAATATAGGCAATGGAAGTCCGAAAAACACAGAGTTCATTTCACAGACTTCTGTAAGACGTATAGTGCTTCTTTTTCTGGAAAGGCCAGTCAGTGGTAGACCCAGAGTGACATCGGAGAAGGAAGATCATTTTATCTCGAATTTCACCCGAAGGAACCGAACAATAATGGCAATAGTCCTCCGAAATCACTTTTTGCGCACGTACCGGTGAAGAGTATCGACAAGCACCCTAAGAAGAAGATTACATTCTTCTTCTTCGACCTTTGAGAGTGCCTAGACTCTCACCTCAACATCGACCTGCACGTCGTCAATGGGCCCAAGAGCACCGAGATCGGCTATGGCCTCAATGGCGTCAAGTGGTCTGGAGAATTCCGGATAGAGCAGAACGGCTGGCTTTTGCTAAAGAAGTTGTTCCCTATCAAGGCGGAACAGTGATGTTTTGGGGTTGTATAATGTATGGTCGTCGTACTCGACTTATTCCTATTCAGCGAACAATGACAGGTACGCCGAAAACATTGTTGAACCAGTAGTTCAGACTTTGCGCAATGAATTTAGAGAAAATTTTTCAAGATGATAATGCCCGACCACATCGCATGCAAATATGTATGGAATCGACTCCCCCCTGCAACTATTCTCGATTTGATTGCCGCCGTTCAAGAAGGGTGGGACAATATTCCAATGGGTTATGTTAATAACTTGATTCGAGGGATGCCTAGACGTGTTGGTCAATTGATGGAAATACGAGGCGATCATACACACTACTGACTTATTATTATGTAAGCGCATTACTTAAAAAAAAACAATTTTAGAATTTTTGCCATTTTTTGTAAGTTTGCTATATTGCATTGTATGGGAAGCAAATACAAAAAGTTTATATATTATATATTTTGGCTTTGAAATAAAGGATAAACTTCACCTTATTTAAAAAGTTAAACTTCTTTATTTTTGAAAATATCCGAGGGGCCAAGACTTTTGACGACATGTGTATAATAATTTCAATTCAATTTTAGCTCTATTATGCTGAGGTGCTCTTTTACACTTTATAAAAAATATGATAAAAATTGTGTACCTGGTATATTTAATTCGCGAATTTTCAATCGACTAATTTTTAAGATACTAAATATTTTTTTCCTACGAGCGTGCGGAAAAATTACTTTTTTTACACGATTTTACTTTTCCGCACGATTTCTTTACTTTTTCGCACGACTTTTACTCTTCTGCACGATTAATTACTATCAATGGGTATTATTTTTCATTCAGAAAATTCATAGTCTTAACCATTATCTTAAACAGTCATATGCAGGCACTTTATAAAAAAAATCGTGCAGAACATAAAAATCGTGTTGAAAAGTAACTTTTCCGCACTAGTGCTTAAAAGTTACTTTTCCGCACGATTTTTGTATTGTTAGAAATGAAGATATTTAGTCATTTTGTAGCATTATTATAAAATCTTTGCGTATTAAAAATATTTGTTTTATAAATAAGATGGACATAAACACTGGTAGGAAAAACACTGTACCTATCTCTTGAAAAAAATTCCTTTTCCACCCTTGACGGCCTGCCCAAACTCCGCTCCGCGTCGTTCGTGCGGAAAAGTACCAATTTCCGCACTTGTTATGTAAATAATTATTGTTTTATAATACAGTTAATTGCCGAGAAAGATTTATTTAATATTCTCTATCAGTTTATTTACAAAATGTTATTCGTCTGGATTTACCATTTTACATATTTATTGATTTATTATGATCGGGATTTACCATGTTTTTTTTTAGTAATCGGTTAAATACTTCATATTCATATCTCGAATTTGTTCACCCAAGATATTACATAAACAATAAATTAACAGATAATAATACAAGATTTATCATAACTTTTAAACCTACGTTAAAAAGTCACTTTTTCGACAAGATGTTGTTGTTAAACTCTGATGATCTGGTAAAAATGTATGCCACATGAAAACTGAGAAATTCTTATGATGTTTCATGAGGATCATTTTCAAATAATTTCTATTCAAAACTCACAAGATTTCCAAAGATTCTAAAAATAATAAAATTTCATGTTTAGATGTTTTACAAGATTTCATTATGTTAGACCAAATACATGAGATTTCATGAGGTTTAGCAAGCAAGATTTTATGTGGTTTAGCAATCAAGATTTTTATGAGATTTTACAAGATTTCATGAGAAATAGGATAAAAGTTTGTGAATATTTGACAAGATTATATAAGTAATAAAGTGTAGAATATAGACATGCAAGCACAACCAGATTTGACAAGCCAGATGAGAATTTAAAAGATTTTATGAGTACCTATAAAAATAAATTTTACTATAGCAAGAGATTTTTCGAGATTTCGTAAGTTTAGATCAGACATAGTTTTTACTATATTTCACAAGTCTAAAAGAAGCGTTTTTACAAGATTTTACAAGATTTCATGAGAAATAGGGTAAAGAGTTGTAAAGATTATATAAGTATTAAAGGGTAGAAAATACGCAAGCACCAACTAGATTTGACAAGCAAAATAAGAATTTAAAAGATTTTATGTGTAACTATATAAAAGTAAAATAAACAATAGATTTAAGCAGATTTGACCTGACTGCAGTAAGATAAGAGATTTGACAAGTTATAAAAGAAGAAATAGGGAAAAATATTATTTTATTTTATGATTATCAAATTTGGTCAGATTTGACAAGATGCTAGATATCTTTTAAATCAAAATCTGTATGAACTAAAAAGAGTTCGACTCATTTTGTCTAAGATATTTAATGATTTGGTCCACGATTTGGCCTAAAAAGTGTCAACTGTTTGGTCCATAACGTTGTCCAACTTTTCTATATAATTAAACAATGATAAGATATAATAATGTCTGTTCTACACGTTTATCAACTAGTTTTAATATGGAGTCGTTTAAAATCTAAAAATTAGTAAATGTGAATGTTTTTTCTCTAAAAACATGTGAATTGTTCCATGTAAACTTGTGACATCTGATGGAGGCTGGGTCTTTTTAAAGCTGCTCGAAAATACTGAAAACATGGGCAATCTCATGTCAAAATCAGTAAAATCTTATCAACTTTTTTGGCTTAAAATTTGCTTAAAACTGCTAAAAATATGTGGATTTTCTCAAACATGTGTATTCTTATAAAACCTTGTGAAATCTTATTAACTTTGATTTAAATTTTTGTTAAAATCTGCTTAAAACTTAACAAAACCAGTGGAAGCAGAGCCTTTAAAACACTGGTGAAATCTCATCAACTCTTATCATAAATTCTTTTAAAAACTTTTTCAAACTCCTAAAAATGGATGACAGTGCTCATTCAAAACTCATGATGTTTGACGAGTTTTGAATCTCTTTCCAAAATTGAAAGTTCATGAGGTTCCATCCGAAAGTGGTGTTTCATAAATCGCATAAAATACCGACCAGAACTCGTGAACTTTCACTAGTTTTTTTATGAGTTTTGACGCGGTATTTTTGGCAGAGAAATGCCTTTGCTCCCTACCAAGAAAACAGTAAGTGGTCATTTTTTACTTCGTTTAAAAAAATTTCTCTTAACAGTTTGGAATTAACAGTCTGCAACAAGGTATTGTTTTTTGGCGCAAAAATATTTCAACCATCACCTTGCTTTTGTTTGAACGTTGAACCTAAGACACAACTGGCACTGTACAAGAAAATCGAACCAAAAGATCTTCAGTAAAGGAAACGCAAAAAGTTTATCGTGGAATTTTTCAAGGTGCATATAGCGAAAAAAAATCATTATTGTTTAATAAACAATAACTATGGCACTTCTTATAGTCGGAAGCTTACGTAATTTTTGAGATAATATGCACCATAAAGCCCCTGCAGAGGACCCCTGTTTCTGAGGGGCCCCAAAATTTGTCAGAATTTTAATTAGTAAAACCAATTCTACATCAAAATAGCAATGTGTACAATCAATTCTTCGTCAGACTAGAACAATCATCTGCCTTGAAGTCATACGGTTAAGTTACGCATGTGACCCTGCTATGCAACTGCCCCAACCAGGTCACGGGACTGGTCTAACGGGGCACAGTGTAGGGCAAAAACGACTCAACTTCATTTTTCTTTAAGTCCGTTTCTGCGAGCGTAACATAGTTATCATTGTTCTCTTTTTCTAAATGCATTCGTCTGAGAGATACAGCATGCTACCCATACCAGGAAAAATATCTGCCTACACACCTTTCAACCTCGTATAACGGTCAGAGGTATACATGTGCAAAATACACCAATAGTAACTATGTTAAGCTCCCAGAAACTGACCTTTAGTTCCACAGCTTCAAATGTAATTTTAACAGGATTTCATCATAAAGAAACACTGGGCATTTATTCCTTATTTTATTAAATGTGACGCCCACGGTTTATCAGAATGTGCAAAATTAAACCAGCTAAATAAAAGAAAGTTCAGTTATAAAATCATTCACTATAGGAACAGCAATTCGTTAAACCAATTTTTTACCCGAACCTTATTTCTTCAAACCCATTCAATAACAAATTCGAAATTTATAAGACCAGTTTTTAATCAAACCATTGTTCATCAAACTCATTCAATATTAAACCCGGAATTCGTAAAACTCGGAGGCGTACACGCAGGTGGCGCAGCGGCGCGGCGTTTAGATGCATTTGTCGCTGTTACGCGCGCATACCTACAGGTCGCGTTTAATAGCTTGTGTATAGATGTCACTTGCTTTCACCCGTCTTGCATTCATGTGTTATTGGCGAATGCGCAATCAATTTAGCAAAAATTTTCTGATAAATTACGGGTTTTACGAATTCCGGGTTTGATATTGAATGAGTTTGATGAACAATGGTTCGATTAAAAACGGGTCTGTTAAATTTCGAATTTGTTATTGAATGGGTTTGGTGAAATAAGGTTCGAATAAAAAATTGGTTTGACGAATTGCAGTTTCTATGGTGAATCGTTCTTCCGATAATTTTTTTTATTAAATACGGTCTGATAAATTCCTGGTTTGATAAACCGTACACTGAACCAAAAAAGGCACCGTTTCCTAAAAAAAAAATACATTGGACCAATGTATTTTGTATATGATTTTTGCTCCGATGTAAAGTTTTATTGATATCATAATCAAGTTTACATAAATTTTATAGCCAAAACGAGTTATTGATTTTACTGCTGCAAGGCACAGTTTCAAAAGAAAGTTGTTACAACATAAAGAGCCTTTAAGATTGATTTTTGTGAAGGATTATGAAATCAAGGATTAAGAGACATGTTGTCATAGCTTTTAGTTACACCCAAGAATGAATTTAGTTAAAGACTGTTACGTACATAAATTTCATAACCATGTATATACAGGGTTCCTAAGATTTTCCTTAGGGATAGGATTTCAATAAATCAAACAGAAATGGCATAGAAAGTTTTGCGCGCACAAAAGAAACAGGTATATTGAGCAGCAATGGTGCCAGTTTGTTATTATCTCCGGACTGCTTTCATGAGAAAAAATTGTCGCCACTCTTTCATTGTGACCATAAATCATAGTTGCAACAATAACCGTTGACAAGATGTCTGCAAATTCCGCTAGATGACCGCCACATATCTAATCTAATTAAAAATTAGATGTTTTCAGGACCAAACCACAGCTTTTTCTTTCTTAAAGGAGGCGGCAGGGTCCATTATTTACGATACTGAGCGATAAACTCGTGAGGTTGTTAACATTAGAAAGAAATATCTTCGCTTTTAATTACAATTCTTTCCATTCTGTTCTAATAGTGACATCTATCCGGAAACGGCCAAACCATGCAGCTAGCACTAGCAGCCAAAGAAATCAATAAACGGCGCTGTTTTTCCTGCAGAGCTTTTTGCTTGCGATATTATTGATTTTAAATAAAGCTGGCCCTATACTACATTTGATATTTTCGAGATGTTTTATGACATGATCTCGAAACATGTAGCGAACCAATTCTTCAAAACTAGTGGGAGGGTAAAAGCGAAAAATAAGGGGCTGCCAATATTTGTAACACCCAAAAAGGGGTGAAAAGATTTCTTTTGCTCTGTTTCTTTACAAAAAACTTTTTTTTTACGAAAAACTTGAGCTCTGCCACTTTTTTTATTTTTTTCTTCAACTTTCTCGAAATTTTCGTCATACCGTAGAAAAAAATTATTTCCCCCATGGTCATACTCTACTTTTATTCGAAAAAATTTAGAAACAGGGACGGGATTAGTTTTCCTAAAACGGGGGATCTTGGTTTTGAGTGAGAAGATAAAGGGCGCCGCAGGTAAAAATTTTTCAATTAAATTAGCCGAACGCAAAAATGTTAGAAAAACAAAGCACGAAATAAAAATGGCGCCGCTTAAAATTTGTTTTCAAAAATTACGTAATTTCGGGAACGCAAAGAAATAGGTCTAAAGAGTATAATTAAAAAAAAATATATCAATTTCCTCGCCCTCCTCCACTGGGACTACAGGGGCCGTGCACAAATTACGTAATGGTCATAGGCTGGAGGGGGGTTACAAAACGTTACGTATGGGGGTAGGGGGGTTTTCGACAGCGTTTGCATTTGTGTGAAACTAAGAAAATTTGGAATGAAAATAAGTGAAAAGTTTTTTTTTTGGGGGGGGGGTAGTGGTCTTGAAATCGTTACGTAATATTAGGGGAGTGGCGTGCCAAACCGTTACAAAACATTACATAGGGAGGGGGTCAAAAATTGGTAAAATCACCGTTACGTAATTTGTGCACGGCCCCACATCTGACTGTTCCTCCTTTTTGATTTCGAATCAAAGTGCAAAACCCGGGTTGGACGTTCGAAGGCGTCAACCCGTCCTATTTGCTTGATAAAGTTTCTACGGAAATATCTCCGGCCGTGTATGAACGCTTTAGGTTACGCATTTGCATGTATCTCAGTCTCCAGCCTGTAAACAGTGCGTAAGGACAATGGTTACAAAATGAAAAGCCGAAAAATATTTTTTTTACGATATCTTTCATCAGTTTGGTATTAAAGTCGAGCAAAAACAATTTTAATTCCAGTCCTTAAGGTATGAAAATGGAAAACATTAGAAAACAACAACCTGGACTGGATTTACTACGTGTAAGATGTAGTGACAACATCGCCCCATGCCCATCCTTTTCTGCCTAATGTGCTTTTCCGTTTGTCTGCGTCTTATACACGGCTGCTTGGCCCCCTAAGGATTTGCTTAAGAACCCTGTATATTTTGTATGCGCGGTTCATAATTTTCATAAACTTCTACAAACATTCCATAACAACTTTTAAACGACAGTTAATGATTGCCATTTATTAAATTTATTTAAGACACTGATTAAAATCTATAACATGTTTTATTTATTTCATATGCTTTTTATTATCTACATAACCTGTACATACAATTAATAATATATATCTATAAAATGTCAAGAAACATTAATTTCATTACTTTATATAACAATTCTTATAGCTTTTCTCCGATTTTTGTAACAGTTACTTGTTATTATTGATGTACAATTATCTATAAAAAATTAATAAACGCCTGTTATTAATACTACGTACGATTTTTTTTTCAATGTAGGTGTTTGTTAAATGATCTTTCACATAAACGTGTCAATAAACCCATTTTGCAATACGCTGTGGGCAGGGTCAAAGTAACCATGGGACCTTTTTGAGCCACACACATAGTGACTCAACAAGGTAGAGCCTAATTGGTTGGTTTGTAGGGTTTGGTAAGGTTGGTTTGGTTCGATCTGGGTCGGTTTGGTTAGGTTTTTTTGGTTGGGTTTGGTTAGTTTGGTTCGGTTTGGTGGGTTTAGTTGGTTTGGTTTGGTTAGGTTTACTGGGTTTGGTTGGTTCGGTTTGGTTGGGTTTGGGTTTTTTTATAATTGTGCGCATTTGTCCTATGCTTTTTTATACCATCGCCGTTTTGGACCTCTGCAACAAGCCGATGAAATTAAAACGTTACAGAACCTTGTTCATTATTTTTCTTGTTCATAACTTTTAAACGACAGTCAATGATTGCCATTTATTCAATTTATTTAAGACACTGATTAAAATCTATAACATGTTTTATTTATTTCATATGCTCTTTTATTATCTACATAACCTGTACATACAATTAATAATATATATCTATAAAATGTCAAGAAACATTAATTTCATTACTTTATATAACAATTTTTATAACTTTTCTCCGATTTTTTTAATAGTTACTTGTTATTATTGATGTACAATTATCTATAAAAAATTAATAAACGCCTGTTATTAATACTACGTACGATTTTTTTTTCAATGTAGGTGTTCGTTAAATGATCTTTCACATAAACGTGTCAATAAACCCATTTTGCAATACGCTGTGGGCAGGGTCAAAGTAACCACGTGACCTTTTTGAGCCACACACATAGTGACTCAACAAGGTAGAGCCTAATTGGTTGGTTTGTAGGGTTTGGTAAGGTTGGTTTGGTTCGATCTGGGTCGGTTTGGTTAGGTTTTTTTGGTTGGGTTTGGTTAGTTTGGTTCGGTTTGGTGGGTTTAGTTGGTTCGGTTTGGTTAGGTTTACTGGGTTTGGTTGGTTCGGTTTGGTTGGGTTTGGGTTTTTTTATAATTGTGCGCATTTGTCCTACGCTCTTTTATACCATCGCCGTTTTGGACTTCTGCAATAAGCCGATGAAATTAAAACGTTACAGAAACTTGTTCATTATTTACTGTACATAAACGTTGTATTTTTGCATAAAAAATTTAAATAATGTACAGGATGATCAACATTTTGGAGCATAATAAATACTTTTATAATGATAATTTTTTTTTGTATTTGTATTTCAAGAAATTAAAAAAATATATATTTGTTTGGATCATGGTAGCTCCGATGCTATGCTAACTGAAAATTTGGTACGATTTTTCGTACGGAAAGTTCTCCATTACAAGGCATGTTCTTTCAAAATATTTCGACTCTCAAGAAAGGACCTTTTTGTTCAATTTCCCGGTCCTTTGATCCTTTTCCGGTTTTATTTTTGGCCAAGTTGGCTATGCCTTCTTGTTGACATCTTTTGGCTTTTGTTTTTTTTGGGCAGTTTTGACACTTCTAAAAAAGCTGTCTTAAATTTGTTTCAAATTTTTTGTTTACAAAAAAGGACTCAGATCTAGAAAATTAGTTGAATTCGGAGGAAATAATAGAAACTGCTTTAAGAGTCACACACACATTTTTAATGCTCAAAGTAAGTATACTAAATATAAATATAGGTACATAAAGGACAATCCTAGAAATCTGCCTTATATGAGTTGTTTTATCATTATTTTGCTTGATAGGTTGGCCATGGTCGGCCATAACTAGTCGTCAGTCATCACTGAATTAGCTGTGTGAAGCTAGTAGGCACTGCCCTATAATTTTTCTAATGTTTTTTATAATTTTGCACAAGTTGGAGGTACAAAAATAATTTCTATCCACAAAAGTTTACTTGTTTTTCTTTAATTTTCATCTTAAAAACTACTGGCCTTAGCAGCAATGGCTATCTAGCCAAAAAGAAGCAGAAGGCTAACATTTTCTTATCAGGGGACTGTTCATAAATTACGCTATACTGCTAGGCGTTGACGAAAGTGACAGATACTGAAATGTTTTTTTCTGATTGTTTGAAAAAAAAGTACGTACAATACATGACCGGAAAGTGTCTCCACAGGTTTACAGGACTCGCCTGAGGCTCGTCCTGTAAATTTCCTGCGTCGACCTGTAAAGAGCAATTTTTCGGTCTAGTGACGTAAATACCTATTACCTACTCGCACTCATATGAGTGGGGGAAGATGTACACTTGATTTAAAAAAAAAACTCATACATGAATTTTTTCCTATGCCACAAAATTAGTTTATACTATTATAAGGTCCACCAGCTTAGTATGTGTATAAGAAGAGCGGCTACCCATTTTGGAGTTGATAAAATGACGATAATGCGATGGAAAAAGCGCTGGATTGAAAATAATTCTACGGATAGGAAAGATGAATCAGGACGACCAAAAGTAAGTTCTGAAGTGCCAGATGTGAGACTTATTGACCATCTCAGACAAAATCCTTTTTCAACGTCGGTTGAAGCAGCTAATGTAACATAATTTCCGGGTTTTTTAGCAACAGTAAATAGAAGAGTAACGAAATCAGAAGTCTCTTGTCGAGTTGCTGCAAAGAAGCCTTTTCTAACAGAAAAATAAAAACAGGCCAGAGTGATTTTTGTACTGAACAACGTTCTTCGTGATAATGACTTCTGGGAGAGGGTGGTTTTCACTGACGAAAACATTTTTTAATCAACTTCAAGCAGCAAGAGAATTTTAGTTTATCGTCCACCAAATTCTAGATTTGAACCCGAATATACAAACCAAATTAAAAAAGCTGGACATTTTTCTATAAACATGTGGGGCTAGTTTAGTGCTGGAGGTTTGGGTTTTTTTTGGAAAATCGAAGGAAGATTCAATAGTGAACGATATATTGAAATCCTTAAAAACGTTATGCTGCCATCTGTACAGGCTTTACACGAAAATAATGACTTCGTTTATCAGCAGGACAACTGTCCAGTACACACGGCTAATGTTGTTCGCCAATGGTTCCAGAATAATAATATAGAAACACTTCCTTGGCCAGCCAACAGCCCTGGAAAATATATGTCGAATCGTTCAAATAATATACCAAAGGAATTGGAGGCCACGAAATGCTGAAGAGTTAAGCGATGCTATTTATCGCGCATTGGATGAGCTCTCAGAAGACGATCAGTATTTTCAAAGTTTAACCTTTTCAATGCCCAGACGTTTGCAGCTTGTAATAGAGAAAAATGGTGATCCTATTAAATACTAAATTATTTATTTTAGATCTTTTTTAAGTTAAAATAATTAGTATTAAATTTACCATCGTTTTTGTCTTAATCCAAGTTTCCTATTTGTCGAATTCTTTTCAATCCAGCGCTGTTTCTATCGTATTATTGTTATTTTATCAACTCCAAAATGGGTTACCGCCCTCTTTATAGAACAGCCTTCGTCCGTTACTCGAGTGATAATTTGATTTTGTTCCATAAAGACTTTATTTAAACAGGTTTATAAAGGTTAAATAAGATTGCCTTTAATTTAAGTAAAAAAATATTTTCAGTTTTAGAGACCTTTTTTAAAAAATATGACAAATTGTCGTACTTTTGAAGTTTTGAAGGTCAATTTTGTAACTGTAACTGTTTTTTTTTTAAATCAAGTGTACTTTACAGCACTCAAAAAAAAAAATCTCGTTTGAAAGTAATAATCTTGAAAAAAAAATTTCAAAGGGTATAAGTGCCTTTACCGCCATTGACGGCTTGCTCGAACTTCGCTGCGCGTCGCTCGTACAACTGCCATCTCGTGCGGTAAAGTATCACTTTCCGCACTTGTTAGGTAAATAACTACTATATGTTTTAGGAAATAAAAGTGTGCTTCTATACCTTCATTTGAAGGATCAAAAATACAAAAGTATATATATTTTTTCTATTCTGTCACACTGGCATATTTTCTCATACGCCATAGCAACGCTTTTTCAAGGCACATTACTTTTCGATGTAAACAACAATATGATAACCACTCATCAGTCAGCGGAGTTGACAGTTTAAAACCAGAGTACTGCTACGAGTAGGAAAAATTCGTATCCTTATCTCTATCTAGTCGACCTATCGAGCAGGTGTACTTTTAAATTAATGGCGAATGCGAGACAGCTCCAGCTGATCAAATGCGTCAAAACATCATTTCGTATGCAAGAAAGGTCGTAATGAAACGACTCACTTATCGCACCCAACGAGATTTTCGGGCATTTAATCAGCTGGGGCATTCGCTATGATTTTAAAAGTGCACCGGCTTGATTGGTCGCCTCCATAGAGATAAGGATACGATTAATGATAAAACTGAAAATTACCTGTAAGTGTCTATTTTCATGATTATTTTATTTTTGGTCTTCCAGTCCTAAGGTACATAAAATAGTATATAAGCCACGGGACTAAAGTTACATTTAATCCCTGAGCGAATTGGAGCCTTCCCGTTGGGTTTATATGTACTATTATTTAAATGTAGAGTGTAAAAAAATTTTAGTTAATTTTTATTTTTCTCGAAAACTGAAACTTACTGGTTTTTTATTTTTATTTTGATCATTAGTCTATTTTTAAATAATAACAGCTATTTAAATGTAAAAGTTTAATCATTTCAGTGGTTTTGTCAATATCAAAGCCCTTGAACAAACTTACAAAGCTCTAGTAGAATCTTTAATAAACTTCGGGCTTCCGGTCTGGGGAGGAGGGTGCGAAAATAACTATGACAAAATTAAAATATTGCAAAAATGGATTATAAAAATTATATAAAGCAAATCTAAAAAGTTTCCTACATCAGAATTGTTTGGACTAACAACATTAATGTATTGTGACATTTTATATATTTTTGCAGTTGTAAAATACATTTATAAAAACAAATCTCAGATAGATACTCTACAAGATCCACCAGGAACTTAAACTACAGTACCCAAAAACCATTTAACACAACATTTATAAAATTTGTTAGGTACTCTGGTCCAAAATTCTACACTTTCCTTCCTGTAAAATTAAAAATTCTTAATAATTACCAGTTTAAGGTAAGCAGAAGTTCAAAATTACATTAGAGATAATTTGGATGTTTTTAGAAATTTAATAAAATAAGTAACCTAGTTTATGGCTTCAAATTACTGTTTATCTAATTTGTGTACTGTAGGGTATTTCTTTTGATTAGAGAATTAACGGTTAAAATGAATATTTTTAGTTCACCATACCAGAATTTGCGCGAAATGGCTAATAGGGGGGGAATTTAAATCGAACTTGTATTCCAAAGATAAGTGTCAGTGCATCAATTTAAAAATATTCGCTGCCTTGCTGATTTAATATATTAGGATATTTGCCGAGAAATTAATTAAAACATATGGTAAAATCAGCTGATTGCAAAAATAAACAAAGGCAGATAATTTAATTATTTTAAACAAACGTTGTTATCTCATAATATATGCTAATTGTTTGTTAGGTTGAAACTAAATTAAAGTTGCTTCTAGATTTGGACAAAAAGTGTCGATACTGTGAAAGACCTTCAAAAGAGTTTACTTATCGTTAAGGCAGGTTTTATAGAGAACAAAAGTGCCTTAAGCTAGTTCAACATAAGCTTTTAGCTAGATATATCTTAAAACAAAGTTATGATTGTTTTCCACAAACCAAAACTCCACTTTTTTGCACTCGACGCATCTGTTCTAATTGTGTGAATATTTACTTTTCTGTCCCTTTTGCTTCTGGAGATATAAGGTTGGACTCAGATTTTTAGGACACCCTGTATACATATATAATATACAGGGTTGGTCATTTAAAAGGGTTCACCTGGATTTTTTCAAAAATTGAAGAAACACATCAATTTTGTTTGTAAACGGGACACTTTTTGACTACCTATCTTGAAATTTTTATAGTGCGCATCCCCTTCAACGGGTAAACTTTACCCCTATATTTTGAATAGTGTGGGTCGAGTAATATCTTGTGAAGGTCTCCTGAATATCTTGACAATCGTGTAAAAATTTTGAAAATCTATCGATTAGTTTTTGAGATATAGCCAAAAAGTCTCCCCCTTACAAACAAAATTGATGTGTTTTAGCATTTTCTCCAATTCTTTAATATTTGTATAGGGTGCGAGCCTTAACACCCAAATCATAATCAATCATTTAAAAAAAATATTTGATATGTTGTCATATGTATAGCCGGTTGAAAAAAAAGGACAACATTGATGTTTGTGCTGTTAAATCTCAAAGTAAAATCATGACATGTCTCATTTTTTTTAAAACCAGCTGTATATATGACAAATTGATGACCTGACAAATTTAAAGTACGTGATGGCTTAGCAGTTAAAAGGGGGGGGGGCAGAAATATGAAAAACTGCATCAGAAAAGTGTAGTATTGGTTTGTGGAAAACAATCATAACTTTGTTTTACTATGGTACAACACCTTTGTTTTGAAAAAATATTGAAAAAATGGGGTTTCAATACATACACTATGGATGGAGAAATGACAAAGTTCAAAGTAAAATGATTTATTCAATCTTACAGTCACAATTACTGATGGGATGATTGAATAATATCAACTTATTCAATTTGTTTCTTATATTTTTACCTTGCACTGTACATAGCTGTGAATTTTTTTGGTTAAATTAAAAAACCTTATTATTATATAATGGGTGGTCATTTCAAGTCCTTATTTCCTCACAAGAGAAATATCAACAGCCTCTTCAGACTAGCCAGATTTGCTGAGAACTGACAATATGACAGTTGAATCAATCACCCTGCAGTTTCCTCCCTCACCACCTACTCTTGTATGCAGCAGTAATCGTCTAAGACCATATTTGAATTGAAGCGGTGTTGGGTTGTTGTTTCATTCATTTTGGGATCCTAAAAGTGATTAAATATCCTTATAAATAACAAAAACTTAATATATATGAGGTATATAAACTTGCATGGGGTCACATAACGCCTAGTGTAGCATCTCAGTCACTGAACTGTAGAGATTTTATGCTATGTGTTATGTACCTTATGCAATTTTGTGTGTGAAGGCCTTTCCATGTGATTTTAGAAATTTTACATTAACATTAACCATTAACCAATAATTAAAAAAATTTCAAATAAAAAAAAACAGAAACTTTCTAGCTTAAAAATAAGGTCATTATTTAGTGAGTATATGATTTTCTGCCATTTTTGATTTTTTATGAACATTTTTTTATGGAAGTATTTATACATAAATTTTTGATCTGATCAATCAGTCAATTGCTCGTTTTTATCCATTCTGTTGAACATTCTTTATCAAGCAGGATTAATATAAAGTATAGGTAGTTCATAATTGGAATAGTGTTTGTTCTAATTTTAGTCCTAAGAAATAACCACTGTTCATACAATCTCGTACAATCTATTTGCAATAACATCTGTCAGTTTTTTTAAACTCACTGTGAATCTCCATTTTTGTCAGCCTAAATATGAATGCCTGGACTCTTCAAACAACAAAAACAGACAAAAATTAAAAAAAAAAAAATAAGTCAAAACAATTGAAAGACAACATCATTTCAGATTCAGACCAATAGCAAAAGCACATTTTTGTTTTTGCAACAGTGATAGTCATAATAATGCATGTTTGACATAGAGCAATAAAACAAGAAAACAAGAATTGCATGTGAGTCTTCTCTTTTCATGTCACTTTACTGGTGCTACTATAAAGTGAGGTGAGAAAATATGACTTGCATGCAATTCTTGTTTTATTGCAAGTCGTCTCTTCTCATCTAGTTTTAGCGGCACCAGTAAAATGAGATGGAAATAAAGGACATGCATGCATTCTAAACAGCTAGTACTTTTAACTTTCTAAAGTATCATTCATACAAGGCATAGTCATAGTTTTAGTTTTAATTTTAGTCATAACGCTATCTCTGTCACTGTCTCGTTAAGAAAAAAACAGTGACAGAAATAGCGTTATGACTAAAATTTAAACTAAAACTATGACTATGCCTTGTATGAACGATACTTAAAATACACTGAAATTAGAATAAACACTGTGAATGGATCACTATTCAACCTTTCGGCTGATCTACAATTTTCCACTGCACAAGACATTGTTCAAAGAAGTCACATAAATATCCACTAACTGCTTAATAAAAATTCGAAGAGAAAATATGAAAACAAACACTAAACGACAGACAACAATCCTCTGTCAAAATCAAAGAAATGACATTGGTTGGTTGCGGATGCGGCAACTTCCAGTCGCCCGATCTGTGCTGTGATTCAAAATGGATAGCCCCATGAGGTCCTCCGATTTTAGGATGCGCAGTCGTCTTTGCCCATTCTTAACCCATTATATTTCTATGGGTATGAGGGACTATTAAAATCGTGCAATCTTGACTTTTCTTAACTACACAAATGAGTTACTAAGGTTCCAAAACTGTCGGTCTGTCGGTCTGCTGTCTCTTTGTACACACTCTAACTCAAGAACGCCTTAATCGATTTTAACGAAATTTGGTACAAAAATCCTCTATCGGATGTCCATGGACCGATTAACTTTTGGGTAGGGTGGTGGGGGGTTGAAGGGGGAAAGAGAAATCGATATACGGTTTTCAGATTTAAGTTTCCATGAATATGGACTACAAATTCTGTTATAAAGTCCAAATTTGTGGGAGCTTTAGTTTCCGAGTTATTTGAAAAAACGTTAAAATATATGTAAGAAAATCATAACTTTAAAGTAAAGCATCTACTGATATGCGGTTTTCAGATTTTGGTTTTCATAAATATTACCCAAAAATTTTGTTATAAGGTTCAAATCTTTTAAAGCTACAGTTTTCGAGATATTTTCATTGCCTTTTAACATAAAATAATTGATTGTATGGTGGACTATCCGTGCTATCTAGCAACAATTTTTTTTTGGTTCAATATTTGGTTTAGATTGGTTTTTAAGCAGACGTACTTATGGCTCGTACATTTAAATAAATTTTATTCCTAAAATTTTATAATATTTTGCTCATGTGTTTTGATCTTAAAGAATTGGTTAAGCAAACTAATATCTAATAAAGAGCTTTTAAATGAATAAAAAATCCATTCTTTTAAAGAGTTATGAGAGTTAAAAAAACGTTCTCACCGGCTTTGAGAAAATCTGGGTGACAGGACCTTTTAAAATGTACAAAAAAAATGTACCTTAGCTGGGTGATATGAATATGTCGCTTACAGTGACGTAGGCAGCTAGTGAAGAAATGTTAAAAAATAGGTTTTGCTAGAAAATGACCACGAAAAACTACAACACCTTGTAAGTGTTAACTGTCTGTGAGTTTAATATGCATGTTGTTTTTCCCATCATCGAACCGATATGCCAGCCAACCTTTGTTTATATTTTTATGCAAATTACTATAAATGCAAGAATACCCAAGGAAAAAATTATTAGTCCTTGAATAACAGCCGAGCGGACCGGTTAAGTATGAAGACCGCAATTCAATTAAGTTTGTTTATTTTCCTTTTTGTGGAAATAACCCAGAGTGCTCACGTGTTTCGGGTCCGAAGAGATGCTAAAAATGTCTGTAAGTACTACTTTAGTCCCCTGTACTTAGGGTGCATTCCCGAGGGGAAGTTTTTAGCCAGACCGGCGCTGGCGCGGCGGGAGGGCTACCATTCGTCGAGGGATAAAAAGAGACTTTAGTTCAGACAGGGTGTCTAGAGAATGTGTTTGCAAAAATTCCCTGATTTTCCCTGGGAAAATTAAAACATTACCTGACCTAAAATTGGAAGTGAAAAAATATGAATATTTTATAAATATATATATATATATAAATACGTTTAGATATATAATGGTAGAGCCATGCTGAACCTTCAAATAATTTGGTTCAATATCTATTAAATTATTTTTAGATGTACTAAAATAAACTTATAGTAGGACACGTTTTTTGGTAAATTTAAAGACTGTAAAGAACTTTGATTGAAAGAAATTAATCACACCTTATGTCTTATACGTTTCACGCTTTGAAAATTACAATTTTTGCTGTTTTTTGGATAAGAATAGCAAAATAAAAATGATATGCACTACACCACTAAAGATGACAGACAGATGACAAAACAGAAATTTTTGTAAAATTTTAGGCTTGCTGTCTCTTCAACAATCTTAAATATTTTTCATTTTAACAGAGAAGAAATGTTTTTTGGCAGTACTTTCTTGAACGCTTAAAAACAGTAAAAACTTGAAAAATGTGAGTGTTTTATTCTATAAATCTAAAGTTTGAAAAGAATGCTTTAAAATGTGAGCAAAATCATAGCATAAAAATGTGAAAGACATAGTAAAAAGTCCTTAAACAAACACGTTACCACTTAAGTTATGTTAAAATATTTTAAGCCTTAAATTACTATCATGGCTTTACCCTAATCACTTGTAAAAAAGGGAAAAGAAATCACTATTCCCACTCCTAAAGCTGACCAATCAAATCTTCAAAATTCTTTCCTCTTTTTAATAAAAAGTTTGTGGGCCATCTGTAAAGAGCAAAAAACATACTCTAATCAGCTATGCTTGCAAATGGTTTTAATCAATTAAAAATATTTTAGCATAATTAAAGTTTTTGTTTAAGCCATTTTTACTATTTTTTTACATTTTTATGCCATGATTTTGCTCACATTTTAATTCCAAACTTTCGGTTTCTACAATAAAACACTCACTTTTTTTAAGTTTTCACTGTTTAGTACTGCCAAAAAACATTTTTCTCTGTTAAGGCGCAATTACACAGACGAACATGCTCAAACAAAAGCTCGTGCAAAAGATTTAAAAATTTTTGCGCGAACATTTTTGTGAGCTTTTCTTTGAACATTTTGTTCGGGTAAATTTTTGAGCAAATTATTGCTATCTGTTTTGGAAACATATTTTTAAAGATGAGAATAATAAAATTTCACATCAGTGATCAGTGATCTCAGTTCTTTAAAAAAATGGAACACCAACTTTTATTTTAAATTTTTGTGAAAAAAAGCCGACGGCAAGCGAAACATTATTATTGGCTATCAGTTTTGTCACATGGATTAGGGTTACTTGTAATATTTTTTTCTTAGGGTTTTTCCCGGATTTTTTTGCCCGGGGGTTTTTTTGGGACTTTCTTGCGAGTTTTTTTATTTCCAAGGGTTTTTTCCTAAATTCGAAAAACAACCCAGAAAAATTTTTCTTTTCCAAAAAATTTTTGAATTTTTCAAATATCGGCAAAAAACTCAAAAATTGCACTTTTAAGCGGTAATCCGCGCCTCACAACTATGAAGAGTGGTGGGATGGGGATTTTTTTTAAAACATATTTTTGTAACTTTACTTTAACCTTAGCTTTGATTGTTTTTTTTTTTAATTCCTCACACCAGATTTACCTGCTTAGTTTAATCCCCAAGGGTTGCTTAAAAAAGCAAAAGGTTTATGAAAATGCTGAAGATAGATATTTACTGTCAATTTAATGTAATAATCAAGGTCAATTACTGACACTGAACAAACAATATGCAAAGGGGCAACATTCCGATTCAAAAGTCTGGTCTATTACTGCTAAATTATATTTTTTAGACAAGGGTCGGGATCGTAGGGTTGTAAAAGTGGGTAATAAACGGGTATTATTTAAATCGAACGTGCTTTTGTTCATATATTTGAGATTTAATAAAATGTAAATAGGTTTTTTTCATTTGACTTTATTATTATTGTAAAAGACTAAACTAGGAAGTAATATAAAGAGATATGAGTGGTAAGGCGTTTATAACTAACGTATCAAAAAGACAATAAACACCATGATTACAAAAAATACTCTCACCACAACTACGACGTGTAAATATAAAGAATTCTTTATCTGGTATTGTAAGTTCAATTTTTTGTGAAGTAAATCCAACCCAACTCGACCCAAACTACTCTACGTTTCTCTGATATATGGATGGTCATTTTTAGTTTTAGTTTGCGCCCGTCGCTTTTATTATTATGATATGAGAATGCTAAAATTTATTTTCTACTTTCTAGTGTACTTTATATTTTATAAAAGCTTCTTTTTATTTAAAATAATTTTTTAATTTTTAGACTATCATAAACCCATCCTTTCGATAATTATCTTCCCTAAAAACCCCTGTATGCCAATTTTGATTGAAATCGAACAAAATAAATCTTTTTCTTCCTCCACTTCCCTCATTAGCGGGAGGAGGTGCCTAATAATACCATATTATTGTATTGTCGCCGCAACTATAAATACACACCGAAAACTGAAATTGAATACCAAATTTGAGTTGCAAGATTTGAGCCGAACATACAAACATACATAAATCAAAGCTTGTAAAAATCGCCAAAAATTTCAATATTTAAAAAATCGGAAATGCAAGTTCTACGCGTCAATAAAATAAAACGAATTTTTTTGTTTTGCGTCGGAGAGCCCTTTCTTTATGGAAAGATTTGTTCTAAAACCTTCATAAAAAAACTGCGTTGACCCTTGTTTGTTGTCATGTAATTTTGTGTGAAAATATTCATTTGACCAAAACCCCCTCTCACTATTCTACGGTTTTTACCTTCTCCTAACCCAGCATCAGCAACAAATAAGTGCCAATTATGGTATACTGGCATATCCCCTATAAAAATCAAATCAATCGAAGTTTGAAGCTTATGAGGTAAAACGTGAATTTCGACATCATATCGTTTTTCCGTCGGAAAGCACTTAATTAAAATACCTTGTTTTAAAACTTAGTCTTTCTATTTTCAGTTAAGTTCAATGAATTCCCATAAAACTATAAAATTTAAATTTGTAAAGAAATTTTTATACCCCCAATTCTTCAAATAAATTTTGCTCAACATTCTCTCCAAAATTTACGTGTATTTTTTGTACGAGATTTTGCTCGAACATTTCTTTGAACATTTTGCTCAAGAGGCTCGTGTAAATGTTTGTCGGCATTTCAACATCAAAGGAAAGTTTGTCTGTGTAAATGCGCCTTTAGAATGAAAAATATTTAGGGTTGTTGAAGGGAGACAGCAGGCGAGAAAAAAGTAAGGTAATTGTTTAATAAAAATTTCTATTTTGTCATCTGCCTGTCATCTTAAGCGGTGTCGTACATATGATTTTTATTTTGACATTTTTATCCAAAAAACGACAAAAATTGTAATTGTTCAAAGCGTAAGGTATGTATAGTGGGGGGTTTTTTATATCTTTTTTCCAATGTATAGAAAGATTTTTGGTGATTTTGTTTTAACTCGGTACACACTTAGGTATGACCGGGGACCGCCAAATGAATATTAGTTTTTTTCGGCATTGGCGTACGTTAGGCGTCGCGACGCCCTAAAGTTAGGACATAGGGTCATTTTGACAGCTGTATCTCGGTCAAGTGTCAACATTTTAAAATTTTGGTTAAACCTCTTAAAAGACTATGAAATGACCTTTATTATGGTGTGCAATATATAATATTTTACTTCTGTTTGATTGCATAAAAAAATAATCAATTTTAAATTTAAAAAAAAGTTATATTTTTTTTCTAAAAATTTACAATAAAAGTTCTATTCTCTATTTGTGAACGGGATTGTGCAAATTCAGTTTAAAGTGACTATAATAAGATCCAAACCAATTCGTCGATATAAAAAAAATGCAAATTCATGCCACGGAAAAATCATAAAAAAATCGTAATAATAATAAAATAACAAAAGAAGCAATGGTTTTTTTTAAGTAAAATTGGACGACTTGTAAAAATCATCTATGTTTGACAGCTCATAGACAAAAATCCTGAAGGCGTCCAATGACCGAGATACAGCTGTCAAAATGACCCGAAGTCCTAAAACAAGTTTGGGGCGTCGCGACGCCTAACGTACGCCGTCGCCGAAAAAATCTATATTGGTTGGTCCCCGGAGTCATGCCTAAGTGTGTGCCAAATTCTAACAAAATCACCAAAAATCTTCCTATAGGTTTGAAAAAACCCCAGACTAGTAAGACATAAGGTGGTATTAATTTCTTTCAATCAAAGTTCTTTGCGGTAAAATTACCAAAAAACGTGTCCTACTATAAGTGTATAGCACACCTAAAAATAATGTCACAACAACATTACAATTATACGTGAGTTTATACATTATGAGATAAAAAATTCCACAATTTTAAATAATTATATTTCTCAGAAAAAAATATTTTTAATTAAATGGAAACTATAGCACCTAAATACTCACCTCAAATTGCTATCTTGGAGAAATTTCCCTAACTTTCTCTGACCAATCTAAAATTTTCCAAATTTTCTTTGATCACTTTCTAATTTTCATGATTTTCCAGGTTGCGGACACTCTTGAAGTATTTTTACAACAAAAATTATTAGAAAAAACGACCGACGACGCTTCAGTACTATACTAAAAGCAATATTAATTGTTCGATGACAATTTAAAATTGGTTACTAATGGCATCTCAGATATTGGTGAAAGTTTTATAATTTTTTTAATTTATTTTCGCCAAGCGCGGCATCTTCGGCCGGCGTCCATATTTTTACCTACCATATTTTAGTGGACTACTTATATATAGGTCATGTACTTGCTTTGGCGGTACATATAATATTGTAGACTTCTTATAATGGTTCGATTTTATATACAATGAGCTTCAGGCTACTGCGAACATAGGGGGAATCAAGTCCAATTTACTCTCCGTGCCGTACGACCGAGGTGGATTCAGCACGCTGCAGTGTTATCTTTTGGAAATTTATTTTGTTTTTATTATTTTGTTTTATTTCTGCCTTGCTCGAGAAACCGATTGATAAGTTCTTAAGTGAAATAATACATTTGTAAAACTAAAAATGGATGTCTACGAAGTTGCCGAATAAGTACAGATAGTCAAATGGTACTATCAAGGCAGACCATTGAGACTTATTCAAGAACTTTTTTTGGAGAATTTTGTAAATCGCCCAGAACATAGTTATCAACGATTCATAGGTTTGTGCAGAATTTTGAAAAGTTTGGTTGTGTAGCGCCAAGAAACCATAAAAACCCACAGTGGAGAAAAATCGAAAGTTAACTAGCCACCAAATTGCCGAAGCTGTTGATACGTCTTCAGCCACTGTCTACAAAGAGTCAAAAACGCTTCAAATTTTTCCCGAGGACAACTATCGTCGTATGGAATTTTGCGAAACAATGACGGAAAGGGCTAATCGTGCTAAAAACTTTCTGAGATCTATTCTTTTCACAGATGAAAGCACTTTTCCATTATTGAAACGTCATAACACGTTCGATATTGGTCGAGGGAAAATTTGCATTTGTATTTTTTTTTTAATGTTTGGGATGGTATTGTAGGGGAACACTTAATTGGGCCATTTTTTATTTACGGTAAATTGAATGGTCCTAGATACTTGGATCTACTGCTGCAGCAGCAATGTTAGGGAATATCTTGATAATGAATTTTTTAATCGGGTTATAAGTACACGGGGAACTATTTTATGGCCAGCTCGATCACCCAATCCTCCTAATGGCTTCTATATGTGGGGTTATATCAAAAATAAAGTTTACGGGTATGAAAGGGCTAATAATTTGGAAGAACTTTGGATTAAAATTGAAAAAGCTTTTTAAACTATTACCCCTAACATGCTTGGAAACGTTAGAAGGGGTTTTTATAATAGGCTCGGATATTGTCTAGCCGAGCAAGGAGGACTTTTCGAATATTTGCTCTAAATTTTTTTTGATTGGGAGAATCTTTTTGGTTTTTAGAATGTATTATTTTATTTTGTTTCTCCTTATTATTTTCATTGTAACACGTTGTTAGTGATAAATCTGAGCAGTTGAAAATAACACGCTTTGCATTTATTGACCAAATTCGGGTTTCATTGACTACGCTCCTCATAGCACTGTGGTTAGAGGCATACTAAACACTAGAGTCATAAGACACAAGCCGCGAACGGCGATCGCATGTTGGTTGCTCTACTGATAGGTTTGCGGTGTCGCTGCATGTACGTACACTGGCAAATTGGACTTCTTCCGGCCTATGTTTGCAGTAGCATGAAGCGGTCTGTATACAAATAAAAATTATTTTATGTTATACTTTTTAGTGTACCTATTTGAAGTCGATTTAATTTTTTATTAAGAAGTTTTCATATAACATGTATTAAGGGGCCTACAGACACGCCATTATTTCTGGAGACATGTACGCGCGTGCAAATCTATGCCTACATGTACATTTAGTGGAATTGCCGACACGCGCGAAGATAATTTTAAATGCAGTTTGTTAATCAATATGGCGACAACAAGGGACAGTGACTTAAATTTATCACAAGTGGAGTGTGTGTGCATAATAAAAAAGTAATAAAACCAATTATTCAATAAACGAAAGCTACGAAGTACATGGGTTTATTGTAAAACGGTAAGTATATAAAATTTAAAGTACATAAAACAACACAAAATAAAATAAACAAACTCGCACACACCCACTCTACTTTCATAACTTTATCTACATAATAAGAAAAAATCTTCCAAACCTAATTCTTCTGGGATCGCTCCAAGCACAGACGCAGCATTTCCACGCTGTATGGCAATTCCGACCTTCTGGGTGATGACATTCCGAGCCCTTTTATCCGGTAATTTTGCGCGTATTTCAGCGACCAGGCTCTTTGCTTCATCTCCCCAAGGGCCAAAAGTCTCTACAGCAAATGGAACAAAAATGTATCTGTCCTTCAGGTCTTTGTATTTGTTATGTTTTCTTTGCTCTCCAATATATGCAGCCCCTCCTGCATTTTGAGATTTTTTTCTAACGAGTGACTGCATGTGGCGTCCCAGAGCAGCTCTCTGCCCATTTTCCATGGAACAAGTGTCATTCCATCCACTCGCTTTCCATCGCTCCGAGAAACACCAAGCGGCTCCAATACAGCCGGTAATTCGGCTGAAATTAGAACTCGCTTAATCAGCTCGCATTAATCTCCCTGTGTCTCGAAACACGACCTGCGCTTTTTTTGCAGTTTAACCCATATGAGCCGTAAGCATCTGCTATTTCGCCGCAAACGCAGGTGTGTTCCACACACACGGAAGACCAAGTCTCAGAGCTACGGAAATTCTAAAAGTGTTGTTATTTAAAAGGTTTCCGACGGTTGTGGCTGGAAGAGCACTTATCCAGGAGCTACTCTCGGGGGCTTGGAAAGCTAAAAAACGTGCTTTGTGGTGTACTGAGTCCCAACTATTGAATAAATTAACGTAACGAACTTTGCATATTTCTAAATCCAAATCATGTTGTTTGAGAGAACAAAAATTTTCAAATATATTTTCTGATAAATTACAAAGATTAAGCCATTTTGATGAACATTCATTAAAATCTGAATCAGTTAAAGTTGAGATATAGTCCGAAAGAACAATATTAGCTGTTATGTCATTCACCGAACCCAAAAAAGCTGACACTGATAGAGTACATAAATCCCTTATTCCTAAACCACCCAATTTAACTGGTAAGGTGCTCTGTAGCCAAGATTTCAAATTTATATCACAATTACTAATTTCTTGAATAGTCTTTTTTAAAATGTTGTCATATTTTTCTATACTTTCAAAGTATTTCCAGCAAGGGACACATCGCAATGTGTAAGAAACTCTAGGAATGCCAAAAGATTGTTTAAGTAAATAGTAAGCTATATGTGAATCTAAGAATTTAAGATTTTCTGATAGTATTTTTACAAAATTAATTTTTTTATCAATTTCTGATGTAATTTGTTTTGAAAAAAATGAACAGCCTAGATAACTAAACTCTTCTAAAGGAGTTTGTAGCAGTTTTGGAGCGAAATTTAAAATTTTCGGTGTCATTTGTGATGGATTTTCTGAAATAATTGCAAGTTCACATTTTTGAAAATTTAGATCTAAACCGATTTTTTCACTGTAGTTGATTATCTTATTAAAATCTTCTAAAACGGTATTTGGATCTCCCGCAATTAGTCCATCATCAAGGTACCATAAATTTCAGATTTCAGATTTCATAAGATTTACTATGGGTTGAATGGCTAGACAAAAAAGGGGAGGCCCAAGAGGATCCCCTTGCTGAACTCCCCTTTGTGACAAAATTTCTTGGTTACCGAAAGAAATTATTGAATTATATCTATAGCATTGTGATGTGTACTTAAAGTATTCTGGGATGTATTGTTTTACACTTGATAATATTTTACTTCTATTAACCATATTAAAAGCATTGTTATAGTCGATTTTTAAAATGGCTTTTTCTTTTTTATGAGAAAAATTAAGAAAACGTCTCATTGAGTGGGCAGCTGCCTCCGCCCTGCATTTTGTACCAAAACCTAGTTGGTGTGGACGAAACATATTGTCTAGTGAATTGGAAATTATTTTGCAAACTATTTTGGCAGTTAGGCAACGGAGATATAGACCCACAGCAAGGGGGCGTATTCCACCATTTTTCTTTTGTTGAAGGCACATAAATTTGCTCCAAAGAATATAGGACGAATTTCATTAGGAACAAAGACCGATATAATATGAGTTATAAAAGCTGAAAAAGATACTAATAATTTTAACGAAAAAATACTTAGACCATCACCCATCAGATCCTTTAAATGCTGCGGTCTGAGCAAGGCGATATCCCCTAAAGAGCCAGGCTTGAAAGAAAAAATTGCATTTTTTATTTCATGTGTAGAAACATTGCTAAATTCTGATTCAAACTCAAATTCATCTTGAAAATTTTCATCTTTGTCTGGTTCTGGATGTTTTGATTTTAAAATTTTTAGTACTTCTTCTTAATTTTCTTTTTAAAATCCTTATAGCATTTTTAACATCTCCTTCAGATATTTTTGATCGTACCTTTTGATTGAGAATTTCATGCTTCGGCTTTTTGTTTTGACATTTTACTTCAATTTTGTTGTTTCTTGGTTTATATTGGGATAAGAGCTCAAACGTAGTTAGATATTTATTTCTTTGCCACAAAATTAGGTTATTTCTTACTAAAGTTGTTAAAGTGGCTTTACGAGTTTTTTTTGAATTACGTGGCATTTGTAAAACAGCATACGGAAAGAGAAAGAGACAAACCCATGAATGATAATCATTTTTTGTAACACATGTGTCAAGCAATGACGAAAATTCTTCTGCAATTGTATTTTTAACTCCTTTTGGAATGCTTTTGAGTATTGTAGTCGAACATTTAATAGTTGAAAAATACTTAACGAAGCTAGAAATATCATGGTTTGGTTTAATTTCTACTGTCTTTAAATGAGAATTATTGTCTTTATCCAAATCTTTTTTTAAATGCAATAATTTGTGTTTGATTTTCTTATGTTGTTTGAGACCTCGTGTTCCTATATATGATTTTTTACAAATATCACAGCAGATTTTCTCATTAAAAGTTACAGTATCTGGTTGCGATAAATTTTGAAACCAAATGTTGGAATCATTAACATAGGGTTGGACATGGTTATTGTGTGTTTTTGAAGTATGTATCTTAAGTCCTTTTGAGGACGAGAACTTATTAAAACAAATTTCACAGGAAATTTCATTTGCATCATTCGCACTCTTATGAAATTCTTTGTTAAAGCATAGTAAGCGAAAATGACCTGAGCTTGGATTGCCAGAAAAAAGGATTCGGATAGGAGCATAATTATTTTGTTTAGCAATTATAGTTGGAGAATCTTGAATTTCTTGGATGTTGTCAAAGGTTGTCACATAAAAAATTTCAAAACTTAATTTATGTACCTCGGAAAGGGCTAAGCATTCTGCGGAAGTTCCATAAATATCATTTCTCGACATCAGGTTATAGTATTCATCTCTGTTGAGGGAATTATTAGGTGGACATGTAAAGTCTTTAATATGGTTCCAGTTTTCGTAAATGTATTCTATAGCGCCTTTCCTTAGATCCAGATGATGAGACTCATTATTGAATAGATATTGGCTTACGCATCGAAATAAACAGTTTCCATCGGGAATATTTTCTATAATTTCATATTTTCCTATTATTTGTTTACTTCGTATTTCATTTTCAAATTTTGATAAATTTTGTTGCGGTGGGCGTTTGACCATATAATTTCCAGATGACTCTTTCCTCAAACTTGGACTGATTGGTGGTATATTATTTGTAAAAACGTGTAAAAGGTTAAAATATATAAAAGTTTTTGATAAATATTTTTGATGTCTGACTGACAATTCTGACAGACAGTACATGGGTCTTTTCTATTTCTTTAGTTTCCACCAATATTTTATAAGCTTCGTTTTTTTAATTTTTATTGATATAGTCTTTGAATTTAGGTTTTCAATTTCTGCTGCCATGGTTTAGGCAAAATAAAACGACTCTTAACAGAAATATGAACCGCACTGATATTATCACTGAGTTTTACCTACACACGGAGCGATGTGTCCGTGTAACTTGTACGCGCATACAAATCTTCAAGCGGCGACTGAATACATCTTCGACAGATATTTTAGACAGATATTGCCTATACACTGAGAGACACGGAATTGAAATATGAGTAAATATAACACCCTATATTAATAAAAATTTACATTGTTAGTCATTTGGTAGTTATTATTATTATTATTATTAACCTCTCGTTATTTACCTTGATACGTTTGACACTTGGGTTTGTCATAATAGTAAATAAATCAAAGGAGATTTTTTTTAGAGTAATTTATTAAAAATTCCTTAAAATCTTATGTTAGCATCTATTAGAGTTGCAAAATTCAACTAACTTGAGTTACGAAAAATAACTAGTCTATAAGAAGAGCGGCGAACCATTTTAGTTAATAAAAATACATTACCACACTAGGCAAAGCGCTGTAACAAAAACTATACCACAGAGAAAAAACAAGAATACAATAAACGGCGATAAAAAAACTGAACTTTTTGCAAATAAATAAAAACAATAATTTTAATACTTAATTGGCTCGCCATTCTTGCCTAAAACAAGCTGCAGACGAGTCGGCATTGATAAACTTAAGTTTTGAAAATATTGCTCTTCTTATGAGATGATATCTACGGCTCTTTCAATGGTTTCATTCAACTCGTCTGAATTTCTGGGGAACCAATTTCGCTGATAAATTATCTTGACAATCCGTCCCTAAACATTTTCCATGGGATTTAAATCCGGTTGTTGGATGGCCAAGGTAGAGTTTCAATATTGTTCTCTCGAAACCAAGTATTCACTACATTCGCCGTGTGCACAGGGCAGTTATCTTGTTGGTATATGAACTCATTATTTTCATGCAAGGCCAAAACAGATGGATACATAATATTACGAAGAATTTCGATGTATCGTTCACTGGTAAATCTACCTTCTATTCTCCAGCAAACACCCATACCTCTCGCACTAAACCATCCCCACATGTTGACGGAAAAGTTTCCTGCTCTCTTGATGTTGTGTGTGTATTCTGGATCATACCTTGAATTTGGTGGACGATAAACCAAAATTCTCCGACTATCTGACGATGACTGGAAAATTTTTTCGTCCGTAAAGACTACTTTCTGCCAAAAATCATTCCTTTCGAAAAGATGATTGGCCGCAAAAATTACTCGAGCCTGTTTCTGCTCTTCCGTTCGAGACTTTTTTGCTGCAAATTCACATGATAGATTTGAATTTTGTATCCTACTATAAGCAGTTCGCCGGGACCCTGGAAACATGCTTGCAGCGGCAGCATGGGAGCATGTGGTAAAAGGATTCTGCCTTAAATGAACTAATTTTGTTTCGTCCTGATCCTTCCTTTCTCTTTGTTGTATTGTTTTCGATCCAGCGCTTGAATCAGCGTAGTACTGTATTTTTATTAACTCCAAAATAGTTCGCCGCTCTTCTTATAGACCAGTTATCTTCCGTAAGTCGAGTTATAATTTGAATTTTGGTAAATTCTGAAACTTGAGGTATTTTTTATTTAGTTTGAAGTATACTGCAAGAAAGCGTGAAATAATTGTCAGATCTTTTAAAATGTTGACGAATGGTGGCCAAACCAATAAATATCTGAAAGTATAGGGTGACACACTAAAAAAAGCAAATATATATATTTTACATGTCCTACTTCTTTTTCGCCAGATCTGTACGTGCAGATTTGTACGCGCGTACATATCTCAAGAAATGTTCGCGTGTCCGCAGGCCCCTTTAGCCACTAGTGACAACTTTTAGACTTTCCCAATAATTATTTAATATTGTCGTGAAAGTAGTGGAGAAAGTATGTGTTTTGAATAAAGCGGTACCAAATCGCAGCTGCCCTGAATCGAATAAAAAATATGAAAGTTGGTTGAGCCGTTTAAAACTTATTCAGCAGAAAAATAAACCCAAAGCATCCCTATTAACGGCAGCATGCAACCACGGATCAGGTAACAACTTAGGTACTCTGTGATGCAAATTAGTCGAAAGTGGCAATTTCGTATAAGGTAAAGGGGGTAATTTCGTCAGCTTAAGAACTTCGTTTCGTAAGTTTTAACTTTGATCAAAGATGAAGTCACTAGAAGAAGGTTAGATTAGATTAGAATATACCTATTAGATATAAAGTTACCGACAGAAGTAAATTATAAATAATTTTTCCCGATCTTAACTATTGGTATCCTATTCTGCTGAAATTGTTCGAAATACAGTTATCGTGAAACAAGGTTTAAAAATTTTAAACGAAAACCATTAATTTGAAAAAATTGCGACTATAGGTAAGTATTAAATGTTCCTAGGTCAAAAAGTACAGCGTTAACGCCCGCAGTGTGAAATAACAGCCTGGGACGTTAGCCGAGAGCTGTTACACGCTGGGGGCGTTAAAGTTGTATTTGACCCAGGTATATAAAACATTTTACGCACGATTGGCACGTTTTTAATTTATAATTTTGTAATGAACTTATAAAAATACTTCAAAATATAAACTTGACAAGTCACGTAAAACAACAACAAACGATTGTATTTGTTAAATTTTTTTGGTCTTATTTAGCCCTAGAAATTGAATGCCAGATTTTTTTAAATATTTTTCAGTTTTTTTAATTTTTATTCTCCTGAAGTGCATAAAATACTGGATACACCTCAGGACTAAAGTGATTTTTAATCCCTCGACAAATTATAACCTTCCCTACGGTCGGACTATAAACTTTTTGTCTCGGGATTAAAAGTGCCACTTTAATTCCTAGGTGTATAATGTACTATTAGTTTTGCGCCTATAAATTTATTTTGGCAATTTCGACACCTCATTTGGTGCAAATTTTGTAACGTTTTTTTTTAAATGTAACTTAAAACACAATGGAAATGGGGATCACGAAATTACCACAAAATTTTATTTCGTATTTCGTGATCAACAACACATTGTTTTAATTATTTTTTGAAAATTAATATTTGCAAAAAAAGCTATTAAAAATTTAATGTCTGAGAGGGCATTTTCGTCAGTACTGACGAAATTGCTATCAGATCCTTCTAAGGGGCTAATTTCGTCACCTAATTTAATTTAAAAAATAGGAGAAGAAAATTACAAATAATCCTGAAAATAAAAAATTTAAACCCTTTAGAATCTCACAAGTCCAACACTAAATCGCCAATTGTCCTAATAGTGTTTTTCTAATAGAATTTATAATGAGCTTCAAATGACTAATCTAAGAAACAATTAAACTCTATTTTTTCGCACCCGCAGTGATTGCAATACCCCCCTCCCCACAAATTCGCCGCGGGGTTGCCGAATGTCCAAAGATATAATTCAATAGCATATATTCATGTAATATCTCACGTTTTTTTAATCAAGAGGATTATTTGTGAAAACTGACGAAATTAGCCCCATTGACGAAATTACCCCATTTTACCTTAAACATTTTGTACATTCTAATGATTTTTTGAGTACTGTCATGAAAGTGGAGAGAAAGTATATTTTTATTAAAACGGTACTAAATTAAAACGCTCCTGAATCGAGTGTAAAAAGAATTACGAAAAACGGATGAGCCACTCAAAGGCATCTTAGAAATCAAAACCTTCTCGGGGTGGAATGAGTCCGAAAAAGTGGCCTTTTTAAATGACCGGTATTAGTCGAAAGTGGCAATTATGCTGGTTTCCCTCGATAGTGAATAATTATTTGCTAAACTGTAGCACTTCTAACTTCACGTTATCACGAGTGGTTCAAAGCCCCCCAAAAAAATCCGGCCTGTCTGCCCTCATGTACAAGAGGATGTGGTTATAACCTCACTTCTTCTAACTCATGTTTTTGGAGTAGTTCGTTAAAATTTTGAAAAGGGTAAAAATCACTTAAAATGTTCTCCCGAAAACGTAACATACATGTGAAAAGTGCATCATCAATACTTTAATCTTTGGCGGTCCTGCAGATTAGAACCTATTCTATTTTTCTTTTAGCTTAAATTAAAAGGATTGACTGTACATGTAGCTTGTATGGTTCAGCGGTCCTGCATATTAAAACCTATTCTATTTTTATTTTACCTTAAATTAAAAGGATAGACTCCGAAAAATGGTCTTTCTGCCTAGATTTGATAAAATAGGTCTGTGTGAAAATTTATAATAACATTAAAAGTAAAAAAAATTTGTGTCTTTAGTACATACTTTTTCTTAATTTTGAAAATTTTGGGGAGGAAAGCTAAGGGAAAGGACCAGTGATTTTATATCAGCCATTTTACGCACTTTTTCTGATGATTGCTTCACACACAATAAAAGAAACAAAACAGAGAAAATGTAAACAGCTGATGATGACAGACAGGTTTGTAATATTTTCGATTGAAAAGTTGAAAACCCTGGAAATATAAGTGTACTGATTTGCTGTTTAAGGGTTTGGACTCAGAAACAAAAACTTATCAAGAAGTTTCCAGTATTTTTAAATCATCTTATCATCTTTTGTCGATATGGATCTAAGAAAACCTCTGTTAGGTTTGCTAGCAGGTGAGCCTTTGTTTCGTCTCAATTTGGCAGAGAAAATTAAGACATTGTTAAAGGCTGTACATTTATCCAATTGTTTGGTTGAATGGAGAAAATTAGCTAGAGATATTGGACATTGCAAATTTAAAAAACATTTCTTTTATATCTACTATTTATTTAGGTCTAAGGGCTACTAAATGGAGACAAGTACCTAGAGATCCTGATATTTTAGACATCAATAGGGGTTACTCTATTATTCTCACCGATATTTTTGGGCTCAATTTCTCACAAGGCATTAACTGATGTAGTGGTTTCTAGACTACCGGACATTGGATCTACATCCATATGTTAAAAATTTTAAAAACAATTTTTTATATCTCCTATTTATTTAGTTCTAAAGCCTACTGAACGAAGACAAGTAGCTAGAGATCCTGATATTTTAAATATCAATAGGGTTTACTCTATTATTGTCACCGAGCTTCTTACACTCAATTTCTCACAAGGCATTAATTGATGTAGTTGTGTCTAGACTACTGGACATTACATCTAAATCCAAATGTTAAAAATTTGGAAAACAATTTTTTTATATCTACTATAGATTTAGTTCTTAAGGCCAGTGAATGGAGACTAGTAGCTAGAGATCCTAATATTTTAGATGTTGTTAAGGGGTACTCTATTATTCTCAACGAGTTTTTTAGGCTCAATTTCCCACAAGGCATTAATTGATGTAGTTGTTTCTAGACTATTAGATATTGGAGCTACATCCAAATGTTAAAATTGGAAAACCAATGTTTTTATAAAACTGAGAAATTAAGTTTGCAGGCTGAGGTCAAGCGATTGCTTTATGGCCATCATTGATCTTAAAGAGGCCTTAATTAGTAGATATAGCATGCAGTTTCTGCCAAATTCTTAAAGTTTTCATTTACCGTCCAATTATCTAAATACAATAGGTCTTTAATTGACAATGATGATCTTTGTGCCTAGTTTTACAAATGTGCTGGTATTTGTGCTTAAAGTAAAGTAAAGTTTATGGAAAAGATGATGTGGTTATAACCTTACATATTTTAAATCCGTGTCGCAAAAGCAATACGAAAAGAGCGGGAAAATTAGTTCTTCTATTATTTAATTTTTAAAAGGGTAGGGCCTCACTATCGAGAGAGACCAGTATAATTAAGATCGAACTTCACTTTAAGAAGTTCGTTTGATCTTTCAATTATAATGGTCTTCCTCGATAGTGATTAATTATTTGGTTAACTGTACCCATTTAAAGCCTTTTGTGACATTCCAAAATAAAATTATCAAATTCAGGCAAATAAAATTGGAAGCAGCAAAATCATAAAGACAAAGAGTTTTATTCTAATCTACTTGTAAATCTTAAAATTAAAACATGTGAAACATGTAAGTTTAAGTGAAAATTTTTGGTTTTAAGCATTTTAGACGAACCATCCTTGAGTTTTGGACATAATTTGATTTATAAGAAGAATTTTAATAAATTTGTTTATTGAATAATCATCTTAACACAATCTTTGTTGGATTTAAGAAGAAGGTTTCAATTTAGAACAAAATAAAATTAAAAAATTTAAACCCACGCCATGCGGGGTTCAAATAATAAATACTCTGCAGAACAAATTAAAATTGGGGTTATATGTCACTCTAATTAAAACTTACCCTTGTTAATTAATTTTTCCAAGTAATACTTCATGTCACACAATGATTTAGATGGGTAATAATAAAATAAGGAGTGGATTAATTTTGTATTTTTTTATGGGGAGGGAACTACTCGGCGCTGCCCTTTCGGCGCTAAGCCTTTTCGGCGTCAAGCTCATTCGGTGCCAAGCCGTTTCGGCACCGGGTCGTTTTGGCGCATGGATAAAATTTCGTAATTTGTAATGCACTAAAGCGTGTGATTTTCATTACTTTCGAATGTGGAGGTAAGATTTTTTTTAGAACAACGGTATTTTTATTAATTGAAAAAAAATAATAGTTTAAAGCTTAAATTCTATATAAAAAAGGAAAAATAATCTATAGTATTTCTATTATTAAAATCGTTCACCAGATGACTGATTCTTTGATCAGCGGCCTATATTTAAGCAATCATTTGGGGGCTCGTGTCCCCCAATAATTTGTTCCAAGAACAAATCTCTCGCTTCTTGTATATTATTTAAGGCATCTATAAACTTCCAGACAGTCGGATGGATTGGCTTGGGCAGAGTTGAGTTGGGTTGTGTCGTTTACAATATTATATTAAATTTAGTTATTTTAATCTATAATGAAAGCAGTTATGGCTTTTAGTGAATAAAACGACTATAATAAAATTACCATATTATATCCTTCACATTTTAATTAAAAGCATTATTGCCAAACGTTTCCGGCGGATTTCGGCGCCGATACGTTTTGGCGCCGAAACGGCGGCGTTAAAAAGGCTTCGCGCCGAAAGGGCTCGGCGCCGACACGGATTGGCGCCGAAACGGCGGCGCCTAATGTCCTAGACCCGCTTTTATTTATGAAATGTCACTGTCGAAATGTCAGTTTCAAGATATTACACTGCGAAAATGTTTTAGTGTATAGAGCAAAAAAAATTGTAAAATGGCAAAAGTCTATTTAAATAGACCCCACAAAAAAACTTTGCTATAACTGCAAAATTGACTTTGCAGAAAATGACCGTGACATGTTTTCTATTTCCACTTTTTAGATTTGAGAGGAGCTAAAAACTAAAAAGCAAAGTGTAGAAATTGCATTATTTTTTGCTGGATCAGAAAAAAAACTTTTTTTATACCTTCATCAAAAACATGATTTTAGTAACTGTCTGCAGATAACAAAGCATGGCTTTTTTGGGTAGCGATGCAAAAAAACTTTTTTTTTTAATCAAGGGAGCAAAAAAATATGTCGGTCCCTTTTTTACCCAAAATTAAAGAAAAATAGCGGAAAATAGTAATATTTAAAAAATTTAGTTATTCTTGACTAAAAATTAAGCCAATTCCGCCAGTTTTCACCAAGTATTTACGAAAAAATAATTCAAAAACATCGTCCAAAATATCAAACTGTCAACGATTAAAATGTCGCAACAATGAACGTCACCGAATAAAAAGGCACATCGCCATGGAAACCACCGCTGTTATTTCATTTATAGTGTAAATATGGTGTGTTGCGAGAAATGCTCTTCGTTCGAGATTTTTAAAAGTATTTTCCTGTTTTTCTTGCATTTTTGGATAAAGGTATTAAAAAAAAATAGTGTTAACAACTCGCGCCTAAACTGTGCTTTTTTACTAGCGTTTTTAAATACCTCGTTATTTAAACCAACGCTTCCAAAAAAAAAGTACTATTTTAGCCACTAGTTGTTAAAACTACTATTTTGTTTTAATATTTTTCTGTACCTTTAGTAAACACTTTTGACTATTCTAAGAAAAAATTGATACTCTTTTAGCAAATTCATCTTTCTACTTTAGTTAAAACTTTTCGCTACTTTAGTAAAAACTTTTTGTTACTTAGCAAAATTTTTCAGCTTTGTAAAAAAACCCTGTGTACTCTTGATCTAAGGGCAAATTATCTTTAGTAATCTAAAGTAAATTTGCTTTTGGATCAAGAGTATACAGAGGAGTTGGACCTATTAAGGTAAAATATATACATACCAGACAAATCGTTTTTGTTTCTCACTTCATTACGACTATGAATCCAATGTCTAAAGGAGAGTCCAGACACCTACAGACCTGTTTCATCCTTATTAGGAATCATCAGGGAGTCATAGGGTTCTACCTAGCGGTTGAAGCTACACAGGCACCTCTCGAATTTAAAATAAAAAGTTTGTAATCCTCAGAAACGTAGTACCTGTGTGCGCCACCTGTCGAATGAGAAACAAAAACATCAAAATTGAAAAGTGCAGAAGACCGTAAATACAGAATTCTGTACCTTTCAGCAGGTTATAAAGGAGAAACCTGTAAAAGTATAAGGTCACTGTAATATGACTCTTAAAAAGAGGTAACGTTCGCAGCAGCACCGCCCCCCAATTAATGTTGACACTCGTCATCAGGTTCCAATTTTTTTTACATAAAAATTATTAAAAACAGAATAATTATTATTTAAAATTAATGAGATCTTTGGTGGTACTGTAAAAACAGCCAGTTTTTTGCGGTGATATTGTTTGTGTTTGTTTTTTATTATTTATAGGTACCTTTTTGCCAGGGTAAAATTGGTTCAGGTGTAATATGTAGCTTTGGGTGAATACAACAAAATTGATAGGAAAAGGGGGGGGAACGGGTTGTAGGGTGGGTGGAAAGGGGGGTTAAGGGTAGTTTGCAATGATATTGTGGTATGTCTTACTTAGGTTATCACAACATATAAAGACACACCTGACATAACTATTGATGGAGCCATGAGATGCCCTTCCAATATCTAAAATCAATAATCCGGTCATCTGTTTAAAAAAAATGTTTGTTATGCTTCAAACAAAGTATGAACTGAGATATTGAGACTATCATCATGTTTGTACTTTCAAAGTGCTTGCAATTCGCTGGCAAGTAGGTCCATATTACTGAATTTTTAAGTTTTTTTAATTATTTTTAAAAACACTTCTTGATTCAACTATCATTTAGTTTCCCTTTGTAAATTATAAGATTGTAGCAACAAACAATGTCAAAAGTGAGCCACAATAGACCCGCTAGTGGTCGCAGTGGATAGTGCCACACTGGCACATTCATAAATAAATCATCATCATCATATTATAAGATGCCTGATCTGAATATTTAAACTGGATTTATTTTTCCACAAGCTGTTCCCCAGCCTGGTTTGTTAGCATCAGCGAAGATTTTTAGAAAAAATTACTTTTGATATCTTTCTTATTTCTTTGACAACAACCACTAACTAAAATCTTAGGAATCTCACCGCTACTCCTAGTATGTATCAAACCATATTTACTTGCAAAACCCTATACTAATTTGACAAACAATTTAATTGTATGTATTTTGAATAAAAACTTTGGAATCATAGTAAGAGTAATATTGCACTTTTTTTTCCCAATACAAGGAATTAGTTATTTGGAAGATTTGAAGACAAAACCAAGATTAACACATTTCGAGCTTCCAAATTTTGTAGTATATTTGCAATTCCTTGAATATTAATATTTTATCACATTTTTATTATTTCAATTTATACTTTGAGCTTTGCTAATAAAGAATATTATTATTATTAATATTAATAATATCAAACAAAAACTACTTATCTAAATACAAAACTGAGAGAAAACCTTTGGCACCTTAAAAAGTGCAGGATCGATTTTATTTTATTTTGGTAAAAGTTCAGGTTGGTAAACTAAGGTTATTAGGCAAAGCAGCAGCATATACCATATTTTTAAAACTTAGGCACAATGATCATATTTATAAAACATACGCACAAATAGCATATTTGTAAACTTAGACACAAAAATCTATTATCAAATGTAGGCACAAAGACCACATTTGTAAAACTTAGGTACATAGACCTATTATCAAATGTAGTCACAAAGACCACATTTGTAAAACTTAAGCACAAATAACATATTTGTAAACTTAGACACAAAAACTTATTATCAAATGTAGGTTCAAATACCACATTTGTAAAACTTAGGCACATAGACCTATTATCAAATGTAGGCACGAATAACACATTTGTAAAACTTAGGCAGAAAGAACATATTTCTAAAACTAAGGCACAAAAAAACGACTATCAAATCTAGGCATAAACACCATATTTGTAATAATTTTCTGATTTAATTTCTCTAATGTTTTATTTACCTGAGAGTTACTAATTTTCTTTGGTCTTTCATAAGAAAGTATATTAGAAGCCACATTTAATTCATCTCTGCTAAACTCTCTTTTTAACTGATTCAATCTTTTCCATAAAAGCACAAATACCAGCACATTGGTAAGACTAGGCACAAAGATCATAGTTGTAAAACTAGGTACAATACCATATTTGTATGACTTAGATATAAAGTCCTATTATCAAATGTGGACACAAATACCACATTTGTAAAACTTAGACACAAAGGCCTATTTTATTTAGATAATTGAACGGTAAATGAAAAATTTAAGAATTTTGCAGAAACTGCATGCTATATTTACTAATTTAGGCCTCTTAAAGATCAAAGATATCTCTTGACATCAGCCTGCAAAAGGCATTTCTCAGTTTTATAAGGATTAACATTTATAAAAAAAAAATGTATTTTTTATTTTAAGTTTAAACCCAAACAATTACCACCACTAGCCTTTAGAACTAAATATATAGTAGATATAAAATATTTTCTTCCAATTTTAACATTTGGGTGTAGCTCCAATGTCCAATAGTCTAGAAACAACACTACATCAATTAATGTCTTGTGAGAGAGTGAGCCTGAAAACTCGGTAAGAATAATAGAGTAACCCCTAACAATATCTAAAATATTAGTATCTCCAACTAATTATCTTCATTTACTAGCCTTTAGAACTAACTAAATAGTAGATTAACAAAACTGTTTTTAGAATTTTTAACATTTGCATGGATACCTAGCTCCAGTGTCCAATATTCTGAAAACAATTACATCAATTAAAGCCTTGTAAGAATATGAGCCTAAAATGCTCGGTGAGAATAATAGAGTAACCCCTAACAATATCTAAAATATCAGGATCTCTAGCGACTTGTCTCCATTCAACCAAACAATTGGATAAATGTACAGCCTTAATCAAGGCCTTAACTTTCTCTGCCAAATTGAGACCAAATAAAAGCTCAGCCGCTAGCAAACCTAACAGAGATTTTCCTAGATCCATATCTATGAAAGATGATAACATGATTTAAACACACTGGAAAGTGTGGATCTTGTTTCAGAGTCCAAACTCTTAAACAGCAAATCAGTACACTTACATTTCCAAGTTTTTCAACTTTCCAATTGAAAATATTACAAAAAAAACGATGCTGACCACAGTCTTCAGCAACAGGTCAATCTCATATTGAAGCTATAATGACGTGTCCCTGTCAGCATCAGCTGTTTACATTTTCTCTGTTTTATTTCTTTTATTGTGTGTGAAATAATCATCAGAGAAAGTGCGTAAATTGGCTGATATAAAATCACTTGCACTTTCTCTTAGCTTTCCTCCCCAAAATTTTCATAATAAAGAAAAAGTGTGTACTAGAGACATAAAATTTTTCAACTTTTATTTGCTCCCCCAGAGAGAATTTTTGCTGTGATTTAAGTTCTTCACTTATCTGTTTGAACCACATATATTTAATTAATTTTCACAGAGACCTATTTTATCAAATCTAGGTAGGAAGACCATTTTCCAGAGTCAATCCTTTTAATTTAAGCTAAAAGAAAAATAGAATATGTTCTAATCTGCAGGACCGCCGAACCATACAAGCTCCCACGGTCCCTAGAATAGATGCGGTCTAGTAATTTTGCCCCACTCTTCGACCTGATGACACAAAGATAGCAGCTGATATTTGTCGGCCATTTAAAAACTGTAAGAAGGCTTGACAAATTAAATAACATTTTCGGAGTTTTCTTTTTTTTTCTTGTTTAAATGATTGATGCCAGAGCTTTTATCTTATATTATAACTTTTTGTGAACAAGTAAACAAAATTTATTTTTGGCATGCATGAGTTGAACTTGTGAAATAGAAATTAAGATCAATAGTTGGTTCAGAGGTTAGGTTATGTGGTTGTTATTTTTCCTGTTTGCATGGAAGCTATTTTTTTTGTATTTGTGTTTTGCCAGGGATTTTTTAATTGCAAATTTAAAGCTATAAGGTACCTAATTTTTTTTGAGGTTTTCATTGATGATGGAGCCTTTTCACTAAAAAAAAATGCATAAATGCAGCTACCTACGACAAAAATAATGTAAATAATATCGTTGGTACTTATATTGGACCAAATAAAGAAAAAAATGATAAAAAATACAATTTATATTACAAAAACTTCTGTAAAAATAACATAACCCCAAATGTCAACAACAAAAATTAATAAAGAAAGCAGGCTGATATCTTTGTGTCGTCATCAGGTGGACAGAGCCAAAAAAATTACTAGACCGGGTTTATTCAAGGGACCGTGGCAAGCTACATCTAAAGAATTGACCTTTTAATTTAAGCTAAAAAAATAGAACCAGGACCGCCAAACCATTATTTTCCAATTTTTTAAATTTTCTTCTCCAGAAGTCTGTCTTGTTTTCTGAAGACGATGAAGCACTGTTAACATGCATTTTATGTTTTCTGGAAGTAAGTTTAAGAACATTTTAAGTAATTTTTACCCTTTTTCCAATTTTAACGAACTACTCCGAACACGAGTTAGAAGAAGTGAGGTTATAACCACATCCTCTTATGCGTGAGGGCAGACAGGCCAGATTTTTTGGGAGGCTTTGAACTACTCGTGATAACGTGAAGTTAGAAGTCCTACAGTTTACCAAATAATTAATCAATATCGAGGGAGACCAGTATAATTTTATACTTGTGAAGTCAAAGGCGCCATTGTGATATCAGAAATGGGAAGTGAGAACTGTGAAATGCGCTGACACGGAACGTATTAAGAAATTTCCAGCTTGAGACATCAGAAGTGCGAAATGAGAAGTGAAAGCGAACTTATACCAAAGATAATCTAGTTATGTACCTTAATTAATTTTTCAGATAAAATGTGTGTACCTGAAGATCTCCTTAACCTGTGCAACGAAATGGCCAATCAAGAGACCAAAAGCCCGGCAAAAATCTCTTGCATTGCAGCAAGAGATAGGTAGGATATCAATACTAAACCAAACTTACATGTAGATGACAATGGCACGAAGTCTTTTTAAAAACATGACTTCATTTTAAAATAAACAATGCATCTTGAGTTTTCTAAATTTTTTAAAAAAAATTTAAAAAAAAATTTCTGAGGGATTTGTGGCGTATAGGTAAAGGGTGAGGGAATAAATCGGAAAAAAGTTTTTCCTCGACCAGGATTTGAAGGATTTGTAAATATGTTTGGCTGAAATTATTAGTTGGAAATTCGCCATCTGACACCTTCAATAAAACGCTATATGTCGTGTATCGTTGGTTGATAGATATATAGAAATTTCGTACAACTAATAATCGTGAATATGTACGTCCTTGTCTTTATAACATGTCTAGGTTTTTAAAGCCGCAGTAGGCTTCAAAGATCTCCCCACTACTAACAACATGAATCGGACGAAAGGATTTCCGAATAGCCAGATAAAACCCCAGTTCCTCGGTAGCTCAGTTGGTAGAGCATTAGACTGGTATTTTAGAGGTCCCGGGTTCAAATCCTGGTCGAGAAAAAACTTTTTTCCGATTTATTCCCTCACCCTTTGCCCTCCACGCCACAAATCTTTTCTGTTTCTGAGGGATATTCTTACTAAATGTAAACTTAATAAAACCAAGAAAATGTCTTCTTTTGAAAACAATTCCACAAGGCTATCTCAGAAGAAAAACAGGTCAAACTCCAATAAAAAATAAGTTGTTTATTTAACAAACTAAAACAATATTTTATTTATAATTTGTATTAAATGTGCCGTTAATATAATTAATAATCTTGCACCTTTGCGGAATATTTTTAGATAAGTACTAACTTTTATTATTGATTAATAAGTGCATAAAATATAAGCATAAGGGCGTGTACTTTGACAAAAATGTACGGTACTTGTATAAAAATAATGCCCTTTTACCCAAGGCAATAGAATCGACATATGGAACGGCCGCCTTGAATGTAAGTCTGTTTTTCGCTTCTTTCTTTGATTTTTTTTCTTAAATCTTTTCACATTTGATTATTGTTATTGTTGTATGTTTATTTTTTTTTCTTAATCTGTTACTAAAAAATAAAAAAAAAACGTTTAACTTTTTAAACTTTTGCTAGTTTTATAATAACATTAAAAAAAGAATTCTTTTAAATACTATTTTTATTGTAATTTGAAACGTTGGCATTTCAAAAAGAGGAAGTTTCATTAATAAGATCCCTCAACCCATAAACCTACACCTTTAAAAACAAAAAAACTCTATGTCTATTAATTCGATTTTCAGGAAAAACACCCTAACATTTTGAAAAATACCAGAATAGGTTCTTGTTTTGAATACCTGAAGACCTTTCTGTAATACCAGAAAAAAAAAGAAACATCAAAATAAGCACAAAAAAAACATTCTTTAAAATTTTGACCTTAACTTTTTTTGGTAAGTTGTTTCTATGCCTTATCCTTACCACCCTTATCATGATATGTCACATCTCACTTAAATCTAATTTTGGGAAGGCTATGTTTTTTCAAAATAAAAAATTTACTACCAGTTTTCTGTAGACCGAATTTTGCAATCCAACCATTAATTCTGGAGGGTCTAGGAGAAACCAAATCACGCAGTTCTGCGACACCCTGTATCTATCTATTTCTAAGTAGTGAAGAAACTAAATTGTCAGGAAAAACACTTTAACATTTTGAAAAATACTAGGATAGGTTCTTGTTTTGAATACCTGAAGACCTTTCTGTAATTCCAGAAAAAAAAGACACATTAAAAAATAAGCACAAAAAAAAACATTCTTTAAAATTTTTACCTTATTTTTTTTTTGGTGAGTTGTTTTTATGCCTTATCCTTATTACCCTTATCATCATCATCACTTAAATCTAATTTTGGGAAGGCTATGTTTTTTCAAAATAAAAAATTTACTACCAGTTTTCTGTAAAGAGCGAATTTTACAATCCAACCATTAATTCTGGAGGGTCTAGGAGAAACCAAATCACGCAGTTCTGCGACACCCTGTATCTATCTATTTCTAAGTAGTGAAGAAACTAAATTGTCAGGAAAAACACTTTAACATTTTGAAAAATACTAGGATAGGTTCTTGTTTTGAATACCTGAAGACCTTTCTGTAATTCCAGAAAAAAAAAGACACATCAAAAAATAAGCACAAGAAAAAACATTCTTTAAAATTTTTACCTTAATTTTTTTTTGGTCAGTTGTTTTTATGGCTTATCCTTATTACCCTTATAATCATCATCACTTAAATCAAATTTTGGGAGACGGACGGCGAATTTTGCAATCCAACCACTAATTCTAGAGAGTCTAGGAGAAACCAAGTCAGGCAGTTCTGCGACACCTTCTATGTATCTATTTCTAAGTAGTGAAGAAACTAAATTGTTGTTTTCGGGAATTTACTAAAGAAAATTATAAAACAATTTTTTTATCTTTACTCATATAATAGTTATTTACATATTAAAGGAAAATAAAAATATATAAAATAATAAACAGCTTAAAACAATTAATCACAAAACAAGCATAAAAACAATCACCCTACCCAGGCATACTTACACAACAAAATCTTCTTCCAGGCCAGGGTCAGACGGGATAGTACCTAACACCCTTGCGGCGTTTCCGCGTTGAAAGGCAACGCCGATCCTTTGGGTAATGAAGTTTTTTGCTTCGCCACCCAAAGAACCAAACATCTCAACTCAAAAAGGTACAAAAATAAATCTATATGTTAAATCTCCGTATTTAGAAAATTTTGCTTATTCACCTTGCTCTGCTGCCTCTCAGCCATTCTTGACGTTTTTGAAATGTAGGACTCGGTCATCGGATCCTTGCAGGAAGCATCCAACAATAGATCTCTACGGTTTTCTATCTCTTCTACTAATACCAGAAGGCTCCAATTGTGATTTCAGCAAGGGCCAGAGCGCGCTTTAAAATTTGGTTAATTTGGCTGTGGCGAGAAAACCTGCCTGCACTTTTCCTGCAACAGAGCCCATGAAGGCCATAAATTATAAAATTATATTAAAATTATAAATTAAAAAAAAGGGATGCAGTTTCAAAAAGTGACCAAAAAATAATTGATGTTCAGGTTCGGCTTAACTAGTTCAAGTTAACAGCTGATACAGGCTAAAATATTGAGGCAAATAATAATGTAAAATTTTAATATCCTAAACAAAAATAATCACTAAAAATAGCGGCGGCACCGCCAAATATTTTCAATAGTAAAGTTCATTCAAAAAATTCTAACGATGAATAAAATAAAAGTCAATAGCAAAAAAGGGAGGATCCTGTGTCTTTATGTATACTTCAATGATCTTTTAAGAAAATAAAAAAAATAATAGGGACATTTTCGACAGCTAATTTGAAAGTTCGTTATTGTTAGGCTCATTACTGCAGTAGAAACTTGGCGTTCCATTATCTTTATTAAATTTAACGAAGTCCATTAACTAAGGAGCCTTTTCTTTATTATCGTGATTTGGTTTTCCTATCATTTTACTCAAATATATTATTAGTAACTGCCTTTAACAATAATTTTATAGATTATTTGTCGTTTTCGTTTTTTTTCACGGACGTTCTTTTTGGGTTTCAGTTCTAAAACAGTTTTTTATTATATTTTTAAAAAAAAAAATATAACTTCATTTAGGGTCTGGTCGTTTCATACTTAGTTGACTGGAACTTTAATCTTGCAGAGGTGTATGTTGGGAATTTGGAACCTTTGGTTGCACTAAAACAAAGCTATGATTGTTTTCCACAAACCAAAACTACACTTTTTTGCACTCGACGCGAGTTTCGCTAACAACGTTATTAACCTACGCTCTTTCTTATATACAATCCTTAAGTGGGCGGAGATAAGACTAATAATTTGTGATTGATCACGATTTATAATCCTATCTCCCCTCAACTAAAGAATAAAGTGTACTAAACGGGATGGGTCCTCTATCTTTATTTAAACTATTTCTGGATTTAATGATTTCTATACTTTCATATGCATTCAAAAGTCTTTTGTTTGGTACACATTTTAGAAGTTTTAGGTTATCTAGTGTGAATCTATGATTGTTTTCAAAAGCATGCTCGGCCACACTTGACTTTTCTGTTCTTCCGTATTTTAAGTGTGCTAAGTGTTCTTTAAAACGTGTTTGAATAGAGCGTCTCGTTTGGCTAACATATTTTTTGTCACAATCCATGCAACTAAAGCACACTTAAAACACGGAAGAACAGAAAAGTCAAGTGTGGCCGAGCATGCTTTTGAAAACAATCATAGATTCACATTAGATAACCTAAAACTTCTAAAAAGTGTACCAAACAAAAGACTTTTCAATGCATATGGAAGTATGGAAATCATCAAATCCAGAAATAGTTTAAATAAAGATAGAGGACCCATCCCGTTTAGTACACTTTATTCTTTAGTTGAGGGGAGATAGGATTATAAATCGTGATCAATCAAAAATTATTAGTCTTATCTCCGCCCACTTAAAGATTGTATATAAGATAGAGCGTAGGTTAATTTAGTTTAATGTTTATCGTCTCCTAATGATGCTAACGTTGTTAGCGAAACGCGTGTCGAGTGCAAAAAAGTGTAGTTTTGGTTTGTGGAAAACAATCATAGCTTTGTTGCAGAGGTGTAGAAAAAATTATTTAGCCTTTTTAATTGTCGCAAAAAACCCAGACATATCCCAAGTAATTAACTAATTACTTGCAATATAATCTCTCTTCACTCCGGAGAATTCCAGAACCTTCAGAACCTAGAAAATAATAAATAAATAAATAATACGTTTATTTTTCAAATTTAAAATCACTATTGCAGCCAAATGTGTATCTAGATTGATCAACAAAACGTAAATAGAACCCGTAAATAAACGTAAGAAAAGTCTTAAAGGCATATAATTATGCTTGTTGACTACAGAAAGAGTTTCCTACAAAATTAATGTTAATAAAAAAAAAGAAAAAACATTCAATATTACCTAACATAATCTGGTTACATTTTTCTCTATTTTCTAAAATCCAGCTTATGGCAAGTTTTTTAAACAACTGAAATCGTTCAACATTTATTAGTTTTGGTGGTAAACGACCAAAGATTATCCGCACAAAATATTCAAAAGTGCGTTGAGATATGGTTTTTGAAAGATAACTAAATTCAGAGGTAGTGTTTGTTCTTGTCTGGTACTTTCGTATTCTATGCTTTAAGATGATTTTACCCTTGTGAACATTTTTCATTATTTCCAAACAATAAAGCTGTCGAATATCTAAAATTTGTATCTCCTGATAAAGTTTGTGTGAGGGATAGGTTCTTCTTTTGCCGTAAATTAGTTTTAAAAAGTATTTTTGACTATTGCTTAAGGCCTTTAAATGGCAATCAGCTACTCCATCTTATCCTCAAATTCCATACGAAAGATGAGACTGTACAAGTGACAGGTAAAGCATTTTCATTCATTTTTCTAAAAAACCCTTGAGAAAATTAAATCTAGACAACAATCCACGTTTTTTTTTAATACTGGGACTTTCCATCCATTACATGATTAATGCCCAATGTTAGCCAAGTTTTTTTTTGCAAAGTTAAAGACAAACACAAAATATCCATGCACCTAGCCGGGATTCAAACCCGGGACCTTCCGTGTGGCAGGCAGATACGCTGCCTACTGCGCTCCGGCGCGGCCGGCAACAATTTCCAAGTATTTAATAGAAGTTGACTCGGGTATTTCTTCATATTATTTTTAAAGGCCCAAAATTCGGCAACTGATTCTTATAAATTGCAAAAAAGTATTTGTTTTTTTTAATAGTTAAATGTTAATATATTTATTTGAAACCAAAATTTTATTATTTTAAAATCTTGTTCTGCTACCTATTTGAGCTCGTCCAAGATTGCGGTGTCATCAGCAAATTTTGCCCACAGTTTTTAATTTTAACAAGTCATTAATATATACATGAAAAATTAGACTCTTAGACTCGCTAATGACACCATCAATCTCAGTATACAGTCAAATAACTTCCGAGTAGTTTTAAAACCTTTTCCCTCAGACCACATTTTTTAAATCTGTGTATTAGAATCCTATAAGAAACATTATCGAATGCTTTAGAGAGGTCGACAAAAATGCAAAGGCTGCGCTTACTGATATTAAATGCGTTTGTTATTTCTGAAGTCAAGTTAATTATTGCATCCTCTGTCGATTTTCCCACTCTAAACCCGTACTGACCATCTGACATTACTTTAAATTTATTGAAAAAGTGCCATATCCAATTTTTGAAAAAGTAGGCAATAAAGACATAGGTCGAAAACCTATAACCCTGTTTTTCCTCTGCCTTAAAAAGTGGTTTTACTTTTCCTGTCTTTAGACAGCGTGGAAAGTAGCCCTCCTGAACTTTTCGTTTTTAAAAATTTTTATTGTATTAAGGATTTCTTTTTTTCTACCAAAAACAGGTACATGCTGCTTTCCACCCCACCCACAGTTTTTTTTTTCTGTAAATCTTTGCCCCAAGGTGCTACAATCTTTGTTAAATTCATCAGCAATTTGTACCCTTTCTAATAACAACTTTCCAGCATTTAATTTAATGGATTCAATTTACAAAATACTTAACATATCGAACTATCAAATACCGAAAGGTTTATGTTTTTTTTTGTTGTTTCTAGAATGGAATGCATAGACAAGATCAAGAACCACGAGGCTGATTTTCTTACTGTTGATCCGGAAGACATGTACATTGCAGCCAAGAAGTCCAATGAAGATTTTGCCGTGTTTGAAGAAATTCGAACCAGAGAGGAACCAGAAGGTAAAACAAAAAATCCTTTAGCTCTTAAGAGATTGTCCAATAGTTTGTACTAAACACAGGTCATTTTCAAAATAAAAATTAAACAGTCATCTTAATTTTTTAAAGCTTATGGTTACCGGTGTTTTTACTTTTAGAAGAAAAAACTATGAACATAATTACCTTAGTTCAAAGTAACAAAAGGTAGGTTGATTTTGGCATATTGGAAATTTTCATCGACATTGAAGATCTCTTTTCTCCAATTTTACTCCTAAAATCGTTGAAAAAAATGTATTTTTTCTTGTTTTTCATTAAAAAGCTTTGGACATAATTTCCTATATTATATTTTCTGTTAACAGCCGAATTTAGATACGAAGCAGTGGCCGTGATCCACAAAGATCTCAAAATCACTGACGTAAAAGATCTTAAAGGATTAAACTCATGCCACACTGGAGTAGGAAGAAACGTTGGCTATAAGATTCCCTTGACCAAATTAAAGCAAAAAGGTAAAAGGTTCATTTTTACGAGCTTAACACAGTTCTCTTTTTATAAAAGAAAGATCCAGCATACTACCCATGGAAAAATACCCGCCTGTATACTCTTCGACCCCGCCTGTCTAACTATCTTCTTGAGATAGTTGTCCCTAAAAGATATGCGGGATCCAAGGGTGTACAGGCGGGGGGAAGGGTGTCAGACAAATTTATTTAGAGAGAGAGAAAACAATATTAAGCTCGTAAAAGCGGACCTAAAATATCGTCTATGTTCTTAAGGATCTACGGAACTTTGGATTAATAAATATTTATAACCATTTTTATATAAGTAGTGTGTGACTATTTTTTGACTTCATATTTTCTAAATTTTTACTTTAATTAATTAAGCAATCAAAATTTAGCTTAAAAATTAATTAATGGAAAGTGCAAATGATCAGAGTTCAAATGCTGAATCGTAAATTATTAATTTTATTAAAAAAAAAACTAATGGTAAATATTCCCTGAACTATGTGCACAACTTTATTTCGAAGCAAAAACTGCTTTTCTTACATAATTTTGTTTTAGGCATCATTGGAAATCTTGCTGAACCAAATTTGTCACCGAGAGAGAATGAGTTAAAAGCATTTTCCACGTTATTCAGTAAAGCGTGCATTGTTGGGAAGTGGTCGCCTGATCCAAAGATTAACTTAAAATTAAGTAAGTTTTAATTTATTTTGTTTCACAAACTCAATAGCAAAAGCAAAAGAATTGAGACCACTTCTTAAAAAAGGGTAATGATAATAGCAGACTTGAGTTTTGGACTACTGGTGCTCATCAGTGCGGATTTCTAATGGAAATAATACCCAAAACATAGATATACAGGGTGGATTCTTTAAATGGAACGGTGTTTCTAGCGGCTTTAGGAAAGTGATTTCAAAAAAAGCTAAAAACGAATCTCTGATGATTTTTTACAAACTTTACGCCCATGTTAAAAAAAAAAATTGGGGCCCCCAACTGGAGGCTCAGAGCCCACCAACTATTTTTTTTTTAAATAAGAAGGTACCACTTGTGGTACTTTTTTTTAGAAAGCTTGTTAAAAAATTAATTTAACGCTCTAGTTTTTTTTTACATCTGTCAACCAATCTAAAAAATTTTTAAAAAAAATATTTTTTTGTCAATTCTTTTAGCTTCAAAATAAAGTACCTATTTCTATATTTACTAAGCGAAATAACGAAAATACCAGACAAGGACATTATTAATGGCTCATTTAGGGTCCCTCACTGAAGGCCCAGGGCCTACCAATATTTTTTTTCATGAGGAGGTATCACTTGTGGCACCTTTTTGGAAAGCCTGTTAAAAAAGATATTCGATTGAATAACTTTTTTTGACATCTGTTAACCCATCTGATAAATTTTTTTAAAAAAACCTTATTTTTTGTCAATTGTTTTAGCTTTAAAATAAACTACACATTTTTTTATTCACTAAGTGGAATAAATAAACTACCACACAAAGATATTATTGGCGCCTTATTTGTGGGCGCAGCCTAATTACCTCTTTTAAATTTACCAGTTATTAGATAAAAGGGAAATAGAGTCAAAGCACAACAACAACGACAAGAGGTACTATTTTTAATTATCAAACCGTAGATAAGCCATTTAGATAAATAAGGGACGTACGAAAGAAAAATATTGGGAGAAACTTTTACCGAAAAAAGACGAATTTACAAGAACTTAACAAAACAAACGGTAATTTTTTCTTTATTTTTTGACTAAATTGAGAGACAGGGTAAAACTCAAAACTTTATAGAAATTGAAATAAATTAAAAAACCCAGTAATTAAAAAAAAATTAAGAAATAAATTAGAAATCAAAAAAGTTTTGAGTTTTACTCGATCTCACCCAAAAACTTTTGTGTGCTAATAAGATGAGAGATAATTCCTATTCCTTACTGGGTGTACTTGTTTTATAGAGAGAAAATACTCAAACCTATGCGAACTCTGTGAACATCCAGATATTTGCGATTATCCTGACAAATTTTCTGGTTATGATGGAGCTCTGCGTTGTGTGGCTCATAATGGAGGCCAAGTTGCTTGGACTAAGGTCATTTTTGTGAGAAAGTTTTTTGGAGTAAGTTAATTAACAAGTGACAGTCAACTTCTCTTTTTTTGTGAATAAAACGTTTTCGGTTCATCATAATTAAATCAAAGCTCTGTATTATAATTTGTTCAGATAGTGCATATGCGCACAGTAAAATATATAATAAGAAGTTATAGTCCATAAGGAAATTTCTATAGAGTACTCAATATTTCAGCTTCCAGTGGGTATCAGTCCAGCAAGTTCCAGTAGTGAGAATCCAGACGACTTCGCCTACTTTTGTCCAGATGGCACCAAAGTTCCTATCAGAGAGAAACCATGCACCTGGGCAGCCAGACCTTGGCAAGGTTTGTATTCAGACGAAATATTGTTAAGGCCTCCTACAAACTAACAGTTATTAATTTAACTCATCAAACAATGAGAATGGAAATAGAATAAAATAGATATTACAAAAAACTTTCCTAAACCAGCAGTAAACAAACACTAACTGAGCAAAATTTAGTCTGTAACACAAATTTTAATAATTAAAATTTTTAATATGCATTTAAAAGTTCAAATAATGTATTTTAGGTTATATGAGCAACGCTGAAGAAGTTAAATCAGTAGACGAGCTGCGAAAGAAAATTGAAAATCTGAACGCAGTGGGAAGTAAGAATTCTTCTCCGTGGCTAGAAAAAGTATTAGAGATAAATGACAAGGGAACCGCAAAGGAAACGAAAATCATTGCTCCTAGAGACTATTTAGACAAGGCAAATTACACAGGTATGTCCAAATGTGACAACAATTGAACAAACGAATCTAAAATATTTTATTTTTTAATAAAAGTATATTTTTAACACTCTGTTAAAAATCTTCGTACATATTGCTATACTTAACATCTTTACCAAATTAGTAAAATAATTTTTAAAAGGTTTTACGGTAACAGAAATGTTTACGTATGTTCTTGTTTGTGCTTGATTTTAAGTATTTATTACACTTTAAAGATGTTCTTGAACGTGATTACGGACCGCCATTCAAAAGCATCCGTTTCTGTGTTACCACTGTAGAGGAGGAAGACAAATGTAAAGCTTTGAGTCAGACGGCATTTTCTAGAAACATAAGACCAAGATTCGATTGTGTATTGGAGAAAAGTACCAGACACTGCCTTCAGAGTATCAGGGATAATGGAGCTGATGTCATTACACTTGACGGTAAAGATGAAATGTCTTTTACAATGCTTAATAATACCAAATAGTTATATTTTTCTAACATATTTTTTAGTGCCCAGACACTAACAATGTGACTCACTAAAATCTAAGATAGTACTATCCACTCATCTACATTTTAAAACAATTTTTAAAAAACGCCAACCAATATAGAAAAGGCAAAAAGTTATTGGTTCTTTTGCATTTTTGTTGGAAAATACCACTGAAAAACTAAGTTTTTCCTCAAAATATATCATATTTTAGGAGAAAGTGCCTAGAACTTATATTTTTTTTTCAATTTTCAAAATGGCAAATGGTTAATATTCCAGAAATTTGGCACAGAATAGCTTCATCATTTGTATTTGAGGTTATGGAGATTCTTAGCCCCCTGAAAGTATCGTTTTGTGGTGATTGGTAGTCAGTTCCTTTATGATTTCTAAAAGGAACCTTTTTTAGAAGGATTGATTTACCTTGTTTATTATCCCAAGTTGTTTGTTAACCATTATAATGTTGAGGTGATCGTTTTATGATATTTTATAAAAAGCGAAAATAATAACAGTAGTGACGTGTCAAGACTTTTTAATAAAACTAATCAAAAATATATAAACACTATTAAATATAAGTTACTTCAACATCTTCGCTCTCTCACAAAGACGTGCCTGAGGTGTATATGTTTAGTTCTGCGAAAAAAGTGTGATAATCGAATAGCAGCCTCATTGTCCACTTTAATTTTGGTATTAACTTAAGGGGAGCAATTTCTGCATAAAACCTTACCATCCAAATTATTTCTTTGGCAGCTTCACTTGCAGCTACTATGTCTGCTTCTGTCGTAGAAAGCGCTACTGAGATTTGCTTTTGACTCATCCCGGATATTGCATCACCTGCATACATGCAAACAACTTCAAATATTGAACGATTTGTTGTTTGATGTCCACCATAGTCTGAGTCACGAAATGTTTCCAATTTCTCTTGTACACTAAACTTATATACGAAGCCCATGTCTATTGTGCCCTTTAAATATTGGATGATTCTGTTCACCTTTGAAATGTCATGTATGCAATATGCAATATCCGATTTGGTGCAAGTCATTAAATACATAAAGGCACCAACAGCTTCTCTATATGGAAAGGCAGTATTCGATTCTTCTTCGCTTTCTACCATGTTGAAGTGGTCATGGTCGTGGTCACGAAGTAAATGGGCACGACCAAAAACTTGACCAATAATCACGTAGGACGTGCGACGTGTGCCCTTTAAAGTTTTGTGGTCGTTATTTTGACATCAAGATAATCACGAAAACTCATTAGTCATACGTCGGTAATTATTTCGTTAAGGAAGCTCATTCCGAAAATAGCCAATTTGTTATTACACATCTAAATCGTTGTGAAAATTTTCAGTGACACATAACTCAAACTTTCATTTGTTCTACAGAGTGTTTACTATTTTGGCCCCGCGCTTTTTTTTATAAATTGAAACTTTCTTCTTAAATCCAACAAAAGATTGTGTTAAGATGATTATTCACTAAATATGTTAATTAAAATTCTTCTTATAAATGAAACTGTCCTAAATTCAAGGAAAATTGGTTTAAAATACTCAATACCAAATATTTCATCGTTTTAAAATAGGCTAAACCGTTTTACTAAATCCCACTTGTAAAGTTTTATAATACTTACATAATGAGTTGGTGGTCGCTATCTATTGCTTCTAATAAGTAAAAACAAAGTAAAATTTTTGGCACATTATTTTACTTTTAGTTTTTAGGGGATACCGTTTTTAAAATAAAAACAAAATCTATCATTCCTGGACTATCTGTAAGAATTAAACTTTTTTTGTAAAGGTGGTCTAGTGGACATTGCTCAAAAAGATTTTAACCTGAAGCCGATCTTGGCCGAGCAATATGGACCGACAGGAGGCGCTTACTATGCAGTCGCAGTGGTACGAAAGGACTCCAACGTAAAGTCATTCGAGGATCTCAAGGGCAGAAAGTCATGCCACACAGGTTCGTTTAATACATACGGTTAATCCAAACAATAAATTCGAATAATACAACTCTAAAATAAAAAAAAAACAGATCACAAAACGCTATAATGAAAACCCCTTATCTACAGAAATTACATTTTTGAGAATTCTGTATTTTCGGTTTGGTCTTAGGCTATTCTTATTTTTCAAAATTGGTATAGTAAAAAAAGGTAGATAAATTTTTTTGGGTAGCGGTAAAAAACGCAGGATACACTATTTTAATAGAAAAGGCCGGAAATTCTAAACTTATTGGTTGCAGCGATTTTATTAAGTACGACAGTATTATGATATATTATTAACTTCCTATTATACAATGTCTTCTTCAGCAAGTTCTTTGTATGGCTGAAAACTTGACAAAAGATTTGGAGGTTTTCCAACTATTTAAACGTTTTGAACCAAACAGTACCGTACTTTTGACAGGTCCGTAGAATTTTCTTTTAATGCCCACAAAAATAATAAAAGATTAGTATCTACACTCAGAAAACGATCCCAAGTGAAGCGTCTACTTCATTTTTTTTGTTAGCTGCAAGTAAAAAGACCTACTTAGATCCGAGTTTGTTAACCCTTAGTGATTTATCTTCTTACCAATATGTGAAAAAGTCACTTAACTTTCCCTTATCTTAGGGTTAGTGAATTTTTATACTAGTTTGTTAACCCTTAGTGATTTATCTACTTACCAATATGTGAAAACTCACTTAACTTTCCATTCACTTACGGTTAGTCAATTTTTGTACTAAGAACAATTGAAGGAAAAATATATTCATCCTAATAAAAATGCATGCCTATAATGATTTGTCAACGTATTGCCATCATAAAAATTCGACAATCTCATTTGCAACGATCATTGTTTTATTTGTAGGGAGATCAGAGACGTTTTCTCGCGTTGAAATTATTTTGAAATATTATTTGAAACTATTTAGATGTGACGTCATCATTTAGAACCGAGAAAAAATGAGTAGTTTAAAACGTTGAGGTAGTTTAGTGTAACCTCACTTTTTTTTTCTTTCTGTTTATTTTTTTGGTGTTTAAAATTAAAATGGATCAACTACTGGTTTATCTAATAAAACCTTCGAGTGTACGGCCAGTTTTAGTAGCATGGATGGCAAGCAATGGAAGCTACATGGATAGTGAAGTTTTTTTATTTACTGTTCTTTTAAGCCCCGAAAATCATATAAGACTACAGGGACTCCATGAAGAATGGCTAACAAGATATCTAGAATACGATTTTTCATACGTTTTCACGCAAAAACAAAAAAAAATCGGTTAAAACAAGAATGTAGAATTTTGACGTATCTTCTACGCACGCGTCAGTTTTGAAACTAGAGTGGATTCCGTTTCAAAATATTTTTAAACCGTTTAGATGTGACGTCACCGTTGCAACGCGAAAAAACAAATGTTTCAAACTTTTTAAAAACATTTTAAACAATTTCAACGCGAGAAAACGCCTCATATCATGGAAATAAGTTAAAAAAACTCGAAAAAAAAATCGATGACCGATGGTTTAAAGATTCTTGTCCAATTATATCCACCAAACGCGAAAATTCTCTGATTAAGCTTTAACCATGATTAACAATTTAGTCGTCCCGCTTAAGTCCCAAATAGCAATCAATTGTTCATTTTGTGCAGAAAGCACGAAATTTGGCACACAAATTTTGGCCGAGGAAATCGATGATCGGATATATAGGAGCCAAGATGGCGGCGATTTTTTCAAAATGGACGTCTATTTTTTTTTAATTTTTGGTTTAATCAAAACAAGATTATACTCGAATCCATATAATTCGATAGAGAGGAATTAAAAAAAAATGGTACATTGACGTATGACCTTTATCGTCCTTGAAAAGCCAAGCAGGTCTTTTGTTGTAATTTTATAATTTTGAAAAAACATCAAAATAACTTTTTTAATTGACATTTTGCTTACAGGTCGATTGGTTTATTTATACCAGGTCAGTCAAAGTAAGATTTAAAAAAAAGCTACATTATCATCCGTATTTTTTAGTTTTTGAGGAAAAATTTTAAATTTAGTACGATTATTACAATGGTAAAGGTCAACTGATATTCCAAAACATTTTTGGATAGGTGGCGCTGCGGACGACGTGGCACCCAAATTTCCGATTTTAAATTTAATAAAAGTTCATATTTTTTTAATAGTTGATATCAGACATGCATATTTAATAAAATAATCGATTATGTGTAGCTGAAGTATGCAGATTTTCATAAAAATAATTTTAGTTTGATATGGTCATTGGTCGCCTATTTTTTTTTTTTTTTTGAGTATGTAAAAAACCCGGTTTTTCAACGTTTTCTTCAATTCTTCCTAGCGATCAAAAATTTGGCTGGATATACACGCTGATAACTTCTGATGAATTAGGAGGCCTAAAAAAATCGACACAGATATGAAATTCTAAATTCTATCGTGCCATTTTTACGCTATAGACCAGTAAAGTTGACCTAACATGTGTTTAGTCGCCCCGAATAGTACTGCAATGTACCCTATTGTTTATTTTTTGCAAAAAGCACCAAATTTGGTACACTTACTTTTTTAGAATTAGAATTTTTTAGAATCGTGGTCAAGCAAATTTATGATCGGATGTACAGAACCAAGTTGGCGGCGAATTCTTCAAAATGACGGTCTTAAATCGAAAGTTACTTATCAAAAAAAAATTCTACTTTAATCTATAGAATTTAATGAAGAGAAATTTGGCAATACTAGTTAAATTGATGTGGAACCTTCGATGACCTTGAAAAATGTCATTTTACTTTAAAAATTACTTTTCCGGAGCGTTTTTTTTAAATGTTATATAATTCTGAAAACAGCGACAGGTTTTGTTTTATAATTTTAACATTACATCAACACATCTCTCCTAAGTGATTTTTTGCTTACAGGGTGATTGGTGTAGTAAGATTTTTTTTTAAAGCCAGTTTTTTTACTTTTTAAATAGAATTTTCAAATTTGCTACGATTACTAGATAGTTTTTGGTCGTGCCAACTTACATCCCAATAACTTCGCCAAGAACAATAACTTTAACACTATTCGACAGTTCAAAATAGCCTATTTGATACAGGTTTTACGTCGACGCGACGGTCCGGTTGCTGTTAAATTTATTGCTTTTATTTAAATGCGTTTGAAGCAGTTACCTATTTAATTACACATAAAAGAACGCTGAAACAGAAAAACACGCTTGAGTGTGTCTTTGGAACTCAGGGCAGTGCCACCTGGTCCAAAATAGTTCGGAATTTAATAGAAGCTCTCCACGTACGTCAAAATTCTTTCGTTAACGGTCCGTAGGATTACAATTCGTAACAAATTTAAAAATTCTACCTTAAAAAGTTTCAAAAAATAGATGATAATGTGGCTTTTTTTAAAATCTTATTAAACCAATTACTGTAAGCAAAAAGTCACTTAGGAGAAATGTGTTGAAGTCATGTTGTCTTCATTAAGTTTTATAGATTCAAGTATAATTTTTTTTATAAGTAACTTTCGATTTAAGACCGCTATTTTGAAGAATTCTCCGCCAACTTGGTTTGTGTGCATCCGACCATAAATTTGCTTGACCACGATTCTAAAAAATTGTTAAAAAAATAAGCGTACCAAATTTGGTACTTTTCGCCAAAAATGGACAGTAGGGTACATGAAAGTACTATTCGGGCCGACTAAAACATGTTAGGTCAACTTTACTAGCCTATAGTGTAAAAACGGCCCAAAAGAATTTGGAATTTCATATCTGAATCAATTTGTTGGGGTCTTCTAATTCATCAGAAGTCATCAACGTGTATATCCAGCCAAATTTTTGGTCGCTAGGAAGAATTGCAGAAAACGTTGAAAAACCCGTTCTTTTAAATACTCAACAAAAAATTTAGGCGTCCAATGATCATATCACACCAAAATTATTTTTATAAAAATCTACATACATTCTACTACATACAGACCGCTTCAAGCTACTGCGAACATAGGGCGGAAGAAGTCTAATTTGCCAGTGTACGTACATGCAGAGACACCGCACGCCTATCAGTGAAGCAACCAATACTCAGGCTTGCGATCACCACTTGCATGACTTTCCTTTGGTATTTAGTACGCCTCTACGGTGCTGTGTGGAGCGTAGTCAATGAAACCGGAATTTGGTCAATAAATACGCAAATTTTTATAACGTAATTTTCTTATTTTTTGTCACTGATAAATAAGAGCGTTTTATTGTCAACTGCTCAGATTTATCAGTGACGACGTGTTACAATGAAAATAATAAGTAGAAACAAAATAAAAGCAAGTTCTCAAAATAAAATAATACATTCTAAAAACCAAAAAGATTCTCCCAGTCAAAAAAAAATTAAAGCAAATGTTCGAAAAGTCCTCCTTGCTCGGCTAGACAATATCCGAGCCTACTATAAAAACCCCTTCTAACGTTTCCAAGCATGTTGGGGGTGATAATTTGAAAAGCTTCTTCAAAAACAGATAGAAGTCATTAGGAGCAAGATCGGGAGATCGAGCTGGCCATAAAATAGTTCCCCGTGTACTTATAACCCGATTAGGAAATACATTATCAAGATATTCCCTAACAAGGCCTACATTGTGAGCGGAACAACCATCTTGTTGAAACCATGTTTCACCAAATCTTACACCTAACAACTGCCTAGCAGTTGGAATAATGTGCTGCTGCAGTAGATCCAAGTATCTAGGACCATTCAAATTGTAATTGCCGTTAATAAAAAATGGCCCAATTACGTGTTCCCCTATAATACCCCACCCCCAAACATTTAGTTTTTGGGGATACTGTGTTCTTACGTCAAAATACAAATGCAAATTTTCCCTCGACCAATATCGAACGTGTGTTGGGTTATGACGATTTGACCATTTGACCATCTGCACTTTTTCGGCAACTTCGTAGACATCCATTTTTGGTTTTAAAAATGTATTATTTCAATTAAGAACTTACCCATCTGTTTCTCGAGCAAGGCAGAAATAAAACAAAATAATAAAAACAAAATGAATTTCCAAAAGATAACACTGCAGCGTGCTTCGAATCCACCTCGGTCGTACGGCACGGAGAGTAAATTGGACTTGATTCTTCCTATGTTCGCAGTAGCTTGAAGCGGTCTGTATACATAATCGATTATTTTATTAAATATGCATGTCTTATCTAAGCTATTAAAAAAATATAAACTTTTATCAATTTTAAAATCGGAAATCTTTCTAAATTAGAAAACTACAACAAAAGACCTGTCGCGGCTAACTAAAAATTATGAAAAAAAATTCTCAAAATGCATTTTTTTAAAATAAAATGTCACTTTTCAAGGACGATAAACGTCATATGGATTCGAGTATAATCTTGTTTTGATGGCAAACCTCCAATTAAAAAAAAAATATACGTCCATTTTGAAAAATTCGCCGCCATCTTGTTTAAAGAATAAGTGTGCCAAATTTCATACTTTTTGCACAAAATGAACAATTGGGGACCTAAGCCGGACGACTATTTTCTTAGTCGACTAATAAGAATCCGCCAAATCGTTTATATTCCGCAGTTTCAACCTATTTCTTTATAAGCGCATGGTATAGTAGATAAAGCATTGGTCTATCAACCGTAGGTGGTCGGTTCCAACCACGTCAGCGCGTCGCACTTTTTTTTTAATTATTTGTTTTTCTTCGGGTGTATTGTGATAGGAAATGGTTTTTAGATCTCAAAAATATAATTTTTATTTTATTTAAAGCCATATTTTAGGAGTTATAATTGTTTTGCACTACTATATATTCACTAACGGTTAGTAGATACTTCACTTACGGTAAAAAAAAAAAATTAAACTAAGCATATCTTAACTAGTTGTTCTAATGTTAGGTGTCGAAAGAACGGCCGGTTACAACGCTCCTCTTTTCACGCTGCTAAAGAAAGGATTGATCAAGAAAGAATCCTGTCCTTATCCGAAAGCTTTGTCCGAGTTTTTCACTGGCGGCTCTTGTTTACCTGGATCAAAAGAGTCGAGGTAATTTTGTCTTTGACAAAATTTGTTTAACGTAGGTTATGTAATGTTTAATGAAAATTTTTACCCGTAATACTTGGATGTTCAATGTGTTTTTTTTAAATTTTGCTTTGTTAAAAACTGTCCCAAAGTCTTTCAAAACGTATTAGTGCCAAAAGAGGCGTAATTATGATTTTTAGTTTTGTTTTTCAAAAACGACTAAAATATCGAAAGGTGCTTCTATCAAAAACAGCGCACACCTTATTAAAAAATCATGCTTGAATAAAAAAGAGGAACTTTTATTTTTTAGTAACATTATTTTCGCGTATATTTACACTTATTTAGTCTATAAATAAACACTATTGTTGGGTGAAAAATTAAAAGGAAACGTGTGAAATTTTGTTTACGATTTCTTATTCTGTAAACTGTGTGCAGTTGTAGTGTGACCTCATGCCTAATCAAAATCTAAATCTATAAGCGGTAAAATTGACCCCTGATGCCACTTTCTTTCTTGGTACGAAAAAATAATATTGTAAGATATCTTAACTTTGTCGCAAATATAAAAAGCCGTACTAATAATTAATATTATAGACTGGGTCTCGACGACAAAACCTCAGACAAACTTTGCTCTCTCTGTGTCGGAGACGCGGACAAAAACGATCCTTCCACCAAGTGCAACTTCGACCAAAGCGAGAGCTACAGCGGCTACACGGGTGCGTTTAGGTGTCTGGTCCAACAAGGAGGCGATGTTGCGTTTGTCAAGCACGTTACTGTACCTGGAAATACTGGTAAAAGTTTTTATTTAAATAATAGGGACTGTTCTTAACGACGAAAATTTTTAAAAACGTTATTAATATATTATAATAATAAAACAAAGTTTTGATTGTTTTCCACAAACCAAAACTATTGTTTTTTGCACTCGACGCGCGTTTCGCTAACAACGTTAGCATCATCAGGAGACGATAAACAATAAACTAAATTAACCTACGCTCTATTTTATATTCTATCTTTTAGTGGGCGGAGATAAGACTAATAATTTGTGATTGGTAATCCTATAAAGAATAAAGTGTACTAAACGGGATGAGTCCTCTATCATTATTTAAACTATTTCTGGATTTAATGATTTCCATACTTTCATATGCATTCAAAAGTCTTTTGTTTGGTTCACTTTTTAGAAGTTTTAGGTTATCTGATGTAAATTAATGATTGTTTTCAAAAGCAGGCTCAGCCACACTTGACTTTTCTGTTCTTTCGTATTTTAAGTGTGCTAAGTGTTCTTTGAATCGTGTTTGAATAGAGCGTCTCGTTTGGCCAACATATTTTTTGTCACAATCCATGCAACTAATTTCATAAATTCCACTTTTTTGTAGAACTGTAGTTTTGTCCTTGGGATTTCCTAGTAAACTTCTTATTGTGTTTTCGGATTGATATACTAATTTAAAACCGGTGTTATTAAATAATTTTTGTAATCAATTCCTTATAATCCTAATTAAACGAAAGGATTACAAAAAGTATTTAATAACACCGGTCTTAAATTAGTATATCAATCCGGAAACACAATAAGAAGTTTACTAGGAAATCTCAAGGACAAAACTACAGTTCTAGAAAAAAGTGGAATTTATGAAATTAGTTGCATGGATTGTGACAAAAAATATGTTGGTCAAACGAGACGCTCTATTCAAACATGATTCAAAGAACATTTAGCACACTTAAAATACAAAAGAACAGAAAAGTCAAGTGTGGCCGAGCATGCTTTTGAAAACAATCATAGATCCACATTAGATAACCTTAAACTTCTAAAAAGTGTACCAAACAAAAGACTTTTGAATGCATATGAAAGTATGGAAATCATTAAATCCAGAAATAGTTTAAATAAAGATAGAGGACCCATTCCGTTTAGTACACTTTATTTTTTAGTTGAGGGGAGATAGGATTATAAAGCGTGATCAACCACAAATTATTAGTCTTATCTCCTCCCACTAAAAGATAGTATATAAGATAGAGCGTAGGTTAATTTAGTTTATTGTTTATCGTCTCCTGATGATGCTAACGTTGTCAGCGAAACGCGCGTCGAGTGCAAAAAAGTATAGTTTTGATTTGTGGAAAATCATAACTTTGTTTTAGTGCAACCAAAGGTTCCAAATTCCCAAAATAGTATTATAATAATACATTTATTTCCAGTCCAGCCCCTATAAAGTTTGTGGAAATTGAACTTATGCATATCAGTAGAAATATAAGAATAAAGATAAGAAATATTTGAATAAGTAGCTAATTACTACATACATATTAAATTAGATATCGAAACATATTGAACAAAGAACAACTACATTAGGAGGCGACTTGACGTTTTAAATAGTTAATTTTGTGACTAGAATAAATAAAGTATCAGGTATTTATACTTATTAAAATCACAGTTACATAAAAAGAAAACTTGGACACAAAACAAAACAAAATAAGCATTTCCAAATTTATTTTTTTAAGATAAACATGGTCCATAAATCACATCTGGGAAATTAAAATGTTGTAAGACCAAAGCGTCTGTTAATAGTATTTTTTGTTTTACTACATTAAGCCCAGGTTTCTAGCACAATCTTTTGTGTTAAATTGATTACCCGAGATAATTATGTTCATGAATTAAATTAAAATTCATTACTAATTTTTGGGAATTTAGTTTTAAGCTGTGTTTTTTAGAGAATCTTACTAGACTAGTCTTCTTCAACAATTTTTTTAATGCCAGTTTGATGAATGAAAAGGGAAGGATAATTGATTGTCATCAGCATACTAATGATTTTTGCAATGATGTACACATGATGACAGATGACAGGTGTATATCGAGAAGATTTGATGTTTTTCTGACTGTCCCTGAGTTGTTTCAACAAATTGATAACTCTTTTCTGGATAGCTGCACATAAGAGCATTTGAGTCTGGGGAGAATGCAATGAATCTTAAGATAGCCAAAAAAAGTTGATGATTGATGGTGTCGAAAGCTTTTGAGTAGTGCAGTAAAATTAATGCTGTCATTTTACTATTATCTGTTTCTCGAAATATGTCATCTGTCATATGATGTTATAATTAACGATAACCAAGTGTTCTATAATCACCTGACATACGAGATTAAAGTGTCAAAAGCGCTATTAACTTGATCAGACTACTTTAAAGTATGCGTAATTCAGCTAAAAATAACAACAGGAACATTTTTGACCGCTTACAATTTTGACAATTTTGATAGCCGTTATGGTAGTGTTTACAACCGCTACCACTACCACGCGCCAACTCTACCAAAGTTTCTGAAACAGATTTGAAACCGTCACTTTTAAAAAAAAATTTTCGTAGTTTACGGCAGTGGTAGTGGTAGTTACACCTAGTTGATTAGTCCCTAATAAGGAGAAAACGGCGTCGTCCTAGGTTCCACCTTCTGCATGAGCAATCAAAATGCGGGAAGTTCATTTTGCACTCATGTACAAAAAACTCTTGTCTTTTTTGGTAAATTTACAGTGCCACAGCCATCTTCCGTTTGTTTTTTTTTAACGAATTGTTATTTGCCAAAAATCGTCACATACTCTAAAACGTTAAAGAATGATACGCAGCAGCTTAAGTCAAAGCGCTATTTGACAGATGTCATTTTTTTATTTGTTTATTTTAACCATCCAGCCCATTATCGAGTGAAAATAAGGTCCTATGTACCCGTCTTCTTTAATACCATTCTCTATTCTCCCAAAAATTCGAACTTTTCAACAATGAATCAAGAAACAAAAAAAGGTCTGGATAAGCCCCTGTTGGTTTGTTAATTATAAGTTGATATTTTTTAGATGGAAATAATAAAGAGACCTGGGCGGCTAATCTTAAATCTACAGACTATGAACTTTTGTGCCCTGATGGTGGACGCGCTTCTGTGAATGACTTTGAAAAATGCAACTTGTTACAAGCTCCACCTCACATGGTAAGCACAGTTTTAAGGCAGGTTTCCTAGCTGCAAATGGATATAATGGAGGAGCACTTATCCTTATAACTTCATACATAACCTACATCATAAGAGCTTATTACGTAACCCATTTTAGCATGTTTAACTTAGGTTGGAGGTTGCATTATTAGGGACTTTTTAAAGGTTTAAAATATCACTTATTTACACTTTATAATATCGGTTAATTATGGAAACTCAAATTTTAGTTTTTCAAACGAATTTTTTTTGCGTCTTTTTTTCACACGTTAGGAACAGGTGCTAAATTAAAATAATAATTATATTCAATATGAATTTGGTGGAAATAAATATACGGCGAAGGAAAGGAAGAAATTCGACGGGTAAATTTATAGAACATTTATGATGCAACCAAAACCTTAGCTCGCAAACATCAAAGTTATTTGTGGCTTATATTTTTATTTCAATTTATTATTTTTCGGCTGTTTAAATATTTTTATCATTTTTAACAAAAATGTGTTAAAAAAGCAAGAAAATGTGTGATATAGAACCCAGACTGTAAGAAGTTTTGGCTGCGTATACAATCTTTCTTTCGAGATGGGTGAACTCTTATGCTGGTTGACCGAAATTATAACACGAAATATTAAAAACAACTAAGGAATTTAATTGTAACAGGTAAAAATTGCAAGGCTGCCAAAAAGGCTTGAAATGCAATAAAGAGACAAATAATTCAAATAGCTTGCGACTCTTACGTTATTTTACCGCTTACCTCGCTGTCTACACCTGCCAGTATAGTAGACACGGTACTCTTGCAGGTCGCTTATTGCCCGATTCGGTGAACCCCTTGTCTCGATGCCTAACACTGGTCTCCCCAAACTACTTTTCAAATTGCTCCCAAAACCTACACTGTGACGAAGGCTTTTTCCTCGGGGACAATAATAAAGCTATTTGTAACTCATCGCGGTATACGTATCTGCATCTAGCGAGAACCAAGCACACTGATTGGTCAGAAACTTGTAGCGCGTTCAAGTACACCTTAGATTAGCATATATCTGCTCTTTTCGAACGTGGTACAAGTTTCTGACCAATTAATGTGCTTGGTTCTCGCTAGATGCGGATACGTATACGTCGATGAGTTAAAAATAGCTTTATGTCGCTAATAACTCGTTTGAGTTACTTGTCATGACGTCACGGTTACTTTCAGTAATTATGACATCATCATTCAAAAACATGAAATTTCTAAAAAAAAATAATACAAATTAAAACACCATAAGCAATCATTAAACCACACTTTAACCTAACATTTTTCAAGACACCACATTCCCTATGCTGGTAACATAGTCTGGTTACTCGTCACGTCATGGCTTGGGTTATTCTGTGAAGAAAAACTGAAAACGGATTACTTGTAGTTACTTCGAGGAACAACCCTTAGATGTTAGATTGCATAAGTGGCCTTGCACTGCTTCCTGTGCCTAAGCTATAGAAATTGGAACACATACCATCCTGGAGGTCAAAACTTCTGCAGATTAAAAAAAATATGATATAGGCATTACAATACGGCACCAACTTATTCCCCTTGATGCCTCATTTGTCTGCCATCCAAGTACCACTGAAGGTCTCACAATAACCTCCAAACCAACGTGAAGGTCACTGCGAAGCCCGTAAAAATACTTGTGAGGCGTCCTTGGTTAGGAGGAGACAAAATATGGCAAAAAACAACAAAGGGAATCTCATGTCCGCAAATAAAAATTAAAGTAATAAAGATCGGTTCGTTATTGATGTACAACTGCTTAAAACATACTGTAGCGAATGGTCAAAAAGGCCAAAATATACCAAAATATTTTAATATACCCAGTAAATAATAAAGCAAAATATTTCAAGCACCGAGTAGGATATACGAACAGGTCTGTGGGTGTCTGGCCGTGATGACGTGAGAAACAAAAACGCTTTGTCCGGTATGCCACGAGTGTTACTTTAACAAAATATGGTACTGCCACATCCAGGTGTGCCACATGGAGGCAGACGCCACAGCCATTATATTTCCATCTTCCAGTAGGGCCACACCAAAAGTTTCTAGGAGATAGCAATATCCACTGCATCCCAACCCAACCCGCACCACATGCCTAGGAGGGTACTTTTTTTTCTGGCTGCTCATCAGAGAACAGGACAGCGCGACGGACAATACAGTATGAACAATAACTGCCACCCTAGGAAAAACCCTTAGTGTCAAAATTTCCAGCACGTTTGTCCCTGACCGGTTAATAAAATCAATCATGTCATAACTTGCTCGATGATCGCTGTGAAAATCGCTCAGTAAATATGCAATTTATTATTTACTGGGTATATTAAAATATTTTGGTATATTTTGCAGTTGTACATCAATAGCGAACCGATAATGCACAAGTAACCGATAATGCACGTGTTGCGAAATAAATTTAAAATTTTAAAAAAATACAGAAATCGCGGGTCTTAGATAAAACGTTGTATGTTACGGTCTACGATCTCGTCGTGGCACTATTTCCCGCTTGTTAGTCTAATGAAGCTCATACCGCACTAGTAATATAAACAATATAACCATTTTGAGGGACAATTGATAATTTTGTAATTTATTTTAGGTAGTAACAGGCAACTCAAAAACCGATGCGGATGTTGACGAAATTAAAAACGCTTTGCTGATGGTGAGCGACCAGTACAGCAAAAGACCCGATATCTTTAAATTGTTCGGATCGTTCAATGGAAAGAAGGATTTGCTTTTTAAGGTAAACAAAGCCGTTTTCGAACCTACTGTTGGAAAGGGTAATTTAGTCAAAAGCTATGTTAAGAATATTCTATTTAACACTGCAATTTTGATAAGCTAAGCATCAGCTATTGTTAACTAAAATTTATTTTAATTTTGAATACATCTCAGATTAAAAAAAAAAACAAGGGCTAAAGCAAAATATTTCAAGCACCGAGTAGGATACACAGATCTGAAATATATAGAAACAAAAGTTTTTCCACACATTGTATTCTTAAGAAATGCCTAATTATATTGGTTTAGTAGTAGTAGATGGGTGGCCGTAGGCCTCACAATTAGGTCGCATAATGGACCCTTTTTGCTATATCTCCCGTGATCTTTAGACTAAGTAGCACGTATACACAGTGGACCGTCGGCTTTACACCCCCTCCGAAGGTTGGTCCTGCTACATGTTAAACTTGTATCTATCTAACATCGCTACCGTCACAGCAGAACTTGGTTGACGGTAGACTTTTCTCCTCAGCAGCCCTCCGTCATATAGGCTGACCCAAAAATCGAGGTTTAAACCCGGTTTCGCTGTTCGAGGTCTCCATCGGAGTCTTCAGACGCATTCCTTGGAGTGGTCCTGCTACCCGAAAGTGCTACCACCTCTGCCAAGTCACCCTCTGTCGACTCCCGCTACCAAATCTGTCGGAGTCCAGCCGCATCCCATGGAGTCCCGATCTCTGAGAAGTCCAGGTCTTCCTTTTTTTTTTGGGTCAGCGGCTAGTCTCCTCTACCCAGTTTTGGTGGGGTTGTCGGCCGTCCACCTTTGAGTCCCACAAAGTTTTAGGTGCTGCACTTTCTAGGTTTTATTAGCGTTACTCTCATTAAGAGTGCAATTGCCGTTAAAAACGCAAGCGCGAATCGTCGCAAGACGGTTTGGAAAAAATGAACGCATTCAAGAAAGAAGAGAGGATTTTTATCATGAAATTTTTCAAGGTAAAGTGTTGTCAGGTGCTATCTGAATCATTTCTGTATATCGAAAAAATTTTGCACTTGCAGCGCCATGTTTCTAGCATCCATCAGGTGCAACATTCGATAGGTATCGATCGATAATTCCGTCCGCAATCCATTCAGTAGCGCCAGCCAGCGCTTTCAGCGGTTTAGTCTGTTTTATTCGAAGACGCGGGCGTAAAGGAGATCATAGACGTAATTTCTTGCAATTAATCACTTTAATATTTTTATTTATTTGATATTGAAGTGATGCAACTAAAATACCATAAAATATTTTTTATGTAAGACCTGAAGTGCTGGCATCCCTTCGCGACTCTGAAGATCTGAGGATGGGAGAGGAGCCCCGTTTCTTCGGCAATTTTTGTAAAATAAAGGAGTTACAAGAATACCAATTTAAAAAAAAAACGCCCCTCTGTTAATAAATTTAATAACAGCTTTAAATTCATTTTAAAATTAAACAAGACATGAACACGGTTACAAAAAGTGTTCTAAGTAGAAAGAGTAAAAGGTTGCAAATTAAAAGACTGCGCTTCGTTGTTTAAATTTTTTTTATTCTTTTAAAAAATATAATTTTGTTTTAAATTTATTTCCACAAGATATTTCGTGAGAACGCGACACTGCTAAGATAAATTGTCTCGTAGAGTCGGGACTTTATCTTAACTGGTTATGGGAGGTCAGGATTAAACTTTTCGCAGCTTTATTGAAAGAACAACGTCAATTGGTAGTAAAAGTTTGTGGATAAATGGTAATTTTAATTAATTTAGCGGATTCCAATTTTAAACTAAAATAGGAAAATACTGATAATCACCGTTTTCCGCCCTTGAAAGGCAAACTTTATCATTAAATTTGACGGAATCTTACTTGTAAATCTTTTAGCTAATTGTGGGTGATATCGGCAATATCGTATCGGTTTCTCAGGTTTATTATTGTGCTTCTTTTTCAATACACTCTATTTCGGCAGGCTAGACAAGAACTGTATATTGTGCACTTGTACGTTGTTTTAAACCAATTTTCAAAGACAGTATCTAAACAATAAGATCACTGGAATTTGTTATTCTACTAAGAACTTTACAGATAACAACAAAATAGAATTCTTAAAGAAATTAAAAGAGTTGACAAAAATTTTAACTTGACCAAAATTAAAAATGAGATGAATTTACCTACTCTTCAAACACATTTTAATTCTTCAAATTCTAAATTCATAATTGGTGCAGGTTGTTAAGTTTTTATAGACTCAAATTATCTCAGTAAAAGCGAATTATTTGATAATCAACTTGTAAGCAAAGGGATTAAAGGCGGGTCTAGCCCTAATTTTAAGTAGTTTAATCAGATTAAGAGTTGAGTTTTACACTTAAAAATATGCAAAACACTTTTTGAAAACCACTTGAATGCACTATTCACATTACTTTACAAATTTTCCCATTCAAAGAAATTCTGAAATTGAAAATAAGAAAAAATTTAAACTAATTATGCTCAATTTCACCATTAATTCACAGTGGCTCTACCATGAGGTAGGCCATCCTCAAATGGGCCCTTTAAGTGGTTCTTTATTTACCCAAGGTGTTGATGAAAATGGTTGGTGCAAGGTTAAATTGCATCAAAGAAAAATTGGGATAAAAGATTTTAGCTATTATACTTACTCACACATAAATAAACAAAAAAAACTTAATTAAGGAAAGTACAAATAACATTTTATTTAAAGGGAAACACAAATGTGGCAAGAATAGGTAATAATAGTACTTTACATAACAATCATGTTATGATAGTCATTACACGCGAAGATAAAGTTTGAGACGCGAGCCGAAGGCGAGTGCCTTAATTCATCTGAGCGTGTAATGACTATAACATGCGAAATAGTGTAATTTATTTTACCTACGACCAATGAAAATTTCATTATAAATATCAAAATTGATTAAAAATACCACATCTAAACACTCCTAAGGGGTAATCCATAAATTATGTAACACCATTTTTGCGAATTTTTGACCCCCCCCCCTTCCCCATTGTAACAGTTTTTCACACTTTGCAGAATCCCCCCCCCCTTAAAATTACGTAACACTTTGGGTAACCCCCTTGGGAAAAAATATTTTTTTATTTAAATTTTTTTAATAACATTTAAAAATACTTAATAAACCTAAGTACAGGTAACATGTATATCATTGGAACGTCTTCCCATGGCCTGGTAACTGAATCTTCAGCGGCAATAATTTGAATGCTAGGGCATTCAAACATAAAACTTGGGATAACTATATCTTCGTCCAGAACATCTTCGTCGACCCACTGAAGTTCTCGATTAGCTATCTGTAGTTGCATCAAAAGCTTTTTTTGCTTTTTGGCAGCAACCCTTTCTGGTACCACTCGTCTGGGCAATAATTCACCGCATTCTTTTTGGTGGCTGAATATATATTTAAGCGAAGCTCCATACAGCCCACATTTTTTTCACACTTGCTTTTGCAAAGTTTCCTTTATTGAACGGTACAAAATATCGTAAGGCGTTTGCTTAAAGCTTTTGAAGTATAGAGGAGCCTCCAGATTATGCTTCAAAGAGAGATCTGAAAATACCTTGCCCTTTGATAATAATCAATCCATTTTCACCGTGTTCTACTGCTAGAGGAGCAGGTAGAAAGCCATTAGGAAAGAGCTGTTTATACTGGCTTCTGAAGGGCGAACAACATTCACGGTTATCGCACTTTACAATTTGTAAGAAATATTGGCTGCTTCTTACATATTTTCGATGCCAATCTTGAGACTTTCTATACAAGTCTTTATTTTTTTTTTTGAGTTTTCTGGAGAAATGTATTCTGCCATCACTTGAAAATCGTCAATAATCAAATTCGACCAAATCTCGGCAAGTGTTTTTCCAGCAAATTCAAAGTTACTTCTCTCAAGTTCAACATCAATGGTTTTTCTGTTGTGGTCGAGATGACTTCCGTAGTGCTCATATGGCAGGATGACTCCAGCAAGTTCATCAGGGCCGCCATCCACATCCATTACATCCACACATTTTTATTTCAGCATATACCGATGGAAATAGCTTATGCCTTGGAGCCACAACCCAATCATGATCCGGAAAAGTCACTCTGTACTCCATGTGCATAAGTAAAGAAGCTTGTTTATTTGCAGCTGTAATTCCAATTGGAACCCTAGCCTTGTCATCTTCGCTGAAAAACATTGCTTGAGTAGGACCCAGAATTGAAGCAAACTGTTCCATATGAGTTATGCTACTGGAAGCAAATTTCGAATCGGCATGTGAGCTATGTTTGTTTGTCTGAGCTTTTGCCAGCTTAACGGGAACCATTGTGACATGCTTCTTTCCCTCTGAGGTATCGGCTCTTCTGGGGACCAACTTCTACTTATGTTAAAGCCTTTTTTTATTTCTTCAGTTAACTCATCCAAAGTTTTCACAGACCTCAGGACCTCAGTACGTCTCCTTTCAGATTACTTTAAAAAAAATATATGAAAATCTGTCGTTACCACGCCATACTTTTACCGCACACTAGTACTTAACCGCGCATATGATAGTACCGCGGACAATGTTTGACTGGGTTTTGGTGGAATTTGATAAAGTTTGTTAGGTGTGTTTTTGTCAAAATAATAAAATGCCCTGTACCAGCATTCTTTTCCAAGCCCACCAAACCTTACTAAATCACACCAAACCTAATGTCATAGTGCGCGGTAAAAGTTTTGCGCGATGAAGAGCGCAGAATAGCGTATCACAAAAACGTTTCATGCTTGTGGTTACTTTTGCGACATCCTGTTGAAATCGCTTGAAGCGTTTTTCTGTTATCGTATACAGACACACCAATAAACCCAATTTGTTTTTATTCCAAAATGGTACGTATTTGTCAATAACTGCTGCTTATCTCCTTAACCAGCCTGACTGACTGACAAAGGACATTTATACCAAATTCGCTTAAAATCGATTAAGGCGACAGACATAGAAATCGACAACCCGGCCACCTTTGTCCAAAAGTTGAGCAGAGAAACTTTTTTTTTCTTCTTGATATTTTCGGGTTCTAGTAATTTGGCTCTCAATAAATCTTGAAAATTAGGTCGAGATTTATTTTCGTTCCAGAAGTGTATAGCAATTTTCTGACATTCTGCTGGCTTTTTCTCAGGATAGGTTTCTTTGACTTTGTTGAATAGTTCTGTGAATGATTTTACTTTATCCATTTTCGGCGGTGTGTTACTTTCGTAATTTAAAACCAATATATACAAAGGCAAAAAGCCGACCGGCCAACGTTAGCAAAAAAACAACACCATAACGTTTATTAAAAGCGAGGTTAAAGTAAACAAAGAATTACAGTCGCCCTGTGATATACTTACCTTTGTAAACAGACCGGAAATATTTCTGGTGCACGCCTGAAAATTCGGCGACCCGGATAAGAGAACCGAGTGTTACATAACAGTAGAGTGAACCCTCCCTTTCCCTTACAATACACTTTGTCACACTTTCACTTACCCCTCCCCCCTTGGAGGTGTTACATAATTTATGGATGACCATTAAGTACATACTTTGTATTATTTATGCAACATTACTGTTTCTGAGAGAATTAAGACAAAATTGTGACATTCAAGTTTTTGAAAATTTTTGATTTTTTTTTTAATTTTGAAAAATTTCAATTTTTAAATATTTTACGAAATTTTTTTTTTTTTGAATTTTGAGAACTTTTGAAAATCTTGTATTTTTTTTGAATTTTGAAAATTTTATTTTCTTTTTGAATTTTGAAATTTTTTGTTTGAAATTTTAAAAAATTTTGAGAATTTTAAAATAAGTTGAAAATTTTAAATATTAAAAAAAAATTGAAAACTTCGCGTCCTCTTACGATTTACGTCTAAGCTTCATTATTATCCTAGGAGCGTAACTGATCCCCAGTCGTGTTAAGACGCTCGTTAAACTAGTATTATACGTTGGTCGTAAGTAAAAGTATTTTATTTGGAAAATATATGTGGGTCGCTGCCAAGGTGCATCAAGTACACCCGACCTCATTGTTTAACATATACTACAAGGTGAAAATGATATCATTATTTAAATGGGTGATAGAGGGGGCCAAAATAAGCAAAAAAGTTAATATAATATGAGCGTCAAAACTTAGTAGTTTCAGAGATATACGACTTTTAAGTTAAGCACAGTTTGGCAGGGATGCGCTTTTAGGTGCGAAAAAATTAAAAGAGATCTCATGATAGAGTGGCACGGCGCGGCGAGCTGCAAAATAAATAACAACACAGAGTATACCACCATTAAGATGGTTTTTTTTCACATCTTGCTAATTATTAGTTATTTAAATATTTAGAAATAGTAAAAAGCAAAACAATAAATATGTACTTACCGAAAACTGGTTTTACCGCCTCTTCTGTGGGTCTATTCTTGAATCGAGGGAAAATTTGCTGCCAGGGAGTAAATTCTCTCGCTACTATGCATCTCATTCGTCCAAATCTTCGGTTTAAATCGGTTTCTCTCACTTTTGCCCGATATTGATCTAAAGTAATTCTCTTAGTCAAGACCAATAGAATTACTTTCGATCAAGATCGGGCAAAAGTGAGAGAAACTGATTTAAACCGAAGATCTGGATCAATGAGATGCATAGTAGCGAGAGAATTTGAAACAAATTTTCTCTCGATTCAATAACAGACCCCCTAGTTGTTAAAGTTTATTTAAAAGTCATTTTCGGTGTTGAGATAAAGTTTTCCTTGGTCCACTTTTACATTAAAAAATACGACACCTGTCATACAATTTTCAAAGCTCTTTTTAATTTGTAAAAACTTTTTTTTTTTATTTTTTTTTGGCAGACACTCAAAAATATTTAAGCATTTGTTTGTATACTTGTAGGACACACTTCCTCTTTTTTAAATTAAAAATACCTGTTACTCTCTGTATTTTGTGTAAACTATTTTTAATTTGAAAAAAATATTTTCTTATTTTGAAAAACACTACAAAAACTGAGCAAAAAACTCTTTTAAGCCGCTGGCTAAATCTGTCGCGATACATTTGAGCTGCAAGACTTGTATTTCTGCGAGCTACACGGTATACTAATAGCATGTCAGCGTAGTCCTGATTGGAGAACATTTTTAGTTTAGTTTAATTTCACACCAAACTGCAAAAAATAATGGCGTCTGGTAGAGTTGCGCAAGTGACAACCTTCACAGCGAATAGCGGAAGACGCACTATGCACTGTGCTGTAGAGAGGAGAGAGGGTCGGAGGTCAGAGACGTGTATGCAGCGAATTGCGTTGTTGCCAAGTATTTTTTAAATGTTTAACTCAAAGGAAATCATTATTATTAATTTTTATAAGTTTGGAGGATTTAGAGGAAATATTTATTTATATTTATTCGGAAATGGCCCTATTGTAAACTGGTTAAAGTTAGATATGAATATTTATAAAATTCTGGTAGATATAAGCACCTAAATTTTTCAATTTAAAGTCGTTTAGACAAAAATCTGTCGATTTTTGTCCCATAAGTCATTTGAACTTTTTGATTTGTTTTGACCCCCTCTTTCATCAGTTAAAAGGATGACTATGGTATTAGTTGCACCCTGTATATTTGGGTAAATTTCCTTAATTAATTTTTCTGATCTGTTTTAGGATTCCGCTACTGGTCTTATATCAGTAAGTGCAGAGTCAGAAGTACAAAAGAAATATTCTGAAGCTCTTGAAGCAATCCGTGGCTGTCAGGAGTAAATGAGAAGTCAAGAAGATACTTTTTTTAAATTTTAAACATTTATTCATTTTTCTTCAAGCTGTCAATTGCTTTTCCAAATAATAAATATTGCTTTTTTTTAAATATTTTATTATTTTTATGTATTCCGTTTTGTTTTTTTTCTTTATGTTACTGTCGTTACTCTCGTTATTAGTTTTCTTTCTCAGTTTTCTTTCAGAATACCTTAACAATTACAGTGGACGTCGAAATTGCCGAATATTGTAGCCCAAAAATAATCCTCCTTCTTTAAATAATTTGACAAAAATATTTTGCAGATATACCGGGTAGGCCATAAAAAACCGGACAAAATGTTTTCCGTTAAAACTTTTAAATCATACCACCGATTTTAATGCAATAAACTGTTCTATGCAGGGAATTGGGCAAGACTTTGATTAGAAATATTTTTTTTTCCGCCATCTTAAAATCTAAGATGGCGGACAAAAACAAACTTTACCCTTATGTTACGAAAATTTTTTGGGATTTTTATGAAGTCATGAAAAAGCTTCGTTTCTGCCACGTAGAACGAGGTGCGAATCATTAAAATCGGTTAAGTGGTTCCTAAAAAAAAAATTCAATCAGTGTTTTACGGATTATGTTATTGCCGTCTCAATTCTGTCTGCATACAGTTTCTCATAAATTCATAATTACTAAACCGATTTTCATGTGTTAAATTGATTGTTCTTTAACTACTGCTATTGAAATTTGTCGCCATCTTGAAATCTAAGATGTCGGATAAAATCAAACTTGTCCCTTTAAACAGGCTCGTTTATTTATATGTTCTGTAAACTTTTAAATATTTTTTTAAATTTGTACAAAAGTTCTGTTTTCGCCACACGCAACAAAATCGGTTTGTTGGTTCTCCAAAAATTAATGTTTGTTTTCCAGATTATACGATTGCCTTCTCAAATTGATACTCAACCGATTTCAATAAAGTAAAAAGCATCATGGCAAAAATCAAAAAGTCTTAAAAGATCACTATCGAAATTTGTCGCCATTTTGAAACCCAAGATGGCGGACAAAATTAAATTTATCTCTTCAAAGAAGCTCGTTTATTCTTAGGTTTCAAGAACCTAAAAATGCCCTTTTTCCAACGCGCATAGCTAGGTACAAATCATTGAAGTCGGTTTATTGGTTCTCAAAAAATTATTTTACCATTGTTTCCTCATAAACTCATTATTACTGAACTGATTTTGATAAAATAAAAAACATCATTTGTAAGAATCGATTTATCTTTAAAGATCGCCATTGAAATTTACTACCATTTAAAAAAGCCGCTCTTTTTTTGTTGCGAGTAATTTTTTTATCGAAATGCATGCATAACGAAAATCACCTTAGTAGTTCTTAAGATATAATTGTTTTCTTTAACGATTGCTTTCATTTTAGACTCTTGCATCTCTGCATTGATTTCTTTATTAAATAAACCGATTTTAATGAAATACAAAAATCACGAAAGAAAAATGTTAGTTATACGCGGCGGAGGCAGAGCTTTTTTACGAATTTAGAAAAAAGTCGAAAATGTTCTCGAAATATAAGAATAATCGAGCGTCTTTGAAGGATCAAATTTGATTTTGTCCGCAATCTTGGGTTTACAAATTACGACCAATTTCAATAGTGGTCTTTAAAATTCAATCGATCTTTGTCATAATGATTTATACCTCATTGTTTGTGGCGAAAGCAGAACTTTTCTACGAATAAAAAAAAATATGAATAAACGAGCCTCTTTGGAAGGTCAAGTTTGATTCTGTCCGCCATCTTGGATTTCAAGATAGCGGCAAATTTCAATAGCAGTGGTTAAAAGCAATCGATTTTCGCCATGACGTCTTTTATTTCATTGAAATCGGTTTTCTAATAATGAATTTATGAGAAAATGTATGCAGACAGAATTGAGACGGCAATCGCATAATCCGTAAAACACTGATTGAATTTTTTTTTTTTGGGAACCATTTAAACGATTCTAATGATCTGTACCTCGTTCTGCGTGGCAGAAATAGAGTTTTTTTAGGAATTCATAAAAAAATCCAAAAATCTTCCGTAACATAAGAATAAACGTGGCTCTTTGAAGGGTAAAGTTTGTTTCTTTCCACCATCTTAGACTGGATGGAAGATGGCGGACAAAAAATATTTTTACTCAAAGTCTTGCTCAATTCCCTGCAAAGAGCAGATTGTTGTCTTAAAATCGGTGGTATGGTTCGAAAGTTATAACGGAAAACATTTTGTCCGGTTTTTTATGGCCCACCCGGTACATATAGCACCAGGGGCGAATGGTGGTTTTTTGGGTTTGACTAAATTTTTGGTGTCCCCTCAAGAAGTTAAATTTTCCATATTTCTAAATTATCCCTTTTAGCTCACACGTATACTATAAATATTTATAGTAGTACGAGCTATGGTGATCGTGCGAAAAATAATAAAAAAAAGTTGATTATGATGCATGATTATGATCTATTTGTGAGTGTCCACTGCGACTACTAGCGGGTCTACTGTGGCTCATTTTTTACATTGTTTGTTGCTACAGAATATTCAGCCCCTTAAAGAGGCTCGCAACTTGTTTTCGTGAAGCATCTTTCAGATCCAGGTCGTCGATCTGTGGTTCACCGAAAATTTGTTGACGTCCTCCTCCATACAAAATTTAGACCTGTGCCTGTGGGACGCCCACGGCTTATCAGAATGTGTAAATTTAAACCCATTAAATAAAAGAAAGTTCAATTATAAAATCATTCACTATAGGAACAATAACAAATTTAAAATTTATAAGACCCATCCAATATCAAACCTGGAATTCGTAAACCCGTAATTTATCAGAAAATTTTTGCTAAATTAATTGCGCATTCGCCAATACCACATGAGCCGGAGGCGTACGATTTGATGCATTTGTCACTGTTACGCACGCCTACTTACAGGTTGCGTTCAATAGTTTGTGTATAGATGTCACTGGCATTCACCCGTCTTGCATTCATGTGTTATTGGCGAATGCACAATTGATTTAGCAAAAATTTTCTGATAAATTATGAATGACTTTGATGACCAATGGTACGATTAAAGACGGGTCTGTTAAATTTCGAATTGCAGTTTCTATGGTGAATCGTTCTTACGATGATTTTTTTAATTAAATACGGTCTGATAAATTTCTGGTTTGACAAACCATAGGTGTTCATTCTGTGTAATGGTACTTTCAGCCTGCAGTGTCCGGTGTATAGATCAACCAAAAAAGTTGGCCAGATTTTAAACTATATATCTTTGCGTTTCAGATAATTTTGAAACTTTTTTGTCGCGTCGTTTGCTTATCTATCTGTGTGTAAAGACCTCGGTAAAGACCAACGCGAATAACTCAAAAACTACGATTTGAATGAAATTTGGTACGTAGGTTGGGTTCTGGCTCATTTCAAAATGAATAAAATCCACCGGACATAAGCCAAAAAAAATGGTGGGGTAGATTTCAAAAATTAGAAGTTAAGTTAAAATATGTCCTGTGTGGTAAGGTCGGTTAAGCTAGGGGGACCACCATAAGGAAACCAAAAAATTTTAATGCCACAATTTGTTGCTCATTTGTTGCGGTAAGATAAAATTTGTTGCTGCAGCCGTTTTCGAGAAAACGTGGTCTCCCTAGCTTAATAGTTAAGCGATATCTTCTGTTTGGCTATTGTTACAAAATTGATTTCTATGCCATAATTTGTTGCTCATAGGGCCCGACAGTAATCAAAAATAAAAATTATGAAAAAATGTTTTAGAATTTTTTTATGATCAAAAAACTGTATTTTGGAAATATTGCCCATTATGTTGGTCCAAAAAGAACCTACACTTGTTTAAACTTCATAAAAATGCCTCCCAGAATTTGTTGCGGCAAAATAAAATTTGTTGATGTTGCCGTTTGGGAGAAAATTTAAAAAAAACCTAGACACGTGACAATTTAGCGCCAATTTCTCGTAAACTAACTAGGGGTCAACGACGTCTTGCATGCCGTTCGATAGAACCTGGCCGGTGCTAACTTGTTGCGGTAAAATAAAATATGTTTGCTGTTGCCGTCTAGAAGAAAATGTAAAAAAACCTAGTGACGTGGTCCTTTTAGGGGTTTATGTTTAATTTTATGTTGAAGGAAAGTTTTTTTTTGTTTACTAATTTTATGGGTTAATGTTTAATTTAATTCAATTGAAGAAAGTTTTAATTACTTAATTAAAATTAACCATGAATTTTGACGGCAGAAGACTTCCTTGGAGACATGTTACTTTGGGGTCATATTATGACAAAAAAAAATGATTTGGAAAGATCTTGCCTGGCATTGAAAATCCATGCCGTCTGTAGGGTAGCCAGAAAAAGCCTTCAGTGGAGACTTGAAGTTATCTACAGGCTGATGCTTGGTAGAACTCCTGGAGCAGGCAGGCAGGGACTTTTAATAAACTGCAGCCAGAGGCTTGAGAATCAGAGGCGTGATGTAGCCGAAAGACCCTCTTAGAGGGAAAATTCCCTTCACTTTTGATCACCCATTGTTACTACTAACGAAAGTAGCTAATCTTACAGATCCATTATAAATGGGAAATTGAGAAATACGTGTCCACGATGTTTCAGGTGGACCGGAAAAGTGAAAAAGAATATGACAGTCCTAACCCGGAAGTCAGCTGATTTTTAAAGGAGAAATATGATAAGAAACAGAAAATTGGGTTCGTTCCGAATTAACTCAATTCGGTGCACTGAAAGTCAAAGCCAGATGGAGCAATTTTATTTAAAGGCTGTTTTCACGAATGATCAACACCTACTAGAAATTTAGATATGAAAAATATTTATTCAAATGGCCAGAAAAATAAAAATGCTACAACATCTTACGATCACAGGTGTTTTAATATAACGAGATTACTTTTTTTACATATAAGTTAGAATTCTCTAACAATTGTAAAATCAACACAAGACGAATTTAACGAACCATCATTTTTACATGAATTTAAAGTATTAACATAAAACGAAAAGGACCAAGGACAGATCCTTGCGGTACACCTAAGTTTATGTTTAAATTTGAGGAAACTTTCAGCCCATCGAAAAAATTATCCAGGAACACCATACGACTCAAGTTTAGAGAACAGTATTTTATGATTCACGCAGTCGAAAGCTCGACTTAATTCACAAAATAGTCCCGTAGGACATTCTTTGTTTTCCCAACCTTTTATTACCTCATCATAAAAATGTTGAACTGCATCCAAAGTGGAATGCAATCTGATTCTTATTTAATATATTTTAATTATTAAAAAAATTTCCTAACCGTCAAGATATCAGTTCTTCAGAAATTGAACCCACAGGCACTGGACGATAATGTTTAATTGGTTGCAGTTCTCCTTCTTATATACAAATTCCTTTCTTAAACTATAAGTTAATTATACATGTCAAAACTTAACTCAAGATATTAATAATCTTTTTTAATAAGAAACCCGAGAATTGTTCATAACCATTGATATTTTACCCTAAAATGCCAAAAGTGCTATATTTTCTAAAGTATCTGATTTTTCAATGTTCTAATTTAAAAAAAAAACCTTCAGTCAATGTTTAACTATCATTATCAACTTTGTTGTTTATGCCAAGAGATATTTCGGGAAGAAGGATTTTTTTCGGTGACTTCTTTAACCAAAGTCGTTTTTAGGTGTGAGAAGATTTCGAAACCATTTCGAAATCATGCAAGAAATTTAATTGTGGCTGTGAACTGGTCAAGATTCAACACATTTAAAAGGATTTCAAAACCGCTCCTCGAATGGCGAAATGGCGGGAGTTGTCGGGCTATGGAGCACCGGCTATTTTTTTTGTTTTTTCAATAATAAAATGATGGACTCTGATTTGGTAATGTGTTAAATTCAATTATTTTATAAAAAAACGCACAAATATTTTGCAGCTAACTTATAGGTTAGGTTTTCCAAAACTGTCACTCGGAAGTGCATTTTGGTGATATTAAGAAACAATGACGTTGTGGTTGAACCGGTGACGTCACATTTTGAAATCATGCAAGCACCGTGTTCTACGCCAAAAAACGACTCATATTCCACACCCCTTTTCAATTATTTTTACCCAAAGAAATTCTGCTTTCATAAAATTATCTTTTTGTTAACCTTTTAGTTGAAACAAATTTAAGAGCAGCGTTGGATTTTCGTACGCTTTCCTTTTATTTTGTTCATTATTATTTTCGTAATATTCCCTGATCCGAAAGTGCTTATTAAAATAAAATAACAATACATTATGAAAAATTTGTGAATACATTATGAAAAATTTGTAAATACATTATGAAAAATTTGTAAAGCATTATTGACATTGTTTCTTACTATACTGAATCCTGGATCTCATTTGTCAATTCATCATAGAAGCTTTAAATATTAAATTTTGAAAAAATCCGTCCATGGTTACAATACGAAGTATATTTAACTTCCTACTATAAATATGGTCAAGAATAGCATTTTCTCTAGTAGGTTCGTTAATAAGGTTTTTTACGTTAAAACTTGATAATATGCACAAAAGGCTTTAGGTTGCATAAAACTAATTTTACTCTTTAAATATGTACTCTTCCCTTTTAAAAGTTTTTTATTCTTAGTTTGACCTTTTCCTTCTTCAGGCACATTGCAAGGTATATGTATCGCAAAAAAGTTTTAGGTGAACATGTACAGGGTGGTCCAAATTCGAGGGGCCTCTATAGCTTTGGCCTTTTGCAGCATAGTTAGCCCAAAACTGATATACATGTTACGGGCTCGATTTTCAAGAGAAGTCAAAAACTAAAAACCGCATTGCGATATGTCAAAGCGTTTCTAAGCTACAGTGTGATTCTCAAAAATGTGCGTTTCTAAAAACCCTCTACAACTTTTTTATTTGTAAAGATTTTTTTTTTGAAAATTTTTTAAGACAAATCTACCTGTTTCACCGATTTTTTCTTAAAGCCTTTAGTTCCCGTGATATCACACAAAGTTATATTTCTTTAAATGGGATACCCCCAATTTTTCTAAAAAATCAGTTTTTTTAATAAAATTTCCTGTCGAACGATGTGCCATACCCCTATTTTTATTAAATAGTTTAAAAGATATTTTGCATATTTTGATATTTACCATAGTAGGCGCTGTGCGCGCCCTAAATGTGTAAATAAAATTTTATGGTTTTTTTTCATACAAAATCAAGTTGGCTACGACACGAGGGGACACAGTAACCTCGAACTTTAACTTCTAGTTTACTATAATTTCCAACCCTAAAATAATAAACAAAAATAAAATTATTAAAAGCTTTTATTTAAAATTTTTATTAATTAAACTATGTAACACCTAAAATCTACATTTAACAATTTTCTTTAATTCTAAAACAAATGCTCAAATTGACGGCCGTTTTCTTGTATACATATCCTACATCTTCTCTTGACGCTATTTTTTGCATTAAGAAGTTCTACCGCACGAAGCTGCCTGAATGCAGTACGAAGTGCCTCTTCCAATTCCCTTCTAGTAGTTGGGCGATTTCGAAATACAAGGTCTTTGACTCTCCCCCACAAAAAGAAGTCGCAAGAGGTCAGGTCTGGAGACCTGGGGGGCCAATATATAGGATCTTTATTTCCGATCCAGTTTTCGGCAAACACAATATTTAGCAAATTAGTAATGTCTCGTGCATTTTGAGGAGGTGCACCGTCATGTTGAAAGTATAGCTCATTATTTTGCTGAAGTAGCAAATTGTCGATCAACGGAATCACCTGCTCTTCTACAATTTGTTGGTATCTTTCGGCATTTAAATTTCCATCAAAAATATATGGCCCAATAATTTGTCCTCTGTAGATACCTACCCATACCTTAAAACTGAACCTTCCCTGATTCGCTTGTTCCACCATAATATGGGGATTTTGCTGTTTCCAGTAATAGTAATTATATCTGGTGAATGTTCCGTCACTAGAAATCGTTGCCTCATCCGTCTAAATAACTTTTCTGGCAAAATTGGGGTCTTCTTGGCTTTTATTTAGGTACCACCTAAAAAATTCACCTCTTGGAGCAAAATCTCGTTGTCGTAATTGGTGCACCCGTCGGGGTCGATAGGGCCTAAACTTGTGTTTTTTAAGCAGCCGAACGGCATTGCTAAGTGGAATTCCAGTGTTTCTCTCCATAGCCCTGGTGGAAGTATTCGGGTTAATTTCTATTTCTCCTAGAACCGTTAGTTCTTCCAACTCTCTATCTCTGGCTAGTCTTCTATACATCCTAGGCCGCGGTTTTGTAAATGATCCGTATTCTTGTAGATGACGTTTTAACTTCAAAAATAATTTTGAGCTAGGTTGTCTTCTTTCCGGATATCTCTGGAAATATAGATTTAACGCTGTCTGTCGATTTTCGTTACTTTCAATGTAACATTTTATCATGTCATCCTTTTCAAAGTTTTAAAACATTTTTATATCTTGACGAAGACGCCACTTTTGATACTTGGGCTCGTTTATTATGGCAATTGTTTTTATCTGATCATAGCTACCTAGATAGATACCCTAATACTGCATAGGTCAGAGTTAAACACAGCCTACTATGGTAATTATTAAAAATTGCAGATATCTGTTTAACTACTTAATAAAAATAGGTATATGACACATCGCTTGACAGAAAATTTTATTACAAAACATATTTTTTTTTTAAATTTGGGGTATTTCATTTAAAAAAATGTAACTTTGTGTTATATCTCGTGAACTAAAGGCTTTAAGACAAAATCGGTGAAACAGGTAGATTTGTCCTTAAAAAATCTTCAAAAATGTCTTTAATGAAAATCTCTATCTTTACAAATAAAAAAGTTGTAGAGGGTTTTTAGAAACGCATATTTTTGAGAATCACCCTGTAGCTCAGAAACGCTTTGACATATTGCAATGCGGTTTTTAGTTTTCGACTTCTCTTGAAAATCGAACCCGTAACGTGTATATTAGATTTGGGCTAACTATGCTGCAAAAGTCCAAAGCTATAGAGGCCCCTCGAATTTGGACCACCCTGTACATTAACATTATTATTGCTATAATAATTGTGAAAATGATAATGATATGAATTCTGAAATAGGACTGAAGGCAGAAATGAATGTTGAAAACCAAAAAGAAAGAGTGTGGGTTTCAAATAAAAAAACTAGTAAATATAAAGAAGCCACTCAACTATTGCTACAAATAAGAGGAAGTAAAGAATACAAATACAATATAATTAAAGGAAGCAGGATTTTATGTGGGGGATGGAAAAGAAGGTAGTGAAAAATGTAGACAGAAATTTTCAAATTTACAAAAAACATATACAAGCTACATTGACAGAGGGAAGAAGACTGGGGGAGGGTTTAAACAAAAACCTCCATTTTCTGCAGAGCTTTACTAAATGCTAGGAAAAAAGGACAAGATTACACCAACTTATCTAATAGACTTGATGAAGCCCAAGCAAACGGCATTACCAGCTGAATCAAATCACACAGATAAAGAACCTGGTGTAGGACCAAGTAGCGAAAGTTCAAATGAGACTTCAAAACCTCAAAGTTAACTTGTTGGGAAAAGGATTATAATACCAGGTTTAGCAAAAGATTAAATTTTGAAAGTAATAATAGAGTGCCACAACTCTTACTCTGAATCTATAGGTAATGTCACAAAGTTTTTAGAAGATAACTTGAGAAAAGAGACAGAATATGTAGAGGTGCAAGTATCATAAAAAACCAAACTTTTAGACCTTTTCCAAAAAATGTGTGAAAAAAAGTCACTTAAAAAAAGAAGGAGATCATCTTCATCTGAATAGGTTAATGTTTAAAAGAAGCTCACTTTTGTAGTGAAAACAGTTTATAAGATACTGCTAGTTTTGCAAGGTACTGCAGAAATAAAATTGGTCAATTTTGGCCTTTGAAATTCAGTAAAAAAAGAAACCACTCATACTTCATTACCCGAAAATTATCTAAATCGGTTACGGTCGAAAGAATTGCCTTGCTTGTGAACGTTTTAAGATCCCTATTTTAAGTACTTGTTTGTTTTTTTTAATATTTTAGCGAAGCTACCGTTTTTTTTCAATATAGTGCTCTGTGAATATGTATGCTTATGTTTGTCGTTGCCTCCTGGCTCGCCATATATTGACGTTATTAATGTTTCTTCCCCTTCGTTTGGATTTATCCTGATCGTTATATACTTGTTAGCGGTCTAACAAGTTAACTTTATTACATTTTTTATTTCTTTTTTAACCCAGATTGCTACCTTTGATTTCTCTCCATTGTTGTGAATTTCATAATTGGTTCCTATGTTAGGTAGGTTTTATACGGGTCTTGTACGAGAGCTATGTCTACGTCTTCCTTTTCCATAATTTTTAGGGCCAATTTGGTGACTGCATTTTCTTTGTCTAAGTTGATTTGTAGTATTTTTTTTATTGTTTTATTTTTAGGGTTGCCCTCTGCTGGCTGACGGGCCGTAGTCTTTGTGACCGCCCCCGCAAAGGTAGCATATACAACATATCAATATTGGGTTATCTTTGTAGAACTTCTGTACATGACGGTACAAAAAGCTACACTGTTTGCTTCTTCAACTGTTACCGTTATCATATTCATATATATTTTTCCTTTTTTGACAAAGTACTTAAAGTCCTCCGTCGATGCCTCACATGTTACGTTTCCCTTGTAGGCGTTCCTGCAAGTCCATCTAGCTACTATTTTTACTTTGTCTTTTAGTGTTTGTCCGTATTTCTGTGCAATGTCGTCATTTTCGTCAACGATAATGTAAAATTTGGTCGTCCGTCCATCCCTTGGTGACATTTGGTTTTTTTATTGGCATGTCCTGGTCCGTTCTGATTTTATTTTTGATGTCAGTCATTTGTTGTTTGTACCTGTATTGTAGAATTATTTTTCCCCGTCTCGTGGTATTATGTTTTTTAGTCCTCCACTGTCTTGTTTCATCCTTCGTTAGTTCCTTAAATGTTTTAACTTTCGTGTCCGTTATGCCTTTGACTGACAGCAATGACCTGAGTTCTTGGTTTGGGTTGTCCTGTTTCAGTGGTGTTCTCAAACCCCTTGTTTTGATTTTCGCTTTCTGACCTTCCCCCCGTGCTCCCTTTGTTTTGCGATGTCCGCGAACTCGTAGCTGTCGCGTAGGTTTTTTTTAAGCCTTCTTGTACGTCTGTGTTCTGTCGACTCCTGCCAGTCTGTGTCAGTCTCATATTCTGATGCAGTTTGTGTGTTTGTGTTTGTCTGTTGATTTGTATTTTGTTGCTGTTGGTTTACCTGTCTGTATGTTTGTTGCCCTTGGTGTTGTGGTGTCTGTTGCTATTGTCAATGTATTATTTGCTGTTGTTTTTGAGGTTGTTGTAGCTGTGATTTCTGTTGCGCTGTCCTAACTGGTTCTTAATCTTTGCGATCTCATTTTTGAGTAACTTGTTCTCCCCTTTGATCTCTTTTAACTCGGCTAATATGTTGTCATTCATTGTCCTCATTTGTTTCATAATATTGTCTGTTGTTGGAGCGTCCTGTCTTGGTTGTTTTCCTGTATTATTTGTCCTTGCAGCCATGAATGTCAAATGGTTTGTCAATATATTCAGGTTTACCTTAACGGTCTTAATTGAACCTTTCCTGATTTATACCTTGCTGTGGCCTTTACGATGGCATCTTTTGCTTCGACCTCTTCCTTTAAGACGTCCCTTCTTTTTCTCTAGTTCCATCGTTGCTTTTTCTTCTTCCTCTTGCCCTTCTTCTTTTTCTTCGTTGTCGCTCGATGTGTCTTAGTGATGTTTCTACCGCGAAGTAAAGGGTGCTTCTCAAAAAATATTAACAATTTTTAAATGCAAATATCTCTGAAATGAAAAAGTTTATGAAAATATATTTTACTTATTCTTGTTCAAAACAATAAATTCAAGCTACGGCTAAAGTCTTTCAAGGGAATTTTGAATCATCCTGCATAGTTAGGTGAATTGTGACTGAGGCTAAGTCGACTAGTATTATGCGTTTGTTTTTCACTATTTAAAAAACATAAGTTTGTTTTTAGAAATATATTTACCTACTCATAAATTAAAATACAAGGCAATTTTAAAATATTTATTTAAATTTTTAAATATTGATGAACATGATTCATTTTGTCTGACATTTCGAATACATCTTACGATCACAGGCGTTTTAGTATAGCGAGACTAATTTTTTCTTTAATTTTATTGTTTGATTTTCCGGGAACAACAATTGTAAAATCAACACAGAAGGAATTTAACAAACCACTATTTATACATGAATTTAGAGTATTAACGTAAAACTAAAAGGACCAAGGACGGATCCTTGCGGTAAACCTAAGATTATGTTTAGATTTGAAAAAACTTTCAGCCCATCGAAAAAATTATCCACGAACACCATACGACTCAAGCCATCGAAAGCTCCACTTAATTCACAAAATATTCCCGTATACATTCTTTGTTTTCCCAACCTTCTATTACCTCATCATAAAAATGTTGAACCGCATCCAAGGTGGAATGCACTCTGATTCTTATTTAATATATTTTAATTATTCAAAAAATTTCCTAGCCTGTCAAGTTATCAGTTCTTTAGAACTTTTGTGAAAATTGAACCCACGGCCACCGGACGATAATGTTTAATTGTTTGCAGTTCTCCTTTTTATATACAGGAATTAGCTTATTAATTTTAAATACCTTTGAAAAAATTCCTTCCTTAAACTATAAGTTAATGATACATGTCAAAACTTAACTAAAGTTATTAATAATCTTTTTTAATAAAAAAAACCGAAAATTGTTCGTAAACAGTTGATCTTTTACCCTAAACTGCTCAAAGTGCTATATTTTCTAAAGTATCTGATTTTCCAATGTTCTAATTTAAAAAAAACCTTCAGTCAATGTTTTACTATCATTCTCAACTTCGTTGTTTATGTAAAGAGATATTTCGGGAAGAAGGATTATTTCCCGGCGACTTTTTTAACCAAAGTCGTTTTTAGGCGTGAGAAGATTTCGAAACCATTTCGAAATCATGCAAGAAATGTAATTTTGGCTGTGAACTCGTGACGTCACGGTTCAACATATTTCAAAAGATTTCAAAACTGCTCCTCGGTCTGTTTCGAAAGCACTTCAATCACGATTTCAATATGGCGGGAAATGTAATTTGTCAAAATACCGACACTAGGTTATGGAGCACCGGCTATTTTTTTTGTGTTTTCAATCATAAAATGATTGACTCTGATTTGGTAATGTGTTAAATTCAATTGGGAGAATTCCTCTTAGAGGAAGATTTGAACACTGTCAAGCAGCTTTCGTCAGATAAGCTATTTAATGGTGGGTTTATATAAACCGGGGATTGGATAAAAAAAACGTACAAATATTTTACAACAACAAGTTAGGTTAGGTTTTGTAAAACTATCACTGGAAAGTGCATTTTGGCGATAGGAAGAAACGATGACATTGTGGTTTAACCGGTGACGTCACATTTTGAAATTACGCAAGCACCGTGTTCTACGCCAAAAACGACTCATATTCGATTCCACTTTTCAAGTATTTTTACCCAATGAAATTTTTTTTCCTAAAATGATCCTTTTGTAAAGCCTGCTGAATCTTTGTGAGATTTCTTAGCGGATTTGTACAAATGTAGTAATTCTGCATGTTTAGTTTTTAGTTGAAACAAATTTTTAAGAGCAGCGTTGGATTTTATTATGCTTTCCTTTTGTTTTGTTCATTTTTATTTTCGTAATATTCCCTGATCGCAAAGTGCTTATTAAAATAAAATAAAAATACATTATGAAAAAGTTGTAAAGCATTATTGACATTGTTTCTTACTATACTGAATTCTAGTTCTCATTTTTTAATTAATCATAGAAGCTTTAAATATTAAATTTTGAAAAAATCCGTCTGCGACTTGAAGAAATTACAACAGTAACCTACTGACCCAACAGATCCAACATTATTGCTCCATGGTTACAATACAAAGTATTTTTAACTACCCACTATAAATATGGTCAAGTATAGCATTTTCCCTAGTAGGTTCGTTAATAAGATTTTTTACGTTAAAGCTTGCTAATATGCACAAAAGGATTTAGGTTGCATAAAACTAATTTTACTCTTTAAATATGTACTCTTCCCTTTTAAAAGTTTTTTATTCTTAGTTTGACCTTTTCCTTCTTCAGGCACATTGCAAGGTATATGTATGGAACGGCTGAAACTATTATTTAAAAAAAAAAGTTTTAGGTTAACATATACGACAACAGGACAGGACAATAGGAATGGAGGCAGAAATGAATGTTGAAAACCCAAAAGAAAGAGTGTGGGTTCCAAATAAAAAAACTAGTAAAGATAAAGAAGCCACTCAACTATTGCCACAAATAAGAGAAAGTGAAGAATACAAAAATAATTAATGACAAAAAACATGTAAAAGCCACTTTATTGAATCAAATCGCCCTACAATTAAAGGAAGCAAGATTTTATGTGGGGGATGGAAAAGGTAGTGAAAAATGTAGACAGAAATTTTCAAATTTACAAAAGACATATACAAGCTACATTGACAGAGGGAAGAAGACTGGGGAAGGATTTGATCGAAAACCTCCATTGTTTGAAGAGCTTTACTAAATGCGAGGAAAAAAGGACAAGATTACAACTTATCTAATAGACTCGATGAAGCCCAAACAAATGGCATTACCAGCTGAACCAAGTGAAATAACACAGATAAAGAACCTGTTGCAGGGCCGAGTAGCGAAAGTTCAAATGACACTCCAAAACCTCAAAATTAACTTGTTAGAAAAAGGATTATAATACCAGGTTCAGAAAAAGATTAAATTTTAAAAGTAATAAAAGAGTGCCGCAACTCTTACTCTGAAACTATAGATAATGTCACAAAGTTTTTAGAAGATAACTTTAAAAAAGAAACAGAATATATGGAGGTGAAAGTATCACAAAAAAACAAACTTTCAGACCTTTTCCAAAAAATGTGTGAGAAAAAGTCACTTAAAAAAAGAAGGAGATCATTTTCATCTGAATAAGGTAATGTTTAAAAGAAGCTCACTTTTGTAGTGAAAACAGTTTTTAAGATACTGCTAGTTTTGCAAGGTACTGCAGAAATTAAATTGGTCAATTTTGGCCTTTGAAAATCAGTAAGAATACTTCATTACCCGAAAATTATCCAAATCAGTTACGTGAACGTTTCAAGTACTTGTTTGTTTTTTTTTAAATATTTTAGCGAATCTACCGTTTTTTTTTTCAATATAGTGTTTTGTGAATATAGCATAACATTTTGGTATTAGGTTTAGTTAACTGTTAAAGACTGTTCCAATCAAAAAGAAACTTGTTGTTAAAGTTTTAAAATACTGTTAAGTTGGTAAAAGAACTATTTTGAAAAATTATACATGAAAAATATGTTTTCTTAAACTTCAGTGATAATGAGAAGGCTGTTATACAGGGTGTTTCAAGTAAAAGGTAACAGAGAGGATTTCGGGCATTTTTCATACAAATTTTGAAAAAAGCTCGGACACGTCGATTTTGTTTTCCAGGGGGACACTTTTTGACTGCTTCGGGCTTTCGATAGGATGCACCCCACTTATTTAAATAAGGAACATAGGTCAAGTGGCACTTTGTTCGAAAGTTCTTTCAATTCTCTATACAACTCAGTATTTTTTTCAAAAATCGTGCAATTGGTTTTCGAGATATTCGCTGTTGAATTTATCATGGGAGAAAAATCAAATAATTTTTCGACTTGTATTTTTCAAAATTTGACTTTTTCCTCGGACCCATCGATTTTATTTTTTTGAGTAGTCTATTTTAGCCATCTTGGATTTTTGGCATTTGTCACCCCTCCTGAGGGGTGATTTTCACCCCACTTATTTTAATAGGGAAGATAGGTCGAGTGGCACCTTTTTTGAAAGGTCTTTCAATTCTCTTTACAACACATTATTTTTTTCAAAAGTTCTTTGATTAATTTTCTAGAAATTGAAAGTTGACTTGGACGGAGAATGAAATTGTAGTTTTTTGCTACGTTTTTTCGAGATTTGACCTTTTCAACTGACTTTTCGATTTTAGTTTATATGATATTGACTGATAAATTTCTTTCGTATACCAACCAGTATGAAATAGTTATTTACCTAACAAGTGCGGAAAGTGATAATTTTCCGCACGCGATGGCACGCGATGGCAGTTGCACGAACAACAATAGTTAAGTAAGTATCATGGAGAAAATTTAATTTCATACATTTTCTCCTTCTATTACGTTTCCTATCTGAAGAGCACGCCTTCGAAGACACATGCACAAGCGAATGACTTTAAAATCCAAAAACGATATTTAAAAAAAAATTAAAATCAAGTTCTATTCCGTACCTGTTCTCGAATTTTTATGCTGTAATGTAAAGATAATTGAAAGACCTTTGAAAATCACCCCTCAGGAGGGGTGACAAAAGCAAAAAATCCAAGATGGTTAAAATAGACTACTCAAAAAAATAAAATCGACGGGTCTAAGGAAAGAGTCAAATTTTGAAAAAAACAAGTCGAAAAAGTTATTTGATTTTTCTCGAAAACCAATTGCACGATTTTTGAAAAAAACACTGAGTTGTATAGAAAATTGAAAGACCTTTTGAACAAGGTGCCACTCGACCTATGTTCCCTATTAAAATAAGTGGGGTGAAAATCACCCCTCAGGAAGGGTGACAAATGCCAAAAATCCAAGATGGCTAAAATAGACTAATCAAAAAAATAAAATCGACGGGTCCGAGGAAAAAGTCAAATTTTGAAAAAACAAGTCGAAAAAGTTATTTGATTTTTCTCCCATGATAAATTCAACAGCGAATATCTCGAAAACCAACTGCACGATTTTTGAAAAAAATACTGAGTTATATAGAGAAGTGAAAGACCTTTCGAACAAGGTGCCACTCGCTCTATGTTCCCTATTTAAATAAGTAGGGTGAGAATCACCATCCTTAGTTCGACATGTCCGAGCTTTTTTCAAAATTTGTACGAAAAATGCCCGAAATCTCCGCTGTTACCTTTTACTTGAAGCACCCTGTATATTTTAAGCAAAATGTTTTCTAAGCGTATATTTAAGTAAGTATTTTTAAGTTAGTTAAAGAACTGGGCTATTTTAAGGAACCGGGTAAGGAAAAGTGTTTTAGCAAGCAAAAATAATTTTGTATTAAAGATAGATATTTAAGTAATACCTAAAGAGTTAAATTCAAAGTTATTTTAGTAACTTTAAATGTCATTAAAATTACTATTTAATTTAAAAAAGTTGATCATAAATTAGAATTAGTTTATATTATTTACAATAATGTACAAATTCTTTCCTTCTTTAATTTTCCAGCTCTTTGACAATCTTCTTGATAATATGGTTCATTAGAATCATCATCATCATTAATTTCTTCATTTGTTTCATATCTAAAAACTTTTTAAAATTCATATAATTTTCTTATACTGGCTTATGTGTTTACCTCCGCTACCTAGGGAAGCTACTATGTTTTCCTTTCTGTACTTTCTGGAACATTGTTTCCTGGATACAGTGTAGTTTTCTAGTCCAATTTTATATTATTTAGCAGAAATTAAACCGATTTAACTTTAAACTTAACAGTTTAAATAAACCGCCATTTTCGGACAAGTATAAAATTCAAGCCCTGTACTCTGAAGAGTTTCTATAGTGATTCCACCATATCAAAGTTAAAAATTGCGGGATTGGACCACCATAATACCATTTAATCATTTAACAGTATTTATTTCTGGTAATAAAATATAACAATAATTAATACATTGTGTGGGTGTGTAAAAATATGAAAAATAAATATTATAAATAAAAAATTTCTTCTAGGCATGATTCATGAGGAAGGGTCTCTATCACAGAAGCCGCATTTCCACGCTGTATTGCTAAACCTATTCTCTGCTTGAGGAAACTCCTTGAACTCCTGGGGGAAATCAGGCAACTCAAATCTGAAATAAATTTAAGTGCTTCCTCCCGCCATGGTTCGAGTCTCCACAGCAAAACGAATAAAAATAAAATGGTCTTTCAGTGTTGCGTATTTTTTATGTTTTTTATATTTCGGCTATCCTAGCGACCATTGCTGCTTTTTTAGCTGTTAGTTTTAAATAAGAGTCAGCTGAAGAGTGCCTACAAGTAGCATCCCAAATCAACTGTCTTCCCTCATTCAACGGCTCCAAAACCGATGGGAAATAAGGATATTTCAGAGCACGCTTAATAATGTCATTTAGTTCCCTGTGTCTAGACAACCTACCTGCGCTTTTAGAGCAGCTTAGCCCGTGAAGGCCGTAAACATCGGTTATTTCGCCACAAGTGCAGATATTCTGTCCATACACAAGTAAAACAAGCCTTAGAGCGATGGAAATTTTGAAAAACAAATTATCTAAACGGTGTTCCCAAAGGAACGGAAGGCAGTAAACTAAGCCAACTACCGCTCTCATTTGGTTTCAGAGCCAGAAGACGTGCCTTGTCACTATCTTGATTTGATTTTAATACGTACAAAGGGTGGATGGATTTCTAATACCTAGACCACCTAGCTTTACAAGTTACTTTGTAACCAAGCGTCATTTGCAATATTAAAGTTTCTGATCATTTTTAACGTGTCTTGCAAAACAAAATCATGTTTTTTGTAATGCATTTTAAACATTCCAGCAGGGTGAACATCTTAGAATATATGACAAACGAAGAATTGAAAATGATAATTTAGTAAGAATGTTTATTTTGTTTTCCAGATATTGTTCTATTTTATTTGGTAAAAAATGAACACCCTAGTAAGCTAAAAGAGTCTATAGGTGTTTTCTGAATTTCTGGGGCTAAAGTTTTCAATTTATTAAAAATCGAAAATTTTCAAAAATCATCATTAGAAATGGTAGAAATTTTACATTTTTTTGAGATTTAGTTCAAGGCCTATTTCTGAACATAAAGAGATAATTTTAAAAAGATTATTTAAAACTGAGCCAGGGTCTCCGGCTATTGTACCATCGTCTAAATACCAGCGGTTTATCTCAGATTCTAGGGAAGAAACGTATAGCAAGACAAAACGGTGCAGGCCCCAACGGATCGCCCTGCTGGACGCCCCTTTGTGAAAAAATCTGTCTTTCTCCGTAAGAAAAAATTGAAGGTTCTTTATAGCTTTCGAAGATGAATGGAAAAAATTCTGGGTAATATTCAACGATTTTTTTTAATTCGTTCTATTTAGCATGTTAAGAGAATTTTTTAAATTATTTTTTAGAATTACTTTTTCTGAGATATGATCGTGGTTAATTAAACGGCGAATTGCATGTGTTGCGGCTTCAACACCACTTTTTGTACCAAAACCAAGTTTTGGTCGTAAAATGCTTCCTAAACTGTCATATATTCTGAAACAAATTATTTTTGCAATTGGACGTATGCCTCCATCCTTCTTTCTAAAAGTACAAAGAGAAGCACCATAAAAAACTTTATTGATAAATACAGGGACTGACCGATTTAAGACATGCAAAGCAAAATTTGTCAAAGAAAGTGTTAATTGATAAGAAAAGCTGCCAAGCTCTTCGGTTATTAAGTCTTCTAGGTGCTGCGGTCTCAGAGAGGTAAGACCTCTCCTTGAACCAGGTCTAAAAGATAAAATAGCTTGTTTAATTTTATTTTCAAAAACTAATGTTTGATTTTGTGTAACGTTGCAAATTTCAGCAAACTTATCCGAAGTTAAAGAGTTTGGATGTTTTTTTAAAAGCTTTGAAAATGTAGCATTGTCATTTTTAGCAATTGTATTATCTGCTTCTTATATCACGTTCATCTATTTTTTATTCTATTTTCTTAGCCAAAATTATTTTGTCGTCAGATTGTTTAATATTCTTGTTTTCTTTCTTCGGTTTTTTTGATGAGTATAGTTTTAGTAAGGATTGTAACGGTAAGATTGTACGTTTTTTCCAAACAGATAGGTTTACTTTTACTGCTGATGTTAAAGATTGCTTTGAGGTATTTTTTTCCGGGACACGTAGAACAGCAAATGAGAACACGAAAAGTGAAATCAATCCATTTCATAATTGGGAGACTAGATTTTAATGAAGAGAAATAATTAGCCAGTGAAGACTTCGAAACTGGTCTTTGGGTCTTCATCGGCGTTCCTATGTATTTTTGTAATGTGGCTTTTTTATCACTTGTTAGTTTTAAAGCTTTTATTGCATTCTTGTTTTGAATTAGAACTAAGCGTTCAGATATTTTCTTCGGAAGGATTTTGTAAAATGTTCACAGGATATTGCGATATGGAAATAGATGATGCCGATAATTCACTAATTAGATCTGGTGGTTTTCAATGAGTTTTTGTGATATGAATTCTTAGACCATTTGAATTTTTAAAAGATTTCAAATCAGTTTTACATTGATTTTCAGAAGTAAAATCACTTGAGATTTGATTTAGAAGCTCGAAATGGCCATTGTCTGGGTTTCCAGAAAACAAAAGATGGATTTTCTCTGGAAATTTATCATGTAAAAAATGTAGATAAAAAAATTTAGTTTCTATGTTTCCAAAAGAGCAGTGCATTCTATGGCAGTACCATATGTTCCATTTGTACCCGTTTTCTGTAGATAAGCATTTTTAGGAATTTTATATGTTAAATTTTTATCAATATAAAGGACTGTTTTTCTTCTTATTTCAGTATGCTTATCTTCTGAATTAAATAAAAATTTACTCACGGATCGAAATAGGCATTTTGCATCTTCTAATATTACATTTCTTCTGAATTTCAGCATACATTTTTGGTTTGGTTATTAAAAAAATTGGTTTGTTTCTGTAAAAAATTTTTTTCTTCTTAGGTGGATTGAAAATTGATATATCCACTGCTTGGGGGATTTTTCTTCTTTAATATTTTTTTTTTCATTCAATCTTTCGTGGCAATTTCTTGAAAGTATAAAAGATATTGACACTGGTTATATTGTTTTCATTGATTTATAAGAAAAATTGGCCTCCCCATGGGTAGGTACAGTTTTTTTTATTATTGTGAAACTTACCAGGATATCCTCCAAAATTTTCGGATTCTTGTGCCAACTCTGGAAGTTTATTTTATTCAGGCCATCTAATGTAATTGGACACAAAGCTGACCAAATACTCTAAAATAAATGTAACATCTTTGTGTGTGTTAGAAAGGGTAACATTAAAGCGATCACTAATTAAAATCAGTGTTTTTCTCTTTGCCAAGTACCACACAGTGATTTCTAGTTGTTTTTTTACTGGCACTTTTTATTTTCACCGTTTATATTTTTTATCTTCGTCCAATTCAGTATTAAAGATTTCTACAGCACTTAACAATTAATTAAATATCAGTCTGGTCATGCGAAAAAAATTGAAGGAGTCAGATTCTAAATATAGATCAATCCACATTTCTGAAAAAAGTGGCATCCGGATGTGGTTCTCGAATAAGATTTATCATCAGGTTTTGACAGGACATTACTAAACGTAACTTATTCAGACCAACTATCCATGGGTCTACAACAGTACCCAAATCTCCAGCCCTAGCGTCTTCATCAAAAAAACCTTGAAGCATAAAAAAAATAATGTTTTCTTTAAAGTCGAACATTGTCAGCGTCGAAAACTGGCTGTTAGTAAAAAAAAAACCAAACAGAAATAAACAAATTTTAGGGTTGGGAATTGCAACCGCATTCCCAACCAGTTCTTTCGATTTACTTCTGATATGATGTCACTGTTTTAGAACCGCTGTCAAAAAACAATGTCAAAGTTGTCAACCAGAACCGGGACCAATTTTTTAAATCAAAAATCTTTGATCTTTTGAAATCTTAATTTTAAATTATCAATTGAATCAATAACTGCCATGATAATTAATGAATGAAAACTTTATTCAAAATCCACTTTAAAAAATAATTTCAATTAATATAAAATCTGGTTAAATAAAAATTTTAAGGAATATCAATAAAGTAGGAAATATCTGGAAATGGATTTATTTTAGTCGAATTAGAATAAGAATAACGGACTCTGTTTGTTTTATGTTTTTTTGGTATATTTTTCCTTTACGGAAAACAGAATTTAAGACTTTCATAATTAATTGATCTTATAAATGTTTTACACATTTTTTTATTTTTATGTTTTTGTCAAATTAACGTTTTTTAATCGGCATTTAAAAGGTTAAAATTTTTGGTGCCATGCAGGTTATACACTTCTGAGTTAATAGACACTTAAAGTAAATATTTCAACGCATAGCTATCGGTATACCTAACGCTTTCGAAATAAAGCCAAAATACACTACATTTTTGACTTGTTTATGCGATGTTTCGGACGATACCCACTTTTTTTGAAGAGTGCGATGACAGAACTGCTGATTTAAATCGTTGCGTACGTCCATGGGTCCGTAACGTTACGTACATCCCTCCGTACGCAACGAGTGGAATCAGCTGTTCTGTCATCGCACGCGTCAAAAAAGTGGGAATCGTTCGAAACATGGCATGAATAATTCAAAAAGTAGTGTATTTTGGCTTTGTTTCGAACGCGTTAGGTATACCGACACCGATGCAGTGAAACATTTACGTTAAGTGTCTAATCTTTTATGTTTTTTTGGTATCTGAGCCATATTTTGTGTTACCTATCGGATTCGATATTGGTTGGAGTTTATGATGCATGTAGTGTCAGGATACTTTTATATATATCGTAATACTGTATCCATATAACTGTCTTAATCTGAGTACTGGGAAGTTGATCTGTTGAATATAATTGATTTTTTTAATAAATTATTTTTATACACCTTTTTTGGAGTACTTCTAAATTGTTGATAGACGCGTTGAACTACTTCCCCCGATGAGTATTCCACACTGAAGTATTAATTCAAAGATTGCATGATCATCGTTTAGGATTTGAGATATTTAAGATATTACGAAGTTTTTGAACATAAAATTTTTATAAGCTTTGAAGCTCGTTTATCAGCGTACTCTTTAAAATTGAGCGGACTGTCCAATTTCAAGCCAAAATACTTGAGGTTAACAATATTATAAACGAAATGACAAATTTGTTCGTTATTACACTCGTGTATAATTAGGCTTTTAAAATTACTCTTTCTGCTTTCGTTAATAGAAAAATGTAGACATTATAGTTTTATCACAATTAAAACTAAGAACATTTAAATTAAGTCAGTTTTTTATCCACTTAAGAGCTCGTTTACCTTTATTTTTTACCTCTTCTCAGAATGATCCATTGATATACAATCCTTTATTATCAGTAAATGCTACCGAAAGAAAATCCTGGTTATAGTCCAATAGATCATTTATGTAAAGCAGAAAAAATATCGGGCCAATTACTGCGACCGTTTGTGTTCGATTTGTAAAGGTGCAGTTAGACTGTAGTAATGTAGTCGTCTTGCATTGCCGCTTTAGTGAATTTTTTTCCATAGATAATGCAGAACAGGATATTTTACAGATAAATAGTTAACAATATTTTTTTGTACGCACTTTAATATAATTTACCTTGTTTAATGTTTTAAACAAATATTGGTGATAATAGACCATCTTGCAAAATTTTTGAACATGTTAAAAGATCCACCTTACATATTTCTTTTGTATTAAACGAGAAAGTTCCGTTTTTTCCTAATATAAGTTCAAAAATGCTTTACTTTTAAAATTAGGGTTGATTGAGTACCAAAGAGGGACAAAATAAAACTTGGGCAAGAAAAAAAATGTGGTAATTTTGTATTTGCATACATACAAGTTATATGACCACCTTATACTGACAAACTAGTGAAGACGTTACAAAGCTGCTGAGTCTGCAATCCTATGGAATATTTCTTCGAATCTTTATATTTTATTAACATGTGTTTTACCATTTTTAAGTTACTTTTAGTTTTAGTCTAGAATTAGATTTGATAGAAATCACTTGTATAATTTCGAACAAGAAAATTATAATTTTTTAAAAACGGTTTTACGGAGACTCGTCTTTTAAGTGGTGCAGTCGGTAGGATTCCCAATCGCGATAAATGAACATTATTGACGGTTCGTCTTAACGATTTATTGGGATTCTACGAACAAATAAATAACAAAAAGGTGCCGGGCGGTTCGCGAATTCGAATTGTTTGGATCAAGAGAAAGTTCCAGTTGAGTGAACTGAGTAGCTCAACGAGAAGATTTACCGAAGGATTATTGAACGTACATCAATACCGGAAGTATTTGCATCAGTGCCCTTTGAATGGATATCAGAGGACAAATGCTTGGACCGATCTTGATAGTTTCACTGTAAGTAATACTTTTAATGTCATTTAGAGGTTCCGTTTTCGAAAATTCTGATATTTCAAATTCTGATTCTGACTCAATAAAAGACGAAGAACAAACTTGTGTAAGTCAAAGTTCAGACCCGAAAATTGATATATTTTTATCGGAATTGATAGGAAAAGTTAACTTAGGGCTAGATTTAGGACCAAATTCTAATATCTCTACAAATCTGCAAGCAAATTTAACAAAAATGGCTACACCACAACTAAAATCTGAGTATTTAAACATGATCCCCGAATTTCATGGGGAATCAGAACTATTAGCCAGATTTATAGAAATATGTGAAAAATTAATCACCAAATTTTACAACACCGCTGATACTAGCGATTTTCAAAATGAATATTTGATGTAGAGTATTTTGGGTAAAATTAAAGGTGAAGCGGCAATAAATATTGCCTCAAACACCATTTCTAGTTTTGTGGATTTAAAAGAAGCTCTTCTTAATACGTATGGGGATAAACGCGATCTTTTTACGCTTGTTATCGAAACTGCAGAAATTAAACAAGGAAATGAATCGCCGTTCGATTTTTACAACAGATTACAACACCAGTTAAATCACCAAACTTCTTATCTTTCCACTCACGGCTCGGCTGATGAAAGAAAAATCATGGGTGTGTTTTGTAGAGGGTTATCTTTAAGAGTTTTATTACGCAGTTTAAAAGAGCCTGTTGGGTCCTTAATACGAACTAAAAATCCAATAGATATTCAAATCCAATAGATATTCAAATCGAAAGTGCCCAAAAATTTCAAAATTCGAAACCATTACATAATAACACCAATCACACTTTAAACAGACCACGACCCAACCAACCTTTACAGTTAACAAATTATCCTCATAACCAGCTTGCTTCCACTTCGAATTACAGACAACCACAATTAATATACAAACCCGAACAAAATAAAAATTATTTTGCAAGAAATCCAAACCAAACAAACGTATTTAGGCCTAATCAAATACCCATGTCAAAATTATCGAAACCAACGCCCATGAGCGGCATATCAAACCAAACCTTTAGACCCCAACAAAACAAAAACTTTCCTTATCGACCAATGCAAAATTACGCTCAAAATAATCAATCAAAACCCCGGCCAAATTTCGTAATTGAAGAAATAAATAATATCGATGACCAATCGGCGGACGACCCTACAATCGAATATCCGGAGGAAGAAAATCAGTATCTTGACACAGATTACACCGAATATTCTCAAAACGATCACGAGTTCAACGAGTTTTTTCAGGAACCAGCCTCGGAACCCCCGAATACGAATTAATGAACCTCACTAATAGCGAAAATAAACTACCTTATATTATTTTTCCAGAAAATAACCTAAAAATTCTGATAGACACGGGTAGTACTAGATCTTTTGTAAAACCAGAAATCGCACAAAAATATTTCCAAAAATCGATAAAAAAATGACCCATTTCAAATCTCAACTGCTCACGGTATCTTCATAGAACATTTTAACACGCTTATTCCCTGTTCAAAAATATTTAATGTGGATACAAAACAATTAAAATTTTATATTTTTGATTTTCACAACTATTTTGACTGTTTGTTGGGGATAGACAATCTATCCTTATTAAAAGCAAATATTGACCTTGAGGAAAACAACTTAATTACTCCCAATTCTCAAATAAAATTAAAATTTCATAATTCGTCAAAAAACACCAATATTTTATTCTTACAACCAAGGTCAGAACAAGTAATTAAAATGAACATAAAAAATATCGAAAATGGTGACGTAATAATCCCATACACAAAAATTTCAAATTTAGAAATCCCGCAATGCCTTACGACGGTAAAAAACTATGAGGCCATTTGCACGATCTTAAACCCAACCGAAAAAAATTTAAAAGTTGAACTTTTTGACTCTTTAGAAGTCATTGATTTTAACGAGTATGAACTTCAAGAAAAACCTACACCAAACCTTAATAACGTTAACGTAAATAAATTTAAATTTGAGGTTTCGAAAATTAGAACCGAGCACATGAACAGCGAAGAATGTAAATTGACAATCGAATTATTAAAAGAGTATTCGGATATTTTTCATATCGACGGAAATCAGTTAACTTTTACCAGCCAAATAAAACATTCAATAAAAATATCGGACGAAGTGCCAATTTACACTAAATCGTATAGGTACCCCGAAATTCACAGAAATGAGGTTAAAAGGCAGGTCCAAGAAATGCTCGAAGAAAATATTATAAGACCCAGCTATTCTCCCTGGTCGTCCCCAATTTGGGTGGTACCCAAAAAGTTGGATGCTTCCGGAAAACGTAAGTGGAGGATAGTTATCGATTTTCGTAAATTAAATCTTAAATCAATAGGCGACAAATATCCAATTCCAAATATATCAGATCTTTTTGATAAGCTTGGGCGCTGTCAATATTTCTCTACTCTTGATCTCGCATCAGGTTTTCACCAAATTGAGTTGGCAGAGGAAGACATTCCTAAAACGGCATTTAATACCGAAAATGGGCATTACGAGTTTTTAAGAATGCCTTTTGGCCTAAAAAATGCGCCTGCCACCTTTCAAAGTGTGATGGATAACATCCTTAGAGGTATCCAAAACGAACGCTGTCTGGTTTACTTAGACGACATAATAGTGTTTAGCACAAATTTGCAAGAACACGTAAATCGTTTAAGAAAAGTATTTGATCGATTGCGACAAGCAAATTTTAAAGTGCAATTAGATAAGTCGGAATTTCTCAGAAAAGAAGTGGCCTACTTAGGACACATTGTTACACCTCACGGCGTGAAACCCAACCCTGAAAAAATTAAAGCGATATCTTGTTACCCGATACCTACTACACAAAAACAGATAAAACAATTCTTGGGTCTCGTGGGTTACTACTGTAAATTTATCGCGGATTTTGCGAAAATAACAAAACCTATGACTGTTTATCTAAAAAAAGATGCCATACTTGACCCGAAAAATCCCGCGTATATAAAAGCCTTCGAGACGTGCAAAAACATATTAATTAACGAACCCAAAATGCAATACCCAAATTTTGAGGAACCGTTTAACCTTACTACGGACGCTAGTAATTTCGCAATTGGCTGCGTACTTTCGCAAGGAAAAATTGGGTCAGATCTTCCAATCGCGTACGGTTCAAGGACACTTAATCAGTCGGAAATAAATTACTCCACAACCGAAAAAGAATTATTGGCTATAGTGTGGGCGGTTAAATACTTTAGACCCTATTTTTTTGGCCGAAAATTTATCATTATAACTGACCATAAACCACTCGAATGGCTAATGTCATTAAAAGAACCGAATTCTAGGTTAGTACGATGGAGCTTAAAGCTTGCGGAATATGATTTTGAAACCAAATACAAAAAAGGTTGCTTAAATCAAAATGCAGACGCTCTTTCGCGCGTGGAAATAAACACTAACGAGACAAAAAACGTAGACCCCCAAAATCCACAGGCTTGCTTAGATCGGTTGCGCGAACACGTCGAAAAAATAAACGAAAATTTGACAAATAAAAACGATCAAGAAAATCAATCGATCGTCGTTGAAACAGGAGACTTGGACGATCATAATAACGCGGTAGAAGACAACGTTAGCGACCAAACGGTACACTCCAGTCACGAAAACCCAATAATCGGAATACCAATAGTTGATTGCCCTGTAAATTTTGGAAAAAATCAAATATTTATTTCGGAAGTAAATTTTGCCCCTGCCAAAACTTCCATCACCAGATTATTCCTAACAAAACAAAGATTTCACGTTCAACTCTCTCAAAATAATTTCGAAAAAGATGTAGTCCAGTCTATTAAAGAGTACGTGGTTCCAAAAATAAAGTACTATGTTTATTTCGAAGACCCAATTTACGAAAAATTCAGTACTGTCTTACAAACTTATTTTAAAAACTCAGAAATTCAAATGATCAAATGCTCTAAAAAATTAATCGATGTTTTATCTGAAAACGAAATACAGGAAATGATACAAAATAATCATGAAGGGAAAACTAATCACAGGGGAATCGAAGAAACTGAAAAACGCATAAAAGCGCATTATTACTAGCCGAATCAATCTAGAACAATCCAAAATTATATAAACGAGTGTGAAGTCTGTCAACTTACAAAATACGATCGAAAGCCAATACGCGTAGAATACAATGTTACGCCCACCTCGATCAAACCTTTTCAAATTTTGCACGCAGATACTATCAGTTTGGAAAACAGCAAGTTTTTAGCCATTGTCGATCTTTTCTCAAAATACGCGCAGGCCTATAAAATCGATTCTGCGCAAGGCATCGATATAGCAAATAAATTATTAATTTATTTCTCTCATCATTGCATCCCAGAACAAATAATTTTTGATAATGGCGGCGAATTTAAGAACTCCGTTATACGTGAACTTCTTGAACTACATAAAATAAAAATTCATTTTATTTGTTCCCAGCACCCAGACTCCAATGGGATAGTGGAACGGTTTCATTCGACATTAATAGAGCATATTAGACTTTTTAATAATCAAGAACAGTTTAAAAATGACCCTGTAGAAAATAAAGTAACCTATAGTATTTTAGCTTATAACAACACAATTCATTCGGTCACAAATTTAAAACCGTACGAGATAATTACTGGCCATTTTGGCAACGAGTCACCGTTTAATCTGGACATAAATAAACAACTTATCAATAACTATATTGAAAACCACCGCGAGAAAATAAAAACACTTTACGAAAAAAATCAATCAAGATATACAAAATAAAAAACAAGGAGTCATTGACAAGGCAAACGAATCGCGCGAAAAATTACCAGAAATCCCCGAAAACGTGTATGTTAAAAATAAACAAAAACAGCAACAGGCAAAAAATAAATACAAAAAAGAAAAAATATCTAGTTTGGATCCTAATCTAAAAACAGCCAGAATACAAACTACACATCCCAACACATCAGACAAAATACACATTTCTAATATAAAAAGACCCAAAAAGAAAATTAAAATTAAACCTATTTCAGATTCCTCGCCACCCACGCAGGAGGGTCAGGAATAACGAACATTACGCAAAACCTAGGAGTTCTGCCAATCAATCTAGGCCATGCCAGACTCCAAAGGACAGAACACACATTTGTACATTACTATAACTTAGGACCCCTACTAAAAGAATACGAAAACATAAAATCGCAGCACCTATTACTGAGACGGACTTATGCGAATATCACCGTGTTAGAAAGAGAAACATATAATTTTAACAAAATAGCCCATTTCTATAACCAATCAATTTTCGAAAAACTCGAAAACATAAATATTCACCAATCAAAACGAACTAAACGAGGCCTTATTGATAGTTTAGGTTCGGTTATTAAGGGAGTAACAGGAAATCTAGACTCAAACGACGGGAATAAAATTTACAGCATAATAGATCACATGCAGCGTAATGAGAAGAGCATTCAAAATCAATTATCATTGCAATATTCAATAAATCAAAATATAATTAACCAATTTAACAAAACTGTCCAAAATATTCAGCATAATGAACTTATGTTAAGGTCAAAAATTTTGCAAATGCATTCTTTAATCAAAAACGGTGCTACCTCAGATGATGCAATTTTTATCAAAACATTGTACAATGAACTAATTTGCTTTATAGTAGCGTGTTAGGCATTTTTCGAGAAGTAGAAAACTCACTGATCTTTTGTAAATTAAATGTGATGCATCCGAGTATTATAAGCTCGAAAAATTTAAATTTAGAATTAAAAAGAATATCCGAATTTTATAAAAATCAATTTCCTTTCGAAATTAAAACAGAGGATATTTTCTATATTGAGTCTATGATAAAAATCAATTGTCATATAGATAATAATAAAATTATGTACTTCCTATCAATTCCAATCGATACCGAAGAACAATTTGACTTGTTTCACTTAATATCAATTCCCTCAAAAATCAGATCGGATTTTGTAACAGTTTTACCAAATAATCAATACCTCTTAAAATCGCGAATAAATAATCAAATTAAACCTCTAAACGGCAAATGTATTACCCAAGGTAAATCATTTCACTGTCCTAGCTATTTATTAAGCAACAGCCAAGCACTCTGCGAAAGAAGTATTATTATGCAGGGAACCGCCGACACCTGCCCACTGACCAAACTGAAAATTGAAGAAAATCATATGGAAATCATTCCGGAACTAAATAAATATTTGGCAGTTTTTCCTTTTGCGGAAAATCTTCAAATTACTTGTCAAAAGCAAACTGAAGTCAAGGAGCTAAGAGGCATTTTTCTGATCACCGGAAACACATGCAAACTGTTATTTAAAGGAAAACAACTGCATTTTCAAGAAAAAACAATTGGCAGTCCCTTAATAAACAATTCACCCATATTGGAAATCAGTCATCAAGAATTACCTAAATTCAGTATTGATTTGAAAAAATTGGAATTTGATAAACCAATCATCAACCCTTTGGTTCCCTTATATAAAGAAAATACACTATCCGACTTGTACGTGCCTAGTGGTTGGACAATCTGTCTTTATGCCATATTGGTTACAGCCTTTACGTACTTTTGCTACTACAAAAAACGAGGAAAAAATAAGCAAACTTCGACTTTGGAATCTTCCGAAAGGGAACATGATAGAGTTATCCTCCCAGGGGAGGCTTCCTTCTAAGGGTGGAGGAGTTATATGACCACCTTATACTGACAAACTAGTGAAGACGTTACAAAGCTGCTGAGTCTGCAATCCTATGGAATATTTCTTCGAATCTTTATATTTTATTAACATGTGTTTTACCATTTTTAAGTTACTTTTAGTCTAGAATTAGATTTGATAGAAATCACTTGTATAATTTTGAACAAGAAAATTATAATTTTTTAAAAACGGTTTTACGGAGACTCGTCTTTTAAGTTACATACAGTCAATAGTGTATTCAGTGGTATTAGCGATAAATTAACAAGTTACTATACTAGTTATATCTGATCCGCTGATTAATCATTCTGGTTTATTATAATTTCAAAGAAATTAAAGCCTTTTTTCTAAGTGACGAAAAGCGCTTACTTTTAGCATTACTTCGCTTGCATGGACAAATTATATCCAATAATTTACCTTCTTAATCTTATATATTGCTTTAGTAATTTTTAGAAAAGTTAGAGAACCATATTATCAGCGGTTCATGATGGTTGTAGTGAAAAAAACTCACACAGAGATAGGTACATATTTTCGGGCGCGTATGAAAGAGATGGCATGGAATACACCAACGTTAAGCATGGGAATGATTTCGTGGAGAAGCATACAGTCGATCTTTGCAATAAAATAAAATAAAGAAGGTATTATATTTACCTATGTCCCCATCCCCTGACCAATCGATGTTAATAATATTAATGTTACCTTTACTAAATACAATACGCAATGGCGTTATAGTAACCCCCCCCCCATTTTTTACATTAAACTATTAATTTTCTAAAATTTATTGTTACATTTATTGGTAAATCTCTAATTTCTATACATTGAATATTTTTTAAACCAAAGAATATAAATACCTATAGTCTTATATAGTCAATATACATACTGCACTACCTACAGCTATCAAGTAGAGGTGACCAAACTTTTTATCTATAAATTTTTCTTTTTCATCACTCTTCATCATCAAAATAGCAATAGCAATATTATAAATAAGGCGATCGTGTTTTTTTTTATTACCCATAAACAAAAACTTAGTAGGTACCGGCTATATAGTAATCTAGAACTCTATTTTTAGCCATCCATACTATAGTATAGTCTAATGGGATCGGCAAAAAGACATAAATATAAAATTTTTTGATGGTGTCTGTCTGTCTTTTTGGGAGACAATTAGGCAAAATTCACTGAACCGAAATTTTATGAAATTTGGAAAAATCGCCACTTATCCCCCTGACTATAATTATTCGTTTATCTATACATATAATAAATCTCTAAAAGGACCATTTCTGTACATACGAGTACAACGAGATACCAAAAATGCAATTTTTACAATTTTTGTCTGTATGTATGTCTGTTTGTTCCAGCATCACGCATAGACCGCACTGGCAACACATAGGCATTTATTTCATCGAAATCGGTTTACGGAAACAAAAGTTATTGCATTTAAAGAAATAAAAGCGGGAAAAATGGGTAAAACCGCAGGCAAAGCGGCGCGGCGGTGTTTAGTGTGTAATAAAAGTAATATGTCTAGTGGGTAATATAAGTAATAAGGAGAGGGGTTATATAGCCCACTGTTTATTGTAGGTAGGTACCATTATTAATTATTAACTTCGGCTGTCAGGGGATAGGGACATAAGTAAATATAATACTTTGTTCATTTATTGAAAATATCGACTGTCTGCATTTCCACGAAATAATGCTTAAAGTTGGTGTGTTCATGCCATCTCTTTCATGTGCGCCCGAAAATATCTACCTATCTCTGTCTGAGTTTTTTTTACTACAACCACCGTGCATCCCTGATAATACGGTACTATAACTTTTCTAATGGTTATTACTAAAGCAATATAATAAGTAATGCTAAAAGTAAACGCTCTTTGTCACTTAGAAAAAAAGAAATTAGAATTTCTTCGCAATTATAATAAATCAGAATGACTAATCAGCGGATCAGATATAACTACTATAGTACCCACACTATTGACTGTATGTATGTATGCAAATACAAAATTACCACATTTTTTCTTCTCCAAGTTTCATTTTGTCCATCTTTGGTACCCAATCAATCCTAATTTTAAAACTAAAGCATTTTTAAACATATATTAAGAAAAAAACGGAACTTTGTAAGGTGGTTAACATGTTCAAAAATTTTGCAAGAGGGTCTATTATCACCAATATTTGTTTAAAACATTAAACAAGGTAAATTATATTAAAAAGCATGTACCAAAAAATATTGTTAACTATTTATCTGTAAAATATCCTCTTCTGCATTATCTATGGAAAAAAATTCACTACAACTGCAATGCAACGACGACTACACTACCACAGTCTAACTGCACCTTAGGTAGCTTTTGATTAAAGCTCTCTGACAGTCAAACAATAAAGTTTTCTTAACAGCAATCTACTGTATCAAACACAGATACACACACAAACGAAAAAAACTTTACCTAAAGTTATTGCTAAATGGCGTCAAAACTCAAGGTTCAATAATAGGCCAACCGTCGGGAACGGAAACGGAAATAATAGAGACATAAAGCTATTTGTAACTCATCACGGTATACGTAACCGCATCTAGCGAGAACCAAGCTCATTAATTGGTCAGAAACTTGTACCACGTTCGAAAAGAGCAGATATATGCCAATCTAAGGTATTTTTGAACGCGATAGGTGTTGAGATGCGTTAGGTATCACGTATCGTTACGGCACACGTATCGTATCTCAGCACCTATTGCGTTCAGAAATACCTTAAATTAGCATATATCTCTTCTCACTAGATGCGGATACGTATACCGCGATGAGTTACAAATAGCTTTATGTCTATTGTCCTACGTGCAAGCACATATACAACTGGTATTTGTGCACGTATACAAACTTCACCCAAACACAAAAGATGAAGATATTACAAACTATCTCAAACAAAACTTTTCCGAGGCAAATTACGACCAGCTACAGTCACGGTATCCAAACTACTACTCGTCGTTCAACGTGACCGTAAACAGTAGTAATTTTGAAAAAATCCAGTTTGAATTCATTCATGTGGCCCGAGGGTACAAAGGGTAAACCGTTTTTTTTCACAAAAAGCAAGTCCCGACTACCGACAAGTAATCCAAATGACTCAAGACGAAAAGATTCTTTCTTGTAATAGCATAAAAACAAAAAATAACTACATTTTTGGTCTTTTTCATTTAAATGAGCAAAGTTTAGGAAACAAGGTAGATATTTTGGACAGCGTTTTTATCAGATCTTAAATTTCATATTTTCCGAACACCATTTAAAGGAACATTTTTTAAACACCATAAATCTACCTGGATATACGTTGGCCTCCTATTTCTATAGAAAAATACACAATAAAGGCGGCGTATCAATTTTTGTTAAATGTAATGTAAGGTTTAAAATTTTTTAACTATCCAGATTAAACAAAGAATTTCACTCAGAGTTTTGCGGAATTACACTTGACAATTTTATAATAATATACGCCTACAGATCAGGTCTGAGGGGTAATTTTGACGTTTACTGAGAAAATCTTGAGGGTGTTTTGAGCCAAATTTTTTAAAATCGTCTAAACAAAACTGTATTACTGGTTGGAGATTTTATTATCTATTTTAATAAGCCGCATTTGAACGAGGTACAAAAACTATCAGGCATGATAAACTCTTTTGGTCTTACGAAGACTATTTTTGAGCCCACACGTATTGACTCCACCCATGGCACTGCAAATTATTTGGATAATATTTTTACTGACTCAAAGGAAAATTTTTTATATAAAACCATAAAACCGGGGTTTTCGAACCATTTTGAAAAATTTATTTTTATTGAAAAATATATGAAAAATAACAAAAAGATGTGGAACATAAGAGGATAATATCGGAATCTGGCTTTAATCGGTTTGCGACAACACTTAATCTTAACTAGATGGTCAAATTTTTATAATAAAAACTTGTTCATCAGGAGTTACTTTAAAGTGGTTTAACGAAAATCTTAAGGAATTGAGAAATCAAGTTCTGTTCTAAAAACTATAAGTTCAGTAAAGCTTTACCCCCTGTATAGGCAGATGTATAAAATTGGATTAAAACAATATAAGAACGGCACACAGTGGTCATTCTTTTAATACTATGTTATAACGTTTATTTATAAATATTTTTCGAAAGATTATTTTTCAGAAAAGTGTAGTTTAGTAGTAGAAATCAAGTGTTTAAAAATTAAACTTAAAATGAATAACTGCCTTTAAAAAATGCTTATTTAACATTATAAAATACTCACATGGGAAAACTTAAGAAATAAGAATCTTCTTGCGAGCTTCTTGTCTTCTTAGAATTATTCGGTGTTAAATTGCTGCCCCAAAACATAACATATTTCCTCCCAGCTTTAGAATTAATCAATCAGTGGGATAGGATTGATTAATTTTGGAAATTGATTTTCTGGATCTGGGCAAATATGGATTTCTGTACTGTTGGGAATCTTCTGTATTGGAACGGAGTGGTATTTGTATTGACTGACTGAACTGATTGGAATTATTTGTAGTGGTCAGCGTTAGCGGGATCGGTACTTGAAAGTTTCTTAATATTTCTTGAGGATCGCTTGTTTGTACGAAAATGTTGTTGTTTGAGATATTATAACTATGCGTTTGTATTTTTCGAATTAGCTTTGTTCTTTTCTTGGATAAAAATCTGCCGACAAATGGTATCCAGTTAGAACTACAGCAGTTTTTAGAATAACAACATATTGTGATAAATATTATAGTCATGATTAGTGCTAATATGATTATATTAAAGAGCGTGCGATGCTCTGAGAAGAATGGTTTGTTTATCTCATATTGCAATGTTTCTTCTAAGTTTTGAAGTTTGTGTTTCGCATGACCTAATTCCTCTAAATTAATGTTATTTAGATTTAATGGCTCCAGAGGTAGGGCTTGGACATGCTTTCTTTCTGCTACGCAGCAACCATCTGTATTAATGTTGATGTTTGGAACATAACGCGTATAGTTACTAGTCGGGTTGGACGTCGAGATTAGTACGGAAGAAAGGGTGAAGCATTTGCAACGTGACTTCAGCTTCAACACTACAGATTTTTCTAACGTAAAATCAGTGAGCTTCATTTTAGCCGCATTGGTAACAATGAATAGCCACTGGTTTTCAGCAATTTTATGGTAAACTTCTAAGTTGCCTCTATATATATATATAATTGTCTTCCTGTTGCAAATTTCTGGAATTTCTTGAACTTGGCTGGTTTTTAGAATGACTTCGCAGGTTGGATTTTCATTCGTTAAATATGTTGTAGGATTTTTGAATAATCGTGTGAATCCATCGATCTTTTTGCAGATGGACAAGTCTTAGTGTAGCAAACCTAGTTTTTGTAGTACTTAGGATAAGGAAAGGATCATAAGAGTATATGAACGAATAGGTCATAGTATTTGAGTTATAAATTGGAAGAGGAAATAGATTAAATAACTTATATGATAAACTTGAAATGATCGGAACTTTTATCGAAAATAATAAAATTTGTAAAGTATTGGCAGATCTTATCATATTCGTTTTAAGAAATTGGAAAAATCAAATGTCTAATTTAACTTTAAGTAATTTATTTCTTACATCTGAAGGACTAATTACGTTTGGGTGGATAATATTTTGTTTTGATATACGGATTGAGTTAAAGACAAGATAAACTCCTCTCTAATCTCAGGTAAAATATGTTCCATTAAATTAATGTGTTCAATAAAAATCTGAAGTTGTGATATTATATTAACCTTTTTGCTAATGTTAAAGGAAAAAGCATTTAGTTTAAAAAAATTGGTATTTAATTTTTCTTCGTTAATTTTTAAGGAAATGACCGAGTTATTGTAATTTTCTATCGCCTAGGACATTACTCTAATTTGTTGTTGCTGAGTTTCGCGATTTTTATTTTTTAAGGTGTTTGTCGCTTCGTTATAAAATTGTGCATCGTCAGCATCTGGCGTGCCAAATAACCATTTGGATGCTGTAGAAACTCGGTTGACTAAACCTCTGCGTTTTCACGAATTTTTTAGATTTTCAAAGGTAGCCTACTAGATGTGTTATGGTTTTAAGTCTGTTATTTAAAACTTTAATTTCGTGATCTAAACTGTAATGAATATAATAGCTAAATTGGGTTTGCGAGTTTATTTTTTGGTAAATAATTTTGTTTTTATATTTAAATTTTCAATAATTTTTAGTTTTTCAGAACAATGAGAAAGGTTTCTGTAGGAAAGAAGGGTAAAATAATCGTCATAAGTTGTAACTGTTTTAAATAATAAATTAATTTTACATCTTATTACAAAAAAAAGGTCATGCTGAATAAAATGCATCGTATCAAGAATATTCAACCTTTTGGAGAATGCGATAGAACACCTTAGGTGTAAATTAAAATTAGAGAAAATAATAAAATTATCAATACGTGTGGACGAAACAACCAGGTAAATAAAAAATATGATTAAATTCATAGCAAAGTTTTAAAATGGAGGATTTTTCCTCTAAATTTAAATGGTGCAATCTTAGATTTTTGTCAAGAATATCATTTCGATCTTGTTTAGTGAATGACGATTGATCAAGGGATGTTTGAAAAATATATGAATTGTTTTTATCAAATTTTTGCAAATTAATTTTATATGATTCACTTGAACTGGCCTATCTAAGGTGTTGAGTATGGTTGTTACTGCCGTATTATTTTCCGTGACCCGTAAGATCCCTTTCGCTAGAAAAACGCCGTCAAGAATACAAATATCGCAACAATAACCTTCCTTGAGTTGGTCACTGTTGATAACGGATACTCGAATCGCGGTTTCCGACCTAGGGTTTAGTATGTACACATTAGAGTCGTTCTCCTTTATGTTTTTGTATATTTTTACTCCGAATGGTACCGCTTTTAATTTAATTTCGAATTTTTGGTAACATATTTGAGCATCATGTGTCTGCAGAAAATCGTTGCCAATCAATCCGTCAAACGGAACATTGGTATTTTCTCGAATTATATGGAATTTGTTTTTAAGTTGAAAATTATGAAACTGTGGTTCCAAGAAAACGCTTCCTATTGTCTCCATTGGACAATTACAAACAACAAATTATTCCGTTAAGTGAGATTTTTTTCTTGGGGATTTTTTAAGTTTGGTGGTTTTGATTAAGGACACATTGCCATCAGTGTCGACTAGAAATTTAAAATTAAAAATGTTTCCGTGTTTATCAAGGTGGGGAAAATGTATAAAGCAGATATTTTCATCGGAATTTGACATGTTATAGATTAATTGATTTTGCAAGATTGATTGATTTTGCATAATTGATTGATCTGGTATCGATTGATTTTGATTTAATTGATTTTGTAAGCTTGATTGGTATGGTTCATTTTGATTAATTGATTGATTTTGAAGTGTTAATATTTTGGGAGTTTGTTTGATTATAGTATGCACTAGATTGAGTTTGATTGATTCGTTTATTTTGATTAGGGTTAGCTTGGTGTTTTCTTTCATTATTATATTCTCGTTTTCTGCGTTCGGAGATTAAATGTCCTTTGTTTTTGCAGTAGTTGTAAAATTTATTTTGAAAAGATGAATCGGGTGTTGGATTTAGTTTATATGGTTAGTTACTAGGATAATTTAAAGTTGAGGTAGAAGGGCAATTTTTAGAGTAACAATTTTTAGTAAAATGTGAATTTTTCTTACAAACATTACAGAATTTTTGATTTCTTTGATACATATTATTATTTGATCTACGATCTAAAAGGTATTTTCCTCTAAGATTGGATTTTAAAAAGATGAGGTATTTAGAACAAGAGTTTGTAACATTTCAATACGATTAAACTAACTTTGAACTGGCTCATTTCTTTCGTCTGTGGCAATTTTTGTTATAACGTTTAGTTTAAAGATTTTTCGAAAGATTATTTTTTAGAAAATTGTAGTTTTATTATAAAAAATACATCTGGTTTACTTAGACGCTAGAAATCCAGTATTTAAAAATTAAACTTTAAAAGACCAACTGCCTTAAAAAAAAATGCTTATTTATCATTATAAAATATTCACATGGGAAAACTTAAGAAATCAGAATCTTCTTGCGAGCTTATCTTCTTAGAATTATTCAACAACAAAAATATTTATGTGAAATAAAAAAAAAGGCCGGTTATTACCTGAAAGAAAATTGTATTTAAATCATTATATATCATACATATCCCCCTAAACTAAAGCTTTTCATCTAAGCCAGTAATTTCACTTCAGACCTTATGGTTTCAGAAAAATCCTTGCTTAACAACGTCTACCAAAAGACCGCGTTGTGCCTTAACTTTTTTTTGAATATCTTTGTCTGTTGTTAATGATATCTTTTTCCATTCATCGAGCTTGCCATTTTTTAATGTCAGATCTGTACAAAATGTGAAGTAAACATTCAAAGACTAAATTTTGTATGAAGAAGAGATAGTCCAAATGTGTAACAATCAGGGTTAATGTGCCTTTTTTCTATTACTAAAATGATCTTTATTTCGTTTTATGAACAGCCACAAATATAACCTTTTTGGGAACTGTGGTCTGTAAGAATAGAACAGATCTTTCCATCTACTATAGTTAAAACAAACTTAGCACTAACGAATACTTCTTGCTATTAACAATTATTATTTTCGGTTTTAGTTCTGCTATTTGTTTATTGAATATTTCAATTTCAGTTTTAGTTAATTTTTTTGAGAATAATTTTTATTGGTCTGCAAAATCTTGTGTTAGAAGGAACTGAGTTTTTCCACAATATTTTTTTTGATTTACCACAATGTTTCTCATTTCAATTGGAACGAAAGAGATTAGAAACATCGCGTTATCATTTTCAATTTCATAATCGCGTTTGAAATACCGTTGTTTGTACTGACTGTAACCAGAACTACCATCGCAACCCCACAACCCCACTTTATGAGAAATTCCATGTTATAAAGATATTCCACTTGATGCTCCAACATCTTCATTTGTACTAAACTCACTAGCACGGTGTGATCTACCAAATCTTGCAAATTCACTTCAGTGGAAATTTCGGTCACTGTTCAGGATAGTATTCCTCTCTCGCTTCAAGAACAATATTGTAATTTGGTCAAATCCTTAAACCTTTATTTTTGATTCGTTGCTGTATAGATGTATAAGCACTTTCTGTAAGACTCCAAACATGTTGCAAGAGTTTCTTCCTTACTTAGTCTACATAAATTCGGACTTTGAAGTAACGTTTAAAAGTTTTGCAGCATCACGATATCCATGTTTGTGCAAACTACTTTTGAGTAGCAACACTTAATTCAGCCTCTGAATAATTCTGGATCAAAGTCGAATTCTGCGTCTTTTCATTTTATTACCAAGCAAGTCAAAATACTTTTTTGGCCTCCCGCTAGGAGTTTTTAATTGTGACGTCGAAGGTGCTGTTTGAGCGTTGTGTTGTTTCTGAATATTTTATATCTCGAGAAATCTAACAGATTTTATCAACCAATAATTATATGTTTCAAAAATGTATTTTTAAAGCTTCGACTTTTTTCCCATTTGTCACCCAATTTGTAGCAAAATTTTCGAATTCTATTTAAAACGGATTGCTCATTTTTTTCGGATAATTCAACCAAACCAAAAATTTTCAAAAGATTATAAATTGCAAACAACTAAAACAAAACAATTTATTACACAAAAAGACAAAAATCGGCAAAATTTTTTGCAACATGTATAAAGTGAATTTCGGAGCCTATTCGAAAAACCAAAAAAGTGGGTGGGAATAGCTGGGAATCATTATGTACAGCTTTTTTAATTTAAAAAAAAAATAAAAAAGTTATTATTTCTTAATTTGAAGCTACATTTTTTAAATTTGGGAGAGGAAAAGCAAATATTATGCCTAGATATTCTTGAAAATATTATTTACCTTTATTTATGCGTTCCATGTTTCTAAAGTCACCTACTTTCTTTTAACCTCATGCTAAAACTGAAAAAATTTTTTAAATAAAAATCTGCTTGTTTTAAATTTTCTGATAAAAGTCTTTTCATTTTTACAGAAAAACCAAACCAACATTTTTTTTTGTATATCCTATTAGTATGGGTCCTAGGCATAAAAGAAAATTAATATCAATAACTTAAAAAATCCGATTATTAACCTTCTAAAAATAAACAAATTACCAGTTTGCGGTATCATAAACGCAAATAAATTCAAAAAATAAATCAAAGGTGGCATGGAAATTGATAAACAGCGAAAGAAACAAAAGCATAAATAACAAAAAGAGTGACTTCAACACCAGATAGCTTCAACACTTTTTTTAGTAGTATAGCTGGGGAAGGTATTAAACGCTTACCGAGTGCTGATTCGCTTGAATTAGATCCGCTCTCAAATGTGTCATTTATATCAAAAATATTTTTTCCACGCCCCGTGGTCAAAGAGAAAGTCATGGTAGCCTTTTGGAAAATGAACAAGTCCTCGTCAACGGATATTTACAGCTTACACTCTAACATTCTTAAACATAAACTTAAAATAATTATGGAACCCTTCACTTCAGTGATTGATAAATGCTTTGAAAGGGGGACGTTTTTAAAATGTCTTAAAGTAAGTCAGAAGTAACGTTGACGATTATCGCCCTATAAGCATCGTGCCGATCTTTGGAAAAATAATATAACACATTCTGAAAGATCGTCTAATATCTTTCTTGGAAGGCAATGACACTTTATGTAAATATTAAAGTCTTGAAGGACGTGGTCGAGGGTCTTGAGAGGGGCGAACACAGCTTTTTATCAATGTGTGATCTGTCCAAGGCCTTTGATTGCGTTCCGCATGATTTATTGTTAATTAAATTATTTCGGTATGGTGTGAGGGGATTCCCATTAAGCTTGTTAAAATCTTACCTGCCCTTTCGAACTCAGTACGTTCAAATAGGTGAAGATATTTCAAAAGCTGAGGAAATAAATACAGGGGTTATTCAGGGTTCCATCTTGGGGCCGCTTTTGTTTATTGTTTTTATAAATGTGTTTATATATGGGCAATACACCTACTTCAAAGTTCGCAGATGACACAACCTTTGTATCGTCTTGCAAAATGCTAGCTGCCTTAGATCGGATATCAAAAAACGATGTATTAAGGGCTCAAGAATGGTTTCGGCTAACAGACTTCTCTTGAACACTGAAAAAACTCAGACTTTGGTCATTTCAACAGACAACCGCCGCTGCGTGGAAAAAAGTGCCAAATTGCTCGGTATAACGATCGATAATGGCTTAACTTGGTCTGCTCATTTGGAATAACTATGCTCTGAGCTCTCCAGCACTATATTTCTAATTATAAATCTTAAAACATTTGTTAATTTCAATAGGGATATTTTGGAAAGCTTATTTGACAGTTCATAGTGGTTGTGGTAATTACTGCGTTTGCGCAATAGCTAAACGTCATGCCGTTGTGGTAGTTAACCACTACTACTGCCGTAAGCTACGAAATTATTTCGTTGTAGTTATTTTTTTGGTTAAAATTTTAGGTTAAAATTAAAGAATTTTGGCGCAATTAATTGTAAAAATAATAAAATATTACCAGTTTCCAAGATATAAAACATTTGTTTTGTAAAATTAAGTTCAATTTTGTGTTTTTCCTCATCTCCAATTTTTCTTCCAAGTGACAGTTTTTAATGAGTTCCAAAAACTCTGGTAAAATCGATGCGTGGTAGTGGTTGTTAAACAGTACTACAGCGGCTGTCAAAGTTGTCAAAATTTTAATCATTCCAAAATTTCCCTAATATCCTAAAAATGTATTATTTTCAACTTTTCCACTCTTGGCTATCCTACGGAATCATAGTTTTGGGTAAAAGCACAGCAGCAAAAAATTCTTTTATAATGCAAAAAAGGTTCTTCGTGTACTGGCTAATTCGAGATTTCGCGAGCCTTGTCAACCTCTTTTCCGTAAACACAAAATTATGCCTTTACCGTTATATGCACCAATAGAAATTTACTGTATATAGTAATTACAACATCGAAATCCAAAAATATAGATTATCCAAATGCAACAAAAAACTGTCTAGACCTTAAAATTTTTATAGCATTGAGGAATATTTAAGATCTGACTTTAGCGTGTAATTTGATTTTGTCTTTTATGTATACGTTGTCCGTAAATAGTGTTTTATATTATCTTAGTCTTTATACACATTTTATACACATTTTAATTACCTACCTTTTTCTCCGACTTAAACTAATTAGTTTAGTTAAGTTTTTTCTTTCACTATCATGACTTACTATAATTTACTTTTAAAACTGTACAACATAGTCAATAAAATTCTATTCTATTCTATTTTATTCAAATGCCTTTTTAAAATCTAAAAAATTCCGGTACAAGAACTAGAACAATCCAAATTTTAAAAAATATTTTTTGTGACAAAGCATCTTTCGTGCCCAACTTATCCCGAAAACCAAACTGTAATTTATTTAAAATTTTATTTTTATTGAGATAACTCACTATACGTTTCTTTAGCAGTTTTTCGTAATCTTTGAAAAAAACAGATAAGAGTGATATTCAGCGATAGTTGTATTGGCCTTTTTTAAATGGTTTGGACATATTCCTGTTTCAAATGAATTATTGAAAATATACACTAACGGTTGAGTTATGCACGAACATCACAAAATTTTCGTTAAAAATATCACTACAGGTTTTTTTTTAAATAGTTATAGCTTTGTAATATTTTTCTAGTGTAATATGTTTATTTCTATAACGTTTTAATTTTATAAAATTTAAAAAACGAAGTTGTAAAGTTTTTTGACTTGGGGGCATGGCGTATTCCGCGGGACTTTTGATGAAGATTTTACGAAGCCTGTCTTAATCGATTACTAATGGACCCACCAACACTGTCGAACCCGTTAACAGCTCCAAAAATGTTGCAGTCAAGAAGTAGGGTTAGGGTGTGAATTTTTTTCTTAAATTCAGATGGTTTAAGGTAGAGCAATGAAGTTTGGCACATATGTTGTCCAGGAACGTATCCTCGTGTCGCCGAGGGGCAACAGGAGCCAAAATGTGTTTTTAAACTATCCCTCATACCTTCCACACTAACGCAGTTCATACTATTACCTACAAGTCTATTATAGGTACCGAAAAAAATTTCGTGGTTGTTAACAAGGCCCCTAGGTAAGGGGCTAAAAATTTTGTCGATTTCAGTGGCTGTAAGAGGGCGAGGTCTAATTTTCACCAATTTCATATTCCAGAAAAAAAACTCCATATGCATACTTAAAACTCATGAATTTGGTGTAAAAAATATAAAAATCTCAAACCCCACGGGCAACCCCTAAATAGAGGCTAAAAATTTTAAATCTTGAACAACTTGTTCAAAATTTACTATACAATATACTATAATTTTACATTAGATTATTACAAGTTCGAGTTAAAACACTTACATTTTAAGAACCTACAATTTTTTCATTCAATATTTCTATATCCCAGAAAAGCACTCAATATGCATATCTAAACCTCATCAAAAAGTGTGCATATGAGCACATGGAGTGTTTTCTTGAATATGAAAATGGTGAAAATTAGATCACATCCCCTTGCAGCCATTAGTGGCTGGGAGAAAGTTGGCGGTATTTAAAGTTGGGATATGGTCCACTACGCCCCTAGTGGTGCATTTTGATTGAGATGGGTACAAGAGAAGTGAAATATAATTTTTTAATTGAAATCGACAAAATTTTTAGCCCCTAACCTAGGAACCTTGCTAATAAAAAAATTTTCGGTACAGTAAACTTGTAGGTAATAGTATGAACTACTAACTGACTGAGATTCAGATGTGCGGGTGCATTAGTAAAGAAGGTATGAGGAATAGTTTAAAAACACATTTTGGCCCTTGTTGCCCCTTAGGGGCCACATATGTAATTTTTTATGGCACACAAGGGTACGTTCTTGGAAGGCCAAAGTGAAGAAACAAAATGAACAACCTAACCCTACTTTGGGTCTGTTAAAAGGAAGGATTGCTTAGTAACTATGCAGTATTTCCTCGACAATTTCCCTTATTTTTTAAAATGTTTCTTTACGATGTCTTGTTATATTCACTTTTCCAACAACTTTTTTGACGAGTAATGCCAAAATAAATAATGGTGTGCAATCAACGCAAAAAAAAACGAAATTTTTGATTTTTTATTAATTTCTAAAAATTCCAATCCTAAATAAACTATCTTATCCATATTTTGTTTAATGTTTTTAGTTTTTCCAAACTTTCGGTTATAGTTGTTCTACTTGATTCTAAATCTTCATCGTTATAGTCGGACGGTGCTTCCAAGGTGTTATTTGATTTCGGTGGGTCAATTTCTGAGAACCGTATATCTATTTTGTTACATGTCGATGGTTGTACTGAAAAAATAAATAAATTATAGGTTTTTTTAAAATAACACCCGCGGCATATCGGACAAAGCGTGTTTGTCTCTCACTTCATTACGACCAGGCCTGCACTGTCTAATGGAGAACCCAGACACCTACAGACCTGTTTCATCAGGAATCATCAGGGAGTCATAGGATTGTACCTGGCAGTTGAAGCTACACAGGCACCATGCACACCTATCGAATTTAAAACAAAAAGTTTGTAATCCGCGGAGACGTAGTACCTGTGTGCGCCACCTGTCGAATAAACTGAGAAACAAAAACATCAAAATTGAAAAATGCAGAAGACCGTAAATACAGACAGGTACTACCTCTCCGCGGATTACAAACTTTTTGTCTGCCAGGTACAATCCTATGACTCCCTAATGATTCCTAATAAGGATAAAACAGGTCTGTAGGTGTCTGGATTCTCCATTAGACATTGGAGGCTGGTCGTAATGAAGTGAGAAACAAAATCGCTTTGTCCGATATGCCAAGAGTGTTACTTTAATTTTTATTTGCGGACACGAGATTCACTTTGTTGTTTTCTAAATAGGTTTTTTTGTCTTTAATCAACAAATCAGTAATGTTTACAATTGGTGAACTAAATAGTGTTTTTTACGAGCATTGGTTTTTGACATTTTTATAAATCACAAAAAACCCTACAACACAAAATCGCCTAATTTGACAGTCGGAATTAACTTGTATTATATCAATACCAAAAGTAATAAGGACCGATAACGGATTGTCTTAGATGCCACAAATGTTAAGCGCTTGACCAGCGCTTTCTATAATTTTTAATATTTTATTTTGTGCTATATTAGGTTAATTTTAAGAATTAAAGCTTCCGAAATTTTTAATTTCATAGGTAAAATTAAACCATGAATTTTCTTTTAAGGAAACTGTTTCTCTTTATTTGGCGCTTCTGGCACGTGGTCTCTTTATACAGACAGACTTTAGAGAATAGGTTTAATAAAAGCTAAAAGTGAATCTTTAATGATTTTTTACGCTTGTAGCCCCCCCAACTGAAGGTCCAGGGCCTACCAACTGTTTTTTTTTTTTAATGAGAGGGTACCATTTTGGCATCTTTTTGTAAAGCTTGTTAAAAAATAAATTTAACACATTAGTATTTTTTGACATCTGTCAACATGTATCAAAAATTAAAAACTTATTTTCTTGGCAATGGTTTTAGCTTCAAAATAAACTACATATTTCTCCATTTACTAAGCGGAAAGAAAATACCACACAAGAACATTATTGGCGACCCATCTGGGTCCCTTACTGAAGGCCCTGGGCCTCCAGTTTTTTTTTGTCATGGGCAGAAAGTCCGTAAAGAATCTCCTCTTCCACAAAGCCTCTATCGTGCCCTGCGTTTTGCTATAATTTTTGTACTATTTAAACTTTATGGATAATATTGCAACCGCAACATTTTAATTTTGGTTGCTTTTGTAGAATAAAATATATAAATAATACAACTGGAAACATTACTGATCTCTACTGCTATCTTTTGTACTCTTACCTATCACTACAAATTTCCCATTGTCGTATCTGTAACCTAGCTTGTTTCTGATAACGAACAGCCAATAGTGGATTACATCACCATCTTTTAACTTGGTATCTTTATCCACAAATGTCCAATTATTTCCATTTTTTTCTGAAAGAAAATATACAGAAAGGTAAAATCACTTTAAGCCCAAGAGCTAACCCGATTCAAGCCAAAGCAAAAAAAAACAAAACTATTAAAGTTACAAGTAAAAAGTATTACGTAAGCTTCATTTATGACAATTCTATAAAATCACAAACTTAAGTATTTAATCCTCTCTAGCATCATTTAGCTTTTTTCTCTCATTTTTGTATGGACAATAAACGATTTTTACCTCTCTGTTTGAATTACAAGCAATCAACAATTTAGGGAGTGCAGGTAGATGCTTTTAAAAATAAAAGATCAAAAAGATCTTGGATGGAAAAAAAACGAAAATTCAAACTTGGATGAGTATCCCACAAGGAACACACAAAGAACAAAAGCGAAAAGATGCGCGTGTGCTCACTCTCCCCAAACATCATTTAACACCATCATACACTTTGATTTCCAACCTTGAATCACTCACAAATCATCATCATCATAGGCAATCACTCGATACCGAGTATGATTTTCCTCTATTCTGTATCGTCGCTATCTGTTGTGCGTTTTTTGTTGGCTATGTAAGCCAATTCTCGAGCCGCACACCCTTCCACAGTCCTGGCACACCCAGTCTCCGGCAGCAGCCGGTTGTTGTTGGTCATCCATTCGTCCATTTTGTCGCTCCTTTCTACGTTCTCTCTTTTCCGTTTCTAGTCTACGTCGTTGCTCTTCAAAAGTTTGTGCTCCCTCATGGACTGTTCGGCGCCATGTAGCCCTATCGTTTGCCGTGGTCTCGAAGTTGTTTATATCGATGTGACCCTTTATCATATTGCCTTTGAGAACATCCTTGTACCTTTTTTGTTGACCTCCTTGATTTCTCTTTCCCTCCTTCAGTTGTCCATAAAATATCTGCTTTGGGAGACGTGTTTCAGGCATGCGGATAATGTGACCAGTCCAACGAAGCTGGTGCTTGAAGATAAGGGCTTCTATACTAGTTGTTCTGGCTTCTTCTAAAACACTTATGTTTGTTCGTCGGTCTTGCCATTTGATTCTCAGTATTCGTCTTAAACAACTTTGGTGATATTTTTCTAGTCGTTTGATATGCCTTCTGTAGGTGGTCCACGTTTCGCAGCCGTATGTTAGAGTTGGTATTATAACTGTGTTGTAGACACGAAGCTTGGTCTCCGCATTGATGTCGTGATTGTTGAAGACTCTCTCCGAAAGTCGTCAGAACGCTGCGCTAGCACATTTTAGGCGATGCTGTGTTTCTGCGTCAATAGTTGCATTTGTTCTGCAGAGGATGGCCATTTATGGAAATATTTGGAGCTTGGGGATTCGTACCTGGTTCTGGTTGGTGAAGAATTTGCGTTTTGGCAAGATTGACCTCTAGGCCAATGCTTTTGTAGGCTTGGTTAAATGCGTTGATTACCAGTTGTAGACCTTCCTCTGTATCGGCCATTACGACGTTGTCATCGGCGTACTGCAGTTCGATTACCGAGGTTGTCGAGACCTTAGTTTTTTTCTCGCAGTCTGCCTAGGTTAAGTAGGCCACCGTCGAATCTATATAGAATTTTCACTCCCGGCGGTAGATGTTCCTCAACAAGGTGAAGCATGGCACCTAAAAATATAGAAAATAGGGTGGGCGCAACAACACATCCTTGTTTAACACCTGTCATAATCTGGAATGACTCTCCTGGTCCATCGTTGCTCAGGACTATTGCATTCATATTGTCGTGTAGTAGTCTAAGAATTTGAATATATTTTTGAGGGCATCCAGCTTTTGCCAGTATTTTCCAAAGAGCTTCTCTGTTGACCGAATCAAATGCTCTGACTATGAAGGCCATGAAGAGAGGGCGATTTTGTTCTCTAGATTTCTCTTGCATTTGTCTGGCACTGAAGATCATATCAGCTGTGCCTCGATTGGGCCTAAATCCACACTGTGTCTCTGGCAGATTTTGTTCAGCAATCGGAATTAATCGGTTTGATAGTATCCGTGCAAGTATCTTTCCAGCAACAGAAAGTAGAGATTGTTTATCAAATCATAAACATTGTTTATCGTCTCCTGATGATGCTAACGTTGTTAGCGAAACGCGCGTCGAGTGCAAAAAAGTGTAGTTTTGGTTTGTGGAAAACAATCATAATTTTGTTTTAGTGCAACCAAAGGTTCCAAATTCCCAACATAACTAACAGTGGGATTTACTAAGATCTAAAATAGTACCCCCCCTAGGTCTAAATATTTACACCTGTGGGGAGCACTAAATTTTAAAACCAATTTTCAAAAAAAACTTACTCATACAGAAAAAACACAAAGTTATTGATTATTTTGTATTTTTATTGCTAAATACCACTGAAAAACTGCTTTTTTGTCAAAATAAATATCATATTTTAAAAGAAAATGCCCTAAAACTAATTTTTCTTCACAGGTTCAAAATGGAAAATGATGAATACGCCAAAATTTTGGCACATAATAGCTTCATAATCTGTGTTTGAGGTTATAAAATTGGTGATTTTTTAGACCACCTCTGGGGGGTGGTTTAAATTTATAACCCCCAGAAAGGATTGTTTTGTGGCAATTGGTAATAAGTTCGTTCATAATTTCCCTAAGTAACCGTTTTCACAAGGATTAATTTACCTTATTTAATATTCCAAGTTGTTCATTAATCACCAAAACACCTCCAATTTTGTCCAGAAAAACGCCATATTTTGAACCCGTGTTCAGCACAAACAATATATTTATGAGGGCACTACGAGGCAAAACAAACATAAGTGAAGGTCACTGATTATGCACGAAAAATATACCAAACAAAAAAACTGATATCTAAAAGCTCAGTCAAGAAATCTTTACTTACTCAAAGCCCACTCATTTTAAAGCTGTATCAGTAGAGGTTGGTGCAAGCCAAGGTGCAAGCAGAGGTAAAAGATCCGAACTCGTTGTTTGTAATTAACCGCAGCGCTAATATTTTTAAACTGACATTTCGACACTGACAGAAATGTGAACAAAATTTGCATTTAAGTTTTTTAATACATTTCATAAATAAAAACACCTTTAAAATAAATTCAAAATTAATCTGCTCCTTATTTTATTATTACCCATCTAAATCTTTGTGTGACATCAGGTATTATTTGTAAAAATTAATTAATAAGGGTAAGTTTTAATTATAGTGACATATAACCCCAATTTTAATTGGTTCTACAGAGTGTTCACTATTTAAACCCCGCGTGGGTTTCAATTTTTTAATTTTCTTTTTTTCTAAATTGAAACTTTCTTCGTAAATCCAACAAAAGATTGTGTCAATAAACAGATTTATTAAAATTCTTTTTATAAATCAAATTATCTCCAAAACTCCATGATGGTTGGTTTAAAGTGCTTAAAACCAGACATTTCACTTAAACTTAGGACCGTTCTAAAATAGACTAAACCCTTTTAGTAAATCCCACCGTAAACTTTTTATAATCAACAATAAAGTCAGACACATTAGTAAATTCTTCGGTATTCCAAGAAATTATAGAGAATGGTTCCTAATTTTAACACTTTTTGTTGGCATACTTTATAACTAGATTATTTTCTCGATTTTTTATCATGTAACTAATTTATATCGAAAGTTTTTTAACTCTTATTTTGGGACTCCATTATGTCTGACCTTATTTTGACTTCCGAAAAGTCGGAGTTTAATATTAGCTTTATTAGATGAAGTACTAAACGCTTCACGCAAAGAGTTGAATATCACGTTCAGTAGTCGGCTTTTTCCAGCCTTTATAGTGTCAAGATGCAATAATTTGGTCTAGCGACTTCCGTTTGGATTGACAATACTTAGAATGGGAATGACATTTGTCAAATCATCGTTATTGTTCAGATTCTTGAGAAGACTAGCAAATATTACGTTTTTTTGACGTCTAATTCACTCCGTGAAATTAAATATCTTCAGTGTTGATTTACCTACAAGCGCTGTGATTTTGTCTTTCCAAAGGGCATTTTCAGTTTTTAGAGAATCAATGTCTTTCATGCAGGCGCTAATAAGTTCAGACTGAGCAGCGACTCACTTAATTTACTCTTTCAATATTGTCGTTTAATATCTCAATTTTAGAACAACACCTTTCAACAATGATACTGCATGTTTCGGTTCAAATATTGCATGCTAAAACTGATTGAGAAAGTGCGGTAAGTTCTATCATTATGGCGTTAAATCGGATCTCTTCTAAACTTTGAGAGTTTGGCGCCTCTAATAAGCAACTTTTGCAAGTCTATGACGATCTAGACGCGGCATTATTGTTACGTTAGAATTAAAGCCAAAAAAGTTTCTTTATTCACGAAAAACAAGAAAATACGGTATGTTCAACCCAACCCTGGGAATCTACTTGTCATGCGAAAACCTTGTAAATGCAATGTCAAACATGAAAACTACTGTTATAATTGGGCAGAATTAGAAAAACATATTTAAAGGAAACTACTCACCTGTCGATATCTTTGAGCAACCAGTATAGCATATTAAATTTAGGTACCAAGTATCATAAACTCAAAAAAATGTAAAAAAAAATCCAAATTTGCTGTTTTTAAACGTAGTACATACTGTAGAAAAAAAATGCTAGATAAAGACTGAACCTTTTTAAGTAGTACCATAAGACTTGATACCAACTTAAAATAGGTTATAATAAAAAAAATTATATAATCTTATTTGCCTTTAGCCAATTTTTGTTTTTTTAAACGGTATTCTTTTAAGCGAAGAGAAATATTGGTTATGAATATACGTCGATACATGCTACGTTTTCATGGGAATTGAGTTCGTTCTGAAAACGATTTCAATCCGATACCGTCCATGAAAACGCCTGTTTTTCCAGTATTCAAATCGATTTCAATCTAGATCCGACCCTGAAAATTTTTAGGGTTGGATCAAGATCGTATCGAGATCGAAATACCGATTTTCCATGAAAACGGGGATTGAGTTTACACATGCGTATTGCGTCGGATTACCAGACAGCCGCCAAATTATATTTTATTGCTCTCACTCTTTTTGAGAGAGAAAAATAGAAGTGAAACTGTGGAAACAGCATTCTAAAATTTGGTGGAGTGTATAGAAAAAAGAAGATTAATAACATAACCTTATTAAATAACTAAAGATTTGTTTTTTTGAAGACTTTAAAAAAATTAAATATGGAAAATAAAAGAAATATTTGGCTCGAAAGTGTATGTGCTATGCACATATGCCAGTCCAGCATTTCTTTCTTCACTTCCACTTGCAAACAGAGTAGTAATTAAAATTAAAAAAATCATCATCATCTTTTGAATAAAATAATTTTTTTTAAAAAAAGTACCAAAATTCAAAAATTAATATTTGACAACTATGACATATGTCAGCTGCCAAATATCAAAATTTGAAAACCGTTTTCAAATCGATTCAAAATCGATTTGAAAACCTGTCATGGAAACTCATGAAAAAAAAGTTTTCAAAACATATTGAAAACGAATTCAATATCCATGAAAAAATAGCAATAATTACCTACAATATCCTTGGAATAATGACCAGCTTCTAATGGAGCCATTGCTTCGTTGACTTTTCCATGAAATGCGAACAGTTGAATTCCTTCCTCGTGGGGTATCGTTACTTTAAAACCTTTGTCTAGAACTTCGATTTCTGGTTCTGGTACAGCGTACGGGCGATTTATTGCTTCTGCGAAATTAAAATAATACGCTATTTAAAACAGGAAGAACCAGTAACCTATTGGATAGTCTCGTATTCACTCCTTTTCTACCAAATAACTTGTTAAAGACATTTCTACCTGATCTGGCAAGGGTAAAATCATGAAGTGGAAAATCATTAAAAAAGTTTGAAGGAAGTTTTGTTAAAAAGCCTTTTTTCGTAAAAAGAATAACTTCAATAGGACCTAAAGATATTTGTCCAGCAATTATTTTAAGCTTATTTTTTATATATATTTCTAATTTTTTCATTTTATATTTAAACAGATACCTGAAGAAATAAGAGAAATCACTACACAAAATCTGATTTTATTCGAGGTTTCCGTGCATTTAATCTGCTGGAGCTGTCACGCATTCGCCATCATTTTAAAAGAGCACCTGCTTGATTGGTCGACTCTATAGAGATAAGGATACGTATGCTGATAAAACTGAAAATTAACTTTAAGTGTCTCATAGTTAAACAAAATTAATTATTATCTGCCTTTCTTCACAAATTTTACTGAAAAACTTTTTCTAAATTTTTTACACCATATATTTTAACAGTATCGCACTATCTTTAGAGGTTCTGTAAACAGCTTATATCACAAGTCATTCCATAGCTACTTAAATATTTAAATGTTAAAAAAATGTCTACCAATCAGTGGCTCTCCAAAGAGACGTACGGTCTGTGGGAATAAACGCCTTCATTAAAGAACGTGCGCCAAAGCAGACTGCAGAACTTCTTAGTAAGGAAAGGAAGCTTGTCAGACAAATAGTGGAGCTCCTAATAGGTCACTGCAAACTCAATAAGCACTTGTATGCAATGGGATTGGTAGAAGATGCTACATGCCGCTTCTGCAAGAAAGAGGAAGAAACCTCATTACATGTCAATGTGAAGGCCTATTTAGAACCAGGGCTTTACTGAGGGACCTAGAATGTCCGCGGCCAGAAAGCTATATAGAGGACACACTGGCAAAGCTTCTGGGTTTCATGACAAGGACAGGGCTGCAACTTGTTTTGTAGTTCTAGCAAAGCAGGGAAGAAGAAAGGGAAACCACAATAGATTTGGGAAGTTCGAGGTGGACAGGTGTCTACACGACCCCATTCTAATATAATCTAATCTTCTACCAACCTAGAACCACAGAGTACCGAACTAATTGATCCGTGCTAGAACCCTCGAACAACGGACGTTTAAATTCAAAAACCCTGTTATCTGGCTGTTTTATTACATTTTGACTCCACCTTCTCCCCTCTGCCCAGATGTCCATCAGAATTATAAATCTAATAAATATTGAACCTTTAAAAAAAATATCAAAAGAGGAAACTTTTCAATAACCCTTATAAATTAACATGACATTTAACAATACATACAGGGTTCCTAAGCAAATCCTTAGGGGGCCAAGCAGCCGTGTATAAGACGCAGACAAACGGAAAAGCACATTAGGCAGAAAAGGATGGGCATGGGGCGATGTTGTCACTACATCTTACACGTAGTAAATCCATTCCAGGTTGTTGTTTTCTAATGTTTTCCATTTTCATACCTTTAGGACTGGAATAAAAATTGTTTTTGCTCGACTTTAATACCAAACTGATGAAAGATATCGTAAAAAAAATATTTTTCGGCTTTTCATTTTGTAACCATTGTCCTGACGCACTGTTTACAGGCTGGGGACTGAGATACATGCAAATGCCTAACTTAAAGCGTTCATACACGGCCGGAGAAATCGACTGAGATATTTCCGTAGAAACTTTATCAAGCAAATAGGACGGGTTGACGCCTTCGAACTTCCAACCCGGGTTTTGCACTTTGATTCGAAATCAAAAAGGAGGAATAGTCAGATGTGGGGCCGTGCACAAATTACGTAACGGTGATTTCACCAATTTTTGACACCCTCCCTATGTAATGTTTTGTAACGATTTGGCACGACACTCCCCTAATATTCCGTAACTATTTCAAGACCACTAGCCCCCCCCAAAAAAAAAAACTTTTCTCTTATTTTCATTCCAAATTTTCTTAGTTTCACACAAATGCAAACGCTGTCGAAAACCCCCCTCCCCCCTACGTAACGTTTTGTAACCCCCCTCCCCCCTATGACCATTACGTAATTTGTGCACGGCCCCTGTAGTCCCAGTGGAGGAGGGCGAGAAAATTGATATTTTTTTCTTAAAAATTATACTCTTTAGACTTATTTCTTTGCGTTCCCGAAATTACGTAATTTTTGAAAAAAAATTGTAAGCGGCGCCATTTTTATTTCGTGCTTTGTTTTTCTAACATTTTTGCGTTCGGCTAATTTAATTGAAAAATGTTTGCCTGCGGCGCCCTTTATCTTCTCACTCGAAACCAAGATCCCCCGTTTTAGGAAAACTGATCCCGACTCTGTTTCTAAATTTTTTCGAATAATGACCATGGAGGAAATAATTTTTTTCTACGGTATGACGAAAATTTTGAGAAAGTTGAAGAAAAAAATAAAAAAAGTGGCAGAGCGCAAGTTTTTCGTAAAAAAAAAACGTTTTTTGTAAAGAAACAAAGCAAAATAAATCTTTTCACCCCTTTTTGGGTGTTACAAATATTGGCAGCCCCTTATTTTTCGCTTTTACCGTCCCGCTAGTTTTGAAGAATTGGTTCGCTACATGTTTCGAGATCATGTCATGAAACACCTCGAAAATATCAAATGTAGTGTAGGGCCAGCTTTATTTAAAATCAATAATATCGCAAGCAAATGCTCTGCAGGAAAAACAGCGCCGTTTATTGATTTCTTTGGCTGCTAGTGCTAGCTGCATGGTTTGGCCGTTTCCGGATAGATGTCACTAGTAGAACAGAATGGAAAGAAATTTAATTAAAAGCGAAGATATTTCTTTCTAATGTTAACAACCTCACGAGTTTATCGCTCAGTATCGTAAATAATGGACCCTGCTGCCTCCTTTAAGCAGGAAAAAGCTGTGGTTTGGACCTGAAAACATCTCATTTTTAATTAGTTTTTCCTCGATCATCTCATGGTGTGGCCGCCATCTAGCGGAATTTGCAGACATCTTGTCAACGGTTATTATTGCAACTAGGATTTATGCTCACAATGAAAGAGTGACGACAATTTTTTCTCATGAAAGCAGTCCGGAGATTTTTGTGCGCGCAGAACTTTCTATGCCATTTCTGTTTGATTTGTTGAAATCCTATCCCTAAGGAAAATCATAGGAACCCTATATAACTTAAATAAAGACATTATGTTTAGCATAGTTGCGATCAGACATAAGGTAAGCTTAACGACGATGCCAGATTGCGCTAAAAGTTGTATATCTACACCTAATGTTTTTACAAACATACTATTTTAATAACTTTTTTATCATTTACCTGCAAGTATGCAAATTCTCTGGTTTGTTTTTTAAAACATGGAGAAACACCTTATATTTTATTCACATATATAAAGAAATTAAGGTATATTATAAAATTGCATTTAAATTTCCTTGAATCTTTACAATTTTAAATCAATAAATGTTATTTTACTTGAAATATACCCGAGAATATTCCTCATTTTTTCGTTCGAAGTGTCAGATAAAATATCTAATATTTTGGCCGAAAGAAAAGTTCTTTTTATTGCATTACCTTGCATTTGTCGCCGTTGTACCTTTAGTATAAAACTGTGAAAACCAAACATTTCACAGGTTAGTTATCATATGTTTTTTCGATGCCATCTTGTCATAGGCCGCCCTAGGCGTGCAACTGGTGTTGCAATAAATACAAAATATAATTAATAAATATAGAAAAGAAATAAGTTTTCTGGGATATTTTTGCGTCTTTTTCTGATAAAAATAATATAATATAATCAACTAACCCCAGCTGCGACATTTTTAAATATCCTATATGAGTAGCAAAAAAATCTAAGAGGTGCGTATGATATTTATTTATAACTACATTTTTTCATAAATAGTACAAGCGGTTTAAATATAAAATATTATATCAGACACATAATAAAGGATGTATGTCCAACTTTTTATTTATAATATTTATAATATTTTTTTGTATTTATTAAAAATGTAAAGATACTTTTGTACGTATTAAATAAAAATTATAGTGTGTTCCATTTATTTTTATACAATGAAAAACCATCATGTAATACCTATAAAATACCACTATTTTTAGTATTTACATTTTTTCACAATAGTAATTTTCCTAAGCAGTACGGAAAGTAATAATTTTCTGCAAGCGATGCCTGTTAAGGGCGAAAAAAGCACTTTTGCCAGGTTTTTAGTACAACAATTTCCTATTTGCATAAAAAGCTTCTTCCTAAGGTTATATATATTTGATATTTTTGAAATTAAAACCAAAACAGAATTTTGTTACAATTTTTAATATAATCTAGTTTATAAATGCATCTAAAAACTCCAATTAGACTTAAAATTCACGCCGTGCTAAAAAAAAATTTTTACCTATGCTAATTTTTTAATAAAGTTTTGCAGGTACTCTATAAATTACAGGCACTTATTTTGTTTCACTTGACATTAAATAGCACACGGTGCGTAAAAAACTGTCCTAGAGTGTGTGAAAAAACTTTTATCGCAAACAATTTTTTCTTAAATCGTATCTTATGGACCAAATTTTTAAATTTTGAGTTTGAAATGTATGTTCACTGAAAACTAATCTTTGATCAAGAAAGTAATCATAAACACTCGTAGGAAAAAAATTATACCTAACTGTTGCGAAAATGCCTTTCCCGCCGAACTCCTCCCGTGCGTAAAAGTATCACTTTCCGCACTAGTGAGGCAAGAAACTATCTGGAGAACATTTAAAAAATTAATACTTAATTAAATTTTTATGTTATTTCTTTACATAAATATTTTCATAATGACAAATATAATACGTCTCCATACCTCGGTATCAATTATTAAGTATAAAAAAATTAAAGATTGTATTTCCAAAAATATTTGAAAAGTCTGAAAATAAAGACCAAACCTTTTTACATTTATAAATAACGAGCCGCTTCTGGCCGCTGGTAAACGTATCGTGGTATTGCCTGGGCCAGCGTTGCCAGTGGAAGATAAAATGGTTTTCCCTAAGTCTAACCACTGATCGCGTTTCAAAGTGATTTATGACTGACAATTTTAGTTGAATGTCTTTGGCTATAACAATTACAGTTATAAAAAGAAAACAAAACTTTAACACCACAAGAATACATATTGGGTGCGACTTAAAGAATAGACTCCAAACACATGTCTGCGTCTACTCTTAAATTCGCAGCCAATAAATGTTATCTTTTGATATTCTGGATAAAACTTTAGTTTTCTTTTTATAGCTCTCATTATTAGTGAACTTATTTGCATTTGCTTAACTTGCTGGTTAATTACTTTTAATTAAAGGTAAATGTCTAATAAAAACGTAACAATTTTAAAGGTAATTCTAAAAAAAAATATTTTAAAAAATCAAGAAATAGCGAGCTTTCCCTCAAAAAAGTTAATGGTAACCGTAGATCTAGATTTCTCACTTGTGGTGCTCATCAGTACGGTGCTAGAAATGGTGATGAAAAAATCTGACACAGAATTCATGTAACACAACAATTACAGAATCGGCAGATGTACCCTCAATTGAAGGAAAATTAAGCGTCTCTACGGAGACAGTTATAACAATCTTTACAGATGTCCTAAGCTCTGGAGTTGAAAAGCACCGTACTGATGAGCAATACAAATGCAAGATCCGGATCTACGGTTACCATTACCTTTATTGATTTTGTTATTTATTCTCCCTCACTAAATCCCTTTTTAAATTTATCAGCTACAGAGCTTAGAATATCTGTAAAGATAATTATATATGTCTCCGTAGAGACACTTAATTTTCTTTCAAATTGAAGGTACATCTGCCTATTCTGAAATTTGACAGATGGTTGTCTTACATGAGTCCTGTGTCAGATTTTTTCATCATCATTTCATCTCCTAATTCGTAGCACCGTACTAATGAGCACCACAAGTGCGAAATCCGGATCTACGGTTACCATTACCTTTTTTGAGGGAAAGCTCGTTATTTATTAATTTTGTTATTTATTCACCCTCAGTAAATCCCTTTTTAAAAAAATATTAAATTAAAAAAAAATTTTTTAGGGAATTTTGAATTATCCTGTAGTTTTATTTGCTATTACCCATTATGAAACCTGTCTGACCAAAGAACTTAGATTCGAAATTAGTTGGTGGTACCACAGAGTACCGAACAGAGTGATCCGTGGTGATACAACTGACATTAGAAAGTTGTCCTGCTTTTCTTTTTTGAAATTGTTATTATTATTATAAGTCTCTGCTAAAATTGATAAAGGTTTAAAGCTTGCTACAATATTTACCTTTAACAACAAATTCGCCATTGTCATATCGATATCCAATTCCATATCGCTTTACGTACAGCCAATAATAAATAACATCGCCAGGTCGAAGTGTGGTTTCAAACTCTTCAAAAACCCATTCGTTTTCTTGCTTTTTGGTTATATCTTTGGAAAATTGTCCTGCGTCTAATCCGTAGATGTTTTTGTTGACATTGCCATGAAAAGCGAATAACTGGATACCGTCGGAGTCTGGGATACTTACACTAAAACCTTTTATTTTATTACTAAATTAATTTCAAAACCTTTTTTTTTAATAGTGCTTTTGTATATAAACCACGGCGCGGCGCGGCGTGCGGAAAATGCAACTTCCCGCACGCTAGTATGAAAATACGTTTTTCTACTAGCGTGCGGAAAATTAACTTTTTTATAGCTTCATCAAAAATATGATTTTAGTAACTGTCTGCAGATAACTAAAGCATGACTTTATTGGTTACCGATGCAAAAAAACTTTTTTTTTATCACAGGCGCAAAAAAAGATTTATATCCATTTTTTACCCAAAATTAAAGAGAAATAGCGGAACATCGTAACATTGAAAAATTCTAATTATTAAGCCATTTCCGCCAGTTTTGATCAAGTATTTACAAAAAAATAATTTAAAAACATCGTCAAAATATCAAACTGTCAAATTTTAAAATGTCGCAACAATGAACGTCACCGAATAAAAAGGCACATCGCTATGGAAACGATTGTTATTTTATTTGCCAGCCGCCTTGATTTATAGTGTTAAGATGGTGTGCTGCGAGAAGTCCTCTTCGTTCGAGATTTTTAATAGTAGTTTTCACAACTAGTGGCTAAAATAGAGCTTTTCTTACAAGTGTTGGTTTAAATAACGAGCGCAGCGAGGTATTTAAAAACGTGACTAAAAAAAGCTCAGTTTAGCCGCGAGTTGTGGACACTATTTTTTTAATACCTTTATCAAAAAAATCTAGGAAAAACAGAAAAATGCTTTTAAAAATATCGAACGAAGAGCACTTCTAGCAAGACACCATCTTTACACTGTAAATCAAGGCGGCTGGTAAATGAAATAACAATATAAATACTTGGTGAAAACTGGTGGAAATGACTCAATTTTTAGAATTTTTCAATATTACTATGTTCCGCTATTTCTCTTTAATTTTGGGTAAAAAATGGATATAAAATCTTTTTTTGCGCCCGTGATAAGAATAATCACATTTTTTCTTTATTACTATATTCCGCTATTTCTCTTTAATTTTGGGTAAAAAACGGACAGAAATCTTTTTTTGCATCCGTGATCAAAAAAAAAGTTTTTTTTTGCATCGGTAACCAAAGAAGCCATGCTTTAGTTATCGGCAGAGACTTACTAAAATAAAAAAAAGTATAAAAAAAGTATTTTCCTGTTTTTCTTGGATTTTTTGATAAAGGTCTTCAAAAAATAGTGTTAACAACTCACCGCTAAACTGTACTTTTTTTTACTCCCGTTTTGCCTGCGGAAAAGTTAACTTTATGGTTCTTATCCGCATTCAACCAAAAATAAAAAATAAATATATTACTATATTTTTAAAAATTTTCTTTTTTGTGTTAGGTAAACATTTTAGTGACGATAAATAAAGAGTGACATTTTTAAAATTCCTTTTATTGGGTTAAATGAATACTTAAGTCAAGCGAGTGCGTAAAATGACTTTTCCGCACTTAATAGCTGGTCGAACGACGCGTTAGCAAACGCGTGCGGAAAAGTGGCACTTTCCGCACTAGTTAGGTAAACTACTATTTCCGAACAGCGTGCGATAAAAAACATTTCCGCCTGCTGAACGGGAAAGTGACAACCTGCTTTTTTTAGTCGCGTTTTTAAATAACTCGCTAATCTCGTTCTTTACAACCACGCATGCAAAAAAGCGCTATGTTAGTTATTAGTTGCAAAAACTATTATTTTAAATTTCAAAATTTATAATATCTTTTTTTAAGACATTCAGGCATTCTTTGAAAATATTAAGGATCTTTTACCATACCATACTAAACTATGTTTTAATTTGTGATCAAAGTTTGAGATTAGGTAGGATCAGTAGTGCACCCAGGAATTGACTTCGGGAAGGGGGGGGGGGGTAAAAAACGAAAAAAAAACTTAATAAAAGTGGAAACCGGACTAAACCTCCATTTTCGGGTCAACCTATATGACGGCGGGCTGCTGGGGAGAAAAGTCTAACATGTAGCAGGACCACCCTTCGAAGGGGGTGTAAAGCTGGCACTATGTATACTTGCTACTTAGTCTAAAGATCCCTGCTCTTGACAAAGAGGTGTCAGGCAAAAATTAAGTCCTCTTAGAGAAAGAAAACTTGCATCCTAAGGGGCACGTGCATCAGTCGGGGGTGCACGGGGGGTATGGCAGAAAGGATCCATTATGCGGCCTAATTGCCAAGCCTACGGTCGCTCACCTTCTACTACTACTAATTTAAAATAAAAATGTGACCATAACCAGGCTTCTCGGGGGAAATTTTAAGCCCAACCCCCCACCCCCGCCCATGGTACGCCACTAAGTAGGATGCTTATATTTCCGGTGCTGGGATTTACACAAAAGTATTTTGGCTTTCTGGAGGTAAAGCGTGAGTTTTACCACCAAAATTTGAACTGGAAAAATTGGTCAAATACTAGTCCCTATCTGGAAAAGGTTTTTCAATTGCTTTACAAGTATGTTAAGGTTTTGAAAAATTAATTTTTGCGCACACTTTTATATGGGTCTTAAGGCGATTAAAAAAACAGCTCCTTAATTATCTAAGTCTTAAAAATCGGGGACCTAATTTGAATAGAGACAAAAACTAAGTATGCATAATTTATATTTATTATTATATTAAAGATTCAACAAGTCAGATTCTATCCGCAAGTCTTACTAAGCCGCATCTTAAAAATCTTAAAAAAGTTTTTCGAAAAATTAACTGGAATAATTTCAGAAACACTTACCTTTTTGAAAAACCAAAATTTTCGGCTGGGGCACTTCATAACTCTCCACCAAAGTAAGCACAACAATACAAAAAATCCACTTGTTACAATATAAGAATTTCATGTTTGATAAAATCAAAACAAATCAATCTTCTCGTATTACTGTTATATCTTGCAAATTGATGCAAACATTATAAATATATAATCAATTAAACATTATCTATCTATTAATGCTTCTTATGAATATGATTTAAAATAGAAATTGCCTGTACGAGGGGATCATAAGAACATCCTAAGTTAAATTTTAATTTAAAAATAAGTGTCATTGTAAACAGTGGCGTAGCTATCATCTAGCAACCCGAGGCAAAGCCTCTGTCCCTTGATGTTAATTTTATTATTATTAAATTCTTTATTTAGCAATTTAGCTAATACATTGTAAAACAAAGTTTAATTTATTTACTACTATAAAACCTCATCTTAATCATAAAAATATTGTTAGTAAAAAAAAATTATTGTCAGAAAAAATATATAAAAAAGACCTAACCAGATTACAAAAATAAAAATCCTTAATTAATAATAATGTTTGTTATAAATATAAAAACATAAAAAAACAAAAATGCTGAACACACTAAACATACAATTTAGTGCACAATAATTTACTGTCCCAAATTTTAAATCTATAAAGGCGAAAAACAGTGGTAAAACAACGAAACATGAAAAAGCAAAAATGCTGGACTTACCAAAAATACAACTTAGTTCACAAAAATTTAATATCACAAATTTTAAATCTATAAAGACGGAAAGAAGTGGTAACACGACGAAACTACACTGATAAATATTTACCATTAATTAATTAATTACCATTAGGCCTACGCTTTTCACCTTTCTAAACCAACCTAACATCACAACTCTCATACCCAATTTTGATCAGGTTACAGGTCAAATTGAGAATCGATTCAGCGATAGGATGACGAGGATATTTTGATTTTTTGGATCTCAGAACTATTACATGTTCTACTGAAGAAATTCTTCTACAAAAATGTAGACACTTTTATAAAAAATATTATGAAATTATAGAGCCTTCTATAGTAATTGAATATAATCATATTTTACCACTTGTAAAAAACGATATGAATAATAATATGTCGAGTAGCGATTTTTTTGAGCTAATTATTAAACAATACGGAGTTCTAGAAAGTAACTTTGTTCAAATATTTACCGCATTTTTATTATTGAACATTACCGGTAACACTGGTAACTCTTGAGAGTGTGAAAGGTCGAAAATTTCAAGTCAAATTATTTAATTAAAAAAAAAATTGTACTTTTTTTAAAAAAAAAAAGTCGTTAAAAAAACCAAAACTTAAAACAGAATTTTTCTTAAAATCCCAAAGTTATAAACAAATTTAAAAATTATTTTGTTTTAATAACTGCCAAAATATTTTCTTTCCACAAAAGTGATTATAAATTTATATATTAAATGTTTTTTTGTTTCAGAAGTAGTAAAATAAATAAAAAATAAGTTGAAAAAAAAACTAGGTATGATAAATTTGAAAATATTTTGGTTTTCTTTCGATATTTTTTTGAAAAATATTTTCTTTTTAGCAGCCAACCTCAACGATTGTTATGAAAATTTTAGTTAATGATTTTGAAAATTTAAATATTCAAAATATTTTTTTCTTTGTTTTATAAGTTTTCCAAAATAATTTTCATCAAAAAAATTTTAATAAATTTTTTCTTCAACATTTCCTTTTGTAAAAACGGAAAATTTATTCTACAGAAATATTTCTTACCCAAAATAAAAAACAATATTTAAATTTAAAAAACCAACAATCACAAAAAAGTATCTAAGTCTAAACACCCACTGTGTTCTATGTCTATAGGCATAGCGCGCACTACCGAGTTGTTGCTCCGGCAACAAATTGTTAAAAACTAAATTCAATTTGCAGCGCTCCGAAAAATCATACCTGCGCTTCACCTTATTTGGTCAGTTAACTAGAATTTTGCATCACATGCCCGCGAGATCATTCTAGAACCGTGTTGATAGGACGTGTATTCTTGAAAGTCATACGATATGTGGTCATTCGCTATAGCGGTTTACGCCGTTATTTGTTCAAGAATACACTTAATTTCCTAGAAATTCGGCGCTTACGTCGAACATTCCACCTAAAAATCGGGTCACATTTTTAATATAAAAGCCGAGATTTGGGTATAACGAAGTCAGTATTAAAATCGCATCTTAACTCGTTCTCTTCTTCAAAAAGTAAAGCTAGTGAAATGTAAAAAGTGAAGTTTGGTTTGTAAAAGTATTTTAAAAGGTTAAAATTTTGGAAGCCCGGTATAGGAACTGTCGTGTGGAAGTTAAGAATCAAACAAATAATGTAAAAAAGTGTAGTATAGTGATTAGGCAGGATGCAAGATGTAAGTCGGAGATTTCCTGGACTACTGTATCGGTCAGACTTTGTGTAATGGTAAATTTTCATGCAAAATACTTGTATTAGTGTAGGACTGTTTTTTAACCGAATATTATATCACAATGGATTTGAACTTTAGCAATGGCAATAAAATACCTATTATATTTCTGAAAAATCGAATTGTCTGTTTGTACATACATCCCCAAAAATTAAATATTACTATGCACACTAAAACGCTCATGTCCAAAACAGAGTAGGAAAAATATGTGGCGTCTCTTAAGGAGTTAAAAGTTTTCCGCTCGAACTTTAGAAATAACCCTTAAGGGCCGTTGTTCACAAGAGGACGTTTAGTAAATTAAAACTATTTACAGATTACTTAAGATCACAAATGGGTCAATTGAAACGAAAGTTGCTTACCAAATGGACTTATATAACGACTCTAATAAATACCAATGTTTGGTAGTATTTTATTCACTTGAATAAAACGCAACTTTAGGTACCTAACACGTCTTTATTTTTATAAAAAAATTTAAAATTTACATTCATACATTTATTGCCACAGGGCTCCAAGTTATGTTGCTACGCCACTGGTTATAAAACGCTGCTCTTTGCTCTCGACCACCATTGTAGAAATACATGTAAAGTGGTGAATTCCATCGATACGATATTGTAGTACAACTACAAATTAAGCTTGTAATAAAAAAAAAATCTACCGACATTTTTTGGAATAGCCTACTTACGTTGTTCTAAGGAAAAGTTTTAATTTAAGGTTCTCAGAGAGAACACACATACATATCTAAAAAATTATCTGAAGGTTTAGGACCGGTGTTTGTATATAGTCCCTCTAGACAGGCAAGACATGAAAGGACATTGGACTGCTGATAGGGATGCTGACTGGGCATAATTTACTGACGCAAATAAGAGTAGAGAACTTCGTAAAGAATACAGGGAGGCCCGGAGAGGGAGTTTCAGTGGAAGTAGGGGCATAGGGTAAGGAACGGGGTATGGCAGAAAGAGCCCATGAAGAGGCCTAATTGCCAGTCCCACGGGCCGCCTCTATACTACTACTAGTCCCTCTTAGAACCTGTGTACCAAATACGTATCTTTATAAAATATTTCTCCTCCTTTTTTGGGTCTTAATTACTTTCACTACTTTTTGATTGGTGCCGGTATGATTTATTCATAAAATTGAGATGACAGTTGGGTATCTACATTATGGGAAGTAATAAAAAATGTTGCGTTTGATTATATTTTCCAGATCCCTCTTTATTAACAGGGTGAACAAAAGTACAAATATGAACGTGATGTACGAACATCGAACAAAAAAAGCAAATAACTGCAAAACCGAATTATGCAATTTTGAGTAAGTGTCCTGTAAAACGTAAGGCAATGAAACATTACTCTTAAAAGATGAAACTTTCGCAACACCTTCAACCCCAATTTCGAATATCAAAATAATATTCGCTTAAATTTGGCGGCCTACATTGTGACATTTAAACACAGAGAAGTAGTCCAATCCGACTGGTAATCGAAATCAGCTGTGGATTGTAAGCATCAGCAAGGCATCGCTCTGGAGAAGGCTTGATCCGAGGAACTTAGCCAGAAAACATTAAAAAAAGTCAATTTTGTATCTGGATTAAAAATAAAAAATTCTGGTAATGGCAAATCGGACCATTTAAAATTCACTTTTATTGAATCAAATAGTTTTGGTTACAATTAGAACTTTTGTTTGTTTCTACCATCGGTTTCTTTTTTTTAATATTCTTATACTGTAGTAAAAGGTGTAGTATAAGTTACCTTCCAATATAAGAGTAATGCTTTGTGTGCCAAGCCAATTTAAGCATGAAAAAATGCTAAAATAATGTGTCTTGCCATTAATACAAAAAGACCAACTGGCTTAGAAATGCTTACCTACCTATTTAACCACTTAAAAGATCCACATGAAGAAACTTAAAGTAATAACCCAGTAACTTACATAACAGATTTACCTTGTTACATAAGAATCCACTAATTCTACGTAAATGTGATCTAAATAAAATGACATACCTTTTACATAAACATTACATTCATGTTACGTGAGGGTTAGGTAAAAACTACGTATATTTTACATAACAGGTTTACCTTGGTATGTTCAGTTATGTAAGTTATTAATAAAGTAAAATTTAAGTCACATTAATCTGCACAACATGCGCAAAGCTCTAACTATCTAAGTCCGACATGAGCATGCAGCTTGAGGCGGGCCAACGTCGATGATTTACGAAGGTCCGTCGGTAGTAACCAGACGGGCTGGTTTAAGTGGCGGAAAAGATGATTCTTATAGAGAAGTACCACTATTTGATCAATACCTTACATATGTAATATTATCGTCCACTACACAGAGAACATAGTGACATTAGCGCCATCTCTACCTACTAGGAAGAAACTATTAAGCACTGGTAATTTCTTTCATTTTAGACGATATAAATATTACATAAAATGTTTTATATAATAGTTATGTAACATTTGAAATGTAAACTTACGATTCAATTAACTATATAATAATTATGTAAAATTTAGAACTTTAATTTGACGTAAATAATTTTACAGGGAAATTACATAACGTAGATGACATGATTAATACATAAAAAAGTATGTAACAATGATGTAAAATTTCCATTGTAAGCTTAAGGTTTACATTGTTTTATAATATTCATGAAAATTTCAAAATTTTAATATGACATAAATCATGTTACAGAGCGTTTACGAAATTTAGATGATATAATTATTACATAAAATGTTTTGCATAGTAGTTATGTGAAATTTTATTACTTTCATTTAAAGTAAATAATTGTATGTAACTTTTACGTAACTTAGATTACTTAAATATTACATATAATTTTTTATATAATAGGTATGTAATATTTTTTATGTAAAATTAAGGTCCCGCTATTTACGTAAATTTTAAGAATTTATTTATAAAGTCATATTATTTACGTAAAATTAACATTGCTTATGATTAGTTAAATTTACAGTCAAAGTTTTGACGTAATGTTTACATATTTTTTTTATAAAAATATTTTTATGTGAGATTTATGATGTAACATATTTTACATTTAGATTTATATAATTATTAGGTTAAAGTCACAAGTGTGTTTACTTAGAACGCAATACTACTTGATGAACATCTTGAGAGGAACTGACAACGCACAGCCTAAACCGGTGGGTTTAGAATCATGAAATTTTGCACAGGAGTTCAAAAAAGGATTTTTTTAAATCTATTTCCTAAATGCAGAAAAAGAAGGGAGAGATAAAAGTTTGCATATAAGTTCGTCATTTTTGGAATCAAGTTTTGGGAAATTGTCGTAGGCATGCTTGCAAAGGTTTCCGAATCTCACTCCTCCCGGACTCTCCCAGCAGTACTTTTGTTTAAACAAAGAAGAGGGCAGAGCAGATAAGGAGGGGCAAGGCTTTGGAATCGGGACCGGAACCACCTTAAGCTAATTTAAGATAATATAATATTGTTAGCCAAAAATAACCACCCTGTAGGATGACTTCGTATGTTGTAGTTTATTTATTTGTACAAGTTTGTGTCTTGGGAATTCCACTTAAATCGATAACTGGTATATACCCATTAAAAATAATGACGTAAACAGCAGTACTTACAGTGTTGGTGTGTGGAGTACTATGATCTCATTTTAAATTCCGCATGGGCTATGAAGATTCCCTAATTTCGCGTGTGTCCTACAACACTTTTTCTTACCCCAATTTCCTTTTATTTTTACTTAGAAATTGTATCATTTAACGTTTTTTAACCTCTTTTTTAGTTTTATTAAAAGCGTTAAGAAATACTGACCACAACTTTTCAATAATTTAAAAAGAATACAATAGCAGGTCTTCGAAAAAAAAAATACTGCAATATTTACAAAATAACCCTTGACTTTGTTGAGAGAAAATCAGCCATATTTTTCAAAATGTCCTTTATTCACTCGGCGTTTTTCCTCCGTACCTCGCTTTATGTAAACCGAGAAAGAAAATACATAATTGATATCTGGCATCCAATGATTTGTCAAAAGTTGAAATCTGGTGTAGTCGTCTATATCACTTATTTTAGGCACAAAGGTACCAATATCATAACACACTGATGAAGCTTCCTTACTTAAATTTTATTTAACAAAATTATCCATTATAACTTTGGTACTGGTACTAGAACCAGAAATATTCTGTTATATCTGTTCAGGTCCTGAGTTTTATTCAAGTTTATTTTAACAACATTTGTCGCATCTTTCTTAATTTTTTTAAAATAATTAAATTTAATAATAAAATGCGGGAAACACCATGCGCGCAGGCCGAAATCTACGATTACAAAGCATTTGCTATAGCGATCCACACAGGCGCTGATTTTTTCATTTTAGTTCGGATCTGCTCAAAAAAACTGGTTTTAAAATTGATGGTATGAAGCCAATTTTAATGTTTTTAAAACTTTGATAATGTTCAGGGGGGCCCCCCTGGATCCGCCACTGAGTCTGTGGGACACATTTATCTTTTTTCGAAAAAAATACAAAAATCCAGGATTTTTAAGAAAAGTCAACAAATAAATGACAAATGCCAAATTCTTTCTATCAAACTAAAATGATTCGTGGTTTCGGGTCTTGGCCGATGACGCTGGTGCGGCGCATGTGCAGAACAGAACAGCAACTGTTATCTTAGGAACGCTGTTCTGCACATGCGCCGCACCAGCGTCATCGGGCAAGACCCGAAACCACGAATCATTTTAATTTGACAGAAAGAATTTGGCATTTGTCATTTATTTGTTGACTTTTCTTAAAAATCCTGGATTTTTGTATTTTTTTCGAAAAAAAGATAAATGTGTCCCACAGACTCAGTGGCGGATCCAGGGGGGGGGCGCCCCATTTCCCTCAAGATTTCTCGAGCGCCAAATTTGTAACGTATTTACGTTTTAAAACGGTAGGCATCGGTTTCTGTTGGATTAACGACTCCTCGGAATCTACATATATAGAATTCATAGCAGGTTTAGAGAAATAAGAATTAGTGTGTCAGACAAAGATACCTTTATAGCACTACTACTCCATATGCTGTTCTACCGTGTGTTAGAGAGAGATGCAAAGAGAAAAAGACAGTCCTAAAGGTAATCCGATCCAGCGATAGCACTGTCTCACTCTCACTCATTAACCGGTCAAACAACACAGGATCGACCCACTTAGGTAGTTTAGCCACGTGTTAGAGAGAGAGGTGTATTACCCGTATTCCGAATCAGTTGTCACATGCTTAAATAAACGATCAAGTGGCGCTACTTCTCAATGAATTACTCCATACGCTGTCAAACCGTGTGTTAGAGACAGATATAGAGAGGAGAACTGTCGCCCTCTCACTCACTAACCGATCAAACAGCGCAAGACCAACCCATTAATAGCTTTGCCTGGTGCTAGAGAGAGATGTGTTACCCCTATTCCGAGCCAGCAGTAACCCATCTCACCTCTACTTACCATACGGAAAATTAAATTTTACGGTATGTATAGAAAACCCCGCTATACTGGTCAGGTGCTTACCTATCGGGTTCTGGCAGGTGATGTTTACTGGTCGGTCGGTCGGAATGAATTCCCAGGTGGAATTGTTTACGGCGGGCGGTCGGTAGAATGAATGCCCTGAAACGCGCTCGACATCGCTTTAAATAGCCTCGCATTGTCGTCCTTTTGCATATTCCTCGAAAGGTCATAATTTGTCAAATAATTTGACCTAGTTGGAGTTGAATCAGATATCGACTCTCGATTGGACGTGTCCAGAATCCGGTCAGCGGCAGATAGCCGACGAGCGGCCCTGCCCCGGGTCTCTACTCCGTGAGAAGGCATAACTAATAAATTTGGAACACCCTGGCCAAAAGCTAAGAGGTCCCAAAAAAGTATCCACCTTCCCGCCGACCTTCAGCCAACGCCTCAATCAAATAAACTCAAAAAGTGCACGTGACACACTACTATGGCTGCTGCCTGAATTAATGATGATTTGACTTGAATCGAAAATATGGCCAAGGTGTTTGCACTTGGGGCACCTATACACATAAAAAAGGAGATGGCCCAAGCGACTTCCACCCGACTAAATCTAAACTACTGATAAGTAGCTCTTCGCAAACAGTTGCGGAAAAACTGGCCACTAGGCAAAACACAAATTAGTTCGAAACAACTAAGGTCCTTGATACAGTTCAAAGGGTTGGGAGATTAATCCACTGGAGTACGTGATCACTTCGTAGAAAATCATACAGCCGTGAATAGTTTTCCCCGAGCGCTGTAAGGGTGTACTAAAGTGTGTTGGGGAGAAAGTTATGGTTTGATTCAGTTCGAATTCTTTTCCCGATGTTTCGAGACGGATTCTCACAACCGAACAAAAGTTTAATTACGGCACTAGGAAAAATTCTCGCCCTGTGTAAATAGGGGGAATTTAACCTTTATACGTATACTACCAGATACCGGAAACCATAAATCGTCGTGGGCCGGTTATCTGTGCTGTCCCTGCAAGCTGCTAGGGATGGACGGCGGATGCGTCGTCAGATGATGATGAGCGTCGAAGATTCTAGCGTGCTGGATAAGGCAGGATGGCGGCCAATGTGACGTCCCAAATGGCACCGGGAGTCTCAGCTAAGATCGCTGCACCAGACTACTGCTAGAAGAATCTTGAAGTTCCAGATAGTTTGATAATATCAAAACTGCAGGACATCGGCTCATCATTTTCCAATGAACCACAAACATATTTATAATCTTTTCACCCCGAAGACTGTATCCAAAATTTGGGTCGACCCCCAAATTTCCTTCTGACCAATCACGTGGTGGAGCGCAGTCAAAGCCGCACTGTGTAAAACTTCAAACCATGAAAAATCCAAAAGTACTTGCAAATGTTCTAATCTAAAAGCACTAATAGTCTCTAGTACCCCTAAGCCTACTGTATACCAAATTTCACTCAATTCGGTTCAAAAACAAAAAAGTAGATTTGAAGAATTGAAATCTAAAAAACATTGCCTAGGCCCTAGCTCCCTTACTATGAACTAATCTAAGACATGTGATATATCAAAATTCGTGTCACAAGGATGCTCAACTTGTGACTATAATGGATTTTTGGAAAAGTTTTTATTTTAAAAGATATTTAAAAATTACACTTTTTCCAAATCTAAAACTTTTAACCGGCAACAACTCCGTTGTCAAGCGTCGGTCCGAAAACCTAATCACACCAAAATGTGAAGCTCGGCAAGACGCTTATTTTGACAGACGCCAACCTTTACCACTTCGTATAGTCCCGGAGTTATTTGCGCTTTATTGGAAAAATTATACAAAACATGATGTTTCAAACTTATTCCAATCGGTTAATACTTAAAACACCTACTAAAACACCCCCGGAGAGCAAGAGCCCGGGATACAGGGTGACCACAGAATAAACCAAGATGCTAAAATACCCATCTATAGGCTTAAAAAGTGATTAGAAAAAAGGCGATCCTACGACAGCATATACCCACCTACCATACTCCCGGCGAGCAGGCTGTGCGCGCAAAGCGGTGGGGTTTGGCTCGCTGACCGTGCAGTATAGCAGGAAAGGGAAACGTGGCGGGTCAAAGTGATGTCTACAGTCCAAGAATAGCAAATAATAAAACGTCATAGAAATTACAGAAATTATAAGACATGAAGTACCTAAAAAGAAAAGAAAAGAGAAGCTAAAATAAATAAATAAAATTAGTAACTTCGTTACAGGGACAAACATGCATACACATTTATATATATATATGAGTAGGATTTATTCTCCAATACTTTGAAAACTGTTAAGGTATTGATTTACGCATTTAAAGAACCTACCTTTTGTATGAATGAATGTATATTTTGTTCTTTAAAGTTCTTTAGTTACTTTAAATAACGCACAGCTCGTTTTCGGGTCGCAAAAGGCTCTGGTAAATGTTCATATTTTTATTATGACTCACGTACGGCACTGATCATATAGTGACTTATGTTGTTTGGCGTATTTTTTCATACGCCACTGATTTTGTTTACTTTTATTTTTGAAAAATGATTGCAGGTTTCGTTTAATAAAATTTTGCCGTTTTGGCACCATTTTTCCGTTATAATAATTCACGTACGGCACTGATCATATAGTGACATACGTCATTTTGCGTATTTTCTCCTTATCTTTAAAACGAACTTACTCACAATGTCGTGGTATATATATTTTCAAAAATATTTCAAAATTTCTTTATTTTATTGTTTTTTCTTATCGGGCACGTTTTGAGAAACATTAAGTGAACTACGTCAACGTCATCTACAAACCGGCTAAAACTTTTGACTAATTCTTATGTAAAAAACTTGAAAAAAGCGATCTGCGCAGTTTTCATCACATTAGAAGTCGCCGTTTTTGAGATATAGCGTTTTTTGTAAAAATGTATTTTTTTGAAAAAATTTTTTTTTTGAGTGTTTTGGATGTTTTGCCCTCAAACTCAAAAACGGTGTCTCCTAGAGTACCGGAAACTTATTTAAAAATTATTCTGGACCTTTTTAATGAGAATAGCAGTTCAGGAACCGTCAAAAAATGCATGGGCAAAAAAACCGCTCGATCGAGTATTTTGGACTGCAACCATTTTACATAGTTTTCGAAAAATCCTCAAAACTCAGAAGCTAACAAAGAATCTCAAAAACCAACTACACTGTCACCGAGCAAACATTCGGTTTTATGACTGTACCAAATTTGGTTAAAATCGATTAACTACTTCTCGAGTAATAATTTAATATATTTTAAAAACCGTGAAAAATTTCGTCAAATTTACACCTTTTTGAAAAATGGGGCCCCGCGGAGCTTCAGAAAAGTCACAAAATAAAATACTTTTTTTTCTCCGATTCGGCCCATTTTCAATATGCTTCGTCACTGCATTTAAAACCTAATTCGTGCAAAGTTTGAAAATGATTGGTCAACTTCCTGGACAGCAAGAACGGAGCAACCGAGGTACACCTTAAAAAGGCCAATTTTCGACACTTTTTTCCATCTCAGCTACACTTTGACTTTTCCGATTTTTCTGAAAATCAAGTTCTCAAGTTATGGCGAAACATAGCCGCACGCGTCCTCGAGGGGGAGCTGGTAACTAAGCTAGCTAGCGAGTAACGGAATGAAGGGTGCGAGGTATTGATAAACGCGCTTTAAAAAGCTTTAATCAATAAAAATCATAATTTTAGAAGTAAATATTACCCAAAAATTTTGTTTAAGGTTCAAATCTTTCAAAGCTACACTTTTCGAGATATTTTCATTTTCTTTCAACATAAAATAGTTGATTGTATGGTGGACTATCCATGCTTTCTATTTAGTACCAATTTTTAGTTATCTACTATTTTCAATTAAAATTTAAGAATTTTTTATTGTATTATTTTATACTTTATACCAATATAAGTTTTTTAGAAACTCGATGCGAAAAAGAAAGAAATTAAAAAACTCCAAAGTGACAAATTTTGTATCTGTTTATAAATAAATAAATAAATATGTACTTTAAAAGCTATATTCAAAAGATAAAAACGACTAGAACAACATAACGAGGAACATACACACTCTGCGGGCTAGTTTTTCTAAACTGAGATTTATAACCCGAGATAATTTAACCAAACATTGAGAAACCGGCTCTGATTTTCTTAATTTTCAGCTTTTCGCGGGGCTCGTATCCTTTCCCATTCTGGACAAAAAGTTGTAGTCCACCCTGTAAGCGCAGCAACATGCCGAGGGCATTTTGAAGGTGTCTGGAACCGGTTTGCCATTGTCATCCAGGGATATCAGGCGCCTAAAATCAATATATATATATGTATACAGGGTGTATCAAAAATTCGAGTCCACCCTAATATCTCTAAAACCAAAAGAGGCAGAGAAGTGAAATTTCACCATTTTGGTTTACAAAAAAACTATCTTTTTGGATGCTAATCATCGCACCCGTTATTCAGGAAGTGGAGCTAAGGCGGCGACGATACTTTTTTTTAAATAAGATACCCCGTTTCCAAAAACACTTAATATGTTACTTTTTTCTCCTACGGTTTTTAAATAAAATGAGAAAATCATCTCCATAAGACAAATGAGTTAAAAAATAAAACAGATAATCGGTGATTATTTGTCTAAATCATTGCTCCTATTCAAAAGTTTTGTTTATTTTATTTAAAAACAGTTAGAGATAAAGGTAACATGTATTTTTGGGAACAGAATGAAAAGGTCTGTTTAAATTTTAGAAAATATACAGGGTATTTAAAAAAAGTAATGTCTCCGCCCTAGCTCCGGCCCCTTAATGAATGGCGACACAGTTAGCATCCCAAAAGATACTTTTATATAAATCATCTAATTATGTGAAATTTTACTTATCTTTCTATTTTGGTTCTGGAGATATTGCGGTGGACTCGGGTTTTTAGGACACTCTGTATAGGAATAATGAATCAACATGAATCGATACCCAGCAGATTCCTTGTAATAAGGATATCTCCCAAATACCTAAACCAGTTATCGACTTTCGATTCAGTACCCTTTTCGGCGTACGAAGTTGCCATGTTTGTACACTTCGCGACACATAAACCCATATATGTATGAGGTTAAATATAAGCCTTTCCCAGGCCAAACTTGCAAGCAAGATCTAAAATCTAGCAGGCCATGGAGCCGTCTTAGCTCCGCGCCTATGCACATGCGCGAAAATTTTACGAGGCGGCCGGTTTCGCGACCTTCGTCTTCGCCCTTCGGTCGAGACGCCATTTTTGTTGATCTGTTTTGATCGCACATAGTCGTTTCCGCGTTTTCGTTTATGAAATTTTTTTTATTGTGATATTTTTAATCTGGTTACGCGAAAGTTTTCAGGAGTTATAATAGAAACTGTTTATATCTTGGAGCTTAAGATGTCGCCGCATAAAAAGACGTGCTGTGTTTGTGGATGCCGCCAAACAACAAAAGTGAAGTTCCAAAGGTTGGTAGCTATTTTTTCTTAAAATTTGAAGGAAAAAAAGTGAAAATACCTAAAAATTATTTCTATTCATATATTTATTTATTCAAAAATAGAAAATACTGATTTTCTCAAAACGTAAACAAATAGAAAAATTTTGACAACTGCACAGCTGTCTTTCTGGATTTTGATTGGATAACCGATGTCGTTGGCCGGGCATGTGCAGAACCTCTAAGCTTTGACGCCAGAAAGAGACAATAAGAGTCATAAAAGAGTAAAAGAGAAAGGTATAGGCATATATATAGGACATCCTGCTTACAAAGTTGTGCACGCCGAAAGCATTGCAAGGGCATATATTTAAGCTCATACATATATGCATAAAACGCATACGCCGATTTTATATGCAATATGTCCTTTACGATTTAGCAACCTTTTCTGTCACAAAGTGTCATGTTTTGTTATCACAGTCTTGTTCAACTCAAAAATGTCACGACAGCTATCGAAATTCGATCTCTCTCCATATCATGGGAATTGCAAGGGGAATGCTTTTTTTACTTCCTTTCAGCCATGCCGTAAGGGTCGCATAACACATTAGGCAGCATACATGAGGAGCCCAGCTTTTATCTTGATCACCGATTTTGCAGTTGAAATCAAAATAGTATGCTTTCTTGACAACATCATTCATCGGTCTAATCTGTGACTGTAACGCAAATACTCCACAAATGTAACAAAATTGGTCCGGTGAATTTTTACAAACTCTACGAGAAGAACCTGACATGTTGCAAAAGCGAAAAAACGGCACAAAATGTAGAGCTAGAGTATCTACTAAGAAGACAACAACACGAATTAAGAAATCAAAAACAATGAAACACACGTAAAATACTCTTAACTGATCACTTATGTTATGTATTAAAGCGCCTCATAGTCTAGAAGGTTCGAGCAAATCCGCGACTCCGCTCCATTGTCGCCACATAGACGACCTGCTGGTACAAAACAATAGCCAATGACAAAGTGCTTAAGGCTCCCCCGCCTCACTACCATTAATTAACCATTGCCAAAACTGTTATTTTGATAGAAACTCAAGCGGACCTTTAAGAATATAGTGAAATTACGAGCTAATCGAGCAAAATTGTTATCATTGTCATAATCAACGATCCAAAATTAGTCAGTAAAAATGGTTTTCCTTTCTGTAACTAAACTGACGTCGGCCCATGTTATTACCACCAGCTCTCAAAGTCGTTGGCGTTGTGGTGGCTGCTAAATTTTTTGGTTACAATTGTTTATTTTTAATTTTTAAGGGGAGTGCTTTATATGGCTAAAAAGGTTCAAGACTCGTCATCGTCTTGATCGTTAGAGGATTTTTATTCTGACGGGTTATTGAATTTTTATTAAAGGAGCCCAATAAGAATCGCGTAAAAGAGGGAAAAAAGAACACATCACAAAGGGGCTTTGTGTGTTGATTTTAGTTTTATTTAAATGAATATTAGAAGTTTATCCTAACTAAGTACAACCCGTTCTAAGTAATTCCACATGGCAAAGCCAGCTATACATAATAAACAAAAAGTCAAACAAAGATAGCCATATCTTTATTTCTGAAACCTACAATATACAAACAAACAACTACGTTTACATTTGAACGCACAAACTTTTTGGATCCGTTCGAGCGAAAAGTTCGATCGCGCAAGTACTGTCACGACCTTTTGCGGTTTCCAGGGCGTAACAACAAAAACAAAAAAACCATAATTACAGAAAAAAGTACCTTTTTTTTTCAAGGGTATCAAGGGGAAATCTTGCATAAGACGCCCGAACTACTTTCCTGCCAGAGTCATTTCTCCTCTACCAGGAGAGCCCGGGTAGTGTCCGATTCCTACCGACTAAAACCCCCCTGATGGCTGGCCAGAGTCACTGCACTGCAGCCATTACTGGCTTATTGTGCACCCTTTGATCCTAGTTTAACCACTCCACTCCCCTGTACGAGTTTGTACAGGTCCATAATGGAGCAGTTCCTAGTTTAACCACTCCACTCTTCTGTACGAGTTTGTACAGGTCCTTAATGGAGCAGTTCCTAGTGTTGATTCTAGTTTAACCACACCATTAAATTTTCCCCTGTACGAGTTTGTACAGTAAAGTTAATGGAGCAGTTCCTAGTCGTTATTGGGTCTAGTTCAACTTCCCCATAGGGCTATACCGGCCACACACACCAGGTGAGGTTGGCATTTGGATATGAGAGGTTGGATGCATTCGCATCATAGCGATCGAAAACCTCTGGTCCCATGCCCAATGAAAAAAGTACATCAATCATCGAGTATTTATATTTATAATATTAGTTTTGGCTAAAAAAATTATTATTATTAGATACCCGAAAACATTCACACAAAACAATTTTTTCTATAAAGGGTTAAGTTTATTTAACCAACTACCTAACTATCTCAAGTCATCTGTGATAATGTATGTACTATCTCTTCTTCTTTTTCTTGTTCTTCGTATGGTATATACCTATTATATTCTGTAAAGTATTTGTATTATTATCAATATGTTAGTTTTTTTTTTATTTTTTTGTCTTTACTTAAAACTAGATAGGTAGGTAGAAATTATATAAATAATTATTACTATGATTTTGATTACTCTCTGTTATAATTGATTACATTAATTACTTTTGTATTTTTTCTATTTTCTTAAAATATTGTACCATTTGTATGATTATTATTATTTTTATATAAAAATTTTCACCGCAGCGTTGCGGAAAAAAAACGTAACTTTTCTTTCATTCCGAACGTAGCATTACTCGCTGATATTAGGGATATTTTGGAACGCCTATTTGAAACTTCGTAGTGGTTGTGGTAATTACTGAGTCTGCGCAATAGCTAAACGTCAGTCTGTTGTGGTAATTAACCACTACCACTGCCATAAGCTACGAATCAATTTCGTTGTGGTTGTGGTTATTTTTCTGGTTTATTTTAGAGAATATTGGCGCAATTAATTTTAAAAATAATAAAATATTAACAGGTTTCAACATATCAAACGCTTAGTTTGTAAAATGAAGCCAAATTTTTAATTTTTTTCATCCCTAAATTTTTTTGCAAGTGACTGTTTTTAGTGTGTTCCAAAAACTCTGGTAAAATCGATGCGTGGTAGTGGTAGTGATTGTTAAACACTAACACAGCGGCTGTCAAAGTTGTCAAAATTTTAAGCGTTTCAAAATTTCCCTATTTTTTAATTTCATGAAAACCTCATGAACGCCACAAAATTCTCACGATCGCACATTTCATCAGTCATTTTGAGGCCTAGCCGCGTTCTCAGAGCTTCGACGTGTCGCCAGCGACACTTCGTTGACCAATAGCAATTAAGCAGTTTTTCCCCTATTTCCCCCACTCATCTGTGGCTTAAGGCGAATTTTGACCTGGAATGATTCTTCTTTGGTAAATACCGCGGTTATTCTTTTGGTTGACAACTTTGACAGTTAACTGTGACGTCATAGCAGGCCCCCAACACGCAAAGGACCAGAAGAAGAAGTAATCGCCAAAACAAATTGGTTAAAGGAATGTATGGTTATGTGTGAATGTGTTGAAAGTGATTAATTTTTTTTACAACAATGGATTGGCAATTGTTAACTGAAGAGCATTTCTTTGAAGACGATAATAAGATGGTATTTAGGTATCCATCTATTGTGTGAAGTATGACTGAATGCAAAGGCCAGTTTATAATTATTCAGGTTTTGTTTATACGGATTTTCAAGGGCAGTTTTATACAATTTAAGCCTGAAAATGTTATGGCACCTTCTAGGCTCCCTAGGACACCGAATCCGCGTGCGGAGTTTTTTTTTAATGCAAAAAAGGGCAAGGGGGAGGCTGAAGTGTGTTTTTGGGGTTGTTTTGGGTTTTTATGAGTTGGTTTGGGTCTGTTTACGTTGGGTTGGATTCATTTAGGTAAAAAAAAGTTAAAAAAAACAAAAATTGAAAAAAAAATGTGTCTCCGCAAGTGGATTCGGTTTACTGCACAGATAATTACTAATATTTTTAAGCAAAAATCTGGTATGATGGATTCTAAAAGGGGTGCAAGCCGCTATCATGCTTTTAAAGGCAAATTTAAGTGCTTGTTCGTTCATACTAATTTTAATGACATATTTAGTTTGGCACTTGATTTGTCCTTTAAAGATGGGTCATTGTGTCTTTCTTTACAAATGGAAATCGACTTTTTTTCCTGCATACTTACCTTTTGTATTATTGTTTGTAGGTGTTCCAGTGGTTTGAAGTACAACATGCTGTTAAAATATTTTTAAGGGTGGTTAAAATAAATGTCCTTTTTCGTTAATTTTATAAATTCGAAGAACTTCGCCATTAAAAGAATGAAACCGATAACATTTTTAATTTATATTATACACTTTTACCATAAAAAACCCGAGGAAAAACCTTAATTTTTTTGTGTTTCTTTTTAAAAGTCAAAACCAAAGAAAAACTGCATTTTTACAAAAAAAAAATATGTTACCTGACACAAAAAACTTGTGTCACTTTCCAACAAGTACTTTGTTACTGTCCGTCTCTCTTTAACAACCATAAAAACATTTTTTGTTTTGACAAAGCAAAAATTATTTATGGCAGATTTCTATTTTTTGATAAAAATGAGTGAAAAATCTAAGAAAGTGCCGGTGTTCTTCTTCGAATTGATAGTTGGGTGATAAATTTACAGAATGTGAGTAACATTTTATCTTGAAACACCAAAAAAAATCAAGGAAAATCCTTAAAGAAAAATATTTTCCTTAAAACATCCTTAAAAGATTTTTAGCTTAAAAATGCTTGTATGGCCTAGCCTTAACGGCCCAATTACATCGTTAAACCGGCAACGCTGTTGGGTCCGTTTATTAGGCAATTTTTTTCCGCATGTTTCTCGGAAACGGGACTTCCAAATGGCCTGAAATTTTGCCTAAATTGTTTATTGGACTATGTTTTTTCATCAAATCTTGGTACTTTTTTAAAATTTTGTTTATTTTTTGAAAAAAACTGTTTTAGCTTTTGTGGTGTTTCAAAATTGGCGCGCCCATATTACGTCAGAAACAGTCAGAAATACCCTTTATAGAGACCTGTAAAACTAAATTGGAAATATTTGTAATTTTCCAAATAATGGACACCTAATTTCAAAAACTCTCTAGATTGTATTAATAAGCTTTGTAATCCTCTTCCTCTAATAAAAAACAAATTGAGTATTATTTTCCTCTAAAGCTAAAACATGCGGAAATGTAAAAACATGGACTATACTGGTTACCTATCAATATTAGTTATATGCCTAGCATCAAAAAGTACTTAAATGGTTATATTATAGATACCGCCACCATCAAAATTAACCACCCACGTCTTTTTTTTGTGAGCTTACCCTAGGCATAGTTTCTAGTGTTCTCCTTTCCTAAATGTATTCGGCTAAGAGAGATCTAGCATATATACCTAGGTAACACCCCTTACCAGGAAAAAAAATTTATGCCATGCAAACATCGAAATTGGTCGACTCACTGTATTTGCAACTAACCAATGTCAGTGTGTCTGCCTGACATTCTTCATAACCTTAGTTTTGTCGTTTTGTTTTGGAGTTAGTCGGCCTGGTTTTTGTGTTTTATTTAATAATTTTTCCTTTGGTGAAAAGCTACTTTTTAGAACCCTTAAGTGGTCTGTGTGTATGGCCATTTGACTAGTTGTCACTGCTCTCAATTCGATCACCTAGGTGATAAATAAACAATCCCCCATAGGGTCACTGGATCCTGAGACCTGCGGTCCCAGCCGCAGGTTTTAGGATCCAGTGACCCTAATCCCCAATGATTCGCGGCGCAATCTGTGAACAGGAGAATACAGTAAAGAAACCAGAGATAGATAATGAGTGGTAGATGACGTATTGAAATCGATTGACAAATTTATATTATCTCTGGATTGTTCTTGCGCCGTTAAGGCGTAATGCTGCGTACAAACAAACCCAGCCAGAGACAAGTAAGTACCTACCATATAATGTACCTATGAAAAAACACTAGACTAAAAAATAAAAGGCTAAAACTGTAAACGAATAAAAAGTTGATTGTTGAGTTATAAGTAGGTAGGTGCAGGCACCCAAAGAAGTTATTTTTGTCCACCTTTTCAAAATGTATTTCAAACATACCATTAAGTAATATGGCTGCAGTCTCCAGGTTCTCAACCTCCACTCTCGTATCTACCTCCTCATAGTTCAGGAGAACTGCATAATTCTGATTCGCTATTTTTACCAGCAAAATATACACTACTTTTTCACATTGGTATTAACTGCAAAATTAAAAAAAAAACAATTGTTTTCATTTACATAACCTCAAAAGCTATAACCAAAAGTTTGACCCAAGTCCAGAGTCTGGTAATAAATGATTTGAACCAAAATAAATTTGGTTGATAGGACAGGCCTCCACTTTCACTACTTTGGTTAGAACCGGACCGCCAAAATGCATTGGTAAATACCAAAGAAGAATCATTCCAGGACAAAATTCGCCTTTAATATGTCAACTTTTTCACCTATAGTCATGACAGTCGTTATATTTAGAGAGTTTTTCCATGTTTTTGTTCGAAATTGTTTCATTTCTTAATTAGTAAAATAAAATAACTGCGGGTATTTCTCTTTTTTTTGTCCTTTTTTTGCTTTACGTCAAAGACAAAAAGCAATTAAAATATTCCGGTTGTGGTCTTATTAGAGCGTACCGTAGGCAAAATCGGTTATTTTTCTCCCGTATCCAAAAATAAAGCAACCGAAATACGTTACATAACGGGACCCGATCGGTTATTTTTTGCAGCCAACCAGATTTATTCTGTGCAAAAGCTGCAGCTGATAGGTGATAATTCGTTTCGTTATTTAGTTAGAGGTTTTTAATTTTTTTTATGAAAGTGAATTTGCAAAAACAGTAAATGTTGTTTTCTTTTCTTTTCTATTTACATTCGCAGGCAGTTTGTATGTGAGAAAAAGAATACGGTTATGGTAATAAGGTAAGCAATTAAGGTGACCATTAACTCTATTATTCAAATAAAAATCTAACCTTAAAAAATTTAACCTCAAAAAACAAATATTGTGCGACAGCCAGTTGATGTCGCTGAATTCCACCGGCGAGAGTGGAGGGATACTCTTGTGGCCTAAGGACATTTTAAGGGCGCCTTGTTTCTTGAGAGAAGGACTATAAATACGGCCTAAGCGTCCAACGATCATATCCTTTGGCCTATCGCCTCTAGCAGATCCGGGATTACAAAAAGATAGTAGGGATATTTTGGAACACTTATTTGACACTTCGCAGTGTTTGTGGTAATTACTGCGTCTGCGCAATAGCTAAACGTCATTCTGTTGTGGTAATTAACCACTACCACTGCAGTAGCTACGAATCCATTTCGTTGTGGTTATTTCTCTAGTTAATTTTAGAGAATTTTGGCGCAATTAATTTTAAAATATTACCACGTTCCAACATACAAAACACTTATATTGTAAAATGAAGCCCATTTTTTTGTTTTTTTTTTCATCTCTAAATTTTTTTTTTGGTGACAGTTTTTAATGTGTTCCAAAAACTCTGGTAAAATCGCTGCGAGGTAGTGGTAGCAGTTGTTAAACACTACCACAGCGGCTGTCAAAGTTGTCAAAAATTGCCAGTCTTATTTCCGGTTCATGAAAAATCGAAAGTTGCTTACCTATAAATGTATTTTTGTTTGCAAGTGGTAGTGTATCCCACCGGCATATCTCCTATTACATTGCAGGATTTATTAGGCCTAAAAAAGATAATTAGATGCTACATGCGTGTACAGGGTGACCAAAAAACGATGATTTTGAGGGTTTCAGCTACTTCTAGAGAGAGAAAAGTCGACCAACCTTTGCGAGGCGAGGTATTTTTCTTATGAAACACCCCAATTTTTTTAATTCTTTTTTAATTGCCTTAAAAACGATGTGCGTCTGACGAAAATCGGATAAGTAGTTAAAGAGTTATTAAATATTTTCCATAAATCATATAGTAGGCTGTGATAAAGACGGCGCGGTTATAATAGTGGGCCTTGAATTCACATAGTCATCCCATATAACTATTAGGTGTATAAAGGCCCAGGATAGTGCGGTTAAAAACTCGCAATTTACATTTTTGCTGGCAGAAAACTTCTAGGGCACAGCTAAAGTAGACTCTGGCACATTTTTAATGATAGTTAAAATCAATCACCCGCCTCTAAATCCAGAGGCGCAGGCAAAAGATCATTTTTAGAAAATTAGCATGACACGCTCCAATGTACATCATCCGTGTGGCAATATTTGACATCCTACAAAGTTCTTTTATAGCTCAAGATTGGAGAGTAAGCATAGTTTAACGCTAGTTCATTTCCATAATTGTATCATTCACTTTCTGGACCACTTTGCGCTCACTCGTTCTGCATCCTATGAACAGTTTACAAGCAGTGTATACATTCAAAACTAGATCGAAATATGCTCCAAAATTGTTATTATGCAGGTAGCTTCAGTAGAAAAAAATAACGTTTTATGTGCTCAGTCGTGCAGCTTATGCATATACTTATTCTCCAATCTTGAGGTGTCGGAGTTTTAAAGTCTGCCTTATAGAAAAGTGTAACCAAAACCTGACATCCGGTTAAGCTAACATCGTACATTAAATATTTTTAGAATCAACATGATATGCCCTTTCTACAAATGAAATCAAATCAAGAATCGTATTATACATTAAGGAAAGACGATCCTTCAAAAATCAGTAAAATTTGAGATTTTTTTCCAAAAATTTACAAAATTAAATATTGTGTTTGAAGAGACATTATTCAGAAACTCAAAAAGTAATCCAAATTCTACCAAAACACAAAGATTTACCGATAATTTCTCTTAATTGACCAACTCCAACAATTTTTAAAAGGTGACCAAAATATTTTTGCAATACAAGAATGTGTCGTTACACACAGCGTGCAGGGCAACCTTCGTGTCTGCTTCACGGATAAGAACTGAACAAAATTGTAACAGAACCTTTTAGAAAATATCATGTAGATTATTTTAGTGCAGTTCTAACAAAATTATCCTCTCAGTAATTTTGCAATATACAAAAGATTGAAAAATGTATGACTTTTTCAAAAAGTGCAATTTTCAGTATTTTCACTGTTCCATGATTTTTGATAAACGCTCTTCAAAATTGATCATGACTATGATTCAATTTAGACTTTTTGGAAAGGTTGGCTTCTGCTAAATATCATAAAATCAAAGTCAACTACCAAAATCGAAATTTCCTTAATAAACGGCTAAGATCGATTTTCAAAAAATTATTTCAGCTTTATGAGGCGGGCCTGAACTAAAATTGTGGCTTTATGGGATTCACAGAACGTTCTAGATATGTTTTAAATATTCAAACTCAGAATCGTACAAATACGCAAGGCATAAAAATGTTTTTATTCAAAATATGTAAAAAAAGTGACAATAATTTTTTTTCCAATTTTTTATTTTGACCTGCGGAAGAAATACTCAGCTAAGTCCCACAAACATTTTTCTTAGACCGACGAGTAGATAGATTTCTTGACTCTCGATTAAGCTATAAAAAAAACTTTGTAGGATATCAAATGTTGTCACACGGATGATGTACATTGGAGCGTGTCATGCTAATTTTCTAAAAATGATCTTTTGCCTGCGCCTCTGGATCCAGAGGGTGGTGATTGATTTTAACTATCATTAAAAATGCGCCAGATTCTACTTTAGCTGTGTACGAAAAATCTTTGCCCTAGAAGTTTTCTGCCAGCAAAAATGGTTATATCAGTCATCCAATTAATTTAACCCTCGATTGATAAACCGGTCTTAAAAGTAAAAAAAAAATTGTTACCAAAAAATAAAAAAACTATTTTGTTTCTAATATATCAATAATAAATTATTATAGTTACCTATATTTTATGCTCAGACAAAACGACCTCTACCACAGTCGAGATATCGTATGCCTGATGACGTCATGATGGCGGCGACCGACGCCTACTCAGTGCTTTGTTTACATTCGGTGAAGAAGGTTAGAAGTTGTTTTATTTTTTTTTTTAGCGGTTAATTTTTCTTCTAAATATTATTAAAACCTTACAAACAGTTTCTTAAATGTTTAAATAACAGGTAACTTATTGTTTTTGTATAAAAATTTGCGCAAAAGCCTGTTTTTTTTTGTAAATAGGTTGAGAAAAGGTTATTAATAATTTTTCGCCGGTATAAGTAAAAAATTTGTTTGAAAAAGTGCTTGGGCATATAATTTAGAGATTTTTTGTTTATAGGTACCTATCCCAATGAGCATTTTCAGAAACTTCTGGTGACATATATTTATATAATTATTATAAACAGGGTTCCATTGATACCTTAGGGTATTTAGAAGTTTCCTACAAGAATTGAGTTTGTATATTTGTTTTATTAAAGGCTCTAAATTGATGGTACCCTAAACTAACATAAAACTGGGGTTAACAATATTTCCACGGACATCTTTATAAAAATTAAAGTCATCGGTTCAAATGTTATATAAATTGGTGTTTGAAATCTTTCTGTCAACCCACCTATAAAACCGTAAGTAACTATCAATTAAAGATATATAATAGATTGGTTTTTAAAATGTTGCTATCAACCCACTTATAAAACTTAATTAACCAACAACAAATTTATATAAGATAAGATTGAAAATATTTCGAGAGACACATATAAAACCTTGGGAACTCACACACAATAGTTATATAAATTGGTGTCTGTAATATTCTTATGAACTCATTCATAAACCTTTTTTGCCCATAACGTTTTTTCTATAATGTTGTTATTTATTTCTTTATATAGTGATTATAATACAACTGTTTTTAGAACAAAAAAAAAACAATTATAATTTATTTTGGCAATTATAATAACAAAACAAACAAGATTTTTTAAGGTTAATTTTGTGACATCAAAAGGCGCGTTTTTGCGATATCAAAAGGAGCGTTTTTGCGACATCAAAAGGCGCGTTTTTGCGAGATACCATACCATTATTATCTTGTTCTAATTACATCAATCTGAGAGAGATAAGAGATCCAAATCTTCTTGAGATAGTTGCCGATGACAGATATCGGGATCGAATGCATTTTACACCCGATTCCCACCAGCGTTTCCCATGCGCAGTCACCCTGACTCAAAAAACTCATCACGTGGTCCGACATGAACTTGTATAGGCAAATCTCGCTTAGACCACGTGATACGTGATTTGATTCGGGGGGCCCACGAATGAGAAACGCATAGATGGGAACCGTCTTTTAGAAAAAGAGAACAATATAGTAACCGTGTTAAGGTCGCAAAAACGCACCGTGAAACGTCGACCGCATACGCTGATACGGCGGCAAATGTGAACACCCCGGAAAATACTCGCCTGTACACCCTTCGACCCCGCAATCTAACTATATTCTTGAGATAGTTACCTCTGACAGTTATGCGGGCTTGAAGTGTGTGGGGGCGGGTATTTTTCCTGGTATGTGTAGTATGCTGGATCTCTCGAGGAATGCATTTAGGAAAAGAGAACATTGGTAACTATGTTAAGCTCGCAGAAACGGACCATCAGTGTTCAACATTGCGCCATCTGCAGCCCTTTGTTCCAAGTAGCATCATTTTTTAAAAGGGTCATAAAATAGTGTTTGTCGAGGTAAACAGTGGTATAGTTGTATTGTTTTTTTTATAGAATTGTCGGAAATTTTCGCCATTTTGGATTACAAAAATAGGTTTTTGGCCTAAATAAAAACGTTATTTATGGGGTTTCAACATGTGTTTCAATCGAAATATTGCTTGTTACGGTTAAGAACGACATACAAAATTCAATATTTGTCCCAGAAAGAAAAAAATGCTTATGAAAAAAAAACTGATATTTAAATGAATATTTTTTTTCCCGTTTTCTCAAGTATTTTTGGAGCCCATGAAATTTACGTGAGTGTATTCGAAAACTATACAGTACACACGGGACCGCAGCTGATTTTCAGAGTAGGATGACTTGAAAAACAGCTTTTATTTGACTATAGTATATAAATATTCATATTCCTGCTTCAGTTTATCTCACTTTCATTTTTATTTATTTTAGAAGATTGCTAAACACCATTTTATAAATTTTTTTATTGTAAAAAGAAAAAGAATAATACATAACAAGCAAAGGGAAGAAAGATGGAAAATCTATATTTCTAAATCCATAAAAACCTTTAATTTGTTATGTAGTGTTGTTAGAACAGTTGTAAAACCTTTTTATAATAATCTCTATACTTGAGGGCTCATAAGGAAGTTTTATAAAATCTATATGTTGTTTTTCTATCCATTACTATGTACCATAAATTTTTATAAGCTGGTGTTGAACAGTTGTTTTTCAAGTCTTTTTTACTCATTTAAGAGATATATTAGAGTTATAAAATTATCACCAACACTAAATAATATAACTTTTGGTTATTTTATGAAGGTTTTATATTATTTGCTGTAACTTTTATATAGACAAAAATGCTCATTGGGATGTGTTATGTTGTAACAAGTGAATTTGGCATAAATATTTTATGTTCTTTTTTTGGAAATGCCCACTTCTTGTTGCAAGAGCAACTACAAAAATAATATAAAATATATCGGTGTTTCGATTTCCAAAAAGTTCTGAACTAACAGAAAAATGGCTGAATGCAATTAAACGTGAAAATATTACCCCAAACAAAAGTTCAAGAGTAAGATAAAGAAGTGACAAAAGTAGTGAAACTTGAGTATGAGATTTAGAATATTTAATTTTCAACAAGATGTACTTACCTACGCTATTGTACATTGCATTATAGGTTTGCACACTACAAAAATTATTTTACTAATTCTTGTTCAGAGCAATAAATTCTACCTACAGTTAAAGTCTTTAGGGAATTTTGTATATGTGTGAGCTAAAAATAGCTCTTGGTTAAATTTTCTAAAAATGTTTGCCTCTAGCGTAATTAAAACAAAGTTTTAGGTCTCATTTTAGGCAAACACACAACATAAAATCTAATTAGGTAACTCCTTTCATCCTTTGTGAGCCCCCCCTTAAAATATTCTTCGGCGGGTCAAAAAAATCAAAATTTAAAAGAGTTTTTGGCACTATGTCATAAATTTTTGTTTTTTTTAAAGCAATTTTTGATATCAGCTAGTTTGTACTTTTAGTTTATTTTATTATTAGCCATCCATACATAGTGTGGAAGCTATCGGGATCGTCAAAAAAAAGTTTTTATTTCCTCTAAAAATATTTGGTTCAAAAAAGACGTAAATACAAAAATTTGTAATGGTATCTGTCTGTCTGTAACATGATAAACTCCTTTACCGATTTTTATCAAATTTGGCACAAAAATTCTCTGGCACCAGGCGGTGAGTTTTTGATGGGGGGTGACAAGAGGGTAGGAGGGTCGAGATTAAACTTTTTAAACAATTATAACTCACGAACCGTAGCAGCTAGCGACACGCGGTTTTCACATTAATATAGATATAATTGCATTTTCAACCAAAAAATATATTTTTGGAATTTTTTTTATTATTTTTTCTTTGAATGTTTTATGGATGGTTATACGTGTCTGCTGGCGCCATATTTTTTATACATTTTCGCCTGCGCCTTATTTATGACATAAAGTGAAGTGGGGTAAGTGAGACCCCGGAGTTATAATTTCGTATTTTCTTTTTGGTAATTGTTTAATTATACTTTCTTCTACTATATTTCTATACGAAATCATAATGAAAATAAAAAAAAAATAGCCATTCAAATTGTGGCAAAAATATTGATTTAAAAGTTGGGTTGGAAATTTTGTATGGCTTCTCTTAGGATTGGCTAGGTCTCTCTTACCCCAAAAGTCACTTTTTTTTGGGGTAGCTGAGACCTTGCCATAGGGCAAGTGGGACGTACTGGGTCCCACTAGCCTTAAAATCAAATTTGACAAATATTAATGTTTATTAGAGAGTTAAGTTATTTATTTGCTCTTTCTTTAAAATTTTGGATTAAGATTATATTTTTGCAGTTTTTATCATCTTAACAAAAAAATTTCTACAAATTTTGTAAAAAAATAATTATTTCTTCATGGAAATTTACGGTAAATACACCCACGTAATACTCATTCAATTTTTAGTCTTTTAGCAATATCCATTTATTTTTTGTAGATTGCTAAATCCAAATTTTAAAGTTTCTAGTCCCTCTTAACCCACTTCACATTAATTTTGGCTAAAATCTACAATTGAAACTATAACCCAACTCTCCGGGGCAGTTAACCCAATCCTGTCAAAAAAACCTCATAAAAGATCATAGCAAATAACAGATAAAGCATCAAAAGTTTTCATAATCTATGCTCAATAAACTTATGATATTTTATAATTTTTGACTAGTGAAAGTGAAACACAAATCCCGAATAGGCGTTCATCATATTTCACCAGCAAGTTGGCTTACAAAAGTTTACAATATTTTATGATTTTGAATATGACAATTCCTCATAAAGGTTAAAAGATTTTATAAGATCTACCTGTAACATTCTAAAATAAAAAATTACGCCATAACTTTAGCAATTATAGTAGGAGTAGTAGTAATAGTAGTAGAAGTAATGTAATAGAGATTAATATACAGTCAAACTAAACTATAACCTAACCTAGACTTAAACTACGACAACCTAACCCACTATAATATAATAACACTCCTTATTTATCGCCATTATGACAGATGATGTGATTATAGTTTTTTTATAAGATTTTATAAGTTCCGGTGGGCGACGACTTCATATATTTGTTTCAAAGGGCATATACATACAGCCACGGTACGTACACGTACGTAATGGTACGTACTTTGTACGTACCGATGATGTACATTTTCCAACAGTTTGTACGTCCCCGGTACGTCCTTGGGATGTGGCACAGTACGTACTATGTACATAACTGACAGGTACGTACATTTTATTTCCCATATAGGACCAAAATTGGACGTAAAATGATCGTACAAAGTGTACGTTGTTACGTACCATGTACGTACATAGTTTATCCCTAATTGGTCCCGGGACGTAGCGACGTAAAATGGACATAAAATGTACTTCGCTGGAACGAAGAGTATTGCATGTAGTAAGTAAGAAAGGAGTATACTATATAAGTATAGCTTTTTTAATTAGTTTTTAGTTGGTCAAAAAAACTGATAAAAATCAGGTGTGTTTTTTATCAGATTTATTGAGGTTTTTTTGACAGAGTGGACACATAAAATCTATAAAATATTCTAAGTTTGTCTGACTATAAAATCTATTTAATGACTTATAAAAAAAAATGTTTTTACCAACTCATAGAAAATTATAAATGTTCGTAGAAATCTGTCAAATTCTATGAGTTGGTCTGATCATAAAATATCCCAAAATCTTATGAAAAAACGTTTTTTTACAAACTCTTAAAACATTATAAAAGAACAAGGGTGTAATCATAGAAACCCATAAAATGTTATGAGTTGTTTTGATTATAAAATCTGTCAGAAAACTCATATAAACATCGATTTATATAATTCCATACTACATTATAAAAGAAAAAGAATTTAATTATAGAAACTCATAAAAGTTGATGTATCGGTTTGATTATAAAATCTCTTAGAAAATGGTGCTTTTATAAAACCATAAAATATGTAAAAAAATATCTGCACTTATAAAATTTTATAAACATTCATAAGTCTGTCTGATTATAGGATCAAATAAAAAACACACATATGAAACCACATAAATTCTTACCAAAATCAAAGACATAACTCATAAATTATTACAAACTTGTATAATGCTAAAATTTTGCCTCACAAAAGCTTATAATCCTTATAAAAACTGATAAAAATCAGGTCTGTTTTTTATGAGGTTTAATGCGGTTTTTTTTGGCAGGGAACTCAATTTAAAGAAAGCTTTGTTTAAATTTTGGTGTAATTTTAAACACTCTTTACAAATTTTTTGGAAGAGCTGTGGCCGCCCCTGCTATGTACTGTTTTTGGCCTAAATAATTATGGTCACACTACCTTTCAACAGGATTTCTTGGAAACCTATACTTAGTGAAGTACCTACCCTAAAAAGTATATAGAAATTTTAGATGCAATACCAAGCAGATTTCCTGGTTGCTCACAGTATTTAAAAAAAGAGTCAAGCTCCAGAGAAAGTCCAGAATCAAAAAGAAGGAGATTGAAAAATGATGCGTTACGTCAAGCTGTAGAAGAAAGTGTGGAAAGTTCTAATGAATATGCCGACCAACAATCATTGACAACTTTGAACGATATAATGCAAAAATTTTTTCAATAAAAACCTTCCATCCTGGACTCTGATCAAAACTAAAAATTATGTAACCTTTCTAAAAATGTTAGAAACTCCAAATCCAATCCCCACATACCTTGTTAGCATTAATGCAACTATGGAAACAAGGGTGTACTATAAATGGGCAGTGCTCAAGTCTGTGCAATGTGAAAATAAAAATATAATGTTGCCTGTAATCCTGTAATTTTTTAGAGGACTTGTTGGAACAAATTACAAAAAGACAAGAAACAAATACGGAATTTCTTAAAGAAAAAATTGATATGGTAACAGGCATATTAGACTCAATTGCGGAATTTATTCCAGAAAGAGCTAATTCCCTTTTTTAAAGAGCAAATTGGATTTTTAGAAAATTATAAACATATAAAACAAATAAGGTACTCCTATGAAACCCTTCTATTTTGCAGTTTATTTTTAGCAATTAGTCCACGTGCGTATAATTTTACAAGAAATTATGAATTTTTGATTTTGCCTTGCACAACCACTGTGAAAAAAGTGTGCAACAATTCATTAACTGACCCAAGAATGGAGCAGACTGATGATGGAATTTTACAATATATTGAGCTTAAAATGCCTCTTTTATCTGACAATGATAAACTACTTAACTTAATGATAGATGAAGTTCATTTGAAACCGTACATTGATGCAAAGGGGGGAAACTTAGTAGGAGCAGCTTTCAATTCTACGGAGAAAGCTATAAGTGCATGCACTTTTATGGTAAACAACATATCCTCATCTTACAAAGATGTTGTCCATGTGGCACCTGTGAAAACATTAAATGCAGAGGATTTGCAAAGATTTATAAAAAAAAATTGTATGTGGCTTAGAAAGTCTAGGCTTTCAGGTCCTTGTGATTACCACAGATAACCATCGAATAAACCGAAAGGCACTTTCTAATTTTGAAACTCCTCCCATTCTAAAGAATGAGTATGTACACTTCCGGCCACATAAAATGCCTACGCCGATTTTATATAGTGTATTGTGGGCCTCGCAACTCAGTAACCAGTTGTCAAACGCTTATATTAAAAAATTTCCCAACTAAACAAATTCGAAAAAGCCCAAATTTTGCCAAAATTAGATGGTGGTTGGTCGGTTCGAAGAGTAGAGGCCCATTACGGACGAAACAAGGCTACAATTGTAAGAATAAGAAGAAAGTATCAAGAAGACGAAACTTTAAAGCATGGTAAAGTGTGGCCAGTCTCCTTATTTTTGTGTTTACAATGTCAAAAGATCTAACCTGTAATTCGAAAACGTCAAAGTCAGTTGCAATAAGCAACGCAATTAGCAAAACTTAAATTCAACAGACCTGCAGCTAACTTCTGCTGTACGCATTTTATGTGGCCGGAAGTGTACATCCAAATAGCAGTGAATGTCCCCAATATTCGCAACAACTGGCTGAACAAAGATCCCTTTCAGTTTACATACCCTGATATTTAAAATTTTAATTTTGAAAGAACGGCCTCTTTTAATACGATTAGAGAGATGCAAACAAAAGAAGATGGCCAACTTTTAAAATGTGGGTATACTGTTTCAAGAAAAGCTCTGTATACAACATCAGTTGAAAGACAGAATATTAAGCTGGTACTACAAAATTTTAACCGCTCAACTGTTGTGGCACTATGAAGACACTTCCATATTTATAGAAATGTTTTGCACATGGTGGGACATAATGCATGTGAAAACCTATTTCAAAGGAATTAGGAAAAGAAATAAATACCAAGAACCCTTAAAAAAGGACTCATCACATGTTTATGAGTTTTTAAATAGATTTGTTCTGTGGCTAGATGAATGGGAAAAATATGCCACCAAATACAGCCTAACGAATGATACCCATAAAGCTATAAAACTGACCACTGGAGCGATGTTAAACATAGCTGACTACTGTCTAAACAAAAAGCATATGAACTATTTATTATTGGGCCAAATCCAAAACGATCCCATTGAAGATAGATTTGGAAAATACAGGTTGATAATAATTAAAAATAATTTCAAATTATTTAAAAATCATACTTTTCTTAACTAACGCAGAATATATAAACTGTTATTTAACTTTTTTTCGAGGAAATCTTTTTTTTAACAACTAAAGCATTCAGGATTTTAGTTTCTTTAAAGTTATATAATTTTTTATAAATATAAATAATATATTTTATAAAATAAAAAAGTTTGACTAATGAGTGTTGTCCATTTGATACTTAAATCCCAATCAAACACCATAATAATTACAAAGGAGGATATTTCATGCTTTATGTCTCATCCAGAAAGTGACATGGAGAGCTGTAATGTAAATCCGATTTTGAAAAATGAGTATCAAATTGAAGAGACTGAAATAGATCAAATTCAAGAAACAGTTTGGCCGTCACTGGTTTATATCTCAGGATATGCTGCATTATCGCTATTAAAATATATTAATTGTGAATACTGTAAAGAATACTTAATCAATTCGAGTGAAAGTTTCTCAGTTGACAATAATTATCCTACAAATCTAATATCCGCTAATGACAGGGGGGATTATCTTATCCTAAAGATGATGTTCTAGTTTGTGCTGCATTTGCTTAAACTCTGGAAAAAATTCTTGCCAAAGAAGAAATCTATTTAAAGGAGCAAAACCACCGACAAATTTTAATGACGATCACTTTGGAAAATATAAATGGGACAGACATGACTTTATTTCTAGGTCACAATTGCAAAAAACATGAAACCATTTTCATTATTAATAGAATTTTGTTTAAATTTGCCAATTTGCTACTTAAGAATTATGCTAAGAAAACAAATGACACAATTACTTCAAACAACTCCATTATGCCCCAACGAATTAAACCCTCGCGAGTAAAAAAATAATATACATTTTTTAATTTAAATTAGTTAATTTTATAGCAGTACTCTCGGCAGATACATTAATATTTAATTTAAAATTTATTTATACCATTTTTGTGAAATCTTGATACCTCAAAAATCTTTAACATTTAATTTTTTTTATACCAGATCTAGAAACTGAAAAAAACTAGTCTTAATTTCAAAAAAAATCAAACATCCCGCCATACGTCCGTCAAATCGATCGGCTTCATGGGCGGCCATCTTGTTTTCGATAATTGGCTTTCCGTAGAGGTGGTGTTGGCTCAGATTGTCAACCAATGCACTCTAGATTTTTTTATTAATGTGGCGTGCCGCCTTTATCACAGCCTATTATATGATTTAGCAGTTTGACGATTAGTTTATTCCAAATACAAAAACTTATCAAAAAAACACAAATTAGCCGTTGATCTAAACCTTGCAAAAATGGCCAAAAATAGATGGAATAAAATTTAAAATGCAATTTAAACCAAAACTAATTGTAAGAAAAACGGTGCGGTCTAAGGAGACAAAAAAATACAACGTACCGACACAGAGTACCGAACAGGTGATCCGTGGTACCGACGTCTTATAAATTTAACGCCATTAAAATATAATAAGATTAAAAACTTACCTAATCGACCAGGCACAAAAGTTCGTTAAAATAATAATTGTAACTTCTTTTTTATAACCACAAGGTTCAATATTTTATTTTTGTAAGGAACGCTGGGCGCAGCCATAGGTTAAGGAACTTCAATAGATATGACAGTTACGTGTTTAACGGTTCGGGAACTATTTGGATTTTAGCGAGTCTGTTATATTGATTTTTCTTTTTTAATTTGTAATATGACCACTAGATGGCTCACGGTTAAATTCGCGATAATCATACTATTGATTTTTTGTTAGTTTATAATATGACAACTAGAGGTGCTCTGTTTTTTTAATTTGCAAGCAATTAGTGTTTAATTTTCAAAAATATGCTTTTTTGCTAGACACAAAACAAAATTTTTATAATTATGTTAAGTTAAATCAAAAAAGCATATTTAAAAAAAATAAATATAAATTACCCATAATAATGCACTTATAGTACAAAACCTCTGGTTGTTTTATTATAAAAGATTATGGCATATATTTCAAAAGATGTTAGTTTATATTTTTGATAATAAATAAAATATTACAATATTATCTTGTCTCTGCTTTTTTAAATATTAAATAATTTTCTTTGAAATGTTTATCTTATTTTTCATAAAAAAAGAATAAATTTAACACAAAAAAAGTAATGTTAAACTCAAAAAATTTGCTGTATATATGTGAAATGGTAAATGCACACATTAGAAAAAATCTTGGTGTAAATAATATTAATACCCGTGGTTTGGAATACACAAGTGTCGCATTTTTTAACTTATTATCGATATATTACAAAAATTGGCCATAATAAACCTGGTGAAATAAGGAAAGGGCCTTTTAACACTATATATAAATAGTTAAATGGAGTCCAAATGCAAGTGTGGGTACGGCACTCCCTAAGTCCTCTGCGACCAGTCTGCAAAATATCCTCTGGAGCAAATTAGGTATTTATCACACACGTAAAATCTGTTATATATTTCATGAGCACTTAGTTTATTCGCATTTAAGGGCTTCACTATACTTCTGAAAAACAGGATTGCCTTTGGGGAAACGATATTTTTTTCATTAGGATCATGGCACGGTCTCCGCAGCTTTGAACGCAGCACACTCTAACTCTTTGTTTCTCAGCCATTGTGATCAATGGTTAAAATCACCCTTTGAACTTTTTTTGAACAGAAAAAATGACAAAATCACTTTTTAAAAACCTTGGCGAATCTTAGTTTCCAACATAGAAAAAAAATTGGGTTCGGTCTTGTAGTTTGTTTATGGTTTCCAAAATAGAACTCATAGTTATGAGTCATAACCGATATTCTGTCACCTTTGTCATAATGTGCCCTCTGACGGACAACCGTAGAAGGGGTAAGAGGCGGGCTGCAGATTTCTAGAATATTGCCAACATAAAAATTATTATGTTGGCAGTTCCTTTGCACCCGGAAACATAACCGCACTTTTCGCGAAAAATAATTATTGGCGGGAAGGGTAAAGTGACGGATCTATAGTTCCTTAATCTATAGGCGCAGCAAACAAACGAGGTTCTAGGAGGGAGGACGTTACGCCAATAAGAATAAAGGATATATCCCCGACAGAAACACGCTAATAAATTTAAAACCTATAGCTATAGTTGGTTCTGCTACACTACAACTATTCATCTGATTTTCGTAAGAGGCACATTGTTGCGCAGGAAATTAAAAAAGCATTCAAAAAATTTAAAAAATTGGGGTGTTCCATAAAAGAAATACCAGCTTTATGTTATTATATCTCAAAAACTAAAAGTGACTCATGGAATCTGATGCGGTAATTAAATTCTAGTTTAAATACTCTACAAAAATGCAATTATCACCACGAAGATATTTTCATAAATAAAAAAGTTATAGGGCCTATCCCAAAATACAGACTTTTCAAAAAGCCCTTGTAGCTCGAAGGGTGACATATTAAAATGCGGTTTTCACCAAAAATCTTGAAATTTGAGCCTTGCACAGGGGGGTCGAATTTTCTCTCTCTCCGCTAGAAGTACCCGAAACTCCCAAACTGTTGAGGTGCGAGAGAGAAAGAGCTGTCAACTGAAGCAAGCGAACGCGGGGAAGGCGAGTTTTGGTTTTTTTAAATAAATGTTTTTTTTAATAAATATCATGTTTTTGTCTCTGTAAAAAGCTCAAAATATTTGAAATCGGATGTGTAGATCAAAAGGATGTTCAAGAGTGAAAGATTTTTTTTGACTTAAGCATGCAATAAATTATAATTCAGGGTTCTTAGTGAAAATTAAAAGAAATACTTTAGGAAAACAGAGACAAATCAAATCTTTTAAAAAAAATGTAATTTGAATGAATTCAAGATTATAATTTTTATGCCAATCTTATGCCAAGAGAAAAAAATTACGTTCTAAAAAATAGCGTTAATACCCATGATGGACTTTTGTTAATAGATATTAGGGAGATTTTGGTCAGGCAGTTTAACGGCAAATTTCGTTACTCTTATGGTTACCGTTACCGTAAATAAAGGTAACTTCAAGAGGTTAAAAATACAGCTTTTGAACGTAGTCAATCGTTTGGCGGTAAACATAACCTTACTTTTTTATTGACTTTTGATGATTTTTTTTCTCAAGTCTTTCTTTTATTTGCTTTTCTAACCATATCATGGATGAAAATATTAATTTAGTGATAGGACTGGGAGACGGACACCCCAACATAAATTTAATCAGGCAAATGATTTTGTAAGATATATTTGGTTGAGTACTAGAAGAAATCGAGCCTCTGCAAACTTATTTGTACTTACTCACCTGTTTACCAAAAAAAAAACCGGAAAAAAAGGCACCCCACTACTACTATAAACACGGTTAACGATTTTTTAAGATTTTCGAAAATATCCTTTACAGATGGTTAATATGCCTCGCCAGAAGTACGAAACCGTTTGCGCGTTAAATTTTATTTTTTTTTTTTCAAAAGTTACAGGCATAAAAAGTTACAAAAACAAAAAACTTACGGGACAGCGGAGTGAATAGCGATGCTGGGCGGAACACCCCCTTCATCTAAAACACTGTAAAATATGTCAAAATGTAGGCAAAGGATCAACCTTTGTGCGTCACTTTTTGGTTTTTTTTTAACCTCAATTTTCCGAAAAACATCGAAAGAAAACAACACAATATTTTTGGATTTTCCAACAAAACACGACATTTAACGTCATTTCAGTGTTGCCAACCACGAAACTGCGTCATTTGCAAAGAATCAAGAAAGTTTTAGTAGTTCATCCGCACGGGCATCAACTTGCCAATTTAGGCGCGTAATTTAAATTTGAAAATTTTCTTCAATTTAAACAAAATTTAGGCGTTTGGATTTGGAAAGGCAGGGTCGGGTTGCGTTGGGTTGGGTCCGATTTCATAAAAGAAGGGTTGGGTTGGATTGGTTGGGTTAGTTTGGTTGTGTTGAGTTTGATTTCATAAAAGAAGGGTTGGGTTCGCTTGGGTTAAGTTTTCGAAAAGAGGGTTTGGATAGTCTGTAGCCCATACTTTTTTTTTGTTTTTTTTTTATAGCGAAGGAAAATCTTCAAAAGATGCCCGCCAAAATGGTCTTCCGAGCATGCCCAATTCAGCCTCTCTAGAGGACCGCCTACGGACTAATACAATTTTTCTTTCCCAAAACCAAAAACAATCCAAACCCTGCCCGTGCGGATGACCGACCAACAAAACATATGATTCTTTGCAAATGGCTCCCAACCCTTCTTTTATGAAACCCAACCCAAAATGAATCAAAACAACCCAACCCAACCCTTTTTTCTCAAAACCAAGAACAATCCAAACTTCGCCCGTGCGGATGACCGACCAACAAAACATATGATTCTTTGCAAATGGCTCCCAACCCTTCTTTTATGAAACCCAACCCAAAATAAATCAAAACAATCCAACCCAACCCTTCTTTCACAAAACCAAAAACAATCCAAACCCCGCTCGTGCGGATGACCGACCAACAAAACATGTGATTCTTCGCAAATGGCTCCCAACCCTTCTTTTATGAAATCCAACCCAAAATAAATCAAAACAACCCAACCCTTTTTTCTCAAAACCAAAAACAATCACGCCCGTGCAGATGACCTACCAACAAAACACATGATTCTTTGCAAATGACGCAGTTTCGTGGTTGGCAACACTGAAATGACGTTAAATGTCGAGTTTTGTTGGAAAATCCAAAAATATTGTGTTGTTTTCTTTCGATGTTTTTCGGAAAATTGAGGTTCAAAAAAAAATAAAAAAGTGACGCATAATGGTTGATCCTTTGCCTACATTTTGATATATTTTACAGTGTTTTAGATGAAGGGGGTGTTCCGCCCAGCATCCCTATTCACTCCGCTGTCCCGTAAGTTTGTTGTTTTTGTAACTTTTTATGCCTGTAACTTTTGAAAAAAGAAGAATTTTTTTGACGCGCAAACGGTTTCGTACTTCTAGCGAGGTATCTGTAAAGGAATTAAAAATCTTCCACCACAGAATCACATCAAGTTTGGTTGGTTGTCTTTTTATCGGTAAAGGTAGTCGCTATTCGATGCTAATTAGCGTCAGTGGTTACCTTTAATAAAGGTAACAGCCTGACAGAGCGCTACTGCGCCTGCCCAGAATAAAGGTAAGGATAAAAGACTAACAAAATACCTGACCAAAATCTCCCTATTATAAATTTAATGTTGGCTTCAATTTGATAAATCTTTTGCTTCGTCATGCATGATTTTACGGTTGGTATCTTTCTTGTGCAAGTGATCCCGCCTATACTGTTTCTTACTTTTTACAAATTTCTATCCTAACTGCCTGGATAAAGCCTTCATCGTCATCTTGATTTACAATGAGCTTCCACTTGTCATTTTTGTTGGTGCCTATTTTGGGAAAAATCGTCCGACTAATTGAATCGCACATAAATCGTTCCGAATCGTCCTCACCTAATCGGTTCGTTATTTCGTTGGGAGGCTAAAAGTAAATTATAAAGGTCCTGTTAACTTGATCCATTCTCAAGGCAATTTTTTTTTAATTTTGTCCAATCAATGTTTAAATTTTACACCGTGAACTATACGGCAAACTATAAGTTGTGGGGAAAGGGGGGCTAGGTTGACGGTATCCTTCCCCCACCCAAATAAAAGGATCCCGCTCACTTAGCATTTCCATTGGCTTTCGGTTGGAATTGACTGGACGTTTGATATGTTGTAGATTCTCCCTGATCAGCGTTTAAATAGACCTCTTTTTGATCCGACCCACGGTTTCAGAGATATAGGTGTTGAAAGTTGAAGGTTTCAGATTTTGGGGATTTTTCAGTAAAATAAGTTTTTTGCCTATTTTGTTGTATTCGAGTAGGTAACTTGCTACTTCCAGTACACCAGTTTTTAGGTAGAGAACCAAGCTATTGAACGCAATGGCGCACCATTGAGTTCCATAAGCCAGAGGCTTAGAGGAGGAACTACTAATAAAATAACTGACCACCAGATATACAAAACTTAATTTTATCACGTATTTTCCTGAAACAACTAAACAAAGCCGGAAAATGCATCCTTGTGAGATAGGAAAAGACAAAAAAGTTGTTCAATTATTTTCATAATTCCGCGATCTCATATTATCTCGAGTAGTATCTATCTCTCTCAGACGCTTGCGTCGTAAGTGTAAACACAGCGACCTTCCACCACAAAAACTGATCTGTGACAACTCAACAGTGAACGCAATTCGATTAAACTTGATATTTGACTGGTGCTGTTTCATTTGAGCGGCGCGGCGTTGCTCAATGTGGTTTGTGTGGTTTTTGGAGTTTTTTTTTCAGTGAGTTGTACACATTTTTAAAGTTTAATAATTTTATTTCAAAAAGAAAACTATAAATTGACAACATAATGATACGCGAGGGTTTTTTGTGTAAAAACCCGGATAAGCGGAACGAGGAAGATTGGAAAACGTCATTTCATCGGTAAGTGACGTAAATTCCAGTGTCGTATCTCTAGTAAAAAAACCGCATAGAATTTCATGAAAGTTCGTAATGGTAAAGCCATGATCAATGTTTACTAAATTTAGGCTTCAAATATTTTAGCATAATTTAATGGGTAACGTTTTTGTTTAAGCAATTTTTGCTATGTTTTTCACATTTTTGTGCCATGATTTTTCTTACATTTTAAAGCTTTCTTTCCAAACTTTCGATTTCTAGAACAAAACAGTCAAGTTTTCATTGTTTTTTAGGCGTTCAAAAAAAGTACTGACAAAAAACATATTTTCTCTGAAATCAAAAATATTTACAGACAGAGGGCAGAATTTTAGAGGTAGATGGAGAGATAATTTAGTAAAGTGCAAAAATATTTAAGTTTATTGAAGAGAGACAGCAGGCTATAAAAAAGTACTTTAGAGAAAGATGAAAATAATTTAAGGCAACTGTTTAAAAATTTTTGTTATGTTATCTGTCTCAAAAACAAAATTATGATTGTTTTCCACAAACCAAAACTACAATTTTTTGCACTTGACGCGCGTTTCGCTAACAACGTTAGCATCATCAGGAGACGATAATTTTATGATAATAATATTGTTTATCGTCTCCTGATTATGCTAACTTTGTTAGCGAAACGCGCGTCGAATGCAAAAAAGTGTAGTTTTGGTTTGTGGAAAACAATCATAATTTTGTTTTAGTGCAACCAAAGGTTCCAAATTCCCAACATAGATGTTATCTGTCTGTCATCTTGAGTGGTGTCGTGCATATGATTTTTATTTTGTCAGCTTTATACAAAAAACAGCAAAAATTGTAGCGATTTTTCAAAGCATAAAGAGTGTGAGACATAAGGTGGTATTCATTTCTTTCAATCAAAATTCTTTACAGTCTTTAAATTTATCAAAAAACGTATTCTACTATAAATGAATTTAAGCCCATCTAGAAATCATTTAACAGGTAATATGGTAAAGCTATGATGACCCTTATAATAATTTAGTTAAATACCTGTTAAAATATACAATAGTTGGCCAGTTCAAATTAGATCTAAGCCTTATTTTAAATGCAAGAAAGAAATTAAAAAATGGTTGCAAACAAGTAATTATAGAGTAAACTTTGTTGTGTGATGGTAAAATAAAATCCATAATATTACATTACATTATAAATAATATAAATTATAATTTAACTAAGTTCTTAGAGACCAAATATTAATTTATGAAGAAACTAAAACGTCAAATGATATTAGTTTGATAAAGGTGCACGCTCAGCATCTTGGATGCAATTGTGCATGCATAGGCAGCAAGGAGGTAAATCACATTGTTATTTTTTATTTTGCTATATTGTTACATTTGCACTGCTAAGAATATAAAAAATTATTCTTGCAATAAAATTTATATAAAATCCAATGTTTTTTATTTCTTAAAATGTTTATAAAAGCCTTTTGCTTTTACAAAAATCAGTAAACCTTGCTGGAAAATTTAAAACGAGTAACCAGATTACCTACCTATAATTACTTCAAGAAACACAATTAAGTATATTATGTGTCTAACAAATATCGACCTATGTAAATTTACTTAAATATTTTTTCCCGCCGCCACTGCTAATGCTTCGTATCCCAGCCAAAACGAAAATGCGACGTTGCAAAAGGCTGATCCAAACCAAAACATTAGTGAAAAATCTTTATATTTATATTCGTTTTTTATTCATAAAAATAAAAATTATATGAAGGAGTCAACAAAATTGCATGTTATCAATGGTATGCCAAGTCTACTCCGAACAAGTCAATGCGAGCACAAATTTGAAAAACGTAAAATTTTTTTTTTTAATTGCAATTTTTCGTAAAATTGCTCATTGAAAAAGAACAAACGGTAAAATATGTTTTATTTTTTGACATGTTATAGAAAAATCTTAGTACACTTTGTGAAAAACGCCCGTGAACCTGGAAAAAGTTCGACTTATTGTCCCTATTTCTACTATGTATATGTGTATGCCACGCTAGAGACCAGAAGGCTCAGCCGATTTTGACAAAAGTGGTACCACTGGAGCGCTCTGAGTCTCAGAGGTACTATATGCCATGTATTGTTCAAAAAGAAAATCAATAGGGCGGATGCGAAACCTCCAACTCTCAACACCTATATCTCTGAAACCGTGAATCGGATTAAAAAGAGGTCCATTTAAACGTTGATCAGGGAGAAAAGATCTACAGCATATCAAACGCCCAGCCCATTCCAACCGAAAGCCAGTGGCAATGCTAAGTGAACATCCAAAAACAGCGCAATATGTCATTGTAAGTAATTAAAAAACAACAAAATGAATCTCGTGTCCGCAAATAAAAATTAAAGTAACACTCGTGGCATATCGGACAAAGCGTTTTTGTTTCTCACTTTATTACGACCAAGCCTCCAATGTCTAATGGAGAATCCAGACACCTACAGACCTGTTTCATCCTTATTAGGAATCATCAGGGAGTCATATGATTATACCTGGCAGTTGAAGCTACACAGGGACCATGCACACCTCTCGAATTTAAAACAAAAAGTTTGTAATCCTTGGGGACGTAGTAACTGTGTTCAACTGCCAGGTATAATTCTATGACTCCCTGATGATTCCTAATAAGGATGAAACAGGTCTGTCGGTGACTGGATTCTCCATTAGAAATTGGAGGTCTGGTCGTAATGAAGCGAGAAACAAAAACGCTTTGTCTGATATGCCACGAGTGTTACTTTAATTGTAAGTAATTATAAATAAATTTTGACACTGCAATAATTATTACGTGTGTTGTGTCTTGGTATCGTAGAACATCGTAGAAGGCAGTCCCTCAATCAAACCTTATTCATTTGGGAGGGCAAACGCATCAAGAATATTTCTGTTCCTTTACGGTTTCAAATAAAACATGAGACAAATATATTAACGCAGTGAACTCATTGTCTTAATCGAGGAGGAAGAATTTAGCATAAATACTAGCACACCGTCTTAAGTGTATCGTGGTTTTTACGATTTTAAAATGATGTTATAATCTAGGTATTTAAACCCGATAATTGAAGCTTTCTTATTATAGTAACGCAATAATAAAATGATAAATAGATGTTTATTAATATGATTGAAAAATTGTATTCCATTGAAAATGCATTGAGGATCAAAGCACCTAACAAGATACAAGCATCAAGCAAGCAAATGCTTTGCTCACTCCCCTCTTATCTCCCTATTAGTGTAGAGGCATATGCCGATAATTTCTATCCCGTGGGATTTTGGATGAAGGAGTTTTGTGACTATGTGGGAGTGACAGCCCTTTAGTCACACAATCAAGTGTTACCGGGTGTTTTGTTCGCATCCGTGTAGAAGGGGTTGCCAAAAATCATAAAAAATACAGCTTTTGCAACCAAGATATGATTATACTCGATTCTATATAATTCGAGGACAAGGATTCCAAAAAATGTACTTTTAAGGTCATTCAATCTTAAATAACCATGAAAATCGCAAAAAAAACAAGATGTTTGCCATTCTCTATTAAAAAGAATTCTAATAATTCGACCTCTTCTCAGACCAACTTCAAATGTGGCTCGAAAAATATACCCCATTAAAATTAACATATTGCAAAAATAACATACTAAAGGCGAGGTTGGATATACATTACCATGTTCTGGACCAGGTGTTTTAGATGCCATTTTCCAAAATGTCGGTCGAAAAATCATAAAAATTCCAATTATGCCATGACTATTTTATTCAATTTTGTAAACAAGAAAAAATGTCAAGGTGGTGGACTTAGCGCCGCTTACATTTTGATATATCGGTCGGATGCCCCGGTTGCAAAAATTATATTTTTTATCGGACAAAGCGTTTTTGTTTCTCACCTCATTACGACCAGGCTTCCAATATCTAATGGAGAATCCAGACATCTACAGACCTGTTTCATCCTTATTCGGAATCATCAGGGAGTCATAGGATTGTACCTGGCAGTTGAAGCTACACAGGCACCATGCACACCTCTCGAATTTAAAACAAAAAGTTTGTAACCCGCGAGGAACTAGTACCTGTAATACAGAATCCTGTACCTTTCACTGTAAAATCACTCTTAAAAAGAGGTGACGTTCGCAGCAACACCGCCCCCAATTCGAGCTTCATACTACGTGGCCCTAATGTTAAGGCATTAGCAAGCAATCGCTCCGGAGGAGGCTTGTTGCGCAGAACTAAAAAGCCAAAATATTTAAAAAACAACAAAGTGAATCTCGTGTCCGCAAATAAAAATTAAAGTAACATTCGTGGCATATCGAAAAAGGTACAGGATTATGTATTTGCGGTATTCTGCACTTTTCAATTTTGATGTTTTTGTTTCTCAGCTTATTCGACAGGTGGCGCACACAAGTACTAGGTCCCCGCGAATTACAAACTTTTTGTTTTAAATTCGAAAGGTGTGCATGGTCACTGTGTAGCTTCAACTGCCCGGTACAATTCTATGACTCCCTGATGATTCCTAATAAGGATGAAACAGGTCTGTAGGTACCTGGATTCTCCATTAGATATTGGAGGCCTGGTCATAATGAGGTGAGAAACAAAAACGCTTGGTCCGATATGCCACGAATGTTACTTTAATTTTTGTTTGCGGACACGAGATTCACTTTGTTGTTTTTTTAATATTTTTTATATTTTTTGGCTGCCATCATGAAATATGAGGTCATATCAACCCCTTCTACACAGATGCGAACTAAACACCCGCACATGAATGTGTGTCTAAATATCTGTTAAATTTTCATCCTTGAACTTTATTATAAATGTTAATAAACAAGTATAGTCATGCCCTACTGGTACTACAATTAGAATTTTTTCTGATTTTTCGACCGCCATTTTGGAAAATGGCATCTAAAACTACTGGTCCAGTGTATGGTAATATATATCTAACTTCTGCTAATTCACTTATAGGTTATTTAAATTACTTTGTTGGCTAGACAAGTGAGTAGAGCATAAAATTCACAGTTCCGAAACTTAATAAAAACGACAGGCATATAGGTCATTTTTACCGTAGTATGGAATAAAGGTCTTAGGCGCCAAATCTAAAAAAATTGTAGAGAGATTTAAATGAAGTGTTTATTTTTGGCTAAGATGTTAACTTCATCCCCGGCACTGAAGTTTTTGCATAGTGATAAATTGGAAAAAAACACTACAAAAAGCTGGTTTTTCACTTGTACATAGTATTTTTCAGGACAATCACGGTCATGCATCAACTAAACTTTTTTTTTTCATAGTAAGCGGCGATAAGTCAACAAGAATTGATGACCGCCTTGTCATTTTTGCTTTTTTAAGAAATTGGATAAAGTCTTGGGATTTTCAGGTCGGATGACTTTGAATGTAAATTTTTTGGAATCCTCATCCTCTAGTTATACGAAATCGTGTATAATCATGTCCCGGTAGCGAAAGTTGTATTTTTTATGATTTTATATAACAAAACACCCGGTAACACTTGATTGCGTGACTAAAGAACTATCAATCCCACATAGTCACAAAAACCACAGAAATAAAAAAACTACGCAAGATTAGCTGATTCAGTTTTGAATGTCCGTCACGTACGTTGTGGTGTGGAGTATTAGTTTTTTAGTGATTTTGTTTTGTGTTGTTGTAAAAATGATATAAAACTATTCATTTCTTGGGATATTTAAAAGCGAATTATTTTAATTTATAACGAAGCGCAACAACCCGCCGCAAAAGCTTACGGAATGTATTCCAGTGTCCCTCTTACATTAGTAGAGGTATGTCATTACCTGACTTTTATTTAATTATGAAAATATTTAGCGATTACGAGTTTTTATCATTTTATATGTATCAACGAATCATTTGCGTACTTTCAGTGGTACAGTCATGTCTTGGAAAAATGCTCCCTAATTAAAACATTTTTGAAGAGGCTTTTGGAAACAGCGAACTAATTTTTTTTGTACATTTTTAGATTACTCGCAGTCAACTTAATAAGCTCTAAAAGTTTCTGACATAAGTTGTGAAACACGCTGTATATCTTCGGTTTTTTTTTGACGAAGAAGTCATATTTTAAACAACTTTGATCTCATGTGCAATATTACTGTATTTTGGCTATCGCAGGCGAAAAATTCTCTGGTAGGTAATGTTTTAATAAGGTTTTTAAAAGAAAAGTACTACCCACATAGCAATTTGTCATCCTTAGCATGTGCATAGAATATCCTCAAAAAGAAAAAGGATATACTAAGGATATTCTAAATTAATATTGAAAAATCCTAAACATGTGCTAAGAATAGATTACGTTCCGCTCTAATCACATGCTATGCAGGTTCTTAGGATGTGCTAATAGATATTCCTATCAGACGATTGGCATGTGCTAAATCTATAGTAGCGTAAAACCAGTATAACTCCTAAAATGTAGCTTTAAATAAAATAAAAAATATATTTTTAAGTTATAAACACCATGTACCAAAGTACGACGCGCCGCCGGGGTTTGAACCCACAATCTACAGGTTGATAGACCACTGTACCATGCGCTTATAAAGAAATAGGTTGAAACCGCGGAATATAAGCGTTTTGGCGGATTTTTATAGGTCGACTGAAAAGTGTTAAACATGATTAAAGCTTAATCAGAGAATTTTCGCGTTTGGTGGATATAAATGGACAAGCATCTCTAAACTCAAGGTTACCGGGTTCGTTTCCGGTCATCGATTTTTTTTATATTTTTTTTTAACTTATTTCTTCATTGGTATATACTTTTCATATGCTAAATATGTCCTAAAAGTATCCTTGTAGAATCCTACTAAAATAACATTCTTTTGATGTTCTTTTACGGTACCAGAATAGCTTGTGCGCTAAAAGGACCAAATAATGTTTCAATAAGTGATATATACTTTGCATATGCTAAAGATGTTCTAATAGGAACTTTATTTAGTAATATTTCCTTAGCATATGCCAAGAAAATACTTCTCATTCTTTCGATGTTCTTTTATGGTACCAGAATAGCTAAACGGACCAAAAAATGTTTTAAAATTGATATATTGTTTGCATGTGTCAAAGATGTACTCAAAAGGAGCTGCTCAAATGGTACACTCATAGCACTTGCTATGGATATCCTTAATAGCATATACTTAAATTTGTGAGATGAGGTTTATGCTGTGCATGTAAATGTATTGGTATTGTTTTTGCTGCGGAAACGTTGTCCGTGCTGTTTTACAGCACACTGTGTTATTTGGGTCTTTTTAGGTATTTCTAAACTTACTTCGTCTGCTCCAAATAAGAACTTGGGTACTTGACTTCGTTTCAGAATGTGCTGAACCTCTTTATACGGGTACGCTTCAAAGTTTTCGCAAAAGGTCAGTGACGAGTCGGCGCACTTTGGGGGCTCGTTCAATCTAGGTATCGCTTCTGGAATATTTTCAGCGTATTCGTCTGGAAAGACTATTTGTTGTTCGTTATCAAAGAATTCTAAAAATTGAGAAAATAAGTTAGAATTTAAACGACTATATAATGGCATGCGTAAAAGTGCGTTAAGTCACGTACGCTGTGCGGAAATGGATTTATCCTGTATCTTTCCCGAACGTCGTGCGGAAAAGAATTTTGACGATTTTTTAGGCCTACTTTTAGATATGTTTTTTTAACTCAAATATAAAGAAAATGCTAAAAAATCAGAGTTTTTTGCTATTTTTGTAACTAAAAATGAAAACATAATATTGTCCAGACACGCTGTTTTTACGCAAGTAGGAAAAATTTTGTACCTGACACGTGCGAAAAGTGTCTTTTCCGCCCCGGACGGCTTGCCTGAACTGCCGTCGCGTGTGGAACTTTTACGCACGCAATTGCGTGCAGGAAGTTGCATTTTCAGCACACCGTGCCAGATTGGATATACCCTCTGTCTTTTCAGCACGGTGTGTGGAAAAGAATTAAAAAATATTTTTACGTACGATTTTTTTACCGATTTTTAGGTCGAATTCGACTTTTTAGATATATTTTTTAACTCAAATGTAAATCATATGACAAAACAAACAGTTTTTTGCTATTTTAATACCTAAAAATTAAAATTAAATGTTGTCTGGATGGTTTTTACCCTAGTAGAAAAAAAATTTGTACCGGACACGTGCGAAAAGTGTCTTTACCGCTCTTGATGGCTTGCCCGAACTGCAACGTGCAAGTGCCGTCGCGTTCGGAAAAGTATCACTATCCGCACTTGTTAGGTAAATAACTATTTCTACTAGCGAGCGTAAAGCGAGTTTTTCCGCACCAATTTTCATGTGGAAAGAACAACTTTGCACCCAAAATTTTTTTACGCACGGCATTTTTTTGTTAAAAATTGTACTCTTCGGACTTTAAATTTTGATTTTGTAATGTGAGGTGTTTTCATTAAAAAGTCAAGAAAAAAGCATTGTACCTAAATCTCGCGGAAAGTGCCTATTCCGCCCTTGTCGGCTTGCTCAAATCCCTCTTCCCGTCGTTCATTCATCTGCCGTCGCGTACGTAAAAGTATCACTTCTACACTAGTTAGGTATATAACTTGAAATATAGGGTGGGCTTTAAAATTTTGGACTGTTTTGGTTTTTAAAAAAATTTTTGTTCTTTAACCGATTTTTATAAGTGTTAGCTTTTTCGAAAGGTAACTAAACAAGTTTTATAATTTTTTAACAAAAACCGCCATATATCAAAAATTCCAAGATGACGGTAAAAACTAAAAATCACATTTTTTACCACTTATAAAATTCGGTTTACTTATACAAAAGTTACATCCCAGTAAACACAGAAATATTCTTGGAATATTCCTCCTATATGATAAAAATGTGATATAAATCGATTACAGAGAGGGTTTTTCATGTATTATTAATATCAATAGAATATTATTATTTTTAAATATTCCTGTAACATGCTAAGAACATTTTTTAGATAAAATTTTATCTACCACACCTTTGACCAAAACAGTCTAAAATGTTTCTATTAGGTAACTAGTTATACTTCTATATTATACTAAATAATATTACATTACCTATAGTTTTTATCCAAGGAATGTTCTAAGCATGTTACAAGAATATTTTAAAAAATATTCATATTCTTATCATATTAATAACACATGAAAAACCCCCTCTGTAATCGATGTATATCACATTTCTATGATCTTATACAAATGTTCTTGGAATATTAATCTTCTTTGAATGTTCTTTTGTGTTTACTGTGATGTGTTCAAATTTCCTCTAAGTACAGAACCTATTCTAAATACCAAAAAATATTTTTTTTCTAATGTTTGTAGAGTAAGCATTCTTGAAACAACAGTTGTTAAAAATTTACAATTTTTGTATAAAAATTTTCAAATATCAAAAGTCCAAGATGGCGGAAATAGTATAAATACAAGATTTTCAAAAACAGATCTGCAACTTTTTTGTTAACTTTTTTAATAAAAATTAAAAGCCTTTACCATTAGAAGTTTAATGAAGTATCACTCATAAAATTTGGTTCATTAATGCAAAAGTTACGTTGACTCAAATTTCCTCAAAATAAAGAACTTGTTCTTAACACCAAAAAATGTTTTTTGAAATAACTTTTTAATTTGTTATCAGATTTTTATAGAGTAAGCCTTTTTGCAAAGACAATTGTTCCAAATTTACGATTTTTTTTACCAAACATGTCAAATGTCAAAAGTCCAAGATGGCGGAAATAGTCTCCATGTGTCATTATGATTAAGTTTTTGTTTACTGCTTCCTTTGTTTTCACTTTGATATTATCATAGTTACCTTACTAGTTAGCGTAAAATTGCAATATGTAAAGAGATTTCAAAACATTGACTATTTTTAACATTTTTTGAGGGTTAATCATTTTAATAAAAATCAGAGCATCAAAATAAATATTCATTTATTTTTTTTCTCTCGGTTACCAGAAATTCAGATTTAAAATTCTTTTGGGGTTAAACATGTGCAAGTAAATATTACTATAATGTTAGTTTTTTTTAAGGAGTATCTTTGTTTAATTTTTTTAGAGTCGCCGGCACCGCTTGCTTCCCTAGAAGATAATAGAGGAAGAGACCAATGATGACCAACAACTCCAAGGTCTTGCATAGACAGAGGCATAGCGCAGGAAAGCTCACAACATTATAGTAAAAATTATAGTGGTAAAATCCAGTATCACGTATGGAGATCCAAAGGAAATTCTTTAGAAACACAAGGGTTACCATTCAGGCTGTATCAGCGAGATGTCTCATATAGATCCATCTTTGTAGAAAACGGACCAGTATTATTTTTCACACTCCATTTGGAAAATATACATTTATTTCTACATGGTAATGGGAATGATGTATTCAGAATGACTATATTGGAAGTACCTGTTGAATGAAATTATGAGCAAGTACCGCAAACACTGACAAAGCAAGACCTAAGTTAAAGGCACAAATCGGCACAAATAAAGAAGAACACGGAGCAAGTGGGTCGAGCGAATTATGATTTTGAATTGATGTTGTGTATTTTTTTTAAATTGTAATTCAGCTACAATTTCTTTATTTTGTAAAACTTTAATTTTATATAACTGTGGGTTCAGTTTTATTTAAAACGGGGGGATATGTCGTGAATGCCCTTTAGGCATTCTATCTTGCCCTTGCTTGGTTTGTAAATGTTAACGACTCAGGTTATGAACCTAACAGTTCAATGAATAGATGTTTTTGTAAACTCACGTTTTGTTATCACATACATCCTATAAAACCAATCGAGCAAGAAGGGGTCAGTAAGTTTAGTAAGTTCATTAAGTCAGAAAGTTGTAATGTATTTCTCAAGAATAAGATAAACTGCTGAACTACGACCTACCCCTAAGATAGAACTATGACGCTGTTGTATTAAAACTGTTGGATGTTAATTAATTACAAGTAAGTAACGTTTTTATATTTTGTTATAATAAATTTATTAAAACCCGGTACGGTTGGTTTATTAAGTCAATTAATAAGAACAACCCCGTCACGAAAACCCCAACGTGACATATGGTCCATGGCCTGCCTCCTTTTTGCTTTTATTATAAACTTGGGAATATTTCGAAATCGCGCAAAATATGAAAAAATAACATACAATTATACAAAGTTCACAAAATTTTTCTTCAGCCTTTGTGAGTTTCATAAACCACCAAGCAATAATAATTAAATCTTTTTTAAATAATACCTCGTTAAACGCGATTTTACAGGCAAACTCTGGTCTATATAAAGATTTAAAACTTTCTTTTTTCTTGTCCGATTTTTTAAAATATTTCATTGTTGTGCTTGGCAAGGATGTGGCTTTGTAACCGATAGAAAAGATTTGTGGAGAGCAAAGGGTGAGGGAATAAATCGGAAAAAAGTCGAGGAAAAACTTTTTTCTAATTTATTCCCTCACCCTTTGACCTCTACGCCACAAATCTATAATAGTCTGTTCATAAAAAAGAAAGAGTAATAAAAATGTAAATTTGGATAAATTTTGTACTGAGTGATAAATCACTTTTTCTTCTCTTTTAAAAATTTTCTAATGTACCTCAGGTAAAAATTCTTTATTTTTATATACCTCACCCTGTTCAACCGGAGAATACAATAGAACCTAAAACCGAGAACAATAGAAGGCAAGCAATAAACTATTCTCATAGGCGCCGCAATTGGGGGAAACTTACATTTTAAGTACCGTGGTATATAGGTATTAGTGAAGAAAATAGTAAATATGTGAAAAGTTCTATGAAATTTAATAAAATAAATTTCTTTATTAGAAAAAATGTTATAAATTAATAATAAAAATACATTTTAGGAATATAAATAATATTATAATATATATACAAAAACGGATTGGCGTTTTAACTTTAATTAATAAGCAGAACTTTCTTTTTTTACCATATCTGGCTCAAAATTTCAGTCACTTACAAATATCAGCTTTTCTCCATGCTGTGGTTGGTACTTTTTCAAGGTTTCTGGAATGGTAAATGGCGTTGTCCATTACTATTACTGAACCAGAAGGTATTAGGTCTAACATTTGCCGAAAGTATTCTTCTCCTCGTCCTCGTGATAATCGCCAGTATGGTTTGACGGAAGGACCAAAAGACCTCCTTTTACAAACCCTTTTTCATTGCCAATATGGACAATTAGCAAACGTTATCCCTTTCCTGATGGCGGCTTTATCCCTGTCGGCCAACCTTCCATGAATGACTGTCGGGCACTTTTCACATTTTTGTCTTGCCAGTGTTTGCCAACAGTGTGACCTTCATTTACCCAAGTTTTATCAAGAAAATATATATTTTTGCCCTCCCTTCGAAATTCCCTAATTTGCCTTCAATATTTTCTTCTCCAGCAAAATATCTCGTCACTTTCTTAAAACCGCCTTTCTGTTATGTTTTTCCTAAGAAAAATTAGATTCTTTTAAAGTTTTCCACAATTTCGTTCTTCCAATATTTGGAAACCCACCATCTTGTTTTATTGAAGCATAAACTTTATAAACAGTGAGAATTTCCTTTCTAAAATAAAAGGAATGAACTAGCCGCCTTAATGCATTTTTTTCATCCTCATCAAATTCTATTGGTTTTCTCCCAGACTTTGATAGAGACGACTTTAATGATTCTAATTTTCTTTCATGTAGTATTCTATAAATAGTTGATTTTCCAAATTGAGTAAAATTAGAACACTTCGTTACCAACTTATCCACTGTCAATATTTTATAGTCTTTTTGCAGATTATCGAACACACTAAGAACTGTTTGTTTTTCTCTAAGCGTTAAATGCGCACGACTTTTATTTGTACTCGGAGTAGAAGCCATATTTTTTTTTACTTTCTAGATACACAAACCACAGACACTTTAAAAGTTAAAACTATAATAAAAAGCAAAGCAGATTTGTAGTCAACTTTAATATTTCAGAGAGAACTACTCTTAATTACCTAATAAAAATAATATTTAGAACCAACTCATAAGTGCCTATAATACCAGGAAGAAACAAAGATTGCTAATATTCTAAAATTCTTAAAATCATAAAATATAATTTTATTACATTGCTATTTAACCTTCACTTAAACTTAATCCGCTAATTATGCACCTGAAACAATTATGGCATTATCTTCATACCTACGTTTTATAGTGCAAAAACAGAACACCCATAATTAACAATTTCTCTATCTGGTTAAAATATAATATATATTTTGAACTGCTGTCTTTTTTTCTTTTTTTTTAAAATTGTAATGTTGGCAAAACACCTACGCCAATGGCACGCTCGAGAAAATGGGTTTTAAATCGTTTTATTACTCTCTCTTCTTTATGAATGGACTTTAGGGCGCTAAACTTTCCCGTCATTTTGTAACCGATGTTTGAAATTGAATACAGTGTTGGAGAAAAAGTTTTTTCTAGGGTGGTCAAAAATGCATGTTTTTCAAATAATTCCTCCTTCTTGAATTTTTAAAAAGTGTCAGTTTAGATTAGTTCTATCAATTTTGAGGCCTGTACCTTTTAAGAAGTTTAAACAATCGATCAATTTTAGAAAAAGTTGTTGCTATGTAAACGAAACATCTAGGGGTGTTAAAATGCCTATTTTTCAAATAGGTCCGCCATCTTGGATTTTTAGGAAATGTCAAGCTTGATACTGCTCCTATAAATTTTGAAGCTTTGGCTTTCTAAAACGCTAAATATTATTACAATTGGGCTATTTCCCGCTAAGCTATAATCATTTTAAAAAGTGGATGGAAGTCATTAGGATGCGGAGAGACCATTCGTCGGTGGTAGCACATTTTTTACCTCTTACAGCAAAAAAATAAATTTTCAGCTCCTTTTTTAATAGGGGGGGGGTTGCTTTCATTTTACGGCGTAATTTTTGGGCGGGTCATCAGAAACGTGACGATTTGTGAAAAGGAGTGTGGGTAAAAATGGTCGAAATAGAGTAACATAACTTATGGATGATCCCTTTTAGTTTACTACACCTCTAGATGGCTCACAGTTTGTTTTTTTTGTCGCAATAATAGAGGTGTTACATGCGATTTCGAAAACCAACGCTAAAGGGTTGATTCATGCAGTCCACTTCCAATATTATCATTAAAAAGTAGAAATAAAGAAAGGATAAAATACTCGTTAAAAACTTTAACCCTAATAGCACACTTCGTCCTCGGGATGTACTTTCTAAGTCCCTGTAGGTCGGAGACGTGCCGAACTCATAAAAGACATTTCGGGGACGTTTATAATTAGCTGTCCCCGGGACATACTTTTTAAGACACTTTAGATGTCGAGAATGGTCTTGAAAATATAACTCGTTTTCTAATTAATATATAAATGAAGTTGTGATAATAAGGGGCTGTTTTTAAATGCACAACTTTTTTGAAATAACTGTGTGTTTCGGACTTCCATTATCTATATTTTATTTATACACGACGTTTCAATCAGTACAGTCTCTGCCCAATAAAAATTTGGACGTGACAGCAACGTCGCCTCAGGCGACCCGACGTCGACTGCCGACGTTGTATGTCGTACCTGACGACCCAAATTTCTACCTAAATGGAGCATACGAATTTGGGTCGTAACGACGTCGACTGCCGACCAACCATAAAGCAAGAGAGTTTATTAAAACTGACGTTAAAATTTTTTTTACTAGTAACGTACTAGAGAAAAATTGGACAAGTTTAGAAAGTAACATTGATAATAATTGACTTTTAAGGAATGTTTCACATCGAAATTTCCATGCGACGGGTATTTTACTAATAAATATAGTAAGGTTAGGTGGAAAAAAATGCGTGGGCTTCAAAAATAAGGCAAATTTAATGTTTTTTGTATTTTTTTGCAAAAAAAAGAAGTTTTAAAACCATTTTCTTCAAGTCATATTTTAATACATATTATAAAAACTAGCATTAAAATTACAAAAATTATGTTATTTGATCATAAATAACCGCTAAAATCTAAAAAAAGCGCAACTTTTTTTAATGGCGGCCTCTGTTTGGCAAAAAAATGGCGTAGTTACTCAATGCATTTAATTTTTCTGCGTCGGTTAACCAGAACCCCACAAAAATACGTCTCATCGACGTCTGCAGATTACAATTCCAATGCCCGACAAAATTGCGACCTTGAGTCATTTGAACTACTAAAATTCCTACCACAGAACGACGTTTGGCTCTAAAGTTCTTGGTAATGCCTAAAAATATCTAAGGTAAGAATTCAGATACTTGCACAAGAACAATAGTAAGGCTGATCACACACAAACTTGCATAACACATAGCGTATCAGTTCGATCAATCAGAGACGGATTTGGAGCCGCCATATTACATACACATAGATATATTTCCATAAGTTTGAACTTTTTATGCAGCATGCTATGCACTGTGCAATTTTGTGTGTGATCAGCTTAATCGATCAACTTCGTGGAAAACAATGAAGTAGATCCAAGATGGAGCGATGACCCAGTCCTGAAATCTGTTTAAACTAATGTAAGTATCTATCTCAATAAGACACGCTGGCTGACGACACGTACATATTACCAAAAATAGGTAGGTGACAAAAATGACTATCTTTAAAATAAGTAAATCAAGACTGGGCAAATACCTCTTTGGCTTTACTTACCACTGTGTTTTTAATATCCATAAGTAGTTTATTCCTTTTTCTATAAAATGTGTTAGTATGCCGTAGTTCTTTTTAGGCATATTTTCAAAAGACGTTTTTTTTTTAATTTCCAAATTCGTAATCTAAAAGTGAGGTTATAGGTTCCCAACAGACTTTTTTTTACGAAATTGGCCGTTGCGGCATGACGTCGAACCGAGGTAGGAATCTGTTCAGAAAAATTGACCAAATGAACAAGGAAAGATATCAACGACGTTTAGACGTCGGAATGTTTTACTTAAAATTACTTTCCACTCGAAAACGTCGCTACCAACAACACTGAAACGCCAGAAATTTTACTAGAAATCACTTCCAAGTTGGTGACCGTCGGATGACTTCTCCGGTGAAGACTTCCAAATGCCAAAGAAAAGACGACTATAATTCGAGGTCGTATGACGAACTACAATATTTTTTACCTAAAGTGAGGTCGCGATTGATGCAAATTTGGTCGCACTTAGAGAACTACAATATTTTTTACCTAAAGTGACATCGCGAATGGTGCAAATTTGGTCGGAAGTCAGAAAAATGTTTATTGGGTTATCGTCTTCAGGTGCCAACTACAATCTATTCCTAAGGCTACGTGAAGTTTAAAAAGTTCGCTCCGCCCAAGGAGGGGCTTCCAAATATTTGAAATTTCAACACTTGGTTTACTGAAAACACCATGATTCTGCCCAATAAAGGCAGCTTCAAGTTGTTTTCGTTTCTTCCAGTGTGACTCCTTATGCAAAACCGTTGCTTCTGTCCACTTCATTCGGTGTTGTTTTGACCATGCATGTTCGTCGATTCCTGATTTCGTTGTTTTACCTCTTTGGGTATTCGTTTGGTGTTCTTTAAGCCTAACAGATAGTGGTCTTTTTATTTCGCTTATGTATGATTCACCACACTCACAAGAAACTTGGTAAATGCATTCCTTATTTTGTTTGTTCTTTGGTTTTGTTTTACTAAGAAGGCTTCGAATTGTATTGTTAGATTTAAAGGCTGTTTTAATATTAAAGTTGTTTGCTACTCTTAGAATCTTCTCTGATACTCCTTTAATGTATGGAATTATAGGGAATGTATTTGCCTGGTTTTGGTCTAGTAATCTCTGTCCTGTTTGCTAATATTTAGAAATAGTATATTTTATAAGTTTAAGGCTGTAACCATTCTGCTGCAGATCCTTCTTAATGTTTCTTATTTCGATTTCCAAGTCATGAGAATTGTTACAAATTTGAACGGCTCTGTTATACAAAGTTCTTATTATGCCTCGTTTCGTTGTAGAAGAATGATTAAAACCGTGATTTAAATATTGTCCTGTGTGAGTAGGTTTACGATAGACTGTTGTTCTGATGTCGCTTTCTACTCGTTTGACAGAGAAAAAGGATTTGAAATTTTTGCTCCAACTCCATTGTGAATTTAATGGTGGGTCTTATGTTATTTAGGTTGTGAAGAAATTCTGAAAGTTGTTGGTCATTCCCGGTCCATACAATAAAATTATCATCAACATATCTTAGCCAGAGCTTAGGTTTATTAGGAAATCGAAACAAGAAACATTAAGAAGGATCTGCAGCAGAATGGTTACAGCCTTAAACTTATAAAAGATACTATTTCTAAATTTCCGCAAACAGTAGAGATTACAAGACTAAAACCAGTCAAATGCATTCCTTATAATTCCATACATTAAAGGAGTATCAGAGAAAATTCGAGGAGTAGCAAAAAACTTTAATATTAAAAACAACCTTTAAATCTAACAATACAATTCGAAAAACAAAACCAAAGAACAAACAAAATGAGGAATGCATTTACCAAGTTCTTTGGGAGTGTGGTAAATCATGCATAGCCGAAACAAAAAGACCACTATCTGTTAGGCTTAAGGAACACCAAACGAATACCCAAAGAGGTAAAACAACGAAATCAGGAATCGTCGAATATGCATGGTCAAAACAACACCGAATGAAGTGGACAGAAGCAAAGGTTTTTCACAATGAGTCACACTGGAAGAAACGAAAACTCCTTGAAGCTGCCTTTATTGGGCAGAATCAGGGTGTATTCAGTAAACCAAGTGTTAAAATTCCAAATATTTGGAAGCCCCTCCTTGAACGGAGCCAACTTCTTAAACTTCACGGTTGAGTGATTTCCCATAGTATATAAACACGTAGCCCTAGAAATAGATAGTAGTTTGCACCTGAAGACGATCAGAGATTGTACTGATCGAAACCTCGTGTTTAAATAAAATATAAATAATGGAAGTCCTAAACACACAGCTATTTTCAAACAGATCATTGTCGAGGTCGCAGTCGTATGACCCACGAACGTCCCTAGGAAAGTAGATTTTATTTATAACAGGGAGTGTACCAAGTAGCAATAAGATGCAAAACTAACATTGACAATATACAAATTGACGTTTTTGTCAAACTGCCGTGCATCTGATTCAAATAAACCAAACCAACAAATCGAATGCAGGCAGCAAAAAAAACGCTTTATTTCGTTGATTTCTACTGTCAATGTCACTTTTTGCAACCAAGGGTAGGATCGTCGTCTAGTTCCTCCTTAAGGACGTATCTCGCAATATTAGCAAACATCCTCTGGACGTTCTAGAGCTATCCCGGGGATATTAATAACAGTACCTCCTTGAAATGGTCCGGCGACGTCCCGGCAATGTTTTTTTGATAATAAAGACTCTAAAGCTGCACGAAACGTAGTACAAATAATATGGTCTGGATGGTGGTTACATAAGAGGACGTTTTTTGATTGTTTTTGTAGGTTTTAAAAACGTCCCCAGAAGACGTCCTGGGGTGGTCGAAAATGTATACTTTTACCAAAAAAAAAACATCCCAGAGAGATCTCGCGACGGCACCTTACGTTCCCGGGACGCCCACAAAGTCCCGGTGGGACGTTCCAGGGACGTTTTAAAAACGTACTTGTGGTATTAGGGAAAATTATATTAAAAAGGCTAAAAAAATAAAATGTTAAAATACAAAAGTGACAAATTGGATGTAAAGTCACATCCGTTCTTCCGATTATGATGTTTGCAAAAGGGTGTAGCCCTCTAGAAAAATTTGCAATAATTTAACTTGTAATTGGATTTGAGTAAACGTAAAAATCTCTAGTAATAAAAATAATCCTACATACCAACCTCTTTTTGGTGGATTGCTCAAAATCCTGGTTTTCGATTTGTTGGTCGACAGAGTGGTATTTGCTGCTCCGGGATTCGGCCTTGCCGTCGATTCTTCAAACTGCAACAAAACTATAATTTATATAAAAATTATTGTTAAACTAAAAATAATAATATTGCTATTATTATTATAACGCCATTTCCTGAATTATTTCCCGAATACACGCGCCGTAAAATTAATAATTTTCTGTGGAGGGGGCAAAATTTGATGTCAGATTTCCCCAGTCCATAATTTTTGGGTATGCCTGTACACCCAAGTATTTTGAGATTTTGCATGCACACTCTTCTTTTTTACAGAAAATTAAATTTTGGCATTCGTTAAAAAAAATACACACTTCTTTATAATGATCTCCTTACCATTTACATGCCTACAACAAACTTATTTTTTCTACTACCCCCTTCAAAAATGGCATTTTCGACCCGAAAAATAGGGAAGAAAATGGCGCTTTACCGAAGACAGGGAGGAAAAACAATTTCCTCCCGGCTAGCAGGGGGGAAAAGTTTTCCTCCCCGTACCGCATCTGAATATATTAAATGATAGATATTTTTGTTTTTTTTTCCTCCCTCTATATACCGCAGCCGAGTTTCTTTGGATAAATTCAAGTTCAGTGGTAGATTACTTTTAAATAATATTTGATTCAGACAGCTTCAGATAACCATTTTGGCAGGTGTCAGTGGATAATAAATAAATAAATAATATTTGTTTAAGAGTTTGAGACAATGATGTGTTTGAAATTAACTCTGTGTTTCGAACTTCCATTGTCTATATTTTATTTATACACGACTTCGATCTCTGATCGTCTTCAGGTGCAAACTAAAATTTATTCCTAAGGCACACACTGAGAAATTTTCAACGCCCATTTAGCCAAAACATCTTGCTGAAACAGCAACGTTCTTAGCTGGGACAACAAAGTTTTTTGCTAGAAATGTTAGGTTAGTAAATTTGTTTACTGGCGTAACTATTTTTTTAGCTAGGGCTACTAAACATTATTTTCCTATCCGAGTTCTGGCAAGAAATTCTGCTATTGTAGCAGAAACTTTGCTGTTCCAGCAAGGTCTTTTAGTAACATACGCGCCAGCCAAAACCACTTTACTAAAAAGATTCTCAGTGCACTCACAAAGAACTTGGTAAATGCATTCTTTATTTTGTTTTTTCTCCGGGTTTGTTTTACTAAGAAGAGCTTTATTACTTCTTGTCCGATTTTTAAAAGTGATACGTTTCTGTGCACGACAAAGACGTGTCTTTATGGCAAATGACTAAAATAGAGTACAGTGGCGCACATAAAATTTTGGCGAGGGGGTTTTAAAATTGTGGAAATTCAAAAATCATGCGCCATTTTGGATTTTAACGAAATTTTGACAAAAACTTCATATAGTCTGGAAAGCTAGTGGATTAATGGCAGGCTTCAATGCGCATGCGTCAGCTCGAAGTGCGCTGATCGAGAAAAGAAGGTGGTTCCGCGTTACAAACTCGCGAAGACTCAGATCGAGCCGTGTTTTAAATTCGATGCTCACCATGGGGATCTTCTAAACGGTAGGAGATACGAAAAGGTTTAAATTAGGACAAAGTTGCGCAATTTGATGCTTTGCGTAAAACTAAAAAAAAAAGTTTACAAATTCCGGATAGTTCCGGAGATAGGCGGAAAAAACCGAAATCTTCATTTTTAGTTTTTATTTTTCTGCACCCTTATTCTGAAAGCTTTAAAAAAATTATTAAAACTTTCTACAGGCACTTTTTTAGGATCTACCTAGTGAGAGGTCCGTTTTTGAGACTTGACATTTCAGTGTGACAGGAGCACTGTCAAGTTCATTTTTTCTTATAATAGAGATAATATTTTGCAAGCTTATTTTGACAAGTCCCCTAACGTTTTGGTTTTATTGACCATCATCAGCCCAAATTTATTTTTTGCTTTTAACTTACTAAAGATATTTTGGAAATAACAAATAACTTTACCTAATATTTTAAAAATACGTTTTTTTCTTTGTTTTTTAAACTTTGAATTTGGTCTGATGATGGTCAATTAACTCAAAACGTCAGGTACTTGTCAAAATGAGGTTGTAAAATATATGTCATTCTTTATGAACCAAACGGCACGAGAAAAAAAGCATATGTCCATAAGAAAAAATGAACTTGACAGTGCTCCTGTCACACTGAAATGTCAAATCTCGAAAACGGACCTCTCATTGGGTAGATCTTCAAGAAGTGACTGTAGAAAGTTTTAAGCGTTTTTTGAAAGCTTTAAGAACAAGAGCGCAGAAAAATAAAAACGAAAAATAAAGATTTCGGTTTTTTCGCCTATCTCCGGAACTACCCGGGATTTATAAACTTTTTTTCGGTTTTGAGCAAAGCGTCCAATTGCGCAACTTTGCCCTAATTTAAACCTTTTCGTATTTCCTACCGTTTAGGAGATCCCCATGGTGAGCATCGATTTTGGAACACCCTGTATAAGGCTGTCATTTTTGTGAAATTTCTCAGGAGGTATAGTTTTTACACTTTTTCTTACTTTGTTGCAACACAGCTTCAACTAAAAAGCCAGTTAACTCTATCGTTTTAGTATCCTTTGGCCTACAATCGCGGACGTATACAGACCGCTTCAAGCTACTGCGAACATAGGGGGAATCAAGTCCAATTTACTCTCCGTGCCGTACGACCGAGGTGGATTCGAAGCACGCTGCAGTGTTATCTTTTGGAAATTCATTTTGTTTTTATTATTTTGTTTTATTTCTGCCTTGCTCGAGAAACAGATGGGTAAGTTCCTAATTGAAATAATACATTTTTAAAACTAAAAATGGATGTCTACGAAGTTGCCGAAAAAGTGCAGATGGTCAAATGGTCAAATCGTTCGATATTGGTCGAGGGAAAATTTGCATTTGTATTTTGACGTAAGAACACAGTATCCCCAAAAACTAAATGTTTGGGGGGGGGTATTGTAGGGGAACACGTAATTGGGCCATTTTTTATTAACGGCAATTGCAATTTGAATGGTCCTAGATACTTGGATCTACTGCAGCAGCACATTATTCCAACTGCTAGGCAGTTGTTAGGTGTAAGATTTGGTGAAACATGGTTTCAACAAGATGGTTGTTCCGCTCACAATGTTGACCTTGTTAGGGAATATCTTGATAATGTATTTCCTAATCGGGTTATAAGTACACGGGGAACTATTTTATGGCCAGCTCGATCTCCCGATCCTGCTCCTAATGACTCTATCTTTTTTTGAAGAAGCTTTTCAAATTATCACCCCTAACATGCTTGGAAACGTTAGAAGGGGTTTTTATAGTAGGCTCGGATATTGTCTAGCCGAGCAAGGAGGACTTTTCGAACATTTGCTCTAATTTTTTTTTGACTGGGAGAATCTTTTTGGTTTTTAGAATATATTATTTTATTTTGAAAACTTACTTTTATTTTGTTTCTCCTTATTATTTTCATTATAACACGTCGTCACTGATAAATATTAGCAGTTGACAATAAAAGGCTCTTATTTATCAGTGACAAAAAATAAGAAAATTACGTTATAAAAATTTGCGTATTTATTGACCAAATTCCGGTTTCATTGACTACGCTCCACAGAGCACCGTGGTTAGAGGCGTACTAAACATAAGCTGCGAATGGCGGCGAACGGCGACGAAAGACGATCGCAAGCCTGAGTATTGGTTGCTTCACTGATAGGCGTGCGGTGTCTCTGCATGTACGTACACTGGCAAATTAGACTTCTTCCGCCCTATGTTCGCAGTAGCTTGAAGCGGTCTGTATACACCAAAGTGACAAAAAATTTGCGGTTTACCTGTAAATTTGGTTATAAAAATGGCGGCAACAGTAGGCTAAAAGAAAAGAAAGGTTTAGTTCTGTGGCAACAAACGCTTTTATTGTGATTGTTGGCATGCCGCACTTTCCGTAAAAGTAAAAGTAAAACTGAACTGCCATCGTCTTATAAAAAAGTGTATTGGTTTGATTGGTTTGATAGACAATATCACAATATACTTAACACGGTATGCTACTATTTTTGCCAAATACCGGTCGGCTTTCGCGCATCGAACACTGACGTCAGTACTCCGACTCGGATGTTTCTATCTTATACATTTCATTACTATGTATTTCTCTATCTTGCTTTCTATGGTTCGGCCTCTCGTCTATTGATTTTTTGACTCCCGTCGGCTAAACTCGCTGCGTATCATATCATATCTTCACGTATACTACGTAGGTCAGCGTCACGGTCCCTTGAATAAACACGGTCCAGTAATTTTTTTGCTCAGCCCCCATGATGACGACACAAAGATATCAGCCTGCTTTGTTTATTGATTTTTATTGTTGACATTTAAGGTTATTTTTGCAGAAGTTTTTGTAATGAAAATTGTATTTGTTCATCATTTCTTTTCTTTATTTGATCCAAATTAAGTACCCAACGATATCATTTACATTAGTTTTCTAGTAGGTAGCTACATTTATGCATTTTTTAGTGAAAAGGCTCCATCATCAATGAAAAAATCAAAAAATCAAGCTACCTTATAGTTTTAAATTTGCAATCAGATTTTTTGCCTATATATAGTATTCACAACAAATCTGGCCTCTGGAATAATAAAATAATCACTCTCGCAAAAATCCCTGGCAAAACACAAATACAAAAAAAATAGCTTCCAAAACAGGAAAAATAACAACTACTTAACCTAACTTCTGAATTAGAGATGTGTGATTCGTAAACGATTCGTTCACTATGATCAAATCACTTGCGAGTATTGAGTGATCGAATCATGTTTGCTCGATATGATTCAATCAGTCAAATGAGTCAAATGACCGACTAAGACAGAATGAATCAAAGGAGTTCCTTTGATTTTTTTTTGACACCATTTTCTTTACTTTAATTTAAAATGATTGATTCAATGATCGATTCAAAAGATTCGATCAGTCTAGAAACGAATCAGTGATCGATTCGTTCAATACAAAATAATCGATTCACCCATCTCTATTCTGAATGACGAGTTCGAATTAACCCCAACTCATTCGATAGGTTTCTTGACAGAATCGATTAACAACTATTGATCTTATTTTCTATTTACTCCAAGATTAACTCATGCAGGCCCAAAATAAATTTTATTTACTATAAAGTAAATTGAAAGGGATTAAAAGTATATGGACAGAAAAGAATTGAAAATATGAACCCTTGAAGATATATAAATGGATTAATTTTGTATGCAAAAAGGTGTATTGAAACGGATAGAAAATTTCAATTATTTTCTATTATAGTTGAATCCCCTTTTTGCAATCCTTTTTTTGGATCAAAACGGATTAAATGAAGAAGGTATTAACAGGTATTCCTTTTGTCAGTGGCGGTCCCAGCCATTTGAAAAGGGGGGGGGCGGTTTCGATTTAAAAAAAATGGAATAAAAGCATAGCTTTTATGAGGAACATATGAATATATGTAAACAAAACTTAGTAGAGGGGGTACTCAGATTTGAAGTCGTTAATTTCATACATTTTTTATTTTAAAAAATGTTTAAGAAAATTGTTGAGAAAATTACATTAAACCTGTAATTTTTGAGTCAAAATAAATTAAAATCCTAAATATCAACGGTATTATAGTGCCGCAGAAGAAAATTTTTAAGAAAATTGCCTTAAAAATGCGTTTTTTGATTTGAAATTAAACTAAAATTGTAAATATATCAATGGTTTCAAAGAGCAGCAGGCGAAAATTTTTAAGAAAATGACACTACAAATGCCATTTTTAACACAAAATTAAACTAATGCCGTAAATATCAAAGGTGTTATAGCGACGCAATTTATGCCCTACTTTTGATTTTCTAAATGTTTTCATAAAAAATTTAAAGCCAGGTTAGGAGGGGGGTTTAACTACCCCCCTATCCTCCTGAAATCTGCGCTTGAGTAACTACGTATAATTTTTTCAGTTTTAAAAAACATAGATAACAAACAAACCACAAACAAAACCTAATAGCTAAATACTTTTTTTTGAGGTCTAAAAAGCTTTTTGTTGAAACATTACCTTTTATATCGCATATAACTCCTTGCCATTAAGCTTAAAAAATGTTAATGTTAAACAATTCAGAGCACATTTTAAGAAGTATGTATTAAATCGAGAGATCTCGTAGTCCGGTTTTTCTATAAATAGTCATTTTCTGATTCCTGTTATTTTTTTTTATCACATAGTTTTATAGATTTTATCTTTCCTAAATTTTACAAGTACAATATTACGATTTTTTTTCCACTATTTGTTATTATTTAAGTATTTTATTTTTTTTTATACTTTTATGTATGTTATACGATTTTTTCTAAATCCATCTGATTTTTTGTATGTTGTAATATTTATGAAATTTTTAAAATTGTATATTTTGTATATTATTATCTGGATGCTGGATGGTTAAGTATGAGTAGCTATGGTAGCTAGACTTCGCCATTAAATATCGATCGATATTTATTGTAAATCATTTTATGTACCTTCCATCTGTACTCATTAAATAATAAAGATCTCAAACATAAGATGCCCATCTCAAAAAAATAATTTCCAGTTTTTTGGGAAAACCGGTCCATGAATCGCTCAATGTCAATTTCAATATGTCTGTTGATATGCAGCAACGCTAAGCCCATCAGACGAATTTCCGTCATAGTGTTTTTAGGTACTTATGTTTTCAATATTCTGAGGCATTACTTACTGGCAAACATCCAAGAATGTTCTAATCAATGGAAAAATATTGCCACACTTGTTCATTGCCTCGAAAACGTTATCAGTTATGTTTTCATTTAAGCTTTTGCCTACTTCTGACTAATATTGTTGCCAAATACTGACTGCTCCCAATAAAAGTTCAAGAATTTGTGTCTTGGATTAATAAAACACTTTATAGTATTTAGAAACGACTTTAGTTAATTTTGCCTTGATTTTGATTTTTGAATGAATATGTTCAGGTCAAAAATACTTTTTTTTATACCTTCATCAAAAACATGATTTTGAACTCTCTGCAGCTAACTAAAGCATGGCTTTTTTGGTTACCTATGCCAAAAAAAAACTTTTTTTTTTTGATCACGGGTACAAAAAAAGATTTTTGTCCGTTTTTTACCCAAAGTTAAAGAGAAATAGGGGAAAATAGTAATATTGAAAAAATCTAATTACTCTTGCCTAAGAATTAAGCCATTTCCGCCAGTTTTCATAAAGTATTTACGAAAAAATCATTTAAAAATATTTTTTTTTTATTTTTTTTTTAATTTTTCAAAAAAAATCATATTTAACAATACTTATTATAATATTATAAATCACTTGACAGATAAAAAGGATCACCTCTCGATTAGTAAACCGCTTACACTAATCCCTAAAAAGGGCTTATGCGAGTCGACCCAAAGACAAACCTATTACTAATATTTTTAAATTTTAATTTGGAAGTAAGTAGAAGTAACAAAATTTCTAATTAATATTTCTGAAAAAGTTATTTGTTTTTATAAAGTAAATAAAGCCTAGTCTGGTTGACACCCCCACAAACACCCAGCAATCCCTCCCACGGGCCAAGATCCCACCAGGGGAATCAGAAAGGAGTATAAAAATATCGTCAAAATATCAAATTGTCAAAGATTGAAATCGCCATGGAAACCACCATTGTTATTTCATTAAGCAGCCGCCTTGATTTATAGTGTAAAAATGGTGTATTGGGCAAAGTGCTCTTCGTTCGAAATTTTTAAAAGTGTTTTCCTGTTTTTCTTGGATTTTCTGATAAAGGTATTAAAAAAAATAGTGTTAACAACTCGCTGCTAAGCTGTACTTATTTTACTCGCGTTTTTAAGTACCTCGCTGCGCTCGTTATTTAAACCAACGCTTGTAAAAAACAGCAGTATTTTAGCCACTAGTTGTTAAAACTACTATTTTATGTCCGAATTAATTTTGTCTAAAACTTGTTTATAAATAGAAACTTTATAATACTGTTCTGTATTTTCAGTGGTTTTCGCGGTAATTTCGTCATGCGTTTTTATATTCTTGGTCTGACTGATTGATGGTCAAATTGTATGTATTTAAAGGAACTTTCTGCAATTTCTCGTTTTTTCCTCTTCAGAGTTATTACCACCAGCATCTTTGTTATTGTTGTCTACTTTTCTCTAAAGCAAAGAGGGGGGGCGACCGCCCCCCCCCTGGGACCGCCACTGCTTTTGTATACTATGAAGTGAATAGAAAGGGATAAAAAGTATATGGATATAGGAAAGAATTGAAAATATGAACCCTTGAATGTATAGAAATGGATCAATTTTGTATGTTAAAAGGAGTATGGAAACAGATAGAAAGGTTGTATATTTTTCTACTCCATTGAATACTTAACGTTTTTTATCCCACGAGGATCACAAAAGGGATTTCAAAAAGAGGATAGAAATAGGATTCATTTTTTTAAATTCTTTCCTATCCATTTTTTTTAAAGGGTATAGTATTCACAACAAGTCTGGCCTGTGGAATAATAAAATAATCACTCTCGCAAAAATCTCCGGCAAAACACAAATACAAAAAAAATAGCTTCCAAAACAGGAAAAATAAATAAAACATAACCTAACTTCAGAACGATGAGTTCGAACTAACCCCAACTCATTCGATGAGTTTCTTGACGGAATCGATTGCCAACTATTGATCCTAATTTCTATTTACTGCAAGATTAACTCGTGCAGGTAAAAAACAAAATTTGTTTACTTGTTCACAAAAAGTTATAATACAAGATAAAAGCAAAAAATCGCCCTGGTATCAATCATTTAAACAAAACAAAAAGAAAAATCTAAAAAATTTAATTTACTTTGTCCAGTCTTCTTTAAGTTTTTAAATGGCCGACAGAAATCAGCTGCTATCTTTGTGTCGTCATCAGGTCGAAGAGTGGGGAAAAATTACTAGACCGTATCTATTCTACGGACCATGGGTTAGCGTCACGTCTGAAAGTTATACATGCGAAAGACGTGATCTTGATGAGAAAGCTCAACGACAAACGACAGAGATTGGACTTTGATATCTGTATTCGAGCGGAAGTCTTTGCTTTTGTACAGATAAAAAGAAGACAGAATACTGAGCTATATTCAACGTTTGCTCGTACGTTCTATCACCAACTTAAAGTGTCTATTGACTTCAATGCATTGATATATCTGTCTGGGCAATTCCATGATCAATAAAGATTTTTGACATTTTTTGTTTTTTGTATCTAAAAAACTATTACTACCATTAAACTGTGTGAGGTAGCAGTAAACCTCTAGACTCATTAGCATGTAATAGCTTTTTTTTAAATCTTAAAGTAATAACCACCAGCGAAAATATAGGCAAACAAAATTACAAACCTTTAGAAGTAATGTCCTGTGACTAATCATAAAATTACAATTAACTTAAAACCAAAGCAAATAAAGAAAACTAATTTTATTCCATTTTAATACATGTAGATAAAAAAAAAGATAAAACTACTGTTGTATTATAAAAAAAAAGCACTTTGAAATCCTTCATTTTCCTCTACCCGTTTTTGGTGTCCCGTGAGTAATCACCAATATTTTATTAAATCTTGGAACTTAAATAAAAAGATTGTTTCCTTTTTTAAATAATTTTGGTAAACCTTCTGCATAATGTATTAAGTTATGGTCTTTCTGAAATATTTTTAAATGAGAAGAAATGCGATGAAACGTTTAAATACACAAAATTTTTCTCTTGTATTATTTTAAATCGTAAAAAACAACCATTCTTGTTGCGCTTACCTACCCAAATAAATACGATTTGATGAGAGCCTGTACGATACCAACTCGCAACTTGTGCCGGTACCACAAATTTATTTTTTTTCTGTCAGTGACCTTAGCTCAGGAAATGTCGAAGTCACGTCCAAAACGGGTCATGAGATATTCATACTTTTTGGCGTGAAATAAACATTAACGGTGGGATTTACTAAAATGGTTTAGTCTATTTTAGAGCAGTCCTAAGTTTAAGTGAAATTTTTAGTTTTAAGCATTTTAAACCAACCCCCACAAACAATTCCGGCATGGCAAAGTGCCTTACAAATATTGGCATCTATTGGCAATGAGAATTTGACGCACGGTAATCTGTGCGTTATAAATACCTTAAACACTCCTGTGTGAGCCACCGGCCGAGCGACGGCAACGAATACGTTTAAAATGATGGCAAATACACACTTAGCATGGTTTAAATGTAGAGGAGCACTGCATACTAAATACCGGCAATATTGGCAAAAAATGTATGGGGTGATTCACTATATTTTTCCCACTACATAGCTCATTTATTATTAGAGATAGAAAAATAGTTTAAATACAAAAGTTGATTAGTCCTTCACAAGTTTTAAGAAAATTCAATAAAAATTTTCTAAATATCAAATTTAGACTTAGACATCAACTTTCTTATTTTAAATTGAACACCCTGTATATTTTTTAAATTTCGGTATATTTTGTAGGGTTTATCTTAAGCAGTTGCTCTTAAGTCAACGTTTTTCTTGAAAAATATACAGGGTTTTCCATTTGAAATAAGAAAGTTGATGTCGAAATTTGATATTTTGAAAATTTTGGTTAAATTTTCTTAAAATATGTGAAAAACTAAGCAAGTTTTGTATTATTTTTTTTCTATCTTTAACAATAAATGAGTTATGTAGTTGGGAAAATATGGTGAATCACCCTTACCACTAAGTGCCAAACCCACGCAAAAATTAAAAGTTTAAAAGTGCACCTTGATTGGTCGGCTCAATAGGGATACAGATACAAATTCCGATACCACTGATAATTGGCTTTTTCTTCCTATTTAAAGTATTTATGCATAAAATAAAAATTGTAATGATTGTGGATTAAAAATAAAATAATGCCCATAATTTACGAATGCACATTTATTTTATGTTATCCTTAAACGAACAAAAATTCCTAGAAAAACCAATATGTAATAAATAAATAAATGTTACTATAAACAAACACTTATATTTATATCCTAACCATATGAATAATATTTGTCGTCTTGGTCATGCCAAAGATAGAGGAAAATTCTTTCATAAATTGATTTAAATATTTATTAAGAGGAGGTTTTCCATACAACAGTAAATTGCAACAGAGAAAATTTTATTTAGAATCTCTTTGATTGTGAATCAAAAAAATAAGGTTTGCTTCAGTTGCTTTAAATAAAAATTCCTTGGCCAAAAATTTAAAAACTTAGTACTTCCGTCTTCTTGTTATAAGATAAGATGAAGATTTATTCAGAATCATTTTTCCTAGATGTTCTGCCCCCTTTTCAGTCACAGGCACCCCGTAACCAAGCCTTAGTAGCATCTTCAACGACAGAATGAGGAAAAGTTGGACTTCTTAAAGGATTTTTTACAGCATCTAAAAAAGTTTAAATTTTGGTAAGAATAGCTCTAAATTATTTTTTTTGGATAAACCAGTATTTTGTTTTAGGAAAAAGTAGCCCTTTTTGCTTAAAAAGTGACAAAATATCGGTTTCTCAAAAAAAAAAACTTTAATCTAGTTGTTTTATTGGCAAATTTACGTTAAAATAAAAAAATAGTACCACAGACGAGTTTTTTCAAATTAATTTTAAAAAAGATTTTAAGATATTAACTAAAGACAGCTCGGTTTCACAAGAAATTTAAGGGTCATCATTCTCTGGGTCAGCAAGAGAAATTTCAGTGTTAGAAAATGACTTGGACGTAGACTGAATTGATGAATCTTTAGATGGCTCGATCGAACACTTCAACTAAAAAGCCAGTTAACTCTTTTTTGATATAGTATCCTTTAGTCTACTATAGAGGCCATAGTGACACCAAACTGAGAGAAAATTCATGTTTTACCTGTCAATTTGGTTATAAAAATGGCGGCAACAGTAGGCTAAATGGCACTGAAGGCTGAACACAGGTAGGAGTTAACTGGCTTTTAAATTGAGAACGGTTTTGCTCGATTACAAAAGAAATTTCTAAATTATTAATGTCAGTATCGCTTAAGCATTGTAGATCATGATGTGACCTTTGATTTTCTTGTAAAGTGGCGTCTAGATCACGATTTAATGCTGGGTTCATACAGGCAAATCAAAATAATAATTAAAATTAAAATAAAAGTTGCTTATGGGGAACAGTGTAGGCATTTATACAGCATAAATAAAAAGATGAGTAACTTAACATTTATTTTTATCTTAAAACGGATTTGAACATGCCCCTTTGACACACATAACCTCACTTTCATTTGTTTTTGTAATTTAAATGGGGGTATTTTGCAGTTTTTGGTTTGTTTTTAACAGATATTAGTAAGGAAATCAGCATGATGGAGTTTAGTTTAATTATTTCAACTATTGGTGTCATTCACTTTTGTATACATTTGCAGAAGTTGTGTGCTGTTCGGTTCGAAGTTATTATTTTTTATTTTAATTTTTATATGCCTGTATAAACCCAGCAAAAATGACGATTTTTGGTCGCTTTACTGGTAGTTCTGAACAATTTTAAGTCCACTCTAGGCCGACCTTATTTAAGAACAAAAGAATATTAGTACTTACGCAGTATCGGCTTCCAGATCCATGGTGACTTGAAACTCAAACTAAATTTAAGCCAATTTTAAAAGAAAACTTGCAAAACACAAAAAGGAACCCACATAGGAAGAATCCGCAGAATATTATTAAAATGGCGTCGGCAAGTACGTCAAGTTGTCAACCGCACAACAGATGTCAATCGCGCGGGAAATTTAAAAAATGCGTTTGATCGGACCGGAAAGGTGGTTTAGAAATGCATGCAATTTTTAAAGGAACGATTGCGTTGCACTTGGTATGTAAAGCACGTTTTTCAGTTATTGGCAAAATAACATAAATTTGCCAATACATCAGCACTAGTAAATAATCATTGGCAAAATAGCGCAATTTTGCCAATAATACTACTGTAGTAAATAACCAATGGCATTCACTTGCCAATATTGCCAATAAAGCAAATACACCTTACCACCTTTTATTGTTTGTGGGGACCCTCCTTGACTTTTGGACACAGTTTGATCTATAAGAAGAATTTTAATAAATTTGTTTATTGAATAATCATCTTAACATAATATTGTTGGATTTAAGAGGAAATTTTCTATTTAGAACAAAAGAAAATTAAAAAATTTAAACCCACGCGGGGTTTAAATAGTAAACACTCTGTAGAATAAATTAACATTGGGGCTACATGTCACTCTAATTAAAACTTACCCTTGTTAATTAATTTTTTCAAGTAATACTTGATGTCACACAACGATTTAGATGAGTAATAATAAAATAGGCAGTAGATTAATTTTGTATTTATTTAAAAGCTGTTTTTATTTATGAAATGTATTAAAAAACTTAAATGTAAGTTTTTTTACATTTCTGTCACTGTCGAAATGTCAGTTTAAACATATTAGCGCTGCGTTCAATCACAAACAGCGAGTTCGGATCTTTTACCTCTGCTTGCACCTTGGAGTGCACCAACCTCTACTGATTAAAGGTACAGCTTTAAAATTTTGAGTAAGGAAAGTTTGTTTGACTGAACTTTTAGGTAACCTCAATGTTTTACTTTTAGTTTCTAAATAAATTAATATAGTTGTTTTGGGTTTTTTTTTGTTTGGTATATTTTTCGTGCATAATCAGTGACCTTTGCTTATGTTTGTTTTGCCTCATAGTGCCCTCATAAATATATTTTTTGTGCTGAAAACGTAGACAAAATAGGACGTGTTTTATTGGGTAATTAACAACTTGGGATATTAAAAAAGGTAAATTAATCCTCACAAAAACGGTTACTTAGAGAAATTATAAACAAACTTATTACCAAATGCCACAAAACAATCCTTTCTAGGGGTTAAAAATTTAAAGCACCTGTCAAAAAAATTAGTTTTAGGGCATTTTATTCTAAAATATGGTGTATTTTGAGAAAAAAAAACAGTTTTTCATTGGTATTTTGCAATATCAATAGAAAATAATCAATTACTTTTTGTCTTTTCTGTATGGGTAAGTGTTTTTTGAAAATTGGTTTTAAAATTTACTACCCCCCACAGATGTAAATATTTAGATCTGTGGGGGTACTATTTTAGATCTTAATAAATCTCACTGTAAAATTTGGCTGAACTGAAACAGCTCGGAGCACTTCTTTGGTTTTTTGCCGAATAAGCCAAAATTTCTTTCTAAGGCCACCGATTCGAAATATTGAAACATAAAAAATCGCACATAGCAAGCCATAGATATGTATATCCAATGGATATACATTTCTAGTCCATCGCCGTATATACATTCATGACATATTCACTAGATGTTCAATTGATATTCCTTGCATGGACATACATGATTATAGCTCCACTGGATGTTCAATTGACATCCCTTGTATGGACATACATAAAATGTATCTTCATTGGATAAGTAAGTAACGTATATGCAAAAAAGGTCACAATTCTAAACATCCCATGGATGTGCAATTTACATCCCTTTCATGGACATTAATAAACGTACCTCCATCAGACATTCAGTAACCTATATGCAAAAAAGGTCTCAATTTTGAATATCCAATGCATGTGCAATTTACATCCCTTTCATGGACATTCATAAATGTACCTCCACCAAAACATCCAGTGACGTATATGCAAAAAAGGTCCCAATTCTAAATATCCAATGGATGTGCAATTTACATCTCTTTCATGGACATTCATAAACATACTTCCACCAGACATCTAGTGACGTATATGCAAAAAAGGTCTCGATTCTAAATATCCAATGGATGTGCAATTTACACATATGGACATTAATAAACGTACCTCCATCAGACATCCAATAACGTATATGCAAAAAAGGTCCCAATTCTGAATATCCAATGGATGTGTAATTTAGATTCCTTTCATGGACATTCATAAACATACCTCCACCAGACATCCAGAGATCCGCAATTTATATTTATTTATTATTAAATTATATTTATACCACCACCAGACATCCGGTGACGTATATATGCAAAAAAGGTCGCAATTCTGAACATCCACTGGATGTGTAATTTACATCCATTCCATTGACATTCATAAAAACGTCCCAATACCTCCACGTCTGGTGGTGATATGCACATATTTTGTAAAAAGTAAGACACGGCTCGAAGCACAAACAATCAAAAAAGTGTTCCCAGCCGTGTCTTAGTTTGTGATTTTCACTTATTTTTTAATACCTATGATACTCAATTAATTTTTTCTAGGTTTTCTTTCGTTCTTTTTTTATTCGGGGTGTTCTTATTTACATGTATTTTTTCCGTTTTTACCAAAAGAAAGATATAAATAATGCATTGAAAAGGTTATACTGGATGATTTGTCTTCTCGTTAAAAAATTCTAAAACGACCACGTACCCCTAATAACACTTGACGTCCCGGGGACGTCTTTTTTAGGTCTCCATAGGTCGAGAACGTCCCAGACGTAAAAAGTACCCTGGAACGTCCCAAGAACAAGGTCTAAAAACAGTTCCAAATTCACAGTCCTAAAAAGTACGTCCCTGGAACGTTCCAACAAAAATATCTAAAAACAGTTCCCATGGAACGTGCAGGGTACGTCCTAAACAGAGACGCATATACTGCAGTCTTAATTAGCAACTAGATGGCGTACTTTGGTAAAATATTCTCTACCTTTTCAACATTAGTTTTATATAATAAGAGATACTTGTATTTTATTGTATAAGGACTCCAAAATGAGTTTATATAAAGAATGGCCAAGGTTCCTCCAAGTAAAGGTTCCAGAAACGTCCAAAGGAACGACCCCGAGACGTTACAGTTGACGACATTAATCGTTCCTAGAACGTTCCCGGAACATTTGTCGACGTCTTTGGACGAAAATTCAAAAGAACGGCCAAAGGTTGAAGGTTGTCCAAGTAAACGTTCCAGGAACGTTCCCGATACGTTACAATTGGTAATATTGATCGTTCCGGGAATGCTCCCGAAACTTTTGGCGACGTCTGTAGACGTTCCCGGAACGTATGTCCAGAATATACCGTGGACATTCCAAAAACTTCCAAAGGAACATTCCTGAGATGTTACAATTGACGACATTGTTCGTTCCGGGAACCTTCCTTGAACGTTTCACGACGTCTACGGACGACGTAAACGTACCATTGGTCGCACCAGAACGTTCCAGGGACGTTTTTAAAACGTACTTGTGTTATTAGGGACGTGTAGTGCTTGCATGTTGCCAAGCCTCTGTAATTTTCTTTGAACAGTAAATATATATTTAAAATTGAGTGCCTTAGTAGAGTAAGTAGATGTTAGAAAAATTATAGATTAAATTTAACCTTTTTTTAAATTGAACGGCATACGTTCTATTTTTTTAATCTGAATATATCACAGACAGAGGCAATAAAAACTTAATCCATATTTTGACCACCTTATTTTTTTCTTTGAAACCTGGCAACACCGCTACTGAGAACTGATGGCCGTCAGCCTAGACTCCGTTCACTTGGCTGCCAGAGTTTGTCTATGCTTTACTTGCTGGCGAAAAGGGCTCAGAGCCTAGTTGCCTAGGGCCCGGAACCCGCTCCTTATTCTACTACTACTCACTTTAGTGACTTGTATGCCTGAGCGCAGTGTGGTAGCCGCTTCTTTGCTATGATGATTTTTTTTGGCGTGGGAGCCATTAATTTTACAAGTAGGTAGTTTCTGTTTTTATTATTTTAGATCTTTGGGGCCCAGATCGTTTTTTATAGGGAAATATAATTTATTCATTTTTATTTTTTTAAACAGAGAGTTATTTATTTTAACGTAATTCCCTAATTTCAGATAGTAAAGAATAATTAAGCGACGGAGAATGCAAAACTAGCAGACAAAAATCAGCGCACTTGCTGATTACCAGAAACGGAGAAAAATATAAGTCTTCGAAGTGAGGGAGTCAAGAAAAATTCTCCTCCAATGGATGTTCATTGGATATCCACGAAACATCCAATGGATGTCCATTGTATATCCACGCGAAATTCAGTGCGTTGTTACCAATATCCATAAAACATACGTAAAATGATGTCAATGTTAGCCACATACAAGTGTGATGAAAAATCACGTTCAATGGAGGTCCATTGGATGTCTTATGGAACATACGATATCCATATCCATGTGTCAGTCATGGATATTCATTGTATATCCAATGGAGATATTTCTGCTATGTGGGATAACATTGGAGGAATATTCATGTTATGAATATTCCCTCAAAGTGATTTTTGGAAAATTCTATTGCGAATATGAAAGGAATATTACAGACCTATTTTTTGTTGAATATTCCTTAAGAGTTTGTGAAAATTATATTTCTTTGGTAGTAAGATAATAATATTCGCATGATAACCTGATAATTAAGTTATTTTTATGGATAATCCCAAAAAGAATATTTTTGTCAGGATTTTGGCATGTTTGCTAAAAATATTACTATCTTGTTCAAAGAACGCGATTTACATGATTTATAATTATAATTTAGTTCAATGTCATCTACTGTAGGTAGATGGCACTGGAATCAATATGTTTCCTATGTAGCAGGTAATACTATCAGATATAGAAGACAGCAAAAAGTTATTAATCTCATTGTACATCAACATAATGGTGAAACATTGATATGCCTACCATATACTATAAACCTAATTGTAAACTTATGGATATGCGGAGGATATATTCTGCATATTCATAAATATCCATAGGTTATTCTGTAACCGTGGTTGCACTTTAGTGGAAGACTACAATACAATATTCAGAAGAATTGAATCTAATTTGCTATGTGGGATATTTCCATCATTTTGGGAAAAAACATGTTGGGAATATTATATATCTTGGGGAAGTGCCTAGGTATATTTTATTAATAATATTATAGGCATATTATAGTCATGTTTCGCGTCAAGTTTCTATCATATTTATATCACCTTTATGAGCTAAAACGTAACTTATTGCCGGCATTCCTAATGTTAAAATGTAACATTCCTATCACATTCTTTGTTTTCTAAGAATATCACTATTATGTTATGTGGAATTTGAATCGGTGGTCTTACAAAAAAATTTTAGCTTATTTGGCAATAAATTAAAAAAGTGCTCCGAGCCGTTCTTAGTTTTTTAAAAATGTGACTTCCATTCAAAATTCAGCCAATGGACATCACATGATCCGTTTTGAACGTCACTTCCTGAGCTAAGGTCACTGACAGAAAAAAAAAATTATATCTACCTTTAATGAAAAATTATTTACAATACCGTGCAAAGTGCACTGTTTTTGGATGCAAGAACAAAATACAATAAATACTTCAGATTTCCATAGAAAAAAGATTTGGAAAAGGAATGCCAAATAAACGACAAAATATGCTCAAAAAAATTTAGGTTTTTAATATTTATTTTGAAACTCATGTTTTAGGAAACGCCATACGTGTATTTTGGATTATGATTTCTTTAAGTACAACCTTGGATTAAAAAAAGACAAGATACTCGAGGCTTACGGAGAATTTGGTTATATTATTATCTGAGAAATTTCTTGGGACCTAATTTTCGAAACCGCGAGAGGAATCGATCGCTCAAGAGTCAAAGCACATTAAAAGCAGGCTCACAGTTCAAGAATGACCGCAACAAAACAGACGCTCGCTCTGCCATTCACCTGTTCATTTAGGCTTGTTTTCGCCAATGCGTTACACCCTAAATATCTCCGTTGTTTTCCCTCTTTAACGTTTAGAACGATATGGAATTCCGACTCATTGTTTTGGTTTTGTCGAGTGATTGCAAATTTTTTAAATAAACGGTAGTTATTATTTGCCAAGGAGTTGTCGTTGGACTAGATATCTTGTCTCTTTTTAATCTAAGAGTACAACAACCTATTTATTTTTCTTTTACAATCTAGTTTGGTTTTGTATGTGATAAAAATTCATCATATTTTTAATTTAAAACAAATTAAACGCGCGGACCAAAATAAAATTAGAAAAATTAATACATACTCCACGTGTGTTGGTATCGGGTCGAAAAGTCTCGTCACGCCGCGCCGAGATGCGCAATGTCATACCGTGTGAAGTAGTGGTAGTGTAGTCGTCGTTGCATTGCAGCTGTAGTGAATTTTTTTTCCATAGATAATGCAGAACAGGATATTTTACAGATAAATAGTTAACAATAATTTTTGGTGCACGCTTTTTAATATAATTTACCTTGTTTAATGTTTTAAACAAATATTGGTGATAATAAACCCTCTTGCAAAATTTTTGAACATGTTAAAACATCCACCTTACATATTTCTTTGTATTAACCAAGAAAGTTCCGTTTTTTCTTAATATAAGTTCAAAAATGCTTTAGTTTTAAAATTAGGGTTGATTGGGTACCAAAGATGGACAAAATAAAACTTTGGGAAGAAAAAAATTTTGTAATTTGTATTTGCATACATACATACAGTCTAAAAAAAAATCTAGGCTATAGCTAAATTCTGACTGATTTCTATCGCGTTCTTTTAATTTTCGATGGCTCATCTAACTCAGCGATATGGAATATCAGATGTCAGTGGTATTAGCGATAAATTAACAAGGTACAAGGTAGTTATATCTGATCCGCTGATTAATCATTCTGCTTTATTATAATTGCGAAGAAATTAGAGCTTTTTTTCTAAGTGACAAAAAGCGCTTACTTTTAGCATTACTTCGCTTGCATGGACAAATTATATCAAATAATTTACCTTCTTAATCTTATATATTGCTTTAGTAAGAACCTTTAGAAAAGTTATAGTACCGTATTATTAGGGGTACAAGGTGGTTGTAGTGAAAAAAACTCACACAGAGATAGGTAGATATTTTCGGGCGCACATGAAAGAGATGGCATGAACACACCAACTTAGTCTATATTTTCAATAAATGAACAAAATATTATATTTACTTATGTCCTTATCCCCTTACCAGCCGAAGTTAATAATTAATAATGGTACCTACCTACAATAAACAGCGGCGCTATATTACACCTCTCGCCTTTTTTACGTCAAACTAGTAATTTTCTAAAATTGCTTATAAAACTGTTTAAAAGTAACTTTTTTAAAGAACATTTTCCCTCAAATATTACTTATATTACCCACTAGACATATTACTTTTATTACACACTAGACAACTTTTGTTTCCGTAAACCGATTTTTACAGAAATGGTCCTTTTAGAGATTTATTATATGTATAGATAAACAACTAATTATTATTATAAAATTTCGGTTCAGTGGATTTTGCCTAATTGTCTCCCAAAGAGACAGACAGACACCATCAAAAAATTTTATATTTAGGTCTTTCTTTTTGCCCCCCCCTATTTTTAGCCTATACTACAGTATGGATGGCTAAAAATAGAGTTCTAGATTACTACATAGCCGGTACCTACTAAGTTTTTGTGTATGGGTAATAAAAATAACACGACCGCCTTCTTTATAATATTGCTATTGCTATTTTGATAGTGATGAAAGAGAAAAATTTAGAGATAAAAAGTTTGGTCACTTCTGCTTGATAGCTGTAGGTATTGCAGTATGTATATTGACTATATATATAGGTATTTATATTTTTTGGTTTAAAAAATATTCAATGTACAGAAATTAGAGATTTACCAATAAATGTACCAATAAAATTTAGAAAATTAATAGTTTATTGTACAAAAATGGGGGGGGGGGTTTACTATATCGCCACTGCGTATTGTAGGCAGGTAACATTAATATTAGTAACATCGGTTGGTCAGGGGATGGGGAAATAGGTAAATATAATACCTTCTTCATTTTATTTTATTGCAAAGATGGACTGTATGCTTTTCCACGAAATCACTCCCATGCTTAATGTTGGTGTATTCATGCCATCTCTTTCATACGCGCTCGAAAATATCTACCTATCTCTGTGTGAGTTTTTTTTACTACTACCACCGTGCACCGCTGATAATACGGTACTATAACTTTTCTAAAGGTTATTACTAAAGCAATATATAAGATTAAGAAGGTAAATTATTTGATATAATTTGTCCATGCAAGCGAAGTAATGCTAAAAGTAAGCGCTTTTTGTCACTTAGAAAAAGGCTCTAATTTCTTCGCAATTATAATAAAGCAGAATGATTAATCAGCGGATCAGATATAACTAGTATAGTACCTTGTTAATTTTAATGCAAATACAAAATTAGCACATTTTTTTCTTCCACAAGTTTTATTTTGTCCATATTTGGTACCTAATCAACCCTAATAATAATACGGAACTTTCTTGGTTCATATAAAAGAAATATGTAAGGTGGATCTTTCAGCCTGTTCAAAAATTTTGCAAGAGGGTCTATTATTACCAATATTTGTTTAAAACATTAAACAAGGTAAATTATATTAAAAAGTGTGTACCAACAAATATTGTTAACTATTTTTCTGTAAAATGTCCTGTTCTGCATTATCTACGGAAAAAAATTCACTACAGCTGCAATGCAACGACGACTACACTACCACAGTCTAACTGCACCTTAAGATGGACATAAGTTTTATCCTTGCCATATCCCTACGAGGATTATTCGTTCATCTTTATTGTAATACATAGGATTTTTTCGTAAAAGCACAAATTTCTCAATTGGAAAAAAAAACAAAAATCTAGGCTATAGCTTAATTCTGACTGATTTCTATCGCGTTCTTTTAATTTTCGATGGCTCATGTAACTCAGCGATATGGAATGTCAGATTAACATCATATTTCATTTTGAAAATAAAACTTAACTACATCTGAGTAAATAATTATGTATTGTCAGTTATTGGTTTACACACGAAAAAAAAAGAGTAAAATATCCAAAATAACAAACCAACAAAAAGTAACGTGGTTCCTAAGTTTTCCTTAAGTTTTCCTTAAGTCCCCGGGAACCAACTTCCATTTTGAAAAAACTGTGTAATTGACTTTTCTCCATTTCTATTGGTCAGAAGCGAAAAAGTCTAAAAACAAAAATATTCGGCATAAAATTTTCAACATTTTTGTCCAATTGCTCAACTTTCTGTAGTTACTTTCTAAAAAGTTAGATGGCGCCAAAGTTACAAAAAATCAGTTTTAACGTATTTTGACCAACAAAAAGTGATTTTTTAAAAAAACTTTAAATGAGAAAGTTGTAGATTTCGGAAAAATCCTATAAAAATATGTATATTGTTTATAAATAATTAAACAGCCTCTGAGCTACAGCCACTGAAAGTCGGTAAAATTCTTTAAGAACCGCTTTCTGGGCATGCATGAAGTGGCCTGTTGTAGATTATATATTATTATTTATAGTAAGAGCAGTACAAATGAGGTATTAAATTAAAGCTTCACAGCAAACACAAATCGTCGGCATTGAATCGCGCCAATGTCGACAACGTCGGCAGTATGTCGGCATCGGCGACTATACTCTGGCCCGATGTTGGACAGATTGCGATTTTGAGTTTTCGGTCAATAATCGGCAACTGACGGAGGTCCACATTGCTACAGTCGACTTTATGACGACACCACTTTAGGACCGACGATGGTCCGATTGGAACTTTGTTTAATCGGTAGAAAATCGGCAACTGACGATGGCCCGATTTACTATGCCGAAGCCCACTTTATTGGCTTTAGGACCGACGACGGTCCGATTGGAACTTTGTTTAATCGGACGAGAATCGGCAACTGACGATTGCCCGATTTACTATAGTCGACATTATGCCAACACAAACCTTATCTGTGTTAGGGCCGATGATGGTCTGATAGGAACTTTCTTTAATTGGTCGAGAATCGACAACTGACGATGGACCGATTTACTACAGTCGACTTTATGGCGACGCCTACTTTAACTGCTTAAGGGCCGACGACGGTTCGATGGGAACTTTGTTTAATCGGACAAGAATCGGCAACTGACGATGGCCCGATTTACTATAGTCGACATTATGCCAACGCAAACCTTATCCGCTTTAGAGCCGATGATGGTCCGATTGGAACTTACTTTAATCGGTCGAGAATCGGTAACTGACAATGGCCCGATTTACTATAGTCGACTTTGTGCCGACGACCACTTTATCTGCTTTAGGGCCGACGATGGTCCGATTGGAACTTTGTTTGATTGGTCGAGAATCGGCAACCGACGATAGTTCGATTATATCACCTTAAAATTTTTAAACTGCTTAATAGTTTCTTCCTAGTATGTAGAGATGGCGCGAAGATAATATTATATATATACAAGATGACTTGACACGATGGTGGTACTTCTCTATAAGAATCACCTCTTCTGCCAATTAAACCAGTCCGACTGGTTAACCACCCGCATTATCGAAACTTTGTAGTTTGCCAATGTCGGATCGCTTTAAGCTACCACCGACGGACCTCCGTCAATCGCCGACGTTGGACCGCTTTATGAAACTAATGTCGGACTTGAATAGTTTACCGATGTCGGGCCGAGACCAGCTTGCCTACGTTAGAACGACCAAATTAAGCAGTTATGGGCGGATGGTCGGTACCATGTGGTTAAACCATATCGGACCTTAATCGTACGGTATGCCGATGTCAGCAAAAAGTAAAATTTACCATTGGTCCGTTGACGGGCCACAGTCTAACGCTGCATCGGCAAAGATACATTGGGCCTATCGCAAAGCGGACAAAAAATACTGCTGGTCCGATGTCGCAAATCGACGTCGTGCCGATGACGACAAATTCGACAATCGACATCGGACCGACGAGGGCCCGAGGGAACTGTGTTTGCTGGGTTGTGATGTGCGCTACACAAATGATCCGGTCTGTTGGCATGAAACTTGCCGAAAGTATCTGACAGACTGACACTTAGTCGTCAAACTTATTTTTAGTAACTTCAACACCCTGTATCTTTTTAAAAACTAACTACAGAGAGTTAAACCTGTAACAAAAAATATTGCAAATTTTATGCCAAAAATTTTTATTTCTACACTTTTTTGCCTCCGACCAACAGAAATGACGAAAATCGGTTCCAGAGTTTTATCAAAATGGCGGATACTTCCCAAGAAGCGGGGAAAACACAAACTTGGGAATTTTACTTTCAGACCCCCAAAGAACTCTATTATCCGGTTTTTTTTTACTTTAAATGACAATTTTACTGTACTACCATCATACGTTAAAACTTATTTTTTGTAACTTTGGTGCTCTCTATCTTTTTAGGAATTAACTACAGAAAGTTGAGCACTTGGACAAAAATGTTGCAAATTTTTCGCAGAATATTTTTGTTCTTAGACTTTTTCGCCTCCGAGCAATAGAAGTGGAGAAAAGTCGGTTACAAAGATTTTTCAAAATGGCGGATGGTTCCCGAGGAGTGGGAGGAACACAAACTCGAGACGTTTACTTTCAGACCCCTCCGAAAGAACATACCAAAAACTCAGCCTCCCCGGATTTTTTTCAGGTGTACTTTTTTAATTTGCGTATTATGCGGTGTAATTTTTCATCAACCTCTATAGCTCTATAGCTTTGGGCTTTTGCAGCATAGTTAGCCCAAAACTAATATACATGTTACGGGCTCGATTTTCAGCATTGCGATATGTCAAAGCGCTTCTGAGCTACTACATCTTTTTTTTTAAACATAGAGATTTTCATTAAAAACATTTTTTGAAGATTTTTTAAAGACAAATCTACCTGTTTCACCGATTTTCTCTTGAAGCCTTTAGTTCCCGAGATATCATACAAAGTTATATTTCTTTAAATGGGGTACTCCTAATTTTTCTAAAAAATCAGTTTTATAATAAAATTTCCTGTCGAACGATGTGCCATATACCTATTTTTATTAAATAGTTTAAAAGATATTTGCATATTTTGATATTTACCATAGTAGGCGCTGTGCGTGCCCTAAATGTGTAAATAAAATTTTGTTGTTTTTTTTTCATACAAAATCAAGTTAGCTACGACACCAGGGGACATAGCAACCTCGAACTTCTAGTTTATTATAATTACCAATAGTAGTAGTAATAGTTTACTATAATTACCAACCTTAAAATAATAAACAAAAATAAAATTATTAAAAGTTTTTATTACAAATTTTTATTAATTAAACTATGTAACACCTAAAATCTACATCTAACAATTTTCTTTAATTCTAAGACTCAAATTGACGGCCGCTTTCTTGTAAACATGTCCTACATCTTTTCTTGACGCTATTTTCTGCATTAAGAAGTTCTACCGCACGAAGCTGCCTAAATGCAGTACGAAGTGCCTCTTCCAATTCCCTTCTAGTAGTTGGGTGATTTCGAAATACAAGGTCTTTGACTCTCCCCCACAAAAAGAAGTCGCAAGGGGTCAGGTCTGGAGACCTGGGGGGGCCACTAAACAGGACCTTTATTTCCGATCCAGTTTTCGGCAAACACAATATTTAGCAAATTAGTAATATCTCGTGCATTGTGAGGAGGTGCACCGTCATGTTGAAAGTATAGCTCATTATTTTGCTGAAGTGGCAAATTGACGATAAACGGAATCACCTGCTCTTCTAAAATTTGTTGGTATCTTTCGGCATTTAAATTTCCATCAAAAATATATGGCCCAATAATTTGTCCTCTGTAGATGCCTACCCATACCTTAAAACTGAACCTTCCCTGATTCGCTTGTTCCACCATAATATGGGAATTTTGCTGTTTCCACTAATAGCAGTTATATCTGGTGAATATTCCATCACTAGAAATCATTGCCTCATCCATCCAAATAACTTTTCTGGCAAAATCGGGGTCTTGCTGCGTGGAATTCCAGTGTTTCTTTCCATAGCCCTGGTGGAAGTATTCGGGTTAATTTCTATTTCTCGTAGAACCGTTAGTTCCTCCAACTCTCTATCTCTGGCTAGGCTTCTATACATCCAAGGCCGCGGTTTTGTAAAGGATCCGTATTCTTATAGATGATGTTTTAACTTTAAATATAGATTTAACGCCGTCTGTCGATTTTCGTTACTTTCAATATAACATTTTATCATGTCGTACTTTTCAAAGTTTTCAAACATTTTTATATCTTGACGAAGACGCCACTTTTGACACTTGGGCTCGTTTATCATGGCAATTGTTTTTATTTGATCATAGATACCCTAAAACTGCATAGGTCAGAGTTAAACACTGCCTACTATGATAATTATTAAAAATTGCAGATATCTGTTTAACTACTTAATAAAAATAGGTGTATGACACATCGTTTAACAGGAAATTTTATTACAAAACAAATTAAAAAAAAAATTGGGGTATTCCATTTAAAAAAATGTAACTTTGTGTTATATATCGTGAACTAAAGGATTTAAGACAAAATCGGTGAAACAGGTAGATTTGTCCTTAAAAAATCTTCAAAAAATGTTTTTAATGAAAATCTCTATCTTTACAAATAAAAAAGTTGTAGAGGGTTTTTAGAAACGCACATTTTTGAGAATCACCCTGTAGCTCTTGAAAATCGAGCCCGTAACATGTATATTAGTTTTTGGCTAACTATGCTGCAAAAGACCAAAGCTATAGAGGCCCCTCGAATTTGGACCACCCTGTACACGCCAGTGGTGTTTACATGTAGATTAGGCAGTAGTTTATTACAATTCCATCAGCTAAAAAGAAACACTTCAGGGGCGGAGAAAATGTGGGTATTTTTTAGAAAAAACGGTATGGTAGTCGGGGGGGTTTTAAAAAAGTTTAATTTATACTTGTTTAGTACATACCATAATATTGTCGAAAATAAAAACAATCCACACCATAACCAAACGCCAATTTCTCATTATCCTTTTGCCACTATAGGAAAAAAAATCGTTGCACACACCACACTTCTTATCGTAGCAAACAAACAAAACTAACCGCGCACGATAAAAAAATGTATTTTACGATCTTATTTAATTGTCAGTTTACTGATATGTTGTATATGTCTCAAACGAAAAAACAAAAAACGCCTAATATTTTTATATTTATTCTTAAAATATCGCAAAGGCACCATAATACTTGAATATTAAATAAATAATACACACTTTCGAACCAACCAGTCGAGTGGTCTTGGTCTCGGTACCAACTATCGTAAAATGTATTTAAGTAGGCTCGTCGGTCAACAATGTTTACTTCTAAGAACCATGGATATTGATGGTCCTTTTGACTAATTATTATCGATGTTATTAAGATGTAAAATGTTCTAATCACTACCTGTAGTCAGCGGCGTAACAACAGGCAAGCGGGCCCTGTTTTGAAGCAACATCGGCGGGCCCCCCCATCCTGCACTCGTTGCTTTTTTCCCAATTTATTATTTTTTTTTAAGATATATTTTTTTAGTTAAGTTAAGGAAATTTTTTCTAACACAAATCCTAAATAGAATCTAAGAACTTATCTGACGTTTCGGCAGAAATTCTACTGCCGTCGAAAAAAATATCTGTCTGTTGTCATACAACTGACTGACTTTGACTGATGTATATTTAAAATATTAACTTGACAGTTTGGTGTGTCGATAGCAGACAACAAGGTATTGGGTGAGTAGTGAGTTTAATAATAATAAAAATCAAAGTTATATTTGTTTGAGTGATTTCGATTTTGGATTACATTATAAAAACACAAAATTGAAAGTAAAAAAGTGTAATATTTTGTCTTTTATTTTAAAACATCAAGTATAAAGATTATCTTTTTTATTTTAAAATATCAAGTATAAAGATTATCTTTTGACTGACTTTAAGAGAAAATACATCAGAAACCCAGAGAAAATGTTTTTGAAAAAATGTCCGTAACTTAGTGGCGAAAAACCCAAAAAAAGTAGTTTCGAAACTTCTTTAAAATCAGGCGGTTTTGCTCGGCAGAAAAATTTAAAGACTCTACGACAAAGTATAGGTAATTAACTAGTATTGTATTTTTATTTTTCTTCCACACAGTAAAACTATAAACTACCTACTTAAAACTAACAAAACAAGCCAAAAGGTACAAAAATACTACTAAAAAGCTACTTTTCTAGATTTGAGACAAATGCTGTAATAATTCTCGAGCGGGCAACTCTATTTTTAATGGAGAGCACTGAGACAAAAATTGATGGCTTAGTGTTGGCCCGATAGTTGTCCCCCGGACTTCACGGAATAGGGCCACAGTTAGATTGCCGGTCCGGTTGCCGGATCGGCTAGGTTCACTCCGGGCCGTTGAGAATCGACAAAGCTTTGCCGGACCGGCCCGTTGATAGCCCCGTTGGCTCTTTACTTTTTTTAAAACGGCCCTAAAATTAGCCGATATACAAGTTTGTTAATAATTTAGTTGGTTTACCTAAATAACAAGTAACATATTTTGAGCTCTTTACATCACAAAAACTAACCGAATTAATTTTTCTATATTTTACACGACCCTAACAGTGCTATTTCTTTGATTAAATTTAAAGGGCACTAAACACTTTGCTTTTGGCTTAGGCTAGAAGGCTCTTAGAATAATTTAAGTTTTTAATAAAAAAACCTGTATAAAGATAACATTTTTCACTATATATTTTTTTAAATAATGTGCTTATTAGCATATAACAAGGGTGAATTATATTAGTTTGAATTATTTTTACTAAAAAACTTAATTCCCAATTCTTTTGTGTTTTAATAAACCCCATCCATCACACCATTAAGATTATAGTCAAACCTATAACAAAACTCGATCTTGAATGGGCAACCCAAACAGATCGAGTTACAGACATTCGAGTTTAGAAGTATTAAAATAGAATTTGAATAAAAAATATGCTTTTGCCAATTAGTTAATCACAAAAACCGTCCAGAAAATTTGTATCAAATTTCGCACTGTAAAAGTTTTGAAACCATTCATGTGGTTTTACATAATTTTTGACATATTTTGAATAATTTTAAAAATTTCTTGGTGACATTAAAAAAATATCGATTATTTTAAAAAAACCAAAAAAAATTAAGAGTGCCCGATGAGCCTAATGCGAAAGCAGAAAAAACGTGATTTGCAGAGGGTTTCTTTTTATTTTACCTATAATAGGCCTGTATTCTTAAAATATCTGTTTTATTTTAAAAAAAGGTCGTGTTTGTTTGTTGTCGGACCGGTAGCTAGTATGTAAAAAAGCAGGGGGCCGGTATAGTTTTGCAGATACAGATGGTTACCCAACGCTAGCAGCACTCGGCCTAACAGAACCCGGACCACCACGGTTTGCCTGCTATTAATTTAAGTTTTGAAAAGGATCGTTCTGCCCATGCGACAATGACAGAAATTGTGAGATAGTAAAAACCTATAGTGTTATTATTTCAGGATAGCTAGAACAGCTAAATTTTTGCAAATCTTTTACTTCATTAATATTTTTTAGTTTATTAGAAAAACCTTTTCGAAATGCTAATTGTTCATAGAAAAGTCTATCTATAGCTGACAAATATAATTAGCAAGTGTAATAACAAATCTTTGTTTTTAGATTTAAAATGAAAATATCGAATTGTTTTATTGTTATTGGATTGCACCTATTTACTCAATTTTTAGAAATAGTAATTTCTCATTTTTATTTTTTTTATGCTGACCGAGGGCCCCTATTGACTTGATTGAGACTTTCTTTCCATTTTTTTTTAATTATATATCTCGGAAACAACTGCAAATTATTTTTCTCTAAAAACTAATTTTGATAGATCCTCCCATAGGTATTACATTCCATGAAAGAAAGATTCCATAGAAGAACCAAATTTGTTTTTCAAAGGGCCGTTCAAAATTACCCCCTAACGTGGGGATATTTGGGAAACTGTGGAAATACAACGAATTACATTTTATAACCGCTTTTGGAGTTATTGTAGACGAGAAAAATGTTTTTTTTTGGTTTGTTCGAAAAAATTCTTGTTTTTACGCAAAAAATTATGTTTTTAAGAAAAAATAGACTGTAAATACATGAACATGCAAGCTTCTATTTGAAAACAGTAGAGAAACAAATCTAGACTATTTAAATTTAGCAAAATAAATAACATTCGGTACCAGGGACTCACTAAACCGCAAACTAATTGTCTTGTCTAAAATAGCCCCACTTTACGAAATGGGTGTCGATTCTTGAATTTTAGACGGACGTTCTTGTGGTGGATGATCACTTAAAGGATGTGAACACTCCCAGGGAACGATCCCATCCCCGTCGCTGGCTGTTCGTATTCTTGAATGTAGCCGAAACACGTCCAATGTTGCCAGTTTGCTTTTTGAGCGATTGAACTAATTTCAAACTAACCCAAACATTTTCTGTGATTTTTTCTTTATTTTTTTGACATTTAACCAAAAACTATTCAAAAAATTACTTTTTATTGTAAATGGGAATTACATAAAATTATGTAGCTTATAAATTTCTATTACAGTTTATTTTTTTTTTAATTCCATCTTACACGTAGGCCATAAGGTCCTTTTTTTATATTTTGTAAAACTAATCTTTTCTTCCTGAGTTTCCAAAAAGGGAGTGTCTAAAGAGCCGACAATTCGGCTGAATAGTCGTGAGGTTAAAGAGGCGACAGTAATTTTTAACTAAATGAACCTAACCCAACTGAAACAGATTTAAACCAACCAAAAAAAACACTTTAACCCCCCCTGGCCCTGTTTTTTGCATTAAAAAAAACGCCAGACAAAGATTCAGGGTCCTTTTGGGGCCCTAGAAGGTGCCTCCATTTTTTTTATGCTAAAAAAGATGTGGAGGTTGTAGTGTTTTTTTGGGTTGTTTGTTTGAGTCTGTTTAGGTTAGGTTGGGTTAATTTAGTTTAAAAAAAACGAAAATATAAAAAACACATACCTAGTGAATAAAATTACTGTTGGCTCTTTAGCCTCATGACTGTTCAGCCGAATTGTCGGCTCTTTAGACACTCCCTTCCAAAAATATACTATAAGTTACCTTTTTCTTGAACGGTCATGAACACAAAAACGTTGCCGTAAGAAGATGTGTTGAACAAAGAACCATATTAATATTTTTCATTGACTAACACCCTCATGGCAAATTATTTTTAATTTTACTCGACAACCGCCATAGATAAATCCTACATGATATATTTTCTGAAGCAAAACTTTTAAAAAAATAGGATTTCATTAAAAAAGAGACCTCATGGCTACCCTGCGTCTAGTGTGGGAAAAAACTGAAACTGTGACATAAGTCTACCTAATTTTATGAGTAATTCCATTTTTGATTGAGCTTTTTGTGACAAATAACAAAAAATGTTTTCCAACTGGGACTTTATAAGCGCTCACCTTGTATATAACTGAGTGTAAATGAAAGGTCTCATTTTTAGTTATTAAATTCTTTAATTTACAATATTTCACATAAAATTTGAATTTGAATAAAAAATATGCTTTTGCCAATTAGTTAATCACAAAAACTGTCCAGCAAATTTGTATCAAATTTCGCACTGTAAAAGTTTTGAAACCATTCATGTGGTTTTACATAATTTTTGACATATTTTGAATAATTTTAAAAATTTCTTGGTGACATTAAAAAAATATCGATTATTTTAAAAAACCAAATAAAATTAAGAGTGCCCGGTGAGCCTAGTGCAAAAGCAGAAAAAACGTGATTTGCAGAGGGTTTCTTTTTATTTTACCTATAATAGACCTGTATTCTTAAAATATCTATTTTATTTTAAAAAAAGGTCGTGTTCGTTTTTTTTACGTCTTTTTTATTTGTTGATTAAATTTTATACGCCTGCGTTGAACATAAAGGGCCATTACTGGCCCATGCGTTCTTTATCCGGACCGGTAGCTCGTATGTAAAAAAGCAGGGGGCCGGTATAGTTTTGCAGATACAGATAATTACCCAACGCTAACAGAACCCGGACCACCACGGTTTGCCTGCTATTAATTTAAGTTTTGAAAAGGATCGTTCTGCCCATGCGACAATGACAGAAATTGTGAGATAGTGAAAACCTATAGTGTTATTATTTCAGGATAGCTAGAACAGCTAAATTTTTGCAAATCTTTTACTTCATTAATATTTTTTAGTTTATTAGAAAAACTTTTTCGAAATGCTAATTGTTCATAGAAAAGTCTATCTATAGCTGACAAATATAATTAGCAAGTGTAATAACAAATCTTTGTTTTTAGATTTAAAATGAAAATATCGAATTGTTTTATTGTTATTGGATTGCACCTATTTACTCAATTTTTAGAAATAGTAATTTCTCATTTTTATTTTTTTTATGCTGACCGCGGGCCCCTATTGACTTGATTGAGACTTTCTTTCCATTTTTTTTTTGATTATATATCTCGGAAACAACTGCAATTTATTTTTCTCTAAAAACTAATTTTGATAGATCCTCCCATAGGTATTACATTCCATGAAAGAAAGATTCCATAGAAGAACCAAATTTGTTTTTCAAAGGGCCGTTCAAAATTACCCCCTAACGTGGGGATATTTGGGAAACTGTGGAAATACAACGAATTACATTTTATAACCGCTTTTGGAGTTATTGTAGACGAGAAAAATGTTTTTTTTTTGGTTTGTTCGAAAAATTCTTGTTTTTAGGCAAAAAATTATGTTTTTAAGAAAAAATAGACTGTAAATATATGAACATGCAAGTTTCTATTTGAAAACAGTAGAGAAACAAATCTAAACTATTTAAATTTAGCAAAATAAATAACATTCGGTACCAGGGACTCACTAAACCCCAAACTAATTGTCTTGTCTAAAATAGCCCCAATTTGCGAAATGGGTGTCGATTCTTGAATTTTAGACGGACGTTCGTGTGGTGGATGATCACTTAAAGGATGTGAACACTCCCAAGGAACGATCCCATCCCCGTCGTTGGCTGTTCGTATTCTTGAATGTAGCCGAAACACGTCCAATGTTGCCAGTTTGCTTTTTGAGCGATTGAACTAATTTCAAACTAACCCAAACATTTTCTGTGATTTTTTTCTTTATTTTTTTGACATTTAACCAAAAACTATTAAAAAAATTACTTTTTATTGTAAATGGGAATTACATAAAATTATGTAGCTTATAAATTTCTATTACAGTTTATTTTTTTTTTAATTCCATCTTACACGTAGGCCATAAGGTCCTTTTTTTATATTTTGTAAAACTAATCTTTTCTTCCTGAGTTTCCAAAAAGGGAGTGTCTAAAGAGCCGACAATTCGGCTGAATAGTCGTGAGGTTAAAGAGGCGACAGTAATTTTTAACTAAATGAACCTAACCCAACTGAAACAGATTTAAACCAACCAAAAAAAACACTTTAACCCCCCCTGGCCCTGTTTTTTGCATTAAAAAAAACGCCAGACAAAGATTCAGGGTCCTTTTGGGGCCCTAGAAGGTGCCTCCATTTTTTTTATGCTAAAAAAGATGTGGAGGTTGTAGTGTTTTTTTGGGTTGTTTGTTTGAGTCTGTTTAGGTTAGGTTGGGTTAATTTAGTTTAAAAAAAACGAAAATATAAAAAACACATACCTAGTGAATAAAATTACTGTTGGCTCTTTAGCCTCATGACTGTTCAGCCGAATTGTCGGCTCTTTAGACACTCCCTTCCAAAAATATACTATAAGTTACCTTTTTCTTGAACGGTCATGAACACAAAAACGTTGCCGTAAGAAGATGTGTTGAACAAAGAACCATATTAATATTTTTCATTGACTAACACCCTCATGGCAAATTATTTTTAATTTTACTCGACAACCGCCATAGATAAATCCTACATGATATATTTTCTGAAGCAAAACTTTTAAAAAAATAGGATTTCATTAAAAAAGAGACCTCATGGCTACCCTGCGTCTAGTGTGGGAAAAAACTGAAACTGTGACATAAGTCTACCTAATTTTATGAGTAATTCCATTTTTGATTGAGCTTTTTGTGACAAATAACAAAAAATGTTTTCCAACTGGGACTTTATAAGCGCTCACCTTGTATATAACTGAGTGTAAATGAAAGGTCTCATTTTTAGTTATTAAATTCTTTAATTTACAATATTTCACATAAAACTTGGCTATAGATACAGCAAACTGTAATTTTTAAAAAAAAATGGTACTTATGTGGAGATATTGATTTTTTTTTGTCAGTGTCCCTAGCTCAGGAAATATTGAAGCAACATTCAAAATGGGTCATGTGAAATCTCTACTTTTTGTTTAATTGGTTTAAAGTTTAAAGTGCTTTCTACAGAAAAAATTCTAAATGTAACACTAAAAAAACAAAAAAAAACTTAACAGTAAAGTTATTTATTTGTTGTCAAATAATCATCAGAATTGGCTGAACTGTGAATGGAAGGCACTTTTTGTAAAAACTAAAAAACAGCTCAGAGCACTCAATGTGTGGCATACAGTAACCTTCTCCTGCTCGCAAACTTCATTCTTATTGATATTTGCATTCTTTAACGTTTTGCTTTTCGTTTTATTCCGATAGGCGGCGCTCTGCATATAGCCATCCAACGTCCAGCGTTCTTTGACAACGAAAGTTGTTTAAATTCTCTGGATGTGGTTGTTTATGTTATGCTTCATACGCCAGGTACAGTCCTATGTTACCCTGATGATTCGTAACAAGGATGAAACAGGCCTGTAGGTTTCTGGACTATCCATTAGATCTTGGTCGTAATGAATTGAAAAGCAAAATGTGTGTCCGATATGCCACGAACCTTTCTTTTTATCATGCGATAGAAGGTTTGAAGTTACCATAACCTATAAATAAAAAAATTAAATAAGAGCTTATAAGTATGAGGTAATAACTTGCAGCAGGTGTGCATCATGCACAATTGACATTGATTTCTATCCATCCTTTTCTATTCATATATGTGAGAAAGAGACAGACATATAAGATTAAGTAGCTGCATAAACCATGCTTTAGAGGATTGAACTAGGTTAACTAACTAAGGATACCTGTTAACTGTGAAAATTGGATATTTAATTAGTTTTTGAGTTATGATGAAACCCCAATCCTCCTATTCCCACATAAAGTATATCCATGAATGTCCCGTATATATCCAGTGGACATCCATCAGAAGTGATTATTTATCACACTTGGATATCTGTTGCAGCTCCATCAATGTATATCCATTTTATATGGGTAACATATAGAATGGATATACATTGATGGAGCACATATACATCACTGGATGTCCATTGAATGTATGTTTCATGTATGATCATAAATGGGATAAAAGTTAAATATCCATTAGAGGCATTCATATATATCCATTAAAAGAATATCATTTGCACATCCAATGGATGTTGGATGAAAGTATATATGCTGACGGATATCTATTGGATATACATATCCATGGCTTGTTATTTGGTTTACTTTGTATGTTTTCACTTTATACTCAATCAATATGTATAAAAAATCAAGCATTTTGTTCTTTCATATATCACCCTCTTAGTCAGAACAGAGAACATGCTCTATGAACGAAAAAGAAGAGAATCTTTTCAATATGCATTGAGTATGATGTGAAAACACACTATTTATTGCACTAGGTATATTAATTTATTGCTTACTTTTGAGTCGACGGACAAGTCTGATGCCCTTCAGCCCTCAACCATAAATGGCCATTATTTCTCTTGCCAGGTCTTTCGAAACTGTAATTTTTTAAGGATCAAATCGTCTTGTATTGGAATCTCGGGGCGACTTGTTGCGCCGGATCCGCCTCGGCCTCCTCTAAATAATATATAACTCTATTCACGAGCCATATTTCTTCTGGCTCCATCATTTTTAGGGACAATATTTATATAAAAAAAGGCAAACGAAATAAAAACCGAATCACTATAATAATGAAACAAAGGTTAGGTTACAAATTAATCAACCAAACATTGCAATCTGCGCAAGTTTCGTGCGATTACAGCGCCATTCTACTGCCTCATACCAGTAGAACGTTCACCTGCGAATTTTGGACGGACGGGAACACTCCTCATGCGTTCAAGAATACAGACTAGACATTTTTTCGTGAGAACATATACATATGAACGATATATGTAACCATCCCTCGATTCAAGAATCGACACCATGGTCAGTAGAATTTTTGTTAATGGCAGTATAGAATAGAATTTTTATTGACTATGTTTGTACAGTTTTAAAAGTACATTATAGTAAGTTATGATAGTAAAGGAAAAACCTTAAGTAAACTAATCATTTTAAGTCGTAGAAAAAGGTAGGTAATTAAAATGTGTATAAAATGTGTATAAAGACCAAGACAATATAGTATAAAAAATTATTTACGGACAACGTATATAAAGATAAAATGAAATTACACGTTAAAATCAAGAAGATAATTGTTTTCTTAAAACTTATAAAATCCAGATTTTTAATTTTATTTGGTAAACAGTTAAAAATTCTGAGGTCTAGACAGTTTTTTTTGCATTTCGATAATCTATATTTTGGAATTTCGATGTTGCAATTTCTTAAATTATAGCTATGCAGATTTGTAGTCGAAAGTAGCTCATCCTTTATACAGTAGATTTCTATAAATGCACAAATCAGGTATATGCACAGTAAAGGCATAATTTTGTGTTTACGGAAAAGAGGTTGACAAGGCTCGCGAAATCCCGAACCAGCCAGTACACAAAGAACCCTTTTTTGCATTATAAATGCATTTTTTGCAGCTGTGCTTTTACCCCAAACTATGATTCCATAGGATAGCCTAGAGTGGAAAAGGCCAAAATAACACATTTTTAGTATATTAAAATTAAGAAAAGTTTTAAGCCTTCTAATTAGAAATATAGTGCTAGAAAGCTCAGAGCACAGTTGTTCCACATGAGCAGACCAAGTTAAGCCATCATCGATGGATATACCGAGCCATTTGGCACTTTTTCCCGCGCAGCGGCGGTTGTCTGTTGGAATGATCAAAGTCTGCGTTTTTTCAGTGTTTAACAGAAGTCTGTTAGCCGAGAACCATTCTTGAGCCCTTAATACATCGTTTCTTGATATCCGACCCAAGGCAGCTAGCATTTTGCAAGACGATACAAAAGTTATGTCATCTGCGAACTTTGCAGTAGGTGTACTACCCATATGTAAACACAAATCATTTATAAAAACAATCAACAAAAGCGGCCCCAATATGGAACTCTGAATAGATGAACGATACGACACATCCATAGTACCAACACATGTAATAATTTGATAGCATGGTTATAAGAACATTCAGTTACCTAAGTACCAGTGTAGAACGGAAAGATTGACTGTTATATTTTTTAATGACAGGTTTTTGCACATTTGTCACAATTCTTGTAAAAAAAAGGCAAGTGTCATTACAAATGGTAATTTCTAAGAGCAAGTTTAAATTTTCAAGTGAAGCACCCTGTATTTTATAAAATTTTTGAATCGGCCGTTCCTTTCTGAACCCAAATATGCCAAATATGTTACCTCTAACTATATTAGCTTGCGAGAAAAATCACAAAATCCTTACCATAAGACCAATGTGCTAAAGAGAGAATAACCTAAGCTTTAATCTCTCTCTAACACATTATGCTTACGGTGAGGATTTTTGCATTTTTCTTGCAGAAAAATATAGATAGAGGTAAAGTGTTTGGTATTTTTTAAATTAAAAAGGAAAGGGCGATTCTAACATTTAACTTGTTGTTCAAATTTGACATTTGTTTTGCATTCAACCTTTTTTTCTAATAATAATAATAATAACGGCGCTAACTGGGGAGTCAAAAGCAGTCAAAATATAGCGGGACACCCTGTATCCGCCGGACAGTGTTAGGTTAATTCTTGCTGGCCTCGTACATAAATATTATTTCTGTTTTTAAAGTTTTTTTCATTTTTTTAGTTTTTTCCTCTACTTTCACATTTGATCTTTTTTGTACTTAACTTTTAATCTATCTCCTTTTACTCTTTATCTTTTTACATTACTCCTAAAATGAGGAACTAAACGTGAACCTATCAGTAAAATTCGAAGAAAACTTTATACCCCTAATTCACGTAGATAAATACCATGTGGGGGTAATACCTATAGAAGAAATCAATGCAAGGTGGGACCGGCATACTCACCTCAAAAGCATGTGTCTTCTTGGTTTTAAGCGGCGTGGCGGGTCACGTATATCTCGCTGAAATCAGTTGGTTTCTTATGATCACGTGATCTAAGTAAATTTATTGTACTAAGAAGTCATACTCACCACTAAAAATTGTTAAATATGGCGTCAGTTGTTAAGAACAGACATACTTACTAAAACATTACGAAAACACCTTTGCGAATCCCTTGTATATTATCACAACTCAACTATTGTGATTTCATCTATCAGCTATGCTTGGATGTTAATGATCATTATGAATTCAAAAAATTCAGAATAACTGTGTTAGACTGATTTTGCGTAAGTATGATCACGTTTCCACAAAAATACGAGAGTTGAGGTGGCTTAGAATGTCCAAACGTAGATAACTCCATATGGGTAATTTCTTCCAAAAGCACCGATAACGTAACTTCTCCACTAAAGCAAAAGTTCTTGTCACGTAACAATGTACATCCACGTAGACTTCGCGATATAATGACGTATACCATTCCTAGTCATCGGACAGCAATGTACAAGAGAAGTTTCATATACATGTATAAAACTATATAACTCGTTACCCTTACGATTACAAAATCTCAATGTTAACCAATTCAAAACACAATTCAAAAAATAGTTTATTTTCGTAGATATCTACCTATCTATTGTTTTTATTTACGCTCCTGTTATTGTTCATATTATTTTTTTTCTTAATTGTTAATAATATTTCTTTTATGTATGTATTCCATTAATATTATTTTATTATTTATGTATGTTGTTTTTTCTTGTTGAAAAAATGTTGCAGGTACAAATTTTGGTACCACAAATTTTCCAAAGTATATTTTTTTATAATTATTTTTATTTTAATTTTATTACTTTATGTTTTAGTTAACACTTTCTGGATGCTTTTTGTGGTTAGCTATGAGTATCTATAGCAGCTAGACTTCGCCATGAAAAGCATCGATTTTAGATTCTTGTGTACATGTATTAATGAAGACGATTTTATTTTATTTATTTATTATTTAAGTGTCAGTGTGGCAGCCCTCTTGTAGCAGTGATTTTTCGCAGTTGGCAGCACGGCTTTACTCCTGAATTTAAATGAAAAGTAATCTTTTTTTGTATTTTATAATAAAAATTACAAGTGATAAAGAAGATTTGGATAAACTGAGGTCACACGCTACTATACAGGTCATAATAAAAAGAAAACATTTTCTTTATCGCACTGCATTACAGTGTGCATGCAGTGACATTGCCTTCACGTAATATCATAAAACATATTTAATGTTAATGTTTCGTACAAATAATAAAATAATACTAGTTTACATACCAAGCATGTTATGATGGTCATTAAACGCGAAGATGAAGTTTGAGACGTGAGCCGCAGGCGAGTGTCTTAATTTATCTGAGCGTGTAATGACCATAACATGCGAGATAGTGTACTATTATATTATTTTACCGACGACCAATGAAAAATTCGTCATAAATATCAGAAATTAGGGATATTTTGGAACGCTTGGAACACTACGTAGTGGTTATTAGTGCGACTGCGCGAAACCACTACCACTTCCGTAAGCTACGAATCCATTTCGTGGTGGTTGTGGTTATTTTTATGGTTAATTTTATAAAATTTTGGCACAATTAATTTAAAAAATAATAAAATTATACCAGGTTCCAACATATAAAACACTTATTTTGTAAAATTAAGCCAAATTTTTTATTTTTCCTTATCTTTAAATTTTTGTACAAGTGACAGTTTTTAATGTGTTCCAGAAACTCTGATAAAATCGATGAGTGGTAGTGGTAGTGGTTGTAAAACACTACCACAGCGGCTGTCAAAGTTGTCAATATTTTAAGCGTTCCCAAATATCCCTAATATAAGAAATATTTTTACGGAATTTTGGTGGAAACAAAACAGGCGTGTACTCTCCCAGTAAACACAAACCTTGCTTACTTGCCGAATACGGCAGCCGCGGCAGAGTGCAAGCGGTAATGACCGCTCGGCCCTTGGATCGCCACATGCGGATTACCGCCAACCTCTACACGGATAGCCGCACAGAACCGGTTGGTGAACCGCCAGTGTTTTAACTAAGACGGCCGCACAGACATTGCCGCTTGCATACCGCCGCGGCGTTCATTGCACCTGTGGCTAGAACGCTACAAACCACTGGAGAATAACCGGCGGATAAGTGACAGCCTGTCGTCAGATGATGAATTGCCGCATTCGTACCTTCACCGGCCGCCAGACCGTTACCGATAGATCTATCGGCAATCCGCTAGTGGCTGTAAAGTGGCCGCCCGAACATCGCCGTTTGTACGATGCCGCGGCGTTCGCGTGGGTCTAGAATGCTACAAATCATTGGAGGATAACTTGTGGATAGGTGACGGCCTGCCATCAGATGGTGGATGGCCGCATTGGCACATTTACCGGCCGCCAAAACGTTTCCAACAGATTCATCGGCAAACCGCTAGTGGCTATAAAATGGCCGCTCAGACATAGCCGCTTGCACGTCGCCTGAAATACCACTAACAAGCAGCCTCGTGACAGCTGAGCGCTTTGCAAGTTCTTGGAGCGAGGCATCATCACTATATTTGTATAGTACCTATTAATTGTTAGACTTTATAAACATTGATAAAGTTTGCATTTTAAAAATCTTGGCCATCTATATGTATAAAAATATTATGTACTGAAGAAATATAATATTGAAACGAGCGCCATCTGTCTTCTAGACTGACAGATATTATAACTGTGTAATGATTAATTGCTCATCTAGATGGCTCTGGATAAATGGCGACCACGCAACGATTATATTTTAAGTAACAGCACGCTTGATTGCTAATTGTCAAGCCATTTCAATCAATCAATGGCAGCACACTAGATTCCCTCGTCTGGCTAGACAGATAATATGCCGAAGTGGCCAGCCCCCTATATGCCACCTACTGGGATCGTTTCGTAAAGCCATCTTAACCAATCAATTGCAGCACGCTTGATTGCCTCGTCTGGCCAACACCTTCTTAACTAAAAAGCCAATGAACTCATTTCAAGATGGTCGCCTAGATTGGCTGATAGGATTTACAGTAGAATAAATAAAGATCCTAACAGTAAAAAACCAAATTTCTTAAAATGTAGTAATACTTACCTTTGTATACTTTATGTACCTACTTTTATGTACTTATAAAAATTTAATGTTCTAGCACACACAAACTGAACACAGTAAAACTGGTAAGTAATAATAAGTAAAATATCATTATTATTTTTGAGACATTTAAAAAAAATATATTTTGTACACTTTAAAGATTAAAAAGGTAGTTTTTAATCCCTTTTTAAGGGAGTAAAGTGGGTGTTTTAATCCCTGGGATAAATTTTTTACTTTAATTCCCAGGGAACAATTTTGCTGCTAGAAATCATTGAATCATTATATGTTACATTATTTCCCAGGGATTAAATATTTATTTTATTTCCAGGGATTAACCTTTTCCTTTATTTCCATGGAATTCAATTTTACTACTAGAAATATTTTTGTAAAGTGCATAATAATTTTACACTGAAAGTAATCTGCTAGAAATTTAAAAACTAGATAACAGCTAGTAGGTTAACTTTAATAAATAAAACTAAATATTTATTGAAAATAAGTTTAATTTGGAACAGTATCTGAAAAAAAATGCTAAAATATTTTATTAAAGTTTAAACTAATAAATATAATTTTTATTTGTAAACTTAAATTATGTTTTAATACTAAAAACCTTTTTAGTGAATTTTTATTGAAAATCTACATACAGTCACAATTAAATCAAATGTTGTTTTGAGTGGGCTTAAGCCTTTTCAAATGAGGCATTGTTTTTGTGGTTATGTTATCATTTTTACGCTTACAATAGTTTTTCAAAAAAAGATTTGAAACTCTAAATAATATTGACTATATTAAGTATTCAGTTAAATGCTGATTGCAGTCATGTCCCAAGAATAAGTTAATGTCTAAATCGTTAATAGCATTAAATGTGATAAAAGTTAAGGTTTTCCGATGATCTTTTACCTGAAGAAATAGATGCTCTTTTTTTAATATTTCCTCAATAGTAACGTAGGTGTAAGCGGAACACATGACCACATCTTTTTAAAGCCCAGCCCTATTATTAGCATCTATAAGATTATTAGGTAGGGTTGACTCTACACCTGCCTGCAATATGAATACTTTGCAATAGTTACAGTTTAAGTGCTTGTTTACTGCATGCGATGCATACCCACTGATATAAACAAGTGAAGGCCAGATATTTTCTGAAATGCGTTCAATACCATCCTCATCAATAAATATGTTATTTAAATAATCTGGTAGCTCAAAATTGTCAATACTGTAATGCTCTTCATAAGAAAAGAAAGTTGAAATGTCATCCTTTGTAATAGTTATGTCTCCATGAGATTTGGACTTTAGAAAAGAGGTACCAAACTCATAAGACGCAATTTATTTTCCGATTCATAAATTTGTCGTAGTGAGACATGATATTGTTATCCTGAGAGAAATCTAAAAAAAGTAACTAAATATACAAAAATGTTACGAGTAAATGGGGTGGTGGTTTTTAGTAGAGTAGAAGACCCAAGTAACATTTTAGGTTGCTACATAGTGAGGGGTTTAAAATCCAAACTCACGAACCGTAGTAGTTAGCAAAACGCGGTTTTTACATTTAGATGGAAATAGATTTTGAACAAAAAATGCGCTAATGTCAAAGTAAGAAACTTTAAGCCTGCAGTTTTTGAGATATATTTAAAAAAAATGTAAATATATTTACTTTTGTTATATAGAATTAAAATATGTTTATTTTTGTATGAACAATGCAGAATAGAATTCTTACTTTAACAGTTTCTGAGATTGCTGCTCTACAATCATTGACCATTTTTCTGGTTTTCCAAGTGTAATAAAAAATTATTAATAAAAAAATCTAAAAGTTTCGATTTTTGAATTTTTATATGGGTAGAACAAGTTTGCCAAAACTTAGCAAAGTAGGAGATGGCCAGTGAAAATCCGGAGAGTAAGTAAAAAAGTTAATATGTGTAAAAATCCAGCACTGTAAAGTATTTACATGTAACCCAACCCCACATTTTTTAAATAATTTACAAAAAAACACCAAAAATTAAAACTTGCTCCTTAAGTTTGATTTAAGCATTTTAGTTTATATCCAGTTCCATAGCAAATTTTTCCTGGGGCGCTACAACACATTGATAGATTGACTAAGTAAAAAAATGGTATATTTTTAAAAATTTTTTGCCTAAAGCGCATTAATGACATTATTTTAGCAAAAAATCTATGACTACTACCAGATCTCAATTCAATTTTTTTTATTTTATAAAAAACATAAAAAAGATCAAAATTTTTGAAGAACTTTCTTCTTAAGCTGCACAAAAAATTTTGCCTTTCCCAAACCTTCCTTCAAGTGGATCATTTTGAACTTTTCCAGTTAAAACATAATTAAAGTTTTTCTCAGCAAGGCAATATTTGGAAATTTTAATGAAGGCGTTAGTTGTTTCCCGAAGTGCAAAATGAGTTTCATTCGTTAGCTTTCCAGTTTGGTTATGCAATCCCCATCTATCCATCTATTCAACAAACATTGTCAAGAAGTCGAAAATATGTTTAGAATTCTTTGTTATAGGTTCTTGAAACCTATTAAGATTTCTTTGACCTTTAAAAGGAGTTTTGACATTCATAATATCCCACCATTTGCATATTATATCTAAATATTCGGCTGTGTCTTGGTAATGACCTATAGAAATTTTTGGACCAATTTCTCGTAGTGCAACAATAAAATTTTGATTAAATATCTGAAGGACCAGCTTTTACCTTATAGATTATATTCCAGTCATAAAAAATAATTTTGAGGTCTAGGTTGAGGTCTAGGTGTTTGTCTGACCCTCAAAATTTTTGAACCATCACCATACCAATTCCAAACTAATTTTGAACCACTTTTAAAAATTTTGAACCGCACCGTCCTGGTCTTTTTAAATATTCAAAATGGGGGCCGCAGCCAGACATCAAGCTACACCCCCCGCATTTAAAGCATAGAGAAAATTGAAAAGCAACTATCCCAAAATTAAGAACTAATTTCGAACTCCTAATATCACGAAAAAGAATTTCAAAAAACCCACTAGTAACCGTTTTTTTTTTAAATATGGTGCGGGTGCAGGTTGACATCAATCCACCCCCCCCCCCCGAAAGAAATTCTAGTTTTGATATGCTTATAATTTTTTTCAAACTAATTTTGAACCACTTTTAAAATTTTGATTTTGAACCACACACCTTCCTTGTTTTTTCTAATATTCAAAATGGGAGATGCAGCTGGACGGCTAGCTAAAAACTAAAGCGTCTCATTGGACATATGAAAATATTTTGATGCTAAAAAAGTTGGTCTAATAAAACTGAGTATAAATAGACATTAAACAAATCATAACCAAAAGGAAAAAAAATCAGTATTAGGTTCTGTCTTATAAGCTATAAAATGGATAAATTGTAGCAAATCTTACCCTGTAATTCTTCGTGATTGCAAAATACTTCCTTCTTATAGCACACAACCACTTTTTAGATAAATTGGCCTCTGATGGAAAGCCAAAAACAGAGACCTTCGACCCCCCATCGTAATTCCCGCGACATGCGGGCACGCAGCATTTCAAGGGCATAATGCTTTTATAAAGTTTATTATCTTTTTTAATAACTTGTATATCACTTTTCACAAATTTACTGGAAAAACTAAAGAAAATCAATACCACATCAAAACAAACCAAGTGAGAACGTCAGCCTTATTTCGAAGCCATATTGATGACGTCAAATCGAGTGCAGTGGCTTTTTAGTTGAGTACGGTGTTGGTCTGGCTAGAAAGATAATATATCGAAGGGGCTAGGCACCAATATGCCACCTTTCGGAATTATTTCGTAAAGCCGCGTTAACCAATCAATAACAGCTCGCTTGATTGCCTCATCTGACAAGAAGGATAATATACCGACGCCATTAGCCCGTTTTTCACGTTGTAGATTTCTTTTGTGCAGCCACCTTATATTTTCGAGTGGCATCACGCTTGATGGCCATGTCAGGCCAAAATAAGTTAGCCACCCCTGACCCGCTTGCTGCAAGGTATCGGTAGGCAAGTGGTTTACCGACTGATGGCTGTCCACCAGTGCCGCCTACAAACCGCTCTCTTGCTGTAAGGCTTGTGTTTACTGGGCTCAGCAATTACCCAATATTTTTTTCAATTTTTTTGTTTTTTTTTATGTTGGCAATACCTAATCCCAAATATTTCACGAGACTGCTATAACTGTAAAACTAACCTTTCAGATGTCAAATAAAGGTGGCAAATTTGAACTATAGGTCGACTTTTTTAATTAAAAAACAGTTTGTAATATCCACGAAAATTAAATCTGTTAACAACATACCGTGACATATCATTAATAGGGAATTATTGAAATAGGGCCGCACTGGATAGCGCCTACTTAGCGCCGAACTTAACACAGGCTGCGTCTGGCGCTAAAATGTGCAAATTAATAAATTATAGAATTATATTAATTATTACTGTGACGACACGCCATTTCTATCCTACAAATATATGATGCATATTTTCGAAATTTTATGTTATTTTTTTCACAAGCAGGGGTCTTGGTGGAGGGTCGTAGATAAGGACCTGGAGAGACCAGGTTAGAATCTTCAGAATTTGTTGGATGCTATAACCCATGCATTTGAGGTTCTGAAGGGATTTTGTGGAACTTCTTCTCATAGCAAACAAATATTATCTTCATCGGTAAAACAAAGTCTTTGGGCCTTGCTTTGTTCATTTTCTTCTGCCATGTCAATTTTTGCTTTGTTGGCCACCAAAATACAAAAAATTCCCGAAAGTAGGTAAACAAAATGGCCAATAGTCAAAAACGTCAAATACGGCCGGACACACGCAATATATGGCCCAGTATAATTCCTCCACAAATAAGGGCCGGCCCGAACCTTATTAGTTTCAGTCGTAAATGTGGTCGTTCTTGCGCATGCGTATCTGTCAACAGCGTTAAAATAGTGCCTGGTCTTATTAATGCCGGGCCCTAACTACGTTTCAATAATTCCCTAATTTTGCCATACGGGTATGTTGTATTAACCAGAGATCGTGGTATTAACCTCGCAAAAACGAACCTTTCAGCTTAAGCTGGACTTTAGGTCCGTTTCTGCGAGCTTATCATAAATACTATTGTTCACTTTTTTTAAATGCGTACCACCCAGATCAGGAAAAATACCCTCCTGCAAACCCGTCAACCCCGTATATCTGTCAGAGACAACTGAAGAAGATAGTTACACTCCATTCCAAATTGCTGCAAACCAGTTTGTTGACACTGACAATGACAGTTCCATTTACGGTGAAATTTATAGTCGAGTCTGAGGCTTCCCTTGGCTGAGGCCGCCTCGGATGCTCCTCTTCGAGTCCGTTTTATAAAGCCTTCCTTGAGGAAGTTTTGTCCAAGGACAAGTGGAGGAAGCGTATTAGGTGGCAACATTGTATTTTTTTGACAGCGACGAGTTGAAAAGCTGCAGAGAACTACAAAAAGAACTCCATGATTTGGAAGTTGTTTTGGTAAAAGAAATATTGGAGAGAAAAAATAAAACTTCTTCAATCTGATTCTGATTAAAAATTGGTTTCACTGATTTTATGTATAAGGGCTTTGGCAAAGGTACTTAGTACTTACTACCCAAAAACTTAAGTTTAGACTGTTTTATTATAAGGAGAATTTTTTTTCTCAGTTTAGGCTGTTTTTGTTAATAAAGTACAAAGTTAAAGGGTCAAAATACGCACTGTAATACCCAATCTGTCATGGGCAAAAACGTGGTTTAGTATTAATTGTGTAAAATAATTTATCAAACCGAAGACACAAGTAGAAAATTTATCATCTTCAAGCCCTATAGTAATAAGTTGATATTTTTTTTGTCCTTAGTCCATTTTTATGACTTTTGTTAGATTTAAGTTTGTTTTGCAGGTAAATTAGACTTTTCAAATATTAGTTCTAAATACTGTATGCCTGTTCGTGTGACAAGATGTTGTTTTAACACGTTTTTTATTTTGTTTTGTTTACAAATTCAAAGAAAATAGAACAGCAACTTGTTTCTTGCATCGTTGCTGGTCGACGACTAAACTCCTTTTCGGTGGTAGAAATTCTTTGCCCTCCATTTAATGAGGGAGCCACTTGCCGGGATGGTTAGGACCGTATTTAGTTTTATACCCAGCCTTGGAAGTCTTAACTGACAATTGGAAGTGAACATAATAGTACTACAGCTCGAGAGGTGGTGCCACCATCTGTTTAGAGGTATGCCACTCGTGGGAGGCTATCTTTTCCGTAGGTGAAATCTGTAATGGGACCCAAGCGCCATCTGTTGTTTGGAAAGTTCTAAAACGCAACGACATAAGGGATGGGAATTGAGCACTGCTTCGATACGAATGAGCAGCGTTTGAAAATCGAAAAAAAAATAAAACCTGGTTACCCATTATGCGACTTGAATGATGTTTAAACGATTTCACCCCCGCTTCCCAAATTCCGCCAAAACGGGGTGAATTGGTCGGTATAGAATGCCATTTTACTTCTAAATTGGCTGAAAATTCACAGATATTTGACTCTTTGTTTTTGAGAAATTCGACAATTTCATTTAATTCTTTATTAGCTTTAACAAAATTCGTACCGTTGTCCGAGTATACATCGGAGGGCATTCCCCGGCGACCAAGAAAGTGATGAAATCACTTAATAAAGAAAGTACGAGTTCTAAGTGAATAGCTCTAGTGCTAAATCAAACAAATAAAGCTACTAAGGGGCTTGCACCCTCTTCCGGGTCTGTCCTTCAAAATTTATTCAAGGGATAACTAAGAACCGGCATGAAGTAATTTTTATGTGAATTTTCGCAAATAAGGGTTGCTAAATAATGTTTTAGCGACAATAATATTGGGTACTTTTTATCGTAAGAAAAATCGGAATTTTTTAACCTGCCTCCTACACGTATAATACCAGAAGGGTCGATAAAAGGATTCAAACTTAAAATTTTACTGCTCCGAGATAGCTCTTCCCCTTTTTTAAAATCATATAATCTTCCAAAAATTATTGTTGCTGTGCGATTTTAACTAAAAAAAATGAAATAGAATCTTAGATTCCTCCAGGGTGAAGCAGTTGAATCATAGTAGGTAGAAGGAAAGAAAGTCCTGTATGCTTCACAAATATTTCAATTCAATAAACGCGACGCGTTTTGATTTTTTTTTTAAAAAATCATTTTCAAATGTGCATTCTGTAATACAATAAAAACGAGTGTTTCAAAATTAAATTTAAATAAAAAAATTAAAAGAGTACTTACAGAACGTCAAAAATGTATCATTAAGGGTAAAATTTAGGACACAAACTACACATAATTAAATAAATATATAAAATATGTTGGACAGTTAAAAACACCTTAGTCAAACATAAACTAACAACAAATTTAAAAAAAGGCAAAGGAAACGAGAATAATAAATAAAATTGGAAACGAAACAACGAGCGGCATCTAACAATTTAAAAACTAATTAAAAAAATATAAATAAAACTGTCGAGACGGAACAAAGATAAAAAACAAGAAAACTATTTAAAATTTTTAATAACTTTGGCTATCTCTTTATAGTGTGCGTTGCTGGGTTCATTCAAACTGACAGATGTAGGATCATTTTCCAACTTCGCTATTTCAAAATTCTCCAAAAAATTCAAGTTCATACCCTTGTGAGCATCATGTAGCATTTTAAAGTTATTCTCCAAATTAAAAGTGTGACCCGTCTCTCGCAAATGCATGCCAAACGCCGAACGCTTATCGAAAGGAGATTTTTGAGAATTTAAGTGTTCTCGAACTCTAACACGAAAACTGCGTCCAGTTTGGCCAACATATTTTGCAGAGCAAGAACCACAAGAAAGCAAATAAACCCCACTCTTTTCTAAAGATGGGACTGTATCTTTTAATCTGGTAAACAAACTTTTAAGGTTGTAGAAAGATTTATACACTAATTTGATGTTATTATTCAAAGAATTAAGAACATTACCCACTTTTAAAGAGATATCTCCCAGGTAAGTTAATTTGACATATTTTGGTGGTTGAAATGGTAAAATAGATGTGTCTTTGAGGTCCGAAAATAAATTTTTTAATAAATAATTATATTTTTTTCTTATAAGCCTGTTAATTAAAGAAATTTTGTTGTCATTATTAACTGCAATTTGATAAATGATGTTTTTCTCTTTTTCGAATTCCAATGGTAATAAAGGAACAGAAAAAAGCAATGTTCATAGAATTGAAAAAAGATCCAAATAACGTATAAACACTCGATTTACAAAAATGTTTACTAGATTACAAAGTCTTTTTTCGGAGTTGACTCCTCTTTTATATGGCATGGTTAAAATACATAAGAACAAGATGCCCATTAGACCGGTTATGAGCTTTGTTCAATCGGCAGCTTATAATTTAGCTGTATGGTTGGATAGAGTTCTTAAAGATATCTTGGATTTTACAAATAAATTTGGTGTTAAAAACACTTTTTAACATAGTAAATTTATTTCCTAGTATTCCTAGACGAGACGTAGTAGAGATAATTCAGAGACTTTTAACAGATAATTCAAATTTGAGCAATGAGACTAGAATAAATTTTACCCTTAATGATGGATTTTTGACGTTCTGTAAGTACTCTTTTTATTTTTTTATTTAAATTTAATTTTGAAACACTCGTTTTTATTGTATTACAGAATGCACACTTAAAAATGATTTTTTAAAGAAAAAATCGAAACGTGTCGTGTTTATTGAATTAAAATATTTGTGAAGCATACAGGACTTTCTTTCCTTCTATCTACTATGATAAAAAAATGAAATTCTATCCAATAGTCGGTAATATAAAGAAGAAGTTAAAAAACCTCCAAATCAGTTACTTCAACCGAAAAGAAACTAAGAAGCAAAAGATCAGAAGATCTTGGGTGGAAATAACGAAAATTCAAACTTGGATGAGTATCCCACAAGGAACACACAAAATATAAAAGCGAAAAGAGAAATGATTAAACGATGTTTCGCCCTGGGTAACCAGCGTGGGCTCATCAGTAGTTTCACTGGTCACCCTCCACTAGTGATGAGCCCACGCTGGTTACTCAGGGCGAAACATCGTTTAATCATTTCTCTTTTCGCTTTGATATTTTGTGTGTTTCTTGTGGGATACTCATCCAAGTTTTAATTTTCGTTATTTCCACCCAAGATCTTCTGATCTTTTGTTTCTTAGTTTCTTTTCGGTTGAAGTAACTAATTTGGAGGTTTTTTAACTTCTTCTTTGTTTTAATTGCCTTAGGAGCATAATCCTACTGGAAATATTAACACGCCAGGACGAATTCGTATCAGGTCACTTGGATAAGTAAGTACCAGTGCGGAACGATGCCTATTTGTGAGTGGTTCAAGGTTGGAAATCTAAGTGTATGATGGTGTTTAATGATGTATAGTGGAGGGTGACCAGTGAAACTACTAATGAGCCCACGTTGGTTACCCAGGGCGAAACATCGTTTAATCATTTCTCTTTTCGCTTTGATATTTTGTGTGTTCCTTGTGGGATACTCACCCAAGTTTGAATTTTCGTTATTTCCACCCAAGATCTTCTGATCTTTTGTTTCAGTCGGTAATATGTTTGGGTAACGTCGTCCCAGCTAAGCTTTTCTGTAATAATATTTTAGCAAGTATAATGCAAGAACTAACTAGCCCAAGGGATCAAAAATAGTAGCTATCCTTGAAAGGGTCGTGCGCTTTGTAACACGATCGAGTTTAATTTTTTCATTATTTTGAATAATAAAGGTAAGAATATCAGAATTCCAACTACAGAAGAGTCCCAGAACTTTGTCTTTCATTCTCTTTATTTAACATTCGATCGCCACTCGAGCAGATCAAAACCACGCTTTAATGAGATTTGATATAATGTAGTGTGAACATATTTGGCCTGTTCCTCGGATTCAAGACAGTTTAACAGGTCATCGACGTACATATCGTTCCTAATAATTTTAGCAAGTAAAGGATGTTTATTTTCGCATTCGTTAGCTACCTCGTGTAAACAGCGTATAGCTAGAAAGGAGGCTGCAGTTTTTATCGATTCATTCGGACTTTTTCTGCAAATTACGTTGTTCAGGATTTATTAAAATATGTCGATACATCTTAAATATCTTACTGTATGGTAGGCCTGGTCATTTACAGCTGATTTAAAGTAGTTCCGTTAGCGGTAGGCGCACCGTTAAAAACTACACGTCATTTTGTAAATATGCGTGACTCTTTTAACACCCCGTGGTGTGGCATGTAGTACTCGGACTTATCTTTTCGTTCGAGATTAAACGTTTTTCTAATGAAATAAATCGTTTTATCGCGTTTTCGTATAATTCTCCGAGTAGCACTGGGGATTCTTTGAATGGGATGAATACGACGTATCTTCCATTTTGCCTGTTTTCAAATTTTCGACAAAATGCTTCTCGCATTGTAGCTCTTTGATTGAATATCACGATTTTTCATTTCCCACCTCCTCGACTTCCCAAAACTTACGTAGTTGCTGCTGGAGAACAGATACATTCCTGTTTAAACTACAATGAGTTTTGTTCGAAGGCGAAATGGGTATTTTGTAACAAAAGACTATTTAAACCGATTAAGATGTCTATGGGCTGGGGGATTTGAAAATCTGGATCAGCCAATGTGATGTCACACGGTATGCTTAAGTTTTCTATATTAATGGGAAAGTCCGGCAAATTTGAAGTAATATTATCCAAAACAAAACAAGAGATGGCAAAAGAATAAGAATTGTCTTGTAATTTTAGGTTTAAGTCACATTTATAGTTCGAATAAGAAATGCTTTGGCTTATTCCAGAAACTGCTAACCTACATTCTTCGTTTGGTAGGTTTAGTTTATTATGGGCACGCGCAGAGCTGCCTCGAACAACAATTTTTGAGCGAAGCCATTCTCTCGACTAGACCCAGTAGGTGGGAGTTGTAGGAAAGCTCGTGTGAAAAACGTCGCTTCTATTATTTCAGAGCACGATATTGGACGAAACCATCACGTGACCGAACTCGCTAATGCGCATGCTACGGCAAACTTGACCGTCTTTTAGAGTAGGACTCGCACAGTGGTTGATTTTTGTAAAAACGCGGATATTAAAAAAAACTTCCATAAATAAATAATTCTTATTTAGCTGATACACAGGATGATCGTGTGAATTTTCACATTTATAATAAATGTAAATAAATTTGTGATGGTGGTGTGGGGGAGATCTACGAAGGACATGTAGATTGAAAGACGATTGGAGCTTGAATGAGTTTTATTTAGCCAAGAATGTTGGGATGTCAAATACAGTTTGAATATAGCACTGATGGTCACGTGACTATTTAAAAGTGTCCAGTCACGTGATAATTTGGGTAACAGTTAATGTTAATTTTATATACATATATATATAAATGTTACAGTATACTAGAATATTTTTATGTATATAGGGTATATTAAAAAGAATGCAAACCGAAACTTTCAAATGAAACACCCAGTATATTATTGCATTTTTGCATTCTGTTTTGAAATTCTAAGCATTTTAACATATTAACATAGATAACGAGATATTAACAGTTGAATACTGTCATACTCTGGGTCTTGTACTTGAAATTTGATGTTGAATACTGATACGTAATGTCAAACTCGTAAAAGCATAGTTTATTCTTTGGCCAACTATTCGGCTAGTATCTTGGCAACCATATAGGGGCAAATTTAGATACATTTTGAATTTTGTAATTTTTCCATTTATGTCCGCGTTTTCCGGAACATCGACCACCGTGCGTCGTTCGAATGACTTTTGTGCGATTGATCACTTCTCAGGGTATGATCGTTCTCTTACGCCCAGAATCGAGCCCCAGTAGTGTTGCTTTGTTTGAGTATACTTTGACTTGTGCTGTAGATAAAATCGTATTCTGCGCAATTGCCAAGGTGCAGTTAGTTTTCGCGTGATTCGAGCTATTCTGTGCCGCATTAGTTTGGTTTGAATGTTGTATTGTTACTTTGTGTAGCGCCGTATTAAGTTTTTGACCACATATTTTGCATTCCGATCAAGTACAGTCAGATACTTCATGATTTCGTTTAAGACAATAGGAAAATTTTGGTCAGTCAGTTTAACGGCAAATTTCGTTATTCTTAGGGTTACCGTTACCGTAAATAAGGATAACTACAAGAGGTTAAAAATAGAGTTTTTGAACGTAGTCAATCGTTTGGCGGTAAACATAACCTTACATTTTTATTGACTTTTTTCTTTTTTTCTCAAGTCTTTTATTTGCTTTTCTAACCATATCATATAGGAAAATATTAATTTAGTGATAGGACTGGGAGACGGACACCTCGACATATATTTACTCAGGCAAATGTTTTTGCGAAATATCTTTGGTGGAGTAAGTAATAGAAGAAATCGAGCCTCTGCACTATTATTTGTAATTACTCGCCTGTTTAAAAAACAGTAAAAAAGGGACCACACTACTACTATAAACACGGTTAACAAAAAATAAAATCCAAATACGCAAAATTTTTGTAAAAGAAAACAAACTCACATCAAGTTTGGTTGGTTGTCTTTTTAACGGTAAAGGTATAATAGTCGCTATGCGACTCTAATTAGCGCCAGTGGTTACCTTTAATAAAGGTAACAGGCTGACAGCGCTACTGCGCTTGCGCAGAATAAAGGTAAGGGTAACAGACTGACAAAAAACCTGACCTGACCTAATTTTCGCATAACTTTAACTTTTCTACCTTCGCGTATCGATCTTCGACGAATAATTTTAAAAATTCGGGACTAAAACAACCTATGACTCGAGGTGACGTATTGTTTTTCGCTTTTTGGAAAGCTAAATTCAACTGTTGTTTGCTCGTTTTGTCAAGAAATCTTTAAAATTGTCAAGTTCAATGGGGGTTGTGCTACTAAGTTTGTATTTTTCCCATTCTTGGACCGATTGTTTGTCAAGTTTATTTGAAATAATGAAAATTAATAATGTATCCCACGATTGAATCGGTCCGCCGAGTTGTTTTAAACAACTCAGATGTTTAAAAAGATTTTATATAAAAACCTAACTTCACTAGCGAAGGCGGCAACTACGCTTTCGATATTAAAAATGGCTCTTATGTGAGAGATGTTTGTTGTTCGTAGTCACGGATTCGATTGATTGTATTACCTGGGGCGCGTAATTAATGGAATTTTTGGATTTCACCTAAATGTTCACTCGTGTAAATTAAAAGGATAAAAATTAGTCCCGAAATTTCAACCAAGTATCGTATGATCCGTTAAACTTGATTATCTTTATTTCAAGCAATATTACACCTTGAATATTTGGAGTGTGTCTGGAATTGCATAACTTCATAAATAATTTATTGGAACAGATGGAGGTCGCATCTTCGTTTGGTTGATCGAGTTTTTCAAGCAATACTTTGGCTTGGGCGTTCAAGCGATGGTATTTATTTTCAAATACTTCGAGCTCCGAGAGTTGACTATCCAACGAATCCAGCATGGATTTCATGCGCTCTCTGAGCTAGCTCGATCACTTTCACGCGATCGGTTTGTTCATAAATGAACGCATTTAAATATTTTTCAAAACGAGTTATTTTTTACTTTAAAATACCGTGGTTTTTGACCAAGTCAACTAAGCTTGGATTCAACAAATCAAAACTACTACATATGAATAATGTTATAAATCCAATAAAGGTTTTTATTCGTTTTAAGCTGCCGAATTCTCAAACACTACCCATCAGTCTCAAAACAGTATGGCTGGAATGGCAGAAAAAGAGATAGGCTAATGTAAGTTTAAAATTAACATTCTATGTGATACACGAAAGAAGCACTAATCTTACGTTAATATTTAATCTTGGATTTAACAAGAAATGTAAATGATAAAGTAACTGAAAAATAACATTATTTGAAGTTTAATAAATGTCACTGTCAAAACACATTTGCTTTCTTACAGTTACATGACATTACATAATATTGCAACTTTATTAAGTGTCAAATTCAAAACAAATTTGGTTCTTTATTGTGACACGACAAAATACAATATTGTAAGTTAATAAACATCAAAGGTCAAACAAGTTTAGTTTATATGATCACATAAAGTAGCAGTATTTTGAGCTCAATTAATGACAACTTTGAAACAATTACGTGGTTGCTTATTGGAAAATGAGTAAATACAATTGTAATTTTTATGTAAAAATTTCAAAGATAATGAAACTTTTAACCCAAATATGACGAAAATTTTTAAAAAGGTAAGGGTTGACATTAAAAGGTTTACTGTTTTTATGAAAATCCTGCGATTTTTTTGATAACTTTCCACAAAAGGGAAAATATACCTATAAGTATAAATTTATATGTATTCGAAGTAATTAACGCACGATCATTTTAGGATTTGATTTTTTTACGGTTTGAGGAAATTAAGAATATATTTTCAGTTTTTTTTTATTTCGTCAAATTATGATTCAATTAATTGTGATTCATTATTTGCATATAATTATTTTTATTGCAACCGAGATGGTCTAGTGGTCCAAGGCGCTGAAACATTCGTGTATCACCTTGGATTAAGAGTTCGGATCCCGTCGGCTCAAATTTTTCTTTATTAAAAAATATTTTTGTTATTTGTTTAAGATGTAACCGCCAAGATCAAATATTTTAAAGCACAAACATATATTTTTTATGTTGCTTGAACCAATATTTAACAAGTTAGAGGTAAATTTAAAAAAAAAAAATTTACCTAGCCATGTAACATTAAATGTTACATGCAAGTAACATACTTGTTAAAAAAATCGAATGTAATATCGCCGTTAAGGTTACAAGTTGCGTTACATAACAGGTTAGAAAAATACATTGAGGTAATGTAAATGTAACAGGTTTTTGCTTAGTGGGTTGGCTTGTGTAGGGTGCTAATTCTTGTTTCGTTTTCCATTGTTGTGTATGAATGTATGTTTCTTCTCCGTGCGTGTAGTGTCTTTGATTTTTAAATACTTCAATTTTGCTATATTGTCTTATGTGTTATACGCTTTAAATATATATTTTTTTTAAATCTTTTAAATATTAGTTTTAAGGGCGGCGTCTAGCTCTCGGGTATTCCTTTAATTACGGATCAACACCAAGAGTTCTGATCTGTTCTGATATATTTTATCTTTATCCCACTCATAGGGCGCTCTTTGTCTAATTACCCCCAGATATACAGTAGACGAATTTTTAAATTGCCTAGAACAAAAAACACCATTTTTGTGTGTAAATATACTGTGAGACTTTGTTGATTCGTTGGAATCCGGAAATATTTGTTTTTTGCCAGAGAATTATGATACACTACTTATTGAAAATTTGGAGACTGTACCACTTTCCCCTCAAAGCTTGGGCCAACAAAGAACAAAAATATAACCCAACGAAAACAAAATATACGCAATTTCAGATTCCGACGATTTCGTTTCCGACCGTTCACCCTTTACCTCTTCAATCATTTGGTAACGCCTGGGGAGCGTTCAGCGGCGGCTGGAGCCAAACCAAAAACGGTTTTACCCCTAACACTCAAAATGTCAAAAATGGCATTGCCGAACCAGCTTTGCCGAACCAGCTCTGAACGCGCAAAGCCGACTGTCGTATCTTTAGTATTTTTGGTAGGCACGGACGGTCTGTTTAAAAAGGAAAGGGACTGTCGGAACTTTAAGCCACGGCCATTTGATAACTTTTTCTAAACAGATACCTACTCCCTAACTTCTGTCCGCAAAATAAACGCATTCTCCTCACAATCCACAAGTGTGGCGTACGCAATCCATTATATGCAAGAAAAAATGGAGAAACGCAACTGAATTTTTTTCGTTGGCCTAGCCCACGGACCAATAACAACAAGCGATGCCAATCTAGCGGCGCTTTCAAGTTCCTCCAAAACTGGTACCGTTCTCAACTAAAAAGCCAGTTAACTCTTATCTCTTCAGTGCCCTTTAGCCACCCCACAAACAATGAAAGGCGGTAAGGTGTATTTGCTTTTTTGGCATTATTGGCAAGTGTATGCCATTGGTTATTTACTACAGTAATATTATTGGAAAAATTGCGCTATTTTGCCAATGATTATTTACTAGTGCTGATATATTGGAAAATTTATGTTATTTTGCCAATAACTGAAAAACGTGTTTTACATACCAGGATCAAACGCATTGCCGGATATCGTGTCTTTTGAATGCCGTATTTTTTAAATTTCCTGCGCGATTGACATCTGTCCTGCGGTTGACAACTTGACGTACTTGCCGACGCCATTTTAATAATATTCTGCGGATTCTTTCTATGTGGGTTCCTTTTCGTTGTTTGTTTTTTGTGTTTTGCAAGTTTTCTTTTAAAATTGACTTAAATTTAGTTTGAGTTTCAAGTCACCATGGATGTGGAAGCCGATACTGCGTAAGTACTCAAATTCTTTTGTTCTTAAATAAGGTCGGCCTAGAGTAGACTTAAAAATGTTCAGAAGTGCCAGTAAAGCCACCAAAAATCGTCATTTATGCTGGGTTTATATAGGCATATAAAAATTAAAACAAAAAATAATTCTGGTTTATACAGCCAAATAAAAATAACTTTGAACCGATCAGCACACAGCTTCTGCACATGTATACAAAAGTGAATGATACCAATAGTTGAAATGATTAAACTAAATTCCTTAATAATATCTGTTAAAAACAAACCAAAAAATGCAAAAAAACCCCCATTTAAATTACATCAACAAATGAAAGTGAGGTTATGTGCGTCAAAGGGGCATGCTCAAATCCGTTTTAAGATAAAAATAAAAGTTATGCCTACACTGTTCGCCATAAGCTCGTTCAACTTTTATTTTAATTATTATTTTTATTTTGATTTGCCTGTATGAACCTAGCATTAAATCGTGATCTAGACGCCACTTTACAAGAAAATCAAAGGTCACATGATGATCTACAATGCTTAAGCGATACTGAGACTGATAATACAAATTTCTTTTGTAATCGAGCAAAACCGTTCTCAACTAAAAAGCCAGTTAACTCTTACCTCTACAGTGCCGTTTAGCCTACTGTTGCCTCCATTTTTATAACCAAATTGACAGGTAAAACATGAATTTTCTCTTAGTTTGGTGTCACTATGGCCTCTATAGTAGGCTAAAGGATACTATATCAAAAAAGAGTTAACTGGCTTTTTAGTTGAAGTCTATGTCCAAGTCATTTTCTAACACTGAAATTTCTCTTCGTGATCCAGAGACTGATGACCCTCAAATTTCTTGTGAAACCGGGCTGTCTTTAGTTAATAGTCAAATGGAGTCGCTTTTATTATATATTGAGATTTTTTTAAAAATTAATTTGAAAAACTCGCCTGTGGTACTATTTTTTTTATTTTAACGTAAATTTGCCAATAAAACAAATAGATTACAGTTTTTTATTTATTTTTTTTTGCGAAACTGATATTTTGTCACTTTTTAAGCAAAAAGGGCTACTTTTTCCTAAAAGAAAATACTGGTTTATCCAAAAAAAATAATTTACAGCTATACTTACCACAATTTAAACTTTTTTAGATTCCGTAAAGAAAAATCCTTGAAGAAGACAACCAACTTTTCCTCATTCTGTCGTTGAAAATGCTATTAAGGCTTGGTTACGGGATGCCTGTGACCGGAAAGGGGGCAGAACATCCAGGAAAAAAGATGCTGAATAAATCTTCATCTTATCTTATAACAAGAAGAAGGAAGTACTAAGTTTTTAAATTTTTGGGCAAGGAATTTTTATGTAAAGCAACTGAAGCAAACCTTATTGTTTTGATTCACAATCAAAGAGATTCTAAATAAAACTTCCCTGTTGCAATTTACTGTGGTATGGAAAACCTCCTCTTAATAACTATTTAAAACAATTTATGAAAGAATTTTTCTCTATCTTTGGCATGACTAAGAGATTATTCATATGGTTTCCATTCCTGTCTTCATGTTAGGATATAAATATAAGTGTATAAGTTTTTGTTTATAGTAACATTTATTTATTTATTGCATATTGGTTTTTCTAGAAATTTTTTTTCGTTTAAGGATAAAATAAAATAAATGTGCATTCATAAATTATGTGCATTATTTTATTTTTAATCCACAATCATTACAATTTTTATTTTGTGCATAAATACTTTAAATAGGGAGAAAAAGCCAATTATCAGTGGTATCGGAATTTGCATCTGTAGCCCTATTGAGCCGACCAATCAAGGAGGTTTTCACTTTTAAACTTTTAATTTTTGCGTGGTTTTGGCACTTAGTGGTCATTTATTCTTAAAGATAGAAAAAAAAATTAATAAAAAATTGCTTAGTTTTTCACAAATTTCAAGAAAATTTAACCAAAATTTTCATAATGTCAAATTTCGAAATCAACTTTCTTATTTCAAATGGAACACCCTGTATATTTTTCAAGAAAAACGTTGACTTAAGAGCAATGTGTTGAACAAAGAACCACCTAGACTCTTTTTCCTTGGCTAACACATCGCCCTTATGGCAAATTATTTTTTATTTCACTCCAGAACTGCTAAAGATAAACCCTACATATGGTATATTTTAAGAATCAGGAAAAAAAGATCTTCCAAAATTTAAAAAAATATACAGGTCGACCATTTTGGTGTAAATCCGGGTCGGCATGTTGACTAAAACGACGTCGCATCATAACGTCGGGTCGCATTTAACAACGTCGCTACGCCGTTAAATTGCTTCTTGGGCTACTAAAGTAACATACAAAACGTTAACTTGCTTTCCTTAGCAGCTCGTCGTTTTTTATTCTTTTGTCAGAATAAACATCAAAAAGTCTGTTAGATATTGGCGTTGGAGTTAAAAATGGTACATCTGGGATTTCAGGCCAATGGAACTTGTGGCCTCTACGATTCATAAAAGTAATTTTTAATTTGTGGCCTTAAAATTTTTTCAATTTTTGTATTTGGTGATGATGATCCTAGTTGTTGTATTTTTTTCTTTACATCAGGCAGGTATTTGCTTCTTCAATTATTTTTTCGGCATTTTGATAGGGTTTAACAGGTGTCAAAACTAATAACATTTTTGGGTTCATCGACCTCAATTTAGTTAGTTTAGTCAGAGTCCCCACTTGTAAATATGTGTCATCGCACCAGTGTTTTTCTCCTTAACAGTGAATGACAGTTAATACAACTGTCACATTGATTTCCGATTTAATGTTTTCAGCACAATAAAAGAAGGTATTTGCTATTCCAAAAACTTCAATTTAACTAATTATTTTACCGTCATTTCGACAGGGTTTGTAATTTTTTAATTCAGCGTTGTCATTTTAGTGGTAATTGATGCTTTTTTGCCGATGTCGTTCATCATAAGCATGATAATAATAAGCTCATCTCAAACTTTGCCAGTCTATGAGACAAAATGCTCTCAGAGACTGTCCCAATAACATACTAAAACAGCGTTGAAATTCCAGTTTCTATTTTAACTGTGCGTGGTTCATTTTCAAAAACATGGGTTTGTTTTGACTATTGGACCCACCATCAATAGTAGTAACCCTAATAGTAGACCTGCCGCAGTTCTTTTTAGTTCAATATTATTAAAAAATTAATTGCACAATGTTCTTTTAGTGGTAAATATAATTGTGTAATTACCGTCCCCATCATGCCACTACCGTCCCTTTTTACTTCCCTCGCTGAAGGGAAGTAATGTAATCATCGAAAAATCGCACTTCGAGATTTTCATGATCCTCCACGAATTTTGAGGTTCCGAATAGTGATAAGCACAAATCCAGACGCCGTCGCTCCGTCTGTCGGTCTGTCTGTCTGTCGCCTACTTTGTAGCCACTCTAACTCAAAAACTCCTTCACTAATCATAATAAAATTTTACATAGTGATTACTTTTGTTGACGCGCAGACCCCTATTGTTTTTGAGCATTCTCTTCGTAGACCCTTCGGAGCTACCCCCAAAAAACTTCATCCCTAAAAAAAAAATTTTTTTTTCTTACCCTGTGATACTACATACAGGGTTCCTAAGCAAATCCTTAGGGGGCCAAGCAGCCGTGTATAAGACGCAGACAAACGGAAAAGCACATTAGGCAGAAAAGGATGGGCATGGGGCGATGTTGTCACTATATCTTACACGTAGTAAATCCATTCCAGGTTGTTGTTTTCTAATGTTTTCCATTTTCATACCTTTAGGACTGGAATAAAAATTGTTTTTGCTCGACTTTAATACCAAACTGATGAAAGATATCGTAAAAAAAAATAGTTTTCGTCTTTTCATTTTGTAACCATTGTCCTTATGCACTGTTTACAGGCTGGGGACTGAGATACATGCAAATGCCTAACCTAAAGCGTTCATACACGGCCGGAGAAATCGACTGAGATATTTCCGTAGAAACTTTATCCAGTAAATAGGACGGGTTGACGCCTTCGAACGTCCAACCCGGGTTTTGCCCTTTGATTCGAAATCAAAAAGGAGGAACAGTCAGATGTGGGGCCTTGCACAAATTACGCGTGATTTTACCAATTTTTGAGCCCCTCCCTATGTAATGTTTTGTAACGGTTTGGCACGCCACTCCCCTAATATTACGTAACGATTTCAAGACCATTACCCATCCCCCAAAAAAAAAAAACTTTTCACTTATTTTCATTCCAAATTTTCTTAGTTTCACACAAATGCAAACGCTGTCAAAACCCCCCCTCCCCCCTACGTAACGTTTTGTACCCCCTCCCCCCTATGACCATTACGTAATTTGGGCACGGCCCCTGTAGTCCCAGTGGAGGAGGGCGAGAAAATTGATATTTTTTTCTTAAAAATTATACTCTTAGGCCTATTTCTTTGCGTTCCCGAAATTACGTAATTTTTGAAAAAAAAAGATTAGCGGCGCCATTTTTATTTCGTGCTTTGTTTTTCTAACATTTTTGCGTTCGGCTAATTTAATTGAAAAATTTTTGTCCTGCGGCGCCCTTTATCTTCTCACTCGAAACCAAGATCCCCCGTTTTAGGAAAACTGATCCCGTCTCTGTTTCTAAATTTTTTCGAATAAAAGTAGAGTATGACCATGGGGGAAATAATTTTTTTCTACGGTATGACGAAAATTTCGAGAAAGTTGAAGAAAAAAATAAGAAAAGTGGCAGAGCTCAAGTTTTTCGTAAAAAAAAACGTTTTTTGTAAAGAAACAGAGCAAAATAAATCTTTTCACCCCTTTTTGGGTGTTACAAATATTGGCAGCCCCTTATTTTTCGCTTTTACCCTCCCGCTAGTTTTGAAGAATTGGTTCGCTACATGTTTCGAGATCATGTCATAAAACACCTCGAAAATATCAAATGTAGTGTAGGGCCAGCTTTATTTAAAATCAATAATATCGCAAGCAAAAAGCTCTGTAGGAAAAACAGCGCCGTTTATTGATTTCTTTGGCTGCTAGTGCTAGCTGCATGGTTTGGCCGTTTCCGGATAGATGTCACTAGTAGAACAGAATGGAAAGAAATTTAATTAAAAGCGAAGATATTTCTTTCTAATGTTAACAACCTCACGAGTTTATCGCTCAGGATCGTAAATAATGGACCCTGGCGCCTTTTTTAAGCAAGAAAAAGCTGTGGTTTGGACCTGAAAACATCTAATTTTTAATTAGATTAGATGTTCAAATCTGTCCCCTTCTTGAGCCTCACAATATCCCAATCTATTGTAAAACTCTTGGCGCGTAGCAGCCAACATTTCAGGGGTGATAGAGTTGCCCGCCTCCAAAATTTTCGCCCTCAACTCCTGTATAGTCGTAGGCCGTAAGTGAGGGTGTTGGAAAATGTTGTCGTGCCAACAGCCCCATAGGAAAAAGTCATTTGGCGCAAGATCTGGTGATCGAGGAGGCCATCGGATATTTCCATACGTGGAAATAATTCTATCACCAAATACCTGACGAAGGTAATTTGTAGCCTGGCGTGAATTGTGGGATGAACAGCCATCTTGCTGAAACCACAATTCGTCCAAATTTATGTTGAGTTCCCTCAACCGTAGTAAAACCTGGTGTTGGAGAAGATCAACATATTTTTGGCTATTCAAATTCCCTTCAATGAAAAAGGGTCCAATAATGTGATCCCCGACAATACCGCTCCAAACATTTAATTTTTGAGGATGTTGCGTTCTAACACTTGCGTGCAGATGTTTATTTTCGCGGGACCAATAGCGGCTATTTTGTGGATTGTGAGAGCTATGAAGTTCAAATGTCTTCTCGTCACTAAACAAAACTTTTGATAGGAAATTTTCATTCCTGTCACATTTATCCCTCATAACCTCACAATATTCTAACCGGCGAAAATAATCACCTGGTTGTAATTTCTGCGACTTCCCAATCTTAAACGACTTGTAGCCGTATTTTTTTAGGATCCATTGGCAAGTACTGTTGGGAATATCCAGTGCCTCCGCAATCGGTTTCGTCGAACATGGTTCATGTGCCTCAATGTAAGCGCATACCATTTCGTCTCGTTCCACCCTGTGTGGAAGAACGGGTTGCTCTGGTATTTCGCCGTCGTGGTAACACTTTCTACAACCATTTATGCACCCGTACCTTTCAAAACGATGATAAATGTTGTACACAGTTTGAGCCACAGGAACCGGTCGATCTGGAAACGCAAAAACAAAAAGCCCAATGACCTCGTCCGCACTGTCACTTTTTATGTAGTTTTTAATAATAAAAATCTTTTCTTCTCGAGTATACGGCATTTTAAAAACACAAAATTTACGAAACTGAAGCGACTCGAAAGGAAATAAAAATGCAATGCCTGTGAATCCCAGTTTTTCCTCGATTATCTCATGGTGTGGCCGCCATCTAGCGGAATTTGCAGACATCTTGTCAACGGTTATTATTACAACTATGATTTATGCTCACAATGAAAGAGTGGCGACAATTTTTTCTCATGAAAGCAGTCCGGAGATAACAACAAACTGGCACCATTCTGTTTGATTTATTGAGATCCTATCCCTAAGGAAAATCTTAGGAACCCTGTATATATATATATATATCACATAAAAAAATGCAAAAAACAATTGAAGAATTCAATTTTCTGTGCCATAAATCTCGAGTTATGAAACGAAATGTTAAATAAAAAGTAGCTTAGGATAAGATCCAGGGTGTATTGTGTTTAAAGTTTAAAAGTTGGCCAGAGGAATTGACACATTTAAGCATGACATTACATAACATCATAAAAATGGAGTTTGTCTTAGTTTTTAACTTTTTCCTTTCATTTGTGTAACTTGTTAGAAAAATTTGAATGGTTCAAACGAGGGTTCAAAATTTTTATTACTTGGCTAAATTTCGAAGTTTTCCATACAGATGTAGATAAAAATATCTTTATTGTAAAAGATAGATTCTACTGTGTAGTATTGCTGAAGAGAGAATTGTTTGCAGATTTCAAAAATTGCAAAATATACAGGGTGTCCTATTTTTAAAAAAATATTTTTTTTCCATACCTCGTAAACAAAATGACATAAAAAAAAATCCAAGATAGCATGATTAAAGGAAAAGAAAAATCTCAGTTGACGTGTTTTTGGATTTTTTGATTGAACCAAATTCTAACCCGCTAGAAGCATCGTTCCATTTAAAGAATCTACGCTGTATAAATTATGTTTTTGCTCCATAACATTCAATTATATTTCTATAGGTGATCAAGTTATACAAATATACTTAAGAGTAAGAGGCTAAATGTAGGAACTTGTCCTATTACATAAATTATAACTCCCATACGAGGGGGCAAACAACTCATAGCATTCAGCCATATACAAATTCACATGGCATTACGGCATATACAGGGTTTAAACGATATGATAGATAAGATCCCAATGAGCATTTTCAGAAACTTCTGGTGACAGATATTTATATAATTATTATTAAGAGGGTTCCATTGATACCCTAGGGTATTTAGAAGTTTCCTACAAGAATTGAGTTTGTATATTTGTTTTATTAAAGGCTCTAAATTGATGGTACCCTAAAGTAACATAAAACTGGAGTTAACAATATTTCCACGGACATCTTTATAAAAATTAAAGTCATCGGTTCAAATGTTATATAAATTGGTGTCTGTAATATTCTTATTAACTCATTCATAAACCTTTTTTGCCCATAAGGTTTTTTCTATAATGTTGTTATTAATATCTTTATATAGTGATTATAATACAACTGTTTTTAGAACAAAAAAAAACAATTTTAATTTATTTTGGCAATTATAATAACAAAACAAAAGATTTTTTAAGGTTAATTTTGTGACATCAAAAGGCGCGTTTTTGCGACATCAAAAGGAGCGTTTTTGCGACATCAAAAGGGGCGTTTTTGCGAGATACCATACCATTATTATCTTGTTTTAATTACATCAATCTGAGAGAGATAAGAGATCCAAATCTTCTTGAGATAGTTGCCGATGACAGATATCGGGATCGAATGCATTTTACACCCGATTCCCACCAGCATTTCCCATGCGCAGTCACCCTGACTCAAAAAACTCATCACGTGGTCCGACATGAACTTGTATAGGCAAATCTCGCTTAGACCACGTGATACGTGTTTTGATTCGGGGGACCCACGAATGAGAAACGCATAGATGGGAACCGTGTTTTAGAAAAAGAGAACAATATAGTAACCGTGTTAAGGTCGCAAAAACGCACCGTGAAACGTCGAGCGCATACGCTGATACTGCTGGTCGGCGGCAAATGTGAACACCCCGGAAAATACTCGCTGTACACCCTTCGACCCCGCAATCTAACTATATTCTTGAGGGAGTTACCTCTGACAGTTATGCGGGCTTGAAGTATGCTGGATCTCTCGAGGAATGCATTTAGGAAAAGAGAACAATGGTAACTATGTTAAGCTCGCAGAAACGGACCATCAGTGTTCAACACTGCGCTATCTGCAGCCCTTTCATGTTTGATGCTAATGTCAAAATTGTATAAAAGTATTTTCTTCCCACTAGAATCCTAGGCTTGGTCATACACACAAGCGAGATGAGAAAAATGACTTGCATGCAAGTCATGATTTATTGCACTATTCCTTGCAGGCTTAAATGCAAACTAAGTACTTCCCCTTTAAAAATAATAAATATTTACCTTTGTATCTGTAGGGTACTAAATATAAAACCTTTGTATATGTAAGTTATGCTGGCATCTTTTATAAATTATGCTTTTGATCTATAAATCACCATATTATTTCTGTAAGTGGTCAAGTTATAAACATAACCTTTACATATTACAACATTGACTTAATTTACAAAACCTGGAAATCAGATATAAATTACAAAGAAATTCTGGATGCCTCTATAAAAATTGGAAACCTTTTTATTAAAACTAAGAATTTAAAATATTACCTGGGCATACTACCCACTGAGAAACTTTATATTTAAAAGTAAAAAAGGATATATATTTTTGCCTTGTTGTCTGTTCTCCTCTTTTTTTATGAATTTGAAATAACTTTATGCAAAATAAAGATAGAAACAAAATACAATAATATGTGAAGGCATATTAAACTAAGCACTAGAAGTTTCATTCTTACATTTTCGTAATCTGCATTGCACCAATAACCTTTTTGTCTATTTTATAAACAAAATTTACGACAAATAATAAGAAAAAACATTATTTTGATCGCTGTCATAAATGCCGTATGTCTGAGACATGCAATAGACGATCGTTTTTGATTGCCCGCGCGAAAACATGTGCTACAGTTACTTCTCGGCCATTTCAAGCGGTCGGACGGGACAAAAAATTAACCCATTACTAAAAAAACCAGCTATGACTTCTTTACAAGAAAAACCAAAACTTAATTTTAGTAAATTCTTACTTTTATATATTTAATGTTTTTAGAAAACTGCTTTATCATGGCTTTTCCAAACTAAACAAAAGGCATTGAAATTAAAGAAGAAGGCATGTTGTTAACATTTATTGTGAACCATGAACCAGTAAAGCTTTTCTTTTGGGTTGGACGGGACAAACAATACAATAGTTGAAAAAAATATTTGCTTTTTAGTTCCGAAACTGTTCGTATATTTAGACTTTTTTACATACCAAGAAAAAGTGCTGTAGTGCTTTTATGATTTGGAGTTGTTTCAAGATTTTTAACAAAACTAATAGATTGTTAAAACGTTTTTCTTTTTTTTTAAATAAAATTACATTTGCTTGAAATGGTTTTTCTGCCTGTTTCCCGCAACTGCCTTTACTTAATTTTTGGAGTTTATAACACCGGTTTTCAACCACAGTTGCAGTAAGTGTTAAAAATAGTAAAATATTACAAGGTTCCAACATATAAAACATTTATTTTGTAAAACTAAGCCAATTTTTTAATTTTTTCTTCATCTCAATTTTTTTTTCAAGTGACAGTATTTAAATGTGTTCCAAAAACTCTGGTAAAATCGATGAGTGGTAGTGGCTGTCAAAGTTGTCAAAATTTTAAGCCTTCCAAAATATCCCTAGTAACTTCTGCAGATCATAAAAATATGATATAGACTTCAAAATATGGCATCAAGTTATTCCACACACCAACCCAACTTGAAGCCTCGTTAAGGTCACTGTGAAACCCCCAATAACACTTGTGAGGCGTCTTTCGTTAGGTGTTACCACAGATTTCACAAGGAGACAACCTATGGTACCGTCACATTCAGGTGTGCCCAGTGACACGTGGAAGGAAACGTCACAGTCATTGCATTCCCATCTTGCAGTAGGGCCACATCAAAAGCCCTTTCTAGGAAATAGCAATATCCACTGCATCGAGACACGATTCGCACCATCATGCCTAGAAGGGCACTTTTTTGTGGCTGCCCGTCAGAGAAGATGACAGCGCGGCTGGCGACGAACAATGTAGTGTGAACAATAGGGGGATTTTGGTCAGGTTTTTTGTCAGTCTGTTACCCTTATCTTTATTCTGAGCAGGCGCAGCAGCGGTCTGTCAAGCTGTTACCTTTATCAAAGGTAACCACTGGCGCTAATTGGCGTCGAATAGCGACTACCTTTACCGTTAAAAAGACAATCAACCAAACTTGATGTGATTCTGTGGTTGAAGATTTTTAGGTTATAAAAATTTGTTTTGTTTTACAAAAATTGTGTATTTGGATTTTAAGTTTTGTTAACCGTGTTTATAGTAGTAATGGGGTGCCTTTTTTACCGTTTTTTTTTGGTAAACAGGTGAGTAAGTACAAATAAGTTTACAGAGGCTCGATTTCTTCTAATACTCCACCAAAGATAACTTACAAAATCATTTGCCTGACTAAATTTATGTTGGGGTCTCCCAGTCCTATTACTAAATTAATATTTTTCTTCATGATTGGTTGTGAAATTAGCCCTAAATCAAAATTTTAGCGGAATGAAGTTTACCATGAGTTTACTCTTTTGGCTCTATTTCACCCAAGCTCGAACGCGGCTCAGGACCGGAGATCAATCGAGATACCCGAGTGCAAAAATCGAAAGCACCTTTGTTTGCGCTTTCGTTAAACAAATGTCACGATTCGCGACACTGACCTGACGGTGCTTTTGTTAACGTCGGTGCAATTAAATATTTTTTGAGAGGTTAAAAAATTATTTTTATTCTTTTTTAAGACAAGGAGGAAAGCCAGATAAACAGGAGTTATGGGTCGAAAGAAGCTTTTATGCAGTAGCAAAAAGAGAACGATGACAATAAGTCAAAAATATAGAGAGTGAGTTTTTTGTGGTTTTCATTAGGGTCCAATTTAAACTACTTGGGTTTCTGGCATTTAAGCTGAAGACACAATTGAAAATACGGTAATTATGCAGTATACGGTTTTCTGTATTTTTATGAAGTTCTTTATTGCGGCACCTACTAGGGTCCCTAGGACCCCAAATCCGCCGGCGCCGGTTGTTTTTTTTTTTGTTTTTTTTAATTTTTTTTTACTAAAACAACCCAATCCAACACAGCCCAATCCAACTCAACACAAAACAATAAAAAAAACACATTATAACCCCCGCGGCATCCGTTTTTGTCTTTAAAAAAACCGACGCCGGCGGATTTGGCGTCCTAGGGACCGTATTAGGTGCCCTCATAAAGAATTTTTCATAAAAAATGACAAATGGCAGAAAACTGTATACTGCATAATGACCTTCTGCCATTTTTGATTTTTTATGAAAAATTCTTTATGGGGGCACCTACTAGGGTCCCTAGGACCCCAATTAATTACCCAAGTGTTAAATAAATCGCCACAGAAAATGTTTATTGTCAGGCTTTAATTTAAAGAACTTGTGAGTCTTAAAGTATGTATGTATTTTAATTTATTTTATTATAAAATTGCTATTTATATATTTAAAGTATTGAAAACTATTAATTTATGGTTTACATTTGTTCATAAGATGTTTATAATGTCCTACTGTATTTAAACTGTTAAATGGGAAGTCCGTTATTCAAAAAAAGTACTGCCAAAAAACATTTTTTCTCTGTTAAAATAAAACATTTAAGTTTGTTGAAGAGAGACAGCTGGCTATAAAAAAGTATTTTAGAGAAAGATGAAAATAATTTAAGGCAATTGTTTAATAAAAATTTCTGTTATGTCATCTGTCTGTCAGCTTGAGTGGTGTTGTGCATATGATTTTTATTTTGCCATTTTTATACAAAAACCAGCTAAAATTGTAATTTTTTAAAGCATAAAGTGTTTGAGACATAAGGTCGTATTAATTTCTTTCAATCAAAGTTCTTTACAGTTTTTAAATTTACTAAAAAATGTGTCCTACTATAAGTGTATTTAAGCACATCTAAAAATCATTTAACAGGTATTTAACTAAATTATTTTAAGGGTCATCATGGCTTTACCATTACTGTATTTCTTTAAAAATTGCACAAAAAAAAGAAATATTTTTGAAGAATTGTGACTGGATCTCACTCCAACCCACTTTTTTTTCAATATGTAAACTTTTGTGTTCTGCTTATATTGCAGAAAAATTGCAACGTATTTATAGGTTCACAAACTTGTAAGAGATTGGTGAATTTCTTCGGGATGAAGCATGTTTTAATGGGAAAATAAAGAAAACCAGTCCTTCTTAACTTCACAAAAAACCATTTAATATTATACCCGACGCGTTTCAGTCATATGACCATTGTCAAGAGTGTAGTAAAATGTAAAGAAAAAGAGTGTTATAAAATTGAAGAAAAATATAGGCATTTGTAACTTACATTTTAGGAAAACAAAGCATCTTCTAAAGTCTCTTCACTTTTGGGACACACACTGATATAAAACATTTTCTTAAAAAATTGGTAAAATAGTTAAAATTAAAAACAAAACCATACAAAATAATACACTAATAGGAACGTTGAAGGTTATTAACAAATGGTCAAATTTAAAAAAAAATAATAATAAAACGGACGAAACAATGACATCTTATGGACAATTAATAAGTAATGTGAGTAAAATCATGGCATAAAAATGTAGAAAACATAGAAAAAATCGCTTAATCAAAAACGTTATTTTATTTAACAGTTCTGACCGTTCCGGCTGCAAAAGAAAATTATAAAATTTTAAACATGGGTGTTTATAGTAAAATTTGGTAAAAAATCATATATTTTATGGTTTCAAGATGATTTTAGAAGGCACAAAAATTGCCGTGGCTGGCATAGAAATTCCAGACACTTTTCAAAAACCCCCTAGACATTCCCAGAAGCCCCCAGAACCCGAACATGTCCAGGGAAAACTGGACGGATGGCGAACCTAAGGCTGAAGGTACAAATGAAAATACAAGCTACTAGATAGTAGCGACAGACTTTTAAAGTTGTTAATTTAATGCTGTAAGTTAAGACAAAAATATTAAATACAGACTACTAGTAACAGATATAAAATACCAACCCCTTCGGTATTTTATATCTTGTAATATGTGTCTCATTAAGGAAAATGACGCAAAAAAGTGAGGTTAGAAATCACTGTAATCTGTATTTAGTCACTTAGAATAGAATAGAATTTTATTAACGGACTTGCCATTTAACAGTTTAAATACAGTAGGATATTATAAACATCTTATGAACAAATGTAAACCATACATTAATTGTTTTCATTACTTTAAATATAAAAATAACAATTTTATAATAAAATAAATCAAAATACATGAAAACAAAAATGAACCATACTTTAAGACTCACAAGTTCTTTAAATTAAAACCTGACAATAGACATTTTATGTGGTGATTTATTTAACACTTGGGTAATTAAAAAAAAAAAAAACAACCGGCATAGGCGGATTTGGGGTCCAAGGGACCCTTGTAGGTGCCCCCATAAAGAATTTTTCATAAAAAATAAAAAATGGCAGAAAACGGTAATTATGCAGTATACAGTTTTCTGCCATTTGTCATTTTTTATGAAAAATTCTTTATGAGGGCACCTACTAGGGTCCCTAGGACTCCAAATCCGCCGGCGCCGGTTTTTTATAAAGACAAAAACGGGTGCGGGGGGGGGTTATAATGTATTTTTAAAAAAATTAAAAAAAACAACCTGCGCCGGCGGATTTGGGGTCCTAGGGACCCTATTAGGTGCCACCATAAAGAACTTTTCATAAAAAATCAAAAATAGAGAAAACCGTATACTGCATATTTACTGTCGCTTGTATTTTCAATGATCACTGTAACTGTGGTACCTGTCTGCTCGATTTAAGTTTTTATAGTGATCATTTATCAACAACCATATTTTACTTAATCGTCCATAAGATGTCGTTGTTTCGTCCGTTTTATTATTATTATTTTTTTTTTAATTTGACCATTTGTTAATAACCTTCAACGTTCCTCTTAGTGTATTATTTTGTATGGTTTTGTTTTTAATTTTAATTATTTTAACTATTTTAGCAATTTTTTATGAAAATGTTTTATATCAGTGTGTGTCCCAAAAGTCAAGATATTTTCTACTAAAAATGGAAGTTACAAATGCCTATATTTTTCTTTAATTTTATAACACTCTTTTTCTTTACATTTTAGTACACCCTTGACAATGGTCATATGACCGAAACGCGTCGGGTATAATATTAAATGGTTTTTTGTGAAGTTAAGAAGGACTGGTTTTCTTTATTTTCCCCTCACAAACGTAAAAATTTAAATAAAAATTATTGTTTTTAATGTGCTTATTGGAGCTTATAGAATAAGCTAAATTTTTTAAATTTTGGTTAGTAAAAACCTGGCAAAGTCTGGAACCTGGAAAAACCTATATAAAATGTCATTAATTGTTGTAATTTTTGTCAGGAACAGCATTCAAGAAGAAATGGCATTGTTAATGCATTCAAGAAGAAATGACATTTTTTATAGGCACAGTGTTCTCAAAATTTTCGCCCGCGGCGCATTTCTGACATGATATTGGCGACAAATCTATAATTGAAACTATGTAACCAAACCAACTTTTTAATAAATATTTTACAAAAAATTTGAATTCTCTAGAACTACATATTTGTTTAAATTATAACATCATTGCTTGTTACAAATTGTTTGCCAAAAACATTTAAACCGCGTAAAAAATTACATTCTGAATGTAATTTTCTTAAAATTTTCGCCTGTGGCGGTTTTAAGACGTGATTCTCGACGGGATTTGATTGAACCATTAAGTTGGTTATTTTAAAAAGTGCTAAATAAACTTTTGCAGCAATTTCCGGATTTTGACAGGGTTTTTAAGGATTTTGTCCTAGTTTTACAACCCTAGCTAGGTAGATATTTAGCATTACTAAATTATATTTATTTCAAGAACTCTTTAAAACGGCTTTACATGAAAGTGGTTTCAGTACTGACAGGGAAACACCTCATGACCTTAGAAAATTGAACTACAATTTTCCATAGTTGAAACTACTTTTTTTAGGTTTTTCGCCACTAAGTTAAGGACATTTTTTTAAAAATATGTTAAAAACTACTGCGTAAATTCCTAAAGAAAATTTTTTTTTCGTTTGTCAGTAGTTTTTAAATAAGATAAAAAACATTTTTGACTATACACACACTACAGTACTGCCATTTTCAAAAAATTATTCTTTTCAAAACTTTTCAATTATTTTTTTAAAATATCTGTCTGTTGTCATACAACAAAATTTTTTCTTTAGGAATCTACGCAGTGGTTTTTAACATATTTTTGAAAATATTTTCTTAACTTAATGGCGAAAAACCCAAAAAAAGTAGTTTCAACATTATGAATCTGCCACAAACATATAGATTTTATTTACAAATATCCAAGCTCCTGTAGTATGTTTTCATATTGTACTCAATACCTATCGCAAATCAAGCATCTTGTTCTTTCATATATCATACTCTATTTGTCAGAACATGCTCTATGAACGAAAAATAAAACTAATGGTTCAGTCATTATAATTTTGTGTGTGGTGTGCATCAGGGTATTTCCCCAATACTATAACTTTTTTTGGGGGTCCATCAACTCCATTTTGTTTTAGCGCTCTGTTTATCGAAGGTTGCCATCATTTTGGTCAACTTTGATTTCGATTGATTTCAATTTTAATTTCAAAAGAAGTTCTATACAGGGTGGGCCATTTAAAAGGGTTCACCTGTATTTTTTCAAAGACTAAAGAATTGGAGAAAATGCTGAAACACGTCGATTTTGTTTGTAAAGGGGAGACTTTTGGGCTATCTTGAAATTTTTGCAGCGTGCATCCCCTTTGAGGGGTAAACTTTACCCCTATATTTTGAATAGGGAAAGTGAGTCGAGTGATACCTTGTTTTTAAGGTCTCCTGAATGTTTTGACAATCGTGTAAAAATTTAGAAAATCTATCGATTCGTTTTTGAGATATTTACTTTTACTCTATTACTTACTCTATTTACAGGTAAATTTCACCTCTCGTAGGAATGTATCCTAGAAGAAAAAACACAATAATAAAATGTACTATTAACAAAAGCAAAGTCGACGTGTCCGAGGATTTCTCAAAAAAAAAGATTATATCTTTAAAAAAATATTTTTGCATTTGTCCATGCAACTGTCAAAGTGATTATCTCGCTTGACCCACTTTCCTTATTCAAAATAAAGTGGATGCGCGCTACAAAAATTTCAAGATAGACAAAAAATCTGCCCCTTACAAACAAAATCGACGTGTTTCAGCATTTTCTCCAATTCTTTACAGTTTTTGAAAAAATCCAGGTGAACCCTTTTAGATGGCCAACTCTGTATAACAAAATCAATGAATCAAAATCAAAAATGTGACACAGAATTCATGTAAAAGAAAACCATCTGTCAAATTGCAGAATCGGCACATGTACCTTCAATTTGAAGGAAAATTAAGCGTCTCTAAAGAGACAGATATAATTATCTTTACAGATATCCTAAGCTCTGCAGTTGATAAATTTAGGGATTTAGCCAGGGTGAATAAATAACAAAATCAATGACTAGCGAGCTTTCCCTCAAAAAAGGTAATGTGTAACCGTAGATCCGGATTTCGCACTTGTGGTGCTCATCAGTACGGTGCTAGGAATTAGGAGATGAAATGATGAAGAAAAAATGTGACACATGTTTCATGTATAAGAAAACCATCTGTCAAATTGCAGAATCGGCACACCTTCAATTTGAAGGAAAATTAAGCGATCGCCTCCCCCCTTTGCTCCAAAAAAAATTAGACAAGAAAGATGATGGCGGTAACCCTGAATTCTTGGGAAAAAATAATGACATACAGAACAGTATTATAGAGTTTCTATTTATAAACCAGTTTTAAACAAAACCATTTTGGACATAAAAAAGTATTTTTGAACTGCACATATTCATACCAAGTTTTATACCACGTGAAGCCAAAATCAAGGTAAAATTAACTAAAGTCGTCTCTAAATACTATATAAACCGTTTGATTAGTCCAAAACACAAATTATTGAACTTTTATTGGGAGAAATCAGTATTTGGAAACAATATTGGTCAGAAGTAGGCAAAAGCTTAAATTCAAACCCTGATAATGTTTTGGAGGCAATGAACAAGTGTGTCGATGTTTTTCCGTTGATAAAAACATTCTTGGATGTTTGCCAGTAAGTAATGAGCGCTTCGTCAGAAAGATGACGGAAATTCGTCTGACGGGATTAGCATTGCTGCATATCATTCATATCATCAGATAAATTGAAAAACAAAAGATCAAAAGATCTTGGGTGGAAATAACGAAAATTCAAACTTGGATGAGTAACTCACAAAAGATCAAAGCGAAAAGAGAAATGAATAAACGATGTTTCGCCCTGGGTAACCAGCGTGGGCTCATCAGTAGTTTCACTGGTCACCCTCCACTATACATCATTAAACACTATCATACACTTAGATTTCTAACCTTGAACCACTCACAAATAGGCATCGTTCCGCACTGGTACTTACTTATCCAAGTTACCTAATACGAATTCGTCCTGGCGTGTTAATATTTCCAGTAGGATTATGCTCCTAAGGCAATTAAAACAAAGAAGAAGTTAAATTAATTCGACTCCAAAATTGCATTTTTAATGTAATTTTTTCAAAAATTTTCGGTGCATTTAAGCATTTTTAAAAATAAAAAATCTATGAAATAAACGACTTGGGATCTGAGTACCCCCCCCCCAGGACTTGAGACCAAATCCGCGCTTGTAGTTACTAAGTTTTGTTTGCGTATATTGATATGTTCCTTATAAAAGCTATCCTACCAGCTAAAATGCCTAAAAACTTCAAAAGTACGACAATTTGTCATATTGTTTAAAAAAGGTCTTTAAAACTGAAAATATTTTTTTACTTAAATTAAAGGCAACCTTATTTTTATATTAAATTTTGCATAATACTAAAAAATCAGCAAGAATAATGTTTTGGTAAAGTCTTTATTGAACAATATCAAATTATCACTCGAGTAACGGACGAAGGCTGTTCTATAAAGAGGGCGGTAACCCATTTTGGAGTTGATAAAATAACAATAATACGATGGAAACAGCGCTGGATTGAAAACAATTCGACGAATAGGAAACTTGGATTAGGACAAAAGCGATGGTAAACTTAATACTAAATATTTTAACTTAAAAAAGAACTAAAATAAATAATTTAGTATTTAATAGGATCACCATTTTTCTCTATTACAAGCTGCAAATGTCTGGGCATTGAAAAGGTTAAATTTTGAAAATACTGATGGTCTTCTGAGAGTTGATCCAATGCGCGATAAATAGCTTCGCTTAACTTAACTCTTCAGCATTTCGTGGTCTCCAATTCCTTTGGTATATTATTTTAACGATTCGACCCGATATATTTTCCATTGGGTTAAGGTCAGGGTTGTTGGCTGGCCGAGGAAGTGTTTCTATATTATTATTCTGTAACCATTGGCGAACAACATTAGCCGTGTGTACTGGATAGTTGTCCTGCTGATAAACTGATAATAAAGTAATTATTTTCATGTAAAGCCTGTACAGATGGCAGCATAACGTTTTCAAGGATTTCAATATATCGTTCACTATTGAATCTCCCTTCGATTCTCCAAAAAAAACCCAAACCTCTAGCACTAAACCAGCCTTACATGTTTACAGAAAAATGTCCAGCTTTTTTAATTTGGTTTGTATATACGGGTTCAAATCTAGAATTTGGTGGACGATAAACTAAAATTCCCCTGCTGCTTGAAGATGATTGAAAAATTTTTTCGTCAGTGAAAATTACCCTCTCCCAGAAGTCATTATCACGAAGAACGTTGTTCAGTGCAAAAATCACTCTGGCCTGTTTTTGTTCTTCTGTTAGAAAAGGCTTTTTTGCAGCAACTCGACAAGAGACTTCTGATTTTTACTCTTCTATTTACTGTTGCTAAAGAACCCGGAAATAATGTTACATTAGCTGCTTCAACCGACGTTGAAAAAGGATTTTGTCTGAGATGGTCAATAAGTCTCTCATCTTGCACTTCAGAACTTACTTTTGGTCCCAGCCGTCTTCTATAACTCGAGTGATAATTTGAACTTTTGTAAATGTTGATATCTGTGGCATTTTTAAGGATGTCACACTGAATTTTAAGCTGTCAGGCATACTAAGCTGGTGGTGCCTTATAATAGTACACTATAATGGAAAGCTAAATTTTGTGGCATAGGAAAAAATGCATGTATGAGTTTTTTTTGAAATCAAGTGTACATGCCCCTTAGGATGCAAGTTTTCTTTCTCTGGGAGGACTTAATTTTTGCCTGACACCTCTTTGTCGAGGGCAGGGATCTTTAGACTGCGTAGCAAGTATACACACTGGACCGCCGCCTTTACACCCCCTCCAAAGGGTGGTCCTGCTACATGTTAGATTTACATCTATCTAACATAGCTACCGTACCAGCAGAACTAGGTTGACGGTAGACTTTTCTCCCCAGCAACCCGCCGTCATATAGGTTGACCCGAAAATCGAGGTTTAGACCCGGTTTCGCTGGTCGAGGTCGCCGTCGGAGTCTTCCTTGGAGTGGTCCTGCTACCCAAAAGTGCTACCGCCTCTTCCAAGTCTCCCTCTGTCGACTCCCGCTACCAAATCTGTCGGAGTCCAGCTGCGTCCCATGGAGTCCCGATCTCGGAGAAGTCCAGGTCTTCCTTTTTTTTGGGTCACCGGCTAGTCTCCTTTACCCAGTTTTGGTGGGGTCTTCGGCCGTACACCCTTGAGTTTCGACAAGTTTTCGGTGCAGTGTCAACCGTGCCGCCTAGTTCTACCTCGTTTTGTTATTATTCTATGCACAACGTCGACTGCGGAACTGCTGAGAAGTGGGGCCACCCGTCGGTCGTCTCGATTCGCATTCGGTGTTGTGTTAAGCAATGTGTACTTGGTGAGATCCGATCCTGCGATCTCTGTTCTGCAGGCTAAGACGCTGTTCACTAGTCTACGGCGGTCCCTGCTGGAGGGGTAGAAAAGTAACTATTATATTAAAGGGTTGCATTTTTTTTTCTTTCAGGAAAGATCCAATTCGTCTGATTGAACACGCCTATGCTTTGCCTCCCAGCGCAAGACCAAACCATTTCCGTCTAATGAAACTTCGGCTAAAATTAAAGGGTAATAGGTAAGTATAAAACTTTTAGTCGCTATATAATATAAATGGTATGTGTAAGGAGCTAGCAGCTCAACTTGCGATTTTTTTATTAGAACCTATATACCGGGTGCGCCATAAAAAACCGGACAAAATGTTTTTCGTTATAACTTTCGAACCATACCACCGAATGTAATGCAACAATCTGCTCTTTGCAGGGAATTGAGCAAGACTTTGAGTAAAAATATTTTTTGTCCGCCATCTTAAAACCTAAGATGGCGGAAAGAAACAAACTTTACCCTTCAAAGAGCCACGTTTATTCTTATGTTACGGAAGATTTTTGGATCTTTTTATGAATTCGTAAAAAAACTGCCACGCAGAACTAGGTGCGAATCATTAAAATCGGTTAAGTGGTTCTCAAAAAAAATAAAAAATGTTCTGTCAGTGTTTTACGGATTATGCGATTGCCGTCTCAATTTTGTCTGCATACATTTCTCATAAATTCATTATTGCTAAACCGATTTTGATGAAATAAAAAGCCTCATGGCGAAAATCGATTGTTCTTTAACCACTACTATTGAAATTTGCGCCATCTTGAAATCCAAGATGGCGGACAGAATCAAACTTGACCCTTCAAAGAGGCTCGTTTATTCATATTTTCTGAAAACTTTTTTATTTTTTTTTTCATAGAAAAGGTCTGTTTTCGCCACGCACAACGAGGTATAAATCATTAAAACCGGTGTAGTGGTTCTTAAAATTTTTTTTTCGTAATTCGTAAAAAAGCTCTGTCTCCGCCGCGTATACCTATATAGAAATAATTAAAAACGGTTTAGTGGTTATTAAAAAATTAATATAAATATAAAAGAGGGTACAAAAATTACTCGCAACAAAAAAAAAGAGCGGCTTTTTTAAATGGTGGCAAATTTCAATGACGATCTTTAAAGAGAAATCGATTCTTACCATGATGTTTTTATTTTATCAAAATCGGTTCAGTAATAATGAGTTTATGAGGAAATAGTGGTTAAAACAACAATTAATTTTTTGAGAACCACTAGGACATTTTCTTGAAACCTAAGAATAAACGAGCTTCTTTGAAGAGCTAAATTTAATTCTGTCCGCCATCTTGGGTTTCAAAATGACGACAAATTTCGATAGTGATCTTTTAACAGTTTTTGATCTTCGCCATGATGCTTTTTATTTTTAAAAATTAATTTTTGGAGAACCACTAAACCGATTTTGATGATTTATACCTTGTTGTGTGTGGCGAAAGCAGAACTTTTGTACAAATTTAAAAAAATATTTAAAAGTTTACAGAACATATGAATTAACGAGCCTCTTTGAAGGGTCAAGTTTGATTCTGTCCGCCATCTTGGATTTCAATATCGCGGCAAATTTCAATAGCAGTGGTTAAAGAACAATCGATTTTCGCCGTGGCGCTTTTTATTTCATCAAAATCGGTTTGGTAATAATGAATTTATGAGAAAATGTATGCAGACAGAATTGAGACGGCAATCGCGTAATCCGTAAAACACTGATTGATTTTTTTTTTTGGGAACCACTTAACCGATTTTAATGATTAGCACCTCGTGCTGCGTGGCAGAAACAGAGCTTTTTACGAATTCATTCGATTTGGTAATAATGAATTTATGAGAAAATGTATGCAGACAGAATTGAGACGGCAATCGCGTAATCCGAATAACTGATTGAATTTTTTTTATTTTTTTTTGGGAACCACTTAACCGATTTTAATGATTAGCACCTCGTTCTGCGTGGCAGAAACAGCTTTTTACTAATTCATAAAAAAATCCAAAAATCTTCCGTAACATAATAATAAACGTGGCTAAGGGTAAAATTTGTTTCGTTCCGCCATCTTAGATTTTAGATTTTAAGATGGCGGACAAAATAATATTTTTACTCAAAGTCTTGCTCAATTCCCTGCAAAGAGCAGTTTGTTGCATTAAAATTGGTGGTATGGTTCGAAAGTTATAACGGAAAACATTTTGTCCGGTTTTTATGGCCCACCCGGTAACTACTTATAGCTAATTTGGTGCTAATTTTGTTCTGCAAAAAAAAAATGAAAATGAAGGGAAAATTTAGCGCCCTAATAAATTTACAGAAAATATTTGTGGCGTAGAGGGCAAAGTCTTTATAACATGTCTAGGTTTTTAAAGCCGCAGTAGGCTTCAAAGATCTCCCCACTACTAACAAATGAATCGGACGAAAGGATTTCCGAATAGCCAGTTAAAACCCCAGTTCCTCGGTAGCTCAGTTGGTAGAGCATTAGACTGGTATTCTAGAGGTCCCGGGTTCAAATCCTGGTCGAGGAAAAACTTTTTTTCGATTTACTCACTTACCCTTTGCCTTCTACGCCACAAATCTTTTCTGAAAAAATTTAAAACCTGCTTTTTTTTTAAAGTTAACGCATGCGTTGCTACATAATGACTACATAATTAAAGTTAATTTCCTGCTTCATAGTTTCATACATATAATGGCCCTTCCCTTGCTTTTCCCGAGAAAAATGCGTACCGATAATAACTCTCCCAATAAGTTGGCCTGGAAAAAACCACGATACACTTAACACGGTATGCTACTATTTATGCCAAATTCCGTCGGTTTTCGCGCAATCATACACTGACGTCAACATTCGAAGTTTTATTATCGTGCTCGATTGACAGAATGAGTTCACTGCGCTGATATACTTGTCACATGTTTTATTTGAAAGCGTAAAGGAACAAAAATAATCTCGCTTGCCCTCCCAAAACAATACGATTTGAGAGACTGCCTTCTACAATGTTCTACGATAACAACACACAACTTGTGCAAGTACCACTTTGTTGTTTGGTAATGATTATGACAGTGTCAAAATTTATTTATAATAATTATTTACTATGTGAAAGTGCGCTGTTTTTGAATATAAAAATTATTACAGAATTATAAAAAACATTAAATACTTTAGATTACCAAGGGAAAAAGTTGTAGAAATGAAATCGATAATTGCCTGCCAAATAAACGCCAAATAAAGTAACAAAATTGTAAGTTTTTATTATTTATTTTAACACTTATGTTTTGGCATAGCCCTATATATTTAGGCTATGGTTTAAGGAAACGCCATACGTACAAAATATAAATCTAAAACAAACGCAGGTCAACCCGTACAAACCAAAAAACACATTAAACGCGCAGCGGCCCAAAATTACATTAAGGAAAATTAATACCTTTTCTACTCACATGTTTTGGTATCGGGGTCACAAAGTGACGTCACGCCGAAATGCACATTGTCATACCGTGTTAAGTGTATCGTGGAAAAAACCCAAAGACGAGGAGTGTAATGGGCAGGCGCGTCGATTGCGTCAGTAGTGAAAGCAACTGACAACCATCTGGCAGCAAAAATGTAGGTTTATGTTTAATATTTTTGTTTACTTTTGGAAAATCTATTAAAAGAGTGGACACTACCGTAAAAAAATTGAAAAAGTGTTCTCTGGTGTTTCCCGTAATAATAAATCACACAATCGCAGAAAATACCGACACAAAATTTTAAAACACAAACGGTGGGATTTACTAAAAGGGTTTAGTTTATTTTAGAACGGTCCTAAGTTTAAGTGAAATTTCTGGTTTTAAGCACTTTAAACCAGCCATCCTTGAGTTTTGGACATAATTTAATTTATAAAAAGAATTTGAATAAATTTGTTTATTGAATAATCCTCTTAACATAATCTTTAGTTGGATTTAAGAAGAATGTTTCAATTTAGAAAAAAAGAAAATTAAAAAATTTAAACCCACGCGGGGTTTAAATGGTAAACACTCTGTAGAACAAATTAAAATTCGGGTTATATGTCACTCTAATTAAAACTTACCCTTGTTAATTAATTTTTCCAATAATACCTGATGTCACACAAAGATTTAGATGGGTAATAATGAAATAAGGAGTAGATTAATTTTGTATTTATTTAAAAGGTGTTTTTATTTATGAAATGTATTAAAAAACTTAAATGCAAATTTTGTTCATATTTCTGTCACTGTCGAAATGTCAGTTTAAAAATATTAGCGCTGCGTTCAATCACAAACAGCGAGTTCGGATCTTTTACCTCTGCTTGCACCTTGGCTTGCACCAACCTCTACTGATGAAAGCTACAGCTTTAAAATGAGTGGGCTTTGAGTAAGGAAAGTTTTCTTGACTGAGCTTTTAGATAACCTCAATGTTTTAATTTCAGTTTGTAAATAAATTAATATAGTTGTTTTGGGTTTTTTTGTTTGGTATATTTTTCGTGCATAATCAGTGACCTTCACTTATGTTTGTTTTGCCTCGTAGTGCCCCCATAAATATATTTTTTGTGCTAAAAACGGGTTCAAAATATGGCGTTTTTCTGGACAAAATTGGAGTTGTTTTATTGATTAATGAACAACTTGGGATATTAAATAAGGTAAATTAATCCTTGTGAAAACGGTTACTTAGGGAAATTATGAAGGAACTTATTATCAATTGCCACAAAACAATCCTTTCTGGGGGTTATAAATTTAAACCACCCCCCAGAGGTGGTCGAAAAAATCACCAATTTTATAACCTCAAACGCATATTATGAAGCTATTATGTGCCAAAATTTTGGCGTATTCACCATTTGCCATTTTGAAACCTGTCAAAACAAATTAGTTTTAGGGAATTTTCTTCTAAAATATGGTATTTATTTTGACAAAAAAATCAGTTTTTCAGTGGCATTTAGCAATACAAATACAAAATAATCAATAACTTTGTGTCTTTTCTGTATGGGTAAGTGTTTTTTGAAAATTGGTTTTAAAATTTAGTGCCTCCCACAGGTGTAAATATTTAGACCTGTAGGGGATACTATTTTAGATCTTAGTAAATCCCACTGAAAAAGTCCACAATAAAATAAAAAAAATGGCCAAACCATACCTCGTCAAATATGCAAACTTTTCGACAATGCCCAGTTTTCTCAGGAAGTGGGTCTGCACGTGGGGCCATGTCCTCGTGTAACGGGTTTACCTTGTGGATTGAAATCCTCGAGTAAGGTTCAACTTGCGGTTGTATTTAGTAAATAAATTCAATTAAACAAAATCAAAGTTTTCGGATAGATGATGTCGATATCACTGTCACTCAAATTAATATCTTGTCATTATTATCGTAAGGTCACTACGACACCAGGCATAGATTTATATATTTTTTAAAATATATACAGGGTGATTTACGACGAATGGAACATAGTCAAACCATAGGCACTATGAACTACGCGAATTCCATATCTGGTAATAACATTTACCTGGTGGCGTTTTTAACGGATATACAGGGTTATTTATCAAAATATGCGAAAAACTAAGCAACCAAAAATTATGAAATTTTGCATGCTGATTAAACTCCCAAAGATCAATAAAAATATTTTTAAAAATTTTGAATTTTCAGGTCCAGACTTGATTTTTTTCTCATTTTTAAATCTGACCTAAAAATCACACCCTATAACTTACAATGAATAAATTTTCACATTTTCTCCAAAAAGTGTAGTATTATTATTACTAATGAAAAAAATATTAACGCGCAACTTTTTATTTTTGCTAAAAAAAATGTTTTTTAAAAAATGTGTCAATTTGCCCGGTGCCTTTCGGTACAAATCATCAAATTGACAGAAAAATTATAAAAAGGGGTTATTTTAATTAAGTTTAAGTATTCTTTTACAAAAAGCAAAAGAAAATCCAGGTTCGGATTTATGATTTTATTTAATAATTATCTTTCGGTACATAATATTACAGCATCACTTCGGACATACAAAAAGTAAAAAAAAGACGCAGATCTGAATTGCCACACTGTTTTTTTCTTTTTAGTTTTCAAGAAATAAAATAATAAGGCTTTTCCGCGGAAGCCTCAAACCCAATGAGCATTTTCAGAAACTTCTGGTGACAGATATTTATATAATTATTATAAAGAGGGTTCCATTGATACCCTAGGGTATTTAGAAGTTTCCTACAAGAATTGAGTTTGTATATTTGTTTTATTAAAGGCTCTAAATTGGTGGTACTCTAAAGTAAAATAAAACTGGCGTTAACAATATTTCCACGGACATCTTTATAAAAATTAAAGTAATCGGTTCAAATGTTATACAAATTGGTGTTTGTTGTTTCCACCAACATATTTATAAAAATATAAGTCATCAGTGACAAAAGTTATATAAATTGGTGTTTGAAATCTTTCTGTCAACCCACCTATAAAACCGTAAGTAACTATCAATTAAAGATATATAATAGATTGGTTTTTAAAATGTTGCTATCAACCCACTTATAAAACTTAATTAACCAACAACAAATTTATATAAGATAATTTTGAAAATATTTCGAGAGACACTTATAAAAACTTGGGAACTCACACACAATAGTTATATAAACCTTTTTTGCCCATAAGGTTTTTTCTATAATGTTGTTATTAATTTCTTTATACAGTGATTATAATACAACTGTTTTTAGAACAAAAAAAAACAATTTTAATTTATTTTGGCAATTATAATAACAAAACAAACAAGATTTTTTAAGGTTAATTTTGTGACATCAAAAGGCGCGTTTTTGCGAAATCAAAAGGAGCGTTTTTGCGACATCAATAGGCGCGTTTTTGCGAGATACCATACTATTATTATCTTGTTTTAATTACATCAATCTGAGAGAGATAAGAGATACAAATCTTCTTGAGATAGTTGCCGATAACAGATATCGGGATCGAATGCATTTTACACCCGATTCCCACCAGCGTTTCCGATGCGCAGTCACCCTGACTCAAAAAACTCATCACGTGGTCCGACATGAACTTGTATAGGCAAATCTCGCTTAGACCACGTGATACGTGTTTTGATTCGGGGGACCCACGAATGAGAAACGCATAGATGGGAACCGTGATTTAGAAAAAGAGAACAATATAGTAACCGTGTTAAGGTCGCAAAAACGCACCGTGAAACGTCGAGCGCATACGCTGATACTGCTGGTCGGCGGCAAATGTGAACACCCCGGAAAATACTCGCCTGTACACCCTTCGACCCCGCAATCTAACTATATTCTTGAGATAGTTACCTCTGATAGTTATGCGGGCTTGAAGTGTGTGGAGGCGGGTATTTTTCCTGGTATGTGTAGTATGCTGGATCTCTCGAGGAATGCATTTAGGAAAAGAGAACAATGGTAACTATGTTAAGCTCGCAGAAACAGACCATCAGTGTTCAACACTGCGCCATCTGTAGCCCTTTGTTCCAAGTAGCATCATTTTTTAAAAGGGTTATAAAATAGTGTTGACTAGGTAAACAGTGGTATAGTTGTATTGTTTTTTTTTTATAGAATTGTCGGAAATTTTCGCCATTTTGGATTACAAAAATAGGTTTTTGGCCTAAATAAAAACGTTATTTATGGGGTTTCAACATGTGTTTCAATCGAAATATTGCTTGTTAGGGTTAAGAACAACATACGAAATTCAATATATGTCCCAGAAAGAAAAAAACGCGTATGAAAAAAAAAGTGATAGTTAAATGAATATTTTTTTTCACGTTTTCTCAAGTATTTTTGGAGCCCATGAAATTTACGTGAGTGTATTCGAAAACTATACAGTACACACGGGACCGCAACTGATTTTCAGAGTAGGATGACTTGAAAAACAGCTTTTATTTGACTATAGTATATAAATATTCATATTCCTGCTTCAGCTTATCTCACTTTCATTTTTATTTATTTTAGAAGATTGCTAAACACCATTTTATAAATTTTTTTATTGTAAAAAAAAAGAATAATACATAACCAGCAAAGGGAAGAAAGATGGAAAATCTATATTTCTAAATCCATAAAAACCTTTAATTTGTTATGTAGTGTTGTTAGAACAGTTGTAAATCCTTTTTATAATAATCTCTATACTTGAGGGCTCATAAGGAAGTTTTATAAAATTTATATGTTGTTACTATGTACCATAAATTTTTATAAGCTGGTGTTGAACAGTTGTTTTTCAAGTCTTTTACTCATTTAAGAGATATATTAGAGTTATAAAATTATCACCAACACTAAATAATATAACTTTTGGTTATTTTATGAAGGTTTTATATTATTTGCTGTAACTTTTATATAGACAAAAATGCTCATTGGGAAGAACCGTTCGGGATTTCATTTGAACTTGTTAAGTGCGAGAACTGTCCAAAAGTAGTCCAAAATCGAAAAACGCGATGTATGAAAATAAAAACTGATTTAATTATTGTTCTACCTCCGCTCCAAATCCTACGAAATACCTGCTCTCGACCAAGAACTAATTCCAACGTCAGAAACCGTTCTAGGATTCGGAACGGAACACCCAATTTGAAATCCCGCCACGGAATGCGAAAACAGAAACGCACAAGCATTGTAACTCCCGAACGAGTTCCGACTGCCGCGGAAAAGCCCTATTTTCTATTATGTGTCTATTTTCCATTGTTTTATCTCTAGAAAAATAAAAAGAACTTTTAATAAAAAAGCATCTAAACTTTACTAAAAAATACTTAAAACTATATTAAAATAACCCCTTTTTATAATTTTTGTGTGTGGGTCAAAATGATGCTGTTAAATCTATGTTACCGAAAGGCACCGGGTAAATTTACAGATTTTTTAAAAAACATTTTTTTTTTATAGCAAAAACAAAAAGTTGCGCGTTAGAGAAAATGTATTCATTGTAAGTTAAAGAGTGTTATTTTTAAGTCACAATTAAAAATGAGAAAAAAACAAGTCCGGACCTGAAAATTCAAAATTTTTGAAAACGTGTTTATTGATCTTCGGGAGCGTAATTAGCATGCAAAATTTCATAATTTTTCGTTGCTTAGTTTTTGAGATATTAAAAAGAACAGTTTTCGCATCTTTTGATAAATCACCCTGTATATCCGTTAAAACCGCCACCAGGTAAATTTTATTACCAGATAGTGAATGGGCTTAATCCATAGTGCCTATGGTTTGACTATGTCCCATTCCTCGTGAATCACCCTGAATAATACGAACATAATACTAAAAATATTATGTTCTGATGTCACTCTCTTATAAAAAAAAATAAATCGTTTTTATTTTACGGCGAATCAATAAGATTATTTAACACTAACAGAACTATTAAAACCGGGCAAAGTACTAAATTTCTATTCAATAAAAAAATGTAGAACTAATTTTTTTAAACAAAGAGCGCGTGAGCTGCGGTATTAAACTCCAAAAGTCACATGAATCACTACGACCAATTTAGTGCTACAGAGTTATTATATTTTACCAAAATAAACTACTCTTCAGGAAAATTCTCTTATAGGCATTAGATTTTAACTTTATCTTAGTTAGTTATCCCAATTTCTTGATATCCAATTTATTAAATTAAAACTATAAGAACTATTTAAATATGTTAAGGCACTAATTTCCTAACGCCTTAAAAAATGTACAGCTCGATTTTTTTTAAATAGAGCCTGCGCTACTAGCTTCTATGGTAGCTAGCAGTTCAAATGATGACGGGCAAACCAAAAGAGATTTATTACCAGAAGTCACATGAATCATTATTTATTTAGTGCTACAGAGTTACATCACTTACCAAAAAAAAACTACTCTTCGGGAACATTTTCCTATATCAGAATATAATATTTTGTTTGTTTGTTTGTTTTCTGAATTCTCTTAATTAGGCTGCAATCGCATGCGCTGCTGGCTTCCCACGGAACCTAGCAGCGCATGCGCTAACTTTTAAAACACGCAAGCTCTAAATTTTTTTTCGGAGCAAAATTAGCACTAAATTAGCTCTAATTAATAATATAGGTTCTATTAAAAAAATCGCAAGTTGCGCTGCTAGCTTCTTGTACATTAAATGGTGTAATTGGCAGTGGTTATTTGTTTTATTTATTACCATGCTGCAGACTGGTTGCGTATCGTCGAAATTAAAAAAATTGTACAATACAATTTTGACATTTTTAGAAAATGTTTACACATCCCCAAGTTGTAGTTGGGAAGACTTAATTAAATAAATGGTGGGGTGGAGTTGAGTTCCCAAAAAGGAAGGCGACCTGTAAACTTAGTGACTATTTAAAATCTGTCAAAAATCCTTATATGACAGTTTTGAAAGGAGAAGCTGTCAAAAGTCACAACTTTTGAAATCTGATCTAAACTTCGTGTTATTGGACCCCAAACCCCTATAATACAGAGTGTAACTAGAGTCTGTATGTGACAGATATCGATGAACTTCAATTCTATTGGAGTAAGAAATTAAGGAAAAAAATAAGATATAATTATCATTCGTTTTCTATAAAAGAATTCTTAAAATCTGACAGTTATTATAAAAAGTTGTAGTATCAACTTACTCGCAGATTTTTGTTTTATTTCCAATTCTTGCTGATGGACGTAGCAAACTTTTTTCCGTTTTTCTTGCAGTATTTTCTCTTTTCTAAAACTAAAAATCCTATAGTCATTGGTGGAATTGTACCCTGTATAAATAGTCGAAGTTTAATTCTTGAACTTACAGTAAGGTTCACGGGAGATTTAAAAATTTTAATAGGAAGTAAAATAGAAAAAAATATAGTGATCTATCCTTTTATTCCTCTTTTTCTTAAAATAATAACAATATATAATATTATTTAAATTTAATTAACTAATCTCACTTACCTTGCAAATTCGACTATTTTTATTAATTTTCCAGTTTGGAAAATGCATGATCTCTTTCCATTTTTCTTGCGTTTCTTTTTCCATTGAACAGTGAAACAATACAAAGTCGTAGGTGCGATTATTTTTACAATATTTTATATCGCAATAATAGATTTTTAAACCGCATCTACTGAATCAAATTTAAAATTTGATGTACACATGTTAGTGTAGGCAAGTTAGATGGAAAAATGACGAATAGAAGAAAAAATTTATAAAGTTTTGAAATTTTCGTTATGAACTCCCACTAGGAACCCGAATACAGATCCGAAGAGTTCCCATCTCCTCGGAGGGAGCTTCATCCCCTTTTGATCAAAAAACCTCCCCCAAACGTGACCTAACGACGGTTTTTTGCGTTTTTCACTTAAACCGTAATTCTTCACTAAATTCTCCACAAAAATGTTTATATAACTTTTTTACGTATCTGCCACCCAACGCTCATAAATGACCTTGGAAAATAAGCATAGTTTTCAGCGCGAACAAAAAAATGAGCCTTACACCATCTTTTACGTCGATTATCTCGAAAAGTATCCGCGGTAGCAAAAAAATGTGTATAATCAAAATTGTAGAACAGTTCTTTTTCTACAAGATCCATATTGTATTAGTGGTAGTATGATAATTTTTTATACCTGTGCATTCTGCAGTTCGAGCGCGTTTCCACACCACCCTAACAATAAAACAATAAGAACACATTGTAGAGCAGCGCAGGCCAACCTTTACACATTGAAATTTCTTTCCACAGCCCTTTTTACAGCCGCAAGATATGAGCTGAAGAATTGAGGCTGGAGCTAGCGCTTGAGTCGTAGGCACTGGCATTAAAATGTTGTTAGTTTTCCTCCAGCTCCGTTCAGTTACTCTCAAATGTCTTCCTTTCCACAAATGAATTTGATAAAAAACGCGATATGAGTGTTGTGTTATTGCAGCAGATGTAGGTGGTAGTCTGGGCAAAATTACCCGACTGGTAACCTAGCTTATTAAATGAAATGAATCGATAATGGTTTAAAGATGTCTCTTGTCGGGGTGCCATTTATAGATCAAGCGTAAATTTATCCCCAGCTCTTGTAATGTCATCTTTTGCCGATGAAGGATTATTAAACACGGCGGTCACTTCTTCTAAATCCTTTCTTGTATTTAGTAACTTTACGGTCTGTGATTTTGCTGTGCCAAAAAAGGCGGAAGTGGTGTCGCAACCACTAAACGCATAAGCAAATAATATATTATCTTTGCAATCTTTTAAAATTGTCGAGTTTTGTAAGTCCTGAGAACTATACACCCTTTCCTTAATATTTCTTTGTGCGTCTCTCAAAAAGCGAATGTCTTTGTCTCGCGGACAAAGAGCGATTAGGAGTGTAAGCAAATCGATATCCGGTCCAACAACAATGGCTTTTTCATTATTGTTGGCTGCGTTGTTCGCAGTATGAACAATTAGCGTGTCAGCATCATCAGTAGCAGCGAGAGTGGAAATACCTGCTGCTTCTAATGTGTTCATCAGTTGATCAATGAAACGCTCTTTATTGGCAAGATTGCTTAACAAATTATTTTGCGTTTAGTGGTTGCGACACCACTTCCGCCTTTTTTGGCAAAGGAAAATCACAGACCGTAAAGTTAATAAATACAAGAAAGGATTTACAAGAAGTGATCGCCGTGTTTAATAATCCTTCATCAGCAAAAGATAACATGGCCAGAGCTGGGGAGAAATTTACGCTTGCTCTTTATAAGGCAACTTGACAAGAGATATCTTCAAACCATTATCGCTTAATTTCATTTAAAGACTACCCCCTACATCTGCTGCAATAACACAACACTCATATCGCGTTTTTTATCAAATTCATTTGTGGAAAGGAAGACATTTGAGAGCAACTGAATGAGGCTAGAGGAAAACTAACAACATTTTAATGCCAGTGCCCACGACTCAAGCTCCAGCCTCAATTCTTCAGCTCATATCTTGCGGCTGTAAAAAGGGCTGTGGAAAGAAATGTCGATATGTAAAGGTTAGCCTGCGCTGCTCTACAATGTGTTCTTATTGTCATGGGCAGAGTTGCCTAAATTCCATCGAGGAGGATCATTTTGCATAGGAACTTTACTAAATATTTTTATGTCATTAGTGGAATAGACCTTTAGAGGATAACACTTTAAAAAAAACGCACCGAGAGCTCTACCTCAACGGTGGCGTGAAAACGAAAATATTGTATCCAATATGGATCTTGTAGAGAAAGAACTGTTCTACAATTTTGATTCTCCACATTTTTTTGCTCCCGCAGATACTTTTCGAGATAAGCGACGTAAAAGACGGCGCAAGGCTCATTTTTTTTTGTTCGCGCTGACAACTATACGCAAAAAAGTTATATAAACATTTTTTTGGAGAATTTAATGGAGAATCTAAAAAGTCCTATAACTTTTTCTTGTCAGAGTTCCGGTTTACGTGCAAAACGCAAGAAACCGTCGTGAGGTCACGTTTGTGGTTGGTTTTTTGGGCATAAGGGGATGAAGCTCCCCCCGAAGAGGTGGAAACTCTTCGGATCTGTATTCGGGTTCTTACTGTGAGTCCACAACCAAAATATCAAAACTTTATAAATTTTTTCTTCTAAAAAGTCTAATTTGCCTACACTATGTTTATTAATAAAAAATGTGACATGGACAAAATTATTTATTTCCAGTGGTTACCAACAAACAAAAAAATTATCAACATTTCCCTAACAACTGCCAAATAGAGTTGCTTACCTCTGTGTAGCTATTCTTGAAATCAGGGAGAAAACAATTATCTAACGCACAGGTCCTATTGGTCGACGCCACCGATTTCCTCGAAAATGACACTAATAACATGACTTTTGATGAAATTTGTTTCTACTGGTTTTTAGTGAGAGAAATAAAAGATGCCATTTTCTATTAGAATATTGTCATTAGTGTCATTTGTGGGAGAAATTAGCGGCATCAGCAATGAGAACAGCGCATTTGTCGTATGTATTTTCTTTTCCCTGATCTCAAGAATACCTACACTGGTAAAACAATAACTGTCAAAAATTGTATACAGAGCCTATAGTTAAAACCTCCTTGCGTTACAGATTAATTGTTTCCTGTTTTGAGCCATACCCTTAACGTAATATTCTTTTAAATCAGTATTTTTAGGTTTGCTACTCTCCTTTTGTGCGAAAGCAAAGGCACAGTTAAAAAGATTAAAATGATTCAAATAATTCACGACAATAAACATGGATTCGTAGATTAAAAAAAAACAATATACATTTTTTTAAAACATGTGGTTGACTGATGATTTGTCACTATTGGCAAACATTATATTTTTTTTCTACGTTCAGCGTCAAAGAGAAGTGATTGTTTCTCGTTCTAAATACGGATAGTAGAGTATTTCCGATATATCCATTACTTTTGCAACCGTGTCGCGACTCTTTTTTCCATTGATATCTGTCACATACAGAGACTCTAGGTGTAACAACGAAAGCGAAACGACAAAAGCCTTTTAGAGTATTTTCGAAAAAACTTAAACACGTCAATTTTCGTAAGACACGCATCTTTCAGTGGCTTTCAGAAAGCCCACACCATAGTATGGGTGCGCGCATCCGGTGTCATTTTTTGAGGCTTTTAGGATAAGTGAACAATATAATTTACAAAAAGTGACAAGAGAAAGAGGGGTCGGAGGGGTGTGAAGTCAAAAGTTTTTCCCTAAAAAAAGTTGTTATAAATGATAAACATAGGCGGTTTCTCCCTCTTATTTTCGAATATTGGATTGGGATGCTTTCCAGAGTTGCTTTTTTTACTTTATCCAATATGAAATAACCCAAAAAAAAACATTTTTTAGGCTAATCGTGGAAAGAAAAATGTTGGATAGTTTTTACAATCCGTACCCACCACTTTTTTATTTCCTAACGAATTATATGTGGTGGTAATTGAAAAGCTAAATGAAACTTTTTTTAGATTCTCTGTACATAAAGTATATTTGGGACTACTTAGGCATCAAAAAAAAACTTTTTGAATTCCTATTTTTTCGCTTAAAAACGACTCCAGTTTTTTCTTAAAAAAATTAAACAAAATTAAATTTTTTAACAATTCTGTTTTAAGAGTGGTTGTTTTAGTGCTCACCTACGTTACATAAGGAACTCATATGCAAAATGTCATGCTTCTACATGCATCGTGCGTTGTGTCTCAGTCAGTCTCAATAATTTTATCAAGTGAATGAAATGAGTATGCAAATCTCTGAAATACGCGCCACAAACAGGTTTTGACCAATTACCATTTTAATGTATGTACCGTGCAAAAAGCTCATGTTTTTAGTAATTTCAATTTTAAATACATTTTTTTAACAATTTTCTATTTATTTTCTTTTTAGAGTTGACCACATTATCGAACCTACTGACGAAAGTCCTCGAATTTACTCAAATTTTTCGTCCTCAAAACACGAATTACACATTGCACAACAGGTTGTTGTACCGTTTGCACAAAGGGTAGTCATTGAAAACGTGAAGATTTTATCCATAGTTCGAAAAATTAAAAATACGCCCTCTAATATTATCGCAGAAGTAGTTCAAGAAAGTGAGAAATTAAAATCAAATTCAATGGCATTTTCAAGACAAAACTACTCCGTTTTAGAAGAATCAGGAAAACCTCATAATAGCGCAGAAATAGCTGTGGATGATGGGAAATTAAAATCAAATTTATTGGTATTTTCAAAACAAAATTCGGTAGCTATTGATAAAACTACCTCAGAAAAATATGTGGAAAGTGGGAAATTAAATTTAAATTCAATTCCTTTCACAAGAAAAAATTCGGCACTTCTTGATAAAACTGCCTCATTTTTGAAGGAATCAGAAAAACCTAATATTAGCGCAGAAATAGCTGTAGAAAGTGGGAAAGTAAAATTAAATTCAATGCCGATTCCAAGACAAAATTCGGCAGTTCTTCATAAAACTGCCTCTTTTTTAAAAGAATCGGAAAAACCTTGGGAAGATCTGGAAAAAATAGTAAACGATCAAATAAAAATAATTCCCAAGGTCCCTTATGAAAGTGAGCCACAAAATCTTCGTTGTTTTCTGTCGTTTTGTGAATCTCAGATAGTTAAAATGGAAGAAGAGAAAAATATAGCGAAAGTACCTAAAAGTCCTCAAAATGAAACGTCGGCTCAGATAGTTGATTTGGTAGATCAGTTTGAAAACGAATCTTTACCTCTTCAAGAAACCCAAGATGAAATGACGATACCCTTGACAAGAGACATTTCTAGTTCGGAAGAATCAGAGTGCTCAGGTTCAATTCATTATTGCAATAATAGTTCGGAAGAATCAGAGTGTTCAAGTTCTGAGGTATTCGCTAAGAAAAGTAAACCGATTATTGCCGAATGTGAAGTTGAACAAAAAATATCATCTTATCGGGATAGGAGTTCGGAAGGATCAGAGTGTTCAGTTTCAGAAATATTCGTTAAGAAAAGTAAACCGATTACTGCTGATAGTGAAGTTAAAAAATATATATTATCTTATCCGGATCGGTGTTTGAAAGAATCAGAGTATTCAGGTTCAATTCATTATTGCAATGATAGTTCAAAAGAATCAGAGTGTTCAGGTTCAGAGGTATTCGCTAAGAAAAATAAACCGATTATTGCCGATTGTGAAGTTACACAAAAAATATCATCTTATCAGGAACGGTTAATCGGGATTAAAGATAAACGTAAGCTTTACAATCGCTACGATAAATTAGCAATGGTGGGAGTAGAAAAACAAGTAGCAAATAATTTACTTAAAGAAAAAAAAGATAATACGCAAAAACTAAATGAAAATTTTAAAATTACCGAAAATAGAAAACAAGCCCCAAAAATAGATAGCAAAATACAGATAACCATTGCAGAAGAAAAACTAAATAACTTACTATTGGATAATTTGCTATTGGAGAAACGATTAAAAGAAAGAATTTGTGAACCAAATTTGGAAAAAACTAATCAAGATTTTACAATATCTGACGAGGCAGAAATACAACGCACTAAACCAACCTTTACTCGGGTCCCGCCCTTTTCTGAAAATTTACGCCAGTCTACTAATCATCCTAGTCAAAATTTCAAAATTATCGAAAATATCAAACAAGCTTCTAAACCAGAAAATATGATAATATATAAAAATAAAATTCAGATAGCCACAGCACAAGGAAAATTAAACAACTTGCTATCAGAAAGAATAAAAAAACAAATGTCACTATCCAAACGAACAACTTATGAACCTGATTTGAAAAAAAGTAACCAAAATCCTATAATATCCAAAGAGTCAGAAATCCGATCGAATAGAACAATATTTATACCTGCTTCGAATATTTCTGAAAATCTATACAATAAATCCGAAAAAAGTTTGTCATCTGAATTCAACGGCCTGCAATGCAGATTTTGCAAATTCACACATCAGGATATTGAACTCATGGCCCACCATTATTTTTTAAAACATGTAAATACGTGTACCAGTGAATATTATATAGAAAAAAACGATAAGTATAGTTGCCAGTTATGCAACCTCAATTTTTGTTCTGTTATATACTTAAAGGTTCACTGCGTAAAAAAACACTTTAATGAGCTGTTTTCCAAGGATACCTACATTTGTTGGTTTTGCCGATCCGCGACGTCCAATATATTTGGGATAATCCAACATTATCGTTCACGTCACGAAAATATTTTTAAATTAATGAACTACAGATGCGCAGATTGTCGTAAATTATTTCCCTCTGAAGTCCATATTCAAAGTCATTTTATTTTAAATCGTTCAAAATGTAAAAAAGAAGAGTGTACTTGTACATATTGTCCTAAATTAAGAACGTCTCTTCCAGAATTTCAAATTCATTATTTGCGCTGTCATTCTGATATGGTCAACCAATTAAAGGATCAGTCAAATACACAAGACAAACAGCCAATTAATAAAGATGCAGGAAAAATTGAAAACATGGACGTTGAAATTAAAACATAATTGGATATGGACATCATTGACAAGGTGGTGAAAAATGAATCAGAACCTGAACAATTTGAAATGGAAGTAACAGAAGAGCGCTCAATAAGCGAGTTAGATGACATAATAAAAGTCAGTGATTTGAGAGAAAGTTTAAAAATTGAATTTGTTAATGTTGACGTAAATAAAGATTATTAATGAATATGGAAATCAATATTTGACTACATAAAAATAATAACGAAAGGACATGGATGTGTGCGTCCATAGACAAAGCTAGAGTTTACCAAAAGGTAAGTAGTAAGAAATGTTGGAATTTTAAAAATCCTGCAATTAGTGTTCGAGATATTTTCATTTAAATTAGGAATGTTTTTTTTCCTAATTTTTTTACAACAAAAAGCTTTTTTTCGGTAGATGTAAACGCAAAATAAGGTATCACTTCACCCACTTTCCCTATTTAAGTTGTGGTGAAGCTCATCCCCTGAAAAAATGTAATAGCACAATTTCATCATGAAAAAACAGACGCGTTTTCGAGTTTTTTATTTTGTTTACGAAAGTACTGAAGTGTTTTTTCTTTACTCCATGGCAAATATCTCAAAAACTAACTGTTAGATATTTAAAATTTTCAAGAAAATTTTAACATGTTTGAATAACATTCAAAATAAGCTATCAGTTAAATACTAGTAATCAGTATACAACAACATGGCCAGAAGGTCCCGGATTGTAACAGATTCATATGTACAGATAGACATGCGATTTTCACATTGCTGTCGCTGTCTTACTTTTTTGAGCTTCAAAAAATGGTATTACCAATTGATGATATATCCCTTAATTTAAGAGATAATTGAGAAAAACACAATGGTCTTTTCGAAATTTTAATCCGACGTTTCGTTTCATCGATAGCATCATCAGATTAAAAAAGTTAAATACGGACCAAAATGTTTTACTTCATATGTTTCTTTTTTTTGTACGGCCTGGCCGTGTCCCATTTTAAATTATTTTTTTGAGACCAATTATATTTAACTACTGTACAGGGTGGTCCAAATTCAAGGGGCTTCTATAACTTTGGGCTTTTGCAGCATAGTTAGCCCAAAACTAATATACATGTTACGGGCTCGATTTTCAAGACAAGTCGAAAAGTAAAAACCGTATTGCGATATGTCAAAGCGTTTCTGAGCTACAGGGTGATTCCCAAAAATGTGCGTTTCTAAAAACCCTCTACAACTTTTTTATTTGTAAAGATAGAGATTTTCATTAAAAAAAAATTTTGAAGATTTTTTAAGGACAAATCTACCTCTTTCACCGATTTTGTCCAAAAGCCTTTAGTTCACGAGATATAACACAGAGTTACATTTTTTTAAATGGAATACCCCAATTTTTAAAAAAAAAATTAGTTTTGTAATAAAATTTCATGTTAAACGATGTGTCATACTCCTATTTTTATTAAGTAGTTAAATATATATCTGCAATTTTTAATAATTACCATAGTAGGCTGTGTTTAACTCTGACCTATGCAGTTTTAGGGTATCTATCTAGGTAGCTATGATCAAATAAAAACAATTACTATGATAAACGAGCCCAAGTGTCAAAAGTGGCGTCTTCGCCAAGATATAAAAATGTTTGAAAACTTTGAAAAGTACGACATGAGAAAATGTTATATTGAAAGTAATGAAAATCGACAGACGGCGTTAAATCTATATTTCCAGAGATATCCGGAAAGAAGGAAACCTAGCTCAAAAATATTTTTGAAGTTAACACGTCATCTACAAGAATACGAATCCTTTAGAAAACCGCGGCCTAGGACGTATAGAGGCCTAGCCAAAGATAGAGTTGGAAGAACTAACGGTTCTAGGAAAAATAGAAATTAACCCGAATACTTCCACCAGGGCTATGAAGAGAAACACTGGAATTGCACGCAGCAGCAATGCCGTTCGGGTGCTTAAAAAACACAGGTTTAGGCCCTATCGACCCCGACGGGTGCACCAATTACGGCAACGAGCTTTTGCTCCCAGACGTGCATTTTACAGGTCAAGCCAAGAAGACCCCGATTTTGCCAGAAAAGTTATTTGGACGGATGAGGCAACGATTTCTAGTGATGGAATATATACCAGATATAACTGCTATTACTGTAAACAGCAAAATCCCCATATTATGGTGGAACAAGCGAATCAGGGAAGGTTCAGTTTTGAGGTATGGGTAGGCATCTACAAAGGACAAATTATTGGGCCATATATTTTTTATGGAAATTTAAATGCCGAAAGATACCAACAAATTTTAGAAGAGCAGGTGATTCCGTTTATTGAAAATTTGCCACTTCAGCAAAATAATGAGCTATACTTTCAATATGATGGTGCACCTTCTCACAATGCATTACTAATTTGCTAAATAATGTGTTTGCCGAAAACTGGATCGAAAATAAAGGTCCTATATATTGGCCCCACAGGTCTCCAGACCGGACCCCTTGCGACTTCTTTTTATGGGGGAGAGTCAAAGATCTTGTATTTCGAAATCGCCCAACTACTAGAAGGGAATTGGAAGAGGCACTTCGTACTGCATTCAGGCAGCTTCGTGCGGTAGGACTTCTTAATGCAGAAAATAGCGTCAAGAGAAGATGTAGGATATGTTTACAAGAAAACGGTCGTCAATTTGAGCATTTGTTTTAGAATTAAAGAAAATTGTTAGATGTAGATTTTAGGTGTTACATAGTTTAATTAATAAAAATTTTAAATAAAAACTTAATAAATAATTTTATTTTTGTTTATTATTTTAGGGTTGGTAATTATAGTAAACTAGAAGTTAAAGTTCGAGGTTGCTGTGTCCCCTCGTGTCGTAGCCAACTTGATTTTGTATGAACAAAAATCAATAAAATTTTATTTACACATTTAGGGCACGCCCAGCGCCTACTATGGTAAATATCAAAATATGCAAATATCTTTTAAACTATTTAATAAAAATAGTTATATGGCACATCGTTCGACAGGAAATTTTATTAGAAAACTGATTTTTTTGAAAAATTGTGGGTATCCCATTTAAAGAAATATAACTTTGTGTGATATCTCGGGAAGGCTTTAAGAGAAAATCGGTGAAACAGGTAGATTTGTCTTTAAAAAATCTTCTAAAAATGTTTTTAATGAAAATTTCTATCTTTACAAGTAAAAAAGTTGTAGAAGTTTGACATATCGCAATGCGGTTTTTAGTTTTCGACTTCTCTTGTATATTAGTTTTGGGCTAACTATGCTGCACAAGCCCAAAGCTATAGAGGCCCCTCGAATTTGGACCACCCTGTACAGTAGACCTGGACAACCAAGATATATTATATAAACATACCGGGTGAACCGAAAAAAACAGGACAAATTGTTTTTTGCTATAACTACCAATTTCAACGCTTTCGCTTTGCCGCCATATTTAAATCTAAGATGGCGAATAAAATCAAATGCCGACCTTTTTCCAAACTTGTTTTTTTATTTAGTTATAAATGTTTCTTTTCGACATACAAGACAAAGTATTTAGAAAAAAAATGGCAACATATAACAAAAAGGGGTTTAAAAAGGTGGGTAGTTGATTTTCGCTGTCATCTTGGGTTTAAATATGGCGGCAAAACGAATGTTTTTTCAAAAGGCTTATTTGTCATAAATACAACCTTTTTTATTGAAATTGGTAAACTTATAGCAAGAAAACAATTGTCCAGTTTTTTTCGGTTCACCCAGTATGTTCATATAATATATAGGGTGGGCCACAAAATTCCGCACTTTTTGGATTGGCTATAACTTTTGATATGATTACTCGATTTTGAAATATATTGGCTTTTTGAAAAGATAAAACGTAAGGGTTTTTCGATTCGGTTAAAAATTTACAACTTTCAAAAAAGTCAAGAACAAAATTGTAATTTTCACCCCCCCCCCTGAAAAAAATTTATGTGCGACATTGAACAAACTCTCAAGCTTTCACTACAAACGCTCATTGTTTCTGTGTATATTGAAGTATCATTTAATTAAATCAGTTGGGAAATAAAAAAGTTATAAGTTTTTTGACTACAAGTGTTTTGGTTTCGCATTGAATTGACCTAATTATTTAATTAAGAAAAATACTAAGAATCTAAATACCCATTACTAATTTTTATTTTGTCCAGTGTCTTACTTAAATAAGGCGTATAAAAGCTAACAATTTTTAAAACTATCCGCCATCCTGATTTTTTTTTAATGTCAAAAAAGAATCAGACGCAACTCTCATGTTTTGTCTCTTTAAACAATATTTTTTTTTAATTAACTAATCAGGCCAAAAGTTACAGCAAATTAAAAAATATGTAGTTTTGTGATTTTTTCCAATGTTAAGCCCAAACACTCATAACCTAGAAGCTTATAACTTTTTCATTTCTTAACCGATTTAAAGTGATACGTCAATATACACATAAACAATGACTATTTGTAGTGAAAGCTTTAAAGTTTGTTCATTGTCGCACATAAATTTTTTTCAGTAGGGGTGAAAATTACACATTTTTTAAAACTGTCCGCCATCTTGGATTTTTGAGAATATTTAAATTTTCAACTGAATCGAAAAAGTATCACGTTTCATCTATCCAAAAAACTAATACGTTTAAAAATTGAGCACTTATGTCAAAAGTAATAGCCAATCCAAAAAGTCCAGGTCTACTTTATAGTAGTTAAATATAAATGATCTTAAAAAAAAAATAAATTAAAATGTGACAGGACCATACCAGAAAAAAAAATTCAGTGAGAAACTAAAATATGAAGTAAAACGTTTTGGTCCGTATTTAACTTTGATCCTGATGATGGTATCTACGAAACGAAACGTCGGATTAAAATTTCTAAAAAACCATTATGTTTTTCTAAAAAGGCTGCCACAGACATGTTTTCACACAACTCAATAATCTCTTAAATTAAAGGAGATACCATCAATTGGTAATTTCGACCATTTTTCAACTTTCCCCTGTAGTTCAAAAACTACAAGGGACAGAATAAATCTGTTAATACCATTTTTTAAAGCTCAAAAAAGTAAGACGGTAATGCGAAAACCGCATGTCTCTATCTTCAATAACAGTGAGAGAGTGAGTAAGTAATAATAAGCTTTATTAAAGTAACATTCGTGGCATATCGGACAAAGCGTTTTTGTTAATGTATTCTAAGGTGGCGCACACAGGTAGTACGTCTCCGCGAATTACGAACTTTTTCTTTTAAATTCAAGCATGGTGCCTGTGTAGCTTCAACTGCCAGGTACAATCCTATGACTCCCTGATGATTCCTAATAAGGATGAAACTGGCCTGTAGGTGTCTGGATTCTCCATTAGACATTGGAGGCCTGGTCGTAATGAAGTGAGAAATAAAAACGCCTTGTCGGAGATGCCACGAATGTTACTTTAATTTTTATTTGCGGACACGAGACTCACTTTGTGGTTTTTTAAATATTTTGGCTTTTGACAACAAGCATCCTTCGGAGGGATTGCTAGCTGATGCCTTAAAATTAGTACCACGTAGTATGAAGCTCCAATTGGGGGCGGTGCTGCTGCAAACGTTACCTCTTTTTAAGAGTCATGTTACAGTGACCTTATACTTTTACAGGTTTCTTCTTTGTAACCTGCTGAAACGTACAGGATTCTGTATTTTCGGTCTTCTGCACTTTAAAGTTTTGATGTTTTTGTTTCTCAGTTTATTCGACAGGTGGCGCACACAGGTACTATGTCTCCGCGGATTACAAACTTTTTGTTTTAAATTCGAGAGTGTGCATGGTCCCTGTGTAGCTTCATTTGCCAGGTACAATCCTATGACTTTAATTTTTATTTGCGGACACGAGATTCACTTTGTTGTTTTTAAAATAAGCTTTATTGTCTAAGATTATAAAAAAAATAAGAATCTTGTTGACAAAGCTAAAATATTAAAACTATTAAATACTAAACTTATACTTAAAGGAAATAGTATATATGGTATATAATATAGCAAAAAACGCTTGTCTCAATATAATAAATATCAAAAGCACTGCGTGAATTTAAAAAAGTTCGTTTTTTGATCCTTTTTAAACAAAAATTAAATTTTGCCCAAGAAAGTCTCCGATAAAATTTTTAGAATAGCACTTGTCTGATAAAATTATATGTTTGTGGGGGATTCATAATGTCGAAAATGAATTTACGCAGTGGGTTTTAACATATTTTTGAAAAAAATTCCTTAACTTAGTGGCGAAAAACCCGAAAAAAGTAGTTTCGACACTTGTCTGATGTTTCGGCAGAAATTCTACTAAAGTGCATTCGTTGTAAGGAGTCCGCTAAGCAATAAAACCTCTTGAGCAGGTAAGTCGGTGGTTCTCAAACAATAAATTATATTTTTTTAATTAGTTTTTACATCTAGTGGCTAAAATAGTGCTTTTTTACAAGTGTTGGTTTAAATAACAAGCGCAGTTAAAATTATTTTTTTTTGCATCGGTAATTAGGAAAGTCATGGTTTGGACATTTGCAAACAGTACTTAAATCATTTAAAGTTAATAAAAAATAATTAGTTAAAAAAAGATTATTTCTTGGCTTTTATAGTATTTATTTAGGCAAATTAGTTTTACGAATTCTTTTTTATAAATTTTTGGTTCTAAAAAGAACCGATATTGCAGTCTTGCGATAGAACGCACCTACTTATAAATGTATAATAAAAATGTCTTCCTCTGCATCTGAAATATCATCCATACTTTCTTCGTCTATAATTTGTTTGCCCACTTTGCCACAACTTTATAACGCTAGGCTCACAGGCATGTTTGTCATAATAATTTTTGCTAATACCCCATACCTATTGCCTTGTAATTGCAATGGTAGGGTGGTAATCTCAAAACTTGATGTCCATATTTAAGGGCTAATTCGTCAACAACATATTTTTTTTAATGGCTGCTCTTTACACTTGCTTAAAAGATCACTTTTTAAAAATACATTTTCATGGTTTATGTTTTTCTTTGACGACCACTCTCTTATTTCCTCTTTTTTCCAGCTGCTTGTAGGACATTTCTCTTCGAGCCTCGTATGGTAAGACGCATTGTCCAAAACAATTGAGGAAGGGTTTTCTAAACTATTGCCGTGATAATCGTTAGTTTTTTTTTGATGATAAAAATATTAAACTGGCATTTGAAATAAACCCTTCTTCATGGCCGGCATGTATTATTATATAACTTTTTCCATTACTTGCACGGGTACTGGAATAGCAACGATTTTGTTCCGTGCGCAAATACCCATGTTTCGTCAAGAAAAACAATTCGGCAATTCTGATTTTTTGTTTTTTATGTAATCTCTTAACAATTGCCATCTTTTTGACACAATATTGGATTGCTTGCAAAGCACTTTTCTATTGTTCGTTTTTTTATATTTAAAGCCCATCTCTTTTAAAATTTTGGACTTATACATATCATAAACAATATTTCTAATCGATAGTTTAATCCCTTGGGATAGATCGAAGGTTTTTGAATGCTTGAACCCTTTTATATGGTCTGTCCAATTCCTCTTCACTTTTTTTTCGAAGTCTCCTTGAGATCTTATCTGAAATGCCGCAAGCATCAGACGTGCGTTTTTGCACAGCCCAAACAGACACTAACGGACCCGAGTTATTTTTTTCTAACGTAAAATAACGTTCCATTTGTAGCACCAAACGGCGTTCACCTGGAGATAAACACCTTCTAGGCGTTGTGTCAACTTTCTGAACATTCCGTAATTCATACACAATAAGAAACAAACTAAAGGCAAATAAAAATGTATGCTTTATATACTTATTTAAAATAGAACATACCATCCCCTACTGGAGCAAATTTTAATTATTTTTGGAAAATGGTGATTATTAGCATTGACGACAGCTCCAGATTTACCTATAATGACCGTAAAATAAATAAATTCTCGGAAAAAATACCTATCAAAATCTTTTATTAATTTTATTGACGCAAAAGTTTTTCAAAAGTATAAGTGAAAAATAAAATAAAATAGAAATATTTATCGTGGTATAAGTATAACGCGTAATTCTTAAATAATTTTGTTTTAAGACCGCTTTGCCGAATACAGTCAACCAGTGGGATGTCTGGTACGATCAAGTACAGCGAGGGCATTCTGACCTAACTGACTTACTGTTCAAAAAGCGATAACATCTTTTGGAGCAAAATTATGATTGTTTTCCACAAACCAAAACTACACTTTTTTGCACTCGACGCGCGTTTCGCTAACAACGTTAGCATCATCAGGAGACGATAAACAATGAACTAAATTAATCTACGCTCTATCTTATATACAATCCTTTAGTGGGCGGAGATAAGACCAATAAATTGTGATTGATCACGATCTTTAATCCTACCTCCCCTCAACCAAAGAATAAAGTGTACTAAATGGGATAGGTCCTCTATCTTTATTTAAACCATTTCTGGATTTAATGATTTCCATACTTTTATATGCATTCAAAAGTCTTTTGTTTGGTACACTTTTTAGAAGTTTTAGGTTATCTAATGTGAATCTATGATTGTTTTCAAAAGCATGCTCGGCCACACTTGACTTTTCTGTTCTTCCGTATTTTAAGTGTGCTAAGTGTTCTTTAAAACGTGTTTGAATAGAGCGTCTCGTTTGGCCAACATATTTTTTATCACAATCCATGCAACTAATTTCGTAAATTCCACTTTTTTCTAGAACTGTAGTTTTATCCTTGGGATTTCCTAGTAAGCTTCTTATTGTGTTACCGGATTGATATACTAATTTAAGACCGGTGTTATTAAATACTTTCTGTAATCCTTTCGTATAATTAGGATTATACGGAATTGATACAAATTTTGAGTCGCAGGTATCTTTTTGTCTGAAAAAGGTAGAATTCCGAAAGGTCTTTTGAAAAGAATGTCTATTTATCAGCTTATTTATTAAGCCTTCGTCGTAACCGTTTTCGCCAGCTATTAAATTAGTATATCAATCCGGTAACACAATAAGAAGCTTACTAGGAAATCCCAAGGATAAAACTACAGTTCTAGAAAAAAGTGGAATTTACGAAATTAGTTGCATGGATTGTGATAAAAAATATGTTGGCCAAACGAGACGCTCTATTCAAACACGTTTTAAAGAACACTTAGCACACTTAAAATACGGAAGAACAGAAAAGTCAAGTGTGGCCGAGCATGCTTTTGAAAACAATCATAGATTCACATTAGATAACCTAAAACTTCTAAAAAGTGTACCAAACAAAAGACTTTTGAATGCATATGAAAGTATGGAAATCATTAAATCCAGAAATAGTTTAAATAAAGATAGAGGACCTATCCCGTTTAGTACACTTTATTCTTTGGTTGAGGGGAGGTAGGATTAAAAATCGTGATCAATCACAATTTATTAGTCTTATCTCCGCCCACTAAAGGATTGTATATAAGATAGAGCGTAGATTAATTTAGTTCATTGTTTATCGTCTCCTGATGATGCTAACGTTGTTAGCGAAACGCGCGTCGAGTGCAAAAAAGTGTAGTTTTGGTTTGTGGAAAACAATCATAATTTTGTTTTAGTGCAACCAAAGGTTCCAAATTCCCAACATCTGTTGGAGGTTTAATCCGATATCGGACTTCATACAGCGAACCAACTTTACTAACAATTTTTTTTTGAAAAATTCTTCAATAAATTTAAAAAAAAAGTAGTAAATAGGTACTTGATTTTTTTGGTGTTTTAAAAAAATAATTGCTTAATAAAAAGTCTCAGCCGAGGAGTTTGCCACTCAGACTTTTGAGTACGATTTATTTCCCTTTGACGTATATTTCCCGCATTTCCCACGCTTTTCACGCATTTTCTGTATTTGGATCTAAAAGCTAACACCTTATTTATCATCCCCCTCATCCAAAAATGTTTAAAACAAATTTTTTGTCCAATTTCAATTTTTTTTATACCTATACCTACACTGACAAAAAGACTCCCACAAGAACACAGTTAAATCGATTTTTTTGTTAGGAAAATTAAGTTACTTTGCTAAAACAAAAAAAAATAAATTGCTGGATCTACTTTGTAAGAACAAAAAATTGTTTTAATTATTTCACTCTGCTATGGTACAAATAAAGATTTTAATAAATTAATTTACATACAAATTTTGTGTATAGTTGCGGTTACAAAAGTTTTTTTTGTACTTTGTCTACAACTAAAAATTTTTGTCAGAAGTAAATAAAAACAGACGTTTTAGTCTTTTTGGAGTTCCAAATTGGTTCGGTTCACCGATATTCCGGCATTCTTTAAGTTACACTCGACGATTCAATGTAGGTTTACGCAAGGTAAACAAACAACAACAGCAGGTGAAGTTCGAGTTTTTAAGGGTGACTTGCGCCCAAAAGAAAACTTAACAGAGTGTGCTGTGCGAGAGTAGTAGTTTTATTTAATCTTACTTTGTTCGGTACACACAAAAAAAAACTTTATTGGTAAGTATACAGACCGCTTCAAGCTACTGCGAACATAGGGGGAATCAAGTCCAATTTACTCTCCGTGCCGTACGACCGAGGTGGATTCGAAGCACGCTGCAGTGTTATCTTTTGGAAATTAATTTTGTTTTTATTATTTTGTTTTATTTCTGCCTTGCTCGAGAAACAGATGGGTAAGTTCTTAATTGAAATAATACATTTTTAAAACCAAAAATGGATGTCTACGAAGTTGCCGAAAAAGGGCAGATGGTCAAATGGTCAAATCGTCATAACCCAACACACGTTCGATATTGGTCGAGGGAAAATTTGCATTTGTATTTTTACGTAAGAACACAGTATCCCCAAAAACTAAATGTTTGGGGGGGGGGTATTATAGGGGAACACGTAATTGGGCCATTTTTTATTAACGGCAATTGCAATTTGAATGGTCCTAGATACTTGGATCTACTGCAGCAGCACATTATTCCAACTGCTAGGCAGTTGTTAGGTGTAAGATTTGGTGTAAGCTCCTAATGACTTCTATCTGTTTTTGAAGAAGCTTTTCAAATTATCACCCCTAACATGCTTGGAAACGTTAGAAGGGGTTTTTATAGTAGGCTCGGATATTGTCTAGCCGAGCAAGGAGGACTTTTCGAACATTTGCTTTAATTTTTTTTTGACTGGGAGAATCTTTTTGGTTTTTAGAATGTATTATTTTATTTTGAGAACTTGCTTTTATTTTGTTTCTCCTTATTATTTTCATTGTAACACGTCGTCACTGATAAATCTGAGCAGTTGACAATAAAACGCTCTTATTTATCAGTGACAAAAAATAAGAAAATTACGTTATAAAAATTTGCGTATTTATTGACCAAATTCCGGTTTCATTGACTACGCTCCACACAGCACCGTGGTTAGAGGCGTACTAAATACCAAAGGAAAGTCATGCAAGTGGTGATCGCAAGCCTGAGTATTGGTTGCTTCACTGATAGGCGTGCGGTGTCTCTGCATGTACGTACACTGGCAAATTAGAATATGTTCGCAGTAGCTTGAAGCGGTCTGTATAAAATTTACTGTATAGAACCTAACGAAGTATTAGGGACTATAGGTGTGATCCCATAGTGTGCATGTGCTGTGTACACTGAGAAAAATTCTTGTTGTCGCAAATAGATTTCTAGTTAATCCAACAAGAAAATCTATTAGCATAGGCGCCAGGCGAAAAATTTAGTTAAAATAACAAAATCTTTTTTGCTGAATCTCTTTGCAGTTTTAACAAAGTTATATTGCTAGACCAACAAAAATTATTTATTAGATAAGTCTATTTATTCCTGGAAAACTATCTAGTTAAATTAACAAAGTAAACTTTGCTGAAATAATAAAAAAAACTATCTAGTTAAATTAATAAAGTACACTTTGCTGAAATAATAGGGACTTTTTGGGCAGTCTACGAAAATAACAACTTTTGTGGCTATCATTATTTGCCAAGCTTTCAGGAATAAAGTTATTTCGGTTATTTTCCTAACTATTTCTACGCTTACCTATAAAACAATGTATTCAGTGTTTATATTTACTCCTATCAATCCACGTCATAGTCTTTGTATTTTTAGCAATTTTTTTCAAAACGAATGTTTGGAATTGTTAGTTTTTGATTATGAAAGATACAGAATATTTTGCTTTATGGGTAAGCGTAAAAAGTCTCTAACAAAAAAAAATTGTTGCCACATCTAAAAACTATTCAAACCCATTATGCTAGTTTTGTATTTTCCATGGGACTCCTTTGCTGTAATAACAAAACTGTTAAGCTTTTTGTTCAAAAGGATAACGATGGGTATTTTTTATATGGAGGTTCAAGGCCCTGAAAACAAGAACAAAATACTGTTAATTTGAAGTTTTTTTAATCAATTTTAATGTGAAAAGCCTAAAACTGAATGCAACTGTCAATATGATCTTTTAAATAAAATCGCTTCCTATATAGTTTGCGAAGATCCAAATCCTAAACTCTACGATTGTTGTTTATTGTGGTTTTACTTTTCAAAACTTTTTTATTTGTAGTAATGAAAACAGAATACAATACCAAAAAAATACAGGCTAAATGAACTAAAAATAACTGGTTAAAAATCAATAAATATAATTATAAAACACCCAAATATGATACCTACCTTTGAAAACATGCTTTGTCCTACTTTCAAATTTTGTAGTTGCGGCTCATCCATTGGAAGCTCAGTAGACTTGGGCAATATATTTATATCAATTTTTCGCTGGTTATAACCAGAAGCAGGCCAGGATTTTATCTATCAGCTAGTGTTTGAATGGCCTGTTTTTCTATTACAATTGATGGCGTTTCGTTCACAGCAAAGGAATATTCTTCTATTTAAATGTGCTACTCGAAATTCCAAAAATATTAAATTTAATCAAATATTTTTTTACAACAAAGTTTCTTGCAAAAAAAAACATACATATTCATGTCAAAAATGCGCCACTGGCGAAATTTTTGAGAAAATTATACAAAAAATGCCGGTAGAGATTAACCGATCCGTCCCTTTTTTAACATAATACAATATTCTAGGTTTTCCAGGACGTGTGGGAACCATATACCTAGTCTATATACCAATGGCGGTCGCAGGTTTCCCAAAAGGAAGGGCCGTGAGGTCAAAATTTTTTAAAAGCAAAGAAAAAGTTTTATGCAGAAGATCTAAAATTAATGTAACTTTCGATCCAGGCGAAAATTTTTAAAAAAACTAAAAAAAAATACTACAAAATGAATCTCGTGTCCGCAAATAAAAATGAAAGTAAAACTCCTGGCATATCGGACAAAGCGTTTTTGTTTCTCACTTCATTACGACCAGGCCTCCAATGTCTAATGAAGAATCCAGACACCTACAGACCTGTTTCATCCTTATTAGGAATCATCAGGGAGTCATAGGATTATACCTGGCAGTTGAAGCTACACAGTGACCATGCACACCTCTAGAATTTAAAACAAAAAGTTTGTAATCCTTGGGGACGTAGTAACTGTGTGCGCCACCTGTCGAATAAACCGAGAAACAGGTTTCTACTTTATAACCTGCTGAACGGTACAGGATTCTGTATTTACGGTGTCTTGCAATTTTCAATTTTGATGTTTTTGTTTCTCGGTTTATTCGACAAGGATTACAAACTTTTTGTTTTAAATTCTAGAGGTGTGCATGGTCACTGTGTAGCTTCAACTGCCAGATGTAATCCTATGACTCCCTGATGATTCCTAATAAGGATGAAACAGGTCTGTAGGTGTCTGGATTCTCCATTAGACATTGGAGGCCTGGTCGTAATGAAGTGAGAAACAAAAACGCTTTGTCCGATATGCCACGAGGTCCGATTAATATTTTACATTTTTAGGAATAAGTACGTTGGTGGGGGTAAGAGGGGGGAGAGGGTGTTGATATATTAAAAAATTCGTACATTTTAAAAAAGCTGCCATAAACATGCAAGTAAGATTTAAATTTTACTTATTGTTTCGTAATTTATATAAAAATTTTAAAATATTTTGGTGGAAGGGGTGGTTGAGGGGATGAGAGAGGGTTAGTAAATTATGTATACAGGGTGTCCTAAAAATCCGAGTCCACCCTAATATCTCCAGAACCAAAATAGACAGAGAAGTTAAACTTCACATAATCAGATGGTTTACAGATACCCTGTATATTTTATAAAATTTGAATAGAGCTTTTCATTGTTTCCAAATATACCCAATATATTACCTTTTTCTCTAACGGTTTTTAAATAAAATGACAAAAACTTCTAAATAAGACAAAAAATCACCGAATATCTGTCTTATGGAGATGATTTTCCCATTTTATTTAAAAAGCCTTGTAGAAAAATGTAACATATTAGGTGGTTTTGGAAACAGAAGGAAAAGCTCTATTTAAAGTAACACTTATGGCATATCGGACAAAGCGTTTTTGTTTCTCACTTCACTATGACCACGCCTCCAATGTCTAAAGGAGAATCCAGACACCTACAGACCTGTTTCATCCTTATAAGGAATCATCAGGGAGTCATAGGATTGTACCTGGCAGTTGAAGCTACACGGGCACCATGCACACCTCTCGAATTTAAAACAAAAAGTTTGTAATCCGCGGAGACGTAGTACCTGTGGGCGCCACCTGTACCTTTCAGCAGCTTATAAAGGGGAAACCTGTAAAAGTATAAGGTAACTGTAACATGACTCTTAAAAAGAGGTAACGTTCGCAGCAGCACCGCCCCCAATTGGAGCTTCATACTACGTGGCCCTAATTTTAAGGCATCAGCAATCAATCGCTCCGGAGGAGGCTTGTTGAGCAGAGCTAAAAAGCCAAAATATTAAAAAAAACAAAGTGAATCTCGTGTCTGCAAATAAAAATTAACTCACTCACTTCACTATGACACCTACAGACCTGTTTCATCCTTATTTGGAATCATCAGGGAGTCATAGGATTGTACCTGGCAGTTGAAGCTACACGGGCACCATGCACACCTCTCGAATTTAAAACAAAAAGTTTGTAATCCGCGGAGACGTAGTACCTGTGGGCGCCACCTGTCGAATAAACCGAGAAACAAAAACATCAAAATTGAAAAGTGCAGAAGACCGTAAATACAGAATCCTGTACCTTTCCGCAGGTTATAAAGAAGAAACCTGTAAAAGTATAAGGTCACTGTAACATGACTCTTAAAAAGAGGTAACGTTCGCAGCAGCACACGTGGCCCTAATTTTAAGGCATCAACGAGCAATCGCTCCGGAGGAGGCTTGTTGCGCAGAAGTAAAAAGCCAAAAGCTGTATTTAAGTTTCGTCGCCAGCCTAGCTCCGCTTCCTTAATGACGAAAGCGATGATTAGCATCCAAAAAGATACTTTTTTGTAAACCATCTAATTATGTGTAATTGTACTTTCCGCCTCTTTTGGTTTTGGAGATATTTGGGTGGGCTTTTGGGTCAGCCTGTATATATAAACCAAGGCTGCTACTATGTGGCTTAGAGACTTGAATAATTTTCACTCTATATTTCCTAATTTAAAAGAAAAGTTTGACGATACTTACAGATTTCTATTGACCAAGTACTCCTCCGGCTATATGTCTAATTCACTATCTTCCCTGCTACTAATTTGATTAGAACTTGGTATACTTACTAATAGTACTTACTAAGTAATATTTAGGTCCGGTAACAATACACGTTCATAAAAAAAAACCACCCTCTTAATTCACCCCTATTGGAGAGGCAAATTTTGCATCTCTCTTTAGGTTGACCGATTTTGATGTATTTCCTTTACATAAAATGGGCCAAAAAATACCGTAAATTTTTTTTTCGGCTGTAGTTATGCTACCCTAAGTTTGATTTTTGTGATTTTAGCTTTTGCGAAAAGCTTCAGACTATATGAATCTTTTATCAAAAAGGACATTTAGTTAAAATCCAAGATGATGATGGCGCATGATTTTTAAAATTTCCCATTTTTGACACCCTCCGCCAAAATTTTATGGCGCCACTGCCCTAATAGCACATATTGGGGTTCCCTCAAATCCTCTAAGCATACCAGGGATGTTCAGGGAACGTTCTGTGTCTGACATCCATATAACACTTTTCCAACGACTTAACCTTTTTACGCTACGGGGGCTTATGGCAGAAGTTATATATTAGCGGGATATAACCTTTTGGACATTGTTTTCAGTTAGAAGAGCACCGTGAATTGTTTTTTTTTTACATAAAATCAGGATCACTCCTGAACGGCTCAACAGATTTTCATAATTCTTTTTTTTTTTGGGATAAAAATATTACCCCCCTCTCCGAATCCTCTCAAACGGTAGTGGAAGGGGATTACGTTATTTGTTCAATGCAGGATAACTCGCAAACAGCTCAACGGATTTTCATAATTCTTTTTTTATTGGATAAAAATATTACCCCACTCCCCGAATGGTAGTGGAAAAGGATTATGTTATTTGTTCTATGCAGAATAACTCCCGAACGGGTCAACCGATTTTCATAATTATTTTTTTATTGGAAATAAATATTAGCCTACCCCAACAAGTTTTTGGAACAAAATAAAATCTTAAATTATGCTGCGTAAGCATGATCGTAGATAGAAAAATATTACTTCTTTTCATGGCATGATTTGATTACATTTTTTTAGGCCAACAAAATGGTTTTTTTCTTGTAACTAATAAAAAGAAAACTTGCAGCGGCAGATAAAAATATTCCGAAAAAAATCTTTACCGCAGCTGTTAGAATAAAAATCGTTACAATATTGTGTGATATTTTTAGGACTTTGGTAGAATATTGGTAGATTATCCTGACTAGAACATTCGCTGAATGTATTACTCAGGATACTCCCAGAATATCTCCCAAATGTGCTATCAATGTGCAAATGTAAGAACATTTTTAGGACCTTACCAGAACATTCGTGGAATATCCTGCATAGAGTATTCGATGAATATACTGTTCGGGATGTTTAAGAATGTTTTTTGAATGTGCTGTTCATATGCAAAAGGAAAGGACATTTTACGGAAATTGGCAGTACATTCACGGAATATCCTGCATAGAATATGCGCTGAATGTTCAGTGTGCTGTCAATATCCAAAAGGAAGGGCATTTTCCGAACTTTATGGATGGACAGTCCAAGATACTCTAAGAATGTTTTTTAAATGTGCCGTCAATGTCTAAAAAAAAGGAAATTTTTCGAACTTTCACGGAACATTCCTGGAATATCCTGGGTGTACTCGATTTTAGACATTTCTCATAAAGACACGTCTTTGTCGTGCACAGAGAAGTATCACTTCTAAAGATCGGACAAGAAGTAATAAAGCTCAACGCTAACGAAGTAAGTGCTGTTTTAACCCTTTGTCATAGTTCTAAAAACCTGTAGTTTTTTTCTAGGGATTTGTTAAATGTCGTCCGATTCTTTAGATTTTAAGCTCTGCAGGAAGCCAAGGCTATATACTCGATATGTCAAATTTGACATTTTATGAAAATCCGTAATAGCGCATACTTTTTAAAATTATATATTTTTCACTCCTTACTGCTAACTTTTTTGTAAGCCAATGTACCTGATTTCAATTATCCAGAAAGACACGTCTTTTCAGTGTACAATGAGCTATCATTCGTAAAAATCGGACAAGAACTAAAAAAACTTTGCTCAACGAAATAAGTGCTTTTTTTAAACCTGTGTAAAATAGATAAAGCAAAAAGTAACTCAAAAAGTTATGTTGCTTTTTATTACAATTTTAGTTTTTTTGGAAACTCTGTACAAAATAACAAAATCGGATAACAAAAAAGAAGTTAAAAACCTCCAAATCAGTTACATCCACCGAAAAGAAACCAAAAAACAAAATATTTTGGGTGGAAATAACGAAAATTCAAACTTGGATGAGCATACTACAAGGAACACACATAAGACCAAAGCGAAGAGAGAAATTATTAAAGGATGTTTCGCTCTAGGTAACCAGCGTGGGTTCATCAGTGGTTTCACTGGTCACCCTCCCCATACATCGTTAAAAACCATCATACACTTTGATTTCGAACTTTGAATCACCAATCCAAGTTACCTGATAGAGATTCGTCCAGCTGTTATCAAATATTTATCATCCATGATCATACCTAAACTGAAATATGGAAAAACGCGGCGAAATGATGATTTTGCGAACGCACTAAATCTTTGTTGCTTCTGGTTCTTTATTGAAAACATGATGCATAGACAGGAGACAAGCTTATTGAAATTTTAATGTGTTTGTTTACGATTTTTTTAAAAGGTTTTTGATCAAATTTACAGTGCTTGTGTAAAAATAATGCCTTTTTACCATACGATGACGTCTATTGGCAATGAAATTAACATATAGAACGGCCGTGAATAGCCCTGAAGAAGAAAATAAATTGCGAAACGTTGGCATTTCAAAAAAAGGGATCCCTCAACCCATAAAACTACACCTTCGAAAAAGCTTTTTTTTTTTGTTTTTTTTTTCACTCATACACTCCCCCCCTGGAGGCGTTTACAAATTCTTAGGACTTTTAGCCTCTATAGCATGGAAGATTAGAGAAAACTGTATATACCTAGTGCATATATTCTTATAACTCACTCACTTTTATTCAAAAAAATGACCATATACAGTGCGGATGTAAAAGTAAATGTAAAAATGTAAAAAGATAGAATAGAATAGTATAGAAATAGAAAGGGGGGTCGAGTGATACCTTGTTTAAAACGTATTTTAATTCCCTATTTAAAATTTTTATTTTTAAAAAAATCGGTTTACGACTTACAGAGTTATAAGTTTTTCCGACTATAGTTTACGCACCTTACCTTACTTTTAAACGAATTGAGATATCGACTTTAAATAAAAAACATGCGTAATGATAACAATTCTACCATTTTTTGACGTATTTTTTATAAGCGTCATATTGACGTATGTCTGTCAGGTCACTAACTACTTTAAAATTTTAATAGAAAGGGGGATCGAGTGATACCTTGTTTAAAAGGTATTTTAATTCCCTATTTAAAGTTTATTTTTTTTTAGAAATCGGTTTACGACTTACAGAGTTATGAGTTTTTTACTATAGTTTACGTATTACGTATAGTATTACCCAACAATAATAAAAACTTTAAGTTGTTGTTCTTACCTTAAAAAATGTATTTAAAGTCAACTGAATTCGTTCAAAAGTCAGAGGAGCTGTGCGCAAACTATAGTTACAAATGCTCATAACTCTGTAAATAATACACCGATTAAAAAAAATAAATAAATAGGGAATTAAAATACCTTTTAAACAAGGTATCACTCGACCCCCCTTTTTATTTAAAATTTTAAAGTATTTAGTGACCTTATAGTCTTAAGTCATTATGAGAATAATCTAAAATACATCAAAAAGTGGTAAAATTGGTATCATTAAGCATGTTTTCTATTTAAAGTCGATATCTCAATTCGTACAAAAGTAAAGAGAGGTGCGTAAACTATAGTCAAAAAAACTCATAACTCTGTAAGTCGTAAACCGATTTTTAAAGAATTAAAATTTTAAATAGGGAATTAAAATACCTTTAAAACAAGGTACCACTCGACTCCTTCTTCAAGTTCCATGCTCTCTTCGAACGTTGGCTATCTGAAAAGTGTCGTAATACTAACCCCATACCATTGTCTAAGATTTTTAAGGCATGATATACGTCTGCGACCCGGACCTCTTGTGCCCTCAATTTTTCCTTCTATTATTAATTTTAGGAGTTTATATTTGTCATTTCTCAAAATATTCAAGTTTACGTCTTTTGATGGTAAATGAAACTTCAATATTCTTATTCAATCTAAGAACATCCACGTTACGTACTTTGTCCACCCAAGATATCCTGAGCATTCTACGATAGCAATACATCTCGAATGCCTCCAATTTTTTGCACATGGCATCAGTCAGTGTCCATGCCTCTACGCCGTAATACAAAATGCTAAACACATAACAACGAAGCACGCGAATTCGGAGAGTAGTATTAAGATCGCGACTACACAACACTGATTTCATTTTGAGAAAAGATGATCTAGCCTGTTCAATTCTTGCACGGACTTCTTGCATGTTGTCCCAGTTTTCATTGAGCTGACAGCTCAGGTATTTATACAATTCTACGAGTTCGACTTGTTGGCCATTTATTTCCAGTATGCCTCTTATGTTTTTTGCTTGGCTATAACCATCCATTTTGTTTTTGCAACATTCAAGTTAAGCCCAAATTGCGAACTTTCGGCTGCGACTCCATTTATCAGCTCTTGCAGGCCTTCCAAGGTATCCGCAATTATGACGGTCTCGTCAGCATATCTCAAATTGTTAACTTTTATGCCGTTTATAGTTAGACCCTCCTCGTAGTTGTGAAGTGCATTCTCGACGATTTTATTACTATAAATATTAAATAGCAGCGGAGACAATATGCAGCCTTGGCGAACCCCCCTTTTTATTCGGACTTCTCCGGACAGTTGACCATTAACTTTTATTTGAGCTGTCTGGCTCCAGTATAGGTTGGATTTTGGTTTTAGATCTCGATCATCTAGATCAACTTCTTTAAGAAATTCCATAAGCTTTTCGTGCTGGACTCGATCGAATGCCTTCTCATAATCTATAAAACAGGCATATACTGGCACTGACACATCTCTAGACCGTTGAACTAAGACTTGAATTCCAAATAACGCCTCTCTTGTCCCGAAGCCTCCACGAAATCCGAACTGCGTATCGCCCATAAAGAATTCGTATTTTTTATAAATTCTTTTATGAATAATCTTTTAAAATATTTTTAGCATATGGCTCATTAGGCTAATTAGACGGTAATCACTACCCTTCTTTGCTGAATGTTTTTAGGCAATGTAACAAATGTTCATTTTAGCCAATCAGCTGGTATTTTACCACTGCGATAAATCAGATTAAAAAATTTGACACGAATATTCAGCGACTCTTCGTTTTTGATAAGTTTTAAAACTTCCGTGTATACTTCGTCTTGCCCTACTGCTTTTCTGTTTCTAGCTAAAGATATTGCATGCTGTACTTCTTCCGGTGTTATATCTAAGCCTTTACTTGAGAATACTTCTGGATGTTCGGACCGCTAATCGCTAAAGAGATTTTCTATGTAGTTAAACCATTCTTTTATTGTTTCTTTGGTATCAGGTAAGATTTTTCCTTCACTGTCAACAAGGATTTGTTTGTCTCTTATTAACTAAACCGGCCGCTTCCTTTATACGTTTGTGTAAATTAAAAGTGTCATGTTTAGCATCCAGATCTTCTATTTCTTGACATTGTTGTGTTAGTCATTCTTGTTTGCTGAATTGATTTTGTTTTTTATTTCTCTATGAATTTCTTTGTATCACTCGACACCCTTTCTATTTAAAATTTTAAAGTAGTTAGTGACCTTATAGATTTACGTCAATATGACGCTTATAAAAAATGCGTCAAAAAGTAGCAAAAGTGTTATCATTAAACATGAGTTTTATTTGAGGTCGATACCTCAACCCGTTCACGCGTTAGCAGGGGGGGGAGGACTTTTTACGTCTGCACTGTATACCCATCATTCTCAAAAAAAAATCAATATTATTAATACAATTTATGGGATAAGCGTTGCTAATTAAACAATGTTAAAGACTTTCTTGTTGGAAATAAATTGCTTTAAATATTAATTTTTAAAACCAACATCGCATTTCCTTCCATACAAAAGTAACGACATTTTATCAGAAGTCAAAAATGTTTTCTTAACAAGAAACATTAAGAATTTTAAATAGCAATTAATTAAAAGAAAAACCCAATGGTATTTTTTTATGGAAACAGCTTTTCCAATAGATCCAGCATATTGGTAACCTCCGACTAAATTCGAAGATATGTTGCTCGAATTTCTTTTCCATTTTTTAGCCGTTTGAATGGTATAGTTTGTACGTTATTAATATAATTATAGGGTGCTAATGTTTACAAAAAAAAAGAAATTAATTATCAAATTAAAAGATTATAATTAAGTTTTTTTTACATATACAGATAGAATAAAGTTAAATGACGATTGGTTTCACAAAGAAAATAAAAGAAGAGATAAATAGTGACTGATACCTTACGTTTTAATTTTATTATTTATTATAAAAAAAAAGATTTTAAATCAGATGTAATATTAGTGTGTGTTAAGACGCGGTTTGTTATTGATTCAAAATGTGTTAGTTCAATTTTTTATGTAAAAAAATTGTTTTAGATTGAAAAAAACCTTGCAAATGAATTAAAGGTGTATGTAACGATCAAAGTGATTTTTTATTATTTTCCTATGTGCAACCAACAGTGTTCTCAACTAAAAAGCCTGGTAACTCCTACCGCCTTTAGCCTATTGTGGCTGCCATTTTTATAACCAAATTGACAAGTTAAACATGTATTTTCTGTCAGTTTGGTGTCAAAATGGCACCGATCATAGGCCAAAGGTTACTAAAACGAAAATGAGTTAACTGGCTTTTTAGTTTAGAACGGTGTTAGTACAACATTGACTTTATCATTTTAGGTTATATTTTTGGCATATATAAACTTTTTTAGGAGATGGCTTGTTTATTTTTTACTAATTCAAAATATAAGGCTACTAAAAATAAAAACCACATTTCAAAAAATCAAAAATTTTTTATTAACTAAACAAGAGCTACACAGTAATTGGTCTAGTCGACTAAAGCTGATTATGAAAGAAGCAAGTCTACGATAGTAACCATAATAAATCGATTTCAAGAGGAGGGAACTACCCACCGAAAGGCAGGCACCGGTTTAACGAAAGTTACTAGCTTCAAACAATTAAAAGGCCAGATCCAGTTAACGAAATAAATAAAATAAAAAAAAATAACAAAAATAAAAACATATAACAAGAATACTTATTTTTAATAGCGCGTCATTGCACCGTTGGCTGTAATGATGTTTTGAAGTCTTGAATTAAATTGGCTAAATTTTCAAATAAGTTTGGATTTTCAGCAATAACTTCCCTATATGCCCTTACGATGAGTTCCATTAGATGTTCTGAATTTCCGGGAATGAGATTTAAACTTGCTAATTTCTTTGCAATAAGTCCCCAAACGTTCTGTATTGGATTCGCATCAGGGATTTTTGCAGGCCAAGGCAAAACTTCGATATTATTATCCTGGAAACATTACATTTTTCAGTATATTAATGTCGGCTGTAAATCGCCCATTAATCCTAAATAGAGCGAAATGTCCTCTAGCAACACCGTTCTCAACTAAAAAGCCTGTTAACTCATGCCGCCTCAGTGCACTTTAGCCTACTGTGGCTGGCATTTTTATAACCAAATTGACAAGTAAAACATGGATTTTCTGTCAGTTTGGTGTCAAAATGGCACCGATCATAGGCCAAAGGATACTAAAACGAAAATGAGTTAACTGGCTTTTAGTTGAGAACGGTGTTGTCCTCTAGTCGATATCCAGCTCCAAACATTTACCGAAAATCTTCCCGCCCGGTCTTCGTTTCCAGCAATATATCGTTCTTCGTATTGGATTCTTGGCGGTCGATAAACCAGAATTTAATTTTTGATCGCTGTTGGAATGAAAGATCTTATCATCTGTGAAAACCAGCCCACAAACAATGAAAGGTGGTAAGGTGTATTTGCTCTATTGGCATTATTGGCAAGTGAATGCCATTGGTTATTTACTACAGTAGTATTATTGGCAAAATTGCGCTATTTTGCCAATGATTATTTACTAGTGCTGATGTATTGGCAAATTTGTTATTTTGCCAATAACTGAAAAATGTTCCTTTAAAAATTGCATGCATTTCTAAACCACCTTTCCGGTCCGATCAAACGCATTGCCGGGTATCGTGTCTTTTGAACGCCGTATTTTTTAATTTCCCGCGCGATTGACATCTATCGTGCGGTTGACAACTTGACGGACTTGCCGACGCCATTTTAATAATATTCTGCGGATTCTTCCTATGTGGGTTACTTTTCGTGGTTTGTTTTTTGTGTTTTGCAAGTTTTCTTTTAAAATTGGCTTAAATTTAGTTTGAGTTTCAAGTCACCATGGATGTAGAAGCCGATACTGCGTAAGTACTCATATTCTTTTGTTCTTAAATAAGGTCGGCCTAGAGTAGACTTAAAAATGTTCAGAACTACCAGTAAAGCGACCAAAAATTGTCATTTATGATGGGTTGGGTTGGGTTATTAAAATAAAAAATAATTCTGGTTTATACAGCCAAATAAAAATAACTTTCAACCGATCAGCACACAGCTTCTGCACATGAATACAAAAGTGAATGACACCAATAGTTGAAATAATTAAACTAAACTCCATCATGCTGTTTTCGTTAATATCTGTTAAAAACAACCAAAAAAATGCAAAAAACTCCCATTTAAATTACAACAACACATGAAAGTGAGGTTATGTGCGTTAAAGGGGATCAGAAAGCTACATGGCCAACATGAGAAACAGAGACAGACAGTATCCAAATCACCAGCCATATGAATGCTTGATGCTTTCATCATTTAAAAGTCTGCGTCTTGTTTGTTATCCAATTTTATGGGCACTTTTATGATGAGCTTCAGTTACGCTCTTCTAATGGGGAAGGCTTTGAAAAGTGCTGGCTGCTGGCAGTTCCTTGGTTTACGTTTTTACGTCCGGAAATAAGTATTCTGAAGGGTCTATCTTAATAAAATATGATATACCTCCTATATGTGTAATTGGTATATTAAGTCGCGTCGATAAGGAGGTATATAAAACCAAAAAAAATAAACAGAGGTCATTTTTTCGGAAAACCGCAACTTTGTATATCTCGTATAGTATATATATAATTATTATCAATATTTTATATATATCACTGGTTATATACAGTGTGGATTCTTTAAATGGAACGGTGCTTCGAGCGGGTTAGTACTTGTTTTTATAAAAAAAAAATCCAAAAGCACGTCAACAAAGATTTTTAATTTTCTTTAATCGTGCTATCTTGGATTTTTTTTATGTCATTTTTTTGACGAGGTATGGCAAAAAAATATATTTTTTTAAATAACCCAATGAGCATTTTTGTCTATATAAAAGTTACAGCAAATAATATAAAACCTTCATAAAATAACCAAAAGTTATATTATTTAGTGTTGGTGATAATTTTATAACTCTTAATATATCTCTTAAATGAGTAAAAAAGACTTGAAAAACAACTTATAAAAGCTTATAAAAATTAATGGTACATAGTAATGGATATAAAAACAACATATAGATTTTATAAAACTTCCTTATGAGCTCTCAAGTATAGAGATTATTATAAAAAGGTTTTACAACTGTTCTAACAACACTACATAACAAATTAAAGGTTTTTATGGATTTAGAAATACAAATTTTCCATCTTTCTTCCCTTTGCTTGTTATGTATTATTCTTTTTCTTTTTACAATAAAAAAATTTATAAAATGGTGTTTAGCAATCTTCTAAAATAAATAAAAATGAAAGTGAGATAAGCTGAAGCAGGAATATGAATATTTATATACTGTAATCAAATAAAAGCTGTTTTTCAAGTCATCCTACTCCGAAAATCAGCTGCGGCCCCGTGTGTACTGTATAGTTTTCGAATAAACTCACGTAAATTTCATGGGCTCCAAAAATACTTGAGAAAATGGGAAAAAAATATTCATTTAAATATCAGTTTTTTTTCATACGCGTTTTTTTTCTTTCTGGGACAAATATTGAATTTTGTATGTTGTTCTTAACCCTAACAAGCAATATTTCGATTGAAACACATGTTGAAACCCCAGGTAATTATGCAGTAGGGGAAGCCGGGGCATAATGGGGTACAGGGGCATAATGGGGTAGCACCATCTTAGCTGAATTCCATTCGATTTAAACCGCCAAATCTCAGGCGCCTTATCCCCACTACCAGTTTACTTTACTGCAATAGTCGCGGCATGAATTTGTCGAGCGTTAGTTTGATTTTGTCCGTGATAGTGTAATAAACGTCGTATTTTGTAAAAGTGGCTCTTGCATTTAACTAAGGTAAGTAGGATTTTCGAAGAATTTTGGACGTGTTGTTCATATTAGGTTTTTAGTGTCCTTATAGAGCACGCCTCAACAAAAGCACGGCGTAAAAATAATAGTTGTTCACTGTGTTTTTGTTTGTTTTATTCTAGTATGTGGTTGGGGTAATACGGGGTATTAATAACGGGGCAAAACAGGGAACCCCGTTTTGCCCCAAATACATTTGTTTTCAGATGGTGCGAAAGTACACAAGAACAACAACTCGCCAAAGCTGGTCTGCAGAGTCGATGAAAGAAGCAGTACAAGCGGTTATTACAAGAACCATGGGTTATAAAAGAGCAGCGCAGCAGTTTAAAGTACCTCAAACGACATTGGAGCGTTATGTTGCAAAAGCAAAAAGAGAACAGGGGACAATGTTTACAGTCGCACATTTAGGAAGTGTCAGAAATGTGTTTACTGAAGCTCAAGAGTTAGAGATTGTCAAGTATGTAAAGGATATGGAATCAAGGTTATTTGGTTTCACCATGACAGAATTAAGAAAATTTGTTTACCAATTGGCGGTCGCAAATGGTGTTGCAAACAGGTTTAGTCAAGATACTCAAATGGCCGGTCCTGACTGGATGGAGCATTTTCTTCGAAAACACCCGACTATAACTTTAAGAAAACCAGAAGCTACATCAGGAGCTCGAGCCATGGGATTCAACAAAGTAGCTGTAAATCAGTTTTTCGGTTTGCTTCTAAGTATTATAGATAAGTATCAATTATCCGCCGACAAAATTTATAATTGTGATGAGACAGGACTCACTGTAAATCCAAAAGGACATTCCAAGATACTGGCCCTTAAAGGTAAACGCCAAGTGGGTGTTCTCACGTCTGCAGATCGAGGTGAAACAGTAACTGTGGAAATTTGTTGCTCAGCTTCTGGAAGTTATTTTCCTCCCTGTCTCATTTTTCCCAGGAAAAGGAAGCGTCCAGAATTTGAACTTGGTTTGCCACCGGGGTGTATGGTCGAAACAAGTGAATCTGGTTGGGTGACAAGTGACATTTTTTTTCGATGGTTTAAAAAATTTGTGCAATTTTCTGGAGGTTCAAAAGATAACATCGTACTATTAATTTTCGATGGGCATGCTACGCATACGAAAAATCTGGACCTTATCAATTATGCCAAAGAGAATGGAGTGGTTCTGCTTTGTTTACCTCCTCACTGCTCGCATAAACTTCAGCCACTTGACGTTGGATTTATGAAACCTCTCAGTACCTACTACGAGAATGAGGTAAGAGTTTGGTTACGAAGTAATCCTGGAAAAGTAGTAACACTTTGGCAAATATCATCTCTTTTTGGCGCTGCCTATATCAACACAGCAACGATGAAAAATGCTATGAATGCTTTCAAAAAAACTGGAATTTGGCCCCCGAATCAAAATATTTTTGAAGATAGTGACTATCTACCAGCGTCTACGACCGATATTCCCATAAACAATGAAGCCGATGAGGCCTATACCCAGACTAATCAACAAGATGAACAGCCATCCTTAGGTGATGTCCATCAAACGCCAGAAAAAACCATACATCATCAAACACCAGAAAAAGTTTCAATTCATAAAAGAAAGGAAGAGACAACTCCGCCGCCATATGTGACCAAGAGAAATATCAACAATGATGCTGAACCGATACCGCAATGTTCGTGGATGCCTGATGCGCCTCCTCGAGAGCCGAATAATGAGGAAGTTCTAAACGTGTCAAACATATTTCCCCTCGCATCGCCGCAGGATTTGCAGCCAATTCCTAAAGTAACTATTACTGCAAAACGCCCCCAGCGAAAACGAGGAAAAACGGCGATTTTAACGTCTACTCCCTACAAAATGGAACTGGAAAATTCAATTAAACAGAAAAACGAAAAAGCTAAAGGCGTGAAAAGAAAAATTAAGAGCCTAATGAAAAATACTACGAAAAAAACAACTAAAAAGATTAAAGAAATCAAGCAAAAGAAAGAAAACGATAAAGATTCATCAACTGACGAAGACGAAGCAATATGTTTTTACTGCGATGAATTTTACAGTACTTCCACTGAGGTATGGATTTCATGTTGTCTCTGCCATAAATGGGCACACAATTCGTGTGCAGGAATCGACAGCGATGACGATGAGACTGTATTCCAATGTGAATTTTGTAAACAATAAACATTTTTTTAAACTTTTCTGTACTAAACATAACAATATATTTTTATGTTAATTATTTCTGTACTAAAAGTAAGAATACGTTTTTATGTTAAATTTGTTTATACTAAATATACATTTATTTTCCTCAAGTCTTAAAAGCTAGTTGTTTTAATAAATAAAATTAGTTTAGCTGCAATACTGCGTTTACATGAAGTATCCCATTTTACCCCATATATATGGGAAAACATTTAATGTACAATAAATGATAAAATAATTGGGTAACAGTATAAAATTGCTTATTTAGTAAGTTAAAGTCTAAACATAGTGTATACAGTTATCTAAATTCAAAATGTTCAAGACAAATTATTTTTCTTTATAATAAAATCTGGTTTATAAAGTTAGATACCCCATATTGCCCCGGCTTCCCCTATACGGTTTTCTGCCATTTTTGATTTTTTTTGAAAAATTCTTTATGGGGGCCCTAGGACCCCAAATCCGTCTGCGCCGGTTGGTTTTTTTTTTATTTTTTTTTTAAATTTTTTTTCACTAAAACAATCCAAACCAACACAGTCCAACCTAACCTAATTCAAACCAATCCAAAACAATCAAAAAATCACATTACAACCCCCCTGGGCACCCTTTTTTCTCGTAAAAAAAAATCGGGCGCAGGCGGATTTGGGGTCCTAGGGACCCTAGAAGGTGCCCCCATAAGGAATTTTTCAAAAAAAAAAAAAAAATGGCAGAAAACCGTATACTGCATAATTACCAAACCCCATAAATAACGTTTTTATTTAGGCCAAAAACCTATTTTTGTAATTCAAAATGGCCAAAATTTCCGACAATTCTATAAAAAAAAACAATACAATTATACCACTGTTTACCTCGTCAACACTATTTTATGACCCTTTTAAAAAATGATGCTACTTGGAATAAAGGGCTGCAGATGGCGCAGTGTTGAACACTGATGGTCCGTTTCTGCGAGCTTAACATAACATACCATTGTTCTCTTTTCCTAAATGCATTCCTCGAGAGATCCAGCATACTACACATACCAGGAAAAATACCCGCCTGCACACACTTCAAGCCCGCATAACTGTCAGAGGTAACTATCTCAAGAATATAGTTAGATTGCGGGGTCGAAGGGCGTACAGGCGAGTATTTTCCGGGGTGTTCACATTTGCCGTCGACCAGCAGTATCAGCGTATGCGCTCGACGTTTCACGGTGAGTTTTTGCGACCTTAACACGGTTACTATATTGTTCTCTTTTTCTAAAACACGGTTCCCATCTATGCGTTTCTCATTCGTGGGTCCCCCGAATCAAAACACGTAACATGCGCATGGGAAACGCTGGTGGAAATCGGGTGTAAAATTCATTCGATCCCGATATCTGTCATCGGCAACTATCTCAAGAAGATTTGGATCTCTTATCTCTCTCAGATTGATGTAATTAAAACAAGATAATAATGGTATGGTATCTCGCAAAAACGCGCCTTTTGATGTCGCAAAAATGCTCCTTTTCATTTCGCAAAAACGCGCCTTTTGATGTCACAAAATTAACCTTAAAAAATCTTGTTTGTTTTGTTATTATAATTGCCAAAATAAATTAAAATTGTTTTTTTTTGTTCTAAAAAAAGTTGTATTATAATCACTATATAAAGAAATTAATAACAACATTATAGAAAACACCTTATGGGCAAAAAAGGTTTATGAATGAATTCATAAGAATATTAGAGACACCAATTTATTTAACTATTTTGTGTGAGTTCCCAAGTTTTTATAAGTTTCTCTCGAAATATTTTCAGTCTCATCTTATATAAATTTGTTGTTGGTTAATTAAGTTTTATAAGTGGGATGATAGCAACATTTTAAAAACCAATCTATTATATATCTTTAATTGATAGTTACTTACGGTTTTATAGGTGGGTTGACAGAAAGATTTCAAACACCAATTTATATAACTTTTGTCACTGATGACTTATATTTTTATAAATATGTTGGTGGAAACATTGTTAACATAAATTTATATAACATTTGTTACCGATGACTTTAATTTTTATAAGGATGTCCGTGGAAATATCGTTAACGGCAGTTTTATGTTACTTTAGGGTACCATCAATTTAGAGCCTTAAATAAAACAAACATACAAACTCAATTCTTGTAGGAAACTTCTAAATACCCTAGGGTATCAATGGAACCCTCTTTATAATAATTATATAAATATCTGTCACCAGAAGTTTCTGAAAATGCTCATTGGGAAGACACCCTGTATAGTTTGAAATTTTTGAAATCTAAAAAAAATTATCTTTATGGAATTGTTGTCTGTGCCTTGTTTTACGAGGGATATTTGAATGAATATCGAAGTTTTCCATACAGATTTAGATAAAAATATCTTTATTATCGTAAAAGATAGATCCTACTGTGTGGTATTGCTGAAGAGAGAATCGTTTGCAGCTACAAAAAAAATTTGTACATCGAAGTTGTAGGAAAGCTGATGTTTTTTAATCTCTAATGACTGGATTATAATTAAACCATTTTATTTTTCTTAAAAGATAGGTATTTTTAAAATGTAGACAGTTAAGGGGCCTTAACGCTAGAGCGGGTGTTGTTAGCAATTTTCATCAGTCAATAAAACGTTGAGCAGTTTATCCGATTTTTTCCATAAATATGAAAAGCTGAATGTCAAAAAACAATAACACTGTTATATTGACTGCATTTTGACGGCCTCCGTAGCGCAGTGGCTGGCGTATCGGCCTGACGCACGGAAGGTCTCTGGTCCGAATCCCGGCTAGGTGCATGGATATTTTGTGTTGTCTTTAACTTTGCAAAAACTCGGCTAACACTGAGCGTTAATCATATAATGCATGGAAAGTTCCAGTATTTTAAAAAAAATATATTATATCGCCATTTTTTTTTGAGATAAAGCTAAATAAAAATAAATAGAGTTATAGTTAGGTAAAACTGTAACTATTTTACTTATTAATAAACACGCGCAATTTATTTATATATTAATTTATTATTTTATTTGGGAAATTGTTTTATAACATAAAACCATGTATTGATTTTAACAAAGTTAACTATAGTAGTCTTTTATGTCTAAGCAAATGTTTAGCTAAATTTCTTTTTTTTTTACTTGTATAGGTGCAAAAAGTACACTTCAATAGCGGTAATTCATCATTACTTTTATGTCTAAGCAAATGCTTAGCTAAATATCCTTTTCTTGTAGTTGTATAGGTGCAAAAAGTACATTTCAATAGTGGAAATTCATCAGTACTTTTATGACAAAGTAAATGTTTTTTTAAAGAACTTTTTCGAATTGCCTTATAATTGCAGGATGCACACTGGAATATTTCAACTTCATCCATACTTTTGTGAACGATCAAATGGCGTGTCATATATATCTTGATTTTGCTCGTGTAATCACAAAACGAACATTTAAATATCTCAACTTCTTCGGCACTTTTGTGTATAAGTAAATGCCTTCTAAAGTTTTGTCTATGTTTCGTTTTATACTCACAAGATCCACATTGAAAAAACTCAACTTCATCCATACTTTTATGTGTGACCAAATGCTTTTTAAAATCACTTAATCGTTTGTTCTTATAATCGCATAACGTACATTGATTTGTGTCGTCGCCGTTGTGTACAACTAAATGTTTTCTTAAATTACCTTTTTGCTTTGTACTATAGTCGCAATAAGAACAATAAAATAACTCGATTTCTTCGGCGCTTTTGTGGTTGATCAAATGACGATTCAAACTTGCTTTTAATTTAGTTGAGTATTTACAAAAGGTGCATTTATATAGTTCAATGTTTTCAATGCTTTTGTGTTTAAGCAGGTGCGTCTCTAAATTGTTTTTTCGTTTTGTTTCGTATCCGCAAGACGTACATTTAAATCTCACAACTTCATCGTCATTTTTGTGTATAATTGAATGCCTGCTTAAATTTCTTTTAACTTTACTTGTGTAGTCGCACGATGCACATTGAAATATTTCAGGCGCCGTTTTGTGTTGAACTGAATGTCTTTTTAGATCGTCTTTACGTTTCCCCTGATAATCGCAAAATTCACACCGGAACATTCTAGCATCATCGGCTTGCATATGAACAATTAAATGACGTTTCAAATAAGTTTTGGATTTGGTCGAATATTCGCAAAATTCACATTGATGAACTTTAGCGACACTTTCATCGTGTTTGATTTTTATGTGCCGGGTTAAGTCGCCCGTTTTGTTGGCTCTATAAACGCAATATGTACATTGTAAGAATCCTTCAGAATTATGTTTCGAAAGTTCATGCTGTCCAAGATCTAGTTCGTCACATGCCTGAAAAAGGCACTGTTTACACTGCAATAATTTTACACCGTTACTGTTGATGACTGTAGCGATATTCGGTAACCCGTTATTGGTTGTTGGAATGGGGGAATCGTAACTAAAAACAAAAAAACATAAATTACACCAAGAATTTGCTGTGTTTTATTACCTACAGAATCGTCGACTTCAAAACTGTAGGGTCAGGGTCATTTCATATCAAATTAACCAATGGTGTGGCATAGGATACGCTATTTCAATATAAATTTTCTGAATAGAGGAAAAAATTAGAACCCAAAATTTTTAGTTTAGGAAGGTCCACCATTTAACATACTAGAAGTCCCAATTCCTACCTCCTCGGGAACTGTCATTTAGAACCTCCAAAAAAGAGTTTTTCTTGGATAACTCTTAAACGGTGACAGACTGTCAAAAGTGACAAACAAATCATGTAGCTTAAACCACTCCTTCCACCAGAAAAAAACCCAAGCAAAAATGGTGCTAATTTGAACAATTTCTTAATTTTTTAACCTACGAGTATAGTCTGACCATCGATCTAGGAGATTCATTATTATTCATGGTCGATAAGCATTTATTGTGACTCAGCGGGTGTTCGAATGGAGCAGGGACGCACTTAGTGTTGTAATAGATCAGTGAACTTTTACCACGGATCGCCTTAAAGGTGAAGAAGATAATATGTGTTATTGACGGTTCGGTCTAACAATTTTTTTTTAATGAAAAAATTATTTTAATCTAATAGACACATCCTACACCTACAAAATATATTTGCTCATAGAATAAAAACCACAAACATAAGTTAAATTTATAAAATTGATAACAGGTACATACATATATAGTAAAAAAAATACGGAATAGTAAAAAAATTAACAAATTTTAACTTATGTTAGTTTCACTGTCACTGTCGTCATTAAAGTCTATGATAATTTTTTCTCTGGGTAGCAGATCTATATTTACATATGATTTTAATTAAAATTTAATTAAATCTACCACAGAAGAATTTAAAGTTGGCGAAACATTATTTCTTTTAACCGCTGCTTTTAGCTCATGCCATATGTGTTCGATTGGATTAAACATGCAATGGTAAGGAGGAAGTCTCAACACTGTATTTCTTTCTTTCTTCCGCCAAAGTATCACAATAGTATTGGTTTTGTACTGAAAATACTTACTAATAATACTAATTATTTCAAGAAATTGATTTTTGGTGTAGCTATCCTCAAAATACATATTATTTTCTAACATGTAGTCCCGAATGGTAAGTTTTGTGTCACTCGAACACGGAAATTTATTTAGCCTTCTACTGTGGTAGCCCGCATTATCCATCACAATTACACCATTTGGAGGTATATTGGGTAACAGTTTATTCTTGAACCAGTCTTCAAATAATTCCGCTGTGGTATCGTCATGGTAGTCATTATGGCAATCCTTTATATTTTTGGCTGATAGGGCCAACGCATTTGGTATAAACCCATTTTTCGTTCGAGCATGAATTATTGTGATACGCTTTCCTTTATTTAATGGAGCTTTAGTTGTGCAGTGACCAGACGAATCTACCAAACCTTATGGGTGTCAAACCAAGTTTCATCGAGATAAACAATATCCCTATTACTTTCTCTATACTCGTGTATTGCAATTAAATATTCGATCCTCCATTTTTTTAAACGGACCGATTCCATAATCACTTGCCGTTTATTAATTATTTTTTATTTTAAAACCGTTTTTTAAAATACATTTTCTCAGTGTATCACGGCAATACTGTATTCCTGTATCATCTTTTTTTAATCTTTAAATTAATGTTTGTAAAGTAGGAATCATTTATTCCCTATACATTTGATATATTTTTCTACGAATGATATCCACATTTCTTAGAAGTATTAGAATCCTTCTTTTATCTTCTCCCAACTATCGATTTATTTACTACTACTAATGTTATAACGTTTCGCAATTAGTCATAAATTTGATAAATTTTAATTCGGCCAAAAACGTGTACTTATTAAGAAATAATTACACATTTTTAAATCCGCACCTGCAATCCTCAGAAATGGTACTATGTTTACAGCTTTTTTTTATTTACTTTCACACCCCGAACAATAGGTGATTATTACGGTAAGGGATTAGCATTTATAATGAGTCTCTTATGCCCGTGTGCACCACTTCCCCTTCTTCCACTTGTTCAAGTGCCGCTTGAACTGAGGGTGACCCTTGAGATTTACTTGGTTTGCAAAAGTTCCGAATATGTTCCACTTGAAAAAAGTACGGAAATTATTGGCAACGTGGCAGTTATCTGCATTTTTTTGTGATCATGATTATTACCTGTCAGTTGTCAAAAAATACGTAAAATTTTAGGTTGTTTTGAAAAAACAAATAAAACTACTATTATTGGTTAAATATAAAACCTGACTATTTATTTAGTATATGTTTCCACATCGTAATCAATACGTATTGAAAAGATTTTCTTCTTTTTCTTTCATACAGCACGTTCTCTGTTCCGACAAAGAGCGTGACATATGAAGAACATATGATCATACTAATTATTACGCCACCTGACCAATCCAATCCATTTTTCAGTTTCGTTACAACGAATTTGCAAAAAAAAGGTGAATTATTCGCTTAGCGAAAAAAACATGATCTTTTTTGGACATTCTAAACCTTTTGCAAAAGGTATCTTCATCTCATTCTTTGAAAAATCCTTCCTCGTAGGTATTCCATTAATTACAAAGTCTAATTCTTCATCTTTTTCGTCATCCCAAAGAAGTTCCATTTTAAGCACAGACCACTATTATAATCTCAGAAATATTTTAAGGCAACGGAACAGTTTTATAATCTGATTAAATTAATGGCTTTTGTTTAAAAACATAATCAGAAAAATACCTCACATAACCTCAAAATGCGCTTAAGCTGAAGTAATTCTACGGCTTATCTTAACTGCAGCTTAAGTGCCACTTACATGATATTCCACACCATTGCACACCAAAACTAAAGTTTAAGCTCGGCTTACATGTCAAGCCAAACCCGTGCACACGGGCATTAGATCTATGGTCGTGACCTAAATTATATCAGAAAATTAAATTTTTCCAGTGGCGCAGTTAATTAGAAAATTTTAAAATATGCCAAAACTCTTTGATACGCCACTGTTACTTACTGACATATACAAAAAAAGGCCCCTCCTTTTACGGGTTCTTATATTAGATAAAATTGCATTTCGAACGACACCTTCCGCTTGTTTTTGCTGCTTCTAGTAATAAGATAACAATTTTTTTAATTCAATTTTTTTATATTTCTTTTTAATAAATTTCTTACATGAAATAGCCAAGGTCCCTACCTCGGTCTCTAATCTTCCAATACCAATTATGATTTTAAAAAAATATTATTTTATTACTAGAAACAGTAAATTCAAGCGGAAAGTGTCGTTGGAAATGCTACTTTCAGTAAGTGGGGCGTTTTTTGCGAGGGGGTTTTCACTAGCCGCAATATATGTACAAATTTTGATAAAATAATGCGGCATTATTTCGCATTTTTTCACATTTTTTCGCATTTTTTCGAATTTTTTCACATTTTTTTGCATTTCCTTACATTTTTCTGCATTTTTTTACATTGTTTCTTTATTATAATTTTCTCCTTATATATCAAAACTCAAATGATTGCGCTCCCCGAGTTTAAACCCGGGGATCGCGCTCATTTCACAGACACTCGTGCACGTAAAAATATAATTTAGGTAATACAAAATTTTAAAGATGTTTTAAGAAAAGGCGATTATTCTGCAGTATATTTAAAGCATCTAAGGGCAGATTTATATTCATACAGTAAATAAACAAACGGAATCAGTGTGCCGTAAATATTTTAGTAATTACTCATTTTTATTTTACCTTTTTAAATGAAAATTAAATTGGCCCTGACTTCTGTTGTGTTTTTAAGTTACATTTTTCTAAGTGCAAAATTAAGGACGGGCTAAATCCGATTTTAAAACTGCCATTAATAAAGGCAAAAAAATCTCCAAAAAGTCCACTCGCTTCATACAGGGTGTTTCAAATTCGATGCTCATCATGGGGATTTCCTAAACGGTAGGAGATTTGACGCTTTGCTCAAAACTAAAAAAAAAAGTTTACAAATTCGGGGTAGTTCCGGAGATAGGCGAAAAAACTCGAAATCTTTATTTTTAAATTTTATTTTTCTGCGCCTTATTCTTAAAGCTGCCAAAAAACGCTTAAAACTTTCTAAAGGCACTTTTTTAAGATCTATCTAATGAGAGGTCAGTTTTCGAGATTTGACATTTCATTCTGACAGGAGCACGGTCAAGTTCATTTTTCTCCTGCCGTTTGGTTCATAAAAGATGACAGATATTTTACAACCTTATTTTGACAAGTACCTGACGTTTTGAGTTAATTGACCACCATCAGTCCAAATTCAAAGAAAAAAACGTATTTTTAAAATATTAGGTAAAGTTATTTGTTATTTCCAAAATATCTTGAGTAAGTTCAAAGCAAAAATTAAATTTGGGCTGATGATGATCAATAAACCCAAAAAGTCAGGTGACTTATCAAAATAAGCTTGCAAAATGTTATCTGTTATCCTTTATGAACCAAACGGCAGGAGAAAAAAGGATGTGTTCATAAGAAAATAGATCCTAAAAAAGTGCCTGTAGAAAGTTTTAAGCGTTTTCTGACAGCTTTAAGAATAAGGGCGTAGAAAAATGAAAACTAAAAATAAAGATTTCGGATTTTTCCACCTATCTCCGGAAATATCCGAAATTTGTAAACTTTTTTTTTAGTTTTGAGCAAAGCATAAAATTGCGCAACTTTGCCCTAGTTTAAACCTTTTCGTATCTCCTACCGTTTAGGAGATCCCCATGGTGAAGCATCGAATTTGAAATACCCTGTATACCTAATCTACATTTCTCTACAAAGAACGAGTCGACAAAAAGTTTGCTACAAGCGACAGTGAGGTAAGATCCGATTCGCAATTCGGAAACAAGCCCTTGAAATTTGTTCCCATTCTGCCTAAATATTGCCTTTCAAAAAATAAACTTTTTTATTCACAATTCCTCATCAAAATACAAAAATCCGTAATGAATCGAAAAACCCGGTAATTTTCAATCTTTGCTTCGATCTTTTTGTCCGCAATGCGTGGCAACACTGTTTCCCATCGATTCTTCCGCGAATTTGCTTGTTACTAACCTGGTCCGTAGAATTATTAGAGAAATTTTGACAACTTTGATAGCCGCTGTTTTTGGAACACATTAAAATCTGTCACTGGTAAAAAAAAATAATTTTACAAAAGAAGTTTTTTATATGTTGTAACCTAGTAATAATTTATAATTTTTAAAATTAATTGCGCCAAAATTCTCTAAAATTAACCAGGAAAATAACCACAACCACAACGAAATGGATTCGTAACTTACGGCAGTGGTAGTGGTTAATTACCACAACGGAATGACGTTTAGCTATTGCGCAGACGCAGTAATTACCACAACCACTATGAAGTGTCAAATAAGCGTTCCAAAATATCCCTATTTATTCAAGGGACCGTGGAACTAACGAGGAACTGTAAACTCTTATGTGCTTGATTTTTGTTTACACGACTTTCGGAGTACGTTCCAAAATCACATGGTTAGTTGTTTCTTTTTTATCCATTTTTTTTTACTTATACAGACCGCTTCAAGCTACTGCGAACATAGGGGGAATCAAGTCCAATTTACTCTACATGCCGTACGACCGAGGTGGATTCGAAGCACGCTGCAGTGTTATCTTTTGGAAATTCATTTTGTTTTATTTCTGCCTTGCTCGAGAAACAGATGGGTAAGTTCTTAATTGAAATAATACATTTTTAAAACCAAAAATGGATGTCTACGAAGTTGCCGAAAAAGTGCAGATGGTCAAATGGTCAAATCGTCATAAGCCAACACACGTTCGATATTGGTCGAGGGAAAATTTGCATTTGTATTTTGACGTAAGAACACAGTATCCCCAAAAACTAAATTTTTGGGGGGGGGTATTATAGGGGAACACGTAATTGGGCCATTTTTTATTAACGGCAATTGCAATTTGAATGGTCCTAGATACTTGGATCTACTGCAGCAGCACATTATTCCAACTGCTAGGCAGTTGTTAGGTGTAAGATTTGGTGAAACATGGTTTCAACAAGATGGTTGTTCCGCTCACAATGTTGGCCTTGTTAGGGAATATCTTCATAATGTATTTCCTAATCGGGTTATAAGTACACGGGGAACTATTTTATGGCCAGCTCGATCTCCCGATCTTGCTCCTAATGACTTCTATCTATTTTTGAAGAAGCTTTTCAAATTATCACCCCTAACATGCTTGGAAACGTTAGAAGGGGTTTTTATAGTAGGCTCGGATATTGTCTAGCCGAGCAAGGAGGACTTTTCGAACATTTGCTTTAATTTTTTTTTGACTGGGAGAATCTTTTTGGTTTTTAGAATGTATACGTTCCAAAATCATTATTTTCATTGTAACACGTCGTCACTGATAAATCTGAGCAGTTGACAATAAAACGCTCTTATTTATCAGTGACAAAAAATAAGAAAATTACGTTATAAAAATTTGCGTATTTATTGACCAAATTCCGGTTTCATTGACTACGCTCCACACAGCACCGTGGTTAGAGGCGTACTAAATACCAAAGGAAAGTCATGCAAGTGGTGATCGCAAGCTTGAGTATTGGTTGCTTCACTGATAGGCGTGCGGTGTCTCTGCATGTACGTACACTGGCAAATTAGACTTCTTCCGCCCTATGTTCGCAGTAGCTTGAAGCGGTCTGTATAGTAGAGTACAATATTAGAACATGTTATGAACTGCAGTTCTGTTTTGGAACACAATAAACGATGTGTTTTCCGTGGTATTCCGTGTTTGTTACTTTTATTTAATTTAATTTTTCAACCCAACCCAACCCAAAAAAATCATACTTTAACCCCCTCCCCCTAACCACTTTTTGCATTAAAAAAAAAAGCGCCGGACTCGGATTCGGGGTCCTAGGGACCCTAGAAGGTGACCCCACAAAGAATTTTTCAAAAAAAATCAAAAACGGCAGAAACCCGTATATGAAATAAGTATTAAAATCTCAAAACACGTCGATTTTGTTTGCAAGAGCAACAGATTTTGGCTATATTGGAATTTTTGTAGTATGCTCCCCCTTTAAGGGGTGAGCTTTACCCGAGTTCACCCCCCAATTTACCTCATTTTAAAGGTGTTTTGATTCTCTTTATAAGCCTTTTATTTTTTCTTATGCAAATCGTTTACCTACCAAAAAATTCTTGTATAGCTTTTGGTTCAGATACATACATACATATTCAATTTTTTTTTTAATTTTTGCACATACATGGCTTTTAATTTATTTTTTAAAAACGGCGGGTAACACGCACACCTGCGTTATACAAAAATTGTAGTTTTGGAAAAAAGCATTCTGAGGGTAACACGCATCCTTCGCAAAGGGGTGTGTTCTACAGAAATTACTGTTTTTGAAAAAAATATTTTACTGAAAAGCAAAATCGACGTGTTGGAAATACTTAAAATTTTACGAAAAGTTGTAAAAAATAGTGAATTATAAACCTAGGGACTAAAGTGCAACGTTTAATCCCATGGCGAAGTTTGTAGCCCGGCCGGAGGTAGTTATACAGACCACTTCAATATCCGAGCCTACTATAAAAACCCCTTCCAACGTTTCCAAGCATGTTAGGGGTGATAATTTGAAAAGCTTCTTCAAAAACAGATAGAAGTCATTAGGAGCAAGATCGGGAGATCGAGCTGGCCATAAAATAGTTCCCCGTGTACTTATAACCCGATTAGGAAATACATTATCAAGATATTCCCTAACAAGGCCAACATTGTGAGCGGAACAACCATCTTGTTGAAACCATGTTTCACCAAATCTTACACCTAACAACTGCCTAGCAGTTGGAATAATATGCTGCTGCAGTAGATGCAAGTATCTAGGACCATTCAAATTGCAATTGCCGTTAATAAAAAATGGCCCAATTACGTGTTCCCCTACAATACCCCCCCCCCAAACATTTAGTTTTTGGGGATACTGTGTTCTTACGTCAAAATACAAATGCAAATTTTCCCTCGACCAATATCGAACGTGTGTTGGGTTATGACGATTTGACCATTTGACCATCTGCACTTTTTCGGCAACTTCGTAGACATCCATTTTTAGTTTTAAAAATGTATTATTTCAATTAAGAACTTCCCAATCTGTTTCTCGAGCAAGGCAGAAATAAAACAAAATAATAAAAACAAAATGAATTTCCAAAAGATAACACTGCAGCGTGCTTCGAATCCACCTCGGTCGTACGGCACGGAGAGTAAATTGGACTTGATTCCCCCTATGTTCGCAGTAGCTTGAAGTGGTCTGTATAGTTTTAGGATTTTAACCCATATATGACTAATAGTTAGCATATAGTGTTGCTATGGTCTTTACTTTTAATCTCTGGTCATTAAAATTACCACCTTAGCCCCTGAAAAGAAGGATTAAAAGTACCTATTTAATCCCTAAAGTGCATAAAAGTGTTTTAAAATCGAATCATGGTAATTTTGAATCCAAATATCTTAAAAACGGATCGATCGGTATAAGAAACAATAAAAGGCTTATAAAGAGAATCAAAATACCTTCAAAATAAGGCCACTTGAACCACTATTTAAATTTGGGGGATGAAGCTCACAATTTTGAGCAGTTTTCGAGAAAAATCCAGTGCATCCGAGGGTGCATCATGTTAAATGGGATACACTGTATAAAAAGCTTCAAATTTTGTCGTGCAGTGACGTCGCAAATATAAAAAATATTAAATGCAAAATTAGGACCAAAAAATCATCTTTTTTAAGAAAACACGTTTTTATTTTATTTTATAGAATTACTGTTACCTTGTTGTACATATCCATCTACAACATTTTAGAAGATTATTATTTTTTTACTTGGAATTTATTAAAAAAATTAATTACTTTTGTTGAATAAGTACCCGTTACGATTTTTCTCCAAAATAGTTTTTAAAAAATGTTTATGAAATTATTACTCTCTTCAGTAAAAAGTGCTGCACGCCACTGCAGTTTATGGGCATTATTAATCGAGTTATTGATATTTTATTAAAAAAACTCTTTATTTATTGACTTTTAAGCATAAATTGATTTATTTATTTTTGAGAAGACACTGCATGGAATATTTCAAAAATGAAAAGGTCAAAGGCGTACAACAAAAATCTACAAAAAAAGCGAAACTGAAACTGGTACGGAAAGTAAAACAGATGAGTAGTGAAAGAGAGCTAGAAGCAGAAGATTTTGAGGAACTTACCTCTGACGATTACGAGTAATGATATATGTATATTTTCACATTAAAAGTTTTTTGACACGGTATTTTACTTATTAATAAAATACCTTTTTAAAATGCTCTTTTCTTTTAACTCTTTTTACACTGCCCGAATACAATTAACTCAACATTTCTTTATTTTATTATTTACCATTTTTTCGCATTATTCCGCATTTTTCGCATTACTTCGCATTTTTTCGCATTATTTTGCATTTTTGTACATTAATATACATTTTTTCACATTGTTTTGCATTTTTCTGCATTTTTTCGCATTTTTTCACATTTTTTCGCATTTTTTTTGCATTGTTTCGCATTATTTACATTTTGTCAAACAATGCGAACATATGTACAAAAAAATGGTCAGTGAAATCCCCCTCGGTTTTTTGTATATGACAGTAACAGTGGCGAATTAAAGAGTTTTGGTACATTTTGCAATTTTCTAGTTAACATAATCGGACTACACCACTGGAAAAATTTAATTTTCTGATATAATTGAGGTCATTGTTCTTAGATTAACCCTGCCAAGTTTGGTACTCGTAGGTTGAGAAATCTTGATGGAAATACTAAAAAGGGATATGCGAGAAATTGTTCAAATTGGCATCATTTTTGCTTGGGTTTGATTTGTCACTTTTGACAGTCTATCACCGTTTACTTATTAATAAAATACCTTTTTAAAATGCCCTTTTCTTTTAACTCTTTTTACACTGCCCGAATACAATTAACTCAACTCAATTTCTTTATTTTATTATTTAGTTCCCGAGGGGGTTAAACCTGTTTAAGCTTGTTAATAAAAAAAATTTGGATTCGAATTTTTTCCTCTATTTTTCCTATGTAGTTTAGCCTAACAGGTCACCTCTCCGATTTTGATAATTTTCGGAACAATTATTCTACCTATAATAGGATCAAAAATCCAAAATTTCAGATTTTTCGAACCAGTAGTTTTTTTTATTATTAATAATAATAATAATTAATTTTTTAAAATAAAAAAAAAAACGGTCAAATTCTCCTCAACTCGCACTAAGAAAAAACTGAATATCAGAACTACCTGTAATCCACCCTGTATATATATATATAGCTTATTTTAAAGGTCTCGAAAATACCTTTCGAACGAGGTATCCCATGACATACTTTAAATTGGAAAAAAAAATATGCAATAATGAGTATTTTTTAAAATTTTTCTCAATATTTTAGCAATATATTGGCAAAATTTCAGGGATTGAAAAATAATTGGAACAACGTAAAAAAAAATAATAATAAGAATGCATGCAATATAGTGGTACTTATTTTGATAAAACTCAAACATTAGTAAAAGGAAAAAAAACTCAAAAAATAAATTAGAAATCATTTTTCACATTTCATCTTTGGTCTTTCTACTACTAAAATGTCTGCTCTGGATGTCGGATAATAAAATGAACTAGCCAGTCCATTTGGATGTAAAAAACTGACTTTAAGTTCATCACATTCTTCATTATGTCCAACGATACAGGCTAACCACCATAATTTATCATATTCAACAGTCACAAAACCAGATTGAAGACATTAGTTCAGAATTTGTGACTTCAGAACATCTCAAAAGTTTCTGGGTTCTAAGCTGAGTGAAAAGCTTTTGGGCATTATCTTTGATTTTGAAACTGGAATAACTGAATGTACTTTTTGAGTTCCAGGAATAGTTTGTGTTTCAGCAAACCTTTTTTCTAAATACATTTCATGCGTTTCGTAATCAGCAGTTGTACAAAACCTAAATGTGATGCCGGCTATATTTTCTTGCGCCAATTGGAAAAGTTGTTCTGGCGTCATAATTTGGTCCTGGTAGGGCCTTTGAAGACTAGCTTTAGTTGCTAAACGTTTTACGGTACCACCTAGGCCATCACAAGCGATCTTGCTATGGGAAGTGGCAAAAACGTGCCATTCCGCTTTTACCTCAAATTCTTGTTGATCGTGACAAAGGTTGATGAAATGATGAAAGTAGTAAATCTTTGAAAGGTTTATGATTTTCTGTTTGGGTTCAGCTATTAGTTGTTGCAAATAAATGGAAAGTATTGTGTGTTTATTAAGCAGTCGAGTTAGTTTTTAGTTTTAATGAATCTGGCTGAATTCGTCTATACGTTTGATGATTGTCTCCATATTACAATAAAAAACTTATCAAACTTTTCCATTAAATTTTGTTCTAAATCTTCAATTTCAGGACAAATTGGACAATTATCGAAAAAAAAAACAATCCACATTTGGCGGATTGCAAATTATTTTTGCCAAGCAAGCACTATAGTCTGGAAAAACGGCTTTATGATTTTCATTAACGATGAATTTGTTTATCATAAGCTTAACGTTTTGATGCACAGTACACACACATACTGTATGCGTCCTACTTTTCCCAGGAAAAATGCAGTTTCTTGGTTTCAGTTCATAAAATTTGGTGAATCCGATTTTAACATGGTGATATTCGCTTTTAAACTGAGCATAAGTTTCTTTAACATTGGCCAAAAGCAATTTTTTTAATTTAATAACGACACAATCTTTCTTTCCGGGCATCATCCTGCAGATATCATCTCTCATGTAAAATTCCGTCATGAGTGTAACAGTATCATTCGACACCGTTTTTCCCGGTTTAGGATTTGGTGGGGAAATAATTTCCTTTTCTTTGACCAGTTTTTTTACGGCCCTAGCCATCATGCGTGCCATTCCGCTTTTACCTCAAATTCTTGTTGATCGTGACAAAGGTTGATGAAATGATGAAAGTAGTAAATCTTTGAAAGGTTTATGATTTTCTGTTTGGGTTCAGCTATTAGTTGTTGCAAATAAATGGAAAGTATTGTGTGTTTATTAAGCAGTCGAGTTAGTTTTCAGTTTTAATGAATCTGGCTGAATTCATCAAGAAATTCTTCTATATTACAATAAAAAACGTATCAAACTTTTCCATTAAATTTTGTTCTAAATCTTCAATTTCAGGACAAATTGGACAATTATCGAAAAAAAAACAATCCACATTTGGCGGATTGCAAATTATTTTTGCCAAGCAAGCACTATAGTCTGGAAAAACGGCTTTATGATTTTCATTAACGATGAATTTGTTTATCATAAGCTTAACGTTTTGATGCACAGTACACACGCATACTGTATGCGTCCTACTTTTCCCAGGAAAAATGCAGTTTCTTGGTTTCAGTTCATAAAATTTGGTGAATCCGATTTTAACATGATGATATTCGCTTTTAAACTGAGCATAAGTTTCTTTAACATTGGCCAAAAGCAATTTTTTTAATTTAATAACGACACAATCTTTCTTTCCGGGCATCATCCTGCAGATATCATCTCTCATGTAAAATTCCGTCATGAGTGTAACAGTATCATTCGACACCGTTTTTCCCGGTTTAGGATTTGGTGGGGAAATAATTTCCTTTTCTTTGACCAGTTTTTTTACGGCCCTAGCCATCATGCGTGCCATTCCGCTTTTACCTCAAATTCTTGTTGATCGTGACAAAGGTTGATGAAATGATGAAAGTAGTAAATCTTTGAAAGGTTTATGATTTTCTGTTTGGGTTCAGCTATTAGTTGTTGCAAATAAATGGAAAGTATTGTGTGTTTATTAAGCAGTCGAGTTAGTTTTTAGTTTTAATGAATCTGGCTGAATTCGTCTATACGTTTGATGATTGTCTCCATATTACAATAAAAAACTTATCAAACTTTTCCATTAAATTTTGTTCTAAATCTTCAATTTCAGGACAAATTGGACAATTATCGAAAAAAAAACAATCCACATTTGGCGGATTGCAAATTATTTTTGCCAAGCAAGCACTATAGTCTGGAAAAACGGCTTTATGATTTTCATTAACGATGAATTTGTTTATCATAAGCTTAACGTTTTGATGCACAGTACACACACATACTGTATGCGTCCTACTTTTCCCAGGAAAAATGCAGTTTCTTGGTTTCAGTTCATAAAATTTGGTGAATCCGATTTTAACATGGTGATATTCGCTTTTAAACTGAGCATAAGTTTCTTTAACATTGGCCAAAAGCAATTTTTTTAATTTAATAACGACACAATCTTTCTTTCCGGGCATCATCCTGCAGATATCATCTCTCATGTAAAATTCCGTCATGAGTGTAACAGTATCATTCGACACCGTTTTTCCCGGTTTAGGATTTGGTGGGGAAATAATTTCCTTTTCTTTGACCAGTTTTTTTACGGCCCTAGCCATCATGCGTGCCATTCCGCTTTTACCTCAAATTCTTGTTGATCGTGACAAAGGTTGATGAAATGATGAAAGTAGTAAATCTTTGAAAGGTTTATGATTTTCTGTTTGGGTTCAGCTATTAGTTGTTGCAAATAAATGGAAAGTATTGTGTGTTTATTAAGCAGTCGAGTTAGTTTTTAGTTTTAATGAATCTGGCTGAATTCGTCTATACGTTTGATGATTGTCTCCATATTACAATAAAAAACTTATCAAACTTTTCCATTAAATTTTGTTCTAAATCTTCAATTTCAGGACAAATTGGACAATTATCGAAAAAAAAACAATCCACATTTGGCGGATTGCAAATTATTTTTGCCAAGCAAGCACTATAGTCTGGAAAAACGGCTTTATGATTTTCATTAACGATGAATTTGTTTATCATAAGCTTAACGTTTTGATGCACAGTACACACACATACTGTATGCGTCCTACTTTTCCCAGGAAAAATGCAGTTTCTTGGTTTCAGTTCATAAAATTTGGTGAATCCGATTTTAACATGGTGATATTCGCTTTTAAACTGAGCATAAGTTTCTTTAACATTGGCCAAAAGCAATTTTTTTAATTTAATAACGACACAATCTTTCTTTCCGGGCATCATCCTGCAGATATCATCTCTCATGTAAAATTCCGTCATGAGTGTAACAGTATCATTCGACACCGTTTTTCCCGGTTTAGGATTTGGTGGGGAAATAATTTCCTTTTCTTTGACCAGTTTTTTTACGGCCCTAGCCATCATGCGTGCCATTCCGCTTTTACTTCAAATTCTTGTTGATCGTGACAAAGGTTGATGAAATGATGAAAGTAGTAAATCTTTGAAAGGTTTATGATTTTCTGTTTGGGTTCAGCTATTAGTTGTTGCAAATAAATGGAAAGTATTGTGTGTTTATTAAGCAGTCGAGTTAGTTTTTAGTTTTAATGAATCTGGCTGAATTCGTCTATACGTTTGATGATTGTCTCCATATTACAATAAAAAACTTATCAAACTTTTCCATTAAATTTTGTTCTAAATCTTCAATTTCAGGACAAATTGGACAATTATCGAAAAAAAAACAATCCACATTTGGCGGATTGCAAATTATTTTTGCCAAGCAAGCACTATAGTCTGGAAAAACGGCTTTATGATTTTCATTAACGATGAATTTGTTTATCATAAGCTTAACGTTTTGATGCACAGTACACACACATACTGTATGCGTCCTACTTTTCCCAGGAAAAATGCAGTTTCTTGGTTTCAGTTCATAAAATTTGGTGAATCCGATTTTAACATGGTGATATTCGCTTTTAAACTGAGCATAAGTTTCTTTAACATTGGCCAAAAGCAATTTTTTTAATTTAATAACGACACAATCTTTCTTTCCGGGCATCATCCTGCAGATATCATCTCTCATGTAAAATTCCGTCATGAGTGTAACAGTATCATTCGACACCGTTTTTCCCGGTTTAGGATTTGGTGGGGAAATAATTTCCTTTTCTTTGACCAGTTTTTTTACGGCCCTAGCCATCATGCGTGCCATTCCGCTTTTACCTCAAATTGACATGAAATGGAAAGCTATAGTATTGTGTGTATTAAGCAGTCGAGTTAGTTTTTAGTTTTAATGAATCTGGCTGAATTCATCAAGAAATTCGTCTATACGTTTGATAATTGTCTCCATATTACAATAAAAAACTTATCAAACTTTTCCATTAAATTTTGTTCTAAATCTTCAATTTCAGGACAAATTGGACAATTATCGAAAAAAAAAACAATCCACATTTGGCGGATTGCAAATTATTTTTGCCAAGCAAGCACTATAGTCTGGAAAAACGGCTTTATGATTTTCATTAACGATGAATTTGTTTATCATAAGCTTAACGTTTTGATGCACAGTACACACACATACTGTATGCGTCCTACTTTTCCCAGGAAAAATGCAGTTTCTTGGTTTCAGTTCATAAAATTTGGTGAATCCGATTTTAACATGGTGATATTCGCTTTTAAACTGAGCATAAGTTTCTTTAACATTGGCCAAAAGCAATTTTTTTAATTTAATAACGACACAATCTTTCTTTCCGGGCATCATCCTGCTGATATCATCTCTCATGTAAAATTCCGTCATGAGTGTAACAGTATCATTCGACACCGTTTTTCCCGGTTTAGGATTTGGTGGAGAAATAATTTCCTTTTCTTTGACCAGTTTTTTTACGGCCCTAGCCATATACTGTGATACCCCAAACTCTTGCTCAATTTTCGACCTGGTCCAATTTAACGGCAAACATGGAATTGACAGCAAAACCATTTTTTCGCTTCTTTTTGATGTGTGGGCGAATTTTTCTTTAAGCTGTTTTATTATTTCACAATCATATTTTTCACCTACATTTTCAGATGACGGATTGTTTCCTTTACGTTTCTCTTCTGATAAACTTTTTTCTATCACTACTTTGACCTTCTCCGCCTTCTGACTGGTTAGTCTTTTCCCAAGAGCTCCAGAGACTGTTTGAAGGCATCAAGTGAAGAATCATCAGAATTAGCCTTGATGGTCTGAAAAAATATAATCATTTTTTAAATGTACAAGTCACAAAAATAATTATGGGTGCAATTATTTTAATGGGTCATAGGAAATGAATAAATAAATTAATTGATTCATCAAAATATACAGAATATATCCCACTAAAAGAGTCTATTATTTATAGATATGTTTCTCTGTTCCTTTTTATAATGAAAAGTAAAAAACTACCAGAAATAAAAATCAAAACTGCTCTTTAAAAATAATTTAAAATTTGTACTAAAAAACGAGTTTTTTCTTTACAATTTTAACAGCTAATTTAAAAAAAAAATTGTGCGTCCTTTGACACCCCGTATCTCACATACGAAGGATTTGTTTTTTTTTTACTTTTGAGCATTAACATTATTGCAATCATACTTTTTACTCTCTGTAAGGTATATTCGAAAATTTTGTAAAAAAAACAGCTGGATCCTTGTAACTAAAGTTTTTAGAAATAATAAATTTAATAAATTTACAAAATTCGCTTTACTTACCCCACTTCAGGCGATGCAGTTTTTTTAAACTTTCGTAAGTTTAATTCTAAGAAGAACATGTTTTTGCTGAAACATTCCTTAGCATTCCAGAATGCTTGCCTACTTTTAGTGGATCACAGCACATAGTCACAAAAACTGGACCAATCTGTAGCATGATTCTGAGCCACTTTTCAAACGTTTAAATTCATCAACAGTTTTTGAACAAATAAACTTTTTTACAAAAAAATCTATTACACAAGTTCAGACAATTCTTTAAATACACCAATAAGAGCAAAGCAGGGCATGGCATAAAAATTTCAAGTCATAACTGGAGCAATTTGTCTGCAGTATCTGAGCTCTGCAGGAATTTTCTTGGACCAAACACCTTGATATTATAAGGGAGCTAGCCGGGGGAGCACTTACCAAGTTACAGGCACATCTCCAGAATGGTGGAGGAGTGAGGGAGGGAGGAAGATGTTATTTTATTTAGGGATTTCAACAAGCGCTAGAACAAGTTGCTAATTTTTTTGAACAAAATTAAAAAATAGCTCGTTCGAAAGGTATTTTCGAGACCTTTAAAATAAGCTATATATCGCTATTTTAGTGTCAGTAGTTCTCGAGATATTCTGGGTGCGTGTTGAGAAGAATTTGGCCGTTTTTTTTTTTATTTTGGGATTTTTCATCCTCTTTATCGGTAGAATAACTGTACCAAAAACTATCAAAATCGGTGAAGTGGTCTGCCAAACCTATTTTGGTTGATTTGATGTGAAATGACCCTGTATCTTAAAATTCCTGTTTGTAAAATATTGTTTCGTGGCACACTTAGAAGGCATTTTGTTTAAAAAAGAAATTCGTAGGTCACGCAATACGATATTTTGGCGTTTGCGTTACCAGTAGAGTAGTGGTGCTACTTAACTAATAGTACATTTATGGTTGATTAGTGCTTAGCCATAATGAAGGCAAGGCGTAAGCGCAAAAGGAAGGTAAAGGAGGCGAGGGACGCAGTCAATACAAAATTTCCACGACATTTCTCCTTCTGGAAAAAAGGGGATTCTAGTAAGGAGGATACTTGTCCATTTGCGATATCGCGGAGATTATTCTGGAACAGAAGGGTAATCTCACGAGACGGGTACAGGGGTACGATAACCCCTTGTTACAGGAAGCTTTCCTGTACCAACCTGGAGGCAAACCAGGGATCTACCGCAGGCCCCTGGATGACTAAGATATCAAAGTCGTGAAGGGCTCAAAGTTGAGATATAAAAAATCCGACTACACTCAAAGGAAAAATATAGCCTAGAAGTGTAAGAGGTACATTACCTAACACGATAAGGCCAATGACCGTCTAGTTATTGTGTAATTAAAATTTTTCGTTATGTTTTATAAAAATTTGTTAAGTGAATAAAATAAAGCGAATCTCTACTAAAAAAAAAGAGAGACAATATTAATATAAATTTATTTAAATCTAATAATAAAGAGGAAACCTAGAATTTAATTAATTTCAAATAAGTATTAATTGTAGTAAGTTAACTAATTTATGTCTATTAAAGAGAAGGCCAACTCAAAATATTTGGATCTTGTTGTGACAGATGTGATAAAGTATTATGTCGAAATTGTTCCGGGTTATCAGTAACAGAAACTGATACTTTTGTATTAAAAGAAAGGAAAATTATGTATTTTAATTTGTAAGAGAAGTTTGAACAGTTAAGTAAAGTCTATGTAAGATTACAGGAAGATTTAAGATTCAAGGATAACTATTTGGAAAAATTTCAATAAAACTCTACAGAAATAGAATATGATAATTTTAAAGTTGTTTGAATTAGAACAATAATGATATAGTAAGCTTAAAAAGGGGATTGTGGGAAGGGGAAGCTTTGAGAGTATGGCTTACGACTTGAAAGATGAGCTACATAAAAAAATAAAGTATCTGGTAAAAATAATAGAAACTTTAAATAAAGAAATTACAAATGCTTAAGAAGATATAACAAGTAAACAATTGCTAATTAAAGAAGAAAATTTAAACAACGGTAGGCTGGTGTTAGAAAAGGAATTATTAATGAATCATCTTAAGTCTAAAACGTTGGCTTTAGAAGATGACTTAAAACACTAAATTTTGAGCTTTTTGGAACAAAATAAACTCTGAACCTAAAACAAACTTGATAAAGAAAGTCAAACTAAAACTGACGAAGTAAGTACATAATACAAAATAAAAATAGAATGAGAATATTTAGCAAAAACAAACCAAAATAAATAGTTGCAACTAGAAATAGAGGCTTATTTAACTGAATTTGAAAATACAAGAATTATTGTTACAACTGAAACACTTAATAATGGCCTTTTAAATTAATAAACCAAAAAATTAAGCTTTCCACATACACAAATATAATGTTATCCTCAGTTGCATATTTCAGATTCTATAAGTGTTGCAATTTAAATTTAAAGGTTTATGGATTTAATAAAAAACTAAATTAAAAACATAAGTCGGACTTTTTACTATGACGAATCGATAGCAAAAAATAAACTATATGAATTACACCGAAGTACCACAAGAATACATACCGGATGCGACTTGGAGACTAGACGCAAACACGTGTTTCACCCTTGTTAGGGATCATCAGTGTGCCGTAAGTTTTTATAGACGAGTAATATGAACGATCAAATCAGAGAAGGTGCAAAAATCCAGAATAGATAAATTGTGAATGAAATTTTAATGTATATTTAAAATAAAGCTAGAATAGACCATGAAATAAAAATTTAAAGGTGGTTCCTATTGATAAAAATATTTTTCAGCACCAGTCTTTTTTATTATCATTCACATAGAGTAACAAAACAGCAAACATTTCACTTTTAACATGTACCCAAATACAAATCTATTTAAATATGTACAATATTGATGTGCTTTGTCTTAATGAACACTAGTTGAAAGAGTTTTAATTGGCAAGTCCAATAGTCGAAATCTACCTGGATATCCGTGGTGGAAGAGCTGTTTACTTAGGTGATTGTAGTAAAATTTTAAAAGTTGAAAAGTTATTTGTGGAAATGACAGTTTTCTGCGGTAGATTTTTCTGGATCTAATGTCAGAAGTTTTAAACATACTAAGTAAATCAGATAAAAGGTAGTAATCACGGGGGATTTTAATATCCATTTCACTAAAAATGAAGAGGAAGATTTTGCTCCACACACTGTTTGTTTATATCAGGTCATGAGGGCTATTGACTTTGGCTTTACTGAGTCTTCTTTTCTAAATGTCGAAGATAAATTTAAATATCGTTTAATCATTCTTGTAGAGAACATAAATATTATATTTCCTGAAAGTCTAAAATGGTGTCCAACAATTATTTTAAAAAAATCAATTAAACTAGCTTACAGAAAATAAAAATCAAAGAAACAAAGAAAGCTTATCTTTATCAATTACATAACAAATTTCCATCAGAACCACTTAAAGGGACTATAAAAAATCTTGATAGAGAATTTTTCAGAAATATACTTTAAACAATATCTAAACCAATTTATTATTAACCAAAGTTTAAAATTTAGTTTTTAGTACGAGATCCGACTAAGCTTTTTTTGAACGATCGCGTAACCAGTCAAAATATTTAAAAAGTTGAAGATTAGTACTCACCATTCCCAGAAAGCTTTTCGCCGGAAATATCAAAAAAAAAAAAAAATTGTTTTTGACCCATTTTTGACATTTTTTTTGGGTGTAACCAAAAAATACTTGTATTGGGACTTGGATTAGACTTAGGCGATGCCAAAAATGTAATGGTTCCATCCCGCATCCGGTCGCGTTGCCGCGGCACCATCGCTCAAAGGGGTGCTTTGTTTAAGCAAAATCGACCCATAATGTAACCTCTTGATTGAGGTGTCAAATTAAAGGTATTGATATCCTCGATTCGAATATCAAATGGTGCCACCCCAAATCTGGCCGGAAGTGTCCAGCAGCAATGATTTTATACTCAAAACCCGCGGGACGTTTACTATAGAGGCGAGTTAGTTATCTTATAGATTATCTATAGTGTTAGGAATACCAACCTTAATATTCCCTAATAATTTCTCAAAAATCCGACTGTTACCAACACCGCCATATTGAAAAAATGGCGGAAATAGGTAATTTTTTTGGGTTTGTGTCGAGGTTTTTACTAATTATCTCTCAAACAGTGTAACAACTTTTAGGCTCAGACCACCAGGCTTCTTTCCAAAATATCTCCTAGTAGGTACAATAAAAAATAAAGGAGTTGAAAAAATAACTAGTAGCACACTTGAGCATATGAGATTTTTAATTTTATATTTTATGTTTAGTCGTTAACCACTGTCTGTGATTGCACTAAGTTATCCACAATTGATACTAAAATATATTTAATTAGCCCAACTCCCTTTCTCGGCTTCTAGGAGGTGTGGATACTAATAATTTAAAAATGACAAATCACCACCTACGACAGCTTAAACATAAACTACTTACCAAATTTTATCGAACGAGTAGTTCTCGATGAGCCTGTGAATTTGGCTATTTTCTTTTCGTTGCTACTATTTTAGTGTCTAGTAATCGAAAAAATTAAAAAAAAAATACCCGATTACCAAATCCGCGAGTAGCCATCGAAGAATGTAATTGAATCGTAAAATGATCGAAAATACCAAGTTCAAAAATAATTTCGTCACACCCAAAAAAAAATTTTTATGTGAAAAAAAAATTTGATTATACCGTAAAAAAGTCGAAACATAAATTAAACGAAAATATAAAAATTCAATATAATTTGATCAAATCGCAAATCGGTCGCATCATACGTTGGAATCACGACTTTGTGAAGCACAATTTTGCAAGGGTACAGCAGGTATTCGTGTTTCAGATGGGTTTGACTTACGTGTTCGTTAGGGTAGGGCCACAGGGTACAAATCCCAACTCAACTAAGTATTTGTCTTACAGTTTGGTAATGCTGCAACCTCGTTTTTTTATGTGACCTTTCTGCGTTCCGATAAAATTACAGTTCCTTCAAATTATTGTAGATCTCTTTCGTGACGGCTTTATTTAATTTTTTACGGTCCCAGAAAATTATTTTAATTCTTCGGAAATATCCGGGAAAAAGTCGGGAAATTTGCTAAGAATCCTTGAATTTTTCAGATATTTTTGACCCGGTTGAGATTCCCTTGTACCAATATAAAATGTACATATAACTTTTTTTGCCTGCCTCCGTAGCGCAGTGGGTAGCGTATTTGCCTGCCGCACGGAAAGCCCCGGGTTCGAATCTCGGATAGGATGGATATTTTGTGTTTGTTTTTAACTCTGCAAAAATACTTTGCTACATAAGGCATTGATCCTACTATTTATGAAAAGCCCCAGTATCAAAAAAAAAACCTTTTGATTTATAAATAATAAAAAACATATTTTTATAAAATATTTAAAATTTTACACTTTTTTTTAAATATATAATATTACACACTACTTTTTGTAAAATTTTACACATTGCGGTATTTGTTTCGACTACAATATCAGATAATTTTTTCAGTGGGCAATCGCCCCTCCCCCCTTAGTAGTTCAACACACCCAAAAGTTTGAGGGCTTTTAGTGGAGTCCCTTTTTCCCTTAAAGTCCCTTTGTTCAGGATTTGGTCGCTTAAGTCTGCGTTGTAAAAATTCAGGGATTTTTCAGCTTTTCTGAAAATTCAATAAAAGCGAATATAAGTATTTTCTTTTTTGAACATACACTAGATCCAGAAATTTGTAATGGTGGGATTTACTAAAAAGGTTTAGTATATTTTAGAACGGTCCTAAGTTTAAGTGAAATTTTTGGTTTTGAGCATTTTAAAATAACCCTCCTTATGGACATACTTTGATTTATAAGAATAATTTCAATAAATTTGTGTATTGAATAATCATCTTAACACTATCTTTTGTTGTATTTAAGAAGAAAATTTCAATTTAGAAGAAAAGAAAATTAAAAAATTAACTCTGTAGAACAAATTAAAATTGGGGTTATGTCACTCTAATTAAAACTTACCCTTGTTAATTAATTTTTCCAATAATTACTTGATGTCATACAACGATTTAGATGGGTAATAATTAAATAAGGAGTAGATTAATTTGGTATTTATTTAAAAAGGTGTTTTTATTTATGAAATGTATTCAAAAACTTAAATGCAAGTTTTGTTTATATTTCTGCTACTGTCGAAATGTCAGTTTCAAAAAATATTAGCTGCGTTCAAATCACAAACAGCGAGTTCGGATCTCTTACCTCTGCTTCTACCTTGGCTTGCACCAACCTCTACTGATGAAAGCTACAGCTTTGAAATGAGTGGGCTTTGAGTAAGGAAAGTTTTCTCGACTGAGCTTTTAGATAACCTCAATGTTTTAATTTCAGTTTGTAAATAAATTAATATAGTTATTTTGGGTTTTTTGTTGAAATATTTTTCGTGCATAATCAGTGACCTTCACTTATGTTTGTTTTGCCTCGTAGTGTGATGAAAACGAGTTCAAAATATGGCCATTTTCTGGACTAAATTGGAGGTGTTTTATTGGTTAATGAACAACTTGGGATATTAAATAAGGTAAATTAATCCTTGTAAAAAGGATTACTTAGGGAAATTATAAACGAACTTATTACCAATTACCACAAGATAATCCTTTCTGGGGGCTATAAGTTTAAACCACCTCCCAGAGGTGGTCTAAAAAATCACCAATTTTATAACCTTAAACACATATAATGAAGCTATTATGTGCCAAATTTTTGGCGTATTCACCATTTGCCATTTTGAAACCTGTCAAAAAAAAAATTGTTTTAGGGCATTTTCTCCTAAAATATGGTACATTTTGAGAAAAAAATAAGCAGGTTTTCAGTGGTATTTTGCAATAACAACAGACAATAATCACTTTTTGTCTTTTCTGTATGGGTAAGTTTTTTGAAAATTGGTTTTAAAATTTAGTACCCCTCACAGGTGTAAATATTTAGACCTATGGGAGGTACTATTTTAGATCTTAGTAAATCCCACTGTAAATGTTTTATTAGAGAATGGCAGATTTCTGAATCGGTAAACGGAAAAAAAACTCCGAAAAGAACCCCGGAAAAAAAATCCTGAAAAAAACCCGAGAAAAAACCGTTGAAAAAAAACCAGCAAGAATTGATTTTTACATATTAAAGAAATAAGTTTAAATATGCGAAAATCAAAAAATATTATTTTGGGTTGGGTGGGTCTAGCGTGAGTTGGGTTGCGTTTTGGTTAGTCATAATAATTTTTTCTTGGGATTTTTTTCCGGTTTTTTTTTTCGATGTTTTTTTTCCGGAGGTTTTTTCCGGTTTTTCTTCTGGGGATTTGTTTCCTAGATTCTTGTGAATTTCATAACCGAAACTCCTGTCCCTTGCTTTTGGGGAAAGCTTACAGAAGAGTTATTAAAGGTTCTTTCTAAACGATATGTTTGTGAGAAAAATCACTTTGGTTCAAGGAAAAAGGACGAAAACAAAGTCTGTACAGAGGCTCGTACAAAAGCTCTAAATGTATAAGTGATTTAAAAACGCGAGTAAAAAAAATCACAAAAACAACTGACATATCACCACACAAAAGCATTTGGTTGGCTACCACTTTTATATTTCGCACATTATCCTTACTAATACAGTTACCCATTTATTTTTATTTTAACATTTTTTTTGATGGAGATATAAAGAAGATATTTATGAACCAATGACGAGTCCTCATCCTAGAAATGTTTGAAAAATTAAAAGTAACATTTTTCAATAGGAATTTGGTAGGTAAAGAAAAGTAGTCCCTTTTTTTGTAGCTTATACTCGCTAAAAGCCCTGAAGTTTCAACAAAATTTGCTTATGGCGTTCGCTATAATGTCATTAATTGTTGCAATTTTACAACAGTTTTTATCAACAGCATTCAAAGCGTGTAAAAAATAGATTTTTAGTATAACTTTTTCAAAATTTTTGCTTGCAGGCATTTATAACATTTCACCAACACATATAGATCTGAGACAAGATCCCACCCCAACTCAGCGTCTCTCAACACAAACTTTTAAAAATAATGACGAAAAACTTGTTAGACATCTTACTGGTAGATGCTGCAAAAATTTTTGTCTGCGTTACTGTAACATTGATTGTTACAATTTTACTTCAATTTTAAGCATACTTATGACATGATTTTGACAACAAATCTAGAATTGAGACCAGATTCCACACCAACCCAGCATTTTCTGCTTAGACTGCAAGAAATTGCCTGCAGCGCTATAACATCGGAATTTCTTAAAAATAATTCGGGAACAACCGGAAAAAAGTCGGGAATTTTATCTAGGGAATCTTATGGCAACCCTGAACATGTAATATGTAATATTTTAGAGAGGGCAAAAAAATATGCGAAAATAAAAAGACTATTGTATTTGGATCGAACCATAGAAATATAATGGGTTAAGAATGGGTCAAAATCTACGCGAAATGGCTAATAAAGGGAGAATCAATTTTGAATCACAGCAGAGTTAAATAAATGGTTGGTTGAGCTTGACATACGGCTTGCGTTTACATTTCAAATTTAAATCGAACTTGTATTCCAAAGATAAGTGTCAGTGCATCAATTTAAAAATATTCGCTGCCTTGCTGATTTAATATATTATATTCAACAAAAGAAAAATGTTTTGAGATGGTTCAAAATCTGCGTGCAAACATATGGTAAAATCAGCTGATTGCAAAAATAAACAAAGGCAGATAATTTAATTATTTTAAACAAACGTTGTTATCTCATAATATATGATAATTGTTTGTTAGGTTGAGACTAAATTAAAGTTCCTTCTAGATTTGGACAAAAAGTGTCGATGCTGTGAAAGACCTTCAAAAGAGTTAAGTGCCTTAAGCTAGTTCAACATAAGCTTTTAGCAAAACTGAAACCTTCAATGAATTTCTTTCCAAAATTGAAGCAAAAGTGGGACTGGAATGTTTAAACAAATGACTGATGCAGAGTATATTTAATACTTTATGGAGAATGTTCAGTGTCAGAGTTTAAAATATTATCTGAAAATTAGTTTATTAAGGGAAGAGTGCTTACATGAAATCAATAATTCACCCTTACCTTAATGTGTAAAATTATTTTAAAATCTAGCTATTTTTGTAAACGAGTATTTTTTAATATATTATTTCAATTCAAAATTAAATTCCCTGTAAGTGGTTTAAACATAAAAAGTAATAGGGAATGTACATAAAGTAAGAATTATTGCTGCAAGCAAGACAAATACTCTTAATTTTTACTTTTTTTATAGTTACCTCCTCGATTAATTCTTTGTTGGATGCAAAGATGTTCAACAGAGTTATTTAGTTACATACTTGTCAATCAAAACCTTATTGTATCATGATTTTATTTTTAGTTTTGCAAGTCAATTTAATGCAATATTGTTTGGACATACAGGGTGTCCCGAAAGTTCGAGTCCACCCTAATGTCTCCAAAACCAAAAGTCAGAGAAGTAAAATTTCACATAATTAGATGGTTGACAGTAGAGCATATTTGTGGATGCTAATCATCGCACCTTTCATTAACAACCTAATATGTTACTTTTTTCTCTAATGGTTTTTAAATAAAATGGCAAAATCATTTACATAAGACCAATGAGTTAAACAAGAAAACAGATATTCGTGGAGTCTTTCTCTAAATCATTGCTCTTATTTAAAAGTTTTTGTCATTTTATTTAAAAACCGTTAGAGAAAAAGGTAACATATTAGGTATTTTTGGAAACAGAATAAAAAGCTCTATTCAACTTTTGAAAATATGCTGGGTATATCAAGTAAAAAAAGTATTGTCTCCGCTCTAGCTCCGCCCCTTAATGAAGGGCGGCACAATTAGCATCCAAAAAGATACTTTTTTGTAAACGATCTAATTGTATGAAATTCTACTTTTCTGTCTCTTTGGTTCTGGAGATATTAGGGTGGACTCGGATTTTTAGGACACCCTGTATATAAATACAGGCTTGGCCATTTAAAAGGGTTCACCTGGATTTTTTCAAAAATTGTTAAGAATTGGAAGAAACACATCAATTTTGTTTGTAAACGGGACACTTTTTGGCTATCTATCTTGACATTTTTATAGCACACATCCCCTTCGAGGGGTAAACTTTACCCCTATATTTTGAATAGGGAAAGTGGGTCAAGTGATACCTTGTGAAGGTCTCCTGAATGTCTTGACAATCGTGTAAAAATTTCAAAAATCTATCGATTAGTTTTTAAGATACAGCCAAAAATTCCTCCCTTACAAAGAAAATTGATGTTTCAACATTTTCTCCAATTCTTTAATATTTTTATAGGGTGGGAGCCTTAACACTCAAATCATAATCAATTATTTAAAAAAAATATTTGATATGTTGTCATATGTATAGCCGGTTGAAAAAAAAGGACAACATTGATGTTTGTGCTGTTAAATCTCAAAGTAAAATCATGACATGTTGTCCTATTTTTTTTGAAACCAGCTGTATATATGACAAATTGATGGCTTGACAAATTTAAAGTATGTGATGACTTAGCAGTTAAAAGGGAGGGGGGGAGGTAGAAATATTAAAAACTGCATCAGAAGAGATACATTTATTTACAATATAACAATACAACATTTTTTGACACTATGCTACAACACCTTTGTTTTGTAATTGAAAAAATGGGGTTTCAATACATACACTATGGATGGAGAAATTGAATTGAAGCGGTGTTGGGTTGTTGTTTCATTCATTTTGGGATCTTAAGTGAATAAATATCCTTATAAATAACAAAAACTCAATATATATAAGAGGTATGGGGTGCAAAAATGTATTTTTCAAATTTAAAAAAAAAGAGAAGTTAAGGCCGTCTCACATAAACTTACATGGGGTCACATAACGCCTAGTGTAGCATCTCAATCACTGAACTGTACAGATTTTATGCTATGTGTTATGTAGCTCATGCAATTTTGTGTGTGAAGGCCTTTCCATGTGATTTTAGAAATTGAAATAAAAACAAACAGAAACTTTCCAGCTTAAAAATAAGGTAATTATTTAGTAAGTAAACAATTTTTATGGAGGCACCTACTAGGGTATTTATATATACATTTTTTAATTTTATCTAATTATACCTAGTCAATTGCTCGTTTTTATCCATTCTGTTGAACATTCTTTATCATGCAGGATTAATATAAAGTATAGGTAGTTCATAATTGGAATAGTGTTTGTTCTAATTTTAATCCTAAGAAATCAGCCTCATATGAATGCCCCTGATATAAATATGAATGCCTGGACTCTTCAAACAACAAAAACAAACAAAAATTTTTAAAAAACATAAGTCGAAACAATTGAAAGACAACATCAATTCAGATTCAGACCAATAGCAAAAGCACATTTTTGTTTTTGCAATAGTGATAGTCATAATAAGGCCTGTTTGACATAGAGCAATAAAACAAGAATTGCATGCAGGTCTTCTCTTTTCATGTCACTTTCCTGGTACTACTATAAAGTGAGATGAGAAAGGATGACTTGCATGCAATTCTTATTTTATTGCAAGTCGTCTCTTCTCATCTAGCTTGCTTTGAAGTGAGATGGAAATAAAGGACTTGCATGCAATCTTTGTTTCATTGCAAATACAAAGCAAAATCACTGTATGAGCACTCCCATTTTAAACAGCTAGCACTTTTTAACTTTCTAAAATACACTGAAATTAGGACAAACACTGTGACTATGAAGGATACTTTTGGCTACACCACTATACTTAACTTACAAATGAAATTTTATTAATGCATCACTATTCAACCTTTCGGCTGATCTACAGTTTTCCACTGCACAAGACATTGTTCAAAAAAGTCACAAAAACAATTTTAAATCGACATAAATATCCGTAATTATGCAGTATACGGTTTTCTGCCATTTTTGATTTTTTATGAAAAATTGTTTATGGGGGCACCTACTAGGGTCCCTAGGACTCCAAATCCGCATGCGCCCGTTGGTTTTTTTTTTATTTTTTTTTGTTTTTTTTTAATTTTAAATATCCACTAATAAAAATTCGAAGAGAAAAATAAAAAAATATGAAAACAAACACCAAACGACAGACAACAATCTGTCCTCTGTCAAAATCAAAGAAAATGACATTGGTTGGTTGCGGATGCGGCAACTTCCAGTCGCCCGATCTGTGCTGTGATTCAAAATGGATGGTTCCATGGGGTCCTCCGATTTTAGGATGCGCAGTCGTCTTTGCCCATTCTTAACCCATTATATTTCTATGAACCGAACCGTCAAAAAATTAAAAATAAAAGAATGAAAATAATTTTCTCGGACCGCAAAAAATTAAATAAAATACGAGGTGCAGCATTGCCAAACTATAAGAGAAATACTTAGTTGAGCTCGCATTTGTACCCTGCGACCCTACCCTAACTAATACGTAAGTCAAACCCAAAATTGCAAAATTGTGATTCGCAAAGTCGCGATTCCAACGTATGATTCGACCGATTTGCGATTTGATCAGATTATACTGAATTTTTGTATTTTCGTTTAATTTACTCAAATTTTTTACGGTTTAATCAAATTCTTTTTGATTTTATATTTTTAGTTTTCACATTAAAATTTTCTTTGGGGTTTGACGAAATTATTTTTAAGTTTGATATTGTTGTTTGATCAATTTCCTTTCGGCAAAATTAAATTTCAACGTTTATATTTAATATATTTTTGCTCATTTTATGGACCCCCTATTCGTAAATACGACGCGACCATATAATATGCGACTGTGTAGGTACGTTGTCTATTTTTGTACAAAACCGCTACTAGTGGTACTAAACACTAAAATAGTAGCAACGAAAAGAAAATAGCCAAATTAACTTTGGTAATTAGTTTATGTTTAAGCTGTCGTAGGTGGTCATTTATCATTTATAAATTATTATATTAATTATTTTAAAGCTAATTGTGGATAACTTAGGACAATCATAATCATCATGTTACCACTAAATATAAAATTAAAAAACTCATATTAAGAACATTGTTTTTTTTTGCAAAATGAAAATTGTTTGAAATTAACTGTGTTTCGGACTTCCATTGTCTATATTTTATTTATACTCAACGTTTCGATCAGAAATTGTACTGATCGAAACGTCGTGTATAAATAGAAAACAGAGTTAATTTCAAACACATCTTTGTCTCAATTTTTCAAACAAAGGAAAATTTGCGTTAAGAAAATTATTTTAAGAAACTTCAAGTGCGCCACTGTTTTTTTATATATTAACATGTAATATATCACATTTTAGAGAGGGCAAAAACTAATTATTTTTTCAACTCCTATATTTTTTATTGTACTAAGAGATATTGTCTAAAGAGGGGGAAACACATATTTAAAGAAAACATATTCTATCACCGCCACTGGTTGTCTGAGCCTAAAAGTTGTTGCGGTATTGGTACCAGTCGGATTTTTGAGGACTTATTAGGGAATATTAAGGTTTGTAACCCTAGCTAATCTGTCATATCGTGCTCTCCAATGTCAGTACATCTTATAATGCTTGCTGAACATTAAAAGCCTTAGAAAGAAATTTTAAACTAATCGGCAAAAAATCAAAAGCGCTTCGAACCATGAACCATTTCTTAGTTTTTACTAAATGTGCCTTCCATTCAAAATTCAGCCAACTCAAGTATCTTAACGTTCAAAACAAAGCTAAGAGAAACTACATTTTTGACTTGTTTGTCCCGTGTTTTAAATGAGGCTCGCTTTTATGGTCGATGTGATACCAGAAAAGCTGATTGCAGTCATTGCATAACTTGGGAATGTACGTAACCTTACGGACTCAGCAACGTACACAACAGTTGCATTCGTCTGTTCTGTCATTGCATCCACAAACTGAACTCCTGATTTTCGATTGTTCAAACAGAAACAACTCAACTCAATTCAACAGAGCGAAAGAATATCGAAGTCCACCAGGAATTACCGCCCTCTATTGAACAATCGAGAACCCAGAAAGCGATTACTCACTGCTAACAGCAGATGTGTAGGTAGCATCGACTCTCCACGAGATATCTAAGATGACATCTATCTACAGGTTTCGTCTACACGCGATTGTAAATCGATAAATAACCGAAAGCTGACGTACTGCAAAGAAACCTAAAAACTGCACTTACCTCGATGATCTGTCTTCGTCCAACACGCGCTCTTGCTTTACGTCCTCATCTGTTTTCACTTCAAAGTGATCTAGTTCTGGTTCCACATTCTGCTGTTTGTTGTTTGGCAATCTATGAAATTAAAATTATTGGAATTTAGGACTATGCATAAATCTAAAATTATGCCTGGTGATAATAGAGTACTAATGCCCGTGTGCACCACTTCCCCTTACCTCATCCACCTGTTCAAGTGCCGTTTGAACTGAGGGTGACCCTTGAGATTTACTTGGTTTGCAAAAATTCCGAATATGTTCCACTTGGAAATTTTTTGGCAACGTAGCAGTTATTTGCATTTCTTTATATTTTTTGTGTGGTGACCATGATTACAAAGTTTAATTCTTCATCTTCGTCATCCCGAAGAAGTTCCATTTTAAGCACAGACCACCAGATCATTACCAAAAAATACCTCACATAACCGAAAAATGCGCTTATGCCGAAGTAATTCTACGGCCGAGGGGTTGTCCACCTTTGGCAAGAGGTGTACATATTTTGAGGGGCTGGATAACCCCTCGTCTACGGCCTATCTTAACTACAGCTTAAGTGCCACTTACAGGATATTTCACACTCTTGCAAACAAAAACTAAGCTTAAACTCGGCTTACATGTCAAGCCGAACTCGTGCACACGGGCTAATACTGCCAGAGCAAGCGAGATGTTGGCGCTCAATCCTATTACCAGCCCCTATGTAAACAATGGACATTCAAAAAGATATCGTAATATATTTTTGATAAAGAGGGAAATAGAAGTCAGCAGTAAGAAGTAACACTGCTGATACGTTGCGTCATATGACATCCTTAATGCTCTAATAAATAAATAGCGCTATTACCCCATTTGGTGTAAGGAGAGTAATGCTCGTGTGTACCACTTCCGCTTACCTCCTCTAGTTCTTCAAGTGTAGCTTAAACTGAAGGTGACCCTTGAGATTTACTTGGTTTGCAAAAGTTCCGAATATGTTCCACTTGGAAAAAGTAAGGAAAGTATTGGCAACGTGGCAGTTAATTGCATTATTCTGTATTTTTTGTGTGGTGACCATGATTATTACCTGTCAGCTGTCAAAAAGCAACGTAAAATTTGAGGTTGTTTAAAAAAAAGCAAATTTTCTTGATGATTTATGATTATATGAAGCAAAAGGCAAATAAAACTGCTACAATATAATTGGCCAACTATAAAAACTGACTATTTATTATTACATCACCAGACCAACCCAAACCCTTTTTGAGTTTCTTTGCAACGAATTTGCGAAAAAAGTAAATTATTCGCTTAGGAAAAAAAAGTTTGCTTTTAAGTATTGTGCAAAGTTTTAAAAATATTATTTTTTTTGGTCATTCCAAACCTTTTGTAAAAGGTATCTTCATCAAAAGTGTTGAAATAATCCATTCTTTGAAAAATCCTTTTTGGTATTCCATTAATTACAATTAAGTCTAATTCTACTCTTCTTCGTCATCCTGAAGAAGTTCTGTTTTAATCACAGACCACTAATCATAGAAAGATTTTAAGGCAATAGAACAATTTTATAAAGTCATAAAATTAATGGCTTTTATTTAAAAACATTACCAAAAAATACCTCACATAACCTAAAAATGCGCTTAAGTCGAAATAATTCTACAGATTATCTGAACTACAGCTTAAGTACCACTTACATGATATTCCACACCCTTGCAAAACCAAAACTAAAGCTTAAGATCGGCTTACATGTGAAGCCGGAACTGTACACACGGCCATAAGAGTAGCACCAGGGTCACCCCTGTAATAAGAGGCGACGAAGCAGGTTACTGACAGTTGCACATGATATTTGCAAGCGTAAACGGTTGTTTGTGTTCCCATAAGATTAACTTTTCCGACTTGCTTGTTGTAAATCAGCCTTAAGACTGGATCCACAAGCATGCGCATCCAACCAATCATCCTGAAGCGAATAAAATCACGCACGTTCCAAGGTTACAACGGATTGAATTTAGTCAATTTCATTAATTACTATGAACAAAAAACAGGTCTGTTAAACGTATTGACTCATTGGTGATTCACATGAGTCAATCCGTTCAACGAACCCGTTTTTTGTTACTAAACTCCTGTCCATTAGAATTTATCAAAACTTTGCAATAGGCACATTTTACGTTGATAAAATATTTGGCTGGACATATTGTTAAAAAAATATATTAAAAATAAAATACATAAATAAACATTTTAATCGGTCCGCTATCGAAGGAAATTATTTACCAAAAATTCTACCGTAAAATTCTAATCAAGCACACAATTAGGCAATGCCATTTTTCTAAATTTTGTGCAGTTTTTTTGTCAAAGCTGTACTTCAATTTAAAAATACAAAATTAAAAACGTCTGAGCTATTTTTAGAAGAAAAAAAACAGCCCTTACCTTGAGAAATTGTCTTCGTCAAATATGCATTCTTGCTTTACGTCCTTCTCCGTTTTCAGTTCAGAGTGATATAGTGCTGGTTCTATATTCTGGTCTCTGTTGTTTGGCAATCTGTAAAATTAAAATTATTGGAATTTAAGACTTTGCATAATATTCTTAACAACCACTGAAAACAAACAAAAAAGATAAAGAAACTAAAATTTTCTTTGCATGCGGGTCAAAGTTAAAGGATAAAACTTTAACACTTTTTTCCGGATGTCTAGCAAAAATCTAAAACCAAATTCCCGTCTTCTCTTATATTTGTTTTTTTAGCTTTATGTTCCAAATATGTTTTTTATTTCATTTATATACAGGGTGTTTCAAATTCGATGCTCACCATGGGGATCTCTTAAACGATAGGAGATACGAAAAGGTTTAAATTAGGGCAAAGTTGCGCAATATGATGCTGTGCTAAAAACTAAAAAAAAAAGTGTACAAAAACAGAAATCTTCATTTTTAGTTTTTATTTTTCTGCGCCCTTATTTCTAAAGCTGTCAAAAAACGCTTAAAACTTTCTACAGGCACTTTTTTAAGATCTACCCAATGAGATAGATGTCCATTTTCTCTCCTACCGTTTGGTTCATAAAGGATGCCAGATATTTTACAACCTCATTTTGACAAGTACCTGATGTTTTGAGTTAAGTGACCATCATCAGCCCAAATTCAAACATTAAAAAAACAAAGAAAAAAACGTATTTTTAAAATATTAGCTAAAGTTATTATATTATATATATATATATATATACATTATAAACTGGGCATTGTCGAAAAGTTTACATTTTTGGCGAGGTATGGTTTTGCCATTTTGTTTATGTTATTGCGGAGTTTTTGTGCTTTAAAATTTTAATCCTGTGATTGCGTGCGTTATTATTACGGGGAAACACTAGACAACACTTTTCAATTTTTTACGGTAGTGTCCACTCTTTTAATAGGTTTTCCAACAGTAAAAAAATATGAAACATAAACCTACATTTCAATCGATGCGCCTGCCCATTACACTCTTCGTCTATGGGTTTTTTCCAGGCCAACTTGATTGGGAGAGTTATTATCGGTACGCATTTTTCTCGAGAAGAGCAAGGGAGGGCCGGTATAATCTCGTACTTATATGGTGCATGCGCAGTAGATTTTTCGGCTCGGGTTCAAAAAAGCGATGTTTAATTTGGCGACATTGAAAAGGGCGATATTTTAAAAGAGCGACATTCGATAGAGCGACAATTAAAAAAGCGACATTTAAAACAGCGATATATTAAAACAGAGACAAATGAAAATAGAAAAATAAACATTTAGTTAAGTAAAGGGATAAATTGTTTGACATTGCTAAAAGCGTGTTCTTCAATAATGTGACGTAATTTTTTCTTTTGAATGAAGTACTTTTTTTTTGGTTTCGCACTCTCTAATTCCATCTCTGTATCTTGTTATATACACTTCGCATTTATTTTGTTCATTTTGGATTTGGTCCAAAAGCTTATGGAATGTTAGATGGTGGCAATCGAGTGCATTTTGGAATGCATTATGACAGGCCTACATTTCAGAGATTTTGGTAAAGCATGGTGAATTCTTTGGCCTACATGGAACCCACTTCCTCCGGAAAATACTCATTGATAATCTCTAATGTAAAGTGTACACTTGATTTTAAAGAAAAAACGCATACATGCAGTCACAAAATTGACCTTTCTAAAAGTGTACAATATATACGGACTACCAGCTAAAATGCCTAAAAACTTCAAAAGTAAAATATTTTTTTACTTAAATTAAAGGCAACCTTATTTTTATATTAAATTTTGCATAATACTAAAAAATCAGCAAAAACAATGTTTTAGTAAAGTCTATTGAACAATATCAAATTATCACTCGAGTAACGGTCGAAGGCTGTTTTATAAAGAGGGCGGTAAATAGGAAACTTGGATTACGACAAAAACGATGGTAAACTTAATACTAATTATTTTAACTTAAAAAAGAACTAAAATAATTTAGTATTTAATAGGATCACCATTTTTCTCTATTACAAGCTGCAAACGTCTGGGCATTGAAAACGTTAAATTTTGAAAATACTGATGGTCTTCTGAGGGCTGATCCAATGCGCGATAAATAGCATCGCTTAACTCTTCAGCATTTCGTGCTCTCCAATTCCTTTGGTATATTATTTTAACGATTTGACCTCATATATTTTCCATTGAGTTAAGGTCAGCGCTGTTGGCTGGCCGAGGAAGTGTTTCTATATTATTATTCTGAAACCATTGGCGAACAAAATTAGCAGTGTACACTATTGAATCTTCCTTCGATTCTCCAAAAAAAACCCAAACCTCTAGCACTAAACCAGCCCCACATGTTTACAGAAAAATGTCCAGCTTTTTTAATTTGGTTTGTATATTCGGGTTCAAATCTAGAATTTGGTGGACGATAAACTAAAATTCTCCTGCCGCTTGAAGATGATTGAAAAATTTTTTCGTCAGTGAAAACCACCCTCTCCCAGAAGTCATTATTACGAAGAACGTTGTTTAGTGCAAAAATCACTCTGGGCTGTTTTTGTTCTTCTTTGCAGCAAGAGACTTCTGATTTCGTTACTCTTTTATTTACTGTTGCTAAAGAACCCGGAATGAATGTTACATTAGCTGCTTCAACCGACGTTGAAAAATGATTCTGTCTGAGATGGTCAATAAGTCTCTCATCTTGCACTTCAGAACTTACTTTTGGTCGTTCTGATCCATCTTTCCTATCCGTAGAATTATTTTCAATCCAGCGCTTTTTCCATCGTGTACATCTCTTTGGGGTACAAAACTTAATGCTAGTAGCATTTTGCAGCACATTCTCATATCTTCTCGTTCTCTGTAAATATTAGTCATTCCTTTTGTTTAATGTTTCGCCACAAGCTTTATGACAAATGAAAATGACACCCTACTGGCTCTACCTGTGGAAACGTGTTTTTTATAGCATTTATGGATGAAAGCTCAAAGTCGGTGACAACTCCAAGATTTTTTTAAAAACATGATTGTAGTTATCCATTCGTTTGTCTTCAAGGAGCGCGAAAATCATTGGCACCGCCTTGCTGTTAATGAGTGCATGTATAGTTTTTAAATTCCGCTTAAATTCGCAAGTTTGTTGGTGTCCCAAATATTAAAATACGTTTTTCTTGTTTATCTACGGGATCATGGAGAAGAAATATTTCACCTCTGCTACTTTTCTTGTATTTTTCCAGAATTACGACATCTGTGGCTGACGCAAAACTTGTAGTCGGCCCACCTTCTGGACGCCTTCGTCGATTAATGACTTGTATAATGGCAATAATACAATCTCTTCTTCGTTAAGATTGTTTATGTTAGCTCCAATAATGTTTCTCGGTCTAATCTCAAGTTTTTTTGTTCGTCGCCTGCGCACTAGTTTAAAGGAGGCGGAACAACGTTAAAGTTAGCAATTTGAGTAGTCGCGTATGTCGGTGTTTTATTATATCGATGTTTTAAATGTCGCGGTTTTGAATGTCGCTATTTCAGTATATCGCTCTTTTAGTATGTCGCTGTTTTGTCTAAATGCCGCTCTTTTAAATGCCGCTGTTTAAATATATCACCTTTATTACTGTCGCCATTTTAATATATCGCCTATTTCAATGTCGCTCTTTCAAATGTCGCCCAAATTACACATCGCTTTTTTGAAGCGAAACGCGATTTTAAATCGTCTTCTTTGTTTTTCAAAATTATTTTCGTTAAAGATTTTGCGACACTTTGGCCGTTATAGTATCTCATAGTTATATGTGTAAAACGATTTACCAAATTTCATATTATTCTTTTCTTGCTGGGAAAGAAAAACCATACCTAAAAATGTACCGTTTATTTATCACCCTTACTTGTCATTTCCACGCTTTTTTTATTTTTTCAGTGAAGAATCAGTGAAGGACTAGTAACATTAAAGCGAAAAGCATAAAGCTCCATTTTTTATCAAAACCAGTACCGGATTAAACAAATACAGATTCCTTCATACAGTAAATCTCCTTTACTTTCTCCGGAAGAAATAAATTCACCAACAAAACATACAGAGACCACAAAATTAAAACGCAACTTTCAAAGATCGATACTTTCTCAGAAGACGTCACATTTAAACGAAGAATTAGATCCAATCTTTCTTAAACAAATAAGTCAAGTAAAAACTGTCCCCATTATTATATTATAAAAGAACCAACTCATATATTAAATGGCTGACTTACTGAAGAACCAACTCATATATTAAATTATTGTGTAAGTTTAAGAAACGCAGATCCATAGAAACAAATACATTTTTTTTTCTTCTCTTATATCGCCTTAGGGGTTTCAGAAAAAAAACCGACAAAACAAAAATAATTTTTGACTACAATACAAAAATGAGTAAATTATAAAAAGGACCAAAGCACTTTGGTCCTTCGTTTGTTCCTTGTTTGTTCCATCCAAGATCTTTTGGTTTCTTTTCGGTTGAAGTAACTGATTTGGAGGTTTTTTAACTTCTTTTTTTGTTTTGGAGCATAATCCTATTGGAAATATTAACACGCCAGGACGAATCCGTATCAGGTAACTTGGATAAGTGCCAGTGCGGAACGATGCCTATTTGTGAGTGATTCAAGGTTGGAAATCAAAGTGTATGATGGTGTCTAATGATGTATGAGGAGGTTGACCAGTGACACCATTGATGAGCTCACGCTGGATACCCAGAGCAAAACATCGTTTAATTATTTCTCTTTTCGCTTTGGTCCTTCGTTTGTTTCTTGTGGGATGCTCATCCAAGCTTGAATTTTCGTTATTTCCACCCAACATCTTTTGATCTTTTGTTTTTTTTTTATAAAAATCTTCCTATAAGATCTTTTTAAATTATTGTGCTATAAAAATGCCTTAGAGAAAGAGAATACTAGGAAAAAAGATTTTAGTCCCAAAAAGTCAAGTCCAAAATGTCAGAAGGTGATATTAAATGAGCGAATCGCTTCTTACCTGAGAGGCAATAACAAGTTCAAACCAAGAAGAAGACAAACATCCACCAAAGAACCGAAGATCAAAAATTTCCTCCAGAAATTGATAAAAATAATTAAGTTTTGATATCAGATGTTGACATAGATGGAATAAGGCTTCAGCATTTAAAAAATTGATTAGGAGAGGAACTTAGCACATTATCTTAAAGTTTTTTCTTAAGAATTCAATACCCTTTTGTGTTTTTCCAATTATATATGGCATATATCTTTGTTCATTTAGAAAAAAAGACGGTGGTTTACGTCCTATAGCTGTTGGCTTAATATTGCGCAGACTAACAGAAAACATTTTTTTTTACTTTTTAAAATTTTAGGACGAATTTTTCGACTTTTTCAACTGGGCGGCGATATATTGCTTACCCTCATTTAGAAAATTAAGTATTACTTAAAATAATCTTTATTCCAACGCTAAGATCAATCGAAATTCAATCCTTTTGAGAGTTAAACAACACACAGCCCGCCCCCCCCCTATTTTGTTTACTGATTCAGAACATTATTTCGCAATTAAAATCAGAAATAAATTTGTTTTATCTGGATGACAGCACTCTAGCGGGGGACCTAAAAATTAACTTTAAAAATTTGAAATTGTAATAATTTCAACAAACTTCAAGGGATATTTTTTCAAATCACAAATCAACTATAAATAAAATGTCATTAGTAAGAAAAACAAATTAATTCCAGTTCCTGAAATCCTTGAACATTTTGATGTACTCCATAAAAGCACATTGGAGAAAATTGCAAAATGAATATTAAATGAGACTGACAGACTGGGTGGCTTGGGAATTCGGAACTCTTCTACCTGTTTTGGAGCTTTGCTAGGTTTAATCAACAATTCTCGCAATGCAACGGGCGGCCCCCTCTCTCCTCAGCAGTTCTGCAGTCCACGGTGTACAAAACACGCGATAAAAGCGGTTGACCGGAAAATTAACGGGACACAAAAAGGGTTTTGGTTTTACATTTGGTCCTGATTCTGGTTGAACCAGAACCGTTTCTTTCGATTTAAAACAATAACGTCACAGTTGCAACTCGGTCATGAAATTTTAGAAGTAGCCTGGGAGGTTGGTTTGGTACCTTGATTGTAAATATAACCTTTAAAATATTGCTGAATTATAAGTATTTTTTCTTTTGAGTAAAATCAAAGATTTCTTTACAAGATTATACAGGGTTCCTAAGATTTTCCTTAGGGATAGGATTTCAATAAATCAAACAGAAATGGCATAGAAAGTTCTGCGCGCACAAAAGAAACAGGTATAATGAGCAATGGTGCCAGCTTGTTATTATCTCCGCACTGCTTTCATGAGAAAAAATTGTCGCCACTCTTTCATTGTGAGCATAAATCATAGTTGCAATAATAACCGTTAACAAGATGTCTGCAAATTCCGCTAGATGGCGGCCACACCATGAGATGAATTTAGATGTTTTCAGGTCCAAATCACAGCTTTTTCTTGCTTAAAGGAGGCGGCAGGATCCATTATTTACGATACTGAGCGATAAACTAGTGAGTTTGTTAACATTAGAAAGAAATATCTTCGCTTTTAATTAAATTTCTTTCCATTCTGTTCTACTAGTGACATCTATCCGGAAACGGCCAAACCATGCAGCTAGCACTAGCAGCCAAAGAAATCAATAAACGGCGCTGTTTTTCCTGCAGAGCTTTTTGCTTGCGATATTATTGATTTTAAATAAAGCTGGAGGAGGAGTTTTATGACATGATCTCGAAACATGTAGCGAACCAATTCTTCAAAACTAGCGGGAGGGTAAAAGCGAAAAATAAGGGGCTGCCAATATTTGTAACACCCAAAAAGCGGTGAAAAGATTTATTTTCCTCTGTTTCTTTACAAAAAACGTTTTTTTACGAAAAACTTGAGCTCTGCCACTTTTTTTATTTTTTTGTTTAACTTTCTCGAAATTTTCGTCATACCGTAGAAAAAAATTATTTCCCCCATGGTCATACTCTACTTTTATTTGAAAAAATTTTGAAACAGACACGGGATCAGTTTTCCTAAAACGGGGGATCTTGGTTTCGAGTGAGAAGATAAAGGGCGCCGCAGACAAAAATTTTTCAATTAAATTAGCCGAACGCAAAAATGTTAGAAAAACAAAGCACGAAATAAAAATGGAACGCAAAGAAATAGGTCTAAAGAGTATAATTTTTAAGAAAAAAATATCAATTTTCTCGCCCTCCTCCACTGGGACTACAGGGGCCGTGCACAAATTACGTAATGGTCATAGGGGGGTTACAAAACGTTACGTAGGGGGGAGGGGGGTTTTCGACAGCGTTTGCATTTGTGTGAAACTAAGAAAATTTGGAATGAAAATAAGTGAAGTTTTTTTTTTTTTTGGGGGGGGGGGGTAGTGGTCTTGAAATCGTTACGTAATATTAAGGGAGTGGCGTGCCAAATCGTTACAAAACATTACATAGGGAGGGGGTCAAAAATTGGTAAAATCACCGTTACGTAATTTGTGCACGGCCCCACATCTGACTGTTCCTCCTTTTTGATTTCGAATCAAAGTGCAAAACCCGGGTTGGACGTTCGAAGGCGTCAAGCCGTCCTATTTGCTTGATGCCGTGTAAAGCGTCTCCCTTTTACCTTTTGGGGATTTTCGACTTAGAATTTGGTCCCGGTTCTGGTTGACATTATTTTGACAAAAGTTTTGACAACGGTTCTAAAACAATGACGTCATATATAATCTTGTAAAGAAATCTTTGATTTTACTCAAAAGAAAGAATACTTATAATTTGGCAATATTTTAAAGGTTAGCAGCAGCAGGCAACCTATAAACAGATTGTGAGCTGCGTTTTCGGATCGCAGGACAGCTACACGGGATGCCGCTGGACCTCGACCAAATTGGATGCAGGAGAGGTAGCAGGTCGGTGTTGAAGGTGACTATTCCAAAGGAGCCAGCAGGAATTCCTAGCAGAAGGTAGCAAGTGTCAGTGTTGAATGTGACTATTCTAAAGGAACCAGTTGGAGCTTCGACCAATTTGGACGAGACCCCAATTGGTGGAACCTGGAATAGCCTTCGATTTTGAACACGTATGCGGGCTGAGAAGAAATATTCTATCGTCCCAACCAAGTTCTGCTCAGAAGGTAGCGATGTTAGAAAGATTCAAGTCTAATATGTATCAACACCACTTCGGAGCGGGTGTAAAGCTGGCGGCGTACTGGGTATACTTGCTACGCAGTGTAAAGATTCCTGCCCTCGAAAAAAAGGCAAAATTAAGTCCTCTTAGGGAAAGAAAACTTGCATCCTAAGAGTATATGAAGGCCTACTTGCCAAGTTTAAAAAAGCCACCCCTCCTCTACTACTATTGGTGTCAATTCTTCCTTTTCATGGTTTTAACTTTCAAGACGAACCATATTTGGTTTGCTGGGACCATCGACGTTTAATCGAGATAACAGATATAGTTTCTTAATAAAAACAATTAAAAACCAGAAAACCCCATATAGTGGAGTAAATTCGTAAAAAGAAACTGCAAAAAGCGTATATTTTTTTCATATTTGGCACAGTAATACCTAATACCAAAAGCTAAAATTCCAGTCCAGGATTCTCCATTTTCCGGCCCCAGAAACCAAGATGGCGGCTGTCAAAGTTAGGAAAAAATGTTTTCTACGTTTTCAGAAAAATTAAATCTAAATCAATTGGGTAATAGTGAGAAGGTCCCACTTAATCCAAAAATATAAAAAAAAGTTGACATGTGTCACTTCAAAACAAAATGGCGGTCAGAATTCAAAAATTTAGTTTTTCTTTGATTTTTTCTTTACTTTTTAAGTGATGATCTATTTTAATGTATCATATTAAAGCTACTAACCGGCTAATGTTAAGAAGCGGGTGCAAAGATGGCTCTTGATATGTCAAAAATATAAGAGACCTTATTAACCTATAGACAACATTAAAAAAAAAATTTGGAGAACAAAAAAAATGCAACACCATGAATATGAATAATTATTTGAATGAAAACTATTTTGTCGAAACTATTTTTTTTGGGTTTTTCGCCACTAAGTCAAGGAAATTGTTTCAAAAATATGTTAAAACTCACTGCGTAAATTCATAAAGAGAAAAAATTGTTCGTTTGTCAGTAGTTTTTAAATAAGATAAAAAATTTGCCTGTACAAGCAAATCTTAACTAGAATCTAAGTACTTATCTGACGTTTCGGCAGAAATTCTACTGCCGTTATCAAAGGAGTTTATTCTTTCCAAAATTTTTTTCGATTCTTTTTTTAAATATCTGTCTGTTGTCATACAACTGACTGACTTTGACTGATGTATATTTCAAATATTAACTTGACAGTTTGGTGCGTCGATAGTAGCCAACAAGGTATTGGGTGAATTTAGTAAAATTTAAAATTAAAATTATATTTATTTGAGTGTTTTCGAAAATACAAATTTTTTATTTTAAAATATCAAGTATTAAGATTATCTTTTGACTGACTTTAAGAAAAAATACATTAGAAAACCAAAGAACATCAATGCTATTTTTTAATTTATTTAAAAAAAAAACCTTTTTGAACATCTTGTTTTGAAATTGGAAACCAAACTGTATTTATATCAACTGATATGCTAGCTATGCATTCATCTTCATTAAGATATATGCAAGCTGCTTCTTTGATGTTTCGTCTAATTTTGTCTGGTTCTTTTTGTAATATACTGGTTTCTCTCCACATTACTCTATGATCATTTTCAAAAGAATGTTGGCAAATTTTAGACCTCTCCCAGTCTCCCCTTCTGAGGTACCCCTTATGGTCATTTATTCTAACTTCAAGAGGCCTTGAAGTTTCTCCAATATAAAATTTACCACACTCGCAAGGAATTTTATAAACGATATTTTTTGAGTTTTGCTAACCATTTAATCTTCCATAAAAATATTACTCATTAGAGGAGAAATAAGAGAGCCCATTGCCATCCCAAAATCCTGTTGAAAAAAATTCCGCTGAAAATATGTTGTTTTTATGCATAATGTGAGAAGTTCCAAAATAGCATTGACGCTCAGTGTAGTTCTTTCGCCTAAATTTTTATCATTTTCTAATCGATGTCTTACTATAGAAAGGCTTTTATCTACAGGTACATTTGTAAAAAGGCTCACCACATTAAAACTCACCATCAAGTGATTGTTATTAAAATTGACCTCGGATAATTTTTCTAAAAAGTGTTGAGAATGTTTTATAAATGAATTTGTATTTCCTACTAAGAGAATTAATGCTTAATTTGTTTGGACAATAACACATTTTTACAAGAAAAGCAAATAATAAAAGAGGTCTTAATTAAAAATTCGTATCCAAATAACTTCATCGAAAATTCTTTTAGACAAATCGAATTTCCAAGACAACGCGAACGTAGACATAATAATGTACAACCAACAAATTTAATAATTCCTTTTATACCAGGTATTTCGGAAAAAATTAAACGAATCGCTAATAATTATAATATTAGAGCAATTTAAAAAAAAATAAATACTCTTAGATCAATTCTAACCAAAACAAAACCATTAAATGCTTAGCAAAACTTAAAAAATATCGTTTATAAAATTCCTTGCGAGTGTGGTAAATTTTATATTGGAGAAACTTCAAAGCCTCTTGAAGTTAGAATAAATGACCATAAGGGGTACCTCAGAAGGGGAGACTGGGAGAGGTCTAAAATTTGCCAACATTCTTTTGAAAATGATCATAGAGTAATGTGGGGAGAAACCAGTATATTAGAAAAAGAACCAGACAAAATTAGACGAAACATCAAAGAAGCAGCTTGGCAGTTTGGTTTCCAATTTTAAAACAAGATTTTCAAAAAGGTTTTTTTTTAAATAAATTAAAAAATAGCATTGATGTTCTTTGGGTTTCTAATGTATTTTTTCTTAAAGTCAGTCAAAAGATAATCTTAATACTTGATATTTTAAAATAAAAAATTTGTATTTTTATAATGTAATTTAACATCGAAAACACTCAAACAAATATAATTTTAATTTTAAATTTTACTAAATTCACCCAATACCTTGTTGGCTACTATCGACGCACCAAACTGTCAAGTTAATATTTGAAATATGCATCAGTCAAAGTCAGTCAGTTGTATGACAACAGACAGATATTTAAAAAAGAATCGAAAAAAATTTTGAAAAAAATAAAACTCCTTTGATAACGGCAGCTGAATTTCTGCCGAAACGTCAGATAAGTACTTAGATTCTAGTTAGGATTTGCTTGTGTGTAGGCAAATTTTTTATCTTATTTAAAAACCACTGACAAACGAACAATTTTTTCTCTTTAGGAATTTACGCAGTGGGTTTTAACATATTTTTGAAAAAATTTCCATAACTTAGTGGCGAAAACCCCAAAAAAAAGTAGTTTCGACATCATGAATCCGCCACAAACATATAGATTTTATTGAAAACTATTTGAAGAGTAGAGTAGAGTAGAGTATGCAATTTTTATCTGAAAGCAAGAGAGCATTTACTGTGTCTAAGCTTGTTTCAATAGATTGCGTATTAAGGTGTATGATACTTAATTTCTTTGGCTCACACTTTTTGTTCTGGTTGTGTGTCTGTGAAGATTCAGAAAATGGTTTATGATTATACCAGCTGGCCATATATCGGGATTCATTAACATTGCTTTCTGTTTTTCAGGCAATAATAACTTAAAAGAGCTCTTGTACTTATCTGTTCTTGTTTTAATTTTTTCGCACTGTACGTTATCAGATACTTTGTTTGTTCAAGAATTCAATAGCTTGTTCTTCTGTGGTTGTTGGATCTAATCCTAATATAAATATGCCACAATAATTTTGTGCCACATTTAATTTTATATTTGTTTCATTTTTACCCTTAATCGGGTTTGGACGACTGCCTCTCGGGATCCTTTTGCGGTAATGAACATCCTGCCATTCTTCACTACATTTTGTTGGCGATTTTTCACCGTTTTTTTCTGGATTTTTTTCATTTTTGTTGTTATTTTGATTTTGACTTTGTAAAGTTAGGTTATGTACATCGTTTTCTTTTGCTATGGTTCTGCATACGATCACCTCAGAATAAGAAGGAGAGGTAGATGGTTTCAAATTACAAACCTTAACTAGTTCTTTATTGGATTCTTGCAGATTTGAAAACTCAGTAGTAAGTTTTTCAATTTTATCCAAAAGTATTGTTAGCAAAGATTTTTCAAGGCGTTCACTTTCTTTGCCTATTAAGTTTTCAATATTTTGAATCTTTCCATTCATTTTTTCTGTCTCATCTTTAAAGTTTTTAATTTCCTTCAAATAGTCCTCTTCACGGACTTTCTTTTTTTTGCAATCTTCACAATAAAGAAGGAGAGATCTTTGAGACAAATATAACGCGTCCATCTCTGTTGTAGACAATGCTGCACAATCCTTGCAAAAAGATCTTTTACATCTGTCACATTTTGCTCCAAAAACCTCTTCGGCTGTAGGTCGCCTTTTTAAAATGCAATCCTTTTTGCAGGTATCACATTTAAGTTGCATTGTGACACTCTTTGTTGAGTTGTGTTGTTGCTGTGTGTATACGTTATCCCAAAAGAAATATTTGATAAATTTTTTGTCTTCTAATCTTCCCTTTTTTCACAGATTTTTTATATTCATTTTCAAAAACATACACATAAAAGACGTTTTCTAAAAATTTTAAATCATTTTTCTCGTAGTTTTTGGTCTTTTTGGATTGCTTACAGTTTACTTAAAAAATGAAAATGCCAAGAGTTCGCGGTCACCAACAATTTCATCATTTAAGCGACTTCGAGAAAGAACGCATCGTGGGCATGAAGAAGTCTAGTTTTGGTTTACAGGAAATTGCAAGAAGGGTTAATGCCAATCCATCAACAGTGTTAAGAGTTTGGAGAAGGTGATCCAATGATGAGACGTCGTGCAGGTTCTGGACGCCCTAGATTATTACAAGGTCGTGATTTACGGCATCTCAGACTTCTTGCTCTCAGAAATCGACGGGACAGTATACGCCAAGTAAGAGAGGTTCTAGATTAAGTGTCCTCTAGTCCTCATCAACGGCAATCTGACTGTTCGGTGACCTACAAACTATCCAAAATGCGATCTTTCAAGAAGATAATGCCAAACCGCATATTGCTCGTGAAACAATGGACTTCTTACATGAACTTGGCATAGAGACTTTGGAATGGCCAGCAAGATCGCCTGACTTGTCGCCTATCGAACACATATGGTATATGATAGGTCGCAATCTTAGTCGATTACCACGTTCCCCTGGAAACTTAGATGAACTCTGGTATGCCGTAAGGAGCATTTGAATTAGTGTTCCTAAATATGATATAGATGAAGATGATAGATATCTTATTTTGTCAATGCCCAATATAACAAACGAGTGCAAAAATAACCATGGAGGAGCAACTCATTATTAATTTTTTGATGATTATCATGGAGGAATCTTCTTGGAAATATAATCAATTACTAAGAGCATCCTAATATATCAATATATAAATATATTACTTTCAAAATATTTTTTCTGGTGTTGCATTTTTTCTTGTTCTCCAGTATATATTTTTTAGTAGATACTATTAGCGATGGGTTCGTATCTGCTACAATTTTAAAAATCATTTGATTTGACATTTGATATTTAAAATTGCGGCCAAACTATCGAGAAAAAAGTAATTTTCCCCTTCTGGTGCGCTATTTACACTAACGCCATGCAATATATCAATTTGTACTAAATCGAGGACGCTTGTCTCAAAAAATAATGACGTTTCTTAATTTTAGTCGAGGCCATCTTGATTTGGGAATGACATGTGTAATTTTTTTTTGCAATTTTTGTGAAAAGCGTCCTTGATTTAGTATAAATTTATATATTGCATGACGTTAGTGTAAATACCACACCAGAAGGGGAAAATTACTTTTTTGTCATTACACTTTATGTCAAATCAAAAGTTTTTTTAAATTGTTCCACTAAAAATAATTTTAAAAAAATGTTGTCTAAATTAGTAAGTTCTCTTATATTTTTGACATATCAAGCGCCATCTTTGTACCCGCATATAAACTCTTAATCTTTTGTATTTTGAGATCAAGAAGCCGATCAGTAGCTTTAATATGAGACATCAAAAAAGATCATCACTTAAAAACTAAAAAGATTATTAAAGAAAAACTAAATTTTTGAAATCTTGCCGCCATTTTGTTTTGAAGTGACATATGTCAACTTTTTTATATTTTTGGATTTGGACCTCCTCACTATTACCCAATTGACTGCGATTTGATTTTTCTGAAAACGTAGAAAACACATTTTTTCTTAACTTTGACAGCCGCCATCTTGGTTTCTGGGCCCGGAAAATGGGGAATCACTATGCCAAATATAAAAAATACACCCTTTTTGCAGCTTTCTCTTGACAATCCCTACGAATTTACTCCACTAATATGCACGGCTGGGCTTCTAAATCTGGAGGAGGAGGAAAGCAATGCATGGCTTCTTCTTTTGGTAACCTTTCGAACGCCACTTGCATAGACACTTTGACCGACATTTCAAAAGCATAAAAAAAAACGGCAAGCAAGCCTTGGAAGAGAAAAACAAAAAAATACGAGGAATACGAGGAACTTATTTGTGTGTTGATACTTTTATTCCTTGGGGTGATGAAACAAAAAAGCTAATTTTTAAAATATGTCAAAAGGCTAAACAAAGCTCAGTTTTGTCAACTAAAGGATCAACTATGTTGGGAATTTGGAACCTTTGGTTGCACTAAAACAAAATTATGATTGTTTTCCACAAAACCAAAACTACACTTTTTTGCGCGTTTCGCTAACAACGTTAGCATCATCAGGAGACGATAAACAATGTTTATCATCTCCTCCTCATTGTTTATCGTCTCCTGATGATGCTAACGTTGTTAGCGAAACGCGCGTCGAGTGCAAAAGTGTAGTTTTGGTTTTGTGGAAATCAATCATAATTTTGTTTTTTGAACTAAAGGATCAGCCTCACCATCCAATAAGTCAATATTGTAAGCATTTTAAAACAATTCCAATGGTCCCGGACTTGGAGAAGAATTTTGACGTTATATGAGTCGTCATGTGCTTTATTTTGTATTGTTGTGATTTAGTAATAGTAGTCAGATAAAACGTTTCTTCTACATTTTATTGTCAGAGCTTTACTTCAGGAGATATCAAAGGATTCAATAGCCAATTTTTTGGGTTAATATAAAAAAGGGTTGTTTGAATGTGGTAGATAATGTTAAACTTGAGAGTAAACTACAGTTTCGAACTTCCATTGTCTTCATTTTTTTCTTTTTCACGATTCGAATGCTTATGTATCTGCAATCGTCATCAGGTGAATACAGCATTCACCCGATGACGATTACCATTCAGGTTCGAAACTCTAGTTTACTATCATAAAAAAAAAGTCGAGTTATTTTCAGAAAAAAAAACAGCACTTACTTTGACGGAGTTCCTTCGTCCAACATGTATTCTTGCTTTACGTCAAAGTAATCTAGTTCTGGTTTAATATTCTGGTCGTTGTTGTGTGGCAACCTGTAAAATAAAAGGTATTATAATTGAAGGCTTTGCATAATTTTTTTTAGTAAACAAGGAATAGAGACCTAAACCAAACAAAAATACTAAAGAATTTGAAACATTAATTTGCATGCCGGTCACATATCTATTATTATCAGTAGGGTTAAAAGATAAAACTTCAACCCCTTTTTTGAATGTATGTATTTTTTGCTACTGTCAGTTGGCCATCGTCAGTTTTAGGGTTTTATTGACACCCTCCAAACAACCGGTACTAGTATAAAATAGCTATTTATGTATCTAGGTCATAAAGGAGGCGTTTAACCCCCGCGGCGTGGTAATAAAAACACCAGCCGCCAGGCGAGGGTTTTTACACGCTGATGGTGTCAAACGCATTTTATGACTGAGTTACATACAATATTTTATGCACAACCGCATAATTTTTGTAAAAAAAAATATTTTAAAATATTTATTTTTTTTTTGGTGTCAAAATCTCTGTAATATTTTGACAATAGATAAATCATCAGTTGACAAATATTTAAGTATTCGAAAGTGACCTGTTGTATGGTTATTTCTGTCATTCTCAATCAAGCAATCTGAGACACAAAACAGTTGCTTGTCATTAGCAACCACAAAATATGTACCTACGGGTATAGAAGGCGATCTGACAACTTAGGGCCCTGTTATAAGTTTTTTGCTACTGTTGCGCCTCTAGTGACTCGGTCCCGAAGCTTAAATTAGGGTAGCGGCGATGGCGTCGGGAAATTTGAATTCGGGTATTTTTTTTAAGTATTTCAGTTAATTAGAAACAACATTATTTTGGAAAACCTAATTCATAAATAGTTAATTTTATTTTCAAAAATATTGTTGATTCTAATGACTATAAATAAATAAACAAAATGCGTCATATTTAATATATTATATTATTCCTTTTAGAATGTATTTATTAATAAACTATTTATTCTGCTTCCCATGCCGGCCTCAATAGCAGCAGTTTCTTTTAAGACTTGCGAGTTTTCTTCGTTTTTAAAAAATTTGGTGTAACTGGTTACCCATAAGCATTTTTGAACGGAATGGGCTAAAAAAAATGTACCTAATTAACAAATAGGCTAAATAAATGCCCTATCAGTCTTATTAGAGCCCTAATAGACATCAAAATTGGTGATACCGTAGGTAAAATCGGTTATTTTTCTCCCGAATCCAAAAATAACCGAACCGAAATACGTTACTTACGGAGCCTTAACGGGGCCCGCTTGGTTATTTTTTCTAACCAACCAGATTTATTTATCAGCAAAAGCTGCAGCTGGCAAATAATAATTCGTTTTTTTGTTTAGTTATAGATTTTTAATTTTTTTGTGAAAGTGAATTTGCACTTTGTATGTTGGCAAAAAAATACGGTTACGGTAATTTATTTTTGTGGTTTTAAAACCCTTTTTAGCATCTCAATTACGGTAAGCAAATAAGGTGACGATAAATTAGTGGTCTGCTAACTCTCTATTATTGAATATGCTGTTTCTCCTCTGGTATGTAGAAACTTTGCCCGGTACTTACCATTAAAGTCTGTTTCAGACTCTAGCGGTAAATGCAAGGATGGAATTACATGCGTAATGAGATGGCTTCGTCCACAGTTTTTTGAACAGTTTTCTGCTTTAAAATGTCGGGTGTATACTCTAAACCTATAAAGCGTTTCAGATGGCTAACCATTGTCTTTGGCGAGCTTTATCTCTAGGGTGTGGAAACCGATGAAGTAGAGGGCACCAACACTTGGGCAGTTTTCCAATTGTACTTTTTACAATCCAAGAAATTACTGTAACATCTTCGGGGGTCCCACAGGGTTCCCATCTTGGCCCACTGTTGTTTGTAATTTACATTAATAACATAAGCTTGTGCTTTAATTACTGCCTGTTCCTTTGCTACGCTGATGACCTTAAAATTTTTCTTAAAATTAACTCTATTTTAGATTGTGAGACCCTTCAAACTGGTATCAATAATTTAATACAATTTTGCAACGAAAATCAATTATTTTTAAACTATGACAAATGTTCTGTTTTATCATTTTCACGTGGATCTGCTACAATTAATTATAACTACAAACTTGGAAGTACTTTCTTGAATAGGGTTTCTCATATAAAAGATCTGGGCGTCATATTTGACTCCAAAATGACGTTCCATCTGCATATTGATAAATTGGTTAACGATTGTAACAGAATTCTAGGGTTTATCAAAAGGCAGTGTGCTGATTTTCAGAATTATAAGACAATGTTAACTCTTTATTATTCTTATGTTTTTAGCAAACTACAATTTGCCTCAGTGATATGGAGTACTATATATAACAATAACATTGAGAGGCTCGAAAAAATTCAAAATAAATTTTTAAGATTTCTGCGCTATAAGACAAACTTTCGTATTATAAATCATAATTACGCAATGGCTCGATCTTCACTTTAAAATTTTAAAATTAGAAAAAAGAAGAAGTATAACTGATATTTTAACTTTATTTAAGATTGTTAATAATTTATCTAGCACTCTAAATATTCTTCCTAAAATAAGGCTTAATGTACCTGCCCGTAAACTTAGAAACCATGAATTATTTTGTGTTCCATATTGTAGGACAAATTATTACCACGGAGCACCCTTAATAAGAATGGTTAAAGCTGCTAACTTGCATTGCACTGGTAGTAGTTTGGATCCCTTCGCACATAGCTTATTGTCATTTAAAAATAACCTTAAGCTTAAATTCTTGGAATAGACATAGAATTTGCGATAAATAATTTTTTTGGAATTTTCTTTTTGGTTAATTTAAATATTTAAGTATTTATATATCCGTTTGTGATAAATAATTTAAAAACTATATTTTTAATTAGTTAGATATTACACTTAAAATTGTTATAACTAAGATTGAATTTATATATTTATAAACATTGCAATATCAGGATACTATTTTTGGACCTGATCCGTTTGTATCCTAAAGACCTAAATAAATAAATAAATAAGTTTAAAAAAGGCCAAAAATACAAAAAACTAAAAAACTTCAACAAAAAAAACCTCATGACAAGAACGAAAAGACGATGACGTTGATGGACATTGATTAAGATAGATGTCATCGGCGCCATTTGTCGCGTGAGCTTCGGGACCGAGTTCCCAGAGGCGCTGTAACTTGTTTTTTGCGATGCCCGTAGTAAGAGTTTTCTCTAAGTCCGTAGGTATATGCTTTGTGTTTACAACCATATCAACAAAGTCATCATTACAAATAATGTTGCTTTTAGTTGTTTTTACCGTTTTTCTTGTAAAATATTATGGAATTTGAAGAAAAAGTAATCAGTAGGGACATACTGGAGGCCGTTGAAGAGGCGAAGACGCATCTTTTGCCGGCCAAATCAAGAAAATTATACGAAAAAACCTATAAAGATTATGTTTTGTGGTGTACTGGTAAAAACATTCCGGAAAGCAACCTAGTCGTAAAAGAAGACGCCTTACTTGCATACTTCAACGAAAAAGTGAAACAACACAAGCCGTCATCACTACAGAGTTATTATAGTTCGTTATTATTATTACAGTTATTATTTTTTTACTATAGGTAATTTTATTGTTGCGTTCGTTTAATAAAAATTATTGAAACATTACTTTGCATTTTGCGTCTACAAATTCAAGAAAAGAGTAAGTATTACAAAAACATATAAAATGACTGCTTTTCATAAATAATTAAAAAAGGCCCCAAATTTAACACATGCGGGTCTTAAAATAACTTTTAACGTCTGCGGGCGTGATTTATTACGCCCTAAAATGCATTTTAACGCCCGGTTGTGCATTAAAGATTTTTTGGCTAACTTTTAAAATACAAACGACTGCGCTATTTTCAGAAAAAAAAAACAGGACTTACGTCGACGAACTGCCTTCGTCCAACAGGTATTCTTGCTTTATGCCATTGACAGATATTACTTCAAACTGATCTAGTTCGGTTTCCACATTCTGGTCTTTGTTGTGTAGCAATCTGTAAAATAAAAATTATTGGAATTTAAGGCTTTTCATAATTTTCCTAATAAATAAGATATACGCCCCGAAACCAAACAAAAATTCTAAAGAATTTAAAACTTTTGGATTTGGATACGGGTCAAAGATAAATCTGACAATTAATGGCGCTTAGATTTTGTGAAACCAAACTGTGGTCTGGTATGAAGTTGATTGCGAGGGTGATTTCACTGACCATTTTTTGTACATATGTTCGCATTGTTTGACAAAATGTAAACAATGCGAAAAAATGTGAAACAATGCAAAAAAAATGCGAAAAAATGTGAAGAAATGCGAAAAAATGCCAAAAAATGTGAAAAAATGCATAATAATATTAAGTAATGTTAAAAAATGCAGAAAAATGCAAGAAAATGTGAAAAAATGCATAATAATGTAAAATAATGCGAAAAAATGTGAAACAATGCGAAAAAATGTGAAAAAATGCAGAAAAATGTGAAAAAATGCAGAAAAATGCGAAAAAATTTGAAATAATGCGAAAAAATTTGAAATAATGCGAAAAAATTTGAAAAAATGCGAAATAATGCCGCATTATTTCATCAAAATTTGTACATATATTGCGGCTAGTGAAATCCCCCTCGGTTGATTGTGTAACAAACAGTTCATAGATCTTTAGTGCAAAAAAAAATGGCTGACGATAAGGTTCACAGTGAAATAGTGCTCGAGAAAAAAACCGGAAAATAGTGGTGAAAAAGTTAAGGAGTGCAAATATTATAAGAGATTAAGAAAAAACTCTAATAAGTGTAGAAATGCAAAAAATGCTTTCATTCAGCTTCCTTTATACAAGCAGCAACGGCGAAACCTGCAAGGTGACGACACATACCGAATATACCATTGAAGAGTCCTGGGAGCATGAAAAGGAGCTCTACATTTACCCTCCGAGAGTAAAAGACAACAGGAAAATTTTAAAAAATTCCAGTGAGATTAGAAAAATCCTGCCAAAACAGCTGACACATGAATATATCAACATAATTTGTTCGATAGAAGCTAATCCGACAATGTTGCCCAAAATGCCGAAAACGCCACTCGTGACCAACACAAAAACGATTTTGAACACTCCGCAACTAACCATAAGTGAAGCTCTGGGAAAATAGAGTTATTTTGTTCAGGTTTTTGGCCAGTCTGTTGCACTTACCTTTATTCTACGAACTTGCCAGAGCTGGGCCGAATCACAAGAAATCAGGTGCAGATCGAGCTCAATAAGTGGGCGAGCGATCAACTGAAGTCGTCCTCTGTGGCTATTCTCGAGATCAGGGAAAAAAATAATTCCTCACAAATGACAATATTTTAATAGAAATTGGCATCTTTTATTTTTCTCAATGAAAACCAGTAGAAACAAAGAACCCCGCACACCGGCCCATGTAACCCAGGCATCGGGCGATTTTGGATTTTTTTTGATATGTTGTACCTTTGGACAAAGGCTTTAAAAAGTGCGCCTTAAAAGTTGGTGAGGCATTTAGTTTGGCTACAGCGGCGTATCAAATGTGGGATAAAATAACATTTAGAGATGATATCTTGGAAAGAAAACATGCAGGTAATTATTTATTTTTTGAAGGATAGAGTAAATGTTAATTTTTACATTTTTTCGCAATGTTTTTTGACAGGTCATTGGCGCACCTTAAAATTATTAAAATACTGTTTATTTTTACATTAAAAAGGCTAATTCGACGATATTAGGTATGTATGTATTTTGTACTCTTTTATAGTTTTTTTTTTATTATATTTTATAAAAAGATAAATCAGTGGTGTAACATCAAAATATTATTTACTAATAGTTTAAACTGCCACAAAGGTTTTCAATTTGATTGGATACCGTCTTGAAGCCTTTTCATAATTTTGATATTTGCTAGCTGATATATGTAATAGTTGTTTTAATGAATTTGACCCAAAAAATGATGTTGACTGTTACGAAAACATTTCCTTTTATGTTATGATATTGCCTTATTTTTTCCGAACGGATACATCCACCAACTTCTCTCCATTTATTTACCCACAGCACGCATATCTTCGCGCGTAAAGTATCTTTTCCGACCTTGATTGCTTGCCCGAACTCCGATCCGCGAATTTAGGGTCATCGGCAGTCGCGTGCGAAAAAATACAATTTTCCGCACTAGTTAGAATAATAACAAATACTTACTTTAGACATTCGTGAAACTTAGCCGCCTTAAGTTTCATAAAAAAAAATATTTATGGGTTACCCTACGCCACTGTGTTGGAATATTTATATTAAAGCAAAATAGAAGATAAGTAAGATTCTATTAATAGATTTAATTAATAAGTTCAGTTATCAAATAAAATAGTAAAAGTATAGGTAGCATTTTAATATTTGGATGTTACACCACTGATTTATCATTTTATAAAATATATTAAAAAAAAACTATAAAATAATACAAAATACATACATAATATCGTTGAATTGGTGCTCTTAATTAAAAAATAAACAGTATTTTCATGGTTTTACGGTGCGCCACTGACCCAACCTGTCAGAAAACATTGCGAAAAAATCTAAAAATGTACATTTACACTATCCTTCAAAAAATAAATAAATGCTTGCATGTTTTCTTCGGAAAATATAATTTCACAAGGTTATTTTATCCCACATTTGATACGCCGCTGTAGCCAAACCAAATGTTTCACCAACTTTTAAGTCAATTTTTTTTAAGTCCTTTTCCAAGCTTACAACATATCAAAAACATTCTACAATCGCCCGATGTCTGGGCTACATGAGCCGGGGTGCGGGGTTCTTTCATCAAAAGCCATGTTATTAGTTTGATTTTCAAGGGAATCAGTGGCGTCGACCAATAGGATCTGCGCGTTTCAGGGAGATAATTGTTTTCTCCCTGATTTCAAGAATAGCTACACTGGAGGGAAGAGCGAGAGTGCAGGCAGTCCAAACTCTTCGTGAGTAGACCAAACGCAGCCAGAACTAAATGGCTCCTGGGAAAAACTCGCAAAGGCATTGGACTGTTGGTAGGAATGCTGACAGGGCATAATCGGCTGCGTAAGCACTTGACATGCATGCATGCAAGTGGGTGGGTGGAGGAGTCAGCGGTGCACCTGATAGGAGAGTGTGACGGATACGCCAGATTGAGGCAGCAGACGTGAGGTGCCTCCACAAGAAGAGGAGGAGCTACACTCTCTAAGATGGGTTGAAGTGCTGACCTTCGTAAGGAAGGCATAAAAGCCCGGAGAGAGAGAGGCAGGAGGAGTAGAGGGAGTAGGAGGATAAGGGTGCGAGACGGGGTATGGCAGAAAGGGCCCATGAAAAGGCCTAATTGTCAGGCCTACGAGCCGCCCCTTACTACTACAACTACTACCTTTATTCTGGGCAGGCGAATCCTGTTAAAAAGCCAACCAACAAAACTTTGAAGGTTATAAATTCTGTTTTTTTTAATAAAAATTTTTGATTTTCACTTTATCCACTACAGGCAACCAACACAACAACAACTTATGTGTTGCAGAAAAACCATTTCCGTGTCAGGCTTGGATCTAAAAAACAGAGGCACAAGATGTGATCGAATTCCTCAAACAACAAAAATTGAAAATGGGCGTGGTCTGTGAAAAAATAAAGACCAAGATTGACGAATACAAAAGCTCTTCCAAACTCACATTGCCTGAGGATAAAAGAACGGAGTTAGTGTTAATAAACTCGGGGGGGGGGGGATAATAAAAAAACTTAAAGTACTATGAGCCTACTTCACTGTAATATCCGATCAATGAGAAACAAGGTCCATGAACTAGCTGACAAGAAGTTTGGAATAGTAGAGTCTTTTCACTTAAATAAATATGTTGTTTGCTCATACACTGCTCGAGAACAGTATATTGGGGAGAAATGCGATTTTAGTTCGTAAAAAAAACACTCAATTTTTATCATTTGTCAATTTATAGGTCGCCATCTAAGTTTTATCACTTAGAGAGGCACTAGAGGCTGCTTTACAAAAAATTGTTTTGGCTGGGGACTTCAATATCTATTTTAATACATATGATGAAAATGCAGCCTCGCTTTGTGATCTCCTATAAAGCTACGGGTTTGAAAAAACGATACAACTTGAGGGGTTGCTTGCTTGCTAAGACAATGTTTTCATTAACTATGCAGACAAGCCCACAGCAGCAGAATTATTAAAAATAGGGCTTTTAGACCATGCTGGGCAAGCCCTTTACTTTGACATAGATGAGAGACAAGTAGGTAGATCAAAGCGACTGGAAAGAAAGGTATTTCGACCCATTATACCATGTACTTATAGAATCATGGTGTTGAGAATTTGTTGAAAGCAATAATTTTTCATTTGATAAAAATTATCTGTTTTTATTGAACGCTTACAACTTGCATTTTTAAAGTCATTTCCTGAAAAGAGTTATAAACTAAAATCGGGTAAGTGCTGCTCTAGTTGAGCTCAAAAACCGTAGAGCATGAAAACTCTGCATTTTTGGATGGGGTCTATAACTTTTTTATTTGTGGAAATTTGTAAATGGCTTTTTTGTAGCTTTTTTAAAGCAGAACTGTCAAAGTGAATTGTATCTGTCGCTTTTAGTTTTTGAGATATAACACAAAGTTGTTACTTTTCTTATGGAATGATCCTTTGATTTATAAAATAACCTTTTATTCCCTTCAAAATATATTTTTTATTTCTTTAATGCTACTTTTAATACTTTAATTTTTTTTTAAATTTTTATTATTGTAAAAAGTGAGTGAAAATAGTAAATAAGATAGTACCTAATAGAAAAAATAATGAGTAATAAAAAAAATTAAAATATATAAAAAATACAAAAAATAAAACAAAAAGTGTAATAGGTACATCATTGTAAAGTGAATTTTCAGCTGATGTTAAAAATCAAATAAAAAAAGGGTCATTCCATAAGAAAAATACCAACTTTTTGTTATATTTTAAAAACTAAAATTGAGAGAGAAAATCAAGATTTAAAAATCTACAAAAAAATTCATTTTCAAATCCCAAAATGCAGACTTTTCAAAAAAACCCCTGAAGCTCAAAAATGCAAATATCTGAAACCCACTAAAACCATCGAATTTTGGACACTATCTACTTGAGACTTTGATGTATCTAAACATTTTTAAATCTAAAAACATGAATAAATAATCTGTTTATCTATCTATTCACGTGCTCACCACCACTATTTTAGTAGCCGTTAAATTATTTGTAAAAATTCCGAATAATGCCAAAAAATTCTAAATAATGTCAAAAAATACCAAAAAATTCCGAATGTCATAAAAATTCCTAATAATGACAAAACATGCCGAATAATGCTAAAAAATTCCAAATAATGCCAAAAAGTTCCAAATAATGCCAAAAAAATCCAAATAATGGTAAATAATGCCAAACAATTTCTGAAAATGCCAAAGATATCCAAAAAATTAATATTGCTACTGCAAGGTTTAATTTAAATTTGGATTTTATATTTCCTAATTATGTTGGGAATTTGGAACCTTTGGTTGCACTAAAACAAAATTATGATTGTTTTCCACAAACCAAAACTACACTTTTGCACTCGACGCGCGTTTCGCTAACAACGTTAGCATCATCAGGAGACGATAAACAATTTGTTTATCATAATTTTGTTTTTGTTTTATATTTCTTAATGATAAACATAATTGAATTTATTTATTTAATATCTAACTGCTCTTTTAAAAATTCTATTTTGTAGAGTTACTAACTGAGATTTTTCGGAATGGGACAAGTGGGCGCGGCCAAGAGTTATTTTTTTCTTACGGGCGTGTTTTTTCTCCTGCCGTTTGGTTCGTGATGAATGATAGATAAAATTTTGAAACCTTATTGGTAAGTCACTCGACGTTTTGGGTTAATTGACCATCAGCTCAAATTCAATTTTTGCTTTTAACTTACTTGGTATATTTTGGAAACGCGTTTGCAGTACCTTTTTGACATAATTTTGCCCAATATTTTAAAAATATATTTTTTCTCTGTTTTTAATTTTATCTGTCATATGATTATGTGAGAGTTGTATTTATAACAAAAATTTTATAATTCATAATTAAGTAAACACATATTCTTAAAATATTAGGCAGTTACTTAGATAAAACAAAATGTAAACAAAAACTGTCATTTTTAACGTGTCAAAAAAGGTACTGCAAGCGGGTTTCCAAAATATGTTGAATAAGTTAAAAGCAAAAATTGAATTTGGGTGACAACAGTCAATTAACTACAAACGTCACGTGGCTTGTCAAAATAAACTTGCAAAATATTATCTGTCATGTCTCAAAAAAATACGTGTCTCAAAAACGGGCCTGCCATTACGTAAGTAGAAAGATCAAAATTAATATTTCGATTTTTTTGCGGAACTACACGGCTGTTGTAAACTTTTTTTTTAGGTATGAGCAAAGCATCAAATTGCGCAACTTTGGCTCTAATTTTTGTTGTAGTTTTTTTCAGAAGGTAGGTATGTATAAGTGTATAAGTTGATATTTAGTTTTTAAATTTAATTATGTACTTAAGAAAAGTACTTTTCCGCCCTCTTGGTCTTGCATCCGTCCACCTGTCCTAGATTAAATCCAATGTTTACTTCTTGCCATTCACTTTAATTTCCCTCTTTGCCGTATAGGGCAAGAGGGAAATATACTTTCTATTGTCCTTCAAATATTTTCCACAGAGGTAAATTCGAGGGTGAATTGAAGTGAGCGGCAAAAAGTGGAACTGTAGATCTGGCATAAGTCCCTCTCAGGACTCAGTGATAGTGTTGTTTTTAATTAAGATACCTTATCCTCCTTTGTCAATAACTTATATTACATTTTAACAAAATAAGAAATAAATTCCCAATGCCCATAGTGGAGTTAAATAAAAATAAAAAAGAGAATTTTACCAAGAGACAGACACAGTCCACCCCCAGTCGGGCTTTTCACTATGACGAATCGATAGCAAAAATCAAAATATATAAAATACACCGGAGTACCACAAAATTCCAAAAGTTTTTCTTTTGGTAAAATTCTCTTCTCTAGTGTTCTGCCGGGCATTTTAGTTATTTTTTATTCAGAAGGTAGGTATGTATAAGTGTATAAGTCGGTATTTAGTTTTTAAATTTAATTATAATACTTAACAAAAATACTTTTAACAATAGTTTTTCTTTTGATAAAATTATTTTTATCTATATTTAACTCCACAATGGCCATTGGGAATTTATTTCTCATTTTGTTATTCTAGTGTTTTCCCATGTCCATCCATGACTGATTTGTTCATTCATATTCGTCTATAAAAACTTATAGGGAACTGATGATCTCTATCAAGGGTGAAAGACGTGTTTGCGTCTAGTCTCAAGTCGCACCCGGTATGTATTCTTGTGGTACTCCGGTATATTTTATAGTTTGGTTTTGCTATCGATTGGTCATAGTGAAAAGCCCGTCTGGTGGGAGGACTGTGTCTGAAATCAGTTAGTGGTAGAACTAGTGGAAAAGGCCAAAAATCCAATAGTTTTTCTTTTGGTAAAATTCTTTTTTTATTTTTATTTATATTACATTCTATTTGTAAACTGGCCATTGACCGCGACAGCAAACACAGAGAGTGGGTAAACAATCGGACCAACGTCGTCAATGTCGACATGGGCAGTTAAACGTTGGCCGACGTTGGACCAACTACCGACTTCCATCACCGATCATTCGCCATGCACATGAAAAATAATTTGCTTAGCCTGACCAAAGTCCGATGTAGTATCCTCACGTTAGTAAATTGAAAATATACTGTGGTAAATGCAAAATATGTGTATGGCTTGTGCGAGTCTAAGGTGTGCTAGCCTATATTAATGGTTAGGACATAGTTTAATTTAACCTAGGTAGTTTAAAATACTTAGGTGCGTGGTTTAAATTTGTTTTGTGAATACAAAAGCATATTACTTATATTACTACTGCATGGACCATTTCCTTAAATTGAAAATTTTTTAAAATTCTAACCAAACCATATAGAAAATCCAATTTTTATAATTTTTGTCTGATTGTTCGAGCAGCACGCAAAAACTACTAAACGGATTTTGATGCGAGTTTTACCACTGGATTCCTTGGAGTCCAGGGCAAGAGCGAGTCTATTTCATCAAAATCGGTTTACGGGAATAAAAGTTATGACCGTTTAATGCAACAAAAACAACGAAAACGAGTAAAAAACATACCTTGTATCATAAGATTCCTCTTTTGGTTTTTCTACGAATGCCTCGCTATATATCAAATTAATACCACTAAAGCATTGAGCAGAAGTGGGTTCCTGTTCGGAGTTTTCTTTCTTTATGTGCTTTATTTTATTGCTGACCAGTTCCATACTTCTTTTCTCTTCTTTAAAACTGCAACTCAAGTCTGCAAATATAAAAAAAAATAAATTAGCGCCATACTGGATGCGCCAAAAAATTCAAATTGAATTTAAAGTCAAATTCAAAAGTAGCTTTATTGTCGTGCATATTAAATAAACATTGACAAAGCCTTACTTAAAATCTAGGATAATTTAAGAATAGTCATTTTACAAGAAAAAAAAATAATAAAAAAAAAATCTAAAAGTAAAAAGCAGTAATCATAAAATATATATACTTATCAAGCTTGATCTAAAATACATCAATTTTTACCCTTAGTTAATCATTCATTCTATCATTAAAAAATTCTTCCAAAGTATAGAATGCTTTGGAGATTAAAATATCTTTAGTGTGGCTTCTAAAATTTTTATAACAATTTAATTTGCGTATTTCTAGCGGCAAATGATTAAAACGTTTTTTACCATTGTAAACAAATGAGTTTTTAATTAAGGTAGATCGGGGTATTGGCAATGGTAATAAAAATGGCCGGCGCACACTATAGCTATGCTCTCTATGTAATTCCTCTTTATACTTTTTAAAAACTAAACAAACAGTCTCCAAAATAAATATTGAACATAGAGTTAATATTTTGTTATCTACATATAAAGATCTACAAGAATGTCTTCTTCTGACACCACACAAATTTCTGAGGGCTCTCTTTTGAAAGATAAAAACTGATCTAAACAAAAAATCAGAACAAGATCCCCAGAAGCAAATGCCATACGAAAGGTGAGATTGAACCAAAGAAAAATAAACATTTTTCGCAGCTTCAAAACCAAGGTTATCTGTTATAACTTTAAGTTTTCATCAATAATAAGGCCAAGAAATTTGTTTGCACCTGGATTGCTGACATTTTCATTATCTAAATAAATATTTTGGACATTACATTTAAAGTTCAAAATATTAGTTTAGACATTAAATGATAACAAATTTGCATCACACCACTCTTTAATTAGAGATAAGTCATTTTAAACTGTTGCTGCAAGCCTCTCTAAATCATTGTCATGCCACAAGAAGGTGTTATCATCTGCAAAGCTAGTAAATAGGTACTCCTTCATTAACTGGTTCAGAAGTAGACTGCTCATTGTTTATTAATACTGCTTGAAAACGCTCTGATAAATAAGTCCGAAACCACTCAAGAGCCACTCCCCGTACTCCATAGTTCTCCAACTTCTCCAGCAGTATTCTATGATTCACACAATCAAACGCCTTTGATAAATCACAGACCACTGCCGAAGCCTTATCACCAGAGTTAAGTTTAAGGTAAAGGTGCTCCAGAAAATTAAACATGGCATCATTTGTGTTCTTGGAAGCTTGAAATCCAAATTGTGAACTGCTTAAAAGGTTATTTTCATTTAAAAAGTTTAAAAGTCTTATTTGGACCAATTTTTCAATTATTTTGGATAAAGTGGGAACCAAAGCAATTGGCCGAAAATTGGAAGGAAGGTTATGATCCCCCCCTTTAAATAGGGGTATTATTAAGGCCTTTTTTAGACAAGTTGGGAATTTGCCAGAATTAAAAGATTTGTTTATGGCTCTAACCAAAACATTAAGCACAGGATCTGGGAGCGCCTCAAAGACACGAATTGAAATTTTATCCCAGCCTGTAGCATTTTTATTTTTAAGCGCCTTAAAGATTAATTTTCCGCCGTTGTTGTGAGAACCATTGAAAAAGTTTCTGTTAGTAGAAATATTATTTAAATAGCTCATGGGATCTCTCCTGTTCCTAATTTTGCTCGAGAGATTTGAAGCTATGTTGCAATAGAATGAATTAAAATCATTGGCCTTAAGTTCGGTAGTAAAACTAGATGGGTTTTGCCCCCTTAATTTATTAACTATCTTCCATGTTTCCCTATTTTTGTTTGAAGCATTCTCAATCCTATTATGAAAATATTGTCTTTTTGCCATTTTTACAGTTTCTTTGTAAATTTTGCGGTACGTTTTGTAGTAGTTTTGGAAGTTAGTATTATTAGAAGCACACATTTTTCTAATATAATGAAGAGATCTTAAATTTTTTGCCGAAGTTCTAAGGCCTTTAGAGTACCACGGACTTCTCTTTTTTTGTTTTATGGTAACGACAGGAAAAGTAATAAATTTGTTGTTCATAATATAATGAAAATGCTCCAATGAATCCTCGCTATAAAAAATTCTTTCCCAGTCTGTTTGATTGTGTAACAGGAAAAACTTTCTAAAATTTCGTTTTGTAAATAGTCTACCTCGCCTAACCGTACTTCTAACCAAGGTGTGTTTAATTGGAAATGTGCAATACACAGCCTCATGATCAGAGAGACCGGCATGAATTATTGAACACTGTACTTGATCCTGTCGAAAGGAAGAACATACATAATCTAATGTGATTGCAGTTGTGGTAGTAACTCTTGTTGGTTGATCTATATGCATTGTCAAAGCATGCGATTTAAATATATTCTTAACATATTCCACATTCCGACATGAACAATCCAAAAAATTTACATTTACATCTCCAGTAAATATTACTTTTGCATTACTGGAAATTCCAGAAAGTAATGTTTCTAATTTGACGGAAAAAGATATGATATTTGCCGTGGGAGATCGGTAAACACCCAAAACATACAGATTTAATTGGTTGCAAAAAACAATAGAAAATTCACATACTTTTTCCTCCAAAAGATAGTCAAATCGAGTAATAGGAATAAATTCAAACTTGCTCAAAAAATCTTCATAAAGCATAATAAGAGTACCCCCATGAGAATGGATTTCCCGTGAAAACTTACAAATTAAAATATAATTTGGAATATAAATTGGTTCCTGAACATCTAGTCAATGTTCTACTATAACTAATATTTTTGGGAAGTTACAATCATCTAAAAAAAGTAAAAGATCATCCAATTTTGACCGCAATGACCTTATATTAATTAATATTAAGTTGCATATTTTTGTGCATTGCTTTGTGCTAAAAAATGAGGAGAAACATCATTTTTCCTACTGTTTGGCTCCAGTAAGTTTAGAGTAGTCCCATTTGAAAGGGTTTTTTCAACATATACTAGATCTCTAGGGTTACAGTTATGTTGATCTTTGAAAGTATTAATTGTTAGAATATCATTATTAGAATTTGAACAATTTTCTGTATCCATTTCACTAAAAGAATCATTGTTTCTATTGACGGAGTCGACTGAAGAGCCTTGAATACATCGTGAAGTTTCTGCGTCTTGGCTGGTTGTTTTAATAAAAATTAAATTTTTTGACTTAAAGGTACTCTTTTGCATTGACTCAGTAATAAGTCTGGCAATAATCCAGTTTCTGGTGCATAGACCTTTATTTATATTAACATCAATGTATTCCCAGCTGCATTCAGTAACTCTATCAATTCTTTCAACAAATGATTGAAACTTCCTGTTAAAATAATCAATCTTAGAGTTATTTCTATTGAATGCTGATATTGCACATGAAAGAAAAATAAAATTGGTCTGTACACATTTTTTAAGAGTGTTCCAGATTGATTTGATCCGCGGGTAAGTGTTGTTTCCAACCAAGTCATTTAGTCCACCAGAAAGGATAACAAAGTCGTTATTGTTGTAATTTTTTAGTAACTCAGGCATAAATTCAATGATATTGTGAAAAAGTGCCCCAGGTTTAATAATCAATTCAATTTTATATTTTTGAAGTGATTTTTGCTTGACTAAAAATTTATAAATCTTCTTCTTTTGATCTGACAGTGACTTATTCAAATCCAGTGCCACTCCAACATCAGTATCAACAACTTCCTCCTGTGTTTTATTACTAGTTTGAAAGTTATAGTCATTCTGATTACGTCTTAATTCTTCAAAAATTGAAATATCATTAGTACTATTCTCTATTTGTTTTTTTAAGTTTTCTATTTCATGTTTAAATTCGCAGATACAATCTTGCTTAATTTTTAAATCTTCTTCTAAATCTATCTCTATTTAGTTTTTTTGTCATTTCGCTGATAACTCTAATCAGTGGCGGTCCCAGCCATTTCAAAAAAGGGGGGGCGGTTTCGATACGAAAAAAAAACTAGAATGAGGAACATATCAATCTGCAAACAAAATTTAGTAACTACAACCGCGGATTTGGTCTCAAATCTAGGGGCGGTGGGGTACTCAGATTTTAAGTCGTTTATTTCATTTTTTATTCTAAAAAATGTTTGAATGCGACGAAAATTTTTGAGAAAATTACATTAAAAATGCAACTTTTGAGTGGAATTAATAATGATATTTACGATCAATAAACATATAATTTTTTCAGTTAGAAAAAACAGACAACAAACAAACCACAAACAAAACCGAATAGCTAAATACTTTTTTTTGAACGTCTAAAAAGCTTTTTTGTGTTGTTTTATATTGCATATCTCAAACATAAGATGCCTATCTCAAAAAAAAAAATTGTTTCCGGTTTTTTTGGACAAACCGGTCAATGACGAAGCATTACTTCCTGTCAAACATCCAAGAATGTTTTTATCAACGGAAAAATATCGCCACACTTGTTCATTGCCTCGAAAGCGTTATCAGGTATGTTTTGATTTAAGCTTTTGCCGACTTCTGACCAATATTGTTTCCAAATATTAACTTCTCACAATAAGTTTTGGATTAATCAAACAGTTTATAGTGTTTAGTGACGACTTTAGTTAATTATTCATTGATTTTAGCTTCACTTTGTATAAAACTTAGTATGAATATGTTCAGGACAAAAATACTTTTTTATGTCCGAAATGATTTTATCTAAAACTTGTTTATAAATAGAAACTCGATAATACTGTCCTGTATTTCCAATGGTTTTCGCGGTAACTAATCATGCGTTTGTTTATTCTTGATGTGACGAATAGAAGGTCAAACTGTCCTAAAAATACTGTGGAGGGATTCTAGAATATCTTTAAAGGAAATGTCTGCGATTTCTTGTTTTTTCTCCAAAGACGACTTCAGGGTTACAACCAGCATCTTTGTTGTCTACTTTTTTCTGCAGCAGTGGAGGGGCGTGTGTAATTCCGCGGAATTTTGAGTAAAGAAGTATTGTGACTACAGGATTAACTAGTACCGGGTGTTTTGTTCGCATCAGTGATCGAAGGCCTGTATGTAAATTCATTTTTTTTTTGGATCTGGTTGTACATTCCCAGTAAGAAAATAAAAAAATATATACAGCCCGTTTTTGTTCCTAATTGTACTGCGACCACTATTGGGTTTATTGTATCTCACTTTTGACATTGTTTGTTGCTACAGTTGAGAATGTCAGTAGTGTAAATGACAAATAAAAGCGGTCCCAGGACAGATCCTTGTGGTACACCAGAGAAAATGTCAAGATAAGATGATTGTTTGTCATTGTAAAAAACACTTTGTCTACGTTCCTCAAGATATGACTTTGTCAGTTTTAGCGCCTCAAGCTCAAATCTTGAAAATTTTAATTTTGACAGTAAGAATTTATGATTAATAGTATCAAACGCTTTAGAGAAATCTAGCAGCGTTAGCACCGTCACCGACCCTTTGTCATAAGCCTCACAGATGTCATTTGTGACTTTTGCTAAAGCATCAGTTGTTGAAAAATTTGCTCTAAAACCATTCTGACACTTAGGAAATAAGTCATAATACAATAAACTCCGGATAAAACGCACCAGGCATTTTGCCAAACTAACAAGCTCGCTAACAAGCATTCAAGCGCTGCTTATGCTTGTTAGCGAGCTTGTTAGTTTGGTACGAAACAGCGTTTGTCTGCCCTTCGTCTACCAAACTATTGCCCTGTATGTAATCATCAAATTGTATTGGGAACAAAAAAGGTTTCCCGAAAGTCAATGATATTTATTGGCAGTCATCTTAAAAAAGAAAATACCCAAGATATGTAACTGATAAGTGGAAGTGAGAATAGTCCGTCGCACTTCCACTCGTTATAAACCCTGATCAGGCAACTGGTGCCCCCCATTTACTTTGCGGAAAGTATGGAAACCAAAAATTTCGTTTTGCTGAGTAACTGTTAAGAGGGCGCGTTTTTGACACACTTCCCTTAAACCGATTTTAATAAAACTTGGCACAGTAATGTAGTTCGGATGATAATACAATATTATGAAAAAAAATTGGTGGGTAGGGGGTGGTTAGGTTTAAAAATAAGGGGCTACATTCATTGACACACTTCCCGTGAACCGATTTTAATGAAATTTGGCACAGCACTGTAGATCCGATGACAATACAATATTATGAAAAAATGGGTGGGGGGTAGTGGGTGATTGGGGGGTGTAAAGGGGGTAAAATGGTCTAAAGGGAGCAAATTCAGAACTTTGAAATGAAAACAGATACAAACATGTGGTTTTCAGATTTATTATTGAATCTGGTGACAATACAATTTTATAAAACAAATTCCGGGGTAGGGGGGGGGGTGGTTAAGGGGTGTAAAAAGGATAAATTCAGAACTTTGTAATGAAAACAGATAAAAACATGCGGTTTTCAGATTTACGATTTGATTTAGTGACAAAACAATTTTATGAAAAAAAAATCGGAAGTGGGGAGTGTGTGAGGGATATAAAGAAGGTAAATTCAGAACTTTTTTTTATACTGGGACTTTTATGCAGAGTTAATTGGGAGAGAACTTGTACAAAATTGACAGGAAAGAAACCTTGTAATAATAAGGCATTGCTAGAAATGGAAAGGTTGCGAAAAAATAATTAGATAGGGTGTGCCAAAAAAAAACTGCACTTTTTAAAATGATTATAACTTAGCGGGAAATTGTCCGATTTTAAAAATACTAAATATAAATAAAACTTTTTAGAAATCTAAGGTTTCAAAATTTATAAGACGAATGTCAAACTTGACATTTCCTAAAAATCCAAGATGGCGGACCTATTTAAAAAATAGGCATTTTTAACCCCCCTAGATATTTTTTTGTGTGCGACACTGTATTAAATCTGAAACATCGGTTACGAAGCCACATTCTTTTAAAGCCAAAAGCGAAAAAGAATAGATATATAATTTTAAAAATTCGGACAAGAAATAAGGAAGTTTGCAATTTTTAAATAGACCGGAGTACCTACAAAATCAAGCTTTTTAAGAAAAAATCTACTTGTTTAAATAGCAATAACTTTTTCAAAAATTGATCGATTTTAATAAGTTTAAACCTTTTAAAAGGCACAAGCTTCAAAATTTATAGAACTAATGAAAAAACTGACATTTAGTAAAAATCCAAGATGGCGGATCTTTTTAAAAAGTAGGGTCACACCATATGAAATCAACCAAAAAAAAGGCACTTTTTGTTTTGACCATCTCCGATTTTGATGATTTTTGGTACACTTATTCTTTTGATCCAAAAACTTAAAAATCCAAAAAATTAAATTTTTTGGATAAGCGGTTTTTGTTTTATTGATTTTTGAAAATAAAGAAATTGACCAATATGCCCTTGACAGGCACTTACAAAAATAGCAATATCTCAAAAACTATTGGTCCTATAGAAGCGAGTGATAGCTCATTTTAAAGGGTTTTTAAAGACCTTTTTAAAGATGTGTGACACAATATAGTTTGTTTAATTATTTTTTTCTTAATTAAATTTTATTTTTTTTTTAAATCTCAAAAACACATTTTTTAATTTAAATTTTTTTTTTTTCAATGTTTTTTTAACATTTTTGGGATGGATGGATGGATGGGATGGAGTCATACTTTAAAAAAATGATTTTCAAAAATCAATAAAACAAAAACCGCTTATCCAAAAAAATTGATTTTTTGGATTTTTGAGTTTTTTGATAAGACGAATAAGTGTACAAAAAATCATCAAAATCGGAGATGGTCAAAACTATTGCCTGGTTGACTTGATATGGTTTGACCCAGTAGCCAAATTTCACCCCCCTAGAAAAAACTTTTTCTGAGACACTTTATTCAATCTTATTTATTGTGCGAATTTTCAAAATGTTTCATCGATGTGCTTCGAAAGAATGTGGCTTCGTAACTGATGTTTCAGATTTATAACAGTGTCCCACACAAAAAAATATCTACGGGGGATTAAAAATACCTATCTTCCAAATTGGTTCGCCATCTTGGATTTTTAGGAAATGTCAAGCTTGAAATTGGTCCTATAAATTTTGAAGCTTTGGCTTTCTAAAAAGTTTAATATTATTAAAATCGGACCGGTTTTTTTTGGCACGCCCTATACATTTTGCATTTTGTTTCTTTTTGATTCGGAATATGTGAAAAATAAAACAAATATTTTTTTAATTGAACGATTTTATAAAAAAATTGTATTAAAAAGTAAAAAATAGTTTGGCAAATATCTGTTTACTACAGCCGTAAATGGCACATTATATATTTTTAAGTTCGACATAAAATCATGGTGCATATACAATATTTTATAGGTATCTTTAATAATGTTATTGTTAAACTTCAAAATGATACCCTCTGCTACCATTCAGAATAATTTCCGCACATAAAATAGCCATGCCGGTTCGCGTAATGTTTCCAAACCTTCTCTTACAAAATTTAAAATTTTACTAGCTGCATGATTACTAATTTGGCAGTACAAAAATCCCAAAAAATTACAATTACTTTGTTATTGAACGTGGGCAACAAAAAATAATAAACAGCATGTGAGCATGGCTGCCCAGAATATTGTCAATTGATCAGTTTTTAACTAATTATGTTATTTCACATTTTGAGTTGGGTTGCCTGGATAGAAACACAGCGTGTTAAAAATGGATAAAATTTAAAAAATAATATAGTTTTTAAATCGTGTTTTTTACAAGCTTGGTTTTAAAGAACAAGCGCGAAGCGCCTTGATTTATAGTATAAAGATGGTGTGTTGCGAGAAGTGCTCTTCGTTCGAAATTTTTAAAAGTATTTTCCTGTTTTTTCTTGGATTTCTTGATAAAGGTATTAAAAAATAGTGTTAGCAACTCGCGGATAAACTGTGCTTTTTTTACTCGCGTTTTTAAATAACTGCTTGCTGCCCTCGTTATTTAAACCAGCGCTTGTCAAAAAACACTATTTTATCCACTAGTTGTGAAAACTACTATTTTACAACAAGTGGCTAAAAGAGTGTTTTTTTACGTGGGTTGTTATTTAAAAACCCGAGTAAAAGGAAACAAAGTTTAGCCGAGAGTTATAAACACTATTTTTTTAATACCTTTATCAAAAAATCCTAAAAAAAACAGGAAAAAAACTTGCAAAATTCAAACACAACATCCACTGAAAGCTCGCAACTTTTATATTAGCAATATCAATGGTGGCTGCGTACATGACAAAACAATGGTTTCTATGGTAACCGTGCTGACCTTACATTTTAATTTTTGAGAGTTTGTAATTTTCTCGTATTTTCTGAATGCTCTTCTTGTGAATACTTTTGAATTAATTTCTAGGTAAAAAAAAGACGTGAATTTTTTTTCGCACCCCGTGATCAAAAAAAAAGTAACCAAAAGTCATGGTTGGGTACATTGCGGATAGTGGCTAAAATCGTGTTTTTAATGAAGGTATAAAAAAAAATAATTTGTGCCCCTAAAAAAAAATATTTTGCATCGGTATCCAATAAAGCCATGTTTTGGTTTTATGCGAACATTGAGTAAAATCCTGTTTTTCATGAAGGTATAAAAAACTTTTTTTAGCAGTTGTGCATAAAACTTTTTTTTAGGTACCGTCAATCGGGGCTAAGAGGACCACAGCTGGTAAAGTGGTCCAAAAGGACATTAAAAATAATAAAATTGTGTATCTTCTATAAAACAACCGGCAACAGCGATTTCGTATGCAGGTTGGATTGAGAACACCTAACGCAATAAGCTTTTTTGTCAAGATCGAGCGCGCTGCTGTTGTTCAGTTGCATTCTGAAAGCGAAAAGATACACGGCAATTTTTTGGTTATTTTATTTCCTGGAAAACCTCCCTTGCAGTGCGTTTATAGGTAAGTTTTTTGTTTTTTAACTTACGTTAGGCACTTCACCATTTAGTTTTAAATAATAATTGAGTTTAAAAAACGTTTTTATTTATTTGTGGTAGCAGTGGGGGAAATAAATATAAAAAGTCAACATAAATCTGGGGAAAGCGGACCGGTCCACTTTAGCCGTAGAATTGACAAAAGGTTTGTTTTTTCGTTACAGATGACAAAAGATGGTCAGAAATTACAAGAGGAAGGTGGGAAAAGCTCCCAACTGCAACTATACGGTAGAAAACTTAGAGCTAGCGATCAGAGAAGTAAAATTACGAAGGATGTCTAGAAGAAAAGCCTGTAAGAAATATGGTATTCCCAGAACCACATTAAAAAGAAAATTAGAGGGAACTCACACATTAAAATACGGCAGACAACCAGCTTTAAGAGAGAATGAAGAACAGCAAATAGTTCAAGGTCTCATACTTTGTGGAGAATGGGGATTTCCGATGACCAAGTTGGATATCAGGTGTATTATCAAACAGTATCTTGACCGAATTGGTAGGCAGGAATCACGTTTTAAGAATAACATGCCAGGCAGCGAATATATTAATCTTTTTTTAAAAAGGCATCCCGAATTATCGGTCCGTTTTTCAGAAAATATCAAGCGTTGTAGAGCTGAAGTTGGCGCCGACATTATCAACTCTTATTTTGATCAACTCCAAAATTCTTTAGAGAACGTTTCTCCACAAAGTATACTTAACTATGATGAAACAAATTTTTGCGACGATCCTGGAAAGCAAAGGGTTGTTATAAAAAGGGGATCTAAGCATCCAAAAAATGTTCTAGACTCATCAAAGACTAGCGTGTCCATAATGATGTGCGGATCAGCTGCAGGAGTATTGCTACCACCTTATATTGTTTATCGAGCAGAGAATTTATACCCAACTTGGATTGAAGGTGGCCCAGACAACACTCGATACAACAGGTCAAAAAATGGATGGTTTGACGAAAGGACCTTTGAGGATTGGTTTTTAAAACTGGCTCTGCCATACCTTAAAAAGCAACCAGCTCCGCGACTAATGATAGGTGACAACTTATCCAGTCACGTTTCTCAAACAGTCATCGAGAGTTGTAACGAAAATCAAATTAGATTTGTGCTACTGCCGCCAAATTCAACAGGAATTTGTCAACCTCTTGACGTAGCATTTTTTGCTCCCTTAAAACGAAAATGGAGAGCTGTACTTCTAGAGTGGAAACAGAAAAATAGAGGAGTTGTTCCAAAATCTGATTTCCCAAAACTCCTTAAGAAAACCTTAGAAAGTTTAGAGACCGCTTCTGAAAATCTAAAGGCCGGTTTTGCTGCCTGCGGAATCTATCCGTTAAATCGAGAAAGGGTCCTGCAAAAACTGCCAAATGAAACTCATCCGGAACCAGAAAGTTCTGGTAATTTTAATCCAGAACTTATTGATTTTCTTAAAAAAACAAGAATGCCTGAAAATCAAACAAAAAAATCTAGAGGTAAAAAGCTACACGTGGCACCAGGAAAAAGTTTATCTTTAGAGGAAATTGAAACATCGTCCGAGTCATCAGACGATGTTGAATATAGTGAACATAACGAGTCATCTGATGTAGATATGTTTCAGGAGAATTCTGATGAAGACATTTTGGAAGCTGAACCGCAACAGGAAACTGTATCGGTGCCGGCGCTTCAACAAAATTTGAGTGATTTGGTACAAAGCGATTTTGTCATCGTAAAATTTGAAATTACTTCTGGAAAAAGGCAGTTGTATTATGTTGGCCAAATACAAAGAAATTTAAACGATAAATTTAAAATTATTTTTTTAAGAAAGATGACAGGAAAAGAAATTTACTTTGTATTTCCTCAAGTTCACGACGAATGCCTTATAGATCCTACAGATATTGTTGAGAAAATCCTTGTTAAAAATCATACCAGAGGTAGATACAAATTTCATATGAATACTGATATTTCTTTACTTTGCTAAAACTGAATCCAAATTTTTTTGTTCAGTTTTTGTTGCTATTAGAGTATTTTTTTATTTTTTCTTAGTTCTAAGAATTTTTGTTCCTATTAAAGCTTAAGCTTTTGTACTTAAAAATTTTTTTGTACGACTTATTAGTTAATAAGAGTTCGTTTTTTTTTCAAATTAAAAATAAATAAAAAATTTTGATATTATTTTTACTACCAATCTTTTTCATATGTTGTTTAATACAAAAAAATCATTTTTAAAAAGTTTAAGGGTGGACCTCTTTCCCATTATAAAGATTAAATGGGACCCTAGTGCGTAAATTAATGAAAAACGGGCGGGTGGTCCCCTTTACCTCAAACTACGGGGTAAGTGGACCACCTAGAACAAAAATATATATAAAAAAACTACATATATTTAAAACAAAATTTGTCCAGACGCAGCTTATTAAAGCATGGTAGACTTTATATTAAAATTCTTAAGCCAAAATATTTTATAGTTTTCCCAAAATCTACAAAAAACCGAAAATTTTGGACCACTTAGCCCCGGATGACGGTACACGCAAAATTAAAAAAAGTTGAGTTTTATTATAAACATCAAAATAATTTAAATTTTAGCTGTCAAAGGCTTTTCTTCTTCTTTTTCACTAGAGAGAATGAGCTTCTGTGGCGTTTCACATCACAACACCCAAATGAAAGGCTTTCCTAATGACCTTCTTGGCTTTCTTAAAGAATCCGCCGGTCTTTATGTAAAATTAAGCAAACAATTTATAAAAATGCAGAAACTCCTTAATTTTTTTTAGCTCAAGCAGAAGAGATAAACCGAAATATAAAATTTGGGGCAAAATGTTTTTCACAAATGACACAATTTTTCAGTTCTTCCTCGGTTTTACAAAGAATATTTAAGCTTCCCAAATGTTTCTTCCATTTTTTAAATCTTACAATGTCGTTAATTGGAAAAAATTGCTTTATTTTTATGGTTGGACCAGTTCCAATACGAACAACACCTTGTTGACATTTTGTAATTTATTTCGATTACAATGCACGAGATAATTCAATAAAAATTGTAAGCAGCACGAAAGCACTGTATTGTAAACTAACGCACCTGTGAAACCCCGGCAGTGCCGGGGGTCCCCCGGCACGAGGCTATGACCCCTGCAGCGCGACGCGGGTAATCAAATGAAGTTCAATGAACCCACGCGAAACACATCCAAAAGAAGGGTGTTTCTAATTTGCTGACCCGGTCGAATTCTGCTGACCGGGTACTATCGGCCAAAAATTCTGCTGACCACGATATATACGTTGATCCTTAACTCAAATAGAACACTCTCGCACAAATTTTACCTCCCCACCCTCACCCCTTTAAAGATATCCACAAAACTTATATAAAAGCTTGCTGACCGGGCATTTCTAGATCGAAATTTTGCTGACCACGATATACACGTTGACCCCAAACTCAAATAGATAGAACACCTTCGCACAAATTTTAATATACCTTCGCCAAAAACATGATTTTAGTAACTGACTACAGATAACTAAAGCATGGCTTATTTGGTTACCGATGCAAAAAACTTTTCTTTTTGATCACGGGTGCAACAAAAGATTTCTGTCCGTTTCTTATCCAAAATTAAAGAGAAATAGCGGAAAATAATAATATTGGAAAAATTTAATTACTCTTGCCCAAAAATTAAGCAATTTCCGCCAGTTTTCACCAAGTATTTACGAAAAAATCATTTAAAAACTTTGTCAAAATATCAAACTGTCAAAGATTAAAATGTCGCAAAAATGAACGTCACCAAGTAAAAAGGAAAATCGCTATGGCAACCATAGTTATTTTTCCAGCCGCCCTGATTTATAATGTAAAGATGGTTTGTTGCGAGAAGTGCTCTTCGTTCGAGATTTTTAAAAGTATTTTCCTGTTTTTCTTGGATTGTTTGATAAAGGTATTAAAAAAAATAGTGTTAGCAACTCGCGGCTAAACTGTGCTTTTTTTTACTTGCGTTTTTGAATACCTCGCTGCGCTCGTTATTTAAACCAACGAAACAGCAAAACAGTGAAAACTTGAAAAAACTGAGTGTTTTATTCCAAAAATTGAAAGTTTGGAACGAAGGCTATAGAATGGGAGCAAAATCATGGCATAAAAATCTGAAAAACATAGTCAAAATTGCTTAAACAAAAACGTTACCCCTTTAATTATGCTAAAATATTTGAAGCCAAATTTATTTATATTTAATAGTTTGTTTATAACCGAAATGTTCTAGGAAATTTCCGAGCTGCCGAATGTTTTTTTTTTAAATAGTTCCTATCTACTTAATTATTAATGATAAAAAACATTTACCAACAATTTTTTGTTATTATAAAACGAAAACATGCAAAATAAGGAACACTCGCCTGTAAACTTTAATAAATCATAAGAAAAAAACTGTTTTTGTTTAAAAAATCACACAATCAACACGATATTTCTTTTTCTAACACTAAATCACACAAAAAAAGTACTGATAAAAACAAGAAGAATGCTCTCTATGTCGTCATAAAAAGTTAATTTCTCAGCTTCAACCAAATTTTAATTTTAATAATGGCAGCTGCGCTCGTTATTTAAACCAACGCTTGTAAAAAAAGCACTATCTTAGCCACTAGTTTTTAAAACTACTCTTATTGCAGTACTTATTTTGAACGCTAAAAAACAGTGAAAACTTGAAAAAACTGAGTGTTTTATTCCAAAAATCGAAAGTTTGGAAAGAAGGCTATAGAATGGGAGCAAAATCATGGCATAAAAATCTGAAAAACATAGTCAAAATTGCTTAAACAAAATCGTTACCCCTTTAATTATGCTAAAATATTTTAAGCCAAATTTATTTATATTTAATATTTTGTTTATAACAGAAATGTTCTAGGAAATTTCCGAACTGCCGAATGTTTTTTTTTAAATAGTTCCTACCTACTTAATTATTAATGATAAAAAAACATTTACCAACAATTTTTTGTTAGTATAAAACGAAAACATGCAAAATAAGGAACACTCGCCTGTAAACGTTAATAAATCACAAGAAAAAAACTTTTTTTGTTTAAAAAATCACACAAACAACACGATATTTCTTTTTCTAACACTAAATCACACAAAAAAAGTACTGATAAAAACAAGAAGAATGCTCTCTATGTCGTCATAAAAAGTTAATTTCTCAGCTTCAACCAAATTTTAATTTTAATAATGGCAGCTGCGCTCGTTATTTAAACCAACGCTTGTAAAAAAAGCACTATCTTAGCCACTAGTTTTTAAAACTACTATTATTGCAGTACTTATTTTGAACGCTAAAAAACAGTGAAAACTTGAAAAAACTGAGTGTTTTATTCCAAAAATCGAAAGTTTGGAAAGAAGGCTATAGAATGGGAGCAAAATCATGGCATAAAAATCTGAAAAACATAGTCAAAATTGCTTAAACAAAAACCTTACCCCTTTAATTATGCTAAAATATTTTAAGCCAAATTTATTTATATTTAATATTTTGTTTATAACAGAAATGTTCTAGGAAATTTCCGAACTGCCGAATGTTTTTTTTTAAATAGTTCCTACCTACTTAATTATTAATGATAAAAAAACATTTACCAACAATTTTTTGTTAGTATAAAACGAAAACATGCAAAATAAGGAACACTCGCCTGTAAACGTTAATAAATCACAAGAAAAAAACTTTTTTTGTTTAAAAAATCACACAATCAACACGATATTTCTTTTTCTAACACTAAATCACACAAAAAAAGTACTGATAAAAACAAGAAGAATACTCTCTATGTCGTCATAAAAAGTTAATTTCTCAGCTTCAACCAAATTTTAATAATGGCAGTGATATTTCTATTTTCTCCGCTATCTGGCGCATGGAAGTTAATGGCGCCACCTATACGAGGTCAAGTGAAACATTGGAGGAATTTATTACAAATTGCAAAGGAAACTTGATTATATCTTCTATGCTTACAGATTTCAATGCGGCGAAATGCACTGGGTTGATGACAGTCGAGTTGTCCAAAAGCGACTATGCGCGCTCTGGGGAGTTATCCACGAACTTCCAATTTTTGCTAACATTTTAGCCCGTAAGGTTACATATCTTCGGTATTTTCTCTATCTACGATATCATACAGGCCTTCGGCCACACGTGTAAAGAGGGGCGACCAAAGCGCTGTTGAAACTTTTTCGATTCCATCAAAAACGTCCTTGAAATTTTCGGGTGGAAACACGTAGGTAAAAAAGAAACTGACACTCAAACGCACGTCGCTTCTTGATTACAAATGGCGGGTTACGTATGTCGTTGATAAAATCAGTTGTTTTTTGACACTTTAACCTAGCTTTTTCGAGTTATTCACGTGTTTTGAATTTTTTACTTATTTTGGTTTTTTTACGAACAGACTTTTATTGGTGTGTTTACTACCCTTCTTCTGTGAATGTGAGAGAGAACTATTATAAATAAGGTGCGTTGTTTTGCCATTGGGTGCGGTAATGACGCTAGAGTGCAAGGAAGTTATTTTTCTTTTCATCGGTAAGTAGGCTTTCCCTCATGAGGCGTATTTTGTGTTTGATGTTAGTACCAATCTTAACACCAGTGTGAATTTCTGAACTAGCTTTTATCTCCCCCGTTATTTTAATAATAAAAACAGGGAAATTGTTGAACTTTTCCAACTCTTTCCATTTCGGTAATTATGCAGTATACGGTTTTCTGCCATTTTTGGATTTTCATGAAAAATTCTTTATGAGAACACCTACTAGGGTCCCTAGGACCCCAAATCCGCCTGCACTGGTTGGTTTTTTTTTTATTTTTTTGTGTTTTTTTAATTTTTTTTCACTAAAACAACCCAATCCAACACAGCCCAACCCAACCTATTCCAACCCAACCCAAAACAACCAAAAAAACACATTACAACGCCCCCCCCCCAGCAACCTTTTTTCTCTTTAAAAAAAAAATCGGGCGCAGGCGGATTTGCGGTCCTAAGGACCCTAGTAGGTGCCCCCATAAATAATTAAAAAAAAAAACAAAAAATGGGAGAAAACCATATACTGCATAATTACCCCCATTTCCACCTTTTTATTAGTGGGAGAGGAAAAATCACTTACCGGCACAGGTTGCCATGTAGACTATACCTAACTGCAATGGGTAATGATTCACTATGATTTTGTCATTCTTCTTAGAGTGTTATTATAGACAAGTATTCGTGAATATTGGTATAATTAATTACAAAGAGAATTACAATTTTGTTACCAGGAAGAAAAATGCTAATTTATTGTATGTCTCAATGTATGTACCCAACTCAATTTAAGCTACAGGTAAAAGTTCAATGTTAAGTGTACAATTTTTTTTTGTAGAATCCCTCAAGGCCTAGTTCGACAACAACAATGGTTAAAATTGATTGGAAGAGGTCCTGTCACATTTATTCATGGTCGACAAGTTGTTTGCTCATATCATTTTACTGAGGATCAATTTAAAGTTGGTATGAATAGAAAAGAGCTTGTAGAAACTGCTATCCCTAATATTAATTTGCCAGTACCATTTGAGGAAGCTAATTTTCAAGAAAACATTGATGATCCTGTGGCGAGTACTAGTGCAGATCATGATATTTTCAAAAGTAGAACAAAACGCAAAATGAAGGATGTGGAATCCAGACCCATAACCCCTAAAAAAATTAAATTTTCTATGGAAGAGAAAGACTCGAGCCCTGCAGCCTCATTAAACAGTACTTCATCAACCAAATCTTCACCAAACCAACTGAAAATTAAAAAAAAAAAGGTATGATACATGAATATTACCTTTCATCCTTTTACTAACTTTAATAGAGACAACATACATTAAAATTCTAGATATTTAATTATTATTATGTAACACATTTTGCTTTACTTTTTTTATAGCTTTCTATTCTATCTAATTCAGAAATTATTTTTTAGTAAATACTTTCATTACAAATCAAGTAGTTCGACAGATAGCAGAAAAACTCCATCTTCTGGTACTTCTTCCGTTAAAAGAAGGATTATAAAGAAAATGCACACTTACAGGTAATATTTTGTTTATTTTTTTTTTTTTTTTGGTTAAAATAGACTAAGTACTATAAATTCTTTAAAATTAAAAATACCCTTGTTTTAATAAATCAATATATTTTTTAATAATAATAATAATTTATATAAAACAAAGTTCAAAGAATTCATTTATCTAAAACAAATTTAACTGCATCTCAATTAATAAGAGATCATTTTAATGCCCCCCTCCTCCTTATACATATTATTTATGAATAAGTAGAATTAATACTTAGTTTTTTTGCAGTCGTCCATCAGAGTATTACAAAATTGAACTTGACAATGCTAGAAAAAAAATTAAACATTTAAAAACTAAAATGGACACTACAAAGAGAACAAATGCAAGGAGATTAAGAAAAATAAATTCATTAAAACAAGCTCTAAGTGAAGTAACAAAAAAAATTCAAGTTATCTTCAAATGCCCTTGACCACATAGACTCAACATTTTCAGGCGTTCCCTTAGACATTATGAGACGCATGATGTTAAATTTAAGAGTACAAAATAAACATAAGAGAGCCGTTACTAGAACTAAATATCCCCATGAGTTGAAGGCATTTGCCATGACTCTTCAATTTTACAGTGCCAAAGCCTATGATTATGTTCGCCACACTTTCAATCTGGCACTTCCATCGCCATCGGCAATTAGGAAGTGGTTGGCCAAAGTAGACTGCTCTCCTGGATTTACACAGCCTGCAATCGAGGCCCTAAAAATAAGGTCCAATAATTTTTACAAACAAAATGGATACCAATTACTATGTTCATTAATGTTGGATGAAATGTCAATAAAAAAAGAAATTATAACTGAGAGGCACTCATCAAATATCTAATGATAGAGATCCAGCCTCACATGTGCTGGTATTAATGGTTGTTGGCGTAAATGCCAACTTTAAAATTCCTATTGGGTATTTTTTTATAAATTCAATGTCAGGGATTGAAAGAGCAAACCTTGTGAAGGAGACACTCATATAATTAAGTGGGATAGAGACCATGCGAATATTGTCACTTACATGCGATGGGCCACATGTGCATTTTAAAATGATGAACGAGTTGGGATGCCAAGTATCTTCAGTAGAAAATCTAAAAACATCATTTTTACATCCTATTAGTGGGGAAAAAATTTACGTAATATTTGACATATGCCACATGTTAAAGTTAATAAGAAATAACTGGGCTTCCGAAGGAATTATTCCGGACAAGCAAAATAAGGAAGTCAATTGGAAGTATATTGAGAAACTAAATGAGCTGCAGAAAGAAGAGGGACTATATCTTGGAAATAAATTGAGGGAGAAACACATAAAATGGACCCAGGCTAAAATGAGGGTAGGTTTCTATGTTATATATATATACTGGGTGATTCATAAGTAACACTTTTTTAAGTAAATGACATAACCATCTTCTTTATTTAGACCATAAAACCTTGCAACCTGTAATTTGAAAATTTGTATTAGTTATGTTTTTATGTAAGTTTTATTTTTTTGTAGGTCAAGATTGCTGCACAGACATTGAGTCAAAGCGTTGCTGATGCCCTAAAATTCCTTAAGAATGACATAGAATTGACCGATTTTCAAGATGTAGGACCGACTATTGAATTCATTGAAAATATCAACGATATTTTTGATTTCGCCAATTCTCGTAACCCATTTGGGTTTGGAACGAATACTGCTATGAGGGAAGCAACTGAATCCTATTGGAAACCAAGAGTCTGAGAATTATATGATTATATACAAAATCTAAAGAACAAAGAAGGCCGTTTCCTCCATATGACCAAGAAAAAGGTGCCAATTGTTGGATTTTTAGTATCTGTTACATCTGTTTTAAATCTATATGAAAGAGAAGTTGTTGAAAGAAAATCAATAAAATACATACTGACATACAAATTCAGCCAAGATCACTTGGAGCTATTTTTCTGTGGAGTCAGGTAAGTGTATATTATAAAATATTTTCCAATGTTGACTTTTAACCAAGCAATATACAAAAACTCTACAATTTTGGTCTCTATGTAGATAAAGCCGAAGCACCATGACAATCCTAAAAACTTTTTTGTTATAGTAAAATTTGGATAAGTTTTACTGGCCTTTTTCCTGCTTTGCTATACTAAACTGAATCTTTTTTTTAGAAGTCGCAATTCATGCAATTATCCTAATTGTTTGCAGTTTATGCAAACCTATCGACGTATGCTAACACATATCAATATTAAAAATAACACTGGAAATTGCATTGGACAAGACTGTACAGAAATGTTACATGTGACAGAAATCTCTAAAGAAACAACGGAAATAACAAATATAAGGTGGGTACGAAGAAAAGAAGAAGAAATTGAAGAAAAATGCAGGCTACTAGCTCCAATTCAATTGAATGAGCTACAAGAAAATGTGGTATCTTATATATCCGGTTTTGTAGTTAATTCTATTAAAAAGAAAATAAGCTGCCCAATATGCGAAGAAGCTATAATAGCAGATTTTGATGAAATGCATGGATCTTTGAAGTTGATTAAACGAAAATCAAGAGGCAAATTACTTTATCCATCTGTAAATGTTCAGATAATTGGTCAAAAAATAGAAAAAATTATTAAAAAATTTTTTAATGTACTGGGTTACCTCCCACCCAAAGATATTTTTATTGAATTAATAATGAAAGAAACTCGAACATTAGCTGCTTGGAAAATCATTTTTTTGATCAAGCACCCTATGAAGAGATGCATAAAAAAATTTTAATTGAAAAAATTGCAAAAAAATATGCTTCAATACGGTTAAATAGCTTGGGCAATAAAATAAATGAGACAATATCTGGGGATAAGGTGAGGGATCAGCTAAAAAGACTGGTATTGTTTAGGCACCAGTAATATAGATACCCATTTATTTGATTAAAGTTTAAGTTAGTAAGTAGGAATTTTTAATGATTAGAGTTAATTAAGTTAGTAAGTAGGATTTTTATACTTTTTGAGGATTAGATTAGATTTTTCTTTATTTAAAATAATGTTTTCAAATTTTAAATATGATTGCAAGTATCACTTGGTCGTGTATAATAAAAATAATGTTGGTTATTTTTTTATTATTTCACATTGTATAATGCATATACCGATCAAGTACATCCATTTCTTTTAAAAAAATTGTATCATAAGCTTTCACTTATTTATTTTTTATATAAATCCAGAAAAAGATCTTTCTCCATTGCTACTATGATTAAATAACTCTTAAAAAAAGATTGCCACTACAAAACAACATTTAATTATTTGAGTTTGAGATCAACCAAATAAAGAATAATCTGTGAGACCAACCTGTCGCTATTAAATATGGTACTAATTATAATCAGTGGGTGTCGCTAGCTAAGATAGTTAAATAGGTTTTCGTATTGAGCAGCAGTGGCAGGTCTAACTGATCTATAAGGTTGGAAATAGACACTTGTCTTTCAAGTTCAGTTAGCATGTCATTTTTTTCAAAAATAAGATAGAAATAGACATGCTTGTATGCTAACAGAGTTTGTAACTCCCGCCAGGTGTTCAAGGGGCTTAAGATGCGCCAACGTCGAATTGCTAGGATAGTACCCAATCACATGATATATCCAACCCTAGTCAAATATATTTTGTAGCCCCAGTAACACGGGGGGTAACCTCAAACGGTATAGGTACTAATTATGCCGCTGACGCTCAATATAAACCCGCCGAGCGAGATCGTTAGCAGCTGGCGTGAGCGTTCTCAATCCAAAATGCAGTTTTTACAAACTTTCTAGTTTTTTTCAAAATATTGAAATTAAAAAAAAATAAAAATGTAGGGTTAGGTAATTTATTGTACTGAGAAAAGACACACTTCACCACAATAATAATAAAATATGGCGTCAGTAGCTAAGTTCGGTATATAGATCGCAGATCAGACGGATTTTTGATCAGCTGATCGTCGATTAATCCGAGCAAGTAGCATTACCGAACGGGTTCAGATTTAAACTTTCTAACCTAAGATTTTTTTATTTAAATTTTTTTATTTTTGTCGGCTGCTGGGCTTTTGAGTCTGAAAGGTACCATGAATAACATGGTTTTAGAGGCTATTTGTGCTGTAGTGCATAAAAAAAAGTGCAATAAACCAAATCCCCATGGGCCGAAATTGGCAAACTGAAGGCTTTGCGAAGTGACGGATTCGGGCCGAAAGTACCCGCCGAAGCGGCGCGCTTAACGTTATGACCCTTCTGCCTCCAGGCGACTGCGAGTCGGATACCCACTTGAAGTATGGAGCTTCCTGGGGCGGGGGCGTGCCACCTTCATTCCAAACATCAGCCAGAGGGAATTACCGCTTTCGACCATCCAGATTTTACCACTTTTGTATCATAGGCTAGCCATAAGCTGCCATGTGGATTTAATGTAGTGATTTATACAAATATTTGTTGCATATTGCACCGCAATGTTAAACCTAGTTTATTATGAAAGCACATTCTAAACTACAATTAAATTGAAAGTTTAGTTTAGTTTCTTTATTGGTAAGTATTACACAAGTGCTTTCACAAGTCAAACCAATTTGCAATAATAAGGAACAGAAATTTATATAATTTTTTTATTCTTTAAAATTAGTACAGGCACTTTGATTTGGTGTAGAAAAAATATCATTTAACAAACACACTAGAAAAGTCCATTGCATTTTTCCAGAACTCATCACCCTGCTGCAGGCTGAATCGTGATCAAGCTATATCCGAAACAATGCAAAAAAAAAGCATTTTACAAATTACATTTTTGATTAAGAATCAGTTTCACAAAATATGGTACATATTTTTTATTGTTCTTAGTTATGATGAACATTATTCTGATAAAACTATAGAGACTCAAGAATTTATTTTACATAAAAAGGCCTAGAAAGAACTCCTTCCAATTTCCTATGGAGCGTGTGCACCCATTCAATTTTCTCAAATTTTAATATGTTATAGGAGAGGGGCAGACAATTTTTTCTATAATTGCCAGCCCTCCCCCCCCCCTTTACTACTAGGTTCATAAGTATAGGTGGTTAAAGATACAAACTTTATGTTTACTGCATAGTCATTTTTTCAGACTTTGGTGGGTTTTTTTTATTAACTTTCATTTAATTAAGCTGTAGCTCTAGTGTCCAGATATGTTTAGACTTAACTTTTTTAATGCTGTGGGCTATCCTTTGCAATTATATTTTTAATGTTGTAGGCTAGCTTTTGCAATTTTAATTGTAAGTTCTGTATTTAAAAAAAAATAAGTGTATGTATTGTATAATATCAAATTTTACTGAGTTATAATATCTGTTTTATTGATTAAACTTAATATTAATTATATTTACTTATTTATTTAATGTACTTGACACAATCGACACCCTCTCGGTAAAAATCTAACTTATACAATGATCAAATAAAGTCTAATCTAAACTTTTGTGTAATACAATACTGACATAATTATTATCATATCTAAATGGCACTTAATTTTCCAAAAACAGCCTATGATAGATTTAAAAAGGATGAACAGATGGTTATAATCTAAGGTTATAACGACAAAATACTGACCACCTTATTAAAATTCTCAGTTATAAAAAGTGATATAAAAAAATCGATTAAGCCACTAGTTTTAGGATCATTTCTACTACAAAATAAACACAACTTGTATTTTTACTGAAGACTTTGAGTAATGAAAAATATATTTACCTCCAATTAATAAACCAACTTATAGAAATCCTGATGTGTTCTCAAGCTATTCTTTGGTCCTGTGTAGCTACACTGTGGTGGCACTATGCAAGTTGTTCCTTGAATACCTTGCCTATCATTTTTCTTATGATTTCTTGGGAAGTTTTTTTGTTTGAAACTGTAAAAAAACAATAATACAATAGTAAGAAAACAATAGTACTTGTTTGGTTGGGTGTTGAGTTAGTAAAACAACAATTTACCCAAAAAACTGTATTTTAGGAAGAGAAAATTACAACTTTCTTCTTGTCTTAAATTTTACCTTGACTGACTTTTTAGGTTAAGTGGCAGTCTAGAGTTGCCACCATAAAAAGTAAGCCATAAGACGCAAGGAAAATGAACTATGGCTTATCAATGTTGATGATTATAGTTCACAGAAGTAAGCAAAAAATTAATGCTTTTTAGTTCTTACTGTCTTACTGCTTATGGCTTAAGGCCTATTTACTCAAGTTTTAATGGCTAATGCCCAACGCATAATTTTGTCTTCTCTCTCTACTTTTTGAAGAAATGCATGCATTAAAACTTTAATATAACTGAACTTTTTACGTTGCAGCAACTCTAGACTGCATGTAGCTTTTATACCAAAAAAGCTCTCAAAGTAAAAAACACAAAAATGGTAACCCAAAAATTATAAACAATACTTACATATTTTCATTCTCTGTTGACTCATTTTTTGTGTTTGTATAGCAATGATGACAAGGTTAACTGTTCAGAAGACTGTAATAAACTCTTTGGCTTTGCTGGAGAAAAAGCTCGACGATTAAGAGACAGGCAATTTAAAGAACATTTCAGAATGTACCACTCAACTCAACTCCAGTTTATAAATCACCCCTCAAAAAGCTCAAATATATTATGTCTGACTGAAGCTTACATAAAAACGTACTTAAATGGTTTTGATTTTCCACTACTTTTTCTTAAAATCCAAAAAAGTTCCAACACAAAACTAAAAATAAATAAAAACATAACCCTAAAAGTTTAGATTAATCTGGAAAATCCGTCTAAAATTCAGAGCAGAGCGATCTAGCTCCGATTGATCTGGATTCATTAAACAAACGCGCCAGATTTACCTCCCCTACCTCCGCTACGAATTGCCGAACGATTTGGAGCAGTCTGATTGATCGGATCTATATACCGAACGTAGCTAGTATTAAGAACAGACTTGCGTTTGAGTGTCAGTATGGCAGCCCCCTTGTAGCAGTGATTTTTTTGCTGGTGCCAGCACGGGCTTTACTCCTACAGTTTCCTTTTTACCTACGTGGGTGGAAACAATTGTTGCCTTCGATGTTCACCGACTTTGCAGGTCAGGACCGGTATTCTCGTAATACATAACGTTTTGAAGTCGCTAAGCGAAACGAATAGCGAACAGCGCGCTCAGCGGCACGCTGACCGACGACTTTTCGTATTCTCTCTGCCGAACGCGCTGCCCTGCGAGCAGACAGAATCAAATTCGCTTAGCACATCTTGGCATCATCGAATTTTGCATTTTTATTTCTTGTTAGCCTTGTGCCTCCTTTTCTTTTTCTATGTGTAAGAAAGAGGCCATTGTGTGATCGATTTCGAGCCGTATTTCAGAAAGGGTAAATCAAATGTGACTTGTACAAGTGTTGATCCTTTAAAAAATTACTTGATGGTTTGGTTTAGCTCAGTTAAACCCGCCCTTTGACCCTGTGATATAAACTCGTAGCACGTTCCCGCCCAGTGTGCGGGAAAAAGTTTACCCCGAGACTTAACCGCACACTTACAAAAAAATTCCGCACTCAGTGCGGAAAAGTTTAAATTTATTCCGGCACTCAGTCAGGGAAAGTGGTGTTTCCGGAACGGTCGTATATTGATATTGATACTTTATTATATAGCATTTATTGTTAAAATGGTTTCACAATAGTTACTTATATATCTAGTAAGTTATACCTTATAATTATAGTAAACATGCGTATTCTACATTTTAAGAAACAGAAAATAAAAGTCTAAGGTATTTGTTACCCAAAAAACAACCTAACCAATTCAACAACAAACACAGAATTCATACATCCACAAGAGAAACATCGCGCGTGGAAAAATTTATATTTTCATGGAAGTGTTGAATTAAAAAAATAAAATAATAATTTTTAGTACATTTATGAATAAATAAAATGACAAAAGATAAAAAACATAAAAATGGTAATTAATGTGAAAAATGTGATATTTCAGAAAAGTAAAGAAAATACAGACGAAAACACAGAAATAAAGGTAGTTACCTATATTGTTTGCTAATTATTTTTTATATCAATTAAGCTATTTATTTCATGTTTGCTAATTTCATATTTCATGAAAGCTTTTAGTTTATTTTTGAAAGAAAACAATTAATGTGGGCAGGAGCCTAACAAAACCAGATATTTTTTGGTACACATCTGATGAAAGATACAAAAAGCACTGCTGACCAATGGCTTTTTTTACCCTTGGTTTTACAGAATTTTGATTGCTTCTATTTCTAGTATTATACGGATGCTCAATTATTTCGATGTCGATTTTGATAAGAAAAGTTTTTGTTGCAATTTTTTGGAAAAAAAAGTTTTATATCGAGCATCAAATAGTAAGGTTGATGTGTACGTGTTTGTCACCCGTCCCCAAGCTACTAATAAGAGATTTTTATTTTTCTAATTATTAATAAAAACGCAAACTGAAAAAACTACTATATTTTCTGCAGCACTCTACAAAGTATTGTAGGGTAGGGAAATCGTACGCGCGGAGGGCAAAACAGCTGGCAAATGGTAGGTGTTTCTCAAACGGTCGCCACGCGCTGAGCGCACTTCGTCGACGCCTTGCGTTCAATATACGTGAATACCATTTTTGTTACTTTGTTCACGTGGTATGCGAATATTACGTTATCATTTATCATACGGTCAGTGAGTACGAAACTCTGAGCGTATTTAGTTACGAAAATACCGGTGCAGGTCGGTGATGATTTTTTTGGTGGATTAACATTACCTCAAAAAAACGGCTGTTTACTATTTTTATGATTTTTACGCAAAAGAATTCGGAAACATAGTGGAGTAAATTCGAAGGGATTTTCATGAGAAAGCTGCAAAAAGGGTATATTTTTTTAAAAGCTAAAAGTCCAGTCGAGGATCCCCCATTTTCCGGACCCAGAAACCAAGATGACGAATGTTTTCTGAGTTTTCAGAAAAATCACATTGAAATTATTTGGGTAATAGTGACGGAGTCCCACTTAATCCAAAAATATAAAAAAGTTGACATAAGCCACTTCAAAACAAAATAGCGTCCAGATTTCAAAAATTTAGTTTTTCTTTGATTTTCTTTTTACTTTTTAAGTAATGATCTTTTCTGATGTCTCACAATAAAGCTAGCGACTGGTTTCTTGATCTCACATTAAAAATCATTAGAGTTTATATATGGGTACAAAGATGGCGCTTGACCTTACTAATTTATAGACAACATTTAAAAAAAATTTTAGTAGAATGCTATTAGCGATGAGCTTGTCTCTGCTACAATTTTCAAAAACATTGGATTTGACATTTGGTATTCAAAATGGCGGCCAAACTATCGAGGAAAAAGTAATTTTCCCCTTCTGGTGTGGTATTTACACTAACGTCATGCAATATGTCAATTTATACTAAATCGAGGACGCCTGTCTCAAAAATTGCAAAACAAATATGACGCATGGCATTCCCAAATCAAGATGGCCGCGAATAAAATTAAGAAACGTCATTATTTTTCTGCACGTTCGCAATTTTGCACAAACCAAAGCAGTTTTAGAATGAGTCCTCCAAGATCTAATGGATAGTCAAGAAAGCTATAGGCCTGTTTCATCCTTGTTAGGAATCATCAGGGTAACATAGGAGTGTATCTGGCATATGAGGCATAACATAAGCAACCACACCCAGCGAATTTAAACAACTTTCGTCGTCAAACAACGCGGGATGTTGGATGTCTATATGCAGCGCGCCGCCTGTCGGAATAAAGCGACAAGCAAAACGTTAAAGGATGCAAATATCAATAAGAATGAAATTTGCGAGCATTACAAAAAAAAATAAACCCGCGAAACTGTACCGGTTACTGAAAGAAGACCGTTCAAAATAAAAGGTTCACAGCAACTCCACCCCCAATTGGAGTTTATACTATGTCGCCATACATTAAGGCTCAGCAACAATCACTCCGGGTATGTCACAAAAGGGTCAATAACGAGGTCAATAATAACATACAACATATAAAAATCATAACATTCAACCAATTGCTTATAAGGATTAAATAATAACTTTTCAATTAGGATTTTCAAAGAACTCGTCAATACTGTAAAATGCTTTATTCAATAAAAATGCTTTTAGTAAGTTTCAGAAAGCCGTTGGTGTTGGAGCATTTCTAATCTGCAAACTAATACTATTGTAAATTTTGATGCCATTGTAGATGAGTGATTTCTTTAGAACATTTGTGGAGTATTGGCAAAGGGATATTATTTTTTAGACAGGTTTGGTATACTTGCTGGTGTTTATATAGGGAGGTTTTGTTTAAGCATGCTGTTTCCAGGATAAAAAGGGATGTTTGAGTAAGAATGGTATTTTGGATAAAAAGGTGCTTGCAGTAAGTAAAGTAAAAGTACCTATTATTAGAATTTGTATTTTGCTTTTCAAGTGGTGAGATATCAAGTGGAAAATGTAGGAATAATTTAAAATTTGTATGCAAAAATAGTTTTAACATTTTTATCTGGTAAATAATACCCTAACCAGATAAATACCCAAGTACATGTTAAGAATAGTCAAATGAGCTTAGCATTACTTCAGGGATCAACAAAATAGTGTCCAAAAAAACCTAATTTCTGCTTTTTGAAATGCCTATGACTCCATATTAATTATTTGAAATTTTTTAGTTTTTTTAAAACAGAAAACTCAAGGGAAAACTTATAACTATATGTGGGTAGTTGTTATACCCTCCTGTTTTTAGCGTTGTTTTGTTTTGTAGATTTTTACTATAATTTAATAGTTTAAATTTGTACTTTTACAATATTTTTGTTGATTATTGTTATATTTCTGTTCCTGAATAAAATGTATTGTAAGATTGTTTGATGTAACTTTTACCGAATTTGTTATTTATAGTCTCTGCATTATTTTATTACGTTTTTACTTATAACATGACATTTTAATGTGACTGAGTTAGGTTTAACTTGTTTAATAGTTTAGATGTAGGTACCTATTTGCTTTGTCAATGAATTTTTTTAAATTTATGACAATAAAGCTTTTTTGAAATTGAAAATTGAAAGAAATGTACATACATGTCTGCTCGGTTATTTTTATGTGATACTGTACAAAACTGTATGTTACTTATTTATGCCTTTCCCTAATGGGTATGATTGGTCGGGTACATTGGTGTTTAAATATGAATTTCCAGATTTTTGTGCATTTAAACATAAATGTAAAAAAAAGTTTCTACCTTTTAAAATACATGGAACTGCAGATCTCTTAAGAATCTTAGCTTTCCTGTAATCGGACTTACTGAAGTGAAGCCCACAAATATAGGCCCATCTAAAGTTATCACCTATCCTTGATACTCCATTTTCCAGGCACCATTTGATCCACTTGTTTGCCACATCAGTTTTTGGAAATCTAAAAAAAATTAGTTAAATGGTTATACAGCAAAGAAACTGAATATTAGCTACCTGAAAATCATGTTATTTCAATTTAAAAAATAATTTTAACACTTTATACTTTCTTTCTATGAAAGGATTAGTTAGGTAGTCCAATAATATGCAGTTTGTTTGGAAAACGAATATAGAGACCAATTGGGTTGAATTGGCTTCATATGGGTTTGTATTTTTTTAGTTTAAGGCTTTTTAAGATTACAGGGTCAATTTTGTAATTATTTAATTTTTTTCAAGATCTTTTTTTGAGCAGAGGAAATCATCTCCTGGGCGTATAAATAGTCAATAAAACATTGTCAAATTATAGTATTCTAGAATTATATGAAAATATTTTTTAATATATAAATATAGATGATTTATTTAGCCAAAAGCTAATAATGGGTTGAACATAAGCAAAAATATTACATATCCAATAGCACAGCATATGTAAGAGTTTAAGTTCCTGCATACATCATTCCTGGTCACTTTATTGGTGGGTCAATAACTAGTCACCAGATTTATCTAGAAAACTATGAGCCCTACAAACTTGTAAAAAAATTTGAGGAAGTTTGCAGTACAAAGTCAGCAGTGCAAAGATTTTATGATTGGAAAAATTAGTGCTAATTAAATGTCAAGTCACCAAACTTTGTGCTCTTGTACTTTCCGAGATATGGCCTGCACTGAGGGGCTTGCCAGTGAATATTACATATCCAATGGCACAGCATATGTAAGAGTTTAAGTTCCTGCATACATCATTCCTGGTCACTTTATTGGTGGTCCAATAACTAGTCACCAGATTTATCTAGAAAACTATAAGCCCTACAAACTTGTAGAAAAATTTGAAGAAGTTCATAAAGTTTGCAGTACAGTCAGCAGTGCAAAGATTTTATGATTGGAAAAATTAGTGCTAGTTAAATGTCAAGTCACCAAACTTTGTGCTCTTGTACTTTCCGAGATATGGCCTGCACTGAGGGGCTTGCCGGTGGGAAATTTGTTGTATGTTTTTCAGGGAAATGTGGGAAATAAGGGTTAAATGTGTGAAATACTTGGGAACTGTGGGAAATTCGGGAAATGTGTGGGAAATATAGAAAATACTGAGGGAAATGCTTGGGAAATACAAGGGAAATGCGTGAAATATGTGGGAAGTAGGGGAAATAAATGTCAAAGGGAAATAAATTGTATGCGAAAGTCCGAGTGGCAAGCCCCTAAATTTTTGTGCAGCTTAGCCTTCCCTAAATCCAGCGGCCAAATTGAAAAAATGTATCACAGGATTTTACCGCGTTTATACAAGGTCACCGGAAAACGTCGAAAAAACTCCGAAAAACAGTAAAATAAATAGTCGTATAAACTCCGAACTACACTAAATAAAGTAATAATCATGTAATAAAGTGAATAAACGTGAAAAAATCCGGAAAACATATCCTTTTAATAGAAAATTAATAATATTTTTGTTACAAAGTAAACAATAAACATAACCTTAATTTATCGGAACACCGCGAAGTTAGCGGAGGAAATAAAATAGCTTTAAAAATACAGTTGACCAATAAATTCATTAAATGTTCAGTGACAGGGCCAAAAACACAAACATAAATTGACGCACAGTGGACAAAGTCACACACTATCCAAATAAAATCCTTATTTAACAACGTAACACATATAAATGCCATAAAAAACAGGAATTACATATATATTGCTGCATCATGTGCTATTCCATAGTATATAAGTCATGCCAAGAAAGACTAAAAAAATCAATCAATCGTTTATTAGCAGTAAGCTCTCGTGATAATACAATGTACAAAAAAATAATACAAATAAGTGTAAATTTAAACAAATTACAACAAAATATAAGGTCACACAATTAAAGCTTAATACATGTCACAAATAGTAATATACAAAGATTCATCAACAAAATAAATACATCACACATAAATAAGTTATTTTTAAAGCTTTAGCTACCTACCTATTTTATTGTATTTTTTATGTACAATACACATTTTTATTTAAAGTTATTTGATTCTTTAATTTCCCTTGGAAGAGAGTTAAACAATTTCAGTCCTTTGGTAAATAAGGTATTACATGCTGCATTATCATAATTTATATCGAAATCCTGTAAATGACTGGATCTTGTATTCCGATTATGTATTTGATTTACCTATGTTATATTTTAATACGAAAAATTAACTAATTATATTAAAAGCCGCCCTTTGTGGCACATTTAAAAAGTTCAAGGTCTCTAACATTAGACTTATTGGCGTACGTTTTTTACATAAAAGAATTGCTCTCATTGCTCGATTTTGTATTTTCTGTAATACATCTATTTGAGATCTGCTCATGAAATTAATAAAAGTTCCACAGTAATCCAAATGAGGCGCTATTATCGTTTTGTAAATTGTTATTCTAGTAAATAAGGATACTCTATTACTCAGTCTGTATAAAAAAACCCAAACCCACAAAAATGGACCCATGTAGAGGGACACAAGATTTATTGCTCAGAATACTGCGCTGAACAGGGCAAAGTAAATGAAAGCTTAAATAAAGAAGCATCGTTAGAAAATAAACGACTTATGACTGTTATAGACCAGAAACAAAAATACATCAACAAACAAGTAAAATTGCGAGAAGCTTTTACGGAGGATGTACTAGAAACAGAACGCAGCTATATACAAGAAATCAACGGGAAAAACGAAATAATAAAAAATCTAACATCACAACTGGAGAAAACAAAACTCAGCTGCATAAAAGAAATCGACAAAAAAAACGAAACAATTCAACATTTAAAACTAGAGTTGGAAACACTTAAAATGAAAGAAAAAATGGTAAGCAATAAGCAATGCCAAACGGAAATTGACACGCAAAAAGAAACGTTGACCAAAAAGGTTGTACATGGAATAAGTACACAAACAACCACAAAAATGGAAACATCGGTTGCTCAGCAAGCCGATCATAATGATGACATCCTATATGAAATCCTATTGTGCGAAGCACTAAAACGCATAAGGGTTAATAAGGAAACTCAAACAGAGGGTAATAATAATGAAACATGTTGCACACAAATTGATGAATTAAAGATGATAAATACGGAAAATCCATCAATAAAAACTAAGCAAAAAGCTTTAAATATCCAAATAAAAAATAATGTTAGTCTAGCTGTAGAACTATTAATGCCTCCAAAAGGTGCCCTCAATTACTTATTTTAGGCGACAAAGCAGCCAAAGGCTGGGCAAATATGTTTAAGGAACTAACACAAGAAAATTTCAACAAGAATACTAAAAGTAACATCACATCCTTTGACAAAATAGTAAAGCTCGGTAAAACATTATCCGAGACTTTCACCAAACGGGACTACATAATCGTTTTTAATACTATCGAAAATGTGCTCAAGGGTTTAAAAGTACAATCAGATACTTTGTTAAGTCTTGTATACATATCCAATAAAACAAATCTTATAGTAGTAAAGGCGCCACCGTTGCATCAATCAAAACATATCTTAAATAAACTCATAGATGACCAAAATAAGAAAATACAACAACAGGCAAGCTACTGTAGAAAAAATATGGAAAAAAGGGGAAGCTGCATTTGCTTACATTTCATCCGGCTTTGAAGAAGTTGACGTAATTAAAGAAAAAAGTGTGGAAGGTCAAATTGAACTCTTTTGTGTTGTCAACAAGCGACAAAAATTTTTAGTTATCTGTGTATATCGTTCGTGTCTAGGCGATTTTAATGTTTTTATAGACATTCTAGAACAAGCCTGCGAATTGGCAGTGGAAGTTTAAAAATTACAAAGTCATATTCACAGGAGATTTCAATGTAGATATATTGACCGAAAATTTGAGCAAAAACTTATTTTTAGATGTATTTATGTCCTTCAACTTTACCTACACTATATTCGAATCCACGAGAGTTACAGAAGAAACAGCTACTTGTCTGGACAATATATTTGTCAACTTTGAGAATGATTATTACTCAGAAAATCATATAATATTAAGTGCTCTATCGGATCATTATGCAGTGGCGATTTCTGTTAAGTTGAATAAGGCTGCGTTGCCGGAAACTGTCAATTCTGTAAAACGTAGAATATACTCAATCTGCAAATTGGAAGAATTTAGGCAGGAGATGGCTCAATGTAATTGAGTGATGTGCAGTGTGAGCAGGATGTAAGGCCTATGATATATTTAACAACATGATCCAGCAAAAACTAAAATTAAGTTTTCCAAGAAAACAAATAACCTCTAGAGGAAAATATAGAAACTGGATAACAAATGGTATAAAAATTTCATCGCAACACAAACGTGAACTCTTTGTAGAAATGACTCATCGAAATGTTTCAAGAGAATACTACAGAAAATACACAAAAATCCTAAATAAAGTAGTAAAAGCAGCAAAAAAAATGGAAAATATGATAACTATAAATAATGCTAAAAACAAAACCAAAGCCACTTGGAATATCATCAAAAAAATTACAAACAAACAAAAAAAAATTCATTATTTGAAAATTTTCCGGATGAAACTAATAAAACTGATCTCTTAAACAATTTTAACAATTTCTTTCTTGATTCAGGAGATACACAAAAAACCAAAATAAATTGCGAATTTCAGGGAAAAACTATGCTTCAAAACTTGCAAACTTTAACTTAATAACCAAGTCAGATATTATTCAAGTCATTCGGAATTTAAAAAACAAACCATCTGTTGGTTCCGATGAAATACCAGTTTCTGTTTTAAAAATAGCTGCAACCAGTATTGCAATTCCTTTAACATACATCATAAATCTTTCATTCAAAAGCGGCATATTTCCAACCGCATTATGTCCATGTCACAAAAAGGGCAAAAACGGACATGATTTCAAACTATAGACCGATTTCGATGTTTCAATTCAATTCAAAAAATCTATAAAAGAAAAACCTATAAGAAACCTATAAACAAGAAACCTTGATAAAACCTTCATTTACAATAGCGAAATTAGGTAATTTAAGATAAGTTAGTTAGATATTATTATTAGATAGTAAATACTTAATTTATATAAAATTTAAAATTTCTATCTTACAGTGATGAAATAACAGACACAACTTTCTTTTTAAAGATGGTAATAGAGCAGTTAATTATCTAAATTTGTTTTGTTCTGAAATGGATTAAACCATGAACAGGCTCGATATAATGGGGCGTTATGGGCAAGATTGGTGGATCTGTTTTCTAGATAAAATTTTGGATGCGACCTGGTGTTAATAGGAGGCACATAAAAATTTATATAACTTAAAAGTTCAGGAGAATCCACCTCATTGTTGCATAACTTATATAAGAAAAGTTGACTGCTAAGGATGGCACTATGCTAAGGGATAGAAAGTTAAATCTTTTTAACAAATTTTCATGATCACTTCCTCTGGGAGGGTAAGTACCATCGATTTTAAAGCTTAAGTATTTTAAAAAACGACGTTGCACGTATTCGAGCCTGTCAATGTTTATAGAATAGTTGGGATACCACACCAGAGCGGCATATTGAAGTTTAGATTTTATTAAGCTATTATAAAGTGTTATTAAACTGTTAATGTTAGTAAACTCTTTGGTAGCTCTTATGATAAATCCAAGTGACTTCGGTGATGATACCTCATCAATATGTTTGTTAAAATTCAATTTCTTGTCAACTATGATACCCAAGTCACGCATATGGTCAACACTAGGAAGAGTTATATTTTTGAGTTTATAATTAAAATTAATTGTTTGGTGTAGATTGGATATTGACATAGTTTTACACTTAGAGATGTTTAAGGGCAATTTATTTTCATCACTCCAAGCAGATAATAAGTGAATGTCATTTTGCAATACAGCAAACAAAAGGCACTCAGATTTAATGTTTTTAATGATGTTGTGACTTTTATAAGGTTGGGATGAAACCCAATTTGGTGCATTTTTGTAGTGATAAGGCCATGATCCAACTTGTTGAAGGCCTTGGAAAAATCTGTGTATACTACATCAAGCTGATTTCTAGTATTGATGACATTGTAGGCTTTCTCAAGGAAACAAGTAAAGTTTGATGTTGTTGATTCTTTGTTAAAAAAAACCGTGTTTCTTAGTTGAAATTGAGTTTTTGAACTGATGGAATAAATTATTATAAAGACAGATCTTGAAGGCCTTCGAGAAGTTGGATAAAATGGATATTGGTCGGTAATTGACAACCTGATTTATAGCACCACCTTTGAAGACAGGACAAATTTTTGTTGTTTTCCATTTCTCAGGAAAAATATTGGATTCAATGGCTTTATTAAATATGTACTGCAGGGGCTCAGCTAAACATTGAGCACAGTCTCTTAGTAAAAAAGAGGGAATTTGATCATGACCAGCTGTGTGAGTATTTTTTAATTTATTGACAGCCTGCAGCACCTCGGAATGATTAATGAAACCTATTTTGATGTTTTGGGAGTTAGTTTGATTTGTAAGATTGGAAGAAAATTGGCTTGATTCTCCATAAACATTTTTGAAAAAATCTTCAAAAGTATTAACAATACTCTGTGGCAAATCTACCGATGATGGACCATAAGACATTGAACTAGGAATGCGAGTTTTATTTTGCTTTTGTCGTAAAATTTCCAAAACTGTTTGGGATTGTTTTTTATTGAAGATTCAGTGTTGTCAATGAAAGATTTATATGCTAAATCTATTTTAATTTTGATAATGCGTCTAAGCCTGGAGTAGGTTTCATAATCACTCCTAGACTGGGATTTTTTGTATTTAGTATGGGTCAGTCCATATCAAGTCAACCAGGGTATTTTACCACACCATCTCCGATGTTGATGATTTTTAGTATACATGTTTTTCCTACCAAAAAACTGGAAAATCCAAAATTTCAGACTTTTTTGACCAGTTGTTTATTTTGAATTAATTTTTGAAAATCGAAAAAGTCACTTATTTGTCCTTAACATGTGCGCACAAAATTAGGAATATCCAAAGAACCACTTATAATAGAAAAGTAGGTGAAGGTTCATTTTAAAGCTCTTATAAAGACCTTTCATATGAGAATAATGCATAACATATATTGAAAAAAAAAAAAAATTTTGATTTTTTTTTTTGAAAAATTTCAAAAAGGCCATTTTTAATTTTTTTCAAAAAATTATATTATTTTCTTTAAAGTGTTATTAAACTATTCACAAAATTTTGAGATGGACAAATCATGGGTTCAATGTGAAAAAATTTATTAAAAATGTCACATGCATGAAAAATCGCCTATAAATAGACAATGCATTTTGGTAATTAGAAGAATATAATGGGGTTTAAAGCGATATTATAAAAATATTTAACAATATTTTATTTAATAAAAAATTATATCCTACGTTTCATTCTGTATCAGTAATCAGATTAACATTGCCCCCCATTGTAATATTTACTTACAAAACCTCTTTTCCACCGGAGACGTACTATTGGATGTTCCAATTCTTAGGAAAATATGCCTGTATAAACCTGCCAATACTTTTGTGAAATACTGCCTGTTTATTCCTGTTTAACATTAAGGACACACCTCCTTCATTTTATTGGTCTGTTTAGGTACATTGTGGGGATTTGCTGATATGAAAATTCCTGCATAAATTGATTTTAAATTTTTGGCAAGTATCTTCCTGATACAGCTCCAAATAATCGATACATAATAGTTCGACTGAAGGTTTATCAGAAGTCATCTCTGTGTAATTTTAAAAGTTTCAACTATGGGTGAGGCAAGTGGATGGACTAAATATAAAGTAAAGTGCTGTGATCCACTAGAGTTAAAAATCAAGCATTTTGGGAAATTAAGAAATGTGACCAAGTGGATGTTCAGTTACAAAAATGTCAAAATGGGAATGAAAATCTGTGATGGTTGTAGACTAAAGCTTTCAAAGGAGTTTAAGGCATCTGAAGAAGATGAGGCAGGGTAAGTAACAAATAGTATTTTTTAATATAAAATTAATAAACTAAACCAATTGCGTCAAGTACGGAGTGGAAAAATCTCATGGCATTATTTTGCATGGCATTATTTTGCATGGCATTTTGAGAATACAGACATTATGTACAAATTTCGTGGCATTATGTACACATTTTGGGTCAGCTGTTACCCCCTTTTTAAGTTCTTATAAAAAACTAACTTTTTAAATTTTTTTAGACCCAGTCAAGTTCCAGAAAATGATCCAGATTTTCAAGATCCTGCTGAATCATTTACTCTTTTAAACAAGTCATTGGAGCTTCTTGGTGTGTCGCCGATTAAAAGAAAAAATGTATACAAAGAAAAAATTGATATTGTACAGCATACAATTGCGAAAGCATTTACAAAGGAATCAGATTCAACGCTAGTAAAGGAATGCCAGAGTGACGAAAGTGAAATGATTAAGCAGTTAAAGGACAAATTTTTAAAAACCGAAAAGAGGAGTGAGAAAATACTAGTTTTATCATGTTTACCTCAAAGTTGGAGTAGAAAGAAGATTGAAGAAGAATTTGGAGTTTCTCAATATTTGGCCAGAGCTGTAAAACAGTTAGTTAAGGACAATGGGATATTATGTTCTCCAAACCCCAAACCGGGAAAGACCCTTAGTGATAGAGTGGCCCAAATAGTGGTAGATTTTTACCAAAGGGATGACATTAGCAGGACCATGCCAGGTAAAAAAGATTATGTTGTTATCAGAAAATATGGAGCTGAAAAAGAATATGTACAAAAAAAATTAGTCTTAGCTAATTTAAAAGAAATTTATGCATTGTTTAAAACTGAGTACCCCAATGAAAAAATTGGGTTTTCAAAATTTTGTAAACTGCGACCCAAAAACTGTATACTGGCAGGAAAAAGTGGGACTCATACTGTATGTGTATGTACTATACATCAAAATATAAAACTAATGCTCAATGGCTCCAAATTAAATAAGCTATATGATGAAAATAACAGGCCTCTTGCAATATCTTATCATGATTGCCTTTATAAACTAATGTGTAATCCACCTTCAGTGGACTGTTTTTTAAGCAATAGATGCAAGCAATGTCCTGGAGTAGAACAGTTTAAAAATACGTTAATAGAAAAATTTGAGAAAGAATTAATTGATGAGGTCTCATTTAAAAAGTGGGTCTCAGTAGATAGGTGTACTATGGAAACCGTTGTTAAGAAAAGTGATGATTTTGTCCAGGAATTTACTGATGATCTTGTAAAACTTAAATCACATTCTTTTATTGCAAAAATGCAAAAAGATAGATACAATGAAATAAAAATTAACCTTAAACCTGGAGAGAAAATTATTCCTTTGTTATGCAAGATGAAGTCCAGTCTTATCATTGGAATAACAGCCAGGCAACCCTCCACCCTTTTGCCATTTATTTTCTAAGTGATGGTAAACTGCACAACCTGAATTATGTGTTTATTTCAGAAAGCTTGACACATAATACAATTGCATTTCATTTATTTTTAAAAAAATTCAATCAAAATACCAGGACTTAACAAAATTTTTTATTTTTCGGATGGATGTGCTGTGCAGTACAAAAACAAAAAGAATTTTCTGAATATATGCCTGCATAAAAAAGATTTTGGTGTTGAAGCAGAGTGGCATTATTTTGCCACCTCGCATGGCAAAAGTGCCTGCGATGGCTTGGGAGGAACTGTTAAAAGACTTGCTGCCAAAGCCAGTTTGCAGAGGCCCTATGACAATCAAATAATGACACCTCTACAATTGTTTACTTGGTGTGAAGAAAACATATCTGGCATTGATTTTAAATATTGCACAGAAGCAGATTATACAAATCATGAAATAATTTTGAATAAAAGATTTGCGGAAGTCTTAACAATACCGGGGACACAAAAAATTCATGCTGTAATTCCTCTTACAGAAAGCACGTTTTTGGCAAAACAGTTTTCTACATGCTTAGAGGTCAAAACACATAATCTTTTTAAAGGTGTAAGCATTATTTTGCAAAATATCGAGTCAGGGTTTGTCACTGTAGAATATGACAGTGCTTGGTGGCTGGCTTGTGTCTTGGGGAAAAATAATGAGAGCGGAGAACTGAAAGTAAGCTTTCTTCATCCATGAGGACCTGCCTCATCATTTTTTTACCCAACACCTCAAGATATTTTAATTATTAAACCAGAAAGTCTTATAAAAAAAGTTGAACCCAACACTGCTACTGGCAGAACTTACAATGTCAGCAAAAAAGAAATGTCAGATTTATCAGAAATTCTTAAAAGAAAGTTAAAAAAATAAATTTAAGGTATATAGTTAGTCTTAGTGTTTTCTGTCTAATTTTTATCAACGAAGTAGAAAAGTTTGTTTATTTCTTTTGCGAGTTTAAAATAAAATAATTTGTAGATAAAGCCTCTGGGTATTTTTTAAAACCTGTATCCATCCAACAAATTTATTTATTTTAATATCCAGTGCACTATTGGTGCTCCTAAAATATGTTTATTTTTTTAAATGCATGATTTTTAATGTACTTAATATTTTTGATATTTTTTTTGACATTGAACCCATCATTTCTCCATCATAAAATTTTGTGGATAATTAAGTAACACTTTGACCAAAATTATATATTTTTTTCAAAAAAATTAAAAATGGCCTTTTTGAATTTTTCAATTTTTTTTTTCATTTTTTTATTTTCAATTTTTTTTTTTGTTAAAATTATGTTGTGATATTTCATACAAAAGAGCTTCAAAATGACTTTAAAATGAGCCATTTATTACTTTCCTAGTGTAAGTGGTTCTCGAGATATTGCTAGTTTTGTACATTCTTGTTAAGGTCAAAATGCTGACTTTTTTATTTTGAAAAATTAAAAAAAAAAAAAAACTACGAATCAAAAAAATCTAAAAATTTGCATTTTCAACTTTTATGGTAAGAAGAAAATATATACCAAAAATCATCAAAATTGGAATTGGTCGCGTAAAATTTTTGTGATTTTTTGGTTGATTTGATATGGAATGACCCGTATGAAGGATTTTCTTTAATTCAATGTTCCTGATTATATCTTTATTGTACCAAATGGGGTAAGACAATTTGTTTATTGTGCAAAAAGTAGGCACAGTTTGGTCTAAAATATCATATACAGTACGGTTAAACATATTCACCACTACATCTCCACATATAGTGGAGAGCATTTGATACATTAATGGATAGTTTGATTTTTTGAAATTGTATTTTTTGTTGGTTGAGTTGGTAGGAAGGGATGGATTTATCAGAGGACAAATCAAGTGATAAATTTAAAGTGGGGTGAGCAGTATCTTCTGAAACTAAAGGAAAATTATCCCTGGTCACAATGCATTTGACATTGGCAATGACTAGATCCAGTAGATTGTGACTAGAACTAGTAACTTGATTTAATTGAGTATAGTCGCAAAAAGCAAGAAAATCATTGAGCTTATTATTTATGCCTATGCTGCTAGTTATATTAAAGTCGCCGATAATCACTACTTTCGAGTTTTGGATTAGCTCAAAAGTAGAGAGGCAGTCAAATAATCTCTGATAGAGGTTCAGGGGAGAGTTTGACTGTATATATACTACATAAACAAAAAAAGTAATGTTCCTACTACTAATTTTACAGCCAATGATATCTATTTCAGGTACCAACTCCTCAATCCTGGTTAAGTCTAACTTTGAAGCAGTTATATCATGAGATAGACCCAGCAGTACACCACCACCTTGAGTCACATTAAGTATGTCAAGATTGCGGTCTTTTCTGAATACTATGTAGTTGTGGTCAAAAAATTCATGATCAAAAACCCCCTCATGTATCCAGGTTTCACTAACTGTTACCATATGATATTCACAGATACTGACTTTAAGAACTCATTCGTTTTGGTATTTAAACCTCTGACATTTTGATACACAATTTCAAAAACCCCAGTAGACAACCCATCTAGTTTAAATTATTGGATTGAGTTTTTTGTTAATCAGTAATGATTGTAGGCAAACCATTTCTGTAAATAATTTTAAGGTTAGGCTCTCCTGCATCAGTGTGCTCCTTCATTTTGTTCTTTATTTTTCGTTGTTATCAAACATATCAAAAATAATTGAAAGAGTGATGTGTAATCAATTAAATGCTTACTTTGAAAACAATAACATCCTAAATGACAACCAAAATGGATTTAGAAAAGGAAAAACAACGATCAGAGCAGTCTATCAAGCTTTACATTACATATTAAACTCTCTCAATAATAACAGACATACTATAGCCCTGTGCTACAGTCTGTACAATTCCATAAGCAACCAATAGGGCCCTTAACATTCCAAAATTCTGACATTGAGATGTTGAATAGTGTGTCTTTTTTGGGCGTTCAGGTTGACAAAGAATTGAATTGGAAAGATCAGGTGGAAAAAGTGGGCATTAGCATGAGCAGGTACTGCTACACACTAAAAATAATAAGTAATAACATAGGGGTACAACCTGCACTCACTGCATATCACGCATATGTTCAGTCAACGGTTAGATATGGGATCATGTTTTGGGGGAATTCTGTTGAGTCACACAGAATATTGCTGCTGCAGAAGAGATGTCTTAGAGTTATTTTTAAAATTAACAATAGGGAAAGTTGCAAGGATCTATATACACAGCAAATAATTCTGATAGTGTACAGCCTTTATATCTATGAGTGTGTCTCTTTTGTAGTAGATAATCCTGAGTTATTGAAAACCAAAAAAATGCACACTCATACAATACAAGATATAAAAACAACCTAAAAACAATAAGAGCGAATACAGAATATATACAAAAAAATGCAAACTTCTCAGTATTAAAAGTTTGGAATAGGCTGCCAGTACAATTCAGAAACCAACCAAAGAAAACCATAAAAACCAAACTAAAAAATTATCTTTATTTGAGAAAGCCTATTATGAGCTAACTGAATATTTTGATATTCCCATTACAATATAATTACCACTTGGTTAATCAACTCAGTCAGTATTCTTTGAAATGTTTTAATTCTTTGAGTTTTTTATATTTTTTTTTGTTTTATTCGCATTTTACTATTAATTTGTAGATATTGGTTTAATCTAAGAAATTGAGAAATGCTTTCTATAAAAAGAATTGATGTATGTATTGTTTGTTCCCATTTACCTTATACTATATGATTTCAGGTACTGTATTGTTTTTATATTTATTTTGTATTGACACGATCATCACCTAAAATAGGTAACATGTAATTTATTGTATGTATGATCAAATAAATCTATCTATCCATCCATCGCTTGTCTGATTAATCTTAATCCGGGCAGTTAATCCCCAGTATAAACATAGTAGTTGATGAACACTGATCCAAGTTGAAAGCATGGATTGACCGTAAATGGCACCGACTATAAAATTCGGTCACTACAGCAAGGCTCGAATTGAAAACACTTGTGCCAGTGGTTTTGGTTTGATGTTGCCATTGGAAACTACTTTAACGCTAGCAAATGAACCCCATTTTAAAGTTCGTCGGCTACCCCTTAATATAAATCTTGAGCCGGAGCGACGGCGACTGCGCAATCGTTTTCAGAGGCTAGTTAAAAAATTGGAACTTTACTAACTTATGGAATGATACTGCTGAATGCCTACAATTAATGCCGCAAACGCAGCAAGTTCTTACGTTTGGAACCATCAAACACTACCGAAACACGAAAAAAAACAGAACTTTTTAATTAAAAAAAAAAACTTTAAAACAAGCAATGGCGGACTGACATGACAGATTTATTAAAAGCCTCAACAGTGAACTTCTTCTGCTAAAAGCCTACAGAGTTCGTTCGCGTAGAAACTCGATCGAGCAAAGGGAGCGTAGTAGAGCTGGGAGATTCGGTTACTTTTGAGTACTCGTACCGATTCGTTACTTTTGGATTCGATAATTTCGATACTCGTTACTTCGGATCCATTATTCGAGTACTTGTTCGTTTAAAAACTTTAGTATAGGTATTTTATTTGCTAGTTTTGCATTGAAACTTGAAATTAGATACCCGTATTGGGTTTTAATACTTTTAATACCTATTGCATTGGTTTTGTTCTTAATTTTGAGTTTCGAGGTTTTGATATATACTATCGATTAAACGGAATTTCTTGTTAAATGTTTATATAAAATAATTTTTGGCGCCTTTTTTTATAATAAATATATATTACATAGTAAACTATCAGGTTTTTATGAGCCTCAATCTATTTTTCTTAGAACAAGTCGGATTTCAAACACAAAAAACACGAATTTATATATTTTATCAGGCGCTTAAAATAGCAACGATTTATATGTCAGGGATCCACCGAATTCGTATCCAATATTCATTCATTTTTCACCGCCGCGCGCCGATCCAAACACATAAGTACAGAAGAGCCATCCTTCTGTGATCGATCGAAACACGACGCGACGCGACGGTCAGCCACGGGTAGGTGGTTTTGGTTTGCTATTCGGTGATCATAGTAAAGTAATCGAATCGGTTCGGTCTTTCTCCAGGTATTAAAACGAGTACTCGAGTAACGAATAGTTACTTTTTTCCCAGCTCTAAAGCGTAGTGACATCTTGGACTTAAGCCACGGATCACCCTGTTCGGTACTCTGTGCTGAAGCTACGTTTACATTTGGAGAGTTTACTGGTGGAAAGTACTGGCAGCCACTAAACTAGCATATCCTGTGAAGACCCATACCTGGAGAACCGCAACCATTCTGAACCGGCAAAATAAACTGGTTCCGATTCTCAAGGCATCGAACATGACAGGATGCGCTGTCTACATCGATTTTTTTCTGTTCATGTCAGCTAATACATGACGTCATAGTATTTTTGATATGAAAACATGTAAACATAAACAATTATCTGTAAATTTAAACAATATTCAAAGATATTACACAATCGAGGTCTCCTTCTTTTGCTTATACTTCCGGGAAATTTGAGAACCAAGGTAAACCGTAAACGCGACAAAAAGAAAACGGCACCGCAAGTATTTTTCCGGGCCGGCTTACGGCTTTACTCGCTGCTAGGCAAAATTTCTGTTTGTAGTTTCCGTGTGTAAACGTAGCAAGCGTTCTGTGAGCAAGTGTCCATGTTTTTTACAATGAATAAGTGGGATGGAAATCAGAGAATAGGACTTCTCATACACGTTTCCGATTTTGTCAGTTTATGTTCAGCTAGTCATAACAGTTCTTGAAATTTTTGGTATGATAATCTCATAAAATTGCTATAAGAATCGGGATCTTTAGTTGATATCTCCATTAAGAGTCATTTTGACGCACCCAGAGTACTTCTACGTCTGATCCAATCTCTAACCCAAACTCGTTTTTTCCTATTTTTGTCGCGTTCTGACTTATTTATTAAATTATTAGCAATTTTACAGACAACGATTTTAACAGCAGCACGCACTACCAACGGCCAAATTTATAGTCGTCTTTCAAGGCACCCCTGTTCCTTCAAGGAGGCCTTCGGGCCAATTTAGTATTTATAGTGGTGAAAGGCACCCTTGAAGGAATCCTAGCTTACATCAAGGTAGCTAAAGAGCTACCCTCGGCCTTCCTTGGCAAATAAAGTGAGGTTAAAAAAACAAAAATATTGTTGGGTTCGTTTTGATAATTGTTTTTTGTCAATTTGTGGTTTGCTTTTTAAGATATCCTGAAAATAATGGACGATTTTTTGGAACTTATTGATCTGGTGGAAGAAGAAGTCTCTACAGATCATCATAGTCTTCTTATTTTATCTTATTTTTTATTAATGTTGCAATGCCACTATGCCCATCATATCTATCCTGCCCGTTCTGTCTGTCGACCCTGATGATCTGATAACTTTTTATGTGACATGATAATTCTGGCCTAAGCTAGGTTTCATTCAGCAAAATAATATCTGGATCATATTGTCTGTACGAAATGAGGTTAGCCCTATTTGAGTTAAAACTCTGCATGTTCCATTAAATTATTCTTAATGTATTTTCTGTTTTTTGTTGCATTATGTTTTGTTGTTGGTTTGTTGTTTCTGTTTGTTGGTAGGGCTGTGCATTTTTTTTATTTTTTGAAAAGCTATTTTATTGTTTGTTTTCTTTTTTATGTCCTTGGATCTCCGGGGCGATTTCTTTGTGTTCTTGTTCTTCATTTATACTTTTATCATTTTCTGTGATCACTTCCACCTCCATCCCCATGAAGCCTTTCATTGAAAGAGGGGTAGAAAAAATTGTTTTTGGTGTTAACTCTCCTTGTTGGTTGTTTGTTGGAGGGGTCAATGGTAATGGTGAGGAGCTGTCCTGGATTCTTCCATATGGAGAGTTTAGGCAGTTGTTATGAGCTTCTATCTCATATCCTCCCTCATCATTTCTGTTTCTTTTTTTCTTTGTGTAATTGCATTGTTCTTCTTCTACTGGTCTTTTATTTCTACTTATGGGTGTATTGATAATTAGCTGAAGCTCCCTTTGGTTACTTATTTGAGGTAGCACTGGAAAGTCCCTGCTGTTATATTGAAATCTAGTTTCCGGTCTTTTTGCAATTCTCTGGTTTGCCTCAAAGAAGGTAAATCTGTCATATGCCATTGCTTTTTTGATGTTTTTCTGTCTTTCATGTTCTAGATACTGCCTTGCAGTACGTTTATGTGCTCCTGTTTTACAGTGAACACACCATGTTGTACAGTTTTCATGAGGAGTTTCTTCGTTGCCCTGTTGACCCCCACAGTTCTGGCAGAGACTCTTACCTGCTTTACACAGCTTTGCTGTGTGACCGTATCCTAAACAGTAGCAGCACCACTGCGTCACCAGGGAGACATATGGGGTGACTCGCATCGGCAGACCATGTATTTCCACCTCCCTCGGGAGTGTAAGTCCCTCAAAAGTGAAAAGCATGGTCCCCGTCGCGATCCACTCTTTGTTGTCTGTTTTTCTGTCTCTTCTATTAAATCTTTTTATGCTGTAAATCTTACAAGTTGCGCGGCAATTTGCCAGGATCTCCTGTTTCTGAAAAGAGGTATCAACCCCGCCAACCACCCCTCTGCATGTGGTCATATTGAAAGATATAAAAGCATTTAAAATTCCTTTTTCTCTTTGTGTTTTCACAAACTCGTTAGCTGATTCCGCTGTTTTAAATTCTACGCCCACGCGGTTTCTTCCCTTAACCTTAAACTGGTTGATGTGCAATCTTAAGTAAGCTATATTTACCAATTTCTTTTCCCTCTACAAAGACCATAAATGGTCCTCTACTTGCCCCTTTGTAATAAAGAGGATCGTCTTTAATTTTTTTTTGATCTTCATGAATCGTCTTATTCTCTAAGATGGCGGCCGATTTGGCACGAGTCAAAACCGCATTTTCGATAGAATTTACCATTTTTTACCGTGAAATTTGTAATATTTTGTTCTCTAGTAAAAAAGACAAAAACGAGACACTGCACGATCCCATTCACACACATGGAAAGTCTAACAAAACCTTAACCACAAAAATTATAACAATGAAGTTATCAGTAGTTTATTTGCACCAACCCACCATCATTTTTGCGACGTTCTCAATGCAACTCTACCTTGAAATATTCCTTCCCGAAGGAAGGGACTATAAATAAGAAATGAAAGGACGCCTTGAAGGACACCTTCGTCAAGGAGGCCTTGAGGCTTTCTTCGACGTCGTACTATAAATTTGTCCCCAAAGCCATTTTTTTTTACTGCTTGGCAACTAAACTTGAAAACGTGTAATTACAAAACAATGAACAAGTTTAGTGGCTGCCAGTACTTTCCGCCAGTAAACTCTCCAAATGTAAACGTTCCATTAGAAGATTTTCCTCGCGGATTTCAAGTTATAGTGAAGGTGCCAATCGTTCTGTCACTATTTTACTCACTGACAGACAAGGCGAAAAAAGCTTATGGAAGTCCAGCCTTAGGGCCAAATTTATAGTCGTCTTTCAAGGCTCCCTTGTTCCTTCAAGGAGGCCTTCGGGCTAATTTGGTATTTATAGTGGTGACAGGCACCCTTGAAGGAATCCTTACATCAAGGTAGCTTCCTTGGCAAATAATGTAAGGTTATAAAAACAAAAATATTTTTGGGTTTGTTTTGATAATTGGTTTTTTGTCATTTTGTGGGTTGCTTTTTAAGATGTCCTGAAAATAATGGATGATTTTTTGGATTTTACGGATCGGGTGGAAGAAGAAGTTCCTGATCATCATGATCTTCTTCCAAAGGGATACATATACGGGACATGCAAAGTCCCTTTGAGTTCTTTAGTGTTAGGACTTCATTCTTGTATTGATGTTTATTATATTTTAAATAAAACACTCGTTTAAAATCACCAAGGGTTTTTATATTTTCCTATTGTTATAATATCAACTTATTTCTACCGAGGCCCGACGGAGACCGTAAAAATGTTCCTGGGTACCAAAAGCTACCTACGGGCATATGCAAAAATATACCGTCTTTACAACAACTATTTACTATAATCGTTGTATGAACAGCTTAATGGACATCCTCACATTTAGAGAACAGGAGTTTTTGGCTAGATATATATTTTCAAAAGACACCACAATGCCCATTATACTAAAACATGATCGAAGATCAATTTAAGGATCGTTCATACAAGGCACAGTCATAGTTTTAGTTCTAATTTTAGTCCTAACGCTATCTCTGTCACTGTCTCGTTAAGAAAAAAAAACAGTGACAGAGATAGCGTTATGACTAAAATTAGAACTAAAACTATGACTATGCCTTGTATGAATGATACTTTAATCACCTACACAACCGGGGTCTCTTCCAGTGTCCCCAATATTGGCCTTAATATGTACCCTAAGGTATATGGCACTGGAAGGTAGCTAGGTAATGTAAGTAACACGTACGACACAAAACTAACCTGCTAACAGAAAAGACAAACCATATATTTATTTAAAATTCGGTAAAAAACAACATTTTATTAAATGGCTGGAACAGCCTTACTTAATCGGTCAAAGATTTGCCTGAAAAAACCCTACTAATTAAATTTACTTTTTTATATTTTTGTCTTTCTGACAGTTCTTTTCTTGATAAGGAAATGTTTTTTTTTTTAATTGACAAGTTCAACACCTATGTAAGGTAAATAATAATAAATAAAATGTATTGTATTGTATGTATGTACCTTTTATAAAGTTGGATTCATAATTATGAAAATTATGAAGTTAGAAGTAAGGCGCAAATAAAATAAACTATCTTACATATACATTTTTTTGTTGATACATGAGCTCTACTTATTCTTATATCTTTGAATAAGTTCAGCAAGGAAAACTTTTCCCTGGCTAGTGTAGAGTGTTAAGGGGCCCACAGACTGCGTTTTTGTTCGAGCAAATCTGGTCGAGAAAAAGCGACACAAAACCGAAGTCTGTGTGAAAAATTGTAATTTTTTCTGGCGTATAAAACCGATACAAATATCTGGATTTGCCTGATTTTGTCCATCAGAGATGTTCGATTTAGTAATATAATAAAACTAAACCAAAGTCTGTGTGCAACGCGCATCCGTCTTTTTTGTTCGACCAGATTTGCTCGTTGAACATAACCGTCCAACAAAAACGCAGTCTGTGGGCACCTTTATAGTACCCTCCTTTTGAATTTTATTTTCATCAATTTTCCTTGTCAAAAAAAAAACAAAATTTTTAAAAATAACAAGTTCAGTTTAGTTCAGTTATCGTTGTTGGCCCTGTCTTCACATCGAAGACAATTTGCCAGCTCTCCTCGTTTGATTCTAGGGTATTCTGGCTCTAAGCCACCCAGAATCAGAAATTTCTTCTTTTGGCTGTTTGACCTTTTTTTACTTCTTTTTTTCCTTCTTCTATCTTATTTATTGCTTTTTTTTTCTCTCTTCTTTGTTTTTATTTTCAAGACAAAAAATGTTTCCCTTTTTTCCCAAAAAAAAAACATTAAAATTTACACCAAAAGAAAACACAGAAAGTATAAAATATATTAAAGAAAACAAAAAAAAAATTTGTTTTTTACCTTCCCTTTTCCTTATTTTTTATTTTTACAAACATTCATGCTTCATTTCGTGCTCTATTTTTTGCTTTTTTCGTGGCTAGTTACTGCTTTATATTTTGAATTGGTTGTGTGTCAAAAATTTTTCTATTTGTTTGAACCTTTTTACGTTCAGAGTGCCCAAAACGTCTCTTATTGAAAATGGCCTGGTGATTCTAGTGCTGCCAAGGGACTGATACAGGTCAAACCCATTTATTTTATTTTATTTATCAGGCAATTAAAAAAAAATGTGGTGAAGATCTTCAACCTGTCCACATTCGCATAGGGGGGATTCTTTGATTTTTATTTTAGCTAGGTGTGCTGCAGCAAAACAGTGTCCTGTTCTCATTCTTGTCATTGTTGTTATTCGCTTTCTACTAAGTTTTTCAAATTTATCATGCCAGGATTTGTTTGGAATTTTTTTTTGTATTTCTTAGTTTAATTTGTTCTTTCCAGTTTTTTTTTAACTCTTCTATCAACTAAAACAAAATAATGATTGTTTTCCACAAACCAATCAATTTGTGGAAAACAATCATAATTTTGTTTTAGTGCAACCAAAGGTTCCAAATTCCCAACATAACTTCTATCAACTCTTTTTTCAGCTGTACATACATGTCCTCAACTGTAAAGTTTAGATTTTTGGGTACTTTGAGATTCCTTCCTATGTTTGCTAATTTATCTGCCATTTCATTTCCCTTAATATTGCTGTATCCTGGTATCTATGCTAGGTTAATTTCTGTAGAGTTCTCCTTGGTTAGTAAGATTAGAGTTTTTGTTTGTAAAATGGTAAAATTTTCTTTGGCATCTATCTTATTCCTATTTAATTTTTTTAGAGCACTTTGCGAGTAAGAATTAATAAGTACTTAAGATTTTTAGACAAGCATGTTCTAATTCCTTCATTGATTGCCACTGTTTCTGCCAAGCACATATTTATGTTGTCAGGTAGTTTGCCTGAGAATTTATAATATATTTTTGGCATATATACTCCATATCCTACTTTTTCTTCAACTCTTGAGGCATCCGTGTAAACTATGGTGTGGTTTTTATACTTTTCTATTTTTTTTTAAATTTTGTTGGGCATTTATTTCATTTTTTGTAAGCTTAAGGTTTAAAACTGGGATTTCTTGAATTTGTTTCTCATGTTCTTCTTTATAAAAGGGAAAAATCTCATCTATTTGGAGTGTTTAAAGGAGTTTTTCACTCTTAATGTACCATTTAAGCAGAAGAGATTTTTCTTTTTTGCTTACCCTAATAACACAAGTACGTTTTAAAAACGTCCCTGGAACGTTCCGGCACGACTAATGGTACGTTCCAGGAACGTCTTTAGACGTCGTGAAACGTTCAGGGAACATTCCCGGAAAGAACAATGTCGTCAATTGTAACGCCTCAGGAACGTTCCTTTGGACGTTCCTTGAACGTTTACTTGCACGATCCTTGGCCGTTTTTATTTGAATGTTTACATTATATTCTTCTTATTCGTTCCGGGAACGTCCACAGACGTCGCCAAATGTTCCGGGAACGTTCTCGGAACGATTAATGTCGTCAACTGTAACGTCTCTGTGTCGTTCCTTTGGAGGTTCCTGAAACCTTTACTTGGACGACCCTTGCCCGTCTTTATATAAACTTATTTTGGAGCCATTATACAATAAAATACAAGTATCTCTTTTTATATAAAATAAATGTGGAAAAGATAGAGAATATTTTACCAAAGTACGCCATCTAGTTGCTAAATGAGTAGCTAATTAAAACTACAGTACATGCATCTCTGTTTAGGAAGTCCCCTGAACGATCCATTGGAACTGTTTTTAGATGTTTTTCTGGGAACGTTCCAGGGGCGTACTTTCTAGGGCTGTGACTTTTAGGGCCTATGGGGATCTAAAAAGGACGTACCCTGAACGTTCAATTAGACTGTTTTTAGACCTTTTTCTTGGAACGTTCCAGGGACGTATTTATTAGGTCTGTGACTTTCGCGACCTATGGGGATCTAAAAAGGACGTCCTCTGAATGTTTAATTAGAACTGTTTTTAGACCTTTTTCTTGGAACGTTACAGGGACGTACTTTTTAGAGCTGTGACTTTCGCGACCTATGGGGATCTAAAAAGGACGTCCCCTGAACGTTCATTTGGAACTGTTTTTAGACCTTCATCTTGGGACGTTCCAGGGGCATACTTTTTAGGTCTGGGACGTTCGCAACCTAAGAGGACCTAAAAAGAACGTCCCCGGGCCGTTATGTGTTATTAGGGTAATGTTACTGTTCATTGGTGTCATCTTGTATTATTTCAAGCATTTGATTAATGGGTAATTTTTTAGATGTGATGAGCTTGTTATAAGTTTTTGTCCTAGTATTTCTCTTCTAGCGTTTAACTCGACCGAAGCACTCTCTGCCAATAATGCTGGTATGGGTGTAGATCTCATACAACCTGTTATTATTCTTAGTCCTTGATGATATATTGAGTTTAATTTTTCTAGGTTTTTTTTGAGGTTGGTTCCATTAGAAATGGTGCAAAGTCCAAATCTGATCTAACCAGCCCATTGAAAGCCATCTTCAGGGATTTGGGATCCGCTCCCCACCATGTCCCACAAAAAGCCCTCATCAGGTTTAACCCTTTTTTTGATTTTATGATATTATTATCTACTTGTTTATCCCATTTTAAATTTTTGTCTAGCACTATTCCTAAATATTTCACTTGGTTTTTATACTCAATTTTTCTGACATTTATAATAAGATTAGGAGGTTGTTCTTTTGACCTTGTTTTTTTTGAACCAAATGTCTTCACATTTTTGTTCAGATAATCTAAGGTTATGTTCAGTTAAATACTTGTTTATTATATACATCGCTTTATTTATTTTAATTGTCATCTGTATGACATTTTCTCCAGAGGTAATTAATTAATACTAGGTCATCTGCGAATCCCAGCAATTTTACCTCTGCTGGCAAATTATCAGATAATTTTTTGATGTAAATATTAAATAAGGTCGTGCTAAGCGGAGAGCCTTGGGTTAAACCTAATGTTGATGTTTTTGGTCCTACCATATTTCCTTCAATGTCCTGTATGTAAAGTTTTTTGTTATCTATTAATCTGTATATTAAATTGCATATAGATGTGGGTAGTTGGTTCTCAACTAACTGGTCATACAGCATCCGAGGATTTACATTATTATAAGCTGATTTTATGTCTAAAAAGACTGCTATAGTTGTTTGTTTTTTTATAAAGGCCGAATGAATGCAGGTTGTTAGATAAGCTAGATTGTTGTTGATACGCATATTTTGTCTAAAACCCATCTGGTAAGCTGAAAAAAACCTTTATTTTCCAAATACCAATCTATTTTATTTCTAATGATTGTTTCTAAAATTTTTTGTACGCACGATCCCAGCCCTATTGGTCTGTAACTCTCTGCAACCTCAGGATCCTTTCCTGGTTTCAGAAATGCGACAATAATCTGTTCTGTCCATTCAAGGGGAATGGGTTCTCCTTGTTTGATTTTGTTAAAGATGTTAACTAAATGTTTGAGGGCAATTTCTGGCAGGTTAGTAATCATTGAGTATGTGATGTCATCCATTCCCAGTGCTGTATCTTTTTTTATATTTAATTACGCTTTTTATATCATGTAAACTGAAATCCATTTGTGTGTCTGTAGAGTATTTTAATGTAAAATCCAAACTGGAGTTAGGTTTTTTTAAGATTTTTCTAGCCATTTCATTTTCCGATGGTTTTTTATTTACATTACTTGATTGGCAGTTTGCAAATTTTCTAAAGGTTTTCCAAATCTCAGAGATACTTGTTTCCCTGTTGAAGTTTTCATGAAAAGTTTTAAATTTACTCTTTTTTTTTGTTTGTAGAATCTTTTATTAATTGCTATTTGTCTTTTTACTTTTAAATAATTTATCATATTAGGTTCTTCTTTAAATTTGTTTACAGCAGTTTTTCTTTCTTTTTTTATTTATTATTTTCTGCAGTTTTAAGTAGTTTGGATTCAAACTCTTGATAGTTAATTTCTGGATAGTTAAATTCTTCTTCGGCTTGTTTATAGTAATCATCCCAGTTTGCTTTTTTTTAAGTTATATTTAGTTGTTTTCTTGTATGGAGGAATTTTGTAACTGTTTTTATTTAATTTACATATTGTGGGGTTAATGGGGCATAATGGTCGCTGTGTCGATTGTCTGAAAAAACTTTCCATGAAGTTCTGGTAATCAAATTTAGCGAGATTAATGACAGATCAATAGGACTAGGGCTACTATTTGGCGGTCGCAATCTTGTTGTAGTGCCATCGTTTAAAATTATGAAGTTATGTTCTTCAAAGATTTCTAGTGTAGTGTTTCCTTGAGTGTTATTGTATTCGCTACCCCATGATTAGTGGTGTGCATTAAGTCTCCCATTATGAGGTTTTCTTTCCCTAAACTCTCCATTACTAGCAAAAAATAAATGCTTAAAATTTCTTGTTTCTGGTACTGCATATAAGTTAAATATTCTCAAATTGTCTATTTTTATTATAATGTAGTGGAAGTCAGTTGGGTCCTCTGAAACAGTTTTTATTTTAAATTTTATGTTTTTTTTATTAGAGTTGCTATTCTTCCTCGTTCCTCTGATTTGATTTTCTTTTTGATAAATTTGATAAATTCTTATGATTTGATAATTTTTTATTGAAAAGTTAAAGCGAGGTTTTAACCAGGTTTCATTTAAAAGTATTAAATCTGGATTGTTTTCTCTAATTAAATTGATTAATTCCGCCCTATTTGCATTTGCACTCTGGATATTCCATTGAATTACTTTCAGTGGTTCTTTTTTGTTGTCCATTGGTTTTTGCTGTTTTTTTTTGTTTTGGTGAGCTTGGAGTTTTTTTTCTTTCTTTTTTTTAGTGAATATTTCTTTCAAATCCAATTACTAAATATTCATTCTCTTTGTTATTTAGTAAATCATCTATGTTTCTTCGTTTTGTATTGTTGTCTGTGTTTTTCCTTTTTCTGTTGTATTTAGATTTGTTATTTCTCTATAGTTTAGTGGTCTTGGGATGTCCTCAAAATTAAAGGCTTCTACCTCATAAATTCTTCCAGCATGGTGTATTAGTTGTGCATTGTGATTTTGGTTATATCCTATGTTGTTTGTTTTTCGTCTTTTGATTTGATAGAGCTAAAGGTGGTGATCCTCTTAGTTAAATGTATTGTTTTTGTGGTTCAATGGTATGAGAATGGAGTGGAGGGAAAGATCTGGGATTGTAGGTATAGTTGCTTCTCTTTGGTACCCTTAAATTGGCTTCAAAATATGAAATACTATCATAAGCCTTCATTTTTTTTTTGTCTCAAGTATTCCTGGCAAGTTCTGTCTGTTGTTTTGTGGTCATTTGTTTTACAGTTTAGGCAGTCGAGTTGGCATGAGGTCTCTTTTTCATGGTCAAGACCACATGTTTGACATAAGGTCCTTAACCCCTTACACAAGTTAAAGGTATGACCAAACCTCAAACACTTAAAACACTGGATAACTGGTGATACAAAGGGAAATACCCTCATAGAGAGTTAATAGATTTTTATTTCTGTGGGAAGGAACGCTCCTTCAAACGTAAAAAGCATAGTTCCTGTTGGAATGTAAATTGGTTTCCCTTCTACATCTAATTTTTTTTGTCTTTCCTACTAAAACGCTTAACACTTAATATTTCACAGGACCCTGCACTGCTAGCATTTATTATTTCATCTTCTGAAAGGGATGCGTCTATTCCCCTTATTATGCCCTTTCTTGTAACCATACTAAATGAAATAAAAGTTTTAAAGACTGAGTCTGTCTGTTTTTCTACAAAGTTGTTTGCTGATTTCGCGTCTTTAAAAATTACTCTCACCCTGTTTCTCCCTTTTACATTAGATTCTTTAATGCAGTCTAAATTTAATTCTAAAATTTTTTTAGCTATTTTAAGTAAGCTTAATTTGCCTATGTCTCGACCCTTCACAAACACCAGAAAAGGTCCGAATCCGACTAGAATCATTATAATACAAAATTTCATTTTTTTTAGTCATTTTATCCGCCATGATGGCTTTGTCATTTTCAGTGGTCAGTTTTTACTACGAACGTTTTGGGTATTCATATTCGTATATTTTGCTTTTCTGTTTGTCAATCTGTTCATAAAAAGGTTAAAGCAGTCACTTATCCTTATTTTTTAGTACAAAAATTGACAAAAACAGTTAAAATATTTGGACGATTGCACAAATACGTTCACTCGATCACGCACACGAGGAAAGAGGTTAAAAATAACCTTAACCACTAAATTGATAACAATGAAGTTATCAGTAGTTTATTTGCACCATAAAGGTATAACTTAAATAGAGACATTATGTTTAGCACAGTTGCGATCAGACATAAGGTAAACAATTTGGCGACGATGCAAGAGTTTGCTGAAAGTTGTATCTACGCACGTAATATTTTTACAAGTACATTATTTGTATTACTTTTTTATTATTGCAATTATGCAAATTCTATGGTATGTTTTTTAAAACATGGAGAAACACCTTATTTTTATTCACATACATAAAGAAATTGAAGTATAATAATATATATATTATTGCATTTAAATTTCTTTAAATCTTCACAATTTTAAATCAATAAAGAATTTATTATGTGTAGGTACGTGTTATGGTACTTGAAACCTTATTTCTTCGGTCGAAATATCAGATAAAATACCTGATATTTTGACCGAAAAAAATAAATATTTTTATTTTCCAATTTCCAATTTAATTTCCAATTCCAAATATCGGGAATTAAACCTAGAACAACCCTCGCATTTGTGGCGGGTCAGCTACATAATCGTGTGTACTTTGCTCCATTCATTATTAGTAGGCGCAGTTGTCGTTTTAGTGAAATATTTGATATATTTTACCGATTATTGGACAGTTTTTAATATTTTTTCGATAGATTTTTCAGTGTTTGTTACAATAGTGATATGGAAAAGTGCGTGGTATGCCGAAAACAGGAGATTGCAGGTAAAAACCAAACACTTCACAGGTTAGTTATCATATGTTTTCCGATGTCATCTTTTCATAGGTTGCCATTGGTGTGCAACTTGTTTTGCAATAAATACAAAATATTATTCATAAATATAGAAAAAAAATAAGTTTTTTTTAGGATATTTTCGCGAATTTCTAATAAAAACAATAACTAAAGTAAGCAAACAAGTAGAAAAAAAATGTAAGATGTGCGTATGATATTTATTTATAACTAGCTACTTTCACAGTTTTAGTATGATCTATAGCCAGCTCATTTTTTTGCACAGATTTTTTTTTATAAATAGTGCAATTAATTAAGCATTCGGCTTATACAGGGTTCCTAAGCAAATGCTTAGGGGGCCAAGCAGCCGTGTATAAGACGCAGACTACATCTTACACGTAGAAAATCTATTCCAGGTTGTTGTTTTCTAATGTTTTCCATTTTCATACCTTTAGGACTGGAATAAAAATTGTTTTTGCTCGACTTTAATACCAAACTGATGAAAGATATCGTAAAAATTTTTCGGCTTTTCATTTTGTAACCATTGTCCTTACGCACTGTTTACAGGCTGGGGACTGAGATACATGCAAATGCCTAACCTAAAGCGTTCATACACGGCCGGAGAAATCGACTGAGATATTTCCGTAGAAACTTTATCAAGCAAATAGGACGGGTTGACGCCTTCGAACGTCCAACCCGGGTTTTGCACTTTGATTCGAAATCAAAAAGGAGGAACAGTCAGATGTGGGGCCGTGCACAAATTACGTAACGGTGATTTTACCAATTTTTGACCCCCTCCCTATGTAATGTTTTGGACCGGTTTGGCACGCCACTCCCCTAATATTACGTAACGATTTCAAGACCACTATCCCCCCCCATAAAAAAAAAATTTACTTATTTTCATTCCAAATTTTCTTAGTTTCACACAAATGCAAACGCTGTCGAAAACCCCCCTCCCCCCTACGTAACGTTTTGTAACCCTCCTCTCCCCTATGACCATTAAGTAATTTGTGCACGGCCCCTGTAGTCCCAGTGGAGGAGAGCGGGAAAATTAATATTTTTTTCTTAAAAATTATACTCTTTAGACCTATTTCTTTGCGTTCCAGAAATTACGTAATTTTTGAAAAAAAATTGTAAGCGGCTCCATTTTTATTTCGTGCTTTGTTTTTCTAACATTTTTGCGTTCGGCTAATTTAATCGAAAAATTTTTTCGAATAAAAGTAGAGTATGACCATGGGGGAAATAATTTTTTCTACGGTTTTTCGTAAAAACACGTTTTTTGTAAAGAAACAGAGCAAAATAAATCTTTTCACCCCTTTTTGGGTGTTATAAATATTGGCAGCCCCTTATTTTTCGCTTTTAACCTCCCGCTACTTTTAAAGAATTGGTTCGCTATATGTTTCGAGATCATGTCATAAAACACCTCGAAAATATCAAATGTAGTGTAGGGCCAGCTTTATTTAAAATCAATAATATCGCAAGCAAAAAGCTCTGCAGGAAAAACAGCGCCGTTTATTGATTTCTTTGGCTGCTAGTGCTAGCTGCATGGTTTGGCCGTTTCCGGATAGATGTCACTAGTAGAACAGAATGGAAAGAAATTTAATTAAAAGCGAAGATATGCCTTCTAATGTTAACAACCTCACGAGTTTATCGCTCAGTATCGTAAATAATGGACCCTGCCGCCTCCTTTAACCAAGAAAAAGCTGTGGTTTGGACCTGAAAACATCTAATTTTTAATTAGATTAGATGCTCAAATCTGTCCCCTTCTTGAGCCTCACAATATCCCAATCTATTGTAAAACTCTTGGCGCGTAGCAGCCAACATTTCAGGGGTGATAGAGTTGCCCGCCTCCAAAATTTTCGCCCTCAACTCCTGTATAGTCGTAGGCCGTAAGTGAGGGTATTGGAAAATTTTGTCGTGTCAACAACCCCATAGGAAAAAGTCATTTGGTGCAAGATCTGGTGATCGAGGAGGTCATCGGATATTTCCATACGTGGAAATAATTCTATCACCAAATACCTGACGAAGGTAATTTGTAGCCTGGCGTGAATTGTGGGTAGAACAGCCATCTTGCTGAAACCACAATTCGTCCAAATTTATGTTGAGTTCCCTCAACCGTAGTAAAACCTGGTGTTGGAGAAGATCAACATATTTTTGGCTATTCAAATTCCCTTCAATGAAAAAGGGTCCAATAATGTGATCCCCGACAATACCGCTCCAAACATTTAATTTTTGAGGATGTTGCGTTCTAACACGTGCGGATGTTTATTTTCGCGGGACCAATAGCGGCTATTTTGTGGATTGTGAGAGCTATGAAGTTCAAATGTCTTCTCGTCACTAAACAAAACTTTTGATAGGAAATTTTCGTTCCTGTCACATTTATCCCTCATAACCTCACAATATTCTAACCGGCGAAAATAATCACCTGGTTGCAATTCCTGCGACTTCCCAATCTTAAACGACTTGTAGCCGTATTTTTTTAGGATCCATTGGCAAGTACTTTTGGGAATATCCAGTGCCTCCGCAATCGGTTTCGTCGAACATGGTTCATGTGCCTCAACGTAAGCGCATACCATTTCGTCTCGTTCCACCCTGTGTGGAAGAACGGGATACTCTGGTATTTCGTCGTCGTGGTAACACTTTCTACAACCATTTATGCACCCGTACCTTTCAAAACGATGATAAATTTTGTAGACAGTTTGAGCCACAGGAACCGGTCGATCTGGAAACGCAATAACAAAAAACCAATGACCTCGTCCGCACTGTCACTTTTTATGAAGTTTTTAATAATAAAAATCTTTTCTTCTGGAGTATACGGCATTTTAAAAACACAAAATTTAGGAAACTGAAGCGAATCGAAAGGAAATAAAAATGCAATGCAGGTGAATCCCAGTTTTTCCTCGATCATCTCATGGAGTGGCCGCCATCTAGCGGAATTTTCAGACATCTTGTCAACGGTTATTATTGCAACTATGATGTATGCTAACAATGAAAGAGTGGCGACAATTTTTTCTCATGAAAGCAGTCCGGAGATAATAACAAACTGGCACCATTGCTCAATATACCTGTTTCTTTTGTACGCCCAGAACTTTCTATGCTATTTCTGTTTGATTTATTGAAATCCTATCCCTAAGGAAAATCTTAGGAACTCTGTAAAATATGATGGACAAAATAGGTAGGTAATGCTGGGTTTATACAGAAAAATAAGATAAGGTAAGACATAAACTAAGACATAACATAAAATGAAATAAGAGTGGAGCTTATGACAAACCCTGTTGGTGTTTATACAGAAGAATTGCGTAAAATAACATTACATAAGACATAAAAAGATGCCCAACTTTTATCTTTTTATGTTATGTTATTTATGTCATGTGAAATCACATTTCGCGCACTTTCCTTTTTCAGAATATTTCTTTTATTTTTAAATTTCCTACATTGATTTAGCCGTTTTTACGAAACGTTGTGTATATTTTTTCACAATAGTTATTTACCTAACAAGTGCGGAAGGTGAAACTTTTCTGCACGTGACGGAGGTCAAGGGCGAAAAAACAACTACGCACCTGTTTAGTTTCCTACTTGCATAAAACACTTGGACGTAAAATTCAACCTGTGCTCGAAAAATACTTTTTGTTACGAACGTGCGGAAAGTAGCACAAAGTACTTTACTTTTCCGCACTAGTACGGTAAAGTTACTTTTGCGCACTCATTTTTTTATATCGGAAAAATATATATATATATATATAAAATATTAATTAACGTTTTACTTAATTTTTTATTCAACAAATTTAAATTTTTATTTTTTTTAAATAATTTCTAATAAATTAGCGACGGTTGGTGGCTCGTTAGAAAAACATTGTACCTAATACATGCGTAAAGTGACTTCCGTTCTTGACGACTTGACCGAACTCCTCTAAGCGTCGTTCGGTCAACTGCGCAAAAGTACCATTTTCCGCACTAGTTAGGTAATTAAATAAGTATTACGTAGGCTAATTTTTTAATAAAGTTCTACACGCACTCCATATTTTGTGTATGACTTGACATTTAATAGATTAAAAACATTTTTTTTATGATTTTTGCATCGCGTGCGGAAAATACAAAAATTTCGCATGTAAATGCGTGCGAAAAAGTTTACGCACGCAATTAGGAAACATAATTGAGAACCTCTCCATAACAAGTATAACAATATTTTAAATGTATTTTCATAAATATTTAACAAGTCTAAAAATAAAGACTACCTTTTTTACATTTATAAATAACGAGTCGCTCCTATCCGCTGCTAAAAATTCGGTGGATAGAGCATGTGTGAAGGGGAGCATGCCTGGTGCAGCGTTGCCAGTGGAACATAAAATGGTTTTCCCTAAATTTAACGACTGATCGCGTTTCAAAGCGATTCATGAATGACTTGATGGGTCTATTTTAGTTGAAGGTCTTTGATTTGCACCAACCTACCATCATTTTTGCGACGTTGCCGATGCAACCCTACCTTGAAATATTCCTTCCCGAAGGAAGGGACTATAAATAAGAACATCTTCGTCAAGGAAGCATTGAGGCTTCCTTCGACGTCGGACTATAAATTTGGCCCTTAGTGAGTTGCCATATAAAAAAAGAGTGACAGCGGTCTCAGCTTTATAGAAAAAGCCGCACGGAAGAGACCGAATATTCGCGATCTTTAAACCATATAACTGGTGGAAAACCGGTGTTATAAAGCTCCAAAAATTAGGTAGTGGCAAGGCAGTCGCGAGGAACAGGCGGAAGTACGTAACTCGACGTAGCGTAAGTTTTGATCAAGTGCGCATATGCAGAAAACTCCAAACGTACGATACGCTTCACCCGCGGTGTATCGTTACACCGCGTATCGTACGTAAATGCGTAACCCCAAGATCAAAAGAAAGTTGTTTACTATAAGCATGTCTGGTATGCCCAGACATTTATATAGCGAGGCGCTGATGTACGTGGTGTTTTTCAAACCTAAATAGTGTCAGACACTCAGGTTTTGCCACTTCGTCAAAGTTGAATCTTCCATAACGGGCTCTATTCTCGAGAGCAGCCCTTCGACGGCATCATCATCATCATTTTCTTCATCGTCATCATCATAAATAAAGACATTAAGAATGTCTTCCATTTTTGAAATATAAAAAAAATAAAAAACACGACAATTTTTAGGTTATCTTATAAAAAAACAAAGCAAATGAGAGCGCCCTCTGCTCAACTACTTAACGAATTTACAAGATACGCAAGAAACGTTGCTTTAAGCCTTTTTTAACTCGTCGTGACTAGGCGACGTATCCTCTCTGAGTAACGCACGTTGCGTTTACGCCATGCCGTGGCTTATAACCCCTAGTAACTGTGGTACATGTTTTCACGCGCGTTATCAAAGATTGATCAAAGAGGGACGTCTACTGCATGTCTCAGACCTACGGCGTTTATTTGTCGTAAGTTTTGTTTATAAAATATTTAAAAAAGGTTATTGGTGCAAGGCAGATTATGGAAATGTAAGAAATTCTTTATTTTTTATTTACATTACTTTATTTATTTGTAAAAGGCCTACTTTATTTAAGAAGGTTGTGTCCTTGCCGGCTCTGAGCGTCACTAGAACGGAAAAATGGATCTGGGGGTGTCAGGATTGTACTCGAACGACACCTGCATTCATCTTGCCAACCAGACCGAACCATTGAATTATAAACCAGTCTGGTTTATAATTCAATGGACCGAACCCATTATTTTTTCTATGGTGTTGGTGGAACTGGCAGTGTTGCCAATCACCGTGCAATTGCACGAATTGCGTGCGTTTTCAGGTCGACCGTGCATTTCCAGGAAAAACGTGCGTTTTGCGTGCGTTTTCAAGATAGGAATATTTAAAATTTCAGAATTGAAAATATTGCAATTGGGGTCAGTATTAATAAAAAGTAAATTTAGTTTAATTTTGGGATTTCCACAGGTAGGCTGACACTTGGCATTGATTTTATAATATGCCTATTTTTTTCTGTACAAATACAATGTTTAAAATTATTGCTGCAGATTTCTTTAATAATGGGTTTTATGAGATTCTTAGTATTAAAAAAGATATTTTTTAGGATTATGTTTTTTGTGTTATATTATTTCAGTTAATACTCGACTCTATTTTTTTAGTTATATAACTACATAAAAACGTATATATTATGTACTATAACTTTAAAATATATTCACTGATGTTCATTATATAGTAAAATAAACCAATAAAAAAGTAGTTTTGTTACTGGATTAGAATTTGAACATTTAAAGCAACTGCAAGTCCATGACGTCACGCATATATGACAGAACTGTTTCGGGCCGCAATAAAAGCCTTCACACAGGAATTACGCATGGCTTCGTAACACGTACGTTACGTATGGATTCATAACCTATTAACGCTCGAACTGCGGACGCCATAATGGATGTCCGTAAGAAAAGTTGGTAGAGTTGAACTTTTTACGGAGGCTTCTTACGTTATAATCGCAATAAAATTGCCCCCTTTGGTCACGTGATTCGATGAAAGAAAAAACGTTACGTCTTACGGACCCTTGTGTATTTTTCTGTGTGAAGGCCTGAAGACTTTATACCCGATGCCCACCAACGCGTGTCCTTGCATGCCCACGCATGACATCACGTGACTCTGCATTTAAAACCACTGGAATTATATGTCCAGTCACATGGTGCGTTTTTTGAAGCAGGGTGAGCACGCGTTGGTGGGCACAAGGCTTTATAGGCCTTTAATAGTGAATGGTACCGTGTAAATAAAAAAATTAAACATAAAACTATTAAATTAAAACTGCGTGCGAAAATTGTGGTTGGTTCGATTCCTAAGACCGTGCAAAACCGTGCGTTTTGAACACTTTCACCGTGCAATCTAATAAATTTTAATAGGCAACACTGGAAACTGGTGGCGTCACAGACCACGTGGTCGGTGTACTCTGCCATTACTGTGCATGGCGTCAGTGCCGTCAGTCTACACAAAGCACTGAAACGGCCAAAATGTCGGATTCATGTGTTGAAGCTTGGTATCATTTATTTCAAAGATAATGGAATAATCTGTGTTTATTTTAAATTAATTCACAACTACCAGCAGTCATGAGTTTCCTCTCTAGGTAAGCTATTCGTAATTATGTGTAGTATATTTTTCTGCCATTTTTGATTTTTTATGATCAGAAAATTCTTTATCGAGGCCCCTACTAGGTACCTAGGACCCTAAATCCGAGAACGCCGTTTTTTTTGGTAATTATGCAGGATACAGTTTTCTGCCATTTTTGATTTTTTTTTTAAAAATTCTTTATGGGGGCACCTTCCAGGGTCCCTAGGACCCCAAATCCGTCTGCGCCCGTTGGTTCTTTTTTTGATTTTTTTTGTTTTTAATTTTTTTTCACTAAAACAACCCAAACCAACACAGTCCAACCCAATCTAATTCAAACCAACCCAAAACAATCAAAAAAACACATTACAACCCCCCTGGGCACCCTTTTTTCGGTAATTATGCAGTATACGGTTTTCTGCCATTTTTGATTTTTTTTGAAAAATTCTTTATGGGGGCACCTTTTAGGGTCCCTAGGACCCCAAATCCGCCTGCGCCCGATTTTTTTTTTTTTTTTTTTAACGAGAAAAAAGGGTGCCCAGGGGGGGTTTTACCCTTTTTTCTCGTAAAAAAAAAATCGGGCGGGAATTTTTCAAAAAAAATCAAAAATGGCAGAAAACCGTATACTGCATAATTACCATAAAACTGTTTTTTTTTTTTAATTTTTTACTAATTGACAAAACACAGCAAACAAAAGTTATGAAATTGCGAGTTCATCAAGTTTATAAATCCTGCATTAGTGAAAAAAAAATTAAAGAAAAAGTTTGGCATTCAAATTCAAAAGTAGCTTTATTGTCGTGCATAGGTATTGAATAAACATTGACAAAGCCTTACTTAAAATCTAGGATAATAAAAAAAAATAATTAAAAATAAATCTAAAAGTAAAAAGCAGTAATCATAAAATATACATACTTATCAAGCTTTCAACATCAATTTTTACCCTTAGTTAGTTAATCATTCATTCTATCATTAAAAAATTCTTCCAAAGTATAGAATGCTTTGGAGATTAAAATATCTTTAGTGTGGCTTCTAAAATGTTTATAACAATTTAATTTGTGTATTTCTAGCGGCAAATTATTAAAAAGTTTTTTACCATTGTAAACAAATGAGTTTTTAATTAAGGTAGATTGGGGTATTGGCAATGGTAATAAAAATGGCCGGTGCACACTATAGCTATGCTCTCTATGTAATTCCTCTTTATACTTTCTAAAAACTAAACAAACAGTCTCCAAAATAAATATTGAACATAAAGTTAATATTTTATTATCTACATATAAAGATCTACAAGAATATCTTCTTCTGACACCACACAAATTTCTGAGGGCTCTCTTTTGTAAGATAAAAACTGATCTAAAGAAAAAATCAGAACAAGATCCCCAGAAGCAAATGCCATACGAAAGGTGAGATTGAACCAAAGAAAAATAAACATTTTTCTCAGCTTCAAAACCAAGGTTATCTGTTATAACTTTTATTGCGTAACAGCTAGATGCAATTTTGCTTTTAAGTTTTATTATTTGTTTGCACTTGGACATTTTCATTGGACATTGGATTACATTTAAAGTTCAAAATATTAGTTTTCGAGACATTAAATGATAACAAATTTGCATCACACCACTCTTTAATTAGAGATAAGTCATTTTGAACTGTTGCTGCAAGCCTCTCTAAATCATTGTCATGCCACAAGAAGGTGTTATCATCTGCAAAGCTAGTAAGTTTCCCTTTAATTGGCAGTTGTGAGATATCATTAACAATTGCGGATTTGGGGTCTTAGGGACCCTAGTAGATGCCTCCATAAAGAATTTTTCATAAAAAATCAAAAATGGCAGAAAACTATACTACACTACACTGTTACCCCTAATTCCAAAAACAAGATGGTTAGGGCTGGTTTACCCAACTCATAATTATGCTTGAGGGTGAATTTGAATAAAAAATGTGCTTCGTCCAATTACTTAATCTAAAAAACTGTTAATCAAATTTGTACCAAATTTTACACGGTGAAAGTTTAAAGCACTATCCCAGAACCATTTCATGGATTTTGCATAATTTTAAGTTTTTTACATAATATTATGTATGTTAAAAAGGTAATATTTCAAGGGGTAATTTGGTAATTATGCAGGATACAGTTTTCTGCCATTTTTGATTTTTTATGAAAAATTCTTTATGGGGGCACCTACTAGGGTCCCTAGGACCCCAAATCCGCCTGCGCCGTTTTTTAAAGAGAAAAAGGGTGTCAGGGGGGGGGGGTTGTAATGTGTTTTTTTGATTGTTTTGGGTTGGGTTGGAATAGGTTGGGTTGGGCTGTGTTGGATTGGGTTGTTTTAGTGAAAAAAATTTTAAAAAAAATTGGATTTGGAGTCCTAGGGACCCTAGTAAGTGCCCACATGAAGAATTTTTCATAAAAAATCAAAAATGGCAGAAAAAATTAAAAAAAAAACCAAATTAGTGTTCTTTGAATTTTGGTAATTATTAAATGTTGCTGTAGTTGGTTGGACTAAAATGTGCTATATGGGTGAGTTAACAATTCACTTGTTCTTAAGATATTTTTGAGTTTGTGAATTCAACTGCCAACATAGGTGATGGCCAGCTAACACCAGATATATCTATTTTACCAAAATCAAGAATCTTTATAGCTGGGTTGTTCTTGAAAAATGGTAATAGTTTGAAGAAAACAAAAATTGATTTACCAGATTTTAAGTAAATATAATATGTTGCTATATATATATATAATTTGTTTATTTTTTTTGTTTATTTTTTTTGTTTATTTGGCAATAGCAAAATATATAAAGAAAATACAAAAATATATTGTACATCTATTATAAATAAGTAACAAAAGATAATTTATTATTCTAATAAAACTAAAATCATAAATTCCTCGCTATTGCAAAAATGAAGCACACAATGGTATTTAAAATACTGTGGGTGTGCCACAAACCTTATAACCAAAAAAATAGACTGCTAATGCTTATGGGTTTTCTCCCAATAAATGACTGCCTCATGGAAGTGACAGTTTGGTGTTATTGGAACCAGAGTAAACCGACTTGAGTAAAATTTGTTGTGGTTGCAAACTCAATATTTTAGTATTTGATGAATATATAACAAGCACTGCTTGACGAAATTTAAGAAAAAATATAAAACCACGGTTTCTTGAGTATTTAAAAAAATTTATTTAGAAAACTGTTCGAATTAACTAGATTTCAAAGGGGCAGTGTAAACAGTGTCATGACGTGACAACTTATTTTCTCTTTATCCACGTTTTTGGTTGGTAGCACTGCGTTTGACGGTCTTGACGTTAGTAGATTCGCCATTTTATTTATTTTCGTTTCTTGGTTTTCGAAGATTTTGCTTTGGATAGACGTCTGTAAAGACGCGAATCCATAGTAACCGAGAAGAAGATGAAGAAGTTTTTGCTTAACATGTTGTGTTTTTAATATACTTTTTTTGTGCCCTTTTGCATCATGAAGTGCTTTGTTGTCGGCTGCAACAACAGTAATTCTGCGAGTGGAAATACGTTTTCCTATCACAGGTAAGGGTAAATAATTCCTATTTTTGCCAATTTTCTTTAATACTTCTGCGATCATTGCCTGTATTCTGAAAGGCCCATGAGGTGGTTACAGCTCACCAGTGTGGGGAATCAACATTGTTGACAGGAGAAAGAAAGAAATATAAATTCTTTAAAAGAGATTTGTCAAAAAATTGTAATACTTAAAACTATGAGCTTAAAAACTTATTTAATCTTAATAAATTTAACCTTATAGTTCTTATAATTACTGAGATAGCAATAGTGTCCCATGTTAATTAGGACACCCTGTATTAGCAGTATGCCTTATGAAAAAGGGTTTATTTTTCCTAAGGCAACCATGTTGAATCGCTCATCAGCTGATGACAGTATTATTAAGTATCGTAATAATGAAAAAGTCTAATTATTGTTTTTCTATTTCTTTCAATAGGTTTCCAGCAGATGCTGCTATTAGTAGAAAGTGGTTACTGAGCATTTGAAGAGACTCTAAGACTGTTATTAAATACCAAAGACTCTGTTTTGACCAGCTTTTAGTTGAAGCAATCATTAAAACATACAGCACTTTGAGGAGTCATAGCTCTGCAAATAAAATTAGTGAAAGTATATCTGGAGAAAAGGTCCGAAAAGTTTTAACAAAACTTGTATTGTTTAAACAACATGTTTTATATATTATCTTTAATTAAAAATAAGTAGTTTCTGTTTGTAAATAAGTTACTTTTAAGTATTTTTTGTATTGTAACTTTTTTGATGGTATTTTGTAAATAATTATTTTCTACAAATAAAATTTAAGGCTGGGTTTATACAAGCAAATAAAAATTAAAGTAACAAAAATTAAAATAAAAATAAATAATTTTGGTTTATACAGCTGAATAAAAATAACTTGGCAAAATTTTTTAACGATCCTATTTTTAATTTTCTTGTAGCTGTATGTTTATGGGTTGAGGAATCTTGTTAATGAAATGTCCTTTTTTTGAAGTGCCAATGTTTCACAAAATTTATATAAAAATAAATTTTGCAAAACGTCGGCATTTCAATATATAAAAATAAATTTTGCGAAATGTTGGCATTCCAAAAAAAGGACGTTTTATTAACCAAATCCCTTGACCCATACACATACACCTTCTAGAAAATAAAAATAACTGAACCAATCAGCACACAGCTTCAATAATTGAAATAATTAAACTAAACTCAATCATACTGTTTTCTTAAATAATAGGTATCTGCCTAAACCAAAAAAAAAAATGAGTGAGGTTATGCGCAAATTTTTTTCAGATAATAAAAGTTGCCCATCTTCGCCTACACTATTTCCCATAAGCCCAACTTTTATTTGAATTATTATTTTTATTTGCCTGCATAAATAAAGAGTACCGAACAGACAGGGTGATTTTTTTTTAAGGGGTCATTCATAAACTGGTGTAGATACTTAAAGAAGGGGAACTTTTTTTCCTAAAGATAAAATGTACTTTACCCATTTAAAAAAATTCATATTTTAAGGGAGGGGGGGGGGGGCTATTATTTAAGATTATCGTTAAAAAAATTGCAAATTTATTATGCCAGAGCCTTTTTTACAATTAGCCGCGTCTAGTGTTATTTGTGCTTCTCAGTTGGTAGTTATAGGGATTTTGGTGCATTGCCAACTGCTTTTGGCACCAAACTGTCAAATACATGAAGCAGTCATTTCTTAAAGCAACATCATCAGTCTATTTTTTTGGTTATAAGGTTTGTGGGGTGTGCTTATTAAACTTAATAATTTATCCTATTGAGGTACTCTCATTTTAACTAATTAACTTAGTGCAAATTTTATTATATAATATAATTTATACTATAATTACTATCAATTAACCATTTATTAATGTCTTTTTTGATTAGATAATATGGTTTTGATCTAATACCAACTGGCAAATCATTATAAATCTTTGGTCCAACACAGTAAATATGGCTTTGGCATAGAGTGTGTCTAGGGTTTTGTAGAAGAACATTTCTTTGCATTGCATTTCTTGTATTAACATTATGATTAAGAGTTGCTTTGTAATCAGATTTTTTTAACATAAATCTAATTATTGACTTTATGAAAAGCTGATTTGTAGTTAATAAGTTACTTTCTTTATACAATAACTGAGTGGAATAGGTTTTGTTTTTAAAAAGCATTATTTTAATTATCCATTCCTACTTCCTACTTCCAATTTAGTCATAAAGCTTGTACCAGCACTACCCCATACAATCAATCCATAGTTTACAATTGATTCCACAGGAGCGTAATAAACCATTTTAAGAGTTTTTAAAGGTAGAATGTTTCTTAACTCATAAAATTTAAAGATTAATTTTCTAATTCTATCTGTTACATATTTAACTTGCTCCTTCCAAGTAAAGTTTTCCTCAATTATGATCTCTAAATACTTTATGTTTAATTTTCTTTCTATGAATTGATCACAATGACAATGCTGGTCCAATTTACATTGTGAGTTATGTAATTTAATGTTTTGAAAGTCAGAAAGCGAACGTGAACATAAAGAAAAGGCAACAAACTTGGTCTTACTAACATTCAGTGACAGTAACGAGTTATCCAACCAATTAAACAGTGCCAATTCTGCCTTGTCTTTTGTCAACTCCCAGTCATCCCCATAAATTATTACCCCAGCATCATCAGCAAAGCAAAAAACACCCTCATCCTCCAACACTAAAAATATTTCATTGATATAAATGTTAAAAAGCAAAGGCGACAGCACTGTGCCCTGTGGCAAACCAAACACTAACTGTAGTCTTTCACTTTCTTCCCCTGAGATATTAACACTTTGTTTTCATTTTGTTAAATATGAGTCAATTAAATTGTTAGGAATGCCTCTAATACCAATATTGTCAAGACGTTTTAGTAGGATCGGGTGTGCCACAGTATCAAACGCCTTTTGCAGGTCAAGAAATATTCCAATGACTTTCTTTCCCTGATCTAAATGTTTCAGGATTGTTTCAGTAACCTTGCATAAAGCATTTTCCGTACTGGTGCCTTCCCTAAAGCAAACTGATTGTTGTTTAAGATTTTATTTTTCTCCAGAAATTGAACCAATTTAATTTTAAAGCACTTTTCAATAATTTAGCTAATTGTACTTGTCAGTGCTATTGGTCTATAGTTATTCATCAATTTTCTGTCTCCCTGTTTGAAAAGAGGTATAATAACTGTTGTTTTCAAGCATTCTGGAAAGACACCTGTACTAAAAAACTAAAAAAATAATATGCCCTTACTTGATTTCTTCTTTTCTCTCTTGTCTATTTCTTTTTTCATTTCTGGTGCTTTTGCCAAAGACTTTCTAGTTTTTGCCATTTTTTTTCTCTAAAAATTATTGAGTTTTTTTAATTACAAGCGAAAAATTTCTCAGGTGTTATCAATAAAATATTCTGAAAAATCACACCAGTAACATTCACACTAGTGACATATTGAGCAAAATGTCAAATACCAAAAACAAAAAAAAAAATAAAAAAGTTGGTACTTTTGTATTTTAATGTTAGTAAAATGCCTACTTTTCATACTTATATCATATTTTTGAAAGTAAATATCTTACCATTTATTCTTAATATATATAGAAACATGTGTGACATTTATCTTGGCCAAAAGTTAATACTGTTTTAAAACCCCGAAAAGCAAAAACTGAATTATGTAACACATTTCAGGTTACACTCCTAAACTGTGTCTTCCATGCTTCTCCATTTTCAGGTAAATGAATTGGGTGTTGTATGCAGTGATGTCAGATTAAAAAAAAAATTTGCTGCATGTCATCACACTAGTGACACCAAAATCAATTACACATGTTATTTTTTGTTTTTTGATGAAGGCAAAAAACTTATATCAAGGTATTTTTTTAGGATTAAAATTTTTGAGTTTTTATCTATCTAAATCATTAATTATCTAAAAAAATTTTATGATCCTAAAGTGTTTTTTTGTTATATCTAAATCTATTAACTTTGAAAATTACAGATCACACCACGTGACATGTCACATGGTGTGAACAACTTTTCTTCCATGGACATTTCTTGGAGAGTTCATTACTGCTGGATAATGTTAGCCTTTGAGTACACTAATCCTACTTTGTTTTCAAAAGGATAAGTGGTTTTAAATTTACAAACCAATTGTGTGAAACTAGCAGCCATTTTACGTAGCCAAAACTGTGAAGTTACCAGCCATTTACAGCAGCCAACGTGTGAAGTTAGCAGCCAGTACAGTAAATTGTTTTTGACCCATTTTTTTGACATTTTTTCTTCTTTGGGCGTAACCAAAAAATATTTCTATTAGGACTTGGATTCGACTTAGGTGTTGCCAAAAATGCAATGGTGCCATCCCGCATCCGGCCGCGTTGTCGCGGCACCATCGCCTGAAGGGGTGCTTTTTTTTGAGCAAAATCGACCCATAACGTAACCACTTGATTGAGGTGCCACTCCAAATCTGGCCGGAAGTGTCCGGCACCAATGATTTTATACTCAAAACTTGCGGGCCGTTTACTATAGAGGCGAGTTAGTCATTGATATATATCTTCGAGAAAAACATTAATCGCCATAATTTTTTTTATAAGGATGTCAGGAATACCAACCGTAATATTCCCTAATAAGCCCTCAAAAATCCGACTAGTACCAACACCGCCATATTGAAAAAATGATGAAAATAGGTAATTTTTTGGGTTTGTCTCCAGCTTTTTACTTATTATCTCGAAAACTGTTCGCTCCAGGACAAAACTTATGGTGTCAAACTAAAAGCTTATAAAATTATCTTTTAAATAGTGTAACAACTTTTAGACTCAGACCACCAGTGGCGGAGATAGAATATTTTTTCTTTAAATATGTGTTTCTCCTTCCTTCCAAAATATCTCCTAGTACAATAAAAAATATAGGAATTGAAAAAAAAACTAGTTTCTTCCGCTCTCTAAAATATGACATATTTCATGTTAATATTTAAAAAACACTGGCGCTCTTGAAGTTTCTTTAAATAATTTTCTAAACAACAATTTTTGTTTTTCAAAACAAACGAAATGTTTTTAATATGAGTTTTAATTTTATAATTTGACAAATGACCACCTACAACAGCTTAAACATAAACACACTACTTACCAAATTTTTTCGAACGAGTAGTTCTTGATGAGCATGTGAATGGGGCTCTTTTCTTTTCGTTGCACCTATTTTAGTATTTAGTAATCGAAAAAATTAATAAAAAAAAATTCCCGATTACCAAGTCTTCTAGTTTTGTACAAAAATACACAATGTACCTACACAGTCGCATATTATATGTTCGCGTCGTATTTACGAATAGGAGGTCCATAAAATGAGGAAAATATAATAAACATAAACATTGAAATTTAATTTTGCCGGAAGGACAACAATTTAATTGAATCATAAAATGGTCGAAAATACCAAGCTCAACAATAATTTCGGCAAACCCCAAAACAAACTTTTAATGTGAAATAACCGAAAATATAAAATAATTTTTTTTTATTAAACTGTAAAAACGTCGAAAAGTAAATTAAACGAAAATACAAAAATTCTATATAATTTGATCAAACCGCAAATCGGTCGCATCATACGTTGGAATCGCGACTTTTTGGAGCACAATTTTGCAAGCATACAGCAGGTATTCGTGTTTCAGGGTAGTTTGGCAATTCTGCAACGTCGTTTTCTTGTAGCCCCCGCCTTATGCGACCTTTCTGCGTTCCGATCAAATAACAGTTACTTCAAATTGTTTAGGTCTCTTTCGTGACGACTTTATTTCAATTTTTACGGTTCCAGAAAATTATTTTCATTCTTTTATTTTTAATTTTTTATGGTTCGATCAAAATATAATAGTCTTTTTATTTTCGCTTATTTTAAATTCGACAAAATTACGATTCGATTACATTACGGTTTGACTTTCGATATAGTCCTATGTTTAAATATTTACTTAGTACTATACTAGCTTGGTAAAAAATCAAATAAATCCCATAATTCAGCCCTTTGGGGAAGGGTTTAATAATTTTTTTTTTAAATTTGTATTTTCGGTTATTTCACATTAAAAATTTATTTTAGGGTTGAAAAAAATTATTTTTGAGCCTGGCATTTTTGATCATTTTACGATTCGATTAAATTGTTGTTCGATCAATTTCCTTTTGGCAAAATTAAATTTCAACCTTTATATTTATTATATTTTCTTATTCGTAAATACGACGCGACCATATAATATGCTACTGTGTAGGTACGTTTTCTATTTTTGTACAAAACCGCTACTAGTAGATTGTTAATCGGATAATTTTTTTCGGTCACTCAACACTAAAATAGTAGCAATGAAAAGAAAATAACCAAATTCACAGGCTCATCGAGAACTACTCGTTCGATATAATTTCGTCACTAGTTTGTTTATGTTTAAGCTGTCGTAGGTGATCATTTGTCACTTATAAATTATTAGTATCCACCTACACCTCCTAGAAATATATTCTATCTCTGCCACTGGTGGTCTGAGCCTAAAAGTTGTGACACTGTTTGAGAGATAATTTTATATGCTCTTAGTTTGGCACCATAAATTTTTTCGTGGACTGAACAGTTTTCGAGATAATTAGTAAAAAACGTGAGACAAACACAAAAAATTACCTATTTCCACCATTTTTTTTGTTACTAGTCGGATTTTTGATGGCTTATTAGGGTATATTAAGGTTGGTATTTTTAACATCCTAAAAAAAAAAATTGTGGATACTAATTTTCTTCTTGAAGATACATAGCAATAACTAACTCGACTCTATAGTAAATGGGCCGCGAGTTTTGAGTATAAAATCATTGGTGCCGGGCACTTCTGGCCAGATTTGGAGTGGCACCATTTGATATCCGTTTCGAGGAGATCAATACCTTTAATTTGACACCTCGATCAAGTGGTTACATTATGGGTCGATTTTGCTCAAAAAAATGCCTCCAAGACCCAATACAAGTATTTTTTGGTTATGCCCAAAAAGAAAAAATGTCAAAAAAATGGGTGAAAAACAATTTTTTTGCACTGATATCTTTAACGAGTAGGCAATGATATCTTTAACGAGTAGGCACTGATATCTTGAACGAGTAGCTAGCAGTGCAGGCCATATCTCGGAAAATAAAAGAGGACAAATTTTGGTTACTTGGAATTTAATTAGCACCTAAATAGCACTAATTTATTTCATTATTATTAAAAACATCATCAACGTCTTCTTTCATGAGAACTCAAATATGTTTACTGCACCACATTGATTTTAAAAAATATGTTGAAAAAAAGAAAAAATACAATTTTTATTATTGAAGTGGCAGCATTTAATTAGCATTTATATTTTCTGGATCATTTAGACCACTACTACTTTTGTGGACCATTCTCGCGTGGTGCACTGCTGTCTTTAATGGTTAGCTAGCAGTGCAGGTTCTATCTCGGAAACTACAAGAGCACAAAATTTTGTGACTTGAATTTTGAGCACTTAATTATCACTAATTTTTCCAATCATAAAATCTTTGCACTGCTGACTTTGTACTGCTAACTTTAGGGACGTTATTCAAATTCACTCTTAAGCATAATAATGAGTTGGCAGGGTTCCCACCGACCTGGAAAATCTGGAAAAGTCAGGGAATTTTGATAGCTACCTGGAAAAGTCAGGGAATGACCAAAAAATCCTCAAAAGTCAGGGAATTGGCACACAAAACTGGAATTTCTCTTTCTCAACCTATTTTGAAACCAATTTTGTAAAAAATATTATGTGAGTTCTCTGCTCACCTCGTATATAAGCTCAACATCGGTTTCGCCTAAAATCCAAGAGCAAGAGGAAATATTTTTAAAACGTGTAGGACAAGAACCGCATCATTACTCAAGGTGGCGAATTGTGTTTATTGAACATATTTGGTTTGCGTTTCGAAATAATAAAGCACACATTGCTGTCTTCTCTTACAACTTTCAAGTGTAGTCTAGCGCGTTGTTCTAATCCGACAATATTTGGCATGTAATGTATTTATTCCTAACCTTTACATGATGTGGGGAGCAACTGCAATACGAGATTTCGAGAATCTAATTTAGACTGGATAAGTCTTTCCATAAGTCCACCAGAGTGGCAGTGTCTACAGGCTTTGAAAACCAATAAATATCGAGCATAAGCTTTGTTTAAAAAATATTGAATTGAGTAATATGGGGCGTCAGGCCAACTTGACCTATTTTAAGAGCATTGGTCATGTAAAGTAAGTGGAGGCTGAAAACAATTCAAGGAAATTGTCTTTTTTAATCAAGAAAACTGATACACTATCAGTCTTGGCCCAAAATGACAATGGACCTACATCTACACCAACTACTGGAAGTCAAGGAACCTCCACACCAACTGCTTCCACTGTCAAAAAGGGTTCTACTCCTTGTTTGGAATCTTTTCTTATAATAAGAATAATAAATAGTCTTTATTGAAAGGTGGCATCACAAATTAAAAATAATACAACTATTAAAAACTTGAAGCAATTTTCAAAAGGGGAAGTCTTGCTAAATAAATTCAGCTACTCAACATTAACCCTTCTAAACAATTAGTTATGGATGCAGAAATATTGTGGTGCAAGGAGTCTTTAAGATTAATCCTGCTGTTTCCAGTTATGTCCACATCATCTGCGAAGGCCATTAGTAGGGTGGGTGCTTCCTGGTGGAATATAGCCGTTGGTGCCTCAATCTTGGCTTTCCTATTTGCATATCCTAATGCTATGTTGAAGAGTTGGGGTGAAAGAGAGTCATGTACCTACTTAAGCCCATTGTTGATACCAAAGAAATCAGAGTAGCTCTGTTCCACCCTTATCTTGCACTTTGTATCCTCTGTACACATTTTTACCATATCAGCTTTTAAAAGCCTTTGCTTTGCTCTACATAATCTGTCAAAATTTGAAATCAATAATCATCTGGTGAAGTTCTCTGTCAAATTCCCAGCATTTTTCCATTATTTGTGTATCCGTGAAAATCTGTCTATCCTTAATGCTTATCAGTATTTACCTCTTCATTGGGTAGTTCACAAAAGTAGTTCTTCCATGTGGTTAGGATCTCTCTTTCGTTGTTTATCAGTTGTCCGTTCTTTGTTGAGAGGAACTTTTCGGTTCTGGGTTGGTATCATGTTTTGTGCTTTGTTATTCCCTGAAAGTATTCTTTTATTCTGTTGTTTTATCTGTTTTCCTTTATTTCTCTTATTATATTTAGATGGTGGTCTCTCTTTCCTTACGATTAAAGGAAATTAAAAATTTCAGTTGACATGTTTTTGGATTTTTTTATTCAACCAAATTCTAACCCGCTATATTTATATCATTCTGCATGCTTCAGATCTTTGTTGGTCTTTTATATTAGATGCTCTTAGGTGTTGAAGCATTTTTTTCTCTGGTCATATTTTGTCTTTCTGTCGCTCTACTACAGTCGTCATGAAACTACTTCCTTGTTTATTTTCTCTTTTTGTCGCGCACTTGACTAGCCACTCTAGTTACTGTTTATTGGATGTTCTTCCAGAGCTCATTTACATTGTAGCCCCATTGCGGTTCTTTTATTTGTTCAGTAATTGGTTTCTGCTATATTTCCTGTGTTCGTTCTGTCTTGAAGTTTTCCGTATTCCAGCTTATGCTGGTCTTCTTTTTCGTGTGCATGTGCATATATATTAACACTTAGTGCAATTTAGTTTTATAACTTGCTAGATGAACCAAAAAAACGTTGGTAGAACTAGGCAAATTAGTCTTTTATTTTTAATACTGTTAAGTACCTGATTTGTTTTTAGGATGTAACGAATTCGGTTCCTGTGATATTTGTTTTCAAAGAAAGTTTCAAACAAGTTTCTCTTCTTATTTATTTGCTTTTTACCTTTTTATCCTGATAATAATACCTGCTAAATTTAAGCTATCAAAAATTGTCGTGGTAAAAGTCTACATTTCCTTGGTATCCATGTAGACAAGCAATTTATATCGAAAAAATACCTGGATTTTTTTAAAAAATGGTCAGGGAAAACCTGGAAAAGTCGAGGAATTTGGAAATCAGAATTTGGTGGGAACCCTGGTTGGGTTGTAGGGTAAACCTTAATGCACAATTCTTAAATTTTGTGCTTAATTTTTCATCTTTGTCTTTTTCTATCATATTATGTTGAAAAAAGATAGAGGTATAAAATTAAGCAATAAATTAAATAATTCTACCTTGCATTGCTGTGTAATACAGCCTTATATTTTTACAATAATTGATTGATTGATTTGCTAAATACAGCAGACAATGCCTTAGGTTACGTATTGCAGAGTTGGTTACAAAGCTAAATAATGATTTAAAAAACATCTACAAGACACTCAAAAAAACCTCTTAAAAATAACTGCTTCTAAATGCAAATGTATGATTAGAGTTGGGGATGGTCAATTGACCACTATCTATTTGACTGGTCAAATTCGGTCAAAATAACTTAAAAATCACCTTAATGAATTTGTTTCAATAAATCCGTTTCTTAGAAAGGAAGAAAAAATTAACACTGCATCTGTAATAAAGAGAATTTATATGGCCTGTACCAACACACACAATGCAGCGTATATACTCGATACTAGATACAAAGGAGATAATCAAGATATAAGTCCAGAGGAGCTGCAACATGCTACTAATCTAATAGTACAACTTGAATCTAAAAAAAAATGAGATTGAAATAGTTGGAGAAATTTCTAATTTTAATACAGCGGCCAATGAATTTAATAATCGAATAATATGGACAGCAGTAAAAAATGTTAAATCAATTTGTAAATGATGATCGGATATTAGACCAGCAACTTGGTGGGATTGTTGGCAAAAGAAATCGATGATACTGCACAATGTAGCCTTAAAGTTACTAAAAATGCCGGCCTCTTCGGCTTCCTGTCATAGGAACTGGTCAACATACAACAAGATGGAAAACTGGTTTATGTAAAATATAACCTAAATATGATTAATAAAAATGGAAGAATAACAGAAATAAATATTTCTTCATATTCAGAAGATGACATATCTTCAGAAAGTGAGGTTTATGATGTCAAAAAAGAGATACCCGAATCGTCTGAACATCGGATCATCGAATCAGACTTCGATGAGAATGCATCTTTCTCAACGTACATTCATCATTAAATAAATAGGTTTTAATAAATATAATATTTCGATCTCTTAGGTTTCGATACTTTTTTGTTCAGTTTTTAAGTACCTAACAGTGCATAGTTTTATTTTATTATTTTTATTTTTGATTTTTTTGGAAGCCCCTCCTTGGGCGAAGCCAACTTCTTAAACTTCAAGGTTGAGCGATTTTGCACAGTATATAAGTATGTAGCCTTAGGAATTGATTGTAGTTTGCACCTGAAGACGATCAGAGATTGTACCGATCGAAACGTCTTGTATAAATAAAATATAGACAATGGAAGTCCGAAACACAGAGTCAATTTCAAACACATCATTGTCTCAAACTTTCAAACATAGCAAAAAATTGTTGTATAGCTTTTGGTTCAGATTCAAATTTTTTTTTCCCGTACATGGCTTTTAATTTATTTTTTAAAAACCACTCAGTCAATTTTAGTGAAACTTTACCTGATTATTTCTATGTCTATCATCCAATATATAAAAAAAATAAATACATTTTATTTGTCTGTATCTAGAGATATTAATTTTTATATTTTAGACCATTTTAAGACTCACGTCGAGACGAATAAAGAGAAGTACCTATTCTGCATTTTTACTGCACATTTTAAAATCGTATATATTCTCTAATATAAAAATCTAAAAAATATGTTAAAAAAGGCAAAATAATCTACACAGTCCGTCAACAGGATAGCTTGTTTTATTTTACCCAATTAACTAAGTAGAAATGCAGCACATTTATATAGGCATTATTCTTTTGTTAAAGTGGGTTTAAAAAAACATATAAAAATCCAGGTAAACAACTTAAATTAATCTTTTCAATTCTGTATCTACAGGCTGCGTCAATAGAAAAGCTTTTTTATTTAATCGAGTCGTTTCTAAAAAATAAATTAAAAGCCATGTACGGGTAAAAACTAAAAAATTTTGAATAGACCCTGTATCTGAAACAAAGGCTAATATGGTTTATTACAGGTACAATCAAATGTTGTCGATTTTATTTGGCAGAAAGATTGATCTATAAAAGAAAAGTTATTATCTAAGAAAGAAGATGCTACTAAAAAACCAAACTTATTTTTTTCTTTAAAAATGGGTTAAAACTATTATTTTTTGCTCAAATACATGTTTGTTTTCAAAATTCGGTAGTAGTAGAAGTATAAAAAATATCAGTTTTTGACTAGCCCCTGTATATTACCTAACGAACTGTCATAAATTACATCATCATGGGGTTTGTCTACAAGATTCTCCCATTTTAATTTTATGGTAACTTTTTTTTTTAGAGAAGTGCTAGGAGTTTTTATTGATAAAACAAAAACCGCCTTTTTTCCAACTTTGACCGTTTATATCGCAGGAACTAGACATAGAGAAACTTTTATAATTTCACATTTTTTTAGTTACATATTCCTCTACGACATATAATAATTATAGCGAATTCCACCGAAAAAAAACTTCCGATATAATCCTGTATAACAGGTTGCAGGGTCCTTTTTCCATATTTTTGAGATGGGATTTGGCATGGGGAACCATAATGGGATAGTATAATGGTGTGCCAAGGGTCTTTTCTATAATTTTCAAGGTTTTTTCAAATTTTGTCCATTTTTCCAGGATATCCCGATACGAAGCTGCTAGTTTCACACCAGTCCCCCTTAAAGGCGTTACGTTATTAAGTGTCGTTTGATTTGACTAAAAAACGTGAAATAATATAACTTTCTTTTAGTCTTTTTGTGTTGATACAACCAAAAAATGTTTTTTGTTGACAAGTGTTATTTTTTGTATTTCTAGGATGAAGTTTTGTCTATTTAACCAGGAGTCATAGTATGAAAACTGCATGAAAACCATAAGAAATTGCAACAAAAATAGGTATTTCCCAGTCTGCACATGATTAGAAAATAGGATTCCTTGGAGATGGTTATGCTCATTTTATGCATGCATTATCGGATGTATTTAAAGGTACCTTCATCTTCCTATAGAAGATCCAAAAAAACTGGTGCATGATCAGCTATTAACTAAAATGGATGGTTGCAGTGAGAAAAAGGTTGGTTCAGATTTTTTTGGTTTAAGTGTATCTCTGTACTCAGTGGTTCGATTTCAATTTTTCAAAGTTCATTTTACTTGTTTTACGGCCATTCCACGCGTAATGGATGACAATTGCAATTTTTTATTTACAAATTATTTTTTTTCCACCATACCACTTATGTCATGTGGTTGACTGTTTAATTCCTCAAAAATTATTAATTTGAAGCGTAACGGACGGATTTATAAAAGGTAAAAGAAAAAAGTTGTGCTAGAAAGACAGAGCAATGGTTGAAGTTTTTTTTTATTACTCAGAATTTTGTATTCCGTTTTATTAGCAGTGGTAGATGTTCTTCCCAAAACAAAATATCATAATTTTTTGATTGGTTGATTGAATGCCTTTTGTACCACTTATGTCATGTGGTTGACTGTTGATGAATTCCTCAAAAATTATTAATTTGAAGCGTAACGGACGGGACTGTTAAAAACCACCACAAAATTTCATTAAACCGTAAAGGTGATTTCTCTAAATTTATAAAAGATAAAAGAAATAAGTTGTGCTAGAAAGACAGAGCAATGGTTGAAGTTTTTTTTATCACTCAGTATTTTGTATTTCGTTTTATTAGCAGTGGTAGATGTTCTTCCCAATACAAAATATCATTTTTTTGCATGGATTGAATGCCTTTTATTGCCGTAAATGGGTCAAACCTTTTTGTTAACATTGGCACTTTTTTCAATTGAAACAAAAGAAAGAACAAAATTTTGTTCACCTTTTATTACGTCAAAAAAATCATCAGCATAATTAGTGATTGCACTGCCGGTATTTTACTTTAAGCCAGGCTGCCCTTTTAAGATAACCACCCACGCTATCCACTGCCTCTTTCTCTTATGAAGTGACAAAAAATTCCACTCCATATCCACGCCAAAATCTTGCTGAGCAAAGCAAAGGTTGCCTGAAAACACAGAAACAGATGAAATGTTTTGATATTTTTTTAGCCCCAGTATAATATATTTAAAAACATCCAAACGCAATATTTGTCATGTGACAAGTTGTTGCTGACAATGGCAAAACTTTGTTTTCCCCCAGCTGCTGTAAATAGAGTAATTTGCTTATGGGCAGTTTTCCGCAAAATCCATTTGTAAAACTGCAAATCCTTCTCGCAAGTCTATTTTTTTTTAAATCTGAAATATGTTTTGTTGTGAGTTTTTTTTATATAAAAGTAATCCTTAAAAGAGCTAATTAAATTTTGTAAGATTACAATTCCTGCTTGTAGGCTTGTAGAAGTCTCCATAAGGATTGGCCGCCCGCAACTGTCATTCCATTGCTTAAATTTTATTAAAGTGTTCTCAACATCCACATTTAGCAGGACCAAAGTATCTATCAGATCTTCATCACAACTTTGACAATGATTTAGCATACATGTTTCCGAAAAAATATTGCAGCATAACTCACTTAAAAATTTCCTTTCATTTTTTGGGAAAATGGGAATGATTTTGTAAATTGCTTAAATAAGAAAATTGAAGTTAGCGTGATACTTACAAATGCACCCTAAATGAGGCATTTCGGATTACAGTAATACAAACTTAGGTCTAAGTTCGTAGAACTTGCTGATTTTAATATTAATATCTTGAAATTGTTCTTGCAATAAAGCATACGCTTCTTTAATGCCTATAAGCATATGTCTTTTTTGATAAAGGCTTCGTTTAGTGGTAGTTTTGTCTTTAATACTGCCAATGTAGCGGTTCCTGGAACCTGTCTACTCATTACAACAAATTCCTGAATAATGTTTTGATGTTTTTCACCTAAACTATTCCAAGATATTGTCTGTTGAGTGGGTTCTGTGTCAAAGGATTCTTCATTGTTTTTCAAAACTTCAATTCTTTTTTCTACCTGTAAAGGAAGTGCTTTTTGTGCCTTTTTAAAGCTCTCCTAAAGTCTTGTCTATTTTGCCTTTGGTGTTCTCTTTTCTTTTGCCTGTAGATTCGTTTTCTTTCTGTTTGATATTTTCGTATTCTATTTTGAAGGTGATGGTCGTTAACAAATCTTTTTTTTGCTTCTACCTGCTTCGTTTCTTTCTTTGCTATTCTTTTTTCCTGTAGTCGTCGTATTTGTTAACATTTTCATTCATTCATTGGTCGATATATTTTCATCCTTAGCTTGGTTTTTCATTTTGGCCTTTTTTCTTGGCTGGCATCGTCTAGAATAGCTAAAACAATAATAAAAAGTTTTTTTTTTCAATTCAATTCAATATATTACAAAAAGTTTGGTAAACAGGTTTAACAATGATAGATTATTAAGTAATTTACAATACTTGATAACTTTTACACAATTAGGTATAAAAAGTAATTATAAAAACCTAATCTCTAGCAGTTAATTTAAATTCTATACCTAAAGGGCGTAAATTTGTCTACCAAAATAATATAAACCAATCAATTTATGTAAACAAAAATTATCAAAGAATAACACTCAAAGAACAACACTCAAAGTGAAGTGAATCAAGCAACATCAGAAAAGTGTTGCGAATTTTACAAAGTTTGCACTTATATATTTTTTATTGTTGTAAATTTTAGGACCAAGATAGTCAATGGATTTAAAGTTTATGTTTGTAGAACTATTCGGAATTTGTAAGTTTCTATCAACATTATTCCTGGTTGAGTATGGTTCTCTGTGCATATAAGAACAAACACTTAAAACATACAAGGATCTTACTGGGAGGATTTTTTCACTATAAAGTTGACTGGTTGGATATCTTTTATTTTTTCTAAAAATTATTTTGAGTAGTTTTGTATCGTTTTTATTGGTTTTAATGCATTCTCATAAAGACTTCCCCATATAAAAATTGCATATCTGAGCAAGGATTCCACAAGTCCATTATAGACACAAATTAACAATTGTTAATTTAGAATATTCCTAATCATACAAAATTTTCGAATTAATTTGCTAATGTTATTAGATAATCTCGACATATGTTGTTTCCAGTTAAGGTTCTTGTCAATAATGACTCTCAGATATTTAGTAAATGGTACCTCATTTATTTCGTTTTCAAATCCACTTTTATGCTGCCAAACTTAGGACGGTTCGCGGATGTAATAGAAAAGGCAATATAGTTAGTTCTATCAACATTCAAGGTAAGCTTAAAAGAGTCAAACCAATTTTTTATTTTGCCTAATCTAAGATAACTTTTTTCTCTTACTTCTTCCCATGTTTCACCAAAAAAAGTATCACCGTATCATCAGCATAGGAAACCATCATTTTCAAGAAGAATATCTGTCAAAGAGTTTATGTACAACGTAAATAGTAACGGACCTAAAACGGTAACTTGCGGTATGCCGATGATTACATTTAAATGGTCACTGAAGCTATTACCAATTTTAGTCACCTGTTTTCTACCGGTTAGGTAACTCTCAAAGACTTCCAACACAATGCCTCTGACCCCATATGTGTTTAAAACATCAAGAAGGGAGTCATGAGGCACCGTGTCGAAAGCCTTGTCCAAGTCAAGAAGTTGCTAGGCATTGTTTACCTTTATACAAGTGTTTTGTAGTGATTCTTGTGAGTTGAAGTATCGCATCTGAAGTACTAATACCATTGCGGAAACCGAATTGATTGTTGGACACGATTTTATTGATTGACAGGTAATTTGAAAGCCTTTTTTTTAGGTATTTCAAAAAAAATTCAAATATTTTTGCAAAATTTGTTATAACACTGATTGGTCGAAAATTTGTTATTTTAGTTTTATCTCCATCTTTATGGATGGGGCTTACTACAGGCGTTTTAAAACATTCAGGAACAGACCCCGTTTTAAAAATTAGGTTAATTATGTGAGTTCATGGTTCAATTATGTATTTATGGTATTGCTTTATAAGTTTAGAAGGTACAGCATAACTGCCAGGTGAACAATTGTTTTTCAATGAATTTATGTGTTTTTTTTTTTAAACTGGTTGTAAAAACATTGAAGTAAGTGACCTGTGTTTTATTTTAAATATATATCTATGTGGTTTAACTTTATTAGCTATTTTTTTCCAACATTTATAAAAAAGGTATCACAATATTGTGCCATTTGCTTTTAATTTTTAAATTGTTGGCAGTTGTCATCTTTAATTTCTACTTTTTCTGAGTGTTTGGTGTTTTCGTTAACCGCATCAGATATTACTCTAATTTTTTTAAAAATCCTGCTGGTTTGAATTTACTTGGTTTTTATAATAGTTGAATTTTTGTTTATTTATTATTTTATTTAAGTTGATTCTGATATTTGTGTAATTTTCTCTGCTTGCCAATGTATTGTTAAGAAGGTTCTTTTTAATTTTATCGTGTTGTTTAATGGCCAATATAAGACCATTGGTAATCCATGGCTTAAGTTTTCTATGCTTTGTGAAGTAAATTGTTTTTTTTATGTAGCAGTTTCCATAAACAGTTTTATTTTATTAGTAAAAATTTAAATAAATAAAATAAATAAAAAATAAATTCTCGCCTTTTCTCAGTTTGTACGTTATTTTTACTCGTGAATTCAATTCAATGATCAGTTAAGTTATTATCCAAAATAAATGAGGTATGCTGTAATGACCTTGTTTTTAAAGTATTTCTCACAAAGTGATCTGGTTGTAAAACTGTAAAAACCAAAAGAGTTTAGTAAAGAAATATATGAAACAGAGTTAATATCCTCTTTATCCAAAATGTCAATGTTTATGTCACCAATTGTTTGTTGTTTATTTTTGTTAGAATAAAATTCATCTAGATCATCAATGAACAAGTGTTCTTTGGTTGGATTTGGTCTATAACCACAAACAACCTCATAGTTAATATTAGAAATACTAAAATTAATTTGACATAAGGTAACCTTTGATCTATTCAAAACTAAATTGTTGAATATAACATTTATATTTTTCTTTACAAAAACAACTGTCCCATAATTTTTATTAAAATCTTATTAAAGTTATCTATATTATAGAGATTAATACTCTTAATAAAGAAACTCTCAGTCAATATGACAATGCCGCAGTTTTTAAAACTAGGACTCAAGAAAGATTAGTAAATTATTAACATTTTGATGTATATTGCGTATATTAAGATGAAGTATATTTAATACTTTTTTATTTAAATTAATTAAGGACCCCACTTTATCACAGTTTGTTTTACTTTGTAACTCCTCTTCCAACATATCTAATTGTCCTCCAATCTCTACCTCTTATATGTTCATAATCCATGAGGATTTCCATAGTCTATTTTGCTTCTCAAGATTTGTAGGTGATATTTATATGTTGGACAGTCAGGACCACTGGCTTCATGACTGACATCATTGTGTAGGTGATATTTGGTATTTGTTCGGGTACAATTAAATCACTAGTTTTTGGACAGTTTTTAGTGCTGTGCTGCTCTGCAAAAAATGTACACACTTCAGATTTATTGTTACATTCGGTATTTTTATAATAATGCTCTTGGCATCTAAAACATCTCTGTATAAAGATATCCTCGTTAATGGGGTAACTACTCCATTCAATGAATATCTTTTTATTGTTACGCATTTTTTGAAACAAATTTGCTGAAGCTTCACCAAATATTGTATGTGAATTGTTACTTTTATTTTCCTTTAAAAATGTAATAGTCAGAACATCATTTTCAGATATAAAACTGTTTTGTTCACGAATGCATCTTTCCAGTTCCAGAGGTAAATTTTTTTGCGCTTGTTTTAAAAAGTCTGTTTTATTCCGGCATCTAACTATCATGCTCTCATTTGCAACTCAAATGTATCTAAACTTAATGCATTTCTGATATAGAAATTTCATAACTCTTCCATTTCGAAGCAGTAATCTTACTACATTTGATGTGCACCCATCACATGTAAAAATTTTTGCAGTATTAGATTTTTTTTCCTTACAATCCATAGTTAGCTGTTTTTACCATCTAAGTCATCTCGCAAAGTGGATTTAAATCTTGTCTTGGCTGTCTGTACTGAAAGCAGGCTTTTGCATTATGGCCGCTTATTAACAGCTGACGTTTGTTTTGTTTTGGACCAACTTTTGCAAGATGGCCGCTAATGATTATTGTTTATCACTGCTATCTTCATATTAAGGATGTAAAGTGTGGTTATGTTTAATACTAAATTTGGGCAAGTTTTTACCGATTTTCTCATAAAATAGCAGATTTTCCACAACTTTTTACCGATATTTATTTTCCGTTCCCTCTTGGTATCTTAATCACACACAATCCAACTTTCTATAATTACTATTTACGCTTTCTTTTACTTTTTTGGAAACTTTACATAACTAACATTCGTTGTCCATTATGCCATTCAGAATTAAAGATCATAGGAAAGGCGATGAATCCCAGAAAAAAAATACCGAAAATTCCCTTGAACTTGGTTTTCTCAGCCCTTTTGGGAAATCACACAGAAAAAAAAACTGATTTGAAACTTTAGAGAAAAAAGGCTAAACTTACATAAATCGGATCCACGCTCAGAGTTACCTGGATAGACATCAGCAGGGGAGATAAGTCGAATATTTGTCGATTTTTGTCACAAAACGTGGAGCCCGGCCGGGATTTTTTTCTATTTCCGTGCAAATCGGAGGATTGTTTTTGCAGCAATGCCTAAGCGTAGATTTATTTTCGCGGGTTTCCTCAATTATATTGATCAGGTGACAAAAGTGGTCAAAATTGATTACCAACAAAATAAAATTAACGTTACTTTCCCAAAATAGAAAACAGAAGTTCTCAAACGAAAAACAGCGGTTCTCAAACAAAAGGAAGAGGATAGATCACAAATCTCATGAAAAATAGTGACGTTTGACGCGTTGTTTACTGATAGAAGCACAGGCTTTTTACAACCGTCAAATTGCACCTTTACCTTATCCGTTAAAAAATTTGATGAAGTGAGGGCCAGAAATGTATTGATTTTCTTTTTATTTTATTAAAAATTAAATAATTCTAATAAATTTAAAATATTTTCAGTCATTTTATAAACCACAATCATATAACGGGGTTCGTGGCGACCTGGAAAACCGGGAAAAATCAGGGAATTTCATGAAATTTTAACAAAAACCTGGAAAACATTTGACCAACCTGGAAAAATCTTCAATCCACCGATTATATTTATCTATTAAATACTATTAACATTTATCTGTTTCCAACCTATTGCAATTATTTTATGAAAAGGAAATTGTATCCGAGAGAGTCACTGAGAATGCTAAAACTCAGTATTCAGAGGTACTCCTCCAAGCCAAAGAACATTTTAAAAACTAAAAAAGATATTAGACTGGATTATTTTTATAAAAAATAGTCTTAGATAAGTTCCAGTTTCAGGAATTTTTGAAGTAATTAAATTTATACTGATCATTTCGCATGGCAATGCGACTGTAGAAACCGGATTTTCCATAAATTCACAAATTTTGGTAGAAAATCTAAAGGAAAGATCCTTAAATGCGAGGAGACAGGTGTACGATGCTGTCACCCATTACAAAGGGGCACAAAATATCCCTATAACAAAAAAAATGAAAACGTCATTTAAGCATGCTCATTTGAGGTATAAAACGTACCTCGAAGAATTAGAAAAAAAAAATAAGGAAACGTTGGAAAAACGAAAAGAAAAAAAAAAGACAGAAGAGGAAATTCGCTACTTGGAAGCCAAAAAAAAACCAAGTTAGACAAAGTGTCACTGTATGAAAAGCAAAAAATTTATGAAAAAATAAAATCTTTGCGTAAATCAATTTGCAGTATATTTAAAATCTTGTATGTATGTAGTAAGTATTGCCGTGTACAGTATTCATAATAATAATAGGGTAAATTACACTTTTTTACTTATACTTTGTTCAACTTTTATTTAAATCCTAAAAGAAATATATGTAAAATTTCCTGGAATTTTCAAAAATTGATCAGGGAAAATCTGAAAAAATCAGGGAATTTGAAACCCGCTGTCCGCTACGAACCCTGTATAAAAATACATATTAGAATGTCAGAATAATCCCCAAAAGGCAAATTTACTTTTTCGCAGTAGTAAAAAAAAGTTTTTCTTTTTTTAGGATGGAGTTTTGCCTATTTTACCAGAAATAACTGGACCAAAACTGCAGAGCAAAAATAAGAAGTTGGAAGGAAACTAAGTACCTATAGCAGAAATTGTGTAATTTTTTTTGACTAGACAATTTTATTTGGATAACGTGCATCAAAATCTTTAATTTTCATTCCAACATTAAAACATAAGTACGCATAAGTCGAAGGTAATGCACATTTTGAAAATAAAATTCAAAGATCTTGATAAGTATATTTTATGCAATTGATTAAATTGAAATAAAGAAACTTTGGACTATGTAGGTAGGTTCAGAACAAACCTCATTTATGGCTAAGTCGCAAATGTAATTAATAAAACCTTTCTTTAATTGACAGTTATATATATGACAGTACTTGCCATATAACTATTAAAATCAAAATCTAGATTGCCATATCATGGCCAATGGGACAATGATCGGCTCGATCTGAGTCTGCGCAAGTTTATATCGTCAGCTCACCTCATTTCTCAGACCCGCGTTCGAACTTAGTTGTAACTAATTCCAAAAGGTAAACTGCTGCCTTCTAAAATTTTGATATGGCTTTAGTGGCTTGCCATATAAAAAAGCGATGGAAGCTAGGTCAGTATGTCAGTAAAAGTCAGTATTTTCGCGATGGTCAGTATTTATTTCAGTATTTGGATAAATTGGTCAGTAAAGTCACTATAATTAATTTTTAATGAAGATAAACTGAGAGAAAAAATAATGTTCTCGATTGTTGCAGCAATTCTGTAGCACTAGAAGTCTCAAGTTTCTTGAATGAAGTTCTTGCATAAAGAAGAAATATTCTTTTTTTCTGCTGTAATATTTTTTTCACTACTTCACCCTTAGATTCAAACTTGGGTTCGTTGGAAAAAAATCCATTGGGGCATTGAGACATCACACTGTCCATAAAATGTCCTCGATGCAATACTGATTCAAATACGCAGCCAGAAAAAGTAAGCTTGGTCAAGCACAAAGAATTACGGCCAAGTGACCAAAGGCGGATAAAGCTTACAGCTGACCCAACTCACTCATGTTCTTAAATATTTTTCAAAAAAGGAAAAAGCTAGCATAATTTTGAAAAAATTTTGCCAGCGGCGGTATAGATCGTTGTTTGTTACAATTTTAGCCTGCGCCACAATGATATCAATGATTGTAATACACTTAGGACATAATTTTTGAAACAAGTTTAGAAAAATCCTAGATTTGCCGAAAGATTGTGCCTTTGCTTTTAAATAAACATAAGTTTTTGTTTCATACAAACTGATCCAACTCCACTAAACCGCCTCCGTTTGAAATCGGCTGTGAGTGGACCTTCAGAGCACATATGACAATATTTGATTTTTTTTTGTATGGGAACTTCAAACAATTTTATTGAATAATTGTTACTTTTTCCGAAGAAATAAAAAAAACAGTCAATATTTTTGATGCTTAGTGTTAGTTTTTAATTTTAAATGTGGAAAATTCAAAGAAGAGGCGGATAGAGTGCAGAAAATTGTCAAAAAAATTAAAAAAAAAAAATGAAAACGAAAATCTTTACTTATTAGTAATATTGTTCGTAAAAAATTAAAAAAATAAGACTAATAGTAGTTTGAAAGGTGGACGTTGGCTGGCTAGAAGGAGCCCAGATAAATAAAAACTTCAAAAAATTATTCATATCTAGTTTTTTTTGGTTAGTATTTTTCTTCATTTTGGTCAGTAAGTCAGTAGAAAAATAATTCTAACCCGCTTCCATCTCTGAAAAAGAGAAAACAACATAAGAATGAGGTTTATAGCACGGAAGGGCTAACTTGATAGTTCGCAGGGGTTGCCGCTACGCTTTTTAACATAGGGAGATATACGGGCAGGGCCTTTGTAGATAGGTGGGGTTTGGGCACCTACCGTCCCTTTTTTTTTCGGGATCGTTAACCGGACAGGAAGTGATCGGTTGGGATGGGTTCGGCGTTAGCAATTGGGTGCAAACGTCGCGGTGTGGGGGCCTATGCCGCTATTGAAATAAAAAATATTTAAAAAATGTTTGTCATCGAAACCTCCTGGATTTTTTTTTTAATCTCTTTATACAAACCTTAATGAAAAAGAAGCGGCTGCCGCAGTATTCTGCGACCTTTCTAAAGCCTTCGACTGTGTTGATCACAGAGTACTGCTGGTGAAGCTGGATAGGAATGGTGTTAGAAATGTGGCAAATGATTGGCATCGCTCTTATTTGTCTGACAGGAGCCAGTCTGTTTTTTTTTCTGATTTGATTTCTGGAGAGAAGGGCATTGCTTGTGGCGTGCCAGGGATTGGTCTTGGGGCCTATGTTGTTTTATGTTAAATGATTTGTTGCAACTAGATATAGAGGGGAAAATGGTCACTTTTGCTAACAATAATACGGCTTTATGGCATGTTTTATGTTAAATGATTTGTTGCAACTAGATATAGAGGGGAAAATGGTCACTTACACACACACTACGGCTTTATGGCATCATAGAGATGTAAATATGCTTCAGATTATGGTCATCAAAGATTACACAGTGGTGTGACGCAAACAAACTGGTTTTTAATTTTCAAAAAATAAACATAGCAACATTTAAGTGTACCCTTGTAGAACAAAGACAATCTATTAAGATTTTAGGACTAACACTTGATTGTTTCTTAAAATTTGAAAATCATATTTTTACTTTGAGCAAGATATTGTCATCAGGGTGTTATGCAATCCCTAATTGATCCTCTGACGACCACACTACTACTATATGAAAGTCGCGAAGCCTTTACCCATGCATCTGTTACTATTAATGTTAGTTGGGTGGGTATAGTAAAAGGAGATAGCTTGCCAAATTTTATTTAAAAGAATGTATTAAAAAATTCAAATTAAAAGTAAACTTAAAATATTAAATCTTAAGAAGCTTCATTGGCAACGGTCTTATAATATAAAAAATATATTTATTAATTTTGTTTAGCTGGTTTTTGCGGAAAAAGTATAGCAATGTTGGTTGTTGCGGAAGCAACCTAGCTGTCATAATAAAAGAGTATGATGGCCGGAAAACAGTGAGGTACCCGCGAAAAATTATCTTTTCCTGTAACACCCAAGTTACGGTGAACAATTTCGGCGATGAGTTATATTTGTTCCAAATTTTGGGTTGCAGCCTTTTTTTGGATTGTACTTGTCCTAATTTAGAGATGTTTTGAAATGGCAATGCTGGCGTCTGGTTGTTGAGCAGATATTATTTGGTTAATTTTGAAGATCGAGTGGTATTTAGGAGCTTATTTCACGAACGAAAACAGGAAATAAATAAAGAAATTTACTACTGGTTAATTTTTAACATTTTGTTGATTTCTTGCTGTGTAAACCGATTAATTTTACGAAACTTTCCGGTTTCCGAAGAATCCGGTTGACGATGTCAACTCAGTTTTTGTTATAATAAACCGATTAATTTTACGAAACTTTCCGGTTTCCGAAGAATCCGGTTGACGATGTCAACTCAGTTTTTGTTATAATAAAGTATCATCTTTAACAAACGCAAACCATGCATACAAAATGAGTACAGTAACCAAGGAAAAAATTATCAGTATAATTTTCTCGCTGTACTTCTGGAAAATCACACTGGTATTCTTCAAATAAGGAAAAGGAGTAGGAGTAGATTTTTTGAAATTGCTATCTTGTGTTTCGAATGGGAAGCAGTCTGGTATGGTTATTTTAGTTTATAATTTATCCTCCCTACATTCTACATAATCTGGATTAAATCCCAAAATAATGTAAAATTCCTATCGTGATTTGATTGAAGTAGGGTTTCCTAGCTATTGCAGATTTGGTTTTCTATCTTATAAATAATTATACGGTAAAGTTCGGTTGTTCTTTAATGCGAGCTAGCATTTCGTAAATACCGTCTAGTTTTGTTATGATGTTTTCCGATAGAATATTCTGAATATATCTGGTTGGAATTTTGAATGAAACTGAGGTGGTCGTATATTCCATTCCATAGAAAAAGAGAAAAAATGGATCAATCAAACTTAAGGGAAACAACTCAAGATAATATAAATACCAACTGCAACAAAAAAAATATCGTACCATCACTATAAATGGGATCAAAAAGGAAAAACTGGCCAGCCTAGTTTTCGAGTCCACTTATTGGCATGTTCGAATTGAGTAGGGGTGTCAATAAGTGAAAAGCAACATAAAATAGGCATTTGACCCTACAATAAAATCTATTCTAAACGGATAGATGGTGAGAACCTAAGAAAACAGCAAAATAGTTGAATTAATCAATCTGTACTTACTGGTGTAGTACCCAGCAATTTAATTAAATCAAACAGATAATCTTGTTCGGTGGTCCAGACTGCTTGAACCTCGCATATGTGAAGTCCTGTATAATCAATAATGAGTAAGCCATTTTATAGTTTTCATCAACGAAGAGATTAAGAGTTCTTACAAAAAAAATGCATCGTGCAAGTTTCATGGTGCTCACAGACAGAAAAAGCTAGCTTCTACTTCAATACCGTCTTTGAGTCCACTTTTTGGCACTTCCGAATTGAGTAGGGGGGTCAATAAGTGGAAAACAAAAATAAAAATTGAGGCGTTGGTTCCTACAACAACAACAACTGGTCCACAAGTAGTACTCGCCAATTCAATCAAATCATTTAACCAATATAGCACCACAGACGTTATCGTCATGACACACGAGCAGGGACTCTTGTTTGGTGGTTCAGCCATTTTGAATTTTTATAACAAACATTGGAACATTTGCTATTTCTTTGGTACGGAAAAGAAAAATGCTAAAGGACTTGTTTTTCACAAAAAGAAATGGATCCAGTAGGTTTACTGAGTAACTTTGGATGTCCTGTGTATGCAGCTGTAGAAAAAATCCCACAGGAATGGCCAGCCTTCACTTCAATCCCGTCTTCGGGTCCATTTATTGGCACTTCGAATTGAGTAGGGGTGCCAATAAATGAAAACAACATCAAATTCCCCCTTTTTTCCTACAACAATGGCAAATCGAGGAAAACGGGTGGTTGGTGGGAATTTCAAGCACCGAAAAATAGATAGTTAACCAAATATCAAAATCAATCAATAGACGGACTCAATCAATCAATCAGCCATTTTGAAGTTTTTATAAACTTAACACTGAAACATTTGCCATTTCTCTGGTCCTGGAAAGAAAGAAAAAAGCTATTTTTCACGAGTAAAATGCATCAACAGACGTACTGGTACCGCAAGTAGGTAGGTACCTAGTAACCGAAAAAAACCAATCAGTCAATCAATATAACACCAGCGATGTCATGGCGCCCAAACAAAGACTGTTTGAAGTCATTCAAACCTTGAGGTCGCAGCCACTTGAAACTTTAAAGTTGAGGAAATTTTCTTAAAAATTGCGATATATTTTTTTTATTGGTAGTTGTTTTCTTTTATACCTTTATTTTTTTTTACGTTTTCTCAACTTTATTATGCCTAAGTTAACTCAGATTATTGTTTCTAAGAGCATTAGGGTGTGGGTTAAAAAAAACTAATAACAAAATTATAAGTCATTAGGGTGCGCCAGATAGCTTAATCTATCAAAGAATAGAAAGGTTCACCAAAAAAGTTTTCAATATTTCATAAGTACCGTCATCCGGGGCTAAGTGGTCCAAAATTTTCGGTTTTTTGTAGATTTTGGGAAAACTATAAAATATTTTGGCTTAAGAATTTTAATATAAAGTCTACCATGCTTTAATAAGCTGCGTCTGGACAAATTTTGTTTTAAATATATGTAGTTTTTTTATATATATTTTTGTTCTAGGTGGTCCACTTACCCCGTAGTTTGAGGTAAAGGGGACCACCCGCCCGTTTTTCATTAATTTACGCACTAGGGTCCCATTTAATCTTTATAATGGGAAAGAGGTCCACCCTTAAACTTTTTAAAAATGATTTTTTTGTATTAAACAACATATGAAAAAGATTGGTAGTAAAAATAATATCAAAATTTTTTATTTATTTTTAATTTGAAAAAAAAACGAACTCTTATTAACTAATAAGTTGTACAAAAAAATTTTTAAGTACAAAAGCTTAAGCTTTAATAGGAACAAAAATTCTTAGAACTAAGAAAAAATAAAAAAATACTCTAATAGCAACAAAAACTGAACAAAAAAATTTGGATTCAGTTTTAGCAAAGTAAAGAAATATCAGTATTCATATGAAATTTGTATCTACCTCTGGTATGATTTTTAACAAGGATTTTCTCAACAATATCTGTAGGATCTATAAGGCATTCGTCGTGAACTTGAGGAAATACAAAGTAAATTTCTTTTCCTGTCATCTTTCTTAAAAAAATAATTTTAAATTTATCGTTTAAATTTCTTTGTATTTGGCCAACATAATACAACTGCCTTTTTCCAGAAGTAATTTCAAATTTTACGATGACAAAATCGCTTTGTACCAAATCACTCAAATTTTGTTGAAGCGCCGGCACCGATACAGTTTCCTGTTGCGGTTCAGCTTCCAAAATGTCTTCATCAGAATTCTCCTGAAACATATCTACATCAGATGACTCGTTATGTTCACTATATTCAACATCGTCTGATGACTCGGACGATGTTTCAATTTCCTCTAAAGATAAACTTTTTCCTGGTGCCACGTGTAGCTTTTTACCTCTAGATTTTTTTGTTTGATTTTCAGGCATTCTTGTTTTTTTAAGAAAATCAATAAGTTCTGGATTAAAATTACCAGAACTTTCTGGTTCCGGATGAGTTTCATTTGGCAGTTTTTGCAGGACCCTTTCTCGATTTAACGGATAGATTCCGCAGGCAGCAAAACCGGCCTTTAGATTTTCAGAAGCGGTCTCTAAACTTTCTAAGGTTTTCTTAAGGAGTTTTGGGAAATCAGATTTTGGAACAACTCCTCTATTTTTCTGTTTCCACTCTAGAAGTACAGCTCTCCATTTTCGTTTTAAGGGAGCAAAAAATGCTACGTCAAGAGGTTGACAAATTCCTGTTGAATTTGGCGGCAGTAGCACAAATCTAATTTGATTTTCGTTACAACTCTCGATGACTGTTTGAGAAACGTGACTGGATAAGTTGTCACCTATCATTAGTCGCGGAGCTGGTTGCTTTTTAAGGTATGGCAGAGCCAGTTTTAAAAACCAATCCTCAAAGGTCCTTTCGTCAAACCATCCATTTTTTGACCTGTTGTATCGAGTGTTGTCTGGGCCACCTTCAATCCAAGTTGGGTATAAATTCTCTGCTCGATAAACAATATAAGGTGGTAGCAATACTCCTGCAGCTGATCCGCACATCATTATGGACACGCTAGTCTTTGATGAGTCTAGAACATTTTTTGGATGCTTAGATCCCCTTTTTATAACAACCCTTTGCTTTCCAGGATCGTCGCAAAAATTTGTTTCATCATAGTTAAGTATACTTTGTGGAGAAACGTTCTCTAAAGAATTTTGGAGTTGATCAAAATAAGAGTTGATAATGTCGGCGCCAACTTCAGCTCTACAACGCTTGATATTTTCTGAAAAACGGACCGATAATTCGGGATGCCTTTTTAAAAAAAGATTAATATATTCGCTGCCTGGCATGTTATTCTTAAAACGTGATTCCTGCCTACCAATTCGGTCAAGATACTGTTTGATAATACACCTGATATCCAACTTGGTCATCGGAAATCCCCATTCTCCACAAAGTATGAGACCTTGAACTATTTGCTGTTCTTCATTCTCTCTTAAAGCTGGTTGTCTGCCGTATTTTAATGTGTGAGTTCCCTCTAATTTTCTTTTTAATGTGGTTCTGGGAATACCATATTTCTTACAGGCTTTTCTTCTAGACATCCTTCGTAATTTTACTTCTCTGATCGCTAGCTCTAAGTTTTCTACCGTATAGTTGCAGTTGGGAGCTTTTCCCACCTTCCTCTTGTAATTTCTGACCATCTTTTGTCATCTGTAACGAAAAAACAAACCTTTTGTCAATTCTACGGCTAAAGTGGACCGGTCCGCTTTCCCCAGATTTATGTTGACTTTTTATATTTATTTCCCCCACTGCTACCACAAATAAATAAAAACGTTTTTTAAACTCAATTATTATTTAAAACTAAATGGTGAAGTGCCTAACGTAAGTTAAAAAACAAAAAACTTACCTATAAACGCACTGCAAGGGAGGTTTTCCAGGAAATAAAATAACCAAAAAATTGCCGTGTATCTTTTCGCTTTCAGAATGCAACTGAACAACAGCAGCGCGCTCGATCTTGACAAAAAAGCTTATTGCGTTAGGTGTTCTCAATCCAACCTGCATACGAAATCGCTGTTGCCGGTTGTTTTATAGAAGATACACAATTTTATTATTTTTAATGTCCTTTTGGACCACTTTACCAGCTGTGGTCCTCTTAGCCCCGCTTGACGGTAATAAAATAAATAGTCACAAAATAGTACCACGGTAAAGTGGTCAGGGAAAACCTGGAAAAGTCAGGGAATTTGTATGCTGTAATATAAACGTCCATTAATAAACGAGGGAGAAAGAGATGGGTAGTTTTCGTCTTTTCCGCACTTGTTGTTAAAGAGTGATTGGATGGATCCTGATGCGAAAGCTCCACCTGATTGGGTAAAGTGACTTAAGCCAGTAGAAAAAAATCGAAATCAGTTTTTGTGTGGCCTGTGTGATAAAAATAAGCCATTGCAACTGTCCAACATGGGCTGCCGGCCGCCGCGCCGGGCAGTAAAATCACACTTTGAAGGATCCAAACAGGAAAAGTTGAACTTTTTCAAAAAACGCAAAAACTAAAAGGGCTTGTTAAAAAAAATAGCAGCAAAACCATTAAGGGAGTGTGATTGATGACAAACAAAAATAATGAAGCTAGTACCTCAAAAAATTCTAAAAATATATACTCAAAATAATGTATTTATGACAGATTTTATTCTAAAACAACACGTTGTAGATGACGAGATATTGGCGGTATGTGTTATTAAACCCAATTATTAGGTTTGGTTTAGGGTTTGGCGTATGCGTCAGAAAAAAAAACTGCATTGGCTTGTATTAATTAGCAAGGTTTGGCGAACACGAAATTTGCTTGAGTTTTATAATTTGGTGGAGAAATTACTTGCCTATATCTGCATTTTTACAGAATTATTAAGGCATTACATCAATGTTAAAGGATGAGTAAATGCGTTGCAAAAAAGTAATTTCGCTTGTATTTTATAGTTTGGTGAAGGCGATGGTAATAGCTTTTTAAATAATAACTACTAATAAGGGAAAAAAATTATGTACATTTCATTTAAAAAAAAAACTTCACAAAATTGACCTTTCTAAAAGTGTATAATATATACGGACTACCAGCTAAAATGCCTAAAATCTTCAAAATTACGACAATTTGTCATATTGTTTAAAAACGGTCTCTAAAACTGAAAATATTTTAGGCAACCTTATTTTTATATTAAATTTTGCATAATACTAAAAAATCAACAAAAATAATGTTTTAGTAAAGTCTTTATTGAACAATATCAAATTATCACTCGAATAACGGACGAAGGCTGTTCTATAAAGAGGGCGGTAACCCATTTTGAAGTTGATAAAATAATAATACGATGGAAACAGCGCTGGATTGAAAACAATTCGACGAATAGAAAACTTGGATTAGGACAAAAACGATGGTAAACTTAATACTAATTATTTTAACTTAAAAAAGAACTAACATAAATAATTTAGTATTTAATAGGATCACCATATTTCTCTATTACAAGCTGCAAACGTCTGGGCATTGAAAAGGTTAAATTTTAAAAATACAATGCGCGATAAATAGCATCGCTTAACTCTTCAGCATTTCCTGGTCTCCAATTCCTTTGGTATATTATTTTAACGATTCGACCCCATATATTTTCCGTTGGGTTAAGGTCAGGTCTCTTGGCTGGTCAAGAAAGTGTTTCTATATTATTATTCTGAAACCATTGGCGAACAACATTAGCCGTGTGTACTGGACAGTTGTCCTGCTGATAAACGAAGTCATTATTTTCATGTAAAGCCTGTACAGATGGCAGCATAACGTTTTCAAGGATTTCAATATATCGTTCACTATTGAATCTTCCTTCGATTCTCCAAAAAAACCCAAACCTCTAGCACTAAATCAGCCCCACATGTTTAGAGAAAAATGTCCAGCTTTTTTAATTTGGTTTGTATGTTCGGGTTCAAATCTAGAATTTGGTGGACGATAAACTAAAATTCTCCTGCTGCTTGAAGATTATTGAAACATCTTTTCGTCAGTGAAAACCACCCTCTCCCAGAAGTCATTATCACGAAGAACGTTGTTCAGTGCAAAAATCACTAGGCTGTTTTTGTTCTTCTGTTAGAAAAGGCTTCTTTGCTGTTGCCAAAGAACCCGGAAATAATGTTACATTCGCTGCTTCAACAGGCGTTGAAAAAGGATTTTGTCTGAGATGGTCAATAAGTCTTGCACTCTCAGAACTTACTTTTGGTCGTCCTGATCCATCTTTCCTATCCGTAGAATTATTTTCAATCCAGCGCTTTTTCCATCGCATTATCGTCATTTTATCAACTCCAAAATGGGTGGACGCTCTTCGTATAGACCAGCCGTCTTCTATAACTCAAGTGATAATTTGAACTTTTGTAAATGTTGATATCTGTGGCATTTTTAGGATGTGACACTGAATTTTAAGCTATCAGGCATACTAAGCTGGTGGTGCCTTATAATAGTATACACTAATGGAAAGCTAAATTTTGTGGTATAGAAAAAAATGCATGTATGATTTTTTTTTTGAAATCAAGTGTACTACATGAATAAATTTGAAAAAGTGTAACATGGACAAAAACGCAGGAAATTTTTTAAAAAACGGTCAGGGAAAACCTGGAAAAATTAGTCAAAATATCACAATTGTATTAATTCACCCCTCGATGAGACTCTTCAGTTCAGTAGTTCAGCCCCTACTTTCGGGGTCATGTCTAATCAATAATCAAATAACACAATCAGCCATTTTGAAGTTTTTATCAACTAAACGTTGAAACATTTGCCATTTTTCTGGCCCTGAGTAGAAATGATGATAAATGAATAAGTTACTCACTGGGTGTCCTGTGCATGCCGCAGATGGTAGAAAAAACCCTACAGCAGAAAAAAATGGTCAGTATTCACTTCAATCCAGTCATCGAGTCTATCGAATTGAGTAGCGGAGTCCCTCCAACAAGGGCAAATTGAGGGTGGTTGTCGGGAACTTCAAGCACCGAAAGATAGTTAATAAAACATCAAATCCATCAGTCATTCTATCATATAACATCAGAGACGTCATGACAGACGAGCAGGCACTCTTGTTCGGTGTTTTAGCCCCTGTATAACCAACCAGCCATTTTAACCCTCATAGACTAAAACTATTTTTTTTTAACTTTAAAAAATCACTTGATTTATATTGATTAGAAACCCATCCAGAGTTACAACAAAATAATTAAAAGAAATATAGTGGTGGGGATGGTTCTAAATATGGTGCTCTTTTAAAAAGCCAGTAGGCATATCTACAACTGTTAAAGTATCTAAGTAAAATTTAACTTTATTATACACACAAGATCCAAATGTAAGTACAAACTCAATAAACAACTTTTTACTAAAATATTTGGTGTGGTAATCCATAAAACAGCCTTTTGGGTGGAGAGCAACTTCACATTTTTGGCAAATAAAATTTGCTTTCTTATGGCAAACGGCAAACCGTTTCTGGGCTTTTTGGTACTTGATGAGATGATCTAATCTATCATACCGAGAAAATTCGTGCAAATTTCTCGGCCTTCTTGACGGTCCCCGCTTTATAGTTGTTTTGTTGGATTCGAGAAGCTCCGTGGCAATGGCTCTACGAAACTAGCAAATCCAGAGTACTACCATGGAACTTTGCAAGCCTCCATGCATTTTGAAGTGCCATATCAACGCAGTGTGTAAATAGCGGAAAATACCATTTTTGCCCCTAATTGTTACTCTGTAATTACTAATATTTTAATCCGAACGATCAACACCACCCATATTTTCATTTTAGGATTTTATGAGGCTAGGTTGATCTACATAAATATGTTTTTTCTCAGCTTGTGAGAACCGTTTTACCTTATTTATTGGATATACGCCAAGATCATTCGAAGCAACGCTTACAACATTATTGTCGTTCCACCGGCAAATGACAAGTTCCTTGTCAACTAAAAAATTTTCAAAATACCCTTTATTTTTCGTTTTGAATTCTGTTGGCTTAGTAAATGGAGATTGCAGTATTCTGTTTTCTCTCATAGTTCCAGTACCCCTTAGATTTCTGGCTTAAAATTTTTTGAGAGAGTGACGTAAAATAATTATCAAAGAACAGGTGATAAGCTTTTTAAAGCAGTTTTTGCAAAACATCGGCATGTTCGAGAACCACTGTGGATCCCAGACCCGTGTGTTTATATTCTTCTTCTTCTGGAGTTGTCTATGAACCTTGATAAGAGTCAAAATGCACAATATACCCCAACCTCAAAGCTCCGACCCAAAATTTATACACCCCACCTAATGAGTTTACCTCTTACAAACTGTTTTCCGCTGTGGCGACCAAAGTATGGCACTATAGCTTCGTCCACGCTGTGATTTTCTACAATGGGGGCATTTTCCAAACATTTTTGATATATGATATCAAATAGCGGGCGCTGGTAGTTGGTGTAACCTTAAACAACAAAAAATTATTAGATTAATCAGTTGGTAGACCTACTAGTGCCACAGGTAGTATCCAGCATTCAAATAAATCAATCATTCAATAGCAGAGACGTCATGACACCCGAGCTGAGACTAGTTCGGTGGACCAGACTGATCGATCATCGCACATGTACAGTAGGTTTAACCTTTGCGGTCCTGTATAATTAATCATCCATTTTGAAGTTTTTATCAACGAAACATTGGAACATCTGCTATTTCTTCGGTCCTGAGAAAAATTAGATGTTAAGAGTTGTTTTTTACAAGAATAAATTGCATTCAAAAGGTTTTTTGATTAACTTTTGGTGTTCTGTGCTGATAGTAGAAAAAAAAATGCCACAGAACGAAAAAGCTGGCCAGCTTATACGTCGATGCCGTCTTCAACTCCACTTATTGGAACTTTAGAATTGAGTAGTGTCAATAAGCGGAAAATAACATCAAATTGAGGCGGTTGTCTGCAATATCTTTAGGGTAAAGGTGGTTCGTGAGAATCTCAACCTACACAAATTGGTTTAATCAATCAGTTGGTAGCCGTACCAGTCTCAATAGTAACAATGTTATCCATCAATCATTTAATCAATATAAGATCAGACGTCATGACGCCCGAACATAGACTTGTTCGGTGGTTTAAACTCTGCCTGAACCAATTAATCAACCATTTTGAAGTTTTTATCAGCAACACATTGGAATAGCTTCAGTTTCTCTGGCCTTGTTGTTCTTTGCGAAAAATTCATCCAGAAGATTTCGTGATGCGGATTAACTTTGGGTTGCCTGTGCATGCAGCTGTTGGTACAAAAAACCCCTTACAAAAAGAAAAAGCTGATCAACCTACACTTCGAGTCCACTTATTGGCACTTCCGGATTGAGTAGGGGTGTCAATAAGTTGAAAACAAAATAAAATTGAGGCGTTGGTTGCTACAACAACAACAACAACAACTGGTTGACAAGCAGAGTCGTTATCGTCTTCCCTACTTTCGGGGTCGTGTCTTTACTGAGTAACTTTGGTTGTCCTGTGCATGCAACTGTAGAAAAAAACCCCACAGGACCAAAAAATGGCCAGCCTTCACTTCAATCCCGTCTTCGAGTCCATTTATTGGCACTTCGAATTGAGTAGGGGTGCCAATAAATGAAAACAACATCAAATTAAGACCTTTGTCCCTACAATAACAATGACAAATTGAGGAAAACGGGCGGTTGGCGGGAATTTCAAGCACCGAAAAATAGTTAATCAAATATCAAAATCAATCAAGCAATAGATGGACTGGTTTGACGTGTAGTACTCGGCAATAAAATCAAATCAATTAGTCATTCAATCAATATAACAACACCAGAGCCGTGATGACGGACGAGCAGAAACTCTTATTCGGTGGTTTTAGCACCTGAACATCGCACATTCATGGTGGGATACTGTATTATCAATCAATATAACCAAACAGCCATTTTGAAGTTTTTATAAACTTAACACTGAAACATTTGCCATTCCTCTGGTCCTGGAAAGAAAGAAAAAAGTTGTTTTTCACGAGTAAAATGTATCAGCAAACGTACTGGTGCCAAGTGCTGACCAGCGATGTCATGACACTCAAACAGAGACTCTTGTTGTTAGGTGGTTCAGACTCTGTCACTTGTGAAGTCGTTTAAGCCCTGGAGTCGCAGCCACTTGAAACTTTAAGGTTAAGGAAAATTGAAATTTCTTTTTTCTTTAATTGGTATTCGTTCTTTCCTTTATACCTTAATTTTTTTAAATTATTTTTTGTAACTTTCTGAGCGTTAAAAAAAAACTAATAATATAATTTAAAAAACAAGGTAATTCAGATTAGTAGGCGTCAGACAGCTTAATTTGTCAAAGTTTTGGCGGGGTTTTGAAGTTTTGTTTATATATGTTTTGACCGGAAATGGGTTTTGTGAAGGAAACTTCCTTAAAAAAGGGCATTTTTTTAAATGATTTTATGAATAACTAAGAACATATTCATGTTAGGTAAATATTGGATATATAAATATTGAAGGAGAATAAAAACATTTTTATTCCCTTGAGTCGTTTTCTACGATCAACGGTTCAGCCGCGATGAGGATGCAAAGTTAATGGTTTCTTCACCAACGCGTCTTTTTCCTTGAAGGCCCGGGCTCTTCATCGGCATCTACAGGGTTCCTAAGCAAATCCTTAGGGGGCCAAGCAGCCGTGTATAAGACGCAGACAAACGGAAAAGCACATTAGGCAGAAAAGGATGGGCATGGGGCGATGTTGTCACTACATCTTACACGTAGTAAATCCATTCCAGGTTGTTGTTTTCTAATTTTTTCCATTTTCATACCTTTAGGACTAGTAAAAAAAATATTTTTCGGCTTTTCATTTTGTAACCATTGTCCTTACGCACTGTTTACAGGCTGGGGACTGAGATACATGCAAATGCCTAACTTAAAGCGTTCATACACGGCCGGAGAAATCGACTGATATATTTCCGTAGAAACTTTATCACGCAAATAGGACGGGTTGACGCCTTCGTACGTCCAAACCGGGTTTTGCACTTTGATTCGAAATCAAAAAGGAGGAACAGTCAGATGTGGGGCCGTGCACAAATTACGTAACGGTGATTTTACCAATTTTTGACCCTCTCCCTATGTAATGTTTTGTAACGGTTTGGCACGCCACTCCCCTAATATTACGTAACGATTTCAAGACCACTACCCCCCCCCCCAAAAAAAAAAAACTTCACTTATTTTCATTCCAAATTTTCTTAGTTTCACACAACTGCAAACGCTGTCGAAAACCCCCCTCCCCCCTACGTAACGTTTTGTAACCCCCCTTCCCCCTATGACCATTACGTAATTTGTGCACGGCCCCTGTAGTCCCAGTGGAGGAGGGCGAGAAAATTGATATTTTTTTCTTAAAAATTATACTCTTTAGACCTATTTCTTTGCGTTCCCGAAATTACGTAATTTTTGAAAAAAAAATTGTAAGCGGCGCCATTTTTATTTCGTGCTTTGTTTTTATAACATTTTTGCGTTCGGCTAATTTAATTGAAAAATTTTTCTTTATCTTCTCACTCGAAACCAAGATCCCCCGTTTTAGGAAAACTGATCCCGTCTCTGTTTCTACATTTTTTCGAATAAAAGTAGAGTATGACCATGGGGGAAATAATTTTTTACGGTATGACGAAAATTTCGAAAAAGTTGAAGAAAAAAATAAAAAAAGTGGCAGAGCTCAAGTTTTTCGTAAAAAAAGCGTTTTTTTGTAAAGAAACAGAGCAAAATAAATCTTTTCACCCCTTTTTGGGTGTTACAAATATTGGCAGCCCCTTATTTTTCGCTTTTACCCTCCCGCTAGTTTTGAAGAATTGGTTCGCTACATGTTTCGAGATCATGTCATAAAACACCTCGAAAATATCAAATGTAGTGAAGGGCCAGCTTTATTTAAAATCAATAATATCGCAAGGAAAAAGCTCTGCAGGAAAAACAGCGCCGTTTATTGATTTCTTTGGCTGCTAGTGCTAGCTGCATGGTTTGGCCGTTTCCGGATAGATGTCACTAGTAGAACAGAATGGAAAGAAATTTATTTAAAAGCGAAGATATTTCTTTCTAATGTTAACAACCTCACGAGTTTATCGCTCAGTATCGTAAATAATGGACCCTGCCGCCTCCTTTAAGCAAGAAAAAGCTGTGGTTTGGACCTGAAAACATTTAATTTTTAATTAGATCATCTCATGGTGTGGCCGCCATCTAGCGGAATTTGCAGACATCTTGTCAACGGTTATTATCGCAACTATGATTTATGCTCACAATGAAAGAGTGGCGACAATTTTTTCTCATGAAAGCAGTCTGGAGATAATAACAAACTGGCACCATTGCTCAATATACCTGTTTCTTTTGTGCGCGCAGAACTTTCTATGCCATTTCTGTTTGATTTATTGAAATCCTATCCCTAAGGAAAATCTTAGGAACCCTGTATAATATAAAAAAGAGACAAATGAACTTACATATTGTTGTTTATTTATTGTTCTTAGTTTAAACTACCTTGTCTAGTATCCTTTCCTTCTTTTATTTGTTCAGTGACGAAGAAATCCAACTCCAATTCATGCCCCATTGAGATCAGCAGAACTTCATCTTCATCTATATATAGACAAAAAAAAAATGGAATTTTAATATTGGTAGCTGTTAATAATTACTTTAAACTGATATCTTGTATAATTTCCTCGTCTTCTTTCATTGGTTCGGTGACTAAGAAATCCGAATCTAATTCTTTCATTTCCACCTCATCTTCCGGGTTTGCAAGGACTGCTGTATTATTGCAACTGTTTTCGCAGTTGAAGCATAAGTTACTGCAGCTAAGCCCTGGTTTTTTACAGCAACAATTTATTTGACAATTTGTAGTGCACTTACTTAGTCCGAACGCAGTTCGACACGTCACACATGGAATAGTTGGATTCACACAAAAAACTTGAGTTCTCACAGGCTCAAACTGGGGAGGGCTCTTTTTCACAGAGACAGGTTCCGAATAGCATTTTTCTTGATCCATCCACAGCTCATGAAGTTTATGATATACTAACGAGACTTCCAAATAAATATTCATCAGGTACTGATGATGTTCCAGTATTTGTAATTAAGCAAGTAGCTAAATACATTAGCAAGCCTCTAAGCCTTATTGTCAATAAAATGTTTGAGACAGGGGTCTTCCCTGAAGTCCTAAAAATGGCAAAAGTGGTCCCAGTTTTCAAAAAGGGAGATCCGCAACTAAGTAACAACTATAGACCAGTGTCCCTACTTCCATCAGTGCCAAAGGTCTTTGAGAGATCGATATACAACCGCCTAGTAGATTTCATACAAAAAAACAAAATATTTACTGATTCACAATATGGTTTTAGACATTCAAAATCCACAGAACTTGCAGTCTTTAAAACAATTGAATTTATAATGATCATAATAAAAAGGTGGCAGGGTTGTACTTCGATCTATCGAAGGCCTTTGACACTATTGACCATGAAATTCTTATGGAGCAACTATACCGATATGGTATTAGGGGTCCATGCTATGATCTAATCAAGTCTTACTTGACAAAGAGAAAACAACAAGTGTGTATCTCAGAAATGGGCAATAAACACTACTCGGAGCCTGTCTCAGTGGAACAGGGGGTCCCACAAGGGTCCATTTTAGGACCAGTTCTGTTCTTGTTGTATGTTAATATCCTTGACGAAAATATTCTCATTGATTTACTCTGTCAATTTGCAGATGACAGCTCAGCTACATCATCTGAACAAACGACAGTTCAGTTGTCGCGCAAATTCTCGGCAGCGGCTGAACAAATGAAACAGTGGTGCAGTGATAAAAACCTTAAACTAAATACAGAGAAAACTGGTCTGGTGACATTTAGCAAGAGCAGGACTGATGAATCTCTCTATGTAACAGTCAACAGTAAAACTATAGTCGAGCAAGACAGTGTAAAATTTGTGGGGATCTATTTAGATTCTACCTTAAACTTTGAGAATCACACTCAATATATATCAGCAAGACTTAACAGCTAGTGCGGCTTAATAAGGCGCATAAAGGACCAAGTTTTTCTAGAAACAGTAAGATTGTTTTACTTCTCAAATATTCAGTCAATCATAACATACGGACTCCTAATATGGGGTTCTGGTAGAGATGCTCAAGAAGTATTTGTTTCACAGAAAAGGATAATACGCTGTATATTTGGTCTTCATCCCAGAGTTTCATGTAAACCATATTTCTCTAGATTGGGTGCTCTAACAGTGCCATCACTTTATTTTTTGGCTCTAGTTATATTCGTCAGGAAAAATCCACAAAATTTCAGAACAAATTTAGAGGGATACTCTGAAGAAATGACAATTGTTACCAGGAATAGGAACGCTCTTGGTATACCCTCCCATAAATCTACTTTCTTTGAGAAAGGCCCTGTTTATAGGGCAACCAAGGCCTATAATATGCTACCCATTGAAATACGGCAGACTCAAAGTCTGCAAAGTTTCAAATCAAAAACCAAAAATTTTTTAGCAGAAAAAATGTTTTATTCTTTTAAATTTGATTATTAAACTAATACATATTTCTTCATGTTCAAATTTTGTTCCATTTTACATATTTTTTGTCTAAATGTTGTCTGTTAATTATTATTTATTGTCATATTTTATACTTTAACCTTTAAGATGTTTTAATGACTTTATTTTTTATATAGATGATATAATCTTAAGACTTTGTGCTAAGCTAGTGTTAAGCATTTACATAAATGTAAATTTCAAGTAGGTCATTATGTGTACTAAAAATTTGACGTTGCTTTGTCTGTATAAGATATAGTTGGCAAATAAAGGATATTACAACAACACATCCGTGGTGGTGGACGTTGGTGAGGTCGATGTGTTGAAAAACCTCATTCATCTCATCGTCGGTAGGTTGGCGAACTGGTATTCGCTGCTGACGTGTTGCTGATGACGTAGACGAAGCACTTGATCTCCTAGATATGGGTGCAGCCGCTGCTGAAGCGGGAGTTGCAGCTGATGGAGCAATAGATAAATTGTCCAGTGCAATAGTGATCTTCAAGACAAGCTTCAATAAATCTGGGGAGCAGGTGGTAACAAGCTAGTCACAGGTGCAAGACCAATTTTCGATTTTTTCCATCCCCATTCTTCTGGGTTTTTCTCGACATCCAACCGTTGCTGGACCTGATAGTACACTCTTAGTGAATGCTGTCGCGCTGCAGCAGCAGAAGGTGGCAGTGATGCAATGTTTGCTTTGAGCTTGAAAGCAGATTTCATGTAGGAAACATATCTCAAATGATTAAGCGAAGGCACAGTTTTACCACTGTATCCGTATAGTGAAACCAGAAAACGTTCACCAGCATCAGCAACCATATCCTGAGCAAGATATGGGTGTTTTCTCAGGGTATGAAGGAAATTGTACAGGGTGTCCCATTTTCGATGGGATTCAATGGGAAACTCCGTTGTTATTAAAGATAGAGACTTTCGGATTAGGGAAGAGTGGAGCAAGATGACGATGTTAAGGAATAAAGCTTCCTATTTATAACTTTTTGGTTAACAAACAATATTAAAAAAAGAAACAAAACTTTAATCCTTAAAAAAAGTACAAAATAGAACAAAAAAAATGCATTTTCGCCATCTTGTCTCACTAGCGGGCTAAGTAGACGACTAAGCCCCGAGGTCACAAATGAAAGTCCCCTTCTTCTCGTATGACGTGCAAGCCTCATGCCACCAACCTTCGCACTCTCTACATTGAATCCAGGCGGCCGATTTCATGCACAATTACTTGTTGCATTCTCAGAGAATGCCTAAGTGCAATCTGGAAGGTCATGTTGGTATGTACCAAAATGATGACTTTTTTACTACTTTCATTATATTTCCACCCATTTTCCGCTTAGGTATCCAAATTTGTCCTCAGCAGTTCTTTTTTCACTTATTTGTTTATGATTTTTACTTTTTTTTAACTATAGAAAACATTCCCGACAGAACGCGGTCAATCTCTTCTGGCAGTGCCGGTTTCATATTTTTTAGATTTTTTTTCACTTGCACTAAAAAAAAATTAACGGAAGATAGCTGTGGCACACAAACAACATTTTGCACTGAAATACAAAAAGCTCTTGTTTTTTCGTTTTCTTATTTATTCCTACTTTTCAACAATAATATAAAAAGACTACTGCCTGAATCAACACGAATGCATTGCATGGTTTATTACCAATCACATTTCACATGCACCACTCTTATCACCACCAAAAAAACAAACAGTAGGTAAACAATAAAGATACGTGAATAGATTTTAATTAACGTTTGGTTTTGAGCCAGGTAAAATAAAGAAAGGGGGCCAGTCATAAATTAAGTCACATCATTGTGGACAAATTTTGAACACCGTAAAATTTCGTTACAAAAAACTTGAATTCTAAAAAAAGAGCGGTTAATATATTGACACATTTTTCTTTGCCGCAAGAAAAAAGACCAAAAAATGATAATGATAAAATGGACACGATTATTTAATTACCAAAATTTAATTACCAAAATTGGAGTCATAAATTAAGTCACATCATTGTGGACAAATTTTGAACACCGTAAAATTTCGTTACAAAAAACTTGAATTCTAAAAAAAGAGCGGTTAATATATTGACACATTTTTCTTTGCCGCAAGAAAAAAGACCAAAAAATGATAATGATAAAATGGACACCATTATTTAATTACCAAAATTTAAATACCAAAATTGGAATAAAAATAAGGAGGCGTAGATTTTATTTTGGTGCGTCACTTTATTCAAGACAGTCATCAGAAACGTAATGATTTATGAAAAGTTGGACGGCGGGGCCCGGGCCCCCCCCCTGTGACAAATAAAATTCTTCCTAAATATACCAAACTTAAGATCTCCAATTTTGGTATTGGGAAATTCCATGATAACTCGTGGGACAAATCTTATATAATAATTTTTTTTTATCTCATTTTTCTCCTTCTTAAGATATACCAGATTGACAATATTTCAATGCATTATTAATTTTTTTATTCAAAAATATTACCAAAAATGAGTAAATCATGGGACATCAAAAACGGGCAGAGAAAAATCATGGATTTAGAAAGTGCTTTTTTTCTTAAACTAAAAGTAGTTTAAAAATATTGCTTTTCTTTAAGTGCTTTGATTTTAAGTTAAATATAATTTTTTGTTTTCATTTCTTATGAAACGTTAATATTTTGTTTGCCTATATTTTAGTTATTGGCTATTATTTTATGATTTGGACAAAAGTTCTTGCGTTCTAATGAGTGTACACGTTTAAAGAGACCCACACACTACTTTGGTTGTGTTAGTTTTTTAGATACAAAAATAAAAAAAATGCCAAAAAACTTCATCACATCAACTAATGTTACCTATCGGTGGTAGCACATTTTTTTGGACATTTATTTCTCACTGTAGAATAAATGGTTTAAACTTTTTTAGCTCCTTTTTAATAAGGGGGGGGGGGTATTTTAATTTTGTGACCTAATTTTGAGCGGATCACCAGAAACGTGACGATTTGTGAAAAGAGGAGGGTGGGAAAAATATGGCCGAAAGAGTCCGTGTAATATAATTTATGGATTGCTCCTTTTAGTTCATTACACCTCTAAATGCCTCATGCAGTATCCAATGTTTATGCTGTTTGTTTGTTTTTTATGTCGCGAGATTCGATTACTACGTTACGTTTTGTGCATTGTATGTACGTTCGAGATTTGCACCTAGCTTCTTTGCACCTTCCTATTTTCTCACAAAATATGGGAAAATGGCCAAAATTATCAAAACGGACATCTGTCACAGGCCTTAGTTGTTTAATGGCTCCCGGAGAAATGAGAGGTCCATTGAGAGAAGGACTCGCTGAACCCGAGGATGTCGTCGGTCTTCCTCGTTTCTTTGCAGGCAATTTGCCACATAATATAAGAGCTTCAGCCAAGTTTTGTCGAAAGTGTATTAGATCTAAGACGTGTTTTGCGGGAACGCCAAGATTTTGAGCAGTTTTTCTGTATTCTAGCCATGAGTTGACTACCGCCATATCTAAGGCATGTGAAATAAACCGGACTGTCCACTTTTTGGATCTGATAAACGATCTGTAAAGGGCGATAAGAAAATTACACTTATCGACTCCTCCCATTCCATTATTGTAAAATGACACTACCTTTGGGCGTGGTACTTCTATATATTGTTTAGACTTCTTGTCCCATCTCTGACACATATCATGTGGAGCCACTCCAACAAAATTCGAACCAAGTGTTACCACACTACTGTCTACCCATTTGGTCAGAACAACACCAGAATTTTGACAAATGACATTTTCCATAAAGCCTCTTTCTAACTTTTTATTATTGTCCTGGCGCTCCGTAAACGGTGGTTTAGAAAAGCGAATTGTCCCAGCTGCATATATTTTTTTTTTGGATAGCCACTGGAATAGCCAGTAAGAACTAAAGTATTGTCAAAGAAAAGTTTAGAATACAATGGCATTTTTTCTGACAACTGCATAACAACAGCACTCCACACAATAAAAACAATTTTACGCCCCACTTTGTTGGTTTGTTTTTGATGTATTGCTTGATGTTTAGGGATCCTTTGAATGGAACCATTTACTCATCGACGCTGTAAACTTCTTCGGGATCCAACGAATTGCATCTTTCTCTTATGGTATTATACAAAGGCCGTATTTTCAATATCCGATCTGAAGAATTTTTGTCCTCTTCTGTAGTAAAGTGCATGTTATTTCTAAGTTTAAAAAATCGATTGACTGGTATATTTTCAGCTATAAGAGAAATGGGTCATTCCATATCAAATCAACCAAAAAATCACAAAAATTTTACGCGACCAATTCCAATTTTGATGATTTTTGGTATATATTTTCTTCTTACCATAAAAGTTGAAAATGCAAATTTTTAGATTTTTTTGATTGACCTTAACAAGAATGTACAAAACTAGCAATATCTCGAGAACCACTTACACTAGGAAAGTAATAAATGGCTCATTTTAAAGTCATTTTGAAGCTCTTTTTTATGAAATATCACAACATAATTTTAACAAAAAAAAAATTGAAAATAAAAAATTGAAAAAAAAAATTGAAAAATTCAAAAAGGCCATTTTTAATTTTTTTGAAAAAAATATATAATTTTGGTCAAAGTGTTACTTAATTATCCACAAAATTTTATGATGGAGAAATGATGGGTTCAATGTCAAAAAAAATATCAAAAATATTAAGTACATTAACAATCATGCATTTAAAAAAATAAACATATTTTAGGAGCACCAATAGTGCACTGGATATTAAAATAAATAAATTTGTTGGATGGATACAGGTTTTAAAAAATACCCAGAGGCTTTATCTACAAATTATTTTATTTTAAACTCGCAAAAGAAATAAACAAACTTTTCTACTTCGTTGATAAAAATTAGACAGAAAACACTAAGACTAACTATATACCTTAAATTTATTTTTTTAACTTTCTTTTAAGAATTTCTGATGAATCTGACATTTCTTTTTTGCTGACATTGTAAGTTCTGCCAGTAGCAGTGTTGGGTTCAACTTTTTTTTATAAGACTTTCTGGTTTAATAATTAAAATATCTTGAGGTGTTGGGTAAAAAAATGATGAGGCAGGTCCTCGTGGATGAAGAAAGCTTACTTTCAGTTCTCCGCTCTCATTATTTTTCCCCAAGACACAAGCCAGCCACCAAGCACTGTCATATTCTACAGTGACAAACCCTGACTCGATATTTTGCAAAATAATGCTTCCACCTTTAAAAAGATTATGTGTTTCGACCTCTAAGCATGTAGAAAACTGTTTTGCCAAAAACGTGCTTTCTGTAAGAGGAATTACAGCATAAATTTTTTGTGTCCCCGGTATTGTTAAGACTTCCGCAAATCTTTTATTCAAAATTATTTCATGATTTGTATAATCTGCTTCTGTAAACTACCAAGTAAACAATTGTAGAGGTGTCATTATTTGATTGTCATAGGGCCTCTGCAAACTGGCTTTGGCAGCAAGTCTTTTAACACTTCCTCCCAAGCCATCGCAGGCACTTTTGCCATGCGAGGTGGCAAAATAATGCCACTCTGCTTCAACACCAAAATCTTTTTTATGCAGGCATATATTCAGAAAATTCTTTTTGTTTTTGTACTGCGCAGCACATCCATCCGAAAAATAAAAAATTTTGTTAAGTCCTGGTATTTTGATTTTTAAATCAGGCATTAATTTTTTTCAAAATAAATGAAATGCAATTGTATTTTGTGTCAAGCTTTCCGAAATAAACACATAATTCAGGTTGTGCAGTTTACCATCACTTAGAAAATAAATGGCAAAAGGGTGGAGGGTTGCTTGGCTGTTATTCCAATGATAAGACTGGACTTCATCTTGCATAACAAAGGAATAATTTTCCGCAAAGTCGCAAGTGATCAAAGACTCTCCAGGTTTAAGGTTAATTTTTATTTCATTGTATCTATCTTTTTGCATTTTTGCAATAAAAGAATGTGATTTAAGTTTTACAAGATCATCAGTAAATTCCTGGACAAAATCATCACTTTTCTTAACAACGGTTTCCATAGTAAACCTATCTACTGAGACCCACTTTTTAAATGAGACCTCATCAATTAATTCTTCCTCAAATTTTTCTATTAACGTATTTTTAAACTGTTCTACTCCAGGACATTGCTTGCATCTATTGCTTAAAAAACAGTCCACTGAAGGTGGATTACACATTAGTTTATAAAGGCAATCATGATAAGATATTGCAAGAGGCCTGTTATTTTCATCATATAGCTTATTTAATTTCGAGCCATTGAGCATTAGTTTTATATTTTGATGTATAGTACATACACATACAGTATGAGTCCCACTTTTTCCTGCCAGTATACAGTTTTTGGGTCGCAGTTCACAAAATTTTGAAAACCCAATTTTTTCATTGGGGTACTCAGTTTTAAACAATGCATAAATTTCTTTTAAATTAGCTAAGACTAATTTTTTTTGTACATATTCTTTTTTAGCTCCATATTTTCTGATAACAACATAATCTTTTTTACCTGGCATGGTCCTGCTAATGTCATCCCTTTGGTAAAAATCTACCACTATTTGGGCCACTCTATCACTAAGGGTCTTTCCCGGTTTGGGGTTAGGAGAACATAATATCCCATTGTCCTTAACTAACTGTTTTACAGCTCTGGCCAAATATTGAGAAACTCCAAATTCTTCTTCAATCTTCTTTCTACTCCAACTTTGAGGTAAACATGATAAAACTAGTATTTTCTCACTCCTCTTTTCGGTTTTTAAAAATTTGTCCTTTAACTGCTTAATCATTTCACTTTCGTCACTCTGGCATTCCTTTACTAGCGTTGAATCTGATTCCTTTGTAAATGCTTTCGCAATTGTATGCTGTACAATATCAATTTTTTCTTTGTATACATTTTTTCTTTTAATCGGCGACACACCAAGAAGCTCCAATGACTTGTTTAAAAGAGTAAATGATTCAGCAGGATCTTGAAAATCTGGATCATTTTCTGGAACTTGACTGGGTCTAAAAAAATTTAAAAAGTTAGTTTTTTATAAGAACTTAAAAAGGGGGTAACAGCTGACCCAAAATGTGTACATAATGGCAAGAAATTTGTACATAATGTCTGTATTCTCAAAATGCCATGCAAAATAATGCCATGAGATTTTTCCACTCCGTACTTGACGCAATTGGTTTAGTTTATTAATTTTATATTAAAAAATACTATTTGTTACTTACCCTGCCTCATCTTCTTCAGATGCCTTAAACTCCTTTGAAAGCTTTAGTCTACAACCATCACAGATTTTCATTCCCATTTTGACATTTTTGTAACTGCACATCCACTTGGTCACATTTCTTAATTTCCCAAAATGCTTGATTTTTAACTCTAGTGGATCACAGCACTTTACTTTATATTTAGTCCATCCACTTGCCTCACCCATAGTTGAAACTTTTAAAATTACACAGAGATGACTTCTGATAAACCTTCAGTCGAACTATTATGTATCGATTATTTGGAGCTGTATCAGGAAGATACTTGCCAAAAATTTAAAATCAATTTATGCAGGAATTTTCATGTCAGCAAATCCCCACAATGTACCTAAACAGACCAATAAAATGAAGGAGGTGTGTCCTTAATGTTAAACAGGAATAAACAGGCAGTATTTCACAAAAGTATTGGCAGGTTTATACAGGCATATTTTCCTAAGAATTGGAACATCCAATAGTACGTCTCCGGTGGAAAAGAGGTTTTGTAAGTAAATATTACAATGGGGGGCAATGTTAATCTGATTACTGATACAGAATGAAACGTAGGATATAATTTTTTATTAAATAAAATATTGTTAAATATTTTTATAATATCGCTTTAAACCCCATTATATTCTTCTAATTACCAAAATGCATTGTCTATTTATAGGCGATTTTTCATGCATGTGACATTTTTAATAAATTTTTTCACATTGAACCCATGATTTGTCCATCTCAAAATTTTGTGAATAGTTTAATAACACTTTAAAGAAAATAATATAATTTTTTGAAAAAAATTAAAAATGGCCTTTTTGAAATTTTTCAAAAAAAAAATCAAAAATTTTTTTATTTTTTTTTTCAATATATGTTATGCAATATTCTCATATGAAAGGTCTGTATAAGAGCTTTAAAATGAACCTTCACCTACTTTTCTATTATAAGTGGTTCTTTGGATATTCCTAATTTTGTGCGCACATGTTAAGGACAAATAAGTGACTTTTTCGATTTTCAAAAATTAATTCAAAATAAACAACTGGTCAAAAAAGTCTGAAATTTTGGATTTTCCAGTTTTTTGGTAGGAAAAACATGTATACTAAAAATCATCAACATCGGAGATGGTGTGGTAAAATACCCTGGTTGACTTGATATGGACTGACCCAAATAGCAAATTTTGGCTCCCAGTACATGCGCACTCTTGGATAACTCAAATTCCCCATTATTATAAGGACACCAAAAAATGTCTTTAGTTCAGATACATTTGTTGCTGGAAAGTTTGTTACAGAATTCTGAACAGCATATAAGTTTGTTTTTTCTGCACAGGACTCCAGTAACTCATTTGTAAAATATTTATCAAAAAAATCCAAAGGTGACGGCAATAAATATTGCTCCAGAACTAGGCTGCTGGAAAAACTGGATGGTGGAGGGCATTTCATAAATTCCTTTTATCCACTTTATATCCTTTTTCTCTGTGAGATTCTGAGCGTTCAAATACTCCGTCGCAAACTCCTGGGAGGTCTGGCAAGATGCAAAGTCTAATTTGTTGGGCTTTGCTCTTGAACTAGTAACGGTTTCAGTTAGTGTAAACTCTTCTATTTCATCGGGAACAGGACTAGTGTGCGCAGCAAACAATTCATCTAAAAATAAAGTTGTGATAAAATTGTAATCTAGCGTTCAATAAGCTTTTATTTACCTCTTATCTGCACCTCATCATCTTCGTTCCAGCCATCATCTTCATCTAAATCCAATTCCTCTAGATCTGAATCATCTCCATTGAGAATTTCAAACAACTCCCTTTCTGTCAATGTTTTTTTCCAATATCTATCAGTCATGGTGTACACTACAATGTACATATTTTGGTAAGTTCATATATTATATCTATATGTACTTTTTCTTACACATTATTGTTTAGTACTTACCTTGAATAATAATGAACCCATAAAAAATATTTAACACCCTTTAGTAACAAAATTTGCTTCAATAACTTTGAAAATGACCAAAAAACACGTGCGTGTCGAAAACATGCCGGGCAACTGTAAACAGAAACATAAAAACTGCCTAAAATCCTGTATTTGCACTCCTGGCGACATCTAGCAAATTAAGTATACATTATGACACTGCAGTGTACTATATTACCGAAAGCCATCAAAAGGCAGCAAGGCCAGTTAGCCACAATGTACACCTGAGTGTACATCATGACTTAAAGGGTTAAAATACACCGGCCCTGCCGCCTATATTGATCGTGTTCTTTCAAGTAATAACTATACTGGCGCGTAACGTTGGAAAATGGTGAAAATCTTTAAAAATAGTTGCAAAAAGAGACTGTTAAGGACAAATTTGGATACCTAAAGCAATAAAGTTAGGCGGAAATATTTTCAAAAGTAGTAACAGCCTACCGGCCAACTTAACCTGGTAGATTGCACATGAGCATTCTCTGATGTCCTTAATTGGAGGTTCAGAGTAGGGTTCCTGACACCCTGAACAGAAAATATTTTCATTATTCTTTTCTTTTCCTGGTAGGTTTTGATTTACATCGTTAAAGACTTTCTTTTTTTACTTTTGAGACTAACAACATAATTTCTTTTTATTTTCTTGTTCAATTTTGCCAAGATTCTTTTTTCTAGCTCTTCTTTTTTAGAGTCGACGTTATAATGGAAGCTCTCTGCTTGACTCTTTTGGTAATTTTCACTGGACGATTATATTTGGGCAATGGCCTTATTTTGAGGATTGATATGGTGTCAGGAGGGATTGGGGTTCTCACGACTGGTGAAGTTTTGGGTATTGGTGGGTTACTTTCCTCTTTGTAAGATTTAAAATAAACCCCAGTAAACAATTTAGTCCGGGAAATGCCGGCACAATAATGGATTATTGACCGTCCAACACTGTGCTTTAACATGTTCTTCGATGAATTCCCGATGCGGGAAAAGTCAGTCAACGGTTACACCGGTCGACGGTAAATAAAGAGAACTGCGTTAGGCCAACAAATTAGTTCCAGATCACAAGACTCGCATTTTCGCTAGTATCATTGAAATTACCCTTAAATATCCCAATATGAGGGTGCAACAAAATATGTATATTGGGCCATCAAACACTTGTTGATTAACACCCGGGTTGGGACATTGCAGGCCTTTTGGTATTTATTTGTAGGCTCCACACTGGCCCAGTGTTGATTACCTACCACATTTGGGGCCTAAATATAAATACCTAAAAGCCTGCAATGTCCCGATCCAGGGGAGACTCAAATAATGTTTAGGGGTCAAACCATATCAAGTCAACCAGGCAATAGTTTTGACCATCTACGATTTTGATGATTTTTGGTAGACTTATTCGTCTTATCAAAAAACTCAAAAATCCAAAAAATCAAATTTTTTGGATAAGCGGTTTTTGTTTTATTGATTTTTGAAATTCAAGAAATTGACCAATATGTCCTTGACAGACACTTACAAAAATAGTAATATCTCAAAAACTATTGATCCTATAGAAGCGAGTGATAGCTCATTTTTTAAAGACCTTTTTAAAGATGTGTGACACAATATAATTTGTTTAATTTTTTTTTCTTAATTAAAAAAAAATTGTTTTTGAAAAATCTCAAAAACACATTTTTTATTTTTTTTCAAAAAAACATTTCTTTTTTTTTCAATGTTTTTTTTTAACATTTTCGGAAAATTTTAGGATGGAAAAATAATGGAGTCATACTTTAAAAAAATAATAAGATATTTAATACAGGGCTAATTTACCTAATATGGGTATAACGAAAAAATGAAAAGTAAGAATAAGAGAAAATTTGCAATAAAAAATATTTAAGTTGCTAATTTTTTTTGTAAAATATTTAAGGAATCTGTCATTTCTTCTGCAGTTAGCGTATATGTCCTACCAGTGGCAGTATTTGGGTTGACCCATCTTAAAAGAGAATTTTGATCTATGACCAATATATCAGCTTTTGGCTTTGGAAAGTAAAAAGACGGAGAGGAACCATGAGGATGTAAAAAACTAACTTTTAATTCCCCGCTTTCTATATTTTTGCCAATGATACATCCCATTCACCAAAGACAGTCATAGTTTATGGTTACAAAACCGGAGTCGATGTTTTCAATTTCTGTGTTTGACAAACCACAGGTTGCAAAAAGACATTGAATATTTTCCTCTTTACTTAGTGAAAATGGTTTTGTAATAATTTTTTCATTACTGAGGGGGATAATCGAGTGTAATTTTTGAGTCCCAGGTATCGATTGTGCTTCCAGTGCTTTTTTCCAAAAACTTTTCATGTTGCTGGTAGTCATTTAATGAACAATATTTAAATGTTATACCAGGAATGTTTTCTGTTGCAAATTTAAAAAGATCTTCGGGGGTCATAATCTGTTCATTATATGGTCTCTGCAGACTTGCTTTAGCAGCCAAACTTTTTACTTTTAGGTGGCAAAAAAATTCCATTCTGCTTTAATTTTAAATTCCTCGAGATGGTACGCAATATTAACAAAATTTTTATACTGCGCGGCACAGCCTTCTGAAAAATAGATAATTTTGTCTAAATTATCAATTTGCCTCTTTAGTTCAGGCATAAGGTAATTTAAATAACCCAGTTTATAATAAATAATGAAGTCATAATTTTCAGCGAAGTCGCATGTGATTAGTGCTTCCCCCTTTTTTAAATTGTCTTTTACCTCATTGTAGTATTCTTTTTGCATGTGAGTGTAAAAAGAATGAGATTTTAATTTAATTAAGTCGTTTGAAAATTCTTCAATGAAGTCCTCTGCTGGTTTAATTAATGTCTCCATATTGCATCTATCTACAGATATCCACTTCTTAAAAGTCACATTGTCAATCATTGCTACTTCGAACTTTTCATTCAAAAAGTTTTTTAAATTCTCAGTTCCTGGGCATATCTCACATTTGTCCAAAAAACAGTGAACTCCTGGTGGGTTACACATCATTTTTGAGAGGCAAGCATGGTAGTCTGGTAAAGCAGGATTACCCTTATCATTTAAGATAAACTTGTTTATTTTAGAACACTCTATCATTAACTTCATATTTTGATGTATTGTGCACACACACACTGTATGTGTACCGCTCTTTCCTGCTAAAATGCAACTTTTTGGTCTCAATTTACTAAATTTAGACAAACCAATTTTTAGGTCTGGATGCTCTTTCTTAAAATGCAAATATATTTCTTTGATATTAGCCAAAACTAACCTTTTCTGATGATGCTCCTTAGTTCCTTCTTTTCTTACAACAACAAAATCTTTTTTTCCAGGCATGGGTCTACTCACATCATCTCTAAGGTAAAATGATGTTGATTTCTACAACGTTTTGGTTGTGTTTTCCCAGGCTTTGGATTAGGTGTGGGTAAAATTCCTTTTTTTTTGACCATTTTTTTTACCATCCTGGTCATGTATTGGGAAACTCCAAATTCTTGCTGAATTTTTGCCCGACTCCAACTCATAGGAAGACAAGATAGAATTAACATTCTTTCGCTTCTTTTTTCAACTAGCTGAAATTTTTCTTTTAATTGTTGTATTATTTCGCACTCGTCCATGTTTTTTTCTTTGATCTTTTCTACTATTGAGTATTGTTCCTGACCTAATCTTTTTTCGATCACTGCTTTCACTTTTTCAGCCTTTTCTTTGGACACTCTTCTTTTTTTGATAGGCGATTCCCCAATAATTTGCAACTACTGGTTTAGAAGGTCCATAGATTCATCACATTCTTTAAAAGGAGAATCTGTAGTTTGAGCGGAAGGTCTGTAACAATAAAAAAAAAACAATTTTTAATATGAAAACATTTACTAAAATTGGTAATTATTTAGTATCCGGTTTTCTGCCATTTTTTATGTTTTTTTTTGAAAAATTCTTTATGGAGGCACCTACTAGGGTCCCTAGGACCCCAAATCCGCAACAGCTGAATTTTATTTTATTTTTTTTATTTTTTTGTTTTTTTTTATTTTTTAAAACCAACTCAACCCCACTTAAAAATACTCAAACCAACCCAACCCAACCTAAAACAACCAAAAAAAACCCTCACAACCCTCCCCCCGGCACCGGCGACACCTCTTTTTGCATCAAAAAAATTAAAAAAAAAAAGTTTCGGCGGTTGCGGATTTGGGGTCCTAGGGACCCCAGAATAGACAAGACAATAGACAATAGTTTATTTCCAAATAGTTTACAATAGGTAGTAAAAAATTGTAAAAATAACAAAGGTATATAAAGAAGTTGCAGTTACAACTTCGTTAAAAATTATTTCTAATTGTAATCGGTTTGAGAGTTTGTGACCAGAAAATTTCTAAAAATTGTTAAAATTGCACACACACACGTCAAAACATAATATTAGAACAGACAATAACGTATAGTAACAATATAATATAAAATTAGTTAAAATATGGTTAAAACATTGTAAAAATATTTAAAAAAAAAACAGAAACCAGATGTGGCGAACATTACTTAAAAGACACACATATATACATTACCAAAATAAAAGACATTCAAATTCATTAAAATTTAGGAACTTACTAATGCTGTAGGCTTCTATCTTACAAATTAGATTAAAGCATTCTTTTTTGTAAAGTTTGTAGCTTTGGATATTTTTTATTTTGTTTGGAAGTTTATTAAATAATTTAATTGCAGCATAATCCGGGCTTTTTTCAGTAATACTTAGTCTATGATTTGAATATATATACATGTTGTTTTTGTTTCTTGTGTTACAGGTTCTAGTACCGGCATATTTAGCAAAAAGTAATGGATTTTTCCCCAAATACAGTAAACATTCCAAGATATAAATACCCGGGACCGTTAACAACTTATTTTCTCTAAAATTATTTCTACAAGAAGCATATGGCTTGATTTTAAAACTCTAATAGCATAGCTTGCCGCTGATAGTTTTTACATAGATCCCTGATGTGTGAAAAAAAATTTAGGTCTTTATCAATAGTTACTCCCAATACCTTCGTGTGACTTTCAAAAGTTAATGTGTCTTCATAAGTAAGGTTTTTAGGGACATATATGTCCATGTTAAAGATAACAACTGCTTTTGTTTTTTCTGTGTTCATAATGAGTTGGTTGTTAACACAGTATTCAGACACTTTACCTAGTACGTCAAAATATTCCTCATAGATGTTCCCCTCCCGATAAACCGGCATCACTACGTTGGCATCATCTGCGTAATTGGCCAGAAGGTTTGGATTTTTGATGACATGGTTTAGATCATTAAGATAAATAACAAAGAGCAGAGGACCAAGAATACTTCCCTGCGGAATTCCTGTCATTATGACGTTTGATTCTGACGTTATTTTATTGTTGTTCAAATTTATTGTAACTTTTTGTGGTCTTTCAGTCAGATACGAGCAAAATAAATCCAAAGTACTTCCTCTAACCCCGTACGCTTCTAATTTTTCCAAAAGAATTTCATGATTTATTGTATCAAATGCTTTTGATAAATCCAAAAAAAGTCCACAGGCCGCTCCCCTAGATTCAAGAGTCGAAATTATTGACTTGTTCAACTCTAAAAGAGCCGATTCTGTAGACCTTTTCGGGAGAAAGCCATGTTGAAAATCGTTTAAAAGTGAATTTGTCAGAAAAAAATCTAACAGCCTCTTATGTATTAATACCTCATAAATTTTTGCAAAGGATGAAGTCAGACTTATAGGCCTGTAGGTGCCCCCATAAAGAATTTTTCACTTAAAACCAAAAATGGCAGAAAACCGGATACTAAATAATTACCCTAAAATTATTAGCAGAGCCACAACACACAAAAAAAAAACAAGTAAAAATGTAGGTAGGTATTCGTTACTATTACTTACCCTTTTACCTTTTATGTATCTTATTTACAAGACTGCGAGCAATTTTTTGGATATAAAGAGTAAATATATAGGTATTTATCAAAAAATGTATGGTTTTTTCCTGCAAGGTTTTTTATATTATTTTTTTAAAAATAGAACCAATAACTTCTCCATCCTGAAATTTTCCAAAAATATTAAAAAAATACTGAAAAAAATAGTATTTTATTAAAAAAAATTCACAATAGTGTTTTCAAGATTTTTCAAAAAAAAATATATTAAAAAAATTAAAAAAAAAACAAAAAATTACATGGTGATACATCGTTAAAAAGGTCTTTAAAAAACCTTCAAAATAAGCTATAACTCGCTTCTATAGGACCAATAGTTTTTGAGATATTGCTATTTTTGTAAGTGGTTGTCAAGGGCATATTGGTCAAACAAAAACCGCTTATCCAAAAAATTTAATTTTTTGGATTTTTAAGTTTTTGGATGAGAAGAATAAGTTTACCAAAAATCATCAAAATCGGAGATGGTCAAAACGAAAAGTGCCTTTTTTTTGGTTGATTTGATATGGTTTGATCCTTTGGGGCCTAAAAAAATGTCAATAGGCTTGCATGGGGGTGTTTTCTTTGGGGGGAGTTCACCCCCTTTTTTTCGCACAAATATAGAAGATAGAAAATTGAAACTTTCCAATTACACATTATACCAAATTTGATGTTTTCTGACAGGTCACGCGACTTCGGGTTTTACCGGAAATCACACTAACTTTTGATTTTTTGAACACTCTGTATAACATTCTGCGTCCAACCATAAATGTCACCTTTTGACAGCTTAAAAAATATACTTACTTTTGATTTAGATTAACGTTATTTTTTTGTGATTGCCAAAAATTGTTAGTTTAGTCGTAAAGCCAACTTAACATGGCGCAATAAACAACTGGTCAAAATAAGTAGGCGGCGAGCTTTTGAAATTTGTTTTTGAGTCTAAAGGAAAGCACTTTCTTCACAACTGAAGTAAAAATTAACACAAAAAAAAATTTAATTGCAATTTTTTTTGCTGCAAAACTACCCATTAAAAAAAAATAAGCAATAAGTTTTTTAAGAAAATGTACATTTTCCAATTTTAACTAATCTTATGAGTTAGGCGTACATGTATGGTTGGATCCAGAATGTGTCCAGGAATCCAAAAATGTAAAAACATACACGTGGCCTGTGAGAAATCGTTAAATTTGATATATGTTATTTTAGTTTTAATTTTTTTCATGTTTAATAATTGTGCAAAAGAAAGGGGCTGAACCGCCCCTTTGAAACACCTGATATATTGGAAAAAAATATTTTAAAAAAGGAAACTCTTAAAATATTTTTCCAAGTTCTTCCAGAAAGGGCTACATTGAGGATTTTACAAAAGTTCACGTTTAAAAGATATGTTTTTTCTTCTCGAAACCCCTCTCTGTGTGACTATTTCAGAAATTTATTAAAAAATCGTACACCTTGTGTATTAATTGTTATTTACTTACAATTTTTTCGAAGGGAATCAATCTTAATTTTCTTTGGAAATAAACAATTTTTTCATTCTTTTTTTTTTATTGTTTCTTCTTTGCTTACAAAATACTTTCTCTTATTAATCCTTCGCCTCTTATCAATTCTTCGCCTCTTCTTCTTTCGCCTCTTCTTCCTTCTCCTTCCCTTCCCTTATTGTCTCTTCCATTCCAGTTTTCCTTTTACTCTCCCTTTCTCCTTCCCTATCTGGGGCGCTTCTCAACCAACTTTTGATTATTCCTTCCCCCTCTACTACTACTCCCACTATGTTTGGTTGCAGCTAAAACATAAAAATAAATTGCTTATTGCAATATAATTTATTTATATGTAGGGCAACCTAGCCTCGGGAGGCAGGTACCTATAACTCGATTAAGAAGGTTAAGGGTTTATCAATCTATACATATAATAAATCTCTAAAAAAGTCATGTCTGTACATTAAATATTTTTTTAAAATTTTTGGTCTTGGCTTCTAATCAAACAATATAGATACCAAAAATGCAATTTTTACAATTTTTTTCTGTCTGTCTATCTGTCTGTCTGTTTGTACCGCTTTCACGCAAAAATCGCCAAACCGATTTTGATGGGACTTTCACTATTACATTCTTTGGGTCCCGGGGCAACATATAGGCGTTTATTTCATCAAAATCGGTTAACAGAAACACAAGTAAAACAAGAAGTGGGTTGACGTCCTAACTCTAACAGGTTTCAAACTGATGAAAATAACTAGGCGTAGTTTTTAAAAAATTATGGCTTATTTATTTCCATTCAAACATTTTCCCAACGCGTTTCGACCTTACTGGGCCATTTTCAAGGCTTCTAAAATAAAATGACATGGTTAAAACTAAAAAGGAAAAACATTAAAAGAAAATTTAAGGTTAGTCAATTACCTTCTATGGTCAAAACTATATAACAAACAAAAAAAAACATAAAGATGTAAAAATAACATTAACAAGTTGAAAAAAAGGAGGACATTAGGACAGTGGTTAAAACTTAGTTTTTGAAAACAAAATTTCAGAAAATGTAGCTCAATTAATATACGTGACTCATCATTTTAATTATTTTGATGTTTGTGGCGCCATCTCAAAGAAATTTAAAAACTGTAAATTAACTTTATTTGCATTTATTTAAAGTAACATTGTGGTACTCTGTTAGTTTTCTGTAACTTATACATTTAATTGATTTTTAGTCAGTCAATAGTCGTAGTGAACCTTTCTTAGTCATCTTTTTAAGCCTTTGAAGAAAATTTTCAAATGCAAAACAACTAATTGAATTAAGATTTTCAAAATCTTTCTTGAGCCAAATGAACAAGACTGTGAACATTATAAATGCAAAAATTTTGTCCGTAAATTTTAACAGCATGTTGAACAAATGCTTTAAGTAACTAATCGGAAAACCCATTGTATTTTAAATTCAAATTTCTGTTCAGCAATATTCTTAGGGCAAAAACAAACAGCAAAAAATTATGGTAAATATTATGAGGCAACATATCTTTAAGAAGAACAGGTCCAACATATAAAAGAAGTTGTCGCAATTCAGTTGCCTTCCACCTTTCTAACTCGCTTAAAATGATCTTTGTTTCCGATTGAATTCAGTGGCCAATATTTGTGAATTATTTTCAAATTTTGCTCCAATTTTTCTAAAGTTGCTCCTGTTATTCGGTATAATCGACTCCCATCCCTCCAAAGAAAAAGCAACTTTTTCATCACTCCTTGCAACACTGAATGCATGGCAAAAAATCAATATTACTGCTTTTAAATAATGACAAATTGACGTCTACTGGTTGATGTGATGCAAAGTGAAAGTTTTTATGTGGGATTTTTCACATTTTTGTGCTAATTTTTTGTGAAAATCCTGTTCAACGTTCGGGTTTCTCACGTTACATTTAAAAGGGCGCTGTTCTCTATTTAAGGAAGGGAATTTCTGTGTTTAAAAATTTCAAAAGGTTCAACAACCAAATGAAGGACTAATGTCAGGAATTGTAGAACATGTGATCTGCATTGTGGAAACTTGCCAATCAAATCTATAAACAGTTCCCTAGCCAAAATGCCGAGGAAAAAATTAATGATGCTGATAGCTTGCCCACATGGCGTCTTTGGGGCGAAGAAAAAGCGGATGGCGCGTTGTACACTGTCTACCTCAAAAAAGTGCGTTACCACAGACTAAACAGGAGTTTATCATCATCCCATTCGGATTCAGATGACGAAATATCCCACCTAGAATGGGAAACAATACATGCAGAACACTACGCTTCTACATCGACGGCCACGAATTTGACGTAAATAGTATAATATAAGCACTCGTAAAAAATTTTTCAAAAAAGGTGATAGCCATCTGAAGGAAGGCTATCAACAGGACACATAACACGTGATTAAAATAAAGAATAATTGGACTTGGAATCAGACATACAATTATGAATATTAAAAAAAAAAATGAAAAAATAAAAAAAAATAAAAATGATTCCAAGCATTGGCCCCGAAACGTGTATGCGCGACAACTGACCCCCTGATGGTCTTGCAAACTAAGTCTCGTATGTCATTTTTATTTAATTTTAATACTAGTTGTAAGTCGCGGTTACAGTTGGGCCATATGCCACGGGCACCTATGATGAGTGGGTAGACAACCACAATTTTATTTGGGTAAGCACGTTGTACCGCATTTATGAACTCCTGACCACCATATTTGGCTCGTTTGTGCAAGCACTGGGTACTAAGGGGTTCAGGACCCTCCCAGTGGATCCCAACGTCCGATATGATGACCCTTTCATCGTCCATGATCGCAAGATCCGGGATCATGAGCTCGCCGCTCTGTAACCGCAATCGCGGCTCCAGGTCCACGTCGAATCCCCTCGTCCTGGCCTTTTTGGCAACCGCGCGCATCACCGTATTGTGTCTTAGGATCCTGGGCCAGTGCGTTGCAGGGCACTTTTGTAAGACGTGGCTCAGGGATTCCGTCCGACCACAACCAGCTCTGCAAAGTCTTTGCTCCGGTGGATTTGAAGGTATTCCTCTTGTTGGTAGCAAGTTGCCTCGTAATTTGATTGCACTAATATAATCTTTGCCCGACCAGAACGGAGGGGGCCCGTCAACCCAAGAACCGCTCTCGCTGCTCGCCGACTGTACGAGTCCGTTGCCGGAGTAGCCCTCGTCTAACTGCCGTGCCCACGCTCTATTAATAGCTACACCAGTGGTTCCCTCCACGTCCACCCACCCGTCGAGACGCGACTTCAGCCCAGTTACGTATACCCCTCATGATTATTTGACATGTTTCTTGTGCTAGATTTTCTAGCTTTCTTAATCGGCCCCTCATGATCATGGGGATGTGTTTACACATGGAGCGGATACCTAGACCTCCGTCGCGAACCGCCGAGTGGATAAACGCGTCGGGAGAGGTTGAGCTTAATGAAAGGATTCTTCTAACTGTTTTGCGTGTTATGACATCAGCAGTCTTTAGCGCGGATCTTGACACCAATGGGTTTTGTAATACATCTATGATTCTCGGCAACGCATAGGTTTTTAACAACTCTAGTCTTTGAGCAGGTTTGAGCGGCGCGCCCACGATCCTTTTAGCCTGCGACCTGTATTCTTCCAGGGCATCCCTCATGATGCCCAGTTGTCCATATCTACGGCCCAAGTACTTAAAGAACTCTAGAGGCTGAACCTGCTTTAGGCCCTCGCCATTGACCCAGAATTTTGATCGCGTGAGTGTGTAGAGATGTTTATTGCTGCGATTTGCCTTTACAGACAGAACCGCGCATTTACTCGTATTTAAGCTCATGCCTCTGGCAGCAAAGAAGGTGTTCGACAGATCGAGGGACGATTGTGCTCCCCGATCGTTGTTCGAGAAGAGGATTAGGTCGTCACAGAATGCCTGACAGCACAGCTTTTTGTCTTGATTGAGGGGGATCCCCCAGTCGGTATTCTCCAGTTTACGGATAAGTTCATCCAAAACAAAATTAAAGAGGTATGATGATAATGGGTCCCCCTGCTTGACGCCTCTCTTAATTTCAATGTTTTGTCTTTTGACTTTCCCGATACTCAGACTGGTGTGGCTGCCCTCGTACGACGCATTAATGTATTTTCTTAATCGAGGCGATACACCCACCCTTAGCATCGCTCTCGCGATACTGGAGTGGGATACCGTGTCGAATGCCTTTTTCAAGTCAAGACTTAGAATATGATATGGTTGCAGGTTTTTGCGACTTGACTTGATGATTGATTGTAGCGTAATGTTATTGAGCGTGACCCCGTCGAGCTTTTGATAACCTCTTTGATGGTTATGAATGGGTATTTGTTCTAGACGCAAGCCTAAAATCTTGTGGAACAGTCTCAGGGTCGCGGACGAGATGGTGATAGGTCTCCAGTTGTTAATATTCTTCAGGTCACCGCCCTTCGGGATAAGTATAGTTTTATTATGTTTGAAAATGTCAGGACTCACAGAGGCGACGAAGGCTGCATTGAATAGTAAGCATAGTTTTCTCAAAGGGATTCTTTTTAATTCAGACGGTTTAATGCCGTCCGGGCCAACTGCGTCGGACCTCTTCAAGTCCAGACACTTTCTTATTTCGTCGAGCGTGATAGGGTCGTCAACACTCGGGGACTCTTTTCGGTCCTCTATCTGTTCTGTGTCCCTCAGGGACGGTGATCCAAAAATAACCCTGTATGCCTCGTCGGCTTCCGCCATCTCGGGTTTTTCGTGGGTACATTAGGGGGTTCCCGCCATTTTTCAAAATGAGTGACAAACTGGATTCTAGACCAAAATAATAGAATTCACTAGACCCCATTTTTTCAATATTGACAGTAGATGGTGTTTTCAATTCAATCCCGGGGAAGGCCTGATATATCTGGGTTTGTTGAAAACCATTTCAGTAAGTCTAACAATGCATTGTGAACAATACCGTGCCTTTCTTTCCAGTCTTTAGCAGTTTTATTAATTTTTAAATTTGGCAAATCTGATTGGTTTTCCCTCAGATTTTCCAGTAATTGTTGACCATCGCATGCTTCCATTAAGTCATCAACATTACTTAAAGATGATGTTGAAACGTCAAGATCAAAATTTTGAAAAACAGGAGTAGGCGTTGTGACAGAAAATGTTGAGCAGCTTGGTAAATTGTTTTCAAAAATATCCAGAGGGTTAGAAGAAATGGGTGGGCTATCAAAATGGGGAGAAACGGGGGAACCATTAAACAAAAAACTTGAGGTAGAAGAAGAGGTAGGACTTGATGATGATTCTGATTGAGGAGGGATGGAAAATATAGGTCCAGTCGTCAGTGCCTCATCGTTAGTCTCGAAAGCCTCGGGAGAAAAATCAGTATTAATTACAGAATTTAAAACTGCATTTATTTCCCTTTTAATTTTTCTGTAACGGGCAGCTTTTGACACTCTCTTCATGATAAGGTGGGTGGTAAAAATTAGGGTAATTTTTAGGCGTGGGCTAAATAAAAATAAATACTAAAAATACTTACTTGTTATCCATGGATTGATTTTAACACAAAAAATCTATACTTTTTTCAAAAATATAGTGGATATTTTCAGATATTTTCTTTCAAACACAAAAAACGAAAATGCACGCGAACCATAGAAAGATGGAAAGCGGTCAGGCCGGATTTACACGCACTTTTGTGTTTGTCAAATTTCACTTGAACACAAGAAATAAAGTCCGTTGTCCGTTCCGATGTGTACAATATTGCTTTATTTGAAGGACTATGCAGACAAACAAAAAAGTTTGTATTTTATTGCAGTAGACCAATAGGTCATATATAGTAGAAATCACGTAAGAAAAACTATTTCTATCTTTGTTGCACTCCCGGTATGTAAATAGCACCAGCCCTTTCTATTACCTTAAAAAAGGCACTTCTTAGCTGACGCTGACTATATAAGGTCCAATTTAGGCCAAGTGACTTTTTACATAACACCACTACCCACTAAACACAAAAATATTCATAGCACATTCTAAGAATATTCCTCGGGTATATTGGAACATTCTTAGAATATTCCGTAAAAGTTCGAGGCACATTCATAGAATGTGAAAGGAATAGCTTACAGCAAGGTGTTTTCACGTCATTAGAACAATCTTAGAATGTGAAATATATATTCTTCGAACATGAAAATAATATTCTTTGAAAAATTACTGGAATATTCCTCAAATTTTTTCTAAAGATATAATGGAACATTCTTAGAATAATCCGTAAAAGTTCGACGCATATTCATAGAATGTGAAAGGAATAGCTTACAGCAAGGTGTTTTCACTTGATTAGAACATTCTTAGAATGTGAAATATTATTCTTCGAACATGAAAATAATATTCTTTCGAAAAATTACTGGAAAAGTGTTTTATTTTTTGTTTTTTTATTTTCTTTGTATTTTTTTTACAACTTATTCTAACTTATAAATGTAACTTAAGTCTAAGCGGCGAGACAGTATATTGATGGAAAGTGATTTGGAAAAAGTTGTTTTTTTTTTAAAGCCGCGACGTTCCAGCCTTATCGCCGCGGGCGCGTCTCGCTCGCAATTCCGCGTCCGTATAATATGGTAACGCTTGTGCCCACCCGCGCGGTAAAACCTCCTCATCCGAAGAATCTGGTGCCGCAGGAGGTGCCAAGGGAGTTTCTTCCGTAAAAGAGGCGTTTTGAATAAGGGCGTCACGCGGCTCCCAATATTCTGCTTCCACCAAATTCAGCCGATTTTCAGTGTTAGGACTTAAAATTAAGTCCTCGTCCTGAAAATCGTCGGCGGTATCTAATTAGGGCGCATGAATGGTGTTTGATTAATGCCCACCACAAAGCAGAACACTACGCTTCTACATCGACGGCCACGAATTTGACGTAAATAGTATAATATAAGCACTCGTAATTTTTTTTTTGTTTTTTTTTTTTCAAAAAAGGTAATAGCCATCTGAAGGAAGGCTATCAACAGGACACATAACACGTGATTAAAATAAAGAATAATTTGAAAGAGGACACGGACTTGGAATCAGACATACAATTATGAAAATTAAAAAAAAAATGAAAAAATAAAAAAAAATAAAAATGATTCCAAGCATTGGCCCCGAAACGTGTATGTGCGACAACTGACCCCCTGATGGTCTTGCAAACTAAGTCTCGTATGTCATTTTTATTTAATTTTAATACTAGTTGTAAGTCGCGGTTACAGTTGGGCCATATGCCACGGGCACCTATGATGAGTGGGTAGACAACCACAATTTTATTTGGGTAAGCACGTTGTACCGCATTCATGAACTCCTGACCACCATATTTGGCTCGTTTGTGCAAGCACTGGGTACTAAGGGGTTCAGGACCCTCCCAGTGGATCCCAACCTCCTCTTGTATCATATTTCTCTGTACCGGTCGGTCGCAAACGCCGAAAATGTCATAAAATATATCGTTACTCGTAAATACTTTTTTCGACCGCGCGCGCAGAGTTCCTTGCGCAATCGTTTTTTCGACGAACACGTGCAAATTTTCCGGACTTCCCACTCTCGACAACGCAACATACAATTGTCCGTGAGAAAAGCACGGCGTTTTTAAAAAGACCCCTACCTTAGCTAAAGTTTGCCCCTGTTCGTTAAGCAAAATGCTAATTTCAAGGGAAATTGTAGTCTTGTCATCGGGCGCGGTAAGTTCCGATCCGTTGCGATTGTTTCCATCCGTGGGAGCCACATGACACGCCCTTTGGATGTACCGGTCAATACCTCGCACTCGATCAAATGATCCCCCATTTTGAGAAAGATCTTTCAACGCCGGGCACGCGATTTAATATTTCTTGATTTAGTTGTTCGACCGACGCATTGGTGGGCGGCGGCGTCTTGCCTTAAATCTCCGAACACGAAATCTATTAAGTTCCTGGGCACGTGTGGCATATCTGGAAATTCCACATATGGCACCTGCCCTTCCCCTACACGTAACAGATAATTTCCTTGTTGAAAGATCGCGCGCATATTTACCTTTAGAGCCAATTGTGTTATAGTCGGCCACAAAGCCCACCTTTTAATACAAGCGTCGACGATTTCGGCATTTGCGTTGCCCGCGACTCTGACTACTGGCAAAATTTGTCTAAAAGTCCCCGCAAACACGACACATTTGCCTCCAAATGGTAAATCCGGTCGCCGCATTAAATCGCGCAAATACCTATCGATGCTTTCGATCGCCGCTCGATGACTCATCGGAGCCTCGTCCCATACGATAAGCGCAGCGTTTTTAATCGCTGTTGATCGACGATCGTCAACCGGATAGCTACATCGCGTGTCTGGCTGTATATTTAAAGGCAATTTAAAAACTTTGTGCGCCGTCTGTCCCCCTATTAAAAGATTTGCGGCAATGCCAGTCCACGCTACGGAAACGAAAGATTTTCCCATTTCGTTCTGAATAAAGGTTAAAATCGTATTATATAAATCCGTTCTTCCCGCCCCTCCCCTGGCCCGTTTAAATAAAAACGTTAGTCCGCGATGGCTTATCGTCAAAAATCGTGGAGTCCGGAATTCCGCCCGCCCTTAGTGTCGCAACGATTTCGGGTCGAAAATGCGTCGCATTGTTAGCGCCATCGGCGGCCATCGGATCACCAGCAGCATTGACGTTCACTAAAAACCTAACCGCTCTGACTATCTGAACAAAAGCAAGCTTTTGATCGGAATTCAAGCGATCCACTTCGTAAACGACTTGCTGTACCCGATCGCCGTCCTGCAAATCGTCGCGGCCGCCAAGTACACCATCGGGCTGTATTTCGCCGACCTCCCCCTCTTCCTCGATACGTTGAAGATCGTCGTCCTCCAGATCGATCCCTAAATATTACATATAATTATTAGTTATTCCCTGACGAATACGACCGAGGATTAAGTTGACAGTTTGAACGCACCTATTTAGAGCGTGGGGTAAGAATCGCCTCGCCTAAGGTAATCGTCCATTAAGTCAAGCTTAAACCGACGCCACAATTGTATATGATTTACGGTATCCGACTGTACCGTAATCGCGCAAATCGTTGCGAAAAGTCGACGTTAACGCCTAGGTTGTTGGCGCTTCTTCCAAACAATCTGCGTACTCTACACCGTCTCGTAATTGCTCTTCGATTGCAGGCTGTCCTAAAATCAGGACATAATTCGTCGTTTACCGTACGCAAATCCTCAAAAGACGTTGGACCACGTACGTGGTTAAGCAGTACCCTCAAATAAAACTTTTCTATTTGAGGATCGTTTGGACTTACGTCGTACACCGTGCCGATGGTCTTGCTTGCCACCCTCCTGGGATTCCAGCTGGTCGTTCCGTTGTTCCAGGTAAAATGTTCGGGTATTTCTCTATAGAAATAAGCCCTGGCGGCCGGGTTTCTGGCGTTTAAAGCGAAAAAAGCCTCCAACTTGGACGGCCTTTGCAATATCGCGTCGATTTGCTCGACGTTGTCGTTCTCTTCGATTACCGCTTCCCTAAAACCTGGCAAATGGATCGGCAAGAGCATGACAGCATGTGATTTTTCGTGGATTTTAAACTCGTACAAACGCCACGCTGCCTCTGTGGAGGACACGTAGCGGCAATTGAGATATCTGTACCTCATCTAATTTTCTAATTTTTTTTTTTCTAATTTTCCGCGTTCACTTGAACCTGCATTCTGTCGTAGCCTTTGAGTAAATATTTATACAAATATTTAACCACTTTGACCGATCTTACGACTTCAAAATTAATATGGCAGTTGTATTTCGCCAGGGCGTAGGAATTATGCGGCAATTATGTCGTAAATCCGGCCGCTTCTGTTGACCCATCGACCGTTATTCGGACGCTTATACAACGGCCTCTGATTTGATCCACGATTAATTAGGGTGTCTTCGCGAAATTCGAACAGAAATGTAAAACGACACCCCTTTCTCTCCGTCCAACAGCCGGCCCGATTGCCCAAATTATCGTTTGCGCAACCGTCGTGGATCATATTGCTGCTTACCAACTTGAACAACATCGGCTGGTCGCCTGCGTCTGGGATTTCAGCCGTAACGATGCGGTCAACGTACTCAACGGTCCGAATCTTGTCATCGTTTACAAACGTTACCACCAGATGTATATGCGGTAAACCACGTTTTTGGAATTCGATGACGTAGTCATACGCGAGTACTACGCCGAAAATTTGTCCATGAATCAATTGATTCATTAAAACCCTTTTCTTGGCATGAAAAACCCGACAAATTAAATCCGGACGATTATGATAAGTTTCATGTGCTCCCAAATTTTCTCTAATTTCCCGCCAATTTGGGTTACATGTAAACGTTATTATTAGGTCCGGTTTACCAAATCGAGCCACCATCGATTCCTGATAGCGTCGTTCCAAATTTCGTTCGCCGCCCTCGAAAGAGGTCGGCAAAATTACGGGCTGTCCGACGTTACCGGGTAGATCGTCCGGAATCTGCGCTCCCGCCGCTTCTATCGCCCGTCTTCTATTTCGATATCGATTTAATGCGTCTTCTTGCGCGAGCCGAAATCGATTTTGATTTTGCCGTATAAAATGTAATACGTCGGCTTCAGCTTTACACCAAGCGTCTACTAAATATTGCTGAAACAATTTATGCCCGCTATGTATATTACTGAAGCCTTGCCGTATTTGTATTCTATAACGGTAAAATTGGCGACACGAAACCGTCCTACCGTTTCGATCTTTAAAAATGAAAAAGAAATTGAAAAAGTAACGGATAAACCATTGGATCGGCCGTTTTATTTAAATTCCGAATTTGATGGTGTTGATTTGGCGCTTTTGGATACAAATGTAGGTCTACGTTAAAAGGCGGTGCCCACAAATAACGCGGAAATTTCGCTACGGCTTTGCGGCATATCGAAATTTCTCAGTTTAGCGTTCATATTTTGAACGATCCCTAAATGCACGACGTCTAATGGCTCATTCGCCGCTCGTCTTGCCGCCCTAATTTCCCTTAATTGTTCGGCCATTGTTTTGTACGCGCGCATAAACGGATTAACCCTACGCAACGTGCGCTCTACCGTCTCGATCAGTTCCCTATCTACAACTTGATCAACGAAATTCGTTCTTTTGTTTATTGCGTCGTCCACGTCTAAGAAATAATAATGGTTTAAGCGCGGTTCGTTCAAATCTTGTGTATCCGGCACTCCGTTAAAATAATGTGATATATTTGGCCGTTTATCATAAAACACGGATTGTCTGTCAGAGGCTGAGGAGTTGGGGTAATAAAGGACGCCATCGCAAAAAGCCCGTTATTTAAATACCGTATTTTTTCGCGAAAAATTCGTCCAGCCGCAGTGTTTTCCGTCAAGAGTCGCCGAATCTCTGGTGGTGTTTCGGAAAGAGGTGGCAACACGATATCCCCTCGATTGCAGCAAATGCGATAAGTCCCCGTTTGTTTTGAAAACTCGTCCTTAAAAAATTTTGCGCCACAAAAACCACATCTTGCCGTCATTCCACCCAAGTACTGCGGCTCTTGACACAAACTTTATATTTGAGCCGCTGGCTTTGTAAGAGCTGACCTCCAAATCCTCTTTCTGGCAATATTTTGACCATATATTCTTCCCACTGGGGTGGATGTTGATGGCATGGGTGCTGGCTTGGCTGATGGCATGGATGTTGATGGTTTTGATGCTTGGGCGTATGATCGTGCTGGGTGAGCGTATGTAGATGTGATTGCGCTGGATGGTTTGTGAGGTAATGGCTGTGTTGTTTTGTTTTTCGGCAATTTTGGGAAGGATTTGCACCTCCTGTAGCTGGCTGGATGGTCCAGGCCACAGTTGGCGCATTTAGGTGGGGTTTCTTTTGACTTTTTTCAGTCGGCTGTGGGGTGGCCCTCTCCGCACTTAACACATTTGGGCTTAGCCGTGCAAAGCGTTTGCCCGTGATAGAATTGCTGGCATCGGTGGCATTGGGTGACCTGGGCCTTTGGTTTTAAGTCTTAAAATTTTACTTTCAGACATAAAACCGCTGGCGTTTTTGAAGCGACATTTTTTTATGCATTCTTTAACAAAACCCTCATTTCACTAGTGTTTATATAGAATGCATAAAAAGATGTCGCTTCAAAAACGGGGGTTAAATATTCCTTTTAAACACAAAAGTTATAAATCACAAAATAATTTCCCATTGTCAAAAAATAATGTTTTTATCAATTTTCTTCTTTTCTTTCTGGAAAGATTTTTTAAATAAAACACACTAGGGTTGCAAAAATTTAGAACACATGTTAACTTCTTCTTCTAGTTTTTGTAAAGCTTTTTTTAATTTTGTTTTCATATTTTTTAATTTTTCGCAGCATTTCCTTCTTTTTATTAATTTTTTCCTGTTTGTAAGTCCTTGTCAATTTTAAAAATGTATTTAACTCCTTCTGATATTTTTCGGTTTTACTCTGTTCATCTTCAAAATCTTGTTTTTCTGAAAATGTCAAATCGGTGTCAACTTCACTCTCGGATTCACTGATATCATCAAATTTTTCTTGCCTGAGGGGTGTAGAGTAATATTGAGGTTGAAATGGGGAAGCAATTTTAATGTTCTGCAGAACTCGAATTTTTTTTTCCCGTTTTTGAACCCTCGTTTGAACCTATTGGTCTTAATTGTGAAAAACTTCCATCCAAAATTTGGAGAGATTTGTCTTTTTCTTCTTTTTCTGACGACGATTCTTCCTCAAAAACTTTTTTCAAAAGTTTTAACGATTTTCCAGCAGGTTGGTGTTGGACTCCACTCGGGACTCCACTGGTACTGGGAACAGCTTTCATCTTGAATATGGTTTTTGCTTTTACTTGAAGGAAAGATTTTAAATAAACTAAAGATCTTTTCTTAAGTTCAAACTATTTAAAAGGCAAAAGAAGAAAAAAAGGATTATTGTCACCTCCCATAACTTGGGTAATGCTATATAAATTTTGCTTTTTAACCCCCCTACTATCTTAGTGGTTATAATTACCACCAACAAGTATCCTAAGTACCTCCCTCTTTCTACTAAGGCCATTTTGTAATGGATCTTAACTCCCACTCTTGGCAATTATTCCCAAGAAAGGTCAAACACTGCAAATGCAAAAGAAATGCATGTTTTGTTAAATTGCCCTTTTTGCAAGTGTCAAGTTTATTTTTGTCTGTCTGTTAATTTTTTTGTTGAAAGAAAATCTGTATGTGAAAATATTAGCCTGGGACTACAACACAAATTTCTTTCCCAGACACAGATGTTCTTTTTGTCTTAAAAAGTCAGATGACAATTCTATTTTTAACTTATTATAGTAACAGATGCTAATTATCTCAGCTTGCTGGTTGGGTCTATGGTAGCTGAATCCCTATGCTAATATTTTTCTTGTGCCTAAGAATCTCTATGGTATCTGAATCCCTATGCTATATGGATCTTTGAGTCAGAATTCCAGGAATCCCTATGCTAATACATGTAGCTGGATCTCCATTTCATCTCTAGGTGGATCTCTATTTCATCTCGAAACACTCTACTCACCAAAAGTAGAAACAGTATCTATAGTGAACTAATTAAGGCACATCGATTTGTTCACTATATCGAATATATTAAAAAAATCAATTAAAACAATGATTTTCTTTAGTAAAATGGCTTCATTAGCAATGGAAAAAAACCCTAAAACATAAAAATGCTAAAGAAAAAGTTGTTTTTTTTTAAAGTGATTGTTTTCTTGAAGGGATCGACAAGTTCCGGTTGTGAGGAAAGTTGTTTATCTGAGATCTTAAAGTAGCGATTACCAAAGCGCTTTTTTATCTTTGTAACTTGCATAAAAAGAAGAGGATTTGAATTCGCTCTGAAGCAACTTAGCTTTCTCTTTTTTCAGGAACCACTTATATAGAACCTTTTCCATTCGAGGACAGTGTCTCAAGGTTTTTATTTTTCCTGTTCCAGCAAAAGTGTTGTAGACCCTTTTTAAAATTTTTGTCCTTTTTCTGCGAATGACGCATCTAGTAGACTTCGCAACAACATATTCTCGAGATATAAGAGTCACTTCGACATCTTTTTTAAAATATCTTTGTTTCCTATTCTCTTCCTTATTGCTCAAAACACTTGACACATATAAACAAATACTGCAAGGAACTAATTGATCTAATTAACCGATAGAAGAAACAAAACGTTTAAAATCATTTTCCTGTTTTAACATGTTTGTTTTAGTTAAAAAGCAATTTGAATCAATATTTCGAGAGGAAGTTTATTCACTGTATAGAATACATGAACAAAAAAATTTCTTTTCACTATTTGGAGTAGTTCACTATATAGTATGTTCACTATATCGCGAGTCTACTGTATTAAAATAGGATATACACACGAATTCTTTTCTTTCTTGAATACATGTGATTATCTTCCGATCTATTAGTGTGACAAAAATATATTATAGAAGTATAATGTTTATCATTACATGTGGTATAATTTTGTCCTTGGGTATTTTTTCTATCGGACTTGGTTTTTTTATATTTTATTTTTAATAAAATTTTTTATGTTTTTGAAAGTTGCGTTATAACAAATTGTAAGAGATTTGACTTTTATATTTACCACCTTAACGTATCTTCAAAAATAAAATAATAAATTTAAAAATATTTTTTAGGACAATGGTGATAAGTCCCTAACTAATAAGTATACAAAAAAAATTTGCTTTAGCTTGAATTAATTGTACTCTATATTTTATTATTTTTAAAATATATATCAGTTGTCTCGCAGTATTGGGTGCCTACCCAATTAATATTTTTTATCACCCATGCGGGTGCCCTAGATCAATTCTTTCTTAAATACTTGTGGTTCTGAAGAGAACCGTTGAAGTATAAATAGCAATTGTTTCGGCCTTCCTTGGCCTCATCAGCGTTGTACGGCTTCCAATTCACATTTAATAAATATAAATTATAAACAACAACGGACAATTGCGAATTAGCAATTGACAAAACAAAACTGAAAATTAAGTAACAAAAAGAATCTTTTTTACGCAATGTGTCTGTTGACACATTATTTAAAAAATATTAATGATGTTAGTTAATTGACGCAAAAGTGTTTAATTTTTGTTTGTTTTTTGTTTTTTTATTTTCTCTGTATTTCTTTTACAACTTATTCTAACTTATAAATGTAACTTAAGTCTAAGCGGCGAGACAGTATATTGATGGAAAGTGATTTGGAAAAAGTTGTTTTTTTTTAAAGCCGCGACGTTCCAGCTTTATCGCCGCGGGCGCGTCTCGCTCGCAATTCCGCGTCCGTATAATATGGTAACGCTTGTGCCCACCCGCGCGGTAACACCTCCTCATCCGAAGAATCTTCGTCCGAAACCGTCGGCGTATTCGTGGGCGTACGTATTAACCTCATGGGAGGTTCGCGGCGGCGTCGGTGCCGCAGGAGGTGCCAAGGGAGTTTCTTCCGTAAAAGAGGCGTTTTGAATAAGGGCGTCACGCGGCTCCCAATATTCTGCTTCCACCAAATTCAGCCGATTTTCAGTGTTAGGACTTAAAATTAAGTCCTCGTCCTAAAAATCGTCGGCGTCCTCCTCTTGTATCATATTTCTCTGTACCGGTCGGTCGCAAACGCCGAAAATCTCATAAAATATAACGTTACTCGTAAATACTTTTTTCGAGCGCGCGCGCAGGGTTCCTTGCGCAATCGTTTTTTCGACGAACGTGCAAATTTTCCGGACTTCCCACTCTCGACAACGCAACATAAAATTGTCCGTGAGAAAAGCACGGCGTTTTTAAAAAGACCCCTACCTTAGCTAAAGTTTGCCCCTGTTCGTTAAGCAAAATGCTAATTTCAAGGGAAATTATAGTCTTGTCATCGGGCGCGGCAAGTTCCGATCCGTTGCGATTGTTTCCATCCGTGGGAGCCACATGACACGCCCTTTGGATGTACCGGTCAATACCTCGCACTCGATCAAATGATCCCCCATTTTGAGAAAGATCTTTCAACACCGGGCACGCGATTTAATATTTCTTGATTTAGTTGTACGACCGACGCATTGGTGGGCGGCGGCGTCTTGCCTTAAATCTCCGAACACGAAATCTATTAAGTTCCTGGGCACGTGTGGCATATCTGGAAATTCCACATATGGCACCTGCCCTTCCCCTACACGTAACAGATAATTTCCTTGTTGAAAGATCGCGCGCATATTTACCTTTAGAGCCAATTGTGTTATAGTCGGCCACAAAGCCCACCTTTTAATACAAGCGTCGACGATTTCGGCATTTGCGTTGCCCGCGACTGACTACTGGCAAAATTTGTCTAAAAGTCCCCGCAAACACGACACATTTGCCTGCAAATGGTAAATCCGGTCGCCGCATTAAATCGCGCAAATACCTATCGATGCTTTCAATCGCCGCTCGATGACTCATCGGAGCCTCGTCCCATACGATAAGCGCAGCGTTTTTAATCGCTGTTGATCGACGATCGTCAACCGGATAGCTACATCGCGTGTCTGGCTGTATATTTAAAGGCAATTTAAAAACTTTGTGCGCCGTCTGCCCCCCTATTAAAAGATTTGCGGCAATGCCAGTCCACGCTACGGAAACGAAAGATTTTCCCATTTCGTTCTGAATAAAGGTTAAAATCGTATTATATAAATCCGTTTTTCCCGTCCCCCCTGGCCCGTTTAAATAAAAACGTTAGTCCGCGGTGGCTTATTGTCAAAAATCGTGGAGTCCGGAATTCCGCCCGCCCTTATTGTCGCAACGATTTCGGGTCGAAAATGCGTCGCATTGTTAGCGCCATCGGCGGTCATCGGATCACCAGCAGCATTGACGTTCACTAAAAACCTAACCGCATTGACTATCTGAACAAAAGCAAGCTTTTGATCGGAATTCAAGCGATCCACTTCGTAAACTACTTGCTGTACCCGATCGCCGTCCTGCAAATCGTCGCGGCCGCCAAGTACACCATCGGGCTGTATTTCGCCGACCTCCCCCTCTTCCTCGATACGTTGACGATCGTCGTCCTCCAGATCGATCCCTAAATATTACATATAATTATTAGTTATTCCCTGACGAATACGACCGAGGATTAAGTTGACAGTTTGAACGCAGCTATTTAGAGCGTGGGGTAAGAATCGCCTCGCCTAAGTTAATTAAGCTAATTAAGTCAAGCTTAAACCGACGCCATGTATATGATTTACGGTATCCGACTGTACCGTAATCGCGCAAATCGTTGCGAAAAGTCGACGTAAACGCCCCGGTTGTTGGCGCTTCTTCCAAATAATCTGCGTACTCTACACCGTCTCTTAATTGCTCTTCGATTGCAGGCTGTCCTAAAATCAGGACATAATTCGTCGTTTACCGTACGCAAATCCTCAAAAGACGTTGGACCACGTACGTGGTTAAGCAGTACCCTCAAATAAAACTTTTCTATTTGAGGATCGTTTGGACTTACGTCGTACACCGTGCCGATGGTCTTGCTTGCCACCCTCCTGGGATTCCAGCTGGTCGTTCCGTTGTTCCAGGTAAAATGTTCGGGTATTTCTCTATAGAAAAAGGCCCTGGCGGCCGGGTTTCTGGCGTTTAAAGCGAAAAAAGCCCCAACTTGGACGGCCTTTGCAATATCGCGTCGATTTGCTCGACGTTGTCGTTCTCTTCGATTACCGCTTCCCTAAAACCTGGCAAATGGATCGGCAAGAGCATGACAGCATGTGATTTTTCGTGGATTTTAAACTCGTACAAACGCCACGCTGCCTCTGTGGAGGACACGTAGCGGCAATTCAGATATCTGTACCTCATCTAATTGATTTTCCGCGTTCACTTGAACCTGCATTCTGTCGTAGCCTTTGAGTAAATATTTGTACAAATATTTAACCACTTTGACCGATCCTACGACTTCAAAATTAATATGGCAATTGTATTTCGCCAGGGCAAGCAACGCGTATTGTCGTAAATCCGGCCGCTTCTGTTGACCCATCGACCGTTATTCGGACGCTTATACAACGGCCTCGGATTTGATCCACGATTAATTAGGGTGTCTTCGCGAAATTCGAACAGAAATGAAAAACGACACCCCGCCGGCCCGATTGCCCAAATTATCGTTTGCGCAACCGTCGTGGATCATATTGCTGCTTACCAACTTGAACAACATCGGCTGGTCGCCTGCGTCTGGGATTTCAGCCGTAACGATGCGGTCAACGTACTCAACGGTCCGAATCTTGTCATCGTTTACAAACGTTACCACCAGATGTATATGCGGTAAACCACGTTTTTGGAATTCGATGACGTAGTCATACGCGAGTACTACGCCGAAAATTTGTCCATGAATCAATTGATTCATTAAAACCCTTTTCTTGGCATGAAAAACCCGACAAACTAAATCCGGACGATTATGATAAGTTTCATGTGGTCCCAAATTTTCTCTAATTTCCCGCCAATTTGGGTTACATGTAAACGTTATTATTAGGTCCGGTTTACCAAATCGAGCCACCATCGCCATCGATTCCTGATAGCGTCGTTCCAAATTTCGTTCGCCGCCTTCGAAAGAGGTCGGCAAAATTACGGGCTGTCCGACGTTACCGTGTAGATCGTCCGGAATCTGCGCTGCCGCCGCTTCTATCGCCCGTCTTCTATTTCGATATCGATTTAATGCGTCTTCTTGCGCGAGCCGAAATCGATTTTGATTTTGCCGTATAAAATTTAATACGTCGGCTTCAGCTTTACACCAAGCGTCTACTAAATATTGCTGAAACAATTTATGCCCGCTATGTATATTACTGAAGCCTTGCCGTATTTGTATTCTATAACGGTAAAATTGGCGACACGAAACCGTCCTACCGTTTCGATCTTTAAAAATGAAAAAGAAATTGAAAAAGTAACGGATAAACCATTGGATCGGCCGTTTTATTTAAATTCCGAATTTGATGGTGTTGATTTGGCGCTTTTGGATACAAAAGTAGGTCTACGTTAAAAGGCGGTGCCCACAAATAACGCGGAAATTTCGCTACGGCTTTGCGGCATATCGAAATTTCTTAGTTTAGCGTTCATATTTTGAACGATCCCTAAATGCACGACGTCTAATGGCTCATTCGCCGCTCGTCTTGCCGCCCTAATTTCCCTTAATTGTTCGGCCATTGTTTTGTACGCGCGCATAAACGGATTAACCCTACGCAACGTGCGCTCTACCGTCTCGATCAGTTCCCTATCTACAACTTGATCAACGAAATTCGTTCTTTTGTTTATTGCGTCGTCCACGTCTAAGAAATAATGGTTTAAGCGCGGTTCGTTCAAATCTTGCGTATCCGGCACTCCGTTAAAATAATGTGATATATTTGGCCGTTTATGATAAAACACGGATTGTCCGTCGGAGGCTGAGGAGTTGGGGTAATAAAGGACGCCATCGTAAAAAGCCCGTTATTTAAATACCGTATTTTTTCGCGAAAAATTCGTCCAGCCGCAGTGTTTTCCGTCAAGAGTTGCCGAATCTCTGGTGGTGTTTCGGAAAGAGGTGGCAACACGATATCCCCTCGATTGCAGCAAATGCGATAAGTCCCCGTTAGTTTTGGAAACTCGTCCTTAAAAAATTTTGCGCCACAAAAACCACATCTTGCCGTCATTCCACCCAAGTACTGCGGCTCTTGACACAAACGTTCTATTTGAGCCGCTGGCTTTGTAAGAGCTGACCCCCAAGTCCTCTTTCTGACAATATTTTGACCATATATTCTTCCCACTGGAGCATTAGCTACGACTTCCTGGGCAACAGCGACAAAATTTGGCGCCACCTGCCGTGGCATTAGGTACCAAAGGTTGTTGAGGGGGTTGGAGGACAGGTGGGGTCGGAGGTCGAATATCTACCTCCATATTGTCTACTTGTACCCTGGTTGTTTCGGTAGATGTTCGAACTCTGACTTGACTACTATTATTACTTAAAGGTTCCTGACCTTGACGTTCGACCGGTTGCGAGGCTGGAACATCTTGAGAGTGACGACGTTGATTAAGAATACGCTTTACCCACGATTTTGAATGTTTTCTAAGCGATTTTGTCGTTCCCTCTGTTGCCTTCGCAAATCTCTTACACTTCGCTGTGTGCGTGTAGCTGTTAAACGTCTTTGCGATGTAGCAGCCTGGGTTCGCTTTTCCCGAGAATTCGACGCCGAACTTTCAGGAGGACGTTCAACAACCACTGGCACACCGCTCCCACCCTGTACCTCAAGCCCACCCTGTCCCTGGCTTAATGATTCGCGTTTCTTCCGTAATTCTAAAATATATTTTCGCGAGCGCGTTCTTGATCCACGTCGTCTAGTTTGGGAATTTTTAGAAGAATAGAGAATTTTGAATATTTTGAGTTTTGAGAAGAATCGGTACTTTCCATATTGAAAAATATACTGACTTACCAATATCTATCAAATGACTACTAAACACAATAATCCGGTTTAAAAACTCGCACTGCCTAACGTACTTTTTAAACACTCACTGAATCGCTGAAAATGCCAAACATGGTATAACAACAACAACTACACCCGGTAAGAGGGCCCAATCTGGAAGAATCCTTAGTGTTAGCGGACATCTATGTTCGCTGACACTAATTATTCTGCCAAACCTTTCCTTCCACCCCCACTTGACCTTCAAGTGGACCTTTTAAACTCTTCCTACCGCTAGGTAGCCTAAGTTTTGTCGATTTTTGGGGAGACTAGCTGCCTGAAGGGCTTAAATGTCGTGAATGTTCTAAAGAACTATTTGTTGTTGTTGCTGGGGGAGGAATGGGGAGGGAAGTGGGATTTGGAGGAGGAGGGAAAATGAGAACTAGCTCGCTAGCTGAAGGCGGGGTTTCTTGTGACGATGTCGGATGTTCTCATCGTAGTTGACGGCCTGTCGAATAAGGGGATTTGAATGAGTGTCTGCTTTTTGATAAACGTTATGGGCTTTTGCGGATATAAAGGTCGTTAGTGGGGTAAGATTGTTGTCTCTCATGAGGCGAGTATATGATGTATGCCAGGGAAGGTCAAGGGCGTTACGTCTGTAGCGATTTTCGAGGTTTTGTATGAGTTTTAGGTGACTTGGCGCGGCATAGCCCCAGGCGGTTGATGCACAGGATAGGATCGGGCGAATAATTGTGTTAAGTAGTAGTAGTTAGTTTTTGTGTGTGACTTTACTATTACCGCGAAGTAGGGAGTATAGGTTTTTGTAGGTGTACATGGCTTTAATGCGTGTGTTTTTGACGTGTAACCCCCAAGTAAGGCGCTTGTCGAAAGTAACCCCAAGATACTTAACGTCGTCCTGTCAATTGATTATATTGCCATTTATTATGACGTGTCCGACAGGTCCCTGTCGTCTACGGCTAAATAAGATGGCTTTTGTTTTATCGGAGTTTATTTTGATTTTCCATTTATTGCAGTAGTCTACAAAGTCGTCTGCTGCTGTTTGAAGGTGTCGCGTCACTTGCCGAGGAAGCAGTGAAGCTGTTTTAATGATTAGGTCGTCAGCGTATCGTGCTTGGTCTGTGTGAGGTGTGGGAATAAGGTCATGGGTAAAAATGTTGAAAAGATGGGGGGATAGCACGGCCCCCTGGGGTACGCCGGCCATGATATTCCGAGATGCCGATAGACTGTTCCCCACGCGGCTGTTTATTTTACGGCCGCGTAGATATGAGTCTGTGAGGGGAGTGATTGTCAATGGGTACCCGGCGACAGTCATTTTATAGACCAGTCCCTTTTGCCAGACTTTGTCGAATGCTTTTTCGACATCGAATAGCAAAACTCCAGTGGCCTGCCTCTGACAGAATCCTTTGGTTATAGATTCCGTCAGCCGCAGGAGCTGGAGTTCCGTATTGTGATCCGGTCTAAATCCGAACTGGTCGTCGGGGATGATGTTCAGTTGGTCTGAAAATGATGTGATGCGGGATAGGATTACAAGCTCAGCGATCTTGGATATGTTGTTAAGTAATGATATAGGTCGGTAGTTTTGTGGAAAGACATGGTCTTTGCCGGGTTTGGGGATCATTATTGCTGTGGCACGTTTCCAACGGGATGGAAAGTGTCCCAGTCTTAATATAGCGTTAACAATATTTGTTATTGCTGCGATCCCCTTGCGAGGCAGGTGTTTTAAGTGTTTGTTTCGTATGTTATATTGTCCGGGGGCTGATGTGTTTTTTCTGTGTCGTATTATTTGTCGTATTTCTTGTGGGGAGGTTGGTCTTAAAGGAATGTCAATTGTGTCATTTTGTCTTTGTGTATTGTTCTGTTTACGAGTCGTTCCGTGTCTTCGTCGATGTCGTCGTTGTCGTGTAGTGTCGTGTTTTGTTCGTACGTGTCGGCGAAGGCCTCTGCTTTGTCTATGTTTTCATAGACAATACCATTGGCCGTGTGTAGTGGTGGCATGTATGTTTTTTTGTTGCGTAGAGCTTTTTGCATTTTCCAGATGCTGTTGTCTTGTGTGTTAAGTGTTTCTAGTTTTGTCTGAAAGCGTTCGTTGTGAAATTCACTGAGCTGTCGTCTTGCTAGCTTGTTTAGTCTGTTATATGCATTACGAAGATTGATAGTACGATGCTGTTGGAATAACCTACGAGCTCGGTGCTAATAGGTCCTGAAGATGAGGGGGAAGGTCGAAATGTCTTCGGTCATGCAATGGTATTACCTCAGTGCATTCGTGGATAGATCGTTTTCCAGCTGTTCTACCGCCCGTTCCAGGTCTGCAGTTGAGTTAATATGGGTGATCGGTGATAGGTGGGTATGGAAAACTCGCCCTAATCTTTCATAATGAAATATAGTGGGTTATGGTCGGAGGACCCTTCTTGAATGGTTCTTGCTTGAATTTCAAAACGGGAATTTTTATTTACGAGAAAGTCAATTGTGTCGAGTCTGTGGTCGTTGTTGTATGGATAATGTGTAGGTGTATTTGATGCGATGGCCACCGCGTTGTTGGTAATAATAGCGTCATTTAATCTCCTGCCTCTGGCATTTGTAAGTCGGCTATTCCAAGCGCGGTGTTTCTCATTAAAATCTCCCAACATTATACATTTATTTTTATAATTTAAAATTTCTGTGAATGACTGGATGTTGATGGGGTGAGCAGGTGATGCATAGAATGAAAAGAAGGTGATTTTTCCGTCAGTGGCTGTGGTGATTGATATGGATGTATATTCACAGTGCCTATGTGGGTGATTGATTTCGGCGTGATGTTTGATGTGAGATTTAATGAGGATGGCTGTTCCGCCATGAACTGTCGTGTCGTGACGATAGAATGAATATCCTACGAAGTTTAGGTGATCACGTGGAGGCAGATGGTTCTCTTGTACCGCAAGCACATCTATGCTGTGATCGAATAAGAATTCGACTACTTCGTGCTTGCGGTTTCGGAGTCCATCCACGTTCCACGTGGCGACCCTCAACGAAGGGAGAATGGAATGATTAATGTGTTGCATTTTGGATTGGGAGGACATTGGATAATAGGGACGGGATTAGGGAGGAAAGTAGGTTTGGATCGTGTTTTGTGATCAGTTGGATTAGGTGAAGGGCGAACTGATGGTCGGGGGTGGATGTTGATGGCATGGGTGCTGGCTTGGCTGATGGCATGGATGTTGATGGTTTTGATGCTTGGGCGTATGATCGTGCTGGGTGAGCGTATGTAGATGTGATTGCGCTGGATGGTTTGTGAGGTAATGGCTGTGTTGTTTTGTTTTTTGGCAATTTTGGGAAGGATTTGCACCTCCTGTAGCTGGCTGGATGGTCCAGGCCACAGTTGGCGCATTTAGGTGGCGTTTCTTTTGACTTTTTTCAGTCGGCTGTGGGGTGGCCCTCTCCGCACTTAACACATTTGGGCTTAGCCGTGCAAAGCGTTTGCCCGCGATAGAATTGCTGGCATCGGTGGCATTGGGTGACCTGGGCCTTTGGTTTTAAGTCTTCAAATTTTACTTTCAGACATAAAACCGCTGGCGTTTTTGAAGCGACATTTTTTTATGCATTCTTTAACAAAACCCTCATTTCACTAGTGTTTATATAGAATGCATAAAAAGATGTCGCTTCAAAAACGGGGGTTAAATATTCCTTTTAAACACAAAAATTATAAATCACAAAATAATTTCCCATTGTCAAAAAATAATGTTTTTATCAATTTTGTTCTTTTCTTTCTGGAAAGATTTTTTAAATAAAACACACTAGGGTTGCAAAAATTTAGAACACATGTTAACTTCTTCTTCTAGTTTTTGTAAAACTTCTCTGCTTTTTTTAATTTTGTTTTCATATTTTTTAATTTTTCGCAGCATTTCCTTCGTTTTATTAATTTTTTCCTGTTTGTAAGTCCTTGTCAATTTTAAAAATGTATTTAACTCCTTCTGATATTTTTCGGTTTTACTCTGTTCATCTTCAAAATCTTGTTTTTCTGAAAATGTCAAATCGGTGTCAACTTCACTCTCGGATTCACTGATATCATCAAATTTTTCTTGCCTGAGGGGTGTAGAGTAATATTGAGGTTGAAATGGGGAAGCAATTTTAATGTTCTGCAAAACTCGAATTTTTTTTCCCGTTTTTGAACCCTCGTTTGAACCTATTGGTCTTAATTGTGAAAAACTTCCATCCAAAATTTGGAGAGATTTGTCTTTTTCTTCTTTTTCTGACGACGATTCTTCCTCAAAAACTTTTTTCAAAAGTTTTAACGATTTTCCAGCAGGTTGGTGTTGGACTCCACTCGGGACTCCACTGGTACTGGGAACAGCTTTCATCTTGAATATGGTTTTTGCTTTTACTTGAAGGAAAGATTTTAAATAAACTAAAGATCTTTTCTTAAGTTCAAACTATTTAAAAGGCAAAAGAAGAAAAAAAGGATTATTGGGTCATTCCATATCAAATCAACCAAAAAATCACAAAAATTTTACGCGACCAATTCCAATTTTGATGATTTTTGGTATATATTTTCTTCTTACCATAAAAGTTGAAAATGCAAATTTTTAGATTTTTTTGATTCGTAGTTTTTGTTTTTAATTTTTCAAAATAAAAAAGTCAGCATTTTGACCTTAACAAGAATGTACAAAACTAGCAATATCTCGAGAACCACTTACACTAGGAAAGTAATAAATGGCTCATTTTAAAGTCATTTTGAAGCTCTTTTTTATGAAATATCACAACATAATTTTAACAAAAAAAAAAATTGAAAATAAAAAATTGAAAAAAAAATTGAAAAATTCAAAAAGGCCATTTTTAATTCTTTTGAAAAAAATATATAATTTTGGTCAAAGTGTTACTTAATTATCCACAAAATTTTATGATGGAGAAATGATGGGTTCAATGTCAAAAAAAATATCAAAAATATTAAGTACATTAAAAATCATGCATTTAAAAAAATAAACATATTTTAGGAGCACCAATAGTGCACTGGATATTAAAATAAATAAATTTGTTGGATGGATACAGGTTTTAAAAAATACCCAGAGGCTTTATCTACAAATTATTTTATTTTAAACTCGCAAAAGAAATAAACAAACTTTTCTACTTCGTTGATAAAAATTAGACAGAAAACACTAAGACTAACTATATACCTTAAATTTATTTTTTTAACTTTCTTTTAAGAATTTCTGATGAATCTGACATTTCTTTTTTGCTGACATTGTAAGTTCTGCCAGTAGCATGAGGCAGGTCCTCGTGGATGAAGAAAGCTTACTTTCAGTTCTCCGCTCTCATTATTTTTCCCCAAGACACAAGCCAGCCACCAAGCACTGTCATATTCTACAGTGACAAACCCTGACTCGATATTTTGCAAAATGATGCTTCCACCTTTAAAAAGATTATGTGTTTCGACCTCTAAGCATGTAGAAAACTGTTTTGCCAAAAACGTGCTTTCTGTAAGAGGAATTACAGCATGAATTTTTTGTGTCCTCGGTATTGTTAAGACTTCCGCAAATCTTTTATTCAAAATTATTTCATGATTTGTATAATCTGCTTCTGTGCAATATTTAAAATCAATGCCAGATATGTTTTCTTCACACCAAGTAAACAATTGTAGAGGTGTCATTATTTGATTGTCATAGGGCCTCTGCAAACTGGCTTTGGCAGCAAGTCTTTTAACAGTTCCTCCCAAGCCATCGCAGGTACTTTTGCCATGCGAGGTGGCAAAATAATGCCACTCTGCTTCAACACCAAAATCTTTTTTATGCAGGCATATATTCAGAAAATTCTTTTTGTTTTTGTACTGCGCAGCACATCCATCCGAAAAATAAAAAAATTTGTTAATTTCTGGTATTTTGATTTTTAAATCAGGCATTAATTTTTTTAAAAATAAATGAAATGCAATTGTATTATGTGTCAAGCTTTCCGAAATAAACACATAATTCAGGTTGTGCAGTTTACCATCACTTAGAAAATAAATGGCAAAAGGGTGGAGGGTTGCCTGGCTGTTATTCCAATGATAAGAATGGACTTCATCTTGCATAACAAAGGAATAATTTTCCGCAAAGTTGCAAGTGATCAAAGACTCTCCAGGTTTAAGATTAATTTTTATTTCATTGTATCTATCTTTTTGCATTTTTGCAATAAAAGAATGTGATTTAAGTTTTACAAGATCATCAGTAAATTCCTGGACAAAATCATCACTTTTCTTAACAACGGTTTCCATAGTACACCTATCTACTGAGACCCACTTTTTAAATGAGACCTCAATTAATTCTTCCTCAAATTTTTCTATTAACGTATTTTTAAACTGTTCTACTCCAGGACATTGCTTGCATCTATTGCTTAAAAAACAGTCCACTGAAGGTGGATTACACATTAGTTTATAAAGGCAATCATGATAAGATATTGCAAGAGGCCTGTTATTTTCATCATATAGCTTATTTAATTTGGAGCCATTGAGCATTAGTTTTATATTTTGATGTATAGTACATACACATACAGTATGAGTCCCACTTTTTCCTGCCAGTATACAGTTTTTGGGTCGCAGTTCACAAAATTTTGAAAACCCAATTTTTTCATTGGGGTACTCAGTTTTAAACAATGCATAAATTTCTTTTAAATTAGCTAAGACTAATTTTTTTTGTACATATTCTTTTTCAGCTCCATATTTTCTGATAACAACATAATCTTTTTTACCTGGCATGGTCCTGCTAATGTCATCCCTTTGGTAAAAATCTACCACTATTTGGGCCACTCTATCACTAAGGGTCTTTCCCGGTTTGGGGTTAGGAGAACATAATATCCCATTGTCCTTAATTAACTGTTTTACAGCTCTGGCCAAATATTGAGAAACTCCAAATTCTTCTTCAATCTTCTTTCTACTCCAACTTTGAGGTAAACATGATAAAACTAGTATTTTCTCACTCCTCTTTTCGGTTTTTAAAAATTTGTCCTTTAACTTCTTAATCATTTCACTTTCGTCACTCTGGCATTCCTTTACTAGCGTTGAATCTGATTCCTTTGTAAATGCTTTCGCAATTGTATGCTGTACAATATCAATTTTTTCTTTGTATACATTTTTTCTTTTAATCGGCGACACACCAAGAAGCTCCAATGACTTGTTTAAAAGAGTAAATGATTCAGCAGGATCTTGAAAATCTGGATCATTTTCTGGAACTTGACTGGGTCTAAAAAAATTTAAAAAGTTAGTTTTTTATAAGAACTTAAAAAGGGGGTAACAGCTGACCCAAAATGTGTACATAATGCCAAGAAATTTGTACATAATGTCTGTATTCTCAAAATGCCATGCAAAATAATGCCATGCAAAATAATGCCATGAGATTTTTCCACTCCGTACTTGACGCAATTGGTTTAGTTTATTAATTTTATATTAAAAAATACTATTTGTTACTTACCCTGCCTCATCTTCTTCAGATGCCTTAAACTCCTTTGAAAGCTTGACATTTTTGTAACTGCACAACCACTTGGTCACATTTCTTAATTTCCCAAAATGCTTGATTTTTAACTCTAGTGGATCACAGCACTTTACTTTATATTTAGTCCATCCACTTGCCTCACCTATAGTTGAAACTTTTAAAATTACACAGAGATGACTTCTGATAAACCTTCAGTCGAACTATTATGTATATTATTTGGAGCTGTATCAGGAAGATACTTGCCAAAAATTTAAAATCAATTTATGCAGGAATTTTCATGTCAGCAAATCCCCACAATGTACCTAAACAGACCAATAAAATGAAGGAGGTGTGTCCTTAATGTTAAACAGGAATAAACAGGCAGTATTTCACAAAAGTATTGGCAGGTTTATACAGGCATATTTTCCTAAGAATTGGAACATCCAATAGTACGTCTCCGGTGGAAAAGAGGTTTTGTAAGTAAATATTACAATGGGGGGCAATGTTAATCTGATTACTGATACAGAATGAAATATAAAAAAATATAATATCGCTTTAAACCCCATTATATTCTTCTAATTACCAAAATGCATTGTCTATTTATAGGCGATTTTTCATGCATGTAACATTTTTAATAAATTTTTTCACATTGAACCCATGATTTGTCCATCTCAAAATTTTGTGAATAGTTTAATAACACTTTAAAGAAAATAATATAATTTTTTGAAAAAAATTAAAAATGGCCTTTTTGAAATTTTTCAAAAAAAAAATCAAAAATTTTTTTTTTTATTTTTTTTTTCAATATATTTTATGCAATATTCTCATATGAAAGGTCTTTATAAGAGCTTTAAAATGAACCTTCACCTACTTTTCTATTATAAGTGGTTCTTTGGATATTCCTAATTTTGTGCGCACATGTTAAGGACAAATAAGTGACTTTTTCGATTTTCAAAAATTAATTCAAAATAAACAACTGGTCAAAAAAGTCTGAAATTTTGGATTTTCCAGTTTTTTGGTAGGAAAAACATGTATACTAAAAATCATCAACATCGGAGATGGTGTGGTAAAATACCCTGGTTGACATGATATGGACTGACCCTATTGTCACCTCCCATAACTTGGGTAATGCTATATAAATTTTGCTTTTTAACCCCCCTACTATCTTAGTGGTTATAATTACCACCAACAAGTATCCTAAGTACCTCCCTCTTTCTGCTAAGGCCATTTTGTAAAGGATCTTAACTCCCACTCTTGGCAATTATTCCCAAGAAAGGTCAAACACTGCAAATGCAAAAGAAATGCATGTTTTGTTAAATTGCCCTTTTTGCAAGTGTCAAGTTTATTTTTGTCTGTCTGTTAATTTTTTTGGTGAAAGGAAATCTGTATGTGAAAATATTAGCCTGGGACTACAACACAAATTTCTTTTCCAGACACAGATGTTCTTTTTGTCTTAAAAAGTCAGATGACAATTCTATTTTTAACTTATTATAGTAACAGATGCTAATTATCTCAGCTTGCTGGTTGGGTCTATGGTAGCTGAATCCCTATGCTAATATTTTTCTTGTGCCTAAGAATCCCTATGGTAGCTGAATTCCTATGCTATATGGATCTTTGAGTCAGAATTCCAGGAATGGCTTCATTAGGAAAAACCGTAAAACATAAAAATGCTAAAGAAAAAGTTGTTTATTTTTTTTTTAAATGTGATTGTTTTCTTGAAGGGATCGACAAGTTCCGGTTGTGAGGAAAGTTGTTTACCTGAGATCTTAAAGTAGCGATTACCAAAGCGCTTTTTTATCTTTGTAACTTGCATAAAAAGAAGAGGATTTGTATTCGCTGTGAAGCAACTTAGCTTTCTCTTGGATCTCGGGAAGATTTTTCTCTCCTTGCTTCAGAAACCACTTATATAGAACCTTTTCCATTCGAGGACAGTGTCTCAAGGTTTTTATTTTTCCTGTTCCAGCAAAAGTGTTGTAGACCCTTTTTAAAATTTTTGTCCTTTTTCTGCGTAGACTTCGCAACAATATATTCTCGAGATATAAGAGTCACTTCGACATCTTTTTTTTTTAAGTTCTCCAATATCTTTGTTTCCTATATTCTTCCTTATTGCTCAAAACACTTGACACGTATAAACAAATACTGCAAGGAACTAATTGATCTAATTAACAAATAGAAGAAACAAAACGTTTAAAATCATTTTCCTGTTTTAACATGAATCAATATTTCGAGAGGAAGTTTATTCACTCTACAGAATACATGAACAAAAAAATTTCTGTTCACTATTTGGACTAGTTCACTATATAGTATGTTCACTATATCGCGAGTCTACTGTATTAAAATAGGATATACACACGAATTCTTTTACATGTGGTATAATTTTGTCCTTGGGTATTTTTTCTATCGGCCTTGGTTTTTTTATATTTTATTTTTAATAAAATTTTTATGTTTTTGAAAGTTGCGTTATAACAAATTGTAAGAGATTTGACTTTTATATTTACCACCTTAACGTATCTTCAAAAATAAAATAATAAATTGAAAAATATTTTTTAGGACAATGGTGATAAGTCCCTAACTAATAAGTATACAAACAAAATTTGCTTTAGCTTGAATTAATTGTACTCTATATTTTATTATTTTTAAAATATATATCAGTTGTCTCGCAGTATTGGGTGCCTAACTTATAAATGTAACTTAAGTCTAAGCGGCGAGACAGTATATTGATGGAAAGTGATTTGGAAAAAGTTGTTTTTTTTTAAAGCCGCGACGTTCCAGCCTTATCGCCGCGGGCGCGTCTCGCTCGCAATTCCGCGTCCGTATAATATGGTAACGCTTGTGCCCACCCGCGCGGTAACACCTCCTCATCCGAAGAATCTTCGTCCGAAACCGTCGGCGTATTCGTGGGCGTACGTATTAACCTCACGGGAGGTTCGCGGAGGCGTCGGTGCCGCAGGAGGTGCCAAGGGAGTTTCTTCCGTAAAAGAGGCGTTTTGAATAAGGGCGTCACGCGGCTCCCAATATTCTGCTTCCGCCAAATTCAGCCGATTTTCAGTGTTAGGACTTAAAATTAAGTCCTCGTCCTGAAAATCGTTGGCGTCCTCCTCTTGTATCATATTTCTCTGTACCGGTCGGTCGCAAACGCCGAAAATCTCATAAAATATAACGTTACTCGTAAATACTTTTTTCGACCGCGCGCGCAGAGTTCCTTGCGTTTTTTCGACGAACACGTGCAAATTTTCCGGACTTCCCACTCTCGACAACGCAACATACAATTGTCCGTGAGAAAAGCACGGCGTTTTTAAAAAGACCCCTACCTTAGCTAAAGTTTGCCCCTGACTTTTATTAATCGTTAAGAAAAATGCTAATTTCAAGGGAAATTGTAGTCTTGTCATCGGGCGCGGCAAGTTACGATCCGTTGCGATTGTTTCCATCCGTGGGAGCCACATGACACGCCCTTTGGATGTACCGGTCAATACCTCGAACTTGATCAAATAATCCCCCATTTTGAGAAAGATCTTTCAACGCCGGGCACGCGATTTAATATTTCTTGATTTAGTTGTTCGACCGACGCATTGGTGGGCGGCGGCGTCTTGCCTTAAATCTCCGAACACGAAATCTATTAAGTTCCTGGGCACGTGTGGCATATCTGGAAATTCCACATATGGCACCTGCCCTTCCCCTACACGTAACAGATAATTTCCTTGTTGAAAGATCGCGCGCATATTTACCTTTAGAGCCAATTGTGTTATAGTCGGCCACAAAGCCCACCTTTTAATACAAGCGTCGACGATTTCAGCATTTGCGTTGCCCGCGACTCTGACTACTGGCAAAATTTGTCTAAAAGTCCCCGCAAACACGACACATTTGCCTCCAAATGGTAAATCCGGTCGCCGCATTAAATCGCGCAAATACATATCGATGCTTTCGATCGCCGCTCGATGACTCATCGGAGCCTCGTCCCATACGATAAGCGCAGCGTTTTTAATCGCTGTTGATCGACGATCGTCAACCGGATAGCTACATCGCGTGTCTGGCTGTATATTTAAAGGCAATTTAAAAACTTTGTGCGCCGTCTGTCCCCCTATTAAAAGATTTGCGGCAATGCCAGTCCACGCTACGGAAACGAAAGATTTTCCCATTTCGTTCTGAATAAAGGTCGTATCTTATTATATAAATCCGTTTTTCCCGTCCCCTTGGCCCGTTTAAATAAAAACGTTAGTCCGCGGTGGCTTATCGTCAAAAATCGTGGAGTCCGGAATTCCGTCCGCCCTTAGTGTCGCAACGATTTCGGGTCGAAAATGCGTCGCATTGTTAGCGCCATCGGCGGCCATCGGATCACCAGCAGCATTGACGTTCACTAAAAACCTAACCGCATTGACTATCTGAACAAAAGCAAACTTTTGATCGGAATTCAAGCGATCCACTTCGTAAACGACTTGCTGTACCCGATCGCCGTCCTGCAAATCGTCGCGGCCGCCAAGTACACCATCGGGCTGTATTTCGCCGACCTCCCCCTCTTCCTCGATACGTTGACGATCGTCGTCCTCCAGATCGATCCCTAAATATTACATATAAATATTAGTTATTCCCTGACGAATACGACCGAGGATTAAGTTGACAGTTTGAACGCATCTATTTAGAGCGTGGGGTAAGAATCGCCTCGCCTAAGGTAATCGTCCATTAAGTCAAGCTTAAACCGACGCCACAATTGTATATGATTTACGGTATCCGACTGTACCGTAATCGCGCAAATCGTTGCGAAAAGTCGACGTAAACGCCCCGGTTGTTGGCGCTTCTTCCAAACAATCTGCGTACTCTACACCGTCTCTTAATTGCTCTTCGATTGCAGGCTGTCCTAAAATCAGGACATAATTCGCCGTTTACCGTACGCAAATCCTCAAAAGACGTTGGACCACGTACGTGGTTAAGCAGTACCCTCAAATAAAACTTTTCTATTTGAGGATCGTTTGGACTTACGTCGTACACCGTGACGATGGTCTTGCTTGCCACCCTCCTGGGATTCCAGCTGGTCGTTCCGTTGTTCCAGGTAAAATGTTCGGGTATTTCTCTATAGAAATAAGCCCTGGCGGCCGGGTTTCTGGCGTTTAAAGCGAAAAAAGCCTCCAACTTGGACGGCCTTTGCAATATCGCGTCGATTTGCTCGACGTTGTCGTTCTCTTCGATTACCGCTTCTCTAAAACCTGGCAAATGGATCGGCAAGAGCATGACAGCATGTGATTTTTCGTGGATTTTAAACTCGTACAAACGCCACGCTGCCTCTGTGGAGGACACGTAGCGGCAATTGAGATATCTTTGTACCTCATCTAATTGATTTTCCGCGTTCACTTGAACCGGCATTCTGTCGTAGCCTTTGAGTAAATATTTATACAAATATTTAACCACTTTGACCGATCCTACGACTTCAAAATTAATATGGCAATTGTATTTCGCCAGGGCAAGCAACGCGTATTGTCGTAAATCCGGCCGCTTCTGTTGACCCATCGACCGTTATTCGGACGCTTATACAACGGCCTCTGATTTGATCCACGATTAATTAGGGTGTCTTCGCGAAATTCGAACAGAAATGAAAAACGACACCCCTTTCTCTCCGTCCAACAGCCGGCCCGATTGCCCAAATTATCGTTTGCGCAACCGTCGTCGTATTGCTGCTTACCAACTTGAACAACATCGGCTGGTCGCCTGCGTCTGGGATTTCAGCAGTAACGATGCGGTCAACGTCCTCAACGGTCCGAATCTTGTCATCGTTTACAAACGTTACCACCAGATGTATATGCGGTAAACCACGTTTTTGGAATTCGATGACGTAGTCATACGCGAGTACTACGCCGAAAATTTGTCCATGAATCAATTGATTCATTAAAACCCTTTTCTTGGCATGAAAAACCCGACAAACTAAATCCGGACGATTATGATAAGTTTCATGTGGTCCCAAATTTTCTCTAATTTCCCGCCAATTTGGGTTACATGTAAACGTTATTATTAGGTCCGGTTTACCAAATCGAGCCACCATCGCCATCGATTCCTGATAGCGTCGTTCCAAATTTCGTTCGCCGCCTTCGAAAGAGGTCGGCAAAATTACGGGCTGTCCGACGTTACCGTGTAGATCGTCTGGAATCTGCGCTGCCGCCGCTTCTATCGCCCGTCTTCTATTTCGATATCGATTTAATGCGTCTTCTTGCGCGAGCCGAAATCGATTTTGATTTTGCCGTATAAAATTTAATACGTCGGCTTCAGCTTTACACCAAGCGTCTACTAAATATTGCTGAAACAATTTATGCCCGCTATGTATATTACTGAAGCCTTGCCGTATTTGTATTCTATAACGGTAAAATTGGCGACACGAAACCGTCCTACCGTTTCGATCTTTAACGTCCAAATGTCGACCGTAATCTCCGCATGGAAAAAGTAACGGATAAACCATTGGATCGGCCGTTTTATTTAAATTCCGAATTTGATGGTGTTGACTTGGCGCTTTTGGATACAAAAGTAGGTCTACGTTAAAAGGCGGTGCCCACAAATAACGCGGAAATTTCGCTACGGCTTTGCGGCATATCGAAAGTTCTCAGTTTAGCGTTCATATTTTGAACGATCCCTAAATGCACTACGTCTAATGGCTCATTCGCCGCTCGTCTTGCCGCCCTAATTTCCCTTAATTGTTCGGCCATTGTTTTGTACGCGCGCATAAACGGATTAACCCTACGCAACGTGCGCTCTACCGTCTCGATCAGTTCCCTATCTACAACTTGATCAACGAAATTAGTTCTTTTGTTTATTGCGTCGTCCACGTCTAAGAAATAATAATGGTTTAAGCGCGGTTCGTTCAAATCTTGCGTATCCGGCACTCCGTTAAAATAATGTGATATATTTGGCCGTTTATCATAAAACACGGATTGTCCGTCGGAGGCCATCGCAAAAAGCCCGTTATTTAAATACCGTATTTTTTCGCGAGAAATTCGTCCGTCCACATTTGGCGCCACCTGCTGTGGCGCAACAGCATTAGGTACCAAAGGTTGTTGAGCGGGTTGGAGGACAGGTGGGTTCGGAGGTCGAATATCTACCTCCATATTGTCTACTTGTACCCTGGTTGTTTCGGTAGATGTTCGAACTCTGACTTGACTACTATTATTACTTAAAGGTTCCTGACCTTGACGTTCGACCGGTTGCGAGGCTGGTACGTCTTGAGAGTGACGACGTTGATTAAGAATACGCTGTTCCCCACGATTTTGAATGTTTTCTAAGCGATTTTGTCGTTCCCTCTGTTGCCTTCGCCAATCTCTTACACTTCGCTGTGTGCGTGTAGCTGTTAAACGTCTTTGCGATGTAGCAGCGTGGGTTCGCTTTTCCCGAGAATTCGACGCCGAACTTTCAGGAGGACGTTCAACAACCACTGGCACACCGCTCCCACCCTGTACCTCAAGCCCACCCTGTCCCTGGCTTAATGATTCGCGTTTCTTCCGTAATTCTAAAAAATATTTTCGCGAGCGCGTTCTTGATCCACGTCGTCTAGTTTGGGAATTTTTAGAAGAATAGAGAATTTTGAATATTTTGAGAGTTTTGAGAAGAGTCGGTACTTTCCATATTGAAAAATATACTGATTTACCAATATCTATCAAATCACTACTAAACACAATAATCCGGTTTAAAAACTCGCACTGCCTAACGTACTTTTTAAACACTCACTGAATCGCTGAAAATGCCAAACATGGTATAACAACAACAACTACACCCGGTAAGAGGGCCCAATCTGGAAGAATCCTTAGTGTTAGCGGACATCTATGTTCGCTGACACTAATTATTCTGCCAAACCTTTCCTTCCACCCCCACTTGACCTTCAAGTGGATCTCGTAAACTCTTCCTACCGCTAGGTAGCCTAAGTTTTGTCGTTTTTTGGGGAGACTAGCTGCCTGAAGGGCTTAAATGTCGTGAATGTTCTAAAGAACTATTTGTTGTTGTTGATGGGGGGGGGGGGATGGGGAGGGAAGTGGGATTTGGGGGAGGAGGGAAAATGAGAACTAGCTCGCTAGCTGAAGGCTAGAGAGCTAGCTGAAGGCGGGGTCTCTTGTGACGATGTCGGATGTTCTCATCGTAGTTGACGGCCTGTCGAATAAGGGGATTTGAATGAGTGTCTGCTTTTTGATAAACATTATGGGCTTTTTCGGATATAAAGGTCGTTAGTGGGGTAAGATTGTTGTCTCTCATGAGGCGAGTATATGATGTATGCCAGGGAAGGTCAAGGGCGTTACGTCTGTAGCGATTTTCGAGGTTTTGTATGAGTTTTAGGTGACTTGGCGCGGCATAGCCCCAGGCGGTTGATGCATAGGATAGGATCGGGCGAATAATTGTGTTAAGTAGTAGTAGTTAGTTTTTGTGTGTGACTTTACTATTACCGCGAAGTAGGGAGTATAGGTTTTTGTAGTACATTTTCTTTTTTGCGTGTGTTTTTAACGTGTAACCCCCAAGTAAGGCGCTTGTCGAAAGTAACCCCAAGATACTTAACGTCGTCCTGTCAATTGATTATATTGCCATTTATTATGACGTGTCCGACAGGTCCCTGTCGTCTACGGCTAAATAAGATGGCTTTTGTTTTATCGGAGTTTATTTTGATTTTCCATTTATTGCAGTAGTCTACAAAGTCGTCTGCTGCTGTTTGAAGGTGTCGCGTCACTTGCCGAGGAAGCAGTGAAGCTGTTTTAATGATTAGGTCGTCAGCGTATCGTGCTTGGTCTGTGGGAATAAGGTCATGGGTAAAAATGTTGAAAAGATGGGGGGATAGCACGGCCCCCTGGGGTACGCCGGCCATGATATTCCGAGATGCCGATAGATTGTTCCCCATGCGGCTGTTTATTTTACGGCCGCGTAGATATGAGTCTGTGACATCGAATAGCAAAACTCCAGTGGCCTGCCTCTGAAAGAATCCTTTGGTTATAGATTCCGTCAGCCGCAGGAGCTGGAGTTCCGTATTGTGATCCGGTCTAAATCCGAACTGGTCGTCGGGGATGATGTTCAGTTGGTCTGAAAATGATGTGATGCGGGATAGGATTACAAGCTCAGCGATCTTGGATATGTTGCTAAGTAATGATATAGGTCGGTAGTTTTGTGGAAAGACATGGTCTTTGCCGGGTTTGGGGATCATTATTACTGTGGCACGTTTCCAACGGGATGGAAAGTGTCCCAGTCTTAATATAGCGTTATCAATATTTGTTATTGCTGCGATCCCCTTGCGAGGCAGGTGTTTTAAGTGTTTGTTTCGTATGTTATATTGTCCGGGGGCTGATTTGTTTTTTCTGTGTCGTATTATTTGTCGTATTTCTTGTGGGGAGGTTGGTCTTAAAGGAATGTCAATTGTGTCATTTTGTCTTTGTGTATTGTTCTGTTTACGAGTCGTTCCGTGTCTTCGTCGATGTCGTCGTTGTCGTGTAGTGTCGTGTTTTGTTCGTACGTGTCGGCGAAGGCCTCTGCTTTGTCTATGTTTTCATAGACAATACCATTGGCCGTGTGTAGTGGTGGCATGTATGTTTTTTTGTTGCGTAGAGCTTTTTGCATTTTCCAGATGCTGTTGTCTTGTGTGTTAAGTGTTTCTAGTTTTGTCTGAAAGCGTTCGTTGTGAAATTCACTGAGCTGTCGTCTTGCTAGGTTGTTTAGTCTGTTATATGCATTACGAAGATTGATAGTACGATGCTGTTGGAATAACCTACGAGCTCGGTGCTAATAGGTCCTGAAGATGAGGGGGAAGGTCGAAATGTCTTCGGTCATGCAATGGTATTACCTCAGTGCATTCCTGGATCGCAGTGGATAGATCGTTCTCTAGCTGTTCTACCGCCCGTTCCAGGTCTGCAGTTGAGTTAATATGGGTGATCGGTGATAGGTGGGTATGGAAAACTCGCCCTAATCTTTCATAATGAAATATAGTGGGTTATGGTCGGAGGACCCTTCTTGAATGGTTCTTGCGTGAATTTCAAAACGGAAATTTTTATTTACGAGAAAGTCAATTGTGTCGGGTCTGTGGTCGTAGTTGTATGGATAATGTGTAGGTGTATTTGATGCGATGGCCACCGCGTTGTTGGTAATAATAGCGTCATTTAATCTCCTGCCTCTGGCATTTGTAAGTCGGCTATTCCAAGCGCGGTGTTTCTCATTAAAATCTCCCAACATTATACATTTATTTTTATAATTTAAAATTTCTGTGAATGACTGGATGTTGATGGGGTGAGCAGGTGATGCATAGAATGAAAAAAAGGCGAATAGCTCCGGGACTAATGGAGTCAGCACAGTTTGGTACGTCGGAATGGGCGTCTCGTCGAGCCCTACATTTTGGTGTGCTTAATGTGTCAGTCCGATACTCGGTAGCGGAGTTATCGCCAAAATAAGTTTTTTGATTCTGACAAATAAAATTTTTGAAAACTTTTTAATAAAAAATTCATTATCGTTTAAACCAAATATTTTTTCAAAAACCTGTTATAGCCAAAAGATGCGGCTCCTGGGGGCACAACTTTGGACAGAAAAACCGGCGTCGGCCGCGGCGTAATAACCGAACTTCGCCTACACATATGGTTTTGGACTAAAAAACCGAAATAAATAAACTTTTTTATTACTGAACCGAAGTCGTTCAAATTTGATATAGGGTATGTCATGTTGAAACAGATCCTAAACTAACACATTTTTGTGCGCTTCGGTGTTTTTCACTATGTGAACTCTTCCCCTTACTATACATTAACTTTGCCTCTTTATGGGTAAGTAGCTATTACAGCTGCTACATTAAGACTTATATGCTTAGTTGTTTCGAGTCGATACCAATATATTGCCGTTTGAATGATTGAAATCGGTCCACGCATTGCGAAGTTATTAACAATATTAATAAGCTATGAAAATGACGAATCACGTAGCTCGAACTTAGCAGTTTTCGAATTTTTACTTAACGATATCTCGATAACCCGTTGGGTTACAGAAAAGTATTGAATATCAGTATGTGGGGCTTTGGCTGTTGTATCAATTAATGTATGTTACAATAAAATCGGTTAATTTGTTTTTGAGTTATTAAGCTTAATGTCTAAAATATGAAAATTACAATTCGATATAATAAAATTATTTTTAACAACACCCGGTAGGAGGGCCCAATCTCAAAGAATCCTTAGTGTTAGTGGACATCTATGTGCGCTGACACTAATTATTCTGCCAAACCTTTCCTTCCACCCCCACTTGACCTTCAAGTGGACCTCTTAAACTCTCCCTACCGCTAGGTAGGGAGAGTTTAAGGACTTAAATGTCGTGACTGTTCTAAAGAACTATTTGTTGTTGTTGTTGGGGGGGGGAGGGGAGGGAAGTGGGATTTGGAGGAGGAGGGAAAGTGAGAACTAGCTCGCTAGCTGAAGGCTAGAGAGCTAGCTGAAGGCGGGGTCTCTTGTGACGATGTCGGATGTTCTCGTCGTAGCTGACGGCCTGTCGAATAAGGGGATTTGAATGAGTATCTGCTTTTTGGTATACATTATGGGCTTTTTCGGAAATAAAGGTCGTTAATGGGGTAAGATTATTATCTCTCATGAGTCGAGTATACGATGTGTGCCAGGGAAGGTCAAGGGCGTTACGTCTGTAGCGATTCTCGAGGTTTTGGATGAGTTTTAGATGACTTGGCGCGGCATAGCCCCAGGCGGTTGATGCATAGGATAGGATCGGGCGAATAATTGTGTTAAGTAATAGTAGTTTGTTTTTGTGTGAGAGTTTATTATTACCGCGAAGTAGGGAGTATAGGTTTTTGTAGGTGTACATGGCTTTAATGCGTGTGTTTTTGACGTGTAACCCCCAAGTAAGGCGCTTGTCGAAAGTAACCCCAAGATACTTAACGTCGTCCTGCCAATTGATTATATTGCCATTTATTACGACGTGTCCGACAGGTCCCTGTCGTCTACGGCTAAATAAGATGGCTTTTGTTTTATCGGAGTTTATTTTGATTAGTCTACAAAGTCGTCTGCTGCTGTTTGAAGGTGACGCGTCACTTGGCGAGGAAGCAGTGAAGCTGTTTGAATGATTAGGTCGTCAGCGTATCGTGCTAGGTCTGTGTGAGGTGTGGGAATGAGGTCATGGGTAAAAATGTTGAAGAGATGGGGGGATAGCACGGCCCCTGGGGTACGCCGGCCATGATATTCCGAGATGCGGATAGACTTCCCCACGCGGCTGTTTATTTTACGGCCGCGTAGATGTGAGTCTGTGAGGCGAGTGATTGTCAATGGGTACCCGGCGACAGTCATCTTATAGACCAGTCCCTTTTGCCAGACTTTGTCGAAAGCTTTTTCGACATCGAATAGCAAAACTCCAGTGGCCTGCCTCTGACATAATCCTTTGGTTATAGATTCCGTCAGCCGCAGGAGCTGGAGCTCCGTGCTGTGATCAGGTCTAAATCTGAACTGGTCGTCGGGGATGATGTTTAGTTGGTCTGAAAAAGATGTGATGCGGGATAGGATTACAAGTTCAGCAATCTTGGATATGTTACTAAGTAATGATATAGGTCGGTAGTTTTGTGGAAAGACATGGTCTTTGCCAGGTTTGGGGATCATTATTACTGTGTCACGTTTCCAACGGGATGGAAAGTGTCCCAGTCTTAATATAGCGTTAACAATATTTGTTATTGCTGCGATCCCCTTGCGAGGAAGGTGTTTTAAGTGTTTGTTTCGTATGTTGTCTTGTCGGGGGGCTGATTTGTTTCTCCTATGTCGTATTTCTTGTGGGGAGGTTGGTCTTAGAGGGATGTCGATAGTGTCGTTTTGTCTTTGTCTGTGTATTGTTCTGTTTACTAGTCGCTCTGTGTCTTCGTCGATGACGTCGTTGTCGTGTAGTGTCGTGTAGTGTCGTGTTTTGTTCGTATGTGTCGGCGAAGGCCTCTGCTTTGTCTATGTTTTCATAGACAATGCCATTGGCCGTGTGTAATGGTGGCATGTATGTTTTTTTGTTACGTAAGGCTTTTTGCATTTTCCAGATGCTGTTGTCTTGTGTGTTAAGTGTTTCAAGTTTTGTCTGAAAGCGTTCGTTGTGAAATTCACTGAGCTGTCTTCTTGCTAGGTTGTTAAGTCTGTTATATGCATTACGAAGGTTGATAGTTCGATGCTGTTGGAATAACCTACGAGCTCGGTGTTTTTGAGCTAATGGGTCCTGAAGATGAGGGGAAAGGTCGAAATGTCTTCGGTCATGCAATGGTATTTCCTCAGTGCATTCCTGGATCGCAGCGGATAGATCGATTTCCAGCTGTTCTACCGCCCGTTCCAGGTCTGCAGTTGAGTTAATATGGGTGATCGGTGATAGGTGGGTATAAAAAACTCGCCCTAATCTTTCATAATGAAATATAGTGCAAGTTTTTTGGACGATGTGGTTATGGTCTGGGTCTCCGATTTGGAAAAAGACGGGGTTATGGTCGGAGGACCCTTCTTGGATGGTTCTGGCGTGAATTTCAAGACGGGAATTTTTGTTTACGAGAAAGTCGGTTGTGTCGGGTCTGTGATTGTTGTTGTATGGATAATGTGTAGGTGTATTTGATGCGATGGCCACCGCGTTATTGGTAATAATAGCGTCATTTAATCTCCTGCCTCTCGCATTTGTAAGACGGCTATTCCAAGCGCGGTGTTTCGCATTAAAATCTTCCAACACTATACATTTATTTTTGTAATTTAGAATTTCTGTGAATGCCTGGATGTTGAAGGGGTGGGCAGGTGATGCATAGAAAGAAAAGAAGGTGATTTTTCCGTCTGTGGCGGTGGTGATTGAAATGGATGTATATTCACAGTGCCTATGTGGGTGATTGATTTCAGCGTGATGCTTGATGTGAGATTTAATGAGGATGGCTGTTCCGCCATGGACTGTGGTGTCGTGACTTTAGAATGAATATCCCTACGAAGTTTAGGTGGTCATGTGGAAGCAGATGGGTCTCTTGTACCGCAAGCACATCTATGTTGTGATCGAATAAGAATTCGACCACTTCGTGTTTGCGGTTTCGGAGTCCATCCACGTTCCACGTGGCGATTCTCAACGAAGGGGGAATGGATTGATCAATGCGTTGCATTTTGGGTTGGGAGGACATTGGATAACAGAGACGGGATTAGGGAGGGAAGTAGGTTTGGATCATGTTTAGTGATAAGTTGGATTAGATGAAGGGCGAACTGATGGTCGGGGGTGGCTGTCGATGGCATAGGTGCTGGCTTGGCTGATAGCATGTATGATGATGGTTTTGATGCTTGCGCATATGATCGTGCTGGATTTGCGTATGTAGAAGTGATTGCGATTGATGGTTTATGAGGTGGTGGCTGGGTGATTTTATTTTTTGGCAGTTTTGGGAATGATTTGCACCCCCTGTAGCTGGCTGGATGGTCCAGGCCACAGTTGGCGCATTTGGGAGGGGTTTCTTTTGACTTTTTACAGTCAGCTGTGGGGTGGCCCTCACCGCACTTAACACATTTGGGCTTGGCTGTGCAAAGCGTTTGCCCGTGGTAAAATTGTTGACATCGGTGGCACTGTGTGACCTGGGTTTTCGGTTTCAAGTCTTCGAATTTTACTTTTAAACACAAAATCGCTGGCAGGGCGAACAGTGCCTCCTTGTCCGCGGGTTTAAGTGTGATGAGCACCATAGGGAGGGGATCTTTGTTCCCTCCGCGGCGCATGCGGGAGACTGACGCGACGGAGATGCCCTGACTGATGATATCGTCGGCGATATCTTTACCGGACAGCTCCGTCGGGAGACCCCGCACGACGAATTGGGACATGCGATCCTCGGGGAGAGGGTTGGTGTGGCGAGTTAGCCCCATGTTATCGATGGTGGTCATGATGGATTTGTGTTCGATGTTAGAGGTCGGGGTGATGGTGATCCCTTGATTTGTGAGTTTAGCTTTGGAGTAGCTTTGAGCTCCCAACTTTTTGGACAGTGCTGGCCAGCTCTCCTTTTGGTGGAGGATGATGGCCGGGATTTTTTTGGAGATTTGGGGAGGTTGGGTTTCAGTCTGTTGGGGGTTTATTGTTTGTTTTTTGGTGGGTGTTTGTGTGGTCGGAGTTGGGTTTTGTTTTTTGGGTTGGGTTGGATCACAGACAACTCCCCCAGTCTGTATTTTGGTCGTATCGTACGTTTTTTGTTTTTTAGTGTTAGTTTTTTGTGTGTTTGTTGTTTCATCTGTCACTTCATTTAGAGTCGCGTATCTGTTTGCTGTCGTAGTCCGAGTCGTCCGAGGATGAGGAATGGTTTGGAGATGGGGTTTTTGTCGCACGTCTTTTTTTGTTTTTAATGGGAAGAAATCCATCCGCGGGCGAGCTGGACATTTCTATGTCCTCAAAGTTGGGAGATGGGGTGGGCGATGCGGGGGATGCGATGGTGGTGTATTTAGCAAGTAGGTCGGTTAACGTGCCAATATTTTCCGTCAGGACCTTCACCTGCTCATAGAGCTCCGCTATACGAAGCTCCTGCTTACGGTTTTGTTCCTTTAAGTAGGACTCCATAGCGGTAGGTCCTGAGCTGGTACTGGCTCCGACGGATAAGTCGGTTATTTTTACAGTTTAAGTTTTAATACGGGGGGGGATTAGAGGGTTTGAATTTTGTCATTTTACGGGAAAATGGTTAAAAAACAAATAAAATATAATAAAAATAATATAAAAGAGGGTACTCCCTTATACACTAGTCACTTTCACTAAGCACTTTTCACTAAAAACTGCATAAATGCAAGTTTCCAGCCTCGGCTCTACGAAATAAAATCTCGGTAGACGCTTATTGAGCGGCCTACTTCGATTTGTCGTTAAACTTTGGCTTTCTAACACTGCATAAATGCAAACTTGCAATTTTCGGTTCTACGTATTTTAATCTTGGTAGACGCTTATTGAGCGGCCTACTTTGACTCACTGCGCAACGACAACAACAACACTACCAACACCCGGTAAGAGGGCCCGATCTGGAAGAATCCTTAGTGTTAGCGGACATCTATGTGCGCTGACACTAATTATTCTGCCAAACCTTTCCTTCCACCCCACTTGACCTTCAAGTGGACCTCTTAAACTCTCCCTACCGCTAGGTAGCCTAAGTTTTGTCGATTTTTGGGGAGACTAGCTGCCTGAAGGGCTTAAATGTCGTGACTGTTCTAAAGAACTATTTGTTGTTGCTGTTGGGGGGGGGGGGAGGGGAGGGAAGTGGGATTTGGAGGAGGAGGGAAAGTGAGAACTAGCTCGCTAGCTGAAGGCTAGAGAGCTAGCTGAAGACGGGGTCTCTTGTGACGATGTCGGATGTTCTCGTCGTAGCTGACGGCCTGTCGAATAAGGGGATTTGAATGAGTATCAGCTTTTTGGTATACATTATGGGCTTTTTCGGAAATAAAGGTCGTTAATGGGGTAAGATTATTGTCTCTCATAAGTCGAGTATACGATGTGTGCCAGGGAAGGTCAAGGGCGTTACGTCTGTAGCGATTCTCAAGGTTTTGGATGAGTTTTAGATGACTTGGCGCGGCATAGCCCCAGGCGGTTGATGCATAGGATAGGATCGGGCGAATAATTGTGTTTAGTAGTAGTAATTTGTTTTTGTGTGAGAGTTTACTATTACCGCGAAGTAGGGAGTATAGATTTTTGTAGGTGTACATGGCTTTAATGCGTGTGTTTTTGACGTGTAACCCCCAAGTAAGGCGCTTGTCGAAAGTAACCCCAAGATACTTAACGTCGTCCTGCCAATTGATTATATTGCCATTTATTTCGACGTGTCCGACAGGTCCCTGTCGTCTACGGCTAAATAAGATGGCTTTTGTTTTATCGGAGTTTATTTTGATTTTCTATTTATTGCAGTAGTCTACAAAGTCGTCTGCTGCTGTTTGAAGGTGACGCGTCACTTGGCGAGGAAGCAGTGAAGCTGTTTTAATGATTAGGTCGTCGGCGTATCGTGCTAGGTCTGTGTGAGGTGTGGGAATGAGGTCATGGGTAAAAATGTTGAACAGATGGGGGGATAGCACGGCCCCCTGGGGTACGCCGGCCATGATATTCCGAGATGCGGATAGACTGTTCCCCACGCGGCTGTTTATTTTACGGCCGCGTAGATATGAGTCTGTGAGGCGAGTGATTGTCAATGGGTACCCGGCGACAGTCATCTTATAGACCAGTCCCTTTTGCCAGACTTTGTCGAAAGCTTTTTCGACATCGAATAGCAAAACTCCAGTGGCCTGCCTCTGACAGAATCCTTTGGTTATAGATTCTGTCAGCCGCAGGAGCTGGAGCTCCGTACTGTGGTCAGGTCTAAATCCGAACTGGTCGTCGAGGATGATGTTTAGTTGATCTGAAAAAGATGTGATGCGGGATAGGATTACGAGTTCAGCAATCTTAGATATGTTACTAAGTAATGATATAGGTCGGTAGTTTTGTGGAAAGACGTGTTCTTTGCCAGGTTTGGGGATCATTATTACTGTGGCACGTTTCCAACGGGATGGAAAGTGTCCCAGTCTTAATATAGCGTTAACAAAATTTGTTATTGCTGCGATCCCTTTGCGAGGCAGGTGTTTTAGGTGTTTGTTTCATATGTTGTCTTGTCCGGGGGCTGATTTGTTTTTCCTATGTCGTATAATTTGTCGTATTTCTTGTGGGGAGGTTGGTCTTAGAGGGATGTCGATAGTGTCGTTTTGTCTTTGTCTGTGTATTGTTCTGTTTACTAGTCGCTCTGTGTCTTCGTCGATATCGTCGTTGTCGTGTAGTGTCGTGTTTTGTTCGTATGTGTCGGCGAAGGCCTCTGCTTTGTCTATGTTTTCATAGACAATGCCATTGGCCGTGTGTAATGGTGGCATGTATGTTTTTTTGTTACGTAAGGCTTTTTGCATTTTCCAGATGCTGTTGTCTTGTGTGTTGAGTGTTTCAAGTTTTGTCTGAAAGCGTTCATTGTGAAATTCACTGAGCTGTCTTCTTGCTAAGTTGTTAAGTCTGTTATATGCATTACGAAGGTTGATAGTTCGATGCTGTTGGAATAACCTACGAGCTCGGTGTTTTTGAGCTAATAGGTCCTGAAGATGGGGGGGAAGGTCGAAATGTCTTCGGTCATGCAATGGTATTACCTCAGTGCATTCCTGGATCGCAGCGGATAGATCAATTTCCAGCTGTTCCACCGCCCGTTCCAGGTCTGCAGTTGAGTTAATATGGGTGATCGGTGATAGGTGGGTATAAAAAACTCGCCCTAATCTTTCATAATGAAATATAGTGCGAGTTTTTTGGACGATGTGGTTATGGTCCGGGTCTCCGATTTGAAAAAAGACGGGGTTATGGTCGGAGGACCCTTCTTGGATGATTCTGGCGTGAATTTCAAAACGGGAATTTTTGTTTACGAGAAAGTCGATTGTGTCGGGTCTGTGATCGTTGTTGTATGGATAATGTGTAGGTGTATTTGATGCGATGGCCACCGCGTTATTGGTAATAATAGCGTCATTTAATCTCCTGCCTCTCGCATTTGTAAGACGGCTATTCCAAGCGCGGTGTTTCGCATTAAAATCTCCCAACATTATACATTTATTTTTGTAGTTTAGAATTTCTGTGAATGCCTGGATGTTGAAGGGGTGTGCAGGTGATGCATAGAAAGAAAAGAGGGTGATTTTTCCGTCTGTGGCGGTGGTGATTGAAATGGATGTATATTCACAGTGCCTATGTGGGTGATTAATTTCAGCGTGATGCTTGATGTGAGATTTAATGAGGATGGCTGTCCCGCCATGGACTGTGGTATCGTTACGGTAGAATGAATATCCTACGAAGTTTAGGTGGTCACGTGGAAGCAGGTGGGTCTCTTGTACCGCAAGCACATCTATGTTGTGATCGAATAAGAATTCGACCACTTCGTGTTTGCGGTTTCGGAGTCCATCCACGTTCCACGTGGCGACCCTCAACGAAGGGGGAATGGATTGTTCAATGCGTTGCATTTTGGGTTGGGAGGACATTGGATAACAGGGACGGGATTAGGGAAGGAAGTAGGTTTGGGTCATGTTTAGTGATAAGTTGTATTAGGTGGAGGGCGAACTAATGATCGGGGGTGGCTGTCGATGGCATGGGAGATGGCTTGGCTGATGGCATGTAAGATGGTGGTTTGGATGCTTGCGCATATGATCGCGTAGGATTTGCGTATGCTGAAGTGATTGCGACTGATGGTTTATGAGGGGGTGGTTGGGTCATTTTATTTTTTGGCAGTTTTGGGAATGATTTACACCCCCTGTAGCTGGCTGGATGGTCCAGGCCACAGTTGGAGCACTTGGGAGGGGTTTCTTTAGACTTTTTACAGTCTGCTGTGGGGTGGCCCTCACCGCACTTAACGCATTTGGGCTTGGCTGTGCAAAGCGTTTGCTCGTGATAAAATTGTTGACACCGATGACACTGTGTGACCTGTGCCTTCGGTTTCAAGTCTTCGAATTTTACTCTTAGACATAAAATCGCTGGAAGAGCGAACATTGCCTCCTTGTCCGCGGGTTTAAGTGTGATGAGCACCATGGGGAGGGGATCTTTGTTCCCTCCGACTGCCGTGACGGGGATGCCCTGACTAATGATATCGTTGGCGATATCTGTAGTGGACAGCTCCGTCGGGAGACCCCGCAAGACGCATCGGGACATGCGATCCTCGGGGAGAGGATTTGTGTGGCGGGTTAGCCCCATGTTATCAATGGTGGTCATGATGGCTTTATGTTCTATGTTAGATGTCGGGGTGATGGTGATTCCTTGATTTGTTAGCTTAGCTTTAGAGTAGCTTTGAGCTCCCAACTTTCTGGACAATGCTGGCCAGCTCTCCTTTTGGTGGAGGATGATGGCCGGGATTTTTTTGGATTGGGGAGGTTGGGTTGGGCGTTTATTGTTTGTTTTTTCGTAGGTGGTTGTGTGGTCGGAGTTGGGTTTTGTTTTTTGGGTAGGGGAATTGTCTGTGTTTTGGTCATTTCGCATGTTTTTAGTTTTTTAGTGTTGGTTTTTAGTGTGTTTGTTGGTTCGTCTGTCGTTTCGTTTAGAGGGGCGTATCTGTTTGCCGTTTTGATTAATTTGGTGTCGTAATCCGAGTCGTCTTGAGTCGGAGGATGAGGATTGGTTGGGGGTTGGTGTTTTAGTCGCACGTCTTTTTTTGTTTGTGATGGGAAGAAATCCATCAGCGGGCGAGCTGGACATTTCAATGTCCACAAAGTTGGGAGATGGGGTGGGCGATGCGGGGGATGCGATTGGCGATTGTTGGTGAATTGGGTAAGTAGGTCTGTTAATGTGCCGATTTTCTCCGTCAGGACCTTCACCTGCTCTTGGAGCTCCGCTATACGAAGCTCCTGCTTGCGGTTCTGCTCCTTTAAGTAGGACTCCATAGCGGAAGGTCCTGAGCTGGTGCCGGCTCCGACGGATAAGTCGGTTGATTTTCGGTCTGTTTTATTTTTATTTATACGGGAAGGGGGGTTAGAGGGCTTGAATTTTGTCATTTTATGGTTAAAATGGTTAAACACAAGTAAAATATAATCAAGATAATATAAAAGAGGGTACTCCCTTATACACTAGTCACTTTCACTTTCACTAAGCACTTTTCACTAAAAACTGCATAAATGCAAGTTTCCAGCCTCGGCTCTACGAGATAAAATCTCGGTAGACGCTTATTGAGCGGCCTACTTCGATTTGTCGTTAAACTTTGGCTTTCTAACACTGCATAAATGCAAACTTGTAATTTTCGGTTCTACGTATTTTAATCTTGGTAGACGCTTATTGAGCGGCCTACTTTGACAAATCGCTAAACCTACGATTACACTTAGAGGTCCAATACTGCACCTAGGAGTAAAATACTTCTTACTCTTTCGATGGTCAGACAACTAATCACCTACTCATCTCACTACTAAACGAACAACAAAACAACAACACCCGGTAAGAGGGCCCGATCTGGAAGAATCCTTAGTGTTAGCGGACAACTATGTGCGCTGACACTAATTATTCTGCCAAACCTTTCCTTCCACCCCCACTTGACCTTCAAGTGGACCTCTTAAACTCTCCCTACCGCTAGGTAGCCTAAGTTTTGTCGATTTTTGGGGAGACTAGACTGCCTGAAGGGCTTAAATGTCGTGACTGTTCTAAAGAACTATTTGTTGTTGCTGTTGGGGGGGGGGAGGGGAGGGAAGTGGGATTTGGAGAAGGAGGGAAGGTGAGAACTAGCTCGCTAGCTGAAGGCTAGAGGGCTAGCTGAAGACGGGGTCTCTTGTGGCGATGACGGATGTTCTCGTCGTAGTTGACGGCCTGTCGAATAAGGGGATTTGAATGATTATCAGCTTTTTGGTATACATTATGGGCTTTTTCGGAAATAAAGGTCGTTAAGGGGGTAAGATTATTGTCTCTCATAAGTCTAGTATACGAGGTGTGCCAGGGAAGGTCAAGGGCGTTACGTCTGTTGCGATTCTCAAGGTTTTGAATGAGTTTTAGATGACTTGGCGCGGCATAGCCCCAGGCGGTTGATGCATAGGATAGGATCGGGCGAATTATTGTGTTTAGTAGTAGTAATTTATTTTTGTGTGTGAGTTTACTATTACCGCGAAGTAGGGAGTATAGATTTTTGTAGGTGTACATGGCTTTAATGCGTGTGTTTTTGACGTGTAACCCCCAAGTAAGGCGCTTGTCGAAAGTAACCCCAAGATACTTAACGTCGTCCTGCCAATTGATTATATTGCCATTTATTTCGACGTGTCCAACAGGTCCCTGTCTTCTACGGCTAAATAAGATGGCTTTTGTTTTATCGGAGTTTATTTTGATTTTCCATTTATTGCAGTAGTCTACAAAGTCGTCTGCTGCTGTTTGAAGGTGACGCGTCACTTGGCGAGGAAGCAGTGAAGCTGTTTTAATGATTAGGTCATCGGCGTATCGTGCTAGGTCTGTGTGAGGTGTGGGAGTGAGGTCATGGGTAAAAATGTTGAACAGATGGGGGGATAGCACGGCCCCCTGGGGTACGCCGGCCATGATGTTTCGAGATGCGGATAGACTGTTCCCCACGCGGCTGTTTATTTTACGGCCGCGTAGATATGAGTCTGTGAGGCGAGTGATTGTCAATGGGTACCCGGCGACAGTCATCTTATAGACCAGTCCCTTTTGCCAGACTTTGTCGAAAGCTTTTTCGACATCGAATAGCAAAACTCCAGTGGCCTGCCTCTGACAGAATCCTTTGGTTATAGATTCTGTCAGCCGCAGGAGCTGGAGCTCCGTACTGTGATCAGGTCTAAATCCGAACTGGTCGTCGGGGATGATATTTAGCTGATCTGAAAAAGATGTGATGCGGGATAGGATTACGAGTTCAGCAATCTTACCTATGTTGCTAAGTAATGATATAGGTCGGTAGTTTTGCGGAAAGACGTGGTCTTTGCCAGGTTTGGGGATCATTATTACTGTGGCACGTTTCCAACGGGATGGAAAGTGTCCCAGTCTTAATATAGCGTTAACAATATTTGTTATTGCTGCGATCCCCTTGCGAGGCAGGTGTTTTAAATGTTTGTTTCGTATGTTGTCTTGTCCAGGGGCTGATTTGTTTTTCCTGTGTCTTATAATTTGTCGTATTTCTTGTGGGGAGGTTGGTCTCAAAGGGATGTCGATAGTGTCGTTTTGTCTTTGTCTGTGTATTGTTCTGTTTACTATTCGTTCTATGTCTTCGTCGATATCGTCGTTGTCGTGTAGTGTCGTGTTTTGTTCGTATGTGTCGGCGAAGGCCTCTGCTTTGTCTATGTTTTCATAGACAATGCCATTGGCCGTGTGTAATGGTGGCATGTATGTTTTTTTGTTACGTAGGGCTTTTTGCATTTTCCAGATGCTGTTGTCTTGTGTGTTGAGTGATTCAAGTTTTGTTTGAAAGCGTGCCTTGTGAAATTCACTGAACTGTCTTCTTGCTAAGTTGTTAAGTCTGTTATATGCATTACGAAGGTTGATAGTTCGATGCTGTTGGAATAACCTACGAGCTCGGTGTTTTTGAGCTAGTAGGTCCTGAAGATGGGGGGGAAGGTCGAAATGTCTTCGATCATGCAATGGTATTACCTCAGTGCATTCCTGGATCGCAGCAGATAGATCAATTTCCAGCTGTTCCACCGCCCGTTCCAGGTCTGCAGTTGAGTTAATATGGGTGATCGGTGATAGGTGGGTATAAAAAACTCGCCCTAGTCTTTCATAATGAAATATAGTGCGAGTTTTTTGTACGATGTGGTTATGGTCCGGGTCTCCGATTTGAAAAAAGACGGGGTTATGGTCGGAGGACCCTTCTTGGATGGTTCTGGCGTGAATTTCTAAACGGCAATTTTTATTTACGAGAAAATCGATTGTGTCCGGTCTGTGATCGTTGTTGTATGGATAATGTGTGGGTGTATTTGATGCGATGGCCACCGCGTTATTGGTAATAATAGCGTCATTTAATCTCCTGCCTCTCGCATTTGTAAGACGGCTATTCCAAGCGCGGTGTTTCGCATTAAAATCTCCCAGCATTATACTTTTATTTTTGTAGTTTAGAATTTCAGTGAATGCCTGGATATTGAAGGGGTGTGCAGGTGATGCATAGAAAGAAAAGAGGGTGATTTTTCCGTCTGTGGCGGTGGTGATTGAAATTGATGTATATTCACAGTGCCTGTGAGGATGATTAATTTCAGCATGATGCTTAATGTGAGATTTGATGAGGATGGCTGTCCCGCCATGGACTGTGGTATCATTACGGTAGAATGAATATCCAACGAAGTTTAGGTGGTCACGTGGAAGCAGATGGGTCTCTTGTACCGCAAGCACATCTATGTTGTGATCGAATAAGAATTCGACCACTTCATGTTTGCGGTTTCGGAGTCCATCCACGTTCCACGTGGCGACCCTCAACGAAGGGGGAATGGATTGTTCAATGCGTTGCATTTTGGGTTGGGAGGACATTGGATAACAGGGACGGGATTAGTGAGGGAAGTAGGTTTGGGTCATGTTTGGTGATTAGTTGAATTAGATGGAGGGCGAACTGATGATCGGGGGTGGTTGTCGATGGCATGGGAGATGGCTTGGCTGATGGCATGTGAGATGTTGGTTTACATGCTTGCGCATATGATCGCGTAGGAATTGCGTATGACGATGTGGTTGCGACTGATGGTTTATGAGGGGGTGGTTGGGTCGTTTTATTTTTCGGTAGCTTAGGAAATGATTTACACCCCCTGTAGCTGGCTGGATGGTCCAGGCCACAGTTGGCGCATTTGGGAGGGGTTTCTTTGGACTTTTTACAGTCTACTGTGGGGTGGCCCTCACCACACTTCACGCATTTGGGCTTGGCTGTGCAGAGCGTTTGCCCGTGGTAGAACTGTTGACACCGATGGCACTGTGTGACCTGTGCCTTCGGTTTCAAGTCCTCGAATTTTACTTTTAGGCATAGAATTGCTGGAAGAGCGAACAGTGCCTCCTTATCAGCGGGTTTAAATGTGATGAGGACCATGGGGAGGGGATCTTTGTTCCCTCCGCGTCGCATGCGGGAGACTGCGGTGACGGGGATGCCCTGACTAATGATATCGTCAGCGATATCCTTAGGGGACAGCTCCGTCGGGAGACCCCGCGCGACGCATCGGGACATACGATCCTCGGGGAGAGGATTTGTGTGGCGGGTTAGCCCCATGCTATCGATAGTGGACATGATGACTTTATGTTCAGTGGTGGATGTCGGGGTAATGGTTATGCCTTGGTTTGTCAGCTTAGCTTTTGAGTAGCTTTGCGCTCCCAACTTTCTGGACAATGCTGGCCAGCTCTCCCTTTGGTGGAGGATAATTGCCGGGATTTTTTTGGATTGGGGAGGTTGGGTTGGGTTGGGTTGGGGGTTTGTTGCTTGTTTTTTCGTGGCGGTTGGTTGCGTGGTCGGTGTTGGGTTTTGTTTTGTCGGTGTTGGGTTTTGTTTTGTTGGTGTTGGGTTTTGTTTTTTAGGTGGGGGAATTGTCTGTGTTTTTGTCGTTTCATGTGTTTTTTGTGTTTTTTGTTTTTTGGTTTTAAGAGTGCTTGTTTGTTCGTCTGTTGTTTCGTTGTTTAGGGTGGCGTATCTGTTTGCCGTTCTTATTAGTTTTGTGTCATAGTCCGAGTCTGAGTCGGAGGATGAGGATTGGTTGGGGGTTGGGGTTTTTGTCGCTTGTCTTTTTTTATTTGTTATGGGAAGAAATTCATCGGCAGGCGAGCTGGACATATCAATGTCCATAAAGTTGGGAGCCAGGGTGGGCGATGAGGGGGGTGAGAATGAAGGGGGTGAGAATGAAATTGGCGATGCGGGGGTTGACGTGAATTGGGTCAGAAGGTCAGTTAAAGTGCCGATCTTTTCCGTCAGAACCCTCACCTGCTCTTGGAGCTCCGTTATACGAAGTTCCTGCTTTCGGTTCTGTTCTTTTAGGTAGGTTTCCATAGCGGAAGGTCCTGAGCTGGTGCCGGCTCCGACGGATAAATCGGTTTTGCTTTTACGGGAAGGGGGGTTAGGTTTAAATTTCGTCATTGTTAAAATGGTAAAATGGTTAAAACAAAAATAAAGAAAATATAAAAGATGGTACTCCCTTATACACTGTCACTTTCACTTTCACTAAGCACTTTCACTAAAAACTGCATAAATGCAGGTTTCCAGCCTCGGCTCTACGAGATAAAATCTCGGTAGACGCTTATTGAGCGGCCTACTTCGATTTGTCGTTAAACTTTGGCTTTCTAACACTGCATAAATGCAAACTTGTAATTTTCGGTTCTACGTATATTTAATCTTGGTAGACGCTTATTGAGCGGCCTACTTTGACAAATCGCTAAACCTACGATTACACTTAGAGGTCCAATACTGCACCTAGGAGTAAAACACTTCTTACTCTTTCGATGGTCAGACAACTAATACTACTGAAATACTACTAAACGATTTTCCCGAGTTACATATTTAACGCGAATTGAACGACCAATCAGGAGGCAGAGAAGCGTGTTTGTCCGGTGGGTGGAGCTTGTGAACGTCACTGGCTCTCTGTTAAATAGATTTTTCTTGATGTTGTTGTTTTTTTCCGAATCACGACGTAAACATCAATTTAAAAGAAGAAACATGCACCCTAAAGCTACTAAAATATTGTTTAAAAGTAATAGGTTCTTTTAAGAACCATTATAATTTGGCAAAAAGAAATCGTTTGCACAAAAAAAACTTTATATAATTAATATTTCATTATTTTTTTCATAAAATGTGTGGTCTATGCGAGGTTTATTTTACACATGTTTTCTGAGGGGTTCTATGTGAGGTTTATAAAAAAAATGTCTTTAAATATCACCCGATAACTGTTAATTATACAAAAAAAGTCAAATTCTTTCTTAAATGAAGAGAATCCTTGAATTATAAGTAGCTCTTGTTTCTATGTGGGGTTCATAAAATGCATGGTCTATGTGAGGTTTATAAACACTTTCAAATAAATTAATTTCTCCCGATCTGTTAATGTGACTGAAATAGTGTATCAGGTAAAATGTATATCATTAATTTCTCGACAACTTTGTCCCTGCTCATTTTTGTCTATCTGCCGTACTTTTGCTATAATTAATTTTTAAAATTTATTTTAAGATTTTTAAAAATGCGTTTTATCTCCCGTACTATTAATGCTAAGCAAAAACTTCTAATGACATAATTACTGAAAATTGTAAGATCTTCAACTTTTGCATTTACCACTTTAACGTATCTTAAAGAATAAAAAATATAATGAAAAATTGTAATTTTTAGAAAAATGGCATTATCTCCCCAACTATTAATTATAAAAAAATGCCAAGTTAGCTTGAAGAGTTTCCCCCGTACTATAACTTTGTAATTTAACTTTTTGTTCTATCTGCCTTGGTTTAGCTTTTATTTATTTTTTTGTAATAAATGTTTTATATCCCCGTACTTTTATCGGCTATTTGGTATAGGGTATGGTATAGAGTATGTTTGGGTGTGGGTCATGTAAAAACAGATCCTAAACTGACACATTTTTGTGCGCTTCCGTGTTTTTCTCGATGTCAACGGTTCGGTGGTCCCGCATCGACTGAGATCCGCAAAAAAGCGTTTTGGGGTATATTTATAACCTCGGGTCGCGCGCTCGTTGGCCCGGGTGCAAACGTGGGTGTCGCCGTGTGCGATGCGAGGTTATAAATATATGTGCCCGTTTTGTTAAGTTATCAGTTTACTGTCGTAGGATCGCCTTTTTCGGCAACTTTTTAAAACATCATGTTTTGCTTGATGTTTTCACAAAAGCGCGAATAGCTCCGGGACTATTAGAAGTGGTGCAGACAGAGATAATGATGACCCACAACGGACTGATGAAAAGGTTAAATAAATATTTTTTGCCCCGTCATTATTTAGGGTACCACCCCCCTCCACTTTTTTCAAAAATGACCGTATTAAAAAACGGACTTAGGGGATCGTTAGAGAAAAAACTTTACCGCATCGAAATCGGTTCAGTCGTTTTCGAGATATAAGCGTTTAAAGTAATTTTTTAAAAAATTCATATCTCGCAAACGAAACGGATTTTCTCCGATATCAAACCGTATTGACCCAGTTCGATTAGCTACAAAAAATGCCACTATACCAGGCCTCTAACTGGTACCAGTTTCGAGATCGAACGAACGTACGATTTCATGTTTTCGGTTTTTTCATTTTTAAAAATTTTGGTTTTTGGCTTTTAAAAATCGAAATAAAGAAATATCAAAAAAACAAAAACAGGAGCTGGTAGGTATTGGCAAGACCTACAAAACCTACCATCGTTTATTAAAATCGGGTCACTGGTTTTTAAGTTATAAAGCCTTTTGTTGAAAAAAAGACTTAACTTTAAAGGCTTATATCTCGGAATCCAAAAACAAATTTCGGAATTTTACAACGTTGTGCACGTTAGTATGGATGGATCTATCAAAAACCGAAGAGAATTTTTTTTTTTTTAAAGCTGGAGAGCTAACAAATTTTCACCGTTTAGTCCGCCCTTCGGAACTGATCCAAAAGTATGTCTGTCCTTTTTTATTTTTTTAAAGACTTTTAATTATTGTTAAAGATACGTCAAAGTGGTACATACAAAAGTTGAAATACTTATAATATCCAGGAAAAAAAGGCGAACCTAGCGATAAATTTCGTTAGGTTCGCCTTTTTTATTTAAAAGTTTTTATAAACCTCACATAGACCACACATGGGTAACAGTGTGATACCAAGAAGTGTGGGTTACAAAAAAGGCGCACCTAGCGAAACTCGATTTCGTTTAGGTGCGCCTTTTTTATTTCAAAGTTTTTATGAACCTAACTTAGACCATCGCCTTGGAATGTTTCCATACTTGAAAAAATAATGATATATTAATAAATATCTATAGGGTTTTTTTTGTGCATCCGATTTATTTTTCCAAAATCGTTATGGTTCTTAAAAGAACCTTTTACTTATAAACAATATTTTAGGAGCTTTAGGTTGCATGTTTATTCATTCAAATTCATGTTTACGAAGTGATTCGCCAAACACAACTAAATAATGACAACAACACCCGGTAAGAGGGCCTACTCTGAAAGAATCCTTAGTGTTAGCGGACATCTATGTATGTTTGACATTCTGCCAAACCTTTCCTTCCACCCCCACTTGACTTTCAAGTGAACCTCTTAAACTCTCCCTACCGCTAGGTACCCTAAGTTTTGTCGATTTTTGGAGAGACTAGCTGCCTGAAGGGCTTAAATGTCGTGACTGTTGTGCTATTTGTTGTTGTTGCTGGGGAGGGGGATTGGGAGGGAAGTGGGATTTGGAGGAGGAGGGAAAATGAGAACTAGCTCGCTAGCTGAAGGCGGGGTCTCTTGTGTCGGTGTCTGATGTTCTCATCGTAGTTGACGGCCTGTCGGATAAGGGGATTTGTGTGAGTAACTGCTTTTTGATAAACTTTATTGGCTTTTTCAGATATAAAAGTCGTTAATGGGGTAAGGTTGTTGTCTCTCATGAGGCGTGTATATGATGTATGCCAGGGAAGGTCAAGGGCGTTACGTCTGTATCGATGTATAGGATAGGATCGGGCGAATAATTGTGTTAAGTAGTAGTAGTTTGTTTTTGTGTGAGAGTTTACTTTTACCGCGAAGTAGGGAGCATAGGTTTTTGTAGGTATATATGGCTTTAATGCGAGTAGCGGAAAAATGGTCACTAGGCAAAACACAAAATAGTTCAAAACAACTATGGTCCTTGAAACTGTTCGAAGGGTTAGGAGATTAATCCACTGGAGTACGAGATTACTTCGTAGAAAATAATACAATCGTGAATAAATTCCCCGAGCGCTGTAAGGGTGTACTAGAGTGTAGGAAGAAAGTTATGGTTTGATTCAGTTCGAATTCTTTTCCCGTTGCTTTGAGACGAATTCTCACAACCGAAAAAAAGTTACATTACGGCACTAGGATCAATTCTCGCCCTGTATAAATAGGGGGAATTAAAACTTTATGCGTATACGACCAGATACCGGAAACCATAAATCGTCGTGGGCCGGTTATCTGTGCTGTCCCTGCTAGCTGCTAGGGCTGGACGGCGGATGCGTCGTCAGATGATGAGCGTCGAAATTCTAGCGGGCTGGAGTATGCAGAATGGCGGCCAATGTGACTTCTCGGATATCAACCGAGTCTCAGCTTCGTTCGCTGCACCAGACTACTGCTAGGCGAATCTTGAAGTTCCAGATATTTCAATATCAAAACTGCAGGACATCCGAGCGCTATACCAAAAAATGGTCAACCCCCAAATATCCTCCGGACCAACCTACGCGCGAACCGAGGTTATAAATATACCCCAAAACTCTTTGCGGAGCGCAGTCAAAGCCGCACCGTGTAACAAGTCACATCGTAATAAATCCAAAAGCACTCAAAAATGTTTAAGTCTAAAAGCGCTTTAAGTCTCTAACACCCCTAAGCCTACTATATACAAAATTTCAACCAATTCGGCTCAAAAACAAAAAAGTAGATTTCAGGAATTGAAATCTAAAAATTATTGCCTAGGCCCTAGCTCTGTTAATATGAATTAACCCAAGCCGTTCAACATATCAAAAGTTGTGTCTCAAGGATGCCCAACTTGTGGCTATAACAGATTTTTGAAAAAGTTTTTGTTTTAAAAGATATTGAATATTTTGAGTTTTTTACAATCTAAACTCTTAATGAGCAATAACTCCGTTATTAAGCGTCGGTCCGAAAACCTAATCACACCAAAATGTGAGGCTCGGCAAGACAGAGCATTAAAAAAAATTAAAAAAAGCATTTGTGACTCTTTCCATTCCCCTTTAATAATGTCACAACCAAAATACCCATTATGCAATTTAATGTTCTTTATAAAGGCTCTCGCAGGAGAATCACAGCAAAAACAATGTATTCTAAAAGTTACATTCTTAAATACATTTTTTAAATTTTAATATTTTAGCAACAAACTTTTCAAAGTAAGAATGTAATGGTGGTTTGCCTTTTCCACAATAAATTGCAACCACAAATAATGGTTGTCCTGGTACGTTTACCTTGCACAAAATTGACCAAAAGTCAATATTACTGCTTTTAAATAATGACAAACGATCAACATTAAAATCGAACTAAATTTCCTTAGAGACAAGGGGGTTCCCGCCATTTTTCAAAATAAGTGACAAACTGGATTTTAGATCAAAATAATAGAATTCACCAGACCCCATTTTTGCAATATTGACAGTAGATGGTGTTTTCAACAGAGTCCGGGCATCCCGGGGAAGGCCTGATATATCTGGATTTGTTGAAAACCATTTCAGTAAGTCTGACAATGCATTGTGACCAACACCGTGCCTTTCTTTCCAGTCTTTAAGAAAACTTATTAAAACAGCAGTTTTATTATTTTCAAATTTGGCAAATCTCATTGGTTTTCCTTCAGATTTTCCAGTAATTGTTGACCATCGCATGTTCCCATTAAGGCGTCAACATCACTTAAAGATGATGTTAAAACGTCAAGATCAACATTTTGAAAAACAGGAGTAGGCGTTGTGACAGAGGGAGAAAATGTTGAGCAGCTTGGTAAATTGATTTCAAAAATATCCACAGGGTTAGAAGAAATGGGTGGGCTATCAAAATGGGGAGAAACGGGGGAACCATTAAACAAAAAACTTAAGGTAGAGGAAGAGGTAGGACCTGATGATGATTCTGATTGAGGAGGGATGGAAAATATAGGTCCAGTCGGCAGTGCCTCATCCTCGGGAGAAAAATCAGTATTAATTACAGAATTTAAAACTACATTTATTTCCCTTTTAATTTTTCTGTAACGGGCAATTTTTGACAATCTCTTCATGATAAGGTGGGTAGTAAAAATTGGGTAGTAGTAGTAGAGAAGGGGCGGCGCGAAGCCCGGCAACTTGGGTAACTTTTTGGAGTGGGCTAAATAAAAATAAATACTAAAAATACTTACTTGTTATCCATGAATTGATTTTAACACAAAAAATATATACTTTTTTCAAAAATATAGAGGATATTTTGAGATATTTTTTTCCAAACACAAAAAACGAAAATGCATGCGAACCATAGAAAGATGGAAAGAAAGATCAGAGTTTGGTTAGTTATCATGTCAATCGGGCTTGCGGTCAGGCCGGATTTACAACCACTTTTGTGTTTGTCAAATTTCACTTGAACACAAGCAATAAAGTCCGTTATCCGTTCCGATGTGTACAATATTGCTTTAGTTGAAGGACTATGCAGACAAATAAAAAAGTTTTTATTTTAATGCAGTAGACCGATAGATAATATATAGTAGAAATCACGTAAGAAAAACTATTTCACTTGCACTGCCGGTATGTAAATAGCACCAGCTCTTTCTATTACCTTAAAAAAGGCACTTCTTAGCTGACGCGGACTATATAAGGTCCAATTTAGGCCAAGTGATTTTTTACATAACCCCACTACCCAGTAAACAAAAATATTCATAGCACATTCTAAGAATATTTCTCGGGTATATTGGAACATTCTTAGAATATTCCGTAAAAGTTCGACGCACATTCATAGAATGTGAAAGGAATAGCTTACAGCAAGGTGTTTTCACGTGATTAGAACATTATTAAAATTCTTAGAATGTGGAATAAATATTCTTCGAACATGAAAATAATATTCTTTGGAAAAATTACTAGAATATTCCTCAAATTTTTTCCAAAGATATAATGGAACATTCTTAGAATAATCCGTAAAAGTTCGACAATTATAGAATATGAAAGGAATAGCTTACAGCAAGGTGTTCTCACGTGATTAGAACATTCTTAGAATGTGAAATAATTATTCTTCGAACATGAAAATAATATTCTTTCGAAAAATTATTGGAATATTCCTCAAATTTTTTGAGTTACTAGATATTCTTATCCTAAGTAATATTCATAGAATATTCTGGAGGTGCTAATAAGAATATTCTTTTTGTATATTCTTAGAACATTATCTCAATGCCCTAAAGAATAAGATAAGATTTTTTGGATATTCAAAAGAACATTCCAAGAATAATCGTTGGGCTTTCAACCGAATATTTTAGGAATATATTTATTGTTAAATAATTCGTTTAAAAATAAAAAACTAATTTTATACACTTTTGATTTATTTATATATATATATATATATATATATATATATATATAGTAGTAAAATTATTAACATATATTAAAATAATTAAAATAAAGTGGTAAAATAATCCCTTTGGGATTCTTGTAACTTAATTTGGTTATGTTCAGTTTCATCATCGATAACCACTGTATCATCATGACTCGTCCCCGCTGGCTTCACCCGCACATCAGACAACACCCTGGCATTCCTTTTTCTTTTTGAGGCCGGCTCCAATTGTTGTTGAGGTGGTTGTGGTGGTGGAGTTGATGGTACGGTTTGGTGACCTTTGTGAACTGGAATTTACTGGAAGTCTGCTCCAGTAACCGTAACTCTTCATCATGCTCCACATTAACCCTTATACATGATACGGGCAGGTTGCCCAGTTTTCTCCCGATCATTTAAGCGGTCGGATAGAAGTTGAGGTGTATGTGGACTTTATCCCCTTTCATCGAAATGGATTGTACTTTGTATCTGTAACAAAAACAAAAATTGATTAATTACCTGTACAATACCAGTATTTTTGCGTTCACAAATCACTTTTTAGTGTTTGAATTAGTTTAATCAGTTTTAAAACGTTATAAATAAACAATCAGATAAAGTAACTAAAATTCAGTGTTGCCAACCTTGTGCCCTTGGTCACTTGAAAATGTGCAATTTTGCAGAAAATTATGCTTTTTCCCTAAAAATATTTTAAAGATATGAATAGGAATAAATAAAAAACTTTATTCGGTAAATTATGTTCTTGCCCTGTTGTTCGGTTTGACTGAAACAATTCTTGGGTTATAGGGGTAGCCATTTGTAAAGTAAAACTACCAAATTATCCTTCGCAACGTTTCGATATTTATTATATTTGAATTATTATTATTTGAATTCCATTTAAAACTTTATGTATAAAATTAAACTTCGAATAAAATTACAAAGATTGCACTTTAATGTGCACAAATTGTGCTACAAACCTTAAAATTAGACTCAAATCACACAATTATGCTACAATTGGTAACACTAAAATTTTATATACTGAATAACTGACACACAAAAAAAGAATAAAAAATAAAAATACTTACAACTATTTTTCATCACCACGTACACCATTCTTGGTGGACACTCCACCTTTTCCAAACTAGTTATTATTAGTTTTGTCCGTTTAGTAGACATTTTTTGTTTTTTTTTTGTTTTTATTCAACACTACTAGTTATAAAACTTGAATAAATTTTAAACGCTTCTTCAAAAATATTTATATGGATTTAGGCAGAGATAAAACAATGAAAGGTCTTCAATTTTGACCCCAACTACATACATGTTCAACTAAATTAGTATTTAGCATAAAATCCTCATTGTTCTTTGATAAAACTTTCAAAACATATTGTTTTGCAAAATCGTGGGTCACGCATTAGTTCAAACTCGTGTATTTTTTAGAGTCTGACTGGCGTCGTTTTAAAATTACGGCAATTTCAAGCATGTGGACGGGACAAATCACAAAATAGGATATGCAAAAAAAATTGTAGCCAATTTGTTATGTAATATTTCAACACCAAAATTAGCAAATATATTCTTCATTAATTAGACAATATTTTAAAAAATATAAATGCAAGCAACATGTTTTTATAGTAGAGATAATATCAATAAATGACGGTTGTGGGCGGGACAGGAAAAATCCGTATCCGTATATAAAAACAACAAACATTTCTGAAATGGTTGTTTTAAGAAAAAAGATATAGCTTTTAGTTTATAACAAAATACTAGTAAATTACACTAATTGATTGAGAAATAAATTTTCTGTAAGAATTCGTGACGAAGAAATAATATTTATTGGTTGTGGACGGGACGGTTGTGGAGGGAACAAAAAAACCTTAATAATTAAGGAATATTTTTTTATAATTTATTTTAGTCTAAACAACAATATCAACTAAATCAAAAGGAACAATAATGATGAACTAATTTTAACAATAAATTAATGATTAATGTTTTGTTATAGATATCTTTCTTATATTGTGTTGATGGGTCTGACCAATTTCCAACATTTTTTTGGACTCAGGCCTAAAAAAGTGGCATGATTGGAGCCATGCAATGGGCAGGACGCTTTTCCATCGAGAGGTTAACTTGTTCTTGTTCTCCTGAATCTTTTGGCTTGAAAAGTAGATAAGATTTATATTGGTTTTACCATTAAGTGCATTAAAAAAGTCTTTGTAATTATTAATAAGTAGTTTTTTACTTTTCACCATTTCCCAGGCTACTCTTTTAAGTTTCCCTTCTATTCCGTCTACAGCCCCCTTCCCGTGAGAAGTGGCAAATAAATTCCAAAAGCCAGATATATCGAAATCTTCTTGAAAATTACATAAATTGGATAAGGGTATAAGAAGTAAAACACTCAGTCTTCTCCACAATGGTTTATGTAATTTAAACATTTTTTTAATTACATAAGGTACTTAGAGTACATGTTTCGGTTTCAGATGAAACCATCATCAGCTCTGAAATACAAAAAAGGAATAATAGGATTTTTTCATACAAAATTGACACCCGTCAAAAACCGAAATGCCAGAGAAGAGCAACAAAATTAGCTTAAAAAGGTGAGTATACACTTACCTTGATAAATTTTAAAAAATACAGTTTGTTCGGCCACAATGAAGTGGGGAACAGGAATTTCCAAAATTAAACGAGGAATGAAGTTTTTACATATAGGCAAACATTATCAACCAGGAAAGAGGGATGTCTACCAGCTCAGCTATCAACGAAACTGTGGAGAATCTACGAGTTGAAAAACTTTATTTAATATGTAAAAATTTTTTATATATGAGGATTTTTTATGTTTAAAGTTTGAGGTTAGGAATTATTATAAAAGGTACTTACCAAAAAATTTTTTAAATCTTGACTATAAATTTAATTAAAATTAGTTCTTGGGGCCTTAAATGCCCTATAAGGTTTTCCAACTTTTCATTTTTGAAATGTTTAAGCACGCTAAAGCGTGGAGAAGCAAGGAAGTAACTCTCTCCATTTTGAATGACAAAATTAAAAAAAACTAGCTGACAGCTGTTAAAGCGGCAAATTCAAATTTTGTTTTCCTCGCGCTATGACAAACCTCTGGCCCTTACAAATTAAAATGAGAGTAATGTAAATTGACAAATTATTTTCTTTTCTTATCTCCCGTCATTTTTAGGAGGAGAAGGATGAGAGGGGCAGATAAAAAATGAATTTTTGGAAAATAAGACCACAATTCCAGAAAACCAATTTGTAGTGACATCTATCTCGAAGCGTTTAGATATCCTATTATTTCACAGTTTTCTCGCTTGAGGCACCCCCACACGGAGATGTTCCGAATCTCTAACAGATTGGAGAAGCTCAAGAAATCTTTTAATTTTTGAATGTATTGATTTTTGTTGGCTACGATGTTCATTTTATTTATTATTTATAATTAATTTTTATTTTAGTTTTTAGTATTTAATAATCTTTGTTGTTATGTTCTATTTCCTATATTATTAGCTAGTTTTTAATTCTTTTTCTTTTCTTTTTCAATTTAAATTGGATAAAGTAAACTTATTTTTGAACTGTGCTGCACAGCCGTCAGAAAATATGGATACACTTTTCAAAGCACTATAGGCATTTCTTAACTACTGAATTATTTCTTTTAGGAATGCCCAGACTGCAAACTTATCGTGTGATAACTTATCACTGATGATAGCAAACGAATGATGAGCATTTTTAGTTCAAGCAACTGCTGTAAATATTGTTACCTGTCTCTGGCTCCAGTGCGCACTTTGTATCTCATCCTGACTGATGCATGAATAATTTTCTGCGAAGTCTACTTGCAGGACAACGTTTTCTTCATTTAGATTATTTTTTTCTTTCTCAAAATTGCGTTCTTGTGTGGTTTTTACAAAGCAATGAACTTTAAATTTCTCTATAGATTCTTGCAGTTGGGGTTTATGAAGATTGACTTGCCACCTTTTCCATTTTATTTCGGTCTCCAAATCGGTATTTAAAGGCACCAAGACAAACTCAATATCGGTATCACAGTTTGGGCATAAGTTATTCATACAGTCAAAATTATCACAACATATGGCTGAGAGTAATGCCTTGGAAGATTTTGGAAATTCATGTACATTTTTGCAGCAAAACATGTTTGGGTCGATATTCGTAAAATTTTGTTAGTTTAACATCTAGTTCTGGATTTTCATGTATAAACAACTGATAAGCTTTTTTTATGGTATTAGTAACGTGCCGATTTTGCTTTTTTTCTTTGATCCCTGATTCATTTTTTAAAGCTATAACGTCTCTTTTTCCTCAGCGCCTGTCTACTTATCACATCCCTGCTTTAAAACCGTTTAACACTTTCCTTAAGTTGGTTTTCCAATTCGGTCCAAGGTGTTACTTTGTCTGCACAGACTAAACTTGTTTCTTTTGGAAATTCAGCATAAAAAAATTTCTTTAAAACCTCCTTTTTTTGGTCAGCCCACTTCGGCAATACAGTCTTAATTTTCTTTACCACTTCCCATCGCTTGTGGACTTTTAAATGAGTCAACTTGCAACTCTTCCTTTTTTCTTTGACGATACAACCTTTTTCGTAATGTTTCCTGTCGTTTCTTTGCATTTATCATATCTTTCGTGAAAAAGCCTTCCTGAATCAATTTCTTCTGCTTCTTTCTGCTGTCTCCTTTTCTTTTGGCATCCTTCTCTTTAAAACGCATTTGCTTATCAACATCCTCTTTGAGCTTTCTTCTGAAATCTATAGATTTTTCTTTCTTTGTCTTGCCATATTTTCTGTAAAAAAATATAAACTCATAAGTTGGCATAAGATTGACCGAGAAAAATTATTGAAAATATTTCGATCTTAAAATAAAAATCAAATTTATTAAAAAAAACTGATTTTTTTGGGTTCGTGGCGAATTAGCCTGTGGCGAATCGGCTTCGTGGCGGATCAAGCCTCAGCGAATCGGTCGCGGTATATAGATTACCAAAAATAAAAAACCTCACTTAAATACTTTGCAGCCCGTTCTGCATTAAAAATAAAATATTTTTGATATATATTTTAATAGGATCCTATTTTTATATATTTTTTAATGTATGGGTTGTGAACGGGACAATTTATTTTTAAAATTTTCTTGCAAAATAATTACATGATACAAAAAAAATCTTTTACTATAATATTGCCCTAAATGCAAGTCAAGAAAAAATAAAATTGAAAGTTCAAACTTTTTATTATTCAGTGGGATATGCCTACTTTTCTAAGATTTTGGTTGTGGACAGTAAATGAAAAAATATATCTACTTACTTTGATTATGACACAAAAAACTTGAAACCACTGACATTTACTCTGCCATGACAGCGTCTAAATGTATCACTTGTTTTATCCATGGCAAAAGTTAACTATTTTTTCTTAAAACAGCCTGCTATACAAACCTGAAAGTAATGAATGTCCCATTTTTTACGTGTGTAATTTTTTACATGTTTTTATAAGTTTCCTTCACAGTATTCCAAACAGAAATATTTGCCATACTAGAATGTGCATGAGAGAATAATAGAATGGGTTACTTCGGTCAAACCATATCTATATACTCGGATAGCCAGGCAGCCCTTAGAGCGCTTATTTGCCCGAATGTGACCTCAAAGCTAGTGTGGGAATGCCTTGATGAACTACTGAGACTGGCGGAACATAATAAAATAAAATTAGTATGGGTGCCGGACATAGAGGTATCCAAGGCAATGAAAAAGCTGACGAACTTGCAAGGCAAGGATCGTCAAAAAAATACATCGGACCAGAGCCAGCCCTGGAGGTACCAAAGTGTACAATAAGATCCCAGGTCAAACTCTGGATAAGGGAAAAACATGAAAGCCACTGGCTGGGAAGACAGGGGCTAAGACACAGCAGAGCCTTTATCAAAGGCCTAAATGCTAAGCTTACCAAAGACCTGATAAAGTATAGTAGGATGCAAGTGAGAACTATAATAGGAATTATGATCGGCCATATGGCGGTTAAAGTTCACCTAAACAACATGGGCCTGCATCACGAAGACCTGAGCTGCAGCCTATGAAATCAGGAACCAGAAACAGTAGAACATGTAATAAAGGTATCTAATATTTGGGGCAGACCCAATATTAACTGGGGACTACTCCATTAAGGACCTGTACAAACTTGCGCAGGGGATAAAATTAATGGAGCTGTTAGTCTAGGAACTAAGAGGGTGCACAATAAGCCAGTAATGGCTGCAGTGCAGTGACTGTGGCTTGCCACTTGGCAGGTTGGAGTCACAATCGAGGGGTTTTAGTCGGTAAGAATCCGACACTACCCGGGCCCTCCTGGTAGAGGAGAAATGACTGGCAGGAAAGTAGTTCGGGCGTCTTATTATATGGATTAAAAATATATTTTAATGCATTTTCGTATTTTATAAGAAAAATCCAAATCGCTTGAAATGGCCCATTATCAACTTGTTATTTTCATAAATTTTCCATACACAAATACTACAGGGTTACTCTAAAAACACATTCTATAGGTACAGTACTTATTCTACATTATATTACTGCGCATGCGTTAAAAATATCATTTGACATCTGAGGCATAATAAAAATAGTGACATAACGAATATCTCATCACTCTGAAATTAACCTTGCAGACTAAAACTTAAACCAGTACTTTTTGAACAGACCCTGTATAGTCCTTAAATTGGCTAACAAGCATATAATTATAAACCATTGTATGCATAATATCATTTCCATTTTCAACCTTCGAAACAAAGTTTTAGAAAAACCATGAGTTCTCAATCGTTTGATGTGTTGGTGTCTGAATCCGTTAAAAAGATTGAAAAGGTATGTAGACTGATTAAAACAAAAGAAAAATTTAATTATTGGATTTTTTCTATTATAAATTTAGTTTCCAACGTAAAAACTTGTTTAAAAACTAAGCTTGATTGTGTACAGAGTTTTTCCAAACCAGAAGCAAATCTGGCCCTTTTAAAATATTATATAAATTACTTAAAAAACCAAAAAAGGTTTAATTTTGGTAAAACGAAAAGGGTCAGATCTTTAAAAAGAAATTTGGCGTGGGAAGATGTGGAATTTCTTAACAATAACATCAAATAACATCAACATGTATTGTTTTATCTTCTAACATATTATTACTTTTAGCGCTAAAACTGTACAATATCGATTATTTATAATAATAATTAGTTTTCATAATAATCAGTTAACCATTCTGAGAATTGCAGCTTGTCCCTTACCTTTTTTCACTATTCAAATGGCAAAAAATCACAAAAAACTTGTTAACACACCACACTTCTCTGGTCACACAAGAAAAAGAAACCAAAATGGATACTATCCACTATTGAAACGTCAAAAGTGCGCGCCACCTAGTGAATTATGGGCAAATTAATAATTGTTAACTGCTCTGAGGTACATAGATGGAGACATCTTTACTCAATTTTTTAGAACAGGCGTATATGTTTTTCTTTAAAACACGAGAAGATAAGTTTGTGAGACACCGATTTGCACGTTTTTTTGAGAATGGTCCATATATATTTTTTTGAAATATAGTTTTACATCAGAAATAAAATGTAGTTTTTTATTAACAATCCAAAAAAAAATGGATATATATATTTATAGGTTCCCATTAACCATTTCGTTGATATTAATTTTCTTCCATCTCCGAGTCTGTGAATGACAGGAAACCATCAAGTTCCAATATATTAGGGGGAGGCTCGTTTGAAACCGTCGTCCTTTCAAACAAATCCTGGCATTCCTCACAAACTCCAGATGCATTAAACCATTTTATTTGCTGATATGTCTTGCAAAATCCGCACTGCATTCGATCATTTATTCTAAAGAGACTGCATACCGCTGTTGGTTTTTACATTTTTTTCTTTAGTGGGGTACACTAAGTATAAATTCCACCAAAATATTTCACATCTGGCAACCAATGCGCCCTGTTGAGTTGTGAAAGTACATGAGTAAACGCGTAAAAAAAGCACGGGACACAATTTTTTCTCGCCCTCTACCGGTCTCAGTATGGCCGCGACGGTTTTGTGACATGCTTTTACATTTCCCTGCATAACTCGGGTTTGTATTGGGATATTGATCTATATTATTAGTGATTATTAATGAGGGGAAAATGCTCTCTTCAACGCTATAAGGAACATCATGGTTTAGGTTTTAAATACTTACCAGAAATTAAGTTAAATTATTTTTTTTTTAAATTTTCTTTGTCTTTTTTTACCTTAATAACTTGAAATCCGTTGCATATAACCAAAATCAAGTGAATTACTTTTTGTTGGTAAAAAAATAAGCTTTCGAACGGTATACATGAATTCTATTTTATCACAAACAGTTACTGAAAATTTTCCAAAACAATGGAGCGTTGCACAGTAAGTCGTTATGATAACAAATTTATATAGCTATTTTATTTCAATGGCAACATTTTTTTTCGTTTTAAAATGAGTGATATTAGGCACACTGTCAGACATGTTTCAATCATTAGGACAAGAGAGAAATAAAACAATGTATAATACAATATTATTCAAATTTAATTTAACATTCAGTAATGTAATGTAATATCAATCAAGATCACCTAGATCTGGAACAAACAGGGGATCACCTAGTGGTCATCATGAGACAAAAGAAGTGGATAAAGCAGTCGAAAAGGTCTGTACAGCACTTTTTAACAAATTTGAGAGCAAGATGGATCAAAGGTTAGTGGATCTTAACTCCAAAATTGATAGCATAGCTGAATTGAAAAAAAGACGTCTCTAACATCAAAACTAAGGTAGAAAATAATTATGATTCTATTATTAATTTACAAGAAAGATTTGATAATCTGGAGCAAAAATCTAAGCGAAAATCTTTACGGTTCAATGGCATTAAAGAAGGCATAGAAAATGGTGATGACAAGAACCTGATTTCTATAATTTTATCACTCATAAATGATAAGTTAAATTTAAGGAGTGACAAAAGTAAGATAGAAGCGCTTTCAGAATAGGTCAAAGTGGAGAAGCTCCTAGATCAGTTATGGTTACCTTTGGTTGCATTTCCCTAAGAAATCAAGTGCTGCAAGCTAGAAAGTTGCTCAAAGGGACTAGTTATACTGTATATGAAGACCTTACCGCCCAGAGATACAACTTATTGCAACTTGCTAAAAATAAATAAGGAAAACATAAAGCATGGACCTCCTCTGGAAAAATATTTGCCTGGGACGAGGATCAAAACAAAAAAAATACTAATTGCATCCAAACGTGATATTGATGGCGTAGACGAAAACTAAATCGACACGGATCAGCCACACTTTGATTTTTAATATTTGAGACTTTTAGAGATAAGAATACGCTCGAGTTTTGGTTTTTTTTTTTAATCTGCATTTCTTGTTTTTCATTTCCATTCAACAAGTATATATGATTATATATAATAATGTTAAAATTACTATATATATTATTCTTTATATATTTAGGCCAAATTTATTTATGGGCTTTAACAAAAAACTCAAACACAAACCATCTTTTTCCAAATTTATTTAGTCTTAATACAGGGGGGTATTTGTAAAACAAGAATTTTGTAAAATTTGCTCACGCAAACGTGCGATCTCTATATTCAAGTTTCGAACTGATTTCGGATCTTCTGATTTCAGAGCAGTAGAGACCTGGCTAAAGGAAGATCCTTCAGATGCGATCCTTGCTATACTAGGGTACAACTTGTCAAGGGATGATAGGGGGACGCGGGGTGGTGGTGTTGCCTTTTATGTTAGACTGCTATACGTTTAAAAATATACCCGTTCCGCCAGTACGCTAGAACAACTTTGGATCTCGATAAAAATACATGGGAAATCACTATGCCTACACTCTATCGACCTGACGGAAATCTTATGTCTTGTATTAATGATTTAGAAAACAGTTTAGTATCTATAATACCAACCTATGATGCTGTGATATTTGGAGGCGACCTAAATATAGATTTGCTGATTGACCATCTGGGAGAAAAAATTTAAATAAACTCTTTAAAAAATATAGTTTTCATCAGGTCATAAGGGAGCCCAGATCACAAGCTGGTGAGTTGTAATTTACGTTTAGAAAAAGTGCGCGATCTGTCAGGTTCCGTACCTATAGAAATTATAGGAATTTTGATATTAAAACCTTTAACGAGGATCTTAAACAAATAGACTGGCATCATTTATATTCTTTTACTGAAGTTAATGCCATGGTAGATTTTTTTAATAGGTCGGTAAATATTCTTTTTGATGCTCATGCGCTATTCATTACCTCTCAAATTACAAAAAAGCCTGCGCCTTGGCTTACCCAAAATATTAGATTTATGATAAAACTAAGAAAAAAGCTCTCTTTAAGTATAAAAAACATAAGTCTGATGCTCGATGGCAGGAGTATAAAGATTTACGAATCCTCGTGTAAGCAGTAAGGAATGAAAAAAGGCTTATTTAAATTATAAATTTCAAACTAATCTTGAAGAATTCTGGCAAACTGAGTACTTGAACATCAACACCAATTCTGAGTCCGACCCTGAAAAAACTGGTAGCGTTGAAAACTTTAGTTCATTTTTTTCCAATAGCATTCCAAAGGTCGATTCTGTTAACTTTTATTTATCAAAATACGAAGGTCAAAAATATTGTTCCTCCATAACTGAACTCAATTTTAAAGAAGTGAAGGACGGAATAAATTTAAAAGTGATTTTGTGCTTAATTCCTTATCTGAATACTCATATTACTTGTATTATAAATAAGTGCATACGTTTAAAAAAATTCCCTGACCAGTGGAAAGCGGCTAATATCATTTCAGTAGCAAAAAAGAATAATCCTTTAGGGATAAACGATTTTAGCCCTATAAGTATTTTGCCCACGATGTCAAAAATTTTCGAAAAAATCTTATGCGAACAACTGTCCCATCATTTAATAAAAAATGCCCCCTACACTGTCGGGATTTCGCGCCAATCACCGTACCACAACTGCTTTGTTACATGTTACTGATGACATAATTAGGGCTTCGGATCAGGGCCAGAATACTTGCTTGGTTCTTTTGGGCTACTGCAAGGCGTTTGACACCCTGGTACATAACATATTATTTACAAAACTCAAATATTTTGGATTGGGTGGTGATGGTGTCGATATGATGACTAATTATTTTAACAGAAGATTTCAAAGGGTTTCTTTCAATGAAACATGTTCAGTTCCCACTCTTCAAAGTAGAGGTGTCGCACAGGGTAGCATCCTACTACGTCTTTTCACTATTTATACTCTTGATTTCCAAAAATTTCTCAAATATTTGGTTGGGCATCAATTCGCGGATGATTGCCAACTCCAAATCTCTTTTGATAAAAAAAGACGTGCATATAGCGAAAACGAGGACCTTGAATCCATATACAGAGTGTCACAACATCATGGACTAGTACTGAATGAGTCAAAAACTCAAGCAATTCTTTTCGGTACTGCTAGGAACGAATGTGTGGCGAATGGATTTTAAGTTTCTATTAACCAAACAAATATTAATTTATCAAACAGTATAAAAAATCTAGGAATATTGATTTATACTGACTTGAGATATGAAGCGCATGTTTCAAAGTTATTACAAACCAGTTATGGTAAGTTAAGAATGCTTTATTTGCACAAAAACTATTTAAATAAAAAGGTAAAACTTAAATTGTGCGATTCTTTGGTACTATCCCAATTGTCATACTGTGACTCTGTACTGGCCACCCCTTTTAAAAAGAGACCAAGAAAGTCTGAAAAAACTTCAAAATGCCTGTATAAGATTTGCTTATGGAGTGCGTAAATTTGATCATGTCTCACATTGTTATATAGACTCAGGATGGCTCAGACTTGATAAGCGGTTTTTTTTGCACATGTGCACATTGGTATATAAAGTTAATAGAACTCAACAGCCTCACTATTTATTTAAAAAGCTCTTAACACCCGACATAAACAGTTGTATGCAGTGCCCAGGCATAGGACTGCCCTGTTTCGTGGAGGTTTTAGTTATGTTGCAACAAAATGTTTCAACTCAATATATTATAAAATCAAGTCCTCTGATACAATACCTACATTTAAACAATCTTTAAAGTCACTACTTAAGGGACGAAATCTGAAGTCAATATATGTTGTATCTTAACATTTTTGCAATTATAAATATTGACCTGATCTTGACCATTTCCATGCTGCTTTGATTTCCGTGGTCTGAAATAGAAAATTGCGAACGTTTGTTATTTTTTGTGACTAATTTAGGTACTTAAATAAGTATTTACATAGATTATAGAATTTAAGTATGATAATTATATTTTTTATGTTCTTCACTTTATGTTATGTTTTGTAAGAGTGGTTAGATAGAATAGCTATGCTAGATCTCGCCACTCTGTATGATTATCATGTAAAAAAATGCTTGTAAACTTATAAATAAAGACTTTGATTGATTGATTGATTGATTGATAACATCCAAATAAAATAATATGTTGCTGTCATATGGAATAATATTTAAAGGAGTTGAGTAGAGGGCACTCTCAGAGCACTGTCCTTCATATACACAAAGTTTCGTACATCCCATTCCCATTTTATCACATTTACAAGAAGTGCATCTCTTGCGGCAAGTACAGGAGGTAAGTTGTACACAGTTTTTGGAGGCTTCTGGAATTGTTGTCCACACAGGTCGGTAAGATCCTTCTGAAGATACTACCCATCCCCAATTGCTTGGGGAAGGTATTGTGTATTGTGCCTCGAGGCTGTTATTCCAGATTCTTACTTGGAGAGTAGCTCGTTTAATATGTTGTCTCATAGTTTTCGATTTCTCGATCCTTTCTTGTAAACAATACTCTTCTGCAGTCACTAATGTTTTGAACATCTGATGTTTGATCATACAGTAAAATCACAAATCGCTGCAATACATCATAACATTTATCATCAATATTTGAGGTACCTGAGAGCTGATGCAATACACAATCAACTTCACGGAATGACATAAAAACAGTGACAACAAAACAAAAACTTCGTGGTAAGTCATCAATGAAGTAACTGGTAGGTCAAAAAAGTCAAGTGATCTCGGATTACATGGTGATCCGCAGTCAGTCTGTAACCAAGTAAATCAATTTATGGCAAATGTTGCAGTTGATTCTGTGTCAAAAATTCCTTTAATCAAACTATGAAAGTAACATTTCTTAAAATATAAAGTCAATGTTTTTGTCTCCTGTCACTGAAAATGAAATTTTTACAATTATAAAAAGTTTAAAAAACAAACACAGTTCAGTCTATGATGAAATATCATTATCATGATTAAATTTTGCTCTGAAGAACTGTGACAGCCACTTTGTTTCATAATAAATAATTCATTTAAAGAAGGTCATTTTCCAGCATCGTTAAAACTTGCACTAGTAAAACCTTTATACTTTCATCCTTTTCCAAAGTGTTTGAGGTGGCTATGAATGACTAAAAAAGTTTTTTCTAAGCTTAGTTCATCTCAGCATGGTTTTTTGAAGGGAAAGTCTGTTGAAACTGCAACATATGACTTCCTTGAAAAGGTACTGGAAGGGACTGAAGGTAAGAACAAAGTTTTAGGGGCATTTTTAGACCTATCAAAAGCCTTCGACTGTTTAAGACATAAAGAACTCCTAAAAAAAATCCTATGGTATTGGAGGACCCGCACTTTCATGATGAATATCTTCATATCTATCAGATCGAAGGCAAAGGGTGGCACTGGACAGACTAGGATGTTGGTATTTTTCAGGGGACATAACTGTCTCCCTGGGCGTACCGCAAGGTAGTGTCTTTTACCAACATTATTTTTTGGGCAGAAACATGTTCTTTCTGAACGGGCAAGACTTGGACTGGAAAGAGCCTAAAATTGATTTAATGGGAATGGTCTCCTGCTAAATTGTGATAAGTCTGTGTTTGTGTGTTTCAGAAGAGCGCAGTAAAGGGATCAGTACCCGGCGGCCCTTGAATTGCTCTCGCAGGATTTCGGGCTATCTCAGAGTGTGAGGTTCTTGGGTATGGATATAGATCAAAGCTTGACATGGGAGACTCATATAAAGCAAGTTTGCAAAAAACTCAATTCTGCGTGTTACTCTCTCAGAGTTTTGAGAAATTATCTAGACCAAGAAACACTTTTGTCAGTATACTATGCCAACTTTTATTCATCTCTGAGATATGGCTTGATTTTCTGGGGGGATGCTTCGGGGGTTTTGGTTGCGGAGCCTTTTAAAATTCATAAAAGCGTGATTCGTGTTATCTTGGGGATGAAAACTACAGAATTTTGTAGAGGAAAGTTTCATTGAATGTTCTCACATTTTATGGCATATACATTTGTGAATGTGTCATGTTCTTATTTAAACACTTTCAAAAATTTGAACATCTTGTTCCTTGGATTCATGTCCCACTAGATCTTTACAAATAAATGTTCCCCCACACAGACTAACTTTAACAGAATGTGTGCATAACATTTTTTAATAAATTACCGCATAACATTTTTTAATAAATTACCGCATAACATTTTTTAATAATTTACCCTTAAATCTAAGGAGGGAACAAAATACAAAAACGCTGCTTAAATTCTCAAAACCCTTTTCAAAGTTTTCAGGAAAAAATAAGGTGCATTTTTGACGATAGTCTTCCGTTACGAAAAATTAAAACAAAAGGTAACAAATCTTGGGTAACAAAAGGGATAAAAATTTCTGGTAAAAACTTAAGAAACCTTTTTACTATCAGAAAGTTCACAAACTGTCAAAGGTTTATCCAGTACTTTAATAAATATAGGTCCATCTATAGAAAGGTCATAAAAAAGGCAAAACAACTATATTATAATAAGCGTATAAGTAGGGCTGATAACAACAGTAAAGCATACTGGGATATTATTAATGAGTTTAGGAGTAAAACGCCAAAATTATTGACATCAGTGCGCAACATCTCAATAGTTTTTATACGCCAATAGCAGCAAAGTTATCAGAAAGTCTTGATTCCATTATTGATCCACTATCCTACCTTCCGAGTATTAATTACAAAGATAAGTTTAAATTTAAAATGACAAATATAACGGAACTAAAATAGACTCTTAGATAAATAACGAAACAAAATTCAACAGGCACAGATAACATATCTGCGAATTCTTAAAAATCTACCAGAAAATGTGTTGCAAGTACTAACAAACTGCATAAACTTATCTCTAAACTCAGGTATATTTCCTTCTTGTCTAAAGTCAGCAATGGTAGTTCCTATATTCAAGGGGGGCGAAACCACAAATACTTCGAACAATAGACCCATTTTTCTCTTAAGCACTCTCAAAAATCACAGAAAAAGTTGTAAAAGTGCAGCTTTTAGAATTTTTTAAAAAACATAATATTTTAAGTCAAAACCAGTTTGGATTTCAGAGCTCCAAAGGTACGAACGTGCTCTCTTCTCATTCTTGGACTGGTTCAACTCCATGCTTACTGAGAGAGATCAGTTTGTGAGAGCAAATGGTATTGACTCTTTTAAAATTAAGATAACCCATGGTGTCCCACAAGGGTCTGTCTTGGGTCCTATTTTATTCCTTGTTTATGTCAACGACCTATTATCTTTACCAATATCAGGGAAAATAAAAGCTTTCACAGATGATGAAACCTCTCTTTGAACTGCAAATACACTAGGTAGTTTTAAAACAATCATAGAGGAAGACCTTTTTCAAATCAAGAAATGGTGTGACACAAAAAAACGTTCTTTTAACATCATAAAAGACAAACATATTAACATTTAAGTGCTTAATACCCGATGTTCAACTAGAAGAAAAATGTATACAAAATATATCAACTGTAAAATTTTTAGGGGTGCACATCGATTCCCAATTAAAATTTGAGTTACACATAGATAATTTAAATAAAAAACTGTCTAGTGCTTGTTTTGTAGTCAGGAATATTGTACATGAGCTGGGGAAAAAGGCTGCCAGAAACGCATATTTCTCACTTGTGGAGTCCCATATTAGATATGGAATTGCTTTTTGGGGATATTCGACACAAAAATCGATCCAGGCAGTCTTTGAACTACAAAAGAGAGCTCTTCGCTATATTTGCAAAAAAAAACTGCAGAGAGAGTTGTAGGTCGTTGTTTATACAGGAAGAAATTTTAACTGTACCTTGCATTTTTATTTTGGAATCTGTTAGTTTGGTCTTTAAGAAGTTCTCAGGGTCTGTTAACAGTCGGCATTATAGTCTCCGTGACAATAATTACCTTTACCAATACCAAAATTTACACTAACCAAAAACTCGATGATATATGAGAGTGTTAAACTGTATAATCACCTGCTTGACCAAATAAAGACTATTGATGATTACAATTGTTTCCGAAGTAGTGTAAAAAAAGTTTTGGTTACCAAAGCGTTTTATACCTTAGGGGAGTTTTTTCAAATTTAATAGTGTATATATAATTTTAAAATTATGTTTAATGTGACTAATATTATTGTGTTCTTTATTTTAAATTCTGCACTCCTTACAGTTACATCTTTTTTTCTTTAACTGTATATGTCTAGATGTGTATTTTAAAACTCTCTTTATAATTATCTACTTTGAATGTTGTTGATATTTTTACACTTCAATAAAATTTATTTAATATTATTTAGACAACTAGATTAATATTACTTGATTAGTTTAAGATTATTTGCTTTGTCAATGAAATTTTGAATTTTTACGCAATAAAGCTTATTTGAAATTGAAAAAAAAATTGAAAATCTCCATAGATACAAAAAATCTGTTTTTGAGTATATAAAAAACATAGAACCATATTCTCTAGAAGAATATCTGGCTTTCTCTCCTGGCTCAACAGTATAGTGTGTGTTCCAAATATTTTAAATTGTTGTTTAACTTTTTATTCTGTTATGTTATTTTATTATAAATGCGTATGGTCCTATTGAATGAATGGATTAACAATTAACATTTTAAACTTTTTAATACAGGTCAAATTATTCTAAATTATGTATTTATTGCTAAGGAATTAACCAAGTGTTTCAGATGTGAATGAAATTAATGAGTTTTTTTTTCTTTTATATTTTTAAAGTAAGTAGGGAAGAGATTTGAATCTTTATCTAAGATTATATTAGAAGTACTGTTTTGCTATTTTTTCTTTTGACGCTATTTGCTCAAATATGTACAAAATTTTATGCAAATAAAGAAATACAGTCAGTCAAGCAATCTTCTTGCCAACACCACAAAATGTAGAAACGGTGTCGCAACCAGTTAAAGAATAAAAACCCACCATATTTTTGCAAATTTCAGGTGAAAGTTTGGCAGAAATCTCATGAATTGGAATATATTTTCTGTGTTTCCCACAACCATACTCAATCCAGAGTTCAATAATATTTTGTATTTCTGGAAAAAGTGAAATTGAAATAACCACTACATCTGAGTCCACAGTTCGTATTAAGATGCGACTATGTCCACTTGTAGAAGTAGTCGACCATCTGCTTCTTCGTGTGAGGCGGGAGAAAGGCTTGATACATCCGTAGATGTTGAAGTGAGGACTCTGTCATTATAAGTATTTGTTTTTGTGGATAGTCGTCTCACCATTTTCTTCGCTAGCAAATGGAACAATTGTGTCTTGTTCTCGTTAACGCATAGGAATTGCTTTAATTTTTTTTTGTTTGGAATTGCAGTTGAGTCTGAGACTTTAATACCTATGCCACTGCCTCTGCTTTCTCGCGTATCTGCCTTTAAACTATTAATAGCATATCGGTCGAACGCAATATCTAATCGTGAACTATTCTTTAGTTGATTAGTGAAATATGCTTTGAAAACATGTTCATAGCATTGGGAAAATGTACCACCACCAGGGTTAAGCATGTGTATGACGGCTGCTCCCTCAAATATTTTAGCTGTTACATTCGGTTGACTGTGATCAAAACTAATTTCAGATTTTATTTCGATGCAGTCAATAATATCAAACTTATTTGTTGGTTTTCTGAGTTTACAACTTCCACAATAGTCTTTAGAATAATCTTTAGAATTTTAACATTTAAAATTTATTTCATAAAGGAAACTTCAAAATTTATGCGTGCAATGTCAAAACTGATATTTCTTTAAAACTCAAGATGGCGGACAGATTTAAAAAATGGGTACTTTTGACCCCCCTGCAAAAAAACTATGTGCGCCACTGTGATAAATTTAAGATACGCTGTAAATAGCCTTATCATTTAAAGGTGTATAACCGTTTTGTTTTTTTAAATCGGTTAAGAAATAACAAATTTCTAAAATGTTAAATTTGATGGTGTTTGTGTGGTAGAAAACTTTCTTACCATAGGTCATCTTTTTATTCGACGTTATAACTGCACAACTTTCTTATTTCTTAACCGATTTAAATAAACGTAACGTCTATACGTTAAAATAATAAGGCTATTTAGCGCACAACTTATTTTTTTTACAGTGGTGCCCAATTTTGTTTCAGGAAGGTAAAAAAAGCACTTTTCATATTTGTCCGCCATCTTTAATTTTAAAGAAACGGCAGTTTTGACATGAAGTACATAAAATGTGGACTTTTGGCTTTTAAGAAAGTTTAAAATCTTTTTCTCTAAAATTCTGATTATTTTTGATCAAACCATATACCGTTGAAAAGGTGATAACTTTTAGTGAAACAGGCTTTTACCACACAAACAGCATTAAACGTAACACTGCAGAACTTTCTTATTTCTTAACCGATTTAAAAAAATCAAACCGCGTACATGCCTTTAAAGGATAAGGCTATTTAGAGCACATCATAATTTTGTTACAGTGGCGCACACAATTTTTTTGCAGAGGGTTCAAAATATCCATTTTTGAAATCTGTCCGCCATCTTGAATTTTAAAGAAATTTCAGTTTCGACATTAAGCGCATAAATTTTAAAGCTTCCTTTTATAAATAAACTTTAAATTTTAAATTTCGGATAATTATTATGGAAGTTATAGGCAATCCAAAAAGTCCGGTTATTTCTTGGAACACCCTATATAATTACCATGGCTGGCGTGGCAATTTTGTCATTTAGAAGTGGAAGCAATGACGCATTACACATTATTTTTCTAACACCAGGTTCATTTTGTGCATGAAAAGCAGCAAACAATGCTCTGGACTCATGCTCTATATCTTACATATCTTCATTATGCACTCTTTCCAGAACGGAGTTAAGCCAAGGATTTAAAACTTTCATAGGGGTGAAGGCAGGATCATGATGAGGTTTACAGTTGGCAAAGGTGGGCCACTTGTAACTTTACCAGTCGCAGGAAGTGTAGTGTATTATTCAGGGAGGCCATTTAAAATTTGATTGTTCCATTGCTCTATACGAATGCTGTCGTCGTCAATCTATCATTTCTGCGCTGTGAGGATGCTGAATAATCGTAACACTTGAAACATGGAAAGAAGTGCCGGCAGTAGAGGAAGATTGATTGTGATCAATGTTATCTATGGCTGATGTTACAAACACTGCGGGAGAAAACTTTGGCTGGTAAACACCATCTTCCATGTATTGTTTACACAACACATTTGCAACTATGGCTTCTACTTCTTGTACTCGAGTATATGGAACACTCAAACCCAGGTGACACAGTTTATCTATAATTTTCTTTTTCTTAGTGACAGAGTGAATCATAAGACCCACATATAGTGGTAGTGGTGTTTCTCTCTCCAGAGAGTGACGTACATTCTGAACTGTTTCTTTTCTAGCATGCTTAATGCTGTTATATCGAATAAGTTGGGCAATTGACAATCCTGCGTTATGTCCAGGCGTTTCTGATGAGACACCCAAGTCAATATTGGGACCCTCTAATTTGGTATATGTCTGCCATCTTTCTCTTTAACTAGAGGGTTAATGCATAACTCGCTATTGACAATGAAGTCCTGAAAGTAGCGCTTTGTACACGGATATGTCAACATTGCACATCACGCATCACTATTATTGTTATTTGATGATGACTAACAACGTCAAAAAATAAGCAAATAAAAAATATTCAATTGTTGGATTTCGCCTTCGGCTCAGATTACGAACTTCGTCTCGATTGTGTGCAAAGAGTTGTTTTCTAACCTTGTTTTTTTAATATATTTTAATTACAAATTATAATCAAGTTGAAAAATAAAATGTAACTTCTAGATACTAATAATTTAACTTTTATTGTTTCGTTTTGGTTCTTTGAAATTAAAACTAATATAGGTCCCCAACTATGCTTTTGCGACCCTGTATAATTTTTAAAAAAGAGCAATACCGGCCACTGTTTATTTGCCTCACCCTGTATACACTCGTTTCACAACGTATTAAAATAAGTATTTAGCAGTGAGCTAGAGTGCACATTTTGATCCGCGTGGTCTTTTTTCTAAGAAAAGCCTCTTACTAAAATAACAAACAAGAAATCTACCACTCACCGAAAAATTAAGTGCATTTTTGTGCCTCACACATAAATGGAAGGTCTACCCATTTAGCATGAAAAAAAAGCTAGGAATATATGCTTGGGACGGATATAGTGTCGCCACCCAAATCAAATACCTACCTACACATTAAGTCAATATGCGGCTTTTTTTTTTGATCACCCGCATGGTGATTTAACGCTACCCTACAGTTTCGACCTCACACAAACGCAAATAAATGTATCTTTTCTATTTTAAAAGCGTTGGATTTTTAACCTAAATAATATGTATATTTTTTAACTTTGTAGCAATATTTGTATTCAGATTAAAAACGCTAAGCACTACAAAAAACCGCATGGTAGAAAACTAAGCTTTTGCTATGGCTTTTGCTTGGTGTTTTACCATTTATCTTGGCAGCGCTTTGCGTTTTTTTTTTATCATGCTAATATGGGCCCAGAGGTAACTCTTATAGTAAAAAGTAAAACACCTTTTTTTGTTACCATAATTTGTTTATATTTTTAAGACAAATTTATTTTGACAGATACATATCTATACAGCTTTTCTCCTATACATTCCAAAAAAAACATAATTTTATAAGGTAACCAAAACATACACAAAATTAATTATTAAAACGCAAAAAAAAAACCTATTGTGTAGGGATTAGTACAGCATGTTTTTAATAATGAATAGATTTAAAAATAATCATTTTTTTTTTAAATAAATTGTCTTGTAATTAATTTGTCCAAATTCAATTCTTTTGTATTTTTTCTTCGTTAAAAAACATTCTTCTACGTTCCAAAAACCTGGGCCTCCGCCCCGCATTTCGGCCTTTTCAGCTCCAAAACACCTATCTCGAAATCACTCGAAAATATACTCTATGGCCCCTTGCAAGTCGTGAAATTCTTTGTATTCTTTGAAATATCAAACCAAGACATTTTCCTTGTAACGTAAATATCTTAATATAAAAAAAAGTCACATCGTTTTATTATATAGTATCTCGTCAGCTTCTGAAAGATATCTGCTAAAGTGTGGAATCACAAAAAGAGTATTTTGTAGGTTTTCTTGTGACATCAATTGAAAGAATGTAGGTTCGGTAAATAATCCATAAATAAACTGCTGGCAAAACAAAGCTACACTCAAATATATTCTTACTATTTCTAGTTCCTCACTGGTAACTTGCGGATTCGAATTAAGTTCTTCTGCTTTTGTTATGAATTGCCAGTACAGTTCGGAGATATAGCTTGTAACTAAACTAATGTTTAAAGTCATTTTGCCACTAATTAATTTTATTCAACAAAATCGATTTTTAGTCTTGACTGCGTTCGGTCACTTCACTCTGTCCAAGGTATGTTAAAGTACACTTTTGATAACTGTTTACAGCTTGAATAAAGTCTTCGCTGAATGTTTCCACCACTCTTTTTGGTAAAAACGTTTTAAACTTGTTTTCTAGCGAGCTGTCACATAAAGTCACCAAAATTGATTTTTCATATCTAGCGCTAATTTTCTGCATATCTTCTATTACATAAGTTTGATTCACGTTTAACTTGCAAAATGTTTTTACTTCCAGCGACATGTTTTTCAGTTCATTTAATTATGCATAAAAATTTGTCAAAAAAATTTGATAAATTTTCATTTTGATGGTTTTTTTAAAACGTACGAACTTATAATAACACAATGTGTTGGACGAATTATTCCTTTATATGTTTTTTACTTCCCTCACTATTTAATATTTCAAGTAAAAAAAAATCAGATTTTTTTAATTTGTGATGATGAGTCTGTGGTTGTTAATTTTTGTAGGTGTTCCTCCAAGGCAAACCAGGCATGTTTCGGGGTAAATTAATTGGGATAATTTATCCTCACATACGTAACATGTTAATTTGTTTTTCTCACAGTTCATTTTATCCATATAATGAATATTAACATGTTCATTCTTACCCACTGGGAGATTAATTCCGTGGTTGAAATAACACGACTCCGTAACACACATCCCCTTCTCAAGGTATCCCGGTTTTACGGTTTTATCCGCTCTGACATGTTTGCTCCTTACGACATCAGATTGTCGCACAGGCGTTTTCCTCAAAAACCCCTTCATCTCCTGCGTCGGAGTCTTCTTCAATCGATGCCATTATTTTGGTCCATGTCCAACACCATCTGTTCCCTGCAAGAGGTTAGATCCTCATATCTTCTGGCAAAAAACACTTTTTCACCAGAAACGAACTCAACGAAATCACTCATTTTGTTTAATTTTTTAAAGCAAACTCAAAAATCAAATCCAATCTAAAAATCGAAAGAATATACGGCTATTTATATAACAATACTCTCCCACCAAAAAAATGTATGTAATAAGATAGGTGAGAAGTCACTCCTCCGTTAAAACACTAAAGTAGTGGTGGGAGAAAAGTAGAGGGGTTAAGTAAAGTAGTGGGAATAGAGAGAGGGGCGAAGAGAGTAAGAGTGGTTGGAATGAAGAGTAGAGGAAGAGAAGAAGAGAGAGAGAGAGAGTAAAGAGGATGGGGTGAAGAGTGGGGACAAGGGGATGAGGGCTAAGGGGGTGAGGGGTCAAGGGGGGGGTTGAAGGGAGAGCTGAAGAGGGGGGATGGCCACACATTTACTCATATTTGTAAATGGCTAACATCTCCTTTCGTTCCTAAATGACGCGTTTAGTTGTGGTGTACTGTAAAACCTGTCTCTTCTGGCCTTTTTCAGGAGCCAAAGTTTATCTTCTGGCCCTATTTTTTTTGGAGGGCCACCCCTATGTCGGTATTCTGGGATTCCATTCCCCCGTTGACACTTTTTTAAACGTGAGATACACGAGTGACTTAGTCTTGCAATTTCTTTTTGTGTCCACCCAATATTTAATAGTCTTGAAACAGCGATTTTGCTCTTTTAGCGTTAGACGCAGCATTTTGTAATAAAATGGTTCTTTTCCTATGACTGTGCCCCTACAATACCCCCCCAAACATTTAGTTTTTGGGGATACTGTGTTCTTACGTCAAAATACAAATGCAAATTTTCCCTCGACCAATATCATACGCGTGTTGGGTTATGACGATTCCATAATCGAAAAGTGTCTGTGAAAAGAATAGATCTCAGAAATTTCTCACGACGTTTATGACGCTTTGTAAGAATGATAACCATTCTTTTTGAGAACACGTAAGACAGTGGATGAAGACGTATCAACTGCTTCGGCAATTTGGTGGCTAGTTAATATTCGATTTTCCACTGCAGCGCAAATCATCACATCTCGTACTTCCTGTTCATCATTCAAAACAGTGTTTTTTTATGGTTTCTTGGCACTACACAGCCAAACTTTTAAAATTCTGCACAAATCTATGAATCGTTGATAAACTAATTTCTGGGCGATTTACAAAATTATCCAAAAAAATTTCTTGAAAAAGTCTCAATGGTCTGCCTTGATAGTACTATTTGACCATCTGCAGTTCTTTGGCAATTTCGTAGATATCAATTTTTAGTGTTAAAAATGTATTATTTCACGTAAGAACTTACCAATCTGTTTCTCGAGCAAGGCAGAAATAAAACAAAATAATAAAAATAAAATAAATTTCGAAAAGATAACACTGCAATATGCTTCGACCCCACCTCGATCGTACGGCACGGAGAGTAATTAGACTTGATTTCCCCTATGTTCGCAGTAGCCTGAAGCTCATTGTATATCCTGGTAAAACTAACCAACTAAAAACTTTTATTTAAACTGGAACCTCCTCCAGAAAAATAAACTTAAACGGATCCAATCATTCAGGCGTTATCCTGTAATGATTTCTGGAAGAGCAATCCCTGACTAGTTGCGTGATAACATCATTGCTTCAGGGCAACCACATTGGACTCCGATATCCTTGAATGTGGTTGACCTGTCACACTGGATCCCTATGGATCGGGTTTTCGGGTTTACAGACCGACTCGGTCCTCGTGATCGGGAACGAGAACGAGAAGTGGAAGTTCGGGTTCGGTTAATTCTTTTAAAGATGGCCCGGCACTGGCAATCTTTGGATCTGGTATAAAGCCGCCCGCATTGGGAGCAAAAGGTTACCCGTAGGCCCTTGCATCGATCTCGGCGATGCCCTACCTTCCCGCACCTCCAGCAAAGATCGGGTTGTATCTTGATAAACACGGCACTCTCCATTTGGATGGTCGAGACCGGCCGGGTGTCATTAAAATCGAGTTCGACATTATCTTTATTATTTTCTATTATCTCGATAGAAGACTATGGGGTCATTCCATTTCAAATCAACCAAAAAATCACAAAAATTTTACGCGACCAATTCCAATTTTGATGATTTTTGGTATATATTTTCTTCTTACCATAAAAGTTGAAAATGCAAATTTTTAGATTTTTTTGATTCGTAGTTTTTTTTTTTAATTTTTCAAAATAAAAAAGTCAGCATTTTGACCTTAACAAGAATGTACAAAACTAGCAATATCTCGAGAACCACTTACACTAGGAAAGTAATAAATGGCTCATTTTAAAGTCATTTTGAAGCTCTTTTTTATGAAATATCACAACATAATTTTAACAAAAAAAAAATTGAAAATAAAAAATTGAAAAAAAAAATTGAAAAATTCAAAAAGGCCATTTTTAATTTTTTTGAAAAAAATATATAATTTTGGTCAAAGTGTTACTTAATTATCCACAAATTTTATGATGGAGAAATGATGGGTTCAATGTCAAAAAAAATATCAAAAATATTAAGTACATTAAAAATCATGCATTTAAAAAAATAAACATATTTTAGGAGCACCAATAGTGCACTGGATATTAAAATAAATAAATTTGTTGGATGGATACAGGTTTTAAAAAATACCCAGAGGCTTTATCTACAAATTATTTTATTTTAAACTCGCAAAAGAAATAAACAAACTTTTCTACTTCGTTGATAAAAATTAGACAGAAAACACTAAGACTAACTATATACCTTAAATTTATTTTTTTAACTTTCTTTTAAGAATTTCTGATGAATCTGACATTTCTTTTTTGCTGACATTGTAAGTTCTGCCAGTAGCAGTGTTGGGTTCAACTTTTTTTATAAGACTTTCTGGTTTAATAATTAAAATATCTTGAGGTGTTGGGTAAAAAAATGATGAGGCAGGTCCTCGTGGATGAAGAAAGCTTACTTTCAGTTCTCCGCTCTCATTATTTTTCCCCAAGACACAAGCCAGCCACCAAGCACTGTCATATTCTACAGTGACAAACCCTGACTCGATATTTTGCAAAATAATGCTTCCACCTTTAAAAAGATTATGTGTTTCGACCTCTAAGCATGTAGAAAACTGTTTTGCCAAAAACGTGCTTTCTGTAAGAGGAATTACAGCATGAATTTTTTGTGTCCCCGGTATTGTTAAGACTTCCGCAAATCTTTTATTCAAAATTATTTCATGATTTGTATAATCTGCTTCTGTGCAATATTTAAAATCAATGCCAGATATGTTTTCTTCACACCAAGTAAACAATTGTAGAGGTGTCATTATTTGATTGTCATAGGGCCTCTGCAAACTGGCTTTGGCAGCAAGTCTTTTAACAGTTCCTCCCAAGCCATCGCAGGCACTTTTGCCATGCGAGGTGGCAAAATAATGCCACTCTGCTTCAACACCAAAATCTTTTTTATGCAGGCATATATTCAGAAAATTCTTTTTGTTTTTGTACTGCGCAGCACATCCATCCGAAAAATAAAAAATTTTGTTAAGTCCTGGTATTTTGATTTTTAAATCAGGCATTAATTTTTTTAAAAATAAATGAAATGGAATTGTATTATGTGTCAAGCTTTCCGAAATAAACACATAATTCAGGTTGTGCAGTTTACCATCACTTAGAAAATAAATGGCAAAAGGGTGGAGGGTTGCCTGGCTGTTATTCCAATGATAAGACTGGACTTCATCTTGCATAACAAAGGAATAATTTTCCGCAAAGTCGCAAGTGATCAAAGACTCTCCAGGTTTAAGGTTAATTTTTATTTCATTGTATCTATATTTTTGCATTTTTGCAATAAAAGAATGTGATTTAAGTTTTACAAGATCATCAGTAAATTCCTGGACAAAATCATCACTTTTCTTAACAACGGTTTCCATAGTACACCTATCTACTGAGACCCACTTTTTAAATGAGACCTCATCAATTAATTCTTCCTCAAATTTTTCTATTAACGTATTTTTAAACTGTTCTACTCCAGGACATTGCTTGCATCTATTGCTTAAAAAACAGTCCACTGAAGGTGGATTACACATTAGTTTATAAAGGCAATCATGATAAGATATTGCAAGAGGCCTGTTATTTTCATCATATAGCTTATTTAATTTGGAGCCATTGAGCATTAGTTTTATATTTTGATGTATAGTACATACACATACAGTATGAGTCCCACTTTTTCCTGCCAGTATACAGTTTTTGGGTCGCAGTTCACAAAATTTTGAAAACCCAATTTTTTCATTGGGGTACTCAGTTTTAAACAATGCATAAATTTCTTTTAAATTAGCTAAGACTAATTTTTTTTGTACATATTCTTTTTCAGCTCCATATTTTCTGATAACAACATAATCTTTTTTACCTGGCATGGTCCTGCTAATGTCATCCCTTTGGTAAAAATCTACCACTATTTGGGCCACTCTATCACTAAGGGTCTTTCCCGGTTTGGGGTTAGGAGAACATAATATCCCATTGTCCTTAACTAACTGTTTTACAGCTCTGGCCAAATATTGAGAAACTCCAAATTCTTCTTCAATCTTCTTTCTACTCCAACTTTGAGGTAAACATGATAAAACTAGTATTTTCTCACTCCTCTTTTCGCTTTTTAAAAATTTGTCCTTTAACTGCTTAATCATTTCACTTTCGTCACTCTGGCATTCCTTTACTAGCGTTGAATCTGATTCCTTTGTAAATGCTTTCGCAATTGTATGCTGTACAATATCAATTTTTTCTTTGTATACATTTTTTCTTTTAATCGGCGACACACCAAGAAGCTCCAATGACTTGTTTAAAAGAGTAAATGAGTCAGCAGGATCTTGAAAATCTGGATCATTTTCTGGAACTTGACTGGGTCTAAAAAAATTTAAAAAGTTAGTTTTTTATAAGAACTTAAAAAGGGGGTAACAGCTGACCCAAAATGTGTACATAATGCCAAGAAATTTGTACATAATGTCTGTATTCTCAAAATGCCATGCAAAATAATGCCATGCAAAATAATGCCATGAGATTTTTCCACTCCGTACTTGACGCAATTGGTTTAGTTTATTAATTTTATATTAAAAAATACTATTTGTTACTTACCCTGCCTCATCTTCTTCAGATGCCTTAAACTCCTTTGAAAGCTTTAGTCTACAACCATCACAGATTTTCATTCCCATTTTGACATTTTTGTAACTGCACATCCACTTGGTCACATTTCTTAATTTCCCAAAATGCTTAATTTTTAACTCTAGTGGATCACAGCACTTTACTTTATATTTAGTCCATCCACTTGCCTCACCCATAGTTGAAACTTTTAAAATTACACAGAGATGACTTCTGATAAACCTTCAGTCGAACTATTATGTATCGATTATTTGGAGCTGTATCAGGAAGATACTTGCCAAAAATTTAAAATCAATTTATGCAGGAATTTTCATGTCAGCAAATCCCCACAATGTACCTAAACAGACCAATAAAATGAAGGAGGTGTGTCCTTAATGTTAAACAGGAATAAACAGGCAGTATTTCACAAAAGTATTGGCAGGTTTATACAGGCATATTTTCCTAAGAATTGGAACATCCAATAGTACGTCTCCGGTGGAAAAGAGGTTTTGTAAGTAAATATTACAATGGGGGGCAATGTTAATCTGATTACTGATACAGAATGAAACGTAGGATATAATTTTTTATGAAATAAAATATTGTTAAATATTTTTATAATATCGCTTTAAACCCCATTATATTCTTCTAATTACCAAAATGCATTGTCTATTTATAGGCGATTTTTCATGCATGTGACATTTTTAATAAATTTTTCCACATTGAACCCATGATTTGTCCATCTCAAAATTTTGTGAATAGTTTAATAACACTTTAAAGAAAATAATATAATTTTTTGAAAAAAATTAAAAATGGCCTTTTTGAAATTTTTCAAAAAAAAATCAAAATTTTTTTTTTTATTTTTTTTTCAATATATGTTATGCAATATTCTCATACGAAAGGTCTTTATAAGAGCTTTAAAATGAACCTTCACCTACTTTTCTATTATAAGTGGTTCTTTGGATATTCCTAATTTTGTGCGCACATGTTAAGGACAAATAAGTGACTTTTTCGATTTTCAAAAATTAATTCAAAATAAACAACTGGTCAAAAAAGTCTGAAATTTTGGATTTTCCAGTTTTTTGGTAGGAAAAACATGTATACTAAAAATCATCAACATCGGAGATGGTGTGGTAAAATACCCTGGTTGACTTGATATGGATTGACCCTATGAGAACTCGCACAAGTCATCATCGGAGCGGGTGGTCAATTCTAAGAGCGGTGAGCTCATGATACTAAAATAAAAGAACAGGTTCTTGGCAAACTCTGATCAACAAAAGCATACCGGTGCTGTTTTTCCGTGTTTGTAGAAAACCAGACAGAAGATATTAAGGGATGGTTAAGGATAACTAAACTAAATTAAAACTAAATCCCGGTGGACTGAATAATTAACCACAACTAATTCCAAGGAAAATAATATCAACTCTAAAAAAAAATTAACAAAAAAAATCCAGGTACATCGAAATCACAGACACGGACGGAACACTACTTTATGTTAACATAAACACGAAGTCCACTCAACGTCGTAAAAAAGTTCCTACATTTCTGATTCGGCCGTAAGTTGGCTGGGCGGTAGGTCCGCAGACGCTCTTTAAACTCCTCCGTCCACTCCGCCGGAGAAGTGTTAAGCACCACTTCAGCTATTTGCTGATCTTCGGTAAGGATCGGTGGTGCTTCTTCTGGGTCGACCGGTGGAAACTGGAAGCTCCTTCAACATGTTGTCGAAGTATTGTTGATCCACCGGCCTCTCCAACATCTCTGCCACAACCGGGGAGATTGTCCGATCGTCTTCATCCATGCGGATGTCCGGGGTCGGGGGACGATCGACGGCCAGGAGGTTTTCCGGATAGGGCGGACGGGGAACACGAAATGATATGGATCTTGTCACTGACGGGACACAACGGCGGGGCTGGAAGATGGACGGGACATAATGGGGGCATGGGGAGGGGAATGGAGCATACCTAGAGAGGGTGCTCCTTGGTCCTTTTTCACGCTCACCTTGACTTCGACGGGGAGGGAAGCTTTCGGTTTGGGGTTGGCGCGAAAGGCCTTGGAGTTTTCCTTGACCTGTTTAATGATTTCCCTCTTCAGGGCGCTACGATGCTTGGCGACAGCATTCATCGCCACAGCGGTCGGACTGCGGTATGCCACCGGTGGTTGTCCCACCTTGGAGGTCTTCCTGGCGTTCTTCTTTGGCGGCATAACTTAAATTAAAGGAAAAAAAATAGTTTATCGTTTGACTTTCTTACCGTAGTCGTCTTTTAGATCATAGACCACGGGAGAGTATATTTTGCAGACGGTGTACGGGCCAGAAAAATTCGGAGCTAACTTCGCGGAAATTCCTTAAGCGGCATGTACATGGTCTTTTTTATAAACCTGGTCGCCCACACGGCATCTCCAATCTCGGCGACGAAGATTGTAGTGGTGCCTTTGACTCGAGAAAGCCCGGGACAAATTGACACGCACCAGTTCGTAAATTTGTTCCAAACGATTCACACGATCAATGTATTCTGGTGACGGGGAGTTTTCGGTCTCAGCTTCAGGTAAACTAACGGATGTTCCCGGTTCCTGTTCTCGGTATAGCATGTTTGGCGCATCCAGCTCTCTTCCAAAATTAAGGAAAGCTGGAGAAAATCCGGTGGAATCATATCTCGAGGTATTCATGGCGAAGGTTAAATCCGATAACCATTGATACCAATCTCGGTGGTTTTCCTCGCACATCTGAGCTACCATTGTTTTATAAGTCTTGTTTGTTCGTTCTACGGGGTTGTCTTGCGGTGTGTAAGTCGGTGTCAATCGGTGCTGGATTCCATATTCTTTTAGCAGGTCTTGACACGGTTTGCCAGTATACTGGGTGACATTGTCCTAAAGAACAACTGTCTGACACCCAAAGCGGACAATTACCAGTTCGTGTAACGCATCGGTAACGGCTTTAGATGTAGCTTTACGGATAGCTCTAGACTCCACCCATTTAGTGAATCGGTCCAAGAACATAACTATGTAATTGTTGCCTTTTTTAGATGACGGTAAGGGTCCGATTAGGTCGGTAGAGACTGTTCGGTTCGCGATTGGTGGATTGGCTCATCTTCCCAGCAGGTTGTTGTTGTGACACTTTGTAACGTTGACAGGAATGGCAACATGACATGATTTTGGCAATGCCCAAATGGCTGGTGGTCGGTAAATCATGATTTTCAGGAGTCTCGGTCTGGCTGCCTTTGGTATGCATAGCTTCCAAGGATCCGACAGTTCAGGCTCGGTTAAATCGGACATGTCCCAAAAATGCCGAAACAGTTTTCCGTTTTTAATACAGTAATCCGGGAACAACTTCGGATTTGCTTCCACTTCTTGCATTTTCTTTGAATACGGGATCGGCCTCAGGCTCTTCACCGCCAGCTAACGGATCTCTGGAAAGGGTGTCAGCAATGCGATTAAGGCCGCCTTCTCGGTATTTAATCTCGAACTGAAACTGCTGAAGAAACATGCGCCATTTTGCTAGTCGGACGGACGGACTATCGATGGAAAACAACCATTTCAAACTTTGTTGGTCGGTTTCAACGGGGAATTTATATACTCTACTCTAAATACGGTCTCATCTTCTCAATTCCCCATACAATTGCGGCACATTCTTTCTCGGTTACTGACATTTTCCTTTCGGTGGTGGTAAGTGAACGACTGGCATATGCTGCGCCTAGTCCTTGATCTGAGGCATCCGTTTGTAAGACAAAGTGGAGTGAAAAATCAGGACAGCTTAACACTGGAGATTCGGTCAGACATTTCTTTAGCTGGTCAAAAGCTTTCTGTTGCTCTTCAGTCCACTCAAATCGTTGTCCTTTCTTTAAAAGACGGTTGAGCGGTTCAGCAATCTTTGAGAAGCCTGGAACGAATCTTCGATAACAGCTTCTGACGCCCAGGAACCTTCTCAGTAATACCTGTCGGGGTAACCAAATGTCCAAGATATTTTAGTGACCTACGTCCAAACTGACACTTGTCGGGGTTGAGTTTTAGGTTGGCAAAATGAAGTCGTCGAATGCTCGGTGAAACTTTCTCCCAGTACTATGATGTCATCTAAATAAGCAAAAGCTATATCTTCCAACTCGGGTCCATTAATCTTTGGAAAATAGTGGCGGCGGAATGAAGACCAAACGGCATGACTCGGAATTGGAAGAGTCCTCATCCTGGTATGTTGAATGCGGTGATTTCTTTACTGGTCTTTGACAACGGTATCTCCCAATATCCTTGGCGAAGATCCAGAGAAGGAGTATATTTAACTTTGCGCAATTTGTCCAGAATAGAATTGATAAACGGTAATGGATAGACGTCTTTCTTGGTGATTTCGTTAATTTTTTTAAAATCGATACAGAAGCGAAACTTGTCATCCTTTTTCCGAACCATCACAATTTGAGAACTCCAGGGACTTCTAGAAGGCTCAATAATTCCATTAGTAAGCATGTTGTCCACTTCTTTATCAATAATGTCTTGCATTCTTGGGTTTTGTGGTCGATAACGCTGTTTTGTCGGTTCCGTATTTAATAATTTGATGTGATGCTCGACCAAAGAAGTGGTTCCCCCAATGGAGTCGAACAACGGTAACTCCTCGTCGAGAAACTCTTGAAGTTTATATTCTTCTTCTTCTGTTAAGGTTAACGGTTGTTTTAACGCGGTAGTGCCGGTTTCTACCGAGTAAACATGGCTGGATTTATCCTCTAAAAAGCAGGTTTCTCCAATAAATATAAGTTGTTTTTCAGATCCATACGAACTCCTTCACTACGCAGGAAATCCATTAATTCTTCGGGTAAGTTCGGCAAGTGTGACACCTTGACAACGGTTTGATGTTTCCCAATCTGAAATTGTAGTTCAAATTCCTCTACTATATTCATGGACGTTCCATTAACCAAACGGGCGGCAACAGAAGCTAGTTTACGAGATGATGTCTCCAACATGAGGCATTCTTCGGCTAGAATATCCCCACAGTAGGAACGTCCTGCTCCAGTATCTAATAAGGCTCGGTAAAAATAATCGCTCCATTGAACACTCAGGTACGGACGGCGGTTAGCTATGTCAAAAACTTCGTCGATAGTAGAGGTAGAGTTTGACTGATGCGGGAGTGACCTCAGTTCTGTCCTGCATCGTCCCAGTTTTCCGCTCTATTGCAGTTGCAGTCTCGTGACATCACACCATTTCGTCCACATCGGGAACCAAATAGCTTCGGTGTAGGGGTACAGGCGGTACGCGTGTGTCCTTCTTTTCCACATAGCCAACAGATGTTCGGTTCACAGGATTGTTTGTATTCGGCTCGTTTCGAGGTGATTGACGGTTGTTCGACGGAGTGCGGTTTGAAGGGTTGTTGGGCCTAGTTTCGGTTCGGTTCACGGTTTGCCAATTTGGGTTCGGGTTACTGGTGGTTGTGAAGCGATTTACTGTTGGTCTGGAGGCAGGTTGTGTAGTCTGATTTAATTCCGTGCGCAGTAGCTCACATTCTCTCACAGCCCTCGTAAAAGAAACGATATCTTGAAAATCAGATCTACGTATATGCTGACGGTACTCCGGTAGTAGATTTCGGAAAAGCCACGTAAGTTCTTGTGTTAGGTTATATCCTCCATGTGGACGGAGAAGGGTCTGCAGGTCGGTAACATATTTTGAAGCGGATTCCCCAGTTCTTTGTCATCGGCGGGCAATTTCAGCTTCTAAGTTAGTTAGGTAGTTAAGTGTGTTCGGAAATCTTTCATAAATTGGTTCCAGGACTGCCAAGTTGCTCGGTTGTTTCTGCACCATGCCTTAGCTTCCCCCTTTAAAAGTTGTAGTAGGTGACCAACTATGGTGTCCAAATTCACCCCGTAGGCGTTGCAGATCTCTTCCAATCTCTCGGAATATATACAGGTATCACTGGCGGTTGCGATTGAGAAGACGGATGCCCAGAATTTGTCATCAGGGGCATTGATACGGCGTTAACCACTGGCTGATGGGGCACGGCCGGGAGGTAAGCTTGGCTCGGCAGTGAAGCAGGAGCTGTAACGTTTACCATCGGTATAGAGTACAACATCTGACTAGGCCATGACTGCTGGATGGGACCTGACTGGGTTGAAACAGCCAGAATAGGATAGTTTGTTGTCGGATTAGCAAAAATGTAATGACTGGTGATCGGCGGCGGCGGAAGATGGGCTACGGTCGTTACATAAACGGTTAATGTAGCTGGGTTGTAAATTCTGCTAGATGTGCGTATTGAACTAGCACTAACCATCGTGGTAGTGCAGGAAGTATTACTATTAGTAAAGATCGGGTTGTTGTTGGCTATCGTCCGCACGATTATCACAGCGGGGCTGGATACTCCAGCTTGCACCGGCGCTATTGTGGCAGCGGCGCAGGTTGGCACGGGGCCGATAAGCGCAGTTGCCCTGGGGGAAACGTTGCCGACGGTACTGGTAGAGGGTTGTGTCGGTAAGTTTAAAATCGGACGGTTCGATGAGGCGGGGGCGGCCGTGGTACTGGATTGCGGATTCGGTGATGTCCGACCTTCCTTTAGGTAGGTAATCAATCGTTGACAACCCCAGGTTGTCTAACTGTATGTCCATTTCCAATTTCTTTAAAGAATAAACCCATCCCAACGGAAAATCTGCAAGCGGCAAATGGCAGCGATGAATCGGTCTTCAGTTCTGTATACTCCAGCGTCGGCGGCAATGAAGCGGCAATTGTTTCCGGTGGCAATAAGTTTGCATTCCTTATCGGGGACATGGTACCAGAATGACCTATAGTCGGTGATGGCATGCTGGCGGCACTAATTCTTCTTTGGTTTCTGAACCTTGCCCAATCGGCAGTTTCGTCAATCTCTATGTTAAAGGCGGCTTTTTCGGAATCCATTTTTGTTTAACGGGACTGCGGTGTCAGTGATTTATTTATTTATTTATCTTTTAGAACTGCGGTGTCAGTTAAAAAAAATTAATTGTGAACAATGGTTTTGTAATGCGGAACGGTCCAAAATATAATATAGTATATCAGGAATACTGGGTTCTCTACTCTGTGCTAAACAAAATTAAACAACGGTCCCTGCTCCGGTCGCCAATTTGTAAGGTTTCCCCTGCTATTTTTCTAGGAGTTCAACTTTTTTTATGGCTATCAAAGGGTTACATCTACTTTCCTTAAACCCCTGCCAAAGGAAAGTGGATATAAATTGTTCTCGAGCGCCACTCTAAGTATTAAAGGAGCTTAGAGTATCCTGTGCCTCTCGGGTTAGCTTTTAAACAGTGGAGAAAATCCAGGTAAGTAAACTAGGAATAACCTAGTTAAGGAAAAACACCAATTTAATAAACATAAATAAATATATTTTGCTTCAAAGGAATGGTTGCGGTTGTTTTATTTTATTACATGAATGGATGCTATCCCTAAACTAAATTAACCTTTGGTTCACTATTTTAATTACAGTTTAGCACAGGCAGTACGGAAGCGGGAGGAAAATCAGGTTGTAAATGTAGCGGTAAGCATTATTCTAAGCAAGCAAAGCGGGAAAAAAACTTCAAACTAATTAGTGCGGAAAAGCAAACTAAAAGGCGACTACATGCAATATTACCAGCATTCAATTATTTAGCGGAAAAACGGATATGCAACAAAAGCTATTTCTCTGCTCTAGATTCTTAAACTCGAAACCTATCGGCGCAAACGGGCCTTACTTAGGTCGATCCGGTAATCTGTGAACACGCCCGGGGTCTTCAAAAACATAAATTATTCCTCCCCATAACAACTATTTTCTAGTATAGAAGCCCAGGACCGGTATTCTCGTAATACGTTACGTTTTGAAGGCGCTAAGCGAGACGTATGACAGGTCGCTCAGCGACACGCTGACCGACGCCTTTTCGTATTCTTGTCGCCGATCGCGCTGGCCTGTGTGTCGACCAAATCGAATTCGCTTAGCACATCTTGGCATCACTGCATTTTGCGCTTTTCTTGTTGACCCTCTTGTTTATTTTTTTATTGATTTTGCAAATTTTTGTGTGATTCGCTCGAAAATGGCGTCAAAAAAGACAATTACCCCTCAGCAAAAAGTTCTTTTATTGGAGTTTCTAGATGTTCATCCCGATTTGGTAAAAAAGAAACAATCAAATCAATTTACAAACGTTGACTCCTCAAGATTGTGGCAAGAGGTAACGAACAAGCTAAATGCCATCCCGGGTGCAAACAAGTCTTGGAAAGAATGGAGAAAGGTATGTACTATTATGATATTCTGATTTATTGCCGTAGGACAACGTAGGTACTAATATTTTGGTAATTATGCAGTATACGGTTTTCTTTGATTTTTTACGAAAAATTCTTTGGGGGCACCTCCTAGGGTCCCTGGGACCCCAAATCCGCCGGTACAGGTTGTTTTTTTTTTGTTTTTTATTTTTTTTTACTAAAACAACCAATCCAACACAGCCCAACCCAACCTAACCCAAAACAAACAAAAAAACACATTACAACCCCGCCCCCCTTTTTTCTCTAAAAAAGAAAACCGGCGCGGGCGTATTTGGGGACCTAGGGACCGTAGTAGGTGCCCCCATAAAGATTTTTTCATAAAAAATCAAAATGGCAGAAAACCATATTCCTACTGCATAATTACCCACATTTTTAAGGGGCGAAAAACCTGCACTTGTTGTTCTAGTTGGCACCTAGGTTAATCCATGCTCCCAACTTAGACCAAATTAAGACAACATGCAAATTTTCACCCCATAAAAACCTGTGCAAATTGTCATTGTGTTGATCTAAGTTGCAAGCACGAATTGACCTTAAAGTTGTTGCTGGTAGTAGTAGTAGTAGTAGTAGTAGTAAGGGGCAGCCCGCAGGCCTGGCAATTAGGCCTCTTCATGGGCCGTTTCTGCCATACCCCTGTTGCTGGTAACAATAAGCCAGTTTCAGTGACGCTGTGCATGCACATTTTGACATCTGAACATTTTAAGGTTAGAAATAAACAAAAATTTTTAAGCAGAAAATGTCAAAACTATTTTCAGATGTCAAATGTGTTGTCAAAACAAACCGTAGCTTAGACTTTTGATTGGTAGAGCCAAAAAAACTTTCGATGTATCACGTTACCCGAAGTTCAATTGTTTTGCATGTGATGTCAATTGAAAGTGGCTTATTACTACATTTATATGCACACCTAAAAGCTCTTTTATATCATATTTTATATGTCATGTTTTAAATGAAATCTCTTTCTCCTAGGGTTTATATGTCCTTTATTAAATGTCATTAATTATGTCAGTTGGACCTCTTTCTCAAATTGCTTTAAAATAAAATCAATTTATTTAGTGCTTAAAACATTTTTAGTGATGTTTATACAACAACATTTTCAAACTGTTCTTATATAAAAAGCATTAAGAGGCCTTATAAACAAAGTAATTGTTTATTGTAGTTATTTACCAAAAAATTTTTAATATAAATACAGTTTAAATAGGGCCAAAAATTAATGGTGCTGAAACTTTTTTGTTAATCTTTTTTTACGAAACCAACCAAACTGAATTTAAAAATGGACTACCCTAGAACCATCACTAAGAGGATTAAGCTTTTAACGGCAAGTACACATACTCAAAGTAAGTTATATTTTTTTAGACTTGGAGTGATATAAAAACAAAGACGAAAAGAAAGATATCAGACATCAAAAAAGAGGCAAATAAGACTGGAGGGGGACCAGGTACCATAGATGTGGTGGATGAAGTGGATGATAAGATTTTAGAAATTATTGGTATGTACATAATACCCAGATCATTACCACCTTGATTACAACTAGTGTGATAGTATGAACTGATTCCTCCGATATTCAGTTCACACACCTATGCAAGATTACCCTTCTTAAAAAAATGTATCATGTGCCATGTAATGGATTTGCCATAAGAGAAAGATGGTGTCTGTCAAAAAACAAGAAAATTTAAAAAAATAAATTAAAGTATAAAGTTATACCCTGCGTAAAATAGGTGAAATTGCACTAAGTACCTATGCCACTTTTTATGTATCTGGCATATGTTTTTAAATTAATTAAAAAAAAAACAAGTTTTTATATTATTGGCCCACCCGGTATAACAATGACAGTTGAGAAAATTAAACCCAAATTATTTTTGGCATTTACTTTCATAAGTAAGCATCATACATTTGTGTAGCTTTTAAAAAAAAAATTCCAACTGGTTCACTGTTATTGGGCGAAATTTTATGAAATGACCCTTTTATTTCTTCTTTAGCCAGCATTTATAAAGAAAAAGTCTATTCAATTATTCACCTTATACATTTTTGATTTTGCAGTATTCTAAAAGATGATGTTAGCAATAATTGAAAGAAGAAATCAATGATTTTTTTAAAACTTGAAATTAATAGTAATATTGCTGCAAATTAGGCCAATGACAATATTTACTTCAAAATAATTTTTATAGAGTGGACTTATATATTTAAATTACATAATATCTTCTTTTCTTTAATTATATTTATTTTGCAGGAGGTGACATTGTAATTGAGGGACTGGTCATTCCAGAATTGGGAATACCCACCGATGTAACACCTATCTGGGACCACCAATACACTGAAGAAAAAAGTATAATTGAGGTGGAAAATGAAAAATTAAATAACAATGAGAATAAAGATCCTCAGTCAAGTAAAAATGAAAAACCACACCAAATATCTGTTCAACACCAACAAAAAAGAGTAAAACCCCCCATAAGGGTAACAAAAAAAAGGAAGTATATGGGTTCAAACAAAATGACAAACCAAGCTGCATTTGAGTTGGTAGGAGTAACAGAAAGAACAAATCAAATAGAGGAAAATTACTACCAGCAAAAATTAGAGCAAACAAAAAAAATTGATGAAAAAAACTTGGAATTGAGAAAAGAAGAGATACAGCTGAAAAAAAAAGAGATAGAGCTAAAAAAAGAAGAAATAGAGCTCAGAAACCAAAAGCTACAATTGGCAAAAGAAAAGTTAAAATTAAAAAAAGATCAACTAGAATCAAAAAAACAGCAAACAAAGGCTCAGGAAAAAATATCTGATAGTATTGAAAGTTTTGTATGCAATATATAAGTCTTAATGCAAGAAAATAATATGTGAATCTCAAATAAATCTCATTAGTCCTAGATTTATTTGTTTGTGACAAAGACTAACTTATATTTTTGTTTCCTATCAGGTTGTGATAACTTTAACACTTAAGCTAGTTTTTAGGTTTGTTTTATAAAGTTTTAGATTTTTTAAGTTAACCTATCAAGTTATACACAGGATTAAATGGACATGATATTTCTTAAATCTTCTACATGCTAAGCAGTCTTAAGTTTTAGTAGAAAGCAGTTGGTTTTTGTTCTTTAAGAATAATGTTTTTGTTTTTATTTTTCGAAAAATGTTTTTGTTTTTATTTTTTGAAAAATGTTTTTGTTTTTAGTTGAAAAAATATTTTTTTTAGTTTTAGAACAATGTTTTTGTTTATTAGAAAGAGATGGTGTTTCTACTTTATTACAATAAAGAATTTCAGTTTGGAAAATTTGTGTTTGTCTTAACATTAACAATTATTTTATATTTATGTAAAAGTTCTTTATTTTTTTTTAAATCTTAAAATAATAAAAAAACTTAAAAGTAGGTTCTGGCCAAAAAATTTCTAATTTCTCTGACACGTTGCAAAAAGTTATTATTAACTATATTCCCTCCGATGTCCTCCACAAGAGCATTTTCAAAGTCATCAAGTTCTTCATTGACTTCTTCATCATTGTAAAGGGGTATATCATTTTCAATGCACATATTATGCAGTACAGTGCATGCACACACAATTTTTGCCACTGTTATTGGAGCATAGTGCAACACTCTCTGTCTTTTAAAAGGCATCGAAATCGATTTTTTAGAAGACCAAAGCATCTCTCTATAATTACTCTGATCTGCCTCATTCTTTCATTAAACCTAGCCTCTGGTGTCCCAGGCGCAGGTTCTGGAAGGTAGGGGTTTATAAGCCAGGGTCTAAGTGGATAGCCAGAGTCACCTTAAAAAAAGATAACGCATTGTAAGCATGGATTTTTGTGGGAACTTAAATTATGTAATACAAAATTTGTATTTTGTTAAGAAAAGTTTTGAGATTGACAAACATGAGACCTATAATTTTCTGAAAAGAATTTTAAATTTTGCATTTTTATGACAAGTTCAACACCCAGTATGATATAACATGTAATATTATTCTAATACAATCTATATCATTTAGGAACAATCATTAAAAAAAGAATGCAAGTTGTCTTTCTAAAAAAAACTTACCTAACAGGTAGAAATTCCCCATTTGGTCTTCCGGCATTGATCTTAGAAACTCTTCCACCCTAGAATTTCTCCATATAAAGCAATCGTGAGTGCTCCCAGGATATCGAGCATTTACGTTTAAAATTTTCATTTTTTCGTCACAAATCTAAAAAAAATTGTGTAATTAAACAAATTATTTTTAGCTTTTTGTTTTTATAGGTAAGGACTTTTTTTAGATTTCATCCGATTTTTACAAATTTAAATTTTTTGGAAAATAAATGTCTGAGTAAATTAAATAGGTAATAGACTTTAAAAAACCTGGGGTTTTTTTGACCATTCTGTATTTTTTGTTAAGAAAATAGGGAAACTATAATAAACACTTTTACATCAAATGATTTAGGTACTATTTATAAAAGTTGACCAACTAACTAAATTGGATTTAAGTTTAAAAACAAATCTAAAACTTTTAAATAAAAAAACTGATGCCTTAACATTCCTTATTATTCCTACTAATAACTTAATTCCTTAAAATTTAAGAACCCAATACATTATAAAGCCTTTTTGAAAAGACAAAGACTCAAAATCTATTATTTTTTACAAAAAATGCAGTTGGCCAACTTCTTTCTTTGCCGTTTGAAATGTTTAGGAAAATAATAATAAAATAAAAACAAAACATTTTTGGCCATTCAGAACTGTCTGTATAGTAATGTAACATTTTGAAGTGGTACAAAATAAAGAAGATAATATTGGCTCGAGCTGCTAAATATTAAAATAATTGAAATGATTTGAGAAGTTTCACCAACTAGAACTTGAGATTTAAATACTTACCATCTGCACATTCAATGAATGGAAATTTTTCCTATTAACATAAATATGTTCATTCTCCACGGGTGTGGTTAAAGCAAACCTAAAAAATATAAAATATTACCTACTGCAATTGCAAGTTAAAAACAATTGATAACAAAAAAAAAACAAAAATGGTTCTTTAGAAACAAAATAATAGTACTTTGTTTAGTATAGTATTTTGGATTGATTTTTTAATGAGAAAAAATATTCTGTCAGTGCTGACAGAATCATAATAAGCACACTCTATAAAAACAATACCTTGGAAAGTACTTATAAGTACTAACCTTTCCCTTAAGCTTCTTAATTCTGCTACTGTAGTGGGATAGCAACAGAACCTATTTAGAATAGCAGGCTGGTTAAAGGCATCCAATACCTCATGTAAAACCCGAGACACTGATGGCTGGCTCATTGTCATGCAATGGTTTCGACCAATATCCAGCTGGTAGCTTCCACCAGCAAAAAACCTAAGTGATGTCAATATCTATAAGAGAAAAACATTGTCAACCCATTAATAAAATATATAAACTTTTTTTTATCATTTCATGCTTGCCTAACACACATACATTCATAAAACCTCCTTTCTTAGAAAATGGCAGAATCATAATGCTGGGCAATGTGAAACATTTTACTATACTGGAAAAAATCTGACAGTTAGATTAATATAAAGAATTGGTGGGGTTAGGTGTTGATTTTCGGTGGAAATGGTTGTTTCAGGTCATATTATTTAATTTATTTGATTTGCACAAAATTTGCGGGGCACCAATTATTCTCTATAGATTTTAGGCTGCTTGCAATAGGTTCGCACTAGGAGTTGACCTAAGAGCTGGTTTATAAAGAAATATAACATAATTAATTAATATAATATAAAATAAGAAATTACATCTGCTGTGCAAAGCAAAAACCAAGTAAGGCAATCAAATTGAAAATGTTTTTTTTGGTCTTAGGAATAAATAAGTTTTCATCAAGATGTAACGTAAAATTATTTTTTTTATAATAACCTTAATTAATACCTAACAGTCGCTAATAGTATAAATATTTGACAAATTCAAATTCTTCATAATTTTACTGGAAAAAGAGTCCCTAGATTTTTAAATATCAAAAGTTCAAAAAAGTTGAATATTAATCTTAAGGATTCAGAGTTCCGTTAAGGTAAGCAGTATGAGGTATGACACAAGGAAAATAAATTATAACAAATGCATGTTGTTCCGTAAGCTGCAAGCGGTATGAGCCACATGCAAATGCTATTGGTTTTTGGCCTTGCTTCTTACCTCATACTGCTTACCTTACGGAACCACCTTTATTATTCCAATGCAATATGAACCTCAGAAAACAAATCACACAGGGACGCTTATGTTAGGTCTTATTTTATGGCTTATTGTTAATTTTCTGTATAAACCCAGTTCCACATATACCTACCTTGACTCTGTTACTCAAAGCATCAGCTCTATTTCGCAGTGGGAGAAAAGGCTCAAGCATTTCCTCAAGATCATTGACGTCCTGCTTACGAAGTCTATATAACTTAATAAAATTGTAGTCTGAAAACTCAAAGGGATTGTCAGGCAAAAACCGCCGCCTCTCGACCTCTTCATTATTTAAAATAATACCTCCTATGTAAGGAAGGGCCATAATAAGCACTGAATTCTCCAAAAAACGCCTATCTTTTCCGTCCTTCCAAAGATTAACAAATAATTTTCACACAAGACACAAAAATGAGGTTAGGAAAATCGTACGCGGAGGGCAAAACAGCTACCAAATGGTAGATGTTTTTCAAACGGACGCCGCGCGCCAAGCGCCTTGGAACTACGCTTAGCGCTCAACAAACATGAATACCATTTTTGTTACTTTGGTCCTGTGGTATGCGAATTTGACGTCATCACACGCTTAGCGAGTACGAAACGCCGAGCGTATTTACTTACGAGAATACCGGTCCAGGTTAGTTTGGTAAACACACCCGGTTTTCTAGATACACCAATTATTTACCCAGATACAGCCAGGTACAATAATAAGATGCTTTCCCCAAATACAATTGTCATTCCAGATACAGCAAGATAAAACAACTATTTTCTAGGATAGAAAAACTATAAAAATAAGGCGCTATCAAAAAGAAAACTAAAACACCGAAATTATTTCTCCACAGTTAGCCAGACAAATAATATTCAGTTTTGTTTAAATAATATTGCTTTTCCAGAGACAGCCAGATAAGAATAATATTTAAAAGCGAGAATATATCATTATTGCCACTTTAGAGCAAAGAATTGTTATTTTTATTTGAGGCTTACCTAAGCGGCTTGGTATCTTCACGAAAACGGGTCTACTACTGAACTAACTCGGAACACTCGGGTTCGGTGCGGTGCGATGTCTTCAAAATCGGCTCGGTGCTAACAGCTGATCGAAGCGGTTGCTGCTTTTCGAAACGGGTGTCGAATGTCTCGAATGTTTAAAAGACTGCGGAGAAGACACGAAAGGAATCGTTTGTTGATTTCCCTACTTCGAGGGTACTGGAAATATCCGAATCAAACTTGTGAAAAACGTGAAAAATCGCGATTTTTCGCCGGAAAACTCATGAAAATATGTTCGAGTGTTTGATACAAAATGCAAGGAAAATATGTATTTGCTTTTGTTTTGTAAGAAAACTGGTATTTTTAACTGTTTAACGACCATAGCTAGGTGTGCGGAAAACGTGGGTTTTCCGCCGGAAAAACTAAAAGAAAACTAAAGAAAATGGGCAAGGCATGAAATCAGAAAACATGAGTTCGTTTTCGTAGTGTTGAAGTGTCTCTCTGGCTAAGAAAACTATACTGTCATGGTGTGTGAGTAAATCATAAAAACACAAAAGAAAATCGGGAAAGAAAACTGGTGAAAAATTACAAAAACCATTGACAATTCTATGTTACCTTATGCTAGTCAACCCCTCAAGCTGTAAGCAATGTTTGTACCATAGAATGATCAGTTAAAATGGTGTTTTCACAGTTTTCGGTAAATCCTATTTAAGTAGTAAGAATTTTGGTGCAAAATTGTACCAGTTAATGACTTATTTACTTTTATACTGCCTGAGCTAACGGAAACTTAAATAACCTAAGCAAAATCCTAGTAACTTCGTTACAATGTAGAGCAATACTTTTAGGTTAATTTGATACTGTTTAAATGTAGGTTCTTCGTTTTATACTGTAATTGTCTAATTATTATGATTATTGTATTTTAATTGTTATACTTGGGTTTGCAACGAGTAGTACTCGACAAATCAATCCGTCATTTTATCATATAACATTAGAGACGTCATGACGGACGAGCAGGCACTCTTGTTCGGTGTTTTAGTCCCTGTATAACCAACCAGCCATTTTAAAGTTTTTATCAACCAAACATTAGAACATCTGCTGTTTCTCTGATCCTGGGGAAGAAGATATGCATTCAGCAGATATCCTGATGCATATTAACTTTGGTTTTTTTATGCAGCTGATGGTAGAGAAAACCTTAAAAAAAGAAGAAGCTGGTCAGCCTTCACTTCGATCCCCTTTTAAAGTCCACTTAATGCACAGCTAAGGCTCTTGTTCGGTGGACCAGATTCTGTCCGATCATCCCCCATGTGAAGTAACATTGAAACATCTGCTATTTCTTCGACCCTGGGAAAAATTAGATGTTGTTGTTTTTTACAAGAATAAATTGCATTCAGTAGGTTTTTTTTATTAACTTTTGGTGTCCTGTGCTGCAGTGGCGGTTGCAGCATTTTTCAAAGGGCGGGGGGAGGAGGCGGTTTACCAAATATTGGATTACAATAATTTTATTTAAAAAAATATATTAAAGGTACAAAACTTAATCTTATTTATTTTTTTTTAATTGGCACGAACGAAGTACACGCCGTAGTAATATTATTTTAATGGGTTTGTTTGTTTTTTTTTTGATGTTTTAACAAAAAATTTACGGTACTTCTACAAAAAAATCCCTCTTTACGCAAGGATGACGTCTATTGGCAATAAAATCGACACATGGAACGGCCGTCTTGAATAGCCGTGAAGAAGCAAATAAATTTTGCGAAACGTTGGCATTTCAAAAAAGGACGTTTCATTAACAAGATCCCTCAACCCATAAACCTAGACGTTCAAAAAAAACTAAGTCTACTCTTCTACTGGATCGTAAAAAACGATTAATAATGTTATCAATGTTAATGCTTATATTTCTATGTATATGTAGCAACGCTAAACCTGTAGTTAAGTCTTTTAAGACAGGAAAAACTTCGGTCAGATGAAGCGTTGCTAACTGGTAGAGAGCCCAAAATAGTTAAAAATATTTTTATTAATGGAAAAATATCGTTGCAACTTTTATATGCCTCAATAACGCTATCTGGGGCCAAAGAACTGTGTATTTCGGACAGCCAATGTTGTTTCCAAATACTAACTTCTCCCAGTACTGCATTCAACAAATGCTGTTTTTCTTGTAAAAATATGGAGTGGTATTTAGAAACATTGGTTACCTTTTTTTTAATGGTTTCTGTAGAGCACTTAACTAGGAAACATGGCAGAAAAATATTCAGATCATACACACTTAAAGCTTCTTCATTAAATCTTGTTTTAAAATCCATGGTTATTTGATCCAAAATTTGATTATATATAGAAACTCGAAAATAATCTTTTGGATTCTCTATAGCATGATTTTCTCGAAGTGTTTGTCGTTTGTTTATCCTGGGAATAACTAAATCAAGATTGAATTCATCAAGGAATCAACTCTCGCTTTTCTTTTAATCCACTGTTAATTTTAAGATATCTGTTGCCTCGGTTTTAGATACTTAATGGTTTGGTAATGGCCAAAACGTCAACGAGGGAACACAGAGTTACAATAAAATCAACATGTGCGATAGTTTTTTTTTTAAACTCTTCTGCTTTGGGACTGGAGAAAGTATCTTCCCAGTTTGAAATGGCGTCTAAAGCTGCATATATTTTTACGAATTCAGATTTAAATTGAATCAGCGAATCGTGCCTTTCAACCCGTCGTGTTTTGCAAAGGTTTTTAATTTCTTTTTTTAAATATTTTATCCAAAACATGGTGCCGCTTTGCGGACCCCGAAAAAATATACCAATTTCTCGTATTGTATCGACCAAATTTTTGACAGAAACCTGGGAAGATTTTGAAATACTTAAATTCAATACACATACACCTCTCTCCAACAAGTGTTTCATTTTTGATTGTTTGCCCCGCACCTACTTGCTTTGAGACCATTACTGTGTATCCATCTGTTCCTGTTCCAACGCAGTTATGTAGGTATAGTTTTAAAGAGTTAAATACTTTTATAACCGCCCATCCAATTGCTTTTCCTGACATAACTGGTTCTATGCTCTCTAGAGCCTCTCCATAGATGAAATCCATACTGTCAATAAATCGACCAAAAACTTCAAACACTGCGCAGTCATACATGTATCTAAAAAAAAATAATACAAAAAAAGGTTAGGCGCGTGGTTTTATTCAAACAGAGATCTGGGTGCTCGCTCACATGATCAAAACACGCAAAAAAAAGCGCAAAGAAAGCTTGATTATGAGAACTATAATCAACAAAATACAAAATACTAGGATAAAAAAAGGACTAATGGTTCACTTACCTAATAATTACTGACAACTGAAAAATATTTGAAATATCAGTTGTCTCATCAAAAATGATGCTGTAGTACTTTGCAGCTGTTACTTTTTGAATTATTGTTTCTAAAATTTCATCGCTACAGCATTGAATTAATTCGTTTGCTAATATAAGTGGCATTCGAACCAGCAGTTTTTAAATGATCTTCCAACTGCGTATCTCCCACAGGATGGCCTGAACCTTAAAAGTTCGCAGAAGTTCCATTCATTTATGACTGATCCTTGTTTTGCTCCTTCAACCTCAGCCAGAAGTTCACCATGGTCACGGTGACCTCGTAGTGGAATATTCTGCTTTCCAGAAAAAAATATTATTTTTACTATCGTTTTTAGTCTCTCTCTATTTTCTTTCACTTTTTTTAAGCGTGCAGCTTTTAACTCGTTTCGAATATCCACGCTAGGATCTTGAAATACCTTTAAAAATGATTGGGCCAATAAAATTGAATTTTTGTGATAATTTAGGCCATCGTAGTACGCAAAAGAGCCATCTTTTTCACTCAATTTGCTAAAGTTCGTTTGTTCAAGTGTAATTTTTCTTTTGTCGAACAAAAAAGGACACAATATTTACAATATATTCCCTGCTGTAAGTGTATTTAAATGATATTTTTTTTTGAATACCGTGTGTTTTTTTTATTATCGCAACTAAATGGGAACTGATATTGCTTATCAGGAGTCCAAGTATGTTGAAGCTAATTGTATTTATCTTGCTCAGAAATAGCTAGTTTTTCCGAGACTTCACCAATATCATATTGGCAAGCATTTGGATTGTTGCCGCATATGGTTTTATAATTAATTTTCATGTTTTGGCTTGCTGCTGTTGCTGCACGAAGGTTCACTTGCCTGCGGGGTGCAGGAACTGTTCTTACTACAAGATGGTTCTGAGTTAAATAAAGATTCTCAGCTGTGTTGCTACATTTATCTTTATTTTTGGAGCCTGATAAGTTGTTTTGCTGCATGGTTGAATCTCAGGACCTGTTATATTATCTTTCGGCTCCATCGGAAAGTGAGCTTTTGACTTTTTTGATTGTAATAAAGTCATAATGGAGTTTTGCCGCTTCATAATTAGGTATTCCTACCTAAAAATATTCAAAAAATACCTAGTACTTAATCGATTTAAAAATTACAATTCAAATAAATTTTTATAAATAGCTTGAACTGATTATTAAGACAACAAAAAAAATACCTAGTACTTAATCGATTTAAAAAGTACAATTCAAATAAATTTTTATAAATAGCTTGAACTGATTATTAAGACCACAATTTTAAGACATTACTTTTTTTTAACACGTTCGCGGATACAAACGAAAAGTGGTGACTGCAAAAAACGCATGACAATATTTGATGAACTAGAAAAGTTGGGATCACTTTAAAAATATGTATATGTTGCAAATGTCCTGTGGATTAATTTTTGATGAAAAAATAGCAAGCGGCTAATACCGTTTTGTCCCAGGACGACCGAAAATTTGGTATGTTGGGACAAAGACGGCAACTGCCGTTGCATAATAAAATTATAAAACAAAAATCGACTCACTACACATAGGGGAAGCTTGTCGGGGCAAACTTTGCATAAGTACTTGGTCTTCTTTCGTTTTTTCTGCGCTGCACAATGTCTGCATCTCATATGGTGACTCTTTTGAGGATCTTTAGCATTTGGAATTGTATATGGAAAATGCATGACCTGATGCTGAAGGTGATTGTCTCTCCTTTCTTGATGAAGCGGCTGATCAATACGTTTTCTTTTACCTCCTGGCATGGGGCCGCAATGTACAAATTTTCTGCCATCAGCAATTGTACTGGATATTCCTAAGTAGTGTTTTACAACATCTTCCCGAAACTGTAGGAATGTTTGTTTTTGATCAAACTTTCTACGTATATAATATGAATTCCAAAGTGTGATAAACAGATGAAACATCACTTTTTTGTACCATCGTACATTTTTTCTGGGAGAAGAATAATAACTGATCATTTGATCATTACGATCGATTCCCGACATATTATTGTTGTATTGGGATATTTCCACGGGTTTCACTTTATCTTACTCATATCTATTTTGAACAGTTACTAAACGAGGATAATATTTAGTAGTAATTGCCAAAACGTCCCGCTCGTCTTTCCACTTTGCAACGTAGACATTTTTGTTCCTTTTCCACAAATGCTGTCTCTTTTTTAGTTTTGCCCCAGTAATTACAGTGGGATTACATGCGTCTTTCGTTTTAGAAGCTTCTTGGACAGAGTAACACTGTTATAGAAGTTATCCATAAAAACATGGTGTCCACGATCTAGAAACGGTTCCAGCAAGGAATGTACCAGAGTCAATTTTTGAAAGCCCTTCAGTTTCTTCACTTTTTCCACAGTAGATTTGAAGGTTCCGAACGTACCCATCGGTAGTGCAAACTGAATAAAATTTCACACCATATCGTGCTCTTTTTCCTTTTATGTACTGGCGGAAGCTCAATCTTCCGCGAAAAAGAATAAGAGATTCGTCTAGGGGCAAATTTTCTTCAGGAAAATATGCACTTCTAAACTTCAGAAGTCACATATCCATACGTGGCTTTATTCGGTATAATTTATCAAGTTTTTCGTCAGGATGGTGGTAACCGTAAGCACAACTAAAACATCTCAGCAATTCTTCAAATCGTCTGCCCGAAAGTGTGTGGTGAAATACAGGAGAATAATATAGCGGATCCATAGAAGTCATTTTTCTGATGGAAGGATACTTGTTTTGGCCTTGTAAGATGCATAAAACCAGGAAATGTTTTACTTCGGTTGGAGAAATTTCTCTGATGTTGGAATACCTGCTATACCTTTTATGTGGACGGTTGGTATTTTGAAGATGTTCTCGATAATTATTCATTAAAGTGGTTATCAAATGCATAACTTCATCATCCCACAACTTCTCAAAATATTCCGCTGCACTTGGAACCAAATTTCCATAATCAATTTGTAAACCAACACCAGTATTATCAAAATTAAAATTTGGAATTTTCGCCAGATCATCCTCCCGTTCATCTTCACTAGACTCCTGACGTATCATATGCATGTCATCATCCCACTCTTCATTGGTTTCACTCATCTGACTATTACTACTAGGGGAGCTCTCAATAGTGTAATTTGGGTCATCATTGGCATCGTCGCTGCTGTAAAGTTCCGTTTGACATGATTCACTCCCTCCTGTACTTACTTCGTCCATGAGTTGTAGCAACCTTTTCTCTTCTCGTGGGTCCATTTCTCCTGGAAAAACAGAAACACCCATCATAAATACCCATCCCTGCTTTCTTTTTGCAAGTAGAGTCCTCCACGGATATTTAGAAATAATTTTTTAACCCCATTTCTACCCTTTTATAGACACCACTAATACCACCCCACTAAACACCCCACCCCTACGCAAAAAGTAAATAACTTTTTTTCAGAAGTTATTATTCATCTATAACTAAAAACCGTGTTTCGCTAGCTAGTACGGTTTATGAGATAGATTTTTTTGAAACATTCAACCCTCGTCCCTATCCCTTGACAAAACTGTACTCCCACCAAAATCAAGCCACCTCAGCTCCCAGTAGCAAAGAATTTTTGTTAAAATCGGTGAAGCGGTTGTGGAGATATTTATTTATTACATAATTGGTTAGAATTTTTTACAGGTAGAATGAGGTATTGCCAGTAGTGTAATTTGGAATTTATTTTTCAGCAATGTAAAAAAATTTTTAGTACTTACCACAATCAAACACGATAATCCAATAATTATCTTGAAAGAAAAGTCTGGAGCACACAAAAAAAAACACAGAAAATCGCACCGTTATACAAACGCATGTGGCTCGGAAGCGTGTCTAAACCAATATGAACAAATCTGCCGCCAAAACAATAGTAGGCACATATTTCGTAATTTTTAATTTCTGCTGGGACACTATACTTGTGCGCATAGGAATTGCTGTGTAAACTGAGCGGTAAACGCCGTGTTGGTGCAGCAGAAAGGTTTACGTTTGGACGGCATAAGCCGCTTTGTCTCTGTAGTTAGGGCGGCATATACCGCTTTGGCCGCGAACGTGTTAACTAAAATTCAAAATGTAAGATGGATAAGTTGTTGCACATTCTGAAAATTTGATTTTGATGAATCTAGCCTTAGATATTTTGATAAATCTAAAATAGTTTTCAACATAAGCATTATTAAAAGCGCTATTTTCTCCACCTACTTTAAGAATATTTGACCACAAACGAGAAAATAGAATTCATTTATTTAAAAATAGTTCTAAAAATTTCTCGTTTTTAAAGAAGATAACTTCCAGCATTATATTTTCTGTCTGAAAAATGAGTTATTCTTTTAACCTTTCACGCCTTCCTCATTTTCATCTAAAAATTCTTTAGATTCTGGAGTAGTCTCAGGGTTGATAGGTTCACTGGTTTCGAAATACTGCCTAGCTCTTCTTGTTTCAGAATTTTCTGCATCGTGATATAATATAATAAAATTGATATATTTTTAAAACATGTTTCAAGGTCTTTCAAGTTATCCAGAAATAGTCCTCTAAATAAAGCACATTTTAAAAAAATTCTCACGAAAGGGTCGGAAAAATTGTCATCTATATCCTTTGTTACCATTTTTATGAAATGCGAATAGCATAAATGAATGGTTATCAACTCTGATGGAGGTAATACTGAGGTTTTATCGTTCGGATTTGGAAATCGCATGCAAATTGGCGTAACTAAAGTCAGTGACCACTCCTTTAAAGGCTGGCCATTTGTTTCTTTCCTCACAAAATGTTCTGAAATCATTAAAATAGTCAGAATTTCTAATTGTTCGGCGCTATACGTCTGAACATTAAATGGTGCGCTTACCTCTTGAACATATTCCGAATGTTCCAAATGCATTTTGATCATGTCGAATATATCGTCTTGGTCCCGATCCCACTGTAACAAAGCATCAGATCTGATTTTTCTGAAAGTGGTATCCGGTTTAGTAGCTGGTTTACCGAGTTGCAAATTTGTGCCCCGGACTAGACCTTTCCTTTTTATGTTAGAAGGTTTTGTGTCAAAATTTGCCTTTCAATGCCCCTTATTTGGATGGGAATAATTTTTGGAAGTCGAATAAACCGTAATAAGATTTAAAGACACTGGGACCGATTCCTAGGCAAAACGACGAAATTTTGGCACGTCAATTATGTGGCAACGCCAACTCTGCCAAATGCGCCTGTATCACGTACTTTGGCACATTTTCCGATTTTGATTGGTCAAATAATAAAGCCACCTACAAGACTGCAGGTAAGTGAAAAATATCCTTTTTTTGTGCTAAAGGGTCAAGCAACTTGTATATTTAAGGTTGTGGCAGGTTCGTTCGATGTTCCGTAAGGTAAGCGGTAAAGCCAGTTTCTGACGATCCTATATTTGGATGCGATTTCCTCGCGTTGTGGAAATTGCGTGACTTGCGGCATTCTCAAGGTACGGTTTACTGAAAATTAGAACAACCTCTATTTCGACACCATATCACATCCAAAAAATTACATGGTCAGAAGCCGGTTCAAGTAGAAGATGTAAGATAAGATAAGAAGTTAATTTTTCTTGCATGTTTAACTTACCGCTTACCTTACGGATATTACCTGCAGAATTACCTACTTATTGAAGAATTAAAGTTTAGTTCACTCACACACAAATTTAGTGTTAATTTTGTATGTAGGTATGTCCTTTATTTTCTTCATCAAAAGAGACAGGGATACAGAATTAACACTAAATTTATGCTTAAAAATTGAGTAAACAGGGCATAAAACAATTAAAATCTTGTGGGTATGTCTACACCAATGGCCTGGCCATACAAGCATTTTTAAGATAAAAATCTTTTAAGGAAATCATTTAAGGGGTTTCTTTATGGATTTTTTTTTTCAAAATAAAGCTAAGATTTTACACACATTCTATAAATTTTTTAATACCAAAGGGGAAAACCGGCACTTTCTTTGGTTTTTTACTCATTTTTATCCAAATTTAAAGTTATTACAATTAAGAAAATTAATGAAGAAAAGGTAATTTATTTTAAACACCCTTAAAAATATTTTTACAGGTGGTTAAGAAAAATGTTTAAGCTTTGTATGGCCAGGCCATAAGGAAACCAGGATTTTTATGAACAACAAATGTTTTAAATCTTTATATGTTAGTTTGAAAAATATTCCGATTACAATAATACAAGCAAATCCAGTTAACTAACCTAACCAGACTTACACAAAGCTAAAAACCACTGATTTAAATTAAATAAGTACTTACATTTTTCTAGTCGATACTTGGACGCACTTTTAGCACAGCCTCACAATTTTACTATTCCAGCGACACCTCACTGTGCTACTTATTTTAAATGGTGGACACTTTTAATCCATTTTCTGTGACCACCCATTTACAACATACGGGTTGCTTTATGACAATATGCTCCGATTCATACAGGTTGCTTTATGACAATATGATCCGATCAGTGATCTCTATGTGAACAACATGGAGATTACTGGCTCCGATTAATCAAGGATTAGCTGATCCAAATTCTGTGTGCTGTGTACTGATTTTAGGTTATAGAGTTGGAATTCTATTCACAGCTGCTGGATAAATTTAAGAATTAAATATCCGTCAAACCGCTTCTTATATTTTTAACTGATAAACTACTGGTCTATAGTAAACAATAATTATGCAGTAAAAAATCCTGCTTAGGTTAAGCATTATATGTTTTAACTCCAGTTTCAAAGGCTAAACCTAAGATGTCTAAAGTGATCAGTAAATGCACTACTTTTAAACAATAATAAAAATCAAGCTCTCTAAAAACAAAGCATTTATTTTATTTTTAACACTAAAACATTTTGGCATTTTATTCATTTCTAAAGCCTAAAATCAGATAACTTAAACTGCAACACAAAAAAAAATTAAAATAGAATATGGAATGCAACTAATTATTTTACAATAATCAATGTCAACCATGAAATGCAAGGAAAAGCATTGCAAAATCAAGCACAAAATTTATCCATTATGAGCATTCAGCAGCCTTGAGCTTGTAAAACTGTAAAAAAAATGTCTTACTTGTTAGGTAGGTACAGGGTGTTTCATTATAAATGGCCCCCCATGTTATATAATGTTAATATGTTACCTGTATTTTTTGCATTTTTGAATTCTAGTTTCTTTCCTTATTTCAGAAATGTACAACTTTTTTTTTTTTTTTGAGATATGGACTTTGCCTACTATAATTATGATGACGAGTCTAATAGAAACAGCGCAAGAGAGCATATATATATGCTCTGTGCAGCCACCTAAGTTAAAAACAAGTTTTTAGTCCAATATCTGAAAAAATATTGAACCCAGTGCATATAAGTTAAAAATTTCTGAAATCAGGAAAGAACATAGAATTCAAAAATGCAAAAGAATATAGGGTGTTGTATTTAAAATAAGAAAGTTGCTATCAATATTTGACACTTTGAATGACACGTGGTTTTTTTGATTTTAATATTTTTAAAGATATTTATAAATTAAATAACTTGTGTATTTAAATCTTTTTTCTAGCTCATATATTAACCCTTATTAGCCCTTTATAATGAAACACCCTGTACCTACAGTGAAACTACAAAGATTAACATAAAACAAATAAGACCAATTTACAGGAGTAGTTGTTTTTGTTAGTCGATATAGTTACTGTAACAACAGTACCAAAAAAATAATTACACCATCGTTTAGAGAACAAAAATACCTTTTCAAAGAGGTGCCACATGACCCATAGTTCCATTTAATAATTTAAAGTGGTGGTAGCTACCCCCTAAGGGCGGGTTGGAAAGTCGTTTAAAATGTTTTTTTTTTAAATCTACTATCATTTTAAAGTTTTATTTTTGGTGGGACACCCTGTATTTGTTATCATATCTAAAATTTCTTGATATTTGTGAATAGAAGGTGGAACTATAAGGTTGGACAAAAAAACCGTACATTGTTTTGTTGGGGGTTAACTCGGGGGTTAAAAATGCAGTGAATGATACAGAATGATATTTAACTTAAATTCATCATTCGAAACAGTGTTAATACAGGTTTAATTAATAAATTTAAAGTCCTAATTAAAAATTATCTTTTCTCTCTCTTGATCTTTTCTAAATTTACAAGGCTTTCAATTTTTATTGATTAAAAAAACTTTTACAGATTTAATTTAACCTGGCTTTTTAACAAAAAACATATTATATACTCGCTAAAAATGTTTCAAAAACATGTTTGTTGGTTCTGATTTTGGCAAAAACAATATCTTATATCTGAATTAAACAAATTGCCTAGGAATAAAGGTTATATGTATGTTAATTCTTGAAAAATCTTGATCTGGATTTGAATAAAAAATTAAAAAATACTATAAATGACATTTTTTGTAATTTTTGACCTTAAATGTATAAACGGCTAAGCGAATTTTGTTATGTTTGTACCTGTTTTATAGGGAATCATTAGAACTTTAACAGGTAGTTGTGTTCTAATTAAAAGGTAACACTAACAGAGATTAATCTTCCTTCCCACCTAATCTTCATGGCATGCTCCTCAATGTTAATGGAATCTTTCTGACTCTGCTTACAGAATTTAAAGGTCTTTCTGAAAATAGGTATTGAAAACTCAAATATAATTACTGAAATATATTCCTTTTTTTGACAATCCACTACATAAATAAAACTTTACCTGATCGTAAAATAAATCGCGTATTCTTATGCATTCAAGCCTCTGCACTATTTAGGAGTTTTTAGCTGTTATGATTATTATCCAAGATCTCACCTAAAATAAAAAGAAGCCAGGATTTAATTATTTTGAATAAGGGTTGTTGCAAGAATTTCTGTTCCTAAAATATTGAATTTTGTTTTAATGATTTTTCCTTGAGACACCACACAATAGTTAATTAAAACGTTAAAGAGAGGCGATTTCTTGATACCTATTGTATATGTATACCCACTTTTAGTGATTTTTTTTGGAAGTATGCAGTAAAGAACTTGAACTTAACTATACCCGGGAAAAATCTCGAGTTCGTGGCATTAAAATTAAATGAAAATTATTTAAAAAGGAAATAAAGGGCTAATTAAAAAACTTGTTTCTACAAGTGGGAGTTTAAAACAAAATCTTGATGGGCACACAATAAGTAAAATAGTTTCTTTTAACCTTTTGTTATTAATTATTACCTCACTACACAAAAGAACAACTCCAAATGATCTTGACTAAATTTGTAAGTTAGCAAGTACTTCAAGCTTTGGGATTCAATTACTTCTTGTTTATATATGTTCAGTAATAAAGTTACCGAAATCAAAAAGCCTATAACTGGAATCTTTTTGGCGGTATTAAACAAAAATTGACCCGTTTTGGTGGTTAAGTCTTTTAGGTAGTTAAATATGTGGGTTAATCTTGGCTTCCAGTAATCTTCATTCGATGGCCTCATCGAAGTACTCATTCCTCTGCCGAAAGGATTTCTGGAATTGAGAATGTCAAATAAGTCGTTCATGTTTTCGATGAATTCTATTGTTGCCCCTGCATCCTTGAATTCTTCCATCGACATGTCGTCCTTCAAAAATTTTAGAGCGTCTGCTACACTCTTGCTTAGCGTTTGTGCTGCTATTTTAACCTGCAATTTTGTAGCATTTCAAATGCTACCTAAATAAAAAATATTACATTTTTTATAATTGTTGTTTTATTTACTTTTCAATTTAACTCAGCGACCTCATATCTTATTTACACTTTAAACTCAAGGAATAGAACCTACCTTAGTCTCTCTACGTTGTATAAAACCACCTTAAATCTCTTTTCACTTGTGCTGTGTCGAACTCCAAATTATATCATTTCTACTCTACGTACTGATGTACCAATATGTTAAGCCACTTCCTAACCTTGTCCTGCTTACGTATTCTTTCCTTTTCTTCCATTCTTTCCATGCTATTATCCATTTTCTGAAAAATATTACCTTTAAAATATATCACTTTGGTAAACACTAACTTCGCACTCGCATTTTTGACACTTACATTTGATTGTCACTGCAATCCCTTTGCCAGCATATTAATCTATATTTCTTCTTTCTATTTCCTTGTTTTAATGAAACATTTCTTTTATGATTTATTTAAAAAACAATTCCTTTTCACATTTTGTCCTTTGTTTTGGAAAATTATAACCTCTGCGTGTATCTGACGTTTTACTTGACAGCTGCATGGTTAATCTGAGCGCATTTGATTTGCACGCTCCGATCGGACACACACCACCAACCGGTCCACGAACAGTGTTAAATTTCTGCACGATATTTGTGATCTTCTAAACTGGCAACAACAACAACACCCGGTAAGAGGGCCCGATCTGGAAGAATCCTTAGTGTTAGCGGACATCTATGTGCGCTGACACTAATTATCCTGCCAAACCTTTCCTTCCACCCCCACTTGACCTTCAAGTGGACCTCTTAAACTCTCCCTACCGCTAGGTAGCCTAAGTTTTGTCGATTTTTGGGGAGACTAGCTGCCTGAAGGGCTTAAATGTCGTGACTGTTCTAAAGAACTATTTGTTGTTGCTGTTGGGGGGGGGGAGGGGAGGGAAGTGGGATTTGGAGGAGGAGGGAAAGTGAGAACTAGCTCGCTAGCTGAAGGCTAGAGAGCTAGCTGAAGACGGGGTCTCTTGTGACGATGTCGGATGTTCTCGTCGTAGCTGACGGCCTGTCGAATAAGGGGATTTGAATGAGTATCAACTTTTTGGTATACATTATGGGCTTTTTCGGAAATAAAGGTCGTTAATGGGGTAAGATTATTGTCTCTCATAAGTCGAGTATACGATGTGTGCCAGGGAAGGTCAAGGGCGTTACGTCTGTAGCGATTCTCAAGGTTTTGGATGAGTTTTAGATGACTTGGCGCGGCATAGCCCCAGGCGGTTGATGCATAGGATAGGATCGGGCGAATTATTGTGTTTAGTAGTAGTAATTTGTTTTTGTGTGAGAGTTTACTATTACCGCGAAGTAGGGAGTATAGATTTTTATAGGTGTACATGGCTTTAATGCGTGTGTTTTTGACGTGTAACCCCCAAGTAAGGCGCTTGTCGAAAGTAACCCCAAGATACTTAACGTCGTCCTGCCAATTGATTATATTGCCATTTATTTCGACGTGTCCGACAGGTCCCTGTCGTCTACGGCTAAATAAGATGGCTTTTGTTTTATCGGAGTTTATTTTGATTTTTTATTTATTGCAGTAGTCTACAAAGTCGTCTGCTGCTGTTTGAAGGTGACGCGTCACTTGGCGAGGAAGCAGTGAAGCTGTTTTAATGATTAGGTCGTCGGCGTATCGTGCTAGGTCTGTGTGAGGTGTGGGAATGAGGTCATGGGTAAAAATGTTGAACAGATGGGGGGATAGCACGGCCCCCTGGGGTACGCCGGCCATGATATTCCGAGATGCGGATAGACTATTCCCCACGCGGCTGTTTATTTTACGGCCGCGTAGATATGAGTCTGTGAGGCGAGTGATTGTCAATGGGTACCCGGCGACAGTCATCTTATAGACCAGTCCCTTTTGCCAGACTTTGTCGAAAGCTTTTTCGACATCGAATAGCAAAACTCCAGTGGCCTGCCTCTGACAGAATCCTTTGGTTATAGATTCTTTCAGCCGTAGGAGCTGGAGCTCCGTACTGTGGTCAGGTCTAAATCCGAACTGGTCGTGGGGGATGATGTTTAGTTGATCTGAAAAAGATGTGATGCGGGATAGGATTACGAGTTCAGCAATCTTAGCTATGTTACTAAGTAATGATATAGGTCGGTAGTTTTGTGGAAAGACGTGGTCTTTGCCAGGTTTGGGGATCATTATTACTGTGGCACGTTTCCAACGGGATGGAAAGTGTCCCAGTCTTAATATAGCGTTAACAATATTTGTTATTGCTGCGATCCCCTTGCGAGGCAGGTGTTTTAGGTGTTTGTTTCGTATGTTGTCTTGTCCGGGGGCTGATTTGTTTTTCCTGTGTCGTATAATTTGTCGTATTTCTTGTGGGGAGGTTGGTCTTAGAGGGATGTCGATAGTGTCGTTTTGTCTTTGTCTGTGTATTGTTCTGTTTACTATTCGTTCTATGTCTTCGTCGATATCGTCGTTGTCGTGTAGTGTCGTGTTTTGTTCGTATGTGTAGGCGAAGGCCTCTGCTTTGTCTATGTTTTCATAGACAATGCCATTGGCCGTGTGTAATGGTGGCATGTATGTTTTTTTGTTACGTAAGGCTTTTTGCATTTTCCAGATGCTGTTGTCTTGTGTGTTGAGTGATTCAAGTTTTGTCTGAAAGCGTTCATTGTGAAATTCACTGAGCTGTCTTCTTGCTAAGTTGTTAAGTCTGTTATATGCATTACGAAGGTTGATAGTTCGATGCTGTTGGAATAACCTACGAGCTCGGTGTTTTTGAGCTAGTAGGTCCTGAAGATGGGGGGGAAGGTCGAAATGTCTTCGGTGATGCAATGGTATTACCTCAGTGCATTCCTGGATCGCAGCGGATAGATCAATTTCCAGCTGTTCCACCGCCCGTTCCAGGTCTGCAGTTGAGTTAATATGGGTGATCTGTGATAGGTGGGTATAAAAAACTCGCCCTAATATTTCATAATGAAATATAGTGCGAGTTTTTTTGGACGATGTGGTTATGGTCCGGGTCTCCGATTTGAAAAAAGACGGGGTTATAGTCGGAGGACCCTTCTTGGATGGTTCTGGCGTGAATTTCAAAACGGGAATTTTTGTTTACGAGAAAGTCGATTGTGTCTGGTCTGTGATCGTTGTTGTATGGATAATGTGTAGGTGTATTTGATGCGATGGCCACCGCGTTATTGGTAATAATAGCGTCATATAATCTCCTGCCTCTCGCATTTGTAAGACGGCTATTCCAAGCGCGGTGTTTCGCATTAAAATCTCCCAACATTATACATTTATTTTTGTAGTTTAGAATTTCTGTGAATGCCTGGATATTGAAGGGGTGTGCAGGTGATGCATAGAAAGAAGAGGGTGATTTTTCCGTCTGTGGCGGTGGTGATTGAAATGCATGTATATTCACAGTGCCTATGTGGGTGATTAATTTCAGCGTGATGCTTGATGTGAGATTTAATGAGGATGGCTGTCCCGCCATGGACTGTGGTATCGTTACGGTAGAATGAATATCCTACGAAGTTTAGGTGGTCACGTGGAAGAAGGTACAAGAAGTCTCTTGTACCGCAAGCACATCTATGTTGTGATCGAATAAGAATTCGACCACTTCGTGTTTGCGGTTTCGGAGTCCATCCACGTTCCACGTGGCGACCCTCAACGAAGGGGGAATGGATTGTTCAATGCGTTGCATTTTGGGTTGGGAGGACATTGGATAACAGGGACGGGATTAGGGAGGGAAGTAGGTTTGGGTCATGTTTGGTGATAAGTTGTATTAGGTGGAGGGCGAACTGATGATCGGGGGTGGTTATCGATGGCATGGGAGATGGCTTGGCTGATGGCATGTAAGATGGATGCTTGCGCATATGATCGCGTAGGATTTGCGTATGCCGAAGTGATTGCGACTGATGGTTTATGAGGGGGTGGTTGGGTCATTTTATTTTTGGGTAGTTTAGGGAATGATTTACACCCCCTGTAGCTGGCTGGATGGTCCAGGCCACAGTTGGCGCATTTGGGAGGGGTTTCTTTGGACTTTTTACAGTCTGCTGTGGGGTGGCCCTCACCGCACTTAACGCATTTGGGCTTGGCTATGCAGAGCGTTTGCCCGTGATAAAATTGTTGACACCGATGACACTGTGTGACTTGTGCCTTCGGTTTCAAGTCTTCGAATTTCACTCTTAGACATAAAATCGCTGGAAGAGCGAACAGTGCTTCCTTGTCCGCGGGTTTAAGTGTGATGAGCACCATGGGGAGGGGATCTTTGTTCCCTCCGCGGCGCATGCGAAAGACTGCCGTGACGGGGATGCCCTGACTAATGATATCGTCGGCGATATCCTTAGAGGACAGCTCCGTCGGGAGACCCCGCACGACGCATCGGGACATGCGATCCTCGGGGAGAGGATTTGTGTGGCGGGTTAGCCCCATGTTATCAATGGTGGTCATTATGGCTTTATGTTCTATGTTAGATGTCGGGGTGATGGTGATTCCTTGATTTGTTAGCTTAGCTTTAGAGTAGCTTTGAGCTCCCAACTTTCTGGACAATGCTGGCCAGCTCTCCTTTTGGTGGAGAATGATGGCCGGGATTTTTTTGGATTGGGGAGGTTGGGTTGGGTTGGGTTGGGGGTTTATTGTTTGTTTTTTCGTGGTTGGTTGTGTGGTCGTAGTTGGGTTTTGTTTTTTGGGTGGGGGAATTGTCTGTGTTTTGGTCATTTCGTGTGTTTTTAGTTTTTTGGTGTTGGTTTTTAGTGTGTTTGTTGGTTCGTCTGTCGTTTCGTTTAGAGTGGCGTATCTGTTTGCCGTTTTGATTAATTTGGTGTCGTAATCCGAGTCGTCTGAGTCGGAGGATGAGGATTGGTTGGGGGTGGGTGTTTTAGTCGCACGTCTTTTTTTGTTTGTGATGGGAAGAAATCCATCAGCGGGCGAGCTGGACATTTCAATGTCCACAAAGTTGGGAGACGGGGTGGGCGATGCGGGGGATGAGATTGGCGATGCGGGGGTAAGTAGGTCGGTTAGTTTGCCGATCTTCTCCGTCAGGACCTTCACCTGCTCTTGGAGCTCCGCTATACGAAGCTCCTGCTTGCGGTTCTGCTCCTTTAAGTAGGACTCCATAGCGGAAGGTCCTGAGCTGGTGCCGGCTCCGACGGATAAGTCGGTTGATTTTCGGTCTGATTTATTTTTATTTATACGGGAAGGGGGGTTAGAGGGTTTAAATTTTGTCATTTTTGATTAAAATGGTTAAAAACAAGTAAAATATAATAAAGATAATATAAAAGAGGGTACTCCCTTATACACTAGTCACTTTCACTTTCACTAAGCACTTTTCACTAAAAACTGCATAAATGCAAGTTTCCAGCCTCGGCTCTACGAGATAAAATCTCGGTAGACGCTTATTGAGCGGCCTACTTCGATTTGTCGTTAAACTTTGGCTTTCTAACACTGCATAAATGCAAACTTGTAATTTTCGGTTCTACGTATATTTAATCTTGGTAGACGCTTATTGAGCGGCCTACTTTGACAAATCGCTAAACCTACGATTACACTTAGAGGTCCAATACTGCACCTAGGAGTAAAATACTTCTTACTCTTTCGATGGTCAGACAACTAATCCTTTTACACTGGATTTCGTCTTTTAAACCATTACGTATTTAATAATGATTTATACTTTCTCTAGTGCAGATAACACCAATTTTATTTTCCCGATAGATGACGCAAGTGCGACCATTCTAGTTTCCATTTTAATTAGCATTATTCCGCTGTCCTGCGACATGTATCACTGTGCAAGTTCCCCAGACTTGCTCGAAGTTTTTGGAAGAATTATTTCGAACGTACCCGTTTGAACACTTTGACAATCCTGCCGGAAATACGTCACTTAAAATCCCGTAAGATAAAAGTGGACGGCTGATTGAAAAACATTCTTATCCATAAAAAATATGGGTCATCATTAAGGGTTTTTAACAATTCAACACGTAATTTTGTGATGGAGTTTGGACTTCTATCCGCTAAGGTAAAGTTATAAAAAAATCTATTTTCTTGTTCCTTGCCTAAGCAAATTTTTGTTTATAAATTAGGGTCTTTTTCACCCGCTGGATTATCCATCCAATGATTCATCCCAGGATCTGTCCTACTTGTTGGATTAATTATCTTACCTAACAATTACCTTTGTGTAATACGGCGTCCCATGATGTCCTACTGTCTCAGAAATTACTGCTAGAGTTCTGCCTGCCCCGGTGCATTTTGTCTGACTTGTGCAGCCCAGTTATGTGGGACATTTTGACCACTCAGAGTAGCCAGTGGTTTAGCCAATTTGACCGCTATCTGGAAGTTTTGGACTTAGGCCGGTATTAACCTTATATTAGCTTACGTACCTACATTTACCTGAAGTTGATGAAAATTTACCTTATCTGATGCTCGGTTATTTAAATAATTTTTTTTTCTTAAATAACTAGACAAAATATTTCTTCTACTTAATTAATTTGATTTACCTACTAGTAACTTTCCTGATTCCATGTTTTATTTAATTTCCGTGATTTTTTTTCATGTTTTATTTCCGTGATTTTTAGTATGTGCATTAATTGAAATTTTGTCAAGCACAATTAAAAATAGTTGTCAGGATAAAAACACATTGGAAATATAATTACATTGGAAATAAAATTATCTTACCTTTGATTAAAAAAAAAAAAACTAAAGTTCATTTTAGAATTTTGTAAACTTTAATGGCCACAGAATACCTTGATAAAATAAGTATTCACTTCCCCCATGCATGAGCATATATGTATATATAGTCCCTTGAACTGAGCTCACTTCAAGCGTGTGTAAATATATTTCCCTACCTATATTTTTTTTTGGATCATTGGTATGATTCCAAATATCTATGCCATATAAGGCTAGGGTTTTATATATTTTTGTAACATTTTTTTTACAGGAGTTTATTTATTATTTTCTAAAACTATAATGATAGTTTGATCGTTTTACATTTACGATGAAAGTAACTTTGGATATTGTACAGAAGTCAATAAATAAAATTTTTGACGTTTACCACTTACCTTACTAGTTTTCTTCATGTCTTTAAAATAAAGTACTTCTAAAAGAAAATAAAAGAAACACTCTAATTTAAACTAAAACAATTTCAAAAATAAAACATAAGATTTTTTTTTAATAAAATATACACTGAGAGAAAGTTTTATTAAAAAAAAAATATGCGGATTAATCATTGTCATCTTACTTTGCTGAATAGTTTTCTAAGTTTTAATTGTTCAGTCTGACGCTTTAATTTTAACAAACTTAGTGGCGCTCAAAAAATCAAATCCTTTTTCAGACACACTTAGACCCACACCTTAAATATTAAGCTCACGCTGTTTTAGCTCGGGATATCAGCTATTTTGTTTTTAAACAAAGTATGCTGCAATTTTTAGAAAAAAGGTAATAACAGTGGCGATGTACCTACTTAATAATTTTAAATGTCTACCCAAATACGATTTGTATAGATTTAGAACATTTTCATAAATTTAGGTTATTATTTCTTTTATAGATTTAGGTTGTTTTATAGATTTAAGTTATTATTTATTTTATATATATATATTGAAACTGTTTATCCCGGGTCTTGTTAAATTATGAAAATTCCACTGGCCAGGTGATACTTTCATACATCAACAACCTCGTAGGTTTTGTTAAGTTATGAAAACTTCTAGGCATCACGCACACAGATGCTTTCATACATTAACTACCTTATTTTCCTTCAGATATTTATTTTAATTTTTTTTCTCTTAAGGACGCTACGTTGTGTTTATAGTATTACCCTCTGTCTTTCTTTTACCAAGGTTCTAAAGAGTTTGACGCAGCTGATTTCCCACCGGAAGTCAAACAAAACCACAGCATTTCCATTAACATTACAGTTATAATGAATAAAAAAATATACAAAATCAATGTAAAAAAAAGTATACCACAAATGCAATATCAAAAGTAACACGATTAAACATAAAAATGTGATAATTGAATCATAAAAATATTAAAAGTGAATCCTAATTAGATACGGGATTCTTGATACCTTGAGCATATTGTTTATTTATCATCCAAAAATCAAGAGATTAACCCAAGCTCCCCTTTGTGATTGTTCCATCAGTCTATGACTGCTTTGAGTTACAAGAGAGGTGAGTAATGAGCTGTTTAATTGAAATGCCTATAATAGCCCAGTACCTTGACTAACCCACTATTATAGAAAAACATTCCATTGTTGGCTATTTTCCAGAACGAACAAAAATAAGTACGCCCTAGTTAACCTGTCCGTAGAGGGGTTACGTAGTTATATAAGAGATAATTTGCCATATGATAAAGACTGCTAGTTAAGCAAACGCAAGGCTCAAGACACTTAGGAAAACCTGACCTCCTATCACAGCTTTATCGTTAGCAAGCAAAATATTCATAATACGGTTGGTTTATGGTCATACCAATACACCCTCTTTTTTCAAAGCCCGTGACCAGCTTTCTTAATTTTGAATAGTAAATATCAATATACACATTGTAAAGGGTACCCTTCTCGAATAAAAGATTTGTTAACAGAGACAATAAATCTCCTTGAAATCTTTCACCCGAGGAGTCTACTTTTAATATCTGTGAAATGGTACTTATAATTCTAAATTGTAACAGAACCATTAATGAAAATAATTTTTTATAGGAAATAAAATAAAACAAGAATTAAAAAAATTATTGAAAAAAATAAAAGTAACACTACTTAAAATATATAACCCTCACTGTGCAATACTGAAAAGAAAATGATACCGTGCCAATTCAAGGTCCCCCCCCCCCCTAATTTCCCTTTTCCCTTTTAATACCTGGGAAATTTTGCTTCCGTTGTCGGACCTTCATTTCTCTGATCCTTAGATTTGAAAGTGCGTTTTGTATAATATCACCGTCACCACAATTCTTTCCTAAAGGAAAGACAACGGCGCACGGCAAAGCAGCCAAACCAGCGAAGCTGCATTTCACCAATTTCGCTAATCTGACCACTCCGACGCACAGCGTCCCTCTCCAGCAGCCAATAATCATGCTCATTTTGTAGTAAGACTGATTTGAGTCCATTGTGCCCCTTTTAATAGTAATTATTTTTTATTTGCGATTTTAACTTATTTTCTACCAATTTCAAATTTATTTATTCGTACTTACGTACAGATTTAGACGTAATGTATTTTATGATTTTCTACCAATTTTAATTTAATTATTTGTTTGACCTTACTTGTACAGATTTCGACGTTAGTGAGCTTTTAGTGAAAATTTTAGTTTGTTTATTTTGAATTAAATTTCTAATTCCCCCTTCCCCGTTATCCTACCCTATTTAGCTAGAGAGAGCCGACACTGTGCGGTGAGTGCCGTAGCAAAACATAAACAAACAAACAAAAGAAACTCTGTCTTGTTCGGTGAACCGGGCACAAGACAGAGCAACCCATTCCGGTGAACCGTTGGAGTGTCGTAAAACCAAGAAAAATACAAGAGCCGCATCCCAAAGCGTAGGAGCGTTCCCTTCCCCCTAATTTAAGAAAAATTCCCAGAGTGACCCAAACCTTCTTTGCTACATCGTGACAAAAATGAGTCTGAATCTCGTTGCATGTGTGCTTGGCCTTATATAGACGTTGCAACCCACGCCATGCCACGCTTACGTTCTTTGTTTGATTGTTAAGACGTGCACTCATTTGCCTGTTTTTCGTCGACCCTTAACTATAATCGAACTTTTAAGGGATGTAGCCACTTATACACACAGACTGCTGGCGCCCAATTTATTGCCTATACTGTTTACTTTTAAATTGGTTTTCTTAAATATTTTTAAATTTTTAGCAAAAATTTTCTTTTTAACAAGCCCCGGTCTGAATTGTTTCACTCCCCCCTTATTTTAAATTCCGACTGTCAAAAGAAAAATGAGGAAATTAAAATAATACTGAAAACAATTCCAGTTAGCCCCGATCCAACTTCTTTAAAAAAAAATAGATTGGAACGGTACCAACCAAACTGTTACTTCGTTACACCCATCATTTTCCAGTATTTCTCAGTGTATTGTTAAATCTAATGATACTTCAATATACACTATTCATACACAATTCCTTGGCAGTTCATGCATCATCACTCCAGTCCATTGATGGAGACAATCCACTACCTTGTAAAAGGTTAACGGCTCCTTTATTGTCATCTAAGTTCCATTGGTGCAGACAATTCACTACTTTGTAAAAGGTGTCACTAAAAGGTATTGTGATTCGTGTACCGTCGATGTGTCTAGTACTCCATCATTTTGGTTCAACAATTTTACAACACTATAATAAATGGCAGGATCAATTCATCACTTATTGTGTTGTTAGTTGCTAATTTCTCCTGGATTACCCAAGTGTTTTTCTTTTTTTTTTTCATGTAAGGGTGATAATTAATCCAGTCTCAAGAAAGATGCAATTTGGTATTTCTTTTGGCAGCAATTGATTTTGTGGCAAATATCTATAATTAACGCAGTAGCTTCGAAAACTTTGATAGCGGTTGTCAATCTTTTCTGCAGTGTTAGTACTTGCTTATTTGTAATTGACTTTACGATGATTTACAATGGGCGACCCTCCTGTTGTTTTGGTTTAGTGGCTAGTCTTTTTTAACCCCGCATGTGGTTGTTGTCAATCTCACAGTAGATACTCTTATTTATTTGGTTGTACCTCTGTGGGTTTTTTTTCGGTTCTTTATTATTTGTCCTTTCATTTCCTTTTCTTAGAAAATCAGTAACAGTTGATCTAGACTTTTTTTCTACCCTCATTATCTCGGATTACAATACTTTTGGTTGGGGTTTGTTAGTTTAGCGAGTAGTTTAGGTAATCTCCAAAAATATGCAAATGTCTTTCTTAAAAATCAACTTGCAATTTCCTCAAATTGTTGTGCGTTTTCCATGTTTTTCTTTAGGTAATCTTAAAATGTCTTTGATAATTTGCTTGAAACTTATTTTCTTCTTCGATCTGAATTTCTCTAACCCTTCGAAATATTTTCCAAGAACATAAGGTCGGTTGCGGGTGTTGCGCTTTTTTGTTTATTATTCTGTGATTGTTGCTAGTCTTTTATGCTGTCATAGTGGTCAAAAAATCTCATCATATGTACCATTTTTTTCCTTGAGATAGCTACACGTGCTTGTTTGCTGTTTTGTCGTCGTGGTTGCAAAACTTTTGTAGTGTGGTTCGTTCTTTTGTTTATTGGTTTATTTTGTTTGTTTAGCTACATTAAGGCGCCCAAAATTGTTTGCAACGCTGACTTGTTCAATGGTACTTATTGAACCACGATTGGTAATGCTGCTTCTGCTTCTTACGAGCTCTTGCTGGGCTGGTCTCTGACTCTTCTTCGTAATCTGCAAAATTTTTAGCAGTATCAGGTTTTTTATAAACAAACTGTGTCAATTTTAGGACTCTTTATCCTGGTCACACTGTTTATACCCGGGTCTTGTTAAATTATGAAAATTCCACTGGCCAGGTGTGGGTCGTGGGTTTTGTTAAATTATGAAAACTTCTAGGCATGACGCACACAGATGCTTTCATACATTAACTACCTTAATTTCCTTCAGATATTTCTTTTAAATTTTTTTCTCTTAAGGACGCTACCTTGTGTTTGTAGTATTACCCTCTGTCTTTCTTTTGCCAAGGTTCTAAAGAGTTTGACACAGCTGATTTCCCACCGGAAGTCAAATAAAACCACACCATTTCAATTAACATTACAGTTATAATGAATAAAAAAATATACAAAAGGGTCAATGTAAAAAAAGTATACCACAAATGCAATATCAAAAGTAACACGATTAAACATAAAAATGTGATAATTGAATCATAAAAATATGAAAAGTGAATCCTAATTAGATACGGGATTCTTGATACCTTGAGCATATTGTTTATTTACCATCCAAGAATCAAGAGATTAACCCAAGCTCCCCTTTATGATTGTTCCATCAGTCTATGATTGCTTTGAATTACAAGAGAGGTGAGTAATGAGCTGTTTAGTTGAAATGCCTATAATAGCCCAGTACCTTGACTAACCCACTATTATAGAAAAACATTCCATTGTTGGCTATTTTCCAGAAAGAACAAAAATTAGTACGCCCTAGGTAACCTGTCCGTAGAGGGGTTACGTAGTTATATAAGAGATAATTTGCCATATGATAAAGACTGCTAGTTAAGCAAACGCAAGGCTCAAAACACTTAGGAAAACCTGACCTCCTATCACAGCTTTATTGTTAGCAAGCTTTACTAAATTTATTTGTTTAAAAAATACACCAACAAAAACACGGCCACGCACCAACATACAGAAAATATTCATAATGCGGTTGGTTTATGGTCATACCAATACAACCTCTTTTGTCAAAGCCCGTGACCAGCTTTCTTAATTTTGAATAGTAAATATCAATATACCCATTGTAAAGGGTACCCTTCTCGAACAAAGATTTGTTAACAGAGACAATAAATCTCCTTGAAATCTTTCACCCGAGGAGTCTACTTTTAATATCTGTGAAATGGTACTTATAATTCTAAATTGTAACAGAACCATTAATGAAAATAATTTTTTATAGGAAATAAAATAAAACAAGAATTAAAAAAATAATTGAAAAAAACAAAAGTAACAATACTTAAAATATTTAACCCTCACTGTGCAATACTGAAAAATGATGCCGTGCCAATTCAAGTTCCCCCTCCCCCTAATTTCCCTTTTTCCCTTTTAATAAATTACCTGCGAAATTTTTCTTCCGTTGTCGGACCTTCATTTCTCTGATCTTTAGATTTGAACGTGCGTTTTGTCTTAAAAATTACTGCCAAAAAATATCACCGTCACCACAATTCTTTCCTAAAGGAAAGATAACGGCGCACGGCAAAGCAGCCAAACCAGCGAAGCTGCATTTCACCAATTTCGCTAATCTGACCACTTCGACGCACAGCGTCCCTCTCCAGCAGTCAAGAATCATGCTGATTTTGTAGTAAGACGGATTTGAGTCTATTGTGCTCCTTTTAATAGTAATTATTTTTTATTTGCGATTTTAATTTATTTTCTACCAATTTCAAATTTATTTATTCGTCCTTACGTACAGATTTAGACGTAATGTATTTTATGATTTTCTAGAAATTTTAATTTAATTATTTGTTTGACTTTACTTGTACAGATTTAGACGTTAGTGAGCTTTTAGTGAAAATTTTAGTTTGTTTATTTTGAATTAAATTTCTAATTCCCCCCTCCCCGTTATCCTACCCTATTTAGCTAGAGAGAGCCGACACTGTGCGGTGAGTGCCGTAGCAAAACATAAACAAACAAACAAAAGAAACTGGTGAACCGTTGGAGCGTCGTATATAAAAAAAAAAAACAAAAAAAAGAAGAAAAAAAGGCTCTGTCTTGTTTGGTGAACCGGGCACAAGACAGAGCAACGCATCCCGGTGGACCGTTGGAGCGTCGTATTAAAAAAAGAAAAAAAAAACAAAAGGAAAAAAGAGACCTTGTTTTTTTTCGGTGAACCGTGCACAAGACAGAGCAACGCATCCCGGTGAACCGTTGGAGCATCGTAAAACCAAGAAAAATACAAGAGCCGCATCCCAATGCGTAGGAGCGTTCCCTCCCCCCTAATTTAAGAAAAATCCCCAGAGTGACCCAAATCTGCTTTGCTACATCGTGACAAAAATGAGTCTGAATCCCGTTGCGTGTGTGCTTGGCCTTATATAGACGTTGCAACCCACGCCATGCCACGCTTACGTTCTTTGTTTGATTGTTAAGACGTGCATTCATTTGCCTGTTTTTCGTCGACCCTTAACTATAATCGAACTTTTAAGGGATGTAGCCACTTATACACACAGACTGCTGGCGCCTAATTTCTTGCCTGTACTGGGTACTTTTAAATTGGTTTTCTTAAACTTTCTTTTTAACAAGCCCCGATCTGAATTGTTTCAATATATATATATTTAGGTTCGTTGCTTAGGTTTGATTTTTTTTATAGTTTTAGATTGTTTTCATAGATTAGGTTTTTTTTTATAGAATTAGGTGTACATATGTGTTACTTAAGAAAATAAGTCACTTATATTTTTGTTTATTAAAAGTTTTGTCGTTTCGGTCATGATCGATGCAATGTATCCCAAGATGTTGAATATTTTTCTGATGAAAGCCCCTACTGCCTTAATTAATAATTATTAATATTATTAATAATATTAATTAATTTATATGCTAAAACAAAGATATGATTGTTTTGCACAAACCAAAACTACACTTTTTTGCACTCGCCGCGCGTTTCGCTAACAACGTTAGCATCATCAGGAGACGATAAACAATAAAAAATCGTCTCCTGATGATGCTAACATTGTTAGCGAAACGCGCGTCGAGTGCAAAAAATGTAGTTTTGGTTTGTGGAGAACTATCATATCTTTGTTTTAGTGCAACCAAAGGTTCCAAATTCCCAACATAATTTATATGCTCTATATAGCTCGTCATACTAAGCGTAGAGGGCCTCTAAGCAAGTGTGGCAATTAACTTTTTTAGGTTATTAATATTTATTTTTTAGATTTAGGATATTTCATAGATTTAGGTTATATTATAGATTAATGTATATATTTTTTTTATATAGGTTCGTTGCATAGGTTAGATTTCTTTTATAGATTTAGATTGTTTGCATAGATTAGTTTTTTTTTATAGAATTAGGTGTATATACGTTTTTCTTAGGAAAATAAGTCACTTAAAAGAAAAAATAGTAGAGTAAATATGCATACCCGCATTTTGGCCTTCCTCCAGTCCATGTGTTTTTGCCGTAATTTGTTTGCCAAATAGAGTCGATCATCATTTTGAATTTTATGGAGCCTTTCAATATACTTCCATTTTACTGCATCTTTTTTACCATTAAACAGTACTGCTTCAGATGCCCAGTTGTTTCTCATTAATTTTAGCATGTGACACACATCTAATAGCACATGAACTTTTTTACCATTTACTGCGTTGATGAAAAAGGTCTTTAAATTATCAACATCAAAGCTACAACCCAGTTCTTTCATCATGGTGAAGTGTACTGAAGGGTCATCGCAAGTTAAGGATAAAATGTCGGCGTCAACATCTTTGACTTGGCTTAAAGCCTCCTTCACTACATTGTTACTTTCAACACCACTAAATGAATTAATAAAAAAATAACCTATGGGTGAGCATTAACCCCCACCACCATCATGACAAAAGCGTTGCTTGCAGGTTGGTTGTTGTTATTTACCTTAACATCTGACCCTACATCGACATATCCCCAGAAGTTTTGGGAATCTTTTTCCACAGTTATATCTTTTCTAATAGACATCTCGTCTATCATAAAGGCCAGTTTTAATCGAGTGCCATTTTTTTCTTGAAAGACCTTTGCCTTCTCTTTTAGAGTATTGATGGCAGGCGCCGTAAACCCAGGGCTGCAATCGACTTTTGATAGCCAACATCTAATTTTCGATGGACTTGGCAAAGCTAGGTCAAACGTTTTCCGTATGTAGTCGTACGCCGATGGACTAAAGAATTGTACAGTCATCGCAAAATATTTTATTTCTTGTGGGTACTCTGATGTTGTAGTAACTAAAAGAGTTGTAGTTCTTCTATTTAAAAGCATACGACGCAAAATGTGAAAGGGTGCGCCTGAGAAGGTAGCTTCTAAAGCTTCAACTGTATTTGTGGACAAATTGAATTTTTTTGGGATTTCTTGAAGAGCATAATTTAGTGAAACTATTTTTCTTTTTCTTATAATGGTTCTTCGAGAATTTTTAAATTTCTGTTTGTACACTTTTAAACTTCTTTGAGCTTTTACTAGATCTTTATCTCGCTGTGTCGGTAAGCGACTAAAAAATATGTTTTAATTGAATATATATGGTTTTGACAAAAAATTATTATATTATATATAAATATATTTATTATAAATTGTCATTTAATAAAACGGGACAAAGAAAAACTGGAATAAATAGATTTTATAATCCTACGTTAAGTTGTATTTCCCGGAAATCTGAGCAAATTCTGTGTCATTTGGAAGCAAAACATTACCAAATTACATGGAAGCACAGATTAAATGTAAGAAGAGGGGATCAAGAACGTTGCTTTATATAGCTTCAGTTTAAGAAATAACTTTACTTACAGTCAAATCAAAGTACAAAAATGAAAGTACCAAGAGCTGGGCCAAGTGTGCCATTGGAAAAAAAAATCAATGAAGCTAATGAAACAAATTATTAAAAAAGAAGAAGAAGTGCTTGATGGGAGTTTTTCCAAAGTAAAACCTATAGGGTGGAAAAAAGCGACCCCAAAAGAGTACACATAATCCAAAACATTAGGGTAAAGTCCCCTTTTTACCCTCTGCGGACTTCAACGCCTATAAAAGAATAGAAAGAAGACCAGGAACAAGAAGAGGAAGAAGAACAGGAAGATGAAGAAGAAAGTGACACCAATTTGACGTTTATGATAGACGTCTAAGAGGAAGAAAGAAAAAGAAAAGAATATCGGAAGGAGATGAATACATTTTTAAAAATTTCGGAAAAATTTAAAAGGGATAAAAATTAGTAAAAAAAAGAAATTAAAAAAAAATAAAAAAAATATACCTACATGTTTTTTTTTAAGTTTCCACCTAGTCTTATTAGATATTTATTTTAGTAACAATAACATGACAAAAGCGTTGCTTGCAGGTTGGTTGTTGTTATTTACCATAACATCTGACCCTACATCGACATATCCCCAGACGTTTTGGGAATCTTTTTCCACAGTTATATCTTTTTTAATAGACATCTCGTCCATCATCAAGGCCAGTTTTAATCCAGTGCCATTTTGTTCTTGAAAGACCTTTGCGTTCTCTTTTAGAGCATTGATGGCAGGCGCCGTAAACCCAGGGCTGCAATCGACTTTTGATAGCCAACATCTAATTTGCGATAGACTTGGCAATAATTAATTTATATGCTGTATATAGCTCGTCATACTCAGCGTAGAGGGCCTCTAAGCAAGTGTGGCAATTAACTTTTTTAGGATATTAATATTTATTTTTTAGATTTAGGATATTTTATAGACTTTTCATAGGTTATTTTATAGATTAATGTATATATTTTTTTATATAGGTTCGTTGCATAGGTTAGATTTCTTTTATAGATTTAGATTGTTTTCATAGATTAGTTTTTTTTATAGAATTAGGTGTATATACGTCTTACTTAGGAAAATAAGTCACTTAAAAGAAAAAATAGTAGATTAAATATGCATACCCGCATTTTGGCCTTCCTCCAATCCATGTGTTTTTGCCGTAATTTGTTGCCAAATAGAGTCGATCATCATTTTGGATTTTATGGAGCCTTTCAATATACTTCCATTTTACTGCATCTTTTTTACCATTAAACAGTAGTGCTTCAAATGCCCAGTTGTTTCTCATTAATTTTAGCATGTGACACACATCTAATAGCACATGAACTTTTTTACCATTTACTGGGTTGATGAAAAAGGTCTTTAAATTATCAACATCAAAGCTACAACCCAGTTCTTTCATCATGGTAAAGTGTACTGGAGGGTCATCGCAAGTCAAGGATAAAATGTCGGCGTCAACATCTTTGACTTGGCGTAAAGCCTCCTTCACTACATTAGCACTTTCGACACCACTAAATGAATTAATAAAAAAATAACGTATGGGTATTTTGAAGTGAGCATTAACCCCCACCACGGCGAGGTGGTACTAAAAGAGGTGTAATTCTTGTATTTCAAAGCATACGACGCAAAATGTGAAAGGGTGTGCCTGAGAAGGTAGCTTCTAAAGCTTCAACAGCATTTGTGGAAAAATTGATTTTTTTTTGGGATTTCTTGAAGAGCATAATTTAGTGAAACTATTTTTCCTTTTCTTATACTGGTTCTTCGAGCATTTTTAAATTTCTGTTTGTACACTTTTAAACTTCTTTGAGCTTTTACTAGATCTTCATCTCGCTGTGTCGGTAAACGACTAAAAAATATGTTTTAATTGAATATATATGGTTTTGACAAAAAAAATAAAAACCTAGATTCTAAAATTATTCGCACAATTTAAATGTTAAGTAAATCTGGGTTTAAGTGGTTGTAGGTATTGAATAAATACACTTACAATAATTTTAAAAATAAAGACAAAACGCCTCTTTTTCAAAAAGTCAGTAGTAGTAGTAGCTTTGTTTTAGATAATTGCCAAAATTGTCATTTAATAAAACTGGACAAAGAAAAACTGGAAATAGATTTTATAATCCTACGTTAAGTTGTATTTCCCGGAAATCTGAGCAAATTCTGTGTCATTTACATGGAAGCACAGATGAAATGTAAGAAGAGGGGATCAAGAACGTTGCTTTATATAGCTTCAGTTTAAGAAATAACTTTACTTACAGTCAAATCAAAGTACAAAAATGAAAGTACCAAAAGCTGGGCCAAGTGTGCCATTGGCAAAAAAATCAATGAAGCTAATGAAACAAATTATTAAGAAAGGAGAAGTGCTTCCTTGGAGTTTTTCCAAAATAAAACCCATAGGGTGGAAAAAAAAGCGACCCCAAAAGAGTACACATAATCCAAAACATTAGGGTAAAGTCCCCTTTTTAACCTCTGCGGACTTCAACGCCTATAAAAGAATAGGAAGAAGACCAGGAATAAGAACAGGAACAAGAACAGGAAAATGAAGAGGAAGAACAGGAAGATGAAGAAGAAAGTGACACCAATTTGACGTTTATGATAGACGTCAAAGAGGAAGAAAGAAAAAGAAAAGAGTATCAGAAGGAAATGAATACATTTTTAAAAATTTAAAAGGGACAAAATTAGTAAAAAAAAAATAAAAAAAAAATTAAAAAAAAAATATATAAAAAAATAGAAAAAAAATAAATTATGTGAAAAATTCTTATAGTTAATAAAAATAAAAATATTATCATACCTACATGTTTTTTTTTAAGTTTCCACCTAGTCTTATTATATATTTATTTTAGTAACAATAACATGACAAAAGCGTTGCTTGAAGGTTGGTTTTTGTTATTTACCATAACATTTTACCCTACATCCACATATCCCCAGACGTTTTGGGAATCTTTTTCCACAGTTATATCTTTTTCAATAGACATCTCGTCCATCATCAAGGCCAGTTTTAATCCAGTGCCATTTTTTTCTTGAAAGACCTTTGCCTTCTCTTTTAGAGCATTGATCGCAGGCGTCGTAAACCCAGGGCTGCAATCGCCTTTTGATAGCCAACATCTATTTTGCGATGGACTTGGCAAAGCTAGGTCAAACGTTTTCCGTACGTAGTCGTACGCCGATGGAGTAAAGAATTGTACAGTCATCGCAAAAGATTTTATTTCTTGTGGGTACTCTGATGTTGTAGTACCTCTTTTAGTTCTTCTATGTAAAAGCATACGACGCAAAATGTGAAAGGGTGCTTCAACTGCATTTGTGGAACAATTGAATTTTTTTCGGATTACTTGAAAAGCATAATTTAGTGAAACTATTTTTCTTTTTATTCTTATACTGGTTCTTCGAGCATTTTTAAATTTCTGTTTGTACAGTTTTAAACTTCTTTGAGCTTTTACTAGATCTTCATCTCGCTGTGTCGGTAAAAGACTAAAAAATATGTTTTAATTGAATATATATGGTTTTGACAAAAAAAAATAAAAACCTAGATTCTAAAATTATTCGCACAATTTAAATGGAAAAAAAGCTGTTGCGTAAGTTCCGTTTATTTTCCATACCTGCGATATATTCTTCTTTTGAAGTGGGAGCGTTCTCCTTGTTTTCATTTTGTAAGAAATTTTCAAAAATATTCCAATTATTTGAAATATAATTAACAGCTTCTCTTCTGATTTGAGGAAAGGCATCTCAAACTCCGAACAAAAAACAGCTAACTGATCGGAACAGGCAATTTCCGTCGCCAGAAATACATTATTTTTTAAATTTACCATAAAAAAATTACAATATTCAAATTGTCATTGGGACACCACGAAGTTTCAGCGATATTTTCGAAAATCTTCATTCTTGGACTATATTAGATTCTTCTTGTAAAAAGTTACGAAAGGATTTTGGTTATAATTGCTGAAAGTTTGATTTTTAATTACTTAATGTAAAAATGGGTAAATATTAGTATAAAAATTTTTGATGTCTGTTTACTTGACGGTGACATTCAAGGATGATTGGAAAATGTGGAGAAAGGTAAGTTTGGATAACATTTATTTCTTGAATAGAATTTTTTTGTCTATAGGTACTCTTTAAGGGTATAGGTGTGTACGCAGGGTGGGGCTTGGAAGGCTTATGCCCCCCTTCCAAGCTATTAAATATTGAATTCCCCCCCCCTCCAAGAGTCCTTAGCTTCTCCCCGAAGACAATTTCTGCTTATGACATTGAGTATAAGCAAAGTTTGGGTATCAAGTCTAGACGAGGAAACAAAGCAGAAAGTTGGAAAAAACAGAAGCTGGAAGGTGCCTAAGGTACTCTGGGGTTGAGTAACAGCATAGTCTCGGATAACCACGCTGCTCCTAATTTTTGGCGAATATTTAATCTTTGAGTCAATATTTAACGGCTTGTAGCGAAATAATTGAATAAATGTGACAAAAAATGTGAATGCAAAAAATAAGGATGTCCTCTGTTTTTAACATTTTTCCTATTTATTGACTTTTAGGAATAGGAAAAGTTCCTTTTCAAGTTACGAGAAAAAGTCTTGGTACACCGCTATCCAAAAAGTTGCTACGACGTTGATCGTAGCAACAATCGCGTCAACAAAATAATATTGATTATGTTGTATTGTTTCGTATGGTTGAGGCGTTGAAAGAGGTATATTACTTAGCAAAATGATATATTCGGCCCAATAGACTAAAACACCAATACCCCTGTCCCATTAACCCCGCCCCGGTTAACGTAAGGTCGCTTTATCTTGAAAGAAGCCAAAGCAAACAAACTGTTAACTGACCTAATTTGTTCCCTAAAAGTAGTTAGAGCAGGACCGTCGATTCAAGATAACGTGTAGTTCTCGCCCATGATCACGCATCTCACCAATACAGCTGGATGAGTTCCGCGATCATTACGCGCATTTTAAATAGAAACGTTTAAATCGTTATTAAAAATATTTGGCTGATTTCCACTTGAAACCTCACGAAACATTGGTTCGTGACGCTCGTTCTTCGGAAATCGTTCCAAACGAACACACAATAACCTCGGCTTCCAATTTTTTAATAAATTTTTCTGCTGGCACAAAACCCTAGAGGCTCGGGTGTCGTGCCTCTTAGTCAATTTTTGGCTTTTGCCCATCCCAGCAGAAAAATTTATTAAAAAATTAGAAGTTTAAACAAAAAGTTAAGTTCGAAATGGTTAAAAACATGAAAAAGTTAATAATTTTGCTTACAATCAATAAAAATTTTAAATTCAAATTTACCTGTATTATTATCTGGGTAAGCATCCCTTGAGTATTTTTGGGTTTTGGATATCTCATCTAACGTTAAATCCTTATCTGACTCGGAATCATAGATAGTTGACATTGGTAGCTGAGAATTTTCAGATGGATCACATTTCTGAATATGTTTCTTCATTAGCAGTACTAGTTCAGCCATAATTACTTTACATTTTTTACCTTTAGTGTAATGGCATCTTTCTTCTTTCCCGTAGACGACATTTTTCAAAGAAAGAATACCACAAAATAACTTACAGTAGACGTTAGCCAACTTGCAATGTGAATGCGAATTTATAAATAGCTTGTGGTGCCCCTAGGCACAGAAAAAGGTATTTTTCTGTGCTCCAGGCCAATAGTTCCTGATTGAAATTGGTTTTCTTATTTCGGGGATTCACCGGCAAAGCGTCACGGTGGCGGCGCGACGTAGTTCGTAACAGCTGATCGCGACAGTTAAGTACAGAGTCGGACTTCAAATAAGGTAATCCATTATTTAGGAGAATAATAGATCAGATCAAACATTTTAAATTAATATTATGTTTGAGAAAATATGATTTAAACAATGGTATTTTCTAAGTTTTATTTGTTTAAAACATAAAAAAAAATGTGTTTTTGTGTAAAATTAAGAAATATGTTCGCAGTAGCCTGAAGCTCATTGTATACAACTTCAAACATTCGATTTCAGTGTCAGCATTGCGCGCCATACCTTTTGTACCAGGCAAAAGTTTGATTATGTTTTGGGAACGCACAAGTACTTGTAAATTTGATTCAGTCTTTTTCCATTTTGTTTCATTATTTTTTCCCAAATAAAACTTTGAAGAAACACTTTCGTCCAAATGTTCTATTCATATAATAAATAGATGAATAATTGAAAATAAAACAAGAAAAAAATAAAAACAAAAATCGGTATTCGGAAAAAAACTATGGTCCCCTGGAGTAGACCAGTCGTCTTTCAGCCTTAATAACTTTCACATCCATACTAATCAAACTCAAGCAACACACTGATTCGAAAAAGACATTCAACAACAGCAGCTACTGAGAAGCGCGCTCGATTCACGTATACACACTAAGCCCTAGCGGACTTTGAAGAGGTGTGGTCTACGATGGTATACCACAATATTCAAATGTTTCCATAATGCCTAAAAATTGTAAACATATGATGAAGACATGTTTATGCGGTTGAAGGTGAATCAATGTTTAATTGTTATAATTAAACATTCTGCCGCCTCTCCAGAATGAAAGATCGTACAGACATCAACTCTAGGTCTTCGTTTTGGTCTTAGTCTCGGTCTGCTTTCGTCTCTTTTGACGTCCTCTACTGATCAATTTTGTTGTACGATAGTGGGGCTGAATGCTGCGCCTCACCGCGTCATTAAGTTGATCTTCGACGTCCTTTTCTCCTCTTATTAATTCTCCAAAATTGTCTATTTCTCCAAATACGGGGACGGTAGCTAGATATAATGGTATGTGTCTGTCGAGCGTACCATTAAAAATGATGGGTACAACTTTCAAATAGGTAGCTGCCTAGGACTTGAACTGTTTCTCTTCTTTTGGGAGGTAGAATTTTCTGTTTTGTTTTGAATTATTTTTACCATCAACACTACGAACAATAACACCTTGTATGACTTCTCGCTCGGTACCATAAAGCAAATGATCTTTTAATATATCTAACTCTGATTGTGAATAAATACCTGCATTAGCCAAATTATCTATTGATTGAATGATTTATTTGATACCAAGTCGACCCTATTTTAAACATGGGAAAATAAACATTGCTACAAGTAAACTCGGTAACATGTCTCTGTATAAGATGAGTTCGAGGTGTTAGAAAGTATGTTGAGTTCTTATAGAGAATAGGTTATTCTATGAATCATCTATCTGATTGTACTATTGTAACCATAACGGGTTGAGATTTGGTGACATATAGAACCTCACCAAGTCGAGTTGCAGTGTGACTTGGACCACCCATATGCAAGTAAGCAAACTGAAAAAAAAATCGACATTTGGCTATCGGTTCGCCTCTTCGTCTAATTAGGAACCGAGTGCATCATCATTTAACCGAATAACACTCGTAACCAATTAGGGCGCATGAATAGTGTTGATTGTGGCTCACCACTAAGCAAAAAAAGAATTAGCCCACTGTATCGTCGGTGCGGACGCCAATCAGAAAATATTTAAAATTAGTTCTAAATGGATTCGGAACAAATAAGATGCAGTCAACTGAAGGTCAAGTGCATTCACACTTGACACGTAATTAAATTAAATAGACTTGGACCTTGGAATCAGACTAGACACTCTTAATTAATGATTCCAAATTCAAGCCCCGAATCGACTTTATGTGATTAACGAACCCTTTATTGCGTTACATATAAGGTCTCTGATATTCATTTTGCTACACCCTAGAGTAGTTGTAAGATCTTTGTTGCAGTTTGGCCATATGCCAGTTCCAATTATACATGGTAGTATTTTTATGTCGCGACCTGGATACAATCTGGAAATCGCATTGATCACAGGTTGGCCACTATGAATGGCTATTTTATTTCGGGCCTAAAGGACAAGATGTTCTACATCGCAGACTACCACCTGTTCTCGGTTGAAGACTATCAGGTCGGGCTTTTTCAACATTCCATTAGCCTGGCAATTGCTAATTTGTGATTCAAACTAGTTTTCTCTAGTTCACCATAGGTCGCTGGTTCATATCCGAGTCGAAGGACCAATGTGCAAGCTACGCTTGCAGATTACGCTTTCTCAACTAGGCTTGATTGAGCAGCGGGACAACCTGTGTTGTTTACTGTCACAGAGCAGCCTCATTCTCTGCTATGGCCAAGGAGGCTTGGGCACAGTAAACGTTTTGAGTAATACAACTTCAAAGCAGGTGGAATACTGATTTATTTCGAATCTTACATTTCTTTTTATATTAATTTCTTTAAAACTAATCGTGACAAAAACTCAAAATATATAAAACAATGCAAACGTGGTAACTTAATAAAGTAATGATATTTATACTTTAATATATATGTTATATATTAAATATATAAAACATGAACGTGATTGATTAATTAATTAATTAAATACTAAAAGTAAACTTCTAATATTCGAATGTTTCCATAATGCCTAAAAATTGTAAACAGATGATGAAGACTCGTTTATGATGCTGAAGATGAATCAATATTTAATTGTTCTAGTTAAACAAATATAACGTTGTCACGCCATGGTCTTTTTGTGAGCATAATTTGTTTTTTATGCGCGAAACCCTAAGATGCCGAAAACACCCCTCAAATAAGAAAGTGGTTGAGTTTTGCAAATTTTTTAAAGTTTTAAAGAACCACGCACAATTTAAATGGAAACTGGATCTCAACGCCGTTTAAGTATGTTATTGGGACAGTCCCTGAGAGCATTTTGTCTCATAGACACAGGTGCCGATATCTACAGGGTGAGCCAACAATAGCTGGCAAAGTAGGATGAACTTATCATTATCATGCTTATAATGACCGATATTGGCAAAAAAGCATCAATTTCCACTAAAATGACAACGCTGAATTTCAAAAAATGATATTTATTTTGACACCTGTCAAGCCCTATCGAAATGGTAGAAAGATAATTCATGAAATTGAAGTTTTTCGAAAAGCGAATTCCTTGTCTTTACTCTGCTGAAGACATTAAATCGGAAACCGTAAAAAAAGTTACAGTTTTCTTAATTGTCATTTACTGTTATGGGGAAAATCACTGGTGCGATGACACATATTTACGAGTGGGGACTCGAACTACACTAAATTGAGGTCGATAAACTCAAAAATGTTATTACTTTTGACATCTGTCAAACCCTATCAAAATGACGGAAAAATAATTAATGAACTTGAAGTTTTTGGAAAAGCAAATGCTTACCTTTTTTTACTCTGCACAAGACACAATGTGATAGTTCTGTTAATTGTCATGGGGAAAACCACTAAACTAAACTCGAACTACGCTAAATTGAGGTCGATGAACTCAAAAATGTCATTAATTTTGACGCATGTCAAATCCTGTCGAAATGGCATATACAGACCGCTTCAAGCTACTGCGAACATAGGGCGGAAGAAGTCTAATTTGCCAGTGTACGTACATGCAGAGACACCGCACGCCTATCAGTGAAGCAACCAACACTCAGGCTTCCGATCGCCATTCGCTGCCGTTCGCCGCCTTTCGCCTTGTATTTAGTACGCCTCTAACCACGGTGCTGTGTGGAGCGTAGTCAATGAAACCGGAATTTGGTCAATAAATACGCAAATTTTTATAACGTAATTTTCTTATTTTTTGTCACTGATAAATAAGAGCGTTTTATTGTCAACTGCTCAGATTTATCAGTGACGACGTGTTACAATGAAAATAATAAGGAGAAACAAAATAAAAGCAAGTTCTCAAAATAAAATAATACATTCTAAAAACCAAAAAGATTCTCCCAATCAAAAAAAAATTAAAGCAAATGTTCGAAAAGTCCTCCTTACTCGGCTAGACAATATCCGAGCCCACTATAAAAACCCCTTCTAACGTTTCCAAGCATGTTAGGGGTGATAATTTGAAAAGCTTGTTCAATTTTAATCCGATAAATTATTAGCCCATTCATGCACGTAAACTTTATTTTTGATATAACTCCACAGATAGAAGTCATTAGGAGAAGATCGGGTGATCGAGCTGGCCATAAAATAGTTCCCCGTGTACTTATAACCCGATTAGGAAATACATTATCAAGATATTCCCTAACAAGGCCAACATTGTGAGCGGAACAACCATCTTGTTGAAACCATGTTTCACCAAATCTTACACCTAACAACTGCCTAGCAGTTGGAATAATGTGCTGCTGCAGTAGATCCAAGTATCTAGGACCATTCAAATTGCAATTGCCGTTAATAAAAAATGGCCCAATTACGTGTTCATCTACAATACCCCCCCCCAAACATTTAGTTTTTGGGGATACTGTGTTCTTGCGTCAAAATATAAATGCAAATTTTCCCTCGACCAATATCGAACGTGTGTTGGGTTATGACGATTTGACCATTTGACCATCTGCACTTTTTCGGCAACTTCGTAGACATCCATTTTTAGTTTTAAAAATGTATTATTTCAATTAAGAACTTCCCATCTGTTTCTCGAGCAAGGCAGAAATAAAACAAAATATTAAAAACAAAATGAATTTCCAAAAGATAACACTGCAGCGTGCTTCGAATCCACCTCGGTCGTACGGCACGGAGAGTAAATTGGACTTGATTCCCCCTATGTTCGTAGTAGCTTGAAGCGGTCTGTATATAATTTATGAACGAACTTTTGGCAAATCCAACATTTTCAATTTACTCTTTTAAAGCTAAGAAAGTGAACATTTTTTCAACTGCAATTTATCGTCTCTAGTAAATGACAGTCAAGACAACTGTCACTTTTTTTTTCACGGTTTTCGATTCGTCATCGTTAACAGAGTAAAAAAAGGTATTTGTTTTTCCCAAACCTCCACGTTTATAAATTATTTATTGGTTATTTTGACAGAATTTGACAGGTGTCAAAACTAATAACATTTTTAAGTTTATCGACGTCAATTTAGTGTAGTTCGAGTCCCCACTTGTAAATATGTGTCATCGCACCAGTGGTTTTCCTGATAACAGTAAATGACAGTTAAGAAAACTGTGACTTTTTTATTGTTTCCGATTTAATGTCTTCAGCAGAGTAAAAAGAAGGCATTTACTTTTCCAAAAACTTTAAATTCAATAATTATTTTGCGGTCATTTCGACAGGATTTGACAGGTGGGAATTTATGCTTTTTTCATCATAAGCATGATAATAATAATTTCCTTCCAAAGTTTGCCAGCTATTATTGACTCACCCTGTAGATATCGGCCATTGTGTCTATGAGACAATTTCAATGTTCCATTTTTTAAGTTTTTCTATTTATCTTAGATTTTTACAATTTTTTGGCACTTGTAGAAGAAAATATTTTGTTTTCAATATTAACGCCAGTGTATTAATTTTACTACACAGGGTCAAAACAGTTGTGTATCAAAATTCATACACGATTACGTGTAATTTGTATTGAGTTTTTTTTATCGGCTATATGTGGGGTCTAAAAAAACGTCGTTGTTTAGAAAATATGGAAGATTTTTAGAAAATAAAAAAAGAAATAAGTATTTAAAAAAAATATATTAACGAGTTTTCCTAAAATATTGCTCTCAAATAAAAATCTGAGGTGCTCGGACAATTTCGTCGTCTAGTTTTTTCCATGTCACCCATATTTTTGGTAGCACCACGAACTGTTTATCCTTAACGGTATTTTTTAGAAAGTAGTGATTTCGTTCTCTGTTTCTTGTTTTGAGCGATAGGACGGAAATATTTTGCTTGAAAACTCGATAAAACATTCCCTCTAGAACTTTTCCTCGCAACTTAGTTATTTTCCTCTTATCATTAACAAAATTCTCATTGTACAAAAAATGAGCATTGACTAAACTTTTACCCCAAATATTCTCAAAAAGAAGTTTCCTGTACCATTTTGTACAACGAAGAAGGGCTGATCCATATGTTGCCGTTTGATCACTAAAGCCAATAGATGTAGTCTGTTATACAAATTAGTTTTATTATGCATCTCATTCTTCCTGAATTTTGGTCGAAAGCATTCTTACGTCTCTTTTTTTTCTTGTTAACTGAACTGAACTTGACCATGGGATAATATTGGGAAGTAGCATGATACAGGTAAGGGTAATGCTCTTAAGCCTATACTAAGGTGGTATTTATCTGTTAAAACTATTAGATCAATGAGGGTAGGCATATAGTCTTTAATGTATGTAGTTTTGTAATTATGGCAGGACTAATTTTTATTAATTGTAACATGATAACTAGCAGTAAGACTAAAATAATAAGGAAGCATATTATTTCTAAACTCGTATCAGCTAGCGTGCTTGAATATAGAAAAAATTGTCTGAATTTAAAACATAATATAATTCCTATGATTAGCACGAGTAAATTTAATACTAAATAATACCATATTGAGTAATTATAGGACCAATTGATAGATGCTGGTTCTAGGTTGCTGACAAATTTGTCAATTTTATAAAATATTGAATCTTCCACAAGTTCCTATCCAATTAGATATCCGTATAAAGAACATTAAAAAGTGAAAACATTGAGTCATCCTGGGGTTCGGATTGATAACAGAGCATATCTGACTCGATAATCAAGTGTTGAATCTCGGCGATGCATCTGCAAAGAACGTGGAAAATGGTCATTCCGTATAACAAATTCATAGTTGAATTATAATTTTAATAGCACATTGGTACTCAATAAATGAACTGCTACCATAGTACAGCCAATGTGTCTTAATAAGTTTAAGTACATCTATATTCACATTATAAGAGATCATTCTACATTTACTTTGATATTCTTCTATCGATCCTACGTTCCACAACACATCAATGTCACGCCACTTCAGGACAACAATCCTAATTTATCTGCTGTGCTTACTTTTCGACTCGGATTAGTATGGTTTCTATAACATTTTTTCGTACATGTTTTCTGTTTGAGCGATGTCTACCGACTAAATGAGTCTCTCTTTTTAGGCGTGTAATAGTTGTCGTGTAATAGTTGTCGGCATATAAGGTTCTTCCTTCATCTAGTAGATTTTCAACCAAAGACATTGCTGTTTTTTCTAATAATTCCAATTCGGGATCTTTTGATTTACCGCAATTTACTGCCAGATTCCAGGTGTACCCCTTCTCAGCGCAAAGTTTGTAGACCTTGATCCCATATTTTGCTGCCTTATTCTGGATGTATTGTCTGAAAATTAGCCTTCCTCTCCAAGGAATAAGAGACTGCGCATATTTTTTCCTCTGGGGTGTACACTTTTTAATAGTTCTTTACAAATTAATTTTACAACTTTCCTGTTTTATAAAGTTTATCGTTAGGATTGGCCGTGGAGTTGTCCTCAAAATGGATGAATTTTAAAATCTATTTCTGGGCATTATCTTTTTAGGAAGCGGTATTCCGTAAAGTGGATGTGATCTCCAATAATCTCGAATTGAAGGTAATTTTACTAGACCCATCCAACCCACAAGTGCTGTGCTGTGAATTTTAAAATGTCATCTACGGTAACTGGTTGCTATGCGTGAGTCCTGAATTGTGAGCTGACATCGTTTTCTAATAGATACCGAGTAGCAAAAATATTTGTTTGGTACACAATGAGTTGCAAAATATTAGGTGTTAAAAATAAATCAAAGTAATCAACTGGATCTGCTTATGCCAAAAGTTCAGAGTAAACATTTTTCATTCCACTTGCTCCAATAAAATCAAAAGACGATGGATCATTGTGAGTAGGCATTTCCCATTCAATTTAACTGACTTTTTTTTAGTCAACCACGTTAACCAGTATCTGATGTAGTTCGACCGAAGGTGGGATCAGCATCATGCTGTCATTTTGTTTTTGAATAAGCCTTCTGACTTTAGGCGCAGGTCCAATACGCTGATCATCATCCCCTTCAGTTTTATTGAAACTCAGATCGCTGGGTTGATAAACTGGATCTTCCAATGAGTCGTCACTACCATAACTACTAGTGTCCATCTTTTGTTGATTTTTTACATTTGCAATAAAACTGTAACAAAATTAGGGAAAATAGACATAACAAATTATTGTTTTTGATAAATACCATATTATGTGTCATCTTCTAGCGTGTCTGCTATGGTCTTGTAGTTTGTATCGCGGCCTGGTAAAAAATTAACCAATGAAATTTTTTCCCATGCCAGTGTATCAAAAATACTACACATCACAAACAAAACAGTAAATAAAAACAGTAAATAAAAACAAAAAGGCAATTTATTCATGATTAGAAAGTCCAAAAGAGGAGAAAAAAAGCAAAAGTAAAAAAACGTCAAAAATTGTTAAGACAGCGTTTGTGGCTTGGCGCTTAACGTGTTAATATAAAAATGCTCGTAATAGTAGTTTACCTAACAAGTGTGGAAAGTGCCCCTTTATCGCACGGTATTGCAGATAGCTGAAAGACGCGGCCGCTGAGTTCGGCCAGCAATCAAATGCGGAAAAGGCACTTTACACACGTGTTAGTTACATTACATTTTTGTGAGTGTGTGGAAAATAAACAAGAAACAAAAAAAATTTTAAGAATATTTTTACCATTTTAACGAAAAAACTCAAAAAACGCCTTAAGAAAACTTCGGAAAAGCTCTTTGTTATTTACGATGTTCTTTTTAATTGGTTGCTATTAGAGATCTAGCCAAATGAATTTTTTGGTGAAATTTTACTTCAGAAGTCAATTAAACTTGTATCAAAGTATAAAGGAAAGAGCACTAAAACGACATCTCCTGTCCTTGCTTGATTTTCTTGATTTTTTTTTAGGATTAGAGAAAAAAACTAGTAAAATAAGTTATAAAACTTTTTACTTTTCCTATAAAATGTATAAAACTAATCTAAAACATGGTTACATTGGATCAAATTTATTTTTTTTACTTTCCACAGTCAAAATGAATGTGGAAAGTAAAATTAGTACGAAAAAGGAACAAAAGTGACTACTTTCTGCACGCGAGTAGGAAAATATGTTTATGTAAATTAAGAAATAGTTATTCTTGTTTTGTTCTGCAGTATTACAGCCCTTATCCCCCACCCAGGGTCGCGTCCGATGGTAGACAAGCAACTCCACACGGTTTTTTTTAATTAATTTTAAACTTTTTTATGGTATTTTTGTTTTTGTTAATTTTTTTGAATATTTCCATTCTTTAAAAGAAAAATGCAGATAATCTGAAACCAATAATAAATTTTTTTTGGTTTTATTTTTTTTTGTTGTTCTTGTTGTTTATCTACTTAGCTTAAACAATTAAAAATATGATCATAAAGTGACTCGCAAGAATCTAAACTTATATTTTTTTTCATATTTTTTGAGATTTGTATTTTTTTACTTCTACCCAAAATTGTGGGAAAAATGCATACAATGTATAAATATAAGTTAACCTATATATTTTGGTATTTCAATTCTTGCATTTTAACTTTACAGTTACGATTTATAGTCTAATATTTAGGAAATTTCAATGCCAATTTTATCAAGAGTATAGGGTGTGGGCCAGTCAAAATGAGGATCTTGAATATTCTTTATTTCTTTTTTTTGTTTGTTGTTGACCATAAACGAAGCCAGCAAGAAATCGAGAAATGGGGGGAAAAAAGTAGCGGAACGTATAAAGAATGACCGTGGGAGAAGAAAAGTTAAATTAAATTTTTTTGCCCCGTCATTATTTAGGGTACCACCCCCCTCCACTTTTTTCAAAAATGACCGTATTAAAAAACTCATCAGGGGATCGTTGGAAAAGTTGTTCGGATTGAGAAAAAACTTTACCGCATCGAAATCGGTTCAGTCGTTTTCGAGTTATAAGCGTTTAAAGTTATTTTAAAAAAAAATTCATATCTCGCAAACGAAACGGATTTTCGCCGATGTCAAACCGTTTTCCGAAGGTTCGATTCATTGGCTACAAAAAATGCCACTACACTATGCCTCTAAAGTGTACCGGTTTCCAGAGTTAGTGAACGGCTGATTTCATGTTTTCGATTTTTTTTACTTAAAAAAATTTCTTTTGGCTTTTAATAAACGAAATAAAACAATTTCAAAAAACCAAAAGCTGGTGCCGGTAGGTATCGGCAAGACCTACAAAATTTACTATCGTTTGTTAAAATCGGTTCACTGGTTTTTAAGTTACAATGGTTTTTGTTGAAAAAAAAGACCTAACTTTAAAGGCTTATATCTGGGAAACCAAAAACAAATTTCGGAATTTTATAACGTTGTGTACCCAACAAAGGATGGATCTATCGAAAACCGAAGAGAAAAAAAATTTTTTTTTTAGTTTCTTTTTAAAGCGGGGGAGCAAACGACAGTTCACCGTTCAGTCCGCCTTCGGGTCAGCGCGAATCGAACTCGGCCCAGATCACCTCAGAACTGATCCAAGAGTATGTCTGTCTTTTTTTATTTTTTAAAGACTTTTAATTATTGGTAAAGATACGTCGAAGTGGTACATACAAAAGTTGAAATACTTATAATATCCACGAAAAAAAAAAGGCGAACCTAGCGATATATTTCGTTAGGTTCGCTTTTTTTATAAACCTCACATAGACCACACATGGGTAATAGTGTGATACAAGAAAAAGGTCACAAAAAAGGCGCACCTAACGAAACTCGATTTCGTTTAGGTGCGCCTTTTTTATTTCAAAGTTTTTATGAACCTCACTTAGACCATCGCCTTGGAATGATTCCATACTTGAAAAAATAATGAAAAATTCGAAAACCGCTAAGTTCGACCTACGTGATTCGTCATTTTCATAGCTTATTATTATTGTTAATAACTCCGCAATGCATGGACCGATTTGAATGAATCAAACGGCCCTGTATTGTTATTGACTGTCACAGCTACTTAGCTATTAAGAGCCAAAGTTAGAAAATGGCAATGTCATGTGGATGCGCTTTTTTGAACATGCGATTTTTCAGTAATAAAACATAGATAGAAATTAAATAGGTTAATTCAATTATAAAATTAGCCAAAACAAAGAGGTTAAAGGCTTTTCAATTTGAAATTAGGGAATGTTTTTCACGTTTTTTAATGTATAGTAGTAACGGGAAGTGTTCACATCGTGAAAAACACGCAAGCGCACAAAAATGTGTATAGGTGAAACCCGTCAGGTTAATATAGCAACTTATTTTGGTATAATAATAATTGGGGTGATAATGACATTTTTCCAAAACCGCCTCAGAAAGCATAAAAAAAGCCGCTTGAAAAAATAATGAAATATTAATTATGTAGGGTTTGTTGTGCATACGATTTCTTTTTGCAAAATTATTATGGTTCTTAAAAGAGCCTTTTTTACAAACAACTTTGCACTGAACACTGCTGGACGATTCTTCAAAGCTTCAAAAAAGACGACGGCGGAATGTAAACTAATAAATAACTTAACAAAACGGGCACATATATTTATAACCTCGCATCGCACTACGGCAACACCCAAATTTGCGACCGGGCCAACGAGCGCGCGACCCGAGGTTATAAATATACCCCAAAACGCTTTTTTGCGGAGCTCAGTCGATGCGGGACCACCGAACCGTTGACATCGAGAAAAAAATGGGGAAGCGCACAAAAATGTGTCAGTTTAGGATCTGTTTCTACATGACCCGCAACCAAACATACTCTATACCATATCCTATACCAAATAGCCGATAAAAATACGGGGATATTGGTATTGGTTTTTTGTGTGTTTGTTTCGTCTGTCTCTTCGTTTAATGTCGCGTAACGATTTGCTGTCCTTATTAATTTTGTGTCATAGTCGGAGTCCGAGTCAGAGGAGGAGGAAATTGAGGAGTGGTGGTGGTTTGGTGATGGGGTTTTTGTCGCTCGTCGTTTTTGATGGGTAAGAAACCATCAGCGGGCAAGCTGGACATCTCTATGTCCTCAAAGTTGGGAGATGGTGTAGGTGATGCGGGGGAGGCGATAGAAGTGAATTTTGCAAGAGTGTCAGTAAGCGTGCCGATCTTCTCCGTTAGAGCCTTTACCTGCTCAGAGAGCTCCGCTATGCGAAGCTCCAGCTTTCGATTTTGCTCTTTTAAGTAGGACTCCATAGCGGTGGGTCCTACTGAGCTGGTGCTGGCTCCGACGGATAAGTCGGTTGTTTTTGCAGGTTTTTTAATACGGGAGCGGGGGAATTAGATGGTTTAAATTTGGTAATTTTACGGGAAAATTGTTATGCAAAAATAAAAATAATATAAAAGAATGTACTCCCTTATAACACTAGTCACTTTCACTTTTCACTGAACACTTGTCACTAAAAACTGCATAAATGCAGGTTTCCAGCCTCGGCTCTACGAAATAGAATCTCGGTAGACGCTTATTGAGCGGCCTACTTCGATTTGTCGTTAAACTTTGGCTTTCTAACACAGCATAAATGCAAACTTGTAATTTTCGGTTCTACGTATTTAAATCTTGGTAGACGCTTATTGAGCGGCCTACTTTGACTAATCGCTAAACCTACTATTACACTCAGATGTCCAATACTGCACCTAGGAGCAAACTACTGCTTACTCTTTCGATGGTCAGACCACTACACTCACTTGACTAATAACTTAACAACAACAACAACAACACCCGGTAAGAGGGCCCGATCTGGAAGAATCCTTAGTGTTAGCGGACATCTATGTGCGCTGACACTAATTATTCTGCCAAACCTTTCCTTCCACCCCCACTTGACCTTCAAGTGGACCTCTTAAACTCTCCCTACCGCTAGGTAGCCTAAGTTTTGTCGATTTTTGGGGAGACTAGCTGCCTGAAGGGCTTAAATGTCGTGACTGTTCTAAAGAACTATTTGTTGTTGCTGTTGGGGGGGGGGAAGGGGAGGGAAGTGGGATTTGGAAGAGGAGGGGAAAGTGAGAACTAGCTCGCTAGCTGAAGGCTAGAGAGCTAGCTGAAGACGGGGTCTCTTGTGGCGATGACGGATGTTCTCGTCGTAGCTGACGGCCTGTCGAATAAGGGGATTTGAATGAGTATCAGCTTTTTGGTATACATTATGGGCTTTTTCGGAAATAAAGGTCGTTAATGGGGTAAGATTATTGTCTCTCATAAGTCTAGTATACGAGGTGTGCCAGGGAAGGTCAAGGGCATTACGTCTGTAGCGATTCTCAAGGTTTTGAATGAGTTTTAGATGACTTGGCGCGGCATAGCCCCAGGCGGTTGATGCGTAGGATAGGATCGGGCGAATTATTGTGTTTAGTAGTAGTAATTTATTTTTGTGTGTGAGTTTACTATTACCGCGAAGTAGGGAGTATAGATTTTTGTAGGTGTACATGGCTTTAATGCGTGTGTTTTTGACGTGTAACCCCCAAGTAAGGCGCTTGTCGAAAGTAACCCCAAGATACTTAACGTCGTCCTGCCAATTGATTATATTGCCATTTATTTCGACGTGTCCGACAGGTCCCTGTCTTCTACGGCTAAATAAGATGGCTTTTGTTTTATCGGAGTTTATTTTGATTTTCCATTTATTGCAGTAGTCTACAAAGTCGTCTGCTGCTGTTTGAAGGTGACGCGTCACTTGGCGAGGAAGCAGTGAAGCTGTTTTAATGATTAGGTCATCGGCGTATCGTGCTAGGTCTGTGTGAGGTGTGGGAGTGAGGTCATGGGTAAAAATGTTGAACAGATGGGGGGATAGCACGGCCCCCTGGGGTACGCCGGCCATGATGTTTCGAGATGCGGATAGACTGTTCCCCACGCGGCTGTTTATTTTACGGCCGCGTAGATATGAGTCTGTGAGGCGAGTGATTGTCAATGGGTACCCGGCCACAGTCATCTTATAGACCAGTCCCTTTTGCCAGACTTTGTCGAAAGCTTTTTCGACATCGAATAGCAAAACTCCAGTGGCCTGCCTCTGACAGAATCCTTTGGTTATAGATTCTGTCAGCCGCAGGAGCTGGAGCTCCGTACTGTGATCAGGTCTAAATCCGAACTGGTCGTCGGGGATGATGTTTAGCTGATCTGAAAAAGATGTGATGCGGGATAGGATTACGAGTTCAGCAATCTTACCTATGTTACCAAGTAATGATATAGGTCGGTAGTTTTGCGGAAAGACGTGGTCTTTGCCAGGTTTGGGGATCATTATTACTGTGGCACGTTTCCAACGGGATGGAAAGTGTCCCAGTCTTAATATAGCGTTAACAATATTTGTTATTGCTGCGATCCCCTTGCGAGGCAGGTGTTTTAAATGTTTGTTTCGTATGTTGTCTTGTCCAGGGTCTGATTTGTTTTTCCTGTGTCGTATAATTTGTCGTATTTCTTGTGGGGAGGTTGGTCTCAGAGGGATGTCGATAGTGTCGTTTTGTCTTTGTCTGTGTATTGTTCTGTTTACTATTCGTTCTATGTCTTCGTCGATATCGTCGTTGTCGTGTAGTGTCGTGTTTTGTTCGTATGTGTCGGCGAAGGCCTCTGCTTTGTCTATGTTTTCATAGACAATGCCATTGGCCGTGTGTAATGGTGGCATGTATGTTTTTTTGTTACGTAGTGCTTTTTGCATTTTCCAGATGCTGTTGTCTTGTGTGTTGAGTGATTCAAGTTTTGTTTGAAAGCGTGCATTGTGAAATTCACTGAGCTGTCTTCTTGCTAAGTTGTTAAGTCTGTTATATGCATTACGAAGGTTGATAGTTCGATGCTGTTGGAATAACCTACGAGCTCGGTGTTTTTGAGCTAGTAGGTCCTGAAGATGGGGGGGAAGGTCGAAATGTCTTCGGTCATGCAATGGTATTACCTCAGTGCATTCCTGGATCGCAGCAGATAGATCAGTTTCCAGCTGTTCCACCGCCCGCTCCAGGTCTGCAGTTGAGTTAATATGGGTGATCGGTGATAGGTGGGTATAAAAAACTCGCCCTAGTCTTTCATAATGAAATATAGTGCGAGTTTTTTAGACGATGTGGTTATGGTCCGGGTCTCCAATTTGAAAAAAGACGGGGTTGTGATCGGAGGACCCTTCTTGGATGGTTCTGGCGTGAATTTCTAAACGGGAATTTTTGTTTACGAGAAAATCGATTGTGTCCGGTCTGTGATCGTTGTTGTATGGATAATGTGTAGGTGTATTTGATGCGATGGCCACCGCGTTATTGGTAATAATAGCGTCGTTTAATCTCCTGCCTCTCGCATTTGTAAGACGGCTATTCCAAGCGCGGTGCTTCGCATTAAAATCTCCCAACATTATACATTTATTTTTGTAGTTTAGAATTTCAGTGAATGCCTGGATATTGAAGGGGTGTGCAGGTGATGCATAGAAAGAAAAGAGGGTGATTTTTCCGTCTGTGGCGGTGGTGATTGAAATTGCTGTATATTCACAGTGCCTATGTGGATGATTAATTTCAGCGTGATGCTTGATGTGAGATTTGATGAGGATGGCTGTCCCGCCATGGACTGTGGTATCGTTACGGTAGAATGAATATCCTACGAAGTTTAGGTGGTCACGTGGTAGCAGATGGGCCTCTTGTACCGCAAGCACATCTATGTTGTGATCGAATAAGAATTCGACCACCTCGTGTTTGCGGTTTCGGAGTCCATCCACGTTCCACGTGGCGACCCTCAACGAAGGGGGAATGGATTGTTCAATGCGTTGCATTTTGGGTTGGGAGGACATTGGATAACAGGGACGGGATTAGGGAGGGAAGTAGGTTTGGGTCATGTTTGGTGATTAGTTGAATTAGGTGGAGGGCGAACTGATGATCGGGGGTGGTTGTCGATGGCATGGGAGATGGCTTGGCTGATGGCAAGTTAGATGTTGGTTTGGATGCTTGCGCATAAGATCGCATAGGATTTGCGTATGTCGAAGTGGTTGCGATTGATGATTTATGAAGGGGTGGTTGGGTCATTTTGTTTTTTGGTAATTTAGGAAATGATTTACACCCCCTGTAGCTGGCTGGATGGTCCAGGCCACAGTTGGCGCATTTGGGAGGGGTTTCTTTGGACTTTTTACAGTCTGCTGTGGGATGGCCCTCACCGCACTTAACGCATTTGGGCTTTGCTGTGCAGAGCGTTTGCCCATGATAGAATTGTTGGCACCGATGACACTGTGTGACTTGTGCCTTCGGTTTTAAGTCTTCGAATTTAACTTTTAAGCATAAAATCGCTGGAAGAGCGAACAGTGCCTCCTTATCTGCGGGTTTAAATGTGATGAGCACCATGGGGAGGGGATCTTTGTTCCCTCCGCGTCGCATGCGGGAGACTGCCGTGACGGGGATGCCTTGACTAATGATATCGTCGGCGATATCCTTAGGGGACAGCTCCGTCGGGAGACCCCGCACGACGCATCGGGACATGCGATCCTCGGGGAGAGGATTTGTGTGGCGGGTTAGCCCCATGTTGTCGATGGTGGACATGATGGCTTTATGTTCAATGTTCGATGTCGGGGTAATGGTGATACCTTGATTAGTCAACTTAGCTTTTGAGTAGCTTTGAGCTCCCAACTTTCTGGACAGGGCCGGCCAGCTCTCCTTTTGGTGGAGGATAATGGCCGGGATTTTTTTGGATTGGGGAGGTTGGGTTGGGTTGGGGGTTTAATGTTGGTTTTTTTGTGGTTGGTTGTGTGGTCGTCGTTGTGTTTTGTTTTTTGGGTGAGGGAATTGTCTGTGTTTTTGTCATGTTGTGTGTTTTTAGTTTTTTGGTGTTGGTTTTTTGAGTGTTAGTTGTATCGTCTGTCTGTTCGTTTAGTGTGGCGTATCTGTTTGCCGTTCTGATTAGTTTAGTGTCGTAGTCCGAGTCATCTGAGTCGGAGGATGAGGATTGGTTGGGGGTGGGTGTTTTGGTCGCTCGTCGTTTTTTATTTGTGATGGGAAGGAATCCATCAGCGGGCGCACTGGTCATTTCGATGTCCACAAAGTTGGGAGCCGGGGTGGGCGATGCGGGGGATAAGATTGGTGATGGTGATGCGGGGGGTGTCGTGAATTTTGTAAGTAGGTCTGTTAATGTGCCTATCTTTTCCGTCAGAACCCTCACCTGCTCCTGGAGCTCCGTTATACGAAGTTCCTGTTTGCGGTTCTGCTCTTTTAAGTAGGCCTCCATAGCGGTAGGTCCTGAGCTGGTGCCGGCCCCGACGGATAGATCGGTTTTGTTTTTATTTGTACGGGAAGGGGGGTTAGAGGGTTTAAATTTCGTCATTTTTGGTTAGAAATGGTTAAAACAAGTAAAATAAAGAAAATATAAAAGATGGTACTCCCTTATACACTAGTCACTTTCACTTTCACTAAGCACTTCACTAAAAACTGCATAAATGCAAGTTTCCAGCCTCGGCTCTACGAGATAAAATCTCGGTAGACGCTTATTGAGCGGCCTACTTCGATTTGTCGTTAAACTTTGGCTTTCTAACACTGCATAAATGCGAACTTGTAATTTTCGGTTCTACGTATATTTAATCTTGGTAGACGCTTATTGAGCGGCCTACTTTGACAAATCGCTAAACCTTCGATTACACTTAGAGGTCCAATACTGCACCTAGGAGTAAAATACTTCTTACTCTTTCGATGGTCAGACAACTAAAAACTGACTAATAACTTAACAAAACAGGCACATATATTTATAACCTCGCACCGCACTACGGCGACACCCAAATTTGCGCGCGACCCGAGGTTATAAATATACCCCAAAACGCTTTTTTGCGGAGCTCAGTCGATGCGGGACCACCGAACCGTTGACATCGACATGGGGAAGCGCACAAAAATGTGTCAGTTTAGGATCTGTTTCTACATGACCCGCACCCAAACATACTCTATACCATATCCTATACCAAATAGCCGATAAAAATACAGGGATATAAAACATTTATTACAAAAAAATAAATGAAAGCTAAACCAAGGCAGATAGAACAAAAAGTTAAATTACAAAGTTATAGTATGGGGAGAAGCTCTTTAAGCTAACTTGGCAATTTTTTTTCTAATAATTAAAAGTTGGGGAGATAATGGCATTTTTCGAAAAATTACAATTTTTTCATTATATTTTTTAATCTTTAAGATACGTTAAACTGGTAAATACAAAAGTTGAGGATCTTACAATTTTTAGTAATTTTGTCATTAAAAGTTTTTGCGTATCATTAATAGTACGGGAGATAAAACGCATTTTTAAAAATCTTTAAAAAAAATTAAAATTAATTATAGCAAAAGTATGGCAGATAGACAAAAATGACAAAGTTGTCGAGAAATTAATGATATACATTTTAACTGTATACACTATTTCAGTCACATTAACAGATCGGGAGAAATTATATTATATGTTTGTAAACCTCACATAGACCATACATTTTATGAACCCCACATAGAAACAAGAGCTACTTATAATTCAAGGGTTCTCTTCAGAACCATAAATATTTAAGAAAGAATTTTAATTTATTGTTTTAAAACGTACGTCTATTAGGAACACCTCTCAAATTTTTTTTCTATTATTAACAGTTATCGGGTGATATTTAAAGAAAAAAACTTTTATACACCTCACATAGACCACGCATGGGTAATAGTGTGATACAAGAAAAAGGTCACAAAAAAGGCGCACCTAGCGAAACTCGATTTCGTTTAGGTGCGCCTTTTTTATTTCAAAGTTTTTATGAACCTCACTTAGACCATCGCCTTGGAATGATTCCATACTTGAAAAAATAATGAAAAATTCGAAAACCGCTAAGTTCGACCTACGTGATTCGTCATTTTCATAGCTTATTATTATTGTTAATAACTCCGCAATGCATGGACCGATTTGAATGAATCAAACGGCCCTGTATTGTTATTGACTGTCACAGCTACTTAGCTATTAAGAGCCAAAGTTAGAAAATGGCAATGTCATGTGGATGCGCTTTTTTGAACATGCGATTTTTCAGTAATAAAACATAGATAGAAATTAAATAGGTTAATTCAATTATAAAATTAGCCAAAACAAAGAGGTTAAAGGCTTTTCAATTTGAAATTAGGGAATGTTTTTCACGTTTTTTAATGTATAGTAGTAACGGGAAGTGTTCACATCGTGAAAAACACGCAAGCGCACAAAAATGTGTATAGGTGAAACCCGTCAGGTTAATATAGCAACTTATTTTGGTATAATAATAATTGGGGTGATAATGACATTTTTCCAAAACCGCCTCAGAAAACATAAAAAAAGCCGCTTGAAAAAATAATGAAATATTAATTATGTAGGGTTTGTTGTGCATACGATTTCTTTTTGCAAAATTATTATGGTTCTTAAAAGAGCCTTTTTTACAAACAACTTTGCACTGAACACTGCTGGACGATTCTTCAAAGCTTCAAAAAAGACGACGGCGGAATGTAAACTAATAAATAACTTAACAAAACGGGCACATATATTTATAACCTCGCATCGCACTACGGCAACACCCAAATTTGCGACCGGGCCAACGAGCGCGCGACCCGAGGTTATAAATATACCCCAAAACGCTTTTTTGCGGAGCTCAGTCGATGCGGGACCACCGAACCGTTGACATCGAGAAAAAAATGGGGAAGCGCACAAAAATGTGTCAGTTTAGGATCTGTTTCTACATGACCCGCAACCAAACATACTCTATACCATATCCTATACCAAATAGCCGATAAAAATACGGGGATATTGGTATTGGTTTTTTGTGTGTTTGTTTCGTCTGTCTCTTCGTTTAATGTCGCGTAACGATTTGCTGTCCTTATTAATTTTGTGTCATAGTCGGAGTCCGAGTCAGAGGAGGAGGAAATTGAGGAGTGGTGGTGGTTTGGTGATGGGGTTTTTGTCGCTCGTCGTTTTTGATGGGTAAGAAACCATCAGCGGGCAAGCTGGACATCTCTATGTCCTCAAAGTTGGGAGATGGTGTAGGTGATGCGGGGGAGGCGATAGAAGTGAATTTTGCAAGAGTGTCAGTAAGCGTGCCGATCTTCTCCGTTAGAGCCTTTACCTGCTCAGAGAGCTCCGCTATGCGAAGCTCCAGCTTTCGATTTTGCTCTTTTAAGTAGGACTCCATAGCGGTGGGTCCTACTGAGCTGGTGCTGGCTCCGACGGATAAGTCGGTTGTTTTTGCAGGTTTTTTAATACGGGGGCGGGGGAATTAGATTGTTTAAATTTGGTAATTTTACGGGAAAATTGTTATGCAAAAATAAAAATAATATAAAAGAATGTACTCCCTTATAACACTAGTCACTTTCACTTTTCACTGAACACTTGTCACTAAAAACTGCATAAATGCAGGTTTCCAGCCTCGGCTCTACGAAATAGAATCTCGGTAGACGCTTATTGAGCGGCCTACTTCGATTTGTCGTTAAACTTTGGCTTTCTAACACAGCATAAATGCAAACTTGTAATTTTCGGTTCTACGTATTTAAATCTTGGTAGACGCTTATTGAGCGGCCTACTTTGACTAATCGCTAAACCTACTATTACACTCAGATGTCCAATACTGCACCTAGGAGCAAACTACTGCTTACTCTTTCGATGGTCAGACCACTACACTCACTTGACTAATAACTTAACAAAACGGGCACATATATTTATAACCTCGCACCGCACTACGGCGACACCCAAATTTGCGCGCGACCCGAGGTTATAAATATACCCCAAAACGCTTTTTTGCGGAGCTCAGTCGATGCGGGACCACCGAACCGTTGACATCGAGAAAAACATGGGGAAGCGCACAAAAATGTGTCAGTTTAGGATCTGTTTCTACATGACCCGCACCCAAACATACTCTATACCATATCCTATACCAAATAGCCGATAAAAATACAGGGATATAAAACATTTATTACAAAAAAATAAATGAAAGCTAAACCAAGGCAGATAGAACAAAAAGTTAAATTACAAAGTTATAGTATGGGGAGAAGCTCTTTAAGCTAACTTGGCAATTTTTTTTCTAATAATTAAAAGTTGGGGAGATAATGGCATTTTTCGAAAAATTACAATTTTTTCATTATATTTTTTAATCTTTAAGATACGTTAAACTGGTAATTACAAAAGTTGAGGATCTTACAATTTTTAGTAATTTTGTCATTAAAAGTTTTTGCGTATCATTAATAGTACGGGAGATAAAACGCATTTTTAAAAATCTTTAAAAAAAATAAAAATTAATTATAGCAAAAGTATGGCAGATAGACAAAAATGACAAAGTTGTCGAGAAATTAATGATATACATTTTAACTGTATACACTATTTCAGTCACATTAACAGATCGGGAGAAATTATATTATATGTTTGTAAACCTCACATAGACCATACATTTTATGAACCCCACATAGAAACAAGAGCTACTTATAATTCAAGGGTTCTCTTCAGAACCATAAATATTTAAGAAAGAATTTTAATTTATTGTTTTAAAACGTACGTCTATTAGGAACACCTCTCAAATTTTTTTTCTATTATTAACAGTTATCGGGTGATATTTAAAGAAAAAAACTTTTATACACCTCACATAGACTACGCATGGGTAATAGTGTGATACAAGAAAAAGGTCACAAAAAAGGCGCACCTAGCGAAACTCGATTTCGTTTAGGTGCGCCTTTTTTATTTCAAAGTTTTTATGAACCTTACTTAGACCATCGCCTTGGAATGATTCCATACTTGAAAAAATAATGAAAAATTCGAAAACCGCTAAGTTCGACCTACGTGATTCGTCATTTTCATAGCTTATTATTATTGTTAATAACTCCGCAATGCATGGACCGATTTGAATGAATCAAACGGCCCTGTATTGTTATTGACTGTCACAGCTACTTAGCTATTAAGAGCCAAAGTTAGAAAATGGCAATGTCATGTGGATGCGCTTTTTTGAACATGCGATTTTTCAGTAATAAAACATAGATAGAAATTAAATAGGTTAATTCAATTATAAAATTAGCCAAAACAAAGAGGTTAAAGGCTTTTCAATTTGAAATTAGGGAATGTTTTTCACGTTTTTTAATGTATAGTAGTAACGGGAAGTGTTCACATCGTGAAAAACACGCAAGCGCACAAAAATGTGTATAGGTGAAACCCGTCAGGTTAATATAGCAACTTATTTTGGTATAATAATAATTGGGGTGATAATGACATTTTTCCAAAACCGCCTCAGAAAACATAAAAAAAGCCGCTTGAAAAAATAATGAAATATTAATTATGTAGGGTTTGTTGTGCATACGATTTCTTTTTGCAAAATTATTATGGTTCTTAAAAGAGCCTTTTTTACAAACAACTTTGCACTGAACACTGCTGGACGATTCTTCAAAGCTTCAAAAAAGACGACGGCGGAATGTAAACTAATAAATAACTTAACAAAACGGGCACATATATTTATAACCTCGCATCGCACTACGGCAACACCCAAATTTGCGACCGGGCCAACGAGCGCGCGACCCGAGGTTATAAATATACCCCAAAACGCTTTTTTGCGGAGCTCAGTCGATGCGGGACCACCGAACCGTTGACATCGAGAAAAAAATGGGGAAGCGCACAAAAATGTGTCAGTTTAGGATCTGTTTCTACATGACCCGCAACCAAACATACTCTATACCATATCCTATACCAAATAGCCGATAAAAATACGGGGATATTGGTATTGGTTTTTTGTGTGTTTGTTTCGTCTGTCTCTTCGTTTAATGTCGCGTAACGATTTGCTGTCCTTATTAATTTTGTGTCATAGTCGGAGTCCGAGTCAGAGGAGGAGGAAATTGAGGAGTGGTGGTGGTTTGGTGATGGGGTTTTTGTCGCTCGTCGTTTTTGATGGGTAAGAAACCATCAGCGGGCAAGCTGGACATCTCTATGTCCTCAAAGTTGGGAGATGGTGTAGGTGATGCGGGGGAGGCGATAGAAGTGAATTTTGCAAGAGTGTCAGTAAGCGTACCGATCTTCTCCGTTAGAGCCTTTACCTGCTCAGAGAGCTCCGCTATGCGAAGCTCCAGCTTTCGATTTTGCTCTTTTAAGTAGGACTCCATAGCGGTGGGTCCTACTGAGCTGGTGCTGGCTCCGACGGATAAGTCGGTTGTTTTTGCAGCTTTTTTAATACGGGGGCGGGGGAATTAGATGGTTTAAATTTGGTAATTTTACGGGAAAATTGTTATGCAAAAATAAAAATAATATAAAAGAATGTACTCCCTTATAACACTAGTCACTTTCACTTTTCACTGAACACTTGTCACTAAAAACTGCATAAATGCAGGTTTCCAGCCTCGGCTCTACGAAATAGAATCTCGGTAGACGCTTATTGAGCGGCCTACTTCGATTTGTCGTTAAACTTTGGCTTTCTAACACAGCATAAATGCAAACTTGTAATTTTCGGTTCTACGTATTTAAATCTTGGTAGACGCTTATTGAGCGGCCTACTTTGACTAATCGCTAAACCTACTATTACACTCAGATGTCCAATACTGCACCTAGGAGCAAACTACTGCTTACTCTTTCGATGGTTGATTGATTTGATTTGATTTAAAAGGGCTTTTATTATTACTAAGGTATGTACAGATAGAATAGCCTAGAAAAACTTAATAAATAAAATATTTACAAGTTAAACCAAAACTAGAACCTAATCCTATACACCTTACTGTCTAGACAAATATAGCTACAAAAATATACACACTTAAAACTAGGGTTGGTGCACGGGCTCCCCGCGCATGCGCCCCGGTCCACGCGCGCAATTGTAGCTTTCCAATTTTGAGTTGCTACCTGCCACCGCGGTTGCATGCAGGCTTCGGGGTACCACAGCAGGGTCTCAGCAAGCTGAATCCCTTTTTGCCCTGACGAGAGAATTTTGTTGTATGGCCGTTTGTAGTTTGGAGTGATTTATGGGAAAAACTGCGAAAAACCCATTTCTCACACTCGTCGGATGTCGTCCGTCGTCTGTAGTTTGGGTGTGTTGTAGTTGGTCAGTATTTTGTGAGTAGGCGGAGTCATATAAAAGGCGCCAAAAACTACGAATTTCTAAGAAATTCGCGGAAGTTGGCCCCCTCGTCTATGAGTACCGCCGGACAACAATCCAATCTATCCATAAACCGGAAGTTTATGATAGATTGGCTTGTACCGCAAGTTAGAGTTATGTCGTCGGTTAGACGTCATGTCTCTAGTAAGTATGGAATTTAGGATTTGACTAGTGAAAAAAGTTTGTCCTTGTTCTAGTATGTATGTTTGTAGGTCGGTCAGTCCCGTCATTTGTTGAATGCGGGCGTTAGATGCTATTCTGTTATCTGTAATGCCAAGGATATTTTTGAGGAATTTATTTTGTATTGTACGTAGACGCCGCATTTGAAAGTTAGATATATGAGTGAAAAGCGGGCAAGCGTACGTTAGGAGTGGACGAATCATAGTTTTATAGATAACAGTTTTATTTTCAAGATCAAGAGGCGATTGCGCGTTGATTAGTGGATATAATAGGTGGATAGCTCCGATTGCTCGGGATATATTATTGTCGATGTGTCGGATAAAACTTAGGTTCCTGTCTAGGTGTACGCCTAGGTACTTGACACAGTCCTTTGTTGGGATTGATGTATTTTCAATGACTGGGGGTTGGATAATGCGAGCGTTTTTACGTTTTTTCGTAAAAACGATTTGCTCGCATTTCTCCGCGTTGATTTTTAGTTTCCATTTCTGGAAGTAGGGGAGAAGTAGCCGAAGGTGAAACAGGATTTGCCTGTTTGCCGCTTCGGCGTAGAAAGATGATGCGGTAATACCGACGTCGTCCGCGAAGGCCGCAAGTTTAGTTCTTGGATGTGTTGGCATATCAGCGATGTAGAGCGTGAAAAGTTTCGGAGCTAGGACTGTGCCCTGGGGGACACCTGCACCGATCGGTTCCGTTGTCGTTGATCCGTGTAACGAAAGTTCGGTTTTGAAGAAAAGAAGCTGAGAGTGAGACCAGGTTTTTGGGGATATGAAGAATGCGGTGTAGTTTGAAGATCAGCCCGTCATGCCAGACAGTGTCGAATGCTTTAGCCATGTCAAGCATGGTAAAGACCGTACACTGTTCCTGGCTAAACTTAAGCTGAGCTTCATGGACTACTTTCGCAGTTAGAAGTGTAGTACTGTGGCCTGGTCTGAACCCAAACTGATAATCGGGGATGATGTTCCATTTCTGGTCGACGTTAGAGATTCTTTGCAGTATGGCCCTTTCTGCAACTTTGGATAGGGTGTTTAATAGGGATATAGGCCTATAATTGTTTGGGTTCTGGGGATCTCTCCTGGATTTGGGGATTGGGACAAGTATAGCTTGTTTCCACGGTGCAGGAAAATATTGTAACGTTAACATTGATGTAAGAATATAGGAAACTTGAACTAGTCCTTTTCTAGGTAGGTTTTTTAGTAGTATGTTAGTAATGTTGTCAGGGCCGGGTGCCTTTTTGTTCGGTTGGCTTTTAATGGTCTTCTCGACCTCCCCCGGCGAGACAACCAGCTTCCTTTTAACCCTAGGGGACAGCGGCACCGGTTGTGCGAGTGTGCGTGCGATTTGTGAAATTTCGTGTTGAAAGTCGGTAGTGTTTGGAGTTGTCGTGTAAACTTGTGCAAAGTGTTGACTGAAAGTGTGAGCTTTTTCGGCGTCTGTCATCACCTCCCCGTTAAGCGAGTGAATCTGGCGGGACCGCCCCCCCCTGACATGTTTGATCACACGCCAGAGGGATTGATCCCCGACCCTCGCCGTCCGGAGACGATCCGACCAGACGTCGTTCTCGTGTTGTGCCAGTTGTGTGTTTATTTGTATTTGCAGTTCCCGGCACCGTAGTCTTTCCGCTGGTTGCCTGGTCCTTTGCCAATTTTTCCTAATTCGGTTTTTCTCCGAAATTAGGGTTTTTAGATGTTGTGGCAGCCTCTTCTCTTCCCTGGTCACCGTAATAATTTTGGCAACCCGATCCCTCGCGTTTTGTATTGTCTTTGTCAGTTTTTCTACCTCGCAGTCGAGCTGCTGCGGGGTAGAAATGTTGTTGTTTATGGTCAGTTCGTTGTTTATTAGTCGTCTGTAGTATTTCCAGTCAGTATCGCGGTAGCTGAAGGCTTTGACGTCAGTAGCAGTCGGCAAAATTTCGCTAATTTTAAAAATAACGGGATTGTGGTCGCTGCTTAACGCCGGTACTGATACCGGCTCGATTAAGCTTTTTAGGTTTTTATTCACCACTAAGTCCAAAAAGCTCGGCGTCGTCCCATTGGATGGCCAATGGGTCGGACTTTGTGTGGTGTGTACAGCGTAATGTCTGTTTGTTGTATAGTCTAAAAGCACAATCCCGTTTCTATTGTTTACGTGATTATTCCAAGCCGTGTGTTTTGCGTTCAAGTCTCCAACAAGGAGGGCCTTTTGGGCAAGGTTAAAGACGCTATCCATTTTCTGAAAAAGTAAGCGATTAGTTGGATGATTATATGCACATGTGATTACAATGTTATTTTGAAGTTTTATAGATATATTCTCGAAAGAAAGATTTTGATGCGGTAGAAGTGTGTGCGGGATATTATTCTTGATGATGATTGCAACGCCTCTTGTGTTAGGGGTGGTTTTGTCCTGTCTGTGCACCGTGTAGCCACGGATGCACAGTGCCTTGTCGGCTGTTAGTTGGGTGTCCTGTAGTAGCAAAATGTCGATCTTTTGGGTTTTCAAAAAATCGACAATTTCGCTACGTTTGTTATTTATTGAATTAGAATTTAAAGTGCAAATAATTAAAAAAGTCATTGTATGGCAGTTTTATTTTAACTTTTTACAGACTGTACCCGCTGAGATTCTCGAAGAAGTTAACCATCGCCAAAAGGCGCTGGCCCCCCTCCGGAATCCCCGCAAGCACAGTCGTAAGGTCTTTAATGGCCCTCAGGGCCTCTTTGATGTTAATCAGGGAATTCAGCTCGCTTATTCCCCGCTGTAACGCCCCGAAGTCTGCATACCCGGTACTTACCGCGGTGGCAGATTGCGCGCGTGGCGCCGCGACGCCTGGCGCCGCCTGTTGGGTTCGTTGTTGTTGCTGTTGCTGTTGGGCTTGCTGCGTCAAGAACGCCTGCCTACGCTGCTCCCATGTGTTTACCTTGGGGGGCTGTGCCGGCACTAGGGGTGCTCGGTCGCCTCTTCTCGGTTGGAGGTTCTTGATCCTGTCTTTGTAGGCCGGACATTCAGGGTTGCAGCTGGTATGCGTCCCCCCGCAGTTTGCGCACTTTGGCGGGTCGCTGTCTTTCTTGTTACAAATAAAAGTGTGGTGGTCCTTCGCACACTTCATGCACTTGATTGGCCTTTGGCAATTGGCCTGGCTGTGGCCGTACATTTGGCATCGGCGGCACTGTATGATGGGCCGATCGTTCCTGCGCAGCTCCCATCTAACGCGCGTATAATTTAGGTGCTTAACTTGCGTTTCCAGCTGGCGCAGCGTCGTTTTCGCATCTGTTATTACCAAAAACAGCGGGATAACTTTGGTTTTCATCTTGTATACCGCCGTAGCTTTGATTTTATGTTCATTAATAAGCTCTTCGCGGATGTCTGCCGGCGAGATTGACCCTTGGAGGCCCCTAATAACGAAGGCATGGGTTTTTTCATTGTGCAGTGTGTAGGTGTGATAGGACGCCCCTCCGTCCTTGTCCAAGTTGTCCTTGAACTTGAGGTAGTCCTCTAGGTGTTCGATGTAGACGAGGGTGTCTCGCCGGTTGTACCGCAGGGTGAAGCCGTTTTTGATTTGCGATTTCAAGAACGCAACAAATCCTTTGTGATCCTCGGCTACCCCGTCAAGGACGATTGGGGGGGGTTTTTTGTTGGCCGTCTTCTTGGCCGGGATCGGTTGGGGGGGGTTCAGCTTGGTGTGCGCAGTCGGGGACCCCTGTAGGCTCCTGCTGGCCTTTTTCCGCAGTTTGGTCGGCGTGTCGTCGGCACTTTCACTGTCGCTGTCGCTTGTTGGCGGTCTTCTTCTCGTTTGGGGGGGGGTGCGGGTGTTGGCACCTGATCCTCCTGGTAGGTGGTCGCTCTCATTTTGGAGGGTGGAATACCGGTTTTTAGTTGCCGTCGGCATTTTTTTCAGAAATTCCCCTAGTTTTGTTGCATAACACGTTTTTTTGGGGGCTGTAAATCCATCCGCGTCCATGGATGGGGGGGGCCTTTTTGTCTTCTTCTCGTCCTCGCTGGTGGTATCCATCCTTTCAAACATTTGAACTTGCATGTTCCTTAGGATTCTTTTCTTTCGATGGTCAGACCACTACACTCACTTGACTAATAACTTAACAAAACGGGCACATATATTTATAACCTCGCACCGCACTACGGCGACACCCAAATTTGCGCGCGACCCGAGGTTATAAATATACCCCAAAACGCTTTTTTGCGGAGCTCAGTCGATGCGGGACCACCGAACCGTTGACATCGAGAAAAACATGGGGAAGCGCACAAAAATGTGTCAGTTTAGGATCTGTTTCTACATGACCCGCACCCAAACATACTCTATACCATATCCTATACCAAATAGCCGATAAAAATACAGGGATATAAAACATTTATTACAAAAAAATAAATGAAAGCTAAACCAAGGCAGATAGAACAAAAAGTTAAATTACAAAGTTATAGTATGGGGAGAAGCTCTTTAAGCTAACTTGGCAATTTTTTTTCTAATAATTAAAAGTTGGAGAGATAATGGCATTTTTCTAAAAATTACAATTTTTTCATTATATTTTTTAATCTTTAAGATACGTTAAACTGGTAAATACAAAAGTTGAAGATCTTACAATTTTTAGTAATTTTGTCATTAAAAGTTTTTGCGTATCATTAATAGTACGGGAGATAAAACGCATTTTTAAAAATCTTTAAAAAAAATAAAAATTAATTAATAAAGCAAAAGTATGGCAGATAGACAAAAATGACAAAGTTGTCGAGAAATTAATGATATACATTTTAACTGTATACACTATTTCAGTCACAATAACAGATCGGGAGAAATTATATTATATGTTTGTAAACCTCACATAGACCATACATTTTATGAACCCCACATAGAAACAAGAGCTACTTATAATTCAAGGGTTCTCTTCAGAACCATAAATATTTAAGAAAGAATTTTAATTTATTGTTTTAAAACGTACGTCTATTAGGAACACCTCTCAAATTTTTTTTCTATTATTAACAGTTATCGGGTGATATTTAAAGAAAAAAACTTTTATACACCTCACATAGACCACGCATGGGTAATAGTGTGATACAAGAAAAAGGTCACAAAAAAGGCGCACCTAGCGAAACTCGATTTCGGTTAGGTGCGCCTTTTTTATTTCAAAGTTTTTATGAACCTCACTTAGACCATCGCCTTGGAATGATTCCGTACTTGAAAAAATAATGATATATTAATAAAGATCTATAGGGTTTTATTTGTGTGCATACGATTTCTTTTTCCAAACTTGTTGTGGTTCTTAAAAGAACCTTTTACTTATAAATAAAATTTTACCAATATTGTAGGAGGTTTAGGTGGCATGTTTACCAAGTGATTCTCCAAACACAACTAAATAATGACAACAACAACAACAACACCCGGTAAGAAGGCCCAATCTGGAAGAATCCTTAGTGTTAGCGGACATCTATGTGCGCTGACACTAATTATTCTGCCAAACCTTTCCTTCCACCCCCACTTGACCTTCAAGTGGACCTCTTAAACTCTCCCTACCGCTAGGTAGCCTAAGTTTTGTCGGTTTTTGGGGAGACTAGCTGCCTGAAGGGCTTAAATGTCATGACTGTTCTAAAGAACTATTTGTTGTTGCTGGGGAGGGGGATGGGGAGGGAAGTGGGATTTGGAGGAGGAGGGGAAAATTAAAACTAGCTCACTAGCTGAAGGCTAGAGAGCTAGCTGAAGGCGGGGTCTCTTGTGACGATGTCGGATGTTCTCATCGTAGTTGACGGCCTGTCGAATAAGGGGATTTGAGTGAGTGTCTGCTTTTTGATAAACATTATGGACTTTTTCGGATATAAAGGTCGTTAGTGGGGTAAGATTGTTGTCTCTCATGAGGCGAGTATATGATGTATGCCAGGGAAGGTCAAGGGCGTTACGTCTGTAGCGATTTTCGATATTTTGTATGAGTTTTAGGTGACTTGGTGCGGCATAGCCCCAGGCGGTTGATGCATAGGATAGGATCGGGCGAATAATTGTGTTAAGTAGTAGTAGTTTGTTTTTGTGTGAGAGTTTACTATTACCTACATGTGTACATGGCTTTAATGCGTGTGTTTTTGACGTGTAGCCCCCAAGTAAGGCGCTTGTCGAAAGTAACCCCAAGATACTTAACGTCGTCCTGCCAATTGATTATATTTCCATTTATTATGACATGTCCGACAGGTCCCTGTCGTCTACGGCTAAATAAGATGGCTTTTGTTTTATCGGAGTTTATTTTGATTTTCCATTTATTGCAGTAGTCTACAAAGTCGTCTGCTGCTGTTTGAAGGTGTCGTTTTATTTAAAAGTTTTTATAAACCTCACATAGACCACACATGAGAGTGATACAAGAAAAAGGTCGCAAAAAAGGCGGACCTTGCGAAACTCGATTTCGTTTAGGTGCGCCTTTTTTATTTCAAAGTTTTTATGAACATCACTTAGACCATCGCCTTGGAATGATTTCATACTTGAAAAAATAATGAAAAATTCGAAAACCGCTAAGTTCGACCTACGTGATTCGTCATTTTCATAGCTTATTATTATTGTTAATAACTCCGCAATGCATGGACCGATTTGAATGAATCAAACGGCCTTGTATTGGTATTGACTCGACACAACTAAACTCATAAGTCTCAATGTTGCAGCTGTAACAGCTACTTAGCTATTAAGAGCCAAAGTTAGAAAATGGCAATGTCATGTGGATGCGCTTTTTTGAACATGCGATTTTTCAGTAATAAAACAGATAGAAATTAAATAGGTTAATTAAATTATAAAATTAGCCAAAACAAAGAGTTTAAAGGCTTTTCAATTTGAAATTACGGAATGTTTTTTACGTTTTTTAATGTCTAGTAGTAACGGGAAGTGTTCACATCGTGAAAAACACGCAAGCGCACAAAAATGTGTATAGGTGAAACCCGTCAGGTTAATATAGCAACTTATTTTGGTATAATAATAATTGGGGTGATAATGACATTTTTCCAAGACCGCCTCAGAAAACATTAAAAAAAAACCGCTTGAAAAAATAATGAAATATTAATTATGTAGGGTTTGTTGTGCATACGATTTCTTTTTGCAAAATGATTATGGTTCTTAAAAGAGCCTTTTTTACAAACAACTTTGCACTGAACACTGCTGGTCGATTCTTCAAAGCTTCAAAAAAGACGACGGCGGAATGTAAACTAATAACTTAACACAACAACAACAACAACAACAATCTGGAAGAATCCTTAGTGTTAGCGGACATCTATGTGCGCTGACACTAATTATTCTGCCAAACCTTTCCTTCCACCCCCACTTGACCTTCAAGTGGACCTCTTAACTCCCTACCGCTAGGTAGCCTAAGTTTTGTCGATTTTTGGGGAGACTAGCTGCCCAGGCGGTTGATGCATAGGATAGGATCGGGCGAATAATTGTGTTAAGTAGTAGTAGTTTGTTTTTGTGTGACTATTACCGCGAAGTAGGGAGTATAGGTTTTTGTAGGTGTACATGGCTTTAATGCGTGTGTTTTTGACTTGTAACCCCCAAGTAAGGCGCTTGTCGAAAGTAACCCCAAGATACTTAACGTCGTCCTGCCAATTGATTATATTGCGATTTATTACGACGTGTCCGACAGGTCCCTGTCGTCTACGGCTAAGATGGCTTTTGTTTTATCGGAGTTTATTTTGATTTTCCATTTATTGCAGTAGTCTACAAAGTCGTCTGCTGCTGTTTGAAGATGTCGCGTCACTTGGCGAGGAAGCAGTGAAGCTGTTTTAATGATTAGGTCATCAGCGTATCTAAATCCGAACTGGTCGTCGGGGATGATTTTCAGTTGGTCTGAAAATGATGTGATGCGAGATAGAATTACAAGTTCATTGATCTTGGATATGTTGCAAGTAATGATATAGGTCGGTAGTTTTGTGGAAAGACATGGTCTTTGCCGGGTTTGGGGATCATTATTACTGTGGCACGTTTCCAACGGGATGGAAAGTGTCCCAGTCTTAATATAGCGTTAACAATATTTGTTATTGCTGCGATCCCCTTGCGAGGCAGGTGTTTTAAGTGTTTGTTTCGTATGTTATCTTGTCCGGGGGCTGATTTGTTTTTTATTTGTCGTATTATTTGTCGTATTTCTTGTGGGGAGGTTGGTCTTAAAGGAATGTCAATTGTGTCATTTTGTCTGTGTATTGTTCTGTTTACGAGTCGTTCCGTGTCTTCGTCGATGTCGTCGTTGTCGTGTAGTGTCGTTTTTTGTTCGTACGTGTCGGCGAAGCCCTCTGCTTTGTCTATGTTTTCATAGACAACACCATTGGCCGTGCGTAAAGGTGGCATGTATGTTTTTTTGTTGCGTAAAGCTTTTTACATTTTCCAGATGCTGTAGTTTTGTGTGTTAAGTGTTTCTAGTTTTGTCTGAAAGCGTTCGTTGTGAAATTCACTGAGCTGTCGTCTTGCTAGGTTGTTTAGTCTGTTATATGCATTACGAAGATTGATAGTTCGATGCTGTTGAAATAACCTACCAGCTCGGTGTTTTTGAGCTAATAGGTCCTGAAGATGAGGGGGAAGGTCGAAATGTCTTCGGTCATGCAATGGTATTACCTCAGTGCATTCCTGGATCGCAGCGGATAGATCGTTTTCTAGCTGTTCTACCGCCCGTTCCAGGTCTGCAGTTGAGTTAATATGGGTGATCGGTGATAGGTGGGTATGGAAAACTCGCCCTAATCTTTGATAATGAAATATAGTGCGAGTTTTTTGGACGATGTGGTTATGGTCCGAGTCTCCGATTTGAATAAAGACGGGGTTATGGTCGGAGGACCCTTCTTGAATGGTTCTTGCGTGAATTTCAAAACGGGAATTTTTATTTACGAGAAAGTCAATTGTGTCGGGTCTGTGGTCGTTGTTGTATGGATAATGTGTAGGTGTATTTGATGCGATGGCCACCGCGTTGTTGGTAATAATAGCGTCATTTAATCTCCTGCCTCTCGCATTTGTAAGTCGGCTATTCCAAGCGCGGTGTTTCGCATTAAAATCTCCCAACATTATACATTTATTTTTATAATAGAATGAAAAGAAGGTGATTTTTACGTCAGGGGCTGTGGTGATTGATATGGATGTATATTCACAGTGCCTATGTGGGTGATTGATTTCGGCGTGATGTTTGATGTGAGATTTAATGAGGATGGCTGTTCTGCCATGAACTGTCATGTCGTGACGATAGAATGAAATCCTACGAAGTTTAGGTGATCACGTGGAAGCAGATGGGTCTCTTGTACCGCAAGCACATCTATGCTGTGATCGAATAAGAATTCGACCACTTCGTGCTTGCGGTTTCGGAGTCCATCCACGTTCCACGTGGCGACCCTCAACGAAGGGAGAATGGAGTGATTAATGTGTTGCATTTTGGATTGGGAGGACATTGGATAATAGGGACGGGATTAGTCTACAAAGTCGTCTGCTGCTGTTTGAAGGTGTCGTTTTATTTAAAAGTTTTTATGAACCTCACATAGACCACACATGAGTAATAGTGTGATACAAAAAAAAGTTCACAAAAAAGTCGCACCTAGCGAAATTCGATTTCGTTTAGGTGCGCCTTTTTTATTTCAAAGTTTTTATGAACCTCACTTAGACCATCGCCTTGGAATGATTCCATACTTGAAAAAATAATGAAAAATTCGAAAACCGCTAAGTTCGACCTACGTGATTCGTCATTTTCATAGCTTATTATTATTGTTAATAACTCCGCAATGCATGGACCGATTTGAATGAATCAAACGGCCTTGTATTGGTATTGACTCGACACAACTAAACCCATAAGTCTCAATGTTGCAGCTGTAACAGCTACTTAGCTATTAAGAGCCAAAGTTCGAAAATTGCAATGTCATGTGGATTAGATTTTTTGAACATGCGATTTTTCAGTAATAAAACATAGATAGAAATTAAATAGGTTAACTAAATTATAAAATTAGCCAAAACAAAGAGGTTAAAGGCTTTTCAATTTGAAATTACGGAATGTTTTTCACGCTTTTTAATGTCTAGTAGTAACGGGAAGTGTTCACATCGTGAAAAACACGCAAGCGCACAAAAATGTGTTTAGGTGAAACCCGTCAGGTTAATATAGCAACTTATTTTGGTATAATAATAATTGGGGTGATAATGACATTTTTCCAAGACCGCCTCAGAAAACTTTAAAAAAAAGCCGCTTGAAAAAATAATGAAATATTAATTATGTAGGGTTTGTTGTGCATACGATTTCTTTTTGCAAAATTATTATGGTTCTTAAAAGAGCCTTTTTTACAAACAACTTTGCACTGAACACTGCTGGACGATTCTTCAAAGCTTCATAAAAGACGACGGCGGAATGTAAACTAATAACTTCAACAACAACACCCGGTAAGAGGGCCCGATCTGGAAGAATCCTTAGTGTTAGCGGACATCTATGTGCGCTGACACTAATTATTCTGCCAAACCTTTCCTTCCACCCCCACTTGACCTTCAAGTGGACCTCTTAAACTCTCCCTACCGCTAGGTAGCCTAAGTTTTGTCGATTTTTGGGGAGACTAGCTACATATGCTCGATATAATAGAGGAAATAAATATATTTTGATTGTAATAAATGCGTTTTCTAAATATGTTTGGGCAACGAAATTTTTAATGACTATAACCAAACAATACATTCTACAATTGGAATACAACCAATCAATGTTTCTAAAAAAAATGAAAACGAATTATTTAAGAAAGTATATCGTCATACAAAAATAATAGATCCACTAAAATCAAAATTTAAAACAGGAGATTCTGTTCGTATTTCAAAATATAGGGAACATTTTTTAAAATGATACACACCTAATTGGTCAAATGAAATATTTCTTGTGAAGAAAATACAAATGACTAATCCGATTACTTATTTGCTTAAAGATCAAAATAGGAAAGAGATTCAAGGAGGTTTCTACAAAGAAGAATTGCAAAAAGTAAAATATCCAGATGTGTATCTTGTTGAAAAAGTTTTGAGAAGACAAGGAAACAAGGTTTTAGTAAAATGATTAGGATTAAATAAAAGTCACAATTCTTGGATTAATAAAAATAATGTATTGTAAATTTATTTGTAACAAATAAAGAATAATATTTTTTAATCATAGTTTTTTATTTAACGTTTGTAAATAACATATACCTTAAAACTACTTAATATTTTTATGACCCCAGGCTAATGTTTTAAAAGTTCCAGGAACAACACATCGCTTGTCATCTTGAGGTGATAGTGCCACTTTATTTTTTAGTTGTGTGTCAATATCACGAAGAATGGAACGGAAGCAATTCATTTTTCTGTATTTTGTTTCAGCATTTTCAACAACGTCTTGATAATCTTCTTTAGTAATGTTGTTTTGAATAACATAATTTTTCACTCCCTTTGCTTTTTTTCAGTTCTTGCTGCTAAATCAACACAATACGCCTTAGCACCTGTACCATAAAAGCTTACTATAGGTTGACCCGCAAATTCGTCTTTCAATCGACCCACTATAGATTGGGTTTTGGTAATGTTATGTAAATTATCTTCGCTGTAATTTGATGTGTCAAACCTCTCCAGGTTTTCTTGAATATCTGAATAAAAGTTATTGGTTTCAATTTCTAGTATTAAAGAATCAGTATCTGTGTATAGCAAAATTGCTTTTTCTCTATATTTAAATATATATAAACAGGTTTATTGTATGTGACTTTTACTCGTTCCATTTGAATGGCAACCAAGTTTTCAGTAAAAATTGATGAGTTTTTAAAATTTGGTTTAGCAATTAATGTTTGAGCTCCTTGCTTTTTTCCAATATTTTGCCAATGTGTAATTAATTTGATATCTTCTTTTTGTCAACGTTTTCCAGTGATTTACCATAAATTGCGTTATTGAGTAACTTAAAGAAATCTTTTTCAAACTGATTTTTCGCAATTTAGTGTTTAAATCTATGTAAAATTTTAGGAAAGGTGACTGCTTAAATCTTATTTCTCTATGAATTTGAACCAACTGTAGTCCGTTTCGAATAGCCTGTTGAATATTTTTGTAATACAAAACATAATTCTTTTTGTGATCCAAATTACATATTAACTTGTTATTTTTTGATTCACTCAAAAATGGAAATTCATTATGTTTCTCATGGAGGTGCTCTGGATAATCAATATCTGCTTCAAAAACATAGCCGTATTCCGAATTATCTGCTATTGATTGTAGATCTATTATATCTATTATATCTAACGGGAATCGTGTTTATACAAACCATCTTGCTCGGAACATGCTTCCAAGAAAAGAAAAGTTAGTTGTGAAAAATTAAAAACAAAAAATAGTGAAATAGTCCCTAAATTAATTTTTTAAAAATGTAAAGAATGTGACGAGTGGTACGTCAAAAATAAACTTAGTGGACATTTACGATCAAGCCTTCATAAAAGAAAAATATTGGAACAAAATAACGATGAATGCTTGAGGATTAAAACATCAGCATTTAAAAAGAGGATAGTTTCATTTATACTGTCTCCATCAAGAAAAATTGTATATATTGATGAATTTTTTGATGAATTTAAACAAAACTTTTTTAGACTGGTTATGGAAGAATTAAAAAAACATATATCGATCAAGATAAATGTGGAGCTGTTTGGAAGTTTTGTTTTACCAAGTAAGGAAATAATGGAAACAAAATCATTTAATACTCAAAATAAGGTTATATCATTCACTACCAATGTTAAAGACATTTTTGGTGAATTTGCTTCAACAATCAACGAAAAGATTTCAACGTTTGTTGAACACGGATCCGGATGGGCGTTAAAAGATTTCTTATATTTAGAAGTTAATATTAACAAATACAATCCATCCATACATGCATCGTCTTACATTGTGTTACCAAAAAATATTTTGAAAAAAAAAGCTGTGATCAACCTAAAAAATAATGATCAGTGTTGTTGTGCGTGGAGTGTTATTAGTGCCTTATATCCATCTAAAAATAACGTAGATCTTGTAAGTTCTTATCCTGACTTTCATAATATTTTAAATTTTGACGGTATTGAATTTCCTGTCAAGTTAAAAGACATTACAAAATTTGAGGAACTTAACCAAATATCTATAAACGTGTATGGTTTGGCCCCTTGCACTACACAAAGAAGAAACTACCTACACATATTAATTTTTTATTAATAAGTAATGATGAAAATAAACATTATTGTTGGATAAAGAATATGTCCAGGTTAGTATCTTCTCAGATTAATAGACAAGATCATAAAAAGTACTTTTGTGATGGATGTTTAATTTATTTTACATCTGAAGAAAAATTACAAAAACATCAATTACATGATTGCAACCAAACAGTAACATCATTACCCACAACCAAAATTAAAACTAACAAATATGGAAAAAATATTCCAGAAAATATACTTCAGTTTGAAAATTTTCAAAAGCAACTTAAAGTTCCTTTTGTTATTTATGCTGATTTTGAGTGCCTCCTTAAACCACTAACCTATGTAGATCCGGATAATAATTTTACTTCATACACAAAAAATACATTTAAACATGAACCATTTGCTTTTTGTTTTTTCATCAAATGTTCTTATGATGAATCATTATCTACCATGGAATATTACTTTGGTAAAGATGCTGCTGAGGAATTTTACAAAAGAATTCAAAATCATGTTAGAAGAATTTACCACAACAATATAAAACATGATGTACCCATGTCTCCCTTAACATGTGATGAAAACATTGATTTTAAATCAGCAAAAGTATGTCACATATGTTCCAAAAATTTTAAAAATGAAGATGAAATTGTGAGAGATCATGATCACCTAACAGGAAAATATAGAGGTGCAGCTCACAGTATTTGTAATCTAAATTACAAAATACCAAATTTTATTCCAGTGTTCTTCCATAATTTGACACATTATGATAGTCATTTATTTATAAAGCAATTATGTTGGGAAAAAGATCAAATTGATGTTTTAGGACAAACTAAAGAAAAGTACATCTCATTTTCCAAAGTAATTTTGGTAGACAAAAAAGAAGAGTTTGGAAAAACTAAAAATATTTACATGAAAATTAGATTTCTCGACTCATTTCGTTTTGCATCAACATCATTGGAAAAGTTAGGTGAAAGTTTAGACACCTCTCAATGTATCGAAATTAAAAAACATTTTAAAAATCCTGATCAATTCAATGAGATACTAAAAAAAGGTATTTATCCCTATTCATATATGGATTCTTTCGATAAGTTGTATGAAAAAAAACTGCCAACTATTGAGAACTTTTATGATAAGTTAAACGAAGAACCATTAAGCCTTACGGATTATAACAGAGCTCTTCACGTTTGGAACTTGTTTAATTGTGAAACTTTATTGGACTTTACAAAAATTTATTTATTTTCTGACGTCTTGATTTTAGCAGACTTTTAGAAATTTATCTCTAAATACTTATAAGTTAGATCCAGCCCATTACTATACATCTCCTGGTTTAAGTTGGGATGCAATGTTAAAAAGTACAGAAATTAAATTAGAATTAATTACCCATATAGATATGTTGCATTTTTTTAAAAATAATATTCAAGGTGGTATATGTCATTGTAGTGTGCGAAAAGCTGAAGACAATAATGAACTGGTTCCAAATTATAATAGTGAAAATCCAAAAACATTTATAATGTATTTAGATGCTACAAATCTCTACGGTCACAATATGAGTCAGTATTTGCCTATTGGCGATTTTACTTGGGTGACTAAATCTGAAATTGAAGCAATAGATCTACAATCCATAGCAGATAATTCGGAATATGGCTACGTTTTTGAAGCAGATATTGATTATCCAGTGTATCTACATGAAAAACACAATGAATTTCCATTTTTGAGTGAATCAAAAAATAACAAGTTAATATGTAATTTGGATCACAAAAAGAATTATATTTTGCATTACAAAAATCTTCAACAGGCTATTCGAAACGGACTACAGTTGGTTCAAATTCATAGAGAAATAAGATTTAAGCAGTCACCTTTCCTAAAATTTTACATAGATTTAAACACTAAATTGCGAAAAATCAGTTTGAAAAAGATTTCTTTAAGTTACTCAATAACGCAATTTATGGTAAATCACTGGAAAACGTTGACAAAAAGAAGATATCAAATTAATTACACATTGGCAAAATATTGGAAAAAAGCAAGGAGCTCAAACATTAATTGCTAAACCAAATTTTAAAAACTCATCAATTTTTACTGAAAACTTGGTTGCCATTCAAATGGAACGAGTAAAAGTCACATACAATAAACCTGTTTATATATATTTAAATATAGAGAAAAAGCAATTTTGCTATACACAGATACTGATTCTTTAATACTAGAAATTGAAACCAATAACTTTTATTCAGATATTCAACCTGGAGAGGTTTGACACATCAAATTACAGCGAAGATAATTTACATAACATTACCAAAACCCAATCTATAGTGGGTCGATTGAAAGACGAATTTGCGGGTCAACCTATAGTAAGCTTTTATGGTACAGGTGCTAAGGCGTATTGTGTTGATTTAGCAGCAAGAACTGAAAAAAAGCAAAGGGAGTGAAAAATTATGTTATTCAAAACAACATTACTAAAGAAGATTATCAAGACGTTGAAAATGCTGAAACAAAATACAGAAAAATGAATTGCTTCCGTTCCATTCTTCATGATATTGACACACAACTAAAAAATAAAGTGGCACTATCACCTCAAGATGACAAGCGATGTGTTGTTCCTGGAACTTTTAAAACATTAGCCTGGGGTCATAAAAATATTAAGTAGTTTTAAGGTATGTGTTATTTACAAACGGTAAATAAAAAACTATGATTAAAAAATATTATTCTTTATTTGTTACAAATAAATTTACAATACATTATTTTTATTAATCCAAGAATTGTGACTTTTATTTAATCCTAATCATTTTACTAAAACCTTGTTTCCTTGTCTTCTCAAAACTTTTTCAACAAGATACACATCTGGATATTTTACTTTTTGCAATTCTTCTTTGTAGAAACCTCCTTGAATCTCTTTCCTATTTGATCTTTAAGCAAATAAGTAATCGGATTAGTCATTTGTATTTTCTTCACAAGAAATATTTCATTTGACCAATTAGGTGTGTATCATTTTAAAAAATGTTCCCTATATTTTGAAATACGAACAGAATCTCCTGTTTTAAATTTTGATTTTAGTGGATCTATTATTTTTGTATGACGATATACTTTCTTAAATAATTCGTTTTCATTTTTTTTAGAAACATTGATTGGTTGTATTCCAATTGTAGAATGTATTGTTTGGTTATAGTCATTAAAAATTTCGTTGCCCAAACATATTTAGAAAACGCATTTATTACAATCAAAATATATTTATTTCCTCTATTATATCGAGCATATGGAATCATTGAAACTAAATCAGCTTGCCAAAGGTCATTTAGTGATTTAATAATGACTTTTCTTCGGGGATACTTTTTTCTTGCCGGTTTATGTAACTCATCAACAACAGACTTTTTTTGATCCATATTTGAGTAGTACTGATATGTCTTACGAATTTAATTGATATTTAAGTAAAAGCGTTGCATGAAAATTAGTGGTGTCACTATTAATTAATCTTTCAAAAGAAATTAAATCATTTTTCTTTAACTCAATATTTAAAACCTTTTCAAGGTCGTATGATTTAAAACCACCTTCATTTTTTAGAACCATTATTAAATCTCTGGGTTGAAAATTTGCTGATTCTATTATTCCAGTCTTCAATGGAAATATATATTGACTTGAATTGTTCGATTCTATAAAAAATTTTCGTATATTTTCTGAGTATTTTCCAAAAAATGTTAATGGTAAATAACCATAAAAAAAATCTGGTTTTTTAAATAAATTTACCTTTTGTTCTAATGATTTAAGTTTGCTGGTGTGGTTTTTTGTTTTTTTTTTCATTATCACAAACTCTTTTTTCAACAAATATCAAAGAATTGTTTAATCCACTTTGAACAGTAATTAGCTCCTGGTTAAAATTTGTTTCAAACCTAGTAATATTTTCTACATTTTTTCGAATGTCTTCTTGAAAAGAAACCAATTTTTTATCCACCTCAATGAACGCTTTATCTAGATTATCAATATAATTTTTTAAAATATTAAAGTTTTCGGTTATTTTGTCTTAGCATATTTTTAAGCTTAATTAACTCTTGCTTAAAATTGTTTTCAACATTGCCTATATGTTGTGTTAATTGTAATTCTTTGGCTGCTATATTGTCCCGAAGATTTTCTTGCAAATTATTAATATTTTTATCAAAATGACTTAATCCATCATCCAAATTATTAATTGATTTTTTTAGATTTATAACGTTTTTGATTAGCTCTTTATTCAGTTCTCCTTTAAATTTTTGATTAGTTTCATTCACTGATTTTAGTTCCTTTTTAGTAAATTCTTTTTTGTTTTTTCTAAAACATCACCAAGGGAATTGATACCTTCATCATAAAATAATTTTATAATATTTAACTCATTTTGAATAGAATCTTGAAATTCATCAAAAGTAACTTTAAGTTTTAAAAATTCGTTTTCATAATATCTTCCAATTGTTAAAATTTTTGCTTGTAGTAATTCATAAGATGTCTGTCCTTGTTTAAATTTATCATCAATAAACTTATTAAAATCTTTAATTTTTTCAAGTATGTTTTCAGTTAAACTATTTTTAATATTTTCATTTATATCTTTTATATCATTTTGAATCGTTTCAAACTTTTTTTCGAAATCTAACTTTTGATTATTATTTTTTTCTATTAAATCATGTATTTTAGTAGTATGTTCTTCACCTTTCTTTTTATAATCGTTAATTTCTTGATTTATATCTGAGATTTTTAACACATTTTCTTGAATATTTTTAAAGTCATTTTGTTTAACAAAATTGTTTATTTTTTTTTTAAAGAATCAATTTCAGTGGTGTTTAAAGAACTTGTGCTTTTTATAGCCGAATAATCATTAAAAATTGGATTTTTTTCCAAATAGCTTTGTACTATTTTTTCTATTGCTAGTAAATCAGTTTTTTTACCGCTCATGAGATCTTTAATTTTTTTTATTTCATCACGAAATTTATTATCTACTTTATTTAAATCACTTTGTGTAGGTAGATTTAAAATATTCTCGAATTTTTTTTGAATTTGTTCTTTAATCTCCTCAATTCTATTTACACTTTCATCATAAATCTTAAGTTTGCTTTTTAAATTTTCTATTATGTCTTGGTTTAAATTAATCTTTTCAATTACTTCCTTTACTTCATTTTTAGGAAATATAGTCTCTGATATGTTTGATATAATTTTATTTTCCAAGTTTGATAGCTTTTTAGTTAAAAGAATGTCTTGTTGGTTTTTAAAGTTTTGTTGAGTTTCTTTTATTTAATTTTCTAAATCAACTTTTTTTTACCAAAATGTTTATATCTGGAGTGTTTGCTTGGATTTCTTTTTTAAAACTCTAATGTGGAGTTATCTATACAGGTATCAATCTTACTTTTTACATCATTGATAAGTGTGTGATTAAGTGTAATGTATTTGTTTATGTTTTCAATTTCATTAATATTTTTAATTAATAGATCCTTATCATCCTTAATTAAATTTAGTTGTTGTTGTAAGTCACCTAGCCTTTCATTTAAAAATTTTTCCTGTTGTTTTCTAAACAGTTGATGGGTTTCATTTAATTCCTTTGTTAAATCGTCTTTTTTTACAAAAAAATTTTTGTTTACATTGTAGACTTCTTGTTTTAGACTGTTTAAAGAAGATGAGTGAACACAATTTTGAATATCAGTTTTGATGGTTTCGATTGTATCATCATTATGTTTAAGTTTTTTGTTTATATTTTCAATACTAATATCATTTGTATTAATCCTTTTTTTCACCTTTTCAATCTCAATTTGTGAAACATTGCCTGAGCAAACTGTGCAATGTGTTTTTATACATTTAAAAAAAACTTTATTTTCAATATCAGACAAGTCAATTTTGGGTTTTTTTATGCTTGGATATATGTTTCCAAAACTTATCTACAGTCATGGTTTTGTTTGTAATGAATAAGGAATCCGTTTTGACACCCTTTTATAGGATAATTTTAGCTTCTTTAAGTTCTTCAATTATTGATATTATTTCGTTGTTATGTCCCGTATTTCCCGCTTCCTGCGAAGCCAATAAAAGTCTTAGTCGTTGAACTAGTTCATTGGGATCATCAAAATATACATATTCTATTTTTTTGTTGGATAAAATCATAGAACCTCCCTCTTTTTTGCTTGACGGTAATGTATTTGTTTTTGACCTTGTTGTTGTTGGTGGTAAAGATTTTGAAAATGAAGTTGTTCGTGCACGACTTGTGTCTTGTTTTAAAATACCCTTTTTTAATAAATATGGTCTAATAGTATCCATATATTTGAAAGTATTGCTTGATTGTATTTGTTCTTTTGAATCTTTATTTCTTTTGTAGCCATTGGTTCTTTTTAATATATCCATGTAATTTTCCACGTCTTCTTTTTTGAAACCCACTGGATGTTTTTTAAATAACAATTCATATAACCCAACTGTCCCTAAATATTTAATATTTTTTACTTCAATGTCTTTCCCGATAATTTTAATATATCTATGTTATATGAGTAAACAATGCGTAGGTGTAAGTGTTGTTATTCTAAGTTCCTTATCTTAATGTAATTTGATACTTTTGTTATTCACTATTGTTTTTAATGTAATTTGATATATTTGTTTTTAACAAGAGATCTTCTAGAAGGAAATGTGTAAGCACTTTTAGTCACGTTTAACTTTTATTTGACTTTGTTCTAGAATTAAGCGTCAGCACTAATTTAATATAAATAAGATTTGTTGTAAACAACAATAAGAAATTCAGAGGCATTCAATAGCTAGTCTTTGTAGTGTTAAGTACCATTGTAAACGGTTCTAAAATAAAGTATAGTTTTTTTTAAAAAGTTCTTTATTAGATTTGGAATCTAAAAAGTGGCGCAGTCGTGCGGATTTCTTCGACGTACTACAGCTCGAGGCCCAGTGTACGAAAAAAGCTATTCGTAGTTCACCGTCCGCGGTAGTGCACCCAAGAGACTTGTTAGTACGGTACACGTTAGTGTTTTACAAGAAGAACTTACTTGCTTCTTAAAAACAGGTTTAGTGGTTTTTGCCTTAAAATCAGCACAATTACAGGTTTAGTGGTTTAAGCCTTAAAACCAGCATAAAAACAGGTTTAGTAGTTTTAGCCTTAAAACTAGCAATAAAAAAGAACCGAAAAATAAAAAAAGCTATAGAAGAAAAGTTATAGAAGAAAAGTTACAGAAGAAAAGTTATAGAAGAAAGAAGATTCATCTGGTCAAATCCGATCCAGCTTTGAAGAGGAACTGAATCCAGCCGCTTAATTTCAAAAGCGATTTCAGAGAACTTCCGAACTTCCTTTGCTTCAGGATATGAAGATTTTAATACTGTAAGTTAGTTTTAAATATTTATTGTTTTGCCCGAATTTCTTCACTAGTCAGAAATTTTTAAATTTTAAGTTTTAGTTTTAAGAAAATTTTTGAAAAAAGTAAATAATGGCGGAAGAACAAGAAGTTGAACCTTATAAACTTTCTGAAATATTTTCATTAATTCCAGAATATGATGGAGATGCTATTAATCTCAACACATTTTGTAATGCATGCGACTTGGCAGAAGCCATGTGTGTTCAAAATCAAAAACAATTTTTGCTTGTTAAAATCAAAAATCAGTTAAAGGGTAAAGCTTCTCAGCTTATTAATTCTAGAGATGTAAGTTCTTGGGCAGAAGTTTCACAACTTCTAAATACGCATTTTGGCGATCAAAGAGACCTTACTGCTTTAATTCAGGATCTCCAGAGGTTACATCAGTTACCATCTGAGAATCCACTAACTTTTATTTCGCGTTTACAAGTTCACTGTGCGAAAATGAATTCAGCAATCAATAGGCAAACCCTTACAAGAGATCAAAAATTTGCTCAGGGTAAACTTATTGAGACTATGGCTTTAAATACTTTATTAACCGGATTAGACTCAAAAATTGGGCATATAGTTCGTGCTAACAATCCGAAAGACATGATTGAAGCTATTTCTTTTATTAAACGTGAGCTTCAACTTTTTTATTTCGAAAATCAAAAATTCTCTAAATCACAAAATTCAATTCAAAAACTCAAAATACAACCAAAAATATGTACATTTTGTAAAAAACAAGGTCACTTAATAAATGAGTGTAGAATTAGACAAGTGTCGCAATCGAGACCACAAAATTTTTATAACTCAAACAATTTTCAAAATAGGAATCAAAATCCTCAACCATCTACATCCTATCAAAATCAGAATTTTCAAAATACAAGACCAAATAATTTCCAACAAAGATCAAATGTAATACAGCGTCCACAACAAAATAATGGCAACTTTAGACCAAATCAAAACTATCAAAATAGGCCAAGTGTAATACAGCCTAATCCTACATACAAACCAATGCATTTTATTAATTCAGAAAAATTTGAAAATTTTGAAAATAATAAAAATTTTGAAAATAATGAAAATTTTGCAAATGAAATTTTTTTTAGTAAAAATTTTGAGAATTATAATTTCACAGATCAAAATTTTGAAAATGTCAATTACGAAAATGAAAATTTTGGAAATGACTTTGAAATAAGTAATTTTGAAAATTATTCTCAAGATTCTGTAAATTTTCAGATATCAGCCTCGGAAACAGATCAAAATTTAATAAGTCAGATTTCAGAAATAACTTTAGAGGACGATCACAATCCCTTCATCCAAACTCAAGATCAATTCATGTAAATTTTGAAATTTTTACCTGTTCAGAAGAATTGTATTATATTACCGATGTTTCAAAACAATTTAAATTATTAGTAGATACAGGTGCAAGTAAATCTGTTTTTAAACCTAAAACATGTGAAAAATATAAAATTAGATTTCCAGAAAATGTTACTATTAGGGGTATCACTAACGTACCCATCAATATAACAGAATCAGCATTAATTCCTTTTAATATTAAAGACCCACATAAAGTTTTAGTTTATAATTTGGATATACAGTTTGACGGTTTACTAGGTTCAGACTTTTTAAAACATTATGATTGTGTTATTGATTATAAAAATAATCAATTGATTACAAATTTTAAAACAGTACCACTTTATCGGAGTAATTCGGAAAATGATCCAATGCAGTCAGAACAACAATCAGCTGACATAAAACCTATTAATAATACGATAAAAATTGAAGGTCGTACAGAAAGAGCTTTTAAATTTAGAACGGATAAATTAAAAAACACTGAAGCTATTTTATTAGCACAACAGATAGACAAGTGTTACATCCCTAATTGCTTGGTAAAAATAAACAATAATGGGGAATTTTGTACAACGGTTATAAATGCGCGACCAGTTACAAAAATAATTAATTTTGAAAAATTTGAATTTGAACCGATTATTGATCCTTCTTCTTCAGAAGTCTGTTTTAATTTAACGGAAAGACATCCAGCAAATCGTGAGAATGATATTATGGAACAATTACGTTTGACACATTTAAACGAAGAGGAAAAAGAAATGATTATGTCGTTATGTCTTGACTTTTCAGATATATTTTATTTAGAGGGGGATAATTTAACATTTACCAGTGAAATTAAACATTCGATTACTACTAAAGAAAGTAAACCAATTTTTACAAAATCATATAGATATCCGCAAATCCATAAACAAGAAGTAAAAAATCAAATTTCAAAAATGTTAGATCAAGGTATCATACAACCATCTGTTTCGCCCTGGTCCAGCCCAGTGTGGGTGGTCCCAAAAAAATTAGACGCCTCAGGAAAACAAAAATGGCGTGTTGTCATTGACTATAGGAAACTTAACGAAGTGACAGTAGATGACAAATATCCTCTACCCAACATATCAGACTTGTTAGATCAACTTGGTTATTGTGAATATTTTACTACGTTAGACTTAGCGTCAGGCTTTCATCAGATTGAGGTAGATCCAAAAGATATACAAAAAACTGCTTTTTCAGTTGAGAATGGACATTATGAGTATATTAGAATGCCATTAGGACTCAAAAATGCTCCTTCAACATTTCAAAGGGTAATGGACAATATTTTAGTGGGAATTCAAAATGAAAGATGTCTTGTTTATATGGACGTTATAATAGTCTATTCAGCTACAATACACGAACATATAAAAAGATTATCAGAAGTATTTTCAAGATTAAGAAAAGCAAATTTAAAGATACAACCTGATAAATGTGAGTTTTTAAGGAAAGAGGTAGCTTATTTAGGACACGTTATCACTGATAAGGGTGTAAAACCAAACCCTGATAAGATATCTGCTTTAAAAAATTATCCAGAACCAAAAACTCAAAGAGACATAAAAGCTTTTCTTGGATTAGCAGGATATTATAGACGATTCATAAAAGATTTTGCAAAAATTTCAAAACCCTTAACTAAACTATTACAAAAAGATATACCTTTTATTTTTGATCAAACTGGCAAGAATGCATTTGAATTATTAAAAAATGCTTTAACAACAAGTCCAATTTTAATATATCCAAATTTCAAGGAACCTTTTATTTTAACAACTGATGCTAGCGGTTATGCTATTGGCTCAGTTTTATCACAAGGAACTATTGGCAAAGACTTACCCATTGCGTATGCATCCAGGACATTAAATCCTGCAGAACAAAAATATTCAACCATAGAGCCTGAACTTTTGGCTATAATATGGTCAGTTAAACATTTTCGACCCTATTTGTATGGACGAAAATTTTATTTAGTAACAGACCATCGTCCTTTAATTTGGCTAAGTTCTATTAAAGATCCTGGTAGTCGTTTGGCTAGATGGAGACTTAAACTAGAAGAATATGAATTTGAGTTTATTTACAAATCAGGAAAAATTAACAAAAACGCTGATGCTCTATCCAGAATTAAAATCGATGAAAAAATAAATACAATACATTATTCGGTAAATTTTCAAAATCAAATTAACCAAGAAAATATTAAAATTTTAGAAGAAAATTTATTTGATGCTCCTTTGCACTTTGCTTTGGCTCATTGTGTATCAAAAGATTTAAAAATGGATAAAGGCATAGCTTTACAGTTTAAACAAAAATATGGACATGTTGAATATCTTAAAAGTCAGAATAAACAAGTTGGTGAAATTATAAATTTGAAAATCAAAGACAGAAATATTTTTTATTTAATCACTAAAGAAAAGTATAATTTAAAACCCACTTATGATAATGTCTATAAATGTTTAGAAAAATTAAAACAAAATTGCTTCGAGAATCAAATTAAATACGTAGCAATGCCAAAAATAGCTTGTGGCTTAGATTCATTAAATTGGGATATAATTTTATCAATGATTAAATCAATTTTTCAATCAACAGATATTCAAATCAATATCTATATTTTGATGGATAAACGAACGGCAATTATTATTAATGCTTTATCGGAACAGGAAGGTTCATCCGAAGAAGATCAAAACGAAAACTTATCCCTTATGTCACCGCAGACACTTGAAAACGAATTTAATAGATTCCAAAATTTATATCAAACAATATCATTGATTGATTATTCCAAAATCAGATATACAAATGAACAATTATTAAATAAAGATCACAAAAATATCATAACAATTTTTCAACAAGATAATATGAAAGATTTACATTATCAAATTATAGAAGATTTTTTCGAGGAAAGTCCAAAGTTTGACATTAAAAGAATCAATATTTTACCTTCAAAATCTATTAGGAAAAGAAATTATTATATTATTCCATTGCCAAATTTTCAAGAAGATGCAATTTCAATACTTTTTGGAATTCTTTGTAGATGTCAAAATGATATCGATCCTTCAAAAACATATTATGTTGAGACAAGAGTTGACTTACCAATATTAGAGATGATATGCTTTATTTTTGCAGAAAAAGATTTAAATTTGGTAGTTTGTGAAAATATTGTCACAGAACCTAGTGATGATCAGAAACAAATAATAATTGATCAATATCACTCAGGAAAGAGAAATTTTCATCGAGGAATCAATGAAACTATACGGAGAATCAAAGAAAAATATAATTGGAAAAACTTAAGTAAAGAGGTTGAAACATTTATAAAAGAATGTGAGATATGTCAAAAGAACAAAATTTTAAGGAAAAATTTAGATAACCCACTCGTAATTACAGAAACCCCAAAAACACCATTTGAAAGAATTAATTTAGACATTTTGGAAATTCCACAAAAAAATTTGGTTTTGACTATAAGGGATGAAGTAACAAAATTCATACAAGCTTATCCTCTTAGTGATAAAACCTCAAAAAATATAGTGAATACTTTATTACTATTTTTCCAGCATTACGGTACACCTTTAAGGATTCATACTGATAGGGGCAAAGAATTTAATAATCAGTTATTAAAAGATTTGTGTAAGATGTACGATATAAAGTTAACTTTTTCAAGTACAGGTCATCCACAATCCAATGGAAGTTTAGAACGATTCCACGCAACTCTTTTGGAAATGATAAGAGTGTGTACTACAGAAAATCCTAACGAACACCCTCATCAACTTCTCCCATATACGGTTATATGTTATAATAACTCAACATGTAAAACTCATGGTTTCACACCTTATGAATTAATATTTGGACATACGTCATCGCGACCCGCTGAAGTTCTTTATAATGAGCAAGAGTTAATCTCAAAATATGTTCGCGATTTAAATGCAAAAATCAAACACTTTTATGAAATAGCACGAAACAGAACAATTCTTTCTAAACAAAAAGCAAAAGCAAGATTTGATAAACACGTAACTCCAAACTATGAATTTAAAATTGGAGATAGGGTATACGTTAAAGAAACCCAAATAAAAGGAAAACTTTCACCGAAATTTAACGGACCATTTGAAATTAAAGAAATTTTCAAAAATTCAGCTTCTGTTTATAATCCAATAACTAAACAAATATCTAAATTTAATTTTGATTTACTAAAACCATGTTATGTTAAACAAGATGATGACCTACAATAAGAACAAGAAAATGATTAAAACATATTGTTTCAGATTATTTATGTCCGTGCTACTCGGATTCGGACAAGAACGTTATGGTCAACAGTATAGTCTAACTGAAATCAATAACACAGTAGGTGTTTACTATCATAGAGAGGCCAGTATTAAGGTATCTAATGATAAGTGGACCATATTAGTATATAAAAATCTAGAGGCTTTGCAAAACGCTTTTATTAATAATAATCATATCTTAGATAACTTAGAGCTTATGCTTTCGCAAAAAACAGGAACCATGAAAAATGTACACTTTGATATTAGATCTCATGTAACTTTGTTAAAACAAATTTCAAAAGATATTGGTAATAAATTTGATGAAATCGATTCTGATACCACAACTAAACAAGTAATTAGACCTAAAAGAGGACTATTTGATGCTGTAGGTACGGTTTGGAAATATATCACGGGAAATTTAGACGCTGCTGACGGTCAATATTTTAATGAATGTATCAATAAAATTGAAAAAGACGATAAAGAATTGGAAATATTAATGAAAAAACAAATAAGCGTGACTACATCCGTTATTAAACAATTTAATTCTACACTGAGAAAACTTCAAATCGACGAAGAAACTTTCAATTCAAATATTAAAGAAATTGAAAAATCAATTTATATGATTCGGGATGAAATTGAACTTGTTGATCTTAAATTTTATTTAATCAATATTTGTGAACAACTACTCGAATCCTATACTTACCTTCAGTCACAGGTTGAAGACATTTTAAATTCAATAACTTTTGCAAGATTAAATATTATTCATGCTTCAATAATTCTTCCCAATGATTTATTGGATGCTCTAGAATCAATAAGTAAAAATCTGGATAAGAACAATTTGCCTTTAACTCCGCGAAAATCTCAAATCCCAACCTACCTTAACATAATTGATTTACATGCTTTTATAATCGATAAAAAATTAGTTTTTGTTTTGGAAGTACCTTTAACCGAATCAGAAATCTATACAGTTTATAGAATGTATCCAAAACCTATTTATGATAATAGAACTATGCTACATCATATTCTACCTGTTGGAAACAAATACATTGCTAAAGACGATGATAACGAAGTTTATATCTCATTATCTGATATCAATAAATGTAAAGAATTAACGAACCGTCTTTATCTTTGTAAAAATTTGTATCCTTTACCAATAGATTCAAATGCTATTTGTGAAGCACAACTGTTAAAAACACAAAAGATTCTTACTTTACCAAAAACATGTGAAATGGTTTTGATTTTGGCCAAAGATTACAATATTCAATTATTAGAAAATAATGCTTGGCTAATAAGTGTAACCAATCAATTACCAATAACTATAAAATGTGAGGGTATAGATCCAAAATCGAAAATTGTTAATAAAAATACTGTTTTAACTTTAACCTCAAGATGTTCCGGTTTTGTTGGAACATCAAAAATTCAAGCAACCAGTTTAAAAACTGTTTTTTATAATTATAACTATTCCAATACTGTACAAATTCCTTTTAATTGTTGTGATAAATATCCAGATAATGTTAATAATTTTCCGAAATTAAAACCTTTAAAAATCAATAAATTAAATTTGGAAGATTTGGAAATTGTCAAACACAAATTGGATCAATACTCAATAGAATTAGATGATTTAATCAAGGAACCAACAGTTCAAAAATATTATTCTTGGTTTACCTATTTTACATTATCTTTAATTATAATCATAATTAGTGCATATTTGTATTGTAAATGCAGAAAGCGAAAAAGGATGTTACAAATAGGTATAGAAAATAGCAATAATGACGACAGGCCTTATAAACCAAATGTTTCAGTTTTTGGGAAAAGATTTTCAAACATTTTACCAAAGCGAAGACCTTCTATTAGATTAGGTGAAGATATTGAAGAAGAATTTGAATTAAACACCAACAGTTCTTTACGGAAAAATATAGTGTAAAAATTATTTTCTTTTCAAAATTTTGTTTTTCTTTGAAAACAAAAATGTACTTTCAAAAGTTACTGCAATGAGTAGCACTAACTTTTTAAATAAGGGGGGAGCTGTTATATGAGTAAACAATGCGTAGGTGTAAGTGTTGTTATTCTAAGTTCCTTATCTTAATGTAATTTGATACTTTTGTTATTCACTATTGTTTTTAATGTAATTTGATATATTTGTTTTTAACAAGAGATCTTCTAGAAGGAAATGTGTAAGCACTTTTAGTCACGTTTAACTTTTATTTGACTTTGTTCTAGAATTAAGCGTCAGCACTAATTTAATATAAATAAGATTTGTTGTAAACAACAATAAGAAATTCAGAGGCATTCAATAGCTAGTCTTTGTAGTGTTAAGTACCATTGTAAACGGTTCTAAAATAAAGTATAGTTTTTTTTAAAAAGTTCTTTATTAGATTTCGAATCTAAAATCTATATATGTTCTGGGAAGGTCGTCAAATGAATTTAAATATTCATTGTATGCTGGTAAGGCAGATAAATTTTGAAAACTCTCTCTTATTTCGTTAGCAGTCTGGTTTATAGTAGTATCACTTATATTACTAGAATTCATATCATTATCATATATGAATTGATCTTCCAAAAAAGTAAGACCACCGGTAGGTAAATATTCATGATAGGTACTTCTCTTAGGAAATGAAGTAGGATGTAATTTTTGAGACGGAGATAAAAATAGTAGAGTTAAATCTTTGAGATTGATTTGGTGATAAAGGTGGACTTTTTATTTCTTGCTTTATGTTTGATGTATTTTTAACATTTGATAAAAATTCTTGCAATGGTTTCCTGATTGGATACAATTCCTTTTCTCTTTTAGAATGGGATGCAACCAAATCAGATTTCAAGCCTCGTAATTTCTTTTTTATGGCATTCCTTGTTTTTACTAATTTGCTTGCTTTTTTTCTATCCATGTTTTCTTAGAACGTTAACATAAGCAGTGATATACAATTTTTTAATTCTATGGTATTTATAGATAAATAAACGTGTCAAAACCTTTCCTGTATTTACCATGCTTCAAATTACAATTTTTATTCAGTACAATAAAACCATGTTGTTCTTTCCAACATAATGAGCAAAGTTCCTTGAATTTTTGAAAAGACATATCAACATTAATATGATCATAATAGATGTGATGTAAATTAGTATTGTCTAGTTGAAATATAATCAGTAATTTTGCATTATCTCTTATAAGCTGTTTCGGTATTGAGGAATAAGTTTGACTTAGGTAAAAACAATCAGCACTTTTATGTCTAGAAAAACAAAAATAATCCCGTATTTTGCTTTGATTACCACAAACTATATCATCAAATATTACAACCGAATTATCCTTTCTTTCAATGGGGGCAAGATTTTCATTTTCATCATTGTTTTAATAATAATCAATTTCTTTAATTGGTTTCAGTACTTCTTTTAGATATTTATATTTTGGCTGATGTAAAGATTTGAAATAAACATAAACGTTTTGAAAACGTAATACATTTTTGTCCTCTAATAAACTTAGAAGAACATTAGTTTTTCCACAGCCTGAAGGACCAACGATCAATCCTCTTTTACAAGTTCCTCCAAAAAGTTGTCCATGCTTATTAAAATAAATTTTTTGATCATAATGATTTTTTATAGGAAGTGAAAAATTTTGTTTTACCATTCTCATGATTAATTTAGCTATATAAGTAAGAGAAAACACTTGATGCGTCATTATTTATAATGTGTGTACGCAACAAACATAAGGTTATTAGACAACCAACAGTTAGAAAGAAAGGAAGGGGTTTGTTAAATACATTAATCAACAAATTACCTTTCGAACTACACATCCCAAATTACAATTTCTGTGGGGGGGAACTAACCTAACAAAGAGATTAGCAAGAGGCGACCGAGGAATTAACAAATTGGATGAGTCTTGCAAAGAACATGACATTGCATATTCAAAAAATTTAGATCTTAAAAATAGACATAAGGCTGACAAAGTTCTTGCTTCAAAAGCAGCTGAGAGAATAAATGCATCTGACGCAAGTTTAGGTGAAAAAATTGCAGCAACTGGAGTAACAGGAGCAATGAAATTAAAAACAACTTTTGGAATGGGTTTAAACAAACGTCGTCGACGTAACGTTAAACGAAAAAACACAGGAAGGGGGATATCTTTAAGCAGTGCTATTAAACAAGCACGCAAAAGTTTAGTTGGTAAATCTTTTAAGAACTTAAACACAGCTGCAAAAACAGCACTATCATCATTAAAAGGTTATAAGGTTATTCAACCAAAGAAAAGAATTATTCCAGTCCCAAAAATTGGATGGTTTTTACCATTTATAATACCTGTGCTATCTGCTCTCTCAGCTCTTGGAGCATTGGGTGGGGGAGCTGCGGGAATAGCAAAAGCTGTTAATGACGCCAAAGCGGCAAAAGATAAACTTATTGAAGATAAAAGACATAATCAAGCCATGGAACAAATTTCTATTGGCAAAGGACTTTATTTAAAACCTTATAAACAAGGTTGTGGTCTGTTTTTAAAATCAAATACAAAAAACTGATAAAAGGACTACCTCACAGACCTCTAACAAATATTGACCTTCTTAAATATTCATAAAATATCCCCACATTTTTGTAGTGTTTTTATGCGTAATGATTTACCGAAAAAAATTAGAAAATTTGAAAGTGGTATAATCAATTTAGATAGTAAAGAAAAACAGGGAACCCACTGGACTGGATATGTGAAAAAAAATAACATAATTTCATACTTTGATAGCTATGGAAATTTAAAACCACCTTTGGAGGTTGTTAAATATTTTTTAAGTGATGGTAGTGTTATAATGTATAATCATAAAAATTATCAACAAAAAGATTTAGTTATCTATGGACATTTGTGTTTAGAGTTTTTATATAACAGCAGTTTATAAGGATTTAGAGATGATCTCTACACAGCTGACAAAATACATATTTCACAAAAACCTGCTGAAATTATTTACGTAAATGCAATATTAATCGACTGCAGAATAGCTGATGGCTCATATTTAAATAACAATCCTGTGCATGTAATTCATCAGTTCTTTCCTAGCGTTAGTCCTGGATTTAAGATAATAGAAGCTCCAGAAAATTTAATTTATTATCCTGTAAACGTTAAAACAATAACCAGTATATTTTTAAAAATTATTGATCAGGACGGTGATCTTGTAAATTTTGGTGGTGAAACTATTACCATCAGACTACACATCAAAAAGCTGGAATAATGGTCTTTCGTTACAATAACACATTAATATCATATAATAAAAAAAAGGGAGTTGTTTAAGTAGTAGGAGAAAAACAGTCAAATGGTTAACACCAACAAATTATAGATTTTTAAAATCACTTGGATTTAAAGTAAATAAAAAATGAGTTTTTTAAACGTTACCGAAAAACTTTTAGAAGACAGTTCTGTAGTAAGATATGAAACGTATTCTTATGATCCCTTTTCACCAAACAAATTAAATAATAATGATGAAATGAAAATTGTCATACCTGATGTTGAAGCCTATACTTTACCATGTGAGAGCTTTTTTTTTATTGAGGGTCAGTTAACTAATGATGGCACCTTCTAATTGGCAAGTTAAAACATCATCCAAAGCTGAAGTTGCACGACATGTCATAGTTGCTTTTCAAAAAAATAAAAATGATAAATTAAATGAAGATATTAGCAAATTTAGCAATATTAGAATCCGCAATATTAACGTTTTTTTTAAATTCTGAAAGATATCCATACAATGATTTATATGTAGACCTGGAAAATAACAAATTTGCTTCCTTATATGAAAGTTATTCAAAGTTTAGGACTTCATACTATCAACTTCCTAATGAACCGTTGTTTCTCCCTTCAGAATATAAAGAGATATCACCCATAATATACATTGATTGTTCTTATCAAAAAGAAGCTGCACAGAGTGCTAATGTTTCAATCAGGATCACTTTTGAATGCCATGAAGATGTACCGGAAAAAAACGACAGCATACTGTTTGATTCTTCATGATAAACTTTTTTCATACCACCTTTTGACTAAAACAGTGAAACAGTTTTAATGCGCATGTACAAAAATATTTTTTCTCTATATAATCGAATTATTACATATTTTGATATCAGCTTAAGAAATGTGTTCAAGAAACACTTGTAGAATTTGCTTACACTTTAAAAATTTAAGAATACTGAAGGAAGCCATAAGTTTATACAGTGAAAAAAAAATTATTTTAAAAAAGCTTTCCAACTTAACAATATGAATTTAATAATAGATGTTCAAGGATTTAAATTGAAAAACAACAAATTTGTTCCTAAAGAATTGGCCGCTTATGATGGAACGAGAATTTCCCATTATATTTTTAAACCACCCTATGGAATTCAACATCTTTCACCACAGTTACATAAGGAAGCCAACTGGTTGATGGAAAATCATCATTGTATACCATGGAATGTAGGTTTTACCCCGCTTCATAAATTTTCCGAAATATTACAAAACTTGACAGAAAAAGTGGATACAGTTTATATCAAAGGAAAGGAAAAAGCTACATATTTAAGGAGATACTCTTTAAAACCAGTTATTGAGTTTGAGGAGACCCCAAAACTGCTCAAAGAAGACCCAAAGTGTTTTTACCACACAAAGTCTCCATGCTTTTGTGCATTGTCGAATGTATTTTACCTCTATGATAACTTTTTTATGAAATAAAACCACATTTTTTCATATTTCTGTTTTTTATTTTTAGAATACATAATCTACTTATACTAGTAAAACATACAGTAAAATTTTTTAAGCATGCGATTCACTGCTAAGTTTTCCCAATGCTTTTTTCTCGCTTCTTTAGATGCATAACTATACACATATATTTCACCTTATTAAATTGTTCATTAAATGTTAACGATTTATTCATGATCTTCTTTTAGTAGTTCAGGATAAAAATAAACAAGTTCCATCACCAATCCATACGTCAAAGTATTTATATTTTTGATAGGATCCATAATGAAAATTGCTGTGTTAGTTACATCAACAGAGTTTTTTATTCCCATTTGAAGAATTTTTAAGCAACTATTGAATTCAAGATTTTTCAATATTTTAATGTGCTCATCTATTAAAGGTGAGATTCTCCACAGTTCTGATAGTGTAGGGTTTGTTAATTGAACTGTAGCTTTGCCTGTATTAATCCATCTGTTTAAAATTGATTAAAAAACTGGTAAGATCCAAACTCAAGGTGGTATCAACAGCTAAAAAGGATTCATCTATGATGTCTTTATACCCATAAAAGTTTTGCCAATCAAATTCTGTGAACTGGACAACATCGTTTTTTAGTCCACCAATTAATACACATGGATTGAAGACTCCGTTGTAGCTCAAACACACACTAACAAACTTTGTTTTTGATTTGTTAAGATAAAATTTTCTTTCTCCCAAAAAGACATTTTTGGTTTTACAATCTAAATAATTAGAAGACATTTTATTTCAGACTGTATAAAACTTTCCAAAACAAATAATTTATGATGGTGGGAATGAGACCATAAACCGGTCTTTATTACAGCAGAGACAAGTCAAGACTTGTTATTAAGACAGGTTTTTCAAGCCAAGACAGCTGTGACCTGGTTCACTGCCGGTCAAACCTGTTTGCATACATCTGTAAGACAAAAAGGTGTGGTTCAATTTATCACCTACTTTCTAACAGGTTCTTCAAGGTATTGCCCAAGATATCTGTGACCCGGTTTACAAAATTTGTATCTCTGAATTTATGATCATTAATAACCAGGTGTGACCTAGTTTACTGCAATACATCTGTAAGACAAAAAGGTGTGGTTCAATTTATCACCTACTTTCTAACAGGTTCTTCAAGGTATTGCCCAAGACATTTGGATCCCCCCACCCCATGTGTGAATCTTTGGCTCTCAAAATCCCTATGTTAATTCTTATGGGCGAATCTTTGAATCTTCAGCCAGAACCGGAGAAAACACTCTACTGCTGTAGTCTTGTGTGTTAAGTGTTTCTAGTTTTGTCTGAAAGCGTTCGTTGTGAAATTCACTGAGCTGTCGTCTTGCTAGGTTGTTTAGTCTGTTATATGCATTACAAAGATTAATAGTTCGATGCTGTTGGAATAACCTAGGAGCTCGGTGTTTTTGAGCTAATAGGTCCTGAAGATGAGGGGGAAGGTCGAAATGTCTTCGGTCATGCAATGGTATTACCTCAGTGCATTCCTGGATCGCAGCGGATAGATCGTTTTCTAGCTGTTCTACCGCCCGTTCCAGGTCTGCAGTTGAGTTAATATGGGTGATAGGTGGGTATGGAAAACTCGCCCTAATCTTTCATAATGAAATATAGTGCGAGTTTTTTGGACGATGTGGTTATGGTCCGGGTCTCCGATTTGAAAAAAGACGGGCTTATGGTCGGAGGACCCTTCTTGAATGGTTCTTGCGTGAATTTCAAAACGGGAATTTTTATTTACGAGAATGTCAATTGTGTCCGGTCTGTGGTTGTTGTTGTATGGATAATGTGTAGGTGTATTTGATGCGATGGCCACCGCGTTATTGGTAATAATAGCGTCATTTAATCTCCTGCCTCTCGCATTTGTAAGTCGGCTATTCCAAGCGCGGTGTTTCGCATTAAAATCTCCCAACATTATACATTTATTTTTATAATTTAAAATTTCTGTGAATGACTGGATGTTGATGGGGTGAGCAGGTGATGCATAAAATCAAAAGAAGGTGATTTTTCCGTCAGTGGCTGTGGTGATTGATATGGATGTATATTCGCAGTGCCTATGTGGGTGATTGATTTCGGCGTGATGTTTGATGTGAGATTTAATGAGGATGGCTGTTCCGCCATGAACTGTCGTGTCGTGACGATAGAATGAATATCCTACGAAGTTTAGATGATCACGTGGAAGCAGATGGGTCTCTTGTACCGCAAGCACATCTATGCTGTGATCGAATAAGAATTCGACCACTTCGTGCTTGCGGTTTCGGAGTCCATCCACGTTTCACGTGGCGACCCTCAACGAAGGGAGAATGGAGTGATTAATGTGTTGGATTGGGAGGACATTGGATAATAGGGACGGGATTAGGGAGAGAAGTAGGTTTGGATCGTGTTTTGTGATCAGTTGGATTAGGTGAAGGGCGAACTGATGGTCGGGGGTGGATGTTGATGGCATGGGTGCTGGCTTGGCTGATGGCATGGATGTTGATGGTTTGGATGGCTGTTTTGTTTTTTGGCAATTTTGGGAAGGATTTGCACCCCCTGTAGCTGGCTGGATGGTCCAGGCCACAGTTGGCGCATTTAGGTGGGGTTTCTTTTGACTTTTTACAGTCGGCTGTGGGGTGGCCCTCTCCGCACTTAACACATTTGGGCTTAGCCGTGCAAAGCGTTTGCCCGTGATAGAATTGCTGGCATCGGTGGCATTGGGTGACCTGGGCCTTTGGTTTTAAGTCTTCAAATTTAACTTTCAGACATAAAACCGCTGGCAGGGCAAACAATGCCTCCTTGTCCGTAGGTTTATATGTAGCGAGTATCATAGGGAGAGGATCTTTGTTCCCTCCGCGGTGCATACGGGAGACTGACACGACGGGGATGCCATGACTGATGATATCATCGGCGATATCTTTGCAGGACAACTCCGTCGGGAGATCGGGACAAGCGATCCTCGGGGAGAGGATTGGTGTGGCGGGTTAGCCCCATAGTGTCGATGGTGTTCATGATAGTTTTATGATCGATATTAGAAGTCGAGGTGATGGTGATCCCTTGCTGGGTAAGTTTAGCATTAGAGAAGCTTTGAGCTCCCAACTTTTTGGATAGCGCTGGCCAGCTTTCCTTTTGGTGGAGGATAATGGCCGGGATTTTCTTGAAATTTTGGGGAGGTTGGGTTTGGGTTTTGGTCGGTTGGGGATTCATTGTTTGTTTGTTGGTGGGTGTTTGTATAGTCGGAGGTGGGGTTTGTTTTTGGGTGGAGGAGTTGTTTGTTTTTTGATCGCGTCGGTGGTTTTTTGTTTTTTAGTATTGGTTTTTATGGTTTTTTGTCTGTTTGTTTCGTCTGTCTCTTCGTTTAGTGTCGCGTAACGATTTGCTGTCCTTATTAATTTTGTGTTATAGTCGGAGTCCGAGTCAGAGGAGGAGGAAATTGAGGAGTGGTTTGGTGATGGGGTTTTTGTCGCTCGTCGTTTTTTGGTTGTTATGCAAAAATAAAAATAATATAAAAGAATGTACTCCCTTATAACACTAGTCACTTTCACTTTTCACTGAACACTTGTCACTAAAAACTGCATAAATGCAGGTTTCCAGCCTCGGCTCTACGAAATAGAATCTCGGTAGACGCTTATTGAGCGGCCTACTTCGATTTGTCGTTAAACTTTGGTTTTCTAACACAGCATAAATGCAAACTTGTAATTTTCGGTTCTACGTATTTAAATCTTGGTAGACGCTTATTGAGCGGCCTACTTTGACTAATCGTTAAACCTACGATTACACTCAGAGGTCCAATACTGCACCTAGGAGCAAACTACTGCTTACTCTTTCGATGGTCAGACAACTACACTCACTTGACTAATAACTTAACAAAACAGGCACATATATTTATAACCTCGCATCGCACTACGGCGACACCCAAATTTGCGCCCGGGCCAACGAGCGCGCGACCCGAGGTTATAAATATACCCCAAAACGCTTTTTTGCGGAGCTCAGTCGATGCGGGACCACCGAACCGTTGACATCGAGAAAAACATGGGGAAGCGCACAAAAATGTGTCAGTTTAGGATCTGTTTCTACATGACCCGCACCCAAACATACTCTATACCATATCCTATACCAAATAGCCGATAAAACATTTATTACAAAAAAATAAATAAAAGCTAAACCAAAGCAGATAGAACAAAAAGATAAATTACAAAGTTATAGTATGGGGAGAAGCTCTTTAAGCTAACTTGGCAATTTTTTTCTGATAATTAAAAGTTGGGGAGATAATGGCATTTTGCTAAGATATGTACAGATGAGTTTAGAACTTAATAAATAAATAAAAATTTACAAGCTAAAAACTAAACCTAATCCTATACATCTTACTGTTTAAAAATTTAATTACAATTATTTACACGCTTAAAAACTAGGCTTTGTGCGCGGGCTCCCCGCGCATGCGCCCCGGTCCACACGCGCAATTGCAATTTTCCTATTTGGATTGTCACCTGCCACCGCGGTTGCATGCAGGTTTCGGGGTACCACAGCAGAGTCTCAGCGAGCTGAATCCCTTTTTGCCCTGACAAAAGAAATTGGCTGTATGGCCAGTGAAATTAGAAGGGTTTTATGGGAAAAACTGCGAAAAACCCATTTTTCACACTCATCGGATGTCGTCCGTAGTCTGGGTGTGTTGTGGTTGGTCAGTATTTTGTAAGTAGGCGGAGTCATATAAAAGGCGCCAAAAACTACGAATTTCTAGGAAATTCGCGGAAGTTGACCCCCTTGTCTATGAGTACCGCCGGTCAACAATCCAATCTACCCATAAACCGGAAGTTTATGATAGATTGACTTGTACCGCAAGTTAGAGTTATGTCGTCGGTTAGACGTCATGTCTCTAGTTAGTACGGAGTTTTGGATTTGACTTGTGAAAAAAGCTTGTCCTTGTTCTAATATGTAAGTTTGTAGGTCGGTCAGTCCCGTCATTTGTTGTATGCGGGCGTTGGATGCTATTCTGTTATCTGTAATGCCATGGATATTTTTGAGGAATTTATTTTGTACTGTACGTAAACGCTGCATTTGAAAGTTAGATATATGAGTGAAGAGCGGGCAAGCGTACGTTAGGAGTGGACGAATCATAGTTTTATAGATAACAGTTTTATTTTGAAGATCAAGAGGCGATTGCGCGTTGATTAGTGGATATAATGAGTGGATAGCTCCGATTGCTCGGGATATATTGTTGTTAATGTGTCGGATAAAACTTAGGTTCCGGTCTAGGTGTACGCCTAGATACTTGACACAGTCCTTTGTTGGGATTGATGTGTTTTCAATGATAGGAGGTTGGATAATGCGAGCGTTTTTACGTTTCTTCGTAAAAACGATTTGCGCGCATATTTCCGCATTGATTTTTAATTTCCATTTCTGGAAATAGGGGAGAAGTAAGCGAAGGTGAATCAGGATTTGCCTGTTTGCCGCTTCTACGTAGAAGGATGATGCGGTAATGCCGACGTGGTCCGCGAAGGCCGCAAGCTTAGTTCTTGAATGTATTGGCATATCAGCGATGTAGGGTGTGAAAATTTTCGGAGCTAGGACTGTGCCCTGGGGGACACCTGCACCGATCGGTTCCGGAGGGGAAAGTTCGTCGTTGATCCGTGTAACGAAAGTTCGATTTTGAAGAAAAGAAGGTGATAGTGAGACCAGGTTTCTGGGGATTTGAAGAATGCGGTGTAGCTTGAAGATCAGCCCGTCATGCCAGACAGTGTCGAATGCTTTGGCCATGTCAAGCATGGTAAAGACCGTACACTATTCCTGGCTAAACTGAAGCTGAGCTTCATGGACTACTTTCGCGGTTAGAAGTGTAGTGCTATGGCCTGGTCTGAGCCCAAACTGATAATCTGGGATAATGTTCCATTTCTGGTCGACGTTAGAGATTCTTTGCAGTATGGCCCTTTCTGCAACTTTGGATAGGGTGTTTAATAGGGATATAGGCCTATAATTGTTTGGGTTCTGGGGATCTCTCCTGGACTTGGGGATTGGGACAAGTAAAGCTTGTTTCCACGGTGCAGGAAAATATTGCAAAGTTAACATTGATGTAAGAATATAGGAAACTTGAACTAGTCCTTTTCTGGGTAGGTTTTTTAACAGTATGTTTGTTATGTTGTCGGGGACGGGCGCCTTTTTGTTTGGTTGGCTTTTGATAATCCTGTCGACCTCCCCAGGCGAGACAACCAGCTTCTTTTTAACCCTAGGGGACAGCAGCACCGGTTGTGCGAGCGTGCGTGAGATTTGTGAAATTTCGTGTTGAAAGTCAGTAGTGTTTGGAGTTGTAGTGTAAACTTGTGCAAAGTGTTGACTGAATGTGTGAGCTTTTTCGGCGTCTGTCATCACCTCCCCGTTTAGCGAGTGGATCTGACGGGACCGCCCCCCCTGACATGTTTGATCACACGCCAGAGGGATTGATCCCCGACCCTCGCCGCCCGGAGACGATCCGACCAGACGTCGTTCTCGTGTTGTGCTAGTTGTGTGCTGAGTAGGGTAGGTTAGCCACTTTCAAATAAAATGAGGAGATGAGGGTGGGCGTGGCCAAACCCCCCTTTCCCTCCCTACCCCTTCACCCCTTTACCCCCGTCACCCTCTCTTCACCCCCCCCCCCTTCCCCCTTCATTCCCTCTCCTCTTCTCCCCCTCCTATTTACCTACTCTCTTCGCCCCCTGCTCTTTACTTATCCCCTCTACTTATCCCCTCTACTTTTCTCCCACCACTACTTTAGTTTCTAGCGAGGAGGGGGTGACATTTTCCTCCTCCACTATTTTTTGAGCTAGGTGGTAATGCCGCACATATAAGTCGCAGTAAAAAATAATGTCTCTTTATAGTTTTATATTTTGTTAGAGTATTAACAAATATATTGATTTTAATTTAAATTAAAAAATAAAATGAGTGGTTTTGATTTAAATAAAAAAGTACCAAAAATGAGTGCTTTTATTCAGTTGCTTTCGGGTGTGTTTATGTTTTTCTTTAAGAAATATGAAGATATGGTTACATGTAGAGAGGAGTTGGTGATTGACAGGGATATCAATAGTTTCATTAATCCCTTGGAGGAAGAAGACTCCGATAATGATGAGATGTTCGAAAAGAGCACATGTGCTACATCCGGTCTCGTAAGAATTCGGGATATTAAAGCGGATAAAACCGTGAAACCGGGGTACCGTGAGAAGACCATGTGTGTTACGCAGTCTTACGTGGCAATCAAAATCGTTGAGGAACAATTTGTTGCGTTAGGTTGTGAGTGTTATTTTAATCAAGGGATTAACACTCCTATGGGCCACAATAAGCACGTCAATCTACATTACACAGACAAAATAAATTGTAGTCATTTGACGTGTGCCATATGTAAAGGAAAACTGTATCAATTAATTTACCCAGAGACGTGCCTAATATGCCTTGGTGGGACCGAAACAAGCATAACAAATCATAGGTTACGTCACGAATAAAATACGCTTTTTTTTACTCATTATGTTCAAATTTAAAATAGTGGGGGAAGCAAAAAAAAAAGAACATATAAATGAATGACAGGTCCAACGCAGCATAATAACTAGTTTAAACGTTGGAAACACAATAAAAATGAAAATTGATAAAAGTTTTTTGTGTGATTTCACTGGAAGTGAAAACATTTTGCAAGTTAAATGTGGATCAAACTTACGTAATAGAAAATATGCAGCAAATTAGCATTAGATACGGAAAATCAATTTTGGTGACTTTATGTGACAGCTCGACAGAACACAAGTTTAAAACGTTTTTACCAAAAAGAGTGGTGGAAAAATTTAGCGACGACTTTATTTCAGCTGTAAACAATTATCAAAAGTGTACTTTAACATACCTTGGACAGAGTGAACCTAAATTTATTGGGGCCCGTAAACAGTCAAAACTAAAGATTGATTTTGTCGAATAAAATTAATTGGTTAAAAAAATGACTTTAAATATTAGTTTAGTGACAAGTTATATCTCCGAACTGTATTGGTTATACATAACAAAGGCAGAAGAACTTAATTTGAATCCACAAGTTACCAGTGAGGAACTAGAAAAAGTAAGAAGATATTTGAGTGGAGCGTTGTTTTGCCAGCAGTTTATTTATGGATTATTTACCGAATCTACATTCTTTCAATTGATGTTACAAGAAAACCTACAAAAAACTCTTTTTGCGATTCCGCACTTTAGCAGATATCTTTCAGAAGCTGACGAAATGCTAAATAGTAAAACGTTGTGACTCTTTTTTATATTAAAATATTTACTTTGCAAGGAAAATGTCTTGGTTTGATTCCAAAGAATACAAAGAATTTCACGACTTGCAAGGGGCCATAGAGTATATTTTCCAGTTATTTCGAGATAGGTGTTTTGAAGCTGAAAATGCCGAAATGCGGGGCGGAGGCCACTGGTTCTTGGAACGTAGAAGAATGTTTTTTAATGAAGAAAAGATACAAAAAATCAATATTTCTCTGTGTTGAATACTTTGAACACATTAGTTAACGGATTGATTGGGTTAGAATTATGGAGTGAACTTTTTGATATCAAGGCGTTCCTGCCCAAATATATTTTGGACAAAGTTATGAAACTTACTACTATTGTTGATGTATTATTTCACAATTTCACAAGATGATTTACTTTAAATAGTGATTAATTCTAAATCTATTCAACATTAAAAACATGCTGTACAAACCACTACACGATAGTTTTTTTTTGCGCTTTAATAATTCATTTTATATTTCTTTTGGCTACCTTATAAAATAATGTTTTTTTTTGGAATGTATAGGAGAAAGGCTGTATATATTTATATGTATCAAAATAAATTTGTCTTAAAAATATAAACAAATTGTGCTAAGAAAATATGTGTTTTACTTTTTTACAAAAAAAGAGCCACCTCTGGGCCCATATTTGCGTCATTAAAAAAAACGCAAAGCGCTGCCAAGATAAATGGTAAAACACCAAGCAAAAACCATAGCAAAAGCTTAGTGTTCTACCATGCGTTTTTAATGGGAATACAAATATTCCTACAAAGTTAAAAAAATATACATATTACTTAGGTTAAAAATCCAACGCTTTTAAAATAGAAAAGATGTATTTATTTGCGTTTGTGTGAGGTCGAAACTGTAGAGTAGCTTTAAATCACCATGCGGGTGGTCAAAAAAAAAAAGCCGCATATTGACTTAATGTGTAGGTAGGTATATGATTTAGGTGGCGATATTATATCCGTCCCAAGCATATATGCCTAGCTTTTTTTTTCACCCTAAATGGGTAGATTTTGTCTTTTAATGAGCATCCCTTTGTTGTGAGACATAAAAATGTACTTAACTTTTTCGGTGAATGGTAGATTTCTTCGCTAAGATTAATGTTTGTTATGTTAGTAAGCGGCTTTTCTTAGAAAAAAGACCATACGGATCAAAATGTGCACTATAGGCGGTAACTTGTTGGGGTGAGATTATGCTAGAATAAGGATTTTAATACGTTGTGAAACGAGTGTATACAGGATGAGGCAAATGAACAGTGGCATGTATTGCTCTTTTTTTTTTTAATTATACAGAGTCGCAAAAGCATAGTTGGGGATATATATTAGTTTTAATTTCAAAGAACCAAAACGCATAATAAAAGTAGCTTGCAATAATTATTAGTATCTAGAACAACTTGATTATAATATTATATTAAAAAACAAGGTTAGAAATCAACTCTTAGCACACAATCGAGACGAAGTTGGTAATCTGAGCCGAAGGCGAAATCCATAAGTCGAGCAAAGACGTTATTTACTGTATTATTTCTGCGACTGCAAAAAAAAAAAGCACACAATTGTATTTTTTTAATTTTCTTATTTTTTTTTGACGTTGTTAGTCATCATCAAATAACAATAATATTGATGCGTGATGTGCAATGTTGACATATCCGTGTACAAAGCGCTACTTTCAGGACTTGCTTTTCAACAGCGAGTTATGCATTAACCATCTAGTTAAAGAGAGAGATGGCAGACATATACCAAATTCCAGAATAAGACAGCTGAAGGTAACTTAAAGGTTAAATTCCTAACTCGCTATTGAGAAACCGTCCCTAGAGTGAGTTTTCCTTGTGAAAAACCTCATTTTATATAGCGGTCGTATAAAAACATTATTATTATTTAGTTTTAACTGCTAGCATTAGGTACCTTTTAATGGTTTTTTGTATTTTTTTAAAACTATTTATTTGGTTTTTTTTATATTTTAATGATCTACTTATTTTATTACACCGTTCGGTTTTATCCAAAAACAAATAATACACATAGATATGAAAAATTAAATATTTTTATTAAAAATTAAAATTAAGAAAAAACTACATTAAGGTTAAATCTATATACATAAAACTAAAAATTAAAACTAAATTTACAATATACATACACTTTCCCTCGATAGAATTAAAATTAAGAAAAAACTACATTAATTAAAACAAAATTTACAATATGTACTTTCCCTCGATAGGGTAAACGAAAAGAAAAAAAATCTTAGAATCCTGTTCTTTCCAAAAATTTTCTCTCTTTTTCCTTTTCCCTATTAAGGCGTATTTCGGATTCCTCCAGTTCCCGACGAAGACGATTAGTTGTCGCCTCCGCGTCGCTAACAGCCTGACGAATCTGCAACCTTTGTTTCCTGACGCGCTCCATGGCGTCGATTTGCGACGCCGTAAAAAAATCGTCTTCGTCTGGAACTGGACGAAGTGCCGGAACTGCAATTAGCGGGTCCCCCACAACCCGAATTTCCACAGGGGTTCCCCCTTGTGTGTGGAACATTGGTCGGGTTGGAGGGGGGGCAATTGTGCGGCTTGCCGAAATGCGGGGCGGAGGCCACTGGTTCTTGGAACGTAGAAGAATGTTTTTTAATGAAGAAAAAATACAAAAAATCAATATTTCTCTGTGTTGAATACTTTGAACACATTAGTTAACGGATTGATTGGGTTAGAATTATGGAGTGAACTTTTTGATATCAAGGCGTTCCTGCCCAAATATATTTTGGACAAAGTTATGAAACTTACTACTATTATTGATGTATTATTTCACAAGATGATTTACTTTAAATAGTGATTAATTCTAAATCTATTCAACATTAAAAACATGCTGTACAAACCACTACACGATAGGTTTTTTTTGCGCTTTAATAATTCATTTTATATTTCTTTTGGCTACCTTATAAAATAATGTTTTTTTTTTGGAATGTATAGGAGAAAGGCTGTATATATTTATATGTATCAAAATAAATTTGTCTTAAAAATATAAACAAATTGTGCTAAGAAAATATGTGTTTTACTTTTTTACAAAAAAAGAGCCACCTCTGGGCCCATATTTGCGTCATTAAAAAAAACGCAAAGCGCTGCCAAGATAAATGGTAAAACACCAAGCAAAAACCATAGCAAAAGCTTAGTGTTCTACCATGCGTTTTTAATGGGAATACAAATATTCCTACAAAGTTAAAAAAATATACATATTACTTAGGTTAAAAATCCAACGCTTTTAAAATAGAAAAGATGTATTTATTTGCGTTTGTGTGAGGTCGAAACTGTAGAGTAGCTTTAAATCACCATGCGGGTGGTCAAAAAAAAAAGCCGCATATTGACTTAATGTGTAGGTAGGTATATGATTTAGGTGGCGATATTATATCCGTCCCAAGCATATATGCCTAGCTTTTTTTTTCACCCTAAATGGGTAGATTTTGTCTTTTAATGAGCATCCCTTTGTTGTGAGACATAAAAATGTACTTAACTTTTTCGGTGAACGGTAGATTTCTTCGCTAAGATTAATGTTTGTTATGTTAGTAAGCGGCTTTTCTTAGAAAAAAGACCACACGGATCAAAATGTGCACTATAGGCGGTAACTTGTTGGGGTGAGATTATGCTAGAATAAGGATTTTAATACGTTGTGAAACGAGTGTATACAGGATGAGGCAAATGAACAGTGGCATGTATTGCTCTTTTTTTTTTTAATTATACAGAGTCGCAAAAGCATAGTTGGGGATATATATTAGTTTTAATTTCAAAGAACCAAAACGCATAATAAAAGTAGCTTGCAATAATTATTAGTATCTAGAACAACTTGATTATAATATTATATTAAAAAACAAGGTTAGAAATCAACTCTTAGCACACAATCGAGACGAAGTTGGTAATCTGAGCCGAAGGCGAAATCCATAAGTCGAGCAAAGACGTTATTTACTGTATTATTTCTGCGACTGCAAAAAAAAAGCACACAATTGTATTTTTTTAATTTTCTTATTTTTTTTTTGACGTTGTTAGTCATCATCAAATAACAATAATATTGATGCGTGATGTGCAATGTTGACATATCCGTGTACAAAGCGCTACTTTCAGGACTTGCTTTTCAACAGCGAGTTATGCATTAACCATCTAGTTAAAGAGAGAGATGGCAGACATATACCAAATTCCAGAATAAGACAGCTGACAGTAACTTAAAGGTTAAATTCCTAACTCGCTATTGAGAAACCGTCCCTAGAGTGAGTTTTCCTTGTGAAAAACCTCATTTTATATAGCGGTCGTATAAAAACATTATTATTATTTAGTTTTAACTGCTAGCATTAGGTACCTTTTAATGGTTTTTTGTATTTTTTTTAAACTATTCATTTGGTTTTTTTATATTTTAATGATCTACTTATTACTTATTACACCGTTCGGTTTTATGCAAAAACAAATAATACACATAGATATGAAAAATTAAATATTTTTATTAAAAATTAAAATTAAGAAAAAACTACATTAAGGTTAAATCTATATACATAAAACTAAAAATTAAAACTAAATTTACAATATACATACACTTTCCCTCGATAGAATTAAAATTAAGAAAAAACTACATTAATTAAAACAAAATTTACAATATGTACTTTCCCTCGATAGGGTAAACGAAAAGAAAAAAAATCTTAGAATCCTGTTCTTTCCAAAAATTTTCTCTCTTTTTCCTTTTCCCTATTAAGGCGTATTTCGGATTCCTCCAGTTCCCGACGAAGACGATTAGTTGTCGCCTCCGCGTCGCTAACAGCCTGACGAATCTGCAACCTTTGTTTCCTGACGCGCTCCATGGCATCGATTTGCGACGCCGTAAAAAAATCGTCTTCGTCTGGAACTGGACGAAGTGCCGGAACTGCAATTAGCGGGTCCCCCACAACCCGAATTTCCACAGGGGTTCCCCCTTGTGTGTGGAACATTGGTCGGGTTGGAGGGGGGGCAATTGTGCGGGTTGGAGGGGGGGGGCAACTGTTTCTCCCAATTGCTGTCTTCCGGCAAATCTGTAAAATTAAAAAAACTTTTAAAATTACCCTAACATAACAAAATATAGGTAGTAAACTAGCTGAATAAAAAAACTTTGCTTAGGTTTTTTTTAACCGATTTTGATTAAATGAAGCCTATGTATAGCCCAGAAATTCAGTAGTAAAACTCCAATTAAATTTAGTTTTTTGCGTGATCGACGGTGGAACAGTCACACAAACATACGACAGACCAAAAAAAAAAAAATTGAATTTTTGGCATCTATGACGTTTGGTTAACTAACAATTTCTACCTATAGATTTAATATATGTATATATAGATAAAATCTTCCAAACGGTAAAAGATACACCAAAGTTTAAATTGGGGCAAAGTTGTGCAATTTTATGCTTTGCTTAAAACTACAAACAAATTTTTAAAAAATCCGAGCGGTTCCAAAGAAAACCGAAAGAAAACTAAAATGTAAAACTCAAAAATGAATCCTTCGTCAGGTAGATCTTAAAAAAGTGCCTGTAGAGAGTTTCAAGCATTTTTTTCCCAACTTTGGAAATAAAGGCGTAAGAAAATAAAAATAAAAAACTAAAATTTTGTTTTCTTTCGGTTTTCTTTTTTTTTTGGTTTTAAGTAAACCATAAAATTGCACGAAACACCCTGTATATATATAGATAAAAGCAGAAGCTACTTTATTATTAAAAAATCAGCTGATTTCAATTATAAGTATTTTTACCTTCCAGGCCGCACAACTCGCTCATCCAACACCTGTATTTTTCGGGGCGTTGATCCCCGAACAGCTTGCCGCAGCTGCCGCCATCGGAGCAGCTCCGGATGAGCCAGCCTCATGAGTTGCATATAATCTGTAAAACAAAAAAAATAAACACTGGGTACCCTAAATTTTTAATGTGTAAAGCTATGGTATGGCGCCTTAAATTTCGTCCTGTTCGAAGTCCTTATTTAAATTAATTTCTTAATTTTATCAATAAGCATGTGTGCGGTATTAAAAATGTAACACTCACAAAAAAAATCGTGCACATACGTGTCGAGAACTTTCTGTCAAAACCTATTACTACTCTTATAAAAAATAATAACAAAAAAATAATATCTTTCCTGTGAACGTGCGAAAATCGTATGTTCTATACTTTTTTTAGCGAAAAAAAAATGTTCATAACTATTTTTAGTTTATTTTCCTCACGTCGTTGAAAAACAATTGTTTCTATCACTTGCGGAAACCTATTTTTTCCGTACTTTAAATGCTTTACAATGGCATTTGCATGTGCAAAGAAAATTACTTTATGCACTTGTCAGGAAAAATAGCTATTTTTTATTCTAGAAAATATGAAAGGAAATGTTATTTACACAAATAAAAAAATGTTTACCTCCTGAAGGATGCCGGCGTAAAAAATACCTCCATAGGCTCGTATGGAGGGATCTCGTGGGGAGGAACGTCTTCTTGCGTGATGAGGTCCACCACTTCATCGCCGCTGTCCTCTACCACTTCGTCTTCGTTTGGGTGCCTGTCCTCTATCACCTCGTCGTTTGGAAGCCTGTCCTCTATCATCTCGTTGTCGTTATTTAAAAGCTCCGTATCGAATGAAAATGGTGGCATGTCAGGCCACATATCTTTTTCTTCACAACCAACCATATTAAAACTATCTGCTGACATTTTTTTCCACTAACACGAACACCAAAAAAAAAAAGTTCAAACAAAGTCTTCCAACTTTGGAAACTAAAGACAGACTAACTTGCTATTTCCGTGGCTGCTGTAAATGAAATCTTTGGTTTACCACCCTCTCATTTTTTAGCTCCTCCCTTTGACTTCGCTCCACCAATTCCTAACGCTCTCCTTTTAGAGTATTACCACACACAGAAAAAATATTCTAAGGGTGACATAATAATACCAATTTAAAATATTAATTATAAATAATATATTTTTTTTTGCGACCGTGCGAGAAACAACACTTTTCCGCACTTATTTTAGTTTGTAAAGTGACACACTAGTTAGGGAAATTGTTTTTTCCGACTATGACTTTTTTTATTACCGACTTTTTGCGTAAAGTATCTTTTCCATCATTGCCTACTTGCTCGAACTCCGCTCCGCGTCGTTAAAAGATTATCTTTTCGCACTAATCAGAATAATAAATATTTTCTACAAGCGTGCGGAAAATAACACGCACGCATTTTAATTTTTAAAAAAATAATATTTCCCGTACAGGGAATAAATTTGCTTTAAGACTTTTCACACTTAAATTATTTTTATGTACTTCCGGGAATAAATGCAACCATTTAATCCCGCTTTTGCGGGAATAAAGTGGGTCATTTATTCCCTAGGGAAATAAAGTAAAGTTTATGGACATAGCGACGCATATGTTTCTGCGTTTAGGCATACTGGATGTCATCGTTTGATATAAAGACAGAGCGAAGGTACATGTGGCGGTTTGTCTACAGAGTGCGATTTTTTTGAAAAATAAATAAAAAAATATAGTTATTTTTTTTACTTTTCTGCTTATTCTAAAGTGCATAAAATAGTATATAAACCTCAGGAGTAAAGTGATGCTTAATCCCTTAACACCACTTTCCCACACGCATTTTAAGCCAGAAAGATTACACCGAGTTTTTCTTCGCACTCGGACTTTTTATTATAAAGTCAACTGCAGTCGCGTGCGGGAAAGCTTAACTTTCCGCACTAATCAGAATAATAAATATTTTCTAAATGCGTACGAAAAACAACCCGCACCCATTGATTAAAAAAAAAATAGGTATTTCCCGTACTGGAAATAATTTGGCTTTAAGACTTTTCACCCTTAAATTAATTTTTTTATTATCGGCTTTTTGTTGCATTATTTTTTTTGCTTTTCTACGTGATCCAAATAAAAAGAAGAATGATCCTAACCCGTTATGAGGATAAGGTTGATTATAGCTTTAAATCATTCAAAAACACTTTAACTTTAACGTGTCATAATATTTACAATAAAAGCTGTCCCTAGATTAATGTTGATTGAAGCTTTAGTTCCTGAGATAATTTTCAAAAAAAATCAAACAGAATGGGTACTATTTTTAACATGCTCTAAATGCTATAAAATAAAATAGCCGTGATCTTTTAACGTTATAAAATTTAAAAAAAATTGTAAGGGGGAAACGCTGTGCCCCCCTCCCCTCTCGCCCCCCTATCCCGGAGGGTCCGAAAATCTTTTCCGCTATAGTGCGCATAATTATCACCCCCCCCTTCACTTTGAAAACATGACTTTTAAGATGCGCAAAAAAAACCACAATATATCGTTATGCGCAATGAATGTGGCTGTATTATGGGCCTGAAAAAACTCATTTCTGTTTGAAACATTTTCCTGTAAGTTCATTGGTTGGTGATTCGGGTCATGCGCAAACAACAATAATAAAAGTTGGACATGCGCAATTAATGAGGATGGTTAGAGGGTTTTAAAAGACACTCTTTCTATTCGAAACATTTTATTCTACACACAGAGGTAGCCAAGTTACGAGCTTTTGATCTTCGGAATTGGTTGAATAATTGAAGTTTTAGCAAAAGGCGTATAATGTAGGTATTATTCTTATTCTTTTTTATTTTTATATGTTTAGTTTTAGTTTTTACTATTTTTTCGAATATTAAAATAATTTTTTATTTTTAGCAAAATCAAAAATGTCAAAACCAACAGCGGTATGCAGTCTCTTTATAATAAATGACCGTATGCAGTGCGGATTTTGCAAGACGTATCAGCAAATAAAATGGTTCAATGCATCCGGAGTTTGTGAGGAATGCCAGGATTTGTTTGAAAGGACGACGGTTTCAAACGAGCCTCCTACTAATTTATTGGAACTTGATGGTTTCCTGTCATCCACAGACTCGGAGATGGAAGAAAATTCAAATCAAAGAAATAGTTAATGGTACCCTATAAATATATAAATCTCTTTTTTTTTGGATTATTAATAAAAAACTACACTTCATATCTTATGTAAAACTATTTTTCAAAAAAAAATATATATATACAATTATTATATACTTATAATATTTAAAAAATACATTTTATTTCTGATGTAAAACCTACAATTGTTATAAACGTACACCATGATAAAAAAACATTAAAAATACTGGCTACTTATCTAACAAAATAAAATAATTTAAAAAACTTTATCCCCGTTGAACAGTACCGTTTACAATGTTGTACGAAATAAGTGAATCGTGAATTATTAATGCAAACACCTTAGTATTGTCTGAAAACTTTGATTTTCTTGTGTTAAATTCCAGTTTGATGTCGACCGTGGATGAGGTTATAGAATCTAGTTGATGCGAACAATCTATAACAAATACTGGGTTGGCGATCAAACTTTCAAAGTCCAGCATTGGGTCACTGAATGTTTTCCCATAATAACTTTTTTGAAAATTCTCATATGCGTAAAAGGCAGCCCCGCATAGTTTTTTTGAAAAATCGAGATTCCATCTCTCGTATGGAAAAACTATTGAGTTGATATACAGTCTTATGTCACACATGTCAGCAGAAATAAATTCTGTTGCGTCCTTGCTTTTGCTGTTACTATTATTGGTATTTTGGAATGCAACAATTATGTATCGAGGCTTTTCCAAGTTTGTGCTACTTCTTATCGCCCACGTATCTGAAGAGGTACTTCGAAGAAGTGGTAACTCATAAAGATCCCACATGCGAAAAGCAGCTTTAATATTTACAGCTTTATTTACTTTGTACAAAATTCTTAACTTTTCCTTATCGCCTGGAATGATGTGTTTAATCCTCCATTCAATTTTGTCAATGGATATTTCGCCATCAACTTCACCAAGGTAACTGTTGCTAAATGTGTGTGCCAAAACTAGAATTAACTCATGTTTTTGATTAAAAATTCCTCTTGTATAGTCTTCAGCAAACCCCATTAAATATTTGAGCGGTAATCGACCACTAAAGGTGTGGCTTGTCTTATCCAAAATAAATTGATCATTTTCACTAAGTCCCCATCCGTAGGTATTTAAAGTTTTTTCTTGACGACTTCCAAAGGAAACAAGCGTTTTTAATGTCGAACTGATACCCGGCTTTCTAACCACACAAATTTGTTCAGTACCTATCTCGTAACGTATTTCATCAAAAAGAAAAGCCAGTGCGTTATTTGATAGGTAACATTTTTTAGTGGTATCATTTGGAGTAAATTTTCCCTCGATGTAGATATAACTGTTAGAAATATCCAATATTAAATCCTGAAATTGAATTGGAATTCGAATTTCATCAGAATTTTTAAATGATGGGCTACCAAACGGCTTGTAGCTGAATTCCTCCAGGCTTATTATTGAATTTTCAAAAATGGGTTCTCCAAAAACTTCCAGTTTTTCACTTGTTGATGTCATTTTGTCGATTTTTTATTCGTAGTCCAAGAGCTGTTAAAGACTTTTTTTTGTCTGCACTTAATTTTATCGATTTTTTATTTGTAGTCCAAGAGCTGTTAAAAACTTTTTGTCTTCAGTTGATAGTTTAGAACGTTCTCTCGTTATGTTTCTAACACAACTGACTTTATTTCTAAATTTACGCTTGTTTTTATTTATTTGTCTGTTTATCTGGGTGGATTCGTGTTGATGACATCGAATTTTGGTATGCTAACAAAATCCCATTCTCTTTTAAAATATTTATGAAATTTTCTTGAGCTCCAATTTAACAATTATTTTTTCTCGTTGAAAATTTATCAGCTGATTATTATCATCCAAGATCCTTAGTGTGATGTTGTCGATGTACTGACGACCTTCTGGAAAAATGGGCATATAAATAATGTTGTTTGGTTCTTTACTTAACTTATATCCAGGTTCTACGTCAATATCGAATTCATATAGTGTGTGAACTTGTTGAGAGTTTAAGAATGCTCCTGCCGTAATATTATTTGAGTCAACTCGTATTAGTTTTACTCGAGAAATATCAATCATTGATGATGAAATATGATTGTCGTTCGGTTTTAAGCGTTCCACCATTCCAAATCCCAGTATCTTTCCAATAGAGTTGGGATGATTAAAATGTAGATAGTATTTTGACTTAATTTCACATTTCAAAGTATTATTGTTGGCATTTAAACTAAAAATGGTATCATCAAGGTCTTTGGCTGCTTTTTGAAGTGCCTTTAGCATAGCATTGCTAATTTCAGATATTTCATATGCCCCTGGTGGTATTTTTATCAATACTGGTCCTTTCCATTGCTGTTTGCTATAACCAAAACAATTATTTGTTTCATCTACATTAAAAATTGAATTGTAGGAATAAAATCCCACCAATCCTAATCCATATTTTTCTCTTTTATCCAATTCTAAAGGAGGATAAATATTTGCATGAAGCACACTTGTGTCGCTATGTAAAGTAAAGGTGTGCGACATTTCTTTATTGTGTTTTACAACAAGTCGAGAGTAGACTATAATCAACACTTTCTTCAGACTTTAAAATTCTAGATCCTTCTATGTTACACAAACAACAATAAATTTTCCTCGGAGGTGGACCATCTATCTCATCTTCTGTGGAACTGCTTACCGAGTAGTGGTCAGTACAATACTGAAACTTCAACACATCAATATCACTTTTAAGTTCTTCCGGTAATCTATCCCACACTAAAGCTATTTCATTAGGAGCGCAGGCAATCATTACTTCTTTCGGCATATCACTTAATTCTTCTTTCGTCATTTTCAGTAAACTTCCACATATACTAAAAGCCCGCAAAGATTTATACATTTTCTTTAAATTTTCACGTTCCGACTTTGGATTTGAAAAACAATTCATTTTACTACTGCTAAAAAGGGTTCTTTCTCATTAAAAACTTTAGGCATAAGTGACCACACCAAACTGTGTCGTAGTTCTGTTCTTTTGTATATGTATAGCGAATCTCAGTGGCAGAATGTGTGCCAGTGCGCATGTATCTCACAAACTCTAGGGGTGGGGGTACGTTTCCAAAGCTATCATAATATATAACATTTCCTCCTTTCTTTCTGTAAGCGGTCCAGTGACTGCCCATTTGTTGGAAGGTCTCCAAGTTAATAATCCCGGATTCATCCTTTTTTGGTCCGTTTTTGGGGAGTGTGTCACGCATAAAAATACCTTTAAAATTGGCGATTTTATATTTCTTTGCATATTTTTCTAGATCAAAATTTGTTAAAGCCCTTCTTGGTAAGGGCTTTAGTGGTTTTTTGAGTTTTTTAAATACAATCCAAGTCCGGTGCGAAATGGTATCAAATAGAGTCCAGTTCCATTTTTACTTTCTGATAATGTATGTTGCTTTTTATTGTTAATAACACTATCCTTATTTTGGGCCACACTTTTAACTGCCCTCGCAATACCTGCTGCACCTCCTGCTAAACTTCCGATCGCGGATAACGCTGAGAATAAAGGAATAAGAGCAGGCAACGCAAATGGTAAAAATCCGCCTGGTCGAGGTATAGGAATAATTCTCGGTGTTCTAATAAACTTTTTTCCACCATATGCTTTTATATGCTTTCGTGCTGCAGCCAATGCAAGTTTTGATATAGTTGATACGTTTTGATGTTTTTGTCTATTCGTTTTTCGGTAGGTTTGAAGTTCCGATCGAATTTTTCTTACAGCAGCACCCAACGCCACTTTTTTTACCTTCTTTCCTTTTTTAACACTTTGAGTTTTTTTGCGTTTAAGGCCCATTCCAAATGTTTGCTTTGTTTTCATAGATTTTCCTTTTTTTACTTTTCTGACATTCTTCCCGTTTTTTGTTCCTCGTGTGATTTTGTATTTCAGCCCCATTCCAAACCTCTGCTTTACTTTCATAGCTTTAGCAACAAACCAAGCAGCAGCCTTCTCTTTGAGTCCTGTATTGGTCGACTTCACAATTTGTTCTGCCGCGTCTTGCAGTTGCTTATCAGCTTTGTGTCGTTCTTCTAAATTATTCAAATTATTTGCGTAACTGATATCATGTTTTTTGCAAGCTTTATCTAATTGATTAATTCCAGGGTCACCCCTAGCTAATCTCTTATTTAGACAAGTGCCTGGGTCACAGAATTGGTAAAAAGGAAGGTGTAGTTCAACTGGTAACTTATTTATCAGAGAATTAAAAATACCATAACCTTTCTTTTTGTCGCACTGTCTTTTGCGGTCGGGTAACAACATTTGAATGAAAACAATTATATATCTACCTTAGCTTAAATCCAAATTTTAGTCTCTATCGTCATGCGTCTCGTGCAACAACAAGATAAAATTTCTGTTATTAATTTAGATGAAAAAATTGGCCATGGTAGCATTAAGTCTCGCCATGGAAAACTACTACCGAATTCTATTCGAGGTCTTATAATAGGACCATCAAACTGCGGAAAAACCAATGTTCTTATTACACTTTTAACACACCCTCTTGGTTTACGTTTTGAAAATGTTTATGTCTACTCTAAATCACTTTTTCAACCAAAATATGAATATCTAAAGAAGATTTTGACTCCGATAAAGGGATTAGGATATTACACGTTTGAAGACACCTCCAACGTCATACATCCAAACGAAGCAAAAGAAAATTCTGTCTTTGTATTCGATGATGTAATTTGTGATAATCAGGATATTATAAGAACATATTACAGTATGGGTAGACATAGAAATATTGATTGTTTTTATTTAGCCCAAACGTATTCTAGAGTGCCACAACAACTGGTTCGAGACAACTAGACTTTACATTTTCTCAGTTTCAAGGAATTTCTGGAAAATGTTGGAGTGATAAACATGATTTCTTGGTGATTGATAAAGACGCTGATTTAAACAGTGGAAGATATAGAAAAGGTTTTGACAACTACATATATTTATAACATATTCACATTCTTTATTAGTTGCAAGTTTAATGAACGGAAGCACACATCATAATCATGTCAATTAATGATATATCTTTAAAACGTGAACTTGTTTTAATGACTGCTGCTGTAAGGAAAAAGTTTAAAGCTCTGAAAAGTGAGCAGTTACATGACAAAATTGGGTTGGATAAATTTTATGGACCCATTTCCAAACCCCTAGTTTCGATTTCAGAAAATGTTGCGAGCATCAAGAAAAATAAAAAACCTGCAGCTGTCTCAATATCAACAAATACAAGGAATAATGATGTGGAGAAAGACGAGGGAACTGAAAATGTCAGCGAAAAATCATTTGAGAAAGAAAATTCAGAATTATATCCAATTAGTCCGCCATTAACAGGCACGCCCTCAAACAATTCAAAGTTGACCGATAGTTCACTTAATACAACAGGGCTGACTGACAATGATATATCTTTTATGCGAAGATCCGGAGGAGAATCACAAGCTATAGCTATGACCTATATATATGGATTAAAAGATAATCCAACAAGGTATGATACTGTGTATGGAGTCCGATATAATATTGCTAATAAGAAGATGTATATAGGAGATGTAATAATAGGATTTCCTGGTGGAATGATAACATTATGGCGTGGAAAACATAAACTCGGAGAATACATCGGATCTCGACAATTATATGACTTACTGTTTTTAAAGAAACCGCATGAATCCAGCATAAACGAAATTGATCAGAATGTTCTCAGCGATTACAAAGATATTCTTCAAGTTTCTAATGCCTACTTTAATCGATACGATAAAATAAATGGAATAAATAAAAGTAAATCTGCTAAATTTACCAATTTTATTAAACCGCTTATTTTTAAAAAAACAGGATCTGGTTTTAAAAAGCGACAAAACATAAATTTAAAAAATAAATTACTTGGCAATAAAAAAGTTGAGTATGTGTACTGGAATACAGCGCAGGAGTTGGTTGCACGCCTGCGACTATTGTGGAGTTCTAAAATGGCTGGGCATACAGGGCACGATAGTGAAATACTGTCCATTATTGAAGAGCTCAAAGAAGAAGGTGTTATATATTAATTTAAAAAAAAAAACATTTAAAACCATGAATATTTTTAATTTAGTGTTAGTTGTTAAATGAAATGGATGGTGTGAACACTATAGATAAGTTCGGACGCTTGGGCCATAGTTCTAAAGTGAAGATTATAAAAGGGCTGAATGGAAACGGTTTTAAATTGACTTCAGACCAACAGTTTGATATTGATAATAAGCGGTTATGCAACGTGGAGATGCGATAAATGAAAACGATGCAGTTAATTCGAAGTTTTTGGAAAACCGTCTAGAAAAGATTGTAGAAGACTTAAAAGCAGCTATAACAGTAGCTGTTAGTCTTGTTCAAGCCAATTTAGAAGACTTTATAAAGAACAAAAAACCAACAGTAGAAGATTTAGATTCTGAGGTATGGTACAAATTTCAACATTTGCGTATAAGAATCGAAAAAATTGTTTTATTACATCATCCATCAACTGTGTAAAAAATTACAAAGAAGCTAAAATGGTTAGTCAGGAAAAACTAAGTGTAGTTAATGAGTTACACAGAACAGCAAGGAAAAATTTTCCCAGAAGAAAAACTATAATTAAGGGATATAACGATTTGTGGCAAATCGATTTGGCTGATATGCAACAGTATTTAAAAGAAAATAACGGTTATCGATATATTTTGGTCTGCATAAATTGCTTTTCTAAATTCGTGTGGGTCAGGCCCTTACGGACCAAAACAGGACCTGAAGTACATGACGCAATAAAAGATATATTTAAAGAGGCAAAATGTTTCCCTAGCAATCTCCAATCTGATCAAGGAACAGAATTTTTTAATGCTAATTTTCGAGCACTTATGAAGAAAAAAAGAATTAATCGTTACTGCACGTATAGTACTAAAAAAGCAGCTATCGTTGAAAGGGTGATTAAAACAATAAAAAACAAATTATTTAAGGAGTTTTCTGCTAGGGGTAGCTACAAATGGGTTGATATTTTAGAACAAATAGTTAATAAATACAATAGAACAGTACACATCACTATTAAAATGAGACCAATTGATGTCAAGCCAAATTCCCAAATTAGAGCATTTCAAAACATAAAAATTGCGCCGAAAAAGTTTAAGTTTAAAGTTGGAGACAAAGTTCGAATAAGTAAATATAAATAAATTTTTGAAAAAGAATATACTCCATCGTGGTCTACAGAGCTGTTTATAATTGATAAAGTTAATTTTACAAATCCAGCCTCATATATTTTAAAAAATCTTGATGGAGAACCAATACGTGGAGCATTTTACGAATTAGAACTACAAAAAACCAAAAATCCGGATGTATATTTAGTAGAAAAGATACTTCGAAAACGAAAAATGAACCATAGAAATGAGTATTACGTTAAGTGGCTGGGTTTCCCTGAAAAGCACAATTCATGGATTAACGCTGCGGATATTGTATAAAGTTTATGGTTTTAAAATTTTGCACATCACTTTTCTACTGGCTACTCTATTGTAAATATGTTTGTTGACGTACAAGGATTTAAGGCTCACAATAACAAATTTATACCCAAAGAATTGGCGGCTTATGATGGTGTAAAAATAGCTCATTACGTTTTTAAACCTCCATTTAACATTAGCCAATTGGATTTAAAATATAAGAAACAAGCCAATTGGATTATAAAGCATAAACTGGTCTAATAGATTTACCAATATTGAAGATTTTAAAGATATTATACAGCACATTTCAAGTCTGTCAGAATTTGTGTATGTTAAAGGGCTGGAAAAAGCCAATTTTATCCGAAAATATATTTCCAATGTTATTGAACTTCCAGAACATCCTCCGCTGCCCAAAGGAAATCCTAGCTGTTTATATCACAACAATAAAAATTTATCTATATGTGCTTTATCCAATGTAAAATTTTTAAAAAATTTATGAAATGGTAATACTGCCTAGTTTAAACATGGTCTTTTTATTTGTTTTTTTTTTAGGTTAAGCTAGTAAATAAAAAAACACCTAAATAAATACATAAATGTATTTTTTTTATTACACAAATAATAACTATTGCTAATATACATGGTTTACTACTAAACATTAGAACTGTAACATAGTTCTTTCTATTCTAGCCAAATCATTTTCATTTAAAGATCTAACATAAGATAGCACTTCTAAAAACTTTTGGCATGATTTAATTTCTGAATGACCCCAAGGTAATGTACTCGTAGTGCCCCGTATTAAATAACGTTTGTCATCGTAGGAAGACAGAGCTACTTTATTTTTTGTTTCGGTGTAGATATTATGTAATTCACTCTCAAATGTTTTCATTTTACGAAAAATTAAACCGCCCTTTTCTACAATATTTTTATAATCCTCAATTGACATTTGCTTTTTGATAATCGATTTTTTTATACCTTTTGCCTATTTAGTCTCTTTTAAAAGAGACTTTATACAATATGCCTTCGCGCCAGTACCATAAAAAGCCATTATTGGATTTCCAGGAAATTCATCTTTCATTTTTCCCAACACCGAAGGACCTTTTATAATGCCAAACCTATTATTAATATCATAGTTAGACGTGTCAAAATAATTCGGATTATCAACCATATATTTATAAAAATCATTTGTTATGACTTTCATTACTAATGAATCGGTATCCATGTATAAGAGAGACGCTTTATCTTTGAATTGTTTTTTCATAACATTATAGAAAAAGTCATAAATAACTGTTTTTGACAAGTCCAAGATACAAAAACCAAGATAAATTGGTTTGTCGTACACAACCTTTAGCTTTCCCATGTGAAGAGCAACAAAATCGTCGGAAAATATTGAGCTGTTCTTGAAATTGGGTCGCGCAACTAATGCTCTAGCACCAACTTTTTGACCAATAGTTTCCCAACTAGTGATTAATTTTATGTCCTTGCGATTTTCTACATTCTCCATAGTCTTACCATATATGGAGTTTGTAGAAAACTTTAAAAAGTCACTCTCAAAAGGAGTTTTTGCCTTATTTCTTAAATCCGTGTTAAAATCAATGTATCTTTTTAACCAAGGAAATTGATTAAACTTTAATATTCGATGGGTTTTTATAATAATAAGGCCATGTTCAATGGCTTGTTTTAAAGTCCTATAGTGAACAACATACTTTTGTTTGTGGTTTAAGTTTGGGATAAGTTTTTTAATTTTTGACTGGGATTCAGGGGGAATTAAATTTTCAATCAAAAAAGGGAGGTCAGAATGAGAATTGTGTAAATCAAGTGGATAATAAACATCAACTTCAAGTACATATCCATTAGGACTATTTTCTGAAATATCAGAAATATTTAATTGCAAGATATCCTTTTCTGTAAGCCTTTCAAACCCATCAGTGGGCAAAGGTTGCGACATGCTATGGCCGTATAAATTTGTTGCGTCTAAGTACATAATGAAAGATGAATCAACATTGGGGTCAAACTCTTGGAAGATACTTATTATTCGCGATATGTTTTCGATCTGTACATTGGCTTACACCCCCCCCCCCCCCCGAATACCGTTTTTAAATAAATGTATCATATCGATGTCGGTTAGTAGCTCTAATTGAACTTTAGTCATTCTAAGCATAGCATCAAAGGACAGTGAGGGTAGTGTGTAATATTGCGCTGGATCTAATTTATAGGCTTTTAATGAATTTAAGCGAAATGCTTCGTAACTGTCACAAAGAGTCAGTACGTCCCCAGTTAAATAAAAATTTGCAAATTCGCCCAGATTTCTACATCCAAATGTTTTCCAAACTTTTTTTGCTCTTTCATAGTCTTCATCGCTAATATGTTGTTCGTTTAGATTATCATAAAATTGATTTTTTGTTGGTAATTCACAAACATCTAATTTTTCAAGGCTTGTGACAAAACTATAAGGAAAAACACCTTTTTGCCTCATCAAATTAAACTTTTCTGGGTCGGGAAAATACTTTTTAGTCTCAAAAAATGACTCAGAATCTAATCCTTTGCTTATATTTTCCAGCGAAGTGCTTAAGAATTTAAAACTATCAATCAATCGAAGTTTTAAATACTTTTTCTTTATTTCTCCCTTATAGTTTCTGTAGTCGTGCATGTATATGGATTTGGTAAAAGAAATGTATTTTTCTTTATTTTGGGCAATAACATCGATTTTATCGCCATGGCGACACAGTTACTTGATAAACATGTGACAATCATAGCCGCTCAAATTATGGAACACAATGGGGACAAAATTAGGCGTTTTATAATTTAGGTTGCACTTACTATGTGCGGCAATAAAGCGTTTTCGTCCCGTTATATGACAATGGCCAGTTACCTTTGTATCAAAAGTCTCAAAATGTTTTTCACATATACCACATTCACTTGCTTGTTCGTTTAAAGGTCTCATTGGCACGATATCCTTTAAATATTTGTGATATAGCTCTCTTAAGTCAGATTCTATACGCTCAACGAATACTTTCGCAGCATCAGAGCCTCGATAGAGCACAAACTTTGAAATGGATCTATCAAAAGAACATTTTATAATATAAGCAAATGAATATGGTTTATGTATAAAATTTCGTTCCGTAAAAGATCCTTTGGGGTTGGGCTCACAACTTTGTATTGGTGCTAAGATGGATTCAAAATCTGCGTAAACTACAAAGGGTACTTCCGTTTGCTTTTGAATATTTTTAAATTTTAAAATATTTGAGGGAACACTGTTCCCGAACTTATCTATACGCATATCGGTCGTAGGCGCGACAGTAAAGATATGTGTGCAATCGATTTGTTGATGTTGATGAAGTTTTTTTGGAGATCTAAAATGGATTAAACAACCATCACAAAAATATAATTTGTGGCCATTAGAAGAAATTTGTTTAGACACTAAAGCCGAAAATTTTTTTATCCAACAATAATGACTTTTTTGGCAATTATCACAAACGTGGTTCTTATCTTTTGACTGACAATCCTGCAAAACCAATAATAAGTTAATGTGAAAATTCTTTTTTTTTCTTGAGTAATAATAAGGACCTACAACTTCATAATTCATTTTACCATTTTCGAAAAAACTTTCGAGACCATACACATTAATAGAGATATCATTTAGCTCCTCCTTGGTTCATCAATTTATCGACAAAATCATTATAGATCTCATTTAAGTCGGAGCCTTCATGCACAATTTGATTTTGTGTGTTAAACGACTTTTCTTCACATTCTTCATTTTTGGGCATCACAAATAGAGCAAATAATTTCAGATTAATTTTAATTACATAGTATTCTTCTATTGATCTCTTCAACAATTCGCATACTTTGTTTTTAACATCTATAAAAAATTGTTTATAGTTTGTGCCCATTGACTCAGGGTGAATCCTGTAATTAGCAATCTTCTTTCCGAAAGCACTTCTTATTAAACTGACCCCGTCCGATAGCGGAACGCATGCATTTGTGCGGTGTTGTTGTGTTCTACAATGTGCAGCCATTAAACGTTTTTGTACATATACATTACATGTTGGACACATTACTTTTTGCACATCCTGGCCACAAGCGGTTGATGGCAAACTATTCGCAATCATAGTCGACTGTCCACTATTTTTCACATTTTCTTTTAATTTTAGTCTTTTAGTCGGAGATGCATCGGAAGTTGTAACTGGTGTATTTTTACATGCCGTGCGTTGATGCCTCTTAAGATTATCGACACGAGTAAAATTTTTTCCACATACTCCCAAAAACGAACTATTTTATAACTTGATAAAACACGGCTATTTATATACCGATACTCTCCCACCCAAAATGTATGTAATAAGAGAGGGGAGAAGTCACTCTTCCGTTGTAGAAATACCGACTTAAAGAGAGATATCCCCTCCTGGCTGTAGTGGTGGGAGAAACTTAGAGGGGTTAAGTAAATAGAGAGGGGCGAAGAGAGTAATGGTAGGGGAAATGAAGAGAGGAGGGGTAGAGGGGGAGAAGAAGAGAGGGGGTAAATATGAGAGGGTCGAAGGTCAAATATCAAGGGTCAAAGGTTAAAGGTCAAGGGTCTAAGGTCAGGGGTGAGGGGTTGAAGAGGGTTGGCCACGCCCACCCTCATCTCCTCATTTTATTTAAAAGTGGCTAAACTACCCTACTGTGCTGATTTGTGTTTGCAGTTCCCGGCACCGTAGTCTTTCCGCTGGTTGCCTGGTCCTTTGCCAATTTTTCCTAACTCGGTTCTTTTCCGAGATTAGGATCTTTAAATGCTGTGGCAGCCTCTTCTCTTCTCTGGTACCAGTGATTATTTTGGCAACCCGATCCCTCGCTTTTTGTATCGTCTTTGTCAATTTTTCTACCTCGCAGTCGAGCTGCTGCGGGCTAGAAATGTTGTTGTTTATAGTCAGTTCGTTGTTAATTAGTCGTCTGTAGTATTTCCAGTCAATATCGCGGTAGCTGAAGGCTTTGACGTCAGTAGCAGTCGGCAAAATTTCGCTAATTTTAAAAATAACGGGATTGTGGTCGCTGGTTAATGCCGGTACCGAGACCGGCTCGATTAAGCTTTTAGAATTTTTGTTCATCACCAAGTCCAAAAAGCTCGGCGTCGTCCCATTGGATGGCCAATGGGTAGGGCTTTGCGTGGTGTGTACGGCGTAATGTCTGTTCGTTGTGTAGTCTAAAAGCGCAATCCCGTTTCTATTATTTACATGATTGTTCCAAGCCGTGTGTTTTGCGTTCAAGTCTCCAACAAGGAGGGCCTTTTGGGCAAGGTTAAAGACGCTATCCATTTCCTGAAAAAGTAAGCGGTTAGCTGGATGATTATATGCACATGTGATTACAATGTTATTTTGAATTTTTATAGATATATTCTCGAAAGAAAGATTTTGATGCGGTAGAAGTGTGTGCGGAATATTATTCTTGATGATGATTGCAACGCCTCTTGTGTTAGGGGTGGTTTTGTCCTGTCTGTGCACCGTGTAGCCACGGATGCACTGTGCCTTGTCGGCTGTTAGTTGGGTGTCCTGTAGTAGCAATTTCGCTACGCTTGTTATTTATAGAATTTGAATTTAAGGTACAAATAATTAAAAAAGTCATCGTATGGCAGTTTTATTCTTGACTTTTTACAGGCTGTACCCGCTGAGATCCTCGAAGAAGCTGGCCATCGCCATAAGGCGCTGGCCCCCCGCCGAAATCCCTGCAAGTACAGTCGTAAGGTCTTTTCTAAAGCTTCAAAAAAGACGACGGCGGAATGTAAACTAATAACTTAACAAAACGGGCACATATATTTATAACCTCGCGTCGCACTACGGCGACACCCAAATTTGCGCCTGGGCCAACGAGCGCGCGACCCAAAGTTATAAATATACCCCAAAACGCTTTTTTGCGGAGCTCAGTCGATGCGGGACCACCGAACCGTTGACATCGAGAAAAACATGGGGAAGCGCACAAAAATGTGTCAGTTGAGGATCTGTTTCTACATGACCCGCACCCAAACATACTCTATACCATATCCTATACCAAATAGCCGATAAAAATACGGGGATATAAAACATTTATTACAAAAAAATAAATAAAAGCTAAACCAAGGCAGATAGAACAAAAAGTTAAATTACAAAGTTATAGTATGGGGAGAAGCTCTTCAAGCTAACTTGGCATTTTTTTTCTAATAATTAATAGTTGGGGAGATAATGGCATTTTTCTAAAAATTACAATTTTTTATTCTTTAAGATACGTTAAAGTGGTAAATACAAAAGTTGAAGATCTTACAATTTTCAGTAATTTTGTCATTAGAAGTTTTTGCGTGGCATTAATAGTACGAGAGATAAAACGCATTTTTAAAAATCTTTTTAAAAAAATTAAAAATTAATTATAGCAAAAGTATGGCAGATAGACAAAAATGAGCAGGGACAAAGTTGTCGAGAAATTAATGATATACATTTTACCTGTATACACTATTTCAGTCACATTAACAGATCGGGATAAATTATTTTTTTTAAAGTGTTTGTAAACCTCACATAGACCATACATTTTATGAACCCCACATAGAAACAAGAGTTACTTATAATTCAACGGTTCTCTTCAGAACCACAAGTATTTAAGAAATAATTTTAATTTATTGTTTTAAAACTTACGTCTATTAGGAACACCTCTCAAATTTTTTTTCTATAATTAACAGTTATCGGGTGGTATTTAAAGAAAAAACTTTTATACACCTCACATAGACCACGTATGGGTAATAGTGTGATACAAGAAAAAGGTCACAAAAAAGGCGCACCTAGCGAAACTCGATTTCGGTTAGGTGCTTAGTTTTTATGAACCTCACTTAGACCATCGCCTTGGAATGATTCCATACTTGAAAAAATAATGATATATTAATAAAGATCTATAGGGTTTTCTTTGTGTGCATACGATTTCTTTTTCCAAAATTGTTGTGGTTCTTAAAAGAACCTTTTACTTATAAACAAAATTTTACCAATATTGTAGGAGGTTTAGGTGTCAAGAAAGTGTTAGTGAAGTATTATTTTGACTTGATTTGCTTTCGAGAAAATATTATTTTGTGTTAAAATATTGGGGAACAATATGGGTGACTTCACAGAAGAAGAATTAAAAAAAATTTTTTGTCTATTGGATAATGAGGATGTCGCCTTAATACCACAAGCAGCAATGCCATCAGAAATCCAAGAACCAGAAAAGAAGGAAATCAAAATTTTATCCGATGTAAAAATTCCTGGAACATCGAAAAAAAGAGCTAGCAGAAAACGAAAAATGGAAGTTTTGGCAATACCATCCACATCTATGGAAGACCCCACATCCATACAAATGGAACTAAATGCTAACGTGTTGACAGTTTTAGAAAATGCAGTGAACATTTTAAAACTGCGTAGGAGTGAGGTTGAGCAAGAATTAATTACTGTAAGCAATGCTCGCATACAATACGAAATTGCAGAATCCAATTACCAAAAAAAGAATATAATAATTTAAAAGCTCTATTTTATAATGTATAGTTTTATTTTTGTATAGTTTATATTTAAATTTAGTATGAATATTTAGTAGTTTACTTAATTATTTTGTATGGACATGATTTTTTGTTCTTGACATTAATAAAAAAATATTTAAAAGTTTAACAATTTATGTTTATGTTTTTTGAACTTTCCTTACAGACTACCCAAAATATATTCTCAACTAAAAAATATTTTTTTAAGTTTGTAATACCTCTTTATATTATAAAAAATCTTAATTGCGACAAGTTTTATAATTAGCTTTCTATAAATCCTTTTCTCCAACTTTGTGATACCTCGTTGGAAAGTTTATAAAAAACCGTTTGTTTATTAGTATTTTATTGCATACCAATTTTAAGAATAAACGTGTTGGTTCATCTGATTTTCGAATTTAAAAAAAAATGCATTAAGTTTTACAAATACTGTTCTTTTTTGTTTAGATTTTTAATGCGGAAATGAATCTTCCAAAGACACCAGCCGATTAAATTGGTGGATCTATATGGATGCATTAACTGAAATAATATTAAAATAAGCTGTTAAATAAAGAAATAAATGCGAATTCTTTCTTAAATACTTGTGTTTCTTAAAAGAACCGTTGAAGTATAAATAGCAACTGTTTCGGCCTTCCTTGGCCTCATCGGCGTTGTACGGCTTATAATTCACATTTATTAAATGTAAATCATAAACAATAACGGACAATTGCTAATTAGCAATTGCCAAAACAAATCTGTGAAAATTAGGTAACCAAAAAAAGTATTTTTTACACAATGCGTCTGTCGACACATTATTTAAAAAATATTAATGATGCTAGTCAATTGATGCAAAAGTGTTTTAATTTTTTCAAGTTAAAAGATTACATCAGTTAGTTACAACCCTTAAAGAGGAGAGTTAGATCTAGTGCTTGCAATGTCTGACTCATTTATTGTTATATGAGAGACCACCGACGAAGACCGCGAATCTTCATACTCCCCTGTGTATGGCACAGTTGAGGCAGAAGACATGCGTCCATCTTCATCGGTTGACTCCATCTCATAATCAGATGTGTCATTTTCGAATGACTCTGATGATGATATTTCATCTCTTTACATTTACTTTATGCAAGTTCAGAAAGAAATGATTTCAAAACGAAAGAGGATTGTATAAGGCAGACTTAGGTGGTGGGGATATATCGAACGGGTAGCAGCTGTGTTGAAGGTCAAGGTCAAACAATATCACATACAAAACCAGTTGTTCCCAAGGTCAGGGTTAAATGCATATCTTCAATGGAAAGCTGCAGTTTGTTGACAAGGTCAAGGTTAAATATAAAGCTTGATATATGAAACACGAAGCAGCTGTGTTGAAAGCCAATATAATATATTAAATCATAAAATGAATTGAAGGTCAAGTGACGTTTAAGACTTGACGAAGGAAAACTTAAAGCATGAACCACGTTGTGCTGTCAAGGTCAAACCCATATAAAGCTCTTATCTTTAACTCAAAGCGGCTGTATGTCCACAAGGTCATGGTTAAAAATATATTTTACAATAAGTTCAATGTCAAGCGTTCAAGTCAAAAGTAGAGTGGGGGAAAAGATGAAGGAGGAGTTGTAGAGCTATAAAAGTAGTCCGAAACTTGTAAAAATAATCATTTAAAAAAATATAACGTACAAAAATGTATAACTGTGAGTTTTGTGCTAAAATTTTTACACGAAAAGATAATTTGTTAAGACATTTACGAACAGTTTGTAAAAACAAAAGTGAAAAAAGAGAAAGTGAAAACCATATTGACATACAACCCTTAAGAAAAACAATCCTTTTAAATGTAAAAACTCAAAAAGATAATTTGTGCCATATAAAAAAATGTGAAGAATGTGACATTTTAATACCAAGCAATAAATTCAATGCGCAGGGTAGAACACTTCAGCATAAAAATAATTCATGCTCCCCACAATCTGATGGAGTAACTTTACTCATAAGTGCATTTAATTGTAGAATAGCTAGTTACTGAGTTGTGGGCAAAAATTTTCCAAATGACTATATGAGATTTTTTTTGAAATCAAACCAAAAATAATTACTTTATTGCAAGAAAATGTAGCAAAACATATCAGTGTTAAAATTAATATGGAGTTATTTGGTACATTTGTCCATCCATCGAAGGAAATTGTTGCTCAAAAATCATTTAACACCACTAATGAAATAGTGTGCCAGGAAACAAATTTGGATGACATATATGATTTGTTTAAGGAGAAAGTGATTTATCAAGCTTCTGAATTTCAAGAGCGAGATTCTGGTAAGTAAATTGTAAGAAATCATTTAACTTTGATGCATGTATATGAAGAAAAAAATATATAAGTACACATTTAACTTTTTTTTTGTTTATTTCAGGGTGGGCTTTACAATTCATTCAGTATTTGGAAGTAAATGTTAATAAGTACAGCCTCATTGGAGGATCATCATACATAAAACTACCAAAGTTCATTGCTGCCAAAAAAGCTGTGGTGAACATAAAAAATTTGGACAATGCCTGCTTTGCATGGGCCGTAACATCAGCGCTTTATCCAGCCACCACTCATGTTGATCGAGTTTCATCATACCCCCACTACTCGACAGTGGTGAATTTGACAGGTATAGAATTTCCCGTTAAGCTTAATGAAATAAGTGCTTTTGAAAAATAATATTTCGCTTAATATTTATGGATTGGAAACCAAATTTGAGAATAATAGGCTTCAATATGAAGCTGTAGGTCCTCTACGTTATTCGAAGCAAAAACTTAATATGCATATTAATTTATTACTATTAACAGAAGATTGTAAAAATAAAGAAGAAAATCATGAATGTAGCGATTGCAATAAAATGCATTATTGTTGGATCAAAAATCTCTCAGGTTTGGTTTCTAGTCAAATTTCACTATGTTAAAGTAAATTATTTTTTGTGATGGATGTTTGGTACACTTTGCTACAGCAAAAAAACTGATATTTCATAAAAGTATATTCTGTAACCCCATCCACTGATTTTAAAATTGATAAATTTGAAAGAACGGTACAGGAAAACATACTTAAATTTGAAAACTATGAAAAGCAGTCAAAAGTTCCGTTTGTAGTGTATGCAGATTTTGAATCAATTTTGGAACCAATGGCAACTTGTGAGCCTGATCCTTCAAATTCATACACAATGAAGAATATAATGCACAAACCTTACTCGTTTGCCTATTTAATTAAATGTTCATTTGATGATAGTCATTCAAAGCTTGAATTGTTTCGTGGGGAAAACGCTGCCCAGGAATTTGTTATACGACTTGAGGCAATTATATAACACATATTTAAAATATATAATTCAGATGACTCCATTGACAACTGATGAAAAAAAAATAATGATGAAAATAGATAGTTGTGGTATTTGTAATAAGCCTTTTTGGCTCAAAAGATAAAAGGGTAACCGATCACTGCCATATAACAGGAGTTAAGCGGTTTCTAGCAGCTCATTCTACTTGCAACTTGCAATATAAATTACCAAATTTTGTTCCAATAATTTGAGTGGCTTTGACTGTCATATGTTTATTAAGGAGTGATGTCGCCATGGTGATAATATTGAAGTGTTAGCAGAAAATAAGGAAAAGTATATATCCTTTACAAAATCAATATATGTACATGATTATATGAATTCCAAAGGAAAAATGATAAAAAATATTTACGGCTGAGGTTTATAGATAGTTACAAGTTTTTAGCAGCATCCTTGGACGAATTAGGCAAAAGTCTAGATTCAAATTCATTTTATGAAACAAGTAAACATTTTGATTCCTTCGAAAAATTTAAAGTTATGCGTCAAAAAGGTGTATTTCCTTATGGATTTGTAACAAGTCTAAACCAGCTGAATGTTACCAGTCTCCCAACTAAAAATCAGTTTTATGATGATTTAAAAGAGCAACATATAACAGATTTAGAATATGATAGAGCAAAATATGTGTGGGAATTATTTGACTGTAAAAATTTAGGAGAATATTCAGATTTATATTTGAAAAGTGATATTTTCATATTAACTGACATTTTTGAAGCGTTTAGAACCAACTCTTTAAAAACTTATATATTAGACCCCGCTCAATATTATACTCTACCATCCCTATCATTTGATTGTATGCTTAAAATGACAGAAATTGAATTGGAGCTTTTAACTGAAATTGATATGATTCATTTTTAAAAAAAAATGAATACGAGGTGGTGTAAGTCAATGTACCGATAGAATGCATAAGGCAATTAATAAGTATCTTACAGAGTATGATGTAACTAAAGAATCATCCTTTTTAATGTATCTTGATGCAACAAATTTATATGGACATAGTATGTCACAATCATTACCCACAAGAGATTTTGTTTGGCTTTCGGATCAAGAAATGATCAATTTGAATATTCGTGCTGTACCTGATGACAGCCCTATAGGATATGTTCTTAAGGTAGATGTCTACTACTCGAACGAATTGCATGATTTTCATTCAGATTTTCCATTTTTGGTAGAAAACATAATTCCACAAGATTCAAAATCAAAATTTCCTAAACTTATTCCAAATTTATACGACAAGCAAAGATATATAGTACATTATAGAACTTTAAAGCAAGCAGTACAGAATGGGCTAATGGTAATTCAAACTCATCGAATATTAAAATTTCAACAATCACCATGGTTAAAAAAATATATTGATTTTAACACCAAACTAAGAAATTTAGCCAGGACTAAATTTGAAAGGGATTTATACAAGTTGTATAATAATGCAGTCTTTGGAAAGACAATGGAGAATGTTGAGAACTATAAACTTATCAAGTTGGTGACAAGTTGGGCGAGTGTTCGTAGAAGAGCTGGAGCTCGAGCATTAATTAGTAGACCAAATTTTAAAACATGTTCAATATTTTCAGAAGACTTTGTTGCAATTCATATGAGTAAACTAAAAATTGTGTATAATAAACCAACGTATTTGGGGTTCTGTATTTTGGACATGTCTAAAACAGTTTTGTATGATTTTTTTTATGATGTTAAAAAAAGAAAGTTTCAGGATAAGGCATCTCTCATGTATACAGATACTGATTCACTGATACTAAAAATTTATACTGATGATTTTTATAAGTTTATATCAGATAACCCTGATAAATTTGACACATCGAATTATCAAGAAGGTAATATAAAAAAAGTGAATCCGTTCTGAGGCGAATGAAAGATGAATTTCCAGAAGATCTTATTATAAGTTTCTATGGAACTGGAGTAAAAGCATATTACGTAAAATCGCTATCATCTAAAGTCAAAAAAGCAAAAGGGTGTTAAAAAATGTGTTATAGATAAATATCTTTCATTGGAGGATTATCAAAAAATCGTTGAAAAAGGAGGATGTCTTACCGAAAAATGAAATAATTTCAAACAAAACTGCATGCTGTATATACAGAAACAAAAAATAAAATTGCTTTATCACATCATGATGATAAAAGATTTGTTATACCAAATACAACTCAAACACTTCGTTGGGGCCATTCTGATATTAAAAATTATTTAAAATGATGAGTGAGGGTTTTTTAATATGTAATTTTTAAGGATGTTATTAGATATTAGACATATTGTATATAACGTAGTAAAATAAATTTTAGTTTTATAATTTATCTGTTTCTTATTGCAATAAATGTTTAAAAATTTTAAAATTACATAAATGTATTGCAAAAAAAATTTAGAATCAGAGAGCACTCGACAAAGTCGAATTTCTACTCTAAATGCACCTATGAATAGATGCCGCTGTGAAATGTTGAAAAATTGATAAATACACAACTTGGAGAATAAACCTATAGGGGGTGCTTTAAAAAAAAAGTCAGATTTATAGATTAAAAAAACATATTAATAGATGGCACTCAAAAGTATAAGTGTATGGTTTTCAAAATCGATAAATATACAACTTAAAGAATAAGTTGATAGAGGGTGCTTTAAAAAAGTAAAATTTAAAGAGTAAAGGGATATATCGGTAGATGGCGCTGTAAAATACCGGCTTTACTGTTGAAAATCGATAAAATACGTAACTTAGACAATAAGTTCATAGAGGGCGCTTTAAAAAAGTAAAATTTATAGAGCAAAAGTATAAATCGGTAGATGGCGCTGTAAAATACCGGCTTTAGTGTGGAAAATCGAGAAAATACACAACTTAGAGAATAAGTTGATAGAGGGCGCTTTGTAGAGTCGTACTTCAACGTGGGTGGCAAAATCGCGTTGGTGGGAGGGGATGTAAATAAGAAAGTCGTTTAGAGGTTGCTCTTGGGTTTATAACAGGTAGAAAGTATTTTCTGTTCTGTGTTTGATAGTGTAAACATCTCTTTTCATATTTTATAAACGTGTATTCATTTTTTGTGAGTAAAATGGCTAGTTCATCAAAACAGGTAAGTAATTTTGATAGTAGGGATTCGATTGATAGTACGGTGGCACTATCAGTATTAAAAACTACGTGGTCTAGCAATCCACCTATACTAACCAACGAAGATGATGATGTGGATTTTTTTAATGTGCTGCAACAACCCACTACATTTGGAGCGTTTGTAGAGTATTCGGAGTTGGAAGCTGATTTTAATAAGCTAACGGGGAAAACCAACCCTAAAAAAGAAAATTTTCACTCTCTTTAAAAAACGAAGGCGAAAGGGCTCCAAAACGGTCCTCTTCATAAAAAAAAAGGCGCCAATAAGCAAGGCTAGTGCGCAAGTAGCATTCCCCATTCAGACACAGTGCGGCGAATCTGTATTGAAACAACTGCTTGAGGGATATGATGTCAAGAGACATAACAAGTATGCGACAGCGTTGCCAGTAGAGGACGCCATAGTGAAAGGCACACCTGAAGAAACGATGCCATTGTTGCCAAGATTAACAGCACCCCAAATCGCTTTAGAAACTGCGACATTGTTGCCAAAATTGGCAGCTCCTCTGTTGTTTTGTTCACTACCTATCTCGTAACGTATTTCATCAAAAAGAAAAGCCAGTGTGTTATTTGATAGATAACATTTTTTAGTGCCATCGTTTGGAGTAAATTTTCCCTCGATGTAGATGTAACTGTTAGAAATATCCAATATTAAATCTTGAAATTGAATTGGAATTCGAATTTCATCAGAATTTTTAAATGATGGGCTTCCAAACGGCTTGTAGCTGAATTCCTTCAAGCTTATTATTGAATTTTCAAAAATGGGTTCACCAACAACTTCCAGTTTTTCACTTGTTGATGTCATTTTATCGATTTTTTATTCGTAATCCAATAGCTGTTAAAAACTTTTTGTCTTCAGTTGATAGTTTAGAACGTTCTCTCGTTACGTGTCTAACGCAACTGAATTTATTTCTAAATTTACTATTGTTTTTATTTATTTGTCTGTTTATCCGACTGGATTCGTGTTGATGACATTGAATTTTAGTATGGTAACAAAATCCCATTCTCTTTTAAAATATTTATGAAATTTTCTTGAGCTCCAACTTGAGAATTATTTTTTCTCCTTAAAAATTTATCAGCTGATTATTATCATCCAAGATCCTTAGTGTAATGTTGTCGATGTACTGACGACCTTCTGGAAAAATGGGCATATAAATAATGTTGTTCGGTTCTTTGCTTAACTTGTATCCAGGTTCTACGTCAATATCGAATTCATATAGTGTGTGGACTTGTTGAGAGTTTAAGAATGCTGTTGCCGTAATATTTGAGTCAATTCGTGTAGATAATACTTTGACTTAATTTCACATTTCAAAGTATTATTGTTGGAATTTAAACTAAAAATTGTGTCATCGTCGTCTTTGGCTGCTTTTTGAAGTGCTTTTAGCATAGCATTGCTAATTTCAGATATTTCGTATGCGCCTGGTGGTATTTTTATCAAAACACCTCCTTTCCATTGCACTTTGCTATAGGCAAAACAATTATTTGTTTCGTCTACATTAAAAATTGAATTATAGGCGTAAAATCCCACTAATCCTAATCCATATTTTTCTCTTCTATCCAATTCTAAAGGAGGGTAAATATTTGCATGAAGCACACTTGTGTTGCTATTTAAAGTAAAGGTGTACGACATTTTTGTATTGTGTTTTACAACAAGTCGACAATAGATTGCAATCAACAGTTTCTTCAGATTTAAAAATTCTAGATGTAAAAGGATCTAGAATTTTTTGAAACAACAATAAATTTTCCTCGGAGGTGGACCATCTATCTGATCTTCTGTGGAACTGCTCACCGAGTTGTGGTCAGTGCAATACTGAAACTTCAACACATCAATATCAATTTTAAGTTCTTCCGGTAATCTATCCCACACTAAAGCTATTTCATTAGGAGCGCAGGCAATCATTACTTCTTTCGGCATTTCACTTAATTCTTCTCTTGTCATTTTCAGTAAACTTCTACATTTACTAAAAGCTCGCAAAGATTTATGCATTTTTTTTAAATTTTGACGTTACGACTTTGGATTTAAAAAACAATTCATTTTACTGCTGCTAAAAAGGGTTCTTTCTCATTAAAAACTTTAGACACAAGTGGCCACATCAAACTGTGTTAAAGTCCTGTTCTTTTTTATATGTATAGCGAATCTCAGTGGCTGAATGTGTGCCGGTGCGCATGTATCTTACAAATTCTAACGGTGGGGATAAATTGCCAAAACTATCATAATATATAACATTTCCCCCTTTTTCCTGTAACAAATCCAGTGGCTACCCATTTGGTGGGAGGTCTCCAAGTTAATAATCCCGGATTCATCCTTTTCTGGTCCGTTTTTGGGGAGTGTGTCACGCATAAAAATACCTTTAAAATTGGCGATTTTATATTTCTTTGCATATTTTTCTAGTTCCAAATTTGATAAAGCCCTTCTTGGCAAGGGCTATAGTGGTTTTTTGAGTTCTTTAAATACAACCCAAGTCCTGTGCGAAATGGTTTAAGATATAGTCCGTTTCCATTTTTTACTTTCTGATAATCTATGTTGCTTTTTTTCATTAATCACACTATCCTTATTTTGAGCCACACTTTTAACTGCCCTCGCAATACCAGCTGGACCTCCTGCTAAACTTCCGATTGCGGATAATGCCGAGAACAAAGGAATAAGGGCAGGTAAAAACAAAAGAACTCCTCCAGTATGAGGTATAGGAATAATTCTCGGTGTTCTAATTTTTGCTTTTCCGCCATATGCTTTCGTGCTGAAGCCAATGCAATTTTTGATATAGTTGATACGTTTTGATGTTTTTGTTTATTAATTTTTCCCTTTTTTATTCTTCGTGTTTTTTTGCATTTTAACCCCATTCCAAATCTTTTCTTTACTTTCATAGCTTTTGCAACAAACCAAGCAGCAGCCTTCTCTTTGAGTCCTTTATCCGTAGCCTTCACAATTTGATCTGCAGAGTTTTGCAGTTGCTTACCAGCTTTGTGCCGTTCGTCTAAATTATTTAAATTATTTGCGTAACTGATGTCGTGTTTTTTGCAAGCCTTATCTAATTGATTAATTCCAGGATCACCTCTAGCTAATCTCTTAGTAAGACGAGTGCCTGGCCCGCAGAATTGGTACGAGTGAATGTGTAGTTCAACTGGTAAGTTATTTATCAGTGAATTAAATATACCATAACCTCTCTTTTTCTTGTTGTTTTGTCTTTTGCGGTCGGGTAACAACATTTGAATGAAAACAAATATATATGTACTTTAGCTTAAATACAAATTTTAGTGTCTATCGTCATGCGTCTCGTGCAACAACAAGATAAAATTTCAGTTATTAATTTAGATGAAAAAATTGGCCATGGTAGCATTAAGTCTCGCCATGGAAAACTACTACCGAATTCTATTCGAGGTCTTATAATAGGACCATTAAACTGTGGAAAAACTAATGTTCTAATAACTCTTTTAACACACCCTCTTGGTTTACGTTTTGAAAATGTTTATGTCTACTCTAAATCACTTTTTCAACCAAAATATGAATATCTAAAGAAGATTTTGACTCCGATAAAGGGATTAGGATATTACACGTTTGAAGATACCTCCAACGTCATACATCCAAACGAAGCAAATGAAAACTCTGTCTTTTTATAATTGTGATAATCAGAATATTATAAGGACATATTATAGTATGGGTCGACATAGAAATATTGATTGTTTTTATTTGGCACAAACGTATTCTAGAGTACCAAAACAACTGGTTCGAGACAATGCAAATTTTCTTGTAGTGTTTAAACAAGATGAAACAAACCTCAAACACATTTTTTCCGACCATGTTTCGCCAGACTTTACATTTTCTCAATTTAAACAGTGGAAGATATAGAAAAGGTTTTGACCACTACATATATTTATAACATATTCACATTCTTTATTAGTTGCATGTTGAAGGAACAGAAGGACACATCATAATCATGTCAATTAATGATATGTCTTTAAAACGTGAACTTGTTTTAATGACTGATGCTGTAAGGAAAAAGTTTAAAGCTCTGAAAAGTGAGCAGTTTCATGACAAAATTGGGTTGGATAAATTTTATGGACCCATTTAATATACCAATACCAGGAATAATGATTTGGAGAAAGAGGAGGGAACTAAAGATGTTAGCGAAAAATCGTTTGAAAATGATAGTGATATATCTTTTATGCGAAGATCTGGAGGAGAATCACAAATTATAGCTATTAAAAGATAATCCAGCAAGGTATGATACTGTGTATGGCGTCCGATATAATGTTGCTAATAAGAAGATGTATATAGGAGATGTAATAATCAGGTTTCCTGATGGAATGATAACATTATGACGTGGAAAACACAAACTCGGAGAATACATGGGATCTCGTCAATTATATGACTTGCTATTTTTAAAGACACCACAAGAATCGAACATAAACGAAATTGATCAGAATGTTCTCAGCAATTACAAAGAAATTCTTCACGTTTCTAACGCCTACTTTAATCGATACGATAAAATAAATGGAATAAACAAAAGTAAATCTGCTAAATTTACCAATTTTATTAAACCGCTTATTTTTACAAAAACAGGATCAGGTTTTAAAAAGCAACAACGCAGGAATTAGTTGCACGTCTGCGACTATTGTGGAGTTCTAAAATGGCTGGGCATACGGGGCACGACAGTGAAATACTGTCCATTATTGAAGAGCTCAAAGAAGAAGGTGTTATATATTAATTAAAAAAAGCATTTAAAACGATGTATATAGATAGATAAGTTCGGACGCTTGGGCCATAGTTCTAAAGTGAAGATTATAAAAAGGCCGAATGGAAACGGTTTTAAATTGACTTTAGACCAACAGTTTGATATTGATAATAAGCGGTTATGCAACGTTGGACATGCAATAAATGAGAACGATGCCGTTAATTCCAAGTTTTTGGAAAACCGTCTAGAAAAGATTGTAGAAGACCTAAAAGCATCTATAACAGTATCTCTTAGTCTTGTTCAATCCAATTTAGAAGACTTCATAAAGAACAAAAAACCAACAGTTGAAGATTTAGATTCTGAGGTGTGGTATAAATATCAACATTTGCTTGCAAGAATCGAAGAAATTGAAAAAATTGTTTGAAAGCATCATCCAGGTGCAACTGTTAAAAATTTTTTTAAATCATCTTCCAGGTGTATCTGTTAAAAAAACTACAAAGTAGCTAAAATGGTTAGTCAGGGGAAACTAAGTGTGGTTAATGAGTTACATAGGACTTTAAGAAAAAATTTATCCAGAAGAAAAACTATAGTTATGGGGTTCCATGATTTGTGGCAAATTGACTTGGCCGATATGCAACAATATTCAAAAGGAAAAATAGGTAATAAATACAATAAAACGGTACACACCACTATTAAAATGAGACCAGTCGATGTCAAGCCAAACTCCCAAATTGTAGTATATCAAAATATAAAAATTGCACCGAAACAGTTTAAGTTTAAAGTTGAAGATAAAGTTCGTATAAGTAAATATAAATCCATATTGGAAAAAGGGTATACTCCATCCTGGTCTACAGAGCTGTTTCTAATTGATAAAGTCAAATTTACAAATCCGGCCTTATATAATTTAAAAAGTCTTGATGGGGAACCAATACGTGGAGCGTTTTACGAATTAGAACTACAAAAGACAAAAAATCCGGATGTATACTTAGTAGAAAAGGTACTTCGAAAGCGAAGAAAAAAAATATAGATCAACATTACGTTAAATGGTTGGGTTTTGCAGAAAAGCACAATTCATGGATTAATGCTACGGATATAGTATAAATTTATTGATTTGAAAAAGTTATACCTCAGTTCTTAAAGGTCTACTCTCTTGTAAATATGATTGTTGACATACAAGGATTCAAGACATCCATACCCAAAGAATTAGCGGCTTATGATGGTTTAAAAATAGCTCATTATGTTTTTAAACCCCCATTTAACATTAGCAAATTGGATTTAAAATATAAGAAACAAGCCATTTGGATTATGAATCACCAACATTGTATAAATGGGTCTTCTGGATTTACCAACATTGAAGACTTTAAGGATATTATTCAACACATCTCAAGCCTGTCAGAATTTGTGTATGTTAAGGGACTGGAAAAAGCCAATTTTATCCGAACATACATTTCCAATGTTATTGAGCTTCCAGAACAGCCTCCGCTGTCTAAAGGAATTCCTAGCTGTATATATCACAATAATAAAAATTTATCTGTATTTGCTTTATCCAATGTAAAGTTTTAGTTTTAAATATTGTATTTTTATTTCTTAAATAATAAAAAAAAATGCATTGTGTGGTTATCATATAAGTATTTATTATAAAAATTTATAATATAATTAATAATTTTTAATAGTTTAATACAACTTAACTTAAACCTAATTACACAGTTAAAGATCTGCGATAAGCTAGCGCCTCTCAAAAACTCTTGGTATGAATATTTAAGAAAATTATGAAAAATAAAATACATCCATAATCATAATGTATTATAATTTATTTCACTTAAAAACACACACTGAATCCCAACAAAATATTATTCTAATTTTATTATTAAAAATAACATATATAAGCTTAGGAACGTGACTACTAACATTAACATTCATCCCTACAGTTTAATTCCGGATATTTTTCCACTATGGTTTTAGGTAGATATTTTTTAATAGAATACAATTCTGTAAAAAATTTAAGCTTATTTAAACCTTCTACCAACACTTCGATATCTTTATTTAGAAAATAGTTTTTACACAGCCTTATTGCTAAAAGTATTTTTTACACAATTCTTGTAGCTCTCGTTCAGTTCTTCTAGCCCAACATGGACCACTGCCATACACTTGCTCATGCTCAGCTTCGAAACGTAAATCATAAAATAATTCTTGAATATGATTAACACCACCATTAAGGTCAAAGAATTTTGAATATTCTTTGAATTCTAACCAAGTCATTTTTTTTTATTTTTGCAAAAATGGTTTAAATTTAAAAATTTTACTCACTACTGACATCGCTTAGATCACTGTCAGAATCTTCAGCAAAATCGTCATTTCTCATTTTATTTTGAATATTTGGTATAACTTTGAGATATTCTTCCAACTCTAATTCAATAAATTCTTCACAAAGTTTATTTAAATTTAAATTCCCATAAATAAACTGAGCGCAAACTGTAGAACCTTCAGAAATCAGACAATTGTGTACTTTCTCATAAGTTTCTTGATCCATTTGATGTGATTTTGTCATACATTCAACTTCTTCTAGCAGTTGCAAACGCAAGTCTGAGATGTGTTTTTCTATTTCACTTATGATTCTTTTTTAAAATACTTTTTGCAGGTAATTTCAAAGAATACCAAATTCAAATAGAGATTTGCTTTTTCCACCAGCATAACTAGGTACACTTTGTCCTAAATATGTAATTGTATATTTATCACTTTGTTCATTAACAGCATCCACAAAATCATTTTTAATCATTTCCAGAACTCGTTTGAGTAAAAATGTTTTAAATGTATCAGTTTGATCAGATAAAGTTACTAAAATTGATTTTCCAAAACGGGTATGAAGAACAGCCATTCCTTTAATAATATTGTTACGTCTCCACATTCTTTACCCATAAGTAGATAATTACACATTCACTGATATGTTTTTGAAAGTAAACGTTCTAATCATTATTTTAACATTAAGCATTAACCTTTCTAATGTAAACATCTTAATATAAAAACAAACGCACTTTTTCTTTCAGCATAGTCGTATAGATATACCAGTCAGTCTGTTCTTAGGTTTAGAAGTAGCAAGAGCTACATAGTTGTAAGCCGTAGTAATAAATAAAGTTTTTTTAAAAAGTGATTTTCTGGTGGTGATCATTTAACTGAGGTTTTTTTTTAAGGGTTTGTAAGTTTTTTTTGGATAGTCGTATGTTATATAATAAAGAACTGAGACTATTCAGCCTTTAAGGGAAAAGTTAAACCTCATAAAATGGGAGGATCACTGGTTGGAGTGGCGTATATCTTTTCATTTTACGCATTTGATCAAGGGTTGTGTAGAAGTGTGGAACATAATTTGGATCATTTATAAAGTGTGCGTTATTCCATTTTGGAAATGGACTCAAAGGTCCATGCCATCGGGATAATATAGCATTTACATCATAAAAGTCTGGAAATTTTAATTCGAATAGAAAATCGGGTGGATTATCAAGTATTTGAAAGGGTCCGGGTAGAAAACGTTTAAGTTTTTCTTTTTCTTCTAAATTAAGTGGTTCCGCATAGGGTAGGTACATATGGAAAACATCTTCACAGAATTTGTGGAATGTAGAATCTTGTCCGCAAGCGGCATAAGTAATGCCAACAGCTCGGGAGGACATGTATTTTAAAATACATCCTCTTTCTGGGTAGAGTAGCTGTGCGAGCAGTTTATCAAGGTTTTTCTTTGGTCTGCCAAAGTTACATTTGTAAGATAGGATTTCAATGTTCTGTCTATTGGTTGTTAATACTGATTTCTGTTTATTCAAAGTCATGTTATATCTGTTTTTAGTGTAAGTAACAAGAAATTCGAAGAAATCTGCCATTCTGGTTAAAGACCAGTCCGACATGCAGCAATTGTCATCGCCCATAATAAGAAATCGCATTTGCTTAATTTCGGTGGGAGTTGCACCAAATTCAAGTAGAGCGTCACATATTACGAAGAGATTAATGTAGCTGTCAAGGTATTGAGTATTTAATAGACCTGATGGTATACCGGCATATTGCCGAGAATAGGCATATCCTGATTGGGATAGGAATATGATATTTCTGAACCATAGGTGTATAAATTCAAGTAAATTATTCATAATTTTGTACATTCGTTCGATTGACATACCTGGATGAGTGGGGTACTCATATGTTGGTTGGTAAGCATGGTCAATTATTAATAAGCGTGGAATGAAATGGGTGAAGAATGTGTCAATCAGAATAAAGGGTATAGTCTGATCAAATGATGACCAATCAATACATAAAAATGTATTATATAATTGTGAAATTTGGTCAATTCGGTGACATCCGCCACGGATAGTTTCATATCCATACATAAGTGCACTCGTCTCTCGACGGGCTTGAGCGTGTAGTGGGAAGGTAAGCATACCTTCACTAGTAATGAATAATTCATCTTTAGCATATACTGGCCTTGCTTTTAATTTGTAAGGGTGTATAGTAGAGATGTGGCATCGTGTGTGCAGTAATGCGGGCCGTGATAGAAAGAATAGAAATAAATCATGAGCAAATTTTTGGATAGATGCGTCTGTTGCGTTCTGTGTCATTTTAAAGAAGAAGGGGAAGCCTGTCTCTTTTATATAATGAATCAGCGTTCTATTTAATTCGTTGGTAGCATTGAAGTGGTAGCCTTTTGTGGTAGGGCGTTTTGCGTATTCAGCAGGATGTGAATATTTAGCATGCGAGCGTACTTTATAATTATGTTTATAAAAATAACCGGCACCAGTGTTGAGTGGTAGACCTATATATAGTGTGTCAACATAATGTAGAGGTTGATAGGGTTTGGCATCAAGGTGATGTGTAACAAGATTAACAACTTGTTCGACTCGATCGGGATCAAGGGGAGCGGTTGGAATTTGTTCACGGTTGAAGTCATCAAACGTAGCTTTCGTTGTACCAAGTGGTCGACAGTAGTCATTCAGGATTGAAGTGTATTGTGGATACTTGTGATAGATTAAGTGTCGCATGAAAGCGTGTGCTTTAAAGCCAGTTTCAGGAGTTGTATCTGATGTGGTTATAATGCGGCCTTTGTGAAAGCGGTATGGGACTAGGTTTATGCCTGGAGAAGGTAACCATTCGGGTTCTGCGTCAATAACGTTGAATTTTGTAAATAATTCAAAATCTTCGCGGCGTTGTGAATTCGTCTTTCTAAGTGTTTGCATCTCTTTGTCGAAAGCAGATTGTAACATTTGGTGTTGACGTTTTTCAAACGTTGGATTACGAAGTGTATCAAATATTGAAACGAAATGTTTGGTTTTGAACCATGATTGTAATTTGAATGAAGATTCTTTACATTTAGTAAAATATTTCCGTTCATAAGCAATTCGGGTATTTCGTTCATTTAGATAATTGCGTATTGAGTTGAATACCATTTTGTATATTTTGTAGTTTAGATTTCGTAGGTAAGCTGTTTGGTTTTACCTATTAAAAAACTCAGTTAAATGATCACCACCAGAAAATCACTTTTTAAAAAAACTTTATTTATTACTACGGCTTACAACTATGTAGCTCTTGCTACTTCTAAACCTAAGAACAGACTGACTGGTATATCTATACGACTATGCTGAAAGAAAAAGTGCGTTTGTTTTTATATTAAGATGTTTACATTAGAAAGGTTAATGCTTAATGTTAAAATAATGATTAGAACGTTTACTTTCAAAAACATATCAGTGAATGTGTAATTATCTACTTATGGGTAAAGAATGTGGAGACGTAACATCTCCCTCCTTAGAAAAGTTCATGTCCTCATGAACATATTTCTTAACTTTTTCAAAAGTTACAAAATTTTCTACATGTTGTGAAAGTTTTGTATAAATTCTTTTCCTAATTAGAAAAATAGCACATATTATACAAAGGCTTATTATGCTTAAAATAATAACTGTAACCAAATAGGAGGAATGATGTGCAAACCTATTTTCAAGAAAAATGGGTTCACTTAGATCCCGTGAAATAAGTTCTGGGCTTTTTATGTGTTCAAGTTTTAAATTAATTGTAGAGTTGATTGGCAAAATGCTAGTATTAAGTGTTGTGCTAAAATCAATTAAATTATCTTTTGTAAGAAATTTTTGATTTTTATAGATAATTTCGCAATTGCTATTTAGTAAAGCGCATTTGGGAATTTTGAATTTCTTAAATTGTTGACAATTCTCAAAAACTTCATGAGTTTGTTTAGAGCATAATAAAAGATTATTTTGGAAAGTTAAAAGAGAAATTTCAAAATTGTTTTGAACTTGTACTGATGTGCAATTTTTAAGTGTGCAGTTTGACTGTATATTTGAATAGCAAATCCATTTTCTTGAAATTTCAATACAATTTGAATACCAAGAGGAACAATAGTATTTGCTAGGTATAATTAACAATTGATTTTGCTCGTTTGGCAGAGGATAAATAAATTCTAGATTACATTTTTGGTTAGTGAATATAGGTATCTTAAGAACTAATACAATCATATCGTCGTAAAATACAATTCCTGACTTACATACTAAGGTTAGTTCCGAAAGATGCTGCAAGGACCATAAGGTTTTATCGTCATAATGGTGTTGCAAAAATGACCAAAGTTCAGTAATTTGTTGAGTTGAAAATAATTCGAGATTAACAGTTTCTAAATGGGCAAAAGAAATAGTTCGCAATATTTTTTCCAAATAATTATGCAAATTTTCCAATTGTGTTTGTTGATTAAGAAGGCTAAATAATAGTTGAATCTCTGTGTTCACTATCTCAAATTCGTTGTGTATTTGTAAGGTGTTAACATTAATTGATTGAATAGCACGGCTAAGTGTGTGAGTAATATTTCCTGCATATGAAGAGAAATCATTAATTTTTTGAATTATTTTGTATTCGTTGCTTTTTAAAATGTTCATGTTTTTGTTTATTAGTTCTAGATCTTCGTTATCTAAGTTGCCTGTGATAAATTTTACGCCTGAACCAAGAAAGTTAAAAAGTCCTCTTTTGTATCTTTCGTTTTTGTTAACTGACGTAATACGCGAGTATATGTCATAGCTGTCATATAAAAGGTTGTTAAGATGATTTAGTTTGTTATGAAAAATAGTATTGTTTAATTTTTGAGATATGATTGATTTTAATATTACTTCGTTTGTAACTGTTAGTTGGGCTATAGTAAACTTAATTTGTGTAAGATTAAAATAAATAAATGTCTTATGATTATGATCAAAAACTAAGGCTTGATCGATTTTTCATTGTAATACCCTGTAGTAGGAACTTCATGTACTTGAAGGGCCTGGTTGAGGGTTGTCAGAAGGGTCAGGAGGCTCCTGTAATGAAACATCTTTTTTAGGTTTCTTTCTTATTCTTTTAATATTTCTGACATGAATTTTCGCTTTTTGCCTGTTTGGTGTTTTTCCAGTTAAAGTGTTATTTTTTATTTTAGTAATTTTTAAGGGAATGTATTTGGGGTTAATTTTACTTGGTTTCGTTTGTTTTTTATAAACAATTTGTTCTTGAGCCAATTCTAATGTCTCATTAGGTTTATTATTTCTTTTCTCTGTATTTTCTTGTTGTTTTCGAAGGGTATTTTGGTACACTTCGTTTATAAAGGGTAAAACTTCGTTTTTCCGTTTTTCATTATATTGCTCGTAAAGAGTTAAGTCATGGTTAATTATGGGTTCATTCATATAGGGTCCATAAATTAGATTAAAAGGTGTAAAACCAGTGGTTGAATGTTTGCTTTGATTGTATATCAAGATGGCTGATGTCATTAAGTTTGGTATTGGTTCGTGAGGGTTTTGCAATTTTAATATTCTTAATTTTTCAACAAGAGTAGAATGTAGTCTTTCAACTAAGCTGTTTGAGGTAGGGTTGTAGGGGGTAGTAAAATGTATCTCAATGTTAAAAAGTTTACAATATTCTTGTACTGTCTTATTTTTGAATTCTAAACCAGAATCAGCTACTATTTTTTCTGGAGTATTATGGTGCGAAAAATAATGTCTAAGTTTATTTAAGACAGAAATTCCATTTTTGTCTTGAATGTGATAAGCCTGAGCATATTTTGAAAATGAGTCAATTATTGTTAAAAAGTTGCAGCTTTGAGTGGAAAAGGTATCTAGGAAAATAGTTTTAAATGGTTTTTCGCTTAGTAGGGGTCCTTGGTAAGATATGTGGTAGGGATTTCTTTCGTATTTTGATTGTAAACAAATATCACATTGATTTATGTATTCCTGAATAGTATCTCGCATTTTTGGCCAGTAATATTTTTCTTTAAGTGTTTGATAAGTTTCATTTATGCCATTATGATTTTTAGTGTGATAATTTTCAATTTTTTGTTTTTGTTGTTCTGTGTTAATGATGTCTTCAAGGTATTTAGTGGCAAAAATTAATTTAGCTGTAGGGTTTAACTGACAATTTACGATATCTTGAAACTTTTGTTTTAGATCTTCTTTGGGGATAAATACTACGAAGGTAGTGTCGGGTCGTATAATTTCTAATAAAATTTTGTTTAAGTGCTCTAGTTCCCTTTCTTTTTGGACACGACAAGAATAATGATTTTTATTAAAGGGTTTAGAGTGGTAACAATAATAATTTTTTCCATAATCGATAACTAAGCGATTTTGTGCAAAATTTAAAGGACTTTCAGAAATCGGTAAATATTTTCCGGTGTTGTCTTGATTTGAATGGACAGTTATGTCTGATTGGTTATCTTCGTTTAATTCAGGAAGTATAAAATCATCGGGATTGGCAACATCGTCACCTATGTTGGGAGCAATTGATTCGGTTTCGTCATTGTTTATTTCGATTCTAGAAAGCGCGTCAGCAACAAGATTTTCTTTTCCCTTTTTATATTTTATTTCAAAGTCAGATAAGAGTTGCAAATTTAGATTTTTGTTTGCTTCGAATTTTTGTTGGCATGCTATTACTTGAAAGGGTTCTTCAAAAATTTGATTTTGATAAAGGCTTGCAATTTTTGGAGTTATTATTGAGTCGGATGCTCCAGAGTCTATTAAAACTGTAATTTGTTTTTGCGGTAAATAAAGATAAGGAAGTTCTGTTTTTAAACAAATGTTATTTAAGTCAATGGTGGATCGTGAGGCAGGTTGGAAAAAATTTTGTATTTCGTCTGATTGAGGTTCGTTTTGGATTTCGTAAAAATTTGGGTCTAATTCATTTTGTGTTGAGAAACTGTCTTCTAAATTTTCTTGTGAAAAGTTTTGGTTCTCGTACTGGTAATTTTCAAAATTTTCACATGTAGGGAAGGAAAGATTATTATCTTGTACTTCAATATTATGCATTTGACGTTGTCGATTTGTTAGAATAGTGGATGTGGACATAGGTTGTGGGGTGTCTCTCGCTGGAATTGCATTTCTGGGGTGAAAAACATTTTGGGGTTTGCCGAAAACTTGTGCATTAGTAGGGAATTGTCTGGGAGGTAATTGTCGGGGTTGAATTGGTATTGGTTGAGATTTCCATACATTATTGTTATTATTTTGTTGCGGAAACTGTTGGGGTCTAACATTTGGGTTTAGTTGTTGTGCAAATGTAGGTCTGGGTAAGAATTGTGAAAATGATGGTTGCTGGAAAAATGATGGTTGGTTTTGCTGAAATCTGTGTGGTACATTAAGTTTTGCAGGTTGTATAACGTTTTGATTGTGGTTTTTAATTAATGGGGTGTGTTGAGTTGTAAATCTAAGTTGTGATTCGAGTAAATTAAATTCGGTTAAGAGTGTGTACACCGAATCGAGAGTAGTTGGTTTTTGTTGAATAAGAATATTTTGTAAATTTGGTGGTACATTTGCCATAAAAGTTATTACTGCTTGATAACTTGTTTGAGAAATAAAAGCTGTTTTAATGTTTTCGTCGCTAACTTCAGCATGGATTTTTAAATGAACTCGGTTTAAAAATGATTTTAGTCTACCGAAAAAGTCCATGTTATTTTCGTTTTTAAGTTTAGAAAAATAATTTATTTCCTGCATGAGAACTTGATAAGAGATGGGATCTCCGTATTTTTCTCTGAGAGCAGTTTTAATTGTTGGCCAGGTGGTCAGGTCTGGTCGTGAAAGTAAAAAGTCTTGCGCATCTTTTACAATTCGCGAGCCTATGCAATATTCTGTTAATTCTGAGTGTTGTACTTTAAACTTATTATAAAACCTATCTATTTTTAAAATAAAAGACTCTAAATGTTCCGGTTTTCCGTCAAATGTTGGGAGGTATGAGGCTAATAATTTAAATTCTTCCATTTTTGTACTCTTACAAACTACTTGATTATTATTTGAAGGGGTTTCTAGTTTTAATTGAGTTAGAAAACTTGCTAAATTTTCAATATTTTCATCAGTCATGAAAAATTGTTTTCTTAATAACTACCTAATCTAAGAAGTTTTTTAACGAATAATCAGCAAAAAACTTACAGGAAGAGCAACGGGCTTCCGATAAAGATCTTCATGTGGTTTTCTCCGCAAAAGGTAAGCGTAGGCTGTATTCTTCGTGTCTTCTGGTGCGTCGGGTTCGTTGAGGAAAATTGGCCTATTTTTCCTCTGGAAAATGGGAAACAGCGTGGGATCCGTCACAATGGTTGCCCAATAAAGGAGGATCGTTTTCACTACTGCGGTCTCTTGATGAACCAGTTCCCGTAGGATAGCTACTAAAGGCTTGAGAACCACACTCTTGCAATGGTATCCCAATAAAGAAGAGCTGTAGCTATCCTGTTCGCAGCGCCAGTTAAATGATCACCACCAGAAAATCACTTTTTAAAAAAACTTTATTTATTACTACGGCTTACAACTATGTAGCTCTTGCTACTTCTAAACCTAAGAACAGACTGACTGGTATATCTATACGACTATGCTGAAAGAAAAAGTGCGTTTGTTTTTATATTAAGATGTTTACATTAGAAAGGTTAATGCTTAATGTTAAAATAATGATTAGAACGTTTACTTTCAAAAACATATCAGTGAATGTGTAATTATCTACTTATGGGTAAAGAATGTGGAGACGTAACAATATAAATATTATTAACTTTAAGAGAATCAAACGTTTTTAATTCAAAATAATTGTTTTCTTTATTAATCTCAAAATTTATTTGATCTAACACACTTTTTGTTATGTCCATAGTTTCTTTAAATTATTTTACTTTACTTATTACACTTGAATGAATTTTTACTACAAGAACAACTTGAAAATCAGATCTGAAACTGATGAGTTGGGCTTTCTCGAGTTTTATTTATATGCAGTTCTTCAACATTCCCCCACTTAAGGCATGCGCCATGCGCATGGCATTGAAAAAACCCCACCACAAACTGTGTTTCAAGGTTAAACTATTCTGTCACTTTGCACTTTACATAATTCCATTTTTTTTGTTCATCATACTGTGTGATTTGAAATTGTTGTATTTGTTCCCGCGTTGCACACTAAACAGATTTCAGGCCTGGTGAATTGAAAAATTGGTTGCCTACATACAACACACGCATTTTTAGATATTTTAAAGCAGCACATCATTTCACCCTTGTAGTGTGCACACACACATTCCGCGGTACCATTAGGAAATTTTTTGGAAAATCTATCCAGACATTGGTAACACAACTTATATTTACCTCTATACCTCGAGGTCACCACATAATAGGATTGCGTGATACACATCTCACTTTTCAGGTAATTGGCATTAGAAACCTCTGTCATCTCTATAGAGCTTTATCTAATTTTAGCAATGCCCCTTTTTCCGGTACACTCTATTTCTTCTAGTTCCTCTTCAAATATATCCATATCTTCATCTGCTTCTTCATTAATAGAACTCAAAGCTGCGATGCGGCTAACTATTGGGTTTGGATTTTCATTCACCAGAAATATAAGTTCGTCATCGTGCATCGCTACAAGTTAATCATTAAAAATATTTTCTTTTATAATTTCGTATTCTTCACGCTGCGATAATGGAATGTATTCAATATGACGAAGCATTTTACAAGCACTATGTTATTTTAACAGACACTATGTATAACTGACTAACTCAAATGTATAAACTTTAATATTTTAGTCCCTGGATCTTCTTAGATATTTATATGAAACTTTTTTTTAGTAAGGGAGGGGGTTGTGTAGCAGTATATTCTCCCAAGGTCAAGACTAAACTCCTAGAAAACTTGAATGTCAAGATGATTTTTGTTCCCTCAAGGTCAAGGTTAAATGTATACAAGGTTTGAGTCACAAGATCAAGGTCAAGGTCCCTCCTCATAAGTGGTCTATTTTAGTCCCTGGATCTTCTTAGATATTTATATGAAACTTTTTTTTAGTAAGGGAGGGGGTTGTGTAGCAGTATATTCTCCCAAGGTCAAGACTAAACTCCTAGAAAACTTGAATGTCAAGATGATGTTTGTTCCCTCAAGGTCAAGGTTAAATGCATACAAGGTTTGAGTCACAAGGTCAAGGTCCCTCCTCATAAGTGGTCTAGAAGTAATATAACCCCCACTACTACTGTTCTAAAGAACTATTTGTTGTTGTTGCTGGGGAGGCGGAGGGGGATGGGGAGGGAAGTGGGATTTGGAGGAGGAGGGAAAATGAGAACTAGCTCACTAGCTGAAGGCTAGAGAGCTAGCTGAAGGCGGGGTCTCTTGTGACGATGTCGGATGTTCTCATCGTAGTTGATTGCCTGTCGAATAAGAGGATTTGAGTGAGTGTCTGCTTGATAATCATTATGGGCTTTTTCGGATATAAAGGTCGTTAGTGGGGTAAGATTGTTGTCTCTCATGAGGCGAGTATATGATGTATGCCAGGGAAGGTCAAGAGCGTTACGTCTGTAGCGATTTTCGAGATTTTGTATGAGTTTTAGGTGACTTGGCGCGGCATAGCCCCAGGCGGTTGATGCATAGGATAGGATCGGGCGAATAATTGTGTTAAGTAGTAGTAGTTTGTTTTTGTGTGAGAGTTTACTATTACCGCGAAGTAAGGAGTATAGGTTTTTGTAGGTGTACATGGCTTTAATGCGTGTGTTTTTGACGTGAACCTCCAAGTAAGGCGCTTGTCGAAAGTAACCCCAAGGTACTTAACGTCGTCCTGCCAATTGATTATATTGCCATTTATTATGACGTGTCCGACAGGTCCCTGTCGTCTATGGCTAAATAAGATGCTTTTGTTTTATCGGAGTTTATTTTGATTTTCCATTTATTTCAGTAGTCTAAAAAGTCGTCTGCTGCTGTTTGAAGGTGTCGCGTCACTTGGCGAGGAAGCAGTGAAGCTGTTTTAATGATTAGGTAGTCAGCGTATCGTGCTTGGTCTGTGGGAATAAGGTCATGGGTAAAAATGTTAAAAAGATGGGGGGAAAGCACGGCCCCCTGCGGTACGCCGGCCATGATATTCCGAGATGCGGATGGACTGTTCCCCACGCGTCTATTTATTTTACGGCCGCGTAGATATGAGTCTGTGAGGCGAGTGATTGTCAATGGGTACCCGCAACAGTCATTTTATAGACCAGTCCCTTTTGCCAAACTTTGCCGAAGGCTTTTTCGACATCGAATAGCAAAACTCCAGTGGCCTGCCTCTGACAGAATCCTTTGGTTATAGATTCCGTCAGCCGCAGGAGCTGGAGTTCCGTATTGTGATCCGGTCTAAATCCGAACTGGTCGTCGGGAATGATGTTCAGTTGGTCTGAAAATGATGTGATGCGGGATAGGATTACATGCTCAGCGATCTTGGAAATGTTGCTAAGTAATTTTGTGGAAAGACATGGTCTTTGCCGGGTTTGGGGATCATTATTACTGTGACATGTTTCCAACGGGATGGAAAGTGTCCCAGTCTTAATATAGCGTTAACAATATTTGTTATTGCTGCGATCCCCTTACGAGGCAGGTGTTTTAAGTGTTTGTTTCGTATGTTATCTTGTCCGGGGGCTGATTTATTTTTTCTGTGTCGTATTATATGTCGTATTTCTTGTGGGGAGGTTGGTTTTAAAGGAATGTCAATTGTGTCGTTTTGTCTCTGTCTGTGTATTGTTCTGTTTACGAGTCGTTCCGTGTCTTCGTCGATGTTGTCGTGTAGTGTCGTGTTTTGTTCGTACGTGTCGGCGACGGCCTCTGCTTTGTCTATGTTTTCATAGACAATACCATTGGCCGTGTGTAATGGTGGCATGTATGTCTTTTTGTTGCGTAGTGCTTTTTGTATTTTCCAAATGCTGTTGTCTTGTGTGTTCAGTGATTCTAGTTTTGTCTGAAAGCGTTCGTTGTGAACTTCACTGAGCTGTCGTCTTGCTAGGTTGTTTAGTCTGTTATATGCATTACGAAGATTAATGGTACGATGGTGTTGGAATAACCTACGAGCTCGGTGTTTTAGAGCTAATAGGTCCTGAAGATGACGGGGAAGGTCGAAATGTCTTCGGTCATGCAATGGTATTACCTCAGTGCATTCCTGGATCGCAGCGGATAGATCGCTTTCTAGCTGTTCTACCGCCCGTTCCAGGTCTGCAGTTGAGTTAATATGGGTGATCGGTAATAGGTGGGTATGGAAAACCCGCCCTAATCTTTCGTAATGAAATATAGTTCGAGTTTTTTGAACGATGTGGTTATGGTCCGGTTCTCCGATTTGAAAAAAGACGGGGTTGTGGTCGGAGGACCCTTGTTGAATAGTTCTTGCGTGAATTTCAAAACGGGAATTTTTATTTACAAAAAAGTCAATTGTGTCGGGTCTGTGGTCGTTGTTGTATGGATAATGTGTAGGTGTATCTGATGCGATGGCCACCGCGTTTGGTAATAATAGCGTCATTTAGTCTCCTACCTCTCGCATTTGTAAGTCGGCTATTCCAAGCGCGGTGTTTCGCATTAAAATCTCCCAACATTATACATTTATTTTTATAATTTAAAATTTCTGTAAATGACTGGATGTTGATGGGGTGGGCAGGTGATGCATAGAATGAAAAGAAGGTGATTTTTCCGTCAGTGGCTGTGGTGATTGATATGGATGTATATTCACAGTGCCTATGTGAGTGATTGATTTCGGCGTGATGTTCCGCCATGAATTGTCGTGTCATGACGATAAAATGAATATCCTACGAAGTTTAGGTGATCACGTGGAAGCAGATGGGTCTCTTGTACCGCAAGCACATCTATGCTGTGATCGAATAAGAATTCGACCACTTCGTGCTTGCGGTTTCGGAGTCCATCCACGTTCCACGTGGCGACCCTCAACGAAGAGAGAATGGAATGAGTAATGTGTTGCATTTTGGATTGGGAGAACATTGGATAGTAGGAACGGGATTAGGGAGGGAAGTAGGTTTGGGTCGTGTTTTGTGATCAGTTGGATGAGGTGCAGGGCGAACTGTTGGTCCGGGGTGGATGTTGATGGCATGGATGATGGCGTGGATGATGGCATGGCTGATGGCATGGATGTTGATGGTTTTGATGCTTGAGCGTATGATCGAGCTGGTTGAGCGTATGTATGATGTATTTGCGATGGATGGTTTATGAGGTAATGGCTGAGTTGTTTTGTTTTTTGGCAATTTTGGGAAGGATTTGCACCCCCTGTAGCTGGCTGAATGGTCCAGGCCATAGTTGGCGCATTTAGGTGGGGTTTCTTTTGTCTCTTTACAGTCGGCTGTGGAGTGGCCCTCTCCGCACTTAACACATTTGGGCTTAGCCGTGCATAGCGTTTGCCCATGATAAAATTGTTGGCATCGGTGGCATTGCGTGACCTGAGCCTTTGGTTTCAAGTCTTCAAATTTAACTTTTAAACTTAAAACCGCTGGCAGGGCAAACAATGCTTCCCTATCCGTAGGTTTAAATGTGGCAAGAACCATAGGGAGAGGATCTTTGTTCCCTCCGCGGCGCATGCGGGAGACTGACGCGACAGAGATGCCCTGACCGATGATATCATCGGCGATATCTTTGCAGGACAACTCCGTCGGGAGACCCCGTACGACGCATCGGGACAAGCGATCCTCGGAGAGGATTGGTGTGGCGGGTTAGCCCCATAGTGTCGATGGTGTTCATGATAGTTTTATGATCGATATTAGAAGTCGGGGTGATGGTGATCCCTTGCTGGGTAAGTTTAGCTTTAGAGAAGCTTTGAGCTCCCAACTTTTTGGATAGCGCTGGCAAGCTTTCCTTTTGGTGGAGGATAATGGCCGGGATTTTCTTGGAATTTTGGGGAGGTTTGGTTTGGGTTTTGGTCGGTTGGGGATTCATTGTTTGTTTGTTGGTGGGTGTTTGTATAGTCGGAGGTGGGGTTTGTTTTCGGGTGGAGGTGTTGTTTGTTTTTGGTCGAGTCGGTGATTTATTGTTTTTTGGTATTGATTTTTTTGGTTTTTTGTGTGTCTGTTGTTTCGTCTGTCTCTTCGTTTAATGTTGCGTATCGGTTGGCTATCATTATTAGTTTTGTATCATATTCAGAGTCGTGAAATAATGACACGGTTCTCTGGCTCCCGATTGGTCGTTCAATTCGCGTTAAATATGTAACTCGAGAAAATCGTTGCTGCAGTGTAATCAGTAGTCCATTAGTTGTCTGACCATCGAAAGAGTAAGCAGTAGTTTGCTCTTAGGTGCAGTATTGGACCTCTAAGTGTAATCGTAGGTTTAGCGATTAGTCAAAGTAGGCCGCTCAATAAGCGTCTACCAAGATTTAAATACGTAGAACCGAAAGTTACAAGTTGCATTTATGCTGTGTTAGAAAGCAAAAGTTTAACGACAAATCGAAGTAGGCCGCTCAATAAGCGTCTACCGAGATTCTATTTCGTAGATCCGAGGCTGGAAACCTGCATTTATGCAGTTTTTAGTGACAAGTGTTCAGTGAAAAGTGAAAGTGCCTAGTGTTTACAAGGGAGTACATTCTTTTACATTATTATTTTTTTTTTTTGCATAATAATTTTCCCTTAACATGACCAAATTTAAACCATATTATTCCCCCCCCCCCGTATTAAAAAACCTGTAAAAACAACCGACTTATCCGTCGGAGCCAGCACTACCTCGGTAGGACCCACCGCTACGGAGTCCTACTTAAAGGAGCAAAATCGAAAGCAGGAGCTTCGCATAGCGGAGCTCTCTGAGCAGGTGAAGACTCTAACGGACAGGATCGGCAAACTTACTGACACTCTTGCAAAATTCACTTCATTCGCCTCCCCCGCATCACCTACCCCATCTCCCAACTTTGAGGACATAGAGATGTCCAGCTTGCCCGCTGATGGTTTCTTACCCATCAAAAGCAAAAAACGACGAGCCTCCAAAACCCCATCACCAAACCACTCCTCAACTTCCTCCTCCTCGGACTCGGACGATTTGGACTATGACACAAAATTAATAAAGACAGCAAATCGTTACGCGACATTAAACGAAGAGACAGACGAAACAAACACTCAAAAAACCATAAAAATCAATACCAAAAAACAAAAAACCACCGACGCGACCAAAAAACAAACAACTCCTCCACCCAAAAAACAAACCCCACCTCCGACTATACAAACACCCACCAACAAACAAACAATTAACCCCCAACCGACCAAAACACAAACCCAACCTCCCCAAAATCCCAAGAAAATCTCGGCCATTATCATCCACCAAAAGGAAACCAGCGCTATCCAAAAAGTTGGGAGCTCAAAGCTTCTCTAAAGCTAAACTTACCCAGCAAGGGATCACTATCACCCCGACTTCTAATAACGATCATAAAACTATCAAAAACACCATTGACACTATGGGGCTAACCCGCCACACCAATCCTCTCCCCGAGGATCGCTTGTCCCGATGCGTCGTACGGGGTCTCCCGACGGAGCTGTCCTGCAAAGATATCGCTGATGATATCATCAGTCAGGGCATCCCCGTCGCGTCAGTCTCCCGTATGCGCCGCGGAGGGAACAAAGATCCTCTCCCTATGGTCCTCGCTACATTTAAACCTACGGACAGGGAGGCATTGATTGCCCTGCCAGCGGTTTTATGTCTTAAAGTTAAATTTGAAATCTTGAAACCAAAGGTCCAGGTCACCCAATGCCACCGATGCCAGCAATTTTATCACGGGCAAACGCTTTGCACGGCTAAGCCCAAATGTGTTAAGTGCGGAGAGGGCCACCCCACAGCCGACTGTAAAAAGTCAAAAGAAACCCCACCTAAATACGCCAACTGTGGCCTGGACCATCCAGCCAGCTACAGGGGGTGCAAATCCTTCCCAAAATTGCCAAAAAACAAAACAACTCAGCCATTACCTCACAAACCATCTATCGCAATCACATCTACATACGCTCACCCAGCACGATCATACGCTCAAGCATCAAAACCATCAACATCCATGCCATCAGGCAAGCCATCACCCATGCCATCAATATCCACCCCCGACCAACAGTTCGCCCTTCACCTAATCCAACTGATCACAAAACACGATCCAAACCTACTTCCCTCCCTAATCCCGTCCCTGCTATCCAATGTCCTCCCAATCCAAAATGCAACACATTACTCATTCCATTCTCCCTTCGTTGAGGGTCGCCACGTGGAACGTGGATGGACTCCGAAACCGCAAGCACGAACTGGTCGAATTCTTATTCGATCACAGCATAGATGTGCTTGCGGTACAAGAGACCCATCTGCTCCCACGTGATCACCTAAACTTCGTAGGATATTCATTTTATCGTCATGACACGACAATTCATGGCGGAACAGCCATTCTCATTAAATCTCATATCAAACATCACGCCGAAGTCAATCACTCACATAGGCACTGTGAATATACATCCATATCAATCACCACAGCCACTGACGGAAAAATCACCTTCTTTTCATTCTATGCATCACCTACCCACCCCATCAACATCCAGTCATTTACAGAAATTTTAAATTATAAAAATAAATGTATAATGTTGGGAGATTTTAATACGAAACACCGCGCTTGGAATAGCCGACTTACAAATGCGAGAGGCAGGAGATTAAATGACGCTATTATTACCAACAACGCGGTGGCCATCGCATCAAATACACCTACACATTATCCATACAACAACGACCACAGACCCGACACAATTGACTTTCTCGTAAATAAAAATTCCCGTTTTGAAATTCACGCAAGAACCATTCAAGAAGGGTCCTCCGACCATAACCCCATCTTTTTTCTAATCGGAGACCCGGAGCATAACCACATCGTCCAAAAAACTCGCACTATATTTCATTACGAAAGATTAGGGCGAGTTTTCCATACCCACCTATCACCGATCACCCATATTAACTCAACTGCAGACCTGGAGTGGGCGGTGAAACAGTTGGAAAACGATCTATCGGCTGCGATCCAGGAATGCACTGAGGTAATACCATTGCATGACCGAAGACATTTCGACCTTCCCCCTCATCTTCAGGACCTATTAGCTCTAAAACACCGAGCTCGTAGGTTATTCCAACACCATCGTACCATCAATCTTCGTAATGCATATAACAGACTAAACAACCTAGCAAGACGACAGCCCAGTGAATTTCACAACGAACGCTTTCAGACAAAACTAGAATCACTTAACACACAAGACAACAGCATTTGGAAAATACAAAAAGCACTACTTAACAAAAAGACATACATGCCACCATTACACACGGCCAATGGTATTGTCTATGAAAACATAGACAAAGCAGAGGCCTTTGCCGACAAGTTGTAAGGGGCTTCTTGGTGTATTAAGGATACCCCTATAATTAAAATTAAAACACACACCGGCTTAACTTGATGCATATAATCAACAACAGTAAATAGTAAGCTTTAATAACAAAGTCTTTCATAACTTAATATTCTTAAGAGTAAATCCAATTAACTAGCACGGACTACTTTGTATCACAGGTTGTTGCAGTTTGTTATTAATCGAAATTATGACTTAAATGACTGGGATTAAGGCTAGGTCACCTGGCTTATAAACTACATGTTTAAGTACATAGAATCACTGAGTTATACCTCTTTATACTGGGGTTTCCTTGGTCAAGTAAAGTTTTGCCTTAATAAATAATAAAATTAGGGTTTATTTTACATATCTTTAGGTTTTGCTTTGGTTTAGGGAGGTTGATGGATACGTTAATTCATTACAGTTACTTATCTGTCTATCCTGATTCGTTGGCGCAAGTAAGCCACACTGCTCCTGGTGTCTGGTATAATGGGGCGCTGGCTGAACTAGGGGTTACTAGGATGGCATTATTCTAGTGCTGGTAATGGCACACGAGGATGTGAAAGTAAGTCACAACGGCTTTTGTTAAGTACGTCAAAGCATGATGAAGGAGGACGAAGTGCGATGAAGGAGGACGAAGTACGACGAAGAAGGACGAAGTACAACGGAGAACGATGAAGAACGACGGAGAAGGCCTAGCGTTGTTGAGTGGCCTTAGGCGAAACAGGGCACGGTCATGCGAGCTCCTGTAGCGGTCGGTTTTTTTATGGTCATCGGTGGTTGGACCATGGCTTAATATGTTTTGAAATTGAGCCTGATAAGACACTGATTCCTCAAAAATACGTGGTTCCTTCGCCGAAAATGGCACTAAACACTGGCACAGCTGATACCCACACTAATGGGCTATCAGAGAGCGGAAGGCGCACGAGGAATGCCCTTAAATTGCTTTTAAAATATAATTTTAATTGCACGTTTCGCTAGAAACTTCTAGCCGAAACCGCGGGCTTGTGTGTCTGTCAAGAATATTCGCGGTTCTTCCTCAGCTGACGGTTGACCTTGACCGTTACTGGGAACAATCTAAATAATAGAATTTGCGCTCGAACAGCTGATTTACGCTGCTGTAAGCCGATACAAAGTCTCAGGTTTTGTTTTGTGATCAGTTGGATTAGATGAAGGGCGAACTGATGGTCGGGGGTGGATGTTGATGGCCTGGGTCTGGCTTGGCTGATGGCATGGATGTTGATGGTTTGGATGGCTGTGTTTTGTTTTTTGGCAATTTTGGGAAGGATTTGCACCCCCTGTAGCTGGCTGGATGGTCCAGGCCACAGTTGGCGCATTTAGGTGGGGTTTCTTTTGACTTTTTACAGTCGGCTGTGGGGTGGCCCTCTCCGCACTTAACACATTTGGGCTTAGCCGTGCAAAGCGTTTGCCCGTGGTAGAATTGCTGGCATCGGTGGCATTGTGTGACCTGGGCCTTTGGTTTTAAGTCTTCAAATTTTACTTTCAGACCGCTGGCACGGCAAACAATGCCTTCTTGTCCGTGGGTTTAAATGTAGCGAGTACCATAGGGAGAGGATCTTTGTTCCCTCCGCGGCGCATACGCGAGACTGACACGACGGGGATGCCCTGACTGATGATATCATCGGCGATATCTTTACAGGACAACTCCGTCGGGAGACCCCGCATGACGTATCGGGACAAGCGATCCTCGGGGAGAGGATTGGTGTGGCGGGTTAGCCCCATAGTGTCGATCAAAAAATCTATTTAACAGAGAGCCAGTGACGTTCACAAGCTCCACCCACCGGGCAAACACGCTTCTCTGGCTCCCGATTGGTCGTTCAATTCGCGTTTAATATGTAACTCGTATTGTTTTAGAATCTGCAAAAGAAACAAGAAAAAGCACAGCAACACCTCCAAGGAAATTCCTCTAAAATATTATTTAAAAGCAAACGGTCTTTTTTAGGGTCACAATTATTTTTAAAAAGAATTTTATTACATGGAACTGTAATTCAAAAACTCAAAAACAAATTGACCGATTTTATTGTAACATACATTAGTTGATAGAACAGCCAAAGCCCCACATACTGATATTCAATACTTTTCTGTAACCCAACGGGTTATCGAGATATCGTTAAGTAAAAATTCGCGAAAACTGCTAAGGTCGAGCTACGAGATTCGTCATTTTCAGAGGTTATTATTTTTGTTAATAACTCTGCAATGCGTTGACCGATTCCAATAATTCAAACGGCAATATATTGGTATCGACTCGACACAACTAAACATATAAGTCTTAATGTAGCTGCTGTAATAGCTACTTACCCATAAAGAGGCAAAGTTAATGTATAGTAAGGGGAAGTGATCACATCGTTAAAAACACGGAAGCGTACAAAAATGTGTCAGTTTAAGATCTGATTCTACATGACGTATACCCAAACATACCCTATATTTTTTCGGTTTTTTAGTCCAAAACCATATGCGTAGGCGAAGTTCGGTTATTACGCCGCGGCCGACGCCGGTTTTTCTGTCGAAAGTTGTGCCCCCAGGAGCCGCATCTTTTGGCTATAACAGGTTTTTGAAAAAATATTTTTTTTAAAAGATAACGAATTTTTTATTAAAAAGTTTTCAAAAATGTTATTCGTTGGAATCAAAAAACTTATTTTGGCGATAACTCCGCTACCGAGTATCGGACTGACACATTAAGCACACCAAATGTAGGGCTCGACGAGACGCCCATTCCGACGTAGGCCAAACTGGGCTGACTCCAATAGTCCCGGAGCTATTCGCCGTTTCGTGAAAAAATTGGGACATTAGTTATTATTTTTGTTAAAAACTCCGCAATGCGTAGAGCGATTTGAATAATTTAAACGGCAGTAGATTGGCATCGACCCGACACAACTAAGCATATAAGTCTTAATGTTTCAGCTGTAATAGCTACTTATCTATAAAGAGGCAAAGTTAATGTATAGTAAGGGGAAGTGATCACATCGTTAAAAACACGGAAATGTACAAAAATGTGTCAGTTTCGAATCTGTTTCTATATGACACACACCCCAACACCAAATTTCAACGACTTCGGTTTAGTAATAAAAGAGTTTATATATTGCTGTTTTTTAGTTCAAAACCATTTGCATAGGCAACGTGGCGTTATTATGCCGCGGTCGATGCCGGTTTTTCTGTCCAAAGTTGTGCCCCCAGGAGCCGCAACTTTTGGCTATAACAGATTTTTTAAAAAACTATTTGGTTTAAACAATAACGAATTCTTTATTAAAAAGTTTTCAAAATTTTAAACCATCGGAATCAAAAAAATTATTTTGGCGATAACTCTGTTACCGAGTATCGGACCGACACACCAATTGCACCAAAGTGTGGGGCTCGACGAGACGCCCATTCGGACGTACGTCAAACTGTGCTGCCACCAATATAGTGCCGGATACTCAAGATTTGAACGAACCGCGCTTAAACCGTTATTATTTCTTAGACGTGGACGACGCGATAAACAAAAGAACGAATTTCGTCGATCAAGTTGTAGATAGGGAACTGATCGAGACGGTAGAGCGCACGTTGCGTAGGGTTAATCCGTTTTTTTTAATAAGAATTTAAATAAAACGGCCGATCCGATGGTTTATCCGTTACTTTTTCCTTGCGGCAATTACGGTCGACATTTGGACGTTAAAGATCGAAACGGTAGGACGGTTTCGTGTCGCCAATTTTACCGTTATAGAATACAAATACGGCAAGGCTTCAGTAATATACATAGGGGGCATAAATTGTTTCAGCAATATTTAGTAGACGCTTGGTGTAAAGCTGAAGCCGACGTATTACATTTTATACGGCAAAATTAAAATCTATTTCGGCTCGCGCAAGAAGACGCGTTAAATCGATATCGAAATAGAAGACGTGCGATAGAAGCGGCGGGAGCGCAGATTCCGGACGATCTACCCGGGAACGTCGGACGGCCCGTAATTTTACCGACCTCTTTTGAGGGCGGCGAACGAAATTTGGAACGACGCTATCAGGAATCGATGTCGATGGTGGCTCGATTTGGTAAACCGGACCTAATAATAACGTTTACATGTAACCCAAATTGGCGGGAAATTAGAGAAAATTTGGGACCACATGAAACTTATCATAATCGTCCGGATTTAGTTTGTCGGGTTTTTCACGCCAAGAAAAAGGTTTTAATAAATCAATTGATTCATGAACAAATTTTCGGCGTACGACTACGTCATCGAATTCCAAAAACGTGGTTTACCGCATATGCATCTGGTGGTAACGTTTGTAAACGATGACAAGATTCGGACCGTTGAGGACGTTGACCGCATCGTTACGGCTGAAATCCCAGACGCAGGCGACCAGCCGATGTTGTTCGAGTTGGTAAGCAGCAATATGATCCACGACGGTTGCGCAAACGATAATTCGGGCAATCGGGCCGGCTGTTGGACGGAGGGAAAGGGATGTCGTTTTTCATTTCCGTTCGAATTTCGCGAAGATACCCTAATTAATCGTGGATCAAATCAGAGGCCGTTGTATAAGCGTCCGAATAACGGTCGATGGGTCAACCGGAGCGGATGGATTTACGACAATACGCGTTGCTTGCCGTATAATTCCTACGCCCTGGCGAAATACAACTGCCATATTAATTTTAAGGTCGTAGGATCGGTTAAAGTGGTGAAATATTTGTATAAATATTTACTCAAAGGCTACGACAGAATGCAGGTTCAATTGGACGCGGAAAATCAATTAGATGAGGTACAAAGATACCTCAATTGCCGCTACGTGTCCTCCACAGAGGCAGCGTGGCGTTTGTACGAGTTTAAAATCCACGAAAAATCACACGCTGTCATGCTCTTGCCGATCCATTTGCCAGGTTTTAGGGAAGCGGTAATCGAAGAGAACGACAACGTCGAGCAAATCGACGCGATATTGCAAAGGCCGTCCTAGTTGGAGGCTTTTTTCGCTTTAAACGCCAGAAACCCGGCCGCCATGGTTTATTTCTATAGAGAAATACCCGATCATTTTACCTGGAACAACGGAACGACCAGCTGGAATCTCAGGAGGGTGGCAAGCAAGACCATCGGCATGGTGTACGACATAAGTCCAAACGATCCTCAAATAGACAAGTTTTATTTGAGAGTACTGCTTAACCACGTACATGGTCCAACGTCTTTTGAGGATTTGCGTACGGTAAACGGCGAATTATGTCCTGATTGTAGGACAGCCTGCAATCGAAGGCATTTATTAAGAGACGGTATAGAGTACGCAGATTGTTTGGAAGAAGCGGTCGTGCGCCAACAACCGGAGTGTTACCGTAAATCATATACAATTGTGGCGTCGGTTTAAGCTTGACTTAATGGACGATTACCTTAGGCGAGGCGATTCTTACGCCCACGCTCTAAATAGGTGCGTTCAAACTGTCAACTTAATCCTCGGTCGTATTCGTCAGGGAATAACTTTGCGCGATTTAGGGATCGATCTGGAGGACGACGATCGTCAACGAATCGAGGAAGAGGGGGAGGCCGGCGGCGAAATACAGCCCGATGGCATACTTGGCGGCCGCGACGATTTGCAGGACGACGGCGATCGGGTACAGCAAGTCTTTTACGAGGTGGATCGCTTGAATTCCGATCAAGAGCTTGCTTTTGTTCAGATAGTCAATGCGGTTAGGTTTTTAGTGAACGTCAATGCGGCGACGCATTTTCGACCCGAAATCGTTGCGGCACTAAGGGCGGGCGGAATTCCGGACTCCACGATTTTCGACGATAAGCCACCGCGTATCAACGTTTTTTATTTAGACGGGCCAGGGGGGACGGGAAAAACGTATTTATATAATACGATTTTTACATTTATTCAAAACTAAATGGGAAAATCTTTCGTTTCCGTAACGTGGACTGGCATTGCCGCAAATCTTTTAATAGGGGGACAGACGGCGCACAAAGTTTTTAAATTGCCTTTAAATATACAGCCAGACACGCGATGTGGCTATCCGGTTGACGATCGTCGATCAACAGCGATTAAAAACGAGGCGCTTATCGTATGGTACGAGGCTCCGATGAGTCATCGAGCGGCGATCGAAAGTATCGATAGCTATTTGCGCGATTTAATGCGGCGACCGGATTTACCATTTGGAGGCAAATGTGTCGTATTTGGCGGGGACTTTAGACAAATTTTGCCAGTAGTCAGAGTCGCCGGCAACGCAAATGCCGAAATCGTCGACGCTTGTATTAAAAGGTGGGCTTTGTGGCCGACTATAACACAATTGGCTCTAAAGGTAAATATGCGCGCGATCTTTCAACAAGGAACGCGCGTTCGGTTCGACTTACGCAGATTATCTGTTACGTGTAGGGGAAGGGCAGGTGCCATATGTGGAATTTCCAGATATGCCACACGTGCCCAGGAACTTAATCGAGTTGCCATCCCCTATCACGGTAACATCGCTTGATGCATTAATAGATTTCGTGTTCGGAGATTTAAGGCAAGACGCCGCCGCCGCCGAATTCGACGGACAGCGTGCAATTTTATCGCCCACCAATGCGTCGGTCGAACAACTAAATCAAGAAATATTAAATCGCGTGCCCGGCGTTGAAAGATCGTATTTTAGTATCGATACGTATAACCAAGAGGACGCTGACGAGTTTCGCGTAACGATGGACGACTTGCACGCGGTTAAAAATACCTGCTTACCATTACACGTCGCGGCGGGCCAATGTAACGGCACGCGATTAAAGGTTCTCAACATGGGGGATCATTTGATCGATTGCGAGGTATTGACCGGTACATCCAAAGAGCGCGTCATGTTGCTCCCACGGATGGAAACGATCGCGACGGATCGGAACTTGCCGCGCCCGATGACAAGACCTACAATTTCCCTTGAAATTAGCATTTTGCTTAACGATTAAGAAAAGTCAGGGGCAAACTTTAGCTAAGGTAGGGGTCTTTTTAAAAACGCCGTGCATTTCTCACGGACAATTGTATGTTGCGTTGTCGAGAGTGGGAAGTCCGGAAAATTTGCGCGTGTTCGTCGAAAAAACGATTGCGCAAGGAACACTGCGCGCGCGCTCGAAAAAAGTATTTACGAGTAACGTCATATTTTATGAGATTTTCGGCGTTTGCGACCGACCGGTACAGAGAAATATGATACAAGAGGAGGACGCCGACGATTTCCAGGATGAGGACTTAATTTTAAGTCCTAACACTGAAAATCGGTTGAATTTGGCGGAAGCAGAATATTGGGAGCCGCGTGACGCCCTTATTCAAAACGCCACTTTCACGGAAGAAACTCTCTTGGCACCTCCTGCGGCACCGATGCCGACGCCGCGCCGCCGCGAACCTCCCGTGAGGTTAATACGTACGCCCACGAATACGCCGATTTCGGATGAGGAGGTGTTACCGCGCGGGTGGGCACAAGTGTTACCATATCATACGGACGCGGAATTGCGAGCGAGACGCGCCAGCGGCGATCAGGCTGGAACGTCGCGGCTTAAAAAAAAACAACTTTTTCCAAATTACTTTCCATTAATATACTGTTTCGCCGCGTAGACTTAAGTTACATTTATAAGTTAGAATAAGTTGTACATATGTTTCAGTAGATTAGAAAAAAAAAAAACAAAAAAAATACAAAAAAAATAAAAAAACAAAAAAAAATTAAACACTTTTGCGTCAATTAACTAACATCGTTAATATTTTTTAAATAATGTGTCAACAGACACATTGCGTAAAAAATATTCTTTTTGTTACTTAATTTTCACAGATTTGTTTTGGCAATTGCTAATTAGCAATTGTCCATTGTTGTTTATAATTCATATTTAATAAATATGAATTGTAAGTCGTACAACGCTGATGAGGCCAAGGAAGGCCGAAACAATTGCTATTTATAATTCAACGGTTCTTTTCAGAACCACAAGTATTTAAGAAAGAATTCGAATACATATATCTTATTCGAAGAACTAGCTGTGTGGTCACCCGCATGAGTGCCCTAGATCAATGGGCGCCCTAGATCAAAACGGGCGCAATAGATCATATAATATTACGTTTAACAAAAATTAATTGTGTAGGAATCCAATCAACTGCGAGATTAATTCAAGATAAACAATACAAATTTTTGTTGGATACTTATTAGTTAGGGACCTATCGCCATTGTCCTAAAAATTAATATTTTTAAATTTATTATTTTATTTTTCAAGATTTTACCTTACAAAAACATACAAATTTTATTAAAAATAAAATAGAGAAAAACCAAGGCCGATAGAAAAAAATACTCAAGGACAACATTATACTACATGTAAATGATAAACATTATACTTCTATAATATATTTTTGTCGCACTAATAGATCAGGAGATAACCACATGTAGTTAAGAAAGAAAACAATTCGTGTTTATATCCTGTATTAATACATTATTTTAATATTACATTTTTAATTATTAGATCAGGAGATAACAACAAGTATATCAGAAAAAAAAGAATTCTTGTTTATTTGATATTTTAATAGATTTATATTTTAATACATTATTTTAATATTACATTATTATTTAATAGATCAGGAGATAACCACAAGTATTTTAATATTATATTATTAATGAATAGTCCAGGAGATAACCGCAACTATTTCAGCAACAAAAAAATTCCGGTTTATTTCCTTATTTTAACAGAGACATTATCTCCTTATTTTATAATCTATTGCGCCTATTTTGATCTAGGGCACCCATTGATCTAGGGCACCCATGCGGGTGACCACACAGCTAGGTTTCTTTGGTTTATTTCAGGTTTTATGCCGTTTTTGCGATCACCCGGGCGAATTACCAAATTATGAAATGACGGCACGTTTCGGGGGCTCCTTTGTATTCTCACAGAAACAAATCTCCGTATGACCCCGGGCTCGCAGTCATTATCCTGTTCTATTGATACAGGCCAACGGCCGGAAATTTGTCTACGGGATTAAAACCATAAGGGTTTTATAGTAAGTTGTAATTAGCTGTACAAATAAAATTCAAAACTATTGCTTGACTCCTGACTTACGGATTAGTCCAAACAATAGTTCTTGCTACCGCTTGTCTGCCGAATTACGGATTAGTCCAAGCAGGATAAGTTAAAAACTATTGCTTGCCTCCCGAATTACGGATTAGTCGAAACAATAGTTCTTGCTACTACTTGCCTCCCGAATCACGGATTAGTCCAAACAATAGTTCTTGCTACTACTTGCCTCCCGAATTACGGATTAGTTCAAGTAGGATTTATTTGCACAACCAAACTAAAGCTGGTTCAAACGGTAGTGACTATTTTTATCAAAAATATATCCCGTTGGGGGGTTCAGAGCAGAAAGTTAAACGGAGGTTTAAGGTTTACCTGGTGAAATCAATTGCGGTCTTGTTCGGTAAGCTTGACAAAAACTGGCGGCTGAAGCGGAGGAATCGGTATGATCGCTTGTAGGACTGGTAAGTTAGAGAAAAAGGCGGCGGAAAATCGGCTGGCGGTTTTTAACCTTAAAAATTTCTTGTTGTCGTACAGGTACAGGTACTGTGTATCGACTCCGTTCTTGATTGAGGGAACGGGCAATTTATAGTAAAATGTTCTCCACCAAAAAAAAAACAGTAGTTCGGTACCAAAGTTTAGCCACGGAAACACCCGAAGTGAAAGCCGAACACAAATGTGGAAAATTACGCTTTTTCACCGGGAAATTCGGGAAAATTCATATGTGTGTGAAAGTAGGCAAGCCAGTTTACTAGTCTTGGTACCTCTATTTATGGTAAAAAATCATTATTTTTGGAAGAAATAAAGGTAGAAACTTAGGTGCGGGAAAATCGGAGTTTTCACAGGAAAATCAAAGTCCATGGTAACTGTAAGTTAATGTACAATACAGGCTCAACCTAGTATGATATTTCCTGGTATCTTGGGAAATTCTTGGTTCATCATTATTCCTTCCCTTCCACATAACCTAGACCACATTTGAGCACCAAAACAAAGTAAAAGGATTGACTATTGCCTTCGGTAAGTGATAGCACACATGTGACATTTTCCAATGTTTCACGGGAAATTGACTAACAATCATTCTTTATTTATGGCTAGGACTAAAGACCTAAGGTGTAGGTTACTTCGTTACAACCCTAGTTTGACATATGTCAGCTGATAAACAGATCTATTTTTTTTAATAAGTTAAAAATACCTATTTTTAATTATAATCTAATGCTGACTAGATTAGTGGTCTTAAACCGCGTAAGAGCAATCCTAAAGGTTCCAAGGAGGGGGACCGAGGTAACCTGTGCACAAGCTAACCGTGGACCCTTAACAACCCTTCTTAATATCACAGTTAATAGCGTAAAAATAGTAAAAACAATAAGCCGTTATTGTTCGCAGGTGTTCTTTAGTTGCCTTCAGTGCCTGTGACCTCGGTTGGGGCTTTCCATCCAGTTCCATGGGTGTAATAGGTGGTGAATAGTCTCGGTATGGTGTGTCACCGATAGTAAATATATGGAATAATCCTACCTTAGTAATTCCGCCAGCCTAGGACTGGTAAGTACGCTTACCCTCGACCTATCTATAGGGTATTTATCGATTAGGGGGGTGAGATAACCAGGACCTAACAGGATTTACTTCTATTAGTCCTAGGTAAGAGCCGCTTGGCTGAGTATTGTCGTGAGTCTGCCGGAATGTTGGATAGAATGGGCAGTAATGAGTATCCTAGTCTGACCGCAGCTGTATGAATCAAGCTAGGAATCCACCAAGAAAAGGCCTAAAAGACGCAGGGTTTTAGTAGTCGGAAAAGTAAATACAAGGTAACATTCAGCAAGTAAATCTCATAAACTACAACTAGTTTAAAGGAAATCGTGACTAAAAGTTAAGTAAAATCATAGGAGGGGTTGTAAAAATCAAGAAAATTGGCAAAAAGGGACTCACCTGGGTTGGTACGTGGCCTAGAAGTGTTAGAAAACTCTAAATTTCTCCGTTAGTAGTTATGCTGTGATTGTTCTGGATCAATTGGTAACATGCCATCCAGTTCTCCGAAGTGGATGGCCAGTTTGCTGAAGAAGTGGTGTCCAGTCCCGAAGAAGTGGTCAACCCAAGGTCATTCTGCAAGAAGTGATCACCAATGACGTCACTTGACCAGTGGCTGTTGAAATTCCAATGACGTCACTTGGCCAGTGGCTGTTGAAGATGTCCAAGAGGGTTGCAAGGGGGTTGCAAGGGAATGCCATAAAGGCCTGTGCGAATAGGGGATGTGATCACGTGACTTATGTTCTACAGAGTGAGTCTGCTTGGGGTTTATACAGGGTGCTCTAGTGACATGCAACTGTCATTTGTCATTTGTGCTCTCTAGCCAAGCTGTCAAGTGCCACAAGGTCTTAGACTACTTAGCGTTAACGTATGCCTGCTGAAATTCTCTAATGGTTGAAACTTCCTAATATTAGTTACCCATTCTCGGTCACAAGTGCCAATGTATGGAGTAGAAAATGACGTCACGCATAGCATTGGGGCCTTATTATTTCAAGAGTGGCACTATTTGAAAAATGTCGAGGTGAGAGAGATTGCTATCAGCCGGTATACCGAAGGTACTTTTTCCGCTATGTGCGCACGTTTTTCTCCTATGCTTTCTGTAAAAGACTAATTTTGGTTTGCTGCGCAGGGGACAAAAGGCCTTAGTAGTTTTCTGCGAATATCTCGAGATCTAAGTGATCGATTTGAAAAATTCTTTTTTTGTTGGATTGCCGTGTTGCAATGCTATGTATTCTTAGAGAGATGGAGAAGCCAAAAGGGCATTAAAGTGCTTGACCTTGGTAGTTTTTGCCAGATATCTCGCGTTATAGCGATGGGATTTGAAAAATGTTAGTGTTACAAAGGGGGGAGGGCATGACAAAAAGGTTGTATTATGTATGTGACCCAGCTGTGCAGCTCGAGTTAAAAGGCTTTTATTTTTACGGTAAATAATATTATTATTATATGGATTTTAAAATGATCAAAATGTGTGCTTTTGTGAAGACAAAATCGAGTATACTCAAGATAACCCATGACCCTGTTTATCAAGAATTTAAAATAACATGTTTACGTAAAGCTTACTAATGAGCTAATTTAGAACAAAGACGGATAACCTATGAACTTGTTTTTCATAAATTTATCATGATGTTTTAAAATACAACAAAAAATAGAAACTAAAGGGGATACGAGGGTGATTTAAATAAAACAAGACACTTTTTTTAAATTATATTTTAATGTTAACCCACTTCATCTACACCATCGTATTTACAAACCGTGTTATGAATATATGTCTTCGCAAATTCCTGATAGTTGGTATAAAGTTTTGTGTACAACAGCACGGCATCTACAAAGTCAAGGTTCCATTCGTTTGGTAATTTAGGATAAATGTGTGTAAATTTTTCCTCAATAACATGTTTACAGGTTTGAATACTGAAACAAATCCAGCCTCTGAGCCATGTGAAATTTTTCCATAATCTTCTTGTTACAAGAGGTCATCGAGTTCCCAATCAATTTTATTTAACCAATAATTTTCTATCTGCTGAGAGTTTTCCATAATATTAGAATGTTTTTTTAATGATTATTATTATTGAATTCAAATTGTCCTTTTCCAGTCGTCTTTCTTTTATGTATTTTTTTAGGATTTTTTCCTAAACTTGAATTTCGACAAATATCACACGTGTACGAAGCTATGCTATTGCCTGGGCTAATTTTTACCAAGTCGAGTCTCTGAAACTTTTCACACCGAAGGGAATGATATACTTGTGGAACATTGGCATTGCTTCTCATTTCTAAAGAAAAGCAGCAGACGTGTGTTCTACAGCGCTTTAGAACTACAACTGAAATTATTTGAATTATTTAGAAGCTTTTTACCATAATGCAACCAAGGAAAACTAATTGGTTGGTTTTGTTCTGCCAAATGTAGAATTATTATTATTATTATGAAAGTCCCTGTTTAAAACACGTTCATCAGTAAGACTTTAAACACTAAAGCATGAAGAAGTAAGAAAAAATGCCAATACCTGTAAAATATATATGTCCTAAATGTAAAGGGAAAACTGGTTTACAAAACTATTACTGTATACCATGCACATGGGATCAAGATATTACTAAACCTGGTGGATGGAAGCACACGCCCCCCAAATACTTTAGAAACCCAAAAAAATGGTGAAAAAACTAAAAAATAAGTAATGCTATGTAATCTTGTATAATAATAGGTCATAAAAGACATTTTTTTATTTTTATCTTATAATATATTTTTTAAATTAATTTTAAACAACATTAGATTTATCTATCTAACTGTTATGTTTACTATCTAATCCTAACCATTTAACAAACACTTTATTTTTAGAGCGTTTTAAGATTTTTTCCACCAGGTAGACATCAGGATACGTTACTTTTTGCAGCTGAAGTTCATAAAATCCTCCCTTAATTTCATTTTTCTTGTCATCTTCCAATATGTATGTGATGGGATTCGTAAGCTGAATTTTCTTTATAGTAAAGATTTCCGTCGACCAATTAGGCATGTACATTTTATCAAACACACCACGAATTTTTGAAATGTGCACATGATCTCCAATCATATATTTAGGTTTAAAAGTCATTTTTATATGACTATAGGCGGTATTTAACAACATTTGTTCATGTTTTTTCTTCGGCAGGTTTCATGCCGATTGTGCGATGCTTTCGATTATTATATGCATTTACTATTTTAGATAGTAAATCCAACCACTTGTAGGACCCTTGGTAATTAAATTTTTTAGTGTTCTGTTTACTCTTTCCACTATTTGTGCTTTTTTTTTCGCTATAAGAGCTGTAGTGTTTTACTTTAAATTTTTTTAACACTTTTTCCATGGAAGAATTATAAAATTCTTTACCCAAATCGGTTTGAAGATGTATGGGGGCTTGCACCTTAAAAACTTTTTCCATAGCCTGAGATACTTCATGCCCCGTTTTGGTTTTTAAAGGGAAAGCCCAAACGTACTTTGAAAAACAGTTAATTACAACCAAAATATACTTGAATCTACGTGTAAGCTGTAACCTAAGAAGATTATTTTTGTCACTAAGGTGTAGTTTAAGGTGTTTTTCTACAACAACAACAACAACAACAAAATGAGTCGTAATATTCTAAAAGTGACTGAAAATGTGATTTTGGACGATTCTATAGTGAGCTATCAACTACATACCCATCAGCCTTACGCTTCCACAACGCTAAACAACAACGACGAAATTAGAATTCCAATACAAACTCAAGACCTCTATACCTTGCCTAGCCAAAGTGTTCTTTACCTTGAGGGTAAGGTACTAAAAGATGATAATACTGCCAGCACAAATGTGCACTTTGTAAACAACGGTTTGGCACACCTGTTCGATGAGATTCGTTACGAGTTGGGAGGGGTGATTGTGGACCGTGTGAGAAATCCTGGTATTACATCGACAATGAAGGGTTACTGCTCATTTAAGGAGAGTGATAATAATGCTCTTTTAAACGCCGACTGGTTAGTTAAAGCACTTTTAGATGGTTCTGGTAATTTTAACACATGTTTACCACTTAAAGCCATTATGGGTGTATTTGAAGACCATCACAAAATTATTTTAAACGTGCGCCAAGAACTGGTACTAATAAGAAGCAACTCTGACTTGAACGCTCTCATTGTTAATGAGGATAAAAAAGAAACCTACAAGGTGGTTTTGAATAAAGTTTTATGGAAAGTGCCCTATGTTAGAGTGTCCGATAATCAAAACGTAAAACTCTACAATTATCTAGAATGAGATAGGGACCTTAATCTTGCCTTTAGAAGCTGGGAGCTGCATGAATATCCTCAACTTCAAAACACTACTAGTCACACTTGGGCTGTAAAATCATCGAATCAACTAGAAAAACCGCGGTTTATTATCATCAGTTTTCAGACCAATAGAAAAAATATGCTAGATAAAAATATGAGTCGTTTCGATCACTTGCATCTAACAAATCTAAAAGTTTACCTAAACTCTGAGGTTTTCCCCTATGATAATTTAAACCTGGACTTTGATAGCAATCAATATTCCATACTTTATGAAATGTATGCGCAGTTTCAAAAATCCTACTACTATCGCGACCAGAGCGAACCCTGTCTCTACCCAATAAACTTTAAGAATAATGCTCCACTGACAGTTATCGATTGTTCACGACAGCGTGAAGACGTGACGAAAAAAGCTGTGCCTGAGAAAACTGTAGCATACTGCTTAATACTACACGATCGATTGGTTAAATACAACCCCTTAACCAGCACCGTAAGAGTTGTTTAAAAATGTTTATTCTGGACGTGCAAGGCTTTCAATATAAAGATAGTGACTTTATATTATATTATATATTATACTCAACAGCGAGACCAATGAAATTTCTCACCATATGGTTAATGTACCCATGAAGTCTACCTGGCACCACGAGGACTTTAGACGTCAAGCCCAATGGAACACAGACAATCTACATGGGTTGGAATGGGACACTTTTGACTTTAGTTATTTACCTTTAGAAAATATTACTCATTTTATAAAAAATATTATTCAAAATAAAACAGTTTTTATTAAAGGAGTCGATAAAAAAATTTGGTTATCTAATTTAATAAGTAGTAATGTTGTAGATATGTTCGAATTGGGTTGCCCCAATTTTAAAAAGTTAAAAAGAGCCAATATGAATTTTCACTGTTTTACACATTTCAATAATTTTTTAGGCTGTGCAAAAGAAAATGTATTGTTGTTAAACAATTGGTTTAAAAATAAAAAACTATAACTTTATAATGTGGTTTATATTCATACTGCAAAATATTAGTTTACAAAGTAATCTCTGTGAGATTCAATAAAAGTTATCTCCTCTTCATTCAATTTCACATCAGACAACAGGTTGATCTTTCTCTTTCTTTTTGGGGCTGATGGTGGTGGTGGAGGAGGCAATAGAACCTGTCTGGATGATGTTCCAGCAATTGGTTCCTGTTCATTAAATCTAAATTTTTTACAGGCCTCCTCCAACAGTTTAAGCTCCTCATCATTATCTACATTGATACGTAGATAACTTACTGGCAGATTCCCCAGCTTCTTTGCGATTAATTCCGATGTGGGGAAAAAGTTCAAATCTACATGCACTTTATCCCCTTTAAGTGATACATTTTGCACCTTATATCTGTAACAAAAATTAAAAATTAGATTAAATAGTTATCTATAGTATCAGTATTTTTCCATTAAATTTACAAAAAGTTATATTTTGTTGCAGGATTAAAAAACACTTTAGTTCTACGATTGATATACTATTTTATGCACGTTAGGATACGAGAAAACTAAGTTGAAGGAAATAATAGTGAACTACATAAATCCCTCTTAACGTTAAATTTTTTTACTTTTTTTCCTACGGATTAAAAGATCCATTTTACTTCCCAAAAGCAGGGGTTAAAAGTCTATTTTTATTCCCTATAAAACATAAATACACAGTCAGATAAAGAAACTAAAATTTTACATGCTAAATAATTGACAAATTAAAATACTTACTTAAAACTATTCTTCATCACGACGTATACCATTTGGGGTGGACATTCTACCTTGTCTAGGCTTGTAATTATTAACTTGGTTTTTTCGCTCGACATTGTGTTTTTTTTTGTGTTTAATAGAAAGAAAAGTTCTTTACTGATTTTAAACCTCTTCTCTCAAAATATTTATATGGATTTATGTGGAGATAAAATCATGAAAGATCGTTAATTATGACCTTAACAACCAATTAATTTATTTTTAGCATAGACAATCATATTTATAATGAAAGGTCATCAAATTTAAGCCCAACTTTCGATTAAATTATTTTGATAAAAATTGAAATTTACAAAACATGTTGTTTTAGTTTAGTTCCACAATCTAAGATAGGTCACTCATTAGGGTCAAACTCGTGTCTTTTTTATAGTCTCACTGGCGCTCTTTAAAAGTGTTTGACGTCAATCTTGTTATTTTCATAATATATATATATATAAACGTTACAGGTCTCATATTTTTTTATCTATACATAATATTAAGCATTGCCTGCACTGTTTCATTCTTATTTTCTTCACACACCTGAGAACAACAAAAACAAAATGTCATCATCGTCCTCAGAAAGTTCTCAACAAGAAACGTTTGACGGTATGGTGTTCCAATCCATAAAAAAGATTGAAAAGGTATGTAGACTGGTTGAAACAAAAGAGGAATTTAATTATTGGATCACTTTTATTATAAATTTAATTTCGAATATAAAAATTTGTTTAAAAAATAAGCTTGATTGTGTACGAAATTTTTCTAAATTAGAAGCAAATTTGGCCCTTTTAAAATACTACGTAAACTACTTGAAAAATCAAAAAAGGATTAATTTTGGCAAAACTAAAAAAGTTAGATCTTTAAAAAGAAATTTAATGTGGGAGGATGTGGAAACCTGCTTTGGTGGTCGAATTACGACAGAAATTATTACGAATTTCACCACCACCAAAGAACCCAAGATTTTTTTAAAAAAAGCATTCAAAAGTTTTTCTGTTCAGATTAAAAAGGCCCTACGATCATCTGTGATAAAAGTTAATGTTATTTTCTCGGGAAATTTTATAAAGTTGCATGAAGGCACTATACAGACTGATGTGAAGGCTTTTTCCACAAAAACGACAAATTTAAAAAAATGATATGAGGAAAATGTTGCCCAAAAAATACTAACTAAGATGGAAGATTTTCAAGAAAGGGATAGTGGATGGGCCCTCTATAAAATTCTCCTTCTCAAAGTTAATATTAATCAGCACACACCTATAAACTGTGGTGACTCGACCTACGTTGATTTACCACAGTGGATTAAAAACACCAAGGGGGTTATCAATGTAGAAAATAATGATAACTAGTGCTTTCTTTGGTCTATTGTGGCTGATTTACACCCTGCCGCTCAGCATGGGTATAGAACTTCCTCGTACCCTCATTTTAGTCAGGTGGGGTTAAAATATGAGGAGTTTGAGTTTCCTATGAAGTTAATAGATATCTTTAAATTTGAAAAGTTAAATAGTTTATCAATTAATGATTTTACTTCCTCGTACCCTCATTTTAGTCAGGTGGGGTTAAAATATGAGGAGTTTGAGTTTCCTATGAAGTTAAAAGATATCTCTAAATTTGAAAAGTTAAATAGTTTATCAATTAATGATTTTACTTATGAAAAGGGAGAAATTCTTCTTCTCTGTTTGAGTAAATCAAATTTTTCCAGACGGGTTAATTTGCTTATTTTAAAATGTGATGATGATGTTGATGACGTAATTGATAGCGAGAATGATATGGAGGTGGATTCTGTAGATTTTGAAATTGTTAACCCTAAAGAACGCATCTATCACTTTGCCCTCATAAAAAATCTATCACGTTTACTTTGCAAACAGATTGGTCGTAAAGTCGTCAGTTTTGGAGAAGCATTATTTAGATTGTAGAAATTTGAATTTTGCTAAACTAACTCTGCCTCGTGACGATAATAAAATTTTAAAATTTACAGAATTTAAAAATAAAGAGAAGGTTCCATTTGTTATTTATGCAGATTTAGAATGTTTGTTGGAGAAAATGGAGAGTGATGGAATGCTATCGAATACACAAAAAACACAACATCATATTCCGTTTGCTATTGGATATTATGTGAAATGTTCTTATGCCGATTCGCTCTCGTACTACCATCAGTTTGTGGGAAAAGACTGCATTTCACGTTTTGTCCAGGAGCTTAAAATTATTGCAGAAGAATTGGATAAATTTTTTTCAAATATTGTGCCTTTAAGACCGTTAACCACTGAGGAAAAACTTGATTTTAAAAATGCAACCCATTGCCATATCTGAACAACCGCTGAAAAAAGATGAAGTGAAACATTTGGACCATTGTCACTTGACAGGAATGTATCGGGGTGCAGCTCACGCGGGGTGTAACTTAAATTGTACAGATTCACACAGCGTTCCTGTACTTTTCCATAACTTGTCCGGATATGATAGTCATTTCCTTATAAAATCTTTAGCTAAAGACATAGAGAGTAGAATTCAACTTCTCCCTATTAATAAAGAAAAATATAGAGTTTACGTTTCGTTTACAAAATATATAGAAAATTATTATATTATTATTATTATTTTATTGAAATAATGTGCTGCGGATAAATCCTATTATAGCACAAAAAAGATTAAATTAACAATAACTGGTACATAGTAATAATCGCATGATAATGTTTAAATAATAAAATTAATTAAGATAAAAAATAATCAAAACGAAAAAAAATAAAAAATTTAGAAATTTCTAAATAAAACTAGACTTATCGATTTGTTGTCTCCCAATGCTTATCTAGTCTTTTTTTAAATATTGATAAATTCGGAGCTTTGACCACATCGACAGGCAGGCTGTTCCATTCATCAAAGTGTCGGTTGCTGAGAAAATGTAGCCTGTGACTCGTTCGGAATTGCTTCTTACGAATTTTGAAGGGATGGCCCCTGAGTCTTTGATCATCGTTTAAAGTCACAAGAGGGGTTGTCGATGGAAACTGATCGTGTGTCATTCTGTACAGTTGAATTAAGTCCCCACGTGTACGACGGAGGGATAGAGGCTGTAGTTTTAGTTTATTTAGCCTATCTTCATAAGTAAAATGTCTGAGCTTCGGGGGCCATTTTGTAGCTTTTCGTTGAACCTTTTCTATCATAGTTTGGTCGCCAATTAGCCAGGGGTTCCAAACGGTTGCAGCAAACTCTAATATAGGTCTTATGTAGGTCGTGTACAGTTTAACGGCGAATTCTGGTCAAGGTTTAGGAAATACTTTTTGGGCAATATAGAGGGCGCTGTTAGCCTTTTTGACAGCTTCTGTGACCTGCTGGGACAATGATAAATCGTCTGTTACTGTAACCCCAAGGTCTTTTTGGCGACTGGTAACTTCTAGGATTGTTCCGTTGATGGAGTAGCTACGTTAAGGATTGTTGCGGCCAAAGTGGACTACTGTACATTTCTCGATGTTAAGTGGCAGTAGCCATTCTGTGCACCATAAATGGATCTTGTCTAGGTCCTTCTGTATGCTGTTACCGGCGCTGAGTGGATTTTCAAAAAGTTTTTTCAAAAATTTTTTTGTCGTCTGCATAAGCACTTGTATAAGCAAGTCCGCAGTGTAAATTAAAAACAGTACTGGGCCGAGTACTGAGCCTTTGGGCACCGATGATGGTACCGCTGTCGGATTTGATAGGGACTCCGCTATACGAACTCGGAAAACTCTATCCGTTAAAAATGCTTTTATCCACAAGAGTAGCTTACCACGAACTCCCACTTGTAGCATTTCACGAATTTTTTCAAATCGATTAACGACCATTGTTTCTTTTATTTTTTTCAAAACCAAACATCTCGTATCTCCTTATATTTGACATATTGATTACTGACACGTAAATGCAAATATCAATGTACTTTTTTATTTCATCTACCAAAATATTTGTTGGTTTAGTATATTTATAGGTTGTATATTTATTAGTTGGTAATCAGTTTCTAATCGGAGAAAATATACCTGAAAACACAACTCTAAATATAAATTACACTGAAATTTTAACTGAAAAACTGATAAGGCTGATATTCTCTGGAAGTTTCTCGTCACCACCAAATTTTGTTTTGTTATGTTTATTCTAATGTTCCTTTCATCCAACATATAGCTTTTAAGTCTGTTTTATCGAAAAAAAAATATTCTCCTCAGCATCGCCTGTAGACTGAACTGTATATCAAACCTCATCGGTAACCACCAGTCTGCATCACTTACGCTGGTAACATTATCATTTTCTTGCAGCAAATTTGATTCTTCAAGTTCGTATATCCGAATTTTGAAAGTATTTAGCAGCCAATTCAAGTATTTCATCCACATTTCCGCTTAGATCTTCATCATCTGATGCTTGGAGATCATCCTCGTTTCCATAAACATTTTCGGCGAGCTTTTCAAACTAAGCTTCTGTCAACGGCTTTCAAAAAATGTTTTCTTTCATTCTTTTTTTTTCACTGCCGAGACGTGCTTCGGCTTTTAAAACAGGGCAACTGAAATTCAAAATCACAAACCGATACCCATAGCACCATCTATGGGCGTTTTTGGTGAGCCAGAAAACCTTTTAAATTTATGTGCCATATATGACCCCTTTAGGGGCTTAAGGGTTAATTTAAAAATATGGATCTAGGATCTTTATTCAAATCTTTCCGGCAAACGGCACACGTGGATTGGGAGCGTTCTATAGAATTATAGCACAAGCACTACAAAATATATGGCCGCATTGAGTGACGTACTCCATACGATTTATGTAGCACACAACGCATCTCATTATTAAAGGCATAGTGGAGTCGTTATACTCTGTGACTACTATTAAAAACTTGCAATTTTCAGTGTCTTAGTTATAGCGTTTTATGTTTGATTATGTTTTAAACTGCAAAGATTACATACTTATTATTAACTTCAATAATATTAAGGGGGGTATATCATCATTGTCGAGTTTTGCGAATAATTTTCCAACCTGTTTAGGTATTGGTGGAAAATTATATTGGATTTCTTCTGGCGTGTATTGTGAGGAACCTTTTGGGGGTTTTCAAAAATAGGTGGAACATTATAGTCCTGTGCGGCAGGTGTGCGGGATTTCTTCATTTGGAGCAAGATGAAGAGGAACAAGAAAAGGAGGTCCTTGAAATGCATCGGCTGGAAAAGGTGGTTGGGTTTACTCAATGATAGGACCCTGAATTTGTGGTGGCTCTTCAGTTACAAAAACTCGTTCCATTATATCGAAATATGGCTGGATGACTGGTTCCCTTGGTATATAAAGAGGAAAAAGTACCGTGTGAATCATGGGGACCTCACGGAGTGCAGGTTCGCCTTGAGCATTTTGTACATCCTGCTGCTGGCGAAAAGGTACTTAAAATAGATTTTGAAGCGGTTCATCCGGCTCCTCAAAAACTTCAGGAAGTCTTTTATTTCCATTAATGTTCCATTGGTGCAGATTATTGTTTAAAGTTTCTGTAAAGCGAGCTGCCTGTCTCATGAAATCCTGGATTGTAAAACGTCCATCTGCTAATTTGTTTGTTGAAAACCACATTTTTTTGTTGCCACTCTGTGAATATTTCTGTCCTTTTCCAGCTGGGTAAATTCCATTGCAGCTGTGTTTTGTACCTCGCTTATGACATCTAAAATAGAGGAATTATTCTTGTCGGTCCACTAAAGAGCGCTCAAGACAAAAAAAATAGGCAAGTTAGTTACATACTTATTAGGTTCCATAGGCTGTGATGCCTAACAAGTTTTCTATTTTGTCGTTTGTGGCAGGACTCACGTTATTAGTCCTATGCCATTTTAAATAACACTTAAATGCTGTGTACCGACGCTCCTGATCCAAAATCTTAAAATATGTTGATGTAATTCATTAAATATATCGGCTAATATAGGATCCTAAACAACAAATAAATTATAGCAAAACACTATGTCAAAGTCGTGGAAGTAATTTAAAAGTAAGGGTTTCTTAGAAAAAGTGACAGATGCATAATACAAAAATATAATTTTTAAACGATTAATCTCCTCATTTGTTCTCATATTAAATGTTGTAAAGTATTCAAAATTTGTGCAGCTAGCAGAAGAGGCAAAGCGTAATATCTTCTTAACATCGTCTCTCGATTTCTGTCATTTTCTATTTACCACACCATTCCTAAACCCTTTGCTTTCCGAAATGCAGCCTGCAAAAAGTTAAGCCAGGGTCGTCGCAAAATAAAAAAAAAACGGATTTTTTTAAACATGCTTTGTATACGCAATATTGAATTTAAAAGTAAAAAAAAATATTTCCAAATTTTCTGAAACTTAGTTTGTATCTGGCAATAATGAAAAAAGCACCCGTGTACAGAAGCGTCTGGGTAAATGTACCGCAAAGATTTAATCAGAGCTCGTCATAATGTTTCCATTTACAAAATTAGGAAAAGTGTCTCTAATGTATTGAAAGACTGCATCATACAACATCTTTTTTCTAATCTCCATAATAATATGAACGTGAAAAAAAGCCTACAACAATAGTAAAAAATTTTTTTGTGGGTAACTCTACTAAAAGTGACAAATTCTCAGATGGAAGATATATAATTTTAAAAAAAAATACTAACATGGTTCTCCTCGGTACCCACTTGAATGTACCATCCATAAACACGTACTGGGCATCCGTAAATTTAGCTATAAATTCGAGATTTCCAAAAATAATAACACTGTCACCGTTTGACGATACAACTCCAGAAAAGAAAATTCCTTCATTGCAGGTGCTCTCCCAGGCACCATTACCGAGGATATCACCTAAAACTTGAATGCTCTTAGGAAGAATAGGTGTTGTTAACCCCCTCCATCCCGTCATAAAACTCCTAACAAAATTGTAGGGGGCCTTCGCAGCAGTTTCAATATGCCAAAAAATTTTTTGTTAATACTAAAATTAAGGCTTATATACCGAGATTAAAATAGAGTAACGAAGCTTACCGTGTTGCAGCTGATTGGTAAATCTGTTTTAAATTTTCACTTTCCCTTACACATGCCTCCTATAATTCTTTTTTAAATGCCCCTTTCTATAGTGCGGGTCTGGACCATGATTGTGAGCTGCGTTTAACAAAACAAAATGTTCTTCTCCATCTCTGACAACTACTTTGCCTGGCGCCCTACAGAAATTCCTTTTGTTCTGCCGACAAATGTAGTATCTAAAACAATTTATTACGGTAATACAACAGCAGATATGGGAAAAGCAGAGGTGTTGGGGTTAAGCCACCTCTCCCAGAGGGTTCATAAAATTCATAAAAACACGTTTTGCACTTTGTTCCAAATTTTTGTTCCTATTTCCAAAAACCCAGTTTCGCTAACTGATTTGGTCATCAAGTCATGTATTTTTTTAAAAATTTAACCTCCTCTTGTACCCCTCGCTAAGCCCCGATACCACTTGTTATGTTATCCTCTGAAGTAAAACATTTTTTGTACCATAGGTACTTGGAAAAAATCGGTCTAGCGATTTTTGAGTTGGTGTGTCGCAGATAGACAGACAGGCATCGTCATGCATCATCATAACATGAATAGAGCCTTCGAACGCGGGTTCCAGTGTAAAATGAACCATATTTTTATCATATCAGTTTTTATCACTGATATGTCTAACTATAGTAAGTCCTACATTCTCTGTATTATTTAGTTGGCGTATAATAACTTTCAATATAATAATATTAATATCTTGGTATGCTTTTTGAATTACTGGGTATTATTTATAACTGCAATTCGTGGTCGACTAATTTTTAACGGAGTGCAGGTTCGTCTTAAGCATTTTGCACGTCCTGCTGCCGGCGAAAAGGTACTTCAAATAGATTTTGAAGCGGTTCATCTGGCTCCTCAAAAATTTCAGGCAGTCTTTCATTTCCATTAGTGTTCCACTGATGTAGATTATTGTTTAAAGTTTCTGTAAACCGCCTGTCTCATAAAATCGTGGATTGTAAAACATCCATCTGCCAATTTGGCATGTATTAACCGTTCGTTGAAAACCACAGTTTTTTGTTGCCACTCTTTGAACATTTCTGCGCCTTTCCTGCTCGGTAAATGCCATTGCAGCTGTGTTTTTCACCTCGATTATGACATCTAAAATAGAAGAACTATTCTTGTAGGTCCACTAAAGGGCGCTCAAAACAAAAAAAAAAGACAAGTTAGGTACAAACTTATTGGGTTCCAGAAGCTGGGATTCCTAACAAGTTTTCTATTTAGCAATGGTAGGACTCCATCACGTTGTTAGTCCTATGCCGTTGTTGAAAAACACTTAAATGCTGTGTACCGACGCTCCTGATCAAAAATCTTAAAATATATTGATGTAATTCATTAAATATATCGGCTAATATGGGATCCTAAAAAATAGAAAAAAATTATAGCAAAACACTGTGTCAAAGTCGTGGAAAACTCTCCGAAGTAATTTAAAAGAATGGGTTTCTTCAAAAGTTTGTGCAGCTGGCAGGAGAAGCAAACCGTAATCTTCCTACCTGTTAATAATGAAAAAAGCACCCGTGTACAGAAGCGTTTGGGTAAATGTACCGCAAAGATTCAATCAGAGCTCGCTCGTGGTGTGTCATAATGTTTCCATTTACAAAATTAGGAAAAATGTCTCTAATGTATTGAAAGCTACATCATAAAAGATTTTTTTCTACTCTCCATAATGATATGAACGAAAAAGCCTACAACAATAGTAAAAAAACTGTTTTTTTTTCTTATTTTTTGTGGGTCACTATACTAAAAGTGACAAATTCTCAGGTCAGATGAAAGAAATACATAAGTTTAAAAAAGAGTGGTCCTTACAAGTTGCAAATATGGTAAAAATTTGGCTACATCTGGGTCTCCTTGGTACCGACTTGAATGGACCATCCATAAACACATACTGGACATCCGTAAATTTAGATATACATTATAGATTTCCAAAAATAATAGTTTGACGATACAACTCCAGAAAAGAAAATTGCTTCATTGCAGGAAGGATAGGCGTTGTTAACCGCCCCCATCCCATCATAAAACTCCTAACAGAATTGTAGAGGACCTCCGCAGCAGCTTTAATATGCCAAAAATTTGTTTGTTAATACTAAAATTAAGGCGAATATACCTAGATTAAAATACTCATCGGTAAATATATATTAAATTTTTACCTTCCCTTACACATGCCTCCTGTAATTCTTTTTTAAATGCCACTTATTTACAGTACGGGTCTGGACCATGATTGGGAGCTGCGTTTAACAAAACAAAATGTTTCTCTCCATCTCTGATAACTACTTTGCCTGCCGCCCTACAGAAATTTCTTTTATTCTGCTGACAAATATAGTATCTAAAACAATTTATTACGATAATACCACAGCAGATATGGGAAATGCAGAGGTGTTGGCGTTAAGCCACCTTCCCCAAAGGGTTCATAAAAACACGTTTTGCACTTTGTTTCAAATTCGAGGAAGACAGGTTTTATGTGGAATTTTTATCCTCGACCTAGTTCTAAAAACCCGGTTTCGCTAACTGATTGGGTCATCAAGTCATGTATTTTTTTAAAATTTAACTTCCTCTTGTACCCCCTGCTAAGCCCCGATCTCACTTGTTAGAGAGCAGAGGTGTTGGCGTTAAGCCACCTCCCCCAAAGGGTTCATAAAATTCATAAAAACACGTTTTGCACTTTGTTTCAAATTCGAGGAAGACAGGTTTTATGTGGAATTTTTATCCTCGACCTAGTTCTAAAAACCCGGTTTCGCTAACTGATTGGGTCATCAATCAAGTCATGTAATTTTTTAAAATTTAACTTCCTCTTGTACCCCCTGCTAAGTCCCGATCTCACTTGTTAGTTAGCAAAATCGGTCTAGCGATTTTTGAGTTGGTGTGTCGCAGATGGACAGACAGACGTAACACGTATAGAGCCTTCGAACGCGGGTTCCGTGTAAAATGAACCATATTCTTATCATATCAGTTTTTATCACGAATGTGTCTATTTATAGTGAGTCCTACATTATCTCTGTATTAATGATTAATTAATTATTAATGTTTTGTTATAGATATCTTGCCTTACACTGAGGCAACCATAGCCAATCCAGTTGCCGGCCGCATGTGATGATTTTAAAGTGCGCTAATCTATTCGCCGCATGCGGCTGGTAGCAATCACTGCAGTATGCGATTACTTCTTTTACACCTATTTATTGCAACTGTTTTCTTCAACTTTAATTAATTCCGAGATATCATTGCAAACGGTTGCTGTCGCGGCTTATTTAATTTTGAGAGGCAGTTATTTGTGAATAGTGATGATAACCAAAACGATTTGTTTAATAAACTTATGGTTGATGACGGAGCTCTGTTTAGAAATTTCACACGTATGCATGAACATGATTTTGATTACCTTTTAAATAAAGTAGTTCCTTTAATTTCTAAAGCTGATACAAATTTTCGATGTTCTATACCAGCAAAAGTTAAGTTGTATTGCACTTTAAGATTTTTGGCGACTGGTGACTCCTATCGTTCGCTGATGTATCTGTTCCGACTATCAGACTCTACAATTTCCCTTTTTTTCCCTGAGGTCTGCCGAGCTAATTCTAGTTATAAAGGAATATATTAAGGTAAGGAAATAAAGTTTTTTTGGTATATGCAAAATAAATTGTAGCCAATTTGTTATGTAATATTTCAAAATCCAAAATTAGCAAATATATTCTTCATTAATTAGACAATATTTGAAAAAATATAAATGCAAGCAACATGTTTTTATAGTAGAGATAATATCAATAAATGACGGTTGTGGACGGGACAGGAAAAATCCGTATCATTTTAGTTAACATAAAAACAACAAAAATTTCTGAAATGGTTGTTTTAAAAAAAAAAGATATAGTTTTTAGGGTATAAGAAGTAAAACACTCAGTCTTCTCCACAATGGTTTATGTAATTTAAACGTTTTTTTAATTACATAAGGTACTTAGAGTACATGTTTCGGTTTCAGATGAAACCATCATCAGCTCTGAAATACAAAAAAGGAATAATAGGATTTTTTCATACAAAATTGACACCCGTCAAAAACCGAAATGCCAGAGAAGAGCAACAAAATTAGCTTACCTTGATAAATTTTAAAAAATACAGTTTGTTCGGCCACAATGAAAGTGGGGAACAGGAATTTCCAAAATTAAACGAGGAATGAAGTTTTTACATATAGGCAAACATTATCAACCAGGAAAGAGGGATGTCTACCAGCTCAGCTATCAACGAAACTGTGGAGAATCTACGAGTTGAAAAACTTTATTTAGTATGTAAAAATTTTTTATATATGAGGATTTTTTATGTTTAAAGTTTGAGGTTAGGAATTATTATAAAAGGTACTTACCAAAAAATTTTTTAAATCTTGACTATAAATTTAATTAAAATTAGTTCTTGGGGCCTTAAATGCCCTATAAGGTTTTCCAACTTTTCATTTTTGAAATGTTTAAGCACGCTAAAGCGTGGAGAAGCAAGGAAGTAACTCTCTCCATTTTGAATGACAAAATTAAAAGACTAGCTGACAGCTGTTAAAGCGGCAAATTCAAATTTTGTTTTCCCCACGCTATGACAAACCTCTGGCCCTTACAAATTAAAATGAGAGTAATGTAAATTGACAAATTATTTTCTTTTCTTATATCCTGTCATTTTTAGGAGGAGAAGGATGAGAGGGGCAGACAAAAAATGAATCTTTGGAAAATAAGACACAATTCCAGAAAACCAATTTGTAGTGACATCTATCTTGAAGCGTTTAGATATCCTATTATTTCACAGTTTTCTCGCTTGAGGCACCCCCACACGGAGATGTTCCGAATCTCTAACAGATTGGAGAAGCTCAAGAAATCTTTTAATTTTTGAATGTATTGATTTTTGTTGGCTACGATGTTTATTTTATATATTATTTATAATTAATTTTTATTTTAGTTTTTAGTATTTAATAATCTTTGTTGTTATGTTCTATTTCCTATATTATTAGCTAGTTTTTAATTCTCTTTGGTTTTTGTCAAGTCAGGGCAAACAGTCAAATTTAATTTGGTCATTTAGACATGGGACCTTAGTGTTTTTCATTGCTTTGTTTATCTCACAAATTTCTAAAAGGTTCAGTTTTGTACCAAAGTTGCAAGTTTTTATGACTTGAACGCCTTCCGTAGGGTCGAAAGAATGTTTTTCATTTATAATATGGTTTGCAAAGTTTGAGCTAGAGTCCAAGGGGTAGCTAAGTGCTTTATTTTTATTTTTATTTATGATGGATGTGTGTTCACCTATTCTTATAGAGAGCTTCCTCCCGCTCCTCCCTATGTAGACCGCACCACAATTCTCTGTTCTACAAGTCAACTGATAGACTCCGGAGTGATCAAGTTTATTTTTAATTTTGTCTTTACCATTAAACAAAAAAATTTTTATAGAATGTTTGGTTTTAAAGCTTACGATCAAGTTTTCAATTGAATTCTGTAGGATGTTTTTAATTTTGTAAGAGATATTGCCATAAAATGGTAAACTACAATAAATTTTATTTGGTTTTTCCTTTGTTTTTGGTATAAGTTGTTTATTAATATGTTTTTTGAGGTGTTTGTAAAAAGTCTTTTTAATAATATATTTAGGGTAGCCGTTGTTGTGTGCTATCTGATTTATGTAGTTGTATTCTTTTTTAAAATTATCTTTGTTTAAGGGGGTTGTAAAAAGTCTATGAAAATAACAGTTGAAGGCACATAATTTTTGTATTTGGGGGTGGTTTGAATGGTAGGGTATGATTGAATCTGTGCTAGAGTCTTTGTGGTAGATGGAGAAGAGCAGTGAATTCTGTTTTCTTTCGATTGTAAGGTCTAGGAAGTTTATTTTCTTATTCTTTCAATTTCCATAGTAAATTCAATTGAGGGGTGCAAAGTATTAAGGTACATGAAAAAAGAGTCAAGTTCTTCCAATGAGCCATCAAAACAGAGTAAACTGTCGTCAACATATCGAAAATAAAACAAAACTTTTGAAAAATAAGGGTGGTTTTTAATTTTTTCTTCCAAATTACTCATAAATATTTCTGCCATTAAGGGGGAAATGTTTGAACCCATAGCTAGGCCTGAAGGTTGGCTGTAAAATTGTTCGTTAAACTGGAAGAAGTTTTGTTTGAAAACAGTATCTAGGAGAAGGCATATATTTAAAACATGTGTGGTGGGTAGTTTTAAGTTTTTGAAAAGTAGACCTCTAGTTATTTCGATGCACTCCTCCGGCGACACACTAGGGAATAAATTCTTAACATCGAAAGATACAAGAAAGGAATGTTCAGGGATGTAAACGGTTTTTATTTTATCGGTTAACTGTTTGCTATTTTTAATAGAAAAGGGGTTATTGAACTTTGTTTCTTGAAGGATGAGTGAATTAAGCCATTTTGAGATTTTATGGGTTGGGGACTGGGTGTAGCTAACAACTGGTCTTATTGGGTGGGGTGGGGGTTTGTGTAGTTTTGGTAAAGCATAAAGCATTGGAGTGCTCGGGTTTTTTGGATATAGGTGTTCTTTCTTTTTGTTGTAAAATGATAATGTTGATTTTGTTAGGTCAAGTATTTTTTTAGTGTAGGTGAAATACTGGTTTGTAGGGTTTGAATTAATCATTACGAAACCTTGATTTAGAAATTCATTTGTTTTTTGTACATATTCAGTTTTTTATAGAATGACAATTGAGTTTCCTTTATCTGCCTTGGTAAGAATTAAGTTATTGTCTATAATTTTCTTTTTTATGTTTTTTATAATCTGAAATTGGGTATTTTTTGTTTTGTTATGTAGAGTGGATTTTTGAGATTTATTTAAGTAAACAGCCGTTTGTGACCTGATAAAGTGTTTGTCGGTATTGTTAGTGTATTCTATTACACGTTCTGTGTCCAAGGCTAAATCCCAGTATTGCGAAGGTCTTGGTTGGATTGATAAATTAAATTTGAGTCCTTGATTAAGTAATCTAGTTTCATTTTGATCAAAATTGGTGTTAGTGAGATTTATTACCCTAGGGTTGAAATTAAAGTTGGAAAATTTATTATCTTGAACCTCTTGTGTATGGAACTCTTTGTTGAAAACCTCATCGAAAAAACTGTCTTCATAAGAAAGAAACTGATTATTTTGGTTTTTAGCTATGGATTTGTTACAAATAAATGTACTGTTATGAACATTTATTGTTTCATTAAATTGACAAAAATTGAAGCTGTTTCTTTTTTGTCTAAAAGTAAGGGAATTTAATTCATCCCTGACTCTCTCAAATTTCTCCCTGCCCTTATCCTCCACAAAATTCAAGAAATACTCACATAATGTAGACCACTCCAAAGGGTGCAAAGTCTTGGCTAATTTAAGGTATAATGTTTTTAATTTAAGATCAACGAGTCTAATGGCAAAATAAGATTTTTTGACTTCCTCCTTTATCCAAGCCTTCTTGCCCAATAGAGCCGCCTTTCTAGCTGATGAAGATTTATCACGTGTTCTTAGTGATACATAGTTTGGTATGACGCCTCTCCTCAAACATTCCTGATTAAACCAAATGTCAATCCTGCAGCACTTCCTTTTCAAAAGGTTATCTCTGTATTCTCGGACTAGTGTTGCCAGACCAGCTTCTTCTAAATTGAAAAAATAGTCCATACTTCTCTCAGTGGAGCTTCTTAAATTAGGGTATAAGAAGTAAAACACTCAGTCTTCTCCACAATGGTTTATGTAATTTAAACGTTTTTTTAATTACATAAGGTACTTAGAGTACATGTTTCGGTTTCAGATGAAACCATCATCAGCTCTGAAATACAAAAAAGGAATAATAGGATTTTTTCATACAAAATTGACACCCGTCAAAAACCGAAATGCCAGAGAAGAGCAACAAAATTAGCTTAAAAAGGTGAGTATACACTTACCTTGATAAATTTTAAAAAATACAGTTTGTTCGGCCACAATGAAAGTGGGGAACAGGAATTTCCAAAATTAAACGAGGAATGAAGTTTTTACATATAGGCAAACATTATCAACCAGGAAAGAGGGATGTCTACCAGCTCAGCTATCAACGAAACTGTGGAGAATCTACGAGTTGAAAAACTTTATTTAGTATGTAAAAATTTTTTATATATGAGGATTTTTTATGTTTAAAGTTTGAGGTTAGGAATTATTATAAAAGGTACTTACCAAAAAATTTTTTAAATCTTGACTAATTGACTTAATTAAAATTAGTTCTTGGGGCCTTTGTAATTATTTACTCGAGGGAACTTATTTAGAAAAAGGAAAAATTGTTGTTAAAATTTGACTCTTTTTTTTGATGTATTTTATAATAATAAAAATGAATTTATTCCTTCTTTTTTAATTAAATGCCTAGTTATGACTCAATGTTTTGTACTGAGAGCACAGGGTGTGGGTGCAAACCTAAGTTGCAAATATAAAAAAAAGAATTTTGAAATAAGAATTTTTAATATTAATTTTGAAAAAATTTACTTAAGTAACAGGTTGTATCTTCTTTAATTTTATCTTTTACCAAACTATTTTGTGGGCGCCCTGTCTATTAGTTGCAAAGACAGAAAATTGAACTGCTCAATTTATTCAAATATTTATTTCAGAGTATGATTTTAAGTTGAGCCTCTTAAAATCCATTTTCAAAAATTCATATTATGAAATTAAACAAAAATATCTCAACTAGTAAATGTATTAACAAAATAATTTTATAAAAATTAACAAGATTTGAAAAAAAATCAATAAATAATTTACAATGACTAAAATCTCATATTAATTAATATACTTAACTTAGCATAGTGTATATAACGGTATATGACAATATATATTACACGTAGACAACTTTGTGGTCTTTCCGCGAAAAGAAATGCATCAATATATTACACAAGGTACAAAAGTGTGGTCTTTCCACAAAAAGAAATGCCTAAATATATTACACAAGGTAAGAAGTGTGGTCTTTCCACCAAATAAATGTAAAATGAAACTTATATGTTACACAAGATAATAAAGTGTGGTCTTTCCACAAAAAAACATAACATGGTTTAAAACCAATAAAGGCCAAGGAAAACAACTTAAGGACAAACATAAGTTGCCTGGGCAATCTTGACACATCAATAAGTTCTTATAGTCAAATAAGGTGCTAAACACCTAGTTTCTGTAGTACAGAAAAAACTTGACTATAGAAAACATTGTGTTGCCAGATTTTAAAACAGCAAATTTAGGTAGGCAGATTTGCCCAAAGAAATAATCTAGTAGATCAACAACCTCTACATAATCTGTAACGTGCTAAACACATCATTGGCCTTCCAAAAATCAGAATTATGAAACGCTATTGTGATACTAGATCATGCATATGCCTTCTTAAGAACACATTAACGCACTATACCAAGTTGGCATAACCAACCCTAGGAGTATGAATGGACACACTATAAATAGTCATACTCTAGGTTAATTACTTAAATTTAAAAGTATATAGCTCCACCAGTATCCATTTATCAAAAAAAAAGTAATAAACTGTAAAACTATATTACCAAAACAAAGGTTAAATAAAACCAAAAAGGTCACACGGTTTATAATTCTGAAGGAATTATAAACCAACATTTATGGGTTGACGGAAACACACTAAACTATACAATAGTTAGTTACACTCCGTAAATAACGAAACTGAAATATATTTGGCTTCACTACTTCCAATTATAAGTGCCAAAAAAAATTTATAAAAAAATCCAAAAAATTGTGAAAAAGGCAAATTTGACCATGTTGACCGCTTGAGTTGAAGAAATTAAGACGGAAGGAAAGTTAGTAAGAATAAAAGCAGGGTACTTAGCTTTTACCCGTAGATCCTAATCGCACCAGACATCAGTACCCCTCCCTGGACTCTCGATAAAACTGCTGACGCAATCCATGCCACATGGAAACTCAAGAACTCCGGGTGGACACAGGAAGTTGAATGATTGGATTGGAAATCTCTAAACTTGGTCTTAATTCATCGTAGAAGTAAAAAGATGGAAAGTAGCTTGACGGAAACGCTGGTTACAGAGTTGGTCGTAGGCTTTAAACCATGATGTGGAAGTTTAAGCCTAGGTGGTCATTATGAGAAGTGTGGTCAGTAGAAAGGTAATCTTAGAAGTTGGTAGAAGGGTAGCCCTTGAAGTTGGTAGAAGGTTAGCCCTTAAAGCCTACATAACATAACAAAACAAAAAATACCCAATTTCAGATTATAAAAAACATAAAAAAGAAAATTATAGACAATAACTTAATTCTTACCAAGGCAGATAAAGGAAACTCAATTGTCATTCTATAAAAAACTGAATATGTACAAAAAACAAATGAATTTCTAAATCAAGGTTTCGTAATGATTAATTCAAACCCTACAAACCAGTATTTCACCTACACCAAAAAAATACTTGACCTAACAAAATCAACATTATCATTTTACAACAAAAAGAAAGAACACCTATATCCAAAAAACCCGAGCACTCCAATGCTTTATGCTTTACCAAAACTACACAAACCCCCACCCCGCCCAATTAGACCAGTTGTTAGCTACACCCAGTCCCCAACCCATAAAATCTCAAAATGGCTTAATTCACTCATCCTTCAAGAAACAAAGTTCAATAACCCCTTTTCTATTAAAAATAGCAAACAGTTAACCGATAAAATAAAAACCGTTTACATCCCTGAACATTCCTTTCTTGTATCTTTCGATGTTAAGAATTTATTCCCTAGTGTGCCGCCGGAGGAGTGCATCGAAATAACTAGAGGTCTACTTTTCAAAAACTTAAAACTACCCACCACACATGTTTTAAATATATGCCTTCTCCTAGATACTGTTTTCAAACAAAACTTCTTCCAGTTTAACGAACAATTTTACAGCCAACCTTCAGGCCTAGCTATGGGTTCAAACATTTCCCCCTTAATGGCAGAAATATTTATGAGTAATTTGGAAGAAAAAATTAAAAACCACCCTTATTTTTCAAAAGTTTTGTTTTATTTTCGATATGTTGACGACAGTTTACTCTGTTTTGATGGCTCATTGGAAGAACTTGACTCTTTTTTCATGTACCTTAATACTTTGCACCCCTCAATTGAATTTACTATGGAAATTGAAAAGAATAAGAAAATAAACTTCCTAGACCTTACAATCGAAAGAAAACAGAATTCACTGCTCTTCTCCATCTACCACAAAGACTCTAGCACAGATTCAATCATACCCTACCATTCAAACCACCCCCAAATACAAAAATTATGTGCCTTCAACTGTTATTTTCATAGACTTTTTACAACCCCCTTAAACAAAGATAATTTAAAAAAAGAATACAACTACATAAATCAGATAGCACACAACAACGGCTACCCTAAATATATTATTAAAAAGACTTTTCACAAACACCTCAAAAAACATATTAATAAACAACTTATACCAAAAACAAAGGAAAAACCAAATAAAATTTATTGTAGTTTACCATTTTATGGCAATATCTCTTACAAAATTAAAAACATCCTACAGAATTCAATTGAAAACTTGATCGTAAGCTTTAAAACCAAACATTCTATAAAAAATTTTTTGTTTAATGGTAAAGACAAAATTAAAAATAAACTTGATCACTCCGGAGTCTATCAGTTGACTTGTAGAACAGAGAATTGTGGTGCGGTCTACATAGGGAGGAGCGGGAGGAAGCTCTCTATAAGAATAGGTGAACACACATCCATCATAAATAAAAATAAAAAAAAAGCACTTAGCTACCCCTTGGACTCTAGCTCAAACTTTGCAAACCATATTATAAATGAAAAACATTCTTTCGACCCTACGGAAGGCGTTCAAGTCATAAAAACTTGCAACTTTGGTACGAAACTGAACCTTTTAGAAATTTGTGAGATAAAGCAATGAAAAACACTAAGGTCCCATGTCTAAATGACCAAATTAAATTTGACTGTTTGCCCTTCTTTGACTCCCTAATTTTTTAATTTTTAATTTTTTAATATTTTTAACATTTTTAACATTTAAATTAACACCTTTAATCTTTTTACCCTGAAATATTGTTTGTATTTGATAAAAATAAAAATAATTCAACTAGCCATTCTTAACCACAAAAGATTACAAAATAATCAAAACAAAAACCAAAAAGAATTAAAAACTAGCTAATAATATAGGAAATAGAACATAACAACAAAGATTATTAAATACTAAAAACTAAAATAAAAATTAATTATAAATAATAAATAAAATGAACATCGTAGATTAAAAGATAGATTAAAAGATTTCTTGAGCTTCTCCAATCTGTTAGAGATTCGGAACATCTCCGTGTGGGGGTGCCTCAAGCGAGAAAACTGTGAAATAATAGGATATCTAAACGCTTCAAGATAGATGTCACTACAAATTGGTTTTCTGGAATTGTGGTCTTATTTTCCAAAGATTCATTTTTTGTCTGCCCCTCTCATCCTTCTCCTCCTAAAAATGACAGGAGATAAGAAAAGAAAATAATTTGTCAATTTACATTACTCTCATTTTAATTTGTAAGGGCCAGAGGTTTGTCATAGCGTGGGGAAAACAAAATTTGAATTTGCTGCTTTAACAGCTGTCAGCTAGTCTTTTAATTTTGTCATTCAAAATGGAGAGAGTTACTTCCTTGCTTCTCCACGCTTTAGCGTGCTTAAACATTTCAAAAATGAAAAGTTGGAAAACCTTATAGGGCATTTAAGGCCCCAAGAACTAATTTTAATTAAATTTATAGTCAAGATTTAAAAAATTTTTTGTACCTTTTATAATAATTCCTAACCTTAAACTTTAAACATAAAAAATCCTCATATATAAAAAATTTTTACATACTAAATAAAGTTTTTCAACTCGTAGATTCTCCACAGTTTCGTTAATAGCTGAGCTGGTAGACATCCCTCTTTCCTGGTTGATAATGTTTGCCTATATGTAAAAACTTCATTCCTCGTTTAATTTTGGAAATTCCTGTTTCCCACTTTCATTGTGGCCGAACAAACTGTATTTTTTAAAATTTATCAAGGTAAGTGTATACTCACCTTTTTAAGCTAATTTTGTTGCTCTTCTCTGGCATTTCGGTTTTTGACGGGTGTCAATTTTGTATGAAAAAATCCTATTATTCCTTTTTTGTATTTCAGAGCTGATGATGGTTTCATCTGAAACCGAAACATGTACTCTAAGTAACTTATGTAATTAAAAAAACGTTTAAATTACATAAACCATTGTGGAGAAGACTGAGTGTTTTACTTCTTATACCCTAATTTAAGAAGCTCCACTGAGAGAAGTATGGACTATTTTTTCAATATAGTTTTTAGTTTATAACAAAATACTAGTAAATCACACTAATTGATTGAGAAATAAATTTTCTATAAGAATTCGCGACGAAAAAATAATATTTATTGGTTGTGGACGGGACGGTTGTGGACGGAACAAAAAAACCTTAATAATTATGGAATATTTTTTTATAATTTATTTTAGCATAAATAACAATATCAACTAAATTAAAAGGAACAATAACGACGAACTAATTTTAACAATAAATTAATGATTAATGTTTTGTTATAGATATCTTTCTTATATTGTTTTGATGGGTCTGACCAACTTCCAACATTTTTTCGGACACAGGCCTAAAAAAGTGGCATGATTGGAGCCCTGCAATGGGCAGGACGCTTTTTCATGGAGAGGTTAACATGTTCTTGTTTTCCTGAATCTTTTGGCTTGAAACGTAGATAAGATTTATATTGGTTTTACCATTAAGTGCATTAAAAAAGTCTTTGGGATTATTAATAAGTAGATTCTGATAGGATTCGTCCCCTTGCATTTTAAACTGATTTGACTTTGTGGGTTATAGGGGTGCGGATTATCAAGAAAACACTTTGGTTTTTGGCGACGTTTCGCGATTCAGTGATTGTCACTTTTTCAAGCCCTGAGAAACACTATTAATAAATACATAATACAACCTTCGTAAAATTAATATCAGGTAAAAAGCTACAAGAAAATTTTTTTTTTTAATTGGGATGTTGTTTTATTTTTAAGGTTATGTAAAAGTAGAGGTGAAATACTACTTACTCAAATCGTACGTGTTTTATAGATCCGTGCAGGTCTGTGAACAAACTCCAACTCCACAAAAACATTGTTTATTTACAATAAAAGTTCTTGACAATTTTTTTTAAAACAATACTTTTCCCTTTTGTTGTAAAACGTGAAAATTTTCTTTTTGATTATAATTACAATTACTCCCCCTTCCTCCTCCCCCACTACCCACACACCCAGTCACAAACACTTACGAAGCTCTAAAGAACGAGGTATATCTACAACACAAGAGTGGTTACGCAACTTCAGACATTTTTATCATACAGCATCAAAGATATAAAATAATTGCTTCACACAACCACTTACGCACATCTACATACACTCACACATACACCACCCAACCATCCATTCATCCATCCATCCATCCTTCCAACTTGACCCAACCCGTCCATCCTCCCCAAGCACACGTGCATACATACCTTAGTACTGATCGGTGCAGACCAGTGTGAAACCTGCCAAGGTTATTATGGCTAAATTGCCATTCCAAAAACAACTGACTAGCTTAACCAAATAGTTGTCAAAAATCAAAAAGAAAAATTTTCACGTTTTGCAACAAAAGGGAAAAATATTGTTTTAAAAAAAATTGTTAAGAACTTTTATTGTGAATAAACAATGTTTTTGTGGAGTTTGTTCACAGACCTGCACGGATCTATAAAACACGTACGATTTGAGTAAGTAGTATTTCACCTCTACTTTTACATAACCTTAAAAATAAAACAACATCCCAATTAAAAAAAAAATTCTCTTGTAGCTTTTTAAGTGATATTAATTGTACGAAGTGTTTGTTTCTCAGGGCTTGAAAAAGTGACAATCACTGAGTCACGAAACGTCGTCAAAAACCAAAGTGTTTTCTTGATAATCCGCACCCCTATAACCCACAAAGTCAAATCAGATTAATAAGTAGTTTTCTACTTTTCGCCATTTCCCAGGCTAATCTTTTAAGTTTCCCTCCTACTCCGTCTACAGCCCCCTCCCGTGAGAAGTAGCAAAGAAATTCCAAAAGCCAGATATATCGAAATCTTGAAAAGGACATAAATTGGATAAAGTAAACTTATTTTTGAACTGTGCTGCACAGCCGTCAGAAAATATGGATACACTTTTCAAAACACTATAGGCATTTCTTAATCACTGAATTATTTCTTTTAGGATGATTGATGATAGCAAACGAATGATGGGCATTTTTACTCCAGGCAACTGCTATAAATATTGTGACCTGTCTGTGGCTCCAGTGCGCACTTTGTATCTCATCCTGACTGATGCATGAATAATTTTCTGCGAAGTCTACTTGCAGGCAACGTTTTCTTCATTTAGATTATTTTTTTCTTTCTCAAAATTGCGTTCTTGTGTAGTTTTTACAAAGCAATGAACTTTAAATTTCTCCATAGATTCTTGCAGTTGATCCAAAGCAGCTTTTAAAGTACCATATACTTCTAATACTTGGGGTTTATGAAGATTGACTTGCCACCTTTTTCATTTTATTTCGGTCCCCAAATCGGTATTTAAAGGCACCAAGGCAAACTCAATATCGGTATCACAGTTTGGGCATAAGTTATTCATACAGTCAAAATTATCTGTATCACAACATATGGCTCAGAGTAATTCCTTGGAAGATTTTGAAAATTCATGTACATTTTTGCAAATAGCCTCAAACAAAAAATTTAAGTTGGCATGGTACTTGCAAACGCAAACTTCGTGAGGCATTAGGGAACGTAGCAAAATATCTAGTTCTGGATTTTCATGTATAAACAAGTGATAAGCTTCCTTTACGGTAACAGTCATGTGCCGCTTTTGCTTTTTTTCTTTGATCCCTGATTCATTTTTTAAAGCTATAACGTCTCTTTTCCCTGGCGCCTGTCTACTTATCACATCCCTGGTGTAAAACCGTTCAACCATTTCCTTAAGTTGGTTTTCCAATTTGTTCCTAGGTGTTACTTTGTCTGCACAGACTAAACTTGTTTCTTTTGGAAATTCAGCATAATTTTTTTTTTTAAACCTCCTTTTTTTTGTCAGCACACTTCGGCAATACAGACTTAATTTTCTTTACCATTTTTCCCATCGCTTGTGGACTTTTAAATGAGGTGACATTTTCTGATGGTTGGATTTTCTTAACTTGCAACTCTTCCTTTTTTCTTTGACGATACAACCTTTTTCTTAATGTTTCCTGTCTTTTCTTTGCATTTATCATATCTTTCGTGAAAATCCCTTCCTGAATCAATTTCTTCTGCTTCTTTCTGCTGTCTCTTTTTCTTTTGGCATCCTTCTCTTTAAAACGCATGTGCTTATCAACATCCTCTTTGAACTTTCTTCTGAAATCTATCGATTTTTCTTTATTTGTCTTAGGTGCCATATTTTCTGTAAAAAAATATGAACTCATAAGTTTGACCGCGAAAAATGATTGAAAAAATTTCGCTCTTAAAATAAAAATCAAACTTATTTTAAAAAAAACTGATTTTTGGGTTCGTGGCGAATCAGCCTGCGGCGAACCAGCCTGCGACGAATCAGCCTGCGGCGAATCGGCTTCGTGGCGGATCAACCCTCAGCGAATCGGTACTTTGCAGCCCGCTCTGCATTAAAAATTAAATATTTTTGATATATATTTTAATAGGATCTTATTTTTATATATTTTTTAATGTATGGGTTGTGAACAACAACTTATTTTTAAAATTTTCTTGCAAAATAATTACATGATACAAAAAAAATCTTTTACTATAATGTGTCCCTAAATGCAAGTCAAGAAAAAATAAAATTGAAAGTTCAAACTTTTTATTATTCAGTGGGATATGCCTACTTTTCTAAGATTTTGGTTGTGGACGGGACAAAAAACCCTTATTATTACAGTAAATGAAAAAATATATCTACTTACTTTGATTATGAAAATAATATTCACCACAAAAAACTTGAAACCACTGACATTTACTCTGGCATGACAGCGTCTAAATGTATCACTTGTTTTATCCATGGCCAACTATGCAAAGTTAACTATTTTTTCTTAAAACAACCTGCTAATACAAACCTGAAAGTAGTGAATGTCTCATTTTTTACGTGTGTTATTTTTTACATCTTTTTATAAGTTTCCTTGACAATTAAATGACATTCAATAAATATATGGATTAAAAATATATTTTAATGCATTTTCGTATTTTATAAGAAAAATCCAAATCGCTTGAAATGTCCCCAAAATGATTTATTTGGTGATATTTTCTGTGTTAGGAGATCGTCAGAAAATGATATATCTGTCCTTATGTCGGTCGATATCGGTAATAAATTCTGGTCACTAAATTAAGTAGGTGATTGATCTGAAGGAGGAAGGTCGTTTTTCTGTGGGTTGTGTGACTGCGCGGGTGCTGAAAAGCAGCTAAATGAATCTGGAGCTGAATCAGATGAAGATAAAGGGGTTGGGCAGACTGGGGTTGAAGGAACAGAGTTCTCCGATCTTCCTATAGCAGGCTCGAATCTTCCCACATAAGGCTCAAATTTCCTCATAGCAGCGTCAAATAAAATTTTATTTATGTAATTTTTCGCAATTTGGTACGAGGTTGATCTCAGTTTACGCAACTCATTGCCCACATGCTGACCGTATATAAAAAATTCATCCTGTTGTGAAGCTGTTTGCAGTATTTTATAAGCCCCATCTGCTCTTCGGTCAGCTTCTTCTTGACTTTCGCTCTGATACCTCCGTTTTTTATTTTTGGGAGCGGAATTTTCTTCTGCAGGTTGCTTGTGCTGGTCTGGGTTGCGTCGTGTGCCGGGTCCTGGAGATACAAACCCGTCGCATTTATATCAGTTTCATCATCCATCTGAAAAATAAATAAATACAAAAATTAATTAATACTGAAAATCAAAATTATTAAAATTGAAAAACAGTAACTTTTGTTTGACTTATGCAAAATCCTAATAATGCTGGGAATATGTATTGTATCTTAATTACACAGGAACGTTTAGTATCGTTCTAATGGCCGTTTTTGACGCTAATTATTGCTTTACATTCGCTGATGCAGGGATTCAGGGCAGAAGATCAGAATGAACTTAATCTACCAATTCCTGAGCCTCTGCCCGGACGGCAAGTGATGCAACCATTCGTTATTTTGGGGGATGATGCTTTCGCCCTAAGCGAACACCTGATGAAACCATTTCCTGGCCTTCAACTAGATAAAGATTCCAGGATATACAACTATAGACTTAGTCGGGCCCGTCGTGTCATCGAAAATACTTTTGGGTTAATTTGTTAATTTTTTTGAGAAAAAGAACCAAATCTAAAAAAATCTATGCTTCTAAAGGAAGCTTTGACTGTGGAAGAGAGGATGGGTCAGTTATTCCTGGAACATGGAGAAACATTACGCAGGGAGATTCTGGTACTTTGCCACTTCAAAGACTACCTAGAAGATCTGCAGAAGGGCCAAAGTCTATCAGAGATGAATTCAAAGCGTATTTCAGCCCAGAAGGTAAGGTTCCTTGGCAGGACAATTACATTAAGGAATGTATTTAACTGATATAAGAAACTTTAACAGTGAAATGGAATTAAATAAAAGAACAGACTTTAGAATATAATAAGATATTAAAAATGAAAACCTACCTCATCAAAATTTTCGTCAGTTGACACAGTTTGTTTTGGTACATGTACCTCCAAAAGGAAAGTCAATGATTCAAAGTGCACCCATGGTTCGATTCTGCCTGACCCGGACTTTTTTTTTCTTGTTCGATGAAAAGTCGTACGCAGATTTTTTATTTTGTCCTTTAGATCCTTTATAGAACATTCATATTTTTTGACAATTCTTCCCATACCTTAAACTTTTTTCGATTATCTTTATAAGATGAATCGCGCAAATCGCATAAAACTCTACTTTCGCGGTAATCTTCTATCACTTTGTCTTTTCCTGGTCCCACTACATCGTGCTGCGGGCAACTAGCAACTGAAACCACGAGCGTTGGATCACCTACGCCTCGAAGCAACTAGTGTAGCAGAATGCCGCATGCGGCTGTGCGGCTTGTCGCAACCTGCAGCATGCGATCACGCCGTACGCGGCTTAATTGCCATTCGTTGCTTCAGTGTAAGGCCGCCTTTAGTTGGCGTATAATAACTTTCAATATAATAATATTAGTATCTGCGGCAATTTGTGGTAGACCTTAATTTTTAATATTTGACGAAAAAATTGTGTTAAAAAAAGTAAGCGGGAATTAACGAAAGTGAGAATTTCAACAAATTCCACTGTTAGTGTTGAAAAATGCAAAAGCTTTGATGGAAATATCTACCAAGAACTGACAAATGAAAGTTCGAAAAAAATAAACAAGAACAATTTTTACTACTAAACTACAAAAACACCTAGGAGAGGAAAAAAATGACTCATAAAATTTATGCTATCTCCACTCTTTAGACAAATCAGAAAACACATGTTGTTGCCTGTTGTTTAAATAGGGCTCAGACAAGATGCAGACAATGTAATCTAACCCAACACATGAAATGTCATCTGTTTCTAAAAATATAATCATATTTTTTACTGAACTTTTCATAAATTTAATCGTATAACATCGTTTTAAATTTTCAAAATAAATGCTATGTAATATTTAAAACTTTTTTTTCCACACAACTTTATTTTACTAATATATCGTGAGAACGCCAAGCCTTGCTCTGGAAAAAAAGACTCCACAATTGGATTAGGTCATGGTGCGTATATACAGGGTGACAATTTGAAAACTTACAATGGCCATATTTTTAAAATACGCAAAATTTTCAAAAACAAAAAAATACTATTTTTATGAAATTAAGAGGTAACATGAAAATATTTAGCAAAAATTAAATTACTAGGTCAGTAAAAAAAAATAATGCAAATTAGGGTTTTTCAAAATTTTGAGCTTCGTTTTTGAAAAAATCCAACTGTAATTAATAGCGATGAAAAGCGATTTTCATAAGCTTTCGAAGAAATTATTACAAGTAGTGGGTAGGGCTAGCGCTGACAGCTTTAAGGGCGGGTTCAAAATTTTGCGTATTTTAAAAAATATGGCCATTGCATAAATTTACGTGACCAAGAATTCAAATATTGCATCTTGTAGATTTTTAAACAAAATATGATTTGGTGGTGGCTTATAATTGCTAGGGCGTTTGACAGTAGTACTCTTTTTAGATATAGACGGTATTCAGCGGTTTTAAATAAATTAGTGAAAGAATTTTTATTTTCTACAAGATCTTCAATATATTTTAAAATATAAATGCCGCAATTAATCGAATCTTCTTGAAAAATGTGCTGAGGAGAATCGATCTTCTTCCAGTTGTATGTAAGATTGTTAGGGATTTTTCCAAATTCGTGACACTTTTAAAGTTTTCTGAAAATATTTAGAGTGTTTATTAAAAAGTTTTTCTTATTGTATCAGCAACTACTAAAAAGCAATGATTTTCATTTAAATTTAAAGGCATAATTAAAGTACCTTTCAAAATAGGAACGGCATTTATTTCTTCCTCGGTGTAAATATGAGTATCCCCATCCTTTACGAAATGTTCTAAATATAATAGAAGTAGTATTTCCAGATAGGGGAGTATAAGAATCCTTATGTTGGTAAGCCTTGACTGAAGGTCAGTATCTAATTTAATATAGTCATCAAAATCAAGGGATATTATTTCGCAATGCGAAAAAACATGGTCGCCAAAATCGGCAATTTTGTAATTTGTATAAATTAGTTCTTCTCTAAGTATGTGGTGTAATTAACCCAGTAATGCCCAGAACTATGAACTTTTTTTAAAACAGTCAAATGTAATGTTTTCTGGTAAAAAATAATAACATATGACCAAAAAAAATTAAAAAAAAATTTTTTGAATTGTAGTTTTTGATTTTTGAAGTGGGTCGATAACGACCCCTTGGGCACCTATTAGAAGAAAAAAAAAACGTTTTTATATTTTTTAGTTTATTGATATTCTAAACAAAAACACTACAAAATCGTTCAAAAATCATTATAATTTATGAAAATCGTCAAAACATTTATCGTGAAGTGGAATTTGACAGTTTTCACATGCTTTTGTAGTTTTGTTTTTGCACAAGGCACACCTTCTTCTTGTCTGTTGGCAGATTATCAAGTGGCGTGTTTCAGAGGTAACACAATATATCGAAGACCTCTTTGGTCCAGGCATTTTTGGTTTAACTCCGTATTTTTTTAGAAGGTACTGGGCAATTTCTCTTCTAAAATGTAGGTTGTCTTGATCATAATCGTATGCGCGCGCTAGTTGACTAGCATTAGCAGCGCACAAATCTATCATCCAATGCAATATGGGGGTATACCACTTTTTGCCCCTCATGGAAATTCTATAATTGGATATATTATTATCCATTTGGTCGACACCCCCCATATAGGTGTTATACATTTTTATTGAATTGGGTTGCTGCACATCAACTTTCATTTTGTCCTTGACAGAAAATCTTTTGCATTTTTGTAAAGGCTCAACGCCATACTCGTTTGAGAGGACTGTTACAACACTATTGTCTTTCCATTTTATACCTTTATCCTTATCCACCGCACTATCCATATTTCCCCTTTTCTCTTTTTTCATTACCTTTGAATCATTCAGTTCACACTCCATGGTTCTATTTTCTCTTACTGTTCCTGTTGCCCCAAAATTTAGCTGAGTAAGAGAATGTATTAATTTTGCGAAGGTAAAAAAATTATCAAAATATATTGAAAAGCGCAATCCAGGATATTCTCTTTGTAGAACATTAGCAAAGTTTAGTACCACACTTTCACCAAGACCTTGACTTTCATTGTTGATTTCGTTGTTTTTTCGCCCTTGGTAAATCTCAAACCGTAAGCAATAACCTGGTTTGGTACTCATAACCCATGCTTTGTAGCCGAATCGAATGGGCTTACTGCGTATAAATTGTTTACAGCCATGTTTTCCATAATATGGAATCATTGACTCGTCTATTGCTATATTTTGCTGCAAGGGTGCATACTGTATAAATTTTTGGTTTAAGCTGTCAATAATTGGGCGTAGCTTTGCATTTTGTCCCCTTGAGGTAAGGCGCTGTTATCTGCAGCGTGAAAGAATCTGCATATTTCCTTAAAGCGATTACGCCTCATTGACTGAGCAACTAAAGTATTGTACACATCTTCAGCCTCTTCCCAAAACATTCTTCTGCGTGGTAAAGGGACGTAGCCGCTAACTAAAAGAATTCCAATATATACATATAACTCTTTGCTTGATAGTTCAAATCCAGGAACATTTTTTTGAGTAGCGTACATTACAGTATATTTCACAAGCTCTTCGACGAGCGATTCACTCATAAACATTTCAAAAAATTTGACAGGATGACTGTCTTTGAATAGTTTTAATGGTGGTTCCAAAGTACCACTCCAAGAGGAACTTGTCCTATTTAGATCACCTTTCTCCCATTGAAATTTTACCTCGGTTTTAGCCTTTTTTTAGGAGGTGGTGTGCTTTTAACTGATTGTGATTGAGTTTCGAGTGAACTAACTTCTTGCTGTATTGTATCTATGTTGTCCTCCATGTTCAGTATAATACGCTTATTATCTCTACTATACATAAGCTCACTTTTTTACACTATAATTACTTGCTTGCTTGAAAAATAACAGCGCACTCCAGTTGCAGAACAAAATTTATACAGTAAAAAACTGCTTTTTAAGGTACCGCTTCTTATTTTTTTACCTAGGTGATTAGTTAATCGCCTTGGACAAAGTGTGCAAACACCTAAGCAAACCAGATGTATGTATGTAATAAATCTTTGTTTTCATTTAATATATAAAAGGCATTTTTCTTGATTTAAGAGAACAGTGATCTCCCTGAATCAACTTAAAGTGAGTTACCATACGTTCCTATACATTGACTTAAAAAACGCGATGGACTACCCAATTGAAGCAAAAAGGCCTGGAATTTATATTTTTTGTAATATATTATCATGATTGTTTTGAATTTAAAGCAGATAAACTACATCTTGGCGATGGTCTATAATATACGATGATTTTACTCAAAACACAACATCCCGTGTCACTTTGACAATTGTCAGATTTCTTGTTTATCTAGATTTTATTAATTTTTACGGATTATTTGGACTGTTTTTTAAAAAAATGGCCTTACGCATTAATTCCAGTGCATTTTGAAACATATCTTATATATTGCGGTATAATTCGGCTTAAAATCAAGCCAAACTTTCCTTAAACTATAGTCCCTAGTAAATATCGCCCTATATGTTTATGGAGGATTCATAATGCTGAAATACTTTTTTTTTGGTCGTTTCACCACTAAGTTAAGGAAATTTTTAAAAAATGTATAATTTGTACACACTTGCAAATCCTAACTAGAATGTAAGTACTCATTTCCGAATAGAATTTTTTAATACAGCCAAATATTTTTGTCTGTTGATTTAGTAGGTAATCTATCCTTGATTGAGGATATATTATATCTGTTCCAGGCACTCACTCCCAATGATCCTAAACACAGGCCTGCCAAAGAAAGTGGAAAAAACCGCTTTGTCCTTTTCTTACTATCATATGGTTGGCTGGTTACATTAAAGTTCGATTGGTCCCTTGATAGCTGGGGGGTCATGATTATTTTCATACTTGTTTACTGATTTAGTATAGAGTATTTCTTATTCAACTCTCTCATTAACATCACAATCTGGGGCTTCCTTCCTACTTCTACAAAGTTCGATTGGTCCCTTGATAGCTGGGGGGTCATGATTATTTTCATACTTGTTTACTGATTTAGTATAGAGTATTTCTTATTCAACTCTCTCATTAACATCACAATCTGGGGCTTCCTTCCTACTTCTACTTCCATATTGTGATCTATCTAGTAGTTTATGAGAAAATTGTTTGACCTAAACTACTCTAGGAATAGAGAAAGTAATAGGGACATAAATATGCCCATAATGACTATACATTTTTCCAATTCTCTCCATCATCAAGCTAAACTACTGTTTATAGACCAAATCTCTTGTAAATCCATTTACATATACAGGGTGTCCCAAAAGTCCGAGTCACCCAAATATCTTCTGAACTATTAGAGGTAACTAAACTATATTTGGCATTGATCTATAACATCAAAAGATCTATTTTTTTAAGGGACGGTTGTGCCGCCCCTGTCTTTTAAATGGAAACTCCTATCGAGTGATAGCTTGTTTTGAAGGACTTTGAAAAATCAACATGTTGATGTAACTGTCACTTGTCTATGTCAAACGTGTCAAAAGTTATGGACTGTCAAACTTATTTTTCACAATTTTTGACTAATTTCGAAAATTTGTGTTAGCCAATGAAAACCCATTCAAGTGATAACTTATTCAAAAGGTTTTTTCCAAACTAACATATTACCGTCTATGTCAAAGGCTTCAAAATCTATCGTCTATGAAACTCATTGGTTTTGACACATTTTACAAGTTTGTCAAATTCTATCGAGTGATACCTTGTTCGAAAGGTCTTTTGAAAAGTAACATTTGAACGCCACCCGGCAGCTGTCTTAGACAAATCTGTCAAAAGCTTTGCACTGTCAAACTATTTTTTCTCAAGTTTTTGGAACCCTAGATATTATTGAGTGATACCTTGTTTGAAAGGTATTTTGAAGACTTACATTTTGATAGGTATAACAGTAGTGTATCACTATGTTACCCAAAACTTTTTTTTATAATAATCAGCTATCAATTTTATAATTAAAAAAGAAACCATTAAATTAAAACCCAACTATTTATTCTTGAAAGCTATCGCAACAACATCGAACCTTATTGAACAGGGTTTTCAGAAAATGGAGAAAATTCAATTCAAAAACTGTTGAAAATGGCCACCAAGAACCGCCTGACAGTAAAAAAAGTCTTTTTTCAAACTCACTACGAACGTTTCTTAAAATTTCTGGCGTTATTGATCGGCAGACCCCAACAATTCTTTCTCTTAGTTCCTGCAAGTTTCTGGGCTTAGTATAAGAGATTCGTTCCTTGATGTAACCCCAAAGAAAAAAAATCCAAAGGCGTCATATCGGGCGAACGAGCAGGCCATTCTAAATAAATAAATAAATAAATAATCCCACCTGCTTCTCTTATAGCAGGAATAATCTGATTTTGTAGTAGCTCCAAACATCTTTCGCCTGTAAGGTTGCCATCAATAAAAAATGGTTATTCGATTTCCCAAAATTCCCGCCCATACGTTTAAATTCAATGGATTTTGGGTATGAGCTTCTTCATACCAATGAGGATCTCATCCAAGAAAAAATTAGCTTCATCACTAAAGCAAATTTAATTCAACACATACGGTTCAGTTCTAATTACTTCAGTAATTTCTTCGGAAAATTGCACGCGGCGATCAAAATAATCTTCGGTTAACTCTTGAACCAACTGCACCTTATAAGGATGGAATTTGAACCGCTTGAGAACCCTATGGACCATGCTCTTACTGATTCCAAGATCACCTGCTATAGTTCTCATAGACTGCTTGAGCTGTTCAATAACGGACCCCAGCACCTGCTCCTGGATCTCCTCGTTTTCTTCTCTTGTTCGCCGTTGACGTGGGGCATCTTGTTTGTCCTTAGAAAAAAATTATTTCAACTTTATCTTCATTTGATTGTGGCATCTTAAAAACTTATACCGAAAGCAGTTTTCACTTGACATTTTGCTGAATTTTATTTATTTCTTTTTAAGTCATATTTTCAAAGCCTTCTTGATTCTCTTATTATGTAACAATTAATGTGAGTCAGGTATCATTATCGATAAATTTTATGTAATAAAATAACCAAATATCGAAAATATGCTGCTCCTGTTCAAAAAACAAAAAGTTATAAATTATCACCCTATATTGTACTTCTTTTCCCTATTTTAGACAAGTGACAGTTACACAAAAATGGTAAACTTTGAAAAACAAGAAAATTAACAAGTTTGTCAAAACCAATGAGTTTCATAGACGATAGATTTTGACGCCTTTGACATGGACAAGTGACAGTTACGGCAAAATGTTAGTTTGGAAAAAACCTTTTGAATAAGGTATAACTCGAATGGGTTTTCATTGGCTAACACAAATTTTCGAAATTTGTCAAAAATTGTGAAAAATAAGTTTGACAGTCCATAACTTTTGACACGTTTGACATAGACAAGTGACAGTTACATCAACATGTTGATTTTTCAAAGTCCTTCAAAACATTTAAAATTTTAATGATGGTCGCCCGTATGCTGCCCCCCAAGACAGGGGCGGCACAACCGCCCCTTCTACCCAAACCCAAAGGCCTGCGCTTAGAATATTGTTTAATTTTGCTCTAAAAATCATTAACGCCTCGTAACTAGTTGGGAGTTTCAATAAATTGTTGCAAGTATGCGCAACTTATGCTTGATTTAAACCCGTGCGCCGTGCTGGAATTACCAGTGGCTTCGAATCCAGCTCAATTACTGTTTTCACTATTTGTACTCCCCAGACATTGCTTTAACAGCCTAGGAAATATATTTTTCCTTATAAACCCTTTGTTGTGATTCTTCCAATCTCTCAGATTTGTCTCAATTTGCTTTTAATTGGCTTGAAAACTCTAACGTCTAAAGGCTGGGTTAAATGAGTGCTATTAGGAGGTAGAAAAATAAAGCAAATATTGTTCTCTACACAACTTTTAATCAATCAGGAGATAAGGGAGTTGAAATACGGAACAGCTTAAGTTTTATACTCTCTCCAGTTACACGGTGAATTTTTGTTAAATCATTTATGATTGTATTGGGCTTTCTGTTAGTTCTAGGAGTTTATTATTGACTTTCTCTTCGTGGTGCTCCACAATAGATAATCTATCCTTGATTAAGGATATATCATATCTGTTCCAGGCACTCACTCCCAATGATCCTAAACCCAGGCCTACTAAAGAAAGTGGAATAAACCGCTTTGTCATTTTTTTACTATTATATGATTGGCTGGTTACATTAAAGTACGACTGGTCCCTTGATAGCTGGGGCGGTCATGATTCTTTATAGATCTTTGTTTGTCAATACACCCCAATACAATGAATACCTGAAAACCCAATAATCAAGTTTCAAAAATTTTCACAGATATGTAAATGTCTTTGAAATACATACCTTCAAAACGAGGTTCCACTCGAAGACCTTTTCCAATTCAAATCTAAAGAGGTAGCATTACACACAAATTTCAGCATATTTTAAAAATCAATTGTCATACTTTAAAAATGTTTACAGATTGTGAGAATGTATTCAAAACACCTTTCAAAAAAGGTGCGACTCGACCAATTTTTTCAATCGAAATTTTGAGGGTGAAGGGAGAGCAATCTGGAAATTTTAAGCTAGCCGAATTGGTTTCATATTGGAAAAAATTGGTCGTGTTTTAAGAAATTTTATTTTTGTATTGAAAGTGTATTGAAAAGAACGTTCTTTTTCCACATGCCTAATTCCGATGCAAATATCTCAAAAACCAATAAGTAAATGACAAAAATTTTTACAGACGTAAAAAGGTATTCGAAATATCTTTTAAATAAGGTGCCACACTTCCCTATTGAGTGAATTTCATCCCTTGAAGGGGGGAGCAATCTACAAAAATTTTAAAATAGCCAGTATGTGCTTCTTTGGAAAACAAAATCGACCTGTTCCAGGAAATTTTATTTTGCTCCTGAAAATCTATAAGAAAATCGTTTTTTTCTACCCCATGGTAAGTTCAGAAGCGAATATCTTAGAAACTAATCGTCAGATTTCCAAAATTTTTGCAGGTGTGTAAAGGTATTCAAAATACATTTTGAAGAAAGTGTTACTTGACCCACTTTCCCTATTTCAATTTTAAGGGTAAATGTCACCCTTTGAAGGGGGAACAATTCACACGAATTTCAAGCCAAAATGTGTCCCCCTTGCAAACAAAATCGACGTGGTTTGGCGTTTTCCAAATTTTCGAATAGTTTTTGAGAAAATCCGGGTGGATCCTGTTTAATGTTACACCCTATATACATGCAACCTCCAAACATTTAAAGGGTTTTAAATTAGCATTATATCACGATAGTCGCCTTTTGAAATTAATAAATCAGTAATTTTTGAGATAATAGCAGTTAAAATATGGACATTTATTTGATTTTTAACTTCAAATATTTCAAAAACCACTGCAGCAAATTAAAAAAGATTTACACTGCTGTATGTATCACAGGGGGGGGGATAGAAAGGTAGCTAGATAGGGGAAGCCGGGGCAATATGGGGTATCTAACTTTATAAACCAGATTTTATTATAAAGAAAAATAATTTGTCTTGAACATTTTGAATTTAGATAACTGTATACACTATGTTTAGACTTTAACTTACTAAATAAGCAATTTTATACTGTTACCCAATTATTTTATCATTTATTGTACATTAAATGTTTTCCCATTTTGCCCCGTACACGGGGCAAAATGGGGAATATATACGGGGTAAAATGGGATACTTCATGTAAACGCAGTATTGCAGCTAAACTAATTTTATTTATTAAAACAACTAGCTTTTAAGACTTGAGGAAAATAAATGTATATTTAGTATAAACAAATTTAACATAAAAACGTATTCTTACTTTTAGTACAGAAATAATTAACATAAAAATATATTGTTATGTTTAGTACAGAAAAGTTTAAAAAAATGTTTATTGTTTACAAAATTCACATTGGAATACAGTCTCATCGTCATCGCTGTCGATTCCTGCACACGAATTGTGTGCCCATTTATGGCAGAGACAACATGAAATCCATCCCTCAGTGGAAGTACTGTAAAATTCATCGCAGTAAAAACATATTGCTTCGTCTTCGTCAGTTGATGAATCTTTATCGTTTTCTTTCTTTTGCTTGATTTCTTTAATCTTTTTAGTTGTTTTTTTCGTAGTATTTTTCATTAGGCTCTTAATTTTTCTTTTCACGCCTTTAGCTTTTTCGTTTTTCTGTTTAATTGAATTTTCCAGTTCCATTTTGTAGGGAGTAGACGTTAAAATCGCCGTTTTTCCTCGTTTTCGCTGGGGGCGTTTTGCAGTAATAGTTACTTTAGGAATTGGCTGCAAATCCTGCGGCGATGCGAGGGGAAATATGTTTGACACGTTTAGAACTTCCTCATTATTCGGCTCTCGAGGAGGCGCATCAGGCATCCACGAACATTGCGGTATCGGTTCAGCATCATTGTTGATATTTCTCTTGGTCACATATGGCGGCGGAGTTGTCTCTTCCTTTCTTTTATGAATTGAAACTTTTTCTGGTGTTTGATGATGAATGGTTTTTTCTGGCGTTTGATGGACATCACCTAAGGATGGCTGTTCATCTTGTTGATTAGTCTGGGTATAGGCCTCATCGGCTTCATTGTTTATGGGAATATCGGTCGTAGACGCTGGTAGATAGTCACTATCTTCAAAAATATTTTGATTCGGGGGCCAAATTCCAGTTTTTTTGAAAGCATTCATAGCATTTTTCATCGTTGCTGTGTTGATATAGGCAGCGCCAAAAAGAGACGATATTTGCCAAAGTGTTACTACTTTTCCAGGATTACTTCGTAACCAAACTCTTACCTCATTCTCGTAGTAGGTACTGAGAGGTTTCATAAATCCAACGTCAAGTGGCTGAAGTTTATGCGAGCAGTGAGGAGGTAAACAAAGCAGAACCACTCCATTCTCTTTGGCATAATTGATAAGGTCCAGATTTTTCGTATGCGTAGCATGCCCATCGAAAATTAATAGTACGATGTTATCTTTTGAACCTCCAGAAAATTGCACAAATTTTTTAAACCATCGAAAAAAAATGTCACTTGTCACCCAACCAGATTCACTTGTTTCGACCATACACCCCGGTGGCAAACCAAGTTCAAATTCTGGACGCTTCCTTTTCCTGGGAAAAATGAGACAGGGAGGAAAATAACTTCCAGAAGCTGAGCAACAAATTTCCACAGTTACTGTTTCACCTCGATCTGCAGACGTGAGAACACCCACTTGGCGTTTACCTTTAAGGGCCAGTATCTTGGAATGTCCTTTTGGATTTACAGTGAGTCCTGTCTCATCACAATTATAAATTTTGTCGGCGGATAATTGATACTTATCTATAATACTTAAAAGCAAACCGAAAAACTGATTTACAGCTACTTTGTTGAATCCCATGGCTCGAGCTCCTGATGTAGCTTCTGGTTTTCTTAAAGTTATAGTCGGGTGTTTTCGAAGAAAATGCTCCATCCAGTCAGGACCGGCCATTTGAGTATCTTGACTAAACCTGTTTGCAACACCATTTGCGACCGCCAATTGGTAAACAAATTTTCTTAATTCTGTCATGGTGAAGCCAAATAACCTTGATTCCATATCCTTTACATACTTGACAATCTCTAACTCTTGATCTTCAGTAAACACATTTCTGACACTTCCTAAATGTGCGACTGTAAACATTGTCCCCTGTTCTCTTTTTGCTTTTGCAACATAACGCTCCAATGTCGTTTGAGGTACTTTAAACTGCTGCGCTGCTCTTTTATAACCCATGGTTCTTGTAATAACCGCTTGTACTGCTTCTTTCATCGACTCTGCAGACCAGCTTTGGCGAGTTGTTGTTCTTGTGTACTTTCGCACCATCTGAAAACAAATGCATTCAAGTATATCATCATCCAAACTCGGTATTTGGGGCAAAACGGGGTTCCCTGTTTTGCCCCGTTATTAATACCCCGTATTACCCCAACCAAATACTAGAATAAAACAAACAAAAACACAGTGAACAACTATTATTTTTACGCCGTGCTTTTGTTGAGGCGTGCTCTATAAGGACACTAAAAACCTAATATGAACAACACGTCCAAAATTCTTCGAAAATCCTACTTACCTTAGTTAAATGCAAGAGCCACTTTTACAAAATACGACGTTTATTACACTATAACGGACAAAATCAAACTAACGCTCGACAAATTCATGCCGCGACTATTGCAGTAAAGTAAACTGGTAGTGGGGATAAGGCGCCTGAGATTTGGCGGTTTAAATCGAATGGAATTCAGCTAAGATGGTGCTACCCCATTATGCCCCTGTACCCCATTATGCCCCGGCTTCCCCTATGCTTAGGTATACTCTTTTTACCTTTTTAAATTCTCTTTCCAATGATTTCTTTTCATCTTGATTAATAGGCAACTTAATTATTGAGGGTGTGAGATCCATCAATTATCAAAAAGCTCATGACTCTGTCCATAACTTTAAATAACCCTTATTAACTCAAATATCGAAGCTGTAATAAAAATATAATATGCTTTGTCCAACACTTATATACAGTGCAGACGTAAAAAGTCCCCTCTCCTGCTAATTCTTGAGCGGATTGCCGTATCGACTTCAAATAAAAACTATGTTTAATGATAACACTTTTGCTACTTTTTGACTTATTTTTTATAAGGGTCATATTGACTTACGACTATAACTAACTTAAAAGTTTTAAATAGAAAGGGGGGCGTGGAGTGATACCTTGTTTATAAGGTATTTTAATTCCCTACTCAAAAATATTAATTTTAAAAAAATCAGTTGAACTTTTATAAAGTTATGAGTATTTTCGACTATAGTTTGTGCTATACGCGCCATGTTTAATCATAATACTTTTGCTACTTTTTGACGTATCTTCTATGAGCGTCATATTGACTTAAGTTTATAAGGTCACTAACTAGTTTAAAATTTTAAATAGAAAAGGGAGTCGAGTGATACCTTTTAGATTTTTCGCTGAAAACTTTATTAAAACAAATCTAGTTTTAAATTGCTTTGTAAAAATTAAAAAAACGTTTTTCCAATACTAAACGCAAAAGAGACAAAAACCTAAACTATCTAAAATCACGTTTAATTATGTGTTTCAAGAGGAGAGCATTATATAATAAGTTCGCAAAAGAATTAAAACCTAAAACTAAGTACATATTTAAAGAACACAACCAGTCTTGGTACGCCTAGGAACCTAAAAAAAAAACAAATAAAAAATAACAGTAAATACTATTTATTTCATATAATAGTTATTGACTTATTAAAGTTAAATAAAAAATACAAAATATAATAAACAGCTAAAAAGAAAAGAAAAAATCAACCACAAAACAAGCATAAAAATAATTAACAACTTAATAATTAAATAAATAAATAAAACTACGTACTTAAAAAACATGAAAAGAACTTATCTACTTCTGTGAAAAGTTGCAAAACATTCTAGGCATAAAGCTACATTAAACTCTTTACAAATGGTACTAGAGCGATTTTGTTGTACTTTTGTGCTGCAGAAACAACATATTCTTCGGGTTCCGTTTACTGGAATGTAGGCACCAACATGACACAACCTTTTAGAATTGGAAAGTGTAGCACTAGCATCAGGATTATTTCTAAATTGTTGAGCATTACCTCGTCCAGCAGTGGAAGCCTTGATGAGGATGCAGTTTTGCTCTCTCTGTTCGCCGAGATAAAATTTTCTTTAGAGTGCGCAAGTGTTCGCAGGACACTGTTATTGGTCTCCAATTATTAACATCCCGGGGATCGGCACCCTTGGGTAGAAGCACCATCCTGTTCGCCTTAAATAAAGAGTGAATAATCCCATGTTTGTATATAAAGTTAAAGAGCAAGTATAATTTAATCGGGCTAGTCGTTTGCACGGCTGAGGGTTTGATCCCATCCGGGCCCATTGAATTTGACATCTTATGTGATAGTGTGTTCCTAAGTTCTTCTATGGATATAGGAATATCCAAGTTTATGTTATCATGCAAAAAACAGAAACAGGCGCCTAATACCTAGGCGACTCAACTTTCTTTGACTTCACGAGTACCAAGGTAAGCCCCCGGCATCCCCACACACTTGTCATCCATTATTGCTGCAGCGGTCGATGCTCTGATGCTCTGTCTCTCTTAAAAGTGTCTTGTAGTTTCTTGAATGCCGCAGCCCGACGGTCGCGCCTGCGTTTATTAGGATTATGGTTACGTGCCCCTCGAGCTGGACCTCGAGAAGCAAAGTTTTGTAGCCAGCAAACTTCTGAATTTTAAGTGAATCATAGGTTTCTCGCTTGAACGGGATTCTTGGAGCCGATCCCCGGGATGTTTGAGTTTATAAAGAAGAAAAGAGTTAACAAAGTTCTAGGCAATAATATAAAATACGCATCCACTATCTCCTGCTCTTCCAAGAAATGCTATAAGTAGAAAAAAGTTGGTTAAAGTAGTCAACACCTCCCATGTATTTGTTGCAATCGGCGACTGCTTCTGGGCAAGTATACTATAATTTTTTCAGATGTTTTTTGCGTTCTTAATATTTGTATTTTTCTATCTAATTCATGATCTGCACAACAAACTGATTTCCTTCCTCAATATTTCCATTTTGAAACACATGTCTTTATCTGCTATATTGTCCGATTCTCCAGCTTTCAGTTCCTTGTCATTTTTCAAAAATTCTTTGGGAAAAATTTTCGTGTTTATCTTATGGTAGCGCAGCTAAAAAATGCTTTCAGGAAAAAGTTTTTAGCCAGAACGATGGATGAGAAAAAATTGTCAAAAAAGAGGCAGTACCCAAATCCTTTAAGAAAACTAGCCACTTTCTGTATAACTTTTTCTCCCAAAGATATTTTTTACAGCTTCTGTTTCGCTACCTTCATAAATGCACATACCCTCTTAATAAGTTTCATAGGCATATATTGCTTAGGACTGCTACGTCCAGTAAATTTAATCATGGATTCGAAAACTCATAAATATCTTGAGGGATTAAATAGAAGTCGAAAACGCTAGTTGGATAATCCACAAATGGCCGTATTTTGTATAATTTGTCAAAATTTGTCGGCTCTTTTATGCATCTCTTTATTATCGTTCATATGAAGCAGCCTTGTAATCTTCAAAAATCTTTTAAGAGGCATAACATTTTTTATTCTCGAAATTTGAAAATTTTCATTGTTGCTCCAGTACAATCGCATACTGGGTAATTTATGGAATCCCATAATTATCAAGATGCCTATGTATGTTTCTTGTTTATCCAAACAAAAATTCAACTGGTCCTTAATGTACTGTAAAAATATGTTCCTTAACATATTCAAAAAGATGCTCCGAGGGCACTTTATGTTAAATTTAGCAAATCTCATTATTCTGAAAGGTCCGTCAAGTTATACTTAGTGGTGACACTGATTTTCAGAATCCTCTGACTGTTGCATTATGTCTCTTAAATTTAAAGAATCATAAACTTCAGGTTGCGAGGTGTTCAAAGCATTGTGATTTTCGAAGTCTTCCGATTGGTTTTAAATATTTTTTGAAAAATGGCTTAGAGGAATGTTGTCTTCAGTATCTGAATCACCATTAGCCTCTGAGTCATTTGCGGTCCATCAAAAACAAACGCTTAATTTAATACCCCAGAAACCAGTTGCGAAAGAGCATATTTCCCAAACAATTTCAACGTCCCTAAATTGATGTTTTTCCACGCCACTGGAATAAACTCCATGGCATCTGTGTGAATAAGTCTCAGGAACTACGCAACTTACTTTAATTAAACATAGATACGAATACACCTTGTGACATTTACTTCCAACAGAAAAAAAAACGCATCAAAACCGGTTCACTACTTTAGAAGCTACATGCGCACAGAAAAACAACACATACTAATACATGTCCACGTATTTTTGTGACACCCTGACTACCCACCAAATTGTGGCACATTTGTTGTCGACCGCTGTGCGCATGATACTTAAGGAGGGGGCACTAAATACATTGTTTACCGGTATCGGTGAAATGGCTTGGGCTTGCAATATGTTAAGAGTTTTGACTTTCCTGATATTTTTAAGAAAATAATTCGGGTCTCCGGTTTTGATCTTGAGCTATGCCTGTTTAAATGTACGCCCCTGGAGAATTGGAAAATATGCCATGGCTTACTATATTGGCAATATCTTTTCAAAAAAGAGACACAGAAGACCAAAATTCACACAGTATTATTAAAAACACATGTCCATGTCAGATTTTATTATTTTTTATTTAAAAAATATTGTTCAAAATATATAACTTTTAACTAAACTACAATATCCTACTTATTCTAAAATCAAAAGCAACGTAAATGATAGGTATATATCTGGGTTACCAGCGCAGTGAGATTCGGGTCACAGACGATTCTCCTGGCTAAATAATCAACACTTTTTAGAAAAGCCGTAGACAAGGTACAGATGGCACTGATGCAACGTCGTAAGATAAAATGGGAATATACCAAGACGGGTTAACGGCCCAATTACATCGTTAAACCGGCAACGCTTTTGGGTCCGTTTATTAGGCAATTCTTTTTCCGCATGTTTCTCGGAAATGGGACTTCCAAATGGCCTGAAGTTTTGCCTAAATTGTTTATTGGACTATGTTTTTCCATCAAATCTTGGTATTTTTTTAAAATTTTGTTTATTTTTTGAAAAAAACTGTTTTAGCTTTTGTGGTGTTTCAAAATTGGTGCGCCCATATTACGTCAGAAACAGTCAGAAATACCCTTTATAGAGACCTGTAAAACTAAATTGGAAATATTTGTAATTTTCCAAATAATGGACACCTAATTTCAAAAACCCTCTAGATTGTATTAATAAGCTTTGTAATCCTCTTCCTCTAATAAAAAACAAATTGAGTATTATTTTCCTCTAAAGCTAAAACATGCGGAAATGTAAAAACATGGACTATACTGGTTACCTATCAATATTAGTTATATGCCTAGCATCAAAAAGTACTTAAATGGTTATATTATAGATACCGCCACCATCAAAATTAACCACCCACGTCTTTTTTTTTGTGAGCTTATCCTAGGCATAGTTTCTAGTGTTCTCCTTTCCTAAATGTATTCGGCTAAGAGAGATCCAGCATATATACCTAGGTAACATCCCTTACCAGGAAAAAAAAATTATGCCATGCAAAGATCGAAATTGGTCGACTCACTGTATTTGCAACTAACCAATGTCAGTGTGTCTGCCTGACATTCTTCATAAACTTAGTTTTGTCGTTTTGTTTTGGAGTTCGTCGGTCTGGTTTTTGTGTTTTATTTAATAATTTTTCCTTTGGTGTAAAGCTACTTTTTAGAATCCTTAAGTGGTCTGTGTGTATTTGTAGAATATGACTTGTGCACTGAAAAATTGTAAATCGATAAGGAGGCTGACGGAGGACGTCAACATTTCTTTTCACAAGTAAGTGTAAGGGTCAGTTTATGCTCGCAACTTAGATCAAGCTTAGATATTCTTTGCGGATTTTTTACAGGGTAATTAAACAACCTGCAAACTTTTTACTGCTTGTTGATCTAAGATACGAGCATAAATTGACCTTAAAGCTGGATTCATTGTTCCGTAAATTAAGCAGAAGAAGTAAGATGCAAAGAAAAATAAACTACATAGTATACATACATTTGTTAATAGTTCACAGCTTAGCTTACAGTAAGAAATTAATAATTTTTATATCTTACTTCTTAGGTACTTTATGGAACCATGACTGGACCTTTAAGGCCCCATTACCTTAAGTTTTAATGCGTTAATCCCATCGAGTACCAAGTGGAGTACCTAATTCATAAATATGTGATGTGCCTAAATACAAGGTCTTTTGTGTCACCGTTACAAACTCGATGTTGCTGTTCATGGTGACAGGAACAATAATATTATTTTTAGAAATGGTGGTAAGTTGTCATGTATGAAATAGGTAGGCAATGCCAATACCCCCAAAATTATTTTATTTTTGCAAAAAATTTAAAAATTGGTGAAAAAAATGAGTGTAAAGTTGCCTGCCTACAAGATAAAAAGAGAAATATGCCTAAATTTAATGCTGTGCCATCCTTACTTTTGGACATAGAAATTCAATATTTAAGTCTGCATAGTACCAGCATCAGTGATATATCACAAAACTCAACTTTGATGAGTTCAGATGCAAGCATAAGTCAAGTTTCACAAAATGCACCTATAGCTGTTTCATCTGCGTCTTCATCACGGAGCATTTCTAAGGACAGACAAAGAATTGTAAGAAAAAGAAAGTATTTTTTGCTCTCTGATATTTGTTATGATATAGAAAACCACATTTTTTAAACTAATTTTACTTTTAATATTTTTACTATTTTTACCTAATTTTTATGTTACTGCTACATTTTTAAAATTCAGTTTTTATTTATTTACTTTAGTTTTTTCCTGTTAAGAGTTTCCTGTTCAAAATGTTTGATTTTTCAACTGCAATATTCCGCTTTATTGTGCTTGAATTTTTTTTCAGATTAAATCAAGAAATTCAAAGCAGCTATACATCAACCAGGAGCAGTGATACCAAGAGGAAGAGGCTGGCATTTATTAAAACCATTCACAGTTACATGTTAGTATGCTGCACTGTCATATTTATTCTGAAACTTACATTTTTGATAAAGCCAAAGATGATAATGGGACAGTATTTATAAGTTACTAGTAAATCTGTGTAATTATGACTGCGATAGACTTCACATATATTATAATCGCAGGTGTCTTCCAGACACCCCGAGCAATAGTAATAGCCATCTGCATTATGTTCATGGCATTTTATCAAACTGATATTATTATTATGATTATAATACTTATATACATATCCCTCCTCGGTCCATAATTTATAACACCTGGGACATATTAATATTCGTTTTTTTATTCCTTTATTCCAGAGAATGTAAAAACTCCCACAAGTACTATAATCACAATTGTTAAAATAATTGGCAAAAAAAGCTGCAATTTACTAACTTATCTGAATGCAAGTGTGGCACATAAGCGCGACCAAAATTCTCTGTCATTGTGGTACATCTAGATGATGAGTCCCTAATAAGGACGAAACGGCGTCTACCTAGGTTCCACCCTCTGTGTGAGCAATTGAAATTCAGGAAGTTCATTTTGCACTGAAGTACAAAAAGCTCTTGTTTTTTAGTTAGATTACAGTGCCACAGCCACGTTCAGTTTTTTTTAAGTTGTTAGTCTGAGGTGCCCACACTACACAGACACTGCACTATAAATCGGCCTTTACAGGCCATGATAACTTTACTTATCTACCATTAAAAAACACAACACTGATGAAAGGTAGGTAAAAATTTAACATATAAATAGATGTAAAAGTGTAACTAAACAAAACCAAAACGTAAAATACTCATCAATTCAACGATCCGGAACAAAATCGGCAAAACCTCTATAAATAAATAAAATTTGAATTAATTATTTGGTGGGTGATTTCGCTCACTAGTCTGGGTCTCTCTATGTCTCACAGTCATATTGGGTCTGGCAAAGAGTTTTCTTTGGTTCGGTATACAAACAAAACCGAATATCATAGCCGCTTTAATAGTCCTATTTATTTTTTATTCATGAAGTATCCCTGACATTATGTTGTTTCATTATGGTGTATTTGATTCATAGGAATCATTGAGGTTATGTTTTGTTTAAATAAAAATGGAATGGCCTGTAAATATTGTTCCAGCGCTATTGGCATTATGTGAAAATAATAAGCGGTCTGATTGCCATACAGACAAGAGTGACAATCTGCCAAAATAGTGGAGAAATTATAAAATGCTTCCAAAAGTGGAAATGGTGAGTATAGGTTTGCATTTTCATGTTTCACAAAGTTATGTGGTCAAATTATGGCCTTAAAAAATATAATCTACTTTTGCCACAACCATACCTTTTAACCAGAATACCTAAAACATTTTTAATTACTCTTCTTGCCCTTGAAAGGCGGTGGCTGAAAATTATTTTCCTGTTTTCTAAGTTTTCCCTGGATACGACGTCATAATGTAACTTTTTAATGGAAAGGCTTCATCTGCAATCATTGTGAACGGTGATACAATGTCGGAATTAGGTAAAATTCGTGGTGGTGGTACATGCATTTCATCATTATCAAATTTTTTGTCAAATACTGATTGCGAAAAACCTTTCGCTACCATATGCTCCAATGTCGACAAGTTTTAAAAAAATAATTGAAATCACAACAAGCCATCAGCACAATGCTAAATGTTTTCTTGTAGTTAAAAAACTGACTACCACTGTTTCCGGGAGCTTGTATTTTTTATATGTTTCCCATTCACAGAACCAAGGCAGTTGGGAAAGTTCCATTGGTCATAAAATCCTTGTGCAATGTTCGTCCAATCTTCTTCGCTTTGTGGTTCCTTTAGATATTGTGTGTTTGGCACCTTCTTTCTTCTTTTCATGGGTAAAAAACAGGATTGGTAAAAACTGTTTATTGGCCTTCTTCTAAAACGGCGTTTTCTCCGCGATCTTAGCATAGACAAAAGTACAGTCCTAAACAACACCACATCATCAAATCCTATACCACTTCTTAAAATAAAAACAGCCAAAAAATTAAGTTAAGAACACCCAACACCAAAAAAAAAACAAAACAGTAAAGCCATGCCACGATTCTTCTCATTTTTCTCTTAGGCATATAAAATTTGTTTATCCGGCCATTAGCTTGACATTGACCATTCCGTCTGTAGATGAAGGGGTGCTGTTCTAGTTTTTCTTACAACTAATATTGACATAAGATATTTCCAGATAGTCACCTAATAATGTTTACATTAATCCGGGTGGTAGGTGCTCCAAAACTGTAAAATTTTTCCGTTGGATCATGTTTTGAGACCTTTTTTAGATAAATCAACTTTATCAACACCAGAGCTTAGCATATCTATAAAGATAATTATATCTGTCTCCGTAGAGACGCTTCCTTTTCTTCAAATTGAAGGTACATCTGCCGATTCTGCAATTTGTCAGATGGTTGTCCTTTACATGAATCCTGTGTCAGATTTTTTCATTACCTTTTTCTCCTAATTCCTAGCACCGTACTGATGAGCACCACAAGTGCGAAATCCGAATCTACGGTTACCATTACCTTTTTTGCGGGAAAGCTCGCTATTCATTAATTTTAAAATATATATGTTTGTGGCGGATTCATAATGTCGAAACTATTTTTTTTGGGTTTTTAGCCACTAAGTTAAGGAAATTTTTTCAAAAATATGTTAAAACCCAATTCCTAAAGAAAAATTTTTTGTTCGTTTGTCAGTGGTTTTCAAATAACTGACAAAAGGTTTCCTTAATTTAGTGGCGAAATATCCACTACATCTCGGCGGCATTTCACCCAGTAATTTCGATCCCGGACTCGTGCCAATTCTCTGACTTTTTGAAAACGACCGAAGCACGTCAATATAATTTAAATTACTTTTCTGCACATGTTCGCGTAGATAAGCCATCGGCGATATTTAATTTGTAAGTCGTAACTTAAGAACATTAGAAATGTGCCAACGTGCTAACTCTCCTTTCGGATTTTTAAAGTTTAATAGCCCACTAAAGAGCTGTCTCCCTGGAACAAAATCGAGATATTAGGTAAATAGTCAATTCCTTCGACGTACAGTAGTGAATCATTTATTAAAATCATGTACGAAATAAGAAAGCTAAAACCTAAAATTGGTATCTTTTTTTTTAAGGTAAACATCCTTTCATTTACCCTTTTAGTATGGAGAAGGTTAGCATATTTTAAGTTTTGTTAGTGTAAAATGCTCTTAATTTTTGCAATGAATGAATGAATATGGTATCCATAGTTTTTTTATTAATAACTTCCTCCAACCATATATAAAAATTTTCCTAACTAATCGAGCAATCTTTGAATATGGATGTGATGATTATTTACGCCTTTGACAAACAAAACCGAGTTAGGTTTATTAAAATAGAAAATTCTCAATTTTAAGAATCTAAAAATACTAATTTTTTAAAATGTCAATTTAAAAATTGGATTTTTATAACTTAATTTATAATTTTTGACAAAGTGAAACGTCTATTTTAATAAACCTAAATCTCAGATTTTTTTCTAACAAATATCTAAACAATCAACCGGTTCATATTTAAATTCAATTGAAATTGAAATTGTTTATTTGTCATTTCAAATTTTACAAAAATATATTACAATAATTTCCGACAAGTGATTACAACAAGTCTTTAAAAGGACTTTAAAAGGAATCATGACATACTTGACTGCTATTTTCCTATGTGCTCTCCCCTGTTGTTAAAAATTCTAATTGAATCTTGCGAGTTACAAATAATGATTTTGATAATTTAATGTCTCGATAACAGTCATAAATGCGAAAAACTTACATGAGACAAAATAGTTTCTAAACTAAACAGGTAATTTATGTATTAATTCAGAATCCATCAGCGGCGCACCACGTAAAAGTTTAGAGGGAAAAGAAGAACTTCACCTCTTCACCTCTGAAAAAATATCTCCCTATATATTTCCACGATCAGTCAATATGTTTGGATTACCCGAAGCTGCAGTTGCCTATGTTTCAAATTTGGCGCCAATATCTCAAAAACTGCAAGAGCTATAAAGAAAAAACGAAAAAAATTGTGAAAAGTCAGCAACAAAGTGTTTGCGGACATGTGCATGAAAAAAAATATGTTCTTATTTTGACTTGAAAACACCCCGTGTACCTGTATAATTCACTTTTGAAATGATCCGTCATGCCAAATTTTAAGTTAAGGTAAATGTCCAAAATTCCCTATACCTCGATCCACTGTGCGACGTCCTACTCTGAAAGACGGTCAAGTTTCCCGTAGCATGCGCATTAGCGAGTAAAATGTCAATCGGTCACGTGATGGTTTCGTCCAATAGCGTGCTCTGAAATATCTCACACTCGGACAAGCAGAGCCAAAAATGACCCTAGTGACGTATTTCACTCGAGCTTTCCTACAAGTCCCAACTACTGGGTCTAATCGAGAGAACGGCTTCGCTCAAAAATCGTTGTTCGAGGCAACTCTGCGCGTGCCCATAATAGTTTGGTGATTCTTCGATCGTCTCGTCAATTCTTTTAAGCGCGTTTATTGGTTAAAACTACTTCTCTTCTCTCAGGCGAACGATCCCATTCTACGAAACCCAGAATAGGCACCCAGGACGAACCCGTATCAGGTAACTTGGATAAGTAACAGTGCGGAACGATGCCTATATGTGAGTGATTCAAAGTTGGAAACCAAAGTTATAATGGTGTTTGATAATGTTTGTGGAGGGTGACCAGTGAAACCACTGGTTTGGTTCTTTGTGGGACGCTCATCCAAGTTTGAATTTTTGTTTTTCCACCCAAGATCTTTTGATCTTTTTTTAATTTTGATTTATTATAATTTTTTTTTCCAATTTGCTTTTTATCTGGATTAAGTACTAAAACCTGAGATTTTAAAGCGTTAAAATTTAGGTTGTGGTTTTTAGCATACATATAAATCCCATGCAGGTCTGTATTAACTTTTTCTTGCGTTTAAGTAACATTGTGTCCCACTTAAATTGCAAGTAATAAAGTAGACAAGACCGAAGGTTGCAGGACGCCTTTTTTGATTTTTTTAAAACTGGATCCTTCGCAGCCTGACTTTGTTGTCGTCATTACACAACTAAACCGAGAATCTACTATTTCCTTCATAAGTAAGACTGAGCTTTCTGAAAATCCAAAGTAATGTATTGCCAACAGCATTTCACAGTTGATGGTGTCAAAGCGTTTACTGAATTCTCGAAGGGTTCAGTATGTAATGAATTTTTGTTCTTGATGTTCTCGCACCTCACCTATAATATTAACTTGATGTTCTCGCACCTCATTTATAAATGTAGTGGTACTAGAGTCGACAGAAAGAATGCTAATTGGTCTAAGGTCGTTTAGTTCTTTAGGTCCAGAAACTTTTGCTGGCGGTTTTACTATAGCTTTTTTCCAGTATACAAGAATAGTTTATATTAATTAGGGGACGAAATAATATAAAATTATTATCTTTGAATCATAATTCATCTTTACTACACGCATTATAAGAAATATTTGTAATATTTTTTTTTAGATTGTGCACTATTTTCTTGAAGAGAAAAAATTGAAAAATGTTACCTCTCCCTTATTATTGCGTGTTTTGTAAAGTTCCTTGGCCCTCTATAGTAATTTAAGTGATCCTTTGTTTTTGTTTTTAAAGATTTTCTTTGAACTTTGTCTCTGCTCTTTATTAAATGCTGTATGTTATCTGTCATCCATGGCATAAAGGGTTAAGTGAAAGGTGTGGTTGCGTGCAATTGCAGATCCAAAACAAACAGTTTTTGTACTTACTGCATTTATTTATTTTACCTACTATGCAGAGGTCCTCATGAGTGCATTCTTTATTAAGGCTCAGCTAGCTAGAAAATCTGTGACTTAATCAGGACAAACAAAACAACGTTTTAAAATGTACTGTCCAAGCTATTTAAAGTGGATTTTTATAAATGTTTTTTCTAGTTTTAAGAGAAGAAAAAACGACGAGACTATTAAGTCACAAATTTGTTAGCTAGTTGAGCTCTTTAATTAAGAATGCACTGATGATGACCTTAATGGTCGAAAGTGAACTTTTTGTTTTTTTTTATGAAGGGCTTATCCGTGTTTTTTTTTCGTTTTAAGGGAATAAAAAAGTTTTATAATGTTGCTATTAAAATAAATCTATTTTTTTTATTAACGTTATTTGTGGCATATAACTATTTCCACTAAATTGAGTGACCCTGAGAAAGAAAACAAATTTATTGTATTAGGAAAAAGTGACGGGTGTTTTTCACATATTGTGATAATTCGACTTATAAAAGTTCAAAAAAATAAAATTAATATTTTCCACACTTTTTTTGGCAGTATTATAGTTCATACATTGGTTTATTAAAAAATAATAATGGTCATGAAAAAGAAAATGGTAATTTACTGATTTTGCAATAATAAGCGAAAAAGAAAGAGGCAAATTTTGCTTAGATATACTGATTTATATTTAAATCATCTTCACTAGTGTTATTGTGTTTGTTGTTGACATCCACTTCATTTTCACTATGTAGTCTCTGATTTTCACTGTCAAGTGTTTCATCCAACTGATCAGGTTCTGTATTATTTTCGTCCTCTTAAACAGCTTCAGTTCGTGCTATTTCTGTCGCTTTTAGCAGTTACCTTGCGCTCATTATTTTTGTTTTGGTCATAGGTAGCAATACTAGATCCAGGTGGAACACTAGTCCTTTTTTCTTTGAGAACCGCTTGTCTCGCCAGAACATCTATCTTCTTTCAATATATCTGTCAATGCTGACTGTATGATAATACCATTATCGTTCCCTGTTTCTGCATATGCCACCTTATTCAAAACTTAGTCAGAATCAAAAGTTAGTATTCCGCATTCACGAAAGCCGTTCTTTAAGTTGCGTTTGAAAACGCATCTTTGGGTACACTGTATACTTCGGGAACTATATGTGGAGAAAAGTTATCACCGATTAAAACTTCTTCCTTCTAAGCGTTTTGCATGTGGTAGAAAACATGTTTTAAACCAATCTCGGAAATACTCTTCATTTAGCCTACCACTTATAGTTCGATTATATCGGGAACCCAAGCTGCCACATGGTTTCTCACAACATGTATTTTAGATTCGAAATCTAATAAAGAACTTTTTAAAAAAACTATACTTTATTTTGGAACCGTTTACAATGGTACTTAACACTACCAAGACTAACTATTGAATGCCTCTGAATTTCTTATTGTTGTTTACAACAAATCTTATTTATATTAAATTAGTGCTGACGCTTAATTCTAGAACAAAGTCAAATAAAAGTTAAACGTGACTAAAAGTGCTTACACATTTCCTTCTAGAAGATCTCTTGTTAAAAACAAATATATCAAATTACATTAAGATAAGGAACTTAGAATAACAACACTTACACCTACGCATTGTTTACTCATATAACAGCTCCCCCCTTATTAAAAAGTTAGTGCTACTCATTGCAGTAACTTTTGAAAGTACATTTTTGTTTTCAAAGTAAAAAAAAAAATTTGAAAAGAAAATAATTTTACACTATATTTTTCCGTAAAGAACTGTTAGTGTTTAATTCAAATTCTTCTTCAATATCTTCACCTAATCTAATAGAAGGTCTTCGCTTTGGTAAAATTTTTGAAAATCTTTTCCCAAAAACTGAAACATTTGGTTTATAAGGCCTGTCGTCATTATTGCTATTTTCTATACCTATTTGTAACATCCTTTTTCGCTTTCTGCATTTACAATACAAATATGCACTAATTATGATTATAATTAAAGATAATGTAAAATAGGTAAACCAAGAATAATATTTTTGAACTGTTGGTTCCTTGATTAAATCATCTAATTCTATTGAGTATTGATCCAATTTGTGTTTGACAATTTCCAAATCTTCCAAATTTAATTTATTGATTTTTAAAGGTTTTAATTTCGGAAAATTATTAACATTATCTGGATATTTATCACAACAATTAAAAGGAATTTGTACAGTATTGGAATAGTTATAATTATAAAAAACAGTTTTTAAACTGGTTGCTTGAATTTTTGATGTTCCAACAAAACCGGAACATCTTGAGGTTAAAGTTAAAACAGTATTTTTATTAACAATTTTCGATTTTGGATCTATACCCTCACATTTTATAGTTATTGGTAATTGATTGGTTACACTTATTAGCCAAGCATTATTTTCTAATAATTGAATATTGTAATCTTTGGCCAAAATCAAAACCATTTCACATGTTTTTGGTAAAGTAAGAATCTTTTGTGTTTTTAACAGTTGTGCTTCACAAATAGCATTTGAATCTATTGGTAAAGGATACAAATTTTTACAAAGATAAAGACGGTTCGTTAATTCTTTACATTTATTGATATCAGATAATGAGATATAAATTTCGTTATCATCGTCTTTAGCAATGTATTTGTTTCCAACAGGTAGAATATGATGTAGCATAGTTCTATTATCATAAATAGGTATTGGATACATTCTATAAACTGTATAGATTTCTGATTCGGTTAAAGGTACTTCCAAAACAAAAACTAATTTTTTATCGATTATAAAAGCATGTAAATCAATTATGTTAAGGTAGGTTGGGATTTGAGATTTTCGCGGAGTTAAAGGCAAATTGTTCTTATCCAGATTTTTACTTATTGATTCTAGAGCATCCAATAAATCATTGGGAAGAATTATTGAAGCATGAATAATATTTAATCTTGCAAAAGTTATTGAATTTAAAATGTCTTCAACCTGTGACTGAAGGTAAGTATAGGATTCGAGTAGTTGTTCACAAATATTGATTAAATAAAATTTAAGATCAACAAGTTCAATTTCATCCCGAATCATATAAATTGATTTTTCAATTTCTTTAATATTTGAATTGAAAGTTTCTTCGTCGATTTGAAGTTTTCTCAGTGTAGAATTAAATTGTTTAATAACGGATGTAGTCACGCTTATTTGTTTTTTCATTAATATTTCCAATTCTTTATCGTCTCTTTCAATTTTATTGATACATTCATTAAAATATTGACCGTCAGCAGCGTCTAAATTTCCCGTGATATATTTCCAAACCGTACCTACAGCATCAAATAGTCCTCTTTTAGGTCTAATTACTTGTTTAGTTGTGGTATCAGAATCGATTTCATCAAATTTATTACCAATATCTTTCGAAATTTGTTTTAACAAAGTTACATGAGATCTAATATCAAAGTGTACATTTTTCATAGTTCCTGTTTTTTGCGAAAGCATAAGCTCTAAGTTATCTAAGATATGATTATTATTAATAAAAGCGTTTTGCAAAGCCTCTAGATTTTTATATACTGATATGGTCCACTTATCATTAGATACCTTAATACTGGCCTCTCTATGATAGTAAACACCTACTGTGTTATTGATTTCAGTTAGACTATACTGTTGACCATAACGTTCTTGTCCGAATCCGAGTAGCACGGACATAAATAATCTGAAACAATATGTTTTAATCATTTTCTTGTTCTTATTGTAGGTCATCATCTTGTTTAACATAACATGGTTTTAGTAAATCAAAATTAAATTTAGATGTTTGTTTAGTTATTGGATTATAAACAGAAGCTGAATTTTTGAAAATTTCTTTAATTTCAAATGGTCCGTTAAATTTCGGTGAAAGTTTTCCTTTTATTTGGGTTTCTTTAACGTATACCCTATCTCCAACTTTAAATTCATAGTTTGGAGTTTATCGAATCTTGCTTTTGCTTTTTGTTTAGAAAGAATTGTTCTGTTTCGTGCTATTTCATAAAAGTGTTTGATTTTTGCATTTAAATCGCGAACATATTTTGAGATTAACTCTTGCTCATTATAAAGAACTTCAGCGGGTCGCGATGACGTATGTCCAAATATTAATTCATAAGGTGTGAAACCATGAGTTTTACATGTTGAGTTATTATAACATATAACCGTATATGGGAGAAGTTGATGAGGGTGTTCGTTAGGATTTTCTGTAGTACACACTCTTATCATTTCCAAAAGAGTTGCGTGGAATCGTTCTAAACTTCCATTGGATTGTGGATGACCTGTACTTGAAAAAGTTAACTTTATATCGTACATCTTACACAAATCTTTTAATAACTGATTATTAAATTCTTTGCCCCTATCAGTATGAATCCTTAAAGGTGTACCGTAATGCTGGAAAAATAGTAATAAAGTATTCACTATATTTTTTGAGGTTTTATCACTAAGAGGATAAGCTTGTATGAATTTTGTTAATTCATCCCTTATAGTCAAAACCAAATTTTTTTGTGGAATTTCCAAAATGTCTAAATTAATTCTTTCAAATGGTGTTTTTGGGGTTTCTGTAATTACGAGTGGGTTATCTAAATTTTTCTTTAAAATTTTGTTCTTTTGACATATCTCACATTCTTTTATAAATGTTTCAACCTCTTTACTTAAGTTTTTCCAATTATATTTTTCTTTGATTCTCCGTATAGTTTCATTGATTCCTCGATGAAAATTTCTCTTTCCTGAGTGATATTGATCAATTATTATTTGTTTCTGATCATCACTAGGTTCTGTGACAATATTTTCACAAACTACCAAACTTAAATCTTTTTCTGCAAAAATAAAGCATATCATCTCTAATATTGGTAAGTCAACTCTTGTCTCAACATAATATGTTTTTGAAGGATCGATATCATTTTGACATCTACAAAGAATTCCAAAAAGTATTGAAATTGCATCTTCTTGAAAATTTGGCAATGGAATAATATAATAATTTCTTTTCCTAATAGATTTTGAAGGTAAAATATTGATTCTTTTAATGTCAAACTTTGGACTTTCCTCGAAAAAATCTTCTATAATTTGATAATGTAAATCTTTCATATTATCTTGTTGAAAAATTGTTATGATATTTTTGTGATCTTTATTTAATAATTGTTCATTTGTATATCTGATTTTGGAATAATCAATCAATGATATTGTTTGATATAAATTTTGGAATCTATTAAATTCGTTTTCAAGTGTCTGCGGTGACATAAGGGATAAGTTTTCATTTTGATCTTCTTCGGATGAACCTTCCTGTTCCGATAAAGCATTAATAATTGCCGTTCGTTTATCCATCAAAATATAGATATTGATTTGAATATCTGTTGATTGGAAAATTGATTTAATCATTGATAAAATTATATCCCAATTTAATGAATCTAAGCCACAAGCTATTTTTGGCATTGCTACGTATTTAATTTGATTCTTGAAGCAATTTTGTTTTAATTTTTCTAAACATTTATAGACATTATCATAAGTGGGTTTTAAATTATACTTTTCTTTAGTGATTAAATAAAAAATATTTCTGTCTTTGATTTTCAAATTTATAATTTCACCAACTTGTTTATTCTGACTTTTAAGATATTCAACATGTCCATATTTTTGTTTAAACTGTAAAGCTATGCCTTTACCCATTTTTAAATCTTTTGATACACAATGAGCCAAAGCAAAGTGCAAAGGAGCATCAAATAAATTTTCTTCTAAAATTCTAATATTTTCTTGGTTAATTTGATTTTGAAAATTTACCGAATAATGTATTGTATTTATTTTTTCATCGATTTTAATTCTGGATAGAGCATCAGCGTTTTTGTTAATTTTTCCTGATTTGTAAATAAACTCAAATTCATATTCTTCTAGTTTAAGTCTCCATCTAGCTAAACGACTACCAGGATCTTTAATAGAACTTAGCCAAATTAAAGGACGATGATCTGTTACTAAATAAAATTTTCGTCCTTACAAATAGGGTCGAAAATGTTTAACTGACCATATTATAGCCAAAAGTTCACGCTCTATGGTTGAATATTTTTGTTCTGCAGGATTTAATGTCCTGGATGCATACGCAATGGGTAAGTCTTTGCCAATAGTTCCTTGTGATAAAACTGAGCCAATAGCATAACCGCTAGCATCAGTTGTTAAAATAAAAGGTTCCTTGAAATTTGGATATATTAAAATTGGACTTGTTGTTAAAGCATTTTTTAATAATTCAAATGCATTCTTGCAAGTTTGATCAAAAATAAAAGGTATATCTTTTTGTAATAGTTTAGTTAAGGGTTTTGAAATTTTTGCAAAATCTTTTATGAATCGTCTATAATATCCTGCTAATCCAAGAAAAGCTTTTATGTCTCTTTGAGTTTTTGGTTCTGGATAATTTTTTAAAGCAGATATCTTATCAGGGTTTGGTTTTACACCCTTATCAGTGATAACGTGTCCTAAATAAGCTACCTCTTTCCTTAAAAACTCACATTTATCAGGTTGTATCTTTAAATTTGCTTTTCTTAATCTTGAAAATACTTCTGATAATCTTTTTATATGTTCGTGTATTGTAGCTGAATAGACTATTATATCGTCCATATAAACAAGACATCTTTCATTTTGAATTCCCACTAAAATATTGTCCATTACCCTTTGAAATGTTGAAGGAGCATTTTTGAGTCCGAATGGCATTCTAATATACTCATAATGTCCATTCTCAACTGAAAAAGCAGTTTTCTGTATATCTTTTGGATCTACCTCGATCTGATGAAAACCTGACGCTAAGTCTAACGTAGTAAAATATTCACAATTACCAAGTTGATCTAACAAGTCTGATATGTTGGGTAGAGGATATTTGTCATCTACTGTCACTTCGTTAAGTTTCCTATAGTCAATGACAACACGCCATTTTTGTTTTCCTGAGGCGTCTAATTTTTTTGGGACCACCCACACTGAGCTGGACCAGGGCGAAACAGATGGTTGTATGATACCTTGATCTAACATTTTTGAAATTTGATTTTTTACTTCTTGTTTATAGATTTGCGGATATCTATATGATTTTGTAAAAATTGGTTTACTTTCTTTAGTAGTAATCGAATGTTTAATTTCACTGGTAAATGTTAAATTATCCCCCTCTAAATAAAATATATCTGAAAAGTCAAGACATAACGACATAATCATTTCTTTTTCCTCTTCGTTTAAATGTGTCAAACGTAATTGTTCCATAATATCATTCTCACGATTTGCTGGATGTCTTTCCGTTAAATTAAAACAGACTTCTGAAGAAGAAGGATCAATAATCGGTTCAAATTCAAATTTTTCAAAATTAATTATTTTTGTAACTGGTCGCGCATTTATAACCGTTGTGCAAAATTCCCCATTATTATTTATTTTTACCAAGCAATTAGGGATGTAACACTTGTCTATCTGTTGTGCTAATAAAATAGCTTCAGTGTTTTTTAATTTATCCGTTCTAAATTTAAAAGCTCTTTCTGTACGACCTTCAATTTTTATCGTATTATTAATAGGTTTTATGTCAGCTGATTGTTGTTCTGACTGCATTGGATCATTTTCCGAATTACTCCGATAAAGTGGTACTGTTTTAAAATTTGTAATCAATTGATTATTTTTGTAATCAATAACACAATCATAATGTTTTAAAAAGTCTGAACCTAGTAAACCGTCAAACTGTATATCCAAATTATAAACTAAAACTTTATGTGGGTCTTTAATATTAAAAGGAATTAATGCTGATTCTGTTATATTGATGGGTACGTTAGTGATACCCCTAATAGTAACATTTTCTGGAAGTCTAATTTTATATTTTTCACATGTTTTAGGTTTAAAAACAGATTTACTTGCACCTGTATCTACTAATAATTTAAATTGTTTTGAAACATCGGTAATATAGTACAATTCTTCTGAACAGGTAAAAATTTCAAAATTTACATGCATTGATCTTGAGTTTGGATGAAGGGATTGTGATCGTCCTCTAAAGTTATTTCTGAAATCTGACTTATTAAATTTTGATCTGTTTCCGAGGCTGATATCTGAAAATTTACAGAATCTTGAGAATAATTTTCAAAATTACTTATTTCAAAGTCATTTCCAAAATTTTCATTTTCGTAATTGACATTTTCAAAATTTTGATCTGTGAAATTATAATTCTCAAAATTTTCACTAAAAAAAATTTCATTTGCAAAATTTTCATTATTTTCAAAATTTTTATTATTTTCAAAATTTTCAAATTTTTCTGAATTAATAAAATGCATTGGTTTGTATGTAGGATTAGGCTGTATTACACTTGGCCTATTTTGATAGTTTTGATTTGGTCTAAAGTTGCCATTATTTTGTTGTGGACGCTGTATTACATTTGATCTTTGTTGGAAATTATTTGGTCTTGTATTTTGAAAATTCTGATTTTGATAGGATGTAGATGGTTGAGGATTTTGATTCCTATTTTGAAAGTTGTTTGAGTTATAAAAATTTTGTGGTCTCGATTGCGACACTTGTCTAATTCTACACTCATTTATTAAGTGACCTTGTTTTTTACAAAACGTACATATTTTTGGTTGTATTTTGAGTTTTTGAATTGAATTTTGTGATTTAGAGAATTTTTGATTTTCGAAATAAAAAAGTTGAAGCTCACGTTTAATAAAAGAAATAGCTTCAATCATGTCTTTCGGATTGTTAGCACGAACTATATGCCCAATTTTTGAGTCTAATCCGGTTAATAAAGTATTTAAAGCCATAGTCTCAATAAGTTTACCCTGAGCAAATTTTTGATCTCTTGTAAGGGTTTGCCTATTGATTGCTGAATTCATTTTCGCACAGTGAACTTGTAAACGCGAAATAAAAGTTAGTGGATTCTCAGATGGTAACTGATGTAACCTCTGGAGATCCTGAATTAAAGCAGTAAGGTCTCTTTGATCGCCAAAATGCGTATTTAGAAGTTGTGAAACTTCTGCCCAAGAACTTATATCTCTAGAATTAATAAGCTGAGAAGCTTTACCCTTTAACTGATTTTTGATTTTAACAAGCAAAAATTGTTTTTGATTTTGAACACACATGGCTTCTGCCAAGTCGCATGCATTACAAAATGTGTTGAGATTAATAGCATCTCCATCATATTCTGGAATTAATGAAAATATTTCAGAAAGTTTATAAGGTTCAACTTCTTGTTCTTCCGCCATTATTTACTTTTTTTTCAAAAATTTTCTTAAAACTAAAACTTAAAATTTAAAAATTTCTGACTAGTGAAGAAATTCGGGCAAAACAATAAATATTTAAAACTAACTTACAGTATTAAAATCTTCATATTCTGAAGTAAAGGAAGTTCGGAAGTTCTCTGAAATCGCTTTTGAAATTAAGCGGCTGAATTCAGTTCCTCTTCAAAGCTGGATCGGATTTGACCAGATGAATCTTCTTTCTTCTATAACTTTTCTTCTGTAACTTTTCTTCTATAACTTTTCTTCTATAGCTTTTTTTTTATTTTTCGGTTCTTTTTTTATTGCTAGTTTTAAGGCTAAAACTACTAAACCTGTTTTTATGCTGGTTTTAAGGCTTAAACCACTAAACCTGTAATTGTGCTGATTTTAAGGCAAAAACCACTAAACCTGTTTTTAAGAAGCAAGTAAGTTTTTTCTTGTAGAACACTAACGTGTACCGTACTGACAAGTCTCTTGGGTGCACTACCGCGGACGGTAAACTACGAATAGCTTTTTTGTACACTGGGCCTCGAGCTGTAGTACGTCGAAGAAATCCTACCGACTGCGCCACTTTTTAGATTCGAAATCTAATAAAGAACTTTTTAAAAAAACTATACTTTATTTTGGAACCGTTTACAATGGTACTTAACACTACCAAGACTAACTATTGAATGCCTCTGAATTTCTTATTGTTGTTTACAACAAATCTTATTTATATTAAATTAGTGCTGACGCTTAATTCTAGAACAAAGTCAAATAAAAGTTAAACGTGACTAAAAGTGCTTACACATTTCCTTCGAGAAGATCTCTTGTTAAAAACAAATATATCAAATTACAATAAGATAAGGAACTTAGAATAACAACACTTACACCTACGCATTGTTTACTCATATAACATGTATATCCCCTAGGTCCATTCACCTTTCAAGTAGTATCATACAAATGCACTTTAAATATTAAATAAGGGTGCAATAACGTTTATTGAAGTGGATTGTTGAATGATTCAGTATTATTTCAGGGTATTTAACGCCTCTTCTGTAAATGCATCTATTTCTTCCAGGGTCGTCAGATAGATTGGAGTCATCGTAGTTAAAAATGATAGATTCAGATAATTTTGAAGATTGTTAAAATAATTGTGATAATTGTGATAAGTTTCCCTAGATATATAGAAATTTTTGTACCGTTCTTGCAAAGGTAGGTTATTTTTAAATATTCGAATATTGCGTCCTTTTCGTTCCAGATAATATTTTGTTATCATCCGAACGTCACCTCCTTATGCGTAAAAATTGCTGGTCGGATGGGTTTCTTTCCATGTTTTCCATGTGGCTTAGCTTATTATATATAAAATTTTGTTATCCACCTTAAAAAGCACTAATTTACGACGAGACAATTTTAAAAACCGTTAAAATTTTATACTTACGATTTTAGCTGTGAAGTTATTTTGCATATATATATCGATCAAAATGAGCAGCAAGGGAAAAACAGGTCCTTCGCGCGAATTTAATCAACTGACGACACCTGTGGCGCGCCTAGACACGTGCGCGCTCATAGCCACGTGCTACAAGCAGAGCCGCGGCACAGTTGTCTATCCTTTCAAGAAGAAGTTATGAAAGTATCCCCAAACCACGATTGGTCGTAATGATCGAAGGGTGAATGCAGACTGTTTAAGTGAATAATGAAGCCCAGATCTTTTATTATAATATTTAAGGTAACATGCTCATACCTACACACTGGCATTAGTATAATATCAGCATTAAAAAGTCTGCGCCTCTGAAAATATTTTAAAGCATTTTCAACCCCTTCACGTTTAATCTGGTATTTATAAAAACTGCTAAGTACACGTCAATTACTGTATCACTTAAATATGATTCGGCTTCAGAAAGACAATCTAAGTGTGAGTAATATATCAGTCTTTTAAACACAATGATTTGTCCGTTGTTACATCCAGGTGTCGCTCATGACAAATTGATATATTCGGTTTTCGATTATATAGCTGAGCCATTCTCACGAGTATTATTTTCGAGTGGTCAAAAATTTTGCAACACTTTTTTTTTGTAACTTTAAAAAAAACTGTACTTTTTTAAATAGCTGGAGGTGTGTATTTTCTAACGCCAACAGACGGTCCCCTTATTTTTTGAACAGAAAAAAAGTTTTGGAGTTTTTTATGTATCAGGTACAAGCTGAATCTCAAGACTGTCACCAAAGTTTAACTTACTTAAAAAATAATTATCTAAGTAATTGTTGTCATGTTAATTAGTTATTTGGATACCAGGGTGAATTAATACTAAATGAAAATGTACATTAGCTTCTGCTTTTCCTCTTTTCTTTTTTATAGTTTAAAATACCTAAGAACTTAAGAATTATAAAAAATATATTATAATTTTTTTGTAATTTGGAATACTACAGCGATGTTGGAAATCTATATAATATATTAACTTATTACCTTGCCTTCATAAATTATGATAGAAAAAACTGGGTTTTATAAAATCAAAGTAGTTGTTCTTTTAATAAAATTCCATTACTTGATGCATTTTGTGACGGTCTTGAGTTTAACGTGTTGGTCTTTAGTTAATATAAAAAAGTTACACCAAAATTCATAACTTTTTTTAATTAAAATGAATAACGCATAAAACAAAAGTTTTGAGACAAAACTCAACATAATTATTTTAAGAACTTGTCTCAAAACTTTTGATAAATACGTTAGATACTTAATCAGTACTAAAAATCACAAATTTTTAAGAAATAAAAGACAAATATTATTACCTAACATAATTTATGGCACCTTAAAAAAATCAAACTAAAATAGAAGGTTAAAAAAAATTAAAGGTTTAAAAAAAAACATGTTTTTCTTTTACTAAAACTGCTGTAGTATCTTATCGCATTCAAAATCTAATTCGTCAGAAGACGGAATAATGTAAAGTCTCGATTACTTTTTAACTGGAGATTCCGAAAGAATTTTTAGCAACCCAGAAGAATGAACGATTTGCGTATCTTTACTAGATGGCCACTGAAAGTATTTTCCATTTTTTTTGCATAAGATTTATTTTGAGTTTATCGTCGTTAATTTCTTCAACTATTCCTGGAAACCAAGAATCCTCAAAAATAACTGCAACCCAGCTCCCAACTACTGCCATCGCCATTTTTATAGAAGCTAATTCATGGTTGAGGAAAAACATAAAACATATAAAAACTATGTGATTGTGAGATGGTATAGATGGGTGTGTGCGTGTGAGTGTGTGCTACTTATTTTCATAAAAATAAACAAAAGGATACTCTCTTCTTTCTCGTTTTCAACTTCAGTAGAAAACTTAAAAATATCTGGATTTAAGGGGTAGTGAATGCATTTAAATTTGTTTCGACACTGCAGACAAGACATACATCTTAAGTGAAGCTTTCTCCAATTGTTTGGCATAAATGAAACTTGGTGTAGCTTCATGTTGTTTGGGATAGAATTTATATCATGATTTTGAAAAATCTTATCGACTTTTTCAATTTCTTCCGGCTTAACATCAATTATTTTAATATTGGTGTTTCTGTTAGCTTTTAAAAAATCATCAATACTTGCAACATCATGACCATTTGCTATCCAACTATCTGCAACTCTTTTAATGGTGCCCCCAACACCATCTGCAACACTTTTTCCGTGACCCACCTCACTAAAGTTGTAGGTGCCTAATTCAAACTCCATTTTTTTAGGAAATGACCCACAAGGACAAGCATTGATTTATTCCGATATTGCTTAGTTGGGCCATCACTAAGAAAATGCACCTTTTTAATAAATGGAAACTTTTTTTTCATTTCTTTTAAAATCGGAATCAAATGAGCCCAAATAGTTGGCGCATCATGGCGCATTGAATATGAAGCAGTGGCAAATGTTTCATAGTTTTGATCCATAAAAGAATTATGGACGTAATATGCTCCAGTGTGCAAAGTAATCTGGTTATTTGATGCACCAAAGTGACAGCTCTGGATTTCATTTGCGTACTTAAATTGGTAATTTTCTGAAAAGTCTATAATAATAAGAACTTCATCTGCATTTAACTCGTGCTTTAAGGATCTGGAAAATATTTGCTGGTGATATGCTCTAAGTCTATGGGTCATAAAAGAAGGCTCAAACTCAATTAATTTTTGTTTTAAATCCGAAACCTTACATAAAATTTTTACTTTTTTTGTCAACGACACTGTAAATTTTTTTCCATTTTTTCCCCTTTCTTCTTTAATCCTTTTAAATTCATAATAAAATGTTTGCTCCTGGTCTGGTCCTTCTTCAAACGACACTTCCTGCAGTCTTGACATCTTCTGTATACGCAGTCTACTTTGTTGGAATCACAGCACAATGATTTAATAAAATCGCTTGTGGATGGAAAACTAATCAGTTTTAACATTCTGCATTTGGAAAGGTTAAAGTTTTCATGGTAAGAGCACATGGTAGTATCTCTGTCGCTAAGTTTTCTTTTTACAACCCAAAAAGGTTTATATCGACAAAATGTAGAGTCCGAAACTTTCTTATTTTTAGCTTCAATGAACTTTTTATGAAGAACTTTTAAATTTTCACAAAAATAGCGCTTTGGTTTTTTTGTTATTGTGATTGTATCAGATTTGCCAGGAGCATAATAAGAAACACCATCCTCTTCATAAAAATTATTTATTTCTTTTATTATTACACTGTTGTCATCATCTTGTGAATTTTCTTTGGCAGTATCACCTTCATTTCCGCAAACTTTTAATTGGAGGCTATAGCGTCCAACAAGTTCCTTCATATCTTCTTTTATTTTATATTTTTGTATATCTTTTTGAAACAGAGACATTTTTTTACATATCACGTCTCTTTCTTGTGCTAACCGTTTTGGAGTTGACGTTTCAGATGGTTTTAAGCTTTGTGATATAATCTCACCTATTATTAACTTTCTTTTTACCGCTTCAGGGCCCTGTCGAATTATTGTTGTGGCCTTAGTATTAGGCGATGGTGTTCCGACGGTTTTCTGGTTCTTGAGTCTTTGATATCTTTTTTTTTCCATTTATCCGCATTTGGCTTATATCTTTCCGCTTTTTGTTTCAATTCCTTGATTTTTTGTCATGTTTTCTCTTTAATCTTTTTACAATGGTTCTTCGAGATTCGAGTCTTGGAGTAGCTTTAGGAAAAATTTCTTGAGCACCATTAAGTTCTCTCACCAACAATTCTTCGTTGTCGGGAACGGGGGGAGAATTTTGCTCTAACCTTTTCTTTTTATCTAACTGCCGTTGTATTTTTTTAGCGTGGCGATGATACGCTAATCTGCACTTTGTTCTTTGCTGTTTTTGTTTTCTCTTAGTCATATCGCCTATTTTTTTATTTTTTTTTCTGTTCCCTGCGCTTGCGGCTTCGTAGTTCTTCTGCTTTTTTCATTTGAGCGAGCTTTTCAGAATTACTTCTTATCCTTTCCCTCTGCCTCTTTTTCCTTTCAGCAGCATCTTGTCTTTTCTGATCAATCGATTTTGGCTTTTTCTTTAGTGATATTTTAATACTTGACTTTTTTCGATCATTTTTTGTTTGATTAGAACAGGAAGCCACAGCTTTGTCGCTAGTCTCCTCCATTATCTAATCGAACAGAAAAGTATAACTAGTATTCATATAAATAACAGCACTTGTTCATTTTATATTTTGACATTGTAATCCTCAAGACATAGACAGTAGTCTTCAAGACCATCACAACAACCTTTATGTATTATGTGACCGTCACAACAACCTTTATGCATTATGTGACGGTCTTGAGGGAGACTTTATGTGACGGTCTTGAGGACCCGACTATAAAACAAAAAATTCCGGGAAACCTAACACCGCATGATCAGTTTGAGGTTATGTGTACAAAATAGATTAATATTCCAAAAATTTGAGCGTAATTTGACATACCTGTATTATTATTTTACCCAAAAAAATGCGTGACGGTCTTTAGATCAAAAAAGAACCCAGAAAAAAACTTACTTCTTAAAAATTGCTAATTATTAAAATAATAACAAGTTTCACACATGCTCTTCCACAGCGACCAACAGGAACTAAAAACTATTATTCACATATGACTGCAACTAAATAGCTCCACCTGCCGCCGAATGACGAAGTAATAAATACCATATGACGGTCTTGAGTCAAAATCGAGGGACATAGTTTTAAAAATTTGTCGCAAAAATCGGGATTACTTTTTTAAAATTTGGAGTCGTCCTTGTTAATTTAAAATATCCAAACATTTTAGGGTAAAAAAAATAAATAACCTGGTGACTTTTAGGAAAAAATACAGCTTTGTAAACATACCAAAGCGTAGCAAGGGACACGTGACGGTCTTGAGTTTTACCTAATGTTTATTTGCATATTTAAGAATTTGGGTAGTCTGAACTGTTTTTTTTATTGTGTTAACTAGATGGGGCTTTACTCGAGACACATCAATAAAAAAAAATTAAAAAAATTGTATTTGTCATCGACGCTAATGTCAAGGGACATAAATCGACCACACTCGTGAGAATGACCCAGCTACCTTTTCTTCTTTCTTGGATTTCGTGAAGGCCTGAACAGGTGTTCTAAAAGCACAAAATAATTAGGCACACATTTTACATATATATGGACAGTATACATCATATTTATAGCAGATGTCTTACTGTAATTGTTATTTACAATTTTGTATTAATTTTTATTCATTCATTCAATTCATTCATTCCAATCGCATCACGATAAATTTGTTAGAAAAAAATCGGTTTACAAATTTTTAAAATATGGGTCTATTAAGTTTTCAAAAACACGCCAAAAACAAAGGGAACGTATGTGTTTTAAATCGCCTTAAGAACTGTCTTAATTGAGCTAGAAAGCTTTTATACTTACGATTGTACCTGTGAAGAAAAACAGGTCCTTCGCACGAATTTAGTCAACTGACGATACCTGTGGGGCGCCTAGACACGTGCGCGCTCGTAGCCACGTGCTTCAAGCAGAGCCGCGGCACAGTTGTCTATCCTTTCAAGAAAAAGTTATCAAAGTATTCCCTAAAATGAAAGTATTCCCAAACCACGATTGGTCGTGTTGATTGAAGGGTGAGTGCAGAATGTTTAAGTGAATAATGAAGCCCAGATCTTTTATTATAATATTTAAGGTAACATGCTCATACTTACACACTGGCATTAGTATAATATCAGCGTTAAAAAGTCGGCGGCTATGAAAATATTTTAAAGCATTTTCAACCCCTTCACTATACCTTATACAGCTGGTGAAAAAGATTTCTAAGGCGTCGACAACTACATTAGTTTTGTTTAATCTGGTATTTATCAAAACTGCAGTACACGTCAATTACTGTGTGACTTAAATATTTTTTGTTTGTCATTTCTGTCTATTATTTTATTTTTAATTTCTATTTTGCTATTTTTGATTTAAAAAATTATAATGATTTTAACACTTTAAATATGTTTAAACATTTGACATACATAATTTTATAGTTTACCAAGGGTTTTGCAATTTTTTTAAATGTATAATAACAGAAAAGGGGGGTAACGTTTGTAATGGATACTGTATTAATAAATTATGCCCCCTTTAAAAGGCAGAAAGTCAGAATTTAATTTTTGATCGTCAATTGATAATAATAAAGCCAGGAATATTTTTCACATACCATGTAATGTGTTTTAAACAAAACAAAAATAAGTAGACATTATATCGGATAGATAATCTTAATGTAATAAATTTAAAAAATCTTACAGGCTAAGGTAAGTAAAAAAAAAACGTAAAAGTGTATACACAACGTCATAAGCTATATCTAATTAATGTTTTTAAGCAATGTAAGGTAAAAAGAAAACTATACTTTAAAACCACTATCCATTGATTCTACTCGCCGAATGATAAACTGCAGTGGATTCTGATAAGGTTCGGCAATATAATGCGTCTTACGGTGGCGTGGTCGAACAGGTCGAAAAAGCAATGGGTTGATGTGAATTGACTCTGACACTGTGTCGGGTTATGTTTCTAGGAATCAGTGGGGGTAGGAGGAGCAACTGTAGCGACGGGAGGGTCACCCCTATCGGCTTCAGGATTATTTTCTTGGTTACCTTCATCTTCTAGATGAGGTTCAGGTCGTTGAACTGGAACTCTAGCGTTTTGGTGAAGGGCACTGGAGGGTTTTGGGGAGGGGCAGCTGGTTGGTACGCGGGTCCTCAGGAACTATAGGTGGCAATATCTGTAAACACTGCATGAAAAACATGCACACCGGGCAATGGCAATTCATATTGACGACGCTTCTCCATACGGTTCAATAATGTTGTGGTGTAAATAAGGCCGCCGCTGGGGTTACGCACAGAGCGCATCGATATTCTGGAACTGGTTGGTTTAGGTCTTGAGATGCCATTTGATAGGTGGAGAGTCAACTTTAGCAGGTTAGCAAAGCCATCACAGGCCAATATCGGGACTGAGAAAATTCAGAAGCTGCAAAATTCACACTGATCTCCCAGACATGCCAAGTCATAATTAGCTAGGTGAGTGCTTCATCATTTAGCGCGAATGGCACTCGCATCTAATTAGGGCGCATGAATGGTGTTTGATTAATGCCCACCACAAAGCAGAGCACTACGCTTCTACATGGACGGCCACGAATTTGACGTAAATAGTATAATATAAGCACTCGTAAAAATTTTTCAAAAAAGGTGATAGCCATCTGAAGGAAGGCTATCAACAGGACACATAACACGTGATTAAAATAAAGAATAATTCGAAAGAGGACACGGACTTGGAATCAGACATACAAGTATGAAAATTAAAAATGAAAAATTAAAAAAATTAAAAATGATTCCAAGCATTGGCCCCGAAACGTGCATGTGCGACAACTGACTCCCTGATGGTCTTGCAAACTAAGTCTCGTATGTCATTTTTTTTTACGCCTGCCAAGTCATAATTAGCTAGGTGAGTGCTTCATCATTTAGCGCGAATGGCACTCGTATCTAATTAGGGCGCATGAATGGTGTTTGATTAATGCCCACCACAAAGCAGAGCACTACGCTTCTACATCGACGGCCACGAATTTGACGTAAATAGTATAATATAAGCACTCGTAAAAATTTTTCAAAAAAGGTGATAGCCATCTGAAGGAAGGCTATCAACAGGACACATAACACGTGATTAAAATAAAGAATAATTCGAAAGAGGACACGGACTTGGAATCAGACATACAATTATGAAAATTAAAAATTAAAAAAATTAAAAATGATTCCAAGCATTGGCCTCGAAACGTGCATGTGCGACAACTGACCCCCTGATGGTCTTGCAAACTAAGTCTCGTATGTAATTTTTATTTAATTTTAATACTAGTTGTAAGTCGCGGTTACAGTTGGGCCATATGCCACGGGCACCTATGATGAGTGGGTAGACAACCACAATTTTATTTGGGTAAGCACGTTGTACCGCATTTATGAACTCCTGACCACCATATTTGGCTCGTTTGTGCAAGCACTGGGTACTAAGGGGTTCAGGACCCTTTCAGTGGATTCCAACGTCCGATATGATGACTCTTTCATCGTCCATGATCGCAAGATCCGGGATCATGAGCTCGCGGCTCTAGGTCCACGTCGAATCCCCTCGTCCTGGCCTTTTTGGCAACCGCGCGCATCACCGTATTGTGTCTTAGGATTCTGGGCCAGTGCGTTGCAGGGCACTTTTGTAAAACGTGGCTCAGGGATTCCGTCCGACCACAACCAGCTCTGCAAAGTCTTTGCTCCGGTGGATTTGAAGGTATTCCTCTTGTTGGTAGCAAGTTGCCTCGTAACTTGATTGCACTAATATAATCTTTGCCCGACCAGAACGGAGGGGGCCCGTCAACCCAAGAACCGCTCTCGCTGCTCGCCGACTGTACGAGTCCGTTGCCGGAGTAGCCCTCGTCTAACTGCCGTGCCCACGCTCTATTAATAGCTACACCAGTGGTTCCCTCCACGTCCACCCACCCGTCGAGACGCGACTTCAGCCCAGTTACGTATACCCCTCTCATGATTATTTGACATGTTTCTTGTGCTAGATTTTCTAGCTTTCTTAATCGGCCCCTCATGATCATGGGGATGTGTTTACACATGGAGAGGATACCTAGACCTCCGTCGCGAACCGCCGAGTGGATGAACGCGTCGGGAGAGGTTGAGCTTAATGAAAGGATTCTTCTAACTGTTTTGCTATATAGTAACTCGCGATGATTGGGGTCGGTAATCAAATAAACTTAAACATCCACTGCATCTCTCTTTGCACTTTTTTTTAATGTGTTTTTTATCACCTTCACTTAATTTTACTACTGTTAATTTTATATTAAAAAACAATTACCGCACTTTTACGTCAACCTTTTACTTAAATGAATTATCTAATGTAAATGAACTTTTTGTTATAGGTTATCCTGAGTGTGACCCAAATTCTAAATTCTACTCTTTCCTCCTGGATTCAATTAAGATTCTAAACATCTACGAGTGACAGGTGATCTCTTTCTTTTTCATGGGACCTGGAGTTCCCTGCCTTTTTTTCTTGATCATAACAAAAAATGTATAGGTAAATATTAATCCCCATTTTTTTTCAGTGACCAATTTGTGATTTTAAATGTAAACAAATCCGGGCGCTTTGCCTCTTATAAGAACAAATATCTTTTAAACCCTTTTTGGGCCTTAAGATTTATGGCCTAAGAACTAGTTCAGTTCTCCACGTTAAACTTCGAACAATTGAAATTCTGTTAGTCGAGGAATCGCGTTTCTTCTTTCTGAATGATTTAATGGATTTTTCTCTTATGTTTTCATTATCCTGGCATAGGTTATCTTTTGACTGTCTCATTATTACAATCAATGAGTACTCTATGCGTTATGATAATTGACTTTGGAAAAATATGAATACGGTTACTCGGTTTAAGGAAAGGTGGCTCTGACGGTATGATGGTGGTCTTAAATTTTATTTCTAAGGCACGGTTGGCGCTTCGTGTTTTTTGTAGAGGCTGTAACACATAGAGGGAACTTCTTTCAATTCCTGTTGTACGTTTACATAGGGTACTGAAGCCGATTTCGTCACGACGTGTTTTAAAATCCCATGGGGCCTTTCGTTTTTAAATATGTCAGTATTAATACGTTGTGGTTCATCAGGAACTATTTCCCGGTTCGGCTAATAACTGTTGGTATTTAGCGACTCAGTTTTCGCAGGCTGTTGTAGTTTGCGATGTAACATAAACAACGTCAATATATTCCAAAATGAAGAAATGAGATGAAAATCACAGCCTCCTATCTTGTGTAGAGCTACGTCATTCATGAATGCTTTTAAGAAAAATTTAATAATTCTATATATTAAGTAGACACCTAGCATACTAGATTTCTTAATAGTGGAATCAGCTAATTTTTCTAAATCTTCCGAATTGAATAAGGATAAAGTAGTAATTCCTTGTGAACTAACGGGCTGTCCAATTATTTTTCTTAACTATATATTGTTTAAGGCAGGCCGCTCAATTTGGAAAATCATTGCACTTTGTGCTTTTTCTATCTCTTCTTTGGTGGAAATTCCTCCGGATCCTAAATTTTTGATTGAACTTAAGGTAAAAAACTCTTTTTTACCTAGTTTTAGCTGGTGGGGAGTTCTTCTTAAGGTAGGGAACGGGTCAAAGCTTCTTTTAGAATCTTGGTGAGTGGTGATAGCTTTACTAGCTATCACTATATATAGGAAACCATCGAATAATGTATAGCGTTTCTTCCATTATCTTGGCTGTCCATACAACGGAGTATTTGAGTAAAGTGGCTACTAAATTGGAAGCGAATGAAGCCTAGTCTTTTTTTTGTATTTTCTTATGCAATAGACATCGTTAGTATGTACGTAAGTTATTAGATCAGATTTTCTATGTAATCCTTCTTTTATTGACCACGGTGTTCGCTGTTGAGAACTACTTTTTTTTTTATTTGTAATCGCACACTACACCGGTCTTCTGAAGCTAGATCGCAAAAATTTTTGATCTGTCCTTGATTGAACCTTCATAAAGAACATTGTACTGGTCACAGTCTTGAGATTTAAATTTTTCCCAGGTGTTTTCTTTTATACTATAATCTAAGCAGTAACCCGTGTCGAAAGAAATGAAACGACGTTAGTTAGGCGGACTTCGTTTGTTTCTAAACCAGCTTTAGTTACATAATTACTTAACGTAATGTGTTTGCAATCTTAATTTTTTCGAGGAAAATACGTCCTAATTTTGGCCTTTTTTAGATACGTGTGGCACGTCATACTCATTCATCTTAAAAATTCTGCGAAAATACAGGTCTGGAAAATAATGTCACCATACCAGAAAAACTCGCACGCAAATTATCCAGGCTTAAAACAACAGCAAACTACTTTACTGTCACCACCTGTTACTATCTGATGCATATAATGGCTGACGTCGATTGCCAAAACAAGCTTAGAGTGGGAAACTTTTGGACACTCATCCCCTGTATCTATTGGCATATATTAAAACCCATTTTCACTCAGTACTCTCATCTGTTTCGATCTTTATCGTATGATAGGCGGAAACTAACGATCTTTGACCATGATTGGACGTATTTATCTCAAATTCCACCACAATGACTTATTAGTCTGGTAACTTGTAAAAGACATGACTTTGTTTGTATATACTATAATCAGATTTTTTCTATAACTTGCACATAAGAGATTTTACAATCGTAAGCAATCAAAGCATGACTAAGTTTAAGCGCTATCTGCATGACTAGAGGAATTCTCATCTCTTTTTGGCGTATGTACATCTGCAACAACAATACAGTTTGTTCTTAATTCTACTTATTCTAAATTTTGGTGGCTCCCTGATGGTATTTATAATTGATAGTCTCAAAAACGCATTGACAATTTCACTTCTCTTGTGCGTGTTCATCTAACTTCTGGTGGTGGCTCATCTGGAATACTATACTCACTTTCAGATGAAGCTGAAGTGTCTCTAGCAGATTGAAACGTTAACGCTCCCTCAAAGCTAGGTAAGTTTTTATTTTCAAGCATAGTGCCCTAGCACTAAGCTTCGGGTTCAAATTATTTCTTTATGGCTCATTAGGAGGTGGGAATGTGCAGTGAAACACTAATGTTTAACATACCAAATTATATTGCCAAATGAAAACCGCATAAACATCTTTGAAAAAGAAAAAGGTTAGTTGTCTTAGGCTACACAACAATCTAGAAATACATATAAATAAATATTATTGTGTCACATTATTTTCTTAAGTAGGGAAATTGAGGGGCGACCTTCCTATTTATACAGTGAATGTTTATCTTTAAATTAAGGCCAATCAAAAACTGTAATATTTATTAATCCTGCCAAAAAACCGCCTCAAATCTTTTATAAAAAGGAACTCTCTTTGAAAGAAAAGAAATCCTCTTTAAAGGAAAAGGAACCCTCTGTTTTAAAGTAATTATTTATTGAGATAAAGCGTAAATCATATCATACCAAGGTTGTTTCTATATATTTTTTGAATTATTCATTGTGTAGTTAATGGTATTTCTGTCTAGGTTGTTTGGAGTTATTTGCGAAGATTTGCGGGTGACGCTAAGGTTGGCGTGGGTTTTCAATTTTGCGGCAAGGTACTGGTTCAAGAAATTTCACGGTATACGCCACCTACAAAAGTTCACGGGTGAAAATAAAAGTTGAAGCTGATTAATACTCGAGAATTTTTAGGAATAGTGCGGGACCCAAAACTTTGGGGCACAGTGATCCAAAGACTTTCTAGTCTTTTTGTCTGGTCTTTCGACGATTAATATGGTGGCTTAAAGGCCCAAAACGGCCACCAAGGCCTAATTGCAACAGGTTAACTATTTTCTATTTTACCATCAGCCAAACGTGTTTTCAATTATTTATAAATTTTTGCCTGTCGTTCACTGAGACATTTTTTTCTATTTTTTTTTTCTTGTTCCCTTGTCGTAGGCTGAAGAATCTCCCTGCTTTTTCACACCGGGCAGCCATGCCACCAGGATAATGACGACTGTGGTTCCCTCGTTAATTTCGAGGTAAGATCAGGTTCCCTATTTTCACTATGTTTCTTTTAATGATTGCCTTTGCTACGTATGTCATTTTTGTTTAGTTAATAATTGCTGAGACGTCTATGTACTCGTTAGTAGTTTTACTGTTTTTTGAGCGGTTCCGCTGTATTTTCCTTGTGCCTTCTTGGCAGCCTTCGCTACAGCGGTGTTTTTCTTGCTTATCTATAGGGACCACCACCCTGGGGGACATCCATTCATCACTTCAGTGGAGCCACCTGCAGAAAAAAACGACCCTATGTATGTTCAAACTGAGTGGAAAACAACATGGATGGACTCTGCATCCCAAGGATAGATAAGCTAATTTTTTTTCCAACTTTTTTTTTACTTCAATCAAATTTAAAAAAACAATATTAACAAACCTCCTTTAATATTAAAATTACATACATAAAAAAAAGTTTTACATTTAGTTCGACCTGGGTAACCAGTTTTCTAAAAACCTTTCCAACTTTTAACTAATGCCCTTTAATTAAATTAAAAAATATTGACATTCCATTTTTCATCGTTTGCATGTAAGAAAAAAAAAACAAACCCGCATAGGTTCTTGTGAATCTTGTGAGTTTTTACAGTGTTTTATAGGGTTTTAGAGGATTCTACGAGCTAGGGTTTCTTCCTCGTGAAAACTGATAGAAATAATCTGTATTTATGAGATTTGGCTTTGTTTCTACAAGTTGGTTTACATACCGCATGAAACACATAAAAAACCTGGTAAAACATTGTAAAACCGCATCAAATCTTTTATAAAAAGGTTGACTAGATTTTACAATGTTTTACCAGGTTTTATATGTGTTTCATGTGGTATGTGAACCAACTTGTAGAAGCAAAGCCAAATCTCATAAATACAGATTATTTCTATCAGTTTTCACGAGGAAGACACCCTAGCTCGTAGAATCCTCTAAAACCCTATAAAACATTCACAAGAACCTATGCGGGTTTGTTTTTTTTTTCTTACATGCAAACGATGAAAAATGGAATGTCAATATTTTTTAATTTAATTAAAAAGCATTAGTTAAAAGTTGGAAAGGTTTTTAGAAAACTGGTTACCCAGGTCGGACTAAATGTAAAACTTTTTTTTATGTATGTAATTTTAATATTAAAGGAGGTTTGTTAATATTGTTTTTTTAAATTTGATTGAAGTAAAAAAAAAGTAGGAAAAAAAAATTCCTTCCTTGGGATGCAGAGTCCATCCATGTTGTTTTCCACTCAGTTTGAACATACATAGGGTCGTTTTTTTTTCTGCAGGTGGCTCCACTGAAGTGATGAATGGATGCCCCCCGGGGTGGTGGTCCCTATAGATAAGCAAGAAAAACACCGCTGTAGCGAAGGCTGCCAAGAAGGCACAAGGAAAATACAGCGGAACCGCTCAAAAAACAGTAAAACTACTAACGAGTACATAGACGTCTCAGCAATTATTAACTAAACAAAAATGACATACGTAGTAAAGGCAATCATTAAAAGAAACATAGTGAAAATAGGGAACCTGATCTTACCTCGAAATTAACGAGGGAACCACAGTCGTCATTATCCTGGTGGCATGGCTGCCCGGTGTGAAAAAGCAGGGAGATTCTTCAGCCTACGACAAGGGAACAAGAAAAAAAAAATAGAAAAAAATGTCTCAGTGAACGACAGGCAAAAATTTATAAATAATTGAAAACACGTTTGGCTGATGGTAAAATAGAAAATAGTTAACCTGTTGCAATTAGGCCTTGGTGGCCGTTTTGGGCCTTTAAGCCACCATATTAATCGTCGAAAGACCAGACAAAAAGACTAGAAAGTCTTTGGATCACTGTGCCCCAAAGTCCTGGGTCCCGCACTATTCCTAAAAATTCTCGAGTATTAATCAGCTTCAACTTTTATTTTCACCCGTGAACTTTTGTAGGTGGCGTATACCGTGAAATTTCTTGAACCAGTACCTTGCCGCAAAATTGAAAACCCACGCCAACCTTAGCGTCAACCGCAAATCTTCGCAAATAACTCCAAACAACCTAGACAGAAATACCATTAACTACACAATGAATAATTCAAAAAATATATAGAAACAATGGTATGATATGATTTACGCTTTATCTCAATAAATAATTACTTCAAAACAGAGGGTTCCTTTTCCTTTAAAGAGGATTTCTTTTCTTTCAAAGAGAGTTCCTTTTCTTTCAACTTTGCTTTTTACCACTTCTGATAAATTTAAATTTTGCTGAAGGTTGTTGTTTGTACCAAAGAATTTTCTTTTGTTTGCAACCAAGTAACCAATATTTTGTTTAAACAAACGAAATCGTTTTTAAACAAGAGAAAATCTACAACAAAATCCTACTTGATCAATTACTAACTTGTAGCTTTCAAATGTCAATCATCCATTAATGATAACAAAGTTCACTAAATCAAAATGAAGGCCAAAACAAAGTGGCGGTCACTAAATTAAAATGATGTTCCTGGTTGACCTATTACTAACAAGGCAATTTTTACTGCCCACCATTAGAATAAAGTCATAACACGTAGAACTAACTAACAATAAATTATAACATTTTATGAACTGCAAAATGAAACCGTTACAATCCATCACTTCTAAATTGGCATTACCAATAATCTGCGTATTTAAGTGCCCCTATCTATTCCGAAATACTTCCGGATTTTCACCACCTAAAAATAAGAATTATTAATCGTTTAATACTTTTTTTTTTAAATAATTCTTTCTCGATGCGATTAAAACTTATAAATTTATAAATGCAGTTGAAGTTGGCGTTTGTAGCCCACTTTGACCAGAATATCAGGTGTAAGTAATCCACCCAATTTAGGAACTGTGATTATAACAATCTAAATTGTTGAAACATGTTGGTATGGTGACTTTAACTACAACCAAAATTATCACGTGACTGTATTTCGACATCCCAAAATTTTAGCTAGATAAATCCCATTCAAGCTCTAATCGTCTTTAAGTTTAATTTTAATTTTATTTCTAAAATATCTCGACAATTCTCAAATATTTTTAAACCATATTTTTTACATAATCAAGATGGACTTTAAAGGCATTCCCAGTATGATATTTTTGGGAAATTTTGCAGAGCATTGGCACTTTTGGAGTCGAAAATATGAGATAATTAATAACAACTGAACTAAATAAAAAGCCTGATGAACTAAAATGTAAGCTTTTAGAATATAAAATTAATTGATTGGTATACTTAGCTGTTTAGGAAAGAGAATCATAAATGTCCTGTATTAAATTTAGAACATTTTCAAACCGTATAGTTGAACGACAGGACGAATGCGCCGATCAATTATGATTGTCTTTCCTTAACAGATAAGTATACCAAACAATTAATTGTCCTTCTCTTAAATTTCGAACATTTTCAAACCGTAGCGGTTGAAAGCATATATGATGTGCGATCTTAAAAATTAAAAAAGCATAACTATTAGCTACTATAAGTAAAAAAAAAAACTAAAAAAACTAGTATTTCAAAAATAGTATATTAGAACAAAAATTTTGTAAATAAGTATATATATATATAAGGGATTAATTATTACTTAGCAACTTTAAGTAATAATTTTAATTATTTAATCACTTATCTTAATAATAGATCCTTAGATAATTATTATAGAAAAATAGAAATTTTTATTTAAAATATCATGCAGATATTTTAATTCTGAAGCCTGTTTTTACAAGATGTTTTATTTTTTTCTGAGATTCTTATTTCTAACATCTCATCCTTTGCCGGAAATCATCTGGAATATTCTTTCTTAAGAAGAATGGCCTGACAAAATTGCTGCTACCAGGGTAAGGTGTTTGAAGCCTGGGTATGGTGATCTAAAAAGAGATAGATTTTAAACTTGTAGATTCAAGTGAATCTAAAACTAAAAATTTGTCTAAAAAATCACACAGTTCGCATGCTGCATTTAAACTGATTAGATCAGATTTTCATTATTTTTAATAAACTTTCCTTGTGGAATGTGCCGCGCAGCGCCAAATTAGTGTTTGCCATTTTGAACACCGAATTGTCTTTTAATTTTTCATTGAATAAATGCAATGATAGTAGACGAATCCTAGGAAGAACTAACTCATAGACATTGAAGAATGAAGCCCACATCATTAAAGTAAATAAAAATGTAGCTATTGTCATGCAAAAATATTATACTTAGTTATTTCCTAACAGCCTAAGCTGAGTTTGTACTCATGGGATTAAGCTGGATTCATATATCAGTATCAAGTAAAGGATCGTTCATACAAGGCATAGGCTTAGTCACTTAATTAGTATTGGGTTTTGTTATAATGTTAGTTAGATATAGAGTCTTAAAAAATGCTCACTGATCATACTTGCCTTTGTTACAGTCATAACAATCACTAAGCAAGTGCATTTATTTACATTTAATTTTTGTAGTTTGTTTTTAAAGAAAACAAGGTTTATTAGAAACAATTTTTTTTTGGAACCTGCAAAACACCTAGCAACTTGTTTTTTCCTTTTAGATTGTCTGTATAAAATTTTTGAAACAGTTGATTTTATTTCTGTCATACTTCATACAAAATTTGGAATTCGCGCATGTGCACTTGTTTTAGTAATAGTCGTAACTTAAGTTTTGACTGTAACAAAAATTAAACCAAAGACTAAACCTATGCCTTGTGTAAAAAATACTTAAGTAGCAAGAAGTACTCATTTCTTAATTTGGAAATATCTACAAACGTCTTTATGTAGGTTCCGAAGTAGGTTCTTACCATAGGGTCCATAAGTAGTTCAAATTTACTGACCTGTAATTTTTTATTACCGTGCATTATTATAGTATTTACCGCACACAAAATCATACGATTAGTCTTAGTTACCACACGGTGTTACATAAATTTTTTTAAATATTACATTTTGATTTTTTTTTGTGTTTTAAAAAAAAGCTAATAAATATATCTTATGTTAAGGTTTATGAATGGCAACATGGGATGATCCTTTTAGTCAGATCAAATATTTGGAAAGACTCGATCCAACTCTTTAACAAAGACACTTCCATGCAGTGAAAGTCGTAAAATTAAAGAAGGATATAACAAGATTCCAGCAAATACAAGAACACTCATGAAACTAATCATAAAAGGATAATAATAATAGTCTTTGCCGGACCACCCGGTTGGGCGGGTCGCAAGCCACGAACGGCTTGCTGGATCCTCCGCCGACGCCTGGATGCCCGCAGTCTGAGGACCGTTGGGTATTGCCTCTCGCCAGACTTGCTCACAAGGCACGACCCATGCGAGTTTTGCGGGATCCCCTTTATCCTTTTAGACAATTCGCCGTCTCGAACTTTTACGTGAAGCGCACAATTAGTACACACCGAAAGGTGCATAAACCTTTCCACGGAACTTTTTATGAGACGATCCGCTTCTTTCAAGACGGTCCCTGTTGTTTTAGTTGTTTCCAAACCATAAAAAAAACCATACCTTCGGAACCAGGTAGCTCTTTAGGATTTGTAGCTTCTGGTCCGGTTTAAGGGGTGTCTTCTCTGGGTTTCGCAGCCAGAAATTCAGATTTGGCGCGTTGGGCTTGTTTATTCCCGTCGGCCCAAAGTTATGACCAAGGTATTTAAAGAGTGGAGAGATTTTCTACGACAGGAATCTTTTGTCCCCAGATAGAGAATATTGATCGGGGAGGTGCCCGGTGTCCAGGTGATGTACTCATTGCCGAGCATTTCTACCGCGAAAGAATGTCTCTATGGTATCCAGGATTCGTTGGATATCTCTTGCGTTATCCGACATACAAATGAGGTCATCAGCGAAACCTAGTAGTGCCGCGCTGTCTTCGGGTCCTATAGTACCGTCCGTATAGGACGTGTTGACCTTATCGAGCACTTAATCGATCACCAGGTTAAACAACAGCAGAGAGAGAGAGGGTCCCCTTACTTCACGCCCCTTTTGATGTAAGTGGTGCGTGTGAACCGGTTACCGACCTTGGTAGTGGTCGTATCGGAGAGTGAGGACATTATATACCGGCTCATCTCTTCCTCTACTCCGGACCTTTTTAGGGCCCTTCGTATAGATTCGTGGGAAACGGAGTCAAACGCTTTGCGTATGTCGAGTGCCACTACATTGCAGTTGCATCCATATCGAACACATCTGCCGACACTCGCGTTCCTTGCTAGACGCGATGTAATGGTCCAGTATCAAGACATTCGCCAATGTGCCATCCGTCTCCACGAATCCTTGTTCATGATTGTTTAGTTTGACCTGGGATGGAAGATGGTGCTGAAGTGCCCGGTGAAACAGACGCTGGATGCTGACCGAATGGTAATGGGTCGCCAGTTATTCGCCTGTTTCCGGTCGCCATCCTTGGGTACACGCACAGTGCGCAAAAATCTGATGGAGGTTGGATATTGCGCCCAAGGATGGATGTGAAGACCGCCGACAGTACGACTAGACTCACCTTTTTGACGTCAGGGACATCCCGTCGGGACCCGGAGCGGTGGTAATCCAGTTTTTCATGGCACCCCTGACGTCATCTTCCAAGATGGGGCGGAAGGTGTTTACAATTTCCTTCTGCTCGCTGATAGCCTCAATGTCTGCCGGTGAGGGAGATTCGAGAATTCCACCATATAGTTACTCCACACTTTCAAGAGAGGGAAGGTCAGGGAGATCGTACATGTTGTGCCCATGCACTATATTCTTGGCAAGGGCTGATCTGTCCTTCAAGTACAGATCCTGGGCATTCTTATAACCAGCAGCTGGTGGTGCGGTGTTGTTACACCTAGATTCCACTCGTCCTCCAGTACGTGCTCTCGGTCTATACTGACCGTTAGATCCTGACTGCTGCCGGCGAGAGCTAGATCCACAATGTTTAGGACCGCAGCGTGTGTTGTAAAAATTCGAGTCCGAAGTTCCCTCAGCTGGTGGGGTTGGAGTTTCGTCTACTTGAGAGAAGATAGGTCGAGCTTAGAGCTTACAGAGACGTCAACGTTTTTGCAGCACGTGTTCGTTGTTGTGGAGCATCATCATACGCAAATGTACTCGCACGACTTGGGATAAACTTACCCTACATGCTTCTTGGGGACAACGCTATCGGTTTTGCTGCCTCCGCCGTGGCCGATGGAATAGCCAGGCCGACTATACCCGGATATGGGGCCTCTTTCATGTCGATGGAGGGCTGTCCTGTACGCCTTTTCCCACAGCGGTCGGTCTCAGTGCGGACCACTGAGTCGTGCGGTATTGGTCCGGATGGAGTCGGATCGGGGATGTCAGGCTGCGGAGCGGGACCAGATGGCGCCACGGTCTTGGGTGGCGAAGCAGCACTAGTAGGAAAAGCACTTGGCAGTATTGGTATTTTGACTACGGAAGACGCCAGGCCGAATATGTTGGGTGGCCTAGCCAAAGCAGTTCTGGGGGCAGACTTCCCGTCACGGAGGTTTTGTATAGCCCGCTCCAGAAACTGCTTATATTTCGGCTGGCGTCTTCGGTATTTCACCTGCTCTAGGGTGAGTTACGTGGCTTTCACCATGTCCTAAAGGAAGACAGCACGTTTCCCCGTGGGGTCAATGGCTTTAGCCTCAATCCTTCGACAACGCTGGGGCTTCTTCCTTCTTTGCATTACCAAACTGCTCTGGGTGCTTTCATTTGCTGTGTTATCACAGTAACGACACTTCCTCTGTCCCTCGCACTGGCGCCGTTATTGATGACAGAGCAGGGCAGACGCGTTTGGAAACTGCACTCCACACGACTTGCATGCTTTGCGGTTGGCAGCGTTTGGGGAACCGAGCAATGTCCGGACCTCTTGTGCTGGCTCTGGTGCCTTTTGTTTGCTGGCGCCGCTGGGCAACAGGGTTTCCCCCATTGGTACCCGGTTTTGCTAGGCCCGGTGCGTTGCTCAACCGCCCTATAGGCGGCGGCTTGGGCATACCTACTGATGGTCGAGTTAAACAAGTAGCACCCGTTAATGAGGTTCTCATCCTGCCTTTCAGAAAGGGGACGGGCGGTTTGCAGATGGTCTGCTTTTTCCTAGGTACAGGTCGTTCTGAACTAATGTCTTTGCTTTAAACTTCCTGTATCTTGGTTTCTCGGGAGAAGACTGTAGATAGCTGTTCTCTTGATTGTCCTTAGGAAGGACAGGGGTGCGGCTATTGGGTTTCGGCGGGTTCACGATGCACACCGTCGCGCCGAGGGGCTCCGGCTACCGGCTCACTACCTCCAATGCGTTTTTCAAGTTCTAAGACCCTCGACCCTGAGGATATGGCAACCACCGGCAATTGAACTGACCACCACGAAGTAGTTCACTACCCGCACCTCCGTCTCTTCCGCTAGCTTTCCCGCTAACAAGAGAGACAGCCTCTATCCTTGGCTTCTCTACCGGCGTGAAACTCTGGTTTTTAATCAGCGCGTGGTTTATGGACGTTGTTAGGGACAACGAGTCTATTTAACGATGGCTTGTAGTCGGTACGTTCCAGTACTACTTCGTGTTCTACTTCCACAGTACCTTCGTGACGTGAGTCCCCTAACACGCTCAAAACTATGTTTGGCCTAGCGTGGCTACTTCAGGAGAACCAGGCGTGAAACCGGAGCTCCGGGGGCTAACGTCCCCGGGTGCCGTGGCGGGACTTCGCCACAAACGACTAGGACTTCGCCGGACAGCCTTATGTCGCAAAGAGATGTCCTTTAGGCGTAACTGGAGCTTATTGCGTTGGTTGCGTACACCAAAGACAGGTGCATGTAGGTCGACGACTAATCGCCAGTTTTCGTTTCCACCTTTGTGCTGCAAAGTAAGTAAGACAAATTACCAGGAGAGACTGTAGCAACAATGACAGTTAATAGTATTTAATAAAGTAGATTTAAAAGCAAGAAATTATGAGGGAATTTGATTGTGCTTTTGTCAATAAGTTAATCAAAAAAACACCTATTATTGTAATAATTTTTGCAGTGAGGTTGAAATATTTTCTCCGAATTATTATCTTATTATTTTGAAAATGCCTTGTTCACCTTAAAAGAATTATGGATAATGTTAACCTTAATTAACACCCCCCCTCTTAGGTATTAATTTTATACGCTTTCAAAGAATTGTGTGCTAAAAGTAACATAGTTATTCTTACTTTATGACTTTTTGTTTTTAATGTACATTTTAAATCATTTAACTTTAGTCTATTTTTAAAAAGAAAATTTGATATCAATTTTAAATTTGATATTAAAATACGTTTAACCAATTAAGTTTTAAGAATGCATTAAAAAATATGTATTTTTTCCCAATTATAAGATCTGTGGCAGGGAAGAGAGCGTGTTTTCACAAAACAATCTTTCATACTGCTCTACTGTGTTCTACTTCAAATCTAGTTATAGGTAGCTCTAAAAAAATGCCAAAAAAAAGTGCAATGATCTAACAATAACTTCACTTTTTGTTTAATTTGCTATGAAAAACGGTAAAAATGTTTGGAAAACTAGGTAGGTACGCTTTTAAAAACTAACCATGCTTAAGATTTTTTTTGTTAGAGGTCGTACCATGTACCTCAAAAATATATTTTTTCAGTAATATACCCCTTATTCCAAATTTTGATGTTTAAACTAATTGAAACTGTCATTGTCAAAATACAAATGAATTTGGAATGAAGTGTATTTTTTGTTGAATATATAGAAACTGTTGCTAACTTTACATAGTACAAGGTGTGAAAGCTGTGATTGTCAACCTCTTAATAGGAAAGGAAACATTTTTTTCAATATATATTGTGACACATCACCATAAGTCTGTGGAAGTGTACCAATGGAATGTAAAAAATGAAAGCCGTCAATTAAATATATATCTTTAGCCGGAACCCACGAAGTATTACAATCACTTTTGAAAGGCCCCTCAGACTTGAGAGGTTTTTAACATATCCCCATTAAAGTTACAAAGTGCTAGTGGGAAAGGGGCCAAGGGATAGGATAAGCACAATTTTATATATGCACCTTATGTTCTGGTGCCAACGCTAAAAGTTGCCCAAATACATCTCTTCTCAATGTTATTTCAGATTTATTGCCGACTAATGATTTTTGTTAATTCTTTCGGAAGGGGAAAATTTAAAATCTTATTGCTCTTAATGGGCTTTTCGAATCGATCTGGATTTTCATTGTATTCTCTGATAAATTGCATTTTATGTTTATGCCTTTTCTGGGTTTGCGTGTGCGGCCCTTCCACTTGATATATTAAAAAGTCAATCATTATCGTCTTCAAACGGATTTAACGTATTTTTAATTCCACCTTTTAAGTCCTTCACGGCTTTTTGATCCTTATGCAAATAATGTTTTATTACATCTTCCTTGTCATTCATATTTAATTCATCGAAAAAATAAGAAATAATATTTTTTCTTAGGCTGTGGCTTAAGGCCCATCGTTGCATAGCGCCAATTGAATTTGTCATGTGTTAAAACGCCAAATGCTCCGTTTTTAAATTCAGCATATTATTCTGGTTTTTGGCTTTCTAAAGGTATTATTAGGCCTGAAATTTTAATGACTTAACTACAACTTCAAATCAATCCCGAAAACGGATTTCAAATTAAAATAGAGTTTATTAATAAATTAAAAGTATGTGTTTGTATATTTTATAAAAATAAATTAAAAAATATTAATCCGGTCCTGTACGAGCCTGTTTTTGGCTGGGGTATGGTGGATATTGATCGAGGTGTTGATTTGTTTATGCCTAAATTAGTTTTAACTTAAAAATACGTTTTTAGTAATTTAGAACGTGATTTGTTTGTAACCCTAATATCTCAAGATTGGAATTTGGATTGTTTAATTTTTTTTATATAACACTGAGACTTAGCGCGTTAAATACAATCTAAGGGTATTAGAGCATCATCCTTTAGCTTTTATGTGGTAATACCAAAATTTGCAAATTGCAGTACACAGGGTGTTGTTTTTACAAAAATATATAATACTAATTTTTTTTAGTCCGGATCTGGAATTTTATTTTTTATACATTGGTTAGAAGTGGCTTTTGGGGCTCCTTATGTGTGCCAAATTTAAAGTAAATACAAAATTGCAATATTTTCATAAATCACACCGACAAACAGAGCGACGGCGCACTGTGGTTCAGATGCCCTCCGTAACGCGAATAAAGTATTATAGATAGATTGCGACATATTATACTGAAAAATTTGATACATGCAGGGTGGGAGGGGGGTTAATGACCGCTATACTGTCCTGGCAAATTATAGATAATTTTCAAAAATTTTAAAGTTATATAAAAATTTTAGAAGCTATATTTTTTTGACCTCGCAAGCATCATGGCAATTTATATTTATAAAAACTGTATACCCGAGTCGTCATTGAATGTAACCTATCTTGTTCCAAATTTATGTTAGTGTTTAAGTAGTTAGTAAATTAAAAAGGTCAATTACTTAGTTTAGTTATATTTTTACGTTTTAATAATTTCTTTGAAAGAAAGTACTATTAAAATATAACTAATTATTTAAATTTGTTTTGATATTTAAGATATTATCTTTATAATTCTATTTTCAAAAAAAAATGGTCTCCTGAACATATTTAGTTCTTTGAGATTAATATAAAAAATATTTCTCTTGGTAGTTTAACAAATGTCAATCTATAAAAAATATAACTAAAAACCGTAACTACATTAAACATTTTAAAAATAAAAGCAATACATTTTTTCTACAAAAAACACAAACTAAGCAAAGTTCAACAATATTTCACAGATTGTAACTTTTTTTCTTAAATTAAAACAAATATCATGATATACTCAAAAAAATGTAAATAAAATCCTAATTATAATAAAGATATACAAACAAACAAAGCAAGAAACAACAACTTACTACAATATTTTACTCACTATCCGAACTTGAAGTTTCACTATCTGAATTTTCGAACTTAGTTGATAAAACAAGCAATTTTTTAGCATCAGAATGAAGTGGTACTTTTTTATTTATTTTATTTTTTAACGAGATGTTAGATATTATTGGATCTGAAGAGAGCAAAAAATAGTTCATTAGATCAATGTTTGTATGTTTGCTTGTGTCTTTACGTGTTCGATGTTGCCTTATAAGCTTAAAATCTTTGTTCTTTGCTTCTTTTGCCTCTTCTCCGAGTTGTCCTATAGGCACAATCGCATGTTGTATTATATCCGCACCGTGGACTAAAACTTTATGAACGCTAGTGGGCATGTAAAACCACAGGTATAAAGACACAAATCGTTCTGCAGTTTCTAAAGTATAGAGTCCAAACTGTACTATATCTACTTCACAACCACTGGAAATTGTTTGTGATATAATGTAAAATCTATGGATTAGTTCTTCATCTATGCCCGTTATTTTAGCTGCTTTATTTGCGTTCCTGAAGAAAATTCTGTCATATCCAGGCTTGGGTTGGCCAAGTTCTTTTTTAAGATTGTCCACTATTATTTTTTTTCTAATATTTAGTTTTTCTTCTGTAAGTCTGTAACTTATGTGTAGACAGCACTCAAAAAAGCGTATCCAAGAGTGCAATGTTGACAGACCAAAGCTATAATAATCCTTTTTTGGCTGTTTTTCTTTCACGGTAGTAATATCATTCATTTCTTTTGGCCTTGCGGAACATACTTTTGAAGTTGTAACATACTTTAGTAGACTTTTTATCAGTCAAAACGAAACAAACTTTGCCATCCACCATGGTCAAAGCCATTTCAAACTTAACAATTTTATTTCTAAAAAGAAAGGGACTTAATTTGTTCACTTGATTTTTAACATTTTGTGTTTCTATTTTAGTTAATTCTGGTGTTTCTTTAGCAAATATGAATTTTATGGCCCTGCAAAATCTTACTGAAGAGAGTACTGGATTTTTCCAAAAAACTTCATTTTTGTTCTCGCTATTACATAGTAGTAGCGGTACAAATGAAATTATGACAGCTGATGAGTCATTTGCGTTTGTATTTAATAAATGCTTATAGTTACTTTCCCCAGAACTACCATCTATACTCCACTTACACATTAGAGTTAATTGGGTGGTATCAGATGACAAGATTGTTTTGTCCTCCAGCTGGCATATCCTAGATGCAGTAATATTCAAAAGGCTCTGTAAATTGATTTCTACTCCGGTGTCGTTTACGCTAATGCTTGACGGATCTGGATAACATGATTGGTATATGTTGGAAGAGCATTCTTTGGCAGCGTTCCTATATGCTAAATATGTTGACTTACTACTTCTTGTATTACTAATTAATGCCAATGCTTCATCAGGTGTCATCGGTTTAATGTTACTTATATTGTCGCTTTTTCCAGTTGTGATGAAATTAAGTTTTCAATTAGTTTTGCGGTTTTTCTTCTTCCTTGTTTTCGTAAACTCATTTGCGTAGCAAATACAAGTTCATGGGAATTCGTATGGGATACAAATTTATGAACTTTTTTTGTTTAGATCGCCTACTCGAGTTTTCAAACTCTTTTGCTGGTCTTCCAGTCCTAGAACCCGCCACATAGGAGCTGCCAATATCTGCCGCCTTGCCTAACCAACCATAATTGTTTTTTTTTTCGAATTTATATTTGGCACATTGACTTTTTTTTTCACAGCAAGAGTTTCTGCCAAGATGTTTGAATTTCAGCCAGTTTTCATAAATAACCATATTGGATATGGGTGACTTGATTTCTAAAAAACCAAAAAAAATACATTGCGAATATGCAGGGATAAAGAAGGTGCCATAACTTGCCCTCGCTTGCCTTTTTTTTGCGGGCCTAACATATTAAAATTTCAGGTGAAAATGGGACCTACCAAAAAAGGCCCCATGGAAGGAATCAAGAGTAAGACTCACCTGCATTCTCATTAGCCATGATCAAAAATATTGTATTTATCAGTAGTAAATCACAAAATATTTAACCATTAAAATAAGCTTATAAATTAAGACTAAACTTCGATTAAAAATAGTTGCAAAAATGCACTGAGCAGATAAGCTTGTTGTGATGAGCGAAAAAAAATGATCTCATCAGGTGTTTTTTTTTGTATGTATATAGTATGCATAGGTATCTGTCTTTTAAAAATACTATACCGTGGACCTAAAAAGTTATGCTGATATAGCGACTTTATTCGCGCTACGGACGCCTCTGAACTACAGTGCGGCGTATGGATTCGAGCTTATATGGATTCGGAACCACCCAATTCGTGGATATTCATCAAAATTGCGATTTTTAGATGATAACATTACATCCCTTAGCGAGAGAAGTAAAAACATAATAATAGAGTCTACTATCAATGTAGAGGTAGATGATGCCTCAGGATTTTTATGAAATTATGTTACATTCTGTGAATCTTTTTAATAATTATGTTGAATTCTGTTAAAACTGCTAAAAAGAATATTTATTATTACTTAAGCAAAATTTTTATCCAAACATTCATGAGATTACAGAATACTTACTTTTTATATCCACTACTTTTTCTTCAGCTTTTGTTGGTTGTTTCTGCTTGATCAGATGCCATTTCTTTCTGTACTTTTGTACCAGTTGTTTGGACCCACGAACATGCGCAACGACTTCAATCAGCAGTTTTGTCATCGCACCCTTCAAAAAGTGGGAATCGTTCGAAACATCGCATAAACAAGTCAAAAATGTAGTGTATTTTGGCTTTATTTCGAACGCGTTAGGTATACCGATACCGATGCGTTAAAATATTTACTTTAAGTGTCTAATAATGTAACTCTATTACCGGAAAGCTTTCAATGTGATTTCGTATACGAACGTAAAGATTTCATGACATATTTTTTTTGATGTGTCAGCCTCTTTTATTGGATTCACTTGTATTCTCTTCAGTTCTTTTGTTCGTTGCAATGTCAACAATACCGTACGAATGCCTAGCACCTAGTAGCGCTTTTTTTGCTAGTTTTTCTCTGTTGCTGTGAATAAAATCTTGTTTTCGTTTATAAGATTCCACTTCATAATACCTCTTAAATATGGTAAGTCTCACTTCATAAGAAATCTTTTGAAAACAGCGCTTTCGGCATGTTACTGGACATGGATCGCGCATGCATACTCCAGAGACAAATTTGTTTCTAAGACAAATATAAGCCTCTACATATTTTACATTCGTACCTTTATCAGTAACCGGGCCAGTTTTGAACATGTTGTGCGCTCAGGGTTCAAAATAAGACAAATTTGATGCTCTGATGATTCATGATTGCTGAAATCAGCATCAGTCCCTTGGCCCCTAAATCCCCTGTTTAATGTTGCTGGTGTCCCAAAACCAAAGAAAACACATTTTGAAATAATAACATTGTATAATAAACACCAGAAAACAATGTGTTGTATAAATAACAGGCAAAAATTAGCATTAGGAATAGAATAGAGTTAGTTAGTACTTATATGTCTATATGTATGTATATATGTCTATATGCATTTATCAGAGTTTTATAATAAAAGTAGAGCTTTAAATATTTAAATTGGTGCCCTTCATTAAGTATTCCTAAAAAGAGAAAATTTTGAAATTCATGTTTGGAGAGAAAAAAAAGTTACACTTGTAATATAGATTTGAGTTTCACATGGTTGAAAACATAACCCGTAGTTGGTAGGTAACATTTAAAATGGTTAGTGTGCTGGCTCGGCTTATCTGTGGATTCAGGGACAAGTTGGTCACCCCATTTGCCGGAAGCCATCTCCATAATCTAATACTCTCTTTCGTACGTCCTTTTTCACACGTAGTTCAGCAGGTAGAAGGTGGGGGCAAGGGAGAACCCCGCTATGAAGACCCTAGCACTTTCTATTCATTCATAATAGCTACATAAGTAATTAAAATAAGGTATCTTGACTAAACTAACTCTGGTTTTGTTTCACAGCAGACCTTACTGCTCACAAGGGCAATTAAACTAACCTATGCAGCACACCTTTGGCTAAAATACAAGACCTCAAAAGAGGCAAGAAAAGTGACACGAATCTCAAATAAAATACATTAAAAAAACTACAATTTAGCAAGGGCAAAAAACAGACAAAATTGGGTGGCTATTTACCTCGTTCATGAGGATAACATTCAGGCTGGCATTCCGGGTTATTCGACGATGATTTCTACATGCTGTTCGTTCTACGACAAGGAAAGAAAATTACTTTATTTTCAATTTAAAAAGAAAAATGAAACCCTTGGTCAGCAAATTGATGACTCAGCCCATGTGGCAGGTGATAATCGCCATGTTCGAATTCGTCACTCGACGTTAAAGAACTTAAAATATCACTGAAGAAAACGGCATAGTAGCGGCCTTGGTGTCTCGCAGAAAAAACAGTCTATTACAGCAAAATTCTACATTAATTTCGCCCTTTTTGGAATCCTTCCAAAAGTAAAAAAATTAAAAAGGAAAAACTTCGCGACTTTACCTACGATATATCTTGTGGAAAGTGATTTCTTTTCCTCGTATTGGTCAAAAAACTATGCGATGCTCCTTTTCTGAGCTCTGATTGGCTGAAGATCCGCGGGCTGTTAAATACTCGAGCTAAAATGCTCGATAAAGAGCTCTTCATCGCCTCATGCTTCGGTGACCTTAGGCCAGGTTGGCGACCATTTTGACAGATAAGCTATGCAATAACTGTCAACAGTGGCGGCCATTGTATGCCGGGCCGGTGCCAAATCGACATCAGTCGGGCATTGAAATAGGAGGCTTCGATCTATGATGATGAACAAATCCTGGTGTTGTCAGATTTATCTTTTTCGCAAAGATATAGGGAAAAGCACTGGAAGAATGAAATAACTGAGGCACCTAATTTGTAGTTGCGGTCTTACGGTGGAATAATAAATCAAAGTGTAAAAACCTAGTTTTCCATACCGTGGCATCAGATCAGCTGTATGGGCGACCGTTCAACAAAGATATTGGAACCAATTTAGATAATAACAATCAGTGCGATAGAGGACGCTATTTTTCAATGATGTGCTACTTACTGTCATATTGAGTGTGTATGACAAGGTCACAATACCCTTATTACTTCGAAAAGGAATCTCGGAATTATATCAAGGATCGAGCTTCACGTTTCACAACATTAAAATTCCCAACGGAAAAACATTATTTTTGTCAAGGAAGCATCACTAGAAGGTCCTAAAACCCTTCGAGGAGAAGCCAGGTGAGCCATAGATTACACCAGTGTACCTAACGTCCGGAAAAAAGGCTTATGGAAGTCTGGCGTTACAAAAGGTACGTTTCTGCGAGCTTAACATAGTTATTGTTCTCCTTTTCTAAATGCATTCGTCTGAAAGAGATCCAGCATACCAGGGAAATACCCGTTTGTACACTTCCGGCCACATAAAATGCGTACAGCAGAAGTTAGCTGCAGGTATGTTGAATTTAAATTTTGCTAATTGCGTTGCTTATTGTAACTGACTTTAACGTTTTCGAATTACAAGTTAGATCTTTTGAAATGGTAAACACAAACATAGAGAGACTGGCCACACTTTACTAAAAAACTAGTAATGAACAAAACAATTTTTTAAATTATTCAACAATTTATTATAAAAAATTATTCTTAAAGCGCATTATGGGCAAAAGAAGACCACAATTGTGCGAATAAGAAAAAAGTATCGAGAAGAAGGAACTGTTTGGTAAAAGGAAAGCAATAACTTAATCATAGTCAGCGCACATCTGCAGGATCAGTAAATTTGACTAATCTTAGTCTTTGCAGACAACCAAAAATGTTCAAAATCAAAAAGAAATTATTAAAAAACTACGTAAATTAAAAACGAAAAACAAGAAAACGTTTTTTTAGTAGCGTGTCGTTGCCCCGTCAGCCTCGATAATGTTTGCCAGTCTTCGTGGCATGGAGGATTTGAAACAATGACTTCGTCGTACCCTCTGACTTGTTACGCATGAGAAAGACATAAGGTTGGGGCCAGTGTTACGTTTCGGAAGTCACCACGTTGAGGCTCCAGTGTTATGTTAAAAAAAAAGAGATATTTTATTCTCTAAATCAAAATAGAAAAGATGACGACTTCCAAAATGCTATACTTTGGGTCCTATCGAGCATTGCATTCTTGCCAACTTAAGCAAGCAGACGGTTGTGGGGCACTTAGCAATGAAACACCAAGTTATACAGACTCAGAATATATTGTTGTAAAATCGTGTAAATCGCTTGTAGTAATCTTAAAGGTTAGTAAAGGCATGCAATATTTGTAAAACGATAAGTGTAAATTTTAACAAATAAAATAGTTTTTAATACTAACATTTTAGAGGTCTTTCCTCTTGTTTTTATGATTAATTTATGATGGAAAGGTCTTTTATCAAAGATGAAAAAGTTGAAATGGTTTTCATATTAAAAAAAATGAAGTTTGAGCTTATTTTGATAAGTTTCTATAAACTTTTACGAGTTTTTTTTTATGAGTTTTTAAAAAGGGATTAAAATGAAAAGGTTTGGATAGGAAAATATTTCTTATCTGTTTTCATATAGCTAGCCGATGACAGGGCTAAACATCACTGGAACAGGTACACAGGGCAAAGCAGCACTCAGGACGGGAATCCAAATGCATGGTGTTGAAAGTCTGCACTAGGACTACCCACAGCTGTGCACCGGAACCAAGCAAACTCAAATCATCTTGAGGGCGACATTCCGCATGGCAGGTAACCCAATACCTCCCAGGCGAATAGGGAGTTGACGTGAGGCCTCCTCAACCATAGATCGGCTGATAAGCCACGGTCTAGCCGGCCATTGTCGTCCGCAAATTATACGAAAAGAAGGAGATCTTCAAAAATGGCCACCATCAAACGCCAAACACAGGCAACGGGCACCTCCACGAAGACTCTTCTTTTGATGGGACCTAGGCGGATTCCGTCTTCGACAATTTCAGTTTGCCATCGGTGCGACTTTTTCCGGTATTCTTGGAAAAGAGAATTTATACGTGTGTGTTTCCTTCCCTCCAGGAAATTTCAGACGCTAAAACAGAAGCTTCCTGCTGGCAAACGATTGGTCAAAAAAGAGGCGCGAAAACTACAGTCGAAAATCGCTTATCCTGATTACCATATTAGGTGATGCTGCTGAAAACGCATTACAATCGGGCGATCTTTCTGATATGGGCAAAAATCGACAGGGGCTGGGGTCCAAATTCTACTTTTCGAATGCGACAGGTTCAAGTCGGAAGTCTCTATTCATCAACCTAAGACAGACAAAGACAACGAAGCGGTGTTGTCAGATTTCCTTCTGTATCAGCGGGATAGGGAGAGATCACGTGACAAACAGAAGTTAACAACAAGGCATTGGTTGCAGTAGTAAGCAAGAAATGGACTTTATCTCTTTGGGAGAAATAATAAAGTGTAGACACTTGGTTTTCTCGAAAACGACTCAGCAGTAACGTAATGTGCAACTGTAAACCACAGTTATGTGACGTAAAGTTAGTCACTGTAAACTCCCAGGATTTCGCCTATGACAATCTGGCCACGTTGTCCCAAACGTCACGGTCAGCTGGCGCTCGAATTTCATTTTGAAAAACCATAAAATGCCTAAAGAAAAACACGGATTTTCGCCAAGAAAAAGACCACTTTCCGGCCCTCAAAGCCTTCCTAAATAATCCAGGTGAGTCACAGTTTCCTTCTGTGTAGGTAACATACGGATCCTTGACAAATATCTCTCTCCCCTTTACTGTTTGTTTACCTCTTTAGAACCTCCTTTATTTCGAATTTCTTATACTTTTAGGCCATTCTCGAGTCGTATGAGGACAGATGATCGCCTCGTTTGAATAAATGAACTGAATATCTATTGAAATTTAACCTGTTAAAGTCTGCACAGCCTATCGTATAAACCACAGGAAATATGGAACCTACAGACCAACAATGCACACAGAGACAGGCAAGACGGTCCACACTTGATCTGGCTAGGCTGTACAAGGTTGGGCAATGCCCTTTAAGGAAGTCACGCATACTTGACACCAAAATAAAACCAACATGTGAGTGTTGTGTCAACTGACGACAAAGGTAGAGTAATTTTGTAATATCAATATCATATGATTGGTGACAATCTTGGTTCTGTTATTTTTAGAACTTATTGGAGCCCTCAAGCCTGACATGTGCAAATTGGGGACCTATCAGTAACAGAAACTGCAAACCACCGACACATTACTAGTGACAAGATTCTACCACTCCACAAATGAACCGACACTAGTTTCTAGTAAGTACCAGACCGCTAAGTCTCTCTCTGTTTGAAACGGTTTATAAAACTAACCTTTATTATCTACTTTACTTTTGGATGTTAAGTAGTTGACGGGAGGAGAATTTGATATACTGAGAAAAAAAAAACAAAGGCTTATTGATCTAGTAAGTTGGCGGTTTAAACTATGCACTAGAAAGACCGTTTTGGTGTTAAGTTATTTAAAATTATGTTATTTTTTCCTTGTTTCAGGTTACTGCAGAGCCAGAGCAACCTTTCTTGGACTGGTTAAATTATGCAAGACAAATACGAAGTTTCATTGAACTGTAGACTGTATATCATTAGTTAATATAAAAAAAAGATGGATGTTGTAATGTTATTTTTGGAAAACACATGATTTGCTACAGTAATTAAATTTATTGGTTTATTAGAAAGGTTTCAATGGTGTTTTATTTGAAATATTGAGGTTTGCTTTGTTATGAAAAAAAATGTTAACCAGAGTAAAATGCCTCCACATAAAATAATCATAATTCTAGTATAATTCAACCTCAATCCAACAGTAAATATTGTTTTTCCAGCGCATTCGCCATGAACTAGTAGGATATAGAATAAACACTATGCTCAGACATATAGTAAAGATTATTGACTTTAGAGATTTTGCCAGGGTATTAAAAGGGTGTTTTAAAGAATTATTTTTTTTTACATTCTAAGGGGATATTTTTAGGGAAATATTGAACCGTTACACTCCCCCTTTTCTCCGCCAGAGGTGAACACCGATTAACTTTGACTGAATTAAACTGCGGGTATCGTTTCGACAAGTTATTCCAAATCCATTACTGTGGCTCATCTCTCACCGCTGGATTGGTCCCAATACCATGTGCATCCCACCAAAAAACAAGAATTGAATCGACAACTGTCCGGCCTTGAGAACACCAGGACCTTACTGCCCGCAAGGAAAGTATTTTAACCAACGCCTTAAGAACTTTGAAACCTTAAAGAGGAAAAAAAACTAGTAAAAACTTTTAAACCTTGAAAAGGAAAATAAAAAGTAGCTAAAACTTTAACCACTACTGAAACTTACATGCTAAGTAACGCAGCACTATCGCGTGCAACCCCTTGTTGCAGGCGACACTACCTAGTGGAGCTATAATGAATAGCTACCACTAATAAAACCAAAATAATATAATTTTGACACGTTATCCCAAATCCATTACTGCTACTCATCTCCCACCGCCAGGTTGAACCCAACACCAGTAGCCCGGACTCCCCATAGTTGATTGGCCCACCTCAGCTACCAATCGAAAAGCCCGAACCCCCCAAATGCGAATCTCCGACGCATAAGGCCACGTCAGATGCCCATCCGTCCTGACACACCATCAGGAGGCAAGCAAAAGTGGTGACGGTGAAACCGAGCAGCACCCAATAGACAGGGACCCGTACCGAAAGACCGAAAAAGAAATAATAAAAAAATGAACCCCCCCCCCAATACACCTCCTCCTCCAGACTGTGATGATGCTGCTGAGACGTCAGTATACCTAACGGAAACGTACATCATTAGGCACACTGCGATGGTAGTTCGACCCAGCAGGCTAAAATTGCACAAGATGCTAGGGCAGCCCTGTCTCGTTCAATAGCTCTCACCACAGTCTAAAGGACCACGTCCCCGCATCCAAGGAAGACCAGCCCTCGGCCACCGCCCAGAAGGCAATCTGGCATACCAAAATACACACAAAAAGGAAAAAAAAGGTCGGGGATACTATCCACCGAAGAAAAAAAAAACTCAAACTTCTTCAACAGGACTTTGAACAACATATGCGTATTTGTTGTCCTCCATAGAGTCTGTATAGATCCTGTCAAACGCGCAAGTCTAAAAAAGACAAGAAGGAAGAAGCTTAAGAAGACATTTGATGTTCAGTCTTAATGGAGCTAACTAGAGCCTTGGAATCGGATATCTGCCAAGTTCTAGCGCCAAATACAGAAAAACCCACCACTAACCCGATTCAGCAACTGCATGAAAAAGATGTAAAATCCAGGCCAGTTACCACCAGAAAAAAAATTATGAAGTATAGAAAAAGAAAAGAAATGAACTTTTTTGTATATACGCATCTGTCGCTACAAATTAAGACTATCGTCGTCGTCTTCTGCAACGACCACCGGTTTCAAATTCTGGACGTGCCAATTTCCAACGCACAACTTCTCATCCAAGTCCTCAAGCCGATACGTCACAGTACCTAGCTTTTTCCGGACACGAAACGGTCCAACATACTTAGGGCACAACTTGGCGTTAACGAAATTCAGGGCGTCCGATTGAACTTTATTTTTCCTCCATACGAGATCTCCCGGTATAAATGACACCTCTCGACGTCTCAAATTGTAACGACCACGATTACGATCTGAAGACTTTCATGTTTACCATGACAGCTTGGTAAAGCTTTTTGAAGCCATCTAGCCTCTTCTCTATGACAGGTTTAGGATCCTTATTTATGGCATAAGAATACTCTCGACCAAAGTTAATATAATATGGCGAAAACCCAGTAGCTTCACTTTTTGAAGTTCGAATCGCACACGCGAGCGCTGGCAAATTAGCGTCTCAATGACGATGGTTATCTCCTATATAAGTGGGAATCATAGTTTTGTCCACTCGGTTTGCTCATTTACACGGGTCAGCTTGTGGATGATAAACAGCTGTGTAGGAAAGCTTGAAGTTTTGCTTTTCTGCAAGACTCTGAATTTCTGGCTACCGTTATCACATATTACATATTGCGGAACTCCGAAGGTTAGAATAATATCATTCTCTAAGTGCTTACAAATAAAATTTGCAGTAGTAGCACGACCAGGAAAAACTGCTACGTAATTGCTGAAGTAATCGCTTATAACCAACAAGTGGGTATTCCCCTGTTTCGAACTTCGAGGAAGTGGTCCCATAAAATCAACACTGATTATTGTGACCTGCTGGCGCTTTCTGCTCAACTTTAAACTTAGCACAAGTCTGACAGCGGTTAACATAGCGGGTTACATCACAACGCATCTTAGGCCAGTAATACCTAGTTTTAAGTCTATTGTACGTTTTAAAAATGCCGAAATGACCAGAGCGGACATCGTCATGACTCTCTGTTAAAATCTTCGATCTATAGTCTTTCGGAATGACAAATTTCCAGTAATCAGATCCTTGGGCTAATTCAGGATTGGCACATTTAACATATTTACATAATATCTTGTTTTCTATACGCCACTGAGAATGGAGAGGTGTTCACTAGGTTTTTCATCCTTAAATACCACGCATCTTTAGTATCAGAAAAATCATATTTTTGGTTTTCTATGGTAACGCTGTCTACATTAGGGACTGACCTAGAAAGAAAATCTGGCACGACATGGTCACGACCTTTTGGATGAATAATCTGGTAATTAAAGGCTTGTAGCCGTAATGCCCAACGCGCCAATCTGCCTGACGCGTCTTTCAGATTGTGTAGCCACAACAAAGAGGTATGGTCAGTTATGACCGTAAAGTTGGTAAGTTCCAAATAGGGTTTGAGTTTTTCCGTGGCCCATACAGCAGCTAGACACTCACGTTCGTTAGTCGAAAATTGTTTTTCCTGTTTTGTCAATGACCTAGATATGTAACAAATCACCTTTTCGCCTTCGTCGAACTGTTGTGATAATACAACTCCTATGCCAAATGCAGATGCATCCGTTTGTAAAGTAAATGGTTTTATGAAGTCAGGACATGTAAGAATGGGGGCTGAGACTAAAGCAGTCTTAAGCTTGCAAAAAGCGGTTTCACACTCCGGAGTCCAACGAAAAGCCACGTTTTTCATCGTAAGACTAGTCAAGGGAGCGACTACTGAGGAAAACTCGGGAACGAATCGCCGATACCAGCTCGCCATGCCGAGAAAACTTCGGACACCTTTACATGTTGTTGGGGCAGGAACATTAATGATCGCTTCGACCTTGTCAACATCGCATTGAAGGCCTTTAGCAGTAACCGTAAAACCAAGAAATTTAAGACTGGGGCGGCAAAATTTACACTTTTCGGGACTCACAGTAAGTCCTGCAGCCAGCAAACGATCCAAGACAAGTCCCACAATACGAAGATGTGTCGAAAACGATGGAGCAATGATTATGACATCATCCAAATATTGGAGCACGTAGGGTTGGAGATCTACGCCACTAACGGTGTCAATAAGTCTCTGCCAACAAGAAGGTGCATTTGTCAGACCAAATGGCATCTTTTTAAATTGAAACAGGCCTCTGCCTGGCACTGTGAAAGCTGTCAGTTCTCTACAGGATTATTTTACACTTACCTGCCAATATTTAAAGCTCTGTAGTCTACGCAAAACCTAAACTTGCCGTCCGACTTGAGAACCAGTAAGACCGGTGCATAGAAATCAGAGGGGAGACTAGAAAACGCTCCTACCTGCGCGAACATTGAGATTTGTTGGTCGGCCATTTTGACGGTAGAAACGTCAAGATCGGCAACATAACCTCGCTTTCTTTAAGAGCAATCAGCTGTTGACTTTAATGTTTGATTATTTTTATTTCTACAAGTTTTAAAAATTAATAGGATTTATAAAAAATATTTAAGTAAAACTGCATAGTTTCCCCAAAATAATGCGCTTTTTAGAACTATTAAAATCAAGGAGGTAATCACAAAATGTGACATGGCCATGTGTATACCAAACCAGACACCCCAGGAAGTTGCAAGATATATCCACATATTTGCAAAGGATTTGTGACATGACTAAAAATGTAGATAAAGAATACACATCTATATACACACTGAAAACTATAATTAATTACCCAATTTGTATTCTAATGATACCAGCTGTAGGTCCTACCATCTCGTTAAATTAATTTTAGTAACATTTTGCCTTAATTATAGAAATAGAAGAAGTTGGCACAGTTTGGTTTTAATTTATATTTTCTAAAAACAGAATGCAAAATGTGAACTTTAAAGAGAACTTTTAGAGCAGCAGTAGTTTAAGAAACAGCATGACATTTTTTTATGAATCTTATAGTACTACTGCGTTTTAACTTCATATTATTACTACGTCAGTTGGAAAGAAAGTCCCTCACATAGATTTTATATTACGCTCTGAGAGAAAAAAAAAAGTATATTTTTGCTTATTTAAATACTTTTAAATTCAATGTCCAAGAAATTATTAAGGTTTTCTGAATAAAATTAATTTAGGTTGATTATGGTATTTTTTATTTGATCAGAAATAGAAAAAAAAATTCAAACAATTATTGCCATGTATACATGTGACCGAGTCCATTTTTAGTCGAGTCTGAGTCCCAATGAAATGAAACAAACTTTAGTATTCAAATCGATTAAGGTTTAAAGTCAATTACTAACATCTCCTAATTCAAATATATAAGGTTAATTATATACAAAACAGTATTTAAAACGAACCTGGTCACATATATTTATTTATTTCAACGTCAGAGCCAATTACAAAAGTAAAAATACAAAAATAATAATTAGTTAGATAAACTAAAAATAAATATACATAACAATAAAATAAGTATACTAGGACAGTTGATAAAAATTGCAAAAAACGACAAATAAATAACCATAAAAAATTAGTCTTTTTTTGAAGGAACGAATACCACATGAAAATGGATCAATATTGTGGGTATAAGCTTTTAATCTTCTTGTTAAAGGAGAGTACAAATCCTAATTAGCATAATGAAAGTGAATGCGAAACATTGAGGAGTTTGGTTTTATTTGCAAAGTATTAAATTGAATCCCCTACAGTATAGAGGGGCAAAAATATGTACCATTCAAAATCTTGTAAAAAACCATATCATCATGCATCCTTCTTAATTGCAAGCTGTCAATCTTACACTGTTCACTTATTCTTTTGTAATTTATACTGTAACCCCCTATGAACATGCGAGTAACATTTTAGTAATTTATTGAAAACTACTAAATTAATAATTCTTAGTCCCTAACAAAACTTTTCAGAAAAATATAAAAAAAAACATTACTAATATTACTATAAGTATGACGTCTTAGCTAGTCCCAAAAGAATATTGTGAAGTCCTAGAAAAGTTCAGAGAAGCCATATTTACTCCAAACTATTGGTTTTGGTGGTACTCTTAATTACTAAATTACAACTAAGTCAGATGCAGGAACTATTGATGATTAAATAGGACTAATTTAGTCAACTGTCGTCTAACATTAAGTCCCTGCACCTTCTCCGTGTATTTTTTTGCCAAGTTGTAAACTCTAATTTTGCAATAACATGACACAATGTTTTTAATTAATGAGAATCCGTGATGCTCTTCGTCAGGAGAACTTTGCAAAAAATGGTCCACTAAATTTTCAAACAGGTTATCAACTTTTGCATAAAAACACTGGCTTATTGATAGTGTCAATGTGGAAAAAAAGTTTTCTTCTTCACGAATTTTATTGTGTTTTCTGCAGCAAGGCATATTTGAACAACACTCTCACTGGGAATTATTAGTCCACCTAAAAAAAATTTTAGCATTTGATACCTCTCTATATAACTATACATATATGTAAAAAAATCAACTCTTATTTTGACAGGGCTACTAAAATCATATACAGTAAAGTGAAAAGTCTTTGCATTTTAAAAATTTTCCTGCAAACTCTGAAATTTACTGATGCTAAAAAAAAGTGAGACACTAAAATGGTCATCCTGTAGTTGACCTCCACTGCCCAACTGTAATTAATTTTAATACTAAATTAATTTTAAACTATAAAGTTCTATATAATTATGGTAGTACACATGATTAAGTAATACTATTTTACCTCTATCTTTCTGTTGCAACAACTTATAGCTGGAGTCATATGACCCCTCCTTGCTTTTATAGCATTCTAGGATACATTCTACACAATGTGTTCTCCTTGATAAACTGCGCACAACAAATCCTGATATGTAGGCAACTACATTGGTAGTAAGCTCTGTCAAAGGTATGAATTGCATGTCTCTGCCAGATTCTTCTTGTTCAAATGAATATGTCGCTTCAATTCCATATTTTCTGCACAGCCCTACATCAATTGAGGTAACGGTATCGTCCTTGCTTCTTTTTAAGGCACTGCTGACTGTTAGTACCGTTGTGCTATCCAAAACTCTGCAATTTCCAGTTTTTCCACTTATTTTGGAAAAAAGAAGAATTTTCCTTATGGTTCTCATAAAATGTAGGGCAGATGGATTATTGTTCCAGCCATTTTGACCCCTAAAACATTTTTAAAATTCAATAGATCCAGAAGATAAACATAAATAGTGTTTATTCACCCTTTAGGAGAACTTATCCAAAGAGAAAATTTTCCACATGGCTATGACTTCCAGAGAAATATTATGTGCTAAAATTTCTTTAAAAAATCTAATATGTTTTCAAAAATTAATAAAATTACCTACCTAATGGCACAAAACAATATTTCCAAGTGGTCCTGGCTAAACTTGTAGGTAAGCAAATAATTTAATTTCTTGGTTCTTACATACTCATCAAATATTCCACAGGTGGAAATAGCAGTTATACAAAGGCCAATAAAAGGTGTTTTTTTAGGGGTCATCCATAAAGGCCTTCCACCTACATCTGTGCATCCCAGTATATAGTTTATGGCATTTAACAAATATGGCCTCCACACTGCTTCATTACTTTCCTGTAATGCTCCTTTAAATCCCTTATGGTATGGGTTTCGAGAGTTTAAAATGTCAAATACATCATTTAAAGTAATGAGGTATTTGACAGTAGCTTCACATTCCTTAAACTCTGGGATCTTCATCTGGTCGTTCAAAAATATTAGACCATCTGCAGTGCTCCTGCTAAATACTTGTGCAGCTAGGTACACCTAAAACAAATTATTTTTTTAACTATTGTAACATAACTTTCTTCATTCCTAGTAACTAGAATAAAGTTTTCAAAATACTTAATAAAAATATTTTTTTGACTTCTATTTGAGTTGTTTAACAATACATAAATCCTTTTTAAATAATGACATATAATTAAAATTTACCTTCATCTTTTGTTTTTTAAAATTTATATGAGCTTGTTTAATTTTTGTCCCAAAAGAAAGTCCTTTCTTTTCTTGAAATTCATGAAGCAGCTTTATGTATTTCCATTCAATGTTTTTTCCATCAGGATCTCTTATAACTTGCAAGTTCTCGAAAGAGTTTCTAAATAATTTGATCATATGGCATGGGTCGAGCACAGCAAATACCTTCTTTGTGGCATCAGATGGATGTTGGAAATATGTCTTCATTTCGTAAACATTGTCAAAGTTACAACCTAGTACATTCAACATGGCAAAGTTTGCCGAAGGCCCATCAGAAGTCAGTGATGTGATGGTTACATCAACACCGTGTAAACGTTGCAAGCTTTCATTCACAATATTGGCTTTTTCTTCTCCCGAAAGTCCTTTTACAAAAAAGTAACCAATTGGCAATTTCCAATATCCTTGGTTACCAACCACCATGACAACCAACACCTCCGATGCAGGATGTAATTCGTCATTATCTGTGGGAACGCCGATATTTACATAACCCCACATTTTATTGTTGTCAAATTCAATTTGTTTCCGTATTGACATTTCATCCATCATTAAAGAACAAATGAGCTCACGACCATTTGCTTTTGCCTCTTCAGCTTTTTGTTTCAAGCAATCAAACACTGGAGCAATAAAGCCTGGTGAACAGTCAACATTTGCGTACCACTTTCTTAGTGTACTTGGATGAGGAAGAGCCAAGGAAAACTCTTCGCGGACAAAATTATATGCTTTGTTGGAATAAAAGTTCAAAGTAGCAGCGAATTCTCGTAGTGGAGCTGGATAATTTTCATGACTAGTCGTCTGATTTTGAATATTTTTCAGGTGCCGGGCCATCAAAAGTGCTGGAATGCTATCATATGTTTTTTGAACATGTTGCAAAGAATTTTCAGACAAATGATTTTCTTTTTTTAAAGAATTTATAACCATTCTTAAATTGGTCACCTTCTGTTTTAGTTTTTTAGTTTTGTACCTCTCTGAGTACAATTTTCTTTTGACAATCTTCTGCTTCAAAACTTCAGACTTTCTTTTTAAAGTTGAGGGAGAAGCACTAAAAAAATAATAAGTAGAGAAAATCACTTTTTATAGTATATGGTGTTTCAATATATTTTACCACCCATATATTATCCCCATAATTATTATGTAAGCTAAAAAAAGGTTCATATTCAGAATATGCATAATTTTTTATAAACGAAATTACATAATGCAAAGTTGGCAACTGTCACTGGAAATATCTCATTTTAAATAGAATGCTCCAATCCTGATTCAAAATTTTGTTGTAAATATATCAATAATAATACTTAATAATACAAAAAATATTTTTTTTTGTTAATGGAGTGACCAGCAGAATCATTTGACTATTTTTTTCTTGTTATAAAATACATACACTCCTTTCCAAATTCTCCAAACCAGTTTTAATATAATGGCTGACATTTAAACAAGGAAACTAAATGAAACTGTCTTGGTGAGTGTCAAAAAACTGTTCTAGAGAATTTTAAATGGAGTGTACTTTGTATGCAATATTTTCTAAAAATTAATTTGATCTCTTGAGGAAGCTTTGACCTAAATTTATTAATAAGTTTCTTTTTTGCTAATAAATACTACAAACCTGTAAGAATGAAATTCTTTTACTATCCTTATTCTCCTATGCTTGGTGCTGCTATCAGTAGCAGTACTCTTATCTGAACTGGAAGTTTTTTTCCCAGATGAGATTTTCTTTAGTCTAGGGCTACTATCAGTATCACTACTTTGTTCCAAGGCAGATATTTGCTTTGTAGCCCAAGAAGTTTTCCTTTTTTTAGATGTTCCATCAGAGCTGGAACTAGAAGCTTTTCCTGGAGTGCTAAAAATTAAATAAAAGTTGGGCTTAATTCATGGCAAAAAAAATCCAACTACTTTCAAACAACATCATATTTTTATGATGTGTTAAAAAAATAATATATGTATGCATATTTCTTATTCATTGAAATTTAGTGGCTTAGTCTTAATTCCACAGAAAAAAGGGTATAGACCTGTGTAGTGTGTATTATTGTTAACTTCATACCTTCTCTTTTTTAGCAGCCGCAAAGTTTTTTTCTGAGCATCAGATTCCACAGATAATGTTGACTGCTCTGAGGAAATATGAAAACTTGGGCTCATTGCCAAAGAGAGTTCTGATATATTTGATGTTTCTGCCTCAGAGTTCTCAATAATTGGCCTCAACTGGACAGAGGGCACAACATTTCGTTTTAGATCTTTCCTAGAACCTTGCAATTGTATGAAATCCTCTGGCTTAAAATGCTTTGAACACACAACTTTAGATTTTGTCCAAGTCCATTGGCTTGGGTCAATTTGTAAGGCAACCAGCCAATTTCTCTGAACTGTTAAATCTCGTGGAAATCTAAAAAAAATTGTAGATATATTTTTGCGGGAAAATAATAAAAATTATGCACTATAGATAGATGGAAAAAGTCTTTATTGAACTATTAGAAAATTACAAAAATATTCAAATTTGGTTCCACCACTACAAAGTTCTTAAGTGTCTGTAAAAGAAATAATAAACAATTCTAAATAATACTAAATAGAAAAGAAATATTTCTCTCCTAAAATCAATAATTAGGAACTTGACCATGTAGCAAATAAAAATAAAATAATGGATTTGTGGTGGCTACCTGCACTATCTTGAAATTGAAGGTGTTGAAGGAAAAGTTTATTTTGTGCAATATCTTTATTAAAAATTCAGATAGAGATTTTTGGCCCTTGGGGAATCATCAGCATCTATGTCAGGTTAGGTAGCTAGGGAATCATCAGCATCTATGTCAGGTTAGGTAGCTATAGACCGAACATTTTTGTTTGAGGGACAATGGTTTCTAAGGTACATTCGTTTCATTTAAAATTATAAAATATTTAGTTGCTTTATAAAATCAAAGATTTAGTAAGTATCATACTATTTTCGTTAAAAATTCTTAAAACCTAACCTGATGTACATGCTGATAATGCTCCAAGAGCGAAAGATATCCATCTGAATTTTTAATAAAGATATTGGGTCATTCCATATCAAATCAACCAAAAAATCACAAAAATTTTACGCGATCAATTCCAATTTTGATGATTTTTGGTATATATTTTCTTCTTACCATAAAAGTTGAAAATGCAAATTTTTAGATTTTTTTTATTCGTAGTTTTTTTTTTAATTTTTCAAAATAAAAAAGTCAGCATTTTGACCTTAACAAGAATGTACAAAACTAGCAATATCTCGAGAACCACTTACACTAGGAAAGTAATAAATGGCTCATTTTAAAGTCATTTTGAAGCTCTTTTTTATGAAATATCACAACATAATTTTAACAAAAAAAAAATTGAAAATAAAAAATTGAAAAATTCAAAAAGGCCATTTTTAATTTTTTTGAAAAAAATATATAATTTTGGTCAAAGTGTTACTTAATTATCCACAAAATTTTATGATGGAGAAATGATGGGTTCAATGTCAAAAAAAATATCAAAAATATTAAGTACATTAAAAATCATGCATTTAAAAAAATAAACATATTTTAGGAGCACCAATAGTGCACTGGATATTAAAATAAATAAATTTGTTGGATGGATACAGGTTTTAAAAAATACCCAGAGGCTTTATCTACAAATTATTTTATTTTAAACTCGCAAAAGAAATAAACAAACTTTTCTACTTCGTTGATAAAAATTAGACAGAAAACACTAAGACTAACTATATACCTTAAATTTATTTTTATAAGACTTTCTGGTTTAATAATTAAAATATCTTGAGGTGTTGGGTAAAAAAATGATGAGGCAGGTCCTCGTGGATGAAGAAAGCTTACTTTCAGTTCTCCGCTCTCATTATTTTTCCCCAAGACACAAGCCAGCCACCAAGCACTGTCATATTCTACAGTGACAAACCCTGACTCGATATTTTGTAAAATAATGCTTCCACCTTTAAAAAGATTATGTGTTTCGACCTCTAAGCATGTAGAAAACTGTTTTGCCAAAAACGTGCTTTCTGTAAGAGGAATTACAGCATGAATTTTTTGTGTCCCCGGTATTGTTAAGACTTCCGCAAATCTTTTATTCAAAATTATTTCATGATTTGTATAATCTGCTTCTGTGCAATATTTAAAATCAATGCCAGATATGTTTTCTTCACACCAAGTAAACAATTGTAGAGGTGTCATTATTTGATTGTCATAGGGCCTCTGCAAACTGGCTTTGGCAGCAAGTCTTTTAACAGTTCCTCCCAAGCCATCGCAGGCACTTTTGCCATGCGAGGTGGCAAAATAATGCCACTCTGCTTCAACACCAAAATCTTTTTTATGCAGGCATATATTCAGAAAATTCTTTTTGTTTTTGTACTGCGCAGCACATCCATCCGAAAAATAAAAAAAATTGTTAAGTCCTGCTATTTTGATTTTTTTAAATCAGGCATTAATTTTTTTAAAAATAAATGAAATGCAATTGTATTATGTGTCAAGCTTTCCGAAATAAACACATAATTCAGGTTGTGCAGTTTACCATCACTTAGAAAATAAATGGCAAAAGGGTGGAGGGTTGCCTGGCTGTTATTCCAATGATAAGACTGGACTTCATCTTGCATAACAAAGGAATAATTTTCCGCAAAGTCGCAAGTGATCAAAGACTCTCCAGGTTTAAGGTTAATTTTTATTTCATTGTATCTATCTTTTTGCATTTTTGCAATAAAAGAATGTGATTTAAGTTTCACAAGATCATCAGTAAATTCCTGGACAAAATCATCACTTTTCTTAACAACGGTTTCCATAGTACACCTATCTACTGAGACCCACTTTTTAAATGAGACCTCATCAATTAATTCTTCCTCAAATTTTTCTATTAACGTATTTTTAAACTGTTCTACTCCAGGACATTGCTAGCATCTATTGCTTAAAAAACAGTCCACTGAAGGTGGATTACACATTAGTTTATAAAGGCAATCATGATAAGATATTGCAAGAGGCCTGTTATTTTCATCATATAGCTTATTTAATTTGGAGCCATTGAGCATTAGTTTTATATTTTGATGTATAGTACATACACATACAGTATGAGTCCCACTTTTTCCTGCCAGTATACAGTTTTTGGGTCGCAGTTCACAAAATTTTGAAAACCCAATTTTTTCATTGGGGTACTCAGTTTTAAACAATGCATAAATTTCTTTTAAATTAGCTAAGACTAATTTTTTTTGTACATATTCTTTTTCAGCTCCATATTTTCTGATAACAACATAATCTTTTTTACCTGGCATGGTCCTGCTAATGTCATCCCTTTGGTAAAAATCTACCACTATTTGGGCCACTCTATCACTAAGGGTCTTTCCCGGTTTGGGGTTAGGAGAACATAATATCCCATTGTCCTTAACTAACTGTTTTACAGCTCTGGCCAAATATTGAGAAACTCCAAATTCTTCTTCAATCTTCTTTCTACTCCAACTTTGAGGTAAACATGATAAAACTAGTATTTTCTCACTCCTCTTTTCGGTTTTTAAAAATTTGTCCTTTAACTGCTTAATCATTTCACTTTCGTCACTCTGGAATTCCTTTACTAGCGTTGAATCTGTTTCCTTTGTAAATGCTTTCGCAATTGTATGCTGTACAATATCAATTTTTTCTTTGTATACATTTTTTCTTTTAATCGGCGACACACCAAGAAGCTCCAATGACTTGTTTAAAAGAGTAAATGATTCAGCAGGATCTTGAAAATCTGGATCATTTTCTGGAACTTGACACATTTTTTGAACTTTGATTGAAAGAAATTAATACCACCTTATGTCTCACACACTTTATGCTTTGAAAAATTACAATTTTTGCTGTTTTTTGTATAAAAATGGCAAAATAAAAATCATATGCACGGCACCGCATAACAAAAATTTTTATTAAACAATTGACTTAAATTATTTTTATCTTTCTCTAAAATACTTTTTTATAGCTCTCTCTTCAACAACCTTAAATATTTTTGCATGTCACTAAAATATCTCTCCATCTAACTCTAAGATTCTGCTCTCTCTCTTTAAATATTTTTCATTTTAACAGAGAAAAAAATATTTTTGCTAATACTTTTTTGAACGCTAAAAAAATGGTGGAAACTGGAAAAATTTGAGTGTTTTACTCTAGAAATCAAAAGTTTGGAAACAAAACTTTAAAATGTGTGAAAAATCATGGCACAAAAATGAGGAAAACATAATAAAAACTGCTTAATTAAAATCGGTACCCCTTAAATTATGCTAAAATATTTTAAGAACCATGATGGTAATTTAAGGCTTAAAATATTTTAGTGTCACGATTTTGATTAAGCAATTTTTACTATGTTTTTCACATTTTTATGCCATAACATTGCTCACATTTTAAAGCCTTCTTTCCAAACTTTCGATTTCTAGAATAAAACACTCAAATTGTTCAAGTTTCAACTGTTTTTTAGGCGTTCAAAGAAAGTACTGCCAAAAAACATTTTTCCTATGTTAAAATGAAAAATATTTAGAGAGAGAGGACAGAATTTTAGAGGTAGATGGAGGGATAATTTAGTGTCATGTGAAAATATTTAAAGTTGTTGAAGAGATACAGCAGGCTTTAAAGTATTTTAGAGAAAGATGTACATAATTTAAGGCAAATGTTTACTAAAAATTTCTATGTCATCTGTCTGTCATCTTGAGTTGTGTGGTGCATATGATTTTTATTTTGCCATTTTTATCCAAAAAACAGCAAAAAAGCGTAAAGTGGTTGTGTAAGGTGGTATTAATTTCTTTCAATCAAAGTTCTTTACAGTCTTTAAATTTACCAAAAAATGTGTCCTACTAAAGTATATTTTAGCAAATCTAAAAATAATTTAACATGTATAACTTAAATGATGACACTTAAAATAATTATTTTAAGTGTCATCATGGTTTTACCATTTAAATTACCATTATGGCTTGACCATAAGAATATTTCATCAAAGACCAAAAATGGCAGAAACCTGTATAGGAAATAATTACCTAATTTTAGTTGAGATGAAATTGTTAAGAAAATAAATTAAAAAAATGTTTCAACCCCAGCAAATTTGCCTAGTGCCTACATAACAGTATTCCACAAAAAAGTTAAAATAAAAGAAAGGGAGGGTCTAAAGAGCCGACAATTCAGCTAAATAGTCATGAGGCTAAAGAGCCAACAATAATTATTTATTATGTGTTTTTTCATATTTTCATTTTTTTTAAACTAAATTAACCCAACTTAACCTAAACACACTTAAACCAACTTATTCAAAGCCAAAACAACCCAAAACAACACACTACAACTCCTACATATTTTTTTGGCATAAAAAAAATGGAGGCACCTTCTAGGGTCCCTAAAGGACCCTGAATCCTTGTCTGGTGGTTTTTTAATGCAAAAAATAGGTTTAAGGTGGGGTTAGTGTTTGTTTAAATCTGTTTCAGTTGGGTTGGGTTTATTTAGTTAAAAATATACTAAATAATTACTGTTGGATTTTTAATCTAAAAGAAAACCCTATACGATACTGTTACCAAAAAAATAACAAGAAACTTACGTATGAAACGAAATATTATTATCCAATAACAGGTGTCTTACGCTCTTGCACCCCTTTACAGAACAAGACATCTTCTGAAAAACGGGGCCCTAGACACAATCCACAAAGTCAAAGTATATAAAATGCACACTAAACTTAACTAAAAAAGTCAAAAAACGTTCAAAAAACAGATAAAAATCACAAAAAAATATGAGTCGCTTTTGTTCGCTTTTGTGACCAAAACAAAACAAACCAAAATGGAGGTTAGTCCCGCGCGAGTAACAACTGACAGACAAGTGAAGTCAGCAATTGAATCACAGATAAATGTTGGTTGGTTTAATAAATGGCGTCCGGAGGAGAATTTCAGGGGAGGCTACCAGCAAAATGGCGGCACTGATGGTGTTCCCGAAAATTTGGATGCGTAGTCGTCGATAATCGTTCTATTCCCCTCTGATTTCTATGGACCGGTGATGACCAAGCACTTTTGGACTTTGCGATGACATCTAACTCTAGCATTTTGTCGAGTTCCTCATCAATTAGCTTCTGCTTCAAAGGTGATACAGGATAATACCTCTGTTTGATGGGTTAGGAGTATCTCATGCTCATACACACCTCAAGCCATCTTTCATTCCTGCAAACTTTTCTTTTAACAGGGTATCTAACTGAACTTGTTGTTCATGTGTAAGGACTGATAGGGAACCAACCTCTTCCGTCTTTTCTACAGTAGCTGAAGAACACTTGATCTGATCTAAAAAATCTTCAAAAAACTGTTTACTAATAGCCTCGCAATTAACTGCACTATTACCGAAACTCCACTGGTTGCGTCTCAAATCAGGAAGAATATCCATAGAAGTAATAAAATCAACACCCAGGATCAAGGGGTGGAGAAATCAGGGACTACCAGCACAGGTAAAACACGGATACGATCCATAAGAAAAAATGGAACGTCTACAGTTCCCTCAATATTCGCTGTCTGTCTATTGCCTACAGCACATTTGGAGCGACGACTCCTATCCAACTTTAAGCCGAGTTCCTGAAAAATTCTCCATCCAGACTCTCCAGCAATCATGGAACTCGCACCGGAATCCAAAAGAGCCAAAATAGAATGTCCTAAAACGTCAACACTTTGGTTTGATTTTGGGTCACTAGACGATTTTCTAATGACCCTGTTCGGCGTTTCCCGAATTCGAACAGTTTGGACAGTTCCTGGTAGTAAAACCTTCTTTGGAACATCGGTAACATTTCAGTTTTTTCTCAGGGCAGTTTACTCTAGTATGACCTTTAGCCCTGCAATGCCAACAGACCATTTCCCTGGATTGGTTACGGTGGTCTAAGCTGGCGAAAACAAACTTTGCATGCGGGTTACATACAGACCAAAGCGTTCATCTGAACCTTGAGTACGTTTAGAGATTTCCCTTTGCAAGGCTGCCTCATGATCATGAGGAAGAAATGTTCTCCTCAACTGAGCTTCAAAATCATTCCAGTCACGAAAAGTGTCTCTTCGGACCCTATACCAATCCATGGCATCTCCTTTCAGAAATTCTCCCATAACTCTTGAAGCTAGCAGTTGCTCCTTGGAAATATTTCTGAAAAGACATTTAACTTCCAGACTATCCAAAAATGAGTTTAGGATTGAATGCCCATCATAGCAAAGGTTCCACTTCTCAAAGCTGTTAAGATGAGATACCGTTGGGTTCATCAAAACATGGGACAAGTTAGAGTTGGCCAAAGGAACTTGAGATGGCTCTGTCCTTCGGTGTTGCAAAAAATCAAAGACTGGCTAGTATTCTCTTCGGTGAGGTATCTCTTCGGTATTCCTCTGTGGTAAAGAGTGGGAATAATGATGAGATTCCAAAACTGAAGGACGACTGATAGGTGAAAAGTCAGGTCTCATCGAAGAAACAGCAGGACCAGCAGGATAAAATCTATAATCAGATGCAGGGGCAGCACTATAATCAGGAGGGTACTGAAAACTAACTCGTCTACGCTCCACAGATGGATTTGGTCGAAGGGGCCTATAGTGGTCACGAGGAATTTCAACTGCTCGCAAAGGATCATCGAATGGAAACCTTTGGGAATAACCAGCACTGGGCAGAGGCTGTGAGATTTCTGGAATATTCTTTGGTTGCTCATTAAGATTACCAAACTCAATATTCCTGTTCTGTGCTGGAGGTAAGACTTCATCAACATTCTGGGGCTCAGGAGAATCACAAAAGAAAAGGTTGGTGTTGTTACGAGATCGCTCACTTTCAGCGGGTGAAGCTGATCCCTGCAAAGCTTGTGGGTGAGTAGCTGACTTTGTAGCTGAGTTATATTGTTCACTGTAGCTGAGTTATTTCTAATAGCTGGGTGTGAAGAAACAATAATTTGATGGTTTTGTCGTGTAGCTGAGTTGTTGGCAGCTGTAGCAGAGTTTGTTGTAGCTGTATCTGAGTAGCTATGTTGATTTTGTTGTGTAGCTGAGTTGTTGGTAGCTGTAGCTGAGTGGCAAGAACCATTATTTGGGTTGCTTGGTGGTATAGCTGAGTGTAAAAAACCGGTATTTTGGTGGTTTGGATGTGAAGCTGAGTTGCTGTTAGTTAACTGTAGCTGTGCTTCAGTCTGTAAACCGACTCCAAGGTCTATCATTGGTTTATCAAAAGCTGTGGTAGCTGGATGACTGACAACTTCAGAATGTGAAGGATGCTCTTCTGTTGGTATCCCGGAAGATTCCTCGGAAAGATTTTCAAGCAGGTCACCCAAAAAGTCTTGTGTACTACCAGCTAGGCCCAACGTTGTTTTGTTGTAAACGCCTTCCAATGCTCTCAACAATCCACAACATAAGTCCCTCAAACTATCTTTTCGTCTCGCTTCCTCTTCGGTATCTGGTTGAATTAAATTTATCCTTCCCCGAACATGAAATAACCTTGTGTGAATTCTCTTAAATTCATTATCTCGGTTGTTTTTGTCAAATTTCTATATACTCTCACCAAGCTCATCCAACTTTGCTCGACAAATAGCTAACTCTTGAATAGGATCAAAACAAACACGAGCTCTGGTGTTTCCAGACCTTTCTTCAGCAAAAACAGCCCGCCGCTGTGCCCTTTTGTCCCGAGCTGCAAAATTTTTGATTTCCACTCCTCGGCTTTCCAGCTCGTATATGATCTCATCACTAAGTAAACGATTCACCTCCATATTTTCCTGAAGCACCAACGCACTAACACAAAACACCAAATAAAACAAATATCCTCTCTTTCAACCTCAACCTATGAAGTGTAACGGTTCGGTTCAGGGAAAATGTGACAAAAAAACAACTTGCCAAAAACACTTGTTTTTGTAAGAGGCGCAAAAATAATTTAAAATAAAAAAAACACAGAGAAAAGAAGACTCAATTTAGTCGCTGTTTACTGTGACAGCAAAAAAAATACTAGAAACTAGTTTCGGGGTAAACGCTGCTTAAAAAACTAATTGCAGCTTGTAAAAAAAATGACAAACAACTAACTTAAACTAACAATACACTTAAACACTAATACTTTTACGAATTCTTTTCCGGATATATATCTAGCCGACCTAGACTTCGATGACTTTGACACATCAACACCCTTATATAAGAGAGAAATTATGGTGGAAACAAGCAAGGGATAAAAATTTAAAAAATATTTTTGATTTACTATTAAGAGTTTTTTTGGATTTACCATGCTTTGAAAAAAGAAAAAAAATATATTTTTGATTTAACAAAAAAATATATCTGATGCCTTAAAAAAAAAATTTCAATTTACTATACATTGAAAAAAAAATAAGTTACTACGGTTTGGGAATGAAAATTTTTTTTGTAAAACTACCTCACTCGGCATAGGAAAAAAATTGAAATTTACATTTATTTAAAAAAAAATACCATTAAAAAAAATGCCCCCCCTTCGCTTTCTCACAGCAAAAGGAAAAAAAGGGAACGCTATGAAATCACTCGCTTAGGAGTACAACAGGAAAGAACCTGACTTTATACAGCCTTGTAGAACTCTACTGCAACCTATCTTCTTTCTTGAAGCCAGAGTACCATGGTATTTCATTGCCAAGGCCACCCAACAACCAACAACTTTAAAAAAAAAAAAAGAAAAGTATGCTTACTCCAAAGAACAGAGAACCACGTGGGCAGCCAGTGTTATGCATGAGAAAGACATCAGGTTGGGACCAGTGTTACGTTTCGGAAGTCGTTACGTTGGGGCTCCAGTGTTATGTTAAAAAAAAGAGACATTTTATTTTCTGAATCAAAATAGAAAAGATGACAACTTCCAAAATATTATACTTTGGGTCCTATCGAGCCTTGCATTCTTGCCAACTTGAGCAAGCAGACGGCTGTGGGGCACTTAGCAATGAAACCCCAAGTTATACAGTCTCAGAATATATTGTTGTAAAATCGTGTAAATCGCTTGTAGTTATCTTAAAGGTTAGTAAAGGCATGCAATATTTGTAAAACGATAAGTGTCAATTTTAACAAATAAAATAGTTTTTAATACTAACATTTTAGGGGTCTTTCCTCTTGTTTTTATGATTAATTTGAATGATAGAAAGGTCTTTTATCAAAGATTAAAAAGTTGAAATGGTTCCCATATTAAAAAAATGAAGTTTGAGCTTATTTTGATAAGTTTTTATAAACTTTTCCGAGTTTTTTTTATGACTGTTTTTAAAAAGGGATTAAAATGAAAAGGTTTGGACAGGGAAATATTTCTTATCTGTTTCCACATAGCTAGCCGATGACAGGGCTAAACATCACTGGAACAGATACACAGGACCGATGACTGGACTATGCATCTTAGGCCAGGGCAAAGCAGCACTCAGGACGGGAATCCAAATGCATGGTGTTGAGAGTCTGCACTAGGACCACCCATGGCTGTGCACCGGAACCAAGCAAACTCAAATCATCCTGAACAGGGAGTTTACGTGAGGCCTCCTCAACCATAGATCGGCTGATAAGCCACGGTCTAGCCGGCCATTGTCGTCTGCAAATTATACGAAAAGAAAGAGATCTTCAAAAATGGCCACCATCAAACGCCAAACACAGGCAACGGGCACTTTCACGAAGACTCTTCTTTTGATGGGACCTAGGCGGATTCCGTCTTCGACAATTTCAATTTGCCAAGGTCGCCATCGGCGCGACTTTTTCCGGTATTCTTGGAAAAAAGAATTTATACGTGGCACTCACAACGATGCTGGAAAAGAAGTGTTTCCTTCCCTCCAGGAAATTTCAGATACTAAAACAGAAGCTTCCTGCGGGCAAACGATTGGTCAAAAACCTCAGAGGCGCGAAAACTACAGTCGAAATCGCTTATTCTGATTACCATATTAGATGATGCTGCTGAAAACGCATTAGAATTGGGCGATCTTTCTGATATTGGCAAAAATCGACAGGGCTGGGGTCCAAATTCTACTTTTCGAATGCGACAGGTTCAAGTCGGAAGTCTATTCATCAACCTAAGACAGACAAAGACAACGAAGCGGTGTTGTCAGATTTCCTTCTGTATCAGCGGGATAGGGAGAGATCACGTGACGAACAGAAGTTAACAACAAGGAATTGGTTGCAGTAGTGAGCAAGAAATGGACTTTATCTTTTTGGAAGAAACAATAAACAATAAGTGTAGACACTTGGTTTTCTCGAACACGACTCAGCAGTAACGTAATGTGCAACTGTAAACCACAGTTATGTGACGTGAAGTTAGTCACTGTATACTTCCATTTCTTTCGCCTATGACAATCTGGCAACGTCGTCCCAAACGTCACGGTCATCTGGCGGTCGAATTTCATTTTGAAAAACCGTAAAAAAACACGGATTTTCGCCAAGAAAAAGACCACTTTCCGGCCCTCAAAGCTTTCCTAAATCATCCAGGTGAGTCACAGTTCCCTTCCGTGTAGGTGACATACGGATCCTCGACAAATATCTCTCTCCCCTTTACTGTTTGTTTACCTCTTTAGAACCTCCTTTATTTCGAATTTCTTATACTTTTAGACCCGTCTCGAGTCGTATGAGGGCAGATGATCGCTTCGTTTGAATAAATAAACTGAATATCTATCGAAATTTAAGCTGTTAAAGTCTGCACAGCCTATCGTATAAACCACAGAAAATATGGAACCTACAGACCAATAATGCACAGAGACAGGGAAGACGGTCCACACTTGATATGGCTAGGCTGTAAGAGGTTGGGCAATGCCCTTTAAGGAAGTCACTTAAACCCAAAATAAAACCAACAGGTGAGTGTTGTGTCAACTGACGACAAAGGTAGTGACAACCTTGGTCCTGTTATTTTTAGGACTTATTGGAGCCCTCAAGCCTGACATGTGCAAATTGGGGACCAATCAGTAACAGAAACTGCCAACCACCGACACATTACTAGTGACAAGAATCTCAACAAATGAACCGACACTAGTTTCTAGTAAGTACCAGACCGCTAAGTCTCTCTCTGTTTGAAACGGTTTATAAAACTAACCTTTATTATCTACTTTATTTTTGGATGTTAAGTAGTTTACGGGAGGACAATTTGATATACTGAGAAAAAAAATAAAGGCTTACTAATCTAGTAAGTTGGCGGTTTAAACTATGCACTAGAAAGACCGTTTTGGTGTTAAGTTATGTAAAATTATGTTATTTTTTCCTTGTTTCAGGTTACTGCAGAGCCAGAGCAACCTTTCTTGGACTGGTTAAATTATACAAGACAAATACGAAGTTTCATTGAACTGTAGACTGTATATCATTAGTTAATATAAGAAAAAGATGGATGTTGTAATGTTATTTTTGGAAAACACATGATTTGCTACAGTAATTAAATTTATTGGTTTATTACAAAGGGTTCAATGGTTTGAAATTAACTCTGTGTTTCGGACTTCCATTGTCTATATTTTATTTATACACGACGTTTCGATCAGTACAATCTCTGATCGTCTTCAGGTGCAAACTTCAGGTGCAAACTACTAGTTTGCACCTGAAGACGATCAGAGATTGTACTGATCGAAACGTCGTGTATAAATAAAATATAGACAATGGAAGTCCGAAACACAGAGTTATTTTCAAACACATCATTGTCTCAAACTTTCAAACAAGGGTTCAATGGTGTTTTATTTGAAATATTGAGGTTTGCTTTATTTTTAAAAAAAAAGTTTACCAGAGTAAAATGCCTCTACATAAAATAATCATAATTCTAGTATAATTCAACCTCAATCCAACAGTAAATATTGTTTTTCCAGCGCATTCGCCATGAACTAGTAGGATATAGAATAAACACCATGCTCAAACATATGGTAAAGATTATTGACTTAAAGATTTTGCCAGGGTATTAGAAGGGTGTTTTAAAGAATCATTTTTTTTTCTACATTCTAAGGGGATATTTTTAGGTTAATATTGAACCGTTACAGACTATGAGCTCCATTAGTTGGAATTTCTGGGAACAATATTCATTCGTGTTAACTATTTTGCTATAAGACCCCACACATTTTCTGTGGGATTGGCGTCCATGGCAAAACTTCGATGTTGTTTTGCTGAAACCACTGTTTAGAAATGCGTGCGGTATGGATAGGACAGTTATCATGTTGATACACAAAACCTTCTGGATGAAAAGTGGTTGCTTCTGGAAGCATAATATTTCTCATCATATCAACATAAACCTCAGCCGTAAATCTTCCATGGATTCTAAAAAGAGCCCCATGTCCTCTCGCCGATATCCAACTCCACACATTCACAGAAAATCTTCCAGCCCGGTCTTCGTTCCCAGCAATATTTTTTTCGAGATAGCGTGTTCATGGCTAGCGATATACCAAAATTAGTTTGCTGTCACTGAACTGAAAGATTTTTTCATCCGTGTTGCGAAAATTCTTCTTCTTTTAGTGAATAGTTTAGTGCAAAAATTATCCTGCCTTGTGCGTCTTTTCTTCACTAAGTAAGATTTTCTTGGCAGCAACGCGACATCTAATTCTAGAACGGCGGATCTTCAAGAAAGTTGATCTGTTGCTGATCCTGCTGAGGCGTACAGTTCCTTCTTTTTGATTCTTTCTTCTTATTCCTACAATTATTGTAGCCTTGTTTCGTCCATAATGTGCCGCTACTCTTCGAACCGACCAACCACCGTTTAATTTTTCCAAAATTCGGGTATTTTTAAATATAAGCGTATGACAACAACAAAATCTGACAGTGACATTTTTTTGTCAATTTGAAATACGTAAAAGGTTACTGAGTTGCGAGGCCCATAATACATCATATAAAATCGGCGTACGCATTTTATGTGGCCGCAAGTGTACACCCTTCGACCCCGCAATCTAAATATCTTTTTGAGATTACCTCTGACAATTATGCGGGGGTTGGTGATCAGATTTCATGTTTATTTTTTACCAAAAATTTGTTGGCAAAGGCATACTTCAGATGCGCTGCAGTTGAAAAATTGAGTCATGTAATTTTAAAGACGTTCTGAATGCTGCTGAAATAAGCTACTGTCAATTAACGTTACACGCAAACTAAGTCTCGTATGTAATTTTTATTTAATTTTAATACTAGTTGTAAGTCGCGGTTACAGTTGGGCCATATGCCACGGGCACCTATGATGAGTGGGTAGACAACCACAATTTTATTTGGGTAAGCACGTTGTACCGCATTTATGAACTCCTGACCACCATATTTGGCTCGTTTGTGCAAGCACTGGGTACTAAGGGGTTCAGGACCCTCCCAGTGGATTCCAACGTCCGATATGATGACCCTTTCATCGTCCATGATCGCAAGATCCGGGATCATGAGCTCGCCGCTCTGTAACCGCAATCGCGGCTCTAGGTCCACGTCGAATCCCCTCGTCCTGGCCTTTTTGGCAACCGCGCGCATCACCGTATTGTGTCTTAGGATCCTGGGCCAGTGCGTTGCAGGGCACTTTTGTAAAACGTGGCTCAGGGATTCCGTCCGACCACAACCAGCTCTGCAAAGTCTTTGCTCCGGTGAACTTGAAGGTATTCCTCTTGTTGGTAGCAAGTTGCCTCGTAACTTGATTGCATTAATATAATCTTTGCCCGACCAGAACGGAGGGGGACCGTCAACCCAAGAACCGCTCTCGCTGCTCGCCGACTGTACGAGTCCGTTGCCGGAGTAGCCCTCGTCTAAATGCCGTGCCCACGCTCTATTAATAGCTACACCAGTGGTTCCCTCCACGTCCACCCACCCGTCGAGACGCGACTTCAGCCCAGTTACGTATACCCCTCTCATGATTATTTGACATGTTTCTTGTGCTAGATTTTCTAGCTTTCTTAATCGGCCCCTCATGATCATGGGGATGTGTTTACACATGGAGAGGATACCTAGACCTCCGTCGCGAACCGCCGAGTGGATGAACGCGTCGGGAGAGGTTGAGCTTAATGAAAGGATTCTTCTAACTGTTTTGCGTGTTATGACATCAGCAGTCTTTAGCGCGGATCTTGACACCAATGGGTTTTGTAATACATCTATGATTCTCGGCAACGCATAGGTTTTTAACAACTCTAGTCTTTGAGCAGGTTTGAGCGGCGCGCCCACGATCCTTTTAGCCCGCGACCTGTATTCTTCCAGGGCATCCCTCATGATGCCCAGTTGTCCATATCTACGGCCCAAGTACTTAAGGAGCTCTAGAGGCTGAACCTGCTTTAGGCCCTCGCCATTGACCCAGAATTTTGATCGCGTGAGTGTGTAGAGATGTTTATTGCTGCGATTTGCCTTTACAGACAGAACCGCGCATTTACTTGTATTCAAGCTCATGCCTCTGGCAGCAAAGAAGGTGTTCGATAGATCGAGGGACGATTGTGCTCCCCGATCGTTGTTCGAGAAGAGGATTAGGTCGTCACAGAATGCCTGACAGCACAGCTTTTTGTCTTGATTGAGGGGGATCCCCCAGTCGGTATTCTCCAGTTTACAGATAAGTTCATCCAAAACAAAATTAAAGAGGTATGATGATAATGGGTCCCCCTGCTTGACGCCTCTCTTAATTTCCATGTTTTGTCCTTTGACTTTCCCGATACTCAGGCTGGTGTGGCTGCCCTCGTACGACGCATTAATGTATTTTCTTAATCGAGGCGATACACCCACCCTTAGCATCGCTCTCGCGATACTGGAGTGGGATACCGTGTCGAATGCCTTTTTCAAGTCAAGACTTAGAATATGATATGGTTGCAGGTTTTTGCGACTTGACTTGATGATTGATTGTAGCGTAATGTTATTGAGCGTGACCCCGTCGAGCTTTTGATAAACTCTTTGATGATTATGAATGGGTATTCGTTCTAGACGCAAGCTTAAAATCTTGTGAAACAGTCTCAGGATCGCGGACGAGATGGTGATAGGTCTCCAGTTGTTAATATTCTTCAGGTCACCGCCCTTCGGGATAAGTAGAGTTTTATTATGTTTGAAAATGTCAGGACTCACAGAGGTGACGAAGGCTGTTTTGAATAGTAAGCATAGTTTTCTCAAAGGGATTCTTTTTAATTCAGACGGTTTAATGCCGTCCGGGCCAACTGCGTCGGACCTCTTCAAGTCCAGACACTTTCTTATTTCGTCGAGCGTGATAGGGTCGTCAACACTCGGGGACTCTTTTCGGTCCTCTATCTGTTCTGTGTCCCTCAGGGACGGTGATCCAAAAATAACCCTGTATGCCTCGTCGGCTTCCGCCATCTCGGGTTTTTCGTAACCGGCGTCCACGGACTTGCCATCTAAAATGAGCCTAGCCACCCCCCTTCGATCCGATCTCCAAAGTTTTTGTATCTTACTAAATAATTGCGCCCGTCTTCTATTCCTATTAGGGTTATTGACGGGTCGCTGGTTGTTCCCTTGACCTCTTGGGTCGTGCCTTTCAGCGTTATACTGATCGGCAATATTAAAAGTGTTAGAGATGAATCTATTGAGGGTGGTTTTGGCATCGGGTGGTGTAGGGTCGCGTATCAGGTCGGCCAGGGCCTGATCCTGTACGTCGAGAGCCTCATTAATCAGTATCTGGTTGAATAGCAAGTCGCAGAAGCGCCGGCGATCTACTTCACTTTCGATAGGTTCTGCCGACTCAGCTTCTGACCCATCCCCCATCTCGTCCCCGCTCAAGAGACTATTTGCCATGCGTATCGATATGTGCTCTTCGGCGTCACTCTCCACACCACTGCTGTTTTGAGAGTTATTATGCTCTACCTGCTGCTGTCTTTGTTGTTTGAGGACAACCACATAGTCAGCGTATGCGGGAGTTCGCCTTCGGTATTTTATAGCTTCCAGACTAAATTCTGGGAATTCCTCGGCTAGATATTTATTTATGAATCGACCTTCGTAAGCGGCCTCACTTTGTGCCATTGGCATGAACTCCCTAGGAATGTTTAGGGGTTCTTCGGGTGCTGGATGGGGCTGGGCAGGCCCAGTCTCATATCTGTTTTCGAGTTCTCTATTGTATTCGTCTGGGTGTGCTAGGCGAATATGTTGTCTTAAGCCAGGGTATGTGTTGAACATCCTGTGGCACATGGCACAACTGTTGTTCTGTGCATTATTAGGGCCTCTACAAGTGCCGCGGCGAAGGTGTCGACCCAGATCGACAAAATCCCAACCGCAAACGCAGAGAGGCATGTCTAACAAATTGTCAAACTCAGCCATTAATCACGTGATGGCCCTTTAAAAATGGTGGCTGTAGGGTAAACAAAGCGATTTTCCATTAGACGTAATGCTAATAAAAATGAAAATTTTGGGAAAGTGGAAAAAGATTCAGATTAAACAAAGTGAATATTTTATAGAGTAATCCTTTCTGAATCGGGGAGAAATGAGCATTTTGCCGAAATGTTATAAATAAACTCAAAATTCGCAGTTAAAAGAGGCAATATCATGTACTATTTTCTCTCTTGCACTTGCATAGTGTGGATAGGCATTGTCTTTCTCAGCTCAGCCTGAAGATCGGGCCAGATCAGCTTGAACAGAGACAGTTGCGCTGTCTGATTTGAGAGAGATGACGCTTTCTGTAATTACACGGGTGCAACAGAAATATATAGAGGGACATTTCCACGTTTTATTGCGAATTTGCAAAATGGTTGTTTTTCCCCGATTCCCCGGTTCAGAAAAGATTACTCTATAAAAAGATCACTTTGCTTAAACTGCGTCTTTTTCCACTTTGATAAAATTTTGATTTAAGTTAGCATTACGTCTTATGGAAAAACGGTTTGTTTACCCTACAGCGGCCATATTGGATCGGCCATATTATTTTTGTTAGACTGCCCTATTGAACATTGGGTCTCGTGGTACAACGAAAGTTTTTTTTGGGTCAACCAACCAAAAGTCTAAGCTATGGTTTGGTTTTACTACACATTTGACATCTGAAAATACTTTGACATTTTCAGTTTAAATGTTCAGATATCAAAATGTGTTGTTATAACAAACCATAGCTTAGACTTTTGGTTGGTTAGCTCAAAAAAAACTTTCGATATAACACGTGGCTCTTTTGCGTCAAGTAGGCCATGCACTCGTCGTTGAAGTTAGATTGGTTTATTGGGATTGAGACTGAGAAATATTAAAGCAGACCGAACAAATACTGATAAAAACAATTCATTTGGTTCAAATTTGGTACAATGGGGTTTTTGGGGCCAAGGATTACGAATTTTCAATAGGATTTTCATAAAGTTGACAGCTCGCCGCGGGGGATACCATTTAAATGTATCCGAATTCGGTCAAAACTGGTATACAAGAATTTTTGGGGTCGAGGATTACGAATTTTCGATCATATTTTCATAAAGTTGACAGGTCGCCGTAAGGGGGGGGGGTACCTTCTAAATCTATCCGATTTCGGTCAAAATTGGTATACAGGGGTTTCTGGGGTGGAGTATTACGAATTTTTGATCAGATTATTATAAATTTAACAGCTTTGCGAAGGGGGCGGATCATCTAAATGTATCCGATTTCGGTCAAAATTGATAAAAAGGCGTTTTTGAGATCGAGGATTATGAATTTTCGATCAGATAACCAAAATTATGAAGGTGATGTCTTTTCGAGCGGGGGGGGGGAGGGGGTAAGGTCTTATTATCTTCTATTTCATTCAAAATTGGTACAAAGCGGTTTTTGGGGAAATAGTCTAGGAATACTAGATCTTCTGTGCGAAGTAATTCGCACAGAAAATGGCAAATAGTGTCTAAGTATATCTAATTCCTAGAGAGTATAAGCTATTTCGAAACCGAAAAGATCACACTCGCCTCCTCTGAAAAAACGACGATTGGAGTATTTTTCAATATTTTTAAATTTCTTGTTTATTTTCTACATCCTACAACAAAAATTTAACACGTCGTTTTGCAGGGAATTTATTTCTTCCTGCCTTAAGTGGTTAGTGAGTTAGAATAAAATTTGATTAAAAAAATTTCAATTAATTTATTTTTTCGTTGGTGGTTTCGGTATTTTTCTGTTGTCTAATAAAAAAGTGGTTAAACAATTAAATTCTATAAATTTTTCTGCAACAAATCATTATGACTGAAATAAGCAGTTGCGGAAAATTTTAGAGGGTGCAAATGCATACACCAGAATTTAAATGATTTTAAGAAGTGTTGGTTTTGAATAGGATTTATAACTACATTGAGAAAAATATTAAAACACTTGTTGCGACGCTCCATGCCACCACCGACAGCTGCAGTGCAGCCCCTTCTCTTAATTTTGCAGTTAGATGGTATTGCCCCTCCAACCTTCCGGGCGTTGTCAACTTCATAATGTTTGAAATCTTATCTTTTTTGTACCAATTTTGAACGAAATAGCAGAAAATGCGATGTTAATCCCCCCTGCGGTGGGCTGTCAACTTTACGGAAATTTCAAAAACCTCTCGTATACATTTAGATGGTATCCCCCCCCTCTGCAGTGAGTTGTCAATTTTTTTAAAATCTGATCGAAAATTCGTTATCATCGACCCCAAAAACCCCTGTATACCAATTTTGACAGACATCGGATAAATTTAGATGGTACCTCCCCCCTTCGGCGAGCTGTCAACTCAATGAAAATCTGATCAAAAATTCGTAATCCTCGATACCAAAAACCTTTGTACACCAATTTTGACGGATATTGGATAAATTTAGATGGTACTCCCCCCCTGCGGCAAGCTGTCAACTTAATGAAAATCTGATCGAAAATTCGTAATCCTCGACCCCAAAAACCCCTGGATACAAATTTTGACAGATATCGGATAATTTAGATGGTACCCCCCCTCTGCGGCGAGCTGTCAACTTTTTGAAAATCTGATCGAAAATTTGTAATCCTCGACCGCAAAAATCCAGTAATAATTTTGACCGAAATCGGATACATTTAGATGGTACCCCTCCCCCCTGCGGGTCTGTCAACTTTATGAAAATCTGATCGAAAATCCGTAATCCTTGGCCCCAAAAACCCTAGCGCCTGAATCAGTTTTAGGGTACAAACATAAAGGTATAACGTCTTTGGGTACAAATAACCTCTAAATGATTCATCGTTATAGTATGGTTTAAATCTTCAAAATCTTAAATAAACTCCAAAAGTCACTATTTTCCTTTAAAAAGAACTTTAAATTTAACCGATGTTTAGAATGCGCTTCCACATAGAACTTAAAATATCAACCAAGTTTAACATTATACGGAGTAATTGGCAATATCACTTTTAACTTTAAAAAGTTTCCACAAGTGCGAACGACGCGAAAACATAACATACATACTAGATTAAAAATTTTCCTCACTATTTATATTTGTCTCGAAATGGTCTCAAAGAAAAAAACGGCAACTCCGCTTTTTCGTGCAAGGTGGAATGAGTTACCCCGAACATCACCGAATCGGCGGCGGGCGAAAATTCGTAATCCTCGACCCCAAAAACCCCTGGATACCAATTTTGACAGATATCGGATAAACTTAGATGGTACCTGATCTGATCGAAAATTTCTAATCCTCGACCGCAAAAACCCCGTAATAATTTTGACCGAAATCGGATACATTTAGATGGTACCCCCCCCCCCCTGCGGGTCTGTCAACTTTATGAAAATCTGATCGAAAATCCGTAATCCGTGACCCCAAAAACTCTAGCGCCTGAATCAGTTTTAGGGTACAAACATAAAGGTATAACGTCTTTGGGTACAAATAACCTCTAAATGATTCATCGTTATAGTATGGTTTAAATCTTCAAAATCTTAAATAAACTCCAAAAATCACTATTTTCCTTTAAAAAGAACTTTAAATTTAACCGATGTTTAGAATGCGCTTCCACATAGAACTTAAAATATCAACCAAGTTTAGCATTATACGGAGTAATTGGCAATATCACTTTTAACTTTAAAAAGTTTCCACAAGTGCGAACGGCGCGAAAACAAAACATACCTACTAGATTAAAAATTTTCCTCACTATTTATATTTGTCTCGAAATGGTCTTAAAAAAAAACGGCAAGTCCGCTTTTTTGTGCAAGGTGGAATGAGTTACCCCGAACATCACCGAATCGGCGGCTGCCGGCGGGCATATTTATGTAGTATTTTGCAAAATTCGTTCTAGTGACTTTAATTAGTGACTAATTAAAACAAATTTAATTAAACAAAAAAAAAGTTTAATTGTAATTTAGTTATTGTCTTCCATTACAATGATAACTATGGAACAAGCCAAACATTCATTTTTAATTGTTGTAGTTGGATAAAGACAGTGCTGTGTGACCGTAAAGGTAACAGATTTTTTGAATTTATAGTTATTTATCATTCTTAAAATATTAAAAATATAAAAGAAATCGCTTTACACTATTAGCTATAGACAAATGCTTTTATTTCGCTTTGAATATTACCCAAACGTCGACTTAGCAAGAAATATAAAACCAACAAAACAAACAGCTTTTCGAAGTTCCATCAAAGTGAATCAAATTATTCTTTTTTTTTAGTTTATTGACGATTTTTTTGCTAAAGTTTAAGGTAAACTCGTCAGTTATTAAATATCTGGTTTACATAAAGTAATATAAAAAGCATTTTTAAATAAAAATGTTTTAAATCCTCCTTATTGTACGTTTTTATCGGCAAGTAGCCGATTTTACCCGATTGATTTTAAAAAATTTCATTTGTTTCAAAAAAGTTTGAAAAAAAAGTTAAAAAAAAAAGTTGTAAATGTGGATATATCGGACCCCTGGTTGTAGCCAAGCTCTAAAAGTGCGAAGGTGGCTCCTAAGAAAGTTAAGATGGAAGTTTTATTAGCTGACAACAAAGGTAGATGACTTGTACATAGTTACTTATATACAGTTAGTTTTAAACGTGTCTCGTGTTACATTTCAGGAAATAGAAGGCACCCTTAAGTATTCGAAATAGACCTTTGAGACTAGCACTCCCTGGAAACTGTGAGACTCCATAATTGAAACGAAGCAGGTTTACAGTAAGTACAAGAAAACTTAGTATCTATCTCTTGAGTTAAAAGTTGGCAAAACAAGGACAAATAAAGTGTGGTCTTATTAAATTAAATTCATAGCTCATTAGCTAAAGTATTAATTAAGTTATTCTTCTTTATTGTAGATAAATGCGCTAGAGGCCAGAGGAACCTGAGGGCTATATAGGCAAGTTGACTGGTGAACCAAATTACTGCATGGTGAAAGTATGTACCGAGAAATACCTTAGATTTTGACTGAAGATAATTATTTAATATAGGAAAAAGTTTTTTAAATTTAGATAATTAATAGAAAGGATTTTACAGTTATTTTACTAAATATATTGAAGTTTATTTAAAGTTTTAACAAAACAAAGTGTGTCTAAAATGCATAAATAGCAAGGACTCTCTAACCAGAAAATGAACAACTCGGTTTCAAATTCAATTTAATGTTCATATTTGATAATTCGAATTTTTGACCACAACATTTGCTAGTACTTCAAAACACTGATATATCGACCAAGGGATGGCAATGGTTTTCTTTACGGACTTAGTTAAGAATTCAAAGATATATGACTAAGGAAATTTTAAACCGTCACATATTGCCTCTTGATTTTTGAAATATTTCTCTTCCATTTTTTCGGATGCATTAGTCGTTTCCTCGGCTTGTGGGTTCGTGTAGGAGTCTCTTCTATTCTATCTAGCACTAGTTGAGGATGCAGCACATTAATAGTTTAAGTATTCAAAATCTTTAGCACTTTTCCTTGCATCTTTATCAGTGACATTATGTTCCGAAGAAGGGTATTCTTAAACATCAGGAGAATATGGATCAGCTTCTAATTCTCTTTCAAGACATAGACCTTGGTTTAGGCTCGATGTGGAAAGCATAGTTGTTTCTGTACCTGAAATAAAAATGAATAGTAAAAAATAAGTAAAAAAGTAAAATCGTTCAAATAAGTAAAAAATGAATAGTAAAAAATAAGTAAAAAAGTTAAAAACCATCTAAAGACTAATTTTTTAATGGATTTCTCAAAAATCGTGCAAAATAATAGTTTGAACAACTCCTGCCTAAAATAGCGTTTTTGGTATGACCGGTATTTTTAAATAGCGAGTGTTTTAAAGAACCGCGCGTACAAAAAACACAGTTTTATACAATATTTTTTAAAAACCTTTATCAAAAACACCTAAAAAAATCATAAAAACTTTTTTGGTCACCGGTGCAAAAAAGCTATGTTTTAAAGTCTGCCAACAGTGCGTAAAATTGAATTTTTGGAGAAGGTAAAAAAAATATTTTCTTGCACGACTTTTAAAAAACTTTTTTAAACGACTTTTATTCGGAGTAACGACTGTATAAAAAAACGTTATAATATGCAAAAAGCCCCCCAAATCCACTCCGCAACAGCTACACTCACGCATTTTTTTAAAACGATTATTAGAAAATCAAATTTTGTTTCTTTTATTTTAATTTGGTTGAACTATGAATTAAATAATATAGTTTTACATAAAAACATTTTTTAATTTATTTTATCTACAGATTTTTAGAAAAAAAATTCCCTCACTTTTCCTTGACTTTCCCTAAACAGATTTAAACATTTTTTTTTAGAATGTTGATTTTACTATAAAATTAGATTGATTTTACTCAAACTTTAGCTTAGGTCATATTAGGTGCGTATTTATTAAAAAAAGAGGAAAGAAAATCAGCCTCCACCACCCCTAACTAACTAAAAATTACAAATATTTAATACTTTGCTTCTGAATAAGTAGGAAAGAAACATAAAAATTAGATATATTTGATTTTTTCCTGAAATAAAAAAGAAAGGGCTATGATAGTTTATTCACTAGAGCATTGTGAAAAATCCCCTCAAATTACTCTCATTGAGGAAAATTCTCCAACTTTCCCTGACCTATCAAAACTTTCCCTGACTTTTCTTTGGCTCCAGGTTTTTCCAGATTGTGGACACCCTATTTTATTGATAAGGAAATTACATCCAAATCGGTCAACGTACATAATACGAAAAAGTACCTTTTCGATGAGTATGGGTAAGGGCGGTAGTTTTTTTATATTAGTGTACATATTGTCACCGGACTTACCTAAATATAATATTAGATTCAAATCGGTTGAAGGGTAGTGGTTAAAAGTTAATAAATTTAATTTTAATCTCATGCACCATTTTACCCACATAGCACATTGCAAAAATTCCCTGTCACATTATTTTGCAATGTGCCAAGTGGATAATTACCCCTCAACACTTTTTTTCCTCAAAAATAAATTTGGTGGAACTGAAAAAAACTGTATATTTGTAGCAGCTTTGGTTTAAAAGTTATGAATTTTTAAAGAAATCAACACCCTTCTCACCCTCCAAACCACTTCCCAAAAAATTAGTTTCTGCCTCTAAAAGTTTAAAACAGTAAGTAAAGCTCAAATCTAAAAACTGCATGTTTATAGAAACTTTGTTTCCAAAGTTACGAATTTTTTAATATATCAACCTCTAATCCACCCCTCCTTAATTTTAAATTGGAAAATATTTAGGGGAACCTCAATCTGAAAACTACAATGCATAGCAACTTTGGCTCAAAACTTATTAATATTAAAATTGCATAACCACCACCCACGTAGTTTTTTAAAAAATATTTGGTGGAACTTAAACCATCCTCTCCTCGTCCAAACCATCCCCCAACAAACTATTTTTTGCCTCTATAATTAGGCAATATAAAGTGAAAATCTATTCTCTCGGTTGATATAGGCGAGTTCGGGTTGGTCAGGATCATTTTTCGGCGGTGGAAAAATATCTATATGGGTGCAGTCAACAACCCGATTTATTTTATTAAGCCCGAATTTATTAAAAAAACTAAGAATATTAATTGAATTTATTGATTTTGCGATAATTAATATATCTGACTGAAATTTATGCAAACTATAAAAAAAGTGGAGAAAAATGCATAAAATAAATATCAGGAATTAAAACCGCACATAAAACATTAACTTACCCCCTCCTCAATTTTGGCTGGCATTTGCACAAATTTGCTCTGCACCTCTTGCAAATTCATAGCCTGGGTGACCTTTTCAACTGAATTTGATACAGAGCTCTGAGAGAGGCCAATAAAAAAGGCATTTCCCACTGACATCTGATATGATCTCACCGAAATAAAATGTAGCAAAGTCAAAGACTAAAAAATTAAACAAATCATACTTATGTCACATCATCATTTTACATTGTGGTTTAAAAGAAACATGAACTCCAATACAAAATTATCCAAAGAAAAAAAAAACACTTTGCCAATAATAAATAGACAGTTTAAAAAAATAATTTCCATAAAAAGAATTAATAGTGGATAAAATTAAATATAATTATATATACAGTGTGGAATAGCCAAATGGAATAAATTCGATAGCGAATAAATGAGAGCATGATGGAAAAAACACTTGGACACGTCGATTTGTATTTTTAAATGGGCATTTAAAAAAATAAAAAAATATATATAGGGTGTGTCATGTGACAGTGGCCAATACCAACTTTCTTTTTATTTATACACGACGTTTCGATCAGTACAATCTCTGATCGTCTTCAGGTGCAAACTACTAGGTAGTTTCCAACTTTCTTATTTTAAATACAACCCCCTGTATATTATTTATTTTTTGGGTTTTTCATAAAATTCTGTCCTATACCTATCTTCAACCGTTTCGGAAATATTAAGTGTTTTCAGATTTATTACAAAAATGAACATTAAAAAAAGAAAAATATTTAATTCCACAAATTCGCTACATTACACTCAATACTTATTTCCCATTTAGCTCCTGATAAATACAAAATCAGTTTTGTTTATTTTCGTATAAAAACCATAGCCTTAGCAACTTGTTGTATGCTTGCATGACAGTAGTGATCAGTGTCAGTGCTATTCAAATGTGAGTTTTCATGCTTGTTCCTTTTCGGTATCTTTTTCCTTAAGCCTTTAAGGAATGACCTTAAAAGTTAACCCATATTTAACTTTAGGGAAAAACAGACTGCAAAATTATGTTGCTCTAGTGCAGCCTGAAAAATATTTGTTAACCATTTTTTTACCTCCAAATTGATTGTTTTTTTTGTAAATATTTCAAGCATTTCTCTTCCATTTTTTCGGATGCCTTAGTCGTTTTCTCGGCTTGTGGTTTCGTGTAGGATTCGATTGGGTATTGGGTAGCACTTTTCCTTGCATCTTCATCAGTGTCATCATGTTCCGAAGTAAGGCAATATTCTTAAATATCAGGAGAATATGGCTCAGCATCTAATTCACTTTCAAGACACCTTGGTTTAGGCTCGATGTAGAAAGTATAGTTGTTTCTGCACCTGTAATAAAAATGAATAGTAAAAAAAGGGTAAAAAAGTAAAATCGTTCGAATAAGGAAAGAATGAATAGTAAAAAATAAGTCAAAAAGTAAAAATCGTATAAAATCGTATTTTTTTAATGGATTTCTCAGAAATCGTGCAAAATAGTAGTTTGAACAACTGGTGTCTAAAATAGCGTTTTTGGTACGACCGGTATTTTTAAATAGCAAGTGTTTTAAAAAACCGCGTGTACAAAAAAACACAGTTTTATACAATATTTTTTATCAAAAACACCGAAAAAAAATCATAAAAACTTTTTGGGTTACGGTGCAAAAAAGCTATGTTTTAGAGTCTGCCAACTAAGTAAAATTGAATTTTTGGAGAAGGTAAAAAAATACTTTCTTGCACGACTTTTAAAAAACTTTTTTAAACGACTTATTCGGAGTGACGACTGTATAAAAAAACGTTATAATATGCAAAAAGCCCCCCCAAATCCACTCCGCAAGAGCCCCACTCACACATTTTTTTTAAACGATTATTAGAAAAAAGTCCCTATTTATCATTTCCACTCATCAAATTTTTTTTTCTTTTATTTTAATTTGGTTTAACTATAAATTAAGTAAATTCGTTTTACCTAAAAACATTTTTTAATTTTTTATTTTATTTTGTAGTTTTTAGTTTTGGGGGGGGTGTCCACAGATTTTTCGATAAAAAATTTCCTGAATGATATTTTTAGCAGTCTTAAAAAAGGAATCAATTTTTTTGGAATGTTGATTTTACTATAAAATTAGATTGATTTTACTCAAACTTTCACCTAACTCATATTAGATGCGTATTTATTAAAAAAAGAGGAACGAAAATCAGCCTCCACCACCCCTAACTAACTGAAAATTACAAATATTTGTGAGAGAAATGGTCAAGTTTTTTGAATACTTTGATTCTGAATAAGTAGGAAACAAACATAAAAATTATGTATATTTTCATCTTTGCTTTTTTCCTAAAATAAAAAGGAAACCTCTACAATAGTTTAATCACTAGAGCACTGTGGAAAATCCCCTCAAATTAATCGCATTGGGGAAAATTCTCTAACTTTTTTTGACCATTTTCAAATTCCCTGACTTTTCCTTGACTCCAGGTTTTTCCAGGTTGTGGACACTCTGTTTTAATGATAAGGAAATTACATAATATACTATTACATCGGTTGAAGGGTAGTGGTTAAAAGTTAATAAATTTAATTTGAATGTCATGCACCACCTTACCTACATAGCACATTGCAAAAATTCTCTGGCACATTATTTTGCAATGTGCTACGTGTGCACTTTTTTTCTTCAAAAAAACATTTGGTGGAACTGAAATCTAAAAACTGTATATTCGTAGCAGCTTTGGTTGAAAAATTATGAATTTTCAAAGAAATCAGCACCCCTCTCACCCTCCAAACCACTTTCAAACAGGTCATAAATTAGTTTTTGCCTCTAAAATTGTAAGACAGTAAGTAAAGCTTAAATCTAAAAACTGCATGTTTGTAAAAACTTTGTGTCTAAAGTTACGAATTTTTTAATATACTAACCCCCCATTCACCCCTCCTTAAGTAATTTTAAATTGGAAAATATTTAGTGGACCCTAAATCTGAAAACTACAATGCATAGCAACTTTGGCTCAAAACCTATTAATATGACTTAACATCAAAGTACCAAGGTTTGATGACCTCAGTGCTTTAATACTTCTTTGAGACAATAAATATGTGTAACTTAATTCAAGACTTAAGCCGGATTTATAGTTCAAAAAGCAGTAAATAAGTATAAGACCTAAAGAGGCATTGCACCAAAATGACAAGTTAGGTTTAATCGATGGCAAAACACATTTTATCTCACTAACAAGATATAGATAGACTGAGAGAAAAAATTATGTTCTCGATTGTTGCAGCAATCCTGTCATTTAAGTTTCAAATTTATTGAGTATGGGGCTCCTGCATAAAGAAGAAATATTATTTTTTCATATTTTAAGATTACTAAAATTACTGAAAACCTTTCTCAGGACAATTTTTTTTTTACTAATTCACTCTTTTGCTTCAAACTTGAGTCCCTTAAAAAAATCTGTTGGGCATTGAGACATCACACTGACCTTATGTTTGTGTTTTTTATAAGTATACTTGTAAAATTGAATACAAAGTATGTATGGCCCAGCGCAAAGAATCATGGTCAAGTGGCCAAAAGCGCTCCCTCCCCCCTCCCCTTATAGCTGACCCAACTCACATTTTCTTAAATAAGTTTTAAAAAAATTTCCAGCGGCAGTATACATTGTATATTCATACATTCAAATCTACCCACATAGCATTAAAAGAAGATTTACATGATAAGGATATGCATCTGACCTTCTGTACAGGATGTTCTTTACAGTACCTTTTTGGCATATCTATATGCCATTTAAGGATGTACTTATAAAGACATGCATAGGCCATTAGAGAAATAAACCATTATGAAAGAATATTTTTAGTTTAACTTTTTCAAATGCAGAGTGCATAATATACTGTAAATAGAACCATAATTTCTTACATTAGCATATGCACATATAAAAAATGCAGCCAAAACACATCAATAGTATTTTCTTTCGAGTACATCTTTTGCACATGCTAAGTATGTAAATTAATTGGTACATTATTTTTTATATTTGTTGCCCATTATTTTAAGAAGCTACTAAAAAAAACATCAATATAATCATTACTGACAAGACCATTTGATTTTTGGTCAAGAACTTTCTGATCAGAACATTCTTACTAAGGATGTTCTAGGAATATTCTGCTTGAGATGTTCTCCATTTAGAAATTTTGGGAACATCCTCTTCAGAACATCACAGAGCCAAGCACGACAATATTGGACATTAGACTATTCGCAACAGCGGTAGGTTTACGTAGAGGCAATGGCCAGGTAAAAAGGGTAAATGCAACAGTTTTAGAGTCTTTGGTCACTTCAAGAGCTGACACAACTACGGATAACTGATATAGTAAAATAATTCAAATTCAGCAAGGTATAAACAGCGCGATACACCGAATAACTCACCACTCTCCCACGGAGCTTTTGCTTGGCATCCGCTTAAAAACTGATTCAGATTTGCATAATGAATCTGATAAAGAAATTATATGATTTGTGGAAAACAATCATAACTTTGTTATAGTGCAACCAAAGGTTCCAAATTCCCAACATAGTTGAGAATGCATTAAATTAGAATCAAAACAAGAGAATATTTTAAAATTACTTAATTTTGCTTTAACCTCCCTACTAAATTCTCCAAATGGCAGAGGGTCAAAATTTAATAAAACACCTTATTGTAATTATAAACAATTTAATGCAATACCATAAATAAAGCTCTATACAAAAAAATCAAAACAAGAGAATATTTTAAAAAATTTTAATTTTGCACTATGAATGGGCTAGCCTACTTGAAAAATTTTGCATATTTAAAAAAAAACAATGCAATAAATAACAATGTAGATCAGTATTCAATAACAAAAATTTAACTACTAGGTAGGAATAAATAAAAATAAATTTAAAGTAAACTACTTTTACTATTATTATTTATCAATTCACATTGAAGAAATGTTACCAAGTTGTAAAAAATTGATTAAATAAATTAATTTTTAATAACTGATGGACATAAATTAACTCCAGTACAACAAACCGTTACAATTTTATCCAATATAGCTATTCCATCATTGTCTACTTTACTAGCTATTCTAAGTGGCAAGGTCTCATAATGAATTCTAAAAGAAAGTCATAAGCATATACAGGGTAGCAATTTGAAAATTAATATTTCTCTTCATAATTTTTTTTTTTTAATATAATTATATTTAAAAATACCTCACAGATGACAAATGTCTACTTTGTTCTAATTCTCTTGGCTCCAACTGTTTTTTCACTTTCAAAAAAAGCTGGCGTCTTTACTTCAGCATATTGTAGCGTCCCGATATCTTCGATCAGAAAGCCTCTGTCTGCCAATATAATGTCTCCAGGATTCAAATTATCTAAAAAGGATTCACACAGGATTCAGTAAGAGCCTTATCTGAAATCTGAAAGATATTTTATGGTATTGTGATGTTTATAATTTGACTAAGTTGATGCTTGAGCCGCGAGATTTGATGACCTTTCAAGAAAAATTTCAAAACAATCGATTATCACTGTGACTTTATTATCAAAATATTCCTGGAAACTTTGTGGCATAGAGGCTTGAAGATGATCTCTAGTGGGCCAATGAATGAAGGAATGTCATTAAAAGATGATGAAATTTATCTTCAATTAATCTTAAATTACTTGTTATGTAAGGTTCAACCAATAAAATTTTTTTTCTAAATGTGACATATGCTGCTATACCAGTTAAACGCAAAGTTCTATTATTGTTATTTTGGATAGTGTCTTCATTAAATCGTAAACTTCCTCGTTTAATCGACGTAGCTCTAGTTCCATTTTATGTCTCCTGCAGTCAAAGACGTCTGCGTTGCTTGGTCCATGAGAATTAATTCTTCATCTTCGATATTGTTGGTTTCTGGTCAGTCATCTAAGGGTCGAGCCTATTTTTATCTTCTAAGTGTATAGCCATCCATAAAATGTTTTAAAAAATAAAGGTCCGTTTTTATTTTAGATTGCGGCATAAGTCTGCTTTAGAGTTAATTCCCGTTTATATACCGTTCCAACCCCTTCCTTGATAAAAATTACCATTTTTCCTTTGAAAAAATGTGAAAAACGTCTACTTTGTATCTGAAAAACTAAGAGCATAACCTTATAATGAGTTTTGTTAAAATTATAGACGTAACAAAAATTCGACGACGAGCCGCAGCTAACCTAGAAGCAAACAGAATTAAGCAAAATTTGAACTTTAATAAACATTGGTGATTTGGTACTTACGAAAGTTACTACTTTTCCAGCTAGTGGGGAAAGTAAAAAACTCCTGCCAAAGTACAGAGGACCATTTAAAGCAGTTGAAGTCCTTCCAAACGACCGATACGGAGTACGAGAAGATATTCACACAGAAAGGTCCAAAAGACCATATGAAGCAGTTGTTGGGTTTGAAAATATAAAGCCCTTTACTATTCAAACTCAAGGTAAATGTCGATCAATATATATACGATAAACAATTATTTATCGTGTCCTGATGATGCTAACGTTGTTAGCGAAACGCTCGTCGAGTGCAAAAAAGTGTCGTTTTGATTTGTGGAAAACAATCATAACTTTGTTATAGTGCAACCAAAGGTTCCAAATTCCCAACATAGTTGAGAATGCATTAAATTAAAATCAAAACAAGAGAATATTTTAAAATTACTTAATTTTGCTTTAACCTCCCTACTAAGTTTCTCCAAATGGCAGAGGGGCAAAATTTAATAAAACACCTTATTGTAATTATAAACAATTTAATGCAATACCATAAATAAAGCTATATATAAAAAAATTAAAACAAGAGAATATTTTAAAAAATTTTAATTTTGCACTATGAATGAGCTAGCCTACTTGAAAAATTTTGCATATTGGTTAGAAGTTATTTAAAAAAAAACAATGCAATAAATAACAATGTAGATCAGTATTGAATAACAAAAATTTATCTCAAAAGTTTAGACTACTAGGTAGGAACTAATAAATTTAAAGAAAACTACTTTTACTATTATTATTTATCAATTCACATTAAAAAAATGTTACCAAGTTGTAAAAAATTGATTAAATAAATTAATTTTTAATAACTGATGGACATAAATTAACTCCAGTACAACAAACCGTTACAATTTTGTCCAATATAGCTATTCCATCATTGTCTATTTTACTAGCTATTCTAAGTGACAAGGTCTCATAAAGGATGGGGTATTTCTCTATTTTCTCTTATTAGTTCCTATTACATTTTCCACATGAATTCTAAAAGAAAGTCATAAGCATATACAGGGTAGCAATTTGAAAATTAATATTTCTCTTCATAAATTTTTTTTTAAATATAAATATATTTAAAAATACCTCACAGATGACAAATGTCTACTTTGTTCTAATTCTCTTGGTTCCAACTGTTTTTTCCCTTTTCAAAAAAAGCTGGCGTCTTTACTTCAGCACATTGTAGCGTCCCGATATCTTCGATCAGAAAGCCTCTGTCTGCCAATATAATGTCTCCAGGATTCAAATTATCTAAAAAGGATTCACACAGGATTCAGTAAGAGCCTTATCTGAAATCTGAAAGATATTTTATGGTATTGTGATGTTTATAATTTGACTAAGTTGATGCTTGAGCCGCGAGATTTGATGACCTTTCAAGAAAAATTTCAAAACAATCGATTATCACTGTGACTTTATTATCAAAATATTCCTGGAAACTTTGTGGCATAGAGGCTTGAAGATGATCTCTAGTGGGCCAATGAATGAATGTCATTAAAAGATGTTGAAATTTATCTTTAATTAATCTTAAATTACTTGTTATGTAAGGTTCAACCAATAATTTTTTTTTCTAAATGTGACATATGCTGCTATACCAGTTAAAAGCAAAGTTCTATTATTGTTATTTTGAATAGTGTCTTCATTAAATCGTAAACTTCCTCGTTTAATCGACGTAGCTCTAGTTCCCTTTTATGTCTCCTGCAGTCAAAGACGTCTGCGTTGCTTGGTCCATGAGAATTAATTCTTCATCTTCGATATTTTTAGTTTCTGGTCAGTCATCTAAGGGTCGAGCCTATTTTTATCTTCTAAGTGTATAGCCATCCATAAAATGTTTAAAAAAATAAAGGTCCGTTTTTATTTTAGATTGCGGCATAAGTCTGCAAAAAAACCTTAAATCTTAACATTAAGCAATTTGTTTTAGAGTTAATTCCCGTTTATATACCGTTCCAACCCCTTCCTTGATAAAAATTACCATTTTTCCGTTAAAAAAATGTGAAAAACGTCTACTTTGTATCTGAAAAACTAAGAGCATAACCTTATAATGAGTTTTGTTAAAAATGTAATTATCTATCTGAATGTAAAAACCGCATTTTGCTAGCTGGTCCGATTCGTTAGGTTTTTATAAGTATATTTTTGTATTTCTTAGATATCTCAAAACCTACGAATCTGACTAACATTGATATAGTTTTTCTTTGAAAATGTAATTATCCATCTAAATATTAAAACCGTGTGTCCCTATCTGCTATAGTTTGTGGGTTACGATTTTTATAAGTATATTTTTGTTTTTCTTAAATCTCTCAAAAACTGCGGATTGACGGACTTCACCATAATATAGTTTAAGTAAGTATTTTAATTTGTCAGTTATTTAGCATGTAAAATTTTAGTTTGTTTACCTGACTGTGTATTTATAATGTTTTATAGGGAATAAAAATATACTTTTAACCCCTGCTTTTGGGAAGTAAAATGGGTCTTTTAATCCCTAGGAGAAAAAGTAAAAATTTAACGTTAAGAGGGATTTATGTTATTCACTATTATTCCCTTCAACTTAGTTTTCTCGTATCCTAGAGTTCATAAAATAGTATATCAATCGTAGGACTAAAGTGTTTTTTTAATCCTGCAACAAAATATAACTTTTTGTAAATTTAACGGAAAAATACTAATAATATAGATAATTAATTAATCTAATTTTTTTTATTTTTGTTACAGATATAAGGTGCAAAATGTATCCCTTAAAGGGGATAAGGTAAAATAAATTTCTTTCCCACATCGGAAATGATTCGACGAAAGCTGGAAAATCTACCGGTGAGCTATGTGAGGATCAACATGGAGAATAATGATGAACTAAAAATTTTGGAGGACGCATGTCGGAGGTTTACATTCAATCAGCAGGATGTAAATACGGTAGAAACGTCCACACGACAGGCTCTACTACCACAACCACCAGCCGCAAAAAGAAAGAGGAAGATAAACATCTTATCGGATGTTAGAGTGATGGAACCAATTTCTATAATAGATAATTATAATGTATAATAACAATAATAATAAAACACCTGTATACAATTATAGTTTTTTATTTTTAAACCAATTATTTAACAATAATACATTTTCTGTTGCACAGACAAAAAAATTATTATAATGCATAAGTGAAAATTCATGTTGGCTCTCTTCAACTTTTTTAAATTGGGACAACCCAATTCGTACATATCTACAACATTATTATTTATTAAATTTGTTAACCAAATTTTTTATCCACTCCTTTAAAAAAAAATTGTTTCATTTTGAATAATATTTTTTATAAAATGTGTAATATTTTCTAATGGTAAATAACTAAAATCAAAAGTGTCCCATTCCAACCCATGTAGATTGTCTGTGTTCCATTGGGCTTGACGTCTAAAGTCTTCGTGAAGTCAGGTAGACTTCATGGGTAAATTAACCATATGGTGAGATATTTCATTGGTCTCACTGTTGAGTATAGCAATTTTTTTGCATACAAAGTCACTATCTTTATATTGGAAGCCTTGCACGTCCAGAATAAACATTTTTAAACAACTCTTACGGTGCTGGTTAAGGGGTTGTATTTAACCAATCGATCGTGCAGTATTACGCAGTATGCTACAGTTTTGTCAGGCACAGCTTTTTTCGTTTCAAACTCAATTCTGATATCGACTGCGCCACCTTTAAGCACGTCTTCACTCTGTAGTGAACAATCGATAACTATCAGTGGAGCATTTTTCTTAAAGTTTATTGGGTAGAGACAGGGTTTGCTCTGCTCGCGATAGTAGTAGGATTTTTGAAACTGCGCATACATTTCAAAGAGTATGGCATATTGATTGCTATCAAAGTCCAGGTTTAAATTATCATAGGGGAAAACCTCAGAGTTTAGGTAAACTTTTAGATTTGTTAGATGCAAGTGATCGAAACGACTCATATTTTTATCTAGCATATTTTTTCTATTGGTCTGAAAACCGATGATAATAAACCGCGGTTTTTCTAGTCGATTCGATGATTTTACAGCCCAAGTGTGACTAGTAGTGGTTTGAAGTTGACGATATTCATGCAGCTCCCAGCTTCTAAAGGCAAGATTAAGGTCCCTATCTCCTTCTAGATAATTGTATAGTTTTATTTTTTGATTATCGGACACTCTAACATAGGGCACTTTCCATAAAACTTTATTCAAAACCACCTTATAGGTTTCCTTTTTATCCTCATTAACAATGAGAGCGTTCAAGTCAGTTGCTTCTTATTAGTACCAGTTCTTGGCGCACGTTTAAAATAATTTTGTGATGGTCTTCAAATACACCCATAATGGCTTTAAGTGGTAAACATGTGTTAAAATTATCATAGCCATCTAAAAGTGCTGGATTGGCTAACTAACCAGCCTGCGTTTAAAAGAGCATTATTATCACTCTCCTAAAATGAGCAGTAACCCTTCATTGTCGATGTAATGCCAGGATTTCTCACACGGTCCACAATCACCCCTCCCAACTCGTAGCGAATCTCATCGAAAAGGTGTGCCAAACCGTTGTTTACAAAGAGCACATTTGTGCTGGCAGTATTATCATCTTTTAGTACCTTGCCCTCAAGGTAAAGAACACTTTGGCTAGGTAAGGTATAGAGGTCTTGAGTTTGTATTGGAATTCTAATTTCATCGTTGTTGTGTGAAGCGTAAGGTTGATGGGTATGTAGTTCATAGCTCACTATAAAATCGTCCAAAATCACATTTTCAGTCACTTTTAGAATATTACGACTCATTTTGTTGTTGTTGTTGTTGTTGTAGAAAAACACCTTAAACTACACCTTAGTGATAAAAATAATCTTCTTAGGTTACAGCTTACACGTAGTCTTAAATTATACCAAAATTTTCTTAGTTTTTTTCCTACGATGAATGCTGCTTTTTTGATTTAAATCCCAAATAGGTTAAAATTGTTTTACTTTGCGGTGTTAGCTCTTTCACTATCTCTCTGCAACTAAATTGTTTTTCACGGTATGGTATCTTCTTATAACCCACTTTCTCACCCATGAACGGTTTGTCATAAGGGGCACTAAACGAATCGTGATTATATAAAAACACCATTTTAAAATTGTCTTAGATGCAGTTGTAACGTTGTTTACGTTTTAAAGCGGTAGGCATCGGTTTCTGTTGGATTAACTACTCCTCTGAGAGATAATCCAACAGGCATCTCGGGCGCCACCCTCTGGATTTATGTGGTAGAGGGCCCACAGCGTCGGGTAGCTTTTAAACAGTGGAGACGGTTAAACCAGGGGTCTAGCTGTCTCGATTCTTAACCTAAGTAACACGAGTAAAACAACCAATTTTCCAACATGGCGGATTTATTATAACTCCTTTTAAATCAACAGTTCTCTTTATTTAGCATTTAACGGTATACAATAGAAAAGGACGGAAAATATTAGAAATAATCGGTAACTTGCATGTCTCATAACGTTTACGGTAAACCCCGGTATTTGATATTTAATGTTAACGGTAGAAAACTCCTTAATACGGCACCCCCAACATAGCGGAATTTACATATATAGAATTCATAGCAGGTTTAGAGAAATAAGAAATTAGTGTGTCAGACAAAGATACCTTTATAGCACCACTACTCCATAAATCACTCCATATGCTGTTCCACCGTGTGTTAGAGAGAGATGAAAAGAGGAAAAGACAGTCCTAAAGGTATTCCGATCCAGCGATAGCACTGTCTCCCTCTCACTCACTAACCGGTCAAACAACACAGGATCGACGTACTTAGGTAGTTTAGATGTGTTACCCGTATTCCGAGCCAGCGGTAACCCATCTCACCTCTACTTACCATACGGAAAACTACATTTTACGGTATGTATAGAAAACTTCGCTATACTGGTCAGGTGCTTACCTATCGGATTCTGGCAGGTTTTCGGTGCGGTCGGTCGGAGGAGTTGTTGGTAGCGGACGGTCGGCAGAATGAATGCCCAGGTGGAATAGTTTACGGCGGGCGGTCGGCAGAATGAATGCCCTGAAACGCGCTCGACATCGCTTTAAATAGCCTTGCGTATCCCCACTTACCATACTCCCGTCGAGCAGGCTGTGCGCGCAAAGCGGTGGGGTGTAGCTCGCTGACCGTGCAGCATAGCAGGAAAGGGAAACGTGGCGAGTCAAAGCGATGTCTAGAGTCCAAGAATAGCAAATAATATAACGTCATAGAAATTACAGAAATTATGAGACATGAAGTACCTAAAAAGAAAAGAAAAGCTAAAATAAATAAATAAAATTAGTAACTTCGTTACACACCCCCCTTTCTTTAAAAGAAAATATTTCACTTAAATATTTTCAAACTAAAATTTTACATACAGGAAAATTAAATGTTTCTAACCGGGTTCCCTAATATAAAAGAAACTAAAATTAATACGCGAAACTAAAACCAAACTATTCTTCAAACCGGAACAAAAACCTGATGGTTCCTCAGGTATGACGTTCGTCATATGTGGTACCTCACTAGTCGTCGTGGCTACGTTGACTGGTGGTTCCTCAGGCATTATCCTGGTACCTCACCAGGGTGAAACAGTCGGCTCCTCAGGATTTGGGAGTAAGTAAACTTTCTAGAAAAACGGTTGGCCAAACGGACAGCCGCAGTGTTAATACGGTCGGTATCGGATTGGACGAGAGCAACACTGAGTTCCAATGGAAACGGTGCGTGGTTAGTATGCTGGTTTTAAATCTTTTATGTGAATGTGACGAAGCTTTCGATCGGATTGATTTTTTAAATCATAGACAACTGGAGACACGACTTTTACCACGGTATACGGTCCTGAATATTTCGGAGCTAATTTAGCTGCGAAACCTTTTGCTGCGGATGACAACGGATTTTCTTTTCTCATCACCTTATCTCCCACATGATATCTCCACTCTCGGTGACGGAGGTTCTAGTGATGGCTTTGTGTAGTGAACGCTCGGCCTAGATTAATACGGACAAATTCATATACTTCCTTTAACTTCTGTAGTCGTTGCGCTTGCGTAGTTACGGCTTGGCGGTCAGTATCTTCGGGTTCGTCAAATATCACGGGCTCTTCGGAATCGTCTTCGGAGAGGTTCTGGTACATGGCGTTCGGCGGGTCCAATTCTCTACCGAAGTTCAGGAAAGCAGGTGAATATCCCTTTGAGTCATGACGTGAAGTATTGATAGCAAACACGATTTCGGCTAGATGTTTGTCCCAGTGTTTGTGGTTTTCTTCGCAAAACTGTGCAATTGCAGTCTTGGCTGTCTTGTTGGTTCGTTCGGTCGGATTATCTTGGGGGGTGTAAACTGGGGTAAGGCGGTGCTGGATACCCATTTCCCTCAAGATTTCTCGGAACGGACGACCGGTATATTGCGTGCCGTTATCTGTGAGGACAACACGAGGACAGCCAAATCTGGTAACCACTTCTTCGTATAACGCTTGCGTAACGGCCTTTGACGTGGCTTTACGAAGGGGACGACATTGTACCCACTTCGTAAATCGGTCTTGAAATACAGCCAGATAATTATTTCCTTTCGTCGAAGTCGGTAACGGGCCGACTAGATCGGTAGTCACTGTTTCCCAAGGCTGGCGGTTCTTTGACGGTCGCATCTGTCCGGCCGGTTTTTGCTGTGACGTTTTGTACCTTTGACAAGAAGAGCAACTTCTTACATAACGGACCTTGCATTGTGACGGTGGGTATGGTTCCCATATACAACGGGGTCGGACGGTAGGTTGTGGTTGGCTGTGAAATGCCTATTGTTGAGTATGCGGTAGCCGGTGGCATTCGGTGAGCGGTTGTGTTTGCGGATGGCGTCGAGGTTACATAAATTGCTGGTATTGGGTTGGTTACGGGAACCGGTGTCGTAACATTCTCCGGTTGAATTGGCGCGGGTTGCGTCATGCTGGCTTGCACACTTTCTGGTACGGTAACGGATTTGGAATCAGAAAAGTTAAGTTCGGTTTTCTAAAGTGCGGTCGATTATTCGTAGATGTTCACGGCTTCAGGTCGGAAACTAATGTCCTCTTCGAAAGGCCTTTTCTTCGAATTTATAGTCGGATTTTACTCCTACCACTGCTAAAATTCTCCCACTACTGGACTGGTAAATGGTGAGGAAAATACGGCGGACTTAAAACGGGTTCAGTCTAGAATCTATACAGAGTTCTGACGCTTTGATGTTTACTGTCTGACGGTCGGGCTTTGAATTCCCCCTTTTTCTTCTGGTTGGAGAAGTTTATTTACTCTAAATAGAGAGGGGATAAAATCACGGCCTGGTAAGACGGTGCGCATGATTTCCCTCTCCACCTTTTAGTAAAACTTCGGAAAAATTGTTGTCACAACTCGGTAACCCTATTAGCTGCAATTTTTCTGACTGCGGAGTTGACTTCAGCAACCTCGACTTAGTGTAAAAACAAGTATAACTTAGTTTTAAGTGATGCGCATGCGCAGTGCAACTTGACGTTATGTCGGTTAAATACGGCCCACGGGGTAAATTTTGCAATTTTGGTAAAACGGACGGTCCCCGGAATAAAAAACAACCATATACTTGATAAAAATCGGTACTATCTTGCTTCGGTTTGGTTGTGGGCCACTAAGACATTAAAATTCGGATCCTGCATACCAAAATTACTATAAATAGAGGTACAACTCGGATTTTCGGTTTTGCGCATGCGCACTCAAAACGGGCGGAAAACGGTTGTTTACTGGCCGGTCCCTGCTCGGGCGCCAAATTTGTAACGTTGTTTACGTTTTAAAGCGGTAGGCATCGGTTTCTGTTGGATTAACTACTCCTCTGAGAGATAATCCAACAGGCATCTCGGGCGCCACCCTCTGGATTTATGTGGTAGAGGGCCCACAGCGTCGGGTAGCTTTTAAACAGTGGAGACGGTTAAACCAGGGGTCTAGCTGTCTCGATTCTTAACCTAAGTAACACGAGTAAAACAACCAATTTTCCAACATGGCGGATTTATTATAACTCCTTTTAAATCAACAGTTCTCTTTATTTAGCATTTAACGGTATACAATAGAAAAGGACGGAAAATATTAGAAATAATCGGTAACTTGCATGTCTCATAACGTTTACGGTAAACCCCGGTATTTGATATTTAATGTTAACGGTAGAAAACTCCTTAATACGGCACCCCCAACATAGCGGAATTTACATATATAGAATTCATAGCAGGTTTAGAGAAATAAGAAATTAGTGTGTCAGACAAAGATACCTTTATAGCACTACTACTCCATAAATCACTCCATATGCTGTTCCACCGTGTGTTAGAGAGAGATGAAAAGAGGAAAAGACAGTCCTAAAGGTATTCCGATCCAGCGATAGCACTGTCTCCCTCTCACTCACTAACCGGTCAAACAACACAGGATCGACCTACTTAGGTAGTTTAGCCATGTGTTAGAGAGAGAGATGTATTACCCGTATTCCGAACCAGCGATAATACACCTAACCTCCAATTACAGTGCCTTTGTCGTCACATGCTTAAATAAAACGATCCGGTGGCGCTGCTTCTCAATGAATTACTCCATACGCTGTTAAACCGTGTGTTAGAGAGAGATGCAGAGAGGAAAAGACAGTCCTAAAGGTATTCCGATCCAGCGATAGCACTGTCTCCCTCTCACTCACTAACCGGTCAGACAGCGCAAGACAAACCCATTAATAGCTTCGCCTGGTGCTAGAGAGAGAGATGTGTTACCCGTATTCCGAGCCAGCGGTAACCCATCTCACCTCTACTTACCATACGGAAAACTACATTTTACGGTATGTATAGAAAACCCCGCTATACTGGTCAGGTGCTTACCTATCGGATTCTGGCAGGTTTTCGGTGCGGTCGGTCGGAGGAGTTGTTGGTAGCGGACGGTCGGCAGAATGAATGCCCAGGTGGAATAGTTTACGGCGGGCGGTCGGCAGAATGAATGCCCTGAAACGCGTTCGACATCGCTTTAAATAGCCTTGCGTATCCTCACTTACCATACTCCCGTCGAGCAGGCTGTGCGCGCAAAGCGGTGGGGTGTAGCTCGCTGACCGTGCAGCATAGCAGGAAAGGGAAACGTGGCGAGTCAAAGCGATGTCTAGAGTCCAAGAATAGCAAATAATATAACGTCATAGAAATTACAGAAATTATGAGACATGAAGTACCTAAAAAGAAAAGAAAAGCTAAAATAAATAAATAAAATTAGTAACTTCGTTACACAGTCTAACCGTGATCAGCTCTCCACGAAAATTGATTGGTTTACGTCCTGGTCTGTTATTTTAAGTAGAATTTCATCAATATAGTGCGTGAGGATTTTCATTATTATAGGAATTTATAGTTAGGTTACATTCCACATAGATGGCGTTCACCTTAAATATGTCGACGGGTATTTTAGATATATGCTTCTTGTCCGGTTGAAGAGTCCGTCCACTAAATCCTAGTAATTGCCCGATGGAATTTTTCTTCTCAAAATTAATCTTTTTATTGCAAAAAATTTCGCACTGTAAGGTATTGATTGCGGTTGGCAGTTATGCTTATTTCAAATTGGTCTTCTTTCAAATTTTCCTTTGAGTATTTTTGTAAAAAATTGTTTATATCCTCTATCTCGTAGGACCCTTCTGGAATCTTAATAATTTTTGTGTTATTATAACAGAAAATATTATTAGAGCTGTCTACGTTCGGTATAGAGTTGTACCATTCGAAATTCAAAAGCCCCAAATCATAATGCTTTTTATCATCCAAAACTATAAAGGGATAAATACTCGTTGAAAGGTATGGTGAAGAAGGTGACGTTTTACCTGACAGTATAAAGGTAAAAGACACTTTGAAGGTTCGCTTATAAATAAAACAATAGTCACTTTATTCTATACATTTATTTTATTTTACAGTAAAACAGAAATTTTAAACATAAATGTCCACAGTCTACAGAATTATAGGTCTGATAGGGGTTATGGTTATAGTATATTTTAACATCAGCATTAGACCTGAAGTATTTTACAACCTCCACAGGTGGTTTCAGGTTACCAAAACTGTCAAAATAATGCACATTTTTTCCACTTTTCTTATACGTAGTCCAGTGTGTTCCTGAGCCGGTGCTGTCATCCAAATTAATTATACCCAACTCGAACTTGTGTATTTTTAATGGTAATTCATTTTTCATATAAACACCTCTAAAATTTTTAATTTTAAGTAATTTTGCATATTTTTCCAAGTCCATGTTAGATAAGGCAATGTCTGGTAGTCTAATTGGTAATGGTTTTTTAAATAAATCTAAGTCTTTTTTAGTGGACACTTGATTTTGCCTAAAAAAAGGCCCAATCCTGTTTTATAGGATCTTAGAAACAGTCCTTTGCCTATGGCTATCGACTCCATTGTTTGATTGTGACGTTGTGCTTCATCAAGTTGTTGATTGGCAGCCTTGGCATCATTCACAGCTTTGGCCACACCTGCTGCTCCTCCGCTCAGGGCCCCCAAGGCGCTTAATGCAGCCATGATTGGTAAAATTGGTAACAGCCCCCCATTCTTTGGGAGTTTTATGACTCTTTCTGGTCGTATTATACCTTTATTTTTTTGTGTTGTCTTTAGTGCAAGTTTTACTGCATTACCAAAATCCTGGGGCTTCTGTTGGTATAGATTTTCCTTTATATTTATTACCACCTCCCTGAAACCCACTGTTTTTCTAATGTGTTTCAGTTTTTTCTTAGTTTGCCTTCTCTTCTTATTTTTCTCTGAAATCAATTTTTTATATTTGGATAAACTGTTAGATATTTTTTTCTTTTTTTTTGAAATTTAACGGTGTGTCTTAGCTTAGTTCCAGGGCCACAAAAACTAAACCCTGGTAAATGTAGCTCAAAGGACAGTTTATTTATCAAAGTATTTAACACCCCATTGCCTTCATACCGTGGAATACCATAGTACTTCATATTTCAACGTTATAACTAAAACTGTATAAAAATATAAGTGGTTACATTTTTTATGCATTAGGTTTTTGATGGTTGAGTTGAAATGATATGTTTCTTTTGAAAAATGAAAAAAGTTGTAAGACAAAAAGTTCGTTTAAATGTGGACAATCATGATGTTAACGCAAAAATTAAATCTAGGCATGGTTTCTTGCTACCATCTTCTATTCGGTGTCTTATAGTAGGACCATCCAACTGCGGAAAAATCAACGTGATGCTTAGTCTTTTAGAACACTCAAATGGGTTGAGATTTGAAAACGTCTACCTGTATTCAAAAAGTCTTTATCAACCAAAATATTTATATCTCGAAAATCTACTGAAACCTCTTAAAGGGGTAGGATACTACGCTTTTAACAGTGGAGAAAGCATTATAGCCCCGTCTCAGGCAAAACCATATTCAGTGTTTATATTTGATGACGTGGTCTGTGATAAACAAAACGTGATACGTGAGTATTTTAGCATGGGTCGACATAATAACATTGATTATTTCTATCTCTCAGACATATGCAAAGATTCCAAAACACTTGGTAAGGGATAACGCTAACGTTTTAATATTATTTAAACAGGATAATTTGAATTTAAAACATATTTACACGGACCATGTGTAAATTAACTTTCTTCAAAGATAGCAAAATTGATGAAGGCAGATATCGTCACAGATTCGATAATTTCATATATCTATAACAGTGGAAAGCTTTTTATTTTATTTGCTATTGTTTACTCAAACAGATAACATAAACATTAAAGTATGTCGGAAAGAATAGCCATTTCCGGTGAAAAGAACTTGAAGAAAAAATTAATTTCAAAAAAAAAATTATACGTGAAAAGCTAAATTTAATAAAACAAGGACAAATTTCACACGCTAACCTATTTCTACCGGTTACAAAACATTTGGAGAACATTGAGAGCAGTTTAAACAAAAATGAGGAAAAAAATAAAACTTCACAGAAAAAACTACAAACTCTTAAAACTATAAAAAAAGAGAAGGAGGAGGAGAAAAAGTATGAGGAAGAGGAGGAGGAGGAGGAGGAAGAAAAAATCCCTAAATACACACCTATATTAGAGTTATTTAAATCTACACCTCGCAGTTCAGAACCAATCACCTCCTCAAAACGCCCCAGAATACAGCTTGATTTTTCTCAAAGTGACAGCCTGGGCACAGTTAGAATTTGAGAAAAGCCCTACTAAAAGACATCACTCAGAGCCATATGATGGGAGAAGATGAAAAACAGCATGAATATGAGGAGGAGCAAAGACAAAAACTCTTGAATAAATCCTTATCGGATTTCTATGATCAGTTTGATCCTTTACCTGCTCGATATATTAGAGATTTTATGGAGGATCCCTTAACAAACCCATTAACCATGGACCCTAAAACCCTTTCAAAATTTCAAGTTAGACGAGATGAAATTGATAACTTCTATATTGGTGACTCAAAAATAAATTTTGATGGACCTAATTTGGTGATTAAGGACCTAAGTTATAAAGGTACTCCTGGATTTTACAAGTTGTTATTTCAAGGAAATATGCCCCAGACATACACAAACTATAATGCGGACGCTTTTAGAGATATCATTACCAGAACTAACGCGAATAGAAAAAATTTTAAATCTACAGGGGATATCATAACGGACAGTGATTCAGAGAAGTTTAAAAAACTATTTAAAAAACGAGGTAGTCAACAAGGGATGGAAATGGAGTTTTCAACTTGTCGAGCGCTTGCGTTTATTATTTGCGTCTCAGAAAGCAGGCCACACGGGTCACAGAAACGAAATTAATTCTATTATTGAAGAGCTAAGGGAAGCTGATATTATCGAGTAAAAAAGATGGTTAACTTTATTACAGATGTCAAACGTCAGGTTGTTAATGAGATACATAAAAATGGTTGTTGGAAGACGGTCTGCCAATGGGTTTATCGCTTTCGCCAGTGGTGGCCAATATTTACATGGAGTGGTTCGAATCACACGCGGTTGATACCGCAACATATAAACCTAAGCTCTGGCTGAGATATGTTGATTATACTTTTATTGTCTGGACCGGGAATAACTTTCAGAATTTCTTCACCACCTAAATAACATAAGACCCACCATTAAATTCACAATGGAGTTGGAGCAAAATTGTCAAATTCCTTTTCTTGATGTACTTGTCACACGAGTAGAAAGCGACATCAGAACAACAGTCTATCGTAAACCCACTCACACAGGACAATATTTAAATCAAGGTTAAAATCATTCTGCTACAACCAAACGAGGCATAATCAAAACTTTGTATAACAGAGCCGTTCAAATTTGTAACAATTCTCATGATTTGGAAATCGAAATAAGAAACATTAAGAAGGATCTGCAGCAGAATGGTTACAGCCTGAAACTTATAACAGATACTATTTCTAAATTTCAACAAACAGGACAGAGATTACATGACCAAAACCAGGCAAATGCATTCCTTACAATCCCATACGTTAAAGGAGTATCAGAGAAAATTCGAAGAGTAGCGAAAAACTTTAATATTAAAACAGCTTTTAAATCTAGTAATACAATTCGAAGCCTTCTTAGTAAAACAAAACCGGAGAACAAACAAAATAAGGAATGCATTTACCAAGTTCCTTGTGAGTGTGGTGAATCATACATAGGCGAAACTAAAAGACCACTATCTGTTAGGCTTAAGGAACATCAGACGAATACCCAAAAAGGTGAAACCACGAAATCAGGAATTGCCGAACATGCATGGTCAAAACAACACCGAATGAAGTGGGCAGAAGCAAAGGTTTTGCACAAGGAGTCACACTAGAACAAACGAAAATTCCTTGAAGCTGCCTTTATTGGGCAGAATCAGGGTATTTTCAGTAAACCAAGTGTTGAAATTCCAAATATTTGGAAGCCCCTCCTTGGGCAGAGCCAACTTCTTAAACTTCAAGGTTGAGTGATTTCTCACAGTATATAAGTACGTAGCCTTAGGAATTGATTGTAGTTTGCACCTGAAGACGATCAGAGATTGTACTGATCGAAACGTCGTGTATAAATAAAATATAGACAATGGAAGTCCGAAACACAGAGTTAATTTTAAAAAAAAAGTGTTTTGTTTTATTTAAATCACCCTCGTATCCCATTTAGTTTCTATTTTTTAACGCATTTTAAAACATCATAATAAATTTATGAAAAACAAGTTCATAGGTTATCCGTCTTTGTTCTAAATTAGCTCATTAGTAAGCTTTACGTAAACATGTTATTTTAAAATTCTTGATAAACAGGGGTAATGGATTATTTTAATTATTCTCGACTTTGTCTTCAAAAAATCACACATTTTGATCATTTAAAATCTAATAATAATAATATTATTTACCGTAAAAATAAAAGCCTTTTAACTCGAGCTGCACAGCTGGAATACACGCATACTACAACCTTTTTGCCATGCCCTCCCCCTTTGTAACACTAACAAATAATTTTTCATATCCCATCGCTATAACGTGAGATATTTACAACAAAACCTACCAAGGTCATGCACCTTAATGCCCTTTTGGCTTTTTCGGCTTTGTGCGAATAAATAGCATTGGAACACAGAAATCCAGTAAAAAAAATAATTTTTCAAATCGATCACTTAGATCTCGAGATATTCGCAGAAAACTACTAACGTCTTTCTTTCACCACTCAAGCCCTTTTGGCTTCCCCATCTCTCTAAGAATAAATAGCATTGGAACACAGCAATCTAACAAAAAAATAATTTTTCAAATCGATTACTTACAACTCGAGATATTCGCAGAAAACTACTAAGGTCTTTTGTCCCCTGCGCAGCAAACCAAAATTAGTCTTTTACAGAAACCATAGGAGAAAAACGTGCGCACATGCCGGAAAAAGTACCTTCGGTACACCGGCTGAAAGCAATCTCTCTCATCTCGACATTTTTCAAATAGTGCCCCTTTAACACTCTTGAAATAATAAGGCCCCAATGCTACAGGTGGACGTCATTTTCTACTCTATACATTGGCACTTGTGACCGAGAATGGGCAACTAATATTAGAAAGTTTCAACCATTAGAGAATTTCAGCAGGCATACGTTAACGCTAAGTAGTATTGTGGCACTTGACAGCTTGGCTAGAGGTCACAAATGACAGACGACTATATGACAGGTGCATGTCACTAGAGCACCCTGTATAAATTCCAAGCACACTCACTCTGTAGAACATAAGTCATGTGATCACATCCCCTATTCACACAGGCGTTTATGGCATTCCCTTGCAACCCCCTTGTAACCCTCTTGGACATAGAGCACCCTGTATCTAGTACTTCTCCAAATAATTCAAACAAATATTTTTATAAAATATTTTATTTTTTAACAAACAATTACCTAACTAAGGTCTTTTTCACATTAAGACTTTACGTAGACCAGGCTAAGCTAGTGCAGCGGCTATCTTACTAAAAAAACCACCCCATTTTACCTACTCTCTCATTGACACTTAACTCATTGACCAATAGGGCCTTACCTTGGGTCGCCAACTTCTTCGGGACTGGACACAGACAGACAGACCGACTGACGGATGGACACATGCCATCCTCTCAGTGCATGTGCTTTTGATCCAGAACCCACACTACTATACTACTCCCATTCACGCCCGTGTCCTTCCATTCTGAACCTTAATTTGACTCTCCGCCCAATTATAATCAGCACTTTTTTTTTGAGGTAGCCATGATTGCTATGGCTACTCATTGCCCAGCGCAAACTAGGGCTCGACCATTGTTGATTCTGCGAGTGACCTTATTTGCTTTGGCCAGTCGTGTGATTGCCCACCACAATCTAGGGCTAGACCATTGTCTATCTTGTTCCTTGTTGAAGGAACCACAGAATGCTGCTTCTGCGAGTGACCTTAGTTGCTTTGGCCACTCGTGTGATTGCCCACCACAAACTAGGGTTAGACCATTGTCTATCTTGTTCCTTGTTGAAGGAACCGCTGAATGTCGATTTTGCGAGTGACCTTAGTTGCTGCGGTCACTCATGTGTTTGCGCACCACAAACCAGTGCTAGATCATTGTCCATCTTATTCCTTGTTGAAGGAACCGCTGATTGTCGATCTTGCGAGTGACCTTAGTTGCTGCGGTTACTCGTGTGTTGGCCCACCACGAATTAGGGCTAGACCATTGTCTATCTTGTTCCTTGTTGAAGGAACCACTGAATGTCGCTTCTGCGAGTGAGCTTAGTTGCTGCGGCCACTCGTGTGTTTACCCACCACGAACTAGGGCTAGACCATTGTCTACCTTGTTCCTTATTGAAGGAACAGCTGATTGTCGACCTTACGAGTGATCTTAGTTGCTGTGGCCACTCGTGTTTTTGGGGAGCGGAGGTTTCATTACTGTTACTCCCATGTGTCTGCTTAACTTCGCCTATTCTTCTTAAAGGTTGTAGCATTATTAGCACAGTGTGAAAGAACGTCTGCCAACTTGTTCTCTTTATGGTCGTGTGTCTTTTCGCCCATGGAATCATGCAACAAAAGAAACAAGTGTTAGAATATGTCGAATTCACGGCCGGTTCACAAAATTTTCACATAAGTCTACTCTTCAAGCGAAATTTTCTTAAAACTAAAGTTTACCTTTTGGACTTGTAAAAATTTTTTTCCAAATTAAACTTTTCTTCAGTAACCAATGTTTACTTTTCTAAATTAGAAAATTTTTTGAAATTAAATTTTTTAATTAGACAAAAAAAAATTTTCAATAAAATTTTTTCAAAATTTTTTCTTTTTTATTCGATGTTTGGAATTGGTCAACACTTTTTTTTTAATAAAATTTTTTAAACACTTCTTAGGTTTTAATACTTGGGAATTTTTTCGTTTACTGACTTAGCCATCTTAGCCATCAGGTTAAATTTTATTTTTTGTTTTGTAGTCTAGTAATTAACTAACCATTATATTAACTAGTGAATTATTTTAAAATTTATTAGTATTTATTTAATTTAGTCATTAATTCAATCAATTTCGGTGAAATAAAACCATTTTACATCGGTGGCTCGCATAAATTCCGGCTTTGCTGATGCACCCTCGGTAGTAAATTCGCTTTAACAATTTTCCGGCTTTCAAAATCACAATATTTTTTTGGGTTTCATAATGACCTTTCGGCTTTCCTAAGAAACTTTTAGAAATTTATAGCATTTTTACCGTGACAGCGTTTCCATAGATTTTTGACATGCTATCCTTATTATTTTAAACACTTTAAAACTAGTTTTCACTTTTAAATCTGTTGTTCTTTTGTCAAACGCTTCCTAAATAGTCTGGTCCTTTGGTGAAATCAATTATACAGGGCACAAATAAAATATTTTACATTGCTTTGAGTTTTAATTTCCCGTTGTTATTTGTTACGATGACTTCTAAAAATAATACACAGCAACCAGATAACGCTTCAACCGCCACTCGTCGTATGAATCCAGTTGGTTTCCTGGAAAAAAATTCCAGCGGCATCCCTGACAACTTAACTTAACTGGTTCATACGGTGCTCAGCACCCGCGTCCCTCGACGTCTGCAGGATATTGGCTTAGAAACCGAATGTTATTATTACACGGACAGTCGAACGGAAGAGGCGCGATGGGACGAAACCCAAAGGAGTAGATGGGAGAACATTAAGCCAACCATTACTTTTTGTACTTAGTAACATATGCACCGTCCAGGAAAAAAAAATAAATAGTGAGCTAAAATATTTTTACTACTTTTCTAATAACTTTTTTTCCCATTATTTTTTAAAATTTACACTTAATATTTATGGAAAGGAAAAGTGCCAAAGTTTATTTTTTCCCAAAAAAAAAGTTTTAGCTATAAAAATTATATTATTATTATGATGACAATATATGTATATTTTTAGGCCTAAATTATTATTTATTTTAAAGTTTTCTGTTGTTTTAAGTTTAAATAGGAGCAAAACGTTTGACAAGAGAGAACAAAAGCCATTATCTGGTAGAAAATTCTTCTGTTGCTATGAAAAGTTTTTCGAAGGTGTTTTTTTTTGACACGTTTCAATTGTTAAATATCTTTTTATCTATCTTTCGACTGTATTATTTTCTGATGATTATAATAGAAATAAAGTCTGAACCACTCTTTTGTAAATAAGATGTTCTGATTTGGTGATGGTATAGTCAACCTTACTATTTATAGGTTAAGTCAAGGTTTATGTAGTAAGGTTGTTAAACAGTTATTTTTGTTTTAAAGTTTGGTGATATCACTTGATTTATTATATTTTAATTAGCAAATATTTGCAAATGTGAGATTTTCTTGCCTTCAATATAATGGCACAGGATGTCCAAAATTAATTCGATAGGTTTTTCTTTTTACGAGTCTTTTTATTATTTCTATTTCTCGTAAAAAAAGTACTAACTTGTAAAAGGAAAACAGGTTTAAATAAGTCTTGAAAAAAATATTGTTTAAATTTTGCATACAGCAGAAGTTTTTTAAAAACCAAAACACAATTGTAAATTTTGTACATTTTGTGTCAGCTTTATTTCTTGTTAAATGCATTTCTATTTTTAAATAAAACTTTCTTCTTGTTTATTTAAAGAAAACTTTAACAAAATAATTTTGCTTTTGCAGTTTTATCGAAAGTATGAATTTTTCAAAAATTTAATGACATACAAAAATCACAGTCTCACAAAAAACAGGGCAAAACAGATTTAAAATATCTCAGTACATAAAATATGCTATTTTAGAATAATTTTAAATAATTTTTAAAAAAGTTAAATTTTTATGACTGTATACTTTTTCTAAAGTATGGTATATACTATAAACTGACCATGCAACGATAGTATACAAAAGGAAAAAAGAACAAGCTTCTTAATTATTAAATTATTATTTATTGACCAAAATGATTTATTACGATTTTGTGGCGCAGATTTCTCCCTACAGCTAACTCTGCATTCACATTTTAGAAAGGGTCTACTAGCTGTTGACCGGCTTCAGGATCATACATGCCAAAATCTACGTCAGCAGGCAGTTCATGTTCATCTGGTTCCGGTATGTTATTGTCAATGCATATATTATGCAATAAAACACATGAATTTGTTATTTTCGCTGCCACTTCGGGGTGATAATGCAAAGTTCAGTGCCTTAGTAAACATCGCCATGTATTTTTTAGGCGCCCATTGCATCTTTCTATCAAACTTCTTGTACGAATAAATGCTCCATTATATCTTTCTTCAGCTCCTGGTTTAGTTTCGCGAAGTTGCGTTAAGAGCCAGGGGCGAAGTGGATATCCTAAAAGGAAAAAATATATATTAAACCTAAATACACGTGTAAAAACTATGACGTCAAATATTTAATGAGTGATAGGAGAGATGGCAAAACAAGAAAAGTTTAAAAGTGAGATACAGGTTGTCAAAATGCCAGAATTTTTTTAAAGAAAAAAAGAAATTTTGTAGATTTACACATCAGGAAAAGGGTAATGATTGAAACGTAAAATCAGAAAAAGTGAGGGTGGCTAGGGAAAGTCAGGTGTTTTACTTAAAAAACGCTAAAAGTCAAAATAATTAAAGTACTAAAAATGTACCACTTGGATTTTTAAGTTAGCATAAACAGAATACTAAAAATATGTCACTTGTGATTATCAAAACTAAAAACCGGTTTTTAAATCTAACTTTTTGAAGTTACCTAATCTTTTAACCGGGTAAAGAGTAAGAATTTCTGTTGAAACTTTGGTGACGAAAAGCCAAAGAAAAAAAAGATTTTTGATTTTGAAATTTTGGTAAGCACCTTGTTATATATATATAGGAATTTTATGCGTGGAGTATATCTTAAGTTGCCTTAAAGAACTGAACTAAATCACCCAACAAAAAAAAGGTTGCCTTATATTTTGATAGATATTTATCATGGTGGCAGATACATTGCTGTCCTAAATATCCTGTCATCGTGAACAGACCCCGGAAATCTGGCATTTACAGATGTTATTTTTAACCTGTCATCACAGACCTGAAAAAAATTATAGTTTAATTTTACTTCAAGTGGCTCACCTTCCACCCCAGAGGTAACCCAGCACACAATAAAGTTGGTGATAATCCCCCCCTGGATCTATATACTTCAAAACATAAAAACATTTTAAAAAAACTTCTGATAATGATATTTTTAAAAAAATACCTAAAATTGGGTTAAATTTTAAGTAATTTTTTTAAAGCAACATTCAAAAATGACAGTTTTAGCATATTTTTTTCGAAATTTTATGATTTCAGCAAAATATTTAAGGTTAATATACTTAAGAACCGCAAAGGTAGTACAAATTCTATTAAACTTTTTTCTTTCCAACTGCACATTCAATGAATGATACTCTTTGCGATTAACATATATGTCCTAATTTTCCTTTGGTCTGGCTATAGCAACATGTGTGCAGTCAATGATCCCAACTATTCCTGGGAAATGATATTTTTGGTAAACCTAAAATTAATATTCATATATAGTAAGGGCAAATTTGTAAATTCATCAAATTTTTTTACCAATATCATCGGTTTTTTGACAAATGAAATATAACGTTAATCTAACATTCCATGTCGTTGAGTTCGATGTGCCATCGAAAATTAAAAAAAAACGCGATTAAAATCAGTCAGAATTTATCTATAGCTTAGATTTTTTATATTTTCCAATCGAATATTACAAAAAAGACAAAAGAAAAATTCTCGTAGGGCTTTAGGAGGATATGGCGAGGATAAAAATTATGTCCATCTTATACCAGCCCAAACTGAAGATTTATTTATCATCTTAATGCTGGGTTTATACAGCAAATAAAATCAAGAAATAAAAAGTAGCCCTACGATTGGTCAAACGTGAAATCATCACAAACAGGGTTTTTTATTGGGTGTTCTTATTTATTTATTATTTTATTTTGCTGTATAAACTCAGCATTGGTCCTCGGAAACGTTCTTTCAAATACTTTCGTTACCTAGAAAACATCAAAAAATTTAAAAACAAAATAATAACAACGAAAATCAATCGGATAATTTAACAACTCAATGAATCTCACCAAGAATCATAGATGAATGTACAAATTCGATTGGTTTCACCGGTGAGCTCATCGGCAAATTTACAAACTCTGCCTAAAGCTAACTTATGTATTTTAGGTCTTTTAGAATAATATATAAAATATATTATCCAAAAAATAAATACTTGGACAAGTTTTAGTTTTTAATACTCCGTAAAAGAAGACCTTGCCTTAGACTGCAATAGACTACAATTTATTGGCAGCAATAAAAATATATACATTAAAAATTTCAACTTTCGTTTCTTATTAATTTGGAGAAGTGTATGTTAAGGTATTTTTTCTCATGTGGACCTCTGCAAATTTAGGAATAAAAAAAAGGCATACAAAAATCTGCTATATCTAATACTTTATAGGGACAAAACCTACCGCTAATCTCCTTTTTCCATTTTTTTCTTAAAATACTGGGAAAATCTGTGTTTTGCCCTTGCGAAAACACATAGATGATTACAGTAAGTCCAAAATTCCAACTAATTTCACCCAAGTTTAAAAATAATTTTGATAAAAAATCTTAGTACCTATACTTTTATCTTACCGAAGTCTTAATTCTTCCAGCTTCCTTTCGTTTTCAGGGAAATGCAAAAATTTTCTTTGAATGTGCGGTTGGTTTAATGCATTAGTAACCTCGTGGATGGCTCGGCTTATCGGGAGATGGTGTGGCACATGTGCTTCCCAATTCTCTCTTGGTATGACCCATTTGCGTAAAAGTTAAGGGTTACCAAAACCTAATACAACAACGAAGGTTACCAAAACAATATATCACTGTAACATCACTTTTATTCATACTTAAACTACTGCTTACTTTGGTTTCAATGGAAATGTCAGACGCCCTATGTCCTTCCACCATTGATGGCCTAACCATCTTTATGATCCGTCGAACCAACGGCTTCGTCAGCCTATAATTTTTCTGAAAATTTTTGTCCGGCAGATCAGTAAAAGGGTTTACCCTATTCTTATAGTAGAATCTGATATGTTGTACGACATGCTGGGCCTCCTCCTCTGCCTCAGCTAGATCACCCAACATTTGATTTAGCATAAATAACTCTTCAGGCTCCATTTTTACCTAAGCTAAAAATTGAATAGTCTAATGTACGGTTGCATGAAGATACTTGTTTTACAAGAGTTAATAAATAATTTTTATAATCAAAAATAGACCATAGACGAACGACTTTATAATTTATTTATCTAAACCGTGATCTAAACTCCCAACAATTTTTTTGCGTAAAATCCCTAACTAGGTGGTAAAATCCTCAAAACAAATATTTCTGCGCGTGCTTCTCACGACAGCAGCGTCATTCCCGTGCTATCGACCAATAGTCCTCGCGGGGCAATTTCGTGCGACCAGGGTTAGGAAAGGATCATTCCTCGATTCAAGAATAAGCCCCTTGGTGATTAGTCAATGAAGTTCACGTATTTTTAAAAAAGTATAAGACGAGGAAAACATTTGGTAACAAACATTTATCTTTTTGTTTGTTGTCTGTAGATGATTCAATAGATGTGCAATTTTTTAAAAGAAAACAATTGAACTTTCAATAAAATCTTAAAAACTTTTTTACCATACAGTAAATTAGTGGAAATAAATTTTCACAAAGATAAAACTGTTGATCGCAGTATCCTTCATACTGATAAGGATGGCTAGGAAACGATTTTTAAATAAGGTTTACGTCAATTTAATCATTTTTTTAAAATCGGTTATAGAGAAAGATACGAAAGAAAAGTACTACTGTTTTTGATTCATAAAAAGGCATCCACACCATGTTAATTCTCCAAGAAAGTCAGTTTTTTCAGTCATTAGGCTACTTGTACTATTTTGACCAATATTTGATTTTAATAGGACTTTTCGTCATTCAAAACACTCAATATTAACTTTGAAATGTTGACTGATTTTCGAGATAAAACAAATCATTTAGTGTGTACGTTGGATTGTCATTGTTGAAAAAGCAATTATTATCTTTTGTTTTTAAAGCATACACAGCTGTATTTAAAAGATGAGTAACTGAGTTTGTAAGGATTTTCCACTGGTCCTTTTGTTGTTTTGTTTATATGAGACATTTCCATTTATATTCTCCAACTCACTGGTATTTGGGTCATCTTAGTTAGTATATCTTTTTAATCTTTTAAGTGCATTCAAATCTTCCACTGTTCTTTATATTCCTCATTTTCAATATCATCTTTTTGTTGACTCTGTTGTGACGCCTGTATTGGTGAGAAATTCTATTGAAATAAAAAACTATTGTTAGTCAATGTGAGGTCTTAATTTTTTACCTGCGAGTATGTGTATGGGTTTTAATGGAAATTAAGCAAGTGAGGTTTTCATTTTGCTTGTAATTTGACGAGTAGTTTGTCATTACGAAAGATACTGAAGGAGGGTGGGAAGTTATAAATAAAATATTTCAGGGTATAGCAAAAATGATCAATCCCAACATTTTGAATTGAATTGGAAATTTGAGATTTTTTTTACTTTTTAAGTATTTTATAGAAAATATTTTACTTAATTTAGTTTTTTCTAAAGCTGTAGAACAAATAACAAGTTGTAAAAAAATATTTTTTTAAATTTCATTCAAACTCTGAATTAACTTGGTAACTGTTTCTATTTTTCTAAACAAACATTATTTCCTTCTTAACTTTGTCTTGTAATTTTAAAAGGTTGGCATATAAATATCCACTGAGAGTAGAATTGTCCCATAATGCGTTTTCTAATATCATTTCATCAAAAATATTTCTGAAAAAATAACAATTTGACCAAATAATAATCTCGCCATTATTAAATATAATAAAATAAAATTGAAACTTACCAAATTTAATATGCTTTCCACCACCACATCTACATCCGCCAGAAAAAAAAGTAAGTCATAATCATAATTTGGGCACATATGGGCTATTCTCAAATTAACGTGCAAAACAAGGTTTCATTTTTGAAAACAAGAAATATTTTTGAAAATAGATTTTTTAAGTTTTTTTAAATTTACAACTACAGTTAAACATAAACAACACTGGTCAAGCCTTATGTTATTTTTCAGAAAACTGTAAAAATAAGTATGTGTTGTTAACAAAACTGAGCAGATGTCAACAAGAATGACAGTTTAAGATAATAATACAATATAATGAGTTATTTTAAACGAAGTAATACAAACAAACATTTCTTTAACAAAATATTTTTTTTTTGCAAAATTTTGAATGAGGGATGATTTTTAAACACATATTATTACCCTTATACAAGGCAATTTAGAACATCAATTATTATCATAAAGATCAATTTCCGAAATACTGGGGTTTGGTTGGTTTAAAACTAACTAGTTTTGATGAAATTCATCATTTCTAGAGTTAACACTGAAGAGACAGAATCTGATAAAGAAGACAATTTATACTTGTTTAGTAGCCATGTGGATTTTACAAAATGGAGTTTTTAAAAGTAAACAAAAGATAAACTTAACGAAACTTATAAATAAACGTAACATTAAAAAGGATACTTAGCGCATACCCTATTCTTAAGTAAGTTATAAGTCCAATTGGAAAGTGGCTTCAAGATTATTATTAGATTCCTTTCTCCAAATCAGCTTCCGGATAGCTAAAGTTCCTTTAAAGGTTTTTATGTTAGGCTTAACAAACACATCAGTTATCATCAGCATTATTGGAAAGCATTCAATGTTTTTAAGGTGGTCTCCTCACATACATTTTGAGCTAATGTGGTAAAGTTGGGTATATTGACCCCATGCGCTACCATATTATCAGCAGCCCCTTTAAATTTGATAGATAAGTGACATTTTTTATGTAAATTTATGATTTACATAATTTTTTTGTTGTTTTATTAGCGTTATCTCAGCTTTGTTAACAAAACTGGGGAAATCATTTAGATTTCATGCTTGTTTTGTACCCACAAAATCCATATTGCATTTTTTATCCTGCATTTTTTATTTACTTTTAAGGCTTTAACTCTCCGATGATAATTTTGATAACTGCTAATTAGTTTTCATAATAATCAGGCAACAAAACTGAGAATATAGGCACGACACATTTTCTAATGTAAAATTGAAGAAAAATCTGCACAAACACTTTTCTTTTCTGGCTACACAAGAATAATAGATTAAAATGGAAGCTTCCCACTGACAATATGTCAAGAATTATCGCCAACTCATTAATGATAGTTTAATAAATTTCTGTTTATAAAACTGAGGGTATGAAGTGAAGACACCAATACTTATTTTTTTTTTATAAAGACCCGTATTAAAATATGATAACTTCTTTGCTGGAAAATTAATTTTTTTCAGTTTTTCTTTAAATAAATAATATATTAAAATATTTTCTGGATGTTTCAAGAACCAAAAATATGCCATAAACACCACAAACTACGACTTAAGACACTAACAAAGCCTGAGATCTCAGGTGTTGTTAACAACATTAAAATATGAAAATATAAAGACAAAAAAATAAAAAATATATGAAAAGTAGGAAAAGTGTGTATTTTATAACATCCTTGTAAAAAAAACATGATTTGTTTAAAAACAGAGGTTAATTAGCAACGTTTTCCACCTTATCTGCACCAGGTCCTCTTTTGTGACTGTATTTAACTTTTTTTAAATTCTTTCATGGACTGTGTCCTAAAAATCTTTGCTTTTATATCTCCCATAGTAAGACATTGGGTTCCTGCTATGGGGAATTCTCTTTGATTTCGTAAGATACCCTATCCCTTTTACTCTTATTCTTGTAATCCACATCAGTTGCCTTATAAAGAAATGGGAAGCTTCTATATAACTCAATGATCCTCTACATTAATTCTCTCGAGAAGTCATAGAATGGGACTCATTTTGGATTTATCTTAATAAAACATTAAATAACCAAATTAATTTTCAAAAACAATTACATAAGTGAGAAACTGGGCCAAGTGTAACTGCCAAATTGAAGAGCTTTTTGCAACATAATGATAAGCCACAAAATAAAAAAGTGAACATGTCAAGTTTATTTTTTTTTAAATATGTAAAATATTATAATTAACGCACACTTATTAAGGTTAAAACCAATGTTAACCTTAAAACCAATGTTTTACTGATTTTAAACAAATTTAAACTCTCTCTCTTATTTTGTGGCTGACCAATATACTGCAATTTTTACTCTTCAATTGTTAAAAAATAAAAACTTTATCTGGTCAGTTGGTTAGTGTTTGTGGTAGTGTTAAATTTGAAACTTTAAGGGCGGTACTTACTAAGATGGAGTAAGGTTTAGGACTATGGGGCAGGCTTGTCTTAAAATTTGAGTAAAATTTGCTGATATTTTGGTCCTATAGATTTAAAAGGAATTTCACACAAGGGAAAAATACCGGTACTAGTCATATTATTTTATTTCATTCCGTTCTCCAAACTTGTCATTTTCCAAAAAAGTTTTCATATCAGCAATATTTCCCACAATATACTTTTTTTTTAAATTAGGAGAAGAGTGTGAACATTTTCATTTAATAAAAAAATGAGATTTTAAAGCGTCAAATTTAAGTATTTTTCGCGATGGATTCTCATCTGCTATACTGGCAGTCGATACAGCCACTTGTTCTTCCTTAAAGAGGTGCGTCCAGATATTGGAGATAAGATAATAAGGCACCTCAGGAAAGAAAATCAAGCAATGACTTCCAAACGTTTCCACTTCATTGAATTTGTGTGATACGCGTAGTTAGCCGATAAATTGCACTACTCAGGGTTTCGTTCGAGTCGAGAACACTTGGCTGATATACCACGAATAACGAAATGATAAAAGTCAAGCGCGGCTCCTTCTTGCTATTGGTGCTTTAAACCAGGTGACCTAATTTTTAACCTTATTTTTTTGGTTTTTGTTCGGAGGAAATAGATTTTTTAACGATTTTCTTTTCAATTCAATCCACCCTGACCCAATACAATCCAAATGAACCCGACCTAATCTCACCAAACCCAAGAAGGGGCCGTACTTGACTTATAGCAAAAAATAATATACCTTAGTTTTTTTACTGTTTTTGTGTTATGGAAGTGTGAAAATCGTAATACATCAAGTTTAGTTTTCACAGGTCACAAATAAATTGTGTCTTCATTTAACCTATGATTATAAAATTTAATGCATGGAAAAGTTGCGTAGTTAGAACAGGGCTAGTGGAGCAACAAGCATATTGAATATTACCAGCAAAGTTAATTTTAATGTAAAAAAAGTAATTTTACAAAATGAACACATTCTTGCATAAGGCACTTTTTGCACTAAACTGACCAAACTCTGCCTTGCAGATATGTATGTACAATATATGCTAATTAAGTTGCATACTTACCAGTACTTCTTTAGACCTTAAAAAAAAAGACCTTTTAAAAAAGCGTTTTAGGATTTTTTAAATCAGAAACCATTTTATAGGTTATATTACTTAAATTTGTATATCCTTTTGTACATAGATTTGTGCTTTAAAATTGATAATTCAATTGAGTGGAAATTTCACAAGAATTTTCTTGGGTATCCTCGGATTCCTAAAATATTTGTTTAGAAAAAATTGGTAAACATTTTTACAGTATTTCTTTGGAAATATAATGAGTTTAGAAGTTAATACATTTTGAATAAAATTTTGTTGCATTATAAAGCTACAATACTAATACAAATCTTTTCTTTTCTAACTTGTATAAAAATAAAGTATAGGGATACTCTGTACGCACTTGTGCAACAAAAGGAAATCGCTATTACTTTACGCATCTATCAGCGTTCCCAACCATTGCCAATAAAAAACAAAAAAATTATCAGACTTTTGCACCGTTGTCAGATTTTAAAGGAGCTTAGCTGAGGACACTTCAAACACGAATGGTGCAAACGAAAATTGATTTTAAGGATTCCCAATACTTTAGGTTGCTTTGCTGTGCTTTCCTTAAGTGAATGTTGGTGCAAATAACTGTAAATCTTCTTTGTACTGTTGGTATGACTCATTAATTGCTCTTGTAGCACTGACAAAGATATACAGTATTTTTTTAAGAGATTTTTATAAATAAAAATCAATTTATTTATATTTTGCGAATATGAAAAATCAATAAAATTTTTGTCTACAAACACAATTAGTGAGCTGAGTATCAACGCGTTTTGGTTAAGTATAGCTTGATTTGTTGTTAGCCGTATGCTATTCTGCTCTTATTTCGTTGCACAAAATAAGGCCTGTTGGCACCGACACTTTATTAACCTTTGATGGAAATGTAATTTCGCCAATTGGTTTATTTTATTATTCATTTACTGTGTTCCACCTTGATTTAGTTTGAGATATTTGCAGATGGATCAGTGTCGTGGGTTCGAGCTTTGAATTTCTTTGATGGTAACCATAAGTTTTTCGGCCTTCGTTCGGTTGAATAATGGATTTGTACGTTTACTGGTACATTAGAATTTTTCTTTGATACAGGTAAAACCTGACCTGAAAAAAAATACACGAGAGTTTTTCGTTTTCGATAAGCTTCCCAACAAGATGCTACAAGCAGGGTCTTCTAATCTGAAAAAAAAGTTGTATGTGAATAGATTTTTTTCTGAGGGTCCATTCACCAAAAAATTTTTGCCGAAAATTTCAGCTGCTAAAAATCTTAGTCGACGTGTTTCTGGATTTTTCTAAAAACGGCCAATATTCCAATTAAAATCTCCACCCTGTATATAACTGAAACGGACTTTTACTTTCTTAGTGGATTAAATTAAAATTAATTTTTGCTCGATCGTTGTTTTTTAAGTTGGGACAAAAATTACACAAACAAACGAATACCGGCAGAAAGTTTGTTTCTACCTAATAAAAAAGTAATTAATCACTAAAATCGGGTTATTAGTTTTTAATATTATGAAAGTTTTAGGAAATAGCGATTTTACTGCATGTTTATCGAAATGCCTTTTAAAAAACGTTTTAACCAATAAGCCGTTTTTGAATAAATAAAGAAAATAAAAACACCTATAAACATATTTGTATTGCCAGCTTAAGATTTTGGATAAAGATTATTTTCTGTCTTTTTTTACACTAATATTGTTTTTGTCCTACGTACCATGCATACATTTAATTTACTAAAAAACCTTTAGAACATTGTAAAAATGAATTATCTATTTAAATACCTGCAAGTTGTTCTTATAATAAAAAGTATACCCAATCAAAATAACTTAAACCTAAGTAAAATAACTTATACCCAATCAAAATAACTTATAACTAATCAAAACACCTAAAAAAAATGTCGACGTAAAATTTTTAATATGCTCGAACTTAAAAGCGCAAATGCAACGAGGAAGTTTATTTTTGTAGTTTTCTAAATTGTTCTTATTTTAATTACATTTTTGTGAAGAATCCTTAAACTTGTACATGTTTAGAGGCTGGCTGGAAAAGATGCAGGGTTCAAGCCCCGGGTCTTGCACTAGTCTACTTGGACTTTTTCTTATAAAATGACAGAATTTTGTAAGATTAAGATAAAACGCAGTATGAAGCGGAATAGGCCGAGTTAGCTAGAAGGATTCCATACCGTTCCTCGGAGAGGACGTTAAGAGGACGGTCCCGTATGATCCCTAGCTCCGACAAAGGGGTTTAGGTCTAAATCCCTCTAGGAAAAGAAAACTGCCTTCCTAGGGGGTGCTCATCAGACCGATCTGGTGAGTATGGTCGGGGGAAATGAGCCACAATAAGTCGCAGTGGAGAGAACTGTAAATAACCTAACCTACCTGATACAACAGATATATTTCAGTACGTACATAATTTTCAAAAAGTGAACATTTTCGGTCCTTATTATTTAAACAATTGAACATAAATGTGAAAATGTTATCTGGTTAAAAACAAAAGAAAATTTTTGGCTTCGCAGTTTGACATTTGACAAAATTTTAATATTTTAAGGATAATGATAGTTACCGAGACTCCTGCTTTTATTTTTTAAGGCTAGATTATTTTTGCCTATTTAAAAAAATGCATTTCAGATTCAAATAAAAAACTACTGATTTAATTTATAAAAATTACTAAGCTTATGCTTTACACGTGTTTTGTATGTGACGATATTTACGATGTCAAATGAACCCCTTTGTCGAGGCTAGGGATCACACGGGACCGTCCTCTTAACGTCCTCTCCGAGGGACGGCATGGAATATTTAACAATTTGAAGAAAAACTTTACCAGACATGTTTAACAATGTAATTTTAATTTAAATTAAAGGGGTAGTTCACAAAAATAAGCTTAATCGATGACAATACAAACTTTACTATGAATAATGATTTTCGTTTTTTTTTTTTCTATGAAGCCCCGTTAATGAGGTATAAGCACGTTTGTACCACGTGCAGTGTACACTTCACAATGTCAATTTTAGAATATGGCCACTTGGTATATCTTCGTGTTTTTTGACTGATTCTCAAAGAAAAAAATCAGTTTTTTAGGCTATATCTTTTGACAAAACGTCTACAGATAGATTGAAGAAAAAATTAAATATGGCACAATTGGCGTGTACACTGCACGTGGAACAAACCTGCTAATTGAAATTGGAAGGCATTGGAAAATCTTTTGAACTCCCAAAGAATACAAAGATCTGGAGGAAAAATATACTTCAATAATTATAATTAACTAAAAAAAAGTAAAAGCTGAAATTAGGGCACTTGTGGTGCTCATCAGTACGGTGCTAGGAATTAGGAGATCAAATGTATAAATAATAAAATATATCTGTCTCCGTAGAGACGCTTAATTTTTCTTTTTCTTTTACATGAATCCTGTGTCACATTTTTTCATCATCATTTCATCTCCTAATTCCTAGCACCGTACTGATGAGCACCACAAGTGCGAAATCCGGATCTACGGTTACTATTACCTTTTCTGAGGGAAAGCTCGCTATTAATTGATTTGGTTATTTATTCACCCTCGCTAAATCCTTTTTTAGATTTATCAACTCCAGAGCTTAGGATATATGTCAAGATAATTATATCTGTCTCCGTAGAGACGCTTACTTTTCCTTCAAATTGAAGGTACATCTGCCGATTCTGCAATTTAACAGATGGTTGTCTTTAACATGAATCCTGTGTCACATTTTTTCATCATCATTTCATCTCCTAATTCCTAGTCCCGTGAGCACCACAAGTGCGAAATCCGGATTTACGGTTACCATTACCCTTTTTGAGGGAAAGCTCGCTATTAATTAATTTTGTTATTTATTCACCCTCGCTAAATCCCTTTTTAGAGTTATAGATAAACGCAAAAAACACTTACTCGTGATGGTCGGCTTTCAGAATTTACCGAACTGCCAATGTTGCGGTCCAGGAACTTAACTACAACTTCACGGGTACAGTCAACTAGTAAAAATAAATCGGGTCACTATTTTCAGATGAAAATCTTCAATTACATCTCTTGCATTTAAAACATAATCTAAAAGACCTAGGAGATTGCTGCAATAAGCAAAATCGGAAATGCTGTTATTTTTGAAACGGTCAATAGACGGTAAATTTTCTATTAAAAATATTAGTTCAGTAAATGGGTATTTTCCTGTAAATTGTTTAAAGCATTTGGGTCAATAAGACGAATTTGTTGACTATTTTTTTTAATTGCATTTATAGAAAGATCGCATTCTTGCTTTATATCACTTAGAGAATCAGCAGTTGTAAGCTTTTAGATTTGGAATTATTAGCTTGTGGTTTTTTGTGCATTTGTACAGTAAGAGGCTATCGCCTGCTATAACTAAACTACCCTGGCACTCTGATTCTTCTTTTTTTAGGATTTTGCTACAAATTTGCTGTTTGCGGTCTATAACCAAATTTAATAAATTTTGTATTTTACTAAACTGGACGCGGTATGAAGAGCATATTTTTTAATATTTTTTTCTAAGGTTTTTGGTGCCGCACAGGTGTTAGTTTTTGCTATACTAGTATTACAATCAAAATTCGCTATTTTTATTTTTTTTTTATACACGGTATGACAAAAAGTACTAATTTTTGTCAACATTTGAAGTTAGCAAAAGTTTGAAAACAAATTTTTGGAAAGAATTTTAAATGACTAAATTAATAATAAAAGCATCTTTAACAAACGTATTTCTCAGATTCTCCTAAATTTATGCTGTTTTGAAATTTTTTTGTATCGTAGATTTGGCCAGGTTTCGAAAATAATGTTAAATGTGTGCAGTCTGGTAAAAGTATTTAAAAAATAAAATGTTTTACAAAAATATATTTTGTGTGTTTATCATCAATTTTTTCGGTACTGGTTAAAAAAATTATTTTTATTTTTTGCTATTAACTATCGACCTTTTTTAATAAATTGTTTTTTAATTTTTTTTAAATTTTTATAAGTAAGCGGAGATATATTTTTTTCATAAATCGCTATTATTTATAAAAAAAAATGGTTAAATATGTTTTAAAGAGAAAAGCAGGGAAGTAAGGGATAGTGATGCGAATATAATGTAACCTTCATATTTGCTCGGAACAGTTGGAGACCATGCTTAGGCCAGTGGGCATGGGACCAGAGGTTTTCGATCGGTATGATGCGAATGCATTTATCCTCTCATATTCAAATGCCAACCTCACCTTCTCGTGGTGCTCCCTGTCTAAAACAGACGAAGCTCTGGCGACCGAATATGGCCGGTATAGCCCTATGGGGAAGTTGAACTAGGCCCAGTAACGATTAGGAACTGCTCCATTATTTAATGGTGTGGTTAAACTAGAATCAGCACTAGGAACTGCTCCATTAAGGACCTGTACAAACTCGTACAGGGTAAAATTTAATGGTGTGGTTAAACTAGATTCAACACTAGGAACTGCTCTATTAAGGACCTGTACAAACTCGTAAAGGGGAGTGGAGTGGTTAAACTAAGATCAAAGGGTGCACAATAAGCCAGTAGTGGCTGCAGTGCAGTGACTCGGGGTGTTTTAGTCGGTAGAAATCCGACACTACTCGGGCTCTCCTGGTAGAGGAGAAATAAAACAGTTTTGTAAATTGTTATATTGATTAAAAGTGTGATTATAAAGTGAAGTAGGTAAACGAATCATTTAATAAAAGGTTATTTTACAGTTTAAAACGTATTGTAATTCGTGTATAGAAAATGTTTTTTTTTTAGATGAAGGTATAAAAAATATTTTTTAAATTGATAAATTTTATTCAGTCTTCCTTGATTCGTAAGCTACTGGAAAACCTGGAACACACCTGAAAAATGAAAAAGGTAAAAAAAACCTAAAACACATTAGGAAAACGGCAAAAAAGTAAAAAACCTGAAGAAACTATCATTAAAAAATTATTTTGATAAATATTTAATTATTTACTTTTGTTATTTTAGGCCTACCTTTGGTTTAAAAATATTTCAACACCTAATTTAAAACACTAAAAAAATCAAATTAAATTTCTACCTGTGGCGCTCAAAGGTCGATTGGTACAATTTTCGTATAATTTTAAACAGATCCTTTCGACAGTATTTTAAGCGTGTAAAATGTAGCCTTTTTAGTAAAATTTTCTGAAACTTTAGTCTATAAATCCCTCCTACAGCCAATCCTTTTTGGTAGCTAACCCAATTAATTTTTTTTAAATGTTTTACAAAAATTGTGAAAGGGATTGCTTAAAATTCAAAAAAATGCCTACAAAATTTAAAGCGTGTAAAAGATGGCATTTTTTACACGCGCTTTTATGCCTGCTTTTGGCACCAAATCTAAAATTGAGAATAGATCTTTGTTTCGTGCTCACTAATTTAACCAACACATACTAAACCGCCACCTTAAAAAAAAATATTTGATTATTCCTGTTTATGACAAGAAATGTTTTATCTAACCCCTTGTGTCAGAAAATGGGTTTGTTTCTTTTTTGTAGCAGTTTTTTAAAAGGTACATTTTGTTACAAAAAATTCAGTTTTTATAAATTAACAAAAATTTTACATCTCTCCTTTGGGCTACCATAAGAAACTAAAAAATACTTTATCAGTTTTCTGAAAATTTTTGACGATCAACATTTTTTGGTTGATTGAATTGTTATTCTATAATTCCATTCGTTTCCCTGCGCTTTTTTACGAACATTGTTTTAAAGAACAAATTATTATCGATAAATTTTTTTTTGGGGAATTTCTAATAAAAATAAGAATAGTTTCCACGCCTTGCTGAAAATAATTATTAAAACAAGCTTTGGCCAATTCGTGACTATCTTTAAACTTATAATTGCGTAGTACTAGTGATTTTGAAAGACAAAAGGCGGGTTGCAAGTGCTTGTGAATTATGCATTGAACATGAAATTCATTGCGGTAAACCCTCCTAAAGCCTAGACGTACCCACTACGCCGAAGTTCCGAAAAAAAAGCTTTTGCCATAGTTCTTCCTTTTATAGAAAACTAGAAAAAGGTATGTATGAAAGTAGGACATATATATTTCGAGAAAAAAGAAAAAAAAATGATGTGGGTGGGCAGAGGAATCAGCGGTGCACCTGATAGGAGAGTGTGACGGGTACGCCAGATTAAGGCAGCAGATGTGGGGTGCCCCCACAATAGAAGAGGAGGAGCTATACTCTCTAAGATGGGCTGACGTGTTGTCCTTCGTAACGAAGGCGGGAAGGACCGGAGAGAGACAGGCAAGAAATGTAGAGGGAGTGGGAGGATAAGGGTGCAAAACAGGGTATGGCAGAAAGGGCTCATGAAGAGGCCTAGTTGCCAGGCCTGCGGGCTGTCCCCTTACTACTACTACTATTTCGAAAAAATTGAGCTGGATTCAAAGTTCCCTAACATAGTTATGATCTTTGATTATATTAGCACTAAAGATTGGCAACCTAATGCTAAAAAATGACCCATGCTCTCAGTCTTGCTCACTGGCTGTGGTGATCAACGCTTGTTAAACGACACACCATCATGTCCGGCCATCAGTCTACACAGCCAGTGTCAGTCTTCAAGCAAGGCTGCGAGCATGGGTCGTTTTTTAGCATTATAGGTTGCCTATCTTTAGCAGTTATATAGTGCAACACTACATGTGTCAAAGATAACTATGTTTTCATATCGTACTCAATAAGTATCAAAAATCAAGCATCCGATTCATTGATATATTCCATTCTTTATCAGAATAGAGAACATGTTCTATGAAATAAAAAGAAGACAAGCTTTTCAATATAGTCCCACTGTTTTTTTTTTAACGAGGGGAGCACTTAATTTTTGGTTTGTGGATCAAAAAAGCACTTAAGAGTTGTTGAAAAGAGGAGAATGTTCTTTTGTGTATTTTAAGCAAATTTTTCGGCTTGCTTATTGTATATTTCTTTATTTTGTAGGTTTTGGAGCAGGATGAAGAACTCGAAGGGCAAATCGAGACAACTCTATCAGAGTTGGGCTCTAACAAATCCCAGGGTACCACATTACTCAATTAATGACCTTCTTAAAAGACTACAAGAACATAATTTCAGTATGCCAAAAGATGTTAGAACTCTTTTGAAAATACCTAAGAAAGTCTTACAGTAATATTTTTTGTTTTATTGAGGTGGTATTGCCTATGTAGTTAAATTAATAATATTTTCTTTTATTTGTTTGAACTTATATAAAGCTGCCTATAAAGCTCAATTAAGGCTCAATATTCCCCAATTTCTCTTATGTCAATCAATCAAGTTTTGTTGCTTTATTGTTTTAGTATCATTTTATGTATTTACATTATTAAGCTTTAACTTTACAATTGATATATTTTGGGGTTTTTACTTTTTAAGGCCTTATTGTTACAAAAAGAATGATTATGTCAATCTCCTGTTTGACAAAAATGTAGCTTAAGTTTGGAAAAATACTAATAAAATTGACCAGACCCTTTCAGCAAACTTTGTCTAAGAAGGCTACTTACTGAAATGAAGAACTGTTTTTATTTTTTTTGTTAAGAAAAATGTCAATTCAAGAAAAATGATTTAATATATTTTTTAGAGTTTCATGCTGTTAGATATGATAGTGAAGCTGCAGAGTCAACGCAGGCATTATTCACCAGTAAACCACAGGGATCATCAAGCAAATTATCCACATCAGAGTCTTTTTAGAATACTGCAGGAGAATCATCAGCTACTAGCTGCTTCATTTTTGATAATGATAAAAATAAATAATTTTTATTTCAATCCGTTATTTGAGGAAGGAAATGATGAGGTACGTTTATAAATTTATTTGCCTGTCGGTTTGTTTGGGTGTGAAAAGAGGAGAATGTTCTTTTGTGTATTTTAAGCAAATTTTTCGGCTTGCTTATTGTATATTTATTTATTTTGTAGGTTTTGGAGCAGGATGAAGAACTCGAAGGGCAAATCGAGACAACTCTATCAGAGTTGGGTTTGAACAAATCCCAGGGTACCACATTACCCAATTAATGACCTTCTTAAAAGACTACAAGAACATAATTTTTAAATAAACTTTGGTTAAAGTTAGAGTCTCAATTTTGAGTTGCTCCTGTTATTTTATAAGGACGATTTTCTTCGTTACGGCTAATTCGTTCAATATCTTTGATAGATGGGGATTAGTAAACATCAATATAAAGTATATTTCTTTTGCCGTTGTTTGTACATTTTTTTTAATATATATTGTGACACATCACCATAAGTCTGTGGAAGTGTACCAATTGAACGTAAAAAATGAAAGGCGTCAATTAAATATATATCTTCGTTAGCTAGAACCAACGAAGTATCAAAATTATTTTTGAAAGGCCCCTTAGACTTGAGAGGTTTTTAACATATCCCCATTAAAGTTACAAAGTGCTGGTGGGAAAGGGGCCAAGGGATAGGATAATCACAATTTTATATCTCCACCTTATGTTCTGGTGCCAACGTTAAAAGTCGCCCAAATACATATCTTTCCAATTTTATTTCAGATTTATTGCCGAATAATGAATTTTGTTAATTCTTTCGGAAGGAAATAATTAAAATCTTATTGCTCTTAATGGGGTTTTCGAATCGATCTGGATTTTCATTGCATTCTCTGATAAATTGCATTTTTTGTTTATGCCCTTCCTCAAATGCATTTAGAAGAAAATTAGCAGTTTCCTCCTTTGCGGCCTTTCCACTTGATATATTAAAAAGTCCGTCATCTATATCGTCTTCAAACGGATATAACGTATTTTTAATTCCATCTTTTAAGTCCTTCACGGCTTTTTGATCCTTATCCTTGTCATTCCTTGTCATTCATATTTAATTCATCGAATTAAGAAGAAACAATATTTTGTCTAAGGCTGTGGCTTAAGGCCCATCGTTGTCAAGCGCCAATTGAATTTCTTAAATGTGTTAAACCGGTAAGAGTATTAACAGCATTAGCATTAATGGTTTGTTATAATGTCAAATTAACTGGAGAGCAAGACAAATTTATATTTGTATGTTTTACGCTCCCTTTTTAAATTCAGCATATAATTCTTGTTTTTGGCTTTCTAAATGTATTAAATTTTAAATCTAGTTTAAAACTCATCTTGAAAAATTAAATTAATGGAAGATCACTGGTTCCAATACTTCTATAAAATTGAAAATATATATTCATTAGCTTTACATACATCATATAAAACTGAGCTATAAAATGCTTGAAGTTCATTATACAAATCTTGGAGCTGAATGGTTGATTTGTTTTAAAAATTGTCAAAACTTAAGTTTTTGTATAGTAAATCTGTTAATGGACCCTCCTGCCAAAATTTCAGTTTTAACTAAAACATACTCTATCACACACGAATCTATAAATTTACATAGCGCTTTAAAAAATGCAAGTTTAATATGAAATCCCCTCAAGTTAACAAACAGATCATCAAATTTTGGGGATTCTTCGCATTGCAATTGCATTGCCATTTTGGCAATTGCTAAATCGTAAGTCACTATAATACATTTTTGATTACATTGTTTTTTCATGTCCTCTGCAATTTTAAGAATTTCATACACCACGGTATATGAAGTCGGTGACTTGTTAATTTGGGGTAAATAATCAACAGACTGTTTTGGGCTTTCATCAATGCATGTCTTAGTATTATAGCCGATCCACATTGGTGTTTCAGGTATTTGATGCATAGAAAGCATCCACAGCAAGTGTCTTTTCATTGCATTTTATGTACAATAGTATTAGAAATGCTCTCTCAGATGTAACTGTAGACTTACCAGATATTACCACTTTGTCACTGGTTTTCAGAATAGATGGTTTGCCCCCTTTCAATAATTCACCAACAGAATTTTGGCCGATTTTGATGAAAATCTATAAAATGCCTCAGCTACAACAATGGTAGTAGGAATTTACTGTAGCCACCATTAAGACCCTTTCTGCAGCAGTTTGTTTAAGAACTCAAAGAACTGTTAGTATCAGCCATCAGAACTGATGAAGAAAAAACTGTACTGGTCACCATGAAGTATTTCGCTCAGGATTATTCAGCTCGATGTTATATAAAAGGTTTGAATAATTTTGCTTCAACTAATAAAATCATCTTTGGTCCCATGGTGTTCAAAATTTGAGGAGTATTGGATGCCTTCCAGCAAATGCAGCCAAAAAGTATGGCATGCATTTATAAAATTCGAATAGAAAACAATGCTTTATAGTAATGACTACTTCTTTTGTAAACCAAATGGTCACAGATTTTTTTAAATTTATAGTTTTCAAGAAAACCCTGAACGTTTTTACCATCTGAGTTATCTAAAATCGAGCCCCTGACATATATACGGTGATATAATGAAATAAACATCCCCTTTTTTCAAACTTTTTCTTAACTTTACTTACGTTACATTTTAGGTACAGTTGGATTCAACTCCGCACATGGGCGTATAAAATGTAGCACAGTGTGGGAGTATGACACATGAGCTTCCCAAGGATCGATTGTGCTCTGAGTACAGATGACTCGTTCCGAAACAAGATTGATGAAGGTAATCACAAAGACGGCAGTCCTCTTTCGGATCTGCCACTTGATATGGTGAAGCAATTTATTGTGGCTGATTCTCTACATACATTAGATCTAGGTAAGAAATATGTTGACAGAATATGAGGGATTGGTATGATTACATGTGCCAATTTTTAACTTTCAAGGCACACGCAAAAAAAGGGCATTATAAATTTGACTCTTTTGTCTGTCTTTTATATTGACTGATTACATAAGACTTGGTTTTTGCTTAGTTGGTGATGGAGCTCAGTACTTTGTGGGTTTGCTTAAGTATAGATGATTAGTTGTCCTAGGGCCGGTTTATCAATAGCAAGTTAGGAACTCGAGTTAAAGAAAAAGATGGCTCACATATACCAACTACCAGAATGAGACATCTGAAGGTTAACTCGGAGGTACCTATACCTAACTTGCTATTGATAACCGAGTCCTAAATAGTATTTTTTAGGAAATTCAAAGAAGAATAGATTTGCGGCATGCACAAACAAAAAAACACAGTATATTGGCGTAGAGAAAATCACTAGTACTTAAAAAATATCAGAATAAATCTTCACTTTTGACTAAAACATTGTGGTTAAAATAATTTATTTGGATAGTTGTTGTCATTATTTTAAAATCACTGGGCCCTAGTTCTTGATATGAGAGAAAAGGTCGGAATCAGTGCAAGAAGTTTTTTAATTCGATTAATTAATAATTTATTGTGATATAAAATATTATTAAAAAGTAGAAAATTCGAATCAAAAATCCTTTAAAATGATTCCATACATCATTGGGTTACTAGTTTCTGAGATATGAGCTTTTAAAAATTAAAATTTTAACACAGCCTATAATATTTCGAAAACGGTCAAAAAATAACATGATACGTTATTTAAAAAAATCTTGTATTATTTAGTACACATTAAGGGTCGTGGAGTTCTTTTTTTTTCTGTCAGTCACCTTAGCTCAGGATATGTCGAAGTGACGTTCAAAACGGATCATGTGATATCCATACTTTTTGGAGTCAAATAAACACATCAGAATTGGCTGAAATTTGAATGGAAGACACATTTTGTAAAAACTAAGACACGGAGTACTTCTTTGATTTTTTGTAGAATAAGCAAAAAATTTTTTAGGGCCATTATAGTAACCAACATAGTAAAGGCCACCATAAATATTTGAAATTGGTGGCCTTACAAAACATTTATTACTTATTTACAAAATGTTTCTTTCATTCCATTTATTTGACTCCAAAAAGTATGGATATCACATGACCCGTTTTGAACGTCATTTCGACATTTTCTGAGCTAAGGTCACTGACAGAAAAAAAAGAATCTCCCCTCTTAATCTTAAATATTTAAACGAATCTCTTTTATCAAGCAAAGTAATAGCCTATTCCTTTGAGACAGTTGGTGGAACACTGAGATATCTCTGTCTCTCGTTTTTACCTAAAACCGCAAAGGACAGAAATATCCGAGTGCTGTACTGAATGTCACAATGGAATACGCTATAAGCAAGTTCATATCGCAACTGACCCACCAGTTTTATACTGACTTACTAATTAGACACATGTTTTTTTATAACTTGCTTAAAAGTAAATCAATGGACAGATGTGAAGTAAGCCCTATTTTTTTTTTCAAATCGCCTTTTGTTCTTTGGCCTCTTCATCGGCATCAGCGCCGTCATCAGCATTGCTTAAAAATATATTTCTAACTAAAAAAAAAATAGTCCATTTTTTATACTGGAGCTTTTGAGTTTGAGAAAGGAAAACAGTTTTTTCCACTTATAAAGTTAATGTTTATTGACTTAAGAAGAACATGTTTCAGAACTAACTTTGGGCTTGTTAGTTAAGAAAACATGTCTATCTTAAATTAATAAACATTAAGTTTATAAGTGGACTGTGAGTTTTATGTTTTAAAATATATTTTTTGCAGATATTGAGTACCCCTTGGAGTACCGATTTAAAAACCTATGGTTTTCCCCATCCTCTTTTTTTGTGTTTTATTGACCCTAAAAAAATAGAATATTGTTTACTCAACTAAAGTCAGTGCATTACCTAATACTTTTTTTGTAACATATCCGATCTCTCTGTTTATTTCATGTTAAATATAGAAGACGGATGACATATACAATAACTTGTCGTCACATTTAAATACACGGCGGATATTTTAGCTTAAGAAATTTGTTTCTATTTTGTCAGTGTCACAAAAAAAAACAAAATGCAGAGGCTTTTGATATATTCATGAGTTAGGTACATTGTGACAATAACTGTCAAATGTACATGTCATGCTACATGAAATATTTGAATCTAAACAGTGTGAATGCTATATATTCAATATTAATAGTATAGTTAAAAAAGGCTTTCAAAATTATTTTTGTCTCCAATCCTCAAAAATTCGATTTATCTCACCTTTTTTTTTGTATTTTTAACCCAAACAGAGAAGGTAGATATTTTGTTCATACATTTTGTGCCAAAATTGATCAGTAAAAAGAACATCTTTTTTTACAAAATTTTCTCATAAATAGTCAAGAATATGAAAGGTAAAATTTGAGTGGGAACCCTGGACTTTGCCCTGTTTATTACATAATTATGATATTCACCTTTTATTTCTCTCCCAGAGAAAAATATGATCGTTTTCTAGCAGTTGTACCTTTGGTCTTGTACCTTTGAAAAACGTCAAGGAGATTGATGAAAACCTGAAATGCTTTCTTGGCTGTATTTTTTTTTCGGGATAAGCCAGTCCAGGTGTAGCTTGGCAACCCATTCGGGTGGAATAGTGTATCAATAAGTTTGTACCCCACCTTGGTATCATCACCCTCTCCACTCTTGCAATGGTATTTGGATAGATATTCAATCTAAAATTAAAACTCATTCACTAAAATCATAGAAACACGCAGTTTGGTTGATTTTATTATATCCAGAGCTCCAAAAATAAGTTGCTTGTGGTTTTTGTAATTGATAAAATTAAAAGCAAGAAACTTCACTTTACCAGCTGGACATTTTAATTTCACTATCTCTTATTATACAAAAACAGAGACGGCTTCATGGATACTGATTTTTATTTAAATAAATATTGTTATGATAAAAATTATCATTGGAACTATAACCATGCCTTGACTGAATGATGCTATATTCACCAGTTCATTTTTGTTTGATGACTTCTGAAGTTCCTTGTCCAATCGAAGTGTGTCTCCTTCATTCAGAGAAAAATTCCATTTTTTCCAATAGAGTATCGAGAAGTTGCTCTGTTGTTGATGTAACCCAATTAGAGCAAGATTAGGTGATAATTGTGCACTAATGCTGATTATCATCAATAATTAATCAGCATTTGTGAATAATTATTGATGTCAAAAATAGCTAAAAAAACAGACCTTTTAAACATTTTTTTTAAATGGCAGTTGCAACACAATTTTGAGGTAAACATTGATATTGTTTTTGAAAAAAATACATTCTTTTCAGTTAATTTATTTTCAATTATGAAATTCTCTAATAAGATATAACTCCTGGAATAAAAATTAATCAGGAATATTAAAATTTGCTCTTATGCATTTTAAATGAAAAAGGCACTCATGCAATAATTTTCATTGCACTTGTTACTACTTACTAATAATTATTTACCTCCGTTATTAGCGTCCATTGTAGAAGCAGGGTGCCTTTCATCTGATTATTAAGTGAAAAGCACCATATCAAATGAAAATCATTCCCTACAAAGCAAAAATCGCCCTTGCTAAAATACAATGCAGAAAAATCATTGTCGGTTTAATGTAATCATCATCAAAAATTCTCCACTTAGGTTTTGTGTAAGGAGGATCAGGGGCCCAATTCTTGAATCACTTGAATTTCAGTCGTATACTGATCACATTTTGGCAAAAGGGTTAAATATTCTTTAATCCACTATTAATACACACACAAAATCAAACGTGTACTCAAATTGTATAATATTTAGTTAAATTCGCCCTAAAATTAAAATTTCACATTTTTTTTTGCTAATATTCGAAAGTTTTGGTATTCCTCTGTCATAATCGTTCGAATCTGCGTCGGTTGCCTTTACCGACTCGATGCAAAGTCGAGTAGAAATGACATCTAAGCGTCAACAATCGTTCTATTTTGCCCATCAGAAGATTTTTTAATTTTGTATCTGTTTTAATTGAATATTGTGCAATGTGCATACAAGTTCAAATTTGTTTTTGTGTTTGGTATCTTAATCACTGAAAATTAATCCTTTTTTCGTGAAATTTTTGCGAAAATGTGATCCGTGTACGACTAAAATTCGAGTGATTGAAGAATTGGGCCCTTATAGTCGCCTTGAATTTTTTTGCATTGTTAGAAACTGCATTTTTATGTTTTCTTACTGCGCTCAAGCAGCTTCTCATGCAACAAACCTTCAGGAATGTTTTTCGATAATGTTTCCATTCCTTTTGATACTACTACAGAAAATTTGGTTCTTGCTGGCTTACCAACAATCAAATCTGTTTCTTCATTAATTAGAACCTGTGGCTCAATCGCAGTTTTTAATGCAATTCCAAGACATTATTATTAGTGATTTGCCTATTGTCACTAGGCATATCTTCAACATCAGTGATTTGTTCGGGGGGCATACTCATCTTCCATATCACTGTCTTCTTGATGAAGCATATACATTTTTTCATTGGTAATAAAGTTAACATGAATTAATAGCATTATTCTAAAAAAACTGAATAAATTCAATTTGCATAGTGCTAATTTTTCGAATCACAATAAACTAGTTATTTTATAGTATTTCTAAAAATCTCATGTTTTACCGAACTTACTAATATTATGCAAAAACAAGAACTTTCTGTGCAGGTACTTACTATACAGGGTATTTTTTAGTAAATCTTCCCTAAAGAGAAGTTTTTTACTACCTAATTCGTAATGTTCAAACAAAAATTAATCAAAAGCAAATAATATCACACACATCTGTCAAATGTCACAGTTATAGTTCATTGGTGTAACTAAGTAAATTCAATGTCTCAACTTATATTATGCAAAAAAAAACGTCTACAAGAACTTTCTGTGCAGGTACCTACTGTACATGGTATTTTTTAGTAAATCTTCCCTGAAGAAAAGGTTTTTACTACCTAATTAGCAAGGTTCACACAAAAATTATTCAAAAGCAGGTAATATTTCCCACATTCAACAACACATCTGTCAAATGTCACAATTATAATTTTTAGGGTGTAAACAAATTACAAACTTTTTAAATGACACTTCGTAATTTTCTTATTTTATTGTTTCAAACAAAAATCATTCCTATGATGTATGTTTCAGCAGCTTATCAACGGAATCGTGACATCCTGGTAAAGGAAAAAAAATGCCTGTTATTTTGAAAGAAAACATCAAAATAAAGGGCATTTAATTCCATGCTAAAGAGGTATAAATATTTTTCACTCAATTTATTGAAATGAAAATGCTTTCTTTTAAGTTTTTTTTTAACTTTGTAGGACCAATAAGAAAAAACATTTCTTCAGGGAACATTAAAAAAAATATCCTGTACATGACAAATAATTCTATAAACAAATGCTGTGGAAATGACTGACCTAGAGCTAGATTCTGACCTGGAGCTAGATTCTGCTGCTGTATTGTCAGTGACAGGAATACTGTTATTATTTTTTTTATTGTTTCCATAACAGTTATTAAACATAAACAGTAGGATTTACTAAGATTTAAAATAGTACCCCCCACAGGTCTAAATATTTAAACCTGTGGGGGTACTTCATTTTAAAACCTATTTAATTAAAAACTATTTTTCAAAATAGCAAAGGTGAATACGACAAAAATTTGGCACATAATAGCTTCATTTTCTGTGTTTGAGGTTAGAAAGTTGGTGATTTTTTAGACCGCCTCTGGAGGGTGGGTTAAATTTATAGCCCCCAGAAAGGATTGTTTTGTGGCAATTGGTAATAAGTTCGTTTAAAATATCACTAGGTAACCGTTTCTACTTATTATCCCAAGTTGTTCATTAACCAATAAAACACCTCCTATTTTGTCCAGAATAGCGCCCTATTTTGAAACCGTTTTCAGTACAAAAAATATATTTATGAGGGCACTACGAGGCAAAACAAACATAAGTGAAGATCATTGATTATGCACGAAAAATATACCAAACAAAAAAACCCAAAACAACTATATTAATTTATTTACAAACTGAAATTAAAACATTGAGGTTATCTAAAAGCTCAGTCAAGAAAACTTTCCTTAGTCAAAGCCCACTCATTCCAAAGCTGTAGCTTTCATCAGTAGAGGTTGCTGCAAGCCAAGGTGCAAGCAGAGGTAAAAGATATTAAACTGACATTTCGACACAAGTTTTTTAATACATTTCATAAGTGAAAACACCTTTTAAATAAATACAAAATTAATCTGTTAATTGTGTGACATCAAGTGTTAAATGCAAAAATTAATTAACAAAGTTAAGTTTTACTTAGAGTGACATATAACCCCAATTTTAATTTGTTTTACAGAGTGTTTACTATTTATACCCCCCGTGGGTTTAAATTTTTTAATTTTCTTTTCTTTTAAATTGAAACTTTCTTCTTAAATCCAAAAAAAGATTGTGTTAAGATGATTATTCAATAAACAGATTTATTAAAATTCTTCTTATAAATCAAAATATGTCCAAAACTCAAAGAGGGTTGGTTTAAAATGCTTAAAACCAAAAATTTCACTTAAACCTAGGACCGTTCTAAAATAGACTAAACCTTTTTAGTAAATGCCACCAAAAATTTCTGTGAACAAGACCAGTCACCTTTTTTTTGGTTTATATGAGCCAAAGAGCCTGAAATTTACATACAGTGGCAAGTACAGGTTTTAGCACCAAAAAGCTATTATTTGATTTCTTTTTAACATATCAGTTTTACCCAATAATGAGTAAAAAAAATCATTCGGTGGAATTTGGGGGTGTTGGGTACTTCTAGGCAAGATAGCGAAAAAATAGCATACATGTCTTGGGCTCGATGTTTGAGACAAGCTTAAATATGATTAGTGCATCTTGATATGTCAAGTGGTTTTTGAGATACAAGGGGAGTTTGAAAAGTTTGCATTTTGGGATGCTGAACTTTTTTATTTGTGAAAATTTCTGTTTGCTGGAAATGATTTTTTATAGAATTTTTTAAGGAGAATTTTATCTGTCCCTTTTGGTTTTTTAGATATAACGCACAGTTGGTATTTTTCTTATGGAATGACCCTTTTTTTATTTGATTTTACAATTCCCTTTAAAATGATGTAGTACACTTTGTGTTTTATACTTTTTTTATTGCTCATTTGTTTTTTCCATTACTATATTCTTTACCTTTTTTACTCACTTTTAAAAATAATGAAAAATAAAAATATTAAAAGAAGCTATTAAAGAAATAAAAAAAACCTGATTTTAAAAATCAAAAAAGGATTCCATTCCATAAGATAACTACCAATTTTGTGTTATATCTCAAAAAGTGACAGATAAAATCTAGTTGGACAGGCGAATCCTTTACATCAAACACAAATAAAAAAGTTATAGAACCCATCCCAAAATGCACACTTTTCGAAAAGCCTCTGTAGCTCAAAAAAGGCTTTACATCAAAATGCAGTTTTTGTATTTAAACTTGTCTCGAAAATCGAGCCCAGGACATATTTTTTCGCTATTTTGCCTAGAAATACCTCCAAATCCAGCAAATGTCAAAATCAGAAGCAGAATTTATTAGTGACAACTGTACATTGAGATATGGTAGCTAAGTAGTAGTAGTAGTAAACGCTTAATCTAATCTAATTATATTTCCTCATAAAGGTGAGGAATAAAGCTAAATCGTACTATATTATTAGATTTTCATATTAAGAAACGTATATATTATGAAGAACAAAAAAAATGCAACACCAGAAAGGACAAATATTTTTAAAGTAATTTATTTATATATCAATACATTAGGATGTTCTTAGTAATCTATTACATTTCCAAGAAGATTCCTCCATGATAACTATTATCATCAAAAAATTAATAATCAGTTGCTCCTCCATGGTTATATATTATATTGAGGAAAACTTATCCAAATCCTTCTTACGGCATGCCAGAGTTTATCTAAGTTTCCAGGGGGACATGTTAACCGACTAAGATTGCGCCCCATACGTGTTCGATAGGCGACAAGTCAGGCGATCTTGCTGGCCATTCCAAAGTCTCTATGCCAAGTTCATGTAAGAAGTCCATTGTTTCACAAGCAATATGCGGTCTGGTATTATCTTGTTGAAAGATCGCATTTGGGATAGCACTTCATCGATATATCGCCGAGCAGTCAGATTGCTGTTGATGAGGACTAGAGGTGATCTGCTTCCTAAACATATAGCACCCCATACCATGATACTTTGCTGTCTTGCTGTATGACGTTCAATAGCAAAGTCTACATTTCGTCTCTCACCTCGAAATCGCCTAACCCTCATGCGTCCATCATGGTCGCCTAAAGAAAACCTGGATCTGTCGCTGAAGCTTATGGTATTCCATTCGTCATTCCAGTTTTGCCGAGCTCTGTACCACTCCAAGCGGCAAGCCTTATGTTGTGGGGTCAAAGGTAGCACCAAAAGCCGACGGTAAGCCCTCAGTCGCATAACAAGCAATCTTCGATTAACTGTCATCCTTGAAAACAGTCGTCCTGTAGCTGCAACTAGAACATATCTTACTTAGCTTATACTGTCCCGTCGATTTCTGAAACCAAGAAGTCTGAGATGCCGTAAATCACGACCTTGTAATAATCTAGGGCGTCCAGAACCCGCACGACGTCTATAAGTCTCATCATTGGACATCATTCTCCAAACTCTTAACACTGTTGATGAATTGGCATTAACCCTTCTTGCAATTTTGCGTAAACCAATGCTCGATGCGTCCTTTCTCGAAGTCGTTTAAATTATGAAATTGTTAGCGACCGCCAACTCTTGGCATTTTTATTTTTGAATTAAACTGTGAGCAATCCAAAAAGACCAAAAACGACGAGAAAAATGATTTGAAATTTTCAGAAAAGAAAGAAAGAAAATAGAAAAAAATCTGTGAAAAAAGTAAAGATACATGGTGTTGCATTTTTTTTGTTCTCCAGTATATAACATTTTTTTTGGTTATTGTTGAGACATAAAATCAATTTGCATAAGTTGAACAACTAGTTGCTGTTAGATTTAAAACAAAACAAAATAATATGAAAACAAAAACAAAAATAAAATAAACAAAACAAAAAACAAAAACACAAGATAAAAAGCAAAAAAGATAACATATGCACATATTCGACAGCACTCACAAATCAGCCATACAAAACGGGAATATTTAATCAACATAGACACTTAAAATATGGAAAACGTTTTTAGATCAGATAAGTTTGTACAAACACGTAGTTATACCGTGAGAAGCGATTAAAATAAAAGTAAAAACCGACACGGGTAGGACGGTGATTTTTGAAAACCGCTACAAGTGGCTGGCTAGTAGCGTTAGGTGGTGGTGTTAAATTTAAATTTCTTACCATTATAGGGCTCTTATGCACAGGATATGAAAAAAGTCGAACATAGCTTTTTGTTCGTAAAGTCTCCCTCTTGCGTTAGAAAAAATAATTTTCCTTTACACATGTCGAGGATAAACGAGATCACGGGCTATTACATTGATATTATTAAGCAACTGGTTTCTAAAGCTTTTTATTTCTCAATTAAATGAGAATAAATAAAACAATTACAGAAAATTGGGTGGCGTCCAATTAAAGAAAAGTTCAAATAGGAAAAGTCGTTTATCCGTACCCGCACCAGAACGTTACAGTTGTTTCAATATTTTTTAATAAACGACCAAAGAGACTTGAACGTCAAAACAGCCGGAATGAAAACATTCAAAACGCCAAAATTAATTTAGCCAACATGTTTTTATTTATGATGCTGTCGCCAGCGTGCGTTTTTAGATTTTAACAAATAAGCAGACAAAGAATCAGTAGTGAGTATAAAGGATATTTTAAATGTGTAAAATGTGAAACTAGTTGCGAAGAATCTAACTATTTTTTAATTTTAGTAGGAGAAATCCTATGTTAAAAACTAATTTTTATTAGAGCAGGGAATAATGCCGTCAAATAAATAAATAAATAGTCGCATATTTTCAGCAGATAAATTACCCAGTTGCAGAAAATACAAAATGTATAAAGAACATATAATTAATTGATTGAGTCACCTGTTAAGGAAGGACAATCATAATTGTCCTATCATAATATTTCGAATATTTTCGTAACTTCTGTAGCTGTTGAAAGAATGCACACGTTTGCGATCTAACTACAGAACTCATAGAGCATATTTAGCTATCTAACCATAAATTTTATAATAATTGGTGATTAACAAATATAATACTTTGAAATAAAGGTGATATTTAGCATCTTATTTTTAAACTTGTCTTAAGTTTACAAAAAAAGACAATACACAACATATATTTATAATAACAAAACATAACAAAACATAACTTTCCTATCTAATTAGGTAGGTAGCCGCATAATTAATTATTTGGAGTATTTACTACATCATAGATAATCTTTTTATAACTAATTTAATCTTTAAGGAAAGATTTGTAACAGGAAATAATTTTTCTAAATAAGTCAAAACTGGAGCGGGATCCCATGTGAATTTTATAAAATTTTGTGAAAATAACTTTATGATTTCTGGGATATCCATGATTAACGAAAGAGCTGCTCTGTGGATATTAATAGAGCCATAAGAATAATTTTGTTCAAAAATAGATTTTATAAAAGTAAGAATACCTGTTAGATTATACATTGGCGTATCATAATTGTTTTCCACGCAAAATCTCCACCATTTTTTGAATACTGTGTCATATAGATTAAAGGTTTTTGTTGTAACAGATGCAAGCAGAAGTGGTACAGCATTTTCTGGAATACCTTTTCGCAAAAAAGCTTTCCTGACAAACGAGCGGCCGCCAGGATAAGATGTTCGTGTCCTGGATAAGGCAACTTAAAAGGAAACAGTATTAAATATTTACTTGGGCCTAAAAATATCTTGTTTCCCACTAATGGCCTGCTAATGAGTGGGTACCAAGGCTGGTTGGCCCATTCCGGAAAAAATCACAATTCCTTCTGCTTTATGATTTACAATTTTTTTCCAGGACTTTGGGAATAACCGCAAATGGAGGAAAAGCATAAAAAAATAGTTTATTCCAGGTTATAGTAAATGAATCTACAAATTCAGAAATTGGGTCTGGCTTCCATGAAACATCTTTCCCATTTTTTGTTTAAATAAGAAGCAAATAAGTCAATGTCTGGGTAACCCAGCTTATCAAAGATAATTTTTGTATACTTATTGCTCAAGCAATACTTTGTTTCGATCATTATTTTTTGAATTTATATATAATGCAAAAATGTTTAAGTTTTTAGTTTCACAATATTGCAATATTTTTCTGGAAATATCATTTAAATGCTTATACTGTACGCTACCCATTTTATTTAAACATGCTACCGCGGTTGTTTAAGATTTTTTGAAAAAGATTTTAAACCATTAAAAGCTGCTATTAGCTCGAGAGCGTTTATATGAAAAGTCTGTTCCTCTTGATTCCAGAACCCATGAGTTTTGCACTCTCCACAGGGCGCTCCCCAAGCATAGCGAGAACTGTCCTTAAAAATTTGGAGGACCTACTTATTAGTCTTAATGTTTTGATAACTGTATGATAAATGATTAATCCGCCAATTAAAATCTGTATCCAAATATTTAGGAAAGAGCTAGTCATTTTTCTTTTTCAAAATTCTTGAAGTACAACCAGCCATAGTTAGTAGCTAGGCAAACAGCTACTATTTGGCCTATTAAACCTGCAAAGGTCCTTATTTTACAAGATTTTATGTTTTTGATTTTTTGAATGTGACAAATTATTTTCACTTTTTTATCTTCAGGTGGAAAAAAAAGTCATATCAACTGAATCAAAAGTAAATCCCAAAAAGGTTATTTTTTGAGTTGGAAAGAGAACACTTTTATTTTGTTGATAACAAAACCCAAGTTTGAAAACAAAGAACAAGTTTCAGTAATATTTTCTGTTATTAACAGAGTATCTTCCAAAAAAATTAAAGAAAAAAAAATTACAGAAACAAATCCTTTAAGTCTTAAATTTTTTAAGGCAGGCTTAAGTAGCTTGGTGAATAAAAATGGGGCGCTATTTAGACTAAAAGGAAGGCAGTTAAACTGATAAAGCTTATTTTTATAAAGAAACCTTAAAAACTTCCTAGAATAATTTTTTATTGCAATGGAAAAATATGCATCCCGCAGTTCAATCTTGGCCATGTAACTATTTTTAAAAATTAGCTTTAAAACTGACCTATAGTCAAGCTTAAAGTGAGGAGCATCTATAAAATAATTGAAATTTTTTAGATTTCGCACAAATCTATGACCACCATGAGATTTAGGTATATGAAAATAAGAAGATATAAACTCTCCTGGTTTATGACTACAAACAGAAATGGCAACTTCTTCAAAAAGTTGACTTATAGCCAAGTCATACAGATGATAATCTTCTTGTTTTATTACCACATTAGGTATATTGTTTTGATATGGCATTTGGGAAAAGTGAATTGAATAACCTTGAACCCAATTTAAAATGTTTATGTCATGTGTAAGTTTTTTCCAACTTCCTAAAAACTTAGCAATATTACTAGCATATTTTTTAGGTACCTCTAATGATGGTGTTTGGATGTCCTCCAGTTGGTTCATTTCCAGTTCGACTCGATCCACATTTATAACTGTATTCTGTATTGGCTTTTGAATTTTCATGACAGAGCTTAAAAAAAATATATAAAACCTATTATTTCCTAAAGCCAAGAGAAAGTAGCCCTTTGCTACATGATAAAATATAATAATATGATCTTAGACACCACCAAAAGGTGGTCCATAGTGCCATTATACTATAGTAAATATTAAAATAACAATTTTGGGTGCATACCTCACTTGAAAAGCCACAGAGGCTAGTTTTCCTTTAATTTATCTACAAAATTTTCCCCATGTAAAAATTTGTCAATGGATTGGTCTTCTAAAATTTTTTTAAATTTTACACTTAAAAATGGACTAAGTAGGTATCTTTTGTGTACAGAAATCTTATGAAAAACTTCTATATTCAAGTTGGTAGAGTTTGCTAGTTGCTCTAAATTAGGTTTCTCTTTTATTGCATATTCTGCCTCTGCATATAATATCATAATGCTACTTGCCATAATTGATAGTACCTTTTGTAAATATTTATCTTCTCTTATTTTGTTTTTATCTTTTACTGCAGAAGCTATTTCTAAATTTAACAGTGGAGGCACAAGCCAAGCACAGTTGGGTGGAGGTGAAAACTTTTCCAGAAGTTTTGTCACCGTGTTTTTTTCTATTACATAAGGAGTGATTTAACCTTTTTGCCATGTCTGTCAAAATTTCAGTACACAGCGAACTAGTTTTCAATGGATCTTCTCCAAATAATACCCCATCTATGCTCAAAACTTCAGGACCCCCTCTTGTGCCATATCTTCATGAGGAACCAACCAAACAACTTAATAATGTTCTGATGAGTCCACAACTCAGGAGATTGACCAGATTCGCTCATCTCAATGTCATCATCTAGGTGTGGGGTGAATTTCTTATGAATTTAACAATCAACTATAAAAATAGCCATTTAGGTTAATGGGCTACTAAAAAAGTGCCCTTTTTGACTTGCAAAATAATATAATTAATCACCTAATAATGGATTTTACTGTACTACAATCAACCTGCTTTAGAATTTATTAAGTTTAATATAGGTATTTTTTTTAATCTATGCTTTTTATACAGAAATAAGATAACAGCAAGAACCCTAGCCATATCTTCATGAGGAACTCCCTTTTGAGGTTATTTAGCTTGATGCAACCCCTCTTTTTCTTGCTGATTTGAAGCTTGCAATAACTTAATAATGTTCTGATGAGTCCACAACTCGGGAGATTGATCAGATTCGCTCATCTCAATGTCATAATCTAGGAGGGGGGGGGGGTGAATTTCTGCCATGGTATGCCCAATTATGCCTTCTTCTGAAAAGAAGACATAATAAAATTTGAGGTTATGAACAAGTAGGCAGAAAATCATGACACATGTTTTTGTTCGCTCTTAAGTTATGTATGGAGCAGATAAAATAGTCATAAAGACAGTGTGAGTACTAAAAAGTACCCTCTGCTACCAATAATAGTGGCTACTAAAAAGTACCATTTAACAATCAACTATAAATATAGCCATTTAGTTTAATGGGCTACTAAAAAAGTGCCCTTTTTGACTTGCAAAATAATATAATTAATCACCTAATAATGGATTTTACTGTACTACAATCAACCGACTTTAGAATTTATTAAGTTTAAAATAGGTATTTTTTTTTAATCTATGCTGTTTATACAGAAATAAGTAACAGCAAGAACCCTAGCTAATTTATACGAATTGGCGCCAAATCGTCACATGCAGGGTCCCTAGAACCCTAGTAGATCTCTCCATAAATAATTTTCAAAATAAAAAAACAAAAAACACGAACTGCATGTTGCACTTAGCACGCCATTACCTACCTTGTCCGCTAGAATCCGAAACCAATTCATCTCTTAGTTTTTCCAGCTTTTTTTGTAACTTTTCGTTCTATTTCTTGGCGATTCTAGACGCCGAATTGTTCACACTTTTCTCTCTTTTAGGCATTTTTTTCAATAAAAAATACGTAAATATACCAAGAAATTAAGGAGCAAATTTCACAAACACTTCGTCACCGAGCCCAGAAAAATGCAGTGGCGATGGCGCAGTTGTTATCTGTCAGCGCGGCCGCCAACCGACATTTTGCGCGCCAACTTTAAACACTGTCAGTGGGATTTACTAAAAGGGTTTAGCTTATTTTAGACAGGTCCTAAGTTTAAGTGAAATTAATTAATTAAGCATTTTATACCAACTTCCTTGAGTTTTGGAGATAGTTTCATTTATAAGAATAATTTTAATTGTTTTTTTTAGTGAACAATCATCTTAACACAGTCTTTTGTTGGATTTAAGAAGAAAATTTTCATTTAAAAGAAGTTTTTTTTAACCCTAGGTGGGGATCTAAATGGTAAACACTCTGTTGAGCTTGACTTGACTTTTTATGTTACTCTTATTAAAACTTACCCTTGTTTATTGATTTTCGCGATTAATACTCACGGTCACAAAACCATTTCGATATGTAATCATAAAAATAAGAATTAGATTAACTTTGTATTTATTTAAAAGGGGTTTTTATCTATCAAAAGTATGAAAAAACTTTACAAACACAAACCAATCGCAATCGCAAACCACAAATAAAAATATTTCATCAAAGTAGGTCATGAAAAAACTGCGGCTAAAAACATACCTAAATCCAACTGATGCGTTCACAAAGGAGTCATGTCGACTCAAAAAACTGTTCGGTGCTGCAGAGTTGAGACCTTTGAGTGCGATCTTTCAATGGAGAGCTTTGTTTGATGATTAAGCTTTTAGATAAACTCGATGTTTTAATTTCAGTTCTGTTTGTAAATAAATGAATAAGTACAGTTGTTTTGGATTTTTTTCATTCGAGACAGTTTTCGTGCATAATCAGTGACCTTTGCTTATGTTTGTTTTGCCTCGTAGTGCCCTCATAAATATATTCTTTGTGGTGAAAACGGGTTCAAAATATGGCGTTTTTCTGGACAAAATTGGAGGTGTTTTATTGATTCATAAACAACTTGGAATAATAAATAAGGTAAATTAATTCTTGTAAAAACGGTTGCTTAGGGAAAATATAAAGGAACTTATTAACAATTGCACAAACAATCCTTTCTGGGGGTATGAATTTAAACCACCCCCCAGAGGTGGTCTCAAAAATCATCAACTTTATAACCTCAAACACAGATGATGAAGCTGTTATGTGCCAAATTTTTGGCGTATTCACCATTTGCTATTTTAAAACCTGTCAAAAAAAATTAGTTTTAGGGCAGTTTCTCCTAAAATATGGAATATTTTGAGAAAAAAGCAGTTTTTCTGTGGTATTTTGCAATGACAATACAAAATAATCAATAACTTTGTATCTTTTCTGTATGGGTAAGTGTGTTTTGAAAATGGGTTTTAAAATTTAGTACCCCCACGAGTGTAAATATTTAGACCTGTGGGGGTTACTATTTTAGATCTTAGTAAATCCCAGTGTGTGACTCACGGCCAGAAAGGTATCACTACAGGAGTTACGGAAATATTCGAAATATTTAAGTAGGACAATAAGTAATCATGTCAAAAAAATAATCTAAAATGGATACCCAGTACCCCATCACCTATACAACTAAAGTAGATATATATAGAAATAAACAAAATATCGTAAAAGAAAAAAAAACAAAAGGAGTTTAGAACCTTATAACTTGATTTACATAAAATGAAAAAAAAGATTCATTATTACAATTTATTAAGTAATACTTTTAAGGAATCATTGAATATATCACAAAGTTTTAAAAAAATATTAAAAATGTTAGAGAAATAACATAATGGCGCTCTAGTAAGCATATTTGTTCTGGGGCGATAACAATAAAAGTTAGCGTACTTTGCGCACTCAATCCAAGGAACTATAAAATTTATCTCATTTAACAGTTCACCACAATCTACTTGATCATGTATTATTTCAAACAAAACAGAAATTGCTAATCTATGTCTTCTTGTTTGTAAAGAGACTTCAAATCTACTCAGTAATTGAGCATGATCAAGCCCTCGATCAGGATAAAAATAAATTATGTATTTGAAATTAACTCTGTATTTCGGACTTCCATTGTATCTATTTTATTTATATACGACGTAAGTTTAAGAAGTTGGATCCGCCCAAGGGGCTTCCAAATATTTGGAATTTCAACACTGAAAATACGCATGGTTAAAACAACACCGAATGAAGTGGACAGAAGCAAACGTTTTGCACAAGGAGTCACACTGAAAGAAACGAAAATTTCTTAAAGCTGCCTTTATTGGGCAGAATCAGGGTATTTTCAGTAACTAAGCGTTAAAATTCCAAATATTTGGAAGCCCCTCCTTGGGCGGAGCCAACTTCTTAAACTTCACGGTTGAGTAATTTCCCATAGTATATAAGTACGTAGCCTTAGGAGTAGATTGTAGTTTGCACCTGAAGACGATCAGAGATTGTACTGATCGAAACGTCGTGTATAATTAAAATATAGACAATGAAAGTCCGAAATACAGAGTTAATTTCACCATCCCCCTTCTTAGCAAGATTCTTTAAAAATCTCTGTTGCACAACAAAAATATGTTTATTGCACTCACAACTTAAGAAGTTGTGAAGAAATCTGCTACGTACACTGGGTTTAGGCTCTAGTTTGTCCTATTTTACAGGATTTTCAACTTTTAAATAATTATTTCTGAGTTTACGTTTATTTCTATGCTTCAGAACAGATACATTAACCAAATGACCATTTTATTGTTTTGATCTTACCTTAAATTTTGATGTTTTATTTTGGTTTTGGATTAAGTTTTTTTAAATATTTACGAAAAACAATTTTTGAGTTGTATTATTAGTGTAACGGAAGAAGAAATAAATCTCGCTACCACCATCAGGGCCTTTATTCTTGACGTGAGAGACAATTGAATGGAATTATGGAAAGGAGTACGTTTTCTCATATTTATGCCAAACGCTTTTACGAGTAACGCGAAAGCCAAATAAACACGACCGGTAGATATCTGATCTATTAAAAAATTCTACTACTCGGCGCTAAAGGAGATATATTTTGTCTAAATTCTCCATCGTGGAGTTTGTTGCAAGGATTTAGAGAAATATCAAAGATCCTAAACTCCAGAAGTTTGTTAAAATAGATTATTTTTAACTAAATTATTCATCCCACGCGTTTTGGATATTAATAATCCATTTTCAAGAGGTAACCTAAAACAATGAACATAAATTGACTGTAGAAGCAATAAAAATTAACTGAAAAGATATATAGGGTGGACACAAAATTCCGCACTTTTTGGATTGGCTATAACTTTGGACATAAGTGCTGGATTTTTAAAGATATTAGTTTTTTGGAAAGATAAAAAGTGATACTTTTTCGAATCAGTTGAAAATTTAAAAATTTTTTATAAATCCAAGATGGCGGACAGTTTTAAAAAATGTGTAATTTTCAGCCCCCCTGAAAAAAAAATTATCTGCGACAATGAACAAGCCCTAAGACTTTCACTATAAACGCTCATTATTTATGTCTAGATTGATGTATCATTTAATTAAATCGGTTGAGAAATAAAAAAGTTATAAGCTTCTAGATTATGAGTGTTTGGGCTTAACATTGGAAAAAATCACCGTCGGCCGGCCACCGTAGCGCAGTGGGCAGCGTATCTGCTTGCCGCACGGTAGGTCCCGGGTTCGAATCTAGGCTAGATGCGTGGATATTTTGTGTTTGTCTTTCATTTTGCTTTCACTTCGCTAACACTGGGTATTGATCCTGTAATCGATGGAAAGTCCCAGTATAATTAAAAAAAAAAGAAACATAGGGAAAAATCACAAAATTACATATTTTCTCAGTTTGCTATAACTTTCGGCTTGATTACTTAATTTAAAAAAAAAATTGTTTAAAGAGACAAAACATAAGAGTTGCGTCCGTTTCTTCAAAATTTGACATAAAAAAAATCAGGATGGCGGATAGTTTTAAAAAGACTTAGGTTTTACACGCCTTTTTTTAAAGTAAGACACTGGACAAAATATAAATTAATATTTCTATGTCTCCATTTTTTCTTCGTATATCGAAGTATCACCTAATTAAATCGGGTAAAAAATAAAAAAATAATAGGTATTTAGATTTTTAGTGTTTTTCCTAATTAAATAATAATTAGGTTAGAAGTTATAGCATATGAAAAATTTATGTAATTATGGGTTTTTTTTTAATGCCAAGCCAAAACAGTCGTAGTCAAAAAACTTATAACTTTTTTATTTCCAAACTGATTTAATTAAATGAAACTTCAATATACACAAAAATAATGAGCGTTTGCAATGAAAGCTTTAGAGTTTGTTCAGTGTCGCACATAATTTTGTTTCAGGGGGGGGGGTGAAAATTACATATTTTTCAAAACTGTGCGCCATCTTGAATTTTTTAGAAATTTTAAATTTCGAACCGAATCGAAAAACTCTCACGTTTTATATTTCGAAAAAGTCAATATTTTTCACAATCGAGTAATCAAGTCAAAAGTTATAGCCAATCCAAAAAGTGCGGAATGTTGTGGCCTACCCTATATTTCAAGGTGTAGTGGGTTAAAGAAAGTAAAAAATATTATTGATACGTACAAAATGACGAATTTTGTAAAAAACAGGCAAATTGAAGTTTATATGGTACCTGTTGACGCACACTAATAAACATATTAAAAAACAACAGATTACAAGTAATTTTTTTTAAAAACTGGGACTTTCTATCCATTACAGGATCAATGCCCAGTATTAGCGAAGTTTTTGCAAAGTTAAAGACAAACACAAAATATCCATGCACCTAGCCGGGATTCGAACCCGAGACCTTCCGTGCGACGGCTGCCAAATTAAAATTTATAACCAATTAACAATGTAAAATACATGTGTGATCGAATTCCTTAAACTAAAAATCGTAAGTTAAAATAATTAGTAATAACAAACCGCTGAGTTAATGTAAATATTTAAAAAAAAGATAAAATTACCTCCATCTTTAACTTTTCAAGAATCTAATTTGGTATGGAAAGTGGCAAAACTAATTTTTAAAAAACAAAATAAAAGGATATCGAATACAAACTATTAAAAAGGTGATAGTTAAAAAATAAATTTAAAATGAAAATTTTTTAATTGTGAGAAAAAACTGGGAAAAATTATTGTATAGAAAACAGATTTTAAAATTTTAATTTGTCAAAACAATTTAAAATTCTTGCTGCCTCCACGTATAAGTTGGGTATTTGGTCATTTAAAGACGTGCAGTTTTAGCCCAGTCAAGCTACATTCCCTCCCCACCCTCAACGAAACTCAATTTGGATATTGTACAAATTATGTACTAATTATGTACATTAAAAATTTTTGTACTTGGTGAATAATGGGGTTATTTGCACTTAAAGGGGAGGGGGTGTGGCTTAATACTAAGCTGCACCCCCCATGCTTTGTACTAATTATGTACTCTTAAAGAAGAGTACTTTTAATTTACAAAAAACATCGGTTCCTAAGATTGTTTGTTTGTTATGGAGTGTGTAGCTTGATAACAAGGTACACCCCTCTTTGCTTAAGGGGATCCGATGAAAAGTGACTATACCAGAACTTTTTTTTTATTTTAAAAAAGTCATTATACCGTAATTTGCTACTAATTATGTACTAATTTCGTTCCCTTTTAAAAAATTGCCTACCATCAGGATAACTTGATTTTTTTAAATTTATATGGGGTGTGTAGCTTGATATCAAGGCACCTAGGAAAGAGATTTTAAAAAAATAATTATGCCATAATTTGCTACTAATTATGTACTAATTTCTTCCCCTTCTAAAAAATTGCATACTCTGAAGATAACTTAATTTTTTTTTATGGGGTGATTGATATCAAGCTACTAAGTTATCTTGAGAGTAAGCAATTTTTTAGAACGGAATGAAATTAGTAAATAATTAGTAGCAAATTATTTTTTTTTTCAAATCTCTTTTCTGTGCAGAGGCGAGTGTGCTGTGTGGAGATATCAAGCTATACATTATATAAAATTAAAAAAAATCAAGTTATTTTGAGAGTAGGCAATTTTTTAGAAAGGGACGAAATTAGTACAAAATTAGTACACCTTGATATCAAGCTACGCACCCCATAACAAACAAACAAAAATCTTAGAAACCGATGGTTTTTGTAAACTAAAAGTACTCCTTTTTAGGAGTACATAATTATAGTCCGATTTTTTGATGACCGGACTGACGTCATTTTTCCCTCTGAAAACGTATTTCTTTGTTATCAACCGTTCGCATGTCAAATAATTTGTTGTTGTCAATTTGAAGTAACAGTTGAAACAATGAACGACATGACTTTTTTTACCTATTTATTGTCGCTGTCTAAAACAATGTATCAAATAGAGATACAAAAAAATGACGTCAGTCCGCTCATCAAAAAATTGGACTATATTACAAAATTATGACATATCAAGTTTCATTAAATCTAACCCCCTCTTTTAAGTGCGAATAACTCCGTTATTCATTAAATACAACATTTTTTAAAAGGGCACTAAATTAGTACATAATTTGTATTATTTGTATCCAAATTGAGTAGAAAACCTACTGATGAGCCCACTCTGGTTACCCAGGGCGAAACATCGTTTAATCATTTCTCTTTTCGCTTTGATCTTTTGTGTGTTCCTTGTGGAATGCTCATCCAAGTTTGAATTTTCGTTATTTCCACCCAAGATCTTTTGATCTTTTGTTTTTTAGTTTCTTTTCGGTTGAAGTAACTGATTTGGAGGTTTTTTAACTTCTTTTTTGTTTTAATTGCTTTAGGAGCATAATCCTACTGGAAATAATAACACGCCAGGATGAATTCGTATCAGGTAATTTGGATAAGTACCAGTGCGGCACGATGCCTATTTGTGAGTGGTTCAAGGTTGGAAATCTAAATGTATGATGGTGTTTAATGATGTATAGTGGAGGGTGACCAGTGAAACTACTGATGAGCCCACGTTGGTTACCCAGGGCGAAACATCGTTTAATCATTTCTCTTTTCGCTTTGATCTTTTGTGTGTTCCTTGTGGGTCTCTCATCCAAGTTTGAATTTTCGTTATTTCCACCCAAGATCTTTTGATCTTTTGTTTTTTAGTTTCTTTTCTGTGGAAGTAACTGATTTGGAGGTTTTTTAACTTCTTTTTTGTTTTATAAAAAATGGTATTAAATCGTCTGATAGTTAAGTCTAAGAAATTTAATTTTAAACCTTGTCCTACTTACATAGTGAAATTTATTTTTGAATGGAGGGAATTTAGACATACTATAAATTAATTTAGTTCGTCCAGCGACCCTGTTTAAACCGCAAAAACACCGTAAACGAATCTTCACCAAATAAAGAAGTTCTCGACCAATGGACGATTGACCCCAAATATTATTTTTTCTATAAAATAGTTCATAAAAATTTCCGAAGTGGCGAGATTGAGGTAGCCATAGGGAGTCCATCTTAAGCTTTATAAAAAGTATTGTTAAAAGTGGTCAGGCCTTATACTTTATCTGCAGCGGCGTAGCGTGACTTAAAGGGCGGGGGGAGCGAAGGCTTAAAAGCGCACCACAGTTGTTGGTACCTAGGTATATAATAGTACACTCACAATTTAATGTATAGTGTAAAAAAATGTATTACTACAGTTGTTATAAATAACAAAACTTTTGTATAATTTAAAAATGTTTGAGAAGCACTTCTTGCAATTTGTAAGGCCTTTTGTGCTTCTGAACTCAGGCTTACTTTGGGGGGGCCCTGGAGCTACTTAAGCGACGGAGAGCAAGGGCGGGAGTTCAAAGATAGGACGTTTGTTGGGCGCCAGGTCAGATACCAATTTTAAAGAAAAGGTTAATTTTAAATCCAGAATAAATATTTAAAAATAACTAGAACAATCTAGCATAACTTAAAAAAAATAATTGAGAGTTAAAAAATAAAGACCCTGCTCTTAAAGTCGATGGCTCAAGAAATATTATGACCAATTATTTTCTCAAAGAAGTAACGCAAAATAGTTTTTTTCTATGTTTTTTTTTATAGCTGCGAAAAAATGTTTATTATAAATATAAGTAACGCAAAAATATAAGGAGCCACAAACTTTAGTATCAAAAAGGTTTAAAAAACAATATAATTATTTAACCTACAGGTATGTGGATAGAAACCACAAAATAATATAACTATTTTAGGGACAAACTTCACAAAAAATAAAAATAGATACGTACACGAACACGTTAAAAAAATATAAAAAAATTCTGTGAATTTTGTAAAAATAACAATCGTCTTGTAGCCAAAAAAATTATAATAGCCAAAAGGAAAGTTTCAAAGCAAAAAAAGTTTCGATAGGTTTGTACTTATCTTCTAGAACCGAAGCCTTCACAATGGCTTCGCAGTTATCCAAGCACCAAAAATCCTAGCTTAGAAAGTAGTTTGAGACCTCAGTTCTTCAGATAGATTACAAATCGGTAAAATGGCTTGAAGCGGGAAAGGTTAAGCAACGATAGCTAGACTAGCAGATAGATCTAGGTAGGTTTGTGGATTTGTAGACAAAAGCTTATTTGGTAGACAGAATCCTAATTTGTAGTTTTGTAGATAGACGCCTATTGAGAAAAAAATGAATAATGCAACCGGGAAAAAAATATAAATTAGCTGGTTACAGAACAAAAATATAAAAAATAGAAAAATGGAAAAGTAGAAACCTGGTTTTTAAGCACGACACTGGAATAACCGTCACAAAACGTTTTCAATTTACTGAAAATCAGTGACGTGAACTCAGGCTTCTGTTAGAATTGAAAGATAAAGACGAATGGGAAAAATATGCATGGGAGTTTTGTTAAAGAGAGTTCATAAAAAACTAAAGTTTAGAAGTGGTACTGATTAATCGAAAGGAACCAATCAGAAGCTGCTGTGCAATTGCGCCAAAAATTAGTTATTAAATTGTTGTCTATTTTAAAAAGAATTGAGATGTTGCCTAAAATAAAGACTGTAATTAGTTTAGTCATCATACTGAAAAATTATGAAAATGCATTTCCTTCTTATAAATAATAATAAATAAATAAGATGTTTATTTGTTCAAATCCAAAAATTACAAAATCAATAGAAAGATAAAAAATCAAATAAACATACAAAATCACCATTTAAGTATAATATACTTTTCTTAAAAGAGCTGATTTCGAATTTGAAAATTTAACGGTTTCTCACAGTATACCGCTTTAATATTATTAGTAATTTTACTGTAGTATTAACCTTTGCAAGGTTTGTCTAATTATTTAATTCAATGAGAACAATAACGAATGCTACTACAAAAATCTGAAATTAAAAAGTAAAGGAAAGAAAATTTAACCACTACTTACATAGAAAAGTGTTGCAAGTTCGTTTAATAGTTATTTTTAAAGTAAGGTTACTTTATTTTGGATGGTATACTTGTACAGATAAGAATGTGTTGGAAAGTTAAGTTAGGCGGCAGTACTGTGGATTTAATTTTTAACAAAAATCAATACTTTCCGACGAATATAAAAATGTTATCTTTGTTTATACAGGGTCGATCCCTTATACGGAACGGTGTTTCTAGCGGGTTAGAATTTGGTTGAATAAAAAAATCCAAAAACACGTCAACTGAGATTTTTAATTTCCTTTAATAGTGTTATCTTGGATTTTGTCTATGTCATTTAGTTTACGAGGGATGGCAATTTTTTTAATTTTTTTTTTAAATAGGAAACCCTCTACATTTTGCAATTTTTGAAATCTGCAAACAATTCTCTCTTCACCAATACCACACAGTAGAATCTATCTTTTACGATAATCAAGATATTTTTATCTAAATCTGTATGGAAAACTTCAATATTCATTTAAATATCCCCCGTAAAACAGGGCATAGACAGCAATTCCATGCAAGTTTAAATGCCTCTATCTTCGAAACCATAAGAGATAGAGTATTAGTGTGTGCTATTGTCAAAAAGATAATTTTTTTTAGAATTCAAAAATGTCAAACTATACAGGGTGTCTATTTTTAAAAAAAATATTGTTTTGGCATACCTCGTAAACAAAATTCAAGATAGCACGATTAACGAAAATTAAAAGTCTCAGTTGACGTGTTTTTGGATTTTTTTATAAAATGGAATTCTAACCCGCTAGAAGCTCCTATCGGTTTAAAGAATCCACCCTGTACATTATTAGCCTTTTAAGACTTATTGCTAGATGGCAGGCCGCGCACTGTTTCCCTTTATAATAAGAAAATTAAAAAAATGAGGGAAATATATGAAATCTAGAGAAAAGATAAAAATTAACTGAAAGAGAAAAAGTATAGGAGCCAAAACTATTAAGAGAAAAATGTTAAAATTATAAGAAAATTGAAAGAAAGAAAATAAAAGTATTTGAGTTATAAGAAATTAAAGAAAAAATGTAAAGGATACAAAAGTAGCCGTTACACTGTTTTTTATCATAAATGGAAATATTTCTTCTGATTTCCCAATTTTATCTCCTAGGTGGATTAAATAAACAAATTTTGTAGAATATCTAATATAAAATGACAACACTGTATATTTTTTGTGAGTCAAAGGATTTCGGTCAATTTAACATTTATTTAAGAAATCCTTTTACAACGCCAAAATTTCACAGTGTTAACTGCTTCTTCGGGGTTGTCGTTACAAAATTTTAAGATTTCTTTTTTATATTATAGAGTAAGATTCGTCCAAAACGAAACAGAGGCATTTTCAGGTCGGACACGTCGATTATTTATTCGAGGGAGACACTTTTTTGCTATCTTCAAATTTTTATATCACGCAGCCTTTTCGAGGGGTTAGGTTTGACCCCTACATTTTGAATAGAAAAAGTACGTCAAGTGATACCTTGTTTTGAAAGTGTCTTGAATTTCTTTACAATCGTGTAAAAATTTCGAAAATCTATTAATTAGTTTTTGAGATATTCTCTTATACAATCCTCAAATTGTACAGATAAAGTTCCCTTCTCGTAGAAATGTATCCTAGAAAAAAAATAATCTAATGAAGATCGACGTGGCACGGAAAATTGACTGTTGAAAAATTTTGTCTTTGTACACTTTTTCCTATTAGCCTTTAAAATAAACCCCCTAAAATCAAAAAGCATTAAAAATCCGACAAGGTCTTTTAAATCACAATCTTATTTTTCGGAAAAAAAACAAATATTATAATTATTAAGTAAAAATCTAGAAACAAGAAGTAGTCCCTCATAAAAAAGGATTTTCGATTATAAAAATTGGTCCTGGTTTTGGTTGATAACCTTGACATTGCTTTTTGACAGCGGTTCTAAAATAATGACGTCATTTATAATATTGTGAGGATATCTTTGATTTTACTCAGAAAAAGACTACCTATAATTTTGCAACATTGTAGGTATTATGTTTGCAACCAAAGAGCCGAACCAACCTCCCAGGCTGGTTCTAAAATTTCATAACCGGGTTCCAACTGTGACGTCATTGTTTTAAATCGATATGACCGGTTCCGGTTTTGGTTCAACCAGAATCAGGACCAATTGTAAATCGAAATTCTATTCTATTTTAAGACGCCCCAGATCAATTTAACTTTTACATATAATAAACCATTAGATAGACAATTTCTGTACATTGAATATTATATTTCTTAAAATTTTGGCTGGTAAATGGTAATGCCTTTAACCCAAAGTGTCATAATTTTTTTATATGTTGTAGTACTGGATCAACAAAGCACAAAAATAACAAAAACGAGATAGGGAGCAGGATTACTTTCTGAGATATGGAGCTTTAAAGTTGACGTGTTTTTAAACTATATTTTTAGACATAGTCCAAGTTTTTTTTCCACAAATTTATTGATTACCGCCAAAATAAAATGACTCAAATCTCTGTATGTCTGGAATAAAACACCCCTTTCTCCCATATAAAAATGTTTTTATATGGTTTCTTTGGTACCACCAGAAAAGTCAATGATTTGTAAGTTTTAAAAAAGAAAAAAACGACTGTTTTGTAAAAAATTACAATTCTGATTTTCTTTAAAACGAACGGCCAGATTTAAAAAAAAAAATTACATATGTTATTAAAAATAACCACACTTAGCTAAAAAAAAACATTTTTAGCTTGAGTGGTACCATGAATATCGAAAAGGGTAGGCATCTTTAATGTTTTTTAATATTTTTTAAATACAAAAAGTGATTTTATAACTTATAGGTAGGCTATACAAACTTTTTATGGACAAATCTAATCCAAAAGCTTAATATCAATATGTTGGTACCAATTAGTACCCATTGGTACCTGTATTTGATGACCAATCAAATTGTTCGTGTGATATATGCTTTTAGGCTAACTTGAGGTCGCCGGCAACGAATTTGATAACATTTTTCCGGTTACTATTACTGTTTTTCTAGGAGAATACAGTAAAGCGTTTTTCCTACTCAAGTGCGGAAAGTGGTTTTTACGCATGCATTTTCGTGCAAAAAGTTAAAGTTAATGCTCTTAAGATATGGTTAATATGGCGGCATGCGGGGACATTTTTTTTTTTTAAATCAAGGTAGGCTGTGACACCTTGACCCAGACAACGTCAAACTTTTGCTCAAGAAACGGAATAATTTTACGCATTCTATTGGGAAAATAGTGTAAACAACCGGAAAAATGTTATCATATTCGTTACCGGCAACCCCAAGTTAGCCTAAAAGCATATACCACACGAGCAATTTGATTGCAGAAATAGAGGTACCAATGGATACCTATTGGTACCAACATATTCGTGTGAAGCTTATGAATTGAATTTGCCAAGAAAAAGTTTGTACAATCTACCCATAAGTTATTTTAAATCACTTCGTATTTCACCAATATTTTAAAAATATATAAATATTATAAAAATGATTTTTTAGCTTACGGATATTATTTTTATTAACATATGTCAAAACTAAAACATAATATATCAAAACTATTAAAACCTGACCGTTGTTTTAAAGAAAATGAAAATTGTCATTTTTCAAAAAACGGTCGTTTTTTTTCTTTTTTAAAACGTACAAATCAGTGACTTTTCTGGTGGTACCAAAGAACCCATATAAAATATTTTTACAAGCATGGAAAGGGTATTTCATTCAGGATAATTTAGAAAATAATAATTTTATTTTGGCAGTAATAAACAAAGTTCTGGAAATAAAACTTGAACCATGTAGCCTTAAAACACGTCAACTTTAAAGCTCCATATCTCAGAAAGTAATCCTGCTCCCCACCTCGTTATTTTTATTTTGGTGCTTTGGTGATCAAGTACTATAACTTATAAAAAAATTATGACATTTAGCGGAAAGCCATTTCCAATGTAATTTGTGCAGGGTTCTTTAATTTAATGAACACAATCGAATTTGTTTTGGGGAAATTCGAAAAAAAATATTTTCTCTGAAAATTTCACCTTCGCTACTTAGGTCTAACTCCGGACTTTGATCATTTATATGACTGTCATTTCAGTCTTCTTCCAAATCGGTTTCCTGATCACTAATAATAGTTTGGCGTCAGAAATATCGCCATCGTCATCCCAAAACGTATAAGGTAAGCCTTTTGCCTGCTGCTGTGTCAAGGGTCTCTTTCTGTCTCTTAAATTCTCTATTATACTTCAAAATAAAAAATTGGGAAAACTTGCGCTTACGGTTTGGCGAGGTCAAATTCGACCCTAAGGACGCACAACACCACTTTGATCGCCAGTCCGAGAGCAACTGATACATGATACATCAGCCTGATGTGCGTACGGTGTTTCGTTTTTATGGATATGTGAAATACATTTCTGTTGGGGTCATAATTTAAGGGTTAAGATATTTTGGTACAAAAAGAATATTAAACAAAAATCCTTTTGTAAATCCTGCTAATAATAAATAGCGTATAAAGTCAAACCAAAGGCTATGCAAAAACTAAAAATGCTGCCTTAAAAATATCAAGACGTTAATGCCTTCACAGCGCGTTAATAAGCGATAAAGACACATAATGGAATGGAATAGAAATAATTTTTTGTAAGAGGTGCAAGGGGTCTAGGAGGATATTTTTTCACAGCCTTTTATGATAAATTCACCCTTAAACAAACAGTTGGTACCCGAAACCAAAGATTTAAGCATTGAAAAGTACTTTGCTGAACACGTTGAACTTCATCACCTTCGAATGTGGTCGTAGAAAACGATACTTTTTTGTCACTTCGATAATTTTGAGGGACCCACCCCGTAAAAAGAGTAATTATATTATTTTAAATCATTATTAGTCCACCATACCAATATGGTATGAGGGACTATTCAAATCGTTAAATTTTGACTTTTATGAGTTACTATGCTCCGAAAACACCTTAATCGACGAAAGTTGTCTGTCGGTCTGTTGTCTGTCTGTGTACACGATAACTCAAGAACGCCTTAATCGATTTTAACGAAATTTGGTACAGAAATGCTCTATAGGCTAACCATGCACTGATTAGCTTTTCGGCAGGGTGGTGGGGATTAAAGGGGGAAAAGGTGGATAAATATTCAAAGAAATTGTAACTTTGGAACAAAAGCAAGTAGCGATATACGCTTTCAGACTTAGTGAGTTTTCATGAATATGGACTACAAATTTTGTTATTAAATCCAACTTCGTGGGAGCTTTAGTTTCCAAATTATTTGAAAACATGTTAAAATATATGAAAAAAATCATAACTTCTTTAATGGATAACGACCGCTGGTATTTAGTTTGTAGGAATAACAGGATTTTCGGTCCAAATTCAAAACTAATTTATTAAAACTCTTTTATAAAATCAAGCTTTCGGAACGTTTTGTTCCTTCTTCAGGGCTAAAATTAATTAAAACACAGAAATAACATTCAGAACAACATTACGAGCATCCATAATAATTTTGTTTTAAATAGTCAAATGGTACATATTTTATATAAGTTTAATTTAGTTTGTCTATTGTTTTCTCTTCATACATTTGTAATTTGGAAGTCTTTTTTTATTTTTTCATGAGTATAATAATAATAATAGTATAAATATATAAAATTGTAGAGCTTTGAAGATTTTTTTTTTGGATCTGTTGTTTTTTTACTTTTATTTTAAAATTATATGGCAGAAGTATAAATTGTCATGAATGAAGTTTAAGGGTACTGAATTTGATAATATTGCGAACCAACTAGTAAAATTTTTAAATTAGGTTTGTAAAGTATATTTACAAAAATAATCTTTTTTCTAGGTTTCTTTCTTTATGTAAAATTATTGTTGTTGTAATTAGGATGATGGTGAGTTTCTATAATGTGTTTTGAAATGGCTGTAGTATCTTTTTGTAATCTTATATCACTTTTGTGTTTGTTTGTCCAATATATGTTAATGTACAGTTATTACAACATTAGTTTGTAAATCTTGTTGATCCTTATCTTTGAGTTTTGTGTTTAAATTACCTATTGTTTTATTAATCTTAAATGAAATTTTAACTGTTTCGTTTATAAATAAATTTGATATATTTTCTGAAAGATTTTGTATGTATGGGATTGAAGCATATCTAATTATTTGGTTATTTTGAATGTTATTATTGAGATGATTTTCGTGATTTCTTCTGTTAAAAATTATTTTATTAAGTAGTGAGTTGGGATGTGATTAAAATAATTTTTTAAGTTTTGTTAGATTTCTTTGTTTTAGAGAAAGGTGAACTATTTTTTCAATTCTATTATTTAGAGTAAGAATTAAATTAATTTTTTGTTTATAGCTGTGATAAGAATTGAAATTTATGTATCGTTCGGAATTGGTTGGTTTTATGTACCAATCTGTTATGACAGTGTTATTATTTCTAATTACTTTTGTGCCCAAAAATGGTATGCTTGCATTATTTTCAATTTCAATGGTAAATTGAATTGAATTATTATAATTATTAAATACTTCTAGAATTTCTTGTTGATGTCAAAAGGTACGGTGGATATTATATCATCTACAATTTTTTTTTTAAAAAGGTATTTGAAATGAGAGGTTTGGTAAACAATGTTCAATAAGATTAAGATCATATAGAACGTATTGAGCTAGAATAGGAGATATACCACTGCCCATAGGTGTTCCTAAAATTTGTTTATAATAGTTATTTTGATAAGATAGATAGTTTGTGTTGAAAATAAATTGTATAATTTCTAGAAATTTTTCTTGTGTTATATTACAGTTTGTTTCTATAGTAGACAATCTTTTTATTATGCTTTTATTAACTAGCTCTAAAGGGATATTGCTAAATAAATAAATTTTAGAAGTAAAGCAGCTATTGGTATGCGGTTTTCAGATTTTGGTTTTCGTAAATGTTACCCAAAAATTTTCATTTCCGTTCAGCATAAAATAATTGATTGTATCGTGAACTATCCGTGCTTTCTAGCAGCACCAATTTTTTTTTCCCATTAGGTTACATATTAGAAAAAATGTTATACCCAATAGCAACGTGACTTCTTTTCTGTAATGTTATCTAGAAGAAAATGGTTAGAAAATAATAAAAATAAATGACTTTTTATATAAATTTTGAGTAGTTTATTCGAGAGTTTATTTCATTCAACACGTTATATGCTAAAATGCGTACAGGGTGACTACTAATTTGCAGTGATTAATTTGCAGACGAGTCATCTTTAGTTAAAATAAACGTTAGAACGCTACCTATTAAGCATGATTATCTCTGTCGATATCACGTTATTTTGAAATGGGCTATGTTGGATAATTTTTTAAAAATGACCAAAAATGGCGCCGCAGGTAATGTTTAATATAAAAAAAATGTCCTAAAATAGTGCCGCAGACAGATTTCCTAAAGGAGTGCTCGCAAATTTACAAAATAAACAAACAGAGAAGACACAAAATATTATACGCGTGCGGTAAAGTACACTTTACCGCGCATATTTGGGTGCGGAAAGAAGTACTTTACCGCACTTGGGCAGTAAAGTTTCTTTACCACACTTGGGCGGTAAAGTTTCTTTACCGCACTTGGGCGGTAAAGTTTTTTTTTACCGCACTTGGGCGGTAAAGTTTTTTTACCGCACTGATCGGTACCTTCGACATGACATCCTGCATGCTTATAGTAGCGAACTATCAGTGACCTTTTTGCTCTGTGGCTAGTTGACAGCATTCAAATATAGATTTATCAACAAAAAAATTGACATTAAACGTAGAGCTTGTCATAGTTGGCTATGGTAGGTATCTCATGGCAACCACAAAAAACAATACAACTGAATACAGACAAACCATACTTACTTAACTACTAGCATAGTTTTCGTCGTTTTAGTCGCATTAAGCTCTTAAATAAGTTAAAAATGTTCAATACTGATGAAGAGATGGTGCCTGATGAGATCCTGGAGACTGCACGCCAAGCCAATGATGAACTGATCCCGGAAAAATCCAAACACAGATACGATAAAGAAAGAAAGTTTCTTCCATGAAAGAAGAGGTATTTTTAGCATATTTTAAGGAACACTCGATGCTTAAAATGTACCTTAAAATAAAAAAAAAATATTGATTTAAGTCAATATTACAAGCTGACGGCCTATATGAAAAATTAAATAAGGGGTTCAGACCGAAAAAATCCAAAGTTTTGGAGAAAACCGAAACAGATAAATTCTTGACCAGTGCACCAGACGAAACTTAGGTACCTAATGATAAAAGTTGCCACCATTTTTGGAATCGCTGGGAAATGCCGCAGGGATGAACTAATAAAGATGACTGTTGATGATATTGAGGAAAAACAAGACATTTTGCTAATAACCATCCCAAACACAAAAACTGTGTCAAGAAAATTTGTCGTTTGTGACCCTGATGATAAATCTAACTACATAGATATTTATCGAAAATATAAAAATCTTCGACCCAAAGATACCAAGCAACGCCGTTTTTTTGTTGGGTACGCCCGTGTCAAATATTCCAGGCAGTGTGTCGGAGTTAACAGTTTCGGCAATATGCCATCCGACATAGTCGGATACTTGGGATTACAAAATCCCGAACTATACACTGGTCATGGCTTCCGTCGATCATCAGCAACTATGTTAGCAAATGCGGGGAGCAATTTAACAAACGTAAAACGCCACGGTGGGTGGAAGTCAAACAGTGTCGCAGAATCGTACATAGAAGACTGCATAGAAAATAAAAAAAGCTAGCTCTATATGTTTATTTTTTCACTGTTGTCATTATTTTCATTAAAAAAACAAATTTTCTCTAAATCTTTTCTATTTTTACTAAAAAACAAAAATATTTTTGGAGTGCGGTAAAGTTTCTTTACCGCCCAAGTGCCGTAAAGAAAACTTTACCGCACACAATTATTTATAAACAAGTAAATTAATATTTTTTTTTATTTTCTCTCTTTTCTCAAAAAAAAATCACATAAAAAATAGATAAAATATACCTATTTCTGTATTTGTTCCCAAATTGTAAAGGAACTCGCGGTGCTCATAGGTAAAATTTTGTACCTAACACATGCGTAAAGTGCCTTTACCGCCCTTGATGACTTGCCCGTGCAACTGCAACTGCCTTCGCCTGCGCACTTAGGTAAAATACTATTACTTAAAAGTGGCATTAAAAATATGTCACGTTTATTCTAAATAGATAACTAAGTGGGACATTATAAATCTGAGTGTTTAATTTTAAAAAATTTTCCGGGTTGGAACCAATTACCGGTGTTTTCCCTGTTTTTTCCGGTTTAAAAAAATTCCCTGGTTTTTCCCGGTGAGTAGACACGCTGTGTGTATGTTATTATTTAGAGCAGAAAAAAACATTTGGAAAAGTTATGAAGCAGAAAATTCAATACCTAAATAAAATACTAGATAATGAATAGGCATGGTGGTAATTTAAGTTTTTTAAAAGATATTTAGTAGGTTTTCACATCGTATACAATACGTATTGAAAATCAAGCATCTTTTTCTTTTATATAGAATGCTCTTTATCGGAACAGCGAACAAACTCTATAAAAGAAAAATAAGACATTATCTTCAAATTGAAAGAACGTCCCTAATTTTTGTTATTTAACTATTTAATTAATTTTTAAATCTTATTTTCTTACTTTTCTGAAAAGAAAAGTTTAAAAATTGATGACAAAATTAGAGACAGATATAACATAAAACACTATTTAGATATTTTGACAAACAAAGCAGATATTCAAAAAAAAAATTAGGCAAAAAGTTCAGTATTTTAAATAACTGAAACCTGACAATATCGTCATTTTCACCAAACGTAACAACTTCCCGTAATACAAACACTAGTAGTTTCTGATACAAATAGAGTAGTAAACTATTAAACATCAAAATATTAAACAAATGTTTGATATGCATGTTTTAAATAAACCGTCAACAAAATCTATACATTAATTACCTAACTCGCACCTATCCCTATCAAATTTATTTAAAAAAAATCATTATGTAGAAAGGTTTTACTCAAGCACTTTTAGTTTTTAATACTTAACTTCTTATACTTATTAACAAAAGTACAACCTTGTAACTGCAATAGTAGTTAATTTACCTTGGTTAACTTCCTGACTGACTTGAAGTCTTAAACAAACAAAATTAATAGGACGCACGGTATGTACCTAACCTATGAAGAAGCGACATATGAAATTATTAAATTCAACGATGTCATTTTAAAACTTGTAAAACGGAATATTTGATTGCCTCTTTGTTGCTCAAAATGGGCCCAATAGATCTTCCTATTCACGATAGATAAAGGATCTGTTAAACAAAGAAAAACATGCTTAAATAAAATATTACCAGACAGGGTACATACATATTATAGAGGAAGGGTCAAAACAAACTGTAGTAATTTGAAATAGACGGTTTTGTGTACGGTGATAGTTTTTATGGCATGTTTACCGTTTAGCAACAGGGTAGATATCCACGATTTTGAATAGGGAAAGTGTTTTGAGTACCACAGTAACCCAAATAATTCAGTATCAAAATGCTGGCACAAACAAAATCTTAAAAATTGGATATATTGTCTGATTACATGCATCATCATTTAAAAAATATTCAATGTACAGAATTGGTCTATCTAGAGATTTATTATATATATATATATATATAGATTAGTTGAGTTTCTAGGTAACTACAGGACTAAAAAATTGATAAAAAAAAAATTACGAGAAAAATAACTGATCTCCAAATAAAAATCATCTGAAACCCTCAGAAGTGAACCAACAGTATTATAAAAGCAGACAGTTCATATATGTAATAATTTTTTTATGACTATAACCAAAAATTGCCTCTGTCTATACTATTATTAATTAAGATATTATTATAAAAATTAGGAACACTATCCTTGAGTAACCTAGGCTATATCTCATCCCACTCTCAACCTCTCCCCAACGGCATGTTTAATTGTTTGCATCCGTTGTTGCAAGGGGTTTTGAGATGAGGAAGGAAAAAACAATAACAGTGTGAGGGGGTAGGGCGGATGTCTATGGCCGTGCCCCCCCTCCAAATTTCAGTGGAGTTTCCCCCCTGGAAAGGTCTATAAATATACTCAAAAGGTCTGAAAATCAAGGAACACTAAAAAGAAGAGAGAAAACACCGTGGAAAAATTTTGAAATATCCTGGAAAAGTCTGGAGACTCCCTGTAAAAGTCTGGCAATAGCCTGAAAAAGTCGAGACACTCTAGAAAAGTCCGAAAACACTCTAAAAAAGTCTGAAAACATCCTGGAAACACCCTGGGTGTCTGATAGAATAGTCTGTAAACATCCGAAAACACCCTGGGAAAACTAGTCTTGAAATACTCTGGAAATGTGAAAGTTTGGTTGTGTGGGTGTATTTGTTCCTCAATCACGCAAAAACGGCTAAACCGATTTGGCTAAAATATGATGAGAAGAGTGATACCTGGATTAAAACATATGCTACTTTTTATTTGCTATTTTGTTCAATGACAGCTCTCAAATTACATTATTTTTGGAAAAACTAGATTTAAGATAAATTAAAAATCGAACTTAAGTGGTTGATAGACGAGCACAAACTACTAAATTGAGGTTAACAAAATGTCATCACAGGCGACAGGTTGACAGGACTTATAAGAAATAATAGGTCAAAAATGCCATTTAAAGAACTTTGGTTGTCGGCTTGTGCAAAATGATTAAAAACCAAGTTGAGTGATAAAACTCGAACGGGAAGTGCTAGAGAAACAAAATTTTGTAGTTGGAACTAAAATTTGCAGGAGAATGACGGAATTTACTTGATTTTTTCAATTGTCAAATTTGACAGTTGACAAATATAGTTACTTTGAAGATAGATAGTTTTTTAAGATAAGAAAGAAATTGTTGTTGATGTCGGACTCTGTGATCTCAATTTATAGAAGTTCCTTAGGTTTTTGTGTAGTAAATTGGATTAAGTCGGTGTTCGACTGTGGTTTAAGACCATGTATCAATATATTGTTTTTTTTTTTCACTTCGAATCTAGGTTAGCGAATTTTTGTGTTGTTTCATCCAACAAAAGTCTTGTTTAAGTAATTTAATTTCTTTTTTTTTTATTTTCTCTTAATTTATCTATTTCCCTTTTGAATCTTTGCAGTAGTTTGGTATATAGATCTTCATTAGGACTTAATTCATTTTTATTAACCATAGCGGAGTGAAGACTTGATCGGCCCGGTAGAACTAGATTTTTGCTGATCTCCGTAGTATAATCGCAGGGAGCTCGTGTTAGGTACCACCTTCTGTACCGATAGTACGAGTGTATGAAGCGACGATTTGGTCGACTCGGTACTAGTTTTATTTCTGCGATATGTGTATCTACGACTGTGTGACGCGTGAAGGTTGTACTATTTGTGATATAAATAGAGCAAGTTTTTAGTGACTTGAACTTGTCTCGTGTTTCCAGTACCCTCTGCTTCAGATTGTCACGAGTTTTTTTAATCAATGTTCAGTACTCTGATCAATTTTGCCATGTTTGTTACATGCTTAGAACAATATCAATATGTCAGCAATGCAGCATGTTTGGTTATGATATTTTAATGCTCGAATTAACTGCACTGTTTATTATTAATAAGTTGACTTAAAAACTTGTAAATAAATTATTTCTTATTAGCTATATTGAATTCTTTAACCGCAACATCGATCATCAATGTTTCTCTCTCAAGTATATCAATTTCAATGCGCACAAATTTATTTAAAAGGTGCGGGGAGATATAATTATTTTTCAAATCTGTCCGCCATCTTCAATTTTAAGGAAATGTCAGCAGGCTTAAAACTTAAATATTTTTAAATTGAAGAAGGAGTCCATTGGTGGAGGGATTTCAAATAAATGAAAAAGCTTTGGTCATTATCCACTGTTTTATTGAAAAAAGGTGTACTGAAAGAAAAGAAGACTTATTGTAAAATTGATATTTGATATTTGTAAAGTTTATATTTGAAAAACAGAGTTATGATTGGTCTACACATCCATCAGACACAAGCACAGTGCCAACCATCCAATGGGAAGATGGAAGAAACGCACAGGGGAAGGCCACCACCGAGCCAGTGAACCAACCAATGGACAGACCAAGCATAACACAAAATTGAAACCTTCAAAAACCCTTAAATCTAATCTTTAACAAAAACTTACCCTAGGGTGGTGCTACAAGTATGGCGACATCTAGTGTCTATGGAAAAGTAGGGAAATTTAGCAGCTACATGGGGAACTGAAAACAAAGAGAGTGGCCTCAGGAAACAGTTAATAATTATAAATTAGGAGGCATGTTTGAGGGTCAGGTATCCCCTGAAAATTTTAAAAAAAGGAGTAGCATTATAATTATTAGTAACTAATTTAATTTAATTAAACCTTTTAAAAGAAAATTCACGTGTCGTTTCTTATTCCAGAACAAATTACAGAGGTCAGGGAAGGTAAATTTTAAAAAAAAATGTTTAGTTGTAAGGGTGTTATAGAAGGAAACTGTATCCAATTATCAGGACCCTATGAGCATCTGCATCCTAAGACCACTATTACTTTGCTAACTGCGTAAACTACACGGTACAGTATTTCGGCTAAAAGTTAAAAACCTTTAAAAAAAAATCAAAATAACACCACTCCGTATCTTATAAATAACCTTATCTATAAATTAAAACTTCAACTTGACTTAAAATTAAACTAAAATTGTAAATAATGATGGAGTTTTGGGAATTTGAGTTGTTTATTTACCCATAATTTGTTTGCCAAAATTTTTGCGAAAATGACACTTAAACTGCCATTTTTGACATCAAATCGCAGGCAAAATGTTTTGATAGAATTACAGTAACAATTCCATTTTTACACGTTATAACACCGCAAGCAAAAAATTTAGCAATTTATAATGTTTAAAGATTAAAAAAAAAATAAAGTCTGGCATTTTATTCCCTATATATTTTATTTATGCTGTTATTTGATTGTGCCAATTGCAATCAGGCTTCTCGGAGGGGGGTGGGGGTTAACCCCAAAACTCCCCTTACGATGCGCCAGTGCTATTAGGGTAATATTAGTTTTTAAGTTTCGGGCTTTTTTTTGAAGCTTAAGCTCTGCTTAAACTAAATTTAAAATCTATGAAATATGTGCGTGTCTATATTTGGATGCACCTAATTTTTACTTTTCTTTTTAAGTATTTTTCTCTTACTTATTTTAGAGAAAAGAAAGTGTCATTTTAAGGAGGCTGGTTTTTTAAAACTAATATCAAATAATAGGCTGTCGTTTTGGGAGAGTGGCAGTTCCAATTTACGAATAAGATGAATTTTAATTAACTTTATAGTTTTAAAGCATAAACTTTTAGCGTCTCTTTTATAGGTAATAAATAAAGGTAAAAGAGTTAAAAAAACATCATTTACGTAAACTCGTATTTACGTAAATTATATTTTAGCCTGGGTTTAATTTTAAAGCCGTTGCACCAGCCAAAACGACCTTAAGACACGTTAAAATTCATATGTTGCAAACTTCACGTTTTTAAATATCAGCGGGCTTATGTTGATTAAGTGGGTGTAAAATGGCTACCCAAACTTTGGACCCATAGATCAAGAAGTAGTTAGGGGGTGATTTTGGTTAGACCTATATTTTGTGATATCGACTCTTATTGTCTATTATTTTGTTTCGCAATTTTTTCGAAATTTATAAAAAGGTTTTTTTTAAGGGTTTTTATGGTACCATTTTGCGTTTTTTTGTTTATTTTAATATGAATTTTTATAGCATCCTAAAGGTTTTATTTAATATAACCGCCATTTTCTCCAATTATAAGGAACTTGTCTAAATTTATTATTTAAACCTACCCATTCCTATCGTTATTTCCACCCAAGATCTTTTGTTTTTTGATTTCTTTTCGATTGGAATAACTGACTTGGAGGTTTTTTTTAACTTCTTTTTTGTTTTAATTTACTTAGGATTATAATCCTACTGGAAATATTAACACGCCAGGACGAATTCGTATCAGGTAACTTGGATAAGTACCATTGCGGAACGATGCCTATTTGTGAGTGCTTCAGGGTTGGAGGTTAAAGTGTGTGATGGTGTTTAATGATGTATAGTGGAGGGTGACCAGTGAAACTACTGATGAGCCCACGCTGGTTACCCCGGGCGAAACATCGTTTTAATCATTTCTCTTTTCGCTTTGATCTTTTGTGTGTTCCTTGTGAGATGCTCATACCATTTTGAATTTTCGTTATTTCCACCCAAGCTCTTTTAATCTTTTGTTTTTTGGTTTCTTTTCGATTGGAGTAACTGACTTGGAGCTTTTTTCTACTTCTTTTTTGTTCTAATTGGACGTTAAAGTGTGTGATGGTGTTTAATGATGTATAGTGGAGGGTGACCAGTGAAACTACTGATGAGCCCACGCTGTTTACCCAGGGCGAAACATCGTTTCAGTCATTTCTCTTTTCGCTTTGATTTTTTGTATGTTCCTTGTGGGATGCTCATCCAATTTAGAATTTTCATTATTTCCACCCAAGATCTTTTAATCTTTTGTTTTCTACCCATGATGTCATTTTCAGAAATCTAATGATGGCGGTCCATAGGGACGGTTAGTCCAGGAGAATTTCATAAAGAACATTTTGTCATATTTGCTTTTATTATTACCAATCTCAAAAATGGGTGGTAAAGTATAACTTTCACGACTCCGTCTTTGCAAGTTTTAAAATGGCGCCCTAGAGACAGAAATAGATCAGGAGAATCTTCGGATATGTTGATGTAAACTGTCGAAGAGCAATCAAGTAATATCATATGTTTTTGATGTTAAACCTGACGTGAATTCCTTTAAAAAAAAATCAACCACCCCTTTTTCTAAGCAGACAATGGTTTTATATTTGACCAAAATTTATATCTAAAAATACAGTGATTAATTATTATTAAGCTTTTACTTGGCATACCCACCCTTAAATGGGCATCTATTAATGTTATTGATAGACCTAGTAGGCTGTGCTGGCCGTATAAAAAAAACTTGGACGTTTGACGTCACTTTCTGGATAAGATAAGTTTAATTAGTTTTCGTAATGACGATTTTCACATTAATTTTATTTTTGCGTTTGCTGAAAAATAATTAAGGTAAGTAAAGCTAGTGAAGTTAATTGAAAAAAAAGGGTAATCGTGTTTAATGGACAATTTTTGAGTTATTATTTGGAAAGGAATTTTTAATTCATTATTGCGGGGGGAGGGGAGGGGCAGGTAATTGTTTATTTAAATGTACTTATCTACAGGGAGGACAATAGTCACCAACAAGATCGGGAAAAGGTAGTTTTTTAATTAATGTATTGGAACTAAGTGGCAAGACTTTGGGCACTTTGCAGAGGTAATAATCAGTAAAAAAATGATCCAATATATGTCACTACCTCTTCCCGAACTTGTTAGTGGCTATCTTCATCCCCACAGATAAAAAACCAAAGCATTTAAATAAACAATTACCAGCCCCCCCCCCCGGTAGTCATAAATTAAAAAAATTCCTCTTCAAATAGTGGAATAAACTGCGAGATCATGTTTTCTAAAAAAAAACCATTCAAAAATTGCCGATTAAACACGAATATCCATTTTTGAAATAACTTTACTAGCTTTATTTCCCATAATTATTTTTCAGCAAACGCAAAAATTAAATTAATGTAAAAATCGTCACTATGAAAACTAATTGCACCTAATCTTGTTTAAAAAGTGACGTCAAACGTCTAAGTTTTTTTATACGGCCAGCACGGCCTACTCGATATTTAAAAGGTGACGATGCCACGTAAAAACTTAATAATTATTCACTATATTCTTAGATGTAAATTTTGTTCAATTGTAAAACCATTGTTTGGTTAGAAGGGGGAGGAAGTTGTTTTTTTTTAGATTTTTTTTAAAAGAAACTTAAAAGAAAAGGAAGGTTTAATATTTAATACATATACTATTACTTGACGGCTGTTCGGCAGTTTACATCAAAATATCCCTAAATTCTCCTAATCTATTTCTGACTCTAGGGCGCCATTTTGAAACTTGTAAAAAACACTTCGTGAAAGGTATACCCTACCACCCATTGCCAGAAGTTCGCAATTTCCAAAAAATTCCGTCCCGACTCCGCTAATGAATTACTCCATATTAAAAAAGGCACGTGGGGTTTAATAAAAAGAAGTAAACACGGATAAAGGCAAGGGTTGGCGTGAAATTTGGGAAGGTTTTATTAAAATCACCACATAAACTTGAAAGCTATATAATTTAGAAAAAAAAGTTAAAAATAAAATATTTGATTTTTTTTTGAATTTTAACTATTTATTTATTTTAACCAATTTAGATTTGAATGAGCTAGTGCTGTAATTAAAAATATCCAGATCGTCTGGCACGTATTTGTTAAACAGTGACATTATCCTAAATTCAATGCTATTTCTACCAACATCTATTCTATTTAATTTCGGATAGAATAGTGGGTTTCCTCTATTTTGCAGAAGAGAGACATGTAGACTCAGGAGAGAGAGAGAAATATTTTCTTCGACATATTCGGAAGGTGTACAGAAGTTTTTTGTATTTGTCTGTCTGTTTGTACAGCAAGATGTTAACAAACTTCCTTTGCACTCTCTGAATTCTAGTTTTATGTACCTCACAGTGAGGTGACCAAATAATTCAGCAGTACTGCAATTGACTCCTTACTAAAGAAAAATATAGAGATTTCAACAATTCAAAACATTTAAACTCTTTACAAGCCCTACACAAAATCCGCCATCCTAAAAGGCTTAAAGCTCAACCAAGTTTTCTCCTGGTTGTAATAAATAGACCATCTAGATCTTTTCTTGCCTTTCTACGATCTGCGCCAATTTCTACTAACCGATTAACCCACGCTACCAGATCCAAACTTTTTTCGGGACATTTTAGTAGTTTCCAGCCTGATGTTGTTTGCGATCAGTTTTCGAACCAAAATTTGGCCGGTTGATAACAGTGTCAAATCATGGATTCTTCTTCCCGAGGCTAATAGAAGGATAAGGGCTAGACGCCTAGAAACTTCTAATATACTGGATTCATTAACGCTATCCTTCCTTATCCAATTAATTAACTTGTTTACGTTCCCAATTAGCTTTTTATTTGGTAAAGGTCTAGAAATCTCTACCGTTTTTAAAATATGTCTAATCAAAGGGTGGTTTGAAAGAATTTAACTCCTTTCGGGGTAGCGATCATAGACTTAAGCATCTTTATTGTTCCTGAAGAAAACTTCTTAACATTATGCTGCTGTATTAATGTTAATATTATTTAATTTACACCAGATAACCCATTGTCCAAGAACTTAACAAAAGAGTTTTATCTTGAACCTCCCAGTCTTTAGTAAGCAACGCCCATCCTGCACTTTCCAGGCCTCCAAAGAAATTGAACATTTGTCAGAGGTTTCATTGAGTTCGCATCTAACAGGTGATTCTGCAGAGTTTTCAGACTAAATGGAGGGGCTAACGACCTGCGTTTGATGTCGCTCCTCCAAAAAAGTTTTTCCCAGTGCTGGTGGTGGGAAAATCCAAGCCAGATTGTAGCTCCAACTTCTGCTGAATGCGTTGATAAAAAGTGCTGCTCCGTCTCTTGCTCCTTTGACGCAAATAGGTCCACCTCGGGAACACCCCATTTTCGAAATATTAAACTTGCATTTTTTTTTGATAGATGCCAATCTGCTAGGGGTTTGGCCCTGGATAGAGAATCGGTCATATAGTTGTATACGCTTGGTATATACTCTGCTCTTAGGTGTACGTTCCACCTCTGAGCGAACAAGTTCCCCCTTGGTTCTTAATTTAATGATAGATTCCTGACCGTTTGGTATAATAAAGCAGTGAAAGTCGTGGGTTTCGGTCATTTGAATTATTTATTATTTTTTATACTACGTACGTTTCGACTTACGCCACCATACAACATTGTACATAAGTAGTTAATAATAAGTGTTCATTCCTTTTTATTAAAAAAATTGCTTGATAACAAAATATCGCCACAAATAATCCTTATAGATCAAACTCAATTTGTCTTTCTTCATGTTTAAATGTCCTCGTTGTTTATAATATTAATTTATGTTTTTAAAAATTTTTGCTAAAGACGGAAACTTTTTTAAATGTTAGTATATTGGAATGAACACTTATAATTAACTACTTATGTACAATGTTGTATGCATTAACTAAATTTTATTATAAATTTTTTAGCATATAATTTTTACCTGATGATGGCGTAAGCCGAAACGTACGGAGTATAAAAAATAATAAATAATTCAAATGACCGAAACCCACGACTTTCACTGCTTGGTTCTTTATGTAAGAGCAATTACCGATCAATTGTCTGATTGTATCAAGACACATTTGTTGACTATAAAACGACGGCTGTTGCCCACTTGAGCTTCCCAGCCTTCGTTCGAGGAGTCGGTTGTTATAAAAATATCTGGACCTTTTTGAAAAAGTGGGGAATTCGGAATTAATTTCAGCCACCAACGAAATTCTTGAAGAACACACGGAGGAATCCAAAATATTTCCTTCGACATATTCGGAACGTGTACAGCAGCTTTTTGAATTTTGCGACAATGTAGCCTTCCTAAGGAAATTGCGAAAGAAGCAAAGTTTAACTTTCCCAATATCCTCTGGGCTAGGAGTAGCACAGTGAGGTCCTTTTGTATGGATTTGACTTTCTTTAGAAGAAGAGAAGATCGTTTTTGGTATCCCAAAAGATTCCCAAGTACTCGATCTTGTTTTGAGATACCTTTTGCGTTTTCTCTGGATTCACACACCAACCCAGGGATTCTAAAAATCAAAGAGTGAAGCACAGGTTTTCGTTTAATATCTCGATGCTTTGATCTGCCAGTAGAAAGTCGTCTAGATCTACTATTACTCGTATGTTTTTAGATCGCAACTGACTTGCTATCCAGTTTGAAACCCTGGCAAATGCTAGGGGAGCACTTGCTAGCCCGAATGGCAGGCAGGTTATTTGATAAACATTCTCCCCGTGGGATATTGACAGAAAACGACGATGGCTCTTCTTGATTGGAATTTTTGATATAAAACTTCCCCTTTGCAAGAATAGAGGAACCCGCACGTGGTTCAGCAATTTGAATTTCTTTCTTCACGTTGAAAATGGCCCTTGCATCTCCATTTGGTTTGGGAATTGTAAACGTTTTTAATAGAAAACCCGTTATGAATGGCGACTGTTCCAGCATGCCTTGACTTATCTTTAACGACATTTCCTTGTACATGCCTACTGTTAAGTATTTTGTTATATTTTGGATTGGAAATGCCATTATGGACGGTTGTTTTACGAAGGGAATCTGATACCCCTGAATTATCTTTAAAACGGATTGAGGAGCATTCCGTCTCTTTTTTTACCAACCTACCATAAATGGTATTTTCTCTTCTTGATTTAGCCTCCGGTGCTGACGAAAATCTATCCTTTTTAGAGGTACTTTCCCTTGCCTCTCTTCTTTTTTCTTGGTTCCCTTCTGCAAAAAATGAGTAGAAGGAGGGGGAATACCATTTAAAACCGACGAAATAAACTCGTGTCGAGGTTTTAAGAAATTTCGTCTTTGCTCAATTACTTCTTCTCTATGACCACAGATTAACTGTAGCAGATCATCCGAAATTGTTTTAAAAATCCGCGTTGCCGCTTAACAACTCTTGATGCATATCAGCTTTAATTTCAGGATGTTTTTCTATTGCTTTATTTAAGACAGACGAAAATGCCTTCCTTTGAATTGCTTGCTGATGCCTTAAAATTAGGGCCACGTGTTATGAAGCTCCAATTGGGGGTGGTGCTGCTGCGAACGTTACCTTTTTTTATCAGGTCATTTAACACTGACCCTATACTTTTATAGGCTTCTTCCTATAAACTGCTGAAAAGTACAGGATTCTGTATTTACGGTCTTCTGCACTTTTCAATTTTTGTTTCTCAGTTTATTCGGCAGGTTCCACGTCTCTGCGGATTACAACCTTTTTTTTTAATTCGAGAGCTGTGCATGGTTGCCTGTGTAGCTTCAACTGCCAAGTACAATACTATGACTCCCTGATGGTTCCTAATAGGGATAAAACAGGTCTGTAGGTGTCTGGATTCTCCATTAGACATTGGAGGCCTGGTCGTAGTGAAGTGAGAAACAACAACGCTTTGTCTGATATGCCACGAGTGTTACTTTAAGTTAAAAAGAACATCTACAACTATCGTCTTTCAAGGGACAGACGAACAATTGAAAATACCTACGGTATCTCAGCCCAAAGATGGAGAATTTTACTTCGACCTATTGACACCAGCACGGAAGTAGGAGAATCAATTTTAAAGGCACCAGTGTTAATGAACAAGTTTTTGCAAAGTAGTAAACTAGATTTGTCAGTAAGTGAAAGAAAATACTGTCCAACAAACTTTACAGATTATGTTGATGAAAATGGACAGCTCTGTGATAGACCATGAAAGAAAGATGGAGAATCTTTCAGACCTGTAACGAGAGTTGGCACCAGTAACTGCTCCAGATCTGTTAAGCAACAAAGAGATGTGCTAGAGGACTACTTTGTATCTAAAGAAGGCGCCCTTTGTTTGCAGGAAGATTATGTGCTAAGAGGTGCTGCTCCTGGAATTTAGTAAGATTGATAATCATTATTAAACTTTTTTTAATAAATTTTTTTATTAAAATTCTTTTTATTTACACATTGCCTATCTAATTAGAAAACCCAAAATTTAGTTTCTTCATCTATTTCTGCTAGCAAAAGGAAAATTTTGGCTTTTACTTTTAGCTTTTTTTTCATCAGTAATTTTGGCCAATGACCACGACAGTCATAAAAAGCAGTAAACTCTAGTAAAATATTTTTTATTGTTGGAAGATACATTTTGTTTTACTTAGCTTATTTTTTACAATACGTAAGAATTTTCTATTTTTCTTATCCACTGATGTTGTTTTGTAGGACGTTTGTAGATGAATCTCATCTTGAGGTGGCTGGAGGGGCTATTTATAACTGCAGCTTTCCCTTTTCCAAAGTACTGGAAACAGGAATCAATACGCCAATAGGATGCTTGCACTCTGGCACGTAGAGCACGATGACGACGGGAAATGTTGAGCGGTTTCTACGTTTACATGTCGAAATATATACTGTAATATTTACCATAACCGGCAGATTTGAAAGCGTTAAGTCTTTCAAAAAATGTCAAAATCGTTTTGTTTAGTTTTCAATCGGTATCAAACATAACTTTTGTACCGCACGACTTCTTACGGCACTGGACGTGTTAATTTTAACTACGCGCACCAGATTATCATGTCCTTACGTTAATTCAATCACTCGGCCAACGCGCCAACACATTGGTGGTAGGTTGTTTTCGATAAGTAAATCCATAGAGCCGATTTTTATTGCGTTGGAGGTTTCTAAGTGTACAAGTAGTAACGTAACCAGCAGGTCCAAAATTTCTGGAACATTTGGGTTATCCTCTGTTACTGGTTGAGTCGATTGCTTGGTAATTCGGTAATATCGTGTTCTGGTAGGGCATTAAGAGGGTGACCAATCAAAAAATGACCGGAGGTTAAAGCGTTTAGGTCTCTTGGATCTTGGGAGATAGGTGTGATTGGAGAAGAATTAAGCGCTGCTTCCACCTGAGTTGACAAGTTGCTAGATCTTCGTATGTCAAAGTAGTTAAGTTTGCACCAACAACCCGATTAAGTGGTATTTTGCCCTCTTCACCGTGCATTCCCATAATCCTCCATGATGATGCGAACGAAGCGGACGACTGGTTACATTTTATGGAATTTTTTAGCAAAATCAGGTTCCTGGATAAATTTAGGAATTTCACCATAGATTTTTTGTAGATGATTATTGCATTCCTGGAAATTACTACCATTGTCACTGCACATAGTACCTGGAATTCCACGTTGCGAAACAAAGCTTTTTAGGCCGTTCAACAAAGAACCGCTTCCAAGATCGCTGACGGCTTCAAGGTGTACCGCCTTGCATCAAAAACAAATAAAAATGCATATATAGCATTTGATTATCGCTCGGTTTCTAAGCTTGCCATATTATATATATTTGTATATTATATGGCCCAGCAAAGTCAACTCCGGTTACATGGAAAGGCCGATTCGGTTTGACACGGTCTGTAGGCAAATCTCCCATTTTTTTAATTAAGCGCTTAGGATTCATTTCAAAACTTAATAATCTTCGCGGGATGTGTTTAAAACTGAAAGAATACCTGCGTGAAGATTTTTATGATAAATTTCAAGAATGATTAATTTTGTCAAACTATGATTAGGGTCTAATAAAATTTGGTGTTTAATTAAATATGGTAATTGCCATATGGATTTTGATAAACGACCAAATTTTAATAATCCGTCATTATCAAGCATAGGGTTAAGGGCGATTATTTTTTATTTTGAAGGCAAAGGTTGATTTTTGGATATTGAATTAATTTCCTCATTAAAAATTTTTTACTTATCAAAACTCTCTTTTTAGCTTCCTGGAATTCCCAGACTGTTAAATTTTCAGTTAATTTTTCCCTGTTTAAACAGTTGTGTCTAAATCTAATGCAAAAACCAACTACGCGAATAATTTTGAGTAATTTTTTAAGATCAAAAAAAAATTTGAATTTAAAGTTTCGGGTTTTTTAGGACACGATTCTGTTACGCTAAAGAGTCATCCCGTTGGGGGCCAGTGTTACATTAAAAAAAAAAAACAAAATAGAAAAGATGACAACTTTCAAAAGGCTATACTTTTGGGTCCTATCGAGCCTTGCATTCTTGCCAACTTGAGTAAGCAGACGGTTGTGGGGCACTCAGCAATGAAACACCAGATTATACAGTCTCAAAATATATTGTTGGAAAGTAGTGTAAATTGCTTGTTATAATCTTAAAGGTTAGTAAAGACATGCAATATTTGTAAAACGATAAGTGTAAAGTTTAACAAATAAAATAATTCTTAAAACTAAGATTTTAGGGGTCTTTCCTCTTATTTTTGATTGATTAATTTCAATGATGGAAAGTTCTTTTATCAAAGATAAAAAAGTTGAAATGGTTCTGATATAAAAAAATGAAGTTGGAGCTTGTTTTGATAAGTTTTTCTAAAATGTTATGAGTTTTTTTATGACGGGTTTTAAAAAGTAAAGGTTTGGACAGGGAAATATTCCTTATCTGTTTCCACATAGCTAGCCGATGACAGGGCTAAACATCACTGGAACAGGTACACAGGACCCATGACTGGACTAGGCATCTTAGGCCAGGGCAAAGCAGCACTCAGGACGGGAAGCCAAATGTATGGTGTTGAAAGTCTGCACTAGGACCACCCATGGCTTTGCACCGGAACCAAGCACCCTAGACAGATATAAAAACAACCTTCTAGAACAAGGGAGAACACCCTAATGTATCATTTATACCTAATTTCTAATAACGGACATGTATTTTACACAGGGAAAAAATAAGAATTAAAACAGTAACACAAAAAAACTACTGTTTACTTATTGTACGGGGCATGCCTGAGGGGCAACACTCCAAGTACATACGCCAAAAAAGCATAAAAAAACATATATAAGTCCACACTCTATTGTATAGTGGGTACCACGGACGATAAAACTAAAAATTACTTAAAACGACAGAAAACAGTCTAATTTCTTACAAGGACAAAAATAATCAAGGTACACACGCAGCAAATATTTACCTAAAATTATCCTGAGGGCGACATTCCGCATGGCAGGTAACCTAATACCTCCCAGGCGAACAGGGAGTTGACGTGAGGCCTCCTCAACCTGTAGCACAAAGAAAAACACAGAATCAAAAAAAAAATCAATATTGAAATAAACTGGAGGGAAAACGCTTAAAAAAAAATCGAAAATAATTACCATAGATCGGCTGATAAGCCACGGTCTAGCCGGCCATTTACCGTAAACTATACGTTAAAAAAAAAATCTTTAAAAATCGCCACCTCAAACGCCAAACACAGGCAACGGACACTTCCACGAAGACTTTCTTCTTTTGATGGGATCTATGCGGATTCCGTCTACGACGATTTCAGGTTGCAAAGGCCGCCATGGGCACGACTTCTTTTCGGTATTCTTGGAAAAGAAAATTCAAACGTGGCACTCAAAACGGTGCCGGAAAAGAAGTGTTTCCTTCCCTCCAGGAAATTTCAGACGCTAAAACAGAAGCGTCCTGCGGGCAACTGATTGGTCAAAAACCTCAGAGGCGCGAAAACTACAGTCGAAAATCGCTTATCCTGATTACCATATTAGGTGATGCTACTGAAAACTCATTACAATTGGGCGATCTTTCTGATATGGGCAAAAATCGACAGGGGCTGGGGTCCAAATTCTACTTTTCGAATGCGACAGGTTCAAGTCGGAAGTCTCTATTCATCAACCTATGACAGACAAAGACAACGAAGCGGTGTTGTCAGATTTCCTTCTGTATCAACGGGATAGGGAGAGATCACGTGACGAACAGAAGTTAACAACAAGGCATTGGTTGCAGTTGTGAGCAAGAAATGGGCTTTATCTTTTTGGGAGAAACAATAAACAATAAGTGTAGACACTTGGTTTTCTCGAAAACGACTCAGCAGTAACGTAATGTGCAACTTTAAATCACAGTTATGTCACGTAAATTTAGTCACTGTATACTCCCAGGATTTCGCCTATGACAACGTCTGGCAACGTCGTCCCAAACGTCACGGTCAGCTGGCAGTCGAATTTCATTTTGAAAAACCATAAAATGCCCAAAGAAGAACACGGATTTTCGCCAAGAAAAAGACCACTTTCCGGCTCTCCAAGCCTTCCTAAATAATCCAGGTGAGTCACAGTTTCCTTCCGTGTAGGTAACATACGGATCCTCGACAAATATCTCTCTCCCCTTTACTGTTTGTTTACCTCTTTAGAACGACTATAAACCTCCTTTATTTCGAATTTCTTATACTTTTAGGCCAGTCTCGAGTCGTATGAGGACAGGTGATCGCCTCGTTTGAATAAATAAACTGAATATCTATCGAAATTTAACCTGTTAAAGTCTGCAGAGCCTATCGTATAAACCACAGGAAATATGGACCCTACAGACCAACAATGCACCCAGAGACAGGCAAGACGGTCCACACTTGATATGGCTAGGCTGTATGAGGTTGGGCAATGCCCTTTAAGGAAGTCACGCATACTTGAAACCAAAATAAAACCAACAGGTGAGTGTTTTGTCAACTGACGACAAAGCACTCAAGCCTGACATGTGCAAATTGGGGATCGATCAGTAACAGAAACTGCCAACCACCGACACATTACTAGTGACAAGAATCTACCACTCAACAAATGAACCGACACTAGTTTCTAGTAAGTATAAGACCGCTAAGTCTCTCTTTGTTTGACACGGTTTATAAAACTAACCTTTATTATCTACTTTATTTTTGGGTGTTAAGTAGTTGACGGAAGGAGAATTTGATATAATCAATAAAAAAACAAAGGCTTACTAATCTAGTAAGTTGGAGGTTTAAACTATGCGCTAGAAAAACCGTTTTGGTGTTAAGTTATGTAAAATTATGTTATTTTTTCTTGTTTCAGGTTACTGCAGAGCCAGAGCAACCTTTCTTGGACTGGTTAAATTATACAAGAAAAATACGGTTTCATTGAACTGTAGACTGTATATCATTAGTTAATATAAGAGAAAGATGGATGTTGTAATGTTATTTTTGGAAAACACATGATTTGCTACAGTTATTAAATTTATTGGTTTATTAGAAAGGGTTCAATGGTGTTTTATTTGAAATATTGAGATTTGCTTTGTTTTGAAAAAAAAAGTTAAACAGAGTAAAATGTCTCCACATAAAATAATCATAATTCTAGTATAATTCAACCTCAGTCCAACAGTAAATATTGTTTTTCCAGCGCATTCGCCATAAAATAGTAGGATATAGAATAAACAAAATGCTCAGATATATAGTAAAGATGATTGACTTAAAGATTTTGCCAGGGTATTAGAAGGGTGGTTTGAAGAATTATTTTTTCTAAGGGATATGTTTAGGGAAATAGTGCACCGTTACAATTCATCAACTTCTTTGAGCCAACTTGGTCCTGTCCACCAGAGGATCGAAAGCTTTAATTCTAATGGCTGAACACCTCTGGAAACCAAATCCGCGGGGTTATCGAGTGTAGGAACGTATTTCCATTGCGACATCTTTGTTTTAATATATATGTATGGTTGTGAGTCTATCCAACTTAGGACGATAGTGCTGTCGGTCTACAGAAATACCTTGTCGAATTTTAAATCAATTGAGTCGCGAATTTTTTATTTGCACCGATAAAATAGCGCCAGAAATTTCTAGCCTAGGTATAGTTACTGTAAGCAGTGGCGCTACTCTCGATTTTGATCATACTTGATCATTTTTATCAACACTCTTTACATAAGCGCACGAGCCATAAGCCGATTGTGAGGCATCACTCAAAATATGCAATTCAAGATAACAGGGCTTTTATTAAAATATGCCTATTTATGTGAATGTCTTGCAGAAATGGCAATTCCAAGCTAAATTTTTCCACGATTGGAATATCTGATAAGGAATGGGATCGTCCCATTCCCAGAAATTAAACCTACTGGGTCAAATATGCGTTTAGTGATCCAAGATTGATTGTTACTAACGGCGTTTATGCTGTATGTCAAGGACTATTTTTTGCGTGCCAAACTACTCCTAATATTTTTCTAATCTCGCTTTCGTGTACGTAATGTTTATCGTAATTATTTAAATGTTGTAGATCCATCGCTTCCGCGTGATTCGACATCCATTCACGTAAATCGAATCCGTATTTAATTAAAATCTGACTTATTAAGGTACCTAACTGCTGGTTATCAAGTCGTTCACGTAAAAATCTCTTAAGATAATTTTACATGCGTAAGATTATTCTTAAATATTTTCGTATGCGGCCTGCTGCAGCGCGCGCGTCGCTAGAAAACTTGCCGAGTTAGTCGATAATGTGATATTTCCTGTTCAGGTGACTCTCTCCATAAAATCCGCTGCAGATCAGCTTGTTCTGGATTTACGCGCACCTGCCTGTACATTTTTTTCACATCAGCAGTATGCACGGACCCACCATCAGGATATTGTTTGACGATACTCCTGTAGGGGTACTCGGGTATAATGCATCGGAAACAACCCTTAATGACGTGGTTGTGTATTGATTTTTAAAGTCCGACTTTTTTCGAATTTTCTCTCAATCTAGTAAAGCCGTTTTTTCGCGGTTTGCACCGAATCGCTTAATGATTCAAGACCTTGTTTGAGGGGCAACCTCACGACGAACCTGCCCTCCTCATCCGGATGTGTGTTCTCTGTAAATATTTTCTCGTATATGATTTCTTCCGAGGTGCGAAAAACCTTAGGCTTGTTGTTGCCCTTTGTCCGCTGGCAAGGAACCAGCAACTATAAATCCAAAAACGATTTTGCATAAAATAGATTGGTTGTTTTCCAGATTAATCTGCTCCGGTTGCAGAATGCTATAGAAAGCTTCCGCGCCTAAAGGAATATCAATAGGTTTACTGATATTGAAGTTTTTGTTCGCTAGCGAAATATTTTTCGGTAACCTGACCCGAGATCTGTTAAAAGATACGATTGGCAAGTTTCCGGTAATCCGATCAATTGTTAGAACACTTATTTCTTTCTTGTCTCGTAACTATTATCAAACGATTTTATTATATTGATCTTAACGAGGGCGATGTTGAGCCTTTTAGCAAGGCTGCTAGTCATAACTCTGTGTGTGATATTTCTGTGCAAGCACCGTATCTGAGTGTTATGCGTTTTGGATCCACAAACCCTGCAGCCTTGCGCCGTGCAGTTTTTTGTTCTATGGTTACTTACTTCGAAAGCAGCTTTCACATACCTTTAGTTTTTGTATTTTAGTGGTCCCCGCGAGAACTGAAAGCGATGCAAACTTGTCGCACCTGAATATGTAGTGAGAGGCGCTTTTGCACTATAAACACGAGTTATTACTGTACTCTGTTGCTGTCGCGGCGTAAGAATGGGAATTTTTTTGAAATTTATTTGCTTGATTTTGTGGTTTGGAATTTGAACTTGGGGCTGTATGCATCCTAAAGACCTTACATCGGTCAGATAGAAAATCTAAAAGTTTTTGTAACTTTGGGGAATTATGAGCTGTTTTTCCCATAAGTTGTTTGTTTGCGAGTCGATTTTTGAGGATTTTCGCCCAATATTGCCAAAGCTCGATGGTACTTCTGAAAATCGTCAATTAAACTGCGTAATCTTAATGGTAAGTTGAAAAGCGACCCTACATGCTCCAGGGTTTTCATATCGTTCGAGTAGCAAATTCCACGCGATTAAATAACTATTACTCGTAACTTTTATCAAGTCTAATACCTTTGCCTCGGGTCTCTTTACCGAACCTAGGAGGGAGTAAAACTTTGTTATATTGTCCATGCTTTGGTTTTTATGCACGAGAGTTAGAAAGAGATCGCGAAACTGGGGCCATTTATCGAAGTCACCGTAAAACTTGTATTGCTCGAAATGATTCAACTTGGCCGGCTGTGTAACAGGTTGACTGATAGAGTGGGGATTTGGTTGTTGTGAAGGAGAAGGTTGGAACTGTTGCCCTGAACGCCCTAGAGCGCTATAATATTGATTTTCAAATGGTCCTCTCTCGCTGTCAGTTTCTAACTCTTGAGGATAAATTTCCTCTAACCTATCTGCAATCTCGTTAAATTTGCCCATGAATAGTGCAATGTTTTCCAAGCAGGTTTGTAAATTCTCGATTTCATTAGGGTTAAAAGATTTGTCCAAAAACTCGATGAATTGCGTTAGTTCATGTTTAAAAAGGCCTCTTTTGTAGTGCAATGATATTACCTCTTGAGCAACCTACTGCTGAACCAGCTCTTCAGCAGTTTGCTTTTCGGTATGTGAAACCATTTTTTTACAGAATTTACTTTGATTTTGAATCGTCTTTTAGGTATACACGTTTAAGAACGCAAATTACCCTAAAATAAATCTTCCAGTTTTAAGCTTTTTATATCATTAAATTATTACGTAACCACCCACCCTACTAGAGTAGGCAGATTTGACGATTAAATCTAGGTAAAAAAGGAAAAAACCGAGTAATAAAATGGAATAGACTCACAGGTTAGGAAAGCCCTTGCTGCTAGCTGTCTCTGCGATTTGCGATTTCGATTTGCGGGTGTCCGTTTTGATGCAAACGGTTTTACACACGTTTTTTAGTATCCTGACTTGATTCCATAGGCTTCACTTTTAGTAATCCGCTTCGATGCGTATGGATTTACTCATGTTTTTTAGTGTCCTGAATTGATTTCACAGATTCCACTTTTCTAGGTCCGTTTTTGTTACGATTTTTAGTGCCCTGAATTGATTCCACAGGTTTCACTTTACGCTCAGTTTCGTTGCTTAGGGACTAACTGTTTATTTCCATATGTCTCGTCTGAATTCCGCAGGTTTTCACGTGCTAGCTGGTCCCATCTTGATTCCGTGAGTCCAACTTTTCATTCGGCCGAAGGACCAATGACCAGAATAAAATCATAAAAAGCATTAAACTGTATATATATACGTAAGAATTTTCGATTTTTCTTGTTCACTGATGTTGTTTTGTAGCACTTTTGTAGAAGAATCTCCTCTCTAGGGCGCTGGAGGGGCTATTTATAACTGCAGCTTCCCCTTTTCCGAAGTATTGGAAACACGGATCAATACGCCAATAGGATGCTTGCATTGTGTCGCGTATACCACGATGACGACGAGAAATGTCGAGCGGTGTCTACGTTTAACTGTCGAAACATATACTGTAATGTTTACCAACGGATAACCCAAAATATGGTCGTCAGAACTGGTTGTACTAGTATCCCAACCAATATCATCTTGAAGAGCTTTTACCAAACCTTCAAAACTTTCCCCCATTTTACTTGTGTTCACAACCAAAGTGTCAATATTGTCTTGTTGCACTGTCTTTCTTTTCCTTAGTTATTAGGTTTCTTTTCTTTTTCAGAGCAATCAGCTCAGTATTGTTGCTGCTTTCTGAGCTGCTTGGCCATGGCGCCTGGTTCCCGGTTTGGTCTAAGAGGTCCTTATTTTCAACCACTCCCTCGACATATCCCACATCTTGGTCTTTATTTGTCTGTTGCACTTCTTCCAACTCTTCGATATTTCCTTCATCATCTATGAACACTTCCTGCTACAACATTTTGTTACTCCCTGATGTTTTTTGTATGTTTCCTGTGGTTCTAAGAGCAAAAAACTCTGGATTTAAAATTATCTACCCACTTATTTTAATAACATTATTTTCTTAGACCGACAACATTTAAATATTATTAACTAAATAATTATGTCTATACTTACAGAACAGACTCACTATGTAAAATAAATAAAAAAAATACATAATATTTTTAGTAAAAAAAAGAAAAAACCCTCAAAAGCTCAGAAGTACTTAAAAAACTACTCTAATATGTTAAAATCTTATTATTTATCCAAAAATTTCTATCACTGAGAAAAATATGCATTATTTTTCAAAACACACTGAAATGAACTCTGTGTTTCAGACTTCCATTCTCTATATTTTTATACACGAAGTTTCGATCAGGGATTGTACTGATCGAAACGAAATAAAATATAGACAATGGAAGTCCGAAATATAGAGTTAATTTCAAACACACCATTGTCTCAAACTTTTAAACAAAGATCATACTATTGGAAGTATAGCAAGTTTGAAATTTTTAAAACAACATAATTTTGCTGGCTACTATATTTTTTTTATTTTTTAAAAGGTTCTAAGCACTTTTCAACAAATTTTTGTTCTGGTAAAAAAGTTTAAAGGTATTACTTTTTATATGTGTTCATCCCAACTTCCCCTCTATATCACTGGTTCAAATTTTTATATTTTAAAATTTGTGCCATAAAAAAAAATGCCTTTTGCTAAGAGTTCTTCAAAATGTACAGAAAAAAATATGTCTAAAAAGGGATTTAGCGACGGTGAATAAATAAACAAATCAATGAATAACGAGCTTTTCCTCAAAAAAGGTAATGATAACCGTAGATCCGGATTGCGCACTTGTGGTGCTCATCAGTACGGTGCTAGGAGTTAGAAGAGGAAATGATGATGAATAGGGATTATCCCTTTTTAGATTTATGAACTCTAGAGCTTAGGATATCTGTCAAGATAATTTTATCTGTTTCCGTAAAGACGCTTAATTTTCCTTCAAATTGAAAGAACATCTGCCTGATAGCTGGTTGTCTTTTACATGAATCCTGTGTCACACTTTTTCATCATCTATTTATCTCCTAATTCATAGCACCGTACTGATAAGCACCATAAGTGCGAAATACGGATCTACGGTTACCATTACCTTTTTTGAGGGAAAGCTCGAAAAAAATATGTTTATATGTATTTTGGAGAAAAAGTTCATTTATTTCCAAGTTGCTAGTTACATAAAGTTTTTCCTATCACTTTAACCGAATGCTGTATCATTAATATTAAAAAAAATTATATTACCTTTTTTTATGTTTGAATTCAGAAACTTGCACATTTTATAATAACGCAACTTAACAATATATGATGTGGATCCTGATGTGCGTTTTGTATCCAGCCTTTTTTCTTTTACATACCGATCTCTTGTATTTTTTCAGGAGGTCTTGCAATCCTCCTCTATTAAAAATCATTTTGTTTTACATATGAGACAATTTTTATACAGTTTCCAGAGCCTCTAAAGAACAAAATGCTTTGTTTTAAAAAAAAATTAAACACACAAAAACAAACCTGCCACCTCTAGGATTTTAGCAATGGTTTCCCGGGAGTTTTCCACTGCCAACTTGTCAGAATATTTGGAGTGTTTCTTGTCCTACAAATGTGTCGCTTTCACCAAATCTATTAAATATTCAATATATATTTTTGTGATAACTACTGCTTCAAATAATTTTTTTAAAATAATCAATTTTGAGGTTAAAAAAACATAACAAATATTTTGCCCCCCGCACTTGCGCAACACGATTTTTCCGATTTGCCTTAAGATACGAAAAAGGAACAAGCGTGAACACCCTAATTTGAATACGAGAGATTTAATAATTGCTAAAGGAAATATTTACAAAGAAGTTACGGAAAAGGAAAAGGAATTTAACCATGAAGCAAGCAGCCTTTAAAGTGATAAATGACTAGGAACACAAAGTTAAAATTCAACAGGAAGTTAATACATATAATCGGTATTTTAATTCAAAAGAGAGAAAAAGAAGAAGAAACTAGAGGATGAGGCTAAGTCATGTAGAATTATTAGTCAAATGTTTCTTGAGGTAAGTTAGTGTGTGTAAGCTCTTAGCGATAGGCCTTAAGGAATGTGATGTGATATTTGTGTTTTTTTATTTTTCTAAGTTAAAGTTTATTTTAAATAGATTAAGACACTGTCTCAAACAGAAACACTTAAAAGCCTCCCTGAAAAGGATATATTGATTGACTTGGATAAGTATACCAGTATAGATTGTTTGGCACAAAAAATTTCGTTAATTACTTTGTTTATACGGGCCTCTTAAAGTGCTTTTATATAACAGTTTAAAAATTTTATCGTACAAACACCAATAAAACTGCTTTAAGTACTAAGTTAATTTTATTTTAAAGCGATTTAAGCAAGCAGTTTATCGATTTAAAACCGATTTTAGGATGGATATAAACACGTTGAAAACGCTTTGGCACATTGCTTCCAACTTAATAAGTATACTAGTTAGTCCAACCAAATTAAAATAAAAGACAAAAAAATTTTTAACAGCAGTTTGAAGACTAGAAATGATAAAGGGGCTTCTGATAAATGTTTTAGAAAAAAATGCGTGAGTGGGGCTTTTGCGGGGTGGATTTGGTGGGGGGAAAAGGGAAGAAAAATGGTATTATTGTAGTTTCCGGCAAAAATGAACGTCATAGAGTAAAAACGTCAATACAAAAGTTGTAGACGGTGCAACGGTCTACAAATTTTGTAAATGTCACTTTTTAAGATAACCTTAAAATTTTAGAGAAAAATGCAAAAAATCGTAATATTTTTATTTTTTCGTTTTTATTTTTCATTTCTCCAAAAATAATTGCATTTTCATGAAACTTGGCGAAAATATACCTATCTGTGTCCTTAATACCTACAATTTCAGTATAATTTTCAAAAATAGCCCTCCAGAAAAGGGCTGCATAGGGGATTTTACTTTTTACGTTAAATGGTATTTGGCGATGTATCGAAAACAAAAATCTATGTTTTAAAGATTATATATTTTTTTTCTTAAAACCCCCCTCTAGCCCAACTGTGATATAAGAACGGTTTTAAATAAAGTCGCTTTCTCCTTCATTAAAATTGTTTTCTAACAGCTGATCGATGTGCTGACAATCCTCTTACCTTACAGTTTCTCACAAATTAAAACATATATATTTTTATATTAACAAATCCTTATATTACATTTTTTTTTAAATGCAAATAAAACAACTAAGTTAACAATTTTTTTCCGGTTTAAAATAAAATTGATTTAGTATTGAAAATTGTTCTAATGGTATGTTTAGGACAAGCATTTTTAAACCGTCCTTTGTTTAAAAGCGCTTTAAGAGTACCGTATAAACAAAGTAACTGTTTGACCTAAAATTTTATTTTTGTGAATTATTGCTATTAATATCTTATTTCGATTAGTAAAGTGTTATACGTAAAAAATTGTTTGTCGCACAATCTATTGGTGTATTTTATACCTTATAGTTAAATTTGAATCTAAATTGTAATTATTATGTTTTCAAAAATAGTATATTTTTCAAAATTTTTACAATGGATATTTATATTACTGGCTCACGAAAAATCGTTAGGTAATCTATTAGAGTTTATTAAGCCGGAATTGCAAAAGCAATTGTCGTTATCAATATTAATTTATTTTTAATTTTAAACAAGAAGGTAAAATTTTGAGCTATTTTCCTCCAACAATTATTTCGATAGAAATAGAAAAAATACGCCCCTCATATTATCCTGATTTAAACAGAGTTTACAAAAAAAGGTAATAAATTTTTTTTTTAAGGAAAGCAGTTTAGAAAAAAAATACATATTTACTAAAATGATCAAAAAAATAACGTTTTTGCATTTTTTCCGTACAACTGAATGGTGTAATCGATTCTTGATTTTTTATATTGAAATAAATTATATTCAATTACTAAAAAATTAAATGTTCGTAATGCATGTTTTTTATTTGTAACTAATTTTTTTTATTATCTCACCAAAAAGTATACCTCAAAACAAAAAAAAAGGAGTAATGTCAAAAAATTCTGTTCAGGAAAATTCTCGTTAAAATTAAAAAATAAATAAATATTGAAAACGACAATTGCTTTTGCAATTCTGGCTTAGTAAACTCTAATAGATTACCTAACGATTTTTCGTGAGCCAGTAATATAAATATCCATTTTAAAAATTTAGAAAAATAAACTTTTGAAAGCAAAAATCGGAATTTTTCCTTAATTTTTTTTACATAAAAATTACATTCGTATAGACAGGGATTTTAGCTTCAAATTTATTTACCAGGTAAAAAAAATAATTTTAAATAATATATTAAAAAAATATATTTTAATTATTAAAATAAAATATAGGTTACTAATAAAAAATAGGCAAGAAAACTACCAGAGTGAACAATACAATTTTTATACATTTTAGTTATTCACAGAACAATAACAACTATATGGGTAGAATACTATGGCATTTTTGTGTCGTAGAAATATTTTTAGCAATTTTAATTAACTATATATAATAGAATTTTAAAAAATATGTTAAAAAATTACATTTTTACATATTCACCTCATTCAAAATTCTCCGGACCAATTTAATTAATTAATGATAATTAAACACAGAAGCTAAATGGAACTGTCATTGCCAGTGTCAAAAAACTGGTCTGCAGCAATTTGGAATGGAGTGTAATAAATATTTCAATGTAAAACATAATTAAATTTATTTCGTGTTTAGAATGTGACACCCTCCTATTAACACATTGTTCATGCCCACATGTGGGAATTTCTGTTTTACGTCTCAGGACCGCGTGCCTACCGATGGTCACAAAACAGCGGAGGATTTGTATCCACCGGTGGGCATCCGGTCCTTGGAAGTAAAACTAAATGCACACATGGCAACTTGTTGAGGTGATTATGGCCGCAACAATATAAATACCTATATGCAATTAAATAAATTAATTTAAAAACTTATCTCAAAAAGACTTATTAATAATCATTTAAATTAAATCTAACTTAAAAAAGAAAAGAATAACATGTTATTTTTTCCTTCTTTGGAACCACAAACTAGTAGCTGTAGTTTTAAATATCAGGCTTCACATGGTAAGGTTCTGAAATTTAAAAAAAAAGTATAGGTGTATGAAGTGAAAAAATATTTTCTTTAGAGAAAACAACAAAATTGAAGAAAGAGCTTGATAACAGATATTTTTTGACTGCACTCCCTTCAAAAAAGCCAATTGGCAACTTGACTTATGCTTGAAATAATTCAAATTCATGTTCAACGAAAACATAACAGAGGTGTTTTTGAGTATTTAGTCAATACTTGAAAAACATTATACAATTTTAGTACTCTAGAAATTACTTTTTAAGATATTTTTTTTCATAAACAGGCTTTCTGAGGGTGACTTGAGGGATATGAGTTTTTCCAGCAGAAATTATATAAAAAAAAGTGGCTCGAATGACATCTTATTTAGAAGATCGTTTAAATTGCTTTACAAACATGCAAGATATTAGAGTTTAAATTTGCCAAGGAGCGACAAATAAACAATTTCTTGCACAAAAATCAGGAAAAAACGTTGGTTTTAAAGTTACATTTTTCATAATAAAAAAAGGAATAAACAATTCATGATTTTTTTCTGATTGTTTTCTCAAACATACCATCCAAATAAGCCTACTTTTATTCTTTAAATTTTGGTGGTCAAACTGATCCGCTGAAAAGGTTCAAACCTTTTCTTCATTCCATACTACATTTAAAAGCAAATATCTTATACACCAGTCATCCTAGCTTTTTAAAACTTTGACATAATAGTCAAGACGTTTAAAAGACCTTTCCCTTTTTAAATTCCAGTGATAAAAATTATCCTATGAAATTTCCAACAGAACCAAAAAGTATCTGTGAGTGTCCCCCTTCAAAATTGTTCTCTGTTTTATTCTTTGAGTATAGTTTTTCTGTTTTTCCTAATGGAATTGAAATAGATGAGGAGAGGCTCAAAACCTGTTCAGAAATAGGTCCAGAAAATTTGCAATTTGCAATAAACAATAAAAGTTAAAACAAAGCTATGATTGTTTTCCACAAACCAAAACTACACTTGTTTGCACTCGATGCGCGTTTCGCTAACAACGTTAGCATCATCAGGAGACGATAAACAATAAACTAAATTAATCTACGCTCTATCTTATATACAATCTTTAAGTGGGCGGAGATAAGACTAATAATTTGTGTTCACGATTTATAATCCTATCTCCCCTCAACTAAAGAATAAAATGTACTAAACGGGATGGGTCCTCTATCTTTATTTAAACTATTTCTGGATTTAATGATTTCCATACTTTCATATGCATTCAAAAGTCTTTTGTTTGGTACACTTTTTAGAAGTTTTAGGTTATCTAATGTGAATCTATGATTGTTTTCAAAAACATGCTCGGCCACACTTGACTTTTCTGTTCTTCCGTATTTTAAGTGTGCTAAGTGTTCTTTAAAACGTGTTTGAATAGAGCGTCTCGTTTGGCCAACATAATTTTTGTCACAATCCATGCTAATTTCGTAAAATCTTCGTAAAACTTTTTTCTAGAACTGTAGTTTTATCCTTGGGATTTCCTAGTAAACTTCTTATTGTGTTACCGGATTGATATACTAATTTAAGGCCGGTGTTATTAAATACTTTTTGTAATCCTTTCGTATAATTAGGATTATAAGGAATTGATACAAATTTTGAGTCGCAGGTATCTTTTTGTCTGAAAAAAGTGGAATTCCGAAAGGTCTTTTGAAAAGAGTGTCTATTTATCAGCTTATTTATTAAGCGTTCGTCGTAACCGTTTTCGCCAGCTATATTCCTAATCCTATTCTTTTCTGCTTCAAATCTTTCTTTGTTTACTAATCTATATGTTAAAAAGTGCAAACTTGCAAGCTTATGTTGTAAGCAATGAAAAGAGTCATTTGGAATATACCTGTTGGTGGCCGTTCCTTTTCTGTATAGGTCAAAATCCAATTTATTTTTATTTCTTATAACTAAAGTGTTTAGAAATGGCAGTGTACCGTTGTTCTCTGTTTCTTAAGTAAATTTAATTGTGGGAAAAAGTTCAATCTCTAATCTTTCAAAAGGCACAAAGGGCTATGTGCGAGGCTTGCCGATATCAGATCTCTAAAAACATCATTCAAAACAACCAAAATAGTACATTAAATCACAATAAAACAATTAAAAGTTTGAGAGAAACAGATGTTTTCTATCTAAAGGCTGACAGCATTAAAGTTGTTATATTAGATAAATCAGATTATTCCGAAAGGGTAGATAACCTAATAAAAAATGGACCCTACAAACAAGTCCCAAAAAACCCCTTACCAAAAATGATTAACGAAGTTAAAAACACAATTAAAAAATGTAACAATATGATTACTGACAATATTAAATATAAGCTACAAGTAAGCAATCCCACTATGCCGAAACTGTATTGTTGTCTGAAAATCCACAAGCCTGGAAAATCGGCTAGACCTATAGTTTCTGCTGTAGGATCACCTACTTACAACATTTAAAAAAGTAGGCTAGCAAACGAGTTTGAAAATTTACCTATAAAGGAAAATGGTTTTTCTGTTCAAAATTCCCTTGAATTTATCAACAAAGTTAAAGATATTTCACTCCAAGAAGGTGAAATTTTAATCTCGTTTGATGTTAGTTCGTTGTTCCCTAGTGTGCCGATCCCCAATACCTTACAATACCTGGAGGAACTACTAAGAAAAAACAAACACACTTTAGAATACCTATCTTTAACAAAACTCTGCATGGATCAATCTGTATGTTTGGGTACAAATGGTAGACTTTTTAATTTATAGATTATTATTCTTCTCTGGGTGGTAGCACTTAAGAATCTTCTTCTTTTTCATTTTAGGTAGTTGCCTAAATATCCAGTGCTCCATATGTTTTGCTATTATACAGACCGCTTCAAGCTACTACGAACATAGGGGGAATCAAGTCCAATTTACTCTCCGTGCCGTACGACCGAGGTGGATTCGAAGCACGCTGCAGTGTTATCTTTTGGAAATTCATTTTGTTTTTATTATTTTGAAACAGATGGGTAAGTTCTTAATTGAAATAATACATTTTTAAAACTAAAAATGGATGTCTACGAAGTTGCCGAAAAAGTGCAGATGGTCAAATGGTCAAATCGTCATAACCCAACACACGTTCCATATTGGTCGAGGGAAAATTTGCATTTGTATTTTGACGTAAGAACACAGTATCCCCAAAAACTAAATGTTTGGGGGGGGGGGTATTGTAGGAGAACACGTAATTGGGCCATTTTTTATTAACGGCAATTGCAATTTGAATGGTCCTAGATACTTGGATCTACTGCAGCAGCACATTATTCCAACTGCTAGGCAGTTGTTAGGTGTAAGATTTGGTGAAACATGTTTTCAACAAGATGGTTGTTCCGCTCACAATGTTGGCCTTGTTAGGGAATATCTTGATAATGTATTTCCTAATCGGGTTATAAGTACACGGGGAACTATTTTATGGCCAGCTCGATCTCCCGATCTTGCTCCTAATGACTTCTATCTGTTTTTGAAGAAGCTTTTCAAATTATCACCCCTAACATGCTTGGAAACGTTAGAAGGGGTTTTTATAGTAGGCTCGGATATTGACTAGCCAAGCAAGGAGGACTTTTCGAACATTTGCTTTAATTTTTTTTTGACTGGGAGAATCTTTTTGGTTTTTAGAATGTATTATTTTATTTTGAGAACTTGCTTTTATTTTGTTTCTCCTTATTATTTTCATTGTAACACGTCGTCACTGATAAATCTGAGCAGTTGACAATAAAACGCTCTTATTTATCAGTGACAAAAAATAAGAAAATTATGTTTTAAAAATTTGCGTATTTATTGACCAATTTCCGGTTCCATTGACTACGCTCCACACAGCACCGTGGTTAGAGGCGTACTAAATACAAGGCGAAAGGCAGCGAATGGCGATCGGAAGCCTGAGTGTTGGTTGCTTCACTGATAGGCGTGCGGTGTCTCTGCATGTACGAACACTGGCAAATTAGACTTCTTCCGCTCTATGTTCGCAGTAGCTTGAAGCGGTCTGTATACAGCACCAAAAAGAATAATAAAAATAACAAGAAATATTCTATCTCTAAATTTTTTTTCTATATTTTGCACTTTAGGCGAGGACACCAATATTTTTTTAAAATTTTTTCTTGAGTGGCATATGTTTATAAACTGTTTAAAAGGTTTTTTGCGTAATAATTTTTTAGTTACAGAAGCAGAGGTTTGGTTTTATCTAAGTTATAAGTTAGAGACAAAAGTATCAAGCCAAAGTAAATCAAGTTTTGTAATATGCAGTTTTATTTTTTTGGGGTATATGAGTTTCAAAAAGCAGGTTCACAGTGCATGGTTCAACTTTCATAGAAGTTTTCACTAACCACCAGTTATGACATACACACATAGTATTTGATCCTGTGTATTTAATTTATGTGAAAGATGAATGAGCAAGTATTTATATTTTAAAGAATTTTTCCTGATTAATATTCTCCAATTTTCAAGTCACTAACCTATTTTATTCAAAAAACAAGAGAGACTAAGGGCCGGTTTCTCAAAAGCGAGTTTGTGTTAACTCAAGCAACATAACCTAGTAAAAATCTTTAAAAATCAGGTTAAAATTAACTCCAGGGTAACCAGGGCTTCAAGGTGAGGGTAAGTTACCTTACCTCAGGGTTAACCTAAATAAAATATTGGCTTAAAAGCAGCAAGAAAACTGGGATTTATAGCTCATGAGTTACTTTAATTTTCTGATAACCTGCTATTGAGAAACTGGCCCTAAGAATAACTTTTTATCAGTAAAATTCTCCACAGTATTAGGGACTTATCGGTACATAAAGTCGGCATAGCCTATCTTTAATCAACACCTGCTTAACTAAAAAGCCAGTTAACTCTTTTTCGATTTAGTATCCTTTAGCCTACTATGGTGGACATATTGACACCCATCTGACAGAAAATCAATGTTTTACCTGTCAATTTGGGGCACTGAAGAGATAAGAGTTAACTGGCTTTTTAGTTGAGAACGGTGTTGTCTTTAATATAGACGGCACTATTTTTGACAATTCCACACGAAGTTTAAAGGGATTCTGACATTGTTGTTGTCTAAATATTTCATCTTTGAGATCAAAATAATGTCGACATTCATAATGTTTGTGCCTGCCCTTAATAAAGGACGGCAATAACTTTAATTTGTCAATTTTAAGAATGGCACAATACGAGCACGTTTAGATGACATGTTTACGTGACAAAAATGTCAGAAACCTTTCAACCTTCGTGCGGATCTGTCAGAAATAGTGCCGAGTCAGGCTATGCCGACTTTATGTCCCGATAAGTCCCTATGGTTTCATGCTGCTCACTTAATATATTAAGGCTAAACGGTATTAGTGTAGTAAACAATTTTCTTTAGATACCTATGTAGCACTTACCTGAGCCCCTAGGAAGTTCAAATTTACCAGTGATGAAACTTTTTTCATTTTCTTTAACTAAAGCGGGAAATAAACCACGCAAATCCTGAACTGAAACCAACCCAGCACTTTTTTTTGGCAATTCCGGTGCTCATAAACTTTAACTCTTTAGGGACCCTAGTCAGTGCCTACATACAAGATTTTTTTCATAAAAAAACCGAGTAAAATACTAAAATAAAAAAACCTAAGAAAACGCTACCCAACTACATATTAAAGTAACTGGGTGTAGTGTTTAAGGTTGCATTTACAAGTGCATTTATAATTGAATTGGAAACACTCCTGCTAGCTGTTACCACTGATATAAGGACAACAGGTTAACTTAAAAAACATGCAGATTTAAAAATTAAAAATCGGCTGCTGACGCGAGACGAAATAATCATATTCTATTTTAAACAGGAGCATCAACGACTAGCAAAAGTCTCTTCAACCTCTAAATGGAGCTTTACTGACCTGTTTTGTTTATAGTCAAGTATCCGTGTGTTTTTGAAACTGCGGTTGGGATCTAAAATCTATCCTTAGGCCTCCAAGATTTCACTAGTAAACTTGCACATAACTTACACCGCAATAATTTAAATTAAAAAAAAATGTTATTGAATCAAAATAAAAACAAAATTATGTGGAGTTATGTTTGTAGGCGAATTCCTAGTAATTTCAGCGAGCCAGTAAAGTTCTCTTGGTTCTTTGATAAACTCGGGGTAATGCTCGCGCAGCGCTAGGCCATTTTCGGCGGGCGACCGCACACGCGGAGTGGTTTCATATTTTAGAACAATGTTTACGAAAAAATATTTTTGAAAGATAAACATAACCTCGAATGGTTTTCTGTCAGAAAACGTAAAAATACCCTTCTTCCTACTGTGGCCCTTGTTGACAAAACATCTGCAGCTGCCATGGTATCGAGGGTATTAGGATAGTTGGGGGCTTTAGGTTAGAGGGCGCTTTGCTTATTTTGATTTCCCAATAATGGCCCAAGGATTGCAAAATGTGTATATAAATGGCCTTTTCAACAATAAATCCTTTGCAAGGAAATCAACATAGTGACTTTTTGTGACTCACATGCCTTCAGATAAGAGGGTTAGGTTAAAGTAAAAGTGCCTTAAATTTTATCAGCCCAACAAGTCGTTACAAACAAATAAAAAATATAGTTTAGACGGTTCGTTAATGTGAATTTTTATGTGATATGATATGTATAGGAGAATTATTAGGAGGAAAAACTATTAGCCATCTTGTGACTGGATTGCATGTTTGAAAATATTTGTTATGTTTATTTTTTATTTTTTTTTAAGTCACTTTCATTATTTGTATAGTTTTAAAATAGGATACTTATTCCCTTGTATTACTTATTGACAGGTCCCCATTGCAATATCTATTTAAAAAAATGTTTAATAAAGCAAGACTGTCAAAATTAAATCTATCTGAGGCACCACATCACTGTTTACTGCAGCGACATTATGGTAGGTGCTGCAATGGGGCTTTTTACTTGAGGAGAAGAACATGTTGCTCTTCCAAATTTTACTGAAATTATTTAAATTCTACATTTTTTGACAGTTTTATTTTGAAACTGTTATCACCAAAAATTATGCCCTAGGTGACAGAACCACTCTAATATAATAATATATAATATATAATAAAATATGAATTTAGAAAAATCAATATTTCTCTTCTTAAAAATTTCTTGTCTTTCAAAAAAATGTTTTTTTATATTACAAAGAGAAAAAAAAAACCTAAAAGTTTTAGATTAAAATGTTTCAGGATCTTTAATTTTTTTTCTTTCATTCTCATTACTTTAAAATTTTAGTTAGGGTAGACTTTTTATGATGACTGGTGATTGACAGTGTCAAAAAAAGAGTTTTTCCTCGAAGTAACCACAAGTTACCAGGTAAACCAGTTGCTCGTTTTCAATTTTTCTTCGTACAGTAATCCAAGTCATGACGTCACGAGTAACCAGACTATGTTACCAGCCTGTCGGACATGGTTACTTAAAAAATGTAAGGTTCAAAGTGCGGTTTACCGATTGTTTATGGTTTTTTAATTAGTATTATTTTTTTTATAAATCTCATATTTTTCTATGATGATGTCATAACTATGCATGGTCACTGAAAGTAACCGTGACGTCATGACAAGTAACCCAAACAAGTTACTATTGTCCTTGAGCAAAAAGCCTATATGTAATACCATTAAACCATGGCATGTAGACAGTTTTAAAAACTTACACAAAATTGCTTGAGATGGACCATTGTTTTTTATTAAGATCCTAATTGATGAGGTTACTAATTTAGGTGTATTTTCTGCTTTTGAAAGACAATGTTTTTTTGTGATATGCAATATCTAACTGACCAATGTGATTTATTTAGGCATGTCTATGTGCAATAATTGTCTGCATTTGTTCTTTATTTTATTAATGTATTTATTTGGTTTTTAGATAAATAAAACATCTCCTTCACTTTTAATTCTATTTGTTTTTATTTTATGAAAATTATTAAATACAAACGTTAATCAACATTTAAATAAAAGGTGAAAAAAATAAAAACAAATTAAAAGAAGCTTATGAAAGTGAAATAAGTCTGAAGTCTGAAAGCTTTGTGAGCCGAAACCTTCTAAATCAAACTGGAAATCAAAACAAACAGAAAACATAACCAACAAAATGTATATGACAGCGACTTAATTGCTCAATTAAGCTTTAATCGCCCAACATCGGCCGGGTTGGTAAACGGCGCGATTAACGCAAAAATTTTATTGGTGGATACCGAATTTACTCGCTAACCGCAATTAAAAGTTAATTGGAGAAAAAATGCGTTGGTGGATACGGGCATCACTCATCAATATCTCATCATATCAATCCCTTTACCTTTATTTAAAGAAACAAAACAACCGTACTGATTTTATCTTTTCCTGAAAAATGATTTCAGCAGCCACCTGCTGTTGGCAGTTGTCAGCCAATTTAATAATATTTTTTACTGTGTGTTTTTAGTGCAAATATGATTTTTGCCCCTCTGCAATCTACAGTCGCAAATAGAACTAACTTTAATAGCTTCTGGCTTCGGCTTCCGATTTGTTGATGGTTTTTCAACTGGTAGTTTTGAGATAAGAAAAGTAAAAGGTAAATTCAAAAACTTCCTTGGACATGGACGAAATCGCATTACCTGGCATATTTCGCAGTTACATATAGCTTCGTGTTTTTGAAGTCTAATTTTAAAATTTTTATACTCAATTATTTGACTCCAAGAGTGATTTTTTAATTTAAAATAACAACTCCGGGAAATCACCGATAACCTACAATCGTGAATATAACAATTTGGTTCTATTTCTTTAGTTAGGTATTTTAAAAATAAGTATAAATATATTAAAATTTAATAAATTATTTTTTACCAAATCCAAGATTTCAAAAGGTATTATAAAAATATATTACAATAAGATATTACCCATTTCTATCCATTGCTGCCACTTTTTTTTCTGCGTTATAAATGACTAGCTTCGGACTTTGGCTTCGGATTGGTTGATGGTTTTCCAACTGGTTGTTTTGGTATAACAAAAGTAAAAGGTAAATTAAAAAACTTTCTTGGACATAGACGAAATCGCGTCACGTGGCATATTTCTCAGCTACTTATAGCTTCGTGTCTTTGAAGTGTAATTCTAAAATTTTTGTAGTCAAATATTTGACTCAAAGAGTGATTTTTTAATTTAAGATAACAACTTCAGGAAATCACCGATAACCTAGAATCGTCGATATGACAAATCTATTTCTTAAATTAGGTATTTTAAAAATAAGTATAAATATATTAAAATTTAATAAATTATTTTTTACCAAATCCAAGATTTCAAAAGGTATTATAAAAATATATTACAATAAGATATTAACTACTAAAATTCATCATAATACCTATAAAAATCCATCGTACTTGAAAGTTGACAATGTATATTATTTATTTAAAAGGATATATACATTACCGTCTTTTAGGGATATTTTGGAATCCTTATTTGACATTTCGTAGTGGTTGTGGTAATTACTGCGTCTGCGCAAAAGCTAAACGTCATTTCGTTGCGGAATTTAACCACTACCACTGCCGTAAGCTACTAATCCATTTCGTTGGGGTTGTAGTTATTTTTCTGGTTAATTTTAGAGAATTTTGGTGCAATTAATTTTAAAAATAATAAAATATTACTAGGTTCCAACATATAAAGCACTTATTTTCTAAAATTAAGGCAATTTTTTTATTTTTTCTCATCTCTAATTTTTTTACAAGTGACAGTTTTTAATGTGTTGCAAAAACTCTGGTAAAATCGGTGCGTGGTAGTGGTTGTTAAACACTACCATAGCGGCTATTAAACTTCTCAAAATTTTAAGCGTTCCAAAATTTCCCTAATATATCTTATTTTAAGGTTAAATATGTGTTTTATTAATAAATTAATGTTTTCAAAATTAAAATATTTTATAGAGTAATATACATTTACACATCCCTTTCCAACATCTCTAGATTGAGTTTTTGTCCGATTTGAAGTTTTTCTTTCCTTGCGTTTGCGCGTGTCCTTGTATTTTTTTTTCAGCCAAACATTCTTCTTCTTCTTGCCTTGAAAAGAGTACCGAATTTAGTATAAAAAATACATATAAAATCTGGCAAGTAATTCATAAAAACGTAATTGTTTCAAATTTTTATTAATTAAATGAGTTAAATGTTAAAACACCCTTCTTATGTACAGTTAATTTCAGATAAAATGCGTACATGGAAATACAAAATACAACGTTTTCTCTTCGTGTAGATGCGCCATTTCACACTATTCATTTTGCACCCGTCATAAACCAAGACATATTTTATTTTTCATTTAAGTCAAGGTCAAACCATATCAAGTCAACCAGGCAATAGTTTTGACCATCTCCGATTTTGATGATTTTTTCTACACTTATTCGTCTTATCAAAAAACTCAAAAATCCAATTCATCCAAATCAAATTTTTTGGATAAGCGGTTTTTGTTTTATTGATTTTTGAAAATCAAGAAATTGACCAATATGTCCTTGACAGACACTTAAATAGTAATATCTCAAAAACTATTGATCCTATAGAAGCGAGTTATAGCTCATTTTGAAGGGTTTTTAAAGACGTGTGACACAATATAGTTTGTTTAATTTCTTTTTTCTTAATTAAAATCTCAAAAACACATTTTTTATTTTTTTCAAAAAATATTTCTTTTTTTTTTCAATGTTTTTTTAACATTTTTGGAAAATTTTAGGATGGAGAAATAATGGAGTCATACTTTAAAAAATAATAAGATATTTAATACAGGGCTAATTTACCTAATATGGGTTTAACAAAAAAATGAAAAGTAAGAATAATAGAAAATTTACAATAAAAAATATTTAGGTTGCTAATTTTTTTTGTAAAATATTTGAGGAATCTGTCATTTCTTCTGCAGTTAACGTATATGTCCTACCAGTGGCAGTATTTGGGTTGACCCATTTTAAAAGAGAATTTTGATCTATGACCAATATATCAGCTTTTGGCTTTGGAAAGTAAAAAGACACAGAGGGACCATGAGGATGTAAAAAACTAAGTTTTAATTCCCCGCTTTCTATATTTTTGCCAATGATACATCCCATCCACCAAAGACAGTCATAGTTTATGGTTACAAAACCGGAGTCGATGTTTTCAATTTCTGTGTTTGACAAACCGCAGGTTGCAAAAAGACATTGAATATTTTCCTCTTTACTTAGTGAAAATGGTTTTGTAATAATTTTTTCATTACTGAGGGGGATAATCGAGTGCAATTTTTAAGTCCCAGGTATCGATTGTGCTTCCAGGTATCTTTTTTCCAAAAACTTTTCATGTTGCTGGTAGTCATTTAATGAACAATATTTAAATGTTACACCAGGAATGTTTAAAATTTAAAATTTAAAAAGATCTTCGGGGGTCATAATCTGTTCATTATATGGTCTCTGCAGACTTGTTTTAGCAACCAACCTTTTAACGATGCCTCCCAGTCCATCGCATGCACTCTTCCCGTGGGAGGTGGCAAAAAAATTCCATTCTGCTTTAATTTTAAATTCCTCGAGATGGTACGCAATATTAACAACTTTTTTTTATACTGTGCGGCACAGCCGTCTGAAAAATAGATAATATTGTCTAAATTATCAATTTGCCTCTTTAGTTCAGGCATAAGGTGGCTTAAAAAAAGATGAAATGCCACAGTGTTGTGTACCAAACAGTCTGAAATAAATATATAATTTAAATGACCCAGTTTTCCCTCATGACTTTTGTAATATATTACAAAAGGATGTAGGGTTGCCTGGCTATTTGTCCAGAGATAGGACTGTACTTCATCCTGCAAAATAAATGAATAATTTTCAGCGAAGTCGCATGTGATTAGTGCTTCCCCCTTTTTTAAATTGTCTTTTACCTCATTGTAGTATTCTTTTTGCATGTGAGTGTAAAAAGAATGAGATTTTAATTTAATCAAGTCGTTTGAAAATTCTTCAATGAAGTCCTTTGCTGGTTTAATTAATGTCTCCATATTGCATCTATCTACAGATATCCACTTCTTAAAAGTCACATTGTCAATCATTGCTTCTTCGAACTTTTCATTCAAAAAGTTTTTTAAATTCTCAGTTCCTGGGCATATCTCACATTTGTCCAAAAAGCAGTGAACTCCTGGTGGGTTACACATCATTTTTGAGAGGCAAGCATGGTAGTCTGGTAAAGCAGGATTACCCTTATCATTTAAGATAAACTTGTTTATTTTAGAACACTCACACTGTATGTGTACCGCTCTTTCCTGCTAAAATGTATGGTTTTTTCCTGCAAGGTTTTTTATATTATTTTTTAAAAAATAGAACCAATAACTTCTTCATCCTGAAATTTTCCAAAAATATTTAAAAAATACTGAAAAAAAATAGTATTTAAAAAAAAAATTCAAAATGGTGTTTTCAAGATTTAAAAAAAAAATATATTAAAAAAATTTAAAAAAAAATAAAAACAAAAAAATTACATGGTGATATACACCGTTACAAAGGTCTTGAAAAAACCTTCAAAATAAGCTATAACTCGCTTCTATAGGACCAATAGTTTTTGAGATATTGCTATTTTTGTAAGTGCCTGTCAAGGGTATATTGGTCAATTTCTTTATTTTCAAAAATCAATAAAACAAAAACCGCTTATCCAAAAAATTTAGTTCTTTGGATTTTTAAGTTTTTGGATCAGGAGAATAAGTGTACCAAAAATCATCAAAATCGGAGATGGTCAAAACGAAAAGCGCCTTTTTTTTGGTTGGTTTGACCCTTTAGTCAAACTTACTGTTTGGAAATGGTTCCGCAACTTTAGGCCTTTACGAAATCGCAGAAGGGTCACCGAAAATTTTGATTGGTCAGAGTTTCGAAACAATCAATGCCAAGAATGTCAGTCTTTAGATCAAAAGCGGGGTACCGTTTTGCAAAATAAGGTTATCCCAGAGGAACAGGATGTAAGAAAATCCTTTTTCCACAGCTGTCGAAGCCATCAAAACAAATGGTTTTCCAAGTTCCCGATCTCTTGACAGAACAACAAAAACAAGCATGACTGATCTTTGCTCTTAATCACTCTGAAGAGGATGAGGAATATTGGGAAAGGGTGATTTTTACTGAGGAAAAAAATTTTCAATCTTCTTCGGATAGTATATCCCACTTCGAAGTCGGTTTATTGAGCGATATATTCACCAGGTTAATAGAGCAGGACACTTCTTAGTGAATATGTCTGCTAGAGGGTTAGGTGTTTACTGGCAAATTAAAGGAAGATTTACCGCAGTTAGATATTTTGAAATTTTAGGAGGAGTAATGGTGCCGTCACTTGATTCTTTATATCCAAACAATAAAATAATTTTTCATCAGGACAATTGTCCTGTTCACACAGCTAATGCTGTACGTCGCTGGTTTTAAGACCAGAATATAGAAGTGCTGCTTTGGCCATCGAACAGTCCCGACCTTAACCCCCTCGAAAATATTTGGGTAAGATTAGTCAAAATATTATATGAACATAATTGGAGGTCCCAAAATGCCGAAGAACTTTTAAACGCTATACGTAATGCATGGAATTATGATTTCTAACGTTAAAGAATATTGTCGAAATTTGATTTATTTAAAAGCCAACTACACAGAGTTGTTTATGCATGCGTTTTCATAAACAAACAAATTATTTTAATTTCATGTAATATTAAGATGAAAACCAAAGAAAAATTATTTTTATGTTTCCATTTCCAATCGACGTGGCATGGAATAAGCCAAATTGGACCATCTAACTCAGCCGGTGGATGTTGGTTTTTTTAGGCCCTTTAAAGTTGCTTGGAGGTCGGTATTAATTAATTGGAAGAAATCACACCCTCAACAGACCTCAGTTGATAAAAAATATTTTCCTCATTTATTGGCTTCAACATTGAATGATTGAGAGACATCGTGTTGACAAAAAGGACGGTGAAGCGGTTCCGTACGTTATAATATTTAATTGATAATGTTTAATTTCTTTATCCTGTGATTCCCTCCAAACTATACGCTGAAGGTTTCTTTCATCCTTATTGATTAAAATTTGCCTATACATTTTAGCAAGGTCACCGATAATAAAAATATCATGTTTTCTAAATCTTAAAAGTAACGAAAATAAGTCATCCTGAATTGTAGGTCCGATTTTTAAAACATTATTTAAAGACAAGTTATTTGTAGATGATTTACAAGCTGCGTCAAATACGCATCTTACTTTTGTCGTAATGCTATCTACGCTGTAATGCGGAATGTAGTAAATCGGGGTTTTAGAAACTAAATTTTTAGGAATATCTGATATGTGGCCCAACTCTTCATACTCTTTCATAAAACTTTTATAAGCCCTGTTAAGTTCTGGATTTTTTAGCAACCGTCTTTTAATTGAATGAAGCCTACTTATCGCGGTTACTTCAGTAATTTTCCTTTAAAGAAATTTCACCACAAACCGGCCTTTTTTGAACTTTCGATACGGGTCGCACAAGCTCAACACAGGAACTAGCAGGTCACAAACATCATATATGCAAATTTAGACAGGAAATTTAAGAAGGAAGTGAGATTTAATTAGCACTTAAATTTCCACAAACAAAAAAGTCAATTTTTACCTCACTAAAGCCAATTTCGACATTTTTTCTGGCCAAAATAGCATTAATACAGTTTTCTCTAAGGGGGGGGGGGTCCAGAGTACTTTTTCTGTGGTGAAACATGGAGCACTTAAATAGCACCTAATTAGGAAATCCATTTTTTTATCACCAGGCGTGTGTTTTAACAATTGGTCTGCTAACTATTTTTTAAGCTAGCAGGTCAATCAATATCTCAAAAACCACTGGAGCAACTAAATCGGGACTTGGGTAATTAATTATCACTTAAATAACACTTTAATTTCCACAAACCAAAAAGTCAAATTTAACTCACTAAAGACATTTCCCACATTTGTTCTGCCCAAGATAGCATTAATACCGTTTTTTTTCTAAGGGTCGCCGTAGTAATAAGATCTTAATATGTTTGTTTATGCCTTTTTAAAAGTTTTTAATTGAAACTGTACGTGTACTTGTTTAAAATAAATGCCTTTTTACCAAAGGAGGACGTTTATAGTAGGGTATAAATATACAATCTGTGACGTCATCCTATGTTATTTCTTATGGGCTTCCGGTCGAGTTTTCAAACTGGTTCACGTGACCTGTATGAGGTGACCTGGATGAAAATGTGTAAAGAAAAGATCACGGTGTGTCACGTGTCCGGGTGCCAGTACTAGCGTGCTTCGATCAGGTGACCAGTGTGAAAGGATGAGGGTTGGGGTGAGTAGGGTTCCGCCCCCCAAGCCCCGGGCCCCCCTCCCCTGTGTTCGTGTGGTTGTCGAAAGCATGTAGGCGCGCGCGAAGTGTGTGAGTAAGAGAAAGAGGACGAAGGTGTGGTTGTCTCTGTCTTTTGGTGTAAAAAGAGTTTGGCAACCGTGCACGACTTAAGCACGGTAAAAATTATAATTTATTTGCGAGCCTCGGCATAAACATGGATCCTATTACAGTGTGGGGATCTTTGCGACATTGCCAAGTGTTTTGGTTGTTAAGTAAAAATGGGCAAAATTCCAACGTGAATGTTGAAGTTAAACGAAGTGGCAACGTCGAATAGCTTAAGCATGGTTAAAATTAATATTCGAACGGGAGTCATCGCGAAAAGATGGATCTCGTTACGTTGAGAGCCCAATGCGACGTTGCCAAGTGTTTTACTTATTAATAAAAATTAAGAAAATGTTTTTGTTTAATTTTTTGATAAGAGCAAATAGGTAATTAAAAGGTTTAACGCGAGAAGGGAAAGGGTCATTTTAGAACAGATTTTCAACCAGTAAAGAAAAAAAATATAAAAATGGTTTCTGAGTGTGCCGAAAAAATTTGGAATGAGATTTCAAAATCTCCTGTGATAAGCGAATTGTTTATTTTTTTTTTCAACTAAACGTAGACTGGGACCTGATATGCAAGCATCAACATTTAAGTGAGGACTTTATGGTAACATTTTTAAATAAAATGAATTGGTCGCATGTATCAAAGTATCAAAAACTGAGTGAAAACTTTATGGAATTATTTAAACACGATCTCTACTGGTCATTTTTATGTCGATACCAGATTCTAAGCGAGAAGTTTATTCGAAAACACGCATCACGTATTGATTGGGAATACGCACTGAAATATCAAACACATCTGAAAAAAGAAGTTTTGGAAGAATTACGTCTGGAGCATCCTAATCAGTGGGAAGAAGGAAGAATTCAATAATTTAATGAAAAAATAATAAAATTTTTTAAACCTATATATAGCGTTTTTTATACATTTATAATAGTTTAATTTTCTTTTAATAAAAATAAAAAACCAAATTACAGAAAAACAAAAAATTTATTTAAAGATTGAAACACTCATAATTGCATCCTGTTTACATTTTTTTTGTATATCTATTATTCATTTTATTATCACCACGTTTTGTTTTAACCACTAATACAGTGATTACACAAAGATTTTTTTCTTAAATGAAAAATTGTAGCTATATAAAACAAAATAGAGAGCAACATATAGATAATTTGAAAAATGAAAACTGCGGTATCGTAAACGGTACACGAATTATAATCAATTTCAGAATCTTCATTATCATCATAATGATTTTTGTTCTCGTCCATTCTTGTAGTAGAGGTAGGGTTGGTGCTACTCTGTGTGACTATCGTAGAGGTGTTTTCTAAAGGTAAAAAATCCTTTTTCGATATTAAACTAGGCCCAAACCATCCATAATCGGTGTAATCTCGCCTCCCATTAGATAAAAGCCCCAATTTGTAGACTGGTAATTCTCCGTGTGCACTACTATTGCAAATACCCAATGCGTAGGCGTCAAAGCGATAAAGTATTACGTTCGAAGCATAGTAATGTTCCTGGAGCCTGTGCCAACCCGAAGGCCATTGTTTATTTTCGAATGTTATAGATCCTTCTTGGATGCCTATCGGGTGAAACATAACAAAACTGCAGTTTAAAAAACTGGTTAAAATTAATGCGTTATACATGTTGTTCTAGGAGAAGTTTCATAAAGACTAATCCAATTTTTTCTTGAATAAAATATTATAAGAAGTTAAAAGACCACCCACACACTTTTTCTTATCGGAGGGATCTTTATTTAATATATATCTCTTTCGGATTTATTAAATGTCATAAATAAAAAAAAAAAAAAAAACATTGATTATAATAGCAAAGCAATTTATTTTAAAATAAAGGCAATTATCCCACTACATCTATGTTTAAAATTTGGTTAATCATACGGTCTTTAAAATGCGTAAAATATTCCCTAATACAATGCATCTGATCGCTATTTAAATAAGAATTTTCACATAAATATTTTATAATTGTTTCCAAAGTTTCTTTTGTATAGTCAGACCTTAACGGCATCTTTATTATATTATCTAAGAAACCATAAAAAACCGTATGAATATCTAACATATTTAAATACTGTAACCTGCTTTTCCAAAACTATCGTCATGCTATCATTCCAAAAAAGGGTAATAAATCCTTTTCCATGATACTTTATTGTGTACTCATCAAAAATGAAGTCTCTCGGGCGATTCGAGCAGTCGTGGCATGGTACAGAATTTTCGTCTAATTTTGAATCGTCCCATAGTCCTTTCTGAATAAAATCCATGAAGGATTTCCAATCCTGTTCAATGAACGAAATGCATTCTCCATTTTCTTATAAGTATAAGTCGGGTTACGGAATGTATCTTAAAAAGATGCCAAAAAACTTCCAATAAGACTAGACGCGGCCTTACCGACATTGAACTTAAGAAATATGCAAAAATTCTAAAAATCCCCCATTTTAGAGGAGTATTTATGAGAAACGCCCTCCCATTGACCCGGTGGAAACACGAAACTGGGATCGTGAATTTGGATTCTAAAGACAATTTTGGTACGCATTGGGTCGGGTATCAGAAACACAATCGAACAGTGACGTATTTCGATAGTTTTGGGGATATTAAACCTCTCTTAGAACTAATAAAGTATTTTAAAAACTGTAGGATTCTATTTAATTTGGATCAATATCAGAAGTATAATACCTACAATTGTGGTCATCTATGTTTAACTTTTCTTTATAATAATAATAATAATAATAATAATAATAATAATAATAATAAATAAAGAAATATATAAATTATGTAAGACATATAAACAAAGGGGGGTGATCTTCTAATTATCAGTCCTATCCTAACCATCGTGCCGAGTGGATAATCATCGAAAATGTCTCTTACATTTACCTTAACAGGAAGAAGTAATCGCTTATCGGCATCATTTTTCCCTCCTATAGAACTAGACCCGAAATATAACTATTCACTTGCATTGATTTCAATCAACACATGGAACACTATTCCCAACATTCAACCAGGTCGAAACAAATTGTATTACATCAGTGCAGGAGAACGTTTGGTTATAGAGATACCTACGGGGGTTTATGAAATAGATGATTTGCAAAGATACATTCATGATCAGATGAGTGTTGGGGATAACACATGGAGTGATTATGAAAACTTTACTAAGTTTTCTCTTAAACCGAATAATAACACGTTAAAAGTAGAACTTCTAAGCGAGTTTGATATCGACTTCTACCCTGAGGACAGCATAGGTAAATTGTTGGGGTTTTCTCCGGAAATATTGCTCGCCAACGTACAGCACATTTCCGACTTACCTGTACAAATAGTACAGGTGGTCACGATTCGTATCGAGTGTAACATAATCACAGGTTCTTACTACGACAGCAATATTTCGCACACTCTGTATGAATTTGCCCCTCTCGTCGATCCTGGGTACAGTATAAATATCGAACCTCCCAATCCGATTTTTCTCAAAGTTAGTAAGAACGTCATAGACAACATAACATTGCATCTGCTGGACCAAGATGGTAGACCCGTTAATTTTCAAGGCGAAGAGGTTGTTATTAGATTAGAACTGAAACGAGATGGGATTGGTTTTTAAAGCTAGACAACAGGAGGCGTACTTGGCTCCATATTTAAGATTACCGAACAACGCCTATCATTCATTCGACATTAAACCACCAAGAGAAACACCACTACGTGCCCAGTCTCTAAGTAATTCGAATATATTACTTCTTCGGTTGTTGGGATCAAAGTATGGCTTCAGCCTTCGAAAAACTTCAAATATTCTCCTCGATTAAATCGGACGAAAGCGTAGTCCGCGAAGAATGGCACACTTACCATCCGTACACCAAAAGTTTCCAAAATAACGACGAAATAGAAATAGTTTTAAATCAACATGATACATTTATGGACCTTAGTCAGGCAGAGTTTTACATTGAGGGAAACATAAAGGAATCTACTGAGGGAACTGGTACTATTACTACAACCAACAATTTTGGGGCTTTTCTTTTCGAATCCGTTACGTACGAGTTAAACGGAAAAGAAATAGATAAAGTGCGTGATCCAGGATTATTGTGCACGTTTCGTGCTTTACTTAGCCTTTCACCACAAGAAGGCGTGGCACTATCCCCCGCAGGATGGAATTATCCCGATGGGGTGCTCAAAACTATGAATACGACTTCCAAAAAATTTAGTCTTCGTATCCCACTTAATTTTCTTTTGGGAATCTTCAACGACTATAAAAACGTCATCGCAGGTCGTCATAAATTTCGTTTAGTAAGGGCGAGAACAGACTCCAATTGCTATCAAAGCACAGGCACAAAAACAGCAAGCATTGAAATATCCACACTCGAACTCAAGGTTAAACATGTGTTTCCAAACGATAGCGTAAAAATTGAAATGCTTAGTAGAATATCCTAGGACACACCCGTGATGATTCCATTCCGAAAATGGGAAATTTTTGAACTTCCCTCATTAAAACAGTCCAAGAAGGATATATGGATGGTAAAAACAGCCAGCAATTTGGAACGACCTCGTTACGTAATCGTGGGATTTCAGAAAGAACGTCTTAACAATCCGAAAAATGACAGTAGCTTTTTCGACGATCTTAACATTACAGATATTAAACTTTTTCTTAACTCTGAGGTGTATCCCTACGAGGCGCTAAATTTAAATTTTTCGGAAAAACAGATAAGTGAGCTGTATAGGATGTATACGGATTTTCAAAAATCGTTTTGCGGCAAAAATTGCGTTGAGCCATTCATGAATTTTGACCGATTCCACAGTAATCCTATTTATGTTATTGACTGTAGTAAGCATACAGAATCACTCAAAAGCAGTACGGTGGATTTAAAATTAGAATTTCAAAGTTCAGACAATTTTAATTCAAAATGGGTTGCTTATTGCGTTATAATTCACGATTGTGTTTTTGAATACCTACCGTTATCTGGTATCGTACGCAACATGGTTTAGAGATTAATTAGAGATATACTAATATTCCTACCTTTATAATGTACAAACATTACTATATGTATTTTCCAGACTAAAATAAATTACATTGTATGCATATATTGAGGTATTTTTTATTATGTCTATCTATTTTTGCATATTTCCTCAAACTCCTACACTTTGAGATAAAATGCAAAATGCATTTAATAGAAAAAGGCTTCTTTTAGTTTTGTTCTAGTTTGCTTTGTGAAAGACAATGTTTTAGATGGTAAGTATTAAACAGTATTATTTTACTTGGATAATTTTTTGGGGAATTTTTATTAGTTTCTTAAAAGAATATTTTTTCTATTTTGGGCTTATTTTTTTAGACTTGGGTGTGGTCCGCATCCTGAACTACTTTTTACAAAATGATTATATTTTCCCCCTCTTTATAGAGGGGGCGGTATTCACTAAAGAAGGGCCCCTCCAAGAAGGATGGGAGGTGGTGTTTTCTGGGGTTGTGGACTACAGCCCCATTAAAATGTATAAGGATATGGAGAGCGACTGCATTTGCATAGTAAGTACCCACTTTGATTTTATTTGTTAATAATAATTTTTATTTTAGCACTTTTTTTGAAATTACACGTGCGTGTTTTGCATGTCTTCTACCTGCGTTTTTTGAAAAAATTGAAGATAAAAAATGAGAAAAAATTCTATCTATAGTTAAAATCTTTCTACGGAATTTTGATTTACCCTATATGTGCATGTTTATGACACATTATTATTTTGTTTTAGTGCGTCTCGCTCGCTATAGAAAATTAATAAGAGAGAGAGAGAGGGAGAGAGAGCCAGGAATAAGGAAGACATTTTAATTCAAATATAATATAGACAATAGGTTTCAGTTCAATTTTGTTTGTTGAACATAACGTGGCATAATCATGAGTGAGGACAGCACTTATTCCAGTGGATGTTCCAGTGTTACAAATTTTTCAGAACAATATAGAGAGGTACGCAGTGTAAACGATCTAGAAAATGTGTGCATTGTGGAGTCATACATTAACGATGACATTGGGCAGAACGGAGAAGCTCAAATCTACTGTGACTTCTGTTTCAGAACCGATGGGTGGAAGGCTAATGCCGAAACAGACCGTTTTCTTTATACCACCTGCCACTACCATATGGGTAAAGCCTACTGCAATAAGGAACTTTTCATTTATTTTTTCAAAAACCTTTGCCCCTTTTGTAATTCCCATTAATTAATTAATAGAAAGAACGTGGGCGACAGACTGCACTGTGTGCAAAGGCGATAAGGTAACTTGTTTTTTCCTGTATTTATAAGAAGATCATGGGAATTTTTATTTAGTTTAATTCAGGCGCTGCGGTCGAAATCACACAAACAGTACCCAATATAACAAATCAATTTACCGAAAATGGAAAAAATAAATCAAATGGCTAGTTGCGAAGTGAAACCCAAGATTCATGTGGAAGACATGGGGGTGGGGATCGCGCATAAAGTGCTTTCATTTAGGAAAATCAAATTTAATTTTGGTCGCAGTGTTATGTGTGAACTCGAGAATAACGTACTGTTTTTGCCAAAAAGGCTTACGTCCCTTTTAACGGACTCTGTTTGTGAAGATTTTCTCTCTGGCACGGGATGCAGTGTAATTTTTTTGGGGAAAAAAGACATACCTGGAAGTTTCAATCCGGCAAATTGTTTCGAGTTCATAAAAAATTAAATAAAATATAATTATGGAAGACATTATCAATCAAGTGCTTGAAATTTATAATCGAACCTCCTCCCGAGAAGAACATGAACAGTTTTTAATTTTTTTGGAAAAACATTTAAGACAGTGCGTTAAAAAACTTAACATCCCCAATATTAGTGTTGGTAGAAAATTTAAAATTGAGTTTATAGTTTCGCTTCTGCCTTTGAATCGCGCATAGAAACTGGAATTATTATTAATATTTCCCACATTGACCCTCAGAACTTCTTAAAAGATTGCAAAACTCTTTTGCTTAGAAAGTTAAACACCTTCAGAAATAAAAGAGGAAATTTAAAAGTCAATTTTCGCCTTAACGGCCTCTACGAACTACCTTCATCCGAAGAACAGGACTACAAAAGTTTCGGAACTTCCAACAGTGAGATTACTGTTACCACAGATATTGACGTCATCCTAAATAATATGGAGGAAATTCTATTAACAAAGGTAACATTTTTTTTATACCTTTTCGTAGTTTTTTCCTACTAAAATAATAATAATAATAATAATAATAATAATAATAATAATAATAATAATAATAATAATAATAATAATAATAATAATAATAATATTTAATATTCTGTATTTCTTACGTAGCTTAATTATTAAAAAAATTAAATAAATTATTCTCTTTGTTGCAGATGGAGAATTTTTCTGAAAAGGGTTCAGGATGGAGATATCTGTCGGTTTCCCATCTGCTGGTATCAATCAATCAGTTTTCCCCAATGGTTGCTGGAATCAGTACCTACACGCCTCTTCTACAATGGATGCTGCATCGTAAGGGTATACTAAATATTCGTAATAATGATAGAAGGTGTTTTATTTACTGCTTACTTGCCTTTTTCTACCCAGTTTCCGAAAACTGCGATAGGCCCGAGTCTTATCCCCAAAATCCATATGATTTTTTTAATCTTGAATTTGAAAGAAAAAATCCGACTATTTCGTTAAATATTTTTGGTGTGGATGATGTTAAAAAATGTCTCAATGAACCCCTTTATCACACAAAATCTAAAAAAGAAAATCACATTAATTTGCTTTACTTACAAAAATCTCAAAGAATCGGTCATTTTTGTTTAATAACGGACTTGTCGCAAGTAGTTAAAACGCAAGTAACCAGTTATCGAGGTAAAATGTTCGTATGTGACTCATGTCTTAATCATTTTTCTTCAGAAAACAAATTTAAAACTCAACACCGAAAATTGTAGTCTTTTCTCTCCCCAGAAAATAATTGTACCTCAAGAACCTGACAATATTTTAAAATTTAGCTCTTTTAAGGCGTTAATGTTAAAACCTTTTGTAATTTATGCAGATTTCGAATGTTTCACTGGTAAAATTAGCTCGTGTTTGCCTGATCCATCTTTCTCTTATCAGAATTTTTATGAAAAACGTGAGGCATACAGTGTTGCCTATAAAATTGTGTGTTCATTTGATCCCCAGTATAATAAATTTAACATGTATAGAGGTCCTGATGCAGCCCAATGGTTTGTTAAAAATTTAAAAAAGGATATAATCCACATATCATTAATCTTAAAACAGGGTCTGATGTCTCATCAAACATTTTTATCGGAGACAGAGGAAAACATTGAAAATAACAGTTTAGAGGAATTTCCTCTCGAAGAGCACTTTGACTTGATAACTAGAAAAGGTGTTTTTCCTTATGATTTTGTAGATTGTTGGGAGAAACTTTTAGTCACAGATTTACCTCCTAACTACGAACATGCCCAAAAAGTGTGCACTACTTTTAAATGTAAAGATTTGGGGGAGTTTGGCGATATCTATCTTAGGGGGGATGTACATCTTTTAGGTTTAGTTTTTGAAAATTTTCGAAAGATAGCTTTTAAAAACTATGGTTTAGATGCCGCAGCCTTCTATACTCTCCCAGGATTGTCTTGGAATTTGGCTTTATTATTCTCAAAGATAAAATTAGAACTTTTAACCGACATAGATCAGATTTTGTTTATTGAACGAGGTATCCGAGGAGGCATATGTCAAGCCCCACCGATATTCTCGTTGCAATAATCGTTTCTATCCTTCTACATATGACCCTTCCAAACCGGAAGTATACCTGGCTTATTGGGATTTAAATAATCTCTATGGGTTTAGTCAAATGGTCAGTTTACCTTATGGTAATTTTTCATTGTTGGACGAGGATGAAATTTTAGAATTTTTACAAAAATGTCAGGATAACTCTTCTTTTTTAGAGCTTGTGTCGAAATATAATCGAAACAGTGAACAAACTATTGTCTTGGAGGTAGATCTAGTTTACCCCGATTATCTACATGATAAACATAAATTTTTACCTTTTTGTCCAATGAAAAAATGTCCACCTTCTTCTAAATGTGAAAAGTTACTTTGTACATTGGAAGAAAAGTTTAATTATATTATTCAGTTTGAAAATTTACGTCAGTGTTTAGAGGAAGGTCTAATTTTGAAAAATATTCATAGAATTTTACGATTTAGTCAAAAACCTTGGTTAAAACCGTTTATTGATTTTAACACCCAAATGAGAATGCAGGCAAAAAACGATTTTGAAAAAGACTTTTTTAAACAGGTTATTAATGCAAATTATGGAAAAACCATTGAAAGGGATAGAAAAAAAAGAAACATTATTTTGGCCAACAACTGGAACCAAGTGCGTAAACTAATTTCCAGACCCGAGTTTAAAAATATTGTAATTTTTGACAAAAATCTGGTCTCCATTGAATTGAAAAAAACTGAAATTCTGTTTAACAAGCCCATTTTTGTTGGTTTTTCCATTTTAGAATTAAGTAAAACTGTTCTTTATGATTTTTACTATAATTATATTGTTAGTAGTGTAATGCCTCATTGTGACACTAAGATTACTTATATTGATACCGATGCTTTTGTTTTTGAATTTACATCAAAATCAAATAATTCTTTAACATTGTTTGACATCATAAAAAGAGACGCCGCGAGAATGTTTGATACTAGCGATTATCCTGAAGATAACATTTTCGGTATCCTCCGGCTAAATAAAAAGGTGCCTGGGCTCATGAAAGACGAAATTAAGGGGCAAATTTTAACTGATTTCATATGCTTAAGATCAAAAGTTTACTCGTACATAGTAGACGGGAAAGAAAAAAAATCCAAAATTAAAGGGGTGGGACACACGGCCGTTAGAAATATCACTTTTAAAGACTTTTTTAATTGCCTTTTTAATAATGTAAATTTTAAAGCAAAATTTAACACTATACAAAGTAAATTTTGTCAAAATTATTCTATTTTCATTTGTAAGTCTGCTTTAAGCGCTTCGGATGATAAACGCTATATAGCAGATGATAGAATTTCTACTTTGCCATGGGGACACTTTACGCTTAATATAATACCTAGTAGTTAGCCTTTATGTAACTTAAGCAACCTTGAAAGAAAATGTCTTCCTTTTATTGTACCTATTATAAACTTATTAATGTCTTTCTTTTATTGTACCTATTATAACCTTATTATATAAAGCTGTTATCTTGCTTATTACCTACCTATACTCAATAAAATGCTTTCATCTAAGTTTATCTATTTTTTTATTTCTTTTGAATTTTTCCTTCCTAATTCTAGATAGGAATGTAACTTTTTTTCTATTAATTTAATATAAACAAACAAAAATAAAACTTCTAGTTTTCCTTTCAATAGATTTATTCTGTTACATAATAATAAAAATATATCATTTTTATAAAATTAAAAATATTAACATACAATTTTTCCTATTTTTACTTCACATGAATGTTTAAAAATAAAAAATAAAAAAACACTTGGCAACGTCGCATTGGGCTCTCAACGTAACGAGATCCATCTTTTCGCGATGACTCCCGTTCGAATATTAATTTTAACCATGCTTAAGCCATTCGACGTTGCCACTTCGTTTAACTTCAACATTCACGTTGGAATTTTGCCCATTTTTACTTAACAACCAAAACACTTGGCAACGTCGCAAAGATCCCCACACTGTAATAGGATCCATGTTTATGCCGAGGCTTGCAAATAAATTATAATTTTTACCGCGCTTAAGTCGTGCACGGTTGCCAAACTCTTTTTACACCAAAAGACAGAGACAACCACACCTTCGTCCTCTTTCTCTTACTCACACACTTCGCGCGCGCCTACATGCTTTCGACAACCACACCAACACAGGGGAGGGGGGCCCGGGGCTTGGAGGGCGGAACCCTACTCACCCCAACCCTTTCACACTGGTCACCTGATCGAAGCACGCTACTACTGGCACCCGGACACGTGACACACCCTGATCCTTTCTTTACACATTTTCATCCAGGTCACCTCATACAGGTCACGTGAACCAGTTTGAAAACTCGACCGGAAGCCCATAAGAAATAAAATAGGATGACGTCACAGATTGTATATTTATACCCTACTGTTTATTAGCAATAAAATATACATATGGAACGGCCGTCGTGAATAGCTCTGAATAAGCAAATACATTTTGCGAAACGTTGGCATTTCAAAAAAAGGACGTTTCATTAATAAGATCCCTTAATCCATAAACCTACACCTTCAAAAAATATTAATTTATTACTTACTTTTGTCTCGATGGACAAGGCTGAGGCACTTCGGCCCTCAACCATAAAATGGTCTCTTGGCATGTTTTTCTAAACTCTGTAATTTTTCATAAAGTTTCTTTCTGACATTTGGAAAGGATCAAATCCTCTTTTTTATTGGAATCTCGTGGCGACTTGTTGAGCCGCATCCGCCTCGGCCTCCTCTATAACTTTATTCACGAGTCATATTTCTTTTGGTCCATCATTTTTACCGAAAAAATAAGAATAAGTAAGGCTAACCGAAAGAACGTTCACCTGCGAATTTTGGACGGACGGGAACACTCCTCGCGCGTTCAAAAATATAGACAAGAATTTTTTGTGACCATCCCTGAGTTCAAAAATCGACACCCAGTAGGTCTGCACTGGATGGTAGTGGAGCGCGCGTAGCTTTCCAGGAACTTGACTTGGCACTCTTATTTTTTAAATCCACCACGTTAGAAATCGAGGTGGCGAGAAAGTGGAGAGGCTATAGCCCCCCCTGGTGCCCGAGGGGACGTCGCTGCAATATGTTGAGTTGATATAAGACCACTATTCTTTCTTATCCTAGGTTACTTTGAATTCGGAATTGGTTGATTTTTATGGAATCGTGGTAGTTTCCACTTTTACATTTGTTGTTAGTAAACAATTAGCCCTTCGATACTCACTTCTTTTATTTCTGCATGTAGGACTATGTACCTAAGTTAAAATTCCAATCCAACTATAAAATAAAATATGAGGTGTTTCATTTAAAATTAGAAAGTTTTTATCAATATTTAACAGATATTTTCTATAAAAGTTTAAAATTTTTGAATTTAAAGTCTCTCGCATCAGAGGAGTTACCAGGGTGTTCATAATATATCGACACACAATAATTAATAAGTAATAATGTCTATATATTAATATTGCTCTTCGAGTATTATTGTTAAAATTGCTTATCGGGAATGCATATGGAATAAAACGAAGATGAAAAGGAGATTCAAACTTTTTTATAAGTTAAATTTAATTATTCTTGGTTATAAAGGCATTTGTTTCTATTCAATTACGTCTGTAATTTCGTGTTCGCAATAATAGTCTTAAGAAAAGCTTATTCGTCTCTCTCCAACAGGGCGTTAATAAAGACCAAAATGCAATCTGTCAGTCAAACTTTAAAACAATACGTTCTCTTATTTAAATTAAAATGTAATAGCAATTCGTTTCTAGGAAACAGATGTTTGAATTAAAAGATGTTTTAATATGATTATCGCTTCACAGTTTAAGTAAACCGAAAGCAATTGCTTCCCAAATATTGATAGATATGAAAAAAAATGTACATTTCGTACATTTTTTTCTACATTTGGGTTAGCCTTAACCTCAAGAACAAAGAAACCCAGCGCACTCTGAAGTACTAATAGGGAACTGACATGAACGTAAGTGACATGACTTAAAAGTTTTATTTTATCACTTTTTATTAACAAATATCTGAGTGTAAAATAAATTACGTTAAACTGAAGTAGTCCGTTTATTGGTAGAGAGATTTAAAATAAATTTTACTATTTTTTATCAATTAAAAACCCAACATTTTTCTTTGAGTCTCTAGAAATGTAGGAGACATAGTTTTAGAGTAAACTCAATCTCGCACTCAGTGCAGGGTTGTAGAAAAAGTACCTTTTTCTACACATGTGGGAAAGTAGTTTTTACAAAATAGAAGATCAATAATTACAATCGCGCAATAATTAAAATTGCTCAATAATTACAATTTCGCAATAATACACACACTTGTATGAAATTTGACACTTTCTCCACTTTTGTGTAATATTCTTGTTAAATAGCATTGTGCAGAATAAATACTTATCGCGTAAGGCAAATATTTTAAAAATGTAAATGTAATTCAACCAGATAGGTTTAATAGTAGTGATTTTGACATAATTAAACTACATTTAAACAATGTACTTCAGATCAGGATCAATAATTTTTTTCCGTGTTTTTTTTCTACCGAGTAACTTAGTCATATTCTCAACAATCACGGCAAAAGACGATACATTTTTACCATTATATCATTTAAAATTTTGTTTAATACCTTCTAAAGCAGCACTTTGTCGTTCGGTATTTTTTTGTTTAGACTGATAATACTCCTCGAGTGTCATTAGTTTTTCAGTGTGGCAATTTTTGGAGTCTGTAAGATTGTCCTCTAAAATTTGCATAATTTTTTTAAATATTAACTCTAAATACTTTTGGAGTTACAAGTTCAGCTGGATGAAGATTTTTATTAACTGTAGTACCAGTTGTCCATGATATTATATAGTGTGTATTTTCAGTAGTCCTTGGTAATAATGTCTTTGTGAAAGCTCTAGTGTGCAGATCAGAAGGCTTCTTCACCGAAGCCGAAAAAGTAGTAGTCATGCTGTTAACCTTCGGATAAGTTTTTGACTTGGAAAAGCAAGATTAGTTAATAGTTTAAACTTTTCTTTCGGTAGATTCGGAAATTGAGATTTCAAATTTGGATATTCTTCTAAGTAGGATGCTAGCTTATCTAATGATGCCGGGTTCAAGCCTCGGGTCGTGCATCAGGTAGTCTACTTGGACTTTTTCTTATAAAATTACAGAATTTTCTAAGATTAAGGCAAAACGCAGTATGAAGCGGAAAAGGCCGAGTTAGCTAGAAGGCAGGCTAATTCGATTTCATACCGTCCCTCGGAAAGGACGTTAAGAGGACGGTCCCGTGTGATCCATATATTGATAGTGGAGCACGTTAAAGATCCCTAACCCCGACAAAGGGGTTTAGGCTAAATTAAATCCTTCTAGGAAAACAAAACTGCCTTCCTAGGGGGTGCTCATCAGACCGGTTTGATGAGCGGGGTAATGGGGGAACCCAGGGAAAATAAGTGTAAAATGTATCTTAGGCCCTACCCCTCTATTCACGCCGGTATCCAGGCCGGATGGGATCGGATATCACGTAGAGGCGGACCTAGATACACACTCCCTAAGTCGGTAGACTACGAAAGTAGTTGATGACCCGTCCGATTTAGTTAATAGTGCCTACGTGACTCAAAAAAGTGACGGTAATCAAATGAGAAGAGAGAGAAAGTGATGAAGCCATAAAACGAAAACTATCTACAAAACGGAATTGAATTGGAAACTCATCAACATGTTTTGTAAAACTTATATATTTCTCTTTTGTAATCGGAAGCAGATCAATGGAACCCTTCATCCTCGTTGCAATATCGGTTACTATAAAGTGGGCATCATAACCGCTTAAATTGTGAAAGACAACAGGAATAATATGACTATCTTTATAATTAATATTGCAATATTCGTGAGACGTACCGCGATAGTTGTTATTGGGGATCAGGTGGTACTTTTTTGTCGTCAGGAGCAAAAGGCTGTTTGCAGATGTGACAGCGCGTAGCTTTTCGATGCTCGACTTCCTGCATCCATGTTATATCGATATCGTAAGGACACCAGAATACGGTTGCCAAGTCTTCTGTCAGACTATTCATTTCATCAGCAAACCACTTCATGCAATCTTTACCTCGGTATGAACGGTAACGCAGGAATGTGTTGCTGCTTTCTATGTGGCTTTTTAGAATCATTTGTTGGCTTTTCTCCTTATTTTTAAAGTTGTTAAATTGTAAAATATTTTTTCCTGGCTCAGGCATGCTGATTGCAGTTTCATTTATTTTTAAACAATCCTCGATATGTTTGACAAGTTTCTCTTCTGACCTGCAGTAGATGAGACAACGGTCACAAAAGCATTTTTGTCCATTTTCTTTACTTAGTTGTTTGGAGAGGAGACGAGACAAACTTTTTATCCAGACATAGTGGTACCGCACGGGAGCCTCAACATCATTATTCGGGTCTTGTATCATCAGCAGATTAACGTGGCGGGCTTTCTTGTTCTTTGTCAGATACATGAGAAGTGTTTTAAATGACTTTTTGTTTTTTCGAAGAACATAAATGTTAACCGAAACATTATTCTGTTGCTCAAAGTTTACTACCTGGTTAAAAGTCATCGGGAACTGTATTCCTTTTAATTTGAGAACGGATGAGTAGTGGGGGTATGATGTGGTTAATTCTACAGGATGTAAAGCAGATGTAACAGCTCAAGCAAGCATTGACGTTAATGCAGGCTTTCTTATTCTTAATCTCAGCAGGTAAATCGATGTATGAGGCCCCTTACTGTGGTGTATATTTATTTATGTTTACTCCCAAGTTAATCACCTTTTTTAATGCCCACCCACTATCTCGTTCTTGGAATTCTTCCAATTCTTTCATTACAGGAGTCACAACTTTAAAGTCAAACCAGGCATTTAAGTCGGTATCTCTGAAAATGGCCGACTTTGACTTGACTTATGCTCTCTCTGTACAGCGTCACCTTTCAACACTTCAAATTCCCCACAGAAAACTACATTCACTTTTACCGCTGTATCTTTCTTAAGAGCATTCTTGATAGGTATCTTGAAAATTAATTTACAGTCAATGAGGAAAGCTTTAGGATCTTTATGACTCATATTTGTGAGAACTGCTGTGCGAATCCTAGAAGAAAATACTAATTTAGAATCTTCCCAGTTCTCTTCTTCTCTTCTATCGCTGGCAGTTTTTTTTTCTTGCTTAAAGCCCGGCCCCCTGTTTCACAGCTGCTTTAATTTGGGTTCTTAGACTTCTTATATTTCGTAAACAGGCCTCAATATGCTGTCTTTCGCCCATACTTTTGACTTTTTTTAATTCTTTATCCATTCTCTTTATTCCAAGAGCATATTCTCGTAGTCCCTTCCTAGCTACTTGTTCATCATATTGAGGTGTTAGAAACTTTAATATGGCAGCGATATGTTTTACCACAACAGCAAAGGGAGACATCTTTTGTAAGAAAAACAATGAAATAAGTCTTAATTGTGTAATAGAGAAAGTTTCTCTACTACGTGGTTCACACTTAATTTATTCTGTTCTGTTTAGCGATCTAGAACAAAATGATTTAAACTAAAAGTCTCAAGGTTTTATATTCAATGAGAAACTGAACGGTCATTGTTACCAACTAAATTACATTGCTACCAACTTAACAATCAGTATATTCTAGACAGGCGCAACAGCGCTCTGTCAGGCTGTTACCAATGATAAAGGTAATCACTGGCGCTAATTAGCGTCGAATAGCGACTACCTTTACTGTTAAAAAGACAACCAACCAAACTTGATGTGATTCTGTGGTGGAAGATATTTAGGTTATAAAAGTTTGTTTTGTTTTACAAAAATTTTGTGTGTTTGGATTTTATTTTTTGTTAACCATGTTTATAGTAGTAGTGGGGTGCGTTTTTTACCGTTTTTTTTGGTAAACAAATAAGTTTGCAGAGGCTCGATTTCTTCTATTACTCCACCAAAGATATCTTGCAAAATCATTTACCTGACTAAATTTATGTTGGGGTTACAGTCTTCCAGTCCTATCACTAAATTAATATTTTCCTCCATAATATGGTTAGAAAAGCAAATAAAAAAAAGACTTGACAAAAAAAAAACAACAAAATTCAATAAAAAAGTAAGGTTATGTTTACGGCCAAACGATTGACTACATTCAAAAGCTCTATTTTTAACCTCTTGAAGATACCTCTATTTACGGTAACGGTAACCATAAGTGTAACGAAATTTGCCGTTAAACTGCCTGACCAAAATCTCCCTATTGCTGTTTGCATGACATACATAATCAGTTTATTACCTACAGCTTACTCGAAGTGTTTCAAAAAACCAACAAGTCATTGATACGAACCAAATTTCATTGCTATCATACCAACTATTTAAAGCCGTTTATTTAAATAATTATAGACAAAATGTGTCAGAATCATTCATCATCCAGCTCTTGTTGTAAGCAGTAATGTCTGAAATCATGCGAGATTACATTAGGTTAAATCTAATTAAGTGTTGTATCGAACAAGCATTTACTCAATCAAACTACTGCAGTGTATGCTTAGCTGCAAGTATGGTTTTCTATGAAGTAGCTAAGAAGTATGGAATAATAACAAATTTGCAAGTCGGTACTAAGATATATTCAAATGGAAATAAAATTTCACCTCATTTCTGGATTGAGCATAATGATTTGATATACGATCCTACCATTGCAATAGCCACCACATATACCCCACAAACTTGATGTTACGCATAGACGATTTGAAAATGTTAGACGTTTTTCATGAATTTAAGAAGAGCAAGTCAACATTTAGTTATTTTAATAAGGTTCCAAATCATTTGATTATAGTGCGCAAAAATATTCATCAGATTGTAGGCAGAATATTCAAAAAATAAATGAATAAACTTATAACCGCCAAGTCTATATTATTTTTACAAGTACGTGCTATAAAACTAGATATTTGACATTATTTAATAGCAACTAAAACAGCTGATTTATTTCACCACGATAAGCCATTATTTCACCATACATTAAGTTAAAATATTTTTGGTAATAAATACTTATCAATCAGATCAGATACTTTAGCTGTACTTTAGATGTCCTTCAGCTGTACTTCAGCTGTACTTCAGCTACACTTCAGCTGTACTTCGGCTGTTCTTCAGCTATACTTCAGCTGCACTTCAGCTGTACTTCAGCTATACTTCAGCTGTAATTCAGTTATACTTCAGCTGTACTTCAGATGTACTTCAGCTATACTTCAGATGTACTTCAGCTGTACTTCAACTATACTTCAGCTGCACGTCAGCTGTACTTCAGCTAAACCTCATCTGTACTTCACATATAGTTTAGATGTACTACTTTAAAACTTTATTTGCTAAGATGATGCTGTATGGTATAGATAAGGTAAATTCAGAAGACGAAACCGAAAACTTTTTCAAACCTTTCGTTGAACCTTCAAAACAAACTGCATTAAGTATTGTTCAATACAAAAATGCCCCCAATGAGGGAAACGTGTATGACGAAGTCTATGGCCCCCGATATAACAGCAATAAATGGATGTTGGGCGATAAAGAAATAATGATTGACGAAGAGAATATTGTTTTAGATGACCAAGTCTTTAAAAACACTTCTGGACTTCAAAACTATTATTTAAAGAACCAAAAACATTTTTCACCTATAGAGCATCAGACATACAAACAAATTTTAGATCTGAGCCGGGTTCATCGTGATTCTAGAGGGCATTTACGAATGCAGGCGTGTAAGACTATATATAAGAACATTAGTCGACCTTTATTTAAAAACAAAAGCCTAAATATTGTAAAACATGAACCTACCGCAATATTAAAGCCTTATAAGGAAACGACAAGCCTATTATTATTATTTTTTGATGAATTTTTTTTGTTGATAACTTTAAATACATAGTTACTTTTAAAAATCAATTTATCTAGTTATTCTTAGACCTTAGTAACCCTAAAGACCAGCCATCCTCTCAAAACACCATGTAATTTGTATTCTAAATTAAAACAAATATTTTTTCAGACGCCTTTTATTATCTTAATACTTATTAAGAACTTATGGGTCAAATATATATGGTGAGCCACAAAATTCCGCACTTTTTGGATTGGCCATAACTTTTGACTTGATTACTCAATTTTGAAATATATTGGCTTTTTCGAAAGATGAAACGTGAGTTTTTCGATTCGGTTAAAAATTTAAAACTTATAAAAAATTCAAGATGGCGGACAGTTTTAAAAAATGTTTAATTTTCACCTCCCCTGAAAAAAATTTATGTGCAACAATGATCAAACTCTAAAGCTTTCACTACAAACGCTCATTATTTCTGTGTATATTGTCGTATCATTTAATTAAATAGGTTGATAAATTAAAAAGTTATAATATTTTAGGTTATGAGTGTTTGAGCTTAACATTGAAAAAAATCACAAAATTACATATTTTTTCAATTTGCTTTAACTTTTGGCCTAATTACTTAATTTAAAGAAAAATATTATTTAAAGAGACAATACATGCGAGTTGCGTCCGTTTGTTCAAAATTTGACATTAAAAAAAATTCAGGCTGGTGGGCGCGTGGCGGATAGTTTTAAAAAGAGTTAGGTTTTACACGCCTTATTTTTCTTAAGTAAGACACTGGAAAAAATATAAATTAGTATTTCCAAATCTCCCTTTTTTTCTTCGTATATCGAAATATCACCTAATTAAATCAGATAAAAAATAAAATAGTAAGGTGTACTTAGATTTTTCTTCATTAAATAATTATATCAAAATATATTGCAAATGGAAAATGTATCTAATTTTAAGAGTTTTTTCCATGCGAAGCCAAAACACTCGTAGTCAAAAAAACTTTTTTATTTCCCAACTGATTTAATTTAATGATACTTTAATATACACAGAAACAATAAGCGTTTGTAGTGAAAGCTTTAGAGTTTTTTCAGGGGGAGTAAAAATTACACATTTTTTAAAACTGTGCGCCATCTTGAATTTTTTAGAAGTTTTAAATTTTCGAAAAACTCACGTTTTATCTTTCCAAAAAGCCAATATATTTAAAAATCGAGTAATGAAGTCAAAAGTTATAGCCAATCCAAAAAGTGCGGAATTTTGTGACCCACCCTATATAATCAAATATATTTAATCTCATTTTTCTCTATCATAAGATATACCAGAATGACAATATTTTAATGCATTATGTAGTGGGTTTATCTGAACAATTTAAAAATAAAATCATATTCATTTTTTATACAAAGTACAGGATATAACTAAAAATTGGTGGTAACTCATGGGACATCAAAAACGGGCAGAAAAAAATCATGTATTTAGAAAATGGTTTTTCTCTTAAACTCAAAGTAGTTTAAAATTAGGAGTTGCAAAATATGTTTCTTTTCCCTAGATATAAAAAAATTTCTTATGAAACTTTAATATTTTGTTTGCCTATATTTTAGCTATTAGCTATTATTTTACGATTTGGAAAAAATGCCAAAAACCTTCATCACGCGTGGAATTGCTCTAAAGTATAAATAGAAAATATTAAAATTTAATTATTGATTTATAAAAATATATGATTAGATTCTTTACTCGCTAAAAGGGAAAGCTAGGAGTATTGTAGGTTTTACTAAAAAATTCTAGTACCTTCTTTAGCTTAAAACTTTTTATAACATTGAAATAGTTAGGTTCTGATATTTGTACGGTCTTCAAATACCATAAGAACAACTCATAAAAACTATATTTCTGATGAGGTGATACCAGTTAGGGGAGCAATTCGTTTCTAGTTGTAAAATTTTAATATCACTACCGAATTTTGTCTTAACAATATATAAATTGATAGATTAAGTACATAAAACACGTAATGAGTTTTTGTTTAAAAAAAAATATTGTTTTTGTGCCTAGGACCCGTTTTTTGGTCCCAACTTTAATGACTTTGTTACACTGTGCAACAAAATTTGACCCAGATGTTATCTTCGGGAAAATTTTTTCGAAATCGCAAAGCTGTTTGGCCCCAAAATCTATTGCTCAATGCAGTTTTTAAAAGTTAGCTCGTATAATTTAATTATAATAAAAAAGTTAGGTTAACGGTTAAATATTTTATTTTGAATATATATATATATATATATATATATATATATATCGACAAAAGTGAGCCTATGAATATATTATTTGATAATATTTTTGAAATTTATTATTTTATGCCTAGAACGTTGTATGATTTATTAAATTCGACCAAGAAATAAAAAAGTTATGAATAAAAGAAAATCGTTTTGAACGATTTTAATTTAATTTCGTTGAAAAAAAGCATCCCAAGATAGGAAATGACAATTTTCAATTATTCATTTGGTCAAAATGGCACGTTATAAAGTATTTTTGAAATTAATTCAAATTATTATATATATATTATAAATTACTATGTTTAACCGTAACTATGAATATCCTTAAAATCCTATTTTTGTGCCTACTAAAATACAAGTTGTAAAATCAAATTAAATTAATAAATATTCCCAAAAACCTATTTTTGTGCCTACAAAAAGACACAAAAGAATTTATTCAGTAGAGTAGTTTGACTCACTATCTGATTCTACCATATCAGTTGTTTGAATTGCATTATATTTTACATAGGATAACCAGCAAGCATCAACGATTAGAGCGTCTAGTTTTTTACCCTTGAATCGTTTTTCGGTTGGCATTAAAGTTTGATGATATCTTTCACCGTGTTCATCGGATTCACTTAGTAGCTGTTTGCTGAAAGTTTCCAAGTGGAAATGCAGAAAATGTATTTTCAATGACATATTTACTCCTAAAACAAAAAGCATAAGTATTCAGTTTTAAACGTGTCGTACCCAGATTGTTAAAGCAATCAAGCATATAAGATGTTAGTTCTTCGTAATTCGATGCTCGATGATTCCCTAGAAAGTTTGATATGACACTTTTGGTAGCCGACCATGCACATAACTCAGCGTTATTTAGAGCCCTCTCAAAAGTTGTCGATTTAACGAGTCTCCTTATATCGGGTCCATTAAGAAAACTTAAAATTTTGAAAAGGATATAGGGAATTTGACCAAAGTCATGCTTGTCAGACAACTGAAAATGGCTTTATTGGTTGATGGTTGATCAGTTTGATACGAACAATAACTTTAAATCCCTATAAAATTGTTCATTTGTAGTGTTCGAAGAATTAACAAAAATAGTAGTAGTAGTTTTTTATTTTATTTTTTCTTATATGCTAATACTAACCTTCTTTAAGTTTAGCATCGGTCAATCGGGGAATAATTTCTTGAAGACATTTTGTAGACGTACTTGTGCGAGGTTCCCAGTCTTTTTTCAAGTATTGGTTTTCTTTATATCGTGAGTCCCAATAGCACATAAAACAAATATATTTTGTATATCCAGACTGAAGACCTCGTAAAAATGCGACGACTTTAAGGTCCCACATTATGCCCCACTTGTGTTCGTCATAATTGATTAGCTCCAAAAATTTTTTCATTGTCTCGTAATTTTCTTTTGTTTCGGTGCTATAAGCGATTGGTATTGTTGGCTTTGTACTGCTTTCAAGCTTGACTTTGATGAGTCTATAAACAGTAACCAATCATTAGGATGATACTTGATATTCATCTTTTCGATCAAGTTTTTAATGTTGTTACAAAAGCTGAAGGTGTTTTCTTTATTTGCAGTAAAATAAGTCTGAAAATATGCCTTTAGACCTCGAAAACCTGTTACTTTTACTCCCGAGGCTAAGTTATTGCCTGTCTTTAGAAACTGAGCTAACTTTTCTCCTTGGCGAGCCGACAAGCATAGCTCTGCCACCATTTGATTAAGTAATTCTTGGGAAACTGGTTAGAGGATTCTCACAGCACACAGCGATGCAGGTTTGATTAGGTTTTATATTAAAATTTAATTAAGATTTATCAATTTTTATTGTTGAACATTTTGAATAAAAATTGAGTTTCATCAATTTTTTTGTTTTTTTTCCTTTTTTTTACGTCACCAGGGCAATTTTAATTTTCGAAAATTGTCTTGGCCTTAACATACCAAAACTGTTTTTCAAATTTTAAATTAAAAAAATAACTGTCTTCGTGTCGTATGGCTGTCGGAGTGATTAAGTGGGTTTTATTTCTCGTTTCTGGACATTTTTAAAATCGATATGAATCATGTAAAATATATTTAATTAAAATAGGATATTTTTGTGGAAAAAAATTAAAATTAAAACGTTAGGTTATCCCAACCCAATATAATTAACGTTCTATGTGACACATGAAGTATGAATTTTATACATAAATAAAAATTATGGTTTGGAAAGTTTTAATTTAGTTAACAGTGTTAATGACGTTAATAATGATCTGCCTGCAGAACTTTTTTGGGTAATATTATACTTCACAGGAAACAAAATATATTAAACGTAAAAGATGTTTTTTGAATAAAATTGTAAAGAGAGCTAGTTTATCGTATTAGATCAGATTAGATTTAAATTGAGGCGACGGGAAGTAACCACTGGTAAGCAACTTTTATCAAAGAGATTAAATTTTTTATTTGTATCTTCCATTTGAGGAAAAAACAATGGTTAATAAGGTCCTTCTGGTTGACCTACGTCTATACTTTAAAACTATTTAGGTTGAACATGAGTCTACAGTTTTATTAAAAGAAATATTTTTTAAATCGGTCAACCAGGAGCCAAAATATTCGCAAAAAACTTCTAAGGTCAAGCATTTTAATGCCCTTTTGGCTTCTCCATCTCCCTAAGAATAAATAGCATTGAAATACAGAAATGTAATAAAAAAAGAATTTTTCAAATCGACCACTTAGAACTCGAGATCTTCGCAGAAAACTACTAAGGCCTTTTGGCCCCGATGCGCAGTAAACCAAAATTAGTCTTTTACGGAAACCATAGGAGAAAAACGTGCGGAAAAAGTACCTTAGGTACAACGGTTGATAGCAATCTTTCATTCTTAGAAACTTGAGGTTTGTAACCTTCTGTTTGCTTACTAAAGGATGTTTTTTTTTTAATAATTTTTCCTTCTAAGCTAAAACTTTGGAAAATATTCGCTAAGAAAGTTAGTTTGTATTCAATATGATATCATACAGGACCTTTAGGTATGTACATACGTGACATGATATTTCCGAAACTAGTAAACCGATTTGAATAAAATTTCCGTAAAAAATGATAAATGTTTTTTAAGGATTGTAAATATTAATGGTTCCTTATTGATTACGTTACCACAACCATATGGTATTTGAATGGTATTATATGGAAAACTGTTCGGTTTAAAAACTTTTACAAATTAGTAAACTTGATTGATTTTTAAGCGCAAACTTTTACACTTAGATATGCATAATTTATTAATAGATAGATGGTTCGATAGTTGCCATAAATCTTTTGAGTCCCAAGTAGAACAAAACTCGTGTGTCTCATGTAAAAATCAGGGGATTTAAGGGATGCAATATAAAGGTTTGAATTTTTCTTTACAACGAGGTGTAAGGGTTCTGTTGTTACAGAGATTCAAATATAGCGAGAACGCATCAGAAAGTCTGTTATTCAATACCATCGTGATATTAATCTAGGGAGTAGTTGCTCAACAACTTCTTACCATGTAGAGAAACAGGTATATTAATTTCTGTTAATTCCACTTGAAAAATGCATTTTTATCACATTTTCTTAAAAAACAAATTCGGTTAATATTTTTCTTTAAAATAGTTACCTAACAAACTGTTTTCAAAAGTGAATGATCAATAATAATAGATATAATAAATAATTCATCTTTTAACTTTCTAACCCTGTATAATTAAAGTAAGTGTAAAAAAATCGCCTCGTGAATAAACTTGGGGTCAAGTTTAAGCTAATTTTAAACTATTATCAGTTGTTTTTCTAAATTTATTGATTATATAGGCAATTCGTTAAGAACTATACTTGTCTTAAAAGCCTATTAATTTTTACTAATTAAAGAAGAAAATATTCTTTATTCCTCAGTTTTTGCACCGCTACATAGCGCTTTTTTCCATAACATTAGAAATCATTAAAGCTAAGAGATATATAAAACTACGGATCTCATGAAAGGAGGTAAATAGTTATTAAAAATTACACCATATTTCATTACAAAAATATAAAAATAATTCAAAAATATAAGTACTAAATTTTATTCTATGTGTAAAAATATTTTATTTCCGTCAGTTTTCAGTTGCCTTTCATAGATTCTATGATTTAGACTTGCAGAGAGCTCAACTTTTATGAGACGGTAGCGGTACTTGCCTTTATTTTAAAGTGTGATTGGTACTTTATACCAATATTTTCCCCCATATGGTTCATTATTTAATAAATTTTTTATTTATTTTAAGTTAGAAAAAGATGCGTTAACTTATTTATAGATCAATCAACTAGGTACAAAAGTGGTTTTCATTACTTTTTGAGTAAATAATTAAATACATTTTCAAAAATTTGAATTTTTTTTTCAACTTATTGTAGCAAAAAAAGGTTATTAAAATCATAATTTTCGATTTAACTATATGTATATGCATGGTAGATACCTAATAAAATACCATAAAATATTAAAATCAGCAGTTTATCAAAGAAATATTGAGTTGTATACCAAGTATCAATAGGTGTAAACCAATAAATAAATGTATTTTTAGCTATTTTTTTTTTTGTAACAATTCTCTAATATTGCTCATCAGTTCTTTACATAAACAACTGTTTTTTTTTTAATTATTATTTTCGTTTACCACGTACGTACCTGTGGTACTCTTATTGTTGAACTATCTGAACGATTCGCCTGGTACCGATACCAATATCTAGTTTTTTTGTTGTAAAAGGAATAAAGATAAACACAAAAATAATCATTATTATATTGTTGTAACATTTTTCGGTTTTGGTCTGTTCTTTTTCAAAAGAAAGATATGAAATCGTATGTGGGGAAATTGTATATTTGTATATTTTATAAGATTTGACACCTCATGCAAACAGACAGACCAACAGACAGACAGACACATCAACAATACTTATGTTTTTGTATGTACATTCCTAGCAATAAGGTTATAGTAGATATCACTTAAATTATCCAAATCTGTTTTTTTGTTTATTGAAGATTCATGAAGCTGAATGTAAGCCATCTCACTAAAAAGCCGTTTTGTAAGAAGTTTTTCGCTATCCAACACTTTGACATTCTCAAAATCAAGCTCATGATTATTATCAAAATCATGACGAGCTAAAGCAGCCTGATTCTTTTTGCCTCTGTGCTTTTCTTGACAGGTGGCTTTGTGTTCTGCCAACCTTTTATTTAAACATCTTTCTATTTGGCCCATGTAAACACCAGCACACTGTAGACAATCTATCTTATAAACTACATGTGATTTATATTCCAATGAAAGCTTGTCTTTCATAGAGCTGTAAAAGTTTCCTATTGTTTTGGGATGATAAAAAACGATTTTAAGAATTTCATTAGTAAGTGCTGATTTTAAGTTTTGAGATAAATCTTTTAAATACGGTAGTTTATAGTACTTTATATTTGTAGATAATTGAGTATTTTTTTGTTCTAAATTTTTGTTGAGTACCATGTTACAAAAGCTTGCGGTGTAGTTATTTTTAATTAGTTTTTGTTTAAATGTATTTAGGTTTTCAGATAGGAACTGCTTCGAACTGAATTTGTTGTTGCATGAGGTGTAAAATCTTTTAAAATATACAAATATACAATTTCCCCACATACGATTTCATATTTTTCTTTTGAAAAAGAACACCCCAAAACCGAAAAATGTTACAACAATATAATAATTATTATTTTTATTTTTATCTTTTACTTTTCTTCCTTTTACACAACAAAACTAGATATTGGTATCGATACAAGGCGAATCGTTCAGACAGTTAAACAATAAGAGTACCACAGGTACATACGTGGTTAACGAAAATAATAATTAAAAAAAACAGTTGTGTATGTACAGTTTATTTTCTCTCAATGCTCAATGTGTCTTTTGTTTCTCATAGATAATTGACCAACTACCATGTGAAGTAGACTTTTAGTATATATTTTTTAAATTTGAAAAATGCGTAAGTTTACTCCTGTTTTTTTCCCCTCTTTTTAATATTTTTAACGTTTTTAATATTTTAAAATCTGTTTTCGGCCATTTTATATATATTTTGCAATTTTGACAAAAAAAAAGTATTTCTTCAATATGTTAATTTTGTAATAATTCAACTTTATTTTTGACATTTCCAATACTTGTTTTTATTTTTGTAAAATTAATTTTGATCCCTTTCATTTCATTTAATTCATATAAATTTTAAAATTCCAAGTTTGACGTTTTTGTTTTTATAGTGCCTAGGATGGTTTTGAATAAAACCGAAACGTACACTAAGTGAGATATTCCGACTTGTATTTGTCCTAATATCCCGACAAACCAAGAAAATTATAAATAACTCCAAGGACCCGAAAAAACCCCCTTCAAATCAAGTATAATTTATCCCAGCTTTATAAAAATAAATAAAAAGTATTGAAGTTAAAAGGGAAGGAATTTTGATGATATTTGTGTTTAAAATTATTGTGAACCACGAAGCTGTAAAGCCTTTATTTTGGGATAAACTAGAAAAAAAAAATAATAATTTAAAAACGATTATTTCTTATAACTTACTTACTTACTTTTTTTTACTGAGTGTTGTAATGGGTCTATGTCTAATTCACTTTGCTTGAAATGGCTGTTGTGTCAAATCAAAACATCCACTTACGTTGATGCAAAATAACAGTCGCTTTTTAAAACAAGAAATCTATTTATTTTTGCATAATGCCCTTGCACTTGCATAAGTCGATACAAGACAAGCTTTATCCATAACACCGACAATAATTATTGTTGCATATTTGAACTCTTCTAAACTCTTCTGGTGCGATAATCCACCCGTTTTTTTCAGGTAAATCATAATTTGGCTGACCAACATGACTTATTGTCCAATTTTTTTTTGAAAGTGACACCTTTTTATGCGTTTTGGAAGTTTTTTAACAGGTCTATTACTATTAATAGCAAGCAAGTACCTAAGTCTATTTAAATTAACTATTATTTCAGTTTTTATTGAATTTGGATAGCATGAAATTATACATTTTTTAGCCAAATCTAAATCTTCGTCCAAGTTTTCTTCACCAAAATTTTCAAAATGTTTACATTTTACCGCATTCTTTTTTAATATTTTAAAAGCCTTTGCTTTTCCTAAATTAAATATTGAACTAGTTGTATCACAGCCTGTTATTGAATGTAATGCTGGTAAATAAAAAAGGACTTTTTTTTGTATGTTTTTCCACCACACGCATTACTGAAATAAATCGATCTCTTTCTTATAGCTGTGGTATGTCCAGTATGCATATATACCAAATTTTCAAAATATCCTCTAGCAAAATAGTAACATAACAAAACAAAAACATCAGTATTATCTGATTTAACAATAATTTTATGATTATGGCCAAAATAAATACCAAAGTAAAAAATACTTGTATCTGCCTCTTTGTGATTAAATTATAATTCAGGAGTATAAACAATTTCGTGGGAATAGTTAATAGTTACTTACCTAACAAGCGCGGAACGTGATACTTTAACGCATGCAACGTTATTTCATGTCGGTTATAACGGTAAAGACAGAGTTAGGTAAAAAAAATTACTTATAAGCCTGAGAAAATCCCAAAATAGAATCGAAGTCACTTTACATCAGCCATAGAAGTCCCATAACGAGTACTTTACTGCACTCACTGCTGTATCTATTTTATCGAGTGCGATAAAGCTTTTTTACCCCTCTGTAATATATTTGGCATATATAATGCAATTATTGTACCTCCTTGGTTCGCGCAAGCCAAAAAATAAAACAAAATTTAATTTTTAACAGTCAATATTTGCTACTTTTTATTATCTTTTTCTTTTAAATTTGATTTTTGATGCAAAAATTATTTGCTCAAAGGAAAAAATTGCACATAACCCGTTAGCGCCCCTTACGGGAAAAGGACCACTTTCCGCACCGTACCTAAATAATTATTATTATTTTATAGTATTTTAATAAATCTCATCGGTTCTAATTTCAAAATCAAGAAAACAAACTTTTTACAGTTTTGACTCGGCTAGATACTGTTTTTTCAAAATGTGTTTAGTTTTTGTCTGCGGGGAGGTTATTTGCTGAGATAATACATTTCAACTAGATCAAGCACGAGCGGATTTTTGGATTTTAAGGTGGCGGCCATGACAGCTAGGTGCCGCCCTAAATTTGTAAAAATTTTTCGGTAATGGTAACCTGTTATGGCCCGCTGATTACCACCAAGGTTTGGTGCTGGCATTTTAGAGCTCTTTCTTTTTTACTCTATTAACCATTTTTTTTTAATTAAAAATATAATTATCCCAAACAAAAATTTAAGAAGCACCCGGCTCTTGCGATATACACGAGAAACTACTTTTTCTCAATCCATAAACAACTCCTTTTAGAAATTCCTAACACAAAAAAGACACAATAAGTAAAATAACTGACAAAGAAACGGATGATAATAGTTTATTATCGGAGGAACTGTGGGACACAAAAAGAAATCTCGAGAGACCGACATATTTTGGACGTTCAACAAAAATTTTAAAAAATTTCGACCACATGCCCCACCTACACGCACAAGAGGACAATAGAACAAATGAACATCAAAACAACGCTCAACAGGCAACAAAAGAACTAGGAGAACATCAGGCAGCCCAAGAACAGGACTTGGACAAAAAAATTGACCGCACAACACAACAAAATAAAACCCCAGTTCGGTTTTATAACAACGGAAATTTTTCAAAAGAGACTTCATGTAAAATCGATCTATATTCTGGTCTTCAATGGTTTGAATTTTTCAGACCCTTTCTGGACATGAGTGGCGATCAAATTGGGACTTGGATTACATTTTTCATGTATTATCCTCCAGTGATTCCTATGTTTAGACTAATATTCTTTCTAAAAAATTTGGCTTGAAACGATTTGTTCCAAGAGTTCTGTCGTACCGTGTGTAGAACGATTTGTGGAGCGGCTAACCTATTGCAAGAAAACAATAATCTCATATGCATTACGAAACCGGAAAATCATCGAATTTATTGTAAAAATGTGATTTTAAAAGAATCCGATAATATGAAGGACAGATGCATAATTTGCAGAGAAAAAAGTTGGGAATTCACGCAAACAGATTCCCTGATTGACTGAATTCAGTATGATTCTTGCAATAGGTGGTACATGTTGAAGTGACCCAAAAGAGAGATTAAGGATTCGTTGATTGACAACTCTTTAAACGCAGATCAAATAATAACATTGGTTTATTTTACGAGAAGATTCTTGCAATTGAGAGTTCACTCAAGTAAACTTTATTTGAGTGCAAATAATCTCGCTTGGACACATGACACTTACGTGGTATGACTTTGCGCATCTCGGCGTGACGTCACGTGTGGAGAAGTTATTAACTTTCCATAATGTTATTTTGGGTCGCGTGTTTAATTTGTTTTAAATGAAAAAATATTGTGAATTTGTTCAATAGAATTGGTTAAAAGAAATAACCCAAGATATAGGTATGGCGTTTCCTAAAACATGAGTTTCAAAATAAAAAATATACATTTTTTGAGTATATTTTGTCGTTTCTTTGGCCGGCAATTATCCATTATTTTTCTTAATCTTTTTGTTTTGAAAATTTGCATTTAATGTATTGATTATTATTGACAACCTCTAATACAAAATACAAGTTTTTTTTTCGTGTAAATGAGCCATTTCACACTCTTCATTTTGCACCCGTCATATACCATGACATATTTTACTTTTAATTTAAGTCAATCATTGTCAATAATTTTTGACTTTAGTCAAAATTACTTTTTTAAAATGGTTCTACAACTTTCGGACCTTACGAAATCGCAAATTCTGAAGTGTCTCTTTTAGTTTCAGTATTTTTTATGTTTCGTTCTTGTCTCATTTTCCACACGACACAACTTTGTTTCTTTACCGAGTTCTTTACCTATAATTTTACCTTATATTTTTAAAAATACCCAAAAAACAATCACGTATGACGTTTTAAAAATGTCGAGGTTTCTGAATGCAGTTACCCTATTTACGTCAAAATACTATTCAAAATATTGGAGTATTTAACTAATATTATGCCTGATAACTGCTAACTCATTTGGATGGCTTTAAGAGAACTTCAGATATGTTTATTGCTGCTAAAAGAAGACAAAGGTACTTTTATATTTTGGTAAGATACTTTTATTTGAGTATAATAAATATTTAATTAGAATATTTAAACAGTAGACTAAAATTGAAACAAAGTAGTCAGAGTTCGCTTTACAACCCCAAGTGTCGTACAGGGTGGGCTAAATTCGCTGGGATTTGGGGGTTTTGGGTACTTCTAGGCAAGATAGCCAAAAAATAGTATATATGTCCTTGGTTCGATTTTCGAGACAAGCTTAAATACGAAAACTGCATCTTGATATGTTAAGAGGTTTTTGAGATACGGGGGCTTTTTGAAAAGTCTGCATTTTGGGATGAGGTCTATAACTTTGTTATTTATGGGAATATTGTTTTCATGTAAAAAACTTTTTTGTAGGCATTTTGACAAAGAACTCAAACTCAAACTGAAATTTCCCTAACGCATCTAGTTTCTGAGATATAACCTAAATTTGGTATTTTTCTTATGGAATGATATAAATAAAATACCCTTTAAAATGATGTATCACACTTTGTTTGATTTTTTGTATTTTTTCGATATTTATTTTTTTAATTATTATCTTTTAAACTTTTTTAACGTAATTTTTACTATAAACTAAAATCAAAAAGGTAAAATAACTATAAATATTCGTAAAAAGTAATAAAAATATAAAAAAATACATAAAAATAAAAAAATACAAAAACTAAAATACAACGTGTACATGATTTTAAAGGAAATTTTATGCAGATTTTAAAAATCAAATAAATAAAGGGTCATTCTATAAGAAAAATACAAACTTTGGGTTATATCTCAAAAACCAAATGTGTTAGGAAATATCCAGTTAGAAAGTTAAGTTCTTTGTGAAAATTTCTTCAAAAAAGCTATTTACATGAAATCAATATTTCTATAAATAACGAAGATATAGACCCCATCCCAAAATGAGGACTTTTCAAAATGCCCCCGTAGCTCGGAAATGGTAAGACATATCAAGATGCAGTGTTCGTATTTAACCTTGTCTCAAAAATCGAGCTCCGGACATGCATACTATTTTTTGGCTATCTTGCCCAGAAGTACCCAAAATCCCCAAAGCCCAGCCAATTTAGCCCACCCTGTACAGGATCGCTTTAAAAGTCGGGTCACTATAAAAATACACCCCACTTGAATAGCCCTCCAGGTGCAACAGTATTGCAGTAATTTCGCTTCATCTTGTTGTTATAAATGATGTCATTTTATCCAGTTTTTCAATACATATGTTCTTGTGGAAACTAGCCAGGACCTCCCGATTTGGTCGTTAATTACACAAAACAGCTCTTATAAAGTTACCGCTAACCTTCCGTAATTTACTATACTGGGTAGGCTCCGTATAAGAGTAACCACAAATTGGTGGAGTTAAGTTATTTTTAGGGATTTTCCGTTTATCCATATAAACCTACTTTATCTGAAAATCAATGTTTAATGCATATCCTAGCTTTCACAAAATAATAGTTTTAATATTTTATTCAGAATATAAAGAGAGTTTGAGGAAACCTAAAAAGTTTTCTTACATAATCGCGTGTACATCATAAAATTTTAGGATATACAGAGTGTGCTGGGGTGCAACTTAAAGATTACAATATTTTTTTTTCTTTGCCATTCTTAAAAAATCTTGCCAGGTGAAATATTTCTCTTCGGTAGCCATGGGGGAAGGAACGTTTTGAAGCGGATAAAAAAATTGTAGAACAAAATTTTGAAATTTCTAAAAAGTGTTGATGTTGAGGATTCGCTTAATTTTTTTTTAATGATGGGTTTTTTTAGAAAATGTTTTCTATTTATGTACTTCTATAGTCAAAGGACGGGTTGTTTGTGTGGTTGTAAAAGATTGTAAGAGTTCTGCTTGAATGTTAAAGAGCTAGTATCCTACTATCCAGTAAGTGGCTATAAAAAAGGTCTTTGGCTTGAAAAAGGTGGGGAATAAACGATTTTTAAATATGTTATAGACGGATAGCCTCTAATTAATAATCCAAGTTTCGACCTTGGGGGGGGGCTACTCTCGCCGCCATCTTCGATTATATGTGCAACAAAGCCTTTTTGTCTTATAGGTTAAACGTTATACAGATACAAATATATTATATGGGAATATAGTAATTTACGTTACAAGACCCGGAAATCGTCTATTAAAGTACTAGTCTAGATGTTTACGGACAAGGGACGAAGGATTCGAGTCCGGAATTTCTAGACAAGTAAATTGAAAAGTGAGCGACAATAATAAAGTCATGTCGTTTATTTTTTGACAAAAATAAAAGAAAAATTCTAAAAATAAAAAAAGGATTGAATACTTAAAAAAAGATACCCAAAGCAAAAAAAATTGACCCTGAGGCAAAGTTTGGCCTGCTCATTAATAAGAAAGTAATGAGGTGCTATTTTTAAACTTAATTATTACCTCAATACATCACATTATTGTCAAAACTTTGAAGTAGCCATTTTTACTATGAAAACCGTGAAAATTAAAGAGAAGCAACCTAGTGGGCTAAATTAATTAAAAATATTAAATTTATTAGTGGTTTTTCGTTCAGAAAAGACAAATAGTTGCGGGAATTCCCCTGGATATTGGAAATGTGGTAACCAAAGATAAACCCGAAGATGTACCTAATGTTGTCCCTGTAAATATTTCAAATAATTCAAACTGCAGTATTGCCGTTAACGTTTAGAAGTAACCCTGTGTTAAAACACTAAATTTAAATTTCAGACTGGAAAAGCTACCTTACCGGACTAGCGATATAATATGTCATTTCTCCGAACTGAAACCGATAACGTTTTGGAGTATATTACAATACAGTATGAAATAATAGTAGTTTACATAACAAGCATGTTAAGATGATCATTAAACACGAAGATGAAGTATGAGCCGCGAGCCGCAGGCGAGTGACTTAATTTATCTCAGCGTGTAATGACCATAACAAGTTAGTGTACTATACTAAATATCAGAAATTATTAAAAATATTAAACGCGAACACTCTTAAGTCAACAACCCTCATAAACTGAAGTTTCAATGACGTTCTATCTAAAACGTCAAAACAAATACGGTCCATAAGGGACTTTTGATATATCTTTTTAAAAACAAGGTGTTTTACTTAAAAATGTGTAATATGTTAATTTAACGAAAGTTATGTTTGGCTAGTATAAAATTATATTGGATTTATTTACGTTTAATAAATAGTTATTGTCTTTAAAGTATAGAAAAATAATTTACGTTTTCGCGTCAATTTGTGCTCTTATACAATAAAGTTTCACCGCTTGTCACGCCATCTTGTGGTTTACGTCTAAGTTTTATTATTATCCTAAGATCGTAAATTAGCCAATGAAATCGTGTTGAGATGATCGATGATGTCGTAGGTAATAGCTTACATAACAAGCATGTTATGATGGTCATTAAACGCGAAGATGAAGTTTGAGACGCGAGCCGCAGGCGAGTGTTTTAATTTATCTGAGCGTGTAATAACCTATACTAACTAATACTATACTTTACCTATGACCAATGAAAATGTCATCATAAATATCAAAAATTATTAAAACTATCAAACGCGAACACTCTTAATAGTCGAGGGGCATAGAGTCGAAATTCGGCCTCCGTGGAACTTTTGATGATGATTTTACGAAACCTGTTTTAATCGGTTACTAATAGACCACTTAACATCAACCTTGCCTGTGAACAGCCTCAAAAGTGCTGCAGTTAAAAAGTGACATTAGGGTGACCAAATATTTTCAACATTCAACAAAGGTAAATAATATATTTATTTAGGACTTAATAAAAATAATAATAATAATAATAAATTGTAAGAGAATGTGTAAGTCAAGTATTATTTACTTGAAATATTTCAAATTTTTATCATATTATGCATTCTGTATAACTCTATTTTCCACCCCTAATAGTATGTAACACTTTACCACATTACATTTTGTAACATTTGCTAACCTCCTCCCCTACAAGCATTAAAACTGTTTAATTAAGTGCATGGCTACTTACCAAAAAACATTGTTAGGCTCCACTGTTTTTAAATATGTGGCTGTCATGACTGCTTCCATGGTTTCGGGCACAAACATTTATTATTTTTAAATCTGGATCACAAATCTGAAATTAAAAAGTTGTGGTAACTATTTTTTAAAAGGCATATCGATCGAAAAAGTTTGCTACCCACGGTACAAACCGTACTGTTAAAATGTAATATTTTTGCCACTTTTTTTTGTTGTTTTAAATTTAGTTTTGCTGATTACAAGTAAGATTTCTGTTAAATTTTAGTAATTAACAGTAGTAGGAGTTTATAATTACAGATTTCTTATGTATTATGTTAAACTAAAGATTTTTCCCCCAACTTTACTGAAAGGTAGAAAAGACACTTAACCTTTGATGTATAATGTTCATTTTTTACGTACCAGCTGCATATTCAATGAATGATATCCCTTACGATTAACATAGACTTCCTCAGGGTACTGGTCTCCCTGCGTTGAAGCCACTATTGCCACATGTGTGCAATCCACACAGCCAATAATCCCTAGGAAATTGTGCTCTCTATGTGCTCTCTATAGAACCTAAAAGATAATTGATAATCTTTGATACCTATACCTATTTTATGTCCTCGTTTATTTCTAACCTGCAAATAAAATAATTAGGATTTTTACTAACAACTGTTATATTATTTAATTAATTTTTCTTTTGGACAATAAAGATTATGTCTAGATTACAAATAAAATAATTCCAATTTATACTAACTCTTGCCTCAAAAAACGTAGTTCCTCCATATTTCGAGGTAAATGAACATATTCATTAAATATTTCTGGCATATTTAGGGCATCTACCACCTCATGAACCACTTTGGAAAGTGCTCTCTGAGAAATAGCGTGGTTCATATTTTTAGCTATGTCCCACTGATAGCTACCACTTGCCAAAAACCTTAATGTTGTAAGAACCTGCAAAAAAATAATTGTGAAGTAGATAGCTACCTACCTGACCAGTGGCTATTATTTTATATTTGGAAAAAGGTTAATAAGTTCTAATGAATCTACAAGTTTAATAATACTCAACACACTATATTCGTTCTGATAGTATTTTGTTATATAGAAATGAAAAACTGGCAAAAACTATTGTATGTGGAATTGGCAGAGGTTGCACCTCTCAATCATCATTGGGCAGTTCTAGTGACTCTAAGCATGCACAACTTGAACTTCAGTAGTCACATTTTCTGGTTACTCACCAAAACTCCAAAAACACATCCTAACGTATGAAACAATTTATTAGCATAATACGTCTCTTTCGTATTTAATACATTCTAACTCAAATGTCTTTATTACACTAGACTGTCTCCAGTCTTTAGGCATATTGTTAGTCTTGGGCCCACCCTAACCAGAAGTAACCTAGTACTTGCTCCTGTTGGATATCTCTAATGTCTCTTCATCTGTTAAGTAATTAGCCGGATTACCCAGCAATGTAATGCACAATTCTTAAATTAAGCACTAAATTTAAGAATTGTGCATTTAGTTGCTGCGTAAACCTACCCTTAGATGCAACATGCTATGTTTTGTTTAAATTAAAAAAACTAGCAAATTATATGTGGATGTTTGCTGCAATATGGAGTAAAAACATAAGAAAAAAATAGTTAAAGTCATAATAAAAACAGGCCACGGTTTAGATTAGTTTTACTTGGTTTCCAACAAAACTTTCAATTACTATGTTCTCACATTGAACTGAATACATTTTATGCAGTTGGATTACAATATGATCCCAAAAAAAAAACAGGGCCAAGAAAAATAACTATTCATGGAAGGTTTTAAAGTGAATTATATTAAAAGCGTGTTCAGTTCACATGTAGTAAATGTTCCATGTGACTTGAGGTTCAATAATAATTGTTTAGATTGAAAAATATAACTTGCAATGTAGAACATAAAATCTTACCTGCACACATTCTGGTACGTTGATCTATGTTTCAAGAATTAATCAACCCTAAATAAACACAGGGTGGGCTTGACTTTTAGGTGTAGGTACTTACTTTTCTTGTATTAGTATTTGGTATTAGATGAGGCACCAAAAGCCCTGTTAGCTCCAATGCCAAAGGCTTTGTTAGTCGATACAATTTCATAAATTGTCTGGTCACTTAAAGTGTTCAAAGGGTCTAGAGTATCCTAGAAACTGGGTTTCTAAGGTTCTAGGCAAAATAATAGCTAAATAGCGGAATGATTTATTTATTGTGTACGGTGGTCGGTGTGGGATTGAATGTTCGGAAGAATACAGCATTCTTACATTCACGTGTTACAGTGTTAACATTAAAATTATTTATTTATACAAACACTACCCCTATTGAATAACTAAATAAAATATGAACTTAAAGAGATCACTAAAGGCATTTTGTACCGGTTATGTATACTTATTCTAAATTATTAATCAAAACTCAACTAAAGGCGAAATAACTTTTAGAAAAATATTAAAGGATACGTGGAACACATCATTCGGAGTTTTTTTGTGATTTTACCTTGAAAGGATTTCGGAGATTCCGTCTTCGGCGGTCGACGGTAGAAAAGTGCCCCCGCTTCCAATTTTTAGGCGCATTCCGTCTCTCGAGCGTGTCTGATTTTTATAAAAATCCCATGGTGGGATTGAGTCTTGAGTTTATGTGCGGTTCACTGTATCACGTGAGCCCCTAAATCTAGAGTATCCTAGAAACTGGGTTTGTAGGGTTCTAGGCAAAATAATATCTAAATAATTGGTTGCGGCGTCGTGAAATTATGCAGAGGGAGAAAAGGAACGGAATTTGTATCACGTATATGACGGATTTTAAAAAAGAAACATGCCTACAAAATTAATAGGAAAATATGTAGAATATTAGTAAGTTCGTTACACACCCCTTCCTCTTCGGGAAAAAAAATTACTTACAGTAATCTTTTTTTTGATACTTAAGCTTATATACATATCACCAATAATAACCCGATCTAATTCCTAAAATAAAAAAAAATAATTATATATTCTACCTGAGTATAGATCTCATATAGATAAAGTTATATATAAAAACTCTTCCCTGACTTCCCTGGTAATACATTTTTTTTCTGTCGGTTCATCAGGCTTGTCCACCTGGAAGTGACCTGGCTCTTCGCCTGACGGACTCTTTAGCGGTTCATCAGGCTGGTCCACCCGGACGTGACCTGGCTCTTCGCCTGACGAGTGACGTTACTTAAAATTTAGTTGAATACCTTAAGTCTTAACGGTAAAAAAAAAATAAAAAAAATGATGACGGGGGCGGGGTGTCGAAGTTAATTGTCTACCCGTTCTCCATAGGGACACCCACAGTGTCGACATGGTCGGAATCGTACCGGACGGCAACACCCTTCTCGTTCCCTTCTAGCTACATGCCGAGTTGAGCTGGCTGGTGCATTGGTGTTGACGGTTTCCGGCGCAAATGTCACTCTTTTTCTCGCTGGTTCTGACAATAACGGCGGTCGGACAGGATTAGCATTTGGTAGGAGGGATGGTCGCTCCTGAATCTGTCGTTTGCCACAACACTTCCGTGACATTCGCCCCAGTCTACCACAACCAGAGCAAAACATCAACGGTTTGTTTTCACACCGATCCCGGCTGTGACCCACTTCCCCACATCTCCAACATAAACCTTTCTGGATTTCGATGTAACGAACCGGGGTGTAGTAGAGGGGACGGTTGCTTACAAGCGGCGGCGAGGAGTGTCTAACCGTTGAAACGGGTGGTACAAGAGTGGGGGAGATTTGGAATGTAACGGTTTGGTTCGGGGTATTTGTTTTCGACATGACGGTAAGCGTTGGCGGGATGTTGGTGGTAATGGTTGGCGGCGTCTTTGTTGTGATACTGGGGGGCATCGCGCTCGGCTCGTCATCGGTCCACCGCTATCTGTAACAACGACCTTAGGTCATCATGCTCAACAAAGAGGTCTAATGTGTCATGATGGTCCTGGTCCATGATCGCAGAGAAAAACTGGAAATGGGAAAACGGTTAAGAGGGACAGTTGCTAAATATTTAAATACTTTTTTCAGAGTCGCCGGCTACAATCGGTGAATACCTGTAGGACAAATTTAATAAAATAAATACAGTTAGTACTTATAACCTGATGTGTGTCAAATTCGGGTATATGTTGCTAAACAAAATTTTCAAGATGATCATTGTTAGTAGTTATAGACATAAAGGTAAGAGAGTAGAGATAAGATAGTAAAGATATGATAAGAGAAAAAAAAACTAAGAGCAGAGAGATATAAAGAAAAATAAATATCATAATCGGGTTTGTTATTAAAGTGGTCACCATTCGAGGCGTAAATTATAGTTATACTGCGCAGTATATAGTCATAGTTAGGGTTTTATTTAGGATACGATTTTAGGTAGTTTGGGTCACATTACGAGAAAATAAAAAAAGACAATAAAAAAAAAGAAACTGATCCTTTCCTTAACAATTACCGTTTATTTATAAGCGGAATTTTAACATAGAGGTGACGTCCGCTGCTGCTGGTCAACCTACGCCTAAGCGTTTTGGTTGCTGGCCGTTTCAAAGGTCGCAACTACACACCGCTTCTCTTAGCATATCGGGCCATAAGTCGGGATGGGCAAAGCTCAAAACTGCGTGTTGGCCAACGCGGTACTGAACGCAAAATATGGGGGGTACCATTTTTGCACCTTCCAACACTCGGGTGGGTGTGGGTATCTGAGTCGGACGGCGAAGGACAGACTTAGGGTCTACCCACGGACCAAGAGACCGTACGGGGTTATACAGGTACCATTCAGGTACGCGCTTGATAAGCCGCCTGTCCCAGGGCACCAACTTAATTGACCTTTCAGGAGTCGGCTCCATTTTTCTCTCTTTCTTTAGGGGACGCCTCGGAGAGGACTTGGCCAAAGGACGGGCCCGCAAACCTTTCTTGGTACCTCTCAGCGACAGCTTTTAAGGCGGTGAGTTTTTTTTCCGGCGGACATCTGAAATATTACAAACGATTACTAAAAAAACTGTATATTTTTAGTACAGTTTATACTTGGAGTCTATTCGGGGACGTAAAGATGGTCTTTAAATTCGGCAAAACAGGAATATCAGTTAACAGAAACGATTTTTCTTTTATGTAGCGTCCATTTAACAGTATTTAAGAATGCAGGTGGGCAGGTTTAAGATCTTTTATATGGATCCGACGTAATCTTTTGCCGGATTCATTTTTTAAGTCGTTAACCACAGGGGAGTGTACTTTGGTAATTGTGTACGATTCCGAATACTTCGATGCGAGTTTAGCTGCAAACCCTTTTGCGGCTGATGAAAGAGGGTTTTCTCGTATCATAAGTTTGTCATTAAGGAAGCACCCCCAATGTCGTCTTCTTAGGTTATAATGATGGCTTTGTGTGGTAAAAGCTCACCCTAGATTGACTGACCAATTCGTAGGTTTCTTGTAACCTCTTCAGCCGATTGGTACGGGTTTATATGGCTTCGGTGTCTACGTCATCAGTTGTATCGGGTAGCAATGTTTCGTCGGTATTTTTCTCGACCGCTCCACGGAAAAGTGCGTTCGTCCAAAGTTAAGGTAAGCGGGCGAGAATCCGGTTGAATCATGTCTCGCGCTGTGGATACTGAAAACAATATCATTTAGATGGGTGCGGTGTATAGGCGGATGTAAAACGGTGCGTTATGTCTATTTCTTTCAACATTTGTTTAGAGGGTTGACCGGTATACTACGTACCGTTATTCGAAAGTAGTTTGGTGACACCTTGAGATGTCGCTTTTCAAATCGGTTTACATTCAACCCATTTGGTAAAACGGTCTTGGAAAACTACCAACCAATTATTTCCTCTACTCGAGGTCCGTAATGGACCAATTAAATCTGTGGTAACGGTTCTCCAGGAGTTGTTGTTTCTGGACGGTTGCATAAGTCCTGATAGCTTTTGCTGTGACGGTTTATAGCGCTGACAGGAAGGGCAACCTCGAACATCCCGGGCCAGTAATATTTTCTAGCAATTCTAGCCGTGATTTTGGTAATACGTTGGTGTCCTGCGGTGGGAGGTCATGGTTTTCTTTAAGTACCTCAAGTCTCGCAGATTTTGGAACACAGATCTTCCAGGGATACGTTAAATCGGCTTCGACGAAATCTGACAAATCCCAAAAATGACGGTGTAATAGCCCATTTTTTACATTATAATCTGGAAAAGATTCTGGATTGCTTTCTACTGCGGTTTTCTTATTAGTGTACCATGGACAGGGTTCGAACTCCTCTAAGCTAAATATCAATTCCGATTCGGTGCTCTGATGGTTTTCAATATCCACGGATTCTGGAGATAGGGCATCTGCTACTACTACTGCTACCTTAAGTACCTCAAGTCTCGCAGATTTTGGAACACAGATCTTCCAGGGATACGTTAAATCGGCTTCGACGAAATCTGACAAATCCCAAAAATGACGGTGTAATAGCCCATTTTTTACATTATAATCTGGAAAAGATTCTGGATTGCTTTCTACTGCGGTTTTCTTATTAGTGTACCATGGACAGGGTTCGAACTCCTTTAAGCTAAATATCAATTCCGATTCGGTGCTCTGATGGTTTTCAATATCCACGGATTCTGGAGATAGGGCATCTGCTACTACTACTACTACCTTAAGTACCTCAAGTCTTGCAGATTTTGGAACACAGATCTTCCAGGGATACGTTAAATCGGCTTCGACGAAATCTGACAAATCCCAAAAATGACGGTGTAATAGCCCATTTTTACATTATAATCTGGAAAAGATTCTGGATTGCTTTCTACTGCGGTTGTCTTATTAGTGTACCATGGACAGGGTTCGAACTCCTCTAAGCTAAATATCAATTCCGATTCGGTGCTCTGATGGTTTTCAATATCCACGGATTCTGGAGACAGGGCATCTGCTACTACTACTACTACCTTAAGTACCTCAAGTCTCGCAGATTTTGGAACACAGATCTTTCAGGGATACTTTAAATCGGCTTCGGCGAAATCTGACAAATCACAAAAATGACGGTGTAATAGCCCATTTTTTACATTATAATCTGGAAAAGATTCTGGATTGCTTTCTACTGCGGTTTTCTTATTAGTGTACCATGGACAGGGTTCGAACTCCTCTAAGCTAAATATCAATTCCGATTCGGTGCTCTGATGGTTTTCAATATCCACGGATTCTGCAGACTGGGCATCTGCTACTTAGTTTAGAACTCCTTTTCGATATTTTATCTTGAAGTCAAACTGTTGCAGATACATAACCCATCTAGCGAGTCGGCCATTTGGAGATGGACTGAAGACAACTGTAAACTTATGACCTTCTAAGTAAGGTCTCATTTTTTCTATACAATTGCCAGCCACTCTTTTTCGGTAACACTAAAGTTTTGTTCGGGCATACTGAGGCTTCTGCTGGCGTAGGCAATTACGTAGTCTCCATCAGACGCATGTTGGACCAGGGCACAACCTAGTCCGTTTTGACTGGCATCGGTCTGTAAAACAAACGGTTTAGAAAAGTCGGGACAGGCCAAGACGGGTGCTTCTGTAAGACAAGCTTTTAGCTGGTCAAACGCAGCTTGTTTTTTTTCGAGTAAGCGGTTAAGTAAGCTGGCTTTTTGTGAAAAGTTGGCTACCATCGTCGGTACTGCTTGCTGCTGTTTTTTCTTGGTACCCTTTGCGGTCACTAAGTGATCAAGGTAGCGAAGGAATTTACGGCCAAAAACACACTTTTCCGGGTTAATCTTTAAGTTTGCATCTCGTAGTCGCTTAAAAACTTCCCTTAGATTATTTAAATAATCAGTAAAAGACGTTCATAGGATTATCACTAGATACGGAAAAGCTACGTTGTCTAAGTCTGGACCGATGATCTGATCCATTAGTCTTTGAAAAGTTGCTGGAGCAGAGTGCAGCCCAAACGGCATTACCCGCCATTGGTAAAGACCCATCCCAGGTACGGTAAAGGCGGTAATCGGTTTACTGTTAGTTTCTAACTTTTTAAACTAACTAACTAAGTCGATTGTCGAGATATATTTTGCTTGACGGAGTTTGTCTAGTATCGAGTTTATGAACGAAAGAAGATAGGCGTCCTTTCTAGTGATGTAATTTTTTTTTTAATCAATACAAAAACGGTAATTACTCCATCGTCCAACATTTGTTTAACCTCGGTGTGTACAATTTCTTGCATTCTTAGATTTAACGGTCAGTATCTTTGCTTTATCGGTATTTTGTGTTTTACTAAGGGTGTCGGTCCTTTTATTTGGTCAAACTTGGAAAGTTCCTGTTCTAAAAACCGTTTAAGCTCAGTCTCTTCATCGGGAGTTAGTGTCAGTCAGTTTGGTTTGGTAGTGGAAATTGTACTGTGTTAATAGAGGTCCATACCAATAACCATATCTGACGATAAGTTTGGAAAATAGGCCATGTCATGAACCACGGTAAATTTACCAAACTGTAACGGTGTACGAAAAGTTTCACTTATATTCATTATGCTTTAATTCGCTGATTTAGCACTTTTTAACTTTGTCTGCATTTGCGGATAGTTGTTAAATCGCAACGGAATCGCCCATGTAAGAGTGTATTGTGCCAGTTTCAATTAGTGCGAAATGGGGCTTCTCACCTATAAAAACACAAACGTGAGGTCGGGTATCTGTGGGACGGAATGCGGTCTGAAAATTGGCCTTACGGCTTGGCTCTTGTTTTAAGGTATCGGTAAACGAGGTTATTCGTTGGCATGGTTGGGCAGACCTCGGCACTGGACAACGCCGGTTTAGTTTTCCGGCTGCCCGCAAGGACAGCCTCTAGACAATATGCCATCTTTAAAGCATCTTGAACAAAAAAGGCGGGGGTTATTTGTGCATTCAGTTCGATAATGATCAAATTCTCCTCAGCGAAAACATACAATGCGGTTTTTAGAGCTAGTATTATTTGTGGGTGCTGCGCGGTGGTTTGCGTTTGCAGGGCGGTTGTGTGCGTTTAGGGAGCGGTTGTTTGTATTTAAAGGACGGTGGTTATGGTTTGGTGGATGGTTTGTTGTAGTTACTGGGTGCTGATACGGGGAGGGCTTGGTTGGCGCACGTAGGTTTTGCAAATGGTCTTCTGAACGACCGTCTACAGGATGGCGAGACAGGGGCGGTTGAGTGCGATAGGTATTTGTAACGGTAGGGGACGCATTATGATACCCTAGTTCTTTAAATAATAGCTCGGTTTCTCTTATTAATCGAGAGAGCGTAACTACATCCCTAAAGTCAGTTTTCCGGATCTGTTGCCGATATTTCGGAAGCAGGTTACGGTATATTAAATGCATTTCATGTTCAGTAGACATTCCTCCATGCCTTCTTATAAGGGTTTGCAGATCGGTGATATAAGCGCTGCTTGGTTCGTTTTCTTTTTATACTCGATGGCTTATTTCGATCTCAAGATCGTGAGTGTAATTTAAAATCGGTTAAGAAGGCATCCCAACACTGCCAGTGTATAAAATTATTGCGGACCAGAGCGCGGCTTGTCCGCTGAGCAGCGTAGGTATATGCGGTAATAAGCTGTCCACTAGCACCCCTCGGGAATGGCAAACTTCATAAAGTCTTTCAATAAAGTCCACGGCGGTGTCACTATTGCCATCGAAAGACAAGTTCCATTGATGAATATTAATCGGCGTGGGCAAGAAACTTGGGTTCGTTGGGATGGCCACAGATTGGGATGTAGCATTTGCTACTGATAACGGGTTATTATAGAGATTGGGCAAGGTATGCGGGGGTGAAGGCGGTACTCCACCAGAAAAAGACAGTGTCTTGTTAGCGATGGTTCTAGGGAATGGCAAGTTATTAACCCCCCCTAGTGTCGGTAGGTTGGTTTGACGGGTGCTTTGCACGAACGGGGTAGTTACGGTAGGAACTTGCAATGATTGATAGCTGACTTGGATAGTAGTCGTAAACGGTTGATTGGTAGGTGGCAGCAGGGTATTTTGTAGAATAGGGACGGCTGTAACTGGGGGTGGATTCAGGTATGCAACAATTGCATGGCTATTTTTATTTGGTGATGATGAAGGGCTTAAACTGGTTGAGTTAGTGGTATGGGTTGGGTTTACTTGGATTGTGTTTTGGTAAGGTTGAACGGTTCCTGGTACGGAGATTTGTCCCTGGGTAATGGTAACGGTGGGTGCTTGAGAGGTAAACAAAAATGGCCGTAATGTATTCGGGGTCGGGGTGGTCTTTCCCTCCCTTAGAAATTTAACAATTCTTTTACGAAGGTTCTCTACAGACCCGGTTTAAATTAAACTTTTTCATTTCTCCAATTAAATCATCTTTTTTTAATAAATAAACCCAGGTTACCCGGCTGTCCTGAAAATGCGGGTCATTTAAAATACTGGGAGATAAGGGTGCACTCATGAGCGCGGTTGTGGTCGTAGTGGGGGTTGTTACGGTTATTGTAGGATTGGTTGTGATCGGTACGGGGTGAGTAGTAGTATTACCCGTTGACGGTGCTGGGTTAAGGGTGCAAAGATTTGTAACAGCGTTACCTGTAGCGTTTATAATAGAGGTTGATGTTGTCGTTATCAAGGTGGGATTTGACGGTATTGCGGTGGTATTTGACGGTATTGTAGTGGTAGTAGGTGGTATAGGGTTAGTAGGTGGTGGTATTTGTGGTTTGCCTTGGACGGTGGTTAAATCGTTTGGGTTGGTCATCGTAACAAAAAAAAATTAGTTCTACAAAGGTACAGCTTGCTAATAAGCGTTTACTTAAATCGCACCACAAAAAAATAATCAAACACCACTTTGTCTAGAAAGCGGACTCAAACGGACTTCCCTTCACTTATTGGATAATGTCGTGCTTAGGCACCAGGCATGTCCTCTCTTTTCTTACTGATACGCGGTACTCAAGAGGGGGGGAACCAGAGGCTGCCTTTCTTTTATGTAAAAGTAGAAGGAAAAGAAAGAAGAGTAAAAAGATCCCAGAGGGGATGAGAAAAAGAAAGAAAGGTTTATAAGATAATCTTTATTAGGTACGTCAGATCAGGTTTTTGAGAAGAAAATCGAAAGAACTGTTAAGGCTAAACTAAAATTAAATTAACCAGAGAAATAAAATAATGAATATGCATAGAATCGAAGGCAGAGTACGAAAGAAAAGTAGTAAAGAAACCAAGGCAGAAAAAAAACAACGAAATATGTAAGAAAAAAATAGATAGAACCTAGACGGTTAGAAGTCAATAGATAACAAAATCAAAAAAAAATTATTAAAAAAAAATTTTGGTTCCAACAGGTCTTGAACCTAGGGCACCGGGTCGCCTTTCAACTCCTGGCGGCGCGCATAGAAAGGTAACTAACTCGGGACATAATAATTTGTGTCAATCGCGTACTTACTACTGTCGTAGCGCGCGCGATTGAACGATGGGACCTTGTTTGGTGGGTTTTGGTGAGGTATTGTATTTTAGAAAAGAAAAAATTTATTTCGGTAGGAAGCTATAAATTAGGAATATATAGGTGTATATGTATTTTTTTGTTTAAGTAATAGGCCTTTTTGACAGCTTTCAGGTCGGGGCGCCACCCCCTGATTTAAAGTGGCAGAGGGGCCACTAAGTTGCCTAGGGTAGTCAGTGAAGAATTATGATTCCAGGCTTAGCTGCTGTCTCCTATGTTTAGCTAAAATATTGATGAATAGACAAGTTTAAAGGTAATAGGTTTTATTATATTATAACCATATACTTTTAACAAATAAACGGCTAATCTAATAATAAAATAATTTAGAGTCAAAACGGCGTAAGAGAAAAGGAAAACTGTACTTACTTATATCTAAAAGAGTAGTTGAAAAGAATTTAGAAAACGGCTCACGAAGAAATAAATCAGATAAGAGGGGGGAATTATTTTGACGGAAAGTTTCAGGTTCAAGGGACGCGGTAGTAGGACATTTATACACCGCCCTTTAAATAACAAAAAAAAAATTATATCGTAGCCCGCGAATCCGAGTATACATTTTAATAGTTTGTCCTTACTAAACACACTGGTTCCACGTGCATTACATATTCCTAATATATCTAATTAAAAGGGTTACGGTAAAAGTGTGGTGATATGATTCGCATACTTAGCAGAGTACAACTCCCTTGCAGGGTACCTCGGGAATAGGTTGGGTTATGAAAACGGTTCGGATGTACGTGTATAAAATTAGTTTAAATGCTCGGAGAGTGCAGCTTCGTCGCATGGCTAAGTGTAGGTCGGGTTATGAAAACGGTCGCTAAGTTGGGTCAGGTTTGGTTAAATGCTCAGAAGAATACATCGCTCTGACCTTAACTTGAGTGTAAGCGGAATGATTTATTTATTGTGTACGGTGGTCGGTGTGGGATTGAATGTTCGGAAGGATACAGCATCCTTACATTCACGTGTTACAGTGTTAACATTAAAATTATTTATTTATACAAACACTACCCCTATTGAATAATTAAATAAAATAAGAACTTAAAGAGATCACTAAAGGCATTTTGTACCGGTTATGTATACTTATTCTAAATTATTAATCAAAACTCAACTAAAGTCGAAATAACTTTTAGAAAAATATTAAAGGACACGTGCAACACATCATTCGGAGTTTTTTTGTGATTTTACCTTGAAAGAATTTCGGAGATTCCGTCTTCGGCGGTCGACGGTAGAAAAGTGCGCCCGCTTCCAATTTTTAGGCGCATTCCGTCTCGCGAGCGTGTCTGATTTTTATAAAAATCCCATGGTGGGATTGAGTTTTGCAGTTTATGTGCGGTTCACTGTATCACGGAAGCCCCTGAATCTAGAGTATCCTAGAAACTGGGTTTCTAGGGTTCTAGGCAAAATAATATCTAAATAATTGGTTGCGGCATCGTGAAATTATGCAGAGGGAGAAAAGGAACGGAATTTGTATGACGTATATTACGAATTTTAAAAAAGAAACATGCCGACCTGTACAAAATTAATAGTAAAATATGTAGAATAGTAGTAACTTCGTTACACCATGAACTAAAACTGTATATATTTACCTTAAAATCTCGCGGTATTTGAGGTTATATTACTTGCGATCAGTACAAAGTGATACCAAATTAAAATGACAGCTCCTGAAAATTGCTTGTTTTTACTGATAAAATAGCAAAAACCTGCAAAATGTAAACTTTAGATTTATGAATATACCGATATTTGCAACTTATTCATAAAACTTTATTAAACTCACGCAAATACGGCGATTTGGCTTACAATACCACTCATTCACCTAACACTTCGACTTGGGGAGTAAAGGGTAGTGATGCGAATATAATGTAACCTTCATATTTGCTCGGAACAGTTGGAGACCATGCTTACCCCATTGGGCATGAGGCCAGAGGTTTTCGATCCGTATGATGCGAATGCATCTAGCCTCTCATGTCCAAAAGCCAACCTCACCTTCTCGTGGTGCTCCCTGTCTAAAACAGACGAGGCTCTGGCGACCGAATATGGCCGGTATAGCGCCATTGGGAAGTTGAACTAGACACAGTAACGACTAGGAACTGCTCCGTTAAGGACCTGTACAAACTCGTACAGGGGAAAATTTAGGCTGGTCGGAGCCACAATTGGGGGGTTTTAGTCGGTAGGAATCCGACACTACCCGGGCTCTTATGGAAGAGGAGAAATGACTCTTGCAGGAAAGTAGTTCGGGCGTCTTATGCAAGATTTCCCCTTGATACCCTTGAAAAAAAAAACACTTCGACTTACTCTGGGTGACCTTATTAATATTGAAAGGCACCATGCTTTTTCCAACACATTTGATTTTGAGACTGCAAGAAATTACCGAAAGCAAGAGAAACAATTCTAATATGCAAGGATATAAGGGAAACAGGAAAATGCCCACGTTTTACTTATATTTTCTTTGAGTTTTCTCAACTTTTCAGGCTTTCTAACTTCTTGTCTGAGTACAGTACTGTTTTTTGTGCTCATATCTTTGACCTTTAATAATGGCTGCTGCGCTGCTTTGCTATTATCTTCTCGTCGGGCTCGATTGGACCATGTCTTGAACCTTCTTCTTGGTTTGCTTTTGGGATGTTGAATGGATAGTAACAATCGGATTTTATTTTTTTAATACTTTTATTTTAAAAGAATACAAAGTTTGCTTTTTATTTACAAAAGACACAATCTTCACCCTTCTTGCTCAAGTCTTTCGGCGATCTGACGATCTGGTCATGTGACCAGTAATAGGCGACTCATCATTACGAGCCTTGGGAAGTGGCGCCACCAAATTCAAAAAACCTGGAACTGTTCTTTTTTCTGGTGCGAACAACTACCAATCGACATGATCAAATAGTTTTCAGTGGAAGATTCCTTACACTTAATTGATTTGGGGATAATGAAAAAATACTTAGTAGGATAGCGTGATGGTAAATTCAAAAGTCATCGATTAAAATGGTCTGCTAAAAATATTTCGGATATATCCAGCCTTTTAGAAAAATGTAAACTTCCCACCGAAATTCACAGAAGAGACTTGATACTCTTAAATATTGAAAGGGAACAAAATTTAAATCATTTTTTTATTACATTGGAATTGTAACTCTTAAACGGTTTTTACAAAAAATTTTAATATTGTTTTGTGCTAATTTGCAGTTCAAAGGAATATTTTTCATATCTAGATTTAGCGGAAAAACTTACATTATTATGTAGAACGATATGAGAAAATATGGTAAAGATTTTGTACCAAGCAATGCTCACAATCTCATTCATGTGGTGGATGATTTACGGGAGTTTGGTGAGCTGTCAACTTTTAGTTCGTATATTTTTGAAAGTAAATTATTTCCAATAAAGCTGTTATCAAGAGGGGAAAAAGATCCTTTTAGTCAAGTTGCTAAAAGAATAATTAAAATTGCAGAGTCTGAAAAATCCCATGAATATTTATGACAAAATTGAATTAAAACAACACCATTGTTGGAAAAATCTACGAAAAAGCAACATTGACAATTTAGAAAATGCGGAGCACTATGAGAAAGTAACTTTAGAAAACTACGTTTTAAGCACTGAAACGAAAGACAAATGGTTTTTAACAAAAAATAATGAAATTATGTGTGTTGAACTTATAATAAAATGCAATAAAATTATAAAATTTTATTGTTCACGTATCACAGAACTTTCTGATTTTTTTGAAATTCCGATTAGATCTTCATTTTTAAGTATTTTTACTAGAACTGCATAGAACAGGAAAACAAAATTTGTTAACTTTCAGATATTAAGTGTAAATTGGTAATGCTGGAAAATCGGTATGAAAACAACGTGGTATTCCTCTTTTACATACTTTTTAATTTTATAAATAAGGTGATTTTTAATTTTTTTTTATCTATTATTAATTTATTTTTTAATATCTAGTAAGAAAAAGAAACATTTACCTAATAAGTATAATAATAGCTATTAAATAACACAGAACAACATTTATGATATATAATTAGCAAGTAAGAAAAATAAAGCATTTACCTAAAAAGTATAAAAATAGTTATTAAACGCCACAGAACATTTATAAAATATAATTATTACAAAACGTCAATCATCTCTAAAATCTTCTACTTCTACTTTCTCTTCTGGATTCAATTCTGGGGCTTCTGTGTTCAATTTTGGGGCTTCTGAGTTCAATTCTAGGGCTTCTGGGTTTACTTTCTTACGAGCTCTTTCTTGTCGAGCACTTCAGCTCTCTGTTTCGCATTCTTTATAACACCTTTGAAAAAGTGTTCATACTGATTAATGGTGAACATGTTGTCGGCTTTTTGTGCAATTTTATAAAATGCTCTTATAAGATTTGTATAGCTTCTAAATGCAAATTTTCTTTGGATTGCCCTGCTTCCGCCACTCCAAGAAAAAATTTTCAGAAAAGTTCATTCGAACAGGTGATCTTCTAATAAGTAGCAGCAATTTTTGCCTCTTGTTTTCAAAAAAAAAACTTTGACTTTTTATTAGTGTACACTCTTATATTGATAAAATCAAAAGTAAAAATAACGCCTCTAAATCAAAAAATGCCTTAATTTAAAGCAAATACTCTTATTACCCGACTACGCAACTGAAAGGAGGGTTTTCAGTTTATTTTCTTGTTTCTAAATACATGTTTTAATCTCGGATATAATTATTTAATGATACCAAAAATCGCCTTTTAAATAGCACATAAATATATTTAAAAACAATCTTTATTAATTGCAAAAGAGTAATTATCACTGAAGTTACAGAAGACGGCTGGTCTATAAGGAGAGTGACCACTCATTTTGGGGTTGATAAAATGACGATAATATAATAAAAAAAACGATGGATTCAAAATAACACAACGGAATGGAAACAACTAAATATTGAATATTACTTAAAACAACAACAAAAATTAGTATTTAGTGGGCGCACCATTATTTTCAATAACACTCTGTAAACGCCTGGGCATTGAAAAAGTTAAATTTAGAAAATATTCACGATCTTCTGGAGCACCTCCTAAATTGCATTGCTTAACTCTTCAGCATTTTGTGGTCCCCAGTTTCTCTGATAAATAATTTTGACAAGTTGGCCCCATATATTTTCTATTGCATAGAGATCAGGTCTGTTGGATGGCCTAAGAGGAGTTTCAATATTATTGTTTTCAAACCACTGGCGAACAACATTAACCGTATGCACGAAACAGTTGTACTGCTGGTAAACGAGGTGGTTGTTTTCGTAAAACATCTCTACAGATGGCAACGTAATATCCTCAAGAATCTCAATATATCTGACTGTTGAATCTTCCTTCGATTTGCCAAAATATACCCCAACCTCTATCGCTAAACCAGCCCCACATATTCCCTGAAAAATGTCCAGCTCTCTTAATTTGGTTTGTGTATTTTGGATCAAACGTAGAGTATGGTAGACGATACACTAAAATTCTTCTGCTGCTCGAAGATGACTGAAATATATTTTCATTTGAGAAGGCCGCCTTCTCCCAGAAGTAATTATCATGAAGAACATTATTTTTTGTTCTTCTGTTAAAAAAGGTTTTTTTGTAGCAACTCGACAGCAAATTTCAGATATTTCAATCCTTCTGTTAATAGTTGATAAGGAATCTGGGAATATCGTTACATTAGATGCTTCAACGGACGTCTGAGGTGGTCGATAAGTCTTTCATCTTGTATCTCAAAACATACAGGCTTTCGTCCTGATCCATATTTTCTATTCATCGAATTATTCTATATTCAGCTCTTTTTCCATCGTACTATCGTCATTTTATCAACCCCAAAAAGAGTGGCCGCTCTCCTTACAGTCCAGCCATCTTCTATAACTCGAGTGATAATTTCTGCTTTCTTAAATGTTGAAATTTACGGCATTTTTGGCTTTGAAAGTTATTGTGAAAATAAGTTTGATGCATGCCGTCTATTTTAAGCTGGTGAGTGGAATACATACACTTTTGAGAAAGTAAATTTTGCGAGATAGGAAAAATGCATGTATACGTTTTTCTCTAAATCAAGAGTACTTTAGCTTCGATCTAAAAAAAAACAAAATATTAACAAAATCAAACAGTTCAAAAAAAAAATTAGAAAGTGAAATACCTTACCAGGCAATTAACGTTTTCTTCCGGGCTTAGCAGAGCTTCGACTTTTTCCATATTTTCAATGGAATTAATTGGAAATAAACTTTCCAATTAATTGGCTTCTTTGTTAATATTTTTTGTATTTGCAAATGTCGTTGTGGCAAATTTTTCTTGATTTTCAGAATATTTTTCAGTTCGTTGTCGACTAGATCCAATGTTGTAGCCTAAAATATTTATATTTGGCATGATGGGTTTTAAAGGGTCAAGTTCTAAAAAGACGAATCCCCAATTTCTTTTAACGGAAAATAGTTCTTTGAGTACTCCAGATACCATATGCGATAAATCGAAATTCATCCTCGGAGCCGTTTTTTGTAGAACCAAATAAAACTACATTTTTTAGCGGAAACAGAAAATTGCATGTATTTTACTAGGTAAACTACCGATTCTTTAAAAATCACCCGTTTAAAAAAGCACTCATTTCGCCACTTGTTGTATGATATTTTCTTTTCTTCAAAGGTCATATGAATCTTTCTTTCAGTGAAATTATGTAACAATATATTTTGATTAATTTATTTAAATTAATTATATAATATAGAACAAATCTATTTAATGATTTCGAAAGATGTCTGCCATTATAGTTACGTTTAGTTTTCAAAAATTTTCAGAATATTTCACGTTTGGTTTCTTCACTTTGTATTTTTTCAGATCTTTTTGAAGTCTGCATGAGCTGAGATAGAATACGTACTTTTTGCGTCACATTTATGCCTAAATCCTAAAAATGTCTCGGAATAGTGCAATGATTCTGCTGTGTGAAAAAGTAATTTTTGGGCTTAACTAAATCCAAATATCGAAAAACTACCAACTCAAGATTTAAGATGGCATCTTTCGTAATAGTCCAGCACTAGTCGGCTAACATCTCACAGTTCAATTTTCCCTGATATCTACTTTCTATGTTTAATCCGGGAAAAGTCGCGTTAAAAAAATTGCGCAAACGGTCGCGTGTTAGATTTGACCTAACACTTATAATTTTTCAGAAAAAGGTAAGTTGACCTAAACATCTTTTATTTTTAATGCAAACAATAAATCTCCATTGGCGGTGCAAGTGGTGCATGTCAATATAGTTTACATAGTATGCTCTTTACAAATTGAAGAGCCACATGTTCCAAAGCGTTGCAACGTAAACCGATTTTTCCTAATGGAGCAATATTTGCATCGCATTTTGGGTAGTGCAGTAATCAAATGTGTATTATTACCTGTAACGACAGCTACAAGGGCAAAGGGCGATATAGTTAATAATCAATTTAAATCAGCTTCCAAGTCAGTGAAGTACGGGGTTCCACAGGGGGGATTCTGTCTTCGCTTTTGTTTCTGGTTTTTTGTAATAACTTATCTGAAATCTTTGAGGAGAAGTCCGGTGAATGATACCAGTTTGCCGATGATACCAGTCCCACTGAATATGATAAAAACTACTCCACTTTGATACAAAAAATTAATCATAATTTTACAAAAATGGCGAATTGGTGTCAGTCCAACGGACTACTTTTAAACCCACAAAAGTCAGTGACAGTTTTGTTTAAAAACATAAAATCAATTTCCCAAATTCAGAACCCACAATCACCACAAGAGTACCTCAATGGCAAAACAGTTCCAAATGTTGATAACACCAGGTTTCTGGGAGTAAATAATACTACCCTAAAATGAGATATTCATATAAGTCGGATCGCAGGTAAATTATCTTCATCCTGCTTTGTATTAAACGATCTGAAGAGAGGTTGGCACAAATACTTTGCTTACACTCACATGTCATGAGTCACTTGGCATATGGGATCACATTATGGGGCTCTTTAATAGGTATTGGTTGGTTGTTTTTGTTGCAAAAAAGAATTGTGAGAAAGTTAGACTCTGCGAAATGGGATAACCATGCAGCACCAATATTTAAGAAATATGGCATCATGACTGTGTATTCTCTCTATTACTACAGATTACCTATTTTTGTTAAAAAGTACCCATTTTATTTTTTAACAAACAGTGACCACAATATAGGTATGCAGACAAGGTATGCATCCCATTTCAGCTCACCCCCACACCAGACTGCTTTCTTCGAGAAGTCACCTCTTTATATGGGCGTAAGGGCGTTCAATAAACTTCCGAACAATATTAAAAAAATAGAGTCCTTTAAGAAATTCAAACACACGATTAAAGTTTTGTTGACAGAAAATATTCTTCATAGTCACAATCAGTTTAATAACATTAAGTTCAGTACCTATAACTAATGTACATTATGTTGTTTTCACCATTACTTGTTACTGTTATTTTATTTCGTCTGCCATAAGTAAACTAAAAACTATTTGTAATGTCCTCGATTTTAACTCGATTTTAACTACGATTTTAATTCGATTTTAACTACTATTTTAATTTGTTTTACTTGTGTTTGTTATATTATATTACACTGTTCGTGTTTGACAAAAATTTATAAATGTTCGTATTTGACAAAATTTTTTATAAATGTGCAAATTTTGTTAGGAATTTATAATCTAATTAAGGAATATATATATATATACAGCAATGTATCACATGGATTAAGAGATAAATAAACAAATAAAAAAGCAATTTTGATTCATACTGGCAAAGGTAAAATGTTGGTATTGAAGCGCGGCGTGTTAAATGGGAAAGCGTTAAAATTTTTGAAAGTTCCATTACATACATTCTCCTTGATGTTATTTCATCTGTATTAGCTTTATAAATTATTTGCCCGTTTATTGGAGAATGAGCATCACTTTCATGTTCAGGGTCCAAGGGGTCAATTTCCACGTCAGAATCTATTTCTTGGTACCATTTTAATAATTTATTTTCCATTTAATTTTTTTAAACAAATTTTTTTATTATAAAATCTTAAACAGCTCTTATAAATGAAAAAATATAACAGAGTCAAATACTCGACGACCTTCTGGCGGCATCGGAAACGAAGAATAGGCCAATGGAATCCTACGGCAGATTCAAGCAGAGAGACTTTACCATTACCAAGCTCCGAGCAAAATTTGCTTTGTCCTCTAGACGCTGATGGCCTAGCGAACAAGATTCAAGATACACCTCAACAATTGATATCACCTGGAGGTGATGAAAATGAACAACAAGAGTTTAGAAGACTGCATTTGCTTGTGAGAAAATATAAAATATGAGCAAAGAGATGGTCAAAATAACCTGTACAAATTTTAGTCAGTGAGAAGTTGCTTGGATAATTATGCTAGAAAATTCTAAATCATACCCTTATTTAATGTTTGTCTCAAAAAAAAAAAAATACCAACACCAAGTTCTAAAACATGTTAACAATTAACTTTTTTTATACAACAGCAGATTCATATTTACTTATCCAATAAAGACTCAATAGGAAAAAAATGTTTACCTACTATAAACAGTTTCTTTTTTTTTATCAGGTTTTAAGCATCAGTAATGGTGACCTGAGCTCCCATTCTGAAAGCAAGACAGAAGCAGAAAGTCATGATAAAAGTGTTCCTAGTATAACAACAGCAATAGAGCTGGAAGCAATAGAAGTTATAGGACATAGAATTAAAAAGCTACAAAAAATAAAATTCCACACAGTCTCACTTTGTCAGAGCTTTTGGCGGGAATCTCGTAATCTGGCATTCCAGGATTGCCAAAAGATCCAAGAACCCTATTGGAAACCCCAAGTAGAACAGACATTAAAGAAATGTGCTGTGGAGAATTCTGGCACATCAGAATTAAAAAGTGTCTTGGAGACATTTAAAATTATATTAATCATAATGAACGTTGACCAACTTGATTTTGCAATTAATGGTCTGTCACTTCGTAAAAGTGCAAGCTCTCAATTTTGGCCTAATCTTTTAAAATTTGCAAATATACCACATTATTCATGCCAGGTTGTGGCCATTTACTATAGCAAAAGTAAACCCCTATCTCAATCAATATTTAGAAAAGTTTGTACAAGAATTGAGCCCGATTATTCAGGAAGGAGTGGAAATTGAAAGGAAAATGGCGACTATAGAAATAAATGCATTTATTTGTGACACCCCTGCAAGATATTTTATTGTCTGTAAGTAAACCACATTAGTTTCATTCAGTTTTTCATTAGTTTTCTCCGAAATTATCAAAGTTGGAGAGTTAGTTATAACAGAATTTGAATAATACTCTGGGTGGAGCTTTTCAGGCCCCCCTTGTTACGTTCACTACACAAATTGTTACTAGTTTACGAGAAACAATTTAACTTAAATCCAGTATTATTATTCTAGCAAAAAAAACCTATCGGTATTAATTAATGTCCTCAATAGAATCCTTCTACTGTTATTTTTACTTACCTATTTTGTCACTTTTCATTCATCATTATTTTGGGGTAATTTCTTAAAATAACACTACTTTGTTTATTTCTGTCATAACATCAAATTTTGTGAGGTTATAATTCGGTGAACAAAAGTACGGGAAAATTTCGAGGCTTTTACCCTTGGGCGACAGCGTGCCGCTTTTACAGATGATAATGACTAATAATGGCCAGAGCACTGCTATTTGTAATAATGTGGTTGTTTACTTACTTCTTTTTTTTTAATTTATTTTTATTATATAATAACAATGAAGTTCTAGGGCATCTCAAATTTATTTATACCTAGTAAACACCAATATGTAGAAAAAATAAGTAAATGGGTGGCTTATATTGTTATTCGCAATAATATATTTTTTTTAGTGGTAACCACCGACGATTGATATACATGAGCCAAATTCAAAATTGTGTTAGTTAGTGTGTTTTGGACTTCACGTCGACGATTGGCAGTTGCAGTGTTCCCAAAATTTGCATTGCTTTGCTGCAGTGTTCTCAACATTCTAGTGAAAAACACAAAAGTAACCAGCATTGTTATGTCTTATTATGAGACAGTTATGGCTCTTTCGTAAAGTTTCGTTGTATTTTGTCGAAAATCTCATCGTTTACAGTATGTGCCTATTTCGGTCATGCTGGCACAATTGATCTTCTACCCCACTCTGATTGCAATGTTATCAGCTTCACAATTTTGAATTATTTTCAAAATTTGTGATAATTTTTGGGATAATTTTCTAATAATATTCGATAGAGACGCGTAAGCGAGGGGGTAATGAGACTCGCTTACAAAAACATTTTTTGAAATTTTGACTTACTACCCGGATCTTGACACTTCTCTCGATTTTGATATTTTCCTGCTTGTACTGTTGGTTAGAGTTGCGCTTATCGGCTTTTCAGGAATTTATGTTGCCCATTTGGCAACGGTGCAGAAAGCGATTTGGTTGTTTTGATTTTTTTTATAAATAAGGTTTTTGAGTATTTATGATGGAAAGTTAATTGAGGAAAGGAAAATTTGCTAGTGATGTATTTCCGGTGGAGAAAGCGAGGCTTCTTCAAGGAGGGGGTCGTTTCCCTTCCTCAGTCTCATCGAGGGTTCCGTGTGATGCGAGAGGTTAATAAAATTTAATTTTCTAAAAATCCAGAGGGGATTTTTACCCCGAGTTTATAGGGATTAACTAGTAAGCCTTTAAACTCGATTGGAGTTTTGGTACCTGTTGATGCATTTTGAAGCAGAGTTTTGCTCGACCAAGTGACGGATTATTTTTTAACTTCCGCCCACACGTGTTCCAAAAGTCTTTAGCCCTTTTCTAACACCAACGGGCTGGAACCCTCGATAACTCCGACAGTCCAGTGGGTCCATTAAGTTGGTACGTTTATGTCGATTTTGTAAAATTTCAACTCTCAATTTTTTTTTGATGTATTTTTTTTTCCCTAATTGTAGCAGGTACTTTTGATAAGTCGTTTTACATTTTATTTATTATTTCAATTCAATTTCATTTTTGACAGAAAATATGAACATAAATAATTACTGCATTTATTGGTGGAAGCTTGTTGACTAGGGAATAATATTTTCCTAATTAATTTTGTCAATTGACCACTGACTTCGGTTTGCGGTTTTTATTTAAAGGTTTTTATTCCGTTGAGCAATACTATATTTCTCTTGCGTTCATGTAAACGAAGTATGAGCTCATAAATCGGTAAGGCGCCTTCTGATTCTTATAGAACCTATTATTGGCATATATAATTAATATCTAAAATTTTGAGGTTACATAAAATAACTATTTGACATTTGTTTTATTCGTTTTAAGAAATTTATGAACTTAAATATTTTAATATCTAGATAATCATGTTAGTTGCCTCACATATGGTTATTTGTTTTTATAAACTAATGGGAAACATCTGAAATAAAGGTAAGGCAGCCTGTACTGGAAAATTTGGTGTTCATCTTCCTTCACCCAACCCTATCTGTCCAAGGACATTCTTATAACTCGATTTTTATAATCTATTTTGTCAATTTTTTTTATCAAAACAAAAGTAGTACAATAACCCTAGACCTTCAAAAAGGCGGCACCAATACGTGTGGCCGGAACCACTCTTAGGTATAACAAGGAGACAGCTGCAAAGTCGACTCATTAAATGGGCTAACGATGCACTGGCAGACTCCGAGCGAAATAGGATGCAGACAGCCCAAAGAATTCATCGACGGACCGGAAACGGCCAGACTCAAATGGCTCCTGCGAAGGACACGAAACGATATTGGACTACTGACAGGGATGCTGACCGGCTACAACCGACTCCGTAAGCATCTGACTCGCATCGGGATCGGGAATGACTCTATCTGCCATGCCTGCGGGAGAGCGGATGAGACATCCCGAAACCTCGTTGCGGAGTGCGAAGCATACCTAAGGATGAGGCATCAGGTACTCGGACAACCAAACCTGGATGCAGAGGACCTACGAGCTCTCAAGTGAACCAAACTACTGGACTTCGTGAAGAGAACAGGAAGGCGCGGAGAGCCCACTATTGTTCAAGCGGTACAAGTAGTGGATTAGGGGGCTGAGCTGGGGTAAGGTAAAAAAGGACCAATTGGGCCTACTTGCCAGGTCTTGGGCCGCCCCTTAGTTACTACTACTACTACTACTAGACCTTCTGGTAGAATAATTTTGGTAGCAAAAGGAAAAGGAAGTCCATTCTTGAGGTTAACTATTTAAGAGAGTTTTAGTCATTTTACAGGTTACAAGTTTTGGTAAGCATTAAAAGAAGGAAATGTTCAGTCCGTATTTGATGTTGATTTGTTCTTTTGGTGACTTAATAGTTTCATCGATTCTTAACATTTTTATGCTACTATCAGTTCTCGTGCGGTGTCTTTAAATACGTGGCGCTCAAATACTTAACAAATTATCCCTTTATGAACCTACGACCTAGCGACTGTTAACCAGAACCTGTTAATTATGATTCATTTTCATGGAAGAATCTCAAGATTCACTGAACCGATTTGAACGTCACACCTTTCAGAATTTATTGTAACTTTCTAGTAGCAAACACGTGCAATCTTAGACAATTATAGAATATACTTACTTGCTTAACTTCACTCAGTTTTAATTTAGGTTTAATTTGTACCATTTAACGCCTATTATGGTTGCATGAACTGTGAAGTAGTAGGTGAATACCATCACAATGAAAGAAGGATGAGCTTCCTTCAAATAAATTGTCCTTTAAGATCCAATGAGGACTTTAGAGAGAAAGTGGGTACGGATCACCACCAAAAAAATCAAAGTGGAGAAGACATAATAATCGCTGATTCTCCCCATTTAATTGATTTTCGAGGGACAAAAAATGTTTGCAACTAATATTATTTTAAAACACCACTTAATAAATGAAATGTATTCTTAGTTTTTTTGTGCTGTTTTTTATGCTCATTATCATATTTTGTAGATAAACTAAACGTGGCTCACCAAATGTTCTCAGATTACATTGAAGGTTACATTTCCATTTATAGAGATCACGCCATCACAAGCAATATACGTAATCTTTGCAACTTGGTAGATCACGTAAAGCGTTTTGGACCTTTACGCAACATCAGTGCATACCAATTTGAAAAAATGTTTGGTTTTATCAAAGCTCTACTTTGTAGAGGAAACAAGCCCTTTGTCCATGCTGCTTCAAGACTGACTGAGGAGAAGAAAAATAAAGAGATGACTGGAGCTTATATTGCAACAAAATATGAAATTTTAGCAGATAATTTTAAAAAGCCCTTCAGAATTACAAAATACTTTTGGCAAATTTTTTTAAAAAATGGTGTTCTATTTTCATCAAAAAACAAAAAGGACTGCTAGTTACTAACAAAAAATGATTTAGTTGTTAATGTTAATGGTGGATACATAAACTATAATGTTGGCATGATATTTGGGCCTAGTATAAGAAAAACAAAAAAAAAATTTGAAACCCCTTTTCCGCCTTCAGGTGTTTATATATTTATAGCAAAAAAATAATTTAATGACACTTTACACATCAAAGAAACTAAAATAAAATGTAAATTAGTAGGCGTAAACTATTAAAATAAGTTAGTTTTTATACCACTTAATAAGAAAAAATAAATCCCTAAAAATTATGTTTCCTCATTTTTTTAAGTGAAACTAGTAACTATTGCAAACTTGATAACTTGTTGATTGTTTTTTTTTCAGTGTGTGTTTGTATGGAGCTTTTGAAAAGTCCATATTTTTTTAAAAAACATAAAAAAACAAAACCTTTCTTTTGAGTAATTTTAATACAATATACACATTGCAAAAAAAGCACAAATTAAAAAGAAGATACTTGATGTTAGCACCCACATTAAGCACAAAAAATTTGTGATGTTTATTTATTTCTACTATTATTTTATTTTGTGGATTATTTTACTTCAAATTCCACGTAACCTGGTCGCTCAGTATTGCCAATTTTAGAGCATTAGGGCGTGAGTTAAGATTTGGTAAAATTCAAAATAAATAAGGCGCCATCTTGCCAGAGAAGCAAGCAAAGAAAGTCTCAAGTATATTTTAAGTAGCTTCATTATTATATTATAATTTATTTTAAAAGTATAATCTTTGATATAATTCACAAGACCTTTCAAATTTACACAGGGTTTTAAAATGAGTAACAAAGGTTACAAAATACCTATTTTTTTAAATGGACAAAAATTACAAATATTCACACAAGGAACTAACATGGGATAAAGTTTGACTTATGCCAAAAGTAAAAATTACAAATATTCACACAAGGAAACTAACAGGGAATTAAGTTGACTTATATCGAAAGTAAGGGAAAGCTCGGCAAGTAAGACTTAAGACTTTACATAAATCATTACACAAGTAACATTTATGTATAGTAATGCTTACTGTATTCTCGCCTCAGGGAATTTCTAATAAGGAATTCATATCTAAGCATAGCGTCATAAGTATCGTAATCGCAATTTGCATACAAAAAATAGCCAAAACTAAGTCGCAAAGCCAGCAAAATATAATACAACGCCACCAGGCAAATACTTAACTGTCCGAACACAAATAAAACACACCGGAATAATTGTTACTAGTTTGTATTGAGGTTTACGGTATTTAATACATTTAATATCATAGCTAAGTTGCTTTTTTCTTTGTTTCAGGTACATCGATGGATGCTAAGGGCCGACTGCCGGATCGGGATCCCGCTTCGTTTTAGGTGGAAGCGCCCGAGCCGTAGTCGCCAGCTTGTGCACATCTACCAGGGTTGTAGAAATATAACACCCTCCTCCTGTGTCTGTTGTTACCGTTCCTGTGAACAATAAACTTTACGATATGCACATACCAATTGTAAACACTGTAAAGGAAAATAAATATATATATATTTACAGAATGCCTAATTCTTTCAACATAGGTGCTGGTAACAGTTTAATACTTAATTATGTTAAAAAAATCTTATTACTACCTTACCAATATCTATGTTGTTTTTACTACTTATTGATTATGTAATTAATTAAAAAACATTTGTTGAAAGTCATACACTAAAATCGTACATGATACATTTAACTCTGAAATATTTGGTTTAATAATTTTGTTCTTGCTGAATGCACAGTATCTAGTTTTAACAATATTCTGTTCTACTACCCCTCTACTCTGCAATTCCCGCCTGTCCCTTTGTGTTTCTTTTGGTGTTTTCTCCTCTGGTAATCTACTAATAATTTGGTTTGCATGCCTTTTCCATATTTGTCCAGACTCTAGCTCGCATAGGTAGGTAGTTTGACCTATGATTTTGTGGATTATTGCTCTAGTCCAACTTCTTTTGTTTGGGTTTCTATAGTCTGTCACAAATACTCTCTCCTCCCTCTGGAAACTTCTTCTTCTACCTCCGTGTTGTTTTATCTGATTCTTTTAGGTTTTTCTAGGTTTTCTATACAACTTTTATACTTGTTTGCTTGGTTTTCTTCAATGTTTTTCCTAGTAAGTATTTTTGTTTCATTCTGAACTTGATTTAAAATTGGATTCTCTCTCAAAATTCCCAGCCTTGATCTTATTGTTCTTCCAAACATTCATTTTGAGGGCATTTCTTTGGTGGAGATGTGAGGGGTATTTCTGTAAGAAAACAAAACCTCTGAAATAATCATGTTTAAACTTTTATGCTTATTTTTCGGATCTAAAAGTCTGATTTTAATATTGATTTTGACTGACCATTCGATTCCGGATTTGCTGGAGGAGCAAACATAGATCTTATACCGTTTCGCTTCAACATATGCTGTATATTTGAAGCTTTAAATGGTGTTGCATTATCCGAGACAATGATCTTAGGCAAACCGAACCTAGCAAAAACCTCTTTTTCTCAGTTTTCCTCAGTTTCGATAGATGACATAGAATTCACAGGGATAAGTTCAATCCATTTAGAAAATGAGTCTACTATTAAAAGTAGCATTTTGCCCTGGACCGGACCTAAATAATCCATATGAACTCTCTGCCATGGTGCTTTTTCAATTTTCCATGGTGTTAAATCAGTTTTTGCAGAAAGATTTATTTTGAAGGCAATAATCACATTTTCTGCATATTACCTCAATGTCCTGATCAATATTAGGCCAATAAATATATGATCTGGTTAAAGCTTTACTTTTGACCATGCCAAAATGATAAAAATGAAGCTCGTCAAGCAATTTTGATTGTAAAATTTTAGGTATTACCATTCTATATCCCCATATTAGCACACCATCCTCGAAAGCTCTTCTCTACGTATATAATATGGTCGTACTTCTGTAGAAATTCTCTCTGGCCAATTTTCTTCTTGGACATAGACAATTACAGACTTCGCTGGTTTTTCTGCGTATATCTTCGTTGTTTATAGGCCATTCTTCTTAGAAGCTGTAAAGTTTAAAAACTTATTTTTACTTGAAAATTCATCTGAAATTAATTAGTTTTTATTGAAGCTCTACTCAAATAATCTGCCAAAACATAATTTTTACCAGAAATATGTTCCATTTCATAAGAAAAATTATTTAAATAAGCTGACCATTTTTGTAGTCGGTTAGCATGCATCTGAGGAATCCCTTTACCTTTACCGAATATTCCCAATAAGGGCTTACAGTCTGTTCTTAGAACAAATTTCTTTCCTTGCAAAAACTGGGAATACTTCACTACACTGTAATAAATAGCTAAAGCTTCTTTATACAAGCTTGGATAATTTTCCTCGGCTGGCATAAAGGTCCTTGAAATGCATGAAACCAATCTCTCTTGTCCATTTGGCATCAAGTGAGACATAACTCCACTTACACCAGCATCGCTAGCATCTGTTGTAATGATAATTGGTAGCTCTGGATTAAAATGAACTAAAACCAATCCAAATCCGAAGCAATAATATTTTTAATCCTAACAAACGCATTCTCGCAGTCTTTAGACCATAAAAATTTCCTGTCAGATTTTAAAGGGTTATAAAAAGGTTTTAAAATTTGAGAAGCGTTGGGTACGAATTTTGAATAATAGTTTACCATACCTATAAACATCCTGACCTCTGTTATGTTAGTTGGTCGGCCTGCTCTAATGATTGCTTCGACCTTCTGGTCGGACTTCTTTAAACCAAAAACTGTTATCCGGTGTCCTAAATATTCTAATTCTGACTTCATGAACTCGCATTTTTTATGTTTACCGTTAAACCTGCCTCTTGAAGTATTTTAAAAACAAATTCCAGCGTTTCACTATGCTACTGTTCACTTGAAGCTGCTAAAAGAATATCATCCAAAAAATTGACCACATTTTTTACATTTATAAATAATTGTTCTAACAGCCGTTGACAGATAAAACTTGCTACAGATAATCCTAATTGTAACGATTAATGGTATATAAACCCTTATGAGTACTCCAAGTTAATATTTTTTTACTCTCATCATCTAATTCAAATTGATTATATGCCAAATTAAGGTCTAATTTAGTAAAAAATTTACCAGAATGTAACTTAGAAAATAGTTCTGACGCAGTCGGTAATGGATAACTCATATTTTTGACATATTTATTACAAGGTATTGAATAATCTACGTATAACCTAATTTTTCCATTGTTTTTTAAAATTGGGACCAATGGCGTAGCCCAATCACTAGTTTTAACAGGTGAAATTATACCTTCTTTCTCCAGTCTGTCCAATTCCTCATCCATTAAACTCCTATAAGCTAGAGGTACAGGGCGGGGCTTGCAGAATACAGGTGTAGCGTGCTCTTCTAAAGTCATCTTCACTCTACATGGTTTAAACTTACCAATTTTCTCACTACATACATCTGAAAATTTCTCCACCAAGCTCTCTACCTGTCTCGTTGCCACAGTATGATTAATGACTCCCATTCTAATGTCAAATGCCTCTAAAAAATCTCTCCCGACAATATTGGGTCCACCGTTCCCTATAACATAAAATTTAACATTATTATTCCTGTTTTTATACAATACATTTGTTATAAAATAACCCATAGGTTTAAAAATAGAACTGTTATATGCTTTTAACACTATGTCATCCTGTTGCAAAGTATAATTTTGATCGAAATTTTTTTCAAAAACTTGCTTATTAATTGCAGAAACTGAGCTGCCAGTATCAATAAAATTTTTTAATTCCTTTTGATCCATTTTTAACCTGATTTCAAAATTATTTTCAAATGAACTACTTGAGCCAGAGTTATGGTTTCCTTTTTTCCTTAAATTTAAACACATATTTTTATTAAACAATACATTTTCATAGGACAATAAAACATTTGAGTCGACCCTTTTAACTTTTTTAATGTGAAAACACTCTTCAAAAAACTCTTCTATCACACTTTCATTTTCACTGTTTACCTCGGAATCTGCTGAATACTCATCCAAGTCTTCTTCTACGTAATTAAAATTACGCCTACGGTTACAAACCCTTGCCAAATGCCCTTTGTGTTTACAGACTGCACATGTGAAATTTTTGTAAATACACTCGCTTTCATGTTTTCTGCCACAGATTTTGCAGAACCTTGGGCCATTTCTCTGCTTTTCGTAACTGCGCATTGGCCTTCCTGTCCTCTGATTTGCTGAAAATTTATCCACGCTCCCATCCCTATTGACGTCGTCGGCGTTTCTCTCCCTCTCCTTGAATTTTGACGGTTTTGGCTCCTCGAACGATTTCTTGGCCGGCTACTGGACATTCCGATGTTGTCACGTTGATTTCGAAAACTTTCGCGAGAATTTTTCAATTTAGTGAAATGAATGGTTTTTTCAATTTTATTACAAGTCTCTTTCGACGTGGCCAATGCCAAAAGGTCCTTGAGCTTTTTGTTTTCGTCACTTTCTTCCGCTAATCGCACTAGATTTTAAACCCGTCACAAATTTTTCTCTAAGAAAAAAGTTTAAGTTCCCGCCATATTTACAATCTGACGCCAAATTTTTGAGTCTGGCAAAAAATTCACTTACGGTTTCACTGTCCATTTGTTTCGCGTCCCAAAAAATTTTTCTTTCCACCCACTTTAAAATCCTTGGAACTTGGTTTGTCGGGAAAACATAGGTCACGTAAAAGTTTATAAGATTTTAAACCGATCAAGCTTAAAAGGGTAGAATTTTGTAACTCATCTTTGATTTAGTGAGCCTTGAAGTATTCCTCTAGTCTTTCACTGTATATAATCCAGTCATCATGGTTCGCGTCGAATTCGCGAAACTGGGTATGGATTCCGGCGGCCATGTTTTTTATCACGCTGCGTTCTACTTGCAACTTTTAACGAAGTTTTACGACCGATTTTTCCAACTCGTCGCCAAATTTGTGATGTCCGAACACAAATAAAACACACCGGAATAATTGTTACTAGTTTATATTGAGGTTTACGGTATTTAATACATTTAATATCACAGCTAAGTTTCTCTTTTCTTTGTTTCAGGTACATCGATGGATGCTAAGGGCCGACTGCCGGATCGGGATCCCGCTTCGTTTTAGGTGGAAGCGCTCGAGCCGTAGTCGCCAGCTTGTGCAAATCTACCAGGGTTGTAGGAATATCACATTAACTTTTAAAATAAGGCCACACGGCACAACTTACCAATAAACATTACTAATACGAATACGTACACCAAAATATGTAACATGCCCATAAACGAGTCTAAAAATATGATCCTTAGATCTGAAATCGGCAAAAGCCTACAGTATAAATGACTCTAAAAGCGAAGGGTGAAAACCTAAAAAAAGTACTTAGCTTTGATTCTACAGCGACCAGCAAGTCTGCTCCACCTGGCAAGGTTTTGTACAGCTTCCAAGCGTCAGGGACTAGCAGCACGCGTCAAGCAAAGGTCTCCCAACATAAAGGTACGAAATCTGACAGAAGATCTCAAAGAATTGGCCTCACTGGAACAAAGCTATGTAGGTATGGGGCAGGACGTCATGAAAATGATTGCGTCTTTCCACTTCGCCAATAAAGTCTTCCCAAGAAAAATCCGTCTCCGCAATTAAAAGCCTGAATGGGAGAAAAACCCAGAAGTGACTTGAAAATGATAAGATAAAAAATGCAAAAAACTTGTTTAGGAAAATTGTGGAAACATACCTGGGGGGCAATTCCAGTGGGCTATCGTTATGAGATAACGATCGCTATCGCCATTATTTTCACTGTTACGGCAACATCGCTTATTGTTAATTAAAAAGAAGGCGTGAATAGCACGCAATCCGTAATACTTTCCCAAAAAAACTGTCAAATGCCGACAGTCAGTCAAGTTTGTTTACCTGTTTTGGAACTTGCGGCGAAATTTCGGGAAAATAGTAATTTTTATGAACTTTTTGCACGCAATATGGACTACTGTTATCAATTTTTGATTGAATTTTGTTAGGAAAAGTCACGTTCTTTTTGAAGAAAAACCCACATGGACCTTGTGTGTTGTGTGGAAGTGCCGCCAGATTTTTTGTTTGGGTAAGTACTTATACTTACTTTATCTTATGTTCTTTTCTGTTCTTTTTGGTGCTAAAAGAACACTACTTACATAATGTAAACAAAAAGATATAGTAGGTCAGTTTTAAGTTCAGTTTATACATTTTGAAAAGAGGTAAGCTAGTGGTGAAAACACCGAAATAAGAAAATAAAGTTGGAAATTAAGTCAGGTTTACCCAACTTTTCATATTGATAATTCATAACTTTAATTCATAGTGTATAAGCACAATTTTAGTGTTAATAAAAAATTTAACAGCACCTGTTTATACAAGAGTTTATAAGCATAGTGCATTAGGATAAATTTTTAAAGTTGACATTCCAAATTCACAAAAAAGAAGGGCAAAAAAAATGTTTTTCTTTACTTAACCTCAACAAGTTAGGTATTCTTCCTTCTTGCTAAATTTCTGTTTTCTAATATCAGCTAAAATCAATTGCTCCCATTCTGAAATCAACCAACCAAATTGTTTTCTTTGCTTTTTTCGTATTGATAGTGCATAAAGGTAAAATTAACCAACTTTTAAATTATGCACTGTGCTTATCAATTGTGAATTATAACTATATATGAAAACTTGGTTAAACACTTCTATTAACAATAATGTATTTAACATTATGACTATGAATAAAATTGTGCTCAGGTTATAAATTATCAATGTGAAAAATTAGGTAAACCCGCCTTTAGTCAGGAATGCAGGATTTGTTTGATCCAAGGGTAATAACACTGACTTTTTATTAAAAAAAATCTGACATCAACTAATATCTACCTATATATTGAGAAAAAATCAAATATAATTTATTTGGACACTGACACTTGCTCGCCTATTTATCATGCATTGTGTTTATGCTTGTATTTTTTGTGGTTATCGCCAAATTACTAAATACTATGCCTTATATAAACGATAGTACTTATAATGGAACGCATTGAGTACCTAGTTGAAGAGAGGCGGCTGATTATGAATTGCTATGCACCATGAAGCCAAAATTTTGCATCCCTTCTCATTCTATCCCCCCTTCTTCAATGATTTCTTTTTGCACAGGATAAAAGATCTTTTGAACTCCCTTCCTCTGTCCGCTATCACCATTTAAATGGATAAATGACAGACAAGAATCATGTACCTAACTTTCGTAAATTCAAATTGATTTTCCTAAAAAAAATTTTGATGTGCACATTTTCTTTTTTTAAGGTTTGCAAAGTTTTAATGTTTAAATGTAATGTACTGTTCTGTTTTTTTAGGTGAACTATTGAAAATCTACAAGAGCAGGACCCATGCTGTAGTGCCAATAAGAGAGAAAATAAATTATGAAGTTTGGGAATAAACACTTACCTTAGCTGCTCAATGTAGATTGACAAATTATCCATAGAAATCAGTTTTGGTAAGTTTTCAATTCGAACACCTGATTTTAAATTTGTAGGTACACCTATTGTCAAGTAATGCAAACTATCCTAAGATTTTGTCTCATACAGTCAAGTATTGTCAGGTATTATCGAGTTTTCGTACACCTATTGGAGGTATTGGCCTCTTGGTTTTAGATGTTTTAATAGAGAGGTTTAAAAATGTTTACTTAAATCTCGAGTTAATAATAAGGCATGTTTAAAAAGTAAACAAAAACTTCTAGTAAATTTTACCATCAGTACCTATAGACATTTATTTGTTTCTCAATATTTTTATATACTATAATTGACATGAATTGCTTAAAACAAAACTAGATTTATTTTTTTCTCTGTTTGTAAATAATATGTACTCACTTGCTTATCATTCAATATTGTGGTTTCAATAATAATAGTAGCTTTTAAAAAACCCTGTTTAATTGGTCTAATTTTTTTAAATATATTTTTTAGGTAAAAGAAAAAATTTAAAATAATCTAATAATAATAAAATGTAATTTTACTAGGAAATCATTTTATTGGGATAATTTCAGATAATTTCGTTTTTTTAACCGGAATCAGAGGGTTTTTACCTCGACTCCCCCTTCCTTTGGGACGACAATGGGTAACCATACAAATCTTATGCATTTTTGTTAGATAACTCTGAAAAAAAATGGATTATTTAATTCACATTACATTTTTTATGCATAGATTTTATGGATGTCACTAATAAAAAGAATAAGTAAAACTGATAATACCGTACGTAAATGTGTTATAAAAATCTAAACTTTTTACATGAAAAAGTTAGCTCATTTTTTTCCTCGTATTGAAAGGTCAATATCTCAATAACTGAAAGAGTCTCAAATACAGAAATTTAATCATCAGTACAGCATGAAAGAATAACATGAATATATGACAAGTTTTATTTATTTTGATTCAGGCCTATATGAGAAGATTAACTTTAAATTTGGCACAAAATTGGAAAAATATTGGGAAAAAACAAAAAAAAACAGCACATGGTATTGCTTTTGTCTGAAGTATTAATTCAAGTGAACTAACTGGTTAGCTGTTTAGACTATAGATTTGCATACATCACACCCATAATATATTACTTTAAATTTAATTTCAGATCAATTATTTCTCGTAATTTTTAAGATGTATAATGAAGATATTTAAGCAGGCAGCACCCAACCTCACGCAACTAAACATTTTAACAAAATCCGGCAAAATCATATGAAGGACAAAAAATATATGGTAAGCTACTTTCACATTAAAAAGAAAACATTTTAAAATCCAAAAATTCATCAGTAAAATTAAAAAATTTGGCTACTTTTTGGAAGATTGTTGTCGTTTCAACCAAATATAAATTTCCACTTCTTGGTGGAATAAAGTTTTAAGGTAACTTTGCATGTCCACAGGATATTTAAAACAAAAACATTAAATACAATTGAAAATCTTGGGGTAACTAAGGGATAAGCTACACTTATCTCGTTAATTTTCAAGAAAAACTCAAGAGTCATTTTCCACTTGGATCCCAACTTGTTAGATTTTCTGAATTTGTTCTCTTTGTTTCCCCAAAGTTTTTAATTATTATTCACTATCTTGACAGTTTTTTTGATTTGAAAGTTTACATTATTTTTTCTAAATAATATATATAGGGGCCAAATTCATACTGTTTTTTTACCACCTTAGCCAGAAAGTTGTTTTATCCTCTCCCTTAATTTCTAAATCAAAGTGCGTTGGACCAAATTCACACAAGCATTGACCATCACGTTTCTAGTTTACCTTTAATATTAAGATGTAGGGTAAATAAAAGAGTCAATAATAAAATTTTCAAAGTAAAATCTAATGTAAAACTTGGTCCGTACTTTTCTAAAATAATCTAAATTGGCAGACAGCAATAAAACTGGTGGCCAAAAATTGGTGAGATATAGTCGATGTAAGTCTAATAAGTCGGATTATACCATCAATGTACTAACGTAGTACGTCGATGGATTATACTCTTGTTTAAAGGGCGAGGTGATTAAAAGTTACTATTGGTGTAATTGATTGATTTTACAAACCAAACCTGAAAGCTTTCAATCTTAAGTAGCCAGTTCACTGGCTTACATTTTGAAATACATCCTATTTTTTGTTTCAGGTTAGCAGTGCCCAAGCTGATGAGAGAAAAGACGCAATCCACCAATTATTGAAATATTAGAAAACAATTTTTAATTCTAAGTAACATTTAAACCAATAAGTAAAATAAATCAGTTTTTCATCCCAAATTTTATTATTTTGATTGACAAAATCAAGTCAAATCAATTTTTTCTTTGTAACATAATAAATTGGTAATATTAAATAAAAAACTAGTGTGCATTGTAAAAAACTTGTCATGTCAGTCAGTAAACCTTTAAAGTTAATTTAAAAATGCAGCATACATTTTAGGCCCTTTATTTGAAGTACTAAGTAGGTTTCTTAAATTATATTACTCAGCTTTACATTCATAAAGAGTGATTTAAAGTATGGTATTTTAAAGAGTATTATTTATAAAAATAGGTTTCTGAGCTAAGCATTTATTTGGTTATTTAGAATCTATAACTTTGAGTTATTAGTTTTTCTGGTAGCCGTAAAAATAAGTTGACAAAGCAAATATTACAAAGTTAATTAAAAATTTGAATAATTTCCTTAATTAGCCAACTGCTATATAAATATTATGCTATGCTAGGTGCTTGTGGGAAGAAATATCATTTAGGTAACTTAAAAATGGATGTAAAATAATGCAGAAATATCATTTAGGTAAATTTTAAATCACATGAGTCTAATTTTTAAAAAAAATCTATATCAATTCTTTTTTATAGCAACCAGAGCTGGAAATAACTTAATACTGTACTTAACTTTCTCCACCAAACCAATCTAAAGGCTCTTGAAAAAAAAAACTCTGCCTTATTTTAAAAAGTATGCAATAACTTAAATTAATATGTTTAAAATAAAGTGGTTCTACAGGTCTGGCGGTGAGCAGTAATTGTGACCCACTCTGCGAATTTTCATGAAAAAGTTCTTAAATCGTAGTTAAAATAGGTCCAATGTTCTATAACTATCACTTAAGTGACATTTATATTTTTTGATTTAAACAAATGCAGCCTAACATCACTATATTTTACACAACTTTTTAATTCATTAAAAGTTATCTTATTATGTCTATTGAACATCAAATCTTTGTCTACTTTCATCTTGTGTGTGCCTTGGAAGGTTGGTCTATGTCTTACTTGAATCCATCCATACTTAATTTGTGGCCGAGTTGTAGTACTTGATCGGAGACTTGATCCTACTAGAATGATTCTTACAGCTCCATTCACATACCCTAGCACGTTATACCTAAAAAGAAGTATACATTTTAACTTTTATGAAAATAGTATTTATCCAAAATCTGATCACAGCTTTAAGTAGTTATTTTTTCTTTGATGAACTGCAAGAATCTACGTCAGGAGTTTTTATTTTAAATAAACTATCTTAGTAGAATTCAAAAGATATATATGGACTCGATGGCCCTCGCTAATGCGCCCATGCATACACGGATGCAAAGAATATATATGTCATATATGCTCACTTGTTAACTTTAAGTCCAAAATTGGTAAAGTATGTTGCATAAACTAAGCTTTAATTTCTTTCAAAAAAAATTGAATCCTACCTTTTACTGCATAATTTTTTTTATGCTCATCTTACGAGTATGTTCGCTAATTACTAATACCTTCTTTATCGGTGATAAACATACACACCAAAAACAGAAAGAACATGTCTTTTTATTTTTTCTGCATCTGTCATTATTTGTTTTGTTAGACCTATGTTCTTGAAGCTCCTTGGCCATTTAAAGCATTTTTTAGCTAACAGAATAGTGCAACCGGTTTTTTGTTTTTTAATAAAGACATTTTATGTATTAAAAACAAACAATCACCTCAAAGTATCACATTCTCGCCCGCCCTGACTTTAATAAACTTCAGCAAACTCAACTGGTTGGGCCATGCTTATCTATATTCTGCCATAATGGTTTGCAGAAGAGTATAAAATATAAACCTACCTTAAAAGAGCATTCTCATAAATAGCTAGTCGTGAACTTATGATATACAAGTTTGGGATGAGAAGTAAAACAAATATTTCCCCATAATAAAAGCTAGTTTTACTTACTGTTCTTCTCTGTGTGGGCTCCAAATATGGTGTGAACTGCAACCATCGCAGAAGAAATCATTTTAATTTTTCTTAATCAATGTAGCACCATTATTAGTCAAAAGTTATATTTTTGTGCGAGTTTAGTTGTCAAAGTTGAATTGACACGGCCGCGTCCATTGTGAAACAACAAAACAAACCGCGGTGTTGCCGCGATAACGAATTCGCTACGTAACGATATCGGTATGAGCCACTGGAATAGCCCCCCTGGTGTTCGGCTTTTTTCAAGCAGTTCTCCACGCCATCGTTAACCACTATAATTAAATAGCAGCAAACTTAACAAACTTAACAAACTAAACTAATCACAAAGCTAACTTTGTTTCACTATTTTCGCATACTGCGCAGTTCCAAAGAACTTTTTTAGATTGTAAACATGACGGTGGAGGTCCGTAGGAACGTACGTCTACAGATGAAAAGGACGTCTTGTACTGCAGCAATGACTTTTATGGAAAGAAGATGTTCGACGTTACTTTCGCATGGGGAAGGGGTCGCAGGCACGAATTCACATCGCCGGCACTCGCCGACGAATGGCACTCGCGGGGTTTTTGAAAATGGTACTTTGAACGATGGATTTCTATTAATTACGCCACGTTTTCGTTTAAATTCTTGAAGAATTGCATGATTTACAGCGATGCACAGATTTTCGTCGTAAAAGTGAGAGAAACGAGATTGCAGTCAGGCAGTTTCGGTTAGATCTAATTCGAGCGAGATATTAGGCAGTTATTGTAATTTCGTTCCCAAGGTCTTACGTTAAACTTGTAACGATCAAAATGAACGTTGCAACGAATAAACTAGCAGGAACAAAAACCTTTTTTTTTTCTAAATCTATCTAATTGTAAAACTAACCTAACCAAAAATTAACAATAATTGTTTTATCTACTTGCGTGCGGTAAAGTGAACTTTACAACACTCGTTTGGATGTGGAATATTGCACTTTACCGAAACTGTGCGGTAAAGTTAACGTTATGGCACTTTACAGCGCACTGTGCGGTAAAGTCAACGTTATGGCACTTTACAGCACACTGTGCGTTTATTTCAGAAGATTAAAATACAGATATTTATATTTCTTTTTTGGGAATTTTTAACGCCCATAGGTAAAATCTTGTACCTAACACATGCGTAAAGTGTCTTTACCGCCCTGGTCGGCTTGACCGAACTTGTTTTGCTTCGTTCAGTCAACTGCTATCGCGTGCGCTAAAGTATCACTTTCCGCACTTGTTAGGTAAGTAACTATTTTAAGTGTTAAAAATTAAAAAGCTTTTTTAGTACAGTAGGTACCCACCCAAATACCTAAATACTAACATAGCTCCAATATTCCTCACCCATTATGAGTCGGCCCTAGGATGAATATTGGAGCTTTACCTATTATTTATTTGGGTAGTGTAACTACTTATTATTTATAAATCTCAACTGTGTAAAAAACACTAGTAACTATATAAAGCTTCTTTCAGTTCTGTTATTATTGTTACATCAGCTTCGTCTTCATTCAAATTTTTGTTTTCCTCTTCAGATTGGTGGTGTTGTCACTCTCGTATACCAATATTTCAGCAGCCTCTGACCCATTCTGGTCTATTTTCAAGCTTTTTCTTTTGACTACGTAGCCTGGTGTGACTGTTTTAAAATTCCTTCTTTAAAGAATGAATCTCTTTGGGGGTATGTAAATGTGCTGTCTGCCCATTATGAGTCTTTTATTAGTTTTGGCTAGTAATTTATAGCTGTTATTATTGCCTAATCATTAATTTAGTAAGTAGATCTAGAACATTTTTTTGTTTTATATAAAATTTGAAAAAGGGACTTTTTTTATAAATTTGCCATATATTCCAGTCCAATGTTTTTTTTGGAGCTAAAACAATCGTATTTGACAGTAAAGTAAGTTGCGTTTTCGATGTACAAAAAGTCTTTTAAAACGTAAATCTTGTTAATGATTATTAATTTGACAGATATTAACTATTATTCTCTGGATCTTATGATGGATGATTTTTGGTGGAGATATATTTTGGGCAATAATAAACACCTCTGGTGCTCTTCTAACAAATAACTTATTGTAGGTGGCGCTGCACACAAAGTTGTGATCTTAGCCCTTTTTTGACTTGAATGCATACCAAAGGTTGCGTGCAACGTTGAGATAACTCGAAAAGTATTTACCAAATTGGTGTAAAATAGGGTTGGCAAAATGTTTCCGACAACGTCACATCGCAACGTTGTGACTGCGTTTGGAAATGTTGTTGAGTCGAGAAATTGTTACTTGGGCTTACTTTTGAAAAATCAATGAAAAGTCTAGTCCTTTGAATCATAATCTAGGTTTAATACTTATCATTACTTAAATTCAAACACCCAGTCAAAATTTACTTTCTTAGACTAACTCCTATTAAAAACTGAACGTGAATATAATAGCAGACATCTTTCGAATCATTATATAGATTTGTATTTGTTATATAATCGTAGAAGAAGTGCAACGGGCTATTCTCTCTTCCACTTATCAGTTACATATCTTGGGTATTCTCTATCTACGATATAATTAATTAAAATAAATTAATCAAAATATATTGTTACATAATTTCACTGAAAGAGAGAATCATTTGAGATTTGAAGAAAAGAAAATATCTTAGTAATAAAATAGTAGTGTATACAACAACTGGCGAAATGAGTACTTTTTTATAGGGGTGATTTTTAAAGAACCGGTAGTTTTAGCTACGGGATGTATTATACAATATTTTATTCACAACCTAGTAAAACACATGCAATTTTCTGTTTTTGCTAAAAAATGTAGTTTTATGTTGTTCTACACAAAACGGCTCTAGGGATGTTTTTCGATTCATCACATATGGTATTTGGAGAACACAAGGAACTATTTTCCGTTGAAAAAATTGGACCCTTTAAAACCCACCGTGTTGGGATAAAGGTAAATTATAATAAGCAATTGGAAAAAGAAGTGTGTGTAAAGAGTTAAATAAAAAGATTTTTCACTAAATTATCCAAAATACTGTAAAATATATATTTGAGGATCAAAAGTGCACTCTTTATTCCTCATGTTAGCAAGAAAAGTGTTACTTTGTATCCCTGGTATTTTAGGCAGGGATAAAAAGTTAAATGGGTATAAAAAGTCACAGATCAGATATGAAAAGTGAAAGGTCAGGGATAAAAAGTAACAGATCAGGGATAAAAAGTAATGTACATTACACATTACAGTGAACACAGTGAACATAGGGTTATAACAAACAATCAATAAAATTAGGGGGTGCTTGAAATTATAAAGTTAGAAGGGTTTGTACACTGTAACACAAAAGTTCAAAAAATGTATAAATATATTAAACAATATATAAAAAAGTTGGTACATGGTCCTAGACAAAAGGTTAGTACGACAAAAAATTACATTTAAGTATATCTTAGAAGTTCACTGTTGACCTTTGGGGTAACAAAAGTATAAGTAAATCTATAAAAAAAAGCAACATAATCCAAAGGAAAAAAGAAAGTAAACATCTCCAACCAATACCCTTCCATGAATTATTTGCACACCGTGATACAGACCCTGAAGTTACTTTTGTAATAAAAAAAATACTTTTAACCTTTTTTTAAAAAAATACGGTTAACCTTTTGAATTAAAAAGGACAAGAAAAGATAATCTTTTTGGTCTATCTGTAAATCCACCACATCACTCTGCTTTCCAGTTAGTCGGGATAGCGATGCTGTCTCACAGCAAGAAGTAGGCCGGCACTACCCAAGCCCTGAAACAGCGACTAGTAGACCCCAGAGGCTCTGCAGCAGTCGAATAAGTGTCGTGGACCTCCACGGATGACATGGGTACCCAAGGAGCAACCCTAGATAAGTGACAAACAAAGCCGCCCTATCACATTCCTATTAGCTTAAAGCATTAGGTATGGACAGTGTAACCACATGGCATATAGAACAGAATAGAATAAAAAGGTCTTTATTGTAATAATAAATAATTACAAAGGCGTAGTTTAGCTCAATGGCTACTCTACTTAACCTTTAAATTTACATAAAATATATTTTACTAGTAGATAGCTTTCTTAATTTTATATAAATTTCGAAATAATTTAAATTAAAATTTAAATATTTTTTTTTAAGTAACTTTGATGACAAAAATAAAGTAAAAAACCTAAGAAAATTTGATAAGAAAAATTGAAAATATAGTTAATTATATTTTATAAATTCTTGCGATATCTAAGAAATAGAAAAATAGAGTACAGCACTTACAAGACAATAAATATGTCTATTTATTTCTTTCTGTTTGTTTATTTTTGAATATTTAATAGATATAATATTGTAGCATTTAATGGCATTGTAAATAAAACTCCGTTGAAAAATGGTTAGCTGGCGCTGATGCATAGTAAGCATGCTTACTGCTCTTAAGTTACATTGTGAAATGGTGTTCTGGGTTGCAATTTAACGCTAAGGTACGGAGGGGATAAGGATAAAATACATCTTCGAATAAACACACCCAAATGGCACTTAAAAATATTTTCAAGTCAAGCTCCCAAGCTCATTTATTTTTTTAGGAACCCTATCGAACTTTCCTAACCCAAAATCATGCCTCTTAAATACTTAAACTGAACAGACCACTCCAAAATAATCTAGGTATTATGGTACAGAGACGGCCTTTCACAAAAATTACAAGACACATAGTAAGCCAAGATGGCAGCCCTCAGCAAAAAACACAGGAAAAATAAACTTTGGTGAACAGCTTGCCTAGTTTTTTCTCGTGCAAAAAGGGACGAATAATTCTTCTTCACCCACACTCTCCTACGGCAAACATACGTGAACCAATGAGAGAACAGATTGCGTTCGCGGGGTCCAATTTCAGGCCTGTGATTGACTAGAAAGACACTGCCATGCGACGAAATTTGACAGAGGAAAGAACTGCGCAGCCTCCGTTCAGAGCGTTGCCAAATGTGGTCCTAGATCTCAAAGGCACCGAAAGTCACCTTGGCACCGATAACGTCATGCCGAGCATGCCTGCAATTTGAGCTCAAAATCCTAGCCTAGAAAACGTACAGACCTCTCCTGCTGTCCTGGGATCCTAGACTTGACAGCGTCAACATGAATGTACTGTTGAATTCCTTGATATTGATATCATATAACGTCGGTGTCGGCCGATTATGATACTTTTGTGAGCGCACTCCGGATCTGGTGCAGAAATGATTATCCAAAGCGGCAACGTTTCCTCTAACGTCAGTATAACAGCTGAAAATGACAGCCGTCAATTGACAGTGCATTTTGGCCTTAGAAGAAAGTTGAACAATTGTTTGTTTTTCAAATTTAATGATAAAATACCGGTTTTTGTGTTAGTTTTATTGTATTTTGCATATATAATAATATGTTAAAACATAGAGAAAACCGCAGAAAAGTAACATTGAATTGCTAAGTGTCTGCTCCATTTTTCCTGTAAAAAAGCATTTTTGAATTATTTTTTTGTACAGGTAAAATTAAGTTACCCTCAAGCCAATTTTCACTAAAATTCTCTAATCCTGCTAACAAAAGTGATAACCAGAGAAAGCGCGACGATAACACTGTCGCGCATGGATCAGCGTGAGCGATACGAATTGAAATGCCAGAAATGAACAAGCAAACAGAGGAAACACTTTGTCCTAATTCTGGACTAAGTTGCCAAAGACCGAAAAAAATTGACAAAGTATGCTGAGATACCACAACTCCAAAAATTGGTTTAACATAATATCCGTAGGTTGTCCTTAGCCAGATTTCTGAGTTATAAGAACTTAAAAAAGTAAACATAGGGTAACATCCAAATATGAGTAAAATAAATTTCTCAGTGTATGTTTACGCTTTAAAAATACTCTACAGCCTAACCAGACCGTGTGCTAAATTTTTCACTAAACTTTCTCACGCATGTATGCAGTCGCCTTTTGCTTACATCCGCTTTGTATTGTCCGCTTTTTTAAAACTAAATCAAACTGCCTGTGCTAAGATGGAAATGATAGAAAAGTATAAGAGAAGTTGCTAAGTTTAATTTCTAGAAATAAATAATGCTAGTGCTAACATAAGATACAATATTTTGAAAATTACAAAAACAGGAAATAAATAAAATTCATTTATATTAAATTTCATATTTGTTTCTACCATAGATTTCTCAGCCTACTCACCTGGATTTTTCCACTATACAAGGTGTCCAAAATTCGAAGGTTTTGGGGGGGTTTCGAGTATTTCTGGAGAAGATAGAAAAAACTGAACCCCACTTGCGAGGCTTAGTTTTCAAAAGAAGTTTACAAATATCATCTATATCTCAATATGATGACCCGTTTACGAGTTACAGGATGTTTCTTCTTTAACAATTTTGATTTTTCTCGTTAGATATTTGTATGCTTTTAGTTTTTGCAATATTACTCAAACTTAGAATTTTTTGGGTAAAAAAAAATTAACGTTAAGAGGGATTTATGTAGTTCACTATTATTTCCTTCAACTTAGTTTTCTCGTATCCTATCGTGCATAAAATAGTATATCAATCGTAGGACTAAAGTGTTTTTTAATCCTGCAACAAAATATAACTGTTTGTAAATTTAATGAAAAAATACTGATACTATAGATAACTATTTAATCTAATTTTTAATTTTTGTTACAGATATAAGGTGCAAAATGTATCACTTAAAGGGGATAAGGTGCATGTAGATTTCAACTTTTTCCCCACATCGGAATTAATCGCAAAGAAGCTGGGGAATCTGCCAGTAAGTTATCTACGTATCAATGTAGATAATGATGAGGAGCTTAAACTGTTGGAGGAGGCCTGTAAAAAATTTAGATTTAATGAACAGGAACCAATTGGAACATCATCCAGACAGGTTCTATTGCCTCCTCCACCACCACCATCAGCCCCACCAGCCCCAAAAAGAAAGAGAAAGATCAACCTGTTGTCTGATGTGAAATTGAATGAAAATGATGATGATGAGGAGATAACTTTATCGAATCTCAAAGAGATTACTTTGTAAACTAATATTTTACAGTATGAATATAAACCACATTATAAAGTTATAGTTTTTTATTTTTAAACCAATTGTTTAACAACAATACATTTTCTTTTGCACAGCCTAAAAAATTATTGAAATGTGTAAAACAGTGAAAATTCATATTGGCTCTTTTTAACTTTTTAAAATTGGGGCAACGCAATTCGAACATATCTACAACATTATTACTTATTAAATTAGATAACCAAATTTTTTTATCCACTCCTTTAACAAAAACTGTTTCATTTTGAATAATATTTTTTATAAAATGAGTAATATTTTCTAAAGGTAAATAACTAAAGTCAAAAGTGTCCCATTCCAACCCATGTAGATTGTTTGTGTTCCATTGGGCTTGACGTCTAAAGTCCTCGTGGAGCCAGGTAGACTTCATGGGTACATTAACCATATGGTGAGAAATTTCATTGGTTTCGCTGTTGAGTATAGCAATTTCTTTGCATATAAAGTCACTATCTTTATATTGAAAGCCTTGCACGTCCAGAATAAACATTTTTAAACAACTCTTACGGTGCTGGTTAAGGGGTTGTATTTAACCAATCGATCGTGTAGTATTAAGCAGTATGCTACAGTTTTCTCAGGCACAGCTTTTTTCGTTTCAAACTCAATTCTGATATCGATTGCGCCACCTTTAAGCACGTCTTCACTCTGTCGTGAACAATCGATAACTATCAGTGGAGCATTATTCTTAAAGTTTATTGGGTAGAGACAGGGTTCGCTCTGCTCGCGATAGTAGTAGGATTTTTGAAACTGCGCATACATTTCATAGAGTATGGCATATTGATTGCTATCAAAGTCCAGGTTTAAATTATCATAGGGGAAAACCTCAGAGTTTAGGTAAACTTTTAGATTTGTTAGATGCAAGTGACTGAAACGACTCATATTTTTATCTAGCATATTTTTTCTATTGGTCTGAAAACCGACGATAATAAACCGCGGTTTTTCTAGTTGATTCGATGATTTTACAGCCCAAGTGTGACTAGTAGTGGTTTGAAGTTGAGGATATTCATGCAGCTCCCAGCTTCTAAAGGCAAGATTAAGGTCCCTATCTCCTTCTAGATAATTGTAGTTTTACTTTTTGATTATCGGACACTCTAACATAGGGCACTTTCCATAAAACTTTATTCAAAACCACCTTGTAGGTTTCTTTTTTATCCTCAATAACAATAAGAGCGTTCAAGTCAGAGTTGCTTCTTATTAGTACCAGTTCTTGGCGCACGTTTAAAATAATTTTGTGATGGTCTTCAAATACACCCATAATGGCTTTAAGTGGTAAACATGTGTTAAAATTACCAGAACCATCTAAAAGTGCTGGATTGTCTTTAACTAAGCAGCCGGCGTTTAAAAGAGCATTATTATGACTGTCCTTAAATGAGCAGTAACCCTTCATTGTTGATGTAATACCAGGATTTCTCACACGGTCCACAATCACCCCTCCCAACTCGTAACGAATCTCATCGAACAGGTGTGCCAAACCGTTGTTTACAAAGTGCACATTTGTGCTGGCAGTATTATCATCTTTTAGTACCTTACCCTCAAGGTAAAGAACACTTTGGCTAGGCAACGTATAGAGGTCTTGAGTTTGTATTGCAATTCTAATTTCGTCGTTGTTGTTTAGCGTTGTGGAAGCGTAGAATCGTCCAAAATCACATTTTCAGTCACTTTTAGGATATTACGACTCATTTTGTTGTTGTTGTAGAAAAACACCTTAAACTACACCTTAGTGATAAAAATAATCTTCTTAGGTTACAGCTTACACGTAGTCTTAAATTATACCAAAATTTTCTTAGTTTTTTTCCTATGATGAATGCTGCTTTTTTAATTTAAATCCCAAATAGGTTAAAATTGTTTTACTTTGCGGTGTTAGCTCTTTCACTCTCTCTGCGACTAAATTGTTTTTCACGGTATGGTATCTTCTTATAACCCACTTCCTCACCCATGAACAGTTTGTCATAAGGGGCACTAAACGAATCATGATTATATAAAAACACCATTTTAAAATTGTCTTAGATGCAGTCTAACCGTGATCAGCTCTCCACGAAAATTGATTGGTTTACCGTCCTGGTCTGTTATTTTAAGTAGAATTTCATCAATATAGTGCGTGTTGATTGGTAGATAAATGACATTTAACGGCTTCTCTACTATTTTAAATCCCGGTTCAACATTGGGGTAAAACATGTGTAGTATATGAACAGGATTTTCATTATTATAGGAATTTATAGTTAGATTACATTCCACACAGATGGCGTTCACCTTAAATATGTCAACGGGTATTTTAGATATATGCTTCTTGTCCGGTTGAAGAGTCCGTCCACTAAATCCTAGTAATTGCCCGATGGAATTTTTCTTCTCAAAATTAATCTTTTTATTGCAGAAAATTTCGCACTGTAAGGTATTGCGGTTGGCAGCTATGCTTATTTCAAATTGGTCTTCTTTCAAATTTTCCTTTGAGAATTTTTGTAAAAAATTGTTTATATCCTCTATCTCGTAGGACCCTTCTGGAATCTTAATGATTTTTGTGTTATTATAACAGAAAATATTATTAGAGCTGTCTACGTTTGGTATAGAGTTGTAGCATTCGAAATTCAAAAGCCCCAAATCATACTACTTTTTATCATCCAAAACTATAGGGGGATAAATACTCGTTGAAAGGTATGGTGAAGAGGGTGACGTTTTACCTGACAGTATAAAAGTAAAAGACATGATCTTTACACTTTGAAGGTTCGCTTATAAATAAAACAATAGTCACTTTATTCCATACATTTATTTTATTTTAGAGTAAAACAGAAATTTTAAACATAAATGTCCACAGTTTACAGAATTATAGGTCTGATAGGGGTTATGGTTATAGTATATTTTAACATCAGCATTAGACTTGAAGTATTTTACAACCTCCACAGGTGGTTTCAGGTTACCAAAACTATCAAAACAATGTACATTTTTTCCACTTTTCTTATACGTAGTCCAGTGTGTTCCTGGGCCGGTGCTGTCATCCAAATTAATTATACCCGACTCGAACTTGTGTATTTTTAATGGTAATTCATTTTTCATATAAACACCTCTAAAATTTTTAATTTTAAGTAATTTTGCATATTTTTCCAAGTCCATGTTAGATAAGGCAATGTCTGGTAGTCTAATTGGTAATGGTTTTTTAAATAAATCTAAGTCTTTTTTAGTGGACACTTGCTTTTGCCTAAAAAAAGGCCCAATCCTGTTTTATAGGGTTTTAGAAACAGTCCTTTGCCTATGGCTATCGACTCCATTGTTTGATTGTGACGTCGTGCTTCATCAAGTTGTTGATTGGCAGCCTTGGCATCATTTACAGCTTTGGCCACACCTGCCGCTCCTCCGCTCAGGGCTCCCAAGGCGCTTAATGCAGCCATGATTGGTAAAATTGGTAACAGCCCCCCATTCTTTGGGATTTTTATGACTCTTACTGGTCGTATTTTACCTTTATTCTTTTGTGTTGTCTTTAGTGCAAGTTTTACTGCATTACCAAAATCCTGGGGCTTGTGTTGTGTTAGATTTTCCTTTATATTTCTTACCAGCTCCCTGAAACCCACTGTTTTTCTAATGTGTTTCAGTTTTTTCTTAGTTTGCCTTCTCTTCTTATTTTTCTCTGAAATCAATTTTTTATATTTAGATAAACTGTTAGACATTTTTTTTTTAATTTAACGGTGTGCCTTATACCACGGTTTGGGTGTGAATGAAAAGAAAATTATATCCACTAAGAATTATATATATATATATATATATATATATATATATATATATATATATATATATAACAAATTTACTTACGTTTTGACCCCATGCCTAATTTAAGTTTGGTATTCATAGCTGCGGCTACACCCATGGAAGCCAACTTTTCCTTCCAATTTGCATCGGATGCATGCGTTCTCTGTAAAGCTTTCCTTATTAATATCCTATCGGCTATGTGTCGATTGTTTAAGTTCTTGTAATTTGAATAGGAGATGTCGTGTTTTTTACAGGCTTCATCCAACTGATTAATGCCCTTATCTCCCCTAGCTAAACGCTCTTGTAGCTTAGTTCCAGGACCACAAAAACTAAACCCTGGTAAATGTAGCTCAAAGGGCAGTTTATTTATCAAAGTATTCAACACCCCATTGCCTTCATACCGTGGAATACCATAGTACTTCATATTTCAATGTTATGACTAAAACTGAATAAAAATATAAGTGATTACTGTTTAAAAGTTGAGTTGAAATGACATGTTTCTTTTGAAAAATGAAAAACTTTGTAAGACAAAAAGTTCGTTTAAATGTGGACAATCATGATGTTAACGCAAAAATTCAATCTAGGCATGGTTTCTTGCTACCATCTTCTATTCGGTGTCTTATAGTAGAACCATCCAACTGCGGAAAAACCAACGTTATGCTTAGTCTTTTAGAACACTCAAATGGGTTGAGATTTGAAAACGTCTACCTGTATTCAAAAAGTCTTTATCAACCGAAATATTTATATCTGGAAGATCTTCTGAAACCTCTTAAAGGGGTAGGATACTATGCTTTTAACAGCGGAGAAAGCATTATAGCCCCGTCTCAGGCAAAACCATATTCAGTGTTTATATTTGATGACGTGGCCTGTGATAAACAAAACGTGATACGTGAGTACTTTAGCATGGGTCGACATAATAACATTGATTGTTTCTACCTCTCTCAGACATATGCAAAGATTCCAAAACACTTGGTAAGGGATAACGCTAACGTTTTAATATTATTTAAACAGGATGATTTGAATTTAAAACATGTTTACACGGACCATGTGGGTACTGATATGACATTTGACGAATTTAAAAACATATGTTCATACTGCTGGAAAAATCCCTATGACTTTTTAACTGTCTTCAAGGATAGCAAAATTGATGAAGCAGATATCGTAACAGGTTCGATAATTTCATATATCTATAACAGTGGAAAGCTTTTTATTTTATTTGCTATTGTTTACTCAAACAGATAACATAAACATGTCGGAGGCTCTTTCCGGTGAAAAGAAATTGAAGAAAAAATTAATTTCAAAAAGAAAAATTATACGAGAAAAGCTAAATTTATTAAAACAAGGACAAATTTCACACGCTAACCTATTTCTACAGGTTACAAAACATTTGGAGAACATTGAGAGCAGTTTAAAAAATGAGGAAAAAAATAAAGCTTCACAGAAAAAAACAAACTCTTAAAACTATAAAAAAAGAGAAGGAGGAGAAAGAGGAAAAAGAGGAGGAGGAGGAGGAAGAAAAAATCCCTAAATACACACCTGTATTAGAGCTATTTAAATCAACCCCTCGCAGTTCAGAACCAATCACCCCCTCAAAACGCTCCAGAAAACAGCTTGATTTTTCTCAAAGTGCTGGAAAAATTCCAAAAGAACATCCTGGGCACAGTTATAATTTGAGAAAAGCTCTACTAAAAGACATCACTCAGAGCCATATAATAGGAAAAGATGAAAAACAGCGTGAATATGAGGAGGAGCAAAGACAAAAACTCTTGAATAAATCTTTACAGGATTTCTATAATCAGGTTGATCCTTTACCTGCTCGATATATTAGAGACTTTATGGAGGATCCCTTAACAAACCCATTAACCATGGACCCTAAAACCCTTTCAAAATTTCAAGTTAGACGAGATGAAATTGATAACTTCTATATTGGTGACTCAAAAATAAATTTTGATGGACCTAATTTGGTGATTAAGGACCTAAGTTATAAAGGTACTCCTGGATTGTATAAGTTGTTATTTCAAAGAAATATGCCCCAGACATACACAAAATATGATGCGGACGCTTTTAGAGATATCATTACCAGAACTAATGCGAATAGAAAAAATTTTAAATCTACAGGGGATATCGTAACGGACAGTGATTCAGAAAAGTTTAAAAATCTATTTAAAAAACGGGGTGGTCAAACAGGGATGGAAATGGAGTTTTCAAACAACCCTATGGAATACATATACTGGGATGATCCAAATGAACTTGTCGAGCGCTTGCGTTTATTATTTGCATCTCAGACAGCAGGCCACACGGGTCACAGAAACGAAATTAATTCTATTATTGAAGAGCTAAGGGAAGCTGATATTATCGAGTAAAAAAGATGGTTAACTTTATTACAGATGTCAAACGTCAGGTTGTTAATGAGATACATAAACCAGCTAGGAAAAATTTCACCCGACGCAGAGTAATACTAAAATCATTAAATGATTTATTTCAAGCGGACCTCGTAGAAATGATACCATACGCTTCTGAAAATAAGGGATTCAAGTAATTGTTGTAATTAATGTTTTTCAAAGTACGTTTGGGCTTTCCCTTTAAAAACCAAAACGGGGCATGATGTATCTCAGGCTATGGAAAAAGTTTTTAAGGTGCAAGCCCCCATACATCTTCAAACACTACAGCTCTTATAGCCAAAAAAAAAGCACAAATAGTGGAAAGAGTAAACAGAACAGTAAAAAATTTAATGTGGAAAGAATTTAATTACCAAGGGTTCTACAAGTGGTTGGATTTACTATCTAAAAGTAAACGCATATAATAATCGAAAGCATCGCACAATCGGCATGAAACCTGTCGAGGTGAAGAAAAAACATGAACAAATGTTGTTAAATACCGCCTATAGTCATATAAAAATGACTTTTAAACCTAAATATATCATTGGAGATCATGTGCGCATTTCAAAAATTCGTGGTGTGTTTGATAAAATGTACATGCCTAATTGGTCGACGGAAATCTTTACTATAAAGAAAATTCAGCTTACGAATCCCATCACATACATATTGGAAGATGACAAAAAAAATGAAATTAAGGGAGGATTTTATGAACTTCAGCTGCAAAAAGTAACGTATCCTGATGTCTACCTGGTGGAAAAAATCTTAAAACGCTCTAAAAATAAAGTGTTTGTTAAATGGTTAGGATTAGATAGTAAACATAACAGTTGGATAGATAAATCTAATGTTGTTTAAAATTAATTTAAAAATATATTATAAAATAAAAATAAAAAACTGTCTTTTATTACCTATTATTATGCAAGATTACATAGCATTACTTATTTTTTAGTTTTTTCACCATTTTTTGGGTTTCTAAATATTTGGGGGGCGTGTGCTTCCATCCACCAGGTTTAGTAATATCTCGATCCCATGTGCATGGTATACAGTAATAGTTTTGTAAACCAGTTTTCCCTTTACATTTAGGACATATATATTTTACAGGTATTGGCATTTTCTCTTACTTCTTTATGCTTTAGTGTTTAAAGTCTTACTGATGAACGTGTTTTAAACAGAGACTTTCATAATAATAATAATAATAATTCTACATTTGACAGAACAAAACCAACCAATTAGTTTTCCTTGGTTGCATTATGGTAAAAAGCTTCTTAATAATTCAAATCATTTCAGTTGTAGTTCTAAAGCGCTGTGGAGCACACGTCTGCAGCTTTTCTTTAGAAATGAGAAGCAATGCCAATTTTTCCACAAGTATATCATTCCCTTCGGTGTGAAAAGTGTCAGAGACTCGACTTGGTAAAAATTAGCCCAGGCAATAGCATAGCTTCATACACGTGTGATATTTGTCGAAATTCAAGTTTAGGAAAAAATCCTAAAAAAATACATAAAAGAAAGACGACTGGAAAAGGACAATTTGAATTCAATAATAATAATCATTAAAAAAACATTCTAATATTATGGAAAACTCTCAGCAGATAGAAAATTATTGGTTAAATAAAATTGATTGGGAACTCGATGACCTCTTGGAACAAGAAGATTATGGAAAAATTTTCACATGGCTCAGAGGCTGGATTTGTTTCAGTATTTAAACCTGTAAACATGTTATTGAGGAAAAATTTACACACATTTATCCTATATTACCAAACGAATGGAAGCTTGACTTTGTAGATGCCGTGCTGTTGTACACAAAAATTTATCCCAACTATCAGGAATTTGCGAAGACATATATTCATAACACGGTTTGTAAATATGATGGTGTAGATGAAGTGGGTTAACATTAAAATATAATTTAAAAAAACTGTCTTGTTTTATTTAAATCACCCTCGTATCCCATTTAGTTTCTATTTTTTGTCGCATTTTAAAACATCATGATAAATTTATGAAAAACAAGTTCATAGGTTATCCGTCTTTGTTCCAAATTAGCTCATTAGTAAGCTTTACGTAAACATGTTATTTTAAATTCTTGATAAACAGGGTCATGGGTTATCTTGAGTATACTTGATTTTGTCTTCACAAAAGCACACATTTTGATCATTTTAAAATCCATATAATAATATTATTTACCGTAAAAATAAAAGCCTTTTAACTCGAGCTGCACAGCTGCGTAACACTAAAATTTTTTAAATCCCATCGCTATAACGCGAAATATCCGGCAAAAATTACCAAGGTCAAGCACAATAATACCATTTTGGCTTCTCCATCTCTCTAAGAATAAATAGCATTACAACACAGCAATCTAACCAAAAAAGAATTTTGCAAATCGATCACTTAGATATTCGCAGAAAATTACTAAGGTCAAGCACAATAATGCTCTTTTGGCTTCTCCATCTCTCTAAGAATAAATAGCATTGCAACACAGAAATCCAGTAAAAAAATAATTTTTCAAATCGATCACTTAGATATTCGCAGAAAACTACCAAGGTCTTTCTTTCACGACTTAAGGCCCTTTTGGCTTCCCCATCTCTCTAAGAATAAATAGCATTGGAACACAGAAATCCAGTAAAAAAAGAATTATTCAAATCGATCACTTACAACTCGAGATATTCGCAGAAAACTACTAAGGTCTTTTGTACCCTGCGCAGCAAACCAAAATTAGTCTTTTACAGAAACCATAGGAGAAAAACGTGCGCACATAGCGGAAAAAGTACCTTCGGTACACCGGCTGATGGCATTCTCTCTCATCTCGACATTTTTCAAATAGTGCCCCTTTGACACTCTTGAAATAATAAGGCCCCAATGCTACAGGTGTGCGTCATTTTCTACTCTATACATTGGCACTTGTGACCGAGAATATTAGGAATATTAGGAAGTTTCAACCATTAGAGAATTTCAGCAGGCACACGTTAACGCTAAGTAGTCTAAGACCTTGTGGCACTTGACAGCTGGTCATAAATGACAGGTGCATGTCACTAGAGCACCCTGTATAAACCCCAACTCACTCTGTAGAACATAAGTCACGTGATCACATCCCCTATTCACACAAGCCTTTATGGCATTCCCTTGCAACCCCCCTTGCAACCCTCTTGGACATCTTCAACAGCCACTGGCCAAGTGACGTCATTGGAATTTCAACAGCCACTGGTCAAGTGACGTCATTGGTGATCACTTCTTGCAGAATGACCTTGGGTTGACCACTTCTTCGGGACTGGACACCACTTCTTCAGCAAACTGGTCATCCACTTCGGAGAAGTGGATGGCATGTTACCAATTGGTCCAGAACCTCCACTACTACACTACTCACGGTTCTATAATGTATAAATTCTTTTACCTTTTGACGCTCTGTTATCTGTCTGCTTACAGTTTAGGTCATCTGATATGTTATAGTAGGGTCCTTAATTACAGTGATCCGTTTTCCCACAAACCACACTGTAGAGGATTCCCCCACTTTCCCTTTATCTTGTTCTTTCATCAATTGTTGTATTGTTGTTGTTTTATTTTCTGGGGGTACTCTATATCCCGATAGGCTACCAGTAAATATTTAGCTTAGTTCTAGTTTATCTCTAGGATTAGTTAAGCATTGTTCGATGCGGTGTTAGATGCTTGAAAGTTGATAAAGATTCCTATCTGGCCTAAGAGGTCTATTAATTTTTATTTATCAATAAAATTAATCGTGAGTAAAGTAAGATACCCATTGTTGTATATAAAGGATCCTTTCATGTCTTTGAAACAGAAAAATACGGAAGAAAGGAAGTCCTGCTATATTGTGTTTTAATGGGCGCTTTGTTGTATTATGCTTTAAACTCACTTTCATATCTCCTTGCCTAAATTTAGGTGTAGAGTCTAACGAGTATGCAGTTTGGACCCATTTTGATTCATTTAAGTTAACTTCCCCATTATTGAGTAAACTTTACAAGCTTCCATTCAAAGATCAGGAATTTAACAATAATTTGGATTCATTGAGCCTCTTTTTCATTCATAATAGTGTTCTTAGGACTCTTGAATCCAGTGATTACCAAGTTATTTCCTCGTATTGCGTGCTGGGTGGATATCATCTCAAAGCTCACCCCTGGGATGATTGGTGTAAATTATAGCAAGTCATTAAAGGATGAATTACAAATAATGTAAAATAACTTAAAGAAACACATTACAAAATTTTATAAACTAATGACAAGTAAAACGGAAAATATAGAGTCACTATAAGCGCATCCCACCCCAACTTATTTCAAACGATGCATCCAATCAACACTGTAGAAACATCTCTGAAGCAAGTGATAACTTTTTTTAAAGAAAACTCTTTTATTTTTGTGGGCAATTTGTTATAAAAGTTTCGATTTAGTGAATTAGATTTTGATTTTGATATTTTGTAATATGGAATAATGAGTCTTTCACTTCTCATTGAATAATGATGATTCTTACTTGAAGATGGTAATTTGTTTTTAATTGTGTATATATCTAATAAAGTAAAATATATACAGTTACGGTCTCTTTCTCCGTAAATTTCCAGTTTTTCGTATAAAATATTGTGGGAAACGCAGTCCAAGGGCTTGGATAAGTCACACAACGTTAAAACGCTATGCATGCCTGCACCAAAGCCCTCAACCACGCTCTCCACAACTTTTAATAATGCTTGCTGCTGATCTACCCGGCCTAAAACTATACTGATTATCATTTAATATGTTAAATTTGTCCAAATACTTGTTTAATTGGTATTTTACTCTCTATGATTTTGCCAAACCATGGGACTACACTAATGGGGCGATAATTGTCGAGACTATTGACATCTCTTGTTTTAAAAATTGGTGTCACTTTATTAGTTTTAAATGCCTGCGGAAATTCACCAGAAGACAAACACTTATTTATTAGTCCTGTCAACTAACAAATATTCATATGATCTAATGCTATGATCAAATCTATGGTGCTTGCCAAAATTCTTTATTAATTAAGTTCAAAAACGTCAACTGCAGAGGAGCTGTGTAATGACGTAAACGTATCGTAAACTTCGGACTCTGCAACAGATTTAAATTTAAACATACTTGTGGTACGATTTATATAACAAAATATCATGGTCCACAGATGGCAGTTTTCTCACTGTCTTATCTGCGACGTTAACACAAATTTCATGAAGCTGATTCGCCGACAGGCTGGATTTATTATCAACGTTTATTTTATTTTTATTCCTTTCACTGTTTATGATTTTCCACGCCTCAATGCCTCTCTTTTTGTTGTTTTTATAGCTGTTTTATATTTTTATACATCTGTATATAAACTTCTCCATACCGAGAAGACTTGCAATTTTGACTAAATAATTTTAAAGAATTTATGTGTTCCCTCATTGATTTTAAATCCTTGTGTGTAAACTAGTTTACCAACCCTTTATCATTTTTTGCTTTTATAGAAAAATTTTTATTGATATTTGGAAAATCAAAATTAGCCAAAAATTTACTGAAATTTTCAACACTATGGTCGTTCGAGTTAAAAAAAAGTTCCAGTTTACATTTGAGATTTTTTCCCGTAAAGATATAAATCCATTCTTTGTAAAGTGCCTTTTAATAATTTTATTTTCTGTTCTTTTGAGAGTCCCGTTAAAGATTATTCGTCGATTATATTAGGGAAGTTTTATCGCTCCTGATCTAAAGTCGTCATTAGACTGATCTGTCAAAATGTTGTCTATGCAGTTATCCAACCATGTCAAAAATTGTTTGTTCAATACCAAAAATGTTCATAAGATTATACAAATCAGAGAGCTCCGCCGAAGGAATATTAAAATGAAAATTAAAGTCTCCCAAAATTATAATTTTTTTGTTGTTTTTAAACACGTGATTTAGCAAACCTACAAATTTTTATATTAATGGCTTGCGTTCGACACAGGTTGACCTATATACACACAGAATCAGGTACTGGGTAGGACGTACTTGGAAAAATGGGTTTGCAGAACCAGAATTTCTTTTAACTTTGGTGAAATCTCAAAATAAGGTTCTGGCGTAGACACTATTTTCCTGATCAAATGGAATTCACCAAACGATAATCTAGTTCTAGGCCAATCCATGTCGAAATAATCCTTTATGTTTTTCCTATGCTGCTTGTATAATATATTTATGGCAATCGTATGGCTTTTTGGTACTGGAGAGTTTTCAATCCACCAATCTATGTTTTTTTCGCATCAAGCATTTCTAAAATTAATCACACACAATATACCCACATTTTGGTTTATCCTAAATCCATTCCAAAGTCAATTACCAGTAGTAGTAAGGGGGCAGCCCGCAGGCCTGGCAACTAGGCCTCTTCATGGGCCCTTTCGGCCATACCCCGTCTCGCACCCTTATCCTCCCACTCCCTCTATATTTCTTGCCTCTCTCTTTCCGGGCCTTCCCGCCTTCGTTACGAAGGACAGCAAGTCAGCCCATCTTAGAGAGTGTAGCTCCTCCTCTTTTATTGTGGGGGCACACGTCTGCTGCCTCAATCTGGCGTACCCGTCACACTCTCCTATCAGGTGCCCCGCTGATTCCTCTGCCCACCCACATGTTGGGCAGGCGGAGTCGTCCAACACTTTGATGCATGTCAAGTGCTTACGCAGCCGATTATGCCCTGTCAGCATTCCTACTAACAATCCAATGTCCTTGCGAGTTTTTCCCAGGAGAAATTTAGTTTTGGCTGCGTCTGGTCCACTCACGAACAGTTTGGACTGTCTGCACTCTCGCTCTTCCCTCCAGGACGACTTCAGTTGATCGCTCGCCCATTTATTGAGTTCGCTCTGCACCTGTTTTTTCTTGTGATTCCCAAGAGCGGTTCCGGTCCAATATATAAGATTTCGGCACCAGCTTTGGCAAGTTCGTCCGCCTTCTTATTCCCTGGTATTCCCTTGTGGCCCGGGACCGACATCAGTGTCACCCTCTTGTCTTCAGCTAGCGCGTTAACGCACTCTTCCACTAGGGTACTGACAATTTTTGGTGAACTAAGAGCCTTGAGGGCAGCTTGGCTGTCGGAAGATATGCAAATGTCCCTCCTGCTATTTCTGACCTCTGGTAGGGTTGCCGCCTTGATAATGGCGTATACCTCCGCCTGAAAGACCGTAGCGTGCTCGCCAAGCGGATAGCTTTCTTGAACCTCTAGGTCTTCCGCATACACTCCTGCGCCTGTTGTCTGCCTGGTTGACAGTTTTGATCCGTCAGTGTAGCAGACCGTCGCGTCTCTGCCTAATTCGTTTCGGAATTCTTCTCTCTGCCACCAATCCCGTTCATGTATTGTGACTTTGTACTTTTTGTCAAACCTCCATGGTTTGGAAGGAGTCCCTACTGGCATCTTCAGGAGAGGCAACTCTTTTTTTACCAGTTCCTCGATTGCCAGATGACTCACTTTTTCCTCTCTGCCCTTTCATAGGTCCTTGTCTCTCAGTCGTAGGTGCGTCGCCATCGCTTCCTTCTTGATACAAGTTGGAAGCGAGGGGAGACCTAAGATGGTTTCCAGGGCTCTAATGGGGGGTAGTCCTCATTACGCCTGTTATTCCCCTGCAGAAGAGCCCCTGCAGGCTCATGAGCTTTCTGGAAGTGGTCAGGTTTTCTACTACAGGCCACCAAAACACTGACCCATATTGGATTCTTGGTCGTATGATGGCCTTGTATAACCAGTATAGGTTCTTGGGGGTGATACCCCATGTTCGACCGATCACTCGGCGCAACTGCCACATTGTTGCTTGGATTTTTTCAGTCATTTTGGCAACATGCTTCCTCCGCGTGAGTCCCTTGTCCAGTATGAAAGTCAATTACCAACATTTACAGATTTAGATGAATGCGTGAATAAAAATTGGACACTAGAAATACCTTACTTAAACTTAAAAAAAGACCCTTTCGACACGATAAAAAAGACTTATCCTAACAATATTCTTTCGTACGGAGATATACATAGAATGCATATTGTAACATATTTACTTTTAACCAGGCAAAACGTAGCGTTAAATCGTTAAAAATTCTTCCCATACTATATTTTTGTCTTGTATATATATACATCTGTCTAATTTTATTCGCAGCATGTGTTATTTGTTATGTTATCAAAAAAACTCATTTTTAGAAGAAAACTCCGCCTTTGGCTCAAAAACTCCGGATTTAGCTACAGAAACGAAAACATTTGAAATTCTTAATGTTTTCTAAGAAGACCTGCTTGACCTATATACACGTGCCAATTCAGGTCAAAAGATTCAAGCAACGCTTTTAATTAAAGAATAAAATTTAAAAAAAAAGTAACTTGCCTATGTCATTATCAGAATATTTTTTTTGTTATTACAAGAAAATGTTATATTTTTTATTTTATGTGTAATATTACAGATATCCTTTAGTGTCGGATTCCTTAATTATTTAAGTTAGAATCAAGTCAGCATTTCCTGATTTCTAAATAAATACTTAGGGAGATACCAATAAACACACTAAATCAAATAAATGTAAAAAAATTAACGAATTAATAAAAATTAAATTATTTTTTTCAGCCTCATAAACGTGGAAGGCTTACTGAACAATTAAATGTGAGATGGTAAGGTGAATTTCAGTTAATGTTGCATTAAAAATAAATAAATTTATAGAGTACACATGTAATTTTAAAGCTTATCTGCTGAACGCCTACTTAGGTATATAACGCAATTGCATTAAAAATTCTATCTATCTATATGTTTAAACAATCATAGGCAAGGCATACGGATTCAGGCACAAATTGAAAACTTTAAAATGAAAACTGTCATTATTATAATTCATTTGTCTGTTTTGTGGCTAGAGACACCTATTTCAAGTCGATTATAGAACTGTAATGTAATTAGTGGCGTAAACAAAAAAGAAAATTTTTTAAATCTGGTTATTCTTCTTTCCTAATTTCTGCATTGGTAATAACACCATGATTACCCCTTGCCTTTTCAGGGTGTAACGTTTGCCAATTTCTGGGATAAAGTAGGTGGAATGGCCCTTACCCAATAAAAATTTCTGCAAAACAATACATGCTTTTGTCACCGAAACCACAGGATGTCTAAAGCATTCTATCATTCCTCTTGCTCTACTTAAGAATTAAAAATTCTCTTTTTATGACTTATGTTTCTTAAGGGAAATGACTTTCTGCAGGAAAGTTCAAGAGATTTTTACTAACAGCTTGAAACAATGATGATCTATTGTTCCTTTTGTACCAATATTAATATAGAAAAATTTAGCATTGGCGTCGGCCATAGCCAATATAATCTAAATATGTACAACCAAGTGTCCTGTTCTTGAATTTCGTAGGAAAGATCGCACGGGAACGTTTCTATCCCTGATATCAACCAATAATAGGCTTTGAAGCGATCACGAGTTATCCGAAACCTATCCGACCACGACCGAACCTCACCCAATTGTCGTGTATCGAAGGAACTTTCCTACACTTTCATACACCTGCCCCGGACCAGGTGAACGAGCGCTCTTGAAAAACGTCAATCCGGTCAGCTTTGCGCGTGCACCATGCAACCTCGGCAGTTTCTGAGCCTTCTTATTGGTCGAAACGAAGGATGTGAATGTTCCAGTGCGACCTTTTCTACGAAATTCAAGAATCAGCCCTCTGGGTGCTTCAAATACCAGGTGCTTACCGTCTATTTGTTATTGAATTCCTGTTAAATTTTTTCCCATTCTTCTGTTGTGGTAGAAACCTAAAACGTAGTATACACTGAGTTATAATATAAGTATGGCGGGTATAGTAGTAGTAGAATAAGGGGTGGCTCCCGGCCCGGCGACTAGGCTCTACGCGAGCCCTTTTCGCCATCCCCCAGAGCTTCCCCCTCACGCTCCAACTCCACCATGGTCGAACCTTCCCGTCCTTTGAATAGAGGTCAGGATATCCGACCATTTCAGCATCGGAAGGTGTTCCGGCTCGAACACTTCCTCTCCGAAGATTCCCTCTCTGATTCCTCTGTGTCCCGCACTACCTTCATCCTTGCCAGGTGCTTTTGGAGCGCGCAGGCGGGTATAAAAAAGGTACTTTATAATTTTGCTATTTTAAATTTGGTATGATGTTTTTGTCAAATACCAAGACATGACAAGTCTCATTTTTTAATATAATTTTTTGAATAGTTTAGTTATTACCTTTTTGTAATTTAACAGAAATAATAATGTTGTTTAAAGCTGGTAGACAATGTTGAAAATGAGGGTAAACTAGAGTTTCGAACTTCCATTTTCTTTATTTTTTAACTTTCTCATATTGTTTTGCTAGTTGCGTTCGGTTTGAAGACAGTCGGAAGATGGTATTGGTTGCCTATTCTTCTTATCTTTTCTAAGATTTATTTCTTAGTGTCACTGACAATTTTCTTCTTTTTCCAAAGTTCATGTGATACAGTTTCTTATGCTATTGACATGATTGAAGAATTTTTCCAGATGATAAAAATAAAATAAATATGTAGTCCATGTGTTTTAGCCATAATTTGGGTCCCTGCCATGATGTTTGCAGAGCTTCTTTTTAAAAATATTCTATTGGGATGTTGGCCACTACCGGCGAAAGTGAAGATCCCATGGGCAGACCATCTTCCTGTCGAAAATAGCTGTTCTTTTCCTGAAAGTAAAAATTCTGCAGACAGCATTTCAACAAATGGTTGTACTTGAGTAGCTTCTGTTTAATGATTTAGAGTGATTCTTCCAGTGCGACAAACTTTTGACGTCAAAACTAACAAACTGGTCGTCAGATTATAGGTTGATGTCTCTAAGGAGGTCCACGAAGTGCTTTGAAATTTTGACGAATGATCGTGATTTTCCTTGTAAAAGATATTTAGAGAAATTATAAATCGGAGAATTACGAGAACTGGTTATTGGTCGAAGAGGCATGTTTTCCTTATGAATTTTTGGCAGTATATAAATATGCGGTGCTTTGCTGTAGTGCAGTGTTTGCTCCTTTTAATGTCGTATCTTCTTTGCTAGTAGAGAGTTTGGCAGATACCTCTTTCTGTGGGGGTGGTTGGCTCCTGAGTTATTTCTCTGTAATTTTCTTTTTGTAAAGCCTCTTAAATTTTCTGGTCGTAGGTGCTGGCGTCCATTACTACAGTTCCATTTCCTTTGTATACAAGAAGAATTTTGATCGACTGATCTGATTTAAGTTCCTTGTGGGCTGATTCTTGTTGCGGTGTTAGATGTTTCTGCAAATTCGGTTTTTATTGTACTTGCATCCCGATTCATATAACTTAAAAGCTGTTGCTTGTTGTTTCATTATATCATTGCGTTTTAAGATAATTTATGTAGATTTGCCTAGTCTGGTCTTATAGATATAGTGTAATTCCTGCTTTGTTCACCAAAATCATATCTGCAGACAAGTCATTATTTGATTTCGAAAATTTTATATAACAACCAAACAAAATAAAGTATATCATGTTTGAAATCCCTGTCAGACGAATCGTTTTTTAATTTTATTTTTATTTAAATCACAAATACTTACTTTTATGTTACTGTTCTTGCCAAACTATATTTGAGTAACATTCTCTCTTTAATATCAAGTTCTAGATATTTTTTAAATTTTTTTCTTGCTAGTTTGACAAAAGCGTTTTGGACTATGTAGTGATAAAATAGGTAGCAAAAATTTATTCAGTAGCTTTACAATTTTAAACAACAAAATTGACTAGGTATGCTACTCTCCCATACATATTTCTCTTTGGTGTTATTGGGAAATAAAGGAAATATATATTGTTTTAAATGTTAGTGATATTAAATATTATGTATTAATATGATATATTAAATATTATTATCCTTGTTTTACCTAAAAAGTTATTAAAAAAATTAGAAAAAAAGACTGTTGTCAACTTGTCATTTCATATCTGAAATAATGCTGCACTTGTCAGTCCACCCACAAAATGCTTATCTATGAAAGTCCAACTACAGATTTCAGCAAGCAAGGTTGTTTATAACTTATATATTAATTCTATAGGGAGTTTTTGATCAGCATAGAAAAATAACTACCTTTGTGGTTATCGGTATTTTACCAGCCGTCAAGAATAATGTTATTTTGGTTTATTTCCCAAACTGTTTCACGTTTACCCATGCATAAAGTATAAGGGGGTGATTTCTCTAGGTGAGAAATTTCCCCTTTGCTTGGCACGCAGGGTTTTCTATCACTTCTGTCAATTATGTACTTTATTGAAAAACTGATAGAAATTTGCCTCGAGCGCGACTCCAAGAAATAAAAGGGGCTTGGAGTCTCCTGTGCCTCTCGGGTAAGCTTTTATACAGTGGAGAAATCCAGGTAAGTAGGCTAAGAAATTTAGCCCAGAAACAAATACCAAATTTAATTTTAAAAAAAATGAAGCTCATTTATTTCGTGTTTTTATAATTTAAATATCGCAATACTTTTGGCAATATTTATTTCTAGAAACTAAACTTAACAATCCCTCTAATATTTCCCTTATATTTACATTTTAGCACAGGCAGTTTAAATTAAAATAAATATAAGAAAGCGGGTAAAACAGGCATAGCGGACAGGAATGCATAAAATATAAAGCGGATGCGACTAAAAGGCGTAAGCAAAATAAAGCGGGTTACTTTTATGTTCGATAAACGGCGGTGTAATACTAAGACGAGGTTTACGAACGCACCCCGGAACTCGCATGAGCCAACGAAACCTGTGTCGGTAATTAAACAAACGGCCCGTTTTTGCGATCACACGGACGAATTTCCAAATTATGAAATGACGGCACGTTTCGTGGGCTCCTTTGTATTCTCAAAAAAACCAATCTCTGTATGACCCCGGGCTCACCGTCATTATCCTGTTCTATTGATACCGGCCAACGTTAGTGGCCTGAGAAAAAGAAAATAACAGTGACACCGGTAAGATCACAGAAATTTGTCTAAGGAATTAAAACCACATGAGTTTTATAGGAGAATTTCATTACGGCGATATTCTACCGACGCGTTGTCGATCGGGGTTCCAAGTTGTAATTATCTGTAAAAATAAAAATAAAAATAAAAACTATTGCTTGCCTCCCGAATTACGGATTAGTCCAAAAAATACTTCTTCTACTACTTACTACAGGATTTATTTGCCCAAACAAACTAAAACTGGTTCACCGATGTGCGGCTTAGTCCAAGTTGTAATTACTTGTACAAATAAAATTAAAAACTATTGCTTGCCTCCCGAGTTACGAATTAGTCCAAACAATAGTTCTTGCTACTACTTGCCTCCCGAATTACAGATTAGTTCAAGTAGGATTATTTGCACAACCAAACTAAAACTGGTTCAAACGGTACTGCGTGCCTCTCGATGTGCGGCTTAGTCCAAGTTGTAATTACTTGTACAAATTAAATTAAAAACTATTGCTTGCCTCCCGTATTACGAATTAGTCCAAACAATAGTTCTTGCTACTACTTGCCTCCCGAATTACGGATTAGTCTAAGTAGTATTTATTTGCACAACCAAACTAAAACTGGTTCTAATAGTAGTGACTATTTTTATCAAAAATATATCCCGTTCGCGGATTCAGAGCAGAAAGTTAAACGGAGGTTTAAGATTTACCTGGTTAAATCAACACTTGAGGTCTCGTTTGGTAGGCTTGACAAAAACTGGCGGCTGAAGCGGCGTAATCGGTATGATCGCTTGTAGGACTGGTAAGATAGAGAAAAAGGCGGCGGAAAATCGGCTGGCGGTTTTTAATCTTAACGGCCCAATTACATCGTTAAACCGGCAACGCTGTTGGGTCCGTTTATTAGGCAATTCTTTTTCCGCATGTTTCTCGGAAACGGGACTTCCAAATGGCCTGAAATTTTGCCTAAATTGTTTATTGGACTATATTTTTCCATCAAATCTTGGTACTTTTTTAAAATTTTGTTTATTTTTTGAAAAAAACTGTTTTAGCTTTTGTGGTGTTTCAAAATTGCCGCGTTCATATTACGTCAGAAACAGTAGGAAATACCCTTTATAGAGACCTGTAAAACTAAATTGGAAATATTTGTAATTTTCCAAATAATGGACACCTAATTTCAAAAACTCTCTAGATTGTATTAATAAGCTTTGTAATCCTCTTCCTCTAATAAAAAACAAATTGAGTATTATTTTCCTCTTAAGCTAAAACATGCGGTAATGTAAAAACATGGACTATAAGGGTTACCTATCAATATTAGTTATATGCCTAGCATCAAAAATTACTTAAATGGTTATATTATAGATACCGCCACCATCAAAATTAACCACCCACGTCTTTTTTTTGTGAGCTTACCCTAGGCATAGTTTCTAGTGTTCTCCTTTCCTAAATGTATTCGGCTAAGAGAGATCTAGCATATATACCTAGGTAACACCCCTTACCAGGAAAAAAAATTTATGCCATGCAAACATCGAAATTGGTCGACTCACTGTATTTGCAACTAACCAATGTCAGTGTGTCTGCCTGACATTCTTCATAACCTTAGTTTTGTCGTTTTTTTTTGGAGTTCGTCGGCCTGGTTTTTGTGTTTTATTTAATAATTTTTCCTTTGGTGAAAAGCTACTTTTTAGAACCCTTAAGTGGTCTGTGTGTATGACCATTTGACTAGTTGTCACTGCTCTCAATTCGATCACCTAGGTGATAAATAAATAATCCCTCATAGGGTCACTGGATCCTGAGACCTGCGGTCCCAGCCGCAGGTTTTAGGATCCAGTGACCCTAATCCCCAATGATTCGCGGCGCAATCTGTGAACAGGAGAATACAGTAAAGAAACCAGAGATAGATAATGAGTGGTAGATGACGTATTGAAATCGATTGACAAATTTATATTATCTCTGGATTGTTCTTGCGCCGTTAAAATTTCTTGTTGTCGTACTGGTACAGGTAATGTGTATCGACTGTGTTTCTGGCTTGGGGGGACCGGAAATTTATAGTAAAATGTTCCCCACCAAAAAACAGTAGTTCGGGACCAAAGTTTAGCCACGGAAACACCCGAAGTGAAAGCCGGCAATCCAGTTTACTAGTCTTGGTACCTTTATTTATGGAGAAAATCATTATTTTTGGAAGAAATAAAGGTGGAAACTTAGGTGCGGGAAAATCGGAGTTTTCACAGGAAAATCAAAGACCATGGTAACTGTAACTTAATGTACAATAAAGGTCCAACCGAGTATGATATTTCGTGGTATCTTTTCTGTGTCTGAGTGCAAGAAAACCTGCTACGAACAATCGTGAAAAGTCAAAAAGGAAAACTCGGAAAACCCGCATAAAACTAGGAAATTCTTGGTTCGTCATTATTCTTTCCCTTCCACATGACCACATTTGAGCATCAAAACGAAGTAAAAGGATTGACTATTTGGGCTGCATATTGCCTTCGATAAGTGATAGAACATATATGACATTTTCCAATGTTCCCCGGGAAATTGACTAGCAATCATTCTTTATTTATGGCTAGGACTAAAGACCTAAGGTGTAGGACCAGAAAGTGATTTAATATTTAACCGGGGCAGTTGCCTGACCTATGAAAATAACCTGCCAAATGTATATTAAAGGAAAATGCCTAATATTTTAACCGCTTATGTTGCCTGAACTAAGATTAAATTCCAAAAATAAAGTAACTTCGTTACAAAAGCCATATATTTTCGATCTTCCTTGATGAAAAAGTAACAATTCTCAAGATTCTTATTAAAAAATATTTTCAAAAATACAAATACTGACGTACATTGACAGAAGTAAATACAAACAAAATAATATATTAATTTATGCATAGAAAAAGTTTTGAAAAGCTGACCCTCATGGAGCCCAGATATGAAAGGGAAGGTAACATAGCTCTTCGATTGGTTAAACATGATCATATTATGGTTTGAGCTTTTATTTTTTTTTTTTTGATTTATATGTTTCTAAAGTTTTAACAGTCATATCTAGTTTTAACGTTAGCATTTTTGCTTAAGGGTGAATTTGAATAAAGCGCTTCTTCCAATTACTTAATCTAAAAAACTATTAATCAAATTTGTATGAAATTTTATACGGTGAAAGTTTAAAGCATTATCCCGGAACCATTTCACGGATTTTGCATAATTTAAAGTTTTTTACATAATTTTACGTATCCTAAAAATGTTTAGTTCACGGTAAATATTATCGATTATTTTAAAAAATAAATAAAAACAATATATATATATATATATATATATATATATATATATTAAAAATCAAGCGAATGGTCTGTGGAGGATGCCAGAAGCCTCCGCTGTGCAAAATTTTGTTAATTTTTGAAGTGCGGTTTATCTGTTTAAGTAAACGAACTGTTTTTAGGATTCAAATTCACTCTTAAGTTACAACAGTCAGTGTAAAAAATATAGGTATTTTCGTAGTTTTTGTCATTCCTTTAAAAGATATTATAGATGACTTTGGTAACTTCTTTAATTATTTCGGCTATTGTAAAATAAACCACCCCAAAGGAATAACTTAGGCTTCTCATTGTTTCACTTGTCGCAAGATACCTTAATATGATAATATAATGGGTGTCCTGTTTGATTATAGAAGGCCTTGCCAGGTACAACAGTTCATCAAATATTAACTGATTTACCCAAAAGAAGTTTTTACAACTTTTAGGATCATCTTGTATACAAATCATCAAGCAGCAACTGCACTTCTTTAACCATCAATTTCGCGTTCATTTATTTTCTATTTTGGCGGCAAAAAAAACATTTAATTAAAAAAAACGGCCATTTTACATTTAAAAATCAAAACACCAATTATTGATTAAATTTTGGTAACAAGAAAAGTCACCAGATTTTAAAAGGCGCATGGGTATGACCATAAAACTAAGGACACTAATCCTAGAGCAAGCTCTAAAGGAACCGAAGCTTGACATTTATTTTGACACTTGTGTTGTCATTTTTGATTTGTTTGCCTCGCTTTTATCATCGGCGGTGGTTTATTCTTGCTGTGTGACAAGTTGCAAAAAAAAGTCCTGCGACGAAGTTCACCTCTTTCAAGTACCTAAAGGTAAGTTATAATGAGTGAAGAAGTAAGCATAGCCCCGTGGGCCGAAAATCTTAACTGTTGACGGTATTTTTATTAGGAAAATCAAACGGCAATAGAAGGAGAGCTTCGCTGGAAGCCTTCAGACAGGACGTTTAGCAGCACGAAAATTTAAGGATTTGTTTGCAAGTTTTATAACAGTAACTATTTTTACCCCGACGATAGTGCTTAACAAAGTGGAAGTTTAAATTCGATTCCTTGTGGTGGGTAGGGTGTTCCAAAAAAAAACCGGACTTTTTAGATTGCCTACAACTTCCATAATAATTATCCGAATTTTAAAATTATAAAATTATTTAAGAAAGGAAGCTTTAACATTTATGCGCTTAATGTCGAAACTGACATTTCTTTAAAATTCAAGATAGTGGACAGATTTAAAAAATGGGTATTTTCGACCCCCCCCTGCAAAAAAATTGTATGCGCCAATGTAACAAAATTATGATGTGCTCTAAATAGCCTTATTCTTTAAAGGCGTACACGCGTTTTGATTTTTTAAATTAAAAGTTAAGAAATAAGAAAGTAGTATTACGTTTAATGCTGTTTGTATGGTAAAAGACTGGTTCACTAAAAGTTATCATCTTTTCGACGGTATATCGTTTGGTCAAAAATAATCAGAATTTAAAGATTTTAAGCTGTCTTAAAAGCTAAAAGTCTAGATTTTATGTGCTTTATGTCAAAACTTCCATTTCTTTAAAATTCAAGATGGCGGACAAATCTGAAAAGTACTTTTTTCACCTTCCTGCAAAAAAATTGGGCACCACTGTAACAAAATTAAGTTGTGCGCTAAACAGCCTTATTCTTTTAACGTATACACGTTACATTTATTTAAATCGGTTAAGAAATAAGAAAGTTATGCAGTTACATTACTACTTTTTAAGCTGGCAAACTAAAGGTCCAAATTTTATGCGGCTAATGTCAAAACTGGTATTTTTCTAAAATTTAAGGTAGCAGATCGATTTGAAAAGTGGGTATTTCTTATTTTTTCTGGAAAAAGAACGTGTGCGCCACTGCCTAATTTTTTTAACGTAACGAATTAAAGTCTGTTAAATATAAAAAAATCTGAAGTTTTACTTATAACAATTACATACCCCTTAACTTTAAGAACTGTCTTTGCCTGTCAGAATGCACGTCTCTACTTTATATTATTAAATCAAAATGGCGTTCGAGGGAAAACATAAGCACTTTGTAAAAAATCTGTTTGAAAGATATAGATGATGTAAAATAAGAAACCCTGCAATTAAATTAAATTAAAAAAAACTTAACTCTGCATATCTTGGCAAGACTGGGCGATTGATCCTTGTATGGATGGAAAGTCCCAGGATAAACAAAGAAAACCTACTATTAAAAGAAAAAATAATTTTTTTATTTGTTCACAAAAAAAAACAATACTCAATTAAGACCAAAGTAATTGGGCTATTATCACATATCTAACTTTAATTATAGTCGTGCCGGACGTTATTTTTTTGAGAGGTGAAAAATACTCCTTATAAAATTTGTCCCGTCAAGTAAAAAATATAATTTTTATTACTAGAAGAACATCGAATGTAAAACTGCAAAACTTTCTTATTTCTTAAACGACTTTGGTAATCGTTACGTGAATATACGTTAAAAAAAATAGGACTATTAAATGCAAATTTTTATTTTATTACACTGGCGCACACATTCTTTTTCCGGAGGGGATAAAAAATACCCATTTTTCAAATCTGTCCGCCATCTTCAATTTTAAATAAATGTCAATTTTGACATTAGGCGCATAAAGTTTGTGCTTTTAGCTATTCATCATGCTTAAAATCTTTAGAATCTGATCATTTTTAACCAAACTGTACACGTACGTCGAATAAAAAGATAACTTACAGTAAAAAAACTGCATAACTTTCTTATTTCTTAGCCGATTTAAGTAAACGTAACGTGTGTTGACGTTAAAAGAATAAGGATATTTAGCACATAAATCAGTTTTGTTACAGTGGCGCACACTTTTTTTTCACGAGGGATTTTTTTTTTTAATCTGTGCGCCATCTTCAATTTTAAAGAAATGTCAGTTTTTATACTGGGCCTGTAAAATGTTAGCTTTTCGGAAACCGTAAAACCTTTAAATTCTGATAAATTTTAATCAAATTGTAAAACATCGAATAAAAAGTTGACTTATAGTAAGAAAGTTTTCTACCACACAAACACCATCAAATTTAACACTGCATAAATTTCTTATTTCTTAACCGATTTAAAGAAGCAAAACGGTTATAAACTTTTAAATGATAAGGCTATTTACAGCGTATCTTAGATTTATTACAGTGGCGCACACAATTTTTTTGCAGGGGGTCAAAAATACCCATTTTTTAAATATGTCCGCCATCTTGAATTTTAAAAAAATGTCAGTTTTGACATTGGGCGCATAAATTTTGAAGTATCCTTTTTCAAATAAACTTTAAATTTTAAAATTCTAAAAATTATTGTGGAAGTTTTAGGCAATCCAAAAAGTGCGGTTTTTTTTGAACACCCTATATATCCGAAATTAGTAAAAAAATATTACGGTGTTGTGAAAGATGATCTTTAGTCGTGTTTAGCTATGCTTGGTAAAAAAATCATTTTTTAAGGATAAATATAGTTATTTAGTTTATGGTAAGAATTTAGGTACTTCTTTTGATGCAAGTGTTCGCGTGTATATATGTTGCGATTTCAGTTCCTAGATTTAGATTAGGTTAGTTGGATTATAGGTCAGATTAAAATCTAATCTAATGTAATTTAGTCTAATCTAATCTAATATAGAGTTAGGAGTTAAAACTAGTTTTTACACTAGGAAAAACCGGCTTTCAACAGTAACATACATGGCGTTCCAAATTAGATGCTCACGATGGGAATCTTCTAAACGGTGGGCGATACGAAAAAGTTTAAATTAGGACAAAGTTGTGCAATTTGATGGTTTACTCAAAACTAAAAGAGTTCACAAAATCAGAGTATAGTTCGGGAGATAAGCGAAAAAAATCAATCTTTATTCTTATAGCTGTCAAAAACGCTTTTGCAGGCACTTTTTTAATATGTACCTAATGACAGGTTTATTTTTGAGATTTGAAATTTCAGTGTGACAGGAGCCCTGTCAAGTTCATTTTTTCTTATGGGAACGTGCTTTTTTTTGCTGCTACTGTTATTTGATTCATAAAGGAGGGCAGAAGATATTTTGCAACCATATTTTGACAAGTCACCTGAGGATTTGGGTTAATTGACCATCATCAGCCCAAATTCAATTTTTGTTTTTAACTTACAAGATATTTTGGAAACCCGCTTACATATACCTTTTTCGACAATTTTAAAAATTACAGGTTTTTTTTTGAGGTTTTGTTTTTAAAAAAATATTTTAGCTAATATTTTGAAAATACGTTTTTTCTTTGTTCTTGATTCTGATATTTTACAACTTACCTATCTGATTAAAATTTTATATTTCAACATTTTAAGATTTTACCTATCATAAGGTTTTCAGTGAGTAATATCAAAGACCCATGATAGTTCATGGTTTGGTTAGTATTTTATAACAAAAATTTTAGAATTCAAAACAAAAACATTTTCAAATATCATACAAAATTATTTTGTTAAAACAAAACGTCAAAAAAAATGCGCCATTAGGTAAATATTTTTCGCATCTTTGAGAATAAAGGCAGTTTTTTTCGCATATCTCCGAAACTATTCGGATATAAACTTTTTTTTAGACTTGACTTGAGACTTGAGTAAACCATTAAATTGCACTATTTTATCCTAATTTAAACCTTTTCGTATCTTCTACCGTTTAGAAGATCTCCATGGTGAGCATCGAATTTGAAACATCCGTTATACAAAAAGTACTATTTCATGTGAGATAATTATAAAATACTTTTTAGACTCACTTTACACAAGAAGACTTTTCCCACTGTTTGACATCGGGCAGAAAAAAATGAAAACTCAATTCCACACCTAGTAATTTTAGTAGTAAGGTCGCGATTCTTCAAAAACCGTCAGAAAATCTCGCCCTTACGCCCTTAAGTTTAAGTGTAATGCATATATTATGAATTACTGTTCTAGTAAATAAACAATATATCAGTTTTAATTTTTGTAGGCTGTTTTTCTAAAAACCCTGTTTTTTATTTAAAACTGTATGTTATTAAGCTTATTTTTATGTCTAAACAAACCTTTAAAACTTTTAATATACAAAACCATAGATAGCCATGGAATATTTCGCTGTCACTGTTCAGAAAAGTCACACAAATTCTGTCTTTCCTTTTACATGGTGAGAATTTTCGATACTTTTTGACGTTTATTGGTACGCGTAGTAACAATTTAGCTCCGCCATAAACTAGTCCTGCAGAATATCTTTAAAATAATAAATTTACAAAATGTTATTAAAAAAATGAAGCAGTTTCTCTTACAACGATAGTATAAATATAAAGGACGCTGTGTTTTTATTTTAAATGAGGCGATAAATAAAAATCGCCACTTTCCAGAATTCTGACGGGTGAGATTTTCTGTTGTTTCTGAAGAATGACGCCCTAAGTGCCAGATATTTTTTAAATATATTCATCTTGTTTAATTTGTTGCATATATTATGAATTCACGTACCGTATTAATAATTTTAGCTTTTAAAAGTACAACCCATATCGACAACAATATCCCAATGAATGCTTTTTCAGTGCTACCCCCAAGTTTTGAAAAATAATTTAGATCAGACGCAAAATCGACAGCATCTTTTCATGCTGCCCGTTCAATTTTAGATCAAGAGACTTCTAATATTGATACAGGTAAAAACTTACGCATCATAAGTAAATAAATTTACACTAATATTGTTTCTAGATTGTAGCACGCTAAATTCGGCAAAAGCGAAAATTGAAGAAGTTTTGGATCAAAAGTAAACACTGCTTTTATCAGAATCATTCGTAAATTTTAAAAAGCCTGATGTTAACAGTTTATCAGGTAAGATCAAACGATCATCACTTAAAATTTTTATCCTTTAATTTGGATTTAGGTTTACATTTTGAAGCAAAAACTCATACTTTTTAGATACTTCCTCTAACCCGCATAAACCAACTCAAACAGTTTTTGAAAAACCCAAAATGTTTAATTTTAATGAAGAATTTACATCAGTACCAAAACCATATTATATTCCCGACTCAATACTGACCCAAGAGACTCACAGTAGAAATACAGGTAGGTTTTATTAATGCCACCTTTCTGCTATCTCATAAGCATTTAAGTCCATCCATTTAAGTAATGACACTATTTGTGAAAAGATGAAAAGTTTGCATATTTATTAATTTGATCCTAATTCATTTTCCATATTTTGCATGTTGCAAGTTTAAAAGAGAAAAAAAAAATCATTTGTACTCTAAGACATATGTGATGAAATGCGTATTTGGTAAATTTAATAACGATTTCTCAGTTAAAAAATTGGAAAAATCTTTTTGGAATAAAGCTTAAAGGGGCAGTTCACCAAAATGACAAGTTAGTCTCAATCGATGGCAAAACAAACTTTACGGTGAATGATGATCTTCGTTTTTTTTTCTATGAGGCCCAGTAATAAGATATAAGCATGTTTGTACCACGTGCAGTGCACAGTTCAACATGTCAATTTTCAAATTTGACCACTTGGTATATATTCACGTTTTTCATTGTCAAAAAAGGAATGTCAGAATTTTTAATTTTGAAACCTTACCAGCATTGAAGAAAAGTCACTGTCAATTTTTTAGGCTCTATCTTTTGACAAAACTTCTACAGAGAGATTCAATGAAAAATTAAATATGGCATAAATGATGTGTGCACTGCACGTACTACAAACGTGCAGTGCACACATCATTTTATTAACGGGGCTTACAGAAAAAAAAAATGAAGATCATCGTAAAAATTTTTTTGCCATCGATTAAGCTTAACTTGTCATTTTGGTAAACTGCGTCTTTACCATATCGTTTTGATGTGTGAGCTAATACTAGCACTAATATGTATATTGCTTGTGGACCGGAGCAATTCAGAAAAGAAATAGAAAGAACTTTTAAATTAATATAACGTACTGAAACAAAATCTAAATAAATTTTTGACCAAAGATCAGATTGACCGATGGTCGAATGAATGTATTTTAAAAACTTTCCAAACAAAAATTCTCCGTGGAACTACAGGGTATGAATACCTAATTGAGCAGGGGCAACCACTACCTTCAGTAAGAACTCTGCAAAAATGAAGTTTTCCAAATTTTAAAATATAAAGCTGATGTGATGAAAGAAGTAGAAAAGCATTGTATTCTCATGTTTAATGAAATGCAAATTATTCCGAGGTGTGAATTTGATCAAAGCTCAGTTCTAGTAATGGGAAAGCCAACCATTCCCAATAAAAAAGGTACAATTGATGAAAAGGCCACACACGTCTTAGTATACATGATCTCGGGAATATCAACTCGATGGAAACAAATCGTGGGATACCAGTTTACAAGCAACTCTTTTTGTCCTAAAACAGTAAAAGAATATATGTTTAATATAATTAGAGAATGTGAATTTTTGGGCCTTAAAGTATATTCAGTTGTTACTGACATGTCGGGATAAAACCAAGGAATCTGGAAGCTGCTGGGTATTCAGGCGAGCACAAATAAAACCGTAAAACATTTCATTTCTCATCTTTGCGATAAAACAAGAAGTTTGTATTTTATGCCTGATACACCGCTTATTTTGAAAAATTTGCGTGATCATGTCACCAATGGTCAAGACATTACTCTACCAAAAGACATAGTGGAGAAACATAATTTACCATCCTATGACGTTACTTCTAGTTTGAGTTTATGACCAGTAGAAACAGATCGATAGCGTCAAAAAATGGACAAAAATTGGAAGACGATTTAAAATTTTTGGATGATGTAAAATACTTATTTCGAAACATTTAAATTGGGGACAAAAAAATGTGGAAACCAGTTCAAACAGGTGTTTTGTTATCCACTATATGTGCTATAGACTTGGCAAAAAAAATTCTAAAAGAAAATAATTTGTTTATTTGTGTTTGGATAGATTTACACAAGATGTCCTTGAAAATCAATTTTTATTATTAATTATTAGATATTATAGAAGAAGACGACCTCGAAAAACTTGAAGACTTAGAAGAGGTGCTATGTCAAACTCTAAAAGAGGACGAGGTTCAAAGTTTATATTATATTGCAGGCAGAACTGTAAACCAAACATTAAAATTACATAAAATAAAATGCCTGGACTGTATAACAGCACTAAAAACAAATATAAATGACTAATCGATCAAAGATTTTTGTACACTTACTGAATATGATTGCACTAATACAATTTTCAACAATGTTGTAAATAATAAAATCTCAATAAAGAATGAAAAGCAAAATAGGGAGAAATACGATAGCTCACTGAAACTTTCCACTTACTTGGTATTTGATTATCGCAGGTGGAGACCGGCCATTTTCAATGCACAGGTTGCTAATTGCTGGGATGTTGTTTCTTCAACGATCTTTGGGCAAATAGGACCCCTGTAGGGTGGGAAGCGCGTGTGTCAAGTCATAAGTGAGCAAAAAACACGCGGACAACAAAAATAAAATTTTATGGGCATCAATTCATGAAATAAAAATAGTGGGGAAAATCAATCAATCATAAACATTACCGTCCACTAAAAAATACAATATTTTTTCCAACAATAAAAAAAAATAAACAAAAATAATTCTTTTGAGACCACACCAAATTTGGATTTCCATTCAACAAAGGAAAGGGAAAAAAACAAAAATAATTCTGGTTTAAACATATACGCACGAAAAAATCGATTTGGCAAAGTTATTATGAGGGTAGTAAACATATTTTAACCAAAGGCCGATCTAAGAACCCTTTGGAAGTTCTTATTTTAACCACACGGGGAACTTGGTCAGGGCTGGGATATATTTTCTCCAGGCGCCCAATGACCCAACGGACGGGGGTTGGTTGTTATCTTTAATGACAACAAGGGATTCAACCTTAGGGGGGGTGGATTCAACATTCCATTTGTTTCGTTGGTGGAGAGTATTCAAATATTCTATTGACCACCTCCTCCAGAAATGCTAGTGCATTTGTTGGATCATCTGCCAACGCTTCAGGCGATTGGCCTGGAGTAAGGCGTAAGGCACTCTAGGTCATTTGGATCGGGACTCATTTCACACAACGGTCTGGAATTAAGAGCAGCTTCACACTGATATAAAACTGTCAAAATTTCTTCAAAAGACAGAACTTGCTGTCCAATGACACGGTAAAGATGGGATTTAACTGCTTTTACCCCAGACTCCCAGAGACCCTCAAAATGTGGGGCGGATGGTGGGTTAAAATGCCAACGAATGGATAGCTTTTCAGCAGCAGTTTTACAATAGGACATGATTAGTTTCTTTGCGCCAATAAAATTTGTTCCTTGGTCACTATATAGGTGACTACATCTTCCACGGCGGGCTACAAAGCGTCTGAAGGCGGTAAGGAATGCCTCTGAAGTTAAATCTGACACAGGCTCTAAATGTAATGCCTTGGTTGACATGCAAATGAAAATACAAATATAACCTTTCTGACTTTGTACACCTCGACGTCTCGATATAGTTACAGCTATTGGACCCATGTAATCTACGCCAGAGTGTGAGAAAGGTTTAACTTGAGAAGAGAAAAAAAAGATACACAGGGTTTGGTTTGACATGAGCGCATCTGAAGCATTTGCTCAATACAGAGTGAATGGCTCGATTTATGGAGATAATCCTTGCTGTCTTAGCAAATACTGAAGTAGCCGGGGACCAGGATGACCATTTTCGTTATGGACAGATTCTATGATTAACAGGGGTAGTCTATGATCTTTTGGGAGTAGTATGGGGTGTTTGGCATCATAGGATAAGTCGGAGTGGCGCAATCTGCCGCCCACCCTGACAACACCCTCTGCATCAATAAACGGAGAAAGTTTGCGAAACGGTTTGGAACAAGGTTTCCCAGTTTGAAGATATTTAAACTCCTCAGAAAAACACTCCAATTGGATAGATCTGACCATCACACATAAAGCTCTATATAACTCACTAGCACTCAGTGCAGTTGATTTTGGAGCCTCCTTTTTCCTGAAATACACAGCCAAAAACCGAATGCAATATGACACAATGTGTTGGATGGTTTTAAGCGAGGAAAATCTCAGCGCAGCAAGGATGTAAGTACTGGATTGGAAAAGGTTGTCAGATTACATATGACTTTACGCTCTTCTTGGAGGATTAGTTTGGGGATCAAATTCTAAAGGGACTGGCCATAATTCCTCAGATGATTTCAGCCATGATGGGCCAGTGAACCACAAGGGATGATTTGCTAGCTGGCCAAGCAACAAACTTCTGGAAAGACAATCGGCAGGATTCTCAGTTCCACTAACATGGAACCATCGATTGGGAGGAATTTTGTCCTGTATCTGTTGCACTCTATGTGCAACAAAAGATTTGCAATTGGAGGGATGATTTTTGATCCAATATAATGCAACACTGGAGTCAGATTTGGTCAAAATTTCATTGGGGAGTTGGAAAGAACAAAATGCATCAAATTGGTTAGCAACAAAGCAGCACAAATTTATAGCCTTGGCACCGAAACTATTTTCAGGGGGCAAACCTTACTTTTAGCACACAGTAAGTTTACAAATACTTCACCATCGTCATTAACTTGTCTAACATATACAACACCACCATAGGCTAACAACGAAGCATCACTATAGCAATGTAGCTCGGTCCATACCGCGTCAGGTATGGTAACACAACGGGGAATAGAAATAGATGACAACATGGGAAGTTGGGACACATATAATTTCCATTGGTTGACAATATCCTGGGAAGGAATGTCATCCCAACCTAATCCTTGGATCGATAAACGCTGGATTAAAAATTTTGCACCCAATACCACAGGCGCTATCCCAAAAGATCATAGATTTTGGCTATTTCTGACAAAATTACTCTCTTGGTACAATCACGATCAATGGGTTTGACCGAGTAGGAGAACCTATCCGATATAGGATTCCACTCAAGACCCAATAATGTTTTGCTGGTGTACTTCTGGAATAGAAGAAAGCTAATTGGAGGTCCACTTTCGCAGTTTAAAACCACCACAACGAAGTAAACTTATTAATTGGTTTTGTAGATCCAAAGCTTGATCAATACAACTAGAAAATCCGATTATATCATCAACATAGGTTGATTTTTTAAGGGTATCTGATGCTAAAGGATACTCGTGACCATGGTCACGAGCCAATTGGTGCAATGTTCTGATTGCTAGATAGGGGCTACAGTTCAGACCATATGTGACGGTATATAGATTGTAGTTCTGAATGGGTTCGGAGGGATTAAATCTCCATAATATTTTTTGGTATTTGACATCTTCTTTATGAACAATAATATTCCGATACATTTGGCGGATATCTGAACTGAAAACTATTGGGAAAAATCTAAAAGATAGCAAAATTCTTACAATATCATTTTGTAATTTAAGACCAACTAGGTGAACGTCATTTAGGCTGCAGTTATTTGAGGATTTTGAAGAGCCATCAAAAACCACACGGATTTTTGGAGATCTATTGTCGTCTTTCACAACACAGTGATGTGGGAAATAATACGATGGTGATTCTGGGTAAGGACAAGGTACCATATGACCTTGGTTCAAATAATCCTTCATGAAGTCGCAATATAATTTATGAAGAGTAGGGTTTCGGTTCAAACGGTTTTCAAACAGAGTAAAACGTCGCAATGCTTGACCTCTAGACTCACCTAGTTCGGGACAAGAGTCTTTAAATGGAAGGCGCACAATGTAGCGACCACTAGGTTCCCTGGAATGGGTTGAAACAAAGAAATCTTCACACATCTGTTCTTCCGGACTTACTTAGACCTTTTGTGGAACATTTTCAAGTTCCCAGAACCTTTGCAAATTGGAATCGACAGAAGTAACACAAGGGACAGATGTGCATAATGAGACAAACTCATTGGGTGGTGGATTTTATCCACCTATCAGGACCCATCCAAATATGGTCTTTATGGCACAAGGACCGCCATTGGTACCCTTTTTTAATCCAGGAGTAACAATTTCAGAGAACAATGGGATACCTAACAACAAATCTACACAATGGGATTGTCCATAATGCGTGTCAGCTAAATCAAGATTTTTTATTTAGATACTTCCACTTGCTAGAATTCACTGGAGAAATGGGAGTGGACTCACAAATAGAGTTAACAATAATAGCTGTAAATTCCAAGCATGAAAAATGGAACTTCTTTGGACATAATTTTATAGTCACAGTACCAATAGAAGAAAAGGTTGACATATTGTTTATGCCTTGGATGGGAATAGTATTTGGAAGAATAGGCAGATTTAGCCGTTTCACACATGACAATGTTACAAAATTAGTCATACTGGCACAGTCCAGCATGGCACGGCAAGTCAACAAGTCATTATTGGAACTATACACAGAGACTTCGGCTGTGGCAAATAGGGCAGCATTTTCAATTGGGGATACACTAGCATAACATTGAGTACCAGTCGAAGTTTGATTACTATTGGAATTACTAGAAGGTGTGGAATCGGTAGGTGATTCTTGTAACCTTTTTTCTGGGAAATGAAGCAAACTATTATGTTTAGATGAACACACTTTACAAGATTTAGTATTTGGACACGATGGGACACTATGGGACTTTGAAAAACAATTGAAACACATGTGGTGTTGTTTAACAAAGGAATGTCGAACAGTTACCTCGGCTTCTAAGAATTTTGCACATCCGTTATTATGTGATCCAGATTTACAAAATAAACAAGAACTATACTGCTCGGTTGATGTCATATAGACTGGTCTGACTGGCTGAACCTTTTTTGGTTTATTTTCAATTGGTTTGGGGCTACTATTGGTTTTTTGGTCAAGAAACAAAGTGCTATTTTTTAAAGCTCTACAAGTTTTATTTAAAAATTTAGTTAAATCTAAATATTTTGGGATAGTTTTGTCGCTATGTTCAATTTCAAAACGCGTTTTCAGCGAAGGGTCAATTTTTTGTAGCATTAAATTTAATTTGGTAAAATCCCAGAGATCAATACCCTTTATAGATGACAAGGCATCCATGTTTTGGGAAAAGTTTGAAATAAGTTTTCTTAAATCAGATGCACAATTGTTTTTAGCAGGTAAAGCATTGTAAATTGAGAGCCAATAATCCGTGGCTAATGCCCTCTTATTGTCATACCGTTCAATCAATGCATTGAATGCAAGTGCATAATTGTCCTCGGTCAATGCAATATTTTTTATGACTTCGGCTGCCTCACCTTTTACTGCCATTTGCAAGTGCTGAAATCTTTCTATATCGGTAAGAGATCTTTTTTCATGTACTAATGTGCGAAATAAATCAAAAAAGATAGGCCAGTCTCGTCTATTGCCAGAAAATGTAGGAACATTAATGCGAGGCAGGTCCAACTCTTCAGAGTGACTATGGTAAAAAGAAGTATTGGCACCGGGAGTGCCACTTTTGGGCAAAACATTAGCAGGGGTAAGTAGGTCTTTCCCTAACTAACACAATATTTCATGTCATCAAATTTATTACCTATTTTATGCTCCTTTTCAACATTCTCCTCCTTGCACATACAAACTATATCCAAATGCAAGGACTCAAATGAAGAGCAAACTACACTAAAATCGTCTAAACGTGATGAAAACTGTCCTAATTTGCAAGGGTCAGTTTGGCAGTCAACAGCTAAAGTGTACATAGATTCCATACGATTGTAAAAGATTTGACGCTTTCTCGTCAGTTTAACAAGTAATTGATCGTCGTTAGACATTATGATAAGGTTCTAAACAATTTGGAAATAAAACACTATTAAAGTATTTTGCACTGGGAAAAAACACCTCGAAAAACGGGAAAATAATAGTAAATACACACACAGGTGGTAGCGCACAACTAATATTCCTAATATGGGACCGATTCTAACTCAATTTTGGGTAATTGCACAACAATTTTGGTAAAAATTCGCGAAAAATAAATGCTTGTTTTTATTTTACGAAAAATCACAAAATCGCGTAAAATTCTAGGGTTATGTCGTATGTTGACGGGACACAGAACAACTATTTTGGTTTGGTTGGTTCGATCTGCTGTTTATCTGTCGGCAAAGAACAATTTTTGGTTGGAAAATGACACGGCTAACAAAAAAACTTGATTGCAGTATGGTTACTATATTCACACACAATTTTCGAACACCCTTGGCCAACAAAACAAAACCGACTTTTTTTTGCGCGTTTGGACGACTGGCTGAAGGTCAAACTCACAAATCAACAAAAAAACCCGGTCGGATACTCGAAAAGTTTTCACTGAAAGAAAATCAAATTAAATGTGGTTTTTATGGAATAAAATATCACGATATTATTTTTAATAAAATTAAAAACTGAAAATCCATGGGCTATTTCCTATTCGGGTCTGAAGGACCAATTAATGAATATGAATGCATTAATACAATTTTCCACAATGTTGTAAATAATAAAATCTCAATAAAAAATGAAAAGCAAAATAGGGAAAAATACGATTGCTCACTGAAACTTTTCACTTACTTGGTATTTGATTATCGCAGGTGGAGACCGGCCATTTTCCATGCATAGGTTGCTAATCGCTGGGATGTTGTTTCTTCAACGATCTTTGGGCAAATATGACTCCTGTAGGGTGAGGAGCGCGCGTGTCAAGTCATAAGTGAGCAAAAAACACGCGGACAACAAAAATAAAATTTGAATGGCATCAATTCATGAAATAAAAATAGTGGGGAAAATCAATCAATCATAAACACTTACAGAGATAAAGGCTAAGTTTGCTTATTTAGTATATTCGACAAAAAATGTTTTTAACTCGTTACCAAGAGTTTTCTAAAAAATATGAATCTCATTTAGCTAGTGAGGCAACTAAATTAAGTTTAATTATGAACTCCATTTTAAAAACATGTAACAATAATATTTTACCAAATTGTTGTAATATTGAAAATAGAATCCTTTTAATCTTTTTTAAAACTAGAATACATTTTCGTACAAAAAATCTAATATGGCGATTAAGAATAATACATCGGCAAAATGAGAAACGCAGAATAACAAATAAGTTTAATTTAAAATTTAAAAAGGATTTTACGAGAGTAAATATTAACAAAATTTGTTTTTGTAAATAATTTGAATCAACAATATACTTAACACGGTATGCCAATGCGCATCTCGGCGTCACGTGGCTGTTCTGACCGATACCCACACATGTGCAGAAGGTATTAAATTATTGTGAGTTTCAAAATAAATAATTAAACTTACATTTTTTATCAATCAACAAATCGTATTCATTTGGGCGGATAAGCGCATTAAGAATATTTCTGTTCCTTTAAGGTTTCAAATGAAACATGAGACAAACATATCATCAAAGTGAACTTATTCTCTAAATCGAGCACGCTAATAAAACTTCGAATGTTGATGTCACTGTTCACGGCGCGGAAGGCGACAGAATTTGTGTTAAGTGCACTTAACACGGTATGCTAATATTTATGCCACGATACATGTATAAGAATACGTTTTAATTCTAATTTAAACCTATGTCTGTCATTTTTCTTTAGCAAGATAAAAAAGAACAGGTATAGGTTTAAAGTAGACTTACGATGGGTTTTTGGGGGCCGCGTCAGACCAGTGAACAATATCTTAGCCTGCAGAACAGAGATCGCAGGATCGGATCTCGGCAAGTACACATTGCTTCACACAACACCGAATGCGACTCGAGACGACGACGGCAGTTGACGTTGTGCATAGGTACCAACAAACGAGGTAGAAGTAGGCGGCACGGTTGACACTGCACCAAAAACTTTGCGGGACTCAAAGGTGGACGGCCGAGAACCCCACCAAACTGCGTAGAGGAGACTAGCCGGTGACCCAAAAAAGGACGACCTGGACTTCTCCGAGATCGAGACTCCATAGGACGCGGATAATAGAAAAATTTTCGGCTCCCGCCTTTCGGCATTGCCTCTAGTTGTCCTTTTTCCATTTCCGGTTACCCACTATCTACCCAAACCAAAGCCGAAAGCCTAATTCCTACTTTATAGGGAACCCCTACACCAAACCTCACTCCAAAAATGAGCGGGGAAGGAATGCCCTATCGCATCCTGTGTTTACAAAAAATAATAAGTATTAATCCTAATAATATATATAAGAAATGTAAAAGGAATGGCCGTTCAGGCATAACAGAAAACAAAGTATTAAAATAATAAAAAAAAACAAAGCAGAAAATAAAATAAACTCTAACAATATTGTCAACAGACACTTAAATACCCCTTTTTTTGTGTGTTTTTTTTTTACTCGTCCTCCCCCTCAGTTTCCAGCACCATTTCGGCCGAAATCCTCGCTTTGTCTGTCTGTGTATTGTCTTGTTTGCCCTCGTTATTTCGTAGTTGTATGTCTGTATTTCCATACTCCTGTATTGTCAGTTGTCTTGCTGCCAGTCTGTCTTGTAGCGTGCAAGTCTGTCTGATGTGAGACATCGACTCCGACTCCTCACCACAAGCGCAGAGTGGGTCTATTTCCCTTAGGTTGAACCTTCTTATGTATTCCTTACAGTTTCCATGGCCAGTCAATAATTGCGAGGTTTTAAATGTCATGTTAAGCCTTTCTGTCCCAATTCTGTTACAATGTTGGTAGAATTCCCTACCTTTATCTATTGTATTCCAGTAAGCTTGCCACTTTCTTATTGCACTGTTTTCTCTTTCTTCGCGCCTTTTTTTTTTGGTTTTATATGTGTAATTTTGGAGATTTGCGTCTTGTATTTGCCTTGTTATTGCATTTTTTGCTAATTCGTGGGCGCGCGCGTTTCCCATGTTTTCTCCCTGGTGCCCTCTTCTCCATACTATCTCCGTACGTCTTCCTTCCTGTTTCCTTTTGATCATTTCTTTGAGTACTTGCCCGATAATTTTGTGTCTGATTTTATCTTGATATATTTGTCCTATTATACTTTCTCGATCTGTAATTATTCTTAAGTTTTCTATGCCTCTTTCGTTTGCTTTCTGAAGCAGAACAGCTCCGATTTCCGCGATATGTATGTCCATGTTGTCTGTTGTTCTTAGTGACTGCGTGATGTCCCCGTCGTCTGTGTTTCCCATATAGATCCCCACTCCCGATAGCCCGTGGCGCACACTGGCGTCGACGAATATCTCCGTTGGTTCATCTTGGGTAGTATCGTCTAGGAGTTGACCGCGAGTGGCTGGGTGTGGCTTATCTACTGTTCTGATGCGACTTTTTCGGATATCCGTTTGGTTTTGTTCCCAGTCTCTGTGTCGTTCCGCCGCCTCAAGCCACAGTAGAGTTACCCCCGCCATGACCTGTAGTACGGCGTTAGGTGTTGTCGCGTATGTCCTGTTTATCAATAGTAAGCATGGTCTTACTGCGGCGTCAAGGTGTCTGCGCGCAAGCGCGTTGGTCGTCCTGTCTCCCCAGATCTCGCTTCCGTAGAGCAGAGCTGGCCGGAACACCCTCTCGAAGATTTCCTTGAAGATTCCTTTGTTATGTCCGTATGTCCTTGTCCCTTGTCCCAGTATTTTTGTCATGTTTTGTGATGATTTGACTCTGGCCTCTTTAATATGATCGAGAAATGACAGTTTTGGGTCGAACACTAATCCAAGAATTTTTATTTTTTTTCGCAGTTCAATTGTTTGTCCGTCCGTTTTTATGGTGGGTGGTCTAATTCTACTGCCTTTTTCGATAAACATAATTTCTGTTTTGTCTTTGTTGTATTGCACCGAGCTGTAACTTTCCCATTCCTTGCATGCCGCCCATAGCAGTGGCCATTTCCTCTCAATCTCCTTTGCCGAAGCTCCGGGGATTAGGAGGATCTGGTCATTCGCGTATGCTTGTAAGTCCGTTATGTCCTGTATGAATTGTTCGTCTACGTTTTTATATCGTGACTCGTTTTGTTTCCATTGTCTGTTTGTTTTATTCATGATTCAGAACCATCCCTGCATGACTATAAGCCATAGAGTCGGGCCTAGGCTCGACCCCTGCGGACAGCCCCTCGTCATGTCTGTTGTCGTTCGACCACTTGTTATCCTTCTGTCTGTCAGGAAGTCTTCGCAGATCCCCCCGAGAGTGCCCCCGGGTCCCGCCCTCTCCATCTCGTACGAGATATAGGGTTTCCATGCACTGTTAAACGCGTTTTTTAATTCCAGCGCTACCATCAATTGGTGCATATTGTTTCTTTTATTTGTCCTTAAGTTATTTGTCAGTCTCGTCAGTGCATCCACTGTTCCCATCCCCTCTCGGAATCCGAACTGTCGCTTGTCTATGTTGTCCGTATGTTCTAGTCGCCACTGTAGCCGTTTATTAACTAGCCTATCCAGTATCTTGCCCAAAGTGGGCAAGAGGATGATTGGTCTAGCGGAGCCGTCTTTCTTGGGTATCCATATAATCTTTGCATGTTTCCAGACTTTTGGGAAGATCCTATATTTTAGGCAGCTGTTGTATATGTATGTGAGGGTGTATTTTGCTTCTTCCATTATGTAAGGTATGGCTTCGTTCGGTACTTTGTCGGTGCTGGTGGCTTTTTTATTTTTTAGGCTTTTGGTTTGTTCCTCAAGTTCTGTTGTGTTTATTTCTGGTTCGGTTTGGTCTGAGTAGTTGATTTTTCGGTTTCTCATATTTTTCATGACTTCAGTGTCAGTCTCTGGGTTGTCGGGGGGGAAATACTTGTTAAGCAGATATTCATTTATTTCGTCTTGATCATCTATGTAGGTTCCGTCGTCTCTCTTTATTGATTGTTCTCCTTGTTGCGCTTGTGGTCTATTAATGAATTGCCATACCTTATACCAGGGTTCATTTTCTCCTATGTGTTGTATTTTTTCTTGGATTGATTCTATCTTTCTTTCTTTTATCTTTTTGTTGTATTCTCTTTTTTTCTCTTTGTATATAGCCCGTTTTTCTAAATTATCCCTTTCATTTTGCATGTCTTTTCTTGTTCTTTTGACTATCTGTCTTTGCCTTTCTAGGTCTGTGTTTCACCAATCTCTGTTATTATCTGTGTTTACATACTTGACTGCTATCATTGTTTTGCAAACCTCGCTACTAATTTCGTTTATTTTCGATGCTCTTTGCTCCACTTCCTCTCTGCTCGTTATTGTCCATATCTCTTGTTCTAGCTTCTCTTTTAGCCCACTCTTAAATGCGACCCAGTTTGTTTTATCGAAGTCAAATTTTTTTGTTTTGTTGTTCCGAATTTTCGATTCTGTTTCTATTTGATATGTTATATATTGATGGAGACTGAGTGATTCTTCTTCTTCTATTGTCCAGCCTTTTATTCTGTTTCCTTTGTTGATTGTCATATCTATGTAACTTCTACCCATTGGTCCACAGAAAGTTGGTTCTTTTGTTTCGTCGTTCTCTATGTTATATTCGTTCGTAAGGGCCCAGTCTAGCAATTTTTCCCCTCTCTGGTCTGTGACTCTTCCCCCCCATGCTTCATTATGCGCGTTTATATCTCCTGCTATTATGTGTCTTTCTGTGTTTCTGCTAAGTTTGTTAACAAGGTCTTTTAGTCTTTTATTTTCGGTTCCTCCTGGCTCGTCATATATTGACGTAATTAATATTTCCTTCCCTGTGTCTGGTTTAATTTTGATTGTTACATAGTTATTAGAGGTCTTACTGTTTAGTTTGCTAACATTTTTTATTGTCTTTTTTATCCAGATTGCGGCTTTTGCTTTTTCTCCGTTAGTATGGACTACGTACTGACTGTATGGCGGTTGTTGTTTATATGGATCTTGTATCAAGGCTATGTCTATTTCTTTTTCTTCTACCATTTTTTGGGCAAGTATTGTAGCTGCCTTTCCTTTGTCTAGATTAATTTGGAGGATTTTTAAAGCCATTTTTAGGTTTTTAAGGTGGACCTCTGCTGCTGGCTGGCGGGCCGTAGTCGATGAAGTTTCTCATCTGGGCCTCCTTTCTTCTATATATCGGACAATTTTTGTCCCTTGCTGTGTGCTGTCTATGTTCCGGTGCTATTCTTGCTATCCGGCAGTTTACGCAATCTAGATAGTTCTCCGTGCATTCTGCCCCTTTGTGTTTTCCTCCACATAGGTAGCAGCTCGGGTCGTCTTTGCAATATTTATGCACATGTCCGTACTTGTGGCAGTTGAAACAAAGAGCTACGCTAATCGATTCCTCAACGCTGAATGTTACCATGTCCATATAAATTTTTCCCTTTTGAACAAAGTACCTAAAGTCTTCGTTCGATGCCTCAATCGTTATGTTCTCCTTATATTGGTTTCTACATGTCCGTCTCGCTACAATCTTCAGTTTGTCCTTGAGTGTTTGTCCGTATTTTTGTGCGATGTCGTCGTTTTCGTCTGTGATGAACTGATAAATTTCTTCGTCAGTCCATCCCTTGGTGACTCCTGTAATTACAAATTTTGGAAGTCGTCTGTCTGTCGAGTCTTTGAATTGCATTTCCTTGTCCGTTCTCAGTTTGTTGGTTATGTCTTTCATCTGTTGTTCGTCTCAAAATTGTAGTATGACTTTGCCTCCGTCCATGGGGATTAAGTTTTTAAGTCCTCCAGTCAATTTCGTTTCGTCTTTTGTCAGTTCTTTTAGTTTTTTGACCACTGTCCGTGTGTCCATGACGTCTTTGACTGACAGCACTGTCCTTAATCCGTAATTTGTCCTAATCTGGTTCTGGTCGGGTGATTTCCACTCTTTGTTGTTCTCTTCCGTTTTGTCTGTTCCCTCCCCTTTCGTTCCCGTCCCCGTCACCCCGGCGTATGTCCTTACTCTTTGTTTGTTTCGTCGCCTGCTTGTCGTTGCTTCAGTCCAGTCAGATTCCGTGTCTGACTGGTCTGTCGCAGTGTTCTGTTGTCCTATTCTGTGTGTTAGTGTTTGCATGTTTTGTCCTTGTCCTTGTTGTTTCGCTTGTGTGTTTTGTCCTTGTTGTTGTGTTTGTTGTATTGTCTGTGTTTGTCGTATGTTTTGTGGCGTTTGTTGTAGCGGTCTTTGTGGTTGGGTTGGTAGTTGTTTATGTATTGTTGACATTTGTTGTCCTGTTGTTATGTTTCCCACTTGTGTTTTTACTTTCCCTATTTCTTCCCTGAGCAACTTGTTCTCTGTTTTTAGATCCGCAAGTTCCTTTAGTATATCCGTATCTTTTTCTTTCTGGTCATTTGTCATTTGTTTTAGGGCTCTGTTCATTTTTTGCAACTCTCCCATTATGTTTGTTGGTGTCTCTTCTTCTGTCGTTTTTCGGTTGATTGTGTTTGATTTCAATTCCGTGACTAGGCATATAATATTGTTAGTCATTATCTCCAGATTGAGTGTAACTATATCTTGTTCTTCTCTATTAAATTGTACCTTTCCTGATTTGTATCGTGTTGTTGCTTTGATTATGTTGTCTTTCGCCTCTACCGTTTATAGTATTATGTTGTTTTGTATTTCGTCTTCTGTCATGTCCTTGTTTTGTTTTTTGTCCTTTTCGTCTTCGCCTTCTTCTTCTCCTTCTTCTTTCTCGTTTGTGTCTTCATCGTTGATGATAATTGTCTCTGTGTCATCATCCTTGTTTGCTGGTTTAGTGTCTTCTCTCTTCGGGGTTTCCTCTCTCCTTCTTTTTGAGCTCTTTTGTATCTGTTCACGCTCTACTTCTCCAAGTTGTATCTCTCTATAAGATCTGTTTAAGTCTTCCTGGTTATGATGCTCCAGTATGCTTGTGCATGATGACTTGCGTTTTCGCGCTTCCGCTGAGAGGGTTCCCATGAACAAAAACATTTTGTCCATGCTCTCGTTGAATGTTCTTGAAGCCTTTTGACTTATTTCCAGATTCTTAACTATAGAGATGTCCATGTTTTTTTCTTCGTCTGTTTTTTTTTCAGTTTCAACGTTTTCTTTTGCTTGATTTTCCATGTTTGTCTTCAACTTTCTTTAGAGCTTTCTTTTTAGTTTATAGCTATTCCGCAAAAAAGTTATTTTTTTTTTTAATAACTAGAAATCCGAGTCGTTTTATTTCAGTTTTTTGCCTATAAGTCTTTCACCGCTCCACGTACCGTCACGGGAGAGGTGTCAAAATCCTGGAAATTTTGCCAGCTATCCCGCTGTCACCTTTATATTCCCGTAGGACTTATAACTACATATATATACACTAATATTTACATTGTTTTTTTTTTTTTAATTTCTCTTATCTTAAATACCTCTGATAAGACTTTTGGTCGTCCGTGTTAATACACCACTATTTACAGCTTAACCTACAAATATTTGTAATGAGTTTTGTTGGCTTACCCTGTTTTGAGGCTGATACAGTCCTCAAAAGTCCAGGAATATCCTTTTTGCTTCACTCAAACACTTTTTTTTGCCACTTTTCACTCATTTTCGGTTTTTTTTTTTAACTTTCCTCACTAATTTCGCTGTTTTCCAGAATTTTTCACTTAAGAAAACTCCCGTTTATCCCGTTTTTCCCGTTTATTCCACAATTTCCATATCATTAACCACTTTTCTTGCCGTGTCGTCTTAAAATTTTTCCGTTATCACAGCGGGAGTGGACAGAGGGTCACTTGGAAGAGGCGGTACCACCTTCGGGTAACAAAACCACTCAAAAGAGATGCATCTGAAGACTCCGACGGCGACCTCGACCAGCGAAACCGGGACCTCGATTTTCGGGTCAACCTATAGGCTGCTGGGAAGAAAAGTCTACCGTCAACCAAGTTCTGCTGAGACGGTAGCGATCTTACATAGATGCAAGTCTAACATGTAGCAGGACCACCCTTTGGAGGGGGTGTAAAGCTGGCGGTCCACTGTGTATACTTGCTACGCAGTCTAAAGATCCCTGCCCTCGACAAAGAGGTGTCAGGCAAAATTAAGTCCTCTTAGGGGGGGTGCACGGGGGGTATGGCAAAAAGAGTCCATTATGCGGTCTAATTGCGAGGCCTACGGCCGCTCATCTACTACTCTACTTCTCTTTTACGTCTATTATTACGCCGGACGGGTTTTAATCTGTTTTCCTTCAATTATTTCCTGATTGAGAACTTGCCCAATCTGGTAGTGTTGCTTGAGATGCCGCAATGTCAACATCTGCCGTGGTACTTGTTGTTGCGCAATAATCTATCACGCGTAGCGATTTTTCAGTCAAAGCCATTCCTTTAATTCTAGTTTTAATGATTTCAGAGTATTGTTTCTTTTGTTTGTTTAGCCCGTGTGATTTTATATTGCATTTCTGATTTTTACACTGCTCAGCAGGTACAATTTTAAAACAGTAATCAGTTATAAAACAATCTCTATATCTAGATGATGATGATCTTAGTGGTTCAGTTATGACATATTCATCCTGATCCTCTTCCATACATTCTGGGGGATCAAGGTTTTGTTTGGGCTCTTCAGCATAGAATTCATCTGCTGGCATTATGTGGTAACACCAACTATAGTCAGGCATCTGAGATTCATCAAGATGGTATCCATCGTTTTCTACTACGGTGGGTTTAATGTTAGTAAATCCCAGGCTATAAATCATTCAGATAACTTTAATCAGTTTTCTGTAATTATTATGGAAGAATTATTTTACGTAAAAGTGTAAATTTAATAGTCAAAAGAAAGAAAAAACTGCTTTAATTCTTACTTCAAATACAGTCACCCAAAATGTGTTATTATTACAACATCATCATACCAATAACATATGGTACGTTAGTTTATTAAAAATTTAGTTGGTATTTGGGTCCTAAACTACCTACATCTATAAAAAAAAGGATTTTCTGTCGGTTTGTACACATGATAGAGAAGGCATTACGTATTAACTAATTTTAACCAAAATTTGGTACCAAAGCGTTTTTTTTGGTCACCCACCAAGTAAATTTTGGATAGAATGATGGGGGTTTAGGAAGCAAAAGTGTGAAATAGTTTAAAAAATTGTAACTTGGAAATAAACATTTTTCAGTTGGTTCAAATTACTAAGAGCTTTAGTTTTTGAAATATTTAAAAGAGGTGTTAAAATACTTTTTTTTATATCATAATTTTTAAATCAAAGAAGCAGATATCAAAATACTTTTTCAGATTTTAGTTCCTGTGAATAGCACCTAACTGAAAATTTGGTCGTCCAGGTTTACAGAGGGTTTACCCAACTTTTCGTATTGATAATTTATTCATAACTTTAGTAATTCTGAATGTCTTATATGCCATCAATATGAAATGTTTGGTTAACCCGGACTAAGAGTAACATCTGTTATAATTATTATAATTATTTTGCGTATATTTTTTACTTTAGTAACTCACGACTGTGTGATAATGAACTAGTGCTTTCGAGAAATACTTTGTTATCGGATTTATCATTAATTAAAATACTTAATATAAGAACGAGCCGCCCATGGCAAAAGCGAGGCAAACAAATCAAAAATGACAACACAAGTGTCAAAATAAACGTCAGGCTTGGGGTCCTTTAGAGCTTGCTCTAGGATTAATGTTCTTACATAAAACGTCTCACCCTTCATTTTTAAGGTCAACACGCGCAATTAAAAATACCCCTTACATCAAAAACCATGCGTGGGTTGTTGGTGTGCACAGACCACAAATAGGCGACAATAAAGGTCAAAATTATGCATAATTATTTCTGTTTTAGTGAACTTATCACACCACACCGCCATCGCCACCCCAGTCTCGACTTGAGCGATGATGGTGTGCTTGAATGAAATTGATAATTTTTTAGAACTTAATTTATACATTTTGTTCAATTTTTTTTTAGCTAACTGCAAAAAATGTGATTTTTTATAATTATTCGTTATTAAGCCAAATTAATAAAGAATTAAAAAATATTTTTTTAAATTTTTACAAGTGATATCTTATTTATGTACAGGAGTTCTTAAAATAGTTTCAGCTCACCGGATGAGGCACACTTTAAATAGGATTTTACATATAGGACATCATATGACCGATTTCCGAAATACTGTCGCTGCTATGGAGCTCTCCGAAAATACGAATAAATGGAAATTATTTGATAAACGTTAAACTTTCATACAAAATAGTGATAAAAATAACAAACTCTTATCTTGGATGTTCATGCTAGATATCGCGTTACAACTTTTATGGACAGGGCGTACTCAAAAATTTAATAATTCTTTTATACAAAAGTCGGACTTTAAGTTAGCTTAGGCTCTTGACTTTGTAAAATATCCAATCAAAACCACTAAAGGGCGATCAACTCCTCATCAATTTCAGTAAATAGACAGATAGAAGTACTTGCAAACGTTGAAACACTTTAATAAAAAGTCCTCATTGGCACCAAACGATTATATAACTGTGTTCTGAAGAATAAATTAAAATACTTTTATAAAACAACAAACAATAAAAAGTTTAATTTAAAAAAGTGGTAAAAATAATTAAATATTATCTTGGATGTCATATTAAATGGCACGTAACAATTTTTATATACAGGGGGTACCCAAAATTATAATACTTTTAGTCAATTTATACTTTTATACAAAAACCCTGGAATTTGATGAGATTTAAGGTTTAAAGGTACTAAGATAATAAATAGAAGTTATCACGCTTTTTACCCAGTTCTTTAATACTTTTCGTATATATATATTTTAGTTATTTTACTGATATTCATAAACTAAACATCTACCTTTGGTTTGAATTTTTTGCCTCTGTAATTAAAAGTTGTTATTATTTTGTATCTTTGTGACCATAACTTTTTACCATTGACTTAAAATTAGGATTGGATTTGGGCAATTTTTTTTGTAAAAACCATCTACATAAATAAGTTGCAATGATATAATGATATACACATATCTAAATAGTCCTCTAAGAAATAAAAAAATGGTGGGTACGGTTTTAAAAACTATGCAACATTTCTGTACGGTTTTAAAATTATGCAACAAATGAGTGTTTCTTGCAAGAAAAACATTATTGCTTTGTCACAAGATCCCAAAAAAGCCATTTTTAATATTATTACAAGATTTTATTATATATATTTGTATGTAATGAAATCCCGTAGTTTAATTTTGACCAACTTATACCCGATCGGCTTTAAATTTGGCATGCTTGTATAGTTGCGGTGACAATACAATAATATAGCGTGATATATTTATGTGTATGATTATACATTGTTTGTTTTAGGTGTGGTTTCATTTAGTCTATCTATATATGTCTATCACAGCTGTTTAAAATGCATAGTTGTGGGAGAGTATTAAAATCAGCAGAGACGAATGAGTTTTCCTCAAACAGATTGTCATTTAAAGATCACCACCAAAAAAATTTAGACGGAGATTATGTTGTTTCTCTTCTTTAATAACTTCCAATAGGTATAGTCAACAATATTATAATTGCTGAAGTGTCTGGGTGTATGGTAGTAAGGACAAAATGTCTCAGTGGTTGTTTGAATCAAATGAGGAATATGGAACCTTTCTTTTATGTTTAGCTCCAATTATTCTCAAAGAAAATTTATCCCCTTAGCTCTACAAACATTTTTGGCTTTATTTTTGTGCAGTGTTTTAATGCTCCTCTTCTTACATTATCTTAAAACTTCAATTTGCTGAAGAAATTTTTAACGATTTTATGAAAGGTTTTATTTCAAACTATGACGTACATGCAATAAGCAGCCAATATTTTCTCAATCTAAGCCACATAGTTAATAACGTTAGACACTTTGGGCCATTGGAAAACATGAGTTCTTACCCTTTTGAAAGCATGTTGGGATTATTAAAAAAACCTTCTTAAAAGTGGAAGTAAACCTTTAGCCCAAATAGAAAAAATTATTTTGGAAAAAAATATTGCAGCATTCGCTATTAAAGAACAGATTTTTATTAACACAAATAGAGCCGAAAGTATTATTGAATTTGCATATTTTTTGTTTTGACGGGGTCATATTGTCTACATGAAAGGATTTAAAAAGGTTATTGGGTTTGAAGTTGCGTAGTTTTACTCCTTGAAAGTGTTCTTTTAAACGGACAATGGCCACAAGCACTACTTTCTAATTATTATTTATTTAGACTTGTTTGGCTACAGAATATAACTAAAAGCATTTTTACTTAAAAACAAACAAAACATATAAAACTAAAACCTAAACTTAATGGTGTTCAAGAAAACATTTTTTTGGGTACAATGCTAGTTTACGTTTTCTACATATAAAATAACTTTTTTTTGTGGAAAACATTGCAACGGGTCGGATTATCTTGACTGCATATCAAATAATTTATTCCGTCGTATTTTGAATGTTCGTGAAAGTTAGCAGATGGTCGGCTTGGTCCCTTTTTTGATATCTTTTAAAGCTCAAATGATCTTTATCTCCGCCTTAGGATCGGCATATTTACCAAGCTGATATCTAATGAATGAGTGATGAATGGAACGTACCACTTTTTCTCTCTTATTGACGTTCTGTATAAACTAATATTTTGATCGTCTTTATCCACTCTGGCCGCCTATGTTTTTGTTATATTTTTTATAACACATGCAAGGATGAGGTACAAGAATATTCTTTTTACCGATGATTTCGGAAAAATCTGAGAGGTATTGGATGCAATAGCTATGACGTTCTTGTCATGCCACTTGCATATCATGATGCCATTGTCGTCAGTTGTACAGTATTCAAAAATGCCTCTATCAGATTTTTTTAAGCAAGTTAATCATTTGAGCATCCTCTTTCTCTCCAGAATCTTCATTAGTATTTTCACAATTGACATTCCCTGGTGGAAAAATGTATATATTTTCTGGAATTTCACTCTCTATTTGTTCAATTTCTTTCAAAATCTTGTGAAATTTTAGCGGTTTCTTTCAGAATCTAAAAAATAAAAATGACTGCCTATTGGGCCACCGTACTTTTAAAAGAAACCCAAAATTTTGACTTTTCCTGTTGGTTTAATTTTTGAGTAAAAAAAACAATACCTAAAGTACTTACCTGTTCAAGAATAAGCGTCAAAAATTTTTCTTTCTTATCACAATGTTATTAAACATTACATTAAGTTTTTTCTTTTTAAACTGAACTCACTTGTTATAGAAAATGTATATTTTCTTAGAAACAATAAAAGTAATTTTAAGTTTTAGTTGAAAAAAACACTGCAACAAAGTTACTAATTTTATTTATTTATTTCAGCTTTTCTTTTCGTTTTATTATTTGCTATTCTTAGATTCTAGACATCGCTTTGACTCGCCACGTTTTTCTTTCCTACTATGCTGCACGGTCAGCGAGCTACACCCCACCGCTTTGCGCGCAAAGCCTGCTCGACGGGAGTATGGTAGGTGGAGATACGCGAGGCTATTTAAAGAGATGTCGAGCATGTTTCATGGCATTCAGTCCACCGACCGACCAGCTTAGTAGGCGAACATGTGTTAGTCTTAGAGGGATTCGAACCTTGCATCTGGTACGATAATAAGAAAACAGCCGTTGAAAGCGATCCTGCCTCTTACCCAGACTATTGTGTAAAAGATGGCAAGTTGTGCCGATATTTTTGGGATATATCCGATGCTATCGAAATGGCCGATCCGTGGAAGTTGTGTGTTTTAAAACCAGCACGACAAACCGTCTTACGAGAAAACCACGACTCGCCGGCAGCAGGGTATCAAGGCATTGCTAAAACCAATGCAAGAATCGCTCGTAAGTACTACTGGCCCAGCATGTTTCGTGAAATTACCCGTTATGTAAGAAGTTACTTTTCTTGTCAGGTACAAAACGTCACAACAAAAACCAGCAGGACAGATATGACCGTCAAAGAACCGCCGGCCTTGGGAAACAGTTACTACCGATCTAGTCGACTCGTTACCGACTTCGACGAAAGGAAATAATTATCTGGCTGTATTTCAAGACCGCTTTAAAAAATGGGTAATGTAAGAAGTGATTATCTCCTCACGGATAACGGCACGCAGCATACCGGTCGTCCGTTCCGAGAAATCTTAGGGGAAATGGGATCCAGCACCGCCTTACCCCAATTTACACTATAATAATCCGACCGAACGAACCAACAAGACAGCCAAGACTGCAATTGCACAGTTTTGCGAAGAAAACCACAAACACTGGGACAAACATCTAGCCGAAATCGTGTTTGCTATCAATACTTCACGTCATAACTCAACGGGATATTCACCTGCTTTCCTGAACTTTGTTAGAGAACTGCATGTACCACAATCTCTCCAAAGACGATTCCGAAGAGCCCGTGATATTTGACGAACCCGAGGATACTGACCGTCAAGCCGTAACTGCGCAAGCGCAACGACTACAGAAGTTCAACGAAGTATATGAAACCGAGGCTAAATTAGCTCCGAAATATTATACCGTGGTAAAAGTCGTGTCTGCAGTTGTCTATGATTTAAAAAATCAATCCGGTAGAAAGCTCTGTCACATTCACATAAAAGATTTAAAACCAGCATACTAACCATTCTGTTCCTTTTCAGCTTTATTTATCATGCCGAAAGATCCAGCCCGAGGGCCTCCACCTGGCCTCCACACACACCTCGTCTGGATGTACACACTATTAAAGTCAGAGCTGAGGAGGAAAAACAAAGATTAACAAGCGCGGTCCCCTATACCGTTGTTCTATCATTTCGGCAGGTGCATATTCACAAAAACAAACTTATATGTATATATGCTTTACATTCACTAAATACTGTTTATCTAGTTGACAGTTAAGCACCTGTTTCTGTACTTACCTCTTTGTACTTACCTGTATTTAACGCTAACTAATGATTCTTTAATTACCTGTCCTTATACCTGTCTGATTGATCTACCTGATAGTAATAATCAATCTCGCTAAATTGGCGTTTCCTCGGGGTATGAACCCCACTACCGAACTAATGCGCGCGCAGAGATGATAATGAGTGGGAGCATATAAAAGGCGATCCTCCGTAGTTGGGAAATCATTCTGAAAAATCCCGTCGCAAGCAAGGTCGAACATTTAACATCGTCATGGCAAGCCCAATTTTAGAACTTTTTGGTTCCTATGAAGATCTCTTTACAGAGGTAGAGTCTACCTGTAATGAGTCCAGTTCATCAACCACGACCGCTACACTGGACAGTATTAAAAAGACGTCTCAAGAAACAGACTTAATGAGTCCAGTTCATCAACCACGACCGCTACACTGGACAGTATTAAAAAGACGTCTCAAGAAACAGACTTATTTACAGAACAGACACATACCGCTTTCAAGAAATCAGAATATCTGACAAAAACCCGACAACTAGCGCCAAGACGGCCATCACTTTTGCGCATAAGGAAGAATATACCCAGTCTAATACAGTCTAAAGAAATAAATACCGTCAAACCTCCGGTTGCCTTGTGCAAACGTTCTTGCGCCAGACCTGGGAGGGGTTAGTCCAGAACAACACCGGCTATCGGTCATGTTTATTACCACCAACTGGAGCTACTTGATTCTTATAGCGACCCATTTGGGACTACTGACAGCCGGCCTTGGGGTGGGGTTACCCGAACTGTGGAAAGCACGTCCGAACTTGCAGACCTTTACCTTCCGGTGTATAAATACTTGTGTTGGCGATGCGGTCATCTGGGACAGCAACGGGAAGACTGCGTCGATAGACCAGTAACGTTCTCTTCCCGCTGTGGAAAACTAGGATCATTATCACGGACTGCCACTGTGCAGCAAAACATAAATCATGGAGAGATTTGAAACCTGTTTCGACGTCCCATTCCTACTCAAGCGTAAAATCTAATGTAACTGCTTTTATCTGCGATTCTACCGAAATAGCTCAAAGAAAAGTTACCTTTGCTGACATAATAATACCAACGGTTAACCCAACTGCAAGAAAAAATACCGTTTCCGTTGGTACTTAATAGAGCGTTAATAAACCATCAAAAATGGTGATACCGTAACAAAAATCGCTTATTTTTCTCCCGTATCCAAAAATAACCGAACCGGAGTCCGTTACTTTCGGAGGCTTACGGGACCCGTTCGGTAATTTTTTTGAAACCGACCAAAATCCTTTCCATGATATGTGCCCAACTTCTGTACTGAACATTTTTTGAGGTTATTGTGTTATTGTTATTTTGTTAGTGGAAGTTGATTTTTTTCTTTAAAAACTTACGCTGAATTCGGCGAAAATTAGGCTTAGATTTAGTGAAGAAGATGACTTACTTCTACTAAAAGAGGTTGTCTCTATAAATCCATTCGAAGACCATGCACGATGGGAGGAAATCAGAGCTCATGTAGAAAATGTTACAGGAAAAAACTTTAAACTTAGATCCATTAAGGAACACACCGATTTATTGGTGAACAATTTCCTTAAAAAGGAGAAAATTATGAAAGATAAGTAAGTATATTTTATATAGGTAACATAATCCATAACCTAAAAAATTACCATTAAAGGCGGGTTTACCCAAATTTTCATATTGATAATTTATAACCTAAGCACAATTTTCTTCTTAGTCATAATGTTAAATACATTATTTGGATTCTAACTCTCCTACATGGAGCATTTTTAATATAAAACAAGAAGTGGGTTGACGTCCCAACTCCACAGATTTCAAACGATGATGTAAATAACAAGCCATAGTTTTTCAAAAATTATGGCTCATTTAGTTCCATTCAAACATTTTCCCAACGCGTTTCGGCCTTACTGGGCCATTTTTCAAGGGTTCTAAAATAAAATGACATAGTTAAAACTAAAAACAATAAAAGAAAATTTAAGGTTAGCCAATTACCTTCTATGATCAAAACTATAACAAACAAACAAAAAAAACATCAAGATGTAAAAATAACATTAACAAGTTGAAAAAAGGAGGACATTAGGACAGTGGTTAAAACTTACATAAAAAAACAAGTTTTTCATCATCGTTTGAAACCTGTGGAGTTAGGACGTCAACCCACTTCTGGTTTTACTTTAAATACATTATTATTACTAGAAGTGTTTAACCAAGTTTTCATAGTTATAATTCACAATTCATAAGCACAGTGCATAATTTAAAAGTTGGTTAATTTTAACTTTATGCAGTATCAATATGAAAAAAGTAAAGAAAACAATTTGGTTGGTTGATTTCAGAATGGGAGCAATTGATTTTAGCTGATATTAGAAAACAGAAATTTAGCAAGAAGGAAGAATACCTAACCTGTTGAGGTTAGGTAAAGAAAAACATTTTTTCCCTTCTTTTTTGTCAATTTGGTATGTCAATTTTCAAAATTTATCCTAATGCACTATGCTTATAAACTCTTGGATAAACAGGTGCTGTTAAATTTTGTATTAACACTAAAATTGTGCTTATACACTATGAATTAAAGTTATGAATTATCAATATGAAAAGTTGGGTAAACCTGCCTGTAAATTTACAGTCTTACTCATGCATACACCAGTGGGTTACGGTACATAATCCAGACAGAAAAACTATACATTTTAGAGTGCCAAGTCTTTTTGAAAACAGTAGTTTACCAATTTAAAAATTTATTTAAATACTGAAAATTAAAAAAAAAGATGATTTTTATTAAGACCACCAGTGTTAGGGCCGGTTCATCGAGAGCTAGTACTAGTAAGAGCTTTTTTTGCTTTTTCACATACTTATTTAATCCACTTTTTGCACTGTAAACAATAGTTTATCACATATTTTGTCCAAATAAACACTAAAACTTGCATATTTTTACTTTTTCTATCTTTTTTGATCAAGAGAAGTTTTTTTTTAGCTTCTTACCAGTACTAGGCATTTTATAGTTTAATTAAATTTTTTTTGCATTAAACTTGACCAATTAAAACAAATGAATTATTCCTCAAATTATGTTGTGAAAATCCTCTCATTGCGTCTGAGCCAACCTGAGCCAACCTAACCCAACTTGAAAGACAGAGTTGGCAAGATATCTTTTTAACTATTCACAGAAACTATACTACAATAGTATGTATGAATCAAGGGTATTAGATTTGTTTTAAGTTCTAGAAGACCAAAACGACAATGTTTGTCTGTTAGTAAGCGTGTTTGTCTCTATACAAAATTTCTCTAGAACAGCTAAACTCTTTAAAACCTAATCTTGATAAAAGTCAGTATGACACATACCTAAGGATCTATTTTCTAACCATTAACATATTTCTTTTAAAAGTTTTTTTGGTTTTAGATCTGGAATTGAAGAAGTTTGGACTGAAAAAGATGTCCTTTTAACTGACATAATTCTCCTGATAAAGGATTTTGAAACTCGTCAAAAACCAACAAAAAAAAATGCTATACAGGTCTTGCGAAAGAAAGGACAAGAAGAAAGAGACTACTGGGCAGAAAAATTTGAAAATTTGGAAAACATTGAAATTCAAAACTCTCTGTTTGAAAATGGTAATTTATAATAAGGTTTAGATTATTTACAACATACCATATAAAAGTCCTCCTTTGCCCACAAGATCTTTTTTTAACTTTTTTAGTCCACCATACCAATATGGTGTGGGGGATTATTAAAATCGTGACTTTTCAACGAAAATAAAAAGTTGTCTGTTGTCTGTCTGTATACATGATAACTAAAGAACGCCTTAATCGATGTTAATGAAATTTTATACAAAAATCCTCTATCGGCTCACCATGAAGTGATTAATTTTTGGGTAGGGTGGTGGTGGATTGAAGGGTGGAAGAGGAAGAAAAAATTGTAACTTTGGAACAAAAGCAAGTAGAGATATACGGTTTTCAGACTTAAGTTTCCATGAATACGTACTACAAATTTTGTTATAAAGTACAAATTCGTGGAAGCTTTAGTTTCAGAGTTATTTGAAAAAACGTTAAAATATATTAAAAAAATCATAACTTTAGAAGTAAAGCAGCTATTGATATGCGGTTTTCAGATTTTGGTTTTCATAAATATTACCCAAAAAGTTTGCTATAAGGTTGAAATCTTTCAAAGCTATAGTTTTTAAGATATTTTCATTTCCTTTCAACATAAAATAATTGATTTTATGGTGGACTATCCGTGCTTTCTAGCACCAATTTTTTTAATTTAAACCTTATACAATAGCAGGCATATACTAGTTTTTGAGGCAGTATTAATGATCCATAACTTACTGGTGATATAAAATAAACACTATAACTAGCTAACCAGTGTTTTTTAGCAGCCAGCTTCAATATAACAGTGTAAAATTTTAGGTTGGTTCAGTTAGGTTGGGCTCGTTTGTAAAGTATGGGTAGGGTTGGAGTAGTTTTAAGATGTTCTCTGCAGTTTTTCTTTGGAAAACCCAACCTAAACCATGTTTTAAAACAGGCTGCTGAAAAGCTGCTGATTTAATGCTGGTAGTAGGCTATGGGTTATTTTGTAATTCTACTTAAAATAAATTGTGCCAGCATAAAATTATTTTTTTATAATCTCATAAACTACAGCTCTGACAAACTTATTTATGTTAGCACACTTTTTGTTGAAAATTTAATTAAACCATCAAAAATTACTAATTAGGCTATCACGTCCCAGACAGTTAGATTAACTAACTGAAAGACAGACACTATCACAAAATTCTGTATTTAGTTTTTTTTTTATCCAAATAATTCATTCTTAGTGAAAATAAAAAGTTTTTTTGCTAATTTTAATAGAACCTTCAATACTGATATGAATCGCTTAAAATTGTGTTACTTTTTACAATTACTGGATTTTTCCCTGACCTTTTATGTACAGTAAGAGAATAGGCGCTGCGCACATAGAGAAGAATCCGACTTTTAATAATTTCTTGACAACTACTGCACTGATAAAAACAATTTAACCCACTCTGAATTCTGCTTTGTATCCCTCTTCTTTTATACCCCTTTTTATTTTTTATAAACCTTACACTTCTCGGAAAAGAAAACAAAATTTAGTTTGTATCTGATCTATTTTTTTATATTTTTCTCAAAAGCTGTTTGGTTTGGGAGATAATGTTAAGAATGTAAAAGATGAGAAATCCTGACAAGAATCCAAAGTGGGTTCAGCCATTTCCAATAGTGCAGTAGTTTTGTTTTCCAACCAAATTATCATTAACTGAGAAAAAATTTTAGTGACAGCACCAAAAAAGAGAACCTGATTTTTTTTGAAAATGCTCTGTCACCGTCGATTGGTATAATATAGAAAGAGTCAAACAAAAATCATGTCATTACAAATCTGTATAAATTTCACTATATCGCTGGCCTATGTGCAATACCTTGCAAGTGCATTTAATAATTTTTTGGGAAACTGAATAAAAAACTTCTTATTTTGTCAGTTGTAGGTACATATGTGTGTGGGAATTTGTTTTTGCGTGGTTAAGCCGACGGTGATTGGTGTATGCTGTTTTTGATGGCTCTCTCTCTCTCTCTCTCTCTCTCTCTCTCTCTCTCTGATATGCAACAAAACTATAGTTATAGTTTCAAAAATACTACTTTTTTCCCAATTTTAGACCCAACTAAAGAAATTATAATAATAAATGCAAGTAATGTTAGCCTAGAAGAATTAGTGGATGTACCAATGGAGACATCAAGAAGTAATGAAATTCCTCCAGTAAAAACGCCAACAATTGAAAAACAAAGAGTCTCGGGAAGTCAGGGAGGCGGCCGAGGATCTAAAAGAACTTAAGGTATATTTAGTTTAAATTTATTTAAACATTTTTTAATCACAATCAAGATTTTGAAAAGTGTGCTGAAGTTATCAGGATTTATATGATGTGCTTATTCTGCTCTGTGTTGCGTAATTGCAAAGATATTTGTGATTTTGTGCCACGTGCAACTTTATCCATATGTTATACTTTTTTATAATATTTTTTTTTAACAGTGACAGTCACCCTGACATCTAAAACACACAATGACAATCTTAGTAAAAAATACGGTTAAAAAACTGGGTGAAATCTATACAAAATTCAGTCAAAAGCATAACATCTTGCATAACATACATAGATGAAGTTGCACATGGTAGAAAACCACGAATGTTTTTGCAACTACACAACACAGCAGAATAAAGTAAATCATTTAAATCCTGGCCTCTTTAGCACACTTTTTATGCCAAAATTTTAAATTCGATTGGAGACGTGCACAGCCCCTTTAAGATCCAATTTGTTATATTTTATTTTAGTCCCTGTTAGAGTTAGGGCCCGAAGGCAGGCTATGCAACGACAAGGGTTACAATATTTAGAAGAGTATGATAAAAGACAATTACAAATAAGAGAAAAAGAGCTAGAGTTAGAAGAAAGAAAATTAAAACTGCAGGAAAGACAACTAGAGGTTGAAGAAACAAAATCCAGAATCCTGGAGAAAACAGTTGACACATTTGTAACACTGGTAGCAAACAAAATAATTTCTTACTTCAACAATGTTATTTAGTTTTTTTTTAGTTATGTTTGTCTTTGTTTTCTAACGTATGTTATTAGTGAATGTTCTGTTCTTTACAAATATTGGCTACTAGAAGAAGGTTAAGTAATAATCAGTCATGAGATAAAGACTATTTTAATCAAGATATAAGTGTAGATTTAAAGAGTATTGTTTTAGTTTATTTCAGTATTATGTTATTGTGCTTATTTTGCCAAATATAGATATAAAAGATTCAGAGAGGTTATCCTTAAAAAACTGGATAAGTTGTTTTTTATAGTTTTAATTACTATTGTTATTAGCTAATATTTTAAATATAGGTTTTCTAGTTTGTTCAAAGTTATTTTAATGTTGAAATAAAAATTAGATTCGTGTTTTTTATCGACAAACCAATAAAATAAATAAAAATATTTTGAGTTGTTTATTATTATAAAGCCAAAAAAAAACTAATAAAACTAATTACACTCGAAGCAAGCTATTCTGTTAGGTAATTTCATTCAATTTCCATCAATGATTGCCCTTAATATTCTCATGTCTATTTTTTTAACAGTGGCTAGACCAGGTCCCTATTAACTCGTTTTTTATCTACGCCATCGGATCAAACATACTGTAGCTAAACTGTAAAGAAAGCTTTGACATTTAAAACTTTCCAAATTTTGAAAATGAAGATTATTTTGTATAACAACATTGACAGCGGTGGTTGGCTAGTGTATAAACTACAATTTTAATAAACCAGGTGTGCATGGGCGATTAAACTACCCATACAGCAAGAATATTGGTACAATGCGTAAATATTCTTGAAACATTCGGAATGTCCAAAACACATCCTGTGAATGTCCAACAGTCCACGATTTTATTATTCACTGTATATTCAGAATGGATGTAATCTGAACATTGCTTTTGTGCATATGTAGATGCTATATATATTCAAAAATGTAATGTTCAGGTTACATCTATTTTGAATATTCAGTAAATAATAAAAAAGTGGACTATTGGACATTCACAGGATGTTTTTTGGACATTCCGAATGTTTCAAGAATATTCACACAATATACGAATATTCTTGCTATGGGTAGTGCATTAGTGTCTCTAATTATGCAAAAAGTACCCAAAATATACATTACAAATATATACCCAAAACTACCCTAAATATTCTTCCAACACAGGAGGTTGAAGTCCAAAAAATGATGTTGTTACCCCACTATGGTACATACATGTGTGGCAGTTTGTAAAAATAATGGCTGCTTTATAGATAGCTTCTATATCCTGCAGTTGCAACTTTTGGTTTTTTTTTAAATCAGGAAATGAAAAATACTGCAGGATTTTTCCAAACCCCCATTCTACTGCAGTTCTTACTACAGACATGCTTGCATGCATTGAAATTTGCTTGAACAGCATTTTGTCCATTTCCAGGAAATGGTGTTAATATTAACTCCCTCAGTCCATACCCTTGGTCCGCAAAAAGAACATATTTGGTCCCATCTGGAAACACACATTTTTACCCCAACTGTTCATAGAAGTTTGTTTCCCTTAATATTCCGGCATCATGGCGAGCACCGGGAAATGCTCCCATACTGCTAACAATAATGCCATCGGGACACATAACTGTTTGATATTTTACACAATACTGTCTTTTGTGTCCAGAATAGTATAGCTGGTGGTCAATTGACGATGGGCGACAAATAGGTCTGGCAGTACTATCCAAGAACCCCCAGCAGTTACCAACAGCAGCCCCTCGATTTCTTATACCCTAAAAAAAATACAGAAGTTTTTTTTTTACCAGAATTCTCTGCAAAAATCTAAATCATCAAATGACTTAACTATCAGAAGATGGTGTTGTTATTTATGCACAAGATGTGGTAATTAAGTGTAAAAATCTATTTAGATCCCGAAGCCCATTTGAGAGTAAGGTAACAGTATAGTATCCAGTTTTCTTTTATTTTAAGCTTTTCATAAAAAATTCTATGTAGGCACTTTCTAGTGCCCTAAAGAATAGAAATTTACCAACGCAGATAATTTTTTTCTATTCTTTTGTCAAAACTAACCCAAACCAAAGGTCAAAACTAACCTAACCCAAAGGTTAAAAGACAAAGTATTTATGATGAAAAAATTAAAAAAAAAACACTTTTACATTACCTACAGGCTAAAAAACGCTAACCAAAGTATTTTATTTATTTCACGAAAATAGATTAAAATGAAAATTAAAACTTGCCTGGGCATAATATTCCATTCTCTCTCTATTGAGCCACGGAATTAAGCGAATATCCTCCAAAAGGTATGCAAATTCCTCAGCCATAAAATTAAAAACAAAATTGGAAATAGCTGACAAGGCCATGATGCTTCTGTTAAACATTTTTGCCAATTCATAAAGGCGATTGGGGTAAGCCAATCTCTTTAAAGCTATGCATAGAGCTTCCACTCCTAAAATAAAAATAAATTACTTAAAATATATCAAAAATTGGTTGGCAAGCATGTTGTGTTCTAGATATATAGGAAAGCAAGACACTAAAAACTAATATACAAACCTTCACGAATTTCATTGGGAATCCTTAGGTCCCTGTATAGTCTTCCCATGTCTTACTTTTCAAATCTAAACTCTCGAACTACTTCCAGTAGCCAATATTGACTGTAGTGGTGGATCATCAATGGGATGTTCATTGAAAATATTTTGAAGAATCAGAATTCTAGCTAAATTAGGATCTCTTCTGTGATTTAAAATTAAAAATTCTAAATCCATGTTTTAATACAATAGGAATAACTTTTTTTAAAGCACAAATGAGAAAACACGGTTTTAAAATTTTTGGAAAATTTGGGGTTAACGTGTATCTTTTCTTTTCTATTTATGGGCAGCTTGTATGTGGGAAAAAAGACATATGGCTATCTGGCCTGAAAATTAAGGTTACGGTAATCATTGGTATTTGTGGTTTAATAACTCTTTTTAGCACCTCAATTACGGTAATACGGTAAGGAAATACGGGAATCTTAAATTAGTGGTCTATTAACGCTCTAATGTTGTTCCTACCCCAAACGGTACAAACCATGTCAACAATGCAGTTGACGTTCGGCCAACACTTTTTGTCTAAAAAAAAACCTGTAAACCGACCGTTTCACCCAGGTGATGTACCAGGAAAATGCCTGAGGAACCACCAGTCAAAGTAGTCACGACGACTGGTGAGGTACCAAGTACAACGAATGTTGTACGTGAGGAACCATCAGGTGTTTAGTCCTCCTGAGAAAAGAAGTTTTTTTAGTTTCGCGAATTTATTTTAGTTTCCTTTATGTTAGGGAGCCCGGTTAGGAAAATTAAATTGTCTTGTATTTGAAATTTATGTTGGAAAATATTTGGGTTAAAATATTTTTTTTTAAAGAAAGGTGGGGGGGGGGTAACGAAGTTACTAATTTTATTTATTTATTTCAGCTTTTCTTTTCGTTTTAGGTACTTCATGCCTCATAATTTCTGTAATGTCTATGACGTTTTAAATTGCTATTCTTAGACTGTAGACATTGCTTTGACTCGCCATGTTTCCCTTTCCTGCTATGCTGCACGGTCAGCGAGCTACACCCCATCGCTTTGAACGCACAGCCTGCTCGACGGGAGTATGGTAGATGGGGATACGCGAGGCTATTTAAAGCGATGTTGAGCGCGTTTCATGGCATTCATTTTATCGACCGCCTGCCGTGCAATGAGTCCAGTTCATCAACCTCGACCACTACCCTGGACAACATTAAAAAGGCCTCTCAAGAAACAGACTTATTTACCGACCAGGTACATACCGCTTTCGAGAAATCAGAAATATCTGACAAAAACCCGACAACTAGCGCCGTCAAGACGGCCATCACTTTTGCGCATAAGGAAGAATATACCCCCTCCAAAACCAAACAAGAGAATATAAGGGGAACCAACCGCGTTACAGAGGCCAGCCCACCAAAGCATCTCGAATCGAATAAACCGCCGCTCATTAATTCCCGAACAGAGCAGTCTAAAGAAATGAATACTGTCAAAGTTCCGGTTGCCTCGTGCAAAAGTTCTTCCGCCAGACCTGGGAGGAGTTCGTCCAGAATAACCCCGGCTACCGGTCATGTTTATTACCACCAACTAGAGCTAACTGATCCTTATAGCGATCCATTTGGGACTGCTGACATCCGGCTTTGAAGTGAGGTTACCCGAACTGTGGAAAGCACGTCCGAACTTGCAGACCTTTACCTTCAGGTGGATAAAGACTTGTGTTGGCGATGCGGTCGTTCGGGACATCAACGGGAGGACTGCCTCGATAGTCCAGTAAAGTTCTGTTCCCGCTATGGAAAACTAGGATCATTATCACGGGACTGACACTGTGCAGCAATACATAAAACATGGAGAGATTTGAAACCTGTTTCACCGTCCCATTCTTACTCAACCGTAAAATCTAATGTAACTGCTTTTACCTGCGATCGTACCGAAAGAGCTCAAAGAAAAGTTACCTTTGCTGACACAACAACCACACCGGTTAACCCAACTGCAAGAAAAAATACCATTTTCGTTGGTACTCAATGTTGTTCCCACCCCATATGGTACAAACCATGTCAACAATGCAGTTGTGCATTCGGCCAACATTTTTTCTAAAAAAAAACCTGTAAACCGACCGTCCAGCCTGGTGAGGTACCAGGAAAATGCCTGAGAAACTACCAGTCAACGTAGCCACGACGACTGGTGAAGTACCAGGTACAACGAACGTTGTACGTGAGGAACCATCAGATGTTTAGTCCTGCTGAGAAAATTTTTTTTTTTCAGTTTCGCGAATTTATTTTAATTTCTTTTATATTAGGGAGCCCAGTTAGGAAAATTAAACTGTCTTGTATTTCAAATTTATGTTGGAAAATATTTGGGTTCAACACGGATATATATTTGGTATGTGGGATATTATAGTCGGTGCCTCGGTATACATGCCTATAATTCTTTTAAAAATACGTTCTGGTCGTATTATAGTCATGTTTCACGTCACGTTTCTATTACATTTATATCACCTGTATGAGCTAGAACGTAACTTATTGCCGGCATGTAAGTATATGACTATTACTTTACAGGAATATTTAATTGTTATGTGGGGTATTACCGCTGGCTCGAAATACGGGTAATAGATCTCTTTTTTTCTAATGCAAGGCAAAACTATATCCATGGGTTGGCCCTGTATTGTCTGACCGGTTAGTGAGTGAGAGTGAGACAGTACTATTGCTGGGAATCGGATTACCTTTAGGATTGTCTCGTTCTCTCTCGTGCATTAACGCTGGATCGGAATACGGTTAATGCATCTCTCTCTAACACAAGCTTTATTTAAAGTATGACGACAAGGATACTTGTAAGTAGAGGTGAGACGGGTTACCGCTGGATCGGAATACGGGTAACACGTCTCTCTCTATCAAAAAGCAAAGCTACATATATAGGTCAGTCCTGTGTTGTTGAACCGGTTAGTGAGTGAGAGTCAGACAGTACTATTGTGTACAGTATCGTCGCTATAATGTATCTAGTGTAGTCACTGTTTCGTTGACTAACAGAAATCTCATCTACCGGTATAGCAGAGTAAATAAAGTAATCCCGCTATGTTGAGGGGGGGCGTATTAAGGAGCTTTCTACCATTAGCATTAAATAGTAGGGAGATTTTGGTCAGGTTTTTTGTCAGTCTGTTACCCTTAATTTTATTCTGGGCAGGTGCAGTAGCGCTCTGTCAGTCTGTTACCTTTTTAGAAGATTTTTAGGTTTTGTTTTACAAAAATTTTGTGTATTTGGATTTTATTTTTTATTAACCGTGTTTATAGTAGTAGTGGGGTGCCTTTTTTACCGTTTTTTTTTGTAGCAAACAGGTGAGTAAGTACAAATAAGTTTGCAGAGACTAGATTTTTTCTATTACTCCACCAAAGATATCTTGCAAAATCATTTAACTGACTAAATTTATGTTGGTGTGTCCGTCTCCCAGTCCTATCACTAAATTAATATTTTCCTCCATGACATGGTTAGAAAAGCAAATAAAAAAACTGAGAAAAAACAAAAGTCAACAAAAGAGTAAGGTTATGTTTACCGCCAAACGATTGATGTTAAAAAGCTCTATTTTTAATCTCTTGAAATTACCTTTATTTACGGTTACGGTAACCATAAGAGTAACGAAATTTTCCGTTAAACTGCTTGAACAAAATCTCCCTATTAAATACCGGGGTTTACCGTAAAAGTTATGAGACATGCAAGTTACCGATTATTTCTAATATTTTCCTTCCTTTTTTTTTGTATACCGTTAAATGCTAAATAAAGTGAACTGTTCATTTAAAATGAATTATAATAAATCCGCCATGTTGAAAAATTGGTTGTTTTACTCGTGTTACTTAGGTTAAGAATCGAGATAGCTAGACCTCTGGTTTAACCGAGTCCACTTTTTAAAAGCTACCCGACGCTGTGGGCCCTCCACCACATAAATCCAGAGGGTGGCGCCCGAGATGCTTGTTGGATTATCTCTCAGAGGAGTAGTTAATCTAACAGAAACCGATGCCTACCGCTTGAAAACGTATGTATACAACGTTACAACACCAAAATATTTTTGACCACACCCTGTAGGTATACACAAACTCTAACCTCAAATTTAGTAAAATAGTAAATAAAAATAAGACTACTTTTTATATAGTTTTAAAGAAAATAGAAAGAAACAAGCACTAAATAAGAAATTTTGCTTACCCCTCATTAGCCATGTTACAGGTCAAACAAAATGTAGTTATAAATCACTTAAAAACAAAACTCAGTACAATCGTAAGCGGTTGGTAAAATGTATGTTTTAAAACTGTAGATGGTTGCCATCTATCAAAAGATGCTTGTAACTATTCAGCACAGAAATCTGCACATAGGCTTTTAAAAGGACGGTGGCCTTATCTGGGCCTTTAAAAAATTAATTCTTAAAAATATGTGTTTTGCAGCGAACTGTGTTGGTGTGTGGTGACTTCTTACTAAAAACAATGAAATTATTAAATTATGTCCTAATTACGAAAACGAGAAAAAAGTTTTTTATATGGATCTAAAATTGCAAAAGCATTTGATTTATTTTTTTCTCAATAAATCAAACTTTGATTTCTTTACCTATCCATTTCCATCTTCCAATATCCATATTTATTTAGCCCAAGAAATTTTCAGTAACAATGTAAATATTACTAAGGACGATATAAAATGCAAATTATTAGGCCTAAGTTACAACACTAAATATTAATAATTTCTACCATTCATACATAATTTTGATTTATTTAATATATAAATGAACTAATTGTATTAAATAAATTAGTTAATTTTCTTGTAAATTGTCAGTTTTGTGTTTGTTGTTCATTTTAAATTAGATACCTGCCTAGGGTTAATAGTTTTGTATAAAATTTTATACTTGGTTTGACTTTTTTTAAATAAAAAATTTATGTCCATAGTAAAAATTAAGACAAAACTTCATTACGACTAAGACTAACTACCATACCACTACATTACTATAGATCCTCAATGCCATGGTAAGGATTAGTAGGGGTCTGGACCCTCGATTAAATCTTTGAGGCCTACTAGTTACAAAATATTTAATAAAACATCTACTCTATCTACTTACCTCAATGCCGTTATTTTTTTTTTCTTATGACACATATAAAAAACCCAAATACTTAAGTATAAATCCACTAAAATTGTTTATTTTTCATTTTTAATAAAACGAAAAAAATGTTAATTGCAACAAAATAATCATTTAAACATCTTTTATTTCTTAAGGACCGAATTTCGTGTTTCCTTAAGCAACATAAACCAATAAAACTAAACTAAAAAAGCCTTTTTATCAGCAACAATTAACGTTAGGAAATAGAAACAATAGGTTTTATAGGTTCTTACTTATAAATTAAAACAACATACCAATATTAGAATAACTAGGTAACAAAAAACTAAACAATAATCTAGATCACAAGTCACAGTAACTTTTAGGCACTTATATATTACATAAAACAGCCTATTAGAACATAAAAGTAGATAACAGGACTAAGTTATACTTTATCGTACGAACAAAACAAATGAATCTTTAAAAATACTAAATATAGAAACCCTATAAAATATACTTATAAAAAATCATACCATTTTCATTTTCTTTCAGATTCATAACCACTGTCACTTCATCCTCTGACTCTTTCCTCAGTTACTTCTCTGAATAACTGTCAGAACTGTTATCTGAACCAATTTCAGGTTGTGTGACAGACTCAGTCTTGTTCTCCATTTTCGTAAACCTTGTATTACTATGCTTAAAGAACACATTTTTGAAAAACTCATTTGTAACCGGGAATGTAAATAAATTATCAGGTTTTAAGGACAATTTATAACAAACATCCAAAATATTTATAAGGTTATTAAACGCTTATTAAGAACCCCTCCTACTCAAACCAGTCCAATAAAATTTTGTTAGCAGCTCCTCTGAAAACATGATACTTGCTAACCTATAGCAGGCTTGTTTTGATGGAATTAATGATCCAATGGAACTAAAAACATTGTTAAAAACCTTTTCTTTGTAACTTTTGTCTTACAGATCATGCTCAAATTCTCAAAAACTGGTAAATTTGTTTTTTTTAATATCCTTGATCTTGTCAATCCGAACCACAACTACAGCATAATTTTCATATACACTGTTCTTCCCTGAAACAAAAACAGTATTTTAGAAAGATATTTTTAAAAATCAGTATAAAAATACACTTTTGTCCACATGCCCATACTTTGTTAAGATAAGAAAAAAATAGTTTTAAGGAAGGGTTCGATTAATATTCTAAAATAACGAGAGGCAAACCAATACAGCAAAAATTATAGGTTTTGTCAGGTCACAGCTGTCCAATTTTAGGTTCTGTCAAGACCAGAAAGGACTTGGTAGGACCTAGAATATGGACAAAATTTGGGGATTAGTTTGCCTCTCGGTTCTACAAGAATGTAAAAAACCAACAAAAACCTCTCAGAAAATCCAGTAGTAAAAGCAGTTGACAAGAACGAATAAATTACAGTACTTACATCCAATAATGGCATTTTGTAGTTCAGTTACTGCCTCCCTTATTGTAGAAAGCTTTTCAGTTTTGTCAGAAAGATGGATGTCAGTCTTGTGCCTTTCAACAAGAGTATTATCATCATTACTGCTTTCATGTATCCAAAGATTTAGAAGGAGGCGAGGGCACACGCGAGGCTTTCTCAAAATCATATTTGGGCAAGGAGGCCAGTAAGCTTGTCTCAGTTTTTTTGTTAAGTTTTTTTCAGATCAGGTTTTATTAAAATCATATACCCATTTTTTAAAGTCTTGTCTCTATTTGAGCTCTACATTTTCTTCTTCTGTGCGTCTATTCTTGAATCGAGAGAAAATTTGCTTCCAGGGAGTGAAATTTTCTCGCTACTATGCATTTCATTGGTCCAAATCTTCGGTTTAAATCGGTTTCTCTCGCTTTTGCCCGATATTGATCGAATGTAATTATTGGTCTTGACTAGAAGAATTACTTTCGATCAATATCGGGCAAAAGCCAGAGAAACCGATTTAAACCGAAGACTTGGACCAATGAGATGCCTAGTGGCGAGAGAATATGTAGGTAGTAAATTTTCTCTCGATTCAATAATAGACGCACTGATGTTGAGAGGTTACATATCTGATCACATGCGGCAGATGCTTGCATGTATAGAAAGATCTGGTCTTTCTTAAGAATACACCTATACTGCTTCTAAGTATTCTCATTATGAATTCTGGTAGCATTTGACTGCTCCTTATGGACAATGCTTTTCAAAGGGTCTCAAGTTTGTGATTATTCACCTACCCTGTACAGTTATTTGTACACCATCCCTTTGTCTATTTTAAGACTTTAGATTTAGACAGTTGTTGGGCAAAACAAAAGTTATTTATTTGTAAGTCACTCCCCCAGATTAACACTGTCACTCATTTGAAATGAAAGAAACGCAGCTCTCACAAAAAAATAAAAAAATTGTATTTTTCGGGGGATTTCGTTACCGGAAAGATCGAGAGCATAGTCAATCATCGACCTTCAGATGTACAAAAGCAGGATGCAATGGTCGTTTAGTTATAAATGATAAGTTACCTAGGTACTTTCAAATCAAAATTAGCAACGCGCTCCAAAATATTTTTAAACCTATTTTTTTTTATTTTGTTTTAGTTGGTGGGGAGCACAAGCCTACCACTGTTCACAATCACGCTCCTGACCCAGCATTGAACAAAGTTTGTATGTTTAAAACACACACAAAAGAACTATCGAAAAACACCAATGAAAGGCCTAGAAATATTACACAGTCTGCCATCGCCAGAAATGTAGATTGTGAAGAAACTTCAGTGGTGTCGCCAAGCTATGAAGCAAGTCGACAAATAATTTATCGGAAGAGAAAAGCCCTATCTCAAATTTTTTTAGAAGAAACAAGCAAAGAACCACTTATCAGAACTACAAGTAAGGAAGAATCGTTTTTACTATGGGATTCAGGTGAAGATGATAATCAAATTATAATTTTTGGCACTAGAGAAAACCTTCAACTGCTTCTTGAATTTTCTCACTGGAGCATGAATAGTACATTTGACGTTTCTCCGACATCATTTCAACAAAGCAAAGCAATACCATTGTTTTATGCACTTTTAAGAAAGGAAACTTACGAGAGGTTCTTTAGCCAGCTTCTGCTATTGCAGCAAAATTTGAATCCAACTTCAATTTTAACAGATTTTAAGGTATTTGTTATTGGTGCTTTAAAATCAGTTTTTCCACGCACCGAAGTAGTGGGATGTTTTTTTATTTAGCGCAAAGCTTGTGGAGAAAGATTCAAAAATGTCACCTGACAAAGTCATATTTGGAGGATGAGGATAGCTTACGTCCCAGTAAACGACGTTCAGTTTGCGTTTGAAATAATAAGAGAAGATTATCCCGAAATATTAAAACCCATCGTTTCCTACTGGGAGGACTACTATGTTGGAAGAAGATTAAACGTCGTTCAGGCCCGATTAAACGAGTAAACACTAACATGCAAAAAACCAACAATTCTTTGGAAACCTGGCAAAATAGCTTCCAGAAGGTATTGGACTCCCACCATCCTTCATTGCAAAAATTAGTGGATAACTTAGTTCGGGAACAAAATCTAACAGACATTCGTGTTTCAAGGCATCAGGTGTACGCAAAAGTGAGTCGTCTTCCAATAAATACGTAATACAGAAGCAAAGAATAAAAGTATTAGTAGAGGAATACTCACTTAGAAACGTCCAGGAATATTTAAAAAACATCTCTTATAATATTACTATTTAGTTCGTTAAAAAAATGTTTTTTTTTTGTGTTTAATGTTAGTGTTGTATATCTGTTGATTTTTAATAAAAGTTATTTATTAAATATTATATGTAGATATATTTTTATAAAAAAATACAGCTTTATAACGCGCTTATTTAGATGAATAGGCGCCTTTTTGTATCGCACCGTTTCATAACGCGCTCAACTAAACTGGCGCTATTTCGTTACGCGCCGTTTTGTTACGCGCTGTTTTAAAATACGCTATTTTAAATAGGCGCCGAAATAAACGCTCTGTTTTAAAACGCGCTATTTCGTTTAGCACCATTTTGTTATAGAGCCTTAAAGAAGAGGCAGCCATGAGGCTGTGGAGTGCTGGTCAGCACTTAATAGATTTTTATTTCTAGTTTCATATGGTGCGTTAATAGTTTTTTTTTGAAACAATAATATGTTATTCCGAACAAAGCAAATTAATTCATATATATATATATATATATAAACCAGCACCATTCAGGAAATCCAAATCTTTAAAGATTTGGCGACAAAATTCTCCAAATTTTAATCCTTTAATGATTCGTAAAGCGTACTTTTGAAGTATAAAAACCCTGTTAATATTTTTAGCCCCACCCCAATGAAAAATGCCGTATTTTAAATATGAGTAAAAGTTTGAGTAGTTCTCAATCCAAAAGAGACAGATGACAACTTTTTACACAAGTTATCAATATGTGAGCTATAATTTAAGTGATTTGTATCATCAGCATACGATATAGGAATAACTGTCAAGTCTTTGAGAGCACTATGCAGATCGTTGGCATAAATTATAAAGAGCAAAAGTCCAAGTATAGATCCTTGTGGCACCCCTAAGTTAATATTCGCGATGCCTGAGAATATTGGACCTTTGTCAGATGACATTTTAACCCTTTGCGTCCGACCCTCCAGACATGATTTAAACTATTGCAATGGAACACACCCCTAATTCCGTAAAAATTTAATTTTTTAAATAAAATGTAGTGGTTCAAAATGTCAAAAGCTTTACTTAAATCAATATATAATGCAATGCCAATTTCTTTTTTGTCTGTAATTTTATTTATCTCGTATAAAAACGAAAATAGGGTGGTTTCCAAGCTTTTACCCTTCACAAATCCATTTTGAGATGAATGTATAATACTGTACTTTTTTAGGAAAGAGTAAAGTTTGTTTTACATAATTTTTTCGTATACTTTGGAAAAAGTACTTAACAAGCTAATTGGACGAAAATTGGTAAAGTCTGTCGGATCTCCTTTTTTGTAAAGAGGCTTTACTATAGCATTTTAAGTTTTTCGAAAAATATTCCCGTCTCTAAGGAGCAATTAACTGTATGTGTTAGTGGCAGGAATATAAAAGAAGAGATCATAAAGATCATGGTGGAAATAACGTAAATTCAGAGTTGGTTGGGCATCCATTGTACAATGAATAATGATTCATTAAAAAAAATAATTTTAAGAGATATAATAACTAACATTTTAATCTACTGGTCGTTTATCTAAATAGTCCAATGTTGCTTCTTAACTTATTTTGTCCATAAACATTTTTAGGCATAATTCAGGTATCAGAACTTGAAAGAAATAATTTGATAGCATATCATTTGGATCAAATTGTTCTTTTAATCATTCTGCCATGCAGTTGATTTGATCAAGAGCAAACACGATTATGCTAACACTTTTCATTGATTCTGATTTGTGCACCCTCAGAATATTTAAAATACCTATCGGAAAATATCGTGCCACTCTTTATGCCCTCCAAATATACCATGCTTCTCTTAGCATATTCAATTATTTTTTCCAATTGTAGAATGGTTTAACGATCCTATTTCTAATTTTTTTGAAGGTGTAGGTTTATGGGTTGAGGGATCTTATTAATAAAAGATCCTTTTTTTGAAATGCCAGCGTTTCGCAAAATTTATTTGGTTCTTCAGGGCTCTAAAATTTAATGTACATACAATAAAAATCAAATATGAAAAAATGTAAGAGAAAAAACCAACAAAAAGCAAAAACAGACTTACATTCAAGAAGGCCGTTCCATATGTCAATTCTATGTAAATCTGTTTCTTTCTTTTTGTTGTTTTTTCTCACATTTTTTCATATTTGATTGCTGTTATTGTTGTGAGTTTGTTTTTTGTGTTCTCAAATTTATACCAAAAAATTTAACGTTTTACTTTTTAATCTTTTATGAAAAAAAGTAACGAAAAATGTCCAGTATTTTAAATAGGTAACTGAAATCTGGCCCTTTTCACCAAACATGATAACTTCCCGTAATACAAATACTCTTAGTTTCCAATACAAATAAAGTAGCAAATTTTTAAATATAAAAATTTAAAAAAAAATGTTTGATATGCATGGTTTCTGACTGAAAGAGATCCACATAGCTCAGCTTCCAAAGCCAAGCTACTCAGCTATGTAGATGATAGAATAAAGGTCTAGTACTCCAAATCAGTGAAGTTTGTTGATATAGATTACCCACTTATCTTCATATTTACATTTTTATGATTTTAAAAATACCCTCATAGCTTGACTTCCGAAGCCAAGCTGACTCAGGTATGTGGTGGGTTTGATAGAAAAAAAAGCTCTAGTACTACAAATCAGTAAAGTTACATTGCCCACTTATCCTCATTTTTTTACATTTTTATGATTTTACAAACACCCTTATAGCTTATCTCCCAAATCCAAACTGACTTAGCTATGTGGTGGGTTTAATACAATAAAGATCTGGTACTCCAAATCAGTAAAGTTTGTTGATATACATCGCCCACCCATCATATTTACATTTTTATGATTTTAAAGAGACCCCCAAGCTGACTCAGCTTTGTGGTGGGTTTGATAGAATGAAGGGTTTGTTTGTTTGTTCTCCAAATCGGTTAAGTTTGTTACTATACATCGCCAACTTTCTATATATTTAATATCATTTAATTTTTAATGCATCTCTATAGCTAATAAGCTTCCTTAGCTGCCTTTAATTAGCAATTGTGACGGCTTGAGTAATGTGTAGTTATTGTCTGGCAAGTCTAGATATTTTTTTCCAGTATTTTATGCCAGAACCCATTTTTTCTAAAAAGTTCAAAATTTGTCAACGTATTCCAAATTACTGATAGAATAGAATAGAATAGAATAGGATATCTTATATTTCCTGATTTAAATCGATTGTACAAAATTACAATATGGAAATCGTCAGTCAAATTTATATACAAAAAAGAGTTTTACGAACACACATAAAAAAAACCTACATAAATATTTTACAATTTAATATTCTAAGACATAGGGTCTAATATTTGTTAAAAAAATTATGTACCTGTAACCTTCCAGTGGTTGATACAAACACAAAATCACCAAAAAAGCCAAACATAAATTAATTTAAAAATACTTAACTATATAATATCACATTTCTAAGTTTACTCAATTTATATACACATAAAATACAGTAAATAATAATAAAAACAAAACAATGTTAAATTTTGAGACAATCAATTTTACAAATTTAAAATGTAACCCATAATTGGTTGATGCAAATACAAAACAGCAGCAAAGTCAAACATAAATAAATTTAAAAGTACTAAATAAAATAAAGTAAATAATAATAAAAACAAAACAATGTTAAACTTTGAGATATTTAGTTTTACAAATTTAAAATAAAAATATGTTTTTCAAAAAACAGTATCACTATTTTAGGACTTGATCAAAATCTTCAAACAAATAGAAACAGGACACAACATCACATTCAAGGCTTAATCAGTTCTTTCAAGTTTGACAACATAGTGTCAATGCTGACACAAGATCAAGCATTAGTTAAAAAAAAAACAAAACATAGAACAATACGACACCAAAGGCTTGCCTATCTTATGAACTCGTTTATATTATACGGACAGACGTTTATTAGCCTCGATTTAAGAGTTTTTTTAAAGACATTTTTGTTGCTTATGTTTCGAATGTTATTTGGTAGACCATTAAACAGATTTAAAGCAGCATAGCCTGGAGACTTTTCATACAGAGTTCTACTATGTTTTTCAGTTCTTAATAGGCTACCATGCCTAGTATTATAATGATTATTGCAAACCTGATTAATTTGAGAAAAATTGTTAATATTGTTCTTTACAAACAAAATGGATTTTAATGTATAAATTGCCGGAAAAGTCAAAATATTATGTTTTGTAAAGATAGGATAATTTTTGGATGAAACGTATCTTTTTACAATTGCATTTTTTCTAATGTTTTTCATATTTTCGCAATTTGTAATAGAACACGTTAAGTGCGTTGCACGAATGTAATTTATTTCAATATTTTTCGAATCATGGCAAGAGTGAGCAAAATTTTAAGAAATGGTAATATTGGCTGCGCTAGTGTCCTGAATTTTTTTAAAAAGTATTATTGACATTGACTTTTTTATCTACTGTCACTTTATTAAAAATAACAAATAAAAATTACAACAATATAATCCCGACATTTAGCTTGCCTTTCTTCAGAAACGACAAAAAATTTCACACGTCACAATTCTCGAAAGTGGCGATTTTGACTTATGGCCTCATATAAAATAAAAACACAGTGTCCTTAATAATTACCCCAACGTTGTGAGAGAAACTGCGTCATTTCTTAAGTATCATTTTGTAAATTTAATATTTTGAAGATATTCTGCAGGACTACTTTTACGGCGGAGCTAAGTTGCTCCTACGCGTATCAATAAACATTAAAGTGTCGAAAGGAAAAGGAAATACAGAATTTGTGTGACTTTTCTAAACAGTGGCAATGACATATTCCATGGCTATCTATGGTTTTGTATGTTAAGAGTTTTAAAGGTTTGTTTACACACAGAAGTAAGATCAATAAAATACATTTTTAAATAAAAAAAAAGGTTTTTTCACAAAAACTGCCTACAAAACTTAAAATTGAGATATTTTTTATTTACTGGAACAGTATTAAGACACTAAATTTTTAAGGTAGGTAAAAATATTTTGAAAATTAGAAAACGGCCATTATTTTGGTAGGTTGCACATGGGTATTCTCTGATAAGATTGCCATGAGTAATTGGGCATTTTTATAATGCAATTATCGTTGTAAGATTTCCAAAATTGCATACCTCTTACGGAAGTTTTAACACATGAGGGAAATATTCGGGGGTAATTGCAGAACAGCATCAACATTACCGATAATGTCTGCATAAAACGTGTTTTTTCATAAATGCAGGAGTTTGTTTTCATATTTTCGCAAAAAAGCCTGAGTCCGCAGGAGGAACCAAATTTGTAATAAAAACACGTTGAATACAAAAATTATCTGGTTCATTTTGATGCCCGAATCAGAGACACAGCAGTCAAAATTTAAAGAAATAAGAATATTGGCTTAACTAGTGTCCCCAAAGTTAAAAAAAAATGACAAAAATTATAAACATTAACAAAGAAAATAAACAAACTCACGTTTGAAATGGGGTTAGCCACTTGTTGTGAGAAAAGACACTATAGTTTTTTTTGAGTCAATTTTGTTTGGATAAAAGACACATTCGAGGTTTAATTACACAATTTGGGTTTTAAGACACATTTACTCACTCAAAAATAATCTATCAATCTTAGTACCTGATTTGAAAATACAATTTTCAAATGTGAAAAATGTTTTTCCCTGCCTTATTTCTAGAGGAATCATATTAAATACCTTAGGAGCTAAAGAGGTGATACATTTTGTTCCTATAACTTTATTTGATCTATTTATTCTTGAGGTTCGCCTGGTGACATTTCTTGTTGCGTGTGGGTGACTACAAAAAAAACTGTATCACACAGGGGAAATCTGATACAAAAAAATGATAACGGTTTTACAATCAAGTCCTTATTGTAAAAGTAATAACCAACCCTTGCGGAAATGCACCGTTTCCAAAAAAACTTTAAAAAACATAATACCGTAGCACCCAGGGGAAATCAGATACAAAAAAAAATGATAATGGTTTTACAATCTAGGCAACCGTGTTATTGTAAAAGCAATAACGAAACCTTGCGGAAATGCACCATTTTCGAGAAGAAATCTGACTAAAAAAATATGATAACTGAACCCCACCCAATAGAACTCATCTCAACCCAATCCAACCCAATTTCCCTCCCATTTATTTGCAAATGTCTAAATTTGCATATTAAATATCTCGCTTATAATGCATTTCCGCAAAAAAATTAACAACGTCAGTAGATTATTTTAGTATGCTTAGTTTTTCCCTGCAAGATTTCCCCTAAACGAAATTTGGGCCGTGATATTTTCAGTCTTGACAAGGGAGATTTTCACCTAAGCGAGACATTTTCGCCAAAATATCAGGTGAAAATCTACCTGCTTTTATAATGTATGAGGTAAATAATCAGTGTAATTCTTATCACTTAACGTACGTATGTCGAAATAATTATCGCTGTATTTCTCTAAAATCACTCTTTTCTTATGGGAGTTTTAACACATGAGTGGAATAATCGGTCAGGCGCCAATAAAATAAAAGAAACTCCTGCGTCTATCACACGCTTCTCATTGCGTGCGACCATCAAGCTAACTTGGTCCTGAAGTAAACGACAACAGCAGAAAAGCGCAACCAGAAAATTTATATCAAACAGTTGAAATTCGTCAGCATCGCTTATCGCACAGCCAACTTCGATCGCGGCGAAAATTCGGCGTGCACGCGTTTTTCGTAAACAAACGCGCTAGAGTTTAAAAACTTTGAAGAAAAGGTGATTTAAAAGAACTCTTAGATTAAAATTAATATATATTGTATAATATATGAAAACTTAACTTAAAAAAATACGTTTGACTCAAAATGTGACAATAATTTTTATTATGTTATTTAGTGATTTTGTTGCTTATGTGTTAACAGGATAGAGGATTATCAAATCTATTTTATTTAAGGTAAGACCCTACTTATTGTTTTTAACAGTAGGCCATTTTTTATAAACCTTTTCTGTTTGTTTTTTGATTCTAGGAAGTTCAAACAGAAACATCTACAATTTACAGGTCGTAAATTTAACACCCTGTATATTCTGTAATTTTTGACATCTCAAAAGACCATTTCAGCAATTCCACACACTTTTTGTATAAGTTATTATAAAATTTTAATTAAAAAAAATAAGGCTAACACACTTTTTCCTGTGGAAATATTTGCTGGTATGGTAACTTCTAAGGAAGGCTTTGGGAGAACGCACATTAAAAGTAATCATGTGGGTCTAGAATATTGAACGGGCTTTAAAGATAAGACTGCTGTAGAGGTTGTTACAACAAGTGTGGATTTAGGTCGGTCAAGCCACGCCCCCCCCCCCCACAAGATATTCGAGTTTTGATGATATGCTTATAATTTCTAACTAATTTTGAACCACTTTTCAAAATTTCGAACCACACTCGAATATCTTTCGGGGGGGGGGGGGGGGGTTGACCGACCTGTGAATTTAGCTTTGGTCGTCAGATGAATTATTTTATTTGATTTTCTGTGAACTGTATAGGTTTTGTGATTTAAATTTAAATTTAAGGCTCGTAAGATCAAAATTGTTGTCTAAACTTTAAGTACCTGTTAAAATATATAATTTATTCAGGGTCGAAGGAGAACGACTTCCAGATTCCGAAATTTAATTTTACAAAAACATTACCAAAAAATGTGTCCATGTCAAATAGTAGTTTTCACAACTTGTGTGATTAAAACGCTAGTAAAAAAAAGCACAGTGTAGCTGCGAGTTGAGAACACAATTTTTTTCATACCTTTATCAAAAAAAACGGAAAAAATACAGAAAATTAGAACCCAAAAGGTTTGGATTCGCCACCGGCTACTTCCCTGTTACATTTTTTGTGTGTAAAAAAATTTAAAAAATAATTTTTTTGCACCCTTTAGCAATAAAATTTTATTTAATTTAACATTTAATGGGAACCTAAGCACACACGATTGATACCTAATATATATTCATATAAAATAGTAGTTTTCACAACTAGTGGCTAAAATAGTGCTTTTTTTACAAGCGTTGGTTTAAATAACGAGCGCAGCGAGGTATTTAAAAACTCGAGTAAAAAAAGCACAATTTAGCCGCGAGTTCTGAACACTATTTTTTTTAATACTTTTATCAGAAAATCCAAGAAAAACAGGAAAATAACTTTAAAAATCTCGAACGAAGAGCACTTCTCGCAACACACCATCTTTACACTATAAATCAAGGCGGCTGGTAAATGAAATAATAATCGTTTCCATAGCGATGTGTCTTTTTACTCGGTGACGTTCATTGTTGCGCCATTTTAATCTTTGACAATTTGATATTTTGACGATGTTTTTAAATGATTTTTTCGTAAATACTTGGTGAAAACTGGCGGAAATGAAAGAAAGAAGAATAAGAATAACTAGATGTTTTCAATATTACTATTTTCCACTATTTCCTTTTAACTTTGGGTAAAAAACGGACCGAAATCTTTTTTTGCACCCGTGATCCAAAAAAGTTTTTTTGCATCGGTAACCAAAAAAGCCATGCTTTGGTTATATGCAGACAGTTACTAAAATCATGTTTTTGATGAAGGTATTAAAAAAATATATTTTACCGATTGCTCTTGCCTTATGCGCAATTTTACAACTCATAGTTAAACGTCAAACCTCAGTTTAAACCACAGATGTTGACTTTTTTTACGTTTTATAGGTGCAGTTTACCAAGAAACTTCGGTTTAACCGTTACTAGCGGTCTGGGTGTTTGTTAAACTTCAGTTTAATAGTTACCGAAAGATTCTAACCTCAAAAAAGTTATTAAAAATTTGTTTTTGGTAAAAAGACTGTAAGTATTTAGTGAAATCGCTATGATCAATGACTTAAAATTTATTTTTGATCAACTGGATGAAGAATGACGAAATTATTGACATTGTCGAAGCACGAAAACCAAATATTATTTGTCCTAGAACAAATCCTTTAGAGGAGTCCGACGATATGTAGATTTTAAAAAGAGGTTTGAATTATCTAAAGAGATATGCGAAATTGTGCACAAGGAAATTCGACAAGAGTTGGAACATCCCACAGACCAGCAAGTTTTATTCTCACATCGAGCTTACACGTATATATATATATATATATATATATATATATATATATACTGTATATCTTTCTCTCTGTCTGTAACCAACGCTGATATCTCAAAAAGTACTTGATTGATTTTTATCAAGTTTGGCTCTAGTTGGTGCCATTTTGGTTAAAATAATCAACCCTATATATGTAAAGAAAATGTAGTCTTTCTTCATGGCCGTGGTTTAACTCCGACTTATAAAATTGAGCAACTTATTTACCGATGGATTAATCCAAAGATTAAACTGAAGTTTAAACTATGGTTTAATCTGGAGTTTTATCTTTGGTTGTAAAATTAGCCCTTATTGTAATATACTATATCGTTTATTCACCAGAAGAATGCAATTTGATTTTATGGCTTTGTTATACAGAAAAAAAATAAATATATCCTAGTTACTTAACCAAAAATAATTAGATACTAAGGTGTAATATAAGACACTTTAGAAAGTGTCTTTAGATAAGTGTTAATTACCTTCATCATAATTTTTAAAGTCAAAAGACAAAACCACCTTGGGCTTATAAAATGCTCTTTTTAAAAACAGTTTTTTTAATATACTGACTAAACGTTTTATTTTCTAGTTTTTTAACATGTTGTGGTAATTTGTTAAATAGTGTCGGTCCCTATTAGTTTTTGGAGTAACGACAATGACTTAAGCGAGTGAACTCAATTCTAATGTGTTGTGATTGTCTGGTATGGTAATTATGAAAATCATTTGGTTTTGATAGTAATTTATGTTATGCATAACGAAGCTAAGGTATAAAAAATTTAAAGCGAGGATAATGTAAACAGACCATTTTTTGTAAAGATTGGTCTTACGTTCGCTGGATAACCAAGCTTAAAAATCACTCTCAGCATCTTTCTCTGTAAAGCAGAAACTCGCTCTGAATAAATCGAGTGTACCCATGCCAATAGTCCATAGGAAATATAACTATAATAATAAATACACTTACCCACAAGAGTAATCTCGCGCGTTGGTCTAAGTACCTAAACGTACATAATTTATATCTACTAATGCAAGAAAATAAAAACCTAGGTATCAATAGTTTTAAATTTAAAAAACAACAAAATGAATCTCGTGTCTGCAAATAAAAATGAAAGTAACACTCGTGGCATATCGGACAAAGCGTTTTTGTTTCTCACTTCATTACGACCAGGCCTCCAAAGTCTAATGGAGAATCCAGACACCTACAGACCTGTTTCATCCTTATTAGGAATCATCAGGGAGTCATAGGATTGTACCTGGCAGTTGAAGCTACACAGTGACCATGCACACCTCTCGAATTGAAAAAAAAAGTTTGTAATCCGTGGGGACGTAGTAACTGTGTGCGCCAGCTGTCGAATAAACCGAGAAACAAAAACATCAACATTGAAAAGTGCACAACACCGTAAATACAGAATCCTGTACCTTTGAGCAGGTTATAGAGTAGAAACCTATAAAAGTATAAGGTCACTGTAACAGGACTCTTAAAAAGAGGTAACGTTCGCAGCAGCACTACGTGGCCCTAATTTTAAGGAATCAGCAAGCAATCGCTCCGGAGGAGGCTTGTTCGTAATGAAGTGAGAAACAAAAACGCTTTGTCCGATATGCCACGAGTGTTACTTTCGTTTTAAATTTATACCACAGCCCTACTTATTTCTATAATAATAAACCTACTAATTAGAAGATTGAAGAATGGTTAAATATAAATTAAAGAATAAATAACAACGCTTAGCGACAAATGAAGGAAAAAATACTAAGTAACGTAGACATTTTTTTCGTCAAGAATTTGATGAATTGTATTCCGATTATCAGTCGATAATAACATTTTTTTAATTTCTTTTTTGAAAATTAAAAACGATGAACAGGTTCTTAAATAAAAGGCAATTTTTTCTTACACATTTGTGCTTAAATAAAGAAAACACCGTTGACCAATGGTTTTTTTCATATGTGGTTTTGTTTGTGTCTTGTGTTATAGTTATGTTGAGTGCTTTGAACAATAATTTTTTTAAAAAAAAGTGTCAGAAATGACTTGAAAAAACAACAGCCTAACATCAAGAATGCCTGTATCTGCAAATAGCACTTCTGACAGGTAAAGTCTGTTCTAGTTGAATATAATTTTGAGAGCCACTTTTGAACAACATCTAGTTTTTTAAGATAAGTTTTTGTAACCCCTCCCCATACAATTAAACCATAAGTCAAATGTGATTGTGCCAATGCATAGTACAAAACCAGCATTTGCTGTAAGGAAAATATTTTTCTATAAAAACGAAAAAGTGATAAAAGGGATCTGAGTTTTTTAGTTACATAGTCTACGTGAAAATCCCATTTAAGATGACTATCCACGTAGACACCTAAGTATTTAAAACTTGTACACTGTTCGATTTTAACCTGTTCAGAGCCAACTTGGAAAGTAAGTGTTTTATAATCTGGCAACCCATTTGTGTAACTGCTAAAAGGCATAAATAATGTTTTTTTGAAGTATATGAGTCATATAAAGTGAATTAGAGGCAGTGAGATAGTATTGGAAGATGTTATGTCAGTCAAATTTCTCAGAAGAAATATGCTCTTGCCCTAATGTCTACATTTTATTATTTTTAACTTCCCCTTCCCCCCTCAAATTTTATTCTTTTAACTCTAGACTTAAGTACGATTTATTTGATTCCACATAATCGACATTTGATAGAATAAATAAACTATACAATTATCCCTCCCTAAACTCAATAAGCATAAAAATTTTAATTTTTGAAAACTTTTCGTACCCTTTTTGTTGACTTGTATCTTGCTTATTAAAACCATCTTTAAATGGGACTAACTCGAGCCCAAATCCAGCACAGGTACCAATTTTTATTAAAATCGGTTAGACAGTTTTTGAGTTAAGACACTTTGTTACAGACATACGGCGCAGCAAATAATGTTAACCATGCTCTAAAACGAAATACTCAATTTTTATTTAAATTTTTTTTGCACTTTTATTTTTAAAGCTCTATCAAAAAACATTTTTAGCTTTTTAGAAGCACCTTTGAAAGATCTACCTAATTGCAAGTTAATTTTTTCTTATGAACACTTGCTTTTTTTTCCTGCCGATGCCTTATTTTGACAAGCCGTTTGAAGTTTTGGGTTAATTGACCATCATCATCCCAAATTAAAATTTTTGCTTTTAACTTACTCAAGATATTCTCATAACTTGCTTGTAGTTAATGTTTTGACACTTTAAAAATGATAGCTCTTTTTTGAAGTTTTATTATGACATGACGGTCGCGATTCTTCAAAAACCGTCAGAAAATCTCGCCCTAACAAAAAATATGACGATTTTGAAACAAGTTTACACTTAATGCTTTTTTGTCAGGACTATTTGCTAATATTCCTTAAAATTTAGTTTCTTAATACTGTTCTAGTAAATAAACAATATGTCAGTTTAAATTTTTGTAGGTTGTTTTTCTGAAAAACCCTGTTTTTATTTAAAAATGTATGTTACTAAGCTTATTTTTTTTGTTTGTAGGAATAACAGGATTTTCGGTCCAAATCTAAAACTAATTTATTAAAGCTCTTTTATAAAACCAAGCTTTCGGAACGTTTTGTTCCATCTTCAGGGCTAAAATTAAATAAAACACAGAAATAACATTCAGAACAAAATTAAGAGCATCCATTAAAGACAAAAAAAAACCTTTTTTTTGTGTAAACAAACCTTTAAAACATGGAATATTTTTCTGTCACTTTTCAGAAAAGTCACACAAATTCTGTCTTTCCTTCTTCATGGTGAGAATTTTCGACACTTTTTGACGTTTATTGGTACGCGTAGTAACAAGTCATATAGAATATCTTTAAAATATTAAATTTACGCGACCGACATGACAGTTAAAATGTAAAAATGTTGTTTAAATTATTAAAACTATAATATGATTATAAGTTAAGAAATAAAAAGTAATACATTTTTTTAAAAAATATTAGGCAAAACTATTTTATTAAAACAAAACATAAAAAAACTGTTACTTTCAAAATGTCAAAAAGTGTACGGGTTTCCAAAATATCTTGAGTAAGTTAGAAGCAAAAATTGAATTTGGCGCATGATGGTCAATTAACCCAAAACGTCAAGTGACTTGTTAAAATAAGATTGCAAAATATTATCTGGCATCCTTCATGAATCAAACGGCAGGAGAAAAAAATGGACGTGTTCATAAGAAAAAATGAATTTGACAGTTCTCCTGACACACTAAAATGTCAAATTTTAAAAACTGACTTGTCAATAGGTAGATTTTAAAAAAGTACCTGTAAAAAGTTTAAATCTTGTTTTGATAGCTTTAAAAATAAAATCGCAAAAAACTAAAAATGAGAAGGGCTTTTTTTTCGCCAATCTCCGGAACTACTCTGATTTTAAAAAAGAAGTTAAAAAACCTCCAAAATCAGTTACATCAACCGAAAAGAATCTAAAAACAAAAGATCAAATCTTTGGTGGAAATAACGAAAATTCAAACCTGGATGAGTATCCGACAAGGAACACACAAATAACCAAAGCGAAAAGAGAACTGATTAAACGATGTTTCGCTCTGAGTAACCAGCGTGAGCTCGTCAGTGGTTCCACTGATCACCCTCCCCATACATCAATAAACACCATCATACACTTTGATTTCCAACTTTGACTCACGCACAAATAGGCATCGTTCCGCACTGGTACTTATCCAAGTTACCTGATACGGATTCGTCCTGGCGTGTTAATATTTCCAACAGGATTATGCTCCTAAGGCAATTAAAAATCAAAAAAGAAGTTAAAAAACCTCTAAATCAGTTACTTCAACCGAAAAGAATCTAAAAACAAAAGATCAAAAGATCTTGGGTCAAAAATAAATCGTTTTTATTTTACAGTGAATCAATAACATTACTTAACCCTAACATAACTATTAAAACCGGGCAAAGTACTAAATTTACATTCCATAAAAAAATGTAGAATTCGTTTTTTTAAACAAAGAGCGCGTGCGCTGCTAGTGTCTGCGGAAGCTAGCAGGGCAAGTGATTGTAAGCAAACGAAAAATAATTTAACTCCAAAAGTCACATGAATCATTACGACCGATTTAGTGCTGCAGAGGTATAATTTTTAACAAAAAAAACTACTCCTCGGGAAAATTCTCTTACAGGCAAAATTCTTGATATCCAATTTATTAAATTAAAACTGTAAGAACTAATTAAATATGTTAAGCCACTCATTTCCTAACGCCTTAAAAAATTTAGAGCTCGATTTTTGCTGCGCTGCTAGCTTCTATGACGGGCAAACTAAAAGAGGTTCGATACCAAAAGTCACATAAATCATTAGAACCCATTTGGTACTACATCATTTGTACCAAAAAAAAACTACCCGGAAAATTTCCCTATATCAGAATATAATATTTGTAGTATAATTTTTGTATTGTATATTTAAAACGAAATATATATAAAACCATGGAGCACTAAATTGGCTATAATTATGTAGGTATCTTTTATTTTTGTTAGCTCTAATTAATTATATAGGTTCTAATAAAAAAATCGCATGTTGCGCTGCTAGCTTCTTGTACATGAATTTGAAGCACCCTTTATACAAAAAAGCCATGGTTGTTATTTGCGGAAATTGTTTTTTTTATACCTTCATCAAAAACATGATTTTAGTAACTGTCTGCAGATAACTAAATCATGGCTTTTTTGGTTACCGATGCAAAAAACTTTTTTTTTATCACGGGTCCGTTTTTTACCCAAAATTAAAGAGAAATAGCGGAAAATAGTAATATAGAAAAAATTTAATTATTCTTGCCCAAAAATTAAGACATTTTCGCCAGTTTTCACTAAGTATTTACGAAAAAATTATTTAAAAAAATCGGCAAAATATCAAAATGTCAAAGATTGAAATGTCGCAACAATAAACGTCACCGAGTAAAAACGTACATCGCTATGAAACCCATATTGGTATTTCATTTACCAGCCGCCTTGATTTATAGTGTAAGTGTTTCGAGTGCTCTTCGTTCGAGATTTTTAAAAGCATTTTCCTCTTTTTCTTGAATTTTTTAATAAAGATATTTAAAAAAATAGTGTTCATAACTCGCGCCTAAACTGTGCTTTTTTAATTTTTTACTCGCGTTTTTAAATACCTCGCTGCGCTCGTTATTTAAACCAGTGCTTTAAAAAAAAGCACTATTTTAGCCACTAGTTGTGAAAAGTACTATTTTGATGAAGGTATATTTTTCTAAATTATGTCAAACTTTTGTTTTTTAGAACATTTACTATTTAAATTAAAATTAAGGTTATTACAAAAAACTTTACCTAAAACTAAAACCAACTACTTAAAGCTAAAGCAAGAGTAACAACTACTTTCATGTAAATTAAGGTTGTATTAAAAACAGCTGTTTAGAATTTGGCAACAAATTTCCATGGCAGAAGTTTCAGTTAGCTGGAATAAGTTTGACTGAAAATGCAATATGTGAATTTATGCAAGTTTGTGTGGAATGGGTAAAACGGACTCTATTTAGTAACTCGAGAATTGCTCTGTGGACTTTATCCGGGTGTCATGTAACCTTAATTTAGGAGCATGCTCATAAATTGAAAATTGTAAGCCTCATCTTTATTAAAGCCCTTATAAAAATGGTGTCACAAACAGAAACCTATGCAATGAAATAGACTAAGATACATAGTAAACAGAGGAAAAAATTAGAGCACATTTTTTTTTCTTTTTCAATCTTAGGAAGGTCCAACGTATAACATACTAAAAGTCCACATTCCTGTTTCCTCGGGAACTGTCGTTTCTAACCTCCAAAAAATAGTTTTTCTAACTAAATAGTGACAGCATAGCTTGAATCAATCCTTCTATCAAAAAAAAATTAAAAAACCCAAGCAAAAATAATGCGGCAATTTATACAATTTCTTGCATATTCCATTTTAAAATTTTCATCAAGATATCTCAACCTACGAGTACTAAACTTGGCAGGGTTGATCTAAGAGCAATGTCCTAAATTATGTCAGAAAATTAAATTTTTCTTGTGACGTAGTCCGATTTTCTTAACTATAAAATTTCAAAATGTACAAAAACTCTGTGATATGCCACGGTTACTGACATATACAAAAAAGACCCCGCTTTTTACTAGATCTTATACTAGATAAAATTGCATTTCCAATGACACCTTGCTTGTTAATGAAAAAAAAAATTTGGGTTCTAATTTTTTTCTTTATTCAGGAAATTTATATCTAAATCGCCTATCCTAAAGGCGCAATTACACAGACGAGCATGCTCAAACAAAAGCTCGTGCAAAAGATCTGAAATTTGTTGCGCGAACATTCTTGTGAGCTTTTCTTTGAACATTTTGTTAGGGTAAATCTTCCATTTTGGAAGATATTTTTAAAGAGAATAAATATAATTTCACTTCACATCAAAAGAAGCCGACGGCAAGCGAAACATTACTATTGGCTATCAGTTTTGTCACATGCGATGTTAATAGCTTACCATGGAGGTAAAAACATGTCATTCTTTTCTCTGACTTTTTTGGTTTTCTTTCATTACAAAAATAAAACGGAAATATCTTCGAAGTAATTAGTTTTTAAAATGCAGGTGGATATGTTTAGGGGACTGTTCTGGAGAGTAGTTATTTTTTCAGTATCCTGGGAGGGCGGGAGGTTTAAAACAGTCAAAACGCAGCGCTGTCAAACGCTGCATAAACCAATTTAACTCTGCTCTAAAGTACTTTAATTATTTTTTAACTACTAACAATATTATATAAAAATTTTGTTGGTAGTTATCCGGAAAAATTAGGCATCCCGAATTGGATCGGATTCGGTATATTTATTAGTTTTGTTTAGGTGCTATATAATGTCATTGATGGCGTTTACTTTTAAGCAATTTTGGTAAAAATTTATAAAAAATGTAATATATTTTACGGAAATTAGTATATCAATCCGGAAACACAATAAGAAGTTTACTAGGAAATCCCAATGATAAAACTACAGTTCTAGAAAAAAGTGGAATTTACGAAATTAGTTGCATGGATTGTGACAACAAATTAGTTGGCCAAACGAGACGCTCTATTCACAACCGATTCAAAGAAAATTTAGCATACTTAAAATACGGAAGAACAAAAAAGTCAAGTTTGGCCGAGCATGCTTTTAAAAACAATCATAGATTCACATCAGATAACCTAAAACTTCTAAAAAGTGTACCAAACAAAAGACTTTTAAATGCATATGAAAGTATGGAAATCATTAAATAGTTTAAATAAAGATAGAGGCCCCATTCCGTTTAGTAAACTTTATTCTTTAGTTGAGGGGAGATAGGATTATAAAGCGTGACCAACCACAAATTATTAGTCTTATCTTTGCCCACTAAAAGATAGTATATTAGATAGAGAGTAGGTTAATTTAGTTTATTGTTTATCATCTCCTGATCATGCTAACGTTGTTAGCGAAACGCGCGTCGAGTGCAAACAAGTGTAGTTTTGGTTTGTGGAAAACAATCATAACTTTGTTTTCGAATATACAGATAAAGTGGAAAAGTAAAGCTTTAATTTATCTTAAGTTGCACTACTAAACACCCTCTGCATGAACTTCTAAGGGGACCCACTATAATAGACTCTTACGGTGGGATTTTAGTAAAAAGGGTTTAGTCTATTTTAGAAAGGTCCTAAGTTTAAGTGAAATTTTCGGTTTTAAGCATTTTAAACCAACCCTCCTTGAGTTTTGCACATAGTTTGATTAATAAGAAGAATTTTAATAAATTTTTTTGTTGACTAATCATCTTAACACAATCTTTTCTTGGATTTAAGAAGAATGTTTCAATTTAGAAGAAAAGAAAATTAAAAATTTTAAACCCACGCGGCTTATAAATAGTAAACACTCTGTAGAATAAATTAATACTTAATCAGATTAATTTTGTATGTGTTCAAAAGGTATTTTTATTCATGAAATGTATTAAAAAACTTAAATGCAAGTTTTGTTTACATTTCTGTCACTGTCGAAATGTTAGCTTCAAAATATTAGCCGCTTTCAAATTACAAACAGCGAGTTCGGATTTCTTACCTCTGCTTGTACCTTGGCTTGCACCAAGAGTGGGCTTTGAGTAAGGAAAGTTTTCTTGACTGAGCTTTTAGATAACCTCAATGTTTTAATTTTAGTTTGTAAATAAATTAATATTGTTGTTTTGGGTTTTTTTGTTTGGTATATTTTTCGTGCATAATCAGCGACCTTCACTTATGTTTGTTTTGCCTCGTAGGGCCCTCATAAATATATTTTGTGCTAAAAACGGGTTCAAAATATGGCGTTTTGCTGGACAAAATTGGAGGTGTTTTATTGGTTAATGAACAAGTAGGGTAGTACCTTGTTTAATGGTAAATTGATCCTTGTAAAAACGGTTACTTAGGAAAATTATAAACAAATTTATTACCAATTGCCACAAAAAAATCCTTTCTGGGGGCTATAAATTTATACCACCCCCCAGAGGTGGTCTAAAAATCACCAACTTTATAACCGCAATCACAGATAATGAAGCTATTATGTGACAAAATTTTGGCGTATTCACCATTTGCCACCAATGGTATTTTGCAATAACAAACAAAATAATCAATAGCGAATAAAGCTATTTGTAACTCATCGCGGTATACGTATCCGCATCTAACGAGAACCAAGTACATTAATTGGTCAGAAACTTGTACCACGTTCGAAAAGAGCAGATATATGCTAATCTAAGGTGTTCTTGAATGCGATAGGTGTTGAGATGCGTTAGGTATCACGTATCGTTACGGCACACGTATCGTATCTCAGCACCTATTGCGTTCAGAAACACCTTAAATTAGCATATATCTGCTCTTTTCGAACGTGCTACAAGTTTCTGACCAATCAATGTGCTTGGTTCTCGCTAGATGCGGATACGTATACCGCGATGAGTTACAAATAGCTTTATGTCTCTAATAACTTGTGTCTTTTCTGTATGGATAAGTGTTTTTTAAAAATTGGTTTTAAAATTTAGTACCCCCCCACAAGTGTAAATATTTAGACCTGTGAGGAGTTGGTTTAGATTTTACTAAATCTTACTGTAAAAGTATATATTTCAACACATAAATACAATACATTTTTGACTTGTTCATGCCATGTTTCGAACGATGCCCGATTTTTTTACGGGTGCGATGACGGAACAGCTGATTCCACTCGTTGCGTACGGAGGGATGTACTACGTAACGTTACGGACCCACGAACGTACGCAAGGATTTCAATCAGTAGTTCTGTCATCGCACCCTTCAAAAATGCGGGCGTATTTTGAACCTGTTTTCAGCACAAAAAATATATTTATGAGGGCACTACGAGGCAAAAACAAACATAAGTGAAGGTCACTGATTATGCACGAAAAATATACCAACAAGAAAACTCACAACATTTATATTAATTTATTTACAAACTAAAATTAAAACATTGAGGTTATCTAAAAGCTCAGTCAAGAAAACTTTATTTACTCAAAGCCCACTTATTTCAAAGGTGTATCTTTCATCAGTGGATGTTGGTGCAAGCCAAGGAACAAGCAGAGGTAAGAGATCTGAACTCGCTGTTTGTGATTTGAACGCAGCTAATATTTTGAAAGTGTCATTTCGACAGTGACAGAAATGTAAACAAAACTTGCATTTAAGTTTTTTAATACATTTCATAAATAAAAACACCTTTTAAATAAATACAAAATTAATCAAGGAGTAGATTAATTTTGAATTTATTTAAAAGGAATAGATTAATTTTGAATTTATTTAAAAGGTGTTTTTATTTATGAAATTTTATTATTACCCATTTAAATCGTTGTGTGACATCAAGTAATAATTGGAAAAATTATTTAACAAGGGTAAGTTTTAATTAGAGTGACATATAACCCCAATTTTAATTTGTTCTACAGAGTGTTTACTATTTAAACTCCGCGTGGATTTATTTTTTTTTTATTTTCTTTTCTTGTAAATTGAAACGTTCTTCTTAAATCCAACAAAAGATTGTGCTAAGATAGTTATTAAATAAAAAAATTTATTAAAATTCTTCTTATAAATCAAACTATGTCCAAAACCAGAAATTTCACTTAAACTTAAAACTGTTCTAAAACAGACTAAACTCTTTTAGTAAATCCCACCGTAAGGGTTAACAAACTAGTAGAAAAATTTACTTATCCTAAGTGAAGGGAAAGTTAAGTGAGTTGTCACATTTATTGGTAAGTGGATAAATTACTAAGGGTTAACAATTAAGTAGAAAATTCACTTACACTAAGTGACGGGAAGCTAAGTAGAAACTTCACTTGGACTGGTTTTCTGAGTGCAGAAAACGTTAAAAATAACGCGCAGTCATCTGTCATTTACCTGACGATAGAAAGTTTTATTTCTTCTTTTGTAATACTCATGGTAAAACAAATTACAAAATCAAAAAACCATATAAAAATATGAGGTTAGAAAAAGTGTCTAATAACGTTAATCGTTTTGCCTATTTCATTTACTTTTCCCCTTTTTGCTTAGTGCGTACCGGCACAAGTAAGCATAAGCATAGGAAAATATGTTATTTTAGATCCCTATTGTCCTAAAAAGATGGAATTATTATAAAAGCAGCTAACTAACCGGGGATGTTCAGAATAATTAAAAACAAACGTACATTTGATAACTTTCTATTTATATCTGGCAAAAAAACAAAAACAAGATAACCAAAAATTTTTTAAAGATTTCTAAGATAATTAAAATAATAATTCCAAAATATCGATGAGGCGGCACAATTGATTCTTGCCTATACCTTTAAAGACTCTAAAACGACCCTTGAGTCGAGCGCTTTAATCTATAGCGCATTTTTCAAAATGTACTAAATCGAGAAAAAAAAACAAAAAAACCTAAAGAGTATATTTTTTAAACAAAATTTTTTAAAACGACTTAACTTATTTTTGGATAGTCTGTTTTATAATTGTAGCTGGTTTCCACACCAACATTAAGGTAATGCTCCTAATGACTTTTTTAATGAGTCCAGTGCTGCATTGGCACAGATAAGCATAAGCAAAAAGTCTCTATTGTCGAAAAAGATGGCAATGATTATAAAAGCAGCAACTAACTGGGGATGATCAGAATAATTAAAAAAACGTACATTTAATAACTTGCCTATTTATTTCGGGCAATATGATAAAACAAAAGAGCGTGTAATAACCATAACTTATTAAAAATATCAAACGCGAACACTCTTAAGTCAACAACCTTTATAATCTGAAGTTTCAATAACGTTCTACCTAAAACTTAAAAAAATAAATTAGGGTACTAAAGGACTTTTCATATATCTTTTTAAAAATAAGGTTTTTTTTTGTTAAAAATGCGTAGTTTGTCAATTTAACGGGACTTATTTTTGGTTAGATAGTAAAATTATGTATGGGGAGGGTGACCAGTAAAACCACTGACGAGCTTACGCTAGTTGCCCAGGGTGAAACATCGTTTGATCATTTCTCTTTTCGCTTTGGTCCTTTGTGTGTTGCTTGTGGGATGCTAATCCAAGTTACTAAAATTATATTGGATTTATTTACGTTTAATAAATATTTATTGTGTTAAAAATATAAAAAATACTTAACATTTTTGCGTCAGTTAGTGCTCTTGTAAAATAAAATTTCATCGCTTGTCACGCCATCTTGTGGTCTACGTCTAAACTTTATTATTATCCTAGGACCGTAAATGAGCCATTACAGTCATGTTGAGATGGTCGTAAAATTAGTATTATTATGGTCATAGGTAACCCAAATTTTAAAGATTTTATGAAAGAATTTACTTTTATGTAACTCTCTATAAAAGAAATAACAATAATTTTCATAATATTATGAGTCCAAAATATTATGTCGTTAAAATAACCAGTTAAAAAAATATCATTCAGACATGACAGAAAATCTCACTCGTCAGAATTCTGGAAAGTAGCGATTTTTACTTATCGCCTCATTTAAAATAAAAACACTGCGTCATTTTTTTAATAACATTTTGTAAATTTAATATTTTAAATATATTCTGCAGGACTAGTTTATGGCGGAGCTAAGTTGTTACTACGCGTACCAATAAACCACAAAAAGTTTTAAAAATTCTCACCATGTAAAAAGGAAACACAGAAGAGAGAATTCTAATAAATTGTCAAAGTCAGCTGATAAGATGGCCGTCATGAGGAAAACAATAAACAAACATTTTTTTATTTGTCCGTGTCATAGAAATAACCTAAGAAAATAATATGTTGAAAAAGTTTGTGGCTTTTTTGAACAGTTTTTTTTTTGTTTTGTGAAACGCATTTTAGTCTAAACTTTTAAAAATATATCTAATTTATGGTTTTGCTTCTTTTGAGGTGTTTTGTTTGTTGGTGCTTAAGGTCGTTTCATAGATTACCGTAAATTTTTGTGCCGTGCTTACTGGTCAAACTAATATTCCTACCACATGCTGTGTTGTAAACTGTTATAGTAATAAATATTATGATACGACTTTAAAGTTTTTGCGTATTCCAAGTTCTCATATTTAACCACAAGAAAGTTTTGAATGAACTGTCGTCTATAAGAAGAAAAAGATGGTTTCAATCACTTAATAAGAAGGATTTACCAGATTCTGCTCGAATATGGTCCAAACACTTCAGATCTGGTAAGTTAAACAAAGTTGTTTTTCATACTGAAGGAAGGTTTTATTCTTTTTGTTAGCATGTACTTGCACATGCATTAAATATTTGGGGGTACCCAAACCAGGATGCAGAGGACCTTATATGCAAACACTCTAATGGACTGTGTTAACAAGTCTGTGAGGTTCTTTGAGCTCAACTGTTTCCCTTATGGAAACTGAGAGAAAAAATCTGTATTTTATGAGATTTGTCGCGGTTTTTATGACATTGCTTCACATACTGCATAGAAAATGTGATAAAATCATCAAACCTTTTTGTCATGCCGGATATTTGTTTGTGAGCCTAGGTGCCATATCTCTGGTCCTTTTTCTAAACTCATAGAAAGTGAAAGGTTTTATAATTTGACTATATTTTTTTAGGCAAACTTGCTACCTTAGAGGATCATTTAAATATAGAGTGGATACCTTGGCTAAACATGGGATATTGTGCTGAAGTGAGTACAGACAACGAAAAAACTACATTGCTGGAGATAAATGAGGTACATAGTTTGGTAAAAATATTATTAACACATGTTTTTGGGTAGCATTTTTTAATAATGGAGCCTGGGGTTTTTAGGGGCAGTTTTGTATGATTAATTTGAAAGCATTTTTAATATTTTTTTAGACTGAAACAAGCGAGAAAACAAAGGTTGAAAAGATGGATAAAACTTTTCCTGATGACGGTGAAGTTCATGAAGAAGATAAAAATCTAGATTTAAAAAAAAATGGAAACTAAAAATCAGATTAGTCAAACTGATATTGATTCGGCGGAGTTCAGCCTATTATTTGTTGATTAAACTACAGCTAAAACTTTGATAAAAACGTTACAGGAGAGGATTATGAGTGTTGAAAGTATCAAGGACATTGATAACAAAACCAAATATTATACAGAACTTCCAAATTACAAACTCTTTAAAGAATTGGTTAATTGTATAAAACCTTTTGGTATAGTCCATGGAAATCCACCCTATCGGTTGAAGAACAAATTTTAGTGTCTCTTATAAAAATAAGGCTAAACCTTTTAGGGACCTTGGCTACAGATTTTATATTCATCCCACAACTGCTTCAACAACATCAAAGTGAATCTCGTGTTCGCAAATATAAATTAAAATAACGCTCGTGGCATATCGGACAAAGCTTATTTATAAACATTAGTAGTATTATGGCACAAAGGTTTGATAGTCTAGTTTTTTTGGCCAGAGAGATCAATACTTTTTAAAACCATGCCCCCAGTGTTTTAAAGAATCATTCCATGAAAAGCCGAGGCATGGTCGAATTACAGACATTCTGAAACTGTAAAATATTTAATAGGAATAACATCTCAAGGCTTCAGGAGGGAGAACATCAGATAAATTTTTAACAGAAAATTCATTATTTTTACAAAACTTGCGACCTGTAGATGTTATAATGGCTGACAGGGGATTTTTAATAAAAGAGTTTGTAGAACTTTTTTCTGCTAGTATAAAGATACCAGCATTTAGCAAAGGAAAAACCCAATTGGATGCAGTAGACTTGGAGAAAACCAGAATTATTAGTTCGGTCGGGCAGAAGTATAGAATTTTGGATGGTAATTACGTATTACATTGCTTTGCAGTCAAGGTGGAGAAGATCAAATTCTGCTTGATGAAATTGTTTTAGTTTGTTGTGCTCTCATAAGTCTTTGCACCTCTGTTGTACCAGAATAATTAGAAAAAAATATATATAAATGTATTTAAAACATCACAAAATCTATTGTTTTTTTTTTTGACAGAGGGTATAGTAGTGCTCTATGGTGTTCTAGATTTTTAAAGTACATATTAAAAAAGGAGGCTTAACATTAAGTATATTTACCACTACAAATTAATAAATTATTATTTTTTACTAAATACTTGGATATTATTATAATAGTAATATAACTATTATTAATATAATTATAATAATAGTAAATAACTTATAGTAATAATTATGATTTTGATAATTTTTCTGTGGCTTTAAATAAATTTTATAAAACAAAAAAAAGGTTCAGTCATTTTATTTACAAAGCGAAGTAAAAAAATAAAGCAAAATAAACATGTATTTTGTCTTAAAAGTACAAAATAATTTCTTACAAAATATTAATTATCCTTATAATAAACAACAAAAGTCAAAACATTAGTCTACATATACTATATCACAGATAACAATACCTGTACAGTATCACAATCCCTACTAAGTTATCATTCAAAACCCCAAACCTACCTCAAAAGAAAATGTATAATTTTGTTAATTTTAAAATTGCTTTATAGGATGATTTTTTGTAAACGCACCCCCTCTCTTTTTTGTTATTTGTAGCAGAAATTTAAATTAAAAATTGCTTATAAACTAATGTAGAATTCTATCACGGCTTATTTTTTTAAAATCAACTTTGTTGTTGTTCTTTGTTCAACCAATTATTCTTATGGCAAAGTTTTTGTCCATTTGTTCAATGACTGATAAAGACAAAGGTAACATATTATACAGTGTGATTAAAAAAAAAACTTAATAGAAATTTACATAATTTCATGAGTAATTTACTTTGTGATTTTTATCTTTCTGAAACAAATATTAAAAAAGTTAGAGGGTGTGTGCATTTATAAAAAATCAACGTGTCGTGTACTATCACTTTTTTTGTTAAACACATTAAACTGTTTTTAAAATTTGAATTACATTTCTTGTGAAATATTTGTCATCAACTCAGGCATTATAACTTTCTTATGAAAGGTGCTGCTTTTGGCATTTTCTTCCAACCAAAAATCTTCATTAAAATTGATTCTCTCAATTAATAATTCTGTTGGACTCCATATTATGAAATTAGTATAGGTGCGTCTTGTTATAGAGAGAGAGAGAGCCATTTGCTGCTGAGTTTGAAAATAATATTCATGGTTATAGTTAAGTGAAATATCTTCATCATTGCTTATCACCAAACATGATTTTCCAGACTTGCAGTACTCTTCTATTGAGATATTTTTGAAAAGGTAAGGGCACTTCAGCTCAATACATCCTTTACCACAGCAGTCACAGCTCACGAGACTATCTGGGGTAGCTGCAAACATTGGATATTCGGGATATATGCACAACCCATTAGGAATAACAATTAAACTTTCATGGAATGGTACTTGATCTCGAACATATTTTTCAACAGCAATTTTTCATGATTTTTGCCCCATTTGGTGGCTGCTGCTTTAAAGCGAACTTTTACGGCATAACAAATTGATTTGATTAAAGATAATGAAGGCTTGCCTACGGAGGTTCTGGTGGCTCTTTTGATGTTGTCACTCTGCCTGTTCTGTGTTGGTACCATATGGATGAAGATGCTTGATCTCTTGTGGCCTCTTCCACAGCTATGCAGTCCTCTTCAGTTATTTGAATATTTTGAATGGATGCAAGAATTTGTAGTTCTTCCAACGAATTTAATGCATAAGCTTTATTATATAATGATGCATATGGATTTTCAACAATCACTGTTCTAGATACTTTCAATTTCATTATCTGTTAATTTTGGAACCTTATTGGCTATTTTTGGAGCAGGTATAACTCTTCTAAAATCCATATCCTGAATGGCCTTATATTCTACCTTGGACATAGTAGGTACATTCCACAGGGCTTTTACATCTGTGGACGACGTATTTTACTTTTGACTAAATATGTTCTCAATTAAGGAAACTAATCCTAGAGCAAGCTCTAACTCTAGGATTAGTGTTTTTATACTCAATGGCATAGAGTACAATCCTGCCATGCACATGCAGTGGGCTGTGGTAATACTGCCATCCTCTTGCCAGACAATCCATACTCGTAATGGAGGCAAATTCATTTTTTGTGAATGTTTTACCCGAAAAAAAAAGGTCTTAATGATGAGGTGCACTAAAGTTTAAAAACCAACTTTCACAAACAAAATTATGTCAAAAAAGTGACACATTTGGAAAAAAATCTTGTCACCTGAAGAGTAAAGTCCGGTGCACACAAACGCGTGCCCACCCCGCTTCAAAAAACGCACAATGTGACTGGACATGTATTTTCAGTGATTTTAAATACAGAGTCATGTGATGCCATACGTGGGCACGCAAGGGCATGCATTGGTGTGAATCGGATATAATTGTAGGTAGTTTTTAGTTTATCAGAACATCACTTAAATAAGGAATGTAGCAACTTACGCCAACCACTGCCACTTATGGAGATATGGCAGTATGCCAACACTGTTTTGGTAGAAGACCATGTATTAATGTTCACAAAAAAAATTGTTTTTGAAATATGCACTTACTTTGCCAACAATAACAATATTTTGGTTAACTTTGATAGTTTCACATCCACTAACAAAACCAGCTTAAAAATATTTAAGCTTTTAAACGCCTTCATTTACTCTCGAGTGTAGTAACTTGTTGTCAAAACTAAATAGGATACTATATCCATATTTGTAATGGGAGGAAAATCTGAACTATTTTGGTTAAAAAAAATGGGTCCATTTCATTTAAGGGTATAAGTTTGTCTTTATACCTCCCACCTGCGAAGGGGTTCTCTTTTTCCAACTTAAGAAGATAGTCACTCATAATTATTTATCACCGGCAAAACTTGTTCTAAGTTCAAGCAGTTCACTCAGAACTAATCATAATGTCTATGACACGGCCAACTAAAAAAATGTTTGTTTATTGTTTTTCCCACGGAGGCCATCTTATCAGCTGTTTCCTTAGACTACCCTATTTGTGTGACTTTACTGAACAGTGACAGCGAAATATTCAATGGCTATCTATGGTTTTGTATGTTAAAAGTTTAAAAGGTTTGTATAAACATGAAAATAAGCTTAATAAAATAAAAAATATATGCCATTTTTCATTTTATTATTGGCGTTTCAAATCTAATGTCATTATCAGAGGAAAGGCAGAAAAGAGTCTACAGTTTGTTAGGCTCAGTTTCTATATAGAAATAACTAGTTAAAAATCAATTGGTCTCTATCACCCATAGAATTTTTTTTGCAAAAAAAAAGAAAAAATATAAAAAAAAATCTACGCTTTAATACATTTTAAAATAAATGTGATACTTGAAATTCAAGGTATTAACCCAAAATAATTTTCTGTGGTACTTTTTTAATTAGGCTCTCATTACCCAAGGTTAATTTTTATTATGTATTGATTTCTAAATTTATGGTAGTCTGGACAAGATTTTTGGAAATTTTAACTTGCTAAATTCTATTTATTATGCCTTAACTCTATTAGTACTGGGAAGAAGAATGGATCACTCCCAATGTCAGCCAGGCAGACAACACGTGTAGGAGTGTATGCGGAAGACCTAGAGGTTCAAGAAAGCTACCGGCTTCACGCTTGGCGAGCACGCTACGGTCTTTCAGGCGGAGGTATACGCCATTATCATGGCGGCAATTCTACCAGAGGTCAGAAATGGCCGGAGGGACATTTGCATATATTCAGACAGCCAGGCTGCCCTCAACGCTCTTAGTTCACCAAAAATTGTCAGTAGCCTAGTGCAGGAGTCCGTTTAGGCGCTACAGACATTGGCTGAAGACAATGGGGTGACACTGATGTGGGTCCCGGACCATGAGGGAATACCAGGAAATGAGAAGGCGGACGTAACTTGCCAGAGCTGGTGCCGAAACCCAATGTATTGGACCGGAACCTCTCTTGGGGATCTCAAGAAGATAGGTGCAGAGCGAACTCAATAAATGGGCGAGCGATCAACTGAAGTCGTCCTGGAAGAGCGAGAGTGCAGATAGTCCAAACTGTTCGTGAGTGGACCAGACGCAGCCAGAACTAAATGACTCCTGGGAAAAACTCGCAAGGATATTGGATTGTTAGTAGGAATGCTGACAGGGCATAATCGGCTGCGCAAGCACTTGACATGCATCAGAGTGTTGAACGACTCCGTCTGCCCATCATGTGTGTAGGCAGAGGAATCAGCGTTGCACAGATAGAGAATAGATAAAGCCTTCCTTTTTTAATACCAATGGTTTGGAGAAAACTGCGAAATCATCATGATAATTGCTACTTTTGTCTTTCTGATATTAAGGCGCATAATGGCAAAAATAACATATTTTATACCCAAACAATATTATATCAGCTCTCAGACAAGTTCCTTACAGTGATCATGTGCCTATAGGCACCAAAGTACTAAAAGAAGATGTGAAATTTTCCGGCTCGGATGTTTCTGTCTTTTACATTTTATTACCATGTATTTCTATCTTGCGTTCTTTGGTTCGGCCGCTCGTCTATTGATTTTTGGCTCCCGTCGGCAAAACTCGCTGCGTATTTGATGACATCTTCACGTTAGTACGTAGGTTAGCGTCATGTATTAACGTTATATATGCAAATGACGTGACCTTGATGAAAAAGCTCAACGATAGACCGCAGAGGTTGTACCTATGACCAACTTAAAGTGTCTATTAATAAAAAAGTTATACGCTAAGTTCCGCATATTTTTTGAAAAGCATATTTCTTAAAAAGCCTCCGTTGCTCAAAAATGGGTTGACATAGTGACCAATAATAATTTCTCAAGAATCAAGCTCATAACATGTATATTAATTCTTCTCCCTTGAAAATACCTAAAACTCCACAATCTCTTTGACTTTAGACCACTCTGTACGCATAAGCCACAACCATACAAGCTCTATATTTTGTCCAGCTTAAACCGCCAATTTGCATACTGTGCGCTTGAGTCTTTTTTGCTTTGATGTTGCTAATGATGTTCGACTTTAAATGGTTTTTATAAGAGTTGAAAATTAAAATATATTTTACTCCGAGAAAGAACCTCAACATATCATCTCTGTTACATTATATATATATGGTGTAATAATTTTACTTCGCATACTTTTAGTAGCCAAAATAGTGATTTGTTTTCAAGAGTAGTTTTAAAAAGCGAGCTATCCAAAACCCTATGGGACATTAAATTTTTGTCACTCGTGCGCAAATAGCTATTCGTAATTTTTTAGGGCACCTCATGAACCCTAAACGAATGTTAAAAAAATGGTTTTGTTCAAGTCTTTACTACTTTTTAAGACGATTTATCAAAATTTTGTTATCGTTGATAAGTTTGGTAAGTTTCCACTAAATACTTTCAAATTCATGTGTACGTTTCCCTCGCCATAAGAATCTATACAAAGTTGGTGACACAAGGCAATCTCCTTTTTTAAAAAAAAATCAGAATATTATCTGATTCAACCACTTAAACTTAAAATGAGAAAAAACTCATGTTCCTAATAACATATTTAATTTAAAAAACACATCTACAGATTTTTGTTTTTTTTTGTAGCTAATATTTTTTCTGTATCCAGAATTCTTTAATTTTTAATTGTTTTAAGTTTTCTACAAGTACAAAGAAAGATATATATGAGTTTCGAGAACAGTTTTTTGAAAAGCTCTATAAAAAAATATTTTTGCTTCACTAAGAAAATGTTTTAGTTGGAATAATTAGAATATTAATAAAATTAAGTAAAAATCCACAGTTTTAAAAAGTAATTTTTTAACAAAGAATTAAGCCGGTCTTAGTTATTATATAAAGAGTTAGTTTAATTAAGAAACTCAGTTGTTGTTTTATTACTTTGCCCTTATATGTAGTATATTTAAATAAAGAAGTAGTAGAGAAGAGGCGGCGCGAAGCCTGGCAAGTAGGCCTCCCCGAGCCTGCCCCTAATCCACCGCCTACACCACTGGTCTGGCAGTCTGCTCATCTGGTTTCACTGTTCTTTTTGCTAAGTCCAGTCTTTTGTCCCATTTGAGCGTGTGCAGGTCCTCCTCATCCAGAGTCGGGGAACCGAATACCTGGTATCTCATCCTCTGGTATGACTCGTAGTTCGCTATAACATGTCGAGATGTCTCTTCTGCCCGCCCTCAGGCCCGGCAGGTCGAGTCATTTTCCACCGCGATCCGGGTCATGTGCTTCCTTAGTCGGTTGTGACCTGTTATGATTCCTGTCAGCAGACCAGCGTCCCTTCGTGATCTCCCCAGAAGTCATTTTTGTCTGGCTACATCCGGGCCCTTCAAGAAGTCCCTGGTCCGTCTGTATCCTGTTCCTCCTCTCCAAGCGGTCGCCATGACATCCTTGGCCCATTTATTGAGTCGACTTTGCAATTGCCTCTTGGTTGTTCCTAGGAGTGGTTGCGGCCCTACATACTGGGTGCTTGCCCCGATCCTGGCGAGATCATCGGCCTTCTCGTTCCCCGCACCCTCATATGTCCCAGTACCCACATCAGTGTCACTTGTTTGCCCTCCACCAGGGTGTTGTTGATCTTGGGCGCCCTTAGTGCCTTTAGGGCCGATTGGCTATCGGAGCATATATAAACATGCTCCTCCGTACCGTTCTTTATTTCCTCCATGGTTGCAGCCCTTATTATGGCAAACACCTCTGCCTGAAAGACCGTGGCTTGCTTTACGAGTGGGTAGCTCTTTTGAACCTCCTGGTTTTCTACGTAAACCCCCGATCTTGTGGTTTGCTTCTTCGACAATTTAGACCTGTCGGTGTAGCAAATCACGGCGTTCTCCTCGAACTGTTCGCAGAGGTTTTCACTCTGCCATAGTTCCCTGTCTGAGAGGACTACTTTGTACCTCTTGTTGAATCTCCAGGGGTTTTTTGGTCTTTGTGTTTTGATCGCTGCCATTGGAATTTCTCTCTCGGCGATTTGGACAATCCTAAGATACTCCGCAGCTTCCCCTCTTCCTCTCCATTGACCTGTATCTCTCAGCCGGAGGTGGGTCGCCATCGATTCTTTTCTGATCCAGATCGGAAGCGGCGGCAGTCCCAGAATGGTTTCGAGTGCCTGTATAGGTGCCGTACTCATACCGCCGGTTATCCCTCTGCATATGGTTCCCTGTAGGCTCCTAAGCTTGAGAGTAGTAGTGACCTTCTCCACTGCGGGCCACCAGACTATTGATCAGTACTGGATCATTGGTATTGGTACTGCCGTGTACATCCAGTGGAGGTTTCTGGGGCTCAAATAAAGAACCTAATAGTTTTAATGAAGAAACACAATAGGTTTAACAAAATGACTTATTAATTTAACAATGTTAGATATTACCCTTTAATAAAAAACTTAGTTTTTCCAATTCATACTATTAGTAACTTCAAATTTATTTAGATAACCTTAGTTGCTTTTTCACATATTTTAACTCATATTATTTATCTAATCTTGCTGGTTTTACTAAATTTTTTAGTTAAAATTAAATTACTACTTTGACTGGTTTAACAAGATTTTCTTAATTATTTTTTACGGTAGGTTATCTGAGAATCATCCTCCCCAAATAACAAAAAAAATATTCAAAATATTTTTATTTTATTTCAGTATGGGCTAAATAAAAACATTCAATTTGAACACAAAAATACTGCGAAACGTTGAGTCGTTTGAACACAAAAAACTGTGAGACAGTAACTTAGTAGGATAATTTAGCTAATAGGAACAAAACCAGTAATTCATAAAAAAAAGAAGGTCAAATACCTTTTCAGTTCAGTTCACACCTAAAAATGTTTTTTTAAATGTCTCCATAAGTGAACTGTGAATTAGCTTGAACAATCAAAATTAAATGTGACTTTAAAGTTAAGTTTGTATTCTAAAATTATTACATATAAAACGTTGGTACTGTTATATACAACTTCCTTCAAGCAGGCAACATAGCCTGCAGGTTTCGCCTGCCCACCTTGCATTTTGCCTGTAGGCAAAATAGCAGGCTTGCCTACGTTGTACTTTATCTGCAAGCAGTGAAAAGTGAGCCTGCGTATCTTGCATTTTACTTCCATAAAGTTTAAAAAAAAGGGAAAGATGGCCGGCGTGGGCAAGCTTTGCCTGTCCACCTTGCATCTGGCCTGCAAGCATGCAAAAAAACAGGGCAGCCTGCCCACCCCTCACTTTGCCTGTAAGCAAAATAGCAGACTTTGCTTAAAGACATTGTAAATATTCATTGCTGAATATTTCAACATAGAAGTCAAAAGTTGAAATCTTGAGATAAAAATTGAGATTTTTAGATAGGTCAAAACTTCTACATAAAAGTCAAAATCTAAAAAAAAAAGTTCTAGGCCTTCATAGGAATATAATAAAAAAACCTAAAAAGAAATTGTTATTTAAATTTATCATCCAATTTATCGCATTAATTCAGAGAGTAAGAGTTGTATTAATTAGTATGAGATTCAACAATAAACGATCATTCAAACGTTACTTAAACGCAAAAGTACTGTGAAAAACAACAACACCCTTAAACAAAAATTACTATAAAAACATAACAAAAATTACATTACCTCTTTAACTAAATTTTCTAAACACACAGTCGCAAGAATAACAAAAGGCCTTAAATCGTTTTAAAAATAGGAGCAAAGAGAGTAGTTGAAAATTTAGAACATGCTCTGTAAGTTTTTTCAGTGCGAATCACCAGTATACACAGATTTAAGAAGAGATATCGTTGTAAGAAATTATATTATAAGAATCTGATACTAAGACCTCATAAGCCAAAACATGTTTGTTAAATGTTAAAGTTTCCTACTACTGATAAAAGAAGTATATTTTGTTACTCTGGTTAATTAAATAAAATAGCTTTTATCTTGGCAAATTTCGGATTGAAGCTGGAATGAGTTTTATTAACACAAATAGTATTATTCAACTTATACTTATATTGATATACTGTAAGATTAAATGTTTTGGAAACTTCTGTGCTTAAAAAATATAAGTGTCTGTTTTTATGAAAATTGGCTGTATCTAAAAACAGTTTTCTTTCAGTTTCCAAAATTGGTTGTTGTGTGAAACTGATTTTAAAAAGGATTTTGGATGCAAATCGTGAACTTAGCTGCAATTGATGTTTCAAAGCAAGAGTTTTATTAATATTGACTCGAGATGACACTACATTGCCAGCTAACTTTAAAACTCTATGTTTTGATTGAAAGTATACAATTTATATTTAAAAAGTGTAAGAAATAATGTGTGATGTTGACTAATCTTTGTAGCCAAGGTGGTTATTGCTAAAGAAACAGAGGCAACCAAAATTATTAGAATTTCTCGTAATAAAGTATACAAACCCCAATAATCGTTATTTTCAGGAATTTTGTGACCAAACAGAAGTACATTGGTTAAAATAAAAAAATTCATTTCAGCTTATTTGTACATGATGTAAAACGAGAGTATTGAATTTGCCTATTAAGAAAATTAAGGCTAAAAAATTTGTCAATAATGATAAACTGAAAAAAGCAAGTGAGGCATGACCCCATTACCCGTCCTTTTAAAAATATATATATTTTAGTTTTATATAGAAGAAAACTTAATACCAGTTGCAGAAGGATTATCTTTCGCTAAATCTTCTTCATTCTCTTTCTTAAAACAGAGTTGTCCTCGTACACTGCTTTTTGTTACAAAAGTTTTGATAACTTGCGCAAACGACAAAAAATGTCGCCATAAAGCATTCTTGGAATCCAAGCAAAGTATTAAAAGCGAAATTGTCCCGTATGAATAATGCTACGTAAAAATATAAGTTGAAACTAAGGAGGTAATACTGGTATGCTACAATATACGGCACCAAGATTGTGTAACCCTGAATGTGAGTCTAAATGACCTTGAGATTTAAATTCATCAAAATATATCAGCAAAGGTGGTATACCGGGTGTCCCAAGGTGAGTAACCTATTAGAATATTTTGGAAACCATACAATGGAAACTTTTCAAACTTTCTACTCTAACATAAGTCTATGTAAACTATCTTTATGAAATACTTTCATATTTGCAGTGTTGCCATTTGCAGGAAAACTTGGCAACAACTTTCTTATAATATAAACACCCTTTAAATTTTTGCATTTTTGAATTCTACAAAATATTTTAGGTACATTTTGTGTATAATGTCCCATGATAGCTTGTGAAAAACCAAGATAGGAATGTAAAAACCGTTTCGCTCTATCCTTAACCGTTTCGATGTTACGGGCTGTCAAAGTTAAAAAATTTCAATTTTCACCTGTCAATATTTTAAAAACCGTTGAACATAGGTATAGGACATTATACATAAAATGTACCTAAAATATTTTGTAGAATCCAAAAATGACAAAGTATACAGGGTGTTCATTTTAAAATAAGAAAGTTTTCCTGCAAATGGCAACACTGCAAATATGAGAGTATTTCATAAAGATAGTTTTACATGGACTTATGTTAGAATAGAAAGTTTTAAAAGTTTCCATTGTAAATATTTCAATAGGTTACTTACCTTGGGACACCCGGTATACCCATTTCTTTTACTTTCAGAAATGTTTGCTTCCACGAAAGACTCTGATAAAATCAGGACATAAATCATGTAATTCCTCAATAGAAGCTAATGTTTCTATAAGAAAATTTGTTAAAGAAAAAAAATTATATCCAATCTGAGAGGTAGAAATTGTGCTGTATAAAGTTTGTTTTGTGGTACCTGATTACTTCCTAATTCATAGTTACTTCCTAATATATACTGAATTGGTACAACAAAATATGAACTCTCTCCAAATATTTTAAACCGTAGAGCTTCACTGTTGTAACATTAGGTTGTTTTGTTAATGATTATAAAACAGATATGACTAGAACCTCTTAGTCAAAGTTTACAAAAAAATCACAGAAAAACTGCAAAGTTGTTACGCACCGGTCAGCTCTTTATTTTGGGTAGCAGCGTGAGTTCGTGCCGTTTAAGAGTTTATTGATAATATGAGCTTGAGGGCGCAAGTGGCTTTTTTTTTTTAAATTAAGTTTAGTTTGTAAACTACTTGTTGTTAAAATACTTTTTAAAAACCCAGAAAATAAATTAAGTTTTTTTTTTGTGTTTTAAACTATTTCTTTTATGATACCGTATGTAAATAACTTGGCAGTATAAATGGGGTTCAGAACAATAAAACCAACTATAATGGGTCACTTACAGTTTAATTTGAAAACAACGTCATTAGAACTGTATGACAATATGACACTCTAGTTTCTCAAAATTAACCACTCGGTAAACTAACTTATCCAGCGTGAAAAATGGTTGAAAATTCACTGATGCCGAAAAGACAGTTGAATTAATATTTGACTCTGTGACCCTGCCAATAAGGTATACTTAACAACAATAGTTATTAGCATTAACAGAATTAAATATTGTAACAAAAAAACTGTGATCATTTTCCCATTAAGAAAAAAAATACTTTGTGATTAATGTCTTCACTTTTCTTTAAACAAGTAAAGTTGAATATCACCCTTAACAATTATGTGTATTAAAAGTACTTTTGATATTTCGTATAACCTTAACGTAAACCAAAATTATTAATCAGCCACTAAAATAGATTTTAAATTAACACAAAATACATTTTAAATGCCTTGTGTTTTTTGTACAAATAAAACACACTTTGTTCATGTCATATACTGTGGCATGCCAGCAGCATAGCTCAAACATTTTATAAAATTTGGTTTTTAACCTCAGTAATATTTAAAATAATATACCCGAAAAATACGATAGTGACAATAACCTAAATCGTACTTATTATTGTCCAGCAAAAAAAAATAAGTAAGTATTAAAGATAGGAGTAGGTATACGTCACCAGCTCTCGAAGACTGATGCCATCGAACCATTATATTAGGAAGATACCTCATACAGCTTAGAAATAATATAGGTACCATGCTGTGTGCTGCTTAGAGAGATAGGTAGGTTTGGTGGAAAATACGCTACCTCAAAAAAAAAAATAATAATGGGCAACATTAGAAAAACTTTAATTTAAAAGTTATCTAGTCAGCTGTTTAGAGGGCTAGTAATAATAACTAATAAAGAAAACTCATCTCTAATCGTAGAGGACTATGCAAAAATCACGTTAGGGGCATATAGGTACCGACAGGTACAAAATGGCTCATTTCCACGGTAAAGCCTTAATAATATAAATTGATTATTCATCACTGAGGTGTTCTAAAACAATAAAAAATATCTCTATAGATCAGGTTTCAAGTGAGGTAATTAAATTTTGGATAATTAATAAAATGGGAACTTACCAAGATGGGAAAAAATCAAAATTCACAAACCTCGAAATGCTTTCGACACAAAGGTTAATTTGGAAAGAAAGCCTCTAAATAAAAATGGCTTCTTTTTGGCTTATAGTCTTACAATAAGAAACTAACTGTGAAAAAGGGCTCAATTTGAAACGCTTAAAACTGGAAAATATTTCCTAGTTAATGGTGAACTATAATAACGATAAGTTGGTGCCTAAAGATTATTTATTTATAACTTATTATGGACAAATTCTGAAAGATAGGGAAAGTTTAAAATCCTTAGAAATAAGTTTGGCAAACACGCAAAATAATGCGCCTCCCTGCATGAAATTGTAAATTGCTGGATTTGCGTCGTCGCTAGTATTATTGATTTTTTAGTTTTCTAAATGACAAGTGGAAAAGAAAAACAAAGCAAATTTGGAAATTAATTGATTTTATTTTAATTCAGAAAAATAAAATTATTACAATATAAAAATTAGGATGCATTGATATCAAGGTGACAAGACGTGTTTTGATTGCCGTAGCTAATGGTGGGTAATTGATAAATATGTGCTATTTTTAGGACGTGAAAATATGTAGGTTTTTGGTGAATTTGTTGAATTTTCTATTAGCTATAAAATTGTTATGAATAAAGGGATCGATAAAAATTTGAAGGGCCAAGTTTATAGATTATTGTAGACTAGGGATTTAGCCAGCAGCTAGAGAAAGATCATGTAAAAGTATGAATAATAGGCAGATGAACATAGGCTGTCATGGAGTGTTGCAGATGTAATATGCTAGGAAAATGTTATTGCAAAAGGATAGCTGGGAACGCTCTGGAGGTAAATAGAGTTAGTTAGCCCTTAGAAAATTAATAATGATTTAGCTTAAGAGATAGCTAATAAGAAAAATTTGGAATTTCATCTTATTAAGGAGGCCCTTTTCGTTTGTTCTTTTTAGGCAACCAGTAATACATTTTCACGTATAGAGAGTTGTCAGGAGGTCTTGAATTTGTCTTTTTGTCGGAAAATTGTATTTGAGATTATGAGGTCATATACCGAACATAAGGTTAATAGACGCAGTCCGTTTAAATTCATGTTTCCAACATCTTCCTTGCCAATGACGCCCTTCCATAGGTTTGAATTCGTACCAACTCGAGCATTGAAATTCCCTAGGATGATAAGTTTATCAGATTTAGGTACAGATGTTATTCACTTCACTAAGTTGAGAATAAAACTCATCTTTGGTTTTCATCAGCTGCAAAAGTTGGAGCGTAGGCGCTGATTATAGTAGCGTGGTGGTGGATTCTAAGGTTCATGTCATCAATCTTTTGCTTATTCCGAATGGAAATTCGGTTAGGTGGTCCACAATATCATTTTTTAAGCCAAACCCACTCCATGAATACGTAGCTCATCTTTTTCTTTTCCTTTCCAGAAAAATGTGTAGACTCCTCCGTGTTCTTTAAGTTGGCCTTCGCCTGCTCTTCTAGTTTCACTGAGAGCAGCGATATCGATGTTATATCTCCTTAGTTCACGTGCCACTATTGCCGTTCTTCTTTGTGGTCTTGTGGTTGTGTCTGTATCCATAAGTGTAAGGATATTCCATGTGGCAAAGTATTGAATTTCTTTTTCTTTTGTTTTGACCGCATGTGGTGTACCCACTGGATGCGGTTGTCCAGTCGGGCAGTTGTTGGCTGGCTATGTTTAGGGCACCTTTTATAGCTCCTTCCCCTTCAGGGTGAGTAGAGTGGGTCCTAAATAGGGCTGCTCAGTCACGGATGCAGCACACGAGTTGCTCTACAGCCAATCCTTGAGCAAAACGGCATCACGCTTCCGCCGCTTTCGTGCCGGTTTGCCACTAAGAGCTTCCAGACTACACTGTCCTGCTCCCGTCGCAACTTGCCGATCGCCGAAAGACTTTTGTGTGCTTGGACTTAATGGTCTTATGTGTCCTAGAAAGTATAGGATCTCAGAGTAGAGAATGCGTCTTCGAGACTTTTATTAACGTGGACATGCTGATGTACAGTCAGCAAGCCCACGGTCCCTAATAACGAGTGACGACCCAATGGCGTAAGGAATACGACTATTGGGTCCCTCGAGATTAGGCCAGATGATTGCACGATTTAGCACTAGACTCGAATCGTGGGCGGGAGTCGCTACATCCCACCGCCTACAGGCTACAGGCAGTATGGTTCGCCCAACTTCCCATAGCGGACAGATTCATGCCACAGTGGCCTGATCTGTCCGGCTTGACACACTTTTTTTTTCCATACACCATGCTCCACTTTAAGTGGGTATTGTTGATTCAGCGCGTAGAAAAACTTGTATAGTAAATCTAGAGCACGTAGACTACTAGGAGCCTAATACCTGATTTCCTTGTTGATTACTATGAGGTATGTTTCAAGTTTTTTAATTATTGCGGCAAATGGCTTAAGAGGTACGTCCTACCTATCCAGCCTCTTTCTTCTGTTCTCAAGCTTAGCATTTAGTTCCTCATGTGCCTAAAATAAGTAAACAATCATAATTATACGAAATCGTAGGAGAGTCAAAAATATTTTTTAATTAAATTTCGAGTTTAAGTTAGAATTCCGGGTTTAAAGTCGGAATTCCGAGTTTAAATTCAGTCAAGTCAAATATAAATATGTTTTGTGGTCCTTCTACGATTTCGTATAATTACCTCTGCTATTATTACTATTTTATAAACTGAACAAATTAGGGAGAGCATTAGAAAAAAAAATTATATATCTTTGCGTTTCAGACTATCTGGAACATGTTTTTTTTCGTGTCTGTCTGTAAGTATATGTGTCTGAAGAGGGTCAAACATTTTTTTTTGGAATGCATGAGCTTCGGTACGCATAAATTGTCAGGGTATCTTTTTATACTATTAATTTCGTTTTCATTGAGTTTTTAGCTGAACCAAACTCAAATTGAACCTAATTGTATATATATATAAACTTTCCAAACTAAATTACAACCCTAAATTACACATGCTACCCTATCATATGGTTTACTTCGTCCGTTTTCGAGATATAGACTATCAAAATGTCAAAAGTTCAACTTTCCGACATGTCCGACAGTTTTTTTATACACAAAAAGATTTGTTTACAAAACATACCTTAAACTTACCGCTAAGAACAAAAGTTACGTTAGGAATTGGCACTCAGAGCTACGTTTCTCGTAAATTTGGTTGCTTAAAACATTCTTTTGAGTGTTTCTGGAAACTTCAAAAATTACAAAATTCCGATACGTCTTCAAAATGTCGCAAAAACAAGTTGGGTTTCCTAGGCATTTATTACTTAACTAATTTTTATACTTAATAACTTTGAATATAAATAAAGAATAAATCTTTTGTTTATCAAAGCCAAAAAAATAAGGCACTTAAGCGGTATTTTTGGAAAATATAGGCATCTAAGGTCAGGTACTTCACCAATAATTTAGAAGATACCTACGCCACTGCTTATATCTCTGACTTATTGTTTATTACTATTCGCTCTTAATTACTTTCATGCAGACACGTCTGGTGTATACCTAAATGAGAAAAGTATGAGAAGAATAGAATACATTAAAAAGCAATATTTTATTTTATAAAATGATACCAAACTTATACATCGTTACTACTTGATAGAATTATTAGTTCCTCCTCCTCTCTCTAACCATAGTAAAACCCTATTATAAAAATAAGTTCATCATTTTAAAAGCACCCTTTTAGGTACGTCTTTGGTCATCAAATCAAAAAATGTCAGATGCCTCTATCTTATTCAGTTTCTTTCGATTGAAACAAAAATTACGAGAATTAGTGAAAAACATATAAGAACAAATGAAATTACATGCATTTTCAGACATACTTCTTTGACGGCCCATATCTTCTATCGCAGACATAGTATCTTCTAATAATAATTTGATTCCTACGCCCCCCCCCCTTCGCCCCTCTAAAAAAAGTATGTCGAATAACGCACCTACGCTTTCAAAATCCATATTCTTATGATTTATATAAGTGTTTACATTTTAAAAGCACTCCCCTAGGTACGCCTCTGGTCAAACGTCAAAAAACTGACAGGTGCATTCAATATTCTTTCGATGGAGACCAAAATTAGGAAAAGTGGTTAAAAACTTTTTGAGTTATAAGGAAAAATTAAATTAGGTGCATTTTCAGACGTATCTCTTTGATGGCCCATATCTTCGATCACAGAAATACGATCTCCTAATAATTTCACTATTTTAATCCAAGGACCGATAAAGTCGGTTCGCTGTATGAAGTCCGATACCGGATTAAATCTTCTCGCTTTTTGAACAGTAAGTCAGTTAAGTTAGAATGCCCTCGCTCTACTTGATCGTACCTGACATTCCACTGGTTCACTGTATTTGGCAAAATATGAGTGGGCTAATCAGCGGTCTTAAAACAAAATTATTTACGAATTACGCGTTATACTTATACCACAATAAATATTTCTATTTTACTTTATTTTTCACTAACACTTTTTAAAAACTTTTTACGTCAATAATTCAAAAGATTTTGACAGGTATTTTCTCCTAGAATTTAATTATTTTGCGGTCATTATAGGTAAATATGGAGCTGTCGTAAATGCTAATAATCACTATTTTTCAAGAAATAATTAATTGGGGATCGTATGTTCTATTTTAAATAAGTAGGTATGCTTTTATTTGTTTTTGGTTTGTTTCTTATTGTGTGTGAATTACGGAATTTAAAGCAGTTATAAAGCAAAGTTATGGAAAATGTTTAGCAAGGTGACATAACGTGTATATCTCCAGAAGAACGCCGTTTGGTATTACAAGTGGAATGTTATTTTACGTTAGAAAAAAGTAACTCGGGCCCGTTAGGGTCTGTTTTTTAAGTGCACAAACGAATGTCTGATGCTTGCGGCATTTCAGATAAGACCTTAAGAAGACTTCGAAAAAAGAGTGAAGAGGAATTGGACAGACCATATAAAAGGGTTTGACAGCATTCAAAAACCTTTGATCTGGGGATTAAACTATCGATTAGAAATATTGTTTATGATATGTATAAGTCAAAGGAATATATTACCCTTAAAACTATTCTAGAAAACATAAAGGAAAAACAACTTTGCGATATTGGAATTACCAATTTGTCCAAAATTTTAAAAGAGATGGGCTTTAAATAAAAAAAAAACGAACAACAGAAAAGTGCTTTGCGAGCAATCCAATATTGTGTCAAAAGTTGTTTTTCTTGACGAAACATGGATATTTGCGCACGGAACTTCAACAAAATCGTCTTGGCAGGATGAATCGAAACATTGCTATTCCAGTAACCATGCAAGTAATGGAAAAAGATATATAATAATACATGCAGGCAATGAAGAAGGGTTTATTTCAAATGCCACTTTAATATTTTCATCAACAAAAAAAACTGACGATTATCACGGATTCTAAATTTTTTGAGCATTGGTTTGAGGAAAAACTTTGAAAAAGTTTAGAAAACCCTTCCTTGATTGTTTTGGACAATGCGTCTTACCATACGAGACTCGAAGAAAAATTTCCTAAAATCAGCTGGAGTGGTGTCAAAGAAAAACATGAACCATGAAAATTTATTTTTAAAAAGTGATCTTTTAAGCAAGTGTAATGTTGTTGACGAATTAGCCCTTAAATATGAACATCAAGTTTTGAGATTACCACCCTACCATTGCCATTAAAACGCAATTGAATTGGTATAGGGTATTAGCAAAAATTATTATGACAAAAATGCCTGTAAAAATATCGGTAAGCCTAGCGTTATATAGTTGTGGGAGGAGGCACTTAGCAAAGTGGGCAAAGAAGAATGGCGGAAATGCAGTGAACACACGGAAAAAATTATTTTTGAATCTTATGAGACAGAGCAGGTTATAGACGAAGTAAGACCGTTAATTATTACGGATGAGGATAATGATTCTGAAAACATGGATGATATTTCAGATGCAGAGGAAGATTATTTTTAGTATGCATTTATAAGAAGGTGCGTTCTATCGCAAGACTGCAATATCGGTTCTTTTTAGAACCAAAACTTTATAAAAAAGAATTCGTAAAACTAATTTGTCTAAATACTATGAAAGCTAAGAAATAATTTTTTTTACCTAATTATTTTTTATTAACTTTAAATGATTTAAGTACTGTTTACAAATGTCCAAACCATGACTTTCCTAATTACCGATGCAAAAAAAATAATTTTGTCTGCGCTTGTTATTTAAACCAACGCTTTTAAAAAAGCACTATTTTAGCCACTAGATGTAAAAACTACTATTATTTAGAAAATGTAATTCGTCATGTTCCAAAAATATAATTTATTGTTTAAGAACCACCGCCTTACCTGCTCAAGAGGTTTTACTGCTTAGCGGTCTTCTTACAACGAATGCAATAGCTTCAAAATGTCTGAATATGGTCAACTTTTACGGAAGTGCACTTTCCTATGTTATCCCTGCGCGATTCTTTAGCATGTTTACGAAATACCCAATTTATTTAGTAGGTCACGTATAAAGAGCCACACTATAAATTTGAGTAATTTTTCTTTAATACTAGAACAAAACTTTATCAAATGTAACAGGAGAGCAGAAGCTTCATAATAATATGGAAAATATATACTATATTACGAATTTATGATGTCGTCAGAAAGTAATTTCGATTTAGTTCGAAATAGAAATTGAATGCCTCCGTTTGGGTTTTAAGATTAATAAAATTTGTAATCTGAATTTCCAATTAAGAGACATTGTCACAGTGCCATTTTTGCAATGTCGATTAAAATCTTTATTAGTCACTCAACTAAATAATAGTAGAATGGGCAGTTTGAGCACTATATAAGCATAAAATTATATTAGAAAGTGGTGTAATCGTGGGTTGTGGGAATGAAGAAAGAAAAACATTTGTCTTTGGCAACGTTACATTCCGTAAACAGTCAAATCACAATCAGGGCTTGAAAAAGTATGAATAAACATACGAAACGTTGCCAGAGACAAGTGGTTTTCTTTCTTCATTCCCACAACCCACGATGACAATACTTTTCAATATGACTCAGGGAAACAAAATTGCAAATTTCTATAAAATTATATATTGAAATGTAACAAATATTTTATTTATTCAATATAATGGTACTATTTCTAAATTCCAATTAACTATGTTTTTGTAGCTATTCACTATGATAAAACATGGGATGGCCCACAAAATGAGTTGAATTAAAAATGTGACAGTTTTAAAGAATACAAGAAAATGTATAGTTTTTATTTTTCCTTAAAATGTTTTATATGCGACACTAAACCAATTTTGCTTATATTGAGGAATTATTTAATAAATGGGTTAGAAACTTAAAAAGTTATGTATACACCTTTTGATTATTGGCTTAACACTGAGAAAATCACATTTCTTAAATTTGCTATGACCAACTTTTTACCTAAATTCTCAACTAAAAAAATTAAAAGATAGATTTTTTAAAAGAGTAGACTTTTTCTAATCGAGTGCGAGAAGAAGAAGTCTGAAGTTATTTAAAGTGAGTCAGAAGTGATTTAAAAAAATGAGGACCAAATTTATGAAAAGAAAGTTTGAAGAAAACGAAAATTTAAATTAAAATATGGCTTATATAACATTTTCATTTATTTAAATTCGATTTTGCTGAAATGGTTTCGAATGTTTGAACGGCATGACCTACGTTGGATGTCTAGTCCGATTTGTAATCTGTCTTTTTGCTTTAGAATATTTTAATAATTCGGATGTCGTCTTTATTGCCTCTTCTCCCCAAAGAATGAAGGTTTTGACCGCGAAAGGGATAAAGAAAAAGCGTTCCTCCAGCTCCACATTATTCTGCCTTATCATTGTTTCTGCTAGAAATGCAGTTGCTTCTAATCTTCCACTTTAGTCTCTTTCAGACATCAGGATCCAGCCAAAGTGTATCTGCACCTGCCAAAGCTGAGTTGATAATATAATTAATCTTCCACTGTCTCGACCGTAAATTCCATTATCAATTCTTTGGTTTTTTTATTTAAATAAATTTTATTTCAGATCTCAAATCAGTACAAGTAACACAAAGTTAAAAATAGTAACTATAAAAATATTTAACCAAAATACTTTGGTTTCTATATTTTTTTTCAAATGTCTTTTTAATTCATTACTCACATTTTTAAAATTGTCTCTGGTATAGAGGTGTAAGCTTGTATGTTTCTATATATTAAAGAGTCTTGCCCTTTTGTGGTACTAATGTAGTGAATCTTTATTTCTTAGGTTGTGATAGTTTTTAGTTATATTGATTTGAGTATTTGTTTTAATTTTTTTATTTCTTATATCATGTATTCATTTTATTTGTTCAAATACTTTTAAGTCTTTTTATTTTTAAGAATGTATATTGTTTGTGTATATCTTCACTCGGAGTATAATAGTCTAATGAAAATATTAGTTTAATAGCTTTATTTTGCAGTCTTTCCATTTTATTTAATAGGTATGTCCTATTGTTTCCCCAACATGGTATAAAGGTGCAGTTAGACTGTGGTAGTGTAGTCGTCGTTGCATTGTAGCTGTAATGAATTGTTTTCTATAGATAATGCAGAACAAGATATTTTACAGATAAATAGTTAGCAACATTTTTTGGTACACACTTTTTAATATTATTTACCTTGTTCAATGTTTTAAACAAATATTAGTGATAACAGACCCTCCTGCAAAATTCTTGAACATGTTAAACGATCCACCTCACATATTTCTTTTTTACTAACCGAGAGAGTTCCGTTTTTTTCTTAATATGTACCAAAGATAATTTTGAAATTGCATACATACATACTCAATAGTGTGTTCAGTGATATTAGCTATAAATAAACAAGGTACTGTAGTAGTGATATCTGATCCGCTGATTAATTATTCTGGTTTATTATAATTGTGACGAAATTAGGGCCTTTTTTCTAAGTGACAAAAAGCGCTTACTGTTAGCATTACTTTGCTTGCATGGACAAATTATATCAAATAATTTACCGTTTTAATCTTATATATTGCTTTAGTAATAACCTTTAGAAAAGTTATAGTACCGTGTTATCAGCGGTGCAGGGTGGTTGTAGTAAAAAAAAGAGCTGGCATGAACACACCAACTTTAAGCATGGGAGTTATTTCGTGGAAATGCAGACAGTCGATATTTACTTATGTCCCTATCCCCTCACCAACCGAAGTTAATAATTAATAATGGTACCTACCTACAATACACAGTGGCGCTATAGTACCCCTCTACCCTTTTTTACGTTAAACTAGTAATTTTCTAAAATTGTTTACAAAACTCTTTAAAAGAACATTTTCCCTCTCAAGTATTACTTTTTTTTTATTCCTTCATCAAAACCATGATTTTAGTAACTGTCTGCAGATAAATAAAGCATGGCTTTTTTGGTTACCGATGCAAAAAAAAACTTTTTTTTTGATCACGAATGCAAAAAAAGATTTCTGTCCGTTTGTTTACCAAAGTTAAAGAAAAATACCGGAAAATGGTAATATTGAAAAAATCTAATTATTCTTGCCTAAAAATTAAGCCATTTCCGCCAGTTTTCACCAAGTATTTACGAAAAAATCATTTAAAAACATCAAAAACAATTAAAAGATTGTGTCTTGCGAGAAGTGCTCTTCGTTTGAGTTTTTTCGGTTTTTCTTGGATTTCTGAACAAAGGTATTAAAAAAATAGTGTTAGCAACACGCCGCTAAACTGTGCTTTTTTTACTCGCGTTTTTAAATACCTCGCTGCGGTCGTTATTTAAACCAACGCTTGTAGCACTATTTTAACCACTAGTTGTTAAAACTACTATTATTAACCATTAGACATAATATTTTTATTACACACTAGACACCGCTGCGCCACTTTGCCAGCAGTTTTTTTCCCGTTTTTATTCCTTTAAATGACATAAATTTTGTTTCCGTAAACCGATTTTGATGAAATAAATGCCTATGTGTTGCCCAGGAACACAAGAAATGCAATAGTGAAAGTCCCATCAAAATCGGCTGGGCGGTCTTTGCGTGATACTGAAACAAACTGGTATCTCGTTTGGTCAAACAATTAAAAATATAGTCAGGGGGATAAGTGGTGTTTAATCGAGCCCGGATTTTCTTACCATAGTAGATTTTATGGTGTCATATGAAAGCTGAGACTCCCCAGATTATGAATCCGCCGGATGATATCTCGAAAATGTTGAGCGTATTGAGATTGAGATTGAGAGAGTTTTTATTCCTTTAAATGCCATAAATTTTGTTTCCGTAAACCGATTTTGATGAAATAAATGCCTATGTGTTGCCCAGGAACACAAGAAATGCAATAGTGAAAGTCCCATCAAAATCGGCTGGGCGGCCTTTGCGTGATACTGAAACAAACTGGTATCTCGTTTGGTCAAACAATTAAAAATATAGTCAGGGGGATAAGTGGTGTTTAATCGAGCCCGGATTTTCTTACCATAGTAGATTTTATGGTGTCATATGAAAGCTGAGACTCCCCAGATTATGAATCCGCCGGATGATATCTCGAAAATGTTGAGCGTATTGAGATATTCAGTGCAAAATCTAAAATAGCGGACAATGACTAGATTTGAATTTTGTATTTTGTGTGTAGAGACAAATTGATGGTGTTTGATATCAAAGTATAGGTTTTCCAATACAAGAAGTTTGAAGCTTTTATCAAAAACTACCTAAAATGACATTTGACAGATTTTTTACAGTCATTGGTTACAGAAAAATTGATATATATCATTAAAAAAAATATTTATTTTTATTTCCTTTACGAAAATGAATCACTTTTAATATCGTTTGATAGGTTCTTTGATGTGAGAAAATTGTATCTGTTAACAAAAATTGCATTGCAAATGACATTGACGGTATGTAAAGCATAAACCAGGTATTATAAGTAATATTTATATTCCTATCCGCTGATCAATCATTTTGGTTCATTATAATAGCGGAGAAATTACGGTCCTTTATTCAGAAATCCAAAAAAAACCGAAAAAATCTCGAACCAAGAGCACTTCTCGCAAGACACCATCTTTACACTATAAATCAAGGTGGCTGGTAAATGAAATAACAATCTTTTCCAGAGCGATGTGCTATTTTATTCGGTTACATTCATTGTTGCGACATTTTAATCTTTGACAGTTTGATATTTTGACGATGTTTTTAAATGATTTTTGTGTAAATACTTGGTGAAAACTGGCGGAAATGGCTTAATTTTTAGGCCAGAATAATTAGATTTTTTCAATATTACCATTTTCCGGTATTTCTCTTTAATTTTGGTAAACAAACGGACAGAAATCTTTTTTTGCATCCGTGATCAAAAAAAGTTTTTTGCATCGGTAACCAAAAAAGCCATGCTTTATATATCTGCAGACAGTTCCTAAAATCATGTTTTTGATGAAGGAATAAAAAAAAAGTAATATTTGAAAGGGGAAAATGTTCTTTTAAAGAGTTTTGTAAACAATTTTAGAAAATTACTAGTTTAACGTAAAAAAGGGTAGAGGGGTACTATAGCGCCACTGTGTATTGTAGGGAGGTACCACTATTAATTATTAACTTCGGTTGGTGAGGGGATAGGGACATAAGTAAATATCGACTGTCTGCATTTCCACGAAATAACTTCCATGCTTAAAGTTGGTGTGTTCATGCCATCTCTTTTTTTTACTACAACCACCCTGCACCGCTCATAACACGGTACTATAACTTTTCTAAAGGTTATTACTAAAGCAATATATAAGATTAAAACGGTAAATTATTTGATATAATTTGTCCATGCAAGCAAAGTAATGCTAAAAGTAAGCGCTTTTTGTCACTTAGAAAAAAGGCCCTAATTTCGTCACAATTATAATAAACCAGAATAATTAATCAGCGGATCAGATATAACTACTATAGTACCTTGTTTATTTATAGCTAATATCACTGAACACACTATTGACTATGTATGTATGCAATTACAAAATTATCTTTGGTACATATTAAGAAAAAAACGGAACTCTCTCGGTTAGTACAAAAGAAATATGTGAGGTGGATCGTTTAACATGTTCAAGAATTTTGCAGGAGGGTCTGTTATAACTAATATTTTTTTAAAACATTGAACAAGGTAAATAATATTAAAAAGTGTGTACCAAAAAATGTTGCTAACTATTTATCTGGAAAATATCCTGTTCTGCATTATCTATGGAAAACAATTCACTACAGCTACAATGCAACGACGACTACACTACCACAGTCTAACTGCACCTTTATTAAATAAAATGCAAAGACTGCAAAATAAAGCTATTAAACTAATATTTTCATTAGACCATTATACTCCGAGTGAAGATATACACAAACAATATACATTCTTAAAAATAAAAAGACTTAAAAGTATTTGAGCAAATAAAATGATTACATAATATAAGAAATAAAAAAATAAAAACAAATACTCAAATCAATATAACTAAAAACTATCACAACCTAAGAAATAAAGATTCACTACATTAGTACCACAAAAGGGCAAGACTCTTTAATATATAGAAACATACAAGCTTACAACTCTATACCAGAGACAATTTTAAAAATGTGAGTAATGAATTAAAAAGTCATTTGAAAAAAATATAGAAACCAAAGTATTTTTTTTAAATATTATTATAGTTACTGTTACTATTTTTAACTTTGTGTTACTTGTACTGATTTGAGATCTGAAATAAAATTTATTTAAATAAAAAAACCAAAGAATTGATAATGGAATTTACGGTCGAGACAGTGGAAGATTAATTTATATTATCAACGCAGCTTTGGCAGGTGCAGATACACTTTGGCTGGATCCTGATGTCTGAAAGAGACTAAAGTGGAAGATTAGAAGCAACTGCATTTCTAGCAGAAAAAATGATAAGGCAGAATAATGTGGAGCTGGAGGAACGCTTTTTCTTTATCCCTTTCGCGGTCAAAACCTTCATTCTTTGGGGAGAAGAGGCAATAAAGACGACATCCGAATTATTAAAATATTCTAAAGCAAAAAGACAGATTAGAAATCGGACTAGACATCCAACGTAGGTCATGCCGCTCAAACATTCGAAACCATTTCAGCAAAATCGAATTTAAATAAATGAAAATATTATTTAAGGCATATTTTAATTTAAATTTTCGTTTTCTTCAAACTTTCTCTTCATAAATTTGGTCCTCATTTTTTTAAATAACTTCTGACTCACTTTAAATAACTTCTGACTTCTTCTTCTCGCACTCGATTAGAAAAAGTCTACTCTTTTAAAAAATCTATCTTTTAATTTTTTTAGTTGAGAATTTAGGTAAAAAGTTGGTCATAGCAAATTTAAGAAATGTGATTTTCTCAGTGTTAAGCCAATAATCAAAAGGTGTATACATAACTTTTTAAGTTTCTAACCTATTTATTAAGTAATTCCTCAATAGAGGCAAAATTGGTTTAGTGTCGCATATAAAACATTTTAAGGAAAAATAAAAACTACACATTTTCGTGTATTTTTTAAAAATGTCACATTTTTAATTCAACTCATTTTTTGGGCCATATCATGTTTTATCATAGTGAATAGCTACAAAAACATAGTTAATTGGAATTTAGAAATAGTACCATTATATTGAATAAATAAAATATTTGTTACATTTCAATATGTAATTTTATAGAAATTTGCAATTTCGTTTCCCTGAGTCATATTGAAAAGTAGTGTCATCGTGGGTTGTGGGAATGAAGAAAGAAAACCACTTGTCTCCGTGGAAAAGCATACAATCGATCTTTGCAATAAAATAAAATGAAAACCGATGTTAATAATATTAATGGTTGGCCTAGCATTATTATTATTAACATCGGTTGTTAAGGGGATGGGGACATATGCGTAAATACAATACCTTGTTCATTTTACTTTATTGCAAAGATCGACTGTATGCTTTTCCACGAAATATCTCCCATGCTTAACGTTGGTGTATTCATGCCATCTCTTTCCTACGCACCCGAAAATATCTACCTATCTCTGTGTGAGTCTATTATTATTGCTAGCAAAATAGGGGATTAAAAATGTAAATTATTTGATATAATTTGTCCATGCAAGCGACGAAATAATGCTAAAAGTAAGCACTTTTCGTCACTTAGAAAAAGGGCCCTAATTTCTTCGCAATTATAATAAACCAGTATGATTGATTAGCGGATATGTAGGAATATACCTAAATACCACTTACAAGATAAACCTTAACATATTCCAAAATTTAGCAGGAGGGTCTATTACCACCAATATTTGTTTAAAGCATTTAGAAAGTAAATTATATTAAAAAATGTGTACAAAAAAATATTGTTAACTATTTATCTATTAAAATAATCCATTCTGCATTATCTATGGAAAACAATTTACTACAGCTACAACACAACTACGATGACACTACCACAGTCTAAATGCACCTTAAGATACCTTAGGTGCGACTCAATAAAACTATTATAGAGTAGAAATTTGCTATTATTGTTTAGTTTATGACTATAGTATTTAATGGCTCCTATGATTGGGGTAACATTTTCACAGATTTTTATAATAATTATAATTAATTTGTATAATAGGGTCACTTATTTTTTAATTTGTTTGTTTTATGACCATATACGCAGTTTCTTTTTATGTTTATGCTTAATTTTTTGTAGCACAGCCAATCAAAATATGTATTAGTTCACTATCTATAGTTTGTTTCATACCTTCTTGGGTTTCGAATGAGTATACTAGTACAGTGTCATCCGCGAAAATGAAGTACTTTTTTTTGACTACAACCACCCTGCACCGCTGATAATACAGTACTATAACTTTTCTAAAGGTTATTACTAAAGCAATATATAATATTAAAAAGGTAAATTATTTGATATAATTTTTCCATGCAAGCAAAATAATGCTAAAAGTAAGCGCTTTTTGTCACTTAGAAAAAAGGCCCTAATTTCGTCACAATTATAATAAACCAGAATAATTAATCAGCAGATCAGATATAACTACTATAGTACCTTGTTTATTTATAGCTAATATCACTGAACACACTATTGACTATGTATGTATGCAATTACAAAATTTTCGTCACTTAGAAAAAGGGCCCTAATTTCTTCGCAATTATAATAAACCAGTATGATTGATTAGCGGATATGTAGGAATATACCTAAATACCACTTACAAGATAAACCTTAACATATTCCAAAATTTAGCAGGAGGGTCTATTACCACCAATATTTGTTTAAAGCATTTAGAAAGTAAATTATATTAAAAAATGTGTACAAAAAAATATTGTTAACTATTTATCTATTAAAATAATCCATTCTGCATTATCTATGGAAAACAATTTACTACAGCTACAACACAACTACGATGACACTACCACAGTCTAAATGCACCTTAAGATACCTTAGGTGCGACTCAATAAAACTATTATAGAGTAGAAATTTGCTATTATTGTTTAGTTTATGACTACAGCATTTAATGGCTCCTATGATTGAGGTAACATTTTCACAGATTTTTATAATAATTATAATTAATTTGTATAATAGGGTCACTTATTTTTTAATTTGTTTGTTTTATGACCATATACGCAGTTTCTTTTTATGTTTATGCTTAATTTTTTGTAGCACAGCCAATCAAAATATGTATTAGTTCACTATCTATAGTTTGTTTCATACCTTCTTGGGTTTCGAATGAGTATACTAGTACAGTGTCATCCGCGAAAATGAAGTACTTGCACTTAAGTCCTGCCAGCTTTAAACTATGTACATATAACAGCTATTGGATAGGTCCTAGGACCGATCCCTGGGCCACTCCTACCTTTGCCGATAATCTGCCACTGCTTATTCCATTTACGACAATAAGATGCTCTCGGTCTTCTGAGTACTATTTTATAAGTTAAAAGCAATACCACGACATCCCTTTTATTATTATTATTATTATTATTATTATTATTATTATTATTATTATAACGTTTATTTGCAATAAAGTTAACATTGTATAAATGTATCTTAAAAAAAAAGATGAAGGTACAGTTTGATAATTGCAAAACGGATCTGAAAAACAATTTAAAATTGATCGAGTCCAGACCCGGCGTTATCTACACAGTTTATAGAAGAAACGGCAATAGATTACTTACTTGCTAAATTAAGATTAAAGACTAAAATTTAACTTGGAGAGCTTAAAACATTTAATTTGAACAATAATCACTTCCTAAGCGTAACCTCAGACATTTTAAAATGAAAACAATTTTATTGAATTTTTGTTTTTGTTTTCTACTTATCTGTTTTTTTTTTAATTATTTTATAATATTTCCGAACAGGTAATTGGTAAGAGTCATAATCTAAAGAGAATATTTCAAAGATTCTGATAAAAAATGTACTTCCTTAAATGTCTTTTAAAGCTCCTGAGATTTAATTCTTTTAGACCAGCGGGAATACCATTATACAGGCGATACACGTTGTGGGAAAAGCTTCTTTCGAACATTGCTGTTACATGCTGGGGTGGTGTAATCAACCCCTTGAACTTAAGATTTAAGTTGTGGACTTCTGTTCTGTGTTGGATTCTTTTAAATAAGTAAGGTGCAGTTTTTGTTTTAATTATTTTATGGAAAAAGACAAGAGAGTGTAGTTCCCTTCGTTTTTTCATGTTTTTATACAGTTTTTCTGGTAATAGGTCAATATTGACAGTGTCAAATGCTTTTCTTAGGTCGACGAATACTGCTATGATAATTCTGTTTTCATCAATTTCTTCACTCACATAATCCAGAAGATTTACTATCGCACCTTGCAAGATTTTGCTTCATGCAGAAGGCAGTTATGAATCACCAATTCATTTTAAAATGAGGCCTCAAAGAGGACCTGGCATAGAAATAGAATTACATCTGGAAAAGTAATAAGAAGTCATTTAATTTACAAATATCAGCATCAGAAAAGTTATAATCAGCATTTATATAGACTGAAACAATATATATGGTGGACCACAAAATTCCGCACTTTTTGGATTGGCTGTAACTTTTAACATGATTACTCGATTTTAAAATATATTGGCTTTTTAAAAAGATAAAACATTAGAGTTTTTCGAATCCGTTAAAAATTTACAACTTTCAAAAAATTTAAGATGGCGGAGAGTTTTACAAAATATGTAATTTTCAGCCCCCTTGAAAAAAATGTATGTGCGACGCCAAACTCTAAAGCTTACACTACAAACGCTAATTGTTTCTGTGTATATTGAAGTATCATTTAATTAAATCAGTTGGAAAATAAAAAAGTTATAAGTTTTTTGACTGAAAAAATCACAAAATTGCATACATTTTTCATTTGCTATATCTTTTGACCTAATTACTTAATTAAGAAAAATACTAAGAATCTAAATACCCATTACTTTTTTATTTCTTATCCGATTTAATCAGGCGATACCTCGATATACGAAGAAAAAAGGGAGATTTGGAAATTCTAATTTTTATTTTGTCCAGTGTCTTACTTAAAAAAAAATAAGGCGTATAAAAACTAAGCCTTTTTAACACTATCCGCCAACCTGATTTTTTTTTATATCAAATTTTGAACAAACAGACGCAACTCTCATGTTTTGTCTCTTTAAACAATATTTTTTTTAATTAACTGATCAGGCCAAAAGTTACAGCAAATTAAAAAAATATGTAATTTTGTTAAAATATTTAACCGATTTAAGTAAGTCAATATACACATAAACAACGAGCATTTGTAGTAAAAGCTTTAAAGTTTGTTCATTGTCTTACATAATTTTTTTTCAGGGTGGGGGGGTGAAAATTGCACATTTTTTAAAACTCCGCCATCTTGGATTTTTGAGAAATTTTAAATTTTCAACTGAATCGAAAAAGTATCACGTTTCGTCTATCTAAAAAACTGATACCTTTAAAAATCGAGCACTTATGTCAAAAGTAATAGCCAATCCAAAAAGTGTGGAATTTTGTGGCCTACCCTATAATTTAATAATTCGTTAAACTTGATCCTCTAAATCCCCTACTCGGATCATTTTTCAAATTTTGGTTGTAAAAGATGCGTCCTTGTTCCACAAATATTCTCTATAAATAAGTCCAGTTTATTTTCTTAAAATTTGACTCTATTTTTTTATCTCTACGTCATTTTCAAGGGTTCTACAATAAAATTAATATATATTTTAAAACTTGAAACATGCATAAAAATCTTTGGTAGAAAAAGGATGAGGTTATAAACCTAGTTTTCGATTACTTTTTTATAGAACATTAAATTTTGTATAAAAAATGAATTGACTACCCGACGTACAAATGATTTTAGAAAATAGAAAATTAGATCTGGAAAAAGAAGGGTAGGTACGTATTTTTGAAAATGCAGCATGGTTCACTGCTATCTTTAACAGGTAGCTAGCAGTGCAGGTCATATCTGGGAAACTGCAAGAGCACAAACTTCTGTGACTTGGCATTTAATTAGCACTCTATTAGGGAACCCACAAAAAAGCCGAATTTACAAAAACCGAAACCCAATTGAACAGAAAATAAAATGTCCGAAACGAAATATGAACGAAATTAAAACAACCAGAAAATAATGGATACGGATATAATTTTATAGAATTTTAATTTACTCGATACTTAAAAGACACGAATATAATTTAACCGATTATAATTTTCCCAAACCTTAAAATATCAGAATTACAAAAGTATCGAAAATAATTTTCTAGAAACGAAAAGCACTCGATCCACAAATTGATAGAAAATAATATGCCCGATCCTTAAATGATCAGAACCACAATCCATCCGAATCGCTATTGGGCATGCGTCAAGTTTAAATCTCCAGAGCGCCATAGGCCATGGATTACGGTGTTGACAAATTTCTCTATTTGGAAGATGACACGGCGATTTTTTTTTTAAACGATTTTATTTAACTTCACAGTTTCTGGCTGTCTATGTCCATTCATTTTTGACCTAATGCCCGTTATCCGATTTTAATATTATGAGGTGGTTGAGGGATGTAAAGGGGGTAAATTATTTACCTTTATCCTTGTAAACTTCCTACGGAATTGTCAAAAGTAGCGCCGCCTTTACTAAAGTCAGGCTATGGCGACTTTATGTACCGATAAGTCCCTAAAGTTTCTTACGGAAGAAGATAAGTTGTTGGAAAGTATTCAGTTCTGGTACACATATATCGACATCCCTTAAGTTATCAGTACAAAGTCAGCAGTAATTCAATTATCGTGTTTATTACAAAATTCTGCCACAGAGTTTGTTTTTAAAATCACTACTAACTGAGAAAATATTTTTAACGAAAATTGAGATAAAAAACCGGGTTTTTCAATAGTGTAAGATTTAATTCACTAGTAGTTTGGATAGAGTAATGTGACCTACAGTTGACCTTACTTTAAATTACATGAAAAAGCCATTCATTAATTAGGTACACTGGAGCCTGCACAAATTATACTACAGGTCTCATATCGAGATTAAGTTTGTGGGGATTCATCAAAGTCTCGAAATGCGATTCTTAGATGATTAAATTACTTCCCTTGGCGAAACATAATCCATAGATTACGAAAATTCCATGTTAGCCATTCGTTATTTTTTGTCGGCCCTCTCCCATTCTCTTAATCACCGCCACCTAATAGATTTTATTTCTAATGCTAGAAAATATTTAATTGAACATGAAACTGAAAACTGCACATTTAAATCGCCTTAACGACCACCAATCAACGTAGTTTTTTCATAGTATTATAGACACTAAGTTGGCCTTGACACGTACGAGGTGCCCAGAGGTATACGTTAAATTTTCCGACTCTGATGTTTCTGTCTTTTACATTTATTTATAAAACTCGCTGCGTATATTATCATACCTTCACGTTAGCAACATACCACAGACGCTATACTACGTGTCTGAACGTTATACATACTAAAGACGTGACGTTGATGATAAAGCTTAACGATAGACCGCAGAGATTGGACTTTGATATCTGTATTGGAGCGGAAGTCTTTGCTTTTGTACGTCCTATGACCAAATTAAAGTATCTAATATTATTGTCACTGGATCTAAAAACGCATTCTAAATTTGAAGTTGATCAAATAAAATTTGACTTAAGTGCTATTCAGTCTCTTTTTCTATAATAAGTCGCTTAAAGAAATGGTTTCGGATACGCACTCATTTCTTAGGCACCTCATTATATCATTATATCAAGCCTCTCTTACCCCCTTTAGTGACCCCCCAATGTAGTATTTTCATAATATTGTATTTTAATTAAATTTAATTTAATAAGTTAAATAAAAGCTTGTAACAAAAGGAAAAAAAGCTGTAACATGTTGGTTAATTTTGGACAGAAATGCTGTTTTTGAGACATAACAAAACTTTGTGTAAAGACGCATTGCGTTGACAATAGCTTCTGCGCCAGCCTTTGGCTGATTTGACCAGACTTATTTCCTCGGACATCAGCAGAACTAGGGCTAAAAGAAAAAAAATCTTTTGAATTTCCAAAATATTTTTTTATTTACTTATTTCTGTTAAATTTTCTTCTTTTAGTCCAGGCAGTAGGGGTTTTTGGCTTGCAAAAGGTGGGGGGCGCTGCTCGCGCCGCCATCTTGGATTATATGTGTCACAAACTCTTTTTTTTACTATATCTTCCTAATGGTTGACTCTACCGAAAAATATTCAATGGCAAAGTTGAAGAGAATAAAATTATGTACATTTTATGTATTTAAATTATTTTTTTATGTCTTATAGGTTAAAAGTTACACAGATAGTAACATGAAGTTTATAAAAAAATATACAATTTTTGCAATTGTTTTTATTTAAAAAAATATTTTTGAATAATATTAGGCAAAAATGAAACTTCTGCCACTAAATTACGTTGCGAAAATATTTTAGTACCCTTTTTAATCATCTACGCCTCTGCCGCGTCGGCGTCGATCCAAAACGCAAAAAGTTTAGATGTAATTTTTAATGGGTCAATGGTCGTCCAGGTTTTTCAAGAAAGATTTTTAAATAAAGAAAGCCACAAAGTTTTCGATGTTCACAGTAAAATTTTCATAAACTACCATTGAGGTTAAGCACGCGGAAGAAAATGCTGATGTTATAATTGTCAAGACAGCTATTTCTTTACGTTCAAAATTAGATGTAGTTTTTGTAATTGGAGAAGATGTAGATCTCCTAGTTCTGCTTACAGCCTTGGTATTAAATCAAACCAATATTTATTTTTGCAAACCTTGTAGGGCAAAGAATATATTCATCCAAAAGTTTGAAAGAAATGAATGCAGCTAATAATGTTCTCTTTCTTCATGCATTTAGTGTTTGCGACACAACATCATTCCTGTTGAACCAGGGAAAGATAAAATTTCTGTAGCTTCTTCAATAAAACATACAACTTCAAAACATTATAAGTATTTTCAAACAGCAAAATGCTTTTCCAGCAAGCATTGAAGAAGCTGAAGAACCGTTTCTTTTCGTTTTGTATGGTGGCGACATGGGAAAAGAATCTTTGGAAGACCTCCGCTATAATTTTTTTGTACAATCATCTACTAAAAACAAATTTAATCTGGCCGCTTTGCCTCCAACTAAGAACGACGAACGTATCACCAAGTTCAACAGTTGCAGGGGATAAAAATAAATGACGAAGAGTGGTGATGGAAATTAGAGGAAAATGGTCTGTTTCCCTTGAACATAATAGATAAACCAGCCTCCAAGGTATTATTAATTTTTTTCTGCAACTATAATAAAGGGCGTGGAGGAGCATGTAGCTGTAGGAAAGCTGGATTAAATTGTTCGATTATGTGTGGTTTTTGTAATGGTAGGGATTGTGTTAATGGCACTGTATAGCGAGCAGTTAATTGGTGTTGACTTTCCAGTTCCAAGAAGAAGAAAAACTCGTCCCGGACCCTTAAAGAGCATAAAAATTTAGGTACTTAACAGCCTTGTATAAATACAAATAAAGACAATTGGAATAATTCATTGTCTCAAAATTCAAAGCGACTGGACGTCTCAATAAAATGGTACTTGAAGCGAAGGCCAAGAAGGGATTGTTAAGTATTTACACACCCTCCCATACGGCACCAGCGCAGCGTGCTGAAATTTGTGAGCCTCTGTGGCCAATAATTACGCTTCAAAAGCTCACTGATTTAGTCATGCGACGAAACCAGGTTGCTGAAATCTGTGAGTCTTTGTGGTCAATATATAATTAGGCTACAAAAGATTATTGATTTAGGCAACAATGTGATTTGTTTAACTTATTTTTACTTAAACAGCCAGAGGATCTATAGGAACAAAAATCACGTAAAATAAAACGGAGAGAACCCCTAAGATAAAACTATTATAACTAACCCAAACCCGACCCAACTCAAGCTAGGCCCACCCAACCCAAACTAAAATCATTTTTTAATAAACACAAAATCACTTTTTCCAGGGTTTTTTTTCCGGGGTTATTTTTTCCGGCGGTTTTTTCCGTTTTTTTTTTTCGTTTACCAGCCAGAGCCACACAATGTTACACGCTGGATGAACACGCTTTAAAAGAAACTTAATATTTTTTTCATATTCTTCCTCGATTCTGACGTTTAGCATAACAAACACGTGCTTCAATCTGGAAGTAGAGAAAAACTAGGTTAAAGATTGTTAAGGCAAAAGCGCACTTGAAGAGTCTTCGCGCGCATAATGTGCATAGGTGCCTTTTAAAGAGTAATTATTGGTCACACAGACTCACAGATTTGAGCATGTTAGTGCCGCCGCCGTCGTATGGGAGGGTGTGTAAATATGCTACCCGGGGTATTTATTAAAATTTTGACAAAATAGATCGCGATTTTTCAGAAACGACAGAAAATCTTACCCGTCACAATTCTGGAAAATGGCGACTTTTACTTATTACCTCATTTAAAATAAAAACGCAGCGTCCTTCATATTTATCGTAATTGTCTATATTTTATTTCTACACGACGTTTCGATCAGTACAACCTCTGATCGTCTTCAGGTGCAAACTACAATCAATTCATAAGGCTACGTACTTAGATACTGTGAGAAATCACTAAACCTTAAAGTTTAAGAAGTTGGCTCCGCCCAAAGCGGGGCTTCCAAATATTTGTAATTTCAACAACACACACAACAATAAAGGCAGCCTCAAGGAATTTTCGTTTCTTCCAGTGTGACTCCTTGTGCAAAACCTTTGCTTCTGCCCACTTCATTCGATGTTGTTTTGACCATGCATGTTCGGCGATTCCTGATTTCGGTGTTTCACCTTTTTGGGTATTTTTTGTTTCGCCTATGTATGACTCACCAGACGCACAAGGAACCTGGTAAATGCATTCCTTATTTTGTTTCTTCTCTAACCCATAAAACATACAAGAAAAGTGAGATGATGATGAAATGTAGATAATTTCATTCTCTTTAACTTTGCCTTAAACACTTTTTTGCATAACCAATTGTTAGGATAATAAAGCTAAAAAAAGAGTTTGTTGCACATATAATACAAGATGGCGGCGCGAGCAACGCCCCCTTAAGGTCAAAATTTTTTTTATTAGAGTCTATCCGTTTGTAACATATTTCAAAATCTTTTATTCCCCACCTTTTGCAAGCCAAAGGCCTTTTTTATACCCACTTGCTGGACTATTTGTGCCTTTCAATTTTTTATTGGGTGCTTTCTTTTGAGTTTTGTGAAAGATTCTTTATTTTGTGTCTTTGAGTGTTAAAATTTTGATGACTCCTATAAAATCTCCTTCTCAAGGATTGATGATTCCATTCTCTCTTATTTCTCTTTAATTTTTAAGCTTTCAGAAATAACATAATGAGATGACATTATTTTGTTGCTTTTTCAGGTTTTTAAATTTTGCTTTTGATTGATGTTCGTGAACTTTTTAGAATAAACTTTTGTATTAAATCTTTTAAGAAACGAAGGAAGTTTTACAGCACCGGGGCAGCAATAGCCATTCATTTAACAAAGAAAATTGTAGATTTTCAATTATTAAGATAAACTGTTATTCTCTTTTTTTGAATCTTTTTTATCATGTTTTAAAATTGAATGGGGCTCGAGTCTCTTAACTTCCTAAAGCTTTTTGTTGCAGTCGGTGATATTGTTTTCGGGATTCTGTTTAAAATTGGAGATTCATCTTTTGTATCTGTATCGATAGAGTTATTATAGGTTTCATTTTTTAATGAATTTTTGACATGAGAGTTTTTAGTCTATTTCTATTTTTTAAACATATATCACAACAAGTTTACTTTCTTTTAATTATAATTTTATTAGTCTATTAAAAACTTTAAATATTCTGCATCTGGGTTCCTGCAGAACAGTAATTTATTGTTGTATCTTTAAATATAAAAAAATGTTTTGTTTGAACCCGTTGATCTGAAACATTAAAGTTATTTTGAAAATTTGAATTGATTTTCCATTCATTTTGTTTGAATAAGACACAGGTTTAAACAATAATTATAAAAAACTTTTGGTCCGACCGGACCAAGAGTAAAAAAAAAGTTTGTTATTTTTGAAACAAACTGGTCTGTCTATTGAAGACATCATGTAATACATATTCAAAATTTGAAAAATAATAAAACAAACTTAATTTTTGGTTTTTAACGAACAGCTAAGAAACATAAATTGACATTTGTAGTTCAAATAAGTTATATGGTAGGGTAATGTGATGATTAAGTTCACTTATCATACTTTTGTACAATATAATAACTGTAATAAAAGAGGAAATATGTCAAATTTTGGGTTGTTTTATTAATCAGTAAGGGGAAAGGGTGTTAAAAATTGAATGGAAAGAGAATTTTTGTTTATTTTGGTAGGTGTAATATGTATGAGTTGACGTTTGGAGTAATACAGAAGCACTAAGTATTTTAGTTCCACTATGAGATAAAAGGGTACTGAGATGTGAAAACCAGAAAACAAAAAGGGGTACAGAGAAAAGGTTGTACGTCACGTGATTCGCGAAAAAAAGGTTGGGGGAAGGGAGGGTTAGGAATTTGAAAATTCAGAACTTTATTGTTAACTTTGGAATCGTTATGGTTGATATATAAATAAATTTCCAATAGAGGCAGCTTCTTTGAAATGATTTGGACTAGGTGTGTTTACGATGATTGTGTCTCTCTCCAGTTCGATCCTGGCAATCCCCAACGACTTCAAAGCATCGAGTTTTCTGCCCTTATTGGAGCAATGTATAACTTAAAAATTTTCTTCTGATATAACATTATTTCGGTTTTCATTGAAATGTACAGCTATTTTTGATCTATTGTCGAAAGGAGACTTTTGGGATAGCGCTGTTTTTTCATTCTAGTTTCAAAGTTTCTTCCGCTTTGTCCCACAAATTTGGTATTGCAGTTTGCGCAAGAAATTTTGTATACACCAGATTTCTTTAGGGGTTTTAGGGGGTCTTTATTTTGGCAGAAGATGCTAGAAATTTTAATGAAGGGTTAGAGGCTATACGGGTTTTTTATTAAGTTTTTGGATCGAGTTTCCTATTGTAATAGAAATGGATCCAAAAAAGGTTAAATCAATATACTTAGTGGGTTTTCCCGGAGTTATTTGTGTTTTCTCTGTATTAAATGCTGCTATTTTTTGGGAAAAGTGATGGTTGAAGTCGCTAGGAATTACCTGATCTGTCTGGGTGGGTTTCCTGAAAATTGAGTATTTGGGTTGTTTGTTACTTCTTGTTATTGACAAGGTTATTTTCAAAGTTATTCATAAAAATCTCTGCGAGTTAAGGGGAGAGGCTGCTGCCCATGGGAAGACATTCTGTCATCTTTTAGAATTTATTATTGAACTTAAGGAAATCGAGATTTAGACATTTATCTGAAACACAATTCCAGACGACCTTTATAATGATTTTGACCTCCTATCTTGATATACTTGGAAATAAGTTCACAATATCGAAAGAAACTAGTAGGAAACTGTCGGGTGGTAATTTTTTATTGATTGTATTAATGCCTTCTATGATATTTTTTTTTTATAGAAAACTCAAATGTAATTTAAAAATGTTGTTTAAATGAATTTTTGAGTCATTTGGGTAGATAATATGCAGGTGCTTGTATGAAACTCACTACCGATAGCCTAGGGCATAGGGAATTCATTCGTGTATCTGTGGGGCACTCTTTTAGAGTTGCAATAAAGTTTCTATTTATTGAATAACCGAAACCGGTCGGACAAAAGTTTTGTAATAAATAATTATTGTGTAGAAGCCTACCCAGATATGTATTTAATATTCATGAATGTATATATTTTTTGTAATATCCAAACTAAACGCAGCGTATATCATTCAATGGATATTACTTACATGTATGTTTTTTTTTATATTCACTGCTTATTCCTATATGTTCAACTAACATGGCCCAAGATTTTGATTATCTATGGAATGTGCAAAATATATACATTTTATGGATAGCCATAGACGTATGTATAATATTATATCCAACCAAGAATATGCAACCCAGGTCTTAATTTTGAATATCCACTGTATAGGTAAACAATATCTCCAATAAATATACATATTCGTATTTCCACTGAATATCCCGCAAAGTATATGAAGAATGGGCTTGAATTTTAAATATATAGTGAATATGTAAATATATTCACCCACTGCATATCCAGCGAGATATATGCAAAACAGGTCACAATTTTGAATATCCACTGGATATGTAAATAATATCCAATCAATTAATATACATAGACTTATTTCCCCTACATCTCCAGCAAAGTATATGAAAAATGGGCTTTGATTTTGAATATACAGTGGATATGTAAATGTATTCACCCAATTAATATACAGAGCCGAATGTTCACTGCATATCCAGCAAGGTATATGCGAAACAGGTTAATATTTTGAATATCCAGTATATTTCCGGTAAGGAATATTCAAAATATGTCACAATTTTTAATATCCAATGGATATGTAAAGGCATCTACCCAATTAATATAAATAGGCATATATCCAGCGGGGTATGTGCAAATAATAAGGAAAAATTTTGAATATCCATTAGATATCCAACAAAATAGTATCCACCCAATTAATATACATAGACTTATGTCCACTGGATATCCAGCAAGGTATATGCTAGTCAGGTTATACTGTTAAAAATCCACTGGATTTAAACATTATTCAATTCTAAAAATATTCCGAAATAAATTTTTTATTTGGAGATTTTTATTTGGACACAAATATCTTTTTATAGCCTTAAGATTAAGAAAAAGTTATTTAAACTGTAATATTTTGATAACTATTATCAAGTCTAGTATCAACATAATGGTGATACATTGATATAATTACCATGAATTTTCAGCTATGGTCATTGGGATCTGTTTCCTATACCATGCTTATCCTTAACGGTACACTTATGGATATACGCTGCATATTCATAAATCCACTGTATATCCATATTGATTTATTTTGAATTACATAATCATATCCATAAAGGATATTCGTTAAATATCCATAGGTTATTCCATAATCGTACTTTAGTGGATAATTAATGCATATTTGGTGGATATGCAGTGCATAATATTTATGTGGATATGCAGTGGATATCCAAAAATATACCATGGATATTCATCTCGGGGACATCTGGACATGTTTTGAATCACAAAATCATATGCATACAATATCCATGAAGGATATCCATATCCATAAAAGTATATACATAATATATACAGTGGACATTATTTTGCTATGTGGGTTGGTCTTATTAAAACAAAAAAAATACATTGGAATTGTTAAAAACTGTTTTAACCAACTTTGTAAACAAGTTCATACAAGATTTAATACCAGCTATTTTATTGTTGCAGGATGAAAATGTAGTTTCTTCCTCATAATATGGAAACCCTACTGAATGACACGGACTGTGATCCAAACAACTTTGGCGCGAAACGAGATGCTCTCTATATCGTCATACCAATTACCATAATTTATGTTATAATATTTATCACCGGAACTATAGGTAGGTAGAGCTAGTTTTAAATTTTAAGAAATACACAAATAGAACCACTGTTCTTATTTTACAATATCGATATCTTTTTACAATAATAAGCCACGCCACCTAATAAATGTATTTATTTTGTGGCACTTCTGTGGAGCAATAATAACCATGATTTGGTCATTTTCGTATTTTATATTATTTTTTCCACTAAGCTGTGCCCTGCGCGAATCCTGATGATTTCCGTCTTTGCTCTAAAATCTGCAGTAACTATACTTGACTGGTGCCACTTATTTTGCTGTAAACCATGGTGCAAATTTGTCGAGTATAATGCCAAAACTCATAATTTAATATGCGAAGTTGAAACTCAAAACAGGATTGCCTGACCAGGTTTCCGCAAGTAGATAGTTCTTTGTCATGCTAACTTACGGCCCGACAACTTCGCTGACAATGATAACTTCAACACTATTTGACAGTTCGAAATAGCCTTTTTGATACAGGTCTTTCGTCGACGTCGAAGGTTCTGTTATATGACGTTTGGTATAATAAAATAATGATCAAAAAAGATCTACCAGCAACAACAAAAATGGCAATCAACAAAATGACAATGAAATCACAAATAGTCATGTCCATATCAGTACTACCCAATTACACTGACAGAAGCCTAGGGGGGCGTGGTGGATTAAATTCTAATCAAGCAGGTAATAGGGGGATAGGGGTGCAGCAGTTACCTCAGGAGGCTTGTTTGAAGCGGTTCCAGGAATAAAATGGATATTTCTGGGCCGTGTTAACAGCGAGGCAACCTCAAAAGTTGTCTTTGACTATATTAAAGACAAAGCCAAAATAAATGACGATAAATTGCTTGTTGTTGACGAACTTCCAACTAAAGCTAATTCAAAGAGATTTAAGGTTGGAGTGTGTGAGACGTTTTATGATGTACTTAGCAAAAATGATTTTTGGCCAAACAATATCATATTTAGGCCTTTTACTTATCGTAATAGGAAAAGACCAATGCAGCACACTAGAAATTTTTCCAGTCCACAGAACATGCTTTCCAAAACTTAACATTCTACTATCAAAATGTTAGGGGAATTAAAACCAAATTACAGACTTTAATGTGCAATGTTCTTACTGAGTGCTATAATGAGGTACTGCTGACTGAGACATTTCTTGACAGTGAGCTTGTGCTGGATGGTTACCTTGTATATAGGTGTGACAGATCAGAGAGGACCAGTAATTGTTTTTTACAGGGTGGAGTGCTTATTGCTGTCAAAAGTGCACTTTCTTGTCATCAGCTGCCAACATTAATTGATAATGTAGAACGCGTCTTTGTTTTGATTACTTGTGAAATCCGCAAAATTTTGGTTGGCAATGCATATATCCCTGGTGTCTCGGGGGTGGATGTTTATGAGTTTTTGCCTATCAGTAATGCAATTGGTAGATGAAATTGACTTCAGTGACATCTTTCTTTGTGGCGATTTTAACTTGCCAAAAATAACATGGCTTAATAGGGAACATGGAACGCTGCCAATTGGAAACCTATCAAATGAATCCACGGTAATATCAGACTGTGAAGCATATTTGGGCCTGTTTCAAAATATACAGATTCCTAATAGATATGGTAATTTTTTGGATGTAGTGTTTACTAATCATATTGATATTAATGTTTCTATCTTTGATAAACTATTGTTAATTGTAATTTTACCCTAAATTGTAACCTACCAAAGAATATGTTTTGTGATTATTTTTATTATAATTTTAAGCTTGCTGACTTTCGTCAAATAAACATTTTTTTTTAAATAGAAAGAGAGTTTTACCAATGCAATTGACTTATTTACACCTCAGTCCCAGTATAAAATCCCAACATTTTCTAAATGGATGGGTAATGAGCTTTTCACTTGAAGACTACACTGTTTTTTTCAAATCCAAGACAGCAGTGCAGAAATGTATCATGCACATCATACCAGAACTATATAAAATCTCTTGAAAATGAACTGGTTGATAAAAAATATTTTTGGAAGTTTGTAAATTCAAAAAAAATGTACTTCAGAATATCCGCAATCTATGACACTTGACCAGGAGGTCAGATGTTTAATAAGCATTTCTCTTTAGTCTACTCAGATTATGGCGACTCAAATATGTCATTTGCTTGTAATAAATCTGTAAGTCTTGGTATTTTAAATGTGTCTGTAATTGATGTTTTTAATAAAATTTCAACTTTAAGGCATACTCTGGGTGCATGCCCAGATGGAATACCCGTTATATTTTTACAAAATTGTAAGTGTGTTTTAGCAGAGATCTTGTGTAAAATGTTTAATTTTCCGCTAAATAGTGGAGTGTTTCCTTCTTGTTGGAAAAAATCTTATGTCATGCTATTTTGAAGAATGGAGATCACTCAAATGTCAAAAAGTATCGTGCCATATCAAAAATATCCTTAATATCACAATAGTAGCTGACAAAATAGCACCTCATTTCAAGTACCTAATTATCAGCGAACACCATAGTTTTATGAATCAAGGTCAACAGTTTCCAACCTTTTGTGTTATGAGCAATCCCTGCTGGAAGCCTTTGAAGGTAAGTGTCAGGTGGACACTGTGTACACGGACTTTTCGAAGGCTTTTGACAGGGTTTTGATAAAGAAGCTGACCGCAGTTGGAATATTTGGTTCCCTACTTAGCTGGTTTGGATCTAGTTTAAGAGGTAGAAAAGAGGCAACTAAAGTAAAAAACTATATTTCTTCTGAAACAACAGTTACTTCTGAAGTGCCACAATCTCTCCACGATCTTATTTAACTATTTTATTATTGATGTCAAAGACTCTTTTCAATATTCCAAACTCCTTGCTTTCGCCGATGATTTATAACCTTTTAAGATTATTTGTTCGGACCATGATTGCCACTTGTTGCAGGAGGATCTGGATCGTTTTTCAGCTTGGTGCCAAAAGAATAACTTATCTGTAAATGTGGAAAAATGTAAAATTATTTAATTTAGCAGATCCAAGAACCTCATAATCTTTAACTATTCACTTGCTTCTGAACAGCTCGAGAGGCAATCCATGGTGAAGGATTTGGGGGTTTGGTTCGACTCTGAAGTAACTTTTTTTACCACATTGATAATATTACCAATAGGGCCATGAGGCTATTGGGGTTTGTTTTTCGATCTCTTATGGGCTTTGAAAATATTTTTACATTTAAACATCTTTATTGTGCCCTTGTACGTTCAATTTTGGAGTATGCCAGTTATGTGTGGCAACCATACTATGCTGTGCATAGAGATAAGTTGGAGAGGATTCAGCACAAATTTCTTAAAAAAATAGGACTCAAATTAAAAATACCTTATGAAGAAATAAATTATAATGAATAGGAACTTTTAGAGAAATGAAATAACAAAATTGCTTCCGGGGTCTTTTTCCCACAGTATTTATTTCAACGGTAGACCGTTCGCCTAAAGAGGCATCTTCAGTACCAAATACTACAAGTGAAAAGAGGGAATTTTTTGTAAAATTTAACAATTAAAAACAATGTAAGGGAAACAAATATTTTAACAGTCGAACTGTGTCAATTGTGTAAAAACCTAGGTATAAACATATATAATCAAATCTAAGACCAAATGGAGGTTTTTGTAATATTACGAAAACAATTTTAAAAAGATAGCAAAAAAATACATTGGCTAGAGTCTTACCTTAAAAAAATCAACAGCATTGAGTCGATTGTAGGGCGTTTATCGACTGCATGTTCGTCTTTGGAAGAAGGCAAATTCTTATTTTGAAGTGTGGTTGCACTTTTAAAAAGAAAATTTAGCTTTAAAAAAAGGATTTTTATGTATATTTTAGAAAAATCACGAAAGACGTGTAATTCTTCTTGTCATCGCTTATGTTATTTTGTTTTGTTTGGTTAAGTGGTGTGCAGCGCCATCCTGTATGAATATTGTTAAACATTGATTGTACCTACCTAATTCTAGGTAGTATCTTAAAAAAGATTTCTTTGATTTATTTAATCAAAACTGTCGCGAACTATTACTCAGAACCACAAGACCTATATGTGAATTGAAGATTGTCCAACCAATGACAAATCCTACAAATTATATTTCATTTATAGGTACAAGCAGACGTCCTTAAAAATTATTTTAAATTTATTAAAAAACCTTAAAAGATTTATTTTACAAAATTGCTAAAAATATATATATGTATATTAGTCATCAGTAAAACTCCCACAAATTTAGTTAAGGGCGCGGAAGCGCACCACCAGAAATAAGCACACAAGACAGAAAATAGAAAACATTCAAAAACGTGAAATAAAAGTAGTATGTAATCAAATTAAAAGACAATTATTTATGACGAGGAGAAAGAAGTTTTTTTAAAAAAAGTTTTAAGTTTCAAAGAATATTTTTAAAAGACTATTGTTAGCGAGGTTGAGTTGATGCTTTAAAGTCTTTTGCGGGTTGTTCTTATGCAACCTGTATATTTCCAAATCCTCAAAGTTTTTTTGGATGTAAATTTCTGCTAAAGTGCAGTATTTTGTAGTCTGATTGAATATCGGATGGATGTTCCGTTTCCAGAATATGAGACGCAAAATTGCTACCGTCTTCTCTATTTAGGCGGATATCTCTAAAATGTTCCAGAAATCTAGTTTTAAAGTTTCGTATGGTCCTACCCACATAAGCGGCCTAACAAGTACTACATGTTAACATGTAGACTCCTTTGCCTTGAAGTTTGTCCAATTTATCTTTGTTATTTAAAACAAAACCATGTTGCCAAGTGTATCTTTTGACCGGAATGCCACTCTTAACCCTTTGTTTTTAAAAAATGTTAGCTATTTTGTACGAGCTGGTGCCATTAAAGGTAAGAGTGCAGTAGTAGGTCGTTAATGGATTCTGATATGGGTGGTTGTTATTTGGTGTGTGGAAGATAAGTGGAGGGAGGGGAAGGGAGGGGGCTAAAATTTGGTTTCAACTATTTTTTAGTTTTCTTCTCTGCACTGGTTTGTCAATTAGCTCATGAGAGTAGTTGTATGTGACTGCGATCTGCTTAATGGCTAGTGCTCTATATATATAACTATGAAATGCAGCCATTTTATGGCTTGTTAAATAAAAGGTAGAATTGTCTAATAATAATCCGGTTATGGACAGTTTACGGAAAATAGAGAAGGAGTGGGTACCATGCTCTCTACCAATTGTTAGGTCTAGGAAATTTATTTTTAAGTTATTTTCTATTTCTAGAGTAAATTTAATTTTTGGCTGGATTAAGTTGAGATAATTTAGAAACTCTTGAAGAAGATTAGGTCCTCCGGTTCACAAGCATAGGACATCGTCAAAAAATCGGTAATATGTTATATGTTTGTAGAAATCGTTCTTTATTAAAATAAAATTATTTTCCAAATGATCAAGAAACAGGTCTACCTGGTGCCAAAGGTAGCCCCATAGCAAGTCCGTCCTTCTGTTAAAAACAAGATTAAAATATACAGGTTGCATAAGAACAACCCGCAAAAGACTTTAAATCATCAACTCAACCTGGCTAACAATAGTCTTTTAAAAATATCCTTTGAAACTTAAAAGTTTTTTTTTTTAACTTCTTCCTTCTCGTCATAAATAATTGTCTTTAAATTTGATTACATACTACTTTTATTTCACGTTTTTGAATGTTTTCTGTTTTCTGTCTTGTGTGCTTATTTCTGGTGGTGCGCTTCCGCGCCATTAGCTAAATTTGTGGGAGTTTTACTGATGATTAATATATATATATATTTTTTTAGCAATTTTGTAAAATAATATTTTAACGTTTTTTAATAAATTTAAAATAATTTTTAAGGACGTCTGCTTGTACCTGTAAATGAAATATAATTTGTAGGATTTGTCATTGGTTGGACAATCTTCAATTCACATAAAGGTCTTGTAGTTCTGAGTAATAGTTCGCGACAGTTTTGATTAAATAAATAAAAGAAATCTTTTTAAGGTACTACCCAGAAGTAGGTAGGCATAATCAATGTTCAACAATATTCATACAGGATGGCGCTGCACACCACTTAACCAAACAAAACAAAATAACATAAGCGATGACAAGAAGAATTACACGTCTTTCTTCATTTTTCTAAAATATAAATAAAAATCCTTTTTTAAAGCTGAATTTTCTGTTTCAAAGTGCAACCACACAAAATATTAATTTGCCTTCTTCCAAAGACGAACATGCAGTCGATAAACGCCCTACAATGGACTCAATGCTGTTGATTTTTTTTAGGTAAGACTCTAGCCAATGACAGATCCCATATAGTTTTATTTATTTTTTGTATAATTTTTTGCTATCTTTTTAAAACTTGTTTTCGTAATATTACAAAAACCTCCATTTGGTCTTAGATTTGCGTATATATGTTTATACCTAGGTTTTTACACAATTGACACAGTTCGACTGTTAAAATATTTGTTCTCCTTTTGTATTAATTATTTTTTATATTTCCTTACATTGTTTTTAAATTTTACAAAAAATCCCCTCTTTTCACTTGTAGTATTTGGTACTGAAGATTTAGCTATGTTGGCAATTTGGAACCTTTGGTTGCACTAAAACAAAATTATGATTGTTTTCCGCAAACCAAAACTACACTTTTTTGCACTCGACGCGCGTTTCGCTAACAACGTTAGCATCATCAGGAGACGATAAACAATAAACTAAATTAATCTACGCTCTATCTTATATACAATCCTTTAGTGGGCGGAGATAAAACTAATAATTTGTGATTGATCACGATTTTTAATCCTATCTCCCCTCAACCAAAGAATAAAGTGTACTAAACGGGATGGGTTCTCTATCTTTATTTAAACTATTTCTGGATTTAATGATTTCCATACTTTTATATGCATTCAAAAGTCTTTTGTTTGGTACACTTTTTAGAAGTTTTAGGTTATCTAATGTGAATCTATGATTTTTTTCAAAAGCATGCTCGGCCACACTTGACTTTTCTGTTCTTCCGTATTTTAAGTGTGCTAAGTGTTCTTTAAAACGTTTTTGAATAGAGCGTCTCGTTTGGCCAACATATTTTTTGTCACAATCCATGCAACTAATTTCGTAAATTCCACTTTTCTCTAGAACTGTAGTTTTATCCTTGGGATTTCCTAGTAAGCTTCTTATTGTGTTACCGGATTGATATACTAACTTAAGACCGGTGTTATTAAATACTTTTTGTAATCCTTTCGTATAATTAGGATTATAAGGAATTGATACAAATTTGTATCAATTCCTTATGACTAATTTTTGTTATGTTATGTGTCATATTTAGTGTTTTTTCATTGTAAAATTGACTTTTAATTCTTTTATTTGTGACTTGATTAACCTGTTTATGTAATTATTGTAAATGCTATAAGCATCAATAAAATTTTGAATTTTTGAATTTGGTATCGGTATAATTTAGGTTGTTTTAACACAAAATTAATACATTCTAGTACAGGATTTAAAGTACTTATTTAAATATGTACACTTTTCTCTACATAAAACTGGTACAGCAGAAGGTAGCTGCACATACGATTTTTTATATTTTCCTATGTGCAACACTGACTTTTTACCTTTGTTATTTTAGGTAACTTTTTATAAGGAGACGGTACTAAAAATAAAAATCACGGTTTACAAAAGCAAAAATGTTTTTATTAACTAAACAAAAGCTACACAGTAATTGGTCTATTCGACTAGCTGATTATAAAAGAAGCAAGTCTACGATAGTACCCATAACAAATCGATTTCAAGAAGAAGGAACTGTACCTTTGACTAAAGTTACTACCCCAAAACAATTAAAAGGCCAGATCAAGTTAACGAAATAAATAAAATAAAATAACAAAATTAAAAACATATAAAAAAATACTGATTGTTTTGAAATCTTTTGGGCATTGAATTCGCTATATATTCAAATAAGTTTGGATTTTCAGCAATAACTTTTCTATATGCCCTTATGATAAGTTCCATTAGATGTTCTGAATTCCTGGGGATGATATTAAAACTTGCTAATTTCTTTGCGATAAGTCCCCAAATGTTCTCTATTAATTGAATTCGCATCAGAGGTTATTGCAGGCAAGGCAAAACTTCGATATTAGTATCCTGGAACCATCGCTGCGCAATTCTGGCCGTATGAACTGGACAGTTATATTTTTGGAATACAAAATGATCATAATAACGTAAACTTCGGATGTAAATCGCCCATTAATTCTAAATAGAGCGCCATGTCCTCTAGCCGATATCCAACTCCAACACTTACCGAAAATCTTCCCGCCCGATCTTCGTTTCCAGCGATATATCGTTCTTCGTATCGGGTCCTTGGCAGTCGATAAACCAGAATAAAGATCTTCTCATCTGTGAAAACCACCTGCTGCCAAAATTTTTCGTCCCTCGGAGAATAGTTCAACGCAAAAATTAATCGAGACTGCTTATTTTTCTCACATAGTTTATTTTTTTTGCCGCAATGCGACACCTTAACCTCGAACGTTTAATCATCCTATCTAATGTTGTTATGGATCCTGGAAAATTTAATTCAAATTTTACTTTTCTCGCTTTGGCAAACGAATAATTTGTCAGAAAATTGATTGCTTCTTGGTCTTCCTCTGGGCAGTCTGAGCTGGTAACTTTCGTCAAACCAGTGCCTTCCTTTTGGTGGTTACTTCCCCTCTCTTGAAATCGTTTTTTTTTTATGTTTACTATCGTAGATATGCTTCTCCCATAATGAACCGCTACTTGAAATTAACTCTGTGTTTCGGACTTCCATTGCCTATATTTTATTTATGCACGACGTTTCGATCAGTACAATCTCTGATCGTCTTCAGGTGCAAACTACAATCAATTCCTAAGGCTACGTATTTATACACTGTGAGAAATCACTCAACCTTGAAGTTTAAGAAGTTGGCTCCGCCCAAGGAGGAGCTTCTAAATATTTGGAATTTCAACACTTGGTTTACTGAAAATACCCTGATTCTGTCCAATAAAGGCAGCTTCAAGGAATTTTCGTTTCTTCAAGTGTGACTCCTTGTGCAAAACCTTTGCTTCTGCCCACTTCATTCGGTGTTGTTTTGGCCATGCATGTTCGGCAATTCCTGATTTCGTGGTTTCACCTTTTTGGGTATTCGTCTGATGTTCCTTAAGCCTAACAGATAGTGGTCTTTTAGTTTCGCCTATGTATGATTCACCACACTCACAAGGAACTTGGTAAATGCATTCCTTATTTTGTTTGTTCTCCGGTTTTGTTTTACTAAGAAGGCTTCGAATTGTATTACTAGATTTAAAAGTAAAGCGCCTATACGGTCCCAAATCAGCTTTCATCGCTGGAACAAGTCCTTACTGACAGAAGAACTGAGACAACGGTTTCAGGAGATTCGAGAATATACTATGGAGAAAGATTATCAACCGATTCTGGACTAAATTACACGAACCTGAACGAACCCATCTACGACAGACTTGGCAAGCAAAGCACCAAAGAAAATTCGCCCATCAACAGCCACAAAGCCAATCGATCACCGACACTGTAAGAACCATTGTTAATGGGTCAAAGAAGACATTGACACCCATAGAAGAAAACTTACTTGCCAAAGGACTTAACTTTTCCATCGCTCCTAAGAAGATACCTACCATCGATATCATCACCGCCATAGAAGGTCATCCTCTTCCACGACAAAACGCCGACGAGTTCAAATATCAGGTAAGGACCATTATTGACAAACCTATTAAGCATACCTAGAATCTTCAAAAGGACAAATCAATTAAAATCTTATCGGCAGACAAGGGCAATGCAACAGTGATTTTGGATACGGAAACCTATGACCAGAAAGTTGAAGAGGTACTTGCTAAAGGAAACTATAAACTTCTCCCAAAAGATCCGACGCAATCAATCGAAAGTAAGGTTTATAGAATTTTGAAAAAGTATTCCAGATATATTCCAGACAATACAAGATCTCAACTTACACCACATTATAGCAAGCCTCCTCATCTATACGGACTTCCCAAAATTCACAAAGATGCAATGCCCTTACGCCCAATTACAAGTTGCAGAAATTCTCCAACAAGCAATCTGTCTAAATTCCTTTTGAAAATTATTCAACCTCTTGCAGGCAAGACCGCTTTATTTGTAGAAAATTCCAACCATTTTGTTAATATTCTTAAATCTTTTGTTTTAGGAACCGAGGATAGACTCGAAAGTCTATACACCACTGTCCCAATAAAGGAATCGCTAGATATTATTAGAAAGAGACTGGTTGATGACGAATCCCTTTATGAACGTACCAGCCTACCGCTGGAGGGAGTGATGGAGTTGTTGGAGTGCTGCCTACATAACTATTATTTTCAAGTGAAAGACGGTCTGCCAATGGGTTCATCGCTTTCGCCAGTGGTGGTCAAGATTTACATTGAGTGGTTCGAATCACACGCGGTTGATAACGCAACATATAACCCTAAGCTCTGGCTGAGATATGTTGATGATACTTTTATTGTCTGGACCGGGAATGACCAACAACTTTCAGAATTTCTTCACCACCTAAATAACATAAAACCCACCATTAAATTCACAGTGGAGTTGGAGCAAAATTGTCAAATTCCTTTTCTTGATGTACTTGTCACACGAGTAGAAAGCGACATCAGAACAACAGTCTATCGTAAACCCACTCACACAGGACAATATTTAAATCAAGGTTCAAATCATTCTGCTACAACCAAACGAGGCATAATCAAAACTTTGTATAACAGAGCCGTTCAAATTTGTAACAATTCTCATGACTTGGAAATCGAAATAAGAAACATTAAGAAGGATCTGTAGCAGAATGGTTACAGCCTGAAACTTATAACAGATACTATTTCTAAATTTCAACAAACAGGACAGAGATTACAAGACCAAAACCAGGCAAATGCATTCCTTACAATCCCATACGTTATCAGAGAAAATTCGAAGAGTAGCGAAAAACTTTAATATTAAAACAGCTTTTAAATCTAGTAATACAATTCGAAGCCTTCTTAGTAAAGCAAAACTGGAGAACATACAAAATAAGGAATGCATTTACCATGTGCCTTGTGAGTGTGGTGAATCATACATAGGCGAAACTAAAAGACCACTATCTGTTAGGCTTAAGGAACATCAGACGAATACCCAAAAAGGTGAAACCACGAAATCAGGAATTGCCGAACATGCATGGTCAAAACAACACCGAATGAAGTGGGCAGAAGCAAAGGTTTTGCACAAGGCGTCACACTGGAAGAAACGAAGATTCCTTGAAGATGCCTTTATTGGGCAGAATCAGGGTATTTTCAGTAAACCAAGTGTTGAAATCCCAAATATTTGGAAGCCCCTCCTTGGGCGAAGTCAACTTCTTAAACTTCAAGGTTGAGTGATTTCTCATAGTATATAAGTACGTAGTCTTAGGAATGGATTGTAGTTTGCACCTGAAGACGATCAGATATTGTACTGATCGAAACGTCGTGTATAAATAAAATATAGACAATGTAAGTCCGAAACACAGAGTTAATTTCAAGCACATCATTGTCTCAAACTTTCAGACGAACAGCTACTTGCCAAATACACCAACCACCGTCATTTTTGCTAATATTTAAGCTTTATCAAATTCGGAAAAATGCGGCGGCATTTTTTTAAAAGGAGTCTGTGACATTGTCACTTATAGGAGGACAATGCCGCACTATAAAAACTTCAAAAATTAAACAGGCTGCTAACTTCTGCTGTACCAGTTTTATGTGGAGAGAAGTATCTTGTGTAAATTTTACAAGATTCAATTTTAAATTACTAAACCAACTAAGACCACTAATATTCATTTTAGTCGTTTTATTCTCTCAATTTTAAAACAGAACCTGGTCAGAAAATTATTCACTTTTTATACCAAGTTTAACTCTTAAACAGAAAAACGCGTTAGGGGGTTTATTATGAGATTCCCCCCCGATCCGAAATGGCGCGGAATCTTGAAGACGTTTGTCAAAATACAAATGCGCATCTCCTTCACACCCCCAAATTCTTATGTGTTACAGAAGCGCCTAACTAAATATGACTGCCAACATCAATCCATAAATAAAAATAAAAATAAATAAATAAAAATAAATATAATATTAATTTAGATTCTCTTTATCAAAAATTGTTCAACATACATAAGACAATATCCATAAGACCAAAATCTATCCTATGAAGTTTTTGCAGTATTAATAATTCTCAAAATAGCACTTCCTATGATTTGCTTCTAAGTCACACTAGTTTAGTAACAATTGAGAAAACAAAAAAACGCGATCAAACTTCTATACTTTTTAAAATGAGCAAAATTTTTAGGAGCTTTTAAGATTCATAAAATGAGAGAAGGTGTTGTAATTTTGAAATCTTCAATCTATCTTTACCCTAACAGCGTACCTGCCGAATTTATTTAATACATTTTAAAGAACGACGCACAATTTAAATGGAAACTGAATCTGATTTTAACGCCGTTTAAGTATGCTATTGGGATAGGCTCTGAGAGCATTTCGTCTCATAGACACAGGTGCCGATATCTACAGGAAGAGCCAATAATAGCTGCCAAAGTTTGGGATGAGCTTATAATTTCATGCTTATGATGACCGATATCGGCAAAAAAAGCATCAATTTTAAGTAAAATGATAACACTAAATTTAAAAGTGACATTCATTTTGACACATGTCAAACCTGTGGAAAAATAATTAAAGAAATTGAACTTTTTGGAAAAGTCAATAACTTCGTTTTACTCTGCTGAAGACTTTTAATTGGAAACCGTAAAAAAAAGTGACAGTTGACTTAACTGTCATTTACTGTTATGGGGAAAACTACTGGATGACACTTATTTACGAGTGGGAACTCGAACTACACTAATTGAGGTCGATGAACTAAAAAATGTTATTAGTTTTGACACTTTTCAAACCCTATCAAAATGGCGAAAAAATAATCAATAAACTTGAAGTTTTAGGGAAAGCAAATACCTTAAAAAATTTGACAGTTGTCTTAACTGTTATTTACTGTTATGGTTAAAACCACTGGTGTGATGACATATTTACAGGTAAGGACTCGAACTACACTAAATTGAGGTCGATGAACTTAAAAATATTATTAGTTGTGACACCTGACAAACCCTATCAAAATGACGAATAAATAATTTATAAACATGGAGGTTTGGGGACAGCAAATACCTTTTTTTACTCTGTTGACAATATCGAATCGGAAACCGTAAAAAAAGTGACAGTTCTCTTAACTGTCATTTCTTCGATACGATAAATTGCAGTTTAAAAAAGTGTAATTCTTTTAGCTTTAAAAGAGTAAAAATATTAGTATTAGCTTTCCCAAAAATTCAAATTTATTTTTAATTTAATGTCTTCGGCAGAGTAAAAATAACGTTATCGCTTTTCGAAAAACTTCAATTTCATTAATTATTTTTCCGCCATTTCGACAGGGTTTGACAGGTGTCAAAATAAATGTAATTTTTAAATTCAGCGTTGTCATTTTAGTGGGAATTGATGATTTTTTTGCCGATATCGGTCATAAGCATAATAATAATAAACTTATCCCAAACTTTGGCAGCTGTTATTTGCTTACCCTGTAGATATCGGCACCTGTGTCTATGAGACAAAATGCTCTCAGGGACTGTCCCAAAAACATACTTAAACGGCGTTAAAATCCCACTGAGATCCAGTTCATTTAAATTGTTCGAGAGATTTCCAAAACATGTCCGTACAAAGTCTGTTTAGTCCAAAATATGCAATTCCAGGTTTTTTAACACAACTAGATTTAAATTTTACGCTCTATTCATTGATTTATCCAAGACGATGAAGATAGCATTTTGCGAGTAACTTTAAGTACACATAACATAATGATGCGCTGCATTTTTATTTTAATTTTCGCTGTCCCGTAAAATATAAGTTTCGATACTTAGTACACTTTTGCTCCGAGATACGATTATAAGTGCTGTAAAATGTTATGAAAGTATCGTTTGCCTGGTAATAGCTAAAATATATATAGATAAAGGGTTAAAATTTAAAGTATCGTTTATACAAGGTAAAGGCTTAGTCTTTGGTTTAATTTTCGTTTCATCTTAATAATCAAAAAGTTAAAACCACTGAGCTTCTTATAAAAGGGTTTATGTAGTGAGTTTGATTATGATTTACTATAGGTTTAGTCATACTCCTAACGAAACGTTGAGAACTTTCAACTAAAATTATGACTTTTACTATAACAGATAAAATCACGCATGTGCCAGTTGCCACAACAAAGCTCTACATTTTTATATTGGCAATGGGAGAACAAAAAATAAGTTGTTTTAATGAAATTAACTCTGTGTTTCGGACTTTAATTGTCTATATTTTATTTATACACGACGTTTCGATCAGTACACTCTCTGATCGTCTTCAGGTGCAAACTAGAAATCTATTCCTAAAGATACGTACTTACATACTATGGGACAGCACTCAACCGTGAAGTGTAAGAAGTTGGCTCTGCCCAAGGAGGGGCTTCCAAATATTTGGAATTCCAACACTTGGTTTACTGCAAATACCTTGATTCAGCCCAATAAAGGCAGCTTCAAGGAATTGTCTAATAACAGATACTATTTCTAAATTTCAGCAAACAGGACAGAGATTACAAGACCAAAACTAGGTAAATGCATTCCTTACAATTTCATATATTAAAAGAATATCAGAAAAAATTCGAAGAGTAGCGAACAACTTTATTATTAAAACAGCCTTTAAATCTAATAATACAATTCGAAGCCTTCGTAGTAAAAAAAACGGGAGAACAAACAAAATAAGGAATGCATTTATCAAGTTCCTTGTGAGTGTGGTGAATCATACATAGACAAAACAAAAGGACCTGTTAGGTTTAAGGAATATGAGACGAATATTCAAGGAGGTGAAACAACGAAATCACGATTCGCCGAACATGCATGGTCAAAACAACACCAAATGAAGTGGATAGAAGCAAAAGTTTTGCTCAAGGAGTCACACTGGAAGAAACGAAAATTCCTTGAACCTGCCTCTGTTGGGCAGAATCAGGGTATTTTCAGTAAACCAATTGTTGAAATTCCAAATATTTGGAACCCCCTGCTTGGGCAGATCCAACTTCTTACACTTCACGGTTGAGTGCTGTCCCATAGTATGTAAGTACGTATATTTAGGAATAGATTTCTAGTTTGCAACTGAAGACGATCAGAGAGAGTACTGGACCGGTATTCTCGTAATACGTAACGTTTTGAAGTCGCTAAGCGAAACGAATAGCGAACAGCGCGAGCAGCGGCACGCTGACCGACGACTTTTCGTATTATCTCTGCCGAACGCGCTGCCCTGCGAGCAGACAGAATCAAATTCGCTTAGCACATCTTGGCATCATCGAATTTTGCATTTTTATTTCTTGTTAGCCTTGTCGCTCCTTTTCTTTTTCTATGTGTAAGAAAGAGGCCATTGCGTGATCGATTTCGAGCCATATTTGAGAAAGGGTAAATCAAATGTGACTTGTACAAGTGTTGATCTTTTAAAAAATTACTTGATGGTTTGGTTTAGCTCAGTTAAACCCGCCCTTTGACCCTGTGATATAAACTCGTAGCACGTTCCCGCTCAGTGTGCGGGAAAAAGTTTACCCCGAGACTTAAGCGCACACTTACAAAAAAATTCCGCACTCAGTGTGGAAAAGTTTAAATTTATTCCGGCACTCAGTCAGGGAAAGTGGTGTTTCCGGCACGGTCGTATATTGATATTGATACTTTATTATATAGCATTTATTGTTAAAATGGTTTCACAATAGTTACTTATATATCTAGTAAGTTATACCTTATAATTATAGTAAACATGCGTATTCTACATTTTAAGAAACAGAAAATAAAACTCTAAGGTATTTGTTACCCAAAAAATAACCTAACCAATTCAACAACAAACACAGAATTCATACATCCACAAGAGAAACCTCGCGCATGGGAAAATTAATATTTTCATGGAAGTGTTGAATTAAAAAAAGAAAATAATAATTTTTAGTACATTTATGAATAAATAAAATGACAAAAGATAAAAAACAGAAAAATGGTAATTAATGTGAAAAATGTGATATTTCAGAAAAGTAAAGAAAATACAGACGAAAACACAGAAATAAAAGTAGTTACCTATATTGTTTGCTAATTATTTTTTATATCAATTAAGCTATTTATTTCATGTTTGCTAATTTCATATTTCATGAAAGCTTTTAACTTATTTTTGAAAGAAAACAATTAATGTGGGCAGGAGTGTAACAAAACCAGATATTTTTTGGTACACATCCGATGAAAGATACAAAAAGCACCGCTGACCAATGGCTTTTTTTACCCTTGGTTTTACAGAATTTTGATTGCTTCTATTTCTAGTATTATACGGATGCTCAATTATTTCGATGTCGATTTTGATAAGAAAAGTTTTTGTTGCAATTTTTTGGAAAAAAAAGTTGTCTTACATCGAGCATCAAATAGTAAGGTTGATGTGTACGTGTTTTCACCCGTTCCCAAGCTACTAATAAGAGATTTTTATTTTTCTAATTATTAATAAAAACGCAAACTGAAAAAACTACTATAATTTCTGCAGCACTCTACAAAGTATTGTAGGGTAAGAAAATCGTACGCGTGGAGGGCAAAACAGCTGACAAATGGTAGGTGTTTCTCAAACGGTCGCCACGCGCTGAGCGCACTTCGTCGACGCCTTGCGTTCAATATACGTGAATACCATTTTTGTTACTTTGGTCACGTGGTATGCGAATATTACGTTATCATACGGTCAGCGAGTACGAAACGCCGAGCGTATTTAGTTACGAGAATACCGGTCCTGATCGGAACGTCGTGCATAAATAAAATATAGACAATTCAAGTCCGGAACACAGGGTTAATTTCACTAAAACAACTTGTTTTTTGTTCTCCCATTGCCAATATAAAAATGTAGAGCTTTGTTGTGGCAACTGGCACATGCGTGATTTTATCTGTTATAGTAAAAGTCATAATTTTACTTGAAAGTCAACTTCTTAAACTTCATGGTTGAGTGATTTCCTATAGTATGTAAGTACGTAGCTTTAGGAATAGATGGTAGTTTGCTTCTGAAGACGATCAGAGAGTGTTCTGATCGAAACGTCGTGTATAAATAAAATATAGACAATGGAAGTCCGAAACACAGAGTTAATTTCACTAAAACAACTTATTTGTTTTATATATAGTCAAATTTTTTGATGAGCAGACTGACGTCATTTTTTTGGATCTCTATTTGATACATTGTTTTAGAAAGCGAAAATAAATAAGTCAAAAAAAGTCATGTCGTTGATTGTTGCAACTGTTACTTCAAATTGACAATAACAATTATATGACATGCGAACTGCTGAAAACAAAGAAATATAGTTCATAGTTCTTTATTGCCATGTTATTTATACATATAAAATACATATATATACAGGTATCGTCAGCCTAATTGAATATTATAAAGTTATAGATTAATAAAATAAATAGGTAACATATTAATATAAATATAAACATCCATTGGAAATTGTCATGGTATTGTGGATTTCTTTTTGAACAAAACAGAAAATTAAGCGTATAAGTTATAATTAAATTGTACAAGCAGATTTTTTTTTTTGCAATAGACAACGTACTAACATTTAAGTGTACAAAAAAATTATTTTATATTTTGACACACAGGATTAAAATAAGATAGGAACAGCATTGTTACCTGATGAAAACAACATAGATTAAAATAGGTATAAAAAGGAACAAAATATCTGTACAAGCGATTTTCCTAAAATAAATCAACATAAAACATCAAAATGTAAATAAAACAATTCGTTTATACAGAACGACAAAATGGACATAGACACGTTTATGTATGAAAGAAAAAACAGAATTCAAATTAGAGTTTTACCTGGTTTTCTTGTTTAAAAACTCTTCAATGGAGTACGGTTCAATCTCACAGATGTACTCAAAACAATGTTTTTTAAACGGTTCGACATTTAAAATGTTTTGAAACTTTTTTGGCAAATGATTGTACAACTTTAACGAGGTGTAAATGGGGCCTTTTTCTGTTATTTGTAATCTATGATGTGGGTAGATGTATAGTTCATTTTGATTTCTTGTGTTGTATGTGTGGTTAGAGAGGTATTGTTTGAACATATCGGGATTTCTTTTTAAGAAAAGAAGGCACTCGAATATGTAGACGCCGACAACAGTTAAATATTTGTTTATTTTAAAAATACCACGACAGCTTTCTGATACTCCCATTTTAAACATTATTCTAATTAATCTCTTTTGAACCTTAAAAACATCTTCCAGATGACTGCTACTACCCTATAGTGTGACGCCGTACCTTATGTTTGAATAAAACATTCCGTAATATATTGATCTCATAGAATTAGTGTTTCCAAATGTCTTTACCAACACTCTAAAAGCGTAGCACGTTCGACTTAGTTTTTTACATAAGGTTTCGATATGAGCGTTATATGTTAGGTTAGTATCTAGTGTTATACCCAGTATTTTTGCAGTTTCTACAAACTTAATTTTGTCGTCCTTAAAGGTAAGTGTGTCGAGTTTATTAATATTAATATTTGAAAACAGCATTAACTTTGTTTTTTCTGCGTTTAGTACTAGTTGGTTTTTTTCTAGCCATTCATCAGTTTTTGTAAGTGTAGTCGTTAGTTTGTCTTGCAAGTCATCATGCTTACTTATTGGAACAATTGTATTTCCGTCATCCGCAAAGTTTACCATGACGTTTGTTTTTTCGTTTGTGTCTATTAGGTCATTGAGGTAGATAATAAAGAGAATAGGCCCCAATATGCTCCCTTGTGGAACGCCGGTAGTTATCGCCGCAGGCTCCGAAAGCACTGTGTTGTTGTCTCTACTTATAATGGTCCGCTGATATCGTTCAGTAAGATATGAATGAAACAGATCCTGTGGAACACCTCTGACCCCATACGCGTTTAGTTTCATTATAAGTATTTTGTGATTAATGGTGTCGAAAGCTTTCGAAAGGTCCAGCAGCACACCACAGGCAGCAGATTTTGATTCCAAAAAACTTAAAATGGTTTTATTTACGTCTAATAGTGCTGTTTCTGTGGAACGTTTTGGTAGAAATCCATGTTGAAAGTTGTTAAATAAGCAGAACTTCTGAAAATAATTTAGCAATCTATGGTGGAGTAAGAGTTCAAAGAGTTTTGAAAATGACGATAGTAAGCTAATTGGTCTGTAGTTGCTAAAATCTTCAGGATTGTCTTTTTTGTAGATAGGAATGACATGCGCTAACTTTAGGGCGTGCGGAAAGACACCTGTTTCCATACTAGTGTTAAACACGAAGGCTAAAGGTTCAGCTAGATAGTTTATGCATTTTTTTAGTAAGCTAAATGGTACCGAGTCGTACCCTGAGGACATTTTATTTTTTAGTTTTTTACTTAGATCCACAAGTTCGATTGTAGTTGTAGGGTGTAAATAAAAGTTTGCGTTGGTTTTTTTATTCATTGAAGAAAAATGCGCAGAATTTGGAAAAATGTTTTTTTCTTTTAGCAGATTTGGTGCGGCGTTTACTAGAAAATCATTCAGGTTGTTGGCTAAAGTTTTACAGTTAGTGTCGCTTGGTAGAGTGTTTAAATGTTTTTTGGCATTAGTTAATTGTCGCACCGTACTCCATGTGGCTTTAGCTTTGTTGTCACTTTGCTCAATGTTTGCTAGCAGTGAGCTTTTTTTTACTTTATTTATTTCAATGTCATATATTTTTTTTGATTCCGCAAAAAGAGTTTTAAAATAAGGGTTTTTGTAGGACATAACTTGCAAGGCGATTACTTCTTGTTTCATTTTTTCAAGTTCAGGAGTAATCCATTGATTTCTGTTTTTTTTTTCCTTGGATTTACTTTTGGTTCTAACTGATTTTAGGGGGAAACAACTGTCAAACATTTCAGAGAACTTTTTTGAGAAGAGATCCCATTGTTCATTTACATTTGTTGACTTTAAGTTATAAAGGTCATGCCATGATGTTTGTTTTATCTTTTGCAAAAATAGATTTTCGTTATTTTCAGAAAAGGATCTTGTGTATCTTGGCACGTTATTATTTTTACGTACGTCATTGAAACTAATTTTAATGATTTGGGCTGTGTGATCTGATTTACCGGTGTTAATGACTTTTGTTTCAAAAGTAAAGAAATCTATATCAAGTAAAATGTTATCTATGCAAGATCTTGATGTTAATGTTATTCTTGTGAATTCTTGTATTGTCGGATGAAGATTAAAAGTGTCTATTATGTGGTAAAAATTATTTGTTTCATTGCAGTTTGCGTTAAAATGAATATTAAAATCTCCAGTAACTTTTTTTTGTTCATTATACAACTTATGTAATACCTGCTCAATAACGTTTAAGAATACATCCATTTTACCCTCCACTCCCGATCTATATACACACAAAAGTACGTAGTTGTCATTGTTCAAGGTGAATTCGATAGACGCGCATTCCATACTAAAAATGCTTGACATTTTTACGATGTCTTCTCTGTTTCTCGCTGTAATTTGATTCTTACTATAGATTGCAGTACCGCCATGTTGTCCTTGATCTCTGCAGAAGTATGATATTAGGTTGTATCCATTTATTGCCATGGTTATTAGCGATTCTTCGCATTGCCAGTGTTCCGATATACATAGACAGTCTGGTAGATCTAGGTCTTCTGTAAGTATTTCAAGTTGTCCGATTCCATTTCACAGAGACTGTATGTTACGGTGAAAAATAGTTAGTGACGTGGTGTTGTTGTTCAATTGATTTAGGTTGCTTAACTTCTGTCGATGTTGGGTTGTATCTGCGTTGGGGCCATGTATAAAAAATGTTGGGATTGGCCCTGTTGGTTGGAGAGATCACTATCGTTATTTGGTTTCGAAGTGATAGCTTGATCTTTTTTGTTTTCTAAGCTTTTTACGGTAGAAAAGAAGAAACTTTGCATGTGTTGAACAACTGCTCTCGAAAAATGCCACTGGCCAATTTTTGTGATGTTACATTGATCTTTGTAGTAGTTTGTTCTGCGAATAATATTATTGACGTCTAGTAGATGTTTAGAATCTAAACGTCTTTTAAATATATGTTGAAACAGGGAAACATTTCTTTTATAAATTAGTTCATTTGCTGTATTACTATCATAACTATATGGTTCGCTAAGTACTATAGGATTGGTGTGTGTGGATTTAAGGATAAAAGAATCGATTATATCTTGCCCTGTTTGGGTCGGCCAAATAATGACGATGTCATTCTTTGTATAGCTTTGAGTGTTTCTAAGTGCGGTTTTAATAATTTCTTCATTTCTTGCATTTGGCAGCAGAATAGATGTTATTAAGTAGTTATTATCACGCATTAGCTTTGCTATATTGTCTCTCATAGCTTTTCCTTTATTTGATCCTACAAAAAGTATTTTGTTGGTTTCTTTGCGTGGTTTGGAGTGGCTTGAACTATTTAAGTTGGTGGTTAAACTTTTATTTATTACTTGGGGTTGCACATTTTGTTGTTTAGTTTCACTTTCCAAGAGGCTTTTAACGTTGTGTAGATTTTCTTTAAAATGTGTCAGTTCTTGGCGACACTGTTGATTATCTTCCTTTAACTTTTTGCATAGTTTTTTTTGTTTCTTTAGTAGATCCTTTTTGTCTTTATTGGCCGTACCTCGTTTTTTTTCACGTTGTCTAAATAAATATAAATAAAAATACGTTTTCAAAGGAAAAAATGACGTCAGTCCGCTCATCAAAAAATTGGACTATACATAGCCTTAGGAATAGATTGTAATTTGCACATGAAGGCCATCAGAGATTATATTGATCGAAACGTCGTGTATAAATAAAATATAAATAATGGAAGACCGAAACACAGAGTTAATTTCAAACACATCGTTGTCTCAAACTTTCATAGTAGTTTTAGTGTTTTGTAATAAGAAAATAAATTATTTTCTATTAAAAAGATATTTAAAGAAAAAACACAAAAAACAAGTTTATAAAAAGCAAAATGCGAAAAAAGTAAGGTTAAATTCAATAAATTAAAATTTGTGTAATAATAAATAAAATAATTGTCACTATGATTGGGACGAGTATGGCCAGTGAAAAATTTGTATCACTAAAACTATAACTAACACTATAACAAAACCAAATACTAATCAAGTTTTTAAGCCCCGACGATTCTTAACTAATAACTTACGCAAAGATATACTTTTTGTCTCTTTTAACCTCTCGACGAGATAACATGGGCTAGTATAGCACTTTTTTTTATGGGTCATGGTATGCCTTTTGAAGTTTAATTTTTTTATTTAGTATGGAGACCAAAAGTTTAGGTACTTTTAAGGACTAAAAAGGCCCAAATCCTTAATATCTAGAAATTAAATGTGCCATTAAAGCAGTTTCGATTGGTGTTTGTGTGTATTTACTTCAGCAACCTTGCACTCACCTTGTCATAGCTTTGTCATTAGGGTACCTAACCGAAGTGTCTTTTTATCCCCCCCCTCTGGTCGGGCTACAAACTTATCGCCTCGAGGTAAAAGTGCCTTAGTCTTCTGGTGTATAATATACTATTAAATTTATTGGTTAGGTTTCGAGATAAGAGTCTGTGTCACTTTGATTTAACAGTGTCCAAATTGTCTTTATATCTTTTGTTTTTTATCAATTCTAAAAAATATAAAACAGTACAAGGGTAGAGTCGGGGTACCAAAAGAGTTGTCTCAAAATATTTCGCTACCCTTTACGATAACTGAATGTAAATATCTAAAAATAGAACTTTAGACCTTTAAATCAAAATGACACACAACCCATCTAAATTTTGTTGATAAATTATACTCCTTAGAGATAAATAAAATAATTAAATCGACGTGTCTAAAAAAAGTTTAATGGGGGGAAACATCTACAAAAATTTGTTTTCGTTTTTCATCTATCTTAAAGAACCCTGCCATTTTCTTATGGGGGATGAGTTTGGCCGTTTTTTACTAAACTCAAAATAGGATAATAATAGTTTCTGCAGATCTGATTTAACACATAACGACCTACATTTTTGATTTTAGTACTAAAATCCAGATTTGTACAGGGTAAGCTAAAAAATACGACTGAAATTGCTAAAAAATGTTTTTAAAAAATGGTTTTTGATACCCTAAAAAGGATGCACACAAAATGAGCGACAAATTTTTAAATATGTACAGAGTACGCCCAAACATATGAAATCCGCTTTTTTAACCTTTTCTAATTGTCTTTACAGAAACTACCAATCACTTATTTTAGTAATTATTTTTTGTAATGTTAGGAGGCAAGAAATATTTCAAAATTCTGAATGACTTCATGGATCTATTCTTGGTTAAATGACTTTGTCTAGACTAAGTAGTTTAGAGCAATGTCAAACGTATTTCCTGGCTCACCCTGTATGTATACGACACACGAAATTAAAGTTAAAATTTTAATTGTGTTCCGTAGAATAATAATATAACAAATAATAAGTGTTTGGAAATTTGGAAACGTTAAAAAAGCGTATTTTGTATGTTTTGGCATACCCTGTACATATTTAAAAGTTTATGGCCCGTTTTGTGTGCATCCTTTTTAGGGTACCAAAAATCATTTAAAAAAAAATTTTAGCAATTTTAGGCGTGTTTTTTAGCTTACTCTGTACACAAACTCACATTAGCACTTATATCAAAAATGTATGTCGTTATGTGTTGAATCAGGTCTGCAGAAACCATTATTATTCTATATTTAGTTTTGTGTAAGTTTAAGTTTAATTTCCAGCTCAACCTGTACATATTAGGGAAAGTGCCCATGACGAAAATTGCTCATCGGGACCCCCTTTACAACATATTAAAATGTAAAAAAAATTAACCGAAATACATCGCTCATAAGAAAATGGCAGGGTTCTATGAGGGTAAATATTTGGAAACGCAATAACTTTCTTTTTTATATGCCATTGATTTAAAAAAATACAGAACCAGAAATTTTTAAAATTGTCACCTTGTACATCTATTAAAAAGATTAATTTACTACAATAAAAATTGAAAAAATAGTCCCACATTCATAACTAAGTTTATTTAAACCATATGTACGTCTATAATAAGAAACGATCTGTTTTAAACGCATCTCTCAATTTCAAATTATTTGCCTTTGTATTTCCAGGCAACATCACAACGTGTATAGTCATAGCAAGAAACAAAAGCCTCAGATCTGCCACCAACTATTATTTGTTCAGCTTAGCAGTATCGGATTTGGTGCTGCTCATTTCCGGATTGCCCCAGGAAATTTATCTTATTTGGAATAGGTCAGTACATGGTAATTACATTAACAGACATTACATTTGCAAAAAATCAATAATTTTAGTCTACTAGATATTATAAATTCAAAACATTATTATTTTTATTAAATGCGGCCTTTAACAAAAAAATCCATAAATACCTACTAGCGGAAAGCCACAGTGCGAATTAGTCAATTAGGAATACCTATATTACATAATCGCATGAAGGATTAAAAAAATTCTGATTATCCGCAAACCTTTAAAATTATAAAATCTACACTATTTTGCACTCGATGCGCGTTTCGCTAACAACGTTAATAAACTAAATTAACCTACTACACTCTATCTTATATACTATCTTTTAGCAGGCGGAGATAATCCTAATAATTTGTGATTGGTCTTATAATCCTATGTCCCCTTAACTAAAGAATAAAGTTTACTAAACGGAATGGGGCCTCTATCCTTATTTAAACTATTTCTGGATTTAATGATTTCCATATTTTCATATACATTCAAAAGTCTTTTGTTTGGTACACTTTTTAAAAGTTTTTGGTTATCTAATGTGAATCTATGATTTCCATGAATGAACTCCACTTTTTTTCCAGAACTGTAGTTTTATCCTTGAGATTTCCTAGTAAACTTCTTATTGTGTTTCCGGGTTGATATACTAATTTAAGACCGGTGTTATTAAATACTTTTTGTAATCCTTTCGTATAATTAGGATTATAAGGAATTGATACAAATTTAGAGTCGGAGGTATCCTTTTGTCTGAAAAAAGTGGAATTCCGAAAGGTCTTTTGAAAAGAATGTCTATTTATCAGCTTATTTATTAAGCCTTCGTCGTAACCGTTTTCGCCAGCTATATTCCTAATCCTATTTTTTTTCTGCTTCAAATCTTTCTCTGTTTAAGGGGAAATTTACTAATCTATATGTTAAAAAGTGCAAACTTGCAAGCTTGTGTTGTAAGCAATGAAAAGAGTCATTTCTGTACAGGTCAAATTCTAATTCATTTTTATTTCTTATAACTAAAGTCTCTAGAAATGGCAGTGTACCGTTGTTCTCTGTTTCATAAGTAAATTTAATTGTGAGAAATTTATTATTTATTTTTTCCATAAAATTTTCAACACTTGTTAGTTGAATCTCTGGGGAAATACTCAAATTCTTTACGTATATCTGATTCAAATTTGCTCAGAAAGAGGTTGGCAATAAAAGGTGATAAACTATTACACATTATGGTTCCTTCTAATTGTTGATAGTAGTTATTTTTATACTGAAAGTAATTTTGATTCATGCAGAGTTTTGTTAAGGATAGGTATTCTAAAGTCTGTTTGTCTTCTAGATTGTTTTTTCTTAGTAGTTCCTCCAGGTATTTTAAGGTATTGGGGATCGGCACACTAGGGAACAACGAACTAACATCAAACGAGATTAAAATTTTACCTTCTTGGAGTGAAATATCTTTAACTTTGTTGATAAATTTAAGAGAATTTTGAACAGATAAACCTTTTTCCTTTATAGGTAAATTTTCAAACTCGTTTGCTAGCCATTTCGAAATATTGTAAGTAGGTGATCCTACAGCAGAAACTATAGGTATAACCGATTTTCCAGGCTTGTGGATTTTCGGAAGACAATACAGTTTCAGCATACTAGGATTGCTTACTTGTAGCTTATATTTAATATTGTCAGTAATAATATTGTTACATTTTTTAATTGTGTTTTTTACTTCGTTAATCATTTTTGGTAAGGGGTTCTTTGGGACTTGTTTGTAGAGTCCATTTTTTATTAGGTTATCTACCCATTCGAAATAAGCTGCTTTATCTAATAAAACAACTTTATTACCCTTGGAAATCATCCAGAAATAGTTTAAATAAAGATATTTAGATTATTAGATAATTTAGTTTATTGTTTATCGTCTCCTGATGATGCTAACGTTGTTAGAGAAACGCGCGTCGAGTGCAAAAAAGTGGTTTGTCGAAAACAATCATAACTTTGTTATAGTGCAACCAAAGGTTCCAAATTCCCAACATAATTTAAAATTCATCAAAAAATATTTTTAACAGTATTGCAAGCTTAATAGTTCGACACAAAGTTTACTTTATTGCCAATTTTTGGCGATTTTGGTCAAAATCGGCAAAAATATAATTCGCTTAAGAATAATAAGGAAAACGTATTTTTTGCCTAAATTTGCATTATTTCATTACCTTTAACTTTTATGGTGACATCTACTCTACTATTTGCTGATAACGCACCATATTTAAATTTTACATGTCCTCTTTCATTCCTTAAACGTATTGCTCAGATTACGGTTTCTACAAAATTCGATGGTTCCCAAATCATCAATTTATTGTAAATCACTCCCAGTTATGTCCAATTTGGAATACTAACAAATAAACGTTCAGGAATTTTACAATTTACTTGTCATTTTTAGGCGCCCACTAAAAATTTTAAAATAAATAAGCTTTTAAACGATAAAACGCATTTAAAAAAAAATTATAAAATAAATCTCTTAGTCAGGGAACAGTGAAAATAAAACACTTTTGAGTTTTTTTTTTAAATAAAATCATTTTGTATATATGTATAAGTAAGTATAAGTTCTCTATTGAGTTCGGGACAATTTTCGAAGGGGTTTATAAAACTGTAAGAGGTCTTTAGAGGCTTGAAATTTAATTTTAAACGTGAAAATTAGGCTATACGTAACCGTAATCCATAACATTCTTGTGCCGAGTTTTATCACCGAAAATTTCGAATTCGTCACGGCTATAAAGCAACATTTCGAAATTGCAATAAAATTGATTTAAAAAAAATTATTTTTATCAGGCAGTCCAATACCGACTTTCGCTTTCTGTTATTAGAGACATAAAGCTATTTTTAACTCATCGCCGTATACGTATCCGCATCTAGCGAGAACCAAGCACATTAATTGGTCAGAAACTTATACCACGTCCGAAAAGAGCAGATATATGCTAATCTAAGGTGTTCTTGAACGCGATAGGTGTTGAGATGCGTTAGGTATCACGTATCGTTACGACACACGTATCGTATCTCAGCACCTATTGCGTTCAGAAACACCTTAAATTAGCATATATCTGCTCTTTTCGAACGTGCTACAAGTTTCTGACCAATCAATGTGCTTGGTTCTCGCTAGATGCGGATACGTATACCGCGATGAGTTACAAATAGCTTTATGAAAAAGGGAAGATCAAAAGATCTTGGGAGGAAAGAACGAAAATTCAAAATTGGATGAGTGTCCAACAAGGACCACACAAAAGACCAAAGCGAAAGGAGAAACTATTAAACGATGTTTCGCCCGGGGTGACCAGCGTGGGCTCGTTAGTGGATTCACTAGTCACCCTCAGTCCAGATATCATTTAACACCATCGCACACTCTGAATTCCAACTCTGAATCACTCACAAATAGGCATCGTTCCGTATGGTACTTATTATCACCTGATACGGGTTCGTCCTGGCGTGTTAATCTTTCCAATAGGAATATGCTCCTAAGACAATTAAAATAAGACGTTAAACTTCCAAATCAGTTATATCAACCGAGAAGAATCTAAAAAAGGAAAGATCAAAAGATCTCGGGAGGAAAGAACGAAAATTCAAAATTGGACGAGTGTCCCACAAGGACCACACAAAAGACCAAAGCGAAAGGAGAAACAATTAAACGTTGTTTATGTCTCTATTATAAACCTACCGTGTTAAGTAAGTACAAGTTAAATTAGCTCTAGTTCTAACTCTAAGTAACAAAGTGGTGTGGACAAAAATGCTGCGGCTATGCGACACCTGATACATATGTTTCGTTGGAAAATTAAAATAATTTTAGCTTTTTACGAAAAATAAAGTTCACAGGGTATAATAGTGTTCGTGCGTTTAAAAAAAATGGTTTTATTATTTTATTAGATTTTCGGGACCCTTAAATTACCGAAAAGTTTTCTTACATCATTTTTTTTCTGCTTTTTCATCGTATACGTATAATTTTGCTTCAAATTTGGGACCCTTCAAAAAAACCTGCGTAAGTCCTCGCGATGTCATTGGGGCTTAACGCTGCAAACTTTAGAGTAAGTACGACCGGGTTTTTTGGTTAGCCGCCCGAGATTACGGTCAACCAACCAATTGATACTTTCTGGCTAGCGCAGGTTCATAACTTATTTGTCTCTTTTGAAAATTGCTTTAAATTTTCTTTATGTATACATATAAATAAATTGTGGCCTTAAAATGCAGTGTTATGCTCCTGGTTATTCAGATAACTCGGAGACGCGTTCGGAAAAAGTAATTTTCATACATTCCGAAGCACTTGTATAAACATTTGCATGGTACTAGGACCAGTCGATTTTAACTTTGAAGATTATAATAATTAGCATTAACAAACCCGCCTTGTCAACTGCAACAAGAAAAAAGATCATATTTTTTTTGGACACGCCCTAAGAAAATGGAATGTTTTACTTTTACACCAAATACACATCCAACTCTAGTTTTTTAATAGGTATCGAAATAGTACTTTTAACAACTAGTGTCTAAAATAGTGCTTTTTTTATAAGCGTTGTTTTAAATAAGTTGTTAAATGTATTTTTTATACCTTCACCAAAAACATGATTTTAGTAACCGTCTGCAGATAACTAAAGCATGGCAACTTTTTTTTTGATCACGGGTGCAAAAAAAGATTTCTGTCCATTTTTTACCCAAAGTTAAAGAGAAATAGCGGAAGATAGTCATATTAAAATATCTAATTATTCTTGCCTAAGAATTAAGCCATTTCCGCCAGTTTTCACCAAGTTTTCGCTGCGCTCGATATTTAAACCAACGCTTGTAAAAAAGCACTATTTTACTATACTATTAAAAATCTCAAACGAAGAGAACTTCTCGCAACATCTTCACACTATAAATCAAGGCGGCTGTTCATTGTTGCGACATTTGAATCTTTGACATTTTGACGATATTTTTAAATGATTTTTTGGTAAATACTAGCAGAAATGGTTTAATTCTTAAAAAACGGCCAGAAATCTTTTTTTGCACCCGTGATTAAAAAAAAAGTTTTTTTGCATCGGTAACCAAAATAGTCATGCTTTAGTTATCTGCAGACAGTTACTAAAATCAAGTTTTTGATGAAGGTATTAAAAAAAGGTATTTGTTTTCATTTTTCAACGGTCTTTATTAAACGTTTTAACTATACATAACAACCTTAGCCACTATTTACATTTGATCATCATCTATGTTGGTTCCTACCAAACTTAATTAATTAGTTTACCTGACTTTTAAACAATTATAGTGCAAAAGCTCTAATTCTAAATAATATTAACCAATGCAGTAAAACTAAAGCGTAAAAAAAAACTACTTATAAAATTATAATAATTCTAATATGTTACACTCTTAATATAACTTTTTCCTATGCTTTGCTTCACTTAGAGCAGTTAAAAATTAAGATTCTTGTAAAAAGTGGAGCAAAAGGATCGGCAGCTTTCATTTTTTTATTAAAAATTTTCAGTTTGTTTGTGAATTCTCTTACGTTAATGTACGAGTTTAATTTATCCCACTGCGCTCGGAGACCTGACTACTCGCTGGTAGGATCCTGATAAAATAAATAATCGACAATTTTTATGTCAGTCTCTTTCTATACCGTGTGAAATGAGAGGCGAAAAATAAGCCGGAATGTGTGAACCGCGTTCGAATTCGACTGGTTTAACGAAATATTGCATGAGTGGGTGGAGGGTATTCGTGTTGTTTCGCATGAAAAACGGGTTATTCTTTCACGTACTACCCACGAATCAGCATATCGGCATGTCTTTTGCCTCCTATTATATACGGTATAGGAAGAGACGGAAGTAGTCGCATGCGAATAAATTCGCATGGTTTCGAAAATAGGAACCCTGCTGTAGCCACCTGCGGGCCCCATCATTTGGTCGGGTGCACTACTATTCGAACCGCCAGCAGGCCCCATACGGGTGAGCGCGTTCAAGCTGGTATAGCCGCGCCTCTGGGCTCCATTTGGGCGTGCGCGCTATTGAGTGCTGGGAAGTCCTTTCGGCTGTCGAGATTTGGCCTAGGCTGCTGTTGTATGCTGTTACTGTTTGATTGTTTCGTTCTCTCAATTGCCTCTAGGTACGTCGGCCCACTTTTTAAATATCTAAGAGTGGCGAAGCACTTCGATGTCGCATGTCCCCAAATCTGATATCGGTGACACTGTATAATATACTCCAGGTGACTACGGTATGATTTAATGTTTTGACTTCAAATTGCATCTGATTTAGTTTGACGCTACTATCTGTTATGACTATGTAGGTCGGGGTCTTTGTGGCCTTCATATTATATATTTTCTTCTTTCTTCTTTCTTCAGATTTTTCTTTTGCGTATCCATATAAAACGAACGCATGTGTCTTCTGGTTTTTCTCACTGTATGTGTGGAAGTCAAATGTCTTGGGGTCGCTGATGATGTAATTAAAGTTTTTCCAAACTTTATTTTTGCTTTGCTGCGTAATGGTTTGCACTGTAGTTATATTTTCACCAAACTTGAGTGTGAAGTCCGGTTCTATAAATTTGTATAGCGTGTCCTTGAACCCTACCGTGTCGATGACCCTGATATGGATAACAATAGAACTCGGTTTGGCTTCTTTCGTGATTTTTTGCCGTTTTGGTGCTGGCCGGTTGTTGTCGTCATTTTGAATTTCTGTGTTCTTAACACGTAACACGTCACCTAACACACTCTTATGCATTTCTATAAGTCTTAAAACTAAAATATAACAATAGCAATTGCAAAAACACAAAAACTAACAAAAACCCGACTGATCGGTCGGATCTAATATGGCAAAACTCGACAAATCAATAACAGAACATAGAAATAGAAGTTGATGGCTTGTTAAAATCAGCAAAGTAAAGGCTTTTTGAAAATTTAAGATTTTATTTAAAAAAAAATCGCATGACCGGAAATAACGAGCGTCATTGGAAGGTTTCTTTTGGTCCCCCATCTTGAAATTAAAAATTGTACACAAAAATTTTCACTTGTTATAAAGCTATATCTATTACTTAACAAATGCTAAACATTTTGTTTAAATCGGTTAAGTACTGTAAAAGTAATAGGGAAAACATTGTGTGCTATTTTTTATGTCCCACCCTGTAATTGTTTCTAGAAGATTATGTTAAATAAACTTCCTATAAAATAAGGGATAATTGTGGAAACTCGGCAACAGCGGTCTGAGTTTCTGGAACTTCAAATTAAATGTGTTATTTTTCTAATGTTTTTTATGCGGTTTCTAGTTTATTTTAATTTCTTTGAGCTTTTCACGAGGTTCAACTTTAAATGCGTTTTTTCCCGCTTATAGTTTAGCTTAGCTATAGCTATAGCTTTCAAATATGCGATAACTGAAAAATATTCAAGAACCCCATTATTTTTCGCGATTTTATAGAGTCTGGCTAAAAAAATTTTGGCGCCTAGTGTAGATTTACAGAAAGGCTGACCTTTGATCCGGGTATTAATTGTCTTTAATTTTAAACTAAAGAACTTGATTCTCTTCGTTATTTTTAGGTCGCAACCGGGCCTTTGGGTAATGATTGATTGATTTCTTACTGAAAGCTAAGGTCTGGGATTTTCCTGACAATGCAGCTGCTTAATTTATCTTTTGCTGTTTTATTTCTACTTAAATAGGTTTGACAACTTCCCACTCTATTTATTAGTCCTTTCAGCAGGTAATTCCTTTTTTTTTTAGAACATGTTGTCTGCTGTAGGTTAGAGGCGAATGCATCGTCCTCATTGCCTAAACGGAAAAAATACATACTGGTACCAGGAGGATACATGTTGAGCATAACTTCGTTTTGATAGTCCTAAATTTTAGTGGGTCGTTGGAACATGTATACACAACAACTTGGATGGATATTTAGGCTCGTCTTAAAAACCTTAAGTTATTTAAAACAAATCGAAGTAATACCCGAGTATAACAAACCAAGGAGTAGCGATAGCACCCGTCGGCACCTTTGATGTTGTTTGGGGGACCATTTTTCGCAAGCGATATGAGTGGAATTCTTACCATTTTACTGCTCAACTTATGATTGATGGTCGGATAAACTGCTCGAACTCATGTTAATATTCCGTTTTATTGTGCCATAGACAAAATTTATATAGAGCGCTTCTGGCTACTGCGAAAACAGGCCGGAAGAAGTCCAGTTTGCCAGTGTACGTAAACGCAGGGACACCGCACACCTATCAGTGGAGCAACCAACACTCAGACTTGGGATCACCGTTCGCGACTTGCGTTTAGTATGCCTCTAACCATGGTGCTATGTGGAGCGTAGTCCATGAAACCGGAATTTGGTCAATAAATACGCAAATTTTTATAACGTAATTTTCTTGTTTTTTGTCACTGATAAATTAGACTGTTTTATTATCAACTTAGATTTATCAGTAACAACGTGTTACAATGAAAATCATAAGGAGAAACAAAATAAAAGCAAGTTCTCACAATAAAATAATACATTCTAAAAACCAAAAAGATTCTCCCAGTAAAAAAAAATTAGAGCAAATGTTCGAAAAGTCCTCCTTGCTCGGCTAGACAATATCCGAGCCTATTATAAAAACCCCTTTTAACGTTTCCAAGCATGTTAGGGCTGATAAAAAGCAAGTTCTTCCAAATTATTAGCCCTTTCATGCCCGTAAACTTTATTTTTAATATAACTCCACAGATAGAAGTCATTAGGAGCAAGGTCGGGTGATCGAGCTGGCCATAAAATAGTTCCCCGTGTACTTATAACTCGATTAGGAAAATACATTATCAAGATATTCCCTAACAAGGCCAACATTGTGAGCGGGACAACAATCTTGTTGAAATCATGTTTCTCCAAATCTCACACCTAACAACTATGTTGGAATAATATGCTGCTGCAGTAGATCCAAGTATCTAGACCATTCAAATTGCCGTCAATAAAAAATGGCCCAATTACGTGTTTCCTTACAATACCCCCCCCAAACATTTAGTTTTTGGGGATACTGTGTTCTTACGTCAAAATACGAATTCAAATTTTTCCTCGACCAATATCGAACATGTGTTGGGTTATGACAATTCAATAATGGAAAAGTGCTTTCATCTGTGAAAAGCATAGATCTCAGAAAGTTTTCATTACGATTCGCCCTTTCCATCATGGTTTCGAAAAATTCCATACGACGATAGTAGTCCTCCGGAAAAATTTGATGAGTTTTTGACGCTCTGTAAGAATGATAACCATTCTTTTTGAGAACACGTAAGACTGAAGACGTATCAACTGCTTCGGTAATTTGGTAGCTAGTTAACTTTCGATTTTCCTGCACTGCAGCGCAAATCATCACATCTCGTACTTCCTGCGCGTCATTCAAAACAGTGGTTTACACAACCAAACTTTTCAAAATTCTGCATAAACCTATGAATCCTTGATAAACTAGGTTCTGGGCGATTTACAAAATTCTCCAAAAAAAGTTCGTTAATCAGTCTCAATGGTCTGCCTTGATAGTACCATTTGACCATCTGCACTTTTTCGGCAACTTCGTTTAAAAATGTATTATTTCACTTAAGAACTTACCTATCTGTTTCTCGAGAAGGCAGAAATAAAACAAAATAATAAATGACCAAAAGATAACACTGCAGCGTGCTTCGAATCCACCTCGGTCGTACGACATAGAGAGTAAATTGGACTTGCTTCCCCCATGTTCGCAGTAGCCTGAAGTTCATTGTATACACTGCCGAAAAATTGTTCCAAAGTTAAAGCTTTGAATAAAATGAACTAAGTTATATTTTACAAATATTTATTGGAAAAAATTAACGACAATGAATCAACAGGTTCACTTAACGTTATTGATATGCAACTATTTTTTAAATAGGGTACTTATTTTATTATTAATGAAGGTGCGCATGTTATTATAATTAAGGTGTGTCTATATTACAATTAAGATACGTATGTTTAGGGACAGGATATTTCACTAGTTTTTCTCATCCATTTTCATTATTAATTTTCTTCATAAAAAAAATAATTTAAGATGCCTTTAAGAAAAGTTGCCTTTTATATTTTAAGAAACATAGTATTTAAAAAAAGAGATATCACTTTTTTTATGCCCCTTTTATGATAACTTTAAAATAAATATACTGAAACAAAAAAGAAGAAATCTTCTCAGGACGAAAAGTAATGGTTAAAATGGGTCTGATAAAATTTAGTCAAAAACCATGTACTTAGTACAAATAAAAACATTATACTAAATATGGGATAAAACTTTTAATTTTCCAACAGATTTTTGGTCAGATACTTAATTTTTTAATTCCCGATTGGTAAATTTTAAGCTATAAGAAATTTTTATTCTTAAAAATAATTTGGGAAAATCTGGACATTCATAATTAAATTGAATTGGTACTAATAGTTTTAAAATTTCATGGGAAATTTGGTTTCCCATAGAGATTTCCTCAAAATTTAAGGTAAAAGTTTTTTTAAGGGTATAAATATACTCTGTCCATCTTTCTGGTGGAGATAATAATCCGCCGAAAGTACCCTCTAATAAATCAAATGCTTTAAAGTTATTTAGTAAATTTGCATTGCATTGCAAATGTCACATTCATAAACCTTTAGGCACCTACGCATCAGGTATCTACAAACATAGGAGAAGGCATTTTGCATTGAAATGCTTTCGCTTCTGTAGTTGCAGTCAGGCTGAAACACTGCTGTTGTAGGTGCTGCTTCCAAATTTTTGTCAATTACCATCGATATTAAATTCATTAAAATGTCGTCTAAGTCGTCTCTGCAGTTCATGGTTTTGGAGTAAAAATAATTCTGTACAAATAATATTTTACAAACTACAATACAATTCCCGCTTTGTTGACGAATACTACCAAAATAATTTTCCAAACAATTAGTATTTATTCTTCTCGTTTTAAGATATTTGTAGCCAACTTTAAATAGTTTATCCCATAATTTAATTAGACTCCTTATTAATACTTGCGAGTCGTTAAGAAATTTTATTGGGTAGTCGCTTCCGTCAAAGGCGTTTTTAAATTAAGCGAAAAAGAATTAGGGCTATCAAAAAGGTTATTAAATTTTTCTATAACTTCGATCGTTCCCAAAGTAAGTTTTTCTAGAGTTCTTTTATCAGGAAGAGTCAACATTTCTGCTAAATACCTATAAACCTTAGGACTTAGAAAATATAGAGATAGTGCAAATTGTTTAACTTCCGTTGAGTACACATGTGTTTTAATGTCTTCATTTAAAGTTTTTACTTAAAATTTTGTTACACATTTTCATAAAGTTTTCTACAAATACTTTTTTATCTATTTCTGTTTTTTTATTGACTTTTTTTTTGAGCCGTCTGATTTTGGCTGTTAATTTAACTTTTCTGCTATAGCAGTAATTTAAACTTACCTTGTATATAATCAGGTGGCGGAGGCCTTCCATATAGAGGATCGTTGCCAGTATTCGGAATAACGCAGATATCTCAAATTAAAGATAAACAATAAATCATTATAAGCTATTTGTTTAGATCGAATTAAATATTATGTGATATTGTGTTGACTATTGCCAGGTAAAATAATAAAAATGGAAAATCAAATAATTTATTTTAATTTCGCAAAGCAAACCAATTTTAATTAGGTTTGTTATAAACCATTTAAGTAACCAAAAAGACAAAATTTCTTTGAAAGTAGAATTTTTGAAGCTTGAAATAAATGCTATGTGTTTTTTTGAAAAAGAAAATCTCATCACAACCACGATATGCACAAGTATAAGCCATTATATTTCAAAATTAAAAAAAATACGAATCGCATTAAATCAAACCAGAGATAAACTCACTACTAAAGTCATGAAAGGGAAACACTTACCTTATATAATTACCTTCCACGTCTAATAAAACTACTGGTATTTAACTGGAGGGTGAATTTGCTGATAATTAATCCCAACCCATAAAATTTCACTAATTTTCTGTCCTTTAAAATAATAATAATCCAAATGACTATTTCACAAGGAACTCCGTCTTAAAATAAACTGGTAAGAAAGAATTCAATAATAAAAAGAAATTTTGTAAAATCACACAATCAATTAATAAAACCTAAATTTAAACCTATTAGCACGCCTAACTCCTGGCCTACTATGTTAGTTTTCTGTTCGACTGCTAGAGATTTTCTTGAACTTTATTTCGCACATGCACCCTCAGAAAGTGTACCCAAGCTGTCGCTACTCTGTGGTTTGTTATACTCGGGTAATACTTAGGAGAAAGAAAAGAGACTATTGAAACCCAATAACACTGATCTGCAAAAAAAATTATCAAGCCCTGGTAGCGTTCTTGATGATTCTTATGTAAAATGACATCCTAAATCCAAATATAGCCCCCCTGTCTATTTTTCACACTTTTCGATATTAATACTTTTATAGACTTGAATTTAATTTGAAAGGGTGAAAATATTTATTTTAGCTATCAAAAATTAGAAACAAATAAATATTAATCTTTATTTGGTGCCTGTTTTCCTTTTATACCTTGAAGTCCAACTCTCTCGTCCCAAAAATCAGCAATATATATAATTCCCTGAAAGTCTCTTCTCCAGCTTAGTGATGTCTTGATGGAATTGCTCCCCATGTTCATCCGAGAATTTCAGGTGCCAGTGGAGGAAGTGCATCTTAAGTTTCCAGTTCCTCAACCAGAGTGATATAGGACCACTTTCTCACCTTTCACTTAAGTCCAAGCTTTACTTAGTTTGACTTAAGGGCTTGCAGGTGCTGTCAAAGTTCCAGTGAACTTGACATTTGTTTCACTTAAGTTAAGAGGTATTATTGTTTTAGTCACTTTTAATGGTTGTTTTAAACGGTTTTTAACAGGAAAAGGTTTTTTTTCAACTAGAAAGTTGAATTTGTATTTATTTCGTCAAGATTGAAAAATAATGGATTGTTGTTCTGTCATAGCGGAAATGTGAAACTTGTGTTTGTTTTGGAGATATTTGCTATGCATGAGGTTGTGAAGTTATACGAAAATTAATAAAAAAACAAGAATACACGTAAGTAAATGGGACAATTTCTAACACTCAAAATACTGCATAAAAGAAACAAATTTAAGGCATACATTATATCTACATTTCTTTTACATTCCACACAGTGGCGGAATAAGAAAGTAATATTAAAATGTCTGATTCAAGTTATTATTAGCGCTGATTATTAATGCCCCGCGTCAAAATTAGATGAGTATTTAAAATTTAACATAGCCAGGTCTTTTTCCGTCTCGCTGTCATTGCCGCGTCTGTCGTTCGTTTTTTCAATGCAGTTCCTGCTACCAGCTGTTCGATCTCACCGCCGAATGAAATGAACTTGATGACGCGGAAGGGCTTTTATTTATACCTTTTTTGTATTATTTTAACAATCGTTATAATTAACATTTTTACGGTAGAGTACTATAATTTTATACCGGTAGACCTAAATCCGAAATTGACTTAGCGCAAACCACTAAGGGCAAATCTAGTGACTTCAACAGAAAATTTAAAATAGACATGATTTTTAGTCGTGCAACCTACAAAAAAAATTCACTGTCAGTTTTTCAAATTTGAGAACCTCCTCGACAATTAATAACAACAAAGCCTTTTCGGCAAAAGTGAAATTCAGAGATCTTTTTTGTCCTTCCTCTCTCTCGAAAATAGCAATTTCAGTGTCAAATTAGTCAAAATTATGTCAAATATCGGACGCCAACCATCAAAAATACAAAATTCCCAACTCATTGGGATTTTCCTTTTTAAAACTTTTATTGCCTGTACTTAATATAATATATGTTATATATATATATATATATATCTATTTTAGTTTATTTCTTTTTCTGCCTAAAATTAAACCAAAACATACACACATCTTTTTAAACTTTGTTATAATAAAGTAGGAAAAAGAAATTGCAAATTGAAAGGACTTTTAAATATTTTTATTTAAAAGAAGGATTTGGGAATCACCATGCAACTATGAGATACTCTAGCGGCCCTCTACAAAAGCATACTTAGAGGAGACAAAATCTACTTTTTTTTCGAAATTTCATAAAAAGATTGTAAATCAACACCTTATAAAATATCGTAAAAGTAAAACTGGAAGTTTTTTGGTGAAAATGAATAATTTAAAAAGGTTTTACCACTTCACCAAAACTTTTTTTATAAAGTTTTCGTGAAGTGGCTGTCCCCTTTACCCGTCTCTTTTAAAACCGCGCTTAAATGAATGAATAAATTTAGAAATGCGGGCGGGACAATTCCCATGTACTTACGCCATCTTGCTGGGTCCGTTGTACGCCCATGATCCATGGTTTAGCCCTGGAAGACTGCCTCTTTCGCAAAAGAACAGATGCTTCTGAACTTCAACCTTCTTACATTGCCTGGGGCCAACAGATAGTTCACAAAGTGCGACTCTCTTGACCTGGTCAGAGCTGGACACTCCAGCAGGACATGCAACATCGACTATCTGAGTCTTCGGCGATTCCCAGCGACACTAGGTGCTTGTTGAGGTGACAGTTTCCTGTTAGGAGCCCTGTCTTAAATGTCTCATATAATTCCGACCTAGGAGGAGCAAGGACTTTGAGCAGGTGCTCTTCAGTCAGCTGTTTCGGTTTCTGAGCTTCCTGAGCTCCTTGGCCAATTTGTTTACATCAGCGGCGTCTGTAGGCGCCCCTGATGCGTTTGTAGAGTGTCCAATGGGTACTTGCGCAGTTCCCTATCGGGCCCCTTGTGTTGACGAAGATCTACTGGGTCTTTGAACAGTTCGGTTCGCTGTGTTACCTCCTTGTTGTCAGAGGGCCCTTTTAGAGTTCCCTCCGAGTAAACTGGCTAGAATCACCTCTCCAGCATTTCGGGGAGGGTGCTATATACAAAAGGTGCGCCTGGTTCCCTGAGGAAGGTTTTTACTTTGATGCTTCATCCACGGGGCCCGGGCGTTTAAGCCAAAACCCCCACACCCGTCCCCGATATACCACTTAAAGTCGAGATCGAGCCAGAGTTAGGTTCATCTAAGCGCTCCCGATCTTCGGCTTACCAATCCCAAAGAGCTGCGTTCCAGAGGGCGCGGTACAACGTCACCCAACAAGATTTACCCCCAAATGCACCGTAAAAATATTCGGATTACTTTAGCTAATCCATGCTTCCTCGTTGTTCATTTATGTGGGATCAAGAGAGAAAAATATGGCATTTAGGGGTTAGTCATCGACTTGTTCAGTCGGGTCCACCTCCGCGACTTAGACGCACCTGTTGAGAATTAGCCAAGGGGAATTCAGAGAAGGGAGCTCTGGGTCCCCTTGGGATGGATTAATGCACCTAAACAAGTTTCTAGTTTAAGATTTATAAGTAGTATATTGAAAAGTAGAAAATGCGGATGCATAGGGACGTAGATATCAAGTTTTGAGTTAATTAAATGCAACAATATTTATTTAGGTACCTACTAGGTTATTCAATGTTTCAACTTGTTGCAAATAAGTATGTTTTAACTTCGTAATCGAGTAGCAAGAATCTTAAAAAAGTTAAATTGTTATTGTAAAAAAGAATACAATAAAGTTGGATGTTATTTTTAAGGTAAACAATAAAAACTTCTTACCACACTCAAAACCGGCGCATTCTATTCAGACAGTTGGAAAACATTTTCTTAGATTTTTTGGCAGTGTTTTTAAAGAATACGAAAATTTAAGATTGGTGGCAATCTGAGTGATTAATTTGGTGCCTTACGTTTTAAAAAAGAATATTAAATTATTTATATCTGTTAATATCTAAAGCGTTATATTTACGACCAGGAAATGATTTTTATTGGCAATTACATAGACCAGCAACATATATATTATAACAGTTTCGAAATCAAAAAAACATTAATTTACTAAGGAGATTCAGTTATAAAGAGGTAGAGATAATTTTTGTTTAACGTATTGCGTTGCTCGATTTTGACATTACCTCAGAGTGCAGAATCTAAATTACTTTTTATACGACTGTCTTGAAGAAGGGGGTTTTGCGCACGGAGAACACGATCTGAAAACAGCATTTTGCGCACGCCGTATGCAAAACGTTTTGCACGCGCTTACGTCATTTTGGCACACGGGTCTCCCGTCATTATGATTTTTGTTGTTGTCACCCAACAATATAAGTTGGCTGAGTTCCATAGCAACCATCAGGGCTCCTTTGTTTTGTTGTTTAGATACTTCAAATGGACTATTATCAAAACGCCCTTTACTACAGGCGAGATATCGTATGCCTGATGACGTTATAATGGCGGCGAGTGCCGCACACTCAGTGCTTTGTTTAAATTCGGTGGAGAAGGTTTTATTTTTTATTTTTAGCGGTTAATTTTTCATCTAAATATTATTAAAACCTTACAAACAGTTTCTTAAATGTTTAAATAACAGGTTATAAACAATTTTTCGCCGGTATATATAGCCAATTTGTTCGAAAAAGTGCTTGGGCATAAATTTTAGAGATTTTTTGTTTATAGGTACCTATGTGTTATTTTGTAACAAGTGAATGTGGTATAAATATTTTATGTTCGTGCAAGAGAAAAATGGATGAATGCAATTAAACGTGAAAAATTCAACCCAAACAAGAGTTCAAGAGTAAGATAAAGAAGTGACAAAAGTAGTGAAATTTGTGGTCATTTAAAATGTGTTGTACTTGTTAAGTATGTGAATTGCATTTTAAAGAAAATTAAGTTCAACTTTCAAGAACATTTTTCACAAATTCTGGGGATCTTTTGGATGTTCCGCTTTTAAAGCCCTGACTAAAAAAGGTAGGTATAGGTACCAGCTGTTTTTTGTTTAATTACTACACACAGGTGCTACTTATTATAATACTTAAATGGTACCTACTATGAGCCACACTTGTTATACAGGGTGATTCAAAATTCCCTAGAAAGACTTTAAGTGTAGGTAGAATTTGTTGTTCTGAACAAGAATTAGTAAAATATATCTTTTGGTAAACTCTTTCGTTTCAGAGAAATTTGTATTTAAAAATTTTTAATATTTTCTGAAAACCAGCCTTTACTAAGTGGTAGAAACATCAATTTTTGAAAACAAAACTTTGACAACTTCAAAATGCTTGACAAAAACTCTAATACCTACTTGTCATTGTGAGCCACACGTAGACTTGCTTGGTAAATTATTTTAAAAGCAATTGTCAAAAAATACAAAATTTAACTCCTAAATTTAGAGAAAAAAAAATGAAATTTAAACCGAATAATCACGTAACTTTCTTCTTTCTTCTTAGATTAATGATATCTAAGCACTGATCAAATCTTTCTAGGGAATTTTGAATCACTCTGTATATATATCCCAAAAAGATCATTAAGAAATATGAATTTCATACATTTGTGGCACAGAATAAGGGATACATATGAGATTTAGAATATTATTATTTAATTTTTAACAAGATGTACTTACTTATGCTATTGTATATTTGCATTATAAGTTTGCACTGTATAGTACCTACCTATATGATAATTTAAAAAGCTATTTTCACTTAACTTGACTTGTCTAGTGTGACCATTTATAGTATTTTTCAGAGTAGGTACTGTACTCTTTTTTAGAGCTTTGTACTCTATGCCTATTAGTTTATAACTATACTCTTTTTCTCTATAGCACAGAAAATGACCTCGAAAATGGTAAAATTTTCAAAACAAAATAAAAAATTCACATCCAACGCTAATAGGGCACATTCAAGTCTAAAGATAACATTTAAAAAAATTATTAAATTTTGCGCTAATAAATTATTTTTTACAATTTTAGTTAAATTTTACACAATTTTTAGCAGCTACCAATAGCCTCGCTTATAGCATTAAAATACTCTGCCAATGCACGGGCACCGAAACTCACACGTTTAGTATTACCTATTTTGGTCCGCGATAATGTCCCCCCTATTTTTTGCCCCCCCCCCTCATTAAAATGATTTTTTTTTAAAACCTTGCAAAAATATTTGACACCCCTCAACAAATTTTTTGTCAAAATTTTTGCCAAAATTTTTTAACCCCCCCTTAAAAAAATTTCATCCTCTCCCAAACCTTTTTTGCTAACCCGCCCCCCGCCCCTTTGTATCGCATGATATGCCGCATTTTCTCTATGAAAACAGTGGATACTCTAAGAGTTCTAAGTTCACAATAATTTTCCTACAAATTTAATATCCGCTAGTGACTAAAGATGATGTTGTATTTTGTGCTGCATTTGCTTATTGAACTGTGGAAAAAATTCTTGCCAAAGAAGAAATCTGGAAAAATTAAACAACAATCACTTTGTTTTCATTATTAATAGAAATTTGTTTAAGTTTGTAAATTTGCTACTTAATAATTAAGATGAAAAACAAACGACACAATTACTTCAAAAAACCTTATTATGCCTCAAATCAAATGAATTAAACCCTCGGGATTAAAAAAAATAATAAATATTTTTTAATTTAAATTAGTTAGTTTTATAGCAGGACTACATTTAACATTTAATTTATTGAAATTGATTTATATCATTTTTGTGAACTCTTAAAAATGTTGGGTAAGTATGCTTTTACTTTAACTTGAAATATTATTGAAATACAAAAATCGTTAACATTTAATTCTGTTTTTTTTTTGTAACAGATCTATAAACTGTTAAGAAATAATTTAAATTTCTTAAAATAAGAAACATCCCGCCATACGCCCGTCAAGCGTATCGGCTTCATGGGCGGCCATCTTGTTTTCGATAATTGGCTTTCCGTAGAGGTGGTGTTGCTATTATACATTTTATTAATAAAAACGAGTTAAATTGAAATTTGATTTTTCTGGTCTTTGTTTATTTGCCGTCGTATAAAAAGTATCGTAAAAAACTCGTTTGAAAACCTCTTTCAATTTGTGGATCTCGCCTTCGGCTCGGTTCACCAAACTGTCTCGATCGTGTGCAAAGAGTAGTTTAAGCCTCGTTGTTTAAATAACTATTTCGCGTTAAGCCGATAGGTCAATTTATAACTTACAATTAATTGTATCTTTTGTCTCTGTTTTTGTGTCTTCTTTTACGGATATACCTTACTATTATTTAATTTGTTTGTTTTAAAAAACAACACGAAAAAAAGTAGATTAGAGAATTTTAGGTGACCTTGTAATAGCTATTTACATGACTAGACTAGAAAAGTGAACTTTACTGGGCGTCACACAAAATTTACAGGGCGAGTCCTAAAAACCTGCTAAGACTTTTGTCTAGTTCCGATCGTGTATCGTACGTATTTTTTTTACATACTCGCGTGTGGTAAAGCTCACTGTACCGCACTCATCTGCGTGCAGAAATTAGTATTTTATCGCACTCAGTGTGGTAAAGTTAACGTTATCGCACTTTACCGCACTCAGAACGTTTATTTCAGAAAATTAAAATACATATATTTATATTTTTTTTTTGGAATTTTTGAGGCTTCTAGGTAAAATCTTGTACCTACCACATTCGTCTTTACCACTCTTGCCGGCTTGACCGAACTCGCTTCGTTTCGTTCAGTCAACTGCCGTCGCGTGCGGTAAACTATGACTTTCCGCACTTTTTAGATAAATAACTATGACTGCCGACATGAAATAATAGGTATGTAGAGTTAGGAAAGAAACCTACCTCAGACTGTACCGCAAAGCATCAAGCTTGATTGGGAAAGTTATTACGGGTAGGGATTTTTTTCTAAAAAAGCAAGTGTAGAGTTATATGCCCTAATCCCATCCTTCAGCAGAGTTTTAGTGCCCACAATTTTTTTTACACATTTGTTATGATGCTAAGAAAACTAAACTAAATCTTTGGAAGATTAAAACAGAATATAATAATAATTTACTAATTATAATTAGTAAAATAGGTCATCCAAACCTTTCTGTGAAGAGTCCCGATTACCGACGTAGCCCCTCTGCACTGCCAAACTCACGTTTCGTATAATAAATGATTAAAATTTTAATATGCTCTTAGTTATTTACTTAGCTTAGATCCTTTGCTTCCCAAAAAGAGTAAGTTTGTTAAGATATTTAGATGTTTGCATTCTGCATTCATAATAAGTGTGGTTTATTAAATTTTAGAGTTATTGTTTGTATCTTTGATGTTTTAAATGTTATATATAACCCAAACAAAAATAATTTTATCGGTGATTAATTTATTAAAGACACAACCAGCGATTACCTCAATTTTCCCCACTACCTTAGAAACTACTTTTCCATCCAGCCTGGGAGAGCCCCGGAATTTGCGGAGGAATAAATAAGATGCGGGTAGAGGATCGTATTCAAATCATACAATTTAAGCACGATTTAGAGCGCGCATGTGCAAAATCTCAGTTCAGTTAATTTATATTATTGTTGAGTTTATTTTTCTTTGTACTTTTACGGCCAGAAATCGAAAAATGTCTTAACCATAGCGCTTGCGCGAACTGAAATTGAGATGCAATTACAGGCTCCCTCCTAAAAGTTGGCAACACTGCAAAAGAATGCTGGGATATCGTCTGGCCACTAATCCAAGATTGTGTGTTTTACACTTAATGTAGAAAATAAAAATTAAAAAAATTATTCGTAGCACTTTTTTAGTTTTGGATTAGTAGTAGGCCTGGCAAGTAGACCCTAGTGGTCCCTTTTTGCGTTGGCCCTAATTTTATATTAACTTAACTTGAAAAATTTATGACGCCTAAATTAATTTTGCTGTTATACCTGCTTTTACATTTTAGTACAGTAAAATTGTCATAAATAAAAAAAATCCAGGGACTAAAAGTAAGATCCCCTTTGAGAACCGCTTTCTGGGCATGCATGAAGTCGCGTGTTGTGGATTATATATTATTATTTATACTAAGAACAGTACAAATGAGGTATTAAATTAAAGCTTGTGACGTGTGCTACACAAATGATACGGTCTGTCGTCATGAAAATTGGCGAAAGTATCTGACAGACTGACATTTAGTCGCTAAACTAATTTTTCATAACATCAACGCCCTCTATCTTTGTAAAAACTAACTATAGAGGGTTGAACCTGCAACAAAAAATATTGCAAATTTTATGTCAAAGATTTTTGTTTTCACACTTTTTTGCTTCCGAGCAACCGAAATGGAGTAAATCGGTTCCAAAGTTTTTTGAAAATGGCGGATAGTTCCAGAGGAGTGGGGGAAACACAAACTTAGGAATTTTACTTTCAGTCCCTCTAAAGAACATACAAAAAACTCAGCCTGGACGTTTTTTTTCGACTTCAAATGACTATTTTACTGTACTACCATCAATTATGTAAAACCATTTTTCCAAATTTTGACCCCTTCCCCCATTTTATCACATTTTTTCGAACTCTTCTCTCTCCCTTATGGCACTTGATAATACTTTTACCTACCCCTTCAACCCCTCTTTTATAAATTTATATAAGCGGACAAAAGGACTCGACACAACACGCGATTTCATGCATGCCCAGAAAGCGGTTCTCAAAGAATTTTACCGACTTTCAGTCTCTGTAACTCAGAGACTGTTTAATTAATTATAAATAATATACATATTTTTATCTAAAGTTTTTTTAACAAATCAGTTTTTGTTGGTCAAAATAGGTTAAAACTGATTTTTTGTAAATTTGGTGCCCTCTATCTTTTTTGAAACTAACTACAGAAAGTTGAGCACCTGGACAAAAATGTTGCAAATTTTTTGCCGAATATTTTTGTTCTCAGACTTTTTCGCCTCCCACCAATAGAAATGGAGAAAAGTCAAAATGGCGGATGGTTCCCGAGGAGTGGGGGACACACAAACTTGGGAGGTTTACTTTCAGACCCCTCGAAAGAACATACCAAAAACTCAGCCTCCTCAGATCAAAATTTTAATGTACTATTTGGGGCACAGCAATTTCGAGGAATTTTTTGGTAAAACAAATTAGTTAATAATAACACTGCGTAACAAATTTTTAAAAAATAAGGACCTACTTCAATTCTTCCTATTTATTCATTTATACACAAAACTAAATAAGAACATATAATTACTTTTTTTTTAATACCTTCATCAAAAACATGATTTTAGTAACTGTCTGCAGATAACTAAAGCATGGCTTTTTTGGTTACCGATGCAAAAAAACTTTTTTTTTTTTGATCACGAGTGCAAAAAAAGATTTCTGTCCGTTTTTTACCCAAAATTAAAGAGAAATAGCGGAATATAGTAATATTAAAAAAAATTAATTATTCTTGCCTAAAAATTAAGCAATTTCCGCCAGTTTTCACCAAGTATTTACGAAAAAATCATTTAAAAAAATCGTCAAAATTTCAAACTGTCAAAGATAAAACTGTCGGAACAATGAACGTCACCGAATACCTCGCTGCGCTCGTTATTTAAACCAACGCTTGTAAAAAAAGCACTATTTTAGCCACTAGTTGTTAAAACTACTATTTTCTATTACGTACCGTTTTCAGGTACGGTAGGTAAAAAAATTAAATTATTAATGTAATTTGAAAAAACTGCCATCTAAACTTCTTATTACTATATTAAATTTGCACACATTAAAATATGAAAAATATGGTAAGAAGTTTATATTACACAGAAAAATTAAAAATATTTAAGGTTTCCACTTGTGTTGAAAAGCATGTTATTCCTTTAAACGAGAACAGTATTATTGTAGGATCGTTTAACTAAGAAAAAACTTAAGTCCGTCGTAATTAAAACTGTCGCGTCGTAAAAAGCGGTTACGTCGTCGTCTTAAGCTTAAAAGCGTCGTTACGTCGTGTCTACCCTCTCCTGGCTAGAGCGTCGTCCCTTGTTTAGATAGCGCGCCTGGGTATGAAATAGACCATGAGCGCTTTATTCCACCAGTCCGTGGGTCAATCATATTGCCACATTATCTTAATATAGATGCACCTTTCATATCCTGATAAAACTTTTCCTCTTGATTATCACTCACAGCTCCAAGATTTGAAGGAAAAAAAGAAAAACCACGTGAAATGAATCAATTTTCTCAATAATGATTACATCTATACATATAATAAATCTGTAAATTTTATCACTCTCTATTTGTATGTCTGCTTATTTGTTCAGTATCAGGCAAAAACTAATAAAAAGAAATAAAGCGTATGACTATTTAAAGTGAACCTGGAAAAAAATACCGAACAGAGCCGGTATTCGACTGCACTCAGAAAACTATCCCAAGTAAAGTGTCTGTTTATAATAAAAAAAAGAAAATTCAAAAAGCCAAATAACCACGTGAAATGAATCAATTTTCTCAATAATGATTACTTCTATACATATAATAAATCTCTAAATTTTATCACTCTCTATTTGTATGTCTGCTTATTTGTTCAGTATCAGGCAAAAACTAATAAAAAGAAATAAAACTTATGACTATTTGAAGTGAACCTGGATAAAAATAGCGAACAGAGCCGGTATTCGACTGCACTCAGAAAACCATCCCAAGTAAAGTGTCTGTTTATAATAAAAAAAAGAAAATTCAAAAAGCCAAATAACCACGTGAAATGAATCAATTTTCTCAATAATGATTACTTCTATACATATAATAAATCTCTAAATTTTATCACTCTTTATTTGTATGTCTGCTTATTTGTTCAGTATCAGGCAAAAACTAATAAAAAGAAATAAAACTTATGACTATTTAAAGCGAACCTGGAAAAAAATAGTGAACAGAGCCGGTATTCGACTGCACTCAGAAAACCATGCCAAGTGAAGTGTCTACTTAGCTTTTTTCTTTAGTGGTAAGTGAAGTTTCTATTAGCCCCAAGTGATGAATTCAATCGCTGCAAGTAAAACGACCTACTTAGATCAGAGTTACTGTTAACCCTTAGTGATTTATCACTTATTAATATGCGACACTTACGAGAAGGGAACCCCACTATATAGCACAACAAGGATACTTTATTCAGAAAGTTTCCAGCCACTGTCATGTTAAGTAAACTGATAATCTGGGTTTTATTTATTTTTGTTTATGGTTGAAATAAAAGTATAGAAAAAACAAATGAATTTGAAATAAGAAATTCGCTTAAAATTGAAGTTTTATATCTAGAAAATAAAATCAAAATTGTGTTTCAGATACCTTAAACAGTGGTTGCCATATTGTGCAAAATAGTAATTTTCATTTTATGGAAATCATAAGCAAATGAAGAACACTAGAGAAATGAGATTTTGCATACAAACCTAAAATTTAACTTCCAAATGCGCTACAGAGAGCTTTTTTAGAAAATTCCAAAATTAAGATTTGGAACATTGGGCTCTGTAGCGCAATTGGGAGTCACATAATTAGTATGTGTGCAAAATTTCACTTTTTGTTTGGGTAGGATTTCCAGAATACGATTTGCCCTGGGGGTTCCGACTCTTAACTTTCCATTCACTTAGAGTTAGTGAATTTTTCTACTAGTTTGTTAACCCTTGGTGATTTATTCACTTAACAATATGTGACAAAGTTACTTAAATTTCCATTTACTTAGAGTAAGTGAATTTTTCTACTAGTTTGTTAACCCTTAGTAATTTATCTACATATCAGTATGTGACAAATTACTTACCTTTCTCTTCACTTACGGTTAGTGAATTTTTCTACTAAGGGCAAGTGAAAAATAAATCCGTCCTAATAATAATGCATGCCTGTAATGATTTGTCAACGTATTTCCATCATAAGAATTCGACAATCTTATTTGAAACGATCATTGTTTTATTTATAGAGAGATCATGTGATGGAAATAACTTAAAAAAAATTAAAAAAAAATCGATGACCGGAAACGAACCCGGTAACCCTTGGCTTAGAGATGCTTGTCCATATATATTCACCAAACGCGAAAATTCTCTGATTAAGCTTTAATCGTGATTAACACTTTTCTCAGTCGACTAATAAGAATCCGCCAAAACGTTTATATTCCGCGGTTTCAACCTATTTCTTTATAAGCGCATGCATACATAGTAGATAAAGCATTGGTTTATCATCCTGTAGGTGGTCGGTTCGAACCCCGTCGGCGCGTCGCACCTTTTTTTTATTTGTTTTTATTTTATTTTCTTCTTGTTTTTCTTTCTCAAAAATATATTTTTTATATTATTTAAAGCCATATTTTAGGATTATATACTGGTTTTGCGCTACTATAGATTTACTAACGGTTAGTAGATAATTTTCTTAAGGTATGTGAAATTTTTACTTATGGGTAATATGTTATTTTATTGCCTTAAGTAGGTGAAAAACTTGTGTTAAGTAGACAGTTCACTTGTCGCATATCTAAATGATGTTTTTACTTGGGACTAATGAATCCTTACTTGGGATTAGTGGATATTTTTTCAGTGTGAATGGAAGGGTTTCAGGAGCAGAAGGTAAGGGTAAATAGTAAGGACCTACTAAGCAAAAACCTGTTACATTTACATTACGTTAATGTATTTTTCTAACCTATTATGTAACGCAACTTGTAACCTTAATGACGATATTACATTGCCATTACATGAAGTATAATAAACATTTACGTAAAACATTTACGTAACAGTGTTACATTCGATTTTTTTAACAATTATGTGACTTGCATGTAACATTTAATGTTACATGGCTAGGTAAAATTATTTTTTTTAAATATACCTCTAACTTGTTAAATACTGGTTCAAACAACATAAAAAATATATTTTTGTGCTTTAAAATATTTGATCTTCGTGGTTACATCTTAAACAAATAAAAAAAATTCAATTAATCCAAAGGTGATACACGAAGGTTTCAGCGCCTTAGACCAATAGACCCTCTCGGTTTTATTGAGAACTGTCACCAATTCATGGTATATTAATACAGTGATGTCATTGATTTTACAGAAAATAGGGAGTTTGTTTTTAATTAGTAAAATACATATAAAAAGGTTTCAGTTTTAATAAAAAAAATTATATACAAATATTGAATCACAATTAATTGAATCATAATGTGCCGAAATTAAAAAAGACTGAAAATATATAATAATTTCCTCAAACTGTAAAAAAATCAAATCATAAAATGATCGTGCGTTAATTACTGCCTATACATATAAATTTATACTTATAGATATATTTTCCCTTTTGTGGGAAGTTATCAAAAAAATCGCTGGATTTTCATAAAAAAAGTAAACTTTTTGATATCATTGCTTACTTTTTCAAAAATTTTTGCCATATTTGGGTAAAAAGTTTCATTAATTTTGGAATTTTTACATAAAACTTACCATTGTATTTAGTCATTTTCTAATAAGCAACATATTGTGTCACAATAAAAAACTAAATTTGTTTTAAATTTGACATTTCCGGCCACATAAAATGCGTACAGCAGAAGTTGCTGGAGGTCTGTTGAATTTAAGTTTTGCGAATTGCGTTGCTTATTAAAACTGACTTTGACTTTTTCGAATTACAGGTTAGATATTTTGACATTGTAAACACAAAAATAAGGAGACTGGCCACACTTTACTTAAAGACCAACATACTAATAAATAGAAAAAGTTTTTTAAATATTTTAACATTTTATTATAAAAATTTATTCTTAAAGCTCATTATGGACGAACGAAGTGACATGCTTCGTAAGCGTGTGGGATGTTCTGGAAAGTATCTCTTTCGAGAATGACTCTCATGAATACATCGTGGAGCTTCGGTTCGTTGCTGAACGCTTTGACGTCAACAAAATTGTTAGCTTCATGGCTCGCAGTTAATGCGATGGCCGTTGTTTCACATTCACGAAATGAAGGATATTCCTTCATAGTATAGCAATCTCCAAGTTGGTCTAGGAGACGGAAGTATGTGGCTAACATTTCTGGGTCAATCGTCCACCGAGCGGGTGGGTTTTGATCTGGGCGTATTGGCGGTATCATATCATATTGTACGCCATGAACTGAGGAATAGTAAAATCCCAGAGCATAACAGATGTCGGCTATTGGGCAGGGAGCATAAACGTACGAATGATTCGTATGAAATTAGCAGGCCTTTGTCGCTTTGCATATTCATAGCAATCTTGGACTCGTTTGAGGATGAAGGTTCTGCATATCCTCACGATATTAGCTTCCGCGAGTGACTGCATGCATCGGTAAGTAGCGATTAATACACGTTCGATTTGGCCTATTGACACGGTCACATCGTGTCGAACGTGGTCCGACTCGAGTAATTCGAATTCGATTTTGGCCATCGGAGACATTAGGAACGGAATAGTGTTGTTCATCCGAACTTGTCCCAGGTTGGGTTGACTTGGCGTGTGGGGGTGGCTGCTGCTGCTCTGCAAGAGTGGGGTCTACATTCGTCGACCACAATTGTGCGAATAAGAAAAAAGTATCAAGAAGAAGGACCTGTTTGGCGAAAGGGAAGCAATAACTTAATCATAGTCAGCGCACCTATGTAGGATCGGTAAATTTGAGTAATCTAAGTCTTTGCAAACAACCAAAAATTTTCAAAATCAAAATGAAAACGTTTCTTCAGTAGCGTGTCATTGCCCCGCCAGCCTCGATAATGTCTGACTATCAGCTCTATTAAGTGGTTCGAATTTCTGGGAACAATATTCACTCATGTTAACTTTTATGCCATAAGGCCTCACACATTTTCCATAAGATTGGCGTCAGGAGTTTTTGCCGGCCATGGCAAAATCTCGATGTTATTTTGCTGGAACCACTGTTTGGAAATGCGTGCGGTATTTATATGACAGTTATCCTGTTGATACACAAAACCTTCTGGATGAAGAATGGTTGCTTATGGAAGCATAATATTTCTCATCATTTCAACATAAACCTCAGCCGTAAATCGTCCATGGATTTTAAAAAGAGCCCCATGTACTCACGCCGATACCTAACTCCACACATTCACGGAAATGCTGCTTATTTGTTCAGTATCAGGCAAAAACTAATAAAAAGAAATAAAACTTATGACTATTTAAAGCGAACCTGGAAAAAAATAGTGAACAGAGCCGGTATTCGACTGCACTCAGAAAACCATCCCAAGTGAAGTGTCTACTTAGCTTTTTTCGTTAGTGGTAAGTGAAGTTTCTATTAGCCCCAAGTGATGAATTCAATCGCTGCAAGTAAAACGACCTACTTAGATCAGAGTTACTGTTAACCTTTAGTGATTTATCACTTACCGATATGCGACACTTACGAGAAGGGAACCCCACTATATAGCACAACCACAATATGGCAACGATTGTTTGAAAAATTAACATTTAGGTTATTTTATCCACCAATGACAAAGTCGCACTGAAAATGTATTCAGAAAGTTTCCAGCCACTATCATGTTAAGTAAACGGATAATCTGGGTTTTATTTATTTTTGTTTATGGTTGAAATAAAAGTGTAGACAAAACAAGTGAATTTGAAATAAGAAATTCGCTTAAAAATTGAAGTTTTATATCTAGAAAATAAAATGAAAATTGAGTGATTATACCTTAAACAGTGGTTGCCATATTGTGCAAAATAGCAATTTTCGTTTTATGGAAATCATAAGCAAATGAAGAATACTAGAGAAATGAGATTTGGCATACAAGCCTAAAATTTCACTTCCAAATGCGCTACAGAGAGCTTTCTTAGAAAATTCCAAAATTAAGAGTTGGCACATTGGGCTCTGTAGCGCAATTGGGAGTCACATAATTAGTATGTGTGCAAAATTTCAGCACTAGCACTTTTTGTTTGGGTAGGATTTCCAGAATACGATTTGCCCTGGGGGTCCCGACTCTTAACTTTCCCTTCACTTAGGGTTAGTGAATTTTTCTACTAGTTTGTTAACCCTTGGTGATTTATTCACTTAACAATATGTGACAAAGTCACTTAACTTTCCATTTACTTATACTGGTTTTGCGCTACTATAGATTTACTAACGGTTAGTAGATAATTTTCTTAAGGTATGTGAAATTTTTACTTATGGGTAATATGTTATTTTATTACCTTAAGTAGGTGAAAAACTTGTGGTAAGTAGACAGTTCACTTGTCGCATATCTAAATGATGTTTTTACTTGGGACTAATGAATTCTTACTTGGGATTAGTGGATATTTTTTCAGTGTGAATGGAAGGGTTTCAGGAGCAGAAGGTAAGGGTAAATAGTAAGGACCTACTAAGCAAAAACCTGTTACATTTACATTACGTTAATGTATTTTTCTAACCTATTATGTAACGCAACTTGCAACCTTAATGACGATATTACATTGCCATTACATGAAGTATAATAAACATTTACGTAAAACATTTACGTAACAGTGTTACATTCGATTTTTTTAACAATTATGTGACTTGCATGTAACATTTAATGTTACATGACTAGGTAAAATTATTTTTTTAAAATATACCTCTAACTTGTTAAATACTGGTTCAAACAACATAAAAAATATATTTTTGTGCTTTAAAATATTTGATCTTCGTGGTTACATCTTAAACAAATAAAAAAAATTCAATTAATCCAAAGGTGATACACGAAGGTTTCAGCGCCTTAGACCAATAGACCCTCTCGGTTTTATTGAGAACTGTCACCAATTCATGGTATATTAATACAGTGATGTCATTGATTTTACAGAAAATAGGGAGTTGGTTTTTAATTAGTAAAATACATATAAAAAGGTTTCAGTTTTAATAAAAAAAATTATATACAAATATTGAATCACAATTAATTGAATCATAATTTGCCGAAATTAAAAAAGACTGAAAATATATAATAATTTCCTCAAACTGTAAAAAAATCAAATCATAAAATGATCGTGCGTTAATTACTGCCTATACATATAAATTTATACTTATAGATATATTTTCCCTTTTGTGGGAAGTTATCAAAAAAATCGCTGGATTTTCATAAAAAAAGTAAACTTTTTGATATCATTGCTTACTTTTTCAAAAATTTTTGCCATATTTGGGTAAAAAGTTTCATTAATTTTGGAATTTTTACATAAAACTTACCATTGTATTTAGTCATTTTCTAATAAGCAACATATTGTGTCACAATAAAAAACTAAATTTGTTTTAAATTTGACATTTCCGGCCACATAAAATGCGTACAGCAGAAGTTGCTGGAGGTCTGTTGAATTTAAGTTTTGCGAATTGCGTTGCTTATTAAAACTGACTTTGACTTTTTCGAATTACAGGTTAGATATTTTGACATTGTAAACACAAAAATAAGGAGACTGGCCACACTTTACTTAAAGACCAACATACTAATAAATAGAAAAAGTTTTTTAAATAATTTAACATTTTATTATAAAAATTTATTCTTAAAGCTCATTATGGACGAACGAAGTGACATGCTTCGTAAGCGTGTGGGATGTTCTGGAAAGTATCTCTTTCGAGAATGACTCTCATGAATACAACGTGGAGCTTCGGTTCGTTGCTGAACGCTTTGACGTCAACAAAATTGTTAGCTTCATGGCTCGCAGTTAATGCGATGGCCGTTGTTTCACATTCACGAAATGAAGGATATTCCTTCATAGTATAGCAATCTCCAAGTTGGTCTAGGAGACGGAAGTATGTGGCTAACATTTCTGGGTCAATCGTCCACCGAGCGGGTGGGTTTTGATCTGGGCGTATTGGCGGTATCATATCATATTGTACGCCATGAACTGAGGAATAGTAAAATCCCAGAGCATAACAGATGTCGGCTATTGGGCAGGGAGCATAAACGTACGAATGATTCGTATGAAATTAGCAGGCCTTTGTCGCTTTGCATATTCATAGCAATCTTGGACTCGTTTGAGGATGAAGGTTCTGCATATCCTCACGATATTAGCTTCCGCGAGTGACTGCATGCATCGGTAAGTAGCGATTAATACACGTTCGATTTGGCCTATTGACACGGTCACATCGTGTCGAACGTAATCCGACTCGAGTAATTCGAATTCGATTTTGGCCATCGGAGACATTAGGAACGAAATAGTGTTGTTCATCCGAACTTGTCCCAGGTGTGTCGAAGGTTGGGTTGACTTGGCGTGTGGGGGTGGCTGCTGCTGCTCTGCAAGAGTGGGGTCTACATTCGTCGACCACAATTGTGCGAATAAGAAAAAAGTATCAAGAAGAAGGACCTGTTTGGCGAAAGGGAAGCAATAACTTAATCATAGTCAGCGCACCTATGTAGGATCGGTAAATTTGAGTAATCTAAGTCTTTGCAAACAACCAAAAATTTTCAAAATCAAAATGAAAACGTTTCTTCAGTAGCGTGTCATTGCCCCGCCAGCCTCGATAATGTCTGACTATCAGCTCTATTAAGTGGTTCGAATTTCTGGGAACAATATTCACTCATGTTAACTTTTATGCCATAAGGCCTCACACATTTTCCATAAGATTGGCGTCAGGAGTTTTTGCCGGCCATGGCAAAATCTCGATGTTATTTTGCTGGAACCACTGTTTGGAAATGCGTGCGGTATTTATATGACAGTTATCCTGTTGATACACAAAACCTTCTGGATGAAGAATGGTTGCTTATGGAAGCATAATATTTCTCATCATTTCAACATAAACCTCAGCCGTAAATCGTCCATGGATTTTAAAAAGAGCCCCATGTACTCACGCCGATACCTAACTCCACACATTCACGGAAATGCTGCTTATTTGTTCAGTATCAGGCAAAAACTAATAAAAAGAAATAAAACTTATGACTATTTAAAGCGAACCTGGAAAAAAATAGTGAACAGAGCCGGTATTCGACTGCACTCAGAAAACCATCCCAAGTGAAGTATCTACTTAGCTTTTTTCGTTAGTGGTAAGTGAAGTTTCTATTAGCCCCAAGTGATGAATTCAATCGCTGCAAGTAAAACGACCTACTTAGATCAGAGTTACTGTTAACCTTTAGTGATTTATCACTTACCGATATGCGACACTTACGAGAAGGGAACCCCACTATATAGCACAACCACAATATGGCAACGATTGTTTGAAAAATTAACATTTAGGTTATTTTATCCACCAATGACAAAGTCGCACTGAAAATTTATTCAGAAAGTTTCCAGCCACTATCATGTTAAGTAAACGGATAATCTGGGTTTTATTTATTTTTGTTTATGGTTGAAATAAAAGTGTAGACAAAACAAGTGAATTTGAAATAAGAAATTCGCTTAAAAATTGAAGTTTTATATCTAGAAAATAAAATGAAAATTGAGTGATTATACCTTAAACAGTGGTTGCCATATTGTGCAAAATAGCAATTTTCGTTTTATGGAAATCATAAGCAAATGAAGAATACTAGAGAAATGAGATTTTGCATACAAGCCTAAAATTTCACTTCCAAATGCGCTACAGAGAGCTTTCTTAGAAAATTCCAAAATTAAGAGTTGGCACATTGGGCTCTATAGCGCAATTGGGAGTCACATAATTAGTATGTGTGCAAAATTTCAGCACTAGCACTTTTTGTTTGGGTAGGATTTCCAGAATACGATTTGCCCCGGGGGGTCCCGACTCTTAACTTTCCCTTCACTTAGGGTTAGTGAATTTTTCTACTAGTTTGTTAACCCTTGGTGATTTATTCACTTAACAATATGTGACAAAGTCACTTAACTTTCCATTTACTTAGAGTAAGTGAATTTTTCTACTAGTTTGTTAACCGTTAGTAATTTATCTACATATCAGTATGTGACAAATTACTTACCTTTCTCTTCACTTACGGTTAGTGAATTTTTCTACTAAGGACAAGTGAAAAATATATCCGTCCTAATAATAATGCATGCCTGTAATGATTTGTCAACGTATTTCCATCATAAGAATTCGACAATCTTATTTGAAACGATCATTGTTTTATTTATAGAGAGATCATGTGATGGAAATAACTTAAAAAAAATTAAAAAATAATCGGTGACCGGAAACGAACCCGGTAACCCTTGGTTTAGAAATGCTTGTCCATATATATCCACCAAACGCGAAAATTCTCTGATTAAGCTTTAATCGTGATTAACACTTTTCTCAGTCGACTAATAAGAATCCGCCAAAACGTTTATATTTCGCGGTTTCAACCTATTTCTTTATAAGCGCATGCATACATAGTGGATAAAGCATTGGTCTATCAACCTGTAGGTGGTCGGTTCGAACCCCGTTGGCGCGTCGCACCTTTTTTTTATTTGTTTTAATTTTATTTTCTTCTTGTTTTTCTTTCTCAAAAATATAATTTTTATATTATTTAAAGCCATATTTTAGGACTTTATACTGGTTTTGCGCTAATATAGATTTACTAACGGTTAGTAGCTAATTTTCTTAAGGTAAGTGAAATTTTTACTTATGGGTAATATGTTATTTTATTACCTTAAGTAGGTGAAAAACTTGTGGTAAGTAGACAGTTCACTTGTCGCATATCTAAATAATGTTTCCACTTGGGACTAATGAATTCTTACTTGGGATTAGTGGATATTTTTCTCAGTGTGAATGGAAGGGTTTCAGGAGCAGCAGGTAAGGGTAAATAGTAAGGACCTACTAAGCAAAAACCTGTTACATTTACATTACGTCAATGTATTTTTGTAACCTATTATGTAACGCAACTTGTAACCTTAATGACGATATTACATTGCCATTACATGAATTATAATAAACATTTGCGTAAAACATTTACGTAACAGTGTTACATTCGATTTTTTTAATAATTATAAATAAAATTATTTTTTTAAAATATACCTCTAACTTGTTAAATACTGGTTCAAACAACATAAAAAATATATTTTTGTGCTTTAAAATATTTGATCTTCGTGGTTACATCTTAAACAAATAAAAAAAAATTCAATTAATCCACGTGATACACGAAGGTTTCAGCGCCTTAGACCAATAGACCCTCTCGGTTTTATTGAGAACTATTATATATATATTAATACAGTGATGTCATTGATTTTACAGAAAATAGGGAGTTTGTTTTTAATTAATAAAATACATATAAAAAGCTTTCAGTTGTAATAAAAAAAGATTATATACGAATATTGAATCACAATTAATTGATTCATAATTTGCCGAAATAAAAAAAAACTGAAAATATATAATAATTGTACTGTAACTGTAAAAAAATCAAATCCTAAAATGATCGTGCGTTAATTACTGCCAATACATATAAATTTATACTTATAGATATATTTTCCCTTTTGTGGGAAGTTATCAAAAAAATCGCCGGATTTTCATAAAAAAAGTAAACTTTTTGATATCATTCCTTACTTTTTCAAAAATTTTCGCCATATTTGGGTAAAAAGTTTCATTAATTTTGGAATTTTTACATAAAACTTACCATTGTATTTAGTCATTTTCTAATAATATTGTGTCACAATAAAGAACCAAATTTGTTTTAAATTTGACATTTCCGGCCACATAAAATGCGTACAGCAGAAGTTAGGTGGAGGTCTGTTGAATTTAAGTTTTGCTAATTGAGTTGCTTATTAAAACTGACTTTGACTTTTTCGAATTACAGGTTAGATATTTTGACATTGTAAACACAAAAATAAGGAGACTGGCCACACTTTACTTAAAGACCAACATAGTAATAAATAAAACAAGTTTTTTAAATAATTTAACATTTTATTATAAAAATTTATTCTTAAAGCTCATTATGGACGAACGAAGTGACATGCTTCGTAAGCGTGTGGGATGTTCTGGAAAGTATCTCTTTCGAGAATGACTCTCATGAATACAACGTGGAGCTTCGGTTCGTTGCTGAACGCTTTGACGTCAACAAAATTGTTAGCTTCATGGCTCGCAGTTAATGCGATGGCCGTTGTTTCACATTCACGAAATGAAGGATATTCCTTCATAGTATAGCAATCTCCAAGTTGGTCTAGGAGACGGAAGTATGTGGCTAACATTTCTGGGTCAATCGTCCACCAAGCGGGTGGGTTTTGATCTGGGCGTATTGGCGGTATCATATCATATTGTACGCCATGAACTGAGGAATAGTAAAATCCCAGAGCATAACAAATGTCGGCTATTGGGGCAGGGAGCATAAACGTACGAATGATTCGTATGAAATTAGCAGGTCTTTGTCGCTTTGCGTATTCATAGCAATCTTGGACTCGTTTGAGGATGAAGGTTCTGCATATCCTCACGAAATTAGCTTCCGCGAGTGACTGCATGCATCGGTAAGTAGCGATTAATACACGTTCGATTTGGCCTATTGACACGGTCACATCGTGTCGAACGTGGTCCGACTCGAGTAATTCGAATTCGATTTTGGCCATCGGAGACATTAGGAACGGAATAGTGTTGTTCATCCGAACTTGTCCCAGGTGTGTCGAAGGTTGGGTTGACTTGGCGTGTGGGGGTGGCTGCTGCTGCTCTGCAAGAGTGGGGTCTACATTCGTCGACCACAATTGTGCGAATAAGAAAAAAGTATCAAGAAGAAGGACCTGTTTGGCGAAAGGGAAGCAATAACTTAATCATAGTCAGCGCACCTATGTAGGATCGGTAAATTTGTGTAATCTAAGTCTTTGCAGACAACCAAAAATTTTCAAAATCAAAATGAAAACGTTTCTTCAGTAGCGTGTCATTGCCCCGCCAGCCTCGATAATGTCTGACTATCAGCTCTATTAAGTGGTTCGAATTTCTGGGAACAATATTCACTCATGTTAACTTTTATGCCATAAGGCCTCACACATTTTCCATAGGATTGGCGTCAGGAGTTTTTGCCGGCCATGGCTTCTGGATGAAGAATGGTTGCTTCTGGAAGCATAATATTTCTCATCATTTCAACATAAACCTCAGCCGTAAATCGTCCATGGATTTTAAAAAGAGCCCCATGTACTCACGCCGATACCTAATTCACATATTCACGGAAAATCTTCCAGCCTGGTCTTCGTTCCCAGCAATATATTTTTCGTGTCGGGCGATATACCAAAATTTGTTTGCTGTCATTGTGGGACTGAAATATTTTTTCATCCGTGAAGACCAGTTATTGCCAAAATTCTTATTCTTGTAGTAAATAGTTTAGTGCAAAAATTAATTTGGCTTGCTTCTTTTCCGCACTAAGTCAAATTTTCTTGGTAGCAACGCGACATCTAAGTCAAGAACGGCTTATCCGTCTGCGCGTCGTTCTTATGGATCCAGGAAAATGTGCCTCATTTTTCACCTCTGGGGCCATCGCAAATGGTGGCAAATCGGTGGTATTCAAGAAAGTCGATCAGTTGCTGATCCTGCGGAGGCGTACTGACTTGGGTCAAGCCGGTGCCTCGTCTTCGTTGAACAGTTCCTTCTTCTTGATACTTTCCTCTTATTCTTACAATTGTAGCCTTGTTTCGTCCATAATGGGCCGCTCCTTTTCGAACCGACCAAACACCGTCTAATCTTGCCAAAATTTGGGCTTTTTCGAATTCGTTTAGCTGGAGCATTTTTAAATAAAAGCGTATGACAACAACAAAACCTGACGGTGACATTTAATGTCAATTTGAAATATCTAAAAGGTTACTGAGTCGCGAGGCCCATAATATACTATATAAAATCGGCGTACGCATGTGGCCGGAAGTGTAACTGTAAAGAAGCAAATTTGTTTTGACAGTGACATTTATTAAACTTCAAATAATGTTATTTTTCAGTTACTTTATCGTTTCCATTTCTTGTTAAATCCAAGACTAAATAGTGACGTAAAATTAGTGCTTCTTTCGTGTATCAGCGATACTTTCACATAGAATAACATTTTTCTTAGGGTATTCAAAGCTACACCAATTTTTCTACGTTGAAAACCTGTACCTCAAAAACAAGACAAAAACAAAGATAAAACCAAAAGACACCAATTTCCTACATACTGTAACTAATAGAAAATTACAATGGCAATCAGTTTTTCGGGTATGGGAAATTTTTGTTTAAATGGCTACTTTTCAAAATTTGATGCAAAAAAATAAAAGTTGAAATCAAGCAAAAATAAATATGTCGCAGGTCTTGTTAAGTTTCTAACTTTACTAATTTCACAAAAGCACCAAATAACATTTGTTTTTTTTTGCTGGAGAAGCAGTTTTCTGAGGTCATGTTTTTGTAATCGTCCGAAACACCCATTTGTTCTGGCTGTAGGAAAATATAGACCACAGTTTACTCTCCTGCAAGTATTTAAAATAAAATTCAAGCAATAATTTTTTAAATTAAATTAAATGTTGTAAGTTTTCTGTGAAAAAATAAAAATATTATCTATAAATCCTTAAAGGAAATAATACATTTTTGTATTTTTTGAGAATTTTCTTTGCTAGTTGAACTATATCTCACAATCTGACCAAAAAAGATGTGTGTTCGACTTTCTGATACGTACCTTACTTGATAAAATAAAAAAAAAATCATAAATATAGGAAAAATGACACATAGAAGGCGATTGAGTTTTATACGTCAGGCGTTTCGGACGATTACACATTTGTTTCGGACAATTACGTTAGGCGATTTAATGTAAAATAAAAAATGGAAATAAAGAACTAAAATGTTTTATTTTCAAACATGATCTTCGGGGATTTTTCTTACGCTTTGCACGTTAACTTTAACTGAAATTTTTATTTTTTCTAATCTTTTTTGCTGATTCATTTCTTTTGTTTTAATTTTTTTAATTTTTCTGTGTTTTTATTTTTTCCAACAGCAAAAGAAATATTATACTTTCTTATGATTCAAATTTTTTCCAATATGTTTTTTAAAAAACAGACAAAAACCCTGCAATAGATAAAAACAGATGACTCAATAATTAAAAAAAAGAAGAACTTTAAAAAATATCAGGAATCCTCTTTGAAATACCAGGAAAAAAAACAATTTAATTTATTTTTTTTATTTTCTTCTAAATTATTATCAAATATTTTCCTTTTTATGAGGTATGACTTTAACCAATTTCCTTTTTTTTTCTTTTATTCGAACTCCCACTTTAATAGTTTATTACATAATAAAGAAAGTGACAAATTTTACGCGTGTGTGGTTAGAAAGTCACTTTCTTATGAGTTATGTACGCTATTTTTTCTACGAACACTCTAGCTTTGTACTATTTTCTGTAATTATTTATACAAATTGGGCTGAATCCAACGTTCATTGAACAAATTTGCGTGCGTAAAAGTATCATTCTACTAGCGTGCGGAAAATTCACTTTTCCGCACTGTTTTGCGTGCGGAAAATGCACTTTTCCACACTAGTGCGGAAAAGTTAACTTTATGGTACTTTTCCGCACTAGACTAAAAATCAAAAAATAAATTTATTGCTATATTTAAAAAAAAAATTTTTTTGTGTTAGGTATACATTTTAGTCACGATAAATAAAGAGTTACATTTTTAAAATTTCTTTTATTTATATTACTTAAATCAAGCGAGTAGAAGAACAATTGTTCCTAACACGTGCGAAAACCTTTTTTTCCGCACTTAACTGCTTGACAGAACTCCGCTGCGCGTCGTTCCGTCAACGGCAATAGCGTGCAGAAAAATCGATTTTCCGCACTTGTTAGGAAAATAGCTATTTCCACGAAAAGTGACGTTTCCGCACGATTTTTGTTTTTCCGCACGATTTTTACTTTTCTGCATGATTTTTACTTTTCCGCACTATGTTTACTTTTCCGCACTATTTTTAATGTAACGCACGATTTTCACTTTAATGGACAATATATTTTAATTCGAGATATTATATACTATAATTATATATATAATATAAGTATTATTATATATATAAAGAAATGTTGACAGGTCCACCTACCTTTAACGTCAGTTTGGCGTATACTTTTCCAGGTCGTAGGAAAATGACTTTTTTTTTTGTTGTGAAATCAGACAATTTTAATTTTTTGTGCAAGAGTATCTTTTAAATTGAAAAAATACTATATATGTACATACATGTAGGTAGTGTAATTGTCTGAAACACAACCGTAACCGTCCGAAACACTCATAATACATTTCGTTTCGGACAATTACGGTTCTTAACATTTTGGATAGCGGCAACCTTGCCATTTGTTATTTATATAATTTTTTGACGTTATAATAATTCGTTTTTCCGATCCTTTTGTCCAAATAGTGTTTTTTTTTGTTTATTCGGCACAGTATCGTGGCAATTTCATGATTCGGACATTACAAGTTTTTTTGTGACAACTATGTAAATGTATATTTTTTAATAATAACACATAAAAAACAAATACTTACCGGAAAAATTTACCACCCACTTGTTCACTTCAAAAGCTTTAAGTTAACAAAATATCAACGTTGCAACTTCAGATTCAATTTCTTCACAGAAAATTCTGTGGTTTCGGACGATTACAAAAACTTGGTGACAAAATATTTATTTTTATGCTGGAATTAATTTTAAGGCTACTAGTCAAAAAATAATGTTTTAAGATTCTAGAAACTTTAAAGTTTAACTTAATTTATGCCTCTTTATTGTTACCATTTTTAATCTTAAAAATATATGCGTTTAAAAACTAAAAATTCCTCGGGTGACACGTTTCGGACGCTTGCATTTGGTGATTCTGAGGTTATTTTTGACTTCCTAAAGAGTGATATTAACCAACTTTTTAAGTGAAGAAAAACTATCTTTTAAAAATAAACCTTAACTTAACCATAATAATGGAGTATATCTTTGGCAACATTTTTTGTCAAGAGACCTTTAACTATATTTTTAAACCTATTTCTAGGTAGTGCTTGGACCTCTGTTGGCAGGACATTATCCAGTATGGCTGCAGAGTAACTTGGACATTGCTCAAATTTTTTCAAATTGGGTTTTTGTAGCAGATAATTTTGATGGTTTGAAATTTTTGTAAAATCGTTTGGAAGGTGTTCGGCAAATAATAAATTCTTGTAAATTTAGATACATGACAATGTTAGTATATTATTTTTACGAGAAGTATCAAGACAACTTTTGTTAAACTGTAAAGAAAATATAAGTCTAATAATTTTTTTTTGTTTTACAAAGACCGACTGCCATTTTGTGCTCTGCCCCCATAAAATCACTGAATATGTCAGCTGTGAATAAACGAATGCACAGTAGAGGTTTCATAATTCTTTGGTATCTAAAAGTTGCTTCATTTTCAAAATTGTATAACCCAACACTTGTTTTATATGCTGGTTCCATGATAAAAGCTGGTCAACCGTGACACCTAGAAATTTTATATTTTCTACTACCTTTGAATTTTCTTTACATCTGAAATTTATACCAAACGATTTGTCAAGGTTTAATATTAGGTTGTTTGATTCGCACCATTTTTTAAATTCACTTAAAACTGTGGTAACCTTCTTCTGTACCTCGCCTTGTGTTTTCCCTGATATAACTATTGATTTGTCGTCTGCAAAACATGCAATGTGACCACTGACATATTCAGGCATTTCATTAACAAAAATATTAAACAGCAGTGGAGAAACAATTGAACCTTTAGGAACCCCGATATCGTTATACGAGTTAATAAGTTATTCTGGTACACCTCTTATTCCACATGTTTCTATTTTATCAAGTAGAAAATTTGTTTCGAAACAATCGAACGCAGACGAGAGGTCAAAAAATAACCCTATGACCAATTCACCATTAACCAATCTACCGTAGACGGCTTGCATAAAGTCACATACTGCATCCTCGGTAGATCGACCTTGCCTAAATCCATATTGGTTTGAAAAAGTAATTATTCTAGTAAACAACGCTTTTTCTACTATTTTTGAAATTGTATTTAAAACAGTTACTGGCCTGTAGTTTTTAACTAATTTTGGGTCTGTTTTTTTTAAAAAACTGGACAATTTTACCAATTTTCTGTGCGTCGGGGAACTTTCCCTTTTGGAAACATAAATTAACTATATGAATTAGAGGCTCAGCTAAAATATCATAACATTCCTTTAGTAATTTAATCGGTATGTTGTCGATCCCTCAGCTGTTTTTACTTTTTAGATGAACAATAATACTTTTAATTTCTTCCCTATCGACTGGTTTTAAATCAAAGGTGTTATTTATATTATGCTTGGAAATACTACACTGATTAGATTTAGCTCTGTTATTGTCTGTCAGGCCACACAAATTAAATTTACTTTTAATGGCAGTTAATAGTAGAAGTAAAACAAAATAAAGTTGACGAGTTAACTTGGGGTCTTTGCCTTCTGTTAAAGAAAAAATAAACTTACATAAAAAAAAATAAAACCACACTATTCCTGAATATTTGTGTTTTTTTTTATAAGAAAATGACTGGGAATGTTGAGGAATAGACAAAACATGAAACAAAAAAAGGAAAAATAAGTGGTTTGCATTTTTTCATTAAAGAGCCCTAGTTTGGGACATTTAAAGAGATTTTAACACTTCAAAGTAATTTTGCTGTTATAGCTGCCTTTTTTGGCCAAACAAATTATTATATTACAGTAAATACGACAAAAACGACAAACCCTGCAACAAAGACTTTAAGCTCTTAGAAAGGTACAAAGTAAAATATATTTGTGGTTAATAGTGGAAGTGGAAAAGTCTAATCTTCTTTGCTGAACGGCAAAAGATTCTTAAATATATATTTTAGTATAATCTAAAAATAGGTTATAAGTTTATTGGCGAACTTTTTATAATACCTGATGCGTTTGCCTACGCAACAGTCTAGGGCTTTTATCAAGTTTTTTTTTAAGGTGCAAAGGGTACACTTTGACAAATCTGCGCGATCTGTGTAACCTCTCCTGTCTTCACTTTTGCCTTCTATTATCAATTTTAAAAGTTTATATTTGTAATTTCTCAAATTGTTCGTCACTGATTAATAGAAACTTGAAAAATCGCTGACAAATAGACATTATGGGCGATATTTACTAAGATGGGCTAGGGTTTAGGACTATGGAACGCATGTGGTTTTTAATCTAATTTTGCGGGGTTTACTTTAAACTTGTGTAAGCTTAACAAAAAGAAGTTAAAAAACCTCCAAATCAGTTATTTCAACCGAAAAGAAATCAAAAAACAAAAAATCAAAAGATCTTGGGTGGAAATACCAAAGATTCAAACTTGGATGAGCATCCCACAAGGAACACACAAAGGACCAAAGCGTAAAGAAAAATGATTAAACGATGTTTCGCTCTGGGTAACCAGCACGAGCTCCTCAGTGGTTTCACTGGTCACCTGCCCCATACATCATTAAACACCATCATACACTTTGATTTCCCACCTTGAATCACTTATAAATAGGCATCGTTCCGCACTAGTACTTATCCAAGTTACTTGATACGGATTCGTCCTGGCGTGTTAAAATTTCCAATAGGATTATGCTCCTAAGGCAATTAAAACAAAAAGAAGTTAAAAAAACCTCCAAATCAGTTACTACAACCGAAAAGAAACCAAAAAACAAAAGATCAAAAGATCTTGGGTAAAAATAATGAAAATTCAAACTTGGATGAGCATCCCACAAGGAACACACAAAGGACCAAAACGTAAAGAGAAATGATCAAAGTGTATGATGGAGGAGCTCGCGCTGGTTACCCAGAGCGAAACATCGTTTAATCATTTCTCTTTACCCTTTGGTCCTTTGTGTGTTCCTTGTGGGATGCTCATCCAAGTTTGAATTGTCGTTATTTCCACCCAAGATCTTTTGATCTTTTGTTTTTTGTGTAAGCTTGTTGTTTAAAGGTGGTAGACAATATTGAACTTGATAGTAAACTAGAGGTTTGAACTTCAATCGTCCTTATTTTTTACTTTTTTCGCAACGTTTCAAATGCTTATGTTTCTGCAATCATCATCCGGTGAATACTGATCTTTATTTTTTATTTACTTTTTTTCTTCAGTATTCACCTCATGACGCATTCGAAACGTTGTGAAAAAAGTAAATAATAAATAAAATGTAACTTCAAAAATCTAGTTTGCTATTGAGTAAGCTTGTTGGAATTTTGGACTATAATCATATAAGTGATTTCAAAGGAAAAAACACAGGTTATCCAAAAATTTTCTGAAAAAAAAGCGGAAAAAAGGTTTATCCTTGCTTAGTGGCCCGTTTAACTAAAAATACAGTGATAATTGGGTCTCTTTCTTTATCGCATCCTAAAATTTTTAATTTATATACTTTTATAGATTGAAAACTGTCAAAACACTTAACTGACGTTTCTTTTGCTGACGTTTTGCTCATTTTGGACGAGAACCGGACGTTATGAAATATAAAACAAGCCTTCTACATCTATAAACGCGTAAGACACCAATTTAAAACATTGTATATACTTTTTCCCCCCTTCCTGCTCCTCTTTAAATAAGTTAACAAATATTTATCATTTTTAGTTACAAATGGCAACGAAACGCAGTTTCCAACACTCCCCTCCCCTTTCGTAAAACTCTTTCCCACTAAAGTGCGTAAAAGTGCACTTTTACGCACGCATTTGCGTTCGGGAAGTTTCATTTCCCGCATGCCGTGCGGTAAAAAATACGCGTGGGTAAAAAATACTTTTTTTACTGATTTTTAAGGTTTATTCGATTTTTTAGACATATTTTTCAACTCAAATGTAAAGAAAATCCAAAAATAAACAGTTTTTTTGCTATTTTAATACCTAAAAATTGAAACATACTGGAGATCAAAAAAAAATGCAATACCATTTCCAAGAAGATTCCTCCATGGTAAACATCAAAAAATTAATAATGAGTGGCCTCCATGGTTATTTATGCACTTGTTTGTTTACTGGGGCATTGACAACATAAGATGGTCAATATCATATTGAGGAACACTCATCCAAATCACCCTTACGGCATGCCAGAGTTCATCGAAGTTTTCATTCAGTCTGGCATTATCTTGTTGAACGATCGCAATTGAGATAGTTTGTAGGTAGGGATGTAAAACTAGCTGCAGCACTTTATCGATATATCTCCGAGCAGTCAGATTGCCGTTAATGAGGACTAGAGGTGATCTGCTTCCTAAACATATATGATACTTTGCTGTCTTGCTGTATGACGTTCAACAGCAAACTCTACATTTCGTCTCTCACCTTGAAAACGTGGGTTCGTCGCTGAAGCTTATGGTATTCCATTTGTCATTCCAGTTTTGCCGAGCTCTGCACCACTCCAAGCGGTGAGCCTTATGTTGTATGGTTAAAGGTAGCACCATAAGCGGACGGTAAGCCCTCAGCCCCATACCAAGGAATCTTCGATTAACTGTCATCCTTGAAAACACTCGTTCTGTAGCTGCAACTAGAACATTTCTTACTTGGCGTATACTGTCCCATCGATTTCTGAGAGCAAGAAGTCTGAGATGCCGTAAATCACGACCTGTTGATAGATTGGCATTAACCCTTCTTAAAACTTCCCGTAAACCAAAACCAGCCTCTTTTATGCCCACGATGCATCCTTTCTCGAAGTCGTTTAAATGATGAAATTGTTGGCGACCGCGAACTCTTGGCATTTTTATTTTTTAAGTAAACTCTAAGCAATCCAAAAAGACCAAAAACTACGAGAAAAATAATTTAAAAGGTATTCTATGTGTTGGTTGTTTTTGAAAATGGATAGAAAAAATCGGTGAAAAAAGGAAAAATTAGAAGACAAAAAATTTTGAGGTAATACACACAAATAATTTTCATTCAAATATCCATCCATGGTGTTGCATTTTTTTTGTTCTGCAATATTGTCCATAGACGATTTTTACGCAAGTAGGAAAAATTTTGTACCTGATACGTGCGAAAAGTGTCTTTTCCGCCCTTGACGGCTTGCTTGAACTCCGCTTGGCGTTGTTCGTGCAACTGCCGTCGCGTGCGTAAAAGTATCACACTCCGCACTTGTTAGGTCGATAACTATTACGTACTCCCCCGCGCCGTTATTTAATTTATGGACGCCAGCAAGAAGTTGCAATGTGGACTTTAGGCATAAGGCAAAGTCTGAGGGAAATGCAGGGATAAAGGGAAGTGGGCAATTGCTCTCCTTCTTCCCGGCTTTCCGAATTGCTAAAATGAAACGCTGCTTTTTCGGACCCTAATGCGCAAGACTGTATAGGGGAAGACTTTTACCGGCGCGTAGAATGACATCGCCGCACAAATCACAAAATCGCGCAAGACCACCAAGGAAAAAAAAATAAACACATCCCCAACAACCCAAAAATGCATTGTTTTACTTACGCGCTTTAATAGTATTTTTTTACATACGCTATTCTTTAATTTGTGCTGTATCATGTATTATTTAGGCGAAGATGGTCATGTTTTTTTGCTTGCTTAAAAAATGACAGCGCATGGTCGTTATAACGCAAGATTTATACCGTGAAAAACTGCTTTTTAGGACACTGCGCGCTACCAAAATCTGCAAAAATTCAAACGTTTTCATTTTTTATCTAGTTATTGACAAGATGTGCAAACGCCTAAGCAAACCAGATTTGTATCTATGTAAAAAGTCTTCGTTTTATTTACTTATTTAACGGCCCAATTACATCGTTAAACCGGCAACGCTGTTGGGTCCGTTTATTAGGCAATTCTTTTACCGCATGTTTCTCGCAAACGGGACTTCCAAATGGCCTGAAATTTTGCCTAAATTGTTTATTGGACTATGTTTTTCCATCAAATCTTGGTACTTTTTTAAAATTTTGTTTATTTTTTGACAAAAACTGTTTTAGCTTTTGTGGTGTTTCAAAATTGGCGCGCCCATATTACGTCAGAAACAGTCAGAAATACCCTTTATAGAGACCTGTAAAACTGAGTTGGAAATATTTGTAATTTTCGAAATAATGGACACCTAATTTCAAAAACTCTCTAGATTGTATTAATAAGCTTTGTAATCCTCTTCCTCTAATAAAAAACAAATTGAGTATTATTTTCCTCTAAAGCTAAAACATGCGGAAATGTAAAAACATGGACTATACTGGTTACCTATCAATATTAGTTATATGCCTAGCATCAAAAATTACTTAAATGGTTATATTATAGATACCGCCACCATAAAAATTAACCACCCACGTCTTTTTTTTGTGAGCTTACCCTAGGCATAGTTTCTAGTGTTCTCCTTTCCTTAATGTATTCGGCTAAGAGAGATCTAGCATATATACCTAGGTAACACCCCTTACCAGGAAAAAAAATTTATGCCATGCAAACATCGAAATTGGTCGACTCACTGTATTTGCAACTAACCAATGTCAGTGTGTCTGCCTGAAATTCTTCATAACCTTAGTTTTGTCGTTTTGTTTTGGAGTTCGTCGGCCTGGTTTTTGTGTTTTATTTAATAATTTTTCCTTTGGTGAAAAGCTACTTTTTAGAACCCTTAAGTGGTCTGTGTGTATGGCCATTTGACTAGTTGTCACTGCTCTCAATTCGATCACCTAGGAGATAAATAAACAATCCCCCATAGGGTCACTGGATCGTGAGACCTGCGGTCCCAGCCGCAGGTTTTAGGATCCAGTGACCCTAATCCCCAATGATTCGCGGCGCAATCTGTGAACAGGAGAATACAGTAAAGAAACCAGAGATAGATAATGAGTGGTAGATGACGTATTGAAATCGATTGACAAATTTATATTATCTCTGGATTGTTCTTGCGCCGTTAAAATTAATTCTAAACTTATATCTCCCTGAATCAGCTTAAAGTGAGATCCATACGTTACTATACATCGACTTTAAATTGAAACAAAAAAGGCCGAGAATTTGTTTTTTTTCTAATTAAAATACTTTATTTCATACTGTATTGTAATGTTCCCTCTTACGGAATTAATTTGAGTCCCGGAAATGACCTATTACATCACTAGTCCGGTAAAATAACATTACCGGACTCAAACTAAATTTCTGACTTTTCATAAGCAAAATGGTGTATTTTTGAACAAATCTTTATTATTAATGAAAAACAAATATTCTATACAATAAACTACTAAAAATGATTTATAAATATTCACATTAATTGTGTAATTTGAATTATTTGAAATTATATGAGCAGCAGCCGAACAATCTTTTTCGGGGTTACCTTTTCGCGAGGAAGAGTAACTTTGGGTTTGGTGTAGAACTTGAACAAAGTTTCTCCTCCCTGGATCATTCTACCTACTTTTGTTTTTGTCTCTAAAGACTCCTCGATATATTTTTCGGCCACAGAGGTGCTCTTCCAGCCGCCGTGATGTTTTAGCATATTAACATCTGCTCTCGCGTTTGCTAATAGCGTGGCAGACGTTCTGCGGAAGCAGTGGCCCGTGTACCTTTCGGGATTGGACAAATTCAAATATTTCGCAATTTTTCGAAGCGCTCCCCCAATTGTATGGATGCCTACTCTTTGGCTAATACATTTTCCTTTTCTGTAGCCGACAAAAAACGCTTTTTCGGGAATGTTGGTGGGTCGCAGATGGCGATAACTACGGAATATGCTTAAAAATAATTCTTCAATGACTGCAAACACTCTTTTGATGTAAGTTTTTGTTTGGTTTATACTTAAAATCAACTGTGTCCCTGTATCTTGAATATCATCGTCATTTAGGTTGTAGAGCTCCTCCCTTCGGCACCCTCCGGAAATCAAGTAGCGCCACAACCTGAAACAATACAAAAAATAATAATTTAAAAAAGGCAGAAAAGTATAAATACTAAATCCCCCTGTGTAAATTGCCTATTGCGTAAATTCAGTTAAAAAAATATATTTTTATTTAATGGAAACCAAAAAACTTACCTTAATTAACAAAAATTTCTCGGTTGGAGCTGTTTTCATGAATGACTCCGCTTCCTCTCTGGTCAAAATTTTTGATTGGGTCAGTTGGTGGCCTACAGATTCTTTCTTGAAAAATGCTATAAGTTTGTGAAATCTGGATATATCCACGTTCTCATAGCGTGGAACTGCTGGATTTTTGTGACTGAAAAAGTAAGGAAATTAAAAATTACTAAAATACGACGTATTTTTACAAAGTAGGTATTTAAAACATTGTTTTTAATAAAACTAATTTAACACTTACCACATCTAAGTAGTAGTAAGTAAGTAGGCCAACATAACATTTTTGTTGGCGGTATTTTCCACATTAAAAGTATTTCTCAACTTTTTTTCAAAATTGCGTCCATTTTCACTGCTCTACGTGACAGAAACAAATAAAATTTATTTTGTTTCTGTTAGCAACCAATTCAAAGATGACTGGACTTCAAAATTTTGACAATAATTTGATGGGAAATTGTAAAGTAATTGTTGAAACAAATATAGATGACATGACATTTTTTTGGTATATTGATTGTCGCTGTCGTCTCAAAAAAAAAATATTTTTATTTTAAATTAAATAAAACAGTATAAAATAAAACGTTGCACAATACACGGCCGTGAAATGTCATTAAAGTACTCGTCTAGATATTCCGGACTCGGCTCCGCCTCGTCCGTAAGCATCTAGACTTGTAATTTAATAGACCTTTTGTAATATTGTAACGTAAATTACTATCAAACTATTTATTTTGAAAAAAAAATCAACCAAATCGTGATTTGATGATTTTTCAAATTTAAAGCAGATAAACCAGCTCTTGGCGGTAGTCTATAGTATACGTCGATTTTACTCGAAATACGACATATTGTGTCACTTAAACAGTTTTCAGATTGCTTGCGTACCCAGATTTTATGATTCTTAAAGATTATTTGGACTGTTTTAAGAAAAAAATTATTTAGTGATAGAATATAATAAAAAAATAAAATGTATAATATAACTTCAGATTTTTTCAACTTAGTGTTACTTGAAATATTTGTTGACCAGGGAACTTCTACATCCAGTTATGCAACAAGCTTTTTGACCTGATTGGCCCAATTATATTTTAATTCGTTATCGTTTAGTTGAAGCAGTTTGATTAGCCAATTAATGGCATTTAAAAACGGTATAAATAAGTTTAACTCTATTGGCTTCCAATCTAACTACAGAATCGGGGGTATCTCTGGGTAAATGGAGCAATATTTTTGAAGAGGTTATGCAAACTAACCTTTCAATGGTGTCACAATAGTTTTGGTCTCGTACCGGTAGACAACTTGAAAGAATAATCATGACAAAGGAATCAACTAGTTGCATTTTAAAGGTCCATGAATCTATCTTTGACTTTGAGATAATAGAAAGTATACTTCCAGAGGTTTGTTTAGCTTTCATTCATCTGTCTGAAGAGACCAGAAGATGCACACGAGTTATTTTTGTACTGAAATGTATTGGGATGAATAAAGCACCTCTAGAAAAAGGGACAATTTTGGTTTTTGAGACATTGACAGTAAGTAAATTTTTTGTTTGAAAGTTTTAGGCAATGATGTGTTTGAAATTAACTCTGTGTTTCGGACTTCCATTGTCTATATTTTATTTATACACGACGTTTCGATCAGTACAATCTCTGATCGTCTTTTGCACCTGAAGTGTATATTTATATAGCTAGATGATACACCTATAGAATGAAGTTTTTCCCAAATTAGGCTGTGGTTTAATGAATCAAACGCTCGCTTATAGTCTACAAAAAGAGCAAATACTTTACGTTTTGGTAACCTTAGATTATAGAAATGTACGGCGTTTGTAAGAGTAAAACGTTATCTATACAGCCTTTTGACTCTCGGAAACCGGATTGGGACTCTGGAAGAAGAGAGAGAGAGTGCTTTTTAATCCTGGTATTTAGCCGACATAACTAAATTTGAGTAAACATTTTTGTTAACTATCTACTCCTCAAACTTCCCATAGAAATACAACGATCTCTGGCCCAGCTAAGAGTAGCTAGTAAATATATTATAAAATTTATATACAAGGGCTCAATATACCTTATAAACCCTGATTTACAATATACAATTTGCAACATGCAGATAAGAGACCTTAATGTGGGTAATAGGTAATAGGGACATTGTGAATAATCACTTAATCAATGGATGATTTAGTACTAAAACTTAATAATATTAGCAAATGTGGAATATCCTGATGAACACAGCATTTTGTATGGGAGAATAACAAGAATATTATTTAGGCTTTTAGGGGATTCCCTCTGTTTCTTGATTCTGACTCAAATATGAGTTCTCCTAGACCCAGCCGTGTTGCCCTTAGAGGACAGCACAAACCTCTGGGCTGTGAGAACTAAGTCCAAGGGATTGCAGGGAAACACGGTTCTTGTGCTGTGGTAGCCCAAAATATGCATAAACACTGAATGTATTATTTTTTGACATTTGGCCTACCAGAAATCAATATCTAGGTTGTGGTGACTCATGATCTGGGAGAACCCGGTTTTTGGGCTACCAGAACTCAGCGCCTGGGTTGTGGAAACTCATGGTATGGGCTGGGAGAACCCTACCTTTGGGCTACCAGAACTCAACATCTGGGTTGTAGTATAGTCAGTCGGGTAACTTTGAACCATTATGGGTAACTTTGAGCCACTTGGAAAATTCAGTTAAGACACATGAAAAGTTCCAAAATATAATTTTCCTTGCTTGCTCAAAGTTACCCATAATGTTGAATCTACAGTATGGTAGCCCAGGTTGCACTTTTCAAGAAGATCTCAATTAAGCAAGCCCTCAAGATGGTTGACATTTGGTTTCCCGGTCTGATAGAAAATAAACAATTTGCACGAAATACAGAACTTGCCTCATTTGTAATTCACGTGCACGCAACCACTCCCCTTCTTCAATTTGAATCTACAGTATGGTAGCCCAGGTTGCACTTTTCAAGAAGATCTCAATTAAGCAAGCCCTCAAGAAGGTTGACATTTGGTTTCTACACAAATGCATTAACGAGGAAGTCACCCCCAACTTCGAAAAAGTGTTCAAATAATCACTGATGATGGCTCATCATTGAGCCGAAATCGGTCTGATAGAAAATAAACAATTTGCACGAAATCAAGAACTTGCCTCATTACCCATAATGGTTCAAAGTTACTCCAAATGACTGTACTAGTATTTTGAAAAAAAAAATAAAACTTACTTTTATTTTATTTTTATAAGAAACTACAGTATATGCCAACCGAAATTTATCCAGATTGATTGACGTCAACTGTCAACGAGAATTTTTCAGTCTGACGTTTATTTTGTTTCTCCCTAGATTTTTGGCCACACTGATCACAGTATGGACAGAAAATTTTCGATTTCGTTTAGTTTAAATTTTATCATGAGTTGATTGTAATAGAATGTTTTTGAACCATTTTTTTGCCATTTTGTTATTGTTATCGTAAGACAATTGATCACAGTGTACTAGATATGGCCAAGGCAGCAAGTGTTGATCCAATACATAAACGTAAATAATGCGAACTCTACACATCATAGAAGGGACTGGTTATGAAATCTAAAATGAATGAAGCTCAGACATTGTTTGGGGCACAGGCATGGTGGAAGCACCCACTCATTAGTCATTTTCAGGGGCACAATATACAGGCATATAGCGGCAAGAGTAGCAAGATCGATATAAATCTGTTTCATCACAATTCCCTCTAATGTTAGGAAGTTATTTGTTATTTTAAATCTAAAAACTGCAAATTCGTAGCAGCCTTAAGGCTCAAAATTAGAAAACATTAAGTTTATTATTACAAGCTTTTATTTAGCTTCGCCTCTATTATCTATATCCGTTTCTAGGTTCGGGTAAAAATCTTGCAACTCAATTTTGACTAACTTGTAGTCCGATTGGATTCAATCTTGGTACCCGATTATAGATGACAATACAATAATATTGTAATGTTAGGCATTCCCTGAAGGGAAGAAAACGACTAAGTTTGTCCGATTTCGCCCAAAATTGGTATACGTGGGTTCTTGGGGATAAGGAAACGAATTTTTGATCAGATTTTAAAAAATCAATATGGCGGATTCAAGAAGGACAATTCTTGGTGATGTTTTGCTTACCAGTTACTTACTTACTTATACCTACCCATCTGATTGTCTTCAAATTTGGTATGCGTTTATAGTTCCGGTGACAATACAATAATATGGTATTCTCAGGTACCCACCTCCCCCTAACGATGAAACTGGAGCTTGCCCGACTTCAACCAAAATTGGCATACGAGAGTTTTTAGGGATAAAGTTTTTTGATCAGATTTTGAAAATTTAATATGGCGAATTCAAGACGGACTATTTTTGCTCATGTTTTGCTAACAAATTTTAACTGACTTACACAAATCCGATTGTCCTCAAATTTGTTATGCGTTTATAGTTCCGGTGACAATACAGTAATACGGTATTACCAGGTACCCACCTCCCCTAACGAGGAAAGTGGAGAGGGAAAAATATTTAGTTTGTTCGATTTCGATCAAAATTGACATGCAGGGGCTTTTAGGGAAAAGGATTATGAGTTTTTTTATCAGATTTGAAAATTTTAATATGGCGGATTCAAAATGGACGATTTAGGGTACAAATCTAAATATTAAAAAATAATTTTATATAAAAAAAAGCTTTTCAAATACAAGCTTTTATATAATATAATAATAAAGTTCACTAAAAAGTAGAAAATAATTTTTAGCATTCTGATCATAATAAAAGCGATGGCCGTAAATTAGGTCGAGTTGGATTGAAGGCAAAATGACCCAACTTTCTATAATACACTCATCGCTTTTATTATTATGATCGGGAACTTTATATTTTTGTATAAAAGCTTGCATTTAAAAAGTTTTTTTATATAAAATAATTTTTCTATTTTTAGATTTGTACTCTAAATCGTCCATTCTGAACCCATATTGATATTTTCAAATCTGATCAAACATTCATAATCCCCTTCTCTAAGAACACCTGTATGCCAATTTTGATTAAAATCGAACAAACTAAATCTTTTTCCCCCTCCACTTCCCTCGTTAGGGCGATATCAGGTACCCGATAATACCATATTAATGTATTGTCACCGGAACTGTAAACGCATACCAAATATGAAGACAATCGGATGTGTATAAGTCAGTTAAAATTGGTTTGCTAAAGATGACCAAAAATCGTTTATCTTGAATCCGCCATATTGAATTTTCGTATTCCAAATCCCCAAAAAAAGCACGTGTACCAATTTTGGTTGAAATCGGACAAACTTAGGTGTTTTTCCCCCTCCACTCTTCCCGTAGGGGGGGAAAGGGTGCCTAAAATACCAAGTTATTGTATTGTTACTGGAGTTTTAAACGCATACCAAATTTAAAGACAGCAAAACATGACTAAAAATCGCCCATCTTGAATCCGCCATTTTTGAATTTTCAAAATCTGATCAAAAAGTTCGTGTTCCTTATCCCCAAAAACCTTCGTATACCAATTTTGGTTGACATCGGACTAACTTAGGTGTTTTCCCTCTCCACTCCCCTCATAGGGAGAGAGGGGAGAGGGGGTGCCTAATAATACCAAGTTATTATTATTGTTTCAGGAACTTTAACCGCATACCAAATTTAAAGACAGGTGGATTTGTATAATTCAGTTTAAACTGGTTAGCAAAACACGACTAAAAATCGTTCCTCTTGAATCCGCCATATTGAATTTTAAAAATTTTATCAAAAATTCGTATTCCTTATCCCCAAAAACCTCCGTATATCAATTTTGGTTAATATCGGACAAACTTAGGTGATTTCCCTCTCCACTCCCCTCGTAGGGGGGGGGAGGTGCCTAATAATACTATATAATTGTATTGTTACCGGAACTATAAAAGCATACAAAATTTAAAGACAATCTAATATGTACAAGTCGGTTAAAATTGGTTAGCAAAACATGACCAACAATCGTCCATCTTGAATCCAATATATTGAATTTTCAAAATCTGATCAAAAATTCGTATTCCTTGTCCCCAAAAACGCCCGAATACCAATTTTGGTTGAAATCGGAAAAACTTAGCCGTTTTTCCCCCTCCAGGGGGTACCTAATAATACCATATTATTGTATTGTCACCGGAACTATAATCACATACCAAATTTGAATTCAATCGGACATGTAGAGGTTAGTCAAAATTGACTTGCAAGATTTGACCCGAAGACATAAACATGCGTTTGATTTTGGCAACTTAAAAATCTGGTTTTTGTTCTATGGAAAGTGAGGTTATGTTTTGTCTAAATAAAAATGGAATAGACTGTACAAGGTTAAAAATATTTTAGTAGACGAAATAAATGCGAATGCAAAGAAAAAAATCTTCATTTTCATCCCCGGCACTAACGCTAAAAAAAGATTTTGTGATTTAAAAATAAAACAAAATCCAACGAGGTCGCCCCTGCTGACTGTATACAAGGTATAATGAATAAATAGCTAAGTAAATACCGCTATCCATTATAAACAAGTATAGAATTCTTAACCTTTGATCTAGATTAAAATTAAAAACACTTTTTCTGACAAATTTGAAATTAGAATACTTAGGCTTTGTACATGTATTTTGTTACGTTAAATAAAACGCCCTGTATTTTGACTAATTTTTAGCTAAGCTGGCTTTATCCTTTGCCAACACTGCTGAATAACTTAAAAACTAAAGGAGATTTTTAAATTCCTCTTAAATTCGTGACCATATTTTTACTTAGATTTAGTACAAAAATCGTTGCGCGGATTTTTTCTCCGATAACATGTGAAAATAACGTATAAAAAATACAAAAATAAAATGTAGAGCAAATAACCACAAAATTATCAAGGAGATTCCAACCTAAATGTAAAAAGAATATATTTTTTTTTATACGTAACTTTAAAGGGCAGAAGTCGAAAACTGTAACACTCGGTACCACCTATGGCTGCCCAAGCCGACTAAAAAACCGCACCACGTGATGCTGCATTTAAAACTGTGAATGCAGTGTAATCGGATGTAAAAGATAATAAAGTGTGTGATTATGGTGGAATTGATCTTTGCCTATATATGATGTCATAAATGGCACAATAAACAAGCTGTTACGTTGAAAATAACAAAACATATCTATGTAATTTGTAAATTATAAATGTCAAATTTTAGATCAGACGGTAAAGTTTATAATGGATAACCCCTTATATAAAAAAAAACTATAAAAATATCTAAAATATCGCATTTCAAAACGTTTGACTGCAAAATATAAACAAAATCAAATATTTTAAAATAAATATGGTGTGTTAAAAAGAAAGCCTAAATGCTGGACTATAACGGTAAACCCGTCCCTAAGTCTAATTTGCTGAGAAAAATGACAGATATACATATAGGTGTAAATTAGGCTTAGGAAAGGGTTAGCATTAGTAAATCTCAACAACACTGTTTAAACTGCAACAACTAACAGACCCTATACATTTCACACACCTCACTTTAATATTTTTCACTCGTGAACGTGCCGTTGCACCGGCCAGGATCTTTCACATATGACCTACACTAACTACATCACAACCAAAAACGAAGCTACAAGCTTCAACCGCCAGCCAAAGCAATCCGCAAGCCCGAATATGAGCAAAAATCGACATTCGGCAACCACCGTCTATAATCGCGGATTCACATGTGTAAATTCCTGGGTTTTACTAGACGGCGGAAAAAATAAACCACGATTATGAGTTAGAACTAGTGATGGGCACATCGAAAAAAAACATCGATGTTGAACATCGATGTCAACATCGAAACTCAACATCGATGGTGAAAAAATATCGGAATAAAAACATCGATGTTCCTGAACAATGTTTTTTTTTGCTTTTTTAGAGTATTCCGTTATTCAAAGAAACTATTTCATGTAAGACTTATTGTTAATTTTACACAATACTTATAATAAACATGCAAATAAGAGATTTATAATAATAATTAATCGGTAAATGATATACAAAAGCTATTAAATATCTACACTAAACAACCTTAAACCACAAAAAATATCAGTAGTAAATTCAAAAGTAACTATATATTACATATATATCATTGGTTTAGATTAGGTAGCGACATTTATTGGCGGCAAAGCCGACGGACATCTCAAAAATAGTCAATTCCTGTTTTTTCAGCCGCAGTGGGTATATAGTACAAATGAAAACTTCTCAGACACAATACAACAATGAAAATGTTTCGGGCTTAAAAATAGCTAATTTTTAAGTATTTTCATCCACTGAATTCAAAAATCACCATAAAAATTAGAGATTAGTTCTAGTTTTGGAGATAAGGTGATATTTTACATTTTATATCCTCTAAAAGCATCGTAAGAGAAAATAATAGAAAGGGCAGAGAACTGGATAGAGATAAAACTACAGAACTATCGATAGTTTTAATTTAGCTATCGATATTTGCAATACACCCCAACTATTCTCGATATATATAAGCAGGGACTCCCTCCTTTCCGAAATAATTGCGTATTTGCGCGTCTTTTTATTCAGGGCGACCGATACCTTACAGTTCAGTTTCATATTTCTAATCGAACGCACAGTTAATGTAGTGTGTATGGTATTGTTATAAAACTAGATACACGGAGACACAATATATCATCGCGAACTGACTATAGTGTGTATGCTGTAAATCTAAGGTTTACATATTACATACAATATTTCTGTTTTGTTTAGTGCAAAATTTGTTGTTTTGGAGTGTTTTTAAAGTAAAACTTATTGTATTAACATGCCTCGTAAATGTGTAAATTCAGTCAACAATTTTTGTTATATTTATGGAGAAATAACGTTTTCTTCACAGAAAGGCAATTTGACGCTTCTTGTGAAGAATGCTTACCAACATTATTTTGGAATGAAGGTAGGAGTCCAGGATAAGTCATGGGCTCCACATATATATTGCAACTCGTGTTCAGTTCTATTACGAGAATGACTTGAAAATAAAAAACGATCGATGGCTTTTGGGGTGCCCATGGTTTGGTGGGAGCCTACAAAGCACATAGATGACTGCTATTTTTGCTTGACTCCGCCTATCAATGCAGGATTGTCAATGAAAAAAAGAGGAACAGTTCAATATCCGAATCTCCCATCTGCTACTCGACCTATACCACATTCAGACAGTTTACCAATTACTACTCCACCTTAAAACTATGAATTGGAAGTAGAGAGTGAAGACAATATGGAAGATTAGGAATTAGACATGCCTTTAATATCACACGACCCTGATTATGAAGAAGTCAGTCTGAGTTAAATGATCTCATTCGAAATCTTGACTTGTCACAGGAGAAGTCAGAACTTTTAGGATCAAGGTTACAGCAATGGAATCTTCTTCAACCAGATGTCAGGGTCTCTACGTACAGACAGCGTCAGCGGAATCTGTTACCTTTTTTTAAGAAGGAGAATAATCTTGTTTTTTGTTGTGATATTAATGGTCTGATGAAAAGTTTGAAAATGGAGCATAATCCAACTGAATAGAAGCTATTCATAGACTCTTCCAAGCTTAGTTTAAAAGCTGTATTGCTTCATAATGGCAATCGCCTTCCTTCTGTTCCTGTTGGTCACGCAGTTCATATGAAGGAGACTTATGCAAATATGTCAAACCTCCGCAACTCAATCGAATATGCTGAACATAAGTGGAAAATCTGTGGCGATCTAAAAGTCATTGCTATACTATTAGGAATGCAATTAGGGTACACTAAATACTGTTGCTTTTTATGTATGTGTGATAGTAGAGATAGGAAATCACACTATATCCAAGTAGATTGGCCTGCAAGGAATCTTAAACCTAGTGAGAAAAATGTCGTTGCCGAGCCTCTCGTGAATCCAAAAGATGTTCTTCTTCAACCCCTACATATCAAGCTCAGTTTAATGAAGAATTTTGTCAAAGGTTTAAACCAAGATGGTCAGCCTTTTAAATATTTGAGAGAAAAATTTCCCAAACTAAGTGATGCAAAAGTCAAGGAAGGCATCTTCGTTGGGCCACAAATACGTAAACTCGTAAAGGATCCTGCTTTCGACCTAGTTCTGAAAGGACAAGAAACGGAAGCTTGGGAAGCTCTTAAGAAGTTATGCATGGAGTTTTAGGGAACAGAAGGGACGAAAATTACACTCAATTGGTAAAAGTACTTCTAGAAAAGTACAATCAACTGGGATATAATATGTATGTAAAAATACATTTTCTCCACTCCCATCTTGATTTTTTCCCACCCAGTTGTGGAGCTGTCAGTGACGAGCATGGGGAAAGATTCCACCACGATATTTCTCTCATGGAACGGAGATATCAAAGCCGCTGAAATGAAGCAATGCTCGCGGATTACTGCTGGTTTATGTGTAGGGATGCTCCAGAAATTACTTACAAGAGGAAAGCCAAAAGACAGCGGTATCATGAAGCCCCCAATTAATTCTGCATATATTCAACCACCGTTGCGTTCTTTTGTCATTTGTGAGTGTGTGTAACTGTCATTAAAAATACACCTTTTAATATTGTTAGCATACATAATTAATATTTTTCGTTACCTCATAATCCTTATTAAATGAAAAACTCATTATTTTTTATCACAGAAACTAGAGCTAATATAAAATGTTCTTTGTCATATTCGTTTTTTGCAACCCAAAATTGGTAGGAATTAACTCATAAGTTGAAGGAAACTCATAAGTTGAAAAAGTATCGATTTTTTAACATCGACGATATTATACAGACCGCTTCAAGCTACTGCGAACATAGGGCGGAAGAAGTCTAATTTGCCAGTGTACGTACATGCAGAGACACCGCACGCCTATCAGTGAAGCAACCAATACTCAGGCTTGCGATCACCACTTGCATGACTTTCCTTTGGTATTTAGTACGCCTCTAACCACGGTGCTGTGTGGAGCGTAGTCAATGAAACCGGAATTTGGTCAATAAATACGCAAATTTTTATAACGTAATTTTCTTATTTTTTGTCACTGATAAATAAGAGCGTTTTATTTTCAACTGCTCAGATTTATTAGTGACGACGCGTTACAATGAAAATAATAAGGAGAAACAAAATAAAAGCAAGTTCTCAAAATAAAATAATACATTCTAAAAACCAAAAAGATTCTCCCAGTCAAAAAAAAATTAAAGCAAATGTTCGAAAAGTCCTCCTTGCTCGGCTAGACAATATCCGAGCATACTATAAAAACCCCTTCTAACGTTTCCAAGCATGTTAGGGGTGATAATTTGAAAAGCTTCTTCAAAAACAGATAGAAGTCATTAGGAGCAAGATCGGGAGATCGAGCTGGCCATAAAATAGTTCCTCGTGTACTTATAACCCGATTAGGAAATACATTATCAAGATATTCCCTAACAAGGCCAACATTGTGAGTGGAACAACCATCTTGTTGAAACCATGTTTCACCAAATCTTACACCTAACAACTGCCTAGCAGTTGGAATAATGTGCTGCTGCAGTAGATCCAAGTATCTAGGACCATTCAAATTGCAATTGTCGTTAATAAAAAATGGCCCAATTACGTGTTCCCCTATAATACCCCCCCCCCAAACATTTAGTTTTTGGGGATACTGTGTTCTTACGTCAAAATACAAATGCAAATTTTTTTACTGTTTTTTTTATAAAAATCGCAAAATAAAAATCATATGCATGAGACCACTCAAAATGATAGATGATATAACAGAAATTTTTATTAAACAAATGCTTTAAATTATTTTCATCTTTATCTAAAATACTTTTTTATAGCCTGCTGTTTCTCTTCAAGAAACTTAAATATTTTTGCACTTCACTAAATTATCTTTCCATCTACCTCTAAAGTTCTGCCCTCTGTCTCTAAATATTTTTCATTTTAACAGAGAAAAAATGTTTTTGGCAGTACTTTTTTGAACGCTAAAAAAAACAGTGGAGACTTGACTGAAAAATTTGAGTGTTTTATTCTAGAAATCGAAAGTTTCGAAAAAAAGCTTTAAAATGTTAGCAAAATCATGGCATAAAAATCTGCAAAACATAGCAAAAATTGCTTAAACAAAAACGTTGCCCCTTAAATTATGCTAAAATATTTTAAGCCTTAAATTACCATCATGGCTTTACAATTGTACCCCTGTAAAACATTGAAAAAACACAGATTCCGCTGTGCAGGGACCTAAAGATTGTTTCGTTTATGATATGTTTATTTATTCCTCAATTGTGCATCATTTAAAATTTTTTTTTGGGTAAGGGCCACTGGTTATGTATCTTCTTTTTCAGTTTTTTTTGCAGTTGTTCTAAAATACTTTATAACAGTACGTATCTAAAGTAAAAATAAAATATTAAACCCTATGTTGCATAGACAAACGCATCACCCGGTATGAAACTTAGAAAATTTTAATATTTAATGAGTATTAAAAATATGGTAATAAAACAAACAAAAAAAGCCCCAAAACCCAAGAACTCTTCTCTTTAAAAAACATCAATCATCAACCGAAAGATACTTTTTGCTCAAGGCAAGATACAGCTTCAGGTTATTTATTTTTAATTATTAATTCAAATTATCGGTCTGGAAGTAAGGCAGAAACTGGATCAACTTTTAGGTAACATCTGTCGCGACCGCCTTTCAAGATTATTCAAAATAAATGCAAACATTATGGTTAAACCATATCATAAAGTAATATTATGTTTATGGCTTTATAACCCTGCTCAGTCTTTGAATTTCTCTAAGCATATAATAAAAGGTAGCCTCAAAGTAAAATTTAACCTTTTGGAACCTTATTCCTCCTATTTATATTGTAATTTTTAGTCAATATCTTGTTATTTTACAGATTGAGATACTAAAATGTCCAATAACAAGATATTTAATTAATTCACAAAATAAAACTAATTTATTATTGCGACTTTTAATGTTAACAAACCAAATAAGAATTTCTACAAAATTCTTGAAACGATTCCGTTGTTTTGTAGGGTTGCCCTTCCCTTCCGATATTCTTTTTAAAGTCAAGGGTTTTTTCCTGTCTTGCAGGCTCTATTTATACCACCGCTCCGCTCCTCCATTATCCTCAAATGGTCTCCAATAATTTGTTTGGGGCGTTTCAAGTGGCCGCCAAAACGCGATTATTAATAGATTGCCACTATTTTATATCACTCATTAACTAGTAGTAGTAGATGGGCACAATGGACCCTTTTTGACATATCCCTCGTGCACCCCTTCATTTTGCCTGACACATCTTTGTCGAGCGAAAAAATCTTTAGACTGGGTAGCAAGTATACACAGTGGACCGCCGGCTTTACACCCCTTCCGAAGAGTGGTCCTGCTACATGTTAGACTTACATCTATCTAACATCGCTACCCACACAGCAGAACTTGGTCTAGAAGGTAAAACATTTCTTCCCAGCAGCTCAAAGTCATATGTGTTGACCCGGAAATCCCCTGGTTTTTGCTGTTGGGGGTTTTTCCACACTCAGAATGGCCAAAGTCCAGCCAGTCATCCATCCAAAGTGCCCGAAGTCTCAGCCTTCTGCCTTGAAATGTTCCTCGCTGACCGAGAGCGGAGGTCACATCATTTTGGCATCTGCGCTGTAGAGACCCAAATAACGCGGGATGTTCCTTATTTGACGACGAAGGTTGTTTAAATTCGCTGGGTGTGGTTGGTTATTTTATGCTTCATACGCCAGGTATAGTCCTATCATCATCATCATCATAGGCAATCACTCGATACCGAGTATGATTTTCCTCTATTCTGTATCGTCGCTATCTGTTGTGCGTTTTTTAATGGCTATGTAAGCCAACTCTCAAGCCGCACACCCTTCCACAGTCCGGGCACACCCAGTCTCCGGCAGCAGCCGGGTGTAGTTGGTCATCCATTCTTCCATTTTGTCGCTCCTTTCTACGTTCTCTCCTTTCCGTCTCTAGTCTACGTCGTTGCTCTTCAAAAATTTGTGCTCCCTCATGGACTGTTCGGCGCCATGAAGTCCTATCGTTTGCCCTGGTCTCGAATTTGTTTATATCGATGTGATCCTTCATCATATTGCCTCTGAGAATGTCCTTTACCTTTTTTGTCGACCTCCTTGATTTCTCTTTCCCTCCTTCAGTTGTCCATAAAATATCTGCTTTGGGAGACGTGTTTCGGGCATGCGGATAATGTGACCAGTCCAACGAAGCTGGTGCTTGAAGATAAGGGCTGTTGTTCTGGCTTCTTCTAAAACACTTATGTTTGTTCGTCGGTCTTGCCATTTGATTCCCAGTATTCGTCTTAAACAACTTTGGTGATATTTTTCTAGTCGTTTGATATGCCTTCTGTAGGTGGTCCACGTTTCGCATCCGTATGTTAGAGTTGGTATTATAACTGTGTTGTAGTCACGAAGCTTGGTCTCCGCATTGATGTCGTGATTGTTGAAGACTCTCTCCAAACGCCGTCTATTAGCTAGCTCATTTTAGGCAATGCTGTGTTTCTGCGTCAATAGTTGCGTTTGATGATAGGTGGCTCCCAAGGTATGGGTAATGTTCCACGTTCTGCAGAGAATGGCCATTTATGGAAATGTTTGGAGCTTGGGGATTCGTACCTGGTTCTGGTTGGTGAAGAATTTGTGTTTTGGCAAGATTGACCTCCAGGCCAATGCTTTTGTAGGCTTGGTTAAATGCGTTGATTACCAGCTGTAGACCTTCCTCTGTATCGGCCATTACGACGTTGTCATCGGCGTATTGCAGTTCGATTACCGAGGTTGTCGAGACCTTAGTTTTTGCTCGCAGTCTGCCTAGGTTAAGTAGGCCACCGTCGAATCTATATAGAATTTCCACTTCCGGCGGTAGATGTTCCTCAACAAAGTGAAGCATGGTACCTAAAAATATAGAGAATAGGGTGGGCGCAATAACCCATTTTTGTTTAACGCCTGTCGTAATCTGGAGTGACTCCTGGTCCATCGTTGCTCAGGACTGTTGCATTCATACTGTCGTGTAGTAGTCTAATAATTTGAATATATTTTTGAGGGCATCCAGCTTTTGCCAGTATTTTCCAAAGAGCTTCTCTGTTGACCGAGTCAAATGCTTTGACTAGGTCTATGAAGGCCATGAAGAGAGGGCGATTTATTTATAGTCCTATGTTACCCTGATGATTCCTAACAAGGATGAAACAGGCCTGTAGGTTTTTGCACTATCCATTAGATCTTGGAGGCCTGGTCGTAATGAATTGAAAAGCAAAATGTGCGTCCGATGCCACGATTCTTTTATTTATTTACTTTTCACGGACCAGAAACCTACTTTTCTTTTTCTATTGTTTATATTCACATGAATATTGCCAATCAAAATCGAAATAGGTAGGTTACTGTATAGACACTCTAAGGGGTGAAGTTAGTACCTGCGGATAGCCTTAAATCTTCCAAGAAGTGATTAGGCACGTTCGATACTTACAAAAAATAAAAGTTTAAAATGTCATTTTCAATTTTTACACGTACTCCTGGAAAACCCAAAATTTGTATTATGATTACGGTAGTGCGTGCCACTTTTATGGCCAGTTTTTGTATGCCATTTTGCGGCGCTACTATAGTAGAATTAACTCAATCTTTATAGGCGAGTCAAAAGCCAATATTGTAATCACTTAATTGCAGCGATATAGATTACCTGACAATCATGATGAAATGGGCTTTGACTGCGCCATTAATATATACAAATCAAAATGGCGTACGGCCGAACGAGGCGCTTGCATAGAGATACATTTTATTCTTGATTTTTGCGTTTTGCGTTTTAAAATTAATTTCTTTAGTCGACAGATTTTCTCGTTTTTTTCATAATTGTTACAATTGGCAAAAATATTTTTATATATATGTTATATATATATATATATATATATATATATATGAGGTGTAGCAATAATATAGGGCATGGAAAAAAGCTATTTTTTTACTGGGACTTTCCATCCATTATAGGATCAATGCCCAGTGTTAGCCAATTTTTATGCAAAGTTTAAAGGCAAACACAAAATATCCATGCACCTAGCCGGGATTCGAAACCGGAACCTTCCGTGCGCACGGAAAAAATCTATTCTATATTTAAGAATGAAAAATTACATTTGCTTTAAGTATATTATTCTTAGTATAAGAATAGGGATTATTCGAATTAAGAAATTAGCCATTCTTGATCTACTAAGGCTCTTATACTTAAATGGAAACCAAATATACTTTAAATAAGAAGAGGCGGTAATTTAAATCAAAACCAAAGCTATTATTAAATCAAATGCCTTGTAGAGGTAAACCGATAAGAGGTTATTATTCTTTCAAAAAACAGGCAGTTTACTTGGACTAAAACCAGAAATTCTTCTTTGAAAGCGAAAGCATATTAAAACCAAGTTGAAAAAAAACTTGTCACAAGAAAAAGATAAATCTTGACCTAAAATATGTTACGAATTGATTGAATCATACTTTAAACTTAGTTTAACTACAAAGGTTTAATTTGGATCAAGTCCTTTTATTATTGCTATAAAGCCCTAGTTATTTTTAAAATAAGAAGAGCTGTACTAAAAACAAAAAATATCACAATATCGAATCGAACCGTAAGACCGCTTGGCTAATCCATTCTCCCTCTTTGTTGTTTGGTATGAGGGCAACAAAGACTTAATGACCTTAAGTTTTAGTTTTTATCTCAACATCTATCATTTAATATAGGCAAAACTATACTCCTATATCTTTAGTTTAAAGGTTGGGATTATTATAAACGCCTAAAAAGTTAAATACTTCCCTTATATTAATAGGAGAAACCGAGTATCATTATGTATACCCACGGTTGTTAAGAAGTGTGGATGAAGTGGCGGAAGCATCTATTGTTTGGCACGGTCTTGACCGCCTCCTTTGCAAGAGCGCTTCAGAGCGTGCTGTCGCAAAAGTCGGTTCGAAATTGTGGTCATAACATCTCGCTGGCAGTTTGCGGAAGTTTTCTGATATATGCGTGAGCCGCAGAAATTCCGCACTGGAAGTACACCACATAATCCGCCTATTGAAATGTGAGTCTTTTCAATTTGTATCCAACAATCGTGTTGATTTGATTCTGCTACAGGACTGAATCAGCATGGTTATAGGAGAAGGTTGACGTGCTTACGCTACGTTATAGTAAAATAACATTGTTATATTAGCATATATTATATATATGCTACTTTTGTTTTAATTACAATTAGTGTTAAGTGAAATATAAGGTTGGTTTCAGTCAAATATAAGAACTATTTGAGGTAAGTATAATTTTTTTTCAATAAGTATAAAATATTATTTGATTGAAAGATACTTACTTTTGCGTTAAAAACATGTTATTGTCGTTCGAATAGCATTTGACATCAATAGAACCTAAAGCAGTGTTCGAAACAAGCAAAGAAAAAATTTGAATTAAGTATAGCGTCCGCTTAAAGTAAAAAACCACATTGTCTTAAAATAAGTATGGACCTATATTTGAATTATCATATAAATTACACTTGTCTCAACGCTAGTCATGCATTATATTTAAGAATAGGATATTACTTGGATAAAGAATAACTAGAGTTAAGGATATCGAAGATGAAGCTATTCTTGGATCAAGATTAATAATCTTGTTCCAAGAAGAGCTTTTTTTCCGTGCGGCAGGCAGATACGCTGTCCACTACGCTACGGCGGCCGGCTTCGAAAAAAGCTAAAATTTATCGTGGGATATTAAAAAAAAAATTGTCAGTTTAAATTATGTATGGAGGCTATTGAGACCGTCAAAAAAAAGTTTTTTTATTTCCACTAAAAATAAGTAATTTGGGTCAAAAAAGACCTAGATACAAAGTTTTTGTCATGGTGTCTGTCTGTCTATATGTCGGTAACACGATTACTCAAAAACTGCTTAACCGATTTTTATCAAAATTGGCACACAGCTGATTAGTTTTTGATAGGGTGAGGGTTGGCAAGAGGGTAGAAGAGGGAATTAAGCTTTTAAAACATTTTTAACTCACGTACCGTAGCAGCTAGCGACACGCGGTTTTCACACATTAAGATAGATAAATGCATTTTCAAGAAAAAAAACTGAAAACATATTTTTTTAATTTTGAAAAAAAAAATTTAACAAAAAATAAATATTTTTTAAAGGTTTTATGGCCTGCTAACGCCATTTATTTTTTATTATTTCCAAGTTTTAAATATAACTTTCAAATCGAGTATACCTCTTATTTAGCAACAAAGTTTTCTTAGCTTTCCACCATTCTTTAAAGTGACTTTTCTAGAATCAGTTACTCTCTTGCTGATGCTGCGGTCGCATCATCCAAAATGCGGTCAAAAATACTAAATGTAATACGAAATAATGGTGATAACATTACAACAAAAATAAAATAGCGGTATCAGTTACAAGCAAGAAATTGAGGTTATTGTAAAGTTTGTTTCATTTTGAGATTTAACGCTCACGTTGTAACGTTTGCGAGATTTGAAGATCTTAGCTGTGGTTATAGTTTGAACCCCTGCTGCAGTACTAAGTTGGAACATTACAAAAAATAATGAATAAAGTAAGTGTTGTCTGATTGGTAGTTTTTTTGTAAGGACAATTAGAAAAAGCGTATTGCGTATGGTTTTTGGCGTCCTCTGTACATCCTCTACAGGGTATAAAAAACATTTTTTTTTGCTGCTCCTACAAGCTTCAAATGTGCTTCTAAAATAAGCGATTTCAAAAAATTTCAGGCGTATTTTTTGGCTTACCCTGTACACATACGGACATTAATACTAATATCAAAAATGTAGGTCGTTATGTGTTGAATCAGATCTGCAGAAACCATTATTATCCCATCTTTAGTTTTGTCGTAAACGAAGCTTCAGCTTAGTAAAAAACGGCCATTTTTGTAACTTTAAGTCTAATTTCTAGCTCACCCTGTACATATTGGGATGATGAAAATTCCTCATTGGAGTCCTCTACTCAAATTTAACCGAAACACATCCCCCATAAGAAAATGGTGGGGTTCTTTGCCACTTTTGCCTTTGGCAAGTTCCAGCAATACTGAAAATACGTATACATCAAATATATCTGACTTTTAATTTTCTTACTCCAAATAGCACGTTTTTTTGCTAAAGGACAAAATTGCAATATCGGCTTATATCTCTGTTTTTTAAAGACATGCGGCTTTTCTGAAGTCAGTTACTCTTTCTTCCATGACTTTATATATACAGGGTGGGCTAAATTCCCTCGGATTTGGGGGTTTTGGGTACCTGGCAAGATAGCCAAAAAATTGTATACATGTCCTGGGTTGGATTTTCGAGACAAGCTTAAATAAGAAAACTGCATCTCGATATGTTAAGAGGTTTTTGAGAAACGGGGGCTTTTTGAAATTTTGACAAAGAACTCAACCGTCAAACTGAAATTTCCCTAACGCATCTAGTTTTTGAGATATAGCCTAAAGTTGGTATTTCTCTTATGGAATGACCTTTTTTTTCTTTGTTTTTTTAAAACAGCATAAAATTCCCTTTAAAATGATGTATCACACTTTATGTTTTATTTTTTGTATTTTTTTTATATATTTATTTTTTCGATATTTATTTATTTTTTTAATTATTATCTTTTAAACTTTTTTAACGTTATTTTATTATAAAGTAAAATTAAAAAGATAAAATAAATATAATTGTTCGTAAAAAGTAATAAAAATATAAAAAATACATAAAAATAAAAAAATACAAAAAATAAAACACAAAGTGTGATACATCATTTTAAAGGAAATTTTATGCCGATTTTAAACATCAAATAAATAAAGGGTCATTCTATATGAAAAATACCAACTTTGGGTGATATCTCAAAAAGTAGATGCGTTAGGAAAAATCCAGTTATAAGGTTAAGTTACTTGTTAAAATTTCTTCAAAAAAGCTACTTACGTGAAATCAATATTCCTATAAATAAAGAAATTATAGACCCCATCCCAAAATGCAGAAGTACCCAAAACCCCCAAACCCCAGAGAATTTAGCCCACCCTGTACAATGGATCAAAATAAACTACTTGCCATTATTTTGTCAAATTATGTTTGACGGGCTGGATCCTTTTCTAAAATTCTATTTTTTAATATGTTTGCTTTTTTGCTTTTAGATTTCAACAGTGTTTATGTACTTAAAATAATTAAACACATAACTTTTTTGTAAATAGATCTATTAATAGAAATCTATTAAAATCGAATCAAACTCTTTCTAATAATTTAGAATGATTACTTGCCAATTATTTTAATTTTTTTTAATCAATATTTTGTATCATATTATTTTTTAAATACTTGTACTGGGCAGGTAGACTTTAATATCATTTTATAGTTATACGCTTCGGTCATTATTTTCGTTTCTCTGGTTTTAAAAATATGAATTCTGAAAGTTAAAATACACCTGGGGCTCGACTCCGGGTGTATTAGCTATAACTATGCACATCGCACAAAAGTCGTTCAAATGACGTCCTACTATGAAACGGTCAAGTTTGCCTCAGCATGCGCATTAGCTACTAAAATATCGATCGGGCACGTGATGGTTTCGTCCAATATAGCCAAATGGTGTCCCTCTTGCAAACAAAATCGTTCTTGGGACTTTTTAAAATTTTGATCAATTCGAGAAAATTCTGGTGCATCCTTTTAAATGGGACACCCTGTATAAATTGCCGTAAAAAAAGGATTTCTCGTATTTTTGTAATCTGCATTGCACCAATAATATATTTTATTAACAAAATTTACGACAAATAATAAGAAGAAAACATTATTTTGTTCCCCGCAACTATCCCTACCTAATTTTTGGACCTTTATAACACCGGTTTCCAACCAGTCATTAAACTATAATATTCGGTCCCTTCCGTGCACCATTTTCTATAAAGCTAAAATCCCCTTCACACTGAATGTCGTGCGCTCATGTTGCTATTTCTTTTTTTATATGGCAAGTCACTAAAGCCTCATTAAAATTTTAGAAGGATGCACTTTGCTCTTTTGGGGCTAGTTGCACCTCAGATCCAACGGACTCAGAAAACCATCTCAAGTGAATTGTATACTTAGCTTTTTTTTTATTAGTGGTAAGTGAAGTTTCTATTAGCCCCAAGTGATGAGTTCAATAGCTGCAAGTAAAACAACCTACTTAGACCCGAGTTTGTTAACCCTTAGTGATTTATCTACTTACCAATATGCGACGACTCACTTAACTTTCCCCTTACTTAGGGTTAGTGAATTTTTTTACTAGTTTGGTAACCCTTTGTAATTTATCTACTTACCAACATACGAAAAGTCGCTTAACTTTCCCTTCACTTAGGGTTAGTGACTTTTTCTACTAGTTTTGGAAAAGTGTCGTAGTACTAACACCATACCATTGTGTAAGATTTTTAAGCCATAATACTACACTATTATCAATTCTAAAAGTTTATATAATATTAATATTCAAGTTTTCGTTTTTTGATGGTAAATAAAACTTCAAGATCTTTATTTATTCCAAGCAGAACATCCAAGATATCCTTAGTATAATAACACCACATCTCAAATGCCTTTAACTTTTTGCGAATAGCCTCAGTCAGTATCCATGCTTCCATGCCATAATCTAAGATGTTAAAAACATAACACCGAAGCACACAAATTCGGAGAGTAGTATTAAGATCGCTACTGCACAACACTGATTTCATTTTGATAAAAGATGATCTGACCTGTTCAATTCTTGCAAGAACTTCTTGCATGTTGTCCCAGTTCTCATTGAGGAGGCAACCCAAGTATTTGTATAAATCCACGCGTTCGACTTGCTGTCCCTCCATTTTGTTTTTCCAACATTTAAGTTAATCCCGAATTGCGAACTTTTGTCATCAATTTGATTCACAACTTTTGCAGGCTTTGTAGCGTGTCTGCTATTATGACAGTATCGTCGGCATATCGCAGTTATGTAGTGCATCCTCTACTATTTTGTTACTATAGATATTAAACAACAGCGGAGACAATATACAACCTTGGCGCACACCTCTTCTTATTTGGACTTCTTTGGACAGTTGGTCAACTTTTATTTGAACTGTCTGATTCCAGTATAGAGTAGCGATTATCTTTAGATCTCGGTCATCTAGACCAACTTGTTTTAGCGATTCTATGAGCTTTTCGTGTTGGACTCGATCAAACGCATTCTCATAAACTATGAAACAGGTATATACTGGCACCGACAAATCCCTAGACCGCTGAACTAAGAGTTGAATGCCAAACAGGGCCTCTCTTGTCCCGAACACACCACGAAATCCAAACTGTGTGTCGCATTTTCCATAAATTCTTATATGAATAATCTTTAGAAACAAATGACTCATTAGGCTAATCAGGCGGCAATCACTACACTTCTTTGCTAAATCTTTTTTTGGCAGTATAACAAAAAAGTTTGACCAGCGTATTTACCGAATCTTCGTTTTTTAATAGCTTTAAAACCTCAGTGTATACTTCGTCTTGCCCTACCGCTTTTCTGTTTTTAGCTGTAGATATTGCGTATTGTACTTCATCTGATGTTATATCTATGCCTTGGTTTGAGAATGCCTCTGGCTGTTCGGATCGGTTATCGGTAAAGAGATGTTCTATATAGCTACACCATTCTTTAAGATTTTCTTTGGTATCCGGTATGATTTGCCCTGATTGTCCACAAGGATTCCATCTTGTCTTGGGAAAACGCGAAAATTATCTGATTAAGCTTTAATCATGATAAACACTTTTCAGTCGACCAATAAAAATCCGTCAAAACGCTTATATTCCGCGGTTTCAACCTATTTCTTTATAAGCGCATAAAGCATTGGTCTATCTACCTCTAGGTTGTCGGATCGAACCCCGTCAGCGCATCGAACTTTTTTTATAATTTGTTTTTATTTTTTTTCTTAGGGTGTATTGTGATAGGACATGGTTTTTAGAGCTCAAAAATATATTTTTTATTTTATTTAAAGCAATATTTTAGAAGTTATACTACTTTTGCGCTGCTATAGATTTACTAACGATTACTAGATACTAGATATCTCACAGACGGTAAGTGAAGATTTTACTTATGGTTAATAGGTTATTTCATAACCTTAAGTAGGTGAGAAAACTTATGGTAAGGAGACAATTTACTTGTCTCATATTGAAATGAAGTGTTTACTTGGGGCTAATCCATTCTTACTTAGGATTAGTGGATATTTTTCTCAGTGCAGTGTCTTTATTTTCTACGTGAAAGAAAATTCGATGGGATCGAGTACTCCCTCACAGATTTCCACCAATCGCAATGCCAAACGATGTTACGAGTTAGGTTAGGTTGGTTGATTATGAGTGGTGCAATGATGCACCCTCCACTGCGACCTAAAAGGTCTATTGTAGCTCATACCTGTTTTATAAGTCACTCATCCCAACTTCCCTGATAAAAAAAATCTTGGGGCACTTTTAACCCAGGGCCAAATATTTTCGCCCCTGTTCTCATTAGTCCTACGCAGGGGCATAGGATATTTACCGGCGTTTCGCCCTCTTCGCCACAGAATCCACAAATCGGTGTATTGCTCACTCCAATTCTATTCATGTGTTGGTTGAGTCGGCACTGGCCTGCATACAGACCTGTGATTATTTTCAGGCTGTTCCTTGATAGTTGCAGGAGCTGCTTTGCTCTACGTTTGTCTGGCTTTTCCAGAAAGGCTTTGGAGTGCTGTTTTTCCGGAGTTGAGCGCTAGTGCTGCAGCCCTTTTCTTTCAACCCACTCGGATAATTCCCTATTGACCGTGGCTTTAGTTAGTCCAAAGCAGGGCTCTGGCCCTAAGAACGCAGATTCCGCTCCTGCCTTAGCAAGAGAATCGTCTTTTTCATTTCCTTTAATTCCTGTGGGGCCCGGGACCCATACAAGAGTGATTTTATTGGTTTTAGCAGAGTTTGAAGGCAGTTCCAAACTAAAAGTGATTGGATCTGGTTACGAGTTGCAAAATGCCAAATAAACACGACCGGGTGATACCCGACTCATCACCATTTCTCTTGAAAAATCTCCTTTAGGGCCGGTTTATCAACAGAGGCTTACCCCATGGGTTAGGGATAACCCTGGGTGTTTATCCCTTCAGGGACAACTGCTAACTCGAAAGTTATCACAGGAAAATGTTAACCCGCGCTCTCACGCCAAGTTAGCGTATTTGACCCTGAGTTAACATCAAAACTTTTCGTTATTTTTTAGGTTTATACAATAATGTAATCGGAAATAAATAAATTTATAGTGCCTAATTTTATATCTCGTGTTTTCTTTTTACATAAAAATATGAATTACTAAATTTATCGATAGACGATCCTCTTCACCAAGAAGCGGAAGATAGTTGGGCTCAAACCACCAGTTATGTACGGACAACCGCTGACATTGTCGCGGGAAGTAAATTACTTGGGGGTGGTGTTGGACGACAAACTAAACTAGAACGCTCGCATTGACCATGTGAAGACCAAGGTTAATGGGACGTTCTGGCAAGTTAGGAGGCTAATAGGTAGGAAATGGGGCCTGAGCCCTAAGGTGATATACTGGATCTACATCACCATCATACGACCAAGGATCCAGTGGGGTTCCGTGGTTTAGTGGAAAGGAACCAGTACCGATAAAAATGCTAGGAAGCTAGACAGCCTGCAAAGACTGGCAGCCGTAGGCATTACTGACGCAATGAGGACGACCCCAAACTCAGCCCTAAACATTGTCCTAGGACTGCCGCCGCTCCCCCTCTGGATCAGAGGGGAAGCGATTGCAACGCACTTAAGAATCAGGGATGCGGGGCTGTGGAAAAGGGGAAGCGAAAGGGTCGGGCACCTGGCTATCGTCGGGATGGCGGAAAGGGAAATACTCCTTTCAGCATACAGAATCGAAAACCCAGAATACAAAATCAGGGAAACGAGGAACCATACCACCTAGAGAGGCATGGACTAGGAACGAAGTCGACCTTTCAGGCAATGCCATGATCTGCTTCACAGAAGGATCAAGGCTAGCAGACAAGGAATTGACTGGCAGCCGCACGAGAGGAAGAATTAAGGACCGGAGCAGAAGATAAGGTCCACATATGCACGGACAGCCAGGCTGCCATAAAAACACTTTGTAAACCTACAATGCCAAAAGCACTGGTCCAGGAATGCGCGGACGCCCTCCAGGATCTAGCAGGGGAAAAAAAGGTTGAACATGTTTGGGTTCCAGGACACATGGGGATCCCAGGTAACGAGATGGCGGACGAGCTTGCAAGGAAAGAGTCAGCTCAAGCATACGTCGGACCGGAACCATGTCTGGGATTTACCAGAGGTCAGATGAAATCTGCCACCAAGGAATGGATCCATACAAGACTAAATCAGGAGTGGCAACACACATGGGACGCCAGGCAAGCCAAGAAGCTCATCCAGGGCTTCAGCAAAACAAAAAGAGACTGGTTACTGCGCAGGAAACGGAACAGAGATAGGACCCCTAATAGGAGTCCTCACTAGACACTGCGCGCTTCAAAAGCACTTGGCACGGATGAAGGGACTCAACCTGCGGAGAGTGCTAGGAAGAGGATGAATCCTCACATTTGCGAGGTGTCCAGCCTACAGAGGAATCAGAGAGGGAATTTTCGGAGAGGAAGTGTTTGAGCAGGAACACCTTTCGACGCTGAAATGGTCGGATATCCTGACCTTTATCCAAAGAACGGGAAGGTTCGACCATGGTGGAGTGGGAGCGTGAGGGGGAAGCTCTGGGGGATGGTGAAAAGGTCTCGCGTAAAGCCTAGTCGCCGGGCCAGGAGCCCCCCCCCCCTTTATTCTACTACTGCTACTACTAAATTTATCGATAATGCAATAATTAAATTGCATTGTATTGCAGGCAGCCACTTTCACAAATAATCACTACCACTCTATGTTCATAATTCATAGCACTTTTTCTCCATAGGAAGTGTTTTTTACTTTGCCTCCTGCCAGGAGTTTGGTTAACTTTTCCTCCCTCTACCTATTCTACTATTTTCGTTGTTTTATCATATTTCTTTTGTTAAAAATATACTTAAGTATATATTTAAAGTTTTTTTTTTAAACCTCAACATTTTTTTACAGAAAATGGTAGTGGAAAAAATCCGATACATTCCGATACGTTCTTTTGCACCATATAATTTTTTTGTACTTATTGCAAATTTTAATTCAAATTTGGACGTTTTTTCTGTAAAATTTTAACCTTTTTTTTCAGATATTTTGACTCGGATTTGCGAAATCTCTGGCAAAACAACTAAAGATGTTTAAAGTAAACATTTTGTCTAAGAAAAAAAATACAAAAAATAACAGAAAAAAGTATGTTTATGAGCAGAAAAATTAATAAAATCGACAAAAGTGAGCTGCAATCGTTACATAATTAATGCCAACCTTCGACGAACCCGAGAGTTTACCAGCCCTGAGTTAAAAAAGCTTGGCTAAACACTTTTCGACTTAACTCGAGAGTTAGCCTAGAGTTAGAGTTGACTCAGGGTCCCTTAGTCCCGAGCAGTAGTATTTGTCAAGAGAATCAGATATCGGCAAGTCGTGTTTATTTGGCTTTCACGCAACTGACAGCGTTTGGCTTTGCAATTGGTACATATATGCGAAAACGTACTCCTTTCCATTGAACTTTCTCTCACATCAAGAATAAAGGTCGAGGAGTTAAACTTCAAATTTTTTTATTTTATCTGATTCTCTATCTCCTGAAAAAAATATTTTAAGCGCAAACCAACAGAAGCACCATGTTAAAAAAAAAAACATTAAATCATCTATAAAAGATGTATTGCCTAAAGCACTAACTTTCTAAAAATGCATAATGGTGAAGGGTGTTAATTTGTATTTTACGATTCGCAGTATCGACCACGAAAAATTTACCGTGAAACCCAAAACCGCGCGACACAAAATCGCGCAAGTTTTTACACCGCAAACTCTAGTAGCGCGCCTACGAATTCCGCGCAAGTTTTTACAGTGCCAAGTAATTACCGCGCTTACAAAAATGTCGCCTTTACAAGTAGCGCGAAAGGCATATATCGCGCAAGTTATTGCAGGGTTAACCAAAAACCGCGTCTAAAAATATTTAGAGCGCAAAATAAAAGTTTTCTTTTCCATTTTCACACCCTCCTCATTGCACAGTGAGTTAACCCAACCCAGCCAACCGCGGCAATCAACTCAAAATTCAAAATTCAATATACTCTATTGTCAAAAAAATACAATTGATTTTTATGGACAAAGTCCTGTTTGTAAAATTTAAATAAAGTACAAATCACAAATCGAGTCGCAATTCCACCATAAATATCTTAGTTAGAATCTGTAGTTGGCGCTTTTATTAGATCAGATCACATTAGATTTCATCACATTATTTAAAAAACATTATTTCACAATGTAGCACATATAGGTATAAAAGACACAATTGCAAGAGCAGTAAGATTAAAATTATATTATAATTACAAAAATTTATCAAAAAACCATTTATTTTTTTAAGCAATGAAAAAAACAAAAAAACGACAAAAAACAAAAATAATAAAAATAAAAAACAAACCAAAAATGACAAAAAAAATATATATAAAATAAAATTAAAAAAAAAATAAAAAAAGGCGTAGTCAGCAACTTAAAACAAAACAGGACGAAAAATCTGCAACTAACTGACTAAAACGTATCGTTAATAAACTCATTAATGTCATAATATGCCTTTTCGAACAAAAGGGACTTATTTTCGAAATTTTTGGCAAGTTTCATTGGACTTGCAGTAATCTGGCAGTTTGTTATAGATTTTATTACTATTATAATATGATCGACTGTTTGACGAGATTATATCAAGGAATAGATAGTGGTATGTTATTTCTGCTACGAGTATTATAAATATGTGAAGCAGTTACATCCCTATATTTAAAAAAAAATTGAACATACTGTTTCTAAAATGAAGAAACACACCAAGGTTAAATTTTTTTCTTTTATATGATGATCCCTAAGCTTGGCACCATATATGAATCGGATAGCTCTCTTTTGTAAAGTAAATACTGAACCAAATAATTGTTTGGTTCAGCAACCACAAAAAGCAATTCCATATCTTACATGAGACTCTACTAATGCAAAGTAGGTAGTTCTCGCCATCTCTGATCCAAGCTCTGTAAATGTCATTTTTACAGCAAAACAACCTGAGGGTAGTTTTTGTTTAAATTTTCAATATGTATGTCAAACTTCAATCTATCTTCAATATGTAAGCCTAGGAATTTAGTTTGCATCACAGCAATCTTTAATTTTTCTAATATCTTCAAAAAGCATTGATTTAAGTAATTCTTGATCTTTGTGATGCCACTTGAGTGGTGCGTCGTCTGCAAAGTTTATTAGCAGCCCCTGAATATCAACTAGTATCAAGTCATTTATAGATAATAAAAAAAGTTAAGGTCCCAACACCGATCCTTGGAGAATACCGTGACTAATTGACATTTTCTCTGATCTCAGATTATCATTTTTTACAAACTGATCTCGTCCAATTAAATACGATGACAGATACGATACTGAAATTTCTCTAAAACCGTAAACGTTTCATTTTTATATAAGTAAATCTTGATTGAGCCAATCAAACGCTTTGGAAAAATCGCAAAAGATTGCTGCAGCAAACTCGTTGTTATTTAAATAAAAAAACAAACTGTCCAAAAGTAAACACATAGTGCCACTGGTACTCAAAGACTCTTGGAAATCAAATTGAGACCTACTGATAACTTTTTGTTCTTTTAGAAAACATAACATTTGCCTTTTCAAAATCTTTTCAATGATTTTTGATAGTGTTGGTAACAGAGATATTGGTCTATAATTTGATGGTTCCTGATGAGATCCTGATTTATACAAGGGTATGACAACAGCAGTTTTTAAAAAGTTAGGAAATAAACCTGAAGAAAAATTTCTATTTATTGCCTCCGCCAGTATATATTAAGAACGCTGTCATTCAGGTTAAAAAAAATCTTTATTGACATATTGTCTAGACCACAGCTATTTTTATTTCTAATTTCTGAAAGAATTACTTATAAATCTTCTAAATTTGTAGGCTGGATGGTAAAAGTTTCATGGACATATGAACCTTGTAAATAGTCAAGGAGGTTTAAAGTGGTATGTAAATTTTTTGTTAAATTGCTTGCCATTTAACAATAATACTTTTCTATGGCAACAAAGACGATATTTCAGAATTTTCCCCGTAAAATAAAACGAATTGGAGAAAATCCCTTTAATTTTGCAATAAATTATTTAAAAATATTTAAATTCCAAAAAAAAATGAATTTGAAAAAAAAAGTCCAAAAATCCGGCTCGAAGGACCAAAAAATGTTCACAATCGATAGAACATTCTTACGTGAATTTGCCCAACTTGCCTCGTATTATTAGCCCCGCAAATGACCAAAAGTAGCACAAAAAAAAATCTGATTTAGATGAACAGAAAGAAGTACGTCAGAATTTAACAGGATTCCTAAAATCCTACCTTCTTCTGTTGTCTTCTTCACCAGGGTGCCGGCACCATCACGTGACAAATGAGGGGTTGGAATCTTGACTCCCAAAAGTGAGGTTATCTTCTCTAAAGGATTCCAGTTAACTAATCAAATTCTAAATATAGGTAACAAACCATAGACGCGAATTTTAAAAGGTCTTGCTGTGTCACTTTTGAATTATATAAAAAGGTAAAAGGCAAAATTTATTGAAAAAGAAAACAAATATTAAAAAAACTGAAAACTAAACAGTGTGTTTGAACGGAAGATGGCTGTGGCACCGGAAATCTAACGAAAAAACAAGAGTTTTTGTACTTTAGTGCAAAATGAACTTCTTGGATTTCGATTGCTCACACAGGGTGGAACCTAGGACGACTCCGTTTCGTCCTTATTAGGGACTCATCAGCTAGGTGTACCACAACAACAGAAAACCTCGGTAATGCTTATGTGCCAAAGATCACGGCTCAAGCAGAGCGAATTTTTGTCGAGTACCGACCATGGTGCCCTCTGTGTGAATCTCCGACAACCAAGAATAAAACCCACTGCATAAGCAATAGGTGCGTGGCGTAGCATCGATCCTGCGAGATACATATTAAAACGCCATCTGTATGCAGGTTTCGTCTACGAGCATGCGATTATAATCGCAAAACAACCGAAAATGCGGTACTGCACGATTTAAAAAACAAACGGAAGATGGCTATGGCACCGTAAATCTAACGAAAAAACAAGAGTTTTTTGTACTTTAGTGCAAAATGAACTTCTTGGATTTCACATCCAGGATGACGCTGTTTATTCCTTATAAGGGACTCGTCAGCTAGGTGTACCACAACAACAGAAAACCTCAGTCACGCTTATGTGCCAAAGATCACGGCTCAAGCGGAGAGAATTTCTGTCGAGTACCGACCATAGCGCCTTCTCTCTGATTGAGTCTTTTCGTTAGATTTACGGTGCCACAGCCATCTCCCGTTTTTTTTTTAATCGTGCAGTACGGCACTTTCGGTTGTTTTGCGATTATAATCGCATGCTTGTAGACGAAACCTGCATACATATGGCGTTTTAATATGTCTCTCGCAGGATCGATGCTACGCCATGCACCTACTGCTTATGCAGTGGGTTTTATTCTTGATTGTCGGAGATTCACACAGAGGGCACCATGGTCGGTACTCGACAGAAATTCTCTCCGCTTGAGCCGTGATCTTTGGCACATAAGCGTGACCGAGGTTTTCTGTTGTTGTGGTACAACTAGCTGACGAGTCCCTAATAACGACGAAATGCGTCATTCTAGGTTCCACCCTCTGTGTGAGCCATCGAAATACAAGAAGCTCATTTTGCACTAAAGTACAAAAAACTCTTGTTTTTTCTTTGATTTTGTTTTTAGCATCTTTTAAACGATGGTTATAATAGCGGTGTTTTGCAGATTTTATCTACTTACGATATAAATGTCTGCACTGTTTAGAAAAACACTTTCGCGATATTTTTACAGGCGCGGTTGTAGAAAAGCTCAGTAATTACGTGCGCGGATTTTGTATATGTGCGGTATTAACCAAACGCGGTAATCACGTACGCTGCATGATTCTACTCATTGCGCGGTTTAAGACAAGCGCGACAATTACTCGCGCGGTATTATGTCGGAAACTTTATGCTCAATCTAATTAAAATTTATGTTCAATAAAAAAATAACAATCTTTGTAATTCTTATTAGTTCTTCTGAAATTAGGCTATTAGTGAAGGGGCATGTGTAATTTCGTGGGATTTTGAATGAAGGAATTTTGTGACTATGTGGGATTAATAGTTCTTTAGTCACATAATCAAGTGTTACCGGGTGTATTGTTCGCATTCGTGTAGAAGGGGTTGATATGACGTCATCTTTTAAGATGGCGGCCAAAAATCCTAAAAAATACAACTTTTGCAACCGGGGCATAATTATACTCGATTCCATATAACTCGATGACGAGGATTCCAAAAAATTTACTTTTGAGGTCATCCGCCCTTAAATGACCTTGAAAATCGCAAAAAACAATGTTTTTTCCATTTTCTTAATAATTCGACGTTTTTTCAGACTAACTTCAACTATTAAGCATATATGCCAAATTCGATCCTTGAAGTTTGATGCAGTTTGAAGCTTCATGAACGTAAAGTAAAATTAACATATTGCGAAAATAACATACTAACCGGCGTTATTCATCAACTATTAAAGGGAAGAGGACCAAATTTGGTAAGAAGGATAAGATGGTCAAGTCCAAAAATACTGTTAAAAAAAATTTGGTTCAGCTATGAAGCGTTTCAATATGGCGGCTGATATATCAAAATGGCGACCTATAACCACATTTTATTTTATCCAATTTCGTAAAAAAGCAAAAATGACAAGGTGGCCATGAATTCTTGTTGACTTATCGCCGCTTACTATGAAAAAAAAGTTTAGTTGATGCATAACCTTGATTTGATTGAGTACAAGTGAAAAACCTGCTTTTTGTTGTAATTTTTCCAATTTAGGACTACGCAACAACTTTAAGTGCCGGAAATGAAATTAACATCTTAGCCATAACTAAAAACTTCATTTAAACCCCTACCATTTTTTTTGATCTGGCTTCCAATATGTTTATGCTATCCCCGGTAGAAATAACCTATATACCTGTCGTTTTTATTAAGTTTAGGAACTTTCTACACGGATGCGAACAAAACATCCGCTGGCACATGAATGTGTGACTAAATAGCTGTAACCTCATCCTTGAATTTTATTATGAATGTTAATAAACAAGTATAGTCATGCCCTACTGGTATAATTAGAATTTTTTATGCTTTTTTGTCCGCCTTTTTGGAAAATAGCATCTAAGTATATGATAATGTATATCTAACTTCTGCTAACTCTCTTATAAATAATGTAAATGACTTTGTTGACTAGACAAGTGAGTAGAACATAAAATTCACGTTCAAGTCTTTTCTACCAGGGTATAGCATAAACACCTTGGACGCCAGAACCAAAAAAAAATTATAGGGAGTTTTAAAATGATGTGTTAAGTTATGGCTAAGATGTTAATTTTATCTCCGGCACTTAAAGTTTTTGCGTAGTGGTTAATTGGAAAAAACACTACAAAAACCTGGTTTTTTACTTGTCAATGATGGTCATATATCAACTAAACTTTTTTTTCATAGTAGGCGGCGATAAGTCAACAATAATTGATATATATGATATAAATAAAAAATGTATAATATGATATATCAGCCGCTATATTGAAACCCATCATAGCTGAATAAATTTTTTTTAACAATGTTACTGGACTCGACCTTCTTATCTGTACAAGCTGTGCTTGTAAATTACGCTTACTTAACTCGGCTTGGTTAAGCAGCGGGACAGTTTGTATTGTTTACTGCCAGAGAGCAGCCTCACTCTCTGCTATGGCCAAGAAGGCTTGGGCACAGTAAATGTTTGAGTAATGCAATTTCTTGTACTGATACCATGAAGTATACTCTCCCTTTCCTTCTTTTAGCATGAATGATTTTGTGAGACTTTGGTTTATTCCTGTAGCCCCCAAGTTCCCTCTATTCCTTTCTATACAGTGCTTATTGTCTTCAACTCTTTTTGTTATGTAAAGGGACATAGAATCGTCTGAGGACCGAAGTGTAACTACTTTCATCCGTTTTGGGTCCATTCTATAGTTTACTGAGATTAGCCCATAGGTTGTGGAACAAGCATTTAACATACCCATTAAGAAACCCAGACTAGCCTTTAGAAATCTTCAGTTATGTGTTCTTTGATCTCGTTGTACCATCCTTGCATTTTAATATTTGCTTGTTTGATCTCATCATCGTCCCATTGTATCCTAGAGTAGAATTTATCATTCATCACTTGAACTCCTTGTCCTAATTGTATCTCTTTGATAGCCATTAGGAAACCTGCTACAGATGCTATTCGTTGGAATGCTATACTTAGATCTGAGCACTTAGGTAAAGCTAGTCTCGTCCTAGTCAAATCATTGAAGAATGTCTTATGCATTATAGTAAAAACAGCTGGGCACAAGCACTCATTCCACTTGGTGGCGTCTTCTGTATTTTGTTAAATTGCATCTGGAATCTCTGTTTGTAGCAACGTGTCTGAGAAGTCACTTGTTATTTTAGCCTTTTTCTCTTCACCGCCTTTAGATATAGTAGATCCAGGGATCCATAGGTCGCTGGTTCGATCCGGCTCGAAGGACCAATGTACAAGCTGTGCTTGTAAATTACGCTTGCTTAACTCGGCTTCGTTAACCAGCGGGACAGTTTGTATTGTTTACTGCCAGAGAGCAGCCTCACTCTCTGCTGACCAAGAACGCTTGGGCACAGTAAATGTTTGAGTAATGGAACTTTTCGATGTAGGTTGAATACTGATTTATTTCGAATCTTACATTTCTTTTTATATCAATTTCTTAAAAACTAATCGTGACAAAAACTCAAAATATATAAAACAATACAAACGTGTTAACTTAATAAATTTATGATATTTAAATCGTGACTAAAGCTCAAATTATATAAAACATGTGAACGTGATAAATTAATAAAATACATATAAACTTAAATAATAAATGTAAACGTATTCAATAATATCTAATTTGTAAATATGAGATGTCGGTCAGTTTATATTATTGAAAGCAAATTTGTGTTGAATTGTTCTAATTAAACATATCTTTCCTACCAAATGTGGTCTTCTTCGCTTTAATAGTTGATTAATAGCGCCCTCTAGTATGTTATTTTTGCAACTCGAAGGATCGAATTTGGCATATATGCCTAATAGCTTGAGGTACATTTGAAGTTAGTGTGACAAAACTTCAAATTATTAAGATTTTTTGATGAAAAAATGGCAATAATTTTGTTTTTTTTGCGATTTTCAAGGTCATTTAAGATCGGATGACCTTAAAAGTTAATTTTTTGGAATCCTGGTCCTCGAATTATATAGCATCGAGTTATATCTTTTATGATTTTTGGTCGCCATCTTGAAAGATGACGTTATATCAACCCCTTCTACATGGATGCAAACAAAACACCCAGTAACACTTGATTGTGTGACTAAAGAGCTATCAATCCCATATAGTCACAAAACTCCTTCATTTAAAATCTCACGGTATAGAAATTATCGACATATGCCCCTACACTATATAGAGGATTACTACTATCTTAAGCTAAACAGCAATCTCATAACGTATGAAATAAACAAATGGAATTGTACAATCGACGTTTCGCTATAATTGCCAATTTTAACTAAAAATTGGCTAAATTAGCAATATAAGGCGACTTGTTTTCCACTTGCTAAGTCACTGCGCTTAGATCAAAGCCAAAACAAAATGACTACCACCAAATAAAAAAAATGCAAATCAGGCAAACACACACACTATGTGTGTGTAAAATGAACGATATTTTTTAATCCAAATGTAACCCTACGTCGTAGCATGTTTGTTGTTAAGAAGAAGTTAAGAAACCTCCAAATCAGTTACTTCAACCGAAAAGAAACTAAAAAGCTAAAGATCATAAGATCTTGGGTGGAAATAACGAAAATTCAAACTTGCATGAGCATCCCACAAGGAACACACAAAAGATCAAAGCGAAAAGAGAAATGATTAAACTATGTTTCGCCCTGGGTACCAGCGTGGGCCATCAGTAGTTTCACTGGTCACCCTCCACTATACATCATTAAACACCATCATACACTCTGATTTCCAACCTTGAACCACTCACAAATAGGCATCGTTCCGCACTGGCACTTACTTATCCAAGTTACCTGATACGAATTCGTCCTGGCGTGTTAATATTTCCAGTAGGATTATGCTCCTAAGGCAATTAAAACAAAGAAGAAGTTAAGAAACCTCCAAATCAGTTACTTCAACCGAAAAGAAACTAAAAAGCTAAAGATCATAAGATCTTGGGTGGAAATAACGAAAATTCAAACTTGCATGAGCATCCCACAAGGAACACACAAAAGATCAAAGCGAAAAGAGAAATGATTAAACTATGTTTCGCCCTGGGTACCAGCGTGGGCTCATCAGTAGTTTCACTGGTCACCCTCCACTATACATCATTAAACACCATCATACACTCTGATTTCCAACCTTGAACCACTCACAAATAGGCATCGTTCCGCACTGGCACTTACTTATCCAAGTTACCTGATACGAATTCGTCCTGGCGTGTTAATATTTCCAGTAGGATTATGCTCCTAAGGCAATTAAAACAAAGAAGAAGTTAAGAAACCTCCAAATCAGTTACTTCAACCGAAAAGAAACTAAAAAGCTAAAGATCATAAGATCTTGGGTGGAAATAACGAAAATTCAAACTTGCATGAGCATCCCACAAGGAACACACAAAAGATCAAAGCGAAAAGAGAAATGATTAAACTATGTTTCGCCCTGGGTACCAGCGTGGGCTCATCAGTAGTTTCACTGGTCACCCTCCACTATACATCATTAAACACCATCATACACTCTGATTTCCAACCTTGAACCACTCACAAATAGGCATCGTTCCGCACTGGCACTTACTTATCCAAGTTACCTGATACGAATTCGTCCTGGCGTGTTAATATTTCCAGTAGGATTATGCTCCTAAGGCAATTAAAACAAAGAAGAAGTTAAGAAACCTCCAAATCAGTTACTTCAACCGAAAAGAAACTAAAAAGCTAAAGATCATAAGATCTTGGGTGGAAATAACGAAAATTCAAACTTGCATGAGCATCCCACAAGGAACACACAAAAGATCAAAGCGAAAAGAGAAATGATTAAACTATGTTTCGCCCTGGGTACCAGCGTGGGCTCATCAGTAATTTCACTGGTCACCCTCCACTATACATCATTAAACACCATCATACACTCTGATTTCCAACCTTGAACCACTCACAAATAGGCATCGTTCCGCACTGGCACTTACTTATCCAAGTTACCTGATACGAATTCGTCCTGGCGTGTTAATATTTCCAGTAGGATTATGCTCTTAAGGCAATTAAAACAAAGAAGAAGTTAAGAAACCTCCAAATCAGTTACTTCAACCGAAAAGAAACTAAAAAGCTAAAGATCATAAGATCTTGGGTGGAAATAACGAAAATTCAAACTTGCATGAGCATCCCACGAGGAACACATAAAAGATCAAAGCGAAAAGAGAAATGATTAAACTATGTTTCGCCCTGGGTACCAGCGTGGGCTCATCAGTAGTTTCACTGGTCACCCTCCACTATACATCATTAAACACCATCATACACTCTGATTTCCAACCTTGAACCACTCACAAATAGGCATCGTTCCGCACTGGCACTTACTTATCCAAGTTACCTGATACGAATTCGTCCTGGCGTGTTAATATTTCCAGTAGGATTATGCTCCTAAGGCAATTAAAACAAAGAAGAAGTTAAGAAACCTCCAAATCAGTTACTTCAACCGAAAAGATTTGCCTATTTGCCTATTTGTGAGTGGTTCAAGGTTGGAAATCAGAGTGTATGATGGTGTTTAATGATGTATAGTGGAGGGTGACCAGTGAAACTACTGATGAGCCCACGCTGGTACCCAGGGCGAAACATAGTTTAATCATTTCTCTTTTCGCTTTGATCTTTTGTGTGTTCCTTGTGGGATGCTCATGCAAGTTTGAATTTTCGTTATTTCCACCCAAGATCTTATGATCTTTAGCTTTTCATGTTTGTTGTTGTTTGTAAGTTTCAGCGCCGCCAAAACCGCGGTATTTTTCAGCGCCAGTTTTTTGGTAATAAACCTCGCATTAAAAAAAAAAAGCGTAGGGACAGTTAGCCACCAACAATTTAATAGCGTAGCATAGACGTCAGTTACAGCAGGTTGGTCAGGCGCGGTTTTTATAGGTAGCGCTAACAGTGCCTAGGTGACGAAATGTCTGGTCGCGTTTTTTGATATAAGGCAGTAATTGATCCGCGCGAAAATTGTCATGCGTGGATTTTGTTTGGCGCTAATAAGATTCAGGCGGCAAGACACTATCGCGCAAAAAAACCGGCGCTGAAGTAGTTTCGCGCTGAAAAATACGCACTGAGTTTTCGATATCTTTGTTTAAAACATACTACGTTATTCGTAGAAATTAATTACCAAGTGGGACAGCTTTGACAAAGCTACAGCACATTAACATGCAATTCTAAACCTAGAGTATAAAATAATAAACTTAAACAATGGATCTACTACTAGGTATCTATTTATGATGCTAACAATGGACATGTATACCTTACATTCTAATATTAATAGAGAACTTTTGCAACCCTCATTTTGATCTCATTTTACTTTATTGTTTATTCCGGGCATGTGAATCACTTATATTTATGGAACCCCATAATAGCAGCCAATCAAGATTCACGTTATCCGCGGATAATCACCATTTTTGGCGTAAAAAAATTCAATTAACGAAAAGAGCTGCTTTAAAAAGAAAGTGACGTAAACGACTTTTCAACGTCTTAATAAATGCGATAAAGTCACCCAAGGTAGAATTTTCTTAATATTTGCCAAAGGTCTCTAACAATTCGGTGTAGCTTAATTACAAATAGCACTTTACTTTACAAACTACTCGAATTTTGTTTGTCTATGAAACAAGTAAAAATCTAAAAAGTAGGAACCTTAGCGACGTTTCTTCTGCAATTTAAACTAAAGATCATATCAACAAAGAGTAAATTGGTTTTATAATAAATCAACTAGAGCTTTGCCCTATGTAGTGTCTAGCCAAATGGGGCAAAAAAGAGGTTTCGTGTGCAAGTCGCGCCAACTTTATGACGATAAGTTAACTTTGTTAAGGTTCACCCATATATCAGATTTTGACATGTTCTCACTCTTGTTAATGCGTTTTTAAAAAATATGGCGGATTTCAGTAATTATATTTTTTTGATATATAATAATGTAATTTCGTATTTCTCAAATAAAAAACAAATGGTTTGTTTACAAACATTTTGTCCCTTATCAGCAGTTGGAAAAAAAACAAATTATTTTTTTTTACATTTTTTTAAATTGTGTTTTTTTAGTAAGGATTTTAAAATACATTGTCAGTCAAATGCAACTTTGAAACATCAATGCAACAATAAACAATTTGGTCGATATAGCTAACCTGACAACAAGTATTTCAACTTGTGTTTCATCCAAATCGGATCAAAAATAAAAAAAAAAAATTTTTTAAAACACGCCCTTCTGCCATATTGAATCCGCAATATTTCTTTAAAAAACGCATTTAACAGAATGACAACAAGTCAAAAACTGATATATGGATGGGCCTTAACAAAGTTAGCTTATCGGCATAAAGACTTGCACACGAAACTCGATTTGGCTGTAGGCTAGTGTGTAACATGACGGAAACATTAGGCAGTTTAAATTGATGATCAGTTTATAATGCGCACGCGTAGATGTGGAATTTGTCGTATCGGAAATATGTGTTTTATATTCAGTGCCATTATTTCTACGTTGCTTTCTTTGGTTCGACACGTTTCTATTAGCAAACTATCGATGCTTTGGGCACTCTTCGGGAAAACTTCTTGCGTTAGCGGTTATCGTAAACGTTAAACTACGTAATTTAACGTCTCCTCTAAACGTAATAGGCTCCGTAAACGTGGCCTTAATAAGAAATCTCTTTGAAGAAAATCCTTTGTTTTTTTCACATAAAAAAAATTGCAGAACATTGCGCTATATTCCACCTCTACCCTTACCCAGCCTAAACTGCCTTTTAAAACAAATGTACTGTTTAAGGGTCCATTATACCGTAACTCTAGGCCTGCAAACTGGGGATATTTTCAGAATTTCGTTTGTAATATGAACAATCTAAATTCAAGTCTTGTAAGAGAAATTTTTCAAAACATCGCTTCACAGACATTCTTAGACTAGGAGCATTCCTCAGAAATTATTATGGTGGGTTTTTATTATGTATTGATTTATTTAAATTTAGTTATATAAACTTGAAATTACTTACGTTATGAGAATGCATTTACTATTTATAAACATAAACAGTGGGATTTACTAATATCTAAAATAGTACCCCCCACAAGTCTAAATATTTACACCTGTAAGGGGTACTAAATTTTAAAACCAATTTTCAAAAAACAGAAAAGAAACAAGGTTATTGATTATTTTGTATTATTATTGCAAAATACCATTGAAAAACTGCTTTTTTTCTAAACATATACCATATTTTAGGAGAAAATGCCCTAAAACTTTTTATTTTGACAGGCATATGGTGAATACGCCAAAAATTTGGCACATAATAGCTTCATCATCTGTGTTTGAGGTTATAAAGTTGGTGATTTTTTAGACCATCTCTGGGGGGTGGTTTAAATTTATAGCCCCCAGAAAGGATTGTTTTGTGGCAATTGGTAATAAGTTCGTTTAAAATTTCCCTAAGTAACCGTTTTTATAAGAAGTAATTTACCTTATATCCCAAGTTGTTTATTAATCAATAAAACACCTCCAATTTTGTCTAGAAGAACGCCATATTTTCAACCCATTTTCAACACAAAAAATATATTTATGAGGGCACTACGAGGCAAAACCAACATAAGTGAAGGTCACTGATTATGCACGAAAAATATACTAAACAAAAAAAACCCAAAACAACTATATTAATTCATTTACAAACTGAAAGTAAAAATTGAGGTTAGCTTTTAGATAATGTCAAAATAACTTTTCTTACTCAAAGCCCACTCATTTTAAAGCTGTAGCTTTCATCAGTAGAGGTTGTTGAAAGCCAAGGTGCAAGCAGAGGTAAAAGATCAGAACTCGCAGCGCTAATATTTTTAAACTGACATTTCATAAATAAAAACACCTGTTAAATAAATACAAAATTAATCTACTCCTTGTTTTCTTATCACCCATCTAAATCGTGTGACATCAAGTATTAATTGGAAAAATCTATTATCAAGTGTAAGTTTTAATTAGAGTGACATATAACCTCAATTTTAATTTTTTCTACAGAGTGTTTACTATTTAAACCCCGCATGGGTTTCAATTTTTTAATTTTCTTTTCTTCTAAATTAAAACTTTCTTCTTAAATCCAACAAAAGATTGTGTTAAGATGATTATTCAATAAAGAAATTTATTAAAACTCTTCTTATAATTCAAACTGTGTCGAAAACTCAAAGAGGGTAGGTTTAAAATGCTTAAAACCAAAAATTTCACTTAAACTTAGGACCGTTCTAAAATAGACTAAACCCTTTTAGTAAATCCCACCGTAAAGCAATTGAAGTTAAAGTAAAATTGATATGAGCAAAGTTTTTATCCTTTTCGCTCAAAAGTTTTAGTTGAAGGAAAAACTCCTATATAGAAAATGTTGCCGCGTAAAACTAAAACGATGACCGATTTTCTGTATTAATAGGACAAAGGATGGGGATATTTTCAAAATTTTCTTTGAAAATTGATTGAGCGCATTTTTGTTTTCTTGGCATAATGCCAGGTCCACAGATTTGCTTTTTTCTGCTCGATGCTATATCCCTCTTTCTCTAATAGAGAGAGATGTAGAGAACATTTTGAATTTGACAGCTTTTGCCGCCAAGAAGTAGAATCTCGCTCAACTTTTTTGCGATTTTTGTTGAAGATGCTGGAAAACTAACTTATTTTTCGTTTGTCAGTTTTATTTATAAAATGGAGAAAGAGATGGCTTTGTTAATGTGGAGGAAGCGAAATAAAATCGAAAGAGCCATTTGGCTATATTTAATTGTTTAAAGGATTACTGAAACTGAGTTTAATCTTCATTCTTCTTTCATGCACGTGCAAAAACAGCTCAATTTTTTACGCCAAACTGTGGATAACAAAAAATACGCTAGCTTTTTTGCTTTTTTTTGTAAAGCTATCTGCAAAAGGCAAATCTGTGGATCAGGCATTGGTTGGGAATATTAATAATGATCGTAAGCAGTTTTTCAATGTAACAAACCTGAGGCCAGACTTTCTGATTATAATCAGATAATAATAATTATTATTATTATTTCTAGTCGCGTGCGCAAAGTGACTACTTTGTGCACTTATTTGCGTACGCGAAGTTAAACTTTACGCACGAAGGACTATAGTTTAAGAAAAGTTTTGGTTTGAAGGCTGACATATACATGGGTATATAAAAATTGATTTTATGCACTTCCGAGAATAAATGCACCCATTTAATCCCGCTTTTACGGGAATAAAGTGGGTCATTCATTCCCTAGAGAAATAGAGTAAAATAATCCCGATTTTATACATTTATTTTTTACTTTATTTCTCTGAAAATTTGATTTTTGACCATTTTTTGTTGATTTTTCTACTAGAATTTAAAAATGTAGTTACAGAGGTTTAAACTAGTTACACTTTAAGATTTAAGTTAATATTAATAGTGATTTCTGCTTTATTTTGCGGTTGCACACTAGCACTGGAGAGAGAGAGAGAGTCGTGGCATCTTTATATAAAGACATGTCAGGAGACGTAGGCATGATCGTAATTTGTTCACTCGTTGATGGTTTGGAACATGAAGTACTCGTGATTGTTGATGTCGGCTTACAGGTTTTTTTTGGAGAAGACCTGTTTCCAAATATTTTGTATGGAATAAAGAGTTTTCCACGCACCCTTTGGCAACAGCACCACTCTTCCAACCTCCGTGATGTTTTAATTGTGCTAGATTGGCACCAGAGTCTGCTAGCATGGATACTGATGAGCGGAGAAGCGGCGAAAACAATGGTCTGTATATAAGTGGGGCTCTGGAAGATTTAAGAATTTGGCAATTTTTGTTGGCAGTTGTTCAAATGTATTCTTTCCAATAGGTTGATTGCTACTCTGGCCATTCTTGTAATAAACTAAAAATCGGTTATGGTTAGAAGAAGCTTTTACCACAAATGAGGGGTCCTTGTAGTTTTTCGTATCAGATACGTTTACTAAGAAAAACTCCCCATGGTCCTCGACATCTTTGAGCTGTAGCTTGACCAATTCTTGACCACGACAGGCCCCCGCAACGCCTAAAACTAGGGCCACCTGTAACAAAAACATACATAATTTTACCAAAGTATAAATATAAAAAATTATATATTTAATAATAAGTCGGTATAGGTACTAAAGAAAAAGGAATGCCACGCATACGCATATTCTATTCTATTCTAAAAGAAATAGTAAAAATCCTTCCTTTTGAGCAAGAAATTCACAGTCTGGCACCTTTTCTAAAAATTTCTTGATTTCTTCTGCCGTTAAAACTCTTGATTTTTTTGGTTTATAACCTTCATTCTTCCGCTTTAGGAATGCCACAAGCTTTGCGTATTTGCTTATATCAATATAGAATTCTTTAATGATAACGGCTTTTATCATTGAGTACTGACTCCAGATGGAAGAGGGCTTCAGTTTCTTGGACTTTTCCCAAAAATAGGCAAAGAGTGCCTTGTCATCTGCTACATTTTCAGCATTTTATCCATGGCACCAATTTCTGTAGTCCGCAAACTGTTTTTGATATAGTTTTTCACTTTTTGCAGGGAGAAGTTCCCGCATAGCTTCTGCAGCCGCTTTTTCGACGTTTATTTTTGCCTCGGGATTAAATGTACTACTTTACTCCCTAGGTTTATAATGTACTATTAAGCCGAACCATATGGTAATTTATAAGATATTTTTATCTGTATGTACTCTTGTTTAAAAAAAAACGCATACATGCATTTTTCCTATCTCGCAAAATTTACTTTTCTAATAGTGTATGTATTCCATTCAACAGTTTAAAATAGACGGTATGCATCAAACTGGTTTTGACAATAACTTTCAAAGTCAAAAAAGTCACAAATTACAAAATTTATGAAAGCACAAATTATGTCTCCAGTTGTAGAACACGGCTGGTCTGTAAGGAGAGCGGCCACTCATTTTGGAGTTGATAAAATGACGATAGTACGATGGAAAAAGCGCTGGATACAGAATAACTCGATGAATAGGTTTATCGACCACCGCAGACAAAATCTTTTTGCCAGGTCCGTTGAAGCATCGAATGTAACGATGTTCCTAGGTTCCTTATTAACTATTAACAGAAAGATTAAAAAAATGTGAAATTTCCTGTCAAGTGGCTGCAAAAAAAAAACAGGCCAGGGTTATTTTTGCATTAAATAATGTTCTGGGAGAGGGTAGTCTTCACAGATGAAAAGATATTTCAGTTATCTTCGGGCAGCAGAAGAATTTGAGTGTATCATCCAACAAATTCTAGGTTTGATCCAAAATACACCAACCAAATTAAGAAAACTGGACATTTTTCAGTGAATATGTGGGGCTGGTTTAACGCTAGAGGTTTGAGTATGTTTTGGCAAATCGAAGGAAGATTCAAGAGTTGATATTCTTGAGGATGTTATGATGCCATATGTGCAGATGTTTTACGAAAACAACGACTTCGTTTACCAGCAGGACAACTGTCCCGTACACACGGCTGATGTTGTTCGCCAGTGGTTTGAAAAAAATAATATTGAAACTCTTCTTTGGCCATCCAACAACCCTGATCTCCACCCAATAGAAAATATATGGGGCCTACTTGTTAAAATTATACATCAGAGAAACTGGAGACCCCAAAATGCTAAAGAGTTGCTCTCAGAAAATCGTGAATATTTTCAAAATTTAAGTTTTTTAATGCCCAGGCGTTTGCAGAGTATTGAAAAGAATGGTGCGCCCACTAAATATTAATTTTTGTTGTTGTTTTAAGCAATATTTAATATTTAGTTGTTTTCATTCCGTTGTGTTATTTTGAATCCATTTTTCACTTTATTATTGTCATTTTATTAATCCCAAAATGAGGGGTCGCTCTCCTTATAGACCAGTCTTTTTCTCTTACTCGAGTGATAATTACTCTTCTGCAATTAATAAAGATTTTTTTTAAATATATTTATGTGTTGTTTAAAAGGCGATTTTTGGTATCATTAAATAATTATATCCGAGATTAAAACATGATTTTAGAAACAAGAAACTGAACTCAAAACCCTCCTTTGAGTTGCGTAGTCGGGTAATAAAGGTATTTGCTCCAAACTAAGGCATTTTTTGATTTAGAGGCCTTATTTTTAGTTTTAATTTTATCAATATGACGTAACGTCATCGTAATACCGAATTTAATGTTGCCAGACATTACAAGCTGGTGGTTTGTTTGAGTATACACTAATAAAAAGTCTAAGTTTGAGAAATGCATGTATGCTTTTTTTTTTAAATAAGAGTACCTCAAAATGAACTGGAATGAGGAGCGTAAAGCCATTTTTTTAATACAGTCCCAGTAATACGTAAACATTAATAAAAGCTGGGTAAACAAGAAATCTCAAACCTGTCAAAGTGACACGGGATGTCGTATTTCGAGTAAAATCATCGTATATTGTGGACCACCATAAAAAGGCGGTTTATTTTCTTTAAATTTTAAAAAAAATTACGATTTTGTTGAATATTTTGTCAAAATGTAAATTTTTAAAAATCTTTTTTGGAAAAAAATTCAAATTCCAGGCTTTTTTCTACTTTATTTGGGTATTCCAGCTTGTTCTTTAAGTCAATGTATAGGAACGTATGAGATCTCATTTTAAGTTGATTCAGGGAGATCACTGCCATCTTAAATCAAGAAAAAAGCATTTTATATATAAGTTTAAAAGAAGAAAAATTCGCAGTAAATAGTTTGTGCTTGCGCAAATTAAAGAAAAGTGCATAAAAAAATTACGAATATTTGCCTCATTCAAATAAATATTTTTTGCCTTATTTCTTTGTTTTGGTGGTTCTACGCGGTAACAGTCTTTAGCGATAAATTTTTGAGCATTAAGGGCCGGAAAAGTAACGTATGATATTAGCAATTTTACTGTTTTTTTTTTAAAGTGTAGAAATTTTTTGCAGAAGCCGTAAAAGAAGGAGAGCAATAGCCCTCTCCCCCTTACTTTATACCTATAGATTGAAACTTGTTGGTGGAGTCCATAAATTACGTAACACGGCATGGGGAAGTAGACGAAGTGTTACGGGGGAGGAAAGTTTGCAAATGCGTTGCGTTACCATTTTTATCTGAAAAATAAAATTTGGCAAAATTGGTGTTAGACTTGCTTACCGAGACGTAAGCCTTTTTTTATTGAAGAAGGTAGGATTCTAGTCCAAACGTTAGCGAGCGATACGCAGTTGTTGAATAATATTCTTCGATAAAAATATATAAATTACACTGGTTAACAAAATTTTTGTCCCAAAATTCCTGATTCCTGATAATTTTGCATGCTGAAATCATGCTTTCAAAATTTTTCCATCGCCTTTAGTTTTTATGTTCCATGTACTATGAGAGTCATTTAACAAAAAACGTGTGTCAGGCATTGCTATTTCATTATTTGTGTAGTGTAACAATATTTTTTTGAAACTATATATATTTAAGGATTAAACGACTTACCTGTACGAGATTGGTCACATCCTATTAGATACACCAGGTAGTTGTTTAGAGAATATGGCGATATTGGTTAAAAAGTTAAATAATAATAAGGAAACCACAAGGTTTAAAATTTAAATGTGTTTAAAATATATTTCTTAATATAATTAGCTAAGAAATCTTTTGAAATTAAAGCTGTATTATAAAATCGATTGAACGTTTTCCTTTTTTCGGAACAACCTGTAGCCTTTCTAATACTTTTGATACTGCTGCGGAAGACACCCCATGTCCTGTGCTATGTCCTTTCAAATTTGATTTTATTTCTGCGTTTTTTTTAGAACTTTTTAAAACCACCTGCTAATGTTTTGGGATGTAGCGGGCTTGTGAGGCTGTTTAATTGTTAAAATAAGTGTATCTTCTGTTCATCGAAATAGTTTTGTTTTCTGTGTGCAATATATAAATTTTCTTTGAAACAGGGTACTTAAACCAAGGCTGAATTCTTCTGGGTCCAGATATTTTAAAAATATCTTTAAGAATTATTTCTATGCCCTCTTCGTTAGCCTTGATGTTACTTAACTTATAGAAAATGTTTGAACTCTTTGAGCAGAACGAAGAGTTAAAAGAAGTACGATTTTTATAGTTAATATCCCGAATGTTAAATTTACCAAAGGGTACAAGTTACCTATATAAGGTAACACTGGTTCCGGATACCAAGTTTATATTTCGGAAACTGAGGGCGCAGCTTAAAAATGCGTCTTATAAACCTATCTACCATTTCTGATTTTTCTGCTCGCAAATTAAATTTAAGGCAGACCTATGTGTGTTAAGAGTTCAATATTTCCCAGTATTTTGAGATTCTGTTTCAAAAACGGATACAACTTGATTTACATTAGGCTGCAAGATGGTCTCAATATTATTGTCACTTCCATCATTTGGAAAAAATAAATTGCATCCTCCCAAACGCCCCTTTTACTATAGGCCAACAACTTGATAAGATTGCTACCCCCAGGGGAAAGATTCTTTCATAGTGGGTGGGGTTACCTAAACGAGGATAAGAGTAAATCACCTTTCGGATGATTGATGATTTAAAACGATAACTTTTAAGCGAATCACGGATTCTAATTTGGATACCATGCTTGAGTTCTCCAGATAGAATAAACTACCAGACATATCGCATTATCGCTTTCAATTTTTTCTCTTTTTTTTTTACATTTTTGGAAACAGTGAGGAAGAAGGAAATATATAAGAATTAAGGATCCATCCACTATAAGAAACGACACAAACCGGTGGCATTTTTGTTCAGGTAGCTTGCGCTATATGATTATAAGCTCACTGCCACATCATTCTCCCAATAGCAATCAATTCTTAGTAAAATAGGTCAATTTTTTTAAAGTCTTTTACAAAGCTTGTTAAGCCATAAAAAGCTGCCGTCATTTCAAGAATGTTTATGTGTTTCTCCTGTTCACCTTGTTGCCAAAAAAACCCCTTTTGCTTCCTTTCCGTTACAACACGCCCCCATCCTGATTTGTATGCATCGGAGAAAATGTTAATGTTATAATTAGGCTGTAAAATAGTATGTGCTTTAATCACCACTCAAGTTCATTTTTAACTAAGAACCTAACAAGCATCTTTTTGTTATATTTGTTCCTATTAGCCATTAAGGCACGATATTTTTCTCGCTCAAGGGTTTTTACGTACAACAAGCCATACTCTATACAAACCGAGGCTAGCCTTCCTATAATTTGCGAAACCTCTTTATTTGTTATTTTATTTTTATTTTTTTTTCTTTGCGATATATATCCACATCTTTTTTGCATTAAGGATAAATGCTAAACATTGTATCAGTTGAGTTGGTTGTGTATGGTTTTTTAATTGTTAATAAAAAACCTAATCTTTTAGATAAGAGAAACAGGCCTGAAAGGGCGGAACAAAAAAGTGCAGTGGCTAGACCGAATGGTTTTGAAAAGAAAATCTCAAATATTTTTTATATTCATCAAACATTGGAGCTAAAAAATATGCATCTTTAAGATCTAATGTCGCAAGGAAGCAGTTTTTAGTAATTAAGTTCTCTAATATCTTCCAGTTGAAAATGAGGTGGGCGAAAGAACTTTATGTAGGTTTCTAGAATTAAAGATAAACATAAAATCCCCTGTTATCGTTCTGTCTTAAAAAATAGCTTAACAAAAACTGATCTTAACAGTTATTAACAGCACCTACTTATAAATGTTGTATGCTTTTCGAATAAATTTTTAACTCATTTTTGGTAAATTTTGAGGTTTTGGGGGTGAAAACTTGAAAAGGTTTGTTCACAAAGGGAATTTTGTAACCTTTTGTCCAACTCAAAGCTAATTTATTTTGAGTTATTTGATTCCACTCTTCTGAAAAAAACAGGAATACGTTCTTTAGCTCTTTAGCTCATTTATTTCCTCTCGGCGCGTTTTTTATATTTTTGCAATTTTCGGCAAAACCTTCGCTAAAAAAGAAAAGATCTGGATTTTGCGCAGTAGCAATTTATTATATTTTTGCATGAAACAATATTGTGGCCAATGCAAAACAAATGCGCCGATTCGGCAAGACCCAAAAGATCTTCATCAAGTGCTTCGGCCAAATTGGAAAAAAAAACCGCTCTAAGGCTGTCAAAACCTTTTCCCAAAATTGTTTACAATTTCAAGAGTTACGTATCTCGTTTTTGCTTTGTGGATGCTAGCATCGTGGATTTAATTTGGGTCCTTGAAGAATTTGGCAATTTTTCCGGGAATTTTGTATTTTTCGAGGAGATTATTTTTAGTTTCCTTATCTATATATTCCCATAGAAAGATGCTTCTTCCATCTGCCAGGCTAGCTCTGCTGATATATCCGGACTCAATGTACTATCATCTGTCCCCCCTAATATACTTTCTAAGGGGTGCCTCTCTATGCTAGAGTTCGAGGAACTACTAGTATCTGACGAGTTGAGGAACTGTCAAATTCGTCGTCACATATAATAATATGGAAAACGATGTACTAATAATACTTTTTTAAGTAAACATATTATAATCTTCTTAGAAAATTGGACACCCGGTAGAGTAAACCATGCATCAAGAGCATGGGTGAGATATGATAATATTTGTTTTTACGTGCAGCATATAGGATATAGCGTGCAAGGAAAAAAAGTTCTGAGTCATGCTCCGTTTACATGGAAAATTCGGTTGAGAATTTTTGTTAGATTACGACGGGTGAAGGGTTTTTGTTATGATAATTATTCTGGAAATTAAAATGTGATATTTTGAAAACGAATTTTATTAACATTATGGAGTTTTTTATTGAGACTAATATGGCGCGCATAAGTCAAAAACTATGCAGGGTTTAAGTTTCTATGAGTCATAAAAACAAATGTGTGTTTACAGAATAAACAAACCCATGCCAAAAACTATTAGCCAATAGCCTAATATTTGTCTCACTCCACTGTTTAAAACTGACAATGCGCCTTACTTACTTGAATCACGACGCTTCCTTTTCCCTTCCTTTCCCAGTTTCCTCATTTTCTTCTGTGGATAATCCATTTGCTTTTCACGTTTTCTTTTGTTAAGTTTTTTCGACATTTTATTCGTTCTGTCAGATAATATATGAAAAACGACGTGCTAGTAAGTAAACATTTGGAGGTTTTTATTGAGACTAATTTAGCGGGCATAAGTCAGAAACAATGCAGGGTTTAAGTTTTTATGAGTAATAAAAACAAATCTGTGTTTACAAAATAAACAAACCCATGCCAAAAAATATTAGCCAAAAACATAATATTTGTCTCACTCCATTGTTTAAAAACTAAGAGTTTGCTGCCTTTTTTATTTCCTTTTCCAGTTTTCTCCTTTTCTTCTTTGGGTAATCCATTTGCTTTTCACGTTTTCTTTTGTTAGATTATTTCTTTAAAAGCGTATTTTCACAATTCGCGAGCGCGATACCGTAACTAGTCGCATGACAGCGCAAGAAGTATACTGAAGTACCTAGCAGAGATCAGGTCGGCTGCCATGGCGGTATGTTTTTCTTATCTCTAAAACTTGCGTCTGACGTGCTACGAAGTATCACTACCTGGTGTATCTAATAGGATGTGCCCAATCGAAGTATAATAAAGTGTGCTACGCGTATCACGCTAGATAACATTTCTTGTTGTTTAGTTGTGGGCTAGAGCTCGGTCAATGAACATATAAGCAGACTTTTGTTAACATTTAAAAGAGTGTTCTGTGGTGCATTTTAAGCTATTGTAGTTGTAATTCACCTGTAAAAATGTCAAGAAATTGTGTAAACCACCCGAAAAAAAAAACGGTCTTTCACGCCTCTCGGTAAAAAATGCTATGACCACTATTTCAAGTGGAAAGTCGACGATCAAGACAAAAGCTGGGCGCCCCATATTTGCTACAGTAATACTGTAATAAAATAAGGTGACGATAAATTAGTGGTCTATTAACGCCCTATTATTGTCTAGATAGACGGTATACGTTCTTAAAAAAATATCTGAATTTTAACAGTTTAGATTTTTTAATAATATCTTTTTTTTTATTTTCAGGTAGTATAAAATTAAACCTACACAGTCTTAATAAGTTTTGGTAAAAAGTATGTTAAAATTAATTAAAAATAACATTTGAAAAAGAATATACAACGAAATTTTAGTATGTTGTTGGAACAGTCCTAGAAAGCATTTTGTCTCATGGGCACAAGTTCCGATATGAGCCAACAAAGTTAAAAAATATGATTTTTCCAGAACTCCTATGATATCCAATTGAATGGGAAAAATAACCGATTCTTAGTAAAGTGACAACGCTGATTACAAAAATTACATTTATTTTGACATAGGTCAAATCCTGTCAAAATGGCGGCAACAATGTAATGTAAATAAAGAATTAATTCCGAAATAGCCTCATCATCGATAATCTCTTTAAAATAAAGACTTTAAAGCGAAACATAAATGACAGATATCTCAGCTTTCATTTACCTTTGACAAGGGTACTTGCGCATATATGAATGGTATTCACGAGTGGGTACTCTAACCTTACTAAATCGAGGTCGCTGATTGCAAAAATGGCATTCATTTTGACATACATCAAATCCTGTCAAAATTAGGGCAACAACAATTATTTCTGAAAATTTGAAGTGAATCAGAAATGACAGACATCTCAACTGTCATTCACATTTATTTTGACACATGGCAAATCCTGGCGGCAAGACATACATCCGTCGCTAGAACTTATTTGGGTAGGAACCATTCTTCAATCGACTCTTAACGCTTGTTCTTCTTCAGCTTCTAGTTATTTGTGGATAAGTATAGCTGGAATCTTCATGCGTTGTCGCAGGGTATTCAAAAATTAAGCAATGTTAAAGTGAGACATAGATTAGGATGTATTATTGAGATGAGATTAACTCTTATTAAGCACCACTTATTGACCAACAATAACCTTTGAAAATTCTACCTCTAGAGGTAGGTACCTACATACTAACATAATTTTTTAATGTCATTAAAGTCATTTTGCACAACAGCGTGATCCTGCTGGGATGAACATGCTCGTTTTGACATAAAAATATACCCTTGCATCACAGTTGATGCAAAGTCTTGAGTTTTTGTTGGCTTCTAAGGGTTCTCTATGCAAACGAGAAATATTCAGTCGGGAAAAGTTTTCATCAGGGTCATGATTTTGCCGAACATTAAAATTTTGCAAAATATTGCAGATATAGCAATTGACCATTGTCGAGCTACGAATAAATAAGTAAAGATTATTATCGCATAAAGTAGCCATAAGAAAATATAAGTGTTCAAATCAAAAGAGCTCGTCTGCTCGTCTAATCGCATTGTCATATACCTATGTCATCTATTCATATGTCAAATAATATCACCTGCACCAATGAAATATGATAACAAAATAATATCAATTACGTACTCACCTTCTTATATGAAAAAAACACCAAAAAATAAAGGCAGGTGTACCTAAAATTATCCAAGTAAAGAGGACAGCTAGGAAAACGGAAAACGCTTGTGTCACTCCAAATCACTTTTCACTGACACCTTGAATGACGATTTAATTGAACTTATTGACATATGACAAAACAACAATAATATACAAGAATATATAATAGGATGTCAAAATATAGCGATGTCTAACTTTCAAACATAAATAAATAAAAAAATCACAGATATTCACGCCAATATTCAGTTCTTTACCAAAAAAGGATGCAGAAATTAGGGAGATTATTTTCAAGATAATTTATTTATCTTATTGTACCAAAACAAAAACAGCGTCAAGTACCTAGGTAAAAAAATGATTCAGTGGAAAAATACTTAATTGTATTATTTTTTATTATTAAGTCAGCGATTTTGATTAGACATCAAGTCAAAGGTACATGACAGTTGAGATATCTGTCATTTCTGTTTCACTCTAGTTTTTGTTTTAGATATAGTGTCGATGATACAGCTATTTTAAAACTAACTTATCATTTGCGCTTCGTTTTTGCTGCCATTTTGACAGGATTTGACATATGTCAAAATAAATCTAATGTTTGTAATCGGCTATGTCATTTTACTAGGAATTGGTTGTCTTTCCAATTCAATTTTTTTTAACTTTGACAGATATTATTGGCTAGCCCTGTATATATCGGAACTTGTGCCCATGAGACAAAATGCTTTCTATGACTGTCCCAACAACATACTAAAATTTCGTTGAAATCCAAGGGGATCCAGTTCCCATAAGAAATGTGCCTCCTCCTTTAATATTTACGTCCTTAGTCAAAATATCTAAGTTAAAATCCTCTATCAAAAAAAAAACAAATAATCTCTTTTTATTAGATTGTTAAGAATAAAATTCTTCTATGAGTACCTGTTTTTTTAATTTTACTTTTACTAGGTGTTCATATGACGATCATTTTTATTTGAGTAATATTTTTTTTTACTTTATTTGTGTCTATTATTACATATAACGATATTCTGCTAGAACCAATCATAGCACCAATTATGATGTCTAGGATTAACTTAGATTTATGACTCTTAAATTAGTGTTTTAATATTTATTTGACAATGTACATCCTATATATAAATTTTTTAGAGGGAGGGATGTCCTTTTCTCCACAATAAAAGGGTTTCTTTTTTGCATCAATAAAACTATCCAAAAGTTGTTTTTTGAAAATTAAATTTTATTGATAAACAAAACACCCCGACCGGTTTCGAGCTCACGCTCATTTTCAAGGGTCCTACTTATTAAAGAATCAAGAAATATAATTATAAGCAATCAAGTCTAAAAAGGGCACATTAAAAACGTCATTTTGTTGTGAAAAAAATTGTAAAAAGTAACTTACTAATAAATTTGGCAACCGCCCATACAAAGGTTTTTCCATAAACATCTTCAGGTATTAGGTAACGACAAGAGTTTTTTTATTACTTAAAAATTAATAATTTTTGTCAAAAATTGCTTGCTTTTTGCAAAACTCGAGAAAACAGCAACCAGCTAATTTTGACATTAGTAGTTCAAAAAGAATTCAAAGGTCACTGAGTGATATAAAAATCGGGGTACACTGTAATAAGAAGCAAAACAACCCTTGACAAAAATCATTATCAAAGGGTGGGGGGGGCGTAATGCTCATACGATATTAAAACCATTAAAAGTAACTCTCGACTCAAAGAAACAATAAATAAATTACAAAAAATAAAATATCTAAATTGAAAGACACAACAAACAGCTGTTTTTTGGCGTTTATGTAGTTCAATTGCACACAAAGGTTCACTAAAACATTATTTTACTAAGGACACTGGAAAATTTTATGCCAAAAATCAACTATTTTATGGTAAGAAACATTGAACAAAAATTATACAAATAAAACAAAATTAAACAGATGTAAGAAGGGACAATAAAAAGTGATATTTGACTATTTTTTCTTTTTTTCAATAAATGCCCTGTTTGACATGGAACAATAAGTTTGAAAGTTTGAGACAATGTTTCGATCAGTACAATCTCTGTTCGTCTTATATACTGTGAGAAATCACTCAACCTTGAAGTTTAAGAAGTTGGCTCCGCCCAAGGAGGGGCTTCCAAATATTTGGGATTTCAACACTTGGTTTACTAAAAATACCCTGATTCTGCCCAATAAAGGCAGCTTCAAGGAATTTTCGTTTCTTCCAGTGTGACTCCTTGTGCAAAACCTTTGCTTCTGCCCACTTCATTCGGTGTTGTTTGACCATGCATGTTCGGCAATTCCCGATTTTGTGGTTTCAACTTTTTGGGTATTCGTCTGATGTTCCTTAAGCCTAACAGATAGTGGTCTTTTAGTTTCGCCTATGTATGATTCACCACACTCACAAGGAACTTGGTAAATGCATTCCTTATTTTGTTTGTTCTCCGGTTTTGTTTTATTAAAAAGGCTTCGAATTGTATTACTAGATTTAAAAGCTGGTTTTTCGCTACTCTTCGAATTTTCTCTGATACTCCTTTAACGTATGGGATTGTAAGGAATGCATTTGCCTGGTTTTGGTCTTGTAATCTCTGTCCTGTTTGTTGAAATTTAGAAATAGTATCTGTTATAAGTTTCAGGGGGTAACCATTCTTCTGCAGATCCTTCTTAATGTTTCTTATTTCGATTTCCAAGTCATGAGAATTGTTACAAATTTGAACGGCTCGGTTATACAAAGTTTTGATTATGCCTCGTTTGGTTGTAGCAGAATGATTTGAACCTTGATTTAAATATTGTCCTGTGTGAGTGGGTTTACGATAGACTGTTGTTCTGATGTCGCTTTCTACTCGTGTGACAAGTACACCAAGAAAAGGAATTGACAATTTTGCTCCAACTCCATTGTGAATTTAATGGTGGGTCTTATGTTATTTAGGTGGTGAAGAAATTCTGAAAGTTGTTGGTCATTTCCGGTCCAGACAATAAAAGTATCATCAACATATCTCAGCCAGAGCTTAGGTTTATATGTTGCGGTATCAACCGCGTGTGATTCGAACCACTAAATGTAAATATTGGCCACCACTGGCGAAAGCGATGAACCCATTGGCAGACCGTCTTCCTGAGCATAAAACCTATCTTTCACTTGAAAATAAGAATTATGTAGGCAGCACTCCAACAACTCCATCACTCCCTCCAGCGGTAGGCTGGTACGTTCATAAAGGGATTCGTCATCAACCAGTCTCTTTCTAATAATATCTAGCGATTCCTTTATTGGGACATTGGTGTATAGACTTTCGACATCAAAACTGACAAGTCTATCCTCGGTTCCTAAAACAAAAGATTTAAGAATATTAACAAAATGGTTGGAATTTTCTACAAATGAAGCGGTCTTGCCTGCAAGAGGTTGAATAATTTTCAAAAGGAATTTAGACAGATTGCTTGTTGGAGAATTTCTGGAACTTGTAATTGGGCGTAAGGGCATTGCATCTTTGTGAATTTTGGGAAGTCCGTATAGATGAGGAGGCTTGCTATAATGTGGTGTAAGTTGAGATCTTGTATTGTCCGGAATATATCTGGAATACTTTTTCAAAATTCTATAAACCTTACTTTCGATTGATTGCGTCGAATCTTTTGGGAGAAGTTTATAGTTTCCTTTAGCAAGTACCTCTTCAACTTTCTGGTCATAGGTTTCCGTGTCCTAAATCACTGTTGCATTGCCCTTGTCTGCCGGGAAGATTTTAATTGATTTGTCCTTTTGAAGATTCTTCAACGCGATTTCCTCTGTTTTGCTTATATTAGAGGTATGCTTAATAGGTTTGTCAATCATGGTCCTTACCTGATGTCTGAACTCGTCGGCGTCTTGTCGTGGAAGAGGATAGGTATCTTCTTAGGAGCGATGGAAAAGTTAAGTCCTTTGGCAAGTAAGTTTTCTTCTATGGGTGTCAATGTCTTTTTTGACCCATTAACGATGGTTCTTACAGCGTCGGTGGTCGATTGGCTTTGTGGCTGTTGATGGGCGAATTTCCTTTGGTGCTTTGCTTGCCAAGTCTGTCGTAGATGGTCGCAGGTTCGTGTAATTTTGTCCAGAATCGGTTGATAATCTTCCTCCGTAGTATATTCTCGAATCTCCTGAAACCGTTGTCTCAGTTCTTCTGTCAGTAAGGACTTGTTCCAGCGATGAAAGCTGATTTGGGACCATATAAGCGCTTTACTGGCGTCATCTAGAATCCGCTGAACTCTTTGTCCTGGAAATGATGCCTTAAGACGAAATGCAACCGGAATAATGTTGCTGTCTTTTGCTTGGCATAGGAATTCGATGTGCGTGTCTTCTTTGGTATGCTTAATTAAAGTTTTCTCGTAGCCTCGAAAAAGATCGCTGATACCGGGTCCGTACCGGGATTCCAACGTTTGTTTGAAAGTTTGAGACAATGATGTGTTTGAAATTAACTCTGTGTTTCGGACTTCCATTGTCTATATTTTATTTATACACGACGTTTCGATCAGTACAATCTCTGATCGTCTTCAGGTGCAAACTACAATTAATTCCTAAGGCTACGTACTTATATACTGTGAGAAATCACTCAACCTTGAAGTTTAAGAAGTTGGCTCCGCCCAAGGAGGGGCTTCCAAATATTTGGAATTTCAACACTTGGTTTACTGAAAATACCCTGATTCTGCCCAATAAAGGCAGCTTAAAGGAATTTTCGTTTCTTCCAGTGTGACTCCTTGTGCAAAACCTATGCTTCTGCCCACTTCATTCGGTGTTGTTTTGACCATGCATGTTCGGCAATTCCTGATTTCGTGGTTTCACCTTTTTGGGTATTCGTCTGATGTTCCTTAAGCCTAACAGATAGTGGTCTTTTAGTTTTGCCTATGTATAATTCACCACACTCACAAGGAACTTGGTAAATGCATTCCTTATTTTGTTTGTTCTCCGGTTTTGTTTTACTAAGAAGGCTTCGAATTGTATTACTAGATTTAAAAGCTGTTTTAATATTAAAGTTTTTCGCTACTCTTCGAATTTTCTCTGATACTCCTTTAACAGCCTGAAACTTATAACAGATACTATTTCTAAATTTCAACAAACAGGACAGAGATTACAAGACCAAAACCAGGCAAATGCATTCCTTACAATCCCATACGTTAAAGGAGTATCAGAGAAAATTCGAAGAGTAGCGAAAAACTTTAATATTAAAACAGCTTTTAAATTTAATAATACAATTCGAAGCCTTCTTAGTAAAACAAAACCGGAGAACAAACAAAATAAGGAATGCATTTACCAAGTTCCTTGTGAGTGTGGTGAATCATACATAGGCGAAACTAAAAGACCACTATCTGTTAGGCTTAAGGAACATCAGACAAATACCCAAAAAGGTGAAACCACGAAATCAGGAATTGCCGAACATACATGGTCAAAACAACACCGAATGAAGTGGGCAGAAGCAAAGGTTTTGCACAAGGAGTCACACTGGAAGAAACGAAGATTCCTTGAAGCTGCCTTTATTGGGCAGAATCAGGGTATTTTCAGTAAACCAAGTGTTGAAATCCCAAATATTTGGAAGCCCCTCCTTGGGCGGAGCCAACTTCTTAAACTTCAAGGTTGAGTGATTTCTCACAGTATATAAGTACGTAGCCTTAGGAATTGATTGTAGTTTGCACCTGAAGACGATCAGAGATTGTACTGATCGAAACTTCGTGTATAAATAAAATATAGACAATGGAAGTCCGAAACACAGAGTTAATTTCATGGAACAATAAATTGTGAATTGCATACAAGTTGTCTTCGCATCTCGCTTTATTGTACTCTAAGACGCAAGCCGACAAACTTCATCCTCATATGAAATTTATCTCCATTAAATGTTTGTTGCGTAATTTCCTATTATCTCGGGCCTGTTGCAAAGTTAAGGATAGTTTTATAGAATAAGATTAATATAGACTGTGGTTAAGATTTACAGTAATTGTTGAAAATGAATTACTGGTGGTTTATATATGCTGCCTTCATATGATTTTTCGCGGTCTCTCACTGTAAATTACCACCTATCTATCTCCCTACCTACAAGTTCTGTCATTTTTTACAAGAAAAAAAACGCAATATAGAGAAATATCAGACCAGTGCCTTTGAAAAAATGTCTTAGATACAACGAATTGCTTATTTGAAAATTAATAAATTATATAGTTGTTACAGTGGTAAACTTCTTCAAGTTGTTGTAAGGTAAGTGACTACAATACGCCCACCCTAAGAAATTTTTTTTTACGAAGTTAATCCTTACTAACAAGAAACGGAAACTATTTCATAGTAATGTTCAACATATTAAGAGTTAAAAAAAAAGTTGCCATGAAAAATTGGTTTGAAAACATTTTTGGTTTATTTAAAAAAAAGTACAAATGGCCATATTGCCAACACGGTGCTGGCAATATAGCCAATGCATGGCCATATTGTCAACATGGTTTTGGAGATATTGTAAGGTATAATAAACACGAAATATTTTTTAAAATTAATTAATAAAACCTAGTACAAAATGTAAGAAAACAAACAGAACTAATAATTATCGCAAAGGTATTATTCGCATGATGGACAAATAAAAACGTCTTTCATTTCCTTGGTTAAGCCCAAGCAAGCCTTATGAACATATTTTCGGCAGACAACGCACAGTCGCATATCGGAAATTTCAGCCATTTGACACACTGCACAATACCAGACTTGTTCATCTACATTTTCTATGTTAATTTTTTTTGTCGCTGCTTTTGATGTTGTAGCTTTAGGTGTTGACTTAACTTTGGGCGTTGATGTAACTTTAGATGTGGTTCTCTCTCGTTGCTAAAAACCGCTTTTTTAACTACAATAGCCCGACTGTTTATGGCCTTTTGCCTCACGTTTGTTGCTGATTTGACAATTTTAGCCGGTGTCTCCAACATTTCTGTTATTGACTGATTCAGAAGTTCTTTGAGAGGAATATCATCTTCTGAATTAGAGGTAGCCAGAAATGCACGCGTATATTGTTCTTCTGCGCTGTCATCCTCAGAAGAGCTACTTGGAGTTCTTGGTCTTTTTCGGTCATTGGATGTTCCTGCTTTTGGGGATGCCGATCTGGTAGGTTCGACGATGGGTTCATTTGGGTCATCTCTGATGTTCGTAACGTCACTAGGAGCATATGCCAGTTCCGATATTGCCTCGGGATTAAAAGGAAAAATACCGGTTGCGGCGAAGCCTGCTTTTATATTTGTCGCTGTTACGCTTTTATCCCAGACAACCCTAAAAATTTCACCAAATCGCTGCTTTGTGATATTTTGATTTCTGTGTCTTGTCCAATACTGGAGCACCTGATCGTCCCAATCGTACTCAAAAAAACGAAATACGGATTTATCCATCGGCTGCAATTCGTGTGTCGTGTTGCTTGGTAAGCAATAAAGCACAATATCATTTCTTTCGGCTACATAAACGATAGTAAAGCCCATATGGCATTTTGCACCATCAAAAATCAAAAGACATTTTCCTGCAGGCTTATATTTAGCTAAATGCTCAATCCAGCTGCAAAATGTGGTAATGTTCATGTTACCTTTAGGCGTCATAAGGACCAGCGATCCTGGTGGTAATGTATTCTTCCATTCTGGTTTCAGCCTTTTTCCTTTAAACAAAATTGCTAGAGGAATGGAATTACCAGAGGCATTGCCATGGGAGACAACTGTAACATTTTCTCCTATGCTCTGGTGCTACCAGGTGTACACGTTTTGTCCCTTTTTTTGCTAGAACACTTTGCTGATGCTGTAAACTTAGCCTGTAACCTTTCAATTTTGTAAAATGGCCATTTATGATAAATCTATTTAGTTTTTGGGCACCACCTTCGAAGTGTCTTTCATGTAAGCGGGTAACCAACTTCTGCCAGTCGAATTATTCTTGAAGACAGTTCCCCTTCTTGATCAGTTGTAAGTACTGGTTTTCACCCCATTGCGGAATTTCTAGTTGCGTTATTGTCCACATATCTGCTCAGAATTCTTCTAAGTATTGAAAATGTTTTTGAAGCTCTTTGACGTGACATTCGACCTTCCCGTACAGCTGCGACTGCATTTTGTAAGTCTTCTCTGGTCCACTTACTCCGAGTACCCCGATTTCTCGCCTTACCAGTCATACCTGTAAAAATTTACACTATAAATAAATTGTATGCAAATGTGCATAGCAATATGCCCATGTGCATATTGCCGACCGTTCGAGGTGGGCATATTGCTACACACGAAGTACAATTAGGTTAGGTAGTAGTATCTATGTATAAAACACAAGATAGTACAGGTCATTCAAAGTTTCTTTCACAACTTTAAAATGTAAAAATAGAGCTTTAAATATTATAACAGCGTCTATCAAACACGATTTTTCGCAACTCTAGTCGAATGGCGCTTGCTACTGCCGATATCACCGACTAAAATCTTACAGTGGGTTACCAGGAAACTACGGTTATGGTGTGTGCTGCCATCTTTCATAAAACCACCGAAATTCAGCCTGTGCGCATATTGCAAACATGGGCATATTTTATTCACCTACCTTATTTAGAATTTTATCAGGATCGGTGTGTTATTGTTTCTGCAGTAATAGGCAAGAGCGTACGGATTTTATTCCGGTCTTATTATGCGAACCATTAGACGTTGAAATTTAAAAGGAACGGAAAAATGTAATAATCCCCAATTAGGTTAGGGGCAATTCACCAAGAAAAAAAATATTATCGATGGCAAAAGAAATTTTGCGACGAAGGGTGATCTTCGTTTTTTTTTCTATCAAGTCCCATTAATAAGATAAGAGTGCACACTTAATCATGACAATTTTCGAATTCGTTTTTTAGTTGACTGATTGTTAAAGAAGGAATATCAGAATTTTGACTCTTGAAATATTACGAACATTGGAGGAAAGTCAATTACTTTGTTTATACGGTCTCCTTAAAGCGCATTTATATAGGAGCGGTTTGAAAATATTCTCGTATAAACACCACTAATACCGTTTAGGGCACTAAATTGATTTTACTCTAAAGCGACTTAAGAAAGCGGCATCATGTCGCTTTAATACCAATTTCAGGGTCTGAATAAATACTTTAAAAACGCTTTAGTACATAGCTTCCGACCTAAAGAAACACTTAACCCTGGTTTTACCGAAAAATCTGTTGTTAGCTTAGTTATTTTATTAGTTTTTATTTTAAACTGAGATTTAATGACGGACGTACAAACCTTCGGAAAAAGCGATTTTCCGAAAACCATCCTTATATGGCTGTTTCTCACGAAAAAAGGAAGTAGAAATAAAGATCACAGATTTTTTGTTAATTTTGGATATTAAGGTTACGTGTTTACAATGATAAATCTTTCCACATCTGGACCCGCTTTTTGTTTGAAAAAACTTGACTTTTTAAAAATTTATCATGGAGTTCAGGAAAGATTCACAAATAATTAAATATACGGGCAAGATTTTAATCTCACCGATTGAGCAATCGATGCATTAAACAAGTTCTTAAAATGTTCCGATGTCATCAAACGCGTTCTTTTGGATTTCCGATGCAATCGACTTGGTGCCAACAATTGCAATCGGCTCCGAGGGCTGATGGCTATTGATGAATGGATTAATCATCAGTGATGGCTGTCAGAATCAGATGTTCAATCAAATGTTGACGTCGGTGCCAACATTTAGATGAATTTAAAAACTTGCGTTATTTATGAATTATAATATAAAAGAAAATAAATTTCTGTTGAAAACGCAGACATGGTGAGGAAACGTTTACAAATGATAATTGTGAAATATCCATTACATACATTTTGAAGATAGCTATAGATAAAAGGCAAAAAGGAAATTTATACTTAGATACTAAGGATGTTTATTATTATATTTAAGAAAGATGAAAAAATAGTGTGAATTTTGAAATTCACGTAAATGAGATTCACGGAAATAAGGATTTTTAATAATTTTATCAAATTATAAACACATTTTATAATTTAATTAACTTTCCAAGAATTGGGCCAGGATCATAGGAACTATAACTTCACAAAAGGAAAACGAAAATTCGTTTAAATATTTTTTTAATGGTTCACGGATATTAAAAGTCAATTGCCCAAATCATATACGTTTATTTCGCAAAGAAAAACAATCAACCCTCTCTACCTATATCCAAAACCATACTGACATGCTCCTCAAGGTGTTACCTGAAATGTCTTTAGTGAGGATAAAATTAAATTGTGCTTGACTAGTGACATCTATTAGAGCTTTAACCATTTATTGTCACATTCACGCAAATGATAAACGTAAAATAGAACAGCTCTATATTTTGACAAAATAAGCAGTTTTATATATTTTTAACTGTTATTTTCTTCATTTTTGGTTTAACATAATCCATGCATAAAGTAGATTGGACTCTCACGGGGGACATTCACGGAGATTATATTTTTAGGGTAGAAATGTTTAAAAAATATAGAAAATATTAAAATTATTTTTTTTCTGAATACAAGACAAACAGACCTTTTAGCAATATTCTATAATTCTGTTGAACACGTTTTACCAAAAATACAAGTTTTCTAGCTAGTGAACAACAAAAGTTGACATCTCGTTAGAATCAGTCATATAAAATCCAATCCAGAGTGATCCAATAAAAAAATTAATGTGGCATAAATGACTTCTAATAATATAATTTTTGAAGTTGTTTTAAGATTAAAATAAATAAATAAGCGGCTAATCTATTTTAAAGTCGATTCTGAGATCATTACTCTAGATCCTTTATAAAATTTAACTTTAAATTTTTTGGATTTGCTTCGCAGTGAGGTGTAAGGGTTCTGTGCGCACAGAGATTGAACTGTGACCGGAATGGTGCAATGTACTTTTTTTAATTCAATACCTGTCGAGACATTACCAATAGGTGTAGTTGCTTAACAGTCTTTGTATCTACTAGAAAAATAGGGCCTAAATTTGTGTTTATTACAAATTATAGCGGTCAAATTTCTTTAAAATCTTTTCTGCCAATCTGGCGGGTCTTGTGCCATAACTCGAAAACCACTTGGGCTATAATAAAGGACTTTGCCTTTTTTAAATTTAACTTAAAATTTTTTCTTCTCAAAATCTTTATTTCTTTACATTCATTGGTTTAAAATCAAACTAATTTATTTAATTTTTTTTTACATAAAAAAAAGGTTCTTTTTATATATTTCTGCCCAAACGTAATTTTTTAAACTAAACGTAAAAAATACTTTTTTATGTAGAAACAAAATACCAATTGAACAAAATAGTAATTTAGGTTACAAGGCTGTGAAATGCTCTATTAAAGTACAAGTTTAGATGTTTACAGACAAGGCGACGAAGGAGCCGAGTTCGGAATTTCTAGACAAGTACTTTATTGACATTTCACGGCCGTGTATCGTACAACGTTTTATTTCATACTGTAAGTGGGAAATACATTATTTTATTTTTATTTTAGTTACTTTACTGGACTTATGATGTAATGTATCATTTCCCGGACTGAAACATCGATTTCAGTTCGGGAAAATTACTTTTCCGGACTAGGGATGTAATATATCATTTCCCTGACTGAAACCGATAACGTGTTTATAGTATAGGAGATAGTGGCATTTATGATGATTTTACAAGGCGAGTTTAAAATGGCCGTCAATTACTTGTCAAAAATAAAAATAAAATTTATTGCAATCGTTGTTTCCTAGGGGTCGTACTTCGAGTTTTCTGGATGACATATTTCGATCGTTTTTAGGTGAAAATTTTATTATTTCTCATTTAAAGGGGCCAAATTTAGTTTAAACACCAGATTTTTTTTTCAAATGGGACTTACGAATTTTGAAATAGAGCCATTTAAAGTTTTATAGTGGGATTTACTAAGATCTAAAATAGTACCCCCCACAGGTCTAAATATTTACACCTGTGGGGGTACTAAATTTTAAAAACAATTTTCAAAAAACTCTACCCCATACAGAAAAGACTCAAAGTTATTGATTCTTTTGTATTGTTATTGCAAAATACCACTGAAAACTGCTTTTTTCCCAAAATATACCATATTTTAGGAGAAAATGCCATAAAACTAATTTTTTGACAGGTTTCAAAATGGAAAATGGTGAATACACCAAAAATTTGGCACATAATAGCTTCATTATTTGTGTTTGAGGTTATAAAGTTGGTGATTTTTTAGACCACCTCTGGGGGGTAGTTTAAATTTATAGCCTTCAGAAAGGATAGTTTTGTGGCAATTGGAAATAAGTTCGTTTATAATTTCCCCAAGTAATCATTTTTACAAGAATTAATTTACTTTATTTAATATCCCAAGTTGTTCATTAATCAATAAAGCACCTCCACTTTTGTCCAAAAAACGCCATATTTTGAACCCGTTTTCAAAAAAATCCTAAACAATCTGCAGTTTCCATCGGTATTTCAATGGCCATTTTCTCATGTTCTACCAGAGAACCGGGCACCGTCCAGTTCGTTGAGCCAATATGACTCTTTTGTGAACGCATCAGTTGGATTCAGGTCTGTTTTTAGCCCCATTTGTTTACATGACCTCCTTTGATGAAATATTTTTATTTGTGGTTTGCGATTACGATGGGTTTGTGTTTGTTAAGTTTTTTCATATTTTCGATAGATAAAAACCCATTTTAAATAAATACAAAGTTAATATAATCCTTATTTTATGACTACATATCGAAACGTTTTGTGACAGGGAGTATTAATCGCAAAAATCAATATACAATGGTAAGTTTTGATAAGAGTGACATATAACGTCAATTTTAATTTGCTCAACAGAGTGTTTTGCAATTAGATACCCCCCTAAGGTTAAAAAAAACTTCTTTTAAATTGAAATTTTCTTCTTAAATCCAACAAAAGCTTGTGTTAAGATGATTCTTTACTAAAAAAAATTATTAAAATTATTCTTATAAATCAAACTATAATCCAAAACTCAAGGAAGTTGGTATAAAATCCTTAAACCTTAGGACCTGTCTAAAATGAGCTAAACCCTTTTAGTAAATCCCACTGTTAATGTTTACACTGTTGTCATATTGTAATGATCCACGTTATAGGTGGCAATTTTATATTTTTGGTTTCCCTAAACATTTTGATGAAAATCTCAAAGTGCTAGCCTATTTTTTTTTTTGAGGTCCCATATTTTAAGGTTCGACCATTAAGAAGTACGTGATCGCAGGCTCTTGCCACCCACACTGCGGGTAACCCCTGATTTATCCAGTGATGTTTCCTCACATTGTTTTAGTCGTAAAAGAATTTTAGATTATAGATAACGAAAAAAAGACGCATGAAATAAAAACAAAGGTATTTTAAGAAGCATGTAAATTAAACGCAAATGCACATTAAATATTTTCTCGGTTATTAAACCGAACAGCTTACTTTTATGCAGACAAAAAAGCAATAAATTTTTCCTTGCACCCGCGGCAAAGCAATTGTTGCTGAATTTAACCTATTTTTACCTCAGGGAAATATTTGAAACTCTTAAATAAAGTTTTTTAACAAAAATTTAAATTATTTTTGTTTAGCTTTTAGGAATGAGTCTTTCTCGGAACGAGTAGTGCTAAAAATTAAAGTAAACGGTATTTACTCCGTGCTAAAAGCTTGCGCCAAATAAAAAACGATGCAGTATAAAGCTTAAATTGAAGGTTAATGTTTAGTTTCTTGTTTTCCGCTTTTTTCTTTTAAACTAAAATTTCAGGGTTTTTTATTTTAAAATAAAGTATATACCTACTACATCTCTACCGTGTATTAACTCCCCGGATTAAGACTAATTTCGCCTTAATCTACGGTACAAGCGCTTGCGATGTAAGATGACCCAATCCAACATTTTTTCAGGATTGACTTGCCTTTCGATATATAAATTCACGGCATAAACGGTTAAATCGGATATAACGGCTTTCTGGGGCTAACTTCAGATACAGTATGACAGTTAGCATCGTCCAGCTGACATTTTTGAAGCCATCCAACATCCCGCGTTGTTTGACGACGAAAGTGATTTAAATTCGCTGGGTGTGGTTGTTATGCTTCATACGCCAGGTACAGTCCTATGTTACCCTGATGATTCATAACAAGGATGAAACAGGCCTGTAGGTGTCTGGACTACCCATTAGATCTTGGAGACCTGGTCGTAATAAATTGAAAAGCAAAATGTGTGTCCGATATGCCACGAACCTTTCTTTTTAGTTATAAGTTGTTTTGAAATTTAATAAAAAAATTGTGATGATGGTGTATGGGATTTATTTTATTTGTTTAATGCAAATATTAAACACACAAATGCCCCTGTTGTTTAAGCGACCAAAACAACAGAAGAGTAAAAACGGTACAGTGTAACAACACTAGAGTATCACGAAGTTAGCTTTATAAACTGGATGATCCACGTACGCAAATCCACGGCATAAACGCTTGTCTGAATAATCTTATTCCGGGCAGATCTTGGAGGCCTGGTCGTAATAAATTGAAAAGCAAAATGTGTCTCCGATATGCCACGAACCTTTCTTTTTAGTTATAAGTTGTTTTGTAAATTTAATAAAAAAATTGTGATGATGGTGTATGGGATTTATTTTATTTGTTTAATGCAAATATTAAACACTCAAATGCCCCTGTTGTTTAAGCGACCAAAACAACAGAAGAGTAAAAACGGTACAGTGTAACAACACTAGAGTATCACGAAGTTAGCTTTATAAACTGGATGATCCACGTACGCAAATCCACGGCATAAACGCTTGTCTGAATAATCTTATTCCGGGCAGTTAATCCTCGGTATAAATGTAGTAACTGTTATTTTATATTGAACAAATTTGGTAAACAATTTATGTTAAACGTTTGGTTTTGTAAAACACAAAATTGGTAATAATCAGTCCAATATAAAATAATATTGAATTACTTTCATTGTTAGACCTTAAGGGCTACGTGAGTCGATTTCTGTATGGTTTATGGGATATAAAGGCGCAATTACACAGACGAACATGCTCAAACAAAAGCTCGTGCAAAAGATCTAAAATTTTTTGCGTGAACATTTTTGTGAGCTTTTCTTTGAACATTTTGTTCGGGTAAATTTTTGAGCAAATTATTGCTATCTGTTTTGGAAACATGTTTTTAAAGATGAGAAGAAATAAAATTTCACATCAGTGATCACCGATCTCAATTCTTTAAAAAAATGGAACACCAACTTTTATTTTAAATTTTTGTGAAAAAAGCCGACGGCAAGCGAAACATTATTCTTGGCTATCAGTTTTGTCACATGGATTAGGGTTACTTATAATATTTTTTTCTTAGAGTTTTTCCCGGATTTTTTTGCCCGGGGTTTTTTTTTGGGATTTTCTTCCGAGTTTTTTTTATTTCCAAGGGTTTTTTCTTAATTTCAAAAAACAACCCAGGAAAATTTTTCTTTTCCAAAAAAATTTTGAGTTTTTCAAATATCGGCAAAAAACTCAAAAATTGCACTTTTAAGCGGTAATCCGCACCTCAAGACTATGAGGAGTGGTGGGGAGAGGATTTTTTTTTAACATATTTTTGTAACTTCACTTTACCCTTAGCTTTGATTATATTATATTTATTATTCCTCCTATTATTATATTTATTATATTATTATTCCTCACACCAGATTTACCTAGTTAGTTTAAGGCCCCAACGGTTACCCAAAAAAGCAAAAGGTTCCTGAAAATGCTGAAGATAGATATTTACTGTCAATTTAATGTAATAATGAAGGTCGATTACTGACACTGAACAAACAATATGCAAAGGAGTAACATTTCGATTCAGAAGTCTAGTCTTTTACTGCTAAATTATATTTTTTTAGACAAGGGTCGGGATCGTAGGGTTGTAAAAGTGGGTAAAAAACGGGTATTATTTAGACCGAACGTGCTTTTGTTCATATATTTGAGATTTAATAAAATGTATAAAGGTTTTTTAATTTGACTTAATTATTATTGTATTGTGTTTTAAACTAAGAAGTAAAATAAAGAGATATTCTTTTAAACGTTAATTTTTATCAATACATTTTACAGGCAACAGCAATAAATAAGTGCCAATTATTATTTTTTTATTCTCTTTTTTTTACAACCCCAAAAAAGTTACAAGTATACTGGCATATCCCCTATAAAAATCAGGTCAATCGAAGTTGCTTATGAGGTAAAATGTGAATTTCGACATCAAATCGTTTTTCCATCGGAAAGCACTTAATTAAAAATACCTTGTTTTAAAACTTAGTCTTTCTATTTTCAGTTAAGTTCAATGAATTACCATAAAACTATAAAATTTAAATTTGTAAGAAATTTTTATACCAACATTTCTTCAAACAAATTTTGCTTAACATTCTCTCCAAAATTTCCGTGAGTCTTTTTGTACGAGATTTTGTTCGAACTTTTTTTTGAACATTTTGCTCAAGAGGCTCGTGTAAATGTTTGTCGACATTTCAACATCAAAGGAAAGTTTGTCTGTGTAAATGCGCCTTAAGGATGGCCTCGAACTTTTAAATATTTTTTATTAGTGTATTATCAAAACATAAAGTCCCAAGAGTCCAACTGCGCTATTGTTGATAGTTTCATAAGCGCAGCTAAGGAAAGCTGCTTGTAAATCGGTTTTTATTTTATGTCTATGGTGGCAATTCGAAAATTTAAAATGGCTTTATTTTCTTAACTAAACAATATAAATATATTAGTTTTTTTTTAATTTAATAAGGCTTTTCTTTCTGATTCCAACAATACAAACATTTACACGAGCCTCTTGAGCAGAATGTTCAAAAAAAAGTTCGAGCAAAATCTCGTACAAAAAGACTCACGGAAATTTTGGAGAGAATGTTAAGCAAAATTTGTTTGAAGAAATGTTAGTATAGAAATTTCTTACAAATTTAAATTTTATAGTTTTATGGGAATTCATTGAACTTAACTGAAAATAGAAAGACTAAGTTTTAAAAGAAGGTATTTTTAATTAAGTGCTTTCCGACGGAAAAACGATTTGATGTCGAAATTCACATTTTACCTCATAAGCAACTTCGATTGACCTGATTTTTATAGGGGATATGCCAGTATACTTTTTTCGGGTTGTAAAAAACGAGAATAAAAAAATAATAATTGGCACTGTAAAATGTAATGATAAAAATTTACGTTTAAAAGAATATCTCTTTATTTTACTTCCTAGTTTAAAACACAATACAATAATAATTAAGTCAAATTAAAAAACCTATATACATTTTATTAAATCTCAAATATATGAACAAAAGCACGTTCGGTCTAAATAATACCCGTTTATTACCCACTTTTACAACCCTACGATCCCGACCCTTGTCTAAAAAAATATAATTTAGCAGTAATAGACTAGACTTCTGAATCGGAATGTTGCTCCTTGGCATATTGTTTGTTCAGTGTCAGTAATCGACCTTGATTATTACATTAAATTGACAGTAAATATGTATCTTCAGCATTTTCATGAACCTTTTGCTTTTTTAAGCAACCGTTGGGGCCTTAAACTAACTAAGTAAATCTGGTGTGAGGAATTAAAAAAAAAACAATCAAAGCTAAGGGTAAAGTAAAGTTACAAAAATATGTTTTAAAAAAAATCCCCTCCCCACCACTCCTCATAGTCGTGAGGCGCGGATTACCGCTTAAAAGTGCAATTTTTAAGTTTTTTGCCGATATTTGAAAAACTCAAATTTTTTGGAAAAGAAAAATTTTTCTGGGTTGTTTCTTGCATTTCGGAAAGAACCCTTGGAAATAAAAAAAACTCACAAGAAAATCCCAAAAAAACCCCCGGGAAAAAAAATCCGGGAAAAACCCCAAGAAAAAATATTATAAGTAACCCTAATCCATGTGACAAAACTGATAGCCAAGAATAATGTTTCGCTTGCCGTCGGCTTTTTTTCACAAAAATTTAAAATAAAAGTTGGTGTTCCATTTTTTTAAAGAATTGAGATCACTAATCACTGATGTGAAATTTTATTTATTCTCATCTTTAAAAAGATGTTTCCAAAACAGATAGCGATAATTTGCTCAAAATTTACCCGAACAAAATGTTCAAAGAAAAGCTCACAAAAATGTTCACCCAAAAAATTTTGGATCTTTTGCACGAGCTTTTGTTTGAGCATGTTCGTCTGTGTAATTGCGCCTTAACGTGTAACCTTTTCCTCTAACGGTTTTTAAATAAAATGCCAAAATCATCTCCATAAGCTCAATGAGTTAAACAAGAAAAATAATTGTTGTTTGGTGGTAGACAATGCTGAACTTTTGAGAGTAAACTAGAGTTTCGAACTTCTATCGTCATTATATTTTCATAACGTTTCGAATACTTTTTCGATCGTCATCAGGTGAATACTAACAAAAACTAAGACTACCTAATGGCGATGATTTTTGCCTCTTTCAATTCCATGTTGATTTTCTCAGCAATCTTGAGCTATTTTCGATCCAGTTGTGTCCCCTTGTCGAGTTTTCAGTTTGTATTATGTAAGGCGAACTTCCATGGGTCAGCTGGTTTTTCCGATGTAGATATTCCCACACTGTTGTGGCGATATGGTTTAGTTTTGGTTAATTGACTTCTTATTTTTGTGGTTGTTTTCAAGATAGTCCTTTGATGTGGTTTGCGGACTCCACCGCGCAAACACGAAGCGCGCGGACCACAACCGCGCTGGCCAAAACCGCGCAAATCAACGACTGCGTGTGTCCATGACCGCGCAAGCCCACCACCGCGCAAGCTCACCACCGCACAAATCAACAACCGCGCGTGTCCATGACCGCGCAAGCCCACAACCGCGCATAACGTTTACCGCGCAAAACCAATACCGCGCATATTGGGTTGGGTTGGATTGCGTTGATTTTCGTTGGGTTGGGTTGGTTCGTGATGGGTAACGGGTTAGGTAGCGTCGGCAACACGACCCAACCCAATCCACCAACCTCCACTAAACGTTATGAGCGGTTTTGGGTCTAGCGCGGTTCGTGTTTGCGCGGTTGTGGGCTCGGGCGGTTGTGGCTTTGCGCGGTCATTAACACGCGCGATTTTTGAATTGCGCGGTTTTTGACTTGCGCGGTGATGAGCTTGCGCGGTGGTGGACTTGCGCGGTCATTGACATGCGCGGTTGTTGATTTGCGCGGTCTTGGCCCGCGCGGTTCGTGTTTTCGCGTCCAATTTTCTCAACAAAGCGTCACTATTAAGAATATGTGAAAACCCATACACGCGCTGGTATATAACATTAGGTAGGTAATTTTTGCGTTTGTTAGTATTCACCTGGTGATGATTGAATGTAAATAAGCATTGGAAATGTTGTAAAAAAGTAAAAAATAAAGACAATGGAAGTTTACTTTCAAGAAAAATAATATTTGGTGCTTCTTTTTTCAACTTATTGTTCTTGTTAAACAATGTTTGCCATTTTATTTAATAGCCATTAGATGAAAACGAAATATGTTTGGTATTTTTGAAATCAGAAAAAAAATGCCTATTCAAATGTGCCAAAATATACGCGCCGCCCCTGCTTCGCCCACTTAATACCTGGCAGCACTACCAGCATCCAATCCAGCTTTTTTGTAAGCCATGTATCATTAAGTATTAGTTAACAGGCACCGGTATTTCCGTGGGCTTTTTGATGATGATTTTACAAAACCTGTTTCAATCGGTTACTCATAGACCAATTAACAATGCCCTACTTGTGAACAGCATTATAAATGCTGCAGAGCCAATAAGTGATACCGTTTAGATTTTTTAAAAAATATATTTTGACACTTTAACCTTACTTTTTGACAGCAGAATGTTTGATGCTGTTCACGAATATGGCGATATATCAGTTATTATCAGTGACTGATTAAAACTTTTTTAAAATCATCATTAAAAACCACATAATGACTGCCCTCAGCTATATGAGAAAGTTTACTTATTGATCTTATTTAGTTTGGAAAATTGTAAGTTTTCAAAATGTCACCCTGTATATGATGAATGATCTAAGGTCAATAAAAAAGATGAATAAATTTGCTTAGTTAAGTTATTTTTCCAATAAAAACAAAGAAATAGCAAAATATATTCAAATACAAAGTAATTCAAATTTCCTAAAATATTCTGAAAACAATTAAAAATCACCTTAGCATTAATTCAAAAACCTTTCATAAAGCTTGCGGATAGCTTTATTTAAATACGTCATCGATAATAATAATGTAGACTTTATACACGGTTCCTAAAAAAAATCATTAAATTCCCTGACTTTCCCGGTTTTTCCTGTCCATTCCAGTAATTTTTAAATAAAAAAAAACGACCAAAAAATTTAAGGAAAAGACGTTATTTTTTATTGATTTTATTTATTTGTTTGTCTGTAGCTAGACACCGGAAAGCCCATGTTTAAATGGTTGTAATTCTTTTACCATTAACAAAAAACAGGAAAAAAAGGGTTCAACTAGCGTACTACCCCTATTTTCATCAGAGAACTGCCCTGTGTTTGTAAAAATTGGGTATACGACTTTGTAAAATAGCCATTAACTACTCTAATCTTTAACATTCCTTTTAATAATACTGGTAAACAATAGGTCGTCAATAATTTACCTTATCCAACTGCCCGAATCTAAATATTTCTGTATCTGTACAAAGCCGGTATTTTCACGTCGGACTTTTCTACTACCCGGCAAGTACAAGCGAAAATCGGTTGACTTTAGTAATAGATGTTATGGCGATGTTTGACCATATAAGTTTAAAACTAGGTCGTAATAACGACGATTACTAGTTTACTACCAACGTCACAGTCAATTATTTGTACGTAAACCCGACCTAATCCGACGTAATATTGTTGCCTGGGAGGCATAACAATGTCTCTTTTAAAAAGGTCTGCAATATCCTTTATTTTAGTTTAATATGTTGTAACGTTTAAATTTTGTTACTAAAAAGAACTAGTATTACAGTTTTAAAAATCTTATAGTTCCTTAACAAAATAGCGCGTCTGTGTATTATTTCCTTTTTAATTTAACTTGACTCCCAATGTACTAGTCTAACGCATTCGCCAAATTAAAAAAAAGTTTGAGTGTAAGAGATTGTGTGGGAAAATTTAATACGATTAATATATATATATATATTTTTTCTGTAGTATTTAAGAAACGAATAAAAGAACAAAAACTTTGTAAATAATTTTATTAAAAATAAAACGTATGTATATATGTAATAGCAACGATAGCAAATCATATATAGCTTTATGACGAAGTGGGGTTCTGTCTCTTAATTTATTATTTTGTCTATTCTTCTCCTATAATTCAGATCTATTATTTTTTTTCCATTGATGCAGCTTCTATGTAACATGGCCGTCAACCTAAAACTGAAATAGTATTCTGAAACTTTGTATTCCCTTTTTTTTCTTATTATTTTCATCTTACCTATTTTCTCACCTATTTTCTTTTCTATCCGTTCTCCATTTTTCTTCTATGCATCTCGTGTCGAAGATCTATTATTTTGTGCCTGAAAGAAAATAAAATATTAATTAGTTAATATTAACTAACAGAAATTTATTTGCCTAGCCGTCTATTTTCTATTCTGGCTATGTTAGTAATATTTTGTCGCCTATTACCTACCAACCTTAATCTAGGAACATTTCTGTTTGCATCACTTCTTTACTGTTCTGCAACCCATTCTCCATTTCCATTTTTCTATTTTCTATTTCACGTCTATCTTATATCTACCGAGATCTCTATTTATCTATGTCAATCCTAGAACATTTTCTATTTTGCCTAGCTTATCACGGAGTGGTCTGATGACTCATAGATCATTTCATAGCTTTCTACCTAGAAATAGATAAATAATTTAATTAATCTTTCATGCCTAACTATTTCTATCACTATTTTATTAATTTTACTTCGGCCTACCTTCGTGTACGTTATTGATAATCCCTAGTAATTTTCTGGGATAGTTTTACGTCTCTTTTAAACAATTTTGCTGCACCACTCGCACCTTTGTTTTGATTTTCCTTATGCCTACGTTTTCCTAAAATTTGCTATGTTGCCACCTTAGTCAATATTTCCGAAATATGTCTTTGGTAATTTGTTTTAACTTTTTACATTAATTTAATATCTTTGTAACTTGTGATATTTTAATTGTCCCAAACCATAACTTTATAGCTTGGTCAGTTTTAATTCTTTTCTTTGGTGTATTCTAATTATTTCATGACTGTTCTCAAAACTTAGGGAAGATTCTTTACTGTGCACAATCTGAAAGACTTGCATTTTAAATGTTTAATTCTTGCACTCATAAGGGTTGCCATATCCATTGGCAAAATATTTTTAGGACTATCAATTTATTAAAAGAGAAGGCGCTTTATACGTTGACTGTAAACTTAAACGTCATAATTTTCATATTAAATGCACAATTTGTCAAATATGGGGAAAATTAATATTGTCCTCTTTATTTGATTAACTTAATTCAAATCGGTTGTTGCACTTCAAAATAGGGGTCATGGTATTTAAAGATCTGTAGCTTATATCGGTCGTTTCATGTAGCTAAACCGCCCATGGATTAGTTGTCTTTTTATGCTTCTTTCTCATTTTTATAAAATGTTGCCTTGTCTTTGTTGGACTTTTAAGACCATTTCAGTAGTTAACTTACTTTCTGAATACTCTTTCATTTTATTTTACTGGAGTCCTTTTTTCCCTTTTCTGTCCTATTTTTGTACATATTTTGCTGGTTGTTAGAAAAGGACAAACTGTAAGATTTTTTAGTAAAAGTTTTTTGGAGGCATTCAGAACCAACCTTTAAAAAAGAACACACGATAACACGTCATTGGTAACCGCTAGTTCGAGATCTTAATTTTTATTCTGGCTTTATTTTCGCCATCCTTAGTGGGATTTCAAATTAAGTTATCTCAAAGTAATTCTTGTGTTTGGTGCTACGTTTCTGAGAAGATATTTTGTGCGTTTTGCTGTTTTGGGACCAAGATTACACTCGCATTGTTTGCGGATTTTTGTCGGACTTACCACATGCACGTGACTGTGTTTCTTGCCCTCCAGACATCCTATCGAGGTAATTATTAATATATATTTTATTAATGTTATTTCATTTCAAAACCTTTTTTTTTGGTTGCAAGTATTTTTTTTATCATTATTGTATAAGTTTAGTTTCATTAATGCTATCTTGAAATTTTATTCAAGTTCTTATATATATATATGAAAGGCTCTTTTTTTTTCTAAACTTAAAATATTAATACTTTGCTATTCTGCTATTTTGAGTTTGCTAAATAAGTGGTCTCTCTTTCTACAATAGGGCTCAAGTGCCAGTCTAAAACCTAGCCTTACTCTGAATCAACACCTGAATCAACCACCAAGCCTACCCTGTCTTTTGGATCACCCTTTTGTATGGGGCTTACCTGCTCTTCACAAGGACAGTGACCCTTATTCAGCTATTTTGGATAAACAGATAAGTTTAGGCTTAATAATTTATCACGCTGATGCGCTTCTGCAAGACTGCGATACTGCAAAGACTGCCTTGCGCTACTGCGAGACTGAGTCGCGCTACTGCGAATCTGCGTTATTCCGCGCATTCATTTTAGTTATAGTTTTATTATTTTCTGGTTTAATTATTTGATACGATTTATTGATTCTCCGTGTGAACCGAAAGTGATCACTTGAGGGGCTTAGAAGGTACATAACAGGATGTGCTAAATTAGAATAACTTTTTTTGGTTCAACTTATTTAACCTTTTTTTTCCTGCCTTTTAAGGTACCCCCCTATTTTGTAGATAATTTGGATTATATTAAATTCATTAAACGGGTGAATTAAATTTGCTTCTTTTAAATTTCCCACAAATTATAAATCGTGTTTTGGTTAAACACCTAAAAAAAATAGGCAGCTTTTCCAATTTAGCTGGTTTTGGAAAAATTGGTGGCGTCCACTAAAGTACATTTTGTTTTCTCCCACTCCCATTCTCCAAGACCGAGCAACGGGTAATAATTTTAAAAAAATTTATTTGCATCCCGCACTTTAACACTTTTAACTGATTAATTCAAAACCCGATTTCCTTAATTAAAAATAAAACCACAATTTTTTTTTTATACATAAGCAAAAAGTGCGTCGCAAATTTTTTTTTTTTCACCCGTTTAAGTTCTATCATTAAACCAAACTCAAATTCTTCTTTCTTTCCTCCAGTCTCGTTCTTCGAACTTGCTCCTCATCACTGTATCCTTCTAATATTAGCATCAGGGTTTTGTGAAAATGGAAAGAAACTGGGTTGTCCTTTAGAGTCTCATTTACTTTTTCACAAAATTCCAAAATGTTTGAGTGCCCAGAAGATTCATTGTTCCTGAAAGAATGCAGCACCATGAACAACTTTCGAAGTAAAGCAAAGTATCCTTCATCTCTGCTGTTTCCTAGTACACTCATCAAGATCCCTTCTGTCACCCTATGTCTATAATATGTTATGTTATCTTCAACTTGTTTTTTCATCCTCTCTTTCAAATTCCTGTGTGTTCCTAGGGAAGGGTTTTCAAATGTGGCATGACCTACAAGGTTTATTGGTCCAAACAATGCATTAATTATGAATGTTCCATAAATAGTGTCTTCTTTCATTATTGAATTTTGCCTTATTACCACGATGCAGTTGCTGTTTTCAAGAATCAATGCATTTTTTATTTTTAAAGCGAAATCCATGTTTCTTTCTATATTAACCATCATCTCTATGGTCACTATGGGAATTTTATCTGTAGGGTTCTTAACATGTGTGGGTCCCCTCAAACATATACCTGACACTATGCGCTCCCTGTTCTCATACTTTTCAGTTTCATCGTCCTTAAAGTAAAGAGTTGAATAGACAGGGAATATTGCTATTGAAGCTCTATCTTTGTTTGTGTAGCTTTCTCTAGTTTTATATGCTCCCCCCAATCTAGAGTATAAGTTCACAATTTTAGATGCGAATAATACACTATTTGATTTTAAAAAGTTCCCTATGCACACATCAACTATCTCCTCACATATCATTGGAACAGGGTGCCCATAGTCCAAATTAGCTTCAGTTAGGTTGACAAATGTTATTGCATCAAAAGGAGAGTCTTCATTCATGTTGAAGAATAACATATCAATCCAGTCACTATATTGAAGATAAGGTGGTTCTCCGAATTCCTTCTGTTTCATGTCATCAGCTATAGTGGTTGTGAATGTCCTTTTCTTTTTTCTAACTCCTAACGCCTCAAGTAGTTTGCTTTCTTCTTTCATCTTCATTTGATTCCTTGTGACAAAATGAAAGTTACTACCTCTTCCCTCGTTCCATTGTTTCATCACTTCATCTAAAACTCCTGGGCTCAAAGTACAGGATTTGTTTTTGTGTTCATATTTCTCCTCATTTATTGGCTTCAGGCTCTTGTGTTCTTTATTTAACATAGCTAGATATTCGTAATCCTTGTTCTTCTTTGTCCTCACATAAATAGGTAATAGATCCGGAATTAATTTTCCCTTATATGGCACCTCCGACTTCCTGAATGGTTCATCAAGGGTAGTTAAGTTTTTGAAGATCGTCTCAGCTTTTATAGTCTCTACAAATTTCAAATCTCCCCCATACAGTTCCTCATCAGTATATTTTTCAAAAGATTCCTTTGAAGAATCAAATTCCCATGTCATAATCCATTTGTTCAGCAGGTCTGATACTAACACGTTCCCTACAATGTCTACTTCTTCTTTCAAATCAGTTTCAAGTAGATTGTTTTATTCATCCTCATGTTTCTGTTGAACATAAACAGTTTGACTTTTGCTTCACCATTCAAATGTCCTTCATGGTTAATGTACACTATTGATCCGTCTCTCGGGTTCACAATGAACATTGCTGAATTGTCAGGTAGTTGTGTAGACATACTCTTATATTTTGCTTCCGCTTTTGCCTGATCATTTGTTAGCTCAATTTTCGCAAACTTTTTGCTTTGCCTGTCCATTATGTCCCACTTGTGGAAGGCCTTGTTTATTCCCCAAGCATTGCAAATACTATTTTGTAGCTCTACACTATTGTCTAGATAGTTTATCATGGCAAACCGGTACTTTGTAAGACCTTTATCATCTATTTCTATGTCAGTGCTGCTTGACTTTGTTTCCATGCTTACATCTGTTTCTTCTCTTTCGCTAGTTGAAGGTACGGGCTCGACAAAAACTGATTTCCTCTCCTTTTCAGCCTTTTTTCTATGTCTCTTTTTCTCTCTTTTTCCTGTGCTTTCACACTCATCTTCATCAGTGCTCTCATTTTCCCGTTTCCTCTTGTGACTAATCTTCTCCGTTATTCCTTTGGTGGCTATAGTCTGCATGTTGCACAAGTATATGCACGTCATTAGGTGAGCGAGTATCTTTTCTTTTGTTCTATCCGATAAAACTTCCCAGTTTTTATACGTAGAAAGGTAAGTTTGTATAACCAATTGAGGGTAAAGATCGGGATCATGAATAAGGTTAGCAAAGTTGCCCATCTTGGAGTTGAAAAGAAAGGAATCGTTTTTACTAGCATTTGTAACGTTTAAATTTTGTTACTAAAAAGAACTAGTATTACAGTTTTAAAAATCTTATAGTTCCTTAACAAAATAGCGCGTCTGTGTATTATTTCCTTTTTAATTTAACTTGACTCCCAATGTACTAATCTAACGCATTCGCCAAATTAAAAAAAAGTTTGAGTGTAAGAGATTGTGTGGGAAAATTTAATACGATTAACATATATATATTTCTTTTCTGTAGTATTTAAGAAACGAATAAAAGAACAAAAACTTTGTAAATAATTTTATTAAAAATAAAACGTATGTATATATGTAATAGCAACGATAGCATATCATATATAGCTTTATGACGAAGTGGGGTTCTGTCTCTTAATTTATTATTTTGTCTATTCTTCTCCTATAATTCAGATCTATTATTTTTTTTTCCATTGATGCAGCTTCTATGTAACATGGCCGTCAACCTGAAACTGAAATAGTATTCTGAAACTTTGTATTCCTTTTTTTTTCTTATTATTTTCATCTTACCTATTTTCTCACCTATTTTCTTTTCTATCCGTTCTCCATTTTTCTTCTATGCATCTCGTGTCGAAGATCTATTATTTTGTGCCTGAAAGAAAATAAAATATTAATTAGTTAATATTAACTAACAGAAATTTATTTGCCTAGCCGTCTATTTTCTATTCTGGCTATGTTAGTAATATTTTGTCGCCTATTACCTACCAACCTTAATCTAGGAACATTTCTGTTTGCATCACTTCTTTACTGTTCTGCAACCCATTCTCCATTTCCATTTTTCTATTTTCTATTTCACGTCTATCTTATATCTACCGAGATCTCTATTTATATGTCAATCCTAGAACATTTTCTATTTTGCCTAGCTTATCACGGAATGGTCTGATGACTCATAGATCATTTCATAGCTTTCTACCTAGAAATAGATAAATAATTTAATTAATCTGTCATGCCTAACTATTTCTATCACTATTTTATTAATTTTTCTTCGGCCTACCTTCGTGTACGTTATTGATAATCCCTAGTAATTTTCTGGGATAGTTTTACGTCTCTTTTAAACAATTTTGCTGCACCACTCGCACCTTTGTTTTGATTTTCCTTATGCCTACGTTTTCCTAAAATTGAACTGATTTTTAAGCTAAAAATAGATTCAGTCACCTGTGTGTTAGTTTGGAACTGAAAATTTGCTATGTTGCCACCTTAGTCAATATTTCCGAAATATGTCTTTGGTAATTTGTTTTAACTTTTTACATTAATTTAATATCTTTGTAACTTGTGATATTTTAATTGTCCCAAACCATAACTTTATAGCTTGGTCAGTTTTAATTCTTTTCTTTGGTGTATTCTAATTATTTCATGACTGTTCTCAAAACTTAGGGAAGATTCTTTACTGTGCACAATCTGAAAGACTTGCATTTTAAATTCTTGCACTCATAAGGGTTGCCATATCCATTGGCAAAATATTTTTAGGACTATCAATTTATTAAAAGAGAAGGCGCTTTAAACGTCATAATTTTCATATTAAATGCACAATTTGTCAAATATGGGGAAAATTAATAATGTCCTCTTTATTTGATTAACTTAATTCAAATCGGTTGTTGCACTTCAAAATAGGGGTCATGGTATTTAAAGATCTGTAGCTTATATCGGTCGTTTCGTGTAGCTAAACCGCCCATGGATTAGTTGTCTTTTTATGCTTCTTTCTCATTTTTATAAAATGTTGCCTTGTCTTTGTTGGACTTTTAAGACCATTTCAGTAGTTAACTTACTTTCTGAATACTCTTTCATTTTATTTTACTGGAGTGCTTTTTTCCCTTTTCTGTCCTATTTTTGTACATATTTTGCTGGTTGTTAGAAAAGGACAAACTGTAAGATTTTTTAGTAAAAGTTAATTTACTTTCATTTGTTAATTATGATCAAATGGTTTTGGAGTGCGCAGCACAGTGTTTTTGGAGGCATTCAGAACCAACCTTTACAAAAGAACACACGATAACACGTCATTGGTAACCGCTAGTTCGAGATCTTTATTCTGGCTTTATTTTCGCCATCCTTAGTGGGATTTCAAATTAAGTTATCTCAAAGTAATTCTTGTGTTTGGGGCTACGTTTCTGAGAAGATATTTTGTGCGTTTTGCTGTTTTGGGACCAAGATTACACTCGCATTGTTTGCGGATTTTTGTCGGACTTACCACATGCACGTGACTGTGTTTCTTGCCCTCCAGACATCCTATCGAGGTAATTATTAATATATATTTTATTAATGTTATTTCATTTCAAAACCTTTTTTTTTTGGTTGCAAGTATTTTTTTTATCATTATTGTATAAGTTTAGTTTCATTAATGCTATCTTGAAATTTTATTCAAGTTCTTATATATATATGAAAGGCTCTTTTTTTTTTCTAAACTTAAAATATTAATACTTTGCTATTCTGCTATTTTGAGTTTGCTAAATAAGTGGTCTCTCTTTCTACAATAGAGCTCAAGTGCCAGTCTAAAACCTAGCCTTACTCTGAATCAACACCTGAATCAACCACCAAGCCTACCCTGTCTTTTGGATCACCCTTTTGTATGGGGCTTACCTGCTCTTCACAAGGACAGTGACCCTTATTCAGCTATTTTGGATAAACAGATAACTTTAGGCTTAATAATTTATCACGCTGATGCGCTTCTGCAAGACTGCGATACTGCAAAGACTGCCTTGCGCTACTGCGAGACTGATTCGCGCTACTGCGAATCTGCGTTATTCCGCGCATTCATTTTAGTTATAGTTTTATTATTTTCTGGTTTAATTATTTGATACGATTTATTGATTCTCCGTGTGAACCGAAAGTGATCACTTGAGGGGCTTAGAAGGTACATAACAGGATGTGCTAAATTAGAATAACTTTTTTTGGTTCAACTTATTTAACCTTTTTTTTCCTGCCTTTTAAGGTACCCCCCTATTTTGTAGATAATTTGGATTATATTAAACTCATTAAACGGGTGAATTAAATTTGCTTCTTTTAAATTTCCCACAAATTATAAATCGTGTTTTGGTTAAACACCTAAAACAAATAGGCAGCTTTTCCAATTTAGCTGGTTTTGGAAAAATTGGTGGCGTCCACTAAGGTACATTTTGTTTTCTCCCACTCCCAATCTCCAAGACCGAGCAACGGGTAATAATTAAAAAAAAAATGTATTTGCATCCCGCACTTTAAAACTTTTAACTGTTTAATTCAAAACCCGATTTCCTTAATTAAAGATAGAACCACAATTTTTTTTTATACATAAGCAAAAAGTGCGTCGCAATGTAATGCTTAATTTGAGTTTAATATGTAAAAATTTCTATTTATTCTTGTTATACATTTTTCACTGTTAGAAAAGGGAATGATTTGCGTTTAGCTTTGCTCAACGAAAGAAGTGCTTTTTCAAACCTGTGTGAAATAGATAAAATGCAGAAAATTTTTATTTTGCTGATTTTTATACATAAATGCAGAGTATCCAGAGAAGTAAAATTGTAATAAAAAGCAACATAACTTTTTGAGTTACTTTTTGCTTTATCTTTTTATCGCATATAATAAATCAAAGAGAAAGGGTGTGTTTATGAAAAATCACCGTGTACTTATTACTAATAAGTTTGCATGAGCTGCTGAAATGCCATCACGTAGCTCTTGAATGTTCGAGGCTACCCCAATAATGGCTGTCAACAATACTTAAGTCTGAACTGTTTGCTGGCCAGTCGTTTGGAGCGAATAAAATCGGGAGTGTTCTCTTCCAAAAATACTATAGTAAAAGCAGCTGTGTGGCACCGTGCCCCATCCTAAAAACATTAAATACTTAACTCTGTGTTTCGGACTTCCATTATCTATATTTTATTTATACACGACGTTTCGATCAGGTGCACCTGAAGACGATCAGAGATTGTACTTAACACAGAGTTAATTTCAAACACATTATTGTCTCAAACTTTCAAACAATATTAAATACCTTAAAAAAAAATTATTTAAACTTGTTTAACACCTGTCTAAATCTAAAGAAGTTAATTCGAAAATGGCTCAGTTAAGTTTGCCCCCCCCAGATCGATTTTCTCAAAAATTTTTATGCCAAAATTTTGCACACATTTTGCACAATTTTGCACACCACAAATCAAATTTTGCACACCTTCCTACGAGAAAGTACAGCCCATTTTCTGTGGGGGGGGGGGGCAAAATTTTAAAATGGGTGTGCAAAATTGTGCAAAATAAGATCTTTCAAATGACATCATAATTTTTGAAAAATATTGACTGGGGGGGGCAACGTCAAGTTTGCCCCCCCCCCAGTCAATATTTTTCAAAAATTATGATGTCATTTGAAAGATCTTATTTTGCACAATTTTGCACACCCATTTTAAAATTTTGCACACCTCCCTGTAACCCACACGAGGGTTCTGAAAATATCAAGTTTGCCCCCCCCCAGTCAATATTTTTCAAAAAGTTTGGTGTCGTTAGAAAGGTCTTATTTTGCACAATTTTGCACACTCATTTAAAAATTTTGCACACCCCCCTGTAACCCACACGAGGGTTCTGAAAATATCAAGTTTGCCCCCCCCAGTCAATAGTTTTCAAAAATTATGATGTCATTTGAAAGATCTTATTTTGCACAATTTTGCACACCCATTTTAAAATTTTGCACACCTCCCTGTAACCCACACGAGGGTTCTGAAAATATCAAGTTTGCCCCCCCCAGTCAATATTTTTCAAAAAGTTTGGTGACGTTAGAAAGGTCTTATTTTGCACTATTTTGCACACCCATTTTGAAATTTTGCACACCTCCCTGTAACCCACACGAGGGTTCTGAACATATCAAGTTTGCCCCCCCCCAGTCAACATTTTTTAAAAAATTTGGTGTCGTTCGAAAGGTCTTATTTTGCACTATTTTGCACACCCATTTTGAAATTTTGCACACCTCCCTGTAACCCACACGAGGGTTCTGAAAATATCAAGTTTGCCCCCCCAGTCAATATTTTTCAAAAAATTTGGTGTCGTTAGAGAGGTCTTATTTTGCACAATTTTGCACACCCATTTGAAAATTTTGAACACCTCCCTGTAACCCACACGAGGGTTCTGAAAATATCAAGTTTGCCCCCTCCAGTCAATATTTTTCAAAAAGTTTGGTGTCGTTAGAAAGGTCTTATTTTGCACAATTTTGCACACCCATTTTAAAATTTTGCACACCTCGCTCTAACTCACACGAAGATTCTGAAAATATCAAGTTTGCCCCCACCACCGTCGATATTTTTCAAAAAATTTTGTGTCATTCGAAAGGTCTATTTTACGCAATTTTGCACACCCTTCAGTACCCCACAAGAGCGTACTCAAAAAAGTTTGCCCCCCCCCCAGTTGATATTTTTCAAAAAATTTATGTCATTCGAGAAGCCTAATTTTGCACAACTATTTTCAAATTTTGCACACTTCCCATGCCGTTTTCTTTTTGTGGCGTTTACGGTTAAACTTGGTCCTAAAATTTCCCAGAAGTATAAGCAAACGAAGGAGACCTCGATTGTGTAATATCTTTGAGTATTGTTTACATTTACAGATAATTGTTTATGTTTACATTTGTATATAATGAAAAGTTTTTAATTTTTGTTCCATTTCGGCAGGAAAGTCAATGTGAACGCCTCTATTTAAAATACATAACATTACGTAACGCCTGGTTCTCACCTATGCGTGCTCACCCTGACTCTAAAAATGCATCACGTGATCAGCCATGCATTTGCCGATTTTTTAAAAGTGTCGCATGATTGTTTTTAGTGTCAGGGTGAGCACGCATAGGTGGCAACTAGGCGTAACACTTATAGGGGTTATGTAGGGGTGAGCGGGGTTTCGCGGTTCCGTTACGTAGCGCAATTTTTAAATTATTATTGTGAAATAAAACAACTTTTTGGATTTTTCGAGTGAAAGAGAAAAATCTCTGGCAGCAAAACGTTACGTTATTTTAGACTGGAGTAGTCCCAAACGTTACAAAGCGTTATATAGGGATCGCGGGTTGGGGTCAAAATTGGGAAAAATAAGAGTTACGTAATAAGTGCACTACCTCTCAGTTTACGCAATTACTTTGTGGTTGGCTGTAAATATAACCTAACTTTTTTGTTACTTTTTATTTTTTTTAGTCGATGATACGTACCTTATCAATCAATTTTCCAAAAATATTACGAAAAAAATAAAATAACGATAACCACAAAGTAATTCCTCCGGAAATTCCGAACTCTGTTATGGAACTGCGCAGTCGCAGAAGTAACAATAATAATAAGGAAAGAGACAAAACCACTGACCAAAAATGGAACTTTAACTTTCTACCTATTGGTGTCATCCCATTTGCAGCAGGCGTTGTTTCCGTCTTTGGGTTGAGAATTGAGTCAAATTTACATGACATACTTTTTGAATTCGATTTCATTTTTTTTTTTCGATCTATAAAAGGAATAATTTTTTTCTTATTGGCCATTTTAAGTGCATGAAATATAAAAACAAAATGTCTAAAATGTTCATGTGTAGAAATAAATAAACGACTTCTAATTATAATTATTGACGGACGGAATTTTTTGATGTAAACCTAGTTAATGACACACCAAGACGCCAAACGCGTGGTGTGAACTGCAAAATCAAGGCGGGCGTCATCACCGTAGCCGCTGTCCGCAAATAGCAAGGTGTGATCCCACCATTATCCAGATGAAAATTTTCGGACCCACCCACGAAATCGGAGGCGCGTTCGACCTCGGGTGCAACTTGCCCCAAAATGGGTAAGTGCAGCTCTCTAGAAATTTGATAAGCCTTTGGTATTCTTGACATGTAAAAGAGAAAGATAGAAATGCGGCGTTATAGGCGTTCTTAGTCATTTTCGGTAAGATGTGTCTGAGCTTCATAGAAAGTGACAGTTTCCTCGTCCTTCACTCCCCAAATACAACTACCTAAATTTTTGGGTGTTCTGCACCAAATTTTGACGTTTCTTCGACCTTGGGCATCTTGTCTTTACACTTTGCAGTGTGTATTTGTGGAAAAAATGAATTTAATGGACGAGGCTGGGAATAACTAATTTTTTTTATTATTTCACCAGAAGCACGAAACCGTCTGGGCGTGAAAAAAATTCTGTTTTTTTTATAAGTTAACTATACAGCTTAAAAAAGTGTAGGTTGTATAAAAACAAGCTTACGGAACCGTGGATTGAATTAGAGCGTACCCCTATTCACTCCACGGTCTCGTAAGTATAGGTATGTTTTTATCCCATTTTTTTGAGCTGTAACTTTTATTTTGGTTTATTATTGAAGTAAAATATGCGTGCGGGAAAGTAGAAAGATCTGAAAGAAAACAAAGCGTCGTTTTTTTTAAAGAAAGTGTTTATTTTATCTATCAACCAAGGTTATTATTAGAAGTGCAACAACACGCAATTACGATTAACTTACTTTCGACCAACTTGCGTGACAAAGCCTTTTATGGAACTTAAAATTAACGTTTTTATTTTATTAGACCCTTAATGTCAATTATCAAAGTTAACACTATCCTAAGACGTATCTCTATCGAGTGGACCAATCAACCATGTGCAGTTTTAAATATATGGGGAATGCGAGACAGCTCCAGCTGGTCAAAGTACGCCTGGATACCTATTCTTCAGTTTCGAGAGAAACTTTCGTGTAGGAACGATCACATCCTTTATTTAAACCAATAGGCAAGCCCCAATGCGGTTACGAAACGTTCGATAAGTTTAAAAGCTCCCTGCAAATGCATGACATCTCCAGCTGATCGAAATGACACTGTATAATATACTCCAGGTGACTACGGTATGATTTAATGTTTTGACTTCAAATTGCATCTGATTTAGTTTGACGCTACTATCTGTTATGACTATGTAGGTCGGGGTCTTTGTGGCCTTCATATTATATATTTTCTATGTGGACATCTTATGCTCGGTGTTGAGTAGCTTTTGTATCTCTTCTTCAGATTTTTCTTTTGCGTATCCATATAAAACGAACGCATGTGTCTTCTGGTTTTTCTCACTGTATGTGTGGAAGTCAAATGTCTTGGGGTCGCTGATGATGTAATTAAAGTTTTTCCAAACTTTATTTTTGCTTTGCTGCGTAATGGTTTGCACTGTAGTTATATTTTCACCAAACTTGAGTGTGAAGTCCGGTTCTATAAATTTGTATAGCGTGTCCTTGAACCCTACCGTGTCGATGACCCTGATATGGATAACAATAGAACTCGGTTTGGCTTCTTTCGTGATTTTTTGCCGTTTTGGTGCTGGCCGGTTGTTGTCGTCATTTTGAATTTCTGTGTTCTTAACACGTAACACGTCACCTAACACACTCTTATGCATTTCTATAAGTCTTAAAACTAAAATATAACAATAGCAATTGCAAAAACACAAAAACTAACAAAAACCCGACTGATCGGTCGGATCTAATATGGCAAAACTCGACAAATCAATAACAGAACATAGAAATAGAAGTTGATGGCTTGTTAAAATCAGCAAAGTAAAGGCTTTTTGAAAATTTAAGATTTTATTTAAAAAAAAATCGCATGACCGGAAATAACGAGCGTCATTGGAAGGTTTCTTTTGGTCCCCCATCTTGAAATTAAAAATTGTACACAAAAATTTTCACTTGTTATAAAGCTATATCTATTACTTAACAAATGCTAAACATTTTGTTTAAATCGGTTAAGTACTGTAAAAGTAATAGGGAAAACATTGTGTGCTATTTTTTATGTCCCACCCTGTAATTGTTTCTAGAAGATTATGTTAAATAAACTTCCTATAAAATAAGGGATAATTGTGGAAACTCGGCAACAGCGGTCTGAGTTTCTGGAACTTCAAATTAAATGTGTTATTTTTCTAATGTTTTTTATGCGGTTTCTAGTTTATTTTAATTTCTTTGAGCTTTTCACGAGGTTCAACTTTAAATGCGTTTTTTTCCGCTTATAGTTTAGCTTAGCTATAGCTATAGCTTTCAAATATGCGGTAACTGAAAAATATTCAAGAACCCCATTATTTTTCGAGATTTTATAGAGTCTGGCTAAAAAAATTTTGGCGCCTAGTGTAGATTTACAGAAAGGCTGACCTTTGATCCGGGTATTAATTGTCTTTAATTTTAAACTAAAGAACTTGATTCTCTTCGTTATTTTTAGGTCGCAACCGGGCCTTTGGGTAATTGATTGATTGATTTCTTACTGAAAGCTAAGGTCTGGGATTTTCCTGACAATGCAGCTGCTTAATTTATCTTTTGCTGTTTTATTTCTACTTAAATAGGTTTGACAACTTCCCACTCTATTTATTAGTCCTTTCAGCAGGTAATTCCTTTTTTTTTTAGAACATGTTGTCTGCTGTAGGTTAGAGGCGAATGCATCGTCCTCATTGCCTAAACGGAAAAAATACATACTGGTACCAGGAGGATACATGTTGAGCATAACTTCGTTTTGATAGTCCTAAATTTTAGTGGGTCGTTGGAACATGTATACACAACAACTTGGATGGATATTTAGGCTCGTCTTAAAAACCTTAAGTTATTTAAAACAAATCGAAGTAATACCCGAGTATAACAAACCAAGGAGTAGCGATAGCACCCGTCGGCACCTTTGATGTTGTTTGGGGGACCATTTTTCGCAAGCGATATGAGTGGAATTCTTACCATTTTACTGCTCAACTTATGATTGATGGTCGGATAAACTGCTCGAACTCATGTTAATATTCCGTTTTATTGTGCCATAGACAAAATTTATATAGAGCGCTTCTGGCTACTGCGAAAACAGGCCGGAAGAAGTCCAGTTTGCCAGTGTACGTAAACGCAGGGACACCGCACACCTATCAGTGGAGCAACCAACACTCAGACTTGGGATCACCGTTCGCGGCTTGCGTTTAGTATGCCTCTAACCATGGTGCTATGTGGAGCGTAGTCCATGAAACCGGAATTTGGTCAATAAATACGCAAATTTTTATAACGTAATTTTCTTGTTTTTTGTCACTGATAAATTAGACTGTTTTATTATCAACTTAGATTTATCAGTAACAACGTGTTACAATGAAAATCATAAGGAGAAACAAAATAAAAGCAAGTTCTCACAATAAAATAATACATTCTAAAAACCAAAAAGATTCTCCCAGTAAAAAAAAATTAGAGCAAATGTTCGAAAAGTCCTCCTTGCTCGGCTAGACAATATCCGAGCCTATTATAAAAACCCCTTTTAACGTTTCCAAGCATGTTAGGGCTGATAAAAAGCAAGTTCTTCCAAATTATTAGCCCTTTCATGCCCGTAAACTTTATTTTTAATATAACTCCACAGATAGAAGTCATTAGGAGCAAGGTCGGGTGATCGAGCTGGCCATAAAATAGTTCCCCGTGTACTTATAACTCGATTAGGAAAATACATTATCAAGATATTCCCTAACAAGGCCAACATTGTGAGCGGGACAACAATCTTGTTGAAATCATGTTTCTCCAAATCTTACACCTAACAACTATGTTGGAATAATATGCTGCTGCAGTAGATCCAAGTATCTAGACCATTCAAATTGCCGTCAATAAAAAATGGCCCAATTACGTGTTTCCTTACAATACCCCCCCAAACATTTAGTTTTTGGGGATACTGTGTTCTTACGTCAAAATACGAATTCAAATTTTTCCTCGACCAATATCGAACATGTGTTGGGTTATGACAATTCAATAATGGAAAAGTGCTTTCATCTGTGAAAAGCATAGATCTCAGAAAGTTTTCATTACGATTCGCCCTTTCCATCATGGTTTCGAAAAATTCCATACGACGATAGTAGTCCTCCGGAAAAATTTGATGAGTTTTTGACGCTCTGTAAGAATGATAACCATTCTTTTTGAGAACACGTAAGACTGAAGACGTATCAACTGCTTCGGTAATTTGGTAGCTAGTTAACTTTCGATTTTCCTGCACTGCAGCGCAAATCATCACATCTCGTACTTCCTGCGCGTCATTCAAAACAGTGGTTTACACAACCAAACTTTTCAAAATTCTGCATAAACCTATGAATCCTTGATAAACTAGGTTCTGGGCGATTTACAAAATTCTCCAAAAAAAGTTCGTTAATCAGTCTCAATGGTCTGCCTTGATAGTACCATTTGACCATCTGCACTTTTTCGGCAACTTCGTTTAAAAATGTATTATTTCACTTAAGAACTTACCTATCTGTTTCTCGAGAAGGCAGAAATAAAACAAAATAATAAATGACCAAAAGATAACACTGCAGCGTGCTTCGAATCCACCTCGGTCGTACGACATAGAGAGTAAATTGGACTTGCTTCCCCCATGTTCGCAGTAGCCTGAAGTTCATTGTATACACTGCCGAAAAATTGTTCCAAAGTTAAAGCTTTGAATAAAATGAACTAAGTTATATTTTACAAATATTTAATGGAAAAAATTAACGACAATGAATCAACAGGTTCACTTAACGTTATTGATATGCAACTATTTTTTAAATAGGGTACTTATTTTATTATTAATGAAGGTGCGCATGTTATTATAATTAAGGTGTGTCTATATTACAATTAAGATACGTATGTTTAGGGACAGGATATTTCACTAGTTTTTCTCATCCATTTTCATTATTAATTTTCTTCATAAAAAAAATAATTTAAGAAGCCTTTAATTCGGCAATTTTTTTTCGTTTTTGTTACAGAGAGAAGTAGATTTTTATATTTACCATATAGGTTTTTGGAAGAAAAGTTGCCTTTTATATTTTAAGAAACATAGTATTTAAAAAAAGAGATATCACTTTTTTTATGCCCCTTTTATGATAACTTTAAAATAAATATACTGAAACAAAAAAGAAGAAATCTTCTCAGGACGAAAAGTAATGGTTAAAATGGGTCTGATAAAATTTAGTCAAAAACCATGTACTTAGTACAAATAAAAACATTATACTAAATATGGGATAAAACTTTTAATTTTCCAACAGATTTTTGGTCAGATACTTAATTTTTTAATTCCCGATTGGTAAATTTTAAGCTATAAGAAATTTTCATTCTTAAAAATAATTTGGGAAAATCTGGACATTCATAATTAAATTGAATTGGTACTAATAGTTTTAAAATTTCATAGGAAATTTGGTTTCCCATAGAGATTTCCTCAAAATTTAAGGTAAAAGTTTTTTTAAGGGTATAAATATACTCTGTCCATCTTTCTGGTGGAGATAATAATCCGCCGAAAGTACCCTCTAATAAATCAAATGCTTTAAAGTTATTTAGTAAATTTGCATTGCATTGCAAATGTCACATTCATAAACCTTTAGGCACCTACGCATCAGGTATCTACAAACATAGGAGAAGGCATTTTGCATTGAAATGCTTTCGCTTCTGTAGTTGCAGTCAGGCTGAAACACTGCTGTCGTAGGTGCTGCTTCCAAATTTTTGTCAATTACCATCGATATTAAATTCATTAAAATGTCGTCTAAGTCGTCTCTGCAGTTCATGGTTTTGGAGTAAAAATAATTCTGTACAAATAATATTTTACAAACTCGATGAAATTGGATTGGAATAGGGTTTATACAATTCCCGCTTTGTTGACGAATACTACCAAAATAATTTTCCAAACAATTAGTATTTAATCTTCTCGTTTTAAGATATTTGTAGCCAACTTTAAATAGTTTATCCCATAATTTAATTAGACTCCTTATTATACTTGCGAGTCGTTAAGAAATTTTATTGGGTAGTCGCTTCCGTCAAAGGCGTTTTTAAATTAAGCGAAAAAGAATTAGGGCTATCAAAAAGGTTATTAAATTTTTCTATAACTTCGATCGTTCCCAAAGTAAGTTTTTCTAGAGTTCTTTTATCAGGAAAAGTCAACATTTCTGCTAAATACCTATAAACCTTAGGACTTAGAAAATATAGAGATAGTGCAAATTGTTTAACTTCCGTTGAGTACACATGTGTTTTAATGTCTTCATTTAAAGTTTTACTTAAAATTTTGTTACACATTTTCATAAAGTTTTCTACAAATACTTTTTTATCTATTTCTGTTTTTTTATTGACTTTTTTTTTGAGCCGTCTGATTTTGGCTGTTAATTTAACTTTTCTGCTATAGCAGTAATTTAAACTTACCTTGTATATAATCAGGTGGCGGAGGCCTTCCATATAGAGGATCGTTGCCAGTATTCGGAATAACGCAGATATCTCAAATTAAAGATAAACAATAAATCATTATAAGCTATTTGTTTAGATCGAATTAAATATTATGTGATATTGTGTTGACTATTGCCAGGTAAAATAATAAAAATGGAAAATCAAATAATTTATTTTAATTTCGCAAAGCAAACCAATTTTAATTAGGTTTGTTATAAACCATTTAAGTAACCAAAAAGACAAAATTTCTTTGAAAGTAGAATTTTTGAAGCTTGAAATAAATGCTATGTGTTTTTTTGAGAAAGAAAATCTCATCACAACCACGATATGCACAAGTATAAGCCATTATATTTCAAAATTAAAAAAAATACGAATCGCATTAAATCAAACCAGAGATAAACTCACTACTAAAGTCATGAAAGGGAAACACTTACCTTATATAATTACCTTCCACGTCTAATAAAACTACTGGTATTTAACTGGAGGGTGAATTTGCTGATAATTAATCCCAACCCATAAAATTTCACTAATTTTCTGTCCTTTAAAATAATAATAATCCAAATGACTATTTCACAAGGAACTCCGCCTTAAAATAAACTGGTAAGAAAGAATTCAATAATAAAAAGAAATTTTGTAAAATCACACAATCAATTAATAAAACCTAAATTTAAACCTATTAGCACGCCTAACTCCTGGCCTACTATGTTAGTTTTCTGTTCGACTGCTAGAGATTTTCTTGAACTTTATTTCGCACATGCACCCTCAGAAAGTGTACCCAAGCTGTCGCTACTCTGTGGTTTGTTATACTCGGGTAATACTTAGGAGAAAGAAAAGAGACTATTTAAACCCAATAACACTGATCTGCAAAAAAAATTATCAAGCCCTGGTAGCGTTCTTGATGATTCTTATGTAAAATGACATCCTAAATCCAAATATAGCCCCCCTGTCTATTTTTCACACTTTTCGATATTAATACTTTTATAGACTTGAATTTAATTTGAAAGGGTGAAAATATTTATTTTAGCTATCAAAAATTAGAAACAAATAAATATTAATCTTTATTTGGTGCCTGTTTTCCTTTTATACCTTGAAGTCCAACTCTCTCGTCCCAAAAATCAGCAATATATATAATTCCCTGAAAGTCTCTTCTCCAGCTTAGTGATGTCTTGATGGAATTGCTCCCCATGTTCATCCGAGAATTTCAGGTGCCAGTGGAGGAAATGCATCTTAAGTTTCCAGTTCCTCAACCAGAGTGATATAGGACCACTTTCTCACCTTTCACTTAAGTCCAAGCTTTACTTAGTTTGACTTAAGGGCTTGCAGGTGCTGTCAAAGTTCCAGTGAACTTGACATTTGTTTCACTTAAGTTAAGAGGTATTATTGTTTTAGTCACTTTTAATGGTTGTTTTAAACGGTTTTCAACAGGAAAAGGTTTTTTTTCAACTAGAAAGTTGAATTTGTATTTATTTCGTCAAGATTGAAAAATAATGGATTGTTGTTCTGTCATAGCGGAAATGTGAAACTTGTGTTTGTTTTGGAGATATTTGCTGTGCATGAGGTTGTGAAGTTATACGAAAATTAATAAAAAAACAAGAATACACGTAAGTAAATGGGACAATTTCTAACACTCAAAATACTGCATAAAAGAAACAAATTTAAGGCATACATTATATCTACATTTCTTTTACATTCCACACAGTGGCGGAATAAGAAAGTAATATTAAAATGTCTGATTCAAGTTATTATTAGCGCTGATTATTAATGCCCCGCGTCAAAATTAGATGAGTATTTAAAATTTAACATAGCCAGGTCTTTTTCCGTCTCGCTGTCATTGCCGCGTCTGTCGTTCGTTTTTTCAATGCAGTTCCTGCTACCAGCTGTTCGATCTCACCGCCGAATGAAATGAACTTGATGACGCGGAAGGGCTTTTATTTATACCTTTTTTGTATTATTTTAACAATCGTTATAATTAACATTTTTACGGTAGAGTACTATAATTTTATACCGGTAGACCTAAATCCGAAATTGACTTAGCGCAAACCACTAAGGGCAAATCTAGTGACTTCAACAGAAAATTTAAAATAGACATGATTTTTAGTCGTGCAACCTACAAAAAAAATTCACTGTCAGTTTTTCAAATTTGAGAACCTCCTCGACAATTAATAACAACAAAGCCTTTTCGGCAAAAGTGAAATTCAGAGATCTTTTTTGTCCTTCCTCTCTCTCGAAAATAGCAATTTCAGTGTCAAATTAGTCAAAATTATGTCAAATATCGGACGCCAACCATCAAAAATACAAAATTCCCAACTCATTGGGATTTTCCTTTTTAAAACTTTTATTGCCTGTACTTAATATAATATATGTTATATATATATATATCTATTTTAGTTTATTTCTTTTTCTGCCTAAAATTAAACCAAAACATACACACATCTTTTTAAACTTTGTTATAATAAAGTAGGAAAAAGAAATTGCAAATTGAAAGGACTTTTAAATATTTTTATTTAAAAGAAGGATTTGGGAATCACCATGCAACTATGAGATACTCTAGCGGCCCTCTACAAAAGCATACTTAGAGGAGACAAAATCTACTTTTTTTTCGAAATTTCATAAAAAGATTGTAAATCAACACCTTATAAAATATCGTAAAAGTAAAACTGGAAGTTTTTTGGTGAAAATGAATAATTTAAAAAGGTTTTACCACTTCACCAAAACTTTTTTTATAAAGTTTTCGTGAAGTGGCTGTCCCCTTTACCCGTCTCTTTTGAAACCGCGCTTAAATGAATGAATAAATTTAGAAATGCGGGCGGGACAATTCCCATGTACTTACGCCATCTTGCTGGGTCCGTTGTACGCCCATGATCCATGGTTTAGCCCTGGAAGACTGCCTCTTTCGCAAAAGAACAGATGCTTCTGAACTTCAACCTTCTTACATTGCCTGGGGCCAACAGATAGTTCACAAAGTGCGACTCTCTTGACCTGGTCAGAGCTGGACACTCCAGCAGGACATGCAACATCGACTATCTGAGTCTTCGGCGATTCCCAGCGACACTAGGTGCTTGTTGAGGTGACAGTTTCCTGTTAGGAGCCCTGTCTTAAATGTCTCATATAATTCCGACCTAGGAGGAGCAAGGACTTTGAGCAGGTGCTCTTCAGTCAGCTGTTTCGGTTGGACCATCCATGCTGACCACGATTTTGACCTAGAGCTTCCTGAGCTCCTGCTATATACAAAAGGTGCGCCTGGTTCCCTGAGGAAGATTTTTACTTTGATGCTTCATCCACGGGGCCCGGGCGTTTAAGCCAAAACCCCCACACCCGTCCCCGATATACCACTTAAAGTCGAGATCGAGCCAGAGTTAGGTTCATCTAAGCGCTCCCGATCTTCGGCTTACCAATCCCAAAGAGCTGCGTTCCAGAGGGCGCGGTACAACGTCACCCAACAAGATTTACCCCCAAATGCACCGTAAAAATATTCGGATTACTTTAGCTAATCCATGCTTCCTCGTTGTTCATTTATGTGGGATCAAGAGAGAAAAATATGGCATTTAGGGGTTAGTCATCGACTTGTTCAGTCGGGTCCACCTCCGCGACTTAGACGCACCTGTTGAGAATTAGCCAAGGGGAATTCAGAGAAGGGAGCTCTGGGTCCCCTTGGGATGGATTAATGCACCTAAACAAGTTTCTAGTTTAAGATTTATAAGTAGTATATTGAAAAGTAGAAAATGCGGATGCATAGGGACGTAGATATCAAGTTTTGAGTTAATTAAATGCAACAATAACAACATTATTTAGGTACCTACTAGGTTTTTCAATGTTTCAACTTGTTGCAAATAAGTATGTTTTAACTTCGTAATCGAGTAGCAAGAATCTTAAAAAAGTTAAATTGTTATTGTAAAAAAAATTACAATAAAGTTGGATGTTATTTTTAAGGTAAACAATAAAAACTTCTTACCACACTCAAAACCGGCGCATTCTATTCAGACAGTTGGAAAACATTTTCTCAGATTTTTTGGCAGTGTTTTTAAAGAATACGAAAATTTAAGATTGGTGGCAATCTGAGTGATTAATTTGGTGCCTTACGTTTTAAAAAAGAATATTAAATTATTTATATCTGTTAATATCTAAAGCGTTATATTTACGACCAGGAAATGATTTTTATTGGCAATTACATAGACCAGCAACATATATATTATAACAGTTTCGAAATCAAAAAAACATTAATTTACTAAGGAGATTCAGTTATAAAGAGGTAGAGATAATTTTTGTTTAACGTATTGCGTTGCTCGATTTTGACATTACCTCAGAGTGCAGAATCTAAATTACTTTTTATACGTCTTGAAGAAGGGGGTTTTGCGCACGGAGAACACGATCTGAAAACAGCATTTTGCGCACGCCGTATGCAAAACGTTTTGCACGCGCTTACGTCATTTTGGCACACGGGTCTCCCGTCATTATGATTTTTGTTGTTGTCACCCAACAATATAAGTGGGCTGAGTTCCGTAGCAACCATCAGGGCTCCTTTGTTTTGTTGTTTAGATACTTCAAATGGACTATTATCAAAACGCCCTTTACTACAGGCGAGATATCGTATGCCTGATGACGTTATAATGGCGGCGAGTGCCGCACACTCAGTGCTTTGTTTAAATTCGGTGGAGAAGGTTTTATTTTTTATTTTTAGCGGTTAATTTTTCATCTAAATATTATTAAAACCTTACAAACAGTTTCTTAAATGTTTAAATAACAGGTTATAAACAATTTTTCACCGGTATATATAGCCAATTTGTTCGAAAAAGTGCTTGGGCATAAATTTTAGAGATTTTTTGTTTATAGGTACCTATGTGTTATTTTGTAACAAGTGAATGTGGTATAAATATTTTATGTTCGTGCAAGAGAAAAATGGATGAATGCAATTAAACGTGAAAAATTCAACCCAAACAAGAGTTCAAGAGTAAGATAAAGAAGTGACAAAAGTAGTGAAATTTGTGGTCATTTAAAATGTGTTGTACTTGTTAAGTATGTGAATTGCATTTTAAAGAAAATTAAGTTCAACTTTCAAGAACATTTTTCACAAATTCTGGGGATCTTTTGGATGTTCCGCTTTTAAAGCCCTGACTAAAAAAGGTAGGTATAGGTACCAGCTGTTTTTTGTTTAATTACTACACACAGGTGCTACTTATTATAATACTTAAATGGTACCTACTATGAGCCACACTTGTTATACAGGGTGATTCAAAATTCCCTAGAAAGACTTTAAGTGTAGGTAGAATTTGTTGTTCTGAACAAGAATTAGTAAAATATATCTTTTGGTAAACTCTTTCGTTTCAGAGAAATTTGTATTTAAAAATTGTTAATATTTTCTGAAAAGCAGCCTTTACTAAGTGGTAGAAACATCAATTTTTGAAAACAAAACTTTGACAACTTCAAAATGCTTGACAAAAACTCTAATACCTACTTGTCATTGTGAGCCACACGTAGACTTGCTTGGTAAATTATTTTAAAAGCAATTGTCAAAAAATACAAAATTTAACTCCTAAATTTAGAGAAAAAAAAATGAAATTTAAACCGAATAATCACGTAACTTTCTTCTTTCTTCTTAGATTAATGATATCTAAGCACTGATCAAATCTTTCTAGGGAATTTTGAATCACTCTGTATATATATCCCAAAAAGATCATTAAGAAATATGAATTTCATACATTTGTGGCACAGAATAAGGGATACATATGAGATTTAGAATATTATTATTTAATTTTTAACAAGATGTACTTACTTATGCTATTGTTTATTTGCATTATAAGTTTGCACTGTATAGTACCTACCTATATGATAATTTAAAAAGCTATTTTCACTTAACTTGACTTGTCTAGTGTGACCATTTATAGTATTTTTCAGAGTAGGTACTGTACTCTTTTTTAGAGCTTTGTACTCTATGCCTATTAGTTTATAACTATACTCTTTTTCTCTATAGCACAGAAAATGACCTCGAAAATTGTAAAATTTTCAAAACAAAATAAAAAATTCACATCCAACGCTAATAGGGCACATTCAAGTCTAAAGATAACATTTAAAAAAATTATTAAATTTTGCGCTAATAAATTATTTTTTACAATTTTAGTTAAATTTTACACAATTTTTAGCAGCTACCAATAGCCTCGCTTATAGCATTAAAATACTCTGCCAATGCACGGGCACCGAAACTCACACGTTTAGTATTACCTATTTTGGTCCGCGATAATGTCCCCCCTATTTTTTGCCCCCCCCCCTCATCAAATGAATTTTTTTTTAAACCTTGCAAAAATATTTGACACACCTCAACAAATTTTTTGTCAAAATTTTTGCCAAAATTTTTTAACCCCCCCTTAAAAAAATTTCATCCTCTCCCAAACCTTTTTTGCTAACCCGCCTCCCGCCCCTTTGTATCGCATGATATGCCGCATTTTCTCTATTAAAACAGTGGATACTCTAAGAGTTCTAAGTTCACAATAATTTTCCTACAAATTTAATATCCGCTAGTGACTAAAGATGATGTTGTATTTTGTGCTGCATTTGCTTATTGAACTGTGGAAAAAATTCTTGCCAAAGAAGAAATCTGGAAAAATTAAACAACAATCACTTTGTTTTCATTATTAATAGAAATTTGTTTAAGTTTGTAAATTTGCTACTTAATAATTAAGATGAAAAACAAACGACACAATTACTTCAAAAAACCTTATTATGCCTCAAATCAAATGAATTAAACCCTCGGGATTAAAAAAAATAATAAATATTTTTTAATTTAAATTAGTTAGTTTTATAGCAGGACTACATTTAACATTTAATTTATTGAAATTGATTTATATCATTTTTGTGAACTCTTAAAAATGTTGGGTAAGTATGCTTTTACTTTAACTTGAAATATTATTGAAATACAAAAATCGTTAACATTTAATTCTGTTTTTTTTTTGTAACAGATCTATAAACTGTTAAGAAATAATTTAAATTTCTTAAAATAAGAAACATCCCGCCATACGCCCGTCAAGCGTATCGGCTTCATGGGCGGCCATCTTGTTTTCGATAATTGGCTTTCCGTAGAGGTGGTGTTGCTATTATACATTTTATTAATAAAAACGAGTTAAATTGAAATTTGATTTTTCTGGTCTTTGTTTATTTGCCGTCGTATAAAAAGTATCGTAAAAAACTCGTTTGAAAACCTCTTTCAATTTGTGGATCTCGCCTTCGGCTCGGTTCACCAAACTGTCTCGATCGTGTGCAAAGAGTAGTTTAAGCCTCGTTGTTTAAATAACTATTTCGCGTTAAGCCGATAGGTCAATTTATAACTTACAATTAATTGTATCTTTTGTCTCTGTTTTTGTGTCTTCTTTTACGGATATACCTTACTATTATTTAATTTGTTTGTTTTAAAAAACAACACGAAAAAAAGTAGATTAGAGAATTTTAGGTGACCTTGTAATAGCTATTTACATGACTAGACTAGAAAAGTGAACTTTACTGGGCGTCACACAAAATTTACAGGGCGAGTCCTAAAAACCTGCTAAGACTTTTGTCTAGTTCCGATCGTGTATCGTACGTATTTTTTTTACATACTCGCGTGTGGTAAAGTTCACTGTACCGCACTCATCTGCGTGCGGAAATTAGTATTTTATCGCACTCAGTGTGGTAAAGTTAACGTTATCGCACTTTACCGCACTCAGAACGTTTATTTCAGAAAATTAAAATACATATATTTATATTTTTCTTGTACCTACCACATTCGTCTTTACCACTCTTGCCGGCTTGACCGAACTCGCTTCGTTTCGTTCAGTCAACTGCCGTCGCGTGCGGTAAACTATGACTTTCCGCACTTTTTAGATAAATAACTATGACTGCCGACATGAAATAATAGGTATGTAGAGTTAGGAAAGAAACCTACCTCAGACTGTACCGCAAAGCATCAAGCTTGATTGGGAAAGTTATTACGGGTAGGGATTTTTTTCTAAAAAAGCAAGTGTAGAGTTATATGCCCTAATCCCATCCTTCAGCAGAGTTTTAGTGCCCACAATTTTTTTTACACATTTGTTATGATGCTAAGAAAACTAAACTAAATCTTTGGAAGATTAAAACAGAATATAATAATAATTTACTAATTATAATTAGTAAAATAGGTCATCCAAACCTTTCTGTGAAGAGTCCCGATTACCGACGTAGCCCCTCTGCACTGCCAAACTCACGTTTCGTATAATAAATGATTAAAATTTTAATATGCTCTTAGTTATTTACTTAGCTTAGATCCTTTGCTTCCCAAAAAGAGTAAGTTTGTTAAGATATTTAGATGTTTGCATTCTGCATTCATAATAAGTGTGGTTTATTAAATTTGAGAGTTATTGTTTGTATCTTTGATGTTTTAAATGTTATATATAACCCAAACAAAAATAATTTTATCGGTGATTAATTTATTAAAGACACAACCAGCGATTACCTCAATTTTCCCCACTACCTTAGAAACTACTTTTCCATCCAGCCTGGGAGAGCCCCGGAATTTGCGGAGGAATAAATAAGATGCGGGTAGAGGATCGTATTCAAATCATACAATTTAAGCACGATTTAGAGCGCGCATGTGCAAAATCTCAGTTCAGTTAATTTATATTATTGTTGAGTTTATTTTTCTTTGTACTTTTACGGCCAGAAATCGAAAAATGTCTTAACCATAGCGCTTGCGCGAACTGAAATTGAGATGCAATTACAGGCTCCCTCCTAAAAGTTGGCAACACTGCAAAAGAATGCTGGGATATCGTCTGGCCACTAATCCAAGATTGTGTGTTTTACACTTAATGTAGAAAATAAAAATTAAAAAAATTATTTGTAGCACTTTTTTAGTTTTGGATTAGTAGTAGGCCTGGCAAGTAGACCCTAGTGGTCCCTTTTTGCGTTGGCCCTAATTTTATATTAACTTAACTTGAAAAATTTATGACGCCTAAATTAATTTTGCTGTTATACCTGCTTTTACATTTTAGTACAGTAAAATTGTCATAAATAAAAAAAATCCAGGGACTAAAAGTAAGATCCCCTTTGAGAACCGCTTTCTGGGCATGCATGAAGTCGCGTGTTGTGGATTATATATTATTATTTATACTAAGAACAGTACAAATGAGGTATTAAATTAAAGCTTGTGACGTGTGCTACACAAATGATACGGTCTGTCGTCATGAAAATTGGCGAAAGTATCTGACAGACTGACATTTAGTCGCTAAACTAATTTTTCATAACATCAACGCCCTCTATCTTTGTAAAAACTAACTATAGAGGGTTGAACCTGCAACAAAAAATATTGCAAATTTTATGTCAAAGATTTTTGTTTTCACACTTTTTTGCTTCCGAGCAACCGAAATGGAGTAAATCGGTTCCAAAGTTTTTTGAAAATGGCGGATAGTTCCAGAGGAGTGGGGGAAACACAAACTTAGGAATTTTACTTTCAGTCCCTCTAAAGAACATACAAAAAACTCAGCCTGGACGTTTTTTTTCGACTTCAAATGACTATTTTACTGTACTACCATCAATTATGTAAAACCATTTTTCCAAATTTTGACCCCTTCCCCCATTTTATCACATTTTTTCGAACTCTTCTCTCTCCCTTATGGCACTTGATAATACTTTTACCTACCCCTTCAACCCCTCTTTTATAAATTTATATAAGCGGACAAAAGGACTCGACACAACACGCGATTTCATGCATGCCCAGAAAGCGGTTCTCAAAGAATTTTACCGACTTTCAGTCTCTGTAACTCAGAGACTGTTTAATTAATTATAAATAATATACATATTTTTATCTAAAGTTTTTTTAACAAATCAGTTTTTGTTGGTCAAAATAGGTTAAAACTGATTTTTTGTAAATTTGGTGCCCTCTATCTTTTTTGAAACTAACTACAGAAAGTTGAGCACCTGGACAAAAATGTTGCAAATTTTTTGCCGAATATTTTTGTTCTCAGACTTTTTCGCCTCCCACCAATAGAAATGGAGAAAAGTCAAAATGGCGGATGGTTCCCGAGGAGTGGGGGACACACAAACTTGGGAGGTTTACTTTCAGACCCCTCGAAAGAACATACCAAAAACTCAGCCTCCTCAGATCAAAATTTTAATGTACTATTTGGGGCACAGCAATTTCGAGGAATTTTTTGGTAAAACAAATTAGTTAATAATAACACTGCGTAACAAATTTTTAAAAAATAAGGACCTACTTCAATTCTTCCTATTTATTCATTTATACACAAAACTAAATAAGAACATATAATTACTTTTTTTTTAATACCTTCATCAAAAACATGATTTTAGTAACTGTCTGCAGATAACTAAAGCATGGCTTTTTTGGTTACCGATGCAAAAAAACTTTTTTTTTCATCACGAGTGCAAAAAAAGATTTCTGTCCGTTTTTTACCCAAAATTAAAGAGAAATAGCGGAATATAGTAATATTAAAAAAAATTAATTATTCTTGCCTAAAAATTAAGCAATTTCCGCCAGTTTTCACCAAGTATTTACGAAAAAATCATTTAAAAAAATCGTCAAAATTTCAAACTGTCAAAGATAAAACTGTCGGAACAATGAACGTCACCGAATACCTCGCTGCGCTCGTTATTTAAACCAACGCTTGTAAAAAAAGCACTATTTTAGCCACTAGTTGTTAAAACTACTATTTTCTATTACGTACCGTTTTCAGGTACGGTAGGTAAAAAAATTAAATTATTAATGTAATTTGAAAAAACTGCCATCTAAACTTCTTATTACTATATTAAATTTGCACACATTAAAATATGAAAAATATGGTAAGAAGTTTATATTACACAGAAAAATTAAAAATATTTAAGGTTTCCACTTGTGTTGAAAAGCATGTTATTCCTTTAAACGAGAACAGTATTATTGTAGGATCTAACATCGTTTAACTAAGAAAAAACTTAAGTCCGTCGTAATTAAAACTGTCACGTCGTGAAAAGCGGTTACGTCGTCGTCTTAAGCTTAAAAGCGTCGTTACGTCGTGTCTACCCTCTCCTGGCTAGAACGTCGTCCCTTGTTTAGATAGCGCGCCTGGGTATGAAATAGACCATGAGCGCTTTATTCCACCAGTCCGTGGGTCAATCATATTGCCACATTATCTTAATATAGATGCACCTTTCATATCCTGATAAAACTTTTCCTCTTGATTATCACTCACAGCTCCAAGATTTGAAGGAAAAAAAGAAAAACCACGTGAAATGAATCAATTTTCTCAATAATGATTACATCTATACATATAATAAATCTGTAAATTTTATCACTCTCTATTTGTATGTCTGCTTATTTGTTCAGTATCAGGCAAAAACTAATAAAAAGAAATAAAGCGTATGACTATTTAAAGTGAACCTGGAAAAAAATACCGAACAGAGCCGGTATTCGACTGCACTCAGAAAACTATCCCAAGTAAAGTGTCTGTTTATAATAAAAAAAAGAAAATTCAAAAAGCCAAATAACCACGTGAAATGAATCAATTTTCTCAATAATGATTACTTCTATACATATAATAAATCTCTAAATTTTATCACTCTCTATTTGTATGTCTGCTTATTTGTTCAGTATCAGGCAAAAACTAATAAAAAGAAATAAAACTTATGACTATTTGAAGTGAACCTGGATAAAAATAGCGAACAGAGCCGGTATTCGACTGCACTCAGAAAACCATCCCAAGTAAAGTGTCTGTTTATAATAAAAAAAAGAAAATTCAAAAAGCCAAATAACCACGTGAAATGAATCAATTTTCTCAATAATGATTACTTCTATACATATAATAAATCTCTAAATTTTATCACTCTTTATTTGTATGTCTGCTTATTTGTTCAGTATCAGGCAAAAACTAATAAAAAGAAATAAAACTTATGACTATTTAAAGCGAACCTGGAAAAAAATAGTGAACAGAGCCGGTATTCGACTGCACTCAGAAAACCATCCCAAGTGAAGTGTCTACTTAGCTTTTTTCGTTAGTGGTAAGTGAAGTTTCTATTAGCCCCAAGTGATGAATTCAATCGCTGCAAGTAAAACGACCTACTTAGATCAGAGTTACTGTTAACCTTTAGTGATTTATCACTTACCGATATGCGACACTTACGAGAAGGGAACCCCACTATATAGCACAACCACAATATGGCAACGATTGTTTGAAAAATTAACATTTAGGTTATTTTATCCACCAATGACAAAGTCGCACTGAAAATGTATTCAGAAAGTTTCCAGCCACTATCATGTTAAGTAAACGGATAATCTGGGTTTTATTTATTTTTGTTTATGGTTGAAATAAAAGTGTAGACAAAACAAGTGAATTTGAAATAAGAAATTCGCTTAAAAATTGAAGTTTTATATCTAGAAAATAAAATGAAAATTGAGTGATTATACCTTAAACAGTGGTTGCCATATTGTGCAAAATAGCAATTTTCGTTTTATGGAAATCATAAGCAAATGAAGAATACTAGAGAAATGAGATTTTGCATACAAGCCTAAAATTTCACTTCCAAATGCGCTACAAAGAGCTTTCTTAGAAAATTCCAAAATTAAGAGTTGGCACATTGGGCTCTGTAGCGCAATTGGGAGTCACATAATTAGTATGTGTGCAAAATTTCAGCACTAGCACTTTTTGTTTGGGTAGGATTTCCAGAATACGATTTGCCCCGGGGGGTCCCGACTCTTAACTTTCCCTTCACTTAGGGTTAGTGAATTTTTCTACTAGTTTGTTAACCCTTGGTGATTTATTCACTTAACAATATGTGACAAAGTCACTTAACTTTCCATTTACTTATACTGGTTTTGCGCTACTATAGATTTACTAACGGTTAGTAGATAATTTTCTTAAGGTATGTGAAATTTTTACTTATGGGTAATATGTTATTTTATTACCTTAAGTAGGTGAAAAACTTGTGGTAAGTAGACAGTTCACTTGTCGCATATCTAAATGATGTTTTTACTTGGGACTAATGAATCCTTACTTGGGATTAGTGGATATTTTTTCAGTGTGAATGGAAGGGTTTCAGGAGCAGAAGGTAAGGGTAAATAGTAAGGACCTACTAAGCAAAAACCTGTTACATTTACATTACGTTAATGTATTTTTCTAACCTATTATGTAACGCAACTTGCAACCTTAATGACGATATTACATTGCCATTACATGAAGTATAATAAACATTTACGTAAAACATTTACGTAACAGTGTTACATTCGATTTTTTTAACAATTATGTGACTTGCATGTAACATTTAATGTTACATGGCTAGGTAAAATTATTTTTTTAAAATATACCTCTAACTTGTTAAATACTGGTTCAAACAACATAAAAAATATATTTTTGTGCTTTAAAATATTTGATCTTCGTGGTTACATCTTAAACAAATAAAAAAAATTCAATTAATCCAAAGGTGATACACGAAGGTTTCAGCGCCTTAGACCAATAGACCCTCTCGGTTTGATTGAGAACTGTCACCAATTCATGGTATATTAATACAGTGATGTCATTGATTTTACAGAAAATAGGGAGTTGGTTTTTAATTAGTAAAATACATATAAAAAGGTTTCAGTTTTAATAAAAAAAATTATATACAAATATTGAATCACAATTAATTGAATCATAATTTGCCGAAATTAAAAAAGACTGAAAATATATAATAATTTCCTCAAACTGTAAAAAAATCAAATCATAAAATGATCGTGCGTTAATTACTGCCTATACATATAAATTTATACTTATAGATATATTTTCCCTTTTGTGGGAAGTTATCAAAAAAATCGCTGGATTTTCATAAAAAAAGTAAACTTTTTGATATCATTGCTTAATTTTTCAAAAATTTTTGCCATATTTGGGTAAAAGGTTTCATTAATTTTGGAATTTTTACATAAAACTTACCATTGTATTTAGTCATTTTCTAATAAGCAACATATTGTGTCACAATAAAAAACTAAATTTGTTTTAAATTTGACATTTCCGGCCACATAAAATGCGTACAGCAGAAGTTGCTGGAGGTCTGTTGAATTTAAGTTTTGCGAATTGCGTTGCTTATTAAAACTGACTTTGACTTTTTCGAATTACAGGTTAGATATTTTGACATTGTAAACACAAAAATAAGGAGACTGGCCACACTTTACTTAAAGACCAACATACTAATAAATAGAAAAAGTTTTTTAAATAATTTAACATTTTATTATAAAAATTTATTCTTAAAGCTCATTATGGACGAACGAAGTGACATGCTTCGTAAGCGTGTGGGATGTTCTGGAAAGTATCTCTTTCGAGAATGACTCTCATGAATACATCGTGGAGCTTCGGTTCGTTGCTGAACGCTTTGACGTCAACAAAATTGTTAGCTTCATGGCTCGCAGTTAATGCGATGGCCGTTGTTTCACATTCACGAAATGAAGGATATTCCTTCATAGTATAGCAATCTCCAAGTCGGTCTAGGAGACGGAAGTATGTGGCTAACATTTCTGGGTCAATCGTCCACCGAGCGGGTGGGTTTTGATCTGGGCGTATTGGCGGTATCATATCATATTGTACGCCATGAACTGAGGAATAGTAAAATCCCAGAGCATAACAGATGTCGGCTATTGGGCAGGGAGCATAAACGTACGAATGATTCGTATGAAATTAGCAGGCCTTTGTCGCTTTGCATATTCATAGCAATCTTGGACTCGTTTGAGGATGAAGGTTCTGCATATCCTCACGATATTAGCTTCCGCGAGTGACTGCATGCATCGGTAAGTAGCGATTAATACACGTTCGATTTGGCCTATTGACACGGTCACATCGTGTCGAACGTGGTCCGACTCGAGTAATTCGAATTCGATTTTGGCCATCGGAGACATTAGGAACGAAATAGTGTTGTTCATCCGAACTTGTCCCAGGTGTGTCGAAGGTTGGGTTGACTTGGCGTGTGGGGGTGGCTGCTGCTGCTCTGCAAGAGTGGGGTCTACATTCGTCGACCACAATTGTGCGAATAAGAAAAAAGTATCAAGAAGAAGGACCTGTTTGGCGAAAGGGAAGCAATAACTTAATCATAGTCAGCGCACCTATGTAGGATCGGTAAATTTGAGTAATCTAAGTCTTTGCAAACAACCAAAAATTTTCAAAATCAAAATGAAAACGTTTCTTCAGTAGCGTGTCATTGCCCCGCCAGCCTCGATAATGTCTGACTATCAGCTCTATTAAGTGGTTCGAATTTCTGGGAACAATATTCACTCATGTTAACTTTTATGCCATAAGGCCTCACACATTTTCCATAAGATTGGCGTCAGGAGTTTTTGCCGGCCATGGCAAAATCTCGATGTTATTTTGCTGGAACCACTGTTTGGAAATGCGTGCGGTATTTATATGACAGTTATCCTGTTGATACACAAAACCTTCTGGATGAAGAATGGTTGCTTATGGAAGCATAATATTTCTCATCATTTCAACATAAACCTCAGCCGTAAATCGTCCATGGATTTTAAAAAGAGCCCCATGTACTCACGCCGATACCTAACTCCACACATTCACGGAAATGCTGCTTATTTGTTCAGTATCAGGCAAAAACTAATAAAAAGAAATAAAACTTATGATTATTTAAAGCGAACCTGGAAAAAAATAGTGAACAGAGCCGGTATTCGACTGCACTCAGAAAACCATCCCAAGTGAAGTGTCTACTTAGCTTTTTTCGTTAGTGGTAAGTGAAGTTTCTATTAGCCCCAAGTGATGAATTCAATCGCTGCAAGTAAAACGACCTACTTAGATCAGAGTTACTGTTAACCTTTAGTGATTTATCACTTACCGATATGCGACACTTACGAGAAGGGAACCCCACTATATAGCACAACCACAATATGGCAACGATTGTTTGAAAAATTAACATTTAGGTTATTTTATCCACCAATGACAAAGTCGCACTGAAAATGTATTCAGAAAGTTTCCAGCCACTATCATGTTAAGTAAACGGATAATCTGGGTTTTATTTATTTTTGTTTATGGTTGAAATAAAAGTGTAGACAAAACAAGTGAATTTGAAATAAGAAATTCGCTTAAAAATTGAAGTTTTATATCTAGAAAATAAAATGAAAATTGAGTGATTATACCTTAAACAGTGGTTGCCATATTGTGCAAAATAGCAATTTTCGTTTTATGGAAATCATAAGCAAATGAAGAATACTAGAGAAATGAGATTTTGCATACAAGCCTAAAATTTCACTTCCAAATGCGCTACAGAGAGCTTTCTTAGAAAATTCCAAAATTAAGAGTTGGCACATTGGGCTCTGTAGCGCAATTGGGAGTCACATAATTAGTATGTGTGCAAAATTTCAGCACTAGCAGTTTTTGTTTGGGTAGGATTTCCAGAATACGATTTGCCCCGGGGGGTCCCGACTCTTAACTTTCCCTTCACTTAGGGTTAGTGAATTTTTCTACTAGTTTGTTAACCCTTGGTGATTTATTCACTTAACAATATGTGACAAAGTCACTTAACTTTCCATTTACTTAGAGTAAGTGAATTTTTCTACTAGTTTGTTAACCGTTAGTAATTTATCTACATATCAGTATGTGACAAATTACTTACCTTTCTCTTCACTTACGGTTAGTGAATTTTTCTACTAAGGACAAGTGAAAAATATATCCGTCCTAATAATAATGCATGCCTGTAATGATTTGTCAACGTATTTCCATCATAAGAATTCGACAATCTTATTTGAAACGATCATTGTTTTATTTATAGAGAGATCATGTGATGGAAATAACTTAAAAAAAATTAAAAAATAATCGGTGACCGGAAACGAACCCGGTAACCCTTGGTTTAGAAATGCTTGTCCATATATATCCACCAAACGCGGAAATTCTCTGATTAAGCTTTAATCGTGATTAACACTTTTCTCAGTCGACTAATAAGAATCCGCCAAAACGTTTATATTTCGCGGTTTCAACCTATTTCTTTATAAGCGCATGCATACATAGTGGATAAAGCATTGGTCTATCAACCTGTAGGTGGTCGGTTCGAACCCCGTTGGCGCGTCGCACCTTTTTTTTATTTGTTTTAATTTTATTTTCTTCTTGTTTTTCTTTCTCAAAAATATAATTTTTATATTATTTAAAGCCATATTTTAGGACTTTATACTGGTTTTGCGCTACTATAGATTTACTAACGGTTAGTAGATAATTTTCTTAAGGTAAGTGAAATTTTTACTTATGGGTAATATGTTATTTTATTACCTTAAGTAGGTGAAAAACTTGTGGTAAGTAGACAGTTCACTTGTCGCATATCTAAATAATGTTTCCACTTGGGACTAATGAATTCTTACTTGGGATTAGTGAATATTTTTCTCAGTGTGAATGGAAGGGTTTCAGGAGCAGAAGGTAAGGGTAAATAGTAAGGACCTACTAAGCAAAAACCTGTTACATTTACATTACGTCAATGTATTTTTGTAACCTATTATGTAACGCAACTTGTAACCTTAATGACGATATTACATTGCCATTACATGAATTATAATAAACATTTGCGTAAAACATTTACATAACAGTGTTACATTCGATTTTTTTAATAATTATAAATAAAATTATTTTTTTAAAATATACCTCTAACTTGTTAAATACTGGTTCAAACAACATAAAAAATATATTTTTGTGCTTTAAAATATTTGATCTTCGTGGTTACATCTTAAACAAATAAAAAAAAATTCAATTAATTCACGTGATACACGAAGGTTTCAGCGCCTTAGACCAATAGACCCTCTCGGTTTTATTGAGAACTATTATATATATATTAATACAGTGATGTCATTGATTTTACAGAAAATAGGGAGTTTGTTTTTAATGAATAAAATACATATAAAAAGCTTTCAGTTGTAATAAAAAAAGATTATATACGAATATTGAATCACAATTAATTGATTCATAATTTGCCGAAATCAAAAAAAAACTGAAAATATATAATAATTGTACTGTAACTGTAAAAAAATCAAATCCTAAAATGATGGTGCGTTAATTACTGCCAGTACATATAAATTTATACTTATAGATATATTTTCTCTTTTGTGGGAAGTTATCAAAAAAATCGCCGGATTTTCATAAAAAAGTAAACTTTTTGATATCATTCCTTACTTTTTCAAAAATTTTCGCCATATTTGGGTAAAAAGTTTCATTAATTTTGGAATTTTTACATAAAACTTACCATTGTATTTAGTCATTTTCTAATAATATTGTGTCACAATAAAGAACCAAATTTGTTTTAAATTTGACATTTCCGGCCACATAAAATGCGTACAGCAGAAGTTAGGTGGAGGTCTGTTGAATTTAAGTTTTGCTAATTGCGTTGCTTATTAAAACTGACTTTGACTTTTTCGAATTACAGGTTAGATATTTTGACATTGTAAACACAAAAATAAGGAGACTGGCCACACTTTACTTAAAGACCAACATAGTAATAAATAAAACAAGTTTTTTAAATAATTTAACATTTTATTATAAAAATTTATTCTTAAAGCTCATTATGGACGAACGAAGTGACATGCTTCGTAAGCGTGTGGGATGTTCTGGAAAGTATCTCTTTCGAGAATGACTCTCATGAATACAACGTGGAGCTTCGGTTCGTTGCTGAACGCTTTGACGTCAACAAAATTGTTAGCTTCATGGCTCGCAGTTAATGCGATGGCCGTTGTTTCACATTCACGAAATGAAGGATATTCCTTCATAGTATAGCAATCTCCAAGTTGGTCTAGGAGACGGAAGTATGTGGCTAACATTTCTGGGTCAATCGTCCACCAAGCGGGTGGGTTTTGATCTGGGCGTATTGGCGGTATCATATCATATTGTACGCCATGAACTGAGGAATAGTAAAATCCCAGAGCATAACAAATGTCGGCTATTGGGGCAGGGAGCATAAACGTACGAATGATTCGTATGAAATTAGCAGGTCTTTGTCGCTTTGCGTATTCATAGCAATCTTGGACTCGTTTGAGGATGAAGGTTCTGCATATCCTCACGAAATTAGCTTCCGCGAGTGACTGCATGCATCGGTAAGTAGCGATTAATACACGTTCGATTTGGCCTATTGACACGGTCACATCGTGTCGAACGTGGTCCGACTCGAGTAATTCGAATTCGATTTTGGCCATCGGAGACATTAGGAACGGAATAGTGTTGTTCATCCGAACTTGTCCCAGGTGTGTCGAAGGTTGGGTTGACTTGGCGTGTGGGGGTGGCTGCTGCTGCTCTGCAAGAGTGGGGTCTACATTCGTCGACCACAATTGTGCGAATAAGAAAAAAGTATCAAGAAGAAGGACCTGTTTGGCGAAAGGGAAGCAATAACTTAATCATAGTCAGCGCACCTATGTAGGATCGGTAATTTTGAGTAATCTAAGTCTTTGCAGACAACCAAAAATTTTCAAAATCAAAATGAAAACGTTTCTTCAGTAGCGTGTCATTGCCCCGCCAGCCTCGATAATGTCTGACTATCAGCTCTATTAAGTGGTTCGAATTTCTGGGAACAATATTCACTCATGTTAACTTTTATGCCATAAGGCCTCACACATTTTCCATAGGATTGGCGTCAGGAGTTTTTGCCGGCCATGGCAAAATCTCGATGTTATTTTGCTGGAACCACTGTTTGGAAATGCGTGCGGTATTTATATGACAGTTATCCTGTTGATACACAAAACCTTCTGGATGAAGAATGGTTGCTGTCATTGTGGGACTGAAATATTTTTTCATCCGTGAAGACCAGTTATTGCCAAAATTCTTATTCTTGTAGTAAATAGTTTAGTGCAAAAATTAACTTGGCTTGCTTCTTTTCCGCACTAAGTCAAATTTTCTTGGTAGCAACGCGACATCTAAGTCAAGAACGGCTTATCCGTCTGCGCGTCGTTCTTATGGATCCAGGAAAATGTGCCTCATTTTTCACCTCTGGGGCCATCGCAAATGGTGGCAAATCGGTGGTATTCAAGAAAGTCGATCAGTTGCTGATCCTGCGGAGGCGTACTGACTTGGGTCAAGCCGGTGCCTCGTCTTCGTTGAACAGTTCCTTCTTCTTGATACTTTCCTCTTATTCTTACAATTGTAGCCTTGTTTCGTCCATAATGGGCCGCCAAAATTTGGGCTTTTTCGAATTCATTTAGCTGGAGCATTTTTAAATAAAAGCGTATGACAACAACAAAACCTGACGGTGATATTTAATGTCAATTTGAAATATCTAAAAGGTTACTGAGTCGCGAGGCCCATAATATACTATATAAAATCGGCTTACGCATGTGGCCGGAAGTGTAACTGTAAAGAAGCAAATTTGTTTTGACAGTGACATTTATTAAACTTCAAATAATGTTATTTTTCAGTTACTTTATCGTTTCCATTTCTTGTTAAATCCAAGACTAAATAGTGACGTAAAATTAGTGCTTCTTTCGTGTATCAGCGATACTTTCACATAGAATAACATTTTTCTTAGGGTATTCAAAGCTACACCAATTTTTCTACGTTGAAAACCTGTACCTCAAAAACAAGACAAAAACAAAGATAAAACCAAAAGACACCAATTTCCTACATACTGTAACTAATAGAAAATTACAATGGCAATCAGTTTTTCGGGTATGGGAAACTTTTGTTTAAATGGCTACTTTTCAAAATTTGATGCAAAAAAATAAAAGTTGAAATCAAGCAAAAATAAATATGTCGCAGGTCTTGTTAAGTTTCTAACTTTACTAATTTCACAAAAGCACCAAATAACATTTGTTTTTTTTTTGCTGGAGAAGCAGTTTTCTGAGGTCATGTTTTTGTAATCGTCCGAAACACCCATTTTTTCTGGCTGTAGGAAAATATAGACCACAGTTTACTCTTCTGCAAGTATTTAAAATAAAATTCAAGCAATAATTTTTTAAATTAAATTAAATGTTGTAAGTTTTCTGGGAAAAAATAAAAATATTATCTATAAATCCTTAAAGGAAATAATACATTTTTGTATTTTTTGAGAATTTTCTTTGCTAGTTGAACTATATCTCACAATCTGACCAAAAAAGATGTGTGTTCGACTTTTTGATACGTACCTTACTTGATAAAATAAAAAAAAAAATCATAAATATAGGAAAAATGACACATAGAAGGCGATTGAGTTTTATACGTCAGGCGTTTCGGACGATTACACATTTGTTTCGGACAATTACGTTAGGCGATTTAATGTAAAATAAAAAATGGAAATAAAGAACTAAAATGTTTTATTTTCAAACATGATCTTCGGGGATTTTTCTTACGCTTTGCACGTTAATTTTAACTGAAATTTTTATTTTTTCTAATCTTTTTTGCTGATTCATTTCTTTTGTTTTAATTTTTTTAATTTTTCTGTGTTTTTATTTTTTCCAACAGCAAAAGAAATATTATACTTTCTTATGATTCAAATTTTTTCCAATATGTTTTTTAAAAAACAGACAAAAACCCTGCAATAGATAAAAACAGATGACTCAATAATTAAAAAAAAGAAGAACTTTAAAAAATATCAGGAATCCTCTTTGAAATACCAGGAAAAAAAACAATTTAATTTATTTTTTTTATTTTCTTCTAAATTATTATCAAATATTTTCCTTTTTATGAGGTATGACTTTAACCAATTTCCTTTTTTTTTCTTTTATTCGAACTCCCACTTTAATAGTTTATTACATAATAAAGAAAGTGACAAATTTTACGCGTGTGTGGTTAGAAAGTCACTTTCTTATGAGTTATGTACGCTATTTTTTCTACGAACACTCTAGCTTTGTACTATTTTCTGTAATTATTTATACAAATTGGGCTGAATCCAACGTTCATTGAACAAATTTGCGTGCGTAAAAGTATCATTCTACTAGCGTGCGGAAAATTCACTTTTCCGCACTGTTTTTCGTGCGGAAAATGCACTTTTCCACACTAGTGCGGAAAAGTTAACTTTATGGTACTTTTCCGCACTAAACTAAAAATCAAAAAATAAATTTATTGCTATATTTTAAATTTTTTTTTTTTTGTGTTAGGTGTACATTTTAGTCACGATAAATAAAGAGTTACATTTTTAAAATTCCTTTTATTGAGTTAATTTAATACTTAAATCAAGCGAGTAGAAGAACAATTGTTCCTAACACGTGCGAAAACCTTTTTTTCCGCACTTAACTGCTTGACAGAACTCCGCTGCGCGTCGTTCCGTCAACGGCAATAGCGTGCAGAAAAATCGATTTTCCGCACTTGTTAGGAAAATAGCTATTTCCACGAAAAGTGACGTTTCCGCACGATTTTTGTTTTTCCGCACGATTTTTACTTTTCTGCATGATTTTTACTTTTCCGCACTATGTTTACTTTTCAGCACTATTTTTAATGTAACGCACGATTTTCACTTTAATGGACAATATATTTTAATTTGAGATATTATATACTATAATTATATATATAATATAAGTATTATTATATATATAAAGAAATGTTGACAGGTCCACCTACCTTTAACGTCAGTTTGGCGTATACTTTTCCAGGTCGTAGGAAAATGACTTTTTTTTTTGTTGTGAAATCAGACAATTTTAATTTTTTGTTCAAGAGTATCTTTTAAATTGAAAAAATACTATATATGTACATACATGTAGGTAGTGTAATTGTCTGAAACACAACCGTAACCGTCCGAAACACTCATAATACATTTCGTTTCGGACAATTACGGTTCTTAACATTTTGGATAGCGGCAACCTTGCCATTTGTTATTTAAATAATTTTTTGACGTTATAATAATTCGTTTTTCCGATCCTTTTGTCCAAATAGTGTTTTTTTTGTTTATTCGGCACAGTATCGTGGCAATTTCATGATTCGGACATTACAAGTTTTTTTGTGACAACTATGTAAATGTATATTTTTTAATAATAACACATAAAAAACAAATACTTACCGGAAAAATTTACCACCCACTTGTTCACTTCAAAAGCTTTAAGTTAACAAAATATCAACGTTGCAACTTCAGATTCAATTTCTTCACAGAAAATTCTGTGGTTTCGGACGATTACAAAAACTTGGTGACAAAATATTTATTTTTATGCTGGAATTAATTTTAAGGCTACTAGTCAAAAAATGATGTTTTAAGATTCTAGAAACTTTAAAGTTTAACTTAATTTATGCCTCTTTATTGTTACCATTTTTAATCTTAAAAATATATGCGTTTAAAAACTAAAAATTCCTCGGGTGACACGTTTCGGACGCTTGCATTTGGTGATTCTGAGGTTATTTTCGACTTCCTAAAGAGTGATATTAACCAACTTTTTAAGTGAAGAAAAACTATCTTTTAAAAATAAACCTTAACTTAACCATAATAATGGAGTATATCTTTGGCAACATTTTTTGTCAAGAGACCTTTAACTATATTTTTAAACCTATTTCTAGGTAGTGCTTTGACCTCTGTTGGCAGGACATTATCCAGTATGGCTGCAGAGTAACTTGGACATTGCTCAAATTTTTTCAAATTGGGTTTTTGTAGCAGATAATTTTGATGGTTTGAAATTTTTGTAAAATTGTTTGGAAGGTGTTCGGCAAATAATAAATTCTTGTAAATTTAGATACATGACAATGTTAGTTATTTATTTTTACGAGAAGTATCAAGACAACTTTTGTTAAACTGTAAAGAAAATATAAGTCTAATAATTTTTTTTTGTTTTACAAAGCCCGACTGCCATTTTGTGCTCTGCCCCCATAAAATCACTGAATATGTCAGCTGTGAATAAACGAATGCACAGTAGAGGTTTCATAATTCTTTGGTATCTAAAAGTTGCTTCATTTTCAAAATTGTATAACCCAACACTTGTTTTATATGCTAGTTCCATGATAAAAGCTGGTCAACCGTGACACCTAGAAATTTTATATTTTCTACTACCTTTGAATTTTCTTTACATCTGAAATTTATACCAAACGATTTGTCAAGGTTTAATATTAGGTTGTTTGATTCGCACCATTTTTTAAATTCACTTAAAACTGTGGTAACCTTCTTCTGTACCTCGCCTTCTGTTTTCCCTGATATAACTATTGATTTGTCGTCTGCAAAACATGCAATGTGACCACTGACATATTCAGGCATTTCATTAACAAAAATATTAAACAGCAGTGGAGAAACAATTGAACCTTTAGGAACCCCGATATCGTTATACGAGTTAATAAGTTATTCTGGTACACCTCTTATTCCACATGTTTCTATTTTATCAAGTAGAAAATTTGTTTCGAAACAATCGAACGCAGACGAGAGGTCAAAAAATAACCCTATGACCAATTCACCATTAACCAATCTACCGTAGACGGCTTGCATAAAGTCACATACTGCATCCTCGGTAGATCGACCTTGCCTAAATCCATATTGGTTTGAAAAAGTAATTATTCTAGTAAACAACGCTTTTTCTACTATTTTTGAAATTGTATTTAAAACAGTTACTGGCCTGTAGTTTTTAACTAATTTTGGGTCTGTTTTTTTTAAAAACTGGACAATTTTACCAATTTTCTGTGCGTCGGGGAACTTTCCCTTTTGGAAACATAAATTAACTATATGAATTAGAGGCTCAGCTAAAATATCATAACATTCCTTTAGTAATTTAATCGGTATGTTGTCGATCCCTCAGCTGTTTTTACTTTTTAGATGAACAATAATACTTTTAATTTCTTCCCTATCGACTGGTGTTAAATCAAAGGTGTTATTTATATTATGCTTGGAAATACTACACTGATTAGATTTAGCTCTGTTATTGTCTGTCAGGCCACACAAATTAAATTTACTTTTAATGGCAGTTAATAGTAGAAGTAAAACAAAATAAAGTTGACGAGTTAACTTGGGGTCTTTGCCTTCTGTTAAAGAAAAAATAAACTTACATAAAAAAAAATAAAACCACACTATTCCTGAATATTTGTGTTTTTTTTTATAAGAAAATGACTGGGAATGTTGAGGAATAGACAAAACATGAAACAAAAAAAGGAAAAATAAGTGGTTTGCATTTTTTCATTAAGGAGCCCTAGTTTGGGACATTTAAAGAGATTTTAACACTTCAAAGTAATTTTGCTGTTATAGCTGCCTTTTTTGGCCAAACAAATTATTATATTACAGTAAATACGACAAAAACGACAAACCCTGCAACAAAGACTTTAAGCTCTTAGAAAGGTACAAAGTAAAATATATTTGTGGTTAATAGTGGAAGTGGAAAAGTCTAATCTTCTTTGCTGAACGGCAAAAGATTCTTAAAAATATATTTTAGTATAATCTAAAAATAGGTTATAAGTTTATTGGCGAACTTTTTATAATACCTGATGCGTTTGCCTACGCAACAGTCTAGGGCTTTTATCAAGTTTTTTTTTAAGGTGCAAAGGGTACACTTTGACAAATCTGCGCGATCTGTGTAACCTCTCCTGTCTTCACTTTTGCCTTCTATTATCAATTTTAAAAGTTTATATTTGTAATTTCTCAAATTGTTCGTCACTGATTAATAGAAACTTGAAAAATCGCTGACAAATAGACATTATGGGCGATATTTACTAAGATGGGCTAGGGTTTAGGACTATGGAACGCATGTGGTTTTTAATCTAATTTTGCGGGGTTTACTTTAAACTTGTGTAAGCTTAACAAAAAGAAGTTAAAAAACCTCCAAATCAGTTATTTCAACCGAAAAGAAATCAAAAAACAAAAAATCAAAAGATCTTGGGTGGAAATACCAAAGATTCAAACTTGGATGAGCATCCCACAAGGAACACACAAAGGACCAAAGCGTAAAGAAAAATGATTAAACGATGTTTCGCTCTGGGTAACCAGCACGAGCTCCTCAGTGGTTTCACTGGTCACCTGCCCCATACATCATTAAACACCATCATACACTTTGATTTCCCACCTTGAATCACTTATAAATAGGCATCGTTCCGCACTAGTACTTATCCAAGTTACTTGACACAGATTCGTCCTGGCGTGTTAAAATTTCCAAAAGGATTATGCTCCTAAGGCAATTAAAACAAAAAGAAGTTAAAAAAAACCTCCAAATCAGTTACTACAACCGAAAAGAAACCAAAAAACAAAAGATCAAAAGATCTTGGGTAAAAATAACGAAAATTCAAACTTGGATGAGCATCCCACAAGGAACACACAAAGAACCAAAACGTAAAGAGAAATGATCAAAGTGTATGATGGAGGAGCTCGCGCTGGTTACCCAGAGCGAAACATCGTTTAATCATTTCTCTTTACCCTTTGGTCCTTTGTGTGTTCCTTGTGGGATGCTCATCCAAGTTTGAATTGTCGTTATTTCCACCCAAGATCTTTTGATATTTTGTTTTTTGTGTAAGCTTGTTGTTTAAAGGTGGTAGACAATGTTGAACTTGATAGTAAACTAGAGTTTCGAACTTTAATCGTCCTTATTTTTTACTTTTTTCGCAACGTTTCCAATGCTTATGTTTCTGCAATCATCATCAGGTGAATACTGATCTTTATTTTTTATTTACTTTTTTTCTTCAGTATTCACCTCATGACGCATTCGAAACGTTGTGAAAAAAGTAAATAATAAATACAATGTAACTTCAAAAATCTAGTTTGTTATTGAGTAAGCTTGTTGGAATTTTGGACTATAATCATATAAGTGATTTCAAAGGAAAAAACACAGGTTATCCAAAAATTTTCTGAAAAAAAAGCGGAAAAAAAGGTTTATCCTTGCTTAGTGGCCCGTTTAACTAAAAATACAGTGATAATTGGGTCTCTTTCTTTATCGCATTTTATCCCTAAATTTGCAGAGTATATCCTCGCACAAGACATCGTAAAATTTTTAATTTATATACTTTTATAGATTGAAAACTGTCAAAGCACTTAACTGACGTTTCTTTTGCTGACTTTTTGCTCATTTTGGACGAGAACCGGACGTTATGAAATATAAAACAAGCCTTATACATCTATAAACGCGTAAGACACCAATATAAAACATTGTATATACTTTTTCCCCCCTCCCTGCTCCTCTTTAAATAAGTTAACAAATATTTTTAATTTCGAATTAATTACTTAATTTTATTATTTTCTTTATCATTTTCAGTTACAAATGGCAACGAAACGCAGTTTCCAACTCTCCCCTCCCCTTTCGTAAAACTCTTTCCCACTAAAGTGCGTAAAAGTGCACTTTTACGCACGCATTTGAGTGCGGGAAGTTGCATTTCCCGCATGCCGTGCGGGAATGGATTTAACCTGTTTTATTTTCCGCGCGGCGTGGGTAAGGAATACTTTTTTTACTGGTTTTTAAGGTTCATTCGATTTTTTAGACATATTTTTCAACTCAAATCTAAAGAAAATCCAAAAATAAACAGTTTTTTGCTATTTTAATACCCAAAAATTGAAATATACTGGAGATCAAAAAAAAATGCAATACCATTTCCAAGAAGATTCCTCCATGGTAAACATCAAAAAATTAATAATGAGTAGCCTCCATGGTTATTTATGCACTTGTTTGTTTACTTGGGCATTGACAACATAAGATGGTCAATATCATATTGAGGAACACTCATCCAAATCACCCTTACGGCATGCCAGAGTTCATCTAAGTTTTCAGGGGGACGTATTAATCAACTAAGATTACGACCTATCATATCCCATACGTCATCGATAGATGACAAGTCAGGCGATCTTGCTGGCCATTCCAAAGTCTCTATGCCAAGTTTCACGATCAATAAGAAGTCTGGCATTATCTTTTTGAACGATCGCATTTGGGATATTTTGTAGGTAAGGATGTAAAACTGGCTGCAGCACTTTATCGATATATCGCCAAGCAGTCAGATTGCCGTTGATGAGGACTAGAGGTGATCTGCTTCCTAAACATATATGATACTTTGCTGTCTTGCTGTATGACGTTCAACAGCAAAGTCGCCTAACCCTCATGCATCGATCATGGCCGCCTAAACAAAACCTGGGTTCGTCGCTGAAGCTTATGGTATTTCATTCCTTATGTTGTGGGGTCAAAGGTAGCACCATAAGCGCAGCACATACCGAAATGGCTCGTACAAAGCAAACTGCTCGTAAGTCCACTGGTGGAAAAGCTCCAAGGAAGCAATTGGCTACCATGGCTGCCCGTAAAAGCGCCCCTGCTACCGGAGGAGTGAAGAAATCACATCGTTACCGGCCTGGCACTGTAGCCCTTCGTGAAATTCATCGTTATCAGAAGAGCACAGAACTTTTAATCAGGAAGCTGCCTTCCAACGTCTAGTCAGAGAAATCGCTCAAGATTTTAAAACTGATCTGCGATTCCAGAGCTCTGCTGTAATCGCCCTTCAAGAAGTCAGCGAAGATTACCTTGTTGGTTTGTTCGAAGACACGAACCTTTGTGCCATCCACGCAAAACGTGTCACCATTATGCCCAAAGACATCCAGTTGGCGAGACGTATCAGAGGGAAACGTGCCTAAATTATGTTAGCTTAGCCCCATACCAAGCAATCTTCGATTAACTGTCGTCCTTGAAAACACTCGTTCTGTAGCTGCAACTAGAACATCTCTTAGTTGGCGTATACTGTCCCATCGATTTCTGAGAGCAAGAAGTCTGAGATGCCGTAAATCACGACCTGTTGATGGATTGGCATTAACCCTTCTCAAAACTTCCCGTAAACCAAAACCAGCCTCTTTTATGCCCACGATGCATCCTTTCTCGAAGTCGTTTAAATGATGAAATTGTTGGCAACCGCGAACTCTTGGCATTTTTATTTTTTAAGTAAACTCTAAGCAATCCAAAAAGACCAAAAACTACGAGAAAAATGATTTAAAAGGTGTTCTATGTGTTGGTTGTTTTTGAAAATGGATAGAAAAAATCGGTGAAAAAAGGAAAAATTAGAAGACAAAAAATTTTTAGGTAATACACACAAATAATTTTCATTTAAATATCCATCCATGGTGTTGCATTTTTTTTCTTTTCCAATATTGTCCATAGACGATTTTTACGCAAGTAGGAAAAATTTTGTACCTGATACGCCCTTGACGGCTTGCTTGAAATCCGCTTGGCGTTGTACGTGGAACTGCCGTCGCGTGCGTAAAAGTATCACACTCCGCACTTGTTAGGTCGATAACTATTACGTACTCCCCCGCGCCGTTATTTAATTTATGGACGCCAGCAAGAAGTTGCAATGTGGACTTTAGGCATAAGGCAAGGTCTGAGAGAAATACAGGGATAAAGGAAAGTGGGCAATTGCTCTCCTTCTTCCCGGCTTTCCGAATTGCTAAAATGAAACGCTGCTTTTTCGGCCCCTAATGCGCAAGAATTTATAGGGGAAGACTTTTACCGGCGCGTAGAATGACATCGCCGCACAAATCACAAAATCGCGCAAGACCACCAAGGAAAAAAAAATAAACACATCCCCAACAACCCAAAAATGCATTGTTTTACTTACGCGCTTTAATAGTATTTTTTACATACGCTATTCTTTAATTTGTGCTGTATCATGTATTATTTAGGCGAAGATGGTCATGTTTTCTTTGCTTGCTTAAAAAATGACAGCGCATGGTGGTTATAGCGCAAGATTTATACCGTGAAAAACAGCTTTTTAGGACACTGCGCGCTACCAAAATCTGCAAAAATTCAAACGTTTTAATTTTTTATCTAGTTATTGACAAGATGTGCAAACGCCTAAGCAAACCAGATTTGTATCTATGTAAAAAGTCTTCGTTTTATTTACTTATTTAAAATTAATTCTAAACTTATATGTAAGATGCTTTTTTCTTGATTTAAGAGAGCAGGGATCTCCCTGAATCAGCTTAAAGTGAGATCCATACGTTACTATACATCGATTTTAAATTGAAACAAAAAAGGCCGAGAATTTGTTTTTTTCTAATTAAAATACTTTATTTCATACTGTATTGTAATGTTCCCTCTTAAGGAATTAATTTGAGTCCGGGAAATGACCTATTACATCACTAGTCCGGTAAAATAACATTACCGGACTCAAACTAAATTTCTGAATTTTCATAAGCAAAATGGTGTATTTTTGAACAAATCTTTATTATTAATGAAAGACAATTATTCTATACAATAAACTACTAAAAATTACTTATAAATATTCACAATAATTGTGTAATTTGAATTATTTGGAAATATATGAGCAGCAGCCGAACAATCTTTTTCGGGGTTACCTTTTCGCGAGGAAGAGTAACTTTGGGTTTGGTGTAGAACTTGAACAAAGTTTCTCCTCCCTGGATCATTCTAGCTACTTTTGTTTTTGTCTCTAAAGACTCCTCGACATATTTTTCGACCACAAAGGTGCTCTTCCAGCCGCCGTAATGTTTTAGCATATTAACATCTGCTCCCGCGTTTGCTAATAGCGTGTCAGACGTTCTGCGGAAGCAGTGTCCCGTGTACCTTTCGGGATTGGACAAATTCAAATATTTCGCAATTTTTCGAAGCGCTCCCCCAATTGTATGAATGCCTACTCTTTGGCTAATACGTTTTCCTTTTCTGTAGCCAACAAAAAACGCTTTTTCGGGAATGTTGGTGGGTCGCAGATGGCGATAACTACGGAATATGCTTAAAAATAATTCTTCAATGACTGCAAACACTTTTTTGATGTAAGTTTTTGTTTGGTTTATACTTACAATCAACTGTGTCCCTGTATCTTGAATATCATCGTCATTCGGCACCCTCCGGAAATCTAGTAGCGCCACAACCTGAAACAATACAAAAAATAATAATTTAAAAAAGGCAGAAAAGTATAAATACTAAATCCTCGTGTGTAAATTGCCTATTGCGTAAATTCAGTAAAAAAAATATATTTTTATTTAATGGAAACCAAAAAACTTACCTTAATTAACAAAAATTTCTCGGTTGGAGCTGTTTTCATGAATGACTCCACTTCCTCTCTGGTCAAAATTTTTGATTGGGTCAGTTGGTGGCCTACAGATTCTTTCTTGAAAAATGCTATCAGTTTGTGAAATCTGGATATATCCACGTTCTCATAGCGTGGAACTGCTGGATTTTTGTGACTGAAAAAGTAAGGAAATTAAAAATTACGAAAATACGACGTATTTTTAAAAAGTAGGTATTTAAAACATTGTTTTTAATAAAACTAATTTAACACTTACCACATCTAAGAAGTAGGCCAACATAACATTTTCGTTGACGGTATTTTCCACACTAAAAGTCTTTCTCAACTTTTTTTCAAAATTGCGTCCATTTTCACTGCTCTACGTGACAGAAACAAATAAAATTTATTTTGTTTCTGTTAGCAACCAATTCAATAATGACTGGACTTCAAAATTTTGACAATAATTTGATGGAAAATTGTAAAGTAATTGTTGAAACAAATATAGATGACATTTTTTGGTATATTGATTGTCGCTGTCTTCTCAAAAAAAAAATATTTTTATTTTAAATTAAATAAAACAGTATAAAATAAAACGTTGCACGATACACGGCCGTGAAATGTCATTAAAGTACTCGTCTAGATATTGTAATTTAATAGACCATTTGTAATATTGTAACGTAAATTACTATCACAGTATTTATTTTGAAAAAAAAACAACCAAATCGTGATTGTTTTGAAATTTAAAGCAGATAAATCAGCTCTTGGCGGTAGTCTATAGTATACGTCGATTTTACTCGAAATACGACATATTGTGTCACTTAAACAGTTCTCAGATTGCTTGCGTACCCAGATTTTATGATTTTTAAAGATTATTTGGACTGTTTTAAGAAAAAAATTATTTAGTGATAGAATATAATAAAAAAATAAAATGTATAATATAACTTCAGATTTTTTCAACTTAGTGTTACTTGAAATATTTGTTGACTAGGGAACTTCTACAGCCAGGTATGCAACAAGCTTTTTGACCTGATTGGCCCAATTATATTTTAATTCGTTATCGTTTAGTTGAAGCAGTTTGATTAGCCAATTAATGGCATTTAAAAACGGTATAAACAAGTCTAACTCTATTGGCTTCCAATCTAACTACAGAATCGGAAGTATCTCTGGGTAAATGGAGCAATATTTTTGAAAAGGTTATGCAAACTAAGCTTTCAATGGTGTCACAATAGTTTTGGTCCCGTACAGGTAGACAACTTGAAAGAATACTCATGACAAAGGAATCAACTAGTTGCATTTTAAAGGTCCAAGAATCTATCTTTGACTTAGAGATAATAGAAAGTATACTTCCAGAGGCCTGTTTAGCTTTGTCAGTTGAGCTGTCATTCATCTGTCTGAAGAGACCAGAAGATGCACACGAGTTATTTTTGTACTGAAATGTATTGGGGTGAATATGTAAAGCTCTTCTAGAAAAAGGGACAATTTTGGTTTTTGAGACATTGACAGTAAGTAAATTTTTATCTGAGTATTTCTCTAAAATTTTAATTTTTCGTTTAAGGTCAACCTCGGAATCAGAGATAATAACCAAGTCATCACAATACAGTAAAAATATTAGGTCTATTATATTGTTTAAGTTATTCCCAATGCACCATTTGTTCTGAAGTATTCTTCCATGTCGACACTAAACAGAGCAAAAATAAGAGGACTCAAAAGACTCTCCCTGCAATACACCGTCAGTAATGTAAATGCGATGTGTTAAACCCTCAGTGCATTTTACTTTCATAGAGGCAGTTTGGTAGAGTGACCTTACTACACTGAGAAAAATGGTGGGCTACGAGAACTCAAATATGAGTTCTCCTAGACCCAGCCGTGTTGCCAATAGAGCACAGCCTAGGCCTCTGGTCTGTAAGAACCAAGTCCAAGGGATTGCAGGAAAAGACGGTTCATGTGTTGTGGTAGCCCAAAATATGCATAAACACTGAATCTAATTTGTTGGCGATTTGGGCTGCCAAAACTCAACATCTAGGTTGTGGTGACTCATGATCTGGGCTGGGAGAATCCTACTCAGCCCCTGGGTTGTGGTAACTCATGATATGGGCTAGGAGAACCCTGCTGTCGAGCTCCCAAAACCCAGCGCCTGGGTTGTGGTAACTCATGGTCTGGGCTGGAAGAACCCTACCTTTGGGCTACCAGTTACTACTAGCTTACTACCAGCTACAAAGTTAAAAATGTTTTCGTCGACGAAATAAATGCGAATGCAAACAAAAAAATCTTGATTTTCATCTCCAGCACGAACGCTACTAGAGATAAAAAATACCGTCAACTAGGGAGCATTAAAAATGCGGTTCGTGATTTTCTAAAAAAAAAATGTGAAATAAAACAAATTCCAACAAAGCCTTGAGTCTCAAGTCGCCTCGGCTGACTGTATACAAAGTATAATGAATAAATAGCTAACTATATAGCGCTATCCATCATAAACAAGTATAGAATTTTTAACTCTTGATCTAAGATTAAAAGTGCATACGTCACTTTTCCTGACAAATTTGATGTTACTTAGGCATGTATTTTGTTACTTTAAATGAAACACCCTTTATTTTGTGTAATTTTGTGCTAAGCAGGCTTTATCACTTGCCACCAATGCTGAATAACTCAAAAACTAAACGAAATTCCTTTTAAATTCCAAAAAAACACACAATAAACAAGATGTTACGTTGAAAATAACAAAACAACTTTCTGCAATTTGTAAATTATAAAAATGTCAAATTCCAGATAAGGCGATAAGGTTACCTCTTACATAAAAAAACTTTTAAAAAATCTAAAATATCGCCTTTGAAAATATTTGACTGTGAAAAATATAAACAAAATCAAATATTTTAATGTAAATATGGTGTGTTAAAAACAAAACCTACAGGCTGAAATATAATTCTAAAACCGTTCCTAAGTCTAATTTGCTCAGAAAAATGATATATATATATATATATATATATACAGCTGTAAGTTAGGCTTAGGAAAGAGTTAACGTTAGTAAATATCAGTCAAACTGTTTAAAGTACAAAACAGGCCCTATACATTTCGCACACTCTACTTCATATTATTTAGAAAATACAATCAAACACATTAATGTTTTTCACTCGTGAACCTGCCACTGCACTGGCTAGGATACTTGCACATATGACCTACACGAACTAAATCACAACTGGAAATGAAAATGAAGCTCCAACGGCCAGCCAAAGCAACCCGCAAGCCGGAATATGTGCAAAACTCGACATTCGGCAATTACCGTCTATAATCGGATTCACATGTGTAAATTTCTGGGTTTTACTAGACGACGGAAAAAATAAACCATGATCATGAGCATGAACAATTCAATCCCTGGGGTATCGTAGCCCAGACTGCGAATTACCACAGAGCCAAAAAGTTAACACATGAAACTGGGCTGAGGCAATCCCATGCCTGAATTGTGATAGCCCACAGATTGCTGAGTTCTCCCAGCTAAATTGAAATGTTTGGGATGATCATAACGTGTGCTATAGTAACTCACGGTGTTTTCTTAGTGTATATTTATATAGCTAGATGATACACCTATAGAATGAAGTTTTTCCCAAATTAGGCTGTCGTTTAATGAATCAAACGCTCGCTTATAGTCTACAAAAAGAGCAAGTACTTAACGTTTTGGTAACCTTAGATTAGAGAAATGTACGGCGTTTGTAAGAGTAAAACGTTATCTATACAGCCTTTTGACTCTCGGAAACCGGATTGGGACTCTGGAAGAAGAGAGAGAGTGCTTTTTAATCCAGATATTTCGCCGACATAACTAAATTTGAGTAAACATTTTTGTTAGCTATCTACTCCTCAAACTTCCCATAGAAATACAACGATCTCTCGCCCAGCTAAGAGTAGCTAGTAAATATATTATAAAATATATATACAAGGGCTTAATATACCTTATAAACCCTGATTTACAATGTACAATTTGCAACATGCAGATAAGAGACCTTAATGTGGGTAATAGGTAATAGGGACATTGTGAATAATCACTTAATCAATGGATGATTTAGTACTAAAACTTAATAATATTAGCAAATGTGGAATATCCTGATGAACACAGCATTTTGTAAGGGAGAATAACAAGAATATTATTTAGGCTTTAATGGGATTCCCTCTGTTGCTTGATTCTGACTCAAATATGAGTTCTCTAGACCCAGCCGTGTTGCCCTTAGAGGACAGCACAAACCTCTGGGCTGTGAGAACTAAGTCCAAGGGATTGCAGGGAAACACGGCTCTTGTGTTGTGGTAACCCAAAATATGCATAAACACTGAATGTATTATTTTTTGACATTTGGCCTACCAGAATTCAATATCTAGGTTGTGGTGACTCATGATCTGGGAGAACCCTGCTTTTGGGCTACCAGAACTCAGCGCCTGGGTTGTGGTAACTCATGGTATGGGCTGGGAGAACCCTACCTTTGGGCTACCAGAACTCATCATCTGGGTTGTAGTATAGTCAGTCGGGGTAACTTTGAACCATTATGGGTAACTTTGAGCCACTTGGAAAATTCAGTTAAGACATATGAAAAGTTCCAAAATATAATTTTCCTTTGCTCAAAGTTACCCATAATGTTGAAGAAGGGGAGTGTATTTCGAAAATACAGAACTTGCCTCATTTGTAATTCACGTGCACGCAACCACTCCCCTTCTTCAATTTGAATCTACAGTATGGTAGCCCAGGTTGCACTTTTCAAGAAGATCTCAATTAAGCAAGCCCTCAAGAAGGTTGACATTTGGTTTCTACACAAATGCATTAACGAGGAAGCCACCCCCAACTTCGCAAAAGTTAGAAGTTCAAATAATCACTGATGATGGCTCATCATTGAGCCGAAACCGGTCTGATAGAAAATAAACAATTTGCACGAAATCAAGAACTTGCCTCATTACCCATAATGGTTCAAAGTTACTCCAAATGACTGTACTAGTATTTTGAAAAAAAAATAAAACTTACTTTTATTTTATTTTTATAAGAAACTACAGTATATGCCAACCGAAATTTATCCACATTGATTGACGTCAACTGTCAACGAGAATTTTTCAGTCTGACGTTTATTTTGTTTCTCCCTAGATTTTTGGACACACTGATCACAGTATAGACAGAAAATTTTCGATTTCGTTTAGTTTAAATGTTATCATGAGTTGATTGTAATAGAATGTTTTTGAACCATTTTTTTGCCATTTTGTTATTGTTATCGTAAGACAATTGATCACAGTGTACTAGATATGGCCAAGGCAGCAAGTGTTGATCCAATACATAAACGTAAATAATGCGAACTCTACACATCATAGAAGGGACTGGTTATGAAATCTAAAATGAATGAAGCTCAGACATTGTTTAGGGCACAGGCATGGTGGAAGCACCCACTCATTAGTCATTTTCAGGGGCACAATATACAGGCATATAGCCGCAAGAGTAGCAAGATCGATAGAAATCTGTTTCGTCACAATTCCCTCTAATGTTACGAAGTAATTTGTTATTTTAAATCTAAAAACTGCAAATTCGTAGCAGCCTTAAGGCTCAAAATTAGAAAACATTAAGTTTATTATTACAAGCTTTTATTTATATCTGTTTCTATGTTCGGGTAAAAATCTTGCAACTCAATTTTGACTAACTTGTAGGCCGATTGAATTCAAACTTGGTACCCGATTATAGATGACAATACAATAATATGGTAATGTTAGGCATTCCCTGGAGGGAAGAAAAAAACTAAGTTTGTCCGATTTCGCCCAAAATTGGTATACGTGGGTTCTTGGGGATAAGGAAACGAATTTTTGATCAGATTTTAAAAAATCAATATGGCGGATTCAAGAAGGACAATTCTTGGTGATGTTTTGCTTACCAGTTACTTACTTATACCTACCCATGATTGTCTTCAAATTTGGTATGCGTTTATAGTTCCGGTGACAATACAATAATATGGTATTCTCAGGTACCCACCTCCCCCTAAGGACGAAACTGGAGCTTGTCCGCCTTCAACCAAAATTGGCATACGAGAGTTTTTAGGGATAAAGTTTTTTGATCAGATTTTGAAAATTTAATATGGCGAATTCAAGACGGACTATTTTTGCTCATGTTTTGCTAACAAATTTTAACTGACTTACACAAATCCGATTGTCCTCAAATTTGTTATGCGTTTATAGTTCCGGTGACAATACAGTAATACGGTATAACGAGGAAAGTGGAGGGGTTTTTAGGGAAGAGGATTATGAGTTTTTTTTATCAGATTTGAAAATTTCAATATGGCGGATTCAAAATGGACGATTTAGGGTACAAATCTAAATATTAAAAAATAATTTTATATAAAAAAAAGCTTTTCCAATACAAGCTTTTATATAATATAATAATAAAGTTCACTACAAAGTAGAAAATAATTTTTAGCATTCTGATCATAATAAAAGCGATGGCCGTAAATTAGGTCGAGTTGCATTGAATGTACTTACCCTTGCATTTCTCTGCATTATAGTGAATTCAGATTGTTGCGAACAATCATATAATCATTAACATAAATTTTTCAAGGCAACATGACCCAACTTTCTATAATACGCCCATCGCTTTTATTATTATGATAGTGAATATTTTTGTATAAAAGCTTGCATTTAAAAAGTTTTTTTATATAAAATAGTTTTTTAATTTTTAGATTTGTACTCTAAATCGTCCATTCTGAACCCATATTGATATTTTCAAATCTGATCAAACATTCATAATCCCCTTCTCTAAGAACACCTGTATGCTAATTTTGATTAAAATCGAACAAACTAAATATTTTTCCCCCTCCACTTCCCTCGTTAGGGCGATATCAGGTACCCGATAATACCATATTAATGTATTGTCACCGGAACTATAAACGCATACCAAATTTGAAGACAATCGGATGTGTATAAGTCAGTTAAAATTGGTTTGCTAAAGATGACCAAAAATCGTTTATCTTGAATCCGCCATATTGAATTTTCGTATTCCTAATTTCCAAAAAAACCACGTGTACCAATTTTGGTTGAAATCGGACAAACTTAGGTGTTTTTCCCCCTCCACTCCTCCCGTAGGGGGGGGAGAGGGTGCCTAAAATACCAAGTTATTGTATTGTTACTGGAGCTTTAAACGCATACCAAATTTGAAGAAAGTCGGATATGTATGTATATGTATGGAAGTCATCTCAACTCATTTTTTAACGAAGCTCCTTTGCAAATCATAAATAAGATCAACAGACAGACAGATAGACAAAAAAATACACCACGCACATTACGAACGGACGAAAAAAATGCAACAAAACAACAAAAAAAGTTATTATATTTACTAAAAAAAAGGCTTAAATCGAAATTTTCTTGTGGATTTGATGATGTTCCAAGCTATTTGGTAGTTAAATGTTTGGATTTAATTATTTCTCCACTGACATGTTTGGTAAACAAATCTTTTGATTTGGGGAGTTTCCAGAAAGGTTAAAATTAAATAAAATAATACCAGTGTTCAAAAAAAGTGATTCAGCCAATCCTGATAATTATCGACCAGTGTCTCTTACATCGGTGTTTTCCAAAGTATTTGAGTATAGTTTTCTATATAGACTGGAACCGTATCTAGAGAAGCATCAGATAGTTTCTTCGAACCAGTTTGGGTACAGGAATGGTGTCTCTACGATTGATGCAATTAATAGTCTCATAGAAAACATAACAACTTGCATGGAAAAAGGAGAATGTCCAGCAGGGATTTTCTGTGACTTGAGTAAGGCGTTTGATTGCGTTGATCATGTCCTATTAATTAATAAACTAGAACGTTTTGGAATAAAAGAATGTCCATTAAACTTTGTTAAAACATTTTTAAGGCCGAGAAAGCAATATGTGTCGTTAATCGATTTTTCTTCCCAAATTAAAAAAGAAGTGGTGTCGACAAAACTTGATGTTACCTCTGGAGTCCCACAAGGATCTGTATTGGGGCCAATATTGTTTATTTTATACATGGAAGATATTAATTTAGCTACAGGAATTACTTAACTGGTGTCTTTTTGTGATGATTCCACAGTCACGGTAAGTGACAAAGTAGAACAAATTGTAGAGTATAAATGCAACTTGGCGATGTCTGGTATTACGGACTGGTTCGACAGGAGCTCGTTGTTTATAAATCTAGACAAAACTCACTATTTAAGGTTTCATTTTCCCCAGAATAGAAGAAATTTGGATCTATATATCTTAGTTAAGGATACTGTACTGGAAAATAAAGAAACTGTAAAATTTTTGAGTGTCCATTTGGATGAAAATCTGGATTGGAAAAATCACTGTGCTAAGGTAAATACCAGTTTAGGATCCTCATATTTTTTATTTAAAAATCTTAAAACTGTTTTAAATATCAACAAACTTAAAGTAATATATCATGGTCAGGTTGAATCACGTTTGAGATATGGCATTATTTTTTGGGGTGGATCAACAAATTGGGAGGAAGTTTTTATTAAGCAGAAAAGAAAAATAAGATGCATGCTAGGACTGCCTCCTATGCAAACATGTCGTGATAGTTTTAAAAAGATCAACATTTTAACTTTGTGCTGTCTCTATTTGTATCAATAAAAATATCATAATAAAAAAATCAATCCTAATTCGTAATATTAATATACATAATATAAATACAAGGCAAAAAAACCAATATAGGGTGCCCTTTCATAAAACGAAATTAGGTAACAATCTGCCCTTAACAGTAGTAATTAGGGTTTTCATGAAACTGCCAAAGAGAATACAGGAGATTGAGAAAAGACATAAGTTTAAAAATTATTTAAAGGCTTTTTTAATACATAACGCTTTTTATGATATGCAGGAATATTTTTCAGGTAGTTTTTAGTTTACAATTTTTAGCTTAAGTTAATGACGATACTATTTCGGATAATTGAGACTGTAAAAATTAAAAAAAAATTATTTAATATTATTTTAGTCGATTTGTTTTAATTTTGTTACCTCTTTAGGATTTTTTATTTTTTGACGCGTTCCATATTATTTGTAAAGTAATCTACGGAAAATAAAGATTTATTGTATTGTATTGTATTGTATAATTCAGTTAAAATTGGTTAGCAAAACATGATTAAAAATCGCCCATCTTGAATCCGCCATTTTTGAATTTTCAAAATCTGATCAAAAAATTCGTATTCCTTATCCCCAAAAACCTTCGTATACCAATTTTGGTTGACATCGGACAAACTTAGGTGTTTTCCCTCTCCACTCCCCTCATAGGGAGAGAGGGGCCTAATGCCTAGTGCCTAATTCAGGAACTTTAACGGCATACCAAATTTAAAGACAGGTGGATTTGTATAATTCAGTTTAAATTGGTTAGCAAAACACGACTAAAAATCGTTCCTCTTGAATCCGCCATATTGAATTTTCAAAATTTTATCAAAAATTCGTATTCCTTATCGCCAAAAACCTCCGTATATCAATTTTGATTGATATCGGACACACTTAGGTGATTTCCCCCTCCGCTCCCCTCGTAGGGGGGGGGAGGTGCCTAATAATACTATATAATTGTATTGTTACCGGAACTATAAAAGCATACAAAATTTAAAGACAATTTAATATGTACAAGTCGGTTAAAATTGGTTAGCAAAACATGACCAACAATCGTCCATCTTGAATCCAACATATTGAATTTTCAAAATCTGATCAAAAATTCGTATTTCTTGTCCCCAAAAACGCCCGAATACCAATTTTGGTTGAAATCGGAAAAACTTAGCCGTTTTTCCCCCTCCAGGGGGTGCCTAATAATACCATATTATTGTATTGTCACCGGAACTATAATCACATACCAAATTTGAATTCAATCGGACATGTAGAGGTTAGTCAAAATTGACTTGCAAGATTTGACCCGAAGAAGAATACATGCGTTTGATTTTGGTAACTTAAAAATCTGGTTTTTGTTCTATGGAAAGTGAGGTTATGTTTTGTCTAAATAAAAATGGAATAGACTGTACAAGGTTAAAAATATTTTAGTAGACGAAATAAATGCGAATGCAAAGAAAAAAATCTTCATTTTCATCCCCGGCACTAACGCTAAAAAAAGATTTTGTGATTTAAAAATAAAACAAAATCCAACGAGGTCGCCCCTGCTGAATGTATACAAGGTATAATGAATAAATAGCTAAGTAAATACCGCTATCCATTATAAACAAGTATAGAATTTTTAACCTTTGATCTAGATTAAAATTAAAAACACTTTTTCTGACAAATTTGAAATTAGAATACTTAGGCTTTGTACATGTATTTTGTTACGTTAAATAAAACGCCCTGTATTTTGACAAATTTTTAGCTAAGCTGGCTTTATCCTTTGCCAACACTGCTGAATAACTTAAAAACTAAAGGAGATTTTTAAATTCCTCTTAAATTCGTGACCATATTTTTACTTAGATTTAGTACAAAAATCGTTGCGCGGATTTTTTCTCCGATAACATGTGAAAATAACGTATAAAAAATACAAAAATAAAATGTAGAGCAAATAACCACAAAATTATCAAGGAGATTCCAACCTAAATGTAAAAAGAATATATTTTTTTTTTATACGTAACTTTAAAGGGCAGAAGTCGAAAACTGTAACACCCGGTACCACCTATGGCTGCCCAAGCCGACTAAAAAACCGCACCACGTGATGCTGCATTTAAAACTGTGAATGCAGTGTAATCGGATGTAAAAGATAATAAAGTGTGTGATTATGGTGGAATTGATCTTTGCCTATATATGATGTCATAAATGGCACAATAAACAAGGTGTTACGTTGAAAATAACAAAACATATCTATGTAATTTGTAAATTATAAATGTCAAATTTTAGATCAGACGGTAAAGTTTATAATGGATAACCCCTTATATAAAAAAAAAAACTATAAAAATATCTAAAATATCGCATTTCAAAACGTTTGACTGCAAAATATAAACAAAATCAAATATTTTAAAATAAATATGGTGTGTTAAAAAGAAAGCCTAAATGCTGGACTATAACGGTAAACCCGTCCCTAAGTCTAATTTGCTGAGAAAAATGACAGATATACATATAGGTGTAAATTAGGCTTAGGAAAGGGTTAGCATTAGTAAATCTCAACCACACTGTTTAAACTGCAACAACTAACAGACCCTATACATTTCACACACCTCACTTTAATATTTTTCACTCGTGAACGTGCCGTTGCACCGGCCAGGATCTTTCACATATGATCTACACTAACTACATCACAACCAAAAACGAAGTTACAAGCTTCAACCGCCAGCCAAAGCAATCCGCAAGCCCGAATATGAGCAAAAATCGACATTCGGCAATTCCTGGGTTTTACTAGACGGCGGAAAAAATAAACCACGATTATGAGTTAGAACTAGTGATGGGCACATCGAAAAAAAACATCGATGTTGAACATCGATGTCAACATCGAAACTCAACATCGATGGTGAAAAAATATCGGAATAAAAACATCGATGTTCCTGAACAATGTTTTTTTTTGCTTTTTTAGAGTATTCCGTTATTCAAAGAAACTATTTCATGTAAGACTTATTGTTAATTTTACACAATACTTATAATAAACATGCAAATAAGAGATTTACAATAATAATTAATCGGTAAATGATATACAAAAGCTATTAAATATCTACACTAAACAACCTTAAACCACAAAAAATATCAGTAGTAAATTCAAAAGTAACTATATATTACATATATATCATTGGTTTAGATTACGTAGCGACATTTATTGGCGGCAAAGCCGACCGACATCTCAAAAATAGTCAATTCCTGTTTTTTCAGCCGCAGTGGGTATATAGTACAAATGAAAACTTCTTAGACACAATACAACAATGAAAATGTTTCGGGCTTAAAAATAGCTAATTCTTAAGTATTTTCATCCACTGAATTCAAAAATCACCATAAAAATTAGAGATTAGTTCTAGTTTTGGAGATAAGGTGATATTTTACATTTTATATCCTCTAAAAGCATCGTAAGAGAAAATAATAGAAAGGGCAGAGAACTGGATAGAGATAAAACTACAGAACTATCGATAGTTTTAATTTAGCTATCGATATTTGCAATACAGCCCAACTATTCTCGATATATATAAGCAGGGACTCCCTCCTTTCCGAAATAATTGCGTATTTGCGCGTCTTTTTATTCAGGGCGACCGATACCTTACAGTTCAGTTTCATATTTCTAATCGAACGCACAGTTAATGTAGTGTGTATGGTATTGTTATAAAACTAGATACACGGAGACACAATATATCATCGCGAACTGACTATAGTGTGTATGCTGTAAATCTAAGGTTTACATATTACTACAATATTTCTGTTTTGTTTAGTGCAAAATTTGTTGTTTCGGAATGTTTTTAAAGTAAAACTTATTGTATTAACATGCCTCGTAAATGTGTAAATTCAGTCAACAATTTTTGTTATATTTATGGAGAAATAACGTTTTCTTCACAGAAAGGCAATTTGACGCCTCTTGTGAAGAATGCTTACCAACATTATTTTGGAATGAAGGTAGGAGTCCAGGATAAGTCATGGGCTCCACATATATATTGCAACTCGTGTTCAGTTCTATTACGAGAATGACTTGAAAATAAAAAACGATCGATGGCTTTTGGGGTGCCCATGGTTTGGTGGGAGCCTACAAACCACATAGATGACTGCTATTTTTGCTTGACTCCGCCTATCAATGCAGGATTGTCAATGAAAAAAAGAGGAACAGTTCAATATCCGAATCTCCCATCTGCTACTCGACCTATACCACATTCAGACAGTTTACCAATTACTACTCCACCTTAAAACTATGAATTGGAAGTAGAGAGTGAAGACAATATGGAAGATTAGGAATTAGACATGCCTTTAATATCACACGACCCTGATTATGAAGAAAAAGATGATCAGCCACACAAACAGCCAGTCTGAGTTAAATGATCTCATTCGAAATCTTGACTTGTCACAGGAGAAGTCAGAACTTTTAGGATCAAGGTTACAGCAATGGAATCTTCTTCAACCAGATGTCAGGGTCTCTACGTACAGACAGCGTCAGCGGAATCTGTTACCTTTTTTTAAGAAGGAGAATAATCTTGTTTTTTGTTGTGATATTAATGGTCTGATGAAAAGTTTGAAAATGGAGCATAATCCAACTGAATAGAAGCTATTCATAGACTCTTCCAAGCTTAGTTTAAAAGCTGTATTGCTTCATAATGGCAATCGCCTTCCTTCTGTTCCTGTTGGTCACGCAGTTCATATGAAGGAGACTTATGCAAATATGGCAAACCTCCGCAACTCAATCAAATATGCTGAACATAAGTGGAAAATCTGTGGCGATCTAAAAGTCATTGCTATACTATTAGGAATGCAATTAGGGTACACTAAATACTGTTGCTTTTTATGTATGTGTGATAGTAGAGATAGGAAATCACACTATATCCAAGTAGATTGGCCTGCAAGGAATCTTAAACCTAGTGAGAAAAATGTCGTTGCCGAGCCTCTCGTGAATCCAAAAGATGTTCTTCTTCAACCCCTACATATCAAGCTCAGTTTAATGAAGAATTTTGTCAAAGGTTTAAACCAAGATGGTCAGCCTTTTAAATATTTGAGAGAAAAATTTCCCAAACTAAGTGATGCAAAAGTCAAGGAAGGCATCTTCGTTGGGCCACAAATACGTAAACTCGTAAAGGATCCTGCTTTCGACCTAGTTCTGAAAGGACAAGAAACGGAAGCTTGGGAAGCTCTTAAGAGAGTTATGCATGGAGTTTTAGGGAACATAAGGGAGGAAAATTACACTCAATTGGTACTTCTAGAAAAGTACAATCAACTGGGATGTAATATGTATGTAAAAATAATTTTTTTCCACTCCCATCTTGATTTTTTCCCACCCAGTTGTGGAGCTGTCAGTGACGAGCATGGGGGAAGATTCCACCACGATATTTCTCTCATGGAACGGAGATATCAAAGCCGCTGAAATGAAGCAATGCTCGCGGATTACTGCTGGTTTATGTGTAGGGATGCTCCAGAAATTACTTACAAGAGGAAAGCCAAAAGACAGCGATATCATGAAGCCCCCAATTAATTATGCATATATTCAACCACCGGTGAGCGTTCTTTTGTCATTTATGAGTGTGTGTGTGTGTGTAACTGTCATTAAAAATACACCTTTTAATATTGTTAGCATACATAATTAATATTTTTCGTTACCTCATAATCCTTATTAAATGAAAAACTCATTATTTTTTATCACAGAAACTAGAGCTAATAAAAAATGTTCTTTGTCATATTCGTTTTTTGCAACCCAAAATTGGTAGGAATTAACTCATAAGTTGAAGGAAACTCATAAGTTGAAAAAGTATCGATTTTTTAACATCGACGATATTATACAGACCGCTTCAAGCTACTGCGAACATAGGGCGGAAGAAGTCTAATTTGCCAGTGTACGTACATGCAGAGACACCGCACGCCTATCAGTGAAGCAACCAATACTCAGGCTTGCGATCACCACTTGCATGACTTTCCTTTGGTATTTAGTACGCCTCTAACCACGGTGCTGTGTGGAGCGTAGTCAATGAAACCGGAATTTGGTCAATAAATACGCAAATTTTTATAACGTAATTTTCTTATTTTTTGTCACTGATAAATAAGAGCGTTTTATTTTCAACTGCTCAGATTTATTAGTGACGACGCGTTACAATGAAAATAATAAGGAGAAACAAAATAAAAGCAAGTTCTCAAAATAAAATAATACATTCTAAAAACCAAAAAGATTCTCCCAGTCAAAAAAAAATTAAAGCAAATGTTCGAAAAGTCCTCCTTGCTCGGCTAGACAATATCCGAGCATACTATAAAAATCCCTTCTAACGTTTCCAAGCATGTTAGGGGTGATAATTTGAAAAGCTTCTTCAAAAACAGATAGAAGTCATTAGGAGCAAGATCGGGAGATCGAGCTGGCCATAAAATAGTTCCTCGTGTACTTATAACCCGATTAGGAAATACATTATCAAGATATTCCCTAACAAGGCCAACATTGTGAGCGGAACAACCATCTTGTTGAAACCATGTTTCACCAAATCTTACACCTAACAACTGCCTAGCAGTTGGAATAATGTGCTGCTGCAGTAGATCCAAGTATCTAGGACCATTCAAATTGCAATTTTCGTTAATAAAAAATGGCCCAATTACGTGTTCCCCTATAATACCCCCCCCCCAAACATTTAGTTTTTGGGGATACTGTGTTCTTACGTCAAAATACAAATGCAAATTTTCCCTCGACCAATATCGAACGTGTGTTGGGTTATGACGATTTGACCATTTGACCATCTGCACTTTTTCGGCAACTTCGTAGACATCCATTTTTGGTTTTAAAAATTTATTATTTCAATTAAGACCTTACCCATCTGTTTCTCGAGCAAGGCAGAAATAAAACAAAATAATAAAAACAAAATGAATTTCCAAAAGATAACACTGCAGCGTGCTTCGAATCCACCTCGGTCGTACGGCACGGAGAGTAAATTGGACTTGATTCCCCCTATGTTCGCAGTAGCTTGAAGCGGTCTGTATATGGACATTGATGTTAAAAACATCGATGTTTTGTGCCCATCATTAGTTAGAACAATTCAGGCCGTGTGGCGGTTCCTCCATGGAAGCACATGAGCACGTGCACCCCCCAAACAGAATAAGCAAGGAATTCAACTATTCAACGCAGATCCTGCTACCAGCTGCTCTCGAAAGAAATGAACTCTGGATGACGCGGAACAGTCGCACATGCGATGAAGTAGGTGGAGCCTAGCAGGATATCTGTATGTTTTTAGTGGGGGAGTAGCCGGGGATATATTATATCGATTTGTCTTGTTGCTATGGTTCATGATGCATTCGCGCGTTTAGCGATTTTATAAGGGCTTTTATTTATACTTTTTTTGGTCTATTATTTTAACAATTGTTGTTATAATGAACATTTTCACCTGTGTGTTTTCAGTGGACGAGTAGCCGGGGATATCGAGAATTTGGTGTACTCCAGTCCGCTTGATTTGCCTTGTTGCTGTAGTTCGTAATGCATTCGCGCAATTAGCAATTTCAAAAGGGCTTTTACTTATACTTTTGCAGTTGTATTATTTTAACAATTTTTATAATGAACATTTTCACGGTATAGTACTTGAAATTTAATTTTGGTCCTTTGAGTACGGAGCGAAAAATTGAAATAAAAAATTCTGGTAGACCTAAACCCGAAATTGACTTGGCGCAAACCAGTAAGGGCAACCTACAAAAAAAAAACCATTATCAATTTTTGAAATTTGTGAACCTCCTCTTTATAGATCACGAGTCGCCACTGCCACAGACTCAAAAAGTTATTACATGAAACTGGGCTGGGGTAATCCCATGCCTGAATTGTGGTAGCCCAGGACTTGCTGAGTTCTCCCAGCTAAGTTGAAATGGTTTGGAAAAATCATACTGTGTGCTACAGTAACGCACGGTATCAATTCTGGTACCCCCAAATTTTCAACCCACGGTTGTGGGTTGACCCCGTTTTCTCAGAGTAGGTTTTGAAGAAAAATGAGAAATACCATTTTCTTTTCTTTTTTTATTTCAAACACAAATGTTAACAAATTCAATTCGAAAAATTATAACTAATGAACTAAAAAGTTATTACTTTCAGGCTAATAAGTGATTTATTTTTAGGAAACTAGGTTCGCTTTTCTTGTTATTATTTTTTTTTTTTGGGTATAATACTGTTAATGAGTAGAAATTTAAAAATTATATGCATTGTCTGTAACATTAGAAGTTAGAAGTAAATTGTGAATATTTAAGGTCAAACTTATTGTTATAAAACGAAATGTTTTTAGAAACAATAGTCTTAATCTGAATCTGAAACAGACACGTCAAAAATTAGCATATTTTTTCAGAGATTTTTACCACCAAAGTAAAATCAGACACACTATTTTCTTTTCTTTTTTATTTCAAACAAATGTTAACAAATTAAATTCTAAAAACTTTAACTAATGAACTAAAAAGTTATTAGTTTCGGGCTAATAAGTGATTTATTTTTAGGAAACTAGGTTAGTTTTTCTTCTTCTTATTATTTTTTTATTTTATGTGTATAATACTGTTAATGAGTAGAAATTTAAAAATTATATGCATTGTCTGTAAAATTAGAATTAAATTGTGAATATTTAAGGTCAAACGTATTGTTATGAAACAAAATGTTTTTAGAAACAATAGTCGGAATCTGAATCGGAAATCTCAAACAGAAACGTCAAAAAATTAGCATATTTTGTCAGAGATTTTTACCACCAAAGTAAATCAGTAAAATCAGAAATACTATTTTCTTTTCTTTTTCTTTTTATTTCAAACACAAATGTTAACAAATTAAATTCGAAAAACTTTAACTAATGAACTAAAAAATTATTAGTTTCGGGCTAATAAGTGATTTATATTTAGGAAACTAGTTTAATTTTTCTTTTTATTTTTTTTTAAATTTTTTGGTTATAATACCGTTAGTGGGTAGAAATTTAAAAATTATATGGATTTTCTCTAACATTAGAACTTAGAATTAAATTGTAAATAATAATGAGTAAGGTTAACTTATTGTTATAAAACGAAATGTTTTTAGAAACAATAAAGTCTGAAACTGAATGAAAAAAAACGTCAAAAAATTAGCATATTTATACCAAAAGATTGAAATATTATATATTGTATCCAAACGGTAATAGTCAGAAAGCTGAAATTTTGCATTGATCTACAAAATTGATTATAAAATGGCTCTGATATCTTACTCTTTTTCAGAAGTAAATAGTAAAAAGTCAAAATTTAAATTTGCCAACATTTATTTAGTTTATACGGCCCGTAAACCGTTTTTATTTTAATGCGGTTTACCGCCAATGCGCATTTCACCTACTGTTTATACATTGAAATTACAAACGGTTTCGGATCAGATGCTCCAGCGCTGCCAACCTTGACGCAACCAAAAGCCGACTGGTTGGTATAGTGGGTACATACCTGGTTTCACATCGGAATCGACCTTGAACTCATTTTGAACTTTTCGGTTGGCAGTACTGGCTTCAAAAACGGTTTGAGGGTTTATACGCACTTTTAAACGGTTTTACAAACGCCAATCCGCAACTTTAAAACGATTTTAGCTAAAGCGCATCGGACCTCTTAAAACGGTTTAGGTAGTATTTATACATACGTTTTAGGAAAACGGTTTGAAATTTAAACGGTTTAACGGAACCGTATAAACTAAGTAACTCAAGGAGCGCTGAAAAAGCTTAGCCTATATGCCAAATTTTGTGTAGCTTGACATCTGGAATAAAACAATTATTATTTTCCTGAAACGCACAAATCCTATTAGTAGACGCAGCGAGTTCCCTCGAAAATGACACTTACTACGTTTATACGCACCTAAAAGCGCTTTTATAAAAGGACGGTTTTAAATAAAATCGCTTTCTCCGAGGGTTTATGCGTCCTTCATTAAATGTCATTAAATATGTCAGTTTAAAAAAAAAACAAATAAAACAACTTAGTTCACAACATATTTTTCGGAAAACCAGGTTGAGTATTTCTTTGAAAGAAATGCGCTAAAGCGTTTGTAAAGCGTTTATAACCACCCTAAAATGGGTTTTTAAGCGATTTGAGAAAGCGGTATTCTTAAATCGCTTTAAAATAAAGTCGGTTTAGTGCTTAAATCGGTTTTAGTGGTATTTATACGACAACATTTTCAATCCGTCCTTACATAAAAGCGCTTTAAGAGGCCCGTATAAACAAAGTAACGTTACTTTTGATTAAAAAAATCTACTGGTCTTTAGCAAGAGAAGCAAATAAATACAACAATTTCTATTTAAAATACTGTCATTAGTGCGCACAGATGAAAAATACCATTGGATTGGGTACCTTTCCGCCGCAAAAAAAATTTACAAAACAAAAAAGTGAATATCGTGTTCGCAAATAAGAATTAAAGTAACACTCGTGGCATATCGGACAAAACGTTTTTGTTTCTCACTTTAGGCGCGTTTCTGGGAGGTTAACATAATTACTATTATATTCTCTTTCTAAATGCATTCGTCTAAGAGAGATCCAGCATACTACACCATCACAAAAAATACCCGCATTTACACCCTTCGACCCCGCATATCTGTCAGGGGATAACTATCTCAAAAAGGTAGTTGGACAGCAGGGTCGAAGGGTGTACAGGCGGTAGGTTCCTGGTATGCTGGGTCTCTCTCAGAGGAATGTATTTGGAAAAAGAGAATATTAGTAACTATGTTAAGGTCGCAGAAACGCGCCTTTTTTTACGACCAGGCCTTCAATGTCTAATGGAGAATCCAGACAGCTACAGACCCATTGCATCCTTATTAGGAATCATCAGGGAGTCATAGGTGTACCTGTAGTATGAAGCTCCAATTGGAGGTGGTGCTGCTGCGAACGTTACCTATTTCTTTTTTTTAACCTGATGAAAGGTACAGGATTCTGTATTTACGATCTTCTGCACTTTTCAATTTTGAAGTTTTTGTTTCTCAGTTTATTCGACAGGTGGCGCACACAGATACTACGTCTCCGCGGATGACAAACTTTTTGTTTTAAATTCGAGAAGTGAGCATGGTTACGTGTGTAGCTTCCTAATAAGGATGAAACAGATCTGTAGGTGTCTGGATTCTCCAAGAGGTAACCAAAGAGCATGAAATATATTAATAGTTCAAGATTAATCATCATAATTTAATTTTGCTGCCGAGTTTTTAAACAGACTGATTTTCTATACTCCAACGATGCAAGTCATGGTAAAGCCATGATGGCACTTAAATTAATTTAGTTAAATACCTGTTAAATGATTTTTAGATGTGCTTAAATACGCTTATAGTAGGACACGTTTTCTGGTAAATTTAAAGATGTAAAGAACTTTGATTAAAAGAAATTATTACCACCTTATGTCTCAAACAATTTATGCTTTAAAAAATTACAATTTTTGCTGTTTTTTTTTTATAAAAATCGCAAAATAAAAATCATATGCATGAGACCACTCAAAATGACAGATGATATAACAGAAATTTTTATTAAACAAATGCTTTAAATTATTTTCATCTTTATCTAAAATACTTTTTGATAGCCTGCTGTTTCTCTTCAAGAAACTTAAATATTTTTGCACTTCACTAAATTATCTTTCCATCTACCTCTAAAGTTCTGCTCTCTGTCTCTAAATATTTTTCATTTTAACAGAGAAAAAATGTTTTTGGCAGTACTTTTTTTGAACGCTAAAAAAAACAGTGGAGACTTGACTGAAAAATTTGAGTGTTTTATTCTAGAAATCGAAAGTTTCGAAAGAAAGCTTTAAAATGTTAGCAAAATCATGGCATAAAAATCTGAAAAACATAGCAAAAATTGATTAAACAAAAACGTTGCCCCATAAATTATTCTAAAATATTTTAAGCCTTAAATTACCATCATGGCTTTACCATTGTACCCGTGTAAAACATTGAAAAAACACAGATTCCGCTGTGCAGGGACCTAAAGATTGTTTCTTTTATGGTAAGTTTATTTATTCCTCAATTGTGCATCATTTAAAATTGTTTTAGGTAAGGGCGACTGGTTATGTAGCTTCTTTTTCAGTTTTTTTTTTGCTGCTGTTCTAAAATACTTTATAACAGTACGTATCTAAAGTAAAAATAAAATATTAATGTTGCATAGACAAACGCATCACCCGGTATGAAACTTAGAAAATTTTAATATTTAATGAGTATTAAAAATATGGCAATAAAACAAACCAAAAAAGCCCCAAAACCCAAGAACTCTTCCCTTTAAAAAACATCAATCATCAACCGAAAGATACTTTTTGCTCAAGGTAAGATACAGCTTCAGGTTATTTATTTTTAATTATTAATTCAAATTATAGGTCTGGAAGTAAGGGAGAAACTGGATCAACTTTTAGGTAACATCTGTCGCGACCGCCTTTCAAGATTATTCAAAATAAATGCAAACATTATGGTTAAACCATATCATAAAGTAATATTATGTTTATGGCTTTATAACCCAGCTCAGTCTTTGAATTTCTCTAAGCATATAATAAAAGGTAGCCTTAAAGTAAAATTTAACCTTTTGGAACCTTATTTCTCCTATTTATATTGTAATTTTTAGTCAATATCTTGTTATTTTACAGATTGAGATACTAAAATGTCCTATAACAAGATATTTAATTAATTCACAAAATAAAACGAATTTATTATTGCGACTTTTAATGTTAACAAACCAAATAAGAATTTCCACAAAATTCTTGAAACGATTCCGTTGTTTTGTAGGGTTGCCCTTCCCTTCCTATATTCTTTTTAAAGTCAAGGGTTTTTTCCTGTCTTGCAGGCTCTATTTATACCTCCGCTCCGCTCCTCCATTATCCTCAAATGGTCTCCAATAATTTGTTTGGGGGGTTTCAAGTGGCCGCCAAAACGCCATTATTAATAGATTGCCACTATTTTATGTCAATCATTAACTAGTAGTAGTAGTAGATGGGCACAATGGACCCTTTTTGACATATCCCTCGTGCACTCCTTCATTTTGCCTGACACATCTTTGTCGAGCGAAAAAATCTTTAGACTGTGTAGCAAGTATACACAGTGGACCGCCGGCTTTACACCCCTTCCGAAGAGTGGTCCTGCTATATGTTAGACTTACATCTATCTAACATCGCTACCCACACAGCAGAACTTGGTCTAGAAGGTAAAATATTTCTTCCCAGCAGCTCAAAGTCATATGTGTTGACCCGGAAATCCCCTGGTTTTTGCTGTTGGGGGTTTTTCCACACTCAGAATGGCTAAAGTCCAGCCAGTCATCCATCCAAAGTACCCGAAGTCTCAGCCTTCTGCCTTGAAATGTTCCTCGCTGACCGAGAGCGGAGGTCACATCATTTTGGCATCTGCGCTGTAGAGACCCAAATAACCCGGGATGTTCCTTATTTGACGGCGAAGGTTGTTTGGGTGGGTGTGGTTGGTTATTTTATGCTTCATACGCCAGGTATAGTCCTATCATCATCATCATCATATGCAATCACTAGATACCGAGTATGATTTTCCTCTATTCTGTATCGTCGCTATCTGTTGTGCGTTTTTTAATGGCTATGTAAGCCAACTCTCAAGCCGCACACCCTTCCACAGTCCGGGCACACCCAGTCTCCGGCAGCAGCCGGGTGTAGTTGGTCATCCATTCTTCCATTTTGTCACTCCTTTCTACGTTCTCTCCTTTCCGTCTCTAGTCTACGTCGTTGCTCTTCAAAAGTTTGTGCACCCTCATGGACTGTTCGGCGCCATGAAGTCCTATCGTTTGCCGTGGTCTCGAAGTTGTTTATATCGATGTGATCCTTCATCATATTGCCTTTGAGAATGTCCTTGTACCTTTTTTGTCGACCTCCTTGATTTCTCTTTCCCTCCTTCAGTTGTCCATAAAATATCTTTGGGAGACGTGTTTCGGGCATGCGGATAATGTGACCAGTCCAACGAAGCTGGTGCTTGAAGATAAGGGCTGTTGTTCTGGCTTCTTCTAAAAAACTTATGTTTGTTCGTCGGTCTTGCCATTTGATTCCCAGTATTCGTCTTAAACAACTTTGGTGATATTTTTCAAATCGTTTGATATGCCTTCTGTAGGTGGTCCACGTTTCGCATCCGTATGTTAGAGTTGGTATTATAACTGTGTTGTAGACACGAAGCTTGGTCTCCGCATTGATGTCGTGATTGTTGAAGACTCTCTCCAAAAGCCGTCCGAACGCTGCGCTAGCTTATTTTAGGCGATGCTGTGTTTCTGCGTTAATAGTTGCGTTTGATGATAGGTGGCTCCCAAGGTATGGGTAATGTTCCACGTTCTGCAGAGAATGGCCATTTATGGAAATGTTTGGAGCTTGGGGATTCGTACCTGGTTCTGGTTGGTGAAGAATTTGTGTTTTGGCAAGATTGACCTCCAGGCCAATGCTTTTGTGGGCTTGGTTAAATGCGTTGATTACCAGCTGTAGACCTTCCTCTGTATCGGCCATTACGACGTTGTCATCGGCGTATTGCAGTTCGATTACCGAGGTTGTCGAGACCTTAGTTTTTGCTCGCAGTCTGCCTAGGTTAAGTAGGCCACCGTCGAATCTATATAGAATTTCCACTTCCGGCGGTAGATGTTCCTCAACAAAGTGAAGCATGGTACCTAAAAATATAGAGAATAGGGTGGGCGCAATAACGCATTTTTGTTTAACGCCTGTCGTAATCTGGAGTGACTCCTGGTCCATCGTTGCTCAGGACTGTTGCATTCATATTGTCGTGTAGTAGTCTAATAATTTGAATATATTTTTGAGGGCATCCAGCTTTTGCCAGTATTTTCCAAAGAGCTTCTCTGTTGACCGAGTCAAATGCTTTGACTAGGTCTATGAAGGCCATGAAGAGAGGGCGATTTATTTATAGTCCTATATTACCCTGATGATTCCTAACAAGGATGAAACAGGCCTGTAGGTTTTTGCACTATCCATTAGATCTTGGAGGCCTGGTCGTAATGAATTGAAAAGCAAAATGTGCGTCCGATGCCACGATTCTTTTATTTATTTACTTTTCACGGACCAGAAACCTACTTTTCTTTTTATATTGTTTATATTCACATGAATATTGCCAATCAAAATCGAAATAGGTAGGTTACTGTATAGACACTCTAAGGGGTGAAGTTAGTACCTGCGGATAGCCTTAAATCTTCCAAGAAGTGATTAGGCACGTTCGATACTTACAAAAAATAAAAGTTTAGAATTTCATTTTCAATTTTTACACGTACTCCTGGAAAACCCAAAATTTGTATTATGATTACGGTAGTGCGTGCCACTTTTATGGCCAGTTTTTGTGTGGCATTTTGCGGCGCTGCGACTATAGTAGAATTAACTCAATCTTTATAGGCGAGTCAAAAGCCAATATTGTAATCACTTAATTGCAGCGATATGGATTACCTGACATTCATGATGAAATGGGCTTTGACTGCGCCATTAATATATACAAATCAAAATGGCGTACGGCAGAATGAGGCGCTTGCATAGAGATACATTTTATTCTTGATTTTTGGGAAAAATTCAATCTTTAGTCCACAGAAAATTATGCGGTCCTTTAAGCGTTTTAAAATCAATTTCTTTAGTCGACAGATTTTCTCGTTTTTTTCATAATTGTTACAACTGGCAAAAATATTTTTATATATATGTTTTATATATATATATATATATATATATATTATATGAGGTGTAACAATAATATAGGGTATGGAAAAAAGCTATTTTTTTACTGGGACTTTCCATCCATTATAGGATCAATGCCCAGTATTAGCCAAGTTTTATGCAAAGTTTAAAGGCAAACACAAAATATCCATGCACCTAGCCGGGATTCGAACTCGGAACCTTCCGTGCGCACGGAAAAAATCTATTCTATATTTAAGAATGAAAAATTACATTTGCTTTAAGTATATTATTCTTAGTATAAGAATAGGGATTATACTATTAGGCTCTTATACTTAAATGGAAACCAAATATACTTTAAATAAGAAGAGACGGTAATTTAAATCAAAACCAAAGCTATTTTTAAATCAAATACCTTCTAGAGGTAAACCGATAAGAGGTTATTATTCTTTCAAAAAACAGGCAGTTTGCTTGGACTAAAACCAGAAATTCTTCTTTGAAAGCGAAAGCATATTAAAACCAAGTTGAAAAAAAACTTGTCACAAGAAAAAGATAAATCTTGACCTAAAATATGTTACGAATTGATTGAATCATACTTTAAACTTAGTTTAACTACAAAGGTTTAATTTGGATCAAGTCCTTTTATTATTGCTATAAAGCCCTAGTTATTTTTAAAATAAGAAGAGCTGTACTAATCCATTCTCCCTCTTTGTTGTTTGGTATGAGGGCAACAAAGACTTAATGACCTTAAGTTTTAGTTTTTATCTCAACATCTATCATTTAATATAGGCAAGACTATACTCCTATATCTTTAGTTTAAAGGTTGGGATTATTATAAACGCCTAAAAAGTTAAATACTTCCCTTATATTAATAGGAGAAACCGAGTATCATTATGTATACCCACGGTTGTTAAGAAGTGTGGATGAAGTGGCGAAAGCATCTATTGTTTGGCACGGTCTTGACCGCCTCCTTTGCAAGAGCGCTTCAGAGCGTGCTGTCGCAAGAGTCGGTTCCAAATTGTGGTCATAACATCTCGCTGGCAGCTTGCGGAAGTTTTCTGATATATGCGTGAGCCGCAGAAATTCCGCACTGGAAGTACACCATATAATCCGCCTATTGAAATGTGAGTCTTTTCAATTTGTATCCAACAATCGTGTTGATTTGATTCTGCTACAGGACTGAATCAGCATGGTTATAGGAGAATGTTGACGTGCTTACGCTACGTTATAGTAAAATAACATTGTTATATTAGCATATATTATATATATGCTACTTTTGTTTTAATTACAATTGGTGTTAAGTGAAATATAAGGTTGGTTTCAGTCAAATATAAGAACTATTTGAGGTAAGTATAATTTTTTTTCAATAAGTATAAAATATTATTTGATTGAAAGATACTTACTTTTGCGTTAAAAACATGTTATTGTCGTTCGAATAGCATTTGACATCAATAGAACCTAAAGCAGTGTTCGAAACAAGCAAAGAAAAAATTTGAATTAAGTATAGCGTCCGCTTAAAGTAAAAAACCACATTGTCTTAAAATAAGTATGGACCTATATTTGAATTATCATATAAATTACACTTGTCTCAACGCTAGTCATGCATTATATTTAAGAATAGGATATTACTTGGATAAAGAATAACTAGAGTTAAGGATATCGAAGATGAAGCTATAAGATAAAATTTATCGTGGTGCCTTACTTAAAATTTATATAGAGGGATTTTAAGTTTGGGATATTTAAAAAAAAATTGTCAGATTAAATTATTAGTCATCCATATATATATATATATAGTATGGAGGCTATTGAGACCGTCAAAAAAGTTTTTTTATTTCCACTAAAAATAAGTAATTTGGGTCAAAAAAGACCTAGATACAAAGTTTTTGTCATGGTTTCTGTCTGTCTGTATGTCAGTACCACGATTACTCAAAAACTGCTTAACCGATTTTTATCAAATTTGGCACCAGACACACAGCTGATTAGTTTTTGATGGGGTGAGGGTTGGCAAGAGGGTAGAAGAGGGAATTAAACTTTTAAAACATTTTTAACTCACGTAGCGTAGCAGCTAGCGACACGCGGTTTTCACACATTAAGATAGATAAATGCATTTTCAAGAAAAAAAACTGACAACATATTTTTTTAATTTTGAAAAAAAAATTGAACAAAAAAAAAATATTTTTTAAAGGTTTTATGGCCTGCTAACGCCATTTATTTTTTATTATTTCCAAGTTTTAAATATAACTTTCAAATCGAGTATACCTCTTATTTAGCAACAAAGTTTTCTTAGCTTTCCACCATTCTTTAAAGTGACTTTTCTAGAATCAGTTACTCTCTTGCTGATGCTGCGGACGCATCATCCAAAATGCGGTCAAAAATACTAAATATAATACAAACTAATGGTGACAACATTACAACAAAAATAAAATAACGGTATCAGTTACAAGCAAGAAATTGAGGTTATTGTAAAGTTTGTTACATTTTGAGATTTAACGCTCACGTTTGCGAGATTTGAAGATCTTAGATGTGGTTATAGTTTGAACCCCTACTGCAGTACTAAGTTGGAACATTACAAAAAATAATGAATAAAATAAGTGTTGTCTGATCGGTAGTTTTTTTGTAAGGACAATTAGAAAAAGCGTATTTCATATGGTTTTTGGCGTCCTCTGTACATCCTCTATAGGGTATAAAAATCATTTTTTTTCCTGCTCCTACAAGCGTCAAATGTGCTTCTAAAATGAGCGATTTTAAGAAATTTCAGGCGTATTTTTTGGCTTACCCTGTATACATACGGACATTAATACTAATATCAAAAATGTAGGTCGTTATGTGTTGAATCAGATCTGCAGAAACCATTATTATCCCATCTTTAGTTTTGTCGTAAACGAAGCTTCAGCTTAGTAAAAAACGGCCATTTTTGTAACTTTAAGTCTAATTTCTAGCTCACCCTGTACATATTGGGATGATGAAAATTTCTCATTGGAGTCCTCTACTCAAATTTAACCGAAACACATCCCCCATTAGAAAATGGCGGGGTTCTTTGCCACTTTTGCCTTTGGCAAGTTCCAGCAACTTTTAATTTTCTCACTCCAAATAGCACGTTTTTTTGCTAAAGGACAAAATTGCAATATCGGCTTATATCTCTGTATTTTAAAGACATGCGGCTTTTCTGAAGTCAGTTACTCTCTCTTGCATGACTTTATATATACAGGGTGGGCTAAATTCCCTCGGATTTGGGGGTTTTGGGTACCTGGCAAGATAGCCAAAAAATAGTATACATGTCCTGGGTTCGATTTTCGAGACAAGCTCTCAACCGTCAAACTGAAATTTCCCTAACGCATCTAGTTTTTTAGATATAACCTAAAGTTGGTATTTTTCTTATGGAATGACCTTTTTTTTTCTTTGATTTTTTAAAACAGCATAAAATTCTCTTTAATATGATGTATCACACTTTATGTTTTATTTTTTGTATTTTTTTTATATTTTTATTTATTTTTTTAATTATTATCTTTTAAACTTTTTTAACGTTATTTTATTATAAAGTAAAATTAAAAAGATAAACTAAATATAATTGTTCGTAAAAAGTAATAAAAATATAAAAAAATACATAAAAATAAAAAAATACAAAAAATAAAACACAAAGTGTGATACATCATTTTAAAGGAAATTTTATGCCGATTTTAAACATCAAATAAATAAAGGGTCATTCTATATGAAAAATACCAACTTTGGGTGATATCTCAAAAAGTAGATGCGTTAGGAAAAATCCAGTTATAAGGTTAAGTTCTTTGTTAAACTTTCTTCAAAAAAGCTACTTACGTGAAATCAATATTCCTATAAATAAAGAAGTTATAGACCCCATCCCAAAATGCAGACTTTTCAAAATGCAGAAGTACCCAAAACCCCCAAACCCCAGCGAATTTAGCCCACCCTGTACAATGGATCAAAATAAACTACTTGCCATTATTTTGTCAAATTATGTTTGACGGGCTGGATCCTTTTCTAAAATTCTATTTTTTAATATGTTTGCTTTTTTGCTTTTAGATTTCAACAGTGTTTATGTACTTAAAATAATTAAACACATAACTTTTTTGTAAATAGATCTATTAATAGAAAACTATTAAAATCGAATCAAACTCTTCCTAATAATTTAGAATGATTACTTGCCAATTATTTTAATTTTTTTAAATCAATATTTTGTATCATATTATTTTTTAAATACTTGTACTGGGCAGGTAGACTTTAATATCATTTTATAGTTATACGCTTCGGTCATTATTTTCGTTTCTCTGGTTTTAAAAATATGAATTCTGAAAGTTAAAATACACCTGGGGCTCGACTCCGGGTGTATTAGCTATAACTATGCACATCGCACAAAAGTCGTTCAAATGACGTCCTACTATGAAACAGTCAAGTTTGCCTTAGCATGCGCATTAGCTACTAAAATATCGATCGGGCACGTGATGGTTTCGTCCAATATAGCCAAATAGTGTCCCTCTTGCAAACAAAATCGTCCCCTGTATAAATTGCCGTAAAAAAAGGGTTTCTCGTATTTTTGTAATATGCATTGCACCAATAATATATTTTATAAACAAAATTTACGACAAATAATAAGAAGAAAACATTATTTTGTTCCCCGCAACTATCCCTACCTAATTTTTGGACCTTTATAACACCGGTTTCCAATCAGTCATTAAACTATAATATTCGGTCCCTTCCGTGCAGCATTTTCTATAAAGCTAAAATCCCCTTCACACTGAATGTCGTGCGCTCATGTTGCTATCTCTTTTTTTATATGGCAAGTCACTAAAGCCTCATTAAAATTTTAGAAGGATGCACTTTGCTCTTTTGGGGCTAGTTGCACCTCAGCTCCAACGGACTCAGAAAACCATCTCAAGTGAATTGTATACTTAGCTTTTTTTTATTAGTGGTAAGTGAAGTTTCTATTAGCCCCAAGTGATGAGTTCAATAGCTGCAAGTAAAACAACCTACTTAGACCCAAGTTTGTTAACCCTTAGTGATTTATCTACTTACCAATATGCGACGACTCACTTAACTTTCCCCTTACTTAGGGTTAGTGAATTTTTTTACTAGTTTGGTAACCCTTTGTAATTTATCTACTTACCAACATAGGAAAAGTCGCTTAACTTTCCCTTCACTTAGGGTTAGTGACTTTTTCTACTAGTTTTGGAACAGTGTCGTAGTACTAACACCATACCATTGTGTAAGATTTTTAAGCCATGATACTACACTATTATCAATTTTAAAAGTTTATATAATATTAATATTCAAGTTTTCGTTTTTTGATGGTAAATAAAACTTTAAGATCTTTATTTATTCCAAGCAGAACATCCAAGATATCCTTAGTATAATAACACCACATCTCAAATGCCTTTAACTTTTTGCGCATAGCCTCAGTCAGTATCCATGCTTCCATGCCATATCTAAGATGTTAAAAACATAACACCGAAGCACACAAATTCGGAGAGTAGTATTAAGATCGCGACTACACAACACTGATTTCATTTTGATGAAAGATGATCTGGCCTGTTCAATTCTTGCAAGAACTTCTTGCATGTTGTCCCAGTTCTCATTGAGGAGGCAACCCAAGTATTTGTATAAATCCACGCGTTCGACTTGCTGTCCATCCATTTTGTTTTTCCAACATTTAAGTTAATCCCGAATTGCGAACTTTTGTCATCAATTTGATTCACAACTTTTGCAGGCTTTGCAGCGTGTCTGCTATTATGACAGTATCGTCGGCATATCGCAGTTATGTAGTGCATTCTCTATTATTTTGTTACTATAGATATTAAACAACAGCGGAGACAATATACAACCTTGGCGCACACCTCTTCTTATTTGGACTTCTTCGAACAGTTGGTCAACTTTTATTTCAGCTGTCTGATTCCAGTATGGAGTAGCGATTATCTTTAGATCTCGGTCATAGACTAGACCAACTTGTTTTAGCGATTCTATGAGCTTTTCGTGTTGGACTCGATCAAACGCATACTCATAATCTATGAAACAGGTATATACTGGCACCGACAAATCCCTAGACCGCTGAACTAAGAGTTGAATGCCAAACAGGGCCTCTCTTGTCCCGAACACACCACGAAATCCAAACTGTGTGTCGCATTTTCCATAAATTCTTATATGAATAATCTTTAGAAACAAATGGCTCATTAGGCTGATCAGGCGGCAATCACTACACTTCTTAGCTAAATCTTTTTTAGGCAGTATAACAAAAAAGTTTGACCAGCGTATTTACCGAATCTTCGTTTTTTAATAGCTTTAAAACCTCAGTGTATACTTCGTCTTGCCCTACCGCTTTTCTGTTTTTAGTTAAAGATATTGCGTATTGTACTTCTTCTGATGTTATATCTATGCCTTGGTTTGAGAATGCTTCTGGCTGTTCGGATCGGTTATCGGTAAAGAGATGTTCTATATAGCTACACCATTCTTTAAGATTTTCTTTGGTATCCGGTATGATTTGCCCTGATTATCCACAAGGATTCCATCTTGTCTTGGGAAAACGCGAAAATTATCTGATTAAGCTTTAATCATGCTAAACACTTTTCAGTCGACCAATAAAAATCCGTCAAAACGCTTATATTCCGCGGTTTCAACCTATTTCTTTATAAGCGCATAAAGCATTGGTCTATCAACCTCTAGGTTGTCGGTTCGAACCCGTCAGCGCATCGCACTTTTTTTTATAATTTGTTTTTATTTTTTTTTCTTAAGGTGTATTGTGATAGGACATGATTTTTAGAGCTCAAAAATATATTTTTTATTTTATTTAAAGTCATATTTTAGAAGTTATACTACTTTTGCGCTGCTATAGATTTACTAACGATTACTAGATACTAGATGTCTCACAGACAGTAAGTGAAGTTTTTACTTATGGTTAATAGGTTATTTCATAACCTTAAGTAGGTGAGAAAACTTATGGTAAGGAGACAATTTACTTGTCTCATATTTAAATGAAGTTTTTACTTGGGGCTAATCAATTCTTACTTAGGATTAGTGGATATTTTTCTCAGTGCAGTGTCTTTATTTTCTACGTGAAAGAAAATTCGATGGGATCGAGTACTCCCTCACAGATTTCCACCAATCGCAATGCCAAACGCTGTTACGAGTTAGGTTAGGTTGGTTGATTATGAGTGGTGCAATGATGCACCCTCCACTCCGACCTAAAAGGTCTATTGTGGCTGTTCTCATTAGTCCTACGCAGGGGCATAGGATATTTACCGGCGTTTCGCCCTCTCCGCCACAGAATCCACAAATCGGTGTATTGCTCACTCCAATTCTATTCATGTGTTGGTTGAGTCGGCACTGGCCTGCATACAGACCTGTGATTATTTTCAGGCTGTTCCTTGATAGTTGCAGGAGCTGCTTTGCTCTACATTTGTCTGGCTTTTTCAGAAAGACTTTGGAGTGCTGTTGTTCCGGAGTTGAGCGCCAGTGCTGCAGCCCTTTTCTTTCAACCCACTCGGATAATTCCCTATTGACCGTGGCTTTAGTTAGTCCAAAGCAGCTCTGGCCCTAAGAACGTAGATTCCGCTCCTGCTTTAGCAAGAGAATCGGCTGTTTCATTTCCTTCAATTCCTGTGGGGCCCGGGACCCATACAAGAGTGATTTTATTGGTTCCACATATCTTTAGCAAAGTTTGAAGGCAGTTCCAAACTAAAAGTGATTGGATCTTGTTACGAGTTGCAAAATGCCAAATAAACACGACCGGGTGATACCCGACTCATCACCATTTCTCTTGAAAAATCTCCTTTAGGGCCGGTTTATCAACAGAGGCTTACCCCATGGATTAGGGATAACCCTGGGTGTTTATCCATTCAGGAAAATGTTGACCCTGGGTTAACATCAAAACTTTTCGTTATTTTTTAGGTTTATACAACAATGTAATCGGAAATAAATAAATTTATAGTGCCTAATTTTATATCTCGTGTTTTCTTTTTACATAAAAATATGAATTACTAAATTTATCGATAGACGATCCTTTTCACCAAGAAGCGGAAGGTAGTTGGACTCAAACCACCAGTTATGTACGGAAAACCGCTGACATTGTCACGGGAAGTAAAGTACATGGGGGTGGTGTTGGACGACAAACTAAACTGGAACGCTCACATTGACCATGTGAAGACCAAGATTAATGGGACGTTCTGGCAAGTTAGGAGGCTAATAGGTAGGAAATGGGGCCTGAGCCCTAAGGTGATACACTGGATCTACATCACCATCATACGACCAAGGATCCAGTATGGTTCCGTGGTTTAGTGGAAAGGAACCAGTACCGATAAAAATGCTAGGAAGCTAGACAGCCTGCAAAGACTGGCAGCCGTAGGCATTACTGACACAATGAGGACGACCCCAAACTCAGCCCTAAACATTGTCCTAGGACTGCCGCCGCTCCCCCTCTGGATCAGAGGGGAAGCGATTGCAACGCACTTAAGAATCAGGGATACGGGGCTGTGGAAAAGGGGAAGCGAAAGGGTCAGGCACCTGGCTATCGTCGGGATGGCGGAAAGGGAAATACCCCTTTCAGCATACAGAATCGAAAACCCAGAATACAAAATCAGGGAAACGAGGAACCATACCACCTAGAGAGGCATGGACTAGGAACGAAGTCGACCTTTCAGGCAATGCCATGATCTGCTTCACAGAAGGATCAAGGCTAGCAGACAAGGAATTGACTGGAGCAGGTCTGTTCATAGGAAATAGGAGATAAAGAAGAGCTACCCACTAGTGGGTACGCAACGGTTTTCCAGGCGGAGGTGTATGCCATACTGGCAGCCGCATGAGAGGAAGAATTAAGGACCTGAGCAGAAGATAAGATCTACATATGCACGGACAGCCAGGCTGCCATAAAAACACTTTGTAAACCTACAATGCCAAAAGCACTGGTCCAGGAATGCGCGGACGCCCTCCAGGATCTAGCAGGGGAAAAAAAGGTTGAACTTGTCTGGGTTCCAGGACACATGCGGATCCTAGGTAACGAGATGGCGGACGAGCTTGCAAGGAAAGAGTCAGCTCAAGCATACGTCGGACCGGAACCATGTCTGGGATTTACCAGAGGTCAGATGAAATCTGCCACCAAGGATTGGATCCATACAAGACTAAATCAGGAGTGGCAACACACATGTGACGCCAGGCAACCCAAGGAGCTCATCCAGGGCTTCAGCAAAACAAGAAGGGACTGGTTACTGCGCAGGAAACGAACAGAGATAGGACCCCTAATAGGAGTCCTCACTAGACACTGCGCGCTTCAAAAGCACCTGGCAAGGATGAAGGGACTCAACCTGCGGAGAGTGCCAGGAAGAGGATGAATCCTCATACTTGCAAGGTGTCCAGCCTACAGAGGAATCAGAGAGGGAATCTTCGGAGAGGAAGTGTTTGAGCCGGAACACCTTCCGACGCTGAAATGGTCGGATATCCTGACCTTTATCCAAAGAACGGGAAGGTTCGACCATGGTGGAGTGGGTGCGTGAGGGGGAAGCTCTGGGAGATGGTGAAAAGGGCTCGCGTAAAGCCTAGTCGCCGGGCCAGGAGCCCCCCCCCTTTATTCTACTACTGCTACTACTAAATTTATGGGTAATGCAATAATTAAATTGCATTGTATTGCAGGCAGCCACTTTCACAAATAATCACTACCTCTCTATGTTCATAATTCATAGCACTTTTTCTCCATAGGAAGTGTTTTTTACTTTGCCTCCTGCAGTTTGGTTAACTTTTCCTCCCTCTACCTGTTCTACTATTTTCGTTGTTTTATCATATTTCTTTTGTTAAAAATATACTTAAGTATATATTTAAAGTTTTTTTTTAAACCTCAACATTTTTTTACAGAAAATGGTAGTGGAAAAAATCCGATACATTCCGATACGTTCTTTTGCACCATATAATTTTTTTGTACTTATTGCAAATTTTAATTCAAATTTGGACGTTTTTTTCTGTAAAATTTTAACCTTTTTTTTCAGATATTTTGACTCGGATTTGCGAAATCTCTGGCAAAACAACTAAAGATGTTTAAAGTAAATATTTTGTCTAAGAAAAAAAATACAAAAAATAACTGAAAAAAGTATGGTTATGAGCAGAAAAAGTAACAAAATCGACAAAAGTGAGCTGCAATCGTTACATAATTAATGCCAACCTTCGACGAACCCGAGAGTTTACCAGCCCTGAGTTAAAAAAGCTTGGCTATACACTTTTCGACTTAACTCGAGAGTTAGCCTAGAGTTAGAGTTGACTCAGGGTCCCTTAGTCCCGAGCAGGAGTATTTGTCAAGAGAATCAGATATCGGCAAGTCGTGTTTATTTGGCTTTCACGCAACTGACAGCGTTTGGCTTTGCAATTGGTACAAATATACGAAAACGTACTCCTTTCCATTGAACTTTCTCTCACATTAAGCATAAAGGTCGAGGAGTTAAACTTCAAACTTTTTTATTTTATCTGATTCTCCTGAAAAAAATATTTTAAGCGCAAACCAACAGAAGCACCATGTTAAAACAAACATTAAATCATCTATAAAAGATGTATTGCCTGAAGCACTAACTTTCTAAAAATGCATAATGGTGAAGGCTGTTAATTCGTATTTTACGATTCGCAGTATCGACCACGAAAAATTTACCGTGAAATCCAAAACCGCGCGACACAAAATCGCGCAAGTTTTTACAGCGCAAACTCTAGTAGCGCGCCTACGAATTCCGCGCAAGTTTTTACAGTGCCAAGTAATAACCGCGCTTACAAAAATGTCGCCTTTACAAGTAGCGCGAAAGGCATATATCGCGCAAGTTATTGCAGGGTTAACCAAAAACCGCGTCTAAAAATATTTAGAGCGCAAAATAAAAGTTTTTTTTTCCGTTTTCACACCCTCCTCATTACACAGTGAGTTAACCCAACCCAACCCAACCAACCGCGGCAATCAACTCAAAATTCAAAATTCAATATATTCTATTGTCAAAAAAAAATACAATTGATTTTTATGAACAAAGTCCTGTTTGTAAAATTTAAATAAAGTACAAATCACAAATCGAGTCGCAATTCCACCATAAATATCTTAGTTAAAATCTGTAGTTGGCGCTTTTATTAGATCAGATCACATTAGATTTCATCACATTATTTAAAAAACATTATTTCACAATGTAGCACATATAGGTATAAAAGACACAATTGCAAGAGCAGTAAGATTAAAATTATATTATAATTACAAAAATTTATCAAAAAACTATTTATTTTTTTTAAGCAATGAAAAAAACAAAAAAACGATAAAAAACAAAAATAATAAAAAAACAAAATATAAATAAAAAACAAAACCATAAATTACAAAAAAAATATATATAAAATAAAATTAAAAAAAAAAATAAAAAAAGGCGTAGTCAGCAACTTAAAACAAAACAGAACGAAAAATCTGCAACTAACTGACTAAAACGTATCGTTAATAAACTCATTAATGTCATAATATGCCTTTTCGAACAAAAGGGACTTATTTTCGAAATTTTTGGCAAGTTTCATTGGACTTGCAGTAACCTGGCAGTTTGTTATAGATTTTATTACTATTATAATATGATCGACTGTTTGACGAGATTATATCTAGGAATAGATAGTGGTATGTTATTTCTGCTACGAGTATTATAAATATGTGAAGCAGTTACATCCCTATATTTAAAAAAAAAATGGAACATACTGTTTCTAAAATGAAGAAACACACCAAGGTTAAAACTTTTTCTTTTATAAAAAGTGGCTTGCAATGATCCCTAAGCTTGGCACCATATATGAATCGGATAGCTCTCTTTTGTAAAGTAAATACTGAACCAAATAATTGTTTGGTACAGCAACCACAAAAATCAATTCCATATCTTACATGAGACTCTACTAATGCAAAGTAGGTAGTTCTCGCCATCTCTGATCCAAGCTCTGTAAATGTCATTTTTACAGCAAAACAACCTGAGGCTAGTTTTTGTTTAAATTTTCAATATGTATGTCAAACTTCAATCTATCTTCAATATGTAAGCCTAAGAATTTAGTTTGCATCACAGCAATCTTTAATTTTTCTAATATCTTCAAAATGCATTGATTTAAGTAATTCTTGATCTTTGTGATGCCACTTGAGTGGTGCGTCGTCTGCAAAGTTTATTAGCAGCCGGTGAATATCAACTAGTATCAAGTCATTTATATATAATAAAAAAAGTTAAGGTCCCAACACCGATCCTTGGAGAATACCGTGACTAATTGACATTTTCTCTGATCTCAGATTATCATTTTTTACAAACTGATCTCGTCCAATTAAATACGATGACAGATACGATACTGAAATTTCTCTAAAACCGTAAACGTTTTTATATAAGTAAATCTTGATTGAGACACTCAAACGCTTTGGAAAAATCGAGCAAACTCGTTATTATTTAAATCAAAAAACAAACTGTCCAAAAGTGAACACATAGCGTCACTGGTACTCAAAGACTCTTGGAAATCAAATTGAGACCTACTGATAACTTTTTGTTCTTTCAGAAAACATAACATTTGCCTTTTCAAAATCTTTTCAATGATTTTTGATAGTGTTGGTAACAGAGATATTGGTCTATAATTTGATGGTTCCTGATGAGATCCTGATTTATACAAGGGTATGACAACAGCAGTTTTTAAAAAGTTAGGAAATAAACCTGAAGAAAAATTTCTATTTATTGCCTCCGACAGTATATATTAAGAACGCTGTCATTCAGGTTAAAAAAAATCTTTATTGACATATTTTCTAGACCACAGCTATTTTTATTTCTAATTTCTGAAAGAATTACTTATAAATTTTCTAAATTTGTAGGCTGGATGGTAAATGTTTCATGGACATATGAACCTTGTAAATAGTCAAGGAGGTTTAAAGTGGTATGTAAATTTTTTGTTAAATTGCTTGCCATTTAACAATAATACTTTTCTATGGCAACAAAGACGATATTTCAGAATTTTCCCCGTAAAATAAAACGAATTGGAGAAAATCCCTTTAATTTTGCAATAAATTATTTAAAAATATTTAAATTCCAAAAAAAAAAAATAATTTGAAAAAAAAGTTCAAAAATCCGGCTCGAAGGACCAAAAAATGTTCACAATCGATAGAACATTCTTACGTTGCCCAACTTAATTATCCCAACTTGCCTCGTAATATTAGCCCCGCAAATGGCCAAAAGTTGCACAAAAAAACCTGATTTAGATGAACAGAAAGAAGTACGTCAGAATTTAACAGGATTCCTAAAATCCTACCTTCTTCTGTTGTCTTCTTCACCAGGGTGCCGGCACCATCACGTGACAAATGAGGGGTTGGAATCTTGACTCCCAAAAGTGAGGTTATCTTCTCTAAAGGATTCCAGTTGACTAATCAAATTCTGAATATAGGTAACAAACCATAGACGCGAATTTTAAAAGGTCTTGCTGTGTCACTTTTGAATTATATAAAAAGGTAAAAGGCAAAATTTATTGAAAAAGAAAACAAATATTAAAAAAACTGAAAACTAAACAGTGTGTTTGAACGGAAGATGGCTGTGGCACCGGAAATCTAACGAAAAAACAAGAGTTTTTGTACTTTAGTGCAAAATGAACTTCTTGGATTTCGATTGCTCACACAGGGTGGAACCTAGGACGACGCCGTTTCGTCCTTATTAGGGACTCATCAGCTAGGTGTACCACAACAACAGAAAACCTCGGTAATGCTTATGTGCCAAAGATCACGGCTCAAGCAGAGCGAATTTTTGTCGAGTACCGACCATGGTGCCCTCTGTGTGAATCTCCGACAACCAAAAATAAAACCCACTGCATAAGCAATAGGTGCGTGGCGTAGCATCGATCCTGCGAGATACATATTAAAACGCCATCTGTATGCAGGTTTCGTCTACGAGCATGCGATTATAATCGCAAAACAAACGAAAGTGCGGTACTGCACGATTTAAAAAACAAACGGAAGATGGCTATGGCACCGTAAATCTAACGAAAAAACAAGAGTTTTTTGTACTTTAGTGCAAAATGAACTTCTTGGATTTCACATCTAGGATGACGCTGTTTAGTCCTTATAAGGGACTCGTCAGCTAGGTGTACCACAACAACAGAAAACCTCAGTCACGCTTATGTGCCAAAGATCACGGCTCAAGCGGAGAGAATTTCTGTCGAGTACCGACCATAGCGCCCTCTCTCTGCTTGAGTCTTTTCGTTAGATTTACGGTGCCACAGCCATCTCCCGTTTTTTTTTAATCGTGCAGTACGGCACTTTCGGTTGTTTTGCGATTATAATCGCATGCTTGTAGACGAAACCTGCATACAGATGGCGTTTTAATATGTCTCTCGCAGGATCGATGCTACGCCATGCACCTACTGCTTATGCAGTGGGTTTTATTCTTGATTGTCGGAGATTCACACAGAGGGCGCCATGGTCGGTACTCGACAGAAATTCTCTCCGCTTGAGCCGTGATCTTTGGTACATAAGCGTGACCGAGGTTTTCTGTTGTTGTGGTACAACTAGCTAACGAGTCCCTAATAACGACGAAACGGCGTCGTTCTAGGTTCCACCCTCTGTGTGAGCCATCGAAATACAAGAAGCTCATTTTGCAATAAAGTACAAAAAACTCTTGTTTTCTCTTTGATTTTGTTTTTAGCATTTTTTAAACGATGGTTATAATAGCGGTGTTTTGCAGATTTTATCTACTTACGATATAAATGTCTGCACTGTTTAAAAAAACACTTTCGCGATATTTTTACAGGCGCGGTTGTAGAAAAGCTCAGTAACTACGTGCGCGGATTTTGTATATGTGCGGTATTAACCAAACGCGGTAATTACGTACGCTACGTGATTCTACTAATTGCGCGGTTTAAGACAAGCGCGACAATTACTCGCGCGGTATTATGTCGGAAACTTTATGCTTAATCTAATTAAAATTTATGTTCAATAAAAAAATGTTCAACAATCTTTGTAATTCTTATTAGTTCTTCTGAAATTAGGCTATTAGTGAAGGGGCATGTGTAATTTCGTGGGATTTTGAATGAAGGAGTTTTGTGACTATGGGGGATTGATAGTTCTTTAGTCACATAATCAAGTGTTACCGGGTGTTTTGTTCGCATTCGTGTAGAAGGGGTTGATATGACGTCATTTAAGATGGCGGCCAAAAATCCTAAAAAATACAACTTTTGCAACCGGGGCATAATTATACTCGATTCCATATAACTCAATGACGAGGATTCCAAAAAATTTACTTTTGAGGTCATCCGACCTTAAATGACCTTGAAAATCGCAAAAAACAAGATTTTTTCCATTTTCTTAATAATTCGACGTTTTTTCAGACTAACTTCAACTATTTGTTTGAAGTTTGAAGCTTCATGAACGTAAAGTAAAATTAACATATTGCGAAAATAACATACTAACGGGCGCTATTCATCAACTATTAAAGGGAAGAGGACCAAATTTGGTAAGAAGGATAAGATGGTCAAGTCCAATAATACTGTTAAAAACAATTTGGTTCAGCTATGACGCGTTTCAATATGTCGGCTTTAATATCAAAATGGCGACCTATAACCGCATTTTATTTTGTCCAATTTCGTAAAAAAGCAAAAATGACAAGGTGGTCAAGAATTCTTGTTGACTTATCGCCACTTGCTATGAAAAAAAAGTTTAGTTGATACATGACCTTGATTTGATTGAGTACAAGTGAAAAACCTGCTTTTTGTTTTTTCCAATTTACGACTACGCAACAATTTTAAGTGCCGGAAATGAAATTAACATCTTAGCCATAACTAAAAACTTCATTTGAACCCCTACCATTTTTTTTTATCTGGTTTCCAATATGTTTATGCTATAACCTATATACCTGTGGTTTTTATTAAGTTTAGGAACTTTCTACACGGATGCGAACAAAATATCCGCTGGCACATGAATGTGTGACTAAATAGCTGTAACCTCATCCTTGAATTTTATTATGAATGTTAATAAACAAGTATAGTCATGCCCTACTGGCATAATTAGAATTTTTTATGCTTTTTTGTCCGCCTTTTTGGAAAATAGCATCTAAGTATATCATAATGTTTATCTAACTTCTGCTTACTCTCTTATAAATAATGTAAATGACTTTGTTGGCTAGACAAGTGAGTAGAACATAAAATTCACAGTTCCGAAACTTAATAAAAACGACATTTAGGTCGTTTCTACCGGGGTATAGCATAAACACCTTGGACGCCAGAACCAAAAAAAAAATTATAGGGGGTTTTAAAATGATGTGTTAAGTTATGGCTAAGATGTTAATTTCATCTCCGGCACTTAAAGTTTTTACGTAGTGGTTAATTGGAAAAAACACTACAAAAACCTGGTTTTTTACTTGTCAATGATGGTCATATATCAACTAAACTTTTTTTTCATAGTAGGCGGCGACAAGTCAACAATAACTGATTATATAAATAAAAAATGTATAATATGATAATACAAATAAAATAAAATGTGGTTGTAGGTCGCCAAAACCTGCTTTTTGTTTTTTCCAATTTACGACTACGCAACAATTTTAAGTGCCGGAAATGAAATTAACATCTTAGCCATAACTAAAAACTTCATTTGAACCCCTACCATTTTTTTTAATCTGGTTTCCAATATGTTTATGCTATACCCCGGTAGAAACAACCTATATACCTGTGGTTTTTATTAAGTTTAGGAACTTTCTACACGGATGCGAACAAAATATCCGCTGGCACATGAATGTGTGACTAAATAGCTGTAACCTCATCCTTGAATTTTATTATGAATGTTAATAAACAAGTATAGTCATGCCCTACTGGCATAATTAGAATTTTTTATGCTTTTTTGTCCGCCTTTTTGGAAAATAGCATCTAAGTATATGATAATGTTTATCTAACTTCTGCTTACTCTCTTATAAATAATGTAAATGACTTTGTTGGCTAGACAAGTGAGTAGAACATAAAATTCACAGTTCCGAAACTTAATAAAAACGACATTTAGGTCGTTTCTACCGGGGTATAGCATAAACACCTTGGACGCCAGAACCAAAAAAAAATTATAGGGAGTTTTAAAATGATGTGTTAAGTTATGGCTAAGATGTTAATTTCATCTCCGGCACTTAAAGTTTTTACGTAGTGGTTAATTGGAAAAAACACTACAAAAACCTGGTTTTATACTTGTCAATGATGGTCATATATCAACTAAACTTTTTTTTCATAGTAGGCGGCGACAAGTCAACAATAACTGATTATATAAATAAAAAATGTATAATATGATAATACAAATAAAATAAAATGTGGTTGTAGGTCGCCATTTTGATATATCAGCCGCTATATTGAAACGCATCATACCTGAATAAAATTTTTTTAACAATGTTACTGGACTCGACCTTCTTATCTGTACAAGCTGTGCTTGTAAAATACGCTTGCTTAACTCGGCTTCGTTAAGCAGCGGGCCAGTTTGTATTGTTTACTGCCAGAGAGCAGCCTCACTCTCTGCTATGACCAAGAAGGCTTGGGCACAGTAAATGTTTGAGTAATGGAACTTTTCGATGTAGGTTAAATACTGATTTATTTCGAATCTTACATTTCTTTTTATATCAATTTCTTAAAAACTAATCGTGACAAAAACTCAAAATATATAAAACAATACAAACGTGGTAACTTAATAAATTTATGATATTTTTATAATAAATCGTGACTAAAGCTCAAATTATATAAACATGTGAACGTGATAAATTAATAAAATACATATAAACTTAAATAATAAATGTAAACGTATTCAATAATATCTAAATTGTAAATATGAGATGTCGGTCAGTTTATATTATTGAAAACAAATTTGTGTTTAATTGTTCTAATTAAACATATCTTTCCTACCAAATGTGGTCCTCTTCGCTTTAATAGTTGATTAATAGCGCCCTCTAGTATGTTATTTTTGCAACTCGATGCCTAATAGCTTGAGGTACATTTGAAGTTGGTGTGACAAAACTTCAAATTATTAAGATTTTTTGAAGAAAAAATGGCAAAAATTTTGTGTTTTTGCGATTTTCAAGGTCATTTAAGATCGGATGACCTTAAAAGTTAATTTTTTGGAATCCTGGTCCTCGAATTATATGACATCGAGTTAGTCTTTTATGATTTTTGGTCGCCATCTTGAAAGATGACGTTATATCAACCCCTTCTACATGGATGCAAACAAAACTAAAGAGCTATCAATCCCACATAGTCACAAAACTCCTTCATTCAAAATCTCACGGGATAGAAATTATCGACATATGCCCCTACACTATATAGAGGATTACTACTATCTTAAGCTAAACAGCAATCTCATAACGTATGAAATAAACAAATGGAATTGTACAATCGACGTTTGGCTATAATTGCCAATTTTAACTAAAAATTGGCTAAATTAGCAATATAACGCGACTCGTTTTCCACTTGCTAAGTCACTGCGTTTAGATCAAAGCCAAAATAAAATGACTACCACCAAATAAAAAAAATGCAAATCAGGCAAACACACACACTATGTGTGTGTTAAATGAACGAGATTTTTTAATCCAAATGTAACCCTACGTCGTAGCATGTTTGTTGTTGTTTGTAAGTTTTTTTCTCGGTTCGCGGCTTCAGCGCCGCCAAAACCGCGGTATTTTTCAGCGCCAGTTTTTTGGTCATAAACCTCGCATTAAAAAAAAAAGCGTAGGGACAGTTAGCCACCAACAATTTAATAGCATAGCATAGACGTCAGTTACAGCAAGTTGGTCAGGCGCGGTTTTTATAGGTAGCGCTAACAGTGCCTAGGTGACGAAATGTCTGGTCGCGTTTTTTGGTATAAGGCAGTAATTGATACGCGCGAAAATTGTCATGCGTGGATTTTGTTTGGCGCTAATAAGGTTCAGACGGCAAGACACTATCGCGCAAAAAAACCGGCGCTGAAGTAGTTTCGCGCTGAAAAATACGCACTGAGTTTTCGATATCTTTGTTTAAAACATACTACGTTATTCGTAGAAAGGCACATATCAATTAATTACCTAGTGGGACAGCTTTGACAAAGCTACAGCACATTAACATGCAATTCTAAACCTAGAGTATAAAATAATAAACTTAAACAATGGATCTACTACTAGGTATCTATTTATGATGCTAACAATGGACATGTATACCTTACATTCTAATATTAATAGAGAACTTTTGCAACCCTCATTTTGATCTCATTTTACTTTATTGTTTATTCCGGGCATGTGAATCACTTATATTTATGGAACCCCATAATAGCAGCCAATCAAGATTCACGTTATCCGCGGATAATCACCATTTTTGGCGTAAAAAAATTCAATTAAACAACGAAAAGAGCTGCTTTAAAAAGAAAGTGACGTAAACGACTTTTCAGCGTCTTAATAAACGCGATATAGTCACCCAAGGTAGAATTTTCTTAATATTTGCCAAAGGTCTCTAACAATTCGGTGTAGCTTAATTACAAATAGCACTTTACTTTACAAACTACTCGAATTTTGTTTGTCTATGAAACAAGTAAAAATCTAAAAAGTAGGAACCTTAGCGACGTTTCTTCTGCAATTTAAACTAAAGATCATATAAACAAAGAGTAAATTGGTTTTATAATAAATCAACTAGAGCTTTGCCCTATGTAGTGTCTAGCCAAATGGGGCAAAAAAGAGGTTTCGTGTGCAAGTCGCGCCAACTTTATGACGATAAGTTAACTTTGTTAAGGTTCACCCATATATCAGATTTTGACATGTTCTCCGTCTTGTTAATGCGTTTTTAAAAAATATGGCGGATTTCAGTAATTATATTTTTTTGATATATAGTAATGTAATTTCGTATTTCTCAAATAAAAAACAAATGGTTTGTTTACAAACATTTTGTCCCTTATCAGCAGTTGGAAAAAAAACAAATTATTTTTTTTTACATTTTTTTAAATTGTGTTTTTTTAGTAAGGATTTTAAAATACATTGTCAGTCAAATGCAACTTTGAAACATCAATGCAACAATAAACAATTTGGTCGATATAGCTAACCTGACAACAAGTATTTCAACTTGTGTTTCATCCAAATCGGATCAAAAATAAAAAAAAAATTTTTTTAAAAACACGCCCTTCTGCCATATTAAATCCGCAATATTTCTTTAAAAAACGCATTTAACAGAATGACAACAAGTCAAAAACTGATATATGGATGGGCCTTAACAAAGTTAGCTTATCGGCATAAAGACTTGCACACGAAACTCGATTTGGCTGTAGGCTAGTGTGTAACATGACGGAAACATTAGGCAGTTTAAATTGATGATCAGTTTATAATGCGCACGCGTAGATGTGGAATTTGTCGTATCGGAAATATGTGTTTTATATTCAGTGCCATTATTTCTACGTTGCTTTCTTTGGTTCGACACGTTTCTATTAGCAAACTATTGATGCTTTGGGCACTCTTCGGGAAAACTTCTTGCGTTAGCGGTTATCGTAAACGTTAAACTACGTAATTTAACGTCTCCTCTAAACGTAATAGGCTCCGTAAACGTGGCCTTAATAAGAAATCTCTTTGAAGAAAATCCTTTGTTTTTTTCACATAAAAAAAATTGCAGAATATTGCGCTATATTCCACCTCTACCCTTACCCAGCCTAAACTGCCTTTTAAAACAAATGTACTGTTTAAGGGTCCATTATACCGTAACTCTAGGCCTGCAAACTGGGGATATTTTCAGAATTTCGTTTGTAATATGAACAATCTAAATTCAAGTCTTGTAAGAGAAATTTTTCAAAACATCGCTTCACAGACATTCTTAGACTAGGAGCATTCCTCAGAAATTATTATGGTGAGTTTTTATTATGTATTGATTTATTTAAATTTAGTTATATAAACTTGAAATTACTTACGTTATGAGAATGCATTTACTATTTATAAACATAAACAGTGGGATTTACTAATATCTAAAATAGTACCTCCCACAAGTCTAAATATTTACACCTGTAAGGGGTACTAAGTTTTCAAAAAACACTTACCCATACAGAAAAGGCACAAGGTTATTGATTATTTTGTATTATTATTGCAAAATACCATTGAAAAACTGCTTTTTTTTCTAAACATATACCATATTTTAGGAGAAGATGCCCTAAAACTTTTTATTTTGACAGGCTTTAAAATGGCATATGGTGAATACGCCAAAAATTTGGCATATAATAGCTTCATCATCTGTGTTTGAGGTTATAAAGTTGGTGATTTTTTAGACCACCTCTGGGGGGTGTTTTAAATTTATAGCCCCCAGAAAGGATTGTTTTGTGGCAATTGGTAATAAGTTAGTTTAAAATTTCCCTAAGTAACCGTTTTTACAAGAAGTAATTTACCTTATTTAATATCCCAAGTTGTTTATTAATCAATAAAACACCTCCAATTTTGTCAACCCGTTTTCAACACAAAAAATATATTTATGAGGGCACTACGAGGCAAAACCAACATAAGTGAAGGTCACTGATTATGCACGAAAGATATACTAAACAAAAAAAACCCAAAACAACTATATTAATTCATTTACAAACTGAAAGTAAAAATTGAGGTTAGCTTTTAGATAATGTCAAAATAACTTTTCTTACTCAAAGCCCACTCATTTTAAAGCTGTAGCTTTCATCAGTAGAGGTTGTTGAAAGCCAAGGTGCAAGCAGAGGTAAAAGATCAGAACTCGCAGCGCTAATATTTTTAAACTGACATTTCATAAATAAAAACACCTGTTAAATAAATACAAAATTAATCTACTCCTTGTTTTCTTATCACCCATCTAAATCGTGTGACATCAAGTATTAATTGGAAAAATCTATTATCAAGTGTAAGTTTTAATTAGAGTGACATATAACCTCAATTTTATTTTTTTCTACAGAGTGTTTACTATTTAAACCCCGCATGGGTTTCAATTTTTTAATTTTCTTTTCTTCTAAATTAAAACTTTTTTCTTAAATCCAACAAAAGATTGTGTTAAGATGATTATTCAATAAAGAAATTTATTAAAACTCTTCTTATAATTCAAACTGTGTCGAAAACTCAAAGAGGGTTGGTTTAAAATGCTTAAAACCAAAAATTTCACTTAAACTTAGGACCGTTCTAAAATAGACTAAACCCTTTTAGTAAATCCCACCGTAAAGCAATTGAAGTTAAAGTAAAATTGATATGAGCAAAGTTTTTATCCTTTTCGCTCAAAAGTTTTAGTTGAAGGAAAAACTCCTATATAGAAAATGTTGCCGCGTAAAACTAAAACGATGACCGATTTTCTGTAGTAATAGGACAAAGGATGGGGATATTTTCAAAATTTTCTTTGAAAATTGATTGAGCGCATTTTTGTTTTCTTGGCATAATGCCAGGTCCACAGATTTGCTTTTTTCTGCTCGATGCTATATCCCTCTTTCTCTAATAGAGAGAGATGTAGAAAACATTTTGAATTTGACAGCTTTTGCCGCCAAGAAGTAGAATCTCGCTCAACTTTTTTGCGATTTTTGTTGAAGATGCTGGAAAACTAACTTATTTTTCGTTTGTCAGTTTTATTTATAAAATGGAGAAAGAGATGGCTTTGTTAATGTGGAGGAAGCGAAATAAAATCGAAAGAGCCATTTGGCTATATTTAATTGTTTAAAGGATTACTGAAACTGAGTTTAATCTTCATTCTTCTTTCATGCACGTGCAAAAACAGCTCAATTTTTTACGCCAAACTGTGGATAACAAAAAATACGCTAGCTTTTTTGCTTTTTTTTGTAAAGCTATCTGCAAAAGGCAAATCTGTGGATCAGGCATTGGTTGGGAATATAAATAATGATCGTAAGCAGTTTTTCAATGTAACAAACCTGAGGCCAGACTTTCTGATTATAATCAGATAATAATAATAATTATTATTATTTCTAGTCGCGTGCGCAAAGTGACTACTTTGTGCACTTATTTGCGTACGCGAAGTTAAACTTTACGCACGAAGGACTATAGTTTAAGAAAAGTTTTGGTTTGAAGGCTGACATATACATGGGTATATAAAAATTGATTTTATGCACTTCCGGGAATAAATGCACCCATTTAATCCCGCTTTTACGGGAATAAAGTGGGTCATTTATTCCCTAGAGAAATAAAGTAAAAAAATCCCGATTTTATACATTTATTTTTTACTTTATTGCCCTGAAAATTTGATTTTTGACCATTTTTTGTTGATTTTTCTACTAGAATTTAAAAATGTAGTTACAGAGGTTTAAACTAGGTACACTTTAAGATTTAAGTTAATATTAATAGTGATTTCTGCTTTATTTTGCGGTTCCACACTAGCACTGGAGTCGTGGCATCTTTATATAAAGACATGTCAGGAGACGTAGGCATGATCGTAATTTGTTCACTCGTTGATGGTTTGGAACATGAAGTACTCGTGATTGTTGATGTCGGCTTACAGGTTTTTTTTTGGAGAAGTTTGGAGAAGACTTGTTTCCAAATATTTTGTCTGGAATAAAGAGTTTTCCACGTACCCTTCGGCAACAGCACTACTCTTCCAACCTTCGTGACGTTTTAATTGTGCTAGATTGGCACCAGAGTCTTCTAGCATGGACGCTGATGAGCGGCGAAAACAATGGTCTGTATATAAGTGGGGCTCTGGAAGATTTAAGAATTTGGCAATTTTTGTTGGCAGTTGTCCAAATGTATTCTTTCCAATAGGTTGATTGCTACACTGGCCATTCTTGTAATAAACAAAAAATCGGTTATGGTTCTGACTAGCTGAAGGTCTTAACGAAATGTACTTCCTAATCAAACCAACGACATCCGTGGAGGTAGAAGAAGAAGCTTTTACCACAAATGAGCGTTCCTTGTAGTTTTTCGTATCAGATACGTTTACTAAGAAAAACTCCCCATGGTCCTCGACATCTTTGAGCTGTAGCTTGACCAATTCTTGACCACGACAGGCCCCCGCAACGCCTAAAACTAGGGCCACCTGTAACAAAAACATACATAATTTTACCAAAATATAAATATAAAAAATTATATATTTAATAATAGGTAGGTATAGGTACTAAAGAAAAAGGAATGCCACGCATACGCATATTCTATTCTATTCTAAAAGAAATAGTAAAAATCCTTCCTTTTGAGCAAGAAATTCACAGTCTGGCACCTTTTCTAAAAATTTCTTGATTTCTTCTGCCGTTAAAACTCTTGATTTTTTTGGTTTATAACCTTCATTCTTCCGCTTTAGGAATGCCACAAGCTTTGCGTATTTGCTTATATCAATATTGAATTCTTTAATGATAACGGCTTTTATCATTGAGTACTGACTCCAGATGGAAGAGGGCTTCAGTTTCTTGGACTTTTCCCAAAAATAGGCAAAGAGTGCCTTTTCGTCTGCTACATTTTCAGCATTTTGTCCATGGCACCAATTTCTGTAGTCCGCAAACTGTTTTTGATATAGTTTTTCACTTTTTGCAGGGAGAAGTTCCCGCATAGCTTCTGCAGACGCTTTTTCGACGTTCATTTTTGCCTCGGGATTAAATGTACTACTTTACTCCCTAGGTTTATAATGTACTATTAAGCCGAACCATATGGTAATTTATAAGATTTTTTTATCTGTATGTACTCTTGTTTAAAAAAAAACGCATACATGCATTTTTCCTATCTCGCAAAATTTACTTTTCTAATAGTGTATGTATTCCATTCAACAGTTTAAAATAGACGGTATGCATCAAACTGGTTTTGACAATAACTTTCAAAGTCAAAAAAGCCACAAATTATAAAATTTATGAAAGCACAAATTATGACTCCAGTTGTAGAACACGGCTGGTCTGTAAGGAGAGCGGCCACTCATTTTGGAGTTGATAAAATGACGATAGTACGATGGAAAAAGCACTGGATACAGAATAACTCGATGAATAGAAAACATGGATCAGGATGAGAGTCTGTAAGTTCTGCGATACAAGATAAAAGGTTTATCGACCACCGCAGAGAAAATCTTTTTGCCAGGTCCGTTGAAGCATCGAATGTAATGATGTTCCTAGGTTCCTTATTAACTATTAACAGAAAGATTTAAAAAATATGAAATTTCCTGTCAAGTTGCTGCAAAAAAAAACAGGCCAGGGTTATTTTTGCATTAAATAATTTTCTGGGAGAGGGTGGTCTTTACAGATGAAAAGATATTTCAGTTATCTTCGAGCAGCAGAAGAATTTGAGTGTATCGTCCAACAAATTCTAGGTTTGATCCAAAATACACCAACCAAATTAAGAAAGCTGGACATTTTTCAGTGAATATGTGGGGCTGGTTTAGCGCTAGAGGTTTGAGTATGTTTTGGCAAATCGAAGGAAGATTCAACAGTTGATATTCTTGAGGATGTTATGATGCCATATGTGCAGATGTTTTACAAAAACAACGACTTCGTTTACCAGCAGGACAACTGTCCCGTACACACGGCTGATGTTGTTCGCCAGTGGTTTGAAAAAAATAATATTGGAACTCTTCTTTGGCCATCCAACAACCCTGATCTCCACCCAATAGAAAATATATGGAGCGTACTTGTTAAAATTATGCATCAGAGAAACTGGAGACCCCAAAATGCTAAAGAGTTAAGCGATGCAATTCATCGAGCATTAGAGGTGCTCTCAGAAAATCGTGATTATTTTCAAAATTTAAGTTTTTTAATGCCCAGGCGTTTGCAGAGTATTGAAAAGAATGGTGCGCCCACTAAATACTAATTTTTGTTGTTGTTTTAAGCAATATTTAATATTTAGTTGTTTTCATTCCGTTGTGTTATTTTGAATCCATTTTTCACTTTATTATTGTCATTTTATTAATCCCAAAATGAGCGGTCGCTCTCCTTATAGACCAGTCGTTTTCTCTTACTCGAGTGATAATTACTCTTCTGCAATTAATAAAGATTTTTTTTAAATATATTTATGTGTGGTTTAAAAAGCGATTTTTGGTATCATTAAATAATTATATCCGAGATTAAAACATGATTTTAGAAACAAGAAACTGAACTCAAAACCCTCCTTTGAGTTGCGTAGTCGGGTAATAAAGGTATTTGCTCCAAACTAAGGCATTTTTTGATTTAGAGGCCTTATTTTTAGTTTTAATTTTATCACGTCATCGTAATACCGAATTTAATGTTGCCAGACATTACAAGCTGGTGGTTTGTTTGAGTATACACTAATAAAAAGTCTAAGTTTGAGACATAGGGAAAAATGCATGTATGCTTTTTTTTAAATAAGAGTACCTCAAAATGAACTGGAATGAGAAGCGTAAAGCCATTTTTTTAATACAGTCCCAGTAATACGTAAAAATTAATAAAAGCTGGGTAAACAAGAAATCTCAAACCTGTCAAAGTGACACGGGATGTCGTATTTCGAGTAAAATCATCGTATATTGTGGACCACCATAAAAAGGCGGTTTATTTTCTTTAAATTTTAAAAAAAATACGATTTTGTTGAATATTTTGTCAAAATGTAAATTTTTAAAAATCTTTTTTGGAAAAAAATTCAAATTCCAGGCTTTTTTCTACTTTATTTGGGTATTCCAGCTTGTTCTTTAAGTCAATGTATAGGAACGTATGACATCTCATTTTAAGTTGATTCAGGGAGATCACTGCCATCTTAAATCAAGAAAAAAGCATTTTATATATAAGTTTAAAAGAAGAAAAATTCGCAGTAAATAGTTTGTGCTTGCGCAAATTAAAGAAAAGTGCATATAAAAATTACGAATATTTTCCTCATTCAAATAAATATTTTTTGCCTTATTTCTTTGTTTTGGTGGTTCTGCGCGGTAACAGTCTTTAGCGATAAATTTTTGAGCGTTAAGGGCCGGAAAAGTAACGTGTGATTTTAGAAATTTTACTGTTTTTTTTAAAGTGTAGAAATTTTTTGCAGAAACCGTAAAAGAAGGAGAGCAATAGCCCTCTCCCCCTTACTGCATTTCTCTCAGACTTTGCTTTATACCTATAGATTGCAACTTGTTGGTGGAGTCCATAAATTACGTAACGCGGTATGGGGAAGTAGACGAAGTGTTACGGGGGAGGAAAGTTTGCAAATGCGTTGCGTTACCATTTTTATCTGAAAAATAAAATTTGGGAAAATTGGTGTTATACTTGCTTACCGAGACGTAAACCTTTTTTTATTGAAGAAGGTAGGATTCTAGTCCAAACGTTAGCGAGCGATACGCAGTTGTTGAAGAATATTCTTCGATAAAAATATATAAATTACACTGGTTAACAAAATTTTTGTCCCAAGCGCAAAAATGCCTGATTCCTGATAATTTTTCATGCTGAAATCATGCTTTCAAAATTTTTCCATCGCCTTTAGTTTTTATGTTCCATGTACTATGAGAGTCATTTAACAAAAAACATTATTTGTGTAGTGTAACAATATTTTTTTGAAACTATATATATTTAAGGATTAAACGACTTACCTGTAAGGAAGTTCAATCCAAATTATACGAGATTGGTCACATCCTATTAGATACACCAGGTAGTTGTTTAGAGAATATGGCGATATTAGTTAAAAAGTTAAATAATAATAAGGAAACAAGGTTTAAAATTTAAATGTGTTTAAAATATATTTCTTAATATAATTAGCTAAGAAATCTTTTGAAATTAAAGCTTTATTATAAAATCGATTGAACGTTTTCCTTTTTTCGGAACAACCTGTAGGCTTTCTAATACTTTTGATACTGCTGCGGAAGACACCCCATGTCCTGTGCTATGCCCTTTCAAATTTGATTCTATTTCTGCGTTTTTTTTAGAACTTTTTAAAACCACCTGCTAATGTTTTGGGATGTAGCGGGCTTGTGAGGCTGTTTAATTGTTAAAATAAGTGTATCTTCTGTTCATCGAAATAGTTTTGTTTTCTGTGTGCAATATATAAATTTTTTTGAAACAGGGTACTTAAGCCAAGACTGAATTCTTCTGGGTCCAGATATTTTAAAAATATCTTTAAGAATTATTTCTATGCCCTCTTCGTTAGCCTTGATGTTACTTAACTTATAAAAAATGTTTGAACTCTTTGAGCAGAACGAAGAGTTAAAAGAAGTACGATTTTTATATTTAATATCCCGAATGTTAAATTTACCAAAGGGTACAAGTTACCTATATAAGGTAAGACTGGTTCCGGATACCAAGTTTATATTTCGGAAACTGAGGGCGCAGCTTAAAAATGCGTCTTATAAACCTATCTAACATTTCTGATTTTTCTGCTCGCAAATTAAATTTAAGGCAGACCTATGTGTGTTAAGAGTTCAATATTTCCCAGTATTTTGAGATTCTGTTTCTAAAACGGATACAACTTGATTTACAATAGGCTGCAAGATGGTCTCAATATTATTGTCACTTCCATCATTTGGAAAAAATAAATTGCATCCTCCCAAACGCCCCTTTTACTATAGGCCAACAACTTGATAAGATTGCTACCCCCAGGGGAAAGATTCTTTCATAGTGGGTGGGGTTACCTAAACGAGGATAAGAGTAAATCACCTTTCGGATTTAAAATGATAACTTTTAAGCGAATCACGGATTCTAATTTTGGATACCATGCTTGAGTTCTCCAGATAGAATAAACTACCAGACATATCGCATTATCGTTTTAAATTTTTTCTCTTTTTTTTACATTTTTGGAAACAGTGAGGAAGGAGGAAATATATAAGAATTAAGGATCCATCCACTATAGGCCACGACACAAACCGGTGGCATTTTTGTTCATGTAGCTTGCGCTATATGATTATAAGCTCACTGCCACATCATTCTCCCAATAGCAATCAATTCTTAGTAAAATAGGACAATTTTTTTAAAGTCTTTTACAAAGCTTGTTAAGCCATAAAAAGCTGCCTTCATTTCAAGAATGTTTATGTGTTTCTCCTGTTCACCTTGTTGCCAAAAAACCCCCTTTTGCTTCTTTTCCGTTACAACACGCCCCCATCCCGATTTGTATGCATCGGAGAAAATTTTAATGTTATAATTAGGCTGTAAAATACTATGTGCTTTAATCACCACTCAAGTTCATTTTTAACTAAGAACCTAACAAGCATCTTTTTGTTATATTTGTTCCTGTTAGCCTTTAAGGCACGATATTTTTCTCGCTCAAGGGTTTTTACGTACAACAAGCCATACTCTATACAAACCGAGGCTAGCCTTCCTATAATTTGTGAAACTCTTTAATTGTTATATATATCCACATCTTTTTTGCATTAAGGATAAATGCTAAAAATTGTATCTCTTGAGTTGGTTGTGTATGGTTTTTTAATTGTTACTAAAAAACCTAATCTTTTAGATAAGAGAAACAGGCCTGAAAGGGCGGAACAAAAAAGTGCAGTGGCTAGACCGAATGGTTTTGAAAAGAAAATCTTAAATATTTTTTATATTTATCAAACATTGGAACTAAAAAATATGCATCTTTAAGATCTAATGTCGCAAGGAAGCAGTTTTTAGTAATTAAGTTCTCTAATATCTTCCAGTTGAAAATGAGGTGGACGAAAGAACTTTATGTAGGTTTCTAGAATTAAAGATAAACCTAAAATCCCCTGTTATCGTTCTGTCTTAAAAAATAGCTTAAGAAAAATTGATCTTAACAGTTATTAACAGCACCTACTTATAAATGTTGTATGCTTTTCGAATAAATTTTTAACTCATTTTTGGTAAATTTTGAGATTTTGGGGGTGAAAACTTGAAAAGGTTTGTACACAAAGGGAATTTTGTAACCTTTTGTTCAACTCAAAGCTAATTTATTTTGAGTTATTTGATTCCACTCTTCTGAAAAAACAGGAATACGTTCTTTAGCTCTTTAGCTCATTTATTTCCTCTCGGCGGATTTTTTATATTTTTGCAATTTTCGGCAAAACCTTCGATAAAAAAGAAAAGATCTGGATTTTGCGCAGTAGCACTATTATCTGTCCCCCCTAATATACTTTCTAAGGGGTGCCTCTCTATGCTAGAGTTCGAGGAACTACTAGTGTCTGACGAGTTGAGGAACTGTCAGATTCGTCGTCACATATAATAATATGAAAAACTATGTGCTAATAATACTTTTTTAAGTAAACATATTATAATCTACTTAGAAAATTGGACACCCGGTAGAGTAAACCATGCATCGGGAGCATAGGTGAGATATGATAGTATTTGTTTTTACGTGCAGCATATAGGACATAGCGTGCAAGGAAAAAAAATTCTGAGTCATGCTCCGTCTACATGGAAAATTCGGTTGAGAATATTTGTTAGATTATGACGGGTGAAGGGTTTTTGTTATAATAATTATTCTGGAAATTAAAATGTGATATTTTGAAAACGAATTTTATTAACATTATGGAGTCATAAGTCAAAAACTATGCAGGGTTTAAGTTTCTATGAGTCATAAAAACAAATGTGTGTTTACAGAATAAACAAACCCATGCCAAAAACTATTAGCCAATAGCCTAATATTTTTCTCACTCCACTGTTTAAAACTGACAATGCGCCTTACTTACTTGAATCACGACGCTTCCTTTTCCCTTCCTTTCCCAGTTTCCTCATTTTCTTCTGTGGATAATCCATTTGCTTTTCACGTTTTCTTTTGTTAAGTTTTTTCGACATTTTATTCGTTCTGTCAGATTCGTCGTCACAGATAATATATGAAAAACGACGTGCTAGTAAGTAAACATTTGGAGGTTTTTATTGATACTAATTTAGCGGACATAAGTCAGAAACTATGCAGGGTTTAAGTTTTTATGAGTAATAAAAACAAATCTGTGTTTACAGAATAAACAAACCCATGCCAAAAAATATTAGCCAAAAACATAATATTTGCCTCACTCCATTGTTTAAAAACTGACAGTTTGCTGCCTTTTTTATTTCCTTTTCCAGTTTCCTCCTTTTCTTCTTTGGGTAATCCATTTGCTTTTCACGTTTTCTTTTGTTAGATTATTTCTTTAAAAGCGTATTTTCACAATTCGCGAGCGCGATACCGTAACTAGTCGCATGACAGCGCAAGAAGTATACTGAAGTACCTAGCAGAGATCAGGCCGGCTGCCATGGTATGTTTTTATTATCTCTAAAACTTGCGTCTGACGTGCTACGAAGTATCACTACATGGTATAATAAAGTGTGTAGCACACTAGCGTATCACGCTAGATAACATTTCTTGTTGTTTAGTTGTGGGCTAGAGCTCGGTCAATGAACATATAAGCAGACTTTTGTTAACATTTAAAAGAGTGTTCTGTGGTGCATTTTAAGCTATTGTAGTTGTAATTCACCTGTAAAAATGTCAAGAAATTGTGTAAACCACCCGAAAAAAAAAACGGTCTTTCACGCCTCTCGGTAAAAAATGCTATGACCACTATTTTAAGTGTAAAGTCGACGATCAAGACAAAAGCTGGGCGCCCCATATTTGCTACAGTAATACTGTAATAAAATAAGGTGACGATAAATTATTGGTCTATTAACGCCCTATTATTGTCTAGATAGACGGTATACGTTCTTAAAAAAATATCTGAATTTTAACAGTTTAATTTTTTTAATAATATCTTTTTTTTTATTTTCAGGTAGTATAAAATTAAACCTACACAGTCTTAATAAGTTTTGGTAAAAAGTATGTTAAAATTAATTACAAATAAAATTTGAAAAAGAATATACCTTATAAATAAACATTGCTTTGCCTGTAATAAGAAAAAAAAGTTGTTTGCAAAAGTTAAAAAGATCAGACTGTTTTTAAAAAACTGTTTACAGTTAGAAAAAAGCTCAGTTTACAATGACAGAAATACATTTAAAGGATCGTGTACAAAAAAATACACGAAAAACACACTTAGAACCAATAGGCTCTCATAGAAATTTATTGTCTCAAATATTCATTTATTATATAAGGTTCTAACGAAACTATGAATTGAAATAAAATCTTTTTAAAACTGCTTTGTTTTATTTCTTTTTTTTTTTATTTTCCCATTGTTGAAAAATGTGAACTCCTAGAAATTTTACATTTTCCGCTAACTCAGTATTTTGATTGAAAATATTTATTGTAAAAAAGAAACGGAAGATGCCTGTAAATCTAACGAAAAATCAGGAAGTCTATTTTGCACTTAAGTACAAGAAACTCTAGTTTTTTCGGTAATATTTATTGTGTCTGGGAGAGTATTTTTTGGTTGAACAACATGAAAATTTACAAACACTGACTTGTCTTGATTTAAAAGAAGATGGTTGTCGCTAGACCATTCCTGGGCTCTGCTCATGCAGGAGTTTGCTCTTTTTTCCAGCTGAACAAAATATTTTGCACAATACGGAGGCTTGAGTCATCTGCATAATTTCCAGACATTTATATAAATAATGAAAAAAATTAATTGGGCGGATGACACTTCCCTGCGGGATGCCCATGGTGATGATGGCCAGGGCTACCAAAAGCTTTTGACAGGTCCAGGAATGCGCCCAGCGTCTTCTGCTGCCCTTAAAGTTGGTTGTGACATTTGATTTTGCTGATAGCAAAAGATTATGCTGATAGAAAAAGTCTAGAAGCCGCTCGAAAATCATTGAAAATGATGGAATGATATCAGTCTCATTCCATATAGTTTTCATATTTTTTGTATCCCTTTTTTTGTAGATAGGTATGACAATTGCTTCTTTTAGTATGTGAGGAAAAATGTCATACATAAAAGAGTTGTTTATGATGAGACAAAGTGGTAAGCTGAGTCCTCTGGTACAGTATTTAATCAAGTTATTTGAGATGTCATCATAACCAGAACTTTTTTGTTTTTTAAGTTGATGATATATTATATCTAATATATCACAGCATACATTACCTTGATTACCTGGCAAACTGTCTTTTAATTTATTATCAGATTTTATAATATTGATGGTGCAATTTGCGCGACGGTGCAAGCACACTGCTGTACCGCCTTTTTTCTTCCCTATAAGTATCTAGGTATTCAGAATAATTTTTACTTAAAACCAAGAGAATATCAAAGCGTTTTTTGCACTCAATAGCCTTTGGGGTTTAATGCCAATTTTATTGTTTAACAGTTCCCCAAGGTTTAATACTTTCTTCCGAAAAAATGTCCTCAAAGGTCGAGGAAACACTTTCCACAAAGATATCCCACTGTGTTTAAATTTTTTCTGGGGGGCACATCAGTATATCAAGTCAGATGTTCTTACTTAATAGGTTTTTAAAATTGTTTTTATGAAAAATACGTTTTTTAAGGGAGACTTGGCGCTTTTGAGTCTCACCTGAAAAGGTAATTTTTGTGCAAAGTGCTCAGAAACATGCAAGTTTACGACCTCCGATTTAAAATCTGTTATATTTGAATAAATGTTATCAATGCATGACTGTTTGATATCAGACGATTTTAAAAAATTTACCAGTTTTAGAGGAAAGGAGGAGGCACATTTCTTGTGTGAACTGGATTCCTGTGGATTTCAACGAAATTTTAGTATGTTGTTGGAACAGTCCTAGAAAGCATTTTGTCTCATGGGCACAAGTTCCGATATGTACAACGTGTCAAAGTTAAAAAATATGATTTTTCCAGAACGCCTATGATATCCAATTGAATGGGAAAAACAACCGATTCTTAGTAAAGTGACAACGCTGATTACGAAAAATTACATTTATTTTGACATAGGTCAAATCCTGTCAAAATGGCGGCAACAATGTAATGTAAATAAAGAATTAATTCCGAAATAGCCTCATCATCGATAATCTCTTTAAAATAAACACTTTAAAGCGAAACATAAATGACAGATATCTCAGCTTTACCTTTGACAAGGGTACTTCCGCATATATGAATGGTATTCACGAGTGGGTACTCTAACCTTACTAAATAGAGGTCGCTGGTTGCAAAAATGGCATTCATTTTGACATACATCAAATCCTGTCAAAATTACGGCAACAACAATTATTTCTGAAAATTTGAAGTGAATCAGAAATGACAGACATCTCAACTGTCATTCACATTAATTTTGACACATGGCAAATCCTGGCGGCAAGACATACAGCCGTCGCTAGAACTTATTTGGGTAGGAACCATTCTTCAATCGACTCTTAACGCTTGTTCTTCTTCAGCTTCTAGTTATAAGTGGATAAGTATAGCTGGAATCTTCATGCGTTGTCGCAGATCCTTCGACTCAACTCCGTCTTTGCTGAAATATGATTGTTAACGGTTTCAACCAAGGTATTCAGAAATTAAGCAATGTTAAAGTGACACATAGATTAGGATGTATTATTGAGATTAGATTAACTCTTATTAAGCACCACTTATTGACCAACAATAACCTTTGAAAATTCTACCTCTAGAGGTAGGTACCTACATACTAACATAATTTTTTAATGTCATTAAAGTCATTTTGCACAACAGCGTGATCCTGCTGGGATGAACATGCTCGTTTTGACATAAAAATATACCCTTGCATCACAGTTGATGCAAAGTCTTGAGTTTTCGTTGGCTTCTAAGGGTGCAAGCCCGTCACGTTCTCTATGCAAACGAGAAATATTCTGTCGGGAAAAGTTTTCATCAGGGTCATAATTTTGCCGAACATTAAATTATTTTGCAAAATATTGCAAATATAGCAATTGACCATTGTCGAGCTACGAATAAATAAGTAAAGATTATTATCGCATAAAGTAGCCATAAGAAAATATAAGTGTTCAAATTAAAAGAGCTCGTCTGCTCGTCTAATAGCATTGTCATATACCTATGTCATCTATTCATATGTCAAATAATATCACCTGCAACTCTCCAATGAAATATGATAACAAAATAATATCAATTACGTACTCACCTTCTTATATGAAAAAAACACCAAAAAATAAAGGCAGGTGTACCTAAAATTATCCAAGTAGAGAGGACAGCTAGGAAAATGGAAAACGCTTGTGTCACTGCAAATCACTTATCACTGACACCTTGAATAACGATTTAATTGAACTTATTGACATATGACAAAACAACAATAATATACAAGAATATATAATAGGATGTCAAAATATAGCGATGTCTAACTTTCAAACATAAATAAATAAAAAAAATCACAGATATTCACGCCAATATTCAGTTCTTTACCAAAAAAGGATGCAGAAATTAGGGAGATTATCTTCAAGATAATTTATTTATCTTATTGTACCAAAACAAAAACAGCGTCAAGTACCTAGGTAAAAAAACGATTCAGTGGAAAAATACTTAATTGTATTATTTTTTATTATTAAGTCAGCGACTTTGATTAGACATCAAGTCAAAGGTACATGACAGTTGAGATATCTGTCATTTCTGTTTCACTCTAGTTTTTGTTTTAGATATAGTGTCGATGATACAGCTATTTTAAAACTAACTTATCATTTGCGCTTCGTTGTTGCTGCCATTTTGACAGGATTTGACATATGTCAAAATAAATCTAATGTTGGTAATCGGCTATGTCATTTTACTAGGAATTGGTTGTTTTTCCAATTCAATTTTTTTTAACTTTGACAGCTATTATTGGCTAGCCCTGTATATATCGGAACTTGTGCCCATGAGACAAAATGCTTTCTATGACTGTCCCAACAACATACTAAAATTTCGTTGAAATCCAAGGGGATCCAGTTCCCATAAGAAATGTGCCTCCTCCTTTAATATTTACGTCCTTAGTCAAAATATCTAAGTTAAAATCCTCTATCAAAAAAAAAACAAATAATCTCTTTTTATTAGATTGTTAAGAATAAAATTCTTCTATGAGTACCTGTTTTTTTAATTTTACTTTTACTAGGTGTTCATATGACGATCATTTTTATTTGAGTAATGTTTTTTTTTACTTTATTTGTGTCTATTATTACATATAACGATATTGTGCTAGAACCAATCATAGCACCAATTATGATGTCTAGGATTAACTTAGATTTATGACTCTTAAATTAGTGTTTTAATATTTATTTGACAATGTACATCCTATATATAAATTTTTTAGAGGGAGGGATGTCCTTTTCTCCACAATAAAAGGGTTTCTTTTTTGCATCAATAAAAGTATCCAAAAGTTGTTTTTTGAAAATTAAATTTTATTGATAAACAAAACACCCCGACCGGTTTCGAGCTCACGCTCATTTTCAAGGGTCCTACTTATTAAAGAATCAAGAAATATAATTATAAGCAATCAAGTTAGTCTACAAAGGGCACATTTAAAACGCCATTTTGTTGTGAAAAAAATTGTAAAAAGTAACTTACTAATAAATTTGGCAACCGCCCATACAAAGGTTTTTCCATAAACATCTTCAGGTATTAGGTAACGACAAGAGTTTTTTTATTACTTAAAAATTAATAATTTTTGTCAAAAAGTGCTTGCTTTTTGCAAAAATCGAGAAAACAGCAACCAGCTAATTTTGACATTATTAGTAGTTCAAAAAGAATTCAAAGGTCACTGAGTGATATAAAAATCGGGGTACACTATAATAAGAAGCAAAACAACCCTTGACAAAAATCATTATCAAAGGGTGGGGGGGCGCAATGCTCATACGATATTAAAACCATTAGAAGGAACTCTCGACTCAAAGAAACAATAAATAAATTATAAAAAATAAAATATCTAAACTGAAAGACACAACAAACAGCTGTTTTTTGGCGTTTATGTAGTTCAATTGCACACAAAGGTTCACTAAAACATTATTTTACTAAGGACACTGGAAAATTGTATGCCAAAAATCAACTATTTTATGGTAAGAAACATGAACAAAAATTATACAAACAAAACAAAATTAAACAGATGTAAGAAGGAACAATAAAAAGTGATATTTGAATATTCTTTCTTTTTTTCAATAAATTCCCTGTTTGACATGGAACAATAAGTTTGAAAGTTTGAGACAATGTTTCGATCAGTACAATCTCTGTTCGTCTTATATACTGTGAGAAATCACTCAACCTTGAAGTTTAAGAAGTTGGCTTCGGGATTTCAACACTTGGTTTACTAAAAATACCCTGATTCTGCCCAATAAAGGCAGCTTCAAGGAATTTTCGTTTCTTCCAGTGTGACTCCTTGTGCAAAACCTTTGCTTCTGCCCACTTCATTCGGTGTTGTTTTGACCATGCATGTTCGGCAATTCCTGATTTCGTGGTTTCACCTTTTTGGGTATTCGTCTGATGTTCCTTAAGCCTAACAGATAGTGGTCTTTTATTTTCGCCTATGTATGATTCACCACACTCACAAGAAACTTGGTAAATGCATTCCTTATTTTGTTTGTTCTCCGGTTTTGTTTTACTAAGAAGGCTTCGAATTGTATTACTAGATTTAAAAGCTGTTTTAATATTAAAGTTTTTCGCTACTCTTCGAATTTTCTCTGATACTCCTTTAACGTATGGGATTGTAAGGAATGCATTTGGCTGGTTTTGGTCTTGTAATCTCTGTCCTGTTTGTTGAAATTTAGAAATAGTATCTGTTATAAGTTTCAGGGGGTAACCATTCTTCTGCAGATCCTTCTTAATGTTTCTTATTTCGATTTCCAAGTCATGAGAACTGTTACAAATTTGACGGCTCTGTTATACAAAGTTTTGATTATGCCTCGTTTGGTTGTAGCAGAATAATTTGAACCTTGATTTAAATATTGTCCTGTGTGAGTGGGTTTACGATAGACTGTTGTTCTGATGTCGCTTTATACTCGTGTGACAAGTACACCAAGAAAAGGAATTTGACAATTTTGCTCCAACTCCATTGTGAATTTAATGGTGGGTCTTATGTTATTTAGGTGGTGAAGAAATTCTGAAAGTTGTTGGTCATTCCCGGTCCAGACAATAAAAGTATCATCAACATATCTCAGCTAGAGCTTAGGTTTATATGTTGCGGTATCAACCGCGTGTGATTCGAACCACTAAATGTAAATATTGGCCACCACTGGCGAAAGCGATGAACCCATTGGCAGACCGTCTTCCTGAGCACAAAACCTATCTTTCACTTGAAAATAAGAATTATGTAGGCAGCACTCCAACAACTCCATCACTCCCTCCAGCGGTAGGCTGGTACGTTCATGAAAGGATTCGTCATCAACCAGTCTCTTTCTAATAATATCTAGCGATTCCTTTATTGGGACATTGGTGTATAGACTTTCGACATCAAAACTGACAAGTCTATCCCCGGTTCCTAAAACAAAAGATTTAAGAATATTAACAAAATTGTTGGAATTTTCTACAAATGAAGCGGTCTTGCCTGCAAGAGGTTGAATAATTTTCAAAAGGAATTTAGACAGATTGCTTGTTGGAGAATTTCTGGAACTTGTAATTGGGCGTAAGGGCATTGCATCTTTGTGAATTTTGGGAAGTCCGTATAGATGAGGAGGCTTGCTATAATGTGGTGTAAGTTGAGATCTTGTATAGTCCGGAATATATCTGGAATACTTTTTCAAAATTCTATAAACCTTACTTTCGATTGATTGCGTCGGATCTTTTGGGAGAAGTTTATAGTTTCCTTTAGCAAGTACCTCTTCAACTTTCTGGTCATAGGTTTCCGTGTCCTAAATCACTGTTGCATTGCCCTTGTCTGCCGGGAAGATTTTAATTGATTTGTCCTTTTGAAGATTCTTCAACGCGATTTCCTCTGTTTTGCTTATATTAGAGGTATGCTTAATAGGTTTGTCAATAATGGTCCTTACCTGATGTCTGAACTCGTCGGCGTCTTGTCGTGGAAGAGGATGACCTTCTATGGCGGTGATGATATCGATGGTAGGTATCTTCTTAGGAGCGATGGAAAAGTTAAGTCCTTTGGCAAGTAAGTTTTCTTCTATGGGTGTCAATGTCTTTTTTGACCCATTAACGATGGTTCTTACAGCGTCGGTGGTCGATTGGCTTTGTGGCTGTTGATGGGCGAATTTCCTTTGGTGCTTTGCTTGCCAAGTCTGTCGTAGATGGTCGCAGGTTCGTGTAATTTTGTCCAGAATCGGTTGATAATCTTCCTCCGTAGTATATTCTCGAATCTCCTGAAACCGTTGTCTCAGTTCTTCTGTCAGTAAGGACTTGTTCCAGCGATAAAAGCTGATTTGGGACCATATAAGCGCTTTACTGGCGTCATCTAGAATCCGCTGAACTCTTTGTCCTGGAAATGATGCCTTAAGAAGAAATGCAACCGGAATAATGTTGCTGTCTCTTGCTTGGCATAGGAATTCGATGTGCGTGTCTTCTTTGGTATGCTTAATTAAAGTTTTCTCGTAGCCTCGAAAAAGATCGCTGATACCGGGTCCGTACCGGGATTCCAACGTTTGTTTGAAAGTTTGAGACAATGATGTGTTTGAAATTAACTCTGTGTTTCGGACTTCCATTGTCTATATTTTATTTATACACGACGTTTCGATCAGTACAATCTCTGATCGTCTTCAGGTGCAAACTACAATCAATTCCTAAGGCTACGTACTTATATACTGTGAGAAATCACTCAACCTTGAAGTTTAAGACGTTGGCTCCGCCCAAGGAGGGGCTTAACGTATGGGATTGTAAGGAATGCATTTGCCTGGTTTTGGTCTTGTAATCTCTGTCCTGTTTGTTGAAATTTAGAAATAGTATCTGTTATAAGTTTCAGGCTGTTAAAGGAGTATCAGAGAAAATTTGAAGAGTAGCGAAAAACTTTAATATTAAAACAGCTTTTAAATCTAGTAATACAATTCGAAGCCTTCTTAGTAAAACAAAACCGGAGAACAAACAAAATAAGGAATGCATTTACCAAGTTCCTTGTGAGTGTGGTGAATTATACATAGGCAAAACTAAAAGACCACTATCTGTTAGGCTTAAGGAACATCAGACGAATACCCAAAAAGGTGAAACCATGAAATCAGGAATTGCCGAACATGCATGGTCAAAACAACACCGAATGAAGTGGGCAGAAGCAAAGGTTTTGCACAAGGAGTCACACTGGAAGAAACGAAAATTCCTTTAAGCTGCCTTTATTGGGCAGAATCAGGGTATTTTCAGTAAACCAAGTGTTGAAATCCCAAATATTTGGAAGCCCCTCCTTGGGCGGAGCCAACTTCTTAAACTTCAAGGTTGAGTGATTTCTCACAGTATATAAGTACGTAGCCTTAGGAATTGATTGTAGTTTGCACCTGAAGACGATCAGAGATTGTACTGATCGAAACTTAGTGTATAAATAAAATATAGACAATGGAAGTCCGAAACACAGTTAATTTCATGGAACAATAAATTGTGAATTGCATACAAGTTGTCTTCGCATCTCGCTTTATTGTACTCTAAGACGCGAGCCGACAAACTTCATCCTCATATGAAATTTATCTCCATTAAATGTTTGTTGCGTAATTTCCTATTATCTCGGGCCTGTTGCAAAGTTAAGGATAGTTTTATAGAATAAGATTAATATAGACTGTGGTTAAGATTTATAGTAATTGTTGAAAATGAATTACTGGTGGTTTATATATGCTGCCTTCATATGATTTTTCGCGGTCTCTCACTGTAAATTACCACCTATCTATCTCCCACCTACAAGTTCTGTCATTTTTTACAAGAAAAAAAACGCAATATAGAGAAATATCAGACCAATGCCTTTGAAAAAATGTCTTAGATACAACGAATTGCTTATTTGAAAATTAATAAATTATATAGTTGTTACAGTGGTAAACTTCTTCAAGTTGTTGTAAGGTAAGTGACTACAATACGCCTACCCTAAGAAATTTTTTTTTACGAAGGTAATCCTTACTAACAAGAAACGGAAACTATTTCATAGTAATGTTCAACATATTAAGAGTTAAAAAAAAAAGTTGCCATGAAAAATTGGTTTGAAAACATTTTTGGTTTATTTAAAAAAAAGTACAAATGGCCATATTGCCAACACGGTGCTGGCAATATAGCCAATGCATGGCCATATTGTCAACATGGTTTTGGAGATATTGTAAGGTATAATAACAATATTTTTTAAAATTATAAACCTAGTACAAAATGTAAGAAAACAAACAGAACTAATAATTATCGCAAAGGTATTATTCGCATGATGGACAAATAAAAACGTCTTTCATTTCCTTGGTTAAGCCCAAGCAAACCTTATGAACATATTTTCGGCAGACAACGCACAGTCGCATATCGGAAATTTCAGCCATTTGACACACTGCACAATACCAGATTTGTTGATCTACATTTTCTATGTTAATTTTTTTTGTCGCTGCTTTAGATGTTGTAGCTTTAGGTGTTGACTTAACTTTGGGCGTTGATGTAACTTTAGATGTGGTTCTCTCTCGTTGCTAAAAACCGCTTTTTAACCTACAATAGCCCGACTGTTTATGGCCTTTTGCCTCACGTTTGTTGCTGATTTGACAATTTTAGCCGGGGTCTCCAACATTTCTGTTATTGACTGATTCAGAAGTTCTTTGAGAGGAATATCATCTTCTGAATCAGAGGTAGCCAGAAATGCACGCGTATATTGTTCTTCTGCGCTGTCATCCTCAGAAGAGCTACTTGGAGTTCTTGGTCTTTTTCGGTCATTGGATGTTCCTGCTTTTGGGGATGCCGATCTGGTAGGTTCGACGATGGGTTCATTTGGTTCATCTCTGATGTTCGTAACGTCACTAGGAGCATACGCCAGTTCCGATATTGCCTCGGGATTAAAAGGAAAAATACCGGTTGCGGCGAAGCCTGCTTTTATATTTGTCGCTGTTACGCCTTTATCCCAGACAACCCTAAAAATTTCACCAAATCGCTGCTTTGTGATATTTCGATTTCTGTGTCTTGTCTAATACTGGAGCACCTGATCGTCCCAATCGTACTCAAAAAAACGAAATACGGATTTATCCATCGGCTGCAATTCGTGTGTCGTGTTGCTTGGTAAGCAATAAAGACAATATCATTTCTTTCGGCTACATAAACGATAGTACAGCCCATATGGCATTTTGCACCATCAAAAATCAAAAGACATTTTCCTGCGGGCTTATATTTAGCTAAATGCTCAATCCAGCTGCAAAATGTGGTAATGTTCATGTTACCTTTAGGCGTCATAAGGACCAGCGATCCTGGTGGTAATGTATCCTTCCATTCTGGTTTCAGCCTTTTTCCTTTAAACAAAATTGCTAGTGGAATGGAATTACCAGAGGCATTGCCACGGGAGACAACTGTAACATTTTCTCCTATGCTCTGGTGCTACCAGGTGTACACGTTTTGTGCCTTTTTTTGCTAGAACACTTTGCTGATGCTGTAAACTTAGCCTGCAACCTTTCAATTTTGTAAAATGGCCATTTATGGTAAATCTATTTAGTTTTTGGGCACCACCTTCGAAGTGTCTTTCATGTAAGCGGGTAACCAACTTCTGCCAGTCGAATTATTCTTGAAGACAGTTCCCCTTCTTGATCAGTTGTAAGTACTGGTTTTCACCCCATTGCGGAATTTCTAGTTGCGTTATTGTCCACATATCTGCTCAGAATTCTTCTAAGTATTGAAAATGTTTTTGAAGCTCTTTGACGTGAGATTCGACCTTCCCGTACAGCTGCGACTGCATTTTGTAAGTCTTCTCTGGTCCACTTACTCCGAGTACCCCGATTTCTCGCCTTACCAGTCATACCTGTAAAAATTTACACTATAAATAAATTGTATGCAAATGTGCATAGCAATATGCCCATGTGCATATTGCCGACCGTTCGAGGTGGGCATATTGCTACACACGAAGTACAATTAGGTTAGGTAGTAGTATCTATGTATAAAACACAAGATAGTACAGGTCATTCAAAGTTTCTTTCACAACTTTAAAATGTAAAAATAGAGCTTTAAATATTATAACAGCGTCTATCAAACACGATTTTTCGCAACTCTAGTCGAATGGCGCTTGCTACTGCCGATATCACCGACTAAAATCTTACAGTGGGTTACCAGGAAACTACGGTTATGGTGTGTGCTGCCATCTTTCATAAAACCACCGAAATTCGGCCTGTGCGCATATTGCAAACATGGGCATATTTTATTCACCTACCTTATTTAGAATTTTATCAGGATCGGTGTGTTATTGTTTCTGCAGTAATAGGCAAGAGCGTACGGATTTTATTCCGGTCTTATTATGCGAACCATTAGACGTTGAAATTTAAAAGGAACGGAAAAATGTAATAATCCCCAATTAGGTTAGGGGCAATTCACCAAGAAAAAAAATATTATCGATGGCAAAAGAAATTTTGCGACGAAGGGTGATCTTCGTTTTTTTTTCTATCAAGTCCCATTAATAAGATAAGAGTGCACACTTAATCATGACAATTTTCGAATTCGTTTTTTAGTTGACTGATTGTTAAAGAAGGAATATCAGAATTTTGACTCTTGAAATATTACGAACATTGGAGGAAAGTCAATTACTTTGTTTATACGGTCTCCTTAAAGCGCATTTATATAGGAGCGGTTTGAAAATATTCTCGTATAAACACCACTAATACCGTTTAGGGCACTAAATTGATTTTACTCTAAAGCGACTTAAGAAAGCGGCATCATGTCGCTTTAATACCAATTTCAGGGTCTGAATAAATACTTTAAAAACGCTTTAGTACATAGCTTCCGACCTAAAGAAACACTTAACCCTGGTTTTACCGAAAAATCTGTTGTTAGCTTAGTTATTTTATTAGTTTTTATTTTAAACTGAGATTTAATGACGGACGTACAAACCTTCGGAAAAAGCGATTTTCCGAAAACCATCCTTATATGGCTGTTTCTCACGAAAAAAGGAAGTAGAAATAAAGATCACAGATTTTTTGTTAATTTTGGATATTAAGGTTACGTGTTTACAATGATAAATCTTTCCACATCTGGACCCGCTTTTTGTTTGAAAAAACTTGACTTTTTAAAAATTTATCATGGAGTTCAGGAAAGATTCACAAATAATTAAATATACGGGCAAGATTTTAATCTCACCGATTGAGCAATCGATGCATTAAACAAGTTCTTAAAATGTTCCGATGTCATCAAACGCGTTCTTTTGGATTTCCGATGCAATCGACTTGGTGCCAACAATTGCAATCGGCTCCGAGGGCTGATGGCTATTGATGAATGGATTAATCATCAGTGATGGCTGTCAGAATCAGATGTTCAATCAAATGTTGACGTCGGTGCCAACATTTAGATGAATTTAAAAACTTGCGTTATTTATGAATTATAATATAAAAGAAAATAAATTTCTGTTGAAAACGCAGACATGGTGAGGAAACGTTTACAAATGATAATTGTGAAATATCCATTACATACATTTTGAAGATAGCTATAGATAAAAGGCAAAAAGGAAATTTATACTTAGATACTAAGGATGTTTATTATTATATTTAAGAAAGATGAAAAAATAGTGTGAATTTTGAAATTCACGTAAATGAGATTCACGGAAATAAGGATTTTTAATAATTTTATCAAATTATAAACACATTTTATAATTTAATTAACTTTCCAAGAATTGGGCCAGGATCATAGGAACTATAACTTCACAAAAGGAAAACGAAAATTCGTTTAAATATTTTTTTAATGGTTCACGGATATTAAAAGTCAATTGCCCAAATCATATACGTTTATTTCGCAAAGAAAAACAATCAACCCTCTCTACCTATATCCAAAACCATACTGACATGCTCCTCAAGGTGTTACCTGAAATGTCTTTAGTGAGGATAAAATTAAATTGTGCTTGACTAGTGACATCTATTAGAGCTTTAACCATTTATTGTCACATTCACGCAAATGATAAACGTAAAATAGAACAGCTCTATATTTTGACAAAATAAGCAGTTTTATATATTTTTAACTGTTATTTTCTTCATTTTTGGTTTAACATAATCCATGCATAAAGTAGATTGGACTCTCACGGGGGACATTCACGGAGATTATATTTTTAGGGTAGAAATGTTTAAAAAATATAGAAAATATTAAAATTATTTTTTTTCTGAATACAAGACAAACAGACCTTTTAGCAATATTCTATAATTCTGTTGAACACGTTTTACCAAAAATACAAGTTTTCTAGCTAGTGAACAACAAAAGTTGACATCTCGTTATAATCAGTCATATAAAATCCAATCCAGAGTGATCCAATAAAAAAATTAATGTGGCATAAATGACTTCTAATAATATAATTTTTGAAGTTGTTTTAAGATTAAAATAAATAAATAAGCGGCTAATCTATTTTAAAGTCGATTCTGAGATCATTACTCTAGATCCTTTATAAAATTTAACTTTAAATTTTTTGGATTTGCTTCGCAGTGAGGTGTAAGGGTTCTGTGCGCACAGAGATTGAACTGTGACCGGAATGGTGCAATGTACTTTTTTTAATTCAATACCTGTCGAGACATTACCAATAGGTGTAGTTGCTTAACAGTCTTTGTATCTACTAGAAAAATAGGGCCTAAATTTGTGTTTATTACAAATTATAGCGGTCAAATTTCTTTAAAATCTTTTCTGCCAATCTGGCGGGTCTTGTGCCATAACTCGAAAACCACTTGGGCTATAATAAAGGACTTTGCCTTTTTTAAATTTAACTTAAAATTTTTTCTTCTCAAAATCTTTATTTCTTTACATTCATTGGTTTAAAATCAAACTAATTTATTTAATTTTTTTTTACATAAAAAAAAGGTTCTTTTTATATATTTCTGCCCAAACGTAATTTTTTAAACTAAACGTAAAAAATACTTTTTTATGTAGAAACAAAATACCAATTGAACAAAATAGTAATTTAGGTTACAAGGCTGTGAAATGCTCTATTAAAGTACAAGTTTAGATGTTTACAGACAAGGCGACGAAGGAGCCGAGTTCGGAATTTCTAGACAAGTACTTTATTGACATTTCACGGCCGTGTATCGTACAACGTTTTATTTCATACTGTAAGTGGGAAATACATTATTTTATTTTTATTTTAGTTACTTTACTGGACTTATGATGTAATGTATCATTTCCCGGACTGAAACATCGATTTCAGTTCGGGAAAATTACTTTTCCGGACTAGGGATGTAATATATCATTTCCCTGACTGAAACCGATAACGTGTTTATAGTATAGGAGATAGTGGCATTTATGATGATTTTACAAGGCGAGTTTAAAATGGCCGTCAATTACTTGTCAAAAATAAAAATAAAATTTATTGCAATCGTTGTTTCCTAGGGGTCGTACTTCGAGTTTTCTGGATGACATATTTCGATCGTTTTTAGGTGAAAATTTTATTATTTCTCATTTAAAGGGGCCAAATTTAGTTTAAACACCAGATTTTTTTTTCAAATGGGACTTACGAATTTTGAAATAGAGCCATTTAAAGTTTTATAGTGGGATTTACTAAGATCTAAAATAGTACCCCCCACAGGTCTAAATATTTACACCTGTGGGGGTACTAAATTTTAAAAACAATTTTCAAAAAACTCTACCCCATACAGAAAAGACTCAAAGTTATTGATTCTTTTGTATTGTTATTGCAAAATACCACTGAAAACTGCTTTTTTCCCAAAATATACCATATTTTAGGAGAAAATGCCATAAAACTAATTTTTTGACAGGTTTCAAAATGGAAAATGGTGAATACACCAAAAATTTGGCACATAATAGCTTCATTATCTGTGTTTGAGGTTATAAAGTTGGTGATTTTTTAGACCACCTCTGGGGGGTAGTTTAAATTTATAGCCTTCAGAAAGGATAGTTTTGTGGCAATTGGAAATAAGTTCGTTTATAATTTCCCCAAGTAATCATTTTTACAAGAATTAATTTACTTTATTTAATATCCCAAGTTGTTCATTAATCAATAAAGCACCTCCACTTTTGTCCAAAAAACGCCATATTTTGAACCCGTTTTCAAAAAAATCCTAAACAATCTGCAGTTTCCATCGGTATTTCAATGGCCATTTTCTCATGTTCTACCAGAGAACCGGGCACCGTCCAGTTCGTTGAGCCAATATGACTCTTTTGTGAACGCATCAGTTGGATTCAGGTCTGTTTTTAGCCCCATTTGTTTACATGACCTCCTTTGATGAAATATTTTTATTTGTGGTTTGCGATTACGATGGGTTTGTGTTTGTTAAGTTTTTTCATATTTTCGATAGATAAAAACCCATTTTAAATAAATACAAAGTTAATATAATCCTTATTTTATGACTACATATCGAAACGTTTTGTGACAGGGAGTATTAATCGCAAAAATCAATATACAATGGTAAGTTTTGATAAGAGTGACATATAACGTCAATTTTAATTTGCTCAACAGAGTGTTTTGCAATTAGATACCCCCCTAAGGTTAAAAAAAACTTCTTTTAAATTGAAATTTTCTTCTTAAATCCAACAAAAGCTTGTGTTAAGATGATTCTTTACTAAAAAAAATTATTAAAATTATTCTTATAAATCAAACTATAATCCAAAACTCAAGGAAGTTGGTATAAAATCCTTAAACCTTAGGACCTGTCTAAAATGAGCTAAACCCTTTTAGTAAATCCCACTGTTAATGTTTACACTGTTGTCATATTGTAATGATCCACGTTATAGGTGGCAATTTTATATTTTTGGTTTCCCTAAACATTTTGATGAAAATCTCAAAGTGCTAGCCTATTTTTTTTTTTGAGGTCCCATATTTTAAGGTTCGACCATTAAGAAGTACGTGATCGCAGGCTCTTGCCACCCACACTGCGGGTAACCCCTGATTTATCCAGTGATGTTTCCTCACATTGTTTTAGTCGTAAAAGAATTTTAGATTATAGATAACGAAAAAAAGACGCATGAAATAAAAACAAAGGTATTTTAAGAAGCATGTAAATTAAACGCAAATGCACATTAAATATTTTCTCGGTTATTAAACCGAACAGCTTACTTTTATGCAGACAAAAAAGCAATAAATTTTTCCTTGCACCCGCGGCAAAGCAATTGTTGCTGAATTTAACCTATTTTTACCTCAGGGAAATATTTGAAACTCTTAAATAAAGTTTTTTAACAAAAATTTAAATTATTTTTGTTTAGCTTTTAGGAATGAGTCTTTCTCGGAACGAGTAGTGCTAAAAATTAAAGTAAACGGTATTTACTCCGTGCTAAAAGCTTGCGCCAAATAAAAAACGATGCAGTATAAAGCTTAAATTGAAGGTTAATGTTTAGTTTCTTGTTTTCCGCTTTTTTCTTTTAAACTAAAATTTCAGGGTTTTTTATTTTAAAATAAAGTATATACCTACTACATCTCTACCGTGTATTAACTCCCCGGATTAAGACTAATTTCGCCTTAATCTACGGTACAAGCGCTTGCGATGTAAGATGACCCAATCCAACATTTTTTCAGGATTGACTTGCCTTTCGATATATAAATTCACGGCATAAACGGTTAAATCGGATATAACGGCTTTCTGGGGCTAACTTCAGATACAGTATGACAGTTAGCATCGTCCAGCTGACATTTTTGAAGCCATCCAACATCCCGCGTTGTTTGACGACGAAAGTGATTTAAATTCGCTGGGTGTGGTTGTTATGCTTCATACGCCAGGTACAGTCCTATGTTACCCTGATGATTCATAACAAGGATGAAACAGGCCTGTAGGTGTCTGGACTACCCATTAGATCTTGGAGACCTGGTCGTAATAAATTGAAAAGCAAAATGTGTGTCCGATATGCCACGAACCTTTCTTTTTAGTTATAAGTTGTTTTGAAATTTAATAAAAAAATTGTGATGATGGTGTATGGGATTTATTTTATTTGTTTAATGCAAATATTAAACACACAAATGCCCCTGTTGTTTAAGCGACCAAAACAACAGAAGAGTAAAAACGGTACAGTGTAACAACACTAGAGTATCACGAAGTTAGCTTTATAAACTGGATGATCCACGTACGCAAATCCACGGCATAAACGCTTGTCTGAATAATCTTATTCCGGGCAGATCTTGGAGGCCTGGTCGTAATAAATTGAAAAGCAAAATGTGTCTCCGATATGCCACGAACCTTTCTTTTTAGTTATAAGTTGTTTTGTAAATTTAATAAAAAAATTGTGATGATGGTGTATGGGATTTATTTTATTTGTTTAATGCAAATATTAAACACTCAAATGCCCCTGTTGTTTAAGCGACCAAAACAACAGAAGAGTAAAAACGGTACAGTGTAACAACACTAGAGTATCACGAAGTTAGCTTTATAAACTGGATGATCCACGTACGCAAATCCACGGCATAAACGCTTGTCTGAATAATCTTATTCCGGGCAGTTAATCCTCGGTATAAATGTAGTAACTGTTATTTTATATTGAACAAATTTGGTAAACAATTTATGTTAAACGTTTGGTTTTGTAAAACACAAAATTGGTAATAATCAGTCCAATATAAAATAATATTGAATTACTTTCATTGTTAGACCTTAAGGGCTACGTGAGTCGATTTCTGTATGGTTTATGGGATATAAAGGCGCAATTACACAGACGAACATGCTCAAACAAAAGCTCGTGCAAAAGATCTAAAATTTTTTGCGTGAACATTTTTGTGAGCTTTTCTTTGAACATTTTGTTCGGGTAAATTTTTGAGCAAATTATTGCTATCTGTTTTGGAAACATGTTTTTAAAGATGAGAAGAAATAAAATTTCACATCAGTGATCACCGATCTCAATTCTTTAAAAAAATGGAACACCAACTTTTATTTTAAATTTTTGTGAAAAAAGCCGACGGCAAGCGAAACATTATTCTTGGCTATCAGTTTTGTCACATGGATTAGGGTTACTTATAATATTTTTTTCTTAGAGTTTTTCCCGGATTTTTTTGCCCGGGGTTTTTTTTTGGGATTTTCTTCCGAGTTTTTTTTATTTCCAAGGGTTTTTTCTTAATTTCAAAAAACAACCCAGGAAAATTTTTCTTTTCCAAAAAAATTTTGAGTTTTTCAAATATCGGCAAAAAACTCAAAAATTGCACTTTTAAGCGGTAATCCGCACCTCAAGACTATGAGGAGTGGTGGGGAGAGGATTTTTTTTTTAACATATTTTTGTAACTTCACTTTACCCTTAGCTTTGATTATATTATATTTATTATTCCTCCTATTATTATATTTATTATATTATTATTCCTCACACCAGATTTACCTAGTTAGTTTAAGGCCCCAACGGTTACCCAAAAAAGCAAAAGGTTCCTGAAAATGCTGAAGATAGATATTTACTGTCAATTTAATGTAATAATGAAGGTCGATTACTGACACTGAACAAACAATATGCAAAGGAGTAACATTTCGATTCAGAAGTCTAGTCTTTTACTGCTAAATTATATTTTTTTAGACAAGGGTCGGGATCGTAGGGTTGTAAAAGTGGGTAAAAAACGGGTATTATTTAGACCGAACGTGCTTTTGTTCATATATTTGAGATTTAATAAAATGTATAAAGGTTTTTTAATTTGACTTAATTATTATTGTATTGTGTTTTAAACTAAGAAGTAAAATAAAGAGATATTCTTTTAAACGTTAATTTTTATCAATACATTTTACAGGCAACAGCAATAAATAAGTGCCAATTATTATTTTTTTATTCTCTTTTTTTTACAACCCCAAAAAAGTTACAAGTATACTGGCATATCCCCTATAAAAATCAGGTCAATCGAAGTTGCTTATGAGGTAAAATGTGAATTTCGACATCAAATCGTTTTTCCATCGGAAAGCACTTAATTAAAAATACCTTGTTTTAAAACTTAGTCTTTCTATTTTCAGTTAAGTTCAATGAATTACCATAAAACTATAAAATTTAAATTTGTAAGAAATTTTTATACCAACATTTCTTCAAACAAATTTTGCTTAACATTCTCTCCAAAATTTCCGTGAGTCTTTTTGTACGAGATTTTGTTCGAACTTTTTTTTGAACATTTTGCTCAAGAGGCTCGTGTAAATGTTTGTCGACATTTCAACATCAAAGGAAAGTTTGTCTGTGTAAATGCGCCTTAAGGATGGCCTCGAACTTTTAAATATTTTTTATTAGTGTATTATCAAAACATAAAGTCCCAAGAGTCCAACTGCGCTATTGTTGATAGTTTCATAAGCGCAGCTAAGGAAAGCTGCTTGTAAATCGGTTTTTATTTTATGTCTATGGTGGCAATTCGAAAATTTAAAATGGCTTTATTTTCTTAACTAAACAATATAAATATATTAGTTTTTTTTTAATTTAATAAGGCTTTTCTTTCTGATTCCAACAATACAAACATTTACACGAGCCTCTTGAGCAGAATGTTCAAAAAAAAGTTCGAGCACAATCTCGTACAAAAAGACTCACGGAAATTTTGGAGAGAATGTTAAGCAAAATTTGTTTGAAGAAATGTTAGTATAGAAATTTCTTACAAATTTAAATTTTATAGTTTTATGGGAATTCATTGAACTTAACTGAAAATAGAAAGACTAAGTTTTAAAAGAAGGTATTTTTAATTAAGTGCTTTCCGACGGAAAAACGATTTGATGTCGAAATTCACATTTTACCTCATAAGCAACTTCGATTGACCTGATTTTTATAGGGGATATGCCAGTATACTTTTTTCGGGTTGTAAAAAACGAGAATAAAAAAATAATAATTGGCACTGTAAAATGTAATGATAAAAATTTACGTTTAAAAGAATATCTCTTTATTTTACTTCCTAGTTTAAAACACAATACAATAATAATTAAGTCAAATTAAAAAACCTATATACATTTTATTAAATCTCAAATATATGAACAAAAGCACGTTCGGTCTAAATAATACCCGTTTATTACCCACTTTTACAACCCTACGATCCCGACCCTTGTCTAAAAAAATATAATTTAGCAGTAATAGACTAGACTTCTGAATCGGAATGTTGCTCCTTGGCATATTGTTTGTTCAGTGTCAGTAATCGACCTTGATTATTACATTAAATTGACAGTAAATATGTATCTTCAGCATTTTCATGAACCTTTTGCTTTTTTAAGCAACCGTTGGGGCCTTAAACTAACTAAGTAAATCTGGTGTGAGGAATTAAAAAAAAAACAATCAAAGCTAAGGGTAAAGTAAAGTTACAAAAATATGTTTTAAAAAAAATCCCCTCCCCACCACTCCTCATAGTCGTGAGGCGCGGATTACCGCTTAAAAGTGCAATTTTTAAGTTTTTTGCCGATATTTGAAAAACTCAAATTTTTTGGAAAAGAAAAATTTTTCTGGGTTGTTTCTTGCATTTCGGAAAGAACCCTTGGAAATAAAAAAAACTCACAAGAAAATCCCAAAAAAACCCCCGGGAAAAAAAATCCGGGAAAAACCCCAAGAAAAAATATTATAAGTAACCCTAATCCATGTGACAAAACTGATAGCCAAGAATAATGTTTCGCTTGCCGTCGGCTTTTTTTCACAAAAATTTAAAATAAAAGTTGGTGTTCCATTTTTTTAAAGAATTGAGATCACTAATCACTGATGTGAAATTTTATTTATTCTCATCTTTAAAAAGATGTTTCCAAAACAGATAGCGATAATTTGCTCAAAATTTACCCGAACAAAATGTTCAAAGAAAAGCTCACAAAAATGTTCACCCAAAAAATTTTGGATCTTTTGCACGAGCTTTTGTTTGAGCATGTTCGTCTGTGTAATTGCGCCTTAACGTGTAACCTTTTCCTCTAACGGTTTTTAAATAAAATGCCAAAATCATCTCCATAAGCTCAATGAGTTAAACAAGAAAAATAATTGTTGTTTGGTGGTAGACAATGCTGAACTTTTGAGAGTAAACTAGAGTTTCGAACTTCTATCGTCATTATATTTTCATAACGTTTCGAATACTTTTTCGATCGTCATCAGGTGAATACTAACAAAAACTAAGACTACCTAATGGCGATGATTTTTGCCTCTTTCAATTCCATGTTGATTTTCTCAGCAATCTTGAGCTATTTTCGATCCAGTTGTGTCCCCTTGTCGAGTTTTCAGTTTGTATTATGTAAGGCGAACTTCCATGGGTCAGCTGGTTTTTCCGATGTAGATATTCCCACACTGTTGTGGCGATATGGTTTAGTTTTGGTTAATTGACTTCTTATTTTTGTGGTTGTTTTCAAGATAGTCCTTTGATGTGGTTTGCGGACTCCACCGCGCAAACACGAAGCGCGCGGACCACAACCGCGCTGGCCAAAACCGCGCAAATCAACGACTGCGTGTGTCCATGACCGCGCAAGCCCACCACCGCGCAAGCTCACCACCGCACAAATCAACAACCGCGCGTGTCCATGACCGCGCAAGCCCACAACCGCGCATAACGTTTACCGCGCAAAACCAATACCGCGCATATTGGGTTGGGTTGGATTGCGTTGATTTTCGTTGGGTTGGGTTGGTTCGTGATGGGTAACGGGTTAGGTAGCGTCGGCAACACGACCCAACCCAATCCACCAACCTCCACTAAACGTTATGAGCGGTTTTGGGTCTAGCGCGGTTCGTGTTTGCGCGGTTGTGGGCTCGGGCGGTTGTGGCTTTGCGCGGTCATTAACACGCGCGATTTTTGAATTGCGCGGTTTTTGACTTGCGCGGTGATGAGCTTGCGCGGTGGTGGACTTGCGCGGTCATTGACATGCGCGGTTGTTGATTTGCGCGGTCTTGGCCCGCGCGGTTCGTGTTTTCGCGTCCAATTTTCTCAACAAAGCGTCACTATTAAGAATATGTGAAAACCCATACACGCGCTGGTATATAACATTAGGTAGGTAATTTTTGCGTTTGTTAGTATTCACCTGGTGATGATTGAATGTAAATAAGCATTGGAAATGTTGTAAAAAAGTAAAAAATAAAGACAATGGAAGTTTACTTTCAAGAAAAATAATATTTGGTGCTTCTTTTTTCAACTTATTGTTCTTGTTAAACAATGTTTGCCATTTTATTTAATAGCCATTAGATGAAAACGAAATATGTTTGGTATTTTTGAAATCAGAAAAAAAATGCCTATTCAAATGTGCCAAAATATACGCGCCGCCCCTGCTTCGCCCACTTAATACCTGGCAGCACTACCAGCATCCAATCCAGCTTTTTTGTAAGCCATGTATCATTAAGTATTAGTTAACAGGCACCGGTATTTCCGTGGGCTTTTTGATGATGATTTTACAAAACCTGTTTCAATCGGTTACTCATAGACCAATTAACAATGCCCTACTTGTGAACAGCATTATAAATGCTGCAGAGCCAATAAGTGATACCGTTTAGATTTTTTAAAAAATATATTTTGACACTTTAACCTTACTTTTTGACAGCAGAATGTTTGATGCTGTTCACGAATATGGCGATATATCAGTTATTATCAGTGACTGATTAAAACTTTTTTAAAATCATCATTAAAAACCACATAATGACTGCCCTCAGCTATATGAGAAAGTTTACTTATTGATCTTATTTAGTTTGGAAAATTGTAAGTTTTCAAAATGTCACCCTGTATATGATGAATGATCTAAGGTCAATAAAAAAGATGAATAAATTTGCTTAGTTAAGTTATTTTTCCAATAAAAACAAAGAAATAGCAAAATATATTCAAATACAAAGTAATTCAAATTTCCTAAAATATTCTGAAAACAATTAAAAATCACCTTAGCATTAATTCAAAAACCTTTCATAAAGCTTGCGGATAGCTTTATTTAAATACGTCATCGATAATAATAATGTAGACTTTATACACGGTTCCTAAAAAAAATCATTAAATTCCCTGACTTTCCCGGTTTTTCCTGTCCATTCCAGTAATTTTTAAATAAAAAAAAACGACCAAAAAATTTAAGGAAAAGACGTTATTTTTTATTGATTTTATTTATTTGTTTGTCTGTAGCTAGACACCGGAAAGCCCATGTTTAAATGGTTGTAATTCTTTTACCATTAACAAAAAACAGGAAAAAAAGGGTTCAACTAGCGTACTACCCCTATTTTCATCAGAGAACTGCCCTGTGTTTGTAAAAATTGGGTATACGACTTTGTAAAATAGCCATTAACTACTCTAATCTTTAACATTCCTTTTAATAATACTGGTAAACAATAGGTCGTCAATAATTTACCTTATCCAACTGCCCGAATCTAAATATTTCTGTATCTGTACAAAGCCGGTATTTTCACGTCGGACTTTTCTACTACCCGGCAAGTACAAGCGAAAATCGGTTGACTTTAGTAATAGATGTTATGGCGATGTTTGACCATATAAGTTTAAAACTAGGTCGTAATAACGACGATTACTAGTTTACTACCAACGTCACAGTCAATTATTTGTACGTAAACCCGACCTAATCCGACGTAATATTGTTGCCTGGGAGGCATAACAATGTCTCTTTTAAAAAGGTCTGCAATATCCTTTATTTTAGTTTAATATGTTGTAACGTTTAAATTTTGTTACTAAAAAGAACTAGTATTACAGTTTTAAAAATCTTATAGTTCCTTAACAAAATAGCGCGTCTGTGTATTATTTCCTTTTTAATTTAACTTGACTCCCAATGTACTAGTCTAACGCATTCGCCAAATTAAAAAAAAGTTTGAGTGTAAGAGATTGTGTGGGAAAATTTAATACGATTAATATATATATATATATTTTTTCTGTAGTATTTAAGAAACGAATAAAAGAACAAAAACTTTGTAAATAATTTTATTAAAAATAAAACGTATGTATATATGTAATAGCAACGATAGCAAATCATATATAGCTTTATGACGAAGTGGGGTTCTGTCTCTTAATTTATTATTTTGTCTATTCTTCTCCTATAATTCAGATCTATTATTTTTTTTCCATTGATGCAGCTTCTATGTAACATGGCCGTCAACCTAAAACTGAAATAGTATTCTGAAACTTTGTATTCCCTTTTTTTTCTTATTATTTTCATCTTACCTATTTTCTCACCTATTTTCTTTTCTATCCGTTCTCCATTTTTCTTCTATGCATCTCGTGTCGAAGATCTATTATTTTGTGCCTGAAAGAAAATAAAATATTAATTAGTTAATATTAACTAACAGAAATTTATTTGCCTAGCCGTCTATTTTCTATTCTGGCTATGTTAGTAATATTTTGTCGCCTATTACCTACCAACCTTAATCTAGGAACATTTCTGTTTGCATCACTTCTTTACTGTTCTGCAACCCATTCTCCATTTCCATTTTTCTATTTTCTATTTCACGTCTATCTTATATCTACCGAGATCTCTATTTATCTATGTCAATCCTAGAACATTTTCTATTTTGCCTAGCTTATCACGGAGTGGTCTGATGACTCATAGATCATTTCATAGCTTTCTACCTAGAAATAGATAAATAATTTAATTAATCTTTCATGCCTAACTATTTCTATCACTATTTTATTAATTTTACTTCGGCCTACCTTCGTGTACGTTATTGATAATCCCTAGTAATTTTCTGGGATAGTTTTACGTCTCTTTTAAACAATTTTGCTGCACCACTCGCACCTTTGTTTTGATTTTCCTTATGCCTACGTTTTCCTAAAATTTGCTATGTTGCCACCTTAGTCAATATTTCCGAAATATGTCTTTGGTAATTTGTTTTAACTTTTTACATTAATTTAATATCTTTGTAACTTGTGATATTTTAATTGTCCCAAACCATAACTTTATAGCTTGGTCAGTTTTAATTCTTTTCTTTGGTGTATTCTAATTATTTCATGACTGTTCTCAAAACTTAGGGAAGATTCTTTACTGTGCACAATCTGAAAGACTTGCATTTTAAATGTTTAATTCTTGCACTCATAAGGGTTGCCATATCCATTGGCAAAATATTTTTAGGACTATCAATTTATTAAAAGAGAAGGCGCTTTATACGTTGACTGTAAACTTAAACGTCATAATTTTCATATTAAATGCACAATTTGTCAAATATGGGGAAAATTAATATTGTCCTCTTTATTTGATTAACTTAATTCAAATCGGTTGTTGCACTTCAAAATAGGGGTCATGGTATTTAAAGATCTGTAGCTTATATCGGTCGTTTCATGTAGCTAAACCGCCCATGGATTAGTTGTCTTTTTATGCTTCTTTCTCATTTTTATAAAATGTTGCCTTGTCTTTGTTGGACTTTTAAGACCATTTCAGTAGTTAACTTACTTTCTGAATACTCTTTCATTTTATTTTACTGGAGTCCTTTTTTCCCTTTTCTGTCCTATTTTTGTACATATTTTGCTGGTTGTTAGAAAAGGACAAACTGTAAGATTTTTTAGTAAAAGTTTTTTGGAGGCATTCAGAACCAACCTTTAAAAAAGAACACACGATAACACGTCATTGGTAACCGCTAGTTCGAGATCTTAATTTTTATTCTGGCTTTATTTTCGCCATCCTTAGTGGGATTTCAAATTAAGTTATCTCAAAGTAATTCTTGTGTTTGGTGCTACGTTTCTGAGAAGATATTTTGTGCGTTTTGCTGTTTTGGGACCAAGATTACACTCGCATTGTTTGCGGATTTTTGTCGGACTTACCACATGCACGTGACTGTGTTTCTTGCCCTCCAGACATCCTATCGAGGTAATTATTAATATATATTTTATTAATGTTATTTCATTTCAAAACCTTTTTTTTTGGTTGCAAGTATTTTTTTTATCATTATTGTATAAGTTTAGTTTCATTAATGCTATCTTGAAATTTTATTCAAGTTCTTATATATATATATGAAAGGCTCTTTTTTTTTCTAAACTTAAAATATTAATACTTTGCTATTCTGCTATTTTGAGTTTGCTAAATAAGTGGTCTCTCTTTCTACAATAGGGCTCAAGTGCCAGTCTAAAACCTAGCCTTACTCTGAATCAACACCTGAATCAACCACCAAGCCTACCCTGTCTTTTGGATCACCCTTTTGTATGGGGCTTACCTGCTCTTCACAAGGACAGTGACCCTTATTCAGCTATTTTGGATAAACAGATAAGTTTAGGCTTAATAATTTATCACGCTGATGCGCTTCTGCAAGACTGCGATACTGCAAAGACTGCCTTGCGCTACTGCGAGACTGAGTCGCGCTACTGCGAATCTGCGTTATTCCGCGCATTCATTTTAGTTATAGTTTTATTATTTTCTGGTTTAATTATTTGATACGATTTATTGATTCTCCGTGTGAACCGAAAGTGATCACTTGAGGGGCTTAGAAGGTACATAACAGGATGTGCTAAATTAGAATAACTTTTTTTGGTTCAACTTATTTAACCTTTTTTTTCCTGCCTTTTAAGGTACCCCCCTATTTTGTAGATAATTTGGATTATATTAAATTCATTAAACGGGTGAATTAAATTTGCTTCTTTTAAATTTCCCACAAATTATAAATCGTGTTTTGGTTAAACACCTAAAAAAAATAGGCAGCTTTTCCAATTTAGCTGGTTTTGGAAAAATTGGTGGCGTCCACTAAAGTACATTTTGTTTTCTCCCACTCCCATTCTCCAAGACCGAGCAACGGGTAATAATTTTAAAAAAATTTATTTGCATCCCGCACTTTAACACTTTTAACTGATTAATTCAAAACCCGATTTCCTTAATTAAAAATAAAACCACAATTTTTTTTTTATACATAAGCAAAAAGTGCGTCGCAAATTTTTTTTTTTTCACCCGTTTAAGTTCTATCATTAAACCAAACTCAAATTCTTCTTTCTTTCCTCCAGTCTCGTTCTTCGAACTTGCTCCTCATCACTGTATCCTTCTAATATTAGCATCAGGGTTTTGTGAAAATGGAAAGAAACTGGGTTGTCCTTTAGAGTCTCATTTACTTTTTCACAAAATTCCAAAATGTTTGAGTGCCCAGAAGATTCATTGTTCCTGAAAGAATGCAGCACCATGAACAACTTTCGAAGTAAAGCAAAGTATCCTTCATCTCTGCTGTTTCCTAGTACACTCATCAAGATCCCTTCTGTCACCCTATGTCTATAATATGTTATGTTATCTTCAACTTGTTTTTTCATCCTCTCTTTCAAATTCCTGTGTGTTCCTAGGGAAGGGTTTTCAAATGTGGCATGACCTACAAGGTTTATTGGTCCAAACAATGCATTAATTATGAATGTTCCATAAATAGTGTCTTCTTTCATTATTGAATTTTGCCTTATTACCACGATGCAGTTGCTGTTTTCAAGAATCAATGCATTTTTTATTTTTAAAGCGAAATCCATGTTTCTTTCTATATTAACCATCATCTCTATGGTCACTATGGGAATTTTATCTGTAGGGTTCTTAACATGTGTGGGTCCCCTCAAACATATACCTGACACTATGCGCTCCCTGTTCTCATACTTTTCAGTTTCATCGTCCTTAAAGTAAAGAGTTGAATAGACAGGGAATATTGCTATTGAAGCTCTATCTTTGTTTGTGTAGCTTTCTCTAGTTTTATATGCTCCCCCCAATCTAGAGTATAAGTTCACAATTTTAGATGCGAATAATACACTATTTGATTTTAAAAAGTTCCCTATGCACACATCAACTATCTCCTCACATATCATTGGAACAGGGTGCCCATAGTCCAAATTAGCTTCAGTTAGGTTGACAAATGTTATTGCATCAAAAGGAGAGTCTTCATTCATGTTGAAGAATAACATATCAATCCAGTCACTATATTGAAGATAAGGTGGTTCTCCGAATTCCTTCTGTTTCATGTCATCAGCTATAGTGGTTGTGAATGTCCTTTTCTTTTTTCTAACTCCTAACGCCTCAAGTAGTTTGCTTTCTTCTTTCATCTTCATTTGATTCCTTGTGACAAAATGAAAGTTACTACCTCTTCCCTCGTTCCATTGTTTCATCACTTCATCTAAAACTCCTGGGCTCAAAGTACAGGATTTGTTTTTGTGTTCATATTTCTCCTCATTTATTGGCTTCAGGCTCTTGTGTTCTTTATTTAACATAGCTAGATATTCGTAATCCTTGTTCTTCTTTGTCCTCACATAAATAGGTAATAGATCCGGAATTAATTTTCCCTTATATGGCACCTCCGACTTCCTGAATGGTTCATCAAGGGTAGTTAAGTTTTTGAAGATCGTCTCAGCTTTTATAGTCTCTACAAATTTCAAATCTCCCCCATACAGTTCCTCATCAGTATATTTTTCAAAAGATTCCTTTGAAGAATCAAATTCCCATGTCATAATCCATTTGTTCAGCAGGTCTGATACTAACACGTTCCCTACAATGTCTACTTCTTCTTTCAAATCAGTTTCAAGTAGATTGTTTTATTCATCCTCATGTTTCTGTTGAACATAAACAGTTTGACTTTTGCTTCACCATTCAAATGTCCTTCATGGTTAATGTACACTATTGATCCGTCTCTCGGGTTCACAATGAACATTGCTGAATTGTCAGGTAGTTGTGTAGACATACTCTTATATTTTGCTTCCGCTTTTGCCTGATCATTTGTTAGCTCAATTTTCGCAAACTTTTTGCTTTGCCTGTCCATTATGTCCCACTTGTGGAAGGCCTTGTTTATTCCCCAAGCATTGCAAATACTATTTTGTAGCTCTACACTATTGTCTAGATAGTTTATCATGGCAAACCGGTACTTTGTAAGACCTTTATCATCTATTTCTATGTCAGTGCTGCTTGACTTTGTTTCCATGCTTACATCTGTTTCTTCTCTTTCGCTAGTTGAAGGTACGGGCTCGACAAAAACTGATTTCCTCTCCTTTTCAGCCTTTTTTCTATGTCTCTTTTTCTCTCTTTTTCCTGTGCTTTCACACTCATCTTCATCAGTGCTCTCATTTTCCCGTTTCCTCTTGTGACTAATCTTCTCCGTTATTCCTTTGGTGGCTATAGTCTGCATGTTGCACAAGTATATGCACGTCATTAGGTGAGCGAGTATCTTTTCTTTTGTTCTATCCGATAAAACTTCCCAGTTTTTATACGTAGAAAGGTAAGTTTGTATAACCAATTGAGGGTAAAGATCGGGATCATGAATAAGGTTAGCAAAGTTGCCCATCTTGGAGTTGAAAAGAAAGGAATCGTTTTTACTAGCATTTGTAACGTTTAAATTTTGTTACTAAAAAGAACTAGTATTACAGTTTTAAAAATCTTATAGTTCCTTAACAAAATAGCGCGTCTGTGTATTATTTCCTTTTTAATTTAACTTGACTCCCAATGTACTAATCTAACGCATTCGCCAAATTAAAAAAAAGTTTGAGTGTAAGAGATTGTGTGGGAAAATTTAATACGATTAACATATATATATTTCTTTTCTGTAGTATTTAAGAAACGAATAAAAGAACAAAAACTTTGTAAATAATTTTATTAAAAATAAAACGTATGTATATATGTAATAGCAACGATAGCATATCATATATAGCTTTATGACGAAGTGGGGTTCTGTCTCTTAATTTATTATTTTGTCTATTCTTCTCCTATAATTCAGATCTATTATTTTTTTTTCCATTGATGCAGCTTCTATGTAACATGGCCGTCAACCTGAAACTGAAATAGTATTCTGAAACTTTGTATTCCTTTTTTTTTCTTATTATTTTCATCTTACCTATTTTCTCACCTATTTTCTTTTCTATCCGTTCTCCATTTTTCTTCTATGCATCTCGTGTCGAAGATCTATTATTTTGTGCCTGAAAGAAAATAAAATATTAATTAGTTAATATTAACTAACAGAAATTTATTTGCCTAGCCGTCTATTTTCTATTCTGGCTATGTTAGTAATATTTTGTCGCCTATTACCTACCAACCTTAATCTAGGAACATTTCTGTTTGCATCACTTCTTTACTGTTCTGCAACCCATTCTCCATTTCCATTTTTCTATTTTCTATTTCACGTCTATCTTATATCTACCGAGATCTCTATTTATATGTCAATCCTAGAACATTTTCTATTTTGCCTAGCTTATCACGGAATGGTCTGATGACTCATAGATCATTTCATAGCTTTCTACCTAGAAATAGATAAATAATTTAATTAATCTGTCATGCCTAACTATTTCTATCACTATTTTATTAATTTTTCTTCGGCCTACCTTCGTGTACGTTATTGATAATCCCTAGTAATTTTCTGGGATAGTTTTACGTCTCTTTTAAACAATTTTGCTGCACCACTCGCACCTTTGTTTTGATTTTCCTTATGCCTACGTTTTCCTAAAATTGAACTGATTTTTAAGCTAAAAATAGATTCAGTCACCTGTGTGTTAGTTTGGAACTGAAAATTTGCTATGTTGCCACCTTAGTCAATATTTCCGAAATATGTCTTTGGTAATTTGTTTTAACTTTTTACATTAATTTAATATCTTTGTAACTTGTGATATTTTAATTGTCCCAAACCATAACTTTATAGCTTGGTCAGTTTTAATTCTTTTCTTTGGTGTATTCTAATTATTTCATGACTGTTCTCAAAACTTAGGGAAGATTCTTTACTGTGCACAATCTGAAAGACTTGCATTTTAAATTCTTGCACTCATAAGGGTTGCCATATCCATTGGCAAAATATTTTTAGGACTATCAATTTATTAAAAGAGAAGGCGCTTTAAACGTCATAATTTTCATATTAAATGCACAATTTGTCAAATATGGGGAAAATTAATAATGTCCTCTTTATTTGATTAACTTAATTCAAATCGGTTGTTGCACTTCAAAATAGGGGTCATGGTATTTAAAGATCTGTAGCTTATATCGGTCGTTTCGTGTAGCTAAACCGCCCATGGATTAGTTGTCTTTTTATGCTTCTTTCTCATTTTTATAAAATGTTGCCTTGTCTTTGTTGGACTTTTAAGACCATTTCAGTAGTTAACTTACTTTCTGAATACTCTTTCATTTTATTTTACTGGAGTGCTTTTTTCCCTTTTCTGTCCTATTTTTGTACATATTTTGCTGGTTGTTAGAAAAGGACAAACTGTAAGATTTTTTAGTAAAAGTTAATTTACTTTCATTTGTTAATTATGATCAAATGGTTTTGGAGTGCGCAGCACAGTGTTTTTGGAGGCATTCAGAACCAACCTTTACAAAAGAACACACGATAACACGTCATTGGTAACCGCTAGTTCGAGATCTTTATTCTGGCTTTATTTTCGCCATCCTTAGTGGGATTTCAAATTAAGTTATCTCAAAGTAATTCTTGTGTTTGGGGCTACGTTTCTGAGAAGATATTTTGTGCGTTTTGCTGTTTTGGGACCAAGATTACACTCGCATTGTTTGCGGATTTTTGTCGGACTTACCACATGCACGTGACTGTGTTTCTTGCCCTCCAGACATCCTATCGAGGTAATTATTAATATATATTTTATTAATGTTATTTCATTTCAAAACCTTTTTTTTTTGGTTGCAAGTATTTTTTTTATCATTATTGTATAAGTTTAGTTTCATTAATGCTATCTTGAAATTTTATTCAAGTTCTTATATATATATGAAAGGCTCTTTTTTTTTTCTAAACTTAAAATATTAATACTTTGCTATTCTGCTATTTTGAGTTTGCTAAATAAGTGGTCTCTCTTTCTACAATAGAGCTCAAGTGCCAGTCTAAAACCTAGCCTTACTCTGAATCAACACCTGAATCAACCACCAAGCCTACCCTGTCTTTTGGATCACCCTTTTGTATGGGGCTTACCTGCTCTTCACAAGGACAGTGACCCTTATTCAGCTATTTTGGATAAACAGATAACTTTAGGCTTAATAATTTATCACGCTGATGCGCTTCTGCAAGACTGCGATACTGCAAAGACTGCCTTGCGCTACTGCGAGACTGATTCGCGCTACTGCGAATCTGCGTTATTCCGCGCATTCATTTTAGTAATAGTTTTATTATTTTCTGGTTTAATTATTTGATACGATTTATTGATTCTCCGTGTGAACCGAAAGTGATCACTTGAGGGGCTTAGAAGGTACATAACAGGATGTGCTAAATTAGAATAACTTTTTTTGGTTCAACTTATTTAACCTTTTTTTTCCTGCCTTTTAAGGTACCCCCCTATTTTGTAGATAATTTGGATTATATTAAACTCATTAAACGGGTGAATTAAATTTGCTTCTTTTAAATTTCCCACAAATTATAAATCGTGTTTTGGTTAAACACCTAAAACAAATAGGCAGCTTTTCCAATTTAGCTGGTTTTGGAAAAATTGGTGGCGTCCACTAAGGTACATTTTGTTTTCTCCCACTCCCAATCTCCAAGACCGAGCAACGGGTAATAATTAAAAAAAAAATGTATTTGCATCCCGCACTTTAAAACTTTTAACTGTTTAATTCAAAACCCGATTTCCTTAATTAAAGATAGAACCACAATTTTTTTTTATACATAAGCAAAAAGTGCGTCGCAATGTAATGCTTAATTTGAGTTTAATATGTAAAAATTTCTATTTATTCTTGTTATACATTTTTCACTGTTAGAAAAGGGAATGATTTGCGTTTAGCTTTGCTCAACGAAAGAAGTGCTTTTTCAAACCTGTGTGAAATAGATAAAATGCAGAAAATTTTTATTTTGCTGATTTTTATACATAAATGCAGAGTATCCAGAGAAGTAAAATTGTAATAAAAAGCAACATAACTTTTTGAGTTACTTTTTGCTTTATCTTTTTATCGCATATAATAAATCAAAGAGAAAGGGTGTGTTTATGAAAAATCACCGTGTACTTATTACTAATAAGTTTGCATGAGCTGCTGAAATGCCATCACGTAGCTCTTGAATGTTCGAGGCTACCCCAATAATGGCTGTCAACAATACTTAAGTCTGAACTGTTTGCTGGCCAGTCGTTTGGAGCGAATAAAATCGGGAGTGTTCTCTTCCAAAAATACTATAGTAAAAGCAGCTGTGTGGCACCGTGCCCCATCCTAAAAACATTAAATACTTAACTCTGTGTTTCGGACTTCCATTATCTATATTTTATTTATACACGACGTTTCGATCAGGTGCACCTGAAGACGATCAGAGATTGTACTTAACACAGAGTTAATTTCAAACACATTATTGTCTCAAACTTTCAAACAATATTAAATACCTTAAAAAAAAATTATTTAAACTTGTTTAACACCTGTCTAAATCTAAAGAAGTTAATTCGAAAATGGCTCAGTTAAGTTTGCCCCCCCCAGATCGATTTTCTCAAAAATTTTTATGCCAAAATTTTGCACACATTTTGCACAATTTTGCACACCACAAATCAAATTTTGCACACCTTCCTACGAGAAAGTACAGCCCATTTTCTGTGGGGGGGGGGGGCAAAATTTTAAAATGGGTGTGCAAAATTGTGCAAAATAAGATCTTTCAAATGACATCATAATTTTTGAAAAATATTGACTGGGGGGGGCAACGTCAAGTTTGCCCCCCCCCCAGTCAATATTTTTCAAAAATTATGATGTCATTTGAAAGATCTTATTTTGCACAATTTTGCACACCCATTTTAAAATTTTGCACACCTCCCTGTAACCCACACGAGGGTTCTGAAAATATCAAGTTTGCCCCCCCCCAGTCAATATTTTTCAAAAAGTTTGGTGTCGTTAGAAAGGTCTTATTTTGCACAATTTTGCACACTCATTTAAAAATTTTGCACACCCCCCTGTAACCCACACGAGGGTTCTGAAAATATCAAGTTTGCCCCCCCCAGTCAATAGTTTTCAAAAATTATGATGTCATTTGAAAGATCTTATTTTGCACAATTTTGCACACCCATTTTAAAATTTTGCACACCTCCCTGTAACCCACACGAGGGTTCTGAAAATATCAAGTTTGCCCCCCCCAGTCAATATTTTTCAAAAAGTTTGGTGACGTTAGAAAGGTCTTATTTTGCACTATTTTGCACACCCATTTTGAAATTTTGCACACCTCCCTGTAACCCACACGAGGGTTCTGAACATATCAAGTTTGCCCCCCCCCAGTCAACATTTTTTAAAAAATTTGGTGTCGTTCGAAAGGTCTTATTTTGCACTATTTTGCACACCCATTTTGAAATTTTGCACACCTCCCTGTAACCCACACGAGGGTTCTGAAAATATCAAGTTTGCCCCCCCAGTCAATATTTTTCAAAAAATTTGGTGTCGTTAGAGAGGTCTTATTTTGCACAATTTTGCACACCCATTTGAAAATTTTGAACACCTCCCTGTAACCCACACGAGGGTTCTGAAAATATCAAGTTTGCCCCCTCCAGTCAATATTTTTCAAAAAGTTTGGTGTCGTTAGAAAGGTCTTATTTTGCACAATTTTGCACACCCATTTTAAAATTTTGCACACCTCGCTCTAACTCACACGAAGATTCTGAAAATATCAAGTTTGCCCCCACCACCGTCGATATTTTTCAAAAAATTTTGTGTCATTCGAAAGGTCTATTTTACGCAATTTTGCACACCCTTCAGTACCCCACAAGAGCGTACTCAAAAAAGTTTGCCCCCCCCCCAGTTGATATTTTTCAAAAAATTTATGTCATTCGAGAAGCCTAATTTTGCACAACTATTTTCAAATTTTGCACACTTCCCATGCCGTTTTCTTTTTGTGGCGTTTACGGTTAAACTTGGTCCTAAAATTTCCCAGAAGTATAAGCAAACGAAGGAGACCTCGATTGTGTAATATCTTTGAGTATTGTTTACATTTACAGATAATTGTTTATGTTTACATTTGTATATAATGAAAAGTTTTTAATTTTTGTTCCATTTCGGCAGGAAAGTCAATGTGAACGCCTCTATTTAAAATACATAACATTACGTAACGCCTGGTTCTCACCTATGCGTGCTCACCCTGACTCTAAAAATGCATCACGTGATCAGCCATGCATTTGCCGATTTTTTAAAAGTGTCGCATGATTGTTTTTAGTGTCAGGGTGAGCACGCATAGGTGGCAACTAGGCGTAACACTTATAGGGGTTATGTAGGGGTGAGCGGGGTTTCGCGGTTCCGTTACGTAGCGCAATTTTTAAATTATTATTGTGAAATAAAACAACTTTTTGGATTTTTCGAGTGAAAGAGAAAAATCTCTGGCAGCAAAACGTTACGTTATTTTAGACTGGAGTAGTCCCAAACGTTACAAAGCGTTATATAGGGATCGCGGGTTGGGGTCAAAATTGGGAAAAATAAGAGTTACGTAATAAGTGCACTACCTCTCAGTTTACGCAATTACTTTGTGGTTGGCTGTAAATATAACCTAACTTTTTTGTTACTTTTTATTTTTTTTAGTCGATGATACGTACCTTATCAATCAATTTTCCAAAAATATTACGAAAAAAATAAAATAACGATAACCACAAAGTAATTCCTCCGGAAATTCCGAACTCTGTTATGGAACTGCGCAGTCGCAGAAGTAACAATAATAATAAGGAAAGAGACAAAACCACTGACCAAAAATGGAACTTTAACTTTCTACCTATTGGTGTCATCCCATTTGCAGCAGGCGTTGTTTCCGTCTTTGGGTTGAGAATTGAGTCAAATTTACATGACATACTTTTTGAATTCGATTTCATTTTTTTTTTTCGATCTATAAAAGGAATAATTTTTTTCTTATTGGCCATTTTAAGTGCATGAAATATAAAAACAAAATGTCTAAAATGTTCATGTGTAGAAATAAATAAACGACTTCTAATTATAATTATTGACGGACGGAATTTTTTGATGTAAACCTAGTTAATGACACACCAAGACGCCAAACGCGTGGTGTGAACTGCAAAATCAAGGCGGGCGTCATCACCGTAGCCGCTGTCCGCAAATAGCAAGGTGTGATCCCACCATTATCCAGATGAAAATTTTCGGACCCACCCACGAAATCGGAGGCGCGTTCGACCTCGGGTGCAACTTGCCCCAAAATGGGTAAGTGCAGCTCTCTAGAAATTTGATAAGCCTTTGGTATTCTTGACATGTAAAAGAGAAAGATAGAAATGCGGCGTTATAGGCGTTCTTAGTCATTTTCGGTAAGATGTGTCTGAGCTTCATAGAAAGTGACAGTTTCCTCGTCCTTCACTCCCCAAATACAACTACCTAAATTTTTGGGTGTTCTGCACCAAATTTTGACGTTTCTTCGACCTTGGGCATCTTGTCTTTACACTTTGCAGTGTGTATTTGTGGAAAAAATGAATTTAATGGACGAGGCTGGGAATAACTAATTTTTTTTATTATTTCACCAGAAGCACGAAACCGTCTGGGCGTGAAAAAAATTCTGTTTTTTTTATAAGTTAACTATACAGCTTAAAAAAGTGTAGGTTGTATAAAAACAAGCTTACGGAACCGTGGATTGAATTAGAGCGTACCCCTATTCACTCCACGGTCTCGTAAGTATAGGTATGTTTTTATCCCATTTTTTTGAGCTGTAACTTTTATTTTGGTTTATTATTGAAGTAAAATATGCGTGCGGGAAAGTAGAAAGATCTGAAAGAAAACAAAGCGTCGTTTTTTTTAAAGAAAGTGTTTATTTTATCTATCAACCAAGGTTATTATTAGAAGTGCAACAACACGCAATTACGATTAACTTACTTTCGACCAACTTGCGTGACAAAGCCTTTTATGGAACTTAAAATTAACGTTTTTATTTTATTAGACCCTTAATGTCAATTATCAAAGTTAACACTATCCTAAGACGTATCTCTATCGAGTGGACCAATCAACCATGTGCAGTTTTAAATATATGGGGAATGCGAGACAGCTCCAGCTGGTCAAAGTACGCCTGGATACCTATTCTTCAGTTTCGAGAGAAACTTTCGTGTAGGAACGATCACATCCTTTATTTAAACCAATAGGCAAGCCCCAATGCGGTTACGAAACGTTCGATAAGTTTAAAAGCTCCCTGCAAATGCATGACATCTCCAGCTGATCGAAATGACACGTTTTTGTTGATAGAGCAACGTCTTGGTTGAAAACTACGTAACGTCACGTCTTCTTTCGTGTTATCCTGACACGTATTGCAGGACATGGTACCTATTCTTCAGTTTTGAGAGAACATTCCTATAGGAACGCTCACATCAGTGATTTGGACCAATAGGATAGTTTGACTGCCGGACATTACCGGGCTACCGCATATCAAGAGAACTCTCCTACAACTTACATCTGCTGGTTATGAGAGCGGGTTCTCCTGCGCGGGCGCCGTGGAGCTTTTCAGCTTATCGAACGTTTGATTTAACTTTGATAATTGGCTTTAAGTGTCTAATAAAATAAAAATGTTAATTTTAAGCTCCATAAAAGTCTTTGTCACGCAAGTTAGTCAAAAGTAAGTAAATCGTAATTGCGTGTTGTTGCACTTCTAATAATAACCTTGGTTGATAGATAAAATAAACACTTTCTTTAAAAAAAACGACGCTTTGTTTTCTTTCAGATCTTTCTACTTTCCCGCACGCATATTTTACTTCAATAATAAACCAAAATAAAAGTTACATCTCAAAAAAATGGGATAAAAACATACCTATACTTACGGGACCGTGGAGTGAATAGGGGTACGCTCTAATTCACTCCAGGGTTCCGTAAGCTTGTTTTTATACAACCTACACTTTTTTAACCTGTATAGTTAACTTATAAAAAAAACAGAATTTTTTTTCACGCCCAGACGGTTTCGTGCTTCTGGCGAAATAATAAAAAAAAATTAGTTATTCCCAGCCTCGTCCATTAAATTCATTTCTTCCACAAATACACACTGCAAAGTGTAAAGACAAGATGCCCAAGGTCGAAGAAACGTCAAAATTTGGTGCAGAACACCCAAAAATTTAGGTAGGTCCATTTCGGGAGTGAAGGACGAGGAAACTGTCACTTTCTATGAAGCTCAGACACATCTTACCGAAAATGAACGCCTATAACGCCGCATTTCTATCTTTCTTTTTTACATGTCAAGAATACCAAAGGCTTATCAAATTTCTAGAGGGCTGCATTTACCCATTTTGGGGCAAGTTGCACCCGAGGTCGAACGCGCCTCCGATTTCATGTGTGCGTCCGAAAATTTTTATCTGGATAATGGTGGGATCACACCTTGCTATTTGCGGACAGCGGCTACGGTGATGACGCCCGTTTTGATTTTGCAGTTCACACCACGCGTTTGGCGTCTTGGTGTATCATTAAGTAGGTTTACATCAAAAAATTCCGTCCGCCAATAATTATAATTAGAAAAAGTCATTTATTTATTTCTACACATGAACATTTTAGACATTTTGTTTTTATATTTCATGCACTTAAAATGGCGAATAAGAAAAAAATTATTATTCCTTTTATAGATCGAAAAAAAAATCAAATCGAATTCAAAAAATATGTCATGTAAATTTGACTCAATTGTCAACCCAAAGACAAAAACAACGCCTGCTGCAAATGGGATGACACTAATAGGTAGAAAGTTAAAGTTCCATTCACACTTAAGGTCTTTTTGGTCAGTGTTTTTGTCTCTTTCCTTATTATTATTGTTACTTCTGCGACTGCGCAGTTCCATAACAGAGTTCGGAATTTCCGGAGGAATTACTTTGTGGTTATCGTTATTTTATTTTTTTCTTAATATTTTTAGAAAATTGATTGATGAGGTACATATCATCGACTGAAAAAAATAAAAAGTAACAAAAATTTAGGTTATATTTACCGCCAACCACAAAGTAATTGCGTAAACTGAGAGGTAGTGCACTTATTACGTAACCCTTATTTTGCCCAATTTGGACCCCAACCCGCAACCCCCTATATAACGCTTTGTAACGTTTGGGACTACTCCAGTCTAAAATAACGTAATGTTTTGCTGCCAGAGATTTTTCTTTTTCACGCGAAAAATCCAAAAAGTTGTTTTATTTCACAATAATAATTTAAAAATTACGTTACGTAACGGAACCGCGAAACCCCGCTCAACCCTATAAGCGTTACGCCTAGTTGCCACCTATGCGTGCTCACCTTGACACTAAAAACGCATCACGAGACACTTTTAAAAAATCGGCAAATGCATGGCTGATCACGTGATGCATTTTTAGAGTCAGGGTGAGCACGCATAGTTGAGAACCAGGCGTTACGTAATGTTATGTATTTTAAATAGAGGCGTTCACATTGACTTTCCTGCCGAAATTGAACGCCACCATTTAAAATACACGTTGCAAACTTCGGAAACTTCAGCCGAAGTCATTCTGAATCATGAACACAAATAAAACTAGGCATTGCTAAGCAATTTCAATATATTACATAAAAGGCCTTCGCGCGTGGTAGGTGTAGGTACGCACGCATTCCTCTTTACGGCACGTACAACCTCCCGCCTCCCGCGGATACCTGTCCCGAATTCAGATATAGGTGCATATACCTACCTACTAGTTTCTGGAGCTGTTTTCTTTTTGTAGCGGTTACGGTTAACCTTGGTCCTAAAATTTCCCAGAAGTATAAGCAAAATAAGGAGACCTCGATTGTGTAATATCTTCGAATATTGTTTAAATTTACATATAATTGCTTATGCTTACATATATGTGTCTATAATCAAAAGTTTTTAATTTTTATGAATTTCCGGATTATACTTAATTTTTCACATGCTATGACATCATCTAACAAATGGTCGTAGATAGCACATCCTGTGAAGAGCCCTACCTTGAGAACCGCAATCATTCTGAACCGGCAAAATAGGCTGGTTCCGATTCTCAAGGCATCGAACATGACAGGATGCGCTGTCTACATCGATTTTTTCTGTTCATATCAGCTAATACATGACGTCATTGCATTTTTGATATGAAAATTTAAGTATAATCCGGAAATTTATAAAAATTAAAAAATTTTGATTATATACAAATGTAAACAAAAACAATTATCTGTAAATTTAAACAATATTTAAAGATATTACACAATCGAGGTCTCCTTCGTTTGCTTATACTTCTGGGAAATTTTAGAACCAAGTTTAACCGTAAACGCCACAAAAAGAAAACGGCATGGGAAGTGTGCAAAATTTGAAAATAGTTGTGCAAAATTAGGCTTCTCGAATGACATAAATTTTTTGAAAAATATTAACTGGGGGGGGGCAAACTTTTTGAGAACGCTCTTGTGAGACACTGAAGGGTGTGCAAAATTGCGCAAAATAGACCTTTCGAATGACACAAAATTTTTTGAAAAATATCGACGGTGGTGGGGGCAAACTTGATATTTTCAGAATCTTCTTGTGGGTTAGAGGGAGGTGTGCAAAATTTTAAAATGGGTGTGCAAAATTGTGCAAAATAAGACCTTTCTAACGACACCAAACTTTTTGAAAAATATTGACTGGGGGGAGCAAACTTGATATTTTCAAAACCCTCGTGTGGGTTACAGGGAGGTGTGCAAAATTTTAAAATGGGTGTGCAAAATTGTGCAAAATAAGACCTTTCTAACGACACCAAACTTTTTGAAAAATATTGACTGGGGGGGGCAAACTTGATATTTTCAGAACCCTCGTGTGTGTTACGGGGAGGTGTGCAAAATTTTAAAATGGGTGTGCAAAATTGTGCAAAATAAGACCTTTCTAACGACACCAAATTTTTTGAAAAATATTGACTGGGGGGGGGCAAACTTGATATTTTCAGAACCCTCGTGTGGGTTACGGGGAGGTGTGCAAAATTTTAAAATGGGTGTGCAAAATTGTGCAAAATGAGACCTTTCTAACGACACCAAAATTTTTTAAAAATGTTGACTGGGGGGGGCAAACTTGATATTTTCAGAACCCTCGTGTGGGTTACAGGGGGGTGTGCAAAATTTTAAAATGGGTGTGCAAAATTGTGCAAAATAAGACCTTTCTAACGACACCAAACTTTTTGAAAAATATTGACTGGGGGGGGCAAACTTGATATTTTCAGAACTCTCGTGTGGGTTACAGGGAGGTGTGCAAAATTTTAAAATGGGTGTGCAAAATTGTGCAAAATAAGACTTTTCAAATGACATCATAATTTTTGAAAAATATTGACTGGGGGGGGCAACGTCAAGTTTGCCCCCCCCCACAGAAAATGGGCTGTAGTTTCTCGTAGGAAGGTGTGCAAAATTTGATTTATGGTGTGCAAAATTGTGCAAAATGTGTGCAAAATTTTGGCATAAAAATTTTTGAGAAAATCGATCTGGGGGGGGGGCAAACTTAACTGAGCCTTCGAAAATAAAGGTTCTTAGTGTGACATTTAAAACGAAATTTTACCTGCATGAATGTTAAATCGGGGGTCAATCATGCAGTTCTAGTAAAATGGGCCGCAGGATAGTTTGTATGTTGCTGTTGGCATTAAGTGTTGTTCCCTGGGGCAACATAATCAATCGACTGTGATGATTTCTTGAAACGGCCACCCATACCACCAGATAAGAACTATATTTTCTCTTCACTCTTGCCATTCTTTCCAAAGGAACAGCTAGCTTAAATTCATCTAAATTTATTCTTAATCTGTTATTCGTGCTGTTTTTGGGAGGATTTGGTGTAAATGTTTTTTCATCGCTAAACCAAAGGCCGCTAATCTGTTGTTGATTCCTGAAGCAACGCAAAAAACGACGACAAAATAACACTCGACGTCTTATTGTTGCCAGACTTAATTTAAACGTGTACTGTCGTTCCTCCTTATTGAAGATCTTGATATTGTCGTCCGTCTGCATATTTGTCTAATACGTTTCGGAAAGCCCTTCACTCTATTAATATTTCTCTGTGAACAAAATAAAAATTGGTCTTTCTGATGTTAACAGCGACACTTTTGACCCAATCAAATACACGAACCTCATTTCTAACAGTCCTTGGTGTACCACTTCCTGCCCGTCTTTCAGTATTCAACATCTTTTGAAGTTATGGTCTGGCAATTCTCTAATAATTTTGTCTAGGCTATATCCGTTAGCAAATAGATTTTGTATTAAAAATTTCTGTTCGTCAGAAAGAAACATTTTATTTAATTACACATAAGCTATGTTTGTTTAAACAAACTAAAAGGACATGACCACCTAGTTTTGACTGAAACAGCAAGGGCGTACTAGAGTGGATTTAATAGAAGTGTTTGAGGTGCACTATTTACAGGGTTAAAAACAGCACCTTTCGTTAAGCAAAGCTTTTTTAATTCTTTTCCAATTTTTGCGAGTAATACCTCTTGGTACATGGAAAAAGCAGGGCTTTCCAGATAATTGAAATCAGTTAGGTTTAACAAATAGGATCAAAAAATATTTAAGTTTCAAAAGCATGCGCCATTCCGGATTTTCATAAAATGTCAAATTTGACAGATAGCGTATATAGGCCAGAGCCTTAGCTTCCCGCAGAGCTCAAAATCTATAGAAGAAAAATTAGAAGGGCCAAAACACCACTTACTTCGATGGCGTTGAGCTTTATTACTTCTTGTCCGATTTTTAGAAGTGAGTTGTACAATACAATGAATATTACAGTTTTGCTGTTACCTGATGACGATTGCAGATACATATAACTAATCGAAACGTTGTAAAAAAAGTAGAAAAATCAAAAAGAAATGGGAGTTCGACCTTCCAGTTTACTCCCAAATATAACATTCTGCACCTTCAAACCATAGCGACCTCTATCAATCACATGGTGAGGCAATCATGTAGTTATGTATAGGTTCTTTATTTAGTTGAGTGTTTGAATTTAGGATCTACAGATAGATGAATTCATTTAGTTACTTTAAACTAATACTTAGATAATCTAACCAAAACTACGGCAACTGGATGTCCAAAAAAATCCAAACACTTAACTTTTATGGCATTTTATGTTAGTTTAACAAAAATATATTTAAGGTTACTAAATAAAAAGCAAACAAATATTTAGTAGGCTCATTTTCAATCATTTTTTTCTGTGCGAATAGGTTCACCCTCTTAAAAATGAGACTCCTTTGTAGAAAAATTAAATTGCAAACTAACTTAAATCTTAACACCGCGGCACCGGCATCAAAAAAAGGCATTAAGGAAGTGTTGATAAAATAAGTAATTTATAAAAATATATGTTTATTAAACACTAGGATAATAAAAGAAATATATTTTGAAAAGAAAATTATTCTGGATTATCCTACAAGGTGTAATCTTTGCTGGTGACCACCAGGAAAAAGGTTTCATGGTGAAAATTTTAAAAACAGCTTGGGTCTTGATTTTGGCATGATCTTCGGTCTTTGTTTAGCAAGATGGAACGATGCACATTCGTGGTTGTGCTATAATTAACATATCTAAGTGTTGCACGTATAACAGGCATATACTTATTTGGATTTCGATCCAATGATGTTCTACCTTCTTCAACTGAAGTATCTGAAGCGTCTATCAATCCACGAGCTAAAGAGAATTGCTTCAACATTATATATTTTGAATGACTTTTTTTGTTGAAGAAAATGCATTGACAGTACTTGCGTCGACAAAATTAAATAAAATTTGGTGCCATTTTCTATGGGACTTGCGATCAATTTCATCCAAATTTTGAGCATGTCAAATTTAAATTTTTTTCAGACTCATTAGCATTGTTTATTGCAAAAAATAATTTTATTGCTGGTTGTCGGAATAAAGTTATTGAGTCTTCCATATTTCTGTAAGGCGTATAAATTCGTTCAGAAAACAATATTAGAAATTAGACTGCTATAACAGTATTTTTTGTCACCGTCCATGTACAGGGTCTGAAAATAAAGTATTTTTTCTTAAAAATGAGACACCCCATATACTTTTTTATTTTTAAATCCCTTAAGAAGTTAGCTTTACAAAAATACCAAACATCTAAATATCTTTTAGTAGTTTTGGAGATATTTAGGTAAAGTTTCAATGCTTAAAAATATATAAAAAAAGTAATTAAAGTTTCAATACTCAAAAATTAATAAAAAAAAAATGGGCAAAATAAAAATCTACCAAAAAGCAAATCAATAATAACTGGCATTTTTATGACTAGATTGATTTAGGTTCTGCTAGTTTGCCAAAAATATTAATTAACATATTAATTTAGACGTTTACTTAATTTTAAAAACCCTTTTATAGTTTACCTGTATATCATTGTTTTTTACGTATAGTATTTAAATAAACTAATTAAATATAACAAGCTTTGTTTATGGCGCACTCTGTAGCTGATTTTTTCTCTTTATAATAGATTTTAAAATAATTTTTTGACAAACGGTTAGAAATGACATCATGTGGTTTGTAGATTATTCTACCAATTTACTTTTATTGAAACTTGTTTTTGTGTACCATACTATAGCAAATTTCACCTAAAAAAAATCGATCTTTTTTCTGTAGAATCGGGGCGGGAGCTTAAAAATAACGGGGATCATATCCTTCGCTCTCTCTTCTATTAAGGGAAGTTAGTATTAATTTATTATTATTTTCATGGAATAATGCGAATTTAATCGGATTACATAATTACAGGTTGGCAATTTTTTTATTTCCAATCTTCTTCCAGCCTTTCATTTTAAGTTGATATCATTTTAAACAGTTTTTATATGCAATTAGTTTGGTAGGTCCAATTTATTTGAATCTTTGAGACTATAATGAGACGTTCTTCCTTTAAGAGTAGATATTTTCTTTCTTTCAGTGACCTAGCTCCGGAAATGTCGAAGTGACGTTCAAAACGGTCATGTGTTATCCATACTTTTTAGAGTCAAATTGGCTAAACTTTGAATGGAAGGCACATTTTGTAAAAACTAAGACACGGCTCGAAGCAATCGAATAAGCTAAAATTTCTTTCCAAGGCCCCAATTCAAAATACTCAAACATTCCTTAAAAAGTTCTAAAACTAGTACGCGACATTAACTAGAAACCCTAATAGTAATAATAATATTAAATAATCACTTACCTAATTACACCTCTTCGAATTCTTGGTTTGTAGCTATTCGAGAGATCAAGGAAAAGAAAATAATTCCCACAAAGCAAAGGCATTGGTTGATGGCGCTGATTTATCTCACAAATGATACTAATGACACCATTTTAAATAGAAATTCGTGTCTTTTATTTCTCTCCCTAAATACCAGTAGAAACAAATTGGTGGCGTCGACCAATAGAACCTGTGCATTTCAGGGAAATTATCGTTTCCTCTATGATTTCAAATATAGCTACACTGAAACAAATGTCCCAAAATGGCTGGTGGAGACTCCATTGACAGAACATAAGATACGCGAGAAATGAAAAGAGGGAGAAAATCGGAACAATTTGCATAAAAAACCAAGAAGAAAACAAAAGTGGACCAATAAACAAAAAGCGGACAGTCCCACCGCGCGCTATAGGCGTTTGTCTGGCAACCCTGCTTCTGATAGACAACTATTCCACAAATCCCGCCTTTCCCTAGCCTTACTTTATACAGAAAAGTATTATAGCTCAGCAGCCTATGATGTAATTCACGGCCCCCGTTTTTTACAGTTTCTTGCAAAGTTTGACTCGGAAATTATTATTTTCGATGTAGTAGTAGTAATGACTCATGGCGACAAGTAGGTCTATGACATCATTAAAGATGGCGGTCAAATTGGTTCAGAAATTTGTCGGCCTCGGAAGTTTTTATAAATAACTTCTGACCTACTTTACCAATGGACACCAAAATTTACACTGTATTGCACCAATTACCAAAATTGATCTTCAGAAAATTTGGACTTAATTGCTCCGGTACTTAACCTACTAGTAATCTTGAAAAAGAAAAAAAATATTAATACTTTTTAGTCTATTACCGGTAGCGGTTCAAACATATCTCATCAAAATAAACATTTTTATTTTAAGATTGTTTTCAAATTTAACATTTTTGGTGGTGGAGTTGCGAGATGTTATTCTTCTTTGCCGCCATTGAAAATGGAGGTCGTAATTTATTCATGTAATTTTCCCAAAATATATATATATATATATATATATATATAAATATATATATATATAAATATATATATATATATATATATAAATAAATAAAAAAGAGAGTTTTATCAACAGAAAACTATTCGATTTTTGACCTCCTTTATCAGTCCATCCACCAGTCGGGTTGTTTACTATGACGAATCGATAGAAAAAAACAAACTTTGCAAAATACACCGGAGTACCACAAGAATACATATCGGGTGCGACCTGAAGACTAGACGCAGACACACCCTTGTCAGGGATCATCAGTGCGACAAAAGTTCTTATTAGTCAAATAATATGAACGATCAAATTAACATGTCATGGACAAATGCTCGGCAAACCATTAGATCATAGAATGAGAAATAAATTCCCGGTGTCCATATATATATTGATTTTGATGACCCTTCACCAGCTTTACCTACAAACACAAAATTTACATATTATATTTGATTACCACGAAATTTTATTCAAAAAACACAATCGGATGTGGATAAATCAGTTAAAATTGGTTAGTGTGTTTATAGTTCCGGTGATAATACAAAAATATGGTATTCTCAGGTAACCACCTCCCTTTAACGAGGGAAGTGGACGGGGAAAAATATTTCATTTGGTCGACTTCAATCAAAATTGGCATACAGTGGTTTTTAAGGAGGAGAATTATGAATTTTTGATTAGATTTGAAAATTTCTACATAACGGATTTAAAATGGACGATTAAGGTTACAAATCTAAAAATTAAGGGTGTGTGTTTAAATTTGCTATGCGTTTATAGGTCCCGCGACAATACAATATATGAGAAGTCCCCTGGAGTAGACGGAATCTATCCTATTATTTTACAAATAGGGATGGATGAGCTAATACCACATCTGTGCAAGATCCTAAAAGCCTGCCTCGCATGGTGGTACATCCCAGAAGCACGGAGAAAGATACAAGTCACGTACCTTCCCAAAGTAGGAAGAGTAACAGACCTATAACCAAAGTCATACAGACCAATCAGTCTATCATCTTTCCTGCGGCCAACACTGGAAAGACTGTTAGACAGGTACATTAGGGACGAATTACTTCTGCGCTCACCGCTGAGTAAAAGGCAGTACGCCTATCAACCAGGTAAATCAACAGATCTAACCCTGGACGATTTAAATAGGCTAATCTCAAAGTCAATAAGGAATAAAGAAATAGCGGTAACAGTGTTTCTGGATATTGAAGGCGCCTTTTAAAACGCCTTAACAGCGTCACTGGTAGAAGCACAACGACGGCCAGGTATCTGCATCTGTCGTTGGATAAAAGCAAATCTAGAAGAAAGGATAATAATGTCCATTTTAGGCAGCAAGACTATAGAGGTCAAAGCAGGAGGAGGATCCCCGCTAGGTGGGGTGTTGTGTTGTTGTGGGCGAACCTAGTGGATGAACATCTTGAACAAACTCACCAACGAAGGCTTTATATGTCTTGGTTACTCAGATGACTTGTAGTGATCATCAAGGGGAAGTTTGGTTATGTAATATCTGAACAAACTCAGAGAGCACTAAATTTAGTGAATAACTGGTGCAAAAAGGAACATCTGTCCATAAATGCACAAAAGATGCAAATAGTCCCATTTACAAAGAAAAGAGTACTACAAGGCCTAAAACCACCAGTACTAAATGAGACGGAAATTACATACACCAAGGACGTGAAATATATAGGGGTCATCTTTGACCAAAAGCTAACATGGAAACCTTACAAAGTCAAGGCAGCCCAAAAAGCATCGATTGCATTGGGCAGATGCAGGAAATTGTGTGGGAAAAACTGTGGGCTAAATCCCAAAATGACTTAATGGTTAAATACAAAGGTGGTAAGGCCCATAATAACCTATAGTTTGGTGGCTTGGTGGACGAGAACCAAACAGGCCGGGGCCATAGCACTCCTGAATAGCATACATGACAAGCCTGCCTAAGCATCACGGGTGCTATGAGGACACCCCAACGGCAGCTTTGGAAGTTCTACTGAATTTGCCACCTCTGCATGTCTTCATTCAGGCAGAAGCACGATAGGTTCAAACACCCATTATCAGTTCACGTGGAACTGAGCATGAAAGACTAACGAGCTTAAAAAAGATCCTATACTGGGATTGCCGAGTGACGTAATGGTCTGCAAGTACAATTTCAAAAAGAAATACACAGTTAAAATTCCAGATAGAGTCGACTGGGACGGAGGTCCTCCTTTCGGAGCGGAATCCATCTGGTACAACACAGACGGCTCCAAGACTGACGAGGGAGTAGGAGCTGACATATATGGGCAAAAATACGAGAATTTAGTCTGACAAGCTGAAGTAGCAGCAATACATCACTGTGCCGAAGAAATACAAAGAGTAGAGGAAAACTATCATTCGGTAGTTATATATTCAGATAGTCAAGCTGCTCTAGAAGCAGTGCAAGTTACGTCGAAACTGGTTTGGGACTGCAGAATAACTCTAAATAGGCTGGCAAGCACCAAAAGGGTGACACTATCCCGGGTCCCAGGACATCGGAGACACTCTGGAAACGAGAAAACCGACAAATTGGCCAGACAGGGCTCGGCAATAAAGTTCACAGGCCCTGAACCGTTTTGTGGGATTGCTAAGGCCAGAGACAAGCAATCCAGTAAAGAGTGGCTCACCAAAGAGACGAACGGTCTGTGGGAGCAAACCCCTGGACAAAGACAGGCCAAACAGTTCATTAAAGAACATTCACCAAATCTGACTGCAGAACTTCTTAGTAAGGAAAGGTAGCTTGTCAAACAAATAGTGGGGCCCCTAACAGATCACTGCAAACTCAATAAATACTTGTAGGCAATGGGAGTAGTAGAAGATGCAACATGCCGCATCTGCAAGAAAGAGGAAGAAACCTTATCACATGTCCTATGTCAATGTAAAGGCCTAGTTAGAACCAGGGCCTTATTGGGGAACCTAGAATGTCCGTTGCCAGAAAGCTATATAGAGGGCATACTGGCAAAGCTTCTGGGATTTATGACAAGAACGGGGCTGCAACTTGTTTTGTTGTTCTAGCGAAGCAGGGAAGAAGAAAGGGGAACCACAATAGATCTGAGAAGGTCGAGGTGGACAGGTATCTACACCACCCCATTCTAATCTAATCTAATGGTATTATTAGGTAGACACACACTAACGAGGGAAGTAGAGGAGGGAAAAGATTTAGTTTGTTCGGTTTAAATCAAAATTGGCATACAGGGGTTTTTAGGGAAGGGGATATGAATTTTTTATCAAATTTGAAAATTTCAATATGGCGAATTCAAAATGGACGATTTAGGGTACAAATCTAAAAATTAAAAAATAAATTTTTAAAAAAAAAAATTTAAAGAACAAGCTTTTATTAAATGCACTCAAAAGTAAAAAATTATATTTTATCTTTTTTATACCATAATAAAAGCGATGAGCGCAAATGATGCCTATGTGTGAGTGATCAAACGCTGGTTGCCCAGGGCAAAACATCATTTGCTAATTTTTTTTTTCGCTTTGGTCCTTTGTGTGTTCCTTGTGGGATACTCACACAAGTTTGAATTTTAGTTTTTTCCACCCCAGATATTTTGTTTTTAGATTCTTTTCGAGTCAAGTAACTAATTCGGAGTTTTGTTTAACCTATTTTTTTTCAATCAAACATGCCAGGACGAACCCGTATCAGGTGACTCAGATAAGTGCCAGTGCGGAACGATGCCTATCTGTGAGTGATTCAAAGTTGGAAATCAAAGTTTATGATGGTGTTGAATGATGTTTGGAGAGGGTGACCAGTGGAACCACTTATGAGCCCATGATGGTTGCCCAGGGCGAAACATCATTTGATAATTTCTCTTTTCGCTTTGATCCTTTGTGTGTTCCTTGTGGGATACTCATCCAAGTTTGAATTTTCGTTTTTTCCACCCCAGATCTTTTGATCTTTTGTTTTTAGATTCTTTTCGGTTTTAGTAACTGATTGGGAGGTTTTTTTTAACTTCATATTATTTTTTATTCTGTTGAAAAACATTTATTTGCCAAACTGTTGAAACAACTCCCGTATTTGATAACAATCCACTGAAACCCAAAATGGTAATCTGAAGCTGTCTGAATAAAATGTTATTAAAAAGTAATCTACTACCTGAACTTAAAATTATGCAAAGAGGATCGGCTGAGGTAGAGGGAGCAAAAAAAAGCTATATAAAAAATATCTATAATTTAATATGTTTAGATGCGGTACCGGGAGGAAAAATTTTTCTCTCTGTTAGCCGGGAGAAAATTTTTTTCCTCCTTGTCTCCCCAAAAGCGCCATTTTCTTTCCTATTTTGAAGGATGTAGATAGTCCATTTTCTTATAGTGGAGCATTTCAAACTGTGAAAGAAAATCAATCACTCTTTTCCACTAATTGTCATCATCTAAAATTATAGTGGTGGTGTACCTAGTAACAGGTCGACAAACAACATTTTTTTTGGTATATACTAATATACTTATATTATAAAACCAGCATCTTTAAAACTACTTGATACATAAACAATTGTAGGTTGGTACAGGTGATGGTTTCACAGAATAAGGTAGTATTTTATATTATTTTCAAAAACAGTTGTCCACTTTTTAATTTATTTATTAGTGAAAAAGATTGTGTATAGTTTCATAGCAATATATTTTTAAAATAAGCTGATTTATGACTTACTCGCACAGATTGCTCTGTTTAAAGTCTGTCGAGAAATATTTCCCCTTGGAGGACGCGGGTCTTTAAACAAATCCAACAAAATCGACGTGTATAAAAAGCACTAACTATATAATATAATTATCCACTGTTGTTTAGCCTTTTTCTACAGTGTAATTAATTTATTTTACTATATTTTTTTCAGATACCCCTACATATTCGGCACATCCTTCTGCTTCCTTAGAGGTTTTTTATCAGAAACTTCTGGTAACGCGACAGTTCTCACCATTACTGGTTTCACAATAGAGAGATATCTGGCAATATGTCATCCTTTTCTCTCTCATACGATGTCAAAACTCTCCAGGGCCATAAAATTCATTTTATTTATTTGGGCGGTAAGTATTACCAGCAAAAATATAATAATAAAATTTCTCGTTCTTGTTTGTAATAGGTATTTACGGTACTAGACCGGAAAAGGGAACTTTATAGGTCAATACAGAAAGTTTACAGGGCGAGCCGTAGGCGAGATCTTTAAATCCTTGGAGACATGTAAAGTGAGTTTCCGGCCATGTATCGTACTTTATTTTTTTAACCAACTAATATTCGCCTATTTTTACATCTAGAGGTCATTATTAAATTTTTTGGTTTAAAAATAAAAGAAAATCATAAAGAAATAGAAATAAAAAATTAAAAGAAAATAACAAAATCAAAAATAAAAGTAAAAACAAAATTAATTAAAGTTTTAAAACTGTCAACACAAGTCATAGACTAAAAATGGGATTGGAAAATAAAACATATACCGGAAAAATGATCATTTTCTGGTTTCTTAGTAGCAGTATAGAAGCGGCCCGTAAGCCTGACAATTAGGCCTCTTCATGGGACCTTTCTGCCACACTTCGTTCCTTACCCTTATGCATCTACTTTCGCTGCGACTCTCTCTCTCTTGGCCTCCCTATCCCACAAGACAAGTCCCGACTACCGACAAGTAATTCAAATGACTCAAGACGAAAACATTCTTTCTTTGAATAGCATAAAGACAAAAAATGACAACATTTTTAGTCTTTTTCATTTAAATGTGCAAAGTTTAGAGAACAAGGTAGATGTTTTGATATTTTGTGTTTTTCCGAAAACCATCTAAAGGAAAATTTTTTAAACACTATAAACCTACCTGGTTATACGCTGGCCTCATATTTCTGTAGAAAAATACACAATAGAGGCGGCGTATCAATTTTTGTTAGGTGTAATGTATCTTTTAAAATTTTTGAACTATCTAGATTAAACAGAGAATTTCGCTCAGAGTTTTGCGGAATTGAACTTGAAAACTTTATAATAATATGCTCTTATAGATCAGGTGTGCGTGGTAATTTTGACGTTTACTTGGAAAATCTTGAGGGTGTTTTGAGTCAAATTTTTAAAGATCGTCTAAGCAAAACAGTATTACTGGTTGGAGATTTTAATATCTTTTTTAATAACCCGCACTTAAACGAAGTACAAAAAATATTATGCATGATAAACTCTTTTGGTCTTACGCAGACTATTTTTGAGCCCACACGTATTGATCCCATCCATGGCACTGCAAATTGTCTGGATAATATTTTTACTGATTCAAAGGAAAATTTTTTATGCAAAACCATAAAACCGGGGTTTTCAGACCATTTTGGACAATTTATTTTGATTGAAAAGTATATAAAAGAACAAAAACATGTGGAATATAAGAGGATAATAACGGAATCTGGCCTAAATCGGTTGCGACAATACTTAATCTCGACTAGAAGGTCGAATTTTTATAATAAAAACGTTGACGACATGGCCGAATCTTTGATAAACATATTTACAGAGAGACTCGACGACTTTTTTCCTTTCAAGAATGTTAAAACCTGTTCATCAGGAGTTAATTTAAAGTGGTATAACAAAGATCTTAGCGTTGTCCCCTGTATACGCAGATTCAATTAAAACAATATAGGAACGGCATCATAAACGCAAAAAAGATTTTAATAAATTCCAAATATAAATCAAAGGTGGCATGGAAATTGATAAACAGCGAAAGAAAAAAAAGCATAAATAACAAAAAGAGTGACTTACTTTTAACACCAGATAACTTCAACACTTTTTTCAGTAGTATAGCTGGGGAAGTTATTAAACGATTACCGACTGCTGATTCGCTTGAATTAGATCCGCTCTCAAATGTATCATTTATGTCAAAAACATTTTTTCTAAACCCCGTGGTCAAAGAGGAAGTCATGGTAGCCTTTTTGAAAATGAACAATTTCTCCTTAACCATACCATTTTTAAAAATACACTTGAAATAATTTTAGAACCCTTGACTTCAATGATTAATAAATGCTTTGAAACGGACACATTTCCAAATAAATAAAATAAATATATAAAGTCGTCCCCCTAGATAAAAAAGGCGACAGAAGTAACGTTGACAATTATCGCCCTATAAGCATCGTGCCGATCTTTGGAAAAATAATAGAACGCATCCTCAAAGATCGTTTAATGTCTTTCTTGGAAAACAATGAAATTTTATGTAAATCCCAATTTGGATTTCGAACAGGGTCGTCCACCACGAAGGCTGTGCTTAAAGTCTTGCGGGACGTGGTCGAAGGTCTTGAGAGGGGCGAACACAGCGTTCTATCAATGTGTGATCTGTCCAAGGCCTTTGATTGCGTTCCCCATGATTTATTGTTAAATAAATTATTTCGTTATGGTGTGAGGGGAGTGCCGTTAAGCTTGTTAGAATCTTATCTGTCCTTTCGAACGAAGATATTTCAAAGGCTGAGGAAATAAATACAGGGGTTATTCAGGGTTCCATCTTGGGGCCGCTTTTGTTTATTGTTTTTATAAATGATTTGTGTTTACATATGGGTATTACACCTACTGCAAAGTTCGCAGATGACACAACTTTTGTATCGTCTTGCAAAATGCTAGCTGTCTTGGGTCGGATATCAAGAAACGATGTATTAAGGGCTCAAGAATGGTTCTCGGCTAACAGACTTCTGTTAAACACTGAAAAAACGCAGACTTTGATCATTCCAACAGACAACCGCCGCTGCGCGGGAAAAAGTTCCAAATTGCTCGGTATAACCATCGATGATGGCTTAACTTGGTCTGCTCATGTGGAACAACTGTGCTCTGAGCTTTCTAGCACTATATTTCTAATTAGAAGGCTTAAAACTTTTGTTAATTTTAATATACTAAAAACATGTTATTTTGGCCTTTTCCACTCTAGGCTATCCTATGGAATCATAGTTTGGGGTAAAAGGACAGCTGCAAAAAAAGGCATTTATAATGCAAAAAAGGGTTCTTCGTGTACTGGCTGGTTCGGGATTTCGCGAGCCTTGTCAACCTCTTTTCCGTAAACACAAAATTATGCCTTTACCGTGCATATACCTGATTTGTGCATTAATATAAATCTACTGTATAAAGGATGAGCTACCTTCGACTACAAATCTGCATAGCTATAATTTAAGAAATTGCAACATCGAAATTCCAAAATATAGATTATCGAAATGCAAAAAAAACTGGCTAGACCTCAGAATTTTCAACTGTTTACCAAATAAAATTAAAAATCTGGATTTTAGAAGTTTTAAGAAAACAATTAGGGCTTATCTTCTTGATCGCTGTTTTTATAGCATTGAGGAATATTTGGGATCTGACTTTAACGTGGAATTTCATTTTATCTTAATATACGTTGTCCGTAAATAATGTTTTATACTATATTGTCTTGGTCTTTATACAAATTTTATACACATTTTAATTACCTACCTTTTTCTACGACTTAAAATAATTAGTTTACTTAAGGTTTTTCCTTTACTATCATGACTTACTATAATGTACTTTTAAAACTGTAAAAACATAGTCAATAAAAATTCTATCCTATCTTCTTTACGAAAATTCAGTATGCCGGCCCATTTGAGCGAGTGCAGCCCTTCTTCCTCTATTGTGGGAAATCTTCACTTCAGCTGCGTTGATCTGGCATATGCATCGCACTCTGCTACCAAGTTCTGCGCCGATTCCTCTTCGAGCTCGCCATCGGAACATACGGGATCTCCTGCTACTCTCATTTGTGTCAGATGTTTGTTCAACCGATTGTGCCCAGTCAGCATCCTTGTCAGCAGTCCAATGTCCTTTCGGGCGGGCAAGCGGAACACACGGGATCTCCTGCTACTCTGATTTGTGTCAGATGTTTGTTCAGCCGATTGTGCCCAGTCAGCATCCTTGTCAGTAGTCCAATGTCCTTTCGGGTTTTGCCTAAGAGCCATTTAGTTCTGGATACATTAGGACCATCCACGAATAGCTTGAACTGCCTGCACTCTGACTCTTGCTTCCAGGACGTTTTCAGTTCATTGTTCGCCCATTTGTGAGCTCACTCTGAACCTGCTTCCTTGTTATTCCCAGAAGAGGTTCCGGTCCAATGTATTGTATTTCGGCCCCTAGTCTGGCAAGGTCGTCCGCTTTCTCATTCCCTGATATTCCCTCATGACCTGGGACCCACATCAGTATTACCCTCTTGTCTTAAGTCAGTGTTTGCAGTGCTTCAGCGCACTCCTTCACCAGACTACTTTTTTTTGCACTTAGAGCCTTGACGGCAGCCTGGTTGTCGGAGCATATGTATATGTCCCTCCTGCCATTTCTGACTTCCGGTAATTGCTTTACAAACATTAAAAAAATGGTAATATGATTTTTCCATCAAAATACCCATTTTGCGCATAAGCAAAATAAGAATAATAGACAGTTTAAGTTGGTCATAGGACGTATGCGTAGACGTAGAATATAGCAAAATATTCTTTGTTTCTTTAACTTGAAAAAACAAGAACTTCAGCTCAAATACAGATATTAGAGTCCAATCTCTGCTCATTCGAATGGCACTTTTCGCCAACATATGCTGGTGTGCTTTAAATAAGATGAGGTCTCTGGGTCAAATTCCCTAAAAAAAACGGTTTGGATGAGAGAAACAAAAGAATTCATGAGGGAAAACAAAATTCTTTGCAACACAAAAAACATCAACGCAACTGAACAGAAAACTTTCCGCCCATTTAAAATTAGCCTCATACAGTAATAATAAATTATGTTTAAAAATGAACTTCAGTTCGGTTTTTCCAATTTTGCAGAAATAGTCGCATTTTGACCGTTGTAAGTTTTAGTTTTCGGCACACTTCATTTGGGTTGGGAAACGTCGGGAAAACGGGAATCTGTCCGTTATTGACAGTAGTGCAGTGTTTTCATATTTAATCAAAACTAAAGTCTCCAATTGGGGATTATTAAAGTGAAGGAGATCCACCTTCGCCAAAAGAATGCCAACCGAAACTTTCAAATGAAACACCCAGTATATTATTGCATTTTTGCATTGTGTTTTGAAATTCTAAGTACTTTTATATAACGTACTCTATGTTGATCTTCAACTGTTTCCGAGATATTAACAGTTGAATACTGTCATACTCTGGGTCTTCTATTTGAAATTTGATGTTGAATACTGACTGATACGTAATGTCAAACTCGTAAAAAGCATAGTTTATTCTTTGGCCAACTATTCGCCTAGTATCTTGACAACCATATAGGGGCAAATTTAAATACATTTTTTAATTTTTTTATTTATGTCCGCGTTTTCCGGAAAATCGACCACCGTGCGTCGTTCGAATGACTTTTGTGCGATTGATCACTTCTCAGGGTATGATCGTTCTATTACGCCCAGAATAGAGCTCAGCATAGAGCCTCAGCGGCCGAGAAGTGATCAATCGCACAAAAGTCATTCGAACGACGCACGGTGGTTGATTTTCCGGAAAACGCGGACATAAATGGAAAAATTAAAAAATTCAAAATGTATGTAAATTTGCCCCTATATGGTTGTCAAGATACTAGGCGAATAGTTGACCAAAGAATAACCTATGCTTTTTACGAGTTTGACATTACGTATCAGTATTCAACATCAAATTTCAAATAGAAGACCCAGAGTATGACAGTATTCAACTGTTACTATCTAGAAAACAGTTGAAGATCGACATAGGGTACGTTATAAAAAAATGCTTAGAATTTCAAAACAGAATGCAAAAATGCAATAATATACTAGGTGCTTCATTTCAAAGTTTCGGTTGGCATTCTTTTTAATATACCCTATATACATAAAAATATTCTAGTATACTGTAACATGTATATATTGTGTCAATTAATTTAAAGTAAATTTGATTGTTCTAAACTAACATTTTTAGTTTAATTTTGTGAAGTGAGCTTAAAATTAAAATATCATGTGACTTTAACTGTAACCAAAATTATCACGTGACTGGACACTTTTAAATAGTCACGTGACCATCAGTGCTATATTCAAGCTCCAATTGTCTTTGAATCTACATGTCCTTCGTAGATCCCCCCTCACACCAACATCACCAATTTAGCTAATTAATAAATATATATCTTTTAGCTCTTAAAAATGTCTTAAGATAAATGTGAAAATTCACACGATCATCATATGCATTAGCTAAATAAGAATAAATTTATCTTTTTATTAAAACTAAATATTTTTTACTTTAAATTACAATGTGGAAGTTTTTTTTAATAAACAACAAAATGAATCTCGGTCCGCAAATAAAAATGAAAGTAGCACTCGTGGCATATCGGACAAAGCGTTTTTGATTCTCACTTCATTACAACCAGACCTCCAATGTCTAATGGAGAATCCAGACACCTACAGACCTGTTTCATCCTTATTAGGAATCATCAGGGAGTCATAGGATTGTACCTGGCAGTTGAAGCTACACAGTGACCATGCACACCTCTCGAATTTAAAACAAAAAGTTTGTAATCCGTGCGTACGTAGTAACTGTGTGCGCCATCTGTCAAATAAACCGAGAAACAAAAACATCAAAATTGAAATGTCTCTGGATTCTCCATTAGACATTGGAGGCCTGGTCGTAATGAAGTGAGAAACAAAAACGCTTTGTCCGATATGCCACGAGTGCTCCTTTTATTTTTATTTGCGGACACGAGATTCATTTTGTTGTTTTTTAAATATTTTGGCTTTTTAGTTCTGCGCAACAAGCCTCCTCCGAAGCGATTGCTTGCTGATGCCTTAAAATTAGGGCCACGTAGTATGAAGCTCCAATTGGAGGCGGTGCTGCTGCGAACGTTACCTCTTTTTAAGAGTCATGTTACAGTGACCTTATACTTTTACAGGTTTCTACTTTATAACCTGCTGAAAGGTACAGGATTCTGTATTTACGGTGTTCTGCACTTTTCAATTTTGATGTTTTTGTTTCTCGGTTTATTCGACAGGTGGCGCACACAGTTACTACGTCCGCATGGATTACAAACTTTTTGTTTTAAATTCGAGAGGTGTGCATGGTCACTGAGTAGCTTCAACTGCCAGGTACAATCCTATGACTCCCTGATGATTTCTAATAAGGATGAAACAGGTCTATAGGTGTCTGGATTATCCATTAGACATTGGAGGCCTGGTCGTAATGAAGTGAGAAACAAAAACGCTTTGTCCGATATGCCACGAGTGCTACTTTCGTTTTTTTTAATATCCGCGTTTTTACAAAAATCGACCACTGTGCGAGTCCTCTTCTAAAAGACGGTCAAGTTTGCCGTAGCATGCGCCTTAGCGAGTTCGGTCACGTGATAGTTTCATCCAATAGCGTGCTCTAAAATAATACGAGTGACGTTTTTCACACGAGCTTTCCTACAACTCCCAACTACTGGGTCTAGTCGAGAGAACGGCTTCGCTTAAAAATTGTTGTTCGAGGCAGCTCTGCGCGTGCCCATAATAGTTTGGTGATTATTCGTTTTAGCGCGTTTATTGGTGGAAACTACTTTTCTTCTCTCAGGCGAATGATCACTTCCTATGACTTCCAGAATCGGTACCCAGGAGGGTTGAAATTCAATGTTATTGCCGAAGTTTTTGCAGCTGCGAACAAGGATTTTGTAAATTTGTGTTGCTCTATTATTGACAAGAAACACTTTCAACTTAGATGGGTAATACTTTACCCATGGTAGCCGAACATTTAGATTTAATACTGTTTATTTTACCAAAATAAAAGAAATAATTTAATTTAGATAAAAGAGGGAAGAATTATTATAAAGAATTCAACAGTGATTGATGCAGAATAATGATTTTGTTTCTAATTCAGTTCTCTAATTTATAAAGCTAAAGGGATCAAAATTAATATTTCGGAAGTAGAACAAGGGATAAATTTTAAAATAACTCGTTTAAAATTAATATGTAAATTTCTCTTTCATCAATCCATAAGCTCTCTTCATTAACAGTTTTTTCGAAACATTTTAGACGATATTTATTTTTTAATAACTTTAGGTATAAGTTTTTGCACAGACAGAAAATTAGCTCCAAAAGTAATACTTTACACATGATGTGTTCAAAGCACTTTGAACTCGAATTTGTGGTACCTATAAACAGTTTGTGACGGATAAATATTGGTCCAATATAAATAAGGTAGCAGATGTCTAGCCGGTAACTTTTTGTCTAAGTTGGGAATACTGGCCTATCAGTCACATAACCGATATACCACAATAGTGGTAAACCGTTGCTGGATCAGTAACAAAAATATATTGGCATGATCAAGGATTTTTGTCACATAGTCATTGGTCCAATATAGTTCGTCTCCATCTAACCAGCAACTTTTAAATGTAATAGTAACTAGTTACTTAAATCCTAAAATATGGTTTTAATAAAATCAAAAATATATTTTTGTGCTCCAAAAACCATGACATCAATATATTCTAAGAAAAAACAAAAGTGTGACGATGGCGGGATTCGAACCGTTAACCTCCAGACTACCAAGCCAACGCGATAACCGCTGGCCCATTGCGGCTATAAGAAAATTTTAAATTTTTTCAGTATATTAACGTTTTGTCTGAAGATATTTAGTCAACCAATAACGGAAAGACGTAGTTTTTTCTTCAATGGCCCAACAAAGTGAACGAATATCGGAGGGACGTAGTTTTTTCTTCAAGGGCTCGGCATCAAAGCCCGGTATATTTAAGATGAAGATCCTACTTCGTCGATTCAACATCGTATTAGAGTTTGCGAAACACTAATATTAAAGATAGTCAGTGAGCCACTAATGTATGGTCCAGTATCCGAGAAATGCAGTTTTTCCTTTAATGGCTCGTCAAAAAGTCCGGTGTATTTAAGATGAATATCCTTCTTCGTCGATTCATCATCGGATGGGAGAGACGTAGTTTTTTCTTCAATGGCTCAATAAAAAAGTCCGTTGTATTTAAGATAAATAAAAGTGAATAATCATTGTAAACAATGTTATGATCTTAAAGTGAATTTTCATTATAAACTTATTATAAAATGTAAATGTAAACCTAAAAAGATGTCACGTGTACAGAATAGTATTATGTCACGTCAACATGTCATAGTTGAATGAATTCTTAAATAAATGTCACTTTTCATCCGAACTTCTGTGTTTCTGTCTTGTCCATTTTTGTCACAATCTCAAATACTTTAAAATAAAAGTATTATATTGTATTATTTTTAGATATTATTTTTTTGCGATTAGGCATACCATTGATAATACCATCAAATAAATTTAATTTCAACTATTTTATTATTTGTTTTTTTGCTCTTCTGTAAAGTTTAAAAAATTGACATCTGATATTCTAAGCCTAGGTCGTCCTAGATACTCTTTTATTTATATAAGTTATATGACCACCTTATACTGACAAACTAGTAAAGACGTTACAAAGCTGCTGAGTCTGCAACCCTATGGAATATTTCTTCGAATCTTTATATTTTATTAACATGTGTTTTACCATTTTTAAGTTACTTTTAGTTTTAGTCTAGAATTAGATTTGATAGAAATCACTTGTATAATTTTGAACAAGAAAATTATAATTTTTTAAAAACGGTTTTACGGAGACTCGTCTTTTAAGTGGCGCAGTCGGTAGGATTCCCAATCGCGATAAATGAATATTATTGACGGTTCGTCTTAACGATTTATTGGGATTCTACGAACAAATAAATAACAAAAAGGTGCCGGGCGGTTCGCGAATTCGAATTGTTTGGATCAAGAGGAAGTTCCAGTTGAGTGAACTGAGTAGCTCAACGAGAAGATTTACCGAAGGATTATTGAACGTACATCAATACCGGAAGTATTTGCATCAGTGCCCTTTGAATGGATATCAGAGGACAAATGCTTGGACAGATCTTGATAGTTTCACTGTAAGTAATACTTTTAATGTCATTTAGAGGTTCCGTTTTCGAAAATTCTGATATTTCAAATTCTGATTCTGACTCAATAAAAGACGAAGAACAAACTTGTGTAAGTCAAAGTTCAGACCCGAAAATTGATATATTTTTATCGGAATTGATAGGAAAAGTTAACTTAGGGCTAGATTTAGGACCAAATTATAATATCTCTACAAATCTGCAAGCAAATTTAACAAAAATGGCTACACCACAACTAAAATCTGAGTATTTAAACATGATCCCCGAATTTCATGGGGAACCAGAACTATTAGCCAGATTTATAGAAATATGTGAAAAATTAATCACCAAATTTTACAACACCGCTGATACTAGCGATTTTCAAAATGAATATTTGATGTCGAGTATTTTGGGTAAAATTAAAGGTGAAGCGGCAATAAATATTGCCTCAAACACCATTTCTAGTTTTGTGGATTTAAAAGAAGCTCTTCTTAATACGTATGGGGATAAACGCGATCTTTTTACGCTTGTTATCGAAACTACAGAAATGAAACAAGGAAATGAATCGCCGTTCGATTTTTACAACAGATTACAACACCAGTTAAATCACCAAACTTCTTATCTTTCCACTCACGGCTCGGCTGATGAAAGAAAAATCATGGGTGTGTTTTGTAGAGGGTTATCTTTAAGAGTTTTATTACGCGGTTTAAAAGAGCCTGTTGGGTCCTTAATGCGAACTAAAAATCCAATAGATATGAATGATGCGCTTAAAATGCTTACAAACGATTTTCAAATCGAAAGTGCCCAAAAATTTCAAAATTCGAAACCATTACATAATAACACCAATCACACTTTAAACAGACCACGACCCAACCAACCTTTACAGTTAACAAATTATCCTCATAACCAGCTTGCTTCCACTTCGAATTACAGACAACCACAATTAATATACAAACCCGAACAAAATAAAAATTATTTTGCAAGAAATCCAAACCAAACAAACGTATTTAGGCCTAATCAAATACCCATGTCAAAATTATCGAAATCAACGCCCATGAGCGGCATATCAAACCAAACCTTTAGACCCCAACAAAACAAAAACTTTCCTTATCGACCAATGCAAAATTACGCTCAAAATAATCAATCAAAACCCCGGTCAAACTTCGTAATCGAAGAAATAAATAATATCGATGACCAATCGGCGGACGACCCTACAATCGAATATCCGGAGGAAGAAAATCAGTATCTTTACACGGATTACACCGAATATTCTCAAAACGATCACGAGTTAAACGAGTTTTTTCAGGAACCAGCCTCGGAACCCCCGAATACGAATTAATGAACCTCACTAATAGTGAAAATAAACTACCTTATATTATTTTTCCAGAGAATAATCTAAAAATTCTGATAGACACGGGTAGTACTAGATCTTTTGTAAAACCAGAAATCGCACAAAAATATTTCCAAAAATCGATAAAAAATGACCCATTTCAAATCTCAACTGCTCACGGTACCTCCATAGAACATTTTAGCACGCTTATTCCCTGTTCAAAAATATTTAATGTGGATACAAAACAATTAAAATTTTATATTTTTGATTTTCACAACTATTTTGACTGTTTGTTGGGGATAGACAATCTGTCCTTATTAAAAGCAAATATTGACCTTGAGAAAAACAACTTAATTACTCCCAATTCTCAAATAAAATTAAAATTTCATAATTCGTCAAAAAACACCAATATTTTATTCTTGCAACCAAGGTCAGAACAAGTAATTAAAATGAACATAAAAAATATCGAAAATGGTGACGTAATAATCCCATACACAAAAATTTCAAATTTAGAAATCCCGCAATGCCTTACGACGGTAAAAAAACTATGAGGCCATTTGCACGATCTTAAACCCAACCGAAAAAAATTTAAAAGTTGAACTTTTTGACTCTTTAGAAGTCATTGATTTTAACGAGTATGAAATTCAAGAAAAACCTACACCAAACCTTAATAACGTTAACGTAAATAAATTTAAATTTGATGTTTCGAAAATTAGAACCGAGCACATGAACAGCGAAGAATGCAAATTGACAATCGAATTATTAAAAGAGTATTCGGATATTTTTCATATCGACGGAAATCAGTTAACTTTTACCAGCCAAATAAAACATTCAATAAAAACATCGGACGAAGTGCCAATTTACACTAAATCGTATAGGTACCCCGAAATTCACAGAAATGAGGTTAAAAGGCAGGTCCAAGAAATGCTCGAACAAAATATTATAAGACCCAGCTATTCTCCCTGGTCGTCACCAATCTGGGTGGTACCCAAAAAGTTGGACGCTTCCGGGAAACGTAAGTGGAGGATAGTTATCGATTTTCGTAAATTAAATCTTAAATCAATAGGCGACAAATATCCAATTCCAAATATATCAGATCTTCTTGATAAGCTTGGGCGCTGTCAATATTTCTCTACTCTTGACCTCGCATCAGGTTTTCACCAAATTGAGTTGGCAGAGGAAGACATTCCTAAAACGGCATTTAATACCGAAAATGGGCATTACGAGTTTTTAAGAATGCCTTTTGGCCTAAAAAATGCGCCTGCCACCTTTCAAAGGGTGATGGATAACATCCTTAGAGGTATCCAAAACGAACGCTGTCTGGTTTACTTAGACGACATAATAGTGTTTAGCACAAGTTTGCAAGAACACATAAATCGTTTAAGAGAAGTATTTGATCGATTACGACAAGCAAATTTTAAAGTGCAATTAGATAAGTCGGAATTTCTCAGAAAAGAAGTGGCCTACTTAGGACACATTGTTACACCTCACGGCGTGAAACCCAACCCTGAAAAAATTAAAGCGATATCTTGTTACCCGATACCTACTACACAAAAACAGATAAAACAATTCTTGGGTCTCGTGGGTTACTACCGTAAATTTATCGCGGATTTTGCGAAAATAACAAAACCTATGACTGTTTATCTAAAAAAAGATGCCATACTTGACCCGAAAAATCCCGCGTATATAAAAGCCTTCGAGACGTGCAAAAACATATTAATTAACGAACCCATACTACAATACCCAAATTTTGAGGAACCGTTTAACCTTACTACGGACGCTAGTAATTTCGCAATTGGCTGCGTACTTTCGCAAGGAAAAATTGGGTCAGATCTTCCAATCGCGTACGGTTCAAGGACACTTAATCAGTCGGAAATAAATTACTCCACAACCGAAAAAGAATTATTAGCTATAGTGTGGGCGGTTAAATACTTTAGACCCTATTTGTTTGGCCGAAAATTTAACATTATAACTGACCATAAACCACTCGAATGGCTAATGTCATTAAAAGAACCGAATTCTAGGTTAGTACGATGGAGCTTAAAGCTTGCGGAATATGATTTTGAAACCAAATACAAAAAAGGTTGCTTAAATCAAAATGCAGACGCTCTTTCGCGCGTGGAAATAAACACTAACGAGACAAAAAACGTAGACCCCCAAAATCCACAGGCTTGCTTAGATCGCTTGCGCGAATACGTCGAAAAAATAAACGAAAATTTGACAAATAAAAACGATCAAGAAAATCAATCGATCGTCGTTGAAACAGGAGACTTGGACGATCATAATAACGCGGTCGAAGACAACGTTAGCGACCAAACGGTACACTCCAGTCACGAAAACCCAATAATCGGAATACCAATAGTTGATTGCCCTGTAAATTTTGGAAAAAATCAAATATTTATTTCGGAAGTAAATTTTGCCCCTGCCAAAACTTCCATTACCAGATTATTCCTAACAAAACAAAGATTTCACGTTCAACTCTCTCAAAATAATTTCGAAAAAGATGTAGTCCAGTTTATTAAAGAGTACGTGGTTCCAAAAATAAAGTACTATGTTTATTTCGAAGACCCAATTTACGAAAAATTCAGTACTGTCTTACAAACTTATTTTAAAAACTCAGAAATTCAAATGATCAAATGCTCTAAAAAATTAATCGATGTTTTATCTGAAAACGAAATACAGGAAATGATACAAAATAATCATGAAGGGAAAACTAATCACAGGGGAATCGAAGAAACCGAAAAACGCATAAAAGCGCATTATTACTGGCCGAATCAATCTAGAACAATCCAAAATTATATAAACGAGTGTGAAGTCTGTCAACTTACAAAATACGATCGAAAGCCAATACGCGTAGAATACAATGTTACACCCACATCGATCAAACCTTTTCAGATTTTGCACGCAGATACTATCAGTTTGGAAAACAGCAAGTTTTTAACCATTGTCGATCCTTTCTCAAAATACGCGCAGGCCTATAAAATTGATTCTGCGCAAGGCATCGAAATAGCAAATAAATTATTAATTTATTTCTCTCATCATTGCATCCCAGAACAAATAGTTTTTGATAATGGCGGCGAATTTAAGAACTCCGTTATACGTGAACTACTTGAACTACATAAAATAAAAATTCATTTTATTTGTTCCCAGCACCCAGACTCCAATGGGATAGTGGAACGGTTTCATTCGACATTAATAGAACATATTAGACTTTTTAATAATCAAGAACAGTTTAAAAATGACCCTGTAGAAAATAAAGTAACCTATAGTATTTTAGCTTATAACAACACAATTCATTCGGTCACAAATTTAAAACCGTACGAGATAATTACTGGCCATTTTGGCAACGAGTCACCGTTTAATCTGGACATAAATAAACAACTTATCAATAACTATATTGAAAACCACCGCGAGAAAATAAAAACACTTTACGAAAAAATCAATCAAGATATACAAAATAAAAAACAAGGAGTCATTGACAAGGCAAACGAATCGCGCGAAAAATTACCAGAAATCCCCGAAAACGTGTATGTTAAAAATAAACAAAAACAGCAAAAGACAAAAAATAAATACAAAAAAGAAAAAATATCTAGTTTGGATCCTAATCTAAAAACAGCCAGAATACAAACTACACATCCCAACACATCAGACAAAATACACATTTCTAATATAAAAAGACCCAAAAAGAAAATTAAAATTAAACCTATTTCAGATTCCTCGCCACCCACGCAAGAGGGTCAGGAATAACGAACATTACGCAAAACCTAGGAGTTCTGCCAATCAATCTAGGCCATGCCAGACTTCAAAGGACAGAACACACATTTGTACATTACTATGACTTAGGACCCCTACTAAAAGAATACGAAAACATAAAATCGCAGCACCTATTACTGAAACGGACTTATGCGAATCTCACCGTGTTAGAAAGAGAAACATATAATTTTAACAAAATAGCCCATTTCTATAACCAATCAATTTTCGAAAAACTCGAAAACATAAATATTCACCAATCAAAACGAATTAAACGAGGCCTTATTGATAGTTTAGGTTCGGTTATTAAGGGAGTAACAGGAAATCTAGACTCAAACGACGGGAATAAAATTTACAGCATAATAGATCACATGCAGCGTAATGAGAAGAGCATTCAAAATCAATTATCATTGCAATATTCAATAAATCAAAATATAATTAACCAATTTAACAAAACTGTCCAAAATATTCAGCATAATGAACTTATGTTAAGGTCAAAAATTTTGCAAATGCATTCTATAATCAAAAACGGTGCTACCTCAGATGATGCAATTTTTATCAAAACATTGTACAATGAACTAATCTTGCTTTATAGTAGCGTGTTAGGCATTTTCCGAGAAGTAGAAAACTCACTGACCTTTTGTAAATTAAATGTGATGCATCCGAGTATTATAAGCTCGAAAAATTTAATTTTAGAATTAAAAAGAATATCCGAATTTTATAAAAATCAATTTCCTTTCGAAATTAAAACAGAGGATATTTTCTATATTGAGTCTATGATAAAAATCAATTGTCATATAGATAATAATAAAATTATGTACTTCCTATCAATTCCAATCGATACCGAAGAACAATTTGACTTGTTTCACTTAATATCAATTCCCTCAAAAATCAGATCGGATTTTGTAACAGTTTTACCAAATAATCAATACCTCTTAAAATCGCGAATAAATAATCAAATTAAACCTCTAAACGGCAAATGTATTACCCAAGGTAAATCATTTCACTGTCCTAGCTATTTATTAAGCAACAGCCAAGCACTCTGCGAAAGGAGTATTATTATGCAGGGAACCGCCGACACCTGCACACTGACCAAACTGAAAATTGAAGAAAATCATATGGAAATCATTTCGGAACTAAATAAATATTTGGCAGTTTTTCCTTTTGCGGAAAATCTTCAAATTACTTGCCAAAAGCAAACTGAAGTCAAGGAGCTAAGAGGCATTTTTCTGATCACCGGAAACACATGCAAACTGTTATTTAAAGGAAAACAACTGCATTTTCAAGAAAAAACAATTGGCAGTCCCTTAATAATCAATTCACCCATATTGGAAATCAGTCATCAAGAATTACCTAAATTCAGTATTGATTTGAAAAAATTGGAATTTGATAAACCAATCATCAACCCTTTGGTTCCCTTATATAAAGAAAATACACTATCCGACTTGTACGTGCCTAGTGGTTGGACAATCTGTCTTTATGTCATATTGGTTACAGCCTTTACGTACTTTTGCTACTACAAAAAACGAGGAAAAAATAAGCAAACTTCGACTTTGGAATCTTCCGAAAGGGAACATGTTAGAGTTATCCTCCCAGGGGAGGCTTCCTTCTAAGGGTGGAGGAGTTATATGACCACCTTATACTGACAAACTAGTAAAGACGTTACAAAGCTGCTGAGTCTGCAACCCTATGGAATATTTCTTCGAATCTTTATATTTTATTAACATGTGTTTTACCATTTTTAAGTTACTTTTAGTTTTAGTCTAGAATTAGATTTGATAGAAATCACTTGTATAATTTTGAACAAGAAAATTATAATTTTTTAAAAACGGTTTTACGGAGACTCGTCTTTTAAGTTATATACAGGGTGATTCACGACGAAATGCAAATATTTTAATGGTAAGTATTACAGGCCAGGGGCAGGCAACTCATTTCCAATGCTAAAGTTTTTTTTGAGTCTTTTTGTCAAATATTGCAAAAATGATAAAAAAAAACACATCTCGGAAACCAGCAAACGTATTTACTTTAATTTTGGCACACATAAAGAACCCCAAAAGCCACTTCTACGTATTTAACGCATTAGGTCTCAGTTTTTTTTATAAAAAAATAAAATAATCCAAACTCCAATCCTGAGATATTAAGGTTTCAAACAATATTACGTTTTAACTTACTAAAAACGTATTTTTAGATGAAAACAAGTTTAGGCATAGATAAATCAACACCCATCCTCCCCAAGCCAAAAAAAGAATGGGACAGAGCCGGATTAATATTTTTTTAATTTATTTTTATAAAATATACAAACACATACTTTTAATTTATTAATAAACTCTATTTTAGTTTAAAATCCGTTTTTGGAATTGATTTGAAGTCGTAGTCAAACCATTAAAATTTCAGGCCCGGACTAATATTTATTTGATTTTATTTGTCCTTATTGGAAAATAACATTTTTTTATACCTCATTTGGAGATTTTGATATCAAAACATATAAGGCAAAGGATATTGCTATAAGTATTTTTTTTTAATTGATCATCATCTACAAAACCGTCCAAAGATTAAAACCACGAGATAATGTACAGGGTGATCTACTATAAATGATACCGCCACTTTTATTTGTTATTAGGCATGTTTTAAAAACTGTTTGGTACAAAAGCTGAATAACTTTTTCCAGCCTTTTAGAATATGTATGCCAATGTTGACATTGTCATTGCAAATGTCAAATTTTGACACAAGGTTTCTTATTTTAAATAAGATATCCTATATTTTATCGAATTTTTAAATTCCTCGTTTTCTTCTGATTTCAATAACTTTTTTATAGCATGCTTAATAAGGGATAAAAATGGCGGTAGTATTTATGGTAGATCACCCTGTACATTATCCCCTATTTGTAATCTTGGGACGGTTTTGTAGATGATAATCAATTTAAAATTTTTTATTGTAACATCCTTTGTCTTGTATGTGGGGGACCGCCGTACACTAGTGAACAGCGTATTGGAGTGCGGAATGAAACATCGCATACGAGGCGGTTGGCGGCCCCCCACTTCTCAGCAGCTATGTTGTCGACGTTGTGCTTAGAGTAACAACAACGAGGCAGAAGCAGGTTGACCTGGGAAATTGTCGGATTCACATGGTGGACGGCCGGGGATCCCGAATCGAGCTCTCTACAGCGAAGATGCCGAAAGATTTGACTTGCGCTTTCGGGCAGTGGGAATATTCCGAGGCAGAAGGCTGAGACTTCGACCAGTTTGGATGCAGAAGGTAGTCGGAATTCCGCCAAGTCTAGGGTCTCTGCAGCGCATATGCCAAAAAGATGTAACCTCCGCTCTCGGTCAGCGAGGAACATTTCAAGGCAGAAGGCTGAAACTTCGGGCACTTTGGATGGGTGACTGGTAGGACTTTGGCCATTCTGAGTGTGGAAAAACCCCGAGGGGCGAACCGCTGGCCAAAATTATGTACACCAATTCCAAACAATACCTCTAATTCCAACAATTCCAATTCCAATTCCACCAGTTCCAGGTTCAATTCCACAAATTCCGTCAATTCAACTACTAAACACCAATTCCAGGTCCAATTCTACTAATTCCTTCAACTCCATCAATTCAGTTTCAATCTAAGCAGTATTTTTTAACCAGTCAACATATCAGTTTTGAAATAATAAAAAATAAAAATATAAAAATATATTTAAAAACATTTGGAAACTTATTTGATTTTTAAACGATACAAAATATTATAATCTCTTCAAAAAAGTTAATAAAAAATCTAAGTTTCAAAAAAATATTTAAAAAAAGTTTAAGTAACTAAAATCTAACAACAACAAACGGCCCTTACAAATCTAACATAATTAAAAATTTTTTAATAAATTCTTATTGCTTAGTGGGTTTGTATTTTTTCTCAATGTTATTTAGATCTTACCGCTTCAGCTGAAAAGATCCATTTCCGATTACATATATGGGACCGTAGAAAATAAATTCTTTCTCAATTGTATCTATGTCGTCCTTCTTTGGCCATACAAATTCAGATAGATTTTGACTCAAAAAGTTGATCGTATATTTGTTACTTGCAATCTCTATTACTCTTCCAATGTATCACATTTGTGCATAGGTAACGGCATAATATTTTTCTAGTTCTATATTAATTTTCATTTTTTTCTCTGATGTATCGTCGATATCATTCTCTCTGTCACTTTCTTCCAGTAGCAGGTCCTCATCGGAATCTCTCAATGAGAAAGCGTCCGATTCTTCGTCTGATTCTGTTTCATATTCTTCGTTTGCTGTATTTCGGTTAATGGCTGGTTTTTTTGTTTTACTTTTGGTAGTACGTTCTCTTAGACATTTAGGAGGCCTAACGATAAATCTTTGCAGACGGTCATTACTAACTCGTCCGCTCCACCCTCTTAGCAACCAACATAAAGTAGATTTTTTTACAATAACATTTTTTTGATCAAGTTTTACAGACGTAGAAATTGAAATTGTTAATTTTAATTGCCTCAACTTCCTCCACTGTCTCATCTGCTTCATACTCGATTACATCTGCATCTTGGTTTTCTGATATATTTATATTCAAGTTGTAAACATCAATCCTATCCGTTTAACTCATAGTTTCTTAATATCTTTTGCTGCATGTTTTAGTGCTCTATTCACTATTTCACCAATGTTTAGACCATCTATATTCTGCTGAGTGCATGGATTTAAGTTCTTAAATCTTTTTTTTCTTCTCTGGGGAACAGAAACTCTTCCTGAACGTCAATAATAATCGAATTTATGGTATATATTCTAGTAATTCTATGAGTTAAGTCTTTAATGCTAAAATTAATGACAGTAGAGAAGCATGATGTCATTAAGCGGGAGGCTCGAAATGTTTTTTCGCACGGCTGGCTACTCATATCCACCAAATTAAACAACTTTGTATCTAGTTTTAATTTAAATTCCAAAATAAGTTTAATTAACGTATGAACGTTGAGTTCAATGCAAGTGTAGCAGTTGGTGGTCAAAAAGTTATCTTTTAGCGTAAGATCATGATTTTTTTTAACATCAGCTCGCCAGTACCTTAGAATAGAGATAGTGTACCAGGCTCTATAAACTCGTTCATCAAGAGATATATTTCCTAAAAAAGCCGTTAAAATATAGCGCATAATTTTTAAATACAGAGCTGTTCCTGGGGCATTGGGTATGTTTTATATCATATCTGTCACTCATTCTGAGCAAAGTTTTTCCGCTGCTGCAAAGTTCATCTTATCTTCGGGCTTAAGATCTGACATTGTTAACATATGTTTATCTTTTGAACAGGTATTTATTAATTCTAATAAGTGTTACTTAGCTTTCTCTCCTATTTTCAAATTTATTTTGGCATTTAAAAGTCGTACCCTCATTTTAGTTCAAACATGAACAAAATCTTGAAAGTAGCAATATTCAGATTTAGTGTCCATATGAAACCACTCCCATTCTCCGTGAGAACTCATACTTCCTAAATGTGCCTGATATCATCGATTTTAGCAGTTTCACCATCTGATAAAATCCCATGATTTTTATTTCAAATTTTTTGGCTTCTTTTTTTATGTAGTTCCATCGTTGCATTGCATCACTATGTGTGAATTTGTTTGACCTTCCAAACAAACTTACACAATATGACGCTGTATTCGGTGTGAGCAGCTGTGCAACTATAATATAAGCATAGTTAGCTGCAGTCTCCTCTTCGAAAAATCTTCTTATGGTATCTAAAGATGTCGCAATGAAAACGTCTTTGAGTGGTTAACTATTTTTAAATGGTAAAACAAATCCTACTACTTTGTTTGTTGTGGAATCATATTCAATCCGCTCAACCACTCTCGTGCCGTCCTCAGACATCCAAGCTACTTTGGGAAGATTTCGTTTCTCCAAAAATCGAGATTAATCCTTAAAATCAAAGTTTCCTTCCATGAGTCTAGTTTAGAACGTGTTTGATCATAAAACGTCGATTAAAACTTTAATCACGATTATATATCATGTGCGCTGCACATAGGGGTGAAAATTGAATAAATTATTTTAAGATCATTTCAAAAAAAATTTTGCGTAAGGTCACAAACAATTAACAAAACTTCCCTCGCTTATGTGAAGAACACAAAGCGAGTTTAAGGATTCTCGCTTGCTACGTTGGCGGGTTCGATTCCCGTCGGTTGCGGATGTCGGGTGTTGCAAGACATTTTAGAGGATTATCCTCTGGGGTTCAAGCTGGTCGAGGACCGGTCCCAATTGATCTTAGTAGTGTAAAGTGGACCGTTATCAAATGAACACAACAATCTCTAATTTAGTGGGTAGACTCGAGGGTAGACTGAAAACGGTAAAAGTTAAAAAAATTAACAAAAAAAGTATTGGGGGGGGTTGAATATTTGAAAAGAAAAATTTGGAGGGGTCTAAAAGATTTTTAAAGAAATATGGAGGGGGGGGGCTCAAAAATTTAAAAAAAATTGGGAGGGAGGGAGATTGCATCGCCTTCGATTTCCGGGTAAACACTTCGAGCTGCTGGGAAGAAATAGTTTACCTTCTAGACCAAGTTCTGCTGAGAGGGTAGCGATGTTAGATAAATGCAAGTCAACATGTAGCAGAACTACCCTTCGGAGGGGGTGTGAAGCCGGCGGTCCTATGTGAATACTTGCTACGCAGTCTAAAGATCCCTGCCCTCGACAAAGAGGTGGCAAAATGAAGTCCTCTTAGAGAAAGTAAACTTGCATCCTAAGGGGCACGTGCATCAGTCGGGGGTGCACGGGGGGTATGGCAGAAAGGGTCCATTATGCGGCCTAATTGCCAGGTCTATGGACTCCCATCTACTGCTGCTACTGCTGCTGCTGCTGCTGCTGCTCCTGCTCCTACTCCTACTCCTACTCCTACTCCTACTCCTACTCCTACTCCTACTCCTACTCCTACTCCTACTCCTACTCCTACTCCTACTCCTACTCCTACTCCTACTCCTACTCCTACTCCTACTCCTACTCCTACTCCTACTCCTACTCCTACTCCTACTCCTACTCCTACTCCTACTCCTACTCCTACTCCTACTCCTACTCCTACTCCTACTCCTACTCCTACTCCTACTCCTACTCCTACTCCTACTCCTACTCCTCCTACTCCTACTCCTACTCCTACTCCTACTCCTACTCCTACTGCTACTGCTACTGCTACTGCTACTGCTACTGCTACTGCTACTGCTACTGCTACTGCTACTGCTACTGCTACTGCTACTGCTACTGCTACTGCGACTGCTACTGCTACTGCTACTGCTACTGCTACTGCTACTGCTACTGCTACTACTACTACTACTACTACTACTACTACTACTACTACTACTACTTGATTTCTTATCAGGACAAATAAAACACCGGGAATGAAATTTTAATGATTTGACTTCGACTTCAAATCAATTGCGAAAACAGATTTCAAATTAAAATAGAGTTTATTACTAAATTAAAAGTATGTGTTTGTATATTTTATAAAAATAAATTAAAACATATTAATCCGGCCCTGTACCCGCCTGTTTTTTACATGTGTAGGATGGGTGTTGATCGAGGTGTTGAGTTATTTATGCCTAAATTAGTTTTAACCTAAAAACAGGTTTTTAGTAATTTAAAATGAGATATTGTTTGTAACCCTAATATCTCAAGATTGGCATTTGGATGGTTTAATTTTTTTTTTATAAAAAACTGAGACTAGACGCGTTAGATACAATCTTAGGGTTTTATAGTACCATCCTTTAGCTTTTATATGGTAGTACCATAATTTGCAAATTGCAGTATACAGGGTGTTGTTTTTAACAAAAATATATAATACTAAAAATTTTTTAGTCCGGAACTGATATTTTATTTCTTATATACATTTGTAGAAGCGGCCTTTGGGGCTCCTTATGTGTGCCAAATTTAAAGTACATACGGCTATTGGTTTTCGAGATACGTCCGTTTTTATTTTTGCAATATTTTCATAAATCACACTGTATATTTAAAAAAGACTAAAAAAAAATTTTAGCATTGGATATGATTTGCTCCTGGCCTGTAATACTTAATATTAAAATATTTGCATTTCGTCATGAATCACCCTGTATATAGTATGCCTCGAAGGTTGTATGTGATCATTTCATGCTTCCTTAAGAAATTCTCCCATAACAAGACCTAATAGCAGAAACTGAGAAAGAAAACACTTCCTAACATGCTAAAAGTAAAGAAAAAAACTAGAATCAGATTCTGTTTGTTTCTTTTGCTAGTAAAGATCAGTTAACTGCTTTTTTAAGACTAACCAACTATTATACTGATTTTTACTGGCTAAAACAAAATAAAATCGGTATCTACTTTTTTTTCTTTACTTTTAGCATGCATGAAGTGTATTTTGCTCTTAAGTCTTAAAATGGGAGCATGAACTGGCCATAATAACTTTTGAGCTACACGTAAATAAGTCTTTTTTTTCCTCACTGTAAGTGTTATTAAAGTTAAACATTTATTATAAAGAAAAAAAAACAGTTTTCGGTAAAAAGTCCTGTACTTACCCAAAGGATGGCGCCACTAACTCTCCAAAAGTTAGTAGCATTGGAAAGTTCATTATATTGTAGGTGTTATGTGGTCTCGGTCATGATCAGAGTACTGTTTAATATACCTACTACTTTATAAAATTTGTTTGACTGTTTGTTTTAGGACTTAAAGTTTACTTAACTTCTCGCCCCATACCTTCCCGTGTGCAAGAAAATTATTATTTTCTGTATTTTTTTTTTTTTGGTAGATCGACTAAAACGAAATATGTTTTTTTTTATGACTTAACCCAATCAAACTCAATAATCTTTTTATTAGGGGGTTATAACACGCTATAAATAGTTATTTACGTCTAGTCTGGGAATAAACGATTTGTAGCAGAGGTTGAGATGATTATTTTGTAAAATTAACTTCAAGGGCGTCAAGGGTGTGTATCATAAAAAAAGTTAATTCTATCGTGCCTACGAGTAAAGTGGTAGTTTAGCAACTATTAATTTTGGAAGAAAACAAGAAAATTGTTGGCAATTTCATAACTTTATTCAGTGACGTTAAATACATAAAATTATGCAGAAAAGATTTGTGGCGTAGAGAGCAGAGGGTGAAGGAATAAATCGGAAAAAGGTTTTTTTTCGACCAGAATTTAAACTCGGGACCTCTTGAACACCAATCTAATGCTCTACTAACTGAGTTATCGAGGAACTGGAGTTTTGACTAGCTATTCGGATATCCTTTCGTCCGATTCATTTGTTAGTAGTGGGGATATCTTTGAAACTTACTGCGGCTTTAAAAACCTAGAGATGTTATAAAGACAAGGAGGTACATATTCGCGATTATTAGTTGCATGAAATTTCTATTTATCTATCAACCAACAATACACGATATATAGCGTTTTATTGGAGGTGTCAGATGGCGAATTTCCAACTAATAATTTCAGGCAAAAATATTTACAAAATGAAGGGAAATTTGAGCGCCCTAATATATTTACAGAAATGATTTGTGGCATAGAGGGCAAAGTGTGGGGGAATAAATGGGAAAAAAGTTTTTCCTCGAACAGGATTTGAACCCGGGACCTCTAGAATACCAGTCTAATGTTCTACCAGAAATGGAGAAAAATATAAGTCTTCAAATAGTCCAGAACACTCAAATTTTCTGTGTGTTCTCCATATTTATTTAAAATAAGTGAATATTATATGTTTAATTTAGAATGTAGGTATATTATTTTCATTAATATATCTATTAGCGTAATACCTACATTTTAAGAACAAAAAGTACGTACTACGGACGTATTATATGTACGTACTTTTCTGGAGGTCCATCATCTTACTGTGAGTGACGTAGTATATACAATTAAACAAAAACAAAAAAGTTCATATAATATGGTCGTCAAAACTTAGTGGTTCCGGAGATTTACCACGTTTAAGTTAATCACAGTTTGGCAACAATGCGCTTTTAATTGCGAGAAAATTAAAGGATATAGCGGCGCGGCAGGCTGCATCGTAAATATCAACATATCACCCTTAAAGTATATTTTTTCACATCTTAAATATTATTAATTATTTAAAAATAGTAAAAAGCAAAAAAAAATAAATGTGTACTTATCATTGGTTTAAGTGCCTCGTCTGGTAGTAAAAATTTATTTAATTGTTCTTTTTGGTATCGAAATAAAGTTTTATTATAAAAAAATGTACCAACACCTGTCACAGAATTTTCAAAGCTCTTTTTAATTGGTCAAAACTCTTTTTTTATTATTTGGTTTTTGGCAAACACTCAAAAAAACACTTGTTTTAAGCATTTGTCTCTATACTTGTAGAGCACACTCCCTTTTTTTTCTAAATTAAAAACACCTGTCACACAGTGTTTAAACTGTTTTTAATTTGTAAAAGCTCTTTTTTTATTATTTGAGCTGCAAGATTTGAGTTTCTGCGAGTTCTACCGTATACTAATAGCTTGTCAACGTATTCCTGATGGAGAACATTTTTAATTTGGTTTAATTTCACACAAAACGCACAAAATGCGTGCTGTACTTGTAGAGAGGAGAGAGAGGGTCGGAGGTCAGTATCACGTATGCAGCGAATTGCTTTGTTGCCAAGTTTTTTTTTAATCTTTAACTCAAAGGAAATCATTATTATATTTTTTATTAATATTCTCTAAATCTAGAGGATTTAGAAAAAATATTATTTGGAAATGGCCCTATTGTAAAATGTTTAAAGTTAGACGTGAAGATTTCTAAAATTCTTTAAAGTAATTTAGACAAGAATCTGTTTAATTTTGCCCCATAAGTCATATGAACTCTTTAAAAGGATGACTATATTTACACCCTGTATTATAATTAGAAAATCTATTTAAATTATCTTTTTAAAACATAAAAATCCATGAAGAGACCTGTTGACACATCCTAAATTATAAAAAAAATTCAAAAAAACTTTCTTAAAACGCATTTTTTTGGTAAAATGTCACTTTTCAAGATCATTGAAGGTCACACAATTTTGGGTTTCTCCCTATCAGATTATAATATAAATTTGAGTATAATTTTGTTTTTCTGGGAAATCTACAATTTAAAAATATACATCTTCGCTCCTATATATTCGACCATCGATTCGCTCGACTAAAATTTTAGAAAATTTTCTAAAGAATAAGAGTGCCGAATTTCATGCTTTCTGCACAAAATGAAAAACTCAATGCTACATGAGATTTAAGCCAGATTTCCTAATGTCGTTCGTAAAACCACCGTACCGGTGGTAGTGGTAAGTTAGTCCAAAATTGTAATTTTTTTGAAAAATGAAGAAAAAATTGAAGATTTTTTATTTAACTCTCTCCAAGGTTATCGGTACCAAGCTGGTTGTGGGTACCATAGGCAGTTCCTAGTAGAAAATTTATCACAATGTACACAGGTGGCACAACGTCAAGTTATTTCAAAATTGTATTTTTTTTTAATTAAGATTTTTTATTTAAAACTCTCGAAGGTAATCGGTACCAAGCTGATAGTGGGTATCATAGTTGGTTCCTCGTAGAATAGTTATCGTAAAGTAGATAGGTGGCACAACGTCAAGTTAGTCGAAAATTGTAATTTTTTTGAAAAATTAAGAAAAAATTGAAGATTTTTTATTTAACTTTCTTTAAGTTAGTCGGTACCAAGCTGGTAGTGGGTACCATGTGCATTTCCCAGTAGAACATTTATCACAATGTACCCAGTTGGCGCAACGTCAGATTAGTCCAAAACTGCATTTTTTTTGAAAAATTAAGAAAAAATCTTTAAGGTAATCGGTACCAAGCTGGTAGTGGATACTATAGGTGGATTCTATTACCATATTTATCATAATGTATCCAGGTGTCACAACGTCAAGTTAGTCTAAAATTGTAATTTTTTTGAAAAGTTAAGAAAAAGTTTAAGATGTTTTATTTAAAACTCTCGAAGGTAATCGGTACCAACCTAGTAGTGCGTACTATAGGTGGTTTCTAGTTGAATCATTATTACAACGTACCCAGGTGTCACAACGTTCAGTTAGGTACCAAACTGGTAGTGGGTACTCTAGGTAGTTCTTAGTAGAACATTTATCACAATGTACCTAGCTGGTACAACGTCAAATTAGTCCAAAATTGCAATTTAAAAAAAAAATAAGGAAAAGTATAAGATGTTTTATTTAAAACTCTCAAAGGGAATCGGTACCAAGGTAGTAGTGGGTACCATAGGTAGTTCCTAGTGCAATATTTATCACAATGTATCCAGGTGGCACAACGTTAAGTTAGTCCAAAATTGCAATTTTTTTGAAAAATTAAGGAAAAAAATTAAAGATTTTTGATTTAAATCTCTCGAACCTAATTGGTACCAGGCTGGTAGTGGATACTATAGGTGGATCCTAATACAACACTTATTAAAATGTACCTAGGGGGCACAACGTCAGGTTAGTTTGAAATTTGTGTTTCTTTTTTAATAATGTTCTACTAGGAACTGCCTATAGTACCCACTATCAGCTTGGTACCGATTACCTTGGAGAGAGTTAAATAAAAAGTCTTCATATTTTTTTCATTTTTCAAGAAAATTACAATTTTGGAGTAACTTGACGTTGTGCCACCTATCTACTTTACGATAAATTTTCTATTAGGAAGTGCCTATGGTACTCACTACCAGCTTGGTACCGATTACCTTCGAGAGAGCTAAATAAAAGATCTTCATTTTTCAAAAACAGATTTTTGTATTTGCCCACTACCAGCTTGGCACCGATTATCTTCGAGAGTTTTAAATAAAACATCTTAAACTTTTTCTTAATTTTTCAAAAAAAATACAATTTTGGACAAACTTGACGTTGTGCCCCCTGGGTACATTATGATAAATATTGTACTAGAATCCACTTATAGTACCCACTACCAGCTTTTTCAAAAAAATTACAATTTTGGAATAATTTGAGGTTGTGCCACTTGGGTACATTGTGATAAATGTTCTACTAGAAACTGCTTATGGTACCCACTACCAGCTTGGTACCGATTATCTTGGAGAGAGTTAAATAAAAAATCTTCAATTTTTTCTTAATTTTTCAAAAAAATTACAATTTTGGACTTACTTGACGTTGTGCCACCTATTTACTTTACGTTAAATGTTCTACTAGGAACCGACTATGATACCCACTACCAGCTTGGTACCGATTGCCTTCGAAAGTTTTAAATAAAAAATCTTCAATTTTTTCTTAATTTTCCAAAAAAAAAATGCAATTTTGGACTAACTTGACATTGTGCCTCCTGGGTACATTGTAATAAATGTACTAGAAACCACCCAAGGTACCCACTACCAGGTTGGTACGGATTAACTTTGAGAGATATAGATAACAAATTTTCAATTTTGTTCTTCATTTTTAAAAGAAATTGCTATATAGGACTAACTTGACGTTGTGGCACCTGGATACATTGTGGTAAATATTCTACTAGGAATTTCCTATGGTACCTACTACCAGCTTGGTACTGATTACCTTCGAGAGATTTAAATAAACAATCTTCAATTTGTTCTTCATTTTTCAAAAAAATTGCAATTTTGGACTAACTTGACGTTGTGCCACCTGGGTACATTGTAATAAATATCGTACTAGGAACTACCTAAGGTTTCATCTACCAGCTTGGTATGGATTAGCTTCGAGAGATTTAGATAAAAAAATTTCAATTTTTTCTTAATGTTTCAAAAAAAGATTTTTTATTTAAATCTCTCGATGATAATCGGTACCAAGCTGGTAGTGATTACCATAGGCGGTTCTTAGTATATTATTAGTAAATTTGTTATCTATATCTCTCGAAGTTAATCCGTACCAACCTGGTAGTGGGTACCATGTGCAGTTCCTAGTAGAACATTTATCACAATGTATGCAGGTGGCACAACGTCAAATTAGTCTAAAACTGCAATTTTTTTGAAAAATCTCTCTCGAAGGTAATCGATACCAAGCTGGTAGTGGGTACTATAGGTGGATTCTAGTACAATATTTATCATAATGTACCCAGGTGGCACAACGTCAACTTAGTCCTAAATTTTAATTTTTTTTTTTTAAATTAAGAAAATGTTTAAGATGTTTTATTTAAAACTCTCGAAGGTAATCTGGACCAAGCTGGCAGTGGGTACTCTAGGTAGTTTCTAGTTGAATCATTATCACAATGTACCCGGGTGGCACAACGTCAAGTTAGTCCAAAATTGCAATTTTTTTGAAAAATTAAGGAAAAAAATTAAAGATTTTTGATTTAAATCTCTCGAACCTAATTGGTACCAGACTGGTAGTGGATACTATAGGTGGATCCTAATACAACACTTATTAAAATGTACCTAGGGGGCACAACGTCAGGTTAGTTTGAAATTTGTGTTTCTTTTTTAATAATGTTCTACTAGGAACTGCCTATAGTACCCACTATCAGCTTGGTACCGATTACCTTGGAGAGAGTTAAATAAAAATTCTTCATATTTTTTTCATTTTTCATTTTTCCGATTACCTTCGAGAGAGCTAAATAAAAAATCTTCATTTTTCAAAAAAAAAATTTTTTTATTTGCCCACTACCAGCTTGGTACCGATTACCTTCGACAGTTTTAAATAAAACATCTTAAACTTTTTCTTAATTTTTCAAAAAAAATACAATCTTGGACAAACTTGACGTTGTGCCATTATGATAAATATTGTACTAGAATCCACCTATAGTACACACTACCAGCTTGGTATCGATTACCTTCGTGAGAATTAAAAAAAATCTTCAATATTTCAAAAAAAATTGCAGTTTTGGACTAATATGACGTTGTGCCACCTGAGAATACTGTGATAAATGTTCTACTAAGAACTGCCTATAGTATCCACTACCAGTTTGGTACCGATTACCTTCGAGAGATTTAAATAAAAAAAATTTCAATTTTGTCTTAATTTTTCAAAAAACTTAAAATTTTGGAGTCACTTGACATTGTGCCACCCGGGTACATTGTGATAATGATTCAACTAGAAACTATCTATAGTACCCACTACTAGCTTGGTACCGATTACCTTGGAGAGAGTTAAATAAAAAATCTTCAACTTTTTCTTCATTTTTTAAAAAAATTGTAGTTTTGGACTAATTTGACGTTGTGCCACCAGGATACATGGTGACAAATGTTCTACTACGAACTGCACATAGTACCCATTACCAGCTTGGTACCTATTACCTAGGAGAGAGTTAAATAGAAAATCGTCAATTTTTTCTTAATTTTTCAAAAAAATTACAATTTTGGACTAACTTGACGTTGTGCCACCTATTTACTTTACGTTAAATGTTCTACTAGGAACCGACTATGATACCCACTACCAGCTTGGTACCGATTACCTTCGAAAGTTTTAAATAAAAAATCTTCATTTTTTTCTTAATTTTCCAAAAAAAAAATGCAATTTTGGACTAACTTGACATTGTGCCTTCTGGGTACATTGTAATAAATGTTGTACTAGAAACCACCCAAGGTACCCACTACCAGGTTGGTACGGATTAACTTCGAGAGATATAGATAAGAAATTTTCAATTTTGTTCTTTATTTTTAAAAGAAATTGCTATATAGAACTAACTTGACGTTGTGGCACCTGGATACATTGTGGTAAATATTCTACTAGGAATTTCCTATGGTACCTACTACCAGCTTGGTACTGATTACCTTCGAGAGATTTAAATAAACAATCTTCAATTTGTTCTTCATTTTTTAAAAAAATTGCAATTTTGGACTAACTTGACGTTGTGCCACCTATTTACTTTACGTTAAATGTTCTACTAGGAACCGACTATGATACCCACTACCAGCTTGGTACCGATTACCTTCGAGAGATTTAAATAAACAATCTTCAATTTGTTCTTCATTTTTCAAAAAAATTGCAATTTTGGACTAACTTGACGTTGTGCCACCTGGGTACATTGTAATAAATATCGTACTAGGAACTACCTAAGGTTTCATCTACCAGCTTGGTATGGATTAGCTTCGAGAGATTTAGATAAAAAAATTTCAATTTTTTCTTAATGTTTCAAAAAAAGATTTTTTATTTAAATCTCTCGATGATAATCGGTACCAAGCTGGTAGTGATTACCATAGGCGGTTATTAGTATATTATTAGTAAATTTGTTATCTATATCTCTCGAAGTTAATCCGTACCAACCTGGTAGTGGGTACCATGTGCAGTTCCTAGTAGAACATTTATCACAATGTACGCAGGTGGCACAACGTCAAATTAGTCCAAAACTGCATTTTTTTTGAAAAATCTCTCTCGAAGGTAATCGATACCAAGCTGGTAGTGGGTACTATAGGTGGATTCTAGTACAATATTTATCATAATGTACCCAGGTGGCACAACGTCAAGTTAGTCCAAAATTTTATTATTTTTTTTAAAATTAAGAAAATGTTTAAGATGTTTTATTTAAAACTCTCGAAGGTAATCTGGACCAAGCTGGTAGTGGGTACTCTAGGTGGTTTCTAGTTGAATCATTATCACAATGTACCCGGGTGGCACACGTCAATTTTAATTTTTTTGAAAAATTAAGAAAAACTGAATTTTTTTTATTTAAATCTCTCGAAGGTAATCGGTACCAAACTGGTAGTGGATACTATAGGCAGTTCTTAGTAGAACATTCATCACAATGTACCCAGGTGGCACAACGTCAAATTAATCCAAAATTGTAATTTTTTTGAAAAATTAAGAAAAAAAAATAAATATTGTTGATTTAAATCTCTCGAACCTAATCGGTATCAAGCTGATAGTAGGTATTATAGGTGGATCCTAATACAACATTTATCAAAATGTACCTGGGGGGCACAACATCAGGTTAGTGAAATTTATATTTCTTTTTTAAATGAAAAAAAAAGAATATTTTTAATCTCTCCAAACCAATCGGTGCCAAGCTGATAGAGGGTACCATAGGTGGTTCTAAAAGCAACATGTAGCACAATGTATGTAACACAAAATCAAGCTAGTCCCGCGTTAATTTATCAACCTCTTCTTCCTTCCTACATCCAGTTATTTTTTTCTTAAAACAATACAGAAGCACTGTTTTTACTTTCCATGCTTTATGCCCTTCATTTTGATACCCCACAAGCCATAATTTATAAGACCAATTTAGCATCAAGCAATCTCCCTTCCAAAATTTGATTTTTTCTTCAAAAATTAAAAAAAAAACTTTTTAGATTTAACGCAGGTTAATATCCCACAAGTCATATTTTAATGAATTTTAACCAATTGACCAATAATTAAAAACCGTTTTTAGATTCTACTGAGGATCTTACGCTCCATTCTATTCAATTTGATACCTCACAAGCCATATATTATTTTCCACGTCCAACAAAACTACCTCTCTTTCCCCACCCCTTGCAATTTTTTCAAAATTTGACAGCAATCAATGGACATTTGCATAGCAAATATTTCTACAAAATTTCGTTTATTTTAGACCACAAATAAGTCCAGAATTGCATTTTTAAAAAATCGCACAGTGTTTGTTTGGTCCCCTGTAATATTTCACAACTTTAGGGACGTTCATTATTTATAGTCCCGCAAGATCACCTTGAGGGTGCCTCTTTCTGCCAAGAGAAGCACGACTCGAAGGGCGCCTTCGGCCAAGAATCCTCAGGGCTCCGTTTTAAAAGGAGACTATGAATAAGGCACTAGATGGGATTTTTTCAAGATCTTAGACGATTTATGTCTATCTCATTCAAAATGAGTAATTTCTATTAGTAATTTTGTATTAGGTATTTTTGTTTCATAAACTTGTAATAAGTATATGTAAAAATAAAAGAACTAATGATATTTACTTTAATTATTTTTGTTTTTCTGGTTGTCCCTAGGGGGCACCAAAAATATCATAATCGTAATCCCTAAAAAATTCTATACAATTTGGCACCCCCACATGTACCCCAATTTCTCTTACATGTGAAGAGACAAAATGTCACTTTTTGTTTTAACGTTATTTGCTGTTATGTGTTTGGTAAATTATTTTTTTTACTTGAGGGGTTTACTAAAAAAAGGTTAAGAAATACCAATCTCTTTCATTTTGATCAGTACAATAAGGCTACGTACTTATATACTATGGGAAATCAATCAAGCGTGAAGTTTAAGAAGTTGGCTCCGTCCAAGGAGGGAGCTTCCAAATATTTGGAATTTCGACACTTGGTTTACTGAAAACACCCTGATTCTGCCCAATAAGGGCAGCTTCAAGGAATTTTCGTTTTTTCCAGTGTGACTCCTTGTGCAAAATCTTTGCTTCGGTCTACTTCATTCGGTGTTGTTTTTTTTGGTATTCGGCTGATGTTCTTTAAACCTAAAAAAACTTCCAAATCAGTTACATCAACCGAAAAGAATCTAGAAAGAAAAGATCAAAAAGATCTTGGGAGGAAAGAAAGAAAATTCAAAATTGGATGAGTGTCCCACAAGGAACACACAAACGACCCAAGCGAAAAGAGAAACAATTAAACGATGTTTCGCCCGGGGTGACCAGCGTGGGCTCGTCAGTGGATTCACTAGTCACCCTCAATCCAGACATCATTCAACACCACCGCACACTCTGACCTCCAACTCTGAAAAAACTTACAAATAGGCATCGTTCCGCATGGTACTTATTATAAGTCACCTGATACGGATTCGTCCTGGCGTGTTAATCTTTCCAATAACATCGTTTAATTGTTTCTCTTTTCGCTTGGGTCGTTTGTGTGTTCCTTGTGGGACACTCATCCAATTTTGAATTTTCTTTCTTTCCTCCCAAGATCTTTTTGATCTTTTCTTTCTAGATTCTTTTCGGTTGATGTAACTGATTTGGAACTTCTTGTTTTAATTGTCTTAGGAGCATATTCCTATTGGAAAAATTAACACGCCAGGACAAACCCGTATCAGGTGACTTATAATAAGTACCATGCGGAACGATGCCTATTTGTGAGTTTTTTCAGAGTTGGAGGTCAGAGTGTGCGGTGGTGTTGAATGATGTCTGGATTGAGGGTGACTAGTGAATCCACTGACAAGCCCACGCTGGTCACCCCGGGCGAAACATCGTTTAATTGTTTCTCTTTTCGCTTGGGTCGTTTGTGTGTTTCTTGTGGGACACTCAACCAATTTTGAATTTTGTTTCTTTCCTCCCAAGATCTTTTCGATCTTTTCTATCCTTAACATTGTTGAGTAAAAATAAATAATTTACGGAGTTAAAAATTAACCAAACACAAAAAATAAACATGTAATAAGTGAAAAAGTAAGTAAGTGACAAAAAATAGTTTATTCTATGGCCTCTCTCAAAATGGCTGAGATTAGTCTGTCTCAAGAAATTTGGATGCGCAGTGGTCCCACGCTTACTCTAAAATCCCCAACGACTTTGCTTCAGGTGGGCGGCCCACTGTGTATACTTGCTACGTAGTCGTAAATGACAAAGAGGTGTCAGGCAAAATTAGGACCTCGTAGAAAAATAATTCTTGCATCCTAAGGGACACGTGCCGCTTCTACTTTACTACTATTAATTTATCGACAGCTCTTCTGATACATACGTTTGTTAACTGTACACCATGAAAAGAATAACTAATTATTATTTGAAATTGTATGAAAACATCTGAGAAACTAAACAACAATACAAAGTCCACGTCACAATCTGTTTAAGATGATTCCAGTATATCAAGCGATTATTATTATGGCCCATGTAACATCATTTTTAACCCTCGATGCGAATGCGAAAAAAGAGTGTTCCTATAAGCTGGATATTATATCATGAAGAAAGTACCCATAACCTCTACAGAAAGTGGGGTTTAGTTGGTGGTACAGTTTGTAAATCACCATCCAATTAAAGTATTATTTTGGTGGTACAGGTCTTAGACCACTGGAAAAGGCCCTAAAAGATTAAAAGTACTTTTTTCCATACCAGGACATCACAAACATAATTTAGATGCTACTTATAATAATTTTTTCTTCTAAAGGTATCGATAGGTTTCGCTGTTCCCCAAGCACTGCCCCTCAAGGTCGTAAAGGTGGCCGGAAAGTGTCCATTATGTCTACCCGCTGGAAAAACTATAAGCTACTCCTTCGAGATTGCGACCATTATTTTCTTCGTGGCTCCAATGACCTTGATTACAGGTAAATAATGTAAAACTTTAGTTCTTTTTTCCTTCCTAATTTGTCAAAAAATATTTATTTTTCGCAATAAAAGAAGAAAGTCACTTGGATTCCTTCCAGCAAATGATAGGTATTTTGTGCATATAAAAGGTTTTTTGTGCAAGTAAATCCTGAGCAAAATTTTTCAAATAATGCTAAATGTCTAAAATTTATTGTACAAAATCTAACGTTTCCCATCAAAAAATGTATTTTACTCATTTATTTAGTCAAAGTATCGACAACGAAAAAGCTCGCAAGAAATTTAAAACTACAAAATAAATTGAGGACTACACTGTTTTTTCAGAACTCGCACAGCGGCAAACTTTTACATAAAATTAAAAAATCTTAAAAGTCAATTAACAGATAAAAGATTATTTTGGAGATTCGCAAACTCAAAACTCTGAGTCCATCTTCATTACCAAGAAAGCAGTGATCCTCAACAAACTTCAGAAAAGTTTAATAAACATTTATGATTAGTATAATCAAAATACTTGAATTCAGATAACACCACATTTGTTTGTGATAGGTTTGTCGCAATAGGGAATCTAAGGTGTATTATTTTGTTAAATAATTGTACGTTTTTCCTGGAAGAGGTTTTATGTATGATTTTAATTTCATCTTGAAAAAGTGGTGGAAATTGTGTTATATTTCACCAATTTTTAAAGAGGGAAACAAGGTAGACTTAAAAAACTACAGCGCTATTTCTAAAATGTCATTAACTTTCAAAATCTTTAAAACTTTGTTTGCTGAGAAGCTAACTACACTATTTAAACATTTAATAATAAAGAATGGTTTACAAAGGATGATCAACTGTGTCCAACTTTTTATGTTATGAGCAATCCTTGTTGGAGGGAGTGGATGGTGGTTAACTTGACTCCATTTGCACTGGTTTCTCGGAGGCCTTTGACAAGGTTGGCCATGGTATCTTATTACAAAAGCTAAGCCTTGAAGGTTTTTGAAGATTTTCTTAACTGGTTCAAAAGTAAACTTTTAGGCCGAATACAAGCAGTAAAAATAAAAAATCAGATATCCTCTGAAGATTCTGTGACACCAAGTGTACGACAAGGTGGACGTATCTTAACTTTTCTGTTTAATTGTTTAATTAACTTTTCTCAAGTTTACCGGTTCCTTGCTTTCGCTGATGATTTGAAACCATTCATGATCATAAAACCACTAAATAATTATCAGTTCTTGAAGGATGATCTTAGCCCATTCAGTGTATGGTGTTAAAAGTAATTAATAGTTTATCATTAAATGCAAATAAATGCAATGTTGTTACTTTTGGTAGATCAAAAACTTCAATTTTTTATATTATGCTCTGGACTGAGTGGGTCTTGAAAGGCAAATCTAAATAAAATTTTAAGATCCTTAGTATCCCACGATAACACCACATCTCGAATGCCTCCAACTTTTTGCACATGGCCTCAGTCAGTGCCAACGCTTCCATGCCATAATTTAAGATGCTAAAAACATAACACCGAAGCATACGAATCTGGAGAAGGGTATTAAGATTGCGACTACGTAACACTGATTAAATTTTGATAAAATATGATCTAGCCTGTTCATTGAGGAGACAATCCAAGTATTTGTATGAATCCACGCATTCGACATGCTGCCTATTTACTCCTAACATGCCTCTGATGTTCTTTTGCTTGGATATGAACATCCATTTTGTTCTTCCAACATTTAAGTTAAGCCCGAATTGCGAACTTTTGGCAGCAATTTGATTTAACAACTCTTGCAGGTCTTCCAGTGTGTCTGCTATTATGACAGTGTCGTCGGCATATATCGTATGTTGTTGATTTTTATGCCATTTATGGTCAGACCCTCTTCGCAGTTATGAAGTGCATTCTCTATTATTTTGTTAGTATAAATATTAAACAACATCGGAGACTATATACAACCTTGGCGCACAGACACATACCTGCACTAAGACTTGAATGCCAAACAAGTCCTCTCTTGTCCCGAACCCACCACGAAATCCAAACTGCGTGTTGCCCATAAAGAATTCGCATTTTCCATAAATTCTTTTATGGATATTCTTTAGAAATATTTTTAGCATATGACTCATGCGGTAATCACTACACTTTTTTGCTGAATGTTTTTTAGGCAGTGTAACAAAGGTTGATTTTAGCCAGTCATAAGGGATTTTACCGCTGCGATAAATTAAGTTAAAAAGTTTGACCAGCGTATTTAGCGGATCTTCGTTTTATATTAGCTTTAAAACCTCAATGTATACTTCGTCTTACCTTACCGCGTTTCTGTTCTTAGATGAAGATATCTATTCCTTGGTTTGAGAATTCTTCTCGCTGTTCGGATCGGTTATATGTAAAAAGATGTTCTATGTAACTACACAATTCTTTTAGTTTTTCTATGGTGTGCGGTATGATTTTGCCCTGATTGTCCACAAGAATTCCAGCTTGTTTTTTTATTAAATAATCCAGCCGCTTCCTTTATGCATTTGTGTAAATTAAAAGTGTCATGTTTAGCATCTAGATCTACTATTTCTTGACATTGCTGTGTTATCCAGTCTTTTTTGTAAAAAGTTGGAGTTCAATTTAAAATATTTTTCTTCGGCTTTACTCAAGTGGATTGTCCCGCCTTCTTGAAAGGCTATTAGAAAATTGTTTTGTAGCTTAGTGATTTCTGGATTTGGATTTTGCGTATAAAAGTTTTTTTGAACTCAGAGTTTAAAAACGCCTTCTAGTCTCTCAAATGAGCTACGAAACCGGTACTTTTCGTGCCTAGGGAGGGACAATACCGTATTTTTTTTTCGGTTATGTCCTCAACATGTTTTGTTTCGCATGCGAGATAATAATAAGATTTTTCAGGCAGTAACTAAAGTGCCTGATTATCTCTCGGCGAATTGAACTTTAGGATAAAAAATACCGCTTTAGTGCTTAGGTATATAATGCACTATTATTATCGGTATTATTAGTTGTAGCAATACTAATTTTCCAAAATCACAGTTGTCTTAGGAGACTTTGACACATGAGGGAAATAATCAGAACAATTATCAATACTTTTTAAAAAATGATTAATTAATTAGTTTCAACAAAGTATTCATTAGTGCTGTCTTTAGAAATGCTTAAATTATTTGTATCACTTTTAGTATATTATATTTTTCACAGATTTTAGCACTAGTATTGACTATACATGAGCTCCTTTTTATATAACTCTTTTATGTAATTGATAGTCTAACAATACCATTAGTTTCTTTAACTTTTTGACGATCTTTTCGTTTTCACGTTTTTATTGGATTTTGACTCGATTGAATGTCAAGAGAGAGATTAATTAACCATGTTTCTCCAACACAGCAGACTGAAGTCCTACCCTCTAGTCTCTCTCGATAGGGTACGTTATTGTTGGAATAAATTTTGTTATCGATCTTCTTGCAGTTGTAAGTTTTTAAACAAAACAAAAAATATGTTTCATTTATTTAGAATTGCGTTTTGATATAATCTATACACATTATATTTGGAGGATCGTTAAATAAAACTTTTAAAATGAATACTATTTTTGTATCGATTTAATAAGCTTCCAGTTAAATTAGATCAATGTATTGGGTCATTTTGATACATTTTTTAAAGATACTACTACATCTGATGGTTTAACTATTCTAACTCATGTAAGCTTTTTTGAACTGCAAAAGAAATTGCTTTTACAGCATGATTTAGCTAATCTTTAATAAATATATTACTTTCCATTCGAGACACACATAAATCAAATGTTTTTATTGGTACACGATAGTCCCTCAAATCATTAGCAAAGGAGTCTATTACTTTCTCTGTTTCATAGATATACTCATTACACGTTTCTTCAATTGTTGTTACCAAAAGTTGGTTTTAAATTAATTGCTCAATATTTTGATTATCGTCAATAGAAGTCAAATTATTATTTCCTGGCGCAACATTGAATAGTATGAATTGCTGCAAAGGGCATAAAATATAGTAATACACAATACTAATTGCTAGATTAAAATAAGAAATCCTTTGGCTTCTCGAAATTGCCAACTATGATGCAAATTGCATTGCTATTTGAAGATTTTTTTTTAAATAAACATAACATTTACGCTTGAAAAGTCCACGGGAGAAAGACGAAATATCCATCCGAAATTGTTTTGAAAAAACTCTACTTTATAGATGTATGCCTTTTTTCACTGTACAGAATATTTTCAGATCACGTTTACGCTATTACTAATAGCAGACTTGATGCCGTGTTTGGTAGTAGTAGTAGTATAGGGGCGGCCCGTAGGCCTGGCAATTAGGCCTCTTCATGGGCCCTTTCTGCCATACCCCGTCCCTTACCCCTATGCCCCTACTTCCGCTGCACCTCTCTCTCCAGGCCTCCCTGTCTTCTTTACGAAGTTCAGTATGTCGGCCCATTTGAGCGAGTGCAGCTCTTCTTTCTCTATCGTAGGAAATCCCCACTTCAGCTGCCTTGATCTGGCATATGCATCACACTGTGCTATCAAGTGCTGCGCCGATTCCTCTTCACGGACACGGGATCTCCTGCTACTCTTATTTGCGTCAGATGTTTGTTCAGCCGATTGTGCCCAGTCAACATCCCTGTCAGCAGTCCAATGTCCTTTCGGGTCTTCTCTAAGAGCCATTTAGTTCTGGCTACATTCGGACCATCCACGAATAGCTTGGACTGTCTGCACTTTGACTTTTGTCGCCAAGACGTCTTCAGTTCATTGTTCGCCCATTTGTTGAGCTCACTCTGTACCTGTTTCCTTGTTATTCCCAAAAGAGGTTCCGGTCCAATGTATTGGGTTTCGGCCCCTAGTCTGGCAAGTTCGTCCGCTTTCTCGTTCCCTGGTATTCCCTCATGACCTGATGCCGTGGTTAACTCAAAACTGAAAAAAATGTGACATTTCGCTTTTCTCCCGTGGACTCTTCATTTATATTAAATCAAACAATGTTTTTTTTTATATAAATAGTTTTAATTTTTTTCAAGAGAATAAAAATTTTATGGCAACTTCACACTTAAAAGTATGAACGTATTATATGTTGTAACGGTCCTTGTATACACCATTTAAAATTTTAATTGAATAATAGAAAAAATATGAGTTTGGATGTGTTTTATTCCTCAGCCGCTTTTCAAAAAAAAAAAAACCGCTAAACAGCTATAACCGATCACATTTATTAATAAAGAACGTATTTTTCTCTTATAGTGCTGTACGTCTTGATTGGCAACGCACTAAGGATGTCGAATTTGATGAAAGCAAGGAGTAGTGAAGCTAGGGCTCATAGCAAAAATTCAAGAAAAGTAGTCAAAATGTTGGGTGAGTTTGCATTATTTTAATAACAAGGATATAGGTAGCTATATAATACTCTTGTAGTTGTTATAAAGGCTTTATATAAAATGGACATACAAATTCTGTATTTTAATTTCGCAAGAAGTACTACGTTTCTCCTTGTATATTTAAAAGTAAGCAAGGGCTTGTAGATCACCCATGTTGGACGTTGTCCGTACCTTATAATTTCCCCTCTTCTAACTCTCCGGTCTTTAGACTTCAAATAAGGAAAACCTATAAAGTTAATTCCGTTCTTTATTAACGTAGTTTTCGGATAGCCCCGAAACCAAGAAGAGCGCCGTCTCATAACAGATTCTTACAGTGCCTTAAATATGTAGCAGTCATGCGGAACTGTTAAATATAGTAACGACTTTTTTAAAGTAAGCTTATAATGTACCGATAACCCCTAGTATGACTGAAACCCAAACATATTGTTTGCTTTTTAAAAAGAAAATTTTTTCAAATTGGAAGTCTAAAGAAAATTGTTAAAAGTATCCTTTTTGCGCTCTAGAGACTAAAACTACATTTTTGTCCCTTAAATGAGGGACTAAAATAGTAATTTTTTCTCCCTGGGGACTGAAAATGGCACTTGGTCCCAAGGGACTAAAAATAAAACCCAGATAGAACAATAGAATTTAGCTTCAAAAATTGCAAATAGTAAGATTAAGGGCTAATTTTACAACCAAAGGTAAAACTCCAGATTAAACCATAGTTTAAACTTCAGTTTAATCTTTGGATTAATCCATCGGTAAACAAGTTACCCAATTTTATAAGTCGGAGTTAAACCACGGCCATGAAGAAATACTACATTTTCTTTACATATATAGGTTTGATTATTTTAACCAAAATGGCACCAACTAGAGCCAAACTTGATAAAAATCAGTTAAGTAGTTTTTGAGATATCAGCGTTGGTTACAGACAGACATACAGCTAGACGACACAACAAAAATGTTCAGATTTGTCAAAAAGATATACAGTATATATATATACGTGTGAGCTCGATGTGACAATAAAACTTGCTGGTCAAAAATCTACATATCGTCGGACTCCTCCAAAAGATTTGTTCTAGGACAAATAATATTTGGTATTCGTGCTTCGACAATGTCAATAATTTCATCATTCTTCATCCAGTTCATCAAAAATAAATTTTAAGTCATTGATCATAGCGATTTCACTAAATACTTACAGTCTTTTTACCAAAAACAAATTTTTAATAACTTTTTTGAGGTTAGAATCCTTCGGTAACTATTAAACTGAAGTTTAACAAACACCCAGACCGCCGGTAACGGTTAAACCGAAGTTTGTTGGTAAACTGCACCTATAAAAGGAAAAAAAGGGGACATCTGTGGTTTAAACTGAGGTTTGACGTTTAACTGTGAGTTGTAAAATTGCGCATTAAGCCCCATTTGGAATTGTTTTTCGTAAATCTGCCATTTTGCAGGCAGTAACGCCTTCATCGCTTTGGAAATATTAACTGTGAAGGTGTTGCTCAGTACCTTGGAAATCAACTATTATTGAAGATGTTTAAGGAAATATAATTTGACATAACGTCAGATATTGATTGGTGGTTGCGTTTGGTGCTAATTTTGTTGTGGTTATTTTTAATTTTTGTAAAAATTTTGATAAAAGCAAATCCCAAAAGTTCCAAAAATAGTATATATTTCACAAGAATTAGTGTCTTTTTATGCCTCAGCGAAAGTACCACTTTAGTCCCTAGATATATTATGTACTTTAGAAATATAGGAGCAACTTATGGAATAAGTTTAAATAAAACTCGTAAAATAATAGCTGGCCAGAGGAAAAATCTATCAAAGAGACTTTTATTATTATAAAGAGGACCGAGAAATACAAGAAAACACATCGAAGAGCTAGATATGTCCTACTATAACTTGATTTCAAAAATTAATTCAAACTGGTCATCTTAAAATTAATGTTCTCTGGTTTTATAAATTTTTCAAAAGGGATTATGATGTGAAAGGAAGGGAGAGGATATTTTTTTAATTGCACTTTATAGAAAGAACAAAATTATTTCTTTTTTCTTTCTCATGCTTTCTTTCTTTTCAAGTTTTATGTTTTTAATTCACAAAATAATGTTCCTACTATTGGGTATAAAATAAAGTATGACCGTTGTGCGTCTTATCAATTGTTAATAAACTTTCTTACATGCATATCTGCCATATTTTTTAAGATCACATACTACATTACCCGAAAATAGTAAAGGTTTTTGAGTCTTCTCACTATTGTTTTAGGATAAGATAAAAGCGAATTAAAGGTCATTGCCATTTTTTGTGTTTTCCGTATTAAAAAAGGTTTTAATCTTAAACTATAAAAACTGTATATAAAAAGTATCTATTTAATAGGGTTTTTTAGCCATAACATTATATGCTACACAAATTTTTCCCTTTTTTTTTAATATTTTTTAACTTTTTAAAAGCTTTTCTGGTTTCTAACTGACCCCTTGCCAGCCAAATTAACAGTACATATAAATAGGGCCACCAATAAATTATTAAAAATTTGATAAAAAGTACCTATGCCGTAATTTGCTACTAATTATGTACTTATTCCGTCCCATTCTAAAAAATTGCCTACTCTCAAGCAACACCGTTCTTAACAAGCCTGTTAACTCCTATCGCCTCAGTGCCCTTTAGCCTATTGTGGCTGCCATTTGGAACATGGCAAACATGGATTTTCTGTCGGTTTGGTGTCAATATGGCACCGATCATAGGCCAAAGGATATTAAAACGAAAATGAGTTAACTGGTTTTTAGTTGAGAACGGTATTGTCTCAAGATAACTTTTTTATTTTGTGGGGTGTGCCTTGATTTTAAGCTACACAACCCATAAAAACAAAAAATAATGAAGTTATCTTGAGAGTAGACGATTTTCTAGAAAGGGATAATTACTTTTTTGAAATCTCTTTCCAAGGCAGAGGGGAGTGTGCCTTGATATCAAGTTACACACCCCATAAAAACAAAAAAAAATCAAGTTATCTTGAGAGTGGGCAATCTTTTAGAAGGGGACGAAATTGATACATAATTAGTAGCAAATTATGGCATAATTATTTTTTTTTAAATCTCTTTAATAGGCAGAGGATGTGCCTTGATATCAAGCTGCACATCCCATAACAAACAAACAAAAATCTTAGGAACCGATGGTTTTTGTAAAGTAAAAGTACCCTTCTTTAAGAGTACATAATTAGTACAAAATTATGACAGATCATCTTTTATTAAATCTATCTCCTAAGCAGGTGGGGTGCCGCTTAGCGCCAAGCCACACCCCCCCCCTTTTAAGTGCGAATAACTCCGTTATTAATTAAGTACAAAATTTTTTTTAAGGAGACTAAATTAGTACATAATTTTTACAATATCCAAATTGAGTTTTGTTGAGCGGGGGTGTAGCGACTGACTAAGCTCTAAAAAGCGCAAAATGATTGTCTGAACTCTAAATTCAATAATAAAAATGTGCTACTTAATTGCTTTTGTCAAATTAAAAATGAGCCTATAAATTTTGTGACAAATAATATAGTTTTTTTTTGCAAGGCAACTTAAATCTTTAATTTGTATGTTTTGAATACTTGGGTGTAGTAAAAAAAGTTTAGAATTTGTCCCCTTATATAATTAGTTTTCTCTCGAAAAAAAAACAAGGAAATTTTAAAATTTAACCCACTACCACGCTCTCCTGGAAGCACCTTTTAGCTAAGAAAGGGAAGTGTATACTTTGTATTATTTATATTTTGTTCCAAAGGCTTTAAAACATTAGATGAAATACTTATTCAATGCTCTCCGAGATTTGGTTATATTATTATTTGAAACACTGTTTATTTTTCTTGTGTTGACAGTAAACAAAACATAATTTTCAATAACAAACTCTAAATTTATAAGGGCCGTTTTTATTCGAACCATTGTTTAATTTAACCATTTAATATCAAACTCGTAATTTGTAAGACTCATTTTTAATAAAACCAGGAATTTGTCAAACCATTATTTTTAAAAACAGGAATTCGTAAGACCGGTTGTTTATTAGAAATTTCTGTTAAATTAATTACGCATTCGTCAATAATACATAAACGGGAGGCGAAGACGCAGGTGGCGCGGCGTTTCGATGCATTTGTCGCTGCTACGCGCGCATACTTGTACAGGTAGAGTTGAATAGTTTGTGTATTGATGTCACTTGCATTTTAGTTTAGGTTTCACAAATTCCGTGTTTGATTAAAAATGGGTTCTACAAATAACGAGTTTGATATAGAATGAGTTTGATGAATGATGGTTCGATTAAAAACGAAATAAATTTAGAATTGGTTATTGGGTGGGTTTAAAGAAATAATATTTGGACAAAAAATTGGTTTAACAAATTGCAGTTTTAAGGTGAATCGTTCTTAAGATGAAAATTTTTATTAAATATGGTCTGATAAATTCCTAGTTTGACAAACCATAGGCGTTGGAATACGTGAACAAGAATACACTATAAAGGTTTCTTGACAAAAAAAACTTCTCGATTCAGCCTTAATCATTCAGACACATAACAGCATGAGAAACATCTATCGATAACAAAAAGTTCTCGGGTCGTGTCTTCCTTCTTTGGTTATGACCGAAAACAATGGACTACAGATGTCTCCATTGCTGTCACTCCAATGACGTTAAAAAAAATAGGCTATTGTTAAACCACCGCCTCATTTGTATGTAAATAAATAGAAACAATGATTTTCCCGGAGTTTTCGTTGCACTGGGTGTCTTTACTTAATTCATCTTTTTATAAATCGAAAAAATTTTCATTGGTAAACAGTCAAAGTTTTAACGAGTTCAAAGCGTTATAATATTATTTCAGGTTTTTTTGTGCCAAAGGAGTTTGATAAGTAGAAGTTTCTAAGAAAATTTTAATGCCAATAAATTATAATGTTTCCTTTTGAAGAAAGATGTTTAAAAGTTTTTAGGCGTGGGGTGGCTAATATCATTTTAAATGACAGTTTTAGAAGTTAGTCCAAGCAACCGGATGTAATTTAAGTTTAAGCATTTATTTTAAGCGGTGCGTAGTAGATATTAGACACTTAAAGTAAATATTTCAACGCATCAGTATCCGTATACCTAACGCGTTCGAAATAAAGCCAAAATACACTACATTTGCCCGATGCCCGCTTTTTTGAAGGGTGCGATGACAGAACTGCTGCAACGATGCTTACGTTCGTGGGTCCGTAACGATACGTACATCCTACCGTACGAAACGACATTCTGTCATCACACCCGTCAAAGAAGCAGGCATCGTTCGAAACATGGCATGAGCAAGTCAAAAATGTAGCGTATTTTGACTTTGTTTTGAACGCGTTGCGTATACCGATACCGATGCGTTGGAATATCTACTTTAAATGTCTATTAGACACTTACGCAAATATTATAACGTACCGGTATGCTTATCGCGTTTAAAACGAAGCGAAAAAATACTTTAATGGTAGATGCGATGCAACAAAATGCAACGCTACGTCCATTCTAACTACGCAACAACTAAACCTCTCAAAAATGTCTTTGGAATTTGTTTTTAATGCTTTAGTTACCGATACTGGTACGCTTAAATATTCATGAAAAGCTAGAAAAAACTATTGCATAAAACCGGTGATGTTTTTTCCATCCTTTTTTACTATAAAAATTTTAAAGGCGATCACCCTATACAATAATTGTAGTAATATTTCTAAGAGAAAAATTAATTGGGAGCTTCGTATAGACCTGAAAAAGAATCAGAACGACCTGAACGCAAACAGAACAGCGAACGGCCTTCAGTTTCCATTTCTCTTCCAAACCTGCAATTGCCAGGATTTGCAAACGTATTCTTATCCCTGTCCAAATTAATTATTAAACACGTAATTTTTTTCAAATTTATAATTTATTCTTATAGTTAATAAATATAAGCATAAACTGGTAAAAATTAAAAGTAAAACTAACAAAAAATTAAAATGTATAAAAAAACGCCCATATTACTTATTGCATTTACTCTTTTTATGGCCATTTTTCGTTTGAATTTTGTGTTTTTTCGGAAAGTAATTTTGAAATTTGGCACATAAATTTAATTGCGTTTGGTCCTGGTGGTACGAGGGTTTCGAAACCAAGTGGCATAAAAAGATAATCATGTGAGAGTGGGTGATATTTTCTCGTCTTGCTTATTTCTGCCTGTTCTGCTGCTGATCCAGGCGTATTGCTTGTTTTGCAAATATAGGATTGAGCCAGTGTATCCACAATTGTAACATACCAAACTAAACATTTTCCAAAATGACACGGAATTAGGATCATGCCATCTGGACGTTTGCCATTGGTTCTTGCGTTTAAACTTTAAGGTTCTACTACTGGGTAAAAATCGCTCTCTTGATAATTATGTTACATTCTTTGCGGCAAGTGTATCTTTCTTTACTTAATTGACAAGATAAATCATGGGTTCCAGAAGAATCCACAATTGTCCCACGACGAAGAGCTATGACAATCCTTATCATGCTTCTGTTTAAAAGTAAGCCCAAACTTGAAACTGGCAAAGCCTTTAACTTGATGCCTTGTTTGAACATGCTTTGATTCTGGCTTAATCCTTTACATCAGTAGCGGAGGTAAGTAAATTATTTAGTGCCACTTCGGTAATTGGATAAGTCCATGCCTTTTGTTGGTTAAAATTTGTAGTTTAGGTGTTAACGTAAGAGTGGTTGAATTTAATCCGTAAATTTCTATATTCTTAAAATTTTGTGGGATGTAATTTATAAGTTGTTTGTTTTTGAACCAAGAGGAAATAAAACTCGGAAGAGCTAAATCTGTGCATTTTCTTATGCCGAGGCCTCCTAGATGATTCCATTGATTTTCAGTTAAGGCTACATTTAGTACTTCTGAAAGGGTGAGTCTAATTGAGTTGTCAAAAATGATGAAATTGTTGTTGTAAATATTTGTAACTCTTAGTAAAAAGTAAGTTTTTATAGCTTAGGTAAAGCTAAACAATTTATAATCAAGAAAAAGGCTTGATGAGGTTCTAGCATTAATAGCCGTTGTTATAGCAGTGCCAGATCATTAATTTTCTTTTGAATTAATTCATCCGCAGTTATTTCGTTAAGTAAAGCTCCAAGAATGGAAAAATTGTATAGGTTGTCTTTTTTTGTTAGACTAAATTTTCGAAAAAATTAATGTTGTTCTTGAGGGAGATTCGCATTTGGTTTTGTTTAAATATAAACCATATTTTGGTTCTTCCTTCTCGATTAGAATAAAATTATTGGTAATTGTTTCAAGTTAGTCAATTAGTGATCCGTCGTCAAGGTACCATACGTTTAATTCTGATTTTGGAAATTAAATTTTGAGCTGCAATGCAGAACAAAAGAGGACCCACAGGATCGCCGTGTTAAACACCTTCTTCTGAGTTTATGATATGTTTTCCATAAAAAAGTAAAGATTTGCATCCATAACTAGCGTAGACCTGGGAAAAAAATTAAAAAAAATATTCTTGGTATTCCACTTAGTTAGGTTAAATGCAGTCTAAGCTGAAGTTTTTGACTGATCTTACCAAGTACAATGTACAATGGATTCTGCTCCTCCCAATATTTCGACGCCAAGTTGTTGGAGAGACAAAAACGATTTTGCTTTTTCTTTAATTAAATGACGCAATGATGCATTCTGAAGCAAAACGATGAAGGGTAAGTTCCACGGCGATTGGTGTTAGACTCCCAAGCTTTTTTTCCAGGGAGCAAAGATTTGCTCCAAAAAAACCGGTTTAATGCAAATTGGAACATTTCCAGATACTACCATATTAATAAATTTTGTTAATATGCAAAGGATCTTCTTAGAAATATCACCGTTTTGAGGATCTATTAGGTCCATTAAATGACGTGGTCGCAAGGCATCTATACCAGCACTTGAACTTTTGTTAAGTTTATGAATGAAAAGATTTATTTCTTCTTCGTTTATTTTTATAGCTTCGTACTGTTCAGTACCGTTACAGTTAAAATTATATGATCTTGATTTCCTTAGAATTTGAGAGATCTGAATATTTTTATCTACAAATTTAGGATCCTCTTGAACTCGAGAATTATTTAAATTTATGTTTTTATGGAAGTTCCTAAAAAGGTTATTCACTTAAGTGGCCAAAGAACTGTTTGTGCTTTTAAGCTTCTGGAGAATTCTGAAACACATATTTGGAAAAAGTAGCAAGTTTACCCCGGAGTCCAAATTGTTATTTTTCAATACTTGTTCCAAGCATTCATTATATTTTTCTGCGGCTAGTATTCGGGATGCTTTAGGTATTCGCAGTTAAATTCTACCTTTATTCTTAAATTTATTTATTATTTTGATGCAATCCTTTTCTTCATATTCTTGTTCAGGTATAGAAATAATCTTGCATTTTTGACAGTAAAAACCATTTTTTTGTTTACTTCTAATATTTACGCATTGAAAATGAAATATCTTACATGTAGTGCACATGATCCATTTCCTCTTGAGTGTTTTAGATTTAGGAGGTCTGTTGCATTTGCAATCAAAATCAGATCAGATCAGACATAAATCACATATTATAATTTTTGGAGAAGGTACTACGTTAAATTTTTTAATAGAGAGATGAGGCCTTAAATGTCTTGTAGGTTCACGGGTAGGTTCATTTGAAGGTCCAGCATCTTTTAGATCTTAAGATAATATCTTCCAGTTCGTTGAGGCTTGAATGTATTTGTAGTCAAAAGGATATTTGGGCAGATTATATCCAGAGAATAACAAATCTCAGTTTTGACTTTTGCATATTTCTTCTGACATTAAAAATAAATTTTTGAAATGTCACAACAACAACAAAATTTAAAGGCAAATATTTTACCGTAGCCTGTTAAGAATCGGCTATTCTTCATGTACTTATATTTATATATATATATATATATATATATATATAAATAACTTCTTGTAAAATAAAAAATGGTAAAAATTACTTAAATTGGTCATGACACGTACGAGGTGCCCAGCGGTATACATGGAATTTTTCTGCTCAGATGTTTCCTTAGAATATTGAACTACTAGAAGAAGTCTGGTATGTCTGGTTAACTGGTTGTTTGAGTGCAACATCGAGAGTAGGGAAAGGGGAGAAAGAAATCTGTGTTGCCAATTTTAATAACAAAATTATGCAACAAAAAGCTTATTAGATTTGAATTAAGTCTTATCGCTTATTTATTAATTAATTAATGAGATTTAAGATATATGTTGAAAAAGCTAATATACACAATATATAATACTCACAACCTATTTAAAACTTTCGACGTTGTTTAAAACTTTAACATGTGTTTTCCTTAAACATCTTCTTTTGTAGTCAACGTGCACAGCAGCAACAGCACTTGTTAATAGAATTTTTTTGATATTTTTGTGAAAAGTTTGTGGCGAAAAATGGTTCCGAAGAGTATTATTATATGCAAGTTGAAACAGAAGCCGGGGGACCTCAGTATTTCGTTTCACAGGTACGTTAAATTAAAATATTAACTAAATATTAGGTTAGAATTCGTCATATTTGGCTATTCTCGATAAACAAAGGCAGGAAATCTGTGTTGCCGGCTTGTCATTAATTTCAGTGTGAATAGGGATTTCCATAGCACCTTTTTCTTATTTTTATAGTTGTACATCCTACTTGAATACATTTTTAGGTTTTTTTTTATAGAAACATAGACTTTTATTACTATATCTAGACCATTTAATTAAACGGAACTAAAAATTATTGAAGGTTTTTTTAAATAGTATTAAAAAAAGGGAAAAACGTATTAGGTTAACATGACAACAATGGGATGAAGATGTTGAACTCAAACACCCTGCCCTATGTCTGAAAAAAGCTCCTTCCGCTATATATACTATAAACCACAGAGAATGAACTTTGATATCTGTATTAGAGCGGAATTCTTCACTTTTTTACAGATAAAAGGAAGACAGAATATTGCGCTATATTCCACGTTTGCGCGTAGGTCCTATGACCAACTTAAAATGTCTATTCTGTTTATAAATAAACTCATTTAAAAAAAAAGGTTTCCGTGAAATAACCTCCTTTTTACAGCTGATTAACATATTATACCCGGTTCTCATCTATGCGTTTCTCATCCGTGGTGCGACACAGCATAAATAGGCAAAAAAGGAAAATCCATGCATGTCGCACCACGTGTTGAGTTATTTGGAGTCAGGGTGGCCACGTATAGGAAATGCATAGATGGGAACCGAGTTTTAGAGGTTGGCTATAAAAAAGTCACTTTACAGCCAGTGTAGCCACCAAAACTACAAACACACCCATGCATGTTTTAATAAATAAATTAAAATAAATTGGGGTTTCCAGCTCTTGGACCGATTGGACTGTGTTATGGATGATAAAAAGCACACTGTTACCTCGAAACGAGTACGAATGAATATAGGAGTACCACAAGGATCAATTTTAAGCCCTGTTTTATTCAGAGTATACATCGATAAAATTGACAACTTAGTCACAGAAGGTCTCTAACCAAGTTTGCTAATGATGTAGGAGTTGTGATTTCAGATAAACTTTAAAGGGCAAATGTCCTAACGCTTCAGTGAGAAAAATTCCCATTTACTATTTATAAGAATTAACCCCCCATATTTATGGTTAATGAGAAACTATTAATGGTTAAATAAAAATTATTTATTAATGGTTAATTAAAAACTATTTATGGTTAATAAAAAAATTGAAGCATAATTTGGTGTTAATTCATTTTCAACTTACACCCCTGTGCAATAAATTCTAGTACAAAAACTTCAATTTTATTTTTGTGGATGTTCGATCGGTCTATAGCTTGTCTACCAAAACGTCACCTGCTGCTAATCAAATCAAAACTGACAGGTTTCAACATAATTTGTTAAGGATTAACGAATTTAAAATGACACGTTTGGATGTTTTTACCAAAGCCCAAATAATAAGTAGAGTAATACAAGATCAATGGTCCATACGAAGAACTGCCCAACATTTTGGATTAAATAAAGCTACGATTATCAACGCGAAAAAGCGATGGCTGAAGGAACATTCCTTAGAAAGGAAATCGGGATCAGGAAGGAAACGTACAACTACAGAGGAGGAAGATGCAAGATTAATTGATCAACTAAGAGAAAATCCTTTTTCCACTGCAGGACACGCTGTGAATGCTACAGGTTTTCCAGCCTCTCGATCAACTGCCTGCAGGCAAATAAAGGAATCACGTTTGGATTGCTGTGTGTCAGCTTAGAAGCTTAAATTGTCTGAGACTCAAAAACAATCCCGAATTTAAATATTCACACTGAACCATATAAATAACGGTGAAAAGTGTATTGGAACAGGGTTATTTTCAGCAATGAAAAAATATTTAACTTAACTGATTGCAAAAAAACTAAAGTTTATCGACCACCGACGCTCTGTTGAGAAGAAAGATAAGAAATGCGTCACCATCAAGGATATTTGGAAACCCATGCTTTTTGGAGGTAACAGATTTCAACTGTGAAAGGGCGGAGCCAACCAAGTGTATTCATGGTTCACTGAACACATGCTATACAACGTGGTTGGTTTGTTTGAATAATAAAATCCAAAAACACGTTAACTGAGATTTTTAATTTCCTTTAATCGTGCTATGTTGCATTGTTTTATGTCATTTGGCTTACGAGGTATGGTAAAAAAATATATTTTTTTAAATAGGACACCCTGTATATTTTCCAATTTTTGAAATCTGCGAACAATTCTCTCTTCAGCAACACCACACTAGGATCTATTTTTTACAATAATATAGATATTTTTATCTAAATTTGTATGGAAAACTTCGATATTCATTCAAATATCCCCCGTAAAACAGGGCATAGACAACAATTCCATGCGCAGGTTTAAATGCCTCTATGTTGGAAACCATAAGAGATAGAGTATTAGTGTGTGGTATTGTCAAAAAGATAATTTTTTTTAGAATTCAAAAATGTCTAACTACTACACTATACAGGGTGTCCTATTTAAAAAAATATATTTTTTTGCCATACGTCGTAAAATGACATAAAAAATCCAAGATAGCACGATTAAAAAAAATTAAAAATCTCAGTTGACGTGTTTTTGGATTTTTTTGTAAAACCAAATTCTAACCCGCCAGAAGCAATGTTCCGTTTAAAGAATCCACCCTATATAAGATTAGGTAGTCTTAGTTTTTAATAGTATTCACCTGATGACGATTGCAAATACATAAGCAATCGAAACGTTGTGAAACTCGATATGTCTTGTGCCCCAAAAAATATTATTAGCAGTATAGCAGGAATTAGATGAACAGATTCTTGCAAACCCTTTTTAAGTAGTTTTATTATTTTAACTTTAACTGCTGGATATGTTTGAGATCTGCACTATAGAGCTACGGGGTCTCTTTGCTACCCTTAACTATATCCTGTTTAAAATTCGTTAGAAGCTTTCACTTTTAACGGCAAGGTTGGATCAACAGAGTTGGCTCAAACCGGGCGATTGCCTAGGGGGTCGAGATACGGGATCTCCCCTAAGGGTCCAACTTCAGCTGGATGGGCCCTTTGACTAGAAAAAAATGAACATGAGGGTTTAATTTACAGGACCACAAAATTAGTTGTATTTCTTAAAGTTACAAGAACACTAAAGAGTGACCTGAGTGGCCCTGACTGTATGACTTACGTTACATACAATTGCCCAATTGACTCTGAGCTGCTCGGTCTGCCCATTAACGCTTGACGCTTTGATCCCTTTTCTTTCGACTTAAGATGGGTACCCCTTTCGGTTCTGGTTCCCCTTCGCTTCGGCGGACTTTCCTAATAATTTTGTTGACCGAAAAAAGAACTCTTTACGAGCTCGCACTTGAACAACGAGTCCAAACTGCAATACCCACTGATATGGTAGTTTGGCCGCCGAGCGGACCCACTTTTTCGGGTACACAATATATGACAAAAAAAACCTCGTTACCAAGTTAGCTTTAGGAAACCATATCTTTAAGGAGATGCATGAAAAAGTTGCAAAGTGTGTTCCTATCGGAATATATATATATACAATGAGCTTCAGGCTACTGCGAACATAGGAGGAATCAAGTCCAATTTACTCTCTATGCCGTACGACCGAGGTGGATTCGAAGCACGCTGCAGTATTATCATTTGGAAATTTTTTTTTTTTTATTATTTTGTTTTATTTCTGCCTTGCTCGAAAAACAGATTTAATACAGAAATAATACATTTTTAAAACTAAAAAGGGATGTCTACGAAGTTGCCGAAAAAGTGCAGATGGTCAAATGGTACTATCACGGCAGACCATTGAGACTTATTCAAGAACTTTTTTTGGAGAATTTTGTAAATCGCCCAGAACCTAGTTTATTATCAACGATTTATAGGTTTGTGCAGAATTTTGAAAAGTTTGGTTGTGAAGCGCCAAAAAACCATAAAAAACCGACTGTTTTGAATGACGAGTAGGAAGTACGAAATGTGATGATTTGCGTTGCAGTGGAGGAAAATCGAAAGTTAACTAGCCACCAAATTGCCGAAGCAGTTGATACGTCTTCAGTCACTGTCTTACGTGTTCTCAAAAAGAAAGGTTATCATTCTTACAAAGCGTCAAAAACGCATCAAACTTTTCCGGACGACAACTATCGTCGTATGGAATTTTGCGAAACAATGATGGAAAGGGCTTATCGTGATGAAAACTTTCTGAGATCTATTCTTCTGCTAGGCAGTTGTTAGGTGTGAGATTTGGTGAAACATGGTTTCAACAAGATGGTTGTCCCGCTCACAATGTTGGCCTTGTTTAGGAATATCTTGATAAAGTATTTCCTAATCGGGTTATAAGTACACGGGGAACTATTTTATGGCCAGCTCGATCACCCGATCTTGATCCTAATTACTTCTATCTGTGGAGTTATATCAAAAATAAAGTTCACGGGCATGAAAGGGAATGAGCAAATTTGAATCAGATATAAGTAAAGAATTTGAGTATTTCCCCAGGGTATGGTTCAGGTATGTAGACGATGTGTTTGCAGTATTCAACACTAAAGTAACTAGTACACTGCCATTTCTAGACACTTTAGTTATAAGAAATAAAAATAAATTGGACTTTGACCTATACAGAAAAGGCACGGCCACCAACAGGTATATTCCAAATGACTCTTTTCATTGCTTACAACATAAGCTTGAAAGTTTGCACTTTTTAACATATAAATTAGTAAATTTCCCCTTAAACAAAGAAAGATTTGAAGCAGAAAAGAATAGGATTAGGAATATAGCTGGCGAAAACGGTTACGACGAAGGCTTAATAAATAAGCTGATAAATAGACATTCTTTTCAAAAGACCTTTCGGAATTCTACCTTTTTCAGACAAAAAGATAACTGCGACTCAAAATTTGTATCAATTCCTTATAATCCTAATTATACGAAAGGATTACACAAAGTATTTAATAACACCGGTCTTAAATTAGTATATCAATCCGGTAACACAATAAGAAGCTTACTAGGAAATCCCAAGGATAAAACTACAGTTCTAGAAAAAAGTGGAATTTACGAAATTAGTTGCATGGATTGTGACAAAAAATATGTTGGCCAAACGAGACGCTCTATTCAAACACGTTTTAAAGAACACTTAGCACACTTAAAATACGGAAGAACAGAAAAGTCAAGTGTGGCCGAGCATGCTTTTGAAAACAATCATAGATTCACATTAGATAACCTAAAACTTCTAAAAAGTGTACCAAACAAAAGACTTTTGAATGCATATGAAAGTATGGAAATCATTAAATCCAGAAATAGTTTAAATAAAGATAGAGGATCCATCCCGTTTAGTACACTTTATTCTTTGGTTGAGGGGAGATAGGATTAAAAATCGTGATCAATCACAAATTATTAGTCTTATCTCCGCCCACTAAAGGATTGTATATAAGATAGAGCGTAGATTAATTTAGTTCATTGTTTATCGTTTCCTGATGATGCTAACGTTGTTAGCGAAACGCGCGTCGAGTGCAAAAAAGTGTAGTTTTGGTTTTGTGGAAAACAATCATAATTTTGTTTTAGTGCAACCAAAGTTTCCAAATTCCCAACATAGATGAAAGGGCTAATAATTTGCAAGAACTTCGGATTAAAATTGAAGAAGCTTTTGAAACTATCACCCCTAACATGCTTAGAAACGTTAGAAGTGGTTTTTATAATAGGCTCGGATATTGTCTAGCCGAGCAAGGAGGACTTTTCGAACATTTGCTCTAATTTTTTTTTGAATGGGAGAATCTTTTTGGTTTTTAGAATGTATTATTTTATTTTGAGAACTTGCTTTTATTTTGTTTCTCCTTATTATTTTCATTGTAACGCGTTGTCAGTGATAAATCTGACCAGTTGACAATAAAACGCTCTTATTTATCAGTGACAAAAAATAAGAAAATTACGTTATAAAAATTTGCGTATTTATCGACCAAATTCCGGTTTCATTGACTACACTCCACACAACAACGTGGTTAGAGGCGTATTAAATAGCAAACGCAAGTGGTGATCGCAAGCCTGAGTATTGGTTGCTTCACTGATAGGTGTGCAGTGTCCCTGCATGTGCGTACACTGACAAATTGGACTTCTTCCGGCCTGTTTTTCTCGTTTTTTTGTTCCCTTGAACCGATTTTGATGTAATAAAACCTATGCCTTGCCAAGAAGTCTAAGTAATCCAGTAGTAAAAGTCTTATCAACATCGGTTTAGTAATTTTTTCGTGATGCTGGAAAAACCGACACACACACAAAAATTTTAAAAATTGTATCTATCTGGTTTAGTTAGAAACTGACACAAAATATTTCTAAAAAAAATATTCAATGTACAGAAATGGTTTTTCCAGATATTCATTGGCTGGTATGAAAAAAAATGAATACGAATCTTGAAGCAATTTTTTATCAAAATGGGCAATGTATATTTTATAAATAGTTTAATGGTTATGGTATACGGTGCAACATTCATTATTAAGGTGACTTCTATGCAATTTTCAATTTTAATGAGGTAGTTTATATGAACTAGAGTTTTGGAATAACAAAATTTTTAATATTCTAATAAATGCAAACACACCTGAGCTTATCTTACGTTCGATTCATCAAAATACAAATTATATAAAAAAAATTAACATAATTAATATTTGGTCATGTGTCCATCGGCATCTATAATTACATGAATGGTGCTAGAAAGTAGTCATCCCTTTGGGATAATCCCTCCCAAACTTCTTCGATACGATTCCACAAATCATCGGCGTTTCTAGACAAAAAATTTCTCTGGTAGAGTTTTTTGTTCATGGCCCCCCACCCATTCTCCATAGGGTTAGAATCTGGGTTATAGCTTCGCCATTGTAACAGTTATACGTGGTTTTCTTGGAACCACTGCATTGCAATATTGTCCTGCTAGTATATAAACTCATTTTCTGGATATAGATACTGCACACTAGGTAAGCATTACATTGTTGACAAAAAGGTAACATGCGACAACGTCATAACAAAAAATATGTCAGTAAAGACCGAGTAGAGTATAAACTGCTCAACATTTTAAAAAATCACCAGCTGTATATACAAAGATTAACGCATTGTAACGTATAGATAATGACACGTTATTTTTAAAGCAGTGGAATAACCCACACCACAAATTATATAAAAACAAATATAACAAATAAATCTATAATTACATGAACGGTGCTAGAAAGTAAAGTCATCCCTTTGTGATAATCCCTCCCAAACTTCTTCGATACATCGAAACGTTTCTCTGGTAGAGTTTTTTGGTCATGGCCCCCCACCCATTCTCCATAGGGTTAGCATCTGGGTTATAGCTTCGCCATTGTAACAGTTATACGTGGTTTTCTTGAAACCACTGCATTGCAATATTATCATGCTAGTATATAAACTCATTTTCTGGATATAGATACTGCACACTAGGTAAGCATTACATTACCTAAAATATCCACATATGTTTGACCAAAAAACCTACAATTAATTCGACATGCGACTCCCATCCCTCTTGAGGAAATCCACCCCCAGACGTTCACGCTAAAATGGCCTGCAGATGATCTTCCTCCCTTTTTCGATGACTGGAAAATCTTTTCATCTGTAAATATCACACGGTCCCAAAAATTTTGCTCGCGGTAGAGATGATTTAACGCAAAGATTATGCGGACTTGTCTTTGTTCTGGAGTAAGCTCAGCTTTTTAAATCGACATTCTGCATTTTAAAGAAGAATCTTGAATTCTTTGCCACGTAGTTGTTTTTTGTTCAGGAAACCTAGATAATATTCGTGCTTTCTTTGCATTTTGAAAAGGATTCTGTTCTAGTTTCCACAGAAGAGCTTGATCTTCATCAGCAATACTGAATCCTCCTTCCTTCCCAAAGTCTGGTCTTGCATCCATCACCTTCTGTTAATGCGGTATGCGGTTGCTCTGCTAATGTTAAAATGATTAGCAACTGCTGCTAACGACCAACCTTCCCCGAGTTTCGTGACAATCCTTGCTTTTAGCTCTATGGAAGCAGTAATTTTTTAAGAACCTGTAACGATTTTACTTTTGACAAGTTGCCAATTAATGTTGACAAAAAGGTAACATGCGACAACGTCATAACAAAAAATATGTCAGTAAAGACCGAGTAGAGTATAAACTGCTCAACATTTTAAAAAATCACCAGCTGTATATACAAAGATTAACGCGTTGTAACGTATAGATAACGACACGTTATTTTTAAAGCAGTGGAATAACCCACACCACAACTTATATAAAAACAAATATAATAAATAAATCTATAATTACATGAATGGTGCTAGAAAGTAAAGTCCCTTTGTGATAATCCCTCCCAAACTTCTTCGATACATCAAAACGTTTCTCTGGTAGAGTTTTTTGGTCATGGCCCCCCACCCATTCTCCATAGGGTTAGCATCTGGGCTATAGCTTCGCCATTGTAACAGTTATACGTGGTTTTCTTGAAACCACTGCATTGCAATATTGTCCTGCTAATATATAAAGTCATTTTCTGGATATAGATGCTGCACACTAGGTAAACATTACATTATCTAAAATATCCACATATGTTTGACCAAAAAACCTACAATTAATTCGACATGCGAGTCCCATCCCTCTTGAGGAAATTCACCCCCAGACGTTCACACTAAAATGGCCTGCAGCTTGATCTTCCTCCCTTTTTCGATGACTGGAAAATCTTTTCATCTGTAAATATCACACGGTCCCAAAAATTTTGCTAGCGGTTGAGATGATTTAACGCAAAGATTATGCGGACTTGTCTTTGTTCTGGAGTAAGCTCAGCTTTGTAAATCGACATTCTGCATTTTAAAGAAGAATCTTGAATTCTTTGCCACGTAGTTGTTTTTTGTCCAGGAAACCTAGATAATATTCGTGCTTTCTTTGCATTTTGAAAAGGATTCTGTTCTAGTTTCCACAGAAGAGCTTGATCTTCATCAGCAATACTGAATCCTCCTTCCTTCCCAAAGTCTGGTCTTGCATCCATCACCTTCTGTTAATGCGGTATGCGGTTGCTCTGCTAATGTTAAAATGATTAGCAACTGCTGCTAACGACCAACCTTCCCCGAGTTTCGTGACAATCCTTGCTTTTAGCTCTATGGAAGCAGTAATTTTTTAAGAACCTGTAACGATTTTACTTTTGACAAGTTGCCAATTAATGTTGACAAAAAGGTAACATGCGACAACGTCATAACAAAAAATATGTCAGTAAAGACCGAGTAGAGTATAAACTGCTCAACATTTTAAAAAATCACCAGCTGTATATACAAAGATTAACGCGTTGTAACGTATAGATAACGACACGTTATTTTTAAAGCAGTGGAATAACCCACACCACAACTTATATAAAAACAAATATAATAAATAAATCTATAATTACATGAATGGTGCTAGAAAGTAAAGTCCCTTTGTGATAATCCCTCCCAAACTTCTTCGATACATCAAAACGTTTCTCTGGTAGAGTTTTTTGGTCATGGCCCCCCACCCATTCTCCATAGGGTTAGCATCTGGGCTATAGCTTCGCCATTGTAACAGTTATACGTGGTTTTCTTGAAACCACTGCATTGCAATATTGTCCTGCTAATATATAAAGTCATTTTCTGGATATAGATGCTGCACACTAGGTAAACATTACATTATCTAAAATATCCACATATGTTTGACCAAAAAACCTACAATTAATTCGACATGCGAGTCCCATCCCTCTTGAGGAAATTCACCCCCAGACGTTCACACTAAAATGGCCTGCAGCTTGATCTTCCTCCCTTTTTCGATGACTGGAAAATCTTTTCATCTGTAAATATCACACGGTCCCAAAAATTTTGCTCGCGGTTGAGATGATTTAACGCAAAGATTATGCGGACTTGTCTTTGTTCTGGAGTAAGCTCAGCTTTGTAAATCGACATTCTGCATTTTAAAGAAGAATCTTGAATTCTTTGCCACGTAGTTGTTTTTTGTCCAGGAAACCTAGATAATATTCGTGCTTTCTTTGCATTTTGAAAAGGATTCTGTTCTAGTTTCCACAGAAGAGCTTGATCTTCATCAGCAATACTGAATCCTCCTTCCTTCCCAAAGTCTGGTCTTGCATCCATCACCTTCTGTTAATGCGGTATGCGGTTGCTCTGCTAATGTTAAAATGATTAGCAACTGCTGCTAACGACCAACCTTCCCCGAGTTTCGTGACAATCCTTGCTTTTAGCTCTATGGAAGCAGTAATTTTTTAAGAACCTGTAACGATTTTACTTTTGACAAGTTGCCAATTAATGTTGACAAAAAGGTAACATGCGACAACGTCATAACAAAAAATATGTCAGTAAAGACCGAGTAGAGTATAAACTGCTCAACATTTTAAAAAATCACCAGCTGTATATACAAAGATTAACGCGTTGTAACGTATAGATAACGACACGTTATTTTTAAAGCAGTGGAATAACCCACACCACAACTTATATAAAAACAAATATAATAAATAAATCTATAATTACATGAATGGTGCTAGAAAGTAAAGTCCCTTTGTGATAATCCCTCACAAACTTCTTCGATACATCAAAACGTTTCTCTGGTAGAGTTTTTTGGTCATGGCCCCCCACCCATTCTCCATAGGGTTAGCATCTGGGCTATAGCTTCGCCATTGTAACAGTTATACGTGGTTTTCTTGAAACCACTGCATTGCAATATTGTCCTGCTAATATATAAAGTCATTTTCTGGATATAGATGCTGCACACTAGGTAAACATTACATTATCTAAAATATCCACATATGTTTGACCAAAAAACCTACAATTAATTCGACATGCGAGTCCCATCCCTCTTGAGGAAATTCACCCCCAGACGTTCACACTAAAATGGCCTGCAGCTTGATCTTCCTCCCTTTTTCGATGACTGGAAAATCTTTTCATCTGTAAATATCACACGGTCCCAAAAATTTTGCTCGCGGTTGAGATGATTTAACGCAAAGATTATGCGGACTTGTCTTTGTTCTGGAGTAAGCTCAGCTTTGTAAGCCGACATTCTGCATTTTAAAGAAGAATCTTGAATTGAAAGATAATATTCGAGCTTCTTCGCATTTTGAAAAGGATTCTGTTGTAGTTTGGGTCTTTCTGAATCCTCCTTCCTTACCAAGGTATGGTCTTGCATCCATCACCTTCTGTTAATGCGGTATGCAGTTGCTCTGCTAATGTTTAAATGATTAGCAACTGCTGCTAGCGACCAACCTTCCTCGAGTTTCGTGACAATCCTTGCTTTTAGCTCTATGGAAGCAGTCATTTTTTAATAACCTGTAAGAGTTTTACTTTTGACAAGTTGCCAATTAATGTTGACAAAAAGGTAACATGCGACAATGTCATAACAAAAAATATGTCAGTAAAGACCGAGTAGAGTATAAACTGCTCAACATTTTCAAAAATCACCAGCTGTATATATAGAGATTAACGCGTTGTAACGTATAGATAACGTCACGTTATTTTTAAAGCAGTGGAATAACCCTACCTACTCATTAAAAAAAACTTCTTTCTATCGCTTGATTCTTATTCTATATGCTAGTAAGTAATGTAGAAACTCAATTAAAATATTTTGATCACGTCACAATTTTATGATATATCAATATTTATATTTTAAGAATTTCTATATTTAAATTAATTTATTTTGGATCAAAAAAGCTTCCTTTTTCATTTTGTTTATTTGTCGACTGTGTCGATCTGTGGTTGGGATTTCCCTAAATTACAGCCAGCAGGATTCTGCCAGCATCGCAGGGTTCAATTTTCCTTGAAATCTTTTTTCCATAATAGCTATATTTTGGTGGAATCGTACCAACGCTCTCCATAGATAATCTTTTTTTATAGACAACTAACTATACTAATACCAAAATAATTCTACACACTAACTGATAAAAGCCACTTATATCTAACAAAACGTAAGTAACTATCAAATTCGTAACAATATGTTTTTTCAAAATTCACATGCAATGGCACGAAACTAATGGCAATAGGATTGATGACAAAATGTAGTGTAAATGTGTTGAATTTATTAATATTCTTTACCTACGACCAACGAATAATACTAATTTTACGACTCATCTCAACACGATTTTGGTAGCTCATTTACTAATAAAGCTTAGACGTACACCACAAGATGGCGTGACAAGCGACGAAACTTTATTTTACAAGAGTACTAATTGACGCAAAAATGTAAATCATTTTTCGTAAAAAAACGTAAATAAATCCTATATATACTTAACCAAAAAGTCACGCCATTAAATTGACATATTATCCATTTTTAAGGAAAAAAGCCTTGTTTTTAAAAAAATAATTATATCAAAAGTCCCTTAGTAACCTTATTTCTTTTGACGTTTTAGATAGAACGTCAGTGAAACTTCAGGTTATGAATTCGTATCCTTGTCTCTATCAATTCGACCAATCAAGCAGGTGCACTTTTAAAATCCTGGCGAATGCGTGACAGCTCCAGCTGATCAAATAAACGAAAACCTCGTTAGGTACGATAAGGGAGTCGTAAGGTTACGACCATCCCTGCCTAGGAAACGATGTTTTAACGCATTTGATCAGCTGGAGCTGCCACGCATTCGCCATTAGTTTAAAAGTACACCTGCTCGATAGGTCTAGGACTGCTGATAAAACCGAAAATTAGCTTTAAGTGTCTAAAATTTGTGATATTTATCATGACATTTTCATTAGTCGTAGGAAAGTATAGTACACTAACTCGCATGTTATGGTCATTACACGCTCAGATAAATTAAAACACTCGCCTGCGGCTCGCGTCTCAAACTTCATCTTCGCATTTAATGACAATCATAACACGCTTACGACCAACCCATAATACTAGTTTAACTAGCGTACTAACACGACTGTAATGGACCATTTACGCTCCTTAGATGTAAATCGTAAGATAGCGCCAAGCGATGAAACTTTCTTTTATGAGGACACTGATTGACGCAAAAATGAAAATTATTTTCCTATATTTTTAACAAAATAAATATTTATTAAATATATAAATTTTCAAAACTCAAAACAAAAATTTAAATTATCAAAAATATAAACATTTTCAATATTCTAAAGAAAACCCAAAATTTTCAAAAATTCTCAAAATTCAAAAAAAATCTTAAATATTTCAAAAATTTAAACATTTTCAAAATTCCAAAAAAATTTTTCAAAATTCAAATATTTTTAAATTTAAAAATTTTATGAAATTTTTAAAAACTAGAATGTCACAATTTTATCTTAATTGTCTTAGAAATAGTAATGTTGCATAAATAATACGAAGTATGTAGTTAGGAGTATTTAGATGTGGTTTTTTAATCATTTTTGATATTTATAATAAAATTTTCAATGGTCGTCTGGTAAAGTATAATACACTAACTCGCATGTTATAGTCATTACACGCTCAGATGAACTAACAAAAACAAACTTCATATTCTACAAAGTCATATACTAAGGAAGCAATTATAATCGGGTACTCCCCCATTCATTTCCGGGGCTTTGGTTTGTTAAGTCTTGGATAAATTTATTGGTTAAAAGGATTGGGTTATAAAAGTAAATATTAAATTTTAATAAACTTGACTGTATAGCATTTGCATTCGATATACAAATAAAAATAAAATAGGCAGTTTACGTTCGTTACTCGTGATACGTATGAGGTGCAGGCTACTGCGAACATAGGGGAATCAAGTCCAATTTACTCTCCGTGCCGTACGACCGAGGTGGATTCGAAGCACGTGTTATCTTTTGGAAATTTATTTTGTTTTTATTATTTTGTTTTATTTCTGCCTTGCTCGAGAAACAAATTGGTTGGTGTTTTATTTCTGCCTTGCTCGAGAAACAAACTGGTAAGTTCTTCAGTGAAATAATACATTTTTAAAACTAAAAATGGATGTCTACGAAGTTGCCGAAAAAGTGCAGATGGTCAAATGCCACTATCAAGGCAGACCATTGAGACTTATTCAAGAACTTTTTTTGGAGAATTTTGTTAATCGCCCAGAACCTAGTTTATCAACGATTCATAGGTTTGTGCAGAATTTTGAAAAGTTTGGTTGTGTAGCGTCAAGAAACCATAAAAAACCCACTGTTTTGAATGACGAGCAGGAAGTACGAGATGTGATGATTTGCGCTGCAATGGAGGAAAATCGAAAGTTAACAAGCCACCAAATTACCGAAGCAGTTGATACGTCTTCAGCCACTGTCTTACGTGTTCTCAAAAAGAATGGTTATCATTCTTACAAAGCGTCAAAAATGCATCAAATTTTTCCGGAGGACAACTATCGTCGCATGGAATTTTGCGAAACAATGATGGAAAGGGCTAATCGTGATGAAACCCTTCTGAGATCTATTATTTTCACAGATGAAAGGACTTTTCAATTATTGAATCGTTATAACCCAACACACGTTCGATATTGGTCGAGGGAAAATTTGCATTTGTATTTTGACGTAAGAACACAGTATCCCCATGGTCGAAACCATGGGGATACTGTGTTCTTACGTCAAGATTGTTGTGCCACTCACAATGTTGGCCTTGTTAGGGAATATCTTATATAACGTTATAACTAATGACTTCTATCTGTGGAGTTATATTAAAAATAAAGTTTACGCCACTAACATGCTTGGAAACGTTAGAAGGGGTTTTTATAATAGGCTCGGATATTGTCTAGCCGAGCAAGGAGGACTTTACGAACATTTGCTCTATTTTTTTTTACTGGGAAAATCTTTTTGGTTTTTAGAATGTACTATTTTGTTTTGAGAACTTGCTTTTATTTCGTTTCTTCTTATTATTTTCATTGTAACACGTTGTTAGTGATAAATCTAAGCAGTTGATAATAAAACGGTCTAATTTATCTGTGACAAAAAAACAAGAAAATTACGTTATAAAAATTTGCGTATTTATTGACCAAATTCCGGTTTCATTGACTACGATTCACATAGCACTATGGTTAGAGGCATACTAAACGCAAGCAAGTATTTTGACGTAAGAACACAGTATCCCCATGGTCGAAACCATGGGGATACTGTGTTCTTACGTCAAGATGGTTGTGCCGCTCACAATGTTGGCCTTGTTAGGGAATATCTTATATAACGTTATAACTAATGACTTCTATCTGTGGAGTTATATTAAAATAAAGTTTACGGGCATGAAAGGGATAATAATTTTGAAGAACTTCAGATTAAAATTAAAGAAGCTTTTCAAACTATCACCACTAACATGCTTGGAAACGTTAGAAGAGGTTTTTATAATAGGCTCGGATATTGTCTAGCCGAGCAAGGAGGACTTTACGAACATTTGCTCTATTTTTTTTTTACTGGGAAAATCTTTTTGGTTTTTGGAATGTACTATTTTGTTTTGAGAACTTGCTTTTATTTCGTTTCTTCTTATTATTTTCATTGTAACACGTTGTTAGTGATAAATCTAAGCAGTTGATAATAAAACGGTCTAATTTATCTGTGACAAAAAACAAGAAAATTACTTCATAAAAATTTGCGTATTTATTGACCAAATTCCGGTTTCATTGACTACGATTCACATAACACTATGGTTAGAGGCATACTAAACGCAAGCAAGTATTTTGACGTAAGAACACAGTATCCCCATGGTCGAAACAATGGGGATACTGTGTTCTTACGTTCTGGGAAAATCTTTTTGGTTTTTAGAATGTACTATTTTGTTTTGAGAACTTGCTTTTATTTCGTTTCTTCTTATTATTTTCATTGTAACACGTTGTTAGTGATAAATCTAAGCAGTTGATAATAAAACGGTCTAATTTATCTGTGACAAAAAAACAAGAAAATTACGTTATAAAAATTTGCGTATTTATTGACCAAATTCCGGTTTCATTGACTACGATTCACATAACACTATGGTTAGAGGCATACTAAACGCAAGCAAGTATTTTGACGTAAGAACACAGTATCCCAATGGTTTCGACCATGGGGATACTGTGTTCTTACGTCAAGATGGTTGTGCCGCTCACAATGTTGGCCTTGTTAGGGAATATCTTATATAACGTTATAACTAATGACTTCTATCTGTGGAGTTATATTAAAAATAAAGTTTACGGGCATGAAAGGGATAATAATTTGGAAGAACTTCAGATTAAAATTAAAGAAGCTTTTCAAACTATCACCACTAACATGCTTGGAAACGTTAGAAGGGGTTTTTATAATAGGCTCGGATATTGTCTAGCCGAGCAAGGAGGACTTTACGAACATTTGCTCTATTTTTTTTTACTGGGAAAATCTTTTTGGTTTTTAGAATGTACTATTTTGTTTTGAGAACTTGCTTTTATTTCGTTTCTTCTTATTATTTTCATTGTAACACGTTGTTAGTGATAAATCTAAGCAGTTGATAATAAAACGGTCTAATTTATCTGTGACAAAAAAACAAGAAAATTACGTTATAAAAATTTGCGTATTTATTGACCAAATTCCGGTTTCATTGACTACGATTCACATAACACTATGGTTAGAGGCATACTAAACGCAAGCAAGTATTTTGACGTAAGAACACAGTATCCCCATGGTTTCGACCATGGGGATACTGTGTTCTTACGTCAAGATGGTTGTGCCGCTCACAATGTTGGCCTTGTTAGGGAATATCTTATATAACGTTATAACTAATGACTTCTATCTGTGGAGTTATATTAAAAATAAAGTTTACGGGCATGAAAGGGATAATAATTTGGAAGAACTTCAGATTAAAATTAAAGAAGCTTTTCAAACTATCACCACTAACATGCTTGGAAATGTTAGAAGGGGTTTTTATAATAGGCTCGGATATTGTCTAGCCGAGCAAGGAGGACTTTACGAACATTTGCTCTATTTTTTTTTACTGGGAAAATCTTTTTGGTTTTTAGAATGTACTATTTTGTTTTGAGAACTTGCTTTTATTTCGTTTCTTCTTATTATTTTCATTGTAACACGTTGTTAGTGATAAATCTAAGCAGTTGATAATAAAACGGTCTAATTTATCTGTGACAAAAAACAAGAAAATTACTTCATAAAAATTTGCGTATTTATTTACCAAATTCCGGTTTCATTGACTACGATTCACATAACACTATGGTTAGAGGCATACTAAACGCAAGCAAGTATTTTGACGTAAGAACACAGTATCCCCATGGTTTCGACCATGGGGATACTGTGTTCTTACGTCAAGATGGTTGTGCCGCTCACAATGTTGGCCTTGTTAGGGAATATCTTATATAACGTTATAACTAATGACTTCTATCTGTGGAGTTATATTAAAAATAAAGTTTACGGGCATGAAAGGGATAATAATTTGGAAGAACTTCAGATTAAAATTAAAGAAGCTTTTCAAACTATCACCACTAACATGCTTGGAAACGTTAGAAGGGGTTTTTATAATAGGCTCGGATATTGTCTAGCCGAGCAAGGAGGACTTTACGAACATTTGCTCTATTTTTTTTTACTGGGAAAATCTTTTTGGTTTTTAGAATGTACTATTTTGTTTTGAGAACTTGCTTTTATTTCGTTTCTTCTTATTATTTTCATTGTAACACGTTGTTAGTGATAAATCTAAGCAGTTGATAATAAAACGGTCTAATTTATCTGTGACAAAAAACAAGAAAATTACTTCATAAAAATTTGCGTATTTATTGACCAAATTCCGGTTTCATTGACTACGATTCACATAACACTATGGTTAGAGGCATACTAAACGCAAGCAAGTATTTTGACGTAAGAACACAGTATCCCCATTGTCGAAACCATGGGGATACTGTGTTCTCACGTCAAGATGGTTGTGCCGCTCACAACGTTGGCCTTGTTAGGGAATATCTTATATAACGTTATAACTAATGACTTCTATCTGTGGAGTTATATTAAAAATAAAGTTTACGGGCATGAAAGGGATAATAATTTGGAAGAACTTCAGATTAAAATTAAAGAAGCTTTTCAAACTATCACCACTAACATGCTTGGAAACGTTAGAAGGGGTTTTTATAATAGGCTCGGATATTGTCTAGCCGAGCAAGGAGGACTTTACGAACATTTGCTCTATTTTTCTTTACTGGGAAAATCTTTTTGGTTTTTAGAATGTACTATTTTGTTTTGAGAACTTGCTTTTATTTCGTTTCTTCTTATTATTTTCATTGTAACACGTTGTTAGTGATAAATCTAAGCAGTTGATAATAAAACGGTCTAATTTATCTGTGACAAAAAACAAGAAAATTACTTCATAAAAATTTGCGTATTTATTGACCAAATTCCGGTTTCATTGACTACGCTTCACATAACACTATGCTTAGAGGCACACTAAACGCAAGCCGCGAACGGTGATCGCCAGCCTGAGTGTTGGTTGCTCCACTGATAGGTGTGCGGTATCCCTGCATTTACGTACACTGGCAAATTGGATTTCTTCCGGCCTATGTTAGCAGTAGCCTGAAGCGCTCTGTATGGTGCCTAGACATGGTCGTGGAATTTTTTGGATCGGACGTTTCTGTCTTTTATATTTTAGTGCGACTATTGCTTTCTTTGGTTGAACCCTCTTCGTCAAAACGCAATGCGTTAGCAACATAGAGCAGACGTTAAATAGTTTGAGTTAACGTCTGGTCTGAACGTAATATATGTCGTAAGCCTGGTCTTAATGAAAAGCTCAACGCAAGACAGCATAGGTGGGATTCTGGGTGAGGAAGTTTTTTTATACAGATAAAAAGAATCAGCGGCGTACTGAGAAAAAGTGGGGCCCGGGGCGGTATCTTCAGATGGGGCCCCCTCCCTCTCATTTTTCTATATACTTATCTTAGTTTTATTTGACAAAAACACAATATTAAATCCTAAAATTTTTAAAAATATGATATTTACAGGTACCTTTTTGCAAAAAAGAAAAAAAGTCAACTAAAAAAGCTGAAAAAATTAATTTAAGTAAATCTTTTTTTCATACCTTTATCAAAAAACATGATTTTAGTAACTGTCTGCAGGTAACTAAAGCATGGCTTTTTTGGTTACCGATGCAAAAAAAGATTTCTGTTCGTTTGTTACCGAGAATTAAAGAAAAATAGCGGAAAAAATCTAATTATTATTGCCTAAGAATTAAGCCATATCCGCTAGTTTTTACCAAGTATTTGCGAAAAAATAATTTAAAAACATCGTTAAAATATCAAACTGTCAAAGATTAAAATGTCGCAACAATGAACGTTACCGAGTAAAAAGGCGCATTGCTATGGAAATTATTTTTATTTCATTTACCAGCCGCCTTGATTTATAGTGTAAAAATGGTGTTTTGCGAGAAGTGCTCTTCGTTCGAGATTTTTGAAAACATTTTCCTGTTTTTCTTGGATTTTTTGATAAAGGTATAAAAAAATAGTGTTAATAACTCGCGGCTAAACTGTGCTTTTTTTACTCGCGTTTTTAAATACCTCGCTGCGTTCGTTACTTAAACCAACGCTTGTACAAAAAAGCACTATTTTAGCCACTAGTTGTGAAAATACTATTTTTCTACCATTTACCGTTGCAAACGCTTTCATAACTTCCTTAAATTTGATGTTTTTGGCCACTTCGATCTCAATGGATAAAATCGCCAAACTTATTATCCGTTCTTGGCTCATAAGCTCATTGTGAAGCAAAAATAATTTTTAATCAATTTTAATTTCGAAAAACTGCGCCATCATGTAGCCTTTGAAACGCATAATGTAATAAATAGTTTCAGATTTAAAAAAATATTTGAAACATATTTAGCAATTTTACGAAAATCTAAACAACTCCAAGACGAACAATAATTTTTATTACCAAAGAATCAATTTAATATATTCCGAAATTCAGAAACTCGAAATTGACTCTAAACTCCAAATAAGGACTCTTCTCCAGGATATGATTCGAAATACCTATATTGTTTGAACTAGGCACTAACAAGTAATTTTATTACTTCGGTGCTAATTGTTTATTTATCTTGTTGTATACCTTTAGTTAAACTATCTATTGTATATTATTTCTCTTATTGATAAATAAACTTATTTATTATTTATTATTGTATGGTTGATTTAAACAATTAAAGGGATGGTAAAACTAATAAAATCAAAAATAATTTTTTAGGGTTTTAACCTTAGGAACAATAACTTTCTTTGAGTAATAAAATAAGTAAGTGTAAGATTTTTAGGTCTGACGATTTTGTCAGTTTTTGACTACACATACTGTTTCAAATTATTAAACTATAACTTGGATCATTTTTTTAAAATAGAAAATCTGTGGTTGAAGCACTTTTTTTCTAGACGGATGCTAGACAGACTGAGATGGAGATTGTGCGTACCGGAATACCGGATATATTTTCTGTCATTTTAGGTATATTATACCTACCTATTTATGCATGAATGATGATGAAGTTCTGACTTTTAGCGGTTTTCCAGAAAGCGGCCACCCTTGTATGCGTATACTTGGTGCTTTTATCTTATCCCTGCGAAAAAACCTTAAAGAACCGCGTTCAATCTCTTAGAATAATGTTTTACCGGGTTTTACATGTTTTCTATGAGGTATGTGAAACAAAAAAATCTCATAAAGTACGAATTTTTTCTATCAGGTTGGCTCGTAAAAATCTTATAAAATCGTTCAAAAAACTCACCAACTTTTATAAGAATCTATGGGGTTTTCGTACCTGGGATAACTTAGAGTAGGTTTTTGGATAATTGTGTACATATGGGATACCAAGGGGGCCCCCCGGAGCCCGGAGCGGACCGCCCCCACGCCCCCACCCGTCTGTACGCCACGGATTCTAAGTCTACACGAACCACCTTAAACCGCCTAATAAATTAAAGGCATTGGCGTTAACGGCTGATGAACACGGCCGCGGCAGCGGAATTTGTTGGCGATTACCAATACAAATCATTGTATGCCTAATTTCCTATTGCACTGTGATATAAGGCTGGAGAATGACTCCTCTCTAATGAAATATATAGCCGAAGCGAGCTTTTGGTGAGTTATGGCGTCGCAATATCTGCCAAAGGCATCAACCAATTGAATAACTGCGGTATTTTATATTCTTGAGCAAATTGTATATTGTACTGTGTATATTAAATAAAAATTTATAAAAAAACTAGCCAAAAAGCACGAAATGTAACCAGAAAACTCGCAAATGCAAAAAATTAATTGTTGGACAATAAAAAAATCATATGGTACCGTCAATTTATGACACCATACCTATCTGCAGGATCACCTGTTTTTATTATCCTAGCAATACAGTCGTTGTATATGTGGTGGAGAATTAGTTTGTTTATACCAGTGGGTTGGGGCGCGGGGGGCGTGCGCCCCTCCCTGAACATAATCAAAGTTTTAAAAACATCAAGGAACCACGCACTGGGCTCTTCTATAAAACATAAAAATATTGTATTGTACAAATATGTTGTACGACTAGTGCTAGTTGAGAAAATGGGTGGTTTCTGAGATATCCGCTATCAAAGTGAGAAAAATAGCCACTGTTATGTTTCAATGAAGAAAATGCGGGTCTCTCTAGAACACAAGCTTTACGCAAGAGTCTTTATTCTTGGCGGAGGCTTAGTTTTTATACGGAGGACCGTCAGTCAGGCATTTTTGCTAATTTTCGAATTTCTTTTTCAAGCTATTTTGACAATCTGAAGGTTTTTTGAGCCATAATATTATAATTTCAATTATTTGTAGGTAAGAAAAATAATATTGGGTAACTTAAAGGAGTTCATAAAAAAATATTAGAGTATTCCTCTTACCTACAAAAATTACATTAGCTAGCTTAATCGGGTTCACAATATTTTGTGAGCAGCAAATTTTTGCATTCCAACGACCCTTCAAAGATGCGACGCAGCAAAAATATCAAACACCTATAGTAACAAAAATTATAGGAAAATTTGGCGTAGTTTTAAACAACCCTTCTCACACAGTGCCTTAACATCGTTGGCATCTACAACGAATTAAAAATTGGTATTTCTCTTCCTGTTTCGGTTGCTACCGCCGAAAGAAGTTTCTCCACTTTAAAGACTTGTAAAAACTTACCTTCAGTCTACGGTATAGGCGAAAAGATACTACGCTTTTGTATATATATCGTGCAATATGAACCTGGATTTAGAATCTCTCTTTGCTAGGTTTGCAAAGCAAAAAGGAAACGTAATATTTATTATATAAATAAAAGTTTTTTTTTTGTTTTTTAGAATTAAGGATTTGTATAACAAATAACTGCCAAAATAAATTGTATCAGATAGTATCTGTTAGTTACCACCAACGACTCAAGCAACTACGAACATAATAATATGTAGGTCGAAACTGTTTGGTTAGTGGGGAGGATTAGGTCACCACTAACCAACATAACGATCTAACCAAACGCCCAAAAACAATGGTGACCATAAAAAAGGACTTTTTGCCCTATGTTCATAGTCGCTTGAGCCGAACTACAAAAGTTTTATTGCGTGCGCCCCCTCTGGTGAAATTGCTGGATCCGCCACTGGTTTATACGGGCCTATTAAAGCACAAAAATTTTGTCGTATAAACACCACTAAAACCGTTTTAAGCACTAAATCGACTTTCTTTTAGAGCGATTGAAGAAAGTGGTTTTTTTGCTTTAAAACCCATTTTAGGATCGTTATAAGCACTTTAAAAACGTTTTAGCGCATTTCTTCCAAGCAAAATAAATACTTAGCCCTGGTTTTCCGAAATATCTGTTGTTAACTAAGTTGTTTTATTTGATTTTTCTTTAAACTGACATATTTAATGACGTTTAAAGAAGGACGTATAAACACTCGGAGAAATCGATTTTATTTAAAATCGCTCTTTTATAAAACGATTTTAGGTGCTTATAAACGTAGTAACTGACTCGTCTCTGATAAAATATATTAGAATCGAGCTTTTTGTGAGTTACTACGTCGCAATATGTGTCAAAGGTGTCAACCAGATGAATAATCGCAGGATTTAAAAACCTAGTCCGCATAGTCACATTTAATCAAAACAAAAAACACAAAACAGAATCAGATAAATCGCGAATCTACCCTTTGCTAAAAAACAAATTATTTAAAAGGTAACGAGGTGCGTATTCAAAACAATGTAAACAATGTCAACAAAAACAAACTAAACCATGGCATTTTTGATTGCCGTTGCACAATAAATTGTTTATCTACTCGCGTGCGGACAGTCCTCACTTTCTGCACGCATTTGCGTGCGGAAAGTTTTATTTTTCCAAACTGAGTGTGGAAATGAATTTACCACTATACTTTTCCGCACTAGAATTTTTAATTATTGGCTTTTTTTCTTTACGTCCGCCTGACTCTCTTTACGTCTGTTTGACAGCACATTTAAGTAGTCGTAGAAAAAAATTGTACCTAACACGTGCGCAAAGTGACTGAGCCGCCTTTGATTTCTACGCGCCGTTTATGCTTCTGAAATCGCGTGCGGAAAAGTGACACTTTCCGCACTAGTTAGGTAAACTACTATTTTGAACAGGGGTGCAAAAAAAAATTCCCATCCATTTTTTACCAATATTAAAAAAATGCTCAAAATGGTAATTAAGAAAATCTTATTATTCTAAACCACTCCCTTAAGTTTTTATACAAAATAATTTTTGCGGTATCCATTAGCCGCTCTTGATTAATAGTATAAAATTTTATATAAAAAACATTTCAAGCAAATGCCTTTAAGATATCAGATATTCTTTTTAATTTTTAATTTAGAAAGCAGTAATGGACAACCCGAAAACCGCTTAGTGGGAATTATTGAATGAGCTACATCCAGTATTTTAAGAATGTTTGCACACAAAAAGTAATTCGAAACGTTAAACAACACTGACACTGGGATAGCGAGGCCTTAAGCTAATGCCACAGAACCCCGCTGAAGAAACTAGTTATTGGTCAAGGGGACCCGCAAGAAAGATTTTGTGGTGGGAGGGCTTAAACCGTTAGATTTAATAGTTGTAAACATATTTTTACCAACACCAAGTTAATTTTTTATCAACCCAAGTTAATTTAACTTACAATCAAAACAGATTAATACTATTTAAAAAAAATACACACCGTTTTTTAAGAGCACTTCTATAGCAATTAAGTTTTTTTAGGTTAGTAGTTTCATGACTCTCTTTTTGACCTACATGTACTTAAATGCTTTCATTTCTGGAAAAATAAGTAATATTCCAAGAAAACATATCCAGCAAACACATTTGTTAACTTGACATCAAAATACACTGGAGATCAAAAAAAGCGAATTTGTTCAAATTTTTTATTTGTGAAAATATTCCTTACAAATAGCTTATAGATTAAATAAAATTTGATTGTATTTCCATTAATCAATGACAAGAAAATTCAATAATGAGTAGCTCCACCTTTATTATTTATACACTACGCCACTCTCCGAGGCTTCTAATAGCAACCCTAACTTCATTGATGTTGGCTGGGGGAGGCAGCAGTAAGTCCGCGGATCTTGCCGTCCATTCCATGATTGATATATTATATTCTTGCAAGAAGTTTCTTGTTTCTTCAGCAGTGTGAGGTGTAGCATTATCTTGCTGGAAAATTCCATTTTGAACACTCTGAATATAAAGGTGCGCAACTGGATCCAGAATTTGATCAATGTAACGGCGTTCCGTTAATGTGCCATCACTAAAAAACTAGAGGGGACCTACTTCCTAATGATATAGCCCCCCCCCCATACAATTACAACTGGCTAACGAGCTGTATTACGTTCTTCTTCCTCTTTGATCTGCGTGGGCCAAACAAAATCTCGATTTGTCACTGAAGGAAATCGAGTTCCACTCATGATTCCAATATTGTCTAATCCTGCACCATTCCAGCCTGCGAGATCTATGTTGGGGAGTGTAGAAATCCAAAAACCGTCTTGTTACTAAACTGTGGCTATTTTTCTTGTGCCAAGGAGACACTCACTAGTTACTTAATTTATTCTTATGTCTAGGTTTTATTTACCAACTGGTTTTATCAAAAAATATAACAAAAGATACAATACATCAGTATGTTAGTGCCCTTAGCCCGTTTTCGAGTGAAAATTACAGTGGAAGGACGAAAACGGGTTTTGTTGGTTTGGACAGAAAACCAGAGTCTTGTGTGTGACTTACGAAGCTTTAAAACAGGCTGCTCACTGTCCTACTTGGTGACTCCAGATATAAACATAGCCTTATGTTTCGAGTCTTTGTAGTAGTTCATTTGATCCGGAATCTTAGAGGGTCAAACAGACAAGGCACTCGAAATAGGATAGTTTTTGTGGCACTCGTATAGTCTTCCACTTGAACTTTTGACACACACAACCTCTCGTAACTTTCAATATTTCGCGCATTTTGCGCAACCCTTGGCATTCGTAATGTTGGCAAGCACAGTCAATTGAGCAAACCATGGTTTTCTTTTAAAAATAATTCGTTATTTTTGAAAATTTTGTTTATCTTCTGGCCATCACAAAAATTTAGACAGTTGGCAGCTGATCAAGGGGTGCGTTTAGAAGTGACTTGAGCAGAGGTGTAGAAAGCGGTTCGATCTTTAGTTTTTTACAATTGTTGGGAATAACTTAGGGCACGGTGTGTCGCGATTAATTAGGATATTATTTATATCAAAAATAATGTTCAGATTTCCGATTTAGTGCCACTTTCATCACATCAATTGGATACTCGGCGCTGCATGCTCCGAGCAGAAAACTCCCTAACGCACCCTATGGTGCAATGATTTGACCTCCACGTCGATACGCTTGGTTGAGTTAAAGGGCGGTTTACACCGATTGCGTTCAAGTTATTTCCATGGGATGTGCTCCGTCATCCACCTCGAAACTTACTATCTTGACGGGCAGTTCAGAAGACAATTTTGGCTGTCTTAAATCTTGGTTTTGCTCTGATCTTGGCCCGTAGGTTAACAAATAACAGGTTACGCCGACACTGACTTCGTCAAAAAGTTCACGCATCCGACCCAATTTTGTTCTGGTGGTTGCGCTTCGAACCTTGCTAGTGTGGACAAAGCTTAATCGGTTGGAAATTTCAGGGAGGTGACAGAAATCCTGGGCCTTTTCGCAGTCCATTCCTGAGCCTTTTTAACATCGCTTCAACGTTTCTTTTCTAAGTTTGAGAGCCCCATGTTCTGAGCGTTTGCCCTTCGGGGGATTATCGAAACGGCTTTCAATATGTGCCAGATTTAAGCGTGGATTCCCTGAGCATTGGCCTTGGCTGTGAAATTGTTCCTACGTGGATTTTGGTTCATTTTAGCGAAGAAAACGTAAGTTTGACTCAACGCTTTTCCTCTTTAGAATTCTAATTAGGTTTTCATTGTCCTTAGGTCGCTACGTTGCCGCTGGTTTATCGGCTTACCTTGCACTGGAATTTTCAGGCTTCTTTTGACGCTTCGCTCGATGCACCCTTCATAGATAGATAGCGAAGCCTCTGATTATTTTTGAGGTAAGATTTCCACGTTTTTTTGGATAAAATTTCAGGATGAAGTGCCGCCGTTTTGTTGAAGGAGGGCCAACATGGCGAACCTCCTTAAAATAAAAGAGTACCTTTCCAGGCTTTTACCTTTTTTTGTGATTAGGACTCGGTCTTTTCTTTTCTAGGGCACTAAGTACGGATGAAAACTTCCCCAGTCAGAAACGCACCTGATTGGTCGAAATCTCAGTGTTCTGTCACTATGCTGTCTATTTTGGCACTAATGACTTTGTTCGTGAGCGTTTTGCCGTCAGTTTGTTCTCCTCGTAAGAGCAAAATTGCTCACTAATGCCATTACTGCCACAAATGACAGAAATGTGACAAGAAAATGATAGTTCGGCCAATCAGATGCGCTTCTAATTCCCGGGAGCACTCCCTTCCCCGAAATTGAAGAATAAGTGCCCTGATGTGTTCCTACACGTTCCAGAGATTTCTACCTTACCGAGTTGGCCAAAGCTAATCACCACCTTTTTTTTTAGTACCAGTAGACCACCACCTCTGCAAACCTTTAGCACTGGAGTAGCACATGTCGTAACTATGCAACCTTTCCTTTTTTTCCTTCAATCTGGGTTAAATTTTTCCAGGTACATTTTTACCCATATAATTTAGTATAACATAAAATGAGAATACTTTCAACACTTTAATTTCCAGTACGTAAAAATTTAGTCAATTTTTAAAGCTGCCAGATTTGTTTTAACTGGGATAAAGAAAACTGTGATTTTCTAAATGAATCTATTTTAAAAAGGGTTTTGTTTAAAGTAACTATAGCATGCACATTGTGATAAACAGCTGTTCTTTTACCATTTTTTTTGTTAAATGTTCTTAGCGGTTCTAAGCATTAAACTTTAATGCAAACACCGGGTCGCCCATATCGGTCCTTGTGAAAAATTACCCCTTTGGCAGGTTAATCTATTTTACATATTTTATTTTTTTTATTCTTGAGGCTGAGTTATAGTTAGGTGTCATGAGCCAAAAAGCTAAAGTTTCATAAACATTGTTTTTCCCTACCAGTAAGTTATCTAGTCGATTCTTTTGCTCATGAGGCTTGAGATGCAGCTAAGTGTCAAGCACGGTTTAAGTAATTTACTACTATACGTGCCTTATAATTTAGCGCTTTGCGAGATAGTTATATATGTCTACATATATTTAGTAGTTTTATATATTTTCAAAGAAGCAGTGTACTTCTACTTGGGCTGGGTGTTTACCCTCTCTGTAGGATTGAATAAACAATCATTACAAACTAACCCCGGCCTATGATTTAACCTTCCCTTCAAGCCACTCAAACGCTAACTTTAAACTTTGAGAGACTTGTGTTGATCTAGACGAGTCATCCCCTGTACATTTTTATAAACTTTTGTTGGAGTTGGAGGAAGCACATAAAGGGGATGGAAAGCTCTTAGTCCCATAGCGGTTGACATTTATACATGAAACGTGCCTTCCAGTAGCTCTTGCCAACTCGTTTCTAATTTGACGAAGACTAGCCCGTTTGTCGCGTAAAGCCAAGTCTCAAATGCCGCAAATCCCTTTCCTCTATATGCCTAGGATGTCCAGCGCCACCACGAGCCGTCCATCTCCTCCAAACCCTCAAAATTATACTTGGATTTGCCTCGATTCGCCTTGCAATTTCTCTGAAACAAATCGCTGTTTCATGTAGGCCCACTATGCGCCCCCTTTTAAAGTGGGTTCAGTGCCTGAACTGTACACGCGCACGAACTCTCGGCATTTTTAACCTATAAGCCATTCCTAAGCAACGCTATACACTCAAAAAATGTCAACCAACTAAACTCAATTAGTTTATATAGACGAAAGTTTTCATCAGTGTTTTTTAGAAAACATCAATAATTTACTTCGATCTGAGGAATACATATAAATAGTTTTTACCAAAGTAAATATATCTCTACAGGGTATTGCATTTTTTTTGATCTTCAGTGTATTTACATAAATTTACGTAAACATTATATTAGCCTGTTAACCACTAAAGTAATTATGTAAAAATGAGCTTATATAGTGTTTATATAAATATTAGGCAAAAACTTATATGTGACATAAATATGTATTTGTAAAATTACATCAGTGTTACATACAGTTGCATACCTACAATTTACATAAGGTTTGTGAGGCAAACCTGATGTGAAAATGCTGACATGAAATCTACATAATTAAAAATGATGTAAAAATTACACTAAGTTGGAGACCCAAAATTTACGTAAATTTCTTGATACAAAAATGCTGACATAAAATTTACATGCCCAAAAATTAAGCAAAATTACATCAATGCTACATAAACTTGTCAAAATTATACCATAAACTTTAAGTTACAAATATTGCGTGAAAACCTACATGTCATATAAATATTCATTAAAGAACGTTAGCCTAACATTAAGTTGCACACCTGAAATTAAAAATTATTGTACAAACTCATATGTCATATTTATAATACGTTAATTACATCAGCGTTACATAAAATTGTATACCTAAAATGTACCTAACGTTTGTAATGTAAACCTGATAAAAAAAGTAAAAAGGCTAATAAAAAATTTACATTAAACATCAGTGTTACATAAAATTGCCTATCTAAAATATACCTAAGGTGATGACTTAGATCATTGAAATATATATTGGAGGTAGCTGGAAAATATTTCCCCCTATAATATATCCCACAAAGCAGTAACATGTTACATTTACATTACCTTAATGTATTTTTGTGCATGTTACTTAACACAGCTTGTAACCTTAACGAGGACATTGCCAGTACATTAATTATCCTAAACAATTACGTAACAGTGTTACATCCGATTTTTTTAACAAGTATGTGACATGAATGTAACATTTAATGTTACATGGCTAGGTCAAATTATTTTTTTAAAATTTACCTCTAACTTGTTAAATACTGGTTCAAAGAACATAAAAAATATATTTTTGTGCTTTAAAATCTCTGATCTTCGTGATTACATCTTAAACAAATAAAAAAATATAATCAAAACAAAAGAAAAAAAATATGCTCTGACGGGACTCGAACCCTCACTTCAAAGACACACCAGGGTTTTAACGCCTTAGACCACTAGGCCATCTCGGATTTGTTAAGAAATGTCACCAATTCACGGTATATTAATGCAATGGTTTGGTTGATACGATTTTTACAGAAAATAAGAAATTGCTTTTTTATTATCAATTTAATGAATTATTTTTAATAAATAAAATACATATAAAAAGGTTTCAGTTGCAATAAAAAAAAATGTATATATAAATATTGAATCACAATAATTTGATCAAATTATAATTTGCCCAAATTAAAAAAACTGAAAATATCTACCTATATATATAATTTCGTAAAAAAATCAAATCATAAAATTAATAAAATGATCGTACGTTACTATAATACATATACTTAAATTTATACTTATTTTCCCTTTTGTGAGAAGTAATCAAAAAAAAATTGCAGGATTTATTTTTTCAAAAATTTTCGCCATATTTGGGTTAAAAGTTTCATTAATTTTGGAATTTTTGCATAAAACTTAAACTTGTATTTGGTCATTTTTTAATAAACAACCAAGTTTGTTTTAAAGTTGACACACTGCTGCTCTCATGCCATCTATAATAAACCAAACTTGTTTCAACTTTGATGTTTATTACACTTACAAATTTGTATTTTGTCATGTCACAATAAAGAGACAAATTTATTTTAAATTTGACTTTTAATAAACTTACAATATTGTGTCATATCATGTAACTGTAAAGAAGTAAATTTGTTTCAACACTGACATTTATTAAACTTCAAATAATGTTAAGTTAAATATTAACGTAAAATTAGCGCTTCTTTTGTGTATCAGCGATACTTTCACATAGATTGTTAATTTTGAAGTTACATTTTACTGTTTTCAAACATTTGTCTTAACGTATACAAAGATACATCAATTCTACATTTTTTTCAACATTGAAAACCAGTAATGTAACAGACCTTGGTTAGTGGGATTGTAGATAATATTATTAGACATCTGGACAGCAAAAAGTTATTCAAACTGTGACTTTGATAATTAGTATGAAGAAATGTGTGAGAAAAATTATCCTCCTGGGCAAACAGTTCTTTCCCTGGGTCGTTATAGAGATCTTTATGGCATGTTAAAATGCAGAACACGTGAGTTACACTTTACTTTGTTGTGATATTTGCAATTATATAACTATTATGTTAATCGTTTTATCACAATGAACTGATATTTACCTTGTTGTGATATTGGAAATGATATAAATGTTACACGGTGACACGTAGTATTTATATACGTATAAGTAATACTTAAATTACGTAACGTCAAGTCAAAATTATAATGTGAAAAGTTTACTTTTAGGTTACATATCATTTAAGTAAAAATAAATATCTTATTGTGACATCAGGTAAATATAAAGCGTACATTAATATTCTTCTGCTTTCACATATTTTGTGCCCAGTTACTTTGGTCACATGTTATTGCTGCATAACTGCATAACAGTACATTTTACCCTATTACCTAGAATTTATGTAACCAAGGAATAATGTTATTCAACTTTTAATATTTACCTAACTGAGTTTACTGGGCTGCAGCCATTTGTAGTATCTAGGTCTTTTTTAAATATTTAATAAGAGAGAATTTTTGGGCCGGCCAACATAAGATAAAATTTGATAGTACTTATGCTGATTTTTGTTACAAATAAAGACAAAATTAGTCACATGTTTAAAAGATTATGCCACAAATGTTAAAAAGACCGCGCCGGTATCTGTCGAATAGAATTTATTTACCTGATGACAGCGAGCTTTATTAATTTTATTGTAACACAGATTATTACAAAATGATTTTTAGAAATAAGCACAAAGACAGTGTCCAATAGAGTGTGCCTCCATGCCTTTTTTTATTTAACTCCTATATTTATATAAGCCTACATTAATATTCTTTTGCTTTCACATATTTTTGTGCCCAGTTACTTTGGTCACATGTTATTGACGTAATAAAAAGGAAACTTTGTTCATGGCATACTGCATAACAGTACATTTTACCCTATTACATAGAATTTATGTAACCAAGGAATGATGTTATTCAACCTTTAATATTTACCTAACTGAGTTTACTGGGCTGCAGCCATTTGTAGTATCTAGGTCTTTTTTAAATATTTAATAAGAGAGAATTTTTGGGCCGGCGAACATAAGATAAAATTTGATAGTACTTATGCTGACTTTTGTTACAAATAAAGATAAAATTAAGCACATGTTTAAGAGATTATGTCACAAATGTTAAAAAGACCGCGCCGGTATCTGTCGCATAGAATTTATTTACCTGATGACAGCGAGCTTTATTAATTTTATTGTAACACAGATTATTACAAAATGATTTTTAGAAATAAGCACAAAGACAGTGTCCAATAGAGTGTGCCTCCATGCCTTTTTTATTTAACTCCTATATTTATATAAGCCTACATTAATATTTTTCTGCTTTCACATATTTTTGTGCCCAGTTACTTTGGTCACATGTAATTGACGTAATAAAAAGGAAACTTTGTTCATGGCATACTGCATAACAGTACATTTTACCCTATTACCTAGAATTTATGTAACCAAGGAATAATGTTATTCAACTTTTAATATTAACCTAACTGAGTTTACTGGGCTGCAGCCATTTGTAGTATCTAGGTCTTTTTTAAATATTTAATAAGAGAGAATTTTTGGGCCGGCGAATATAAGATAAAATTTGATAGTACTTATGCTGATTTTTGTTACAAATAAAGACAAAATTAGACACATGTTTAAGAGATTATGCCACAAATGTTAAAAAGACCGCGCCGGTATCTGTCAAATAGAATTTATTTATCTGATGACAGCGAGCTTTATTAATTTTATTGTAACACAGATTATTACAAAATGATTTTTAGAAATAAGCGCAAAGACAGTGTGCAATAGAGTGTGTCTCCATGCCTTTTTTATTTAACTCCTATATTTATATAAGCCTACATTAATATTCTTTTGCTTTCACATATTTTTGTGCCCAGTTACTTCGGTCACATGTTATTGACGTAATAAAAAGGAAACTTTGTTCATGGCATACTGCATAACAGTATATTTTACCCTATTACATAAAATTTATGTAACCAAGGAATGATGTTATTCAACCTTTAATATTTACCTAACTGAGTTTACTGGGCTGCAGCCATTTGTAGTATCTAGGTCTTTTTTAAATATTTAATAAGAGAGAATTTTTGGGCCGGCGAACATAAGATAAAATTTGATAGTACTTATGCTGAATTTTGTTACAAATAAAGATAAAATTAGGCACATGTTTAAGAGATTATGCCACAAATGTTAAAAAGACCGCGCCGGTATCTGTCGAATAGAATTTATTTACCTGATGACAGCGAGCTTTATTAATTTTATTGTAACACAGATTATTACAAAATGATTTTTAGAAATAAGCACAAAGACAGTGTCCAATAGGGTGTGCCTCCATGCCTTTTTTTATTTAACTCCTATATTTATATAAGCCTACATTAATATTCTTTTGCTTTCACATATTTTTGTGCCCAGTTACTTTGGTCACATGTTATTGACGTAATAAAAAGGAAACTTTGTTCATGGCATACTGCATAACAGTACATTTTACCCTATTACCTAGAATTTATGTAACCAAGGAATAATGTTATTCAACTTTTAATATTAACCTAACTGAGTTTACTGGGCTGCAGCCATTTGTAGTATCTAGGTCTTTTTTAAATATTTAATAAGAGATAATTTTTGGGCCGGCGAACATAAGATAAAATTTGATAGTACTTATGCTGATTTTTGTTACAAATAAAGACAAAATTAGACACATGTTTAGGAGATTATGCCACAAATGTTAAAAAGACCGCGCCGGTATCTGTCGAATAGAATTTATTTACCTGATGACAGCGTGCTTTGTTAATTTTATTGTAACACAGATTATTACAAAATAATTTTTAGAAATAAGCACAAAGACAGTGTGCAATAGAGTGTGTCTCCATGCCTTTTTTATTTAACTCCTATATTTATATAAGCCTACATTAATATTCTTTTGCTTTCACATATTTTTGTGCCCAGTTACTTCGGTCACATGTTATTGACGTAATAAAAAGGAAACTTTGTTCATGGCATACTGCATAACAGTATATTTTACCCTATTACATAAAATTTATGTAACCAAGGAATGATGTTATTCAACCTTTAATATTTACCTAACTGAGTTTACTGGGCTGCAGCCATTTGTAGTATCTAGGTCCTTTTTAAATATTTAATAAGAGAGAATTTTTGGGCCGGCGAAAATAAGATAAAATTTGATAGTACTTATGCTGATTTTTGTTACAAATATAGACAAAATTAGACACATGTTTAAGAGATTATGCCACAAATGTTAAAAAGACCGCGCCGGTATCTTTCGAATAGAATTTATTTACCTGATGACAGCGAGCTTTATTAATTTTATTGTAACACAGATTATTACAAAATGATTTTTAGAAATAAGCGCAAAGACAGTGTCCAATAGAGTGTGCCTCCATGCCTTTTTTATTTAACTCCTATATTTATATAAGCCTACATTAATATTCTTTTGCTTTCACATATTTTTGTGCCCAGTTACTTTGGTCACATGTTATTGATGTAATAAAAAGGAAACTTTGTTCATGGCATACTGCATAACAGTACATTTTACCCTATTACCTAGAATTTATGTAACCAAGGAATAATGTTTTCAACTTTTAATATTAACCTAACTGAGTTTACTGGGCTGCAACCATTTGTAGTATCTAGGTCTTTTTTAAATATTTAATAAGAGAGAATTTTTGGGCCGGCCAACATAAGATAAAATTTGATAGTACTTATGCTGATTTTTGTTACAAATAAAGACAAAATTAGACACATGTTTAAGAGATTATGCCACAAATGTTAAAAAGACCGCGCCGGTATCTGTCGAACAGAATTTATTTACCTGATGACAGCGTGCTTTGTTAATTTTATTGTAACACAGATTATTACAAAATGATTTTTAGAAATAAGCACAAAGACAGTGTGCAATAGAGTGTGTCTCCATGCCTTTTTTATTTAACTCCTATATTTATATAAGCCTACATTAATATTCTTTTGCTTTCACATATTTTTGTGCCCAGTTACTTTGGTCACATGTTATTGACGTAATAAAAAGGAAACTTTGTTCATGGCATACTGCATAACAGTATATTTTACGCTATTACATAGAATTTATGTAACCAAGGAATGATGTTATTCAACCTTTAATATTTACCTAACTGAGTTTACTGGGCTGCAGCCATTTGTAGTATCTAGGTCTTTTTTAAATATTTAATAAGAGAGAATTTTTGGGCCGGCCAACATAAGATAAAATTTGATAGTACTTATGCTGATTTTTGTTACAAATAAAGACAAAATTAGACACATGTTTAAGAGATTATGCCACAAATGTTAAAAAGACCGCGCCGGTATCTGTCGAATAGAATTTATTTACCTGATGACAGCGTGCTTTGTTAATTTTATTGTAACACAGATTATTACAAAATGATTTTTAGAAATAAGCACAAAGACAGTGTGCAATAGAGTGTGTCTCCATGCCTTTTTTATTTAACTCCTATATTTATATAAGCCTACATTAATATTCTTTTGCTTTCACATATTTTTGTGCCCAGTTACTTTGGTCACATGTTATTGACGTAATAAAAAGGAAACTTTGTTCATGGCATACTGCATAACAGTATATTTTACCCTATTACATAGAATTTATGTAACCAAGGAATGATGTTATTCAACCTTTAATATTTACCTAACTGAGTTTACTGGGCTGCAGCCATTTGTAGTATCTAGGTCCTTTTTAAATATTTAATAAGAGAGAATTTTTGGGCCGGCGAAAATAAGATAAAATTTGATAGTACTTATGCTGATTTTTGTTACAAATAAAGACAAAATTAGACACATGTTTAGGAGATTATGCCACAAATGTTAAAAAGACCGCGCCGGTATCTGTCGAATAGAATTTATTTACCTGATGACAGCGTGCTTTGTTAATTTTATTGTAACACAGATTATTACAAAATAATTTTTAGAAATAAGCACAAAGACAGTGTGCAATAGAGTGTGTCTCCATGCCTTTTTTATTTAACTCCTATATTTATATAAGCCTACATTAATATTCTTTTGCTTTCACATATTTTTGTGCCCAGTTACTTCGGTCACATGTTATTGACGTAATAAAAAGGAAACTTTGTTCATGGCATACTGCATAACAGTATATTTTACCCTATTACATAAAATTTATGTAACCAAGGAATGATGTTATTCAACCTTTAATATTTACCTAACTGAGTTTACTGGGCTGCAGCCATTTGTAGTATCTAGGTCCTTTTTAAATATTTAATAAGAGAGAATTTTTGGGCCGGCGAAAATAAGATAAAATTTGATAGTACTTATGCTGATTTTTGTTACAAATATAGACAAAATTAGACACATGTTTAAGAGATTATGCCACAAATGTTAAAAAGACCGCGCCGGTATCTTTCGAATAGAATTTATTTACCTGATGACAGCGAGCTTTATTAATTTTATTGTAACACAGATTATTACAAAATGATTTTTAGAAATAAGCGCAAAGACAGTGTCCAATAGAGTGTGCCTCCATGCCTTTTTTATTTAACTCCTATATTTATATAAGCCTACATTAATATTCTTTTGCTTTCACATATTTTTGTGCCCAGTTACTTTGGTCACATGTTATTGATGTAATAAAAAGGAAACTTTGTTCATGGCATACTGCATAACAGTACATTTTACCCTATTACCTAGAATTTATGTAACCAAGGAATAATGTTTTCAACTTTTAATATTAACCTAACTGAGTTTACTGGGCTGCAACCATTTGTAGTATCTAGGTCTTTTTTAAATATTTAATAAGAGAGAATTTTTGGGCCGGCCAACATAAGATAAAATTTGATAGTACTTATGCTGATTTTTGTTACAAATAAAGACAAAATTAGACACATGTTTAAGAGATTATGCCACAAATGTTAAAAAGACCGCGCCGGTATCTGTCGAACAGAATTTATTTACCTGATGACAGCGTGCTTTGTTAATTTTATTGTAACACAGATTATTACAAAATGATTTTTAGAAATAAGCACAAAGACAGTGTGCAATAGAGTGTGTCTCCATGCCTTTTTTATTTAACTCCTATATTTATATAAGCCTACATTAATATTCTTTTGCTTTCACATATTTTTGTGCCCAGTTACTTTGGTCACATGTTATTGACGTAATAAAAAGGAAACTTTGTTCATGGCATACTGCATAACAGTATATTTTACGCTATTACATAGAATTTATGTAACCAAGGAATGATGTTATTCAACCTTTAATATTTACCTAACTGAGTTTACTGGGCTGCAGCCATTTGTAGTATCTAGGTCTTTTTTAAATATTTAATAAGAGAGAATTTTTGGGCCGGCCAACATAAGATAAAATTTGATAGTACTTATGCTGATTTTTGTTACAAATAAAGACAAAATTAGACACATGTTTAAGAGATTATGCCACAAATGTTAAAAAGACCGCGCCGGTATCTGTCGAATAGAATTTATTTACCTGATGACAGCGTGCTTTGTTAATTTTATTGTAACACAGATTATTACAAAATGATTTTTAGAAATAAGCACAAAGACAGTGTGCAATAGAGTGTGTCTCCATGCCTTTTTTATTTAACTCCTATATTTATATAAGCCTACATTAATATTCTTTTGCTTTCACATATTTTTGTGCCCAGTTACTTTGGTCACATGTTATTGACGTAATAAAAAGGAAACTTTGTTCATGGCATACTGCATAACAGTATATTTTACCCTATTACATAGAATTTATGTAACCAAGGAATGATGTTATTCAACCTTTAATATTTACCTAACTGAGTTTACTGGGCTGCAGCCATTTGTAGTATCTAGGTCCTTTTTAAATATTTAATAAGAGAGAATTTTTGGGCCGGCGAAAATAAGATAAAATTTGATAGTACTTATGCTGATTTTTGTTACAAATAAAGACAAAATTAGACACATGTTTAAGAGATTATGACACAAATGTTAAAAAGACCGCGCCGGTATCTGTCGAATAGAATTTATTTACCTGATGACAGCGAGCTTTATTAATTTTATTGTAACACAGATTATTACAAAATGATTTTTAGAAATAAGCACAAAGACAGTGTCCAATAGAGTGTGCCTCCATGCCTTTTTTATTTAACTCCTATATTTAAGCCTATTGCGCAGCCGCACAAATAGGCATAAGCACAAAAAATGTTATTTTAGGAGGCCCAAAAAGTTCCTAATAAGAAGGATCATTTAACTTATCTAAAATAATATAATCGTAATATTTTAATTATAAATTCCAAAAATGTGGGCTACTTTAGTAAAACTTCTTTAAAAAAAATGTAATTTAAACTTTTTAATGAACTTAATCCTAGTTTTACAGCCTTATAGCACAAGCAATAGCTTATGCCACTGCTCCTTTAGCAAAGTTTAATAAAAGCAAATATATTCTAAATGCGCTTAAAGGTTGAATAAATACAAAATACCTCAAACGACTCTAAAATAAACACAAATATTTACCTATTAGGTTTCTGTGGGTGTTTTTAAATAAGCAAAATAATTTTTAGTCGGGCAGTCAATTTTAATTTTTGGGTGATTTTGATATTACTTGGCACGGCGTTTGAGGACACGATATTATGTTAAAAATATATATTGTTTTGACCGGTGTCGCTTTAAAGTGGCGTCACGGCACCTCAAAGTTAAAGACTGACAATAATCTAGTTTTGGTCAAACACCTCAACAAAAAAAAATAAGTAGAAAAATTTTGTTTTCACTTTTAGGCAGCTAGTATATATTATATCCCTTCTTAGAAATGCATCACAACCTTAATCAAAATGTTGAAGTTTTCTTTACGAATTGTAGAAACTAGAATTTTGCTCAAATATAAAAGAGAGAAAATTATTAAAATTTGGATATTTTGCTCCTCATAAAACCCTTTAGCGGTGATTTTGAGTTCTTATGAAAATTATTGTTTTTTTGAGTTGGGGTAGCATAGTATATTAAAATTATTAATATATTTTTACATGGACACATGCAAAAAAATCGTAAAGTTGGTGATATCGCATTTTCAACAAAATACAACGAAAATTTAAGTTACAATAAAATTATTTTTTTTTAATATCAAATATATATATTGCAGTCAATCAAAATAGTCGGGAGTATCTAATTAATTAATTTAAACGCAAGAAATGTCATGTAAAAAAAAATTGGATTTAAGGTGCAATTTGTCATCTCTTCTTTTGCGAACTTGAGACTTCTGTATTTTTTAAGGGATTTTGATCCTCTACTGGAATTAAGTATAACAATAAACAGGCTTTAAAAAAATGTACCTTTTTAAAAAATCTATATTGCCGTTTTTACCCTACCTGCTCGAAACAAAAATTATCGTAAAAATCGTTATGAAAATGTTATTTTACTAGAACCTAAATTCATAGATATCTTAATTTTATTGTAAATTTATAGTAAACCTTTATTTTTGCACTCGGTGCAAAAAAGTTTAATTTTGATTATATCGTAGGGGAGCTGGCAACAAAAAATTAAGTACCTATTGGATATAATTTTTTTTATCAGTATGACGTAATACCTCATAATGATAAAACTATATAGATAATTGAACTTAGTATGATGTGAAGGACTGTTGTTCTTAGGCGTACTGGAGGGGTTTGAATTAATAAAGGAAACTATAAAATAAAAACAGACTAAAACTGTGTCCCAAACTAATATGATATCTTCTAACTACGTCTTTTGAAGTGCTCGCAAGCACAACGGTTTTCTGTTTTGCCACTATTTTGCATATACCTAGATAATTTAAAAAAATATATTTGCAGTTATATGTAATATTAGGTAGTTGTTCCGGGTTCGAATCCCGGCTTAGGTACATGGATATTTTGTGTTTGTCTCAAATTGTTTAACGCGTGCTAACTCTTGGCTAGACTGGGCAATTGATCCTGAATTGGATGGAAACGCCTAGTATAAAAAAGAAAAAAAAAAGATACTTTTTAAAGTAAAACCAGATGTAGAAGCTCCTGTCTCCTAGGTAACCTAACCGTGGACAGACATTACATAAGGAAAATGACTGTTTATACAAGAAATCACATGACATACGATAGTATGTATCAGGCCCGACAGCCTACCATATGTAAATATTAATATCTGACGTTTTGCTTACATTTTTGCACAATTTGTTGTTGTTAAAACAGTAAAAACCCATAAAAACCACCAAACCACTATAAAAACGTAGGGTTATGGTGGTCACACAACATGACATAAAAAGATCAAAGTTGGGTATCTTTTCATGTCTCATGATAAGTTATATGTCATGTTATTTTTCTGTATAAAGACCAGGGTTTGTTATATATACTCAACTCTTATTTCATTTTATGTTCTGTCTCATTTATGCGTTTTTTCCGTATAAACCCAGCTTAACACTCTGACGTATGTGATGGGGGGGTTCGAACCCTCTCCCCCTTAGCTTAAGTAGCCAGTAACAATGAAAATCATGGATTAATTAACAACGAGTGAGACCCTGACCCCAAGATATTTTTTTGTTATACTTAACTTTTACGAAAATTTTATAATTTGCTTTGGATGAAAGATTCAAGATTATTATAATAATCCATTTCAGAAAGTCTAAATAGGGTTATATTCTTTTAAGGTGTACCAAAAATGGAGACTGGCAGAGTTGACTTATTTGGAAAGAAATATACCGTTATAGAATGTGGTGGAGGAGGAAACTGCCTGTTCAACTTCTTAAGCTTTGCCATTTTTAGCCATAGTAACTCGAATCAAATCGTTAGAGAACAAATTAAATAAAATTAAACTTTTATTACGAGTGGTTAGCACCCAAAATAATTATTTTTATAAAATCATAAATATATTACTTATAATAATTATTTCATACATAACAAGTTGCATCTAGGAGTTTATTGGAGATAATGATATATTTTTAATACATTCTGTTTTATTGGAGATAATGATATATTTTTAATACATTCTGTCAATTCTTCAAAAATAAAGCACCCGGTGTGAAAACCGCAAGCTGGTTTTTGTAAATTCGTATTTTTAAAAACTTGTTCCTAAAAACATAATTCTAGTGGAGAATCAAAATTACCCAGAAAATATGGTATTCCCAAGGCCATTAACGAAAAGATGCAAGAATTGAGCTAAAATTCAGAGTTTTTTTAAGCATTATTTTTAGCGATTGGAGCTTAATTATAAACTCCCTGACTATTTTTGTTAATTTCAATAAATATTTTTTTATTTTTCATTTAATTCTAAAGAAATATTATAAAAAATATAACGGATGGGAAAGCAATGTTCCTATTTTAAACGAAAATAAAAAAATTTATCAAAAAAGCCGACTCTACCAAATTAAATACCTTTGTACAACATAACCTGCAAAGTAATTGTTTATATCGTAACAAATTGTTGTAGACACACTCAAAAGGAATCTTGTTTTCTAGAAGAAACCAAAATCACCCTTAAAGCAATTTAACTGCACCAAATTAACCAAAATTAAGGAAAACACAAATTTGTTCATTTCAACAAGTATCATTTTAATTACTCTTTTCGACAAAGACTTAAATCTTTTTTTGCAGTGTGATACCTCGTTATAGAGGGACACTCATCGCCTACCTAAAAGTGAAAAAAAATATTTTCTAGCTATTATGGTTATTTTAATATTTTACATTCTAAAGCGTTGCGGCGCCGACCACAATTCGACGTCGAAAAAAGAAATAGCTTTTTGTGAATAGCTTCTTAGGTTTGGACAACTTTGGAAATTCTGCCCAACTATTTAGGTCTCTTTAAATGTTTTTTTGTCGTAGGATCGCCTTTTTCCAGTAACTTTTTAAGCCTTTAAATCGGTATTCTAGCTTCTTGGTTCATTCTGGAGTCACCTTGTATCTCGGGATCTTGCTCTCCGGGGGTGTTTTAGTAAGTTATTTGAGTGATAGCAGATTTGAATAAGTTTAAAACATCATGTTTTGTTTAATTTTTTCAGGAAAGCGCAAATAACTCCGGGACTATAAGAAGTGGTGAAGGTTGGCGTATGTCAGAATGAGCGTCTTGCCGATCCTCACATTTTGGTGTGTTCGGACCGACGCTTGACAACAGAGTTATTGCCTGTTAAGAGTTTAGATTGGAAAAAAGTCAAAATATTAAATATCTTTTAAAACGAAAACTTTTTCAAAAATCTGTTATAGCCACAAGTTGCGCATCCTTGTGACACAAATTTTGATATATCACATGTCTTAGGTTAGTTCATATTAACGGAGCTAGGGCCTAGGCAATGTTTTTAGATTTCAATTCTTGAAATCTACTTTTTTGTTTTTGAATCGAATTGAGTGAAATTTGGTATATAGTAGGCTTAGGGGTGTTAGAGACTAATAGCGCTGTTAGATTTGAACATTTTTGAGTACTTTTGGATTTTTCATGGTGTGACTTGCTACACAGTGCGGCTTTGACTGCGCTCCGCAAAGTGAGTTTTGGGGTATATTTATAACCTCGGTTTGCGCGAAGGTTATTTGGGGGCTGACCATTTTTTGGTACAGCGCTCGGGGTAAAAGATTATAAATATGTTTTGTGTGCATTAGAAAATTATCAGCCGATGTCCTGCAGTTTTGATATTATTAAAATATCTGGGAACTTCAAGATTCGTCTAGCAGTAGTCTGGTGCAGCGAACGAAGCTGAGACTCCCGGTGCCATCTGGGACGTCACATTGGCCACCATCCTGCCTCATCCAGCACGCTAGAATTTTCGACGCTCATCACCTGACGACGCATCCGCCGTTCAGCCCTAGCAGCTTGCAGGGACAGCACAGATAACCGGCCCACGACGATTTATGGTTTCCGGTATCTGGTCGTATACGTATAAAGGTTAAATTCCCCCTATTTATACAGGGCGAGTATTCATCCTAGTGCCGTAATATAACTTTTGCTCGGTTGTGAGAATCCGTCTCGAAACATCGGGAAAAGAATTCGAACTGAATCAAACCATAACTTTCTTCCAACACACTTTAGTACACCCTTACAGCGCTCGGGGAAAATTATTCACGGTTGTATTATTTTCTACGAAGTAATCACGTACTCCAGTGGATTAATCTCCTAACCTGTTGAACTGTTTCAAGGACCATAGTTGTTTCGAACTATTTTGTGTTTTGCCTAGTGGCCATTTATTCCGCTACTGTTTGCGAAGAACTACTTTTCAGTAGTTTAGTTTTAGTCGGGTGGAAGTCGCTTGGGCCATCTCCTTTTAACTGTTTTATGTGTATAGGTGCCCCAAGTGCAAACACCTTGGCCATATTTTAAATTCACGTCAACTCACAACTAATTCAGGCAGCAGCCATAGTTCGTGTGTCACGTGCACTTTTTGATTTTATTTGATTGAGGCGCCTGACTGAAGGTCGGCGGGAAGGTGGAAAATTTTTTGGGACCTCTAAGCTTTTGGCCAGGGTGTTCCAAATTTTAGTTATGCCTTCTCGGGGATTAGAGACCCGGAGCATGGCCGCTCGTCGGCTATCTGCCGCTGACCGTATTCTGGATACGTCTGATCGTTGGTTGATATCCAACAATACTCCAGTCAGTTCAAATCACTTGACTAATGATGACAATTTGAGGAATATTGGAAAGGACGACATTTTGGCCACTTAACTCTTTTGGAAAAGTTTTTAAGTTGATCATGGCACGTAGGAGAAGCCTAGGCGTAGACGTAGAATTTGCCGAATCGGACCGCTCTCTCCTCTATATTTTGTTGTTTGTAGTTGTACCTTGCATTCTTTGATTCGGATGTTCATAATAACAATCAATTTATTTTTTACTCATACTTCTCACTTCATACGTTACCAACACACTAAGCAAAGTCTGTAGTATTACAGGTTTTCAACATTGAAAAAATTTAGAATTGTTGTAGCTTTGCATACGATAAGAAAAATGTTTAAAAAAAGTAAAATGTAAGTTTAAAATTAACATTCTATGTGAAAGTATCGCTGATACACGAAAGAAGCGCTAATTTTACGTTAATATTTAATCTTGAATTTAACAAGAAATGTAAACGATAAAGTAACTACTAACTAACAAACTAATTTGCTTCTTTACAGTTACATGATATTACACAATATTGTAAGTGTAATAAACATCAAAGTTGAAACAAGTTTAGTTTATTAATGATGGCATGAAAGCAGCAGTATTGTGAGCTCAAAACTTCCCACAAAAGAGAAAATAAGTATAAATTTAAGTAGATGTATTCGCAGTAACGTACGAACCTTTTATGATTTGATTTTTTTTTACGGTTCGACGAAATTATATGGGTAGGTATTTTCAGTTTTTTTTAAATTTTGCCAAATTATGATTCGATCAAATTATTGTTATTCAATATTTGTGTATAATTTTTTTTATTAAAAAGGGGGCTGTTGTACCTCCAAAAAACTCAAAAAAGCGTTTTTCTTGGTTAACCCCCAAGGTCGTCATATAGTATACCGACCTTGGTTAACCCCTAAAAGGTGACAGACTGTCAAAAGTGACAAATGGAAAAAAATTTGAAAGTAAATAGTAAGCCCTAGCAAAAATTATGCCAATTTGAACAATTTCTTGCATATTCCTTTTTAGCATTTTCATTAGGATTTCTCAACCTGCGAGTACCAAACTTGGCAGGGTTGATCTTAGAGCAATGACCTAAATTATAACAGAAAATTAAAGTTTTCCAGTGGCGTAGTCCGATTTTCTTAACTAGAAAATTTCAAACTGTAACAAAACTCTTTGATATATACGCCACGGTTACTGACATAACAAAAAAATGTCCCGCTTTTCACTGGATCTTATACTAGATGAAATTGCATTTCCAACGGCACCTTCCGCTTGTATTTACTGCTTCTAGTAATAAAATAAGAATTTTTGAAATTCATAATTTTTTATATTTTCTTAGTAAATTTGTTAAATGAAAGAGCCAAGGTCCTCTACTCTTCCAGTACTTTGTTTATGAGGCCAATTATGTAGCTTTATACTTTTTTCACTGGTCGTCATAGGCGTAGACACCTATGTTTTTTTTTTCAAAATTTGATTTTGTCAGTGTTTTGATATATTTTTATTAAAGCGTAGGATCATGTGAGAGAAAAAAATAAGTTGCAACTATGCACACTTCTTATTTTATTACTAGAAGCAGCAAATACAAGCGGAAGATGTCGTTGGAAATGCAATTTTATCTAGTATAAAATCCAGTAAAGAGCGAGGCCTTTCTTTGTATATGTCAGTAGCAGTGGTGTATCAAAGAGTTTTGGTACATTTTGAAATTTTTTAGGTAAGAAAATCGGACTACGCCACTGGAAAAATTTAATTTTCTGTTATAATTCTTAGATCAAACCTGCCAAATTTGGTACTCGTAGGTTGAGAAAACTTGATGAATACTAAAACGGAATAAGTAAGAAATTGTTCAAATTGGCGTCAATTTTGCTTGGGTTTTTCAATTTTTCTGGTAGAAGGAGTGGTTTAGACTACACTATTATAATTTACTTATTGATGGAGAATTAAATTTGCAACATTTTTTCCATTTGTCATTTTTGACAGTCTGTCACCGTTTAGGAGTTTTCCAAGAAAAACGCTTTTTTGGAGTTTTTGGAGGTTAGAAATGACAGTTCCCGAGGGGGTCGGAGTGGAGACTTTTAGTATGTTAAACGGTGAACTTTTCTAAACTTGTTAATGAAAAAAAAATTGTAGCTTAGTTTAATCGGCAATCTCAGAGATGGTCCACGAGCAATTGCGTATGAAATCGGCCCCCAGATAACAAATTCGTTATTCCCTTTTTCTCATCATATTTTAACTTGGATTATAAGCTTATCGTATTTTTCGTACCACAATCACGAAAAACATTAAAAAGGGTTTAATTAAAACTCTGATACGATTCGTGATAGTTGCCTTTTCTTTTGCTTGATGGAATCCTCCCAGCTTTTCAGCTTTTCGTTTTTATACAAAAAAGTATGTGCTTTTTCAAAGCAAAAAAAAGGGAGTTTTTGAAGGTCCACAAAGTCAGTTATTTAGGCTTAACAGTGGGATTTACTAAGATATACAATAGTCAGGTAGAGTGTGGGGGTACTAAATTTTAAAACCAATTTTCAAAAAAATACGTTTCCGTATAGAAAAGGCACAAAGTTATTGATTAATTTGTATTATTATTGCAAAATACCACTGATATTTTTTTATTTTTTTAAATTGTGTAATTTTTTAGAGGAAAATGCCCCAAAACTTTCCCAATCTTTTTGCAGGTCTTGAAATGGCAATGCTGAATATGCTAAAAATTTCTCACATAATAGCTTCATTATCTGTAATTTAAGTTATAAAGTTGGTAATTTTTTTAAACTCCTTGGAAGAAGGATCAGTTTACCTTAATGGCTTATTTAATATACGTTGTTGATTAACCATTATAACACCTCCAATTTTGTCCAAAAGAACTTCGTATTTTTAACTCGTTTTCAAAACAAAATAACATTTATGAGAGCACTAAGAGGCAAAACCAATATAAATAAAGGTAATTGATTAAGCACGAAAACCATATCAAACAAAAATAACTCAAAAGAACTGTATTATTTTATTTACAAACTGAAATTAAAATATTAAGGTTATCTAAAAACCTCAACAAGAAAAATTTTCTTACTGAAAGCCCACTTATTTCAAAGCTGCAGCTTTCATCAGTAAAGGTTGGTGCAAGCCAAGGTGCAAGCAGGTGGAAGAGATTCGAACTCGCTCAAAAATGTAAACAAAAATTGCATTGAAGTTTTTAATACTTTTAAATAAATACAAATTTAGTATGATCCTTATTTTATTATTAAACATCTAAATCGTTGTGTGACAGAGTATTAATCGGGAAAATCAATTAACAAAGTTAAGTTTTCATTAGAGTGACATATAATCCCAATTTCATTTTTTTTCTTCTCAATTGAAACTTTCTTCTTAAAACCAACATATGATTGTGTTAAAATGATCCTTTAATAAACATATTATTAAAATTCTCTTTATAAATCAAACTATGTCCAAAACTTGAGGAAAGTTGGTTATAAATGTTTAATGTAACGTGTGCAATAATATGTGCCCTCAATTTTGTTGCGCAATTTAGCTCCGGCCGCCGTAAAACTAGTCCTGCAGAATATTTTAGAAATATTAAATTTACAAAATGTTATTAAAAAAATTAAGCAGTTTCTCTTAACAACGTTAGAATAAATATTAAGGACGCTGTACTTTTATTTTAAATGAGGCAATAAGTAAAAATCACCACTTTCCAGAATTGTGACGGGTAAGACTTTCTCTCGTGAAGAATCGCGACCAATATGCGAACTTTTAGATTGCAACTTGGCAGCCATTTTGAATTTTAAAATGGTGTACGATTTGTTTAACCATCTTTTCTAACCTTTGTTTATATCAAAAAAATCGGAACAGTTAAGAAAGTTATTTTTATATTGGCTATTTAAATCATCTTTTTAAAAATTGGGGTTAAGAGTAACAATAAATTATTTGTTTTTTTTATACTTTATGTTCCACTTTTGTGATTACTACAGCTTTACATAAAAAACAAAAGATCAGAAGATCTTGGGTAGAAAGAACGAAAATTCAAACTTGGATGAGCATCCCACAAGGAACACACAAAAGGACTAAAGCGAAAAACGAAATGATCAAACGATGTTTCGCCCTGGGCAACCAGCGTGGGCCCATCAGTGGTTTCACTGGTCACCCTCCCCCAACATCATTAAATACCACAATAACTTTGGTTTAAAAATATTTTATAATTTTAACTTTTTAATCCAGTCAAAAATTAAGATTTTGAATTATTTATTAAGTAAATTTATTACTAGTCTATTTAAATCACTCTGTAAGTAGAGTTTATAGAACTAATTATTCCATCTAATCTTGAAAAGTAAACTGATGACCCCCCCCCTCAAATTTTTTTGAAAAAATTATCAGGAAAAATAGGGCTATAACACAGCACAACCCGAAGCCATTTCACCGATATCGGTAAACAATGTATTTAGCTTAACAGCTTGGCTTATTTTCTTTAGAAGTTTGCGTAAAAGAATTCTGACAATTTTGGATAAATGAGATTTGAATTAAAAAAAAAATAGATATATGAAATTTCAATTTTTTCCAAAAGAAAAACTTCTTTAAAATAATTTACGTTTGTACTAAAGTTCACATACCTAACTTTGACAGGTGGTGGGGTAAATTTAATAGCTTGAAATATTTTATTTCCAAACTTGTATAAAAAAAAGTTCTTACAACGTTAAACTAACTATCTTCTCAATTTTTTTTTAAATTTCCTCACCTTTGTATTCAATTAAACTAACAGACTTTACTTTATTAATGTGATGGTCGGGATGATTTTAAAGCCTTAGGTATGATATTCTTTTGGAATCCACCGCCGTATTTCATCCCCTACGCCAAATTTTATCAGGTGGTGTCCCAAATTTGATTTAAAAACATTTTTACACCTTTAAATAAAGCTTTTACAGTTTTTAAGGAAAATTTTATTGGTCCTATGTACGTAAATCTGAATCTGAAGCTAACTAACTGAAAAAATGTGATGAAATATTAATAAACTATAAAATAGATGACTGTCAGCTGCTGTTATCTCAAAAATTCTAACCTATATTTTAAGGCATTATAAATTTAATATAAAATAAAAGGTTTATCTACCTAGGCATCCCATACAATTTATAGAAACAAAATAAAACAAAGGTATCACTACCCACTGGATTTTAAACTATTTAACCATGTTTAATTACACACAGATATTAATTAAAAACTTAACACTTAACACAAGGCCTATACGGCAATTTAAACCAAGAATTCTTTAAAAATATTTTTGGAAAAATGGATTGGGTTAGCTGCGGATTGCGGTGGTATCTATACATCAGAATTGGCTGAACTTTGAATGAAAGGCACATTTTGTAAAAACTAACACACGGCCGGATTTTACGATGGTAAATATTAACAAAAACCATAGACACGTGCTTCTCACTGGTGATGCTAATCAGTACGGTGCTACTTAAAAAATAAATCTAAAAAACAGATAATTGAAGGAAAACGCAAACGTTTCTACGTATTTTCATTTTAGTTTGACCAAAAGTGGCAAAATACCAATACTTGACTATTATATTGTTCTGCTTTAGTCTCAACAATATTGAATTAAAAAGCAAACATATGGAACAAATTAGAAACGAACCTTCCCTGAAATAACCCTATACTTACATGTAGTTGGTGTAAGAATGTTATTCTATTATGTACATTATTTAATGCTTCGAGCAACTATTTGCTTATTCTTAAATTTAAAAGATACGTGTTTTTTTAATTCGTAGTTTATAAACTTACAGCACTAATAACTCAAAATTTCATTTAAAAATACTTGCACTAATAAAAAAAAAACAAATCTTGCTTGTGCGAGTCCAAGGTGTTATTATATTAGAGTCATATACCTACGGAACAGAGGCGCAAAGCGGACCGAAGTGGATCGCAGGCTCCTCGCGAAAAGCGTTTCTGCGTACAAGTCTGCGATCCATTTCGGCTGGCTTTGCGCCTCTGTTGCGTAGGTATATTACTTTACGCTAGTGCAATTTGTTTGAATCAAGGAATTCTTATTCTTAGTTTAAGCAAAACATATGTTGGAATAAGAATAACGATTCACTATGTGACAAATTTTCACTTGTGTTTAGTTTATTGGATTTTTTTGTTATTGTACAGCTGGTTCGAAAAAAAAATGAATACTCTGACTCTTGGGGCAAATTTTTAGAAAAATGGGCAGTGCATATTTCGTCATTAATTTAATGGTTATGGTACATAGTGCAACAATAATTATTAAGGAGGCTTCTATGCAATTTTCCATTTTAATAAGGTAGTTTGAGTAAACTAGTTTTGGAGTAACAACATTTTTAATCTTTTTACAAATGCAAACACACCTAAGCTTAATTTACAGAAGAGAAAAACTTACGTTAAACAAAATAAAATTATAGAAAAAAATATAATACATATTATTGTATAATTGCTTGGAGTCTTCTATTTATCTGCATAATGGTGCTTTTTGTTATTGTACAGCTGGTTCGAAAAAAAAATGAATACGACTCTTGGGGCAAATTTTTAGAAAAATGGGCAGTGCATATTTCGTCATTAATTTAATGGTTATGGTACATAGTGCAACAATAATTATTAAGCTGGCTTCCATGCAATTTTCCATTTTAATAAGGTAGTTTGAGTAAACTAGTTTTGGAGTAACAACATTTTTAATATTCTTACAAATGCAAACACACCTAAGCTTAATTTACAGAAGAGAAAAACTTACGTTAAAGAAAATAAAATTATAGAAAAAAATACACATATTAATGTATAATTGCTTGGAGTCTTCTATTTATCTGCATGAATGGTGCTAGAAAGTCATCCCTATGGGATAATTCCTCCTAAACGTCTTCGATACGATTCCACAAACCTTCGGCGTTTCTAGGCAAAAAATTTCTCTGGTAGAGTTTTTCGGTCGTAGCCTGCCACACATTTTCCTTAGGGTTAGCATCTGGGCTATAGCTTGGCCATTGTAACAGTTCTATGTTGTTTTCTTGAAACAACTGCATTGCAATATTGGCCGTGTGTATGGGGTAATTGTCCTGCTGGAATATAATGTCATTTTCTGGATATAGATGCTGCACACTAGGTAACATTATATTATCTAAAATATTCACATATATTTGACCAACAAACCTCTCATTAATTCGTTATTCGACTCCCATCCCTCTTGAGGAAAGCCACCCCCAGACGTTCACGCTAAAATGGCCTGCAGCTCGAAAATGATTTACGTAATGTGGATCAAATGAAATCAAAAATTCTTTGATCTTCCCCTTTTTCGATGACTGGAAAATTTTTTCTTCTGGAAATATCACACGGTCCCAAAAATTTTGCTCGTGGTTAAGACGATTTAATGCAAGAATTACGCGGGCTTGTCTTTGTTCTGGAGTAAGCTCAGTTTTGTTAGCCGCCATTCTGCATTTTAAAGCGGAATCTTGAACTCTTTGCCACGTAGTTGTTTTTCGTCTAGGAAACCTAGATAATATTCGTGCTTCGTTTGCATTTTGAAAAGGATTCTGTTCTACTTCCCACATAAGAGCTCGATCTTCATCGGCAGTGCTGATTTTTGGTCTTCCTGAACCCTCCTTCCTTCTGAAAGTTTGGTCTTGCATCCACCTTCTGTTGATGCGGTTGCTCTGCTAATGTTAAAATGATTAGCAACTGCTGCTAGCGACCAACCTTCCTCGAGTTTCGTGACCATCCTTGCTTTTAGCTCTATGGAAGGATGAGGGCCATTTTTTAAGAACTTGCAAGGATTTTACTTTTGACAAGTTGCCAATTAATGTTGACAAAAAAGTAACATGTGACAATGTCATAACAAAAATTATGTCAGTAAAGACCGAGTAGATTATAATTTTCATTATAGTATTAATTTTTTTTTCGAACCAGCTGTACCAATATTTGCATTACAAACAACTATTCTAACTAAATTTGAAGAATGTAATAATAAGTTTTTAGTTTTTTTATAAATTACTTTTGAATGCGTATTTTATTGGATTTATGAACACCAAATAATTTTTTGTTGGAAACAAAATATGTAACTAACTAGAAATCCAACAGAAAACTAAGAATATATTACTTTAACATAATTTTACTTTATAAAATATTTTTTTTCTTAACATTAGGACATGAAATCTTCTCTAAGGTAGGATTCCAAGTACCAAAAACAGCTAAATAAATTAAAAAGGCAAACCCTATATCAAAATCTTACAAAATTGTTCAGAGGGAAGACTTGTAAGGTCGTTTTTATTCCGTAAAAACTTATTTTTTATTAAAAATTTCCTCAATAAATCGTCTTTTAATTTTTTTGTCTGATGTATCTGCGCATTTAAGATAATTTTAACTCTTAGGCTGCTATTTGCCTACTTAGTAATCCCAAACATAGCGTTGTTAGTTGTTGTTCCAAGCAAGTAATCTGTTCAAATAAAGGATAAGTATAGTAAAGTAACACTCGTGGCATATCGGACAAAGCGTTTTTGTTTCCCACTTCATGACGACTAGGCCTCTAATGTCTAATGGAGAATCCAGACACCTACAGAAGTGTTTCATCCTTATTAAGAATCATCAGGGAGTCATAGGATTATACCTGGCAGTTGAAGCAACACAGGCACCATGCACACCTCTCGAGTTTAAAACAAAAAGTTTGTAATCTGCGGGGCCTAGTACGTGTGTGCGCCACCTGTCGAATAAGCTGAGAAACAAAAACATCAAAATTGAAAAGTGCAGAACACCGTAAATACAGAATCTTGCACCTTTCAGCAGGTTATAAAGAAGAAACCTGTAAAAATATAAGGTCATTGTAAAATGACTCTTAAAAAGAGGTAAAGTTCGCAGCAGCTGAAAGGTGCAGGATTCTGTATTTACGGTGTTCTGCACTTTGCAATTTTGATGTTTTTGTTTCTCAAAAAAATTATTAATAAAATCGTAATATCAACGGTATCATAGCGCGAATTTTTTTAAGAAAATTGCACTAAAAATTGCATTTTTGATTTAAAATTAAACTAAAATTGTAAATATATCAATGTTTTCAAGCGCAGCAGGCGAAAATTTTTAAGAAAATTGCGCTAAAAATTGCATTTTTTTATTTAAAATTAAACTAAAATTGTAAATATATCAATGGTTTCAAAGCGCACCAGGCGAAAATGACACTACAAATGCCATTTTTAACACACAATTAAACTAATACCGTAAATATCAAAGGTGTTATAGCGCCGCAATTAATGGAGTTTTGTTTTGTTTTTAATACGTTAATGTTTTAATTTTAATGGTCCTGTAATGTTAAGAAATTTCTGTTTTTAAAATGTGTCTATGTTACTGTGTATATACGGCACTTTGTAAATGTGTTAGATTTGTGATCCAACTCCCCCTTGACAATGACGTTTTAGTCGAAACCGGTCAGGTATTTCAAAAAAAATTTGTGAAGAATTATAGGACTTTTCGTTGCCGTCTTGAAATGATTTTGTCCAAAACTTGTTTATAAATATAAACTCTATAATACTGTTCTGTATTTCCAATGGTTTTCGCGGTTTGTTTATTCTTGGTGTGAGGAATTAAAGGTCAAACTGTCCCAAAATACTGTGGAGGGGTTCTAGAATGTCTTTAAAGGAGTAATTAGAAACAGGTTTGTAGAAGGTCTTTATTTTCCCATAGTCAATTTTTATTTTTGTCAACCGGTTTCAGAGGAATCAAAGCTCTATCTTCAGGCCGCAATGACTTAAGATAGAGAGGCATATAAAGACATTCTATAAACCTGCTCGTAGTTATTTTATCACCCTACATGGATACTTTAGAAGATCTTTAAAGGAACATTCTAAAATTTCTTGTTTTCAGGCTTACCATCAGCATCTTTGTTTTCTAAGTTTTTCTTGGGACCGCCACTGGTTAGCATACAGAATAGAAAAACATTCTATATACTAAACCCGATATAGATATAGTTTTTAAAACATTTTTTTTTGGTGAATCACATGATATAAAGCTTAAACCGCACCCCATACTCCTTTGTGGTGAAGAGGAAAGGGGTGTGTCAGTAGGTGAAGGGGGATTTGAGATGGATATGAAGATCACTGTCAGTAAAGCAAGAATCAAAATTGCTTTATATTTAAGGAAGCTAATGGTAGAGCCATGATGAGCCTTAAAATAATTTAGTTAAATACCTGTTAAATTATTTTTAGATGTGGTAAAATATACTTATAGTAGGACATGTTTTTAAATTTAAAGACTCTAAAAAGCTCTGATTGAAAGAAATTAATACCACCTTATATCTTACAGCCTTTACAATTTGAACAATTACAATTTTTGCTGTGTTTTCGATAAGAATGGCAAAATAAACACACCACCAAAGATTACAGACAGATGACAAAATATAAATTTTTATTAAACAATTACCTTAAATTATTTCGATCTTTCTCTAAAATACTTTTTATAGCCAGTTGTCTCTCTTCAGCAACCTTAAATATCTTTCATTTTAACAGAGAAAAAATGTTTTTTGGCAGTACTTTTTTTGAAACTTTAAAAAACAATTAAAACTTGAAAAATGTGAGTGTTTTATTGTAGAAATCGAAAGTGTGGAAAGAAAGCTTTAAAATGTGAGAAAAATCATGGCATAAAAATGTGAAAAACAAGTAAAAATTGCTTAAACAAACACGTTACCACTTTTAAATTATGCTAAAATAAATTAGCCTCCAAAAGCATATCGACATAGACAATATACATTATAACATCGGCCATTTATCAAAATCGGTCTAGACGTTTAGTATCTATTGTGGAACATATAAACATACGTACTCTATTCAACTCGAACAAAGTTACCCTTGTACCGTAGGAAGTCGGATAATGATAAAATTAGAATACAAAAAAATTAACAAATATTCAAATAAAATGTTTGGGTTCTAATATGAAAAAATTACTATACCGGGTGGGCCATAAAAACCGGACTAAATATTTTCCGTTATAACTTTTAAACCATAGCACCGATTTTAATGCAACAAAATGTTCTTTGCAGGCAATTGAGTAAGACTTTCACTAGAAATAAATATTTTTCCGCCATCTTAAAGTCTAAGATGGCGGCAGAAACAAACTTTACCCTTCAAAGAGCCTCGTTTATTCTTATGTTACGGAAATTTTTTGGATTTTTTTATGAAATGGTAAAAAAGCTTTGTTTCTGCCACGCAGAACGAGGTACGAATCATTAAAATCGATTAGGTGGTTCCCAAAAAAAATTGCAAATTTTCAATCAGTGTTTTACGGATTATGCGATTGCCATCCCAATTCTCTCTGCATACATTTTCTCATAAATTCATTATTACTAAACCGATTTTTATGAAATAAAAAGGTTCATAGCGAAAATCGATTATTCTTTAACTACTGCTATTAAAATTTGTCGCCCTCTTGAAATCCAAGATGCCGGACAAAATCAAACTTGTCTCTTTAAATAGGCTCGTTTATTAATATGTTCTGTAAACTTTTAAATATTTTTTTAACTTGTACAATAGCTCTGCTTTCGCCACGCATAACGAGGTATAAATCATCAAAATCGGTTTGATAATTCTCCAAAAATTAATTTTTCTTTCCATCAATGTTTTCCAGATTATACGATTGCCTTCTCAAAAAAATAAAAAGCATCATGGCGAAGATCAAAAACTCTTAAAAGATCACTTTCGAAATTTGTCGCCATTTTGAAACCCAAGATGGCGGATACAATTAAATTTATCTCTTCAAAGAAGCTCGTTTATTCTTAGGTTTCAAGAACCTAAAAATGCCTTTTCTCCAACGCGCATAGCTAGGTGCAATCATTAAAATCGGTCTAGTGGTTCTCAAAAAATTAATTTTTGTTTTAACCATTGTTTCCTCATAAACTCAGTATTACTGAACTAATTTTGAAATGAAAATCGCCATAGTAGTCTTAAGATATCAGTGTTTCCTTTAACGATTGTTTACACTCTACATTGATTTTTTTATAAAATCATTATTACTGAACCGATTTTAATGAAATACAGTGCATCATGGTAGCAACCGATCGCTCACAAAAATCACGAAAGAAAAATGCTGCTTAAAACTCAAGATCTCCATAAGAATCGTTTCTTTTTAGGTTGTGAGAAAGCTTCTTTGAAGAGACAAATTTAATTGTGTCCGCCATCTTGGGTTTCAAAATGGCGACCAATTTCGATAGTGATGATTTTAAGATGGTGGAAAAAAAGATATTTCTAATCAAAGTCTTGCTCAATTCTCTGCAAAGAACAGTTTGTTGCATTAAAATCGGTGGTATGGTATGGTTTTTTATGGCCCACCCGGTATATTCTGTAGTTGGCATTATTAATATTTACTATAATATGTATTATAAATAGTTTTAAGTTTTGAATAAAGTTTTGCGTAAACGTAACTGAGGGTATATATTATGTCTGCGAAAATAGGTTCGACATAATATCCTAAATTTGAATATTCTCGTTGATTGAGGAGATACTAAGAAGCTTAAGGCCAATATAAAATTGGTATTAGTAAAGTTTTCTGTAGTTGTGAAACTTGGCTGAGATTTGAAAAGGATAAATTTAGGTGAATCAAGTCACACCCCCCCCCCCCACCAAAGATATTCGAATTTTAATATGCTTATAATTTCGAAATAATTTTGAACCCCTTTTTAAAATATTGAACCACACTCCTTCCGGTTTTTTTTAATACATAAAATGGGGGGGGGCAACCGGACGTCCAGCTACACCTCATTTAAAGCGTAGAGAAAAATAACAAGCAACTGTCCCAAAATTAAGAACTAATTTCGAAGTCCTAACATCACCAAAAAGAATTTCGAAAAATCCACTAGTATCCACAAATAACCCGGTTTTTCTTTAAAATATGGTGGGGGTACAGGTTGACGTCAAGCCACACCCCCCTCAAAACAATTTCGAACCTTCATATGATTATAATTTTGAATTAATTTTGTACAACTTTTTAACCAACTGTGATTTTTTATATTTATTCAAAATGGGGGGATTTAGTCCAGTTAGTTTGGAGGCATTAATTATTATTAAAAACGACTAGAAATCACGTAAGAAAAACTATTTCCATCTTTGTTGGACTTTTGGTACCTAATATGTGCATGTGTAAAGCACCTGATTTTTCCAATAGCGCTTCTTCGCTGATGCGGACTATATGAGCGAGGAGGGGAATGCACAAGGAGTAGAGCCGGTGTTCGATCGGACAGTCCGGATTTACTGTTGTGTTCTGTAAAGCAGACAAACAAAAAAAAATATTTTTGTTTAACAATTTTTTTCATTTTTTGGCTGGATGTCCGGTTTTTTTTTGGATTTTTCGAAATTCTTTTTGGTGATATTAGAAGCTCGAGATTAGTTCTTAATTTTGGGATAGTTGCTTTTTATTTTTCTCGGCGCTTTAAATGAGGGGGGTGTAGCTTGACGTCCGGCTACACCTCCCATTTTGAATATAAAAAAAAAACGAGGAAGGAGGGTGGTTCAAAATTTTTAAAAGTGGTCCAAAATTAGTTCGAAATTGGTTAGAAATTATAAGCTTATCAAAACTCGAATATCTTTCGCCTTGACTGACTTGAAAATTTGATATTTCGTCAACGTTCTTTTCCATAGGAATCCCATTATATGAGATGAGTTTCCGGCACTTGACAACCAGGGCTGAACTAGCATTAAGAGAAACTGGGTTTTACTTTCTTCCTTCTTTTGTTAGATTTCATCACCTATATACGGTTGGTCTACTGCAAAGATCTCTCTCCGAGGAGTATAGTCGAAATTATACCCATTTCTTTTACAACAAATGACTGATGTCTAATCAACGGTGATACTTTTACTATAGGGTGGATATATGAAGGTGTCTAAATTAGTCCATGCATGATCTATTTATCCGTGACCCTATTAATTAGGACCTACCTAAATTACCCGAAAAAAACACGATCTAATTTTATAACATTAGAGTGATTTTGGTCAGGTTTTTGGAAAGTCTGTTACCCTTATTTTTATTTACCGTTACCGTTAAAAAGCCAACTAACCAAACTTAGCGTGATTTTGTAGAGAATATACAAAATATTAACAATTTAATTTACTTGTTTAGAAAAATACCATTTTGATGAATAATTAACAAAAATAAAAAAAATCAGTTCCAAAAAAGTTAATGTAATTGTAACAAAATGACTCAAATACTTTTACAAGAAATCTCAAAATAAATTTGGTGCTGTTTCATAGGCTTTTCTGGAAGGTAAATAATCTTTTTCTTTAGCCACCCGATTAGCCTCTGCTTGGTCCAAGATTTTCTTGGAATCTGTTCTGATAAATGTCAGATCGTAGCTTGCGTTGCTTATGATTATTAAGACTTTGGAGGAAGATTCGGAACAAACTGTGTTTGAAACTAATTTTCAAAATTTTTTCTGTTCATGTTGTCACAATAACTCACTTTTGAATGTTAAATTAGCGCCTTTAATGAAGGCATCTTTTGCTCCAGCGTGGTCCACAATATATCGATGACCTGAAAACAAACGGAGATAACTTACTGTTTTATTTAATTTAACCCATATTCTAATAAATAAAGTAATAAAAAATTTATTTTTCAAAAATTTATATTTTTTTAATAAAAGTAGTTGTCAATCAAGTTGTTTAAAAGGTACGGTTCGTTAAAGGTCCCCATAACTTTACAGTGAGGCAATATGAGAGTCAAACTTAGAGTCATAGCAAACCATCTGATTGACCTTAACCCCTTAACTTGTTTTACATTTTTTTTTAAATTTTTAACTCGCTTTCGAAAAGTGTTCTAGGTATTTAAAAACAAAAAAAAAAGATAACAAGATTATTTTTACCTTCACTGTTTTCTTTTTTGATTTCGTGTGCTTGGTGTTATCTAATTCCTTGCTAAAGATCCACGTTTCGTCCTTCTTCACCTTTATGGACAATATCTGGTATGTCCATTAAATATTTTCGACTGTTTGATTTCTTCCACTTAAAGCCTATGGGTAATTCCATTGTAACGGGTGTTATGTTTTATGTTTTTGACATCCAATTTTATGTTTGCTGTTGATAAGTTATTACAACAAAACTCGAATTAACTCATGTGGTCTTGTCAGATGAAAATCTTTATGCAAAAAAAAACTCACTAGGAATCACCAGAACAATGTATTTTAAGGAATCGAATACATCTAACGGGTGTTATTTTGTTTTTTACGTTTTTTCGACTGATGGTTAGGTTTTGTTTTCAATAAAGTTAGAATAGCAACTAATATATTTTTTGATCTTAGTGTATAGCAGAAAAGGCCACCAAAGAGGTTTAATATATTTTGAGTTTTATTAATTTTTACTTCTTTTATTTTTTTTATCCTCAATTTGTAACGGGTGTTATATAGTAAATTCGTTTTTATATTGGATTTTTTTAAAATACTTTTTCGCTTTTTCGGCCAAGAATGGTAAAAATCAATTGCAGTTGAGGACGTATGCTCTATATAATACACCAAAACTACTTTTATACATTGTTATGTTATTAAAAAAAATAAATAACTACATGGAAGGAGTAACCTATTTATTTTAGTTAACGAGAAAAAAAGTAAGTACTAACATAGTACTAAAAAATGGTTACAATACTTTAATTTGGGTCCTTTGAAGTTCAGATTTGTAGGTGACTGCTGACAAGATAACATTGGGCCCATCATTTTCAAAATAATGCTTGGATTGTATGTTATCTATGGCTCTGAGACCTTGCCATCTCGTTTCTAAAAAGGGGGTGATTTCTTTTATTTGGCTCTCTGGTATATAGAATACCAAAAGTCCCCCAGCATTCACTGGGAGGAATTCAAAGCACTCTTTAGGAGTATTTAATATTACTTTGTAAAAATACACCAAAAAATACTGTTGAAGAAATTGTGAAATACTTTTAGAATTATCAAAACGTCAATCAAATTATTTACTTACTCAAGCAATTGTTTTATAAAAAACAAAAGATCAAAAGATCTTGGGTGAAAATAACGAAAATTCAAACTTGGATGAGCATCCCACAAGGAACACACAAAATATCAAAGCGAAAAGAGAAATGATTAAACGATGTTTCGCCCTGGGTAACCAGCGTGGGCTCATCAGTAGTTTCACTGGTCACACTCCACTATACATCATTAAACACCATCATACACTTTGATTTCCAACCTTGAATTACTCACAAATAGGCATCGTTCCGCACTGGTACTTACTTATCCAAGTTACCTGATACGAATTCGTCCTGGCGTGTTAATATTTTCAGTAGGATTATGCTCCTAAGGCAATTAAAACAAAGAAGAAGTTAAAAAAACCTCTAAATGAGTTACTTCAACCGAAAAGAAACTAAAAAACAAAAGATCAAAAGATCTTGGGTGAAAATAACGAAAATTCAAACTTGGATGAGCATCCCACAAGGAACACACAAAATATCAAAGCGAAAAGAGAAATGATTAAACGATGTTTCGCCCTGGGTAACCAGCGTGGGCTCATCAGTAGTTTCACTGGTCACACTCCACTATACATCATTAAACACCATCATACACTTTGATTTCCAACCTTGAATTACTTACAAATAGGCATCGTTCCGCACTGGTACTTACTTATCCAAGTTACCTGATACGAATTCGTCCTGGCGTGTTAATATTTTCAGTAGGATTATGCTCCTAAGGCAATTAAAACAAAGAAGAAGTTAAAAAAAACCTCTAAATGAGTTACTTCAACCGAAAAGAAACTAAAAAACAAAAGATCAAAAGATCTTGGGTGAAAATAACGAAAATTCAAACTTGGATGAGCATCCCACAAGGAACACACAAAATATCAAAGCGAAAAGAGAAATGATTAAACGATGTTTCGCCCTGGTTAACCAGCGTGGGCTCATCAGTAGTTTCACTGGTCACACTCCACTATACATCATTAAACACCATATAGTGGAGTGTGACCAGTGAAACTACTGATGAGCCCACGCTGGTTACCCAGGGCGAAACATCGTTTAATCATTTCTCTTTTCGCTTTGATATTTTGTGTGTTCCTTGTGGGATGCTCATCCAAGTTTGAATTTTCGTTATTTTCACCCAAGATCTTTTGATCTTTTGTTTTTTAGTTTCTTTTCGGTTGAAGTAACTCATTTAGAGGTTTTTTTTAACTTCTTTTTTGTTTTAATTGCCTTAGGAGCATAATCCTACTGAAAATATTAACACGCCAGGACGAATTCGTATCAGGTAACTTGGATAAGTAAGTACCAGTGCGGAACGATGCCTATTTGTGAGTAATTCAAGGTTGGAAATCAAAGTGTATGATGGTGTTTAATGATGTATAGTGGAGTGTGACCAGTGAAACTACTGATGAGCCCACGCTGGTTACCCAGGGCGAAACATCGTTTAATCATTTCTCTTTTCGCTTTGATATTTTGTGTGTTCCTTGTGGGATGCTCATCCAAGTTTGAATTTTCGTTATTTTCACCCAAGATCTTTTGATCTTTTGTTTTTTAGTTTCTTTTCGGTTGAAGTAACTCATTTAGAGGTTTTTTTAACTTCTTCTTTGTTTTAATTGCCTTAGGAGCATAATCCTACTGAAAATATTAACACGCCAGGACGAATTCGTATCAGGTAACTTGGATAAGTAAGTACCAGTGCGGAACGATGCCTATTTGTGAGTAATTCAAGGTTGGAAATCAAAGTGTATGATGGTGTTTAATGATGTATAGTGGAGTGTGACCAGTGAAACTACTGATGAGCCCACGCTGGTTACCCAGGGCGAAACATCGTTTAATCATTTCTCTTTTCGCTTTGATATTTTGTGTGTTCCTTGTGGGATGCTCATCCAAGTTTGAATTTTCGTTATTTTCACCCAAGATCTTTTGATCTTTTGTTTTTTAGTTTCTTTTCGGTTGAAGTAACTCATTTAGAGGTTTTTTTAACTTCTTCTTTCAATTGTTTTATATTATGTCAAACACTGAATATACACAGCCTACTATGACTACTTTATTTTTGCAAGCAGTTTTATTTTTTTTTTTAAATTTACCTGTAACGGGTGCGACAGTATTTAAATACTGTATTTTTTCAAATTTCCTTGTGGCGACTAACATTATTTTTTGATACTGTCGAAGCGTATTTCATACTTGTTGTAATGATATAGTTTCGTATAATTTTTCTATTTGCGTGTTTAGTTAGAAACACTTTTTGTATTTTTTTGTAACGGGTGTGACATATAAATAATGATTAGTTCTTACAGTTACAGATCTTAAATGACGTCTTGCATGAATGAAATTTTATATTTATATTTTAGGCACTAACCACTAGTTCCTTTCAATAAATAATTCAATATGATATATCTTAACGTGTAAGCTAGAACTCATTGTAAACAAAATTAAAATTTTCTGCATTATGAGCCTTAAAGCTTTTTTAAAAGATTAAAGTAGAATGCTGAAAGAAAGTACATAAATATAGGCAAAGTTTTGGTTGAACTTATCATTATAAGTATTCCTCTCTTTATTGGGGTGGATTTTATAAAGACACGACACAATTGAGTTTTGTGAAAATAAGGTACATTTCTGTGGAAATACCCTTATACTGTTTATCCATCTTTGTTCCCTGAACTTTTGCCTTATTTTTGCCAACGTCACATATTCTGTTTGGCTGTGCTTTGCTTTGAAGGCATATTAGATGCGTAAGTTTTGTCTGATTTTATCCCATTTTTGTTAATAGTTGCAATTGTTGTGGGACTTAATTTGGTTGCTTCTGCTGTTTGCTCTATTAAATTCTTAACTTGAAGGGCGGTTCCCTTGCGGGCTCGGTCTTTTTCCAGTTAAAAAAAGCTAATATATTTAAAATTATCAGCTGCGTTTGCTCATTATACCTATTATTTTTTTTGTAGGCATTTCTTGCTTTCAAAAATATCTTTGACAACACACTGACAAATTGATGTTTTTGAATGATAGTGACGAATATTTCAGGTAAAAATATAGAGGATGTTTACTTATAAAAAACGAACAATAATCAGACACCAATTTTTTCTAAAAATTTCTTGTCACTGTAGTTTGAAATGTACCAAACAGAGATAAACTATTAGGTACACTTCCGACCACATAAAATGCGTTCAGCAGAAGTTAGTTGCAGGTTTGTTGAATTTAAGTTTTGCTAATTGCGTTGCTTATTGTAACTGACTTTGACGTTTTCGAATTACAGGTTAGATCTTTTGACATTGTAAACACAAAAATAAGGAGTCTAGCCACACTTTACAATAAGACTAATATACTAATGAATAAAAGATTTTTTTAATTATTCGACATTTTATTATAAAAACTTATTCTTAAAGCTCATTACGGAAGAAACAAGACAACAATTGTGCGAATAAGAAAAAAGTATCAAGAAGAAGGAACTGTTTGGCGGAAGGAAAGCAATAACTTAATTATAGTCAGCGCCCCTCTAAAAAAACCAAGAAAACGTTTCTTCAGTAGCATGTCATTGCCCCGTCAGACTCGATAATGTTTTCGTAGCATGGAAACTGCTAAATTTTGAAACAAATTTGGATTTGTAAAAATGTCTTCTTCGTACCCTCTGACTATGAGCTCCATTAAGTGGTTGGAAACAATATTCATTCATGTTAACTTTTTTTTCAGGAGTTTTGTCGGTCATGCAAAACCTCGATGTTGTTTTGCTAGAACCACTGTTTAGAAATGCGTGCGTTATGGATAGGACAGTTATCATGTTGATACACACAGCTGTAAACCTTCCGTGGATTCTAAAAAGAGCCCCATGTCTTCTCGCAAATGGGCGTTCTTCAAGAAAGTCGGATCAGGTGCTGATTCTGCTGAGGCGTACTGACTTGGGTAAAGCCAGTGCCTCGCCTTCTTGGAACAGTTCCTTCTTTTTGAATACTTTCTTCTTATTCTTACAATTGTAGCCTTGATTCGTCCATAATGGGTCGCTACTGTTCGAACCGACCAACCACCGTTTAATTTTGCCAAAATGTGGGCTTTTTCAAATTCGTTTAGTTGGGGCATTTTTAAATATAAGCGTATGACAACAACAAAATCTGACAGTGACATTTTTTTGTCAAAGTGAAATTTTTTTGTCAATTTGAAATACTTAAAAGTTTACTGAGTTGCGAGGCCCATAATACACCATATAAAATCGGCGTACGCATTTTATGTGGCCGGAAGTGTACAATTGTGTCTTAAGTATCGTTCATACAAGGCATAGTCATAGTTTTAGTTCTAATTTTAGTCATAACGCCATCTCTGTAACTGTTTTTTTTTCTTAACGAGACAGGGACAGAGGTAGCGTTATGACTAAAATTAGAACTAAAACTATGACTATGCCTTGTATGAACGATACTTAATAATACACAAGTCAACAATAGTTTTACTTATACTTGATCCCTATCGTGTATCCTGGAAAAGGAAAATTTTCGAAAGAGAACAACGCTGAACTTTGGCAATTTTACCGATTAATTGTCATTAATTTCTCTTTTATGGCTTCCGTTGAAGCAAGAATCCAGAGCATCTAGCCTATATTAGGACATTTTTGGTATTTTTTTTTAAATTTTAGTACTTTGTTTTTCTACGCTAAAACCAATGTAGAACTTCTGCTCAGTTTCCCAAGCTTATTTTGACAACATACACCAACAACTACACCACGGTGGCTGTTGATACTTTGTTAAGAAAACTTTAATTGTATATTTCTTTGAATTTTGGTACCACTTATAAAATTTCTACGTATTTTTTAAATCTATAATTTCAGAAACGAACCCCTGTTACCGTGTACATAATTATGGCATTTTTTATAAGGTGGTTTCTACCAGCATTCAAAAGAAGTAATAATGTTAAGCCCACTTTGATAAATAATCAAAAATTAAAAAAATATTATATGGGATACCTCCTGTAAAAGACCCATATAATCTAGGAAGGCAAATTGCGATAATATCTTGTCCCTCTGTCAGTCAACGTTAACATGCTTAAAACTATACCCTTTGCTACAGCTAATCTTCTCTATATTATTTTGACATCAGCTTTTGAAGAGGGTATAATGTTGGTACAATCCATATTTAAATAAATTACAAAAGTTTTCACATATACCTAATCAAATCACCACATAACCTTAATAAACGGAGACAACGGCTTTCAGCTGTCAACAAAGATGATTTTCTCTAAGTCACAAAAAATAGGGGTTTTTTCAACCAAAACACTGGTTGTAATTAGATAGGTAGTTTTTAGAGCGTTTTAGTCCAATAAGTTCACCGACAGCGATAACGTTAGTTTAAAATAGCCTTTTTGGTACAAGTTTCACGTTGACGGTTTGCTTATTTGACGTTTGGGATATTTTATTAGTTTTTGTTTTTAATTTGCAAAATAAAATAAAAAAAAATGTATTACTTTTATTTAAATGCGTTTTAAAGCTTTAATAGAAAGGCGCGCTTGGGTGTGTCTTGTGTATACCGAGCGCAACGCCATCCTATTGGAAATGGGCGCGGAATTTAATAGAAGCTCGACAGAACACAAATGCGCATGTCCCTCGTACGTCAAAATGATTATACTAACCGTTCGTACGATCCCAGCGTTTCACGGCGGCCCTTAACCATATATGAGTTTCAAACGTCAGCAGTGTCAAAAAGCGTTACATCTAAGTAGTAAGTCGCCAATGTCGTAGTAAGGGTAAATTCTTTACGGCCCAATTAAAACCATCGCTCCATATTAAAAAATACAAATAGCTTGCGGATCGTTTTCTGTTCACTCAGAACAACTTTTAGTGTGTATACTCAAAATCGAGGCATGAACGTAATTTTTAGGTAATATTATTTGCCTACAAATATGATTTTTATATTATATGCTTACCTAATACATCTTTATTGGATATTAATTTTCGGTAGATGTTGGGTGTTAAAGTAAAATAATTTTTGCCCTTAGCGCCTCATTTCCCGCGTAATCCACAAAAAAAACTATTTCCCCTTAGAAAATATTTACCAATAAAATCGATGCGACTGGCAGATTTGGACCAATAGGAAACACATTACAGCGATAATTTGCACTAGTGACTGAACGAAACAGCTCAGTGAAACGCAAGTTGTAAAGATTAAAGATATAAAACATGATAACAAATCACAAACATTTTCTCCAGGAAATAGTCCGCAGAATATCCCTCGTGAGTAGCAAATTATGATAATCGAGAACATTCGCGCTCTCGTGCGTCGGAAAAAGTTATTCACAATTTGGATATTACCCATGATAATATTAGCTAATGAATTTTATGAGCTGTTGCTTTATGTTGTTTTCCTTAAATGATTCATTTGGAATAATGAGGTTTGTTGTACTATTTGTCTTAAAACTAATAGTTTTTAGGCTAGAGTTTATCAATAATTTGCACGTAACCATCTAATATTTAGTTTTTTGAAAATAAAGCCCAAAACTATAGTCTTTTGTAACTCCGAAATAAAGTTTCAATTTGGGTCATTAGGTTTTCGGAATCAGAAAATAAATTTTTGTGATCGAGTTATTTTCGGTCCACTATCTAAAGAGTTAAATGGAAGTGGTTTGGAGATGACTGTACAGAGCTTTCAAATCGCCAAATAATTTGACTTTGCTTACAAAATGCGAATTAATCAAGCTATTGAAATACAAATAAAAGGTTCATTACTCATATGAAGTAGACCCTTGTCATAAGACAATTAAAAGTAAATTTCCTACCATCTTCCTTATCGCAATTTTTGCGTGAGTTTCAATAATTTTTTTTTTCAAAACCATGATAAATTGAACCAAAATTCATAATTTCGTTAGAGTAGGCAACTCTTTAAACCTTTTCTTCGACAGATGACAAAGTAGCCTATTAAAGTAGATTCATAGCTTTAGAGTACTTCTGTCAAATTGAGCGGATTAACGATGAGAGAAACCTCCGCTATTTCATTAAACGCTTTTAAAAAGGTTTTATTTCTCGATATTCCATTATTCCGAAATGCTTACAAATATCTGACCCAAATATACCCTTAATAGTATGACCAGGATTTAAGTTTTTTTTAACCAAAAGGCTTTTCCTTTGCAATTTAAATTAAATAAAATATCATAGACATAGGCTTAGTCATCTGAATAGTTATTTGGTTTTGCTATAGGGTCACTCTATCATATGTCTACCAACTCAGGTTGCTGCACACGCGTTTTTATACCAGGTGAGCCCAAAATATGAAAATTTCTTAATTTTAATTCTTTTAAAAAAATTTCGTTAAAAAAACTGAAAAAAAATCAAAATTATTTCCTGTTTCTATTCTGGTGATTTCATATACAGGTTACTTTAAAAGTGACAAACTTGCTGCAATTTACCACATATTTATAAATTTTACAATATTTTCTGTATTTTAAAAAATCATAAACAAAATAATAAAAAAAAAATATCCATTATAACTTTTTGCGTCCGGTTCCCTAAGACCTACGTAAAATTGGTTATTTAAATATTATACAAGTGAAAAAAGTAAAATTTCTCTTATTTCACTTAATTTGAGGATATCTCACACATTTTTCTGGCAAGTAGTTGACAATTTTTTTTTGTTACACCCTTCGCTAGAAAAAAGATGTAGACTAATGAAAACCAACAAAATTTTTAAAAATTGATTTTTTTCAAATTTTTGGCCCAACTGGTACTAAAACGACAGCTGGAAAAATTAAAAACCGTTATTTTTGGCAACTACTGATAGCCAAAAATATCTTATATTTTTTGGATGTTTTAGAAGAATAGGCAGCAACCAAATTCACGGATATTGATCGACATTTGATGGAATAAACCTATAGTGTTGTGGTCTTTGTCATAAAAATTGCTTACTGTTCATACTCGTTTTGGTTATAGTCTTAACTACCAGTAAACAAATTTTGGTTTATTGTTTTTTTAATAGATGCACGTTTTGTTTTTGTTAAAATTATTTTTTGCTTTGGTTGATTCTAAAGAAGAAGAAGAAGAGTTCTAAAGCGGTTTAATAAAAAAAAATGTATGTTTTTTAAAAACCTCCAAACTGCGCTCTCTTACATATCTGTTATAGCAATAGTCCTAATTATACTTATAAACCTTTCTTCTTGACTATGACTAAACTTAGGATAAAGCATATTCAAAAGCGTTGATAAACACTTTCATAACAAACAGTGGTTTTAACTTTTTTTTGACTAAGAGTGACTGTAACAAAAAAATTCCACCAAAGATTAGGCTTATGCCTTGTATGTACAATACTTTACCTAAGACCAATGAATTATAATAATTTTACGACCATCTCAACACGATTTTATTAGCTCATTTATGGTCCGAGGTCAGCTCTTACATATAGCTCCACGTGCCACACCCCGGTAACTGCATCGACCTGCAGGCCTATGTAAGGGTAGCCAGATATGGCGAGAAAATTAGTGTTGGGAAGCAGTAACACTAAAAGTAACTGCTCGGCGTATTTTTAGATATAGAACACAAAACGGCAACAAATTACATAGTTAAAGGCGTGACAAGGATTATTTTAATGGTTTTAATACTGCGATGAGACAAGCAACGGGAAACTACTTCATTATTTCTCCCCAGGAAAATTATCACCATGACTGGAAAGCCCAGGCCATTAGTCCCCGGCAGGTCTTAAGTGATCAGAGGGTGCTAAGAATCTCCGGTCCAGTCATGATGAAGATTGCAACCTGGAACGTACAAAGTATGTTTCTGCCAGGAAAAGTGTTCTTAAAGAAATGAAAAGATTAGACATAGGGATCTTGGGAGTTAGCGAAGTAAGATGGCCTAACTCAGGGGAATGCCAGATAGACGAACAGCATATCTATTATGCAAGCAATAACGACTCAAATCACTATAACGGCGTAGCAGTCATTTTAAAAAAAGAAACTCAAAAATCCCTAATTTCAATATTATTCAGGTGTACGCTCCAACCGGAGAATTTCCAGATGATGCTGTAGAGGCATTCTACAATGAAGTTCAGACTGCCCTTGATTTTGCTAAAAAAATCAGAAATTACCTTTGTTATGGGGGGCTTCAACGCAAAAATTGGAAATGCTCCAAGAGAAGATATTGTTGAAAAGCACGGTCTTGGTATACCAAATGATCGTGGAGATCGCCTTTTCCAATTCTGCCAGGAAAAGGATTTTGTCGTGTCGAATACTTTCTTTAAACTTCCCAACAGGCGGCTATACACCTGGGCCTCTCCTGCTGACACTCCAGAGAGGATCGTTAGGAATCAAATAGACTACATATTAATTAATAAATGATACAAAAACTGCATTAAATCAGCAAAAACCTACCTTGGCGCAGACGTAAATTCAGATCATAATCCAGTTGTAGCCAAAATTAGATTTACCCTAAAGAAAAATCGCCCAACAAATAACAAACCCAGACTCAAGATTGACAAACTTCAAGATATCATGGAAGCAGCTGAACTAAAAAACTTAGAGATATTGATACATCTACCAAACAAGATGCAGAAATGGTCTCGACAGATGTCAAAAGCGTCATAGTCGAAAGCACAGCACGCCTATGCAAGGGTGAACCAAGGTAAAAAAAGAAAGTTTGGATGACCGATGAAATCCTGGACCTAATGGATAAAAGGCGCAATGAAAAAGGTACCGCTCAGTACAAGGAAATTCATAGAGAAATAAAAAACAAAATCAATTCAGCAAAACAAGAATGACTAATACAACAATTTCAAGAAATAGAAGATCTGGATGCTAAACATGACACTTTTAATTTACACAAACGTATAAAGGAAGCGGCCGGTTTAGTTAATAAGAGACAAACAGAAATCCTTGTCGACAGTGAAGGAAAAATCTTACCTGATACCAAAGAAAAAATAAAAGAATGGTTTAACTACATAGAAAATCTCTTTAGCGATGATCGGTTCGAACATCCAGAAGAATTCTCAAGTCAAGGCAGATATAACACCGGAAGAAGTACAGCATGCAATATCTTTAGCTAAAAACAGAAAAGCAGTAGGGCAAGACGAAGTATACACAGAAGTTTTAAAACTTATCAAAAACGAAGAGTCACTGAATATTCTTGTCAAATTTTTTAATCTGATTTATCGCAGCGGTAAAACCCCAGCTGATTGTCTAAAATCAACATTTGTTAAATTGCCTAAAAACATTCAGCAAAGAAGTGTAGTGATTACCGTCTGATTAGCCTAATGAGCCATATGCTAAAAATATTTTTAAAGATTATTCATAAGAGAATTTATAAAAAATGCGAATCCTTTATGGGGGATACGCAGTTCGGATTTCGTGGAGGCTTCGGGACAAGAAAGGCGTTATTTGGAATACAAGTCTTGGTTCAACGGTCTAGAGATGTGTCAGTGCCAGTATATGCCTGTTTTATAGATTATGAGAAGGCCTTCGACCGAGTCCAGCACGAAAAGTTCGTTAAAGAAGTTGGTCTAGATGATCGAGATCTAAAAATAATTACCAACCAAAACTGGGGCCAGACAGCTCAAGTGAAAGTTGATGGTCAACTCTACGGAGAAGTCCGAATAAAAAGGGGTGTACGCCAAGGCTGCATATTGTCTCCGCTGCTATATAATAAAATCCTCGAGAATGCACTTCACAACTGCGAGGAGGGTCTAACTATAAACGGCATAAAAGTTAACAATTTGAGATATGCTGACGACACCGTCATAATTGCGGATACGTTGGAAGGCCTGCACGAGCTGATAAATCGAGTCGCAGCCAAAAGTTCGCAATTTGGACTTAACTTGAATGTTGGAAAAAGAAAATGGATGGTTATAGCCAAGCAAAAAACATAAGAGGCATACTGGAAGTAAATGGCCAACAAGTCGAACGCGTAGAATCGTATAAAAACTGGGAAAACATGCAAGAAGTCCGTGCAAGAATTAAACAGGCTAGATCATCCTTTGTCAAAATGAAATCAGTGTTGTGTAGTCGCGATCTTAACAGTACTCTTTGAATTCGCGTGCTTCGTTGTTATGTGTTTAGCATTTTGTATTACGGCGTAGAGGCAGGGACACTGACTGATGTCATGTGCAAAAAATTGGAGACATTCGAGATGTATTGCTATCGTAGAATGCTCAGGATATCTTGGATGGACAAAGTACGTAACGTGGATGTTCGTCTTAGATTAAATAAGAATCTTGAAGTTTATGAACTCTTAAAATTAATAATAGAAGGAAAAGTTGAGGGCAGAAGAGGTCCAGGTCGCAGACGTATATCATGGCTTAAAAATCTTAGACAATGGTATGGCGTTAGTACTACGACACTTTTCAGAAAGGCAGTGGATAGGGTGCAGATCGCGCTAATGATAGCCAACGTTCGAAGAGAGCATGGCACTTGAAGAAGATGGTTCGAGGATAATAATAAAGCTTAGACGTAAACCACAAGATGGCGTGACAAGCGATGATCATTATTTTATAAGAGTATTAATTGACGCAAAAATAAGTCCCGTTAAATTGACGTATTACGCATTTTTAAGAAAAAAGAAACATTGTTTTTAAAAAGATATATGAAAAGTCCCTTAGTAACCTTATTTGTTTTGACGTTTTAGATAGAACGTCATTGAAACTTCAGGTTATGAAGGTTGTTGACTTAAGAGTGTTCGCGCTTCATATTCTTAATGATTTCTGATATTTATGATGACATTTTCATTGGTCGTAGCTAAAGTATAGTACACTAACTCGCATGTTATAGTCATTACACGCGATAAATTAATACACTCGCCTGCGACTCGCGTCTTAAACTTCATCTTTGCGTTTAATGACCATCATTACATGCTTGTAATGTAAACTACTATTACTTACGGCCAATTCATAATACTAGTTTAACAAGCCCCCTAACACGACTGTAATGGACCATTTAGGCTCCTAGGATAATAATGAAGCTTAGACGTAAATCGTAAGATCCCCAAACGATGAAATTTTCTTGCATAAGGACACTAATTGACGCAAAAATGTAAATTACTTTTCTATATTTTTAACAAAATTACAAAAAAAGTTAAGAATTTAAACATTTCCAAAATTTAAAAAAAAACAAAATTTTCAAAAATTCGCAAATTCAAAAAAAAATAAAACATTTCAAAAATTTTCAAATTTTATGAAATTTTCAAAAACTTAAGTCACAATTTTGTCTTAGTCTTAGAAACAGTAATGTTGCATATATAATAACAAGTGTGTTGTTAGATATGGTACAGGTTTTACCTGTACCAAAAAGACTATTTTAAACTGCCAAATAGTGTTACAGTTATCGTTTTCGGCGAAGTTATCGAGCTGTAATTGGGCATGAACAAACAAAGGGATTTATTAAAAGGATTTAGCCTATTTTAGAAATAAAGACATATGTTGTAGACAACTTCTTTCTGAACAGTGGTTAAATTGGACAAAAGTGCCGCTGGGCGTAGGAGCTTCACAATTTTGATCCAAAGTTTGGATTTTGAAAATGTTTTGATGTCAAAAAATGGCAAATACTGTCAGAATATTTTCACTTTGTACTGTCAGACTTAATGTTAAGGGTACTAATCATACTTTTGGTACCTAACTCACCAGCGGATGATTGTGATGTTTTATCTACTTTTGTATGCAAAGTTCAATTTTGCGCCACGATTTTTTTACTTTGCCCAGACTAGTTTCGACATTTTGAAAGCTTTCATTGGTGGTCATTTATAACCTCTGCAAATGTTGTTTTTGTATTTTTTATATACTAATGCAAGTATTATTTTTAAATGGTTTCGAAATGAGTCTTAAAAGGTCAGGTTGCGGAATTGTGAAGAAATAGCTAGGTATATGTTATCAGAGAGATACAGGGAAATGAAACATTGCTATCTGACGGGTCTTTCTTTCTCGCAAACTCGACACTAGGGAGCCCCGGTATCTTCTGATTTGATGATTTCATAATATGCATGAAGCATGAAGGCTTCTTCCTTGTTTCCGAATGGAATATAAATGTTGCTGTCATTGTAATTAAAAAGAATGTAGTCTATTTACTATTACGCGCTGCATTCATTATAAAGTGGAATAAAAGCCGCGGTTGCTTTGAAAAATCTCTAAATATTGTCGTCAATTGGTTTTTCATGACGACGAGCAGCATCCCGTATCCTAGTAAGAAGACACTATAAAGGATACCGTACTTCATTTTCTTCGTGCCTTTCATATCCTAGGTACCACAGGATTGATGCAACATGTGCACATACTCCTAATGTCCTTGCTCCGACTTTGCATGTACAATAGGTGGATATGTTTGGGTCTCTTATATTTACTTCTGCATTAAACATTACGAAGGAACTATGTTGAACAGCCTGAAAATGCCTAGAAAATACCTTTATTCGTAACAGGTTCGGTTCCGTAAGATAAACCAATTTCAACAAAAAAATAAAAAGGCTACAGACGGAACTGAACAAGTAAACAATATAAAAACAACAAACTAAATGATATAGAACTAACTTAAAATATGAAAACTACTACTCCTTGGTCAAATTCCTACCTTAAATATCAGTGACTATGGTAGAATTACCTAGAGTGAAGTAAGAGAATTTTAGTGCCCTCAGCTATCCAAAAATAAATGAAGTCAAATTCTGCCTTTTTTTGACACCAAAACATTTTCAAAATACAAACTTTGGATCTTAAACAGTGTTCAGAAAGAAGTTTTCTACAACATAATGTAAGTACCAAGGCATTCCACGGAAGCCTAATAATGTTATTTGGCCCATGTCCTTTTGGGTTTTAAGCATTTCATACCAACTTTCCTTGAGTTTTGGACATAGTTTGATTTACAAGAAGAATTTTAATTAATTTTGTTGGTGAATAATTATTTGGACACAATTTTTTGTTGGATTTAAAAAGTATGTTTTGATTTAAACCTACGAGGGGTCTAAATTCTAAACATTCTGTAGAACAAATTAAAATTAGGGTTATATATCACTCTTATCAAAACTTACCTTTGTTAACTGATTTTTCCAATGAATACTCTATGTCACAGAACCAATTAAATGAGTTATAAGAAAATAAGTATTTCTGAAAGTGTTATGTTTTCATTTCTGTCACTGTTAAAATATCAGTTTTTTTATTAGGTGTATTCAAATCCCAAAATTTTTGAAAACAGTGAGTTCAGATCTCTTAATATCTCTGCTTGCACCTTGGTTTGCACCAACCTGTACTGGAGAAAGTTTTCTTGATTGAGCTTTTAGATTTATTAGGTGTATTCAAATCCCAAACTTCTTAAAAACAGTGAGTTCGGATCTCCTAATATCTCTGCTTGCACCTTGGTTTGCACCAATCTGTACTGAAGAAAGTTTTCTTGATTGAGCTTTTAGATAATTTCAATGTTTAAATTTTAGTTTGTAAATAAAATAATACAGTTTTTGTGGTTATTTTTCGTTTGGTATAGTTTTCGTGCATAATCGTTGACCTTCATGTTTGTTTTGCCCCTTAGTACCCTCATATACAGTTTTAAAATACGGCGTTTTTCTGGAAAAAATTATTTATGTACAGGGTTATAATTTATAAAGTTCCCTTTGGGAAAAGTTTTTTGCATTTGGAATTTAAAAGTTAATTTAAAAAGCAGTCAATAAGAGCAAAGCATTCCTACCTTTTAAGGCACTGCTGTCAAATTTGATATTTATATTTTCCGAAATATACAAAAAATGTTTTTTTTTTTTTAAATAGTGGTTGTTCGTTTTGCGCAGAAAGCATGAAATTTGGCTCACTTACTTTACTATGTTGGGAATTTGAAACCTTTGGTTGCACTAAAACAAAGTTATGATTGTTTTCCACAAACCAACACTACACTTTTTTGCACTCGACGCGCGTTTCAAGAGGCGATAAACAATAAACTAAATTAACCTACGCTCTATCTTATATACAATCTTTTAGTGGGCGGAGATAAGACTAATAATTTGTGATTGATCACGATTTATAATCCCATCTCCCCTCAACTAAAGAATAAAGTGTACTAAACGGGATGGGTCCTCTATCTTTATTTAAACTATTTCTGGATTTAATGATTTCCATACTTTCATATGCATTCAAAAGTCTTTTGTTTGGTACACTTTTTAGAAGTTTTAGGTTATCTAATGTGAATCTATGATTGTTTTCAAAAGCATGCTCGGCCACACTTGACTGTTCTGTTCTTCCGTATTTTAGGTGTGCTAAATGTTCTTTAAATCCTGTTTGAATAGAGCGTCTCATTTGGCCAACATATTTTTTGTCACAATCCATGCAACTAATTTAGCCTTAGTCTGACAATGGTAATAAAGTTGTTATATTAGATAAAACGGATTATTTCGAAAGGGTAGATAACCTAATAAAAAATGGACCCTACAAACAAGTCGCAAAGAACCCCTTACCAAAAATGATTAACGAAGTAAAAAACACAATTAAAAAATGTAACAATATTATTACTGAAAATATTAATAATAAAATAATATTACTTGTAAGCAATCCCACTATGCCGAAACTGTATTGTCTTCTGAAAATCCACAAGCCTGAAAAATTTGTTAGACCTATAGTTTCTGCTGTAGGATCACCTACTTACAACATTTCGAAATGGCTAGCAAACGAGTTTGAAAATTTACCTGTAAAGGAAAAAGGTTTTTCTGTTCAAAATTCCCTTGAATTTATCAACAAAGTTAAAGATATTTCACTCCAAGAAGGTGAAATTTTAATCTCGTTTGATGTTAGTTCGTTGTTCCCTAGTGTGCCGATCCCCAATACCTTACAATACCTGGAGGAACTACTAACAAAAAACAATCTAGAAGACAAACAGACTTTAGAATACCTATCTTTAACAAAACTCTGCATGAATCAAAATTACTTTCAATATAAAAATAACTACTACCAACAATTAGAAGGAACCACAATGGGCAATATTTTATCACCTTTTATCGCAAACCTTTTAATGAAAAAATTTGAATCAGATATAAGTAAAGAATTTGAGTATTTCCCCAGAGTATGGTTCAGGTATTTAGATGATGTGTTTGCAGTATTCAACACTAAAGTAACTAGTGTTGAAAATTTTATGGAAAAAATAAATAACAAATTTCCCACAATTAAATTTACTTATGAAACAGAGAACAACGGTACACTGCCATTTCTAGACACTTTAGTTATAAGAAATAAAAATAAATTGGACTTTGACCTATACAGAAAAGGAACGGCCACTGACAGGTATATTCCAAATGACTCTTTTCATTGCTTACAACATAAGCTTGCAAGTTTGCACTTATTAACATATAGATTACTAAATTTCCCCTTAAACAAAGAAAGATTTGAAGCAGAAAAAAATAGGATTAGGAATATAGCTGGCGAAAACGGTTACGACGAAGGCTTAATAAATAAGCTGATAAATAGACATTCTTTTCAAAAGACCTTTCGGAATTCCACTTTTTTCAGACAAAAAGATACCTGCGACTCAAAACTTGTAACAATTCCTTATAATCCTAATTATACGAAAAGATTACAAAAAGTATTTAATAACACAACAAGAAATTTACTAGGAAATCCCAAGGATAAAACCACAGTTCTAGAAAAAAGTGGAATTTACGAAATTAGTTGCATGGATGGCAAAAAATATGTTGGCCAAACGAAACGCTCTATTCAAACACTATTTAAAGAACACTTAGCACACCTAAAATACGGAAGAACAGAAAAGTCAAGTGTGGTCGAGCATGCTTTTGAAAACAATCATAGATTCACATTAGATAACCTAAAACTTCTAAAAAGTGTACCAAACAAAAGACTTTTGAATGCATATGAAAGTATTGAAATCATTAAATCCAGAAATAGTTTAAATAAAGATAGAGGACCCATCCCGTTTAGTACACTTTATTCTTTTGTTGAGGGGAGATATGATTATAAAGCGTGATCAATCACAAATTATTAGTCTTATCTCCGCCCACTAAAAGATTGTATATAAGATAGAGCGTAGATTAATTTAGTTTATTGTTTAACGTGTCCTGATGATGCTAACGTTGTTAGCGAAATGCGCGTCGAGTGCAAAAAAGTGTATTTTTGGTTTGTGGAAAACAATCATAACTTTGTTTTGACTTATTCTTTAGACAATTCTCTAAAATTTTGATGGAGGAAATCGATGATCGTATGTATAGGAGCCAAGATGGCGGCGATTTTTTCAAAATGGACGTTAATATTTTTTTTAAATTGTAGGTTTGCCATTAAAACAAAATTATACTCGAATCCATGTAATTCGATAGAGAGGATTTGAAAAAAATGTTTACATTGACGTATGATCTTTATCGTCCTTGAAAAGTGACATTTTATTTTTTTAAATGCATTTTGAAAATTTTTCATAATTTAATAAGCCGCGACAGGTCTTTTATTGTAATTTTATAATTTAGAAAGAACATTAAAATACCTTTTCTAATTGACTTTTTGCTTACGGGGTGATTGGTTTCGTTTTACCAGGCCAGTCAAAGTAAGATTTTTTTTAGAAAGTACATTATCATCCGTATCTTTTTTAGTTTTTGAGAAAAATATGTCAAATTTGATAGGATTATTACAACTGTCAAGGTCAACTGGTATACTAAAAAATTTGTGGACGACGCGGCACCCAAATTTCCGATTTTAAATTTGATAAAAGTTCATATTTTTTTAATAGCTCAGATTAGACATGCATATTTAATAAGATCATCGATTATGTATAGCTGAAGTATGTAGAAATTTAACAATTTTAGTTAAATTGACGTGCAACCTTCGATGACCTTAAAAATGTAATTTTACCTAAAAAAAATACTTTTTCATAGCCTTTTTTAAAATGTTTTATAATTCTGAAAACGGCGACAGGTCTTGTTTTATAATTTTAGCATCAACACATCTCTCCTAAGTGACTTTTTGCTTACAATGTTTGGTTTAGTAAGATTTTTTAAAAAAGTCACATTATCATCTGTTTTTTTTACTTTTTAAAGGAGAATTTTCAAATTTGGTACGAATTTTTAATGCTACCTTATCAACTAATTTTTTTTGGATAGGTGGCGCTGCGGGCGACCTGCTATAGAAACATCCGATATTAAATCTGATAAAATATCGGATGTTTCTATGGCACGTCGTCAGTAGCGCCACTTATCCAAAAAAATTTTAGTTGATAAGGTAGCATTAACATTTAAAAATTTTACTTTAAAAAGTAAAAAAAACAGATGATAACGTTGCTTTTTTTTTAAATCTTACTACACCAATCACCCTGTAAGCAAAAAGTCACTAAGAACAGATGTGTTGATGTCATGTGAAAATTATAAAACACGACTTGTCGCCGTTTTCAGAATTATAAAACATTAAAAAAAAGCCTCTGGAAAAGTATTTTTTTAAAAAGTAAAATGATATTTTTCAAGGTCATCGAAGGTGGCATGTTAATTTAACTACTATTGTCAAATTTCTCTTCATTAAGTTCTATAGATTCAAATATATTTTTTATTTTGATAAGTAACTTTCGATTTAAGAATTCGCCGCCACCTTGGTTTCTGTACATCCGATCATAAATTTTTTTGCCGCGATCCTAAAAAATTGTTAACAAAGTAAGCTTACCAAATTTGGTCCTTTCCGCAAAAAATTAACAATAGGGTACATTAGAGTACTATTCGGGGCGACTAATCACATGTTAGGTCAACTTTACTTGCCTATAGCGTAAAAACGTCCCGATAGAATTTGTAATTTCATATCTGAATCGATTTGCTGGGGCCTTGTTATTCATCAGAAGTCATCAATGTTTATATCCTGGCAAATTTTTGGTCGCTAGGAAGAATTGAAGAAAACGTTGAAAACCCCGCTTTTTTACATACTCAAAAAAAATTTAGGCGATCAATGTCCATATCAAACTAAAATTCTACATACTTCAGCTATACATAATCGATTATTTTATTAAATATGCATGTCTTATTTAAGCTATTAAAAAATATGAACTTTTATCATATTTAAAATAGGAAATTTGGGTGCCACGTCGTCCGCAGCGCCACCTATCCAAAATTTTTTTAGAATATCAGTTGGTCTTGACAATTGTAATAATAGTACTAAATTTGACATTTTTTCCTCAAAAAGAAGAAAGATACGGATGATAATGTAACTTTTCTTAAAAATCTTATTTTGATTGGCCTGGTATAGCTAAACCAATCACCCTGTAAGCAAAAAGTCAATTAGAAAAGTTATTTTGATATTCTTTCTAAATTACAAAATGACAACAAAAGACCTGTCGTGGCTTACTAAATTATGAAAAATTATCAAAAAAAAATGTCAAAATGCATTTTTTAAAAATAAAATGTAACTTTTCAAGGATAATAAAGCTCATACGTCAATGTAACCGTTTTTTTTTCAACTCCTCTCTATCGAATTATATGGATTCGAGTATAATGTTGTTTTGATGGCAAACCTACAATTAAAAAAAACAATAGACGTCCATTTTGAAAAAATCACCGCCATCTTGGCTCCTATACATACGATCATCGATTTCCTCGATCAAAATTTTAAAGAATTGTCTAAAGAATAAGTCTGCCAAATTTCATGCTTTCTGCACAAAATGAACTAAGCCGGACGACTATTGCCTATCTAGAAAATTTTGTTTATGTTGACGTTAAAAAAATAGGGCCACATCGAAAATTTTCTTTAAAACATATAAATTTATATAAACTATAATTTGGGAATAACTATTTTCCGCAGCTGACTTTGTTTTTAATAAAAGTTAAACTTTCGGAAATCTTTGCCCAAGAATTTACCAAACATGTTTCGTAGGAATGTTGTTTGAAGGTGGTAGACAATGTTGAACTTAACAGTAAACTAGAGTTTCGAACTTCCATTGTCCATTGTTTTTGTTAGTATTCACCTTATGATGATTGCAGACACATTAGCAATGGAAACGTTGCGAAAAAAGGACAAAATAAAGATAATGGAAGTTTGAAGCTCTAGTTTACTCTCATGTTTCTTAAAAGTTCTGTATATGTTGACCATAGTTATTGAATTTTGCCAACGCATAGCTTTTGGTTACAAATTAATTCTGAACAAGTTTGTATGTTATTAAATTCATATTCTATATAAACTTCACTTTTGCAAAAAACACATCTTATGCCACCTACCTAACTATAATAAATGGCTTTTTACTTTTCAAAACGTTCACCACGTTTTTCGATACATAATTGATATCTTCGAATAAGGTCTCTAATAGCGTTTTTAAGAAATTCAGGATTGTTCTTATTTTTCACTTCGATTTCTAATTCGGTTCTTTCGAACGGGCAAAGAAAACACTTTATCTTTCAGATAGGCCCAAAGCCACGTGTCCGGAGGAGTGAGATCTGGTCTGTTGGCCGGCCACCTTATCTGTCCATTTCGTCCTATCCACTCTTGAAAAAATTCCGTGAGAAACTCGCGGACACGTGCTACATTGTGTGGTCCGGCCCCATCTTGTTGGAACACAATCCGGTTTAAATCATTTAGTGGTAAGTCTTGTAGAGAATCGAGTAATTCTTCTTAAATAATATTTAAATATTTTTCTCCATTCAGTGGATGTGCAGGAAAAATGGCCCTGTAACTCGTTTTCTTAAAATACCACACGAAACGACGACAGAAAGCCATCCTTGGTTTTGAACCTCGTGTAATCAGGAGGCTCTTGGGCCCCATATATCCATTAGTACAAAATTTTGATTTATCACTCTAAAGAATGTCATAAATAAAATTGGGATTTTGTTCCAATCTGTTAAACATGTAAGTTAAAAACTCAACTCGAGCTACCTTTTGGACTGGAATAAGCTTTGCCTACCTTATTCTCATTTTGTAAGGCTTAAACTTGTGTTCCCTTAAAACTGAATTAATTTTTCCAAAGCTACATGGGCCTCCCAGATTCTCTTGCCTTAAAATTGTGGAAAGATACCTGATAGATTGCCTTCGATAGATTTTCTTTCAAGTGTAGGAGAACATTTAAGTCAGCATTTTCATTTCTTTACTCTCCTTCTTCCCTTAACAGAATATGTGTCCTGAAATAAAATGAAAATTTTCCTTATGGTTACTTTAGAAGGACAAACCCCATTAGGGTATCTTGTTTGGTAGTGTTACTCCGTCTGTGCTGCATTTTTTCTGTTCCTTATATATAACATTAAAATATCGCCCTTTTCATCATCTGAAAACACCATTTAGGGAAATCACACTGTCAATAAGTCGCAATATGTCAACTTAAAGGGAAACATAAACTTCAAACCCACTGGCAACGTCAAAAAATGCTTGGTAATTGACTGATCTTCTGTAGTGCAGCTAACTAATAATAAAATTTGTTTGATGATAAAAAGCTAAATATCTTAAAAAATAATATAGATTAAACAGCGTTGAAGATATTTCTAAAAAGGGTTTAGTCTTAAGCTCTCGAAATTGTAAACAAATATAATAGTCGTCCGGCTTAGGTCCCCAATTGTTCATTTTGTACAGAAAGCATGAAATTTGGCAGCCTTATTCTTTAGACAATTCTTTAAAATTTTGATCGAGGAAATCGATGATCTTATGTATAGGAGCCAAGATGGCGGCAATTTTTTCAAAATGGACGTCTATTTTTTTTTAATTGTAGGTTTGCCGTCAAAACAACATTATATGAGCTTTATTATCCTTGAAAAGTGACATTTTATTTTTTTTAAATGCTACATTATCATCCGTATCTTTCTTAGTTTTTGAGGAAAAAATGTCAAATTTAGTACGATTATTACAATTGTCAAGACCAACTGATATTTTAAAAAAATTTTGGATAGGTGGCGCTGCGGACGACGTGGCACCCAAATTTCCGATTTTAAATTTGATAAAAGTTCATATTTTTTTAATATCTTAAATAAGACATGCATATTTAATAAAATAATCGATTATGTATAGCTGAAGTATGTAGATTTTTATAAAAATAATTTTGGTTTGATATGGACATTGGTCGCCTAAATTTTTTTTGAGTATGTAAAAAAACGGGGTTTTCAACGTTTTCTTCAATTCTTCCTAGCGACCAAAAATTTGCCTGGATAGAAACATTGATGAATTCTGATGAATAAGAAGGCCCCAACAAATCGATTCAGATATGAAATTACAAATTCTATCAGGCCGTTTTTACGCTATAGGCCCGTAAAGTTTATCTAACATGTGGTTAGTCGCCCCGAATATTACTCTAATGTACCCTATTGTTCATTTTTTGCGGAAAGCACCAAATTCACCAAAAAACACGGTGACCGGACTTTAGTGCAGAATAGTAAAAATTGTTCGATGATGAAAAGCTAAATATCGTAGAAACTGTTAAATATAGAGCAGGGTTGAAGATGTTTCTAAAAAGAGCTTAGTCATAATCTATTTTATTTTAAAAAATTGGTCATTTTTCTATATTTCCTAAAATATAAATGTCAAATTTGACATCAATGCCTTAAAATGTAGAAAGAATATTTTCATCTTTTTGATTGCTTTTAAAATATTCTTCCCAAGTGCAATAGCAAAAAACTTTTCCCATGGGAAACTTTATAAATGATCACCCTGTACATAGAAGCACTACCCAAGCCAGCCAAAAATATACTTTAACCATGAAGTTCTATCAACAGATCATAAAGGTAAAAAAACTCTAAATGACGGGTTATGTAGAATGCGATCCTTCATTCCAATTTTATGCCGAATTCCAAAAGGAGCCAGAAATAACCTATCGTCAGAATATTGTATTTTAGTAAAAAGGTAGCAATCAGGACTTGAATACTTCGTTTGGTATTATGTGCTTATGCATGTTTGTGTCTTCCTAAAAAACAGAATATCTTTCGAAATGCAAAAACAACAAAAACAAATTCCTGACAGAGCTTGTCTAAATTTATACATCTTCAACAGTTATTAGAAAAAAGAAACAACCTTAAGTCAAAGTTGAGTGAGGTCTCCAGAGTGAAGATTAATTATGTATTAAGAGGGGAAGGAAAAGTCAAGGGGGGAGTTGGATCACAAATGTAACACATTTACAATTATAAAAGACAATTTAGCACCTTAACATAGACATATTTAAAAAACAGAAATTTTTTAACATTGCAAAAGGACTATTAAAATCATAACATTTACGTGTTAAAAACAAAACAAAACTGTTTTGTTTTTAACTTGGCCAATCTGTAAGTTACCTGTCAACTTTTCAGGATTCATTTCTTCCAATTTTTTCTTGTAACATGTTAGACCAGCAAGATGTTGCTCTCAATGAAGTCATACTCTCTTGGTCCTCTTTATATCATAACGAGATTAAGAGCAAGCATTTATTAACGCATTCAGAATTCAGTTTATGTTCTTTTTTTATTGAAAAAATTATTTCACATAATGAAAATCCTTTGTGTCGTGCACGATTATTAGCCATTAGAGGGGATAAGAAAGGAGCTTGGTTGAATGCGTTCCCCTAACCTTCTTTGGGAACACTTTTGGAGGATTTATCATTCCGTATTTCCATAGCTCTCAGGACTGGGTAAGTTGTTTGAGAACCACATACCTGTACATGCGACGAAACAGTTCAAACCTGTATAAAATAGATAAAATGCAGAACATTTTTATTTTACCGATTTTTTTTTAACTTATCCGAATTTGTTATTTTATACAAAGTGTCCAATTTTGACAAAACAGCAATGGCGTACTAGATTGGATTTAATAAAATAGTGTTTAAAAAAGAAGAATTTGCTGTCCGTGAAAAATAAATAAAAAGAACGTTTGAAAATTTACCTATAAAGGAAAAAGGTTTTTCTGTTCAAAATTCTTTTGAATTTATCAAAAAAGTTAAAGATATTTCACTCCAAGAAGGTAAAATTTTAATCTCGTTTGATGTTAGTTCATTGTTCCCTAGTGTACCGATCCCTAATACCTTACAATACCTGGAGGAACTACTAAGAAGACAAACCGACTTTAGAATACGTAGTATGTTGGGAATTTGGAACCTTTGGTTGCACTATAACAAAGTTATGATTGTTTTCCACAAACCAAAACTACACTTTTTTGCACTCGACGCACGCTTCGCTAACAACGTTAGCATCATCAGGAGACGATAAAAAATTTTTGTTATCGTCTACTGTGTATGAGTGATGAAGTGTAGTTTTGGTTTGTGAAAAACAATCATAACTTTGTTTTAGAATACCTATCTTTAACAAAACTCTGCAAGAATCAAAATTACTTTCAATATAAAAATAACTACTGGATAATAGTTTATCACGTAATAAATTGCAATTGCAAACCTCTTTATGAGCAAATTTGAATAATATACAAGTAAAGAATTTAAGTATTTCCCCAGAGTATGGTTCAGGTATGTAGACGATGTGTTTGGAGTATTCAACACTAAAGTAACTAAAATACATAACAAATTTCCCACAATTAAATTTACTTATGAAACAGAGAACAACGGTACACTGCTATTTCTAGACACTTTAGTTATAAGAAATACCACCAAAAGGTATATTTCCAAAGACTCTTTTCATTGCTTACAACAAGGGCTTGCAAGTTTGCACTTTTTAACATATAGATTACAAAATTCCCCTTAAACAAAGAAAGACTTGAAGCAAAAAAGAATAGGATTAGAAATATATCTGGGAAAACGGTTACGACGAAGGCTTAATAAATAAGCTCACTTTTTTCAGATAAAAAGATACCTCGGACTCTAAATTTGTATCAATTCCTTATAATCCTAATTATACCAAAGAATTACAAAAAGTATTTAATAACACCGGTCTTAAATTAGCATATCAATCCAAAGAAGTTTACTAGGAAATCCCAAGGATAAAACTACAGTTCTAGAAAAAAGTGGAATTTACGAAATTAGTTGTATGGATTGTGTCAACAATATGTTGACCAAACGAGACGCTCTATTCAAACACGATTCAAAGGACACTTAGCACACTTAAAATACGGAAGAACAGAAAAGGCAAGTGTGGTCGAGCATGTTTTTGAAAAAAATTATAGATTCACATTAGATAACCTAAAACGTCTAAAAAGTGTACCAAACAAAAGACTTTTGAATGCATAAGAAAGTATTGAAATTATTAAATCCAGAAATAGTTTAAATAAAGATAGAGGCCCCATTCCGTTTATTACACTTTATTCTTTAGTTGAGGGGAGATAGGATTAAAAAGCGTGACCAGTCACAAATTATTAGTCTTATCTCCGCCCATTAAAAGATAGTATACAATGAACTTCAGGCTACTGCAAACAGGTGGAATCAAGTCCAATTTACTCTCCGTGCCGTACGACCGAGGTGGATTCGAAGCAAGCTGCAGTATTATCTTTTGGAAATTTATTTTGTTTTATTTCTGCCTTGCTCGAGAAACAGATTGGTAAGTTCTTAAGTGAAATAATACATTTTTAAAACTACAAATGGATGTCTACAACGTTGCCGAATAAGTACAGATAGTCAAATGGTACTATAAAGGCAGACCATTGAGACTTAATCAAGAACTTTTTTTGGAGAATTTTGTAAATCTCCCAGAACCTAGTTTATCAACGATTCATAGGTTTCTGCAGAATTTTGAAAAGTTTGGTTGTGTAGCGCCAAGAAACCATAGAAAACCCACTGTTTTGAATGACGAGTAGGAAGTACGAGGTGTGATAATTTGCGCTGCAGTGGAGGAAAATCGAAAGTTAACTAGCCACCAAATTGCCGAAGCAGTTGATACGTCTTCAGCCACTGTCTTACGTGTTCTCAATATGAATGGTTATCATTCCTACAAATCGTGAAAAACGCATCAAATTTTTCCTGAGGACAACTATCGTCGTATTGAATTTTGCGAAACAATGATGGAAAGGGCTAATTGTGCTGAAAACTTTCTGAGATCTATTCTTTTCACAGATGAAAGCACTTTTCCATTATTGAATTGTCATGACCCAACACGTTCGATATTGATCGAGGGAAAATTTGCATTTGTATTTTTTTTTTAAATGTGGGGGGGTATTGTAGGGGAACACGTAATTGGGCCATTTTTTATTTACGGCAATTTGAATGGTCCTAGATACTTGGATCTACTGCAGCAGCATATTATGGTATCAACAAGATTGTTGTCCCCCTCACAATGTTAGCCTTCTTCGGGAATATCTTGATAATTAATTTTCTAATCGGGTTATAAGTATACGGGGAACTATTTTATGGCCAGCTCGATCACCCGATCTTGCTCCTAATGGCTTCTATCTGTGGAGTTATATCAAAAATAAAGTTTACGGGCGTGAAAGGGCTAATAATTTGGAAGAACTTCGGATTAAAATTGAAGAAGCTTTTCAAACTATCACCCCTAACATGCTTGGAAACGTTAGAAGGGGTTTTTATAATAGGCTCGGATATTGTCTAGCCGAGCAAGGAGGACTTTTCGAACCTTTGCTTCAAATTTTTTTTGACTGGGAGATTCTTTTTGGTTTTTAGAATGTATTATTTTATTTTGAGAACTTGCTTTGATTTTGTTTCTCCTTATTATTTTTATTGTAACACGTTGGTAGTGATAATCTGAACAGTTGCAAATAAAACGCTTTAATTTATCAGTGACAAAAAAACAAGAAAATATAAAAATTTGCGTATTTATTGACCATATTCCGGTTTCATTGACTACGCTCCACATAGCACCGTGGTTAGAGGCATAGTAAACACAAGCCGCAAACGGCGATCGCAAGCCTGAGTGTTGGTTGCTCCACTGATAGGTGTGCGGTGTCCCTGCATATACGTACACTAGCGAATTGGACTTCTTCCAGCCTATGTTCGCAGTAGCATGAAGTGGTCTGTATAAGATAGAGTGTAGATTAATTTAGTTTATTGTTTATCGTCTCCTGATGATGCTAACGTTGTTAGCGAAACGCGCGTCGAGTGCAAAAAAGTGCAGTTTTGGTTTGTGGAAAACAATCATAACTTTGTTATAGTGCAAGCAAAGGTTTCGAATTCCCAACATAGTCTAATTTCTTACTTTTTCGCATTGAGTTTCTAAAATACTTGTATTGGAAAAGAAAGAAATGGTCAAGATAGACTCATTAATAATTTTAATTTTAATCTAACATACATACTTATGACTGATGTATCTACTTAAAAAATTTCAATATATTACAAGATAAAATAGTGGTATAGCTAGTATTGGTATAAGTATAATATACAATAAAATATTTTTAAATTTTAATTGAAAGCAGTAACTAAAAATTTATAAAATCAAATTTTTCTATAGGGTACTTTTGTATCAATATTATTGCTTATTATTCATTTTGTCAGTTTGTGTTTTATTTTGTTGTAATTCTTCTGTTTAAATGTTTCCGGTAGTTTATAAGATGTCATTTTGTCGTAATAAAATGCAATTTTAGACATGTTAAGTTATTTTCTTTGTTTGATCTAGTGTTGTGTTGTAGTTTGTGTGCTATTTTTTCTGTCAACATGTATTTTAATGCCATTTTAATGTATAGTTGGCCAATGCTCATCAGGCCACTATCACTAAAAACATAGTCCGTAGGATATCGTCTTGTTTTAAACAACATAACTTTTATAATATACTTTTGTGTAATTTTTAACGGATTATATATAATTACGCCGTAACATAGTATGGATTGAATTAATGCCATGTATAATATTTTTGGTTTTTTTAGTGTCATAGAATAGGTATCTAAGTTGATAAAACTTATAAATTATTTTTCTTATTTTGTTAGATAGATCTTGATGGAAGATTACACCAAGGTATTTTGTGTGAGTTTTTTGTGATATTATACAGCAATCGGAGTTTCACATAGAGGGCTGTGAATTTTAAGTGTAATGTTTTCCGGCATATTTTGTTTTATCAAAGTAAATGAATTTGTTTTTTGTTTGTTCAATGTGAGCTTATCAAGGAGACCTAAGTCTTTTGGGCCACCCTCTATATAATCGTTAATACTTTATCGTCATATTTACAGAATTACAGCATTAATATCAGCGACTGGCTATTTGTAACCGCAAACTTTTACTGTACTGTAAACTTTTACAACACTGTACTCGAGAAATTAAAAATACTCAAAAAGTGTCTGTCTACAAAGAGACCATGAATTTAAAATGAACAGGAAAGATTTGTGACGTAGAGGGCAAAGAGTGACTTTGCCCTCTATGGCACAAATCTTTTCTGTAAATTTTTTAGGGCGTTAAATTTTCCCTTCATTCCAAAATGAACGTTGTTAAAGAAATGTCCTCAAATAACACAGTGTGCAGGGATGACGTTTCGACAGCAAAAACAATAACAATAACGCTTTTGCTGTTCTCGGCCACAACGCTTTAAAAACGTCGTTAAAAGGTTACTTTGCCTGTGACAATGTCAATGGCAGTTAAAAATACAGCATCTTTGCACATGCATGCAATGTTGTTTAAAATTTGACTTCCCTGGCAACAAATGTATTTGGGAGTAGCAATTATAACAAGATTGTGTTATAGACATTGCATTTAGTTTAGCTGTATAATTTAGAAAAATGCTAAAATGTATTTCCATTTGGTCAGCTGAGATTTAGCTTTTATTTTAAAATAAAACAAGCTGTTATACCACATTTCTATATAATATTGTACTGGTGGCACTTTAGATGTAAAATAAGTTGCCATAAAAATATGACAGCTAAAAAATACAGCTTAAGTTAAGCTAGCTACTTTACAGGAAACACATAGCAGCCACGACAGTTATGGGTTATTTGTGAAATCCAAAGTGTCTAGCCTGTGTTACTTGGGTTCACAACAATATAGACTAAACAGTTTTTTTAAGTATTTCTCCCAACCTTCAAGCAAACGAATAAATTTTAAAAGCATTTAATGGCGCAAAACATGTCTATAATATATTTTACCAAATTGTAAGCAGACAAAAGTTTATTGCAGATTAATACATACAAATCTACATTTGAAATTTCTGTTTGTGTGCATACTTTTAACCTGAAGGTCACAACAGGAATTTTTGTATTCACAAAAAAATAAAACAAAAGTATAACCCGAGGTTCAACAAAAAGAAATATTGTCAGCAATTGTTTCCAACTATCATCCTGGATATAACTTTAGGTTCAAGGGTGAATTTGAATTAAAAATACGCTTATTCCAATTAGTTAATCTAAAAAACTGGTAATCAAATTTGTGTCAAGGGATCCATTGCACGTGATTTTGCGTAATTTTAAGTTTTTTTACATAAGTTTACATAGCCTAAAAATGTTTAATTCACGATAAAAATTATCGACTATTTTAAAAAACTAAATAAAAACAAGAGCTATATATTTTTTTGAAAAACCACGCGAATGGTGAGGATACCAGAAGCCTCCGCTGTGGAAAATTTTGTTAATTTTTGATGTGCGGTTTAGCTGTTAAACTAAACGAACTGTTTTTAGGATTTACATTCACTTTTAAGTAAAAGATATCACTTACTTTGTTTATACGGGTCTCTAAAAGCGCCATTATAAAAGGACGGTTTGAAAATTTTATCGCATAAACACCACTGAAACCGTTTGAAGAACTAAATCGATTTTATTTTAAAGAGATTTAAGAAAGCAGTTTATAGCTTTTAAATTGATGGGTCGGTATAAACATTTTAAAAGCGCTTTAGCACATCGCTTCAACTTAAATAAATACTCAACCGTGGTTTTACCGAAAAATTTGTTGTCAACTTAGTTGTTTTATTTGTTTTATTTTTAAACTGACATTTGTATAAACCCTCGGTGAAAGGGATTTTATTTAAAACCGTCCTTACATAAAACCGGTCTTAGGAGCGTATAAACGTAGTAAATGTTGTTTTTAAATTGTAACAAAAATAATATTTTTTTCGCTGCCAGTGGCCTAATTCTTAAATCTGTATAAAATTACTTTCTTGCTGATTCCGACTGATGGGAAAGCTAAATATTACTACTTTCGCGGAACTCGAAACAGGGCCCGGCTACTACAGAGTATCTGTTAGGCGATCTGTGATCTGTAATCGTGCATGACGTCAGAAAAAATCTCTCCTTATGGGTTCGGGATTTTTTCAGATCGCATTCACTCAAGTTTTTGTTAAAAAATTGGCTTAAAACAAAATTTCTTGAAAATCTGACATGCAATTGTTATATTACTACTGAAAATACTGCTTTAGAAAAAAGGTGATCGGTTTAAGGTCAGGAGAATGAAAAATCAATTCAAATTTACCAACGTTGTGTTTTACATCATCTTCAGGGTTTATTTCTCATTTAAAATACACAGTACTAAAGAGAGTACCTTTGTTAAGAATATAAAATAATGTATTTTAAACATTTTTGGTTTTTGAACTTGTTTTGTTCTTATTTAAATGTCTTAACTGTGAAGTCCAAAAAACATCCTGTTTATTTTTTAAAATGTTTGTTAAAGTCTGTGAGAGACCACTGGAAAATAACCCAAATAAACCCTGAAGATGATGTAAAATACATCGAAACATTTGGCAGTGCGACGGTCGACTATGTCGATTTAGACCGATTTTAAATATGAACCTGAATAAATAAATGAAAAAAATCTTGTTCCCGAGTTTTACAGCGGGTTCCCACCTACGACTTTTTTGTGAGTGCCCACTCACGCGTCGCATGATATCAACATGAAATGTTATAATTGATGTGACGCGTGCGGGCACGCACGAAAAAGTCGTAGGTGGGAACCGGGTTTTAGTGTACTGTCAGCGTGACTTTTAACTTATCAGTATAATAATCCGCACTGCAGGGTGGGACATAATGAGACAATATGGGACAGGGTGGGACAAGGTGGGATAAAAATACGTACATTTGATTTCAAAAAAAACTCATACATGCATTTTTTCCTATACCACAAAATTTAGCTTTCCATTAGTGTATACTATATAAGGCACCACCAACTTAGTATGCCTGACAGCTTAAAATTGAGTGTGACAACATTTACAAAAGTTCAAATTATCACTTGAGTTATAAAAGACGGCTGGTCTAAAAGAAGAGCGGCCACCCATTTTGGAGTTGATAAAATGACGATAATGCGATGGAAAAAGCGCTGGATTGAAAATAATTCTACGGATGCGAAAGATGGATCAGGACGACCAAAAGTAAGTTCTGAAGTGCAAGATGAGAGACTTATTGACCATCTCAGATAAAATCCTTTTTCAACTTCGGTTAAAGCAGCTAATGTAATATTATTTCCGGGTTCTTTAGCAACAGTAAATAGAAGAGTAACGAAATCAGAAGTCACTTGTCGAGTTGCTGCAAAGAACCCTTTTCTAACAGAAGAACAAAAACAGGCCAGAGTGATTTTTGCACTGAACAACGTTCTTTGTGATAATAACTTCTGGGGAGGGTGGTTTTCACTGACGAAAAAATTTTTCAATCATCTTCAAGCACCATGAAAATTTTAGTTTATCGTCCACCAAATTCTAGATTTGAACCCGAATATACAAACCAAATTAAAAAAGCTGGACATTTTTCTGTAAACATGTGGGGCGGGTTTAGTGCTAGAGGTTTGGGTTTTTTTTTGGAGAATCGAATGAAGATTCAATAGTGAACGATATATTGAAATCTTTGAAAACATTATGCTGCCATCTGTACAGGCTTTACATAAAAATAATGACTTCGTTTATCAGCAGGACAACTGTCCAGTATACACGGCTAATGTTGTTCGCCAATGGTTTCAGAATAATAATATAAAAACACTTCCTTGGCCAGCCAACAGCCCTGACCTTAACCCAATGGAAAATGCTGAAGGGTTAAGCGATGCTATTTATCGCGCATTTGATCAGCTCTCAGAAGACCATCAGTAATTTCAAAATTTAACCTTTTCAATGCCCAGACGTGTTCAGCTGATAATAGAGAAAAATGGTGATCCTATTAAATACCAAATTATTTATTTTAGTTCTTTTTTAAGTTAAAATAATTAGTATTAAGTTTACCATCGTTTTGGTCCTAATCCAAGTTTCCTATTCGTCGAATTGTTTTCAATCCAGCGCTGTTTCCATCGTATTACTGTTATTTTATCAACTCCAAATTGGGTTACCGCCCTCTTTATAGAACAGCCTTCGTCCGTTACTCGAGTGATAATTTGATATTGCTCAATAAAGACTTTACTAAAACATTATTTTTGCTGATTTTTTAGTATTATGTAATATAAAATAAGGTTGCCTATAATTTAAGTAAAAAAATATTTTCAGTTTTAGAGACCTTTTTTAAACAATATGACAAATTGTCGTACTTTTGAAGTTTTTAGGCATTTTAGCTATATATTATTTACTTTTAGAAAGGTCAATTTTGTGACTGCATGTATGCGTTTTTTTTTTTAATCAAGTGTACGAATCGTGATCATCGTGCGAGTATTTTTGTGATGAAAATAAAATTTGTATACATGCACTTGTTTAAAAAAACGCACACATGCATTTTGCCCTATATCTCAAACTTTTATTTTTTATTAGTGTATACTCAAACAAACCACCAGCTTGTAATGTCTCACAGCATTAAATTTGGTATTACGCTGACGTTATGAGAGGAGGGTTTTGAGTTTAGTTTCTTGTTTCTTAAATCAATTTTTTAATCTCGGATGTAATTATTTAATGATACCAAATGTCACCATTTAAATAGCAAATAAATATATTTAAAAACAATCTTTATTGCAAATGAGTACTTATCACTCGAGTTACAGAAACAACAAAATATTAAATATTACTTAAAAACAACAAAATTTAACATTTAGTGTGCACACCATACGTTTCGATAACACTCTGGGCATTTAAAAACTTAAATGGTGATGATGATGGTAATTTAAGGCTTAAAATATTTTAGCATTATTTAAGGGGTAACGTTTTTGATGAAGCAATTTTTTACTACGTTTTAAAGATCTTTCCAAAGTTTCAATTTCTAGAATAAAACACTCAAATTTTTCAAGTTTTCAATCTTTTTTAGGCGTTCAAAAAAAGTACTACCAAAAAACATTTTTTCTGTTAAAACGAAAAATATTTAGAGAGAGAGGGCGGAATTTTAGAGCTAGATGGAGAAATAATTTAGTGACGTGCAAAAATACTTAAGGTTGTTGAAGAGAGACAGCAGGCTATAAAAACGTATTTTAGAGAAAGATGGACATAATTACTTACTAAAAATTTCTGGTATGTCATCTGCCTGTCATCTTGAGTGGTGTCGTGCATATGATTTTTATTTTGCCATTTTTATCCAAAAAACAGCAAAAAGTGTGTAAAACATAAGGAGGTATTAATTTCTTTCAATCAAAGTTCTAAAAATAATTTAACAGGTATTTCAGAAAATTATTTTAAGGGTCATTTTACCATGAGAGCACCTCCAATGCGTATGAATTGTATCGCTTAACTCTTTAGCATTTTGTGGTCTCCAGTTTCTCTAATAAATAATTGTGACAAGTCGGCTCCATATGATTTTCTATTGGGTTGAGATCAGGGCTGTTGGATGACCAAAGAAGAGTTTCAATATTATTGTTTTCCAACCACTGGCAGTCTGGCACTGGTGAACAGCATTTGCCGTGTGCACGGAACAGTTGTCCTGCTGGTAAACGAAGATTTCATAAAACATCTCAGAATCTCAATATATCTTTGACTGTTAAATCTTACTTCTATTTGCCAAAACATACCCAAACCTTTAGCGCTAAACCCTCCCCACATATTCACTGAAAAATGTCCAGCTTTCTTAATTTGGTTGATTTATTTTTTATCAAACCTAGAAATAATAAATTTCTTCTGCTGCTCGAAGATGACTTTTCAATAATGAAGATCACCCTCTCTCAGAAGTAATCATCATGAAGAACATTATTTAATACAAAAATGACCCTGACATGTTTTTGTTCTCCGTTAAGAAATGTTTTTTTGCAGCAACTCGATAGGAAATTTCAGATTTTTTAATCCTTCTGTTAATAGTCGATAAGGAACCTGGAAACATCGTTACATTAGATGCTTCAGCGGACGTGGCAAAAGGATTTTGTCTGAGGTGGTCGATAAGCCTTTCATCTTGTATCTCAGAAGTTACAGGCTTTCGTCCTGATCCACGTTTTCTATTCATCTAATTATTCTGTATTCAGCGCTGTTTCCATCGTACTATCGTCATTTTATCAACCCCAACTCCTTACAGACCAGCCGTCTTCTATAACTCGAGTGATAATTTGTGCTTTCGTAAATTTTGTAATTTGCGGTATTTTTGACTTTGAAAGTTATTGTCAAAATCAGTTTGACGCATACCGTCTATTTTACACTGGTAAATGGAATACATACACCAGTACCCTGTCTACATGAGCCGATCAACTCCTACCAATTTAGTGTTCTTTTATCCATCTTCGCCGCCATTTTCACTCAAAAGTGATGGAAAATCCAAGGGTTTTCTGTCAATATGGCGGCGAAGGTCGAAAAAAGAACACTAAAACGCCAGGAAGTGATCGTTCGCCTGAGAGAAGAAAAGTAAATTCAACCAATAAACGCGCTTAAAAGCAGTGACGAGATGATCGAATAATCACCAAATTATTATGGGCACGCGCAGAGCTGCCTCGAACAACAATTTTCGAGCGAAGCCGTTCTCTCGACTAGACCCAGTAGTTGGAAGTTGTAGGAAAGCTCGTGTGAAAAACGTCACTTGTATTATTTCAGAGCACGCTATTGGACGAACGACAGCTTGACCGTCTTTTAGAGTAGGACTCGCACAGTGGTCGATTTTTGTAAAAACGCGGACATTAAAAAAAACTTCCACATTGTAATTTAATCGTACAAAATATTTAGTTTTAATAAACAGACAGGAGGACCGTGTGAATTTTCACATTTATCTTAAAACATTTTTAAGACGAAAAAGATATATATTTATTAATTAGCTAAATTAAAGTAAAAATGTTAGTTTTTTCGAGATATTAACAGTTGAATACTGTCATACTCTGGGTATTCTATTTGAAATTTGATGTTGAATACAGATGCGTAATGTCAAACTCGTAAAAAGCATAGTTTATTATTTGGCCAACTATTCGCCTAGTATCTGGACAGCCATATAGGGAGAATGACTTTTGTGCGATAAGCCAGTCCCAGAATACGGAATTTTGGATTTTAATGTCACTGTCACTTCTCAGGGTATGATCGTTCTCTTACGCCCAGAATCGAGCCCCAGGAGTTGATCGGCCTATGTGGAGAGAGTATTGCATACACTATTACAAAAGTAAATTTTGCAAGATAGGAAAAATGCACGTGTGCGTTTTTTTTTTAACAAGAGTGCATATGAAAAGGTCTACCGCAAGCAATAAATTATGGATTTGGGCCATACTAAAACATATTTAGTACGTTTTTATGGGGGATTAACTGCCCGGATTAAGATTAATCAGACAAACGTTTACCGTGGATCTAACTTCATGTTAATTTTTAAGTGTTGTTCACCCTGTACCGTTTTTACCCTTGGAATAGTGGTGTAGACAGAGCTTAAGATATTCTAGTTTATGTTTTGTTTATTATTTTATAGTTTTGGTTTTGCCCTTTTAGCTTACTTTTTTGGTGATACATATTGTCGTTTTATATGGAGAACTAACAAAAAATCAGAGAAGAAATAGAAACTTTTCTCAACCTTTTATTAGAAAGATAAAATCTTGAAACCTTGGACGGCCAAAGATTCAAAGCTACTGAAATATTTCGAGCCTGAGGCTAGCCTCAGAAAGCCTTTAAATCCGATTTAAGCATTTACGCCGGAGATCTATAAGTTGAAAGAAAAGTCAATCATAAAAATTTTTGGAGCGGATTATCTTAAATCGCAAACGTTTATATCGTAGATTAAGTCAATATTAATCTTAATCAGGGTAGCTAAGCCCCGGTATAAACGAACTAATTGAAAGGATCCTGCCCTAAAGCAATGGGGAATGGCTCTCCGTGATACTTCAATAAAATTTGAATTGTAATTTTTTTGGACAGTGGATTAGAGTGTTTTAATTACAATTTATTTCGTAGTGATCGATCTGTGGTGTGTTTATCTATATAAAGAAGTTAATCAAATCAGTAAGGGTTATCATAACCCAAAAAAGTGTTGAACAGTTGTTTGTTTCATGTGAGCATAAGGGTTTTAAATTCATAATAGCCGGTGTTTATGTTCCATCGGGCATGCCTAAAATTTATTACAACACACATTGCGAGGCAGTAAAGAGTGTTTTTCAAAACCATAAATTTCAGAACATCTATATATTTGGTGATTATAATCTTTCAGAAGCTCACTCGTCTAACGACGAATACGGTGTGCAAGTTGAATGTCCAAGAGCTTCTTCTGCAGTACATGTGGCCCAGTTTTTTAGATATCTACAACTCTTTGAAAGGATAAGTATACCAAATAAACGAAACGTGTTTTTGGACCTTGCCTTCACAAATGATTTAAATACAAAAGTAGCTAAGGTCCCAATTTTTGATGATAGTTTTCATCATCTTAGTTATGAATGTGTCATAAAGATTTCAGATAGAAAACAGTCAAGCAGCAATAGTCTACATTATGAAGATCTCTACTATGACTTTAATAATGCAAATTTCCTCGGACTGAACAACTTTTTAGCTGGTGTTAACTGGGAGCAGTGCTTGCATAATCTAGGTATAAATTCAGCTTTAGATGTATTTTATGAGACTTTAAGTGTAGGTTTTGCATGTTTTGTTCCAGTGAAAAAAATATAAATCTAGCTCTTTTCCCAAGGGGGGGACACTGTTCACCATTATTTTTTAACTTGTTTAAGGATATTATTTTCGATTGTTTTAAAAATACTGGTGGTCTAGCTTTTGCTGACGATTTCAAAGCTTTTAGGATTATAAATAACATACAAGACCAACAACTACTGCAGGATAATTTAGATAGATTAACGGACTGGTGTTCAGTAAATAAATTAAATTTAAATATAGCTAAATGTTGTCAGATAAGTTTTTAAAAAGGTGCAAAAAAATTTAACATTTCATACACATTAAATGAAGAAGTTCTAAGTTACGTATCAAAAATTAAAGATCTGGGAGTAATTTTTTATAAAAATCTCACTTTTTTTGAGCATAGACACCCTGACAGTAAAATCTTCAAAAATGCTTTTCAGTTGATATTGTTAGAGGGGTTTATTGCTCTTTAGTTAGGTCTATGCTGGAGTATGCTTCAATAGTATGGTCCCCCTATCAAGATGTTCATGGTTATTTAGTGGAAAAAAAAAACGCACAAAATCGTACCCCTCGAGGGATTGCCCGAGAGAAATTTCCTCATGGCACAAAATCTAAGAATGATTTTCTGATTATTTCACCATCCCGAAATAAATTTTGGAGAGTATTTAACAAATTAAAAAACGAACAACACAGCAACAAATCAAAATGTCAATGTTGGCTATTAATATATCATCAAACGACACATCGACAATAAAAAGCTGTTGGCACAGAAGTGTGGTTTTGAGTTTTGAAAAGGGGAATTATCAGTTTTGACAAGGGAGATTTTTTCCTGAGCGGGAAATTTTCGCTAAATAGTCAAGTGAAAATTGACCTGCTTTTATAATGTATGAGGTTTCTCATGGCAAAAAATCGTAACAGACGTGTGATTTTAAGTTTTGAAATGGGCAATTATCAGGTTTGACAAGGGAGATTTTTAGTTTGTACTCGGAAGATTTTCACCCGAGCGGGAAATTTTCGATGAATAATTGGGTGAAAATCGACCTGCTTTTATGATGTTTGAGGTAAATAATATTTGCAATTTTGAGACGAGTTGCTATTTTTATTTATCAAACTACTTACAAGTATAATCTTCGTTGACAGCTTTCCTTCTCTTACTGATGAAAAATTTCGCTGGCAAAGATATTTTTGGCCTATATTTTTCTACCCAAATAAATAGCTTTTTCAAGCATTTTAATCTGATGATCGTTTAAATATAAGTCTAGTAAATAGTGATTAAATATTTTATACTTATAGGGAAGAATTAATGGTTATATAAGTTTTTTATTATTAGACAATTTAAGTTGGTGTTTGAAAGAATGATAGGTTTGAATTTAGCTCTGCGTTTCGGACTTCTATTGTCTATACTTTATTTATACACTACGGTTCGATCAGTATAATCTCTGATCGTCTTCAGGTGCAAACTACAATCTATTCCTAAGGCTAAATATTGGGCAGAATCAGGGTATTTTCAGTAAACCAAGTGTTGAAATTCCGAATATTTACAAGCCCCTCCTTGAGCGGAGCAAACTTCTTAAACTTCACGGTTGAGTGATTTCCCATAGTATATAAGGAATTATATTGTAGTTTGCACCTGAAGACGATCAGAGATTGTACTGATCAAAACGTTCTGTATAAATAAACAAAGAAACACAGAGTTAAATTAATTTCAAACTTTCTTTAAGTTGGTCATAGGATATACGCGCAAAAATATTCTGTTTTCCTTTTATCTGTACAAAAGCAAAGACCTGCGCTCGAATACAGATATCAAAGCTCAATCTCTGCGGTCTATCCTTGAGCTTTTCCATTGCTTTAGCATGTATAACGTTCAGAAATGATGCTAACCTACGTAGTAGAGCGTCTGCTGCATGTTGCTAACGTGAAAATTTGATAATATATGCAGCGAGTTTTTCCGACGGGAGTCAAAAAATCAATAGACGAGCGGCCGAACCAAAGAAAGCAATATATAAATACATGGTAATCAAATGTAAAAGACAGAAACACCCGAGCCGGAAAATTTCACATATACCGCTGGACATCTGGTATGTGTCATGGCTGTGTGTGTGTGTCAGGCTGCTTAAAGACAGATTCTCTATCAATTCACGATGAAAAGAACACTTCCAAGAACTACTCAATAGAGAGCCTCAGGTCGATAATGACATCTTCGACAAAATTCCGGAGAAAACTACACAACAACACCTAAGTGAGATTCCGAGATTAGAATAGGTCGGAAAGGCAATCACACAGTTAAAGAATAACAAGTCAGCAGGCACAGATGGTATCACTGCTGAACTCTACAAACAAGGGGGTCCCGCACTTAATTCCTAAATGCACATTCTAATAAGTAAAATATGGACCACTGAGACCATTCCTGCCGAACTCAGAGACGCCTCGATAGTTTTTTTTTCAAAAAAGGCGACAAGGCCCAATGTGGAAACTACAGAGCTATATCTCTGCTTTCTGTTGCTGGAAAGATACTTGCACGGATACTATCAAACCGATTAATGCCGACTGATGAACAAAATTTGCCAGAGACACAGTGTGGATTTAGGCCCAATCGAGGCACAGCTGACATGATCTTTAGTGCCAGACAAATGCAAGAGAAATCTAGAGAACAAAATCGCCCTCTCTTCATGGCCTTCATAGACCCAGTCAAATCATTTGACTCGGTCAACAGAGAAGCTCTTTGAAAAATACTGGCAAAAGCTGGATGCCCTCAAAAATATATTCAAATTCTTAGACTACTACACGACAATATGAATGCAACAGTCCTGAGCAACGATGGACCAGGAGAGTCATTCCAGATTACGACAGGCGTTAAACAAAGCGCACACTCTATTATCTATATTTTTAGATGCCATGCTTCACCTTGTTGAGGAACATCGACGTGGGCCTACCAGAATCTCGAAGTGCGATTTTTCGATGATTACATTACTTCCCTTTAGCAAGGGAAGTAATAAAAGCTTGTAAAAAGAGCGTCGTCCTGGATATCAAGAAGGTCGAAAATGTTGACCTATGTGAAATAGTAGTTTTTACAACTAATTGCTAAAATAGTGCTTTTTTATACAAGCGTGGTTTTAAAGAACGAGCGCAGCCAGTGATATAAAAACGTAAGTATAAAAAAGCTTATTTTAGCCACGAGTTGTAAACACTATTTTTTTTAATACCTTCATCACAAAAATCGAAACACTTAAAAAACATACAAAAAAGTAAAGCACAAAATCATACGACTAATCGGTTTTCAAATTTCGCAACATATCCTTTTGTTGGCCATTTAATTTTTTCACATTATTTGTGTTCAAAAAAATGATCAAAATATGTGTTTTAAGCCCTTGAGAAATAAAAAAATCTTTTGCTTAGGTAACCAAAAAAGCCATGTTTTTGCTCATGATATGTGTGGACAGTGTAAATAACCTAAAAAGGAACATTTTTGTCATAAAAAAATATTTTGTGTAATAAACTGGCCTAAAATTATACAAAGATAAATCAAGTCATTAGTTAGTGGTTGTAGTAGTATGAGATAATATTATGGCTCAAGTCTTAGAAAATGTGAAACAATTATAACTTTTTAACTATGTTGGGAATTTGGAACCTTTGGTTGCACTAAAACAAAGTTATGATTGTTTTCCACAAACCAAACCTACACTTTTTTGCACTCGACGCGCGTTTCGCTAACAACGTTAGCATCAACAATGAGATTGTTTATCGTCTCCTATCTCTCCTCAACTAAAGAATAAAGTGTACTAAACGGAATTGGGCCTCTATCTTTATTTAAACAATTTCTGGATTTAATGATTTCCACACTTTCATATACATTCAAAATTCTTTTGTTTGATACAATTTTTAGAAGTTTTAGGTTATCTAATGTGAATCTATGATTGTTTGATTTGACACTTGACTTTTCTGTTCTTTCGTATTTTAAGTGTGCTAAGTGTTCTTTGAATCGTGTTTGAATAGAGCGTCTCATTTGGCCAATATATTTTTTGTCGGTGTTATCAAATACTTTTTGTAATCCTTTCGTATAATTAGGATTATAAGGAATTGACACAAATTTAGAGTCGGAGGTATCTTTTTGTCTGAAAAAAGTGGTCCGAAAGGTCTTTTGAAAAGAATGTGTATTTATCAGCTTATTTATTAAGCCTTCGTCGTAACCATTTTCGCCAGCTATATTTCTAATCCTATTCTTTTCTGCTTCAAATCTTTCTTTGTTTAAGGGGAAATTTACGAATCTATATGTTAACAAGTGCAAACTTGCAAGCTTATGTTGTAATTTATTTTTATTTCTTATAACTAAAGTGTCTAGAAATGGCAGTGTACTGTTGTTCTCTGTTTCATACGTAAATTTAATTATGGAAAATTTTTTATTTATTTTTCCATAAAATTTTCCACATTAGTTACTTTAGTGTTGAATACTAAAAACACATCGTCTACATACCGGAACCATACTCTGGGGAAATACTCAAATTTTTTACTTATATCTGATTCAAATTTGCTTATAAAGAGGTTTGCAATAAAAGGTGATAAACTATTACCCATTGCGGTTTAAAGATAGGTATTCTAAAGTCTATTTATCTTCTAGATTGTTTTTTTCTTAGTAGTTCCTCCACAATACCTGGAAGAACTACTAAGAAAAAACAATCAATCAATCAAGGAGAGGATTATAAAGGGTGACTAATCACAAATTATTAGTCTTATCTCCGCCCACTAAAAGATAGTATATAAGATAGAGTGTAGGTTCATTTACTTTATTGTTTATCGTCTCCTGATGATGCTAACGTTGTTAGCGAAACGCGCGTCGAGCGCAAAAAAGTGTAGTTTTGGTTTGTGGAAAACAATCATAACTTTGTTATAGTGCAACCAAAGGTTCCAAATTCCCAACATAGTATAAACATATTGTTGTTTTTAGAAAAAACACCATATAACGCTTTTGGTTGTCTATACTGTAGACAAAAATAATACACTTATGAGTTAAAATCAATATTAGTCCAATTCATATCACAAAATATTTACCGATATTCAGTTTATTAAAAAAATTATTTGTACCAAGTTTATGATTCCCACTTTGTGGTATATCAAAAACATATGTTCTGGGTATGTTCTGATGTATACGTTTTTTTAAAGTGTCTTTTAATTCTGAGGTACTAATTTTTTTTATCAATGATTTGTTATTTGCAAATTTTTAAGTTTTTTGACTTTTAAAAAAAATATCTCAAAAGACCTGGCTGAAAACACATATTTTTATGAGACCACACCTTGTCTAAATAAAATCCGTAGAGACTGGCTGCGAGCCCTCAAAATAATAGTGTAATAAATTAAGGGTGCAAGTCTACTTAGGTGTGTAAATTGGTTTAAAAAATAATTATTTAGAAAAAAATAAACTTTCTAACTAATTCAATATTAAAAAAGTTATATATTCTACTTTGAGGATTTAAACACCCCCCAACCTTCAATCAACTACCCGCTATAAATCATTATTTTTAACAAAAACCTTTAAAGCAAGAGAAATTCCATAAGAACGTAATTATTTGAACAAAAATTGTATTTTCTATACTTTTACTGGATCCCCCCCCCCCCCAGTTTTTTAACTTAGGTGCTACGATTTGCAATTTAAGGTATTTAATTAGACAATGCAATATGATTTATCCTTTTTGTAAGAAAGCGAAATACATATGACCTATAATTAAAACCAATAAAGTTGTAAGTCAAAGTGAAGTGAAAATACTCCATATTGTTTAAAACTAATTATACAGGGGCATATAATTAAATATACATTTTTAAAATCAGGGGAATGACACTTGCTTTTTTGAGATAAATATTTTTAAGGCTTCTTAGAAGTTGTAAAAGCTTCATAACTTTTTTCTACCTCATATATCAATAGATACAATAGTTGAGATCATTTAAATGGAGAACCCTATACCAAAACACTTTTAAATTATGATATTTATTAGAGTAAAGCAAACAAACCCTAAAATTGTTAGCGGATTAACGCAAAAATAGTTTTTTTTTTATTTAAATATAATTAAAAAAAATCAATTTCTGAACTGGCGAAAAACACTCACCCTGTATATCCGTAAAAGAGCCTTTAAACATTTTCTGACGCTAATATAAAACGAGCTTTGTCCACATTACTTACTATCAAAGACAATTTGTTACTATACTACCACCGAACAATACTACTATAATTATTAAATATATATTTGTAAAATTATACCTCTAATTTTATTGAATTTTCGACCTATTTTCTGTAAAAAATTTAAAAAAAGAATATTTTACCTTTTTATTAAACCAAAATAAAAAGTTAAAAGTCAACGGACAAAAAAGTAATTGCATTTTAAAATGAATGTTTTCCTATACCTCGATCCACTGTGCATCGTTACAGTATCTCATAGGTGACCACACATAAAATACTAATGTTTATTTCTAGCTAGCTTTAAGTAGAGATAAAGTTGTGATGATATGTAATGCTAATTTGAAAACCTTCCTTAAGAATTGTTCATTAATAACTGCTCCAAAGACATAGTAAAATTTAAAATATACAGTTTAAAGTCAGCGAAAATATTTGGTAAACAAGTTTTACATTATTGTGCAGATACTTGTTTTGCAAAGTGAGTTTCAAAAGATAGATCGCTTCGTTGTCATTTATTAATCGAAATTGGTGGGTAAAATCGTGTTTCTGATTAAGTTTGTTATTATAATTTTCTATGAGACGTGCTTTGACACCCATGAATTCCAGTTAAAGTATGGGTGGATTCATCTGGTCACTGTGCAATTAAAACTCGACCCAACAAAGAAAAGCGTGTTAAAATATGTATTCTGAAACAAAAACTGTTTCTATACCAAATGCTAGGATTTCGTGTTAACTACCATGACGTTTCTACAGCAGAATTATTTGAACGCTGTAGAGGTTCAACTGTGGTAAGCAATTTCTCTGAACTTGCTATCAATAAAACATTCCCTTCTGCTTTTGGCCTCGGGAACCCAATAAATGCTTATCCGCAATACATATGATTGAGTTCGTACGAGCCGCTGCTAGTACTATGGAAATTTTCAGAACTTTACACAATGAATGTATTGGGGTTCACTAAACAATTTTGAATTTTTTGCCGAATTAATTTTGAGTGCAAACTTTATGTATAATTGTACATGTACAGGGTGTCCAAAATTTGATGATTTTGGGGGGTTTCGGGTACTTCTACAGGAGATTGAGAAACTTTGACCCCTTTTGCGAAGCTCAAATTTCCAGGCAAGATGTTTGGTAAAACCCTCATTTCAATATGTCACCCCGTCTTTGAGCTACGGGGGCTTTTTGAAAAGTCTGCATTTTGGGACAGGCTCTATATCGTTTTATTTTTGGTGTTGATTGCATGTTTTGTAGAATTTAATTACTAAATCAGATTTCATGAGTCACTTTTAGTTTGTAAGATATAACACAAAGTTGGTATTTTTCTTATGGAACACCCCAATTGTTTTTAAATATTTTGAATGCTTTTTTAATTTCCTTTAAAACAATGTGCCTCTTACGAAAATCGGATAAATGCTTTTCGAGTTATTAAATATTTTCCATAAATCATATAGTAGCCTGTGCTAAAAGCGGCACGCCACATTATTAAATTAATCTAGGGTGCCATGGTTGTCAATTTAAGATGATAAAAATAATTTGTTACAAATAAATCAAAAACTATTTTGCTTGTTAACTGAATTTAAGGCCTACTATTATATCAATAATAAATCATTATAACTATATTTTATGCTCAGATTGTCAACCAAGACACTCTAGATTTTTTTAATAATGAGGCCTTTATCACATCCTACTATATGATTTATGGAATATATGTAATAACTCGACAACTATTTATCCGATTTTTTTAAGAGGCACATCGTTTTGAACGAAATTAACAAGGCATTCAAAAAATGAAAAAGATGGGGTGTTTTATAAGAAAAATACCAACTTTGTGTTATATCTCAAAAACTAAAGGTGACTCATGAAGTCTGATTTGGTTATTAAATTCCAGTTTAAAAACTCTACAAAAATGGTATTAACACCACGAAGATACTTTCAGAAATAAAAAAGTTATAGGGCCTATCCCAAGATGTAGACTTTTCAAAAAGTACCCGTAGCGTAAACACGGGGTTACATATTGAAATCTTGTCTTGAAATTTGAGTCTCGCAAAGGGGGGTTTAATTTTCGCTATCTCCTCTAGAAGTACCCGAAACCTCCACAACCATCGAATTTTGGACACCTTGTACAAATAATGGTAAATAAAAAAAAAACCCTTGAAGAAAAATTAAATGATATATATAAAAAAATAAGTTAAAATAAATGAGAATCAAAAAATATTATTATTCTACGAGCGTGCGGAAAAACACTTTGCTCGCACTCATTTCCGTGCGAACTTTTCCGCACGCCGTGCTTGAAAAAAAAATTCCGCACGGCGTGCGCGAAAAACATTTTTCATGCACGCTGTTGAGCACGCTCAGTGATGAATCAGGAAGGCTTGAAGTCGACGATGGCATTAAGCAACATGAGCAGTGGTACTTTCAATGTTACCGTGATCAATAATTACCATAAAAATTAATTTTTTAAGCTTGTTAAAGTTTAGTTCTGAATAAAACATAAAATTTTTAGTCTGCTAGGTTTAACTAAAATAATGACAAAATATTCTGATATTCCGCATGCCCGTAGGAAAAATGTTGTACCTAACGCGTGCGGAAAGTATTTTCCGCACTTACGGCTTGCCCGAACTCCGCTGGCGCGTCGTGCAAATGCCGGTGCGTGCGCAAAAGTATAAAAAAGTTATTTTTCCGCAGCTTTGGTTGTGCAGTGACCAGACAAATTCACCCAATCTTTATCTGGAATGTCAGGCTCTCAAACCGCGTTTGAGACCCATGAAATTCCAGATCACACATTTTTTTTTAAACGGGCCGATTCCATAATCACTTACCGTTTTTATTTTTTTTTTCGTACTTTATATATTACTATAACTTAGTATTAAATCAGAGATTATGCAATCCTCCTAACGTTTATATATGCAGGGTGGAGACTCTAAAAGGAATATTGGCTGTAACTAAGATTTTTAGCAGCTAAACTTTTAAGCAAAAATGTTTTGTGAAAAAACTCTCAGAAACGGGTCTATTCACATACAATTTTTTTTTTCAAATGAGAAGACTTCGCTTGTAGCCCCTTATTGGAAAGCTTCTCGAAAATGTATTTTTTTTACCTTTTTCAATCCATATGTCAGAATATTAAAAAAATTATTGTGTTGGACTACTTCAAATGGAACATTGCCCCTAGCGGATTGGAAATTTGTTTTTTAGAAAAATCCAAAAACACGTCAACTAATATTTTTAGCAATCAACACTTTCGGCATAAAATTTTTGTAAACGGACCGTCAGAAAGGGGTCTATTCAAATACAACTTTTTTTTAATTGAAAAGAACCCGCTTGTGGCATCTTGTTGGAAAAAGAAAAACACTCGTGTAATTTTTTTTTATTTTTCAGTACATATGTCAAAAATCCTCAAAAAATAATTGTGTAAGACTTTAGATGGAACATTGCCCCTAGCGGATTAGAAATTTGTTTTTGTGAACCTACCCTCAGAAAGGGGTCTATTCACATAAAACTTTTTTTCAAATGAAAAAACAAATTTCCAACCCACTAGGGGCAATGTTCCAGTTGAAGTCCGACACAATCATTTTTTGAAAATTTTATTTTTTGAAAATTTTTGACATATAAATTGACAAATCTCAAAAAAAAATTAAAAATCCTAGTTGACACGTTTTTGGATTTTTCCAAAAAAAAATTGTAACCCGCTACGGCCAATATTCCATTTAAAGTCTCCACCATGTATATACATTATCTTTCCATATTTAGAAATATGTGCCCGCATTTTTCTGTGTTTTGAAAAACATACTTTGTCGCCTATGCTATTAAATAAAAATAGTCTTTTCGTTTTTAAAACTTATTTTCTACAAATCGTGGTATCGTCGTGGTAGTCAATATCTTTTATATTTTTGGCTGATAAGGTCAATGTATTTGGTATGAACACGCTTGTCTTTGTTTGATGAAGCTTTGGTTGTGCAGTGACCAGACAAATCTACCCAAATCTGGAATGTCATGGGTCTCAAACGCAGTTTGAGACCCATGAAATTCCAGATCATACATTTTTTTTAAACGGGCCGATTCTATAATCACTTACCGTTTATTAATCCCTCCCAACCCAAATAGTTATTTACCTAAAGTATAAAAATGTTATTTTTCCGCACGATTTTTCGTTTTGGAAGCTGTACTTTTCCGGACGATGTCTTTACTTTTTCGCACGATTTTTACTCTTTCGCACGATTTTTAATGTAACGCACGACTTTCACTTCAAAAATATTTTAATTCAAAATATACTTTTAATCAAATTAATATTTATGGGTGCTATTTTTCATTCAGATAATTCATAGCCTTAACCATTAACTTAAAAAGTTACATGCAGGTACTTTACTAAAAAAATCGTGCGCAAAAGTAAAATCGTGCGCACTAGTGGTGAAACGTGACTTTTCCGCACGATTTCTGTACTGTTAAAAATTAAGATATTTGTCATTTTTCAGCATTATTATAAAATATTTGCGTATTAAAAACATTTTTTTTGATAAATACGATGGACAAAAGCACTCGTAGGAAAAACATTGTACCTAACTCTTGCGCGCTCCGCTCTGCGTCGTTCGTGCAACTGCCGTTACGTGCGGAAAGGTACCACTTTCTAAATAACTATTTGGGTTGGGAGGGATTAATAAACGGTAAGTGATTATAGAATCGGCCCGTTTAAAAAAAATGTATGATCTGGAATTTCATGGGTCTCAAACCGCGTTTGAGACCCATAACATTCCAGATAAAGGTTGGGTAGATTTGTCTGGTCACTGCACAACCAAAGCTTCATCAAAGACAAGCGTGTCACCATAATGCATGGTGGAACAAAAATATAAAAGATATTGACTACCACGACGATACCACGATTTGTAGAAAATAAGTTTTACAAACGAAAAGACTATTTTTATTTAATAGCATAGGCGACAAAGTATGTTTTTCAAAACACAGAAAAATGCTGGCACATATTTCTAAATATGGAAAGATAATGTATATACATGGTGGAGACTTTAAATGTAATATTGGCCGTAGCGGGTTACAATTTTTTTTTTGGAAAAATCTAAAAACATGTCAACTAAAATTTTTAATTTTTTTTTGAGATTTGTCAATTTATATGTCAAAAATTATCAAAAAATTATTGTGTCGGACTTCAACTGGAACATTGCCCCTAGTGGGTTGGAAATTTGTTTTTTCATTTGAAAAATAGTTTTATGTGAATAGACCCCTTTCTGAGGGTAGGTTCACAAAAACAAATTTCTAATCCGCTAGGGGCAATGTTCCATCTAAAGTCTTACACAATTATTTTTTGAGGATTTTTGACATATGTATTGAAAAATGAAAAAAAAAAATTACACGAGTGTTTTTCTTTTTCCAACAAGATGCCACAAGCGGGTTCTTTTCATTTAAAAAAAAGTTGTATTTGAATAGACCCCTTTCTGACGGTCCGTTCACAAAAATTTTATGCCGAAAGTGTTGATTGATGAAAATATTAGTTGACGTGTTTTTGGATTTTTCTAAAAAACAAATTTCCAATCCGCTAGGGGCAATGTTCCATTTGAAGTAGTCCAACACAATCATTTTTTTAATATTCTGACATATGGATTGAAAAAGGTTAAAAAAATTACATTTTCGAGAAGCTTTCCAATAAGGTGCTACAAGCGAAGTCTTCTCATTTGAAAAAAAAAATTGTATGTGAATAGACCCGTTTCTGAGGGTTTTTTCACAAAACATTTTTGCTTAAAAGTTTAGCTGCTAAAAATCTTAGTTACAGCCAATATTCCTTTTAGAGTCTCGACCCTGCATATATAAACGTTAGGAGGATTGTATAATCTCTGATTTAATACTAAGTTATAATAATATATAAAGTACGAAAAAAAAATAAAAACGGTAAGTGATTATGGAATAGGCCCGTTTAAAAAAAATGTGTGATCTGGAATTTCATGGGTCTCAAACGCGGTTTGAGAGCCTGACATTCCAGATAAAGTTTGGGTGGATTTGTCTGGTCACTGCACAACCAAAGCTTCATCAAACAAAGACAAGCGTGTCACCATAATGCATGGTGGAACAAAAAATGGGTTTATACCAAATGCATTGACTACCACAACGATACCACAGCCGAATTATTTGAAGACTGTTTTAAGAATAAACTATTACCCAATATACCTCCAAAAAGTGTAGTTGTGATGGATAATGCGACCACAGACGAAGGCTAAATAAAGTTCCATTCAAAACTATATTATAGAAAATAAATTTTGAGGATAGCTACACCAAGAAACTATTGCTTAAAATAATTGGAGCATTTTCAGTTAAAAAAAACCATATTATTGTGACCCATATACCCGATGCCCACCAACGCGTGTCCTTGCATGCCCACGCATGGCATCACGTGACTCTGCATTTAGAACCATTGGAAATATATGTCCTGTCACATGGTACGTTTTTTGAAGCGGGGTGAGCACGCGTTGGTGGGCACAAGGCTTTAGGAGCACGAAATGAACCATATAGTGTTGAGACTTCCTCCTTACCATTGCATGTTTAATCCGATTGAAAACATATGGCATGAGCTAAAACCAGTGGTTAGGAGAAATAATGTTTCGCTAACTTTAAATGCTTCTGTGGTCAGTTCGGTCAGAGGTACAGAAGATTTTAAAAATAGGAAAAACAAATGTAAATATAGATCTGCTGCCTAGAGAAAAAATTATCGTAACTTTTGATGAGGAAAATAACAGCGAAACTGACTTAAATTAAAATGTAATATTTTTTTTGCAAATTATATTGTATTTTTTTGTATTACAGATGTATGTACCTGTTAAACTCAATTTTATAAATTAACAATGTTTGATTTTCGTTTCACTCATTCATTTTACACTGATTTCGTGGGTTATGGAAATGCTTACGGAAAAAGAACTATTTTTGGTTGGGACGTTTCGTTCTATATTTGAAATTTTTCAAAAATAAGAACATCACTCTTAAAGCAAAGATGTAGATGGTATGGGGAAGTTACATTCATTTTAGTCAACAATATATTAATCATTATCTTATGATTCTAATTGGCATTTTTTTTTAATTTCTCAAATTTTGCAAAAATTCTTATTTGTCGTCGAGTTTTTTTTTAATATATAAACTTATTTTTTTGGAGGACCTATATAAGTTATATATAATTATGTCAGAAAGTCAGATTTTTCTCCGAATTTTATAAATTATTGGAAAGCTTCTCAAAAAAGAAAAAAGCTTTTTTTTACATTTCTCAATACATTTGTCAAAATACTCAAAAAAATTATTGTGTTGGACTTCAAATGGAACATTGCCCCTAGCGGGTTGCAAATTTGTTTTTTAGAAAAATCCAAAAACACGTCAACTAATATTTTTAGCAGTCAACACTTTCGGCATAAAATTTTTGTGAACGGAACAGAAAAGGGTCTATTCAAATACAACTTTTTTTTTTAATGAGAAGAGCCCGTTTGTGACATCTTGTTGGAACAAGAAAAACGCTCGTGTAATTTTTCTTTACATTTGTCAATGCATATATCAAAAATCCTCAACAAATAATTGTGTAAGACTTTAGATGGAATATTGCCCCTAGCGGATTAGAAATTTGTTTCTGGAAAAATCCAAAAACCCGTTGAAGCTAATATTTTTAGCAATAAAAACTTTCGGCCTAAAATTTTTGTGAACCTAACCTCAGAAAGGGGTCTATTCACATACAACTTTTTTGTCAAATGCAAAAACAAATTAACAACCCACTAGGGGCAATTTTCCAGTTGAAGTCCGACACAATCATTTTTTGAAAATTTTTAACACATAAATTGACAAATCTCAAAAAAAATTAAAAATTTTAGTTGACAAACTTTCCATACTTGTTTCCACACTTAGTATATCGTGATGCTTTTGACGTCGCAACATAACAATCTCAAAAAAATATTATTGCCACTCTACTGTTTACAAAAATCGAAATACCAGAGAAAATTAAAAAACAGTTTTATGTTGTTTAAAAATACCGACATCTCATACGAGCGAAATAATTTGTTAGACCGAAATGTCAACAAAACATATTAGACACTAACAGTGGGATTTACTAAGATCTAAAATAGTACCCCCGACGGGTCTAAATATTTACACCTGTGGGACGTACTAAATTTTAAAAGCAATTTTCAAAAAACACTTACTCATATAGAAAAGACACAAAATTATTGATTATTTTGTATTTTTATTGCAAAATACCACTGAAAAACTGCTTTTTTTCTCAAAATATACCATATTTTAGAAGAAAATGCCCCAAAGCTAATTTTTTTTTACAGGTTTCAAAATGGCAAATGGCGAATACGCTAAAAATTTGCCACACAATAGCTTCATTATTTGTGTTTGAGGTTATAAAGTTGGTGTTTTTTTAGACCACCTTAAATTTATAGCCCTTAGAAAGGATTGTTTTATGGCATTTGGTAATAAGTTCGTTTATAATTTCCCTAAGTAACCGTTTTTACAAGGATTAATTTACATTATTTAATATCCCAAGTTGTTCATTACCCAATAAAACACCTCCTATTTTGACCAGGAAAACGCTATATTTTGAACCCGTTTTCAGCACAAAAAATATATTTATGAGGGCACTACGAGGGAAAACAAAATGAGTGAAGGTCACTGATTATGCACGAAAAATATACCAAACCAAAAAAACCCAAAGCAACTACATTAATTTATTTACAAACTGAAAGTAAAATATTGAGGTTATTTAAAAGCTCAGTCAAAAAAACTTTCCTTACTCAAAGCCCACTCATTTTAAAGCTGTAGCTTTCATCAGTAGAGGTTGGTGCAAGTCAAGGTGCAGAGGAAAAAGATTAAAACTCGCTGTTTGTGATTGAACGCAGCATTTAAGTTTTTTAATACATTTTATAAATAAAAACACCTTTTAAATAATTACAAAATTAATCTACTCCTTATTTTGTTATTAATCATCTAAATTGTTGTGTGACATCAATTATTAATTGGAAAAATTAATTAACAAGAGTAAGTTTTAATTAGAGTGACATATATCCCCAATGTTAATTTATTCTACAGAGTGTTTACTATTTAAACCCCGCGTAAGTTTAAATTTTTAATTTTCTTTTCTTCTAAATTGAAAATTTCCTCTTAAATCCAATAAAAGATTGTGTTGAGATGATTATTCAATAAACAAATGAATAAACAAGGAGGGTTGGTTTAAAATGCTGAAAACCAAAAATTTCACTTAAACTTAGGACCGTTTTAAAATAGACTAAACCGTTTTAGTAAATCCCACTGTTAAAGTTGCACAAATAGAGAATGCTTAATCGTAATCGTATCTCAGCACGCATGCTCACACCACACCTGATCCACAGTTTCACTCCTTCTATTTTCCATTCTATTGCTTTCTCACTTTGTACGACAAGGAAGAACATAGAAGTGAAAACTGCATAAAGCACTGAACAAGAATTGGTTTGGTTACGTCGTACGTTGTAAGCACAACTTTAATTCCTTTTTTTAGGGAGGCTTTCACAAACGCATCAAAGATACGCTAGCAACAAGGAATCAAAAATAGTTTGCTAACTTTAAGTGTCTTTTATCTTTTGTACAACTTTCACTTATCTTTTAACAACACTAAGTACGTCCCTGTTTTCATTCGATCACCCGCTGAGTCGCAATAAATGCTTATCGGCAATGAATAATAAATAATCTACTACTTTACATATTTGTATTTATAACGTAAAAAGCAGTTATAACAATTAAGGCCCAACCGAAAAAGGTGTTTTTGAAAAACTGAAAACAGGGATAATTTATGAAGAAAAAGCTCTATTAGAAGCCGCTTTTCCGCCCTTTTTTCTAGTACCTGATGTTAAATGGGTGGTTTTAGAGAAATAGGTTAAAATAAATATCAATTTGAGGGGTGGCCACCTGCACTGTTGAAAACAAAAATGTCTATTTCGTGCAAAATTTTGTATTGATTATTAGATGGAGATCTTTCGCCAAAACTTTGACACCCTCAGTATCTTCGTCAGGATATAAAACTAGCCTTAGTCAACTGACTGACTTGTCAGGAAAATTAAAATAAAAAATTAAATCAATTAATTATCCAACTTGAACGTGTTTGTTAACTTTTTTCCGTCCTCATACTATTTTAAACTGGTTGTAAATGTCCCTTTTACCTTCTTATCTATAAGTTCAACACAAAACCAACCAGATGTCGAAAACTAAGGCTAGTCTTATACTCAAGTAAACCTGACAAAGATGCTGAGGATGCCAGGGGTGGCTCGGTAATGCACTATGGTGTACACGCCGATGGTATTGCGTAGCATTTTGAGGCATTTTGAAGCATTATTTCGAGACATTTCGGGGGAATTTAGAGGCATTCTATGCACTAATTTAATTTTAAAAGAAAAATCTGGTAAAAAATGCCTTTTGGTGTACACCCCTCGTGAGGATGCCAAAGTTTTGGCGAAATATCTCCATATAATAATAATGAATTAATACAAAATTTTCATCCCTCCTTAAAAAATAAATAGTTTCTGCCCCAGACATTTTTTTTAAATAATGGCTTACAAAATATATTTTATTTTATTCTCTATGTTCCAAATCTTATCTAAGTAGTTAAAAAAGATAATTTTTAAAATATTCTTTTAGTGTGGATAATAATGGTATATTGTATGGCGATAAGGCCTAGTTTTTAGTTAGATTATATTTTATGTAAACATTTTTACCTACGACCAATGAATAATACTAATTTTACGACCATCTCAACACGATCTTCTGGCCCATTTACGGTCCTAGGATAATAATAAAGCTTAGACGTAAACCAAAAGATGGCGTGACAAGCGATGAAACTTTATTTTAAAAGAGCACTAATGGTCGCTAAAAATGTGAATTAATTTTCAATATTTTTAAGAAAATAAATATTTAATAAACGTAAATAAATCCAATATAAGTTTAATACCTAACCAAAAATAACTCCAGTTAAATTGACATATTACGCATTTTTATGAAAAAAAAACCTTTTTTTTTAAGATATATGAATAGTCCCTTGTAACCTTATTTGTTTTGACGTTTTAGAAAGAACATTATTAAAACCTCAGGTTATGAAGGTTGTTGACTTAAGAGTATTCGCATTTGATATTTTTAATAATTTCTGATATTTTTGATGACATTTACATTGGTCGTAGGTAAAGTATACTACACTAACTCGCATGTTATGGTCATTACACGCTCAGATAAATTAAAACCGTCGCCTGCGGCTCGCCTCCCAAACTTCATCTTCACGTTTAATGAACATCATAACATGCTTGTTATGTAAACTACTATTTATATTTTATGCAAAACAAAAACTATATTTTGCTCTGTTCCCTTGACTTACTAACTTAAACCGATGCTCTGGTCCATACGTAAGTGACGCAAGATGTAATCATTCCTCTTGAGCTTAATTTGCGAAGATCGCAATGTAGGATCTGCCTTAACTTTTTAGTTAGGCAGACTCTTAAGCAGACTATTTAAGACTTTTTTTTTAATCTAAATTGCAGCTTCTTTATTTGCTTTGATCTTTGTTATTTTCATTATTACGTGATCTTCGGTACCTTCAGGTCGGGAGGTAATTTGGTTGGGACGGGAATCTTCTGAAGTAACTTGTTTGGATTTGTTTTGCAAAGTTGATTGATGTTTTCGGTGAACTGAATAGGTTGTTTGTGAACTGCAGTCAGCGCTTCCTTTATTCTCCAGTATTCTTACGTGTCGTCGTTTAGAAAGTTTGATTTTTAATCCCATAGTTTTTTGCGTTAGAAAATTGGTAATATCCAAATGCCATGCAGAAAAAGGTCTTTAAAATTAAAATCGTTAGGGTCGTTATTTTAAATTTTTCTATCAATAATCAAACTCAAACCTTCTGCATCCTTTATGTGAAAAATATAATATGGTTTGCCTAAAATGTGTAACAAAGCACATAATAAAAAGGCTGCCCAAAGCGATTTTCTTTATCAACTAGTGAAATGTGTGCTTTTATGTTTGCGGTTACCTTTTTTGATCGCACAGCATTAGTGCATCCAGGCGCACAAAGCTTTTCAGAACATTTTATTTTCTATTACAATACTATTTTGTCTTTGTATAGTGTCCTAAAAAAAATGGAAAATGTTTTTATTTAGAAGTTACAATAAACGGGGTGTCCCAAAAGTTCGGGTTTGCCTTTATACCTCCAAAACCAAAAGAGTCCTAGAAGTCAAATTTCACATAATTAGATGGTTTACAAAAAAGTATCTTTTTGGATGCTAATCATCGCACCCGTCATTAGAAAGGCGGAGAGGCGACGATGCTTTATGTAAACCTTAAATATATTTTGGAAAATCATCACCATAAGACCAATGAATTAAACAACAAAACAGACATTCGGTGATTCTTTGTCTAAATCATTGCTATTATTTAAAAATTTTGGTCATTTTATTTAAAAATTTTTAGAGAAAAAAGTAATATGAAAGGTATTTCTGGAGACAGAATGAAAAGTTCTATTTAAGTTTTAGAAGATATATAGGGTATTTCATTAAAAAAAGTATTCTCTCCGCCCTAGCTGCGCCCACCTAAAGAAGATACTTTTTTTTATAAACTCTCTAATTATGTGAACTTTTCCTTCTCTGTCTCTTTTGGTTCTGGAGATATTAGGGTGGACTCGTATTTTTAGGACACCCTGTATACCGTGTACTATAGGTAATATTACTAGTTGGCGATATTTGCGTTATAGCCGCTCTTCCATATAACCACTAATTATAATATAATATAAAATAATTATAATTAAATTATAACAACTACACTGTATACTCGACTAACAAGAACAACTGTACCATTTAAATGGAATAAAATAAAATTACCACGTTTACACGATGAAAAGATCCCGACGCGGATTCAACACCCACCATACAGACGCAGTATACAAATCTGATGACCCATTGCTAATTGATTGATTGATTGATTGACATTATATCAAGTCAGCAAAGACAAAATGTAATAACAAGAATAAAATAGGAAAAAGCAGGTGAGTGTCTTAATTTATCTGATCGTGTAATGACCATAACATGCGAGTTAGTGTACTATACTTTACCTACGACCAATGAAAATGTCATCATAAATATCTGATATTATTAAAAATATCAAACGCGGACACTCTTAAGTCAACAACCTTTATAACCTCAAGTTTCAATGACGTTCTATCTAAAACGTCAAAACAAATAAGGTTACTAAGGGACTATATATTTTTAAAAACAAGGTCCTTTTTTCTTAAAAATTCATAATATATCAATTTAACGGGACTTATTTTTGGTTAGATACTAAAATATATTGGATTTACTTACTTTGAACAAATATTTACTGTCTTAAAAATATAGAAAGTAATTCACATTTTTGCGTTAATTAGTGCTCTTATAAAATAAAGTTTTATCGCTTGTCACGCCATCTTGTGGTTTACGTCTGAGCTTCATTATTATCCTAGGAGCGTAAATGGTCCATTAGAGTCGTGTTGGGATGCTCGTTAAATTAGTATTATGGGTTGGTCGTAAGTAAATTAAATTATTCAGTAGTTACCCACAAACTTAACACAATCTAAATAGTTAATCTTAGCTGATTGCTTGTAACCCCCTAATAGATTTTTTAAATGCTAGAACACTTGCTCAGGATTTAATGTATGTATTTTTTTGCAAGAAACTCATAGCTGGTATTTCGTCAGGTCCAGGGGTCCTATTTTCGAAACTACAAGAAAATATTCGCATGCGAAAACTGATAGGCAATATTCACGTCTGTCTCTGTCTGTACCATATACCTTCTCAAGTACCATTGCCCATTAAGTAAAAAACACCCTTATCTTATCCCATGCTGCCCATGCGCTAACACACCTGACGATTGCTTACACGATACTGTATTTGCTTTTTGTTGTTAAGATTTTGCAAAACAGTAAATATATTGTTAACTTTTTTCGTAACATATGTTAATAATAAGTCTTCCTTGTGCGAGGAAGAGTTGGGGATTATTATTACAGTCAACTGCCTTGGGCTGAGTATATACACAGTAAGTAATGGTAAACCATTTGCTTAAGATGGGAAAGTACAAGAACCTACCACTACTAGTTCCAACACAGCAGTAGGCGAATTAAGCAGGGATTCCTTGCGGTCACCCATTAATTCAAAAAGCTTTGGTTTCTAAATGTACATGTATGTACAATGTATTACTTAAATAAGTTTAAACCTAGACCTAAAAAAATATTCATATATGTACAACTTTTGCGCGCGCAAAAACCAGGGCACGCGCGCGGGTGACATGCGACTTTTTTCCCTGACTGCGCATGCTTGTAGATATTTATTATTATGCGTGCAGTCTGCTTCCACCATTGTATGCAAACTTTTTCATATCCCACGGGTTGCACTAACTGGCGATTTTTAAACAGAAGTTTACACTAACTGCTTTTTTGACAGGACTAATTTCAACTACCGTTTCAGTAAATAAAAAACATGTCAATTGTAATTTTTGTATGCAGATTTTGTGAAAAACCCTTTTTTTATTTAAAAATGTAGGTTATTAAGCCTATTTTTGTGTGTAAACAACCTATAGATAGCCATGGAATATGTCGCTGTCATTGTTCAGAAAAGTCACACAAATTCTGTCGTTCCTTTTAAATGGTAAGAATTTTCGACACTATGGTCACGATTCTTCAAAAACCATTAGAACATCTCACTCAAGTCACACAAATTCTGTCTTTCCTTTTACGTGGTAAGAATTTTAGGCACTGACGTTTATTGGTACGCGTAGTAGCAATTTAGCTCCGCCGTAAAACTAGTTCTGCAAATAACGCAGTTTCTCTTACAGCGTTAGGATATAACTCTGTGTTTTTATTTTAAATGAGGCAATAAGTAACAATTGCCACTTTCCAAAATTGTGACAGGTGAGATTTTCTGTCGTTTCTGAAGAATCGCGGCGACCTTTTTAAAGGCAATAAGTAAAAAGTGCCACTTTCGAGAATTGTGACGGGTGAGATTTTCTGTCGTTTCTAAAGAATCACGACCATTATGCAAGAAAAAGTTGTAAAAAATTACCTCAACCTCTTTCCTTTTCCGTACTCCAACCCGAAACATAATCGCGACCAGCAAGGTAGTGATGGGCACATCGAAAAAAAACATCGATGTTGAACATCGATGTCAACATCGAAACTCAACATCGATGGTGAAAAAACATCGGAATAAAAACATCGATGTTTCTGAACATCGATGTTTTTTTTTGCTTTTTTTAGAGAGTATTCTGTTATTCAACGGAACAGTTTTATTTAAGACTTATTGTTAATTTTACACCGAGGGGGTAACCACTGTTGGCAATCATGTCACAAATCTTACCAGTTCGCAGTCCCTTGCAGTCCCTGCGACTGCCTAAACCTCACCAAACGCCGCCAAACCCTGGCTTGCAGAACCTACGAGACCCTGGGAGTCTTTAGAAATCCCTCGGCAGTACCCGGCAATCACTGACCATTCAACAACATTGGCAATCATGTCACATTTTTTGAACTAGTGGTTACTCCCTCGTTTTACACAATACTTATAACAAGCATGTAAATAATAAATAATCGGTACATGATATACAAAAGCTATTAAATATCTATGCTAAAAAACTACAAAAAATATGATTAGTACATTCAGATTAGGTAGCGACACTATTGGCGTCAAAGCCGACCGACAGCTCAAAAATAGGCAATTCCTGTTTTTACTTCTCAGCCATATTATTTTCTATATTTTTTTTGGAAAAGTATATCGATGTTAAAACATCGATGATATTTTATAGACATCGATGTTAAAAACATCGATGTTGAACGAAAAACATCGATGTTCTTGAAACATCGATGTTTTGTGCCCATCACTACAGCAAGGTATGGTTAAACACACCTCAATAGACTTCAGTGTTCACTACTGCCGTGAAAAATATACCTAATTATTATAGATAGAGAGGTGGTGGCAATTGAGATGTATGATTTCGTACACATTATAACTAGTATAAAATTATAGTTTACATCTATACGTTAAGTAAAAATATTATGATGCTCAGGTGGTGGGGCTTTTTTTACAGGGAGGCCTCAAAACTTAAAAAAAAATAATAGCTATATGAAGGCATTTCATCTCTTTTCTGATTAGGGCTAAGATAACAAAAAAAATTATTGCCCCTCTCTAAGTGGAGGCTTTTTTTACAGGGAGGCCTCAAAACTTTCAAAAAATAATTGCTACATCTTTCATCTCTTTTCTGATTAGTGCTATTATGTTAAGGGCCACACAAAGATAACAAAAAAAATATTGGACACCTCTGGGTGGGGGCGTTTTTTACAGAGAGGCACCAAAACTATTATTTTACACAATTTTTGACGCCCCCCTCTAAAAAACGCCCCAGAGGTGTGTAAATTTTTTTATGCGCAAGCGGGCGATAAAGTGCCCTTTACCGTCCCCATTTGCGAACGTAAAGTGGCACTTTGTCGCCCTCGGGCGATACAATGGCACTTTATGGCCTTGGGCGGTAAAGTAAGATTTTAACGTGTTTGGCTGACAGAATGAATTTAACCCTTTTTCTATTGTTTTTTTCTTCAATTGAACCCTTTTTTATTATTTTTTTTATTTTGATTGGAAAAAATAAATTAAAATTAAACAAAATTTTATTTTTATTAAACAATCTTAAATGCTACAATATTTAATATTAAATATACAATTAGAACAATTAACAAACAATACTTCATGGCGAGAAAGCTATAGCTGATGAGGAAGCCGTGGCTCGAGCGTTTGCCACTGCTTGAATCTTATTTTTTAAGTCTTTACTCTGGTTTGAACATGTTGATATTAAAGGCAGGACGTTATCTTGCGTAAAAGATGCTGTTGTGTTCCGAACACTTTTTTTTGTTATTTTTTCTCTACTGATTTTGGTTTTCTCGATATACCCCTCCGCCACTGAGCTAGACTTCCATCCGGCATGTAATTTGATGTTGGTAAGGCTTTCATCCGCTTCAGCAAGTAGTGTGGAAGATTTAAAAATAAAGCGATCTGCCTTGCCATCTTGCCAAAAGTATTCTTTTCTACTACTTGCCTTGAACATTTCATATTTTTGTAAAAAACAAAGAGTCTGTTGTGGTCTATTGTTGCTGTGTCGCAAGGCTAAGAAACTAGGTAGCTCCTTTCGTCCATCAATAATCATAAACATTCTGTCAATTTTAGTTTTTGACTCTTTGATTGTTACCATCAGAGATTCTCCCAAGTCCTGAATATCATTAACTTCAAGTTTCTCTAGTTCTTCGCGGCGGCAGGCTCCGCACACGCCAAATATCGAGGCCACTTTGACTAATAAAAAAAACCTTTTCTGGTGCCTCAATTAACAACTTTTCGACTTCCTCTTTGCTCAAAATTTAGGATTTAGGGTTTATAACTATCCGATTTTCGTTTTAGAAAATCAATCAGTTTTGGGAATTTGCTTATATCCACACGAATATTGAGGTTTAGGGTAGCTTTAAGCGTGGAATAATAGCTCCAAAACGAGGACGCTTTGTAATTCATGGACTTTTCATTAAAATAAGCTAGCATAACGTTTTCATTAAGCTGACTTACGGCTACAGACTTTTCCATGAGCCATGCAGGAAATTCTTTGTAGTGCTTTCCATAGATCTTCCTTGACTTAAATGGCAGCAGATCTTGCTTGGCTTCGTCTACAGACTTCAAAGGTTCTCGAGGTAGCTCAAATTCCGAACAATTCATTTTTATGTTACTTTACTAAATAAAATTGAACCGTTGCTAGGGAAGCTAAGAAACTGCCTCCTTTGATGAACAGTGGTTTGACACATCATTATGTAATATTATGACAAAATATTACGGCAAGTTACCATTATTGTACCAAATTCAAGTTAATTAAAAAAAATTAAACCTAGTTTAAAAATAAATACTTTGCTATTGCATAAAATATTGTATGTATCTCGGTCTTAAATTGCGTTTAACGCCCTCAGCGTGTTATAGCCCTCGCCTAACGGCTCAGGCTATAACTTTCACGCCGCGGGCGGTAAACGCCTACTTTACGACCTAGATACATAAATAACTATTTTTCTTATCTTGGTGTGGCCCTTAACATAATAGCACAAATCAGAAAAAGAATGAAATGACTTCATATAGCACTTATTTTTTGCAAGTTTTAAAGCCTCCCTATAAAAAACGGCCCCACCCTGAGGGGGTTTTTTGCTATCTTGGTGTGGCCGTTAACTGATCAGAATAGACATGAAATGAGTTCACATAGCAATTATTTTTTGAAAGTTTTGGGGCCTCTCTGTACAAAAAGCGCCCCCCCCCCCACGGGTGTGCAATAATTTTTTATTATATTGGTGGGGCACTTAACACAATAGCACTAATCAGAAAAGAGATTAAATGACTTCATAGAGCTATTATTTTTACAAGTTTTGGCAACTCCCTGCAAAAAAAGCCCTCACCTCGAGGCGTGCCTTTACATAATAGCACTAATTATAAAAGGGATGAAATGACTAACTTTTTGATGTATTATGAATATTTAGAAAAATATTAAATACTCATAAACGCCCCGCCGTAGGCGGGTACCGTTTGATTTTTTTAAAGTCCTGAGGTAAGTAGATTGTTTTAATATAAATTGCAGATGGGATGAAATAAGTTCATATTATTTTTTGCGTCCCACCTAGACGTCTAGAAATATATTTTTTGTTATCTTTGGTGTGTCTTTATCAAAACTATATAAACCGCAAACGGGATCAAATGATTAATTTTTTAGTGCCACCACCTCTATATCTATTACTTGTTCACTGAATATGATTATTTATACTTCTACAGAAACTATTCAGTTTAAATTATCGATTATTTAATGTTTAAATTGTGTTCAATTTCAATTTTTAACTCCAACGAGCCTTAAAACATGATGTGCGATTAGTCCATCACACCGAATATGTTACTCTCACACACATCCGTTAAATTGAATTCAAAGTTTTGAATGAATTACCTTTATTTTTATTAAAAATTATAAAAAAGTGCTGTCAGGTCCAATCCTTAATAAAAAACGATGAAAAAATATTGCTAATATTGCAAACCCAATGTTGGAATATGGAATGCTAATAAATCGCCAAACTCGATTCAGTATTAAAAAAGTCTCAATGATGAATGGCAAAAAAACGTGCTTTTGTCTCGACTTCTGTTGTGTTTCGGTTTTTAAATTGTTGATGGGGTTTTGGTCCACACATTGAAAAGACAAATTGTCTTTTAATCTGCCCAAGTGGTAAATACGTGTTGGTGAACTTATAATCTCAACATTTACTACGTTTTCATGAGGAATCCAACATGTTTTCAATACGATTCACTCTCTTTCATGAAAACGCGACGAATTTTTTTTTCGTTAGCCCTGCCCAAGTTCAATACCTCCTTTTGTGAGATCGTATCGGGATCCAACTGAATGAAAGCGGCTATCGTATCAAACTGACTGATGACACCAATAATAAGCTGTTAGCACTTCCAATATACCTGCAAAAAGTAAGTAGATACCTTTATTTTAATTATATAACCAAGAAGTAAAATTAGCAAAAGCTAACAAAATTCATCAAGCAAATGTCAAAAACTCCAATCTTGTTCAAAACGCATTCAAATCGCTTCATGAAAACCGAAAAGTCAATCGTACTGAAAACGTATTAACTTCCACGTGAAAGCGTAGTAATTTTATCGTCGCTGAAAATATGCAAGGGCGTATCTAACGATTTTGGTCAGAATATAACCTTGTGCATTTTAATAACTATAATTTTTTTTCTGGATTAACAAGTAGAAATCTTTGGAAATCGTATGACATGTGTCAAAAATTTCCACTGCGATCGCATCTTATATCCTTATATTAGATTTTCTAAATGTTTTAAATAAAATTTGTCCTCTGATGGAAATATGCAGTTTCACTTGGTATCTATCTATCAGAATATAACGCGTGTATGTCAGATTAGAAAATGATAAAATAGTAGTTTTAACAACTAGTGGCTAAACTAGAACTATAAATCAAGGCGGCTGGTAAATGAAATAACAATCGTTTCCGTAGCGATGTGTCCTTTTACTCGGTTACTTCATTGTTGCCACATTTTAATTTTTTACAATTTGGTATTTTCACGATATTTTTAAATGATTTTTTCGTAAATACTTGGTGAAAACTGGCGCAAATGGCTTAATTCTTAGGCAAGAATAATTAGATTTTCAATATTATTTACTATTTTCCGCTATTTCCCTTTAACTTTAAACTATAAATCAAGGCGGCTGGTAAATGAAATAACAATCGTTTCCATAGCGATGTGTCCTTTTACTTTACTTTTTTTTTTACTTCATTGTTGCCTCATTTTAATTTTTTACAATTTGATATTTTCACGATATTTTTAAATGATTTTTTCGTAAATACTTGGTGAAAACTGGCGAAAATGGCTTAATTCTTAGGCAAGAATAATTAGATTTTTTCAATATTATTTACTATTTTTCGCTATTTCTCTTTCACTTTAAACTATAAATCAAGGCGGCTGGTAAATGAAATAACAATCGTTTCCGTAGCGATGTGTCCTTTTACTCGGTTACTTCATTGTTGCCACATTTTAATTTTTTACAATTTGGTATTTTCACGATATTTTTAAATGATTTTTTCGTAAATACTTGGTGAAAACTGGCGCGAATGGCTTAATTCTTAGGCAAGAATAATTACATTTTTTCAATATTATTTACAATTTTCCGCTATTTCTCTTTAACATTAAACTATAAATCAAGGCGGCTGGTAAATGAAATAACAATCGTTTTTATAGCGATGTGTCCTTTTACTCGGTTACTTCATTGTTGCGACATTTTAATTTTTTACAATTTGATATTTTCACGATATTTTTAAATGATTTTTTCGTAAATTCTTGGTGAAAACTGGCGGAAATGGCTTAACTCTTAGGCAAGAATAATTAGATATTTTCAATATTATTTACTATTTTCCGCTATTTCTCTTTCACTTTAAACTATAAATCAAGGCGGCTGGTAAATGAAATAATAATCGTTTCCATAGCGATGTGTCCTTTTACTCGGTTACTTCATTGTTGCGACATTTTAATTTTTTACAATTTGATATTTTCACGATATTTTTAAATGATTTTTTCGTAAATTCTTGGTGAAAACTGGCGGAAATGGCTTAATTCTTAGGCAAGAATAATTAGATTTTTTCAATATTATTTACTATTTTCCGCTATTTCTCTTTCACTTTAAACTATAAATCAAGGCGGCTGGTAAATGAAATAATAATCGTTTCCATAGTGATGTGTCCTTTTACTCGGTTACTTCATTGTTGCGACATTTTAATTTTTTACAATTTGATATTTTCACCATATTTTTAAATGATTTTTTCGTAAATTCTTGGTGAAAACTGGCGGAAATGGCTTAATTCTTAGGCAAGAATAATTAGATTTTTTCAATATTATTTACTATTTTCCGCTATTTCTCTTTAACTTTAAACTATAAATCAAGGCGGCTGGTAAATGAAATAACAATCGTTTTCATAGCGATGTGTCCTTTTACTCGGTTACTTCATTGTTGCGACATTTTAATTTTTTCGTAAATTCTTGGTGAAAACTGGCGCGAATGGCTTAATTCTTAGGCAAGAATAATTACATTTTTTCAATATTATTTACAATTTTCCGCTATTTCTCTTTAACATTAAACTATAAATCAAGGCGGCTGGTAAATGAAATAACAATCGTTTTCATAGCGATGCGTCCTTTTACTCCGTTACTTCATTGATGCGACATTTTAATTTTTTACAATTTGATATTTTCACGATATTTTTAAATGATTTTTTCGTAAATTCTTGGTGAAAACTGGCGGAAATGGCTTAATTCTTAGGCAAGAATAATTAGATTTTTTCAATATTATTTACTATTTTCCGCTATTTCTCTTTCACTTTAAACTATAAATCAAGGCGGCTGGTAAATGAAATCATAATCGTTTCCATAGCGATGTGTCCTTTTACTCGGTTACTTCATTGTTGCGACATTTTAATTTTTTACAATTTGATATTTTCACCATATTTTTAAATGATTTTTTCGTAAATTCTTGGTGAAAACTGGCGGAAATGGCTTAATTCTTAGGCAAGAATAATTAGATTTTTTCAATATTATTTACTATTTTCCGCTATTTCTCTTTAACTTTAAACTATAAATCAAGGCGGCTGGTAAATGAAATAACAATCGTTTTCATAGCGATGTGTCCTTTTACTCGGTTACTTCATTGTTGCGACATTTTAATTTTTTACAATTTGATATTTTCACGATATTTTTAAATGATTTTTTCGTAAATTCTTGGTGAAAACTGGCGGAAATGGCTTAATTCTTAGGCAAGAATAATTAGATTTTTTCAATATTATTTACTATTTTTCGCTATTTCTCTTTCACTTTAAACTATAAATCAAGGCGGCTGGTAAATGAAATAACAATCGTTTCCATAGCGATGTGTCCTTTTACTCGGTTACTTCATTGTTGCCACATTTTAATTTTTTCGTAAATTCTTGGTGAAAACTGGCGGAAATGGCTTAATTCTTAGGCAAGAATAATTAGATTTTTTCAATATTATTTACTATTTTTCGCTATTTCTCTTTCACTTTAAACTATAAATCAAGGCGGCTGGTAAATGAAATAACAATCGTTTCCATAGCGATGTGTCCTTTTACTCGGTTACTTCATTGTTGCCACATTTTAATTTTTTACAATTTGATATTTTCACGATATTTTTAAATGATTTTTTCGTAAATTCTTGGTGAAAACTGGCGCGAATGGCTTAATTCTTAGGCAAGAATAATTACATTTTTTCAATATTATTTACAATTTTCCGCTATTTCTCTTTAACATTAAACTATAAATCAAGGCGGCTGGTAAATGAAATAACAATCGTTTTCATAGCGATGTGTCCTTTTACTCGGTTACTTCATTGTTGCGACATTTTAATTTTTTACAATTTGATATTTTCACGATATTTTTAAATGATTTTTTCGTAAATTCTTGGTGAAAACTGGCGGAAATGGCTTAATTCTTAGGCAAGAATAATTGGATTTTTTCAATATTATTTACTATTTTCCGCTATTTCTCTTTCAATTTAAACTATAAATCAAGGCGGCTGGTAAATGAAATAATAATCGTTTCCATAGCGATGTGTCCTTTTACTCGGTTACTTCATTGTTGCGACATTTTAATTTTTTACAATTTGATATTTTCACGATATTTTTAAATGATTTTTTCGTAAATTCTTAGTGAAAACTGGCGGAAATGGCTTAATTCTTAGGCAAGAATAATTAGATTTTTTCAATATTATTTACTATTTTCCGCTATTTCTCTTTCACTTTAAACTATAAATCAAGGCGGCTGGTAAATGAAATAATAATCGTTTCCATAGCGATTTTTTCGTAAATACTTGGTGAAAACTGGCGCGAATGGCTTAATTCTTAGGCAAGAATAATTAAATTTTTTCAATATTATTTACAATTTTCCGCTAGTTCTCTTTAACATTAAACTATAAATCAAGGCGGCTGGTAAATGAAATAACAATCGTTTTCATAGCGATGCGTCCTTTTACTCCGTTACTTCATTGATGCGACATTTTAATTTTTTACAATTTGATATTTTCACGATATTTTTAAATGATTTTTTCGTAAATTCTTGGTGAAAACTGGCGGAAATGGCTTAATTCTTAGGCAAGAATAATTAGATTTTTTCAATATTATTTACTATTTTCCGCTATTTCTCTTTCACTTTAAACTATAAATCAAGGCGGCTGGTAAATGAAATAATAATCGTTTCCATAGCGATGTGTCCTTTTACTCGGTTACTTCATTGTTGCGACATTTTAATTTTTTACAATTTGATATTTTCACGATATTTTTAAATGATTTTTTCGTAAATTCTTGGTGAAAACTGGCGGAAATGGCTTAATTCTTAGGCAAGAATAATTAGATTTTTTCAATATTATTTACTATTTTCCGCTATTTCTCTTTCACTTTAAACTATAAATCAAGGCGGCTGGTAAATGAAATAATAATCGTTTCCATAGCGATGTGTCCTTTTACTCGGTTACTTCATTGTTGCGACATTTTAATTTTTTACAATTTGATATTTTCACGATATTTTTAAATGATTTTTTCGTAAATTCTTGGTGAAAACTGGCGGAAATGGCTTAATTCTTAGGCAAGAATAATTAGATTTTTTCAATATTATTTAATATTTTCCGCTATTTCTCTTTAACTTTAAACTATAAATCAAGGCGGCTGGTAAATGAAATAACAATCGTTTTCATAGCGATGTGTCCTTTTACTCGGTTACTTCATTGTTGCGACATTTTAATTTTTTACAATTTGATATTTTCACGATATTTTTAAATGATTTTTTCGTAAATTCTTGGTGAAAACTGGCGGAAATGGCTTAATTCTTAGGCAAGAATAATTAGATTTTTTCAATATTATTTACTATTTTTCGCTATTTCTCTTTCACTTTAAACTATAAATCAAGGCGGCTGGTAAATGAAATAACAATCGTTTCCATAGCGATGTGTCCTTTTACTCGGTTACTTCATTGTTGCCACATTTTAATTTTTTCGTAAATTCTTGGTGAAAACTGGCGGAAATGGCTTAATTCTTAGGCAAGAATAATTAGATTTTTTCAATATTATTTACTATTTTTCGCTATTTCTCTTTCACTTTAAACTATAAATCAAGGCGGCTGGTAAATGAAATAACAATCGTTTCCATAGCGATGTGTCCTTTTACTCGGTTACTTCATTGTTGCCACATTTTAATTTTTTACAATTTGATATTTTCACGATATTTTTAAATGATTTTTTCGTAAATTCTTGGTGAAAACTGGCGCGAATGGCTTAATTCTTAGGCAAGAATAATTACATTTTTTCAATATTATTTACAATTTTCCGCTATTTCTCTTTAACATTAAACTATAAATCAAGGCGGCTGGTAAATGAAATAACAATCGTTTTCATAGCGATGTGTCCTTTTACTCGGTTACTTCATTGTTGCGACATTTTAATTTTTTACAATTTGATATTTTCACGATATTTTTAAATTATTTTTTCGTAAATTCTTGGTGAAAACTGGCGGAAATGGCTTAATTCTTAGGCAAGAATAATTGGATTTTTTCAATATTATTTACTATTTTCCGCTATTTCTCTTTCAATTTTAACTATAAATCAAGGCGGCTGGTAAATGAAATAATAATCGTTTCCATAGCGATGTGTCCTTTTACTCGGTTACTTCATTGTTGCGACATTTTAATTTTTTACAATTTGATATTTTCACGATATTTTTAAATGATTTTTTCGTAAATTCTTGGTGAAAACTGGCGGAAATGGCTTAATTCTTAGGCAAGAATAATTAGATTTTTTCAATATTATTTACTATTTTCCGCTATTTCTCTTTCACTTTAAACTATAAATCAAGGCGGCTGGTAAATGAAATAATAATCGTTTCCATAGCGATTTTTTCGTAAATACTTGGTGAAAACTGGCGCGAATGGCTTAATTCTTAGGCAAGAATAATTACATTTTTTCAATATTATTTACAATTTTCCGCTATTTCTCTTTAACATTAAACTATAAATCAAGGCGGCTGGTAAATGAAATAACAATCGTTTTCATAGCGATGCGTCCTTTTACTCCGTTACTTCATTGATGCGACATTTTAATTTTTTACAATTTGATATTTTCACGATATTTTTAAATGATTTTTTCGTAAATTCTTGGTGAAAACTGGCGGAAATGGCTTAATTCTTAGGCAAGAATAATTAGATTTTTTCAATATTATTTACTATTTTCCGCTATTTCTCTTTCACTTTAAACTATAGTTTCCATAGCGATGTGTCCTTTTACTCGGTTACATCATTGTTGCGACATTTTATTTTTTACGATATTTGTGATCAAAAAAAAGTTTTTTTTGCACCGGTAACCAAAAAAGCCATTCTTTATTTATCTGCAGACAGTTACTAAAATCATGTTTTTGATGAAGCTATTAAAAAAAAAAAAATTGAGTTACGTTCGTGGCATCTGTTAAAGCTTTAACTGGCAAGATTTGGACACAAAGTATTAAGCCTAAATCAAGTTATGTACTCTGCAGAAGTTTTAGTTTCCTGCGTCACAGTCGTATGGGATGCCCACGGTTTATCAGAATGTGCCCGTTAAATAATAGAAAGTCCAATCATAAAATCATTCAATGTCAAACTCGTAATTCGTAAAACCCATTTTTAATAAAACCCGGAATTTGTCAAACCATTATTTTTCAAAACCGAAATTTGTTTTTTGGAAAACCCGTTGTTTTTCAAAAAATTTTTGCTAAATTGATTGCACAATACATAAATACAGAATTAAGAGATTTTGATATATTCCAAATAAGTTTTCAAAGTTTTTGCACAAAAATTTCAAATAAAATTTAATTTATTCAGTTTTATGTTTGTAGTTTGACTTTAGATACCTAGTACAATAAAAAGTGTTTATCTTTTTTTTTAACTAATGTAGGACTTTGTAAATTATAAGCATCTAATATCTGTAATTTATTATGTAATTGTAATCTGTTATTGGGCGCGAGCCTGTTGATTACTTAATAAATAAAATTAAAAAAAAAAATTAGTTGGAAAATCTCGTGTGACAAACGTCGCTCGGGTGAGTTTTGGCTCTGCTTGTCCCAGTGTCAGATATCTTCGTATTATTTCAGAGTACGGTATTGGTTGAAACCATCACGTGAATAATTGATATTTTACTTGCTAATGCGTAGTCTACGGCAAACTTGACCGTCTTCCAGAGTTCCTCGTCATTCGAATCACGTTTTTTGCGTTGGGCCGGTCGCGGAATACGGAATTTTGGATTTTAACAGAAGTAGTCAATTCTCAGCGTTTTATTACGCCCAGAATCGAGCCCCTGGGCACAATGGGCCCCCTTGAGGCCGCATTATACGGTTTTGTAAACTTTTTTAAGAGAGCTAACCGCGAGTTTCATACGTTTAAAATAGTATTGTGGAATTTTTTTCTTAGATCGCTTTCCTGAGAATTTTATAAAGTCTGTTTACGCCTTTGCGTATTTTTAGCGACACTGTAGTCGTTGTTTTAAGGTCGATAAAGTAAATAGTAGACAGTTTAAGTTGGTCATAGGTCGTAGGAGCGAACGTGGAATACAGCGTAAAATTTTATCTTCCTTGGATCTGTAAGAAAGCAAAGACTTCCGCTCGAATGCAAATATCAAAGTCCAATCTCTGCGGTCTATCGTTGAGCTTTTTCATTAAGATCACGTCTTTAGCATGTATCACGTTCAGACATGACACTAATCTTCGTAGTATAGTGTCTGCGGCGTCTTGCTAACGTGAAGATATGGTAAAATACGCAGCGAGTTTTGCCGAACAATCAAACCAAAGAAAACAAGATAGAAATACATGGTAATAAAATGTAAAAAACATCCGACCCGGAAAATTCCACGTATATCGCTGGGCACCTCGTAGGTGTCATGACCAACTTAAAGCGTCCAGTCATGCAGAAACTATAGGGCGTTAACGTAAAATTTGTTAACCGAAAATATTTATATTTTATTAAGTGGCCAATGCTCTTCCTGGTTCTGGACCGGTATTCTCGTAATACGTAACGTTTTGAAGTCGCTAAGCGAAACGAATAGCGAACAGCGCGCTCAACGACACGCTGACCGACGACTTTTCGTATTCGCTCTGCCGAACGCGCTGCCCTGCGAGCAGACAGAATCAAATTCGCTTAGCACATCTTGGCATCACCGAATTTTGCATTTTTATTTCTTGTTAGCCTTGTCGCTCCTTTTCTTTTTTTATGTGTAAGAAAGACGCCATTACGTGATGGCTTTCGATCCGTACTTTAGAAAGGGTAAATCAAATGGAGACTTGCACAAGTGTATGTTGATCCTGTAAAAAAATACTTGATGGTTTGGTTTAGCTGAGTTAAACCCGTCCTTTGACCCTGTGACTTAACCGCACACCTACAAAAAAAAATTCCGCACTCAGTGCGGGAAAATTTAAATTTATTCCGGCACTCAGTCAGGGAAAGTGGTGTTTCCGGCACGGTCGTATATTGATATTGATACTTTATTATGTAGCATTTATGGTTAAAATGGTTTCACAATAGTTACTTATATATCTAGTAAGTTATGTCTTATAATTATAGTGAACATGCGTATTCTACATTTTAAGAAACAGAAAATAAAACTCTAAGGTATTTGTTACCCAAAAAATAACCTAACCAATTCAACAACAAACACAGAATTCATACATCCACAAGAGAAACCTCGCGTGTGGAAAAATGTTTCCAAGCGAATGTTTTCATGGAACTGTTGAATTAAAAAAAATAATAATTTTTAGAAACAGAATAAATAAAATAACAAAAGATAAAAAACATAAAAATAGTAATTAGTGTGAAAACTGTGATTTTTCATAAAAGTAAAGAAAATACAGACGAAAACACAGAAATATAGTTACCTATATCGTTTACTAATTATTTTTTATATCAATTAAGCTATTTATTTCATGTTTGCTAACTTCATATTTCATATGAAAGTTTTTAGTTTATTTTTGAAAGAAAACGATTAATGTGGGCATGAGCCTAACAAAACCAGATATTTTTTGGTACACATCCGATGAAAGATACAAAAATTAAGCACCGCTGACCAATTGCTTTTTTTACCCTTGGTTTTACAGAATTTTGATTGCTTCTATTTCTAGTATTATATGGATGCTCAATTATTTCGATGTCGATTTTGATAAGAAAAGTTTTTGTTGCAGTTTTTTGGAAAAAAAATTGTCTTACATCGAGCATCAAATAGTAAGGTTGATGTGTACGTGTTTGTCACCTGTCCCCAAGCTACTAATAAGAGATTTTTTCTTATTATTAATAAAAACGCAAACTGAAAAAACTGCTATATTTTCTGCAGCACTCTACAAAGTATTGTAGGGTAGGAAAATCGTACGCGCGGATGGCAAAACAGCTGGCAAATGGTAGGTGTTTCTCAAACGGTCGCCACGTGCTGAGCGCACTTCGTCGACGCCTTGCGTTCAATATACGTGAATACCATTTTTGTTACTTTGGTCACGTGGTATACGAATATTACGTTATCATACGGTCAGCGAGTACGGAACGCCGAGCGTATTTAGTTACGAGAATACCGGTCTTGATTGATTGACATTATTTTGGATTCTCTTAATTTTATCAAAAATGAGATAGTAAGGTTCCAAAACACCTTAATCAACGAAAAAAAAAAGTTGTCTGTCGGCCTGTTCTCTGTCTGTATACACGATAACTCAAGAACGCCTTGATCGATTTTAAAAAAATTCATCGTAAGAACGATTCCCCATGGAAACTGCAATTCGTCAAACCAATTTTTTATCCGAACCTTATTTCATCAAACCCATTCAATAACAAATTCTAAATTTAACAGACCCGTTTAATCGAACCATTGTTCATTAAACTCATTAAATATCAAACCCGGAATTAATGAACGCATGAATGCAAGACGGTTAAATGCAAGTGACATCTATACACAAACTATTGAACGCAACCTATAAGTACGCGCGCGTAACAGCGAAAAATGCATCAAAACGCCGCACCGCTGCGCCACTTGCATCTACGCCTCCGGTTCATGCGGTATTGGCGAATACGCAAATAATTTATCAAAAATTTTCTGATAAATTGCGGGTTTTACGAATGCCCGGTTTGATATTGAATGAGTTTGATTAACAATGGTTTGACTGAAAACGGGTCTTATAAATTTCGAATTTGTTATTGAATGGGTTTGAAGAAATAAGGTTCGGATAAAAAATTGGTTTAACGAATTGCTGTTCCTATAGTAAATGATTTTATAATTGAACTTTCTTTTATTTAACGGGTTTGATTTTGCACCTTGTTATATACCGTGGGCGTCCAAAATAAGATAACTTGTATCTGTGTTTGTCGAAAACTAAAAACTATTTCCACATATTTAAAAAATATATTTGGAAAAATTCTTTGGTACCACAAAAAAGTTACTTGTTAATAAGATTTTAAAATAAAAGGAAACCAGTGTTAAAAAAATGGAAATTTCAATTTTTTGAAAAGCTAACAGCTGGATTTTGTAATGTTAAGGGTACCATTTGTCTGAAAAGTGTACAGTATTCTTAATATCTATAAAATATTAGTCACACACACAAATTGACCCGTGTCATATGTATATCATTAAGGCATAATTTCAACTATTTGCCTGCCAAAATGGTACGCTTAAAATTACAAAGTCTTTTGTACTTCGCTTAATTCTAAGTAAGTAACAAATGTGAAAATGTAATCAAAGTCTAGCTGGTTTTCTTTCATTTAAAATTGTAACCGAAATTTTTGTGGTATATACCAAAAAATCCTTTCAAATATATTTTTATACGCGTGCAAAGAGTATTTAGTTTTCGACAGACAAAAATACAAATTATTTTAAATTTTGGATGAAGCAAGCAATGATATACAAAAAAAAATAAGAACATGTTCTAATTTATTGTAATATTTATATCGCAGAAACTAATCCTGCTTTCGATCTCGTTTTTTTATTTTTATGGTCAAGTGGTCCAGTACGTTAACATACAAAAGAATTATGGCATTTAGCCGAAAGCCATTCTCATGGCCAATTTAGTTTTTGCAGGGTTCTTTATCGCTTTTTTGTGGAGTTTTGTTCGGATTTTATAAGCGAAATAAGGCAACCTTAAAAATTTATGGAAGGTAGTTACAGTCGTTTGTCAACACTGGTAGTAAAGCGGCGTGCATGTGATTGGTAACCTTAATATAGAATCTTTCTTGCCAGATACGGTAATCTATCTAGATAGAAAATCAAAAGATGGCCAGCCAGTCGTGTTCACATCTTTTAGTGGCGGTCCCAGCCATTTGAAAAGGGGCGGGAGTTCTCGATACGAAAAAAAAATAGAATAAAAGCATAGCTATTATGAGGAACAAGAACTTAGTAACTACAAGCCCGGATTTGATCTTAAATCTAAGGGGGGGGTACTCAGATTTTAATTCGTTTAAAATTTTTAAGAAAATTGCACTAAATAATGCATTTTCTGATTTAATATTAAACTAAAACTGTAAATATATCAATGGTTTCAAAGCGCAGCAGGCGAAAATTTTTAAGAAAATGACACTACAAATGCCATTTTTAACAGTAAATATCAAAGGTGTTATAGCGCCGCAATTTATGCCCTACTTTTGGTTTTCTAAATTTTTTCATAAAAAATTTAAAAGCACTTAACTAACCCCCGTCCCCCGAAATCCGCGCTTGAGTAACTACGCATAATTTTTTCAGTTATAAAAAACATAGATAACAAACAAACCACAAACAAAACTTAGCTAAATACTTTTTTTTAAGTCTAAAAAGCTTTTTGGTGAAACATTACATTTTATATCGCATATCTCAAACATAAGATGCCTATCTTCAAAAAAATTCGTTTCCGATTTTTTTGGGTAAACCGGTCAATTTCAATATGTTTGTTGATATGCAGCAACGCTAAGCCCGTCAGACGAATTTCCGTCATAGTGTTTTTAAGTACTTATGTTTTCAATCTTCTGAAGCATGAGAAGCTTCTTTCTGACGAAGCATTACTTAGTGGCAAACATCCAAGAATGTTCTTATCAACGGAAAAATATTGCCACACTTCATTGCCTCGAAAACGTTATCAGGTATGTTTTGATTTAAGCTTTTGTCTACTTCTGACCAATATTGTTTCCAAATAAGTACTGACTTTTTCCAATGAAAGTTCAGGAATTTCTGTTTTGGATTACTCAAACAGTTTATAGTATTTCGAAATGACTTTAGCTAATTTAGCGTCTATTTTGGCTTCATGTTGTATAAAACTTGGTATGAATATGTTCAAGTCAAAAATACTTTTTATGTCCGTATTGATTTCGTCTAAAACTTGTTTACAACTAGAAACTCTCTAATACGGTTCTGTATGTCCAACGGTTTTCTTAGTGTGACGAATTAAAGGTCAAATTGTCCTAAAATATTAGGGAATTATTGAAACGCAGTTAGGGCCCGGCACTAATAAGGCCAGGCACTATTTTGACGCTGTTGACAGATACGCATGCGCGAGAACAACCACATTTAGTGCCGACACTAATAAGGTTAGGACCTGCCCTTATTTGTGGAGGAATTATAGTGGACCGCATCTTGGCTGTGTCTAGCCGTATTTGACGTTTTTGACAACTATTCGCCATTTTTTTTACCTTAACTTTACCTTAAAAAAAGCAAAAATTGGGACAAAATAGTTATATTTTTATGAAATCGGATGACATAGCACAAGAAAATTAAAAAAAGCAAGGCTCAAATACTTCGTTTTACCGATGAAGCCAATATTTGTTTGCTACGAGAAGTAGTTCAACAAAATCCCTTCAGAACTCTAAATGATCCGTCTCTCCACCCTCCTCTGCTTCCAACACATCATCCATAATTTTGATCACTCAGAATATTAAAAAAAATAACACAGAATTTCAAAAACAGGCAGCATATATTTGTAGGTTAGAAATAAAGTCGTATCGTCACCGTTTTGCTAACGGCGCGTTCAATAATTCTATAATTTGCACCTTTTAAAGCCAGGCACAGCCTGTGTTAAGGTCGACGTTAAGTAGGCACTATCCAGTGCAGCCGTATTTCAATAATTCCCTATCGTGGAGGGATTCTAGAATGTCTTTAGGAAATTTCTGCAATTTCTCGTTTTTTTTTCCAAAGACTTCAGGATTATTACCACCAGCTTCTTTGTTGTGTACTTTTATCTGGAGCAAAGGGGGAGGCCATCGCCCCGCCTGCCCCCCTCCCTTGGACCGCCACTGCATATTTTTACTTAGTATGAAGCGGCAATCAAGCATGGCATCTCTGATTATTATGAAAGCAGCTGCACAAGCACAAAAGAACTTTAATACAGAGATGTTAATCGTGTGGGGGTATCCCAAAGGTCGGACTACACATGATATATCTCAAACTACAAGGAACAGACATACTAAATCTGGCGTGCAAATATAATAACGGCCCAGTAGTACCCATTTTTCAGACGGGTGGACATGTCACGCCTAGCTTGTGGGCTAGTAACGCAGTGGCGTAGCTAGGGGGAGGAGGTCCAATCCAATCTAAAATAAACTAATTATGATCAAGGGCTCCAGGGAGAGCTATAACCCTTCACTTTTTTGACCCTTTACTCCGGTTTGTGCCAGGTGTTTGGTGTTTAAAAAAGTTTAATTCTAAGGAATGACTATAATTTTTCTTGAAATTTTCTGCGGCGCATTTATGATTTGACAGCAAATCTATGTATATCACCGCAGCCCAATCCTTCTTGAAATCTAACCCTACTTTTTAAAAATTAAAATTATTTTACAAAAAACCTAAGAGATCAAAATTTTTAAAGAGTTTTTGTTTTTTTTGTCAAAGTTTTCGCTTTTGGCGCTATACCAATATTAAATATTGTTACAATTTTATTTAATTTTAAGCAACAACATTTGAAACGCGTAAAACATAGCATTTTAGTGTAATTTAGTAAATTTAAGTTGCTTTTAAAAAAATAAGTATTTTTGTTTTGTGTACACTACCTCAATACCTATTATACCGCCCCCCAGTGAGTTCCATAAGCCAGAGGCTTAGAGGAGGAACTGCTAATAAAATAACTGACCGCCAGGTATACAAAACATAATTTTATCCACGGAAGTAAAAACAAAAGGGAATGATAATACCCCCTAAGAAATTTAACAAAAATCACCGCGTTATGTAGGTGACAGTTATGAGCCTAAAAAAACGTAGTCACATCAATCGAATCGACTTGACATTATTTTTTTTTTTGATGTGTCTTTTCCACAATCAGTAATTGGTATTTTTTACCATGATTTTTCGTAATATATTAAAAATTTTTAAAATTTTTGTTAATAGAAAAAGTAAAGTTACATTATTTTTAAATGGGTTTCAAGTCCCCCTGTAAACATGATATATATTTGCTTTTTTTATAGCCACACACTTGTCTGAACCATACCAAAAGTTACTAGGATGTTACTCCATTGTTTTTTTGGTCAAAATAAAGTGTTTTCGTTTTTTTTTGCGTGTTTTTGCTAAAAATATAGTGTTTTGATTTGTTCAGTGCTGTTATACAACCGAAATGACTAATTTTTTCTATAAGTGGTGTGCGATAACTCTTTCTATAATTAGCCTCTGAGTTAGGGGAATTTTGTCAATACCAACCGATTTAGGCTCACAAATATGAAGTACATACAGCGGTCATTTTATTTACAGAATATTATCATTCCACTTTTTTTTCACTTCCGTGATTTTATCACGTATTTTCCCGAAACAATTAAACAAAGCCGGAAAATGCAGCCTTGTGAGATACGAAGAGACAAAAACGTTGTTCAAATATTTTCATAATTCCGCGATCCTATATTATCTCTAGTAGTATCTATCTCTCTCAGACGCTTGCATTGTGAGTGTAAACACAGCGACCTTCCACCACAAAAGCTGATCTGTGACAACAGTGAACGCAACTCAATTAAACTTGACATTTGACTGGTGGTTTTTCATTTGGGCGGCGTTGTTCAATGTAGTTTATGCGGTTTGTGCGTATTTTGGAGTTTTTATTTCAGTGAGTTGTACAAATTTTTAAAGTTTAATAATTTTCTTTGAAAAAGAAAACTATAAATTGACAACATAATGGTACGCGAGTGTTTTTTGTGTAAAAACCCGGATAAGGGGAACGGGGAAGATTGGAAAACGTCATTTCATCGGTAAGTGACGTAAATTCCAGTTCCAGAAAGTTCGTAATTGTAAAACCATGCCCAAGTAACAATTTGTCGACGCAACAACGTTTCCAAACGCAACCACAACGTTGCGATGTGACGTTGTAGGAAACGTTTTGCCAACCCTATTTTACACCAATTTGGTAAATACTTTTCGAGTTGTCCCAACGTTGCTCGCAACCTTTGGTATGCATCCAAGTCAAGAAATGACCAAGATCACAACCTTGGGTGCAGCGCCACCTACAATAAGTTATTTGTTAGAAGTACGCCAGAGGTGTTTATTATTACCCAAAATATAACGTGTAGTCAACATTTTATATTATTTCTCCACAAAAATCATCTATCATAAGATTAAGGGTAATAATAATCAATATTTTCCAAATTAATAATCATGAACAAGATGTACGTTTTAAAGGCTTTCTGTACACATAATCGGAAACGCACCTTAGTGTACTGTCAAATATGATATTTTTAGGTCCAAAAAAACGCGGGACTGGCAGATTTAGAAAAAAAGTTTTTTTTTTAAATTTTATATAAGACATAAAATTGTTGCAGAACTACTTTTACGTCTGTATACAACTAAATTGGTGATTTAACAATAATAACAGCTACGAATTGCTAGGAAAAACTAATAAAAGACTCGTAACGCGTTTGTTTACATTCTGTTTGGCAATATATCTTCAAATTAAAAAGGTGATTACAAAAAGCAACATGGCGCTTATCCGTCATTTCGTACTTACCGTTTGCCAACCAAAAAACGTCCTTTGGTAACAGATTCGACAGCTGCTTCACCAAAATGCGCCTAATGTTAACGTACCAAAATCTGTTCCTTGGGTGACAGCTGACAGACTGCCAAGTCAATTTCATCTGTTCGCGATTTAAAAAAAAAATTTTTTTTGCTGCTCGATGGTTTTTGCCAAATAAAAAAATAGACCGGAGCTAGTTTAAAGTGGTCCATATTTTGGAAATTGACAAAGTGGAGCCTGTTCTGTTGTTGAGAAAAATTCAGTCTGATCGGAGCTCCGCTCATGAAACCAGTACCTACCCTTGTGTTGTAAAGAAAGAGTTTTACTTACAGCTGTATAACCTCGACAAAAAGGGCAGTTATACAGAGGCTGTCGGTGTGAATAAAGTTATAAAATCCTAATCTGGACCATTAAAACAATAACTGCAAGAAAATCAGATTCATTCCCAGAAAAAGCTTGTAAAAACTGTTGCATTATGCAAAGTTAATGGTCAACAAGGAGAAAGTTCAGAAACACTACATATTGAAGTCCCACACGCACACCTGATGATCGTAAGAAAAATCCAGATGTTCTGGAGAAGCTTAAAGAACTTTGCAACCTCATAGCTGCATGTAAGTACTACAACTTTACTGGTTTTCTTTTATTTTTAGTAAACACCCAGTATCCATACATTTGATTTTTATTGACAACTGTCAAGACTTAAATGACAGATTTATATGAAAACAGTCACATTCAATTTTGTAGGTTAATTTTGTTTAACACAATAACTTCTCTTATGTCCATATCTCCCAAGATGAAAATTTTCTGATAAAGCTTTAATCATGATTAACACTAATTGGGGTTTGAAATGGATCTTCACAAATAAAGTTTCAATATAAAACATCACATTTTAAACGCCGATTAGTATCTAATTATGATTAATGCATAATCTCAGAGCTGGTTCAGTCATGGAAGTTTTATTTTTAACTATTTTAATTTAAAAATTCTCTGAGTACTGCTTTTTTGTTTAATTTTCCTTAACTTTTTTTATTTTCTTAGATGCGAAGAAATTGACAATATGGATGTAAAACTGGACCACCTTAAAGACCTAAATAAAGAAAGTTACACTTACACTGAAGGCTAATGAAATATTGGATCTAAAGAGGAAAACAATACTTTAGATGAAGAACTTGAAAAAGGGGATAATCCTTTGATCATTTAAGTAGATACTAGTGTTTTTAACATACCTATTTGAGATTTCTAAATAATAACTAGGTACACAACCCAAAAATACCTGTGTGTAGAGCTAAAATATTCATCCCAGGGCCGGCTCAAAATGGGGGCTATCAGCCTCTTAGTGCTGAATATTGAAGCTATGTCAGTATTTAGGTATTTCTGTGAGTACCTATACTGTACGAACTAAAAAAGCTTGTAACATTTTTTCAAATAAAAAAAAATATATTATTTATTTTTGTTTAGGTTAGTTTTATAATTAGATAGATTCAGCAAAAAAAAAGGTTTTCCTTTCTGCTAGTTTATTCGTTAAAATGTTGTCCTTATTAGTTGTGTTCTGTACTTTTAAAGAAGCTACAATCTAATTGCCTACTTTGTGTTTTTTGTATTAAAATTAGTAAAAAAAAGGTTTGATTTTTCTTTATTGTTCCAAAAAAAATACATATTTTTTAAAAGTTTGATATAAATACACACTAAAAAAAATTACAAAGAAATATAGTTTTTTTTCAACTACTAAAAAATACATATTTTTTAAAAGTTTGACACAAATACACACTGAAAAAAATCACAAAGAAATATAGTTTTTTTTAACTATTCAAAGATTCCTAAGTAAGGGCCCATTTACTCAATTTTTGATGCCTATATAATGCTTAAATTTCTATTTCTGTCTATTTCCCTTCAAAAAGTAGAGAGAGAAGAAAAAAATACGCGTTGAGGATTAGCCATTAAAACTTGAGTAAATAGGTCTTATGAAACAAATAAAATTTAGAAAAAATGAAATGAAAAATAAAAAAAGTGAGGTTCTGTGTTGATAACAAGACTTGAAATACCAAAACAAACGACTCCCATTCTCTGCACAGAACGATCAGAAATGGTTGGTGCATAAAATAGACCTATTTCCGTGCTCTTACCACATAACGACCAAAAAACGTAAATTTGACGAAGGATGCGCGACGTGTACCCTTTAACGTTTTGTGTTCGTTATTTTGACACCAAAATAATCACGAAATCTCATTAGTCATACGAAAACGTTAACAAAACGTTGCAGTTTAACTAAAGGGTAAAATTAACGTTTAGGCGTCGGTAATTATTTTGTTAACGAAGGTCGTTCCGAAAATAACCAATTTCTCCACCAAATACAACGTTAATATTGGTTAAGTTTTTAGTCATCACAACCAGTAGGTCATACAATTGTTACTTGGGTGATCAATGGTTACTAAAATGATGTAGTAACCATTGCCATGATGGTAATTAAGGGGTCACGTTTTTGTTTAAGCAATTTTTACTATGTTTTATCACATTTTTATGCCATGATTTTGCTTACATTTTAAAGCTTTCTTTCCAAACTTTCGATTTTTAGAATGAAACAGTAAGAATTTTTCAAGTTTTCGCTGTTTTTTAGACGTTCAAAAAAAGTAAAGTAAATACCAATTTGCCCGTTCAAATTAGATCTAAGCCTTATTTTAAATGCAAGAAATAAATTAAAAAATGGTTGCAAGCTAGTAATTATAGAGTAAACTTTGTTGTGTAGTGGTAAAACAAAATCAATAGCTTTCATTCATTCAATATTATAGAAAATTCAAATTATAATTTTAGTTAAGTTCTTAGAGACCAAATATTAATTTATGAATAAACTAAAACCTCAACTGATATTAGTTGTTGTGCATGCATAGACAGTAAGGAGGTAAATTAGATTGTTATTTTTTATTTTGCTATATTGTTACATTTGCACTGTTAAAAAAATAAAAAATTATTCGTGCAATAAAATTTATATACAGCCCAATGTTGCCCAATTTTTTAAAATTTTGATCACAGACTTTTTCTTTTATAAAAATCTGGCTGGAAAACTTAAAACGAGTAACCAGATTACCTATAGTTACTTCAAGAAAAAAGCCTTATAATAAATTTCACGCCCTTTAAAAAAAAATAGGTAATTTTTATACTTCCTTTATGATGTCCCTATCAAACATCGACCTATGTAAATTTACTTAAATACTTTTTTCCCGCAGTCACTACTAATGATTCGTATATAGATGATCAATCTCAGACAAACTTCCATGTAGCGAAAAAGTGAAAATGCGACGTTGGAAAAGGCTGATCCAAACCAAAACATTAGTTAAAAATATTTATATGTCTGTCCCTTTTTGATTCATAAAAATAAAAATTATATGAAGGGGTCAACAAAATTGCATTTTATAAATGATGACTCCGAATCAAGCAATAGGCACCTACCTAATTTGATGAAACCCCCTTCGATTTCTGGCTACGCCAATGGGCAACGAGACGGTCAATTTTAAAATTACAAATAAAATCTACACTAAACACACACGTGTTTATGGCACGTGGAACGTTCTTTAAATGTGGTGGTAAATTCGAACATTTGCAACATCCTAACAGCGTATTACTGGAATGTCCCATACTATTCGGATCCTAGCTAACTCACAGTTTATCTCTCTACTCAGTAAACACACTTGTAACTTTAACCTAATAGTTATATAAATGTAAGTTTCATATATTTTTATAAAAAAAATTATGTAAATTTAATTTATCATGAGCTATGTTAATTTTACGTAAATAATATGACTTTAAAAAACAATTCTTAAAATGTACGTAAATATTACGTAAATAGTGGAAAATTAATTTTGGATAGAAAATATGACATACGTATTACATAAAAAATGACATAATGATGTAATATTTAATTAATCTAGTTTACATAAACGTTACATAAAATGATCTACTTTAAATGAAAATAATAAAATTTACATAGCTAATATGTAACAATTTAAACATTACGTGTACATTTAAAATGTTACATAACTATTATACAAAACATTTTATGTAATATTTATATCATCTAAACTACGTAAACGCTCTATAACATAATTTACGTCACATTAATATTTTGAAATTTACGTAAATATGAACAGTGTGAACCTTAATTTTACATTTAAAATTTTACATAATTCCTACATACATTTTTTTATGTATTAATTATGTCATCTAAGTTATGTAATATTCCTGTAAAAATATTTACGTCAAACTAAAGTTCTAAATTTTACATAATTAATATATAGTCAATTGAACCGTTAGTTTACATTTAAAAGGTTACATAATTATTATATAAAACATTTTGTGTAATAGTAATATCGTCTAAATGAGGTAAACGCTCTATAACGCGATTTATGTCACATTAACAAAATTATTCACAAAATTATTATGAAATGATAGAAATTACCACTGCTTAATAGTTTCTTCCTAGTAGGTAGAGATGACGCTAATGTCACTATGAAATATTTCAAATTTCGAATGCGGCTTTGAGGTATTGACAAGATGGTAGTACTTCTCTATCAGAATAACCTCTTCCGCCACTTAAACCAGTCCGTCTGATTAACTTTGTAGTTTGCCAATGTCGGACCATATCAAGCAACCACCGACGGACGTTTGTAAATCACCGACGTTGGCCCGCCTCTAGCTGCATGCTCATGTCGGACTTAGATAGTTGACACTTTGCGCATGTCATGCAGACCTACATTTTACCTTATTATGTTATGTAAAATATACGTAGTTTTTACTTAATTCTCACGTAACATGGATGTAATATTTATATAAAAGTTAGTAAAGTAGATCATTTTAAAATAATTGTGACCTCTATGTGACCTTAAATTTATATAAAAAGGTAAACCTGTTATATAAAATTTACATAGTTTTTACTTAACTCTTACTTAACATTGATATAATATTTATGTAAAAGGTATGTCATTTCATTTACATCACATTTATGTAACAATTAGGTGGGCTAGGGCTTTGCGCATGGCATTATGCAGAGATTTTGCAGATTTTGCATTGTGACCTCTGAGTGACCTTAAATCTACGTAACAAGGTAAATCTGTTATGTAAATTTTACGTAAATTCTGCATAACGGTGTTTACTGGGTAGTAATTTAGTCTGCGGCAATTTTAGCATGGTTGATCTGTTCGCCGCTACTGGGGGCAGCCACTGCTGTTTACTGGTTGGTCATAAATAGGGGCAGGTATTTTTATAATAGTCTTTTTTAGGATTTTTTTACTACAGATTTTTATCTGCTTTTTATCTATCACTGTTACGAGGACTAAAATAAGAAATGTGCTTTATAATAGTAGCGCAAATAATTCCCAATGATTTATATTTTCCATAGGTATTACATAACCAACAAAATATGAGCAATTTTCGTTTCAAAAACTTATGGAATATTTCATGATGACCAAATAACCCATAGTGCAACAAAATATCCCTTTCTAAAATCACAAAATAAAAAAGGACTTATATAAGAAGCTGAATGTTATGGTAATGTAGCCCGAACGCATTCGGAATGGAGTTTTATGGCCGTACAGAAAAACAGAAAAATGCTCTTAGACTGAATAATAATAAAATTGAATAATTTCTGTGCTTTATGTGAAAACGCATTATTAGAAATAGATTTGCAGCGGAATTTTTTTTTATAGGTTACGTTGATATCGAGGGGTGGCTCGGTCGTCATTTTGTGTAAACCAAAAGGCATTTCTTACCAGATTTTGCCTCTAAATGCCTCGAAATAATGGCCATGCAATGCCATCGGCGTGTACACCAAAGTGCATTACCGAGCCAACCCTCGGTCGATATAGAAACACACGCTGTGAATATAAAATTTAAGAGCTTGGTATATTATTAATTTGTAAAAATTTAAGGCCACAAAAACGGCATAGATTTGACAACACTGCTTTGCTGTTTTTGGGCCAATCTTTACCGGGCATAATATCGGAAACGAGAAAACGCAATCTGTTGAAATTTGGCAGGAATTTTTATTTTTGATTTCCTCACAACCGCATCCAGACAGTTTTTTGCTGGACTTTCTCATTTTCGAAATAAAATAATCACGTCTGACAAAAGTAAAAAATCTTACCTGGCTTTTTCTTTAGCCTCGTCGATAGTAAAGGAATCTGTAACAGCAATTTTTAGATTTTTTTATTTTTTGAAAAAATACACCAAATTTAGGGTTGCAGATTTTTATAAATCCTCTTATCTGATAACAAAAAAGTTATGGTTTTTTTCTTTGTAAGCAATATTCTGCCGGAATTCTGAAACGCCAAGGAAACTGAAGTAAGTTCGATTGGAGTATTGGAATTCAGGTTCCGCATAGCCACCGGCCACTTGTCTAATGGAATATTCAGTCAATAAATTGATACATGTCGAGTGATAAAAATAATACGGAAATTTGTTATTTTTTTGATGTTGACTAATGACTTTTCTTTTGATTTTTTGAATTTAGAGACATTGCAATCCATGAAGCAGGAAGCCGAGCATCAAAACCTTTTAAAGAAGCATTAATAAATTGTTACGTTCCTAATAAGTTATACTTTTCCTCACATATGGTGTTCGCACCGTGTTCTGAACACTGCACGATTTCACTCGAAATGGTATTAGTGATGCCAGCTATTGTTAATCTTTCAAAAAAATAGCAAAGCAGTGTTGTCAAATCTATGCCGTTTTTGTGGCCTTAACGAATTTTGTGTTATACTTTCGGGAATAGGGGTCATTTGGAGAGGCTTCATTGTGGCAACATATTTTTAAAATAACCTAAGAGTCAGGTTGGACCTTTTGTCCTTCGAACTACGTTAGCCTCAATTCTAACCGATTTTATTGAAAATTTTTCACTTTACTGAGGGTAACAAGAACCAACCTCAAGCTGATATATAATTTTTGTTCACACTTTTTTGACACATTTGAAATAAGTCAATATCATGTATATTCTAATAAATGGCATAGATCAAATTAATTTTCTTTTAATCAAAATTTAAAAAAATGGCCTATTCGTGAATGAAAGTTTTATAACTCTCATCATTGCAGGGAGCGTTCTTAGCTATATTTCATTGAAATAGGCGCGTAATCCTAGAGATACTACAAATATTGTTGGAGGTCGTCAGAGGTTTTAAAAATGTTTAATTTTATAATTTTTGATCCTCCTTTTTAATTATTACGTGATGTTTTTCGAGTTGGATGGAGTATGTACGTATTTATATGTCTAGGTGTGCCACGATGGAAACCAAACGAGACAACTTTATACTGACAAACCAGTGAAGATGTTACAAAGCTGCTGAGTCTACAATCTTACAATCCCACGGAATATTTCTTCGAATCTTTATATTTTATTAACATGTGTTTTACCAGTTTTAGTTACTTTTGGCTTGTAGTCTAGAATCAGATTTGATAGAAATCACTTGTATAATTTTAAACAAGAAAATTATAATATTTTTAAAACGATTTTGCGAAGACTCGTCTTTTAAATTATGTACATATGGGTTGCACCACTATTTCGTATGTTTTTTTTAATAACACTTAGAGATAGATTTTTTCATAACAAATCGAACTATACTAATTTCACCAATTAAAACTTTTGTAAACCACTTTATTTCTAATGATTTTTAACACCAATGTTTACTAAGCGTATTGTTCGTTCTCGGCGACTTTCTGTAAATAAAGATAGACGTGACTGTAAGTATTTCGTATAATTATTTTCTGCGCAATCAGGACCTTTTCCACATCCCGAGACTGTCCCCATACAACCACATTGTAAGTTAAAATAGACAGAACGGAACTGAAGTACAGGCACATTAGTTATTTTAAAGGTAGCGACTCCTTTACACTGCTCAAGACTTGACATTGACAACTTGACATTTCCTGATAGCATAAATAAACCCTTGAATTAAGAACCCCAGGAACAGAGTCTGAAGGAACTGACGTAGTATCATCCGCTTATAAGTAAACTTTGGCACTTTTTAAGTGTTGTGTGAGGTCGTTGTTAAATAAGGAAAATATTAAAGGTCCCAAAATACTCCCTTGAGGTGTTCCCTGATTTAGCTGAAAAGTTTTTGATTTTTCATCATTTTGTTTGACAAATTTTCTGTTTAGGAGAAAGAATTTAAAATAATCGTTAATTTTACCCCTTATTCCTAGTCTGTTTAACTAAGGGTGATACAAAATTGAGATCCACCGTATCAAAGCCTCTACTTAAATCAAATAGTACGACAACTACGGGCTCATTATTAGACAATTAAAATATATTCTTTTATTTTTGTTACGCTTTACAGTTTTCTCTCATATTTTTTAATTGACTGCCGTGCATTTACCAAAAACTACGGCTTTAAAGGCATGTTTAATATATGGGAGATATTAATAGCTAGACAAATGAAACCGCTTTTTCCTAATTAACTAATAATAGAATTACTTGAGTTACAAAAAGCCAAATCAAAATCAAAATTCTTTATTGTCTCAACGGAACTAAATAAATATTATCATATCATATAATATCAAAAGTAAAATACTACATAAACATAACAATAAATATATAAGACTAAAAAAGCAGTAACAAACGCCTATGGTCTATGTAAAAGATATTCTTTAAACTCCTGTAAAGTGTAGAACACTTCTGAAAACAACAGTTTCTTGAGCGCATGTTTAAATTTATTTAAACTGCTAATTTTTTTAATAAAATTGGACAACATTTGAAAGAATTTATGTTTATGTTTTTCACGTAAAATGTTATTCTTATTTCTAGTCTGATAATTATGTAAATCTCCGTTTTTAGTAAGTTTCACTCGTTTTTTAAAGATTACAATTAGAATTCTGTAAATAAAGATAGACGTGACTGTAAGTATTTCGTATAATTATTTTCTGCACAATCAGGACCCTTTCCAGATCTTGAGACTGTCCCCACACAACCACATTGTAAGTTAAAATAGATTGAACGGAACTGAAGTACAGGCACATTAATTATTTTAAAGGTAGCGACTTCTTTACACTGCTCAAGAGGAAAAAAACTCTTGTTCATCTTTTTGCAAACTGCATCTACTTGGCATTTTAAGTCAAGATGTTTGTCAATCATAATTCCTAAAAAATTGTTCATAACACGCAACAGTATCTCCATCAAAATTAAAACTGAAGTTATTTGTTTCTCTATATTTGTTATGTAGTTCAATAACCTGAGGTTTTTTAGAATTTAACATTAATTTATTTGCTTTACACCAACTTGACATTTCCTGATAGCACAAATAAACCCTTGAATTAAGAACCCCAGGATCAGAGTCTGAAAGAACTGACGTAGTATCATCCGCTTATAAGTAAACTTTGGCACTTTTTAAGTATTGTGGGAGGTCGTTGTTAAATAAGGAAAATATTAAAGGGCCCAAAATACTCTCTTGAGGTGTTCCCTGATTTAGCTGAAAAGTTTTTGATTTTTCATCATTTTCTTTGACACATTTTCTGTTTAGGAGAAAGGATTTAAAATAATCGTTAATTTTACCCCTTGTTCCTAGTCTGTTTAACAGGTTCAATCAAATACTTTGCCCCAAGAATATTAAATAACTTGCCTACTGACTTCAAAAATATACTAAAATTTAGTGTTTTAAAAAAATTAGTCACAAATTGGATAAGAGAAAGTAGAGAGATGTGTAACAATCTAATTAACTTAAATTATATTAGGTAATCAGAAGTAAGATGAAGGTTCTCTAAGATTAATTTTATATGTAAAATCTACCTACTCTATAATTTTATCATCAATTCGAACTGCTGTGAAAAAAAAACTATTTATCTAAATAATATGGTAAGTCAACAAGCATGTTTATGCTTTTAAGACATTTTTGTGCGTTTATTTTTGCATTTTATTTATACTAGGATTGTAAAATGTTTCTTTACTAAAATAAACGTATTATTTATTTATTATTATTTATTAAGGGTCAAACAAAGTTGAGATCCACCGTATCAAAAGCTCTACTTAAATCAAATAGTACGACAACTACGGGCTCATTATTAGACACTTAAAGTTATATTTCGGGTCTATCGGCAGTCGTATCCTTATCTCTATCGAGTCGACATATCGAGCAGCTGTACTTTTACACTAATGGCGAATGCGGGACAGCTCCAGCTGATCAAATGCGTCAAAACATCATTTCGTAGCAGGGACCGTAGTAATGTTACGACTGCCTTATCGTACCTAACGAGGTTTTCGTGCATTTAATCATCTTGAGTTATCACGCATTCGCCATAATTTTAAAAGTGCACCTGTTTGATTGGTCGATTCGATAGAGATAAGGATACGATTACTGATAAAACTGAAAATTAACTTTAAGTGTCTAATATCCATTTTACGAAACCTTTACGAAATCCGTCTTGTCATTTTGTAAAAACGTTGTTTTTAATAACTTTTTCTGTTACTTTTGAAAATTTTTCAATATCTTTTTTATCTCTCTTTTTAAAGACTGGAACCACAACTGTCCCCTTAAGCGCTTCAGGAAACTTTCCTGCCGCCACCGACCTGTTTATAATAGACCCCTAAAGTTAAATTTCGGGTCTGTCGTCATTCGTATCCTAATCTATCTAAGCTCCAGCTGATCAAATGCGTCAAAACATCATTTTATTTGTAGGGACGGTCATAATGTTACGACTTCCTTATCGTACCTAACGTACCCACGTACCCATCAATGCAGTCCTTCAAAAGTGTTATTGGAATATTGTCCTTTCCTGACGACATACTCGGACATATTGTTTTTTCCGTGGTGCAAGTGGTAGACATGGTATTCCCAAAATAATGATTTAGTTTATCATTTACCACAGAATATCTATTTCAGCAACGCATTGTCTTTTTGGCTGTTTTCCAGATAGTTTATTTATTAAACTCCATGCTCCTTTAGTTTTATTTTGTGCCCTACTTATAATTCACGAACAAAACCTACTTTTTTCTAGCTTAATTTCCTTTTGAACCTCATTCTTTAGTTTTTTGTATTTGGCAGTAAGCGAAATATCCTCTGTATGTTTTCTACGCCTGTTCCAATTTTAAAACTCAGTGCGTTTATTTTGAAATCCATTCGAAAATAAAATCTTTTCACATTTTTTTACAGTGTTTATTCTCTGTTCAGAAAACATACATCAAAACACCATAAAAGTACATACATTCACGTTACCCGGTATGTTGTTGATCCAAAACTCATCTTTAAGGCGATTTCGAAACTCTAACGTAACGGCAAAACAATTAAATTAATTTAATTTTTAATAGCCACTTTCACCTACAAAAAAAACTTGTCTCTGAGATGACATGAGGTTGACTAATTTAAAATTGTCATCGTCTTTATTTCTTTGTAACACCCGGTTCCCACATATGCGTTTCCCATGCGCGGCCACCTTGACTCAAAAAACTCACGTGGTGCGACATCAACTTATATAGGCAAATCTCACTTAGACCACATGAAGCGTGTTTTGAGTCGGGGAAGCCATGCATGAGGAACTTATAGATGGGAACCAGCTTTAAGAGTACCGCATTGTTTACTTATTAAAAATTAAAATAAGATTAAATATTTTATCTTAAGCAATTTTTTAACTTAAATTAGATGTCGCTTCAGAAAAAATTGGTGTACCAAAGGGTTTGAAGTCAAATAATGCAACCGAAACCTAGGGCTTTAAAGATCCCTTTAAAGCCGTAGGTTTCGGTAGACGTTTGCACTGCCGTCAATCGAAAGACAAAAACTGTATAATTTAAAAAAATAAAAATAAAATATTTTTTATCTTGTCAAAATGACATATGGATGACACAAACGTATTTAGAATGCCTTCACGTCTTCAAGTATGATGACATATACAGAGTGTTTCGTTTAAAAATAATTAGTTACCCTCGTTTTCTTAAAAACTGTAAAAGTTTGACATCAGTTCTGTAAAATTCCAAATTTTCAGAATTTTATTGCTAAAAATAAAGGCACTAAGTCGCCGTACACCCGGTATATTCCCACTCTAGCATTCGGGTCCGGCAGGGCTGACTTGTTGTTTTCGTTTACTCAGGACTTTTCACATCCATTCAAGTTAACAAAAATATTGAACCAATTTAGTTTTCGTTTATGCTCTGACAGCTAACTCAATTTTATTCAAACATAAAAACAATGCTTTTGCCTGCCATGCAAACAAAAAGCCTGGTAAATCGAAAGTATAAGTTTTCGATAAGAAAGGTTTAAACCTTTCTTTGTTGTTGATTTTTAATAGTTATTTAAATTTTATTTTAAATAATTTCCGTGCGTAGCGTGCACTTTTACGCACGCCAGTAGAAAATAGTTATTAACCTTACAAATGTGGAAAGTCACACTTTACCGCACTTGTCGGCAGTTAACCGAACGAAGCGAAGCGAGTATGGTCAAGCCGGCAAAGATGATAACAAAAAAAAATATCTGCATTTTAATTTCTTGAAATGAACGTGTCACTTTATCGCACTATTGCGGTAGAGTGCCATAATACTAACTTTACCGCACTACCTAAATGAGTGAAGTAAATAGTATATTTCCTAAATAGTGCCGAAAAATTACTTTACGCGCGAGTCAGGAACGCTATTTTTTTTACGAGCATGCGGAAAAAATAAAAAATTTAATATAATATCGTTTTCTAATTTTAAATACGATAAAAACAAACTACTTATTGTTAATATTAATAGTGAAAGTAAAATTTGAATTATTTTGGAAATTGATGACTGATAGAAGTTTGTTTCTACACTTACACTACAAGGTACTACGGCACTTGAATTTTTCAATAAAAATAAATCCAAGTCAGTTGCCCAGGATGACCCAAAATTTAACTAAACCCAAAAGTTAATACATGTGTGTGTGTGTACATATACCAATTTTGAATATTTTTTTCCTCACTAGTGCGGCAAAGTGGTACTTTCAAAACTAAAAGGCGTATCTACACGATTAATTTAATGTCGTTTTTAACGAAAGGGTAAGGTTTTTTCACTTCTTGTATACAAAGTTTGCAGTAAAAAATGTGTTGTTTTAAAAAATAAAAATGTTTGCTACCCCTGTCGAATTTGCGGTAATGTTTTGTTTTGATAGTTGGCACACTTGCAAGGGTATTGTCGCGATCGTCTTTTGGAGGAGAAATAGTGTGACCAGACTTTATCGACTTATAGTTGTTGAGATACGGAATATAAAATTAAAATTACATACAGAGGAAAAGCCAAGTTACTTGTTGCCTTTGCCAATTGCATAGTGATTTTTGGTTGAAGAGTAATTATGGTAGTAATAGGCCAACAATCCAAAGGAGGAGGCACTAAATACATTGATTACTGGCATCGGTCAAATGTGCTGAGATTGATATATGTTAAAACTGTATCTTTTCTGATAAGATTCTCACAAAAATTTGGGGGGGTCGTTCGAGTGGTTTTCGGGATATTCTTGTTTGAAAGTAAGCCACTGGAATACGGAATTATACGACCTATAGCAGTTTTTATGGAATAACTTTCTAGAAAATGGCAAAGGTGAAAAAAGTACAATTTTATTTTGTAAAAATATATAGGTCTCTACGACTAAAGTAAGTTCAGCAAAACAAGAAGGGACTGGTTACTGCGCAGGAAACGAACAGAAATTGGACCCCTAATAGGAGTCCTTACTGGACACTGCGCGCTCCAAAAGCACCTGGCAAGGATGAAGGTAGTGCGAGACTCAACTTGCGGAGAGTGCTGGGAAGAGGATGAATCCTCACACCACTATCTTGCAAGGTGTCCGGCCTACAGAGGAATCAGAGTGGGAATCTTCGGACAGGAAGTGTTCGAGCCGGAACACCTTCCAACGCTGAAATGGACGGATATCCTGACCTTTATTCAAAGGACGGGAAGGTTCGACCATGGTGGAGTGGGAGCGTGAGGAGGAAGCTCTGGGGGATGGCGAAAAGGGCTCGCGTAGAGCCTAGTCGCCGGGCCGGGAGCCCCCCCTTACTCTGTAACGTTGTTTACGTTTTAAAGCGGTAGGCATCGGTTTCTGTTGGATTAACTACTCCTCTGAGAGATAATCCAACAAGCATCTCGGGCGCCACCCTCTGGATTTATGTGGTACCCACAGCGTCGGGTAGCTTTTAAACAGTGGAGACGGTTAAACCAGGGGTCTAGCTTTCTCGATTCTTAACCTAAGTAACAGGAGTGAAACAACCAATTTTTCAGCATGGCGGATTTATTATAACTCATTTTAAGTCGACAGTTCTTTTTATTTAGCATTCAACGGACGTATACAATAGAAAAGGACGGAAAATATTAGAAATAATCGGTAACTTGCATGTCTCATAACGTTTACGGTAAACCCCGGTATTTGATATTTAATGTTAACGGTAGAAAACTCCTTAATAGGGCACTCCCAACATAGCGGAATTTACATATATAGAATTCATAGCAGGTTTAGAGAAATAAGAATTAGTGTGTCAGAAAAAGATACCTTTATAGCACCACTACTCCATAAATGCTATTCCACCGTGTGTTACAGAGAGATGCAAAGAGCAAAAAAACAATCCTAAAGGTAATCCGATCCAGCGATAGCACTGTCTCACTCTCACTCACTAACCGGTCAAACAACACAGGATCGACCTACTTAGGTAGTTTAGCCATGTGTTAGAGAGAGATGTATTACCCGTATTCCGAACCAGCGATAATACACCTAACCACCAATTACGGTGCCTTTGTCGTCACATGCTTAAATAAACGATCCGGTGGCGCTACTTCTCAATGAATTACTCCATATGCTGTCAAACCGTGTGTTAGAGAGAGATGCAGAGAAGAAAAGAGAGTCCTAAAGGTAATCCGATCCAGCGATAGCACTGTCTCCCTCTCACTCACTAACCCTTCATAAAGCGCAAGAGCAACCCATTAATAGCTTTGCCTGGTGCTAGAGAGAGAGATATGTTACCCGTATTCCGAGACAGCAGTAACCCATCTCACCTCTACTTACCATACGGAAAACTACATTTTACTGTATGTATAGAAAACCCCGCTATACTGGTCAGGTGCTTACCTATCGGGTTCTGGCAGGTGATGTTTACTGGTCGGTCGGAATGAATTTCCAGGTGGAGTTGTTTACGCCGGACGGTCGGTATAATGAATCCCCTGAAACACGCTCGACATCGCTTTAAATAGCCTTGCATATCCCCACCTACCATACTCCCGTCAAGCAGGCTGTGCGCGCAAAGGAAATAAACGCAAAAATTCTTTTCGGTGGATTTCGCAGCACTTAATTAAGCGGCATGGAAGAGTGGAAGTAACTTGTGATATTGTATTATTTTACCCCCTTTACATTCTTCAACTACCCCCAAACTTGTTCATAATATTGTATTGTCATAGGACCTACATTACAAAAATGAATCGCAAGATTTGATAGACAGTTAGACAGCCAGAAACTGTGAAGTTAAATATAATCGTTTAATTTAAAAAAATCCCCGGTTCATCTTCTAAATAGAGAAACTTGTCAATGCCGCAATCCAGGGTCTATGGCGCTCTAGAGATTCAAATTTGACGCATGCCCAATAGCGATTCGGCAGGTTCGGTGGTTTGTCGTAAAAAGTATACTATAAAAATAAATGACGAAACAATAAAAAACCAAATAAATTCCACTTTACAAAAAGTTAGAGTCCAAATTTCGAAACGCATATTTTTTAAAAAGCCCCCGTATCCTAACAAACTAACATGTGCACAGTGGGCCAGAGTTACTTCAAAAGTTTGAAAAAGGCCTGAGGACTGTTTTTGTATGTTTAATATTGCGTTTTAATTTTTCTAATAATGTTTTAGTATGTCAAACTGTAGTTTTTCTTAAGCTATTTAAGATTTAAAAAATCTTGGATAACAATCAAAATCAAAAAATTAAAAAAAAAAAACGTGCAAAATAGTGCAACTTTTTTTTCTTTTGCGAATTAAATAAATTAATACTTTATTGAAATAAGTGATTTAGAAAAATACCACCCCCTCGCATTTTGAAATAATCATAATTAAATATGTCACTTTATTTTACATCTGAAGCCAAACCATGTTCTTAGTGCACTTATCAACAAAAAATATTCAATAGGTAACTTGTTATTTTTTAAAAGTGTATACTTACCGGTTTTCAATCCCATTGCACTTTTTTATAATTAATCAATATATATATATAAAGAAAATAGAATTGTAACTTTTACGTTTATTACAGTTTTTCGTACTCTAAAATATAGACGCTTAATGCGACAGTTTTAAGACAGGATGTGGCGTAACCATGCCAACTTCAGCAAAAGATATTTTGTTTTTTTTTAGTTCAAGGAGTACTTGACTTTTGTTACCCATTTAAATCCACGGTCCCTTGAATAAATACGGTCTAGTAATTTTTAAACTCCGCCCTCCTGATGACGACACAAAGATAGCAGCTGATTTCATAGAAAAAAAATTAGGTTCGGTCTATATTCTGACTTGACTTTTTCTTTTCTTTGGTGGTAGACGTTTGATTAATTAGAGGTTATGGTAATTGTTTTTGTTTTTGTTTTGTAATAAAAATTTAAATAATTTCTCCTTACTTTGTTTATTAGTTGGTATACGGCCGTTTTTGATATATGAAAAATTCTTCTTCAGCGATTCTACTTGCATTTTGGTATTGAATTTTAAGGCAATTTTCGCTTCCACAGGGGCGTTTGTGTTTTATTCTCACAGACCACATATAAATTGTTCTTAGTAAATTTCTCGCAAACCAAAGAGAGACCACCTGATTATATCATGAGTCAGTAGGTGCCTCTATTCAGAATTTAAAAAAAAAATAAAATAAATAATTACTTATGTACTTTTGCTAATTCTAAACAGTTTCCAAATAACAAACTGCTACCTATAGCTAGGAACACACGATGCAACTTTAGTTTTCACAAGATAAGAAAAGACGCAAGCAGATTGTGTCATTTTGACCTGTTATTAAAAAATTAGCTTTAGACTAGCAATTTAAATTGGCCTTATGTTTATGTACAGTGTGATCAATTAAACATCCACTAAGAGTGGCTCATTATGAGTTTTCTTGGTAGCAAACATGCTAAGTAAAATATTATTAACTTAGTTTGTTTTCTAAAATTTTAATTTGTTAAATAACATTTAAAATATACCAAAAGCCAAAGAAAAAATAAACTATTTATCTATAGGAACCATTTGTTGTTGTTCATACTTTAGTATCAGTAATGCATGATCCACAGTTTCACTTTTTGCTCCTCACTTCTATTTCTCTCTTTGTGCTATAATGAGCAAGAGAGAAATATATTTTTTATTTCCCTGTCTCTCTATATTTTAGACAAAGAGAGTAGAAACGAGCAGCAATAAGCAAATCTGTGGATCCGGCGATACTTTTAAAGGTATGTACATAGTTCCGTAAGGTAAGCAGTAAGAATCAAGACAGAATTAAGATATTAAAAAACGTTGTTCCTAGATTTTTTATTTATTCTGACTTCTTACGGAGCTCCCTAAGGAATTTTTCTGATATTGTGAGAATTTAAAATGTGTGAGGGGGGGGGGTGATCTGGCAAAATATCATTTAAAGGGGACAGGGTCAATAAAAATCCCACGCCAACTTTTTAATTCAGAAATAATCTTACATGATACTATCAGAGGCAATGATTGTTCTTCTTTTATTCCAAAGAAAAAAATGGGGAGGGGGTCCAACCACATCAGCAAAAAAACACTATTTTGCTAAGCTGATACTTTATATTTTAAAAAATAAGATTCTTAACTGCTACCTTTATATAATAATTTGAAAAAAAAAACAAAAAGCTTTTATTAAAAATATTTTTACTGAACCTTTTTTCGATTTAGAGGAGTGTTGCCAGGAAGTTGGAAAAAAAACTATCATTTGCAATTCGAAAAATTATCAAGTTTAGGGAAAAATTATCATAGTTTTTATTTTTGCATGAGATTTGCTTAAAATGTATTGTTATTGTTGAGTGGCCATAAAAAACATACTGATTATTAATTTCAATTTTAAAAGGTACCATTGTACCTACAGTTTTTGAGATTTTGTTTTCTCAGTAAAGGAGAAAGTGAGCCAGATTATTTATTATTATTATTGTATCTACAGTTTTTTATTTCAATTTTTAAAAGTCTTCACTGTGTGCGTTGGACGCATTATAAAATTACCATAGATTTAGGGGCTGATAATAGGTAATTATTAATTATCATGTTTCAGTCAAAATTATCATAGATTTTGATAATTATCATGTTCCTGGCAACACTGATTTAGAGCCTATCTTTACACAGAATATATATTCTAAAATTCTTTATGTTTGATACAGTAAAATACTAAATAATAGTACCTACTTTAAACTATAGGGAAAGTTTACTAAATAACAAATAAAGCTTTATAGTTCTTAAGTTCTTTACTATCTACCTTTGTGTAGCAAAGCTATAAAATTATGTCCTAAATTTGTCCATTAAACCTACTTGTATCTTAAAATATAAATAATTAAAACCATCATCTAATCAGACTTGTTTTTTTTAAATGTAATAATATGAATGAAACATTTTATAAGGAATTATAAATTTACATCTTACATTTTCAGGTAGCTTTTGTTTTGTTGTTTTGAGTTAATAATACATATAGGTAAACATTTAGAAATAATTTTAGGAAAATATAGATAGGTACAAAAAATATTAGGACGACATGTCAAGAATTGTCGTGATTTCACTTTGGTATCTGAGAGCACAAATTTCAATGTTGTTTTATTTTTTTTTTGAACCGGGTGTACCTATTGCATTGTTTTCTGCATTTTTCGTGCCACTTTATTTTCGCAGCTTGCTTTTCTTTTTTCCACCACAATCTTGTTTTTTGAATTGATACTTTTTATTCGAATGTAGGTTCTCTGAATGACAAAGGCTTTTATAACTTCCTCAGGAAAATCGGTGTGTTTTCTTTTTATTTTGTCAGTTATAACTTTGACGATTTGTTTCCTTTTACTTACATATTGTTGGTGATACTTTAGAAAAATCTTTTCAAAGGATTTTGCCCTAGATACCATTCCTGATTGGGCTCAGTCAGACCACCAAATGACAATTTTTGTATCCAAATACTTTGGCTATACAAATATTTATGTTTAGACTGTGGTAGATCTTTAGTGTACATTCCCAAATCTGGATATTTATCTCTGAATTTTCTGACTAGCCAGCCATATAAATACTGAAAGCCATCTTTTTCTGTCTCTGACATTTCCATTAAGTTGTCAGACCTATCAGATTGTTCGGATGAAGAAGATGACATTTCTGAGTTTACATCATTTGAGTCAGCTGGAAGTGGAAACACTTGTGCCTTTTTCAAAACCATTGACACCAAAGATTCTTCATTCATCAGATTTTCTGACGACTCATAATTAGTCTTTGATTGTACCATACCCGGATTTTTTCCTAATAACAGATATTTTATACGTTGAAGAGATTCCAATGGTGTTGGATGGTCATGAATTCCTCCGATAATCCTAATATTCGAAAAGGTGCTTTTCAAGCTATCCTGATTTAACCTACTTATTATAAGGTAACATATGCCATATTCTTCTCTTAAGTCATTATAAAGATTTTGCAAAGAAGTTGTTGATATCAGCATATCTTTCTGAAAAACTTGCAAAGCCCTTGCACTTTTTCCAATACATCTCATATTCCCAATAATATCTTCGACTTTTTCTAGGACTTCGTCTTGTTGTTGTTTATTGAAGCCATATGGTTTTTTTGTACATAGATTTTCTTTGGGAGTATATGAATTAAAAATGTCACACCAGTTGCTCACCATCTCTATAAACATACCTGTCCTTTGTGCCCATTTATTATTGAGAAAGTAATGCAACAGAGCAGTTGCTGTGGTATGGGATAAAAGCTGGGTAGCTAGCGGGACATTTTGTCGTTGAGTGTCCTTGCATTGTAAGTGGAGTGGGGTAAGCTTATGCAGTAAGCAAGTGTCTTTTTTAAAATGGTGTCTCCACTGGGTAGCACAAAACCTGTGTCAAGAAGCCAATTCCTTACAAGTTTAAGTATATGTGGTATGTCAGCAAATACATGAATTTTTGCACCAGTTACGGGGTGATTAAAGTAGGTTTTTTTCTGGTGCTACATTCAATTCACTCCACAGACCAACATTACTTCCTCCACAATCAGCAACACATGACACCACTTTATAACCAATAGCATGTAGCTCTGTAATGAGCAAATCCAAAACATCCTTTGTCATCTTTTGATCAAAATCAACAAAAATTGGTTGTTTGAAATTCTTAAATATTCCCCGAACCATGACAACTTGCATGTAGTTATGGGGTCCTTTAATTTCATCATTAACATTGTCATATTCCAACTGTGAGCGCACCTTGACTTCATCACATTGGATGCTTACAAGTTTTTCTCTCTCTGTGAGATCCATGCCAGCAATTTTCATAAAGCGTAACACTTCAGTTAGAGTACCGTTTTCAATTTTGATTTTACTAGCCCACTTCTGTAAGATTGACAAATGTGGCAGAGGGTAATTTGCCTTGGTTCGTAAGTAAGTGTAGGCTCTTCTACTCAAATACCTTAAGGTAAATGCACTTGACAAGTCTTCTGTGGTCCAATGAACTTTCTTCTTTTTTTTTTGTTAAGACATCTACTTGACATTGTGAAAAACAAGTTTTTAAAATTTTTTCATATTGATCCTTTGCCACTTGTTCCATTTTAATCTGTTCAAGGTAAGCCAGTGAATCCTTTTTTACTTCAGCTTTTAGTTTCTCTAGTTCTGTCAATTATTTATTTCAAATATTTTTCTTCAAAATTTTCCTTTTCTTGGGTTGGTAAATGTATCTGGTTATCAGACTGTTCCAGCAACACCTTTGTTTGAAGATCGGTCAAATGTTTAACCAAGTTTTCTTTAGTGGTAGTTTCGTTGACTAAGTTGTCATCCCCGGATTCATCTTGATGTTGTTTTCCTTCTCGAATTTCAGAGGGAATTACATCGCAGGGCAACTTCTTTGATGGCACAGCTGAAAAAAAATTAAATAAATTGTTATAATCTCTTTTTTGTTAATATACTGTTTATAGTGCTTTAAAATATTTTAAATACATTGCTTAAAATTTTTTTGAAGGGCTAGAATTATGGGTTCAGGGATCTTGTTAATGAAACGTCCTTTTTCTGAAATGCCAACGTTTCGCAAAATTTATTTGCTTCTTCAGGGCTCTAAAATTGAATGTACAATAAAAATAGTGTGGATTTAAAAAATGTTACTATACAACCAGCAAAAGTTTAAAAAGTAAAACGTTAAAATTTTTTATTTTTTAATATAAGTTTGAGAAGACAAAAATAAACATAACAATAACCGCAATCCAGTGTAAAAAATGTGAGACAAAAAAGAAAACGAAACACACGAAAAAAAACACTTACATTCAAGACAGCCGTTTTATGTGTCGATTTTATTGCCAATAGACGTCATCCTTGGGTAAAGAGGCATTATTTTTGTAGAAGTACCGTGAAATTGTTGTTAAAATTTAAAAAAAAACATAAACAAACACATTAAAATAATATTACTACTACTATATTTTTTTTTTACTTTTTGTGTTTGTTTTCTTTTTTGTCTCACATTTTTTACATTGAATTGGGGTTATTGTTATGTTTATTTTTGTCTGCTCAAACTTATACTAAAAAATAAAAAATTTTAACGTTTTACTTTTTAAACTTTTGCTGGTTGTATAGTAGCATTTTTGTTTTAACAAAATTTTTTTTTAATCCACGATACTTTTATTGTACATTCAATTTTAAAACTTCTCAAACTTATACTAAAAAATAAAAAAAAATAACATTTTACTTTTTAATCTTTTGCTGTTTGTATAATAACATTTTTTTAATAAAATTTTTTTAAATCCACACTATTTTTATTGTACATTCAATTTTAGAGCCCTGAAGAAGCAAATAAATTTTGAGAAACGTTGGTATTTCAGAAAAAGGACATTTTATTAACAAGATTCCTCAACCCATAAATCTAGACCTTTAAAAAAAATTCAAAATAGGATCGTTAAACCATTCTACAAGTATTACTTAAAAATGTTATTATTGACAAGAAAATTGCATGAATAGATAATGGGCCCCTGATATGCAATCCTTCCCAATGGCACATACATTTTTTTGTTGCTATTGGCGTCTAGATTTAGGTTTTTCTTGTTTGCCACTTGTCAATCACTATGGCACACACCAAACTTTACCCCTTTTTGCCCTCCCCCCCCAAAAAAAAAGTTGTCAAAGTAAGAAATTTACTACAGAAACTTACAAGGACTACTTTTTATAAAAAAAATCATAAAAATAATCTTTATTTGTTCCCGAGATAAAACAAAACCTATATTTATTTCTATTTGACAATTTTTGACAACTGTCAATAGATATGAGATCTAATTTTATGAAAAACTTTATAATCATTTTTGCACAATATTACACTGCATATCATCTCAGAATTGAAGAATTCCAATGGCAACTGTAATTGCTCATCTTGCTGTGATAGCTTAATTATTAATTTTGTTAGAAATTAAGTAATTTTTTGTAGAACTTAAAATTGCAAAAATAGTGTTTTAGTTACAGCTGTCAAAAACTGTCAAATAAGAAAAATGGCCAATGATTTGACAAGTAATTTAGTTTTTATTTCGTCTCTTTATAATAAACAGAAAAGTTCTGGTGAGGTAGGTACATTTATAAACAATCACCCTGTACAATATAGGGTCAAAATTAATTGAAATATGATGATAGTAAAATTTAGCAAAATTAAAAAGTGGTTTTTAGTATTTTTAAATTAAATATATTTTTGAACATTTTATTGATAAGAAATCCCCAGGGAAAACCCTAGATCAATTTTTTTAATGACTTTTGTTTTCATCCACAAAAATGTGGTTTTGACAGCTAAAATAAGAATTTTTTAGTATCTATTAGCTGGCTTTTTCCTTAATCAGGAATAAAATAGAATAGTATAGAAGAGTGTTTCCATGAAAACAGTCGATTTTTAAATTCATTTTTTTTTTTGAAAAATTCTATCAAATTAAAATAAAAACGTATTTATTTTGTTGGTAAGGTTATTCTTAGCCATACTTGGTCAGTGAACACCTTTGTTCTTATTTATTTTTAGAAATAATACAATTTTTGCAAATAGGCTGGACATGGGAATGACAGCCTAAAAAATAACTCTGTTTTATACAAAAGATATATATTTAAAAGTAAAAAACCAAAACAGAAAAATTCTTTTTCTTCATAAAAGCAAAACAGAATAAATCTTAGAACATATTTTTATATATAAGAAAAACAAAACTTCTAATCCTAAAAAAATTTTTTATATAACTTGGACGTGAAAAACAAAATGCATAATTAATTGCTCTAATATATCTTCTGTAGACTTTCGTTGGCGCCTAAGTTAAAAGAAATTAAAAAACGAAAATATCATGTAGATGTGATTGTAGAGGACTGCCGACTCTTAGGGTTTGCAAGCCAGGGTTTGGTGAGCTTTAGGTAGTACAGGGGCTGGAAGGGACTGCAAACGGATAAGATTTGGGACATGATTTCCAACAGTGGTTATCTCCTCGGGTAGGATACTAAAAAATTTGTACACCTATTCCAAGAGTGTCCCACCCATAAAGTCTGAAGATACAAAGTGCCACTTTAGCCCCTAGGTTTGTATATAATGTACTATGCTCAGTACTATGTTAAATAATAGGACATTATATTATACCCAGGGATTAAAGTGGCACTTTTTATCCCAAAGCAAAAAATTTGTAGCCTAAGCGAAGGGAGGGCCACAGTTCACTAAGGGTACCAACATAAACAATTTTTTGCACTTTAGATTTTAGTTTTTACAAAGTTTTTTACCAAAAAGGATCAAACACATCGATTTATTAAAGTATGGAAACAATGAATTTAATGTTACTCCCTAAAATTTAAAATTATTAAAACTATCATTTTAGTCCATGAAGTGCAAAAAGGGATTATTTTTTGTTTAAAACCCTATTTGTATTTTGTCTTTTAAAAAAATGCTCCTAGTCCTCATTTATTAGGTTGTCAAATTTTGTTAGTTAACATCCAAGAGTTCTTAAGTTACACAAAAGTTTCTTCAGAGAAACAAGGAAAAAATCAAAAAGTTTTATATTTTTTTTTCTTAAAACAGAGCCAACCTAAATAAATAAAAAGGTGGTTACAGAATCAGTGGCTCAACCCCCCCTAAAATCTGGGATTTTTCTTTGCAACAGAACTTTCTTTTTAACTAAATTTGTGATTTTGTACCATCTGAAACTCACTGTGACTAAGGCTGTAACATTTCCGGAGATTTCATAATATCCTGACCAAACCTATTGATTAGATTTTTAAAGATCAATTTTATTAGGTCTTTAATTATTAATTAATCTATTAATGTAATTAATGTAAAAAAGTATTTAATATTTAATGTGAAAAATTAAAATCTGATTTTTTTTTCTTGTTTGGTTGGGTAGACTGGACCCCACTTTAGTTTGTTTTCGATTGAGAGCTATTGAAAAATGATTTGATTTTTTATTGATGGAAGGGGAAAGAGACCCCCTCTATTGACTACTTGTTTGACTATATAAAAAAACTCAAACCAAATGTCTCCATAGGGTCACGGATTTACCCCAAGCAACTAAAATTAAGTAAATGTGACTCTCTCAAAAGTTCCCAGTTAACAGACACACATTCATGGGCCATGCGTAATTTATGGTATATCCCATGCCTTGTTCCATGGTAAAACCTAGGGTAAAACACATATTTAAGAATTTTATCATCATTAGTAGGTATTTTAAAGGATATTTTTTAATTATTTTTTTCTTGATATTGTTCAAAATTTTTATTTTTAAACAAGAAAAGTTTAAATCCTTACAACAATGTAGTTTATTAGACTAATGTGTAAAGGAATATCCTTGGGAATGTCTATATATTTAGGTATTTTTATTACTTAAAAAATTGGTACTCGAGGTGAATTCTCCGGTTAATTCTCAGTATCTTTGAAACTATTCCACACAGAACAAGAGGGGGATATCTTATGTACCGCAGTTTTTCTGGCTAACTCCTAATGTTAAAACCTTAAAATTGCCCCAGGGAAATAATATATAATATAATTCTCAGTTAAAATCAACTAATCCTAATAAAAAATACATAATAGTGATTATAGATACAATTGCTAAACTTAGTGGATAACTTTGTGCATAAGTTGATAGCATTCAATATTTGTTTCTTGAATTTGTCTATACCGCTTTTGTTATATAGTCAAATAAAGTCCATTAGGTTCTGTTTGCCATAAGTGAAAAAACAAGACCTATTCAGAGTTATGTAAACAGTGAAAAGTAAGATTTTCAGAAAAATAAAAGGTAATTATTTCATACACACATTTATGGGGGTACCTTCTAAGGTCCCTAGGACCTTAAATCTGAGTCCGGCGCTTTTTTTAGGGATTAGGGGGAGTTGACAGATTTTTTTTGGTCGTTTTGTTTGTTTTTAGGTTAGAGTGGGTTGATTTAGTTAAAAAAAAGGGACGTCCCTAAGTGCCCCCATGAAGAATTTTTCAGAAAAATGTCAGAAACCCGTAGGTATATGAAATAAAAATCTGTGACCAATGATAATGGGCATAGTTCATTGAAGGCAAATAATTTTTCTTGCATCTTACTGCATCCTTACCCCAGCCTTATAAAACTCTGAATAGGCCTTAAAAACTATAAAAAGCACCTACTTACCATGTTTTTTTAGCAGCTTCTTTAAGGGTAAACCCAAGAGTTCTGATTGGAGATCCCGTTCAAAATCAGAATCCTCAAAGTGGTCACTGCACAAGTACTGATTACTTAAGGATGCCGGGTTCCAGGAAACCGAATTTCCAAAGCAACGTTCCACCCACGGCTTTTTTAAATTAACTTCTTTGGGAAAACCAATAAAGGAAACTTTGTATTGTTTAAATTTGCAATAATAAAAATTGTTTTTGCATATGTCTACACAACACGTCTTTCCTCCTACAGACATAGTCAAAGTTAATAGAATATTAAGTGGAAAATCACAATTCCATGGGGAAAACTCAAAAGACAACCAAAAAAAAATCGCTTCCAGAACACAAACAAAAAAGACGCCACAAATACATAACCTAACTTTTGAACTAGGCGGGCGAGCGAACTAACTCCAATTCATCCGATGATTTTCGGGACGGAATTGATTACCATCAGATTATCTTAATTTCTCTTTGCGACAAAAAAAACTTTATGCAGGACAAAAATAAATATTATTTGCTTATACGGAAAAACTTATACTAAAAGATCAAAGCGAACAAGAGATATTGCATCATCCATTTAAACGAAAAAAAAAGAAAAATCAGGAAATTTATTTTAATTTGTTAAACCTAACCATATATTTTTTTAATGGCGGACAAAAATGACCGTGATTTAAATCCACACAATATTCTATATTTTTGGGACTTTTTCAATATTTTGAGCAATCGCTGGCCCACGGTGATGCGGTTTTCACTATTATTAATTCCTCAAAAATCGAGCCCATAACATGTATATTAGTTTTTCGCTAGCTCTCTTAGAAATACCCAAAACCCCCCAATCCCTTCGAATTTGGGCCACCCTGTAGACATGAAAATCCCTCTTTAGATTATTAAATATTCTCGATTAGTTTTTAATTGTAAAGATAATTACACGTGCAGTCTTACATATTAGTTCATGATAGGTTGGTGTATGTAATTCTATTCTATTATTTAAGTTTAATTGCCTGCTTTCGAAACTTAAAATTTCGTATCGATTAAAACAATAAATTAGATATAAAACTTACTTTCTATTGAATAACTTTGCCTCTTATGGTAACTTTTTTATCGATTTTAACGAAACAAAGAGTGTTCTACGGCATCAAAAGCAAGAGGGCTTAAAACAAGGAATAGTTTCAACTTTGTTCTTTTTAGTCCACCATACCAATATGGTATGGGGGACTATTGAAATCGTGAAATTTTGACTTGTCTTAATTTTATTAAAAATGAGTTACTAAGGTTTCAAAACACCTTAATCGACGAAAAAAAAAGTTGTGTGTCGATCTGTCGGTCTGTTGTCTGTCTGTATACCCGAAAACTCAAGAACGCCTTAATCGATTTCAACCAAATTTGGTACAAAAATCCTTTATCGGATGACCATGAACTGATTAACTTTTGGGTAGGGTGGTCGGGGGTTGAAGGGGGGAATAATGGAGATAAAATATTTACAAAATTATAACTTTAAAACAAAAGCAAGCAGCGATATACGGTTTTTAAATTTAAGTTTCCATGAATATGGACTACAAATTTTGTTATAAAGTCAAAATTTGTGGGAGCTTTAGTTATTTGAAAAAACGTTAAAATATATCAAAAAAATCATAACTTGAGAAGTAAAGCAGCTATTGATATGCAGTTTCCAGATTTTGGTTTTCATAAATATTGCCCAAAAATTTTGTTATAAGGTTCAAATCTTTCAAAGCTACATAAACATAAAATAATTGATTGTATGGTGGACTATCCGTGCTTTCTAGCACCAATTTTTTTATGTTGGGATACATCTTTGTTATTAAAAGACTGATTTCTATGAACACAGCAGTATTTTGTAGCACCTTTATAAACTAAAACAAGTTTTTATTTATTTTGAAATCTAAAATAGCGAACAATTTAAAAACAGCCGATTTGGATTCAATTATTTTTTAAATTATAGACTAGAGATTTCAAATTTGATCAAAAACTAGCCAAACTTCTTACAACAAAATATCAATGATCCAAATTTTTTTGTATCATAACATCTGTTACTGTACAACTATCAATTTATCGCCAATAAATTTATTATTCTATTGAGAATATACCTTGTGCATATTAATTCCTGAAAATTTTTTTGTGGATTAATAAGTGGAAATCGCCTGACATGTGTCAAATTTTTCTACGGAAATCGCAAACACCAATTGCATTAAGTTTTTTAATAGGAATGTTACGATCAACCATTTCAAACGCCCGTTTAAGATCTATAAAAATGAAAAGTGTGTATTGTCCTTTCTCTAAACATTTCTTCCATTTTGTTAAAGTCAGCTGGAGTGCTGATTCACAAGAATGATTTTTGCGAAAGCCAGACTGGTTAATAAATAGAATATTATTGCTCTCCAAATATTCAACCAATTGTTTATGGACCGCCAACTCTATTAATTTTTCAATACCAGGCAGAGTATTAATAGGTCGAAATTCGCTGGCTTTGTTTGTGCTATTAACCTTTGGAATGGGAATTAAAGTGCTGGTTTTCAAATCTATGGAAATTTTCTAGTTTCTAATGATATATTAATAAGGTGTAGTAAAGCATGTCCGGTTGAACCCTGTATATTTTTAATAAATTTAGCTAAAAGAAACTCAATGTTTCCTTGATTTCCCTTCACAGGAATCGCGGGTGTAATAATAGCAAATATTCCGGGAATGGTTAATAATAAGAATGAGAGCAAGTAAAAAACAATATGACGAATGAACCCTTAAGTTAATAATAAATAGTGGCCTACCTTCTGTGCGGTCTATAAGATAAGAGAGCGGTAGCTTGGTTTCAGCTCTCCACACAGCGGTCCATATGCAGTAAAGTATAGTGGGGGGTCGCCATACACACAGGCGAGAATCGATCTCGCGGACTTGGCCTATACCAAAACCCAAGGGTTCATATAACGCGAATTTAAATAATTAATAAAATAATAAAAAAAATTGGTAAAAGTACTGGATTTAGACCAAAGTAAACAAAATGACTATTCTAGTATTGAGTATATTTGTAAATATTACGAAATTACCCAAAACGGAACATACCGCCCACCAAATACAACGGTATTTTCCGAGAAAAAAAATAGAACAAGGGAAAAATTAAAAGAAAAAAAATCTAATATTAATAAAAATTATATCAATCGTGATTAATTGGCGGGTAGAGGAAATATCATCACAACCGGACGTTTAACTAATCCATTTTTGGTTAGGATGGTAACAACACGCGTAACCCCGTCATCACCAGGATGAATCGAATGGATCCGACCGAGTCTCCATTGGAGGGGCGGTAAGTTATCTTCCTTCAGTACAACCAGAGCCCCAGTAGTGATTAAAGTAGAATCTGTATTCCATTTAGCTCTTTTCTGTAAGGAATGGAGGTATTCTCTATGCCACTTTTTCCAAAATGTTTGATGCATTTGCGTAAATAGCTGCCATCTGTCAAGTCTATTTATAGAAATAGAAGTAACGTCTGGATCTGGAGGGATAAAAAGTGTCCGGGTGTTAAGCTAGAGAGGTCATTTGGATCGTTGCTAATGGAGCAAAGGGGTCTTGAATTAAGAACCGCCTCAATTTGAGTGAGGACGGTATAAAATTCCTCATAAGTGAGAAGTTGTCCTCCGATAATTTTAGTGAGGTGAGTTTTTACGCTTTTTATGTCAGCCTCGTGAAGCCCGCTAAAGTGAGGAACAGAGGGGGGCATAAATTGCCACTCGATTAGCTCTTCAGTGGCTGCATTAGCCATATGTTCAGCCAAATAATTAGCGCAGCCTACATAGTTTAATCCATTATCACTGTGGAGCTTCGAACATCTACCACGGCGACTTATAAAACGACGCAATGATGCAAGAAAAGTAGGGGTAGATAAAGCTGATACTAATTCTAGATGCACACATTTAGTAGAGCAACACACAAACAGGGACAAATATGCCTTTTGCGTGCGGCAACCCCTATATCGGGAAATTAAGATCTGAAACGGACCTCCAAAGTCTACAGAAGTACACTGAAAAGGCCTGGTTTGGGTAATGCGAAAACTAGGCAGATTGCCCATTTTTGGCTCTATTATTTTAGTATTTACCCTGAAACATCGAAAACATTAATGAACAACTCGCCTTATGGCACGCTTAGCACTTAGCAAACTTAAAATCCAAAATCTCTGGGATATAAAATAATGCAAGGCCTGTTGTCCACAGTGAAGGTACTTGTTATGGGAGTCTTCTATAATCAGATTAGTTAGCCTGTGTTTATTAGGGAGTAAAATAGTATGCTTTTGATCAAAATCAAACTGAGAATAAATGAGGCGTCCGCCCACCCTGAGTAGTCCAGCCTTATCGATAAAGGGATCGAGCTTTCTTAAGGGTTTGGGCACAAGGACGATTGCAAGAGGTTAGAGATATCCTCATTGAAAACTTTATTTTGCAATTGTTTTACAATACAAAGAAGTGTTTGAAACAATTCATAGTCCGTTAACGAACCTTTTTTTAACTATTGGCGTTATTTTAAAATAGAAGCTAAGAAATCGCCGCCAATAGGTAAGTATACGAAGTATTTTCTGCAGGCATGAATATCTATTTAGACTCTCGCTAATTGTATTATGACTCTTTCACCAGGTCGCCAGGAGAATGGTCGCCCTTTCTTCCGGTACTAGTTCATCAAGCTCACAAAGCTCATTTTTAGGCCATTCTTCAGAGGGATGAGACAACCACGACGGCCCCGCCCACCATAGGGAACAATGAACCAATTGTGAGAGAAAAATGGGACGACAAGCAAGGTCAGCTGGGTTATCCTCGGAGTTAACGTAAAACCAACAATCAGGAGCAACATGGTCTTGGATCTGACTTACTCTATTTGACACAAAGGTCCACCAGCGGTGAGGCGATGACTTTATCCAACCTAGATAGATTTTGTACACATCGGGTATATTATAAACATTCAGTACATATTTGAATAATTTAGAAGCCATTAAGGCGGCACTTAACTCCAACTTGGGAAGACTAAGCCGTTTGAGTGGAGATACTTCACTCTTAGCATAAAGAAGGTAAGTAGAAATTTGACCATCTGACGCCACTAGATGATAATAAATACAACTTTCATAGCCTAGTTCGGAGGCGTCTCCAAAGGCATGAAACTCCACGCTAATATAAGTAGAGATGAAACAATAGCGGGGTATCTCTAGTGTCCACTTTTCGACAATATCGGCGGGCACGTCACTGTCCCAATCGATGCTACGAGCCCATAGAGACTGCATGAGCATAACTAAAAGACAGACAGAGTAGTCCAATAGGATCAAATATTCTAGAGATTTCAGAAAGTATAGCCCTCTTTGTACAAACGGAATTAAAAAGCTGTATGTCATAGGAGAAAATATCCTTCTCAGGAGACCATCTGAGTCACAAAATTTTTAGGTAAGGATCAGATTTAGTGTCAAGTGCTAAAGGTTTTTGTAGGATATCTGACGGAATAGTACTTAAGAACGAAGCACTATTGCTAGATCATTTTCTGAGGAAAAAACCTCCCTCAGCCAATAAGGCAATCAGTTGGTTTTTAATATCCACAGCATCCTCTAATATTGCCGCAGCCTAAGGAAATTTATCTTTACCTTCAATTGCTAACTGTAGAAGAGACCTTAGAGCAAGAAAAGGCGCAAAACTAACTCCATAAGTAACAGTTTTGAGTCTGAAATCTTGTACAGGTTCTCTAGGGGAAAATCTCCATAAAACGCGGTGATAATCCATATGACTAACATGAACAAGTATTTGGCGATACATCATTTTGACATCAGCAGAAAATACTCGCAATTTCATTTTGTAGTTTAGGACCAGTTTACAAAGTATCATTTAAAGATTGACCTTGAGGACGACAAGAGGCTACTATTAAGATTTTTTTTTGTTTTGCTCTAATAATGTGCAAAATGAATGAGGACTTGTTAATTTTATTGGACTGATTTTACCCATTACCACCCAGTCAAATAATCTATTGAATGCAATAGGTTCGAACTCGTTACCATGCACCTTTTCTGGCAACAAAATGAGAGGAAATACATCGCAACCAATCAAGGCATGGGCCCAGGAGTATTATAGCTATCATTAAAAAGCTTTAGGTGAATCAAATGCGGCCAATTTTTGTGCTGAAAAGATGTGGAAGGCATAGACGAGCAGATCTGAGGTAAAATTATACACTCCATAGTAAAGGATGGTGTATCCTTACCAACTGGGCAGACTGTACAATAGGTAACACGCCATGTCACCCAGTCCATTAATGGGAATGTTGAGACGAGAGCGAGATAATCCTAATTTCCTAAAACCTTGTTTAGATATAAAAGTACCTTGGCTCCCACTGTTTAGTAGTACCCTAAATGTATGGGCATGTCCTTGGCTGTCCAAAAAGTCAACTTTTGCAGTCGCAAGAAGCATCAATGTATTATTAAATGTAGCAGAATTTACAAAAGTAGTACCACAATATGGGGGATCACTAGAAGGTTCCTTAATAACAGGAGGAACATTGTTACTAGAGGGACTACGTTCATTATTTTGCGGTGCCTCAAAATGGAGTAAAGAATGATGGCGGTTCATACACGACGTGCAAGTCTTAGTAGAATTGCATTTAGCAAATTTATGAGATGAACTCAAGCAGTTTACACACATACGATTGCGTTTCACTAGCATGTAACGCTCATGAGGAGTCCGACTAAGAAAAACCGAGCAGGTATAAATTGAATGCGGGCTCTTACAGATACCACAATTGGGGGTAGATCCACTATTAGAAGAGGTATTAGTAAAAAATGCTTTGGTAGGGTCCCCATTACTCCTAGAACTTAGCTTATTATTCCAACTCTGTCCAACATTTTTTTATTTATTTTCTTCCTTCAATGTATACTTTACAGCTATTATTTAGAAAGACCTTCAACTGTGTGAAATTAGGCATATCGAATTTGGCATGCTCCATTTCAAATCTTTGCAAGCTATCAAAATCAATTTTTAATAGGAGTAAATTAAAAAGTAAAAAATCCCATTCTGTAGTAGGAAAGTTCAGCATTTTTAAGGCCTCTACGTTTTCACAAAATTTGTCCAGAACATTCCGTAATGCACGATTACTGGGATTCGAAATTTTGGGAATATTCATTATTTCATTCAAGTAATGAGTGGACAAAAGGCGTTTATTGTCGCATCTTTTCACTAAAGTATCGTACGCGACGGCATAATTGTCATCCGTTAGGGAAATACTTTTTAATAAATTAAGTGGTTCCCCAGTAACAAAGGTAAACAGTAACTGGAACTTTTGTGAATCGGAAAAATGATTTAGGTTATGCACAGCGCTCCTATATAAATAAAAAAATGTTGGCCATTGTTTTAAATTTCCTGAAAAAACAGGCATATCTAAGCGCGGAAGGTTAAAGTTTATGTGTGGCATCGGATTTGGATTAAACTCTGGTGGTGAGGGCGGTACCATCATTGATACATCGAACTTGATACACAGTTCATTAAAAATGCCTTAAATTGAGAAATATTGGTCGTCAATTTCAATTTGAATTAGCTCCTGCTGCTCAAGAATTTCTTCTGTCATCTTTTTATCCGAAACGATGTCCATATGCAAGCGGTCAAACTCATTATAAGTAGATTCTAAAGCCGAATACCGTATTTTAAAATCATTAATTTTAGAAGGTTCTTGGGTAGCAGCAGTAGCTAAGTTATAAATTTCGTATAATCTTTTAATATAGACCTGTCTTCTATTTATTTTTATTTCACTCATGACTAAAATTATTTTTTTAAATCTCTCTAATATCCAAACAATTACGAAAAAGCAAAAAAACTCGAAAATCTAATTATGTCGACAAAAAAAACTAATACTGTACCAGCATACGTCCTCTAGACTGCACCAATATCACGATCGATAACAAAAAAACAAAATCTTATTTAAAAATAAAATTAAAGGCGCAAAAAACATTTAAATCCTTATCTGTTTTCTCAAACCCGAGCCCGACTTTATGCATATAAGTGCTAAATAAAATACAAAATAATAAATCAAGTTCTGTTCAACCAATATTGAAAAACTCAAAATGGGGAATTATAAAAATTGTTATTATTTTTAATTTTTTTAATACCAATTTTTTAAGAAAAATCCGGTTCGTAGGACCATATGAAAGAAACTCAATGTTTCCTTGATTTCCCTTCACAGGAATCGAGGGTGTAATATTAGTAAATATTCCGGGAATGGTTAATAATAACAATGAGAGCAAGTAAAAAACAATGACGAATGAACCCTTAAGTTAATAATAAATAGTGGCCTACCTTCTGTGCGGTCTATAAGGTAAGAGAGCGGTAGCTTGGTTTCAGCTCTCCACGCAGCGGTCCATATGCAGTAAAGTATAGTGGGGTCGCCATACACACAGGCGAGAACCGATCGCGCGGACTTGGCCTATACCAAAACCCAAGGGTTCATATAACGCGAATTTAAATAATTAATAAAATAATAAAAAAAATTGGTAAAAGTACTGGATTTAGACCAAAGTAAACAAAATAACTATTCTAGTATTGAGAAATACAAATAAGGAAATATTTGTAAATATTACGAAATTACCCAAAACGGAACATTAGCATTTAGTATCTCATCCCCACCCTTATTTTCCATGTGATTAATGATTTCATTAAGCTCAAACATCTCAACTTTTTTAAATTTAGAAAACTGTCAATTATAAGACATAAGATTTTCATAATCAGAATCACAAACAACAGAATCAACGATATTGTTAACCCAATAACAAAGAAAGAGTTAAACAATTCCGCAGTCTCGGCATCGTTTTTACTTATTTTAACATGTCCACTCACTTCAAATTGAATTCGTCTCTCAAAGGGGAAATTTTTCTATGGCTGTATGACTGATTTTAATGTCTTCCACATCTGCGTGGGATTTTTTTTTTATATAAATCGATCTTGTTATGATGAAAGTTGGTTTCTTTATCCAGAAGTAGGCTGACACAATTATTACGAAGGAGTCTATAATTTTGCCAGTTTTCTTCTATTATCCCTTCGTTCATAAAAAATCTTACATTCCAAATCAAACTAGGGAGGACTATTTGCTTTAACCACGTAAGTTGACACAGGTCTATTTACTACATTTTCACATTGATTTTTAAAATTTCTATAAATAATATTTACATCATTAGAATTCAACACAAAATCACTATTTACTACATTTTCACATTGATTTTTAAAATTTCTATAAATAATATTTACATCATTAGAATTCAACACAAAATCACAAGAAATTAGATCTAGATTTATTTTATAAATAGTAGATTCCCTAAAATTTCGACAAGACCTTAAAACTTTTGTTGAATCGAATCTGCTTTGATTTAATAGGCTTACTGTAAGAAAAGAATGATCAGAGAACTTTGGAGTATGATGCACCTTATTTCAACATCAAAATTGGTCATAAAATAATCTATTAGTGACTCACTGTTATCTGTTATTCTGGTAGATTCTGTTACAGATTGTTGAATCTCATACATATTCAAAACACCTTTGATTTTCTTACAATAAAAGTCATATTTTTTGTAGCTCAGATTTATATCTCCTACCAGAATAAACTTATTGTCACTGCTAAAAAGATCATTGCAAATATCTTGAAACCCATTTACAAAGTCGGCATCACTGGGGGCTATTCCAGTGGCTCATACCGATATCGTTACGTAGCGAATTCGTTATCGCGGCAACACCGCGGTTTGTTTTGTTGTTTCACAATGGCCGCGGCCGTGTCAATTCAACTTTGACAACTAAACTCGCACAAAAATATAACTATTGACTAATAATGTTGCTACAATGATTGAGAAAAATTAACATGATTTCTTCTGCGATGGTTGCAGTTCACACCATATTTGGAGCCCACAAAGAGTAGCACAGTAAGTAAAACTAGCTTTTGTTATGGGGAAATATTTGTTTTACTTCTCATCCCAAACTTGTACATCATAAGTTCCCGACTAGTTATTTATGAGACTGCTCTTTTAAGGTGGGTTTATATTTTATACTCTTCTGTAAAAGGAAACGCAAGCCCTTATGGCAGAATATAGATAAGCATGGCCCAACCAGTTGAGTTTACTAAAGTTTATTACCTACTTAAATTAAAGTCAGGGTGGTCGAGAATGTGATACGTTGAGGTGATTGTTTGTTTTTAATACATAAAATGTCTTTATTAAAAAACGAAAAACCGGTTGCACTATTCTGTTAGTTAAAAAATGCTTTAAATGGCCAAAGAGCTTTAAGAACATAGGTCTAACAAAACAAATAATGACAGATGCAGGAAAAATAAAAAGGCATGTTCTTTGTGTTTTTGGTGTGTATGTTCATCACCGATAAAGAAGGTATTAGTAATTAGCGAACATACTCGTAAGATGAGCCTAGAAAAAATTATACAGTAAAAGGTAGGATTCAAATTTTTCTTGAAAGAAATTAAAGCTTAGTTTATGCAACATACTTTACCAATTTTGGACTTAAAGTTAACAAGTGAGCATATATGACATATATATTCTTTGCATCAGTGTATGCATGGGCGCATTAGCAAGGGCTATTGAATCCATATATATCTTTTGAGTTCTACTAAGACAGTTTATTTCAAATAAAAACTACTGACTTAGATTCTTGCAGTTCACCAAAGAAAAAATAACTACTTAAAGCTGTGATCAGATTTTGGATAAGTACTATTTTAATAAAACTTAAAATGTATACTTCTTTTTAGGTATAACATGCTAGGGTATGTGAATGGAGCTACATGTAAGAATCATTCTAGTAGGATCAAGTCTCGGATCAAGTATAACAACTCGGGCCACAAATTAAGTATGGATGGATTCAAGTAAGACATAGACCAACCTTCCAAGGCACTAGATGAAAGTAGACAAAGATTCGATGTTCAGTAGACATAGTGAAACTAATTTTCAGAAAAAACTGATGCAATATACGTACATGTATGCTAAATGTTATTCGTTCTCCAGTTTAAAAAAATCATAAGATAACTTTTAATGAATTAAAAAGTTGTGTAAAATATAGTACAGAAATAAAATGTTATTATTTAATTCTGTTAGGCCGCATTTGTTTAAATCAAAAAATTTAAGTGTCACAGTGATAGTTATACAACATTGGACCTATTGTAACTACGATTTAAGAACTTTTTCATGAAAATTCGCAGAGTGGGTCACAGTTACTGCTCACCGCCACACCTGTAAAACTACTTTATTTTAAACATATTAATTTAAGTTATTGCAAACTTTTTAAAATAGCAGTTTTTTTTCAAGAGCCTTTAGATTGGTGTGGTGGAGAAAGTTAAGTACAGTATTATGTTATTTCCAGCTCAATGTGATTTATTATTTACCTAATAATATTTCTTCATTATTTTACATCCATTTCTAAGTTACCTAAATGATATGTCGGGAATAGTTCATAAATAAACTGTAAGAAAACAAAATAAAAGATTAAGCGTATTTTTGAGAGATATAATATAGACCGATAGTTGATATTTCGAAGAAGTAGGTACTTAAGATTTGTGTACTTATTTTTACGGCTACCAGAAAAACTAATATCTCAAAGTTATAGATTCTAACTAATCAAATAATTGCTTACCTCAGAAACCTATTTCTATAAATAATACTCTTGAAAATAAAGCTCAGTAATATAATTTAAGAAACCTACTTAGTACTTCAAATAAAGAGCCTAAAATGTATGCTGCATTTTTAAATTAACTTTAAAGGTTTACTGACTGACATGACAAGTTTTTTACAATGCATTTAGGTAAATTTAATTTTTTGGCTAGATTTATACTTTATACTAGTTTTTAATTTAATATTACCAATTTATTATGTTACAAAAGAAAAAATTGATTTGACTTGATTTTGTCACTCTTATCATTGCTATTAAAAAATAATAAAATTTGGGATAAAAAACTGATTTATTTTACTTATTGGTTTAAATGTTACTCAGAATTAAAAATTGTTTTCTAATATTTCAATAATTGGTGAATTGCATCTTTTCTTTAATCAGCTTGGGCACTGCTAACCTGAAACAAAAAATAAAATGTATTTCAAAATTTTAGGCTACTTAAGATTAAAAGCTTTCAGGTTTGCTTTGTAAAATCAATCAATTACACCAATAGTAACTTTTAATCACCTCGCCCTTTAAACAAGAGTATAATCCATCGACGTACTAGGTTAGTACATCGATGGTATAATCCGACTTATTAGACTTACATCGACTATATCTCACCAATTTTTGGCCACCAGTTCTATTGCTGTCTGCCAATTTAGATTCTTTTAGAAAAGTACGGATCAATTTTTATATTACATTCTACTTTGAAAATTTTATTATTGACTCTTTTGTTTACCCCACATCTTAATATTTAAGGTAAACTAGAAACTTAAGTGATGGTCAATGCTTATGTGAATTTGGTCCAACGCACTTTGATTTAGAAATTAAGGGAGAGAATAAAACAACTTTCTGGCTAAGGTGGTAAAAAAACAATATGAATTTGGCCCCTGTATATATTATTTATAAAAAATAATGTAAACTGTCAATCAAAAAAACTATCAAGATAGTGAATAATAATTAAAAACTTTTAACAACAAGTGGAAAAAGACTCTTGAGTTTTTCTTGTAAATTAACGAAATAAGTGTAGCTTATCCCCTAGTTACCCCAAGATCTTCAATTGTATTTAATGTTTTTTTTTTAAATATCCTGTGGACATATAAAGTTACCTTAAAACTTTATTCCACCAAGAAGTGGAAATTTATATTTGGTTGAAACGACAACAATCTTCCAAAAAATAGCCAAATTTTTTAATTTTACTGATGAATTTTTGGATTTTAAAATGTTTTCTTTTTAATGTGAAGGTAGCTTACCATATGTGTTTTGTCCTTCCTATGATTTTGCCGGATTTTGTTAAAATGTTTAGTTGCGTGGGGTAGAGTGCTGCCTGTTTAAATGTCTTCATCATACATCTTAATAATTACGAGAAATCATTGATCTGAAATTAAATTTAGAGTAATTTATTATAGGTGCGATGTATGCAAATCTATAGTCCAATTTTGTGACAAATTTAAAATGAATCTTCTCATATAGGCCTGAATCAAAATGAATAAAACTTGACGTATATTGTTATTCTTTCATGCTCTACTGATGATTAAATTTCTGTATTTGAGACTCTTTCAGTTATTGAGATATTGACCTTTCAATACGAGGAAAAAAATGAGCTAACTTTTTCATGTAAAAAGTTTAGATTTTTATAACACATTTTAGGTACGGTATTATCAATTTTACTTTTTGTTTTTATTAGTGGCATCCATAAAATCTATGCATAAAAAATGTAATGTGAATTAAATAATGCAATTTTTTTCAAAGTTATCTAACAAAAATGCATAAGATTTGTTAAATAGGTATATATGGTAACCCAGTGTCGTCCCAAAGGAAGGAGGAGTCGAGGCAAAAACTCTCTGATTCTGGTTAAAAAAACGAAATTATCCAAAATTATCCCAATAAAATGACTTCCGAGTAAAATTACATTTTATTATTATTAAATTATTTTATATATATTTAAAAAAAAATTAGACCAATTAAACAGGGTCTTTTGAAAGCTACTATTAGCTAGCTATTCTGTATATAATTTCAGATTTCTTGGCTTTATTGAAACCACAATATTGAATGATAAGCAAGCATATTATTTACAAACAGAGAAAAAAATAAATGTAGGTTTTTTTTTAACCAATACATGTAAATTATAGTATATAAGTGTCAATAATTATCAATTTTTAAAAATATTGAGAAACAAATTAATCCTAAATTGGTCGATTTAAAAAGTAATAACTCATTGCCTATAGGTACTGATGGTAAAATTTACTTTTTTTACTTACTTAGTTTTTGTTTACTTTTTAAACATGCCTTATTATTAACTCGAGATTTAAGTAAACATTTTTAAAACTCTCTATTAAAACATCTAAAACCGAGAGGCCAATACCTCCAATAGGTGTACGAAAACTCGATAATACCTGACAATACTTGACTGTATGAGACAAAATCTTAGGATAGTTTGCATTACTTGACAATAGGTGTACCTACAAATTTAAAATCAGGTGTTGGAATTGAAAACTTACCAAAACTGATTTCTATGGATAATTTATCAATATACATTGAGCAGCTAAGGTAAGTGTTTATTCCCAAACTTCATAATTTATTTTCTCTCTTATTGGCACTACAGCATGGGTCCTGCTCTTGTAGATTTTCAACAGTTCACCTAAAAAAAGAAGAGTACATTACATTACATTAAAACATTAAAACTTTGCAAACCTTATTTGTTTTAGCAAAATCAATTTGAATGTACGAAAGTTAGGTACATGATTCTTGTCTGTCATTTATCCATTTAAATGGTGATAGCGGACAGAGGGAGGGAGCTCAAAAGATCTACTATCCTGTGCAAAAGGAAATCATTGAAGAAGGGGGGATCGAATGAGAAGGGATGCAAAATTTTTGCTTGGGGGTGCATAGCAATTCAGAATAAGCCGCCTCTCTTCAACTAGGTACTCAATGCGTTCTATTATAAGTACTATCGTTTATACAAGGCATAATATTTAGTAATTTGGCGATAACCACAAAAAGTACAAGCATAATTTAAAAGTTGGTTAATTTGAACTTTATGCACTATCAATATAAAAAAAGCAAAGAAAACATTTTTGTTGGTTGATTTCAGAATGGATGAAAACAGAAATTTAGCAAGAAGGAAGAATACCTAACCTGTTTAGGTTAGGTAAAGAAAAACATTTTTTTTTGCACTTCTTTTTTGTCAATTGTGTATGTCAATTTTCAAAATTTATCCTAATGCACTATGCTTATAAACTCTTGGATAAACAGGTACTGTTAAATTTTGTATTAACACTAAAATTGTGCTTATACACTTATAACCTGCCTTAATTTCCAACTTTTTTTTCTTATAATGTTTGAATATTTTATAAAATTATTTTTCGGTTTTTTGACCACTGGTTCACCTCTTTTCAAAATGTATAAACTGAACTTAAAACTGACCTAGTATATCTTTTTGTTTACATTATGTAAGTAGTGTTCTTTAAGCACCAAAAAGAACAGAATAGAACGTAAGATAAAGTAAGTATAAGTACTTACCCAAACAAAAAATTTGGCGGCACTTCCACACAACACACAAGGTCCACGTGGGTTTTTCTTCACAAAGAACGTGGCTTTTCCGAACAAAATTCAATCAAAAATTGATAACAGTCGTCCAGCATCACATTGTGATCAGATTTTTAGTCCATATTGCATGCAAAAAGTTCATGAAAATTATCATTTTCCCGAAATTTCGTCGCAAGTTCCAAAACAGGTAAACAAACTTGACTGACTGTCGGCATTTGACAGTTCTTTTGGGAAAGTATTGCGGGTTGCGTGCTATTCACGCCTTCTTTTTAATTAACAATAAGCGATGTTGCCGTAACAGTCAAAATAATAGCGATAGAGATCGTTATCTCATAACGATAGCCCACTGGAATTGCCCCCCTGGAACTTAGTGAATGGTAAATATATCCCTCCAATTTTGATTATTTATTGTTACTCTGATTACTCTGCACCAATAATTTTTATTTGTAGTGACATCCAAGACATATGATTTGTATGAGGAACAAGGCAAATCACTTCTTATAAATAACAAAACACCTCCTGTATGGCGAGAAGACGAATTAAAACGAAAACATACATAGTTAGGAAGGCAAATTTCACCATCCTCAATATCTTTAGTTGTACGAGTTTCGCTAAATAAAATTATCATTGGTTTTAAAACTAACATTCTGAATTCATTTTTATTCGCTAAAAAACTCTGAGTATTACCATAAATAATATGACAATTCAGTGAAATTTTATGTATATTAGGATAGTTTATATGTTTTTTGCCCTCTCAACTATAGTTGGCCTATTATTAATATACCTAATTGTTTTTGTGGTATCACCCTGTCTCTGTAGCTCTTGAAGTGCGTTTTTGATACTGTTGTAGTAATCCCTTTGTTTTTTAGTCTGATCTCCAAAAATCTTTACTGCGTCTGATAGGCTAGATCTGTTTCGTAGGACATTAACAACATCATTTCGGTCTTTTAAAATAACTCGGACCAATCTATTTCTTCCTTGTTGATTTTGTCCAACTCTGAACACTTTAATGCTGCCCAGATCTATTGTCAGATCTTTTACTTGATTTATGTCGCCATTTCGACGGTCTAAGGCCGAGGATGCTTGTGATTCCATTATATTAGCAATCAAAATGTTTTTTATCGCCTTCTACGCTCTTGCAACTCAGACAAAACTGCCTCAGAGGGATCATACTCATTTGCCAATTGACGACCCTCACTGAACAAAGAAGAAGGTTGACCAGTCCCAGACATATTGGAACCAAGCACCACAGAAGGAGCATTTCTATTTTGTAGTATTTTGTTTTCATTTTGGAACAAATGATTATCCTTTTCAAGTGATTCAATTGTGTTTTTTGTTTGAGTAATTAATTCTTGGTTTTGAAGTCTCTCTTTTTCTGCATTATCATATTTTTCGCAACAGTTCTTTTATTTCAGCATTGAGAGCCTCTATTTTCTGCTTTAGAGTTATTCGATTTTCCTCTAATTTCTTGGCCTTTTCTTTCAGTTCACCTGCTGTCTTTTTCCAGGCTTTTAAGTTATCCATAAGTTTACTTTCATTTTGAGATAATGATTGGCAGGTTGAACAATAAAACAGTAGAGACCGCTGGGCCAAAACCAAGGTATCAAGTTCAGTTGATGTCAAATGTGCACATTCTTTACTAAATACTTTTTTACACATATCGCAGTTAGTTCCAAAAATTTCGGTTTCTTTTGGTCTTCTCTTAAAAACACAAGCTGTTTTGCATTTACTACACTCTAGATCAGCCATATTGCAATTCGACCTCTTTTATTTTTCTGAGGGTTCACAAAAAAACTGTTAATAAAATTCGAACAATATTTGGTTGCTTATCTTTAAAGATGAATTTAAAAGCTTTTTTAGTATTACTTTTATCCAAACACAACAAAAAATTGTAGTATCTTGCACAATCACTAAACAAACTGTTTCAAAAGTATTATAAATCAATTCATCGTATCATATACAACATATTTTCACCGAAAATCGATCTTTGATTACTAGTTTTAACACCAAAATTTTAATAAGACAATACTAAAATCACGACCGATCGCAAATACGTTTTTACTATACCGTCTTTAGTAGGTACTTACAAGTAGGTACTTAGAAGATGTTGAAAATGCTCCTCATTAACTTTCGAACAAGGTATTACTCAACAATATGAGTTAGTAGTAGGCAAAAAGTGGTGAAATTTATTATCATTAAACATGTTTTTATTTGAAATCGATAATTTAATTCATTCAAAAGTAAGGGGAAGTATGCAAACTATAGTCGAAAATACTCATAACTCTGTAAGTGGTAAACCGATTTTTTTAAAAAATAATACTTTAGATAGAGAATTAAAATACCTTTTAAACAAGGTATCACTCGACTCCTAATTCTATTTAAAATTTTAAAGTAGTTATTGACCTTATATCATTAAACATGTTTTGTATTTGAAGCCGATACGTCAATCCGCTCAAGAGTTATCAGGGGAGGGGGACTTTTTACGTCCGCACTGTATTATTCTGGATTAAACCATCAAATGGGAGGGACAAATGAAGAGAGGGCGCGTAAAAAATGTTTTATATATGTACATATTGCCAATACGACTACACCGATAAAAAATACTTACCTATACTCGAAACTGAAAAGAAAAGACGCAATGGTTTTTTATAGTCCTGGAACCTGTGTTAAAAATCATGGATCCCGTGTGCACGTATATTTAGACGCATTGCGACATACTTTTTTTTGTGGGAAATGCTTCCGCAATTAATAATTTCTATGGTGGACTAACGACATTTTGTGCAAAGGGGGTCTATGACGTCACCAAAGATGGCCGTCGTTTTAACTACAAATTAATGGTGTTAAATTGGTTTTGGAGATATAAGTATAAGTTTCTTTTATGCTTTCGCAAAAAAGAGATGTATATATCAGACCTTCTTGAATATTTTATTTTTTATGACCATTTATGTGTCTTATACAAAAAAGGTAAATAAAAAAAAAATTCAGTTTTAAACTTTCTAAAAATGTTTATGTTTTATATAATTCCCAAATTCTCGTTTCGGATAACGTACACTTAGTAACCCTACTAAAAATTGCGTCGTCGTAATCCAAATGACGGCGGCAATTTATATGTCAAAATTCTAAATATGGTTTATTTCGTAGTAAAAATCCACTCAAAAACCGCAACTTTAAAAAATCATATCTCGAAAACCTTAAGACCTACAAGATTTAGGGTAGTTTAAACATTGTTGGAAATTTCAATATCTGCAACATATAAAAATTTCAAGCACTTTCACTGATGCGAAATTTCCCATGTATTGTGTGCGTCCTCCTTTAAAATATATTTCTGGTATTACTACGCCACTGGTAGTAATACCTTGTTAAGCCACTATAAAAATCTTAAAATTTTTGTTCTTTTCGAGTCGAAAAATACCAATCGTGCAGACTTCTGTCTAAAATACCTCGAACACGATTGTAAATAACTCAACTTCGATTAATAGACTGTAGGGATTTATTTTAACTTTGCTTTTTCGTACAAGATACTTTTACTACAAAATAAATGTCTTTAGTTTTTGACAACGACATGTTAATGGGTTGGATTGAGAATCCGCGTCCGCGCTCAAGCGAATCTTCTCCAAGGTGATAGATAAAATTCATCAGCAGCTAGTCGGTTGCTTTTAAAGCTTGAGTCGATCAATCAGGAGCTACTGCATATAGTGCATTTTTATAACACTGAACTGAATCCAATGGAAAGCTCAGTTGACCACTGATGGCAGAAACAGACAGATGACACTTGTGGTAACAACGATTGATTTTTAATGGAGTATAATAATACAATTTATACAATATAACAGTTTCTGATGCCACCGGCATTTAGCAATACTTATATCTTATCACTCCAGTTTTTAAACTAAGAAGTAATTTTAATACAAAAATGTCCTTTTGGATGACACATGTCATAACCGCTGCCAGCCCGAAATTTTTGAAATTAGAATGCCTTAAAAAATATTTATACCAATTTCTACGCCTCTGGTACTGTTAGTGATATGACCTTGCCACTCCACCATATTTTTTTTACATTTAGGAACACTCTGAATGCAAAAATACCAACCGTGAAAACATCTGTCAAAAATAGCTCGATCAGGAACATTTTGTGAAAAGGTGTTATAATTAAAATGAAATAATATAACTGTAAATTTTAGCGCCACTGGCAATAATACTGTTAATATATTGTTGCTTCACCATATTAATTATTTTATTTTAAAGTAATTCTAATACGACATATGTCGAAATCGCTGTCCTCCAGGGATATTGGAAAAAGGATAGGTATATGAAGGTTAACAAATATTTCCATAAATTCCTACGCCGCTGGTATGAATAATTTGTGACTCTACCACACAAATTTTTAAAGCTGAATAATATTTGAATCTAAAAAGACCAACTGAGCAGACATCTGCTAAAACTACGTCAATCAGAAATATTTTTAAATAAAGGGTAGTAAATAAATAATAAAAAACCAATTTTTGAGTTTGGAAATCACTGGCTCTAACAAAATGATTTTTTGACCCCAGAAAAAAAAATCGAATTTGAACTTATTTTCAATGTAAAAATATTAGTTTTATTGACATATGTCAACAGGACTGTCAGTGAGTAATATTTGAGCAAATATGATGAAATGGCACAAAAAATAGCAAGAGATTTTTAATATAAATTTAAACGAAATATCTCTGGTCAATTTAGTAATACTGAAGAAAATTTTGTATCACTTGGTCATTTCGTCGAGAAGGTAATAAAATAAATCGTTTAATAAATTAAATCATACAAGATTTTTTTAAACGTAAAATTAAATGATGCTATAGGTACTCTTTGCATAATATCTCACAACTCCAACATAAAAATTCTTAAATTTGGAAGTAATGTTAAGGCAAAAACGTAAATAATGTTGACATATATCAAGACGGCTGTCAGTCAGAAAGATTTAAAAATAATGTGTCCCGACATTTTTAAAAATATTTCTTGAATTTGTATGCCTCTGGTTTTAACAAAATGAGACGCAACTTTGTCCTCAATGTATCTAGTAAAGCTGTGCCAAGTTTGGTGTCTCTAGATTACACAAGTGCGGAGTTATTGCCAAAAACCCGTTTTAACACCATTAATTTGTAGTTAAAACGACGACCATCTTTGATGACGTCGTAGACCGAAATTATTAATTGTGGAAGCATTTCCTAGAAAAGAAAGTATGTCACAATGCATCTGAACATACGTGCACACGGGATGACATAGGCTGCAGAACTATTAAGTAAAATAAAATAATCTATGTTTGACAGCTCACAGACAAAAATTCTGAAGGCGTCCAATATTTGAGTTAATGTTTTTAAAAGGACAATTTATTGCCTTCAAGTAGCTGTAAAAACTTCAGGAATCCCCTGAAAAGATTTAAAAACACACGAAAAAATATGAAGCGTGACATAATTTTCGTTACTTTTTACGTTTTTAGCAAAAAATGTTTGTTGTTTAATTTTATTAAAACATGGGGGCCCCCATGTCTTGTTAAATTTAATATTTTAGCGTGTTATATAGCCTTTTAGAAATTATGTTTGGTAGATCTGTAAAGGGAATGTGGATTAAAAAAAATCTGAAGTTAGGGAACTGGAGTCTAAAAATTGAGATTTTGTAAATTTTGTTGTGATTTTCCCGTGACATAAATTTTCACTTTTTTCATATTGGCGAATATCTAGGACCTTTTGATAAAAATTTTAAAGTTAATTATCATAATCCGTTTCATAAGTGGAAAATAGTATATTTTTTTAGTATAGTATATTTTTTTGTAAATATATCTAAATTTCAATTTTATAATTTTTTATACAATTATCTGATATTAAAGGCCATTTCTTAAGGTTTTAAAAGGTTTAAAATTACTTTATGTCATAAACAAAGTTTAGAGCGTCGCGACGCTTAGCAGACGCCGTCGCCGAAAAAATGTATATTGATTTGGTGGTTTCCGGAGTTATGCCTAAGTATGGGCCAAATTAGACCAAAATCACCAAAAATCTTCCTATAGGTTTGAAAAAACCCCCGACTATTACGGTATAAATTAATATATCTTGGACAATATTTTACTGGGTAAAAAAACACATAAGTTCTTGACGTGTGGTTTTTGTGTCTTTTCACGTCAGTTACTACCAGTTTTCACTGTAGTTCAGCAACTCCGAAAATTGTTGCCAACTCATACAATAAATATATTTGCCACTGTCTAGGTTTCTGTGGAGCTTCAGAGAGAGCTTCAACATAACGATGAAGGTACAAAGGTTTTAGCAAAGTAAGCAAGAAATACCTTTTCCTGTAACGACAAGTATTATAGTTTTTGAACCATATAAAGGCCTCATATCTACTTCTATTCGTACCTTACTTTCGACTACTTCTTAGGCATCAGTTGTTTCTTAGCGTACTCGGCAGCATCCAAAATGCTAATAGAAAGCTAGAAATTTTTATTTCCAGATTACACTTACTAAGTTTATAAGCACCTAAAACTGCTTTTATATGAGGACGGTTTTAAATAAAATCGCCTAAACATTCTTGATTAAATATCAATAAATGTCAGTTTAAAAAGAAAAAAATTACATATCCAAGTTAATAAAAAAATTTTCGGTAAAACCATGGTTGAGTATTTCTTTTGGTTGAAAGAAATCCGCTAAAGCGTTTTTAAAGTATTTATACTGACCCTAAAATGGCTTTTAAAGCGATAAGCCCAAAATTTTTACCGTATTTATATAAAAGCATTTTTAGAGGCCCCTATAAACAAATTAACTTTGACGCCAAGACAAATCAATACAACGAAAAACGGCGATAACTATTTGCTGACTTAAGTCACATAGCAACAAGAAAACAATGAAAAAGCTTTACACCAGCTATCAGCAACCCGAAGCTTGAATCCTAAGGCGTTGCCTAGGCATTATTACATAAAACTGTATTAGAGTGCCTGCAAGTCAATTAAAAGATTTAAAATATTATGGATCTACACTATATTAGCAATAATGAATTTAGAGTGCTCAAAACTGAACTTAGCACACGTGAATTTTTTTTCCACATGTTATTTTTTTGTTAAATATAGTACTTTAGTTTTGATTATGTTCATTAAAAACTCTTTTTTCTAAAGAAATTCATAAAAAACACACGGAAAAAAAAATGAAGTAAAAAATAATAAATAGAATTAATAAATTATTTAATAATATATACCACACCTATCCAGTATTTTAAAAACTAATATCTAAATATAGTAAGTATTACTTTGTAAAATTCAGGATATTTAAATAGTAAAATTTTGTTTATGAATTCAAAATACTACACAGAAAGAAATACATATATTATAATTAAAAATATTTTGTTTTAAATTTAAAAATGTGTTATATTATTCGAAACAATCCGTTTATGGCCTTTAAAAATCTTGGTATTTTAGAAATAAAAATAGTTTCATTCAAAATAAAAAGACAAATATATTATAATTAAAAACCTCACGTTTTTAATTCAAAAATACGTTATATTAATTAAGACAATTCGTTTATTGTCATTTAAAATGCTGGAATTGTAGGAACTAAAATAACTTTTATTTAAGTCAAATATATATATATATATATTATAATTAAAAAAGTTGTGTTTTACTACTTTTGAAATCTTGGTATTTTACACATAAAAATAAGTTTTTTTAAAGTAAATAAATATATTAATTTTAAAAAATTTTATTTTTAATTTTAGTATCTGCAAAATAATAATTTTTAAAAAACGTTTAATACAATTTAAGTACAAAATGTTATTTTCATTTTAAAACACATCGTTTTTAACTGTAGGTAATAAATAGTTTTGCAATTTAAAAAAATACTTTCGAAAAAAAAAACATTATTGTTATAATCCTGAACGATATTTATTCAAAAAACAGCATGTTAAACAGGCACATTTAACAAAAAACTTTCTAAACATATGATAATGGATCTTATAAATTGAAACTGTAATACAGAATTAAAACTAAAGTTCTTTTAAGCTTAGTCTTACAGTAGAAAGCACAGTCTAATGAAAAGATCTTCTATTCTTAACAATATTAAAAATACAAAACAGTATTAAAAAACTAACTTAGTATTGTCTATACCTACGTCTTAAAAAAAACTACTAAGTAGGTATACCGACTCCTTATTTTGAAGCCGCAAAATAGCAGTAAAGTTACAATTATTACCAAATAACAGTGTCGCATTGAACAGGACTTTTTAAGTCATTTCTTATCATAAACAAAATATTGACACTCTTAACCAGCACTTAGTGCGTTGTAAGTAGTTTCGAGTACTTCCGGTACACGTCAGGAGTAGTTGTTAAGCAAATCAAGACACATCCGTCGCGTTTCACGATCGACAACGGAATGAAGCTTTTTTAAAATTTGTAATCAATTTTTAAAAATACTTTTTTCTAAAATTTAATATCTATAATAGTCCATTCATAAAGAAGAGAGAGTAGTAAATAGATTTAAAACCCATTTTCTAGAGCGTATCATTGGCGTAGGTGTTTTACTAACATTTAAATTAAAAAAAAAAATAGAAAAAAGACAGCAGTTAAAAATATATATTATATTTTAACCTTATAGAGAAATTGTTTATTATGCGTGTTCTGATTTTGCACTATAATACGTAGGTATGCAGATAATGTCATTATTTTGTTTCAGATGCATAATTAGAGGATTAAGTTTAGGTGAGGGTTAAATAGCAATATAATTTTATGATTTTAAGAATTTTAAATTATTAGCAATTAATCCAATAGAATTAATATGGGCTCAAATGAAAGGGTATGTAGCAAGGAATAATACTACCTATAAGTTAAAGGATGTGGAGGTGCTTTTTTAAGAATCAGTGAAAAAAATAACTCCAGATAATTGGTATAAATGTGTGCAACATGTTTTAAAAGTAGAAGAAAATGAGTGATGATGAGAGCATATACTGTTCTTCTGAATCTGAGTAATTTATTCCTATTTTATTTTTGACTGGTTTCAAAGAAACGTATCTACCTCTATTTCATTTTGTAGTTTTGTTTTGTAGTTATAATAATTGACAACCATAATATTTTTTTTATGTGCCAACCATTTGTTTAGCCTTAATTTAATTTTTAGGTGTGCTTATTAATTATAGTTAAAACGCCAATCCGTTTTTGTATATTTATTATTATTTTTATTCTAAAATGTATTCTTATTATTTAATTTATAAGTTTTTTCTAATAAAGTCATTTGTTTTATTAAATTTCATAGAACTTTTCACATATTTAATATTTTCTTCACTAATACCTATATACCACGGTACTTAAAATGTAAGTTTCCGCCAATTGCGGCGCATATGAGAATAGTTGATCGCTTGCCTTCTATTGTTCTCGGTTTTGGGTTCTATTGTATTCTCCGGTCGAACAGGGTGAGGTATATAAAAATAAAGAATTTTTACCTGTGGTACATTAGAAAATTTTTAAAAGAGAAGAAAAAGTGATTGATCACTCAGTACAAAATTTATCCAAATTTGCATTTTTATTAATGTCTCTTCTTTATGAACGGACTTTAATATTTTAAAAAAGAAAATAAATAAAATTATATTAGGTTTTAATATGATGACATTTAAAAAAAAAATTGTTTTATAAGGAATATTTTTTGATATAATGTTTATTAAAATTCGTATTTTGAAAACATTTTGTAAAATACGTATTTTTATTTTAAATAAATTGTTTTTTAAAATTTTCGCGTACTTCCGGTCAACGTCGGTGGCAGTCGTTGAACGAATCAAAGCACATCCGTCGCGTTTCACGATCGAAGACCGAATGAGGCTTTTTTAAAATTTTAAATCAATTTTTAATATTTTTTGTAAAATATAATATCTCATATTTTAAAAAAGCAAATAAATAAAATTATATTAGGTTTTAATATGATGACATTTTTCTTTTTAAAATGTATTTTATTAGAAATATTTTTTAATATAATGTTTATTGAAATTTAAAAAACGCTAATATTACTTTTAAAATATTCGTATTTTGAAAATATTTTGTAAAATACGTATTTTCACATTTTATAAATGATATTTTCGAATTTTTGCGTACTTCCGATCTTTGTCGGGAGCGAGCGTTGAACAAATCAAGACACCATCTCCCGCGTTCCACGCTCAAAATCAGAATGAACCTTTCTCAAAATTTGGAAGTTGTTTTGATTTTTTTTTAAATTCTAATATACTATAATTATGTTGTCATTTTCTTTTTAAAATATTTTTATTACACATATTTTTAATATAATATTTAACTCAATTTAAAAAACGCTTGTATTACATTTTAAAATATCTGTATTTAATTTTTTTTTTAAATACTTTTTTTAATTTTTAATAAATATTATTTTAAGCATTAAAATTGTAAAAAATTTATTTTCAGTTTTATGTTGATATTAATAAACGGTATTTTCAGTTTCTGTCCTTCGAGTTTCGCGATCGAAAACGAAAAGAGTTTTTTTAAAATTTAAACATTTTAAAAATATTTCTTGTTAAATCTACTATTCTGTTTATTATGAGAAAAACATAATAAATTGATTTTTGGTTTATATAAGCAAGCATTTTAGGGCATTAGAATTGAATAAATTAAGTATATTAAAGTTTAATAAATGCATATTAAGAATAATGTTTAGATTTTATTTCTTAATTGTCAATAAAGAGAAAATATTTATATTCAACATATTTTTGTTTCACTTTTCTTAATAAAAATATTTTAATTTTTAAAATAATAACCTTAATTATAAAATTATATTTGAAACAAAAACCTCCTGATTTTTAAACGTAATAAATTTATATTTAAAACAAATATATTTTTTTTTAAATATGATTTATTAAAAAATACAATGCATTTTTGTCCGTGCACCCGTAGGAAAAAAATTGTACCTAACTCTTGCGGAAAGTGCCTTTTCTGCTTTTGACCGCTTGCCCGAACTTCGTTCCGCGTCGTTCATGCAACTGCCATCGCGTACGTAAAAGTATTACTTTCCGCACTAGTTAGGCAAATAACCATACATGGCGTGTCTGCGTCCATGCTTTTTTGAATTCATAAAGTGTCTGTCCATGGATACATGGTTTAATTCTAAGGTTTATCTATAGTCGCCTGCGCTTCGACCATGTCTGATCCATGTGTGTTAAGTTATTTATTATTTATGTATGTGAAACCATTAAATGATATTTTCGATCAAAGGAAGCTAAAATAAATAAGGTAAAAAAAGAAATGGCTGTTATTAAACACTTATTAATTATTTATGTGCTTAGCCTTCACCATTTTAAAATTCCTAATAATTATTTATTATTCAAAAAATATTTTTAATAACACATTAGGTACCTACTTATAAGCTTTTAAATTATAAGTATTCCGAAGTTATATTGGAAATATAAAAATCATCACACAACAAAATATGTTTTTGTTATACCTTCATCAAAAACATGATTTTAGTAACTGTCTGCAGATATCTAAAGCATGGCTTTTTTGGGTTACCGATGCAAAATAGTAGTTTACCTAACTAGTGCGGAAAAGTCACTTTACGCGCGAGTTAGGTACAATATTTTTTCTACTTGCTTGATTTAAGTATTCATTTAACCCAATAAAAAGAATTTTAAATCTCTAATCTTTATTTATCGTGACTAAAATGTTTACCTAACACAAAAAAGGTAATTTTGGAAAATATACCAATATATTTATTTTTTATTTTTGGTTGAGTGCGGAAAAGTACCATAAACTTAACTTTTCCGCACTAGTGCGGAAAAGTGAATTTTCCGCACGCTAGTAGAAAAAAAGTTTTTTTTCTTATGGTAATTTTCCGCACTCAACCAAAAATAAAAAAATTAATATATTGCTATATTTTAAAAAAATGTCTTTTTTGCGTTAGGTAAACATTTTAGTCACGATAAATAAAGGGTAACATTTTCAAAATTACTTTCGAGTAGAAAAAATATTGTCCCTAACTCGCGCGTAAAGTGACTTGTCCGCACTTAATTGCTGGCCGAACTCCGCTAATCCGTCGTACGGCCATCTGCAATCTTGTGCGGAAAAGTGGCACTTTCCGCACTAGTTAGGTAAATTACTATTTTATCATGGGTGCGAAAAAAGATTTCTGTCCGTTTTTTACCCAAAATTAAAGAGAAATAGCAGAAAATAGTAATATTGAAAAAATCCAATTATTCTTGCCTAAAAATTAAGCCAGTTTTACCAAGTATTTACGAAAAAATCATTTAAAAACATCGCCAAAATATCAAACTGTCAAAGATTAAAACAATGAACGTCACCGAGTAAAAAGGCGCATCGCTATGGAAACCATTGTTATTTCATTTACCCGCCGCCTTGATTTGTAGTGTAAAGATGGTGTGTTGCGAGAAGTGATCTTCGTTCGAGATTTTTAAAAGTATTTTCCTGTTTTTTTTTAATTTTTTTTAAAGATATTAAAAAAAATAGTGTTGAAAACTCGCGGCTAAAATGTGATTTTTTTTACTCGCGTTTTTAAATATTTCGCTGCGCTCGTTATTTAAACCAACGCTTGTATAAAAAGCACTATTTTAGCCTATAGTTGTAAAAACTACTATTTTATTCGACTGCTTTCGAAAATGAGATTTTGCACACGAAAAACTCAATTTTGCTCACAGATCTGTCATCCTTGCACACTGATGTGTCAACTTTGCACAATAATGTGTCATCTTTATGCAGGGTTTTTTAATTTACTTAAATACTCCCCTCCACTCCCCTCATAGGGGGAGAGGGGGTGCCTAATAACCGGAACTATAATCGCATATCAAATTTGAATTCAACCGGAAGATTTGACCCGAACATACATACATACATACAAGTTAAATAAAAGCTTGTAAAAAACAACTTCGCGCGTGGTCTTTCTTGTGACAACCAATTTGTTTTTCCATTAAAATGATTGTAATATACAAGTGCATGTATAACTTCTATACATCAAATTAAAGCAACATTTTATTTAACACTTTTTTTAAAATTTTGCCTTAATGTTAAAATGGCTCCTGAAAACTGCTTTAGAAAAAGAAAACTAAAAATTAGGTGTTTTATTTTTTGTGACAAAACCAATCCAAATTTTTAATTATAGAACACAATCATATGTTTCCACTGAATCGTTTGCTCTCATTTTCGACTCTCTATGTTAATTTTTAAGAAAGTTACAGCATTTTTAAAAGTACCATGCAAAAAAAGTGGTGGGAACAAAAAACGCATTTACCAGAATGACAACAAGTCAGTGATCTATGAGCTACTCTTAACAAAGTTAGCTTATCGGCATAAAGTTATCACGATTTGCGCACGAACCCCTCTTTTTGTCCGATTAGTCCATAGACTATATCGTAAAAGACTCGTTTTGAAAACCTCTTTGCACCATCGCTCGACTTGTGCTCGTATGCAAAGAGGCGTTTTCAACCTTGTTTTGTTTTTCTAATATTTCATACTACGAAGTTGAAGTAAATATAAAATATTTTTACAAAAAGTTTTCTATCCATGTGTTTCCTTTCTAATTTTGAAAAACATAAAATTTGGCTGTAAGAGCCAAGTTCAAAATATTTTCATCCTAATGAAAAGAAAATGTTATTTTGGAATGGATGTTGGAGAAGCATGACTACCATACCTCAATAGGACTTGTTTTTATGGAAAAGCTTTTTCGCGGGCTTGGCTATTTTTAACGTGTTTATGAATTGAATTTTTCCAAGGAATTAGTTTTTTTGTTTTAGTAGCTTCGGGCCATTTTGCTCCAAATTAGATAAACTAGAAGTGTGTGGAGCAGGTGTAGATTTGAGTCGGGGCCTGTAAAGAAAACGTTTCCGAACACCCTGTATAAAAACTGTTTTACAAATAACCAAATCTAGTTATAAAGTTTGAAAACCTACAAAAAAGATCCCTTAAACAAGCGGTATTGAAAAGTTTTGTTAAAATAATAAAAGCACAAAAAACTTAGACATAGAGCACTTGCAAGTTTCTCAAATTCAAAAATTATTTTAGCCTATGAATGTCAAGCAAGATTTAAATTTCGATAATTAGATGGTTTTACTGAATACCTGTATCAGAAAAAAAAAATAAGTTAAATAAACAAGTAGGTTAACTAATACATCGGACAGACGGGGACGTCGCCGAAACCAAACTTTCGGTCGAGTGATCCCCGTGAAATGGCTAGAATTCCCCTTTCCACCTCTACTACTACCCCGTTTTTTAAAGATTGTATCTCTAACTACACTACCTACATGTCTATCCGTTGCTGGTGTCTTCTAATCTCGTTCATTTACAATTACTCTTAACCTAAACTTGTTTCTCTTTCCCTTACCTTTAAATCTAAAGGCGCAATTACACAGACGAACATGCTCAAATAAAAGCTCGTGCAAAAGATCTGAAATTTTTTGCGCGAACATTTTTGTGAGCTTTTCTTTGAACATTTTGTTCGGGTAAATTTTTGAGCAAGTTATTGCTATGTATTTTGGAAACATATTTTTAAAGATGAGGATAAATATAATTTTACATCAGTGATCAGTGATCTCAATTCTTAAAAAAAATGGAACACCAACTTTTATTTTAAACTTTTGTGAAAAAAAGGCGACGGCAAGCGAAACATTATTATTGGCTATCAGTTTTGTCATACGCAATGTTAAAATAGTTAATGATGGAGGTAATAACATTTAATTCTTTTCTCTAACTTTTTTGGTTTTTAGAGAACTGTTCTGGAGAGTAGTTAGTTGTTCCTTGGGGGGGGGGGATAGGGAGGTTTAGACAGTCGGAACGCAGCGCTGTCAAACACTGCTGTAATTTTGTGTGTCAATGTTCATTTGACCAAAACCCCCTCTCACTAGTCGGTTTTTACCTTCTCCTAATCCAGAAACAGCAATAAATAAGTGCCAATTTGTATTTTTTTTGATTCTCGTTTTTTTTACAACCCCAAAAAAGTTACAAGTATACTGGCATATCCCCTATAAAAATCAGATCAATCGAAGTTGCTTATGAGATAAAACGTGAATTTCGACATCAAATCGTTTTTCCGTCGGAAAGCACTTAATTAAAAATACCTTGTTTTAAAACTTAGTCTTTCTATTTTCAGTTAAGTTCAATGAATTCCCATAAAACTATAAAATTTAAATTTGTAAGAAATTTTTATAACCAACATTTCTTCAAACAAATTTTGCTCAACATTCTCTCCAAAATTTACGTGTGTTTTTTTGTACGCGATTTTGCTCGAACTTTTCTTTGAACATTTTGCTCAAGAGGCTCGTGTAAATGTTTGTCGGCATTTCAACATCAAAGGAAAGTTTGTCTGTGTAAATGCGCCTTAAAGGGTCATAGAACGTACGCATAAACGTTGAATATAGCACACTATTCTGTCTTTTTTTTATGTGTAAAAAAATTAAGACTTACGGATATAAGGTCTTTCAGACTTGATGTTAACTAACGTTGTTTAACTTCTGATCCATGTTTTTAAGACACCGAAATCTGCTAAAGAGAGGCAGAAAAATAGATACATTGGTAATACAACCGGACGAATCAAGGGGGGCAAGATAGAAATATTAGTTCTAAAATGTAAAACAAGAAAGCGTCCGATCCTACAACGTATCATGACCAAGTTAAACTGCCTAGTACCCGTACAAACAATCCATCAACGAGGCTAGCTAGCACTTTTGAAAACTAGCTGTTGCTTAAAATAAATAAAAGCTAACCTATCTTAATGCTGAGGAACAGCAATTAGTTCAAAGACTAGGTTATTTACTTACATTGTGTTACTTACAGGGGGAAGTTTTTTTCATCTATTTTTGTCCATCGGTGGAAATTGCGATGCCAACAGTTGGTTGACAGCTGACATATGCTATCAATCTGACATTATTTCTGATTGCATCAGATGAAGCCATCAGTTGAAATAAAAACCCGTTGGCATAACGCCCACAAGTGACAAGGTAGTATTACTGGTAGTAGCTGGATGATATATAATTATCAAAGCTATGCATATGCCGAATGGAGAGAATAGTAAAAAACCCACTTACCTCAACTGCTCCTTTCTCAAATAACATTTTAGGTTGCTACAGAGTTTTATTATTTTTGAACTTTTTTATAAGGGGTTTATAGGGGTCGTGAATATTTATAACAATATTTATAAGAAAACTTTACCATGTTAATGTTTATAAAGGTAATGGAAAAACCAGACGAGCATTATTCTTCCAAAGCAATCAGAATATTCTTATTACTATATTTATAAAACTTTTGTCTTAGGTTTTATAATATAGCAAACAAAACATTTTAAAAAGCCTCCCTATAAAACTTTTGATTTTTGGGTTTTATAATTTAGCAATCAAAACCTTTTGACGACATTTCTTATAAAACTTCTAGTGTAAAGTTGACAAGTTTTATAAGATCGTAATCAAAACCTTTTAAAAACTATTCTAATAAAACTTTTAGCTTAAAGTGGTTCAAGTGTTATAAAATAGTTAGCAAAACATTTTAAAAACTCTTCTTATAAAACTTTTGGTTTAAATTCATTTAGGTTCTATAAGATAGAAATAAAAACTTTTTAAAGATAATCACTACAAAACTGTTGGTGTCCATAGCTGCACAAGCTTTTATAAGATAGCAAGGAAAACTTTCTGAAGATTTACCCTAAGCTTTTCATGTGTAATGTAGTAACCAAAACCTTTTCAATAATTTTGATATAAAACCTTCGCTTTAAAGAGAGAGCCAAAATCACGTGACTAGGTAAATTAGCCATGCAGCAGACGCGCAAAAGGCCAAGTGTCCAATACATAAGGGGCCTGAATATTTTTTATGTTGTTCGCGCGTATGCACGATTTTAAAGCCGTACATTTTAAGGATTTTATTTTAAAAAAACAAATTTTTCTGGCCAAATTATTCGCGCACACAGACAATGACGGAAGATGCATGCTGTCGAAGAAAATTTTGGTTAGTTAAAATGGCTAAGTGGCCACTAGGACTACAGTTTACCAAATAATGAATCACTATCGAGGGAGACCAGTATAATGGTAATTACAACTTCTTGGGATTCTATAAGGGTTTTGATAACCCTTATAAAACTTGACGTAAAATATATGACTGGCAGCCATTTTCCTAAACTGTTCATAATTCAAAAATTTTGAATTTTTCGACTTTCAATTCCAAACAGTATAATAAGTTATGTAATAATAGTTGATTTATTAATCGTTCGACCTGAATTTTGTTATTTGTTCACTATTGTTTGAATTACAGGAACTTTAAGAAAACTAACCTTACTTTTTTCTCCATAAATTTGTTTAAAAATTCTTTAAGTTACGGTTTTTTTCAAGCGCGCATGTTTTTAGAAGGCAGAAATGAATTATACACTATAAAGACGACGTGGCTTATAGAATTTCTCGTAGAGAATCGATATAAACATCAATAAAATATTATAATTATATAATCTATAACCTATAAGTATTTTTCGAAATTAATATTCATCAAAAGTATTCATTTCATTTCTGTAAACATTTTACTTGATGCATTTAGACAAAGATGAAATTTAAAAAAAAACGCATGCATTGTAATTTTAAAGAAGGAAAGCAAATACCATATATATTATATGGTTAAATCAATAAGGGGCGGTGTCAAATTGGATGCGTTAAAACCCTCTGACAACCATTTGAAAACTACTTGTAGTTGGCTTGAGATTTTATAAAGGGTTGGAGAATCATTTTAAAGATATTTTTTAAAACTAAAACTCGTGTGAAAGTAGTAATGTATCCCTTTATAAAAACTGGCACTTAAGACGTATACGGGGTTTATAAGAGTCCTGAAAAGGTTTTAAAGAGAAACTAATACAACTTTTTGTTTTACTAAGTAGTTGCTAGAAGCTATTGATGGCCATTATAAAAAAATAAATGTTACTTGGGTTGGGCATCCTGAAGTGACTTTTGAAGTCAGATAGATTGCAGTTTGCAACAGTTTTCTCCACATAATCCTGCACCTTATCTTGAGCGCAATTTTGGCCGCAGCACTATTTATTTTTTAGCTCGGCTCTCAATTCCACAAAAAGTTAGATTGGGAACTGAAAAAAAGGGAGGTTATGTACTCCATCAAAACCTTCCACCGTCTCCCAGACCTGATTGCAGTAGATGGAATCAATTGATGGCATCGGAAATCCATCAGAAAAATATAGTAACTTGATGGATGGAGTATGAAAAATTTAAGAACCTGATTGTTGCCACCAGTTGCTGTTTGGTGGAAAAAAACTTCCCCGAACTAAGGACATTTTCATACTAACCTTCACCGATTCTAATACGATTTATTTATACAAAAGCGCGTCCATGGTTGGGGACGTGTCGCACAGTTCACTTTTTGATTGATTTTAAGAAAAAATTATACTCTTTTCGAAAGTTATATTTTTGTGTAGTTATCTTCTATATATGTCCTACTGTCAAAAATATGTCATTTTTTCGAAAAATGTAAAAAAAAATATTTAAAAAAAATAAAAATTAGGGCTTATAGAGCATTTTATTTTAGAACAAAAAGTCAAACAAGCATTTTTATAGTACTAACCGTTTTTTTACAAACGTCATTTAAATTTTATCTACTTAGCACATAATTGTATTTTTTTTAGAAGTTTAGGTTTATAGAAAAATCTTGGTGCAAAGACGTTCAATACAATCGACATGATTTTAGCATTTTCTTCAACTAATTTTATTTTTATATAGAAACTACAAATGATGCAAAAAAAAGTTGTAAGGTTTTTTATCGAAAATATGTTCTCTCTCAGGTTGCCCATCGCTTTTTCGGAAAACATATTTTTTTAACTAACAGCATTAAAATTCAAAACGTGACAATTTTTCCATTTTTTAAATGTTTAAATTACGCTTATAAAAAATCGTTAGTACTACACTGAACCAAAAAAGTCACCGTTTCGTAAAACAAATTACATTGAGCCAATGTATTTTGTATATGAATTTTGCTCCGATGTAAAGTTTTATCAATATCATAATTACATAAATTTTATAGCCCAAACGAGTTATTGATTTTACTGCTGCAAGACACAGTTTCAAAAAACAGTTCTTACAATATAGAGTCTTTAAGAATGATTTTTGTGAAAGGTGTTATGAAATCAAGGATTAAGAGACATGTTTTCATAGCTTTTAGTTACAACTAAGAATGAATTTAGTAAAAGATATTATAACAAAGCTATGATTGTTTTTCACAAACCAAAACTACACTTTTTTGCACTCGACGCGCGTTTCGCTCAAGTAAAGAATAAAGTGTACTAAACGGGATGGGCCCTCTATCTTTATTTAAACTATTTCTGAATTTAATAATTTCCATACTTTCATATGCATTCAAAAATCTTTTGTGCATGTGCATGAATCAAAATTACTTTCAATATAAAAATAACTGCTACCAACAATTAGAAGAAACCACAATGGGTAATAGTTTATCACCTTTTATCGCAAACCTCTTTATGAGCAAATTTGAATCAGATATAAGTAAAGAATTTGAGTATTTCCCCAGAGTATACTTCAGGTATGTAGACGATGTGTTTGCAGTATTCAACACTAAAGTAACTAGTTTTGAAAATTTTATGGAAAAAATAAATAACAAATTTCCCACTATTAAATTTACTTATGAAACAGAGAACAACGGTACACTGCCATTTCTAGATACTTTAGTTATAAGAAATAAAAATAAATTCTACTTTGACCTATACAGAAAAGGAACGGCCACCAACAGGTATATTCCAAATGACTCTTTTAATTGCTTACAACATAAGCTTGCAAGTTTGTACTTTTTAACATATAGATTATTAAATTTCCCCTTAAACAAAGAAAGATTTAAAGCAGAAAAGAATAGGATTAGGAATATAGCTGGCGAAAACGGTTACGACGGAGGCTTAATAAATAAGCTGATAAATAGACATTCTTTTCAAAAGACCTTTCGGAATTCCAATTTTTTCAGACAAAAAGATACCTGCGACTCAAAATTTGTATCAATTCCTTATAATCCTAATTATACGAAAGGATTACAAAAAGTATTTAATAACACCGGTCGTAAATTAGTATATCAATCCGGTAACACAATAAGAAGTTTACTAAGAAATCCCAAGGATAAAACTACAGTTCCAGAAAAAAGTGGAATTTACGAAATTAGTTGCACGGATTATGAAAAAAAATATGTTGGCGAAACGAGACGCTCTATTCAAACACGTTTTAAAGAACACTTAGCATACTGAAAATACGAAAGAACAGAAAAGTCAAGTGTGGCCGAGCATGCTTTTAAAAACAATCATAGATTCACATTAGATAACCTAAAACTTTCAAAAAGTGTAGCAAACAAAAGACTTTTGAATGCATATGAAAGTATGGAAATCATTAAATCGAGAAATAGTTTAAATAAAGATAGAGGACCCATCCCGTTTAGTACACTTTATTCTTTAGTTGAGGGGAGATAGGATTATAAATCGTGATCAATCACAAATTATTAGTCTTATCTCCGTCCACTTAAAAATTGTATATAAGATAGAGCATAGGTTAATTTAGTTTTTTGTTTATCGTCTCCTGATGATGCTAACGTTGTTAACGAAACGCGCGTCGAGTGCAAAAAAGTGTAGTTTTGGTTTGTGGAAAACAATCATAGCTCTGTTTTAGTGCAACCAAAGGTTCCAAATTCCCAACATGAAAGATATTATGTATTTTGTATGCCCCGTTCATAATTTTCATAAACTTGTACATACATTGCATAACAACTTTTAAACGACAGTCAATGATCCCCATTTATTAAATTTATTTAAGGCATTGATGTTTTATTTATTTCATATGCTCTTTTATTATCTCCATAACCTGTACATACTATTAATAACAACTCTCTATAAAATGTCAAGAAACATTTTTCATTGATTTCGTAACTTCCGTTTATGAATTTCATTACTTTATATGGCAATTTTTATAACTTTTCTCCGATTTTTATAACAGTGACGTGTTATTGATGTACAATTATCTATAAAAAATTAATAAACGCCTGTTTTTAATACTATATACGATATTTTTTTCAGTGTACAAAAATGCTTATGTGACTTTTTTTGTCTAGAATGGAATGCTCTATAAGCCCAAATTTTTTATTTTTTCAAAATATTTTTTTTACATTTTGGGAAAAAATTACATATTTTTGAAAGGTTTTGACAGTAGGACGTATATGGAAGATTTTAATTTTTATCAGAATAAACATTTAGGGACGTCATCTACACAAAAATATAACTTTCGAAAAGAGTATATTTTTTTTCTTAAAATCTGAACTGTAGTCGGCTAGTGTGAAAATGCCCTTATTTCTACTAAAATGGTGCTTGAACCGACTTCTGGAACAAACGCGGTTTTGTTTTTTAGTTTGAAGATTAGAAATCAATAACGGAAGTGACCCTATATGCAGAGGCGTGTCAGATTTTTCTGAGCCCCCCCTACCCCGCAAAATTTTTTTAGGGTGCCCCCCTGTTCTACTAGATATTTTTTTTTTTTGACAACAAGAAAGTTAATACGTTAAATTTTAGCCTATTTTATTATTAGTATTCAAAATGTATGCAATTTTGAAGGAGCCGAAAGGTATTTGTGTGCGTATTTGTTTTTATATATACTGGAGAACAAAAAAAATGCAACATCAGAAATGACAAATATTTTTAAAGTAATTTATTTATATATTAATATATTAGGATGCTCTTAGTAACTGATTACATTTCCAAGAAGATTCCTCCATGATAATCATCAAAAAATTAATAACTCGTTTGTTCTATTGGGCATTGACAAAATAAGATGATCTGTATCATATCGAGAATCAAATCCTCCTTACGGCATGGCAGAGGTCATCTAAGTTTCCAGGGGAACGTGGTAAGCGACTAAGATTGTGCTCTATCATATCCCATACGTGTTCGATACATCATTCCAGTTTTGCCGAGATCTGCACCACTCCAAGCGGCGAGCCTTATGTTGTGGGGTCAAAGGTAGCACCAAAAGTGGACGGTAAGCCCTCAGCCCCATACCAAGAAATCTTCGATTAACTGTCATCCTTGAAAACATTCGTCCTGTAGCTGCAACTAGAACATCTCTTACTTGGCGTATACTTTACGGTCGATTTTTGAGAGCAAGAAGTCTGAGATGCCGTAAATCACGACCTTGTAATAATCTAGGGCGTCCAGAACCCGCACGACGCGTATAAGTCTCATCATTGGCATTAACCCTCCTTCTTGAAGTCGTTTAAATGATAAAATTGTTGGCGACCGCGAACTCTTGGCATTTTTGTTTTTTATTTGAACTGTAAGCAATTCAAAAAGACCAAAAACTACGAGAAAAATGATTTAAAATTTTCAGAAAAGGTCGTTTATGTGTTAGTTGTTTTTGAAAATGAATAGAAAAAATCTGTGAAAAAAGGAAATATTAGAAGACAAAAAATGTAATTTTGTTCTCCAGTATATTATAATCTTCCTTTTATGCTTTTTTTAAATCAAGGTGGCTAAGAGGCCCCCCCGCCTGGCGAGGCGGCGGGGGCGTTTGATACGTCCCTGCCTATATGTATGACACATTTTGATTTTTTGTCGTACATACAGTAGTGTCTCTAGTACGAGGTCACTACACTTAGGAATAAACACTATTTTTACAGCTAATTGGCAGATCGACGACTTCCAACAATTAAAACGTGCGATACGGATCAGGGATTTCACCTTGAAGAAAAAGTATTAATTAACACTTAGTCGAGATTTCTCAGCCAAGGTAAAAGAGTCACGTCTCAGAGGCCTTGGTTTCTAGGGAAAAGAAAGCCAAAACCCTTAATAGAAATATATTTATTATATAATAATAAATACTTACATATCAACTACAAAATAAAGAATAAATATACAAAAAAAAAACAGCTAAAGTCAATTACGGTGAATACTTAGTATATTTTAATTAACAGTATTTTAAGTAGGTTTAAAAGTTCGCAGGTCCCCTGCTTAAAGGATTGGGTAGCCAAATATATTCTGATGCCTCATCCTTAGGTATGTGTCACACTCTGCAATAAGGCGCCCGGATGTTTTCTCCGCCTGGCAGATGGAGTCGTTTTCAATATCTATGAGAGGTAGACGTTACCTCCGGTCAGTATATCGACAATTTATCAGTGTAAAATTAGTCAATTTTTTAAATGAGAAACTAAAACATGTTACGTCAATGTTTTCAATGCTGCTTTTTTCCCATTCCAACAGTCTATTATAAAGTAAATATATGTTGAAGGTATGATTAGGATAAAAATGAGACTTTAAAAATTGAAAAAGTGTAAAATTACAATAAACAGTTTACTACTTTACGCATTTCTAAAAAAAAATTTTCCTACGTCTATAGTTTTACATTTGATACGGATTCGTCCTGGTGTGTTAACATTTCCAATGGGTATGTGCTCCTAAAACAATTAGAATAATAGAGAAAAACGAAAATGAAATTAAAAATCCTCAAGTTCGAAACGATCCCTCTTTGTGAGTGATTCACTGATGACCCCACGCTCGCTGGTTGCCCAGGGCGAAACATCGTTTAATTATTTCGCTTTGGTTATTTGTGTGCTTCTTGTGTTATTCCACCCAAGACCTTTTAATCTTTTTTTTAGATTCTTTTCGGTTGAGGTAACTGATTTGGAGGTTTAATAACTTCTTTTTATTCTTTGTCTATTAAAAATTTAATTTTCAATACCAAGATTGTGACCCACTCTCTAATCACTCAGCAATATGCGTACCTCTTCAGTAAATCCACAAAACTAGCAGCAACCTCTAGGTAACATAACCAAAGCATTTAACGGAAAAAGGATCACTCCTTCCTGATAAAAAGATTTCTTTATCATAAAGACAGGCATTTGTTTATATGGCTGATGGAATATTTGTAGGAAAATATTTCTTCACCTTGAATTGCATCAATTTGGAAATTTTGAATAATTTGTCCCAAAAAAGGCCGACTAGTCAAAAATGGTGAAAAAAGTTTGTGTACGAAAATTCGTAAGTTTAAAGGATTATGGCCGCAAGATAACGTTCTTTGACCCCTTTTCTGGTCACTCTTGGTGGATGACCGTTTTGTTATAATAAATTCAATGAAAGTAGTAACATTTCTGCCTAAAAATATTTTAGTAAAGGAAATTTCTAAACAACACACTAAATTAATAATATGAGTTTTAGGTTTAGAAAATAGTTGTTTACCTAACAAGTGCGGAAAGTGATACTTTACCGTATGCTCCGCGTCGTTCGGTCAAGCCGTCAAGGGCGGTAAAGGTACTTTACGCAAGAGCTAGGTACAAGATTTTACCTAAGAGCATATAAAACTTCAAAAAAATCATTTTAAAACTATAAAAATTTATATTATGTAGTTCAGCACTAATATTTAAGGTAAACTATTTCAGTTATGTAAATTTTTACTTTACAGCACGGCGTGCGGTAATCAATTTAAATTGAATTTTTGTATAGTTTTACTTTACCGCACGCCGTGCGGTAAAGTAAGATCATAGGAATTTAGTTTAATTATTTATAATAATAAAAACTCGTACTAAATTAAAGATTCTATACAGTTAAACTTTACAGCACGTGATCAGTTTTGATGGTTTAATTGAGCAAAAATAATTTTATGATGGCAGCTTTAATAATTTGATACTGGGAGTCAGGAAATGTCATATGTCAACTGACTTTTTTGATAAAACTGTGATTTTAGAACTTTGTGCATTATGGAAAATGTATATTAATAAGTTTGACGCTTTTCTGGCGTGTAATGATTTTTTCGATTTACTGATTAAGAAAAGGGTGAGAAATAACCACTATAATTAGTTTAAACCCTTTTATTAATTAAATTAATGTTATTAGTTTTTCTAGGTACAGGATGTCCCAAATTTGATGGTTATAAAACGTAGCGTTAAAGATATTGAAAAACTAAATTAGTGATCCCGTCCTACTTTTTAAACAAAATTATAACACATTGTGAAAGGCACAGATCGCTATATTTTATCTTTTTTTAAATTTACCTGATTTAGATTTTTAATGTCTATAAGAGTTATTGCTTACCGTAAAATAACTGACAAACTTGGTACATCCTGTTACAAGAGTATTGTTTTATAAAATTATGTTGTCAGAAGAGAGTCACATGTGCTTCGAAATTAAAAAATATTAGAGGAAAACTAAAAATGAATAGTAAAATTTAATATAGCTTAAACGCTATCGCTTTCATTGGAATCCTGATTTTCTGGTGGAATATGCGCAGACTCTGTCAGCATTTCAATGACATCCATCGACAACGAACCACTTTTTCTTGTCTTCGATCCCTTTCTTAAGCTTGTAATTAACGGATCAGATGATATTAAAAGCATATAAATTATATCTTCCATTGTTTGAGTTCTACTAAATTTCCTAGAGTGATGTTCTCGGAAATGTTTATTGTCTTTATTACGCGCTTCTTGCGCCTCCTCAGACATTTGTCCAATAGTCATAACAGCACTGTTCACTAATAAATCACCATGAATTAATATTTTGTGGATACTTTGCGGCATATAATAACACAGGTACAGGGAAAAATACATCTGAGCAGGTTTCAGACAATATTTTTCAAACCGATACCCGTCAACTTGATGACCACATGCTAAAGCGGCAAGAACTACATGTAGCTTTTTATTGAGATTCTCATCGATGCCTGTTATACGACCTGCTGTTGTGGGGTTTCCAAAGAACCTCGGAGAAGTATTGCCATCGTTTGTCGTCCCAAAGCCAGGTTTAGGAATATCTACTAGGAGGCCCATTTCACTTCGAAATTGTTTTTGGATTTGCTTTATACGAATGTCCACAATCGCTTTGTCTTCCTTTCTTACACCCCATTTCTTATATCCAGCCTATATGAAATGTGGAGTAGGCACTCAAAACACTTGATCCAAGGATGTAGGCTGGATATGCCAAACTCTACATTTTCTGCCAGAATTGGTCTCTTCGATATTATTTATCATTTTTGGCATAGTATGACATAAGTGGCAGTTTTGGAAGGAAGAATTTGATAGCCAGCCCAAACTTTCAGGTGCTATCTTTGTTTCTTCTCTCTTTATTAAGGCAGCTTGTTTTTTAAGTAAGTAGAGAGAAAACAGAAAAAGAATCTAAAAATTTACAGCATTTCTAGAAAATTTGTGCTTTCCTGATACAGAAATGATCTGAGCGATGGTCTCCAAACTTGTCTTCTTAAGGGAGAAATATTTCAATTTTAACTAACATAAATAGTAGAACTTTTACTTAAACTTGCAGCAAAAGGAAAAACCAATAAACGTAATCTAATTATTATCCAAAGCATCTGCAACCTTTACATTAGTAACATGACAAAATAATAATCCTCCTTTTTCATAGAGGATTTACCAACAGTGTGTTGACCTTAAAATGTCTGCCAACTTATTTAGGGGTTCTAAACCTCTACTTTTTGCTTTTTCCAAGGTTAAGTTACGGTCTTAACGCAACTGGCTACTTATGCTCTTGCTCTTGTGCTTGTCGATGGGTTTTTTTCAGAAATTAAACCACTGGCAGATGCTTTGGATAATTTTAGCATTTTTGACATGTTCATTTATTGTTTCCTCATTAGAAAGTTGGGATTCCAATGCCTGGCTGTTTTGACTATTATCGCATATTACATGGGTGGTTTCTTGTCTTTTCTTTTCTTTTATTTTAGTTTCATTTGTGCTATCTTCATTTTATGTGTCGTCATGGTGTGTGGCTTCAAGTTGTGCGTCATTGTATTGGGTGTTTTTATTCATGATCATTTCAATCCATTTGCTGCAACTGCCTTCCAGTAGGGTGCTTTTCTTATTTAAAATATTTCCTTTGGTTATAAAATAAATAATAGACCAATGAGTGGTGGTTGTTTCAGAATACTTTAATATATTAAGCCCTTCTCACCACTTCAACGACCAGAGTTATTTCATAATATTATATTGTTGCCAGAGACCTGTATAAGTTTACTACATTTCACTTAATTGGTAAAATTAAACTTGGCTTAAAATTGATTAAAGAATTTTACTGAACAAAAAGACATATAGACAAAAAATAACGTAATAAAAACATGATAAAAAATGAAGATTACACAAAAGTGTGATTGTACTTACAAAAAATCCATTTTATTGTACAGGTCCCACATGCCAGTGTAGGGAGTAGATCCTAACATCCTGATAATCCTTTACTACAATAGTAAACAGATAATTTAACGCATGCTCAGTACTCACCTTGATGCCCAACCTTATTTAAAAAGTTCCTGATGACGGGACATTGCAGTGTCACATAAGACATTTTTTGAATTAGAATTGGGAACCAAGTGTTACAGAGTTTCTTATCAGAAACATGTCTAAATATTGTATGCTTTATGACAATTTTGGTTAATTGGTTTATGTATGTTATTTATATATATTTATATGCATTTTCTTTAAAAACAAACACTTCTTTCTTTTTAAATATCAAAGATGTTAGGTTATTCCCTCCTCTCCTTCTACTATTGATTTCAGTTCTGCCAATCAAATTCGCCATATTTAAAATATAAAACTAGCGCATGCGCATTTTTATCTGTTATGGTAATAGTTGTAATTTTAGTTATAAAAGTTGATAGGACTGTGGCTAAAGCTATGGCAGAGCATTAAAAAACAGTGCTTTTCACTTTTTTATGATTAAGACTGTAACAAAAATTGAACCAAACACTAAGACTATTCCTTATATGAACGATACTTCAGAGTACCACTGCACAGGATGGGCCTCCCAGTGGTTTGTGAAAGACGAAGTGTTGGTTAGATAAACGGTACACACATATCGACTCTAAAAGGTATGAATAATACTTCAGCTAAATAGGTTGCAAGCCTTTTAAGGAGCTAAGCATATTTCAGTAAAGAAAATCTCAAAAGGGTAAAAAGTGTCAAATCTTATGTCAGGGTGATTCATGATATTTCCCACCCTTATATTTAAGCTGGAAAAAAGTTTTGTGTCAAATGACGTTCTTAAAAATTTGGAGCAACTGTCAAATTTTGACATTAACTTCTATTTTTTTAAAATAGAACAGGCTGTATGTTTTTTTTTAAATTTAGAATGACTTTTTTTAATATGTAAATACTTTCTTATGAGTTCAAAGTCTTAGACAAGTCAATTTAGTTTACGAAACTGTTTCATTTTTATATTTAAAGCTTTGCTTGGACTGCAAATCTACTCTAGCAACCTTAAGGAGAACCAGAAAAAAAAGAACACCTATAAAATATTGGTTAATTATTTATAAACGGGTTTTTTACAATACTCTGCACTAGTGCTCCGTGAGTCGAACTCTTTAAAAGGCACTCTATAATATAAATATACTTAGATAAAAAAATGTCTCAAAATATATTGGCTAAATCCCCGGAGACATTTTTTGCAGTTGTTTCGGAAATTGTGTTTTGTGGAAAAATATGCTGAACAAAATTTTCAGATTCTTGACCGTTCTTATAGTGTTTGCTTTCGTCTTCGGTAATATAAAATGATGGAGCGGTTTTGTTGGTAAAATCAATTTAGACACGAAAAAAATAAAGGTAAAGTGAAAATTGGACTAGCGTGCGATGGGGCAAATAAAAAGTAATATTTGAGTAATTTGCGAGGTAATTGTTGTATAGAAATAAAACATAACTTTTACTCCAATTTATTTGGATATTGGTCAATATTTTATGAGCAAAAAAAGTACGTTAATTTTTTTAAATTAGTGCTTCTTTATTAAAGCTCAAATCAGTAGGGCAAGTGTATAAGCCTGGTAATTCCATAAATCTACATATTATTATATTATCATATTTCTCAAAGACATACAACTGAAATAGACCCATCAAGTCATTCGTAAATCACCTTGAAATACGATCAGTCGTTAGATTGAGGGAAAGCCATTGTTCTCTCCACTGGCAACGCGGCATCAGGCAATACCAAGCATTTTTTTAGTCAGAATAATCGACCGAAAAAATGACGGATATATGTGGACCATCACATGTATGTAAACTTTTGTAAAAAAAACGGGGCCATGACGTATATAAATATCAAATAGGTGTCCCCTTTTTTTATGAACAGATGTGTACATACAGGTTATGAATTATTTATTGAATTAAAATTGATATTTGAATATCGTCACCTTAGAATTACAAGGTTCTATTTACCTGCCTTGCAGCTTTTGGCAATTGCATTTTAAAAAAATCGTGCTCTAGAACTATGGCATCTGTTTTGTTTAAATATTTTAAACTAATAATTTAATTTGACTTAATTTCGAAGATTTTAAAAAAGTTGGTCTGATCTATTTTTTTCCACAGGAAACTGTCAATGTTTGACATTTTTATTTAAAAACGGCTAAAAGATAATTTAAAAGTCAGGACTGGCAGAGGAAAAAATTATAATTAAAATCGCGACTAAAAATATTTTGGTGGATAGAACTTTGTAATTCTAAAATAATTTAAAATTAACCACTTGGATATAGATAGATAGGTAATTTTCTTAATAAATCGGAAACTACCCACCGGTTTTCTTCTATTTATTTTTTGTTTGATAAAGCTCACAATTATACATTAATTTTTGCAAAAAAGTTAAAATGTCAAAATGTTGTAGATAGAACCTTGTAATTCTGATGTGACGATGTGTCTAGAATATGACGTTGTAAAGTCACATAAGTGCCGATTGAAATTTTATCGTACGATACTACTTATATCCAGTTTTTTTTATAGTTTGGTGTTTTTCTTTGCTTTTAATACTTTTGTACTTTTACTCGTCACTTTTTCTAAAAAAGAACTTGAGATTCTCTCCGACATACACTGCTTAATAAGCTTTTGCAATTTTTATACACAAATCTTTACAAAAACTAAAATGACGCTACCCTTTTGTTAATAAAAAGCGTTTATAGTACCCAGGTGACGTTTCAATATGGCGACCAGTCAAATGTTGGACTCGCCTGTTAGCATAGGCGAGGCGCCTTCAATACAAATAAGGTGTTTCTTCATGTTTTAAACAATAATAATTGCAGTTAAATGATAAAAAAGTTATCAAAATAATATATTTGTATAAACATTACGTGTAGTAATAATATACAGACCGCTTCAAGCTACTGCGAACATAGGGCGCACGCCTATCAGTGAAGCAACCAATACTCAGGCTTGCGATCACCACTTGCATGACTTTCCTTTGGTATTTAGTACGCCTCTAACCACGGTGCTGTGTGGAGCGTAGTCAATGAAACCGGAATTTGGTCAATAAATACGCAAATTTTTATAACGTAATTTTCTTATTTTTTGTCACTGATAAATAAGAGCGTTTTATTGTCAACTGCTCAGATTTATCAGTGACGACGTGTTACAATGAAAATAATAAGGAGAAACAAAATAAAAGCAAGTTCTCAAAATGAAATAATACATTCTAAAAACCAAAAAGATTCTCCCAGTCAAAAAAAAATTAAAGCAAATGTTCGAAAAGTCCTCCTTGCTCGGCTAGACAATATCCGAGCCTACTATAAAAACCCCTTCTAACGTTTCCAAGCATGTTAGGGGTGATAATTTGAAAAGCTTCTTCAAAAACAGATAGAAGTCATTAGGAGCAAGATCGGGAGATCGAGCTGGCCATAAAATAGTTCCCCGTGTACTTATAACCCGATTAGGAAATACATTATCAAGATATTCCCTAACAAGGCCAACATTGTGAGCGGAACAACCATCTTGTTGAAACCATGTTTCACCAAATCTTACACCTAACAACTGCCTAGCAGTTGGAATAATGTGCTGCTGCAGTAGATCCAAGTATCTAGGACCATTCAAATTGCAATTGCCGTTAATAAAAAATGGCCCAATTACGTGTTCCCCTATAATACCCCCCCCCAAACATTTAGTTTTTGGGGATACTGTGTTCTTACGTCAAAATACAAATGCAAATTTTCCCTCGACCAATATCGAACGTGTGTTGGGTTATGACGATTTGACCATTTGACCATCTGCACTTTTTCGGAAACTTCGTAGACATCCATTTTTAGTTTTAAAAGTGTATTATTTCAATTAAGAACTTACCCATCTGTTTCTCGAGCAAGGCAGAAATAAAACAAAATAATAAAAACAAAATGAATTTCCAAAAGATAACACTGCAGCGTGCTTCGAATCCACCTCGGTCGTACGGCACGGAGAGTAAATTGGACTTGATTCCCCCTATGTTCGCAGTAGCTTGAAGCGGTCTGTATATAATATACCTTTATGTATTTCCCCGTACATACATATGATGGAACAAGAAAATGCAACTTCGAATCTTTAATTACGAAAAAAGATACAAAAATTACCGTTTTCTTTAAACACAAACCCATCAAACTAAGGATTTTTGCAAAGAAAGGCGGAATTTAAAGACCCACACTGAGAAAACAAATCAGCTTAGGCCGCGGGTAAAATAGTGGACAGCTCATAGCTTGAATTACTCCAACTACTTTTTTTTAATTGTCGCAACCCACAGTTTTTGATTTAAAGCAACCCACATGCGTTGGTTAGTTTTTTAATCCAAATTAATGGGTTACAGCAAGCCACTATGAAGGACTGTGAATATCAATAGCTATAGTTGGGACAGTCCTACCTGCTGGGCTGGAACAGCCTAAAGTTGGTGCTGGAATAAAGAACTTATTTTTTGGTGCCCCGTCAATTGGGTTGGTACAACCCAGTTGGGTGGGCTGGAACAGCAAAAGTTTTGGGCTGGAATAAGGAGTTTATTTTTTTGGTACCCTTTCGATTATGTTGGTCCAGCCCAGTTAGGTGGACTGCAACAGCACAAGTTTGGGGCTGGAATAAAGAGTTTATTTTTTTGGTACCTCGCCGGTTGGGTTGGTCTAGCCCAGTTAGGTGGGCTGGAACAGCACAAGTTTGGGGCTGTAATAACATGTAATAAAAAGCTTATTTTTTTGGCGCCCCGTCGACTGGGAATTTATTAGCTCAGTTAGCTGGACAGGACCAGCACATATTTTAGAACTGCAATTAAAAGTGTATTATTTCTGACACAGTTGGCCTAAACTTATACATATTGAAGAAACAAAAATACAAACAAAATTTAATAGAAAAATTAAAAGCTTTATTGGCGTAGCTTTTTTTTGGACAGGAATTTTTATTGGAAACCTAATTTTTTTTCTCATAAATTTTGCTTTTTTGTTAAGTTAAAAAAAGTTAAAAAAATTATTAGAAATAGACTTTTCCCACTCTAAATTTGTAAAAAGTTTCGGCAAAAAACTTTCCGCGATCTTACCGCCCGACGACGGCGCGGCGTCAAACGAAGGTTTCTTGTCAAACGACCGGGTCCCGGAACAGAACAAACCCGATGCGGGGCAAAGAGATGTGCACTTTCGGGTGCTTAAACGATCATGAACTGAACAGGGCCAAATTTAAGCCATAAATCTGATAAAACCGTATAGTTGGGCTGGAACCATCCTTAATAGAGGTTTAAGCAGCCCGGTGAAGTAGCTGAAACAATTCACGTTCGGTTTGTAACTAACAGTTTTTACCTCCGATGGGTTTGCAACAGTCCATAAAATTTTTACCCATGGTTAATGTTTGCCACAACCCGATAACTGGTTTGCGGCAGCTATGTAATTTAGTAAAAAAAAAGATTTTTGGTCTAGGCCAGCATTTTAATTAAAAAAAAAAAAAACAAATTCAATGAAATAGCTGGACTAACCCACAAAAATGAGTGAGGGTGAGCCCCAAACGTCTTGCCCACGACTTTTAACTGGCCTCATTTTCCCGGTGCACAAGGAAAAAATATTCATTCCATTTTGTAACTGCCAAAACTAGTGGAAAGTTCAAAATTCTCCTCTGTGCCCCATATTGGGCTTTTGCAGAATAGAAACAATATCCATTTTCAGTATCTGACTTATGTCTTCAACTTCTGAGTATGTAAATAAAGTTTAATACCGTGTTTCTCGTGCTTTTCGTAGAAAATTTATCATAGGCTCGTTTTTAAAATATGTTTTTTTTAGTTATAAATTTTACTACAACCCAATCTCTAATTTTTGACTGCTAACGAAGTTCCTCTAACCTCTCCTCTGCATGTTATATCATTTCATTCTTAATAAGTGTAATGAAATCTTCATTTTCTGACTCTGAACTATATGTACAATTTCCATTCCGCACCTGCTCCACCATCCCAAAAATGTAGGGCCAGGGCCATTTCCAGCTTTTTTTTGACTATGGGCAAAGGTATAAAATTCCGCCCCCCCTTGACACATTTTTGTGCAATTTTTCCCGTGGGCACGACACGATTTCTCATCTTTAATTTGTGATAAACTAACAATTTTTAATACTTACTCATTTATTTTTTGGTTAGGTATTTTTATTTCATTATATAGATATTTAAAGTTTTTGATACCAACACAATTTTTAATCAAGGATGTTACACTATAATGTCTTTATTTTTTTACCAAAACAGAGTTAACTAATAGAGAATGATTAACAAACACTTTTTTTTGAATACCTATATAATAAGAAAAGAAAAATACAAGCTTAATAACTAGAAGAAAACAAAAAATCAAAAAACTAATATACAAAAACTTTCTTATGCACCTTTAACGCAAGCAAATTTTCTAATTATTTCCGAAAATTTTAATTTATTACTGAACTCGTAGTCAATGGATAATAAATAAAATATGATAATAAAAATGTTAATCTCTTTTGTGACGTCGTTGTCCTTAAATAATTTTTAGTTATTTTTAATTTCGAAAAGTCACAGGAAGCGTTAATAGAATTCCCAAATTTGGAGCGCAGCTGAACTATAAATTTTAGCACTTCCTACTGTGGCCCCTATCCGCCTGCCCACTTCTTACTTCACGGTTCGCAGTTCTGACGTCAGAATCGCACTTCTGACGTCACAAACGAGAAATTTCTCAGTTGTTACGTGCTCCTATCCGATTGCTCACTTCGTATTTCTCACTTCCCATTTATGACGTCACAATCGCACTTATGACGTCACAATTGGGAAATTTCTTAGTTCACTGGTTCTTATGTGCCTCTACCCGCGACGTCAAAATTTCCTCACTTCACAGTTCTAACTTCCCATTTCTCTTCGTTACTTTATCATGTTTTGAAGTGTTTGAAAAAAAGTGTCTGGAATTAATTAATTTTGGTTAACTCTCAGCTGGCTGCAAAACCGCCGCACTTCAGGGTTTATTCCATTTATAATTCACAGAATTGGGGGTTTCAATAACCCACTATAGAAATAAAAGGGTTTGAAGAAAGGGATTTAACCTGCGCAACAGGATCAATAAGGGGAGCAGCCATTTGCAACTATGAGAGGAAAACAGTTGATTGGGCGTATAATAAAATTAAGAATATAGAAATGATTTAATTAATAAAGTTTTGATGGTATCGATCTAATGTATAAAAAATGGTAAACTTTTGTAATTTGTTCTTTCAAGCTTTAACTAAAAGTTAGATTTTACAATTTTTACTTTAATTTATGTAGTTAATTCAATAGTTCAATTCTATTTGAACTTCGTTTGTAAAAAAGGGTAGAGGCCTATTTGACAAGAAGAAAATTTAAATATGCAATGACTTTTTACAGGTACAACACCAAATTGTATTTCTATTTTCTTTTCCAAACTAAGCAAAAAGTTATTATTTTGTAGTTCAAACGAAGAGAAGTTTATAGAGGTTTTAATAAACTGAATAAAACAAATTTTTCTAAACATATAACTAAATAATAGGTCTTTGAAAGCCATTGTTACCAGGAATAATTTTTTCTACATTTGAGTAAAATATGTTGTTCATTTTGTGGTTACTTTCTACAGATCATGGAGAATGCACTGTTATTGAGGTTAAATATTATATTAAAATTATGATTATTTCAATTGGATGCATTATATTCTAGTAAACTTGTAAAATAAACTTAAATATTTCAAATAATACAGCATTGAAACCTTCCTAATAAACAAATCAATTTAATTACTACGTATATTAAACAAAATGTATTACAAAAATAACTATACAGGGTCAAACTTTTTCTTATATTTATTAACTAATTATTCATCCAATAATAGAAATCGGACATGCTAGTTCAAATTTCACTCCAAATCTTATTATGAAAGGAAAGTCTTTTTTGTTTTTAGACTTATTATATCAAATTCTAACCCTAAATAACTTAAAGCACAAAAATAAAGTAGATAATAGTAAAATTTTGGAACGCTTATTTGACACTTTGTAGTGGTTAACCACTACCACTGTCGTAAACTAAAAACCCATTTCGTTGTGGTCATGGTTATTTTTTTTTGGTTAATTTTAGAAAATTTAATTTTAAAAATAAAAATAATAAAATATTACCAAGTTCAAACATATAAAACCCTTATTTTGTAAAATTAAGCATAATTTTGTGTTTTTTCTCATCTCTAAATTTTTTCAAGCGAATTTTTTTAAAAAACTGTTAAAATCGAGGCGTGATAGTGGTTGTTAAACACTACCACAGCGGGTGTGAAAGTTGTCAAAATTTTAAGCGTTCAAAAATTTCCCTTTTAATACATAGTCACTTTTGTAAACCTTGCAAAAAAGGAAACTTAGTTCCCTTATGTACGTACTTATTAGAAACCATTATCAGTCCAGTTGTTAAAGTTTTTAAGTTTTTCTCATTGACGTAGAAATAGAAGAGGTTACTCATAGTTAATCCTTGAAGTTTGGTTGTAGTTGTACAAAACACCTACCTGGGTACCGATTCTGGAAGTCATAGGAAGTGATCGTTCGCCTGAGAGAAGAAGGGAAGCAGGTTCAATCAATAAACGCGCTTAAAAGCAGTGACGAGACGATCGAAGAATCATCAATCTATTATGGGCACGCGCAAAGCTGCCTCGAACAATAATTTTTAAGCGAAGCCGTTCTCTTGACTAGACCCAGTAGTATGAACTTGTAGGAAAGCTCGTGTGAAAAACGTCTCTCGTATGATTTCAGAGCACGCTATTGGATGAAACCATCATGTGACAGATCTCTCTAATGCGCATGCTACGGCCAACTTGACCGTCTCGTAAAGTACGATGTCGCACAGTGGTCGATTTTTGTAAAAACGCGGACATTATCAAAAAAATCTTCCACATTGTAATTTAACCGTACAAAATATTTAGTTTTAATAAAAAAATAAATAGTTTACAATATTTAAATAAGTAAGCATTTATTTTTTTTTACCTGATTCACAGTGAATTTTCACATTTACCTTAGGACATTTTTAAGAAGGTAAAAGTTACATATTTATTAATTGGCTAAATTAAACTAAAAATGTTAGTTTAGAACAATCAAATTTACTTTAAAGTAATTGACACAATATATAAGTGTTACAGTATACTAGTATATTTTTATGTATATAGGGTATCTTAAAAAGAATACCAACCGAAACTTTCGAATGAAACACCTAATCAAATCAATCACATCAAATTTCAAATAGAAGACTCAGAGTATGACAGTATTCAACTGTTCATATCCCGAAAACAGTTGAAGATCGGCATAGGGTACGTTATATAAAAATGCTTAGAATTTAAAAACAAAATGCAAAAATTCAATAATATACTGGGTGTTTCATTTGAAAGTTTCGGTTGGTATTCTTTTTAATATATTTTCTTTTCCTTTTCCTCTTAAAAATGTCTTTAGATAAATGTGAAAATTCAAACGACCATCCTGTCTGTTTATTAAAACTAAATATTTTGTACGATTAAATTACAATGTGGAAGTTTTTTTTAATGTCCGCGTTTTTACAAAAATCAACCACTGTGCGAGTCCTACTCTAAAAGACGGTCAAGTTTGCCGTAGCATGCGCATTAGCGAGTAAAATATCGATCGGTCGTTCGTCCAATAGCGTGCTCTGAAATACAAGTGACGTTTTTCACACGAGCTTTCCTATAACTCTTACTAGGTCTAGTCGAGAGAACGGCTTTGCTCAAAAATTGTTGTTCGAGGCAGCTCTGCGCGTGCCCATAATAGTATGGTGATTATTAGATCGTCTCGTCACTGCTTTTAAGCGCGTTTATTGGTTGAATTTACTTTTGTTCATTCAGGCGAACGATCACTTCCTATGACTTCCAGAATCGGTACCCTGTTAGCTCGATTTGAAGGTGAACAGTGCTCCACTTCCTCAAGGAGCCTTATCCACTCACTAGGGCTAGGTCAAATCAAGTTTGGAGCATCTCGCCTGTCTTTATATATTTGTTTTTATTTTAAGGTTGATATTTCCTGCGCTTTAGACACGGATTGTGTCCACGTCATCGGGTAACATTTTGAATGTTCTTTACTTTGTTTATCTGGGTGAGGCAACCATCTGCCTTCTTACTACTCAAAACTGACCTAAAAACACAAGAAATACCAAATGAAGGAGGTTTGAATTCGTTTCAAAACGGTAAACAAACATCAATATTGAGATAGGTATTTATCAATAATCCGTACGTTAGCTACACCAGTCAGTGTAATCTTCGACTTACCTCGATTATTTTTGAAGGCTTTTATGACCGGAAGGTGGCCTTTTCTTGGCGAATATATTGGATTTTCTTTTAGCATTTGGTTGTTTTTCATCAACAAACTTCAACTACAGTATAGAAATTGGTTTGTTATACTGGACGTCAACCGTAGAAAAACTGACGTGGCTAACTGCAAAAATAGGCAATTTGCCCATTCTCAACTTCTATTTCTATGGACCCCATCTACCACGTTATTGCAGTCGTATTACGCAATAACAAAGATATTTCGACTGTGAAGTAAGCAGGTGGGTTAAGGTACGTAAGAACCAGTGAACTGAGAAATTTCCCGTTTGTGACGTCAGAAGTGCGATTGTGACGTAATAAATAGGAAGTGAGAACTGCGAAGTGAGCAGGAGGATAGGGGCACGTAACAACTGAGAAATTTCCCATTTGTGACGTTAGAAGTGCGATTCTGATGCAGATTTTCCACCATAACTTCCTGAGGAGTGCTATCTTTCTGCAAAAGAGAACTTACAACATCTATTTCATCTGTTAATAGGATTTCCAGATCTATGCAATATTTTAAAATATCCTTTTGATTTCTGTTTACTAAGTATATTGTAGAAATAGCTGCGTAAATCGTTGTTTCAAAGAATTTATTGCAGTATCGATTAAGTGATAAAATAACTCGATTTTATATTTTTCTCTAGCATCCGAAATTGGTTCGTCGTTAGCCTCATGATGATTTTTTTTTTGTCGCCGAACTCGATGTCTCTCAAAGTGTCAAAAATATTTTTTGACTTTTGACAATAATTTGCTGCCTAGCTATACTAAAGGAAACGTTTTGCCGCTTCGGCTGCGTTGCGTTTTCTCGATTTTCGCCACTTTTTGCTCTTGTTTTATAATAATTTTTTGTTCATTTTACCGCCCCTGGACCAAAACAGTTCGAGCAGTTGCCCACACTGCCACGTTCTAGAAACGTCCCTGATGGGGCATGTGCACAGTAGGTAGGTACACAATTTCAAAGCTCTTTGCTTAGATTAGCAAGAAACTAAATATTCCACCAGTTTTCACACATTTTATAACATTTACTTACCAAAAAGAAGCTTAAAAGCTAAAAATCTCACCGATAATAATTACAAAACAAACTAACAGGAAACTTCTCATTTAGAGAAAATTCTTATGCCAGATTTCTTTTCCTGGATAGATATAAAAACTAGAAGAATACAACGCATTTGCCTGACCCTACTTAATAAACTATTATGTGGCAACGTACAAACGTAAATTTTTAGTCTTTTGATTAAAACATTAATTTTAAGATTATATTATCAATATTATTAGAACCGCCAACCTCAATTTTAATTTTAAGAGGACATTCTAATTCCTTTTCATCCAAGGTGCTCCACAAAAAACTTCAATCGTTTTTAAGATATCAACAATCTGATTGTTAATTAAAATTTCTAATAGAATGAAAACAATTAAGCCTGGAGATTTCTTAAGAAAAAAATTTAAAAAAATATGATATTCCCAAGATTTATTTCTCTTCTATCTTAAAAAATGCAGATAGAAAAGCAGGTGAGCCACTTTCGTGAAACATCCGTTATATAATAAGGCATAGATTTTGTAAAATTGTTTGTTGAGATCAAAATCGACGTAGGCGACAGCAAATTTATACCTTCCAGACTTTTGGGACAAATTGATTGTATATATATTTATTTAAAAGGCTTTGTTCGCATACTTGGCTAATAGCCCAAAAGCGTTAGCTCTCGGAACAGGGGATGTTTTTCAGATAAAGCTGAATTTTTCTTAGATGGTGGCTTCTCTACACAGAAGTCTATAAAAAAAGTTTCCTGGGAGACGCTTGCTGCGTATTAATCAAAAAGATCATAACTTTCTTATTCACAAAGCGATTTCTCTCAAACAAGTTTTGATGTATTTCTGGTGTAACGGTCTTTTAGTTTCATTTCAACACCTTATATTTCTGCCGTTTGTGTATTGCAAAAATATGTTTATTAGACTATTCCTTTTAAGGTTTTTAATATAAAAAAAAACGGACTACAGAGACGTTTTATTTGTTAGTTCTAGTATACTAGTTCTGCGCTACGTTTAATAGTTCTTCAGTAAAACTCAATCATCCGCAAAATGTTTTTTCTTTAACTTTTTCAAGAGAGTCATAAAATTTCATAAGATACTGTAAAATCGGAAGGCGGTGACATTTTGAATAAAATAAGACCAGGAGTTCCAACTAAATGTAGATTGTTAGCTAAATATGGCGATTTTACGAAATTTATGTTAGTGGTTCATTCGTGCAAACTACACACTTTTCCGGACCGCTATTCTCGTAACTAAAACACTCGGCGTGTTCTAGGGCCAAATTTATAGTCCGACGTCGAAGGAAGCCTCAAGGCCTCCTTGACGAAGTTGTCCTTCAAGGGGTCCTTTTATTTATTATTTATAGTCCCTTCCTTCGGGAAGGAATATTTCAAGGTCGGGTTGCATTGGCAACGTCGCAAAAATGATGGTGTGTTGGTGCAAATAAACTACTGATAACTTCACTGTTATAACTTTTGTGGTTAAGGTTTCGTTATGTTTAAAATTTTTATTTTTTTTGACAAAAAAAAATTAATGAAGATAAAATTCAAAAAGAGGGCACTATAAAGGGGCCCACAGACTGCGTTTTTGTTGCATAGTTATGTTCGACGAGCAAATCTGGAGGAGCAAAAAAGACGGATGAGAGTTGCACACATAAGTCGGTTTAGTTTTATTACCTATATTAATAAATCGAACATCTCCGATGGACAAAATCTGGCCAAGCCAGATATTTGCATCGGTTTTGTATGCCAGCAAAAATTACAATTTTTCGCACACACTCTTCGGTCTTGCGTCATTTTTGCTCGACCAGATTTGCTCGTCGAACAAAAACGCAGTTTGTGGGCCCCTTAACATCCTATACTAGCCAGGAAAAGCTTTTCCTCGCTGAACTGATACAAAGATATAAGAATAAGTTGAGCTCACGTATCAACAAAAAAATGTATGTAAGATAGTTTATTTTATTTGCGTCTTCCTTCCTACTTCTGATTTCATAATTTTCATAACTATAAATCCAACTTTATAAAAGGTACATACACACAATACAACACATTTTATTTATTCTTATTATTTACTTTACATAGGTCTTGAACTTGTGAATTAAAAAAAAGAAATAATAAATAACTATAATATATATGTATATAAATAAAAGTATAAGTACAAATGATGTAACTTTTCCTTATGAAGAAAAGAACTGTCAGAAAGATAAAAAAGTAAATTTAATTAGTAGGTTTTTTCGGGCAAATCTTTGACCAATTGAGGAAGGTTGTTCCAGATTTTAATAATGTTGTTTTTTACCGAATTTTGAATAAATATGTAGTTTGTCTTTTCTGCTAGTAGGTTAGTTTTGTGTCGTACGTGTTACTTAAATTACCTAGCTACCTTTCAGTGCCATCTACCATATAGTAGGGTACATATCAATTAAGGCCAACATTGGAGACACTGGAAGAGACCCCGGTTGTTTGGGTGATTAAATTGATCTTCGATCATGTTTTAGTATAATGTGCAGTGTGGTGTTTTTAGAAAATATATATCTGGCCAAAAACTCCTTTTCTTTTTCTTTCTGCATATACACGTAGGTAACTTTTGTACCAAAAGGAACATTTTTACGGTCTCTTTCTGTCGGGCCTCGGTAGAAATAAATTGATATTATAACAATAAGGACATATAAAAACCCTTGTTGATTTTAAACAAGTGTTTTATTAAAAATATAATAATGCATCAATACAAGAATCAAGTTATAACACTTAAAGAACTCAAAGGGAATTTGCATGTACCGTATGTATCTCTTTGGAAGACAATCATGATGATCAGAGACTTCTTCTTCCACCTAATCAATAAATTCCAAAACCCACAAAATGACAAAAAACCAATTATCAAAACAAACCCAACCATATTTTTGTTTTTTTAACCTCACATTATTTGCAAAGGAAGGTCTAAGGTAGCTCTTTAGCTACCTTGATGTAAGGATTCCTCCAAGGATGCCTTTTACCACTATAAATACCAAATTGGCTCGAAGGCCTCCTTGAAGGAACAAGGGAGCCTTGAAACACGACTATAAATTTGGCCCCTAGTCGCTGACCGTGTGATGATGTATTATTCGCATACCACGTGACCAAAGTAACAATGCGTAGACCGAATTCGTTCGCTCAGCGCGCGGCGACCGTTTGTGAAACACCTACCATTTGGTAGCTGTTTTGCCTTCCGCGTGTACGATTTTCCGACCCTACAATATTTTGCAGTGTTGCAGAATTTTTTTTTAGTTTTCTTAACTATTCAGTGCGTTTTTATTAACAATAAAAAAAATATCTCATATTGGCACGAATATTTTAAAAAAAGGTAGATTTTTTACGACCCTGCGGGAAACACCGGTTTCTCTGACTGAGTGCAAAAATGAATTTAACCCAAAACTTTCCCGCACTGAGTGTGGGATTTTTTTCAAGTGTGCGTTTAAGTCTCGGGGTAAATTTTTCCCGCACACTGTGTGAGAACGTGCTACTTAGTTTATATCATAGGGTTAAAGGGCAGGTTTAACTAGGGTAAACCACACCATCAAATAAAAATGCAATTTTTTAAATGATCAACACTTGTGCAAGTAAAACAAAACTTAATTCATCGAAAATCAGCATTTCTACCTATAAGTTTAACCACCATTTGTTTTACCCTTTCTGAACTTCGGATCAAGATCGATAACGTAAGGGCTTCTTTCTTACACATAGAAAAAGAGAAGGAACAGCAAGGCCAACAAGAAATAAAAATGCAAAATGCGATGATGCCAAGATGCGCTAAGCGAATTTGATTCTGTCGTCTTGTAGGGCAGCACGTTCGGCAAAACGAATACGAAAAGTCGTCGGTCAGCGTGCCGCTGAGAGAGCTCCTCGCTATATGTTTCGCTTAGCGACTTCAAAACGTTACGTATTACGAGAATAGCGGTCCCGGGCTCAAGTTGACTGAGTCACTTCGGCGCGGTATATTTTTCGCCTTTGCCCTTACCCAGAGCCAATCCTGATTTTTTAATTATTTTCTTTGTTTTTGAACGTAAAATTGTCACACATTTTGCAATCTTTGGGCCGTTATAGTATCTCAGAGTAATATGTTGCAAACGAATAGAGCTAATAACTTCTAACCTAGAATGATAAAATGTTTTCCTTTAGACGACCTCAATTCTCCAGTGACAACTGAGATAACCGACCTTGAGCCAGAATGACATATTGACATATTATAATTATACAGGATAAGAAAATAAAAAGATCATTGAGCTTATGCCAACAAAGGCTCAGAGGTGTCAGCAATAACGTATTATTTTTTTGTTAACGTTATAATATTATGATAGCAAACTGACGCTTTCTCAAGAGGGCGAAATAGTTTTTCGGTATATCAGAGTTTGGTATTGAAATGTTAAGCCTAATAATTTTAATCGTTAAATTGGTATTGATTCTGCTCTTTGAGTGGATTCCAAACTGTGTAGATTTATTTTCCGAACTTCGAAGACGAGGGCTAATTTTGTTAAAATATTTATGAGCGAGAAAAAATTTCAGGATTTAATTTAACCTCGCCCGGTATTTGGTAGAAAAATTCCACACCAAATTGTGTTTAAAATAAAATCATTCTAAAATTATGTTTTTTTGCTTTTAACTTAAAACATATATTTTTGATTGACTTGGTTCTTCAGTTGCCATATTAAGTAAGTAAAATTTCAAGAGTTTCAAAGTCATCAATATCAGTTTTGTAACAAAAGTTTTGTGGGGCGACGTGAGCAAAATTATTCGTTTCGATTAAGCAGATTTCTACTTACTGGGGCTCGATTCTGAGCGTAAGAGAACGGTCATACCCTGAGAAGTGATCCATCGCACACAAAGTCATGCGAACAACGCACGGTAGTCATAACTTGTAAAAAATAAATAAAAATGTGTCTAAATTTGCCCGTATATAGTTGTCAAGATACTAGGCGAATAGTTGGCCAAAGAATAAACTATGCTTTTTACGAGTTTGATATTACGCATCAGTATTCAACATCAAATTTCAAATAGAAGACCCAGAGTATGACAGAATTCAACTGTCAATTACTTTAAAGTAAATTTGATCATTGTAAACTAACATTTTTAGTTTAATTTAGCCAATTAATTAATATGTATCTTTTACCTTCTTAAAAATGTCTTACGTTATATGTGAAAATTCACACGATCATCCTGTGTATCAGCTAAAAATGTATAAATGCTTACTTATTTAAATATTGTAAACTATTTATTTTTTTCTTAAAACTAAATATTTTGTACGATTAAATTACAATGTGGAAGTTTTTTTTTAGTATCCGCGTTTTTACAAAAATCGACCACTCTGCGACGTCGTACTTTACGAGACGGTCAAGTTGGCCGTGGAATGCGCATTAGCGAGATCTGTCACGTGATGGTTTCATCCAATAGCGTGCTCTGAAATCATACGAGTGACGTTTTTCACACGAGCTTTCCTACAAGTCCATACTACTGGGTTTAGTCAAGAGAACGGCATAATAGATTGGTGATTCTCGATCATCTCGTCACTGCTTTTAAGCGCGTTTATTGGTTGACACTGCTTCCCTTCTCTCAGGCGAACAATCAGTTCCTATGACTTCCAGAATCGGTACCCTGAAGTTATATGGTTTAAGATTTAACAAAGTATATTCTCTAATTTTACATAAACTCTGAGTTACTACAAGTGGTAGTAAAAATGTTTTCTCTTTTACGAAGAAAGGAGGTGGCAGAAGAATATAATAACGAAAAACATCTTAATTTAGGGGAAGGTGGTCGAATATCAACTACTTAAGACTATTCCTTGGAAAAAAACAAAACCTTTTATGGTATGAATTTTTTAATTTACCAAAACCTTCTCTGAAACCTTATCTACAAAATCACGTTATTACAAAAAAAATAATCCTTATCTAAGTTTTAATTTAAAAACTAACAAAATGTATTTGATGGATATTCCCCACCAGTACGGGAAATATCGACCTGGTGTTCAGGGAATATCGACCTATATTCCGGCTTTATTGATTCACATTTTACGCATTTATTAAAGTCTTCATCTCCACCAGACCTTTTTCTTCCAAAATCCCAACAGACCGGACATTTTTTTTCTGTCTGACTGGAACAGCTTCCATCGCTTTTGTTTTTTTGTCTGGTAATGGTTGGACGAGTCTAGGATAACTTTCTTCTTAATCGAAATTCTTTTTTGTTATCTCTTTACTTCCTCCTTCAACGGCGCTGAAGTTAAAATTTTGGACTGTTGTTTCTTTCTATTAGTGATTCTTAAAGTTTTTGTAGTCGAAACTGCGTAAAGGTCTTTGAATGATTTAGTTTTTATTTTTATGGTGTAATCCTTATCGTCAGTTGAATAAGAATCAAACACTTTTTCGATCTGACCGTCTGACTCATCGCTTGAAGAAGAATATTTTCGTTTTTTTTTTGAGACCTGTAGTTGGCGCATTTTTGTGTTAATATTTTCAATAGTTTTACACTCCTAAGGCGATTAAAACAAAAAAGGAAGTTAAAAATCTCCATGCCAGTTACTTTAATCGAAAAGAAACTAAAAAACAAAAGATCAAAAGATCTCGGCTGGAAAACAACGAAAATTCAAACTTGGATGTGCACCCCACAAGGAATACACAAACGACCAAAGCGAAAAGAGAAATGATCAAACGATGTTTCGCCCTGGGTAATCAGTGGTTTCACTGGTCATTTCTCTCTCTCTCTTTTCGCTTTTATCCTTCGTTGTTTTCCACCCGAGATCTTTTAATGGAGCAGTTCCTAGTTCTTCAACTTCCTCATTGGGCTATACCGCCCATATTCGGTCGCCAGATCCTCGTCTGTTTAGATAGGGAGCACCACGAGAAGGTGAGGTTGGCATTTGGATATAAGAGGCTAGATGCAATCGCATCATACCGATCAAAAACCTCTGGTGCCACGCTTATTGCGAGCACGGTCTCCAACAGTTTCGAGCAAATATGAAGGTTACATTATATTCGCATCACTATCCTTTACTTCCCATTGGGTGACTTTAATAGAATTTAAAATCAAAATTATATTTGTTTGAGTATTTTCGATTTTAGATTACATTATAAAAATACAAAATTTAGTGAAATTAAAAATAAATGTTAATATTTTGTTTTTTATTTTAAGATATCAAGCGAAATAACAATAATGTCATTTGTTTGAATTTCATTGGCTTTATTTTATTTATACACGACATTTCAGTCTGTAGACAGTTTGTACCTGAAGACGAACGATCGAAACGTCATCTATAATAAAAATAGAGACAATGGGGGTCCGAAACATAGAGTTAATTTCAATATTGCCATTGTCACGACAAAAGCTATAGGCACTTAAGCTGGAATGAGTGCAGTGGTTGTCCAAAATTGGTAAAGCAGGATCCTCCTTAGATAATTTAATGAACACAGCACAATGACAAAGCTGTTGTGTATTTAGCAACAATAATTTAACACGTGGACTCACTACTAAAAAAACTTTATTTTTAAAAACAAATTATTACATTGTGGTCTTCATCCAGTTGAAGATACGGTTTTATTGAGTTAACGTTTCCATGGCTTGTTATTTTGATAAGCTGCTGTTCTTGGACTCCTGATTTTGCTAATTGGCTCACTGTAGTGTACCTGTTCGAGTGATTTATAATTTTGTTAATCTGAGTGTCAAGCCCTGTATGTTCAGCAGAGTACCTAGTCCAAGAAGAAATCTTATTTTTTCTTATTGGTACGGTTTTGTACCAGATATTGTTAAGCAAAAATTTTGGATTGTGCGTCAAAAAAAAATCTGTCAGTAGTTGCGTTTGGAGGTATTTTGTCTATGAGGTTTTTGTATAAACGTACCGGACAAAACTCTGGTTGTTTTTTATTTTGCAAATGCCATTTTTTCTCGGCGCACTTCTGAGATCCTCCTTGGGCTGTTTTTGAGAATATTGGATTTTACTCCACTCTTCCTAAAACAACAAAAACCCAATGTAAGTTTTATTTTCACAAAAAATAACCATAAAACAGTTTGATTTAAAAATAAAAACTTAATAAGTTAAACCAACTAACCTGTAAAGGTTCCGTCATTACGGACTTCTTTGCGAAAGTGAGACAAAAGGAGGTTGCTAGTTTCGCACCCTCTTCACGCCAGCTCTACCGCTGCTATATAGTAGAATTTTCTTTGAAGTTCAACGAGTGTGTCCTCCTTCCAGTATGATATAATGGCCTGGTATTCTTTATTGGTAAGAGCGGCTGCACTCATTTTTCGTTTTTCTGGAAGCAATTGCAGTTTCCTCCTCACTGAATCTCTTGCCTTTCTGGACTTTTTAAACTAAATATCCTTAAAAGGATCAATCAATTGGTACCAAATTTCGTAAAATAGATCTCTTGTAGTTGCTTAGCAGTGTTGTTCTACATAACTTTTATTACTGACTCCTTGTGGTCTTCCCCATTGGCTTTCTTCATGTTAAAGGCCCAGTCCTTTAGTGCGTCGTTTAGTATGTTGGTTGTGTACTTTTCCTCCACCAAGGAGTATCCTTTTGATTGCAGAACTGCTGGAACTATTCTGATCGATTTTCTGTTTTTATAGTATTGACGGGAGTACTATTTTCTGCAATTTCGTTGATATCATTTAAAGAAACATTACCGAAACAGACCATTTCTGTTTTTTGTTTAAAAAGTTCAAAATGACGACGATCCGAAAACGACGACCAAATCGAAATACCAGGTACTTTATTTACTGCAGAAATTTTGTTTTAGCTTAATAGCAACTAATTATAATAGCCTACTATAGGTCGACTGTTTTGATGTTTTGGGACTATAAATGTCAAAAATGACAAAACGGGATATTTCCAGATGCAATTTTCAAAACGGATGCAATTTTTACTTATCAATTTTTGAAAATTTTCGTATAAAATTTCCAGTTAAATTGATACTAGAGAAATTTCCTGTCAGAATACCCCATAGTTGATCCAAAATCATCAGATTTATCGTCATCAACTGTTTAAGTTGCGCTTGATCCACCTTGGTAAAAAAGTTTAAAGAATCTTGTTTTTGTTTTAAATTTTAAAATTTAGTAATATAGTTTTTAAAATGTTCTAGGAAGTTTATCATCGCCAATTTATTATACCTGTTAAAAAATAAAAACTATTTCCATAAATCAAGGACGGTCAAAGAGCATTTGCTTTGCTACCACGGATCACCGTCAGTTCGGTACTCTGTGTTGCTACCGCCTAGTTTATTTTTAAATTTCGCACTCTATTCCTACTGTTTCGATGTAATGTTTCGACGTTCTTCCGTCAAAAAAAATAATGGCACCCTAAACAATTTTTCTTTGCATCGGTATTCAAAAAACCATATATTTGATATTTTCGGTCAGTGAGTAAAATGGTGTTTATCATTTCTGCTCATGCGCAATTCAATACCAATCCACACACGTGCTGGAAAAAAAAACGTAGGAAAATATAATCTCCGATAACTCGTCACCACCATTTGCTTCGCCTCTGCACCTGCACTCTTTAAACTATATATCTTCAATGATTATAACTTGGTGGTTTCGAAATTGTATTGCAATAATATAGAGATCGCTTCATTAGAGACATTTTGGACCATCTAAAATAGCAGCAAAAATAACGTTAAAGGAAAGAAAACATAACTTTATGAGAGGTCATAGTGTGTGGTGGGAATTTTGTTGATGTTTTCTTCTTATTTTGTAAATATGGGGATGTTGAATTATCAATTAGATATTGGAAAATCGTAAATAATATGTATTTTCACGAAAAAAAAACGAATTAACCAACCATCTGATGCAGATAACATCAAAAGTCTCATTTGTCGTGAATAAACTTTGTTCGTTATTGCCTTTTTCCAACTACAGCTCATGTTGGAAATAAGAATAGTCGAAAAACTCGTTAGCTTGGGATGCGTCACTGTCTATGTTGCCCTCATGATTTTCTGTTTGAAGCCTGATAGATTTTTTTTTGTAAGAGGTTAGATAAGATTTATCTCTTGCACATCGTCCCCTACTTGCCAGAAAATCGTAAGTGAAAAAGATAAATTTTTCAAAAGGGCACTTTTTCTCTTTCCAGGTTTAGTTTAAGAGTAGATGCATTTTCAAAGAAGTAAAAATGTAAAAGAACAAGAAAATAAATCGACATAAAGAGGTACACTTAATGCACTGCTTAATGCAATTTTTAAAATAGCTCCAAGTAATTATTTTAAATTGCAGTACATTCATCAGGGCCGGATTTTACGGTCGTGCAACTCATGCGCCGCACGAGGGCGGTAGCCCGAGGGGGCGGCATTTTATACAGATGTAAAAAAAATAGATAAATTATGTTGCACGAACAGACGAGTGTTGGGGCGCGTGCTACAAAGCAAGTTGTACGAGAACACCCTGCAAAGTAGTACGAGCGCCCCCTGCCAATCACCTGCTAGCGATAATCAATAAACTCACCACCCACGGAGAGATGCGTACTCTAAAATAAGATCTTTGTTTCTTAGAAAAGGGGCGGAAAATTTTATTAATGTCAGATTTGGCCGTAAAGTGTGTGGATTGAACTGGTATTTTGTCCTTTTTTCTCCAATAGAAACGAAACATTTATATAAAACACTGAAATAACTTTATTTCTTTGTTAAAGGAAATAAGGATAATTTAAGCATTAAAATAATTAAGGGTAATTTAAGCGGCAAACGTTTGTATTTAAGCAATTTTTTCTATCTTTTGGTTGAGTGGTTGCGTGCACACACACTAAAAATCGAAAGAGTTTTTTATTTTGTGCAAATTTATTAAATTTTAATTTTAAATTGTTAAATTGTGAACATGTTTTCACCCAAGTATGCCATCATTAAACTCCAACAGTCATTTGACTTTAATATACTATAATATTATAGAGACATAAAGCTATTTGTAACTCATCGCGGTATACGTATCCGCATCTAGCGAGAACCAAGCAGATTGATTGGTCATAAACTTGTAGCACGTTCGAAAAGAGCAGATATCTGCTAATTTAAGGTGTTTCTGAACGCAATAGGTGCTGAGATACGATACGTGTGTCGTAACGATACGTGATACCTAACGCATCTCAACACATATTGCGTTTAAGAACACCTGAGATTAGTCTTCCCCTATGCGCGTGAAGATCGTGGTTCTTCGCGCGGGTTTGGAGTGATAACAACAAGAGTTTTTAAATTATATTCAAATCTAACCAACTAAATTAAATGAGAAAGTGATTGTGTTTTCTTTCTTAGAATATCTATAGAATTGTGTGATTGTGAAGAGAAATTAATCCAGCAGTAAGTACTTACCTAGCCATATAGGTAGTGTATACTTAGTTATTTTTTTGAGTTAGGCTGACAAGAGCACTAAGAGTCTGTAAGAGCGCGAGGAACAAATAAAAGGGGTGGATAAATATTACAAAATGCTCTTGTTTAGTTTGAGATATAAGCATACATACTACTTTATTCCAAATTCATCCGGACCAACTTTTTGACACTGACAGTGACAGATTCATTAAGTTGATGTGTAAAAATTTTTGTTAGGAGTATAAAAATTAAAGGTATTGTCTTCAAATTTTGAAAAATCTCATTTTCACCAAATTCATATTTTTGACTCTCCCCTCCTTTCCCTCTTAACACTTTTGAAACCTCCCCCTAAAAATGTCACTTAATACGCACTTTATTTCAAATAACTACTCCCTCCCTAAAAATTCATAAATGTTCACCTCTTTTTCTCCAACTATAACGTAACCAGAATGCCCGGTTTTCACTTGGGGATGTCCACTACGATATATAGTGCGTTTTAAGAGTTATGGTGCGCACCCCTAGACGAGAAACGGGTGTAGCGAGATTACCTTTTGTAATAACGCAGCGAAACCTACTATCAACATCTACCTCATTTTTTCACATTTTATGGAAATATAGGTAAAATTTTCTGGATTATTACAAAACATAACCTCACTTTTCATAGAACAAAAACCAGATTGGTAATCGGCACTATAACTACACTGCTAATCTTAAATCACTCCGAATAACTCCTTATATTACTCTTTTACATCAATCAAATGCACCAGAGTGAAACAAAATGATGCCAGACATACTTTATGGATGAAAAATGAATATGCCTGTTAAAGCGGCCACGATATTCGTTTTTATTTGTACACCGAACATAACAAAGAAAACGCGATGCAGACATAATATGCCTAACGGAGACCGAGACTGGTGAGCGAAGTCACCCAAAAAATAATGAATTCCAATTCAATCTAGACGTGAAAAAATGCAGGGCCGGCTTTAAATTTTGCGTATTTTTTATTACACGCTTTTATTTAACTTCAACCTTTATGTATGTATATTTATATGTTCGGGTCAAATCTTGCAACCCAATTTTGGCTAACCTATAGATGTCCGATTGAATTCAAATTTGGTATGCGATTATAGTTCCTGTGACAATACAATAATATGGTATTATTAGGCACCTCCTGGAGGGGGGAAAACACCTAAGTTTCTTTGATTTCAACCAAAATGGGTATACGGGGTTTTTGAGGATAAGAAATACGAATTTTTGATCAGATTTTAAAAATTTTCGGATTCAAGATAAACGATTTTTGGTCATGTTTTGCTAACCAATTTTATTTTATTCCATGTAGTTCCAGTGACAATACAATAATATGATATTATCAGGTACCCGCCTTCTCCTAACGAGGGAAGTGGAGAGAGAAAATATTTAGTTTGTTAGATTTTAATGAAAATTGACAATCAGGGGTACTTAGAGAAGGGGATTATGAATTTTTAATCAAATTTGAAAATTTTAATATGGCTGATTCAAGTGGACGATTTAGAGTACAAATCTAAAAATTAAAAAATAATTTTAAATAAAAAGAGCTTTTAAATACAAGCTTTTATAAAATATAAAGTTCACTAAAAAGTAGAAAATTATTTTAAGTAGTAAATCCATTCCAGGTTGTTGTTTTCTAATGTTTTCCATTTTCATACCTTTAGGACTGGAATAAAAATTGTTTTTGCTCGACTTTAATACCAAACTGATTAAAGATATCGTAAAAAAAAATATTTTTCGGCTTTTCACTTTATAACCATTGTCCTTACGCACTGTTTACAGGCTGGGGACTGAGATACATGCAAATGCCTAACCTAAAGCGTTCATACACGGCCGGAGAAATCGACTGAGATATTTCCGTAGAAACTTTATCAAGCAAATAGGACGGGTTGACGCCTTCGAACGTCCAACCCGGGTTTTGCACTTTGATTCGAAATCAAAAAGGAGGAACAGTCAGATGTGGGGCCGTGCACAAATTACGTAACGGTGATTTTACCAATTTTTGACCCCCTCCCTATGTAATGTTTTGTAACGGTTTGGCACGCCACTCCTCTAATATTACGTAACGATTTCAAGACCACTACCCCCCCTCCCAAAAAAAAAAACTTTTCACTTATTTTCATTCCAAATTTTTTTAGTTTCACACAAATGCAAACGCTGTAGAGAACCTCCCTCCCCCCTACGTAACGTTTTGTAATCCCCCTTCCCCCTATGACCATTACGTAATTTGTGCACGGCCCCTGTAGTCCCAGTGGAGGAGGGCGAGAAAATTGATATTTTTTTCTTAAAAATTATACTCTTTAGACCTATTTCTTTGCGTTCCCAAAATTACGTAATTTTTGAAAAAAAATTGTAAGCGGCGCCATTTTTATTTCGTGCTTTGTTTTTCTAACATTTTTGCGTTCGGCTAATCTAATTGAAAAATTTTTGCCTGCGGCGCCCTTTATCTTCTCACTCGAAACCAAGATCCCCCGTTTTAGGAAAACTGATCCCGTCTCTGTTTCTAAATTTTTTGAATAAAAGTAGAGTATGACCATGGGGGAAATAATTTTTTTCTACGGTTTGACGAAAATTTCGAGAAAGTTGAAGAAAACAATAAAAAAAAACGTTTTTTGTAAAGAAAAAGAGCAAAATAAATCTTTTCACCCCTTTTTGGGTGTTACAAATATTGGCAGCCCCTAATTTTTCGCTTTTACCCTCCCGCTAGTTTTGAAGAATTGGTTCGCTACATGTTTCGAGATTATGTCATAAAACACCTTGGCTTTATTTAAAATCAATAATATCGCAAGCAAAAAGCTCTGCAGGAAAAACAGCGCCGTTTATTGATTTCTTTGGCTGCTAGTGCTAGCTGCATGGTTTGGCCGTTTCCGGATAGATGTCACTAGTAGAACAGAATGGAAAGAAATTTAATTAAAAGCGAATGTCACAAGTTTATCGCTCAATATCGTAAATAATGGACCCTGCCGCCTCCTTTAAGCAAGAAAAAGCTGTGGTTTGGACCTGAAAACATCTAATTTTTAATTAATTCAAAAATTCAAATCTGTCCCCTTCTTGAGCCTCACAATAGCCCAATCTATTGTAAAACTCTTGGCGCGTAGCAGCCAACATTTCAGGGGTGATAGAGTTGCCCGCCTCCAAAATTTTCGCCCTCAACTCCTGTAGTCGTAGGCCGTAAATGAGGGTGTTGGAAAATTTTTTGTCGTGCCAACAACCCCATAGGAAAAAGTCATTTGGCGCAAGATCTGGTGATCGAGGAGGCCATCGGATATATCCATACGTGGAAATAATTCTATCACCAAATACCTGACGAAGGTAATTTGTAGCCTGGCGTGAATTGTGGGATGAACAGCCATCTTGCTGAAACCACAATTCGTCCAAATTTATGTTGAGTTCCCTCAACCGTAGTAAAACCTGGTGTTGGAGAAGATCAACATATTTTTGGCTATTCAAATTCCCTTCAATAAAAAAGGGTCCAATAATGTGATCCCCGACAATACCGCTCCAAACATTTAATTTTTGAGGATGTTGCGTTCTAACACTTGCGTGCAGATGTTTATTTTCGCGGGACCAATAGCGGCTATTTTGTGGATTGTGAGAGCTATGAAGTTCAAATATCTTCTCGTCACTAAACAAAACTTTTGATAGGAAATTTTCGTTCCTGTCACATTTATCCCTCATAACCTCACAATATTCTAACCGGCGAAAATTATCACCTGGTTGCAATTCCTGCGACTTCGCAATCTTAAACGACTTGTAGCCGTAGGATCCATTGGCAAGTACTGTTGGGAATATCCAGTGCCTCCGCAATCGGTTTCGTCGAACATGGTTCATGTGCCTCAACGTAAGCGCATACCATTTTGTCTCGTTCCACCCTGTGAGGAAGAACGGGATGCTCTGGTATTTCGCCGTCGTGGTAACACTTTCTACAGCCATTTATGCACCCGTACCTTTCAAAACGATGATAAATGTTGTAGACAGTTTGAGCCACAGGAACCGGTCGATCTGGAAACTCAAAAACAAAAAGCCTAATGACCTCGTCCGCACTGTCACTTTTTATGTAGTTTTTAATAATAAAAATCTTTTCTTCTCGAGTATACGGCGTTTTAAAAACACAAAATTTACGAAACTGAAGCGACTCGAAAGGAAATAAAAATGCAATGCCTGTGAATCCCAGTTTTTCCTCGATCATCTTATGGTGTGGCCGCCATCTAGCGGAATTTGCAGACATCTTGTCAACGGTTATTATTGCAAGTATGATTTATGCTCACAATGAAACAGTGGCGACAATTTTTTTCATGAAAGCAGTCCGGAGATAGTAACAAACTGGCACCATTGCTCAATATACCTGTTTCTTTTGTGCGCGCAGAACTTTCTATGCCATTTCTGTTTGATTTATTGAAATCCTATCCCTAAGGAACTTAGGAACCCTGTATAAGAGAAATATTAGGGTAGCTTGGGTCGAATTGGGTTGAATTTAATTACCCTTGCATTTGTCTACTTTGATCCATAAATTTGTGAGTATATTTTAGTTAGGTAGCTGGAAAAACATGATATTATGTCGGTTTATCAATTTTACCTTTGAGGTTAATTTAACGTTGTGCTAAAAATGACACAATAGTCCTTCTTTTTATTTTAAAGGAGCAGTTTAACGAAACCCAATCAATTACCGCGTAATTCTCCCTAAAATTAAAAAAAAAATAAAAACTTAAGTGGATACTTTTTACCTGTCACACGGTTAAATTGACCCTAAAGGTTTATATGAATATTATATATATAATTGTATTTGCCCGAAATAAAATTATTTAAATCATTGTTTGCGGTTTTCCTAATTAGGTTTTACCTGACCCTAAAAGGGTTAAGAAATGCAAATTTATTGTTATTGAAAATAACTGGTCAAATTAAAAATAACTAAAGCTATACCTACATATATAAGGTGTCCCAAAAGTCCGACTCCACCCTAACTAATATCTTCTAAACCAAAAGAGTCAGTCGTTAAGTAAGCGGAGTTAAGGCGGCGACGTTACTTTTTTTTAGTGAGAGACTGTGTATTTTTGCAGTGAAACAGCGTTTCGGTCTGTTTCCTAAAATATCTAATGTTATTTTTTTCACTAACTGCTTTAAAAAACAAATAACAAAAACTTTTTAATACTTAAGAACTATGAGTTGCTCTTATTGAAAAGTTTTTGTTATTTTATTTAAAAACTGTTAGACAAAAAGATAACATACTAACAAAACGAAAATATCTATTCAAATTTGTCAAAATATACAGGGAATTTCAATAAAAAAAAGTGATTACGTCGCCTTACCTCTGGCTGACTGGCAGGACGATTAGCACAAATGTTTTAAAAAAATACATTTCTCTGCCTCTTTTTTATTTTTATTTATTTTTTTATTAGAGATATTGGGTTAAATACATATACATGTATATACAATACCTAAGTACATAAGTACATATTTAAGTAAAAAATTACGTACAAAAATATTTTGAGTATCTTATTGGTTTCGCCATATTATGAGTTTATTTATTTTTATTATTATTTTTAACGTAAAATATCTTAATTTTAAGTAGAGCTTGATAATATACAGGGACGTAAAAATAGGTTGTAGAAACGGAATTTGTGTACAAATCTAAAAGACATACCATAGAGGTAACAAAATTTTCTTAAAATATTATTTGTATATTTGACATAAATTTGACAAAATCATCATATGGATTATTTACATTTCCAAACGTTTCTCTTGCTGCATTCTCATATGCTTTAAAAAATATAAATAACGACGAACCATCTAATTCTTTGTGAGTTTTGCAATTTATAAAATAAACTTTTTTGGTTAAATTTAGTTATTTTCTATCTTTGAAAAATGTTAAACAATCTTCTAAAAAGAACAGCTGAATTTCCGTTCCTTTAAAATATTTACATTTTTTTGGTAGCAGTTGTTTGAGACGAATTTAATAAATCGCACAACTTGTCAATTTTTTCTATGAACTCCATAAACGGTTGCGCTAAAAACTTGAGTGATTAATTTAAGTTTAATTTTTTGAAAAGAATTCGGGAAAATGTGTGAATCAGTTGGTTTTGGTGTAGCTCTTATAGGATACTTTTTATCATGGTCGTCAAACATTCTAATAAATTTAAAAGAAATAATTTTCCCATTTATCTCGAAATCATATTTTATGAGCATGTTTCTTATAGCTTTAAAAATATGAGGAACATCAAACATATAAACAATTTTTTGTTGATCTTTATAAAATGAAGAATTGTCAGGCGAAACATTTAACAATTTGGATAGCTGAATATTATTAGATGCCATATCAGTTGCAAGGACACATATTTTTAAGCCAAGAGGTATCTTCTCTCAGCATCGTACAAAATTTGTTTTAGTGATGTCCCCGAACATCAAGTATGTGAAAAATAACATGCCAAAAGTTGCTTCTATCTACAATAAATTCCTCTTAATAATAATATACATGCATTTAAAGCATGTTTAAACACTTTTAAATTTTTGTCATTTCTGGCTAATCCGTCAACAGAATCATTAATTAATATATGTATAATCTAAAAAAATACATTAACAATATCCTTGTATTTTCACCCTTTAACAGCTCATACGTGACTCATTTTTATAATAACAATTATTCACACTTTATTTTTCTCGCCGTCACTGCTTAAACGAATTCACTATCACCGCTCAGTCGATTCTGCTGAATAATTTCGATCCTTTCTTCTCAAAATTGCTGCATGCGCAAAGGATGCGCGTGGGACCTCCCACCACCTGAGTGGGAGCCTATGGAAGTGTTTTCTTGAAAAGAAAATGGCATAGATCTATGGCGAATGATCACATAGGGCGAAAACGTATATTCTTAAGCGATGGTCCGATCTTACGGATCTCATGAAAATTCTACGTTCCAGATCGCATGGTCCGAAACCGGGGAACATCGTCGAATCTAGTGAAGCTTGCGCAATAAACAGGTTTTTTTATAAATGGTTTGCTTGCAAAACTAATTTTGTTCGTGGGAGGTGATAAATCCCATGCGATAAAAAGGACAGCTGAATTTCCGTTCCTTTAAAAGCTATATAACATTTTTTGCTAGCAGTTGTTTGAGACAATTTGTCCATTTTTTCTATGAACTCGGCAGTATAAAAGCAGCTTCGGTGGACAGCTTACCAAATCTTACATAAAGATTTATGCTCCACAAACGGTTGTAAATCAGTTAGTTTTGGTGCAGCTCTTACAAGGTACTGTTTATCCTGCTCCTAAAACATTCTAATAATTTAAATGGTTTGCTTGCTAAACTAATTTTGTTCGTGGGAGGTGATAGTTTAAAAGCTACATTACATTTTTTGCTAGCAGTTGTTTGAGACAACTTGTCCATTTTCTCTATGAACTCGGCAGTATAAACAGCTTCGGTGGACAGCTTACCAAATCTTACATAAAGATTTATGTCTCCATAAACGGTATAATAACAATTAATCACACTTTATTTTTCTAGCCGCCACTGCCTAAACGAATTCACTTTATAGAACTATCACCGCTCAGTCGATGCTGCTGAATGATTTCGGGCTTTTCTTCCGAAAATTGCTCCATGCGCAAAGGATGCGCGTGTAACCCTCCACCACCTGAGTAAACCCTCTGGGAGCCTCTGGAAGTGTATTCTTGAAGAGGGAACGGCATAGATCTATGGCGAATGACGACATGGGGCGAAAACATATATTCTTGAGCGATGGTCCGATGAAAATTCTACGTTCCCGATCGCATGGTCCGAAACCGGGGAACATCGTCGAATCTAGTGAAGCTTGCGCAATAAAGAGTTTTTTTTTAAATGTTTTGCTTGCTAAACTAATTTTGTTCGTCGGAGGTGATAGATCCCATGCGATAGATCCCATCGCACGAGAGAAAGATCGGATCTTATGACTTAAGAATACACGTCCTGGTCTGTTCGGTATTCTGTGGTATAGTATTAGTAAAACCGTCGTCGTGATATGATGCCATGACTCTATTAGGGATAGGGCATGGAGACTTCCACCACGTCGCGACCGAATTTGTGCCTTGGGTAAGCTGTGGTGTGCTGGATCTCTTAGCCGAATGCAAAAGAGAACAATAGTAACTTTAGTAAGCTCACAAAAATTTGCTATAAGTTGCTACTAAACAATATAGGTAAGGTAAAGCTTCCCTTATCTCCCTTTCCTCCTCCCCCTCCCCTGCCCCACGATCGTTGCCTACGTAAAAAAAGACAAAGTGTCCTTTAAGTAGGAATACAAAACAAGTATTTAAGGGGGCTAACAGGAAGGAAAGTTGCGGCAAATTAATTTTTCAGGACGTGTTATCTTGAACAGAAAACGTTATATTCTTGAGCGATGATACGATTTTACGGATCTCAGGAAAATCATACGTTCCCGATCGCATGGTCCGAGTCGGGGAACAGCGTCGAATCTAGTGAAGCTTGCGCAATAAAGAGGTTTTTTCTTAAAATGCATTGCTTTCTAAACTGCTTTTCTATCATGGGAGGTGATAGATCTCATGCGCTATATCCGCTCGCACAAGGGATAGACCGGATCGTATCACTTTCAAGAATACACATCCAGATAACCTGCATGATTTCATATCACTTTTACGTATGGTTTTCTTTATTTATCTCGTTTGGTGCAGATTTGGTTCACAACTTTAGTTTATGGTTCTGACTTGCTTCTTAGTGCCCTCATCAAACTTTTTCTTTTTCTGAAAACACGGTCAAAATATGGAAATAGGGTACATATTACATCAATAAACCCTTTTTCATTTACCCCAACTATCGACTTAAGATATCCGTAAAACGTGACATTTCATATGGTAAATATTAATATTGACTAAGTAATATTGATTAGTTAAAGGTTAAGTGTAATTAAAATAGACATTCAAAAGTTAATTATCCAAGCAAAACACAGCTTGCTAAGATTTCTAATCAAAAAAGGTTTTATACATAGCGAAAACGTAAACAAAATTTTTACAATGTTAATTTTTCTGTAAATTCAATAAAATGTAGTCCAAAGCAAGTAATTATTATATAAAACCACTAGACTATTTGATTTGATCTTCTGTGACCACGCAAAAGAAGGCATATACATGCAAACACAAACAGTTATAAGATATAGGTTTTCTTCATAGTTGTAAGTATTTGTCTTAAAATGTATTTTTTCTTAAATCAAACAATTATGTTTATATAAACATTGTCTAAAAGCGTCCATCATTATAGGCGCTATATATAGATTGATTCAAAATTTCCTGAAATATTTTAACTGTGGGTAGAATTTGTTCTCCTCAACAACAATTATAAACAAATATTAAATATTAAAACATTTTTTTTAACTCTTACTTTAGTTTCTAACTACTGTTCATTCCAAATTCTCCGGACTAATTCCAATACATAAACTAAATGGAACTATCATTGTTAATGTTAAAAAACTGGTGAAATTGAATTAGCAATGAAGTGGACTAGGAACATAAATTAAAAAAAAAATCAGTGAATAGCGAGCTTTCCCTCAAAAAAGGTAATGGTAATGCTCATCAGTACGGTGCTAGGAATTAGGAGATGAAATGTGAAAGACAACCATCTGTCAAATTGCAGAATCGGCAGATGTATCTTCAATTTAAAGGAGAATTAAGCGTCTCTACCGAGACAGATATAATTATCTTTACAGATATCCTAAGCTCTGGAGTTGATAAATTTGAAAAAGGATTTAGTGAGGGTGAATAAATAACAAAATCACTGAATAGTGAGCTTTCCCTCAAAGAAGGTAATGGTAACCGTAGATCCGGATTTCGCACTTATGGTGCTCATCAGTACGGTGCTAGGAATTAGGAGATGAAATGATGATGAAAAAATATGACACAGGATTCATGTAAAAGACAACCATCTGTCAAGTTGCAGAATCGGCAGATGTACCTTCAATTTGAAGGAAAATTAAGCGTCTCTACGGAGACAGATATAATTATCTTTATTGAAGGTACATTTGCCGATTCTGCAATTTGATAGATGGTTGTCTTTTACATGAATCCTGTGTCAGATTTTTTAATTATCATTTCATCTCCTAATTCCTAGCACCGTACTGATGAGCACCATAAGTGCGAAATCCGGATCTACGATTACCATTACCTTTTTTGAGGGAAAGCTCGCTATTCACTGATTTTGTTATTTATTGACCCTCGCTAAATCCCTTTTTCAATTTATCAACGCCAGAGCTTAGGATATCTGTAAAGATAATCATATCTGTCTCCGTAGAGATGCTTAATTTTTCTTCAAATTGAAGGTACATCTGCCGATTCTGCAATTTGACAGATTCTGGCAGTACGGTGCTAGGAATTAGGAGATGAAATGATAATTAAAAAATCTGACACAGGATTCATGTAAAAGACAACCATCTATCAAATTGCAGAATCGGCAAATGTACCTTCAATAAAGATAATTATATCTGTCTCCGTAGAGACGCTTAATTTTCCTTCAAATTGAAGGTACATCTGCCGATTCTGCAACTTGACAGATGGTTGTCTTTTACATGAATCCTGTGTCATATTTTTTCATCATCATTTCATCTCCTAATTCCTAACACCGTACTGATGCGCACCATAAGTGCGAAATCTAAATCTACGGTTACTATTACCTTTTATGAGGGAAAGCTCGCTATTCACTGATTTTGTTATTTATTCACCCTCGCTAAATCCTTTTTAAAGTAAATTTTTAAATTTACAATGCTATGACTCAAAATTCTTGACAAAAGCCATAATAATAAATTGTCAGTAGATATGTAAATTTTCTTTGTGGTTGGTTTACCACTTTAAATCAAAGGTAAATTAACAATTTAAGGGTAACAATTTAAAAAATAAAAAACAAAATTAACTTTAGAGAAAAAAATATGAAATAAAAAAAATATTCAGTGAAATTTTGTTAGATGAACCATATATAACCACTGTTGAGATCTTTCTAGAAAATTTTGAACCACCCTGTGAAGGCAACCTACACGCTTGCCCAAAAACCATAATTCAATTCACATATTGTTTTCTATTGATTTAAATATTTAGATATTTATGAAGGTCCTTAATATTTAAAAATAATTATAATTTAGTTAGGTGTTTAGGTGTTATAGTTTTGACAATTTTCCTAGCTCGTCGGGATATTATGATATAGAAAAATTGGAATTTCTCACTCTGTGGGCGCTTTTCAGCACTTGAGATGTTTTTGTATTGAAAATCACAATTGTATAAAGTTCTCTTTACGCAACAAATATTTTCTATTGGTAATTGAGGCGAGTTTTCTTAGGTTTCTTTGACTTAATTTTTAAAACGTTTTCCTCGTGTTGTCGCCTTATGTCTTTATAGAATCCCATAATGGCAAAGATAATCTGCCAGCATAGCCACTGTCTGTTCTTAGAGTTATTTATAATTTCTTTGGCTCGTCGGGAAATTAGGATGAATTAAAATCGAAATTTTCCAATTTGTGGATGTCTCGGTTTTACCCATAAGGGATGCTTAAAAAACAATAAAATAAGTGTAGCAGCGGTGATCTTTTGGTGGTTCGCCATTATTCGCTGCTCTTGTGCACACAATAAAAATTTAATTTTTAGTAAATAATAAAATATTTTACCAAACACCTTCAAAATACAGTGTGATATAAGGGACTCCGTTTTTGTCAACATCTCCAACTTCCAAAAACTTTGGCTATTATTGACTGCCTTATCTCCTCCCACCACTGGTCATGAGGTCTATCTTTAATTTTCCTATAGGTATTGTCTATGGAACAGCTGGCATATTTAGTATGGCTAGTGTTTCTTGCAATATTTTTTTACGAGCATTTGCAAAGTGTCCTTTTTCACACGACGAGCAGAAAAGTTTTTTCCTCACTAATTTTGCGCACGCTTTTAAAAACTTAAGAAATGGTACCTTAATGTTTATTTTTTTCAGTTTCCTTAGCAACCCAACTTTCAAATAGTTCTCAAAGACATGTCATGGTTTGAATGCTTTATCCGCATGGAATAAAACATGCATCTTATGGCTTTTTTATATTTTTTTTTAATGTTTGCTGTATGTTGAAAGAAAAAATACTGTTCCTAACTTTTACGGAAAAGTGACACCTTCCGCACTTGTTGCCATCTCAGTAGGATTGCCCATACTGCAGCGTTATTCACATTATTCCCTTCATCGCTGTATTGCGATGGGATGCGGTATTAGAAATCACACATACTGCACTATTACTTCTGAAATTACATCCTGTCTTTATTCCTTGGCTACTTTTAGAAGACCATATTCGCACTGCCTAAATTCCATATTACAGATCTGATCCGGTTCCCATCAATAACCCAGGCACTATACTCTAGTGATGGGCACAAAACATCGATGTTTTTGTTCAAAATCGATGTCTATAAAATATCATCGATGTTAGAACATCGATACTTTTTTTAAACATCGGAACATCGAACATCGATAGAAAAAAAAATATGGGAAATAATTGTGTCTGAGAAATAACCACTGTGACTCACAAAACAGGATTTGCTTATTTTTGAGAGGTCGGTCGGCTTTGCCACCAATAGGTGTCGCTACCTAATCTGAACCAATGATATATATATATATATATATGGATGGCCAAAATCTCGGGACTTCCCGAGTTTCGCTTGGTATATTAGTTTGTTGTGTTTGTTTTCAAGAGGGTGGTTGGCTAGTAGACTTGACTTTGCCACAAATAGGTGTCGCTACCTAATTTGAACGCGGCTCAATAAATATGAGCGGCCAAGACCTCGGGACTTTCCAGGTTTAATATGCTATAAGTTTACTGCTGCTCCTTTGGAAGTATTTCAAAGTGTTCTAAGATGTTTAAAACTTGTGGTAACACATCCAATTTACAATGTCACCTCAAAGCGAAACATATTAATGTATTTAGTGTACTATTGCAAAGTAGTGAAGCCAACAGCGACACAGATAATGATGTTGAGGTTGAGACGCAAACATCTCAAGAAGAAATTGAGACCATACCTCAAAAAAAGAAAAGAACATTGGATAACTTTATTGCTGTGTCCGTTCCCTCGACAAGTTCGAATATTGCTGACGTTTATGATACCATTAGCCAACAGAAAACTTCATTGTCAAATAAGTTTGCGGGAACCATTTTCATCCTTGGAGGGTTATTCTTAAATCGAGAGAAAATTTGCTCCCAGTGAGTTAAATTCTCTCGCTAGTATGCATCTCATTGGTCCAAATCGGTTTAAATCGGTTTCTCTCAATTTTGCCCGATATTGATGGAAAGTAATTCTCTTAGTAGCGAGAGAATTCGACTCCCTGGGAGCAAATTTTCTCTCGATTCAAGAATAACCCTACTGGAGTCGTTTTCAAGTAGGGGCGAAAAACACAAAAAAATATCTATTGACGAATTTTGTGACCCAAAATTAAATTTAACTTGAAATTTTGTTGGATGGAATCAAATAAACAGAAACCAGGTTTCCTTCCAATTTCGACGTTTCGACTCGTTTATTGAGTCATCCTCAGGACACTAAAAATAATGATGTACAATAGTACTGGGTTTGTTTCTACCTAAGTATCTTCTTTTTATAACAATTTTTATAATATATATATAGAAAGTAGGTAAGTTATTTATAAATAGATATTTTTTTTTAATTATATATAAAACATAATAAACAAAACGAAATAAGATATGACATAATGTGTTTTTTTTATAATTTTAACAGTACCTATGTAATAAAGGTGATAATTTACGTTGGGGTACTTACTGAAATTTATTTGGTTTCCTCTGTTATGACTAAAACTACACAAAATGACACTATATTTAAAAACATTCTAAAATAGTAATATTAAGTTTTTTGGTTTTTTATATCACAGATTATATGGTGTATTGTATACCTTATGTAGGTTCTTGCCGTACTAAAATTAATATAAATAGAATGTGTTAAAAATTTTTTTGTCGAGTCACCTTATCTGGTACCTGCTTAGAGGAAAAAAAACAAAACAAAGGAAACAACAAAAAAAATATCTAATGCCATCTTGTTCAGGATTTGTCTTTAATGCTTGTGGAAAACGAAATATCAAGCAAATATCGTCAAAAGCTCGTTGGAATTTCATCATGTTCAATCACCTCAGACATATGGACAGACGAAATGCAAACTAGAAGCTTTCTAGGCCTCACACTTCATTTCGAAGACCAAAGCAAGATGAATGTCATCGAAATTAGGGTGTATGAATCAACAGGGAGACATACTGGACAGTATATAGCCCAAGTAATAGATGAAACCTTCGAGAAATGGGGCATTTTGAAAGAGAGTGTCACTATTGCTGTAACTGATGGTGGTGTAAATATATCCAAAGCAATTGAACTACTTTTCTCAAAGAAGAAACACATCCACTACTTTGCGCACCAGCTAAATGTGGTAGCTGATAAAGCCATAAAATCTGTGCCAGAACTAGTGAACATCATTTGTAAAGTGAAAAGTTTGGTTACTTTTTTTAATCATTCAGTGGTAGCAAGTGACGAACTAAGGAAGGCCCAGAATTCAGATTCCTCCAAAAAATTAATCTAGAGCTGAGGAGAGCTGAGAGAAACACACTTCCAACTGCACCAGCTATCGTGACAGCTATGGAAATATTGGAGTTGGAAACAATAATAACTCTTCTACAACCGATGGAAACTGCGACAAAGGAAGTAAGCGGTCAGAATTACGTAAGTTCCAGCCTAGTTATTCCTTTAACCCTCAATAAATTCTTGTTTCTACAATCAGCAGATACAAGCTTTTGGGACCTCTAAGAGTGTGCTCCTATGGAAAAACATTTTTTTTATGTAATATATAGTTTCTTTTGAATATGTCCTACTCATATTTTTTTATGTACCGACTATATTATTATAAATTTTTTATTTGCACGCTTATTGTATATATTGTGTAACATTAACAATATTTAACAAGTCTTCAATAAGAAAGTTTCTTTGAATAACGGAACTCTCTAAAAAAGCAAAAAAAAACATCGATGTTCAGAAACACCGATGTTTTTTCACCATCGATGTTCAGTTTCGATGTTGACATCGATGTTCAACATCGATGTTTTTTTTTCGATGTGCCCATTACTCCAATAGAATAGTCCTCCATAGTTTATCTAAAAAACTGACTTAACAGCCAAATTTTTTACAGCACGTAGAAGGTCATATGAGACTCTTAAAACCACTTTTTTCCAACAAAAGTTCTTTCTCGTAATTCGGGTTAACTTGGTTTTGTCCCAATATCTCATTAATCATTGGTCCAATTAAAAAAAAAATTGTTTTGTTTTATAAAAAACTGATTTTTAATGTAATATTTTTGTTCCTATATGTCTCGGATAAAAAGTTAATTCACATATACCGCCGAAAATAATGATTAAACAAGGTGGAATATATATATATATATTGACATATAATTTGTTACCATGAAACTTTTTAAATAAAATGTTCCTATAATAAGTTTAGTGGGTTAAATTTTCTTTAAATTTTGGTAATAAAAAATAAGAGTTATGTTAAATATAACGGAGATAGAGGGCGTCACAAATGTGTATTTTTTTATATAAAAATTGTGTAGTACCTTCTTATGTTCATATTTTTACTGAAGCATAAAATACACTTATATTAAGAAAAATTGGTATAATACACAATAAGTGAGCGTAGCGAGCAGCTTTTTGAACTTCATGAATGACGGAAGATATGAAAAAGTGATAATAAATAGTAGATATATGTATACCAAGTGATATAAGTAGCATTTTTAAACCCTATAGGGGAGATAGTGTACGAGCGTAGCGTATTCTGGATTAAACTGGGTTTTTTAATAAGTCCCTGCATTATCTCTGCCACTGGGGGGCAATTTAGATGTTCTTGAAATGGACCTATCTGGAGCACAAACCAAGTCTACCTACCTACTAAATGTCGTCAAAATCGGACAAGTGGTTCTTGAGTTAGGCGCGTTGGTGACAGACAGATGGACAGACAGACATTAAGACAAAAAATGTTCTAAATGATTTGAAACGCAAAGATCTATAAAAAAATTTGAAGTCGGAGCAACTTTTTTTCGACCGTTGTCACTATTCTGTTCTACCTGAAAGTTGCCGGAAATCACGTGATCTGCTATAGAAACGTCAAAAACATAGAAAAACCAAGTCTCGTTTTCTTTCTATCTTAAAAACCGTACAAAAGAAGAAGTAAGGCTACCTCCTGGATCACTCTGTAAAAAGTGTCAAACATACTTATAATATCTCTAAAAAGCGCCGCAGGCAAACATTTTCTCAATTTCTCAAGACTTTTTATATCTTTATTCTATAGGTAGGCTATACCTTTCTTTTTCACGACGTGATTTTTATTCTCGCCTAATGGTTTGTTGCAAACCAAACAATTAATTTCTTCGTTTTCTTTGAAATCCATAAGGACGAATATTATATTCAAAAAATTTTAATTTTAAAAGTAGCTACGCAGAATATTATCTAATATTCCAATATTCTAGAATGTCATGGCCAACTTGACCCAATAAGGGAGTGTCAAATTTGCAGCACACTTACTCATCTATCTTTTACTATACAGATAAAATGTTTCATAAAGATTGTAGAGAATTTTGATATCTACAATTTATATTTGAACACTTTTCTTCTCAAGTCTGCACAAAGAGAAATATTGGCTAGTAAGTACTCACATGTCACCATTTTCGGGAGTCTTTCAGGCATAACTTCTTTTTGATGACACATACAAAAAAAATTCGAATAAAAGTAAAAAAAAATAATTTGGTTTAGCCAACAAAAAAAACCGTTTTAAAAACGAACCAATATTAACCTAAATATTAAGTCCAAGACAAAATCCAAGATGGCGGCGAACCTAGAGAGAAATTTTGTTGGAAAAATGTGGTTTTAGGTTTCTGGCATGATCCCCTATTAGCCCTGGAAAGTGTGGCTGTGTAGTCAGTTTTGCCATTTTAAAGTACTATTCTATTGGGCTACTAGGAGATTTTCCAGTTTAAGTTGGACTGCATCAATCCTGAAACTGACGCTTTTCTTCCACCTTCTACACAATACATTTTTTTTGTTGTATTTGCGACTTATGACACCTTAGCAAAGCCATTTTTAGTAAAATGTAATATATTTTAAATATAAATAATTATTTTTTCCACAATTTTTTGAACAGTTTTTGGCATATATGATAATTCAACAAGATTTTCTGAACCACCTTATATTTACCACACCAGTCGTTCTATTACGCCCAGAATAGAGTCCCAGGGGCCAGAACGATCATAATTTGAGAAGTGATCAATCGCACAAAAGTCATTCGAACAACGCACGGTGGTCGATTTTCCGGAAAACCCAAACATAAATGGAAAAATTAAAAAATTTGCCCCTATATGGTTGTCAAGATACTAGGCGAATAGTTGGTCAAAAAATAAACTATTCTTTTTACGAGTTTGACATTACGTATCAGTATTCAACATCAAATTTCAAATAGAAGAACCAAAGTATGACAGTATTCAACTGTTAATATCTCGAAAACAGTTGAAGATCGACATTGGGTACGTTATATAAAAATGCCTAGAATTTCAAAACAGAATGCAAAAATGCAAAAATATACTGGGTGTTTCATTTGAAAGTTTCGGTTGGCATTCTTTTTAATATACCCTATATACATAAAAATATTCTAGTATTCTGTAACATTTATATATTGTGTCAACTACATTAAAGTAAATTTGATTGTTCTAAACCAACATTTTTAGTTTAATTTTGTGAAGTGAGCTGAAAATTAAAATATCATGTGACTTTAACAGTAACCAAAATTATCACGTGATTGGACACTTTTAAATAGTCACGTGACGATTAGTGCTATATTCAAACTGTATTTGACATCCCAACATTTTTGGCTACATGTCCTTTGTAGATCCCCCCTCACACCTCCATCACAAATTTAGCTAATTAATAAATATATATATCTTTTACCTCTTAAAAAAGATAAATGTGAAAATTCACACGATCATCCTGTGTATCAGCTAAATAAGAATAAATTTATCTTTGTATTAAAACTAAACATTTTGTACGATTAAATTACAATGTAAAAGTTTTTTTTAATATCCGCGTTTTTACAAAAATCAACCACTGTGCGAGTCCTACTCTTAAAGACGTGTTAGTTTCATCCAATAGCGTGCTCTGAAATAATACGAGTGACGTTTTTCACACGAGCTTTCCTACAACTCGCAACTACTGGGTCTAGTCGAGAGAACGGCTTCGCTCAAAAATTGTTGTTCGAGGCAGCTCTGCGCGTGCCCATAATAGTTTGGTGGTTATTCGATCGTCTCGTCACTGCTTTTAAGCGCGTTTATTGGTTTTTTCTCAGGCGAATGATCACTTCCTTTGACTTCCAGAGTCGGTACCCAGATGCTGCTGCAAAACGATGTCCGTACGATCAAAAGTACCAACCACCATAAACGGTGATTTAAGGGAAACCGTTTTTGTTCTTCAGTATAGCTATTCTTGAAATCAGGGAGAGAACAATTATTTCCCTGAAACGCACACATCCTATTGGTCGAAGCCGCCAATTTTCCCGAAAATGACACTAATAACATGACTTTTGATAAAATTTATTTCTACTGGTCTTTCTCTCTAAATATATTACACTGACTAACAACTTCTGAATTCAGACCGGGTTTCTGTTCCTTAGCTACTTTTGGGAGACAATATTCGCACTGCCTGATGTAAATTTGTTGTTGTGACATGCACAAATTCCCATCAAGAATAGAGGACCGAAGCACTGGGAGGTTTTCCACTTTAAGTTGGACTGCATCAATCCTAAAACTGAACCTTTTCTTCCTTCTCTTGAATTATCCTAAAACAAGCGTCTTCAGAATCATGTTCTTCTTTAGAGTTATGTTCATTTTCAGAATCAAGATCCGTTTTAAGCACTTAATACTTCAAAAAAAGAAGTCAATATAATAGTTTGAGGCAGCATCAAAAAATACAAAGTTTTTACCCTAAAAATAATATGCAGTGTGGGAAAAATTATTTTACACTCTTACCATAACCCCTAAATAAATACATATTTACTTAGTTTAGCATTTTCTGTCAAAATTATTTTAAAAAAACCTTCTTTTTATATACTTTCAGTATAAACATGATATCATTTAAATGTATTAAAAAACAATTCTTCCTAAAATTTTTTGATTTGGCAACAAACTTTTTTCTTTTTTTGGACGATTTTCATTTACCAACCTGGTAAAACAATTTTTTAGAAAACCAGAAATTAAAGAAGACTGTATTGGAATTTTTAGTTGCCCGGCTAATAGTTTAAAACTCGCTCTTTTTGACAGAAGAATACCACGATTTACTGACCGACTCACCGCGACTGAAATTATAGGCGGTCTCTCTGCTTCTGCCAAATAAGAAAAATATTCCAGTCGACCAGTTTTTTTCGTAATTATCTCCATCGAACACTAACTTTATCTAAATATAAAAAAATTATGAAAAGGAATATGTTGTCCGTGAAAAATAAATAAAAAGAAAGGTTCGTGGCATATCGGACACACATTTTACTTTTTAATGAATTGAAAAGCAAAATATGTGTTCGATATGCCACGAACCTTTCTTTTTATGTACCTAAATATTTTTTATTTTAACAGGGCTAAAATATTTTTTGGCACGGGTTTTTTAAACACTAAAAAAAAATGTGAAAACTTAAAGACAGTGATTTTTTTTTCTACAAATAAATAATTTGGAAAGAGAACGATAAAATGTGATTAAAAGTATGGCTTAAAAATGTAAAAAGCATAGAAAAAATTGCTTACAAAAACGTTTACCGTTCAAATTACGCGAAATTATTTTCGGTCTAAAATTAATAGACACTTAAAGTAAATATTTCAACGCATCCGTATCGGTATACGTAACGCGTTCGAAACAAAGTCAAAATACGCTACATTTTTTACTTGTTTATGCGATGTTTCCAACGATGCACGCTTTTTTGAAGGGTGCGATTACAGGACTACTGATTGAAATCGTTGTGTACGTTCCTGGGTCCCTAACGATACGTACATCCTTCCGTACGCAACGAGATTCTGTCATCACACCCGTCAAAGAAGCAGGCATCGTTCGAAACATGGCATGAGCAAGTCAAAAATGTAGCGTATTTTGACTTTGTTTTGGACGCGTTACGGTACCTATCGGAAATTTTCATGAAAATTACTGCCGCGCGTCTTCCGCCATTTTCGCCGCCACCATGTTGTGGAGATTTAGGTTGGCAACATTTGTTTCCTTAATTTTAAATAGTAGTGTGGGAACACTGACTCTCAACAGTGTCAAAATATGATTGAATTTGACGCTTCTTTGAAAGGTTATTTTTGATGTTGTTTATTAATACAAAAATAAAAAAGTAAAGAAACAAGCCATAATAATATTTAAAAACAAACAATTGCTCCAAGAGGTCAAGGATATCTTAATAATAACTTTTTTTGCTAAGGTCTTCAGAATCAAAAACTTTTATTACAAAAATTGTTAACAAACAAGAAACATTATCAGAGTGGAATAAATAAGCGTCAAAATGTAGTCTTAAAAATTAACATTAAGGTAAATTTAACCTAAGAATGTCTTCAAAATGTCATGTAGGTATTAAACAATGTTAACATTGAGGTTTTGTTAATAAAGATTAAAAAATAAATATTGATTGTTTTTTATTTCCAGCAAACTGGTAAAACATCTTATAATTATTGGTCTTAAAATCTCAAAAAAATACTGGCTACAATGTAACAAAAATTGACAATAAAATCTTGTTAAAGTTACAAAACACATGGAAATAACAACAAGAAAAAGGAAAAAAATATACTGATAAATACATATCAAAATTGGTGGTTTAGAAACTCTTAAATTGTATATGGTACTATCTCTATAGGAATTTTGTTAATGTTCTTTTTAAAACTCATGAAGTATTGTTGTAATTTTGTAAGTCTCCATATGCCAAAGATGTACTTTTTAGTGATCGTTTGCCATGGCTCTGGCTTTCAGCTGATCTTTATATGTCATTATCAAACTCAGTATATCCCTCTATTCATTTATTTTTCTTGTCTTCTCACCTTGCATTTATAAACTGTTGACGCATATCTGTCCCTATCTTTTTTAGTTCCTGTTTCAGATTCAGATCAACTTAATGAAGGTTTATCTTGAGCGGGAGCGCCAGCAGCAATGGTTGACAGTACCCTTTGAGTTTATAAATTGGGAGTAATGTTACCATGTTGTAATTTATTTGTTCGAAACTTGCACATTCTCCAGAACAAATGAGAAAGATTATTGGTTTTGTGTAGTACGTGGCCTGACCGTTCGGGCATTTGTCTTTTAAATGGTTTTTATTGCTTGTTTCTTTACTTTTTTGTTTTTGCAAAATTGATAAAATCAGTGTTCCCACACTACTATTTAAAATTAAGGAAACTAATGTCGCCAACCTAAATCTCCACAACATGGCGGCCAAAAAGGCGGGAGACACGCGGCAGTGATTTTTCCACAATGGTATTAACAATCCACGGTTTCTAAATCCGTGGCCCCAACACTTGGCCGTCTCGTCTGTTCGTGCAATATATTTATCTATTTTTTTTCAATCTGTATAAAATACCGCCCCCCGGGCTGCTGCTCTCGTGCGGCGCACGAGTTGCACGACCGGATCCGGGCTTTACATCCTCTTAAAAATAACGAAAAATGAATCCATGAAATAAAAATTAACTTTTTGACAGAAGATGTTTATTGATAGAAATTTGTGTTACTGTAACACGAAAATCACAGATCATGCAGAAGTCATAACTTGTGTCGAAACTACTTTTTTTGGGTTTTTCGCCACTAAGTTAAGGACATTTTTTCAAAAATATGTTAAAACCCACTGCGTAAATTCCTAAAGAAAAAAATTTGTTCGTTTGTCAGTGGTTTTTAAATAAGATAAAAAATTTGCCTACACACACGCAAATCCTAACTAGAATCTAAGTACTTATCTGACGTTTCGGCAGAAATTCTACTGCCGTTATCAAAGAATTTTATCCTTTTCAAAAACTTTTTTCGATTCTTTTTTAAATTATCTGTCTGTTGTCATACAACTGACTGACTTTGACTGATATATATTTCAAATATTAACTTGACAGTTTGGTGCGTCGATAGTAGCCAACAAGGTATTGGGTGAATTTAGTAAAATTTAAAATCAAAATTATATTTGTTTGAGTGTTTTCGATTTTAGATTACTTTATAAAAATACAAAATTTTTATTTTAAAATATCAATTATAAAAATTATCTTTTGACTAACTTTAAGAAAAAATATATTAGAAACCCAAAGAACATCAATGCTATTTTTTAATTTATTTAAAAAAAACCTTTTTGAAAATCTTGTTTTAAAATTGGAAGCCAAACTGTATTTATATCAACTGATATGCTAGCTATGCATTCATCTTCGTTAAGATAGATGCAAGCTGCTTCTTTGATTTTTCGTTTGTTTTGTCTGGTTCTTTTTGTAATATACTGGTTTCTCCCCACATTATTCTATAATCATTTTCAAAAGAATGTTGGCAAATTTTAGACTTCTCCCAGTCTCCCCTTCTGAGGTACCCCTTATGGTCATTTATTCTAACTTCAAGAGGCATTGAAGTTTCTCCAATATAAAATTTACTACACTCGCAAGGAATTTTATAAACAATATTTTTTGAGTTTTGCTCAGCATTTAATGGTTTTGTTTTGGTTAGAATTGATCTAAGAGTATTTGATTTTTTAAAAATTGTTCTAATATTATAAGTATTAGCGATTCGTTTAATTTTTTCCGAAATACCTGGTATAAAAGGAATTATTAAATTTGTTGGTTGTACATTATTATGTCTACGTTCGCGTTGTCTTGGAAATTCGATTTGTCTAAAAGAATTTTCGATGAAGTTATTTGGATACGAATTTTTAATTAAGACCTCTTTTATTATTTGTTTTTCTTGTAAAAATGTGTTATTGTCCGAAAAAATAATTTTAGCTCTATCGTATAGACTTTTTATTACTGCTTTTTTAACCGATGAGCAATGATTTGAGTTAAAATTTAGATATCTATTTGTATGTGTTGGTTTTCTATAAACTGAGGTTTGTAATGTATTTTGTTTGTTTATTAAAACATCTAAAAATGAAATTTTGTTATCGTTTTCTACTTCTAAAGTAAATTTTATTGTTGGTTCTTTACCGTTTATAAAATTAAGAAAATCATTAAGTTTATTTAAATCGTGTGGCCAAATACTAAAAATATCATCTATATAGCGAAACCAAATGACCGGTTTAAAATTAAATTCCTCTAAAATTTTATTTTCAAAATCTTTCATAAAAATATTACTCATTAGAGGAGAAAGTGGAGAGCCCATTGCCATCCCAAAATCCTGTTGAAAAAAATCACTTTCCCACTGAATGAAAACACGGTTTTTATGCATAATGTGAGAAGTTCTAGAATAGCATTGACGCTCAGTGTAGTTCTAAGATCTGTGAATTTTTTATTTAAAAATGTATGTTAGAAAGCTTATTTTTGTGTGTAAACAAACCTTTAAAACTTTTAACATAAAAAAACCATAGGTAGCCATAGAATATGTCATTGTTACTGTTCAGAAAAGTCACACAATTCTATAGTTCCTGTTACATGGTGAGAATATTTGACAATTTTTGACGTTTATTGGTACGCGTAGCAGCAACTTTGCTCGATCGCGTCGCGTCGTAAAACAAGTCCCGCAGACTTTCTTTAAAATATATTTTTTTTTTAAAATACGCAGTTCTTCTTATGTACCGATAAGTCTCTAATGTAGTCAAAATATTTTTCAAACCTTAATTTAGAATCCAAAATAATGCCCATATAATTTAATAAATCTACTTTTTCTAATTTTTCATTGCCAATTAAATGTTTACATAAAGTTTGATAGCTTCAATATACATTTACTTTTAATAGATATTAAACCATTTTAAAACGATTTATTATTTCATTCAGTTGAGTTACCTATTAAGAACAACAATGTATAATCGGCAAACATCTGAATTTGCAAATATTTTAAAATATTTAAAAAGGAACTCCCTAGCTTACTATTTTGCGTAAATCTCACAGCACTCTTGTCTGTCGTCCTTTGTTTGGTGTGATCTGTAGTCACGAACACAAAGGACGATAGACATAAATACCTACTGAAAGAAAGGCGACACTTGTAATTCCATACATCAAAGGAACCTCAGAAAAGATAAGAATAATAGGCAACCAATATAGTCGAAATTATACCCATTTGTAGTGACGTCATAATGGCAGTCAAAAACGTATGTCCACCGATATTTCTTTTGCAACAAATCACTGGTAGCTAATTAACGGAGATACTTTTACTATAGGATGATGGACATAATAATAAAAAATTTTAACTTTGGATATATTAAGGTGTGTAAAGCTGTCCATTAATGATCTATATATCCGTGACCTTATAAATTAAGACTGAGTACCTACTTAAATTACCCGAAATATTAGGGTGATTTTGGTCAGGTTTTTGGCCAGTCTGTTACCCTTACCTTTATTCTGGGCAGGCGCAGTAGCGCTCCGCCAGGCTGTTACCTTTATTAAAGGTAACAACAGGCGCTAATTAGCGCCGAATAGCGACTACCTTTACCGTTAAAAAGCCAACTTACCAAACTTAGCGTGATTCTGTACAGAATATAAAAAATATTCACAATTTAAGTTACTTGTTTAAGACAAACATACCTTATGGGTAAATAATTAACATAAATAAAAAAATTTAGTTACAAAAAAATCCTGAAGTTAATGTAATTCTAACAAAATGACTCAAATATTTATGCAAGAAATCTCAAAATAAAATTAGTGTTGTTTCATAGCCTTTTCTGGATGGTCAATATTCTGTTTCTTTAGCCACTCGATTAGCCTCTGCTTGTTCCAAGATTTTCTTGGAATCTCTTCCGATATATGCCAGAATGGTAGCTTGCTTATTAAGACTTTGGAGGAAGATTTGGAACAAGCTTTGTTTGAAACCAATTTTCAAAATTTTTTCCCTTCATGTTGTCATAAAAACCCACTTTTGAATGTTAAATTAGCGCCTTTAATAAATACATCTTTTGTTCCAGCGTCGACCACAATATATATCGATGTCCTGAAAAAAAACGGAGATAAATTACTTAATTTAAATTTAACCTATATTCTGTAATACAAAATTAATTTTTCAAAAATTTGACATTTAATTCTCTGATATTCTATTTTATATATTTTTTTTAATTAAAGTGGGTATTTATATAAAAGTTATAGATATAAAAGCTGTTTAAAAGGTACGGTTCTTTAAAGGTCCCCAGAACTTCACAGTGAGGCAATATGAGAGTCATACTCGGAGTCATAGCAAACCATCCGATTGACCTTAACCCCTTAACTTGTTTTACATTTTTTTTTAACTTGCCTTCGAAAAGTGTTCGAGTTATTTCAAACAGGCGGAGCCTAATTCATAAGCGCAGATTTTTATCACAAAACACTAAAAAGATAAGATTATTTTTACCTTCACTGTTTTTTTTTTAATCCGTTTGCTTGGTGTCATCTGATCCCTTGGTGCTTTTATGGACAATGTCTAGTAAGTCCATTAAATTTTTTCGACTGTTTGATTTCTTCCACTTAAAGCCTATACTATTTATCCATCATTGTTCCCTGAACTTTTGCCAACGTCACATATTCTTTTCTGGCGTACATTGAAGAAATTGTTTCCCAAATTTCATTTTGTGTTTTATTAGATGCGTAGGTTTTGTCTGACTTGATCCCATTTTTCGCAATATTTGGTTGCTTCTGCTGTTAGCTCTGTTACATTATTAACTTGAAGAACGGCAGTTCCGTTGCGGACTCGGTCGCTTTCCAGTTAAAAAAAGATAATATATTTAAAATTATTAGCTGCGTTTGCTCATTATACCTATTATATTTTTCCGAGGCATTTCTTGCTTTCAAAAATAACTTTGACAACACACTGACAAATTGATGTTTTTGAATGACAGCGACGAATATTTCAGGTAAAAATATAGATAATGTTTACTTACAAAAAACGAAAAATAATCAAACACCAATTTTTTCGAAAAATTTTATTTCACTATCGTTCGAAATGTACCAAACAGAGATAAACAAAAATGACGTCACTACAAATGGGTATAATTTCGACTACACCATCCTCGGACTGTCTTTAAAACGGTCACAATAATAAGAAGTGAATTAACAAAAAGTAAACCTTATCGCCACAACATTAAGAACTACCAGGTACCATGCGAGTGTCGGGATATCTACATCGGAGAAACCAGCCGACCCATGGAAGTTCGCCTTAAAGATCATAAACGCAAAATTCGGGGACACAACTGGATCAAAAATAGCTCAACATTGCTGAGAAAATCAACATCATATGGAATGGAAAGAGGCAAAGATCGTAGCCAAGTACAAAAATCTATTCAAGCGGAAGTTCAAAGAAACAGCGTCATACAGAGGAACCAGAACGTGTTTTCTCAACAACAATAACAACTCTTCGTAGGTAACAGATTTCAACTGCGAAAGATCGAAACCAACCAAGGGTAAACTTCATGGTTAACTGAATACAGATTAGTTTTATGCGGCTACATGGGTAACGGCTTTGCTACTTTTGCTATATTAGTAGTGTGGTCGACAAAACAACAATTTGGGAATTATAAGTTTGGAATACTCTCTAGTATCGCGTTAAAGTGTACCTTAAGTAATATAATCACCTCCAGAAACGTATTCTTTTATAGTGCCGTTTGAAAGTACCATGGGACAATACAAAGTTTTCGCCTATACAAAGTTCTTTCTCCTTCGTGAATTTGTAGTAGCCCCGACTTTTAATCGTTACTTATTTGCCTCAATAAATTTAGGCCTCATTGAAGTAGCCGACGTTGAATGCCACAACTAGGAAATCACTTTAAATTTCACTAAAAAAGTTTGCGACATCATAGTTGAATAATAATGTGGCAGTGAGGAGGAATTAACTTTATAACCACTTTTAAGTCGCATCTCTTTGAAAGTAACATTTTCTACTATCGGAGAATTTTGAGCCCTAATATTAAAGAAATAAATTGTTCTGCACCCAAATTAATTTATGATCACCAAACGTCGATATCCAACACATTTTGAGAGGCCCAGCGCTGGTTGAGAAAACATAACCCCAAAAACCACAATGAAAAAATTTCATCAGCTACAATAAAACGACAGAATTGTGAGGGCGCGTTTGTTTTTTTCAAATAAAATGTATATTTTTCGTTGGGACACCCTGTATATACTTATACCTAAATATCCCCATTGGCACGTAATAAATAACAATAACAATACCTCCCCCAGCCGTGTAAGCTAGGGAGGTAAAAGTGACGAATGGCGGCTCGCATCCGCCATATTGATTTTCTTCTTGAACAATTTATGGCATATAGTACCTCTGAGACTCAGAGCACTTCAGTGGTACCACTTTTGTCAAAATAGGCTAAGCCTTCTGCATGGTCTCTAGCATGGCATAAACATATACATAGTAGAAATGGGGACAATAAACCAAGCATTTTTCAGGTTCTCGGGCGTTTTTCACAAAGTGTGATGAACTTATACATATGTAGCTTATTTTTTTTCTCTGGTAACATATCAAAAAACACTTTTTTTACACTTTTCAAGTTTGTGAAGCCACTGCTAGTGACATAAATGAAATATGTCACTTTTTTTAACTGCATTCAATTTTTTAACTCAATTCAATTAAACGTTGATCAGGGAGAACAGATCTACAACATATCAAACGGTCAGCTCATCCCAACCGAAAGCCAGTGGCAATGCTAAGTGAGCGGGGTCCTTTCCATCGCAGTTAAATTTTGACTCTCTGCTCGTAAAACTTCACACTTTTTGATCGCAAACTAACAAATTTTTAATCACTGTGTCATGTATGAGTTTATACCGAAAAGAAGCGAATAGAAATTTTGGAACTAATCCACTTCTTTTTAGACTCCATCATATGAAATTCGGCGCGGCCGATTCGGCGCAATGGCAGATATTTTTCCTACCTAACAGAAAATATTTTTAACACACAACTCCATATTTAATCAGAGTGGACCTTCATGAATGCTTTCTATAGATAGCTACGAAGGCGTAGAAGGGCCACACCAGTTTTATTTTTTTTCATTTCTAAAATTTCGTGTTACTAACTCGAAATTTTAAAATTTCGTAATAGTATCTCGAAATTTTTAAATTTCATCTTATATCTCGAAACTTTAAAATTTCGAGTTAGTAACGCGTGTTATTATCTCGAAATTGTAAAATTACGTGATATTATCTCAAAAGTTTGGGCCAAAATTTCGTGTTACTATCTCGAAAGTTTAAAATTTCGAGTTATATCTCGAAATTTTAAAATTTTGAGTTATTATCTAGAAATTTTAAAATTTTAGTATCACGAAATTTAAAAATTTTGAGTTATTTTCTCGAAATTTTAAAATTTCGTGTTACTAACTCGAAATTTTAAAATTTTCGTGTTATTATCTCGAAATTTTATAATTACGTGATAATATCTCAAAAGTTTGGGTCAAAATTTCGAAAGTTTAAAATTTCGAGATAATAACTCGAAATTTTAAAATTTCGAGATAATAACTCGAAATTTTAAACTTTCAAGATAGTAACACGAAATTTTGGCCCAAACTTTTCAGATAATATCACGTAATTTTAAAATTTCGAGATAATAACACAAAATTTTAAAATTTCGAATTAGTAACACGAAATTTTAAAGTTTCGAGATATAAGACGAAATTTTAAAATTTCTAGATACAATTACGAAATTTTAAAATTTCGAGTTAGTAACACGAAATTTTAGAAATGAAAAAAAAAAAATTTGGTGTGGCCCTTCTACGCCTTTATAGATAGCATTCCGCATTACTTTAATTTTAAGTTTGTGTTTAGGGTTTTTATGTTGGGTTTAGGTTTTTATGTTGAGTTTGTGTTTAGAGTTTTTATGTTGGATTGGGTTGGGTTAGGTTGGGTTGGAGAACAGAGAATTTGGAATAAACACTAAGTACTGCATAACACGAAATTTTAGAAATGAAAAAAAAAAATTTGGTGTGGCCCTTCTACGCCTTTGTAGATAGCATTCCGCATTACTTTAATTTTAAGTTTGTGTTTAGGGTTTTTATGTTGGGTTTAGGTTTTTATGTTGAGTTTGTGTTTAGAGTTTTTATGTTGGATTGGGTTGGGTTAGGTTGGGTTGGAGAATAGAGAATTTGGAATAAACACTAAGTACAAGATTAAGTCTTATTTTTTTTAGTATTCACCTGATGACGATTGCATTTGAAACGTATTGTAAAAAAGTAAAAAATAAAGACCATGGAAGTTCGAAACTCTAGTTTACTCTCAAGTTCAACATTGTCTACCATATTCAAAGAACAACTTGAAAATGGTACCTGGACAACAATAAAAAAAAGGTCTTTTTTGAGAACTCCCTGTAAAGAAAAACTTACCGGACGATAAATCGTACAAAAAGTGCATACTTTTCGGTCTGTTAAAAAATATAAGTGTTACTTATATACCAATAAAAAATCATTACAAGTCGGTATGAATTTTATTACGATATCAATATAAAGGGTGTCCCAAAAGTTTTGGGAAATAGTTTGTCTGTGCTCTGCGGAGTTTTAAATCAAATTTATCGAGTTAGCCATGATAATAAACGTTGCCCTGGGTTTTGTTTACTTGGTTGACAGCCCAGTTGCTATCAGTCTGTAGGCATAATGGCGTACAAAATTGAGCTTCGAAAATCTATTTATAACCTTGTTGGCAGAATGCCAAAAAAAGATATCGTTAATATCTTCCGGAATCAAAATATATCTAAAACAACCATTTACCGAACAATTCAAGAATGCGAACAAGGAATACCTTGTCTTAAATTGCCGAAGAGTGGCAGACCGGCAACGCTTACTGATGTCAGGGTAAACGGGATGGTCGAACTTGTAAAGGATACCATTGGGGTGTCAACTCGAAAGCTTTCAAGCTTTCCCGACGATTTCAGATATCAAAATCGACAATTTCCAGATATATTGCAAAGAAAAACTTAAATTATAGAAAACGGACAAAATGTCCAAAGTATACCGAGGCCCAACTTCGAAGGATTCCTTATTGTGGCCGCTTGTTAAGTCTTCGTCATTTTGTTAACAACAGAAAAATTATAATGGCTGGCGAAAAATATTCTACATTTTCGCATGCCGACCTACCAGAAAATATTACGTGGTTTTCATATTGAAAACTCCCCAGTTTCGAGATAATCTTGTAGGATACGTTAAAATGAATCTGTTTACAAAGCTTTGGCCGAGTCTGTTAGGTTTGTCCATTGCCTAATATATGGGAAAGTTGGCGAACCTCATGAACATAACAGTTGACCTTTGTTTTGGTCCAAATCATTAAATATCTTGGACAAAATGAGTCGCACACGTGTCAACTTATTGAAATTTAGGTGTGCTACTGCAGCATTTAAGAATATCATGGGCCCTTTCTGCCAAATCCCGTTCCTTACCCCTACGCCCCTACTTCCGCTGCACCACTCTCTCCGGGCCTCCCTGTCTTTATGAAGTTTAGTATGTCGGCCTATTTGAGCGAGTGCAGCTCTTCTTCCTGTATCGCGGGAAATCCCCACTTCAGCTGCCTTGATCTGGCATACGCGTCACACTCTGCTATCAAGTGCTGCGCCGATTCCTCTTCGAGCCCGCAAGCGAAACACACGGCATCTCCTGATACTCTTTTTTGCGTCAGATGTTTATTCAGGCGATTGTGCCCAGTCAGCATCCGTGTCAGCAGTCCAATATCCTTTCGGGTCTTGCCTAAGAGCCATTTAGTTCTGGCTACATTCGGACCATCCACGAATAGCTTGGACTGTCTGGACTTTGACTCTTACCTCCAGGACGTCTTCAGTTCATTGTTCGCCAATTTGTTGAGCTTACTCTGTACCTGTTTCCTTGTTATTCCCAGAAGAGGTTCCAGTCCCCTGTATTGGGTTTCGGCCCTTAGTCTGGCAAGTTCGTCCGCTTTCTCGTTTCCTGATATTCCCTCATGACCTGGGATCCATATCAGTGTCACCGTTTTGTCTTGAGCCAGTGTTTGCAATGTTTCAGCGCACTCCTCCACCAGACTTCTGACTATTTTGGGTGCACTTAGAGTCTTGAGGGCAGCCTGGCTATCGGAGAGTATATGTCCCTCCTACCATTTCTGACCTCGGGTAGGGTTGCTGCCAAGATAATGGCATACACCTCCGCCTAAAACACACTATCGTATTCTCCAAGTGGATAACTCTTATGAACTTCTAGGCTTTCCGCGTACACTCCTGCGCCTGTTGTCTGCCTGGCTGACAGTTTAGAGTCATCCGTGTAGCAGACCGTCGGTCGCCTCTCTGCTTAATTCCGTTCGGAATTCTTCCCTTTTCTACTACACACGTAGAAGTAAATAGAGACTTAAAGTAAATAGACACTTAAAGTAAATAATTCAACGTATCGGTATACTTAACGCGTTCAAAACAGAGCCAAAGGATACTACAGTTCTCACTTGTTAACGGCATATTTCGAACGAGGCCTGTTTTTATGGTGGAGGCGAGGCCTGAACAGCTGATTGTAATCGTTGCGTACGTTTCAAGCTTTCCCGACGATTTCAGATATCAAAATCGACAATTTCCAGATATATTGCAAAGAAAAACTTAAATTATAGAAAACGGACAAAATGTCCAAAGTATACCGAGGCCCAACTTCGAAGGATTCCTTATTGTTGCCGCTTGTTAAGTTTTCGTCATTTTGTTAACAACAGAAAAATTATAATGGCTGGCGAAAAATATTCTACATTTTCGCATGCCGACCTACCAGAAAACTCAGGTTTTTATACAGATAACATCGAAAATACCCACGAAAATGTAAAATACAAACCAAAGGCCAAGTTTGCGCAAAAACTGTTAGTCTGGGTTGCTTTATCGGAAAATGGTTTGTCCAGGCCCTATGTAGGACGTGTTAGAGGCCCTGCAGTGGATCAAAATACTTACATTCAAAATTGTCTTCAAAAATTGGTAAATTTTATTAGAGAACATCATGCCAACGACAATATCATGTTTTGGCCGGATTTGGCGTCGGCTTATTATGCTAGAGCCACATGCGAATGGTTAGAAGCTCAAAATGTGCCATTTGTTCCTAAGCAGGACAACTCCCCGAACGTTCCCCAAGCAAACCAATAGAGATATTTTGGTCAAGATTGTCAAGCAAAGTTTATGAAAATGGCTGGGAAGCTCAAAACGAGCAGCAGCTTCGGCGTAGGATTTTCAAAAAATTAGGGAGTTTAATGTTGAAGAGTGCCAAACCCTAATGAGACGCATCAGGACAAAACTGCGCCATATCGAAGAAAATGGACACCTAGCGGTGCTGTACTAGTGTTTAATTATTGTTAAGAAACCACTTTGTACGTAGTATTGTGAGGAATAAATAAATTTTTAAAATATTCTTTTAATATGCCTTTAATTTTTTTCCCAAGACTTTTGGGACACTCGTTATACAGTTTGTTGATACATTTTCTATCAAATGATAGAACTGCTTTAAATAAAGTGTAATAGGAAGATTTTTAATATATTTCTTTCAGATCTTATTTGAGTCATAAATTCTATTGCATCCAATTCTGTTTAAAGGATACCAAGAAAGAACTTCTTGTGACCTCAAGGACATCTACATGAAAAGAGTAATAAGAAAAAACATTTTTTAATAAACTCGTTTTAGATTACATTTCGATCGATGTATTTTAATGATATACTTTACAAAATATTCGCTGAAACCTCGGCGTTTTTAAAGGGCATATCTTTAATTCTATCTTTATGGTTTCTGCTTACATAAGTAGCTTTACTTTGCTTCTTATTCATTAAATTATTTCCATTTATATTAGTTGTTGTTCTGGAAATATTAATTTAATTACGCTAAAGTTCTTTTGTTTAAATTTTTAGGTATCAAAATGGTGCTTGTGTTCTTGCTAGAGTGTTACGCTTTACGAGTAGAGATATTTTTTTTTGTGTTAGTGGACTTAGCTCAGATAATGTCGAAATGATGTTTAAAACGGGTCATGTGATATCCATACTTTTTGGAGTCGAATAAACATCAGAAATAGCCGAACTTTGAATGGAAGGCACATTTTGTAAAAATTAAGACACGGCACCGATTTAAATGTTTGAATATTTTGGAATCGGTGGCCTTAGAAAGAAATTTTAGTTTATTCGGCAAAAAGTTGCTCTGAGCCGTGTGATAGTTTTTACAAAATGTTTCGAATTCTCCGTCGTGGATCATCATGTTAAATAAACAGAAGATGGTAGGGTCCTTACTCCACAAAATTAAAAACTTAAATTTTAGAGTCCTAAGATTTTCACAACGCGTTTCGTCATACCCACATTGTCAAGGGAAGATGTAAAAAATAATGAATACAAACCCGTATAATTGCCTATTTAACTTCAATAAAACGAAAAAGATTTATCTTGGAATAAACTTTATAAAAGAGAGGTTAAAACAATAAAAATAATAAGTACTTAAAGAACGAAAAACACAGGCTTACTGTTTTTCGTTCTTAAATAAGTGAAAAATGTAGTGGCTTTGTTTTGCACGCGTCAGGTATACCGATACCGATGCGTTGAAATATCAGACACTTAAAATAAATATTTCAACGCATCGGTATCGGTATACCTTACGCATTGAAAACAAAGCCCAAAGACTCCACTCGTTTCGTACAGAGAGATGTACGTATTTGTACATACCGCTACGGACCTACCAACGTACGCAACGATTACAATCAGCTGTTCAGGCCTCGCCTCCACCATAAAAACAGGCCTCGTTCGAAATATGCCGTAAACAAGTGAGAACTGTAGTATCCTTTGGCTCTGTTTTGAACGCGTTAAGTATACCGATACGTTGAATTATTTACTTTAAGTGTCTATTTACTTCTACGTGTGTAGTAGAAAAGGGAAGAATTCCGAACGGAATTAAGCAGAGAGGCGACCGACGGTCTGCTACACGGATGACTCTAAACTGTCAGATAGGCAGACAACAGGCGCAGGAGTGTACGCGGAAAGCCTAGAAGTTCAGAAGAGTTATCCACTTGGAGAACACGATAGTGTGTTTTAGGCGGAGGTGTATACCATTATCTTGGCAGCAACCCTACCCGAGGTCAGAAATGGCAGGAGGGACATATACTCTCCGATAGACAGGCTGCCCTCAAGACTCTAAGTGCACCCAAAATAGTCAGAAGTCTGGTGGAGAAGTGCGCTAAAACATTGCAAACACTGGCTCAAGACAAAACGGTGACACTGATATGGATCCCAGGTCATGAGGGAATATCAGGAAACGAGAAAGCGGACGAACTTGCCAGACTAAGGGCCGAAACCCAATACAGTGGACTGGAACCTCTTCTGGGAATAACAAGGAAACAGGTACAGAGTAAGCTCAACAAATTGGCGAACAATGAACTGAAGACGTCCTGGAGGTAAGAGTCAAAGTCCAGACAGTCCAAGCTATTCGTGGATGGTCCGAATGTAGCCAGAACTAAATGGCTCTTAGGCAAGACCCGAAAGGACATTGGACTGCTGATACGGATGCTGACTGGGCACAATCGCCTGAACAAACATCTGACGCAAAAAAGAGTAGCAGGAGATGCCGTGTGTTTCGCTTGCGGGCTCGAAGAGGAATCGGCGCAGCACTTGATAGCAGAGTGTGACGCGTATGCCAGATCAAGGCAGCTGAAGTGGGGATTTCCCGCGATACAGGAAGAAGAGCTGCACTCGCTCAAATAGGCCGACATACTAAACTTCGTAAAGACAGGGAGGCCCGGAGAGAGTGGTGCAGCGGAAGTAGGGGCATAGGGGTAAGGAACGGGATTTGGCAGAAAGGGTCCATGAAGAGTCCTAATTGCCAGGCCCACGGGCCACCTCTATACTGCTACTACTACTTCTACGTAGTAGTGGATTTTTATTACTTTTAAAGAGCAGCTATTGAAATTTTTTTCCTATGTAGCATTTTAAAAATATTGATTCGCTACGAATATTTTTAAATGCTGCAGTAGCACACCTAAATTTTAATAAGTTGACACGTGTGCGACTCATTTTGTACAAGATATTTAATGATTTGGACCAAAACAAAGGTCAACTGTTGTGTTCATGAGGTTCGCCAACTTTCCCATATATTAAGCAATGGACAAACCTAATAGACTCGGCCAAAGCTTTGTAAATAGATTCATTTTAACGTATCCTACAAGATTATCTCGAAACTGGGGAGTTGTCAATATGAAAACCACGTAATATTTTACAATTTGTTGAAAATTTACGAACATCATTTTGCTTTCGTCTTGATTTGTAAGATAATTATATCTAAATATCGAAAATAAAAGTGGCCTACAAAATTATCGGGCTGTTTAGCGACACCTCCACCCCAACATGTCAAAATAATAAGGGCGTGAAAATTTAATAACACTCAGCTGACTTTCTCGGAAATGTTTGAAAAAATTAGTAAAATCAAATAGTAATACATTGGCAATTTTCCCTGACATACGCCCTGAACATGTCGATTTTACGATGTCTTGTTCACTGGTAAGTACCTGTAGGCTACAAAGCACACATGATCAGGGAAATATGCAGAAATCTTGTGACATAGTCAGGTGTTCCTCGCGAATTGGATGAGAAAATTATGTTCTAGTCCTTTAATTTATTTTTGTTTCGTAGTTACTCTGATCTCAGCAGTATGATATATGGTCTGAAATGCCCGACCAAGTTTTTGACGAAAAAAAAGCCGCCCCCCCCCGCCCTATTCATTCAATAGTAACCCACTCTTTCAATTCAAATGCCCTAATACTCAAAGATTAACACAATTTTTCTTTAAAAACAAATTCTTACGACCTTTATAATTTCAAAATACTCCACTAATTGATTTAAATACCTTAATGATTAGACTGATGCAATTTATCTGCATTATTATATAGAAAGGCATTCGTTAAAATTTCTCATAAATGATTACTAGGAAGTTGGAAAACTTTGAGTACGTGGACAATTATTTCCATTAATAACAGATTTATAATACGAAAGGTTTCATAAACTACGAGTCGATGGATTATTATTTAGTAAGTTGCGGAGTTCTTCCAGGATCAATGTTAGCCCCAGTGCTTTTTTCGACACTTCCATTATTAAAAACACTTTGAAAATGATTCCAGACAATGACAAAGCTATGGAAATACCCTTTTAAACGCGTCTCGGCTTGAAAAATAATTTTAAAAAATTTACTGCCAAAGAATCCGGATGAAAAATATTTGTTAAGATCGTCTATAAAATATATTAATAAAATCTTGTCTAGCATATTTAATGGAATTTTAATACATATTTCATTCTCCCCAAAAGCATTTTTCTTACCCATGCTATTTCACGTTCGATATTTGCTCCGCGCGAACGTAATAGATTTTTGGTTGTATCATATATCTTCACTATGGCCTTGAGCCAATCATAAACTTACATTAATCGTTTTGTCAATAATATAAGTCCGACGAAAAACATCTCGACAAAAAGTTTTTGCCTTGATTGGCTGAGGTAAAAGTTTTTAGACTCAGTAACAAACCAAAGTACGTAGAGCTATTCACATGATGAAAAATCTACCTCGCACACATCTATTCAGTTGATTTAAATAAACCGTCTTTTTAAAGAAAAACAATTTTTTACAATAGCGCAAACACCACTAAAATAGTGCTTTTTTTACAAGCGTTTTTTTAAATAACGAGCGCAGCGAGGTATTTAAAAACGCGATTAAAAAAAAGCACAGTTTAGCCGCAAGTGGTTAACACTATTCTTTTTAATGCCTTTATCAAAAATTCCAAGGAAAACAGGAAAATACTTTTTTTATACCTTCATCAAAAACATGATTTTAGTAACTGTCTGCAGATATCTATAGCATGACTTTTCTTGTTACTGATGAAAAAAAACTTTTCTATCCGTTTTTTACCCAAAATTAAAAGAAAATCTAATTATTCTTGCCTAAAAATTAAGCCATTTCCGCCAGTTTTGACCAAGTGTGTACGAAAAAATCATTTAAAAAAATCGGCAAAATATCAAACTGTCAAAGATTAAAATGTCGCAACAATAAACGTCACCGAGTAAAAAGGTACATGGCTATGGAAACCATATTATTATTTCATTTACCAGCCGCCTTGATTTATAGTGTAAAGATGGTGTCTTGCGAGAAGCGCTCTTACTTAGAGATTTTTAAAAGCATTTTCCTGATTTTCTTGGATTTCTTGTTAAAGCTATTAAAAAAATTAGTGTTCCCAACCCGCGGCTCAACTGTGCTTTTTTTTACTCGCATTTTTAAATAACTGGCTGCGCTCGTTATTTATACCAACGCTTAAAAAAAACACTGTTTTAGCCAGTAGTTGTGAAAACTACTATTTTTTTATACCTTCATCAAAAACATGATTTTAGTAACTGTGTGCATATAACTAACCCAAAATTAAAGAGAAATAGCGGAAAATAGTAATATTGAAAAAATCTAATTATTCTTGCCTAAAAATTAAGCCATTTCCGCCAGTTTTCACCAAGTATTTACGAAAAAATCATTTAAAAACATCGTTAAAATATCAAACGTCGCTATGAAAACCGCATTGTTATTTCATTTACCAGCCGCCTTGATTTATAGTGTGAAGATGGTGTGTTGCGAGAAGGGCTCTTCGCTCGAGATTTCTAAAAGTATTTTCCTGTTTTTCTTTTTTTGATAAAGGTATTAAAAAAAATAGTGAACAACTCGCGGCTAAACTGTGCTTTTTTTACTCGCGTTTTTAAATACCTCACTAGCTGTGAAAACTACGAACGAAGAGCACTTCTGGCAACACACCATCTTTACCTTATAAATCAAGGTGGCTGGTTTCCATAGCGGTGTGCCTTTTTACTCGGTAAAGTTCATTGTTGCGACATTTTATTCTTTGACAGTTTCTTATTTTGACGATGTTTTTAAATGTTTTTTTCGTAAATACTTCGTAAAAACTGGTGGAAATGGCTTAATTTTTAGGCAAGAATAATTAGATTTTCTCAATATTACTATTTTCCTTTAATTTTGGGTCAAAAATGGACAGAAATCTTTTTTTGCACCCGTGATAAAAAAAAATTTGCATCGGTAACAAAAAAAGCCACGCTTTAGTTATCTGCACAGTTACTAAAATCATGTTTTTGATGAAGGCATAAAAACATCTTTATCTGCCAGGTTTTTTTGTTCGGACTAAAAAAAAGGCCACAGTTTATGTAATTTTGTATAAAATGGTTCAATACCCTCCTATACAAGGCCGGTTCTAGCCCTCTAACCGCCATCGTGCAACAGCTTGTTTTGTCGCCCTTTACGACTTATAAACTTCTCTCTTTTTTACAGTGCTTTCTGATGCTTCCTTTTATATTATACCATCCAAACAAATCCCTGCTTGCGGATAGAGCTGTGAGACAAAGGGTGCTGGATTATGATTCAAAATATCTTTAAAATAAAAATTTCTTTTATAATGAAGTTAAATAGATACGCGGTCGCAGCTTTTTTTAGTAGGTCTTTGGATCGAATAATGTGTTACGAAAAAACACCTGTTTATATTTAAAAGCAAGAGCAGATGAAAATTTGAAGAAACCTAACTAATAATTTGCTATTTAAGCAAAAAATTCTTACATTTTGTGGAATATTAAAAAAGTGCGCTGACATGCAGGAGGATAAGTTGAGATCTATTCTTAAATCTGCGACGAAGCAAATATGTAATTTTGTAATAATGTAACGTTTTGAATGCTACTGCTTAAAATTAAACTAAACTTGTGCACCACAATTTAATTTTTGATCTTTCATGTTTTTTGTGAAATATCAAGAAAAAATGTATTGGGATAGAATTCAGTCGCAAATCTAGATTTGCTGACAAGATCACGTCATAAATGCGCCGCCGCTCTGTAGAACGACCCCATGTAAAGACCGGACATTTCGGAATAAACAAAATATTGTAATCTTAAAACAAAACGATTGAATAGTAATCAGTGAAGTCTCCTCTATTTATTGGCATATACCTTTTATTTTATTTTTATTTTTTTTATAGTTAAAATGGCTAACCAATATGATTATGCAGAAATTACAATTTTTTACAGAAAAAAAGCACTTATTTTAAAAAATTTCTTTGGGTATGACCAATGTTAATTTTTTTTCTCCCGACATTTAGACTGATTCTTATTAAATAAGCTTCATTGAATTTTGGTCGTTTTTTTTTTATCAAAGTCCCTACAAATAGCATAAATTTAGTGACCTTATTTTTTGTAATAGTCATTTTATTTCAATTAGGCATAAAGTAGGTTGTAATGTAAATACCTTCCCCCCCCCCCCGCCTCAAAAGATAAAACGTCATACATGCATATGTACTCTTTTTTTGTAGGGTGCAACCAACGGATAGATGTGCAGATTATGCGTCGTAGTCTTCTTATTATAGTAGAGCAATAAAACTAGGCACGTTTATATCTTGTAACGCAATTTAGAAACGAATTAAGTTTTGTCCCTGAGTAGCGTATAATGTTATGTGGGTAACTAACTTTTTTTTTTAACTTACAATATTTAACGAATATTTATTGAATAATAAATACAATATTTTTAAAAAACACTACAGTTGAATGAACTTTTCTAAAAAAAACAAACTTTGTTAGGTTTTAAATCAACCAGGCTTATTATTTGTTATATTTTGTACAGCCATCTTTTGAGGAGTGTTTTATTGTATGTAAAAATTACTAAATTAAAAAAAAATCGTTTTTCATTAAAATCGGTATATCTTAAAAACTACTACACCGCTTTTGGTGAAAAAGAACAAGGCTTTTTTCCAGTGATTATTTGATTGTGAAATTTCGTAAAATTAAAGCCACAAGCATGATTTCTGATTTTGACCGCCATCTTGGATTTCATAATGGCGGGTCAAAAAATCCATAAAGATAAAAGCCTCATCGGTTATCTACACAACGCAGTTTATTTTACTAAAATTGGTTTAGAATTTAAAAAATCTTATTTGGTTCGGTTTCTATGGACCACCCGGTATACCGATTTTCGTCATCTTAATTTTATTTCTTAATTAAGAAAAGCATATTTAAGTACATTCCAATCAAAATACGGACTCAAAAAATTGTAGTTAAGCTTTATAAATATATCTGTATTTTAATTAATCCTGGGCGGTAAGACATATTATTTAGCAAGGACTGTATAAAATACAGTAAAGGCTGTCGCTTAAGCTTTCCAAAAAAGTACAAAATATTAAAATCGGATAAAAAATTTTCATTAACGAATTTTAGTTTGAAATGTTCGGGTTTCCCTATACCTCGCTCCACTGTGCGCCGTCGCCGGTGAAAAATTTCAGCAAACTATATATTAAAAATTTTATTTTTTACGCTTATTGCAAAAACTGCTTCTATTCAAGGTAAACTACTCAGCCAACACAGTTGCGTAAATATTACGTAAAAGGTACAATATATGATTACTTTGTTACATAAATTCCAGGTAAACTGGAATTCACAACAAGGTGAGAAACAACTTCTATGTTCTGCATAAAGCCATGCACAAAGTTCCCTAAATAATATGTAATTAAAATAACGTAAATAATACATGACAATAAAAAATTAAGAAACGGCAGATATCGATTAACTAGTAACTAGAAAGTATATCGAAAAGTAAAATTGAGGTAAATTTTTTTACATAATATTTATATCTCTTCCAAGTAACATCAAGGTAAACTTACGTCACGTAAATAACGTACTCTTTATGTAACTACTATATAAATTTATAGCATAAATGTTATTTAAATATTACGTATAAACAAGGTAAAAAGTAACTTCCATGTTCTTTATAATTCCAGCACAAAGTTCCTTTCTTATTACGTAAATATGATGTAATTAAAGAAACATAAGTTATGTTATGTAAATATTACGTAAATTTTATGAAAAAATTTTGTAGGTAATTTTTTTTACTTTAGCTTTACGTCAATACTATGTTAATGTAACAGATGTGTTTGCTGGGATCTTAACGTTATGTTTGTTAATTTATGTTATACCACCGACTCTCTCTTTTAAATTACATATTTTTAGATACTAGGCCGTATTCTTAAGGTATGTATTTTATAGTACTTTAATTATTTTTTTTATTTCAGCAGTCTGACTTTAATTGGTAATTAAATATGTTTGAATGATTTATTATAATGTACACTACAATTTAGTGATTATTTTAAAATAATGAATTTCTTGACACCATTCAACAATATGTATGTTATATTTTTTTAATTCTATTCCAATGTCACAACAAGGTAAAAAGTAAAGAAACACAAGTTATATTATTTAAATATTACGTAAATTGTATGAAAACTTTTTATGTAAATTTTTTGACTTTAGATTTACGTAAATACTATGATAATGTAACAGATGTGTTTGCTGGATAAAATTGTAAAACTTTTATTGATGTTATAGCGCCGCAGACAAATTTTTCTTAAACTGAATCCAAAAATTCTTTAAAACCTTTGATGTTGTTTGTAAAATTTTATAAAGTTCGGTTAAAAACTCATCATTTTTAAGAAAACGATTTATCTTTATGAACCAATTGACAAATTTATTTGAAATTTGGCATGCTTATGTCTGATAATTTCGTATAAATAATATTAAAATCTTATTCGCTTCTCACCTTGAATTTGCTCGTTAAAGGACTTATTCTAGATGCTGCAATAAAGTTGGTGGCTAAATATCCCAAAAAATTACCTATGAGTCCCCTTAGTATGAATGCAAAGTTTAATTGCTTAAATGTAACTTTTAGATAGTATAAATCAGCAGAGTTTAGTTAGTATGTTTTCACGTCGTACTCAGTACGTATTGAAAATATGGAATTATTTTCTTTCATAGAGCATATTCTCTGTTCTGACATAGGAAAGAACAAGATACTTGTTTTTCGATACGTATTGAAAACGACATGAAAACATACTAAATGATTTTATTTACATATAAAAAAATAACAGCACGAACAAGAAAAAGTGCCAGCTAATTTATAATAAATTCAAATTTTGATATTTTGGTCATTTTGGATTTTTGATATTTGATATGTTTTTTTCCTTCCCAAAATGCTAAAAGTCATAAAAATCGGTTAAAGAACGAATATGGTAAAATTATCACATAACTTCTAGTCCTTTTTAATGTAATAAGAGAACTTTGGAAACATTATTTTGTAAGAAGATACTTGGGGTACGTTGGGGTACAATATATTTGGGACCACTCAGTTGAGTTTCATGAAAAAAAATGCCACCTTTTTTTTTATTTTTCTCTTTTTGGAACTAATAAGTAATGAAAAAAATAGTGACTTTTATTTTACAAATTTTAAAGTACTGACAATAGTCTTTTCAAACAAGTAATAAAAAATAATTTTTTAAAAAACTTATTTATTTTTGGTGCTTTAGGTTGGCAAATCGGGATGTTTTGTAAGAAATTATCGTAAAAATTATGTCAGATTTAATTTTGATCAACAATTTATTGGAGACAGTGGCAATTTTTTAGAAACTAAGTAGTGTTCTACATTCGGGGAATATTTCTCAATTTAAAATATAGGTAAATTGATAAAAGTAGGGGGAACTAGTCTAATTTACTCTCGTCGTGCCGTACGACCGAGCTGGGGTCGAAGCACGCTGAATTATTATATTTTTGATTTTTTTTTGTTTTATTATTTTGTTTTATTTCTGCCTCGAGAAACATTTTTAAAACTAAAAATGGATGTCTACGAAGTTGCCGAAAAAGTGCAGATGGTCAAATGGTATTATCAAGGCAGATCATTGAGACTTATTCAAGAACTTTTTTGGAGAATTTTGTAAATCGCCCAGAACCTAGTTTATCAATGAATAATAGGTTCGTACAGAATTTTGAAAAGTTTTGTTGTGTACCGCCAAGGAACTATAAAAAACCCACTGTTTTGAATGACGAGCAGAAAGTACGAAATATGATGATTTGCGCTGCAGTGGAGGAAAATCGTAAGTGAAAAGTGACGAAATTGCTGAAGCAGTTGATACATCTTCAGCCGCTGTCTTACGTGTTCCCAAAAAGAATGGGTTTCATTCTTACAAAGCGTCAAAAGCGCATCAAAATTTTTATGATCGTAATAAAAACTTTCTCAGATCTATTCTTTTTACAGATGAAAGCATTTTTCCATTATTGAATCGTCATAACCCAACACACGTTCGATATTGGTCGAGAACACAGTATCCTCAAAAACTAAATGTTGGGGGGGTATTTTTCATTGACAGCAATTTAACTGGTCCTAGATACTTGGATCTACTGCAGCAGCATAATATTCCAACTGCTAGGCAGTTTAAACTTCCAAATCAGTTACATCAACCGAAAATAATCTAAAAAAGAAAAGATCAAAAGATCTTGGGAGGAAAGAATGAAAATTCAAAATTGGATGAGGGTCCCACAAGGAACACACAAAAGACCAAAGCGAAAGAAGAAACAATTAAAACGATGTTTCGCCCGGGGTCACTCTCAATCCAGGCATCATTTAACACCATCGCACACTCTGACTTCCAACTCTGAATCACTCACAAATACGCTTTGTTCCGCATGGTACTTATTATAAGTCACCTGTTACGGGTTCGTCCTGGCGTGTTAATATTTCCAATAGGAATATGCTCCTAAGACAATTAAAACAAGAAGTTAAACTTCCAAATCATTTACATCAACCGAAAAGAATCTGAAAAAGAAAAGATCAAAAGATCTTGGGAGGAAAGAACGAAAATTCAAAATTGGATGAGTGTCCCACAAGAAACACACAAAAGGCCAAAGCGAAAGAAGAAACAATTAAATCGATGTTTTGCCCAGGGTGACCAGCGTGGGCTCGTCAGTGGATTTACTAGTCACCCTCAATCCAGGCATCATTTAATACCATCGCACACTCTGACTTCCAACTCTGAATCACTCACAAATAGGCATCGTTCCGCATGGTACTTATTATAAGTCACCTGATCCGGGTTCGTCCTGGCGTATTAATATTTCCAATAGGAATATGCTCCTAAGAAAATTAAGACAAAAAGTTAAACTTCCAAATCAGTTACATCAACCAAAAAGAATCTAAAAAAGAAAAGATCGAAAGATCTTGGGAGGAAAGAACGAAAATTCAAAATTGGATGAGTGTCCCACAAGGAACACACAAAAGACCAAAGCGAAAGAAGAAACAATTAAAACGATGTTTCGCTGGGGGTGACCACGCTGGTCCAAGATCTTTTGATCTTTTCTTTTTTAGATTCTTTTCGGTTGATGTAACTGATTTGGAAGTTTAACTTCTTGTTTTAATTGTTTTAGGAGCATATTCCTATTGAAAAGATTACGGAACGATGCCTATTTGTGAGTGATTCAGAGTTGGAAGTCAGAGTGAGCGATGGTGTTAAATGTTGTCTGGATTGAGGGTGACTAGTGAATCCACTGACGAGCCCACGCTGGTCACCCCGGACCACCGTTAAAACCGGAACCGGTAATGTATTTGTTAAAGTATTACCAAACAATTATTTTTGGTGTGCGACTGTTGGCCGCCAGACACTTGGACGCGAGTTAAGAAATAATTTAGAAGACAACCAACAGAACTTCACTATTTTTTTTATTAAACCATCCAGCACTAAAACAAAGACAATTGAATTAAATCCTCACCAACCTAGTGATATATTGACATTTTCATTTTTTAAATATGCTTCCTAGCTTTTTCCTTGCTGGCACCCAAACGACGGCGCTTAGTTCTTTTTTGGAGTAATTTTATGTTTTAAGAACCAACACACTTACTTTACTCCTAAACTGTATGGTAAAATTCCCCATTCCCAATACATTTTAAGTGAATGTTTGTACAATATCTGATCTACGTGGGATGCGCACGTGTTATAGTATAAATAGTGTACGGTGATTAATTATATTTTAACATTAGCTTATCTGTGTTAATGTTGCAGATAGAAACAAATGGGAAAGACAATATTTGTATAATTTTTATTGAGCTTTAAGAATATTTTATTAGTAGTTTTTAAATGTCATTCCAAATGTCAAATTTTGATAGCATCTTTCTTATATTAAGTGAAACACCTTGTATATTATTTCGGTATTAGGTACGTCCTTGGAATATGGAAATTAAGTACCATTTACGTACTTTTGTATACATACAAAGTACGTACTACGTAAGTCCTGCGCTGCACCAATTAAAGATGTAAATCTAAAGTAAAATGTTCGATGTACGTTCGAGGTACGTACAGGGGACGTCTTTTTTACGTATTTTAGAGAATGTAGGATGTAAATAAATAAAATACAAAATATTTTTTTATGCCTGGGGGAGAGGGCGATTTTAAAGCCCGACAACTCCTCAGTACTTCTCTCTCCCGGTTGATCCCCCGGGAAAAAGTTCCTGACAGAGGATGGGTGTTCATAAAATACCAATTATTGCTTCTGCTTCAAGTGCCATGCTCTCTTCGAACGTTGGCTATCATCAGCGCGATCTGTACCCTGTCCACTGCTTTACGGAAAAATGTCGTAGTACTAACACCATGCCATTGTCTAAGATTTTTAAGCCGTGATATCCGTCTACGATCCGGACCTCCTCTGCCTTCAATTTCGCCTTCTATTATCAATTTTAAAAGTTTATATTTGTCATTTCTCAAAATATGGCCAAAATATTCAAGTTTTTGTCTTTTGATGGTAAATAAAAGTTTCAGATCTTTATTTATTCTAAGCAAAACATCCACATTAGTTACTCGGTCCGTCCAGGATATCCTTAGTATTCTACGATAACACCACATTTCGAAAGCCTTCAACTTTTTGCACATGGCCTCAGTCAGTGTCCATGCTTCCATGCCACAATATAAGATGCTCAAAACATAACACCGAAGCACACGAATTCGGAGAGTGGTATTAAAATCGCAACTATACAACACTGATTTCATAATCCCAAAGCACACGAATTCGGAGAATGGTATTAAGATCGCGACTACACAACACTGATTTCATTTTGATAAAAGATGATCTGGCCTGTTCAATTCTTGCACGAACTTCTTGCATTTTGTCCCAGTTATCATTGAACAGACAACCCAAGTATTTATATTCAAGCCAAGCCCGAATTGCGAACTTTTGGCAGTAATTTGATTCAACAACTCTTGCAGGCCTTCCAGCGTGTCTGCTATTATGACAGTGTCGTCGGCATATCGTATGTTGTTGACCCTCTTCGCAGTTATGAAGTGCGTTCTCTATTATTTTGTTACTATAGATATTAAACAACAGTGGAGACAATATACAACCTTGTATTTTATTTGAGCAGTCTGATTCCGTATAGATTAGTGATTATCGTTAGATCTCGGTCATCTAGACCAACTTCTTTTAGCGATTCTATGAGCTTCTCGTGTTGGACTCGATCAAATGCTTTCTCATAATCTATGAAACAGGCATATACTGGCACCGACACATCCCTAGACCGCTGAACTAAGACTTGAATGCCAAACAAGGCATCTTTTCACAAGGAACACCGATGTTTCGCCCTGGGTAACCAGCGTGGGCTCGTCAGTGGTTTCACTGGTTACCCGCCCCAGAGATCATTAACCATCATCATACGCTTTGATTTCCAAATTTGAATCACTCACAAATAGGCATCGTTCCATGATTCAAATTTGGAAATCAAAGTGTATGATGATGTTTAATGATGTCTGGGGCGGGTAACCAGTGAAACCACTGACGAGCCCACGCTGGTTACCCAGGGCGAAGCATTGTTTGATCATGTCTTCTTTTCGCTTTGGTCCTTTGTGTGTTCCTTGTGGAATGCTCATCCAAGTTTGAATTTTCGTTGTTTTCCACCCGAGATCTTCTGATCTTTTATTTTTTAAGGCATCTGTTGTCCCGAACCCATCGAAAAAATTATTTTAAGGGGAATGAAAAATACCTATACCAAAGTTTACCTTAGAAGTGAGGGAAATATTACATAAATGAACTACGTCCAAGTTATGCCAACTTAATAAAACCTAAAAATAACGGAAAAATACGTTTTTGCTCTACGAACGTTTTACGTATACTTTTGTACGTATCTAGTAGGTCGGTATGTCGAACTCTAAACTTCTTCTTTTTAGGGCCACATTTAGTTATTCAATTTCCTTAGCAGGATTCCACAGCTGACTAAATGAGTCCCACACTAAAATTAATTTTCTCTTGTGCCTTAGAATTAGTATATACACACTCTCAAGGTAATAAATTGAAATCTTATGTGGAGTGCTAGATCCAGATATTCAAAATTAATATTAACAGTACTTCTTTAATTAGCTAGCATCTTGAGGCACGTATTGGTACAGTTTGTCTAATTGCTGATTTGGGCTACTGCGTGACATATAAAATTGGTATATTTTTATATATTGTGTTGATGTGTCATGATAAAAACAATATTTTCAAAAATAGTTTTTTATTAACATTCTATCTATAATCAAAAATTAACCGTATACTTTGAAAATAATAGTATCCAATACAAAAAGCATATAATAAAGGTTTAAATATATCTGATTTTGTAATTGCCTATATTACGTATAAAGTGTGCGCTGTTTTCCGGTATTTACAGTTAACATTGATGCGGATAGATACGGAACAATTCTCATGAAAAAAACTGTCAACCCAACCCTACAAACCTAACTAAACCCAGTCTAGTCAATCCTTAGATCGTTTTGGTCTCCTTAACATTTTCTTGAGAGGAGTGGTTGTGTCCACTTGGTATGAAAATGCAGGAGTTTTCCGTATGCAGTGTAATTTTATTTTTATACGACTGTGTTGAAACAGGGGCGCACGGAGAACACGATCTTAAAACGGCATTTTTCGCACGCCGCGCCCTGTGCAAAACGTTTTGCACACGCTTACGCACGGGTCTCCCGTCAGTGTGATTTTTGTTGTTGTCACCCAAGAATATAAGTTGGCTGAGTTTCATAGCAACCGTCACGGCTCCTTTGTTTTGTTGATTAGACGTTTCAAATAGAATACTATACATTATATTAATAAAAACGAGTTAAATGAAATTTGATTTTTCTGGTCTCTGTTTATTTGCAGTCGTATAAAAAGTATCGTAAAAAACTCGTTTGGAAACCTCTTTGCACGCTCCCTCGACCAAACTGTCTCGATCGTATGCAAAGAGTCGTTTTCAAACCTTGTTGTTTAAATAACTATTTTTAATTTGCTTAGCGCTTTCGACTTAAATAAGTCATTATCAGAACCTACTGTAAGCAAGATTAAAAACAAAAATAATTATATTGGAGAATTCTTATAAAAAGGAGGCCTATACTTAGAGATATACAGACCGCTTCAAGCTACTGCGAACATAGGGCGGAAGAAGTCTAATTTGCCAGTGTACGTACATGCAGAGACACCGCACGCCTATCAGTGAAGCAACCAATACTCAGGCTTGCGATCACCACTTGCATGACTTTCCTTTGGTATTTAGTACGCCTCTAACCACGGTGCTGTGTGGAGCGTAGTCAATGAAACCGGAATTTGGTCAATAAATACGCAAATTTTTATAACGTAATTTTCTTATTTTTTTGTCACTGATAAATAAGAGCGTTTTATTGTCAACTGCTCAGATTTATCAGTGACGACGTGTTACAATGAAAATAATAAGGAGAAACAAAATAAAAGCAAGTTCTCAAAATAAAATAATACATTCTAAAAACCAAAAAGATTCTCCCAGTCAAAAAAAAATTAAAGCAAATGTTCGAAAAGTCCTCCTTGCTCGGCTAGACAATATCCGAGCCTACTATAAAAACCCCTTCTAACGTTTCCAAGCATGTTAGGGGTGATAATTTGAAAAGCTTCTTCAAAAACAGATAGAAGTCATTAGGAGCAAGATCGGGAGATCGAGCTGGCCATAAAATAGTTCCCCGTGTACTTATAACCCGATTAGGAAATACATTATCAAGATATTCCCTAACAAGGCCAACATTGTGAGCGGAACAACCATCTTGTTGAAACCATGTTTCACCAAATCTTATACCTAACAACTGCCTAGCAGTTGGAATAATGTGCTGCTGCAGTAGATCCAAGTATCTAGGACCATTCAAATTGCAATTGCCGTTAATAAAAAATGGCCCAATTACGTGTTCCCCTATAATACCCCCCACAAACATTTAGTTTTTGGGGATACTGTGTTCTTACGTCAAAATACAAATGCAAATAATCCCTCGACCAATATCGAACGTGTGTTGGGTTATGACGATTTGACCATCTGCACTTTTTCGGCAACTTCGTAGACATCCATTTTTGGTATTAAAAATGTATTATTTCAATTAAGAACTTACCCATCTGTTTCTCGAGCAAGGCAAAAATAAAACAAAATAATAAAAACAAAATGAATTTCCAAAAGATAACACTGCAGCGTGCTTCGAATCCACCTCGGTCGTACGGCACGGAGAGTAAATTGGACTTGATTCCCCTTATGTTCGCAGTAGCTTGAAGCGGTCTGTATAGTATTTCAAACAAGCTCCTTTGTTCCCTATATCAAGATGTATTAATATTGTACTTAAAAATATCATATTAATTAGCAAGTAGTTTTACCTAAAATCTAACACTTTAAAAAGTTTTTGGAGTACACATTTAAAATTATCAATTGTTTACTTCAAACTGCTGTTGTTAAACTTTGAACTAAATAATTAGTTATTTAAATTATTTAAATAAGTTGTTCAAAAACTTTTTAATGTGTCAGATTTTAAGTAAACTACTTACTGTTTAATAAGATATTTGTAAGTACAATAATATTGCATCTTGACATGACAAGGGAACAAAGGAGCTTGTTTGAAATACTATATGTCTGTGAGTATAGGCCCCTTTTTATAAGAACTCTCAAATCTAATTATATTTTTTTTTATCTTGCTTACAGTAGAAAGCCCTAAGCGAATTCAAAAATAAAATTGCATTGCATACGAAAACTCCTGCATTTTCTTAGCAGTTATTTTGTGTTAGGCGTATTTTATTTTATTTTTTATCATTTTGAAGACGAATGATTTTAGGAGTTTCGATTCTGATAGAAAATTGATTTAAAGAATTACGATTTTTGAGGTAAATTGCTATTAAAAACCAATCTCAAGGTACCTTTAATCCCTCTTTTAGGGACTAAAGTGACACTCTTAATCCCTAAGGGATTAAAAAAAATAATCATAATATAATATATAATATAATAAAAGGATTAAAAGTAAATTTAGTCCCTCAGCCTAGGGAATAGAAGTAAATTTATTCCCTCAGAGATTAAAAAAAAAATAATCCCTGGAAAATAATAATTAAATCTATCGCAAGTCAAGACAAACAGCATTTGCTCTTGGACAAGATTTCATTCTTAGCACCCTTTCTTGTAGTCGACGAACGATTTGGCATAGAAATAACGTGATTTTAACAATAATCATTTACTAAAGTACATAAAATAGTATATAAACCTTGGGACTAAAGCCATCTTTAGTAGCACTTTAGTCCCTAGGTTTATAATGTACTATTCATTTAACGTTCAAGATTTTAAAGTTTCTGACAAACTATTTATACTTTATATATATATTTACTGTTTTACTGTTTGTTATTCTGGCCTAAACAACTTTTTACAGCAGGTAATACCAAGTAAAGAATTGCCCTTGTGTTTTTCTTGTGAATTTTTATAAATAATGGTAGTTTTTCCAGTCCCGTATCTTGCTTTCGTAGCAATGAAGGCAGTGCTGCAGAAAGCAAAGTTACGCACTATTTAATCTATTGTACGTACTAGGGACGAACAACTTTCCAACGCTATGTACGTCCTAGGTATGTCCTTGGGAAATAGAAAATATTTACCATGTACGTACATTTGTGTACATATCAAGTACGTAATTTGTAGGTCCCGAGGTGAACCAATGAAAAACGTGAACTAGAGAACAAAAGACCTGAGTCTGGGGTTCGAAAGTAGTTGATGATCCGTCCGATTAGGTGAATTGTGCCTAAGGGCCTCGAAAGTCACGGTAAACAAATGTGAAAAGAGAGAGAGAGAGAGAGACGCGAACTGGAGGTAAAATGTATGATAAACGTACGTTTTTGGAATGTACCTTGAAAGACATACGACGTAAATAAATTATAATTTCTTTTTCTGGGGGAGAGGCAATTTTAAAACTTGAAAAGTCCCTACTCCTGGTTGACCCTCCGGGAAAGAGTTCGTGACGGAGGATAGAATAACAACGATGCAAAATACTTACACAAAAGTTTGCGTTAGAAGTAAAAGAAATGTTACCGACCTAAATGAACTAGGTCCATGTTATGACAACTTAAAAACGTTTAGTAGGTACGTACAAAAAGGACCTAAAAATAACGTAAAAATACGTTTTTGCTGCACGTACTTTTTATGAAAACTTTTGTACGTACACTGTACGTACCTAGTAGGTAAAATTAACGTAAAATGTATGTTTCTGGGAATGACGATGATGGGGTTGCTTTCTTAACTAAGGCAAATAATTTATACGAACACCGATAACAAGATTAATTTTATATTAACATAAACACGAATATGAATTAATAAATTTTGACGCCTCTTCATCAAGTTTCAAATAATATTGACACAGAATGTTTGAACGATATGAAATTATTAAATGATACATTATTAGTAGATATACTGTGTAAACTAGGTTAAAATAGGATGTATGCACAGGGTGTTTTAAATTGCGCACGTTTTACACAAAAGCATAATATTGATAAGTAAAGAAGTCCCAAAATATAAACTTTTGAAAAAATCTCTGATAGTTGGAAAACGGCTTAACATATCAAGTAGCGCTTTACTAAAGTGACCATACATCCGTCATTAAGACTTGAATGCTTGTCCTTCATTGGCAAAACGTCCGCCATTGTCATTTTGAAATTTTTGTTGTTAAGCAATCAGTGTGGTAATTGACATTTTGGTTCACGTAACAGTCAGCGGCGTAACGTGATTTAAAGGGCGGGACGGGAGAAGAGTTTTGACTGACTTCATGTAGTCCAGTATCACATCGAAATCAGTAGTATGCATAGAAAAAAAAATGGTTTCGGTCTGTCTGGCAGACCAGAATGTTATCTGCTGTACTGTGCTACGGAACTAATTATAACCTTGGCGCCCGACATAGAAATAGTTCAGTGAAACACAAATAGATGATAATAAATACCACCAAATAACCACACATGATAACCACAAAAATTAATACTACAAAAGAATATTGATTTTTAAATAAAAAATCAATATTACTTTACAAATGTAATGTAATATTGATTTTTCTTGGCATAGCAAAAAGGACCACAATTGCTATGTTTTCATGGGTATTGAGTTCGTTTTCAAAACTCATTGTATCTTTTTCTTTTATATAGCCTGTTCTTTATCAAGACCAAGAACACGCTATATAAAAGAAAAAGATAGAATGAGTTTTGAAAACGAACTCAATACCCATGAAAACAGCAAATATGCCCAAAAAAACAAAAAAAGTTTAAAAGATAAATCAAAAGTTCATGTTTTTGTGAATTTTTTAAACTTTTTTGTCTTTGGGTGCACTGAACTTAAAAGACAAATGTGTACTTTTGACCCAAATGAAATGTTATAAAAAAAACATTTTGCCTTTTAATTTCATAGGTCCTTTTACAAAACTCTTTATTGTATAGTTTCATTGACAATTTAACTTATAAAAGGTTGGGTAAAAAGATAAAGACAGATGATAAATAAGTATGTGTAATTAAAAAAAAAAATTGAAGTAAATTTTCCAAATACAGGTTTAAAAACAAAACAAGGGTTCATTATATTTTTCACTGCCTTAACTCATTATTGGAGTGTTGAATACAAGAATTCCTTAATTTTTTTTACAAAGTTTAACATTTGTTATCCCTCCAATGCTAAGGGAGTAAAAAGGAGGTGAAAAATATAATGAATCATCTGATAAAATAAGTAAAAACATAGAATATTACCTTATAGTAAAAATTGAGGTAAAAATTATTTAAAAAGAAGATAAATGACCTAGAAATAGCTATTGTTAAAATTATTCCACAGATAATTGTGAGGATAATTGCCTTTAGTTATAATTTAGTACACAAAATTCAATATAAAGCCTCAAGAAAGAAAACATAATTTTTTCCAAATCATTTTTGTTTAGCTTTATGAAATGCTGATTTTTTTTTATTTATCGCAATAATCTCCTCTTTTTAGACTTTTAGAAAATCTTACAAATTTTATTAACTTGCTTACACCACCAGAACAAACCCCTAATAATTAACTTTATTATTGTGGTTAGTTTAGGGATTAAGAAATATAATAAAGTTTGTGTCTTGCCAAATAAAAAATTAAAGTATGTTCCTGGTTTTGTCAACTTACTGTTTTTATACTGCAAGGCATCAATAAGTTCATTGAAAACATCATTATCATGACTTATAATTAAGTTTACTCCTGCAAACTTCACAAACAGTTTTTTACTTTTCTACTTGGCAAAGCGAAAATCTTAGACAATAGCCTGTACGTCTTACCAAATGATTTAAAAATACTGAGGGAGAGAATCTTTTCTTCTAAAGTAAGTCTTCTGGCTTTAGGTTTCTGCTGCTGTACTCTAATCTGGCATATAATAAGCATTTTCTGCGAGTGCTAATTTTCTCTAGAATGATTGCACATAACTGGTCATTTTATGCAATCGCTTACTACTATCAATAACTTTCCTATAGAAATGTCATGCTTTTGTTGTGAGATCAGCCTGTCTGGGCACATTGACTTCATTAGGAATTAAAGAGCGCCTTCTTTTAACTGTAAAAAGAAATAAAACAAACATTAGCTAATTAGTTAAAATTATAACATTTATAAATCATTAAATTTGTAAAAATGTAACTAAATCAAACAAATTGATCATTCTCAGGGTAACCACCAGTTGGGGTGTAATTTTTTTTATAAATTTGTGACCAAATTTTCAAAATTTTATGATTTTATGACTGGTGGTCACCGTGCTTTCTCTACTGAATTTATTTTAAACCCGACATGTTTTGGAAGCTCAGGCTGCCATCATCAGGAGTCCCTACCAAAGTTTTATTAAGGGAGACTAGGCCAAATTAATGGACCAGTCTTCCATATTGGAAAAAGAAAGAGAGGCTAAAACCCATTGTGAGAAAAACTTTAAAATTTAAAAAACAAAATAAACATATAAATATGCAATACATTATAGTTATTTAATTATGCCATGGATAGACTTTGTGGGGTACTAAGAAAACTAAGCCTGACTTCTGTTTAAGCCTCAGTTTAAGGTAGGTACTGTAAACACTTCTAAGTACTGGGATAGTCACGTTTTTTTTTAGGGAGTGTCTAAAGAGCCTGCAATTCAGCTGAATAGCCGTGAGGCTAAAGAGCCAGCAATAATTATTTATTATGTGTTTTTCATATTTTCCTTTTTTTATTTAAATTAACCCAACTTTAACCTACTGAAACAAGCCAAAAAAAGATGTAGGGGTTGTAGTGTGTTTTTTTGGGTTGTTTTGGCTTTGAATAAGTTGGTTTGAGTCTGTTTAGGTTAGGTTGGGTTAGTTTACTTTAAAGTGTGTTTTTTGGGTTGTTTTGGCTTTTAATAAGTTGGTTTGAGTCTGTTTAGGTTGGGTTAATTTAGTTTAAAAAATTAAAAAAAAACGAAAATATGAAAAACACATAATAAATAATTATTGCCGGCTCTTTAGCCTCACGTCTATTCAGCCGATTTGCTTCTCTTTAGACACTTCCTTTTTTTTAATTTTATAAGATAAAATATGCTCACTTTATGATCAGCTTGTCATACATACAAGGCTTTAATGTATAGGCAGGAGCACTAAAGACACAGAAGATTAGTCCCTCTTTACAGAGTAAAACAAAACTTCTCAATACTTTTTGACCAGGGCTATAATATTTTTGTGAACAGTTTTGGTATCTACTAAAATTCAAAAAAAAACTTACCTGCCTTTCTTTCTGGGTTGCCCCATCATGGTGTCGTCTCTAATATTTTATAAAACATAGCTTAAATTTGATATACGATTGTACTACACCTCATACTACACTTTATTTTACTCATCGTACACTATAAAAGCCTGTAGCTTGTAATAATTCCTTTCTTTTCAAAAAACCAAAAATAACCTCAACAAACGCCATTGTCGTTGTTGGCTAAAAATCAATAAATCCGCCTCTACGCGCTGGCGTCAGCTAAGGGAGAGATATGACAAATTTAGAATTTTTGTACTACTATCTCCATCTATTAAAAAAAAAATTACTAGACCCCGAAATAATTATACCTAGGCTTTTCAATAAGAGAAAAAGGTCTACAAACTACAAGTAGTTTGTCTATGGTAGTATGGCTATATTCCCGCCCAATACGTATTATAGCAAACGCATTCAGGTTGTCTTCCGTCATTTGACCTTTCACAATTTTTGTTTTAGTCTGTTAAAAGTGCACTCAGTTTCCACACTGCTAGGAGCAATTGTATTCATAATTTGGTATAATTTAAAAATGTTTGAAAAGTTTCCCAAAAATTCGTTTTTTTAATTAATGTAAACGATTCAGAAAGCAATTTAAAATGGCTGAATTCATTTTATTTTATAGTTCAGATCTAGAAAGTATATGATATCCGAATTAAAAGATGAATTCGGGGAACCCGAAGAAATTTTGCCATTTACGATAAAAAACAGTTTTAAGAACAGAAATAGAACAGAAAACTGTTTTTTATCGTAAATGGCAAAATTTCTTCGGGTTCCCCGAATTCATCTTTTAATTCGGATATCATATATTTTCTAGATCTGAACTATAAAATAAAATGAATTCAGCCATTTTAAATTGCTTTCTGAATCGTTTACATTAATTAAAAAAACGAATTTTTGGGAAACTTTTAAAAAATCTTGAAATCTTGTTTCGGTCGTCTCTATAAAGATATCCAATGTCACATAGAATATATTTATTTTAAAGTCTACGCTCGGGTGAGCATGGTACAGCATAAACATTAGTAAGTACTAATAATAGTAGGTACCTTCCTAGCTATTCTAACCAGATTTAAATATCGAAAGAAATCGGACATGGACACTTACGTTTTTACTACATTGCGAGCATTTTCAAAAAAATCAATCAAGTTTTTGTACTTTTTAGTCCCAATCTCGGTCCCCACGCTTTCCAGCGACTTTTTTCACTTTTCCAAACGACACAAATTTCCTGATTTTTCTCTTTTTAGACTTTCCAGAATTAATTTTCAATTTTTTTTTTTAAATAAATCACAGGAGGATAAACACCTTTCCATTCTGTACCTGTTTGAAATCATTGGGAAAACACGAAAAATATCTTTTTTTTTACGGTAAAAGAGAAAGACTTCCGATTATTATTTACTCATTGGTCAGTAATTGTTACATATTTCGGCGCACGTAATTGACGTTGCTTACAAATCTTTATTTGAGGGCGTCTTTAAAATAAAAAATGCGTAAAATAAAAATGTTTTATTACTTTTTTTAATATTATTGTAATGTTTATTATTTTAAAATATACCTGAGGGCACCCAAAGGGAGCCAACACCCAGAGGGCGGGAGGGGCGAAAAACCCCCTCTCCCTCCCCTACGCTACGCCGCTGGTAACAGTGTTATCAACAACCTTTTCTAACCAAAAGCCTCCTAAAATTTTGTAAAAAATACACATGAAACAATATAAGATTTCTTGATATCTTTTATGACATTTTATAATTTTTGACCAGTGAAAGTAAAACACAAATCCTGCATAGAATTTCATCATATTTCACCAGCCAGGCGCGTACTGCTGGGGGGGATTTAGGGGTTAAAACACCCCCCATCGCCTCCTCCCCTTGCAGCTGGCCCGACACACACATTCATTAAATAATTTACAAAAAAAACGAAAAATAAAATTCAAATTTCCAACTTTAGTTTCAAAAAGTTTCGCCTGCGGCGCCATAACGTCGTTGATTACTACAATTTTAGTTAGTTAGTTTAGTTAGTTTCAATTTATTTAATCCATATAAAAAGTTTACATTTTTTGCCCTTTCAGTTGTAGATCACATCAGAATTTTAGCTCAAATATATAAAGAATTTTCTTATAGAATTACGAAATAGAAAAAATGTGTTTTTTTTTGACACGACGAAATAAATAAATTGGACGTTTACTTAGGCAACCTTATTTTTATATTCAATTTTGCATAATACTAAAAAATCAGCAAAAATAATGTTTTCGTAGTCTTTATTGAACAATATCAAATTATAACTCGAGTAACGGACGAAGGCTGTTCTATAAAGAGTGCGGTAATCCATTTTGTAGTTGATAAAATAACAATAATACGATGGAAACAGCGCTGGATTGAAAACAATTCGACGAAATAGGAAACTTGGATTAGGACAAAAACAATGGTAACCTTAATACTAATTATTTTAACATAAAAAAGAACTAAAATACATAATTTAATATTTAATAGGATCATCATTTTTCTCTATTACAAGCTGCAAACGTCTGGGCATTGAAAAGGTTAAATTTTGAAAATACTGATGATCTTCTGAAAGCTGATCCAATGCGCGATAAATAGCATCGCTTAACTCTTCAGCATTTCGTGGTCTCCAATTCCTTTAGTATATTATTTTAACCATTCGACCCCATATATTTTCCTTTGGGTTAAAGTCAGGGCTGTTGGCTGGCCAAGAAAGTGTTTCTATATTATTATTCTGAAACCATTGGCCAACAACATTAGCCGTGTGTACTGGACAGTTGTCCTGCTGATAAACGAAGTCATTATTTTCATGTAAAGCCTGTACAGATGGCAGCATAACTTTTTCAAGGATTTCAATATATCGTTCCCTATTGAATCTTCCTTCGATTCTCCAAAAAAACCCAAACCTCTAGCACTAAACCAGCCCCACATGTTTACAGAAAAATTTCCAGCTTTTTTCATTTGGTTTGTATATTCGGGTTGGTGGATGATAAACTGAAATTCTCCTGCTGCTTGAAGATGATTGAAATTTTTTTTCAGTGAAAACCACACTCTACCAGAAGTCATTATCACGAAGAACGTTGTTCATTGCAAAAATCACTCTGGCCTGTTTTTGTTCTTGTGTTAGAAAAGGGTTCTTTGCAGCAACTCAACAAGAGACTTCTGATTTCGTTACTCTTCTATTTACTGTTGCTAAAGAACCCGGAAATAATGTTACATTAGCTGCTTCAACCGACAATAAGTCTCTCATCTTGCACTTCAGAACTTACATACTTCTAAATTGTCATTTTGTCTGGTATTGTATTTGTGGTCAGTTTTCTGTTGTTCAAGCAGATCTGGGTTTTTAGTTTTAATATCGGTATTTTATATTCAATAAAGTGGGTTTTACAGCTTTTATTTTTAGGTCTTTTGTTTAGTTTAAGGATAACTCTCAAGCAGCGTTTTTGCAACTTTAGAATTCTTTCTGCATAAGTTGAATTTCCCGAAAAATGACGCCATATCTAATTTGTTACTGCACATATACATGGTAGGAAGTCAGAGAGGCATTGAGACATAATAATACAGTGTCTCTATATTGATCTTTACTGCATAGAAAAAGTGACTAAGTTTTGATGCCACCTTTTTAACATGGGCTCCCAATTCATTCATTCATTCATTCAACTCCTAGGAAAAGAATGTTGTTCTGAGCTTCCAGCTCCGTCCCTTCATATTCTACACACATTTTGTAATCTGTTTTTTATTTAAAGTTACGTTTTGTTTATATTAAGTGTTAAATTGTTTATTTTAAACCCTTCTTCCAGTTTATTTAGGTCTACTTTATGTCTCTTTCTGTTGCTTGTAAGTTTTGTTTGTCATATACTACCGTTTTGTCATCGGCGAGTAGTACTATTCTATAATTTTTTAACTTTTGGTTAAACAGCAAAACAATTTTGCCTCCATCGCTATAACACATGGAGTAGGTATTACAATTTTGCAGAAAATATTTGTGGCGTAGAGGGCAAAGGGTGAGGGAATAAATTGAAAAAAAAACCAGGATTTGAATCTTTTGTAAATATGTTTGGCTGAAATTATTATTTGGAAATTCGATTACAAATCTCTTATAAAATCTAATGGTTCGTATGCAACTTTAGTAGAAGTTCTAGCTATTTCAGAGCTCTACAATTTCAATTTTAGAATTTTTAGACTTCCGGCTTGTTTGGAAAACACGAAAATTCAATTAATTTTTCCCCAGAAGCACAGATGCTGGTCATTATGACCGTCTTTTACCCTTCGAAAATCTCGACCGTAAATTATGCAATAAAAAGATGCCATAAGTTTTGATAAAGATTCAACACTCCTCAGTTCCTTAATTTATTTAGATTGCGATTTGGACAAGTCTTCAACATCTTTATTCGACTCAAAATCGAAAACTTTAAGAAGAAGCAAACAATGTTCACTTTGCAAAGTTTTTTTGCGGCGACAGTGGTCTCAAAATTCGTCTAAAAGCCAAACACAAATTGGTTAACACGGAAGATTTCTCTAAAGAATTTGAAAATAACACTTCATATGAAAATTTTGAATTATCATCAAAAATTATTTGTAATTTGCTCTCCTCACTTCGTCAAAACACTCGAATTCTAGCACGGATTCTAAAAAGTGCGCGAAGATTTTTGCTCAAGAATTCAACGATTTGATAAAAAAATGTTTAAAGGAAAATTCTGTACTATCTTGGATCCTTTTGTTTGTTTTCTTTTACGTTGCTCTGCGTGTTCTAGTGAAAACAAAAACAGAAAAATCTCTTATTTTTTTATGCAAACAAAATTTAAATATGTGGCAAACACACAAGAATCTTTCAATTCCTTGTTTGAGGCTTCAAATCGGGTAAAATGTCCATAGTCCTAAAAAAAATCGACACCTAGGATCAGTGTATGGGAAAAATCGGGAACAATCATCATAGGGAAAACCTTCACGCGACCCATCAGAGAGATTGGAACGTCAACTACTTCTTGAACATATGAAGTTTGTCCATTACCAATGACACATCTGGAACTACGATCTCTATCTATTTTCAAGCCAAGCCTCTGAAAAATTTTCCATCCTGAGCTTCCGGCGATTGTAGAGCTCGCTCCAGAACCTAACAGTGCTAAGATCGGGTAGTCCAAAACAGTAATATTTAACGAAGGGCGACCATCACCAACAGCCTGGGCTAAATCATACGACAAGAAGGTTTTCTCTGCTAATTGGGAGTTTTGAGTGGGCGTTGGGGTCACTAGAGAATCCTCTAATGCTCCCGGTCGGCATTTTCCGAACAGATGCAAGTACGAACAGTGTCATTCTCGTTTCCACAACGGAAACATTTTAACACGCCGCGGCCAGAGCATTCAGATCGATAATGTCCGCCCTTCTTACATCGCAAACATATAACGGTAGATTCCCTTGGATTTTCTCTAGAAGAGTTCCCCTGTATTGGTCCAGGTGTAGTCAGGCCGGACAGATCAGGCAACTGTGGCATGAATCTGTCCGCTATGGGATTTGGGCAAACCATACTGCATGTAGCCTATAGGCGGTGGGATGTAGCGACCCCCCGCCCACGATTCGAGTCTAGTGCTCAATCGTGCAATCAGCTAGACTAATCTCGAGGGACCCAATCGGCGTATTCCTTACGCCATTGGGTCGTCACTCATTATTAGAGACCGTGGGCCATGCTGACTGTGCATCAGCATGTCCACGTTAATAAAAGTCTCGCACAGGCAATCTCTACTCTGAGATCCTATACTTTCTACGACACATAAGACCACTAAGTCCAAGCACACCAAAGTCTTTCGGCAATAGGCAAGTTGCGACGGGAGCAGGACAGTGTAGTCTGGAAGCTCTTAGTGACAAACCGGCACGAAAGCGGCGGAAGCGTGATCGCAGTTTTGCTCAAGGATTGGCTGTAGAGCAACTCGTGTGCTGCATCCGTGACTGAGCAGCCCTATTTAGGACCCACTCTGCTCACCCTTTAAGGGAAGGGGCTATAAAAGTTGCCTTAAACATAGCCAGCCAACAACTGCCCGACTAGACAACCGCATCCAGTACACCACATGCAGTAAAAAAAAAATAAAAATAAATTCAATGAACTTTGCCACATGGAATATCCATACACTTATGGGTTCAGACACAACCATAAGACCACCAAGAAGAACGGCAATTGTGGCACGTGAACTAAGGAGTTTTTTGTACGTCTTGTTTTGCGTACGATTTTTGAGCTAATATGGAGATAAACCGGTTATTGGGTGATGAGCTAAATTATGTATTAGAGTCCCGTGGAGTGTCGATTGTGAGTCAGACGGTTGGTGAACGGCGAATTCAGCTGAGAAATGTGCTAGCAGTAGAGCGTTCTGGTTAACCCCTCTCGAGAACTAGAAATGTGTGAAGCGAAGCTGAATGAGCTGAGGAGAAGCATTCTGGAATTCGATTGAGCAAATAGAGAGAATGAATTTCAATCAAGACTGTGACTTGTGTTGGTGTGTTGCAGGCACTGGAAAAAGCTTACAAAATTGCTACTCTAGGCTCACCTAGAGGTTATCTACACGTTCAAAGAAATGATTTGCGAAGTCCTACGAACGTCTCGCAAACTCAACCACCCTTGCTGTCACAACAAAGTCAAGCGACGGCACCTACGTTGAACAGTCAGCCCTCTACTTTTGGCATGCGCTTGCATGTTCAAACCCATTCGTCCCCACATGCTGCCTTACGCTATTCTGTTCGGCAATCTCAACTGAATGTGGAACATTGCCATCAAACAAATAACCCAGTACCACCTGTGGTTTCGCAAGCGAGGATCCCCAACAATGTCCCACCAACTGTGCCCTTACAAAGGCAAATTAATTTTGACCTGCCTTCTATGCCCTCAGGACATGGCAGACCCTCTGCTTCGTCCTTGAGGTACGGACACCCTCAACCACCTTATATTTCTGAATTCTCTTCGACACAAAGAGCACCATTGGTCGAAGCATGGAGTGGGTCAGTTATCGAGACCATGCCTACCGAGCGAACTGCAAATCATATGGGTTCATCCGTGTACCCACGGCCACCAGTAAAAACTATTCCGGTCAATCAGTTACCCTATAGGCAACCCATGTCTCCGTATCCTGAAACAATGACGTATACCCCCTTTAATTATTCTGCTGTGGCAAATCAGGTTTCTTATAGACAACCTGCGCCTCCATAGCCGATAGCACCAGTGTATTCTTGTGTTTAATCCTTAAGTACGTTCTTTTGAAAAATGGAACTTATGTTATGATGGACATTCCAGTCTAAAGGCTTTCTTAGATAACCTGGAGGAGAAGTGCTTCTCCAGGAGAATTTCTAAAGAACAGCTGATTGCCACTTAATCGATTAGTGAATAGATGTATTTAAAATTGGGCTGATTTTGAATCCAGACGTAAAACATTTCTACCCCACGAACGTGAAGCTAATTTACGTCATGAAATTCCAAACAGGACACAAGGAGCAGACGAGCGGTTGGGCTTATACGTAACTCGTATGCAGAGTCTATTCCGACAACTGAGGCTACTTCCACCTCAAAGCGAGCAGATTGCGCTTATAAGGCGAAATATGCTACTACCCTCGCAAAAAGCGTTAGTTTTGCGGGTTATTCAGACTGTTGACGAACTTATAGAGTTGAGCAGTGCAATTTAAGAAACTTTATGGCGTACTGAAAAATTCGTACCCCCACCAACTTGGACCAGCTTGATGGAATCAAGTCTAGTGTATAGAAGGGAGAACCAACGAACTCGGTTTACCGCTGTGACTCATCATCATCATCATAGGCAATCACTCGATACCGAGTATGATTTTCCTCTATTCTGTATCGTCGCTATCTGTTGTTTGTTTTTTGATGGCTATGTAAGCCAATTCTCGAGCCGCATACCCTTCCACAGTCCTGGCACACCCAGTCTCCGGTAGCAGCCGGGTGTTGTTAGTCATCCATTCTTCCATTTTGTCGCTCCTTTCGACGTTCTCTCTCTACGTCTAGTCTACGTCGTCGTCGTTGCTCTTCAAAAGTTTGTGCTCCTTCATGGACTGTTCGGCGCTATGAAACCCTATCGTTTGCCGTGGTCTCGAAGTTGTTTATATCGATGTGACTCTTCATCATATTGCCCTTGAGAACGTCCTTGTACCTTTTTTGTTGACCTCCTTGATTTCTCTTTCCGTCCTTCAGTTGTCCATAAAATATCTGCTTTGGAAGACGTGTTTCGGACATGCGGATAACGTGACCAGTCCAACGAAGCTGCGGCTTGAAGATAAGGGCTTCTTTACTAGTTGTTCTGGCTTCTTCTAAAACACTTATGTTTGTTTGTCGGTCTTGCCATTTGATTCTCAGGATTCTTCTTAAACAACTTTTGTGATATTTTTCTAGTCGTTTGATATACCTTCTGTAGGTGGTCTACGTTTCGCATCCATATGTTAGAGTTGGTATTTTAACTGTGTTGTAGACACGAAGCTTGATCCCCGCATTGACGTCGTGATTGTTGAAGACTCTCTCCGAAACCCGTCCGAACGCTGCGCTAGCTCATTTTAGGCGATGCTGTGTTTCTGCGTCAAGAGTTGCATTTGATGATAGGTGGCTCCCAAGGTATGGGTAAGGTTCCACGTTCTGCAGAGGATGACTATTTATGGAAATGTTTGGAGCTTGGGGATTCGTACATGGTTGTGGTTGGTGAAGAATTTGCGTTTTGGCAAGAATGACCTCTAGGCCAATGCTTTTGTAGGCTTGGTTAAATGCGTTGATATATACCTCTGTAGTTTCGACATTGGGCCTTGTCGCCTTTTTTGAAAATGGTAACTATAGAGGCGTCTCTGAGTTCAGCAGGAATGGCCTCAGTGGTCCATATTTTACTCATTAGAGTGTGCATTTGGGAATTAAGTGCGGGACCCCCTTGTTTGTGGAGTTCAGCAGCGATACCATCTGTGCCTGCTGACTTGTTATTCTTTAGCTGTGTGATTGTTTTTTCGACCTCCTCTAATCTCGGAATCTCACTTAGGTATTGTTGTGTTGTTTTCTCCGGAATTTTGTCGAAGATGTCGTTATCGACCTGAGACTCTCTGTTGAGTAGTTCTTTGAAGTGTTTTTTCCATCGTGAATTGATAGAGGATCTGTCTTTAAGCAGCCTTGTTCCATCTTTGGATCGTAGGGGACCATATATCATCTTAGTAGCTTGAAAGAAGGCTCTGGTGCTGTTAGACTCACCTAGATGTTGCATTTCATGTAATTTTGTTGTCCACCATTGGTTTGACTACGTGTTTGCTTTTGTATTTCTGCTTTGCCTTCTTGATATTGCCTTTTCTTTTCGTTAGAGTTAGGGTGGCTTTTCCAAGCATTATGAGCTTTTCTCTTCCTCTCAATAAGGTCTTGAATTTCTTTGTCGTGCTCATCATACCAGTCTTGATGTTTTCTTTGTGTGTAGCCGACCGTTTCTTCGGACGCAGATGTTATTGCTGTCTTCAACATTCTCCAGTGATCGTCAATATTCTCCGTCAATATTCTTAAAGTAACCAGCTTTTGATTTAGAGAGACTTGGAATTTTGTACTGGCTTGATCATATTTAAGGCGTTCTACATTGAATCTTCTTCTGATTTGCTTTTTTTGACGGCTACTGCTTGGTGGAATGTGCAAGTTAATTTTGGCTGGTATCAGGCGATGATCTGTGCAGCAGTCGTCTGCACTCTTGTAATGTTTACGTCTTTTTTATCTCCGGAACGTACAATAATGTAATCAATCAGATGCCAGTGTTTTGACCTCGGGTGTTGCCAGGAGGTCTTGAATTTGTCTTTTTGTTGGAAAATTGTATTTGAGATTATGAGGTTATATTCCGAACATAAGGCTATTAGGCGCAGTTTGAGTTCATGTTTCCAACACCTTCCTTGCCAATGACGCCCTTCCATAGGTTTGAATTCGTACCAACTCGAGCATTGAAATCACCTAGGATGATAAGTTTATCAGATTTAGGTACAGATGTTATGGCTTCACTAAGTTGAGAATAAAATTCATTATTTTGGTTTTGATCAGCTGCAAGAGTTGAAGCGTAGGCGGTTTCGGTTCAGTAATCCACAATCTCATTTTTTATAGCCAAACCCACTCCGTGAATACGTGGTTCATCTCCTTTCCAGAAAAATGTGTAGCCTCCTCCGTGTTCTTTAAGTTGGACTTCGTCTGCTCTTCTAGTTTCACTGAGAGCAGCGATATCGATGTTATATCTCCTTAGTTCACGTGCCACAATTGCCGTTCTTCTTGGTGGTCACAACCACAAGACCACCAAGACGAACGGCAATTGTGGTCCAGGTACAAGGATGTTCTCAAGGGTAATATGATGAAGAGTCACATCGATATAAACAACTTCGAGACCACGGCAAACGATAGGGCTTCATGGCGCCGAACAGTCCATGAAGGAGCACAAACTTTTGAAGAGCAACGACGACGACGTAGACTAGACGTAGAGAGAGAACGTCGAAAGGAGCGACAAAATGGAAGAATGGATGACTAACAACACCCGGCTGCTGCCGGAGACTGGGTGTGCCAGGACTGTGGAAGGGTATGCGGCTCGAGAATTGGCTTACATAGCCATCAAAAAACAAACAACAGATAGCGACGATACAGAATAGAGGAAAATCATACTCGGTATCGAGTGATTGCCTATGATGATGATGATGAGTCACAGCGGTAAACCGAGTTCGTTGGTTCTCCCTCCTATACACTAGATTTGATTCCATCAAGCTGGTCGAAGTTGGTGGGGGTACGAATTTTTCAGTACGCCATAAAGTGTCTTAAATTGCACTGCTCAACTCTATAAGTTCGTCGACAGTCTGAATAACCCGCAAAACTAACGCTTTTTGCAAGGGTGGTAGCATATTTCGCCTTATAAGCGCAATCTGCTCGCTTTGAGGTGGAAGTAGCCTCAGTTGTCGGAATAGACTCTGCATACGAGTTACGTATAAGCCTAACCGCTCGTCTGCTCCTTGTGTCCTGTTTGGAATTTCATGACGTAAATTAGCTTCTCGTTCGTGGGGTAGAAATGTTTTACGTCTGGATTCAAAATCAGCCCAATTTTAAATACATCTATTCACTAATCGATTAAGTGGCAATCAGCTGCTCTTTAGAAATTCCCCTGGAAAAGCACTTCTCCTCCAGGTTATCTAAGAAAGCCTTTAGACTGAAATGTCCATCATAACATAAGTTCCATTTTTCAAAAGAACGTACTTAAGGATTAAACACAAGAATACACTGGTGCTATCGGCTATGGAGGCGCAGGTTGTCTATAAGAAACCTGATTTACCAAAGCAGAATAATTAAAGGGGGTATACGTCGTTGTTCCAGGATACGGAGACATGGGTTGCCTATAGGGTAACTGATTGACCGGAATAGTTTTTACTGCAGTTCGCTCGGTAGGCGCGTCTCGATAACTGACCCACTCCATGCTTCGACCAATGGTGCTCTTTGTGTCAAAGAGAATTCAGAAATATAAGGTGGTTGAGGGTGTCCGTACCTCAAGGACGAAGCAGAGGGTCTGCCATGTTTTGAGGGCGTAGAAGGAGGTCAAAATTAATTTGCCTTTGTAAGGGCACAGTTGGTGGGACATTGTTGGGGATCCTCGCTTGCGAAACCACAGGTGGTACCGGGTTATTTGTTTGATGGCAATGTTCCACATTCAGTTGAGATTGCCGAACAGAATAGCGTAAGGCAGCATGTGGGGACGAATGGGTTTGAACATGCAAGCGCATGCCAAAAGTAGAGGGCTGACTGTTCAACGTAGGTGCCGTCGCTTGACTTTGTTGTGACAGCAAGGGTGGTTGAGTTTGCGAGACGTTCGTAGGACTTCGCAAATCATTTCTTTGAACGTGTAGATAACCTCTAGGTGAGCCTAGAGTAGCAATTTTGTAAGCTTTTTCCAGTGCCTGCAACACACCAATACAAGTCACAGTCTTGATTGAAATTCATTCTCTCTATTTGCTCAATCGAATTCCAGAATGCTTCTCCTCAGCTCATTCAGCTTCGCTTCACACACTTCTAGTTCTCGAAAGGGGTTAACCAGAACGCTCTCCTGCTAGCACATTTCTCAGCTGAATTCGCCGTTCACCAACCGTCTGACTCACAATCGACACTCCACGGGACTCTAATACATAATTTAGCTCATCACCCAATAACCGGTTTATCTCCATATTAGCTCAAAAATCGTACGCAAAACAAGACGTACAAAAAATGCTAGGTTACTTTATACCGTCACCTCAATTAAAAAGGTAAGTAAAAACGAAATATGTAAAAAAAATTGCTGCTTGCTAACAGAAACACAACACAACTCGTAAAAAAAATTCACAAGACACAACTTGTAAAAAAAACTCATAAAAAACAGCACCTCAACCTGTTTCAGAAGACTAAAGACTATTTTAGAGAACAAAAACACTTTGCCATATGACGACGAGGGCCACGTGACTAACACAATAGGCAACTTTTGGTTCAGAAAGAAAAGCAATTAAAATTGAGTTTGACTTAAAAAGAAATAGGAAGCCTTTAAACTTCTTTCAATTTTTTCATTCTAAAAAATAAGTTTGTCCTTTAGATGGTTGTATTGTTTTATTTATTTTAAAAACGTTAAAAACTTTAACCGGTCTAGCAAAATCCATTATAAAACTTGAAGGTATATTTCATTCATCGGTACACAACAAAAAAATTAAAATAACTTGACTGGAAAAAGATTTAAAGAAAAATTCGGGGTTACAGTGTGTTGTACGGTTCTACAATAAAAACTAAATCGGTCTAAAAGATATTTTATGTACGGTTAGACAAAGAGAAAAGTTATTAAAACATTAACCGATCTTAACAAAAAAGTCAAAATACAAAAATGAAAATTTGGAGTTACCTTGTTCTGTGGGAAGATTTAAAAAATTTAAAAAATTTAAAAAAAAATTAAACCGAGTTAAAACAATCACCATAAAAAATGAAAAATAATAAGAAAAATCAAAATTTGAAAAATTGGAGCGAAAATGTTTTATGTATGAATATGCCAACAAAAAAATGAAAAAAGTCCAAATAAAAAAAATTGTGAAGTTACCTTGTTTTGAGACGAAAAAAAAATAAAAAGAAATTAACAGAATTAAAACAGTCAAAATAAAAAATGAAAAATATCAAAAAAAGTCAAAATTGGAGTGACAATGTTTTGTGTACTGGTAGGCAAAGCCAAAGCAAATTCAATTTAAAAAATTGGAGTTACCTTGTATTGGTGTATAAATTTGGAGTTACATTATTTTGTCTATGAATATGCCAAGAAACAAAAATAAATTGATTTAAAAAAGTTAAAATAAAAAAATTATAAGAATCTAAAAATTTGGAAAAATTGTTTTTTGTTCTGATTTGGCACTAAATTTTTTTTTTAGAAACGGTAACTGGTCAAAAAAAATTCCAAAGAAAAAATACAAATTTTTAAGTTACAATAAGAAAAAGGAGTTTAAAAAAACTCAAAACGATTTTTTTTTAAATCGCCAACCAAAAAAGGCACTTTTTAAGTTTTGTTTATTTGACTGGGGTAAAACGTCCAGGATACGATAGTATTTGTAACTTGTACTACCTTAATCAAGAAAAAAAGATGGGTAACCAATTATATTAAAAAGTTATGGATATCTCGTGGATACATTTAAAAGTTGATGCAGTTTACCCAGAAAAAGAAAAGAAGCTTGACACGAAATTTTAAAAAGATTTACTTCTTAAACAATTTGAGTCAGGGATACCATAATTATCATTAAAAAGAGAAAGACCCGAAAAAGTTTATGACAAGGTTTGTAAATAAAATCAAAAAAGTTTGGTTTGAATTTAAAAAAAAATACTTTTTAAACCATATAAATCAGGGATACCAAATTATTATTTAAAGAAAAAGAATCGAAAAAGCTTATGACACGGTTTGTGAAGAAAATAAAAAAATTTGATGTGAAATTAAAAAAATATATATTTTTTTAAACATGTTAAGTTAGGGATACCATAATTATCATTGAAAAGAAACAGAATCGTAAAATCTTGACACGGTGTGTAAATAAAATCAAAAAAAGTTTGATGTAAAATAAAAAATATTATTTTACCTGCATGTATCACGAAAAAATAGAAAATTTCATCTCTCACATGCTTTTCAGCGATGATATTATAAATGTAGCCAGAAAAAACAGTGTAGCAAATAGTTTAGGATTTAGTGTTAAATTCTTTGTTTAAAAAAATCATGTCCACCTTCTTGTTCTTTCAATAAAATTGTGACCCTCTTAAAACGTAAAAAAATTGCTAACCCAGTGTCTGAAAAAAATCTGCAAGAGAGCCTTTTCTTTTCAAACAACAAAAACAGCCAACTATCTGGCCCTAGAAAAAATATAAAAAGATTGTCTTCGCAAGGATATCCTTACTATTTTGTTGTAAAAAAAATCAAAGCAATAAACCAACTACCTGAGCTCAGAAAAAAACGTAGAGGAATTATTTCCTTTTCTTTTTTTAAAAAAAAAATAAAGAAAAAAATAACCTACCACCTAGAAAAATAAATAGGAAGGACTTACCTTTACAACCATTTCTCATTCACCTAAACTGCTTCTTGCTTTATGCAACACCGTTCTCAACTAAAAAGCCTGTTAACTCCTACCCCCTCAGTGCCCTTTAGCCTATCGTGGCTGCCATTTTTATAACCAAATTGACAAGTAAAACATGGAATTTCTGTCAGTTTGGTGTCAATATGGCATCGATCATAGGCCAAGGGATACTAAAACGAAAATGAGTTAACTGGCTTTTTAGTTGAGATCGGTGTTACTTGATGCCAAAATAACAGTCAAAGAAACACAAATCAATCCTCCTTACGGTCAAAAAATGTCAAAAGCAAATGTCAAAAACAAATGTCAAAAATCTCTGACAGTTGACTAAATGACTATTGTCACGTTGGGTGCCAGTGATACAGTGTGTAAATAAAATTTGTTCTGAGAGCATGAGACTCTTAATCTCAGGCCAAGGTCGTGGGTTCGAGCCCCACGTTGGGCGCCAGTGACACGAGCTCTCAACCCATAGGGCGTGGCCTTGTTAAAAATAACATATTTATTTAAGGCACTATTTAGGTTTTGGGTTTGAGTCACCATTTTGTCAAGGAAGGATGGATTGTGCAAAGTTCATAAAAATTATACAAAAATATATTGTGTATATATAAAATATCATAAAAATGGTTACTTTAGTAAAGGGGTTAGCACCTTAAAACTACAAGAAATATATTAAATTTTAAAATAACATTGGGGCATTAAAACAGTTATTAACTTTATCACAGGTAGGGTAGGGAACTAGGGGTGCCTTCCTATTATTGGCTATCATTTAAATATGGCAAGTATTATGTGCTCAGGGGCCCTGGAACATAATATGGCCATTAATAGCATTTAAACGGAAGTAATAAATTGACCCAATTTTATATCTAAAAAAACACATTATGGAAAGTGACTAGGTCATTTTTAAATTGTTGGTGGTTGTGTTGGTTGAAAAATTCAAATGTTGAGGTTATAAACAAATTGATAATAAATAGAGAAAAAAATAAGACCCAAAATTAGATTTTATGTTTAAGTTGCTTACCTGTCAGATTAAGACCATATCGACCACCAACCATCGGCCTGGGAGGCTCCATAGGTGAGGAACAAAGCAGACGAAAACGCATCAGCCTGTAGTAGGTGTCTTAGCCCCCAAGGGTGAAGTGGGCGACCCAGGGTGATGTCGGTGATCCCAAAGGGATATGGGTGACTCCAGGGTGATATGGGTGGCCCCAGGTGATCCCTATGATAACCAACAAAACAAACACTATAGCGAACTCTTACCCTAATTACCATTATTGAAAGAATAAATGTAAACTATCATATCTTAATAACTAGTACATAAGACTTACAACAAAAATACACAGGGGCAATTACTTAACTTAAAAATATGAGTCACAACTTGGGAAAATTACAAATCTTACTTCAATTAAGTGAGGGAATCACAGTCCGCCATTATGACTTGCGACTGCCGGTTCTTGGATAACATGGTTCTTTCGTCTACGGCAAGGAAACAAAAAAATAATATAATTGTCCAGGGACAAAAAGGCAACAAATCAAAGAGAATACTAAAATAGGTATAATTACTAAAAAAAAATAAAATAGTTACCATCGTACGTTGAAGTGCCGTGTGGCGTCTTTAGTACATTTTGTTCGGAATGAAATCCATAAAAAAAATTATATTCTTCAGAAACTCCTTACTAGGAACTGTTTCCACAAAAATAAACTAAAATAAAAAAAAAACGGCAAAAAAATGGCCAAAAAAAAGTGAAGAAAATCCCGCACTTGCGGACGCCATATGTACGAGTGTCCCCTGTCTGACTTTCTCAACGCTAAAGCCTCGAACTGTGATGAAAATGACCAATAAGGGAGGGCGATGCAAAGTATTACCTTATCTGCTCACCGTTGAGCGCCGAAAATTATCCCTCCCCAGGAAGGTATGAATTTTCGAGAGTCAATAGAGATTTATTGTCCACTGGAAAATATATTTTCGGATGGTCAACCTCACCAACGTTATGGCCAATGTCGGGACAGCTGAACAAAGACTTAGCAGCAATAGAAGTAGTCATTCTGTTTTCTTTCCTCAACTTCAACAAGAATCATGAAAAACAAGATTCAAACTTACTTTATTTCGCAAAACTATGACAGATAATAACTAGTCTTGCCCAATACGCAGGCGCGAGTGCAACTAGAAATAGTGGCAGGCATAACGGAATATTAAATTGGAGTCGTCGACAGGCAGACAACAACTCTCTAATCTCTTCTAATCTGTATACAAGTAAGACAGAGACTCCAGTAAAAATGTGATGTTGGAAAAGGATGTTCTTTCCCGAGAGGATGGCGATATACGACACAAGTGTGATGTAGCGAGACACCGCCAACTAACGAATGCTAACTGACAGCCCAAAATCGCCAGTCACGTTACATGTACACAATGAAAACAAGTGACAATTCTCGGGTTCCCTCCGGAAAATGGTGAAAAACCAAAATATCGTGCACATGTAACTAATAAAACTCTCTCAAGTATTATTCCTTTGTATGTGGTTGTTCAAAACATGCCCCTTTATTTACTTAATTACTCAGCCCTGCTTTAACCTACGATTTCTTTTTTTTTTAGGGGCAAACGTTACATAAAAAGGAAGAAAACAGGCTGACAATCACTCTTAACTACTCACAATAAATCTCGGCAAGATTCGGTTGGTTACAATAACTCAAACGACAGGCAAGGCCCAAATATTCGGCCCTGCGTAGATCCATGAGACATGAGTTTATTGGTATCATAGGTGGAGTCTTAAATAGAGAGATACACCCACTTTATCTCTTTGATTTTATATAAATATAAGGGAGGGAACTACCAGGGTGATTAAGTACATTTGTTGTTATTACCATAGCACCTTACAAAAGTGCCATCCTCAATAATAAATACTTAGGTGAGCTATCGATTAAGCTAATGTTCCTTTTTATCTTTTTTTAGGAGCGACCAACTTCTCGCCGTGGCTACTGAGAGTTCAATTCACCCAAAATAGGCATTATCAACAGAAATCAGTAAAAAGCACTTTAATTTTATTGTAAATGATATAAAACAATGAATTAAAATAGATTAGAAAAACTGTTGTTAGCGTTTTAATAAAATTCCGTTCTATAGACAAAAGCTTACAATGAATTCATCTAAAAAAATCTTGAAATTGAGTGCTTTAGTTAATATATCATAAAAATCTTGAAAGCGAATTGAAAGTTTTACTTTTATCATAAGAAAAAGGTAACAAACTAAACAGCTGTCTAGGTATCTTATATTTAAAGCATCCTTTCCTATAAATTCTGGGCGAATCAATACACAAGTTCGTTTGAGTGTTCCATAGATGGCGCAAGTAGTTAGTCGACCACATTAAAATATTAATAAAATAGCACTTTTAAGGAAATTAAAGATGTAATTTAGGTAATACTTTTAGTGAATTTTGAGATCGTTACAGGTTTTATGGTCAATTCTATGACAAAAAAGCTGGCTGCAATCGATGCGTACAGAGTTATCCATTACAAATGTTACCCTCTCTTTTCTCTGGTATTATATATTTTAGAAAAAATAGTAATATGTCAATTTAACAGGACTTATTTTGGGTTAGGTACTAAAATTATATTCGATTTATTTACGTTTAATAAATATTTATTGTCTTCAAAATATAAAAAAAATAATTCACATTTTTGCATCGATTAGTGCTCTTATAAAATAAAGTTTCATCGCTTGTTACGCCATCTTGTGGTTTACGTCTAAGCTTTTTTTTCCCTAAAATTATCCTAGGACCGTAAATGAGCCATTAAAATTGTGTTGAGAGCGTTGTAAAATTAGTATAGTATTACTCGTTGGTCGTAGGTAAAAATAGTTTCATAACTTTAAGTAAACTATAAAATTATTTTAAATTGGACACCCTGTATATTTTTTAAAGCTTCGATAGATCTTTTCGTTCTGATTTGTCTTGAACGGTCATTGAACAAATTTAAAAGAACCTTCCCATAAGAGTAATGTGTTGAACAAAGAATCACCACACATTGCCTCTATGGCAAATTATTTTTCATTTCACTCGAGAACCGCTGAAGATAAACCTTGCATATGGTATATTTATCGAAGATTTAAAAAATATACAAGGTGTTCAATTTAAAATAAGAAAGTTGATGTCTGAATTTGACATAATCCATGACATTGGACAATTTTGACATGCATAATTTTATAGACTACTTCTTATAAAATGCATAACACCAGAGAAAAAAAAAACATGTACATTACGTTCATTATTACGTACGCAACGACTGCAGTCAGCTGTTCTGTCATCGCATCCACCATAAGAACGGACCTCGCTCAAAACATATCATAAACAGTCAAAAATGTAAAATGTCTTTGACTTTGTTTTGAACGCGTATTCCTATAATACGGATACTTTTAAATAATTGTTCTCCCTGATCATTCAGTTTTCGGGACGTTTTAAAAAAAAAATAACCCCTAACATTTGCTCAATTCAGTTTCTTTTCAGTATAATAAAATTTATTAGTTGTATCACTATTATATTGTTTTATTTTCTTTTAGTTGCCGTCGTAGTGACGTTTTTTATCTGTTGGGCCCCGTTCCATGCTCAAAGACTGTTCTACTCGTACTTTGCACCCAAGCAAGATGAAAATAAACCACTTTACATGGTGAGTAAATCAAAACAATGTCATTTCTGGCAAAAAAGACAAAACCGTTTTTCTCATAAGCTGTTGGCAGTAGGTAAGGAACGCTTCATAGTGTCCGTAGGGTCTCGTTATGCATAATTAGTTAAAAAAAGACTTAAAAGCATATTATTATGCGTAATGTATCATCATACAACCATCCAATTAACTCTTTATAAGTGTTAGCCCTAAATATATTTGTTTTTTTTTTAGTTTTTTTTTCTTAAAATTATCCGTACTTTGAAATTTAGAAAAATATAAGTTAAAAACAACAGTAATCAAGGCTGAATTAACCTTGTTTTTTTTTACATTTGCTGCACCCTGGGGTCTGGGAGATTATAAAGTGTTTTTTAATTTTTAAGTAATAACCAATACAGAGATTTATATTTTTTTAATAAAGAATCTTATAAATAATTAACCACAAAAAAACGTAGTTTTATTCAAAACTTACGTTCGCTTAGCTAACCAAAAATTAAAATATGAGGAAAATATGATCAAATACTCGATTTTTCTTATTTGGGAAAAAAACAAAAATATTTTAAAAAAGCCTAAAAAAACTAAAAGAACTGGCTAAAAAACCTTAACACTTAAATAGTAATAGATGATATCACGGTAATCTGTATTAATTCTGATCGGAAAAATGACAACAATAAATTAAAAAATTCACAATTAAAAACATAAACAATAAGTATATACAAACCCACTCTCACAAGCACACAAATCTAAACCAAAAATCGAAGATGAATATTTCTAATGGATTTTATAGCTGATACAAAGCTGCGGTCTATGTTAAGTGTTGACAATAAACCACTGATCTAATATAAAATAAGGATTGGTGATACAACAAATCACTGCCACATGCAAATGCACAGTAGGTTATGTCGAGGGTTATGTTAGGTGCTGAAGAAGTGATGTGGTAGCACTGATTTATTTTTAGTTGTTGGAATCAGATTAAATAAATTTTTGAAATATATTACAAAATTAGTACTTATTTGAGTTTCAGAAATTAATTTTAATAGAAAGAGAATATTTTAAAACAATTTCATTTGGAGATTTTAATAGAATTTAGCAAAAAATAAGAAATTTTGAAGGAAATAGTCCGATTTTACGATAAATACCTAATCTCTAAAAAAAGGAAAAAAAGCAGTTATTTTTCGCCAATCGATATTTTTTTAAATGACGCCTATTATTATTTTACAACCAATTTTCTATAAAAGTACAACAGGTGACATGTGCGACAAAAACTGTAATTTTAAATCTTATTAAGTTGTCTGCAAATAAATACTGCAGAATTTGATGCACCTGTCGATTATGCAATAGGTATAAATTATAATTAGAATTTTATTAACTAAATTATATCCAACACCAGGCATTCATTATAATATATATACCATGCTTAAACCAGTGATAAACTACATATATTTATACATTTACAATCGCCTATTAAAATAAAATATATATATATATATAAACATAATTCTTCTTATATGCTTGTGCCCGGTAAGGTTTCACTTATTTTGTGCACTTTTACCTTTGCTAAAACAAAAACCATAAACTTAAGATATGATGACATACATGATTTTTCTGCAAATTCTGATATTATGAGGAATTTTTAATACACAATGTGCTTTTCTCAGCCCGTCAAAAGTTTAAAAAAAATTGCAGAGTAAAATTATCAACATACTTGTTTTGAATAAATAACTGTTGCTGAATTTATTTGCCTCGGTTCAGGTATAAATCCAATAAATGGTAGGTAAAAGGTACCTAATTTAATCACTATCAGTTTTAAACAAAGATTTGATTTTGATAAAGATATTTATGTTTGTCTCATATAAAATTAAATGCTCCTTAAAAATAAACATATGAGCACGGTAGGTAAACACGACCTAATGACAAACACAGATTTAAAAAAAGGCAGTATAAAGCTAACTTTCATGGCGCGGTGATAAACGCATATAAAAAACGCTGAGAAAAAGAATGTCATATCGCTCCAAATGTTACCATAGACTAAAATATCTTCGGAAACATGAGTGTTACCACATCACTTTGACACCAGCTGAATATGGCAGTGATTTTTGGCTGGATTCTCCCTAAGGAAGCGGGGTTCACTGAACACACTGCCCTAAACATGCGAAAATTGATTTGCAATCTTTCCAGCGTGGACAAAAGTAACAACTAAATTTTTTGGGCAAATTAAGACCTACATAATCACTTTGAAGTATCTGTGCCCCTCAAATTTTAATAATCGTTAACTGCACACTGGATTCTGAAGTACCCCCAATGACAAAATAAATCAAAATATAAAGCTTCAAAGCAACCAAAAAAGTGAAGCAAACTGTCTTTGAAGATGGTCGACTATAACCGAAATTTACATATCTCGGCGAACCAAAATACCCACGGATGTCCGTCTTAATCTAAGGGTGCGCAGGGGTTTTTTAGAAACCACTGTGAAGTTTCAAGGTTAATTTACATATTTAATAAAGTAAAAAAATAGCAAAAAATGTTCTTTATAAGTCGGCATTTTTGTGATCTGTGAGTCAGAAAAATCGGTATATTACTACTAATGAGTTATGTACCCTATGTACCCCAGGCTCAACAAAAAAATTCTAGTTTCAATCAAAAACCAAATAATTATTCCTTTGACCAAACTGATTAATAATTGCATTTAAAAAAAATCACATATTTTTAAACTTTCCAAGGTGATTCCTCTGTATAAAAAAGAAGATATAAACAGTTCCTCTAACTATCGTCCTAACTTTTGCAAAAATTTTTGAAAAGGTTCTTAAACTTCAATTAACAGAGTATTTCGAAGGAAATAATCTTATTTTTGTAAACCAGTTTGGGTTTAGAAATAAACTACTACAGATGCCATAAATAAATTGTTGCAACAGATTAATCAAGGTTTTGAGCTGGTTTCTGCTCAATTTTTGGATTTGACTAAGGCCTTTGACTGTGTATCGCATGATCTTCTTATCGCTAAACTGTCATTTTATAGATTCTCACCGGACAGTGTTTTATTAATAAAATCTTACATGTCTGAGAGGGAGCAATTTGTGTCGTTCGCGGGATGTGAATCAGTAAAACTTCCAGTAAAACACGGAGGTCCTCAGGGCTCAGTTTTGGGGTCTGTGTTATTCCTTATTTATGTTAATGACATTTATCAAGCTTATTCACAAAATAGTATTTTCCTCTACGCGGATGACACAACTCCTGTCTAGTCCAACCCATGCAGCAGGCAGCTTATCTGTGGAGCGTCTAATATTCTGAATGCCTTGAAGGACTGGTTTGTCTGCAATAAACTAAGTCTCAATGAAGAAAAAACCGAACATATTGTTTTTTTTTTAAACCATTTGATAATAGTTCAGGCATTAAATTAACTTCATATGTAAAATATTTAGGCGTAATACTAGATGTGAAGCTGACTTGCGAGCATCATGGCAATAGTTTAGTTGAGGTGTTGTCCAGAAATACCTATCTACTAAGATGTTTGTCAAAGATAGTCGGTATTAAAACACTTATTACTTGTTATTTTGTCTTAATTCACTCTGTTTTGTCCTATGCGCTGATTGTATGCGGTCATTCAAGTTTTAGATGTAACATTTTTAGAATTCAAAGGGGGCAGTAAGGATCTTGGCAAATCTGGGTTATAGAGACGATTGTAAATCTGCTTTTAAACAGTTAAATATCCTTACTTTACCGTCTCAATATATTCTGCTGTGTTTATTGCATGTGAAACATTACATGAAAGAGTTTAAAACTCATAGTAACATTCATAATATTTCCATCAGAAATAGTAACAAACTAATTATTCCATTTAGAAGACTAGAAAAAACAAGAATTGGCTTTGACTACTATGGTATTAAATACAATCTTCTTCCAAGCAACATTATAAATCTCGATGCAAAACACTTTAAAGTTATATTAAAAAGTTTTTGGTAAAACATGCATTTTATGATATCAATGACTTTCTTGTTGCAGATCTCTCTAATATATGTTAACAAGTAAATTTGTCATGTTTTTCTGATATTTTGATTTTTTTGTTAATTTTTTTGTTTGGTAATTACTGATTTTGTATGTTTTTTATAAGTAATTAATGTTGCAAACTTTTATTATAAAGCGTGAGCCATGCAATATAATATGAAATTAGAACTTTTTTCAGTTGTGTTAAGTTAGGTCATATTATTTTTATAATGCTTATTTTATGTGTAATAATCTTTTTATATTTAGTTAAGTTTAATATTTACTTTATTGTATTTCTTGACTTGCGTAAGTGCTTTAAGTATGATAACGCCAATAAAGAATTGAATTGAAAAAAAAACAGTAAAGAGTATGTAGCAGTAGGATTTTTTCTTACAACACCAGATCGACATTTTTTATTTTGAATGAAATAGGGTCTGAGAACTTATTACTATGATGCAAGTTAAACAATATTTTTACCAAGTTTTTATTAGCTCCCTTTTTTCTATGTCTGTCTGTCCGTTCGGTACAAATCTTGCAATAGATTTTAAATCAACTTCCTGTTAACCAATTTTAATAAAATTTGGTATACTTATGAAGGTCCGGTGAAGAAACTATGGTAGCAAGGGGTTGTTAAGCGGTGAGAGGGGGTAATTATATTTAATTATTCAAAAATTCATCATTTCTGAACCAGAGCTGCTATGAATATGCAGTTTTAGATTGTACTTCGTCTTAAAATTTCCTAATCCTACAAAGAAGGCAACGTTGGTGGGGAAGTAGTTGAGCGGGTAAGAGGGGGTTAATATGTTTGAATATTCATTACTTTTGAACCAAAGCTGTTACGAAAATGCAGTGGATTTTACATTCATTAAACAATTTCTTAATTCTGGAGGAAAAAACTAGGCTGTTGAGTGGTGGTAAGGGGGTGTGAGGGAGTGGATATCTGTAAACATTCACAACTTCTAAACCAAAGCTGCTTCCTTTAATATTTTCCCAATCCTAGGGATCCAAAACATCGTTAATGATGGGTTAAGGGGGCAAGCGGGCGTTAATGTGTTTTAAATTAATATCTTTTGAACCAAAGCTGCAACGAATATGTAGTTTTTAGATTTAATTTTCACTGAGTATTTCTCAATTTTACAGAAATAAGGTACGTGAGGGGTGACATGGGAGTAAAAGAAGGTAAACATATTTAAACATTCATCTGTACTAATACTGCTCCTGACAAACACACCGAAAAAGCAAACACCCTATCTAAAGTGGTAGCGAAGTCAAAAGGACCTGCTCAACTTAAGAACAGAAGAATTTTGCTCTTGACAGATGGTTATGGGAAATTCATGTACGAATACCTGAGCCAATACTTTGGTACCAGCTATTCAATTCTAGTTCTGTCTAAACCAAGCGCTAGCTTTGACATTTTGGTGAATGAAATTGACAGTTATATTAGTGAATTTACCGCGAATGATTATGTTATTTCTCTGGTAGGGCCAGATATTAGAAAATTTACAAAAAAAGCAGTTCTTTCTCTGGCAAATAAATGTTTTTTTACAAATTTAGTTTTTTGCACGTCTCCAAATAATAGTTTCCATTCAACACAGTGTGACCCTTATAAAAACAATAAAATATATGACTTGTTATTACATATCTCAAACTTAAACAACAACATTAAACTAATCTTATCCAATACTATCCTTAATACTAGATGCTTTAAGATAAACTCGCCATATTTAAATCGATTTGGCTTACATATACTAACTCAAGCATTACATAAAATAGTGTCAAATTTTCTTGACACAAATCTGCAGAATTTAATTTACATTACACACCACGATCGCCCCATTAATGAAAATAATGTGAGTGTGGCCAATACTGAGCTACAGGGGGAGCATGATGTTTACGACTGTGTTGCAGACAACACAAGAGGCAATAATTCTGGTATTTTGATGGAACAAAATACTCTTTTAGGTCTTCAGTCACAAATAAACCCATTAGTATAGTACCTAGCCCTATTAGATCAAAAACTAAAAATAGCCTTTCTAAAGATAAATATCATTCATTTCTAAATATTTTGATTTTCAACCTTCAAGGATTAATGAATAAAATAAATGAATTTTACATACTCTTATCTGAACTTAACTTTCCAGAAATCTTGCTTCTTTCTGAACACTGGCTTCGAGAGGGAGAACCGGACATTCTTGAACAGTATACGACAGTAGCAAAATTTTGTCGAAAAAACTACAAACGCGGAGGTACTCTAATTATGTTAAGATCATACTTTGTTACTAAACTCCAACTAACAGTCAAAAAAGATTACGATCATCTTATTGAAGAGAAAATCTTTGAGTTTTCCATGATACAAAGTAAAAAAGAAAATGTATTTATAATCTGCATTTATACTTCCCCATGTACAATAGCATCAAACAGCCGACTATTCTTTAAAAAACTGGAACTTTTATTATCTAACTTACCTCTTTCGGCAAAAATAGTTCTTGGGGGTGACCTTAACGTAGATTTTAAAAACAAAAACCTCAATGAAACGCAGGAACTATTATCATTATTTACGTCATACAACATTCAAGTACATAATAATAATTATACCAGGATTACCTCATCAACAGAAAAAATGATAGACTACGCCTGCACTAATCTTGAACACGATTTCCGATCATGAGGCGATACTTTTAACTATTTCACACCAAGTTACGCAACAAAAGAATGTCAAATGGGGTAGAATATACAGTAAAAATAATTTTAACACTTTTAAAAATCTTTGCTTAAACACATACTGGACTGAAGTTTTTAAACATCATGATCCCTTTTGTTTTTTCCACACACTTTTAACAAAAAATTTCAATATATCATTTCCAAAAACTAGAATTACACAAAAAAATAAAAAGCCTTGGATAACCAAAGGTGTAAGAGTATCTGCAAAAAATCTGAGGTCATTATACGCTATTCGTAAGCATCTTCACAACAACCATTTTTTCTTTATATATGTTAATAAATATAGAAACATTTACAGAAGGGTTGTAAAACGTTGCAAGGAAAATTATTACCAAGACCGACTAAAACAGGCTGATAATAAATCAAAGGAAAATTGGAAAATAATCAATTCTCTCCGCGGTAAAAACAACACCAAATCTGCCGATTCTGTAATCGAGACCAATTTGCTAAATAAATTCTATTGTACTATTGCCGAAAAATTGACAAAAAATTTAAAACCCTCCATAAACCCATTGAGTTACTTAGATAATGTAAACATTCCTGACAAACTCGTTCTTAAACCGACAACCCTAACTGAAGTAAAGACTGTTCTAAGTAAGATTAAAAACAAAACAAGTTCGGGATGTGACGGACTTTCATCAAAAATTTTACAACAACTTCCAGACATCACCTTATGTATTTTGGTTGACTTAATAAATCATTCCTTTTCTGAGGGCTACTTTCCTGATTGCCTAAAGGCTGCCATTATTATCCCAATTCATAAAGGAGGAGATGTAGACGATCCCTCTAATTATCGCCCTATTGCCTTATTATCAACATTGTCTAAGTTAATTGAAAAAATTGCGAAAGTTAGAATAATGGAACATTTCAACAAATTTAATGTAATATCAAACTCTCAATTTGGTTTTCAACAAAACAAAGGGACAAACGATGCAATATTTGCCTTATTAGAGAATGTATATCTCAGTATTAATAATGGGGATTCGGTAGCGGCGGTATTCTGTGATTTCTCCAAAGCATTTGATTGCGTAAATCACGGAATACTGCTGAGCAAGCTGGAACGATATGGATTCAGAGACAACTCGTTGAAATGGGCTATTTCCTATAATTCTGGAAGATCTCAAAAAGTAGCTTACAACAACTCGACTTCCGGGTCCCTAGAAACTTCCAGGGGCGTTTTCCAAGGCTCGGTCCTTGGCCCAATCTTTTTCCTTGTCTATATTAACGACTTGACATCTTTGAACATTAAGGGTAAATTTTTTGTTTTTGCAGATGACAACACCATTGTCTGGCCTGGCAACAGATCAGAACTAGAAAATATCATGATAAATGACCTAAAATTAGTAAAAGAATGGTGTGACTCCAACTGCCTTTGTTTTAATGTTAAAAAAACAAACATTTTGTCCTTTAGATTCTCTCAAAAATCTATTAGTCTTAATAATCAAACCATCGACTCTCAACCACTCGTTAAATTCCTTGGCCTAACTCTGGACACAAACTTAGATTTTAAGGAGCATATAAATCAGCTTAAGTCCAAATTATCTTCAGCTTGTTTTGCCATCAAAGTTGTAAGCAAAGAGCTCGGATTTCACTCGGCGAAAGTGGTTTATTATGCCCTGTTCGAATCTCGAGCAAGATATGGTATAGCGTTTTGGGGGTTTTGTTCCGGAACTCTCTTTGAGTCAGTGTTCAGAATCCAAAAGCGTGCTCTTCGAATACTCAACAAGGTGGGGCCCAGAGAACACTGTAAACCCTTGTTTATAAAATCCAACGTTCTAACTCTCACGTCACTTTTTATTTTAGAATCTGTGTGCCTTATTCACAAAAAACAAAGCGTTCAAAATTCACATGAAAACGCTACTCTGCAACGCACCACAAGACAGTCCTCCAACATGCTTTTACCCTTACCAATACCCAGGCTCACATTAACTAAAGACTCGATCATATACGAGAGTCTTAAACTCTTTAACCACCTACCACTAGAAATTAGAAATATTGGGGATTATAAGAAATTTAGAAAAACGGTTAGTCACTGTCTTGCAACTAGACCATATTATGACTGTGTTGAATATTATAGAGAAACTATCAGATTGTAGACATTTATTGTAATATTTGTTGTTTGTTTACCCATATATAGTAATGTTTGTATTATGTTCTTAACTGTCATCTAAGTTGTCCATTTTTAATTAACTGTCAGTTATATTTTAATGCTATTTTAGGTTTAACTATATCTGACTTTTTTTAACTCGTTTTATTAATTATGTTTAGTCAGTGTCATATTAATTATTATATAACTGTAACAAGTGCATTTAAGTTTTAATTGTTCGTCTGTTTGGCCTTTCAAATTTTTTACACTTATTTTATTATTTTACTCTATTATTTTACTAATTTATCTTGACTGTTAATTAACCTTATTAGATTTAGGACTGCTTTGTCAATGAGATATTCTTTCTTAAGACAATAAAGCTATTTTTGAATTGAATTGAATTGAATAAAAGAACGGTAGTCAACACCATAGATCAACTATAAGCGTACAGGTCAAACCACTTTACCTACAGTCATGAAAATTTAAGGACCTATTGCGTTTGTGACGTAGGCGCTCGCTAACAAAAGATTTTTGAAAATTTTATCCCTAATGAGGTAAAAATAGGGGTTACAATTTTAAAGTATCTAGGAAACGAAAATCCGCAGAGGTTTGAAAATTGGTATGTAGATTCTACTAAAAAAAAGGTAAACTCATGTTTTGGCGTTTTTCAAAATTTTAACTGGAGGTGGAGAAATAAGGGTAATTCCATTTCGAAGGGGATAAAGGGATCTTTTGAATATCAGAAGAAAAATGTCACAAGGTTTTGAAATTTGTATTATAGACTGTACTAATAAAATAGATGGAATTGAAAAAAATGTTTTATATTAACTTTTGAAATTTTTATTACCGATCCCCCCCTAACAACCCCATATTTAATGAAAATATTAACCGACTAAGCTATGGGTTGTGTGGTATCAAACTAAAGGAAATAAAGTGGAATCGAGGAAAGTGCTTCTTTTATTATTTTTGCGATTTTTTTTACAATAAACTATTGGTCTGTTTGTTTCCGCATCACGCAAAACAACGACGTTAGTGTAGAGGTTGTTGATGGGTTGAGGGTTGTGATTTAAATTTTATTACTTTTTATCCAAAACTGCTACAAATATGCAGTTTTCACAGTTTTATTTCAATAAATATTTTAGAATTTGAAAACCAAAGAATTACGGTGGTGCTTCAGTTTTAGAGGAAATATTATGATGTTGGAGTGGGACACATAACTAAAAAGCGAAAAGAAATATTTAAAAGAATATATTTTTTTATTATACCATGTTTCTAAATCGGACTAAAAAGTATAAAATAATGTTTTCAAGCCCGATACAGATAATTTATTTATGTATTTATTTAAGATAAACGATACACGTAAAACGCCTGGAATAAATAATGGGAATAATATAATAATAATATTAATGGGTTGTATAAATAGAGACTTATCGGTACATGAAGTCGGCATAGCCTGTCTTTAATAAAGACGGCACTATTTTTGACAATTCCGCAAGAAGTTTAAAGGGATTCTGACATTTTTTTTGTCTATATATGTCATCTTTGCTATCAAAATAATGTCGACATTTATAATGTTTGTGTCTGACTTTAATAAAGGATGTTAACTTTAATTTGTCAACTTTAAGAATGTCACAATATGAGCATGTTTATATGACATGTTAACATGAAAAAATGTCAGAAACTTTTCAACCTTCGTGCGAAACTGTCAGAAATAGTGCCGAGTCAGGCTATGCCGACTTTATGTACGGATAAGTCCCTAGTAGTTGAAAGGAGAACGCACACGATACATGGGAAATTTCGCATCAGTGAAAGTGCTTGAAATTTTTATATGTTGTAGATATTGAAATTCCTAACAATGTTTAAATTACCCTAAATCTTGTAGGTCTTAAGGTTTTCGAGATATGATTTTTTAAAGTTGCGGTTTTTGAGTGGATTTTTACTACATAATAAACCATATTTAGAATTTTGACAAATAAATTGACATCGTCATTTGGATTACGACGACACAATTTTTAGTAGGGGTACTAAGTGTACGTTATCCGAAACGAGAATTTGGGAATTTTATAATACATAAACATTTTTAGAAAGTTTAAAACTGAATCTTTGTTTTATTTACCTTTTTTTTATAAGACAAAATGGTAATAAAAAAGAAAATATTCAAGAAAGTCTGATATATCCATTTCTTTTTTGCCAAAACCTAAAAGAAACTTATACTTATATCTCCAAAACCAATTGACCGATTTATATGTTAGAGATTAACCGAAAGAGATTAATCCAGACACTAGTCGTTTCGCAGCGGTAAGTGGGGTTTATTGGGTTAGTGAGTTTTAAATGCGGTTTTTTTGGATTTATAATTTTTTATCGTTTGCGAACGACTCGCGGTTGAACGTCTTCCCAGCAAAGCGGTCCGCGGCGAAATGTCTCCCTAAAAGTGAAGTAGCTTTTATAATAAACTAAACTCCTTTATTAAAAATCGGTTCATTATTTTACATTTAGCGCGACCTGATGAGGCTATATTAGATAGGGCGTTCAAATAAGTGAATAGCTCATCCATGATATTGAGTCGTTTATTATAACAGTTACTTTACCGAAAATTCTGAAGGTATTAATTTATCCTCTATGCCAACGAATAATACTAATTTTATGACCATCTCAACACGATTGTAATGGCTCATTTACGGTCCTGGAATAATAATAAAGCTAGACGTAAACCACAAGATGGCGTGACAAGTGATGAAACTTTATTTTATAAGAGCACTAATTGAAGCATATTTTTCTATATTTTAAGACAATAAATATTTATTAAACGTAAATAAATCCAATATAATATTAGTACCTAACCAAAAATAAGTCCTGTTAAATTGACATATTACGCATTTTTGAGAAAAAATCTATGAAGGTTGTTGTGATATTTATGATGATATTTTCATTGGTCGTAGGTAAAGCATAGTACACTAACTCACATGTTATTGTCATTACACGCTCAGATAAATTAAGATACTCGCCTGCGCCTCGCGTCTCAAACTTCCTCTCAAAATAAAAAAAATGAACTTTGGCGCAACAACATCCACGTAGATTTTCGATTCGAACAAGTATAGTTAAACGACCAGAATATAACTTTTTTAGGCTGTGACTTGAGACTAAATAATGTCATCGAAATGGAGGACAACGGCCGGGGTATTCCTTTTGAAGTTGTAGTTTGTAACAGAAACGACTGTTTTTTATGCCATCGACATAATCAATTCTTAATTATCCCTCGCTTTGATGCGAAAGTTCAATTTTTCATAAAGAAAAACTTGTTTTCTTTCTGAAAATTCGAGATGTTGCCAGGATATATATAATGATTATGATGAAGGTATAGAAGCATTTGACAGATTTTTACTTTATTTTGTGATATTTATTTTGTGACATTTTCATTGGTCATAAGTAAAGCATAGTACACTAACTCACATGTTATGGTCATTACACGTCAGATAAATTAAGACACTCGCCTGCGGTTCGCGTCTCAAACTTCATCTCAAAATCAATAAAAATTGTTGCTTGCAACTTGAATCAAGATTAAGAAATTCTCAATATTAAATTATAAGAGTCGAGTAATAATAAAACAGTTACCCATTTGGTTATTTTCTTGGTTTAATAGTGCCTCTAAGGTTATATTTATAAAGTAGTAATATTTTGATTGTTTTAGATCTTATAAGTTTTTTTCGTTCTTGCCCCCCCCCTCCTTTTCCATAGAGCTATTCGCGCCAGTTGGCGATAAAGGCATACATCTATATCTATGATCGGTTAACCCTGTCGACCAAAGTAAAAGTTTCGCTTTAACGCAATAGTTTTGTGATCAATCGTCCCGCACTCATTCACCTCAACAAACCTCACCTCACCAATCGTTTTAACATTCCGTGCTCCTAGGGCTCCACGGGTGCCAATTCTTGAATTTCGAGAGAATGGCCGCCTGGGAACGTTCACATCCTTCGTTTCGGCCAATAAGAAGGCTCAGAAACTGCCAAGCTTATACGGTGCACGCGCAAAATTAACTCGATTATCGTTTTTATATCGTTCCCCTGCACAAAGGCAGGTGTATGAAAGTTGAGGAAGGTTCCTTTGATACACGGCAATCGGCTGAAGTTCGTCCGTGGTCGGATAGGTTTCGGATAACTCGGGATAGCTTTAAAGCCCGTTATTGGTCGATATCGAGGAGGTGACCGTTCCTCTGCGACCATTCCTACAAAATTCAAGAATCGGCACCACGGTCGCACTCACTTTAGGCGCGCTTAATTATCCCGAGTCAACTCGTATACCAAAGTCCAAAGTATGATAAATCATGCCAGTCACCAAAAAGAGGTACAAATAAAAAGTCTGTATTGTGTTCTATTTATGCCATTGTGTATAGCCTCACCACTTATGTACTCAACGCTGAACTTCTGTTTATTCCACTTATTTAGTTTCCAAAAAGAATATTTTGGTGGTTGGGTCCTACGTTAGCTATATTTGTCATGTTTTGAGATTGACAAAAGGGCGGACAATCATGTCAAATTAAAATCTTTCATCTGCCCAATATCTGAAAAATGCATGATATTGGTATTCTTATAAGCTATGTATGGTTTATTTTTTAGTAAAAATATACCCCGAAAACCGCAACTTTAAAAAATCATATCTCGAAAACTTTAAGACCTACAAGATTTAGAGTAATTTAAACATTGGTGGGAATTTCAATATATACAACATATAAAAATGTCAAGCACTTTCACTGATGCGAAATTTCCCATGTATTGTGTGCGTCCTCCTTTCAGGAATAAGAATCCATATCACTAAAAACAGTAATAAAATCGTTAGTGACTTATTAGGTGAGCAATTGATGCGGCCCATGTTTTTCGTTTATCGTTTATCTGTATGGGGCTAGGAAAAACTATTTTACGTTTTTTAATGCGGTTTAAAAACGTGGTATGTAAAAAAAATAATATTTTTTTATTATAAATGATTTAGAAAATTTGAATTTTTTATTTAAAAAAAAAAGATTAAAACTTTTATAAAAACATTGTCCTAAAGAACAATTCTGGTAGAGTACAATAATTCATTTTTGGATAATAGCTATTTACAGATTTCTTTTTTTTTATTAGGTGGTCTACGTCATTGTCACCTACCTCAGCGGTATATTATACTATTGTTCAGCAACTACAAATCCCATTTTGTATAATATCATGTCTGTGAAATTTAGGGAGGCTTTTAAGGTAAGTAATAAAATGTATTTATTTCTAAAAAGTAATTTGTTGAATCTGTCATTTATCGCTCAGTTTATTGCTAACTTCACTATGACGCCAGCGCCTTTTAGACCATATTTCTGTTGTTTATAAGTATGAATATATAGGGTGTTTGTTTTAAAACTTTCCACCCAAAATTTACGTATGTAGAGTGTGATTTTAGGAAAATCCTCGGGCACATCGATTTTTTATTCAAAACGACATATTTGACTGTCCTGAAATTTTTGTTACACGCACCCCCTTCGAGGGGTAAACCTTACCCCTATATTTTTAATGGGGAAAGTAGGTCGAATAATACCATATTTTGAAGGTCTTTCGAATGTCTTTGTAATCGCAAAAATTTCGAAAATCCATCGATTTGTTTCTAAGATATTCACTTTTACAGTTGCATAAACCAATGCAAAAATAGTTTTTTTTTACAAAATATTTTTTTTGTTGAGAAATCCCGGGACACGTCGACTTTGTTTTTGTTAAATATACATTTTATTTTCTATGGTACGTTCCTATGAGGAGTGAATTTTACCTGTACAATTTGAGTTTATTTTGAAAATGAATATCTCAAAAACGATTTGATAGATTTTCTAAATTTTTGTTACACGGTTGTAAAGACATTTAGGAGACCTTCAAAACAAGGTATCAGTCGACCCACCTTCCCTATTCAAAATTTAGGAGTAAAGTTTACCCCTCGAAGGAAGTGCACGCTACAAAAATTTCAAGATAACGAAAATGGGTCTCCCTCGAACAAAAAATCGACGTATCTTCAAAATCAGACTCTAAATACGTAAATCTAAACTAAAATAAACACCCTGTATAGGAATGCTCATCAAGTAACCTTGGCACGCTATATTTTATTACAGACGTGAGTTATTTGATTCTGTCATAAATCGCTCAATTGATCAATCGCTCACTGTGACACCAGCGCATTGCACACTAAAGGCGCGTTCCTGCGAGCTTAACATAGTTACTATTATTTTCTCTTTCTAAATGCATTCGTCTAATAGAGATCCAGCAAACTACACCATCACAAAAAATACCCGCCTTTACACCCTTCAACCCCGCATATCTGTCAGGGGATAACTATCTGAAAAAGACAGCGGGGTCGAAAGGTATACAGGCGGTATATTCCTGGTATACTGGGTCTCTATCAGACGAATGCATTTAGAAACAGATAATATTAGTAACTATGTTAAGCTCGCAGAAACGCCCCTTATATTTCTATTATTAGGGATATTTTGGAACGCTTATTTGACACTTTGTAATGATTGTGGTAATTACTGCGTCTGCGTAGTAACTACACTTCATTCCGTTGTAGTAATTAATCACTACCACTGCCGTAAGCTAGGAATATATTTAGCTTTGATTGTGGTTATTTTCTGGTTATTTTTAGAGAATTTTGACGCAATTAATTTTAAAAATATTAAAATATTACCAGGTTACAACATATAAAACACTTATTTTGTAAAATTAAGCCAAATTTTTAATTTTTTCTCATCTCTAAATATTTTCACCAGTAACAGTTTTTAATGTGTTACAAAAACTCTGGTAAAATCGATGAGTGATAGCGGTAGTGGTTGTTAAAGACTACCACAGTGGCTGCAAAGTTATCAAAATTTTAAGCGTTCGAAAAATTCTTTATGATGCTGGTATCCATATATGCAAACATTCCCCGATTCGGCTTTAATCATGATTAAATACTAATCGGAGTAAGACTCATTCTAAACGTCGATTAGTGTTAATCAGAGAATTTTCGTGTTGGTGAATATGGGCATCAATCTTTGCACTTGGCAGTTTCATTTTGGATCAAGACGATAATAGTTATTTATGTATCTAGGTCGTAAAGTAGGCGTTTACCGCCTGCGGTGTGAAAGTTATAGCCTGAGCCGTTAGACGAGGGCTATAAAACGCTGAGGGCGTTAAACGCAATTTAAGACCGAGATACATACAATATTTTATGCAATAGCGAAGTATTTATTTTTAAACTAGGTTTAATTTTTTTTATTTAACTTGGATTTGGTACAATAATGGTAACTTGCCGTAATATTTTGTCATAATATTACGTCAAACCACTGTTCATCAAAGAAGGCAGTTGCTTAGCCTCCCTAGCAACGGTTCAATTTTATTGTTTCGTAATAGCAACCGATAAAGAACCTTTCATTTTTTAAGTAAAGTAACATACAAATGAATTCTTCGGAATTTGAGCTACCTCGAGAACTTTTGCAGTGGGATTTACTAAAAGGGTTTAGCCTATTTTAGACAGGTCCTAAGTTTAAGTGAAATTGTTGGTTTTAAGCATTTTATATCAACTTCCTTAAGTTTTGGACATAGTTTGATTTATAAGAATAATTTTAATTATTTTTTTTAGTGAAGAATCATCCCAAGACAATGTTTTGTTGGATTTAAGAAGAAAATTTCTATTTAAAAGTAGTTTTTTTTAACCGTAGGGGGGGATCTAAATGGCAAACACTCTGTTGAGCAAATTAAAATTAACGTTATATGTTACTCCTATCAAAACTTACCCTTGTTTATTGATTTTTGCGATTAATACTCACTGTCACAAAACTATTTCGATATGTAATCATAAAATAAGAATTATATTAACTTTGTATTTATTTAATAGGGGTTTTTAATCTATCGAAAGTATGAAAAAACTTTACAAACACAAACCCATCGCAATCCCAAACCACAAATAAAAATATTTCGTCAAAGTAGGTCATGAAAAAAAATGCGGCTAAAAACAGACCTGAATCCAACTAATGCGTTCGCAAAGGAGTCATGTCAGCTCAATGAACTGTTCGGTGCCCAGTTCTCTGGCCATGGCCATTAGCGAAGTACCGATAAAAACTGTAGAGTTGAGACCTTTGAGTGTGATCTTTTAGTGGAAAGCTTTGTTTGATGATTAAGCTTTTAGATAAACTCAATATTTTAGTTTCAGTTATGTTTGTAAATAAATGAATAGGTACAGTTGTTTTAGATTTTTTTCATTGGAGACAGTTTTCGTGCATAATCAGTGACCTTCACTTATGTTTGTTTTGCCTCGTAGTGCCCTCATAAATATATTCTTTGTGCTGAAAACGGTAGTAGAAAAAGGTAAATTATTTCTTGTGAAAACGGTTGCTTAGGGAAATCATAAAGGAACTCATTACCAATTGCCACAAATCAAGCCTTTCTGGGGGCTATAAATCACCCCCAGAGGTGGTCTAAAAAATCATCAACTTTATAACCTCAAACACAGATGATGAAGCTAATATGTGCCAAATTTTTGGCATATTCACCATTTGCCATTTTGAAATATGTCAAGAAAAATTAGTTTTAGGGCATTTTTTCCTAAAATGTGGAATATTTTGAGAAGAAAAGCAGTTTTTCTGTGATATTTTGCTATAACAATACAAAATAATCAATAACTTTGTAGCTTTTCTCTATGGGTAAGTGTTTTTTGAAAATTGGTTTTAAAATTTAGTACCTCCCACAGGTGTAAATATTTAGACCTGTGGGGAGTACTATTTTAGATCTTAGTAAATCCCACTGTTGAAGTCTGTAGATGAAGCAAAGCAAGATCTGCTGCCATTAAAGTCAAGGAACATCTATGAAAAGCACTACAAAGAATTTACTGCATGGCTCATGGAAAAGTCTGTAGCCGTAAGTCAACTTAATGAAAACGTTATGCTAGCTTATTTTAATAAAAAGTCCAAGAATTACAAAGCGTCCTCGTTGTGGAGCTATTATTCCATGCTTAAAGCTACCCTAAACCTCAATATTGGTGTGGATATATGCAAATTCCCGAAACTAATCGCTTTTCTAAAACGAAAATCGGATGGTTATAATTCCAAGAAATCCAAAATTTTGAGCAAAGAGGAAGTCAAAAAGTTTTTAATTGAGGCACCAGAAGAGGTTTTTTTATTAGTCAAAGTGGTCTTGATATTTGGCGTGTGCGTAGCCTGTCGCCGCGAAGAACTAGCGAAACTTGAAGTTAATGATATTCAGGACTTGGGAGAATCTCTGATGGTAACAATCAAAGAGTCAAAAACTGAAATTGATGGACGAAAGGAGCTACCTAGTTTCTTGGGAATATTCAAAAAATACTTAGTCTTGCGACCAGCAACAATAGACTACAACAGACTCTTTGTGTTTTACAAAAATATGAAATGTTCAACGCAAGTAGTAGGAAAAAATACTTTTGGCAAGATGCCAAGGCAGATTGCTTCATTTTTAAATCTTCCTGATGCCGACCAATTTACATGGCACTGTTTTCGGCGAACATCAGCCACACTACTTGCTGAAACGGATGAAAGCCTTACCAACATCAAATTACATGCCGGATAGAATTCTAGCTCAGTGGCGGAGAGGGGTACATCGAGAAAACCAAAATCAGTAGAGAAAAAATAGCAAAAAAAATTGTTGGGGACAAAACAGCATCTTTTACGCAAGATAACGTCCTGCCTTTAACATCAACATGTTCAAACTAGAGTAAAGACTTAAAAAAATAAGATTCAAGCAGTGGCAAACACTCGAGCCACAGCTTCCTCATCAGCTACAGCTTTCTCGCCGTTAAGTATTGTTAATTGTTCTAATTATATATTTAATTTTAAATCAGAATAGAAAATATTGTAGCATTTAAGATTGTTTAATAAAAATAAAATTTTATTAAATTTCATTTATTTTTTCCAATAACAATTAAAAAAATAATAAAAAAGGTTTCAGTTGAAAAAAAAACAATAAAAAAAGGGTTAAACTCATTCTGTCAGCCAAACACGTTAAAATCTTACTTTACCGCCCAGGCCCATAAAGTGCCATTTTACCGCTCGAGGGCGATAAAGTGCCACTTTACGTTCGGAAATGGGGGCGGTAAAGTGCACTTTATCACCCGCTTGTGCATAAAAATTATTAAAAAACATTTTAAAACTAAAGAATTGTGATAAAATATATGATCAATTGTACAGTTGCACCGCAGAAAAAGGACGCGGTTAAGTCAGGCGCTTAGAATGTGACTTGCTCATATATTACTGTTGTTTAGTATATAGGAAAGTTACGTAACCTTATGTAGAAGACAGCCAAGACTTTTTTGGACAAAAAACAAAAAAAGGGTCGCTGTTTTGCTCATAAATTTGTCTAACTTTCCTAGGTATTAAACAAATCTAAAACGTACCAAAATCTGTGGTTTTCCTTTTATTTATGATCTATTTAATAAACAAATATTACAATAAAAAATTAAAAAATATTTCCTTTTTATAAAATATTTATTTTTAAAAATATAAATTAAGTATCTATCTATACCTCCACAAATTGATTAAATATACTAATACATGCCGGCAATAAGTTACGTTCTAGCTCATACAGTGACGTGAAACATGACTATAATACGACCAGAACGTTTTTTTAAAACAATGACTATAATATCCCACATAGCAAATATATATCCCTATTAAATATTGCATGGATATGATTTTGTGATTCAAAACATGTCCAGATGGCCACGAGATGGATATCCTAAGATATGCAGTGGATATATAATATCCACATTAATATCCACCAAATATCCATTAGTATCCACTAAAGTGTAGCCTATCGATATGTATCACCATTAGTGATGTTGATGTACTATTTGAGATTAGTTATCAAAAGATTACCTAAATAACTTTTTGCTGTCTTATGTGTATAATAATATTACCTGCTATAAAGAGAACATATTAATTGTAGTGCCATCTAGCTACACTGAAAAAAATATCGTACATAGTATTTATAAAAGGCGTTTATTAATTTTTTATAGATATTTGTACATCAATAAGACATAACTGTTACAGAAATCGGAGGAAAGTTAGAAAAATTGTCATACACAGTAATGAAATTAATAAATGGAAGTTACGAAATCAATGAAAAATGTTTCTTGACATTTTATAGAGGGTTGTTATTAATAGTATGTACAGGGTGGGACATTCGAGGGGCTTCTATAGCTTTGGGCTTTTGCAGCATAGTTAGCCCAAAACTAATATACATGTTACGGGCTCGATTTTCAAGAGAAGTCGAAAACTAAAAACCGCATTGCGATATGTCAAAGCGTTTCTGAGCTACAGGGTAATTCTCAAAAATGTGCGTTTCTAAAAACCCTCTACAACTTTTTTATTTGTAAAGATAGAGATTTTTATTAAAAACATTTTTTGAAGATTTTTTAAGGACAAATCTACCTGTATCGATTTTGTCTTAAAGCCTTTAGTTCACGAGATATAACACAAAGTTACATTTTTTTAAATGGAATACCCCAATTTAAAAAAAAATAGTTTTGTAATAAAATTTCCCCTTAAACGATGTGTCATACACCTATTTTTATTAAGTAGTTAAACAGATATCTGCAATTTTTAATAATTACCATAGTAGGCTGTGTTTAACTCTGGCCTATGCAGTTTTAGGGTATCTGTCTCGGTAGCTATGATAAACAAGCCCAAGTGTCAAAATTGGCGTCTTAGTCAAGATATAAAAACGTTTGAAAACTTTGAAAAGTACGACATGATAAAATGTTATATTGAAAGTAACGAAAATCGACAGAGGGCGTTAAATCTATATTTCCAGAGATATCCGGACAGGAGGCAACCTAGCTCAAAACTATTTTTGAAGTTAAAACGTCATCTATAAGAATACGGATCCTTTACAAAACCGCGGCCTAGGACGTATAGGAGCCTAGACAGAGATAGAGAGTTGGAAGAACTAACGGTTCTAGGAGAAATAGAAATTAACCCAAATACTTCCACCAGGGCTATGGAGAGAAATACTGGAATTCCACGTTAAAAAACACAATTTTAGGCTCTATCGACCCCGACGGGTGCACCAATTACGGCAACGAGATTTTGCTCCAAGACGTGCATTTTGCAGGTGGTACCTAAATAAAAGCCAAGAAGATCCCGATTTTGCCAGAAAAGCTGTTTGGGCGGATGAGGCCACGATTTCTAGTGATGGAATATTCACCAGATATAACTGCTATTACTGAAAACAGCAAAATCCCCATATTATGGTGGAACAAGCGAATCAGGGAAGGTTCAGTTTTAAGGTATGGGTTGGCATCTTCAGAGGACAAATTATTGTGTCATATATTTTTGATGGAAATTTAAATGCCGAAAGATAACAAAAAAATTTTAGAAGAGCAGGTGATTCCGTTTATCGACAATTTGCCACTTCAGCAAAATAATGAGCTATACTTTCAACATGACGGTGCACCTCCTCCTAATTTGCTAAATATTGTGTTTGCCGAAAACTGGATCGGAAATAAAGGTCCTATATATTGGCCCCCCAGGTGTCCAGACCTGACCCCTTGCGACTTCTTTTTGTGGGGGAGAGTCAAAGACCTTGTATTTCGAAATCGCCCAGCTACTAGAAGGGAATTGGAAGAGGCACTTCGTACTGTATTCAGGCAGCTTCATGCGGTAGAACTTCTTAATGCAGAAAATAGCATCAAGAGAAGATGTAGGATATGTTTAGAAGAAAACGGCCGTCAATTTGAACATTTGTTTTAGAATTAAAGAAAATTGTTAGATGTAGATTTTAGGTGTTACATGGTTTAATTAATAAAAATTTTAAATAAAAACTTTTAATAATTTTATTTTTGTTTATTATTTTAGGGTTGGTAATTATAGTAAACTAGAACTTAAAGTTCGAGGTTGCTGTGTCCCCTCGTGTCGTAGCCACCTTGATTTTGTATGAAAAAAAAAACAATAATATTTTATTTATACATTTAGGGCGCGCACAGCGCCTACTGTGGTAAATATTAAAATATGCAAATGTCTTTTAAGCTATTTAATAAAAATAGGTGTATGGCACATCGTTCGACAGGAAATGTTATCGGTGAAACAGGTAGATTTGTCTTTAAAAAATCTTTAAAAAATGTTTTTGATGAAAATCTCTATCTTTACAAATAAAAAAGTTGTAGAAGGCCTTTAAAATCGCACATTTTTGAGAATCAACCTGTAGCTCGAAAACGCTTTGATATATCGCAATACGGTTTTTAGTTTCCGACTTCTCTTGAAAATCAAGTCCGTAACATGTATATTAGATTTGGGCTAACTATGCTGCAAAAGCCCAAAGCTATAGAGGCCCCTCGAATTTGGACCACCTGTACAGGTTATGCTGATAATAAAAGAGTATATGAAATAAATAAAGCATGATTTTAATCAATGCCCTAAATAAATTTAGTAAATGGCGATTATTGACTGTCGTTTAAAAGTTGTTATGGAATGTATGGACAAGTTTATGAAAATTATGAACCGGGCATACAAAATACATAAACAAGGTTATAAAATTTATGTACTTGACAATCTTTTACTAAATTCATTCTTAGGTGTAACTAAAAGCTATGAAAACATGTCTCTTATTCCTTGATAAAAATCATTCTTAGAGACTCTTTATATCGTAACAACTTTTTTCTAAAACTGTGTCTTGCAGTAGTAAAATCAATAATTCGTTTTGGCTATAAAGTGTATGTAAACTTGATTATGATATTAATAAAATCTTACATAGGAGTAAAAATCATGTACAAAATACATTGTATTGGCTCAATGTATTATTTTTTGAAAACGTGCCTTTTTTGGTTCAATGTACAATAGATAGCATTAAACTAAATTATAATTATATATAATGTAAATCGCGTTCTTTTTACAAGATAGTAATATTTTCGGAAAACATGCCAGAATCCTGACAAAAATATTCTTTTTAGGAATATTCATAAAAATAACTTGATTATCACGTTATCATGGGAATATTATTATCTTATTACCAAATAAATACTTCACTTGGAAAATTCCTGTCACATTGACAATAGAATATTCCAAAAATCACTTTGAGGGAATATTCCTCCAATGTTATGTGGATAGTTGGTCACTAGGTCACTTATACCTTGATAACGCCCGTGCCTTTACGAAACCTTTTATCTAGTTTTTATTTGTTGTAGAAATGTACAAGACAGCCAACACTTTTTTGGACAAAAAAAAGTACACGACTAACTTCGTCCAGAAATCCTAAGAATTAGGTTCAAAAAAAGGGTCACTGTTTTGCTCATAAATTTTTTTTAACTTTCCTATTTTCAAGTTTTTTTCCTTTTATTTATGATCTAGATCTATTTAATAAACAAATATTACAAAAAAAAAAATAAAACAAATATTTACTAGTGCATTTTTTTAAAAGGTAGCTATCTGTACCTCCACAACTTATACCTTGATAACGCCCGTGCCTTTAGGGAACCTTTTCCCGAGTTTTTATTTGTTGTAAGGACTAATCCAAAAATTCAAAACCCTAATATATTTTTAGAAAAAAAATACAAAGCCATTTTTTAAAGAAAATCAAAAAGGATAGCAAAAAAATGATAAATATACGTTTAGAGCAAAGTCTATTTCCTTTCTTGATATGGAAATAAATAATTTTTGTTTTTTCCCTAAAAACATTAAATATTACTATCCATTAACTTCTTTAAGTTATTAATACATTTTGCCATGTTTTATATTCTACATTTATTATAATAAAAAAACAAAACCAGAGAAAATCGGTAAACTAAAAAAAAAACAAAAAAAAACGGAAAAACCCTCGGAAAAAAACCTGGAAAAAAAACAAAGACAAACGAAAGAAATACCCCCAGGAAAAATTAATTGTTACAAATAAAAAATAAGTCCAAATACGTTAAGATTAATCATATAGTTATAAAATATAACTAATCCAAACCCAATTTTTTTTTTATTATTTTAAGGTATTTTAGCTTATTTTTAGCCACCTATACATAGTATGGAGACTATTGGGTTCGGCAAACTTTTTTTTTTATTTTCAATTTATTTTATTTTCATTTGGGTCAAAAAAGACCTAAATACAAAATTTTAGGATAGTGTCTGGGTGTCTGTCTCTCTGTAACACAGTAACTTAAAAACCGCTTAACCGATTCTTATCAAGTTTGGCATAAAAATTCTTTGTTACCAGATGCAGAGCTGATTGGTTTTTGATGGAGGTAGGGGTTGGCAAGAGGGTAGGAGGGGGGATTAAACTTTTTTAAAAATTGTAACTCGCGAACCGCAGCTAACGACACGCGGTTTTTACATTAAGATAGATAAATGCATTTTCAACCAAAACATAAATTTTAAAAAAGAAATGAAAAAATATAATTTTTATATTTTTTAAAGGTTTTATTGATGGCTAAACGTGCCTGCTGGCGCCATATTTTTCTTAATAAGCTTGATTTTGCAGACAAACTCTGGTCTATTTAAACATTTTAAACTTTAGTTAACGTCCTATTAGTCAGATTGTGTAGAGATTATTGGGAATAAGGACACCTTGTTATTGTTGTATACGTTTAATTTATAAGCAACGTTTCGACAATAGTTTTTATCTTCCTCAAACTAAACTATAAGAAAACTTATATAATTAACAATTAACAAAAGGTAGTTAACTTATTGTTTCATATAATACCGTAATGTTCAATTCTAAAATTGTATATGATTATAATTTTATTTATATACGAAAGTTGATTTGGATTTAAAGCAAGAATAAAACAAATTAACAAAACAATTAAAATCCAAACTACTACTAGGATACGGAAAAATGTTTAGGTTGTTTTTTATTGTTATTATTAAAAGTCTAATTCCACTTTTATTAAATAAATACATTATGGCGCTAACGAGTGACAAAAAATTAGGAATGTAAATCTTAGGTAGGCTGGTGATGTACATCTTTAAACTATTACACGTAATACAAAACATAGATATTGACTATATTTTTTGTAATTTTTATTTTGTTTTTAAAAATTATCACACACATAGATTTGACCGGAGAAACAATAAAACCGCGGTTAAAAAATATTATATTTACAATGTTGGTTCAATTTTAAGATGATCATGATTTGTTTATCTATCACAGAAGAGCAAAAGTAGTTAGTATTTAAAGAATGGCAACACTTAACAACTATATTAAAATATTAAGTTTTGATAAAAAAGAAGACGCTAAATTGTGTTTTTCTAATGAGAGACAAAGATAGGTAGAATTATGTCCTATAGTACTACCAAAATTCTATCGTGGTCGCAAAATTATATTATTATAGAGTTTGTTCTTATTTACTTTTTGTAATATTTTTTTTATTGATTTATTTAGATTTTATATACCTATACATTTTTACAGCTTTAGTTTTAATTTCCAAAATGGAACGCTTATAAAAGTTGTTTTCTTTTTCCACTATTCTTTTAAGATGTACATCACCAGCCTACCTAAGTTTACAACCAAATTCGAAGGTAAGATTTACATTCTCAATTTTATGGCACTCGTTAGCGCCATAATGTATTTATTTAATAAAATAATAACAATAAAAAACAACCCAAACATCTTTCCGTATCCTACTAAACCAAAGAAATAATTTAAGTATGTGTACAATTAAGAAATATTATGAATTTTAAACTAACTAGTATGGATTTTAATTGTTTTGTTAATTTGTTTTATTCTTGTTTTAAATTCAAATCAACTTTTATATATAAATAAAATTATAATCATAAACAATTTTGGAATTGAACGTTACAAAAAAAAACGGTAATATATGAAACAATATGTTAACTACCTTTTATTACTTGTTAATTATATAAGTTATCTTTGTTTATTCTTTACGTGCAAATATTTATTTAAAAAATACTTTATTTTTTAGCCTGAGGAAGACAAAAACTATTGTCGAAACGTTGCTTATGAATTAAACGTATACAACAATAACAAGGTATCCTTATTCCCAATAATCTCTACACAATTATTTAATATGTGACAATCAATTTTTCCTGGAGGCTTTTGCATCTGGGGTATTTGTGCTAGAACTATGGACATAGGGTTCCTAAGCAAATCCTTAGGGGGCCAAGCAGCCGTGTATAAGACGCAGACAAACGGAAAAGCACATTAGGCAGAAAAGGATGGGCATGGGGCGATGTTGTCACTACATCTTACACGTAGTAAATCCATTCCAGGTTGTTGTTTTCTAATGTTTTCCATTTTCATACCTTTAGGACTGGAATAAAAATTGTTTTTGCTCGACTTTAATACCAAACTGATGAAAGATATCGTAAAAAAAAAATATTTTTCGGCTTTTCATTTTGTAACCATTGTCCTTACGCACTGTTTACAGGCTGGGGACTGAGATACATGCAAATGCCTAACCTAAAGTGTTCATACACGGCCGGAGAAATCGACTGAGATATTTCCGTAGAAACTTTATCAAGCAAATAGGACGGGTTGACGCCTTCGAACGTCCAACCCGGGTTTTGCACTTTGATTCGAAATCAAAAAGGAGGAACAGTCAGATGTGGGGCCGTGCACAAATTACGTAACGGTGATTTTACCAATTTTTGACGCCCTCCCTATGTAATGTTTTGTAACGGTTTGGCACGCCACTCCCCTAATATTACGTAACGATTTCAAGACCACTACCCCCCCCCCAAAAAAAAAAAAACTTTTCACTTATTTTAATTCCAAATTTTCTTAGTTTGCCGTAATGTTTTGTAACCCCCCTCCCCCCTATGACCATTACGTAATTTGTGCACGGCCCCTGTAGTCCCAGTGGAGGAGGGCGAGAAAATTGATATTTTTTTTCTTAAAAATTATACTCTTTAGACCTATTTCTTTGCGTTCCCGAAATTACGTTTTTTCTAACATTTTTGCGTTCGGAAAATTTAATTGAAAAATTTTTGCCTGCGGCGCCCTTTATCTTCTCAATCGAAACCAAGATCCCCCGTTTTAGAAAAACTGATCCCGTCTCTGGTTCTAAATTTTTTCGAATAAAAGTAGGGTATGACCATGGGGGAAATAATTTTTTTCTACGGTATGACGAAAATTTCAAGAAAGTTGAAGAAAAAAATAAAAAAAGTGGCAGAGCTCAAGTTTTTCGTAAAAAAAAAACGTTTTTTGTAAAGAAACAGAGCAAAATAAATCTTTTCACCCCTTTTTGGGTGTTACAAATATTGGCAGCCCCTTATTTTTCGCTTTTACCCTCCCGCTAGTTTTGAAGAATTGGTTCGCTACATGTTTCGAGATCATGTCATAAAACACCTCGAAAATATCAAATGTAGTGTAGGGCCAGCTTTATTTAAAATCAATAATATCGCAAGCAAAGAGCTCTGCAAGAAAAACAGCGCCGTTTATTGATTTCTTTGGCTGCTAGTGCTAGCTACATGGTTTGGCCGTTTCCGGATAGATGTCACTAGTAGAATAGAATAGAAATAAATTTAATTAAAAACGAAGATATTTCTTTCTAATGTTAACAACCTCACGAGTTTATCGCTCAGTATCGTAAATAATGGACCCTGCCGCCTCCTTTAAGCAAGAAAAAGCTGTGGTTTGGATCATCTCATGGTGTGGCCGCCATCTAGCGGAATTTGCAGACATCTTGTCAACGGTTATTATTGCAACTATGATTTATGCTCACAATGAAAGAGTGGCGACAATTTTTTCTCATGAAAGCAGTCCGGAGATAATAACCTGGCACCATTGCTCAATATACCTGTTTCTTTTGTGTGCGCAGAACTTTCTATGCCATTTCTGTTTGATTTATTGAAATCCTATCCCTAAGGAAAATCTTAGGAACTCTGTAATAGGGATATTTTGGAACGCTTAAAATTTTGACAGCCGCTGTGGTAGTGTTTAACAACCACTACCACTACCACTCATCCATTTTACCAAAGTTTTTGGAACACATTAAAAACTGTCACTTGTCAAGAAATTTGAAAAGATGAGGAAAAATAAAAAAATTGGCTTAATTTTACAAAAGAAGTATTTTATATGTTGGAACATTGTAATATTTTATAATTTTTAAAATTAGTTAAGCCAAAATTCTCTAAAATTACCCAAAAAAATAACCACAAACACAACGAAATGGAATCGTAGCTTACGGCAGTGGTAGTGGTTAACTACCACAACGGAATGACATTTAGCTATTGCGCAGATGCAGTAATTACCACAACTACTACGAAGTCTCAAATAGGCGTTCTAAAATAATCCTAATCTTAGCTCAACGAGTGGCTTACTCTATATTTTCCTAAGTTGAGATGGGTATTTTGTAAAATAATTGACTTAAATACGATATTAAAAGCACCATAAATATCTAGTAGGTTAGGTACCATTTATAATAATATCGGTCTCGCTGTTTATGAATAATTGCGGTAATTATACACTAGCTATTAGTAAGTAGCAATTTTTATTTATTAAACAAAATAAAGTTAATGTTGAATCTTGTTGACAGGTTAATGGTGTGTACCTAATAATATTAGCAATTTTCAAGGGTCAGGGACAAGGCGCTTAAAATAATTGCATATAGGTATTTATTGCCATAATAAAATATTATGACAAATAAGGTTTGATTTTAATTTTGTTACAACATACAGAGTGTGACAGAAAAAAAAAACAAATTTTAACAAAAATTACGGTTAAAAAAATGGCACTTCTTTCGACATTTGGTTTCGTAAGCTCGATTGTTACGCGTTAGTATTTTTTAACGCTATCTGTATTTTTTTAAACTGCCAACAAACTTTTCCATATTAGTAGCAGGTTTTTTACACATTATGCCTAGGAATCCAAATACCATTTTTTTTTAAACAGCCATCTGTGTAAGTTGGGTACATCAAAGAATCGTGCATTTTTTGATTGAGGTATGCCACTTTCAGAGCCATCTCTGAATCCGTGTAGAACACCAAAATGGCGGCCATTAAAGATGGCTGCCATTATAATCGTAAGGAAATTTTGTATCTTTGCTTCTAGAGGTCCGATTTCAACGACTTCTTTTGTATTTGAAAAGTCTTCTAAAAAGGTAATTGCTTATCACTACATATTTAGTTTGCCATCCATAGAATCATGGGTAATTTGAATTTTTTTAAAGTGTATTTTCATTGGAAAATTAAATTTAAATGAACGATTTGTCAGCTTAAAAGCAAGTCAGAAGTCAAGTTAGGTAACTTGAATCAGACTTTAAGTGATGTGAATTGAGTCAGAACAAAATTTAGTAGGTATTTATTGGTTTGAAGCCTAGCGCTCACCGCGTCGTGCTACTGCCATTGCCTAGGTACAAACCTTTCTGCCGTTATCTAGGTACAAACCTTTATCCTGGTTTTGCTCAGAGTGCCATGGAGAAAAATGGCGCCAGCAGGCACTTATAGCCATCCATAAAATGTTAAAAAAAAAAATTAATTAATTTTTTTTCCAAAAATGCTTCCATGTTTTTGGTTGAGAATTGAATTATATCTATCTTAATATGAAAACCGCTTGTCGCTAGCTGCTAGCCCACATAACATTGAAGGAATATTCATGTTATAGGAATATTCCCTCAAAGTGATTTTAGGAATATTCTATTGCGAATATGACAGGAATGTTGCAAACCTATTTTCTCTTCAATATTGCTCAAGAGTTTGTGATAGTTATATTTTTTTGGTAATAAGATAATATTATGCCCATGATAACCTGATAATCAAGTTATTTTTATGAATATTACATGTTTGCTGAATATATTACTATCTTGTGAAAAGAACGCGATTTACATGATTTATAATTATAATTTAGTTTAATGTCATCTATTGTAGGTAGATGGCACTCGAATCAATTATAGTCGGTGTCCAGGTATATGACTATAATTCTTTAAAAAAAATGTTCTGGTCGTATTATAGTCATGTTTCACGTCACGTTTCTATCACCTGCATGTATTACTAATATTCCTAATGGTAAAATGTAACATTTGTATCACATTCCTTATTCTCTAAGTATATAACTATTACAGTACAGGAATGTTTAATTGTTATGTGGGAGGGTTCGTGAGTTACAATTTTTTTAAATGTTTAGTCCTCTTATCCTCTTTGCCAACTTCTCAACCCCATCAAAAACTAATCAGCTTTGCGTCTGGCGACAAAGAATTTTTGTGCCAAATTTAATAAAAATCGGTTAAGCGGTTTTTAGGTAATCGTGTTACAGACAGACAAACAGACACCATGAGAAAATTTTGTATTTAGGTCTTTTTTGACCCAAATAACCTATTTTTATTGGAATTTGACGATCCCAATAGCCTCCATATTATTATGGATGGGTAAAAACAAAAGTGTTACAGAAGCTTCCAAAACAATAGTTGTCAAACACAAAAATTCTTGTAATGTATTTTTTGGTCACCTTTTTAACAAAAATTTGCAAAGGTGATTAGTGTTTTTTTACAAGAAAGATCATAGTGAATCCACTGACGAGCTCACGCTGGTCACCCCGGGCGAAACATCGTTTAATTGTTTCTCCTTTCGCTTTGGTCTTTTGTGTGTTCCTTGTGAGACACTCATCCAATTTTGAATTTTCGTTCTTTCCTCCCAAGATCTTTTGATCTTATTATTTTTGAAGAAAGATCAGTTAATAAAATCGGTCTTAAACTGAAAAAGCTGCAGCTGCTTAAATTTATTCGGGTTCTTTAAGACCCCAGATTCGGTGGTCATCTTCTTAAAGATAAAAATATATTATTTCATAAAAAGCTTCCGAACAAAAAAAAATCATTAAAATCGGACCACTACAAGGAAATATAGAATATTTTCTCAAGATTATAATGGCAGCCATCTTTAATGGTCGCCATGCTGTTCTACATAGATTCAGAAATGGCTATGGATCTAAAAAGTTGCCTTTTGGCATCAACTTTCATCACTAAAAGTAGCATTTCTCAATCAAAAAGTGCACAGTTGTTTCGATATAAGCTCATGCAGAAATTGTTTCTGGGTGGGCTTAAGGTTTCTGTGGGGAGGGAGGGCTTTGCTAACCAACATAGTTTTAGGACCATTTTGTTCTTGATTTTTTACATTTTTATTTAAAAAATTATAGCTGTTGTTATCTTAAATATATTTTATGGGATATAGGTTTCTAAAATTTTGATATCCTAATTAAAAACTAGTAAAGAACCCTGCACAAATTACATTGGGAATGGCTTTCGGCTAAATGTTATAATTTTTTTATATGTTGTAGTACTCGATCAACATTACACTTATCTTTGTGAAGTGCCATTGAAAAAGGCAATAACAGGGCCAGATGCAAGTGAATGGTATCATGCTATGGCAGATGAAATATAGTCAATTCTTAAAAATGATACTTGGACATTCGTTAATCGTCCAAATGAAAGTCAAGTTATTGGAAGTCGAATGATTCTTCGCAACAAGGCAAATGGTACACTGAGGAAACGGGGCCAACCCACGACCGTGGGTTGAAAATTTGGGGCTACCAGAACTCGCACCGTGCGTTACTATAGCACACGGTATGATTGTCCCAAACCATTTTAATTTAGCTGGGAGAACTCAGCAAGTCGTGGGCTACCATAATTTAGGCATGGGATTGCCCCAGCCCAGTTTAATGTCTTAACTTTTTGGGTCTGTGGCAATTCACGGTCTGGGCTACGATAACTCAGGGCCTGAATTGCTCTAACTCACGATCATGGTTTATTTTTTCCGCCGTCTAGTAAAACCCAGGGATTTACACATGTGAATCCGATTATAGGCGGTACTTTCCGAATGTCGAGTTTTGCACATATTCGGGCTTGCGGGTTTGCTTTGGCTGGCAGTTGCTAGCCTCATTTTCAGTTGTGATGTAGTAGTTAGTTTAGGTCATATGTTCCGGTATCGTGGCCGGTGCAGCGGCAGGTTCACGAGTGAAAAATATTAACGTGTTTTATTGTATTTTCTAAACCATATGAAAGTGTGGAGTGTGAAATGTATAGGGTCTGTTTTATATTTTAAACAGTTTGGCTGAGATTTACTAACACCGCTAACTCTTTCCTAAGCCTAATTTACAACTATATATATATGTCAGTTTCCTGAGCAAATTAGACTTAGGGACGGCTTTAGCGTTATAATTCAGCCTTTAGGTTTTGTTTTTAACAGACCATATTTATATTAAAATATTTAATTTTGTTTGTATTTTTTACAGTAAAATATTTTCAAACGCGATATTTTAGATTTTTTTTAAGTTTCTTTTTAGGTAAAGGTTATCCATTATAAACCTTATCGTGTTATCTGAAATTTGACATTTATAATTTACAAATTGCATAGATATGTTTTGTTATTTTCAACCTAAGACCTTGTTTATTGTGTGCTTTTTTTGAATTTAAGAGAAATTTAAAAAATTTCGTTTAGTTTTTGAGTTATTTAGTATTGTTGGCAAGGGTAAAGCCTGCTTAGCTATAAAAATTACCAGGGTGTTTCATTTAAAATAACAAAATACATGTACAAAGCCTAAGTATTCAAGTATCAAATATGTCAGAAAAAGTAATGATTTCTTTTGAATGCCCTTTTAATCTTAGATTAAGACTCAAAAATTCTATACTTGTTTATAATGGATAGCGCTGTATAGTTAGCTATTTATTAATTATATTTTGTATACAGTCAGCCGGGGTGACTTGAGAGTCAAGGCTTCGTTGGATTTTGTTTTATTTTTAAATGAAAAATCTTTTTTTTTTTTTTGAGAAAAACACCATTCACATTTTTAATGCTCTCCAGTTGACGCTATTTTTTTTATCTCTAGTAGCGTTCGTGCTGGAGATGAAAATTAAGATTTTTTCCTTTGCATTCGCATTTATTTCGTCGACTACAACATTTTTAACCTTGCATTTTCTTATAAAAATAAAACAAAAAAAAATAAGTTTTTTTCTTCAAAATACAGTGCAGACTCGATAATCCGAACATTCGATAATCCGAATTCTTCAGTAGTCCGAACAAGCATTTTCAATACATTGGGTACTCTGTAATCCGAATTTCATAGTACTCGGTAATCCGAACCTGTACTTTTAAGCCCATTACATTTTATATTTATTTGCTTAAATAAAAATGCCCCCTAAAAGAAAATACAAGACATTGTCCATAAAACAAAAAAGTGAAATTATTGAGAGACTTAACAAGAGAGAAAGTGGAAAAGTGTGGGCCACTGAGTATGGGGTTGGAAGATCTACAATTTGTGACATAAAAAAGAAAAAGCCTAAAATCGACGGGTAGAATTAATTTAAAAACAATTTTAGTGGTTTTCTTTGTACAATTGTGTATTTTTTTTAGATTTATTGGTCAATGTGATTCTGGCCCAGGGTCTAGAAAAACTTTACGAAAAGCTGAATATGCTGAAATGGAAACTCGTTTGTATGCATGGATTTGTAGACAAAGATCGAGGCATGTCCCAATTTCCTATGAAATTTTATCTGCTAAAGCAGGACAGTTTTATACCGAAACATATGGAAATTATAATTTTAGAGCTAGCAGGGGCTGGATTTGTAACTTTCGAAAAAGGCATAGTCTTCGTGCTTTAAAAGTGTGCGGCGAAAAACTATCCAATGATAAAAGTGTCGTAAATCCTTTCTTAACTACATTGAAAGAGAAGGTAAGACAATTAAATCTTGTGGCTACTCAAATATACAATGCAGACGAATCGGCTGGTTCGTTCCCAAGAGAAGACCGCACCAGGAATAAGCAAAGAACATAAACTAAAGATGCTAGTGATAGAAAAGGCCAAAAATCAACGGACATTTAAAAACCACATACATTCCTGTTGAATACAAATCCTCTGCTAATATACCTCAGGTTAGGAGGCATTTAAAAAGTCATAATCATGGAACTGTAGAAGAGCTGACTAGTGAAGATGGAAGATTTACAACATTTTTTCTCCCACCAAATTGTACAGCACTCTTGCAGCCTATGGATCAAAATGCTATCAGACTAACAAAATTATTTTACCGAAAAAGCCTTTTAGCCCACATTTTATCAAGTAACGAAAACAGCGTTGTTACGTTGTTAAAAACTCTTAACCTAAAAGATGCAGTATGTCTGCTATGCAATGCTTGGGAAAAGGTCTCTTCTGAAGTCTTGCAGAAGTGCTGGGACAAAATTATGTCCGATAACGATGAAGACATTGAACATGATGCTGAAGATCTAATTCCTCTAAGTGAATTACGCCGTAATCTGATTTCTTTGGATGGAGATATGGAAGGTAAATAAAAATGTTTGTTGTTGTTTGTTATTTTTTTTATTTAATTATATTTTTTAGATGTTGCTGGAATGCTTATTGTTTTGGCGGAACCAAATCTATCAAACGTGGAAGTACGTAATTGGGTTGAAAATGATGAAGATCTTTTACCGCTGGAAGAAGCAGATGGAGATGAACCTGAAGTTAGTGAGCATGAAGGCTCGAAATTAAATAATCAAAACAAAACTGTTAAGAACGCTGAAGCAGCTAAAAGTTTTAACCTGTGTTTAATATGGGTTATTTTGAGATAAAAGATATGGGGGAAGTGAAAAATTGTTTAAGAATTGAATTTTCAAGAAACAAATATGGAATTGATCTTAACCAACGAGGGTATATAAAGAATATCCTTGATCGATTTGGAATGACTAATTCAAATTCAGTTTCTAAACCACTGGAGAGCAAGACAAAATTAGTAAAACCTGCAAAATTCTCTGAAGAAGATGGTAAACTGCCTTATAGAGAACTTTTACGAGCTCTTACATATTTGTTTATCACGACCAGACCAGATATAAGTCATTCAGTTATTTGGGACAGTTTAATAACTGCTATGACATTGGAACGCAGCTAAAAGAGGGTTACGTGACCCAAAAGGAACTATTAATTTAGGAATATCTTACACGAAGGAAAATAGTAAATTGACTGCATATGTTGATTCTTCCTGGGGAAACTGTACAATGGATAGAAAATCTTTTACCGGATATGTTTTCCTACTTAGTGGTGAAGCGATTTTATGGGACTCAAGAAAACAATGAACCGTAGCTCTTTCGTCAACAGAGGCAGAATACATGGCTCTTAGTGATGCAATTAAATAAGTTATGTATCTAAGAAATATTTTTGCCGAAATAGATTTGGAAAAACATAGTGACATTGTTGTGTTTTGTGATAATGCGGGTGCTATTAAACTTACACAAAACCAAGTTTTTCATGCCCGAAGTAAACATATCGATATAACATACCATTTTATTCGAGACGCATTAAACCACGGAAGTTTTAAGCTGGAACATGTTTCAACAGATAACATGGTAGCAGATGTATTGACCAAATCACTCACCAAAGTGAAACACGAAGCTTACGTTAGAAACTTGAAGATGTGTTCACATTAAGGGGGCATGTTGGAGAAGTAATGTTCACCGTGTCCTTAAGACATGACTGTTGTTTGATATTTAATGTCATGCTTAGGTTAATGTTATGTTATGTAATTGAAAAAGTTATTAAAAAGTCTTTATTCCAGTGACTTAGAAAGGCTCTGCCATATAGAAAATCTAATAAAAAATAATGCTAGTAAGCTAAAAAAATATTTTTGCTTGAGTGGTATCATTAATTGGAAAAATGGTAGGTACCTTTCATGCTTTTTAATATTTTTGAAATATTCGTGAAATACAAAAATTGATTTAAAATAACTTATGGGTAGTTTATAAAAACGTTTTCTGGACATATTCAATTTTAAAGCTTGATACGAATATGTTGGTACCGATAGGTATCCATTAGTACCTGTATTTGACCAATCAAATTCCTCGTGTGTTATATGTTATATGCTAACTTGGTTGTCGGTAATGAATATGATAACATTTTTCCAGTTATTTATACTGTGTTTCCAATATAATGCTTAAAATTATCTGGCAGCAAATGACGCTGTTTTTTAAGCAAAAGTACATATCATAAAAGTTAGCATGCGTAAAAACCACTTTTTGGCACTTAAGTAGGAAAAACAATTTAACGTATTCTTCTAGAAAAACGGTAATAGTAACCGGAAAATTGTTTTCAAATTCGTTACCGGCGACCCCAAGTTAGCCTAAAAACATATACCACACGAGCAATTTGATTGGGCAAATACAGGTACCCATGAGTACTAATGGGTACGAACATATTGGTATTAAGCTTTTGGATTAGATTTGTCCATAAAAAGTTTTTATAACCTACCTATAATACATTTAAAATCACTTTTCGTATTTCTCCAATATGAAAAAAATCAAAAAACATTAAAGGTGCCTACCATTTACCACTCAAGCTAAAAAAATTTTCTTTAGCTAAGTGGCATTATTTGTAATAACATATGTGAACATTTTTATAATCTGCCGTTCGTTTTAAAGACAATGAGAACTGCCATTTTTTAAAAAATGGTCGTTTTCTTTCTTTTTAAAAACTTACAAATTAGTGACTTTTCTGGTGGTACCAAAGAAACCATATAAAAACATTTTTATATGGGTGGAAGGGGTGTTTCATTCCAGACAAATAAACATTCAAATCATTTTATTTCGGCGGTAATTAACAAAGTTGTGGAAAAAAACTTTGGCCATATCCAAAAGTATCGCCTAAAAACAAGTCAACTTTAAAGCTCCATATCTCAGAAAGTAATCCTGTTCCCTATCTCGATTTTTTTTATTTTTGTGCTTTGTTGATCGAGTACTACAACATATAAAAAAATTATGATATTTAGCCGAAAGCCATTTCCAATCTAATATGTGCAGGGTTCTTTCAAAAAAATATTTTATGGACTTCAGGGAATAAAAGTGCACTTTTTATCACTATTTTCCAGGAATAAAGTAAGTCTTTTATTCCCTAAGGATTAATGATCTGCTAGCACTTAAACTAACTGAATACAATTTTAGCTCTGATTCAATTTCACTAATAAAGTCCTACCTGGGGGAAAACAGACGTCAGTACACCAAGCATCAGAGTCTAATCAAACCCCTAACTTATGGAGTTTCTCAAGGCTCGACCTTAGGACCTACTCTTTTAATTATATTTGTTAACAATCTCGATGATGTTATTAACGGAGTACAGTTTGCTGATGATACCACAGCTGAAAATGTGTCCTCTGACTATGATGCTCTATGTGAAGCAGTAAGTCAAACACAGTCGAATGTAAAAAATTGGTTTCTTCGTAACCGTCTTAGCCTTAACGACAAAAAAACCCAAAACATTACATTTTCAATGCGTAAAATTCCAGAAGACCTACACAAAAAACCTGTTCAATTCTTAGGGTTAACACTCGATCCAGGGCTAACATGGGAAAACCATTCTCGTAAACTTACAAAAACCCTTAGCAGAAACGTTTATTTACTAAGGAACTTAGTAAATTGTGTCTCAAAAAATACCATCCTCAGTGTATATTATTCATATTTCCATTCACACATGTCATATTCCATCTTAAACTGGGGTCACTCATCTCACACAGATTTAGTATTTGCTGTCCGGAGAAAGTGTGTAAGGGTTATTGGTGGACTTGGGTATCGAGATTGTTGTCGAGCTAAATTTCCTTAACTCGGAATACTAACTTTTCCATGCATATATATTTTGGCTTGCTTGATGCACCTTAAGTCCAACTTGCATGCATATGCCACAAATAGTGATGTGCATAAATATTCTACTAGACAAAGAAATAACCTCCTCCTATGTCGTAGCTGTTTTTTTCTAGATTGGAGCGTTCAAGAGATGGTGTTAATTACTACAGCATAAAAATGTATAATGTTCTTCCAGATCATATTAAGAATCTTAATATAAAAATGTTTAAAATCAAGATTAAATTATACCTGAAACAAAAATCTTTTTACTCAATTGATGAATATTTGACAAACAACTTTGATGACATGTAGGATCCCATACGAAATAATAACACTATTATTGTTATTATTTTTAGTACTTAGTACTATTTGTGCAATGACTAATATATGTGAATTTTGTTGTTGGCCGCAATACTTTGTTGATGGGTGTGTGTTTTTACTGTTTAAAATGTAAATAATAATCCTTTTGTAGGTATTTGTTTATAGTACATAGGAACCGTCTTTTTAAAGTAATGTTTTGTTCTTTGTTAGGTTTTATAAAATTTTAATGTGTTGCGTATACTATCCTTATTTTTGACTTAAATTTTAATTTCACTTAAAATAAATGTTTTGTAATCTGTCAGGTTTAACAAATTTTAATGTGTTTTATAATTATTAATCTTTATTATTAACTTAACTTTTAATATGACTTTTTATATTATTTTATTTTGTTACTTTTGACTTGTGGAAATACTCTGTATGTACAACACCAATAAAGATCTATCTATCTATATAAATGTTTACTTTTTCCCTAGGGATTACATTTTTACTTTTTTTCCCTAGGGATTAAATTTTTACGTTTTTTCCCTAGAATTTTGGCCTTATTTTGCCCTGGAAATTGAAAGCCACTAGTAAAATAGGTAAAACAGTCGGTTTGAACTATTTCTTTATGTTACTAAAAACATTACAAAATTTTGAAAAAAGTTACTACGAACTAATTATTTTTACCATTAAAATGAATATTCAGATTTATATTTAAACAAGTATTCCAGTTGGAAAATGGAGGCTGATTGGAGCTCTTATAAACCAAACTCTGCACTAACATATTTTTCTTTGAACCTTTATGCTGTTCTGGTCTATCACTGGATACAGTCGTTGCAACTTCACATGAAAGGAAAACCTTTTCTTGCAATGATTTGCTTGTAATCGCTTGGCTTTTATGCTCGACAATATGATTCTCGTCAAAATCAAAATCGTTTTGTTCAGAAGAACTTGACGTATTCGTGATTAGATGGTCGGCTATCTTTGAACAAGAAGGAATGGCAGATATCGGCTCAGATAAGGCATTTCTTGGAGAAGAGGTTGTGTTTTTGAATATCTGGTGAGAAACTGTTTTTTTTCTGTAAGAGCGAGTTTTCTACATACCCTTCCACCCGCTATGTCGCTTCAATTGATCAATGTTCGCATCAGAATCCGCTAACATGGTGGCTGACATTCTACGGAAGCAGTGTCCTGTATATAATTGTGGTTCTGGAAGATCCAAAAATTGGGCAATTTTTGTTGGCAGATGCCCAAAAGTGGTTTTCCCAATAGGTTGGTTGGTACACCGGCCGTCTCGGTAGTAAAGAAAAAATCTAGAGTGCTTTTCAGTATATGGTCTCAGCCCAATGTATTTTCTTACCAATGCTACGATATCGCATGAATAGGAAGATGCTTTGATTACAAACGAGCGATCTTTGTGGTTTTTTGTGTTACTGATATTTACTAGGAAAAATTCTCCATGATCCTTAACATCTTTGCAATCTAACTGGCACAATTCTTGACCACGACAGGCCCCGGCAACCCCCATAATCAAAGCAACCTGTAACAAAAAAATTGACATTTAGTACAATTGAATTTGATCAGTGTGGAATGTTATGATACATAGGTGTGGAATAATAAGTAATAAAGCCTACCTTTTGTACGAGGGACTCATTATCCGGCGCCATTTATAAAAATTGCTTGATATGTTCCGAATCCAACAATCTTGATTTCTTGGGCTTATATCCGTCGTTTACTCTTTTCAAAAATCCAACCAATTTGGCGTACTTGCTGATATCTTCGTTCATTTCTTGAATTATTTTAGCTTTGAGCATAGAATACTGACTCCAAACGATTGAAGGCTTCAGCTTCTTTGATTTCCCGAAAAAGTAGGCCAAAAGTGCGTTTTCCTCAGACAATTGTTCAACTTTTTGCTCGGCACACGAAGAGCGGTACTCTATGAACTGTTTTTCATAAATCTTCCGGGATTTCGAACGCAATAATTGACTTATAGCCTCTTCCGCAGCTTTCTCGACATCCATTTTTGTCTATTTGAACAACGCGATTTTTGCCGAATTTTCACTCTGTCACATGCATTGTTTATTGTCATAGCAACGCAGATGCATTGTTTATTTTCATAGCAACGCATGTATTTTGAAGCACACTATGATGTTATCGATTTGACATCTAGTAATGTTGGTGTTCGTTTTGTTTTGACATTCAAGATTATTAGAGTACCTACAGTTGAAGATGTTTTTAAAGATTTTTCACAATTTTTTTAAAATTTTTATTCTCCTGAAGTGCATAAAATACTGTATACGCCTCAGGACTAAAGTGATTTTTAATCCCTCGACAAATTATAGCTCTCCCTACAATCGGGCTATAAACTTTTTGTCTCGGAATTAATAGTGCCACTCTAGTCCCTAGGTGTATAATGTACTATTAAAGAAGAAATTTAACTAATAATTTAAATTTAGTAGGGACTTATTGGAATACGGCCTGCTTTTATTAGTGCCGATATTACCCTAATAGTGACTTAATTAAAGTCGCTTGCGAAATGAGTGTTGTTGAAATAGCGGTTCTACGATCGGCCTTATTTCTAACCCACAAATTTTCTTTGATCTTTTGAGTTATTTTCTCTTTGATTTGATTTAGTTATTATCGGAAAGACATTTTTTTAACAAAAAATTAGCAAAAAAAATTAACGGTTTTTTATAATCTTCAAAATAAATATCCATAGATAAATTAATTCAGCCGTGAACATTTTTGTGTTTTTTAATAATTTTTTAAGTGTCAAAAGATCGACGGTCTCTATCCGTATTCCACAAAAATTCGCAATAAGTCCTTAATATCAAATTAGAAAATTTATGTCCAAATTTTATAGGTTACCCCCGAAATGGCCCTCCTAAAAAGATAATAACAGTAATAGCTTTATGTATTTTTTCTTGCTAACTGTAGGGGACATATGAACTTTTTTGGAGATTTTAAATATAAAGAAATAATAAATTGCATTATAAAAAAATATTGTTTTTCTCTGAAATTCTACCAAAGACTACAAAGACCTTATCAGATGCATTCATATTATGATCTTTTGCAAGAAATCTACAGTAAGATTTACTAAGATCTATTATAGTACCACCCACAGGTCTAAATATTTACACCTGTGGGGGGTACTAAATTTAAAAACCAATTTAAAAAAAATACTTACTCATACAGAAAAGACAGAAAGTTATTGATTATTTTGTATTGCTTTTGCAAAATACCACTGAAAACTGCTTTTTTTCTCAAAATACACCATATTTTAGAAGAAAATGCCCTAAAACTAATGGCAAATGGTGAATACGCCAAAATTTTGGCACATAATAGCTTCATTATTTGTGTTTGAGGTTATAAAGTTGGTGATTTTTTAGACCACCTCAGGGGGGTGGTATAAATTTATAGCCCCCAGAAAGGATTGTTTTGTGGAATTTAGTAATAAGTTTCCTTACAATTTCCCTAAGTAACCGTTTTTACAAGGATTAATTTACCTTATTGAATATCCCAAGTTGTTCATTACTCAATAAAACACCTTTTATTTTGTCCAGAAAACGCCATATTTTGAACCCGTAACAAACATAAGTGAAGGTCACTGATTATGCACGAAAAATATACCAAACAAAAAAACCCAAAATAACTATATTAATTTATTTACAAACTAAAAGTAAAACATTGAGGTTACCAAAAAGCTCAGTCAAAAAACTTTCCTTTCTCAAAGCCCGCTATAGCTTTCATCAGTCGAGGTTGGTGCAAGCCAAGGTGCAAGCAGAGGTAAAAGATCCGAACTCGCTGTTTGTGATTGAACGCAGCGCTAATATTTGACAGTGACAGAAATCTAAAAAAACTTGCATTTAAGTTTTTTAGTACATTTCATAAATAAAAACACCTTAAATAATAATAAATAAATACAAAATTAATCTACTCCGTATTTTATTATTACTCATATAAATCGTTGTGTGACAGCAAGTATTAATTGGACAAATTAACTAACAAGAGTAATTTTTTATTAGAGTGACATATAGCCCCAATATTAATTTATTCTACAGAGTGTTTACTATTTAAACCCCGCGTTGGTTTAAATTTTTTAATTTTATTTTCTTCTAAATTGAAAATTTGCTCTTAAATCCCACAAAAGATTGTGTTAAGATGCTTATTTATTCAATAAACAAATTTATTAAAATTCTTCTTATAAATCAAACTATGTCCAAAACTCAAGAAGCGTTGCTTTAAAATGCTTTAAACTAAAAATTTCACTTAAACTTAGGACCGTTCTAAAACAGACTAAACCTTTTTAGTAAATCCCACCGCTAGTGTTTTGTTGGGGCGAGTTTTTAAATTCATCGATGATCTCACCGATGAAAACAATCGAGTTTGTAAATTCATCTATGATGGTGATGGTGATATTCATCGGGTTTTTAAATTACTCGATTGATTCCACCAATTCACCAATGGGAGGCCGGTGTGCCTTCCCGATGAATGTCATTAATGTCATTTAATCAGCTGTTTTTTGCTGTTATGATTTGGTTTCCAAATTTTTTGATGGTTTTTTTTAATAAAGATTGCCGACTTGATAAGAAGTCGCGTTAAAACTATTTGAAAGACAGTTTTCGAGGACTAATGCTGGGTTTATACAGCAAAATAAAATAATATAAAACCGTATTTAAGATCACGTGATCACGTTTCGACAATCGCAGGGATAATTCTTATTTCTTGTTTTATTTTATTCGATGGGCATAAACCCAGCATAAGGAGATAAATAAATCTTTAATTTGGGCTGGTATAAAATGGACATAAGTTTTATCCTCACCATGTCTTCCTGAAGCTCTACGAGGATTTTTCGTTCCTCTTTATTGTAACGGATTTTTTCGAAAAAGAACAAATTTCTCAATTGGAAAAAAATCTAGGCTGTAACTAAATTCTGCCTGATTTTCATCGCGTTTTTTTAATTTTCCATGGCTCATGGAACTCAACGACATGGAATGTCAGATTAACGTCATATTTCATTTGTCAAAAAACCAATGACGTCAGTGAAAAAATCTGATGAATTTGCAAACTCGCCCTTTTTTAAATATTCGACTTCTGTGCCAAAAGGACATGGGCCAAATAACATAGGTATTGGGCTTTCGTGGAATGCGTTGGTACACTTGATTTAAAAAAAAAACGCATACATGCAGTCACAAAATTGACCTTTCTAAAAGTGTATAATATATACGGACTACCAGCTAAAATGCCTAAAAACTTCAAAAGTACGACAATTTGTCATATTGTTTAAAAAAAGGTCTCTAAAACTGAAAATATTTTTTTACTTAAATTAAAGGCAACCTTATTTTTGTATTAAATTTTGCATAATACTAAAAAATCAGCAAAAATAATGTTTTAGTAAAGTCTAGTAAAGTCTCTATTGAACAATATCAAATTATCACTCGAGTAACGGACGAAGGCTGTTCTATAAAGAAGGCGGTAACCCAGTTTGGAGTTGATAAAATAATAATAATACGATGGAAATAGCGCTGGATTGAAAACAATTCGACGAATAGGAAACTTGGATTAGGACAAAAAAGATGGTAAACTTATTACAAATTATTTTAACTTAAAAAAGAACTAAAATAAATAATTTAGTATTACAAGCTACAAACGTCTGGGCATTGAAAAGGTTAAATTTTGAAAATACTGATGGTCTTCTGAGAGCTGATCCAATGCGCGATAAATAGCATCGCTTAACTCTTCAGCATTTCGTGGTCTCCAATTCCTTTGGTATATTATTTTAACGATTCGACCCCATATATTTCCATTGGGTTAAAGTCAGTGCTGTTGGCTGGCCAAGGAAGTGTTTCTATATTATTATTCTGAAACCATTGGCGAACAACATTAGCCGTGTGTACTGGACAGTTGTCCTGCTGATAAACGAAATCTTTATTTTCATGTAAAGCCTGTACAGTTGGCAGCATAACGTTTTCAAGGATTTCAGTATATCGTTTACTATTGAATCTTCCTTCGATTCTCCAAAAAAAACCCAAACCTCTAGCACTAAACCAGCCCCAAATGTTTACAGAAAAATGTCCAGCTTTTTTTATTTGGTTTGTATATTCGGGTTTAAATCTAGAATTTGGCGGACGATAAACTAAAATTCTCCTGCTGCTTGAAGATGATTGAAAAATTTTTTCGTCAGTGTGGTTTACTCTCCCAGAAGTCATTATCACGAAGAACGTTGTTCAGTGCAAAAAACACTCTGGCCTGTTTTTGTTCTTTTGTTATAAAAGGCTTCTTTGCAGCAACTCGACAAGAAACTTCTGATTTCGTTACTCTACTATTTACTGTTGCTAAAGAACCCGGAATAATGTTACATTAGCTGCTTCAACCGACGTTGAAAAAGGATTTTGTCTGAGATGGTCAATAAGTCTCTCATCTTCAGAACTTGCTTTTGGTCGTCCTGATCCATCTTTCCTATCCGTAGAATCATTTTCAATCCAGCGCTTTTTCCATCGCATTATTTTCATTTGATCAACTCCAAAATGGGTGGCCGCTCTTCTTATATACCAGCCGTCTTCTATAACTCGAGTGATAATTTGAACTTTTGTAAATGTTGATATCTGTGGCATTTTTAAGGATGTCGCACTGAATTTTAAGGTGTCAGGCATACTAAGCTGGTGGTGCCTTATAATAGTATACACTAATGGAAAGCTAAATGTTGTGGCATAGGAAAAAATGCATGTATGAGTTTTTTTTAAAATCAAGTGTACTTACATATGTTGTAGACAACTTCTTTCTGAACAGTGTTTAAATTGGATAAAAGTGCCGCTGAGCCGTAGAAGCTTCACAATTTCAATCCACTTTCAATCCAAAGTTTGGATTTTGAAAATGTTTTGATGTAAAGAAATGGCTAATTTTGTCAGAATATTTTTACTTTAATCTGTCAGACTTAATTTTAAGGGTACTAATCATACTTTTGATACCTAACTCACCAGCGGATGATTGTGATGTCTTACCTACTTTTTTACGCAAAGTTCAATTTTTCGCCACGAGTTTTTTACTTTGCCCAGACTAGTTTCGACGTACTTTTGGAAGCTTTGATTGGCGGTCATTTATAACCTCTGCAAATGTTGTTTTTGTGATTTTTATATACTAATGTAAGTATTATTTTCAAATGGTTTCAAAATGAGTCTTAAAAGGTCAGGTTGCGGAATTGTAAAGATATAGCTAGGTATCTATGTTATCACTGAGATACAGAGAAACGAAACATTGCTATCTGGTGGGTCTTCTCTTCTCGGACACACATTAGGAAGCCCCGGTATCTTTTGATTTGGTGATTTTATAATAATGCAAACATGAAGTCTGTGAGGTTAAACGCGCTGAATTCATTATAAAGTGGAATAAAAGCCACGGTTGCTTTGAAAAATCCCTAAATATTGTTGCCATTGTTGTCTAGACTTCGTCAATTGGTTTTTCATGACGACGAGCAGCATCCAGTATTCTAGTAAGAAGACGCTGTGAAGGATACGGTACTTCATTCTCTTCGTGCCTTGCATATCCTAGGTACCACAGGATTGATGCAACATGTGCACATACTCCTAATGTGCTTGCTACCACTTTGCATGTACATGTAGGTGGATATGATTGGATCTCTTATATTTACTTCTGCATTAAACATTATTAAGGAGCGATGTTGAACAGCCTGAACATGCCGAGAAAATATTTATATTCGTAACAGGTGCGGTTCTGTAAGATGAACCATTTTCTACAAAAAAATAAAAAGGCTACAAACGGAACTGAACAAGTAAACAATATAAAAACAACAAACTAAATTATATAAAACTAACTAAAAACTAACTAACAGCAAGGGCACGCCAAAACTTTCTACGTGGCACAACACCGTTCTTAACTAAAAGGCCAGTTAACTCATTTTTGTTTTAGTATCCACAAAGCAAAGTCTGAAAGACTGTTTTTGACTTATTCTTGAAGTTTGATTAAGGACACTTACCTATAAAGATTTTCTAGTTATTTTAAATCCAATTATTTCTCTACCTACGGAGTCAAACCCGGTACACTTATTCAAATTATTGTGTAAAATCGTCACACTCCTTGGTCAAATTCCTACCTTAAATATCAATGACTCTATGGCAGAATTATCTAGAGTAAGGTAAGGGAATTTGAGTGCCCTCAGCTATCCAAAAATAAATGAAGTCAAATTCTGCCATTTTTTAACATCAAAACATTTGCAAAATCCAAACTTTGGATCGAAATTGTGAAGCTCCTAAGGCCCAGCGGCACTTTTGTCCAATTTAAATAGCGTTCAGAAAGAAGTTGTCTACAACATAATGTAATTACCAAGGCATTCCATGGAAGCCGAATACCTGTATTATTTGGCTCATGTCCTTTAACAGATGTAATTAGAAATAAGTAAGTGTTTAAAAAAATTAGTTCATTGTTTTTATCTTATTTTTTAGGAAACTTTTGTGCGATTCTGCGGTTTCGGGAAGCCACAACCCAAACGACAATACTCTGTTCTTTCGAAAAACAACGTCAAATGTGCAGACTCTGAGTCGAATTGTACCTTTCAGACAAACACGACTCTAATGCATAAAAATTCTACTGAAAGTTTTACCACGTCAAATGGTAAAAACGCTAAAAGGTAAATTAAACGACCACGCAGTATTTAAATGGAAAATTATTCCGCGTGATATTTAAATGCAGTTTAAGTATGTTTTATACGACACTCTAAGAAATATTTTTTACCATCGGCACAACCCACAAAGCATATACACTTCGCGACACATAAAACGCATACGCCGATTTTATATGCAATATGCCCTTTACGATTTAGCAACCTGTTCTGTCACGTTCGCGATTCTTCAGAAACGACAGAAAATCTTACCCGTCAGAATTCTGGAAAGTGGCGATTTTTACTTATCGCCTCATTTAAAATAAAAACACAGCAACCTTCATATTTATTCTAACGTTGTAAGAGAGACTGCCTCATTTTTTTTATTAACATTTTGTCAATTTAATATTGTAAAGATATTCTGCAGGACTAGTTTATCGAGGAGCTAAATTATTACCACGCGAACCAATAAACGTCGAAAATTCTCACCATGTAAAAGGAAAGACAGAATTTGTGTGACTCTTCTGAACACTGACGGCAAAATATTCCATGGCTATCTATGGTTTTGTATGTTAAAAGTTTTAAAGATTTGTTTACACATAAAAATATTTAAGGAGTATTAGCAAATAGTCCCTGAAAAAAAGGATTAAGTGTAAATTTTTGTTTAAAAATCGTCATATTTTTTGTAAAGGCGAGATTTTCTGACGGTTTTTGAAGAATCGCGACCAAAGTGTCAGAGTCCACTCATTGTCATGTTTAATTGTCAGTCTTGTCCAACTCAAAAATTCCACGACAGCTATCGGAATTCAATAACTAAATTTTATCAAAATTAGATGAAGGTTGGTCTGTTCGTCGGGTTACCAATCATTATGAACCAGACAAGTCCACTATAGTAAGACTAAAAAGAAAATACAGAAGGAACTGGCCAACACCGTTCTCAACTAAAAAGCCAGTTAACTCATTTTCGTTTTAGTATCCTTTGGCCTATGATCGGTTCCATATTGACACCAAACTGACAGAAAATACATGTTTTACTTGTCAATTTGGTTATAAAATTAGCAGCCACAATAGGCTAAAGGGCACTGAAGTGGTAGGAGTTAACTGGCTTTTAGTTGAGAACGGTGTTGAACTGGCTTGACCAAAGTCAGCATACCCCAACAGGATCAGCAAGTCACTAATTTCCTGGAAGAACACACATTTTGCACGGCCAGAGAATCAAAGTTTCTTCTAGTGCTGCCAAACTTTGACTGAATTGCTTTATTTATAATAATTTTTTTTTTTAATATTTCGTAACAGCAACCTTAAAACTATAGAACCAGTAAATAGCGGTAAAATTTCAGTCTCCTTAACAAAATTTGTTTATGTTGTCTAAAAGCGTTAATCTCCAAAAGTCGGTAACAATATGCAAGCAAAATTTTTAATACATAGACATGTGCCTAACTTCCGCTGTATGCGTTTTATGTGTCGGGAAGTGTACCTACGGACTTAGAGAAAACTCTTACTAAGGGCATCGCAAAAAACAAGTTACAGCGCCTCTGGGGACTCGGTCTCGAAACTCTCGCGACAAATTGAGCCGATGACATCTTTCTTAATCAATGTCCATCAATGTCATCATCTTTTCGTTATTTTCATGAGGTCTTTTTATTGAAGTTTTTTATTTTTGTGTGTTTTTGGCCTTTTTTGAAGTCCACAATGATCCTCTGCTTCATCGCTTTCCACATCCTAGAGATCAAGCTCTCCAAAGACAATAGTTTGCCATCTAAAACGCTTTATAGGTTTAGAGTATGCAACCGACATTTTAAACTAGAGAACTATTCAAAAAATTGTGGAAAAAGCCTTCTAATGTGGCATGTAATTTCATCCTTGCATTTACCGCCAGAGTCTGAAACATACTTTAATGGTAAGTACCGGGCAAGGATTCTACATACCAGAGAAAAAACAGCCTATTCAATAGAGAGTTAATAGACCACTAATTTATCGTCACCTTATTTTCTTACCTTATTATCGTAATTGAGATTATAAAAAGAGTTTTTAAACCACAAACACAAATTACCGTAACCGTGTTCTTTTGCCCACATACAAACTGTCAATGTAAATAGAATAGAAAAGAAAACCACAATTTCTGTTTTACTAACTAACTAAACTAAACGAAAAAAAGAATTATCACCTACCAGCTGCAGCTTTTGCTCAGAAATAAATCTGGTTGGCTGCAAAAAATAAGCCTCCATAAGTAACGTATTTCGGTTCGGTTATTTTTGGATACGGTAGAAAAATAACCGATTTTGCCTACGGTATCACACACTTTGATCGTCTGTCAACGCTCAAATATGGCATTCACTTAGCCTATTTGTTAATTACATTTTTTTTAGCATATTCCGTTCAAAAATGCTGATGGGTAACCAGTAACACCGAATTTTTTGAAAATGAAGAAGACTCCCAAGTCTTAAAAGAAACTGAGGCCGGCATGGGAAGCATAATAAATAGTTTAATAGTAAATACAATAGTTTCGATATATATGTATATATCTTCTTAAAATAATAAAAAAATATAGTAAATACGACGTATTTGGTTTATTTCTTAAATTTTTTAAATTTTTAGAATCAATAATATTTTGGAAAATAAAATTTATTATTGATGAATTAGGTTTTCCAAAATAATGTTGTTTCTAATAAACTGAAATACTTTAAAAAATACCCGAATCAAATTTTGCGCCGCCGGCGCCACTACCCTAATTCAAGCTTCGAGACCGAGTCACTAGAAGCGCAATAGTAGCAAAAAACTTATAACAGGGCCATAAGTCGTCAGATCGCCTTCTATACCCGTAGATACATATTTTGTGGCACAACCTTGGATCTATGACGGAGAGCCGAAAATAGCTGTCAGAGCTTGACATTTTGATTAACAAGTTGTCAATTTCTACTAAGTTAAACAAGCTGGATCCAAAAATGCTAACCATTTTGACAGCTGTCAATTCCTATCAAAATTACGGCACCTACTTTTTTAGTTATATGTGATATAACCTTTTATGGTTTTGTCGGAACCCTGAGTCCAATTTACCTTTTATTTAAAAACAGTTTATTAATAAGTAATACAAGTAACAATCAATTTACAAGTGACATTTTTTGAAAGCTGTCAAATCCTGAAAATAGAATAAAGCCGCTTTTTTAATTTTAACAAACTTTTTACACTTCAATGGCACTGTACTACGAAAGCGTAGACTTTTTTTTTCATTTTCCGTAAAAAAAATCGGAATTCCGTAAAAAGATACGGAAATCCGTATCTTTTTACGGAATTACGAGTTTTTTACGGAATTCCGTATTTTTTACCGAATTCGAAAGTTTGAAATGGCCCCTCTACGCTTTCGTACTGTACTATAAATTGGACAACTTATTTAGCTAAAACAAATGACAGGTCCCCACAGCTGTCACTTTAATTCAATTTTTGAACTTAGGGTTCCGACAAAAGTATAAAAGGTTATATTACATGTCACAAAATATTCAAAACTAAAAAAAAATAGGTGCCGTCATTTTGACAGCAATTGACAGCGATCAAAATGGTTAGCATTTTTAGATTCATCTTGCTCAACTTAGTACGAATTGACACCTTGTTAATCAAAATCAGCCATGATGGTTTTCCTGCTTTTGGATATTACATGTCAAACTTTGACAGCTATTTTCGGATCCCCTGTCATAGATTCAAGGTTTTGATCATGGTAAAAATGTTTCTTAGTGTGTCCTATATATAACAGACATTTTCATTTAAATACTGTATGGTCCTTTACAAATTGGTTCTCGTTTAACTCCAAAGTACACTTGATTTAAAAAAAAAGCATACAGTCACAAAATTGACCTTTCTAAAAGGGTATAATATGTACGGACTAGCAGTTAAAATGCCTAAAACTTCAAAAGTACGACAATTTGTCATATTGTTTAAAATAGGTCTCTAAATCTGAAAATATTTTTTTACTTAAATTAAAGGCAACCTTATTTTTATATTAAATTTTGCATAATACTAAAAAATCAGCAAAAATAATGTTTTAGTAAAGTCTTTATTGAACAATATCAAATTATCACTCGAGTAACGGACGAAGGCTGTTCTATAAAGAGGGCGGTAACCCATTTTGGAGTTGATAAAATAACAATAATACGATGGAAACAGCGCTGGATTGAAAATAATTCGACGAATAGCAAACTTGGATTAGGACAAAAACGATGGTGAACTTAATACTAATTATTTTAACTTAAAAAAGAACTAAAATAAATAATTTAGTGTTTAATAGAATCACCATTTTTCTCTATTAGAACCTGCAAACTTCTGGGCATTGAAAAGGTTAAATTTTGAAAATAATGATGGTCTTCTGAGAGCTGATCCAATGCGCGATAAATAGCATCGCTTAACTCTTCAGCATTTCGTGGTCTCCAATTCGACCCCATACATTTTCCATTGGGTTAAGCTCAGGGCTGTTGGCTGGCCAAGGAAGTGTTTCTATATTATTATTCTGAAACCATTGGCGAACAACATTAGCCAAGTTGTCAATTTCTACTAAGTTAAACAAGCTGGATCCAAAAATGCTAACCATTTTGACAGCTGTCAATTCCTATCAAAATTACGGCACCTACTTTTTTAGTTATATGTGATATAACCTTTTATGGTTTTGTCGGAACCCTGAGTCCAATTTACCTTTTATTTAAAAACAGTTTATTAATAAGTAATACAAGTAACAATCAATTTACAAGTGACATTTTTTGAAAGCTGTCAAATCCTGAAAATAGAATAAAGCCGCTTTTTTAATTTTAACAAACTTTTTACACTTCAATGGCACTGTACTACGAAAGCGTAGACTTTTTTTTTCATTTTCCGTAAAAAAAATCGGAATTCCGTAAAAAGATACGGAAATCCGTATCTTTTTACGGAATTACGAGTTTTTTACGGAATTCCGTATTTTTTACCGAATTCGAAAGTTTGAAATGGCCCCTCTACGCTTTCGTACTGTACTATAAATTGGACAACTTATTTAGCTAAAACAAATGACAGGTCCCCACAGCTGTCACTTTAATTCAATTTTTGAACTTAGGGTTCCGACAAAAGTATAAAAGGTTATATTACATGTCACAAAATATTCAAAACTAAAAAAAAATAGGTGCCGTCATTTTGACAGCAATTGACAGCGATCAAAATGGTTAGCATTTTTAGATTCATCTTGCTCAACTTAGTACGAATTGACACCTTGTTAATCAAAATCAGCCATGATGGTTTTCCTGCTTTTGGATATTACATGTCAAACTTTGACAGCTATTTTCGGATCCCCTGTCATAGATTCAAGGTTTTGATCATGGTAAAAATGTTTCTTAGTGTGTCCTATATATAACAGACATTTTCATTTAAATACTGTATGGTCCTTTACAAATTGGTTCTCGTTTAACTCCAAAGTACACTTGATTTAAAAAAAAAGCATACAGTCACAAAATTGACCTTTCTAAAAGGGTATAATATGTACGGACTACCAGTTAAAATGCCTAAAACTTCAAAAGTACGACAATTTGTCATATTGTTTAAAATAGGTCTCTAAATCTGAAAATATTTTTTTACTTAAATTAAAGGCAACCTTATTTTTATATTAAATTTTGCATAATACTAAAAAATCAGCAAAAATAATGTTTTAGTAAAGTCTTTATTGAACAATATCAAATTATCACTCGAGTAACGGACGAAGGCTGTTCTATAAAGAGGGCGGTAACCCATTTTGGAGTTGATAAAATAACAATAATACGATGGAAACAGCGCTGGATTGAAAATAATTCGACGAATAGCAAACTTGGATTAGGACAAAAACGATGGTGAACTTAATACTAATTATTTTAACTTAAAAAAGAACTAAAATAAATAATTTAGTGTTTAATAGAATCACCATTTTTCTCTATTAGAACCTGCAAACTTCTGGGCATTGAAAAGGTTAAATTTTGAAAATAATGATGGTCTTCTGAGAGCTGATCCAATGCGCGATAAATAGCATCGCTTAACTCTTCAGCATTTCGTGGTCTCCAATTCGACCCCATACATTTTCCATTGGGTTAAGCTCAGGGCTGTTGGCTGGCCAAGGAAGTGTTTCTATATTATTATTCTGAAACCATTGGCGAACAACATTAGCCGTGTGTACTGGACAGTTGTCCTGCTGATAAACAAAGTCATTATTTTCATGTAAAGCCTGTACAGATGGCAGCATAACGTTTTCAAGAATTTCAGTATATCGTTCACTATTGAATCTTCCTTCGATTCTCCAAAAAAAAACCCAAACCTCTAGCTCTAAACCAGCTTTTTTAATTTGGTTTGTATATTCGGGTTCAATTCTAGAATTTGGTGGACGATAAACTAAAATTCTCCTGCTGCTTGAAGATAATTATCACGAAGAACGTTTTTCAGTGCAAAAATCACTCTGGCCTGTTTTTTTTCTTCTGTTAGAAAAGGCTTCTTTGCAGCAACTCGACAAGAGACTTCTGATTTCGTTAATCTTCTATTTACTGTTGCTAAAGAACCCGGAAATAATGTTACATTAGCTGCTTGAACCGACGTTGAAAAGGGATTTTGTCTGAGATGGTCAATAAGTCTCTCATCTTGCACTTTAAAACTTACTTTTGGTCGTCCTAATCCATCTTTCCTATCCGTAGAATTATTTTCAATCCAGCGCTTTTTCCATCGCATTATCGTCATTTTATCAACTACAAAATGGGTGGCCGCTCTTATTATAGACCAGCCGTCTTCTATAACTCGAGTGATAATTTGAAGTTTTGTAAATGTTGATATCTATGGCATTTTTAAGTATGTCACACTGAATTTTAAGCTGTCAGGCATACTAAGGGTGCCTTATAATAATATACACTAATGGAAAGCTAAATTTTGTGGCATAGGAAAAAATGCATTTAAGAGTTTTTTTTAAATAATTGTACCTAATACTGACTTACCAGACTTATTTGAACCAAAATGCCGTTGTGCAACTTTCTATGTCTATGGTCCAGTTGTTTAATAGCAGTTTAAAGCCAGTTTAGTCTGAACTGGATTGAAATAATGGCGCATTGTTTAATTTTGGTTTAGAACTTAAACGCCCAGAGTTAAAGCAGAACATCCATTTTTATTTTATCAATCCAAATAGCTTTTTGAAATTAAAACAAGTAGGGTGTTTCTTAATTTTTTGGAAAATTGAACAAATGGATTTACTAATTTCTTTTTTTTTTCTTTAAACTTAGGTCAACAAAATTGATTCAAATTTTGATTAAACAACCGTACAACTTTTGACAGTTGTTGTTTTACCACAACTCTCAAATGTATAGAGTGCCTCTATCATTACCTACCTATCTGTATTATATAGTCCAGTTTTTTGGTAAGCGCACTGATGTCATTTTTTTGGACCTATTTGATACATTGTTTTAGACAGCTTCAATGAAATATGTTAAAAAAAAAGTCAAGATGTCGTTGATTGTTTCAACTGGTACTTCAAAATATCTGTCACATGGTCGCGATTCTTTAGAAACGACAGCGTCCTTCATATTTATCCTAAAGTTGTAAGAGAAACTGCGTCATTTTTTAAATACCAGTTTCTAAATTTAATATTTTGAAGATATTATGCAGGACTAGTTTATGGCTATGTGTACCAATAAACCTCAAAAAGTGTCGAAAATTGTCACCATGTAAAAGGAAAGACAGAATTTGTGTGACTTTTCTGAACAGTGTTAGCGAAATATTCCATGGCTATCTATGGTTTTGTATATTAAAAGTTTTAAAGGTTTGTTTATACATAAAAATAAGCTTAATAACATACATTTTTAAATAAAAACAGGGTTTTCAGAAAAACAGCCTACAAAAATTAAAACTGAAATATTGTTTATTTACTAGAACAGTATTAAGAAAATAAATTTTCAGGAATATTAGCAAATAGTCCTGACAAAAAAGAATTAAAGCTTAATTTATAAACGCGTTCGCGTTTGCAGTTGAAGTTCGCGTTCGGCGTTCGTAGTTGGGAGTTCAGAAAACAGCATTTATAAACGCAGTTCATTGCTGAAATTTGATTGGTCTTTCCAAGGTCAAGTGAACATGATGTAAAACAGCTGACATAAAATCATAAACTAACCTAAAAATCAAAAAAAAAATTTGCTCATTTAAAAGTGATTCTTGTTGATAAGTATTTTGGAAAAAAATAGATAGTGAATATGAAAAACTGTTGGGCTTCTTTGTGACCACAATAATTATATATGTAGCCCACAAGGTGAAGCAGAAGAACTATAAAAAGATGAAGATGTGGGACTTACCCCAATTTTTCAAATACACCAAGAAGCTTTTGCAAAAAATCAGGCCAAAAATCACAAAGCGAAGAAGAATAGATGGAATAACTTCAAAAGACAGGCTAATTATTACCTTAAAGGATGTAAAAAAGCTTTTAATAAAGATATACTTACTATGTTTGAGTGTGTTCTCCAATACAGGTTATTTTCGTTCATGTCAAACATGAAACTAAGTACTATTATTAGTTATTTTTGTTGCAGCTATCTATCACAAGGCTGAAGTGTGCAGCAAGTTGCGTAACATTCTGGGACACACACTGAAGATGATTACTTAAAATGTCCATCAAGTAGAAACGAATGGCTAAAAATTTGACAAGGTTTCAACAACAGGTGGAACTATTCACATTGTCTTGGGGCATTAGATGGCAAGCCAGTACCCTCTCCAGATAGGCCGATCAACTCATACCGATTTAGTGTCCTTTTATCCACCTTCGCCGCCATTTTCACTCAAAAGTGACAGATAATCCATTAGTTTTCTGTCAAAATGGCGGCGAAGGTGGATAAAAGGACACTAAAACGATAAGAGCTGATCGGCCTATGTGGAGAGGATAATGGGCAAGCATGTGAATATTCAAGCTCCAGCACAGAGCGGTTCAATATTCTTCAACTACAAGAAAGCATTCAGTATAGTTATTCTTGCCGCATGTAACAGCAAATACCAATTTATTGCCGTCGACATAGGTGCATTCGGGTCACAGTGATGGAGGTGTATTAAAAAACAGCAAAATAATAGAAAATTATGGTTTAGATATTCCTCCCGAAGAGGACCTACATGGAACAAACATAAAAATGCCTTATTTTTTCGTGGCCGACGAAGCTTTTCCATTATAGTCATACATAATGAGACCATATGGAGGAAAAAATTTAACCTATGCGCAAAGGATTTTTAACTACCGTTTATCAAGGGCACGCAAACTATTGAAAACAGCTTTGTTATTTTAGTGGCAAGATTGCGCCTTTTGAAGACAGTTAATTAATTAATTAATACCAAAGCTGATAATATTGATCACATTATTAAAGCAGTAGTTGTGTTACATAATTACTGTATGATTGAGATGAGTAATGAGAATGAAAGCATTTATTGCCCTTCTGGATATGTCGATAATGATGGCAAACAAGATGGTAATTGGAGAAAAGAAGAAAAACCCTTGAGGTCAGTTGGAAGAGTAGGTGCTAATTATGCTCGTGCCCAGCTGTACAAGTTACGTGACACACTTGCTGAGTATTTTTTTAAATGATGTAGGAAAAGTTTCATGGCAGCATGAAATGACCAGTAGAGGCCGTGTGCTTGATCAGTAAGGAGTTTTATTATTGTTAACCATATTTTTCCCTCTATGAAAGCTTAGTTTATTGGATATTATGCACACAAAAAAGAATGCTAATAATTATTTAACCAACTCAGACTTCCACAACTATTCTACCAGATCAGCTGGTTGTTTTGTTTTGGATCATCATAATTGAACAAAATACGAAAACTGTCCCTCTTATATAGGAAAAAACTATTTAATAAAATTCCTGATCATTTTAAGATTTTACCGGAAAATAATTTTAAACGAGAGATAAAAAAGTTCCTACAAAAAAATGCTTTTTATACTGTGAAAGGATTTTTAAACTTTAGATTTTAATATGTACTTTTTTTTGCATTTTAGTATTATATGACGTTATGTAACTTGATGTAATTTTACTATTTGGCACAATGTTGTGCAACTAGTTTTGACAATGTACGTATCTGTTGTAAAAGTGGCTTTTTTACAATAAAGTATTTCTATTCTATTGTATTCTATACTTTGTAATAAAAGGAATGTGTTGGTAACATAATATTTTTATATATTTCTTTACATAAAAGCAAATTAAATGTAATAAGAATACAACGTAATTTGCTTAAAAGACAAACGATGAATATGACTTAAAAAGCATTACTAAAAACTACTTGTACAAAAATATGTAATAATATGTAATAAGAATAGAACGTTAAAAAACAAACTAAGAATATGACGTACAAAGCATTACTAAAAAAAGAAAATTACAAAAAGACTTAAAATCTACTTGTAAAAAAATCTTCAAAATAAGTTGATTTTATTCAGTCATAAAAGTTTGAAGTAATTTTTGGCTGTGAAGCTTTGCCTCCTGGCCCGGCGACTTTTCGCCATCCCCCAGAGCTTCCCTCTCACGCTCTCACTCCACCGTGGTCGAGCCTTCCCGTCCTTTGGATAAAGGTCAGGATATCCGACCATTTCAGGGTCGGAAGGTGTTCCGACTCGAACACTTCCTCTCCGAAGATTCCCTCTCTGATTCCTCTGTAGGCCGGACACCTTGCAAGATAGTGGTGTGAGGATTCATCCTCTTCCCAGCACTCTCCGCAGGTTGAGTCCCGCACTACCTTCATCCTTGCCAGTTGCTTTTGGAGCGCGCAGTGTCCAGTGAGGACTCCTATTAGGAGTAATATCTCTGTTCGTTTCCTGCGTAGTAACCAGTCCCTTCATTTTTTGCTGAAGCCCTGTGTATCTCCTGACACGGTTCCGGTCCGACACATGCATTAGGTACGGTTTGCATTAGTAATTGCTGTTTTTTTCTTGAAGTTTTCCGAAATTTCCTTTGCCACCGTCAACAAATTTTCCTCTATAGCAAGGCTCTTTTTGCCGGCAGGTTTTTTTGAAGCTAAAAGTATAAATAGTGGTAGATTCTTTAAAAGGAATGGTGCTTATAACTGCTTTAGGAATAGTTTTATAAGATTTTTCATTACCTTTAATGGTGCTATGCTGTCTGTGATATTATTGGAAAGAGGATTGTCTGTGGATTTCAAAAATATCAAAATATACAGGGTGTCCAATTTAAATTAATAATTTTTACCATGATCCATAAACAAAATGACACTGAAAATGTTTAAGATAACACCATTAAAAGCAATGGAAAATCTCAGTTGACTTGTTTTTCAGTTTAAAAAGAAACCATTCCTAAAGCCGCTATAATAATATAAGTATACATAGAAACCTCCATTTAAAACCTCTACTTAATTCATTTAATCAGCTTACGTTTTCCATCACTTTTCTCAGTTACAACTGTAACTTCACTAGAGAAGGTGGCAATGTGAAGCATACTGAGGACGGCCTTGATCCTGATGGTTTTGGGTCACTGTCCTTATTGGAACAAGCTGATGTGGGCCTTGATGTTGACTTATTTAGGTCACTGTCCTTATTGGAACAAGCTGTTGTGGGTCTTGAAGTTGTTGGATTTGTCTCGCTCTTCTTAGTTGTTGAGTATGTCCTTTAAGAAAATCACATCTGATTTAAAAATAACTATTACATATATAATAATATGCATGAGCTCTACCATTTACACTTTATAGTTTACTTTCCTAGTAGTACTTTCTATGGTCCCACTTTTCCATGTCATCAAAATTCCATATCATATAATATTTGTGTTTATAGAAAAAATGCCCACTACACATTCTTATATAACTTGGAATGTTGGTGACACAGACAAGGGGAAAACTAACTCCATTATACAGTTTTCCGATCACCATGCTTACCTTTTTGGCCTGGTACATTTTTTGTAAAACATTGCCATTTTTTCGAAGTACTCCCACTTTATTTCTGGAAGGCTTGACCCAGAGGCTGGTTTTTCCGTTTCTCTCTCGTGTACTTGTCTCTGTATAATTAGGATCTTGAAGATTATATAACCATAGGTAGTTTTGTATAATTTCAATGAGAAGGCCTGTGACTTCCTCCTCAGTAACATCCACCCATTCTTCCTGTGTCTCATCCATTTCTCTGCACAAAAACTTTTGACATATATATGTGACGAAATTCTGCATTTTGATTGGTTGCTGCGAACTTCACCAACTACCAACATAAAATTTGGTTATCTCAGAACTGCGAACGCGGACGCAAAAGACGAACGCGAACGTGAACTTAAATCATAAATGGAATTCCATGTTTCAATAAGGTGATTTCCAGTGCGCGAACTACGAACTTGAACTGCGGATGCGAATGCGTTTATAAATCTCGTGTAAGTGTAAACTTGTATTTAACAATACACGGTTTTGGAAGAATCGCGACCTTGTCAATATTTTGAAGTCGTCACTTTTTTCCAATTTTATTGGCGTAAATGAGCAGAGCCAATTGGCTAGACAAGTGAGTAGAACATAAAATTCACAGCTCCGAAAGTAAAAACAACAGGCATATAGGTCAATTTACCGGGGTATAGCATAAACATCTGGGACGCCAGATCAAAAAAAATGGTAGAAAGGTTTAAAATTAAGTGTTTATTTATGGCTAAGATGTTAATTTCATCTTCGGAACTTAAAGTTTTTGCGTAGTTGTTAATTGTAAAAAAACAATACAAGAAGCTGGTTTTTCAATTTTACATGGTATTTTCAAGGTCAATCAAGGTCATGCGTCAACTAATTTTTTTTTCATATTAGGCAGAGATAAGTCAATAAGAATTAATGGCCACCTTGTTATTTTTACTTCTTTACGTAATTGGATAAAATAAAAAGTGGTTATAGGTCTCTATTTTGAGATATCAGCCGCCATATTGAAACTGCAGGGGAAAGTTGAAAAATCGTCGGAATTACCAATTGATGATATCTACCTTAATTTAAGAGAAAATTAAGTTCTGCAAAAACATGTCTGTGGCAACCTTTTTAGAAAAACACAATGGTCTTTTCAGAATTTTAATCCGACGTTTTGTTTTGTGATACCATCATCAGGTTCAAAAAGTTAAATACGGACCAAAATGTTTTACTTCATATTTTAGTTTCTTTTTAAGTTTGTATGATAATAAAATATAATTTTTTTGGTTTTGATGTTTTGATCCATCATCTGCGGTGCATTTTCTGGTAGAGCCCTGTCCCATTTATATTTAACTACTATATAGTAGACCTGGACAACCAAGATATAGTATATGAACATACCGAGTGAACCGAAAAAAACCGGACAAATTGTTTTTTACTATACCTATACCAATTTCAATAAAAAAAAACTATTGATTAGACAAATAAGCCTTTTGGAAAAACAACATTTGCTTTGTTGCTACATTTAAATCCAAAAAGGCGCATAAAATCAAATACGCACCTTGTTTTTTATTTAGGTATAAATGTTACTTTTCGACATATAAAACAAGTATTTAGAAAAAAAAATGGCAACATATAACAAAAAGGGGTTTAAAAAAGGTCGAAATTTGAGTTTCTCCGCCATTTTTTATTTAAATATGGCGGCAAAGCGAATATTTTTTTTCAACAGGCTTATTTGTCTTATCAATACAGTTTTTTTTAAATTGAAATTGGTAAATTAATGGCGAAAAACAATTTGTCCGGTTTTTTTCGGTTCACCCGGTATGTTCATATAATATATCTTGGTTGTCCAGGTCTTTTATATAATAGTTAAATATAAATGGTCCCAAAAAAAAATTAAAATGGGACAGGGCTGTACCAGAAAAAAAAATGCACCGCAGATGATTTTTTCGGGATTAAAACATCAAAACCAAAAAAAAATATATTTTATTTATTTATTTATTTATTTTATATATGAATTACAAACACTCGACAATATCGAAAAAAATGACTTTAACAAAAAAAAGAAGCAGCATGTATCAATAGATATGTGTGTGCCTCATGAGAATTTAGTATTTACCACCTAAGTAAAAAACCTAAATATTACCTATACTTAATAATTATAATAATAATTTAGAATGATTAAATCATGACATATAGTAACATCAAAGCCAAAATATTCTATGACAAAAAACTCCAAAGTTATCTCTTAGGAACAGTTTAATTTTTATTTTATACACGTAGGACGGTTTTGGTTTACATAGTTTTTTAGGAAGGATATTAATAATGATAAGACCAGCGAAATTTATATGCCTTTGTGTGGTCCAAAACTCTGAAAAGGAACGTGACGCTCTTCAAACGTAACAGCACTAGTTGTTATACAGGGTTCCTAAGATTTTCCGTAGGGATAGGATTTCAATAAATCAAACAGAAATGGCATAGAAAGTTCTGCGCGCACAAAAGAAACAGGTATATTGAGCAATGGTGCCAGTTTGTTATTATCTCCGGACTGTTTCATGAGAAAAAATTGACGCCACTCTTTCATTGTGAGCATAAATCATAGTTGCAATAATAACCGTTGACAAGATGTCTGCAAATTCCGCTAGATGGCGGCCACAGCATGAGATGATCGAGGAAAAACTGGGATTCACAGGTATTGCATTTTTATTTCCTTTCGAGTCGCTTCAGTTTCGTAAATTTTGTGTTTTTAAAATGCCGTATACTCGAGAAGAAAATATTTTTATTATTAAAAACTACATAAAAAGTGACAGTGAAGACGAGGTCATTGGGCTTTTTGTTTTTGCGTTTCCAGATCGACCGGTTCCTGTGGCTTAAACTGTCTACAACACTTATCATCGTTTTGAAAGATACAGGTGCATAAATGGTTGTAGAAAGTGTTACCACGACGGCGAAATACCAGAGCATCTCGTTCTTCCACACAGGTGGAACGAGACGAAATGGTATGCGCTTACGTTAAGACACATGAACCATGTTCGACGAAACCGATTGCGGAGGCACTGGATATTCCCAACAGTACTTGCCAATGGATCCTAAAAAAATACGGCTACAAGTCGTTTAAGATTGGGAAGTCGCAGGAATTGCAACCAGGTGATTATTTTCGCCGGTTAGAATATTGTGAGGTTATGAGGGATAAATGTGACAGGAACGAAAATTTCCTATCAAAAGTTTTGTTTAGTAAAGAGAAGACATTTGAACTTCATAGCTCTCACAATCCACAAAATAGCCGCTATTGGTCCCGCGAAAATAAACATATGCACGCAAGTGTTAGAACGCAACATCCTCAAAAATTAAATGCTTGGAGCGGTATTGTCGGGGATCACATTATTGGACCCTTTTTCATTGAAGGGAATTTGAATAGCCAAAAATATGTTGATCTTCTCCAACACCAGGTTTTACTACGGTTGAGGGAACTCAACATAAATTTGGACGAATTGTGGTTTCAGCAAGATGGCTGTTCATCCCACAATTCACGCCATGCTACAAATTACCTTCGTCACGTATTTGGTGATAGAATTATTTCCACGTATGGAAATATCCGATGGCCTCCTCGATCACCAGATCTTGCGCCAAATGACTTTTTCCTATGGGGTTGTTGGCACGACAAAATTTTCCAACACCCTCACATACGGCCTTCGACTATACAGGTGTTGAGGGCGAAAATTTTGGAGGCGGGCAACTCTATCACCCCTGAAATGTTAGCTGCTACGCGCCAAGAGTTTTACAATAGATTGGGACATTGTGAGGCTCAAGAAGGGGACAGATTTGAACATCTAATCTAATTAAAAATTAGATGTTTTCAGGTCTAAACCACAGCTTTTTCTTGCTTAAAGGAGGCGGCAGGGTCCAATATTTACGATACTGAGCGATAAACTCGTGAGGTTGTTAACATTAGAAAGAAATATCTTCACTTTTAATTAAATTTATTTCCATTCTGTTCTACTAGTGACATCTATCCGGAAACGGCCAAAGCATGCAGCTAGCGCTAGCAGCCAATCAATAAACGGCGCTGTTTTTCCTGCAGAGCTTTTTGCTTGCGATATCATTGATTTTAAATAAAGCTGGCCCTACACTACATTTCATATTTTCGAGGTGTTTTATGACATGATCTCGAAAAATGTAGCGAACCAATTCTTCAAAACTAGCGGGAGGGTAAAAGCGAAAAATAAGGGGCTGCCAATATTTGTAACACCCAAAAAGGGGTAAAAAGATTTATTTTGCTCTGTTTCTTTACAAAAAACGTTTTTATTACGAAAAACTTGAGCTCTGCCACTTTTTTAATTTTTTTCTTCAACTTTCTCGAAATTTTCGTCATACCGTAGAAAAAAATTATTTCCCCCATGGTCATACTCTACTTTTATTCGAAAAAATTTAGAAACAGAGATGGGACCAGTTTTCCTAAAACGGGGGATCTTGGTTTCGAGTGAGAAGATAAAGGGCGCCGCAGGCAAAATTTTTTCAATTAAATTAGCCGAAAGCAAAAATGTTAGAAAAACAAAGCACGAAATAAAAATGCGCCGCTTACAATTTTTTTTAAAAAATTACGTAATTTCGGGAACGCAAAGAAATAGGTCTAAAGAGTATAATTTTTAAGAAAAAAATATCAATTTTCTCGCCCTCCTCCACTGGGACTACAGGGGCCATGCACCAATTACGTAATGGTCATAGGGGGAGGGGGGGTTACAAAATATTACGTAGGGGGGAGGGGGGTTTTCGACAGCGTTTGCATTTGTGTGAAACTAAAAAAATTTGGAATGAAAATAAGTGAAAAGTTTTTTTTTTTTTTGGGGGGGGGGTAGTGGTCTTGAAATCGTTACGTAATATTAGGGGAGTGTCGTGCCAAACCGTTACAAAACATTACATAGGGAGGGGGTCAAAAATTGGTAAAATCACCGTTACGTAATTTGTGCACGGCTAACTGTTCCTCCTTTTGATTTCGAATCAAAGTGCAAAACCCGGGTTGGACGTTCGAAGGCGTCAACCCGTCCTATTTGCTTGATAAAGTTTCTACGGAAATATCTCAGTCGATTTCTCCGGCCGTGTATGAACGCTTTAGGTTAGGCATTTGCATGTATCTCAGTCCCCAGCCTGTAAACAGTGCGTAAGGACAATGGTTTCAAAATGAAAAGCCGAAAAATATTTTTTTTACGATATCTTTCATCACTTTGGTATTAAAGTCGAGCAAAAACAATTTTTATTCCAGTCCTAAAGGTATGAAAATGGAAAACATTAGAAAACAACAACCTGGAATGGATTTAGTACGTGTAAGATGTAGTGACAACATCGCCCCATGCCCATCCTATTCTGCCTAATGTGCTTTTCCGTTTGTCTGCGTCTTATACACGGCTGCTTGGCCCCCTAAGGATTTGCTTAAGAACCATGTATAATGAGAAACCCATTGAGAAAAAAGTTGATTCTTCAGTGAGAAAACAGCAACTCTATATAGATAAATTTCTCTAATTTTAAGCTGTTTAGAATCCAAAAATAGTTGTTTGGATGAATATAATTTTGGTTTAAAATGCATAACTTTAAGTAGATACTTCTGTGCAATTAACAAAGGATCTAAAGTAGTTCGTAAGGCAGCACCCCAACAAACTATTCCATAGCTAATAAGGGATTCCAACTAAAGCTGAATAAACAGATTTTAATAATTTCAGAGGAAGTATATTCCCTAATTCATAAACTTTAAAAATGGTTTTCCTTTTAGTGGTCACGTAATTAACATGTATATCCCAGCGTAAAAACCTGTCTGTATATACACCCAAATATTTACCAGAACTAGCCTGCCTTATTTTAGTTTTGCAATTAAATGTATTATTCAAAAGGCATGAAGTATCATGTAAAATTAGGTTATTAACAGTTGAACCCCCCCTTAGGTTCATTGAAAAGTCTATAAAAAAGGTTTTATCTGTATTTAAAGTTAGCTGATTGTCATCTAACCAGGATTTAATTTTGTGCATAGCACTTTCAGCTTTACGAATTGCCAGCAACCAGGATAGAGCACTTATCAATAGAACTGTGTCGTCAGCGAAGCAAACCAGTTTTCCTAGTGATTGGAACCTTAGTAGACTATTAACATATATCAAAAATAATATCTAAAACTTAAAACAAAGTAAAATATGAAGTAAAACATTTTTTTGTTCCTGATGATGGTGTCTACGAAACGAAACGTCGGATTATTATTATTATTATTATTCAAAAACACCATTGTGTATTTCTAAGAAGGTTGCCACAGACATGTTTTTACAGAACTCAATTATCCCTTAAATTAAGGGAGATATCATCAATTGGTAATTCCAACCATTTTTCAACTTTCCCTGTATCTCAAAAACTGAAAGGGCGAGAATAAATTTGTTATTACCGTTTTTTAAAGCTCAAAAAAAGTAACACCAGAGTTTCCCATTACAACCATTTTAAATATTCCGTCAGTTTTCTTCGAAAATGGGTATGTATAAATGATCTATAAGGTAAACATAAATATTTTGAACTGTTGACAACCAAGAAATACGTTTTCAGAGGCAAAAATGACGTCAGTCCGCTCATGAAAATATTGGACTATACCTACACCGTAAAATAATGAGCAAAAATAAAACAACCACTATTGTAAGAAAATATTTATAAAAATTTTTGTTTCAGATTCAAATTCTCCACATCCAGCATAACCAACGGAAAACTAAGGAACCCACCAGATCTCAACCACTCAGATTTAGTTTTAAATGTTTCAAACGGTCCCAAAAGTTGTCCACTTCCAGCAGGCCAATTTTATACAACCGTAGTTCAAAGTTCGTCGCCACCACAAAATCGCTTAGACAAATTAAAAAGGTTTTTCTTGTGCTTAGATAACCAAAACGAATCAGGCAACCAAAATTTTTCATTCTTTAGGCGTGGAGTGCATAAAAATGTAATTCTCGAACTAAAAATAAGCAGAGGCAATAAAAAAGAGAGTCAATGTAGCAAAAAGAGTTTTCAAAGTAGCGTTTGTTCTGGAGATATAAGTAACAGTAGCTTAAAAGACATTGAGAATGGGGCGCTTGAAGAAGAATTATCTTCATATATGAATGATCAAGAAACTCAAGATATTTAAATATCAAAAACAAAAGGTTTTTAATAAAGTAGTATTTCATTTATTATTCATTCCCAGCAAACACGGTTCCCTCGGGCCTTCGTCGGCCCGATGTCGATTGCCGAATTTGCCGTCATCCGCATGACGTCGATTTACGACATCGGACCCTCAGTATTTTTTGTCCGCTTTGCGATGTAGGCCCAATGTATGTTTGCCGACGCAACGTTAGACTGTAGCCCGCCGTCGGGATACCGTCGCTGTACGATTCATGTCCGATATGGTTTAACCACATGGTACTGACCATCCGCCCATATAGCTGCTTTATTTGGTCGGTCTAACGTAGGCAAGCTGGTCTCGGCCTGACATCGGTAAACCATTCAAGTCCGACATTGGTCCAATGTCGGCGATTGATGAAGGTCCGTCGGTGGTAGCTTAAAGCGGCCTGACAATGGCAAACCACAAAGGTCCGATAATGGGTGGATAATAAGGCCCCACATCGGCCTCTTAAAGCGGGCCGACGTCGGTGATTGACGAAGGTCCGTCGGTGGTTACTTGACACAATCCGACATTGGCAAACTACAAAGTTTCGATAATGCGGGTGCTTAACCAGTCGCGGTGGTTTAACTGGCGGAAGAGTTGATTCTTCTAGAGAAGTACCACCATCTTGTCAAGTCCGCATTCTAGTTTTGAAATATCTTTGCTCATTATATATATAATATTATCTTCCACTGTACAGGGAATATAGTGACATTAGCTCCATCTCTACATACTACGAAGAAACTATTAAGCAGTTTAAAAATTTTAATGTGACGTACCATTGCCTGTTGTCGGTTATCGACCGATCGAAGAAAATTCTGCTCAGGCCATCGTCGGTCTTAAAGCAGATAGAGTGCGTTTCAGCATAAATTCGACTGTAGTAAATCGGACCATCGTCAGTTGCCAATTCTCGTCCGATTAAACAAAGTTCCAATCGGACCGTCGTCGACCCTAAAGCAGATAAAGTGGGCGTCGGCATAAAGTCGACCATAGTAAATCGGGTCATCTTCAGTTGCCGATTCTCGACCGATTAAACAAAGTTCCAATCGGACCATCATCAGCCTTAAAGCAGATAAAGTTTGCGTTGGCATATTGTCGATTATAGTAAATCGCGCCATCGTCAGTTGCCAATTCTCGTCCGATTAAACAAAGTTCCAATCGGACCGTCGTCGACCCTAAAGCAGATAAAGTGGGCGTCGGCATAAAGTCGACCATAGTAAATCGGGTCATCTTCAGTTGCCGATTTTTGACCGATTAAACAAAGTTCTAATCGGACCATCCTCGGCCCTAAAGTAGATAAGGTTTGCGTTGGCATAATGTCGATTATAGTAAATCGGGACATCGTCAGTTGCCGATTTTCGTCCTATTAAACAAAATTCCAATCCGACCGTCGCGCGTCGTCGACCCTAAAGCAGATAAAGTGGACGTCGGCATAAAGTCGACTGTAGTAAGTCGGGCCATCGTCAGTTGCCATCCAATCGGACAATCGTCGGTCCTAAAGTGGTGTCGGCATAAAGTCGACTGTAGTAATGTGGACCTCCGTCAGTTGCCGATTATTGACCCAAAACTGAAAATAGCAATCTCTCCAACATCGGGCCAGCATGTAGTCGCCGATGCCGACGTTGTCGACATTGGCCCGATTCAATGCCGACGATTTGTGTTTGAGGTGTTAAATGACATTCGTAATCGGCGAGAGAACGCTCTTCAATTTTTTACTTAGGTTTATTTTTACCAATGATTTTCTACTGCTTTCTGCGTTTTACCAAACTTTACATTTTTTTAGCAACTAGTCGAAGTTTTACCTCTAGGTGATAGTGCCCAATCGTATGGTTAAATAGTGTAGAGAGTGTTACAAATTAAGTACTTTTGTGGTGTTTTAACTTGTTTTTTGGAAACTTTAAATTGCAAGTAAAAAATTATTGGCGCATATGGTTGTTATTATGAATTTTCTAGCTTATTGATATTTTAATACCTTTATTTTTTTAATAGGTACTTTTTTTCTTTAATAGCAATGCATTACCCATAAAATTAAGATTCGTCATTTTAGAAATATTTACTTTCAAAAAAATACGGATACTTCATAGAAAAATATTTACTTTATGAAACCTATCTATCTCAAAAACTAACAAAATGGGAAAAATATTTTCACACGAAAGCAAAATTCCTCCCTCCAAAACACACAAAGTTAACAAAACTCCTCACAGTTTGAAATTGAACCATTGATATCTACACATAGACTGCGCACTGGCTCAGATGTTTTAAAACATCATCTTCTTAGTGGCAGTTTATCGAGAGGAATTCTGTTTTGGCCACGAGTTTTTGTTCACTTTTTTATAAAGTATGTATTGCATTAAAACCAAACTCAAGTATTTTTCTACATGTTCTGTGCATTTAATGTTTATTTACCATTTATTTATCTCTGGCTCTAGGGTTTTTCTTCTGATTTATTGTATTTTCGTCAACAAAGAAACACATTATCGACAGAACATCACATACAGACCGCTTCAAGCTACTACGAACATAGGGGGAATCAAGTCCAATTTACTCTCCGTGCCGTACGACCGAGGTGGACTCGGCACGCTGCAGTGTTATCTTTTGGAAATTCATTTTGTTTTTATTATTTTGTTTTATTTCTGCCTTGCTCGAGAAACAGATGGGTAAGTTCTTAATTGAAATAATACATTTTTAAAACTAAAAATGGATGTCTACGAAGTTGCCGAAAAAGTGCAGATGGTCAAATGGTCAAATCGTCATAACCCAACACACGTTCGATATTGGTCGAGGGAAAATTTGCATTTGTATTTTGACGTAAGAACACAGTATCCCCAAAAACTAAATGTTTGGGGGGGGGTATTGTAGGGGAACACGTAATTGGGCCATTTTTTATTAACGGCAATTGCAATTTGAATGGTCCTAGATACTTGGATCTACTGCAGCAGCACATTATTCCAACTGCTAGGCAGTTGTTAGGTGTAAGATTTGGTGAAACATGGTTTCAACAAGATGGTTGTTCCGCTCACAATGTTGGCCTTGTTAGGGAATATTTTGATAATGTATTTCCTAATCCGGTTATAAGTACACGGAGAGCTATTTAATGACTTCTATCTGTTTTTGAAGAAGCTTTTCAAATTATCACCCCTAACATGCTTGGAAACGTTAGAAGGGGTTTTTATAGTAGGCTCGGATATTGTCTAGCCGAGCAAGGAGGACTTTTCGAACATTCGCTTTAATTTTTTTTTGACTGGGAGAATCTTTTTGGTTTTTAGAATGTATTATTTTATTTTGAGAACTTGCTTTTATTTTGTTTCTCCTTATTATTTTCATTGTAACACGTCGTCACTGATAAATCTGAGCAGTTGACAATAAAACGCTCTTATTTATCAGTGACAAAAAATAAGAAAATTACGTTATAAAAATTTGCGTATTTATTGACCAAATTTCGGTTTCATTGACTACGCTCCACACAGCACCGTGGTTAGAGGCGTACTAAATACAAGGCGAAAGGCGGCGAGCGGCAGCGAATGGCGATCGGAAGCCTGAGTGATGGTTGCTTCACTGATAGGCGTGCGGTGTCTCTGCATGTACGTACACTGGCAAATTAGACTTCTTCCGCCCTATGTTCGCAGTAGCTTGAAGCGGTCTGTATAGCATAGCATTAAAAGAACATTTGCATGCTAACAATATGCGTCTGACCTCCTTTGCAGGATTTTCTTTTAGGTACAATTTAAGAATGTACTTCTAAAGACATGCATAGTAAGACATGTTAAGAATATACCATTAAGGATGAATATTTCAGTATAACCTTCGAATATGCAGAGTATATACCGTTAATAGGACCATAATTTATTACCTTTAGCAAAGCAAGCAAAGAAATGCAACCAAAAGAAATCAATATTAGTTTATTTTAAGTACAACCTTCGCACATGCTAAGTATAAAAAATTATTAAATCATTATTCCTTTTATTTTATACTTATTTTGTCCTAAAGTGGTATCGGCATAAAGTCGACTGTAGTAATGTGGACCTCCATCAGTTGCCGATTATTGAACATCGGTCCAGCATGTAGTCGCCTACTGGAAGCTACCTACTGCAAAAGACCATCAATCCCTAATACCATATGAGGATGCCCACGATTTATCAGAATGTGCAAAATCAAACCCAACAATAAAAGAAAGTTCAATCATTAAATCATTCACTATAGAAACCGCAATTCGTTAAACCAATTTTTTATCCGAACCTTATTTCTTCAAATCCATTCAATAATTGTTTATCAAACTATTGCTATGGTTTCATGGGTATTGAGTTCGTTTTCAAAACTCAGTCTATCTTTTTCTTTTATATAGCGTGTTCTTTATCAAGACCAAGAACACGCTATATAAAAGAAAAAGATACAATGAGTTTTGAAAACGAACTCAATACCCATGAAAACATAGCAATTTAATATCAAACCCCAAATTTGTCAAACCATTATTTTTCAAAAGTGGAATTCGTAAGACCCGTTGTTTATCAGAAATTTCTACTAAATCAATTGCGCCTTCCACAATAATACATAACCGGGAGGCGTACACGCAGGTGGCGCGGCGTTTGATGCATTTGTCGCTGCCACGCGCGCATAGTTGTACAGGTAGCGTTCAATAGTTTGTGTATAGATATCACTTGCATTCCATTTAAGAACAAATTTCTGATAAACAACGGGTCTTACGAATTCCGGTTTGGAAAAATAATGTTTGACAAAATCCGGGTTTGATTAAAATTAGGTTTTACAATTGACGAATTTGATATTTAATAAGTTTGATGAACATTTTTATTAAATACGGTCTGATCTGATCGAAACGTCGTGTTAAATAAAATATACACAATGGAAGTCCGAAACACAGAGTTAATATTATTAGCTGTTATTTTTTCTCATTAATTTAATTCAGGTAATCAAACAAAATACATACTTTCAAATCTAACAGTTGCTTTGGTTAAGATTGATCTTTTTCTTGATCCCTTTCAACAAACTCATTATTTAAAGTATCAGCTATTTGGTCTCCATTTAATCAAATCCCATTAACCCACTAGTAAGAGGATGGCCTTTCAGGAAGATAAGGGTCAAGTGTTTTAATGAGAGGAAGAATAGGGTAAGAGAGTATAAGATACATTTACCATAAAGCATTGTCTAGTTGATGCTCCTGCTTTTAGAGCTTGGGTTATTGAAGTGTTCCTGGCTAGAGATCAGTGATGCTCAAGTTAGTATTATAAAGGAAGCCATAGTCCATTTAGCAATGCCCTTAAATATGGATCCAGACATCCGGAATCCAGCTTATTTCTGTTATATTCTTTCTTATTTACTGCTGTCATAAAGACTAAAATATTTTCCAGGATAAGTATAAAGAAATTAGTATAGGAGCCTTAGATTTAATTAGAACATCACTATTAATGGTTATGATGGAAGCAAGAACATCTGAAAGTGATATGTTATTCATAAAAAAGAAAAGAACATTTAAAGTTATTTTAAGAGCATCTTAAGAACCTGTAAGTACCCTGAGTTATATATTGAAAAAATGATCATTTATTTCCTTAATCACGTGGTAATAACATTTGTTTTTGACTAGCAGGATAGAATATAATAAAAAAATGTATGTAATCAGAAAGGTTTGAAACATTTCTTTATTAATTATTAATAAAACCTAAAAATTCCCATATTTAAACTAAACCGAAATTGATTAATACCTCAATAAAAGACTGTACGCAACGGAGTCACGTTAACAATATGTAATCGTTTTTGACAATATTTTGTAAACTGCAGTTGGACTGAAATACATAGTACATATAAGTAATAGAAGTAATTGATACTGGTCTTTGAACTTGTTCTATCCAATAAATACAGGGTAATATTAATAGGTAAAGACAGTCTGAAATGTTGCTCTCTAAAATCGAAAAAAACAAGAATGTAAAGGTAAGTACCACTAAGGACACTGACTATGTGATACCAAATTATAAAACTAAAAAATAGAGAAAAAGAGCAAATTTATTCAAATTTGCCAAAATATACGGGGTGTCCAATTTTGAAAACAGTAGCATCGCCACCCTAGCATCTTCCCCGTAATTACACAACCAGCATCCGAAAAGATGGTTTTTTTGTAAACCATCTAGTATGTAAAATGTAAGTTTTCTGCCTTTTTTGATTTTTGAGATGTTTAGGGGTATCGTTACTTTTAGGACACGCTGTATAGAGGATATACCGTATAAAAAATTCTATTCCCAAGTTTGTTACATTTTTAGAATTCTTTTTTCTTGCCTCAAAAATACTATTTTTTACATGATGCCAGCTAACTAATTGTAGTTGGTTCTATGTAAATTTTAAAAGGTGATTTTTGAGACCAAAAAACATAAAATTAAGAAAAACAAAGTTATTAGACACTAAGTAAATAAGAACTTTGTACGTAATATTTACAATATTTTTAGTTGGTGAAATGTATATTTTAATAGATGCAACATAGGTTTGGAGAGTTTGCTTAAGTAAGAATATTTTTAAATTGTAAATAAAAGTATTTTCTAAGAATATGTCAATTTAGAGTAAGTTTAATTTTTTCCTGATTAACTTTTTTGCTGAAATAAAGTTTACAAAGTAATTCTTATATCATTGTTGCTCCTATGTATAGAAACATTATATTTTTTAATTTTTCCATAAAAAAATTTGTATAAAAAGACAGGCAATATTATTTGGTTTACAGATTTATTGATCCGAGTTTTTACCAAACGATATTTTTTTGGATATTTCGCTGATAAAATAAATTTCTCATTTCTTGTATATAAAAATAAAAAATAAAAATTATTTCTGTGTGTAAAAATAAAGTATACAAATTAAAACTATAAACTTAAAGTGCAATATTTACTAAGGACTAAAGTTTAAGGTAAGTTTGGTTTGGAGGTGTATGTGTATCTAAAAATTGATTTTAAGCGGAACCATACCGCAATTGATAAGATATTCTTATCTGGATGGACGTCAAAATGCAAAACGGTCCAAACAATCAGTAAAAATTGATTAAATCTGGGTAAACAAAAAATCTCAAAACTGTAAAATTAAGACCGGATGTCGTAATACGAGTAAAATCACCCTATATAGTCCTGGAGCCTGTGTTAAAAATCATGAGTCCCGTGTGCACATATGTTTAGACGCATTGTGGCATACCTTTTTTTGTAGGAAATTAATAATTTTCATGGTGGAGTAACGGCACTTTGTGCAAAGGTTGTCTATGACGTCATCAAAGATGGCCGTCGTTTGAAAATGGGTTTTTGGCAATAACTTCGCATTCGTATACTCTAGAGATGCCAAACTTGGCACAGCTTTATTAGATACATTGGAGACAAAGTATATAAAGTTTAAAATAATGCGTCTCATTTTGTTAAAACTAGAAGCGTACAAATTCAAGAAATATTTTTTTAAAAATTTTGGAACACATTATTTTTAAACCTTTCTGACTGACAGCCGCTTTGACATATGTCAACATTATTTACCTTATTGCGTTAATATTACTTCCAAATTTAGGAATTTTCATGGTGGAGTTGTGAGATATTATGAAAAGAGTACCTAGAGCGTCATTTAATTTTACGGATCAAAAAATCTTATGTGATTTCATTTATGAATCGATTTATTTTATTATCTACTCGCCGAAATGACCAACAGTCACAAGATTTGCTACAATTTAACTAGATAGACCAGAGGATACTTCGCTAAAAGTTCTATTACAAATATCTTGTTCTTTTTAGTACTAGTGGCGTACAAATATACTAGTTTTTATTAATAAATTCATTTTACCTTATATATTCAAATACTACTCACTGTCAGCTCTTTTGACATATGTCAATAAGTCTAATATTTTTTCATTGAAAATAAGTTGAAATTCGAAAAAAAAATTTTCTGCAGTGGAGAAATATTCATTTTGTTAGAGCCAGGGGCCCCCAAACCCAAAAATATATTTTTTATTATTTTTTTACTACCCTACATTTAAAAATATTTCTGATTGGCGTAGTTTTAACAGATGTCTGCATAATTGGTCTTTTTAGATTGAAATATTATCCAACTTTAAAAATGTTTGTGGTTGAGTTACAAATTATTTGTACCAGCGGCGTAGGAATTTATGCAAATATTTATGTAACTTCATGTATCCATCCTTTTTTAAATATCCCTAGATGACAGCGGTTTTGACATATGTCATCCATATTGATATGTGTGGCGTTAGAATTTACAGAATAGAATTTCATTTTTATTATACCTCCTTTGCACAAAATATTCCTGATTCAGAGTGTTCCTAAACTTTTAAAAAAATATAGTGGTGTATCAAGGTCATATCACTAACAGTACCAGAGGCGTAGAAATTGGTATAAATATGTTTTAAGGGATTCTAATTTCAAAAATATCGGACGGGCAGCGGTTATGAAATATTCAAAAAGACATTTTTCTATTAAAATTACTTCTTACTTTAAAAATTGGAGTGGCAACATACAAGTATTGCTTTATGCCGGTGGCATCAGAAACAATTATATCGTATAAATTTTGTCATTACACTCTATTAAAAATTAATCCTGATCGACGTATTTTTGACAGAAGTCTGCAGGATGGTAATTTTTGTACTCGGTTGGAATCTAGATTTTCAAATTTTAATATTCGAGTAACAAGGTATAAATATTATTACTACCAGTGGCGTAGTAATTACAGAAACATTTTTTAGATTTTATTTAGGTTAAAATATATTTTTAAAAATCGTTGACCGACAGCGATTGTACCAAGCACCAATCAGATTGACATTTGAGTGGCAAGATATTAATACTGTTAATGCCAGTGGCGCCATTTCAAACTTATCTGGACCAATTTTTTGACATTGACAGTAACATTTTCATTTAACTTCTTTGTTTAAATGTCAGCCGCCATATTGAAATTGACCCGGAGAATTTTGAGCAAACCATATAGATACCACAAATAAAATTTTTACAATTTTTGTCTGTCTGTTTGTCTGTAGTAATTAGTGATTGCGATTATGAATAAATAATTTAAAGTAATGTGGTGTGTGTGTGTGGTGTGGTCTTTTTTTAATTTATACCTTTAGAAAGAAAGACAACAAGTCCCCCCCCCCGAAAGACCATCCCATCCAAGAAGTTTTCGATCAAGTTTCAAGAATCGTTTCAGTAGTTAATTAAAATTTCAAAACCGCGAGTGTTCTAAAAGGTAAAAATTCGTTGAGGCCGTCAGTAGGATCTGATCGGGATGGAGACAGGAGATCTCTGGGACGTACAGAATTTGAGTTTGAGAGTAGCTGAGGCAATATGGTGGTCGGATAAAAGGCAATATATCGTTTGAGATGCTGGGGAACTTAAAACACTCTGTACCAACCGCCAACGACAAGGATATTTAACGAAAAGGGGGCAAACAACCTTTATTAACTTAAACAAGTTTTGATTGTTCATTTAAACTCATAAGAATAAAATTACGCGATAACATAGGCTATCCAAATTTTTGTCGAAAATACTGTAGAAATTATGTTGGCACATGCTCGGCGTTTTTTTATATAAAGCTTATTTTACTACACAGTAAAAGGTATTCTCCGCTTTAAAAGCAAAATGTTCTCTTGACACCAGTTTTATTTCTCCTTACAGTTTGTTAAGTACGTAAATGAAGTTGGAAAGAATATTTATATGAATAGGTACGGTAAAACTGGTAACACCTCACTTCTCTACCATCAACTATCTGAGTGCAAAGATACCCAATCACGCATATAGGAACCAGGAATATTTTAATCTAAAATATACTGCTAAAATAAAAAATATAATTCTATATTCTGACGCCACTGGTATTGACAGTATTGATATCTTTTCAAAAATTTAAATCTGGTTTTTACTTGTTACAGTCACTGTCGGTTAGCGATTTTTTAAAATATATTTTAAGGTAAATAAAATGTAAAATATGTTTCTGTAATTACTACGCCACTGGTATTAACAATATTTATACTTTGTTAATCCACTATAAAAATTACTGTTAGTGATATGACCTTGCCACTCCATCATATATTTTTTTTTAATTTAGGAATACTCTGAATGCAAAAATACCAACCATTCAAACATCTGTCAAAAATAACTCGATCAGGAATATTTCGTGCAAAAGTGTTATAATAAAAACAAAATAATAAAACTGTAAATTCTAACGCCACTGGCAATATATATTGCCGGTTTACCATATTAATTATTTTATATAAAAATAATCATAATTCAAGAGCATCAATCTAGTTGACATATGTCAAAACCGCTGTCATCTATGGATATTGGAAAAAGGATAGGTACATTTGTTTAAAATCAAACAAATATTTCCATAAATTCCTAGGTCGCTGGTACGAATAATTTGTGACTCAACCGCACAAATTTTTAAAGCTGGATAATATTTGAATATAAAAAGTTCAATCGTGCAGATATCTGCTAAAACAGTGTCAATCAGAAATATTTTTAAATAAAGGGCCCTGGCTCTAAAAAAAATGAGTATTTTCTGAAACTATTAAAAAACTTATTTTTAACGCAAAACTGGTTTTTTGTACGCTAATGGCACTAACAATAATAAAAGATTTTTAATACAGGGTTCCTAAGATTTTCCTTAGGGATAGGATTTCAATAAATCAAACAGAAATGGCATAGAAAGTTCTGCGCGCACAAAAGAAACAGGTATATTGAGCAATAGTGCCAGTTTGTTATTATCTCCGGACTGCTTTCATGAGAAAAAATTGTCGCAACTCTTTCATTGTGAGCATAAATCATAGTTGCAATAATAACCGTTGACAAGATGTCTGCTAGCTAGATGGCGGCCACACCATGAGATGATCGAGGAAAAACTGGGATTCACAGGCATTGCATTTTTATTTCTTTTCGAGTCGCTTCAGTTTCGTAAATTTTGTATTTTTAAAATGCCGTATACTCGAGAAGAAAAGATTTTTATTATTAAAAACTACATAAAAAGTTACAGTGCGGACGAGGTCATTGGGCTTTTTGCTTTTGCGTTTCCAGAATGACCGGTTCCTGTGGCTCAAACTGTCTACAACATTTATCATCGTTTTGAAAGGTACGGGTGCATAAATGGTTGTAGAAAGTGTTACCACGACGGCGAACTACCAGAGCATCCCGTTCTTCCACACAGGGTAGAACGAGACGAAATGGTATGCGCTTACGTTGAGGCACATGAACCATGTTCGACGAAACCGATTGTGGAGGCACTGGATATTCCCAACAGTACTTGCCAATGGATCCTACGGCTACAAGTCGTTTATGATTGCGCAGTCGCAGGAATTGCAACCAGGTGATTATTTTCGCCGGTTAGAATATTGTGAGGTTATGAGGGATAAATGTGACAGGAACGAAAATTTCCTATCAAAAGTTTTGTTTAGTGACGAGAAGACATTTGAACTTCATAGCTCTCACAATCCACAAAATAGCCGCTATTGGCCCCGCGAAAATAAACATCTGCACGTAAGTGTTAAAACGCAACATCCTCAAAAATTAAATGTTTGGAGCGGTATTGTATTGTAATATGGCTCAAGAAGGGGACAGATTTGAACATCTACTCTAATTAAAAATTAGATGTTTTCAGGTCCAAACCACAGCTTTTTCTTGCTTAAAGGAGGCGGCAGGTTCCATTATTTACGATACTGAACGATAAACTCGTGAGGTTGTTAACATTAGAAAGAAATATCTTCGCTTTTAATTAAATTTATTTCCATTCTATTCTACTAGTGACATCTATCCGAAAACGGCCAAACCATGCAGCTAGCACTAGCAGCCAAAGAAATCAATAAACGGCGCTGTTTTTCCTGCGGAGCTTTTTGCTTGCGATAATATTGATTTTAAATAAAGCTGGCCCTACACTACATTTGATATTTTCGAGGTGTTTTATGACATGATCTCGAAACATGTAGCAAACCAATTCTTCAAAACTAGCGGGAGGGTAAAAGCAAAAAATAAGGGGCTGCCAATATTTGTAACACCCAAAAAGGGGTGAAAAGATTTATTTTGCTCTGTTTCTTTACAAAAAACGTTTTTTTGACGAAAAACTTGAGCTCTGCCACTTTTTTTTATTTTTTTCTTCAACTTTCTCGAAATTTTCGTCATACCGCCGCAGGCAAAAATGTTTCAATTAAATTAGCCGAACGCAAAAATGTTAGAAAAACAAAGCTCGAAATAAAAATGGCGCCGCTTACAATTTTTTTTCAAAAATTACGTAATTGCGGAAACGCAAAGAAATAGGTCTAAAGAGAATAATTTTTAAGAAAAAAATATCAATTTTCTCACCCTCCTCCACTGGGACTACAGGGGCCGTGCACAAATTACGTAATGGTCATAGGGGGGAGGGGGGTTACAAAACGTTATGTAGGAGGGGGGGGGGTTTTCGACAGCGTTTGCATTTGTGTGAAACTAAGAAAATTTGGAATGAAAATAAGTGAAGTTTTTTTTTTGGGGGGGGGGGGTTGTGGTCTTGAAATCGTTACGTAATATTAGGGGAGTGGCGTGCCAAACCGTTACAAAACATTACATAGGGAGGGGGTCAAAAATTGGTAAAATCACCGTTACGTAATTTGTGCACGGCCCCACATCTGACTGTTCCTCCTTTTTGATTTCGAATCAAAGTGCAAAACCCGGGTTGGATGTTCGAAGGCGTCAACCCGTCCTATTTGCTTGATAAAGTTTCTACGGAAATATCTCAGTCGATTTCTTCGGCCGTGTATGAACGCTTTAGGTTAGGCATTTGCATGTAAACAGTGCGTAAGGACAATGGCTACAAAATGAAAAGCCGAAAAATATTTTTTTTACGATATCTTTCATCACTTTGGTATTAAAGTCGAGCAAAAACAATTTTTATTCCAGTCCTAAAGGTATGAAAATGGTAAACATTAGAAAATAACAACCTGGAATGAATTTACTACGTGTAAGATGTAGTGACAATATCGCCCTATGACCATCCTTTTCTGCCTAATGTGCTTTTCCGTTTGTCTGCGTCTTATACACGGCTGCTTGGCCCCCTAAGGATTTGCTTAGGAACCCTGTATAACTTTAACTGGTCAATCTAGTAATACTGCAGAAATTCTTGTGTGGCTTGGTCACTTCGTCAAGAAGATAATAAAATAAATCGATTAATAAGTGAAATCATACAAGATTTTTTGAAACGTAAAATTAAATGACGCTTTAGGTACTCTTTTTAAAATATGTTTAAATTTGAAAGTAATGTTAATACAAAAACGTAAATAGTGTTAATATGTGTCAAAGCGGCTGTCAGTGTTTACATAAGCCGCATTATTTCGAAACTTTATATGCATTGTCTTGAATGTATCTTGTAAAGATGTGCCAAGTTTGGTGTCTCTATATGATACAAGTGTGGAGTTATTGTCAAAAACCCGTTTTAACACCATTAATTTATCGTTAAAACGACGGTCATCTTTGATGACGTCATAGACACCCTTTGCACAAAATGTCGTTACTCCACCATGGAAATTATTCATTCCTACAAAAAAAAGTATGTCACAATTAATCTAAACATACGTTCACACGGGAAGACATAGACTGCAGGACTAATATTGTAGAGCTTACCGCCAAAAAATCAAATTCCAGTTCTTTAAGTCAATGTATAGGAACGTATGAGCTATCACTTTAAGTTGATTGCAGAAGAACACTGCCCTCTTAAATCAAGAAAAAAGCCTTTTACGGTAAAATTGGTGGTCTTGCGCGGTAAAAGTCTTTTGCAGTAAATTCTTGCCCGCTAGGTGCCTGAAGAGTAACGTGCAATTTTACTAAATTTCGGAGTTTTTTTGCAGAATCGGTGAAAGAAGGAGAGCAATCGCCCCTCCCTTCCTGAATTTCTCATAGACCTTATCTTATGCATATAGATTGCAACTTGTCAGTAGCGTCCATAAATTCGGTACGTAATGCGGTTGGGGGAGTAGGTTTAGTTTTACGAGGGGGGGAAATCAACAACTGCGTTTCGTTACTATTTTTGTCTGAAAAATGACAAAGAAAAAAATTAAATATCTAATACTTCAAAATATTTGTTAACTAATTTAAGAACGGGAAGGAGGGGAGATTTCGAAAATGTTACAAAGAAAAAGAGAGGGTCGAAATTAAAATTTGGCAAAATTGGTGTTACACAGTGGCGGTTCTCGGTCGCTCTCATTGCCGCGTGTCGTCCGTCTTTTCAACGCAGTTCCTGTTACCAGCTGCTCGATCTCGCCACCGAATGAAATGAACCTGTGCTTGATGACGCGGAACAGTCGCACATGCGATGAAGTAGGTGCAGCCTAGCAGGATATCTGTATGTTTTCATTGGGCGAGTAGCGACGGATATCGCGAATTTTAATAGAGAAAGGCACACACATTTGGTATGCTCCAGTCCGCTTGCTTTGCCTTGTTGCTGTGGTTCGTAATGCTTTTATTTGTACTTTTCTGTTGTATTATGTTAACAATTCTTATAATGAACATTACTTATATACTATATATATACTTAACTCAGCATTACACGCGGCAAAAAAATTACGTCATTACACGCGTACGGTTGAATCGACTACATGCCGAATTTTGTTCTACTTACATAAATATAGATAAATCAAAGCAAACATACCACCCGGAAAAGTAAGTAAAAATTTTTGCTTACTTTTGGACAGGTCGCCAAATCTTAGTTAATTTTATTACCTATTAGTATTTATTTTATTTTTAGTTATAAAAGATAAACAGCATTAAACAAAACTAGAAAATTTTTACATAAAAGTTACGTTATGATAAAACAAGAACTACCTATATGTAATTTTTCCACCATTAGAGCTTTATTACTGACCATTTTTACATTCAGGACAGAGTGGGGACGTACGTTCACGGCATAGATACTTTTGGCCTTTTAAGTAAAATGTCGGAGTGACAACACGCGTTTGCATCGCTCCGGCTTATTTCACATTTTTACCAAGTTCTCTTCAATATTAAATTACGAAAATCTGTCAAGTTGGTGATCTAGTTATAAACTCTACATAGTTAAAAGTGCAGAATCTCAGCTCATACAGATTCCTAGGTATCGTGGTTTGTGGCTTAACGCTGAGAAAGGGGTTAGAATACAGCTTGACCGGGTCGACGGAGCTGCGGCAGAATGGTTGGAGGTTTGCGAAGTAACAGGGCTGGTACTTCAGACATGGATAAAATATCTCTTGAAAACATAGAATTGCTTATCAACAAGGTATGTACAAATTTTGTTACGCAGCTAGAAACCAGATTTGATAAAAAGTTTGATGAGCTCAATACACAATTTAGCAACCTAAATGAATCTGTAAAGACTCTGATGCGAGCAAATGACCGCCAGTCAAAAACTGTTGAAAAGCTGGAGTCAAATCTTGACATAATGCAGCAGCAGGCAAAGAAAAACACGCTTCGTATCCATGGTTTTCCTGGGAAGCAGGGAGAGAACTTAGCTGTTGATCTACCCAAGTTCCTAAGTGATAAATTGCAAATTAAATGCGACATAAATGATATTGATTATGTGTTTCGTACGGGTACCAATATGGAGAATAAACCAAAGCCAATCATTATAAACTTTGTTCGTAACATTAAACGAAGTGAGGTCTTCAAGGCAAAGAAGTTGTTAAAAAATTCATCAGTGGCTATTTTCGAGGACCTTACTAAATGGCGCTTTGAGCTGCTTTCCAAAGCCAAAGCAAAATATGGGGTTAAAAACGTTTGGACATCAAACGGCAACATATTTGTGCTACGTGATAGTAACAAAATTCTCGTTTCAAGTCTCGATGACATCGAGCCTTGATCGACCCGGAAGAGCCACAATTTATTTAGTGTTCTTATCTTTTTTCCTTTTTTTTTAACTTTTCTCGAATTCCTTTTAATTTTAATTTTATTTTATTTTACTTCAAACGTCGTAAAAACGGAGGTTTAGGAACTGCACGCTTTTTGTTATTTTTGAGATTTGTATATTCTATTTACCTTAGTTAAATTTTATGTTAAGCATAGATAATTAAATGAACACTTAGATGTAGGTACGATATTTCAATAAGATTCATTAATAATTTATATGAATACATTTTTTTTTTCTCTTCTCTCTTTTTTACTTTTTACTATTTTCATTATATTTAAGATCAACCAACTTATCTAATTTAGTCAAATTACTTTTGTTCCTAATTTGCTGGAGCGAGCACTGCAAGTACGAAATGGGAAATAACTTAGTGGATTTTGTGCACTTTAACATAAGATCTACATCTACGGGCTTTGACTTGTTTTCTGGGTTTGTTGAGGCGGAGGATTATGCAATTGTGGGGCTGTCCGAGACTTGGCTGAATAAAAAAATCGACAATAGTGCTGTCGGGATAGGGGGCTACAAAGTTTTTAGGAAGGATAGGGATGCAAGGGGGGGCGGTGTTGTCTTTCTAACAAAAAATGAATATAAATGTAAAGAAATTTTATTGCCTGTGGAAAATGTTTTTTTAGAGAGTATATGGGTGAGTTGTAGAATAAGTGGGAAAAGGGTCTGCTTTGGGACAGTTTATAGACCACCTAGTAGTGATCTCCGGGGGGCTCTGGATGAGTTAGAGACAATTATTTGCGCTCTTCTACCTGACTTTGATTATCTAGTGCTTGGTGGAGACATGAATGTTGACTTTTTAATTGAATCAAATGGTCTTAAACTATTTAAAAATCTACTAGAAAAATACAATCTTTTTCAGCATATTACTCAATCCACTAGGGTAACAGAAAACACGAACACTTTAATTGATGTAATAATAACTAACAACATCAGTATTGTAAAAAAATGTGACGTAATACGTATGGACGGAATATCTGATCATAGACTAGTCCAGTGCACGTTAAATTTCAAAAAAGTCAAACCCCCTAATTTGACAAAAACTTACCGAGATTTTAGTCAATTTGATTACCAAAGCTTCACTGCCGATGCATCTAATATTTCTTGGGAATCCCTCAACATGTATGAAAATATCGATGAAAAGGTTAATTATTTCAACAACCAGATTATTTACTTATTTGACAAGCATGCGCCCTACAAAACCTCTCGAATCACAAAAAAACCAGCTCCATGGCTTACGAGTAATTTAAGATATATTATGAAGATGAAGAAGAGAGATAAAGCGTTGATCAAATACAAAGCTTCTAAAAGTGAAAGTTCTTGGAAATACTACAGGGATCTCCGCAATTATGTAAACACAGCTGTAAAACAAGAAAAAAAAGCATATCTTCACCATCAGTTTAAAACCAATCCTAAAAACTTTTGGAAAACTTTAAAATACATTAGTGGAGAAAATGATAGCGATCAGAGCCAATCTCCTACTGATTTAAATTGTGTAACCTTAAATAATTTTTTCATCGATAGCATACCAACCCCACCCTCTTCTATCCAGAATGATCTTCTTTTAAAGTACGACGGATTGTACAAAAACTTCCCAGATTTTTTTGAATTCAAAAAAGTTGAGTCCTCAGATGTTCAAAAATTCTTTGGAAAAATTACATCTCAAGCTGTCGGTACCGATACTATTAACCTTAGAATGCTCGGTTATATTTTTCCAATTATATTACCTTATTTGACACACATTATAAATTATTGTTTATCTCACTCACTCTTTCCTTCTCAATGGAAATCTTCGAATATTATTCCTATCCCCAAAATCTCAAACCCTACTGAGTCTTCACATTATCGGCCTATTAGTATTCTCCCAACTATGTCTAAAATATTGGAAAAAATCTTGTGCTCTCAAATAACGGAATACTTGGAAAAAAATGGTATCTTGTCTCCTATCCAATCAGGATTTCGTTCTAATCACAGCACCACAACAGCACTCCTTAATGTTAATGATGACATTCTTAAAGCTCAGGATGAACGCAAACTTACTTGTCTGGTACTTCTTGATTACAGCAAAGCTTTCGACACGCTAAATCATAAAATTTTTCTTAAAAAACTTGCTTATTTTGGTTTTAGTGAGGACGCTGTCCGCTTGGTCAGGGAGTACCTGAGTTTTCGGAAACAGAGAACTTTCTTCAATAATGAGCTTTCTATTTTTCGAGATATTGATAAGGGAGTGCCCCAGGGAAGTATTCTCGGCCCGATATTCTTTTCTATTTATACAGCCGATTTCTATTTGTCTCATAAACACTGTGCGAGTCATGAGTTTGCGGATGATAAACAACTCTATCTTCCTTTTTTGAACAAGGTATTTGAGTCCGTAGTCGCGTCACAAAAAATAAATGAGGATTTAGAGGACATTGCATTGTTTTCAACAGCACATAATTTAATCCTTAATGAAGAAAAGACTAATGTCATAGTATTCGGTAAAGTTGATGAGTCATTTAGTACATACTTTAAAATAAAGTTAAACAATAAAATCCTTCCCTTGAAGCAGTCGGTCAAAAATCTAGGTCTCCATATGGATAGCAACACCAAATTCACAACTCATGTTAAATTTCTTATTCAAAAAAGCTACTACAAATTAAGACTTTTATATCTAAATAAGGATATTTTTTCTACAGATATTGCACTGCGGCTCTGTGATTCATTAATACTTAGTCGACTAAGCTACTGCAGTTCTATATATTGGCCATCACTTTTAAAGGCAGATCAACGTAGTCTGCAAAAAATCCAGAATTCTTGTATTCGACTCAGTTACAATCTAAAAAAATTTGATCATATAAGTGAGGCCTTTGCACAAAGTAAATGGCTAAACTTAGAAGACCGCTATCAAACTCAGTTTCTAACATTGGTATATAAAGTCTTAAAGCATAGGCAGCCCAAGTACTTACTATCTAGACTGAAGCGATGTAGTCCCCGAATGCGTAATAGCTTAAGTTTTGTCATACCCAAGCATAAAACTACTAAATTTCAGTGTTCTTTTTCTTACAAGGCGGCCAAGCTTTACAATCAATTACCCACTACAATTAAGGAACTACAATCTGTCTATACATTTAAGAAACAAGTCAAATCCCGTTTTGAATTAGCTCGTATGCAAAATCAACAACTATTACTATAGTAAACTTAGTCTAGCTCTACCGGTAATATTTTGTATACTTATAAATTTAACTTAGTTGCTTAATACTTTGGGTAAAATACTAAGTACTATTTTATGTATGTATTTAATTTTTTAAGATTGCAATATTTATTTTTTGCTTATATATAACACTGAAGTGGTTACGTGGAAGAGCAACCTGGTTGAACGTCGCCACTTCTGTTCTCGCTTAACCAACTATCTGTAACATTTTTTTAAATAAAGGCACTATTTATTTATTTATTTATTTATTTATTTATTTTGGCACTGTATTTCTTAAGCGATTCCTCATAGTTCCTCATAGCTGTTTATACCAGAGATGTTCAGGGATGTAAAAAATAATGTTAGAGGCCATCGACAACTTGTTCGTGACACAGCTCGTCAACAACGTCAACACCTCCCTTTGTTGCATTATAAGATGTAATCATGCTTGGCTTGCAGGCATCACTACTCTCTGGATCTATCTCATCTATGCAGTGCATTGTTGACATAAAGTCACTATTTCTTTTGTTTGGGCTTGTAACACACCAAAGTCATGTCTTGCGTAAAACCAAAGATGCTGGAATTAACTTTTCGCTCTTTCATCTTTGCGATGAAAATTTCAAAAATTTCCTTTTTATTCTTTCGAATTGTGCTGCTCATAGTTAGTTTATGTTCTTTCAATAAATCTATGGCCAACGGAATTAAAGTAAACCAATTATCGCAAGTTACGTTTCGTCCAGTTCCAGAAATTGGCTGAACTAACCTTTGAACCACTGAAGACGCGCTGTTATCAATTTTGTAGGGGCCGTCAGGTTGAGTGCCAACATACAGCTCTAGATTATAGGTCTAATATGATTTGGACTTGACAAGAGCTAAAATTTTGATCCAGTATTTGGCTGGTTTATTGGGAATTGACGAAAACCACATTTCCCGCGAAAAGATTCAAGCATTTCGTCAATTGTGAAAAAATTTGCTTACAGCATAATTGGCTATGCATCGCTGAATAAATCCTTCAAAAAACTGCCTAATAGGAGCTAATTTATCATACTTTTTCCGCTCTTCCCTATCATCCAGGTTGTCAAAGCGAAGTGCTCTACGTAATTGAAACCGATTAATTCCCAATGTCAGAGGAAAAATCTCTCCGCCGGTTCCATCTTACGCCCAAGGATCTCTCAAATGTACACTTCCGGCCACATAAATGCGTACAGCAGTTAGCTGCAGGTCTGTTGAATTTAAGTTTTGCTAATTGCGCTGCTTATTGTAACTGACTTTGACGTTTTCGAATTACAGGTTAGATCTTTTGATATTGTAAACACAAACATACAGAGACTGGCCAGACTTTACTAAAAAACTAATATACTAATGAATAAAACAATTTTTTGTAATTCAAAAAATTATACTTAAAGCTCATTATGGACAAAACAAGACCACAATTGTGCGAATAACAAAAAAGTATCGAGAAGAAGGAACTGTTTGGCGAAAGGAAAGCAATAACTTAATCATCATGAAATCAATCATTTCATTTCTTATTAGTCAGCGCACCTCTGCAGGATCAGTAAATTTGAGTAATCTTAGTCAGACAATCAAAAATGTTCAAAATCAAAAAGAAATTATTAAAACACTGCGTAAATTAAAAAACAAGCAAACGTTTATTCATTAGCGTTTCATTGAACCGTTAGAATCTGCTAAATTTTGAAATAAATTTGGATTTAAAACAATGACTTCGTTGTACCCTCTGACTATGAGCTCCTTAAAGTGGTTGGAGGCCCCACACATTTTCCATGGGATTGGCATCAGGAGCTTTTGCCGGTCATGTCAAAACCTGGATGTTGTTTTGCTGGAATCACTGTTTAGAAATGCGTGCGGTATGGATAGGACAGTTATCCTATTGATACACAAAACCTCCTGGATGAAAAATGTTTGCTTCTGGAAGCATAATATTTCTTTTCATATCAACATAAATCTCAGCCGTAAATCTTCCATGGATTCACGGAAAATCTTCCAGCCCGGTCTTTGTTCCCAGAAATATATTTTTCTAGATAGCGTGTTCGTTGCGCGCGATATACCAAAATTTGTTTGCTGTCATTGTGGGACTGAAAGATTTTTTCATACGTGAACACCACTTGTTGCCAAAATTCTTCTTCTTGTAGTGAATAGTTTAGTGCAAAAATTAACCTGGCTTGCTTCTTTTCCTCCCTAAGTAAGATGTTATTGGCAGCACCGCGCAAGTCTAGAACGGCTTATCCGTCTGCGCGTCGTTCTTATGGATCCAGGAAAATGTGCCTCAATTTTCGCCTCTGAAGCGACCGCAAATGGGTGGTCTTCAAGTCGATGGCAAAAAACGCCGAAACGCGTAGAGAAAAATAAAATTTGAAATATATATTTGTGAAGAATTACTATTTCTTTTCATTTAGTTAATATGAATCTTCATTCTGAAAATTTCTCAAACTTCAACAGAAAATTTAAAATGCACATGACTTTTAGTCGTGCAACCTACAAAAAAATTCACTGTCAGCATTTTTATTTAAAAGGCCTCCTTTACAGGGACAAAGTTGCCTTCAATCAATAATTAGATTAAAAACATGCGTCCCGTAGTAGTAAACCTTAGTCTCTCTTAGTAAATACTGCCCAAAATGTATATGTAATGGAAATTATTGCCTTGGATATTGCTTTCGTACCAGACAATACGAACATGTTTCGTCCGATCGCCCCCCTTAGATTCGACTGTGCCAATAGCTTGTAGCCGTCGGGGGATGCGGATGCTGAGCACCGTATGAATCCGTGGTGTGGGGATTAATGAAAAAATTCGGAGTTAGGTTATCAGGGAAAGTGGAATTATTTTCCACGATACCAGATGAACAGATAATAACAAAGAGACAAAAAATGCAAAATATTTATTTGTTCCCTGTAAAATTGATTTAACCAAACTATGAGACCATTCATACGAATCGTTTGACAGCAATTACTTTTCACTACTGGATCAAACTCCAAAAAATTTTAAAAGTTAAAAGCAGATTTAAATTCTATGGAAACGCTGTCACGGTAAAAAGCTATACATTTCTGAAGGTTATTAGCAAAGCCGAAAAATTATTTGGTTTTCGCGCGAAGCAAAGGAAAATTGTTAAAGCGTGTTGACGACCAACGGACGGTATATTAGCAAAGCCGGAATTTGTGCAAGCCACCGATGTAAAATTGTTTTGTTTCACAGAAAATGACAATGTTAGCCAACTGGCTGAGAGTGCGCACGCCTTCCGCCCGCTTGGTGTTTGACCCCATGCCAGACACTTTGAAACAATTAATTTGCTAAATGCCTGAATTGAATGAATAATAACAAACATCATTTTAAAATAATCCGTTAGTTAGTAATGGCTAGCTACTACCAAGGGTATAAATAAAAACAAATAGTCAGTCCATAATCGAAAAAATTCCCAAGTAGTAAAACCTAAGAAGCATTTAAGAAAGTTTCAAAAAAAAATTATAGGAAAACAAATCCAAAAGATAAACATTGATTTGAGAAATAAAGTCGCTTCAAGAGGAGAATATAAAAATTTTGAGAAGTGTGAAATTTTTAATTTTGTTGGAGAGTTTTTTAGTTACATTAGAAAAGCTCAAAAGATCTAGAATAGTTTCCGTGCGTTCATTGAAAGTTCCGTTAAAAGATCTTAAAAGATATAGTTTTTAGTAATTCATTTCCCACTGCCCATTGTACAATAGCAGTGGTAGGACCCTAATAACTTTTTTAAAGTTCTAAAAAAAGTATGGCACACACCGTTATGAATATCTTGAAGCTGCGCTCATTTCCAAGAAACGAATAGTCATTGCTTTTTCCTAAATCTAGTATAATATTTTAAAATTTATGTGGGTTTATATTATTATTATAGTAGATTATTTTTTGCGCCATTATTCTATTGATAAGAAATTGTATTTTAAACATAATTGAATTGAATTGAATATAAATTTTGCTAAAACAATGCGATATTTGGTCAGGATCTAAACTACTGAAGTATCTTTCTTACCCGAGAGTGAGGGGGCCCTTAATTGAGATCATTCAGCGAATTCTCACTCTAACTATCGGCGTAGCAACATGACTTGGGTCCCCGAGGCAAGGACAATTTATGCCCCCCCCCCCACTGATAAATATATAAATGTAAAATTTACACTTTTTTATAAAAATAAAAACGTGTTTGGTATCTAAAGTTGTGTTGTATTAAAGTAAATAAAATACTACCAAACGTTGGTATTTTTTATTGTAACAAAACAAATATTTATTTTAGTTTGATAAAAATGGAAACTTATTAACATACTATTAGATATATAATATTGTTATTTATTTTATTTACTGCATTTTTATTGTTAACATTTTCTGTGCAACACAAGGCAAGTCTTGAGAGGTCAATAATTTAAAAGTCCCATTCCTCGCTTTTTCATTGGAAAATTCTTTTATTAGAGTCGTTAAATTCATTTCGAAAGCAACTTTCGTTTCAATTGAAAGTAAAGCTAAGCTGCTTAATCTACTTTGACCCATTTGTGATCTTAAGTAATCTTTAAATAGCTTTAATTTACTAAACGTCCTTTCCAAAGTTGCCACTCTACCGGTAATGTTAAAAACAATAAGAATGCGGTAAATATTTGAACAAAGTTACTTTCTAGAACTTTTTGTTGTTTAAAAATTAGCTCAAAAATATCTCTAGTCCACATATTATTATTATTATTTAGACAAGGTGACCAATTTCAAGAGAGAGAAATCCAGTACACTCCCCCAGTTGACGTAAATAAAAAAACTTGAAATTTTTTTTTTATTGAAAATCAGACTACACACACAGACTAAAAAAAAGGATCCCGTAGAATTAAGAAATACGAGGTTAAGTTAACAGAATTATGGCTTTCGATATGCGCAAAGTCGTCAGTTAAACGAAATAAATATTTTTTCTATACACAGACTAAAAAAAAAGGATCCCTTAGTATTAAGAAATACGAGGTTGAGTTAAAAGAATTATGACTTTCGATATGCGCAAAGTCCTCAGTTTCTTCTCACGAGATCTGCATTCCCTTAAACTCATTTGAGATTAAAAGTCCTATGCAAAGAACATAAAATCTTATGCCAAGAGCTGTTACAATTTAATGAAACACAGTAACGTTGGGTTACAATTTGTTATGATTTAACTTTTAAATTATATTAAGATGTTATTTTGCTCAATTAGATTTTACTTTTCTCAGGGTTCGTAGGTTTCGCTAAATTAAGGAGACAAGTTCCGCTTACCTATTTTGATGTTCTTTGTTGTTCTAATTCTTTTCACTTTAAAAACACCACACTATTTGTTATTGCAAAATTGCAATAACTGTTTCACAAATAGGGTGTAAAAAAAATGTGTGGATTCAAAATAAAAGATTTTTTTTAGAGTATACAAAATAATTTAGTAAAATGTTTGGTTTTAATACATTAAAATTATATTTTATGTTTTCTTCGGTTTCCTTTACCTTGGTAACAAGTGTACAAGACAGAGCTGTTCAACCGCAGTCTCCCAGCTATCGTCTTTCTCTGACTGTACTTGCTTATAGAAGCCTATCCCTGGTGTTCGTCCTGGCGTAACGTTACCTCAGGTTGTTGACGAGGGTGTACCGAAAATAAACCAAATTCAAAGGAATTAGAATTACCAGAAAAAAAAATGTTTTATTTCTAGGAAATCTAAAAGAGATTTAAGACCAAAGTTTAATTTCAAATTGAAGTCCAATTTCATTAAAAAGGAAAGATAAAATTAAAAAAAAACTAACAAAAATCTAGAAAAAATCTACAAGAAAAAAAAATTTGCAAAAATCAGTAAAAATCTCCTTTACAAAACCTAGCATTCAATATATTGAATAATAAAGTTATTTAATCTATTTATAAAAATTTTGTACATTAATTTATACAAAGTGCTTTCTTTTCATAAAATGTTAGCACATTAAATGAAATCAAAGAAAAATAAATACCTAATTCAAAAATAGGTGCTCTTTTACTCTACAAAATCAAGAAAAACGCGTCAAAAAAATATGTTTTTAGACAAAAGGAAAGGTAGGTAAAATTTATGACAATTTTTAATGGCATAAAAAGATATACCAGCGAATTAAATGCAATAGGCAGGTTCGCAAAAACACGTTACCCTGAAAATCTAAAAATTTACACGAGACATGCAGAAATGCACAATGATAAAAATTATCATATAAATTTCCAGTTTCCCTGGTAAGAGTTCTGACGGAAACACTACTAAAATACTAAAAATTTGCTAATAGCTTTGGTCATCTTAAAATCGTGACACGACAAAAATAAATGGTAGTCTAAAACTTTCTAACCCAGAGTTCCAAAACGAATGTGCTTTAGTAAGTGAAAACCTAAAATACAGCTATAAAGCCAGAGCTCTTAAATGAGCATGGTTTCAAATACCAGCTTAGAATTTTAAAGAAAACTAGGCAGATCCAGTTTGTCGACTAACCTATTTTAATTAGGAAATGACTTTTCATCATCTCCAAAACGTAACTGCATAATAAATATGCAAAATCAATAAAATAGCACACTAAATATGCAAAAACAATGACCAAAATATGTAGGTAAACTACAAAAGACAAAAAAATATTGCTATTAAAAATGTAGGTACTTAGTTGCTCCAAAGAAACATGTTTTTGGACAGCAGACAAACAAAGAAAATATGAAAAAAATATATCAAAATATTTCCCTACACATTGCTAATAATTCCAAAGTGGAATTAAGAGAATTAAATTAAAAATAAAGGTAAAGTTTTAAATATTAAAACATAGTTAAAAAAACTACTTGCCTCTTCGAATGCTCGGTGGTAAAAGAGGCAGATTCTAGTCAGTAACGGTGGGACCTTTTCTCCTTAAAAAAAATGCTTGACCAATCGCAAAACAAACTTTCCAGAAAAACAAGTTTTTTCCTCAATTTTTTTAGGTTACCCTGCTGTTGGGAACAAAATAAAATAAATTCACTTTCACTGGAACACTGACACAGGTGACTTTAGTCAACTAATCTTAAAATTGAATTTTTCAAGTTTCTGATTTTGTTGTTAAATTTTTCTTTAATTTTCCACCGGATAATTAAAAACAAGCACAAACTACGTCGGATTATTATGACATTCATGTACTAAACCGCCCTATTAAACGAAATTACTCATTATCTTTGTCTGATTCACGCCACTATTACAAAACAGAAAATCGCAAAGTCATTTGGGTTAAACCAAATCACTTCATCACGAGTGTGTTCCAATTAGGTTAGACAAATATTGATGCATGCTATCGCCCAACAAATTGAAGTGAATAAGAGAATAAGAATATTACATTTTCGCACAGTCTCCATTAGTGACACTAATTGTAGGTAGGAATATTCTATCTACACATCAATTTAAAATGAGTTTGATTTGGCCCCCTGAGCATCACAGGGTCGCCTCTGTCTCTATCTTATTAACGTAAAGAAACGCAGAGGTTGATTGCTGAGGCGCCCGAGGTGTCCAACTCGAACTCACTATTAGCGTTTTATTAATAAACTAATCTGCTGTGCTTTCTCTGTCTACACTTAGATGGCGGCTCAAGTCTCATTGGAATACGATTATTTTAATATTTATTTTTGTGCTTATTTTTAAAAGAAAAAAAAATGATTAATTGATGTTAATATATTAAGAAAGATGCTGTTTTAAAACAAGAATTACGTAAAACGTCAGATTTATCGTAACAGAGCATATTTCTTGAACTATTTGTATCACAAGTATAATAAATAGTTTGCTTTTAAGAGCATATTTTCTTGAAAATTGGCCTTAAGCACACAATTATCTTACGAAAACTTTAAAAATAATGACGTCATTACACAGTATGGCAACACGTAAAGGTACCATTGCACAATTCAAATAAGAACCTTTTTTTATTTTATTTTATTTATTTCCCCACTCCTTTTTGGTTGATCATAGCGGTGGGAAGTAATATAGCAAAAGAAAAAAAAAGAATCTTATGCGAATTATACAATTGTCCTTTTATGTGTTGCACTGTGTAGAAACGTCACACCTGTAAGCAAAAAAGACTGTAGGTAGGTGCTGGAAATTAAAAAAAATGTAAATAAATTAACAGAAAATGTTTATTAATAAAATATTAAAACTTTACATAAACGTGAATATAAATTCGCTACATCTAATATTGTCAAAAACAGTAAACAGTGTACTTTGCACATGAACGTGAACATTTTTCGCATAGAATTTTTGTTTCTAATTATATCAAAGGGTTTACATCACATCATCAGAAGAGCTGTAAGTTAATTTTAGCTAATTCTAACAAAAAATCTAGATTTACTAAACAGTTTATAAACAGAATACAAGTATAAAAACTCTGCTATTACAGAACTTGCTTAAAAATTAAAAAAGGGAATAATTTTTGTTTTTCGAAAACACATCTAAATTAAGAAAAATGGAGTAGCTTTTTTATCTGACAATAACTTTAATTCTAATAGTCTTTCCTTTTTGGCTTTGTTCAACAAAAAGTACACAGCATAATTCTTAAACTAAAATATCAAAAATAGTTAACAATAAAAGTGGGCTCGTGAACAAAAACTGCAAAAAAGACTGATTTCTTAGTTTACGGGGGTTGGATGGGGGAGGGGTTCAAACCTGTAAAAAAATCATAAAAAACTAAAAATAAAAGAAAACCGGATACTATACTGTTTAAGGCATAATTTTTATATGCCTGTCTCTTTTATTTTAAAAGAATAAAAAGAGAACGACGCACAGAGGAACGGCTTAGTATAATATCAGACATACACCAAAAAATGTTATTTATATTTTGAAAATTAAATTCACACAATTATTTAGAAAGAAGCCCATTTATTATCATTTCATTGTAATTTTGGGTGATAGATATCTTAAGGCGTTAAATTTTGGCTACAAGTGTGTCTAATTACAAATTTTACTACTATTTAAATGATATGCCAATGAAAAGTAAATATAAAAAAAAATCTAGTATAAAATGTTGACTTTTATTTTTACACAAATAAGTCGTCTTTTTTATCAGAAATATAATAATAATATGAACAAATTAGGTAAAAATATATCAACATCTAAGTTTTTGTATTTACAAAATTTGATATTGGACAGGATTCGCTTTACCAGTAATCTCAATATAATTGCTGGAGTATTACAATCACGAAAATATAACATTTATCTGCTACGATCTGCTACCAAGATGACTATGGAAGTTGAGCGTATGGGCAAAGCGTCATTTTTGCAGTTCATTATAAAAAGCGCATTCGAGTTGTCAAAAAATAAAAAAGTATGTTTTTATAATAAAATTAAAAGCTCCTCCAAAAAATTCAAGACGAAAAATTTAGGTGACATTTAAGCAAAGTTAGCATATAAAAAAATAGGTTTTTGTAAAACGCACTATATTTTTGGGTTGCCCTATATATGGTTTACATCATGTAAAGTAACTATTTTTTTTAATTTAAGACGTTGCTCTTTGTACAATATAACTGTGTATAAAACTCATTCCTAGCTTTTCCAGATTAAAAGTTTGAAGTAAAAAACCTCATGTCCCTCTGTTCCCATAAGTTCGTTCCACTGTGCGACGTATAAAAATTAGGCATTATCCATTAGCCATTAAGCATTAAAAGTTCGGTAAACGGGGCATAAATGTCTATTATTTACACTAGAAAGTGTTTATACACATAAAGAGTTTTTTATAAAAAAACTTAAAAGAAAACGAAAAAATAATATAGTCCATTCCTAACATATAGGTGGGTACCCTGTTGCAAATTTAATGTATAATGCTCTTAAGCTCTTAAAGAAGAAAACAGGAGCTCTAATCTCAAGTCCACACAGCATGTTATACAAGAACCGGCGGGGCGGACCGTCCATTTTAGATTGCCTTTAAGCTAATGGTCCAACAGGATATAAAAAATAAATGATTTAGCTACACAATCAATAATTTGTGAAATTTACTGCACACAAGAGTTTAGTTTAGGATTGCTGTACCTTGTAAAAGACCGGAAATACATATTTTAAACTCTAAATGGAAGAAATCAGGAAGGCATACCCTGCATGTTTTCTAGCAATATCGTTTTTAAATTACTCAAAAAATACTACATGCTTACTTCTAAATTTCGATTCCGAGTGCTTCATGCCCATACACATGTAGCAGTTCTTCTAACCATGAGATTTTGAAGGTTCTCACATTACCTATTTTTACAACCAACCGCACACACCACACGTTTGATCTTATCATGGCCGACATCTGACTAGTGACTATCAATTGATGTCTGGCAGGGTAGCCGCCGATCAGGTGTGCTCGGTAGCTAACCGAACGGATTGAAATACTTGTCTCTTGGGAAAAGAGCCTCTATCATGGACTGAAATAATTTCTTTTAAATTTGTATTAATTGTTGAGCATACTCCTCTAGACAGATAAAATAAAACCAAGATATTAGGAATCTTGTTCGAAGAAATCCTAAGTTTTATATTGGAGGGAAAAGATATAATGCTAAAATAAATTGAATTATGACGAAAAAATAAAAAACAAGATAATTTGGGATCTTGTCTCAAGCAGAGTTTTTTTCAGTCCACTATATTGTTTAAAAGATTATTTATTTTGACTACTTATTGCTTTTAAAACACATCGTTTTTTAATAAAACTTTATAAAACTCTAAACAAGTCAAACTAGCATTGCACCTTGTAATCATTGCTGATTTCAAGGTACCAACATGAAGCTGAGTTTTTTCACTACGCCAAAAATTGTTTATAATTGAAAAGACTCTTTCTTACTCTGCATTGGTAATCGGAAGGCAAAGCGCCAATTCAACTAGCAAAGATATGTTTTTAAGGGCAGTTGGTTTTTTGTTAAATTATTAAAAACTTTAAGTTATCGAGCACCAACATTAGTACTATTAGCTTTGTTGGGAATTTGGAACCTTTGGTTACACTAAAACAAAATTATGATTGTTTTCCACAAACCAAAACTACACTTTTTTGCACTCGACGCGCGTTTCGCTAACAATGTTAGCATCATCAGGAGACGATAAACAATGAACTAAATTAATCTACGCTCTATCTTATATACAATCCTTTAGTCGGCGGAGATAAGACTAATAAATTGTGATTGATCACGATTTTTAATCCTATCTCCCCTCAACCAAAGCATAAAGTGTACTAAACGGGATGGGTCCTCTATCTTTATTTAAACTATTTCTGGATTTAATGATTTCCATACTTTCATATGCATTCAAAAGTCTTTTGTTTGGTACACTTTTTAGAAGTTTTAGGTTATCTAATGTGAATCTATGATTGTTTTCAAAAGCATGCTCGGCCACACTTGACTTTTCTGTTCTTCCGTATTTTAAGTGTGCTAAGTAATCTTTAAAACGTGTTTGAATAGAGCGTCTCGTTTGGCTAACATATTTTTTGTCACAATTCATGCAACTAATTTCGTAAATTCCACTTTTTTCTAGAACTGTAGTTTTATCCTTGGGATTTCCTAATAAGCTTCTTATTGTGTTGCCGGATTGATATACTAATTTAAGACCGGTGTTATTAAATACTTTGTGTAATCCTTTTGTATAATTAGGATTATAAGGGATTGATACAAATTTTGAGTCGCAGGTATCTTTTTGTCTGAAAAAGGTAGAATTCCGAAAGGTCTTTTGAAAAGAATGCCTATTTATCAGCTTATTTATTAAGCCTTCGTCGTAACCGTTTTCGCCAGCTATATTCCTAATCCTATTCTTTTCTGCTTCAAATCTTTCTTTGTTTAAGGGGAAATTTACTAATCTATATGTTAAAAAGTGCAAACTTGCAAGCTTATGTTGTAAGCAATGAAAAGAGTCATTTGGAATATACCTGTTGGTGGCCGTGCCTTTTCTGTATAGGTCAAAGTCCAATTTATTTTTATTTCTTATAACTAGAGTGTCTAGAAATGGCAGTGTACCGTTGTTCTCTGTTTCATAAGTAAATTTAATAGTGGGAAATTTGTTATTTATTTTTGCCATAAAATTTTCAACACTAGTTACTTTAGTGTTGAATACTGCAAACACATCGTCTACATACCTGAACCATACTCTGGGGAAATACTCAAATTCTTTACTTATATCTGATTCAAATTTGCTCATAAATAGGTTTGCGATAAAAGGTGATAAACTATTACCCATTGTTGTTCCTTCTAATTGCTGGTAGTAGTTATTTTTATATTGAAAGTAAGTAAGTAATGAAGACAAACAGACTTTAGAATTCCTATCTTTAACAAAACTCTGCATGAATCAAAATTACTTTCAATATAAAAATAACTACTACCAGCAATTAGAAGGAACCACAATGGGTAATAGTTTATCACCTTTTATCGCAAACCTATTTGTGAGCAAATTTGAATCAGATATAAGTAAAGAATTTGAGTATTTCCCCAGAGTATGGTTCAGGTATGTAGACGATGTGTTTGCAGTATTCAACACTACAGTAACTAGTGTTGAAAATTTTATGGCAAAAATAAATAACAAATTTCCCACTATTAAATTTACTTATGAAACAGAGAACAACGGTACACTGCCATTTCTAGACACTCTAGTTATAAGAAATAAAAATAAATTGGACTTTGACCTATACAGAAAAGGCATGGCCACCAACAGGTATATTCCAAATGACTCTTTTCATTGCCTACAACATAAGCTTGCAAGTTTGCACTTTTTAACATATAGATTAGTAAATTTCTCCTTAAACAAAGAAAGATTTGAAGCAGAAAAGAATAGGATTAGGAATATAGCTGGCGAAAACGGTTACGACGAAGGCTTAATAAATAAGCTGATAAATAGGCATTCTTTTCAAAAGACCTTTCGGAATTCTACCTTTTTCAGACAAAAAGATACCTGCGACTCAAAATTTGTATCAATTCCTTATAATCCTAATTATACGAAAGGATTACACAAAGTATTTAATAACACCGGTCTTAAATTAGTATATCAATCCGATAACACAATAGGAAGCTTACTAGGAAATCCCAAGGATAAAACTACAGTTCTAGAAAAAAGTGGAATTTACGAAATTAGTTGCATGGATTGTTACAAAAAATATGTTGGCCAAACGAGACGTTCTATTGAAACACGTTTTAAAGAACACTTAGCACACTTAAAATACGGAAGAACAGAAAAGTCAAGTGTGGCCGAGCAAGCTTTTGAAAACAATCATAGATTCACATTAGATAACCTAAAACTTCTAAAAAGTGTACCAAACAAAAGACTTTTGAATGCATTTGAAAGTATGGAAATCATTAAATCCAGAAATAGTTTAAATAAAGATAGAGGACCCATCCCGTTTAGTACAATTTATTCTTTGGTTGAGGGGAGATAGGATTAAAAATCGTGATCAATCACAATTTATTAGTCTTATCTCCGCCCACTAAAGGTTTGTATATAAGATAGAGCGTAGATTAATTTAGTTCATTGTTTATCGTCTCCTGATGATGCTAACATTGTTAGCGAAACGCGCGTCGAGTGCAAAAAAGTGTAGTTTTGGTTTGTGGAAAACAATCATAATTTTGTTTTACTATTAGCTTGCCAATCTTCCAGCTTTTCGTTAGTTACATATCCCTTTATTAAAGTTATTTCGTCGAAGATTTCATCTTCAGTTATTTCTATTCCAAACAATAATAAAGTTTCTGTCGAGAGTTGAATTTCTGAGAATTGCGGTATACTTTGAAGTAATACCCATTTAAATGTCTGCAATATTTGAGAAGATGGTGCATTTCATTGAACAAGGTATTCTTCGGCTCTTTAATAAAACTCAGTTTTCGTTCTTTCAATACAGTTTTTTTTTTGTAATTAAGTCTAATATTTCTTAATATGAGAGGAATAAAGTTCTCCTCTGTTAGATGCTTTAATTTTGCTCTTGAGTTTTGCATAAATTTTTAGGCACTCTACTGCTGATATTTCCCTACCTTGTATAAGTAGACTTGTTTTATGAAATAATGCAGCAGCATTATGCACAAATAAAAGCCAAAATTCTATTTCCGGATTGTTAAAATAATTTTTAATCATTAAAGGGCATTTTGGTATTGACAAAAAGTACGACTTAAGAGCGGGACACAGTTGAAGGGAGCGTTCCAAAGCTGGGAGAAGGGCGAGCCAACGTGTATTACTGTGGCGTAAAAGATTTTTAAATTCAATTTCTACAGATGTGCAGAATGCTTTTAGTTTTTCAATTGTAACTGAGTAGGTATTAAAAAAAATAAAAGGCTGATTTTATACAATTGTTTAATATGTGGGCCATGCAACCAACTCCAATAATATTTTTAGTGTTAAGTCCCTGTTTTATTTTAGTGTAAACATTATTTTTTTTACTAATATTGTGTTAAGACAAAACGGGTTAATCAAATATTCACTTGATTGCTCTGAGGTTTGGCCCAGGTAAACCTTTCAGCTCTTAAATTTTTAGTTGGTTGCCATTGGTGGGTAGAAAATATCTAATTAGAATTGGTACAAGCTTTGTGTTTTTATGATTTGAAGCATCAACGCAAAAGGTAGCAGAAGATACTTTTTTTTTATACCTTCATCAAAAACATGACTTTAGTAACTGTCTGCAGATAACTAAAGCATGGCTTTTTTGGTTATTGGTTTTTACTGTAGCAATTTTGTTTTAGCTCTATAGCAACTAATTATAATAGACACGACTGTTTTGATGTTTTGAAACTATAAATGTCAATTATAACAATTATCCCCAGGTTATTTCCAGATGCAATTTTCAAAGCGGATGCAATTTCCACTTATCAATTTTTAAAAATTTTCGTGTAAAATTTCCAGTTAAATTGACACTAGGGAAATTTCCTCTATAATTTCTCGACAACTTTTTTTTACACCTAAGAAAAATATTTAACAACAAAGCAAAATTTACTCTTCTTTTGTATTGACAGTTTCTGAAGTTTTTTCCAAAAGTTTTTGCAGATATTGAAGAACGTTTTTTTTAATATATATATATATGGGTATGTTTTTGAACAGACAAATGACAACAATAAATTAAATTAAAAATATAAAACAATAAGTATATACAAACTCACTCTCACACGCACACAAATCTAAACGCAGAAAATTTCCTCCATCTCTGCCTCTTCCCGGATGGTGCCCATCACCGAAGCCGCTTAACCCCTCTGGATCGCGAGACTTATAGTCTGGGTCATGAAGCCATGAGACTGGTCAGAAGATATATTGGAGGCTATGTCTAAGATCAGTCTCTTAGCCTCATCACCCCAAGGTCCATAAGTCTCGACCGCAAAGAGCACAAAAATAAAGCGATCTAATAGTTCACTATATTTTTTACGTTTTTTGTCCTCCAAAAGAGTAGAAGGTTTTGCTAAAGAATGTGAACAAGTTGCATCCCAGAGAACTTGCTTACCGTTTTTCCATGGGTTCAAAGTCATCCAATCCGCACGTTTTCCATCATTGCGACAAATCCCGACAGGCTCCAATAAGGCAGGGCAACCCGCTGAAATCAGAGCCCTTCTGCACTCCAGACGCAAGCAGACCTAATCTTAATACAGTTTGTTGAAATACAAAATGTGTTGTTGTCTAAAAGATTTCCTATATTTGCAGATGCAAGAAGAATTGATTTTTCTTGGCTTGTTTCAGCTGAAGATGTTAAAATGTTTTTACGTTTTTCCGTAATTTGATATTCAACGTATTTTTGAGATTTTTGCATTTCTTTAGGAAGTGGATTCTCAAGTCAATTGAGACGGAGACATTAGGTGGTAAAATATTGTTAAGAAGGTCAGAAGCATCATACACTGACCCTAAAAAGGCAGGGATTGAAAGAGTAACAATATCTCGTATTTCAAGACCTCCCATTTCTATAGATGATGTGCTTTGAAACCAAGAATATGAAGAGATTTGGCAATTAGATATTTCTTGGACTAGGTTTTGAGCGACGTTATCAAACTTAGAAAGGGTTTCAGTGATTTTCCAACAAGGTGAGCATCTAAGTAAATAAGATATTCGAGGAATTCTAAACGATTGTTTTAGAAAAAATATGCTATATGAAAATCTTGTATATTTAACCTGTTCTCTAAATTATTTAAGAAACTAACTTTTTGATTTATATTTGATTCAATTGCAGAGAGTGCATTACTGCAACCAAGTAGATTAAACTCATTTAAAGGTATTTCTAATGGATTTCGAGCAAAATTTAAAAATTTAGAAGTTATTGTCGATGAATGATTTTGGGACATTACAGATAACTCATATTTGTCAAAATTTAAATATAGGCCAAGTTCTTTGCTAGAAGATACCAATTTTTTAAAGTCTATAGTCTATGTATCATATTAAAAGCGTTTTACTAGTCGATTTTTAAAATGATCAGAACTATGAGGGTATTGCAAGCACCGTCTGATAGCGTGGGCCGCTGCTTCCGCTCCACACTTTGTTCCGAATCCGAGTTGGTGTGGTCTGAAAAGAGACTTTTCGTAGGCTTTAGACATACTATTTTCACAGTGATTCGGCGAAAGCAAAGACCTACTGCAATTGGAGGGATTCCCCCATTTTTCTTATTAAAGGCACAAAGGTTGGCACCATAAAAAATGGGTGTGATTTCCTTTGCAACTAGATCTTGAAAAAGGTCAATAATAAAAGACTTCAAGGAAGAAATGAGATGACAAGAAAACGTGCCACATCGCTTATAAGATCCTTAAGATGCCGCGGCCTCAGCGAATAAACACCACCCGAGGACCCAGGGTTAAAGGAAAAAATTGCGTTTTTGATTTTTTTTTCTGAAATATTAAGTTCAACATCAAAATTCTCAGAAAAAAAATTTAAATCTGTTTGATTTTCTTCGGTAGCGGGATATTTTTCTTGCAATTTTATAGTTTCTTCATTTTTTGGGGCTATGGCGTCATCGTATGTGAGTATTCTTATAGCGTTTTTAATATCACCTTCTGCAATTTTTAACTAAACTTTTTTTACTAATATTGACTTAGTTTCTGTTATAGTATTCAATTTTTTAAAGGTTTTTTTGTTTATTTTAAATTTCTAATAATTAATTTGTATGAAAAGCTCTGTTTTTTATTCATAAATTTAGTTGATGTTTAATAAGAGGTTAAGCTTGATTTGCGGTTTGATTTAGAATTTTCTGGCATGGCCAAAGTAGTATATGGAAATAAAATCAGGTTAATCCATGACCTTAAGTTATTTTCTGAAACACATTGATTTAGAATTAAAGAAAGTTTATCCGATATTGGTAATCTTGCTCCTTTTGGGATAATTTTGATAATCGAGGTTATTGACTCTTATTTGGAAAAATATTTAGTCAAAAAATTGGTGTCCAATTTAACTGTAGCAGAGAGAGAAACGCTTTCTTGTGTAAGTTGGGATGAAGAAGCGGTAGGTTCCAAAGTTGCCTTAAATTTTCTCAGCCCCTACTTTGGCACTACCCTTAATATACTCAATTTCAAAATCGTATTGTTCTAATTCTAACCTCATACGCGTTAACTTTGAGGAGGGGTCCTTGATGGTCTGTGATCAGATTTGACCAAAAATCGGTTTCCAAATAGAAAGGGTCTAAAATAGTTTATTCCCCAGCAAATTGCTGTAAGTTCTTGCTCTATAGTGGATTTATTTAATTCTTCTTTGCTTGCATCTGTCGAAAGAATAAACTTTTTTTGGAAATTTGGATATTGTAAGAGAGGTGACTCTAAAAGCGCATTTCTCATTTTTTCATAGGAATTTTGACAATTTTCTGTCCAATCAAATGCAACATTCTTTCAGTGAGCATATTTAGTGGCTTTGCAAGTTGCGTGAAATTAGGAATCAATCGCCGGTAATAAGAAAGAAAAGAAACAAATCTTTTTACTGCTTGCGGATCTTTCGGAGGTAAGAATTCTCGAAAACTTCAAATTTTGAGTCATCTGGTAAAATTCCTTAGTCTGTACATTTATGTCCTAAAAATGTTTCTTCCTTTTGAAAAAATTTACATCTTTCAGAATTTAGTTTCAGGTTAATTTCCTGCAAGTTTCGAAAACACTGCGAAGATATTGCAAGTGGTAATTTTTAGAGCACAAAATAAAAAATCGTATACTTTTTGAAAAACAAACTTTTATTTAAACTGTATATATTCTTTTAATAAGTTGATTTTCTATGAATATAATTTTTATATTTTAGTATATGCAGCGGTCCGTGTTCCTCAACAAGCCGCAACTTTGTTCGGACACCTCTCATAAGGGTCTGCACTTGATTAAAATTTTGCGGCGCAGTTGGCCTTCATTTTGAGCAATCCAGCCTCTGGCGTACACTTCCTTTGCCAAGTGGGCCCAAAAGTCTTCAATGGGGCGAGCCTGGGGCAAATTAGGGGGATTGTCACTTTTTGGTACATATGGAATATTATGCTCTTAAAGCCAATTTTGCCTTTCTCTGGCATAATGGCAAGATGCCAGGACGGGCCAAAACATAATTTCGTCTCCAGCATGATGTTTTTGAATAAACTCATTGAGTTTCACTAGGCAGTTATCAATATAACCTCTGCTAATTAATGCTTCGCCCCGTACATGTCCTATATATGGTCTTGATATACCCCTTTCGGAAATTGCACACCACACTAAAATTTTGTCGGCGAATTTGGCTTTTTCTTTAAATCTTATGTTGTCCGGAGTCTCCTCTATATTATCGGTGTAAAATCCTTGAGTGCCTGGAATTTCTGTGTTTTCAAAAGTGAAGTACTTTCCATGATAGATTTGTTGTTCGCAAAATGAACACGTCGAAGAGAACGACAACATCGAGGTATCCGGACAAGCTGATTAGGGGTGTATTTTCAAAATTTTTGCCTTTTGCGGTATTTTTGACCATTTCTGCTCAAAATTCTACAAATAGTACTTTTTGAAGTTTGTTTTCTTCTGGCTAGCTTCCTTACAGACACCCCGACCTTGTTTTTAGCCAACCTTACCACTCTGTTGCACTGAGGGGGGTGAAAATCCTTGGTCTTCCACTTTTCGGGAGTTTCATATAAGGAATACCCTGTTCGAATTCCTATATGGTTCGACAAATGGTTCTCCTGGATATATCTTGGTGTTAAAAGATTCGCACTATTTCAGCTTTGGGCATTTGCCCAACCAAATTATAAATAGATTTTTTTATTTCCAATTTGTAAGACATTTTTTACAAAGTGACTTAAAACATAATTATGTCAAATTGAAACCTAGGAAACAAGGAAACTTTTGTTACCAAAGCCAACTTGGTAAGTAACTTAGGTATTTCTTTTGAGCTCCTTGAATTTTGTGCCAAAACTTATGGGACACCCGTTACACGAATGCTTTTTCTGGTGTTATACCTGCGAAAGCTTGGTTCATCATTCGTTGAAAGCTATTAGGACTGGTTTTGAGTCCAAATGGATGTCTTGTAAATCTGTAGGATCTTTGATTAGTGCTAAAAGTTGTTATAGCCCTTGAATTTCGCTCTAACGTAATTTGGTGAAATCCTGATTTTAAATCTAACGTAAAGAAAAATTTAGCTCTTCCTAGCTGATCCAACACAACATCAATTCTTGGTAAAGGAAATTTATTTCCTAAAAGGACCTTGTTAATCCGCCTTAAATCAACCACTAGTCTCCATTTTTTATTGTGATCTGATGACTTTTTTGGTACTTACAAGATTGGGCTATTGTATTCCGCTATATTTTATTTCCGTCGTCTGTGAATAAGGAATACGATAGTTTTTACTGTAAACAGGTGTTTGGTCTGATAATTTTAACTTTTTTTCGTAGAAATTGTTTGTTGACAATATGTCGTTTGATAGTCCAAAAACATCAGAAAATTGTTGACTTAACGATATTGTTTAATTTTTGGCAAACTCCGGAATATCTTTAGACATTTAAAGTAAATATTTCAACGCATCCGTATCGGTATACGTAACGCGTTCGAAACAAAGTCAAAATATGCTACATTTTTGATTTGTTTATGCGATGTTTCGAACGACGCCCGCTTTTTTGAAGAGTGCGATGACAGGACTGCTGATTGAAATCGTTGCGTACGTTCGTGGGTTCCTATCGATACGTACATCCTTCCGTACGCAACAAGATTCTGTCATCACACCCGTCAAAGAAGCAGGCATCGTTCGAAACATGGCATGAGCAAGTCAAAAATGTAGCGTATTTGAACTTTGTTTCGAACGCGTTACGTATACCGATGCAGATGCGTTGAAATATTTACTCTAATTGTCTATTATTTAGTTCCTTTAATATTTGGGACTCCCTATCTCCTTTTCCGCAACTAATATTATTAATATAGTGATTTCTTAATTCGGTAATTTCATAGTCAGAATTTTTTATTGTGACACTTTCAGTGTTTGTATTTAAAACTTTTATGTAGGGTTTTGACATTGAAATTATTGCACCTGCGACAAAAAATTCTGGAATTATCTCGCATCTTGGTGATATAATAATTAAGTCCTCTTCTGGGCTACTAAAAATTAGTGTTTTTATTTGAGTATTTCTGTATAAAATTGTCATAGTCCATTTTGAGTAATTTGGTTGGCTTTGATATTTTGTTAAGAAATCTCGGCCCAAGATTCCGTGGTATGGTATCGGAAAGATATTGTCTACCATATATATTTGTTAATAAAAATGTTCGTTTCTGTGGTTCCACACGAAATAGTTGAGCCTTCTGTAATACCTCTAATTTTGCTAGCATGTGCTCTATTTAATAGTTATCGACAAGTAGTGTTATACTTTCGTGTCCTGTCATTTTAGTTCTAATCAATACAAAATTTGAAAGTGACAGGTCCAAGTAAAAAACTTTTATTGGTTGTCCCCCATTGGACCTTGCTGGGGGTCCTGCCGGTTTTTCGATCCTTCTTCTGACTCATAGCTTCTTACGAAAGGTGTACGATGTTCTCTCGTACTGTTTCTACTATTGTAAAATATGCCTCTGTAATTTTGATGATTATTTGCTCTATAATTGTAAGGTGGATCCCGTTGGCTATAATGATTGGATCCGCTAGTATAGCGATTATTATTATTAAAATTGCTGTACTGCCTACCTCTGCTGTGCCTTGCAAAAAAAAAACTGAAGCGGTGTTGTTAGCTGAGTCAGAGCTAACGTCAACAAATTTTGATATAGCTTTATTCGAGGTATTAAAAGTAGCGGCTTCCATAATAATACGCACTCTTTCTGAGCCTGAATTATTTTTGAGCTCCTTAACAGTCGTGCTCATTGCATATTTCTCAGCTACTTCTGCTGGTACGCCCTCCCTTATGTAGGCTCTCTTTAGACTTGATGACAGCGACTCAATCTCAGATGCCAATTTTGTGTAATCTTTATTTTGCTGTTTTATTGAAACAAGCTCACTTGTAGCTGTTTGTAAGCATTCTGACTTAATGCCCTTTTTAAATTTGTCTATAATGCTTGCTAAACCATCTGTGTTGTTGATGAACTCTCATGCTTTTCCTGTTAGCTTTGTCTTAACAAACGCAGCGGCGTTGGCCTCATGATCTTTGGCATTGGTCTGTAGTAAGTTTAAAGCGTTCAAAAATGACTGCTGATGATCTTGCTTGCAAAGTTAAAGAATTCTATTGTTGTGACAGGCATTTTAAATAAATTTTTATCCTCTATTTGGTTATTATCCTCGCTTATATCTTCCTGTTACTCTATATCCGGATATTACAGATCTTCTTCCAATACTGAAGGATTAATTACTTCTGTGCAAGAATTTGGTATTTTATATGGTACTCTAAGAACCAAATAAGCCCTAATTACTCTATCTCGCGCTTTGCTAAAAAGTTTCCTAATTTGTTGATATTATTTATTATCTAAAGATTGGTAATTTATCGTACATGTTTTACCAAAATCATTATATAAAGTGAGCAAATTTTTTCTTCCTCGCGCACACTTTCGCTTTTCGGAACTTTTGATTTTAAAATTCTTTTAGACTCACTAACAATGGCGTCTTTTAAATTTGTAAGCCGGGTATAAGTTTCATTCCAGTTAAAAGTGATAAATAAATAATTACCTTTTAAATAAAAATAAAAAGTTATGCGGAGCAAATAAAAGTATTTATCATAATATGATCGGTACATCTAGTGACCTATAAACTGGATAATTATAAATGAGGTTAAAGTTTAAACAAGATATATATATATATATATATATCTATGTAGGTTTAAATGGCATCCGGTCAAGAAACATTCCCAGTTGGCATCCGGCCTTTATACATCATCAGTATTCACTCGATATAGTGACGGTAAAAGTTGGCATCAATTCATTTAAAGGCTGTCTGACCTCCAGAGCTAAAGTTACCTCGGGCATCCATATATTGATCTTTTAGGCTTAATTGAACTCCAGCCTAGTTGCCAAATTTATTTTTAACTTATAGGGAGTGTGTTTGTTTATTTATTCTTTAATTTCCGCGACTTTAACAGTACCCCGCAATTACGGGTAGTAGGGGTAAAATACCATTTACTGACACATATTTCAGTGAACTACCAAGCCGATTTTGATAAAACTCAGTGCGAACATTCCAAAAGCCAAGTTATACATTTAGAAAGAAAATCAACAGCCCTCAAAATAAGGGTGGTAGGGACAAAAAATTATCTAGTATATATTTAAATTACTGGGTCGTTCTACCGAACCAATTAAAATGAAACTTAGTTAAAATATTTAAGGAAACTAGCTACCCCCCCATCCCCTCAAATAAGAGTGGTAGTAACAAAATATTATCTGGAATTTATTTAAATGACTGGGTCGTTCTTCCAAAACCAATTAAAATGAAACTTGGTAGTAATATTTAAGAAACGAAGGTAGCCATCTAAAAAAAAATTTAACCTCCCACTCCCTCAAATAAAGGTGGTAGGGACAAAACATTACCTGACATACATTTGAATGGCTGGGTCGTTCTACTGATCCAATTAAAATAAAACTTAGTGGAAACGTTTAAGGAGTTAAGCTACACATTTGGAAAATATTTCAAACCCCCAACCTTTCAAATAAGGGTGGTAGATATAAAACATTACCTGACATAAATTTTAATAAACAAACGGAAGATGGCCACGGTACCGTAAGTCTAACGAAAAAACAAGAGGTTTTTCTACGTTAGTGCAAAATGAACTACTTGGATTTCGACTGCTCGTTGGCGGACAAGTGGGGGGGCGTAATTTCTCAAATATGTACCGTCGAAAATTGCAAAAATCGTAGCATGACTGTTGGCAGAGCTGGAAAAAAATCCGACGCTGGCTATGGTGCGATGCTACCATCCGTTGGTTTATGCCTGAACGCCTCTAAGGCCGTATCCTTTCTAGTCAAAGGTCGCAAGGATATCTCTTGGAGTTCCGAGAGTCGAAAGGCTCAAGACAATGTGACTTTACTAGGCGGTCGTGTGAGCAGACGAAATCCAAGAAGTTCATTTTGCACTAAAGTACTAAAAAGTCTTGTTTTTTCGATATATTTTAATGACTGGGGCGTTCTACAAAACCAATTAAAATAAAACTTAGTAAAAACATTAAAGGAACCAAGCTACATATTTACCAAAAATTTCAACACCCCACCTTTTTAAATAAGGATGGTAGTGAAACGTGTAACTTTCCTCCCTAAATATTTCTACTTAATTTAGTATTAATTGGTTTGCTAAAACGACCCAGTCATTTAAATATATGCCAGGTTCCTCCCACCCTTATTTGAAGGGTTGGGGTGTTGAAATTTTTCGTAAATGTGTAGCTTGATTCCTTAAATCTTTCTGCTAAATTTAATTTTAATTGGTTCGGAAGAACGATCCAGACATTTAAATATATGCCAGGTAATGTTGCATCTCTACCATCCTTATGTAAGGGAGCGGGTGTTGAGTTTTTTTTAAATATGTAGATTGGTTCCTTAAATGTTCCTAATATATTTAATATTTTAATTGGTTCAGTAGAACGACCCTGTCATTCAAATATATGCCATGTGATGTTTTGTCCCTACCACCCTTATTTAAAGGAGCGGCGAGTTGCATTTTTTTTCTTAAATGTGTAGCTTGATTCCTTAAATTTCCCCAATAAATTTAATTTTAATTGATTTGATAGAACGACCCAGGCATTTAAATATATGCCAGATACTGTTTTGCCCCTACTATCTTTATTTGAGGGGGTAGGAGGTTGAAATTTTTCCTAAATGTGTATCTCGGTTCCTTAAATGTTCTTACTTAGTCTTATTTTAATTAATTATTATATATTAATTAATTATTTTACTAGAATGACCCAGTCATTCAATTATAAGCCTGTAATATTTTATCTCTACCACCCTTATTTGAGATGTTGGTGGGTTGAAATGTTTCGTAAATGTGTAGCTCAATTCCTTAAATGTTTTTACTAAATTTAATTTTAATTGGTTTGGTAGAACGACCCAGACATTTAAATATATGTCAGGTAATATTTTGTCCCTACAACCCTTATCTGAAGAAGTGGGGGGTTAAATTTTTTTTTATAGCTTGGTGCTTTAAATGTTTTTACTAAGTTTCATTTTAATTGGTTTGGTAGAACCACCCAGTCATTCAAATATATGCCAGGTAATGTTTCAACCCTACCACTCTTATGTGAGGGAGCGGGGGGTTGAGTCTTTTTTTTAAATATGTAACTTGGTTCCTTAAATGTTCATAATACATTTAATTTTAATTGGTTCAGTAGAACGACCCTGTCATTCAAATATATGCCAGGCGATGTTTTGTCCCTACCACCCTTATTTAAAGGAGCGGCGGGTTGAATTTTGTTTTTCATGTGTAGCTTGGTTCCCTAAAGTTTCCAAATAAATTTAATATTAATTAGTTTGGTAAAATTGGTAGGTTTTGTCCCCACTACCCTTATTTGAGGGAGTGGGGGGTTAAAATTTCCAAATGTGTACCTTGGTTCCTTAACTGTTTCTACTTAGTTTCATTTTAGTTGGGTTACTATAATGACCTAGTCATTCAAATATAAGCCAGGAAATGTTTCAACCCTACCACCCTTATTTGAGGGGTTGGTGGGTTGAAATGTGTCGTAAATGTGTAGCTCAATTCCTTAAATGTTTTTGCTAAATTTAATTTTAATTGGTTTGGTAGAACGATCCAGTCATTTAAATATATACCAGGTAAGGTTTAATTCCTACAACCCTTATGTGAGGAAGCGAGATTGATTTTTTTTTAAATGTGTAGCGGGGTTCCTTAAATTTTTCTAATAAATTTAATTTGAATTGGTTCTGTACACTACTACATACTATATACTTTTTTGTCCCTACCACCCTTATTTGAAGGGGTGAGGGGGTCGAAATTTTTTTAAAATATGTAGCTGGGTTGTCTAAATGCATACACTTAGTTTAATTTTAATTAGTTTACTAGAATGACCCATTCATTCAAATATATGCCAGGTAATGTTTTGTTCCTACCACCCTTATTTGAGGGGTTGTTGGGTTGAAATTTTTCGTGAATGTGCAGCTTGGTGTCTTAAATTTTTCTACTAAATTTAATTTTAATTGGTTCTGTAGAACTACTCAGTCATTCTTTGTCCCTAACGCCCTTGTTCCTTGTTTTGGGGGGGGTGAATTTTTTTCTAAATGTGTAACTTTGTTTTATCAAAATCAGACTGATAGTACGTTTCAGTCATTGAAATATGTGTCAGATAATGCTATTTTTACCCCTACCACTTAATTTCGGAGGGAGTAATTTTTTTAGGGTTAATATCTTTTTATCCCTGGAATACTTGTGTCAAATTTCGTTAAAATTCCATCCATTCCAGTCATTGGTTAAGTGATCAATAAATTAGAAACTTCCCTTAAACTTCTGGCGAAACATGTGTCTGAGTTCATCTCTACCAAAAATAACGCATCAAATCTGTTGAAAAAGTTGTTGTTGTTTATGAATTAAAGCGAAAAGAAGAATACCTACTGATTATAATATTATAATTCCCACAGCAGCTTTGGCTACTGGAAGCTTTGCCAAATTTACGGATGCTATGTGGCCTTAACTTTGATCAGTTTATACACTTCGTGTATATCTGAAACTCAGTGGCAGCGCCACCACCGATACACTCTGAAACTACGCGTATACTCATGAAACCAAAAGCAGGTCAAGTGAACTCCGACCTAATAATTGTTTGGGGGGTTCACGATGATCTGGTGGACCATGCGAACAGGCTTTTCCGGTTTGGTGATTTGACTTCCGTGTACGGGAAACCATCTGACCAGCCGAAACCACTTGAACCTACAATTTAACATAGGCGGATGCCAAATATCCATTTTAAATAAATGGAGTTAAAATTTTAAAAATGAAAATGAATGAAATGGACTTAAGATAAGCACCGAAGTAGATTAAATTTCTTTTTAATAATTTGGGACATCTTCTTTTTAGCGAACAATATCATACACGTCGTAAATACATGAGAACTCAATCGCTGCATCAATTTTTCATTATACTCCTTTGGGTGACTCAATTTTAGTCATGGAAAGTATATCGGTCGGGTATAATAATAAAATTGTACATACCAGCTGTCCTCTGTGTGTGTGACTTACGAACTTTATGCGACAACGTCGATTTCGTGAGCTGCTCTGGCCTTAGCACCATACTCCTGCTGAAATTTCGTTTTATGCCTCTCCTATACGCTTTTAACACTTTCAAAAATGTCATTACGCACACAGCTACAGCAATCACATATAATATGACACGCACATCATGCGGTACCGAAACACTATTTTCTTCGACAATGAAATTGGAATTCACTGCTCCGGTATCGGTCACTTCCGCATGTTTACTAGAACTTTTTCCCATTTTGCTTGGCACACCCGACCGGTTAAAAATTTAACTTACTTAACATAGTTCTTTTAGGGAAAGAAAATTCGGTGACTATTTTTTAGGTACCATCTTGGCAGTTTCGCCATGTATGGTCCTTAATAATTGCAACGGATGTTGTTTAAATTTTAGATTAAATCTAGTGATGGGTACAATATGGTGTAAAGGGTGGTCCAAATTCGAGGGGCCTCTATAGCTTTGGGCTTTTGCAGCATAGTTAGCCCAAAACTAATATACATGTTACGGATCGATTTTCAAGAGAAGTCGAAAACTAAAAACCGCATTGCGATATGTCAAAGCGTTTCTGAGCTACAGGGTGATTCTTAAAAATGTGTGATTTTAAAGTCCTTCTACAACTTTTTTATTTGTAAAGATAGAGATTTTCATTAAAAACATTTTTTGAAGATTTTTTAAAAACAAATCTACCAATTTTTCTAAAAAATCAGTTTTCTAATAAAATTTCCTGTCGAACGATGTGCCATACACCTATTTTTATTAGATCGTTTAAAAGATATTTGCATATTTTAATATTTACTATAGTAGGCGCTGTGCGCGCCCTAAATGTGTAAATAAAATTTTATTGTTTTTTTTTTCATACAAAATCAAGTTCGTTACGACACGAGGGAACACAGCAACCTCGAACTTTTACTTCTAGTGTACTATAATTACCAACCTTAAAATAATAAACAAAAATTAAATTATTAAAAGTTTATTGAAAATTTTTATTAATTAAACTATGTAACACCTAAAATCTACATCTAACAATTTTCTTGAATTCTAAAACAAATGCTCAAATTGAGGGCCGTTTTCTTGTAAACATATCCTACATCTTCTCTTGACGCTATTTTCTGCATTAAGAAGTTCTACCGCACGAAGCTGCCTGAATGCAGTACGAAGTGCCTCTTCCAATTTCCTTCTAGTAGTTGGGCGATTTCGAAATACAAGTTCTTTAACTCTCCCCCACAAAAAGAAGTCACAAGGGGTCAGGTCTGGAGACCTGGGGGGCCAATATATAGGACCTTTATTTCCGATCCAGTCTTCGACAAACACAATATTTAGCAAATTAGTAATGTCTCGTGCATTGTGACATGATGTACCGTCATGTTAAAAGTATAGCTCATTATTTTGCTGAAGTGGCAAATTGTCGATAAACGGAATCACCTGCTTTTCTAAAATTTGTTGGTATCTTTCGGCATTTAAATTTCCATCAAAAATATATCGAACAATAATTTGTCCTCTGTAGATGCCTACCCATACCTTAAAACTGAACCTTCCCTGATTCGCTTGGTCCACCATAATATATGCTGTTTCCAGTAATAGCAGTTATATCTGGTGAATATTCCATCACTAGAAATCGTTGCCTCATCCGTCCAAATAACTTTTCTGGCAAAATCGGGGTCTTCTTGGCTTTTATTTAGGTACCACCTGCAAAATGCACGTCTTGGAGCAAAATCTTGTTGCCATAATTGGTGCAGCCGTCGGGGTCGATAGGGCCTAAACTTGCGTTTTTTAAGCACCCGAACGGCATTGCTGCGTGGAATTCCAGTGTTTCTCTCCATAGCCCTGGTGGAAGTATTCGGGTTAATTCCAACTCTCTATCTCTGGTTAGGCTTCTTTCTATACGTCCTAGGCCGCGGTTTTGTAAAGGATCCGTATTCTTGTAGATGACGTTTTAACTTCAAAAATATTTTTGAGTTAGGTTGCCTTCTTTCCGGGTATCTCTGGAAATATAGATTTAACGCGGTCTCTCGATTTTCATTACTTTCAATATAACATTTTATCATGTCGTACTTTTAGTTAGTTAGAAGTAGTTAGTAGTTTTCAAACATTTTTAAATCTTGACGCTGACGCCACTTTTGACACGTGGGCTTGTTTATCATGGCAATTATTTTTATTTGATCATAGCTACGTAGATAGATACCCTAAAACTGCATAGATCAGAGTTAAACACAGCCCACTATGGTAATTATTAAAAACTGCAGATATCTAGTTAACTGTTTAATAAAAATAGGTGTATGATACATCGTTTAACAGGAAATTTGATTACAAAACTATCTTTTTAAAAAAAAAATGGGGTATTCCATTCAAAAAAATGTAACTTTGTGTTATATCTCGTGAATTAAAGGCTTTAAGACAAAATTGGTGAAACAGGTAGGTTTGTCCTTAAAAAATCTTAAAAAAATGTTTTTAATGAAAATCTCTAGCTTTACAAATAAAAAAGTTGTAGAGGGTTTTTAGAAACGCTTTGACATATCGCAATGCGTTTTTTAGTTTTCGACTTATCTTGAAAATCGAGCCCGTAACATGTATATTAGTTTTGGACTAATTATGCTGCAAAAGCCCAAAGCTATAGAGGCCCCTTGAATTTGGACCACCCTTTACATAGTTGGGTAATACTAATGACGTGAAATGAAGGTGACCTGATTATGATGTTATGATAATAATATGAATATACTATACTACAAAGCTATCTTCTCGGATTTCTTTGAGTGAAATTTCGCTTGATGAATTTTTAATCCGTTTTGAATTTTAAGGCTTTTGGAACAAACTAGACAGTAATTTACGGTAATGCATCTGTCACTTAAATTTTATTTTAAATTTAGTAGACTAAAATGTCCCAAATTTGAGCTTCTGGAGAAAAGAAGCTGGATCGTATTCTTATAGTTCTGATTTAAAAGAACAGTTGGAACATCAGAGATCTTTTGTGAGTTCTCAGAAATTTCAAGGTAAAAAATCTCAAATCTTAATTCATATACCTCTAAGAGGGCGAAGCATTCAACTGAAGTATCATTTAGCATCTCTTCAGTATTCATTTTTATTTAAAATGTTTTTTTTTTGCGAAAATTTTCAACTTAATTCCAGTGATCTTCTACGTATTTTACTGCTTTCCTTAGAAGTTCAGAATGTTTGTCTTGACTTTAAAAAAAAATGGCTTACACATCTGAACAAGCAATTACCATCAGGAACTATTTAGATAACTTTAAATTTTGATTGTGGGAAGGCATTCGAAGATGTTTGGGAAGTGATTTTGAGTGACGTTTTTACTTTACTTGATTTTCTTCTAGACAATCTTAATCGATGATTTACGTACGAATACGCATATTAATTGTAGAACGTGGTTAAATATTAATTATAAATTTTTTGGTAAGATATGGTACTATGTATGTATGTCAATCGTGGTTCGTGGGAAACTTCGTGATGAAGCAACGTGTGATACACCAAAATTTTAGAGAGGTCCGTAATCGAAACCACAAAGAATTTTCTGAAAGTAACCGCAACTTGCTCCCGCTAACGAATAAAAATCAGGGCTACTACAAATTTACGAATGAGAAGGAAACTTGGAGGGATGGGAATTTGGTATTGTCCCATTGTGTAAAATATGTTTTTTAGACTATCTCAGATCCCGTAAAAATACAGCATGTTTAAACAACGAAAAGATAATAATTCCGAGTATTTCCTAACACATTTTGAAAAAATTCCCGGACACGTCGATTTCCATGGGGTAAAAATTGCCTTAGAAATTTAAGTAGATAACATGTATCGTGTGGCACTTTTTTGAAAAGGTTTTTCAATCGCCATTACTGCCAACCCCTAAAGGCAACGCGTTTTATCTAAATTCCAAAATGTGTCATAAGACCCTGTTCCAATTTCAGTATTAGGTTTCGTCCCTTGAAAGGGGCCAACCCACCATCCCAAATCCCACGGAAAAAAATATTTTAAATTTAAAAATAATTATTTCAAAAACTGATACATTTTATATTGCTATATAGGACATCTATCCAATATTATAAAAACTAATATAAAAATATACTTAAATAGATTTTACTTCTAAGTATGTAGTATTTTAAAAGTTTAAAATATTTTATTGTACCTATTGTAAAATATAGTATTTTAAGAAGGCTAAAATCCAATTGAATAAAAGGAAATAAAATGTATTTTGTAATAATCTAATATAATTTTTATTTCTTTCTAATATACATTTTATTACTTTTAATTAAAAATATATATTATTTTTTTGAAAATTTTTAACATCCATCATTTTAAAATATAAAATATAATATTTTAATAAATAAATGACGAGTTTATTTAATTATTAATATCCTGTTTATTTGATATTAAATCGCAAAAAACTCGTTTAGTAAAATCTTGTATCCTTTTATTTATATTTTAATAATACATCATTTTAAAATATAAAATACGATTATTTTAAGAATTAATACAATAGCTCGAAGGGTAAGAACGTGAACGTGCCGCGTCGCTCTTGCAATCCGTGCGCAAAGAACGATGCCGACGTGATTCGATCAAATACTACTACAGCGTCGTCAATCCGTGGGGATTTTCTGTATTTGACTTGTATTGCGGGTACTAATTCGAGTAAAACATTTTTTTTTCGGTTTTCTGCCGTTTTTGATTTTTTTTTTTAATTCTTTATGGAGGCACCTTCTGGGTCTCTAGGACCCCAAATCCGTCGGCGCCGATTTCTTTTTTTAATGCAAAAACGTAATGGTTTTTTTGGTTGTTTTGGGTTGGGTTGAGTTGGTTTAATTTTATTTGGTTGGGTTGGTTTAAAAAATCACAAAAAAATTAAATCGGCGCAGAAGAATTGGGGTCCTAGGGACTCCAGAAGATACCTCCATAAAGAATTTTTCAAAAAAATCAAAAACGGCAGAAAACCGTAGATATACGGAATATTTTCTTTACTGCTCAAGTAATGTATTTATAATCTTATTCCATTTTTTTACATTCGCCGCAGGTAAAAATTACTTTATGGAGAAAAATTGGCTGGCCCACAAATCTATTAAAAACTTTACCAGAAAGACATTCCGTCGCCGCCGCTGCGAAAGCACAAAGCACTTAAAAAAATGTTTTACTCCAATGAGTACCCGCAATACAACCCAAATACACAAAATCCCCACATATTGGCAACGCTGCAGTAGTATTTGATCGAATCACGTCGGCATCGTTCTTTGCGCGCGGATTTCAATCTGCAAGATTGCAAGAGCGACGCGGCACGTTCACGTCCTTATATACCCTTCGAGCTTTGCACAAGAACTGACTAACTCTTATTTATTAAAATCTTGTATACTGGAATTTTAATATATGTTTTATTAACAGCTTTATTTTTAAGGAAAAGTTTAATACATTGTATTTTAATTTTGTAAATTAATAAAGCTTGTTCGGATTTTTAAAGAAAATGGTAAAATATTGCACTTTTATTTCCTAAAATGTCTGTATGTTAAGGACAGCAGGTATTCATTTTTAAAATAAACTAATTAAACATACAAAAATATTTGAAATGAAAACATGCTCTATTAAATAATAAAATTAATTTCTTTAAAAGACAAAATACTACAAAATGCTATGCATTTTTTTTTCGTGTAGTTATCTCATCTCGCGAATATCTCAAAAATTAATCAATGCGTTTCCCAAAAAATATTAGCACTTAATTTTTCAAAAGAGTGCCACACGACACTGTGACATGTTCCCTCTATTTATTTTTTTTACGCCCCGGAAAAGTCTGGATACACCTAGCATAAGTGGAAGTCTGTATTTTTTTGGAGCGAGGCAAGTTTTGAAATAAATCTTTGATAGATTTAATGTAGACGCTCTAAAAAAGCGATATTATGTAAAACGGTCCTTACATAAAATCGGTTTTAGGCGCGTATAAACGTAGTAACAAAAAACAATCAAAGAATTAGATATGGCAGAAAAAAATTATTTAAAGTTACTGATGACATATCGGACCAGCATTTTGTTCTTTCTTTTATTACCACCAGGGTTTTAAAATCTAATGGAGATCCTAGACAACTATAGACCTGTTTCGTGTTTACAATAAGAATCCTCACAGAGGCCGATTTTGGAGTTGGAAGCGTGTGGAATTTTACTAGAACGGTCACCGGTCGGTCGTGGTCATTCACATGCTATATTTTTGAACAAATGATATCCGATGGGATGATTCTTGAGTTTCGAACCAATAAGAAGGCTCAGAAGCTGCCAAGCTTGTGCAGTGTACGCGCAAATCTAACCCCACTACTCGTTTTTTACGAGCGCCCGTTCGATTATAGGTGAAAATGGCCTCAAAAGGGTAAACTGCTTCTAAAATTTTAATAAGGAGTCGATGCAGTAGCGACCTGTCACGCTTTAACTTTAATAAACATAACGGACGTGGTTAATTACAGAGGACTAGCGGTTACTTTATTTGAGCTCTAATGGTTATTTGACATTGACAATTACAACTAACCGAAAGTTGAATCGTGGTTGGAATTTTGTTTTGTGGTTATGTTTTTGTTTTGGTGATTTTTATTAAAATTTTTGTTGTATCGTGTAATTCCTTTTTCTTTGTTGATTAATTTACGTTAATGAAGCTAATTTTTTTTATAAAAATCAAAGATAGAGATTCAAGGAAGTAAGTGGTTTGGTGGATTGGTGGACACCTAAGCAGGAAAACAACATAAAACTAAGGACGCAAAATACGGTAGGCTGTAAATAGTAACATAGGCAAATTCTAGGAGTAATAGCAATCTATTTTTATGTTTTAGTCTATGAATTAGTATCTATACGACGCAACGCCAGTAGGCAAACTAGAGAAATCTTAGAATTACTCATAGATAAATAGACAAATAGACAAGATATTTGGACAACTAGATCATACAAGCAAGTATGGATGGTTTAGTCGAGAGGAAAGATCCAGGAGAAGGTGTGCTACGAAGTAGCATTGGGTATGTATAGAAAGTTTAATAGAAAATAGACAAATAAGTTAATAACCCACATTCTTACCTTTAATTTATTAAATCTTATTATAGAAAAAAAATACTTAAAGATTTATCTGTGCTTAGGTAAACGTCCAGGGCTAGGTAACGTCTAGACAAAATCATAGATGACCTGGGAACCAGCATAGAGTAGAGAGGGATGTCGTAGAGCAAGTAGACTGCAAGGATATGAATAAGAATAGACAAGGTAATACTTCCTAGGAGTGGATATCATAGGACTGTGTGAAAAGCAGTGTTCTATTAAACGAATAGAATTGAGATAGAAGTATAGGTTTTGATAAGTACCATATTATAATATTAAGTTAAGTAGGTAAAGTTAAAATATTTCTGTACAATAACCGTCTATATTTTTTTAGGTTAACTATAAGTAACTAGATTATAGATCCGCTCATAGAAAAGCACAAGAACAATTTTGACAGCAATAAAGTAAATCACTGATAGAAAATTAAAAAAATACAAAGAACAAGAGGAGTAGAAAATTGACATTTAAATGGAAGTTTCGAGGACCAAACATAAAAGGAAAGACAAAGAGGTAAGTTATAGTTACATGACTTAAAATATGTTAATGGTAGGCTACTTTTAATTAGAAAATCACAGAAAATGTCAGAAGAACAAATAAAATAAAGTCATATAAAATGCTTAATTAAATCTTTAGGTATTAATACTACAAAATTAAATAATATTAGCAAGTTAATAAGTATTTACTTTCTAGGACGTGATTCTTGATATAATTTAGAAGATATTAGAAAACAAACTAAAAATATAGGAACGTTGCGAGCAAAATTGAATAAATGGAAAAATCGGAAAGAACCTCAAAATTTAAAAAAAGGTGAGTAATTAAATTGTTCTCCAGGAGATAAAGTACTTTTTAAATAGGTCATGCAAGATAATTTCTTACATATGTGCTAAATAAATTGAGATATTTTTAGTAAATATTACATTAAGAAATGATCTTCGTAAACTAACTAATAAAAAAGCTACAAATATTATTTGATTTTAGGTACACTGTTATAAAATGGAGATGCAACAATACCTAGATTAATCTCAAAGGGACAAATAAACAAGAAAACTAAAAAATGGGATAGAAATAGTATACTGGAATAAAAAAGTATAAGGCGTGGTATATTTAGTGAATGCTTTCGTTTATTAATACTTTGTTTACATTATCACCTTATTTCTTTTAAAAAACAAATTCAATAAATATTTTTTTACTTTATTTTAATAACATTTAAGTCATTTATTATACTTGGAGTAACTTATAAATTTAACTAGATATGATCTATTACTTTTTAAAGGCAGATCACTGCAATGTTGCATTTGCAAAATCTAAATGTTAAAAATCAAAGTGACTGACCAAAAACACTCTATTGAGTGTGACGGGGGTCTGAGCTTTATAGAAAAGGCCGCACGGAAGGGACTGAATATTCGCGATCTTTAAACCATAGGTAAATAACTGGTTGGAAACCGATGTTATAAAGCTCCAAAAATTAGGTAGGGGCAATTAAGGGGAACAGGCGGAAGTAACTGTGGCACGTGTTTTCGCGCGCGCTATAAAAGATTGATCAAAGACGGACGTCTACTGCATGTGTCAGACATGGCGTTTATGACCCCGATCAAAATAATGTTCTTCTCATTATATGTCGTTTATTTTATTTACAAAATAGTTAAAAAAAGGTCATTGGTGCAATGCAGATTACGAAAATGCAAGAAATTATTTGTTTTTATTTGAATGACCTAATTTATATATAGACGACCTACTTCATTTGAGGGGGTTATGTTCTTGCCCAAAAAGAGCGTGACTGCCCTAGCTCGCGCTCTGCTCAGAGGCAGGTGTAAAGCTGTCTTCCCACGGCCGTGTTATTACAGGTCAGCCGCGCCAGCTCGCGCCTTCAAGCCGTGGGAAGGATGCCGCCCAAGATAGCCCGGCAAGATCCATGATGGCGCGACGGATCCGCCGCTCGACCCGCTCGTAAAGTACTCTCCAAGCCATGTAAATATGGAGTGGACAAACGAAGTTATTTTTGAGTTTCTCAGTTTATATGAGAGGGAACAAGCTCTATGGAACATAAAAAGTGCTAGCATTAAAAATCGTAACGACCAACAATCCGCCGCTATTTATTAAAACAGACGATATGGGTGTTCTTGACAAGTGCATTCTTCCAGAACTACATCTTTTACAAGGCTTTATCAATCATATGTTTTGGAAGGGTTTAGTAACTCTTCTTGGTAGAGAAAATTCTCTCAAGAGGCCCAAAAAATTAAATGTGGTGCCTAAAAACTACCAAGGAGAGTTATTTGAAGGAAACACCTGTCGTAATAAAAATAATTCTCCTGATGTTTTGGGAAACGTTAATAGAATATATGTTCAACCTTTTATTTTAGCAATTAACACCATGAACAGAATAGTTAGTAATTGATGCTCCTCTGAAGTAAATAGCAGCATTGATGATATTCAATACTTGAGATCTGTTTTTAGAGATACCGATGTATCCAACTCTAAAAGTGTACTATATTTTAAATCATTTAACTGATACTGTGGAAAATCTTAGGACAGGTTTAGGTTTATGGTCGGAGCAGGCCGGGGAATCAGTGCACCTCGAATTTCTAAAAGCTTGGAATAAATATAAATTAAATTCAATTGACAGTTCGTCACAGTTCTGCAAAGTGGCGATTTTTACTTATCGCCTCATTTAAAATAAAAACACAGCGTCCTTAATGTTTATCGTAACATTATAAGAGAAACTGCGTCATTTTTTTTAATAACATTTTGTAAAGCGTACGTCGAAATTCTCACCAAGTAAAAGGAAAGACAGAATTTGTGTGACTTTTCTGAACAGTGACAGCGAAATATTCCATGGCTGTCTATGGTTTTGTATGTTAAAAGTTTCAAAAGTTTGTTTACAAAAAAAAATAAGCTTAATAACATACATTTCTAAATAAAAAACAAGGTTTTTCAGAAAAACAAGCTACAAAAATTAAAACTCACATATTGTTTATTTACTAGAACAGTATTAAGAAACGAAATTTTGAGGAATATTAGCAAACAGTTCTGAGAAAAAAGCATTAAGTGTAAACTTGTGTTTAAAAATCATCAGATTTTTTGTAAAGGCCGAATTTTCTGATGGTTCTTGAAGAATCGCGACCATGATGTCAGACATAATTTGCTGAAAGCGTTTCTACACTTTTCGCCAAATAGGCTCTAAGTATTATGATATAGTTTTCTATTACGTAATTATATTTTTTTTAATAACTTAAAAAGCTTTAACCTTTGGTTTTATTGTTAAGGTGAAATATAATAAAATTATAGATATTAAATCTGAAATTAAACTTTTTTTTCAGATTTAAGGACTAAATTACAATTTTACAATTTCTTTGTCAAAAAAAGCACATTAATTAGAATTTCTAGACAATATCTAAAATGGATATTAAAAATTAAATATTAAAGGACGGTTGGCTCTAGGTAAACCACTTTTGTAGATTGAATATTTTAAAAAACATTTTAATACCGGCTACTTACCAAACGATATAGATACCAAAAATCCAATTTTTCCAACCCAAAACTTCTGAACGAATTTTGATGGGAGTTTCACTATTAGATTACTTGAACTTCTGGGCAGGACCTAGGCATTTCATCAATATCGGTTTACGGAAACAAAAGTTATCACCATTTACAGTAAAAAACAGAATAAACCGCTGGCAGAGCGGGTATTCGACTGGAAGGAAGGATTTAAGGAGCTCAAGGAATTTGGGGGAGGGGTTTTGGCATGGTTAGAGAAATAGGAGGAGGTAGGAAGGGGGAAGGAGTAGCTACAATTTTAAATACGCAAACAAAGTCGAGGGCAATAGCCAGTTCAATCATAAATACAAAATATATCATTAAATTAACACTCGTGGCATATCGGACAAAATGTTTTTGTTTCTCACTTCATTACGACCAGGCCTCCAATGTCTAACGAAGACTCCAGACACCTACAGACCTGTTTCATCCTTATTAGAAATCATCACGGAGTCATAGGATTGTACCTGGCAGTTGAAGCTACACAGACACCATGCACACCTCTCGAATTTAAAACAAAAAGTTTGTAATCCGCGGAGACGTAGTACCTGTGTGCGCCACCTGTCAAATAAACCGAGAAACAAAAACATCAAAATTGAAAAGTGCAAGAGACCGTAAATACAGAATCCTGTACCTTTCAGCAGGTTATAAAGAAGAAAGCTCTAAAAGTATAACCCGCCACCAATTGGAGCTTCATACTACGTGGCCTTAATTTTAAGGCGTCAGCAAGCAATCGCTCCGGAAGAGGCTTGTTAGGCAGAAATAAAAAGCCAAAATATTTAAAAAACAACAAAGTGAATCTCGTGTCTGCAAATAAAAATTAAAGTGACACTCGTGGCATATCGGACAAAGCGTTTTTGTTTCTCAACTACAGCCCTGTTTTATTATATTGGAGGCCTGGTCGTAATGAACACGAGATTCACTTTGTTGTTTTTTAAAATATATTATTACCAACTTAGGCGTCCGCAATTACCCAACTTCACCCTGAATAGAAGGATGTTAAGATAATAATTTAAATCGCTTAGTTTATTATGGGAAGTTGATAACAAAAATTGTCTACAAACAATGGTAAAAGTTTTTATTTTTATTACCCTTAAAAAATTCCTATTAGGCACAACCTACTCTATTAATAGTTTACTATAGGCACTTAAAAATATACATATTAATCTTCGGTATATTTAAAAATAAATAAAAAAAAAACAGTGCTAATTTTTAAAACTTTTCGCAGTAACATAATTAAGGCGGTTTTCATGGCAATATCGCACTTATCGCGTTATTATTATACAGTGCTGGGCACTCAAATTCGAATTCCAGCCAAGTACATTAATACTAGTCTTACCCCAGTTTGCTGAAGCCCTTTTTATGTCTGTCTGTTGTTTGTCTCTTCGGTACAATTTTTGCATTTGGTTTTGAACTAACTTTCCGATGAGCTGACGACTTAAGAAAACTACCTTGGTTGGGACGGTTAAGGGGGTCGGGTCGTTGACTTGAAGAGGTTGATATATTTTTCAGTTTTGGTAATGTAAACTACACCGGGGTAAGTCGAACTGTGTGTTAGCCAATCTTGTTTACATCAAATAAGCTTACTAAACATACATTATTGAAAGGATAACAACATACAATTATCCAAAGGCATCAATTTTTTTCTAGGATATTTTAATTTTGCCATACGTAGGTTACACTTACCCCAGACATATTGGGGAAGTGTAAAACTGTTTATTTTTGTATTTAGAATGCACGAAGTTAGCGTAAGTGTACACAATAAGTTTGCTATATGCTGAAAAGATACAATTATTTTAAAACATTACAAAAAGTTAGTGCTAGAAGGCACGGATAGTCCACCATACAATTAGTTTTTTATGTTGAAAGGACATGAAAATATCTCAAAAACTGTATTTTTGAAAGATTGGAATCTTATAACAAATTTTTTGGGTAATATCTACGAAAACCAAAATCTAAAAACCGCATATCAATAGCTGCTTTCCTTTTTTTATTTTATGATTTTTTTTAACGTTTTTTCAAATAACTCTGAAACTAAAGCTCCCACGAATTTTGATTTTATAACAAAATTTGTAGTATATTCATGGAAACTTAAATCTGAACACCGTATATCGCTACTTGCTTTTGTTCCAAAGTTGCAATTTTTTAAAATATTTTATTTCCCTTTTTTCCCCTTCAACCTCCCACCACCCTACCCAAAAGTTAATCAGTTCATGGCCAGCTGATAGAGGATTGTTGTGCCAAATTTCGTTAAAATCGATTAAGGAGTTCTTGAGTTATCGTGTATACAGACAGACAACAGACCGACAGACAACTTCTTTTTTTTCGTTCATGAAGGTGTCTTGGAACCTTAGTAACTCATTTTTGATAAAATTAGGAAAAGTCAAAATTTAACGATTTTAATAGTCCCCCATACATATAAGATTCAAATTCCTCACTAATGTCCATATCCACAAACGTGAAAATTCTCCGACTAAGTTTTAATCATGATTAACACAGTGGCGCACCGAGAGGGAGGGTTTTGGGATTAAACCTGCGTATATACAATTGGCACAATCAAATAACAGCAGAAATTAAATATATAGGGAATAAAATACAAGAGCCTGGACTTTAATTTTTAACAAAAATCTTTAAAAAATCATAAATTGCAAACATTTTTTTCGTTCGTTCATGACCGCTATAAAAATGTTTGATTTTTTTATTTGTTTTCAACTTGGATCACCATCAAAATGTTTTTAATGTAAAAAGGGATTTAGCGAGGGTGAATAAATAACGGTAGATCCGCATTTTGCACTTGTGGTGCTCATCAGTACGGTGCTAGAAATTAGGAGATAAAAGGCTGATGAAGGAGGATTCATGTAAAAGACAACCATCTGTCAAACTGCAGAATCGGCAGATATACCTTCAATTTGAAGGAAAATTGAACGTCTTTACGGAGACAGATATAAAATACAAGAGCCTGGACTTTAATTTTTAACAAAAATCTTTAAAAAATCATAAATTGCAAAAATTTTTTTCGTTCGTTCATGACCGCTATAAAAATGTTTGATTTTTTTATTTGTTTTCAACTTGGATCACCATCAAAATGTTTTTAATGTAAAAAGGGATTTAGCGAGGGTGAACAAATAACAGTAGATCCGCATTTTGCACTTGTGGTGCTCATCAGTACGGTGCTAGGAATGAGGAGATGAAATGATGATGAAAGAGGATTCATGTAAAAGACAACCATCTGTCAAACTGCAGAATCGGCAGATATACCTTCAATTTGAGGGAAAATTGAGCGTCTCTACGGAGACAGATATGAAATACAAGAGTCTGGACTTTAATTTTTAACAAAAATCTTTAAAAAATCATAAATTGCAAAAATTTTTTTCGTTCGTTCATGACCGCTATAAAAATGTTTGATTTTTTTATTTGTTTTCAACTTGGATCACCATCAAAATGTTTTTAATGTAAAAAGGGATTTAGCGAGGGTGAATAAATAACGGTAGATCCGCATTTTGCACTTGTGGTGCTCATCAGTACGGTGCTAGGAATGAGGAGATGAAATGATGATGAAAGAGGATTCATGTAAAAGACAACCATCTGTCAAACTGCAGAATCGGCAGATATACCTTCAATTTGAGGGAAAATTGAGCGTCTCTACGGAGACAGATATAAAATACAAGAGTCTGGACTTTAATTTTTAACAAAAATCTTTAAAAAATCATAAATTGCAAACATTTTTTTCGTTCGTTCATGACCGCTATAAAAATGTTTGATTTTTTTATTTGTTTTCAACTTGGATCACCATCAAAATGATTTTAGTGTAAAAAGGGATTTAGCGAGGGTGAATAAATAACGGTAGATCGGCATTTTGCACTTGTGGTGCTCATCAGTACGGTGCTAGGAATTAGGAGATGAAATGATGATGAAGGAGGATTCATGTAAAAGACAACCATCTGTCAAACTGCAGAATCGGCAGATATACCTTCAATTTGAAGGAAAATTGAGCGTCTCTACGGAGACAGGTATAATTATCTTGACAGATATCCTAAGCTCTGGAGTTCGCGATTCATTGATTTTTTTTTAATGTAATAATATGAATACACTTTGCCTGCGATTTGGAAGCAAAAATGGCATTTTAAGTGTCATTTTTGCCAAAATTTTCGCCTGTGGCGCATTTTAGCATTTTCAAAAAAAATTAAGGGGAAACAAACAACTCAAATTCCCATTCCTATGAATTTAATTTTAAGTAAAAAATTGCATTTTAAATGTTTTTTCTCAAAAAATTTTGCCTACTTGAGGCGCATTGAACCATAATTTTGACATCAAATTTTAAACAATTTTAAATTTAGTTAACACCCCTCCCCTCTATATGTGCGCCCAGGTCCGCGCTTGTAAGCACCTGTTTCCTTGTATCAATTATGGTCACATTTTTCCTTCAAATTAGGTTTTTTTTATTACTTATCCTTAACCCCCAATTCCTGGGTGTGCCGCTGGTTAACAAAACAAATTTGCAAGATAAAAGACCACGATTAAAGCCTAATCGGTAAATTTTTGGTTTGGTGGATACGAGCATAAATGATTAGCGTCTATAGGGCAGTCTAACAAAAATAATATAGCCCATGGCCGGTTTAGGGTAAACAAACCGTTTTTCCATAAGTCATAATGCTAACTTAAATAAAAAGTTTGGAAAAGTGGAAAAAGACGCAGAACAAGCGAAGTGATTTTTCTATCGAGTAATCCTTTCTGAATCGGGAAAAAACAAGCATTTTGCCGAAACTTCAAAAATAAACTCAAAATTCACAATTAAACGTGGAAACGTGGAAATGTCAGATAACGTCATCTCTCTCAAATCTGATCCCACACAACAATTTGTTATCCTTAGCATGTGCATAGAATATCCTCAAGAAGAAAAAGGATATGCTAAGTATGTTCTAAATTAAAATTGGAACATCCTAAGCATGGGCTAAGAATAGGTTACGTTCCGCCCTAATCACATGCTATGCAGGTTCTTAGTTTGTGCTAATAGATATTCTTATCAGATGATTGGCATTTCCTTAGCACATATAGCAACTAGTCATCCTTAGTAAATTTATAGTAGCGCAAAACCAGTATAACTCCTAAAATATGGCTTTATATAAATATAATACACCCTAAAAAAAAAAAAAAAAAGTGCATCACGCCGACGGGATTCGAACCGACAACCTACAGGTTGATAGACCAAAGCTTTATCCACTGTACCATGCGCTTAGAAAAAAATAGGTTGAAACCGCGGAATATAAGCGTTTTGGCGGATTCTTGGTTGACTGAAAAGTGTTAATCAGGATTAAAGCTTAATCAGAGAACTTTCGCGTTTGGTTGAACCCTAAGTGAAGGGAAAGTGACTTGTCGCATATCGGTAACTAGATAAATCAATAAGGGTTAACAAACTCGGGTCTAAGTAGGTCGTTTTAAAAAAACAAAAAAGAAGTTAAAAAGAACCTCCAAATTAGTTACTTCAACCGAAAAGAAACTAAAAATCAAAAGATCAAAAAGATCTGGTGGAATAACGAAAATTCAAAGTTGGATGAACATCCCATAGGGAACACACAAAAGACCAAAGCGAAAAGAGAAATGATTAAACGCTGTTTCGCCCTGGGTAACCAGCGTGGGCTCACCAGTGGTTTTACTGGTCACCCTCCACCATACATCATTAAGCACCATCATACCCTTAGATTTCCAACTTTGAATCACTCACAAATAGGCATCGTTCCGCACTAATACTTATCCAAGTTACCTGATACGGATTCGTCCTAGCGTGTTAATATTTCCAGTAGGATTATGCTCCTAAGGCAATTAAAACAAAAAAGAAGTTAAATAAAACCTCAAAGACCAAAGCGAAAAGAGAAATGATTAAACGATGTTTCGCCCTGGGTAACCAGCGTGGGCTCACCAGTGGTTTTACTGGTCACCCTCCACCATACATCATTTAACACCTTCATATACTTACCTGATACGGATTCGTCCTGGCGTGTTAATATTTCCAGTAGGATTATGCTCCTAAGGCAATTAAAACAAAAAAGAAGTTAAATAAAACCTCAAAGACCAAAGCGAAAAGAGAAATGATTAATTGATGTTTCGCCCTGGGTAACCAGCGTGGGCTCACCAGTGGTTTTACTGGTCACCCTCCACCATACATCATTTAACACCTTCATACACTTTGATTTCCAACTTTGAATCACTCACAAATAGGTATCGTTCCGCGCTAATACTTATCCAAGTTACCTGATACGGATTCGTCCTGGCGTGTTAATATTTCCAGTAGGATTATGCTCCTAAGGCAATTAAAACAAAAAAGAAGTTAAATAAAACCTCAAAGACCAAAGCGAAAAGAGAAATGATTAATTGATGTTTCGCCCTGGGTAACCAGCGTGGGCTCACCAGTGGTTTTACTGGTCACCCTCCACCATACATCATTTAACACCTTCATACACTTTGATTTCCAACTTTGCGTCACTCACACATAGGCATCGTTCCGCGCTAATACTTATCCAAGTTACCTGATACGGATTCGTCCTAAGGCACCTAAAACAAAAAATAAGTTAAAAAATATTCATCCGAGTTTGAATTTTCGTTATTTCCACCCAAGATCTTTTGATCTTTTGATTTTTAGTTTCTTTTCGGTTGAAGTAACTAATTTGGAGGTTTTTTTTAACTTCTTTTTTGTTTTAATTGCCTCAGGAGCATAATCCTACTGGAAATATTAACACGCCAGGATGAATCCGTATCAGGTATCTTGGATAAGTACCAGTGCGGCACGATGCCTATTTGTGAGTGATTCAAAGTTGGAAATCAAAGTGTATGATGGTGTTTAATGATGTATGGTGGAGGGTGACCAGTGAAACCACATTTGTTAGACAGTCTTCTTGGAGTATTTAATTGGCGGCTTCTCCAAAAGTACTTCCGCACTAATTCTGAAACAATTAATAATAACCGGCGCAAAAGGAACTTAACATAGGTTACACTTTCCCATTCTCCAAGCTATTTTAGCGGGGCAAAAGTGTAATATATGTCGTCTCCATAATTTAAATGAAGTTATGTTTCAATTACAAATAACTATTGTTTACTAGTTAGTTATTTTAAAAATTTCAAAAATTATTTGATTATAATCGCACAATTTCTTGAGTTTAACATCCACTAAAAACAAACATATGTTCGCTGGAGATACAACAAAAATCGATAACATTGAACACACTTTTTTTTATCAAAATATGCCTTGGTTCCACTTGCCCCAAATTTACACTTACCCCGACGTACCTTACCATTTTTCTATACGTTGTACACTATACTAGGTTGGTCAGCGAAAGTTTTGATACAGGAATAGCGTACATGGAGTGAGAACGCTAAGATGTCTACAAGTTATTGGCGCCACTCTTACATACGTAGCTTGCATACCGCTACTTTAAAAGACGCGAACAATTAAGGAACTAGGTTTTAATTTAAATACTTATTATTTATTGGCTTTCCGAGTGCTTCCATATTTAAAAATGAATACCGCGTATCCCACATAGCAAATGTACATACGTAGCACATACATACCGTATTCCAAAATAATTGTCATAAATAAGGGGGTACCTCGAAAAAATCCGGGTAGGCTAAAATTTTTATATGTTGTTGGGGGAGAGTCTAAAAGTAAGATCCTGAAGTTTGTGTTTCCCCCACTTCTCGGGAACCATCCGCCATTTTGAAAAAAAACTTTGTAATTGACTTTTCTCCATTTCTATTGGTCGGAGGCGAAAAAGTTTGAGAACAACAGTTCTGTGCAAGTGCTCAACTTTCTGTAGTTAGTTTCCAAAAAGTTAGATGACGCCGAATTTACAAAAAATCAGTTTTAAGGTATTTTGACCAAAAAAAGGTGACCTTTTTTTTGTAACTTTAAATGAAAAGTTTATAAATCTCGGAAAATCCAACCAACCAACAGAAATGAAGAAAATCGGTTCCAAAGTTTCCATGGACTGGTAATACCATCAATTATGTAAAACCATTTTTCCAAATTTTGACCACTCTTCCCCCGTGTAACACTTTATAACATTTTTGCAACCCCTTTTCTCTACCTTTTACCACTTCATAATACTTCTACCTACCCCTCCAACCCCTCTTGTAGACTAACGGTGTTAGTCTGTCAGATACTTTCGGCAATTTTCATGCCAACACACTGGGTCATTTGTGTAGCGCATATGCAGGGTGTCCGAAAAGTCTTAGTCCCTCCTTATATCTCCAAAGGCTTTTGAGATATTGTAACAATACATTGGGAACTTCAATAAGAGGTAAAATGGAAATAATCTAGAGTAGCGGTATTGCCGCCCCTTTTTCTGGAGCGGCCTGGGGGCGGCATGATAAAAAAAGTTAAATGGAAACACATATCGAGTTGTACCAGATTTTAATGGTCTGCTAAAGTGCTCCGTCCTAACATAAATATTATTGACATCTGTCACTCCTTTCAAAAGTTATTGGGAATAATTTGATATATTAAAAAGTTCCTCCTTAAGTCTCCAAAAGCTCTTGAGGTATTATAAAAATACTTTGGAAACTTCATTGAGAGTTGAAATGGAAAAAATCTACAGGGGCCAAATCACCGCCCTTATTTCTGAGGCGGCCTAAGGCCGGTAAAGTTAACTGGAAACGCATATCGTGTCGTACCTCATTTTAAAGGTCTTTAGAAATGCTACATACTGTCATCGATATAATTGACTTATGTCACTTCCGTCGAAAGTTATTCAGGGTAAACCTGTTATTAAAACCATTAACATTAATAATGGGTTATTGTAAAGGCAACACCATAACGTTTATTTTCCAAATCTAGTTAGAATAAATTACAAAAACTGCTAATAGTGACCTCCTTGAACTTCTTGGCAAAAATAAAGTCTATTTTCGAATTCGCCTCGGACATTTCTTAGCATCTCAGGAGTAATAGATCGACTAATCTAAATTACTCTTTCTCTTAACTGCTGCAAGTCTCTCGGCTTTGTCCGATAGACCCTCTCCCTAATGTAGCCCCACAAAAAAAAGTCAAGAGGAGTTAGGTCAGGAGACCGAGTCGGCCATTCAATTGTGCTCCGGCGATGAAATTGGGTGGCAAGTAATTGTCTAACAGTTAGATGAAAATGTGGAGGTGCGCCATCTTGTTGAAATATGCAACTGCCAACGTCACCAATTTCGTTTTCAATTTCTCTTATAGCACGAATAATCTGCTCCTCCACAAGCATAAGGTACCCATCGCCATTAAGGTTACCCTCACTAAAAATTATTTTCAATCAATTATTCGGTCGCCCATAATTCCACTCCAAACATTAATTTGTTCTTGATTTTGGGTGTGCGCCTCATCAAGCCAGTGTGGGTTTTCATTAGCCCAATAGCGACAATTGTACGTATTTACGGTCCCATTTAAAAAAAGGGGCCTCATCGCTAAAGCATATCTTTGTCAAAATATCTGGCTCGTCGGTAATTATAAGATACTGCTTAATATGTTAAATTGTTTCAAATAACTTCTGGCAGGAGTGACAGACATCAATATTATTGATGTTGGTATGCAGCATTTTCAGATACTTTTAAAATGAGGTGCGACTCGATATGTTTCCATTTAATTTTATTTTTTTCAGTATGGCGCCCTCAGTGCGCCCTCAGAAATAGGGGTGGCCATGCCGCTCCTGTAAATTTTTTCCATTTTGCCTCTCATTAAAGTTCTTAAAGTAGTGTTACAATATCCCAAGAGCTTTTGGAGATATAGGGGGGGACTAAGACTTTTTGATATATCAAATTGATCTCAATAAGTTTTGACAGATGTCAATAATATTAACGTTAGGATAAAGCATTTTAGGAGACCATTAAAATGTGGTGCAACTCGATATGTGTTTCCATTTAACTTTTTTTAGTATGCCGCCCCAGGCCACCCCAGAAAAAGTGACGGCAAGATTTTTTTCATTTCGCCTCTTATTGAAGTTCCCAAAGTATTGTTACAATGTCTCAAAAGCTTTTGGAGATATAGGGGGGACTAAGACTTTTGGGACACCCTGTATATTAAACACTCTCTGACCTACAGCCACTGAAAATCGGTAAAATTTTTTAAGGACCGCTTTCTGGGCATGCATGAAGTCGCGTGTTTTGGATTATATATTATTATATTTATAGTAAGAGCATTTATCAAATTAAAGCTTGTGACGTGCCCTACACAAATGACCAGGTCGGTCGGCATGAAAATTGCCAAAAGTATCTGACAGACGGACATTTAGTTGTCAAACTGATTTTTCGTAACTTCAACGACCTCTATCTTTTAAAAAACTTACTACAGAGAGTTTAACCTGTAACAAAAAATATTGCAAATTATATGACAAAGATTTTTTTTTACACTTTTTTACCTCCGACCAACAGAAATCGAGAAAATCGGTTCCAAAGTTTCCGTGGAGTGGAAAAAACACAAACTTGGGAATTTTACTTTCAGACCCTCCAAAGAACATACAAAAAACTCAACCTGTCCGGTTTTTTTAAATGACAATTTTACAGTACTACCATAGATTATGTAAAACCATTTTTCCAAATTTTTACCACTCTCTCCCCCTGTAACACTTTATAAGATTTTTGCAATCCCTTCCCTCTACCTCTTACCACTTCATAATACTGCTACCTACCCCTCCAACCCGTTTTGACTATCAGTGTCAGTCTGTCAGATACTTTTGCCAATTTTCATGCCGACAGACTGGGTCATTTGTGTAGCGTACTTCACAAGCTTTAATTTGATACCATATCTGTACTATTCTTACTATACATAATAATATATAATAATCCACAACACGCGACTTCGTGCATGCCCAGAAAGCGGTTCTCAAAGAATTTTGCCGACTCTCAGTCGCAGTAGTTCAGAGACTGGTTAATTAATTATAAATAATATATATATTTCTATGGGATTTTTCAGAGATCTATAACTTTCTTATTTAAAGTTTTTTATCACTTTTTGTTGGTTAAAATACGTTAAAACTGATTTGAGCACTTGGACAAAAATTTTTCGCCGAATATTTTTCTCCTCAGACTTTTTCGTTTCCGACCAATAGAAATGGAGAAAAGTCGGTTGATCGCGATGATGATATTTACTTTCAGACCCCCTGAAAGAACATACCAAAAACTCAGCCTCCCCGAATTTTTTCGACCTCAGATCTCCCGTCCAGAGCACAAACCTAGTAAGTGACATTTTTTGATTTTTCACGAAAGCAAAAATAAGTTTATCACTTCGCCGTTTTTTATTTCTTAATGTATTCCAGAAATTTAAACATATTTTAGGCTATATTTTTATATGGCGTATTGATTTTTGGCACAAAACTCTATTTTGAAACAGAAAGTTACTTGCTATAATTTAAAAAAAAGTTTTTTTACCATGGAGACATCTAGCAACTTAGCTTGCGTTCTCTGGCTTATCATATTTCTAACGGAAATACCTAGTATCTGACTTTGCTAAATAAAAATTTAGGTTGTTACCAAGGAAAAACCTGGTAAGATACTTTACTATGGACACTGGTATTTTATTTTCAAATTTCACGAAGGAAAAGAATGGTAAATTATTTAAAATTAGTGTTTAATAACAAACAATGACATTTTTTAAAATTTCTTAAACTGATTATACCATAACTTTTTAATATTCAGCCAAAAAATTTTTACAATATGTTATCTGCGGAGTCCTCCGATGTAGGTAAATTTTCCCAAAATATCTTCTTCAAAGGGAAAGAACTTTTCCTTTTTTTTCAGGATTAATTCCGCGATTACTTACTTTAGAATCAGGCATTTCAATAGTAAATTTTGATTCCAAAAAATCGCATTCTGTGAATTGTAGGTCGTCATGTTGCGTTTTGTAAAACATTGACCTTGAACCTTTTCTAAATTATACAGATTTTATTTTATTTAAGAAAACATGCTTTTTATTTCTTGAACCGTCCTGAAACTCAACAAAATCTTCAAAATTTAATAACAGAGTTTAGTTTCTTCGGCTACTTTTTAAAATTAAATCATTTTATCCATGCATATTCAAAATATTGCTTACGTTTGCGCATAAAGGAATGGCCTGGTTCAAAGTATTTTACCGCAATTATCTCAGGTCCCCAGTCGGTTTTTGTTTTGTGCACTGCAATTGTCCACCCAAAACAAATAAGATTTAGTTTCTGAAGATGCTCTTTTTATTATTTCACAATATGGAGAAGCTTCGTCTTTACCTGAACGCCCACTTATAGCTTCATGTCACAAAACGCAAATATTTTGCTCTTTGCTTTTTGTGCCTAAAGAGGCAAAAGTTTCGTGAAATACCACCAACTTGCGAAGACGGCTCATCTGCTTTTTTATCTTTTTTATATTCACTTCGAGCCAGTACATAATCACTATGATGTTTTTCATAGGTCGTACATATTTTGCAAACATTATCGGCTTTCTTCCGTTCTAGTACTCAACTTTTGGTATGTTTAACGCACACATCACATGCGTCCTGATTGGGTTGATCGAAACCAATAGTTTTAAATTCATATCGATATTGCTCGTAGCTTATTTTTTCGTATCTTGTAGAATAATCTTTCCACATATCGGTAACACCAACATCAGCAGGTAAGTATCTCCTATTTGGATCATGATTTAATTTATAATGTGATACTTGGGGCTGATAAGATTCTATATGTTCAAAAATTGCAGCTTCATTTGCATATTTATTAGCAGGTGTTCCTGTATTGTGTTTTCGTTGCTTAACGAATGTGCTTATCACCCGATCTATTTTCATTCCATGGGTTCTAAGAGAAATTACTTTACAAACTTGAACTTCATTTCCAACTTCGTAACTTACCAGATAAATAAAGTAAGTTCGGTTATTTTCTCCTAAAATAGTCTTTCTTCCAAAAAGTTTCGCAAATGGATGGCCTGCCTTCTGACATTTGATATTTTATCTTTGTAACCTTTTTTACAATTACAAGGATCCAATAATTGATATTTATTTAGTTTTGCTTCTTTTTGCTCATCTGATATTCTAGCCTTCTTTCTTTTTTGTATGATAGGAGAATTTTCTTTATTATTAGCATCATTATTTGTATCTTCATCTTCTTCGTTTGACTCAAAATAAATAAATAGAATATTATTTTAAAAAATTTTAAAAAGGAGAAGAAAAGTCCTAGTACTTCACTTCAAATGTTTAATCCGCTTAACCACAGAGAAATCTAGAATTCCATTATTTTAAAAGTGTTGCAAAATATAATTTTTTAAAAGCTTTACTTACTACTCTCTTTTAGCAAAAAATTAGCTGTACCCAAAAATTGGGCCAGTTTTCTCTTTTTCTGCTTGATATTGTTTCATCTGTAAAATCTAAATCAAAATTTAGATCTAAATCTGAATCGTCATCAATGTCGCTGGATTTCATTTAGTTTTCTTCGGATTCATACTCTGCACTTGTTGTATCCACTGGTTTTAATTCCGTATAAACTTTGGGATTTTCATTGGATTCTCGTCACATTACATCTTTTTCATTTTGATCGATATTTTGGTTTTCTTCGTAAAATACATCCTGGTTTTTAGTTTTACTGAAACGACAATAATAAGAGTTATGCGTATAATGTAAAATTAAAATCAAAAAAATGAAATTTATTGCAATTTTTAGTTTAAAATAAAGCAGGTATCTAAGTATTTTTTTACCTATCCTACCTTAACATTTCAACATAATTTTTTCGAATTATTTTACTGCTTTCAGCACTTGTTTGAAAATCTTCATTTTCCACTCTTTCCATTATGCTGAAAAAATATAATAAAAAAAAGTAATAATAATAATAATAGACTGTCGTATTTGTTACAAAATTGCTGCTTGTATATAAGTGTTGTGCAATATAAATATATGTTACATTATTTAACTATATTATTTCTAAGATCATCAATATTATCATCATCAAAAGCAGGTCACCCTCATTTCATTTGTCACTAGCGTGTATGAATATTTTTGTTGATTCGTTAAATTTGTTACAAGCGAACTGCACAGATCACGAGGCGAACGCAGCAGCCTTTGTACGGACAAATTGACTGGAAAAGCTCGAGATTTGATAGAGGATAATGATACTCTACAAAATATAATAGCAAAGTTAAAAAATGGGATTAAAACTGAAGGATCGCAGGTACTGTCAGCTAAACTGCTGGCCCTAAAGCAACAAAATAGAGATCCCACTCGATTTGCTATCAAGAAGCTTAAAAAGAGCAAATACCACAGTAAAAGCCTTAAAAATCAGTGCATCATCTGAGAGAGTACGACATAGAGGCTGGTACGTTTGATACATGCAAGGACGCAATTTGAAAATATGTCAATATTAGCGTTGACTCGCCAAATAAAACTGCGTCAGTCTTGTTTGCACGACAAGATAGGCATAAACGAGGATTTTGAAATAGTTATAGCAGAAACAGAGGACGTAATCGTCAGTACCAAAATAATCATAATTACAGTAGAAGTAATGCCACTCAAAATCAATACAACAATCAGCCAAAGCAGTATAATCATTTTAGGTGTCACTCCACTCATAATTTCAGGGGCTCAGTTAACAAATATAATCAAAATCCAAGAGGGAGGCAAGTTCCGCCTTTTGTAAGAGCCTATGAGGGAGATCAGTCGGAAAACTGACAGGACCTCCAGTTAGGTCCGATGGGAGATGTATTAGCTACCACCCAAATGACCGGAAACGAAAAAGTCACTTTATTAGTTGATACAGGCGCTGATTTTCTTTAAAGTACAAAAATTAATCCGTCTCAACTTCTTAATAGAGCATCTGCAAGCCAAATTAGAGGTGAAACCCAAGGAACCACAAAATCCATAGGAACTACGGAAACTAAAATTTTTTCTTTGTTGTAGATAATAAGTAATAAGTAGATGGAATTTTCCTTTACCAAACAAGGAGGTTAAAACAGTAGCTAAAGCTATCATGAATAATTGCATATTAGTATACGGTCTTATGAAAGAAATAAGAACTGATATGGGAACGGAATACAGGAACGAAGTATTGTCTCAACTTACAAAAATGCTAAATATAAAACATCTGCGAAAGAAATAATAGAGTTCTTAACGAATACATAAGAATGTATATAAATGAAAATACCGTACTACAGTTTTTGTTACAATACAACACCTAGTGTTTATCACAACTATACACCATTTGAATTGTTATTTGGTAGAAGAGCTGGTATTTCTGAAACACCCTGAACAACAGTAGACCCTATATATAACATAGAAGCTTATTATCAAGAAGTTAGATATAGGTTGCAAGTGGCCAGTAAACGAGCTCATGAATTTATCTCGCAGGCCAAACAGAAGCATAAAGATTATGATAAACTGGTCAAGAAATTCATTTTAAAGCCCAGTGACTTGGTCATGCTAACAAACGAAAATAAATCTAAATTCGAACCATGGTATAAAGGTCGATTAACTGTAGTTAAATTAGATAATATTAAGTGTTTAATTAAAAATTTAAGTGATAATAAGTACATTTTAGTGCATAAAAACAGATTAAGGTTGTTTCAAAAGTCGTGAATATTTAAAAACTAAAAATTATTTTATAAAATAATACTTTGCTATCATGCAGATAAATATGCGTCTCTTGGTACCAAGCATAAAAATATAAGCTAAGGTATAATAGGTATATTTTTTAAAATAATGATATGCATATGCTACTATATTTAAAACATCATAACAAGCTCTGTTTTAATATTAGGTACGTGTGTGTGTGTAATTTTATTAAATATTTAATACTTTGTAGACTAAAGTTATTCATTAATAAGTTGGTAATAATCATAACAATCTTTGCTAAATATATATGTTTTACTTTTGGAATTAAGTAGGTAACAATTAATCATTATTTGGATTGCAAAACAAACCTTTTTTGGGTAACGGAATTTTAACCCAATAAGAATGTACTTCATTTTGACGAAAAAGTAGTTCATTCTTCCAGAAGGGGAAGATGTAGTGCAATATAAATATGTACAGACCGCTTCAAGCTACTACGAACATAGGGGGAATCAAGTCCAATTTATTCTCCGTGCCGTACGACCGAGGTGGATTCGAAGCACGCTGCAGTGTTATCTTTTGGAAATTCATTTTGTTTTATTTCTACCTTGCTCGAGAAACAGATGGGTAAGTTCTTAATTGAAATAATACATTTTTAAAACTAAAAATGGATGTCTACGAAGTTGCCGAAAAAGTGCAGATGGTCAAATGGTCAAATCGTCATAACCCAACACACGTTCGATATTGGCCGAGGGAAAATTTGCATTTGTATTTTGACGTAAGAACACAGTATCCCCAAAATATAAATGTTTGGGGGGGGGGATATTGTAGGGGAACACGTAATTGGGCCATTTTTTATTAACGGCAATTGCAATTTGAATGGTCCTAGATACTTGGATCTACTGCAGCAGCACATTATTGCAACTGCTAGGCAGTTGTTAGGTGTAAGATTTGGTGAAACATGGTTTCAACAAGATGGTTGTTCCGCTCACAATGTTGGCCTTGTTAGGGAATATCTTGATAATGTATTTCCTAATCGGGTTATAAGTACACGGGGAACTATTTATGGCCAGCTCGATCTCCCGATCTTGCTCCTAATGACTTCTATCTGTTTTTGAAGAAGCTTTTCAAATTATCACCCCTAACATGCTTGGAAACGTTGGAAGGGGTTTTTATAGTAGGCTCGGATATTGTCTAGCCGAGCAAGGAGGACTTTTCGAACATTTGCTTTAATTTTTTTTTGACTGGGAGAATCTTTTTGGTTTTTACAATGTATTATTTTATTTTGAGAACTTGCTTTTATTTTGTTTTTTCTTATTATTTTCATTGTAACACGTCGTCACTGATAAATCTGAGCAGTTGACAATAAAACGCTCTTATTTATCAGTGACAAAAAATAAGAAAATTACGTTATAAAAATTTGCGTATTTATTGACCAAATTCCGGTTTCATTGACTACGCTCCACACAGCACCGTGGTTAGAGGCGTACTAAATACAAGGCGAACGGCGGCGAACGGCAGCGAATGGCGATCGGGAGCCTGAGTGTTGGTTGCTTCACTGATAGGCGTGCGGTGTCTCTGCATGTACGTACACTGGCAAATTAGACTTCTTTCGCCCTATGTTCGCAGTAGCTTGAAGCGATCTGTATGTATAAGTCTGTATCATTCTGTATAAAATAATATTATTACTTACCATTTATCTTCGAAATTTGTCTCTATATAGCGCTTTCCTTATTTATACAGGGTGATTCACGACGAAATGCAAATATTTTAATGTTAAGTAATACAGGCCATGGGCAACTCATATCCAATGTAAATTTTTTTTTGTCTTTTTGTCAAATATACAGTGTGATATATGAAAATATTGCAAAAATAAAAATGGACATATCTCGAAAAATAATAGCCGTATTTACTTTAAATTTGGCACACATGAGGAGTCCCAAAAACCACTTCTACCAATGTATAAAAAGAATAACATTCCAGGTCCGGACTAAAAAAAAATTAGTATTATATATTTTTGGTAAGAATAACACCCTGTATACCGTAATTTGAAAATTCTGGTCTAGCACATAAAAGCTAAAGGATGGTTCTATAATACCCTTACATTGTATTTAACGCGTTAAGTCTCAGTTTTTTATAAAGAAAAAATAAAACTATAATACTAATTTTTTTTAATCCGGACCTGGATTTTTTGGTAGAAGTGGTTTTGGAGGCTCTTTATGTGTGCCAAATTTAAAGTAAATACGTTTATTTGTTTCCGAGATATGTCCCTTTTTATTTTTGCAATATTTTCATAAATAACACTGTATATTTGACAAAAAGACTCAAAAAAAATTTTCATTTGATATGCCTGTAATACTTACCATTAAAATCTTTGCATTTCGTCGTGAATTACTTGGTATTTAAAGAATAGATTATTTTGTTTACGGTTCCATTCTTGACGCTAAAAAAAATACAAGTAAAATTACAAATTAAAAAAAAAAAACCCCTAAAACACGTGATTTGATTATACAGGGTGGAGACCGAACTTGGAACAAATTCGCTAGCAGATAGGTATTTTAACTTTAAAAAAAAATAAAAATCAACTAAGACTTTCAGTGTAATAGTTTTTATTTTTAACATCTTTTGTGTGCCACATTTCTCGTTTAATAGTTTTTATTTCAAACCCTCTTTAGGGGTTGACATGGCCCCCCCCACTTAAAAGAAAGGAATGTTTGTTGTTTGAAAAGTTTTTGGTTTTCATTTTTTTTGTACTTAGGATTGTTACATTTTTAAGCTATAATTTTGGTCTCATTTTATAGTTTTTGTTTAACTAAATCTTGGGTTTGTAAAGTTTTCAATATATTTTTGTCGTTTAAAAAATATTTTAAGAGGTAGTGAACAAAAATATTTTTAGCTTTAATGTGGCCAGAATTTTGTTCTGACGAGCTAGAGCAGCTACTACTTTTTTTTCGGTTGGACATTAGTCAATTGCACTTTTAACATTAATGTGTTGTTATTGATTAACGCTTTTTAAAGCACGTTAATCAATACCTCGCACCCTTCATGCCGTTACTCGCTAGCTTACTAACTAACTAGCTAGCTCCCCTTCGACGACCCGCGCGGCCCTGTTTCGCCATAACTTGAGAACGGATTGACCTATGGCGATGAAACTTGGCACCGTTGTTGAAAACTAGTGGGGCATGAAGCCTGTTTCCGAGATATGTCCGTTTTTATTTTTGCAATATTTTCATAAATAACACTGTATATTTGACAAAAAGACTCAAAAAGAAATTTGCATTTGATATTGCATTTGATATGCCTGTAATACTTACCATTAAAATCTTTGCATTTCGTCGTGAATCACCCTGTATTTAAAGAATAGATTCTTTTGTTTACGGTTCCATTCTTGACGCTAAAAAAAATACAAGTAAAATTACAAATTTAAAAAAAAACCCTAAAACACGTGATTTGATTATACAGGGTGGAGACCGAACTTGGAACAAATTCGCTAGCAGATAGGTATTTTAACTTAAAAAAAAAATAAAAATCAACTAAGACTTTCAGTGTAATAGTTTTTATTTTTAACATCTTTTGTGTGCCACATTTCTCGTTTAATAGTTTTTATTTTAAACCCTCTTTAGGAATGTTTGTTGTTTGAAAAGTTTTTGGTTTTCATTTTTTTTGTACTTAGGATTGTTACATTTTTAACTAAATCTTGGGTTTGTAAAGTTTTCAATATATTTTTATCGTTTAAAAAATATTTTAAGAGGTAGTGAACAAAAATATTTTTAGCTTTAATGTGGCCAGAATTTTGTTCTGACGAGCTAGAGCAGCTATTACTTTTTTTTCGGTTGGACGTTAGTCAATTGCACTTTTAACATTAATGTGTTGTTATTGATTAACTCTTTTTAAAGCGCGTTAATCAATACCTCGCACCCTTCATGCCGTTACTCGCTAGCTTACTAACTAACTAGCTAGCTCCCCTTCGACGACCCGCGCGGCCCTGTTTCGCCATAACTTGAGAACGGATTGACCTATGGCGATGAAACTTGGCTAGTTGGGCATGAAGCCTGTTGATTTTCAGAAAAATCGGAAAAATTAAAGTGTAATTAAAATGGGAAAAAGTGTCAAAAATTGGCCTTTTTAAGGTGTACCTCCGATGTTCCGCTCTAAGTGTCCAGGAAGTTGAGTAATCGTTTTTAAATTTTGCACAAATTAGGCGCCAAGTGCGGTGACAAAACCTATTGAAAATGGGCCGAATCGGAGAAAGACAAGTATTTTATTTTGAAACTTTTCTGAAGCCCCGCGGGGCCCCATTTTTCAAAAAGGTGTAAATTTAACGAAATTTCTGCCGGGTTTTAAAATATATCAAATTATTACTCGAGAAGTAGTTAACCGATTTAAACCAAATTTTGTACTAATATAAGACCGAATGGGTGATTGGTGACCGTTAAGTTGGTTTTTGAGGTTAGTTTTTAGTTTCTAAGTTTTAAGGATTTTTCGAAATATACTCGATCTAGCGGTTTGTTTGCTCATGCATTTTTTGGCAGTTCCTGAACTGCTATTCTCTTTAGAAAAGTCCAAAACAATTTTTAAATAAGTTTCCGGTACTCTGGGACGTACCGTTTTTGCGTTTGAGGGCAAAACATCCAAAAACACTCAAAATTTTTTTTTTCAAAAAACTAAATTTTTACAAAAATCGCTATATCTCAAAAAGGGCGAGTTCTAATGTGATGAAAACTGCACAGTTCGCTTTGTTAAAGTTTTTTACATAAGAATAGTTCAAAAGTTTGAGCCGGTTTGTAGATGGCGCTGACGTAGTTCACTTAATGTTTGTAAAAACGTGCCCGTTTTCAAATAAAAAACAATAAAATTAAGAAATTTTGAAATATTTTTAAAAATACATATGCCCCAATATTGTGAGTAATTTCGTTTTAAAGATGAGAAAAAAATACGCAAAATGACGTTTGTCGCTATATGACCAGTGCCGTACGTGAGTCATTATAACGGAGGAATAGTGCCTAAACGGCAAAATTTTATAAAAATGAAACGAAAACTGCAATAATTTTTAAAAAATAAAAGTAATGTTAACATAATCAGTAGCGTACGTAAATATAAGGAAAAAATACACAAAATGACATGTGTCACTATATTATCAGTGACGTACGTGAGTCATTATAACGGAAAAATATTGCCAAAACGACGAAAAATTAAACGAAAACTGCTATCATTTTTCAAAAATAAAAGTAAGTTAACAAAATCAGTGGCGTACGAAAAAATACGCCAAACGACACAAGTCACTATATGATCATTGCCGTACGTGAGTCAATATAATGTAAAAATAGTGCCATTTTAAATATAAAAACATAAACGGGTGATTTACGCCTTCCGCAAATTAATAGTGATGATTGATTCTTTCTTACTCGAAAAATCCAGGTTACAATTATTACAAAATTTCATCCAAATCGGTTCAGCCGTTCTGACTTAGTTGGGGGACAAACGTACATACATATTTATATATGTATGAGTATAATTTATTATCCAACACTTTGAAAACTGTTAAGGTAATGATTTACGCTTTTAAAGAATCTACCTTTTGTATGAATGAAAATATATATTTTGTTCTTTAAAGTGAATATAATTTTGTTAATTTTTATAAAATCAGAAAGCTTTTGACCTGGTGGTTACCTTAAATAACGCACAGCTCGTTTTCGGGTCGCGAAAGGCACTGGTAAAATGATATGATCATATTTTTATGTTTAAAATGGCACTATTTTTACGTTATAATGACTCATGTATGGCACTGATCATATAGTGACTTATGTCGCTTTGCGTATTTTTTCCTTATCTTTACGTACGCTACTGATTTTGTTAACTTTACTTTTATTTTTGAAAAATTATTGCAGTTTTCGTTTAATTTTTATAAAATTTTGCGGTTTTGGCACCATTTTTCCTTTATAATGACTCACGTACGGCACTGATAATATGGTGAAACATGCCATTTTGCGTATTTTTTCCTTATTTTGACGTACGCCACTGATTTTGTTAACTTTACTTTTATTTTTTAAATTGTTGCACGTTTTGGCACCATTTTTCCGTTTTATAATGACTCACGTACGGCATTGATCATATAGTAATACATGTCATTTTGCGTATTTTTTATTTATCTTTAAAACGAAATAACTCCCAATATCGTGGCATATGTATTTTTTAAAATATTTCAAAATTTCTTTATTTTATTTTTTTTTCTTTGGAAACGGGCACGTTTTCACAAACATTAAGTGAACTACGTCAGCACCATCTACAAACTGGCTCAAAATTTTAACTGATTCTTATGTAAAAAACTTCGGCAAAGCGAACTGTGTAGTTTTCATCACATTAGAGCTTGCCGTTTTTGAGATAAGGCGATTTTTGTAAAAATTCATTTTTTTGTGTGTTTTTGGATGTTTTCCCCTCAAACTCAAAAACGGTGTCTCCTAGAGTACCGGAAAATTATTTAAAAATTATTTTGGACCTTTTTGAAGAGAACAGCAGATCAGGAACTGTCAAAAAATGCATGGACAAAAAAACCGCTCGATCGAGTATTTTTGACTGCAACCATTTTACATCATTTTCGAAAAATCCTCAAAACTCAAAAGCTAAAAACTAATCTTAATTTAACGGTCACCGAGCACACATTTGGCCTTATATTAGTACAAAATTTGGTTTAAATCGGCTGACTACTTCTCGAGTAATAATTTAATATATTTTAAAAAGCGGCTTTTTGAAAAGTGGGGCCCCGCGGGCCTCTAGAAAAGTCTCAAAATAAAATACTTGTCTTTCTCCGATTTGCCCCATTTTCAAAGGTTTCGTCCCTACACTTGAGCCCTAATTCTTGCAAAATTTGAAAACGATTAGTCAACTTCCTGGACAGCTAGAGCGGAACATCGGAGGTACACCTTAAAAAGGCCAATTTTTGACACTTTTTCCCATTTCTACCCCACTTGCAGTTTCCCGATTTTTCTGAACATCAATAGGCTTTATCCCCCACTAGTTTCAAACAATGGTGCCAAGTTTTATTGCTGTAGGTCAATGCGTTTTCAAGTTACGGCGAAACAGAGCCGCGCACGTCGTCGAGGGGGAGCTAGCTAGCTAGTAAGTAACGGCATGAAGCGTGCGAGGTATTGATTTATGCGCTTTAAAAAGCATAAATCATGCCTTTTGCGATCTGAAAACGAGCTGTACGTTATTTAAAGTAACTAAGCTTTCTGATTTTTTAAAAATTAACGAAATTATATTTACTTTAAAGAACAAAATATACATTCATTCATACAAAAGGTAGGTTCTTTAAAAGCGTAAATCAATACCTTAACAGTTTTCAAAGTGTTGGAGAATAAATCCTACTCATATATATATATATATATATAAATGTGTATGTATGTTTGTCCCCCAACTAAGTCAGAACGGCTGAACCGATTTGCATGAAATTTTCTAACAAGATATATTTTTAATTATTGCACATTTCCTTGAGAACCACACACTACAAAAGTTCCGACTGGAATTAAATTATTCCCAGTACACTGGAAAAACTAGTAACTACATAAGAATTATTGGGACATTAAACTAGCAAGTTATCATACTAGATTTATACATACAATCAACATTACAATATAATGATACTGTTACTTTGGTTAAAAATCGTAATACTTTTTACTATATATTACCTCGGTAAACTGGTTAACTTTATTCGCAAATTACAATAGCAAGTCAAAATTACCATGTTTTTCCATGGAACCTGTGGGTTACTAAGTTTTTCATTTGTAAACGTTAAAAAAATTAAAAATACTAGGTTTTTATACATAGAGTAATAAAACTAGTACTTCGAATTTTAAAAAGATTTCTATACCTGTCGATAGATGATGCTGAGTACTACTCATGGGTATAAAAAGTGCAAAAACCTAGTAAGTGCGTTTATTCAAAACAATTTTTAATTTTTTTGTTTGAAAATACTTACTAAAACTACATTGGGCTTTTGTCACTAGTCTAAGGATTTTTTTTTAATGTTAAAAACCACAACAGAAAATCTTCGAAAAAATTTTAGTTTTTTTTCATACCTTAAAACTCTGAATTTTTCTTACTCAATCTGTTGATTATTAAAAAAAGGATTTCTACAAGCTATTTTTTTAGCCTATTTCGAAAGCGCCACAAAATCATCTACAGGTTGAAACAATCGATTTTTTAATAAAGGGTGGTTTTTTATTTCTTAAAACTCTGATTTTTTCTCAAGCTGTTGGTCATTACAAAAGGAATTTATATAACCTATTTTCTCAGCTATAGTTCAAAAGCATCAAAAAATCATCTACAGGGTACAGCAATCGATTTTTCTATAAGTGGTGGTTTTTTTAGCCTGATTCAAGAGTGGCACAAAATTATCTACAGGTTGAAAAAAATCGATTTTTGTCCCCTGATTTTTTCTCAAGCGGTTGGTAATTACAAAAGGCATTTAAATAACTTATTTTTTCAGCCTTTTTCGAAAGCAGCACATGAGCATCTACAGGGTGGAAGAATCGATTTTTCTATAAGTGGTGGTTCTTCATACCTTAAAACGAAGGCTGGTTCAAGAGTGGCACATAATCATTTACAGGGTGAAAATTTTTTTTTTAATAAACGATGGTTTTTCATACGTTAAAACCCTGATTTTTTTTCAAACGGTTGGTCATTGCAAAAGGCACTTAAATAGCCTATTTTTTCAGCCTATTCCGAAAGCGGCACAAAATCATCTACAGGGTGTAACAGTCGATTTTTTAATAAAAGGTGGTTTTTCATACTCTGAATTTTTCTCAAACTCTTGGTCAATGAAAAAGGTATTCCTATAATCTATTTTTTCAGCCGTTCGAAAGCGGCAAAAAATCATCTACAAAATGAAACAATTGAGATTGAAATCCTATTCCTAAGTTAACTTCAGCCACATTAATATCATGGACAATTTCGCATGCATATTAGTACACTAAAAATACAACAAAAAGTGAATGACAGTCACACGTCTGCTCATAACTCTGAGTGGACTAATGCATGCAAATTTATTTAACGCCTTGTGTATCTTACTTTTTGTAATTACCTTTAAAATTATGACTAAGATTTAACCTACTTATTATAAAGTTACTTTATAATAAGTAGGTACAGTGCTATTATTTTAATGACTGTTAAGCCTTAACAAAAAAAACAAGAGATTACATTTGACATATCTTGAAACTTGAAAAAAAGCATTTACAAACATTTTTATTCAAAAAGTATAAATCCATGTATGTTACACCGTGGGTAACACTATGTAAACCGACTATTGGACCAAAATCCAATGCCAAAAACACTAACCTTTAATTTTCTTAACCAAAGTCACAGCTTTTTAGACAGCATACGTATCTCTCCCTATAGGTAAATCTTGGAAAAGCTGGGGCAAGACACAATATTAACCTTAAATTTTGCTCAGGAATTTCAAGCATGACAAGCCTGTGAAGTCTTGTATTTTTGAGATCCTCCTCATCAGAGCCACTGTTATCTGAAACCAAAGTTTGCAACTTTACATAAAACAATGTAACATGCAAGATTTCTGAAATCTTGCATGTTTTTCTTATATAACTAGAAGAGTTTTCTGCTCCACATTAAACTGCTGGTTTAGGGTGCATCGGACAGGCGACCATATTTATATTTAATAAGAAAAAACAAATCTACCTGGTTGTTAACCAGGGGCGTGTTAAACGCCCCCGCAAGGCGGGGAGGCCCACGGCATATTGGGGGCCTCTTAGCCGCCTTGCTTAAAAAAAAGCAAAAAAAAAATATACAAAATGAGCTTCAGGCTACTGCGAACATAGGGGGAATCAAGTCCAATTTACTCTCCGTGCCGTACGACCGATGTGGGGTCGAAGCACGCTGCAGTGTTATCTTTTTGAAATTTATGTTGTTTTTATTATTTCTATTTCTGCCTTGCTCGAGGAACAGATTGGTAAGTTCTTAAGTAAAATAATACATTTTTGAAACTGAAAATGGATGTCTACGAAGTTGCCGAAAAAATGCAGATGGTCAAATGGTACTATCAAGGCAGACCATTGAGACTTTTTCAACTTTTTTTGGAGAATTTTGTAAATCGCCCAGAACCTAATTTATCAACGATTCATAGGTTTGTGCAGAATTTTGAAAAGTTTGGTTGTGTGGCGCCAAGAAAACATAAAAAACCCACTGTTTTGAATGACGAGCAGGAAGTACGAGATGTGATGATTTGCGCTGCAGTAGAGGAAAATCGAAAGTTAACTAGCCACCAAATTGCCGAAGCAGTTGATACGTCTTCAGCCACTGTCTTACGTGTTCTCAAAAAGAATGGTTATAATTCTTACAAAGCGTGACCCATCAAATTTTTCTGGAGGACAGCTATCGTCGTATTGAATTTTGCGAAACAATGATGGAAAGGTCTAATCGTGATGAAAACTTTCTGAGATCTATTCTTTTCACAGATGAAAGCACTTTTCCATTATCGAATTGTCATAACCCAACACACGTCGATATTGGTCGAGTAAAAATTTGCATTTGTATTTTGACGTAAGAATACAGTATCCTCAAAAACTAAATGTTTGGGGGGGTATTGTAGTGGAACACGTAATTGGGCCATTTTTTATTGACGGCAATTTGAATGGTGCTAGATACTTGTATCTACTGCAGCAGCATATTATTCCAACTGCTAGGCAGTTAAAAAACACAAAAGATCAAAAGATCTTGGGTGGAAATAACGAAAATTTAAACTTGGATGAGTATCCCACAAGGAACACACAAAATATCAAAACGAAAAGAGAAATGAATAAACGATGCTTCGCCCTGGGTAACCAGCGTGGGCTCATCAGTAGTTTTACTGGTCACCCTCCACTATACATCATTAAACACCATCATACACTTAGGTTTCTAACCTTGAACCACTCACAAATAGGCATCGTTCCGCACTGGTACTTACTTATCCAAGTTGCCTAATACGAATTCGTCCTGGCGTGTTAATATTTCCAGTAGGATTATGTTCCTAAGGCCACTAAAAAAAAGAAGAAGTTAAAAAACCTCCAAATCAGTTACTTCAACCGAAAAGAAACTAAAAAACAGAAAAGATCAAAAGATCTTGGGTGGAAATAACGAAAATTCAAACTTGGATGAGTATCCCACAAGGAACACACAAAAGATCAAAGCGAAAAGAGAAATGAATAAACGATGCTTCGCCCTGGGTAACCAGCGTGGGCTCATCAGTAGTTTCACTGGTCACCCTCCACTATACATCATTAAACACCATCATACACTTAAATTTCCAACCTTGAACCACTCACAAATAGGCATCGTTCCGCACTGGTACTTACTTATCCAAGTTACCTAATACGAATTCGTCCTGGCGTGTTAATATTTCCAGTAGGATTATGCTCCTAAGGCAACTAAAACAACGAAGAAGTTAAAAAACCTCTAAATCAGTTACTTCAACCGAAAAGAAACTAAAAAACACAAAAGGTCAAAAGATCTTGGGTGGAAATAACGAAAATTCAAACTTGGATGAGTATCCTACAAGGAACACACAAAAGATCAAAGCGAAAAGAGAAATGAATAAACGATGCTTCGCCCTGGGTAACCAGCGTGGGCACATCAGTAGTTTCACTGGTCACCCTCCACTATACATCATTAAACACCATCATACACTTAGATTTCCAACCTTGAACCACTCACAAATAGGCATCGTTCCGCACTGGTACTTACTTATCCAAGTTACCTAATACGAATTCGTCCTGGCGTGTTAATATTTCCAGTAGGATTATGCTCCTAAAGCAACTAAAACAAAGAAGAAGTTAAAAAACCTCCAAATCAAAGAAACTAAAAAGCACAAAAGATCAAAAAATCAAAAGTGTATGATGGTGTTTAATGATGTATAGTGGAGGGTGAGCAGTGAAACTACCGATGTGCCCACGCTGGTTACCCAGGGCGAAGCATCGTTTATTCAATTCTCTTTTCGCTTTGATCTTTTGTGTGTTCCTTGTGGGATACTCATCCAAGTTTGAATTTTCGTTATTTCCACCCAAGATCTTTTGATCTTTTGTGTTTTTTAGTTTCTTTTCGGTTGAAGTAACTGATTTGAAGGTTTTTTAACTTCTTCTTTGTTTTAGTTGCCTTAGGAGCATAATCCTACTGGAAATATTAACACGCCAGGACGAATTCGTATTAGGTAACTTGGATAAGTAAGTACCAGTGCAGAACGATGCCTATTTGTGAGTGGTTCAAGGTTGGAAATCTAAGTGTATGATGGTGTTTAATGATGTATAGTGGAGGGTGACCAGTGAAACTACTGATGAGCCCACGCTGGTTACCCAGGGCGAAGCATCGTTTATTCATTTCTCTTTTCGCTTTGATCTTTTGTGTGTTCCTTGTGGGATACTCATCCAAGTTTGAATTGTCGTTATTTCCATCCAAGATCTTTTGATCTTTTGTGTTTTTTAGTTTCTTTTCGGTTGAAGTAACTGATTTGGAGGTTTTTTAACTTTTTCTTTGTGCTAGGCAGTTGTTAGGTGTGAGATTTGGTGAAACATGGTTTCAAAAAGATGCTTGTCCCGCTCACAATGTTGGCCTTGTTAGGGAATATCTTGATAATGTATTTCCTAATCGGGTTATAAGTACACGGGAGCTATTTTATGGCCAGCTCGATCACCCGACCTTGCTTCTAATGACTTCTATCTGTGGAGTTATATTAAAAATAAAGTTAAGGGGCATGAAAGGGATAATAATTTGGAAAAACTTCGGATCAAAATTGAAGAAGCTTTTCAAACTATCACCTCTAGCATGTTTTGAAACGTTAGAAGAGGTTTTTATAATAGGCTCGGATATTGTCTAGCCGCGCAGGGAGGACTTTTCGAACATTTGCTCTAATTTCTTTTTGACTGGGAGAATCTTTTTGGTTTTTAGAATGTATTATTTTATTTTTAGAACTTGCTTTTATTTTGTTTCTCCTTATTATTTTCATTGTAACACGTTGTTAGTGATAAATCTGAGCAGTTGAAAATAAAACGCTCTAATTTATCAGTGACAAAAAACAAGAAAATTACGTTATCAAAATTTGCGTATTTATTGAAACTTTAAAATCCGCAAAAAACACTACAAAAACAATGCGGATCACGCACCACGCCGAACTCACTTGTTTGGTTATGTGTACCAACACCGGCGATACGAAGACATTTGATTGGAAGGGGATAAAGGCCATTTTCCCAACTAATACAAAAGCGATTTCCAAGTTACCTGAAACTGTGAGATGGTTGTGTGAAGAAGCTAGAAATACAAAATGTTTTGAAAAGGCTCCCCCTTATCCCGCCCAAGGGATTGCTAGTATATACCAACTTGACTTGACAGTTTGCGTGTTTAGATGGCCGCGGAATATTCCGTGTATGACTCGCGCAAGTAGAAAAAATATTAAAAAAATACTTTTTTGCTACGACCGTGCGTATTTACCCATTTCACCGCAGGCATTTTAATTTTGAAAGTGTCACTTTCCCGCGCTAGTGCGGGAAAGTAAAACTATGCTAATTTTGACGTTTTTAGATAGTTTTTTACCTCGAAAGTTATAACTATCTCTAAGGTAGACTGTAGGTAATTTACCAGATATTCCATCTAATAAAATATAGATTATTTTCAGCTTTTTTTCTAATTTTAAAAATAAAACAGAATAATGGACATAATTTTTCTATTTTTGTGTTCCTCCCTGTACAGGGTGGTCCAAATTCGAGGGGCCTCTATAGCTTTGGGCTTTTGCAGCATAGTTAGCCCAAAACTAAAAACTGCATTGCGATATGTCAAAGCATTTCTGAGCTACAGGGTGATTCTAAAAATGTGCGTTTCTAAAAACCCTCTACAACTTTTTTATTTGTAAAGATTTTTATTAAAAACATTTTTTGAAGATTTTTTAAGGACAAATCTACCTGTTTCACCGATTTTGTCTTAAAGCCTTTAGTTCACGAGATATAACACAAAGTTACATTTTTTTAAATGGGATACCCCAATTAAAAAAAAAATAGTTTTGTAACAAAATTTTCTGCTAAACCATGTGTCATACACCTATTTTTATTAAGTTGTTAAACAGATATCTGCAATTTTTAATAATTACCATAGTAGGCTGTGTTTAATTCTGACCTATGCAGTTTTAGGGTATCTATCTAGGTAGCTATGATCAAATAAAAACAATTAACATGATAAACGAGCCCTGTACAGGGGGTACTACAAATTCGAGGGACCTCTATACCTTTGGGCTTTTGCAGCATAGTTAGCCCAAAACTAATATACATGTTACGGACTCGATTTTCAAGAGAAGTCGAAAACTAAAAACCGCATTGCGATATGTCAAAGCGTTTCTGAGCTACAGGGTGATTCTCAAAAATGTGCGTTTCTAAAAACCCTCTACAACTTTTTTATTTGTAAAGATAGAGATTTTCATTAAAAACATTTTTTGAAGATTTTTTAAGGACAAATCTACCTGTTTCACGGATTTTGTCTTAAAGCCTTTAGTTCACAAGATATAACATAAAGTTACATTTTTTTAAATGGAATACCCCAATTTTTAAAAAAAAATTAGTTTTGTAATAACATTTCCTCTTAAACGATGTGTCATACACCTATTTTTATTAAGTAGTTAAACAGATATCTACAATTTTTAATAATTATCTATCTAGGTAGCTATGATCAAATAAAAACAATTGCCAGTATAAACGAGCCCAAGTGTCAAAAGTGGCGTCTTTGTCAAGATATAAAAATGTTTTAAAAGTTTGAAAAAAGTACGAAATGATAAAATGTTATATTGAAAGTAACGAAAATCGACAGACGGTGCGTTAAATCTATATTTCCAGAGATATCCAGAAAGAAGGCAACCTAGCTCAAAACTATTTTTGAAGTTAAAATGCCATCTACAAAAATACGGATCCTTTACGAAACCGCGGCCTAGGACGTATAGAAGCCTAGCCAGAGATAGAGAGTTGGAAGAACTAACGGTTCTAGGAGAAATAGAAATTAACCCGAATACTTCCACCCGGGCTATGGAGAGAAACACTGGAATTCCACGCAGCAATGCCGTTCGGGTGCTTAAAAAACACAAGTTTAGCTGACGTGCATTTTGCAAGTGGTACCTAAATAAAAGCCAAGAAGACCCCGATTTTGCCAGAAAAGTTATTTGGACGTATGAGGCAACGATTTCTAGTGATGGAATATTCACCAGATATAACTGCTATTACTGGAAACAGCAAAATCCCCATATTATGGTGGAACAAGCGAATCAGGGAAGGTTCAGTTTTATGGTATGGATAGACATCTACAGAGGACAAATTATTGGGCCATATATTTTTGATGGAAATTTAAAAGCCGAAAGATACCAACAAATTTTAGAAGAGCAGGTGATTCCGTTTATCGACAATTTGCCACTTCAGCAAAATAATGAGCTATACTTTCAACATGACGGTGCACCACCTCACAATGCACGAGACATTACTAATTTGTTAAATATTGTGTTTGCCGAAAACTGGATCGGAAATAAAGGTCCTATATATTGGCCCCCCAGGTCTCCAGACCTGACCCTTTGCGACTTCTTTTTGTGGGGGAGAGTCAAAGACTTTGTATTTTGAAATCGCCCAACTACTAGAAGGGAATTGGAAGAGGCACTTCGTACTGCATTCAGGCAGCTTCGTGCGGTAGAATTAATGCAGAAAATAGCGTCAAGAGAAGATGTAGGATATGTTTACAAGAAAACGGCCGTCAATTTGAGCATTTGTTTAAGAATGAAAGAAAATTGTTAGATGTAGATTTTAGGTGTTACATAATTTAATTAATAAAAATTTTAAATAAACACTTTTAATAATTTTATTTTTGTTTATTATTTTAGGGTTGGTAATTATAGCAAACTAGAAATTAAAGTTCGAGCCCCTCGTGTCATACATATCATGGCTACTTGATTTTGTATGTTTGTATTTACACATTTAGGGCGCGCACAGTGCCTACTATGGTAAATATCAAAATATGCAAATATCTTTTAAACTATTTAATAAAAATAGGTGTATGGCACATCGTTCGACAGGAAATTTTATTAGAAAACTGATTTTTTGAAAAATTGAGGGTATCCCATTTAAAGAAATATAACTTTGTGTGATATCTCGGGAACTAAAGGCTTTAAGAGAAAATCGGTGAAACAGGTAGATTTGTCTTTAAAAAATCTTCAAAAAATGTTTTTAATGAAAATCTCTATCTTTACAAATAAAAAAGTTGTAAAGGGTTTTTAGAAACGCTCATTTTTGAGAATCACCCTGTAGCTCAGAAACGCTTTGACATATCGCAATGCGGTTTTTAGTTTTCGACTTCTCTTGAAAATCGAGTCCGTAACATGTATATTAGTTTTGGGCTAACTATGCTGCAAAAGCCCAAAGCTATAGAGGCCCCTCGAATTTGGACCACCCTGTACAGTCACGTAACATAACAACTATCAAACCACGCTACGACGGGTGGCTTGGCATAGTGCTATAGTAACCAAGACGTGTTATTGTTTATAAAACGTCAAAGATATTCAAAGCGCGTGCTTTAAATGACAGTACGGACTTTTTTAATTTCAACTGCGATGGATTTATCGGATGACGCAGTACCCTCTCCAGATAGGACGATCAACTCATACCGATTTAGTGTCCTTTTATCCACCTTCGCCGCCATTTTCACTCAAAACTGACAGATAATCCATTAGTTTTCTGTCAAAATGGCGGCGAAGGTGGATAAAAGGACACTAAAACGATAAGAGCTGATCGGCCTATGTGGAGAGGGTACTGGATGACGAACTGCCCGACGCCATTTTGAAGGCTGCAGGTGTAAGGCGAAAGGGGTGAAAATCTACAAAGTATCGGTCGTAGAAAAAATAATGTTCCTAACTCATGCGTAAAGTATCTTTCCCGCTCTTGACTGCTTGCGTGAACTCAGCGTCGTTCGGGTCAACAGCAGTCGCGTACGGAAAAGTATCACTTTCCGCACTTGTTATTAATATAACTATTTAATTTTAGAACAAAAATAACATTTAACTAGTTTTTTACAATTTATTAAATTAAACGGAGGCGAACTTGGACCAAAACGGTACCCTAAACACGCCATTAGAAAACGGCTGGAATAAGAAGGCGGCGGCGCGGCGATCGCTATACCATTTACAAGTACAACAAAGAGAGCTTTACCCTTTTTTCTGAGGGCTTATTTGGGACGCCATGAATAAGCGAAACTGAGGTAGTCTTATTTGGCAGAGGACATGGATTTGCAGTACCTAGTTTTATATACAGAGACGTTTTTTGTAGCAGGATGGACATCAAGCGTTGGTACAGGCACCAAATTTATTATTTAACTTGCCCACCTAAAAGTTCCGGACTAAAAATTTAGAAGCCATAAAATTATGTACCACATTTTTTTGACTTTGTTCTAGTTTCATTTATATTGTGCCTTTTCGGATATACTTATCATGTACTATAAATATTTCTGAAGTATTATACTTTTTATGTTCCTTTTAGGAATATTCGAAGCATTGTGCACAAAAGAATATTTTTCACATTATACGCATGCTCAAAAAATTGCGTTCTTTCGTATGTATATAGCTAAAAATAATTTTTATTGTTAAGTGGTCCTTAAAGGGTGAGGGTTTTCACGACTTAATTAGGCGATTCGTGCATAAATTTCCAAATCGACCGGCTTATCCTATGCTTCAAACGGTCCTTAACCACAGTAGGGATCCAGCAATTTCACTTCACAAAAAAGTACCAAATTTCGCTCACCTCACCTCACGGTTGGTCAAGAATAAGCGTCCTGATACAGCTAATTTATTTTGGCAAAGTTGTTTGTTATACGAATCCTTCATTCTAAAAAAAATACATTCAGTATTAACATTCCAACATTATCGTACTAAAAAAACTTTGAGCTATACATAATAAAATTAAGTTTTCTTTTTTGCTTTGTAAACCTATCTAAGATAGATTCTAAATCCAGGTTCATTGAACGATCAAAAGCGCCAAGCTATTAAGTCTCTCTTCTTCTACCGTAGACCGAAGATAAGTTTTCAGTGGAGAAACTTCTTTCGGTGGTAGCAACCAAAACAGGAAGAGAAGACCCATTTTTAATGCGTTGCAGATATTGGGATAATCATGTTTACTACACAGTGTCAAGGCTGTTAAGTCATCATAGCATTTACTATTTAAAGTTTCGTTTTTAAACAATGTTAATTCTCTCATTAACACTGTGTGAGAAGGGTTGTTTAAAACTGCGACTAATTATTCTATAATTTTTGTTACCATTTCTGATATTTTTTCTGCGTCGCATCTTTGAAGGGTCGTTGAAATGTATTATTATAAATGTAATTTGTCTCGACTCTACTGCTCACAAAATATTGCGATGTTTCCTTCTTTTTACTCCTCCGTCACTTGCCGATGCTTGATCACTCTGTCTCGATCCATCAATTTCCTTATTTAATAAAAATCTTTCCATCTTGTGACCAACTTTTTACGAAAAAACGAAGCAACGGATCCGATATTGGAACGTTTATGTGTCCTGAGTTCGTAAATTACAACACTTTGTATCACTACTAAAACTCTATAGTCCAAATTCCAGGGAGTTGAGCACAAAAAAACGGGCTGACACTTTGAAATTTTTATCATAGGTAGAGATAGGTTTAGGGATACCAAAAATACATAATTGCCACCTATAACGTGGAGCATTACAATATGGCAACACTGTAAACATCAAAACTTTAATAGCTTTATTTCAAAATCTGTAAGTCCCATCAAGAAAATTTTTTCTTGGTATGTAAGCAAAATCTGGCCCCTTTATACGAAAAATAACAGAATTGTCATATGTCATCTAAAAATAATAGAAATATGTCATCCAAAAAACTCGAACGACTATTTTTTTGTGATTTTTAGAACGACTCCTAGAGGACAAAGATGGCAATAAATTTTATTTTTATTCTTTACATTATTTCAGCAATTATTATAAACAAAAAAAAATGAAGGTGTGACCTGAGTTCACTTTGAGAAGTAATTGCCGGCCATTTTAAACACACCTCTATCTCCTATATGTTTCCCAAAGTGTGCGCCGCGGCGCGCCGGGAAACCAGGGTCGCCGCTAGGCGCTCCTGATAAGGTAGAATTTGAGTGACGTTTGGCAATGCCGGCGCCGCATCCGCTATTAATCGAGCCTCGAGCCCGAGAGAGCAGAGCAAGTTTCTAGAATTTCCAGAAGCCCGTATTCGACCTGCGCGTCGCTCAACGAGAATTTTCGCGACCCTCTTTTACCGTAAAGGAATTGTAAGCGGTTGAACTGTTATGATAAATAAAAGTAGTAATAAAGAGTTTTAGTAGTGATACAAAGTGTTGTGGTTTACCAATATGTTCCAATATCGGTTCGGTTGCTTCGTTTGCAACATCCTATTTATGCGAAGCTGGATTTTCAGCTGTAGTTGTGATAAAGAGCAAATATCGTTCAAAGATCAACGTGGAATGAGAGTGGAAGTGTCAAGCCTTATTCCTCGCTTTGAAAAAATGTGTGCAGATCACCAAGCTCACCCATCGCACTGATTTTTTTTCCTTCAATAATAATGTATTCTTGTGTGTTAGTTTAATAATAAACCTATATGAGCGTTAGATTGAAGTTGTTTTCATTCATGTGTTTTGTAACTACTGCCAATATATTTACAATGGTGTTAAATAAAGTGTTGTACAACGCTTGCGCTTTGCTACTATACGGTAGGCAAGTTGCAAAGCACATATTTTATACATTATACATATACAACACTTTGTTGGACACAACTATATATGCATATTGCGAGTAGGGGCGCCCTGACAAAATACTAAACCTGTAAGTGCGCCGCAAAGCTGAAAAAGTTTGGGAACCATTGTCCTATACTATAAACGGTTGGACTGAAATATATAAAAAAAACACATTTTTTAATGTAAAAAAAATAAATCAAATGAATTTTTCTAAAAACCAATTGGTGTAAAAAAATCCCACGATAATGAAAAAATTAACGGGTTTAAAGTGATTTAAAAATAAGTTTAACTGTTTTTGATGTCACGAGGTTTCTAATATGTGACTCAAAAATTATCAAATTGGAAGAAAGGATTCATCATATAAGTACTAGAAAATTCAGCTGTATAATTTGTGCTGCGTCTTCGATATTTTTAGCACACGTATTATGGGTAATCTTAAGAATAACAAAAATACAGTGGCTTGCGCAGAAATTGTTTACGGGGGTGGACTTAGTAATAGTCTCATATAACCATTCGATTATTATTTTTTAGGAAAGTTAAATCTTTAGGAGTAGCTACATATTCAATGGCTCAAGGGGGGGGGGAGGTTGAGCTCCGCCCTACCTGCGTCACTGGAAAAGACAACGCTATAAAATATAACCATCTGTATCAAATTAAAATATATTTTTTTGATTAGCCAAGTCGTTTCACCTCACCGATTAAAAAAGCTCATACTCACGTTTTTGTCTCTGAGGGTTCTACCCAGAAACATTCGTAACTTTGACAATCACCAGAAATATCTAAAATAAGAAGAATAACCGTTCAAAAGATCTTGTGTGGAAATAACGAAAATTCAAACTTGGATGAGCCCTCCACAAGGAAAAAACAAAGGACCGAAATGAAAAGAGAAATGATTAAACCATGTTTCACCCTGAGTAACCAGCGTGGGCTCATCAGTGGTTATACTGGTCACCCTCCCCATACATCATTAAACACCATCATACACTTTGATATGTCCTGGCGTGTTAATTTTCCTAAGGCAACTGAAACAAAAAAATTTCAAAAAACCTCCAAATCAGTTATTTCAACCGAAAAGAAACTAACAAACAAAAGATCTTGGGTGGAAATAACGAAAATTCAAACATGGATGAGCATCTCACAAGGAACACACAAAGGACCAAAGCAAAAAGAGAAATGATTAAGCAATGTTTCGCCCTGTGTAACCAGCATGGGCTCATCAGTGGTTTCACTGGTCACGCTCCCGATACATCAATAAACATCATCATATACTTTGATTTTCAACTTTGAATCACTCGCAAATAGGCATCGTTCCGCATTGGTACCTATCCAAGTTACCTGATACAGATTCGTCGTTATTATTTCCAATAGGATTATGCTCCTAAGGCACTCAAAACAAAAAAAAAAGTTAAAAAAAAAACCTCCAAATCAGTTACTTCAACCGAAAGGAAACTAAAAAACAAAATGTCAAAAGATCTTTGGTGGAAATAACGAAAATTCAAACTTGGATGAGCATCCCACAAGGAACACATAAATGACCAAATCGAAAAAGAAATGATTAAACGATATTTCGCCCTGGGTAACCAGCGTGGGCTCATCACTGGTTTCACTGGTTACCCTCCCTATACATCATTAAACACCATCATACACTTTGATTTCCAACTTTGAATCACTTACAAATATGCATAGTTTTGGAGGATTTTGAAATAAAGCCATTTAAAGTTTTAATATTTAAAGTGTTGCCATATTGTAATGCTTATAGGTGGCAATTTTGTACTTTTGGTATCCCTAAACATACCTCTGATAACCTATGATGAAAATCTCAAAGTGTTTTTTTTGTGAGGTCCTATATTTTAACTCTAATCTTAAAACATATTTTCGTATGAACTCCTTTAAGTTACCCAGGCAAACCTATTTTTCTTACCTACAAATAATTGAAATTATAATATTATAATAGCTTGAAACAGAAATTTGAAAATTAGCAAAAATACCTTATTTTTTACTGTTCCCTGTATAAAAACTAGGTATCCGCTAACAGTAACAATAGACTTTTGCGTACAGCTTGTGTTCTTTTTAGCAATTTTAGACACTTTTCTTTCGTTTATTCTAGAGAGACCCGTATTTTCTTAATTGGCTATTTTTCTCACTTTGACAGCGCATATCTCAGAAACTGGTCATAGAAACGAAATAAAAATTACCCATTTGCTTAACTAGCATGAGTTATACAACACATTGAAAATTAATTGAGATATGTTTTATAGGAGTGTCCAGTGCGTGGTTCTTTAATGATTTTAAAACTTTGATAATGTTCAGGTTGAGGCGGGCGTCCTCCGCGCCCCGCCCCCCCCCCCGGGATCCGCCATTGCTCAACCAATACCATAATTTTGAAAATTATGGATGCATAACTGGTTGTAGACCGTGTAGACATGATGCAGGTCATAAACCGTGTTCGATAAGGACGATTTCTAAGGAGGTGTTAAAAGTAAAAAGTATTAAAAAAGTATGAATTTAAAGGTAAAGTGCTCTCAGGACTTGTTCGAAGATGATTATTTTCGTCGCATGCAGCAACTATGACAACACAATATCCTCAAAAGTTAAACTCCGATTGAAAGAAACTCAATGTTTCCTTGATTTACCTTCACAGGAATCGCGGGTGTAATAAAAGCAAATATTTCGGGAATGGTTATTAATAAGAATGAGAGAAAGTAAAAAAACAATATGACGGATGAACCGTTAACTTAATAATAAATAGTGGCCTACCTTCTGTGCTGTCTATAAGGTAAGAGAGCGTTAGCTTCGTTTCAGCTCTCCAGGCAGCAGTCTATATGCAGTAAAGTATAGTGGGGGACGCCATACACACAGGCGAGAACCGATCGCGCGGACTTGGCCTATACCAAAACCCAAGGGTTCATATAACTCGAATTTAAATAATTAATAAAATAATAAAAAATTGGTAAAAATACTGGATTTTAACCAAAGTAAACAAAATATGTATTCTAGTATTGAGAAATACAAATAAGGAAATATTTGTAACTAATACGAAATTACCCAAAACAGAACATACCGCCCATCAAATACAATAGTATTTTCCGAAGAAATAAAACAAAGGAAAAATAAGAAAAAAATTGTAATATTAATAAAAATTATATTAATTGTGATTAATTGACCGGTAGAGGACATATCTTTCCAACCGGACGTTTAACTAACCCATTTTTGGTTCGGAGGGTAACAACACGCGTAACCCCGTCATTACCAGGATGAATCGAATGGATCCGACCTAATCCTTCCTTCCTTCCTAGTTCCTTCCTTCAGCACAACCAGAGCCCCAGGAGTGATTAAAGTAGAATATGTATTCCATTTGGCTCTTTGCTGTAGGGAACGAAGGTATTCTCTATTTTTTCCAAAATGTTTAGTGCATTTGCGTCAATAGCTGCCACCCGTCAGGAATAGAAGTAACGTCTGAATCAGGAATGGCTGATAAGGGGGCGAGGGCCAAAAAGTGTCCGGGTTTTAAGCTAGAGAGGTCATTCGGATCGCTGCTGAGAGAGCAAAGAGGTCTTGAATTAAGAACCGGCCCAATTTGAGTGAGGACGGTATAAAATTCCTCAAGGTGTCCTACGATAATTTTAGTGGAGTGAGTTTTTACGCTTTTTATGCCAGCCCCGTGAAGCCCGCCAAAGTAAGGAGCAGAGGGGGGCATAAATTGCAACTCGATTAACTTTTCAGTAGCTGCATTAGGCATATGTTCAGCCAAATAATTAGCGCAGCCTACATAGTTTAATCCATTATCACTGTGGAGCTTGGACACAAGGATGCAAGTAAAGCAGCGGTAGATAAATGTGATACTAATTCTAGGTGCAAACATTTAGTAGAGCAACACACAAACAGGGACAAATATGCCTTTTGCGTGCGGCAACCCCTATATCGGGACATTAAGCTCTGAAACGGACCTCCAAAGTCTACAGAAGTACACTGAAAAGGCTATTATTTTAGGATTTACCCTGAAACAGCGAAAACATTTATGAACAACTCGTCTTAAGGCACGATTGTATTATGACCCTTTGCCACCATGAAAATGGTCGCCCTTTCTTCCGACAATGGTTCATCAAGCTCACAAAGCTCATTTTTAGGCAATTATGAGGAAAATATGGGACGACTGGCAAGGTCATTTGGGTTATCCTCGGATTTAATGTGAAACCAATAATCAGGAGCAACATGGTCTTGGATCTGACTCACTCTGTTTGACACAAAGGTACACCAGCGGTGAGGCGATGACTTTATCCAACGCAAGACAATAGTTGAGTCAGACCAAGCATAGATTTTATGCACATCGGGTATATTATAAAAATTCAGTACATATTTGAGTAATTCAGAAGCCATTAAGGCGGCACTTAACTCCAACTTGGGAAGACTAAGCCATTTTAGTGGAGATACTTTGCTCTTAGCATAAAGAAGGTAAGTAGAAATTTGACCATCTGACGCCACTAGACGAGAATAAATACAACTTCCATAGTCTAGTTCGGAGGCGTCGCCAAAGGCATGAAACTGCAAGCCAATATAAGTAGAGATGAAACAATAGCGGGGTATGTCTAGTGTGGACAAACTTGTCAAATCATTTTTATAGTCGATCCCCTTTTCGACAATATCGGCGGGCACGTCACTGTCCCAATCGATTCCACGAGCCCATAGAGACTGCATGAGCTGCTTAACTAAAAGAGTTATAGGACGGAGTAGTCCAATAAGATCAATTATTCTAGAGATTTCAGAAAATATAGCCCTCTTTGTACAAACGGAACTAAAAAGATGTATATCATAGGAGAAAATATCCTTCGCAGAAGACCATCTGAGTCCCAAAATTTTTAGGTTAAGATCAGATTTAGTGTCAAGTACTAAAGGTTTCTTTAAAACATTCAATCAGTTGGTTTTTAATATCCACAGCATCCTCTAAACTTTCACAGGATATACAAACATCATCTATATATATATTTGCGACTCTAATATTGCCGCAGCCTTATGAAATTTATCTTTACCTTCAATTGCTAACTGTAGAAGACACCTTAGAGCAAGGAAAGGCGCAGAACTAAGTCCATAAGTAACAGTTTTGAATCTGAACTCTTGTACAGGTTCTCTAGGGGAAAATCTCCATAAAATGCGGTGATAATCCTGGTGACTAACAAGAACAAGTATTTGGCGATACATCATCTTGACATCAGCAGTGAAGGCTATAGGAAATCGGCGAAAACGCTACAAAATACTCGAAATTTCATTTTGTAGTTTAGGACCATTTAACAAAGTATCATTTAAAGATTGACCTTGAGGACGACAAGAGGCGTCAAAAACCACGCGTAATGCAGTAGTCGTACTATTAAGATTCGTAACCCCATGGTGGGGGATGTAATAATGACGTTGCAAAACATTTGACACAGGAGCGGACACAGGTTCCATATACTCAAGCTCCAAGTATTCCTTCTTAAACTTAGAATAGGTCTTAAATAGTGAAAGATCCTTAAGAAGACGGCACTCTAAGCTATAAAATCGCTTTAATGCAATTAAGCGTGAATCAGAAAATAGCGGCTCTCCATTAGAGAATGGTAGAGTAACCATTAAACGAGCTTGAGGCGTACGGGAATGAGTCTTATTAAAAGATATTTCAGCGGGATCATCAAGGACTAGTGAAGACTTGCTCCTTGAAACTTCCTACATTTTCCAAAATATTTGTAAGTAGTGTCCAAAATGAATAAGGACTTGTTTGTTTTATTGGACTGATTTTACCATTACCACCCAGCCAAATAATGTATTGAATGCAATAGGTTCGAACTCGTTACCATGCACTTTTTCTGGAAACAAAATGAAAAGAAATACATCGCAACCAATCAAGGCATCTATGGACCCAGGAGTATTATAGATATCATCAGAAAGCTTTAAGTGACTAAAATGCGGTCAATTTTTGTGCTGAAAAGATGTGGAAGGCATAGACGAGCAGATCTGGGGTAAAATGATACACTCCATAGTGAAGGAGGGTGTATCCGTACCAACTGGGCAGACTGTACAACAGGTAACACCATTAGACGATACAGACGAATGTTGAGACGAGAACGAGATAATCCTAATTTCCAAAACCTTGTTCAGATATAAAATTACCTTGGCTTCCACTGTCCAGTAGTACCCTAAATGTAAACGTAGCAGAATTTACAGAAGTACCACAATATGGAGGGACCACTTTCATTATTTTACGGTGCCTCAAAATGAAGTAAAGAATGATGGCGGTGCATACACGAAGTACAAGTCTTATAAGAATTGCATTTAGAAAATTTATGAGATGAATTCAAGTAGTTTACACACATACGATTGCGTTTCACTAGCATGTAGCGCTCATGAGGAGCTCAGATACCACAATTGGGGGTAGATCCACTATTAGAAGGGGTATTAGTAAAAAATGCTTGGATAGGGTCACCATTACTCTTAAAATTTAGCTTATTAGGGCGGTTGTTAGCAAGAGGTTTGTTATTCCAACTCGGTCGAACATTTTTTGATTTATTTTCTTCCTAAGTATAAGTCAATGTATCTAAAACCTTACACCTATTATTTAGAAAGACCTTCAACTGTGGGAAATTAGGCATATCGAATTTGGCACGCTCCATTTCAAATCTTTGCAAGGTATCAGAATCAATTTTTAATAGGAGTAAATTAAAAAGTAAAAAATCCCATTCTGTAGTAGGAAAGTTCGGCATTTTTAAGGCCTCTACGTTTTCGCAAAATTTGTCCGAGACATTCCGTAATGCACGATTATTGGGATTCGAAATTTTGGAAATATTCATTATTTCATTAAAGTAATGAGTGGACAAAAGCCGTTTATTGTCCTATCTTTTCACTAAAGTATCGTACGCGACGGCATAATTGTCGTCCGTTAGGGGAATATTTTTTAATAAATTAAGTGGTTCCCCAGTAACGAAGGTAAGCAGTAACTGGAACTTTTGTGAATCGGAAAAATGATTTAGGTTATGGACAGCGCTCCTATATAAATAAAAAAATGTTGGCCATTGTTTTAAATTTCCTGACAAAACCGGTATATCTAAGCGCGGAAGGTTAAAGTTTATGTTTGGCATCGGATTTGGATTTAAACCTGGTGGTGAGGGCGGTACCATCATTTATATCGGACTTGATACACAGTTCATTCAAAATGCCTTTAATTGAGAAATATTGGTCGTTAATTTCAATTCGAATTAGCTCCTGCTGCTCGAGAATTTCTTCTGTCATCTTTTTATCCGAAACGATGTCCATATGCAAGCGGTCAAACTCATTATAAGTAGATTCTAAAGCCGAATACCGTATTTTAAAGTCATTAATTTTAGAAGAGAGAGAGAGAGAGTTCTTAATTTTTTTTTAGTCTTTTAAAATAATAGAAAACTTAAAAGTAAGTTCTGGCCAAATACTTCCAATTTATGTGCCATGTTGCAAAATGTTATTATTCACTATATTCCCTCCGATGTCCTCCACAAGAGCATTTTCAAAGGTATCTCATTTTTAATGCACATATTATGCAATACAGTGCATGCACACACAACTTTTGCCACTGTGACTGGAGCATAGTGCAATACTCTGTCTTTGCAGAGGTATCGAATTCGGTTTTTTAGAAGACCAAATCTTCTCTCTGTAATAACTCATTCTTTCATTAAATCTAGCCTCTGGTGACAGGCGCAGGTTCTGAAAGGTAGAGGTCGATAAGCCAGGGTCTCAATGGATAGCAGCAGTAGCTGGTTATAAATTTCGTATAATCCTTTAATATAGACCTGTCTTCTATTTATTTTTATGTCACTCATGGCTAAAATTATTTTTAAGAAACTCTCTAATATTCAAAAAATTACCAAAAAAGCAAAAACCTCGCAAATATAATTATGTTAACAAAAAAAACTAATACTGTACCAGCATACGTCCTCGAGACTGCACCAATATAACATCACATGTAAATCCTTATCTTTTTCTCAAAACCGCGCCCGACTTTATACATATAAGTGCTAAATAAAATACCAAATACAAAATAATAAATCAAGTTATATTTATTCAATACTGAAAAACTCAAAAAGTTGTAAAATAAAAATTCTTATTATTTTTAATTTTGAAATACCGATTCTTTAAGAAAAATCCGACTCGAAGGACCATATGAAAGAAACTCAATGTTTCCTTGATTTTCCTTCACAGGAATCGCGGGTGTAATACTGGCAAATATTTCGGGAATGGTTAATAATAAGAAATAATGATAGAAAGTAAAAAGCAATATGACGGATGAACCCTTAAGTTAATAATAAATTCTGTGTGGTCCATACAATAAAGTATAGTGGGGGTCGCCATACACACAGATGAGAACCAATCGCGCGGACTTGGCCTATACTAAAACCCAAGGGTTCATATAACGCGAATTTAAATAATCAATAAAATAATAAAAATTTAGTAAAAACACTGGATTTAGACCAAAGTAAACAAAATAACTATTCTAGTATTGAGAAACATAAATAAGGAAATATTTGTAACTATTACGAAATTACCCGAAACGGAACACCGAAAAATATCTTGAACTTAATGAATGAATGAAATAAAAATAAAATGAATTAAACTTGAATTAATTAGGAAGCACGGGTAGTTTCAAATTACCTTCGACAAATATTTCCAGAACAAACTATTTCTACATATGTAAATCTCTTGGCCACCGAGATCTCTCGATTAAGTGCCTTTGATTTTTTGAAGGGGTGAGTGGAAAGGCGTATTTTTTACTTTCCCGGATTTAAGACCGTTAACTCTTGACGAGTTAAGGGCCAAAATTGGAAATATAGCTCTCATACTTACCTCTGAAATTCTTGCAAATACCCGCTGAGATTTTTATGATTGGCTGGGACAAAACACTAGATTTTCGTGAATGAAAGATGATTTTCGGAAAGCCTTTAAGCATTCAAAAAAATTATAAACAAAAAGGAATGTCATACGCTTTTTGTAACCACTAACGTCATCTTTTCGATATTACCGCAAACAGAAATGACGTCGATATTTCACGGACAAAGTTTCAGAATCAGAATTGTGCTTTACTGTCGAAGTCAGTATATAACTTTTTGACAAAGCTTAAAAATTTTAAAAGTAAGAATAAACTAAAATATACATCAAATAATACACAACACAAAATACACAAAAAGGTGAAATCTACATCCATAAAGTTCACACAACAAAAAAAAAATAAAAATACTTTTACTCTTTCGTGAATCCGCGAAAAAATTCTTCAATACTATAGTATGGTTTCTCCCAAAGAAAATTTTTAAGTCTTCTTCTGAATTCTTTTAGGCATTTTGTGATGTAATGATGGTGAATTTTGGTATTGTGAAGAGGCAATTTATTATCCTCAGTTTGACGTGTTAGGTAGTACCGACATAATTATTTTTATTTTTATGAATTAAGGAGGAGGTCTCCAAAATAAAGACACATGTTAATGTTAATATTGCTTGCTCAATAAAAAGTGATTTCAGACTCACATCGCAAAGACAACAAACCGCCTTTTTTGCAATAAAAAAATCAGAACAAAAAGATACCCACTACAAAATCCCCAAAACGCAACACCATATTATTTTCTTATTTTTGAATAAAACAAAGCAATGTAAATGTTTTGAGCTACGGCGGTCCCAAGTTCCTTTTTTGTAAAACGTATTGTATAACACCCTGATGACAATATTTTGCTTAAAGTAAAAATATGATTTTCAAATTTTAAGGAACAATCAAGTCCTAAAAACTTAATACATTATCTCTGTTCTAAAAGATTGTCACCAATATTATCTAAGGTACATTTAAAAGTTACTATGTTTTTTTTTCTGAATTAAAAACCAATTTGTTTGCGTCACACGATTGTTTTATCTTTTCTAAATCTTTGCTGAATCTAATCTGAAGCATATTTACATCTCTATGATGTGATAAAGTCATATTATCGTCAGCAAAAGTGACCATTTTCCCCTCTATATCCATTTGCAACCAATCATGGCACGCTACAATCAATGCCCTTCTCTCCAGAAACCAAATCAGACAGAACACTTCTAACACCATACCTATCCAGCTTCGCCAGCAGTACTCTGTGATCAACACAGTCGAAGGCCTTAAAAAGGTCGCAGAATATAGCGGCAGCCGTTTCTTTTTCATTAAGGTTTTTTATAAAGTGATTTTAAAAAAGAGAAAATTGCATCCTGCGTACTTAAGCCTTCCCTAAAACCAAACTGATAGTTTATAATAATATTATAAGTATTAGATGCTTGCTAATTTTGGAGAGTGTTGTTAAAATTGAAATTGTCCTAAAATTCGAAGGTTCCACACATGATCCTCCTTTGTACAGCGGAATAACCTTAGTAAATTTAACACTATCCTGTTTCCTAACTTTTGTAGTAAGCACGTCGTACACGTGCAAATCTTGTAATCTAACTCTAAAATAACTGAACCTTCTTTTTTCACTAAAAATTCCAAAACAACGCAAATATGATATGGCAACAAATTGTTGATATCGTTCAAAAAGTAGGTAGGACTCCTCAAAACTAAACATTTTCTATAAATAACCAACAAATTATGCAAAAAAAAATACTTTAAAAAAAACGGATGAAAAAAAGAAGCAAGGAGAAAATTCTGCGTTGGAGTGTGACAAGATATCAATTATTTAGAACAGCCTTAAAAAGAGTAAGAATTAATCGCTAAGATAATACCAAATCTGCGATAGTACAGAAAACCCAAAGAAGAAAAATGAAAAACTGTAATTTGATAAAACATAATTTTTTGTTTTTTTTTTAACTTTAACTGTTAAAGTGGGATTTTTCGTCAAAGAAATTAATAAAACTTAACTTTTTTATTCTTTAAGTTGCTCATTCATACCGTTAAGCTTTTTCATCAAGGTCACGTCTTTAGCATGTATAACGTTCAGACATGACGCTAACCTAGGTAGTATAGCGTCTACGGCATGTTGCTAACGTGAAGATATACTAAAATATGGAGCGAGTTTTGTCGACGGGAGTCAAAAACTCAATAAATTGATACAAATACAAACGGCCAAACTAAACAAAGCAAGACAGAAACACATGGTAATAGAATGTAAAAGACAGAAACCGCGCCAGAAAATTCATTATCACCAACTTCAAGTGTCTTATAATGCTGAAGGGGAACAATTGCACCTATTGACCCCCGGATCCGCGCCCGAATTATTTCATTTATTTATTTATTTATAGTTTACAAAATTCATAGTTTAACAAAATTATGTTAACAGAGCCTCTGTTTGCCCTGTGCGATGAGTCCTGGGACTTATGTGCAAGTTAAAAAGCGAGGTTGTGTTTGTTTATTATTTTAAACTTAACACTTTAAATATAGTAAAAAAAACTAAGACTAATAACCTATAGTAACTAAATGTATGAACAAAATTTATTTTAAATTTACTTCCTTTTTTGTTATTTCCTGTTATTATATGTTAATGTTTTTTTTTGTGAGTAATTAATTGCTATTTTTAACTATTATCTTTTCTTCCTTAATCCATTCTATAAGTTGCTCTTTGATTTTGTTGTCTGGTCGGTGTTTAAGATCTTTTGGCATTTTATTATAAAGGACTGGTCCAATGTAACTGTTGTGTTTTTGTGTAGCAGTAAAATGAATCAAAGGAACATTTAAATTATTACATAGGTTAAACATTGTTGTAATGGATTTTTGTGATGACTTTCTGTAATTTGTTTTTTATCATGTACTTTAGAATCATTTTAGTGTAAGTTGCTTTATGGAGAGTAATAGACTTTCTTAGAAAAAGAGGTCTGTGGAAAATGACTTATTCTTAAACATTATCACTTTGTTAATACATTTTTGGGTTATTTCTAGTATGCTTGCAGCTTTTTGAGCTAAATTTCCCCAAAACCACTAAACCGTAACAAAGAATTGATTGTACAAGAGCCAAGTAAGTTGTTTTTGTTGTTTTAATGTCAAAGGCCTTTCGCAATTCATAAAATTTGTAAATAATTTTCCGGATCTTATCATTAGTGTATTCTGTATGTTCATACCAGTTTAAGTGTTTGTCAAATATAATTCCAAGATATTTAATTTTTTTGTCTGTAATATCTTTGTGTTACATTGGCAGTTTTGTCTATTGCAGGTTGACGTGTACAGTGTTATCAATAGGTCGCGAGGGGCTCTCTCCCTCATTGAAAAACAAAAAAAAATTGTTTTTTCCATGTTTAAACTAAGCTTATTGGCGTCTAACCAATTTTTTGTTAATGTTATAACTTCCTCTGCTTTGCAATGAGCGGCATCCCAACTGTCTCCCTCCACCAACAACAACTGATCATCTGCAAAATTTACTGACAAAGTGATTTTTAAAATTCTTGTTATTTGATCAACATGTCCCAAAAATAGTATTGGTCCCAAGATTGTACCCTGTGGCACACCATATTCCACTATTATTGGGTCACTTATGGATTCACCAATTCTAACCTGTTAAGTTCTTTTTGTTAAGTAACTTTTAAATAAATTATTGGTAACTCCATGTATGCCAATGTTATTAAGCTTGTTTAAGAGAATATCATGCGCTACAGAATCAAAGCCTTGGTTAGATCCAGAAAAATGCCTGTGCATTTAGTTTTTTTGTTAAAGCTTTCTGTAATGAACTCTGTGGCCTTAACAAGAGCATCTTAAATTCTGTGTTTAAATTTTCTCTAAATCCAAACTGATTTTTTGACAAAAGTTCGTTTTTTTCTAGATAATTTACAAGACGACTTTTCATACTCTCTTTAAATACTTTGGAGACGGAACTTGTTAGAGAGATCGGTCTATAGTTTGTAGTCATTTTTTTTTCCTTGTTGTTTATATATAGGTATTAATATTGAATTTTTTAGTACAGATGGAAATATTCCCGAAGTACATATCAAGTTTGTTATGTGCGTAATTGGCTTAACAATAAAGTTTAAGTTATCTTTCAACAGTTTGTTTGTAATCTCATCATCACCTGGAGCAGAATCGGTTTTAAATGACTTAATATTTTCACTTATTTCGTTAGTATTGGTGGGAGAGAAAAAAAATGAGTTTTTTGATGACTCATTTTTCTCAAACTGCGCTTTTGCACTATTAAATTTAATCCCGTCTGCAAGGTTTTTTCCCACTGTCGTAAAAAATTTATTAAATACCTCAGATACTTCCCTTTCATTGTGAATCTCATCTCCGTTTTCGTTTATAATTGTGTTTATCCTTTATTTTATGTTCTTTTCGTTAGTTACCGTTTTTATGACGTCCCAGGTTTTTTTAGGATTATTTAAATTTTTGTTGACAATGTTAGAATAGTATTTTTTTTTCAATTCCTTTCTATATTTTTTAGCTTTCCATTCTTTCTATGTGATGGGGGCTTATTGTACAAAGTTTTTTTAGTCTTTCTTTGTCTCACCGATTTTAAAAGTCCAGTTGTTATCCACGGCTGAATTTTGTATTGTTTATTTGGTATTTTTTCACGTGTAGTGCATTTTTTCTATTTTATTTATAAACTTTGGTTTGTTTTTATCATTTTCTTCGTTTTTTTAATTCAATATTTAGCAAAATGGGGTAGTTTTTTACAAAATAATGATCTAAACAGGAAGTTGTTTTTCGATCATGTCTAATTTTATAACGCGTAACATCATTAATTTCCAAATAAAATCCATGTTCATATAAAACGTTTAAATAATTTGAAACAAGCGGGTCATTTTTTGTGTATATTCCCACAAAAGATTATATAATCACTGTTTCCTTCAACATTATTTAATAGTAGGTTTTTCAAGTTGTCCACAAATTCATCGTGCATTAACGCGTGTGTTTTGTACATTGAAATTATTTGAAAATTTGTTGTGTTTTTGCATAGGTTTGTTATAATAAATTTACAATTTTTCACCTGTTCTATTTTAAAATCCATTAAGAGAGCTCTTGTTTTAAAGTGCTTGTGTGTATTCAATTATTATTCTGAAGTGTCGAATATTTTATTTTATTATCACTTAAAAACTTTTGGCGCATTTAATTTTTTTATCAATGGATAAACTATAGTACAATGTTTATTTAAATAAAGAAAGATTTTATATTAACCTAATTAATTTATAATAAATATTTTTTTAATAAGTTTTATTGCAAACAAATTCAAGAATATAGAAACTATTAAAATTTTACCTAACTTTTTAAAATTTGGAAGATTTTGGAGTACTGACTGACAAAGGTTAAAGGTTTTTTACGCAAAACCATCGGTTTCTTATCGTTCCCATCAGAATATTTTTCTTTGTTCTTTTTTCCCACGGTAGTCTCTTTTCCGGATTAATCCACTTACGACTCTACTTGCTGTTTTTCTGCTGGTTGTCTTGTAGGGTTGATTTCAAGTTCCTCAAAAACTGAATTTTCAATATCTTGTTGCCTATTAGTTGTGGACGTTGGGGGTTCACTATTAGCTTTCCGTGGTTCCACCTCAAAGCTTTCACGCTCTTCTATGTCTTGTAACGTAAATGTTTGACCGTCAATACAGAGTTTGTTATTCTTTATATATGCTCTTGATCCTTGTTTCTGAGCTTCTCTCATATGCTTTACCAGTTTTTGTCTTTCTTTTCGTTTTTCGATGGTCAAATCTTCAGCGATACTGATAGTTGTTCCTTTTAATTTCTTGCAACTTGCAACAAAAAAGAACCAAATTCTAATAGTATCGTTTTTTTAGAGTTGCTTTTAATTCCGTTAAATTCCATTTTATTTATAGCATACCTGTTTAGGTCAAGGCCAAGTAGTTCGTTAATTTTTTGTAATGTAAAAGTAGCAAGGTCTACATTATCGGTAAGTTGCAGCCCAAATATAAGAATGTTTTTTTTTTCTAAAAGATTTTTCAATTTTGTTCTGTTTGTCCTCAAACTCTGTTTGCCTAGTTTCTATCCCTTGAATTTTGTTTGTGTCTCAAGCGAAACTTTTATTTGATCTATTTCTTGCGTAACATTTAAGATTGCATATTTAAGCTCACTTGTTTGATCATCGTTTGCTACCCGAATAGCTTTTATCAAGTCATCATAGCTCAAATCGTTTAATTTGGAGATATTTCTGGGAAATCACTGTTATTATTATTTTGACTGGAGTAGTAAACGTAGCAGAATTTACAGAAGTACCACAATATGGAGGGACCACTTTCATTATTTTACGGTGCCTCAAAATGAAGTAAAGAATGATGGCGGTGCATACACGAAGTACAAGTCTTATTAGAATTGCATTTAGAAAATTTATGAGATGAATTCAAGTAGTTTACACACATACGATTGCGTTTCACTAGCATGTAGCGCTCATGAGGAGCTCAGATACCACAATTGGGGGTAGATCCACTATTAGAAGGGGTATTAGTAAAAAATGCTTGGATAGGGTCACCATTACTCTTAAAATTTAGCTTATTAGGGCGGTTGTTAGCAAGAGGTTTGTTATTCCAACTCGGTCGAACATTTTTTGATTTATTTTCTTCCTAAGTATAAGTCAATGTATCTAAAACCTTACACCTATTATTTAGAAAGACCTTCAACTGTGGGAAATTAGGAATATCGAATTTGGCACGCTCCATTTCAAATCTTTGCAAGGTATCAGAATCAATTTTTAATAGGAGTAAATTAAAAAGTAAAAAATCCCATTCTGTAGTAGGAAAGTTCGGCATTTTTAAGGCCTCTACGTTTTCGCAAAATTTGTCCGAGACATTCCGTAATGCACGATTATTGGGATTCGAAATTTTGGAAATATTCATTATTTCATTAAAGTAATGAGTGGACAAAAGCCGTTTATTGTCCTATCTTTTCACTAAAGTATCGTACGCGACGGCATAATTGTCGTCCGTTAGGGGAATATTTTTTAATAAATTAAGTGGTTCCCCAGTAACGAAGGTAAGCAGTAACTGGAACTTTTGTGAATCGGAAAAATGATTTAGGTTATAGACAGCGCTCCTATATAAATAAAAAAATGTTGGCCATTGTTTTAAATTTCCTGACAAAACCGGTATATCTAAGCGCGGAAGGTTAAAGTTTATGTTTGGCATCGGATTTGGATTAAAACCTGGTGGTGAGGGCGGTACCATCATTTATATCGGACTTGATACACAGTTCATTCAAAATGCCTTTAATTGAGAAATATTGGTCGTTAATTTCAATTCGAATTAGCTCCTGCTGCTCGAGAATTTCTTCTGTCATCTTTTTATCCGAAACGATGTCCATATGCAAGCGGTCAAACTCATTATAAGTAGATTCTAAAGCCGAATACCGTATTTTAAAGTCATTAATTTTAGAAGAGAGAGAGAGAGAAAGAGAGAGTTCTTAATTTTTTTTTAGTCTTGTAAAATAATAGAAAACTTAAAAGTAAGTTCTGGCCAAATACTTCCAATTTGTGTGCCATGTTGCAAAATGTTATTATTCACTATATTCCCTCCGATGTCCTCCACAAGAGCATTTTCAAAGGTATCTCATTTTTAATGCACATATTATGCAATACAGTGCATGCACACACAACTTTTGCCACTGTGACTGGAGCATAGTGCAATACTCTGTCTTTGCAGAGGTATCGAATTCGGTTTTTTAGAAGACCAAATCTTCTCTCTGTAATAACTCATTCTTTCATTAAATCTAGCCTCTGGTGACAGGCGCAGGTTCTGAAAGGTAGAGGTTCATAAGCCAGGGTCTCAATGGATAGCAGCAGTAGCTGGTTATAAATTTCGTATAATCCTTTAATATAGACCTGTCTTCTATTTATTTTTATGTCACTCATGGCTAAAATTATTTTTAAGAAACTCTCTAATATTCAAAAAATTACCAAAAAAGCAAAAACCTCGCAAATCTAATTATGTTAACAAAAAAAACTAATACTGTACCAGCATACGTCCTCGAGACTGCACCAATATAACATCACATTTAAATCCTTATCTTTTTTCTCAAAACCGCGCCCGACTTTATACATATAAGTGCTAAATAAAATACCAAATACAAAATAATAAATCAAGTTATATTTATTCAATACTGAAAAACTCAAAAAGTTGTAAAATAAAAATTCTTATTATTTTTAATTTTTGAAATACCGATTCTTTAAGAAAAATCCGACTCGAAGGACCATATGAAAGAAACTCAATGTTTCCTTCATTTCCCTTCACAGGAATCGCGGGTATAATACTGGCAAATATTTCGGGAATGGTTACTAATAAGAAATAATGAGAGAAAGTAAAAAGCAATATGACGGATGAACCCTTAAGTTAATAATAAATTCTGTGTGGTCCATACAGTAAAGTATAGTGCGGGTCGCCATACACACAGATGAGAACCAATCGCGCGGACTTGGCCTATACCAAAACCCAAGGGTTCATATAACGCGAATTTAAATAATCAATAAAATAATAAAAATTTGGTAAAAACACTGGATTTAGACCAAAGTAAACAAAATAACTATTCTAGTGTTGAGAAATATAAATAAGGAAATATTTGTAACTATTACGAAATTACCCGAAACGGAACACCAAAAAATATCTTGAACTTAATGAATGAATGAAATAAAAATAAAATGAATTAAACTTAAATTAATTAGGAAGCACGGGTAGTTTCAAATTACCTTCGACAAATATTTCCAGAACAATTTATTTCTACATATGTAAATCTCTTGGCCACCGAGATCTCTCGATTAAGTGCCTTTGATTTTTTGAAGGGGTGAGTGGAAAGGCGTATTTTTTACTTTCCCGGATTTAAGACCGTTAACTCTTGACGAGTTAAGGGCCAAAATTGGAAATGTAGCTCTCATACTTACCTCTGAAATTCTTGCAAATACCCGCTGAGATTTTTATGATTGGCTGGAACAAAACACTAGATTTTCGTGAATGAAAGATGATTTTCGGAAAGCCTTTAAGCATTCAAAAAAATTATAAACAAAAAGGAATGTCATACGCTTTTTGTAACCACTAACGTCATCTTTTCGATATTACCGCAAACAGAAATGACGTCGATATTTCACGGACAAAGTTTCAGAATCAGAATTGTGCTTTACTGTCGAAGTCAGTATATAACTTTTTGACAAAGCTTAAAAATTTTAAAAGTAAGAATAAACTAAAATTTACATCAAATAATACACAACACAAAATACACAAAAGGGTGAAATCTACATCCATAAAGTTCACACAACAAAAAAAAAATACTTTTACTCTTTCGTGAATCCGCGAAAAAATTCTTCAATACTATAGTATTCTTCTTCTGAATTCTTTTAGGCATTTTGTGATGTAATGATGGTGAATTTTGGTATTGTGAAGAGGCAATTTATTATCCTCAGTTTGACGTGTTAGGTAGTACCGAGCATAATTATTTTTATTTTTATGAATTAAGGTCTCCAAAATAAAGACACATGTTAATGTTAATATTGCTTGCTCAATAAAAAGTGATTTCAGACTCACATCGCAAAGACAACAAACCGCCTTTTTTGCAATAAAAAAATCAGAACAAAAAGATACCCACTACAAAATCCCCAAAACGCAACACCATATTATTATCTTATTTTTGAATAAAACAAAGCAATGTAAATGTTTTGAGCTACGGCGGTCCCAAGTTCCTTTCTTGTAAAACGTATTGTATAACACCCTGATGACAATATCTTGCTTAAAGTAAAAATATGATTATCAAATTTTAAGGAACAATCAAGTACTAAAAACTTAATACATTATCTCTGTTCTAAAAGATTGTCACCAATATTATCTAAGGTACATTTAAAAGTTACTATGTTTTTTTTTCTGAATTAAAAACCAATTTGTTTGCGTCACACGATTGTTTTATCTTTTCTAAATCTTTGCTGAATCTAATCTGAAGCATATTTACATCTCTATGATGTGATAAAGTCATATTATCGTCAGCAAAAGTGACCATTTTCCCCTCTATATCCATTTGCAACCAATCATGGCACGCCACAATCAATGCCCTTCTCTCCAGAAATCAAATCAGACAGAACACTTCTAACACCATACCTATTCAGCTTCGCCAGCAGTACTCTGTGATCAACACAGTCGAAGGCCTTAAAAAGGTCGCAGAATATAGCGGCAGCCGTTTCTTTTTCATTAAGGTTTGTATAAAGTGATTTTAAAAAAGAGAAAATTGCATCCTGCGTACTTAAGCCTTCCCTAAAACCAAACTGATAGTTTATAATAATATTATAAGTATTAAATGCTTGCTAATTTTGGAGAGTGTTGTTAAAATTGAAATTGGCCTAAAGTTCGAAGGTTCCACACATGATCCTCCTTTGTACAGCGGAATAACCTTAGTAAATTTAACACTATCCTGTTTCCTAACTTTTGTAGTAAGCACGTCGTACACGTGCAAATCTTGTAATCTAACTCTAAAATAACTGAACCTTCTTTTTTCACTAAAAATTCCAAAACAACGCAAATATGATATGGCAACAAATTGTTGATATCGTTCAAAAAGTAGGTAGGACTCCTCAAAACTAAACATTTTCTATAAATAACCAACAAATTATGCAAAAAAAAAATACTTAAAAAAAAACGGATGAAAAAAAGAAGCAAGGAGAAAATTCTGCGTTGGAGTGTGACAAGATATCAATTATTTAGAACAGCCTTAAAAAGAGTAAGAATTAATCGCTAACCAAATCTGCGATAGTACAGAAAACCCAAAGAAGAAAAATGAAAAACTGTAATTTGATAAAACATAATTTTTTGTTTTTTTTTAACTTTAACTGTTAAAGTGGGATTTTTCGTCAAAGAAATGAAAATAAAACTTAACTTTTTTATTCTTTAAGTTGCTCATTCATACCGTTAATCTTTTTCATCAAGGTAACGTCTTTAGCGTGTATAACGTTCAGACATGACGCTAACCTAGGTAGTATAGCGTCCACGGCATGTTGCTAACGTAAAGATATACTAAAATATGGAGCGAGTTTTGTCGACGGGAGTCAAAAACTCAATAAATTGATACAAATACAAACGGCCAAACTAAAGAAAGCAAGACAGAAATACATGGTAATAGAATGTAAAAGACAGAAACCGCGCCAGAAAATTCATTATCACCAACTTCAAGTGTCTTATAATGCTGAAGGGGAACAATTGCACCTATTGACCCCCGGATCCGCGCCCGAATTATTTCATTTATTTATTTATTTATTTATAGTTTACAAAATTCATAGTTTAACAAAATTATGTTAACAGAGCCTCTGTTTGCCCTGTGCGATGAGTCCTGGGACTTATGTGCAAGTTAAAAAGCGAGGTTGTGTTTGTTTATTATTTTAAACTTAATACTTTAAATATAGTAAAAAAAAACTAAGACTAATAACCTATAGTAACTAAATGTATGAACAAAATTTATTTTAAATTTACTTCCTTTTTTGTTATTTCCTGTTATTACATGTTAATGTTTTTTTTTGTGAGTAATTAATTGCTATTTTTAACTATTATCTTTTCTTCCTTAATCCATTCTATAAGTTGCTTTTTGATTTTGTTGTCTGGTCGGTGTTTAAGATCTTTTGGCATTTTATTATAAAGGACTGGTCCAATGTAACTGTTGTGTTTTTGTGTAGCAGTAAACTGAATCAAAGGAACATTTAAATTATTACATAGGTTAAACATTGTTGTAATGGATTTTTGTGATGGCTTTCTGTAATTTGTTTTTTATCATGTACTTTAGAATCATTTTAGTGTAAGTTGCTTTATGGAGAGTAATAGACTTTCTTAGAAAAAGAGGTCTGTGGAAAATGTCTTATTCTTAAACATTATCACTTTGTTAATATATTTTTGGGTTATTTCTAGTATGCTTGCAGCTTTTTGAGCTAAATTTCCCCAAAACCACTAAACCGTAACAAAGAATTGATTGTACAAGGGCCAAGTAAGTTGTTTTTGTTGTTTTAATGTCAAAGGCCTTTCGCAATTTATAAAATTTGTAAATAATTTTCCGGATCTTGTCATTAGTGTATTCTGTATGTTCATACCAGTTTAAGTGTTTGTCAAATATAATTCCAAGATAATTAATTTTTTTGTCTGTAATATCTTTGTGTTACATTGGCAGTTTTGTCTAATGCAGGTTGACGTGTACAGTGTTATCAATAGGTCGCGAGGGGCTCTCTCCCTCATTGAAAAACAAAAAAAAATTGTTTTTTCCGTGTTTAAACTAAGCTTATTGGCGTCTAACCAATTTTTTGTTAATGTTATGACTTCCTCTGCTTTGCAATGAGCGGCATCCCAACTGTCTCCCTCCACCAACAACAACTGATCATCTGCAAAATTTACTGACAAAGTGATTTTTAAAATTCTTGTTATTTGATCAACATGTCCCAAAAATAGTATTGGTCCCAAGATTGTACCCTGTGGCACACCATATTCCACTATTATTGGGTCACTTATGGATTCACCAATTCTAACCTGTTAAGTTCTTTTTGTTAAGTAACTTTTAAATAAATTATTGGTAACTCCATGTATGCCAATGTTATTAAGCTTGTTTAAGAGAATATCATGCGCCACAGAATCAAAGCCGTGGTTAGATCCAGAAAAATGCCTGTGCATTTGGTTTTTTTGTTAAAGCTTTCTGTAATGAACTCTGTGGCCTTAACAAGAGCATCTTAAATTCTGTGTTTAAATTTTCTCTAAATCCAAACTGATTTTTTGACAAAAGTTCGTTTTTTTCTAGATAATTTACAAGACGACTTTTCATACTTTCTTTAAATACTTTGGAGACCGAACTTGTTAGAGAGATCGGTCTATAGTTTGTAGTCATTTTTTTTTCCTTGTTGTTTATATATAGGTATTAATATTGAATTTTTTAGTACAGATGGAAATATTCCCGAAGTACATATCAAGTTTGTTATGTGCGTAATTGGCTTAACAATAAAGTTTAAGTTATCTTTCAACAGTTTGTTTGTAATCTCATCATCACCTGGAGCAGAATCGGTTTTAAATGACTTAATATTTTCACTTATTTCGTTAGTATCGGTGGGAGAGAAAAAAAATGAGTTTTTTGGTGACTCATTTTTCTCAAACTGCGCTTTTGTACTATTAAATTTAATCCCGTCTGCAAGGTTTTCTCCCACTGTCGTAAAAAATTTATTAAATACCTCAGATACTTCCCTTTCATTGTGAATCTCATCTCCGTTTTCGTTTATAATTGTGTTTATCCTTTATTTTATGTTCTTTTCGTTAGTTACCGTTTTTATGACGTCCCAGGTTTTTTTAGGATTATTTAAATTTTTGTTGACAATGTTAGAATAGTATTTTTTTTTCAATTCCTTTCTATATTTTTTAGCTTTCCATTCTTTCTATGTGATGGGGGCTTATTGTACAAAGTTTTTTTAGTCTTTCTTTGTCTCACCGATTTTAAAAGTCCAGTTGTTATCCACGGCTGAATTTTGTATTGTTTATTTGGTATTTTTTCACGTGTAGTGCATTTTTTCTATTTTATTTATAAACTTTGGTTTGTTTTTATCATTTTCTTCGTTTTTTTAATTCAATATTTAGCAAATTGGGGTAGTTTTTTACAAAATAATGATCTAAACAGGAAGTTGTTTTTCGATCATGTCTAATTTTATAACGCGTAACATCATTAATTTCCAAATAAAATCCATGTTCATATAAAACGTTTAAATAATTTGAAACAAGCGGGTCGTTTTTTGTGTATATTCCCACAAAAGATTATATAATCACTGTTTCCTTCAACATTATTTAATAGTAGGTTTTTTAAGTTGTCCACAAATTCATCGTGCATTAACGCGTGTGTTTTGTACATTGAAATTATTTGAAAATTTGTTGTGTTTTTGCATAGGTTTGTTATAATAAATTTACAATTTTTCACCTGTTTTATTTTAAAATCCATTAAGAGCTCTTGTTTTAAAGTGCTTGTGTGTATTCAATTATTATTCTGAGGTGTCGAATATTTTATTTTATTATCACTTAAAAACTTTTGGCGCATTTAATTTTTTTATCAATGGATAAACTATAGTACAATGTTTATTTAAATAAAGAAAGATTTTATATTAACCTAATTAATTTATAATAAATATTTTTTTAATAAGTTTTATTGCAAACAAATTCAAGAATATAGAAACTATTAAAATTTTACCTAACTTTTTAAAATTTGGAAGATTTTGGAGTACTGACTGACAAAGGTCTATTTAAAGGTTTTTTTACGCAAAACCATCGGTTTCTTATCGTTCCCATCAGAATATTTTTCTTTGTTCTTTTTTCCCACGGTAGTCTCTTTTCCGGATTAATCCACTTACGACTCTACTTGCTGTTTTTCTGCTGGTTGTCTTGTAGGGTTGATTTCAAGTTCTTCAAAAACTGAATTTTCAATATCTTGTTGCCTATTAGTTGTGGACGTTGGGGGTTCACTATTAGCTTTCCGTGGTTCCACCTCAAACCTCTCACGCTCTTCTATGTCTTGTAACGTAAATGTTTGACCGTCAATACAGAGTTTGTTATTCTTTATATATGCTCTTGATCCTTGTTTCTGAGCTTCTCTCATATGCTTTACCAGTTTTTGTCTTTCTTTTCGTTTTTCGATGGTCAAATCTTCAGCGATACTGATAGTTGTTCCTTTTAATTTCTTGCAACTTGCAGCAAAAAAGAACCAAATTCTAATAGTATCGTTTTTTTAGAGTTGCTTTTAATTCCGTTAAATTCCATTTTATTTATAGCATACCTGTTTAGGTCAAGGCCAAGTAGTTCGTTAATTTTTTGTAATGTAAAAGTAGCAAGGTCTACATTATCGGTAAGTTGCAGCCCAAATATAAGAATGTTTTTTTTTTCTAAAAGATTTTTCAATTTTGTTCTGTTTGTCCTCAAACTCTGTTTGCCTAGTTTCTATCCCTTGAATTTTGTTTGTGTCTCAAGCGAAACTTTTATTTGATCTATTTCTTGCGTAACATTTAAGATTGCATATTTAAGCTCACTTGTTTGATCATCGTTTGCTACCCGAATAGCTTTTATCAAGTCATCATAGCTCAAATCGTTTAATTTGGAGATATTTGTGGGAAATCACTGTTATTATTATTTTGACTGGAGTACTTACCAAGTCGTTGCTGTGTTTGGCTTTTTAGCGATTAACTAGATTTTAATTTGTTACGTTATGTTTAATATTATTAAGTTTTGTGTATACCAATGTCCTTTTGAGACAATATTTGACTTTGTTTTGTTCACAATGAAGGACTCTTTGACTGGTACTATGTTTTCACTTTTTATTTGGTTTTTGCATTTCTTTATTATGTGGCGCCAAAACTGTATACTGTATACATTACAGCCTTTGCAACTACCTGGATACAAGTTTTGTAGAGCTCGACTTTCAATTCGGCCAGATATTTTTCAAACTCAATCGAGAGAGTACGGCATTCGGCAAAAATCTTATTAAAAAAAATATTTTTTTTTCCTTTGACATTTTCTGTTTTTGGACTAAAATGGAAAAATTTGAAAAAAATCCAATTTCACGTACATTGAAGAAAACAGTAAGCGTTTAAATTGTACAGCTCCTATATTGGAAAGTTTCAAATATTATTGAATCGCAGCGGCGAAGCGCATCGATTTTATGTGCTTTTTGTCACTGTCACTCTTACTCGATGCCCATATATCGATCCTTTTAATACGCATTTAGCGATATCTAGACTTTCGCTGTCTTACCCTGTAGAGCACAGCTTATCAATTTAATAACACAAAATTTGGCTCCCTCTCCCATGGTTCGGCACGCCGCGCCGCGCCGCACAGTGGTTCAAAACTGATCATTTTCGGAAAAAACTATATATCTTAGGAACCAATTGTTAGACTTATTTACAATTTGGCACACACATTTCTGACATTTTTGAGCCAATAATACCAAAATGTAAGGTACCTCCGACCTCCGGTTCAATCATTGACGAGTTTTTTTTAGACCTGCATATTATAGCTTAGCGTGGTAACTAAAATCTTGATAAATGTAAACCGAGTGCAATGAAATTTGGCAAACAAATAATGGTCTATTGTAGAAATATTTTGGTAGTGGCGGTACGGAAGGGATTTGATTATCTAAATAAACAATATCCTCTCATAATAATAAGAGCATAACCATCGCGTATGTAGTGCATGATTTTTCAACACAAGCAGTGGTATAACGGAGAGTTTGTCGGGAGAGTTACTGAAATTTTGGGTTATTTGGTATGCTGCTAATCACAAAAATATAATAATAAATTTGGTCATTAACTATTTATTGTCATCAGATGATTACTAACTAACTTAGTAGTATACTAACAGTATTCACCTGATGACAATTGCAAATACATAAGCAATCTAAACTTTGTGAAAAAGCAAAAGATAAAGACAATGGAAGTTCAAAACTCTTTTTTACTCTACAATATTCATTGCCAGTTTTTTGTCACTTTGTTAAAATAAAGCCGTTCACAAAGTTTTAGGCCGGTGTTAATAATTTGCAAATACCCACCCGTGGTGTATCCCGGACTATAAAAAATTACGAATTCCTAGTTTAAAACAATATGCGTTTCATTTATACGTTAACAACAGAATAGAATATATCAACAAACAATTTAAACTTGTGAAAATAAATAAACGCAATTTTTAAAACATATATACAATACTTAGTTTTTGGTACATTAATATCTCAATAATAAGTTTTGAACACCTTCCGGTAAGTCCATATGCTTATGGCTAGGTTCAGCTCTAAATTTATATATATATGGAACGAAAGAGGCACAGAGCATGTTAAAGATATCTTGGTTCGTGGATATCCTTAAACATTTACGCGAATGATCTAGCCTATAATGTCTATAATCTTTATTTCTGGCCTCTTGTGCCTCTTCCGTCAACATACCTATGGGCAACATAGCTGCCGCAATGATTTGTTCACCATATAAAATAATTTTGTGAACTGTATTTGGCATATAGTACCAGCTGTATAAGCTTACAAAGAGCTGAGCAGTCCCAGAACAATACCGTCCAAACTTCCTTGCATCTATCGCAATTTTTTTATTTAATATAGTGAGTATCGTAGAAAATCTATGAATTAATTCTTGGTCAACTCCTGTTATACCAGCACTTTCAAGCCCAATTGTTGTTCAAACTCCTTTTGTATTATTTTTTTTGATTCATTGCGATCGTCTTTAGTATTTTTGTCTGTCCTCCACTTTTTAAACTTTTTGTTGTACGAAATGTGTAAAATTAAGTTGCTTAGATCGTCACTTTTCAAGGTCGTTCATTTCACTTCGTTTTGCTTTGCAGATACAACACAGCACAGCACATCATTGTCAAAAGAAGGAGGTGATTTATATTGATAACCTTATTGGGCATAACAATTTTAGTTTTTTTAGTAATTTAATTTGAGATTCGACTCTATTAACTTCCTTTTTTGTATTTTCAGATGTTTCTTTTGAAAATTCAAATTTAATTGGCCGACAAAATCTTGTCGAAGACGGCTTTGTATTTTCCCAAACAATCCGATGTTCATTCTCTGTTTCGTTTAGTTTCAAGGGAACCAACGAAGTTAAAAACATGTTTGAATCAGTTTTATCATTTTCAGAAAACTGTTGCTTATATTCGTTGTGGGCAGACGATCCATCGCAGTCCCATTTTGATATTAGAGTAATTTCTTCCCCTATATGAAAAATTTCTTCTTCAGGTTTACTTTGAATAATTCTTTTCGCCGTATGATCCAAAAGAGATTGCAATGGAACGCTTGCTGAATGTTCTGTTACCTCAACATTTTCAGGTAAAGTTTTTTTTTGCATCTATGGTATGATGGAAAAATATCTGCTTCAATATCTTTGCAGGCATTTTTAACTGTTTGGTATTGGTATTGGTATTTTGAGAGGTCAGCATCCAGAAGCATGGCAAGTGCTTTTTCCGGACTAAATTTCGTGTCCTAGAAAATTATATTTTGGTATTAGTTTTTGATAGGTAATTAATTATGTTGCTTTTATGGCCGCAGTAGATAATTTAAGATACGTACCTTTTAATTTATCTGCTGCTTCAGTAATCAATTCCTTGGACACAAATTTTTGATTTTATATCGTTTTGTTCTTTTGCTGCATTCGTCAAAGATTTTATCTGGTCGTCCATCTCTAGTGCTAAACTCATTTTTAAGGTATTTATTGTATTTTTGTAAAAAAGATTTATTTTTCTGGACACTCCTTTCCATCTGACAAGAAACCGAGGTATAAAATGCCTTATCTTTTCCAAATGTTCTTTTTTAAGATTTGGATGGGTAGCTTTTATGGCTTCAATGTATAAATTAGAGTCTTTATTATTTTCAATTAAAATCTCTAAAAGATTTCTATAACTTATTGTAAAATTATTAATTTTCGTGAAGTAAAATAAGTCATTGTTGAATTGTCTGTTTTTGATTTTGGTACATGGTAACGGTCACCCGTCACCTCCGGGTCACCTTTAAGTCAAATTGTTTGACATTTGTGCAGTATTGTTAAAAATCGTTTAATCAAAATTAAAAACGGAAATTATTTGAAGGCAACAATTACTCAAATGTAAAATAATGGAAATGACGTGGAAAGCAGAAATACCTATTTTATAACAGAGGGGAGGGGAAATAGAACAATACATGGTAAGATTTTTCGATCGAAATTTTAGACCGGCATTACGGAAAATGAGCCATGACACTTTGCATGCCTTTATCCATGGCCCTCAGGCATTGCCTCCTGGGGCCAACCGACAAGAAGTGCGGCAACAAATCCTGGCATTTCTGCAAACGATAACTCATTCTGGAGAAATAGCGAATGTAAATGGCTTACTCAATCCACCACTACAAGCCGAAGGGCCAAGAAATGACATAGAAGAGTAGTTACGCATTGTTTTTTATTTGTTTTGTTAGATTGGGTTTGTTGTTATTACCAAGTAAATTTTTATGAAAATGTTTTTTGAAGTTATATTGAATTTTTGGGGACACCCGGTATACATGACAATTAGTCACACAATTACTGCAACCATTAAAACCCATTTTAAAAATCCTTTTAAACGATATATGATATGATAAGCTTTGATCGAGAAGTACAATGTCACTTTTGACAGCTGAAATTTATTTGAGTGATATGAAATTTATTTGGTAAGTCATTCTGGAAAAATCCCCCTTTCATTAAAAATTTTAATAAAATCAAGCAAATCACAAAAAATTCTCCAAATCTCCAAAACGATTGAGCAGACAAAAAATTACAGGATACAAAAAAGTTTCGAAATAAAATCAAGAATTAACTTTGTATTTTAAAACCCACCAGTGGCGTACCACAAAAAAGTTAAAGTGGCAAAAATGGGTTAACCCTTGAAAAAAATATCTCCCTGTAGATAATTACAGCTATTTGGCATGTTGGATGATGTCAGCCCTATAGTATAACCCATGTTTCAAATTTAATATGAATATCTCAAAAACTGCAAGAGCTATAAAGAAAACACTAACAAAATCCTAACATTTTAACGCTCTGTAGATCGGTAATGAAGCATTTTCGGACACATGCTTATAGGAAAAAAAAGTCTTATTTTAACCTGGAAAATACGCCCATAAAATCTTGATACTGAATTTTAAATCACCTGTATAATATGATATCGAATATGATGATTTTTGCACATACCTTTCAGTCTTTTTTATGGCCTTAATTCAAAAATCGCAAAAATTCGCGGCCATATCTGACACCATTAGAAAGAAGAGACCATGGCGAACATTATGGTATAAATAGGTACTTGGGGTTCGTTGGGGAACGATATGTTTCGGTCCACTGAATTTATTTTTATGGAAAAAACTCCAATATTTTTTGAAATTTCTTATTTTTTTAGCAAAATTTGAAAGAATTGCGGATTTTATTTTGGCACATTTTGGGGCCCTATCTCTTAAAAATTAAAAGTCACTTTACAATATTTTCTATTAATCTTGATGCTATGGGTAGGCAAAATTGAATTTTGGAAATCGATTTTTCAAACACTAATGCAAACTTTAAAAAACTTAGTATTGTTCTGAGATCAGCAAACATTTCTCTATTTAAAATGGGTGAAATGATAAACGTGTGTGTAGTTTGAATTTTGGACTTTTTTCCTAGGGCTGAACCACTGTGCAAATCTCCACAAAAAATATTAGTATAAAGCCTCAATAATATTTATTTTAAAAAAGTACAAATTCCGTTATTATTAAGAAAATTTGCACTAGCAATAACTCTTTGTCAGTACTTTCAATAATAGTATTTAGTATTTGCTGAACTAAATCTCAAACATCTTGGAGTAAATATTAATACATTTGTACTAATATTTATTATTTTTAAACTAAAACCGTAGTACTTTTTGTACTAGCTCTTAGTGCGTATTTAATACTATTTTTACTAATCGTAGATGTAAATGTAGTACAAGCGTACTAAATGTTAATATATAAATAAATATTGTTTTCTGAAATTAAAAACAATTATTAAATTTTATCGGTAACGGACAAAAAATATATAATATAGAATTATTAAATTATTAAATAATACAAGTTAAGGATTTGTATAGACATTACTGTAATTAATCATTACCAGGATAACTGGTTGGAACGTTGTTCTAAAGTCAGATAGATAGTCCTGTATTATATACTGCATTGAAAACAATTCGACAATTAAAACGTTCCTTGAATCTAAAATAGAAAATACATGGAAAATAATTTAAAAAATTACATAGTGAAATTTGTAATTATTTTTTAAAAAAATACTTATTTTAAATGGTTTGTTTAACATACCTTTAAAATAATAAGTTTTTTTCTCTCCAAAACTAAAAACAAATACCACGTGTTTTGCAAGCGAAAACCGTACCATGAAAGTCAATAACTCGTATAATATGCACCCGTGAAAGTTCTGGGATAACTAGATAACTGACATGATCCTGATACAAAAACTTTCAATAAAAAAAACGTTAAAAATTAGTACAAATAAATTTATCTTTAGTACGTGCATATTGAATATCAATACACCTGCATTGATATTCATTTTATTGATTATCTCTAATTCACCTGTACTAAAATCTATCTTTATATACTGAGTGGTAGTAACATAATTTACTAATACCAATTTTTATAAGGAATAAAAACTATTGCTATATTTAAGTACTAGTATTCAGTACTTACGTACTTATCGTTGGTCCAATGGTAAATACTAAAACAAATATATTCTTATAATTATATTTAGTAGCAGCTATACTAGAGTTTAGTGCTTAAAAGTTTAAATCAAATATTAGGGTCTGTTAAACTTATACTAGCGTTAAAGACTGTCCAAAGATTAATCTTAGTTAGGCCGTACTAAATTCAAGTACACAGAAGATAAAATCAAATATATTGTACTTAATTTTAGTAAATTGACACATTCTAAAATTGATAACATGATTTGTGTGTGTCATCCAATTCAAGAAGGTAACTTCGCCGCCTTAGCTCCGCCCCCTTTATGACCCTAATAGTACATTTCATCCCCGGGAACTCCTTGTAGGTCGGGGACGTCCCAGACTCATAAAAGACGTTCCGGAGACGTCACCAAAAACCGTTTCAGGAACGTTTATAATTAGCTGTCTCCAGGAAATACTTTTTACAACATTTTAGATATCGAGAATGGTCTTGAAAATAAAACTTGTTTTCTAATTAATATACATTAATTAGAAAACAAGTTTTATTTAATAAGAGAGGTGCCTTGAAAAAAATCCGGGGTGGCTAAAATTTTTATATGCTGTTGGGGAAGGTCTAAAAGTAAAAGCCTCAAGTTTGTGTTTCCCCTACTCCTCGGGAACCATCCGCCATTTTAAAAAAACAAATTGTGGAAATTGGTTGGGGTTGTGTCAGAGAGTTGAAGAAAAACTTTCTTCAAAATTGGCAACGTTTTGATTTATTTAAAATTATCTTCAGGGCTCTTTAAAGGCGTTTTCCTTTTGTCAAAATATTTTTACATTTAAAAATTAAAATATAATAATACCAACTACGCACGCACAAATGGAATTTTACTTTACGAGTCAGTCAGACATAAACGAGAAATTCGACTAAATAAATTTTTTGACATCTGTCAACCTATATGTTAAAAATTTTACGCCAATAATATCCTCGTGTGGTAGTTTCTTTATTCCACTTAGTAAATAGAGAAATAATGTGAAGCTAAAACAATTGATAAAAAATATTTTTTTTAAATTTTTGACACATGGATTGACAGATGTAAAAAAAAATTATTTTGAATTTCGGTTTTAACAAGCAATGTTTATAGGCCCTGGGCCTTCAGTGAGAGTCCCCAAATGGGCCGCCAATAATGTCCTTGTGTGGTATTTTCTTTATTCCTCTTAGTAAATAGAGAAATATGTAGTTTATTTTGAAGCTAAAACAACTGACAAAAAAATAAGTTTTTTCTCTAGGTTTCTTTTTTAACAAGCTTTCCAAAAAGGTACCACAAGTGGTACATTCTCATTACATAAAAATAGTTGGTAGGCCCTGGGCCTTCAGTTGATGGGCAGAAACTCTGTAAAAAATCATTAAAGATTCACTTTTAGCTTTTTTTAAAACCTCTTTCTTAAAGCCTCTAGTATTATTATTTATTAAAGTAAAACTCGTGTCATATCGGACAAAGCGTTTTTGTTTCTCACTTCATTACGACCAGGCATCCAATGTCTAATGAAGAATCCAGACACCTACAGACCTGTTCCATCCTTATTAGGAATCATCAGGGAGTCATGGGATTATACCTGGCAGTTGAAGCTACACAGTGACCATGCACACCTCTCGAATTTAAAACAAAAAGTTTGTAAACCGTGGAGCGTAGTAACTGTGTGCGCCACCTGTCGAATAAACCGAGAAACAAAAACATCACAATTGAAAAGTGCAGAACACCGTAAATACAGAATACTGTGCCCTTCAGTAAGTTATAAAGTAGAAACCTGTAAAAGTATAAGGTAACTGTAACATGACTCTTAAAAAGAGGTAACATTCGCAGCAGCACCGCCCCCAATTGGAGCTTCATACTACGTGGCCTTAATTTTAAGGCATCAGCAAGCAATCGCTCCGGAGGAGGCTTGTTGCGCAGAACTAAAAAGCCAAAAATTTAAAAAACAACAAAATAAATCTCGTCTCCGCAAAAAAAAATTAAAGTAAAACACGAGGACACGAGATTCATTTTGTTATTATTATTTATGGTAAGAGCATTACAAATGAGTTATCAAATTAAAGCTTGTGACGTGAGCTACACAAATGATCCGGTCTGCCTGCATGAAAATTGCCGAAACTGTCTGAAAGACTGACATTTAGTCGTTAAACTGATTTTTCCTAACTTCAATGCCCTCTATCTTTTTAAAAACTACAGAGAGTTGAACCAGTTACAAAAAATATTGCAAATTTTATGCCAAAGATTTTCGGTTCTACACTTTTTTGTCTCTGATAGTTTCTGAGGAGTGGGGGAAACACAAACTTGGGAATTTTACTTTCCGACCCCCCAAAGAACATACGAAAAACTCAGCCTGTCCTATTTTTTTTCGACTTCAAATGACAATTTTACTTTACTACCATCAATTCCCAAGTAGCACACATCTGTACCAAAAACGTCCTTGGGACGTCCGCCTCTGAACATTCGTACATCCCGGGACGTCCGATTCGGGACCTACGCCGTCTTTAGGACGTCCCTGGGCGGTCCAATGTTACAAAATAATTAGCCCACAGGACGTCCGACTGGGACGTACGCCATCTTTAGTCCACAGGACGTACGACAAAGACGTCCCAGGGACGTACACAGAAAACGTCTGCAGGATATATTCACAGGACGTCATAGGTACGTCCGTTTTGGGACCTACGCCGTCTTTAGAACGTCCCTAGGAGGTCCAATGTTACAAAATAATTAGTCCACAGGACATACGTCAAAGGCGTCCCTGGGACGTACACAGAAAACATCTGCAAGACATGTTCACAGGACGTCTTGGGTACGTCCGCTTTGGGACCTACGACGTCCCTGGGAGGTCCAATGTTACAAAATAATTATTCCACAGGACGTACGAGAAAGGCGTCCCTGGGACACACAAAAAACGTCTACAGGACGTACGTTTCGGACCTTAATAGCGGCAGTAGTAGTAGTTATATATGTATTCACAAACTAAGTTTAAACCACACCTAAGTATCCTAAACTTAACATAAGTTAAACTATGACCTAGCCACTAATATATATATATATATATATATATATATATAATAGCACGCACCTTAGACTCGCATGAGCCATACACATATCTATTATAAAATTATAGTGGTATAAGTAGATATTTTGCATGGGACAGTTTGAGAGAAATGTTACTTACATATTTTATTTGATATATGGTTAGCTTGCATGTGTCGCACATAGAGCGCGCTGGGCGTTCGCTTTGAATCGACGGTACTATTCCTGTATGTTACAAAATAATAAGTCCACAGGACGTACGACAAAGACGTCCCTGAGACGTACACAGAAAACGTCTGAAGGACATATTCACAGGAAGTCTTAGATACGTCCGCTTTGGGACCTACGACGTCTTTAGGACGTCCCTGGGAGGTCCATGTTACAAAAATAATTAGTCCACAGGACGTACGACAAAGACGTCCCTGAGACGTACACAGAAAACGTCTGCAGGATATATTTACAGGACGTCTTAGTTACGTCCGCTTTGGGACTCACGACGTCTGTAGGACGTCCCTGGGAGGTCCAATGTTACAAAATAATTAGTCCACAGGACGTACGACAAAGGAGTTCCTGGGACGTACACAGAAAACGTCTGCTGGACATATTTACAGGACGTCTTAGGTACGTCCGCTTTGGTACCTACGCTGTCTTCAGGACGTCCCTGGGAGGTCCAATGTTACAAAATAATTAGTCCACATGACGTACGACAAACCCGTCTCTGGGACGTATACAGAAAACGTCTGCAAGACATATTCACAGGACGTCTTAGGTACGTCCGCTTTGGAACCTATGCCGTCTTTAGGACGTTCCGGGGATGTCCGATGGCGGACGTCCCAAGGACGTTTTTGGGACAGATGTGTGCTACTTGGGATGGCGCACCGGCTATTATTTTTTGTTTTTTCAATAATAAAATGATGCAGTCTGATTTGTTAATGTGCCAAATTCAGAGGAAGATTTGGACACTGCCAAGCAACTTTCGTCAAGTATAGGTTATTTAATGTTGAGTTTATATATGAAAATAACAAAGGATAAGATAACCCAGGAATTTTCAACCGGGGATAAGAAATAAAAACAAAATTAGATTAGGTTTGTAAAACTGTCACTGAAAATTCATTTTGGCGATGGAAAAAACCGATGACGTTGCGGTTGAACCAGTGACGTAACATTTCGAAATAATGCAAGCGCCGTGTTCTACGCCAAAAAAAGACACTTATTAAACCAATTTTATAGTAGGGCTGTCCTGGGGACGTCCTAAAACTGTTTGAGTGGTTTAATCCGAAATTTGGTCCCACGTCAAACGTCTTCAGAACGTACATTTTGGACCTAGGGCGTTTGAGCATTGATGGATTTTATCACTATACTTATAAAACCAATAAAAAACAATTAAAATGGGAGCCAATCATGTATGGATGTCCTCGGGACGTCGTAAAACTGTTTGGGTGGTTTAATCCGATTGTTGGTCCCACGTCAAACGTCCCCAAAACGTAGGTTTTGGATCTAGGTCGTTTGAGCATTAATGGATTTTATCAATATAAATAACTTAAAAAAACCATTAAAAACCAAATAAAATGGCAACCAATCAAAACCAATCTCGAAATAAGTATAAACCAATTTTATAGTTATGCTGTCCTGGTGATGTCCTGAGGACGTATAAGTGTTCCCTACCGATCTTTGGTCCCACTTCAAACGTCCCCAGGACGTACGTTTTGTACCCGGGACGTTCGGCCCTTAATGGGACGTCCTGAGGACGACGTGTGCTACTTGGGTTATGTAAAATCATTTTTTCAAATTTTGACCCCCCCCCCTGCAACACTATAACATTTTTGCAACTCATTTCTCCTTTCTTTTAGCACTTAATAATACTTCTACCTACCCCTCCAACCCCTCTTGTCGCGTTTATGTAAGCGATGGATGGCATGTTACCCAAAAGGACTCGACGGTACCCAACTAAATGTCAGTCTGTCAGATACTTTCGGCAATGTTCGTGCCGACAAACTGGGTCATTTGTGTAGCGTACGTCACAAGCTTTGATTTGATACCTCATTTGTACTGCTTTTACTATAAATAATAATATATAATCCACAACACGCGACTTCATGCTTGTCCAGAAAGCAGTTCTTAAAGAATTTTACCGACTTTTGGTCGCTGTAGCTCATATTGACATATTTTTATAGGAAGTTTTCGAGATCTACAACTTTTTCATTTAAAGTTTTTAAAAAAAATCAGTTTTTTTTGCTAAAACTGATTTTTTGTAACTTTGGCACCCTCTATCTTTTTGGAAACTAACTACAGAAAGTTGAGCACTTGGACAAAAATGTTGCAAATTTTTTGCCGAATGTTTTTGTTCTTAGACTTTTTCGTCTCCGACCAATAGAAATGGAGAAAAGTCGGTTATAAAGATTTTTAAAAATGGTGGGTGGTTCCCGAGGAATGAGGGAATCATAAACTTGGGAGGTTTATTTTCAGACCCCCGAAAGAGCATTCCAAAAACTCAGCCTTCCCGGATTTTTTTCGACCTCAGATAACAATTTTACTGTACTAATAAATGAATTTGTGATGAGAAGTGGCTGTTTTTAAATGCACAACTTCTTTGAAATAATTATGGTACCTACGAGGTCGCAGTCGTACGGAGTATACCAATAAGTTGCAAAACTAGCATTGACAATAGACAAATTGACGTTTTTATCAAACTGCCGTGCATCCGATTCAAATAACTCAAATTCAATTAAAATAAATCAAACCAACAAATCGAATGCAGGTAGCAAAAAAAAAACGCTTTTCGTCGATTTCTACTGTTAATGTCTCTTTTTGCAACCAAGGGTAGGATTTTGGCCTAGTTCCCCCTTAAAGAAGTATCTCGCAATATTAGCAAACGTCCCCGGGACGTTCTAGAGCTATCCCGGGGATATTAATAACAGTACATCCATGCAATGTTGCGGGGACGTCTCGGCAACGTTTCTTTGATAATGAAGGCTCTAAAACTGCACGAAACAATGATCCGTCTTAGAGTAGTACAAAGAATATGGCCTGGATGGTGGTTACGTAAAGAGACGATTTTTGAGTGTTTTGGTACGTTTTAAAAATGTCCCCAGTAGACGTCCTCGGGCGGTCGAAAAAGTACACATTACCAAAAAAACGTCCATGGGAGGTCCGGCGACGGCACCGTACATTCCCGGGACGCTCATTTAGTCCCAGTGTGACGTTCCAGGAACGTTTTTAAAACATACTTGTGCTATTAGGGGACGGGCGAGATCGGAAAAGGTACTTTTTTGTAAACCATCTAAGTATACCAAACTTTACTTCTCTGCCTATTTTGTTGTTTTGGAAATATAACGGGGGACTGAACTTTTAAACACCCTGTATGTTTTTATAGTACATAAAGTTTATCTTAGACCTTGAATACAAAAAACCTTGCAAAGAAAAGCCAATAATCAAATAATTTCCCTGCAAAGCACACAGTAAAATGTTTTTCCTCCAATACATCATTTTTTAATTCATTTTGTAACCTTTCTAAAAGACTTCTTGATAGCATTTACAGAGTGACACACCAGAAAAAAGATTTCTTAAGACAATATTATATCTGCGCATTTCTAACACATTTTGAATAAAAAAATATCAGGAAATCAGAAAGTTAAGACACAGGTTGTGAGTGATATAATGTTTTTCTGTATGGTTTTTGATATAAATTTGCATTTTTCCATTTTCTTTTGATTTAAACAATATAGAGTAACGAAACGTTGTAGGGGTTTATTTTGACTAAATACTTGCTTTTCAAATAAATTTTCCGAAAATTATGAACAAACCCTAAAACAAGTTTCTATTCCTCAATACTTAATCTACAAATTTTGTTAAAAATCACCCACAAGTTTAAAACAAGTACTGACTTGGCTATTTAATGAGACTTATTGGATTGCCAAATATTTAGCAACCAGTATTTCGATTCAAAAAAGACGTTTTATAAAAATCCAAATGGTGAACAATTTCAAAAGCTAGCATATTTTTAACTCCATAGAAGCATTTTCTGTGCGCCTCTGCCACAAAAATCCTTTTTGTTTGAAAGCTGCATCCTTCCGGAACACAAAAATGTATCGCCTTTAAATATGAATTGTGAAATGAAGAAGTTAAAAATAATTGAATTAAGCCAAAATAACGTCCATTTTTAAAACTCTAACGGTGGCTTTCTTAAATGCTTAAGTAAGTTAACATCGGTTTAGTCTCTGGCAAATTACAGCCAAACTAAAGGCTTAATTTAACATAAGTTAAATACATATATAAAATATAGCAAATATATACCAATAACAAACCCTTGCATCTGTACATATAATAAATCTCTAAAAAGACCATTTGTACATTGAATTTTTTTAAATTCTTCTTCAACCGAATGATATAGTCTGTTTGTCTCAGCATCACGCTTGGGCTCCTGAGGAGTACATAGGATGTAGTTTATCAAAATCGATTCACGGGAACAAAAGTTATGACCTTAAACCAAGAAAAACGGGACAAAACGGGTAAAACCGCAGACAAAACTGCGCGGACTTCAACTAGTCTTTAATAAAATTCTTATTTAACAAGTGATACATTTTTGTGTGTGGAAAGAATTCAGATTTTAGACAAAAAAAATAGTTTTTGTGTCAGTTCTATAGGGGAGAAAAGTTGCTATTGGTTTATAAGAAAGACACTTCTTTAAAATATGATGCATACTCTTTCCAGTTATGTAGAAAAAATAAAATCAGACCATTGGTTTTAAAATTATGGGCGGTTTAAAAGTCCAATTTTTTTAGGCCCACCCTATAAAATGTACACATAATTAGGGAGGGTGACCAGTGGAACCACTGATGAGCCCACGCTGGTTGCCCAGGGCAAAACATCATTTGATCATTTCTCTTTTAGTCAGTTCGCTTTGGCTCTTTGTGTGTTCCCTGTGGGATAGTCATCCAAAATCCTTTGATCTCTTGTTTTTAGATTCTTTTCGGCTGAAATAACTTATTCAGAGGTTTTTTAAACTTGTTTTTGTTTTAGTCGTCTTAGGAGCGTAACCCTATTGAAAAGATTAACACGCCAGGACGAACCCGTATCAGGTGACTTAGATAAGTGCCAGTGCGGAACGATGCCTATTTATGAGTGATTCAAAAATGGAAATCAAAGTATGATTGTGTTGAATGATGTTTGGGGAGGGTGACTAATGGAACTACTGATGAGCCCACGCTGGTTGCCCAGGGCGAAATATCATTTGATCATTTCTCTTTTTCGCTTAGGTCCTTTGTGTGTTCTCTGTGGGATACTCATCCAAGTTTGAATTTTCTTTTGATCTTTTGTTTTTACAAAAATTGTTCTTAACTAATTTTTAATATATTTTTGGTTTCCAAGAATTTATAAATCAATTAAACCCTCAACATTTTTGGAAATAGAAACCCATTGACCCTTACCTCTAGAGGTCCTATGCCCTGTACAAATATCTAATATTGAGATCACAGCTTCAATATAGTTAAATGTTTAAAAGTCTGCGATTAAAGAGAAATAGCGGAATATAGTAATATTGCAGAAATCTAATTATTCTTGCCTAAAAATTACGTCATTTCCGCCAGTTTTCACCAAGTATTTACGAAAAAATCATTTAAAAACATCGTCAAAATATCAAACTGTCAAAGATGAAAATGTCGCAACAATAAACGTCACCGAGTAAAAAGGCACATCGCTATGGAAACAATTGTTATTTCATTTATCAGCCACCTTGATTTGTAGTGTAAAGATGGTGTGTTGCGAGAAGTGCTCTTCGTTTGAGGTTTTTAAAAGTATTTTCCGGTTTTTCTTGGATTTTTTTGATAAAGGTATTAAAATAAATAGTGTTAACAACTCGCGGCTAAACTGAGCTTTTTTTTTACTCGCGTTTTTAAATACCTCGCTGCGCTCGTTATTTAAACCAACGCTTGTAAAAAAAGCACTATTTTAGCCACTAGTTGTTAAAACTATTATTAACCAGCTATATTTTAAAACTCGTACCAAAAAATACTTTTTTGCACCATCCAAAACAAACAGCCTTGCATCATAGAAAAAAATACAAATATTGCGTAGATACTTTCTGCTAAAAACATTTTTTTATACCTTCATCAAAAACACGATTTTACTCACTGCGCGGAGACAACAAAAACGTTGAATTGAATTTTTTGATGAAGGTATTAAAAAGAAATAGTGGGCTAAACTTGCTTTTTCACTCGCATTTTTAAATCACTCGCTGCGCTCCTTCTTTAAAACCACGCTTGCACTATTTTAGCCACTATTTGTAAAAACTATTGAATGAATAAATGAATGAATGAAAAAATGAAATGCGGGCGGGACGTAGGCCACCTTGCTGAGCCCGTTGTAGTCACACTCATGGTTTAGCCATGGAAGTCTGACTCTTTCTCAAAAGAACAGATTTTTTCTGGCCTGCAATTTTCCTACATTGCCTGGGGCCAGCAGACAGTTTCCAAGGTTTGAATAGGCCAGAGCCGGGCATGCAAGACGATTCTTCATCCTCCATGCACCATCGACACTCTGAGTCTTCGGCAATTCCCAGCGTCTCTAGGTGCTTGTTAAGGCGACAGTGTCCTGTTAGGAGCCCTGTTGCTAGTCCCACATCCTTCTTACGTAGGTGGAGCAAGGACTTATCAGGAGTTCGGCCTGTCTCATGCCCTGTGTGCTATTTTAGAGCATGCCGGAATATCTAGTATGTTTGAAAGTTTGAGACAATGATGTATTTGAAATTAACTCTGTGTTTCGAACTTCCATTGTCTATATTTGATTTAAACACGACGTTTCGATCAGTACAATCTCTGATCCTCTTCAGGTGCAAACTGCAATCTATTCCTAAAGCTACGTACTTATATACTATGGAAAATCACTCAACCCTGAAGTTTAAGAAGTTGGCTCCGCCCAAGGAGGGGGCTTCCAAATATTTATAATAAAATTATTCAACCTCTTGCAGGCAAGACCGCTTCATTGGTAGAAAATTCCAACCATTTCGTTAATATTCTTAAATCTTTTGTTTTAGGACCCGAGGATAGATTTGTCAGTTTTGATGTCGAAAGTCTATACACCCATGTCCCGATAAAGGAATCGCTAGATATTATTAAACAGAGACTGGTTGATGACGAATCCCTTCATGAACGTACAAGCCTGCCGCTGGAGGGAGTGAAGGAGTTGTTGGAGTGCTGTCTACATAACTCTTATTTTCAGGTGAAAGATAGATTTTATGCTCAGAATGACGGTCTGCCAATGGGTTCATCGCTTTTGCCAGTGGTGGCCAATATTTACATGGAGTGGTTCGAATCATACGCGGTTGGTACCGCAACATTTAAACCTAAGCTATGGATAAGATATGTTGATGATACTTTTATTAATTCACAATGGAGTTGCAAACGTTTCTTAACAACTATGGCAAGGCACAACAAGATCAGTCTTCTCTGGATCCCGGGACATGAAGGTGTACCGGGAAATGAAGAGGTCGATAGATTGGCTAGACAAGGATCATCAACCGATCCGGTAGGTCCGGAACACATACTAGGTATGAAATTAACTCTGTGTTTCGGACTTCCATTGTCTATATTTTATTTATACACGACGTTTCGATCAGTACAATCTCGGATCGTCTTCAGGTGCAAACTACAATCTTTTCCTAAGGAGTACTTATATACTACGGAAAATCACTCAACCTTGAAGTTTAAGAAGTTGGCTCCGCCCAAGGAGGGGCTTCTAAATATTTGGAATTTCAACACTTGGTTTACTGAAAACACCCTGATTCTACACAATAAAGGCAGCTTCAAGGAATTTTCGTTTCCTCCAGTGTGACTCTTTGTGCAAAACCTTTGCTTCTGTCCACTTCATTCGGTGTTGTTTTGACCATGCGTGTTCGGCGATTCCTGATTTCGTCGTTTCACCTCTTTGGGTATTCGTCTGATATTCTTTAAGCCTAACAGATAGTGATCTTTTTGTTTCACCAATGTATGATTCACCACGCTCACAAGGAACTTGGTAAATGCATTCCTTATTATGTTTGTTTTCCGGTTTTGTTTTACTAAGAAGGCTTCAAATTGTATTATTAGATTTAAAAGCTGTTTTAATATTAAAGTTTTTCGCTACTCTTTGAATTTTCTCTGATACTGGTTTGGTCTTGTAATCTCTGTCCTGTTTGCTGAAATTTAGAAATAGTATCTGTTACAAGTTTAAGGCTGTAACCATTCTGCTGCAGATCCTTCTTAATGTTTCTAATTTTGATTTCCAAGTCATGAGAATTGTTACAAATTTGAACGGCTCTATTATACAAAGTTCTTATTATTCCTCGTTTGGTTGTAGCAGAATGATTTGACTATTGTTCTGATGTCACTTTCTACTCGTTTGACCAGTACATCAAGAAAAGAAATTTGAAAATTTTGCTCCAATACAAGGGTAGGATTAACCCTGTCTGTGTAAAAACTATGTGAATGTTGGTAAATTGCTAGTCAGTCATCTTGTCTCGATTACTGAGGTAACTATTCAAGGCATATCTTAGAGGTCCTTTGACCTTTGGACATTTAGCAAATAGTTTCTGACGTATTATATGGTTTAACCTTTTGTGACAAAAATAAGCAAGCTGGATACTTTTGTAGATACTTACATTATAACTTTCATGTCCTCATAAATAAGGTGACCAACTCCTAAAAGGGCAAAACCGGGACACTCCGGCCATTCAATGTATTGTATGTCATGTATTTTTTCTTATATGCACCCCTAATAATATTAAGATTTATTTTCCAAAATACTTATTAAAGAAAAATAATTTAAGTAAGGTTTCAATTCAAATTTATAGATGGCAGAGAACATTCGCTTTTTTAATTGCAGTGATTCTAAAATTACAAAATACAGTGGTATCAAAACAGGGGCGGACCGGAACTTTTGCTGAAAAATCGGGACTATCCGGGACGGATTTTTTCCCTGGGACAAATGGTTAAAAATTGGGACTGTCCCGGCCAAACCGGGACGGTTGGTCACCTTATTATACAACAAGAATAGACTATATATATTAGGTTTGTTTTTTGCTTTTAAAACTTTCAAGAAAATTTATTTTATTTAGTATTTCATTTCATTTTTCCTTAATACTAAGTAGTTCCGATCGCCTTTGGGTGCACGATTCTACAAATTTTTTTTTTTTATCTTCTCTATACATTTACCCATTTTCAAAAATTTGAATGCCAACTCTACCTGTACTGTAACCGGTGGTCGAAGGTGGCTTGAGAATCCAACCATCTTAGCGCCCTAGCCCTAATAGCACAAGTACGTCTTTAAAACGTCCCTGGAATGTCCCACCGGGACTTTGTGGGCGTTTCAGGAACGTACGATGCCGTCGCGAGACCCTCGGGGATGTTTTTTTTTTTGTTGGTAAAAATATACTTTTTCGACTGCCTCAGGAAGTCTTCTGGAGACGTTTTTAAACGTATTCTTTGTACTACCCCAGCAAACCGACTTCGGACCATCAGCATTTTTGACCGCCGCCGGTCGACATGCGGCCGCAGATGAACTGCCGACGTGGCAAAGTCCATCTCCGGGAAGTACGAAAAATAAAAGATGTGTGCACACAATTATAATATTGGCAGTAGCACAAACTAAATTTAAACCAGACTTAAGTATCCTAAATTTAACCTAAATTAAACTAAGACTTAGCCACTAATATATACAAAATAGCAAACCTTAGTCTCGCATGAGCCATACACATATTTATCTAACAGAAAATTATACTGGTATAAGTAGATATTTTGCATGGGACAAGGTGAGAGAAAAATTATAGAATTTTGTAAGATTAAGGTAACACACAGTATGAAGCGGAGTAGGCCGAGTTAGCTAGAAGGCAGGCTAATTCGATTCCATACCGTCCCTCGGAGGGGACGTTAAGAGGACAGTCCCGTGTGATCCATATATTGATAGAGGAGCACGTTAAAGATTTCTAGCCCCGACAAAGGGGTTTAGATCTAAATCCCTCTAGGAAGAGAATACTGCCTTCCTAGGGGGTGCTCATCAGACCGGTCTGGTAAGTGGGGTAGGGGTGAATGAGCCACAATAGATTTCCAAGACGATTCTCGACATCTAAAGTGTCCTAAAAAGTATGTCCCGGGGACAGCTAATTATAAACGTTCCTGGAACGTGTGTGACGTCCCCGGAACGTCTTTTATGAGTCCGGGACATCTCCGACCTACAGAGACTTAAAAAGTACGTCCCGGGGACGAAGTGTGCTATTAGGGAATTCGTAAAGTTTATAAAGATTGAAAACTTTATTCTGGGTAGTCGAATTTTCAGTACGCTACTACCACTACTATCGATTTGTTTCATTTTCGTTTTTTTTTCAAATAACACAAACACAGAGACCCATAGGTAAATGGGTAGTCTGACAACGGATGAGCGTGCACCAGTATTATTAAAACTGGAAGCCTCTAGGATCGTTAGTTAGTCGGTTAACAACAAAGGGAGGGGGGGTAAGCCTAGAACCTATTTAGGGCTAGATTAGAGAGGAACCATCGTGCCTCCCATTCCGACGGGGATATCGCGGATATGCGTGAAATAACATATTTTCAAAGTTTCTGGCCTATATTATTATGTTTTAATTATTATCTGAGTTGAACACAAAAGAAACGTGAACAACGCGGACCCAGATGGACGGCCGACTTCCACGATTAGCATTCATAAAAGTGCTAACCACCACTGACTATACATTCATACATACACAACTTTGCATAGAGGCAGTAACTAACGGGGGGGGGGATCAAGTTATCCATTTCGGCCTTTACACCTCCATTTCGTAGATATTTACTTTGTCGTAGCAAATCGGGAAAAAACAGAAGATAAAACAACGATTAAGGAAAGGGGGGAGGGGCTTCAAACCAGAAGCACCATTATTTAGTTATAACTCCAAATTTTACTCTCTCATATACTACCTGCAATAGTTAAAATATATTCACTATTTGGATGTAGTAGGTACGTAATCTACGCCACTGTCCATTTTCACGCAAACTTTAAAAGTTCCCGCATAGCAATGAAAGAACATTTACATGCATAGCATATGCGTTAAACCTCCTTTTGAGGATCTCCTTTTGAACACATCTTTAGCATATGCTTGGCACATACTATTTAAAACATTTTTTGGTCCGTTTAGCACACATGCTATTCTGGTACCATAAAAGAACATCGAAAGAATTTTATTCTAGTATTTCCTTAGTATATACTAATGAAATATCATTAAAGAAGGTTACTTTTAGGACATCTTTAGCATATGCAAAGTATATACCAATTATGAAATAAGTTTATAAAACTCGAAAAAAAATTGATGACCGGAAACAAGCCCGGTAACCCTTGGTTTAGAGATGCTTGTCCATATACAGTGTGGATTCTTAGGGAAGCTAATATCGATTCTATAATGATTTTTTACAAACTTTTCGCCCATGATAAAAAAAAAATTTGGGGCCCCCAACTGGAGGCCCAGGGCTTACCAACTATATGTTTTTCAATTAGAAAGTACCACTTGTGGCACCTTTGTGGAATGCCTGTTAAAAAAGAAATTTAACTCACTAGTTTTTTTTTGACATCTGTCAACCTATGTGTCAAAAACTTTAAAAAACTAATTTTTTTGTCAATTTTTTAGGTTCAAAAGAAACTATATATTTTTCTATTTACTACAAGGACATTATTGGCAGCTCATTTGGAGCCCTCACTGAAGGCCCAGGGCCTACCAACATTTTTTTCATGAGGATGTACCACTTGTGGCACCTTTTTGGAAAGCTTCTTAAAAAATGTGTTAAACATTTTAAAAAACTATTTCCTTTTTCGTTAAGAACGGTTGAGTGAAAAAGAAAATTGAGGTGTGCTTTGAATCTATTTTGCTTTTATCTAATATCTAATAAATTAAAAAAAAAAAAGGTAATTAGGCTGCGCCCCCAAATGGGGCGCCCATAATATCCTTGTGTGGTAGTTTCTTTATTCCACTTAGTAAATCAAGAAATATATAGTTAAACAACCGACAAAAAATAGGATTAAAAAAATTTTTAACACATGAGTTCTCAGATGTTAAAAAACATTATTTAATTGAATTTCTTTTTTAAGAAGCTTTCCAAAAAGCTGCCACAAGTGGTACCTCTTCATGAAAAAAATATTGGTGCCTTCAGTGAGGGCTTTATTCTGTTTAGTAAATAGAGAAATATGTAGTTTACTTTAAAGCAAAAAGAATTGACAAACAAAATAAGTTTTTTTAAAATTTTTGACCACAACACAAGTGTTTCCTTCTTATTTAACAAAAATTGTTGATGGGTCCTGGGCCTCCAGATGGGGGCCCAGAACCCACATGAGCGGAAAGTCCATAAAAAATCATTAAAGACTCTCTTTTAGCTTTTTTCAAAACCTCTTCCCTAAAGCCGCTAGAAGCACCGTTCCATTTAAATAATCCACCCTGTATATCCACCAAATGCGAAAACTATCTGATTAAACTTTAATCAAGATTAACACTTTTCAGTCGACCTAAAAAAAACTGCCAAAACGCTTATATTCCGCGGTTTTAACCTATTTCTTTATTAACCTGTAGGTTGTATTGTGATAGGACATGGTTTTTAAAGCTCAAAAATATATTTTTTATTTTATTTAAAACCATATTTTAGGAGTTATGATGGTTTTGCGCTACTATAGATTTAGCACATGCCAATCATCTGATAAGAATATCTATTCTTATCACATGCTTAGGAAGTTCCAATGTTAGTTTAGAACATCCTTAGCAGATCGTTTTTTTTCGTGAAGATATTCTATGCACATGCTAAGGATGACAAATTGCTATGTGCGTTTTAAGCAATTATACGTGTTACCCATAGGGATTATAAAATATCCTGTATTATGGTGCATATCTTTTTTTTTTAATTTTATGATTCAGACTCCCTAGAATATAAAGTTGAGTTGTGACATCCTGTAGGGATATTTTTTTAACTCTTTACCGATAACCCTAAAGATCATTTATTAAATTTTGTTTGTCAATTGTCACAGACTTAAGGACGTTCACATCCAGTTATTCCAAACCGTTTTTATATCGAGTTTAACTTTCACTTTGTTTTTAAAACAATTCGGAAATTTTCGAAAACAAATTAATGTTTAAACCTTCCATAATCTCAAAACAGTTTAAGAAGAATAGTAATAACATTTAAGTGATTTTTTTAAAACAAATTTAATTGCTTACATATGATTTTGTGATTAGTCTCCTTACAGCATTGCTACGGATTCGAGCTGATGTAGTTTTTGAAAAGGTTAAAATTTTTGAATAAATTGTGGTAAAATGGTGCAAAAAAATGGGTTTGTGCAGACGCCGGAAAGTTATGAATTTGATCGAGCTGTGCAACTTACCGGTAAGTTTAACAATATTTTTTATAATAATATTTTTTAAAACATAAATTAGCCAGAATTAAAATTAATCGTTATTTTTTCTTCCTTTAAAACGCGGGGCGTTTCACCATTGTGAGGTTAGACATCTGATTTGTTTATTTTTTAAATTTTGTGTTTAGAAGTTGTTCCAAACCGCTTATTTATTACCCGAAGCTATCGGCGTGGGTGGATCTTTAAAAATGGTAATATTTGAGGCTTTAACACTCGCATTATTTAAGGCTTTTAAACTCGCAATATTTAATTCCTTTCTGTCGCCGCCCATTGTTTCCGTACTTAATCTGACCATTATCGGTCCTAGACCAAAAACCTACAAATAAACCTGCACAAATCACATTGGGAATGGCTTTCGGCTAAATGTCATAATTTTTTTATATGTTGTAGTACTCGACCAATAAAGCACAAAAATAAAAAAAAACGAGATAGGGAGCAGAATTACTTTCTGAGATATGGGCTTTAAAGTTGACATGTTTCAAGTTTTTTTCCCACAACTTTGTTGATTACCGCCAAAATAAAACGATTCGTTTCTCCATTTGTCACCCAGAAAAGTCACTGATTTGTAATTTTTAAAAACGAAAGAAAATGACCGTTTTTAAAAAAAATACAATTTTTATTTTCTTTAAAACAAACGGCCAGATTTTAATAGTTTTTACATATGTTAATAAAAATAATGCTAGTAAGATAAAAAAAACATTTTTGCTTGAGTGGTACCATTAACTGGGAAAATAGTAGGTACCTTTAATGCTTTTTAATGTTATGAAATATTGGTGAAATACGAAAAGTGATTTAAAATAACTTATAGGGGTAGGTTATACAAACTTTTTCTGGACAAATTCAATTTAAAAGCTTAAAACAAAGTTATGATTGTTTTCCACAAACCAAAACTACACTTTTTTGCACTTGACGCATCTGTCTCCTGATGATGCTAACGTTGTTAGCGAAACACGCGTCAAGTGCAAAAAAGTGTAGTTTTGGTTTGTGGAAAACAATCATAACTTTGTTTTAGTGCAACCAAAGGTTCCAAATTCCCAACATAATTTAAAAGCTTGATACGAATATGTTGGTACCGATAGGTATCCATTGGTACCTGTATTTGACCAATCAAATTGCTCGTGTGTTATATGCTTTTAGGCTAACTTGAGGTTGCCGGTAACGAATATGATAGAATTTTTCCGGTCGTTTACACTGTGTTCCCAATAGAATGCTTAAAATTATCTGACAGCAAATGATGCCGTTTCTTAAGCAAAATTTTGACTTTGTCAACCCTACCTTAATTTTTGTTAAAATACAAACCCGCCGCATTCCGCCATATTAAACATATCTAAAGAGTTTTAACTTTTTGCACAAATGCATGCGTAAAAACTATTTTTCCGCACTTAAATAGGAAAAACACTTTACCTCCTTTTTTTTCTCGTAGAAAAATAGTAATAGTAACCGGAAAAATGTTATCAAATTCGTTACCGGCCACCCGAAGTTAGTCTAAAAGCATATACCACACGAGCAATTTGATTGGTCAGATACAGGTACCAATGGATACCTATCGGTATCAACATATTCGTATGGGTACTAATTGGTATCAACATATTGGTATTAAGCTTTTGGATTGCATTTGTCCATAAAAAGTTTTTATAACTTAACTATAATATATTTAATATCACTTTTCGTATTTCTCCAATTTCAAAAATTTTAAAAAACATTAAAGTTGCCTACCATTTTTGAAATTTATGGTACCACTCAAGCTAAAAAATTTTTCTTTAGCCAAGAGGTATTATTTTTAATAACATAAATGAAAATTTTTAAAGGCCGTTCGTTTTAAAGAAAATGAGAATTGTTTTTTTTTAAATGGTCGTTTTCCTTCTTTTTTAAAACTTAAAAAACAGTGACTTTTCTGGTGGTACCAAAGAAACCATATAGAAACATTTTTTCATTGGTGGAACGGGTGTTTCGTTCCAGACAAATAGAGATTCGAATTATTTTATTTCGGCGGTAATTAACAAAGTTGTGGAAAAAAACTTGGACCATGTCCAAAAATATAGCCTAAAAACCAATCAACTTTAAAGCTCTATATCCCAGAAAGTAATCCTGCTCCCTATCTCTTTTTTTTTATTTTTGTGCTTTGTTAATCGAGTACTACAACCTAAAAAAAAATTATGACATTTAGCCGAAAACCATTTCCAATGTAATTTGTGCAAGTACATACAACAATGGATGTTTGATTTTATGGGCAGCGTATCTGCCTGCCGCACGGAAGGTCCCGGGTTCGAATCCCGTCTAGGTGCATCGATATGTTGTGTTTGTCCCACTTTGGCAACACTGGGCATTTGATCCTAGAATGAATGGGACATTCCCAGTATAAAAAAAAAGGTAAGAAAGACGGGAATTTAAAGCAAAAATTTTTTTTTATACCTTTATCAAAAACATGATTTTAGTAACTGTCTGCAGATAATTAAAGCATGGCTTTTTTGATTAACGATGCAAAAAAAAAACTTTGTTTTTGATCGCGTGTGCAAAAAAAGATTTCTGTCCGTTTTCTATAAAAAATTAAAGAGAAATAGCGGAATATAGTAATATTGAAAAAATCTAATTATTCTTGCCTAAAAATTAAGTACTTTTCACCAGTTTTCACCAAGTATTTACCAAAAAATCATTTAAAAATATCGTCAAAATATGAAACTGTCAAAGGTTAAAATGTCGCAACAATGAACGTCACCGAGTAAAAAGGCGCATCGCTATGGAAACCGCATTGATATTTCATTTACCAGCCACCTTGATTTATAGTGTAAAGATGGTGTGTTGCGAGAAGTGCTCTTCGTTCGAGATTTTTAAAAGTATTTTCCTGTTTTTCTTAGATTTTTTTATAAAGGTATTAAAAAAATAAGGTTAACAACTCGCGACTAAACTGTGCTTTTTTAGCCACTAGTTGTTAAAACTACTATTTAAACACCGGTACAAAAAAAAATGTACCCCAGTTTCAAGAAAAAATAGTAAAATAGTAATACTAAGATAATATAATCCAATTATTCTTACCTAAAAATTAAGCAATTTTATTGAGTGTTTTTTACATATTCACAAATAAATCATTTAAAAAATACGACAAGATAACAAACTTCAGAAATTAAAATGGCCGATAAAGTAAGGTTACCATAGAAACCCAGTAGCGTAGCCAGAAATCGGCTCTGAGAGGTAGAGATTCGTAGTTTAATAAATATCAGTAAGGTACACGCACCTATTGCAAATTTTTAAGAATTCTAAAGACGTCTAAAAGTGGGGTGGGGGTTGAGCTCTTGAACTGCTACGAGGAGGGGGCGGTTTAATAGGTGTTCGGTTAGTGGGTACAAAACAAAAATACTTATTTTGCAATCACAAAAAAATTCTTGAAAAAGATTCCCAGAAGGGAGGGGTTGCGGTGATATTCCGGGTTATGCGTGTACCGCTGAAACATAAAGATTTTATGAGTTGAAAAACTATTTGTACTTACTGTACGGAGAGGCTGAGATTTTGGTATGTTGTTTCGGGGAGTCTGAAAGTAAACCTCCCAAGTTTTAGTTTCCTCCACTCCTCGGGAACTATCCGCCATTTTGAAAAATCTTTGTAACCGACTTTTCTCCATTTCTATTGGTCAGAGGCGAAAAAGTCTGAGAACAAAAATATTCGGCAAAAAATTTGAAATATTTTGGCCAAGTGCTCAACTTTTTGTAGTTAGTTTCCAAAAAGATAGAGGAGGCCAAAGTTACCAAAAATAAATTTTAACGTATTTTGATCCACAAAAAGTGATTTTCTTTTAAACTTCAAGTAAGAAAGTTGTAGATCTTGGAAAAATCCTATAAAAATAACAGTCTCTGAACTGCAGCGACTGAAAATCGGTAAAATTCTTTGAGAACCGCTTTCTGGATTATTTTTATTAAGAGCAGTACAAACGAGGTATCAGATTAAAGATTGTGACGTACGCTACACAAGTGACCTAGTCTGTCGTATCTGTATCTGACAAACTGATATTTAGTCGGGTACCAATAGTCGAGTCTTACATAAACACGACAGAAGGGGTTGGAGGAGTAGGTAGAAGTATTATTAAATGCTAAAAGGGAGGGGAAAGGGATTGCAAAGATGTTATAAAATGTTGCAGGGGGGATGGGTCAAAATTTGGAAAAATGGTTTTACATAATTGATGGTAGTGGAGTAAAATTGTCGTTTGAAGTCGAAAAAACACCGGACAGGCTGAGTTTTTTGTATGTTCTTTAAGGGGTCTGAAAGTGAGTGTTTCCCCCACTCCTCGAGATCTATCCGCCATTTTGAAAAAACTTTGGAAATGATTTTCTCCATTTGTGTTGGTCGGAGGCAAAAAAGACGTCGTTGAAGGTGGATTTGGATTCAGATTCAGATTTGTAAATATTACAGTGGACCAAATAAATCAAGAATAAATATTTTAAACGCGTTTATCTCTGCAACCAATTGTCCGATTTTGAGGAAATTTGCAGGATAATCTCCAAATACCTCCCTCCTCATAAATGACGAGTGTAAGGTTAATGTGTGTTTGCGTACGAGCAGCAGGCGAGTAACAACTTTAACTGGATTTTAGGCTTATGGGAGACAAAATTTTGACCAACTTACATATATCCGATCGGCTTCAAATTTGTCAAGCTTATATAGTTGCGATGACAACACAATTTTATAGTGTGATGAACTTGATAGCTCCCCCCACTCGAAGGGGATGGAGGGGGGTACAGTTGAAGCTCGATTTTGTTGAAATTTGGTATGTGGGGGCATTTGGGGATGGCGATGACAAATTTCTAATCAGATTTTAAAAATTTAGTATGGCGGATTCAAGATGGACGATTTTTGGTCATGTTTTGCTAACCAATTTTAACTGACTTATACACATCCGATTGCCTTAAAATTTGGCATGCATTTATAGTTCCGGTGACAATACAATCATAATTATGGTATTATAAGGCAGTCCATCCCTTTCCACGAGGGGAGTGGAGGGGGGAAAACACTTACGTTTGTCTGAATTCAATCAAAATTGGTACAAGGGGGTTTTTCGGGATAAGGAATACGAATTTTTGATTAGCTTTTAAAAATTCAATATGGCGGATTCAAATTGGATGACTTTTGGTCATGTTTTGCTAATCAATTTCATTTTTGGCCTTTTTAGATACTTTAAAGACCTTTCAAACGAGGTACAAAATGACCCCTCAGCAACCGCCCTTAACCCCAAAAAATTTCCTTATATTGGAAAATAGGAAAATTTTGAAAAATGTAAGGTCGATTTCTAGGGTGAAGGACGGCTTGGGGGGGGTCATATCATACGTCATTTAAGAGGTAATTAAAATGTCTATCAAAGCCAAAAATTAAATTCTATGGACAACATCAAGATTAAAAAATGCATTTTTTTTTTCAAAATTGTCCTATTTTCCAATATAAGGTAATTTTTTGGGGTTAAGGACGGTTACTAGGGGGTCATTTTGTACCTCGTTTGAAAGGTATTTAAAGTATCTATAAAGGCCAAAAATGAAATTGATTAGCAAAACATGACCAAATCATCCATTTGGAATCCGCCATATTGAATTTTTAAAAGCTAATCAAAAATTCGTATTCCTTATCCCGAAAAACCCCCTTCTACCAATTTTGATTGAATTCAGACAAACGTAAGTGTTTTCCCCCCTCCACTCCCCTCGTGGAAAGGGATGGACGGCCTTATAATACCATAATTATGATTGTTTTGTCACCGGAACTACAAATGCATGCCAAATTTTAAGGCAATCGGATGTCTATAAGTCAGTTAAAATTTGGGCTTCAACTGTACCCCCCTCCATCCTCTTCGAGTGGGGGGAGCTATCAAGTTCATCACACTATAAAATTGTGTTGTCATCGCAACTATACAGACCGCTTCAAGCTACTGCGAACATAGGGCAGAAGAAGTCTAATTTGCCAGTGTACGTACATCCAGAGACACCGCACGCCTATCAGTGAAGCAACCAATACTCAGCCTTGCGATCACCACTTGCATGACTTTCCTTTGGTATTTAGTACGCCTCTAACCACGGTGCTGTGTGGAGCGTAGTCAATGAAACCGGAATTTGGTCAATAAATACGCTAATTTTTATAACGTAATTTTCTTATTTTTTGTCACTGATAAATAAGAGCGTTTTATTGTCAACTGCTCTGATTTATCAGTGACGACGTGTTACAATGAAAATAATAAGGAGAAACAAAATAAAAGCAAGTTCTCAAAATAAAATAATACATTCTAAAAACCAAAAAGATTCTCCCAGTCAAAAAAAAATTAAAGCAAATGTTCGAAAAGTCCTCCTTGCTCGGCTAGACAATATCCGAGCCTACTATAAAAACCCCTTCTAACGTTTCCAAGCATGTTAGGGGTGATAATTTGAAAAGCTTCTTCAAAAACAGATAGAAGTCATTAGGAGCAAGATCGGGAGATCGAGCTGGCCATAAAATAGTTCCCCGTGTACTTATAACCCGATTAGGAAATACATTATCAAGATATTTCCTAACAAGGCCAACATTGTGAGCGGAACAACCATCTTGTTGAAACCATGTTTCACCAAATCTTACACCTAACAACTGCCTAGCAGTTGGAATAATGTGCTGCTGCAGTAGATCCAAGTATCTAGGACCATTCAAATTGCAATTGCCGTTAATAAAAAATGGCCCAATTACGTGTTCCCCTATAATACCCCCCCACAAACATTTAGTTTTTGGGGATACTGTGTTCTTACGTCAAAATACAAATGCAAATTTTCCCTCGACCAATATCGAACGTGTGTTGGGTTATGACGATTTGACCATTTGACCATCTGCACTTTTTCGGCAACTTCGTAGACATCCATTTTTAGTTTTAAAAATGTATTATTTCAATTAAGAACTTACCCATCTGTTTCTCGAGCAAGGCAGAAATAAAACACAATAATAAAAACAAAATGAATTTCCAAAAGATAACACTGCAGCGTGCTTCGAATCCACCTCGGTCGTACGGCACGGAGAGTAAATTGGACTTGATTCCCCCTATGTTCGCAGTAGCTTGAAGCGCATAAGCATGACAAATTTGAAGCCGATCGGATATATGTAAGTTGGTCAAAATTTTGCGTCCCATAAACCTAAAATCCAGTTAAAGTGGTTACTCGCCTGCAGCTCGTACGCAAACTCGCATTAACCTTAAACTCGTCATTTATGAGGAGGGAGGTATTTGGAGACTATCCTGCAAATTTCCTCAAAATCGGACAATTGGTTGCAGAGATAAACGCGTTTAAAATATTTATTCTTGATTTATTTGGTCCACTGTAATATTTACAAATCTGAATCTGAATCCAAATCCAACTTCAACGACGTGCAAAAAAGTGAAGAGAAAAAACTTTTTGCCATAAAATTTGCAATGTTTTTGTTGCAAGTTCAATACTCTGTAGCTATTTTTTAAAAAGATAAGAGGGATTTGAAGTTACGAAAAACCTAGGGTCACTGAATCCTAAAACCTGCGGTTCCAGGGGTAGCGACACGAAACATAACCTAATTCGCGCAAATTTGACACTGTCACAGGCGGCGATGTTAAAAAAAATAAAAGTAAATTTTGTCCACTTTTGACTGATGCAAACAACACATTTGTCAAAACTGACATGAAATTTTTGTAAACATTTCAATACATTTATCCGCGCGCGTTTTCATACTTATACGTTCAAAAATCCTCAAACATTAAAAAATACTTAGTGCCTATTTATATACTTTCGCGTGAATGCAAGACACCATAGGTTAAGGAGCTACAATAGATACGACAGTGTTAAACTGTTCGGAACTATTAAGAGTTTGGCGAGTCTGCGCAGATATGCACGCGACCAATAACCATACTTTTATATTGCTTTTCTTTTTTAATTTGTAATACGACCACTAGATGACTCACGGTTAAATTCGCGATAACCGTACTATCGATTTTTTGTTTGTTTGTAATATGACCACTAGATGGTGCTCGCTTAAATTTTCGCTTTTTTTTTAAGGATCCTGCACAAATTACATTGAAAATGGCTGTCGGCTAAATGTCATAATTTTTTTATATTTTGTAGTACTCGATCAACAAAGCACAAAAATAAAAAAAAACGAGATAGGGAGCAGGATTACTTTCTGAGATATATAGCTTTAAAGTTGACATGTTTTTAGGCTATATTTTTGGACATGGTACAAGTTTTTTTTTCACAACTTTGTTGATTACCTCCGGTTGGTTGGTGGTACCAAAGGACATTTTTACTTGGATGGAAAGGGTGTTTCAGTCAGGACAAATACAGAAACGAATTATTTTATTTTGGAGGTAATCAACAAAGTTGTGAAAAAAAAATTAGAACATGTCCAAAGATATAGCCTTAAAACACGTCAACTTTAAAGCTCCATATCTCAGAAAGTAATCCTGCTCCGTATCTCGGTTTTTTATTTCTGTGCTTTGTTTATTGAGTACTACAACATATAAAAAAATTATGACATTTAGCCAATAGCCATTTCCAATGTAATTTGTGTAGGGTTCTTTCTTTGCAAGCAATTTGTGTTTAATTTTTAAAAATATGCGTTTTTACTAGATACAAAACAAAATTGTTACTTATGTTAAGTTAAAATAAAAAAGCATATTTTTAAGAAATAAATACAAATTACCCATAATGCACTTGTAGTACAAAACCTCTGGTTGTTTTATTATAAAAGATTATGGCATATTTCGAAACATGTTAGTTTATATTTTTCACAATAAAGAAAATATTACAATATCTCGTCTGTGCTTTTTTAAATATTAAATAATTTTCTTTAAAATGTTTATACCTATCTTGTTTTTAGTACATAAAAAAAAAATAAATGCCACTCTTTTGTATTCCAAACTAAATTTGTGAAACAGAAAAAAATAATTTTAATCTCAAAAAATTTTTACTGTATATGTGGGGCAATTTATGGTAAACCCACACATTAGAAAAAGTCTTGGTGTAAATAATATTAATACCCCTGGTTTGGAATACACAAGTGTCGCATTTTCTAACTTATTATTAATATCCACAAAAATTAGCCATACTAAACTTGATGAAATAAGGAAAGGGTGTTTTAACACTATATATAAATAGTTAAATGGAGTCCAAATGCAAGTGTGGGACATCACTCTCTAAGACCTCTGCGTCCAGTCTGCAAAATGTCCTCTGGAGCAAAATATTTATCACCCACGTAAAATCTGTTATATATTTCATCAGCACTTAATTTATTCGCGTTTAACGGCTTCACTATACTTCTGAAAAATTACAGGATTGCATTTGGGGAAACGATGTCTCCCCGTTTTTGTATTGGGATCATGGCACGGTCTCCGCAGCTTTGAATAAAACACACTCTAATTCTTTGTTTCTCAGCTATTGTAATCGACGGATAAAATCACAATTTTTTGAACAGGAATAATCACAAAATCACTTTTTAAAAACCTTGGCAAACCTCAGTTTTCAAAATGGAACTCATAACTTATGAGTCATAACCGACATTCTGTCACTTTTGTCATAATGTGCCCTCTGACGGACAACCCTAGAAGGGGTAAGAGGAGGAGCTGCAGATTTCTAGAAAGAATATTGCCCACCTAAATATTATTATGTTGGCAGTTCCTTTGCACGCGGAAACATAACCGCACTTTGCGCGAAAAATAATTATTGGCGGGAAGGGTGAAGTGACGGATCTATAGTTCCTTAATCTATACAAGACAATGCCGCTAGTATTACACAAGAATTATTGGAATATTTTCGGTATTAGGATGCTTTTACGTAGAGTTTGGACAGGTAATATAATCGTACAAGCAAGTTAATAGAACCAAGTACCTACTACTGAAGATTTAATGAATACGCAGATTCAAAGGATGTGTTTTGGACATTCCCGTATGTTCCTAGAATATTTACGCAATATTTCAACATTTTTGCTATATGTGTGGGGTAATTCGTTAGGGCTTTGTGACATTATTTTAAGTACATGAATAAAATATCACAATCGCAACCAAAAAAGCTTTGTATTGTCTCACACCACACGTCACACCAAGCCTTATCCCAAAACCCATTACGAACTAGCGACCTACATTTTAGGTTTTTCCATATTTTTCTATGTAGTTTTGATCTTACAGAAGTTCGACTGTATAATAAAATAGATATAGGTACCTATCTTATATAGTTTTGGATATTTGGTATAAGAAAAACCTGCAATATTAAATATTGTTAATACAGTATTGGGTTAGATTAGATTATACTTAATTATTAATAAAGTTTCAACGTGTGTCTCTTTTAATTGTTTATTTTTAGTACACATAATTTTTTTATAAAGCAAAGAATTAATAAGAAAATTATTCTTAGCAATTTTTAAAAAATTCTTCAAATATCTCCTAAATTATATTATTAAAACACATTACAATTTTTCACAACAAAAAAAACCTAGTGACATTTTTTTTTCTTAAGTTGTATAAAACTGAGTTTTATTAAAACAGTTTTTCTATCTCAGACTGTATAAAAACTGAGACCGCAGGTTTCAGGATCCAGTAACCCTAGAAAAATCAGTTTAACGACTAAATGTCAGTCTGTCAGATACTTTCGGCAATTTTTATGCCGACAGACTGGGTCATTTGTGTAGTGCACGTCTCCAGCTTTAATTTGATACCTCATTTGTACTGCTCTTACTATAAATAATAATATATATACAATAAGCAGTTCATTCGCTGTAGCTCAGAGATTGTTTAATTAATTATAAACAATATACATATTTTTATAGGATTTTTTCGAGATCTACAACTTTTTCATTTAAAGTTTTCTTTTAAAAAATTATAGTGCGGTTAAAAACTGGCGATTTCCATTTTTGCTGGCATAAAACTCCTAGGGCAAAGAATTTTTTGTACACAGCTAAAGTAGACTCTGGCGCATTTTTAATGATAGTTAGAATCAATCTGGATTCAGAGGCGCAGGCAAAAGATCATTTTTTAGAAAACTGGCATGACACGCTCCAATGTAATCATCCGTATGTCAACATTTGACATCCCACAAATAGCTCAATCGAGAGCCAAGAAATCTATCTACTCGTCGGTGTAAGAAAAATTTTTGTGGGATTAAGCTGAGTATTTCTTCCGCAGGTCAAAATAAAAAATTGAAAAAAAAAATATTGTCACTTTTTTTACATATTTTAAATTTAAAAAAAATTTATGCCTTGCGTATTTTTACGATTCTGAGTTTGAATATTTAAAACATATCTAGAATGTTTTGTGAATCCTATAAAACCACAACTTTAGTTCAAGCGCGCCCCATAAAGCTGAAATAATTTTTTGAATATCGATCTTAGCCGTTTTTAAGGAAATTTCGATTTTGGTAGTTGACTGACAATTTCCATGATAGTTTGTAGAAATCCGCACACAGGAAAATAATTTTTATTTTATGAATTTTGAAGAGCGTTTATCAAAAATCATGGAACAGTGAAAATACTAAAAATTGCACCTTTTGAAAAACTCATCCTTTTTTCACACTTTTGCATATTACTGAGGGGATAATTTTGTTAAAACTGCACCAAAATAATCTACATAATATTCTCTAAAAGGTTATGTCACAATTTTGATCACTTCTTATCTATCTTATGAATTTCGACATAACGACTAATTCTTGTATTGCAAAAATATTGAGACCACCTTTTGAAAATTGTTGGAGTTGATTCCTTAAGGGAAATTATCGGTTAATCTTTGGATTTTGGTAAAATTTAGATAAATTTTTCAGTTTCTGAGTAATGCCTCTCTAAACACAATATTTAATTTTGTAAATTTTCGGAAAAAATTTGAAATTCTACTGATTTTGAAGGATCGTTTTTCCTTAATATATAATACGATTCTTGATTTGATTACATTTATAAAAGGGGCATTTCATGTCGATTCTAAAAATTTACAATGTACGATGTTAGCTTAACGGGATGTCAGGTTTTGGTTTCACTTTTCTGTAAGGCACACTTTGAAACTCCGATACCTCAAGATTGGAGAATAAGCATGTGCATAAGCTGCACGAGTGAATTTAGTTATTCCTTTAACCGACCCAACGCACAAATATGAGCACATAAAACGTTCTTTTGTAGTATTTTGAATATAACTCTCCAACAAGTAGGCACAGTGCTCAAAAATTCAAATGGTTAATGGTGTTTCTTACATTTTTCTACTGTAACTACCTGCATAATAACAATTTTGGAGCATATTGTGATCTAGTTTTGAATGTATACACTGCTTGTAAACTGTTCATAGGATGCAGAACAAGCGAGCTCACAGTGGTCCAGAAAACTGTAATTTATATCTACATATTATTATTATGAATTGAAGAAGGCTTCGTGTTGTACTCTTGTCTGTACCTAATCGGAGTGCAAGTGCCGAAAATGTTTTTATTTTAATCGATTTTATGTGTATTGCCAAAAGTAACTAGTTTGAAATTTTAACGAAATCGCCCTACTTATTTCAAAGAAAACTGGGAAATTTTTACGCATCAAGTGTAAATTGTAAAAAAAATAACTCAAATAAATAGTAAATAACTTTAACTTTATTTATAACCGTCAAAAATGGTAATTTTCTATGTCAATAAAAACCAATAAAAGAGTAAAACCAGCTAATGTAATTTTTGGTAGCAAGAAATAAATGATACACGAGGATAATTTTTAGGTAATAACGGTACACTTTTCATTCGTTTCTGGATCCTAATTTTAAAAATATAGTGATTTCCATAATTGTATCATTCACGTTCTGGACCACTGTGCGCTCGGTTGTTCTGCATCCTATCAACAGTTTACAAGCAGTGTAATCATTCAAAACTAGATCACAATATGCTCCAAAATTGTTATTATGCAGGTGGTTACAGTAGAATAAATGTAAGAAACACCATTAACCATTTAAATTTTTGAGCACTGTGCCTACTTGTTGGAGAGCTATATTCAAAATACGACAAAAGAACGTTTTAGGTGCTCATATTTGTGCGTTGGGTCGGTGAAAGAAATAACTAAATTCGGTCGTGCAGCTTATATGCACATGCTTATTCTCCAATCTTGAGGTATCGGAGTTTCAAAGTGTGCCTTACAGAAAAGTGAAACCAAAACCTGACATCCCGTTAAGCTAACATCGTGCATTGTACATTTTTAGAATCGACATGAAATGCCCTTTCTATAAATGCAATCAAATCAAGCATCGTACTATATATTAGGGAAAGTCGATCTTTCACAAGTCAGTAAAATTCCAGATTTTTTTCCGAAAATTTACAAAATTAAATATTGTGTTTAGAGAGGCATTACTCAGAAACTGAAAAAGTAATCCAAATTTTACCAAAACACAAAGATTTACCGATAATTTCTCTCAAAGAACCAACTCCAACAATTTTTAAAAGGTGGCCTAAATAAGAATGAGTCTTTATGTCGAAATTCGTCAAAATTCCATGTACGCAAACACAGCATGCAGAGCAACCTTCGTGTCAGCTTCATAGATAAGAAGTGCAGTTTTAACAAAATTATCCCTTCAGTAATTTTGCAATATGCAAAAGAGTGAAAAAAGGATGAGTTTTTCAAAAGGTGCAATTTTTAGTATATGATTCAATTTAGACTTCTTGGAAAGGTTGGTGTCTGCTGAATATCATAAAGTAACAATTATTTTCTTGTGTGCGGATTTCTACGAACTATCATGGAGATTGTCAGTCAACTACCAAAATCGCAATTTCCTTAAAAAAGGGCTAAGATCGATATTCAAAAAAGTATTTCAGCTTTATGGGGCGCGCCTGAACTAAAATTGGGGTTTTATAGGATTCACAAAACGTTCTAGATATTTTTTAAATAATCAAGCTCAGAATCGTATAAATACGCAAGGCATAAAAAAAAATTATTCAAAATATGTAAAAAAAAGTTTTTTTTTCAATTTTTTTTTTACTTGCAGAAGAAATACTCAGCTAAGTCCCACAAAGATATTTCTTACACCGACGAGTAGATATATTTCTTGGCTCTCGATTGAGCTATAAAAGAACTTTGTAGGATGTCAAATGTTGACCTGAATGATTAAAATGATCTTTTACCTGCGACTCTGGATCCAGAGGGGGGTGATTGATTTTAACCATCATTAAAAATGCGTCAGAGCCTACTTTAGCTGCGTATGAAAATTCTTTGCCCTAGAAGTTTTCTGCCAGCAAAAATGGAAATCGCGAGTTTTTAAGCGCACTATCGCTAAACAGAAAGTTGAGCACTTGGACCAAAATGTTGAAAATTTCATGCCAAATATTTTTGTTCTCAGACTTTTTGGCATCCGACCAATAGAAATAGAGAAAAGTCAATTACAAAGTTTTTTCAAAATGGCAAATGGCTCCCGAGGAGTGCGGAAAACACAAACTTGGGGATCTTGCTTTTAGACCCTCCCCAACAACATATAAAAATTCTAGCCTTCCTGGATTTTTTTCGAGGTACCCCCCTTATTTATGACAATTTTACTGTACTACATGATAAATAATAAAACCAGTCAGAACGGAAACCACTGATGATACTGTCAGATTTTGTAATTTTCTTACTGTCAATAATTTGTTAGGTAATTTAAAAAAGCACCTATGAGTAAATAGTATTATTCCAGAGTCAGTTTGGAATGTTGCAGACATTCACAGGGGTCTGGAACGAGTCAAAAGTTACAAAAAAATGACAACAAAAACCAACAGTGAGGTGTTGTTAGATAGAGACCACCCCCGCATTACAAAACAGCATTTAGTAAAATCCCAGCAGATCCTTTTTTTGACTTTTTGATGTTTTGGTGTTTGTTTTTTGTATTATTTCAACTAATATACTAATATAATTTGACAGCTGTCATTAAGCGAAATGTCAAATAAAAAGTAGCCTGTGTTCTCATACAGGTCATACTTTATCTTATAACCAAATTTCATCCAAATCGGTTTCACCGTTTTTGCGTGATTGAGGAACAAATATACACACCCACACAAACTTTTGCATTTATAATATTAGTGAGATAATACTGATATAACTGAAAGATGTAAATTTTAACTACAGCTTTCTTCTTTCTTCTTTGTTTTTGGTGTGCGTTATAATTTACCCAAATATATTTTTTTTAATTATAGGAATTTTAACAAAACATTATTCAATGATTGTAATAGATTAAATGCCTAACATGTATTTTTTTCAGAACGGTTTTGCAATCTGTCTTCAAATAATATACTTATTACCTAAATTCAGAATTATGATAAATGACAAAAATTAGTATTATTTATGATAATATTTAATAAATAACTTAAATCAATCTTTTATTACAAAACTTAAATATTTTTTGAATAAAACTCAACAACAGCTTTTCTTAAATTTTTACCAAATCGGGGATTGTCCATTGCGATTAACCATTCAAAAGAATGTCTTTATTACGTACATTCTTTAGGAATCTGGTCCGAACAAGCAGGGGAGTCATCCATCAAGAGTTTATTAAATATCAAGTTAATAGTACTGACAATCCACAATTTGGTAAAAATTTAAGAAAAGCTGTTGTTGAATTTTCCTCAAAAAATATTTAAGTTTTGTAATAAAAGTTTTATTTAAGTTATTTATTAAATATTTTCATAAATAATACTATTTTTTGTCATTTACCATAATTCTGGATTTAGGTAAAAAATATATTATTTGAAGACAGATTGAAAAACCTTTCTTAAAAAAATACTTGTTAAAAGAAAAGAAGAGGAAAAGTAAGAAAGTGCTGCTGCTCACTATTATCTTACTAATATTTTAAATGCAAAGTTTTGTGAATGGATGTGTGTGGGTGGGTATGTTCAAAAACGGTGGAACCGATTTAAATTAAATTTGGTTATAAGATAAAGTGTGACCTGTATTAGAACATAAGCTACTTGTTATTTGACATTTCGCTTAATGACAGCTGTCAAATTAGCAGCTATTACTACGTTTCCTCGTGGAACTTTTTTTTTATAGCGACAAGAAATCTTTATAGACACCGGTCTCTGGTGGTCCACCGAATGTGCCCGATTCATCCTCTCTTGAGGACGCCTACGGACTAAAACTCTCCGCTGTAGATTTGGTCGAAGGTGCGTTCGTCTTTTCCCTGGTTCCATTTGTCTACGTGTTGTATTATTTCTTTAAAGAGGTTCCCTATGGTCATATTCTCTATCTGTAGATCGTGTCTTGTTGTCTGGCGGTAGTTCTCAAATCTTGGACAGTAAATTAACGTATGTCATCTATTCTTTGACAGTACCGACATATGTCGTCCGTTTTCCCTATTCGCTTTGTATATGTCCTAAAAGATCCATGTCCCGTTAGAGCTTGTGTCATATAGTAATCCATTTTTTTGTGTTTGCAGTCTATCCATGTTTTAATGTCGGGGATAATTCTTTTCGTCCGCTGTCCTTTTTCGTTATTTCGGTCCCATCTTGCTTGCCAGGATTCCAGTGTTTTCTCTTTTGCAGCTTCTTTGTTTTCTTCACTCTGTCCATTTTTATCTTCATATACAATTTCTTCGACAATTAGGTGTATGGGCGGGATTCCTGTTATAACCTAAATAGCTTCCGTTGATATCGTTCGGTAGCCGCAGGCTACTCTTAGTAAGGCTTTCTGTTGCATTCTTATCAACATGTTTTTGTACTTCTTTTTCGCAGTACTGGACTCCGTATCACTGCACCATTGGTTACGATTGAACGAATTACACTGTATAGTAACTTCCTCTTGCTAGTACTGGGCCTGTCCCTCGTGGAACTGAATACGTTTTCAATACGATTCACTTTCAAATCTTCCATGAAAACGCGGCGAATCGAACTTTTATTTCGTTGGTCCGGGCCAAGTTCAACTCCGCTTTTTTGGGATCGTATCGGGAATTAACTGCATGAAAACAATGATAAGCTGTTAGCAATTTCTAATATCAATATTCCAGTAAAAAGTAGGTATATACCTTTATTTTAATTATATTATTGTGTAAACTTATTGGCTTTAAAAAGGCAAACAAAGAAGTAAGATTGGCAAAAACTTACCTCAATCGTATTGAAAACATGTTCAGTTCCTCGTGAAAACGTAGTAAATGTTTCATAGATAAGGGCATAACCTGGTATACAGCAGCGGATGCCCCCCCCTCCTTTGCTCCGAAAAAAAGTACACAAGGATTCGGGTGGTAACTCTGAAGTCTTTGGATAACAAACGAGAAATGGCAGAAAGTTCCTTTAAAGACTTTCTAGAATCCCTCCACTGTATTTTGGGACAGTTTGACCTTCAATTTGTTACACCAAGAATAAATAAACGCATGACGTACTTATCGTGAAAAACATTGGAAATACAGAGCAATATTATAGAGTTTCTATTTATAAACAAGTTTTAGACAAAATCATTTCGGACATAAAAAAGTATTTTTGACCTGAACATATTCATACCAAGTTTTATACAACGTGAAGCCAAAATCAAGGCAAAATTAACTAAAGTCGTTTCTAAAAACTATAAAGTGTTTGATTAATCTAAACACACAAATTTTTGAACTTTTATTGGGAGAACTCAGTATTTGGAAACAATATTGGTCAGAAGTAGGCAAAAGCTTAAATCAAAAATACCTGATAATGTTTTCGACGCAATGAACAAGTGTGGCGATATTTTTCCGTTGATAACAAGTAATGCTTCGTCAGAAAGAAGTTTCTCATGCCTACCAACAGACATGTTAGACACTTAAAGTTAATTTTCAGATCTTTATCTCTATCGAGTCGACCTATCGAGAAGGTGTACTTTTAAACTAATGGCGAATGCGTGAAAACATCGTTCTGTAAGCAGGGATGGTCGTAACGTTACAACTGCCTTATCGTACCTAACGAGGTTTTCATGCATTTGATCAGCTGAAGCTGTCACGCATTCGCCATGATTTTAAAAGTGCACCTACTTGATTGGTCGACTCGATAGAGATAAGTAGAGCAAGAGTTCAAGGTATAAATTATGATGGATAGGTAACCCTCGCCATTTTTTGATAATATGTGCATCTCCTCGTTCTGAATACGAAATGGTCAATCCTGTAACTCAACATTGTGGATAAGGGCTCGGCACACCAATCCAAAGGTAGGCAATTTTAGAGGAGGTAGGGTAATGCCCATTTTTAGAGTGGTATGCCGAACCCTTATCCATGATTGAAGTCCGGCAAACCAGGTGATTTTTGGTCTGGTGGTACTAGTAGATCATATATGTGAAAATGGTGGGGGTTACCCTATCCATCACGTGACCTCTAAAATGGCCGACCTTTGGATTGGTGTACCGAGTCTTTATCTACAATTTTGAGGTACACTTGATTTTAAAAAAAAACGCATACATGCAGTCACAAAATTGACCTTTCTAAAAGTGTATAATATATACGGACTACCAGCTAAAATGCGTAAAAACTTCAAAAGCACGACAGTTTGTCGTATTGTTTAAAAAAGGTCTCTAAAACTAAAATTAAAGGCAACCTTATTTTTATATTAAATTTTGCATAATACTAAAAAAGCAGAAAAATTAATGTTTTAGTAAAGTCTTTATTGAACAATATCAAATTGTCACTCGAGTAACGGACGAAGGCTGTTCTATAAAGAGGGCGGTAACCCATTTTGGAGTTGATAAAATAACAATAATACGATGGAAACAGCGCTGAATTGAAAACAATTCGACGAATAGGAAACTTGGATTAGGACAAAAACGATGGTAAACTTAATATTAATTATTTTAACTTAAAAAAGAACTAAAATAAATAATTTAGTATTTAATAGGATCACCATTTTTCTCTATTACAAGCTGCAAACATTTGGGCATTAAATTTTGAAAATACTGATGGTCTTCTGAGAGCTGATCCAATGCGAGATAAATAGCATCGCTTAACTCTTCAGCATTTCGTGGTCTCCAATTCCTTTGGCATATTATTTTAACGATTCGACCCCATATATTTTCCATTGGGTTAAGGTTAAGGCTGTTGACTGGCCAAGGAAGTGTTTCTATATTATTATTCTGGAACCATTCGCGAACAACATTAGCCGTGTGTACTGGACAGTTGTTCTGCTGTTAAACGAAGTCATTATTTTCATGTAAAGCCTGTACAGATGGCAGCATAACGTTTTCAAGGATTTCAATATATCGTTCACTATTGAATCTTCCTTCGATTCTCCAAAAAAAAATCCAAACCTCTAGCACTAAACCTGCCCCACATGTTTACAGAAAAATGTCCAGCTTTTTTAATTTGGTTTGTATATTCGGGTTCAAATCTAGAATTTGGTAGACGATAAACTAAAATTCTCCTGCTGCTTGAAGATGATTGAAAAATTTTTTCGTCAATAAAAAACATCCTCTCACCGAAGTCATTATCACGAAGAATGTGGTTCAGTGCAAAAATCACTTTGGCCTGTTTTTGTTCTTCTGTTAGAAAAGGTTTCTTTGCAGCAACTCGAGAAGAGACTTCGGATTTCATTACTCTTCTATTTACTGTTGCTAAAGAACCCGGAAATAATGTTACATTAGCTGCTTTAACCGACGTTGAAAAAGTCAATAAGTCTTATCTTGCACTTCAGAACTTACTTTTGGTCGTCCTGATCCATATTTCCTATCCCTAGAATTATTTTCAATCCAGCGCTTTTTCCATCGCATTATCGTCATTTTATCAACTCCAAAATGGGTGGCCGCTCTTCTTATAGGCCAGCCGTCTTCTATAACTCGAGTGATAATTTGAACTTTTGTAAATGTTGATATCTGTGGCATTTTTAAGGATGTCACACTGAATTTTAAGCTGTCAGGCATACTAAACTTAGTGGTGCCTTATAATAGTATACACTAATGGAATGCTAAATTTTGTGGCATAGGGAAAAATGCTTGTACGAGTTTTTTTTGAAATCAAGATTTCGTATTCAGTACGAGAAAATGCACATCTTATCAAAAAATGGCGAGGGTTACATATCCATCATAATTTTTACTGCGAACGCTTGTACTAAAGAATACGAATACTGATAAAACTGAAAATTAACTTTAAGTCTCTATTGAAATTGACATTGAGCGAGTCATTGACCGATTTGCACAAAAAAACCGGAAACGATTTTTTTTTTGGAGATTCATCTTATTTTTGAGAGAGGCAATATCAAAGGTAATAAAAAACAACAAAATGAATCTCGTGTCCGCAAATAAAAATGAAAGTAACACTCGTGGCGTTACTTTCATTTTTATTAGCGACATAAAGCTATTTTTAACTCATCGCCGTATACGTATCCGCATCTAGCGAGAACCAAGCACATTAATTGGTCAGAAACTTGTACCACGTTCTTAAACGCGATAGGGTTTGAGATGCGTTAGGTATCACGTATCGTTACGGCACACGTATCGTATCTCAGCACCTATTGCGTTCAGAAACACCTTAAATTAGCATATATCTGCTCTTTTCGAACGTGCTACAAGTTTTTGACCAATCAGTGTGCTTGGTTCTCCCTAGATGCGGATACGTATACCGCGATGAGTTACAAATAGCTTTATGTCTCTATTTGCGGACACGTGATTCATTTTGTTAATTTTTAAATATTTTGGCTTTTTAGTTCTGCGCAACAAGCCTCCTCCGGAGCGATTGCTTGCCGATGCCTTAAAATTAGGGCCACGTAATATGAAGCTCCAATTGTGGGCGGTACTGCTGCGAACGTTACCTCTTTTTAAGAGTCATGTTACAGTGACCTTATACTTTTACAGGTTTCTACTTTATAACCTGCTGAAAGGTACAAGATTCTGTATTTACGGTGTTCTGCACTTTTCAATTTTGATGTTTTTGTTTCTCGGTTTATTCGACAGGTGGCGCACACAGTTACTACGTCCCCACGGAGTATTTAGCTATTAGGTTTTGTTTGTGGTTTGTTTGTTATCTATGTTTTTTTATAACTGAAAAAGCGCGGATTTCAGGAGGATAGTGGGATAGTTAACCCCCCCTACCCTGGCTTTAAATTTTTTATGAAAACATCCAGAAAATCAAAAGTATAGCATAAATTGCGGCACTAATCCACCTTTAATATTTGCAGTATTAGTTTAATTTTGTGTTAAAAATGGCATTTGTAGTGTCATTTTCCCAAAAATTTTCGCTTGCGGCGCTATGATACCGTTGATATTTAAGATTTTAGTTTAATTCGACTAAAAAATTGCATTTTTAATGTAATTTTCTCAAAACTTTTCGATGCATGTAAACCTTTTTTAAAATAAAAAATTAATGAAATAAACGACTTAAAATCTGAGTACACCCCCTAGATTTGGGACCAAATCCGCGCTTGTAGCTATGTTAGCTATGCTTTTATTGTAGATTTTTTTTTTGTATCGAAACCGCCCCTCCCCTTTTCATATAACTGTGACCGCCACTGTATACAGGGTTTTTCAAATTCGATGCTCACCATGGGGATCTCTTAAACGATAGGAGATACGAAAAGGTTTAAATTAGGGCAAAGTTGCGCAATTTAATGCTTTGCTCAAAACTAAAAAAAAAGTGTACAAATTCCGGATAGTTCCGGAGATAGGCGTAAAAAACCAAATCTTCATTTTTAGTTTTTATTTTTCTGCGCACTTATTCTTAAAGCTTTCAAAAAACGCTTCAAACTTTCTACAGGCACTTTTTTAAGATCTAACTAATGTCCATTTTCAAGATTTGACATTTTAGTGTGACAGGAGCATTGTCAACTGCCGTTTGGTTCATAAAGGTTGACAGATATTTTACAACCTCATTTTTACAAGTACCTGACGTTTTGAGCTAATTGACCATCATCAGCCCAAATTCAAAGAATAAAAAACAAAGAAAAAAACGTATTTTTAAAATATTAGGTAAAGTTATTTATTTATAACAAAATATCTTGAGTAAGTTAAAAGCAAAAATTAAATTTGTGCTGATGATGGTCAATAAACCGAAAAAGTTAGGAGACTTTTTAAAACAAGGTTGCAAAATATTATCTGTCATCCTTTATGAACCAAACGGCAGGAGAAAAAAGGATGTGTCCATAAGAAAAAATTGACTTGACAGTGTTCCTATCACACTGAAACGTCAAGTCTCAAAAACGGACCTGTAGAAAGTTTTAAGCGTTTTTTGACAGCTTTAAATACTAAAAATGAAGATTTCGGTTTTTGTAAACTTTTTTTTTAGTTTTGAGTAAAGCATCAAATTGCGCAACATTGCCCTAATTTAAACCTTTTCGTATCTCCTACCGTTTAGGAGATCCCCATGGTGAGCATCGAATCTGAAAAACCCATATAGATATAAATGAGCTTCAGATTTATACTAAAAATGCCAATTCTTACATGTTTTTAATACGAACTGCTTAAAATTAAACTAAAATTAATGACGTCATAGCGCCACAGGCACCGTTTTTGAAATTTAATACCTCACAGCAAATCACACGTCAAAAACCGGAGAAAAGGGTAAACAAATAGTAGGAGATCCGGCTGCAAATTTTTTGACCGACCGCGTAACCAAATATTTCAAAAGTAAAAGATTAGTGCTCACCATTCACAGAAGGCTTGGTGCCAGTCGGAATTTGGCCGGAAATGTAAAAAAAAATTGTTTTTGACCCATTTCTTTGACATTTTTTTATTTTGGGCGTAACCAAAAAATACTTATATTGAGACTTGAATTAGACTTAGGCAATACCAAAAATGCAATGGTGCCATCCCGCATCCGGCCGCGTTGCCGCGGCACCATCGCCCGTATGGGTGATTTTTTGAAAGCAAAATCGACCCATAACGTAACCATTTGATTGAGGTGTCAAATTAAAGGTGAACTCCTCTATACGAATATTCAATCCAAATTTGACCGGAAGTGCCCGGCACCAATGATTTTATACTCAAAACTCGCGGGCCGTTTACTATAGAGGGGAGTTAGTTATTGCTATATATCTTCGAGAAAAACATTAGTAGCCACAATTTTTTTTTTCTATAAAGATGTTAGGAATACCAACCATAATATTCTCTAATAAATCCTTAAAAATCCGACTAGTACCAACACCGCCATATTGAAAAAATGGCAGAAATAGGTAATTCATTGGGTTTGTCTTGAGCTTTTTACTAATTATCTCGAAAACTTTTGGTCCACAAAAAAACTTATGGAATCATACTAAAAGCGTATAAAATTGCCTCTCAAACAGTATAACAACTTTTAGACTCAGGCCACCAGTGGTGGCGATAGAATATGTTTTCTTTAAATATGTGTTTCTCCTTCTTTCCACAATATCTCCCAGTACAATAAAAAATATAGGAGTTGAAAAAATAACTAGTTTTTTGTCCTCTCCAAAATGTGACATATTACTAATATATAAAAAAGTAGTGGCGCACTTGAAGTTTCTTAAAATAATTTTCTAAAGAACAATTTTCGTTTTTCAAAACAAACATAATGTTCTCAATATGAGTTTTTTAATGTTATATCTTATGTTTAGTGGTTAACATGTTATCTCTGATTGCTCTAAGTTATCCACATTTAGCTTTAAAATATAGTTAATTAGCCCATCTCCCTTTCTCGGCTTCCAGGAGTTGGAGGTGGAGTAATTTATAAATGACCAATGATCACCTACGACAGCTTAAACATAAACTACTTATCAAATTTTATCGAATGAGTAGTTCTCGATGAGCCTGTGAATTTCGCTATTTTCTTTTCGTTGCTACTATTTTAGTGTTTAGTAATCGAAAAAAGTAATAAAATAATTTCCCGATTACAAAATCGACTAGTAGCGGTTTTGTACAAAAATAGACAACGTACGTACACAGTCGCATATTACATGGTCGCATATTACATGGGAGTTCATAAAATGAGCAAAAATATAATAAATATAAACGATGAAATTTAATTTAATTTTAATTTAATCGAATCGTAAAATGATCGAGAATACTAAGCTCAAAAATAATTTCGTTAAACCCTAAAAAAAATTTGTAATGTGAAATAACCGAAAATATAAAATTAAAAAGAATTTGATTAAACCGTAAAAACGTTGAAACGTAAATTAACGAAAATACAAAAATACATATAATTTGATTAAATCGCAAATCGTTTGAATCATACCTTGAAATCGCGACTTTCACAAGGGTATAGCAGGTACAGGTAGAAAACGAGGTTGCAGCATTGCCAAAGTGTAAGACAAATACTTTGTTGAGCTCGGATTTGTACCCTGTCACCCTACTTTGAAACACGAATACCTGCTGTACCCTTGCAATATTGTGCTTCACAATGTTGCGATTCTAACGTATGATGCGACCGATTTGCGATTTGATCATATTATATTGATTTTTTGTATTTTCGTTTAATTTACGTTTCGACGTTTTTACGGTTTAATAAAATTCCTTTTAATTTTATATTTCCGGTCACTTCACATTACATTTTTTTTTAGGGTCTAAATTATTTTTAGCTTGGTATTTTCGATCATTTTACGATTCGATTAAATTGGTATTCGAACAATTTCTTTTTGGAAAAATTATATTTCAACATTTATATTTATTATCTTTTTGCTTATTTTATGAACCCCCTATTCGTAAATACGACGCGACCATATAATATGCGACTGTGTAGGTACGTTGTCTATTTTTGTACAAAACCGCTATTAGTGGATTTGGTAATCCAGAAATTTTTTTATTAATTTTTTCGATTACTAAACACTAAAATAGTAGCAACGAAAAAAAAGTAGCCAAATTCACAGGCTCATCAAGAACTAATCGTTCGATAAAATTTGGCAAGTAGTTTATGTTTAAGCTGTTGTCGGTGGTCATTTGTCATTTATAAATTATTAGGATTCAACTCCACCTCCTAGAAGCCCAGAAAGGGAGATGGGCTAAATAACTATATTTTAAAGCTAATTGTGGATAACTTAGGGCAATCAGAGAGAACATGTTAACCACTAAACATAAAATATAAAATTAAAAAACTCATATTAAGAAGATTGTGTTTATTTTGAAAAACGAAAACTGTTGTTTAGAAAATTATTTTACGAAACTTCAAGTGCGCCACTGTTTTTTTTATATATTAACACGTAATATGTCACATTTTGGAGAGGGCAGAAAACTAGTTATTTTTTCAACTCCTATATTTCTTAATGTACTAGGAGATATCGTGGAAAGAAGGAGAAACACATTTTAAAGAAAAAATATTTTATTTCCGCCACTGGTAGTCTGAGCCTAAAAGTTGTTATATTTTTTGAGAAACAATTTTATACGCTTTTAGTTTGACACCATAAGTTTTCTTGTGGACCGAACATTTTTCGAACTAATTAGTAAAAAGCTCGAAGCAAACCCAAAAAATTACCTATTTCCGCCATTTTTTCAATATGGCGGTGTTGGTACCAGTTGGACTTTTAAGGAATTATTAGAGAATATTAAGGTTGGTATTCACAACATCTTTATAAAACAAAATTGTGGCTACTAATGTTTTTCTCGAAGATATATAATCGCAATAACTAACTCGCCTCTATAGTAAACCTCCCGAAAGTTTTGAGTATATATATATATATATACAGGGTTCCTAAGATTTTCCTTAGGGATAGGATCTCAATAAATCAAACAGAAATGGCATAGAAAGTTCTGCGCGCACAAAAGAAACAGGTATATTGAGCAATGGTGCCAGTTTGTTATTATCTCCGGACTGCTTTCATGAGAAAAAATTGTCGCCACTCTTTCATTGTGAGCATAAATCATAGTTGCAATAATAACCGTTGACAAGATGTCTGCAAATTCCGCTAGATAGCGGCCACACCATGAGATGAATTTAGATGTTTTCAGGTCCAAACGACAGCTTTTTCTTGCTTAAAGGAGGCGGCAGGGTCCATTATTTACGATACTGAGCGATAAACTCGTGAGGTTGTTAACATTAGAAAGAAATATCTTCGATTTTAATTAAATTTCTTTCCATTCTGTTCTACTAGTGACATCTATCCGGAAACGGCCAAACCATGCAGCTAGCACTAGCAGCCAAAGAAATCAATAAACGGCGCTGTTTTTCCTGCAGAGCTTTTTGCTTGCGATATTATTGATTTTAAATAAAGCTGGCCCTACACTACATTTGATATTTTCGAGGTGTTTTATGACATGATCTCGAAACATGTAGCGAACCAATTCTTCAAAACTAGCGGGAGAGTAAAAGCGAAAAATAAGGGGCTGGGAATATTTGTAACACCCAAAAAGGGGTGAAAAGATTTATTTTGCTCTGTTTCTTTACAAAAAACGTTTCTTTTACGAAAAACTTGAGCTCTGCCACTTTTGTTATTTTTTTCTTCAACTTTCTCGAAATTTTCGTCATACCGTAGAAAAAAATTATTTCCCCCATGGTCATACTCTACTTTTATTCGAAAAAATTTAGAAACAGAGACGGGATCAGTTTTCCTAAAACGGGGGATCTTGGTTTCGAGTGAGGAGATAAAGGGCGCCGCAGGCAAAAATTTTTCAATTAAATTAGCCAAACGCAAAAATGTTAGAAAAACAAAGCACGAAATAAAAATTGCGCCGCTTACAATTTTTTTTCAAAAATTACGTAATTTCGGGAAAGCAAAGAAATAGGTCTAAAGAGTATAATTTTTAAGAAAAAAATATCAATTTTCTCGCCCTCCTCCACTGGGACTACAGGGGCCGTGCACAAATTACGTAATGGTCATAGGGGGGAGGGGGGTTAAAAAACGTTACCTAGGGCGGAGGGGGGTTTTCGACAGCGTTTGCATTTGTGTGAAACTAAGAAAATTTGTAATGAAAATAAGTGAAAAGTTTTTTTTTTTTTGGGGGGAGGGGTAGTGGTCTTGAAATCGTTACGTAATATTAGGGGAGTGGCGTGCCAAACCGTTACAAAACATTACATAGGGAGGGGGTCAAAAATTGGTAAAATCACCGTTACGTAATTTGTGCACGGCCCCACATCTGACTGTTCCTCCTTTTTGATTTCGAATCAAAGTGCAAAACCCGGGTTGGACGTTCGAAGGCGTCAACGCGTCCTATTTGCTTGATAAAGTTGCTACGAAATATCTCAGTCGATTTCTCCGGCCGTGTATGAACGCTTTAGGTTAGGCATTTGCATGTATCTCAGTCCCCAGCCTGTAAACAGTGCGTAAGGACAATGGTTACAAAATGAAAAGCCGAAAAATATTTTTTTTACGATATCTTTCATCAGTTTGGTATTAAAGTCGAGCAAAAAAAATTTTTATTCCAGTCCTAAAGGTATGAAAATGGAAAACATTAGAAAAAAACAACCTGGAATGGATTTACTACGTGTAAGATGTAGTGACAACATCCCATCCTTTTCTGCCTAATGTGCTTTTCCGTTTGTCTGCGTCTTATACACGGCTGTTTGGCCTTCTAAGGATTTGCTTAGGAACCCTGTATAATCATTGGCGCCGGGCACTTCCAGACAAATTTAGCCAGATAGTACCTTTAATTTGACACCTTAATCAAGTGGTTACGTTATGGGTCGATTTTGTTTGAAAAAAGCACCCCTTCGGGCAATAGCGCCGCAGCAACGCGGCCGGTTGCGAGACGGCAAGATTGCATTTTTGGCATCGCCTAACTCTAAACCAAGTAAATGGGTCAAAAACAATTTTTTTTTTACATTTCCGGCCAAATGCCGACTGGCACCATAAGCTTTCTGGTAATGGTGAGTAATAATCTTTAACTCTTTAAACATTTTGAGTGATTACGCGATCGGTAAAAAAAATTGCAGCCGGATATCGTACTAAAAGTGAGGAGGGGCGTCCACGACGTGCAAACCCCCCTTTCCTTGGCTACGCCACTGAGAAACCATTGCTGTGTCATCTACGGGCGCCCTTGATCTGTAGGATAAAAATTGCGAGCTCTCAGTGGATGCTGTTTTCTGTTTAGGATTCTTATAAAAAATTAGTATTTACAACTCGCGACTAACTACGACTCCAAACTACTGCCTAGGAAAAAACCACAGGCAAATGTTGCATTTTATTATTTCTTATTGTCAGTTTTATTATTGTCATATTCTTGTGTTTGTAAATAAATAGCTATTATTAAAACAAAACTTATCGAAATTTGGTGCAGACAAAAAATTGTACCTATTTCATTAGTAAACAAAATTTTTAATTTTCTAGAATAATTTTTATAGTTTTTTGAATAATAAAGAAACGTGTGTTTCAAAAATGCAGCATTCAGTGTTTAACAATAACGTTTTATGGATAATATTTTCTTTTAAATGGTAATGTCTATCATAAAAATGTTCTTATGTATAATTAGTCTACCGGTCCACTTACCAAAGTCGGATATACAGGGTTCCTAAGCAAATCCTTAGGGGGCCAAGCAGCCATGTATAATAAATAATAATAATAAATAAATATTTATTTGCCAAAAAAAAAATAATACATATAAAATAGCATAGTAATGAATTAATCCTAAGTATACTTTGAGGCAAATAAAAGAAAACCCACTAAAGGCAAACCTTGTGCGTGGGTGCTCCTGTGATTCACCACAAATTCAAAATAGGCATAATTGCATAAGTGTAGTGCATATAATAGAAATCCTTAAGACTAAACATCTAAAAAAAATAAACTTGTACAAACAATATTTTTTTTAATGTTTTTTTTCTTGTTTTTTTTTTGGTTTAGTAACACAAACGAGGAATATAATAATTGTACTTTGAATTGTTATATTTGTATATTAATTATATTTGAAAAAGATAGTTATTTTGTGTGCTGATAAAATTGTATAAAGCTTGTCTATCTATAGAATAGATCCATTTTTTGCATTCTTTTTTAAAAGAATTATAGGAGCTGATTTGTTTAATCGCAAGAGGAAGATTATTGTATATCTTTGGGCAAAGGTATGTGTGGCATCTTAGAGATATAGTTTTTTCTGGTCTGGGGACTACGTATTTGTTTTTTTGACGGGTATTATGTTCATGATTAATTATCTGCAATGTTTCTTTATGTTTAAATTGTCGAATTAACAGTGACAGGCAGAAAAGTTGATTTACACTAAATTTTTTGCATAATACGAATAGTTGTCCAGTGGGAAATAGTCTAGGTTTTTGATAAATTATTTTTAGGACCCATTTTTGAGTTATTTCTACCATATCTATTAAGTACTTTGATGATCCTCCCCATACTATCAAACCATACCTAATGTGCGCCTCGACTAATGCATGATATAGAATTTCAAGTTGACCAATACTCAGAATTTTGGATAAATACTTAAATTTACCCAGCGTAGACCTAATTTTTTTTGTGACGTATACCACGTGTTTGTCAAATCTCAAATGGCTGTCTAAGTAAACCCCCAGGTATTTGATACTGTTTTTGCTTTTTATTGTTAAAGTTTCTGAGCTACTATGGATTTTGACAGAAAGTGTATCATAGGTGGGGAGGTTAGTGGAATATGATGTAAAAGCAAGGAAATTTGTTTTATTTTCATTTACGGTCAAGAGATTACTTTCAAACCACTCAAATATCGTTGCCAAATCTTTTTCTGCGTCGTCTTTGAGTTGTTCCCACGTATTTGCCTCATAAAAAATTGCAGTGTCATCCGCAAAACAAGTTAGTATTCCTGCTAGTGTAAGGGAAAATATTTGATTAATATATATTAGGAAAAGGAGCGGTCCAAGCACTGTTCCTTGGGGTACACCGTACTTGATTATTTTTTGTTCACTTAGAGTATCGTCAATTTTTACCCGTTGTACACGTTCTCTTAAATAACTTTTAAGAAACTTATAAAAAATTCCTTGAAATCCGATACTATCTAAGGTTTTCATAAGGCAATCATGATCGACTGTGTCAAATGCTTTTGTAAGGTCGATGAAAACACAAAGCGACGGTTTTTTTCGTACTTATCGATTTATTTATACTAGCAACTAATTTCGCTAAGGCATCTTCTGTAGATTTATGTTTCTGAAATCCGAATTGATTGTTTGATAATAATTTATATTTATTCAAGAAACGCACCATTTTTTCTTTAATGACTTTCTCAAAAACTTTCGCGATGTTTGATATCAGAGAAATTGGTCGGTAATTTGTGATTTCACCTTTATCTCCGCTTTTGAAGAGCGGTTTGATTGTCGCTGTCGAATAGTTGGAAAGATACCCTCGCTGAATGATTTATTTATAAGAAATGTTAGTGGATGTTTTATCGACTCACAAATTGATTTTAGAAACTCTGATCTTAAGCTATCCTGACCAGGAGTTTTGTTATTTTGTAAACTCATGATTGCCTTCTGGATTTCCCCTTGATTTGCATTTGTCAAAATAAATTTATGTTTTGTTCTTTTTTTTACAATTTTGCTTGGATTTTTCATCTTTATTTTTGAAGCCAGTCTTTCTCCAATTGATGTAAAAAAATCACAAAATAAATTTGACATATGTTTTTTATCTGTTACATGATTGTTGTTGCTCTTTATTTGTTTAATTTCTTGTTTTTTATTTGTACCTGATATATTATTTACTATTTTCCAAAGGGAAGATGACTTGTTTTCATTTTTATTAATTTGTTCATTATAGAAAGCATTTTTTGTTTCTTTAATTAGGTCGTTCAGTTTATTTCTATATTTTTTAAAGAGTGTAATGTTTTCCTGTGATGGATTTAATTTCATTTTTTGAAAAAGTTGGTTTTTATAATTTATTGATTTTATGAGACCCTGCGATATCCAGTTATTTCTTTTAATTTGTTTGTGTGATTTTTTAAATGTTTTAGTGTTATTATTTACGTGTTTTTTTAAGATTTGTATGAAAGAGTTTGTTGCCTCATCTGTATTTATCCCATTGTACACAGTAGACCAATTTTCATTTAAAATATCCTCTTTGCATTTATTTTGGTTAAAAATACTTATTGTATTATTTTTTTCATGGTTCGACAAATATTGATTTTTTAAGAGTATGTGATTTGAAATAATATAATGATCAGTTAACGGATATTGTATAACGGATGCCTTAAGTTCACTTATAGTCGATAATGAGTTACTTTTCACAAACACGTGGTCTAAACATGATTCCAAGTCCCCTTGTTTTCTTGTTATGACATCATTTATTGTCGACTTGAACCCTTCTGAGTTCATGAGATTGAGATACTCGCAGGTGTGATCCTCATTTTTCAAAATATCAAAGTTTATGTCTCCGAGAACCACGTGAATGTCATAATCTTTGTCGCAGGATGCTAAGTATTGAGCAAGAGAGCTGTTAAATTGGTCTTTATCACTTCCTGGAGGTCTATAAATGGCAATTATTAAAAATCTTTTATTACAAAATGTAAATTTTATTTGTATTGCTTTTAGTTCACCCAGAAAAATAATGCTCTGAACAAATTCAATACCTGAGTGGATATACAAAATAACTCCATCATTCTGATTATAGACACCTTCGCTGTAAAGAATATTATAGTTATCAATTTTATATAGTGATAGATCACTTATCTGCCAGGTTTCCGTCAGTGCAATTATATGAAATGTGCTATTTAGTTGGTTTAATATAATTTTTAGTTCATCCAGATTTTTACTGATACTTCTTATATTGCATAACAAAGTTGAGAGTTGTGATCTGTTTAAGTTTTTCCCCAAACAATTATTATATTCCTGTAAGTAAATTCATCGGTCTTGATTTTTTCAATTTCGTAATCTAAGATAAAAGAATCCATTTTCTTTCAAATATTCAATGACTAACCTTGTACACAATAAATATAAAATCGAAATATCAGAATAAATGAAAAAAAAAAATCGGTTGGCAAAAGAATATAGATAAGAGATTTAACAATGAACACCAAATTTTTTTTTTTTTTAAAAAAGATAAGACAAAGCAACCTAAAAATATAGACAAAATACACTGCTCAAAACAAAAATAAAAAATAAAAGTAAATATAAGGTGGAATATAACAGACTTACTTTAAACTTTACTACGGTTAGGTGTTTTCACTGATAAGGCCAAATTACGAAGGACAGCGGAACGGGCTGATGTTCTAGGTTCTTTTTTTTCCTTGTCTTGTTTCTTTTCTTTATCCTTTGTAGATTTCTTTACTGGTTTTTCCTCAGTAAAAACCTCATCAACGTTTTCTTGTACAGCTTTTGATTCTTCGGTATTCTCTGCTTCCTCCGGAAATATGGGATATGTACGACTTGTAGGAGTTGCGGGTGCACTGTTGATATTTTTACTGTCTACTTCTTTTTCTTCCTGTTCTTTTTCGATTTCGTTTTCGTCAGAGTCCTTTAGTTCACCAACCTTAAAAGTCTGCCCATTAACGATCAGTTGATTGTTCTTTATAAATGCGTTCAGACTCTTTTCCTTAGCTTCTTTCAAATGCTTACGAAGTATCTTGTTTTCTTCCCTGTCTTCTTTAGTTAAATCTTCGGAGATGCTTATTTTTGTTCCTTTTAGCTTTTTACAATTTGCTAAGATTTCTTTTTTTTTCAGGAAGGATGTTAACTTTACTAAGATATGCTTCCTGGTTTCTTCTTGTCCAAAAGTAAAGGCGTTATCTATTTCTGATATTGTTATATTGATTTGCAGTAGACTTTTCAGCTTGTTTACAATAAACTCTGGTAGGTTTTCTTTTGGAGGCTGAAGACCCCATATAACAATATTGTTTTTCTTCAGCTGTTTTTGTAGCTGTGCGTGTTTTCTGTTCAGCTCCTCGTATTTGATCTGTAACCTATTTTCGCTTTGCGCAATTGCTTTCTCGAAATCTTCTTTTACTTCTGATATTTCTTGCTGGATATAATCCTGAATCACTTTTGTTTGCTTATTATTTGATTCTTCAATTACTTTTCTATTGGATTCTTCTATCCGGTATAAGACACAGACAAACGGAAAAGCACATTAGGCAGAAAAGGATGGGCATGGGGCGATGTTGTCACTACATCTTACACGTAGTAAATCCATTCCAGGTTGTTGTTTTCTAATGTTTTCCATTTTCATACCTTTAGGACTGGAATAAAAATTGTTTTTGCTCGACTTTAATACCAAACTGATGAAAGGTATCGTAAAAAAAAATATTTTTCGGCTTTTCATTTTGTAACCATTGTCCTTACGCACTGTTTACAGGATGGGGACTGAGATACATGCAAATGCCTAACCTAAAGCGTTCATACACGGCCGGAGAAATCGACTGAGATATTTCCGTAGAAACTTTATCAAGCAAATAGGACGGGTTGACGCCTTCGAACGTCCAACCCGGGTTTTGCACTTTGATTCGAAATCAAAAAGGAGGAACAGTCAGATATGGGGCCGTGCACAAATTACGTAACGGTGATTTTACCAATTTTTGACCCCCTCCCTATGTAATATTTTGTAACGGTTTGGCACGCCACTCCCCTAATATTACGTAACGATTTCAAGACCACTACCCCCCCCCCAAAAAAAATATTTTTCACTTATTTTCATTCCAAATTTTCTTAGTTTAACACAAATTCAACCGCTCTCGAAAACCCCCCTCCCCCCTACGTAATGTTTTGTAACCCCCCTCCCCCCTATCACCATTACCAAATGAAATTTCATAGCTTTATTTGCAATAATACCTATGTGTTTAACAAAACTGAGTTTTCTATCAAAAATGGCACCCAAGTCACGCATGATAATTGCAAGGTTTCTTCAAATTGGAGTTATCCAACTGATAGGTAAAATTTATAGGATTTAATTTTCTATAAAAATATAGTTTTACGTTTGTCAATATTCAGGGATAAATTGTTATATTCACAGCATGCTAAAGAATTTTAGATCATCAGCAAAACGTACAAAGTTACAGTTTTCTAAAGCGAAAGATATATCATTTATAAATGCTTTAAATAACAATGAAGATAAATGTCCGCCCTGGGGGACACCTGACAAAACGTTAAACTCGGCGGAGACAGCATTCTCTATTTTTATTGCCTGGCGTCTTTCAGTTAGATTAATCCAAAACCAGTTGAAAGATGAGCCATGGATACCTATGACTTTAAGTTTATCAAGTATTAGTTTATGATCGACCCTGTCGAAAGCCTTGGAGAAATCGGTATAGATGACATCTACCTGATACCCACTCTCCAAGGCTTCCAGTTTCTTCATATATCAAGAGATTAGTAATTGATTGACTATTAATTCAAAAAAGTTTAGGAAATCATGAAATTCTTGAAATACCTCTATAGTTTTTAACGTTTGACTTATCTCCGCTTTTGAATATTGGGGTAACATAACTTAGCTTCCAAGCTGTCGGAAAATCTCCTGTAGAAAATGATCTATTAAAAATTTTAGCCAAAATACTGGACAAGAAAAATTTACAGATTTTTATGAAAATTAATAGTAAACCATCTGGGCGACAGGTTTTTGTGTAGTTTAACTATTTTTTCCTACGACCGCATATGAAAATAATGGATTTCACACGATTTGCATCCTTAGAAAACGTTAAATTTCACCCGTGTGCAGAAATGTTTTGCGCACATGTGCGGAAAAGCAGTTTCATTTGATTTGTGCAAAATTAAAGACCAATTTTTACAAAAATTAGTGCAATTCAACAGTGTTCGTAGTGTGAAATTTGTCACTTTCTTTTCTTGTTATGTAATATACTATTACTTTGTTTTGTTTCGATTGAAGTTTCTTAGCTAGCTTGTAAATCAAAATTAAAATTTTCTTTTCTAAGCGTTTTAAAAAATGTCCCGATTTTGCATCAAATGTCCTGATAATTTAGAACAAATGTCCAGATAAATCAAAATTAAAAGTTGGCAACCCTAGTTTGATCCAAGGAGACATAGAAGAAGCTATGGATGGTGTTGAAATATAAAGGGAAGTTCTTCCAAAGAGGTCACTCTTTAATCTCTCTGAACCAAAATTTGTTACGTTATTTCGCCTGACGAAAAATTTAACGGAATCTGTCATAAATATGGTAACACCCTATGTGGCAGCTCCAACTAGGGAGTCTGCCGTCTCAATTACAACAAAAAATCACAGGGGGCTAATTGCTAATACTTTGTGGCGCTTTTTGTAGACCTTCAACTTTTGGAGCGAAAATTGCCACAAAAAGTAAGGTTTTACCGCAAAGTCACACGTTTGGTTAGCTGCCGCTGACAAAATTCTCCGCTTTTTCATTGGCCATAAAACCGGCAACCTTGCTGCTGGGGAGTGCTCCCCACCCTCCGATCATCGGGTTTCAAGAATACCAATATGCATGCCCATCAGGGAGAAGGGAACAGTCCCTCAAAGCTCCTCGGGAGTGCTCCCTACTCCCTGATTCAAGAATCGACACGCTGGGCGACGATAAATCAGGGCCTGAGTTGTTCTAACTCATCATCATGGTTTATTTTTTCCGCCGTCTAGTAAAACCCAGGGATTTACACATGTGAATCCGATTATAGGCGATGTCGAGTTTTGCACATATTCGGGCTTGCGGGTTGTTTTGGCTGGCAGTGGCTAGCTTTATTTCCAGTTGTGATGTAGTTAGTTTAGGTCATATGTTCCGGTATTCTGGCCGGTGCAGCGGCAGGTTCACGAGTGAAAAATATTAACGTGTTTTATTGTATTTTTTAAATAATATGAAAGTGTGGAGTGCGAAATGTATAGGGTCTGTTTTGTATTTTAGACAGTTGGTTGAGATTTACTAACGCCGCTAACTCTTTCGTAAGCCTAAATTACAACTATATATATATATATATATATATATCTGTCATTTTCCTGAGCAAATTAGACTTAGGGACGGCTTTAGCGCTATAGTTCAGCTTTTAGGTTTTGTTTTTAACACACCATATTTATATTAAAATATTTGACTTTTTTTATATTTTTCACAGTCAAACATTTTCCAACACGATATTTTTTAGTTTTTTTATGTAAGGGGTTATCCATTATAAACCTCATCGTTTTATCTGAAATTTGACATTTATAATTTACAAATTGCATAGATGTGTTTTGTTATTTTCAACGTAACTTTTTTGTTTATCGTGTGCTTTTTTTTGAATTTCAGACGAATTTAAAAATCTCGTTTAGTTTTTGAGTTATTCAGCATTGTCGGCAAGGGATAAAGTCTGCTTAGCTAAAAATTACATAAAATACAAGGTGTTTCATTTAAAGTAACAAAATACATGTACAAAGCCTAAGTATTCTTATATCAAATTTTTATTCTTATATCAAGAGTTAAAAATTATATACTTGTTCATAATAGATAGCGCCGTATACAGTTTGTATACAGTCAGCCGGGGCGACTTGAGAGTCAAGGCTTTGTTGGATTTTGTTTTATTTTTAAATCACCAAATCTTCTTTTTGAGAAAACCACGAACCACATTTTTAATGCTCCCTAGTTGACGGTATTTTTTTATCTCTAGTAGCGTTCGTGCTGGATATGAAAATAAAGATTTTTTTCTTTGCATTCGCATTTATTTCGTCGACTAAAACATTTTTAACCTTGAGTTTCTTATAAAAATAAAATAAAAAAATTAAAATAAGTTTAATTTTTTTAAATAAAAAATACTAGTACAGTCATTTGGGGTAACTTTGAACCCCCGTGGGTAACTTTGGGCAAGTTGGAAAATTATATGTTGGAACTTTTCATGCGTCCTAACTGAATTTTCCAAGTGGCTCAAAGTTACCCATGATGGTGTAAAAGACTGACTATACTACAACTCAGATGCTGAATTCTGGTAGCCTAAAGGTAGGGTTCTCCCAGCCCAGACCATGAGTTACCACAACCCAGGTGCTGAGTTCTGGTAGCCCAAAGGCAGGATTTTCCCAGCCCAGATCATGAGTCACCACAACCTAGATGTTGAGTACTGGCAGCTCAAATGCCAAAAAAATACATTCAGTGTTTATGCATATTTTGGACTATCACAACACACGAACCGTGTTTCCCTGCAATCCCTTGAACTTGGTTGTCACAGCCCAGATGTCTGGGCTGTCCTCTATTGGCAACACGGCTGGGTCTAGGAGAACTTATATTTGAGTTCTCGTAGCCCACCATTTTTCTCGGTGCATATACTTGCAAAACCTTGAAAAACTAGTTGATCTGATGATGGCCTAACCAAAAGGCCGAAAACGGCTTATCAACCAAAAATAAAACTTGCACTAATACAAAGAAACAATCCTGTTTCATTAATCCTAATTAATAAAATTTAAGTGCACCCAACCACAACCCCTCCTAAGAATTTGTTTAGCTTGAAAAAATAAGTAAAATAACCTTTAAAGAATTGGGTACGGAGATATACTCAAGACGTTTGGCGGCCATGTTTAAATATGGCGACCAAACGACCATGATTTGGACCATGTGATCCATTTTTTTTTAACTACTATAGGTATTTAGCAAAGCCTCGTGACAAAACTGAAATCATATATTAGTGCACACATGACATTGTCCAGCGCTTAGACTATGGGAAGTTTCCGGGCTTTTTAATAAGAGCCTCAATCAGCACAAGTAAACATTGGTATTCGGTATACCGAATATAGTTAATCTTGTAATTACAATTCGTTTTCTAACTTTACGTACCAAATTATATTTTTAATTCAAGTAATTAATTTTATTACTAAATGTTACCAAGTACTTGGCTGAATCATTTTTATTAAGAACGTGGGTGTACTGAAGTCAACAAAATATGTAGTTGCTCTATATCAACAACTTTTTAATTTGAGTAAACTATCTATATTTTAAACCACCCAGCCAACACCGTTACGTAGATATTACGTAAAAGTTACATCACATGATTACTTTGTTACATAAATTCTATGTAAACTGGAAGTCACAACAAGGTAAAAAGTAACTTCCATGTTCCGCATTATGCCATGCACAAAGTTCCATTCTTATTACGTAAATATATATAAATAAAAATATTATGTTATGTAAATATTACGTAAATTTTATGAAAACTTTTTTTATGTAATTTTGTTTACTTTAGATTTACGTAAATACTATGTTAATGTAACAGATGTATTCGCTGGGCAAGTACTTTTCTTCCTTGTGTAATTATTAAGTAGAAATTGGTAACTGGTATAATTTTCAAAAATGTATGTATGAAAGTGCCTATCTTGTTTTTTTATAGCTGAGTTTAGAACAATTTCGTAACTTTTGAATATGTACAGTGAGACTGTTTATAAAGTTCCACCTGGGAAAACTTTTTTATTATTCGTCACAAAAAGATAAACAAAAAAGTAAATTACTCAGAAAATTATGTACATTTCTACTACAGTTTCACTTTTTTCAAAAAATCACCCGTTACACGCAGGATAGCCATGAGGTCTTGTTATTTAATGGAACACCCTGTATATTTTTAAAATTTCGATAGATCTTTTTTTTCTGATTCCAAAAATATACCATATGTTACCATTGTCTTGAGTCATTGATGGTCATTGAGCAAATTCACAAAAACGTTGCCATAAGAGTAATGTGTTGAACAAAGAACCACCTAAACTATTTTTCCTTGACTAACACATTGCCTTTATGCCAAATTATTTTTTATTTTACTCGAGAACCGCCAAAGATAAACCCTACATATGATATATTTTTGGAATCAGAAAGAAAAGGTCTATCAAAATTTTATAGTATACACAGGGTATTCAATTTAGAAAACAGGACCTCATGGTCACTGCGTGTAGAGTGGGATTAAGGAAAAACTGAAGATTTTACAGAAATCTACCTAATTTCATAAGTCATTCACTTTTTGATTTATCTTCTTGTGACAAATAACAAAAAAGTTTTCCCAAGTAGAACTTTATAAACGGTCACCCTGTACCTACTTTTTCCTACATAATGCATTATTTCTTTCACTGTCCATTCAATTTTGGTTCTTGATAAAATAATTAAGTAGAATATTCTAAAATTTTAGGCCAAATTATTGTTTATGGTGAATATAAGATAAACATTTTAATTAAAATTACCTTTCTTCATATTAAAATATTATGGACATTTTTAAAAAGTATCATAAGATAAATTATGAGTGTAACCTAAATAAAATTGTCGCAGTGGCGCCGATTGGTGTATCATTGTTGAAAAAATCAGATAACCTCATGTTGACCTATGAAGAAAGCGATACAAGTAATCTGTGGCATGTTTTGTTTATTTTTTGGGTTAATTTTCACTTTTAAATAACTGTCTTTACTCATACAAAAACTATTTTTTTTCCAATAGGTAGGAGCAAAGTAGATATTTGCCTTTAATTTCGGAGGCACATACATAGGAATATTTGTTTTATATGCTTGAAACAAATGTTTGTTTGTTCCTTATTACTTTTACAGCACTAATAATAATTTTATAGATTAAGAAATTCTTACAAAATTCTCTAAAAGCGTTAATTGACTCCTTCTCAATGTTGTTGTCATCACTAACTTGATTTTATAACCTTTTGTCTTTTTTATGTAAAAAAAATACATGAAAAAAAAGCCAACAGTTAGAATTTATACTTGGATCCATTGAAGCTTGAAGCAATAAGTGCCTTGCAATTGCTGTAAGTTTGGGTTATTGTTTCAACCTCCTTTTGAACCTATGCACACAAAAATTCGTGATGAATGATCCTGTGATATTTTGTAGGTCAAAATAGTAGTTTTAACAACTAGTGACTAAAATACTGCTTTTTTTTACAAGCGTTGGTTTAAATAACGAGCGCGGCGAGGTATTTAAAAACGCGAGTAAAAAAAAGCACAGTTTAGCCGCGAGTTGTTACCACTATTTTTTTAATACCTTTATTAAAAAATCCAAGAAAAACAGGAAAATACTTTTAAAAATCTCGAACGAAAGAACTCGAAACACACCATCTTTACACTATAAATCAAGGCGGCTGGTAAATGAAATAACAATCGTTTCCATACCGGTGTGTCTTTTTACTCGGTGACGTTCATTGTTGCGACATTTTAATCTTTGAGAATTTGATATTTTGACGATATTTTTAAATGATTTTTTCGTAAATACTTGGTGAAAACTGGCGGAAATGGCTGAATTCTTAGGCAAGAATAATTAGATTTTTTTAATATTACTATTTTCCGCTATTTCTCTTTTACTTTGGGAAAAAACGGACAAAAATCTTTTCTTGCACCCGTGATCAAAAAAAAAAAGTTTTTTTGCATCGTTAACCAAAAAAGCCATGCTTTAGTTATCAGCAGACAAGTTACTAAAATCATGTTTTTGATGAAAAAGTTCATTTGCCTAGTCAAAATGAAACCAAGTGCAAAAGTTTTGCTGGCCTATTGTAAAATTTAAATTTGATTTATTGATTTGTTACGTAACTTTATTGTTTGTGTCCTAATAGGTGCCTTAAATCCGTTACAAAGGGTTCCCTATATTTAAAATCGAGCAGTCTATCTATAGTGTGACCATAACTTTTTAAGAATACATAAATGTATCCAAAAAACAAGATGTTCAATAATTTTTAAAATAACATTCATGGTAAAAGTTACCTATATACCCTCCCCTAACCATGATTCAAGGGCGGTTACAGCTTTTTTTTAAAGGAGGGGAGGTTAGTAGGTATTGTTTTGGATTAGTCAAGTTTTTATTCTACATTTGATTATGCTAAGAATACCATTTTTTACGAGTTTTAAATGTTACTGAAAATAAAACTAATATTGCAACGATCAATGATATAGAGCTGCATAATTCTTTAAATATTTTTATCTTTTTATTACGTTTCATTTAAAAATGGGTTGGATGCTGCCATGGAGGTGTGAGATATTCGTATCGTCTTAAATATAGATTTGTCACCAAAATTATACTTAAAAATGCTATTGCTATGCTCACCAAGTTTTTAAATGCTGTTGACAAAAATATCTCAAAATTAAACTAAAAGTACCACAATCTATAAGGTTGTAGCGCCGCATGCTAAAATTTTAGCAAATTTTGAAAATTAAGCGAAAAATTGTAAGATTGTTTACGTTTTCGTCACCACCCTTCCCCTTGTATGATAATACTTGTGGTTATAAGAGTTTGTTATTTAATTACCTAAAACTTGGCAAAACATGTTTTAAACGTGCCACAAACAAAAAATTGTAAAAAAGTAAACTAAACGTGTCATTTTAAACAAGTGCTCAATTTTGGTTCATAAAAATTGCGTAAATTTAAACTAAAATGTCAAAAAAGAAGGATTCATAAGCGCCGCAGGCGAATTTTTTTTAAAATGTTACTTTATTACTTGACATTTCATAGATATTGGTTTGGTTGGCTGTTTATTTGGAATGACAATAATAATAATAAAAAGAAAACGGTTATTACTAAATTTTGTTGTGATATGGACAAAAAAGTACAGTTCTAATTTAATAGAGTATGCGGTACAAAGCTTCAAAAAAGAGTACTGTACTCTCAAAAAGAGTATAAATGGTCACACTACTATCTAAGCCTGTGGGTATTCCAGGGCACCTACCACTGCACTATTCAGATACTGCGCAGCGAGCTTATGCTCTTTAGCTTCCTGTATACCGGGTGTCCCAAGGTAAGTAACCTATTAGAATATTTTGGAAACTATACAATTGAAACTTTTTAAACTTTCTATTCTAACATAAGTCCATGTAAAGTATCTTTATGATATACTCTCATATTTGCAGTGTTGCCATTTGCAGGAAAACTTGCTAACAACTTTCTTATTTTAAATGAAACACCCTGTATATTTTTGCATTTTTGGATTCTGCAAAATATTTTAGGTACATGTTATGTATAGTGTCCTATACCTATGTCCAACTGTTTTTAAAATATTGACAGGTAAAAATTGACATTTTTTAACTTTGACAGCCGGTAACATCGAAACGGTTAGGGATAGAGCAAAACGGATTTTACATTGTCATCTGGGTTTCTCAAAAGCTATCGTTTTATACTATTTTTAACCCAGGATTAAACCAACATTGGGATATTTTAACTCTGGGTAACAAATCGGTAGCTTGTAAAAAACCAAGATAGGAATGTAAAAACCGTTTTGCTCTATCCTTAACCGTTTCGATGTTACGGGCTGTCAAATTTAAAAATGTTTTCACCTGTCAATATTTTAAAAACAGTTGAACATAGGTATAGGATATCATACATACGATGTACTTAAAATATTTTGTAGAATCCAAAAATGCAAAAATATACGGTGTTCAATTTAAAATAAGAAAGTTGTTGCCAAGTTTTCTTGTAAATGGCAACACTGAAAATATAAATATATTTCATAAAGATAGTTTACATGGACTTATGTTAGAATAGAAACTTTAAAAAGTTTTCATTGTATAGTTTCCAAAATATTCTAATAGGTTACTCACCTTGGTGACTCACCTTGGGACACCCGGTATAACTTTCCGATTTTCTTAAAAGCCTTGAATCTGTTTTCCCTTTTTAAAATTTTTTTTTTTCAAATGGCCCTTCTCCCTAACTTCATTTTCTGTGATGTTTTTTTTACTAATTAAAAAAAAAATTAAATGGTCTGCAATAGCCTTCCAAATCCGAACCGTTAGTTACTTGGCTCAATAACTGATTTTTAAAGCAATGTCTGCCTTAAAGCCCATTGCAATTTCTGTAAAAAACCACAAAACAACAATTCCAAATGATGGTTTTTCAGGTTAGAAGAATTTTTAAATGCTATGGTAAGGACATGGAATTAAACACTTTAGTAGCCGAAAGATACTTTTAATTAAATAAAAACCCCTCAAAAATACATTTTAATAAAAACCTTGGAACCAGAACTAACGTAACCTAACAATAATAAAGGTGATATTTAGGTATTAATTCCGTTTAACAATTTGGTTAAATCCGTTTCACAAATCCTTTGGTAGTGGTACACATAATAACTCACGATATTCCAAAACTTATCTCTCCTCATAAATCGAGAAGCACAACCGGTTTTATGTTTCTCTTAGGTCGCCCATCAGATCTACTTTTAACTAAATTATCATTTAAAGATAAGCTAGAGCTATTTTTAATGTTGGAATTTAAATTTTGATCAACAAATGGCTCACTTTCCCAATAATATTTCGCATCTCAGATTGTTAGCTACATAATCTTTATCGTAAACATTTTTATGAAAAAGAGGTAACTGATTTTGCTCATTCTGTTTTAAATCAAAGTTACGATTAACTGGATCAGATAAATTGCGCCTAATCCGCACTGAGAGAAATGGTGGGATACGAGAACTCAAATATGAGTTCTCCTAGACCCAGCCGTGTTGACAATAGAGAACAAACAAATCCAAGGGATTGCAGGGACAATCGGTTCGTGTATTGTGGTAGCCCAAAATATGCATAAACACTGAATGTATTAAAGTAACACTCGTGGCATATCGGACAAAGCGTTTTTGTTCCTCACTTCATTAAGACCAGGCCTCCAATGTCTAATGGAGAATCTAGACACCTACAGACCTGTTTCATCCTTATTAGGAATCATCAGGGAGGCATAGGATTATACCTGGCAGTAGTGACCATGCACACCTCTCGAATTTAAAACAAAAAGTTTGTAATCCTTGGGGACGTAGTAACTGTGTGCGCCACCTGTCGAATAAACCGAGAAACAAAAACATCAAAATTGAAAAGTATAGGACACCGTAAATACAGAATCCTGTACCTTTCAGCAGGTTATAAAGTAGAAGGTTAAGACACATGAAAAATTCCAAGATACAATGTTCCAAGTTTCTCAAAGGTACCCAAAGTGGTTCAAAGTTACCTCAAATGACTGTACTAGTATTTTGAAAAAAAAAAAAACTTATTTTTATTCTGTATTATATTTTTATAAAAAACAAAAAGGTTAAAAATCCTTTAGTCGACAAAATAAATCCGAATGCAAAGAAAAAAATCTTGATCTTCATCTCCAGCACGAACGCCAATAAAGATAAAAAATACCGTCAACTAGGGAGCATTAAAAATGTGGTTCGTGGTTTTCTCAATAACAAAAAAGATTTTTTAATTTGAAAATAAAGCAAAATCCAACGAAGCCTTGACTCTCAAGTCGCCCCGGCTGACTGTATACAAAGTATCATGAATAAATAGGTAGGTATACAGCGCTATCCATTATAAACAAGTATAGAGTTTTTAACTTTTAAGGGCCTTTAAAAGGAATCATCACTTTTCTGACAGATTTGATATTAGGATACTTAGACTTTGTATATGTATTTTGTTACTTTAAATGAAACACGCTGTATTTTTAGCTAAGCAGGCTTTATCCTTGGCTAACAACGCTGAATAATTCAAAAACTAAAGGAGATTTTTAAATTCCTCTTAAATTCAAAAAAACCACACAATAAACAAAGTATTATGTTGAAAATAACAAAACATATCTATGAAATTTGTAAATTATAAATCTCAAATTTCAGAAAAGACGATAAGGTTTATAATGGATAACCCATTACATAAAAAAAAACTTTGAAAAAATCTAAAATATCGCTTTTGAAAATGTTTGACTGTAAAAACTATAAACAAAATCAAATATTTTATTATACATATGGTGTGTTACAAACAAAACCTAAAGACTGAACTATAACGCTAAACCCGTCCCTAAGTCTAATTTGCTGAGGAAAATGACAGATGACAGATATATAGGTGTCAATTAGGCTTAGGAAACAGTTAGCGCAGTTAGCATTTCGCACACCCTAATTTCATATTATTTAGAAAATAAAATAAAACTCATTAATATTATTTACTCGTGAACCTGCCGCTGTACCGACACACTAACTACATCACAACTGGAAATGAAGCTCCAACCGCAAGCCAAAGCAACCCGCAAGCCCGAATATGTGCAAAACTCGACATTCGGCATCTACCGCCTATAATCGGATTCACATGTGTAAATCCCTGGGTTTTACTAGACGGCGGAAAAAATAAACCATGACCGTGAATTACCACATACCTGAATTGTGGTAGCCCACGACTTGCTGAGTTCTCCCAGCTAAATTGAGATGGTTTGAGACAATCATACCGTGTGCTATAGTAACGGACGGTGTGAGTTTTGGCAGTCCCACGGTCGTGGGTTAAGCACGTTTTCTCAGTGCGGTTAAGATGTCGTGTCCACATTAAATTTTCATGAACAAGTTTACAAAAATTAACTCTATTACTTAAAACTTCATCAATGACACATTCAAAATCTTACACCAAACTCTATATATCCCCCCCCTCCATAAAGGTGTCTTCGCGATTTCCTTTTTAGTTGGTTATTTGTTTTTCTGATTTTTCAGGACTTTAGGCCTTTGGGTGATATATAATAAATCTAATTGATAGTTTATGTAACATGGTACGGACAACCTTCCTCCATTTTTTTGTAACTCTTAGTAACCCTACTGATGACCACGTGAAGTTTTACGTAATTTATGAATGGTCTATGTTGGGAATTTGGAACCTTTGGTTGCACTAAAACAAAGTTATGATTGTTTTCCACAAACCAAAACTACACTTTTCTGCACTCGACGCGCGTTTCGGTAACAACGTTAGCATCATCAGGAGACGATAAACAATGAACTAAATTAATCTACGCTCTATCTTATATACAATCGTTTAGTGGGCGGAGATAAGACTAATAATTTATGATTGATCACGATTTTTAATCCTATCTCCCCTCGACCAAAGAATAAAGTGTACTAAACGGGATGGGTCCTCTATCTTCATTTAAACTATTTCTGGATTTAATGATTTCCATACTTTCATATGCATTCAAAAGTCTTTTGTTCGTTACACTTTTTAGAAGTTTTAGGTTATCTAATGTGAATCTATGATTGTTTTCAAAAGCATGCTCGGCCACACTTGACTTTTCTGTCCTTCCGTATTTTAAGTGTGCTAAGTGTTCTTTAAAACGTGTTTGAATAGAGCGTCTCGTTTGGACAACATATTTTTTGTCACAATCCATGCAACTAATTTCGTAAATTCCACTTTTTTCTAGAACTGTAGTTTTATCCTTGGGATTTCCTAGTAAGCTTCTTATTGTGTTACCGGATTGATATACTAATTTAAGACCGGTGTTATTAAATACTTTTTGTAATCCTTTCGTATAATTAGGATTATAAGGAATTGATAAAAATTTTGAGTCGCAGGTATCTTTTTGTGTGAAAAAAATGGAATTCCGAAAGGTCTTTTGAAAAGAATGTCTATTTATCAGCTTATTTATTAAGCCTTCGTCGTAACCGTTTTCGCCAGCTATATTCCTAATCCTGTTCTTTTCTGCTTCAAATCTTTCTTTGTTTAAGGGGAAATTTACTAATCTATATGTTAAAAAGTGCAAACTTGCAATAGGTCAAAGTCCAATTTATTTTTATTTCTAATAACTAAACTAATCTCGTTTGATGTTAGTTCGTTGTTCCCTAGTGTGCCGATCCCCAATATCTTACAATACCTGGAGGAACTACTAAGAAAAAACAATCTAGAAGACAAACAGACTTTAGAATACCTATCTTTAACAAAACTCTGCATGAATCAAAATTACTTTCAATATAAAAATAACTACTACCAGCAATTAGAAGGAACCACAATAGGTAATAGTTTATCACCTTTTATCGCAAACCCTTTTATGAGCAAATTTGAATCAGATATAAGTAAAGAATTTGAGTATTTCCCCAGAGTATGGTTCAGGTATGTAGACGATGTGTTTGCAGTATTCAACACTAAAGTAACTAGTGTTGAAAAGTTTATGGAAAAAATAAATAACAAATTTCCCACAATTAAATTTACTTATGAAACAGAGAACAATGGTACACTGCCATTTCTAGACACTTTAGTTATTAGAAATAAAATGAAATTGGACTTTGACCTATTCCAAATGACTTTTTTCATTGCTTACAACATAAGCTTGCAAGTTTGCACTTTTTAACATATAGATTAGTAAATTTCCCCTTAAACTAAGAAAGATTTGAAGCAGAAAAGAATAGGATTAGGAATATAGCTGGCGAAAATGGTTACGACGAAGGCTTCATAAATAAGCTGATAAATAGACATTCTTTTCAAAAGACCTTTCGGAATTCCACATTTTTCAGACAAAAAGATACCTGCGACTCAAAATTTGTATCAATTCCTTATAATCCTAATTATACGAAAGGAATACAAAAAGTATTTAATAACACCGGTCTTAAATTAGTATATCAATCCGGTAACACAATAAGAAATTTACTAGGAAATCCCAAGGATAAAACTACAGTTCTAGAAAAAAGTGGAATTTACGAAATTAGTTGCATGGATTGTGACAAAAAATATGTTGGCCAAACGAGACGCTTTATTCAAACACGTTTTAAAAAATATTTAGCACACTTAAAATTACGGAAGAACAGAAAAGTCAAGTATGGCCGAGCATGCTTTAAAAAAAAATCATAGATTCACATTAGATAACCTAAAACTTCTAAAAAGTGTACCAAACAAAGGACTTTTGAATGCATATGAAAGTATGCAAATCATTAAATCCAGAAATAGTTTAAATAAAGATAGAGGAGCCATCCCGTTTAGTACACTTTATTCTTTAGTTGAGGGGAGATAGGATTATAAATCGTGATCAATCACAAATTATTAGTCTTATCTCCGCCCACTAAAAGATTGAAAGATAGATAGCGTAGGTTAATTTAGTTTATTGTTTATCGTCTTCTGATGATGCTAACGTTGTTAGCGAAACGCGCGTCGAGTACAAAAAAGTGTAGTTTTGGTTTGTGGAAAACAATCAAAACTTTGTTTTTGAAACAATATGTTATTGATTACATATTATATAGTTATTTACAAAAAACTTAAAGTATCAATTTTTGTGAACAAATCGATCAGCTGTCCGGGATTCACTTTTTTATTGTTTTGTAACAAGGAAACAGTTCTTAACAATCAGCCAAGGTCAGATTTTGGAGTCACTTTTCTGACCCTTTTTCGATGTTGAGGGAGGGTGTGTATAACTGCCACGAAAAGCAAAGTCTTAAAACCTAGATCGTTCAAAGCCCTTATGAGAAAAAGACAACTTGAATCCTTACTGTCTGCTATTGTTAAATTTTCTTCTTATTTATTTATTTTTTTAAATATATACTCACTTAATTACCATAATTCCCAATAATCTGACAAAAATAAAGATTCTTACATACCCACAAATAAGAACCTACTTATATAAAGAAAAAATAAATAATTTAGTCCATTTTCGATATCTAACCACACCTTTAAAATTTTTAAATTAACTTCATTTTATTTTTTTTTACCTATTAAATATATTATTCATTAAAAAAAATGTTGTTTAAATTTGTTATGTATTTTTTATGTGCTCCTTCAAAAATTATTTTTTTAAAGAATAATATTAAATAAGTATTCTTTATTACTTATATTTTAACTTGCAGCTACGTATATTCGTAGGAAAAAAATAGTTCTAAACAATAAAAAATGGTGCTAAACTTAGATCAATTTTAATTGTTTTTAGCACCCTTTTGCAACTCTTACATTTGTTATCACACCTTTGTAAACTTTATCATTATTCTAACCTGCGTTGCAAATAAACGATATTTATTTATTTAATCTTTTGTTTGTTTTAAAAAATTTATTACATTTGGAACTTACATAAATGTCTTGTTGAAAGTTTGACTGCCAATGATACTCGAAGAAGATTGACTGTTTGATACATTTAATTCAGCTTTGTTGCATGATTTTTTATTGTAATTTTTAGACCTCTTGTGGTTTTAAAAGTTTTTTTTTGCATATTTGGCAACATATGGCAAGAGAAGATCGTAAAGTCCGTTACCGGGTTTATCTTCAAAATAAAAAATATCTTTGATCATCATTTGAAGGCCTTCTATAGATGTTAAAATATAATTTATAAATGTCGGACATAGCCAAACATTCTAAGGAAGTTCCATTCGTATCATCTTTCCACATTTGGTTTTTGTATTCATTTTTAGAATGCCCAAGTAAAATGGTTGGATATCATCCACATCCTCATTTGTTGAAGTTTCCATTAGGTTTTTATGATCATTTTCATGTTTATATAAAAAGAAACTTACGGCTCGATATAAAAAATTCCCATCTCCTTGAATTTTAATTTTTCCAAATTTTGGCATCTATTTGACATATTTGCACAGGATTTTATTTTGCGTTAAATTTTCTAGTTCTTAGTTCCAGCGTATGAGTTGTTTGTGCTGGTTGAACTGCGACTATTTTTTGGTATGGTTTTTTATTAACTTATTTTATTTTTATTTTTAGGTTATGGCAGATTTCACTTTGAACTATTAGCAGTATGTGCCTTATCTGTGATAAACGTAGGTTTTCAAAACGGTTTAGCACCTTATGTCTTCCCGGCAGCTCAGTGTGAACTGGGCCTGACTTCCTTCGACGTTGGGATGTTAAATGTCATATTTTTAGGTGAGTCACTGTAAAACATTCGTACTATATCTATTTCTATTTAGCGCTCTCAAATAACCCTATATGTTACCTTGCGAATCCTGTTTGTTAAATTTAATAACAAACGAAGGTAGCCTGTAGGCATGGCACTTAGGTTGCGTCTGGGCTCCGCAGTTTATTGTTCATTCAGCGAATGTTCGGGGAATATTCTTTTGCTATTGGGGTAAGGCCACGAGCAACATGTTAAAGTGACTTATAACGCAGCACTCGAGAGCACTTCTGATAAAACTTTACCAAACTTCAAGTTTTCAAAAATATCACAGCAAAAATACAAGCTATCAGAAAATACAGCAAAATAGTTACTCACTTATTTAACACCTAGCACAAATATCAAAATATTAACTTTTCTTACATACGTATTCCAATTATTTAACTCTAAATATTATATAAAAAATATATAATATACCAAATCTGATTAAAATCAAAGGGGATTAAAGGGAAGTGTGTGAAAAACGTATTTTTCTATGGAGAGTGCGGGGGTGGGGGTAGGGGTGGGAGCATAGAAATCAGAGGGGAGGCTAGAAAACGCTCCTACCTGCGCGAACATTGAGATTTGTTGGTCGGCCATTTTGACGGTAGAAACGTCAAGATCGGCAACATAACCTCGCTTTCTTTAAGAGCAATCAGCTGTTGACTTTAATGTTTGTTTATTTTTATTTCTACAAGTTTTAAAAATTAATAGGATTTATAAAAAATATTTAAGTAAAACTGCATAGTTTCCCCAAAATAATGCGCTTTTTAGAACTATTAAAATCAAGGAGGTAATCACAAAATGTGACATGGCCATGTGTATACCAAACCAGACACCCCAGGAAGTTGCAAGATATATCCACATATTTGCAAAGGATTTGTGACATGACTAAAAATGTAGATAGAGAATACACATCTCTATACACACTGAAAACTATAATTAATTACCCAATTTGTATTCTAATGATACCAGCTGTAGGTCCTACCATCTCGTTAAATTAATTTTAGTAACATTTTGCCTTAATTATAGAAATAGAAGAAGTTGGCACAATTTGGTTTTAATTTATATTTTCTAAAAACAGAATGCAAAATGTGCACTTTAAAAACTAAGTAGGTACATGTGTTAGAGTAGCAGTAGTTTAAGAAACAGCATGACATTTTTTTATGAATCTTATAATACTACTGCGTTTTAACTTCATATTATTACTACGTCAGTTGGAAAGAAAGTCCCTCACATAGATTTTATATTACGCTCTGAGAGAAAAAAAAGTATATTTTTGCTTATTTAAATACTTTTAAATTCAATGTCTAAGAAATTATTAAGGGTTTCTGAATGAAATTAATTTAGGTTGATTATGGTATTTTTTATTTGATCAGAAATAGAAAAAAAAATTCAAACAATTATTGCCATGTATACATGTGACCGAGTCCATTTTTAGTCGAGACTGAGTCCCAATGAAACCCTTATCTTTTTAGTATTCAAATCGATTAAGGTTTAAAGTCAATTACTAACATCTCCTAATTCAAATATATAAGGTTAATTATATACAAAACAGTATTTAAAACGAACCTGGTCACATATATTTATTTATTTCAACGTCAGAGCCAATTACAAAAGTAAAAATACAAAAATAATAATTAGTTAGATAAACTAAAAATAAATATATATATATATAGGATAAAAATTGCAAAAAAAAACACAAATAAATAACCATAAAAAATTAGTCTTTTTTTGAAGGAACGAATACCACATGAAAATGGATCAATATTGTGGGTATAAGCTTTTAATCTTCTTGTTAAAGGAGAGGACAAATCCTAATTAGCATAATGAAAGTGAATGCAAAACATTGAGGAGTTTGGTTTTATTTGCAAAGTATTAAATTGAATCCCCTACAGTATAGAGGGGCAAAAATATGTACCATTCAAAATCTTGTAAAAAAACCATATCATCATGCATCCTTCTTAATTGCAAGCTGTCAATCTTACACTGTTCACTTATTCTTTTGTAATTTATACTGTAACCCCCTATGAACATGTGAGTAACATTTTAGTAATTTATTGAAAACTACTAAATTAATAATTCTTAGTCCCTAACAAAACTTTTCAGAAAAATATAAAAAAAAACATTACTAATATTACTATAAGTATGACGTCTTAGCTAGTCCCAAAAGAATATTGTGAAGTCCTAGAAAAGTTCAGAGAAGCCATATTTACTCCAAACTATTGGTTTTGGTGGTACTCTTAATTACTAAATTACAACTAAGTCAGATGCAGGAACTATTGATGATTAAATAGGACTAATTTAGTCAACTGTCGTCTAACATTAAGTCCCTGCACCTTTTCCGTGTATTTTTTTGCCAAGTTGTAAACTCTAATTTTGCAATAACATGACACAATGTTTTTAATTAATGAGAATCCGTGATGCTCTTCGTCAGGAGAACTTTGCAAAAAATGATCCACTAAATTTTCAAACAGGTTATCAACTTTTGCATAAAAACACTGGCTTATTGATAGTGTCAATGTGGAAAAAAAGTTTTCTTCTTCAGGAATTTTATTGCCAGTAACCATCATCACTTTCTTATTGTGTTTTCTGCAGCAAGGCATATTTGAACAACACTCTCACTGGGAATTATTAGTCCACCTAAAAAAAGTTTTAGCATTTGATACCTCTCTATATAACTATACATATATGTAAAAAAATCAACTCTCATTTTGACGGGGTTACTAAAATCATATACAGTAATGTGAAAAGTCTTTGCATTTTAAAAATTTTCCTGCAAACTCTGAAATTTACTGATGCTAAAAAAAAGTGAGACACTAAAATGGTCATCCTGTAGTTGACCTCCACTGCCCAACTGTAATTAATTTTAATACTAAATTAGTTCAGATTGACCTACTAAATTAATTTTAAACTATAAAGTTCTATATAATTATGGTAGTACACATGATTAAGTAATACTATTTTACCTCTATCTTTCTGTTGCAACAACTTATGATGACCCCTCCTTGCTTTTATAGCATTCTAGGATACATTCTACACAATGTGTTCTTGATAAACTGCGCACAACAAATCCTGATATGTAGGCAACTACATTGGTAGTAAGCTCAGATTCTTCTTGTTCAAATGAATATGTCGCTTCAATTCCATATTTTCTGCACAGCCCTACATCAATTGAGGTAACGGTATCGTCCTTGCTTCTTTTTAAGGCACTGCTAACTGTTAGTACCGTTGTGCTATCCAAAACTCTGCAATTTCCAGTTTTTCCACTTATTTTGGAAAAAAGAAGAATTTTCCTTATGGTTCTCATAAAATGTAGGGCAGATGGATTATTGTTCCAGCCATTTTGACCCCTAAAACATTTTTAAAATTCAATAGATCCAGAAGATAAACATAAATAGTGTTTATTCACCCTTTAGGAGAACTTATCCAAAGAGAAAATTTTCCACATGGCTATGACTTCCAGAGAAATATTATGTGCTAAAATTTCTTTAAAAAATCTAATATGTTTTCAAAAATTAATAAAATTACCTACCTAATGGCACAAAACAATATTTCCAAGTGGTCCTGGCTAAACTTGTAGGTAAGCAAATAATTTAATTTCTTGGTTCTTACATACTCATCAAATATTCCACAGGTGGAAATAGCAGTTATACAAAGGCCAATAAAAGGTGTTTTTTTAGGGGTCATCCATAAAGGCCTTCCACCTACATCTGTGCATCCCAGTATATAGTTTATGGCATTTAACAAATATGGCCTCCACACTGCTTCATTACTTTCCTGTAATGCTCCTTTAAATCCCTTATGGTATGGGTTTCGAGAGTTTAAAATGTCAAATACATCATTTAAAGTAATGAGGTATTTGACAGTAGCTTCACATTCCTTAAACTCTGGGATCTTCATCTGGTCTTTCAAAAATATTAGACCATCTGCAGTGCTCCTGCTAAATACTTGTGCAGCTAGGTACACCTAAAACAAATTATTTTTTTAACTATTGTAACATAACTTTCTTCATTCCTAGTAACTAGAATAAAGTTTTCAAAATACTTAATAAAAATATTTTTTGACTTCTATTTGAGTTGTTTAAAAATACATAAATCCTTTTTAAATAATGACATATAATTAAAATTTACCTTCATCTTTTGTTTTTTAAAATTTATATGAGCTTGTTTAATTTTTGTCCCAAAAGAAAGTCCTTCCTTTTCTTGAAATTCATGAAGCAGCTTTATGTATTTCCATTCAATGTTTTTTCCATCAGGATCTCTTATAACTTGCAAGTTCTCGAAAGAGTTTCTAAATAATTTGATCATATGGCATGGGTCGAGCACAGCAAATACCTTCTTTGTGGCATCAGATGGATGTTGGAAATATGTCTTCATTTCGTAAACATTGTCAAAGTTACAACCTAGTACATTCAACATGGCAAAGTTTGCCGAAGGCCCATCAGAAGTCAGTGATGTGATAGTTACATCAACACCGTGTAAGCGTTGCAAGCTTTCATTCACAATATTGGCTTTTTCTTCTCCCGAAAGTCCTTTTACAAAAAAGTAACCAATTGGCAATTTCCAATATCCTTGGTTACCAACCACCATGACAACCAACACCACCGATGCAGGATGTAATTCGTCCGATATTTACATAACCCCACATTTTATTGTTGTCAAATTCAATTTGTTTCCGTATTGACATTTCATCCATCATTAAAGAACAAATGAGCTCACGACCATTTGCTTTTGCCTCTTCAGCTTTTTGTTTCAAGCAATCAAACACTGGAGCAATAAAGCCTGGTGAACAGTCAACATTTGCGTACCACTTTCTTAGTGTAAATTATATGCTTTGTTGGAATAAAAGTTCAAAGTAGCAGCGAATTCTCGTAGTGGAGCTGGATAATTTTCATGACTAGTCGTCTGATTTTGAATATTTTTCAGGTGCCGGGCCATCAAAAGTGCTGGAATGCTATCATATGTTTTTTGAACATGTTGCAAAGAATTTTCAGACAAATGATTTTCTTTTTTTAAAGAATTTATAACCATTCTTAAATTGGTCACCTTCTGTTTTAGTTTTTTAGTTTTGTACCTCTCTGAGTACAATTTTCTTTTGACAATCTTATGCTTCTGCTTCAAAACTTCAGACTTTCTTTTTAAAGTTGAGGGAGAAGCACTAAAAAAATAATAAGTAGAGAAAATCACTTTTTATAGTATATGGTGTTTCAATATATTTTACCACCCATATATTATCCCCATAATTATTATGTAAGCTAAAAAAAGGTTCATATTCAGAATATGCATAATTTTTTATAAACGAAATTACATAATGCAAAGTTGGCAACTGTCACTGGAAATATCTCATTTTAAATAGAATGCTCCAATCCTGATTCAAAATTTTGTTGTAAATATATCAATAATAATACTTAATAATACAAAAAATATTTTTTTTTGTTAATGGAGTGACCAGCAGAGTCATTTGACTATTTTTTTCTTGTTATAAAATACATACACTCCTTTCCAAATTCTCCAAACCAGTTTTAATATAATGGCTGACATTTAAACAAGGAAACTAAATGAAACTGTCTTGGTGAGTGTCAAAAAACTGTTCTAGAGAATTTGAAATGGAGTGTACTTTGTATGCAATATTTTCTAAAAATTAATTTGATCTCTTGAGGAAGCTTTGACCTAAATTTATTAATAAGTTTCTTTTTTGCTAATAAATACTACCAACCTGTAAGAATGAAATTCTTTTACTATCCTTATTCTCCTATGCTTGGTGCTGCTATCAGTAGCAGTACTCTTATCTGAACTGGAAGTTTTTTTCCCAGATGAGATTTTCTTTAGTCTAGGGCTACTATCAGTATCACTACTTTGTTCCAAGGCAGATATTTGCTTTGTAGCCCAAGAAGTTTTCCTTTTTTTAGTGGAGTGCTAAAAATTAAATAAAAGTTGGGCTTAATTCATGGCAAAAAAAATCCAACTACTTACAAACAACATCATATTTTTATGATGTGTTAAAAAAATAATATATGTATGCATGTTTCTTATTCATTGAAATTTAGTGGCTTAGTCTTAATTCCACAGAAAAAAGGGTATAGACCTGTGTAGTGTGTATTATTTTTAACTTCATACCTTCTCTTTTTTAGCAGCCGCAAAGTTTTTTTCTGAGCATCAGATTCCACAGATAATGTTAACTGCTCTGAGGAAATATGAAAACTTGGGCTCATTGCCAAAGAGAGTTCTTATATATTTGATGTTTCTGCCTCAGAGTTCTCAATAATTGGCCTCAACTGGACAGAGGGCACAACATTTCGTTTTAGATCTTTCCTAGAACCTTGCAATTGTATGAAATCCTCTGGCTTAAAATGCTTTGAACACACAACTTTAGATTTTGTCCAAGTCCAAGGCAACCAGCCAATTTCTCTGAACTGTTAAATCTCGTGGAAATCTAAAAAAATTTGTAGATATATTTTTGCGGGAAAATAATAAAAATTATGCACTATAGATAGATGGAAAAAGTCTTTATTGAACTATTAGAAAATTACAAAAATATTCCAATTTGGTTCCACCACTACAAAGTTCTTAAGTGTCTGTAAAAGAAATAATAAACAATTCTAAATAATACTAAATAGAAAAGAAATATTTCTCTCCTAAAATCAATAATTAGGAACTTGACCATGTAGCAAATAAAAATAAAATAATGGATTTGTGGTGGCTACCTGCACTATCTTGAAATTGAAGGTGTTGAAGGAAAAGTTTATTTTGTGCAATATCTTTATTAAAAATTCAGATGGAGATTTTTGGCCCTTGGGGAATCATCAGCATCTATGTCAGGTTAGGTAGCTAGGGAATCATCAGCATCTATGTCAGGTTAGGTAGCTATAGACCGAACATTTTTCTTTGAGGGACAATGGTTTCTAAGGTACATTCGTTTCATTTAAAATTATAAAATATTTAGTTGCTTTATAAAATCAAAGATTTAGTAAGTATCATACTATTTTCGTTCAAAATTCTTAAAACCTAACCTGATGTACATGCTGATAATGCCCCAAGGGCGAAAGATATCCATCTGAATTTTTAATAAAGATATTGCACAAAATTGGATTTTTTCCTTCAACACCTTCAAATAAAATAATACAATATAATAGCATTCAGAATATCTATCTATAGCATTTTCTTTTAAATAAATATATAATAACTTTATTGCTAACAAAATTATTAGACATCAAACCTGGATCAATATTTCCAATGCTTTGTCGAAAACAGTACTTTAAATCTAGTTTTGTAAACAGTTATTTTAGTAGAGTTAAGTATTTCATGAGAAATTATTTATATAGGCACTTACTAGGATCCGAATAACTAGAGCTCAAGACTGATGATGCTGAAACATTTTTTTTTCTGAAACAGGGTACCTACTAGGTTGGGTGATTTGAGTTTTTTTTTGAGGTTTCTGACATTTTTTCAATAGAACCCCAAACCCATGTCTGCCAGGTTTTTTTTAATGCAAAAAAGGTGTTGGGGGGGGGTTTGGTAATTTTTTTTGTATGTTTTGGGTTGGCCTGAGTTTGTTTAAGTTAAATTGGGTTGAGTTTGTTATAGACAATAAACAAAAAACAAAAACCTAAAAAAAACCTGTCTGAGGTGGCTTTGGGGTCCTACAGACACAACAATTCATAGTCATTCCTCGGACCTTCCTCCTTCCTTCAACATAAGGATTATTGTGAGCAAGGAAGAAAGGATCCACTAAGTGTAAAGCCATGATGACCCTTAAAATAATTTAGCTAAATACATGTTAAATGATTTTTACACTTATAGTAGGACACATTTTTTCATAAATAAGACTGTAAAGAACTTTGATTGAAAGAAATTAATACCACCTTATGTCTCACACACTTTATGCTTTGAAAAATTACAATTTTTGCTGTTTTTTGTATAAAAATGGCAAAATAAAAATCATATGCACGGCACCGCATAACAAAAATTTTTATTAAACAATTGACTTAAATTATTTTTATCTTTCTCTAAAATACTTTTTTATAGCTCTATCTTCAACAACCTTAAATATTTTTTCATGTCACTAAAATATCTCTCCATCTACCTCTAAGATTCTGCTCTCTCTCTTTAAATATTTTTCATTTTAACAGAGAAAAAAATATTTTTGCTAATACTTTTTTTGAACGCTAAAAAAATGGTGGAAACTGGAAAAATTTGAGTGTTTTACTCTAGAAATCAAAAGTTTGGAAACAAACCTTTAAAATGTGTGCAAAATCATGGCACAGAAATGAGGAAAACATAATAAAAACTGCTTAATTAAAATCGGTACCCCTTAAATTATGCTAAAATATTTTAAGAACCATGATGGTAATTTAAGGCTTAAAATATTTTAGTGTCACGATTTTGATTAAGCAATTTTTACTTTGTTTTTCACATTTTTATGCCATAACATTGCTCACATTTTAAAGCCTTCTTTCCAAACTTTCGATTTCTAGAATAAAACACTCAAATTGTTCAAGTTTCAACTGTTTTTTAGGCGTTCAAAGAAAGTACTGCCAAAAAACATTTTTCCTATGTTAAAATGAAAAATATTTAGAGAGAGAGGACAGAATTTTAGAGGTAGATGGAGGGATAATTTAGTGTCATGTGAAAATATTTAAAGTTGTTGAAGAGATACAGCAGGCTTTAAAGTATTTTAGAGAAAGATGGACATAATTTAAGGCAAATGTTTACTAAAAATTTCTATGTCATCTGTCTGTCATCTTGAGTTGTGTGGTGCATATGATTTTTATTTTGCCATTTTTATCCAAAAAACAGCAAAAAAGCGTAAAGTGGTTGTGTAAGGTGGTATTAATTTCTTTCAATCAAAGTTCTTTACGGTCTTTAAATTTACCAAAAAATGTGTCCTACTAAAGTATATTTTAGCAAATCTAAAAATAATTTAACATTTATAAGAAAATTATTTTAAGTGTCATCATGGCTTTACCATTTAAATTACCATTATGGCTTGACCATAAGAATATTTCATCAAAGACCAAAAATGGCAGAAACCTGTATAGGAAATAATTACCTAATTTTAGTTGAGATGAAATTGTTAAGAAAATAAATTAAAAAAATGTTTCAACCCCAGCAAATTTGCCTAGTGCCTACATAACAGTATTCCACAAAAAAGTTAAAATAAAAGAAAGGGAGGGTCTAAAGAGCCGACAATTCAGCTAAATAGTCATGAGGCTAAAGAGCCGACAATAATTATTTATTATGTGTTTTTTCATATTTTCATTTTTTTTTAAATAAATTAACCCAACTTAACCTAAACACACTTAAACCAACTTATTAAAAGCCAAAACAACCCAAAACAACACACTACAACTCCTACATATTTTTTTGGCATAAAAAAAATGGAGGCACCTTCTAGGGTCCCTAAAGGACCCTGAATCCTTGTCTGGTGGTTTATTAATGCAAAAAATAGGTTTAAGGTGGGGTTAGTGTTTGTTTAAATCTGTTTCAGTTGGGTTGGGTTTATTTAGTTAAAAATATACTAAATAATTACTGTTGGATTTTTAATCTAAAAGAAAACCCTATACGATACTGTTACCAAAAAAATAACAAGAAACTTACGTATGAAACGAAACATTATTATCCAATAACAGGCGTCTTACGCTCTTGCACCCCTTTACGGAACAAGACATCTTTTGAAAAACGGGGCCCTAGACACAATCCACAAAGTCAAAGTATATAAAATGCACACTAAACTTAACTAAAAAAAAGTCAAAAAAACGTTCAAAAAACAGATAAAAATCACAAAAAAATATGAGTCGCTTTTGTTCGCTTTTGTGACCAAAACAAAATAAACCAAAATGGAGGTTAGTCCCGCGCGAGTGACAACTGACAGACAAGTGAAGTCAGCAATTGAATCACAGATAAATGTTGGTTGGTTTAATAAATGGCGTCCGGAGGAGAATTTCAGGGGAGGCTACCAGCAAAATGGCGGCACTGATGGTGTTCCCGAAAATTTGGATGCGCAGTCGTCGATAATCGTTCTATTCCCCTCTGATTTCTATGGGTGGGAGAGTTGATTTTTCCTAATATTGTGCTGTCACCGATCCTAAGTGCATATACTAGATTTTATTGAAATCTGTTAACGGGTCGAAGTCGTTCAGAAACGTATTTTTCTATGGAGGGGTGGGGGAAGGGAGGTGTCCTTTTTTTTAATATTGCATGTTAATCGGGCCTATATAAGTATACCAAATCTATTAAAATCAAAATCGATTAAAGGGAAGTGTGTCAAAAACGTATTTTTCTATGGAGAATGTGGAGGTGGGGGTAGGTGTGAGAGAGTTGATATTTCCTAATATTGTGCTATCACCGATCCATATACTAAATTTTATTGAAATCGGTGACAAGAAGTCGTTCAGAAACGCATTTTCCTATGGAGGGGGTGGGGATAGAGGTGAGGAGTTAACTTTTTTTTAGTACTGTATTGTCATCGAACCTATGTAAGTATATCAAATTTTATCAAAATCGGTTAAGGGGAAGTGTGTCAAAAACGCTATACAATATCACAACTTACTTCGACTCTTCCCTGCCGTAAGCCTGGCAACGTAGAAATTGAATTCGTGGCTGCCGGTTCAAATCATTTTCGGATAAATTGGGGTTCTTGAATTTTGTGGTTCGGCATTATTATGTTTCTATTGAATTATTTTCGTTACAAATATTTTCTTACGTTTTGGGTTTCTTTTAAAATAATTTTCGGACCAATTTATTTTTATGAAATTACGGTGTCATTAATTCGGATGGATTGGGGTTCTGGTCATTTAAGGATCGGGCATATTATTTTCTATCAATTTGTGGGTCGGATCGTTTTCGTTTCTAGACAATTATTTTCGATAAGTTTGTAATTCTGATATTTTAAGGGTCAGGAAAATTATAATCGGATAAATTATATTCTATAAAATTATATTCGTGTCCATTGGTTTCTTGGTGTTTTACTTTCGTTCATATTTCGTTCCGGACGTTTTATTTCCTGTTCAATTGGGTTTCCGTTTTTGTAAATTCTGCTTTTTTGTGGGTTCCCGCACTTATTCTGTCTATTAAGTCAAACCATTTAGCAAAAATTTTTTGATATTGATCATTTTCATTGGTTCCTTTTAGGTACTTAATGTACCATAGGTAATGGTGGGGTGGGTCTGGAGGAGAGGGGGCGAGGGGGTTGAACGTGAGATGGAGGTAGTGAAAATATTGTAAGGCTGCGATATTTATGTTTTAAAAATATATTATGGTCACGGAAATCACCCTGTCAAAAGTGAATACTACTTATCTGCTCATATACATATACATGCTTTTGGCACCAGTCAAACGACGGTGTTGGGAGTTGGGTGGAAAAAACCCATACCTATATACTTTTTTGGAAAGAACAGAACCAGTAGAAAAACATTTATTTGAAGACTTTTTCCATATCTACTTAAGTTTACAAAATATGGGCAAAAATAGAAAAGTTTTTTTTTAAAATGCAGTTATTTGTAAATATCTCCTTTAGTTTTCGAGATATGCAAATAATGTAAATGTATATAACAATCTACTTATCAATACACATACAACAGTGAAAATGTTTTTATTGTTTTCGTTGCCGAGATATGATAGATTCAAAATTAAATAGTTAAGGGGGGTAAGGGGGGAATGACCAGAGGGGTGGCTGGCCAAGATAGATTTTGGCTTTCAGGAGGACCCCAGATTCCGAAAATATATGTTGGCAACCATCATCACCTTCGAGCAGTCGAACCCTTTTTTTTAGTTCCTAAGCCGCTCTACTATAATGACATTTATATAATTGACATTTTTTAACTTTGACAGCCCGTAACATCGAAACGGTTAAGTATGAAACAAAACGGTTTTTACATTTTTATCTTAGTTTTTCACAAGCTATCAACTCTAGCAAGAAATATCTTTTATTACTTTCCAACAAAACTGTGTTGTGAAAAATCTTGCAAGTTTGAATAAAATTTTATCAAAGTCTGTTCAATGGAAAGAGAAGTGCAAAACTAATTTTAAAAGAGCATTTCATGGGCTGGAAGCTGATGTATGCACATGAAAATTCCCTATAATATAGGTCAGTTATAAGCCAAAATGTAAGGCCGTGCAAAATTGTACACGTTTTCGTAATTTTTATCAAGCCTGTTCTATGTCCAATAGCATAGAAAAAAAACAACATAGAAAAAAACAACAACAAACATAATAAAAATTCTTACGCAGGATTTATTGTTATCTTATACTCTTTCAAAAGTTGTTGTTTTGTATGCAAATGTGCTAAATCTGAGAATTAAGAAAACATCATGCACGCCACTGTTTCAAAATTTTGTCTCTACACTCACTCACATCCCTCGGAAAATAGTTTGTTTTGAAGGATAATACTCCTAGCTAAATATCTGAGTTAAAAAATTTGCATTTGAGGTGAAATTAGAGATGCAAGATTTTTTTTTCAAAAATTATGGTTGCGTTAACTCTCAAATTTGACGTACTTCACTGCCTGTGGTGAAATAGGTCTTGACTGAAAGTCTATTAAATGTAGTTTTGATTGATGCAAACAGATTTTAAAAAAGTTGATATCTGTCAGAGATTTAGCGGATCTAAAGAGAAAGCGTCGCGAAACCTGATCAAAACCGACGCCGACGAAATTATTATTTTGGCGTTGCGCTCGGGACACCCAAGTGTGTTTTTCTGTTTAAGCGTTCTTTCATGTATATTTAAATAGGTACCTGCTTCAAAACGTATTTAAATAAAAGCAATAAATTTAGGTCCTTTTTATCCGTTGCTTTCTCGGAACTTAATTAAGAAGGTATAAATTTTGATTTGGAATGGAAAAACTAATAAAATATCCTAAACGTCAATTAACCCAGTGGCGCGCCGATCACATTTTTACTTCAAATTAAGTTTGTTTTATTATTTATCCTTAAAATCCCCTCTCCCCCTCGACCCCGAAGTCAATTCCTAGGTACGCCACTGAATAACCGGACCGTCAACGTAAAACCTGTACCAAAGTGGCTATTTTGAATTGTCAAATAGTGTTAAAGTTATCGTTGACGGTGAAGTTATCGGGCTGTAAATTGCCATGACCAAAAACTTTCTAATATGTGCAGCGTTTACGTCTAGTAATCTCAAAAATTTTAAAAATACAGTGACGTGTTCAGAAGAGGGGGCCTGAGTAAATATATGGTCTCAAAAAACCATTTCATTTGGGGAAAGTTTAATCTTTTAGAGCCCATACTCAGTGGCTGTTGGGGGGGGGGGGGGAAGGGGAAGTGTGCTGCGGCACGGAAAAAAAACATTGCACTTTTCCCAAAAACTAGAAATAATATGGTTATCTGAGACCATGTATTTACCCATACCCCCCCCCCCTCCACCCCAGCCATTGAGTATCGATTCTTAAAGATTAAAATATCCCCAAAAAATAAGAATAAAATTGTTTACTTACTTATACCTGCTGGACTATAAGAGGTAAACGATGCGTGCACATATTATACAGCTCAATTGTCTGGCAGGGAGAGTTTTTAATCTAATCTGAAATCCATCTACCGATTTGCACCGATTCCAACAATAGTCGGACATATGATTTTTTAGATATTTATTGGTGTTGTTCATACAGAGAATTTCCACAAATTAAAAGTAACAAAATCAAACAATATAAAAAGTCAGTATTAAAGGTTTATTATAAAACATATTAAAATTTGTTAAACCTGACAAAGTACCAAACATTTATTTTAAGTCAAATTAAAATTTAAGTCAAAAATAAGGATAGTGTACACAACTCATTAAAATTTTATTAAACCTCAGAAAGAAACAAGTAATAATAATAATAAAAATAGTGTTTTTGTTTCATATGGAATTCTTTCATCAAAATTTAAACTTGATTTTAAACATTTTTATATTAAGATTTTTAATATGATCTGGAAGAACATTAAACATTTTTATACTGTATGTATCTCGATACACAAGCCCACCAATAACCCTTACACACTTTCTCTGCACAGCAAATACCAAATCTATCTGCGTGAGCTGAGTGACCCCAGTTTAAGATGGAATATGAAATGTGAGAATGGAATATGAATAATATGCACTGAGGATGGTATTTTTGAGACACAATTTAAGTTTTTTATTAAATAAACTTTTTTACTAAGGGTTTTTGTAAGTTTAGGATAATGATTCTCTCATATTAGGGAGATTTTGGTTTTTGTCAGTCTGTTACCCTTACCTACTACGCGCAGTAGCGCTCTGTCAGGCTTTTACCTTTATTAAAGGTAACCACTGGCGCTAATTAGCGTCAAATAGCGACTACCTTTACTTTTAAAAAGACAAGCAACCAAACTTGTGTCATTCTGTGGTGGAAGATTTTTAGGTTATAAATATTTGGATTTTATTTTTTGTTCACCGTGTTTATAGTAGTAGTGGGGTGTCTTTTTTACCGTTTTTTTTTGGTAGACAGGTGAGTAAGTACAAATAAGTTTGCAGAGGCTCGGTTTCTTCTATTACTCCACCAAAGATATCTTGCAAAATCATTTTCCTGACTAAATTTATGTTGGGGTGTCCGTCTCCCAGTCCTATCACTAAATTAATATTTTCCTCCATGATATGGTTAGAAAAGCAAATAAAAAAAGACTTCAGAAAAAAATAACAAAAGTCAATAAAAAAGTAAGGTTATGTTTACCGCCAAACAATTGACTACGTTCAAAAGCTCTATTTTTAACCTCTTGAAGTTACCTTTATTTACGGTAACGGTAACCATAAGACTAACGAAATTTGCCGTTAAACTGCCTGACCAAAACCTTCCTATTAGCCCTGAATCTAGTGTTAACTCTAGTAATTTAACAGGTTTTTTGTGTAGGTCTTCTGGAATTTTACGCATTGAAAAAGTAATGTTTTGGGTTTTTTGTCGTTGAGGATAAAACCATTACTCAGAAACCAATTTTTTACATCCGACTGTGTTTAACTTACTGCTTCACATAGAACATCATAGTCAGAGGATACATTTTCAGCCGTGGTATCATCAGAAAACTGTACTCCGTTAATAACATCATCGAGATCGTTAACAAATATAATAAAAAGAGTAGATCCTAATGTTAAGCCTTGAGGAACTCCATAAGTTAGGGGTTTGGTGTTGGAATCTAAATTCTGATGTTTAGTGAATCAGAGCTAAAATTGTATTTAGTTAGTTTAAGTGCTAGCAGATCATGTGAAACGCAATCAAACGCTTTCGTTAGATCAAACAATGATGCAGGCAAGTAAGCTTTATTTCCAAATGCCTCTTGTATGTGCTTAACTAGATGATTAATCGCCAATGTTGTAGAACCACCTTTACGAAAACCGTACTGACAAGGACTAAAAAAGTTGTTTGCATCAAAATAGTTTACAATTTGATTCTTAATTACAGTTTCATAAATTTTAGCAAAGACTGGTATAATTGAAATTGGACGATAGTTGGAAACATAGATTTTAAAGCAGCTAGGAAATAAATTCTTCCTTATTGCTAAATTTACAAGTTTAGTGAATGGTACTATTTGACAGGCATCAGTGATGAGGCCCTAACCCTCCCCACTAACCAAACAGTTTCCACCTACATATGTTCGTAGTTGCAAGCTTGAGCTATTGGTGGTGACTAACAGATACTACCTGATACAACCAATTTATTTTGGCAAACTTATTTCTTATACAAATCCTCAGTTCTAAAAAACAAAAAAATTCATTCAGTATTAACATTTCAACATTATTATCTTATTAAAAAAAACTTTTAGTTATATAATTAAGGATTTAACGACTTACCTGTAAGGAAGTTCAATCCAAATTATACAAGATTTCGTAGCACGTCATACGCAAGTTTTAGAGATAATAAAAACATACCGCCCCTGCAGCCTGCCTGATCTCTGCTAGGTACTTCAGTATACTTCTAAAACTTTCCTGAAATACTAAGATCGCCAAGGGCGGGTTGACTAGTACTTAAATAGATTGCATGAAAAATACATGAATATATAAATGGGAGGGTTTCTAATAGGATGTGACCAATCTCGTATTTGGATTGAACTTCCTTACAGGTAAGTCGTTTAATCCTTAATTATACTTCAATTAGGCACATTCTATTAGATATACCTGGTAGTTGTTTAGAGAATATGGCGATATTAGTTAAAAATTTAATTAATAATAAGGAAACCAGAAGGTTTAAAATTTAAATATGTTTAAAATATATTTCTTAATATCGATTGAACGTTTTCCTTTTTTCGGAACATTGCGCAGCCTTTCTAATACTTTTGATTGATGCACCAACCCTTAATGCTGCGGAAGACACCCCATGTCTGCGTTTTTTAGACCTCCTTAAATCCACCTGCTAATGCTTTGGGATGTGGCGGGCTTATGAGGCTTTTTCATTGTTAAAATAAGTACATCCTTAACTTATAGAAAATGTCTGAACTCTTTAAGCAGAACAAAGAGTCAAAGAGTCAAAAGAAGTACCATTTTTATAGTTAATAACCCGAATATTAAATTTACCAAAGGGTACAAGTTACCTATATAAGGTAACACTGGTTCCTAGTTTATATTTCGGAAGCCGAGGGCGTAGCTTAAAAATGCCTCTCATAAACCTATCTACCATTTCTGATTTTTCTGCTCACAAATTAAATTTAAGGCAGACCTATGTGTGTTAAGAGTTGAATACTTCCCAGTATTTTGAGATTCTGTTTCTAAAAAGGATACAACTTGATTTACGTTAGGCTGCAAGATGGTCTCAATATTATTGTCGCAAAACTTCTATCATTTGGAAAAAATAAATTGCATCCTCCCAAACGCCCCTTTTACTATAGGCCAACTTGATAAGATTGCTACCCCCAGGGAAAAATTATTTCATAGTGGGTGGGGTTCCCTACACGAGGATAAGAGTAAATCACCTTTCGGATTTAAAACGATAACTTTTAAGCGAATCATGGATTCTAATTTTAGATACCATGCTCGAGTTTTTGAAATAGAATAAACCACCAGACATATCGCATTATTTTGTCTATTTTTAATTTTTGGAAACAGTGAGGACACAAACCGGTGGCATTTTTTATTCAGATAGCTTGCAAATAAATATAGAATTTTAATACCAGATGTTTTGTCCGCTATATGATTATACAACGTATGTATGTACGTGGCAAATACAAAAAATATACCTAAGCTCACTGCCACATCATTCTCCCAATAGCACTCAATTCTTAGTAAAATATGACAATTTTTTAAAAAATTTTAAAAGCTTGTTAATCCATAAAATGCTGCCTTCATTTCAGGAATATTTATATGTTTCTCCTGATCACCTTGTTGCCAAAAAAGCCCTTTTGCTTCCTTTCCGTGGCAACACGCCTCCATCCCGATTTGTATGCATTGGAGAAAATTTTAATGTTATAATTAGGCTGTAAAATAGTATGTTTGGCTTGTTCTATGTGCTTTAACCACCACTCAAGTTAATTTTTAACTAAGAACCTAACAAGCATCTTTTTGTTATAGTTGTTTCTGTTAGCCATTAAGGCACGATATTTTTCTCGCTCAAGGTTTCTTACGTACAACAAGCCGTACTCTGTAACATAACAAACCGAGACTAGCCTTCCTATAATTAGCGAAACCTCTTTAATTGTTATTTTATTTCCTTTTTTTTTCTTTAAATAATCTTAATGGCTGTTTCTATTTTTGTTATTCTATTTGTGCGATAGATATCCACATCTTTTTTGCATTAAGGGTAAATCCAAAAAATTTTATCTCCTGAGTGTATGGCTTTTTAATTGTTAGTAAAAAACCTAATCTTTTAGATAAGAGAAACAGGCGTGAGTAATTTGGTGAAACCTTAGATTAAAAAGGGTGGAACAAAAAATTGCAATGTCTAGACCAACATTGGAGTTTAACTTTTGTTTTGAAAAGAAAATCTTAAATATATTTTTTATATTCATCAAACATTGGAACTAAAAAATATCTAAGATTTAATGTCGTAAGGAAGCAGTTTTTAATAATTAAGTTCTCCAATATCTTCCAGTTGAAAATGAGGTGGGCGAAATAAATTTATTTAGGTTTCTAGGATTAAAGATAAAGCTAAAATCCCCTGTTATCGTTCTGTCTTTAAAAAATAGCTTAACAAAAACTGATCTTGACAGTTATTAACAGTTTTAATTGCTCCTACTTATAAATGTTGTATGCTTTTAAATTTTTAACTCATTTTTGGTAAATTTTGAGGTTTTCGTTTAGGTTTTTCCACAAAGAGAGTTTTGTAACCTTTTATCCAACTCAAAGTTAATTTATTTTTAGTTATTTAATTCCCATCTTCTGAAAAAATTTTTATTCGACAGACATTTTTTCACTGTTTACCTCTAATATTTCCTCTCGGCGCCTTTTTTATATTTTTGCAATTTTCGGCAAAATCTTCGTTAAAAAAGAAAAGATCTGGATGTTGCGCAGTAGCAATTTTTTATATTTTTGCATGAAACAATATTGTGGTCAATGCAAAACAACTGCGCCGATTTGGCAAGACCCAAAAGATCTTCATCAAGTGCTTCGTCTCTCCCTTTTTTGTTTCGGCCAAATTAGAGAAAACCCGCTCTAAGGCTGTCAAACCTTTTCCCAAAATGGGTTACAATTTCAAGAATTACGTATCTCTGTTTTGCTCTGTGGATGCTAGCAACCTGGATTTAATTTGGGTCCTTGAAGAATTTGGCAATTTTTCCGGGAATTTTGTATTTTTCGAGGAGATTATTTTTGGTTTCCTTATCTGTTCCCATAGAAAGGCGCTTCTTCCATCTGCAAGCTAGCTCTGCTGATATGTCTGGACCCGATGTACTATCATTTGTCCCCCCTAATATACTTTCTTAGGGGTGCCTCTCTGTGCTCGAGGAACTACTAGTGTCTGACGAGTTGAGGACCTGTCAGATTCGTTGTCACATATAATAATATGAAAAACGATATGCTAATAATATTTGTTTAAGTAAACATATTATAATCTACTTAGAAAATTGGACACCCGGTAGAGCAAACCATGCATCGGGAGCATGGGTGAGATATAATAGTATTTGTTTTTACGTGCAGCATATAGAATAAGCGTGCTAGGAAACAAAATTCTGAGTCAGGCTTCGGCTACATGAAAAATTCGGTTGAGAGTTTTTGTTAAATTACAACGGGTGAAGGCTTTTTGTTATTATAATTTTTCTGGAAATTAAAATATGATATTTTGGAAAAGGATTTAAATATATATAGTCACATGGATATGGGTGAACATGTGGTAGCGGTTTTGTTTGATTTAACTCGAGCATTTGATACAATTAGTCCGGATTTCGTATCATGTAAGATGGATCAAATAGGTATAAGAGGTTCTGTTAATAAATGGCTAACTTCATGCCTTAAGGGCAAAAAATTTAAAATAAAAATAAACAACACATTTTCTGACATTTATGAATCTGACATAGGAACACCACAAGGCAGTATTCTTGGGCCACTTATATTCTTGATTTTTGTAAATGATCTTCCTGAACATATTAAAAATGGAATAATTCTAATGTACGCTGACGATACAACTATATTGATTTACGGACAAAACAGAAATGAAATACTACATAAACTAACAACAATTTTCAACGAATTCTCTAAGTGGTGTTCCAGTAATAATCTCATTATTAATTATAACAAAACAATTTGCTTGGAATTTAAAACTAAAAAAAGTAAGTCCCTAAAAATAAATACGCATTTTCAAGGCGTCCCTGTACAATTCTCTGATACCGCTAAATTATTAGGAGTAACCTTTGATACTCATCTAGACTTCAGTCAGCACATTGATCAACTTTGCTCAAGAATTAATAGAGGCATATATGCTATCACATGTCTCAAAAACTCTTTGGGAAGATCGGCTCTATTAACGTCCTACTTTGCCAACATTCATTCCATTATTGGCTATGGCATTATCTTATGGGGTCAGTCCTCAGATTTGGATAGAGTTCTGATCTCACAGAAGCGGGCTCTGAGAATAATTTTTGATTTGAGGTCTTTAGATTCATGCCGTGAAACTTTTAAGAAGAACAATATTCTTACCGTTGTTTCGCTATATGCTTTTAAATTACTTACGCATGTGCATAAAACTAAAGATATTTTTATAAAAAATAACTTTAATCATTGCTATCGTACCAGATACGCCGATAAATTTTGCTTACCTTTACATAAGCATGAGTTTTTCAAAAAAAGCCCAACTTACGCTGGTATTTCTTTGTATAATTTGCTACCCAAGGTTTTTCAAGAATTATCATTAAATAGGTTTAAAAAATCCTTAAAAAAATTACTTTGTGAAGGGGCATTTTATAATTTGAACGAAGTCAAATCATTTTTTAAAAAAATGTAAAAAATTAAATGTTAGTTTGTCAGATTATATGTACCTAATTGATGTATGTTTGTACTTTACCTATTTATATACTAATGTTAATATTTATGTAAATTATCTTACTTAACCTGTTCTAGCAGTTGCTAGAACCAACTAGTTTGTATTACTATTATTTATTTATTTTTATATACCTACTTATTGACATGTTACATCCTATTTTTATAGGCCAAAGTAATTAATAAACATTTTGAATTTTGAATTTGAATTAACATTATGTAGTTTTTTATTGAGACTAATATGGCGGGCATAAGTCAAAAACTATGCAGGGTTTTTATGAGTCATCAAAACAAATGTGTGTTTACAGAATAAGCAAACCCATGCTAAAAAATATTAGCCAATAGCCTAATATTTGTCTCACTCCACTGTTTAAAACTGACAATGCGCCTTACTTACTTGAATCACGACGCTTCCTTTTCCTTTCCTTTTCCAGTTTTCTCATTTTCTTCTTTAGGTAATCCATTTGCTTTTCACGTTTTCTTTTGTTAGATTTTTTCGGCATTTTATTCGTTTAACTGTCAGATTCGTCGTCACATATAATATATGAAAAACGACGTGCTAATAGTAATTCTTTAAGTAAACATATGGAGTTTTTTTATTGAGACTAATTTAGCGGGCATAAGTCAGAAACTATGCAAGGTTTAAGTTTTTATGAGTAATAAAAACAAATGTGTGTTTACAGAAGTAAACAAACCCATGCCAAAAATATTAGCCAAAAGCATAATATTTGTCTCACTCCATTCTTTAAAAACTGACAGTTTGCCTATATCTTTCTTACTTAAAACACGACGCTCCCTTTTCATTTCCATTTTCAGGTTCCTCATTTTCTTCTTTAGGTAATCCATTTGCTTTTCACGTTTTCTTTTGTTAGATTTTTTCTTTAAACGCGTATTTTTACAATTCGCGCGCACGATACCGTTTTCACTTGTCGCGTGACAGCGCAAGAAGTATACTGTAGTACCTAGCAGAGAAATGGCAGGCTGCAGGGGCGGTATGTTTTTCTTATCTCTAAAACGTGCGTATGACGTGCTACGAAGTATCACTACCAGGTATATCTAATAGGATGTGCCCAATCGGAGTATAATAAAATTAAGTTTTCTTTTTTGCTTTGCAAACCTATCTAAGATAGATTCTAAATCCAGGTTCATTGAATGATATGGCCAAGCCATTAATGCCCGTATCTACCAACGCATTTTTTAACTTTTAATTGCGGTTAGCGAGTAATTTCGATATCCACCAACAAAATTTTTGCGTTAATCGCGCCGTTTACCAACCCGGCCGATGTTGGGCGATTAAAGCTGAATTGACCAATTAAGTCGCTGTCATATGCATTTTGTTGGTTATGTTTTCTGTTTATTTTGATTTCCAGTTTGATTTGTTGAATTGTTTTTTTTTTTAATATGGAAGATCTATTGTATCATGACGATTTGGATGTGCTGGACATAATCAATGATGGATTTCCAAAGCGATGGAATTAGAGACCAAATTATTTTGAGACTATGTACAACAGGGGGTTCTTTAGAAGGTTTCCGCTCACAAAGTTTTCAGACTTTAGACTTATTTTACTTTCATAAGCTTCTTTTTAGTTTTTTTTTATTTGTTTCACCTTTTATTTAAGTGTTGATTAACGTTTGTAGTTAATAATTTTCATAAAATAAAAACTAATACAATTAAAAGTGAAGTTTCACCTTTTATTAAAGTGTTGATTAACGTTTGTAGTTAATAATTTTCATAAAATAAAAACTAATACAATTAAAAGTGAAGTAAATAAACACATTAATAAAAGAAAGAACAAATGCAGACAACTATTGCACATAGACATGCCTAAATAAATCACATTGGTCAGTTAGATATTGCATATCACAAAAACACATTGTTTTTCAATAGCAGAAAATACACCTAAATTAGTAACCTCATCAAACATTCCATCTCGACCAATTTTGTGTAAACTTTTAATGGTATTACATATAGGCTTTTTGCTCAAGGACAATAGTAACTTGTTTGGGTTACTTGTCATGACGTCGTGGTTACTTTCAGTGACCATGCATAGTTATGACATCATCATAGTAAAACATGAGATTTATAAAAAAAATTATACAAATTAAAAAACCATAAACAATCGGTAAACCGCACTTTGAACCTTACATTTTTTAAGTAACCATGTCTATAGGCTGGTAACATAGTCTGGTTACTCGCACCGGCGTAACTAGCTCTCTGACCTGGGAGGGGCCTAGGGGGGGCCTAGCTGACCCTGCTTGATAGTGACGTTTTTCTTAAAACTGTTTAATATTATCTCGAATATTATGCATTATTACCTTAACTAAAATTAACCGTATCCTTATTCGACTGACCCCAGCTGTTTCATATAAATTAACTTAAATTAACTGCAACTTCCTTGTCTTATGTGAAAATATTTCCAGAACGTGGTCTGCTGTAATCTCTTCTTTAATTAATTTAAGAAGCTTCGTTAAGAACTTAATAGAAAAAAAGGGCAATCTGAAATAATTTCTAGAGGTTAGGACAAAAGTCTAATAGAATCTTTGGTAGATTTTAAAGTTATTTCTAAATTTTTACAAGTAATTATATTTTTTTCACCAATATATCAACTTCAAGCATAGATACATCCACACCTGCAATCATGGAGTAATTCACAATAAAATTTTGACTTTTTTCGATGTTTTACTTAAATAAAGCGGTAAATGCTTTATGTAGCCAATAGCAAGTTTGAAAACCTCTCCCTATCCATTATTACGTAGGGCATGTTTATTTTCCAGTTCTAAGGAACTTGGCAACTCTATCGCGCTGTCCAAGAGCGATTTCCACTACATAATCCTTAGTTTGTGCAGCAATTTGCCGTTTCCGTTTTGATACTCTGTTAGGTTCTGAAGAAATATCATGTGATCGACGAAGTCTTGGATTTCAGAATAAATATTTTAAAAACTGTTTCTATTTTCTTCTAGCCGAGAGTAGCATCTTTATCTTGAAAGTACTGACTCAAAACGTTGATACTTAATAATACAAAGTATGGAATGTGCAGGCAAATGCAAAACTCGGCTTTTTGAATAGATGCTAATAGTTCAACAACTTTAAGGACGTGTCTATCCTAGTTATTAGTGCCATTTAGTGCCATTTTACTCACCCCACTTAAAGGTTAATAAATCTTCTTTACAATGTTCAAATCGACATGCCCAGAGATTAGCAGAAAATTAAGATACTTCCAAAAATTTAATACCGAAGCTCTCTTTTTAAAATTTTCATGATTTCCTGGTTGCGAAAAATGCACATATAATTCCTCTAATGTATTAAAGAGAGAAGCTGCGGGTGCAACTTTTGTACATGCGCCAACAACAACTAAATTAAGTCTATGAGCCAAATAATGAATGTATATTGCCGAAGGATGTTCTTCTCTTATTAAACCTTTTAAGCCCTTACGTTTCCCAGACATTATACTAGCCCCGTCATATGACTGACAAGTACTAGGCTATAGTTTTCTGAAGGGGCCTGGAAGGATCTGGGGGGGCGGCCCCCCATGCCCCCCCTAGTTACGCCGGTGGTTACTCGTGACGTCATTACTGTACGAAGAAAAATTGAAAACGAGCAACTGGTTTACCTGGTAACTTGTGGTTACTTCGAGGAAAAACTCTTTTTGACACTGTTAATCACCATTCGTCATAAAAAGTCTACCCTACCTAAAATTTTAAAGTAATGAGAATGAAAGAAAAAAAATTAAAGATACTGAAACATTTTAATCTAAAATTTTTAGGTTTTTTTTCTCTTTGTAATATAAAAAAAGACATTTTTTTGAAAGACAAGAAATTTTTAAGAAGAGAAATAGAAAATTAAATACACAAATTTGCAAACAGTGTGTACAAAACTTGATTTTTCTTAATTCATATTTTATTATTTTTCTTCCTTAATTACTATAACTTTAAAACCCCTTTTTTCTTAGAGTGGTTTTGTCACCTAGGGCATAATTTTTGGTGATAACAGTTTCAGAATAAAACTGTCAAAAAATGTAGAATTTAAATAATTTCAGTAAAATTTGGAAGAGCAACATGTTTTTCTTGATATAAAAAAATATCTCAACCTTATGAACTACTTTCTTAAAATATAAAAATTAACAAACATCCTAAATAAATCACTTTTAAGCTAAGAAGATTATTACCCACAGACCTTCCAGGTCGGTGATAACTGGAAACAAACTTTTTTGACATTTTATTAACAAAAGTTGGTTGTGCTCCTCCTCAAGTAAAAAGCCCCTTTGCAGTACCTACCATAATGTTGCAGTAAACAGTGATGTGGTGCCTCAGGTAGATTTAATTTTGGCAGTCTTGCTTTATTGAACATTTTTTAAGTAGATTTTGCAACGGGGACCTGTCAATAAATAATACAAGGGAATAAGTATCCTATTCTAAAACTATACAAATACTGAAAGTGACTTAAAAAAAATAAAAAATAAACAAAACAAATATAGATGTTTGAAAATCTAATCCAGTCACAAGATGGCTAATAGTTTTTCCTCCTGATAATTCTCCCATACATATCATATCAAATAAAAATTCACATTAACGAACCGTCTAAACTATATTTTTTTATTTGTTTGTAATGACTTGTTGGGCTGATAAAATTTAAGGCACTTTTAGTTTAACTTAACCCTCTTATCTGAACGCATGTGAGTTACAAAAAGTTGTGTCGTGACTTATTTTATTCTTTTAAAAAAACTGAAACTGGAAAAACTGAAACTACTGCCCCTTGGCTTTTGCAAAAAAGGAGAGTACCACCCCTTACGCCAATTTTCTACTAGGGGTATAGCTCAAAAACGGGTTAACAATTAACTTGTGAGGCAGGGAGGTTAAACTAATCTCCTCCGCTCAGATAGCTCCACTAGGGGTACTAAGAATTCTTAATGAATTAATGAATTAACAAAATTTAGTGCAGCTATCGAGGAAATTAGTTGCCTACCCAGTTTAAGAATTAGTTTTACTACTAATATTTATTTGTTTAACAAAAAGTTACAACAAGTTACAACCTCAAAAAAGCTAACTAGCCAAATCAGACTTTCGCTGATCTAATCCTACACTTGCAACGGCCTAACTTAAGATTACATAAAAACAATAGTGAAAACGTCTACTTACGTTTTTCACTTTATGGAGGCAGTTTCGGGACTCCCTTAAAACCTCTTCATCCCAGCCACACCACGGAGTCGTCCCACTTGCGCTACTTTTTCAACTGTCCACGTTCAATCATTTCTTGTGTTAACGACCGCGCAAAATTGCTGACTTCCTAACTTTTTAGTTTAGGTGCATTGAAATTTAATTAAAATAAGAACGAATACAGGGTGCTTCATGACACTATGTTGACTTCCTTGCAAAGGATTTATTTTTGAAAAGGCCATTTATATACACATTTTGCAATCCTTGGGCCATTATAGTATTTCATAGTTATATGCACCCAGCATACTGTTCAATGCCTTCTTTTATTTACCACACACTGTGTGAAAAAAAAAACTTTCGGCATATCTACTTTTTTACACTACACGACTGAAAATGAGCAGTTAATTATTGAAAATAATGCTGGCGACAACAAACTGATCAGCTGCAAACCCCACCGATTCGGTCATCCCCGTTTAACTTGAGTTTCAGTCGCAACAGCTGGGGAACGTATTTTCTGATAGGTTTTCAAAATAAATAAACAAAAACTGAAAGAAAATTAAAAAGTAAACAGAAAAGATAACCTTTTACATCAAAAATTTTTTGACATATTCAATGTTACCACCAAATATGCTGCGTTGCCAGCTATTTTTCATTCGAGTTAGTTAACCCTGATTAGGTAATTATTTCATAAAAAAAAGTTGGTGGATAGGTAAACTTGTTTAGCCGCGATTAGCAAGTTAATTCCAATTAGCTAGCCCTGATTAGAGTGTTTAATGGTGGATATGGGCATAAGTCTCTTTTCTCCTACCGTGGACCGAAGATAAGTTTTCAAAAGTCTTAAAGTGGAGAAACTTTTTTCAGCGGTAGCAACCGAAACAGGAAGAGGAGAACCAATTTTTAATGCGTTGTAGATATTGGGTTAATCATGTTTGCTACACAGTGTCAACGCTGTTAGGGCATCGTCGCATTTATTATTTAGAGTTTCGTTTTTAAACAGTGTTATGTTGTTGAAAACTGCGCCAAATTTTTCTATAATTTTTGTTACCATATCTGACATTTTTTCTGCATCGCATCTTTGAAAATTCGTTGGAATGCATAAATTTAATATAGAGATATCTTGGATCGCCCTCTGCATGCAACTCAAATATGACATTTGGCAGACAGTTGCATGGAGGCTGCAAATTACGATATTTAAGTGATTTCCCAACAAACAGAACGTGGTTTGGACGCTAGCTCATCTCTTACAATTTTTTGGAAGCCAGCTGACGATGGCGGCTGACAACTTGGAGTACCGCGGCATGTATATACCGGCCATGACCGCTTGGGCACGTATCGGCCGACAGGCGGGTGGGCGCGAGTATTTTTAAAAAAAAAAGTGTTGGACGCAACCGGGATCCGAACCTGCGCGTCCCGGGTGAAATTCTGACACTCTACCACTACGCCACTAGCGTAGTTTATTTCTATGTTGCGAACCCGCCGTGAGAAAGGTTGCGTAGAGCTGCCGCCTACGAAGCGACAAAACTCGTAATACGGTCAGGCGTTTTTCAGCAACCAACTTCGGAATGAATTCGAATTAGCGAGCGCCAAATACGTTCCGAAATACAGGACAATTTTAGCGGCTGCATTGCAAGACGTCCCGTCAGAAATCCGCCAGTATCACGTAGCGGCTGACTGTTTACCGCCACCTCCTGGTTTGCTGGGTTGTCTCGACTCTGATGCTCACAAAATATTGTGAATCCGATTAAGCTACCTCTAATTTTTTTAGGCAAGAGGAATACTCTAATCTTAAAAGATATTTTCTTATGAAGTCGTTTAAGTTACGTAAGCCAAACCTATTTGTCTTTTGCTCAAAAAAACCTTCAGATTACCAAAATAGCTTGAAACAGAAATTCGAAAATTAGCAAAAATGCCTTATCTTTTTTGACTGTCCCCCGCATGAAAACTAAGGCATCCGCCAACAGTAACAATAGACTCTTGGATACAGCTTTTGTTCTGTTTAGCAATTTTAGCCACTTTCTTTTCATTTATTCTAGAGAGACTTGTATTTTCTTAATTGAAACAGAACAGTAGCTATTTTTCTCACTTTGATAGCGGATATCTCAGAAACTGGTCATAGAAACAAAATAAAAATTACCCATTTTCTTAACTAGCACTAGCTTTACAACATATTCAAAATTAGTTGAAATGGACTGAGATATGTTTTATAGGAGTGTCCAGTGCGTGGTTCTTCAATGTTTTTAAAACTTTGATAATGTTTAATAATGTTCAGGGGGGGGGCGCTTGCCCCCCGCGCCCCCCTAGATCCTCCACTGAAAATAACCTTACCCAATTGGCTTGGGTTGGGTTGAGGTTGGCTATAAAAATATTCTGCAATTGATGGGCATATAAGCTCACAGGATTAATACCTAAAATATATATTTATATAAAAATGTATGTTGACAATTGTCTCTGCTCTCGTTGTATCCCGCCAACTTACTGGCTAAAAGAATATTTTTTTTAACTCTCACTCAATTACCAACCATTTGATACCATACAAGCCAAACAAGAGTTAAACATAAATAGAGTAATAACAGGCGCAATGACGACTATCCCCATTGGAGCCCTAGAAACCATCCTAGGTCTCCCCTCGCTTCCAACTTGGATCAAGAAGGAAGCGATGGCGTCGCACCTACAACTGAGAGACAAGGGTCTATGGAAGGGCAGAGGGGAAAAAGTGGGTCATCCTGCAATCGAGGAACTGGTAACTAAAGAGTTGCCTCTTCTAAAGATGCCAGTAGGGACTCCTTCGAAACCATGAAGGTTTGACAAAAAGTACAAAGTCACAATACCTGAACGGGATTGGTGGCAGAGAGAAGAATTCTGAAACGAATTCAGCAGAGATGCGACGGTCTGATACACTGACGGATCAAAACTGTCAGCCAGGCAGACAACAGGTGCAGGTGTGTATGCGGAAGACCCAGAGGTTCAAGAAAGCTACCCGCTTGGCGAACACGCCGGTCTTTCAGGCGGAGGTATACGCCATTATCATGGCGGCAACCCTACCAGAGGTCAGAAATGGCAGGACGGACATTTGTATATGTTTCAACAGCCAGGCTGTCCTCACGGCTCTTAGTTCACCAAAAATTGTCAGTAGCCTAGTGGAGGAGTGCGTTAACGAGCTACAGACATTGGCTGAAGAGAAGAGGGTGACACTGGTGTGGGTCCTGGGCCAAGAGGGAATACCAGGGAATGAGAAGGCGGACGAACTTGCCAGAGCTGGTGTCGAAACCCAATATATTGGACCGGAACCGCTCTTGGGAATCACAAGAAAACAGGTGCAGAGCGAATTCAATAAATGGGCGAGCGATCAACTGAAGTCGTCCTGGGTACTAATTTTTGACGAGTACGAAGTAGAAGAGGCGAGAGAAGTAGGCGGGGTTTACTTAAAATTTGACGACACTGTATTCTTAAAAAAAAGTTAAGAGAGGGAGCTGCTCCCGAGAGAGCAGCCATGTTCTCTTAGTAAGACCCAGTAGTAGAAGCCGATCCCTATTCTAACCTAATTTTTATATTTGTTGCATAATTTTAAATGATACCCAAGTAGCACACATCTATACCAAAAACTGCCTTGGGACGTCCGCCTCCAGACATTCCTACATCCCCGGGACGTCCGCTTCGGGAACTACGCCGTCTTTAGAACGTCCCTGGGCGGTTCAATGTTACAAAATTATTAGTCCACAGGACGTCCGACTGGGACATACGCCATCTTTAGTCCACAGGACGTACGACAAAGACGTCCCAGGGACGTACACAGAAAACTTCTGCAGGACATATTCAAATGACGTCTTAGGTACGTCCACTTTGGGACCTACGCCGTCTTTAGGACGTCCCTGGGAGGTCCAATGTTACAAAATAATTAGTCCACAGGACGTACGTTTCGGACCTTAATAGCGGCAGTAGTAGTAGTTATATATGTATTTACAAACTAAATGTAAACCACACCTAAATATCCTAAACTTAACATAAATTGAACTATGACCAGGCCACTAATATATATATAATAGCACACACCTTAGACTCGCATGAGTCATACACATATCTAATACAAAATTATACTGATATAAGTAGATATTTTGCATGGGACAGTTTGAGAGAAATGTTACTTACATATTTTATTTGATATATGGTTAGCCTGCATGTGTCGCACATAGAGCGCGCTGCGTGGTCGCTTTGAATCGACGGTAATATTCCTGTATGTTACAAAATAATTAGTCCACAGGACGTACGACAAAGACGTCCCTGGGACGTACACAGAAAACGTCTGCAGGACATATTCACAGGACGTCTTAGGTACGTTCGCTTTGGAACCTACGACGTCTTTAGGACGTCCCTGGGAGGTTCAATTTTGTAAAATAATTAGTCCAGAGGACGTACGAAAAAGACGTCCCTGGGAGGTACACAGAAAACGTCTGCAGGACATATTCACAGGATATCTTAGGTACGTCCGCTTTGGCACCTACGCCGTCTTTAGGATGTCCCTGGGAGGTCCGTCCAATATTACAAAATAATTTGTCCACAGGACGTACGACAAAGGCGTCCCTGGGACGTATACAGAAAACGTCTGCAGGACACATTCACAGGATGTCTTAGGTACGTCCGCTTTGGGACCTACACCGTCTTTAGCACGTCCCTGGGAGGTCCAATATTACAAAATAATTAGTCCACAGGACGTACGACAAAGATGTCCCTGGGACGTACACAGAAAACGTCTGCAGAACACATTCACAGGAGGTCTTAGGTATATCCGCTTTGGGATCTACGACGTCTTTAGGACGCCCCTGGGAGGTCCAATGTTACAAAATAATTAGTCCACAGGACGTACGATAAAGACGTGCCTGGGACGTACACAGAAAACGTCTGCAGAACATATTTACAGGACGTCTTAGGTACGTCCGCTTTGGTACCTACGCCGTCTTTAGGACGTCTCTGGGAGGTCCAATGTTACAAAATAATTAGTTCACAGGACGTACGACAAAGGCGTCCCTGGGACGTATACAGAAAACGTCTACAGGACATATTCACAGGACGTCTTAGGTACGTCTGCTTTGGGACCTATGCCGTCTTTAGGACGTCCCGGGGATGTCCGGTGGCGGACGTCCCAAGGACGTTTATGGAACAGATGTGTGCTACTTGGGATGGCGCACCGGCTATTCTTTTTTGTTTTTTCAATAATAAAATGACTCTCTGAGGAGTCTGATTTGGTTATGTGCCAAATTCAGAGGAAGATTCGGACACTGCCGAGCAACTTTCGTCAAGTAGGTTATTTAATGGTGAGTTTATATATGAAAATAACAAAGGATAAGATAACCCAGGAATTATAAACCGGGGATAAAAAATAAAAAGAAAGTTAGGTTAGGTTTGTAAAACTGTCACTGAAAATGCATTTTGGCGATGGAAAAAACCGATGAGTTTGCGGTTGAACCAGTGACGTCACATTTCGAAATAACGCAAGCGCCGTATTCTACGCCAAGAAACGACACTTATTAAACCAATTTTATAGTAGGGCTGTCCTGGGGACGTCCTGAAACTGTTTGAGGGGTTTATTTTGGTCCCACGCCAAACGTCCCCAGAACATACATTTTGGACGTAGGGCGTTTGAGCATTAATGAATTTTATCACTATAAATAACTTACAAAACCAAATTAAAATGGGACCCAATCAAAACCAGTTTTCAATAAGTATAAATCAATTTTATAGTACGGATGTCCTCGGGACGACCTAAAACTGTTTGAGTGGTTCTATCCGATTTTTGGTCCCACGTCAAACGTCCACAGAACGTAGGTTCTGGACCTAGGTCGTTTGAGTATTAATGGAATTTATCAATATAAATAACTTAAAAAACCAATAAAAACCAAATAAAATGGCAACCAAACCAATCTCGAAATAAGTATAAACCAATTTTACAGTTATGCTGTCCTGGGGATGTCCTGAGAACGTATAAGTGTTCCCAACCGATTTTTGGTCCCACTTCAAACGTCCCCAGAACGTACGTTTTGGAACCGGGACGTTCGGCCCTTAATGGAACGTCCTGAGGACGACGTGTGCTACTTGGATATGGTAGTGGACGAAGCTCGGGAAGACGTGGAAGATGTAGTGGAACAACTAGGCGTTCCAAGGGATGTTTTGGACAAAAGAAACCCCTATATATGTCCAATTATTCGGATATTTCTTTCCATAAAATAACGCTTGCCGCACACAGAGAAAGTTCCCCTGTACATATTCAGTGTAGCATAGACAAATTATCAAATCAAATCAAATAATAATTTATTTGCCAAAATAAAAACATTTTACAATAACAAGTACAATAAATGATAAAAAGGACCTTTTTCACGATTATTAAAAACCGATAGCGAGAGTCCACAAAAATGTTAAACTCTTGCGAAAAGAACCTAAATTCTACAAGCAGATCTTTTTGTTGGCTCGATAAAGGCCTGGATTTGTCCACGTTTTCTTTTGCAACTTGTTTCTCCATTTTGTAAAAAATAACAACAAACGAAAAACATCGTTATATACATTTTGGTAGGTAAAAATATGTTGCATTTTGATTGGTTGCACAAACTGGCAACAGTGTTCCCAGGGACTAGATTGACAAGAATGCAGATATTTTCTGCCGGGGACCGTGAGCTAGGGATCAATCCCTGGGAGCTCCCCGGGGATTCTCCCATCTCTCACTTTCAAGAATAAGAACCCTGGAGGGACGAGCCAGAGTGCAGACAGTCCAAACTGTTCGTGAGTGGACATACGCAGCCAGTACTAAATGGCTTCTGGGAAAACCTCGCAAGGACATTGGATTGTTAGTAGGAATGCTGACAGGGCATAATCGGCTGCGCAAGCACTTGACATGCATCAGAGTGTTGGACGACTCCACCTGCCCAGCATGTGGGTGGGCAGAGGAATCAGCGGTGCACCTGATAGGAGAGTGTGACGGGTACGCCAGATTCAGGCAGCAGATGTGGGGTGCCCTCACAATAGAAGAGGAGGAGCTACACTCTCTAAGATGGGCTGACGTGCTGCCCTTCGTAAGGAAGGCAGGAAGGCTCGTAGAGAGAGAGGCAGGATATGTAGAGGGAGTGGGAGGATAAGGATGCAAGAGGCCTAATTGTCAGGCCTGCGGGCCGCCCCCTACTACTACTACTACTACTACTACTACTACTACTACTAAGCATAAATAAGAAGATAATATAATTTTACCAAAAGAAACTGTTTTTAGTTAATTCTTCTATGGACATTGGGAATTTATTCCTCATTTTGTTATTCTAGTGGTTGTCGAGTATTTGTCCATGATTTAAGTTAAGTTGATCGTTCGTACTCGTCTACAAAAACTTATGGCGCACTGCACTAGCAAGGGTGAAAAACGTGTTTGTGTCTAGTTTCCAAGTCGCACCCGGTATGTATTATTGAGGTACTCCGGAGTAGTGTATGTAGTTTGTTTTTTGCTATTGATTCGTCGTACTAAAAAGCCCGACCAGTTAGTGGTAGAACTAGTTGTACGGTCACCCGATGAGTACCCTGGATCCATATAGATGCCCCCACGGAAAAAAAGAAATACTCAATATAAAGCAATAAAACTAGATCTAAGCCTATATTAGCATCATATATACGCGAGACGATATTTTTTTGAACTAAGAGTATGAAATTCTCAAATTACCTTCTTCGGTTTAAAAATACATAATTTTATTTTAGGTATACATCTTCAGCTTATTCCTAAAATAATATATTTAATGTGAAATATTAAAAATCTCAATTTTGTATCTTTCTTAATTTTGTTTTGAAAATACTAATCTTTAATACATGTATTATGAATGTCTAAAGCGAAACCTAGTTATTTTTCTATTTGAGAATATGCCTTTCTCAAACTGAACATTGTTATTCGCATTTTCATCTTAAATCAATTATATTTTATTTCATATTTAAGATATATTATATACTTATTTTGAAAATATTATTTATATTATATTTTAAAATTAATTAAGTGTGTAACCTAACAGCAAAAATATAATTCTTAAAACAAAAATTAATATTTTTCAATTTAAGTACATGGGTTATTTAAACAAAGAATTCATATTCTTACTTTAAAATATAGAAAAAGCACTGTATCCTTAAAGGGAGTTAACATCAAGTCAATTAAGCTGCCTTCCCACTTTAAAAAAATGGACTTATTTGCGCACCTTTTGCGCAAACACTTTTATCTTTTGCGCAGCAACCGTATGGAAAATGTGGGTATTTTTTTGTGGGTGGGGTGTTTTCCGCAGTTATTAAAACATTTTGCGCAGCAACTCCTCGAATCTAGTGACACTTGTAATAAATTGGTTTTTTTTTTAAATTTATTGCTTCCTAAAGTTCTTTTCGATCGGCGGAGGTGATAGATCCCATCGCACGAGAGAAAGACCGGATCGTATGACTTTAAAGAATATACGTTCAGATGGTTGCAAAAGGTAAAAGTGGTTGCGCGATACAGCGCAAAAGATGCGCAAATAAATCCAATTTTTTTATTTAATTTTGAGTGGGGGGCAGCTTCACTAACCTGTTACCATCCATATTCCTGAATGGTAACTCCCATTGAGGATACCGAAGTGTTTTATCTATGGGATTTATTAATAATTACTGAAGTAAAAAAAAATATACAGGTATATAAAAAGTACAAAATATATTGTCTACTTCCATTTTCGACAATAACTTCTTACGTTTTAGAAAAGAAACAAATATAGTAAAGGATACGAAATCTTATTTAAAAAGAAACTGCGGTAAAACTCAAGGACACGTCAATTGTGTTTGGGAGCGGGATATTTTTGAAAATTGTTTTAGGGCAAGACCCAAGGCTTATTAAAATTATTTTAATTTCAAACATGAAACTTTCAACAAGGTGATATCTAAAAATATCAAATCTTGCGTTTGACCCTTTAAGCGACCGTTTAAAAAAGGTTTTTTTCCATTTTTACAAATAGTTTTTGGTGTTTTTTAGTTAGCTAATCCAAAACAGAATCAACGTGTGCAAGGTTTTTTTTTTATATAACACTCTTTATATATATTATAAGGCAATTAAGGTATTCCAAAAAAAATCCTAACTTTATATATTAGTTAAGTATCGGAAATTTGAAATTTAAATTATTTTTAAAAAGAGAAACTTTAAACTATATACCCTCGATGTCAAAACTGAAATTTAATTAAAATTTAAAAGTGCGAACAGATTTAAAATGTGGATCATTTTAACCCTTCCTGAAAAAAAAATGGTTGAGCCACTGTAAAAAAAATAAGGTGTTAGCTAAATAGCCTTATTCTTTTAACGTATAAACACGTTTCCTTTATTTAAATCGGTTAAGAAATAAGCAAGTTCTGTAGTGTTACGATGCTCCTTGTGTGTTAAGACTGTCCCATTATTAGTCATCTTCTATTCGACGTCTTGAATTTTACGTGTCATTTTGGACATTGGGCGAATAACATTTTTAGCTTGCCAAAAGGCTTAAAATCTTTATATCCTGATCATTCTTGACAAAACTGCATCCCATCAAAAAGAAAATGACTTATAGCGAAACAGTCTTGACCACACAAAAAGCATCAAACGTAACATTCTAGAACTTTCTTACTTCTTAACCGATTTTTAATAATGGATACGTTAAGAGAATAAGTCTATTTAGCAAACTTCTCAATTTTTCAAAACTGTCCTCCTCCTTAATTTCAAAGAAATATCAGTTTTGACATAAAACGAATCTATCGCTTTCAAAAAACTTTAATTTTAAATTTCGGATGATCAATACGAAAGTTTTACTTTAACTTATAAACTAAGAATCAACTAAAAAAAACACAGATTAAAACATAGTATATCTAACTAACTACACTAACCGCCGCGCCGCACACAGGCGAATTTCGAAGAAAAGCTGGTCAAAAATCAGAAATTCCGAATTCAAAATTATTGGAAAAACCAATTTTATAAAGCGAAACGGCAATCACGGTTTTTATATTTTTCAACAGTCCCGATTCCTGATTTTAAAATAGGTGTCAATGATAATCGATAATTTTCATACAGTTTACTCCACGCGCAGGAATTCGAATCAAAGGAACGAATGAACGAAACGATCGACCTATTTCCAACTGATTCAGTGTATCGCCACAGTGGGTCAGTGAGTCATTTGATCCATTCCGATTTTATTCACTCGTTTGATTCATTCTGTCTTCGTCGGTCGTTTGACTCATTGGACTGATTGAATCATATCGAGCAAACATGATTTGATCATTCAATGCTCGCAAGTGATTCGATCATAGTTAACGACTCGTTCACGAATCACACATCTTTATTTTGAACTCTCCTGCAAATTTTTGTGTGCGCCACTGGGTCAAAAGTTAAATTTACGTGTAGAGCCTCATGATTTCTAAGTCTACCAATGTGTCGATAATAAAGATCGGCTAAGAAGTAAGAAAGTTACAATTTGTTCGAATAGGTGCTTTTGGTAACTAAATTCATTCAGGCCAAAAAAAAAACATCATTTGAATTTGATGCGAAACGCACTTAAATAACTTAATGCATATTTTTCTTACTTCTTACCCGATTTTTACAAACAATACATTAGTAGACTCGGGACTGATTAGGCTATACACGCCAAATTTAACTTTCGCACCAGTGGCGCACACACAAAATTTGCGGGGGGGGGGGGGGTGAAAGCAACCCACTTTTAAGAAAGTCTTTGCCAGCTTGGATTTTTTTGAAATGTCAATTTTGCCAGAAAAGAAGTAAATTTTAAAACCTTGAATTTTTAAAATGGTAGGCAACTATTAAAAACGGACAAATACATCGAAAAGCATAGCCAAGCAAAAAGCTTTTTGTATTTGACTGAATTAGGCTTATCAAACACACTTATTTAAAAAATTCATAACTTTCTTATTTCTTACCCGAGTTTAACAAGCAATACAACAGTAAACTAAGAAAGAACAGAACATGACTTTCGAAATAAATTTTTGCCTTTGCACCAGTAGCGCACACAAAAAATAACTATTTTTCCAAAATGACCAAAACTCTTAAAATCGGACAGGTAGTTTTTAAGTAATAAAAAATCAAAAAAGTCGCGTTTTTTACTCACCCTTTATAATATGTATAGAATCGTAGTGATTCTACTTCAACAATTTTCCTTTTTATACTCATTTTCCAGCAAAACAACAAAACCAAAAGAAAACGCAATTTGAATTAGGTTAATTTACTTCAATTTTACGCGGGATTTCCGTGTTCGGGCTTGATCTGTAGAATAGAGCATCGATCAATAATCGAACACGCAAATCTGACAGAGCAATGACAGTTGGCAAATCGAACACGCAAATCTTTTTCCGCTGGATCCGGCAGCGCTCTAGATCAAGTTTCGAGCAATAATCGAAAACGCTATAATCTACCAACCACATATCAATGAAAGAACATTTACATGCATAGCATATGCCTTAAACCTCCTTTTGAGGATGTCCTTTTGAGCACATCTTTAGCATATGTTTGGTATATACTATTTAAGTATATGCTACTAAGCAAATGCTATGAATGTACCATTTGAGCAGGTCCTTTTAAGTACAGTTTAGCGCACATGCTATTCTGGTACCATAAAAGAACATCAAAAGAATGAGCTTTTAAGTATTTTCTTGGCATATGCTAAGGATATACCACTAAAGAAGGTTACTATTAGAACTATTCTGCTGGTACTTTCTAGTATTTCCTTAGCATATGCATAGTAGCAGTATTTCCCTAGCATATACTATATAATGAAATACCATTAAAGAAGGTTACTTTCAGGATATCTTTAGCATATGCAAAGTATATACCATTAACAAAGAAAATAAAGAAACTCACGTTTGAAGTAGGGTTAGCCAATTGTTTTGATTGTACCAATTATGGTACAATATTAATTCAGTGCACTCAGAAAACCATCCCAAATGAAGTGTCTACTTCCACCAAATGCGAGAATTCTCTGATTAAGTCGGCCAATAAGAATCCGCCAAACCGCGTATTTCTGCGGTTTCAATCTCTTTCTTTATAAGCACATTGTACAGTGGATATAGCTTTGGTCTCTCAACCTGTAGGTGCGTCGCGCTTTTTTTATTATTTGTTTTTATTTTTTTTCTTTATCCATATTTTAGGAGTTAACGGTGCCTAAGAACCTGCATAGCATGTGATTAGGGCGGAACGTAACCTATTCTTAGCACATGCTAAAGATGTTCTAATTTTAATTTAGAACATCCTTAGCATATCCTATTTTTTCTTAAGGATATTCTATGCACATACTAAGGATGCAATTTTCGTCTGCTTCTATTGATCCGAGTGGAGCCCTGAACGGCCAAACATGATTGACATTTTCACATTTATTTTTTGTTTCCTTTAAGTTTAGCGGATTTTTTCAGAAACACCGCTATAACTTGAAAACCAGTGAAACATTTTTAACAAGTGTTAGACATTTTTGAAGGTATTGGCAAGGCCTGCATCCTCAGTTTTTGGTATTTTAATTTTTGTCTATTTCGATTTTTAAACGTCAAAAAAATAAAATTTTGAAAATTGAAAAAAAACAAAAATATGAAATCGTAGGTCACGGTAATCTGGAGGATCGTTTATTTAGGACTTTTAAAGTCAAAATAAAATTTTTCTAATTGATCCTTTTTTTCTTCCTTGATGATTTTGAAAACGTCTTGATATTTTTTTTTCATCTGAGCCTTTCGCCGATAACTCGCTGGCTTCGTTTATAGTAGTTATGACCAGTGGAGAAGGCCAAAAACACAAAAGTTTTTTCTTTTGGTAAAATTCTCTTTTTATTTAATTTTACTCCGTTATGGACATTGGGAATTTTTTCCTCATTTTGTTATCTTTAAATGTTACCAACTAAAGCAAAAATCCAGCACAGGTACTAAATTTCAGTAAAGTCGGTCAAACAGTTTTCGAGTTATGAGCGTTGGATCAGACAGATATACACACAAACAGACATATACCAGGTGGGCCATAAAAAACCGCACAAAAGTTTTTTCGCTATAACTTTTAAAGCACTTAAACGATTTTTACAAAATTGGTGGTATTGTGTAGATAATTAATAAGGTTTTTTGTTGCGTACTAAAAAAATTTCGCCATCTTGAAATTCGAAATGGCGTATTAAAATAAACAAAAGCCTTTTTTTAATCTCGTTGTTTCCAATGTTGTCAATTTTTTTTTTATTTTTAGTTTTTTTTGCTGAAACTACCGTTCATGCTTATTTAAAAAATCTATTATTCATCAAAATCGGATAAACACTTTTTGAGATAGTAGATTTTCTTTTGGTGTTATTTTTCAAATCTATCTCTTAGTTTTTTCGGTTTTCATCCTTTTTTTGGTGGTGGTATTGTGTAGATAATTAAAAAGGTAGCCATCTTGAAAAAAAATGGCGCATTAAAGCAAACCAAAGCCTTTTTTTAATCTCGTTGTTTTCAATGTCGTCAATTTTGTTTTATTTTTAGTTTTTTTCTGAAAAAAATCTATTATTTATCAAAATCGGTTAAACCCTTTTTGAGATGTTAAATTTTATTTTGGTATAATTTTTCAAATCCATTTCTTAGTTTTTTCGGTTTTCATCATTATCTTTTTACCGAAACTTTCTTAATTCTTAACCGATTTTTACAAAACACACCTTGTTGGAAAGAATAAAACTTTACTTAATTATCCTTTATAAAAAAACGCCATTTTTTGAATTTAGTTTAGTTTGGCAGACTTAATAAAATAAAAAAAAGAAAGAGTTGGAATAAAAGCTTTTATTTTATTAAGTCCGCCATACTAAATTTAAGAATTGTTTATTTTTTAATAATAAAGTACAGCTTTTTTCTTTTCAACAAGGTTTGTGTTGTAAAAATCGGTTAAGAAATAAGAAAGCTACGGTAAAAAATAATGATGAAAACCGAAAAAAACCAAGAGATGGATTTAAAAAATGATACCAAAATAAAATCTAATATCTGAAAAAGTGTTTATCCGATTTTGATGAATGATAGTTTTTTAAAATAAGCCTGAATGATGGTTTAAGAAAAAAAAACTAAAAATTAACAAAAAAAAACGATATAAAAGAAGACTTTTGTTTGTTTTAATGCATGCGCCATTTTAAATTTCAAGATGGCGACATTTTTTTGGTACGCATCAAAAAACCTTATTAATTATCTACACAATACCGCCAATTTTGTAAAAATCGGTTTAGTACTTTAAAAGTTACAGCGAAAAAAACTTGTGTTCGGTTTTTTACTGCCGACCCGGTATACATACAGACAGACACAGAAAAATGTTCAGAATGGTCTGAAACGCAAATAAACAGGGTGTTTCACAACTTATGTATAAAAATGAAAAACGTGAGTCCTAATACTGGTCGGTGTTTGAAATGACGAATCATTCCGCTCAAATTTGTTCAATAGTTTTTCCAAAAAAATAACCAAAAATGTGCTTAAACATTTTCTTCGCCTTCGGCTGTACATTGAAGCTTATGAACAAAGTACCTAACAAAAAACAATCATCGAGCAACAAGTGCGTTGTAAGTAAACGAACTAATGCAATAGCAGCTGATTCAGTTTTGAATGTCGCGTCGCGTTGTGGTGCCGTATTAATTCTTTTAGTGATTTTGTTTTATTTTTGGAAAGTCTAGGTTTATGGGTTGAGGGATCTTGTTAATGAAACGTCCTTTTTTAAAATGCCAACATTTCGCAAAATTTATTTGCTTCTTCAGGGCTATTCAAGACGGCCGTTCCATGTGTCGATTTTATTGCCAATAGACGTCATCCTTGGGTAATGAGGCATTATTTTTGTAGGAGTACCCTAAAATTTTTGTTAAAACTTAAAAAAAAACATAAACAAACACATTAAAATAATATTACTACGGCGAGTACTTCGTTCGTAATTAATTTTTACAATTGTAAAAAAAATTGTAAAAATTAAATACGGACGAAGTACTCGCCGTAGTAATATTATTTTAATGTGTTTGTTTATGTTATTTTTTTAAGTTTTTACAAAAAATTTACGGTACTTCTCCAAAAATAACGGTCGTTTTGAATAGCCCTGAAGAAGCAAATAAATTTTGCGAAACGTTGGCATTTCAAAAAAAGGAAGTTTCATTAACAAGATCCCCCAACCCATAAACCTAGACCTTAAAAAAAAATTAAAAGAAGGATCGTTAAACCATTCTACAAGTATTTTGTTTTATGTTTTGTTGCAAAAAATCAAAAAATGACATAAAACTATTAATTTCTTGTAAAATTAAACGGCGAATTAGTTAATATTGTTTTAATTTATAACGAATCACACCAACCCGCCTCAGAAGCTTTCCGAATTTATTCCATGTCTCCTTACGTTAATACTGGTATGTCATTATTTGATCTGTTTATGTAGTTATGAGAATTTTGACTTGTGTAAGTGTGCAAGCATTATTAGCACCAATGATATATGTATGAGCTTAAATATACGGCCTTGCAATGCTTTCGGCGTGCACAACTTTGTAAGCAGGATGCTCCATATAAATTCCTATACCTTCCTCTTTTACTCTTTTATGACTCTTATTGTCTCTTTCTGGCGTCAAAGCTTAGCGGTTCGGCACATGCGTGGCTATCGTCATCGGTTAACCAACCAAAATCCAGAAAGGCAGCTGTGCACTTGTCAAAATTTTTCTATTTGTTTCCGTTTTTAGAAAATCAGTATTTTCTATTTTTAAATAAATAAATATATGAATAGAAATAATTTTTAGGTATTTTCACTTTTTTTCCTTCAAATTTTAAGAAAAAATAGCTACCAACCTGTGGAACTTAACTTTTGTTGTTTGGCGGCATCCACAAACACAGCACGTCTTTTTATGCGGCAACATCTTAAGCTCCAAGATATAATCAGTTTTTATTATAACCCCTAAAAACTTTCGCGTAACGAAAGATTAAAAATATCACAATAAAAAAATTTGCATACACGAAAACGCGGAAAACGACTATTAGCGTATTCCTTTGAGACCGTTAGTGCAACACTGAGATATCTCTGTCTCGTGTTTTTACGCAAAACCGCAAAGGACAGAAATATCCGAATGCTGCGCTGTCACAATGGAATACGCTATAAGTGTCTCGACCGAAGGGCGAAGACAAAAATCGCGAAACCGGCCGCTTCCTAAAATTTTCGCGCATGTGCATAGGCGCGGAGCTAAGATGGCTCCATGGCCTGCTAGATTCTAGATCTTGCTTAAAAGTTTGACCTGGGAAAGGCCTATATTTAACCTCATACATATATGGCACCAATACAGGATCTATCTATCTATCTATCTAGAATACTTATTCAGCGATTAGGAGTTTTTGTCACTTTATATGTATCATACTTTAACGAATCATTTGCATATACTTTGAATGGTTAAAAGGGTTTTTCCTCGAAGTAACCACAAGTTACCAGGTAACCCGGTTGCTTGTATTAAGTTTTCCTTCGTAGAGTAACTCAAGTCATGATGTCGCGAGTAACCAGACTATGTTATCAGCCTAGGGGATATCGTTACTTTAAAAATATAAAGTCAAAGTGCGGTTGATTGATTGTTTATGGTTTTTTAAGTTGTATTATTTTCTTTTATTATAAATCTCATGCTTTTCAATGATGATGTCATAACTATGGTCACTGGAAGTAACCGTGACGTTATGACAAGGAACCCAGACAAATTACTATTGTCCTCGAGGAAAAAGCCTTAAAGTCATCTATTAATAGACATTTAAAGTAAATATTTCAACTACCTAATAACATTTTTGAAGTCGCTTTTGCAAACGTCCTACTCGTTTTTTTAATATATTTTTGTATTTCAGGGTCTGTGCCGTTGGCTTGACCCTAATGAGATTACTCTTATCCTCTTCCCAGCATATATGTACTCTATCTCATTCCTACCCATCCCATTTCTTTTCCCATCATCGTCTAGCCAGTTGCCCCCATCACCAAGGTCCCGCGCTTCGCGCATATCGATCTCTGCGGCAACTGGACTAACTAGAGCTCTCGATTAGTACGCTTTTATCTTTCAGAGCTATCTCCGCTCTAAAAAGATAACGGCGTGTGCCTATCGTTATTGCAAAAACGTTGGTGGCTGAAAAATATAAAGTCGAATTCCCCACTTTTTCAAAAAGGTCCAGCTATTTTTATAACAACCGACTCCTCGAACGAAGGCTGGAGAGCCGAAGTGGGCAACAGACTTATCAAGAATGTTTGGACGCCAAATCAGAGAAACTAGCATATAAATCTCAAAGAGCTTTTTGCGGTGTATGCCACTCTTTTGAAAAGCCGTCATTGTCTAGTACATAATGAACCAAGGGGGGACTCGTTCGCTCAAACTCCTGAATCTGACCTTTCGAATATTGCAGTTTGCTCAAAGTCGGAACATACACCTAAGAGTAGAGTATATCCCAGGCGTATACAACGATATGGCCGATTCTCTACCCAGGGCCAAACCCCTAGCAGATTGGCATCTATCAGAAAAAATTACAAGTGTAATATTTCGAAAATGGGGTGTTCCCGAGGTGGACCTATTTGCGTCAAAGGAGTCAAAAGTGGTTCCGATATATGTTACACGCGATGCAAGAGACGGAGCAGCACTTTTTATCAACGTATTCAGCAGAAGTTGTTGCTACAACCTGGCTTGCATTTCCCACCACCTCGAGTTTTACAACACCTAAACATCTACAATATATATTGTAATAGTCCTAAGATTGGAAAAAGTTTTTTGGAGGAGCGACATCAAAAGCAGGGCGTTAGCCCCTCCATTCAGTCTAAAAAATCTGCAAAATCCCCTGTTAGATGCGAACTCAATAAAACCTCTGAAAAATGTTCAGATTTCTTTGGAGGCTCGGAAAGTACGGGGTGGGCGTTGCTTAATAAAGACTGGGAAATTAAATAATATTAACATCAATAAACCAGCTCCCGAGGCAGTAGCTAGCTAAGTTATCTTCATAATGTTAAGAAGTTTTCTCCGGGAACAATAAGGGTGCATAAGTCTGTAATCGCTATATTCTCAGACCCAGAAAGGAGTGAAATTTTTTCAAACCATACTTTAATTAGACATATTTTAATTTTTTTTTATTTTAGAGATTTCTAGACCTTTACCAAATAAAAAGCTTATTTGGGACGTAAAGAAGTTAATTAGTTGGATAAGGAAGGATACCGTTAATGAATCCAATATATTTAAAGTTTCTAGGCGCCTAGCCCTTATCCTTCTATTAGCTTCGGGAAGGGGAATCCATGATTTGACACTGTTATCAATCGACACAAATAACTTTTCCATTCACAAAGATTATCTAGTGTTTCGGCCAAATTTTGGTTCTAAAACTGATCGCAAAGAACATAGACAATCAAGCTGGAAACTACTAAAATGTCCCGAAAAAAGTTTAGATCCGGTAACATGGGTTAATCGGTTAATATCGTTAATAATTAGAGCATAATAGCTCGTTAGGTCAAATCAGCTCAGGAAGTTTAATAATGATGTTTCTTTAGATTTATTATTAAAGGAGGGTAATCGGAAAGGAAAAGAAAACTTTTTCAAGTATTATTGTAAAGAAATTAGGGAATTATTGAAATACGGCAGCACTGGATAGTGCCTACTTAGCGCCGACCTTAACACAGGCTATGCCTGGCTCTAAAAGGTGTAAATTATTGAACGCGCCTCTAGCAAAACGGTGACGATACTACTTTATTTCTAACCTACAAATATATGCTGCCTGTTTTTGAAATTCTGTGTTGTTTTTTTTTATATTTTGAGTGATCAAAAGCATGGGTGATGTGTTGGAAGCAGAGGTCTTTGTGGAGGGTGGAGACAAGGACCATTTAGAGTTCTGAAGGAATTTTGTTGAAGTACTTCTCGTAGCAAACAAATGTTGTCTTTATCGGTAAAACGAAGTATTTGAGCCTTGCTTGCTTTTTTTAATTTTCTTGTGCTATGTCATCCGATTTCATAAAAATATAACTATTTTGTCCCAATTTTTGCTTTTTTGGCCGTCACAACACAAAAAATTCCCGAAAGTAGGGTTAAGGTAAAAAAATGGCGAATAGTTGTCAAAAACGTCAAATACGGCTAGACACAGCCAAGATGCGGCCCAGTATAATTCCTCCACAAATAAGGGCAGGTCCTAACCTTATTAGTGTCGGCACTACATATGGTCGTTCTTGCGCATGCGTATCTGTCAACAGCGTCAAAATAGTCCCTGGCCTTATTAGTGCCGGGCCCTAACTGCGTTTCAATAATTCCCTATTGAAAAGGCTGATGTTACAGTTTCTAAGAGATTTAATTTAGTTAATAACAGTTTTGTTTCTGTTTAGGTCTAATAATATTAAGGTATTACTTTTTGTTGAAGAGGTATATCTCTAAGACATTAATTTTAATCTCTTTTATAAATTTTAATATAACTTGCCAATATAAGACTGGTAATTTTTAACTACTTTCTATTTTTCCCCTTATCGCAGTACGCTTTGTTTCTTTCCCTCGTCGTCAGAAACCAAAAACGTCTCATTAGGGTCAAGCCAACGGCACATACCCTGAAATATCTAACGTTTTGACCCCGAAGGGCAAGAAACGATTTATTTCAGGTCTTGCCTAAGGCTTGACCCCTTTAAGTACTTGACGACATGTGATAATCGAGCCAACAGCTCTTTACAAAATTACTGGTTAGGAGTTCTTTCATTACTGGCAATTACTGGCAAAGATAAGGATTGTATCAACAATGACATTAAAAAAAAAAAAATTTACAAAAACTTTTTATTAGCTATAAGTACCTATATATAGATAAAAAAACGAACGAAAAAAATAAAATTCAAAAATACACAAACTATATAAAGTGCTACTTTTTGGCCCATATGGCACTGTTAATAATTTCTTGTGTTTTAATAGCGTCTTTTGTCGCTAATATGGCAGCAACGACGCTTTCATTTTTTAACCTATTTCTTAGGTCGTATTTAGGCAACTAAACCAACGTGCAACGCCAATCGATAACCACAAATTGATTGGCGTTTACAGTAATAGGTAGGTTAATACTAATCAAATTGTTATAAGCATATTTTTTACAATTGCATTTTAATATTTTTTCTAAGGGAGTAATAAAAATTCACTAGAATATTCGTATTTAACAGTGCAAAAATAAGAACTATTCGGATCACTGGCATTAGTACTTTACTTTACTTTACTTACTACAAATGCCAGTAATTACTGGCAAATCGGCAACGCTATAAATCGAGAGCTCCAGTTGCCGCGGCGATCGATGTCCGCGAACCGCGGGACGTTGGTGGTGGGGGCAACTGGCTAGACGATGATGGGGAAAGAAATGGGATGGGTAAGAGTGAGATAGAGAGTATATATGCTGGAAAGAGGATAAGAGTAATCTCATTAGGGTCAAGGCTTAGGCAAGACCTGAAATAAATCGTTTCGTGCCCGTTGGGGTCGAAACGTTAGATATTACTTGCAGGCCACTTATATAAAAATATAAAAATTTATCAAACTTTTTTTTTCATGTTTTTGGTACGACCACCATAGCTTTTTCAGACCTAATAAATTAGATAAATGCAGAGTGTGGCCACCAAAATTAAAAGCACACGCTTGCATGTTTTACAAAATTCATGAAAAAGTTGCTTAGTGTGTTCCACCCCAACATTAATTTAAATATTTCCAAAAAATTTACTTTGTAATTATTTAACTTTTTTTTTAGTTGGTGGTTGCATTAGTTCCTTCCTATGGGGTACCCTAGCGGATACAGTGGGAAGACGGAAAATTTTGCTTTACACCCACTTGGCCGATGGTATTTTTATATTAATTTGCGCCATTATACCTACAGCAACAAACTTGTACATTTGCAGGTTCCTAAATGGGTTCCTTATAGGTAAGTAAAACATACAAACTGTTGACGGTCGATATTACAACTATATTTGGTTCTTGAAGCACATATCTAAGGACGATCCAATCTAGATTTTAAAGAACATATAAAACACCTGAAAAAATTAATTAGTAAGGAATTAGACATTCAGTCAGCTAAGATGGTTTACCGCGCTTTATTTGACTCTCGAGCCAGGTATAGGTGACCCAGTGAACTTGTTTAATTCGGTGTTCAGAATATAAAAACGAGCAATTCGCACAATAAATAAGGCTGGACCTAGAGACCACTGCAAGCCTTTACTCAAAAAAAATAAAAATCTTAACTTTGTTATCGTTATTATTTCTAGAATCAGTCTACCTGATTCATAAAAAAGAAACCAAAGATCATACCGTTAAAACCCCTCTGCGTATTACCAGACACACCGCGAACCAGCATGTATCGTTACCTATTCCAAAGCTAGCTCTAACCAAAGACTCTGATAATTTACGAGAACAAAAAATTGTATAATCTTAGAACATTGAACTTTTTTCAGACCTAGGGCAGGGTGTTTGAGTTCAACATCTTCATCCCATTGTGGTCATGTTAACCTAATACGTTTTCCCCTGTTTCTATTATTTAAAATACCTTCAATAATTTTTAGTTCCATTTAATTAAATGGTCTAGACATAGTAATAAAAATCTATGTTTCTATAAAAAAAAAACCTAAAAAATGTATTCAAATAGGATGCACAACTATAAAAATAAGAAACAGGTGCTATGGAAATCCCTATTTACACTGAAATTAATGACAAGCCGTCAACACAGATTTCCTGCCTTAGTTTACCAAGAATGGCCAAATATGACGAATTCTAACCTAATATTTAGTTAATATTTTAATTTAACGTACCTGTGAAACGAAATACTGCGGTCCTCCGGCTTCTGTTTCAACTTGCATATAACAATACACTTCGGAACCATTTTTCGCCACAAACTTTTCACAAAGATATCAAAAAAACACTATTGACAAGTACTGAAACTTTCACTTTAAAACAATAATGAGATTCCAGGAAAAATCAAGAAACCGCAATAAACAATCAATGTTGCCACGTTGACTACAAAAGAAGATGTTTACGGAAAACGCATGTTAAATTTTCAAAAAACGTCGAAAGTTTTAAATAGGTTGTGAGTATTATATATTGTGTATAATAGCTTTTTCAACATATATCTTAAACCTCATAAATTAATTAATAAATAAGCGTCAACACTTAATCCAAATTTAAGTTTTTTGTTGCATAATTCTGTTATTAAAAGTGACAACACAGATTTCTTTCTCCCCTTTCCCCACTGTAGATGTTGCACTCAAACAACCAGTGTAACCAGACAGACCAGACTCCTTTTAGTAGTTCAATGTTCTAAGTGTATAATCATATTTCTTTGCACGTAAGATTAACTAAGGATCAGAAAAAGTTCCGTAAAACGACTACCGCCTACCTTCAAAATCAACCCTTTTACAGTTGTGATGAATATTATGTGCAAACATTAAATTTCGAGGAATAATAGTACATTATAAACCTAGGGACTGAAGTGTCACATTTAATCCCGTGGCGAAAGGTTTCGCTAAGGGATTAAACGACACTTTAGTCCCGAGGTTTATATACTATTTTATGCACTTTAGGAAAAGATCTTTGTTAAAATTACGTTATTTCTACGACAAATGGTTCGTCAACTACAAGAAAGGGTGCTAACGATGAAATCTTGGTCAAGAGCAAGTGCTGTTTGGCTTGACTTGCCATAAATTTAATTATAATTTTCCAGGGATTACTTTTTTTTAATCCCTGAGGGATTAAATTTACTTCTAATCCCTAAGCTGAGGGATTAAATTTATTTTAATCCCTTAGGGATTAAATTTTATTTGAATCCCTTAGGGATTAAAAGTGGTACTTTAGTCCCAAAAAAGGGATTAAAAGTACCTATTTAATCCCTGAAGTGCATAAAAAATTTATTCAACCCTTAACAAGTTATGTTGGGAATTTGGAACCTTTGGTTGCACTAAAACAAAATTATGATTGTTTTATACAAACCAAAACTACACTTTTTTGCACTCGCCGCGCGTTTCGCTAACAACGTTAGCATCATCAGGAAACGATAAACAATGAACTAAATTAATCTACGCTCTATCTTATATACAATCCTTTAGTGGGCGGAGATAAGACTAATAATTTGTGATTGATCACGATTTTTAATCCTATCTCCCCTCAACCAAAGAATAAAGTGTACTAAACGGGATGGGTCCTCTATCTTTATTTAAACTATTTCTGGATTTAATGATTTCCATACTTTCATATGCATTCAAAAGTCTTTTGTTTGGTACACTTTTTAGAAGTTTTAGGTTATCTAATGTGAATCTATGATTGTTTTCAAAAGCATGCTCGGCCACACTTGACTTTTCTGTTCTTCCGTATTTTAAGTGTGCTAAATGTTCTTTAAAACGTGTTTGGAAAGAGCGTCTCGTTTGGCCAACATATTTTTTGTCACAATCCATGCAACTAATTTCGTAAATTCCACTTTTTTCTAGAACTGTAGTTTTATCCTTGGGATTTCCTAGTAAGCTTCTTATTGTGTTACCGGATTGATATACTAATTTAAGACCGGTGTTATTAAATACTTTGTGTAATCCTTTCGTATAATTAGGATTATAAGGAATTGATACAAATTTTGAGTCGCAGGTATCTTTTTGTGTGAAAAAAATGGAATTCCGAAAGGTCTTTTGAAAAGAATGTCTATTTATCAGCTTATTTATTAAGCCTTCGTCGTAACCGTTTTCGCCAGCTATATTCCTAATCCTATTCTTTTCTGCTTCAAATCTTTCTTTGTTTAAGGGGAAATTTACTAATCTATATGTTAAAAAGTGTAAACTTGCAAGCTTATGTTGTAAGCAATGAAAAGAGTCATTTGGAATATACCTGTTGGTGGCCGTGCCTTTTCTGTATAGGTCAAAGTCCAATTTATTTTTATTTCTTATAACTAAAGTGTCTAGAAATGGCAGTGTACCGTTGTTCTTTGTTTCATAAGTAAATTTAATAGTGGGAAATTTGTTATTTATTTTTTCCATAAAATTTTCAACACTAGTTACTTTAGTGTTGAATACTGCAAACACATCGTCTACATACCTGAACCATACTCTGGGGAAATACTCAAATTCTTTACTTATATCTGATTCAAATTTGCTCATAAACAGGTTTGCGATAAAAGTACAAGTAAGCAATCCCACTATGCCGAAACTGTATTGTCTTCCGAAAATCCACAAGCCTGGAAAATCGGTTAGACCTATAGTTTCTGCTGTAGGATCACCTACTTACAACATTTCGAAATGGCTAGCAAACGAATTTGAAAATTTACCGATAAAGGAAAAAGGTTTTTCTGTTCAAAATTCCCTTGAATTTATCAACAAAGTTAAAGATATTTCACTCCAAGAAGGTGAAATTTTAATCTCGTTTGATGTTAGTTCGTTGTTCCCTAGTGTGCCGATCCCCAATACCTTACAATACCTGGAGAAACTACTAAGAAAAAACAATCTAGAAGACAAACAGACTTTAGAATACCTATCTTTAACAAAACTCTGCATGAATCAAAATTACTTTCAATATAAAAATAACTACTACCAGCAATTAGAAGGAACTACAATGGGTAATAGTTTATCACCTTTTATCGCAAACCTATTTATGAGCAAATTTGAATCAGATATAAGTAAAGAATTTGAGTATTTCCCCAGAGTATGGTTCAGGTATGTAGACGATGTGTTTGCAGTATTCAACACTAAAGTAACTAGTGTTGAAAATTTTATGAAAAAAATAAATAACAAATTTCCCACTATTAAATTTACTTATGAAACAGAGAACAACGGTACACTGCCATTTCTACACAGTTTAGTTATAAGAAATAAAAATAAATTGGACTTTGACCTATACAGAAAAGGCACGGCCACCAACAGGTATATTCCAAATGACTCTTTTCATTGCTTACAACATAAGCTTGCAAGTTTACACTTTTTAACATATAGATTAGTAAATTTCCCCTTAAACAAAGAAAGATTTGAAGCAGAAAAGAATAGGATTAGGAATATAGCTGGCGAAAACGGTTACGACGAAGGCTTAATAAATAAGCTGATAAATAGACATTCTTTTCAAAAGTCCTTTCGGAATTCTACCTTTTTCAGACAAAAAGATACCTGCGACTCAAAATTTGTATCAATTCCTTATAATCCTAATTATACGAAAGGATTACACAAAGTATTTAATAACACCGGTCTTAAATTAGTATATCAATCCGGTAACACAATAAGAAGCTTACTAGGAAATCCCAAGGATAAAACTATAGTTCTAGAAAAAAGTGGAATTTACGAAATTATTTGCATGGATTGTGACAAAAAATATGTTGGCCAAACGAGACGCTCTATTCAAACACGTTTTAAAGAACATTTAGCACACTTAAAAAACGGAAGAACAGAAAAGTCAAGTGTGGCCGAGCATGCTTTTGAAAACAATCATAGATTCACATTAGATAACCTAAAACTTATAAAAAGTGTACCAAACAAAAGACTTTTGAATGCATATGAAAGTATGGAAATCATTAAATCCAGAAATAGTTTAAATAAAGATAGAGGACCCATCCCGTTTAGTACACTTTATTCTTTGGTTGAGGGGAGATAGGATTAAAAATCGTGATCAATCACAAATTATTAGTCTTATCTCCGCCCACTAAAGGATTGTATATAAGATAGAGCGTAGATTAATTTAGTTCATTGTTTATCGTCTCCTGATGATGCTAACGTTGTTAGCGAAACGCGCGTCGAGTGCAAAAAAGTGTAGTTTTGGTTTGTGGAAAACAATCATAATTTTGCCTTAACAAGTTGTTTAACTTAACTTTTTCTGTAAGTTTTAAACAATGTGAATGCTTTATTTTAAACTATTTACACACAATTATTGTATCCGACTCTTAAAGAATTATTTTTGTTTATGTTGTATATCGTATATAATAAGTGTATGTATGCCTGTCTGTGTGAATCATTCTTCCCTGGAAGCAACAGATAAGCCAGTGGCGGTCCTAGGCGGGGGGCGGGGCGATCGCCTTCCCCCTCCTTTGCTCCAGAAAAAGGTAGACAACAAAAATGCTGGTGGTAGCCCTGAAGTCTTTAGAGAAAAAATTAGAAATTGCAGAACGTTCCTTTATAGACATTCTAGAATCACAGTATTGTGGGACACGATATTGTAAATACCGAACAGTATTATAGAGTTTCTATAAACTAGTTTTAGACAAAATCATTTCGAACATAAAATCAAGGTTCAATCACGAAACTCTAAGTATTTTTGACTTGAACATATTCAGACCAAGTTCTAGAGAACGTGAAGCCAAAATGTCCTTTCCAAATACTATATATAAACTGTTGGATTAATCCAAAACACAAATTCTGGAACTTTTCTTGAGAGAAGTCAGTATTTGGAAACAATATTGGTCAGAAGTAGGCAAAAGCTTAAATCAAAACATATATGATAAGGTTTTCGAGGCAATGAACATATGTGGCGATTTTCCGTTGATAAAAATATTCTTTAATTTTTGCCAGTAAGTAATGCTTCGTCAGAAAGAAGCTTCTCCTGCCTCAGAAAATTGGAAACATAAGTACTTACACTATGACGGAAATTCGTCTGCCGGGCTTAGCGCTGCTGCAAACAGTTATACAGGGTTCCTAAGATTTTCCTTAGGGATAGGATTTCAATAAATCAAGTTCTGCCCGCACAAAAGAAACAGGTATATTGAGCAATGGTGCCAGTTTGTTATTATCTCCGGGCTGCTTTCATGAGAAAAAATTGTCGCCACTCTTTCATTGTGAGCATAAATCATAGTTGCAATAATAACCGTTGACAAAATGTCTGCCAATTCCGCTAGATGGCGGCCACACCATGAGATGATCGAGGAAAAACTAGATGTTTTCAGGTCCAAACCACAGCTTTTTCTTGCTTAAAGGAGGCGGCAGGGTCCATTATTTACGATACTGAGCTATAAACTCGTGAGGTTGTTAACATTAGAAAGAAATATCTTCGCTTTTAATTAAATTTCTTTCCATTCTGTTCTACTAGTGACATCTATCCGGAAACGGCCAAACCATGCAGCTAGCACTAGCAGCCAAAGAAATCAATAAACGGCGCTGTTTTTCCTGCAGAGCTTTTTGCTTGCGATATTATTGATTTTAAATAAAGCTGGCCCTACACTAGATTTAATATTTTTGAGGTATTTTATGACATGATCTCGAAACATTTAGCGAACCAATTCTTCAAAACTAGCGGGAGGGTAGAAGCGAAAAATAAGTGGCTGCCAATATTTGTAACACCCAAAAAGGGGTGAAAAGATTTATTTTGCTCTGTTTCTTTACAAAAAAAGTTTTCTTTACGAAAAACTTGAGCTCTGCCACATTTTTTATTTTTTTCTTCAACTTTCTCGAAATTTTCGTTATACCGTAGAAAAAAATTATTTCCCCCATGGTCATACTCTACTTTTATTCGAAAAAATTTAGAAACAGAGACGGGATCAGTTTTCCTAAAACGGGGGATCTTGGTTTCGAGTCAGAAGATAAAGGGCGCCGCAGGCAAAAATTTTTCAATTAAATTAGCCGAACGCAAAAATGTTAGAAAAACAAAGCACGAAATAAAAATGGCGCCGTTTACAATTTTTTTTCAGAAATTACGTAATTTCGGGAACGCAAAGAAATAGGTCTAAAGAGAATAATTTTTAAGAAAAAAATATCAATTTTCTCGCCCTCCTCCACTGAGACTACAGGGGCCGTGCACAAATTACGTAATGGTCATAGGGGGAAGGGGGTTACAAAACGTTACGTAGGGGGAGAGGGGTTTTCGACAGCGTTTGCATTTGTGTGAAACTAAGAAAATTTGGAATGAAAATAAGTGAAAAGCTTTTTTTTTTGGGGGGGGGGTTAGTGGTCTTGAAATCGTTACGTAATATTAGGGGAGTGGCGTGCCAAACCGTTACAAAACATTACATAGGGAGGGGGTCAAAAATTGGTAAAATCACCGTTACGTAATTTGTGCACGGCCCCACATCTGACTGTTCCTCCTTTTTAATTTCGAATCAAAGTGCAAAACCCGGGTTCGACGTTCGAAGGCGTCAACCCGTCCTATTTGCTTGATAAAGTTTCTACGGAAATATCTCAGTCGATTTCCCCGGCCGTGTATGAACGCTTTAGGTTAGGCATTTGCATGTATCTCAGTCCCCAGCCTGTAAACAATGCGTAAGGACAATGGTTACAAAATGAAAAGCCGAAAAATATTTTTTTTACGATATCTTTCATCAGTTTGGTATTAAAGTCGAGCAAAAACAATTTTTATTCCAGTCCTAAAGGTATGAAAATGGAAAACATTAGAAAACAACAACCTGGAATGGATTTACTACGTGTAAGATGTAGTGACAACATCGCTCCATGCCTATCCTTTTCTGCCTAATGTGCTTTTCCGTTTGTCTGCGTCTTATAGACGGCTGCTTGGCCCCCTAAGGATTTGCTTAGGAACCCTGTATTAAAATTGACATTGAGCGAGTCATTGACCGGTTTGCCCAAAAAAACCGGAAACGAACTTTTTTTTTAGATAGTCATCTTGTATTTGAGATATATGCAATATATGTTTCAACTTAAAAAGCTTTTTAGGCCTCAAAAAAAAAGTATTTAGCTGTTAGGTTTTGTTTGTGGTTTGTTTGTTATCTATGTTTTTTATAACTGAAAAAATTATACGTAGTTACCCAAGCGCGGATTTAAGGGGGGTAGGGGATTAATTACCCCCACCCCACCCTGGATTTAAATTTTTAACCAAAACATTTAGAAAATCAAAAGTAGGGCATAAATTGCGGCGCTATAACACCTTGCATTAGTATAATTTTGTGTTAAAAATGGCATTTGTAATGTCATAAAAATTTTCGCCTGCTGCGCTTTGAAACCATTGATATATTTACAATTTTAGTTTAATTTACGACTTTACTTTAATTTGACTCAAAAATGGCATTTTTAATGTAATTTTCTCTAACATTTTCGGAACATTTAAACATTTTTAAACATAAACTACTTAAAATATGAGTATCCCCCCCTAGATTTGAGGCCAAATTTGCGCTTGTAGTTACTAAGTTTTGTTTTCATATGTTCCTCATAAAAGCTATGCTTTAATTCTAGTATAAGCATATCTTTAATTCCCTATTTATAATAATTTAGTTGACTGAACTTGTACTTTTTTTGACGTGTGTGTATTTTATATATTATATTTTTATTCTTTGTATAATAACTATAGTTTTCCTTTGTTTACGAGATTGTAAGATCTTAAAAAACAATAAAGCGATTTGAAATTGAAAATTGAAAACAATTACCAATTTTTAAAAGATTACATAGTCATGAATTTAAGCTTAATGATTGAGGCAGCTTTATAATAATTATTACTGGCAAGGCGCGAAAGGAATAATATTATTTAGTTTACTTGGCCCTTTCTCAGTCATATTGCAGGATTAATAAAAACGACACCTCATTTGAAGTTTTCTGACAAAGACGCCGTACCAATCAAATAGTATGTTTTCCCATCATACTCAATGCATATTGAAAAGATTTTCTTATTTTTCTCTCATAGAGCATGTTCTCTGTTTTGACAAAGAGCGCGAACAAAATAGTTCAATAGTTCAAAGTGCAAAGGAAGCCGGCGCACGGCGGTTGCCGCATGGTAGCACTAATAGTCCAAGAGATGATACACATAGTAGGCTAGATGTGGTGACAGTAGAAATTTGTTCAAAATAAATTATGATCCAATAGAAAATAGATGTGGATAATCCGCCACACCTAATTCGATAAAAATATGTAATTTAATCGAATATTTCGCCCCCTGCGCCCCAATGAATAGAATAGCATAGAATAAATCTTTATTGTCCGGTTATTATTTTTACAAATAATATGGAACATGTCGACAAATGAATTCCTACATTCTTATTTGATGCACCACTTAAAAGCCTATACTTATTACCATCTGAAAAAAATGCTGATGCGTTAGCCAACCAATCAGTGCTTTCACAGTGCTCATTAGGTGTAACAAAGGCCGTGTCAGGAAACCGCATAGGATCTCATGAAAGTTGATGGGTTTTTATGCTATTTTATAGGATTCTATAAGATTCTACGATCCAGGCTGTTTTGCTTGTAAAAACTGATAGAAATAATCTGTATACTTTATGAGATTTGTCTTTGTTTTTACAAGTTTGTTATAAATAAAACATTATGAAATCTCGTCAAGCTTTTCTAAGAGATTTGACGCGGTTTTTTTGGCAGGGTACCTGGTGGTACCTTAACGCTAGATCCAAAGTTTATCAAAATAAGAATGACTTCCAAAAACAGTAAAATTGATAATTTGTTACGCAAATTAATGCAAGCAGTAGAATAGAAGATATAGTAAAGGGGCGACATACTAGACATAAAACCTACAAAAGGTTTTTTTCTGCATAGTAGCCAAGCTTTCATCTTACATTTGTCTTTCTTGTTTATTGCGAACACCCTCCCTGCTCCCTGAATATTAATTATGTCTTTTCATCAATATTTTAAAACCCAATGAATAGAATAGCATAGAATAAATCTTTATTTTCCGGTGATCATTTTTAAAAATAATATGTTCTTAATTAGTTCTTACATTCTTATTTGATGCACCACTTAAAAGCCTATACTTACTAACATCTAAAAAAAATGATGGTGCGTTAGCTAACCAATCAGTGCGTTCTCCGTGCTCATCAGGTGTAACAAAGGCCGTGTCAGGATGCGTTAGTACCAGGGTAAAAAACCGCATAGGATCTCATGAAAGTTGATGAGTTTATAGGTATAGGATACTTTTAAAGGATTTTATAAGATTCTACGATCCAAGCTGTTTTGCTCGTAAAAACTGATAGAAACAATCGGCATACTTTATGAGATTTGTCTTCGTATTTCAGTTTGTTTCACATAAAACATTATGAAATCTCGTCAAGCTTTTCTAAGAGATTTGACGCGGTTTTTTTGTCAGGGTTTAGTTAGGTAAAGGCTATACCTATCCTTAAAACTGCCCTTTTTCAAAGCACGCACATGCGCCCATAACTATTTTTTTAGGTAGGTGTTAGTTTAGTATAAATATTATAGAGGTTGTATACCATAGGATCTATATATCATAGGTGTTGAAAGAGGTCTGTGTATCATATGTTCTCTAGCAAATGGACCGCAAGTGGTGCGTTCTTATGGAAGCCCGCGGCCTTAATATAAAACACTCAACAATAAGTGAAAATTTGCTTAGATGTCAGAGATTTGGTGAGAAGATATAGTAATCAGTTGAAGCTACAAGAAGAAACTTAAATTTTTTAAGCGACAGTTAGTTTAGAAAAAAAGTTAAAAGTAGTTATTTACCTAAAAGTGCGGAAAGTAGTACTTTACCGCACGCGACGGCAGTTGACCGAACGACGCGAAGCGGAGTTTGGTGAAGCCGTCAAGGACGGTAAAGGCACTTTACGCAAGAGTTTTGTAAATAATTTTACCTATGAGCACCAAAATTTCCAAAGCAATCGTCTTAAATTTTAAAAATCCAATGTGTATAAGTCAGCAGAATTAAAATCATGATAAACTATAGCAAATTTTGCATAATTTTACTTTATCGCATAGTGTGCGGTAAAGTAAAATCATACAAATTTGCAGTGTGAATGGAAATGTTTTTAAAAATTATAATTCTGAAATATTTATTAAATGAATTTCTATACGTGACTTATTTCGTTCTAACGTGCACCGATAATTCTACACAAAAAAAGAGACTTTATCTATAATTCACAAGAGTGTTTTTATGGGTTTAAAATAGTGATAAAATTTGATAATTTTGTGAAATTTCACTTTATCGCATAGTCTGCGGTAAAGTAAAATCATGAAGAACCTAATAAGACGGCATAGAAATATTGATAAATTATAGCAATTTTGTACAGTTTTTCTTTACCGCATAGTGTGCGGTAAAGTGAAATCGTGAGAAGCCTAATAAGATGGCATTCGAATATTGATAATTTATAGCAGTTTTGTACAGTTTTATTAGTAAAATCATGAAAAACCTAATAGGATGGCATTGAAATATTGACAAATTAGAGCAATTTTGTAGAGTTTTACTTTACCGTATAGTGTGCAGTAAAGTGAAATCATGAGAAACCTAATAAGGCGGCATTGAAATATTGTTAAATTAAATTTTGTACAGTTTTACTTTACTCCATAATGTGCGGTAAAGTAAAATCATGAAAAACTATCTGCTACAACACTTTTTAAAGAAACATTTTAAATAAAGAAAATTTTTAAATGAATTTTTTGCATAGTTTTGTTTTACCGTAAACTATTTGGTAAATTAAATTTAACACACCTTACTCGGTAAAGTACAACTTTCAGTCCCTAAAATGAAGCGGTGAAGTGCACTTTCACGCACGCGAGTAGGTGAGTAAGCACTAAAATTTAAGGTAAACTGCCCTATATCAGTTATGCATAATTTTACTTTACCGCACACTATGCTGTAACCACATTTATCTAAAAGCAATTTTGTATAATTACAGATTGTCTGTGAGGATAAAATCAACACTGTGCTGTAAACTAACTTTAAATCTAAAATATGTAACTATAATAGGAATTTCTGATAATTTAAAGGTCGCGGACCACATTTATCTAATCACAATCTTGTGTGAATACAGATTCTCTGTATATTCTTAGGGAATCACTGGACTGAAACTGAGTGCAGTGTGAGGACAAAATCTTTTATTTTCCATTACAATACTTTACTGCACACTGTGCTGTAAAGTAACTTTGCCGCACACTGTGCGGAAAAGTAAACCTCTATTTTTATAGTAGCTAGTTACTTTCGTCACGAGATAAATTTGGTCCGGTGCCACTATAATGAACGTGTCGATATCTGCCTTTTCGAGAATTTTAGATTTTTTCGGCTTATTGCCGTCATTTAAGCGTTTTAGATATGATGTCAATTTGTAAAATGTTCCCAAATAGATGTTTTTCTTTATTTTTAAAGTAGACTTTAACATAGAATATTTGAACCACAAAGAAGATGGTGAAAAGCTTTTTCAGAGGTGATTAAACTAGGCCATAAATACCTCTTCTTTAAAGCTGGACACTTTTTTCGCCGCGCACCATTTTTCAAGGACAGAATATTCCCTCTCATATATGGCTTTTGATTTTGGAGGAATGAACTGGCAGCTTGCTTCAATGGCAGCATCTCTTCGTTTGAAGAATCAATCGCAAAAAAGTTTTAATAAAATGAAAAACGTGAAAACGATTTGCAAACTGTCAAACGAAAGCGTTCTTTACTCCGTTCCTAAAGGCGAATTTTTCATAGTAAACTACTTATACCATGGTTATGCAGTAAAGTAACTTTGACATTTTCCTTTACCGCACACTATGAGGTAAAGTAACTTAACCATACAGTACTCGGTAAAGCGCTACTTTCAGTTCTTAAAGTAAAGCGGTAAAATACACTTTCGCGCACGCGAGTAGCTAACAAGTGCGGAAAGTGGAACTTTACCGCACGCGACGGCAGTTGACCGAACTCGCTTCGCTTCGTTCGCCGGCAAGAGCGGTAAAGGCACTTTACGCATTTGTTAGGTACAATATTTTACCTATAAGTCTTCCCAAGATTCCCAAAAAAGAAATATAAATATCTGTATTTTAATTTTCTGAAATAAACGTAGTCACTTTAGCACACTGAGTGCGGTAAAGTGCCATAACGTTAACTTTACCGAACTGAGTGCGGTAAAGTACTACTTTTCGCACACTTTTCGAGGAATATATTTTTTAATCTACCATTTTTTAAGGATAAAACACAAACATAACTTTTAAGAATTTAAATTATAACTTTACCCAAACTTTTATTATATATCAAAAATATGACGCGACTCTTAACAGCTTCTATTTGTTGTTGTTGATTGAAATACGATATAATATCTAAATAGGCAAATTTCGGCAATTTCCACAACTTTCACATAAAAGAGCAAAGGTTATTGATTAGATAGTCTTAAAATTTATGAGTCGCAAAGCGTCGCAAATTATATTGTATAATTACACATTTTTTTAAATGTGGAAAAATATAGTTAAAAACATATCCATACTTGAAATTAACTCTGTGTTTCGGACTTCCATTGTCTATATTTTATTTATACACGACGTTTCGATCAGTACAATCTCTGATCGTCTTCAGGTGCAAACTACTGAAGACGATCAGAGATTGTACTGATCGAAACGTCGTGTATAATAAAGGAAGGAATTCCGAAACACAGAGTTAATTTCAAACACATCATTGTCTCAAACTTTCAAACAAATATCCATACTTAATTCACTATAAAATAAGAAATCTTATCATTTCATTGTAAGAAAAGGTTCTTGCTTCATGAAGAGATATTCAGCTATAAAAAAAAAATCAAAAAAATCAATAAATATGTATTGCGTTTGAAACATTATATGATAAAAAGTCAAAATCTTGATCTGATAAAAGAAGGTCTGATAAAATAATGCGCTGATAGAGTGAAGCATAATTTAACATATCTAGTTTAGTTTTTTTAGTCTAATAGCTAAGTTTTCTAAAAGGTCTATAGAAAAACTAAAATAAAATAGTAGTTTTAACAACTAGTGGCTAAAATAGTGCTTTTTTACAAGAATTGGTTTAAATGTCGAGCGCAGCGAGGTATTTAAAAACGCGAGTAAAAAACAGTTTAGCCGCGAGTTGTTAACACTATTTTTTTATACCTTTATCAAAAAATCCAAGAAGAACAGGAAAATATTTTTAAAAATCTCGAAAGAAGAGACCTTCTTGCAACACACCATCTTTACACTATAAATCAAGGTGGCTGGTAAATAAAATAACAATCGTTTCCATAGCGATGTGTCTTTTTTTCTTTGACAATTTGATATTTTGACGATATTTTTTAAATAATTTTTTCGTATATACTTGATGAAAACTGGTGGAAATGGCTTAATTCTTAGGCAATAATAATTAGATTTTTTGAATATTACTATATTCCGCTATTTCTCTTTAATTTTGGGTAAAAAACGGACAGAAATCTTTTTTTGCACCCGTGATCAAAAAAAAAGTTTTTTTGCATCGGTAACCCAAAAAGCAATGCTTTGGTTATCTGCAGACAGTTACTAAAATTATTTTTTTGATGCGCCCGCCCGTCCATTTCACCTTCCAAATTTTGTTAGGTACATGGTCATCAAAACACCATTATTTTATGTCGACTTTTAGCTAGGATGTAAGTGCGAAATCTACTTTTTTTATTTGTTTTAGTGTAGTACACTTGATTGAAATGAACTGCCGCTAATATTTAGATGTGTAACGTGGACGACTTGAATACAATCGGCTATAAATTATGTCTTTTTTAGAACTGTCAGATTGAAAATTCGACATCTTGTAAACTTTTGACATAATTATATATAGCAAGAGCCTAAGAGTATTTTTTTATTTTAGGTGCACCTGGCAGTATAATTTTTACCTACTTAGCCGAGTTTCAGCCTCCTAAGTACCGCTCCAGTTCTGTCTGCTGCTGTGGAGTATTTTTCACAATGTCCTGGTTAATTTTACCCCTACTAGCCTACTTGATTTTACCCATAGTATTCGACATAAGAGTGATAAACTTTTTCGTAGTACTGCCCTGGAGAATATTTATGGTGGTTCTAGGTGTGCCCGAGTTGTTGTGCGCCTTGTGGTTAGTGAAGATGCCTGAGAGCCCAAAGTTTTGTTTGGCAAAATGTAAGATTTTTGTTGTGAAAGCCTTAGGTCCAGACATTTTTTAAACAAAATCGTGTTGATTATCATTTTTATAGTTAATTTTTTTAAAGAATTTCTTAGATTGATAGTCGTCCGGCTTAGGTCCCCAATTGTTCATTTTGTGCAGAAAGCATGAAATTTGGCACACTTATTCTTTAGAAAATTCTTTAAAATTTTGGTCAAGGAAATCGATGATCGGATGTATAGGAGCCAAGATGGTGGCGATTTTTTCAAAACAGACGTCTATTTTTCAAAAAAATTGTAGGTTTGCCATCAAAACAAGATTATTCTCGAATCCATATAACTCGACAGAGAGGAATAAAAAAAAAGGAATAAAAAGTGACATGTTATTTTTAAAAAATGCATTTTGACAATTTTTTTTTTGATAATTTTTCATAATTTAGTAAGCCCTGACAGGTCTTTTGTTGTAATTTTATAATTTAGAAAGAACATCAGAATAACTTTTCTGATTGACTTTTTGCTTACAGGGTGATTGGTTTAGTTATATCAGGCCAGTCAAAGTAAGATTTTTTAAAAAAGCTACATTATCGTCAGTATCTTTTTTAGTTTTTGAGGAAAAAATGTCAAATTTGGTACGATTATTACAATTGTCAAGGTCAACTGATATTCTAAAAAAAATTGGATAGGGCGCTGTGGACGACGTGGCACCCAAATTTCCGGTTTTAAATTTGATAAAAGTTCATACTTTTTTAATAGCGTAGATAAAACATGCATATTTAATAAAAATAATCGATTATGTATAGCTAAAGTATGTAGATTTTTACAAAAATAATTTTAGTTTGATATGGTCATTGGTCGCCTAAATTTGTTTTGGGGTATGTAAAAAAACGGATTTTTTAACGTTTTCTTCAATTCTTCCTAGCGACCACAAATTTGACTGAATATACACGTTGATGACTTCTGATAAATTAGAAGGCCCCAACAAATCGATTCAGATATTAAATACCAAATTCTATCGAGCCGTTTTGACGCTATATGCCAGTAAAGTTGACTTAACATGTGTTTAGTCGCCCCGAATAGTACTCTAATGTACCCTATTGTTAATTTTTTTCGGAAAGCACCAAATTTGCTATGCTTACTTTTTTAACAATTTTTTAGGATCATGATGAAGAAAATTTATGATCGGATGTACAGAAACCAAGTTGGCGGCGAATTCTTCAAAATGGCGGTCTTCAATCGAAAGTTACTTATAAAAAAAATTATACTTGAATCTATAGAACTTAATGAAGATAAATTTGTCTATACTAGTCAAATTGACGTGCAACCTTCGATGACCTTGAAAAATGTCATTTTTCTTTTAAAAAATACTTTTTCAGAGCCTTTTCTTTAAATTTTTTATAATTCTGAAAAAATCTCTCCTAAGTGACTTTTTGCTTACATGGGGATTGGTTTAGAAAGATTTAAAAAAGGCCACCATATCATCTGTTTTTTTTTACTTTTTAAAGTAGAATTTCAAAAAATTTTTGAATAGGTGGCGCTGCGGACGTGCGGATTTTCTATAGCACTTCGTCCGCAGCGCCACCTATCCAAAAAAATTTTAGTTGATAAGGAAGCATTAACAATTCGTACTAAATTTTAAAATTCTACTTTAAAATGTAAAGAAATAGATGATAATGTGACTTTTTTTTAAGAATCTTACTAAACCAATCACCCTATAAGCAAAAAGTCACTTAGGAGGACGTGTTGATGTTATATTAAAATTATAAAATAATACTTGTCGCCGGTTTCAGAATTATAAAACAGTTAAAAAAATAGACTCTGGAAAAGTTTTTTTTTTCAAAGGTTTCACATCAATTTAACTACTATTATCAAATTTCTATTCATTAAGTTCTATAGATTCAAGTATTTTATTTTTTTGATAAGTAACTTTCGATTTAAGACCGCTATTTTGAAGAATTCGCCGTCAACTTGGTTTCTGTACATCCGATAATAAATTTTCTTGACCACGATCCTAAAAAATTGTTAAAAAGTAAGCGTACCAAATTTGGTACTTTCCGCAAAAAATGAACAATAGAAACATGTTAGGTCAACTTTACTGGCCTATAGCGTAAAAATGGCCCGATAGAATTTGGAATTTCATATCTGAATCGATTTGTTAGGCTTTTTGAACAAACTTTGAATATCCCGTTTTTTTTTTATATTACAAAAACTAAAAAAGATACGGATGATAATGGAGCTTTTTTTTCCTACTTTAACTGGCCTGGTATAACTAAACCAATCACCCTGTAGGCAAAAAGTCAATTAGAAAAGTTATTTTTATGTTCTTTCTAAATAATAAAATTACAACAAAAAACCTCTCGCGGTTTACTAAATTATGAAAAATTAGCAAAAAAAAAATTCTCAAAATGCATTTTTAAAAAAATTAAATGTCACTCTTCAAGGGCGGTAAAGGTCATACGTCAATGTAACCATTTTTTTTAAATTTCTCTCTATCGAATTATAGGGATTCGAGTATAATCTTGTTATGGTGGCGAACCTACAATTTAAAAAAAAATAGACGTTCATTTTGAAAAAATCGCCGCCCTCTTGGCTCCTATACATCCGATCATCGATTTCCTCGACCAAAATTTTAAAGAACTGTCTAAAGAATAAGTGTGCAAAATTTCATTAAGCCGGACGACTATGACAATCGAAAACGACATAATATCGAAATGTCTTAAAGTAAGAGTCATGAAATTATTCAAAAGATAAAATGTGATAAAATTGCCTTTTAGGCGTATATAAACTTTTATACTATTTGGATCACTTCTAAGGTGTAGGTTTGCAATAATGTGGCATTTAGAAAGATTGGTGAAAAATGCTCTGTATATATTTTTAGATGGTACCGACGAGAGTCTTAAAATTCTAAAGCTTATGTATGCCAAAAATGAAAACAAAGACCCTGATCACTATCCAGTAAAACGTTTAAATGAAGAAAAAAAGAGCGAGAAGGATGCCAACAATATTAACATTGTTGAGGATGCTATTAATCAAATAAGGGAATTGTTTGGACCATCGTTAAGGAGGCTCACATTCTTGATTTGCTTTATTATGTTTGCTAATATGTTTGGGTAAGTAATAATCTTTGTAAGCTACCGCGGCTACCGCGAATTTTTTACACCTCGTTAGGGGCGGGAGCAATAAATATTTTAAAAATTGTTTTTAAATTTTCGCGAAATCTTAAAAGCTTGTCGCTAAAAATGTCTTGTGCTGTATCTGCTTGCGCTGTAAATCCGTTGGGTGGTCATTCCGCTCGCGGAAACGGCGTGGGCTGATTTGCGTGCGCGGTAAATAACCCCGCTGTAAAAAAATCGCGGAGCCCGCCGCCATTCGTTATTTGTCAGTCCTAAAATTACAAATTTTGGTCTAGATGGCCTTGAAAATATCGGCAAAAATTATTACACAAACAAAATAATATTTAATTATTATTTGTAATTAAAGTTTTTTGTGTTGGTATATTTAGTTGTTTGTTTCAATTAAACTGATATCAAGTTTTAACTTTCGAAAACAAATCTTTAAACTTAAATAAGATAATGTAATAGTCATATATCTTTAACTTTTCCGGTCGGGAAAACAAAGCAAACCTAAAGACTAAACGTTTTTATTTTTTTAACATGTACCTTTTTTCCGAAATTATGGTTGAGGTTTGGAATTTTTTTTTGGAAACGGTCACAGCCATGACAAAAACTTCTACTCCCAGGGAGTCAAATCCTAATAACACATGACGTTCGTTTTTAAAACGTAATTTTTCGAATTTTTTAAAAACGTACTTTTTCGAACGTTTTGAAAACTTCAAATTTAGACATACTTAGAATGTCAGTTTTACGCCCCAAAAATGTAAATTGTTAGTAAAAAAATAAAGTATGATTTAGAAAGCTTTTATTTTTAAAATTTTTAAAAATACGTCGCAAAAATTTTATATGTAAAAGGAATAAAGTAGGTACTTATAGAGGTAGGGATGTTCATACTTCAAATTTTTAAGAATATTATAACACTGTTCTACACGATCTCTTTTTTTGGGGTAATGATGTTTGATCCTAAATGGCATTTTCGTTCTAAAACAAAATCTGTAATTTAAACTGCTCTGTCAGGCACAGATTTTGAGATATTCAGTATTTTATGGCAAAATTCAGGTAAAAATTACCCTAATTTAAATGCCATGATGTAGGATAATATCTACCTGGTAATTTCCACCAAATTAGTAATCGAGTATGTTGGGAATTTGGAACCTTTGGTTGCACTAAAACAAAATTATGATTGTTTTCCACAAACCAAAACTACACTTTTTTGCACTCGACGCGCGTTTCGCTAACAACGTTAGCATCATCAGGAGACGATAAACAATGAACTAAATTAATCTACGCTCTATCTTATATACAATCCTTTAGTGGGCGGAGATAAGACTAATAAATTGTGATTGATCACGATCTTTAATCCTACCTCCCCTCAACCAAAGAATAAAGTGTACTAAACGGGATAGGTCCTCTATCTTTATTTAAACTATTTCTGGATTTAATGATTTCCATACTTTCATATGCATTCAAAAGTCTTTTGTTTGGTACACTTTTTAGAAGTTTTAGGTTATCTAATGTGAATCTATGATTGTTTTCAAAAGCATGCTCGGCCACACTTGACTTTTCTGTTCTTCCGTATTTTAAGTGTGCTAAGTGTTCTTTAAAACGTGTTTGAATAGAGCGTCTCGTTTGGCCAACATATTTTTTATCACAATCCATGCAACTAATTTCGTAAATTCCATTTTTTTCTAGAACTGTAGTTTTATCCTTGGGATTTCCTAGTAAGCTTCTTATTGTGTTACCGGATTGATATACTAATTTTAGACCGGTGTTATTAAATACTTTCTGCAATCCTTTCGTATAATTAGGATTATACGGAATTGATACAAATTTTGAGTCGCAGGTATCTTTTTGTCTGAAAAAGGTAGAATTCCGAAAGGTCTTTTGAAAAGAATGTCTATTTATCAGCTTATTTATTAAGCCTGACCTATACAGAAAAGGCACGGCCACCAACAGGTATATTCCAAATGACTCTTTTCATTGCTTACAACATAAGCTTGCAAGTTTGCACTTTTTAACATATAGATTAGTAAATTTCCCCTTAAACAAAGAAAGATTTGAAGCAGAAAAGAATAGGATTAGGAATATAGCTGGCGAAAACGGTTACGACGAAGGCTTAATAAATAAGCTGATAAATAGACATTCTTTTCAAAAGACCTTTCGGAATTCTACCTTTTTCAGACAAAAAGATACCTGCGACTCAAAATTTGTATCAATTCCGTATAATCCTAATTATACGAAAGGATTGCAGAAAGTATTTAATAACACCGGTCTAAAATTAGTATATCAATCCGGTAACACAATAAGAAGCTTACTAGGAAATCCCAAGGATAAAACTACAGTTCTAGAAAAAAGTGGAATTTACGAAATTAGTTGCATGGATTGTGATAAAAAATATGTTGGCCAAACGAGACGCTCTATTCAAACACGTTTTAAAGAACACTTAGCACACTTAAAATACGGAAGAACAGAAAAGTCAAGTGTGGCCGAGCATGCTTTTGAAAACAATCATAGATTCACATTAGATAACCTAAAACTTTTAAAAAGTGTACCAAACAAAAGACTTTTGAATGCATATGAAAGTATGGAAATCATTAAATCCAGAAATAGTTTAAATAAAGATAGAGGACCTATCCCGTTTAGTACACTTTATTCTTTGGTTGAGGGGAGGTAGGATTAAAGATCGTGATCAATCACAATTTATTAGTCTTATCTCCGCCCACTAAAGGATTGTATATAAGATAGAGCGTAGATTAATTTAGTTCATTGTTTATCGTCTCCTGATGATGCTAACGTTGTTAGCGAAACGCGCGTCGAGTGCAAAAAAGTGTAGTTTTGGTTTGTGGAAAACAATCATAATTTTGTTTTAGTAATCGAGGGCAAAAATATACCTAAAAATATATTTTCGGGGTTATTATAATCCTAAAAACACAATAAATAATAGCATGACTTTTGACAAGGATGAGGCGGTACTTTTAATCCAGTGCATCATGGCAGTTTATAAAACTTAATATAACAATATCGATGGGGTTAATTTCATCTAATTGGTTCTTATAGAAAGTTCTGAAGTGAGCTAAGTTTCAGAGAAAATTTCGTTCACGTTATAAGTGCCGTAATAACCCAAACAGTTTCTGCTATATTTGTGGTGAATATACTTTTGAAAGACACAGAAAACAAATGTCTCCAGTTGTACATAAAGCCTACAAACTGTATTTTGGTTGTCCGATTGGTGATCAAGATAAAAAATGGGCGCCACATTTTTGTTGTGCGAACTGCTATGTGAAGACGTCGTTGAAGTTAGATTGGGATTGGGATTGAGATTGACAAATATTATAGCGGACCAAACAAATACTGATTATAGACTACCGATTCCGTTTAAAGTCGGTATAAAGGAGTTTTTTAGGGTGAGGATTTCAAATTTTCGATCATATTTCAAAAATTATGAAGTTGAAAGCTCCCAGGGGGGGGGGATACCATCTGGTATCTCCTATTTAATTGAAAATTGGTATGTAGCGGTTTTTGTGGTCGAGGGTTACGGATTTTAAAAAACTATAAAGTTGTCAGCTTCCCGCTGAGTTGGGGGGGGGGGCTACCATCTAGTATTTCCGATTTCGTTCAAACTTGGTATATAGGGGTTTTTGGAGCCGAAAATTAAGAAATTTTGACCAGATTTCAAAAATTAGGTTGACAGCTTCTGGAGGGGGGGGGGGGTATCATCCAAGTATCTTAGATTTAGTTCAAAATTGGTAGAAAGGGGTTTTGGGGGTCAAGAATTACGAATGTTGGTTCAGATTTCACCAATTATGAAGTTAACAGTTCCCCGCGGGGGAAGGGTGCGATCTAAGTACACCAGATTTAGTTGAAAATTGTTATATAGAGGTCGTGGGAGGCGAAAGTTATGAATGTTCTCAAATTTCACAAATTATAAAGTGAACAGCTGCCCGAGGTGTGGGCGGTTCCATTTGAGCATCTCAGATTTGTTTAAAAATTGATATATCGGGGTTTTGGGGGCCGAGAATTAAAAATTTTAGAACAGATTTCCAAAACTATGAAGTTGACAGCTCTTCGAACACAGGGGGGCACCATCTAGTAGTATTTCCGATTTTGTTCAAAATTGATATTTAGGTGACATTGTCACGCCATATGTTATGCACAAATCGATAGCTGCCAAAATGAGCTAAATTCAGAAAATGGTTGTGTTTTTTGTGTTGTTTTTTAATATTTTAAAGTCAGTCTTGACGTTTTCACGCCATATGGAATACGTGAATCGATAACTGTCAAAATGGCCTTTTAATGTGGATAATTTATGTTTTCTGCGCGAGACACTAAAGTACGGAAAAACATCCCTAAATTCAAAAAATTGATGAATTTTGCAAGTTTCTTAAAGTTTTAAAATTTTTAAATACCAATCGTGACGTTGTCACCCCATACGATATACATGAATCGGTAGCTGTCAAAATGCATTTTAAAAAAAAATAAATTTTATTTTCAGCGCGAGACCCTAAAGTACCCTAAACACTCTTAAATTCGGAAAATGGTTAAATTTTGCAAGTTTCTTAAAGTTTTAAAATTGATAAATACCAATCGTGACGTTGTCACCCCATACGATATACATGAATCGGTAGCTGTCAAAATGCATTTAAAAAAAAAATAAATTTTATTTTCAGCGCGAGACCCTAACGTGCGAAAAAAACACCCTTAAATTCGGAAAATGGTTAAATTTTGCAAGTTTCTTAAAGTTTTAAAATTTTTAAATACCAATCGTGACGTTGTCACCCCATACGATATACATGAATCGGTAGCTGTCAAAATGCATTTTAAAAAAAAATAAATTTTATTTTCAGCGCGAGACCCTAAAGTACCCTAAACACTCTTAAATTCGGAAAATGGTTAAATTTTGCAAGTTTCTTAAAGTTTTAAAATTGATAAATACCAATCGTGACGTTGTCACCCCATACGATATACATGAATCGGTAGCTGTCAAAATGCATTTTAAAAAAAAATAAATTTTATTTTCAGCGCGAGACCCTAACGTGCGAAAAAAACACCCTTAAATTCGGAAAATGGTTAAATTTTGCAAGTTTCTTAAAGTTTTAAAATTTTTAAATACCAATCGTGACGTTGTCACCCCATACGATATACATGAATCGGTAGCTGTCAAAATGCATTTAAAAAAAAAATAAATTTTATTTTCAGCGCGAGACCCTAAAGTACCCTAAACAGTCTTAAATTCGGAAAATGGTTAAATTTTGCAAGTTTCTTAAAGTTTTAAAATTTTTAAATACCAATCGTGACGTTGTCACCCCATACGATATACATGAATCGGTAGCTGTCAAAATGCATTTAAAAAAAAAAAAAAAATATTTTCAGCGCGAGACCCTAAAGTACCCTAAACACTCTTAAATTCGGAAAATGGTTAAATTTTGCAAGTTTCTTAAAGTTTTAAAATTGATAAATACCAATCGTGACGTTGTCACCCCATACGATATACATGAATCGGTAGCTGTCAAAATACATTTTAAAAAAAAATAATTTTTCTTTTCTGCGCGAGACCCTAAAGAACGGAAAAACACCCCTAAATTCAAAAAATTGATGAATTTTGCATGTTTTTTAATGTTTGAAAATTTATAAATACCAATCATGACGTTGTCACCCCATACGATAAACATGAATCGGTAGCTGTTAAAATGCATTTTATAAAAAAACAATTTTTCTTTTCTGCGCGAGACCCTAAAGTACGGAAAAACACCCTTAAATTTAGAAAATGGTTAAATTTTTCAAGTTTCTTAAAGTTTTAAAATTTATAATTACCAATCGTGACGTTGTCACCCCATACGGTATACATATATCGGTAGCTGTCAAAATACATTTTTAAAAAAAATAATTTTTCTTTTCTGCGCGAGACCCTAAAGTACGGAAAAACACCTTTAAATTTAGAAAATGGTTAAATTTTGCAAGTTTCTTAAAGTTTTAAAATTTTTAAATACCAATCGTGACGTTGTCACTCCATACGGTATACATGAATCGGTAGCTGCCAAAGTGCCCTTTGAACTCAAATAATTTTCCTTTTCTGCGCGAGACCCTAAAGTACAGAAAAACACCCCTACATTTAGAAAATGGTCAAATTATGCAAGTTTCTTAAAGTTTTAAAATTTTTAAATACCAATCGTGACGTTGTCACCCCATACGATATACATATATCGGTAGCTGTCAAAATACATTTTTAAAAAAAATAATTTTTCTTTTCTGCGCGAGACCCTAAAGTACGGATAAACACCCTTAAATTTAGAAGATGGTTAAATTTTTCAAGTTTCTTAATGTTTTAAAATTTATAAATACCAATCGTCACGTTGTCACCCCATACGGTATACATGTGTCGGTAGATGACAAAATGCCCTTTGAACTCAAATTATTTTTCTTTTCTGCGCGAGACCCTAAAGTACGGAAAAACACCTTTAAATTTAGAAAATGGTTAAATTTTGCAAGTTTCTTAAAGTTTTAAAATTTTTAAATACCAATCGTGACGTTGTCACTCCATACGGTATACATGAATCGGTAGCTGCCAAAATGTCCTTTGAACTCAAATAATTTTTCTTTTCTGCGCGAGACCCTAAAGTACGGAAAAACACCTTTAAATTTAGAAAATGGTTAAATTTTGCAAGTTTCTTAAAGTTTTAAAATTTTTAAATACCAATCGTGACGTTGTCACCCCATACGATATACATGAATCGGTAGCTGTCAAAATGAATTTAAAAAAAAAATATTTTTTATTTTCAGCGCAAGACTCTAAAGTGCAAAAAAACACCCTTAAATTCGGAAAATGGTTAAATTTTGCAAGTTTCTTAAAGTTTTAAAAATTTTAAATACCAATCGTGACGTTGTCACCCCATACGATATACATGAATCGGTAGCTGTCAAAATGCGTTTTTAAAAAAAATAATTTTTATTTTCTGCACGAGACCCTAAAGTGCAAAAAAACACCCCTAAATTCAGAAAATGGTTAAATTTTGAAAGTTTCTTAAAGTTTTAAAATTTTTAAATACCAATCGTGACGTTGTCACCCCATACGGTATATATAAATCTGTAGCTGCCAAAATGCCCTTTAAACTCAAATAATTTTTATTTTCTGCGCGAGACCCTAAAGTACGGAAAAACACCCTTAAATTCAGAAAAAGGTTAAATTTTGCAAGTTTCTTAAAGTTTTAAAAATTTTAAATACCAATCGTGACGTTGTCACCCCATACGATATACATGAATCGGTAGCTGTCAAAATGCGTTTTTAAAAAAAATAATTTTTATTTTCTGCACGAGACCCTAAAGTGCAAAAAAACACCCCTAAATTCAGAAAATGGTTAAATTTTGAAAGTTTCTTAAAGTTTTAAAATTTTTAAATACCAATCGTGACGTTGTCACCCCATACGGTATATATAAATCTGTAGCTGCCAAAATGCCCTTTGAACTCAAATAATTTTTATTTTCTGCGCGAGACCCTAAAGTACGGAAAAACACCCTTAAATTCAGAAAAAGGTTAAATTTTGCAAGTTTCTTAAAATTTTAAAATTTTTAAATACCAATCGTGACGTTGTCACCCCATACGGTATATATAAATCTGTAGCTGCCAAAATGCCCTATGAACTCAAATAATTTTTCTTTTCTGCGCGAGACCCTAAAGTACAGAAAAACACCCTTAAATTCAGAAAATGGTTAAATTTTGCAAGTTTCTTAAAGTTTTAAAAAATTTAAATACCAATCGTGACGTTGTCACCCCATACGATATACATGAATCGGTAGCTGTCAAAATGCATTTAAAAAAAAAAAAAAATTATTTTCAGCGCGAGACCCTAAAGTACCCTAAACACTCTTAAATTCGGAAAATGGTTAAATTTTGCAAGTTTCTTAAAGTTTTAAAATTGATAAATACCAATCGTGACGTTGTCACCCCATACGATATACATGAATCGGTAGCTGTCAAAATACATTTTAAAAAAAAATAATTTTTCTTTTCTGCGCGAGACCCTAAAGAACGGAAAAACACCCCTAAATTCAAAAAATTGATGAATTTTGCATGTTTTTTAATGTTTGAAAATTTATAAATACCAATCGTGACGTTGTCACCCCATACGATATACATGAATCGGTAGCTGTCAAAATACATTTTAAAAAAAAATAATTTTTCTTTTCTGCGCGAGACCCTAAAGAACGGAAAAACACCCCTAAATTCAAAAAATTGATGAATTTTGCATGTTTTTTAATGTTTGAAAATTTATAAATACCAATCATGACGTTGTCACCCCATACGATAAACATGAATCGGTAGCTGTTAAAATGCATTTTAAAAAAAAACAATTTTTCTTTTCTGCGCGAGACCCTAAAGTACGGAAAAACACCCTTAAATTTAGAAAATGGTTAAATTTTTCAAGTTTCTTAAAGTTTTAAAATTTATAATTACCAATCGTGACGTTGTCACCCCATACGGTATACATATATCGGTAGCTGTCAAAATACATTTTTAAAAAAAATAATTTTTCTTTTCTGCGCGAGACCCTAAAGTACGGAAAAACACCCTTAAATTTAGAAGATGGTTAAATTTTTCAAGTTTCTTAATGTTTTAAAATTTATAAATACCAATCGTGACGTTGTCACCCCATACGGTATACATGTGTCGGTAGATGACAAAATGCCCTTTGAACTCAAATTATTTTTCTTTTCTGCGCGAGACCCTAAAGTACGGAAAAACACCTTTAAATTTAGAAAATGGTTAAATTTTGCAAGTTTCTTAAAGTTTTAAAATTTTTAAATACCAATCGTGACGTTGTCACTCCATACGGTATACATGAATCGGTAGCTGCCAAAGTGCCCTTTGAACTCAAATAATTTTCCTTTTCTGCGCGAGACCCTAAAGTACAGAAAAACACCCCTACATTTAGAAAATGGTCAAATTATGCAAGTTTCTTAAAGTTTTAAAATTTTTAAATACCAATCGTGACGTTGTCACCCCATACGATATACATATATCGGTAGCTGTCAAAATACATTTTTAAAAAAAATAATTTTTCTTTTCTGCGCGAGACCCTAAAGTACGGATAAACACCCTTAAATTTAGAAGATGGTTAAATTTTTCAAGTTTCTTAATGTTTTAAAATTTATAAATACCAATCGTCACGTTGTCACCCCATACGGTATACATGTGTCGGTAGATGACAAAATGCCCTTTGAACTCAAATTATTTTTCTTTTCTGCGCGAGACCCTAAAGTACGGAAAAACACCTTTAAATTTAGAAAATGGTTAAATTTTGCAAGTTTCTTAAAGTTTTAAAATTTTTAAATACCAATCGTGACGTTGTCACTCCATACGGTATACATGAATCGGTAGCTGCCAAAATGTCCTTTGAACTCAAATAATTTTTCTTTTCTGCGCGAGACCCTAAAGTACGGAAAAACACCTTTAAATTTAGAAAATGGTTAAATTTTGCAAGTTTCTTAAAGTTTTAAAATTTTTAAATACCAATCGTGACGTTGTCACCCCATACGATATACATGAATCGGTAGCTGTCAAAATGAATTTAAAAAAAAAATATTTTTTATTTTCAGCGCGAGACTCTAAAGTGCAAAAAAACACCCTTAAATTCGGAAAATGGTTAAATTTTGCAAGTTTCTTAAAGTTTTAAAAATTTTAAATACCAATCGTGACGTTGTCACCCCATACGATATACATGAATCGGTAGCTGTCAAAATGCGTTTTTAAAAAAAATAATTTTTATTTTCTGCACGAGACCCTAAAGTGCAAAAAAACACCCCTAAATTCAGAAAATGGTTAAATTTTGAAAGTTTCTTAAAGTTTTAAAATTTTTAAATACCAATCGTGACGTTGTCACCCCATACGGTATATATAAATCTGTAGCTGCCAAAATGCCCTTTGAGCTCAAATAAATTTTCTTTTCTGCGCGAGACCCTTAAGTGCGAAAAAACACCCTTAAACATGGTTAAATTTTGCAAGTTTCTTAAAGTTTTAAAAATTTTAAATACCAATCGTGACGTTGTCACCCCATACGATATACATGAATCGGTAGCTGTCAAAATGCGTTTTTAAAAAAAATAATTTTTATTTTCGGCACGAGACTCTAAAGTGCGAAAAAACACCCCTAAATTTAGAAAATGGTTAAATTTTTCAAGTTTCTTAAAGTTTTAAAATTTATAAATACCAATCGTGACGTTGTCACCCCATACGGTATACAAAAATCGGTAGCTGTCGAAACGCCCTTTAAACAAAAATAATTTTTATTTTCTGCGCGAGACCCTAAAGTACGGAAAAACACCCTTAAATTCAGAAAATGGTTAAATTTTGCAAGTTTCTTAAAGTTTTAAAATTTCTAAATATCAATCGTGACGTTGTCACTCCATACGGTATACATAAATCGGTAGCTGCCCAAATGCCCTTTTAACTCAAATAATTTTTCTTTTCTGCGCGAGACCCTAAAGTATAGAAAAACACCCTTAAATTCAGAAAATGGTTAAATTTTGCAAGTTTCTTAAAGTCTTAAAATTTATAAATACCAATCGTGACGTTGTCACTCCATACGGTATACAAGAATCGGTAGCTGTCATAATGCCCTTTTAACTCAAATAATTTTTCTTTTTTGCGCGAGACCGTAAAGTACGGAAAAACACCCTTAAATTCAGAAAATGGTTAAATTTTGCAAGTTTCTTAAAGTTTTAAAATTTATAAATACCAATCGTGACGTTGTCACTCCATACGGTATACACGAATCGGTAGCCGCCAAAATGCCCTTTTAACTCAAATAATTTTTCTTTTCTGCGCGAGACCCTAAAGTGCGAAAAAACACCCTTAAATTCGGAAAATGGTTAAATTTTGCAAGTTTCTTAAAGTTTTAAAAATTTTAAATACCAATCGTGACGTTGTCACCCCATACGGTATATATAAATCTGTAGCTGCCAAAATGCCCTTTGAACTCAAATAAATTTTCTTTTCTGCGCGAGACCCTAAAGTGCGAAAAAACACCCTTAAATTCGGAAAATGGTTAAATTTTGCAAGTTTCTTAAAGTTTTAAAAATTTTAAATACCAATCGTGACGTTGTCACCCCATACGATATACATGAATCGGTAGCTGTCAAAATGCGTTTTTAAAAAAAATAATTTTTATTTTCGGCACGAGACCCTAAAGTGCGAAAAAACACCCCTAAATTTAGAAAATGGTTAAACTTTTCAAGTTTCTTAAAGTTTTAAAATTTATAAATACCAATCGTGACGTTGTCACCCCATACGGTATACCAAAATCGGTAGCTGTCGAAACGCCCTTTAAATACAAATAATTTTTATTTTCTGAACGAGACCCTAAAGTGCGAAAAAACACCCCTAAAATTAGAAAATGGTTAAATTTTTCAAGTTTCTTAAAGTTTTAAAATTTATAAATACCAATCGTGACGTTGTCACCCCATACGGTATACAAAAATCGGTAGCTGTCGAAACGCCCTTTAAACAAAAATAATTTTTATTTTCTGCGCGAGACCCTAAAGTACGGAAAAACACCCTTAAATTTAGAAAATGGTTAAATTTTGCAAGTTTCTTAAAGTCTTAAAATTTATAAATACCAATCGTGACGTTGTCACTCCATACGGTATACAAGAGTCGGTAGCTGTCGAAACGCCCTTTAAATACAAATAATTTTTATTTTCTGCGCGAGACCCTAAAGTACGGAAAAACACCCTTAAATTCAGAAAATGGTTAAATTTTGCAAGTTTCTTAAAGTTTTAAAATTTCTAAATATCAATCGTGACGTTGTCACTCCATACGGTATACATAAATCGGTAGCTGCCCAAATGCCCTTTTAACTCAAATAATTTTTCTTTTCTGCGCGAGACCCTAAAGTATAGAAAAACACCCTTAAATTCAGAAAATGGTTAAATTTTGCAAGTTTCTTAAAGTCTTAAAATTTATAAATACCAATCGTGACGTTGTCACTCCATACGGTATACAAGAATCGGTAGCTGCCATAATGCCCTTTTAACTCAAATAATTTTTCTTTTTTCCGCGAGACCGTAAAGTACGGAAAAACACCCTTAAATTCAGAAAATGGTTAAATTTTGAAAGTTTCTTAAAGTTTTAAAATTTATAAATACCAATCGTGACGTTGTCACTCCATACGGTATACACGAATCGGTAGCCGCCAAAATGCCCTTTTAACTTAAATAATTTTTCTTTTCTGCGCGAGACCCTAACGTGCGAAAAAACACCCTTAAATTCGGAAAATGGTTAAATTTTGCAAGTTTCCTAAAGTTTTAAAAATTTTAAATACCAATCGTGACGTTGTCACCCCATACGGTATATATAAATCTGTAGCTGCCAAAATGCCCTTTGAACTCAAATAAATTTTCTTTTCTGTGCGAGACCCTAAAGTGCGAAAAAACACCCTTAAATTCGGAAAATGGTTAAATTTTGCAAGTTTCTTAAAGTTTTAAAAATTTTAAATACCAATCGTGACGTTGTCACCCCATACGATATACATGAATCGGTAGCTGTTAAAATGTGTTTTTAAAAAAAATAATTTTTATTTTCTGCACGAGACCCTAAAGTGCGAAAAAACACCCCTAAATTTAGAAAATGGTTAAATTTTTCAAGTTTCTTAAAGTTTTAAAATTTTAAAACAGCTACCGATTCATGTACCATTCATTCATTTTAAAACAGCTACCGATTCATGTATATCGTATGGGGTGACAACGTCACGATTGGTATTTATAAATTTTAAAACTTTAAGAAACTTGAAAAATTTAACCATTTTCTAAATTTAAAGGTGTTTTTCCATACTTTAGGGTCTCGCGCAGAAAAGAATTTTTTTTTTTTTTAAATGCATTTTGACAGCTACCGATTCATGTATATCGTATGGGGTGAAAATTTCACGATTGGTATTTAAAAATTTTAAAACTTTAAGAAACTTGCATAATTTGACCATTTTCCGAATTTAAGGGTATTTTTTCGCACTTTAGGGTCTCGCGCTGACAATAAAAATTATTTTTTTAAAAAACGCATTTTGCCAGCTACCGATTCATGTATATCGTATGGGGTGACAACGTCACGATTGGTATTTAAAAATTTTAAAACTTTAAGAAACTTGCATAATTTGACCATTTTCTAAATGTAAGGGTGTTTTTCCGTACTTTAGGGTCTCGCGCAGAAAAGAAAAATTATTTTTTTTAAAAACGCATTTTAGCAGCTACCGACTCATGTGCATCGTATGGGGTGACAACGTCACGATTGGTATTTAAAATTTTTAAAACTTTAAGAAACTTGCAAAATTTAACCATTTTCCGAATTTAAGGGTGTTTTTTCGCACTTTAGGGTCTCGCGCAGAAAAGAAAAATTATTTGAGTTAAAAGGGCATTTTGGCGGCTACCGATTCGTGTATACCGTATGGAGTGACAACGTCACGATTGGTATTTATAAATTTTAAAACTTTAAGAAACTTTCAAAATTTAACCATTTTCTGAATTTAAGGGTGTTTTTCCGTTCTTTAGGGTCTAGCGCAGAAAAGAAAAATTACTTGAGCTAAAAGGGCATTTTAGCAGCTAAAGATTCATGTATACCGTATGGGGTGACAACGTCACGATTGGTATTTAAAAATTTTAAAACTTTAAGAAACTTGCAATATTTAACCATTTTCTGAATTTAAGGGTGTTTTTCTATACTTTAGGGTCTCGCGCAGAAAAGAAAAATTATTTGAGTTAAAAGGGCATTTGGGCAGCTACCGATTTATGTATACCGTATGGAGTGACAACGTCACGATTGATATTTAGAAATTTTAAAACTTTAAGAAACTTGCAAAATTTAACCATTTTCTGAATTTAAGGGTGTTTTTCCGTACTTTAGGGTCTCGCGCAGAAAATAAAAATTATTTGTATTTAAAGGGCGTTTCGACAGCTACCGATTCTTGTATACCGTATGGAGTGACAACGTCACGATTGGTATTTATAAATTTTAAGACTTTAAGAAACTTGCAAAATTTAACCATTTTCTAAATTTAAGGGTGTTTTTCCGTACTTTAGGGTCTCGCGCAGAAAATAAAAATTATTTTTGTTTAAAGGGCGTTTCGACAGCTACCGATTTTTGTATACCGTATGGGGTGACAACGTCACGATTGGTATTTATAAATTTTAAAACTTTAAGAAACTTGAAAAATTTAACCATTTTCTAAATTTAGGGGTGTTTTTTCGCACTTTAGGGTCTCGTCAAGAAAATAAAAATTATTTGTATTTAAAGGGCGTTTCGGCAGCTACCGATTTTTGTATACCGTATGGGGTGACAACGTCACGATTGGTATTTATAAATTTTAAAACTTTAAGAAACTTGAAAAATTTAACCATTTTCTAAATTTAGGGGTGTTTTTTCGCACTTTAGGGTCTCGTGCCGAAAATAAAAATTATTTTTTTTAAAAACGCATTTTGACAGCTACCGATTCATGTATATCGTATGGGGTGACAACGTCACGATTGGTATTTAAAATTTTTAAAACTTTAAGAAACTTGCAAAATTTAACCATTTTCCGAATTTAAGGGTGTTTTTTCGCACTTTAGGGTCTCGCGCAGAAAAGAAAATTTATTTGAGCTCAAAGGGCATTTTGGCAGCTACAGATTTATATATACCGTATGGGGTGACAACGTCACGATTGGTATTTAAAAATTTTAAAATTTTAAGAAACTTGCAAAATTTAACCTTTTTCTGAATTTAAGGGTGTTTTTCCGTACTTTAGGGTCTCGCGCAGAAAAGAAAAATTATTTTACTTCAAAGGGCATTTTAGCAGCTACCGACTCATGTACACCGTATGGGGTGACAACGTCACGATTGGTATTTAAAATACTCAATAAAAATAGTAAAATTTAACCATTTTCTAAATTTAAGGGTGTTTTTCCGTACTTTACGGTCTCGCGCAAAAAAGAAAAATTATTTGAGTTAAAAGGGCATTATGGCAGCTACCGATTCTTGTATACCGTATGGGGTGACAACGTCACGATTGGTATTTATAAATTTTAAAACTTTAAGAAACTTGAAAAATTTAACCATTTTCTAAATTTAGGGGTGGTTTTTCGCACTTTAGGGTCTCGTGCAGAAAATAAAAATTATTTGTATTTAAAGGGCGTTTCGACAGCTACCGATTTTTGTATACCGTATGGGGTGACAACGTCACGATTGGTATTTAAAATTTTTAAAACTTTAAGAAACTTGCAAAATTTAACCATTTTCTGAATTTAAGGGTGTTTTTCTGTACTTTAGGGTCTCGCGCAGAAAAGAAAAATTATTTGAGTTAAAAGGGCATTTTCGCAGCTACCGATTTATGTATACCGTATGGGGTGACAACGTCACGATTGGTATTTAAAAATTTTAAAATTTTAAGAAACTTGAAAAATTTAACCATTTTCTAAATTTAGGGGTGTTTTTTCGCACTTTAGGGTCTCGTGCAGAAAATAGAAATTATTTTTTTTAAAAACACATTTTGACAGCTACCGATTCATGTATATCGTATGGGGTGACAACGTCACGATTGGTATTTAAAATTTTTAAAACTTTAAGAAACTTGCAAAATTTAACCATTTTCCGAATTTAAGGGTGTTTTTTCGCACTTTAGGGTCTCGCGCAGAAAAGAAAAATTATTTGAGTTCAAAGGGCATTTTGGCAGCTACAGATTTATATATACCGTATGGGGTGACAACGTCACGATTGGTATTTAAAAATTTTAAAACTTTAAGAAACTTTTAAAATTTAACCATTTTCTGAATTTAGGGGTGTTTTTTTGCACTTTAGGGTCTCGTGCAGAAAATAAAAATTATTTTTTTTAAAAACGCATTTTGACAGCTACCGATTCATGTATATCGTATGGGGTGACAACGTCACGATTGGTATTTAAAATTTTTAAAACTTTAAGAAACTTGCAAAATTTAACCATTTTCCGAATTTAAGGGTGTTTTTTCGCACTTTAGGGTCTCGCGCAGAAAAGAAAAATTATTTGAGTTCAAAGGGCATTTTGGCAGCTACAGATTTATATATACCGTATGGGGTGACAACGTCACGATTGGTATTTAAAAATTTTAAAACTTTAAGAAACTTTCAAAATTTAACCATTTTCTGAATTTAGGGGTGTTTTTTTGCACTTTAGGGTCTCGTGCAGAAAATAAAAATTATTTTTTTTAAAAACGCATTTTGACAGCTACCGATTCATGTATATCGTATGGGGTGACAACGTCACGATTGGTATTTAAAATTTTTAAAACTTTAAGAAACTTGCAAAATTTAACCATTTTCTGAATTTAAGGGTGTTTTTCTGTACTTTAGGGTCTCGCGCAGAAAAGAAAAATTATTTGAGTTAAAAGGGCATTTTCGCAGCTACCGATTTATGTATACCGTATGGGGTGACAACGCCACGATTGGTATTTAAAAATTTTAAAATTTTAAGAAACTTGAAAAATTTAACCATTTTCTAAATTTAGGGGTGTTTTTTCGCACTTTAGGGTCTCGTGCAGAAAATAGAAATTATTTTTTTTAAAAACACATTTTGACAGCTACCGGTTCATGTATATCGTATGGGGTGACAACGTCACGATTGGTATTTAAAATTTTTAAAACTTTAAGAAACTTGCAAAATTTAACCATTTTCCGAATTTAAGGGTGTTTTTTCGCACTTTAGGGTCTCGCGCAGAAAAGAAAAATTATTTGAGTTCAAAGGGCATTTTGGCAGCTACAGATTTATATATACCGTATGGGGTGACAACGTCACGATTGGTATTTAAAAATTTTAAAACTTTAAGAAACTTTCAAAATTTAACCATTTTCTGAATTTAGGGGTGTTTTTTTGCACTTTAGGGTCTCGTGCAGAAAATAAAAATTATTTTTTTTAAAAACGCATTTTGACAGCTACCGATTCATGTATATCGTATGGGGTGACAACGTCACGATTGGTATTTAAAATTTTTAAAACTTTAAGAAACTTGCAAAATTTAACCATTTTCCGAATTTAAGGGTGTTTTTTCGCACTTTAGGGTCTCGCGCAGAAAAGAAAAATTATTTGAGTTCAAAGGGCATTTTGGCAGCTACAGATTTATATATACCGTATGGGGTGACAACGTCACGATTGGTATTTAAAAATTTTAAAACTTTAAGAAACTTTCAAAATTTAACCATTTTCTGAATTTAGGGGTGTTTTTTTGCACTTTAGGGTCTCGTGCAGAAAATAAAAATTATTTTTTTTAAAAACGCATTTTGACAGCTACCGATTCATGTATATCGTATGGGGTGACAACGTCACGATCGGTATTTAAAATTTTTAAAACTTTAAGAAACTTGCAAAATTTAACCATTTTCTGAATTTAAGGGTGTTTTTGCGTACTTTAGGGTCTCGCGCAAAAAAGAAAAATTATTTGAGTTAAAAGGGCATTTTAGCAGCTACCGATTAATGTATACCGTACGGGGTGACATCGTCACGATTGGTATTTATAAATTTTAAAACTTTAAGAAACTTGCAAAATTTAACCACTTTCTGAATTTAAGGGTGTTTTTCTGTACTTTAGGGTTTCGCGCAGAAAAGAAAAATTATTTGAGTTCAAAAGGCATTTTGGTAGCTACCGACTCATGTATATCGTATGGGGTGACAACGTCACGATTGTTATTTATAAATTTTAAAACATTAAAAAACATGCAAAATTCATCAATTTTTTGAATTTAGGGGTGTTTTTCCGTACTTTAGGGTCTCGCGCAGAAAACATAAATTATCCATGTTAAAAGGCCATTTTGACAGTTATCGATTCACGTATTCCATATGGCGTGACAACGTCAAGACTGACTTTAAAATATTAAAAAATAACACAAAAAACACAACCATTTTCTGAATTTAGCTCATTTTGACAGCTATCGATTTGTGCATAACATATGGCGTGACATGGGTCTTGCGCAGAAAATAAAAATTATTTGTATTTAAAGGGCATTTTGACAGCTACCGATATTTGTATACCGTATGGAGTGACAACGTCACGATTGGTATTTAAAAATTTTAAAACTTTAAGAAACTTGCAAAATTTACTTATTTTCTAAATTTAAGGGTGAAAGAAAAATTACTTGAGTTAAAAGGGCATTTTGGCAGCTACCGACTCATATATATCGTATGGGGTGACAACGTCACGATTGTTATTTATAAATTTTAAAACATTAAAAAACATGCAAAATTCATCAATTTTTTGAATTTAGGGGTGTTTTTCCGTACTTTAGGGTCTCGCGCAGAAAACATAAATTATCCATGTTAAAAGGCCATTTTGACAGTTATCGATTCACGTATTCCATATGGCGTGACAACGTCAAGACTGACTTTAAAATATTAAAAAATAACACAAAAAACACAACCATTTTCTGAATTTAGCTCATTTTGGCAGCTATCGATTTGTGCATAACATATGGCGTGACAATGTCACCTAAATATCAATTTTGAACAAAGTCGGAAATACTACTAGATGGTGCCCCCCTGTGTTCGAAGAGCTGTCAACTTCATAGTTTTGGAAATCTGCTCTAAAATTTTTAATTCTCGGCCCCAAAACCCCGATATATCAATTTTTAAACAAATCTGAGATGCTCAAATGGAACCGTCCACCCCTCGGGCAGCTGTTCACTTTATAATTTGTGAAATTTGAGAACATTCATAACTTTCGCCTCCCACGACCTCTATATAACAATTTTCAACTAAATCTGGTGTACTTAGATCGCCCCCTTCCCCCGCGGGGAACTGTTAACTTCATAATTGGTGAAATCTGAACCAACATTCGTAATTCTTGACCCCCAAAACCCCTTTCTACCAATTTTGAACTAAATCTAAGATACTTGGATGATACCCCCCCCTCCAGAAGCTGTCAACCTAATTTTTGAAATCTGGTCAAAACTTCTTAATTTTCGGCTCCAAAATCCCCTATATACCAAGTTTGAACGAAATCGGAAATACTAGATGGTAGCCCCCCCCCAACTCAACGGGAAGCTGACAACTTTATAGTTTTTTAAAATCCGTAATCCTCGACCACAAAAACCGCTACATACCAATTTTCAATTAAATCGGAGATACTAGATGGTATCCCCCCCCCCCTGGGAGCTCTCAACTTCATAATTTTGGAAATATGATCGAAAATTTGAAATCCTCACCCTAAAAAACTCCTTTATACCGACTTTAAACGGAATCGGTATTCTATAATCAGTATTTGTTTGGTCCGCTATAATATTTGTCAATCTCAATCCCAATCCCAATCTAACTTCAACGACGTTATGTGAAGTTGATACAGTGGTGGAATAGGAAACCTGTTTCGATAGCCTTTGGTGTTCCAATGGTATAGCGCGAGCCCAAGGATCATGTTAGATAATTGCTACTTTTGTCTAACGAATGTACGGGTCTTTACTAGCAGGAAGTCTAAAAAACACATAGGATAACCCCATAAAGGTACCTTCTGCTATACGACCAGTACCTCATAGCGCAGAAATTTCTGCACCACCAGTTCCTCGTGATGAAGATAAAATCAGTGGTGTAATTGAGAATATGCCAGAACTGGAAGATATTCTGGGGCGGAAAGTCACTCGAATGATAAAGAGTCCTTGTCTGCATCAGACCCAACATATGAGCCCCTGTACACGTAGTATCGCATCCCTTGTCTCAGGGTTAATTGAATGACTGAGTCAGAGATTTAGGTCTAAGTAAGAATAAGGCAGAGCTTCTGGGTTTTAGTTTTCATTTGCATTTTGTCAATTTTTTTGAGAAAGATGACATCATTGTGTCTTGTAAGGACATTAAAGGCCTAATGACAGGCCTAGATAGACCATATAAAGCTTCTGATTGACGCCTATTCATAGATGCATCTAAAACAAGCTTAAAAGCTGTATTACTTCATAACGGTAACTTAATGTCTTCGATTCCCGTTGGTTATGCAAGTTTGACGAAAGAATCATATGGTGTGCTTCAATATGTATTAGAGTCTTCAAAATAATCGCCATGATACTTAGAATGCAAGGAGGATATACGAAGTACTGTTGTTTTTTATGTGAGTGGGATCGTCGTGCTCGAAAAGAACATTTTGTAAGAACAGTATGGCCAACCAGAAAATTAACCGTTGGAGAGAAAAATGTGCCGAATGAATCTCTTGTTGCCCCTCAAGAAGTAATTTTACCACCGCTTCACATTAAATTGGGTTTAATGAAGCAATTTGTGAAAGCAATGGATAGAAATGGCCAAGGATTTGCTTACCTCACTACCAAGTTCCCCCGCCCGTCTGATGCAAAAATTAAAGAGGGCATATTTGTGGGACCACAAATAAGGTATCTTATGAAAGACCATAATTTCGAAACATTTTTGTCTACAAAAGAAAAGCGTTCATGGATTGCGTTCAAGAAAGTATGTAATCAGTTTTGGTAAGACATCGTTCTGAAGACTATAAAGATGTAGTTAAGGGAATTTCTTTGAAAGTTCATATTATGTATTCCCATTTAGACTACTTTCCAGATGATTGCAGCGAAGTATCAGATGAGCATGGAGAACGCTTCCATCAAGAGATAGCCGCAATGAAAAAGAGGTATAGGGGAAAATGGCAACCGTCAATGCTTGCATACTATTGCTGGTATCTTAAAAGAAATTGCGACGATAAATAAAAAAGAAAAAAATAAATTTTTTTGAAATTATGTTTTTCGATATTTGTATATATTCTAGTAATAAAAAAAGTATATTTTGTAAAAGCTTTTTACTTTTCATGTAAAATATACAGCAGTTAAAAACATATGTAAAATTTGTATTGGGTAATTCTACACCATACATGACGTAACGACCGTTATGTTAAACTAAAAAAATATTCAACTTTCATTATTAGTTACTACTTTGTGTACAATATTTTTAACCTGTGAGTAGCTGGCATTTAAAGTTATAAAATCATAGTTTTAGTGTAACGACCGTTACCGTAGAATTAACGTATTATTCTCACGACGGAGGAGGGAAGGTGAAGGGGACCCAAATATTTTATTTTATTTTTTAAATAAATTAATATAATATATAATATCTGACATCAATTAACCCACGTATAGATGGTCCTGCCTTCAAATATCCTTCATTCCACGGTCGGATTTTGATAAATAATGGATCAAACAAAAAAATCAAATTACTCAAAAACGGTGCCTGATTTTGAAAGTAATTATGAATTTAGGAGGCAAAAATCGTTAATAAATAATCAAGTACGAGATAGTCAGAAAAAAAGAAAAACGTTTTTCTTTGTAGAACAGTGTAATTTTAAGCAAAAGATCCATATCCAACAACTCATAAAATGTACTGGATTGGACGTGTTTACAACGTTCAATATTTGCCGTTTTAAAAACGTTCTTTTTTGTCCAGAAAGTTCATCATATAGATATTATTATATAAAGAAAAAAATACTAGGTACAATTTTTACACTGGAAGGGGTAACTTTAAAGTTCAAGCAGCGTGGAGAAGTTAGTTTGGGTTTTTATTTAATTTGATCAAAATGGGCGTACAAAATAGAAATATGATTTGGTGCAGCGTCCACAACATTTTTGTGGCAAGATATTTTCTCATTTTTAAGTAAATTGAAAAAGGTTTTTTATTTAGAATTAAATTGCATATACCAGAAAGTTACAGTTTGAAAACGTTTCTTAATGTCGTGTGTAAGTCTCCGAGACGTCGTTAAAATGTCTTTCAGACATATAAGTCCCCAAGAGTACGTCCCTGGGTAGTCTGGTAAGTCCGACTGGAACTTTAAAACTTCTTAAAAACCTCTTTTAAAAACTTTAATAGGTCCCTGAGGGACGTCCAAAGGACGTCTTTTTTGTGTCATCGTAAGTTGTCGTCGTAAGTTTGACTGGGACGTTTTAAAAACGTTTTTAAAACGACCATTTTTTATTAGGGAATTCTCTCGCTACTATGCTTCTCGTTGGTCCAAACCTTCGGCTCAAATCGGTTTTTCCCACTTTTGAAAGTAATTCTATTGGTCTTGACTAAGAGAATTACTTTCGATCAATATCGGGTAAAAGTGAAGATTTGGACCAATGAGATGCATAGTAGCGAAAGAATTTGACTCCCTGGGAGCAGAATTTCTATCATTTGAACAATAGGGGCCCAGTCGTCAGAAAATAAAATAAATGCATTTAAGGAAATAAATCATAGTTTTTATAACTAGCGGCTAGAATAGTTTCTTTTACAAGCGTTGGTTTAAATAACGAGTGCAGCAAGTGATTTAAAAACGCGAGCTGTGAGTTGTAAATATTATTTTTTATACCTGTTGTTTAAAAGTGCTAGACGATGTTGAATTTGAGAGTAAAGTAGAGTTTTGAACTTTCATTGTCTTTATTTTTACTTTTTCATAACGTTTCGAATGCTTATGTATCTGCAATCGTCATCAGGTGCAAACTAACAAAAACTAAGACTACCTACTCTTATATTTATACTGACATGTGTTCAGTGAACCATAAAACTAACCCATTTTTTATACCTTTATCATAAGATCTTGAAAAACAGGAACAAAAACTTAAAAAATAAAACTGAACAGTGAATGACACAGTAACGATTTCTTTGTTTACCTTTCGTTGTCGGTCATTTTCATTTCTGACGTTTATTATTTTGATTTTTTTGTGAATACTTGAAAAACACTTCATTAGTATTCCTATTTTATGCATTTTTTTAAAATTTATATAAAGAAAGGGTGGAAAATTTTTTCATCATTAAACAAAAAAGCTATGGTTTAGTTATTTTCAGTATAGTCAGTAACTAAAATCGTGTGTTTGATGAAGGTATAAAAAAGAAGATTTTATGATTATATGTACACTTCTCTCCACATAAAACTGGTACAGCACAAGTTAGCAGCCTGTTTAATTTTTAAAATTTTCATAGTACGGCATTGTCTTCCTATAAGTGACAATGTCACTGACTCCAGGGGTGCATTCAGATTGAACGTCGGGTGACGCCCGGGCGCGCCCTGGCCGTTCAGATTGCTTTGGTTAAAATTTACCCGGCTGTTCAGATTGTCGGTAGATTTTTACCGGACGCTACCCAAACGCGCACTTTCGCACCCCACGAAATAGGTTGATAATATTTGTCCCGCATGCGCAGATCAAATACACAACCACTTCTAACCTTATTTTAGAAACAATAATTTTTGTATTTGTGTTTTTTAAATTTAAAGTCTAGTTTTTGACAATGGAAAGAATCAGTACACATTCCCATAATTTGGTGTTGATCGAGGAAGGCAATTTTGTTCTAGATGGAACAAGCAAGAGTGGTGAAGTGAGTGAAAAAGTGGTGAAAGTGAATTATCCTCAACGAGTAGTTCTTCATTTATAAACGCCTTTACTATTACTTCTTCCATAATTACAAAAAAATTTGAAATCTTAAGAGTGAGGTTATGATAATGCGTCTTGTTCGTTCATATTGGACGAATCGCCGGGCACACTCGGAGTGCACTCTCTGCGCCGGACTTCACCCGGATTCTTCAATCTGAATGCACCCCAGACAACATCATGTTTTGCATGTCAGTGTCATGCAAATTTTAAAAAATGCCGCCGCGTCTTTCCGAATTTGATAAAGCTCAAATCTAGCGAAACTAGACGGTAGACGGTAAAAACGATTTCAAGAGAAGGAAACAACGAAAAAGAGGCACTGGTTTGACGAAAGTTACTAGCCCATAAGAAGACCAAGAAGCAATCAATTTTGTGGAAAATCATCGGTTTGCCAAATCCAAAGTAAGTAAAGAAAAAATTGAATCAAATTTTCCAGGATCCAAGCTAAGGTGTCGCATTGCGGAAAAAAAAATTAAGCTAAGTGAGGAAAAGGAGCAGTCTCGATTAATTTTGGCGTTGAATTATTCTTTGAGAGACGAAGGCAGCAGACGATTTTCACAGATGAGAAGATCTTCCAAGTCCAACAGCGATAAAAAACAAATTCTGGTTTATCGACAGCCAAGAGCCCGATATGAAGAACGATATATTACTGGAAACGAAGACCGGGCCGGAAGATTTTCGGTAAATATTTGGGGCTGGATATCGGCTGGAGGACATGGCGCTTTATTTAGAATTAATGGGCGATTTACAGCCGAAGTTCAAGTTAATATGCTGGAAAAAGTAATAGTTCCAGATCATTTTGTTTACCAACAAGTTCATACGGCGCAGCGATGGTTCCAGGATAATAATATCGAAGTTTTGTCTTGGCCTGCAAAAACTTCTGATGCGAATCCAATAGAGAACGTTTGGGATCTTATCCCAAAGAAATTGGCAAGTTTTAATATCATTCCCAGGAATTCAAAACATCTAATGGAACTTATCGTAAGAGCATACAGGGAAGCTATTGCTGAAAATCCAAACTTATTTCAAGATTTAGCCAATTCAATACCCAGAAGACTTCAAAACATCATTACAGCCAACAAACAACAAACAACAAGCTATCAAAAATAATTATTTTCTTTATATGTTTCTAATTTTGTTATTTTTTTTTTTTTAATTTTATTTATTTCGTGATCTGGCCTTTTAATTGTTTTGAGCTAATAACTTTCGGCAAACCTTCTTCTTGAAATAGATTTTGCTTTTTTGAAATATGGTTTTTATTTTTAGTAAAAAATAAACAAGCCGTCTCCTTATAAAAAGTTTATATATGCTAAAAATATAACCTAAAATAACAAAGTTAAAAAGTCAGTGTTGCACAGAGGAAAATATAAAAAATCGTATTTGCAGCTATCTTCTGCTGTACCAGTTTTATGTGGAGAGAAGTGTATGTATAAAAGTAATCGAAAAATTAGGAAAATTGGTTGATGGTAAAAATTATGAAAGAAAATACAAGGTGAAAATGGCAGTTTTTGACCTAACATTGAGATGAGCCTATCTGGGTTGATTGAGTTCTTAAAGGGGCAGTTCACCAAAATGGCAAGTTAAGCTTAATCAATGACAAAACAAACTTTACGATAAAGGGTGATCTTCGTTTTTTTGACTTTTTAAATCTTCTGAACATTGGAAAAAGGTCACTGTGAGGTTTTTTAGGCTATATCTTTTGGCAAAACTTTTACAGAGAGATTCAAACGTGCTTATATCTCATTAACAGAGTTTCACACACACACACACACACACACACACACACACACACACACACACACACACACACACATTTTGCCATCGATTAAGCATAACTTGTCATTTTGGTGAACTGCCCCTTTGACCTGTATGCGCCCATAGGGCAGTCTAACGAACTGTCAAAAACCGATGTGACTCAAATCAGCTGATTGCTAGGAGTACAAGCAAAGCAAATATTTACATAGGTTTTATATGGAATAGTGTTTTTTTTGCGTTTTTCTTTAAAAAAAAAACGAATTAAAATGACAAACTTTTGCGAGATTGTAGGGTGCGGCAATCGCTGGCCCAGAGACAAAGTTAATTTTTATAGAACTCCCACTGTTTTACGTTTTGAACATAAAAAACACCTAATCTACAAGAAGCTGTGAGAAATGGCTTCAGGATTAAAAAGGGAAGATTTAACAGAAAAAGAGTTAAACTATTTGAGAATATGCTCAAAGCATTTTGTCATAGGTATATAAAATTGATTTTCTGCACTGGTCACTTTAAAAACTATAATTTTCGGTAGGTAATTAAGTATTTAGTATTGGTTTTCTGCTCTTTTTGAGTTTTTTGAAAAATTCTTTTACAGAACGTTTTCAGCGTTCGTCAGAAGTGCAAATCTGCCTGCTCTCGATTTTTTTTGGGTTAGGTTAGGGTGGAAGGGATGCACTTCTGACAACCCTTAAAAACGTTCTGTAAAAATGTTTAAAATAGACATCAGACAGTTGTTGGCAAGATTATCCAACTTAATTCAAGACTTTGTGGAATTATTTAATGCTACAGTTAAAATACCAGCTTTTACTATAGTTGTCTCAACTTCACCCTATTGGAACTTGGAAGATACTCGCTCCTGTCTGCATGCATGTTGAAAGAATTATAAATTTAATCAGGTAGAAATACAGAATTTGTTGTGATACTGTACAGGCAGATTCAGAGTTCCGTAAGGTAAGTGTTATGAGGTATGCGGTAAGATGCAAGGAAAATAAGCTATAGCAAATGTATGCTGCTGTTCATAGTATTCATAGGTTGTGGCTTTTGAAATACTATGAACAGCAGCATGCATTTACTATAGCTTATTTTCCTTGCATCTTACCGCATACCTCATACCAGTCACCTTAGGGAACTCTGAATCTGCCTTACTCGTAACCATACTTGCATCAAAAGGTAAAGAAGCACTGCTAGATGAAATTGTTACAGTATGATGTGCATTAATTTAATTAGGTCCCCCAGCTGTCATATTGTAACCTTTTTTTTAGTTTAATTCAGTCACTCCAGTTTTTTTATTAATATACCTAAAGTGTTTGATTTTATAGTTTTTTTTAATTTAGAGCCATGCAAGAGAACCAACAAAAATGTTTAAAAATAAAATGTATATAAAAGAATTTAAATAGTTTCAAAAAACCTTTTACTTATATTAAATAAAGAAATACATACAGAACAAAACAAACAATCAAAGTAGGTACTCTAAAAAAAATAAAGTAAAATCATGATTAAGTCTAGGGTTGATTGATTGTTTAAAAAACTTAATTATTACTATCTTGATCTTAAAGCTGGAAGATTGATTATCTGCGAATGTTTGACCTGAATCAAAGAAAAAAAAATTATTAAACAAATGCCAAAAAGTATAAATAATTTACATAAAAAATAAAAATTAAATACCAGGACTAACAATAAAAGAGAAACAGAAAGAACTTTTAGGGATAGGGGTAAAGTAAAATAAAATTAAATGTCATGAACAGAAGTCATGAACTGAGAAGTTCGGCTTAAGTTGGAAAAAGTTTGCAATAAGCATTTGGCAAAAGTTGGGCATGTTTATCTTTCGCCAAATTTAGCATTTTTTTTTTTAAAGTAACTTATGTTGGCAAAAGATAAACACGACTTATCTTGAACTTTTGCCAAATGCAAATCGCAAACTTTTCCCAACTTAAAGGTGCAGTTCAGAAAAACGATAAGTAGGGCTTAATTGATCATACAAAAAAAATTACGTCAATGGTTATAGCTTTGTTATTAAAATATGAGCATGTTTGTACCACGTGTAATGCACACTTCATTTTAATTTTTTCAGGCATTGTCAACAAAAAAAAAACAAGATGTACCAAGTGGTCAAATTCTCACTTCAGCTTCGTAGAGAAAAATGAAGATAGTCATTTGACATAATTTTTTTTGTATGATTAATTAAACCTTACTTGTTATTTTGCTGAACTGCACCTTTAAGCCAAACTTCTCAATATAAATTTCAGTAAAAATTGCTCACCTTATGTGTTCTGCAATCACTCACAAATCCAGCCTCGAAATACTTGAATGCGTTTAAACTTTTCATCTGCTGGTTGGTGTAAAATGAAGTAATTAGCACAACAATGTCCATGTTAGAAACTGGGGGAAAACTTGCAGGGTCAAAACAAATCAGTGTCTTTTAGGGTAAATGGATCGACATTATTAATCACTCATGTTTATTAGAAAATCTCGTAAAAAAGCACAGAAGGCCTCAACAAAAAACGTCGCTAAATCAAAGAAACTTTTCAGTTCTTGAAGGAAAAACGTATTCTAATAAACACTCTATTAGTGAAAACTCCCAAAAAAAGGACTTTTTGGTTTTACCAAAAAAACGAAAAAAGCAAAAAAAGCACACAAAGCTATATGGATCCACTTTTGCTTGTACTCCAGACGCCATATTGATTCTGGTTGACGTAAATCACCTGGGCATTTAGACTGCCCTATTTATATGTTCAAATCCTCTTATTTAAATTCAAATTTTTTTTGGTTAATATACTATTCTTATATATATATATATTATCTTTTTAGGGTATTTGGTCTAGCTTTGTGGCTCCCAGACCTCTTTAAACGCTTCGAAGAATACTCAAAAGCTTTTCCGAATCAATCAGTTACAATTAGAGACTTGTCAACATTTAACGTCACGTCAACATCTGATTTAGCATCTTGCAGCCCTTCTTTTGATACATCAGTTACACTTAACACTGTCTCTATAGCTTTAAGTTCATTAATTTTTAACGTTTTGTTCGGATTTGTAGCCTCTAGAGTCAGTGTTAAAACGATTCCTTTGGTGACTATGATTTTGGGTGGTATAGCATCTGGCTCCATATACTTTTTAACTAGCTCCTTTCAAAGTTTAATAGCTGCCTGTATATTTCAAGCTGCTATGATTACGGCTAATATGACTATTGGTAACATAGCTTGTGAGCTATTTCCTACAACTTTGGTTGGTATAACGTTGTGCTTATGTATGTTATTAGGAAGGGTAGGTGCGGTAGTTAGTAACTTCTTATTTGGTTATTTTATGGACAGCCACTGTGAAGTACCAATTTTTATAGTGGCAGCAATTGTTCTCTTGGGGGGTATAACGTGTTTGTTCATACCAAATGACAGGAACAATAAGGATAAAAGTCAATACCAGTACCCAAATGAAATAGAGATTTCTGTGATATCTAGTGCTATAAATACTGTTAGAGAGTACTGAATAAAATAAATACTTTAAACCGAATTTTGAAAGGCTGTAAACCTTAAGCAGTTTGTCGTCCAAACATTGATAATACTTCAAAATACGTTGAATGTCCCTAAAGTAAACGTAACAGTATAACATTTGCAAAACAACGTCAAAAAAATAGTTAATGTACCCTGCCAAAAAAACCGCATTAAACCTCACAAAATAACATACCTGATTTTTATCAGTTTTTATAAGGTTTATAAGCTTTTTTGAGGCAAAATTTTAGGATTATAAAAGTTTGTAATAATTTATGAGTTATGTCTTTTATTTTGGTAAGAATTTATGTGGTTTCATATATGTGTTTTTTATCTGATCCTATAATAAGACAGACTTATGAATGTTTATAAAATTTTATGGGTGCAGACATTTTTTTTAACATATGTCATGGTTTTATAAAAGCACCATTTTCTAGGAGATTTTATAATCAAACCGACACATCAACTTTTATGGATTTCTATAATTGCATTATTTTTCTTTTTTAATGTATTATTGGATTATATAAACCGATGTTTTTATGAATTTTCTGAGAGATTTTATAGTCAAAACAACTCATAACATTTTATGGGTTTCTGTGATTACACCCTTGTTCTTTTTTAATGTTTTTTCATGAGATTTTGGGATATTTTATTATCAGACCAACCAGATTTCTATGACATTTATAATTTTCTATGATTTGGTACAAACATTTTTTCTTATAAGTCTTTAAATAGATTTTATAGTCAGACAAACTTACAAAATTTTATAGATTTTTATGTGTCCACTCTGCCAAAAAAAACCTCATTAAATCTCATAAAAACACACCTGACTTTAATCAGTTTTTTCGACCACCTGAAAACTAATTCAAAAAGAATACTTAGAATACTTACTTACTTCTACAAAAAATATTTTTTGGTCCTATATGGGAAATAAATGTATAAATGTACGTACTGTGCCACATCTCAGGGACGTACCATTAGGTATACGTGTACGTACCGTGGCTGTATGAGAAAATCTTATAAAATATTACAAAATCTCATAGAAACTTATCAAACTAATACCTGCCCTAACTTATATGCCCTTTGAAACAAATATATATTAAGTCGTCGCCAACCGGAACTTATAAAATCTAATCTAATAAAAAAAAAACTATAATCACGTCATCTGTCGTAAACTCTTTTACAACAAAAAAATAGTTTTTGACTTATGAAATCTTGTAAGATTTTATAAATAATGCCTCAAACAATCTCAAAGAAATTTATCGAAGTAAAATCTCTCCCACGAGAGCTCGTGGCGATAAATAAGTACTTATACGAGAACAATTTTCTATTACCAGGTGGGCCATAAAAAACCGCACAAAAGTTTTTTCGCTGTAACTTTTAAAGTACGTAACCGATTTTTACAAAATTAGTGGTATTGTGTAGATAAATAATAAGGTTTTTTGCTGCACATTAAAAAAATTTCGGCATCTTGAAATTAAAAATGGCGCATTAAAACAAACAAAAGCCTATTTTTAATCTCGTTGTTTTCAATGTTGTCAATTGTTTTTTAATTTTTAGTTTTTTTTTCTGAAACTACCATTCATGCTTATCTAAAAAATCTATTATTCATCAAAATCGGTTAAACACTTTTTGGGATGGTAAATTTTATTTTGGTATCATTTTTCAAATCCATCTCTTAGTTTTTTCGGTTTTCATCATTATCTTTTTACCGTAACTTTCTGAATTCTTAACCGATTTTTCCAAAACAAACGTTGTTGGAAAGAAAAAAACTGTGCTTAATTATCCTTTATAAAAAAATCCATTTTTAAATTTAGTATGGCAGACTTAATAAAATTTAAAAAAAAAAGTTGGAATAAAAGCTTTTATTTTATTAAGTCCGTCATACTAAATTTAAGAATGGTTTATTTTTTTAAAAAGGATAATAAAGTACAGCTTTTTTCTTTTCAACAAGGTTTGTTTTGTAAAACTTGGTTAAGAAATAAGAAAGCTACGGTAAAAAATAATGATAAAAAGCGAAAAAATAAACAGAGATGGATTTGAAAAATGATAGCAAAACAAAATCTAATATCTCAAAAAGTGTTTATGTGACTTTGATGAATGATAGATTTTTTAAATAAGCATGAATGGTAGTTTAAGAAAAAAAAATAAAAATTAAAAAAAAATTGACAACATTGCAAACCACAAGATTAAAAAACGGCTTTCGTTTGTTTTAATGCGCCATTTTAATTTCAAGATGGCGACTTTTTTTAATACGCAGCAAAAATCCTTATTAATTATCTACACAATACCGCCAAGTTTGTAAAAATCGGTTAAGAAATAAGAAAGTTACGGTAAAAAAATAACGATGAAAATCGAAAAAACTAAGAGATGGATTTAAAAAATGATACCAAAATAAAAACTAATATCTCAAAAAGTGTTTATCCGATTTTGATGAATGATAGATTTTTTAAATAAGCATGAATGGATGTTTAAGAAAAAAAAATAAAAATATAAAAAAATGACAACATTCGAAACTACGAGATTAAAAAACTTTTCTTTGTTTTCATGCGCCATTTTAAATTTTAAGATGGCGAAATTTTTTTAGTACGCAGCAAAAAACGGTTTAGTACTTTAAAAGTTATAGCGAAAAAACTTTTGTGGGGTTTTTTATACCCACCCGATAGATATGTAGATATTGTGCAACCACAAGGAGTGTTATTGTATTATAGTATGTATTAGGTCGTCATAGTTTATAGTTTAGGTTAGTTTATAGTTTAGTTTGACTGTATATTAATCTCAAATCTATTACATTACTTCTACTACTATTACTACTACTAAAACTGCGAAAGTTGTCCCGTAATTTTTTATTTTAGAATGTTACATCTTTTAAACCTTTATGAGGAATTGTCATATTAAAAATCATAAAATGTTGTAAACTTTTGTAAGCCAACTGGCCGATAAAATATGATTAACTCCTATGCGGGATTTGTGTTTCACTTTCACTAGACAAAAATTATAAAATATCATAAGTTTATGAGCATAGATTATGAAAACTTATGATGTTTTATCTGTTATTTGCTATGATCTTTAATGAGGTTTTTTTGGCAGGGTAACATTTATTTGGCGGACATTGTACGAATTGTACCGGTGACGTAATATATTTCTTAAGATGAGGTGTGACATTAGTAATTTATTAGGGACTTATCGGTACATAAAGTCGACATAGCCTGACTCGGCACTATTTCTGACAGTCCCGTACGAAGCATAAAAAGTTTCTGACATTTTTGTCATATAAATATGTCATTTAAACATGCTCATATTGTGTCATTCTTAAAGTTGACAAATTAAAGTTAATGCCGTCCTTTATTAAAGGTAAGCACAAACATTATGAAAGTCGACATTATTTTGATAGCAAAGATGACATATTTAGACAACAACAATGTCAGAATTCTTTTAAACTTCGTGTGGAATTGTCAAAAATAGTGCCGTCTTTATTAAAGTCAGGTTATGCCGACTTTATGTACCGATAAGTCCCTATTAGAACCCTTGACATAGACCTAAGTCGACACTATTTGGACGTATATAATAGTAGTTTACATAACAAGCATGTTATGATGGTCATTACACGCGAATATGAAGTTTGAGACGGGAGCCAAAGGTGAGTGTCTTAGTTCGTCTAAATTTCATTTTAAATATCAAAAATGATTAAAAATACCACATCTAAATATTCCCATTTGTGCAACTTTACTGTTTCTGAAAGAATTAATACAAAATTGTGACATTCAAGTTTTTGAAAATTTCATAAAATTTTAAAAGAACCCCGCACGGAATTGGTTGGTTGCAGAATTTAATGAAATTTTGCTATATTGCAGATCTCGATCTACTGATCACACTTTAAAGTGACCATAATCAAATCGTATGATTAGTTTCAAAGATACAGGGGGATTTCGAAAGTAGTTTTTAAGAAGATTCAGTTGAGTGTTAGCATCACTTTGTTTGCGCACAACCGTTTTTATTCAGAGGTGATATTTTAGTGTACCGAGCACACCCTCCCTCAACAACGAAAAAGGGTAATAAAAGTGACTCCAAAATCTGACATTGGCTGATTGTTAAGAACTGTTTTCTTGTTACAAAATGATAAAAAAGTAAATCCCAGCTGATCGATTTGTTCACAAAAATTGATTTTATTATTATATTTATTTACCGATGTTTTATCATTTCAATATTAATATTTTCTCAGGCAAGTTTAATTTTATTTAATAAAGGGAAAATTTTGCGCCCTAATAAATTTACAGAAAAGATTTGTGGCGTAGAGGACAAAGGGTAAGGGAATAAATCGGAAAAAAGTTTTTCCTCGAACTCAATGGCTTGTTCCGACCATAGTCCAAGACCGTCTCCATTTAAACCATCCAAGCTTTCAAGAAGATGATTATCTAAAATATGTATTTTAGGCGTTTCTGAAAGTTCAATGGCTTACAATCTCTTTATCATACAGTTGATCTGCAGCATTAAGTAAACTTTAACAAGCATTACCTTCGAATAGCTTACCTTGATAATTCTTTGACACAATATTTAGTTTTTTGGCCAAATAAAAAAAAATTAATTAAGCAATATTGATGATCCCCGATATGGCAAAAACCTCTTAAAATGTGCTGTGGTACAGTTTTTATCAATGCATTTGTAAATTATGATTCTCTTGTTGTTTTTTTATTAACTTCGTAAATTTTTTTGATTTCAGTAAGCTGTATTTATTAATTCAATTTTTCTTGTTATTGGTTAAAATTATTGTGTAAACGTTAATTTTTTAAAAGTATATATGTTTCTTGAAACAATATGTTATTGATTACAAATTGAATTGAAACAAATAAAATCAGTAAATATGGTTATTATACAAGAAATTTAAAAAATCAATTTTTGTTAACAAATCGATCCGCTGGGGTTTACTTTTTTATCGTTTTGTAAAAAGGAAACAGTTCTTAGCAATCACCCAAGGTCATGTTGAGGAGGGTGTGCGAGGTTATCACAAAAGTATTTTCTTTAGAGAATTTATGTTTATTTGTTATGTGTTTATCCCATATACTTATGGCTCATCCTAAGTAGTTAAACAAGCAGATTAATAAGAACATTATCTTCGTACTTTTAGTTACAGCGGAACAACAAAATGTGCCTAATACCCACTTTTGTAAGTATATCTATAGGAATAGATACATGGAAAAATAATGGTTGTAGATATTAATAAAATTTTGGTAGAATTGTTGTAATTTTAATTGGCTGATTATGATCACATATTAATTCACGATGATAATAACGATTCGTGATTTGACTTGGCTCATCTACTTAACTGAAATAAACAGCATATATGCCTGCCTATAATGACCCTGAAACACCTAGGGAAAGAACAGATTATCCCTATACATAGAAAAGTAACTAAGTATAATCAGATGGTGTTGAAGTTTATGTACCTTACTACTGATTGCGGCTATAAATATTAATCACCAACCGGTCCTTTATTCTTTTTATTTTAAAGACGTCTCAAGTAAAGTAAGCAACAATTTTGATTAAAATTCTAGCGCTTACTTACCTTTCACGCCAAGTATTAATCTGTGAAAATATAGTTAAGTACTTTCGGTCCTGTAACTCAAATTACGAACAGAATGTTCTTAATAACCTGTCTGATGGTTAGTTTTAAAATCGCTAATCTGTCATTAAAAGACATAAAAACATGTGCATAACAAATAAACATAAATTATTTAAAGTAAATACTTTTGTGATGACCCCGGTACACTAATTAATTGAAAACGGTTATGCCCATACATACTGATACCAACACTCAACTGAATCTTGTTAGAAAACTCAAACAAATCTTATTAATAAAACATGGCGATTTTTTCCCTTGTTAGTAACTACTTTCGAAATACCCCTGTATCTTTCTAATCATAAGATTTGATTATGGTTCATTTAAAGTGTGATCAGTAGGTCGAGATCTACACCATACCGAAATTTCATTAAATTCTGCAATCAATCAAAATGCCATGTATTCCGTGCGGGGTTCTCTGGAAAAATTTTAATTTTGAAAATTCTTGATTTTTTTTTTAATTTTGAAAATTTTTGAATTTTTAAAAATGTTAATATCCTTCTGAATTTTGAGAATTTCTGAAAATTTTGCGCTTTTTTGAAAACTTCATTTTTGCGTCAATCAGTGTCCTTATGGAACTAAATTTTATCGCTTGGAGCGCACTCTTACGGTTTAGGTTTAAACTTCATTATTATCCTGAGAGCGTAGATGGTCGTGTTAGGACGCTCGTTAAACTAGTATTATGGGTTGTTTGTAAGTAAAGTACCTAGTTTAAACTTTTTCATGTTCATGTCAGGGCCGTCCTGAGAGGTGGCGCGGAGGCGCAGTCGCGCCAGGCGGCCAAACTTGAGGGCGGCCGGAAGCCACTGACTGTTGCATTTCACTTTTACTTTATTTGAAATAATAATTTTTACATTATTTTTAACTCTTAACATCCATCTGCGTTTATTTACACCTTTTAATTTACTTCAATGCTGAGTTTAAATGATTTTCTACCTAATAATTTATATCAATTGAGTGCACAGTTTCTGTGCACCAGGGAAAGATGCCATGTAATATATTAATGTAAAGTAAGTAGAAAATTATTTTTTCTTACTATTTCATACAGCGCAGAATAGAATTTCATGAGATGTCATACGTTTGTTTTGATTATAATTATTAGCCATTGTTTTTTTGTGCTAAAAAATGTCTACAAATACTAGAATAATAAAAAGACTTTGTGGATCAGAATACAGGAAAGAAGAATGAAAAATCATAAAGAAAAAAAATGTTTAAGTACAAGTTTAATAAAAAAATTACGAACCTTCCTGCTCAGGTGAAAAATATTTTAAGTAGGTACCTACCTAGGTAACTTCTTTAGTTTATTTTTAATCATTTGTTTAATTAGGCAGTTTAACTAATTATTACGCAAGTAGAGTAAGGAGGTTGGTGTATGTTTGTAAGGTTTTTACGTTTAAAAAAATGTTCTGTTACAAAGCTAAGTCGTTTAGTTCGAGGTACCTATACCTTACCTATCCATTGCGGTGCGGAGCTATAATAGTAAGTAAACGTAAAGGCTGGTCCAAATTCGATGAATTTTGGAGATTTCGGGTATTTCCAGCAAAGATAGGGGATGTTTGAGAAATGCGAATAGTAAAAACCGCATCTTAATACGTCAAATCATTTTCGAGCCACAAGATGTTTTTGAAAATTTGCCATTTTTGAAAACTTGATCTAACTTTTTTATTTATGGTATGTATGCTTCAAAAACCCTTTTTTTATATATTTTTTAATACAAATCAATTTATGAAAACCAATCTTTCATAAGATTTATGTTTTTTGAGATATAATCGAAACTTACTTTCTTTAAATTAAACACTGTATATTTTTTTACACATTTGAATTCCCTGTAAAAATTCCGTTAAAACTACCCAGGCAAAGTATTTTGAGTCGGACAGTCTGTTCCTACGTATGCAAGCTATGGTTTGATCACTGTCACTGTCTATTGTCAAAAAAACATTAAAACACCATATGTTTTTATAATAAATGCTAAAATTTTAAAAAGCTCTTAAGTAAAAAGTATTGTTGCAGATGTAGAGAAAATTGCTAAATATGTAGGGCAACATTCGTCAATTGATCTTTTGAAATTTGATTTGTAGATGTGACAGTTTTTTTTATCAAATTACCATAGCTTCAAAAAACCTATGTTTTAAAAATAAAAAGGTTTTTGAGATCCAAGTATGACCCAAAAACGACCAAGTGCGTTATCATTAATATCAATAGAACATGAAATAGCGAACAGTGTAAACATTGACGGTTTTATAGGAGAGTTTGCCAAAAAAAAGGGAGAACAAATTTTAGTCTTGTTTATTTTTAAGAATAGTGTAGTAGTTTGTTAATAGTTTTAGTGTTAATTTAGGTTAGGTACTTAATTTTTTTTTAAATTTTTGTCACATGTGACGCCACTTTTAATCAAAATTTTGAGTGCGGCACTGCGACTCATTTTTTGAAAATTTCGTAATATTCTCCTTTCTGTTTTTATGGAGCATTTTATACTTTTTTTTACCAAAATTTTCGCCTGTAGCACAATATTTTTAGATTTTGTTAAAATGTTTTTTTTTTGACACCACATTTTTTCCTTAGAACAGGTTCCGCCAATCTTCAAAAAACAAATAAAACGATTAAGTGGAGGGGGGTGCCAATCAGATTAAAGACATGAGTGCATATGCGCAGTGTACGGAAAACGAAGTTGAAATTACTAAAAATATATAACTATTTCCTTCAACATAGAAGAACTCATTTATTTTTTAATGCAAAATGATAGTCTTTTTTATTGTTCTGTTTCATCCTTCATGATAATGGTAATTATGCTAAAAGATTGATTTTAAACGTAAAACATTATTTTTACAGTCTAATGGTCTTATATTATATGGACTCAATTTTTATGTTAAATATCTTTAGGCATAACTGAGGTGTTTTTTTCGGTACCAAAATTTTATATTCCTTTTTAAAGAGCTTTTAAGATAATTAGTTTTTATTGGCAAGTTTAATTTAATTTGGGGATTATATTAAAAACAGTTTTGGGGGATACTTTTAAATAATTATTACAATTTGTAACAAGGAATGAGGGGAGCAAATAAAAGCAGGTAAAGCCTTATAGAAAATGTCTATGAAAATTGCCTAGGCAAGTTATGGGAAAGAAACATAATTAAAAACTTTGCTATTTTTTTAACTTTTCGTAAGTAAAATTAATTGAAATATACTAGATTATTTTATTTATTTCAATGCCTTGGGCCAAGATGTTTATGCAGATGATCTTTTATTTTGTATATATCAACTACAAAAGCCAAAACAAAATTATGATTGTTTTCCACAAACCAAAACTACACTTTTTTGCACTCGACGCTCTATCTTATATACAATCCTTTAGTGGGTGGAGATAAGACTAATAATTTGTGATTGATCACGATTCTTAATCCTATCTCCCCTCAACCAAAGAATAAAGTGTACTAAACGGGATGGGTCCTCTATCTTTATTTAAACTATTTCTGGATTTAATGATTTCCATACTTTCATATGCATTCAAAAGTCTTTTGTTTGGTACACTTTTTAGAAGTTTTAGGTTATCTAATGTGAATCTATGATTGTTTTCAAAAGCATGCTCGGCCACACTTGACTTTTCTGTTCTTCCGTATTTTAAGTGTGCTAAATGTTCTTTAAAACGTGTTTGAATAGAGCGTCTCGTTTGGCCAACATATTTTTTGTCACAATCCATGCAACTAATTTCGTAAATTCCACTTTTTTCTAAAACTGTAGTTTTATCCTTGGGATTTCCTAGTAAGCTTCTTATTGTGTTACCGAATTGATATACTAATTTAAGACCGGTGTTATTAAATACTTTGTGTAATCCTTTCTTATAATTAGGATTATAAGGAATTGATACAAATTTTGAGTCGCAGGTATCTTTTTGTCTGAAAAAGGTAGAATTCCGAAAGGTCTTTTGAAAAGAATGTCAATTTATCAGCTTATTTATTAAGCCTTCGTCGTAACCGTTTTCGCCAGCTATATTCCTAATCCTATTCCTTTCTGCTTCAAATCTTTCTTTGTTTAAGGGGAAATTTACTAATCTATATGTTAAAAAGTGCAAACTTGCAAGCTTATGTTGTAAGCAATGAAAAGAGTCATTTGGAATATACCTGTTGGTGGCCGTCCCTTTTCTGTATAGGTCAAAGTCCAATTTATTTTTATTTCTTATAACTAAAGTGTCTAGAAATGGCAGTGTACCGTTGTTCTCTGTTTCATAAGTAAATTTAATAGTGGGAAATTTGTTATTTATTTTTTCCATAAAATTTTCAACACTAGTTACTTTAGTGTTGAATACTGCAAACACATCGTCTACATACCTGAACCATACTCTGGGGAAATACTCAAATTCTTTACTTATATCTGATTCAAATTTGCTCATAAATAGGTTTGCGATAAAAGGTGATAAACTATTACCCATTGTGGTTCCTTCTAATTGCTGGTAGTAGTTATTTTTATATTGAAAGTAATTTTGATTCATGCAGAGTTTTGTTAAAGATAGGTATTCTAAAGTCTGTTTGTCTTCTAGATTGTTTTTTCTTAGTAGTTCCTCCAGGTATTGTAAGGTATTGGGGATCGGCACACTAGGGAACAACGAACTAACATCAAACGAGATTGAAATTTCACCTTCTTGGAGTGAAATATCTTTAACTTTGTTGATAAATTCAAGGGAATTTTGAACAGAAAAACCTTTTTCCTTTATCGGTAAATTTTCAAACTCGTTTGCTAGCCATTTCGAAATGTTGTAAGTAGGTGATCCTACAGCAGAAACTATAGGTCTAACCGATTTTCCAGGCTTGTGGATTTTCGGAAGACAATACAGTTTCGGCATAGTGGGATTGCTCACTTGTAGTTTATATTTAATATTGTCAGTAATAATATTGTTACATTTTTTAATTGTGTTTTTTACTTCGTTAATCATTTTTGGTAAGGGGTTCTTTGGGACTTGTTTGTAGGGTCCATTTTTTATTAGGTTATCTACCCTTTCAAAATAATCTGTTTTATCTAATATAACAACTTTATTACCCTTGTCAGCCTTTAGATAGAAAAAATCTTTTTCTCTCAAACTTTTAATTGTTTTATTGTGATTTAATGTATTATTTTTATTGTTTTGAATGATGTTTTGAGAGATCTGATATCGACAAGCATCTCGCACATAGCCCTTTGTGCCTTCTGAAAGATAAGAGATTGAACTTTCAATATTTGCAATAATATCACTTAAATTATCTTTTTGTGGGGTCAGAGCAAAATTAAGACCTTTGTTTAAAAGTGATATTTCTTTGTTATTAAAAGTTTAAGAGGATAGGTTTTCTACAATGTTTGCGATTTCCTTCGACTTTTTTGGTTTTGGTTCAGAACGTTTTAACTTTTGTAGCTTTTTATTAAGTGAAGACATCTTCTTCGTAAATTTTTTCTCAATTACTACAAACATATGTCTTTGAAAATCGCACCATTCTTCAAAGATCTTATCACTAAGTCTAAATGTCAACTTTTTAAACAGTCGGTATACTTCAAGCTCAAACATACTTCGTTTTGCGTACAAATTTTTGATTTCTAAATCTAACCATTTCTGTTTTGCAAACAGGGCTACTTTTGAAGAAACTGTAGATTTCGTCAACTTTACTTTATCGTAAGTTTAGTACCAAGATTAGGCTAGTTGGTGCAGATATTTGGTTTCTAAAATATTGCAAAAAATTCAAAGTTTTTCCAAACTTTGTTCAAGTAAGATTTTCAAAGACATATGTTTGTAATAATTGAGAAAAAATTTACGAAGAAGATGTCTTCACTTAATAAAAAGCTACAAAAGTTAAAACGTTCTGAACCAAAACCAAAAAAGTCGAAGGAAATCGCAAACATTGTAGAAAACCTATCCTCTCAAACTTTTAATAACAAAGAAATACCACTTTTAAACAAAGGCTTTAATTTTGCTCTGCCCCCACAAAAAGATAATTTAAGTGATATTATTGCAAATATTGAAAGTTCAATCTCTTATCTTTCAGAAGGCACAAAGGGCTATGTGCGAGATGCTTGTCGATATCAGATCTCCCAAAACATCATTCAAACCAATAAAAATAGTACATTAAATCACAATAAAACAATTAAAAGTTTGAGAGAAAAAGATTTTTTCTATCTAAAGGCTGACAAGGGTAATAAAGTTATTATATTAGATAAAACAGATTATTTTGAAAGGGTAGATAACCTTATAAAAAATGGATCCTACAAACAAGTCCCAAAGAACCCCTTACCAAAAATGATTAACGAAGTAAAAAACACAATTAAAAAATGTAACAATATTATTACTGACAATATTAAATATAAACTACAAGTGAGCAATCCCACTATGCCGAAACTGTATTGTCTTCCGAAAATCCACAAGCCTGGAAAATCGGTTAGACCTATAGTTTCTGCTGTAGGATCACCTACTTACAACATTTCGAAATGGCTAGCAAACGAGTTAGTTTATCAATCCGGTAACACAATAAGAAGCTTACTAGGAAATCCGAAGGATAAAACTACAGTTCTAGAAAAAAGTGGAATTTACGAAATTAGTTGCATGGATTGTGACAAAAAATATGTTGGCCAAACGAGACGCTCTATTCAAACACGTTTTAAAGAACATTTAGCACACATAAAATATGGAAGAACAGAAAAGTCAAGTGTGGCCGAGCATGCTTTTGAAAACAATCATAGATTCACATTAGATAACCTAAAACTTCTAAAAAGTGTACCAAACAAAAGACTTTTGAATGCATATGAAAGTATGGAAATCATTAAATTCAGAAATAGTTTAAATAAAGATAGAGGACCCATCCCGTTTAGTACACTTTATTCTTTGGTTGAGGGGAGATAGGATTAAGAATCGTGATCAATCACAAATTATTAGTCTTATCTCCACCCACTAAAGGATTGTATATAAGATAGAGCGTAGATTAATTCAGTTCATTGTTTATCGTCTCCTGATGATGCTAACGTTGTTAGCGAAACGCGCGTCGAGTGCAAAAAAGTGTAGTTTTGGTTTGTGGAAAACAATCATAATTTTGTTTTAGTGCAACCAAAGGTTCCAAATTCCCAACATACAAAAGCCAAAAAAATGAACTTTTACAGTATGGAACTTAAGGCTATAGTTTCTCCCCAGATTTTAAGTAAACAAAAGTACAACTGGCAACGCCTTGTTATTTAATTTTTTAATGTTTTGCCAGAGTACACAGGGAAAACTAAACATCAGAATTAGCTAAAATTTTGCAGGGCTGATCATTTTTAAATGCTTAATAAAAATATTTCAAAATTCTCAATTATTTTTTCTTCAAAATAAAAGCTCTGGTGCTGTCATCTATCCCAAAAGCCTCAAAATAATTGTGGTTTAGAACAAACCCGATTTACAAAAAAAAAAATAGAGAAATACTCTTATGGATTACATTTTTCCTTTTTATATTTCCTTGCTTTAGCGAAAATAAAAACTAAGTTTCCTTTTTTCTAAAAGCCTGTGCACTCCGGAAAAGAAAACCGATCAATCAATCACACTTCATTGAATTTGGAAGACACACGCATTTCAAGTGTTGGCCGATAGATCGCAAAATTTATACGATTCCATGGTAACTGCAGGTGTTTTGTCAACAAACTTTAAATCGGGCCGCAGTGCGACAGAAGAGTATTTTTACGTTTTCTGACAGAAAACCATTCGAGGTTGTGTTTATCTTTCAAAAATGTGTTTTCAAAAACATTGTTCTAAAACAAATATGAAGCAACTCCGCCTGTGCGGTCACCCTCCGAAAAAGGCCTAGCGCTGCGCGGGCATTACCCCCAGTCTATCAAAGAACCAAGAGACCTTTATTGGCTCGCAACAATTTTTTTTTTTATTTAAATTATTGCGGCATAGTTATGTTCAAGTGTACTAGTGAAATATTGGAGTGTAAAGGATAGATTTTAGAATCTCAGTTTCAAAAACAGAAACACACGGATACTTGAGTCGTACTGACAAACCAGATCAGTAAATCTCCATTTAGAGGTTGGAAAGACTCTTGCTGGTCGTTGACGCTCCTGTTTAAAATGGAATATGATTATTTCGTCTAGCGCCAGTAGCTGATTTTTAAATCTGCATGCTTTTAAGTTAACCTGTTGTCGGTATCAGCTAGCGGGAGTGTTTCCAATTCAATTATAAATGCACCTGTAAAATGCAACCTTAAACATTACACCCAGTTACTTTAATACGTAGTTGGGTAGCGTTTTTTTAGCAGGTAATTCTGCAATAAATGGTTTTCTTTTATTTTAGTATTGTACTTGATTTTTTAGCGGCGTAGAACGCGAAAAGTCAAAATAAGTAACCTAACCCCAAATTTTTGACCCGGTGCTAAAAAATCTCTGGTGTCCCACTGTGAATATACATAAATAAAGTCTCCGCGTTGCCATGGAAAACAAATTCAATGACGTAAAATTTTGAAAAAAAATCAGGTCGACATAGTTAAATTGATTTCCCGTAGTGTTGCTAAAAACAATTCCCCAGATTGTAACTACGACCTTAACCTGGGATAATAAAGGAACCCAGCGATTTTATGCACTACTAGTCACTCTGACTCATTCAGTCGTACCACGACTACTCTGAGTGATGTCAATATGTTATCTAAAACAACGTCACGTCTAAGTATGGTCAAATTTATAGGACGATATAATGACATCATTCGAATCCTGTGGCCTGTAGTCGATGTTCGCGCCGTTTTTCGGATGGCCGTAACAACGTATTTGCCTGATGCTCTTCTGGCTCTCGCAAGACACATAAACAGAGAGCGGGGCCATCCGAATACGGCTGCTTTAACCACGCGCGCACCAACACTCCCTTAAATAGAACTAGATGCTAAAGGTCAAGCTCGGCTCCTTAAAATTCTTGCTATTGGTGCTTTAAATCAGGTGACCTAATCTTTAACCTTATTTTTTGTTTTTGTTCGAAAGAAACAGATTTCTCAACGATTTTCTTTTTAATGTAATCCAACCCGATCCAAACCCAGCTAGACTTTTAGCAAAACATTAAAAAACGGTCGACGCGATTTTGACGCGGCCATTTCTTTTGACGTCATTGACCGACCAGCTGGTTCTTGTTTTGGTAAACAAAATGATCACTTGAGACGAAAACATTATATTCTCGAGCGATGATTCGATCTTCATACGTTCCCGATCCAACACTGTACTGAACTAAAAAGACACTGCACTTGATTTGACGTCATCAATATGGCGTCGAAGTTTGGCTGACGTTTTCACTCGATATGTTTAATCAACACCACCTCTAAAACAAGATGGCCGCCCATGAAGCCGATACGTTTGACGTGCGTATGGCGGGATGTTTGTTATTTTAAGAGATTGAAATTATTTTTTAACAGTTTCTAGATCTGTTATATATTTGGTCCATTATTTTTGTAATGGCTCTTGCAATTTAGCACACAACAAGAAGTAGGCATTTCTAAAAAAAGAACATAAAATATGTATACCAAATTCACTTGTTACAAAATAACATATAGGTACCTAAAACAAAATTATGATTGTTTTCCACAAACCAAAACTACACTTTTTTGCACTCGACGCGCGTTTCGCTAACAACTTTAGCATCATCAGGAGACGATAAACAATGAACTAAATTAATCTACGCTCTATCTCATATACAATCCTTTAGTGGGCGGAGATAAGACTAATAAATTGTGATTGATCACGATTTTTAATCCTATCTCCCCTCAACCAAAGAATAAAGTGTACTAAACGGGATGGGTCCTCTATCTTTATTTAAACTATTTCTGGATTTAATGATTTCCATACTTTCATATGCATTCAAAAGTCTTTTGTTTGGTAGACTTTTTAGAAGTTTTAGGTTATCTAATGTGAATCTAAGATTGTTTTCAAAAGCATGCTCGGCCACACTTGACTTTTCTGTTCTTCCGTATTTTAAGTGTGCTAAGTGTTCTTTAAAACGTGTTTGAATAGAGCGTCTCGTTTGGCCAACATATTTTGTTCACAATCCATGCAACTAATTTCGTAAATTCCACTTTTTTCTAGAACTGTAGTTTTATCCTTGGGATTTCCTAGTAAGCTTCTTATTGTGTTACCGGATTGATATACTAATTTAAGACCGGTGTTATTAAATACTTTGTGTAATCCTTTCGTATAATTAGGATTATAAGGAAATGATACAAATTTTGAGTCGCAGGTATCTTTTTGTCTGAAAAAGGTAGAATTCCGAAAGGTCTTTTGAAAAGAATGTCTATTTATCAGCTTATTTATTAAGCCTTCGTCGTAACCGTTTTCGCCAGCTATATTCCTAATCCTATTCTTTTCTGCTTCAAATCTTTCTTTGTTTAAGGGGAAATTTACTAATCTATATGTTAAAAAGTGCAAACTTGCAAGCTATGTTGTAAGCAATGAAAAGAGTCATTTGGAATATACCTGTTGGTGGCCGTGCCTTTTCTGTATAGGTCAAAGTCCAATTTATTTTTATTTCTTATAACTAAAGTGTCTAGAAATGGCAAAGTACCGTTGTTCTCTGTTTCATAAGTAAATTTAATAGTGGAAAATTTGTTATTTATTTTTTCCATAAAATTTTCAACACTAGTTACTTTAGTGTTGATTACTGCAAACACATCGTCTACATACCTGAACCATACTCTGGGGAAATACTCAAATTCTTTACTTATATCTGATTCAAATTTGCTCATAAATAGGTTTGCGATAAAAGGTGTTAAACTATTACCCATTGTGGTTTCTTCTAATTGCTGATAGTAGTTATTTTTATATTGAAAGTAATTTTGATTCATGCAGAGTTTTGTTAAAGATAGGTATTCTAAAGTCTGTTTGTCTTCTAGATTGTTTTTTCTTAGTAGTTCCTCCAGGTATTGTAAGGTATTGGGGATCGGCACACTAGGGAACAACGAACTAACATCAAACGAGATTAAAATTTCACCTTCTTGGAGTGAAATATCTTTAACTTTGTTGATAAATTCAAGGGAATTTTGAACAGAAAAACCTTTTTCCTTTATCGGTAAATTTTCAAACTCGTTTGCTAGCCATTTCGAAATGTTGTAAGTAGGTGATCCTACAGCAGAAACTATAGGTCTAACCGATTTTCCAGGCTTGTGGATTTTCGGAAGACAATACAGTTTCGGCATAGTGGGATTGCTTACTTGTAGTTTATATTTAATATTGTCAGTAATAATATTGTTACATTTTTTAATTGTGTTTTTTACTTCGTTAATCATTTTTGGTAAGGGGTTCTTTGGGACTTGTTTGTAGGGTCCATTTTTTATTAGGTTATCTACCCTTTCGAAATAATCTGTTTTATCTAATATAACCACTTTATTACCCTTGTCAGCCTTTAGATAGAAAACATCTTTTTCTCTCAAACTTTTAATTGTTTTATTGTGATTTAATGTACTATATAGGTACCTATAAACACAAAATCTCTAAATTATATGCCCAAGCACTTTTCCGAACAAATTGCCTATTTATACCGGCGAAAAATTGTTCATAACCCTCTTAATACACGACCCGACTGGCCGTTTGATAAAATCTCTGAACCTATTTACCACAAAAAACACAGGCTTTTTCGCAAATTTTAATACAAAAACAATAAGTTACCTGTTATTTAAACAAAAAATAAAACCTTCATCGCCGAATGTATACAAAGTATAGCAATAGCCGCCATTATGACGTCATCAGGCATACGATATCTCGCCTGTAGTAGAGGTCATTTTGGTTTGATGTGTTATTGACTTTCTATCATTTTTCGAGAAAATTGTGAAAAGTCGTTTATAAATTGTTAAAAAATATAATAAACTAGTAAAAGCATTATGCCGTTGAAGTGCTAGGTGTGAAAGTGTCGCGGGAGCATAGGTTAAGGAGCTACAGTAGATACGACAGTTACGTGTTAAACGGTTCGGAACTATTTGGAGTTTGGCGAGTCTGCGCAGATATGCACGCGACCAATAACCATACTTTTATATTGATTTTTCTTTTTTAATTTGTAATACGACCACTAGATGACTAAGGGTTAAATTCGCGATAACCGTACTATTGATTTTTTGTTAGTTTGTAATATGACCACTAGATGGTGCTCGCTTAAATTTCCGCTTTTTTTTAAGAACCCTGCACAAATTACATTGAAAATGGCTGTCGACTAAATATCATAATTTTTTTATATTTTGTAGTACTCGATCAACAAAGCACAAAAATAAAAAAAAACGAGATAGGGAGCAGGATTACTTACTTACTTTTTTTATTATAGCCTTAAAACACGTCAACTTTAAAGCTCCATATCTCAGAAAATAATCCTGCTCCTTATCTCGTTTTTTTTTATTTTTGTGCTTTGTTTATTGAGTACTCAACACATAAAAAAGTTATGACATTTAGCCAATAGCCATTTCCAATGTAATTTGTGTGGGGTTCTTTCTTTGAGCAATTTGTGTTTAGTTTTTAAAAATATGCTTTTTTACTAGACACAAAACAAAATTGTTACTTATGTTAAGTTAAAATAAAAAAGCATATTTTTAAGAAATAAATACAAATTACCCATAATAATGCACTTGTAGTACAAAACCTCTGGTTGTTTTATTATAAAAGATTATGGCATATTTTTGACAATAAAGAAAATATTGAAATTAACTCTGTGTTTCGGACTTCCATTGTCTATATTTTATTTATACACGACGTTTCGATCAGAGATTGTACTGATCGAAACGTCGTGTATAAATAAAATATAGACAATGGAAGTCCGAAACACAGAGTTAATTTCAAACACATCATTGTCTCAAACTTTTAAACAAAGAAAATATTACAATATGATCTTGTCTGTGCTTTTTTAAATATTAAATAATTTTCTTTAAAATATTTATATCTTGTTTTTAGTACATAAAAAACAATAAATGCCACTCTTTTGTATTCCAAACTAAATTTGTGAAACAGAAAAAAATAATTTTAATCTCAAAAAATTTTACTGTATATGTGGGGCAACCTATGGTAAACCCACACATTAGAAAAAGTCTTGGTATAAATAATATTAATACCCCTGGTTTGGAATACACAAGTGTCGCATTTTCTAACTTATTATTGATATCCACAAAAATTAGCCATACTAAACTTGATGAAATAAGGAAAGGGAGTTTTAACACTATATATATATATAAATGGTTAAATGGAGTCCAAATGCAAGTGTGGGGCATCACTCTCTAAGACCTCTGCGTCCAGTCTGCAAAATGTCCTCTGGAGCAAAATATTTATCACACACGTAAAATCTGTTATATATTTCATCAGCACTTAGTTTATTCGCGTTTAACGGCTTCACTATACTTCTGAAAAATTACAGGATTGCCTTTGGGGAAACGATGTCTTCCCGTTTTTTTATTGGGATAATGGCACGGTCTCCGCAGCTTTGAATAATCGACGGATAAAATCACAATTTTTTGAACAGAAATAATCACAAAATCACTTTTTAAACGCCTTGGCAAACCTCAGTTTTCAAAATGGAACTCATAAGTTATGAGTCATAACCGACATTCTGTCACATTTGTAAAAATGTGCCCTCTGAAGGACAACTCTAGAAGGGGTAAGAGGAAGAGCTGCAGATTTCTAGAAAGAATATTGCCAACCTAAATATTATTATGTTGGCAGTTCCTTTGCATGCGGAAACATAACCGCACTTTTCGCGAAAAATAATTATTGGCGGGAAGGGTGAAGTGACGGATCTATAGTTCCTTAATCTATGCGCGAGAGTTACGATGGGAGGCCAAAGGTTTCCGTTTTTGACTTCCGATCAGTGGGTCTATTCTTGAATCGAGAGAAAATTTGTTCCCAGGGAGTCGAATTCTCTCGCTACTATGCATCTCATTGGTCCAAATCTTCGGTTAAAATCGGTTTTTCTCACTTTTGCCGGATATTGATGGAAAGGAAAGTAATTCTCTTAGTCAATACCAATAGAATTACTTTCGATCAATATCGGGTAAAAGTGAGAGAAACCTATTTAAACCAAAAATTTGGACCAATGAGATGCCATAGTAGCGAGAAAATTTAACTCCCTTGGAGCAAATTTCCTCTCGAAGAATAGGCCCCCAGACGCCAATTTATCCAAAAAATGGGTGTATGCTATAAGAAGGAAGGATTTTTCAATTACGAAGAATTCCAGGGTAAGATTTGCAACAATTTATCCGTTTTATAGCTTATAAGACATAACCTACTGTTTTTTTTTCCTTTTTGTTATGTTTTGTTTAATGTCTATTTATACTCAGGTTTATTAGACCAATTTTTTTAGCCGCGTTTTTGTAGGGTTGAGGTTTAATTTTCTGATTTTCTTGTCTGAAAATGCCTGGAAAAATATGGCTGAAAACCATATGAATAAGGTGAATTTTTTTAAAATTTAAAATAATAAAGTTGGGAACCTATAACATAAAAAAAATTACAATAAAAACACATGTGTTTCAGAACAACACTTAGAAGTTGTAAGGCTTAGAAATCGAGCATCAATAAACCAAGTACTTTGTTACTTAACAGTATTAAGATAGTCCTTGGAATAGTTTATGGTGATGCTTCAAAAATTTTCCGGGTCAGACAAACACCTAGACTTATACATGCTCTAAATTATTTTTTTATGATTTGCACCTAAGAAAAAACGAAATTGAATGTTCAACCAAATTCTATACCGCTACTGGAGATGTTCTTGATGTCCAATTAAAAATCCCAAGTAGCACACGTCGTCCTCAGGACGTCCCATTAAGGGCCGAACGTCACGGTTCCAAAACGTACGTCCTGGGGACGTTTGAAGTGGGACCAAAGATCGGTTGGGAACACTTATATGTCCTTAAGACATCCCCAGGACAGCATAACTATAAAATTGGTTTGTACTTATTTCGAGATGTTGGTTTTGATTGGTTGCCATTTTATTTGGTTTTTATTGGTTTTTTAAGTTATTTATATTGATAAAATCCATTAATGCTCAAACCACCTAGGTCCGAATCCTACGTTCTGGGGACGTTTGACGTAGAACCAAAAATCAGATAGAACCATTCCAACAGTTTTAGGACGTCCCGAGGACATCCATACTATAAAATTGACTTATACTTATTTCGTAACTCGTTTTGATTGGGTCATATTTTAATTGGTTTTTATTGGCTTTGTAAGCTATTTATAGTGATAGAATCAATTAATGCTCAAACGCCACCAAAATACACGTTCTGGGGACGTTTGACGTGGGACCAAAAACCTACTATAAAATTGGTTTAATAAGTGTCGTTTTTTGGCGTAGAACTCATCAGTTTTTTCCATCGCCAAAATGCATTTCCAGTGACAGTTTTACAAACCTAACCTAACTTTGTTTTTATTTCTTATCCCCGGTTTATAATTCCTGTGTTATCTTATCCTTTTGTTGAAAGTTGCTTGGCAGTGTCCGAATCTTCCTCTAAGAGGAATTCTTCCAATTGAATATGGCACATTACCAAATCAGACTCCATCATTTTATTATTAAAAAACAAAAAAGAATAGCCGGTGCGCCATCCCAAGTAGCACACATCTGTCCCAAAAACGTCCTAAAGACGGCGTAGTTCCGAAAGCGGACGTACCTAAGTCGTCCTGTGAATATATGTCCTGCAGACGTTTTCTGTATACGTCCCAGGGACGCCTTTGTCGTACGTCCTATGAACTAATTATTTTGTAATATTGGACCTCCCAGGAACGTACTAAAAACGGCGTAGGTCCCAAAGCGGGCGTACCTAAGACGTCCTGTGAATATGTCCTGCAGAGGTTTTTTGTGTACGTCCCAGCGACGTTTTCTGTGTACGTCCCAGGGACGTCTTTGTCGTACGTCCTGTGGACTAAAGACGGCGTACGTCCCTGTCGGACGTCCTGTGGACTAATTATTTTGTAACATTGGACCGCCCAGGGACGTCCTAAAGACGGCGTACGTCCCGAGGATGTTCGAATGTCCGGAGGCGGACGTCTCAAGGACGTTTTTGGCACAGTTGTGTGCTACTTGGGATACCTCGCGACTGGTAATCATGTTTTATTTTGTTTTATACTACATAAGTAATAACCAAGAAGGGAATAAAGTAAAAATTCAATCCCAGGGATCAAAGATTCAGTTTATTCTTTAAAATCTGGGATTAAAAAGTACCTTTTTAATCCCTAAAGTGCATAAAATATATATTTTTTTAAATATTTACTTATACAAAAGTTATTATATTCAGTTTGTGTGTGCTAAAACATAAAAGTACATAAATGTATTTTTTATAAAGTATATAAGAGTATATACAAGCTATCATAGAACTCGTATTTTTGTTTTTTTGTCAATTTGACAACTATATTTTATACTCTGAAACTGTAAATCATATCAGCCAATCAAGGTGCCCATATTAAAATGAGTTCATTGGCTTTTTAGTTAAGAAGGTGTTGCCCGATCTGGTGACGCTTGCGCAATAAAGAAGTTTCACTTAATATTGAAATGTATAATCATAAAGTAATATACCTACGCAACAGAGGCGCATGGCCGGCCGAAATGGATCGCAGACTTGTGCGCGGTCCGCTTTGCGCCTCTGTTCCGTAGGTGTATTACTCTATGGTATAATTGTTTCCTAAACCATTGCACGAGAGAAAGGGGGGGGGATCGTATGACTTTCAAGAATACACGTTCAGAACACCTGAGAAAGATAAGGATCTACACACCTCCATTAACCTAGCGACCCCACCTCAAGAAAATCAAAATTTTGTCACACCATAATTATGTGCTAATTTCGTCACCAATCAAAAAATGTTGTGTTCCTCTGGTTTCAAAGAAAATCGAAAAAGAAAATGGGGTAGATAAGTTAATATTAACTTAGCAACCCCGCCAGGAAATATGGCGCCAAACTAAAAATTTTTGGTTTTAAAATTATGTGCTAAAAAAATCGAATTTTTCCTTTTTAAATTATATATTTTTTTTTAAAGAGTGGGGGGTAGGTAGGTTAATATTAACTTAGCGACCCCACATGTTTGGGTATCACGAAATTTAAAATTTTCAAAATCCAATATTATCTGCATATTATGTGCTAATGAGCAGAAAATTTTGTACTCGTCTGGTTTCCGAGAAAATCGAAAGAGGGCTAGGTAAGTCAATATTAACTTGGCAACTCCACCCTTTTTTCTTCTCTCGCTAAGGGAAGTAATGTAATCATCTAAAAATCGTGCTTCGTGATTTTCATGATCCTCCACGAATTTTGAGGTTCCGAATAGTGATAAGCACGAATCCACACGCCATCGCTCTGTCGTGTCGGTCGGTCTGTCTGTCGCCTACTTTGTAGACACTCTAACTCAAAAACCCCTGCACCAATTATAACAAAATTTTACATAGTGATTACTTGTGTTCCCAAGTAGCACAGAGTGCTGAAAATTAGTTGTAGAAGTGTTGCCACAGCCAAATCTGTAGCAATATGGCTTTAGCTGTTGCCTAAGGCAACACTTCTACAGTATTATAGAAAGGTTGTAACAGCAGTTTTTAACCCTAATTTTTTTGTTGTCACAATGTTGTGTGTAGCAATTTAGCTGTGTATTTTAAGCTTAAAATATAACTGAAATTCAGCATTTTTATACCGGCTGCCATTGTATCAAAGAACATATTTTTATAACTAAATAAAAATTAGAAAAAGAATATATGGAAAAGTTGTCATATTAATATATTAACTTACCTATTTGACATCATGATAGTCCGTAAAAAAGGCCATTACACGAGTAAATTCGGGTGCCCCGGGCAGTTTATTGATAAAACCCATCATTAATAACTCACTAAAGCACACGCGCCTCAAAAAATCAGCATATTACTGTTTTTTCTTTATTAATTTTTTATAGGTTATGTTAACCTTTTTTCAAGGAATTTCGTTCAAGTGTTAAAAATGCCTATGTTATGGATTATGCATAATTTGTATTGCACTATTTGGTAAAATAATGTATTTTTTCAATAAATAATTTTACATTCACAATTTTCTGTTTTCATAAAATAAATCATGGCCACCCAAAAAAAAAGAGAGGCTAAAACCCACTTTGCGTTCCGCGTTTTCATGGGTTGTTACATGAATGTGAGGTTAGAGATATAGTTTGATTTTATTAACTTTCTTCCCCATACAAATTTAAAAAAAAAAAACAAATACCCACATAGCAAGCCTTGGATATTGTATATTACAAAGATATTTAAAATTAGGATATACGTTTTGTTTGTTACATGTATATTTTATATATATTAGAAAAAAAACATGATTCGTTTCAAAAAAAGGAAACATGAACGGATATTTACTGTATATTCAGTATATATGCGCTATCGTACATCCTAAATATATGTTTTTTGTATATAAGCTTTATATTTTTTAACCGAATATCAGTTAATATTCTCTAAATAAAGTTTTTAATATTTTCCTCTGCATTTAAAATACTACATATTTTTTAAATAAAATTTATTGCAAGAAATTATATAAAAAAAAATATAATTTATCTGTTTTTTGTATTTAAGGCAGACATTTCCTAGCCCAATATCATTTGAATATTTGCACAATAAATATGCCCAAATATTTGTTTTGTGGAATGGAATACTTTATTAAATATATTATTGTTATAATATATAATTAAATTTTTTTAGCATTAGAGATCACAACATTTTTCTGCTTTTTTTAAATGTACTTAACCCAGATCCTCCTTGTTTTATATATCTTTAAAAAATCGTAGGTATATTGCTATAGTTAACATATTTTTTACGCGGGTTCTCTCCGAGTGGCCAAACTTGTCGGCGCACATGGTCCCTAGTCTTATATATATTTTCTTATCTCAGTGAATCAAAAACCACTAAATTGATAAAATGTATTCAAGGATTCCTTTAGTGAAGGAGCCTTAAATATTAACCACTTAGCGGTGTATACGATCCTGCAAGCTCGATTTTCCTCTACGCATTAGCGTGTGTACCATGTGGTTTCAATTCAACCAATCAGATACGAGATTAATAAATCCTTCCTCTGCATTGCAAATACGGAACTAAGCTTGTTTCGTTTGTTTATTGAGTTGTGCGCAGTGATTTTGTGCCGTTTTCTAAAGTTTTGTAGCAAAAAACAATATTTTTTATTATCGGTTGGATTAAACTACAATGGACTGTCCCCCTGGGAATTGATGATAAACGCGTTTGAAGTTGTTTTATTCGTGTGGGCTCAAAATGGTGGCGTGAGATGAAATAAATGCATATATATATGGCTGAATTTTTGAATTTCAACTTGACGATATATGTTGCTTTTCGACGTTGACGCACTGCGTAAAAAAGGGCCAGAGAAGGGTGAATGTCAATCAGGAACAGCAGGTGTTGTGTTATCTAAAGCTAGGTGTATACTGTAAAATTAAAAGAAACATTGACCTATATGGGAGGCAGTGTATTTTGCATTTTTGTTTCACAGTATCTAAAGTTACGACGGTTATATCTAAAGCGAAAACAACCTTTTTTAGGGTTTGCTGGGGTTGTATTGGTTGGTTTTCTTGTGAAAATGTAAAAAAAAACTGGTTTTTGTGTTTACCAAACATTAAATGAGAAAGCTAATAAATCACCTCGTAAATCACTGACACCCACATTTCTTTACATTTATAAAAGTTTTGTGCTGATTAATTTAAATTTATTTATGTGTATTGTAAAAGAAGAATCCTTTGGAAACTTTTATTTTTCTTTTTTCCTATTAGATCTCTAAAAGCAAATATGTAAGTTGTATGGTTTTATTTTTTGGTTCAGATGGACACTTGATGAAAATTTGGTTGGTTGTTTCCTCCATCTTTGGTAACTTTACATCTCTTGGGGACTGCAGGGTAAGTACATAAAGCCGATTACAGTTTTTTTATTCATAAATGGTGGAGTCAGAAAAAAATGCACCTTGCCAATTTTTTTCATATCAACAATCAGGCCATTTTATAAACATAAATAATTTAGGTAAACATTTCATTCTGATCTAAATCTGGACGAGGTTTCCGGAAATGAAATACCTACCTAAATGGAAACCCAAGAATAATATTATTATTATTATTATTAATTATTATTTCAAAGTTGTAGTTTTTATTTTTTCTGTATTTTTTATCCAAATAAAGTGAATTTAGCAGTACATAATTCATTTTATTGAATTATCTGTGAAAATTCCCTATATAAAATATTAAAGTTTTATTTTACTATTAGCAATAATTTAAGGATTTTGTGAAACTAAGTCTACTCAAAAATAAGTTCTGACCTGATAAAATCGTTAGGAATGGTAACTGTCAATCACCAAATTTCTATTTCAGGTGGACTTTTGATGGAAATATGGGTAGTTTTTACCATGCCTCTCAATTTTGAAACAACAAAAATTATATCTTTGGTTACTTTACACGGAAAAAGACAATAATCCTGGCGGCCATCTTAACATCTAGACTTTGCAGGGTAAGTAGTATAAACTGTCGGGAACTTTTTTTTTAATTCAGTTTAAAGCAAAATTGAGACGCTACAAAAGATTTTTTGTGAGTGTGTCTTTTTATAGATTGTTATTTTTAGTTTTTTATATATTATTAAAAACTAAAACGATGATGTCCGAAAGGTCCCATATAAAAGTGCTTAGGATATTCACGCATTAATTTGCCATTTTTTGAGTCTAAAGCACTTTTATAATTTTTTTCTTTACTTATATTTGTTACTAAACTTAAACATTACTTTTTTAAAAGTTTTGGCTTTATATTTTTTAAGAAAATTTTTGCCCATGGCATTTTTATAGTTTTTTTTATTATAAAATATTGCTTTGTACCACCAGCAAACTGAATAAAAACTGATTAAAAAATGAATATGCCACGTATTATCTATTTATAAAAATATTTTATTTCCAGATGTAGCTGCAGCAAGAAGAAATTCCCTTTCTTTACACACCTCACGAATACAAAGCTTCATATTGTTGTGAAAGGTCGAAAATTTGAAGTCAAATTATTTAATTTAAAAAAAGTCGTTAAAAAAAAACAAATGTTATAAACAAATTTAAAAATTTTTTTGTTTTAATAACTGGCAAAATATTTTCTTTCCATAAAAGTGATTATAAATTTATATATTAAATGTTTTTTTTTGTTTCAGAAGTAGTAAAATAAATAAAAAAAATAAGTTGAAAAAAAAAACTAGGTAGGATAAATTTGAAAATATTTTTGTTTTCTTTCGATATTTTTTGAAAACAATATTTCTTTTTAGCAGCCAACCTCAACGATTGTTATAAAAATTTTAGTTAATGATTTTGAAAATTTAAATATTCAAAATATTTTTTTCTTTGTTTCATAAGTTTTCCAAAATAATTTTCATAAAAATTTTAATAAATTTTTTCTTCAACATTTTCTTTTGTAAAAAACGGGAAATTTATTCTAAAGAAATATTTCTTACTCAAAATAAAAAACAACATTTAAGTTAAAAAAAAACCAACAATCACAAAAAAGTCTCTAAGTTCAAACACCCACTGTGTTCTATGTCACAGAGGTGTTGTTCCGTTCAAAAAATGTTGAAAACTAAAATCAATTTGCAGCGCTCCGAAAAATCATACTTGCGCTTCACCTTATTTGGTCAGTTAACTAGAATTTTTCATCACATGACCGCGAGACCGTGTTGATAGGACGTATATTCTTGAAAGTCGTACGATATTGGATCATTCTCTAAAGCGATTTATACCGCTCCCTGTTCAGAAATAGACTTCGAGCACGTAAGCCCGTTTTTTTTTCTGGGAATTCGGCGCTTACGTCACATTTTGCTATACAAGTAAAAATTGGCTTAAACAGAAGTTAGAATGTAAAAAGTGAAGTTTGGTTTGGTTTGTGAAATGTTAAAATTTTGGAAGCCCGGTATAAGAACTGTCGTGTGGAAGTTAAGAATCAAACGAATGCTGTAAAAATGTTAAAAAGTGTAGTATAGTGATTAGGCAGGATGCAAGATGTAAGTCGGATATTTCCTGGACTACTGTATCGGTCAGACTTTGTGTAATGGTAAATTTTCATGCAAAATACATGTATTAGTTTAGGACTGTTTGTTTAACCGAATATTATATCACAATGGATTTGAACTTTAGCAATGGCAATAAAATATCTATTATATTTCTGAAAATTCGAATTGTCTGTTTGTATGTATTACTATGCACACTAAAACGCTCATGTCCAAAAAAGTGTAAGAAAAATATGTGGCGTCTCTTAAGGAGTTAAAAGTTTTCCGCTCGAACTTTAGAAATATCCCTTAAGGGCCGTTGTTCATATTGTCATAAAAAACTGATTAAGGATGCTGTAGATAGAGACAGATATCAACCACCAAAAAGAATCGAGATAAACATGAGGATATGTACTGGTATATTGCCTGCGAGTGTTCTTTGCTCCCTTTGACTTAAACTAAATTTTTTAATGGAAAGCTTAATTCTGTATTTTCTAAATAAATTTTAAAAAAAATGTAATTCAACTGCTTAAATTAAGAAATGAGGAAAAAGTGTTTGTTTCTTATTAGAAAACCTTTTAAAATTTTAAACTGTTGTTGTTAAAAATTTTTAGCTGTCCAAGGCGTTTTTATTTTTAAAAAAATTAAATTTAGGCATTTAAGGTTTTTTTACTAACAAACAGCACTTTTTTACGTGATACCGTATATTTTTTGGATATATAAATAACATAAAAAACGATATTTTCTACCATTTTAAAGTACATCTAAAAAATGCTTATTTATGTGAGAGCATGTACGGATATTGTTGTAATATAAATGACAATATATGCAGGGTATATAGAAAACATATATACCTTATATATATGATAATATCAACTTGGTTATTAAAATAAGTTGCCATAAGAATTTGACAGCTAAAAAAGCAGCTTAAATAAAGCTAGCTACTTTACAGCAAAAACGTAGTTGCCGCAACGTTGTAACAGCTAAAGGATAGCTGTAAAATCTAAAGTGTACAGACTGTGCTACTTGGGTTGTCCCCTATTACACCCTTCGGAGCTACCCTCAAAAAACTTCATCTCTAAAAAAAATATTTTTTTTCTCACCCCCAATTAGCATTTGGACGTCATTTCGACGTTGCCGTAGACAACCTCACGTCAGGAATCTACGTCAGATCGACCGCGCACCGACCCAAATTTATACCAAAATGGGGAATGCAAATCGGGGTTGTACCGACGTAACCATACGTGGGTTCCATAGAGGGAGTACAGAAATTTGTACTACAAATTAAGTCGTGCTTAGTGCAAATAGCTCAACGACTGGACAACAAACTTAATTAATATTTTTGTCCAAATTTAGGAAACCCCTACACTTTCATTCGAAATAACAACCCAAAGGGCAAAAAAATATTCCTAGATTTCATGTCAAAATTATTACATGCCCCATGAGAACATTAAGACTTAACTTGTGCGAGCTTAAAAACCAGGCTAAACACCAAAAATTACCAACGCACTTCACTTTACTGACACACATGAGCAATGCAGGGCCGAAAATACACGGTCGCCAGGAATATATAAAATATTTTATTGAAAAAAAAACTTTACCATTCTTTTTAAAATATGCCTAAATTATGTATTTAGTCAGTCCAGCAATATTTTATTGCAAGGTTTATGGGATTTTTTACACAAAACTACAAAATTTCCGATCGGCTTTATTATTTATCCACAACTACAGCAAGGAAAAGATGGCTACGTCAGAGAATTCCAGTAAACTTGCCCGATTTCCACTGACACTCCAGGTAAAATAAAAAAAAAATTCATAAAATTTTTTCAATTTTTTTTGCGTGTTGCTAGCTGCTACGGTTGGTGAGTTACAATTTTTTTAAAAGTTTGATCCCCCCTCCTACCCTCTTTCCAACCCCTACCTCCTTCAAAAACTAATCAGCTCTGCGTCTGGTGACAAAGAATTTTTGTGCCAAATTTGATAAAAATCGGTCAAGCGGTTTTTGAGTAATCATGTTACAAAACTTATTTTTAGTGGAAATGAAAAAACTTTTTTTGACGATCCCAATAGCCTTCATACTATGTATGGATGGCTAAAAATGCAAACCTTAAACCATACAAGTAGCTAGGAGAGGTTATATGAACCTTTTGCAGTTTGATATAAAAGCGGGTGGTACCCTTTAAGGGTAGACTCTTCCTCTTGCACTTTTCCTGTATTTTTTTGGGTGAAATTTTTATCAAAAAATACTATTTCAAAAAATTATGATCTACGGAAAACCCTGAGGTAACAACCGGTGTGAACTTAGCGGCCAAAGTTAGCAGCTAAAACGACGGAAACAGCCGAATAACCAGTGGCGACTCGTGATATTAAAAAAGATAGCTACTGCAGCAACTCTTAAAGCAAATACATAAACAGGATGGGCTTTCTTGCATCATCTTTTATATTAAAATACCAATATTTTGAGATATATTAGTTCACCCTGGCTGCCGTGCAAAGGGTTGAAAATAAGGGATGAAAATTATTAGGTTTTAAACCAAGTACAAGAACAGGATGGGGTTTTCTGCACCATCTTCTGTATTGAAATACCAGTATTTTGACATGTCTTGCATCACCCTAGCTGCCGTCCGAAGGGTTGAAAATAGCAGTATTGTTTGTAAAAGAGAATCTCCACATATTTTTTTAGTGTTTGGAACGAATTTTAGCAAATACTTTTTAATTTATTATGGTTTTCCCGTTATTTTTTATATTTTTGATAAGCGTTTGAACAGCGTAGGCGTGGGTAAAAATATGCCTAACTCTTGTGGAAAATGCCTTTTTTGCACTTGTTAGGTAAATCACAATTAAAATTTTGTACTCTATGGCAAAAGACCTTAAAAAGGTATTTTGGGCTGCTTGTAAAATTTAGATAGCCGTGGGACGACGTACTATTTTTTTTACAGCATCAAACAATTATAACTGGAAATGGTTCATCTCCCCACAGAAGAACACAATAGCTTGAAAACTCCTTAGGATTTGCGAGTTTTGCCAGAATTCGAAGTTTTATTACTAAGACAGTGAAAAAAAATCTTGCAAATAAACCAAATAATTTTTTATTTATTTATTTTCTATTAGTATCAACGGACAAAAAATCAAAGAACCCCGTTAATTTCTTATGAAGCCTTGGCAATTTTTCAAATTTCAAATAGGTGGGGCCAGAAAATTTTTGTTGGGTTCAGGGTGAGCCAGAAAATAAGGTTAAAGTTTAAAAATTAACTATTTTGTACGTCACTCAATCCTTGTTTTTAAGAATACTATGAAATCGAGAATAAGTTTCAGGTGTTGTTTGATAAAGCACAACTAACATTTTTTGTATTTACACCGCTGCATTTATACATAGCAGCTTACAAAATTGTTCAAAAATGGTCAAAAATTGTTAATTTTGCGAAATATTTATGATGGATGTACCGACCCATACAAAAATATGAACTTTTCATTTACCTACTAGGATAATAAGTTAGGTAGTGATATACCCAGCAAACATCGGATTACTAAAAATGTAAAATATTTACTGTACAAAAAAAAGTACTTTTTCTGGCATAGCAAAACAATTTAAGACGTGTACATCATTATTAATAATTAAATATTACCATCCAACTTAAAATATATTTCAGCCCCCCCCCTTACTAACATTTTCTGAAAACATGAGCATGCAGTAAATGTAAAATTTGTATCTTTTTTAACTACCTACTTATTATCCTAGTAGTAAACTGTAAAAGAAAAGTTCATATTATGTAAAATCCTTTTTTTTGCATTGTTTCAGGTAGTCATGAGTTCTGGAAAACTGGAATAGACTTTTCTAGTGTGTTTGTTAAATGATTTTTTTTCTACAACAAAACTAAGTGCCTGGAAAATGTAATAATTTTAAAGAATAAAAAAATTACATAAAATTGTGATCCTTATTATTGCAAATTGGACAGCTGCGTTAAACCTGGTTTGAATTTAATTGTTGTTTAGAATGTGCTTTCATAATAAACTAAAAATATTAAGGTATCACATTCTAAACACCAATTAAATTTACACCAGGTTTAACATTGCGGTGCAATATGCCATCGTCAGTGAGTGGTGGTAAAATCTGGACGGTAATTATGCAGTATACGGTTTTCTGCCATTTTTGATTTTTTTATGAAAAATTCTTTATGGAGGCACCTACTAGAGTCCCTAGGACCCCAAATCAGCCGGTGCCGGTTGGTTTTTTTTTAATTTTTTTTTGTGTTTTTTAAAACTTTTTTCGCTAAAAGAACCCAATCCAACACAGCCCAACCCAACCTATTCCAACCCAATCCAAAACAATCAAAAAAACACATTACAACGCCCTCCCCTGGCACCCTTTTTTCTCTTAAAAAAAAACCGGCGCCGACGGATTCGGGGTCCTAGGGACCCTAGTAGGTGCCTCTATAAAGAATTTTTCATAAAAAATCAAAAATGGTAGAAAACCGTTTACTGCATAATTACCATCTGTATGGCCGAAAGCGGTAATCCCCTGCGGCTGATGTTCGGAAAGAAGGTGGCACACCCCCGGTATCCAACTCGCGGCCACCTGGAGGCAGAACGGACAAAACGTTAAGCACGCCGCTTCGGCGGGTATCTTCGGCCCAAATCCGTCATTTCGGAAAGCCTTCAGTTTGCCGATTTTGGTCCGTCGGGATTTGGTTTATTGGGCACCAAATATATATAACCTTAGGAAGAAACTTTTTATGCAAGTAGGAAATTGTTGTACTAAAAACGTGTCAAAAGTGCCTTTTTCGCCCTTAACGGACATCGCGTGCAGAAAAGTATCACTTTCCGCACAATTACCAAAAAACCAATATGAAAAAAATAAGCAAATTCGATTAAAAATAGTGGTATTTTGTAAAAAGAAGATACCATGTTATAGGTACCTATTATATGATGGTTTTTCGTTGTCTAAATAAAATACGTACAAAAGTATATTTTTACATTTTTAATAAATACAAAAAAAAATCTTATGTGGAGTATCTACCTATGTAAATAAATATTATAAATAAAAAGTTGTAATAAACATTCATTATTTTTCCTATGTCTAATATAATGTTTTAAAAATTTATATTTATACCGGGAACGCTTGTACTATTTATAAACAAATCTCGGCAGAAAAAATAAGCTGACTTCAGATAGTATCAAAACTGTAAATATAGTTATAAATAAATATCATAAATTTTGCTACTCAATATATAGGATATTTAAAAATGTTGCAGCTAGGGTTGGTTCATTATACCAAATATAGTGTAACTAATTATAAGTGCTTACCATACTGTTGTAAAAATATCAAAAAAAAAACTTATTTCTTTCTTATATTTATTAAATACATTTTGTATTTATGGCAACACTAGTTGCACGCCTATGGCGGCCTCTGACAAGATGGCGTCGGAAAAACATATGATAACTAACCTGTGAATTGTTTGGTTTTCACCTGCAATCTCCAGTTTTCGTCACACTACGCACTTTTTCATATCACTTTTGCCACAAACACTTAAAAGTCTATTAAAAAAATCTTAAGAACTGTCCAATAATTTGTAAAATATACCAAAACCTCGATTATGCTAAAGCTACAACGCCGAAGAGAAATAAATGAATGGAGCAGCGTACAAACGGCTGACCCGACACAAATGCGAGGTTGTCACATTGATGTAGGTTTTATTCCCGATATATATTGGGAAATAAAAATAATTATTCTTTCGGCGAAAATATGCATTTTATATGATATTTCGATCGAAAAAATGAGGTATATAGATATATATATACACATATTTCAAGTACCACAACATGTACCTGCACATTATAAATTCTTTATTGATTTAAAATTGTGAAGATTCAAAGAAATTTAAATGCAATTATATATTATACCTAAATTTATTTATGTAATTGAATAAAAATAAAGTGTTTCTCCATTTTTTAAAAAACAAACCGAATAATTTGCATAATTGTAGGTAAATGATAAAAAAGTTATAAAAACATTACGTTTAGAGATACAACTTTCAGCGCAATCTGGCATCGTCGCCAAATTTTTTACCTTATGTCTGATCGCAACCGTGGTAAACATAATAGGGATATTTTGGAACGCTTATTCGACACTTCGTAGTGGTTGTAGTAATTACTGCGTAGCTGCGCAGTAGCTAAACGTCATTCCATTGTGGTAATTAACCACTACCCCGTCCCTAAGCTACGAATCCATTTCGTTGTGGTTGTGGTTATTTTTTTTGGTTAATTTTAAACAATTTTGGCTGAATTAATTTTAAAAATAATAAAATATTGCCAGGTTCCAATATATAAAACAGTTATTTTGTAAAATTAAGCCCAATTTTGTGTTTTTCCTCATCTCTAATTTTTTTCACAAGTGACAGTTTTTAATGTTTTCCAAAAATTCTTGTAAAATCGATGCGTGGTAGTGGTAGTGGTTATTAAACACTAACACAGGAGCTGTCAAAATTTTAAGCATTCCAAAATTTCCCTAATATCCCTTATTAAGTTTTACCTTTATGGTGCAAAAGGTCTCTAATGTTTCATCGGCACCATCTTAAAAAGACCAAAAATATAGAAGGAATCTTTTCACAAATATATTTATATAAAAAATCCTTGTGGAAAGGGTGGAAAAACAAAAATAGGGAAATTTTGGAACGCTTAAAATTTTGACAACTTTAACAACAACAATATCAATTTTAACAGAGTTTTTGAAACACATTAAAAACTGTCACTTGTAAAACAATTTAGAGATGAGAAAAAACACGAAAATTGGGCTTTAATTTTCCAAAATAGGTGTTTTATGTGTTGGAACATGGTAATATTTTATTATTTTTAAATTAATTGCGCCAAAATTCTCTAAAACTAACCAAAAAAATAACCACAACCACAACAAAATAGATTCGTAGCTTACGGCAGTGGTAGTGGTTAATTACCACAACGGAATGACGTTTAAGCTGATCACACACAAAATTGCATAGTGCATAGCATGGCTGCATAAAAAGTTCAACCTTATGGAAATATATCTATGTATATGCAATATGGCGGCTCCAAATCCGTCTCTGATTGGTCGAACTGTTATGCTATGTGTTATGCAAGTTTGTGTGTGATCAGCCTTAGCTATTGCGCAGACGCAGTAATTACCACAACCACTACATAAGGCGCGTTTCTGCGAGCTTAACATAGTTACTATTATTTTCTCTTTCTAAATGCATTCGTCTAAGAGAGATCCAGCATACTACACCATCACAAAAAATACCCTCCTTTACACCCTTCGACCCCGCATATCTGTCAGGGGATAACTCTCTCAAAAAGGTAGTTAGACAGCGGGGTCGAAGGGTGTACAGGCGGTATGTTCCTGGTATGCTGGGTCTCTCTCAGACGAATGCATTTAGAAAAAGAGAATATTAGTAACTATGTTAAGCTCGCAGAAACGCTCCTATAATGTCAAATAAGCGTTCCAAAATCCATTAATATTTTAAAAAAATATATTTTTTTCCTGGCCTGCAGATTATCTTTTTCCGGCCTGGGCCAAGTAAAGTGAAAAAACCCATTATATTTCTATGGAAAAAACCTACTAAACGAAAAGAAGTAACCACCAAACACTACAAAACAACCTCAAATGCTACTCAAAGTCTACAAATAGTGTGGTTCCAAAGTTTCACTTTACTTAACCCAGGCCGGAAAAAGATAATTTGCAGGCCAGGAAAAAAATAGTTTTTTGTAAAAATATGGCCAAAATGACACCACCGAACGAAAAAAACCCAACTACCAAACGTTTTTACGTTAAGCCCTATGCCCACCAACGCGTGCCCATGCAGGGTTTTTTGACACAAGGGGTTTTTTGAAGCACGCGTATCGACCTTGAAAATGAAGGTTGAAAAGTTGCATGCCTTTTCTGTCCACACCTATGCATCTTTTTCACACAGAATAATAATAGGTTAAATCTGGTGGATTTTCTGGTTCCAAATATTGATCAATAAATGTCTTGGGGTCTGAACTAAAAGAAGTATATTAAATTGTCGCTAGATGGCGCCAGATTACATTTTACCAAAAATGTGAATAATAAAATTTTATAATTATTATTAATATTAAAGGGCCGAAATAATTTATTTTGTTCTTTAGTTTTTTAAATATTGTAATAAATGAACGACCTAAAAGAAGACACAAAAAAATCCCAAGTCCCTACTTCTTAAATTTTAATTTTGAGTTAAATTTTAATATTAATTTTTTAGTCGCTAAAATTAAATTTTTATTAAGATATCTATCCGTAATAATTTAAACCTGTTGTGAATAATTAAATTTAAATAAAACACTATATTATCGATGAAAGTAGTAATATTAAAAATTTCCATAAAGAAAAGTCCTAAAAAAATTGGCTAGGCACTATAATTATTTCCTCTATAGCTAAGTGCTGAACTGTATGTAGAAGAATGTATAATAAAAACTTGTGTGACTCACTTAACTTAACTGGCAACTTGTTAATTGTGGTATCTGAAATAAATAAAAAACATATAACAGAACAAATATTTTTTATATAAAATGTTGGCCTATTTAGTATACAAACCCAGGCAAAAAACCCCATAAATTCTCATGAAAGTTGGTGAGTTTTTGTATTGTTTTATAGCTGTAAAACTCATATAGAAACAACAAAATTTATGAAATTTATCTTAGTTTTTTTACAAGTTTGTTCCACATACCACTTAGAAAGCATATAAAACCTGATACTGATTTATGGAAATTTTTATAGGTATATCTCAATATATTTAGTTACATCATAATTTAAATAATCTAAAAATGGATAAACTCATCCCATATTAAAGTTCTCTTTTTGTTGTTGACACGTTGGCACATTATGGAGCTGATGAATACTACATCTTTACAACTGTACAGTTGTTCACTTTCCATACTTCCTGGCTTTTAAGTTGATACATGCATGATGACGACATTGGAAAACGGTTAATTTGCTAAATTTTTTTCAAGTGGGTTTATTTTGATGGCAGGAACCAACACACAATTGTAGTTCTTGGCCTAAAAATAAAAATAAAGTTACAGATCAAGCAGAAAAACTCTAGCCAGAGAGTATGTGAGGATATTTATGGGCAATTAGAATAATTTACATTAATTGACAATAGGTAGGTACACAAGATTTGTCTGTTGTTAGCACCTCGGCGAAATAATTTTTTTAAATGGGATAAAAGGATAATAGACAATATGTTTGCTCATCTCTTGTTCATTCTTTTTGAAACTATAAATCGGAAGGTTTGTTCTAGCTATAGAGCCCCAAGTTGAGATATTGTAACTACCTATATGTGTTATAATATTAAATAGCTTAAACTGTCACTTTATAGTTAGTACGAGAGGCTAATTAATGATACATATAGACAGTGTTGTTCAATCTCACACTGCAACAAGAGCAGCCATCAAGAGTGATTCCAATCTATAAATTCAAATTAACTACAAGCTTTGGCTTAAGTACGACAGTCACCTCCACCTTCGTACTTGGGAGGGGTGGGAGAAAGGGCTTAGTGGCTCAAGTCACCGCCAAGAGCCATTCAATATCACAACCTAAAGATTGAATTTTTTCCCAAAATCAAAAAAAAAAAAAATGATGTTATGTAGAATATGCTAATGTGCAATCCCCCCCCCCCGCCCACAGAAAAAATTTCTACCAACCACCTGGTCCATATCTTTTTTACACAGGCTGTTGTAGTTTATAAGTACGACAGTCACCTCCACCTTCGTACTTGGGAGGGGGGGAGAAAAGGCTTAGTGGCTCAAGTCACCGCCAAGAGCCATCCAATATCACAACCTAAAGATTGAATTTCTTCCCAAAATCAAGAAAAAAATGATGTTATGTAGAATATGCTGATGTGCAAGCCCCCCCCCCCAGAAACAATTTCTGCATATGCCACTGGTCTGTATCTTTTTTACACAGGTTGTTATAGCTTATTATCACAAATGCTTAGGTTACAGCAGTCGGGAAAAACCTGATCTTCTCAATTTTTACAAGAAAACCAACAAAATTGACTGACCTAATCGAAACCCAATACTAAAAAGCACTAACCAAAGCAACCCAACCACATAAACAGTAAATTGTCATAACTTTTGCCACAGCCTTAATTAGCATATAAATTAATTAAGTACTTACTATGGTCTTGGATCCACAACATTTATTTCTTGTTGAAGCAGCTCTCTCAATCACAAAAACTTTTGCAAAACAGACAAAAAACATGGAAATTTGACAAGAGAATGCCAATCTGGAAATAATTTTAACATTTAAAAAAAAAAGTCCCTAGAATTCCCCAGAAATGCATGAGATTCTAGTGGACAAATAGAACTTGTTCTATTTTCAATGTTGGCATTACCGCGTGTATCTAAAAATATATTTTTAATTTTTAACACGATTTCTCAGGATAATTCTGAAAAATAATTTATTTGCTGCACTTTCCTGGTAAAACTGTTTAAATTACTCAATTTTCTTTCATTTTATCGAAGTTTAAAAAAAATATTTTAGGTTATCTTAAACGTCAAAAACGAGACACGCACGAGGTGTTGCCAACATAGGTATTTCTAGAAAATTTGGGCAAAAACGCATGCAATTTCATGCATTTCTTGTGAGTTTCGTGGAAACGCGCCGGTGTGAACAGGAAACGCCGAGTGCCCACCCCGCTTCAAAGCACCCTGCATGGGAACGCGTAGGTATGCACAGGGCTTTAGGCGCGTTTCTATGAGCTTAACATAGTTACTAATATTCTCTTTTTCTAAATGCATTCGTCGAAGGGTGTAAAGGCGGGTATTTTTTGTGATGGTGTAGTATGCTGGATCTCTCTTAGACGAATGCATTTAGAAAGAGAAAATATTAGTAACTATGTTAAGCTCGCAGAAACGCGCCTGTTATTGTCCACCATGTTACCAATTTTTGTAGTTCAATTCGAAAGTAGGGTGCCAACTTCACACTAGGGTTGCCATATTGGTGATTTATACTGGCGCCGCCTCCCGTTGCCGTCGCCGCCGCCACCCGCCGTCTACCGTTCGTAGCAGCAATTTATACTGCCGTCGCGTCGTTGCGTTGTTTTAACCTAGAAAACATCGTTTTTGTTGATATTTTCTCCAGTATTAGTTCTTCATATAGGTCACTCAGCTGGCTTTCTTCTGTATCACTCATTTTAAAAATAAAAAATTTAGTTCACAAAAAGAAAACAATCAAAACAAGTTGGGTAAGTTAGGTTAGAATTCTTGACAAACAAAACAAAGAGAACAATAAAAATCACGTGACCACTCAACATGCTTTTCTATTGGCCGGACTACGTGTGGCTATGGACGGCAAACGAAAAAAGACAAACTTGGCTCATCTCGGGCGGCAGCCAGCGGCGGGTCGACGCAATGACGGCAAGGTATAAATAGAAGTAAAGGGTTCCCATATATTGATGTTTCCCAGCGCCGACGCGAACTCAGACGCAGACGGCGGGCGGCCAGTATAAATCAAGCTATATTCTTATTTTTAAAAAACGAGAGTTTTGAAAATTAAACTAAAAACTATTTTGATTTTCAAAAAAACCAATAGTGCAAACTTGCTTTTTTTCTTACTTCATGTTTTGCAGTTAATTCAATGCCAACTTCACCTCAGTCTAGTTTCATCTCCCGAACGCGACTCTGCTCGATAGCCCCTCAAACCAAACCTCTTTCGAACTTGTAGGTTATGGTAAGATGCAGTAACGAAGCAAAAACTCGCCTAGAATCAAAACAGAAAACAGCTGATTTAAAAAAAAATAGGTTAGAAATAGTTTAAAATATTTTTTTTTTGTAAAAAGAAATTCGTAGTAATCCGGACGTTATTTTTAAAATGAACAAGTTACTTTCAACAACTTTTGTTTTTATTTTATTCCTTAGTTGTATATGTGCCAAAAAATCAAAACACGGTGAAAAACCAGACTGGGCCAAGAAAGATATTCGAGATTTTACTGACGCCGATATGGAGCGGCTTTTGGACCAGTGGGAGGCAAGGTTTTTTTTTATTTGAACACTATACTGCCGTGTTAATAAAGAAGAGCGAATGCTACAAATTTGCGATTTTCACTTTTTTGCATTTCCATATTCTATATCATCATAGGTATGGGAGTGTCTAAAGAGCCGACAATTCGGCTTAATAGTCGTGAGACTAAAGAGCCGACAGTATATATTTATTATGTGTTTTTCATATTTTCGTTTTTTTTAAAATATTTTAAACTAAATTAACCCAACCTAAACGAAACAGACTCAAACCAACTTATTAAAAGTCAAAACAACCCAAAAAAACACATTTAAACTAAATTAACCCAACCTAACCTAAACAGACTCAAACCAACTGATTCAAAGCCAAAACAACTCCAAAAAACTCTACAACCACTACATCTTTTTTTGGCATAAAAAAATGGTGGCACCTTTCTAGGGCCCCTAAAGGGCCCTGAATCCTTGTCTGGCGTTTTTTTTTAATGCAAAAAAAAAGGTTTAGGATGGGTTAAAGTGTTTTTTTTTTTTGGTTGGTTTAAATCTGTTTCAGTTGGGTTTATTTCTTCTTTAAATTTCAAATATTAAAAAAACGTTAATTAAATTCAGAGAATGTGCCATGAAATCAACTTTCATGTCGAAGAGCAAAAGCAACAGTCTGTAGGGAATGGGCACTTTTTTCAGTCCAAATAATAATTAAGAAGGTGAATGACACACATTTTCTGCACATTTGCTGCTTTTCCTTCATATTTTTTCTGATTTTTTAATACAATCGCTAGGAGACGCAGCAGCCATTACACATTCGCTGTTCTTTCTTAACAGTGTATTTTTCGGGCCTGTTATCAAGTGTGCAAGCAAATTAGTGTGAATTCGTTCTTCAAAGGGTAAACAGTGGTTTTTTTAAAAATGTTAATATGAAAGTGCAAAATAATGGGAGAAAAGGTGTGTATTTATATTGGCATAAAAATTGTGTTTTAGGGTTAGGCGTTAGGTGTTAAAAATTTTAAGTATTTAAGAAAAGCCTTTATGTGCTAGCTTTAACCTAAAAATATAAAAATTTAAAAAGTGAATGGGCAGGTAATGTTGGTAATAAACAAAATTTCTTTTGTTGGTACAAGATGGGATTTATAGCCCAAAATATGATGTCAATATTAATTAATAAAAAACATTGGCATAAGAAAATTTTGTTAAAAAAAAAGTTAGCACTTGGACAATTTACTCAGAAATAGTGCACCCCAGGTGAAATTTTTATGAATTTGTAAAATTTTTGGTTTGCAGACTGCGGTACCATTTTGTTTTTATGTAAAGACAGCTTCAAAATCTACTTCTTGTTTTTTATTATATAATCATACTTACTAACAAACTTAGCAAGTTACAAATAAATAAATGTTTATTTTACAGTCAAGCCATTTTACAATAAAAAATTCTTCAATATATAATTTAAGATCACAGATATATAATGTATAACTTATTTTTTTTTTTTTTGGAATGAGGGAGGTCCTGACAAAGAAACAAGTTACTTAATATTTATATTTATTAGCTTACTCACATTAAATCTACTCAGTGATACTTTAGGGAAATAGCAAAAACTGGGAGCAGGCATAGTAATTGGATTAATTTTCTCACTAGATTTCCCAGAAGGTTGCAGGACTACTTTTATTGCTAAGAAAACATTGACTTCTTTATGTATCTTTGTGTGCAAGTCTTTATTTTTTGATGAAACCAACCCACAAAAGTTTTAAATTATCATTATACAAACATCGTCAATATTGTTTCCTGTACAAATAAGTAATTATTTTGTTTTACAATTTTATTTTTATGTTTATCTATACAATTTTATTATGTTCGATATAACTAAGAACTTTTAAGTATGTTTTTATTTTTTTAGTAGATCAAAAAATTTTGACAAAATGCCAGAAAAGTTTATAAAACTTAACAAACAAATTTTGTGTCATAATTTTAAATTGTAAGTTATTTAGAAAAACTGACATGTACATTTATAAATAGATAGAGAGGTGGTGGCAGTAAAACCTTAATCATTTAAGGTTTATATAGTTTTGATAAAGACACACCAATCTACTTACCTCAGGACTTAAAAAAAATCAAATGGTACCTGGCGTTTATGAGTAGTTAATATTTTTCCAAATATTTATGATACATCAAAAAGTTAGTCATTTCATCCCTTTTATAATTAGTGCTTTTATGTTAAGGTCCTCAGCGAGATCAAAAAAAAATGCATGCCTCGAGGTGGGGGCTTTTTAACAGGGAGGTCCCAAAACTTGTAAAAAATAATAGCTATATGAAATCATTTCATCTCTTCATATTTCAGACAGGGCAAAACAAGCAGTTGGAGCTGTTCTACCCTTAATGGCTAAAGCCAAACTAGAATGCTGGAACTCTAGAATACGATTATTTGAATCATTGGTACTATGTATTCCAATACATAAATCTGGTAAAAAGAGTGATCCAAAAAATTACAGGCCCATTAGCCTTACCTCTGTGTGTTGCAAAATATTTGAGCAGTTGATTTGTAATTATATTAGGGGACAGTTCGACATATCAAGCTTTTTCTATGGCAAACAATATGGGTTCCGCCCATCATACTCATGTGAAACGGCCCTTCATACGTTTACACAAAGTATAACTCAGTCTCTTGAGAAAAATTACCAGGTTGACACTATTGCATTGGATTTCCAAAAAGCCTTCGATGTTGTTCCCCATGATAAACTAATGGTAAAAGTATCCAAATTAAACATTGATAAGCGAGTGACCCTATGGGTACAAAGCTTTCTTCAAGGTAGGACGCAACGTGTTATGGTAGATGGGGCCCTTTCAGCTGAGAAAGAGGTTACATCTGGTGTCCCGCAAGGAAGCGTTATTGGACCCCTGGCTTTCCTAATTTTTATAAATGACCTGCCCTTGTCTGTGGAATCCACTGTGTTCCTGTTCGCAGACGACTGTCTGATTTATCGAGAAATTAAAGATTGGCAGGATGTTTTGGCTCTTCGGAGAGATTTGCTTGTTATTGAGAAATGGGTGAATTCCAACGGAATGAGGTTGAATGTCTCCAAAAGCCAATTCATCACCTTTGGCAATAAGAAAATCATGTCCACATATAGGATGGCAGGGGCTGAGTTAGAATTAGTTGATTATCTTAAGTATTTAGGCGTACACTTGACCCCAAACCTCCATTGGGAATTCCACATCACTAAACTAGTAAGAGATGCCTATAAAATATTGGGCTTTGTAATGCGAAATTTAAAGGGGGCTTCTAGAGGGGCTCGGGCAAAAGCTTATCTGACATATGTTAGGCCCAGTCTGGAATATTGCTCATCGGTCTGGCATCCGCATCAAGCAGGGCTACAAAACGAAGTAGAGAAAGTCCAACGTAAGGCTGCAAGATGGGTGTACCTAAATTTTAAGAGAGATTTCAGTCCCACTTTAGCTCTGGAGACATTAAAATGGCCTCCTTTACTTAAGCGTAGGGAAAACTTTTTAAAGGTTATGATATACAAAGTACAGACAGATCTACCTTCCTTGCGGGAACTCAAGGGTGTGCTGCAACCACCTTCCTACATTGGTAGACACGACCATCTTTTTAAAATAAAGCCACTAAATCTTAAAAAACCTACAGGATTCTACTCACCATTGAATGTGGGTGTGGGACTGTGGAACAAACTAGACAAGTCAATCTTTGAGGATGGGTTCCCCAGTCTCCTCTCATTCAAGAAAAAGTTAACAAATTAGTAAGCAGATCGCCTAGTCTTTTTTTGTCTTTATCTGTATTACTTAAGTTTTAGATTTATGTTTTTGTTGATTATGTATTTTTGTTTTTTTTTTTGTATTATGTGCAACCACCAGCCTACATGGCTAATGTTTGTAAATTTGAATAAATAAAAAAAATAAAATAAGCCTTTTAACAAATCGTCTGCCAGTGTGGGGCCAGCGCTATGTTAATACTATAGAGAGGGTTCAAGTTCTTTTCTTCAAAAAATTAGTACACCTACCTGTAAGCAAGTCTGACTCGGTTGTAAGAGTTGAATTAGAGAGGGTGAATCTTCAGTACATGTTGGTAAAACTAACAATAAACTGGCTAATTAAAATTCTTGAAATGGATAACACCAGGCTCCCCAAAATATGTTCTGTTAGACAATTAGAACTTCTTAATAACTCAAGCACTGCATACAACTGGGCTTGACAAGTTAAAGAACTTCTTGACTTTATCGACTTTGAAATACCCTGGTCAACTAATATTACCAGCATCTTTTTCAAAAGAAACAAAAAAAATATTGAAATTATACTTTGACAAATTACAGTTCCTAGACAAAAACCAAGCATGCAGATCAATATATTTAACCCTAAACCCCACCTAACTTACTAAAAAAAGAAACAACCATTTTGTTATTTAAAAGCTCCCATAAAGGTTTTGCGCATAATTGCACAACTTAGTTACCAATAATCATTTTATTAAGTTAACAAACAAAGGTTCCGCATATCTTATAAAACCAAATTATATTTGCACAATCTGTAATCTTAAAAAATGCGAGACTTTATTTCATATTTTATTTGAGTGCCCGATCTATGCTTCAATTCGCTTGTCACATGAGTCTTTATCATCCCCAGATGACAAAGTCAACGACCTAAACCATATTAATATACAGAACGCCAAACAAATTTACTAATTTATTACAGGTATTCTTAAATTACGATTATTTATTATCAATAAGTAAACTCAGAACAAATGAATACCTAATACTAGATTTTTGTGAAAATTTTTAATATAAAATATTAGAAAACGAACTTATTAACATCATTCAAACGGATAATTTTTTTTTTCTCAATTTAATTGTTGTACGAGTTTTTGCAAACCCATTTTTGTTTTTTTTTTCTCTTCCCTTACTATAGTTAATTAGATTATTGAAACCATATTTAAAAAGACAAAACATGTAATAACTAGATATATTAGTTTTAATCCACATACTTACCTACTGGAAAATTTGATATTTTCCCTTCTGTTTTTTTTTCTCTTTAGTTTTGATTATATTTAATTTTTCTCTTTTCTTTAGCACGTAGGTAAATTACAGGAGAAAGTTTAATTAAGTTAATTAATAGAATTTAAGAAAATAAAAGTGTTCAGATGCCAAACACATTATTAGAAAACTGTAATGTTTTATAAATAATAAAATATCTATCTATCTATCATTTCATCTCTTTTCTGATTAGTGCTATTATGTTTAGGGTCCCACTAAGATAACAAAAAAAAAATAGTATACACCTGTAGGAGGGGGCTTTTTTACAGGAAGGCCCCAAAACTTACAAAAAATAATTGCTATATGAACTCATTTCGTCTCTTTTCTTGTTAGTGGCATTATATCTTGTTAGTATATTTTGCTCTGTTTAATGTTTATTAGAGAAAATATTTCAGATTTTGTAACAAACAGTCAAAATCACAATATCAACACATGTGGAAAAAAAAAAACATTATTTGTCTATGTCAGAGATTAACAAGAACCCGAAACAGGTCAAATTACTATTGTAAAAATTTTTATAATGTTCTTCCCGAAAATGTTAGGAATTTGGATATAAAAAGTTTTTAAAAAACAACAAAATGAATCTCGTGTCCGCAAATAAAAATTAAAGTAACACTCGTGGCATATCGGAAAAAGCGTTTTTGTTTCTCACTTCATTACGACCAGGCCTCCAATGTCTAATGGAGAATCCACCTACAGACCTGTTTCATCCTTATTAGGAATCATCAGGGAGTCATAGGATTGTACCTGGCAGTTGAAGCTACACAGGCACCATGCACGCCTATCGAATTTAAAACAAGAAGTTTATAATCCGTGGAGACGTAGTAACTGTATGCGCCACCTGTCGAATAAACCGAGAAACAAAAACATCAAAATTTTCAGAGGAACTTAAAGTATTCCTATACTTTGGTTTGTTTCTTTCGATCTGTGGGGTAGCTCTCAAAGACATACCACACAGTCCCCCGCACTCCATTACGTTTAAGTATGTCTAAAATAATTTTATGTGAAGCTGTGTCAAATCCCTTTGCCAAGTCTAAAAATACTGAAATACACTTTTGATCACTGTTTATTTTATTGACCTCTTTAAGCAAACTAAACAAAGCATCATCTGTATTAGCACCCTCAGTAAAGCCAAATTGATCATTTGTTTTAAAGAAATTTACTAGTCTGACTAAGACATTTTTCAAAAATCTTGGCAAAATTACTAATAACACTATATGCTCATAGTTGCTTATTACTTTATGCGCTCCTGATTTGTAAATTAATGTAATTATATATTTTTAAAGTCACTGTGAACAATTCCTGTTTTAAATTATTGTTAATAATGTGTCCTAACGGTTTTATCAAATAAAGATGAAAGTCTTTAATAAGTTTTACTGTGATCAAGTCGTGACAATGGTTTTTTAAATTACCTGTATGTTGAATAAGTTTTTTTACATTGTATTTGTGTTTTTAATTTTTTTTTATAGTTGTTATTTTTGGTAATCATTATTAGATTTTTTAAAGTTTTTTTGTAGGTCTTATATTCTAATTATATTTCTGGTGAATAATTTTTTAAAAGTTCTTTTTTTATTCTGTTTCTTTTTTTTGTGGCTATTATCAATCCTTGTGTGATCCATGGCTTAACTTTTTTGTGTTTTGTTCTTGTACAGTGTTTGGACTTGTAGGTGAGCTAATGTAATTTTTAATATTTAAGAAAAATGTTTTGTTCAGGATTTTCGCAATTTGCTATATCATCCCAGTTTTCCATAGCAAGAAATTCATCCAATCTAATAAAATCTAGTTTTTTTTATGATTATTGATTCCAAAGATGTTGTAGGTGGTAAGCTATTTGTTTGAATGATATAAGGTAGTAATGAAATATTGTTAAGTTTAAGCTTTAATTTAATAAATATATGATCAAGACACGTTTTAGATTGTTCTCTCGTTATGTCATTAATTAATGATTTAAATCCCAATGATGTACGAGTTGTGTAGTAGGTTAATACATCTATGTCTGTGTTACCAAAAATAAAATTTAAGTCACCGGCAATAATTTCTACATTTTTTCAGACAAAGAATTTAAGTATAATGCTAAGACATTAATAAATTGCGGTTATATCATAGCTTATCCCTTTAAAGTTTATCACTATTCTAGTTACTGTTATATTTGTTGTATTTAAAGTTTTTATTTTTACTTTCGGATATAAACACTATTTAACTAACACCAGTGTACCATAATTTTTAGTGAAATTTCGACTTTTCTTAATTTATCAAAAATGTGTTACTAAGGTTCCAAAACACCTTATTCGACGAAAAAAAGTTTTCTGTCGGTCTGTTGTCTGTCTGTATACACGATAACTCAAGAACGCCTTAATCGATTTTAACGAAATTTGGTACAAAAATCCTCTACCGGATGACCATGAACTGATTAACTTTTGGGTAGGGTGGAGGGGGGGGGAAAGGGGGATAAAATATTTAAAAGAATTATAACTTTGGAACAAAAGCAAGTATCGATATACGGTTTTCAGATTTAAGTTTCCATGAATATGGACTACAAATTTTGTTGTAAAGTCCAAATTGGTGGGCGCTTTAGTTTCCGAGCTATTTGAAAAAACGTTAAAATATATAAAACAAAATCATAACTTTAGAGTAGTAGAGCAGCTATTGATATGCGGTTTTCAGATTTTGGTTTTCGTAAATATTACTCAAAAATTTTATTATAAGGTTCAAATCTTTCAAAGCTACAGTTTTCGACATATTTTCATTTCCTCTCAACATAAAATAATTGTGGCAAAAGTGCTTGACATTAATCTTGTATATAATAATATAATAATAATTGCTCACATGCCTGACTACTCATCAACCAAGGTAAAAACATTTCAGGTTTGACCAATTATTGCGGGTTATTTCATGTGAAATCCTATGCGATTTTGATAATGTTTGGTACATTTATTTAATTCATAGAGCAGATAAAAAATCTGAATTTTAAAAATTTTTGATCCACTAGTTTTTTTGTTATTAATTTTTGAACATTATAAAATTACCAACTTTTGCTCTTACATAAGTATAGAAAAATAGGAATATCTCTAAAGCTACTTATTAGAAATGCATGAGCATGTAACATGAGACAATGATGAACAAAATTGTTTACAAAGAAACATTGATCTTGGGAGACTTTAACTTAAATAAATTATCCTGGTTATTAAAGCCTAATTGCAGTTACTATAATCCTACAATTGCTGAAAATAACGCACGCTGTGAAACTTTTTGTGATAATTTTGCTATGCTTGAGCTTAAACAATTTAATGGAATTTTAAATCAAAACAAAGGTTGAGGTGCTTTATACTTATTTCTTCCTCTGGTATACACTAAATTTTTGCCAGCTAATAGTTATGATAAACTTGATTTTAAAAGAGCTTCATATGATCAGATTAATAGTGCAATAGAAAGTACTGAATGGCAGAAGATTTTTGACAAACTAAAGGCGTCCCCTTCCGTTGATATCTTTTACACCATTTTAAATAATTTTATTTATTTTCATGTTCCTAGGAGGAATATTAAGAAATCTGGAAACCCTCGGTGGTTTTCTAGAGACACTATCAGTATAATTAAAAGTATAGTATAAGAAAAAGTTTCACAAAAAGTGGAAAATGTATGGCAATACTACTGATTATGACATGTTTTCTATCCTTCGAAAGAGAGCAAAGGCATCTCTTGCTAAGGATTACGGCAACTACATAAACTTTACAGAAAATAATTTAAAAACAGATACAAGACATTTCTGGTCATTTATTCAAGACGAAATCATAAATCATTGCAATGTGAAATGTACCTTAACAACAATAAAGCAACGGACGCTGAAGGTATTTGTGAACTTTTTTCTGAGTATTTCTCGAGTGTGTTTGAAAAGTCCAACCCCACTACAAGCATTTCTATTGAAGATAGATAATTTCTCGTGGCTAAACTGTGCTTTTTTTTACTCGCGTTTATAAATAACTCGCTGCGCTCATTATTTAAACCAACGCTTGTAAAAAAAAGCATTATTTTAGCCACCAGTTGTTAAAACCACTATTAAAACGAGCTATTAACCACTGTCCTAGTTTCTTTAGGTACATGTTTGAGCAAAATAATAGTTTTGATTTTCAAGAATTAATTTTAAAAAAAACTAATGGCCAAAAAAAATTTTTCATTCCTTTTATGGGTAGAATAAATGTACCAAAAAAAACCAATATGGACGAAAAAACTTTTTTGTCTCATAGTGGCCCAACTTCCCCTTGTTAATACAAAAACACACTTTTTTGGGAGCGGTGTTTTAAAGAACGAATGTATAACGATTTTTTTGAAACCACCTGTAAAAAAGCGGGCTACCCAACTTTGCTTCTTATTTTTGTACCTATTGCCTTTTTTTAAAGATATATTACTTTTTACATTTTTCTCTGGTTTCGCTGTTAAATCCTCCCTACTTTTTTTCAAACCTGGAAACTTATTAAGAAATGACGTGAAAAACTTGGAAATTGAAGATCGTTTTTTCATAGGAACCCTGATATATCGAATCGGGTATGGCAGCAGCAATATGAGGTAAAAAAGTTAACAAATACCTTCTAGAGAAACAATACTACCCATTTGATTTTCAATTCAAGTATTAAGTAGTATAATTTAAATTTCATTTGTTAATATTAATTGAATGTTTATTTACTTTTATCTCTTGTTAAATATTAGATTAGATTGTTATAACTTTTTTGACGTTGGTTTTGCATTTTGTAAAATGATTCGTTGGCAATACAGAATAAAGAACTTCCCGAGCTGTTTCAGTGTTACCCTTTAATTTGATTTTTCCTGGGATTTTTCTTCCTTTAAAGACAAAATTATGTAAATGAAAATCATAATTTAGCATTTAGTATGCATTATAAGTTTTTCGTAGAGTTTTTAAGGTTTTTTCGAGGGTTTTTATAATGTTTAAATGTGCTCCAAAAATGTTCAAAGCTTTGGGGCACATTTAAACATCTGCAAGCTATTTCATTTTATTTTTTTATATGTTTGCTATTATTATGTTTTTAAGGTGTTTGTGAATTTTGGTTCAATATTAGATATATTACTTATATTAAAAATATAAAGTTAATTCGAAAACTTTAAAAAAATGTTGGGATATTTTTTTTTTGTTCAAATGTGCCCCAGTTTCTCCCACCATATAAAAAACGTGCGCCCATTGTCTAGCCCTTATTATATCAATGATAATTGCAAATTGTCTCTCCGAAATCTACAGAATAGAAGAATGAGAATTTTTCTTAATGAAATCCAATTATTGATGTGCTAAAAACATTGACTTGTTAGATTTATATATCTTTTTTATAAAAAATTTACACAAGGGGTGAACCGATTCCAAATCTTGTACACGTGCAAAAAAGGGCCCATATTTTAGGTCCTGCCTGGTCCTTTAGTTAGGAACTACAAAACCCTATAGTATAGGTCCCGCCAAAAATATTGTACACCTCCTGCCGCATTGGTTCGCCCTTGGACTTTACAATTTTATTCATAGCAAAAAAGGGAAAAAAGAAAGTCGATAATGAAAAAGAAAAGCAAAATACTTTCAATAATTTAAACAAATTCATTATATTTTTTTCTAGATGGAAAACTTACTAGATATTCTATAAGCAGTTTTCAGATATTTCATTATCATTATAAAATATTTTCCTATAATGAAACTTGTATTTTGTAAATTTGCTTTATTTTCTAACCTCCGTGAAGCCCTAATGTTTAAAATGTCCATAATGCTTGTATTAGTACAGAACCACCTATGTCAGGTTATTACCAGATCTGTCTTTCCAAATATCCCGTTCTAGACCAACAACCAGAATTTGGTCCCGGTTCTGGTTGACATTATTTTGACCGAAATTTTGACAACGGTTCTAAAACAATGACGTCATATATAATCTTGTAAAGAAATCTTTGATTTTACTCAAAAGAAAGCATACCTATAATTTTGCAATATTTTAAAGGTTATGTTTACAACCAAAGTACCAAACCAACCTCCCAGGATGATTTTAAAATTTCATAACCGGGTTGCAACTGTGACGTCATTGTTGCGACAGGACCAGTTCCGGTTTTGGTTCAACCAGAACCAGGACCAAATGTAAATCGAAGCTTTAAAGAAAGCCCGAGACACAAGCTCTATGTCATCCCGTTCGCCAGATATGACGTCATGAAGATTAGTGTTATCAGATACTACGATAATTTTAGATTTGTTTTTCAAGAAAATTCATATGTGCACGAAAAAACCCTAATGAAGCATTTTACAACCAGTAAAATTTCCTTTTAAACCATGTGTTCACTATTATATTTTACTGAGACATTTTTATTGTTTTTATGCAAGATGTCATAAAATTTAAATTATATTAGGTATTTTAATCAATTTGATTTTTTTTTTTAGCTAAATCTTATTTTATAAAAGGATCTCGGGAAAAACTAATACACGACTTTGGCTACCCCCTCCCCCTCCCCACATTTCCAACGTGTTCGAATAATTAATTAATGACGCAGTACAAATAATAATACTTGTTGTTTTTTAATCAATAATTTATTTTTAAAAAATCAAACTTTATTTTTCAAACACTTTAATCTGTCACTGATACACGCAAGAAAAGTCTTACAGTTTTCAACTAAATTGGTAGAAAAATCCCTTTAGCATCGAAAAAATGGTTTTAGAATGGTTAATTTAAACTTGTTATGGACAATAGTCAGTGCCTACTCCTACGTAACGCTTTTTTGATAAAATTTCACGTAAAATATTAAAATTAAAAAGCTGTTGGGTTATATTTTTTAATAGAACCTAATTGTGTCTACATGTACTTTTGAAAAGTCTATGAGTATTTTTGTGTATTATTTAAGTCACATGTTTGATATTTGTTAAGTTTTATAATAATAACGAATACAACAATTTGGCGACGAGAACGAGATAAAATCTAATTACTAATTTTGTCCGAAGATTGTGTCCAAAAAGCAATGGAGCAGGTGTGGTCCCCATTGAAAGAGGTGTTGATCTAAATTTAAGTAAAAGCAAATTTACTGTTAATTTTTCAATATGGCGACTAACATTTAAACACAGAAACTAAATGGAACTGCCATTGTCAGTGTCAAAAAACTGCTCCGATTTAATTTGGAATGGAGTAGTTTTTGCAATGATATGCGTCTTATGTTTGCTCTGAATACGTCTGGGTACGCTTAAGATAAGATGACCAATTTTCTCTGGAGAAGAGCGTCCCAAGCAACCTAAACTTTATGTCAATAAGACACTAATTATTAATAATAACACTTCATTCTCAATTCAATTGGACCAATTTTTTACTTTCTGTGTTTAAATTTGGAATAAACATTTGAAACAGTATACATAGAAAACAAAGCCAAATCTGTATTTTTTTTAACTACGTCTCATTTATCTGCTTCGTCGTGGGTGTTTACGAACATGCAACAGATTTTAATCGATCTCCAACGCTCCTATGTCGGTATCAAATAATATATTATTACGTGATGTGGTATATTATTAAGTAACAGAGCTATACATTTTTCGCTGTTTCGCTGTAGGAAGATGAAGAGCCCTTAGAGCCGGACGAGCTTCCTGAGCATCTCAGACCAATGCCCAAAATCGATCTGAATCAACTTAATCCAGATAACCCCGAAGATTTGCTGCAATCTACAAAGAAAGGGAGGACTTTGATGACATTTGTCCAAGTTGCTGGCCCTAAAGACAAAGAGAAGACTGAGGAAATTACCAAGTTGTGGCAACAGAGCTTGTGGAATAATCATATTCAAGCAGAAAGGTTTGTAAAATACAGGTTTTTGGTTATCCTTGTATTGTCATGAAGGATAAGTGAGAAAGTTCTTTCACCTATTAAAATTACCTGGGGTTAACTGACTGTGTCCCTTTTGGTCGATTATTTAGGTATCTTTAACCCCGATATAAAACCTCCCCCCCCCCCCCACCCGTTGTAATTTTCTGAACATTTATATTTTCTTGCTATTGGTATCTTGTTTAAGAATTTTACTTGTTTTTTGCCATTTGTCAACAATTGCATGTAAACAGGGGGGTCGGGTCGAGGGAACTCCCCCAGACAAGACTTGTTAAAGTCAGTGTAGTAACTAATAAGACTACTTTTTCTTGAAAAGAATGTCACTCGTAAAAATATCTGTTGATTAGTTCAGGGGCATCACGTGGCCCCTAAAAGTGGGGGGATGAGTTCTTGATCTGAAGGGAAGAAGCGGTTTAGTAGATGTTGGGTTGGTGTGTACAAGACCGGCTTATCTGGTGGATCTAGCGTTAATTCAAGATTTTTGACCAAAATTAAACCGTAATTACGGAAATCTTCTATTTCTATAGCCGCAGGCAAAAATTTTTACTCGTTATATATGTGTTGGCAAAAAATTGCTCAAAATTAAACCAAAATTTTAAAAATTAATAATATTATAGCGGCGCAGACAAAAATGTTTGCAATTCAAACAAAAAATGTCTTAAAAATTTTGTCGCTCAGGTTTTTTTTTAATATTTTTGTGGAAGTGGATTGGGTTAGCTGATAGAAAGGTGTGGATTGCTTTGATATATATAGTCTCAATTATAGATTTGTTGCCAAAATCATAACATAAATGTGCGCCAATCGGAAATTTGAAGGAAATTATACTAAAAATGACATTTGACGCTAGTCTAGGCGCTGGTAGTTGAAAAAAAAGTTGACCACATGGTCTAGATCATGGTCGTCGGCATCTTTCAAAATGTTCACCAAACGGCTATTTCCGTAACCAATGGACCGATTTTAATTTTTTGAAGCGTACCAAAACAATAACCTTTCCTATTTGGCAATATATAATTTTTTCCTATTTTCAGGTCCATTAAAATTTTCATCTGTATGTATTTTAAAAAATACTCCAGTGTATTTTATATATTTTGTTTTTTGCTATCGATTCGTCATAGTAAAAAGCCAGCCAGTGGTAGAACTAGTTTTTCTGTTGGTAAAATTCTCTTTTTTATTTTTATTTAAAAATTTGTGGACATATTGGCTAGCAGTTCAAAAAAGATATACATATGAGTTTTTTTTAAGCTCTGCTCTAATTCTGCGTCACTTACAGGTACCTAGTCGATGACAATCGAGCAATTTTTCTGTACAAAGACGGATCACAGGCATGGACAGCCAAGGACTACTTGATAGAGCAGGATATGTGCGAAAGTGTGACAATAGAGTCAAAGGTGTACCATGGAAAACACCATCAACCTAAATCAACTGTAGAAAAGTTAGAAAAATTTGAACTTTAAAGATCTGGTAGGCTAGAATTAAGAAAAAACCCTAGTAACTATTTATTTGTAAGTATTAATTTTTTTATTGCATTCTCATATATCTTTAATTTTAAAAGGTACCTAATATTAATTGTTGATTTTTTTATACAATAAAAAATGATGTTAAATTTTAAGACGAAAAGGTAATTTCCCTAATTCTATAAAATAGTCAGTCTTCGTTCGATTCTCAGCCAGGGCCTTTATTCCTGCTTTGATAGAAATGACTACTCTTTCGCAGAATTTCACCAATCGCAAAACCAAAGGCTTTTACGAGTTGGGCGAAAATCATATTACACGACCGGTCATTGCCCAACCCATAAAATTTCTTATTAATTGTTTATTTCCTTGTTAAACGCATCCACCAAAAAACCGGGTCTCTTTCAAAATGTGCCATAAACAAGTTAAAAATGTACTGTCTTCTGGCTTTGTTTTGAAAGCGTTGGTTATAGCAATACCCATAAGTTAAAATATTTACTCTAATTGCCTAATGACACAAGGCCGCCGGAAGGGGGCCTGCCCTTTAGTGTGTGAAGAAAAATATGCCGATAACACCTGCGCTAATGCAAAGGACACTGAATACCATAAATGATTGAGGAAAAAGGGTAAAACTCAGTGTCAACCCTGAAAAAATAGTAGAAGTCCCTTTCATGAAAAAAAAGCCAAACGAGCTGGTGAGGAGTCAAATACCAAAAGGTTATCATTATTGTGAAAGTAACCTTTAAATAAAAAGGGAAATTTCGCTAAAGGCCCAAAAGAGCAAGAGCATATGGTGTATATACCTAGGATAACGTACGGAACAGTTTGGTTTGGCCAAAAGTTGAACAAAGCAAAGCACAAGTAGAACTATCCAAACTCACAGAGTTAGTTTAAGTTAAGTTTATTGATTATACGGCAAACCTCATTACATTACTTAAAATATAAAGATTTATTTGCGTAAATACATTTAAAATAGTTTAAGAATATGTAGCATAAAAAAACACAAAATAGTGACAAGCCTTTGTCTTAGTAGAGTTGTATAGAGTATTATCATAGTCTGTAGTATGGAGAACAATACGGAATGTATGGTGATGCCTGAGAATCCTTGTAGATGCATCAAATGTTATTAATTCTTAAATTTCAGGGCAGTTGATAACACTGTTCATTTATTTTTGCCATAAAACACAAATCCATAACTTACACATCATTGTAAAACCTATTATTAAAAATATGTTATTTATAAAAGCAGTACTTTAAAAACCTATTTGGACTCTCGCAATACGTGCCATATGAACTTCACGGTAAGGTGACCATATCATTGAATAGTACTCCGAAAATGACCTTACCAATGAGAAGTAAAGAATTTTTACACTATCCAGGGAAAATTATGATAGTGTCAATGTATGAATTAAACATCACTTGCTCATCAAAAAGAACTCCAAGGTCCCTAACTACTAGATTTATACTCCAATTGCAATGGAATAAGATGTTTTTAATTGTTTGCTCTCCTTAATTTGATTGCACTTAGATCCATTAGGTGTAAGGCCTCTCCCATGGCACCAGTCGCTAAAAAAATTAAGATCATCTGCAAAACCTAGCAACAATGGGAGCTTTGTGGCACTCCAGATGGTACCCCAAACTATTCCGAAAGCGACTCAACTATCCTGACTGCCTGAAAACGTTCGGAGATAGTACTTTGAAACCACCTGACCAAATCCTCATTAGAGCCAAACACTTCCAACCTGTCGAAAATACTTATATATCTTGAATATTTCAAAATGGTGGCTGATGCCCAAATGTCATTAATTATTTTTATAATGGGGTTGACCAGAGCTGTCGAAATCTGGGAAAAAACTTAAATAAAGTTTGTTCATGAAGTCCCATATAAACAGTTTTACTGTTTGCTCCACAAATACGCCCCCACCACTCCAGATTACCCTCAAAAATTTTTTTAACCACATATTTGAATTAAGCGAACCCAAAAACCCTAAAATTCATGTATTACATGTCAGTGTTACTAGGTCGATTTTTTCATAAATCAACCCTTCCGTTAGGGTACCCCCCAGATCTAGGCGACTTAAAGTCGACTAAAATGATGTGCCACTTACCTTTATTATGTTCAGAAATTTTTTTCTCTATTTTTTTCACTTAAAAATGGCCGCCATCTTTGATTTTTCGAAATGCCCAAGGGTGCCAGAGTGGCATCAATCGGATTCTTAAAATAGAGCATCTGGGCTAACCAAATCAGTGAAAAAATTCTTCCACCATTTTTTTATTTCCTCCAGACTATAGTGGGCGTTAGGAATGCTTTTTGTAGTTACCTGCCTAGTTCAGCCTATTTTTCCATGATTTTCTTGTTGGGAATAGTTTTGACACCTAACAACAGATGCCTGTCACAGGTGACATAACATTGGGTTACTGGCCGGGTTGTGTCTCTCTCTACACCATCTTCGTCATATACTTCCCTTTCTTTTGGGAGATGGGTGTGTGAAATTGGGTTAAATTCTGATGTGGAACGAATGGGCCGTGTCGGTGATTACAGCCGACTGCTCTGGGAGTGGGGTGAACTGGTCATGGGGGGATCACTTCCAGATTCAATAAACGAACAACACCTGGAGAATTTTGGCGTGTCGATGCAGCCTATTATTTTGAGAGTTTTTTGTCGAGTTTTTTTTGGTAATGAAAAATCGTGACCAAATAAGGTGATGAAGACAATCCGTGGGTCTGATTGGTTGAATCACCGGAGATCTGCGGGTGACGCTAAGTGGCGTGGATTTTCATTTTTACGGCAAGACACTGGTTCAAGAAATTTCACGGCATACGCCACTTAAAAAAGTTCACGGGTGAAAATAAAAGTTTAAGCTGATTAATACCCGATAATTGTTTTATAATAAAAAGTACTAGTGGTGTGATTTCCTTAGGGATAGTGCGGGACCCAGGACTTTGGGGCACAGTGATCCAAGGACTTTCTAGTTTTTTTATCTAGTCTTCCGACGATTAATATGGTGGCTTAAACGCCCAAAACGGCCACTAAGGCCTAATTGCAAACGTGTTTTTTTATTTTTTTTTCTTGTTCCCTTGTCGTAGGCTGAAGAATCTCCCTGCCTCCTCACACCGGGCAGCCATGCCACCAGGATAATGACGACTGCGGTTCTCTCGTTAATTTCAAAGTAACACCAGGTTCCCTATTTTGACTATGTTTCTTTTAATGATTGCCCTTGCTAAGTATGTCATTTTTGTTTAGTTAATAATTGCTGAGCCGTCTCTGTACTCGTTGCTAGTTTTACTTTTTTTGAGCGGTTCCGCTTAAGGACACTAATCCTAGAGCAAGCTAAGGACACTAATCCTAGAGCACTAATCCTAGAGCAAGCTCTAAAGGAAGCAAAGCGTGACATTACTTTGAAAGTTTGAGTTGTCATTTTTGATTTGTTTGCCTCGCTTTTGTCATGGGCGGTTCGTTCTTATTTTAAATATTTTATTGAATGATAAATACGATAAGAAAGTATTTCTCGAAAGCACGACTAGTCCATTATCATACAGTCGCGAGTTACTAAAGTAAAAAATGTACGCAAAAATTATAAATCTAACAGATTTTACTCTTAGTCCGGGTTCTCTGTATTTTTATAAAGAAGTAAAACCACAGGCATTCAGAATTACTAAAGTTATGAATAAATTATCAATACGAAAAGTTGGGTAAACTCTCTGTAAAACCGGACAACAAAATTTTCAGGTAAGTACTATTCACAGGAACTAAAATCTGGAAACGTATATTGATATCTGCTTCTTTGCTTCAAAAATTATGTTTTTAAAAAAATATGTTAACACCTCTTTTAAATATTTCAAAAACTAAAGCTCTTAGTAATTTGAACCAAACTGCAGAAAAATGTTTATTTCAAAGTTACAATTTTTTCAACTATTTGACACTTTTCTCTTCCTAAACCCCCATCATTCTATCCAACATTTACTTGGTGGGTGGCCAAAAAAACGCTTTGGTACCAAGTTTGCTCTAGGATTAGTGTCCTTAGTTCCACTGTATTTTCTTTGTGCCTTCTTGGCAGCCTTCGCTACAGTGGTGTTTTTCTTGCTTATCTATAGGGACCACCACCCTGGGGGGCATCCATTCGCTACTTCAATGGAGCCACCTACAGAAAAAAAAACGAGCCTAGGTATGTTCAAACTGAGTGGGGAACAACATGGATAGACTCTGCGTCCCAAAGATAGATAAGCTAATTTTCTTTTTTTAACTTTTTTTACTTCAATCAAATTTAAAAAAAAAACAATATTAACAAACCTCCTTTAATGAAAATTGCACACATAAAAAATAGTTCTACATTTAGTTAGACCTAGGTAACCAGTTTTCTAAAACAACAACCTTTTCAACTTTTAATCCTTTTATCCCTGCACTCTAATGAAATTTAAAAATATTAACATATAGGTTAGGTACTTGTGAATCTTGTGAGTTTTTACAGTGTTTCATAGGGTTTTATAAGATTCTACGAGCTAGGGTGTCTTCCTCGTGAAAACTGATAGAAAGAATCTGTATTTTATGAGATTTGGCTTGGTTTCTACAAGTTGATTCACATAACACATGAAAAAACTATAAAACCTGGTAAAACATTCTAGAATCTCGTCAACCTTTTTCTAAAAGATTTGATGCGGTAATAAAGCATTTAAAGATAAACATTCACTGTATAAATAGGAAGGTCGCCCCTCAATTTCCCTACTTATAAAATAATGTGATACAATATTATTTATTTATATTTATTTTTAGACCATCGTGTAGCCTAAGAGAGTAACCCTTTTCTTTTTCAAAGATGTTTATGTGGTTTTCTTTTCGAAATTTAATTTGGTGTGTTAAACTTTAGTGTTTCACTGCACATTCCCATCTCCTTATGAGCCATAAAGAAATAATTTGTACACGAAGCATAGTGCTAGGGCACTATGCTTGAAAATAAAAACTTACCTAGCCTTGATGGAGCGGTAACGTTTCAATGTTTTTAAATGATTTTTTCGTAAATACTTGGTGAAAACTGGCGGAAATGGCTTAATTGTTAGGCAAGAATAATTAGATTTTTTATTACTATTTTCCGCTATTTCTCTATAATTTTGTGTAAAAAACGGACAGAAATCTTTTTATGCAGCTGTGATAAAAAATAGTGGTTTTCACAACTAGTGGCTAAAATAGTGCTTTTTTACAAGCGTTGATTTAAATAACGAGCACAACGAGGTATTTAAAAACGCGAGTAAAAAAAAAGCACAGTGTAGCCGCGAGTTGTGAACACTAGTTTTTTTTAATACTTTTATCAGAAAATCCAAGAAAAACAGGAAAATACCTTTAAAAATCTCGAACCAAGAGCACTTCTCGCAACACACCATCTTTACACTATAAATCAAGGCGGCTGGTAAATGAAATAAGAATCGTTTCCATAGCGATGTGATTTGACAATTTGATATTTTGACGATGTTTTTAAATGATTTTTTTCGTAAATACTTAGTGAAAACTGGCGGAAATGTCTTAATTTTTAGGCAAGAATAATTAGATTTTTTTAATATTTCTATTTTCCACTACATATTTCTCTTTAACTTTGGGTAAAAAACGGACCGAAAAGTTTTTTTGCATCGTTAACCAAAAAAGCCATGCTTTAGTTATCTGCTGACAGTTACTAAAAATCATGTTTTTGATGAATGAAAATCTATTTTAATTCTATTGTCTTAAATAAATATTTTACATGACTCAATTCTGTTGCTCCTACTTCCACCTCCTTATCCTCTTTTTTACCATCTTCCCAGTCCCTGTTAGCAAACCTTTTAAATTGGTCTACATGCACAGAAGATGATTAGTCAACATGCACACAAAAAATTAACAAGACAAAACCAATGTTAAAAAAACAAAAGATCAAAAGATCTTGGGTGGAAATAACGAAAATTCAAACTTGGATGAGTATCCCACAAGGAACACACAAAATATCAAAGCAAAAAGAGAAATGATTAAACGATGTTTCGCCCTGAGTAACCAGCGTGGACTCATCAGTAGTTTCACTGGTCACCCTCCACTATACATCATTAAACACCATCTAAGTGTATAATGGTCTTTTGATCTCTTGTTTTTTTTAGTTTCTTTTCGGTTGAAGTAAGTGATTTGGAGGTTTTTTAACTTCTTCTTTGTTTTAGTTGCCTTAGGAGCATAATCCTACTGGAAATATTAACACGCCAGGACGAATTCGTATCAGGTAATTTGGATAAGTAAGTACCAGTGCGGAACGATGCCTATTTGTGAGTGGTTCAAGGTTGGAAATCTAACTGTATGATGGTGTTTAATGATGTATAGTGGAGGGTGACCAGTGACACTACTGATGAGCCCACGCTGGTGACCCAGGGCGAAACATCGTTTAATCATTTCTCTTTTCGCTTTGATATTTTGTGTGTTCCTTGTGGGATACTCATCCAAGTTTGAATTTTTCGTTATTTCCACCCAACATCTTTTGATCTTTTGTTTTTTTAGTTTCTTTTCGGTTGAAGTAACTGATTTGGAGGTTTTTTAACTTCTTCTTTGTTTTAATTGCCTTAGGAGCATAATCCTACTGGAAATATTAACACGCCAGGACGAATTCGTATCAGGTAATTTGGATAAATAAGTACCAGTGCGGAACTGGTCACCCTCCACTGCCTATTTGTGAGTGGTTCAAGGTTGGAAATCTAAGTCTATGATGGTGTTTAATGATGTATAGTGGAGGGTGACCAGTGAAACTACTAATGAACCCACGCTGGTGACCCAGGGCGAAACATCGTTTAATCATTTCTCTTTTCGCTTTGATATGTTGTGTGTTCTTTGTGGGATACTCATCCAAGTTTGAATTTTTCGTTATTTCCACCCAAGATCTTTTGATCTTTTGTTTTTTTGGTTTCTTTTCGGTTGAAGTAACTGATTTGGAGGTTTTTTAACTTCTTCTTTGTAAAACCAATGTTATTTTACTATGTAAACACTAAAATGTATTTTGCAAATTTTAAAACTCACGGCATTTGGAAAAATATGATTTATCTTTGTTAATATTCAAAATAATGGGATTCTCTGAAGTCAGGTCATATTAGTAGAACTTTACGACAGATAGGTACAGGGTGATTCACTATATTTGAAACCCCTAGCCTTTATTATTTATAATAGAAAAATTTTATCATTCATTCATTATGTCAAAATTTTACATCAACTTTCTTATATTAAATGGAACCCCATGTATATTTTTTAAAACTTTGATAGATCTTTTCTTCCTGATTCCAAAAATATACCATATGTTACTTTGTCTGCAATGGTTATTGAAAAAATTTAGAAAAACGTTGCCATAAGGGCAACGTGTTAGCCAAAGAAAAATAGTTTAGGTGGTTCTGTGTTCAACACATTGCTATTATGGCTACGTTTTTCTAAATTTGTTCAACAACAGTTCAAGACAAAAGTAATACATGGTATATTTTTGGAATCAGGAAGAAAAGATCTATCGAAGTTTTAAAAAATATACAGGGCGTTTCATTTAATATAGGAAAGTTGATGTCAAATTTTGACATATAGAATGACATTTGACGACATCTGTCATGAGGGTTAGAAGGCTTTTAAAAAACTATAAAACTTTTTTTTAATCTTCGCCAGGATGCTTTTTATTTTATTGAAATCGGTTCAGTTCAATTTGAGAAGGCAATCGTATAATCTGGAAAACAGTGATGGAAACAAAAATTAATTTTTGGAGAACTACCAAACCGATTTTGATGATTTATACCTCGTTGTGCGTGGCGAAATCAGAACTTTTGTACAAATTAAAAATATTTAAAAGTTTACTGAACATATAAATCAACAAGCCCCTTTAAAGGAACAAGTTTGATTTTGTCCATGACCTTAGATTTCAAGATGGCGACAAATTTCAATAGCAGTAGTTAAAGAACAATCGATTCGATGAGGCTTTTTATTTCATCAAAATCGGTTTAGTTATAATAAATTTATGAGAAAATGTATACAAACAGAATTGAGACGGCAATCGCATAATCCGTAAAACACTAATTGAAAATTCAGTTTTTTTGGGAACCACTTATCCGATTTTAATGATTCGCACCTCGTTCTGCGTGGCAGAAAGCAAGCTTTTTTATGGCTTCATAAAAAAAAAACAAAAATTTCCGTAACATAAGAATAAACGAGGCTCTTTGAAGGGTAAAGTTTGTTTCTGTCCGCCATCTTAGATTTTAAGATGGCGGAAAAAAATATTTCTAATCAAAGTCTTGCTCAATTCCCTGCAAAGAACAGTTTGTTGTATTTAAATCGGTGGTATGGTTTAAAAATTATAACGAAAAACATTGTGTCCCGTTTTTTATGGCCCACCCGGTATCTTACGATTCAAGTGGAAAGCAAATGGATATTCAAAAATTTCCAATACTTCATAAAATTGTCCCCAGTTTCGAGAGTTGATACGGATCAAATTCTCTAGCTTACGTTAAAATAAAGCCGTTCACAAATTTTACACCCGGGTGTTAATCATTTAAGAATGCCCCCTGCTGTCTCGTATTACCAACCTTTTGAAAACACTTAAATAATATGCAGAATTTGAGATCAATATAAACTCTATATTTAAAATTTACATTTTGGCATACATTTTTTTAAGCGGCAACCAATTCACAGTTTTTTTAAATCTTAACGTAACGTTATCAGGTCTGGTTATGTGTTATTTTCGCAAGTCATCAAATGTTCTCTTTAGAGCTATATAATGGCATATATAATACGAAATGGAAGAACTTATCTGTTGCTGAAACATAAACATTTGTAGCAAGGCGGTGGACTTTTTTAGGGGGGGGTCCCGCTTAAATTGTAAAAAAATTAATAAACATGATCGGTTTTTCTTTTTTTTTTTCATCGCATGTTTTTCACTTGTCTTTCACATATTTCAGCTTTGCTCTGACTTAAAAGTTGTTGCTTTAGTCACTGGCTTGCAATCAGGTTTCACTAAATATTGTTGCTTTCTTTGTGGGACAACCGAGCCCGAGACAAACTTTACATAGTACGAAACTGACCTTTGCGAGAAAGTTTTACTCCCGTTCAGAAAAATGTCGCCCACGATCCTTTGGTTTCGAAGGAAAATATTTACTTGCCGCCTTTGCACATCAGTTTGTGAAAGCAATGGAAAAGACAGGTGACGCATTTCAATTTTTTAAAACTAAATTTATTAAACATTTAAATTGAAAACAAAAACATCGAAAACATATGTGTAAGAGCATGCTGTAAGAGCATGTAAAGTGCACTTCTGCTCTCGCACCAAGCTGGAGAAGAGATGTTCAGTTAAGTGGAATGTAAGCAAAGATGTTGGCGCAGAACTGCTGGTCTTTGAGACTAGAGAGTTGTACACTTCTCTCCACATAAAACTGGTACAGCAGAAGTTAGCAGCCTGTTTAATTTTTAAAGCTTTTATTGTACGGCATTGTCTTCCTATAAGTGACATAAGTGACAATGTCACAGACTCCTGATAACATCCGTTTTGCATGTCGACAACCTCGCCGGTGTCGGCATCGGCGATTTTCAGTTTTCGGTCAATAATCGGCAACTGACAGAGGTCCAATTACTACAGTCGACTTTATGCCGACACCACTTTAGGACCGACGATGGTCCGATTGAAACTTTGTTTAATCGGTCGAAAATCGGCAACTGACGATGGCCCGATTTACTAGTCGACTTTATGCCGATGCCCATTTTATCTGCTTTAGGGCCGACGACGGTCCGATTGGAACTTTGTTTAATCGGACGAGAATCGGCAACCGACGATGGTCCGATTTACTATAGTCGACATTCTGCCAACGCAAACCTTATCTGCTTTAGGGCCGATGATGGTCCGATAGGAACTTTCTTTAATCGGTCGAAAATCGGAAACTGACGATGGCCCGCTTTACTATAGTCAACTTTATGCCGACGCCTACTTTATCTGCTTTAGGGCCCACGACGGTCCGATTGGAACTTTGTTTAATCGGTCGAGAATCGGCAACTGACGATGGCCCGATTTACTATAGTCGACTTGATGCCGACGACCACTTTGTTGGATTGGTCGAGAATCGGCAACTGACGATGGTCCGATTACGTCACCTTAAAATTTTTAAACTGCTTAATAGTTTCTTCCTAGTATGTAGGAATGGCGCTAATGTCACTAGTTTCCTGTACAGTGGAAGATACTATTAAATATATAATGAGCAAAGATATTTCAAAACTAGAATGCAGACTTGACATGATGGTGGTACTTCTCTACAAGAATCACCTCTTCTGCCACTTAAACTAGCCCGACTGGTTAAGCACCCGCGTTGTCGAAACTTTATAGTTTGCCAATGTCGGATCGTGTCAAGCAATCACCGACGGACCTTCGTCAATCACCGATGTCGCGTCGAGCCGCTTTGAGAGGCTGATGTGGGGCCTTATTATCCACACATTATCGGACCTTTGTGGTTTGCCATTATCGGGCCGCTTTAAGCTACCACCGACGGACCTTCGTCAATCGCCGACGTTGGACCGCTTTGCTATACGCTTGCCTACGTTAGACCGACCAAATTAAGCAGCTTTATGGTCGGTACCATGTGGTTAAACCATATCGGACCTTAATAGTGCGGCGATGTTAGCAAAAAATAAAATTTACCATTGGTCCGACGGCGGGCTACAGTCTAACGCTGCGTCGGCAAACATACATTGGGCCTACATCGCAAAGCGGACAAAAAATACTGCTGGTCCGATGTCATAAATCGACGTCGTGTCGATGACGGCAAATTCGGCAGTCGACATCGGGCCGACGAAGGCCCGAGGGAACCGTGTTTGCTGGGCAGTGTCATCCAAATTTAAAAAAATGCCGCCGCATCTTTCCGAATTTGATAAAGTTCAAATCTTAACAAAACTAGGTAGTGGTTGGTCTATTCGGCAAGTAGTTATTCTGTATACTTGGGATTAATTCATTACTATGCTATTTTATATGTATTTTTTTTTTATCAAATAAGTATTTATTATATTATGGAAGAAGCAAGTCTACAATATTGAACATAACACACATATTTTAAGAGGAAGGAAGGCACCGGTTTGACGAAAGTTACTAGCCCAAAGGAAGACCAAGAAGCAATCAATTTTCTGGAAAATCATACGTTTGCCAAAGCGAAAGAAGTAAAAATTGAATCAAGTCTTCCAGGATCCACAAAAACATTAGGCAGAAGGATTAAACGTTCGAGGCTAAAGTGTCGCATTGCGGCAAAAAAAAATTAAACTAAGTGAGAAAAAGAAGCAATTTCGATTAATTTTGCGTTGAATTATTCTCTGAGGGACGAAGAATTTTGGCAGTAGGTGGTTTTCACAGATAAGACGACCTTTAAGTCTAACAGCGATAAAAAACCAATTCTGTTTTACCGACCGCCAAGAACCCAATACGAAGAACCAGAGGTGAGAGTCCCTTAAATAGATCATTTTGTATTCCAACAAGATAACTGTAGTTTATACGGCCAGAATTGAAGTTTTGCCTTGGCCTGCAAAAACCCCTGACGCGAATCTAATAAAGAACTATTTGGGGACTTATCGCAAAGAAATTAGCAAGTTTTACAGCCACTTGCACCGACTTTTTTTTAATGCTCCTTTAGGCTAAACGACCTTTAAAGTACCTTTAGCGTATTTTGTGTCTTACACCAACTTTAATGGTCTTTTAAAAGTTCTTTCAAGGAGCATTAACTAACTGGCCAAATCTGGTCAATTAAACGATCTTTAAAGCTCAGTTAGCTCTTTTGAGGTTAGTTTTGCGACCCATTTTTCATGGTATAGTTTATTTTTTTTCAAAACGCAAGCAAAAAGAAAATTCATAAATGTTATTATGGCATATGTAAACATTATTGAAGATGAGCTGGTAGAGGATGCTCTTGAAGATGATCTTGAAATATTGGATTTTGTTAATTTTGGCTTCCCTCGAAGGTGCCTGGAAGATTCAGGTTAACACACGTTAAGGATCAATTGGAATATCCAGATCACAGGTAGGTACTAGTCAATGTTTTACACGGGGTGAGGGGGTTAAAAGTTGGCTACCAAAATGTTTATAATTGCAATTGTTTTTATTTATATACATTGGATGCATATTTTTGCCCAACACTGATCATCTTCCAGGATCAGTTATTATTTTTTATTGAATGATTTTTAGCTAATATTGATCAAAACTATAATAATCCAAGCAAGCAAACAAGCTTCTCCAACAGCTGACTGAATGAATGAATGATATATAATATAAACTGTAACTGTTTTAGTTGTCAGTAAATTATAGCCCTCTCCTTACCTACTTTTTTCTTATTTTCAGGAGACAGTGGATATGGTCTTTCAAATTACCTCCTGACACCTTTAGCAAATCCAATTACATCAGGTGAACAACTGTATAATGAAGCCTTATTTCGAACAAGAACTTCAATAGAACCTATACATTTTGGATCTGGAAACACCGGTTTCCAGTTATGGCTTATGGGCTTTGCCTTATACTGGACACAGTTCTGACAATAATAGTAGCTGCTTCTGTGCTTCATAATATTGCCAAAGAAATGAACGAGCCAGAGCCCCCAATACCAGAAGATATAAACAAGGAAGAATATTAAATTATCTTATGCAAACTCAACAAATTGAAGACCACCAACGTCATAATGTTGTGCAGAATGGAAATTATTTATTATGTACTAAAGAAAATTAAAAAATAAATTTCATTTCTTTGGCAAAATTATGACATACAAAAAAGCAGCTGTGCATTTTAGGGTTTTACAATTGCTTTTTTTTTAATGGTTGATTATGATTATTTTTTTGGTGGTTTTTTTAATATAGGTATATGTATTGATTTTTCTGTACACAAGGCGATTTTTTTCACCCTGTACCTGTAACTAAAAAACGACAAAAAAATAAGTGCCAGCCCACGCACTTCCTACTCAAAATAAACAAGTTATAATACCGCCCGATTGCAAAAGGCCAAAGAGGCCTGAGACAAAATAAATTGTAACAAAATGTACATAAGTACAAACTCTTAAATACTACTACTAATAGTAAAACCCTGTGAAAAACAGTCAAATTTTTCTTATCTAGCAAAATAGCCACTTTCAGTAACAACAAATCTCCTTTAAGGCGCAAAAAAACAATTATAAGTTACCTATTTTAAAAAACTAATAAAATGCAAAAACGGCAGGTACCTTTCATGTAATATGTAACACATTCAAGATAGATTGGTTTCTCCTAAAGATTCATATAGATGAATATATTTAATTGAATTGTCAAATGTGACCAAATCCACTCTCGCAGTCAATTAAATATATTGCATAGTGTTAAAAAAAGTCAGCGAGTACTTCTATTTTTATCTCCAGGTTTTTCTTCCGGAGTTGATGCTCTTTGTCAGTATGTAATGCTTCTCTTTCCAATAGGGTGTTGGTGTTGTCCACTAGGAAGTCATATTTCTCTGCTAAGGTACTTGATGCCATGATTCTAACTACGGTGGCAGATGACCTCCTTTGATCAGTACCCTACAATAAATTAAAAACCAAACTAGGTATTTGCCAAATAAAGGATTTAATAATAAAAGATTCTCAAATATTTTAATTGGAATGGCAAGATTGAAGCGATTAATTAAGTGGAGAGTTAAACTGGAGAGTCTATAATTAAGTAGGCCGAGAACTACTTTTAAAGAAAATGTTGTTTAGCATTATACATAGATTGCTATATTTTGTTATCAAAATACTTACCCTTTTGACATGCCTCTTTGTCCTGTCCCTTGACCTCTAGCTGTTTCACTGCTAGCATGTGCAGCATCCATGGATGTTTTGGAGTTATATTGAATAGATGAGCAACAGCTCTCCCTGGGACTAAGATTCAGCCTCCTTTTTCTCTTTTTAGCCTCCATTGAAATTGAAGCACTGCACAAAAGTCTATATTATGTTCACAGAACCATAAAAAATAAAATAAAAAAAATATGTGAAAGTTTTAGGTTATTGAAGACAGAGATGCCAACAAAAAACCCCAGAAATCCCTAAATTCGTGCGACGTTGCCGTACTGTGAAGAAAATAAAGAACCTTTAGTAAAAGTTCAAAAAAATTGAGCCCGTGCAAGTCATTTAAAATTAAATGTACTTTAAAATTTAAAGGTTCTTTTGCTAAAGAACCATTGGAAAAACGTCGGTGCAAGTGGCTGTTAATATCATTCCCAGGAATTCAGAACATCTAATGGAACTCATCGTAAGGGCATATAGAGAAATTATTGCTGAAAATCCAAACTTATTTGAAAATATAGCCAATTCAATGCCCAGAAGACCTCAAAATATCATTGCAACCAACGGTGCAATGACGCGCTATTAAAAATAAGTATTTTTTTATGTTTTTAATTTTCTTGTTTTTTTTTTAATTTTATTTATTTCGTTGTTAACTTGATCTGGCCTTTTAATTATTTTGGGCTAGTAACTTTTGCCAAATCGGTAACTTTCGTCCGAGGGACAGTTCCTTCTTGTTGAAATAAATTTATTATGGTTACTATCGTAGACTGATTGCTTCTTTCATAATCAGCTAGTCGAATAGACCAATTACTGTGCAGCTTTTGTTTAGTTAATAAAACATTTTGGCTTCTTTTAAATGTGGTTCTTGTTTTTAGTGGACCTTATATTTTATTATATATATTATATGTCGGAGGGGTCCCTATAAAAAACCCGAAACCAAATTTGGCAGAAACATAATTTGTCAGAATTTAAAAGGAAAGAAAATAATTGGTCCGAAAAAAATTGTCTCGAAAATGAAATGAAGTTAAAATCAAATCGCTAGAAAATATATGCATAGAATTAAATTTAAGCGAAACATATTTTTACAGAAACACAAAACGTCAGAAAATATTTTTAACGAAAATAATATGAGGGAAACATAATGGTACAGAAACCCAAATATCAAGAAACCTAATTTATCGGAAACCCAATTTAAACGATCATAAAATAGCCGAATACAATTGAAGCGAACCTTAATTTGCTCAACAATTAAAAGACAAGAATCAAATATCTTCGATAAAAATCTACTTGAACCGTAAAAAAAACTACAAAAGTCTCGACAATAATTATTTAGAAGCGAAATATGGCCGAACTACAATTTGACAGAATATAATATGTCCGATCCTTAATTGTGCCGAACCACAATCCATCCGAATCGCTATTGTGCATGCGTCAACTTTAAATCTCTAGAGCGTCGTAGGCCCTGGATTGCGGCGTTGCCAAGTTTCTCTATTTGGAAAATGACACGGGGCCGTTACTTACTAGCTAAGTCCCCTCGAGGACGCGCGCGGGAATGTTTCGCCATTAATTGAAAACGGATTGACCTAGAGCGATGAAACTTGGCACAGTTGTTAAGCACTAGCGGGAGATGAAACCTATTGATTTTTAGAAAAATCGGAAAACTGTAAGTGAAGTAGAAATGGGAAAAAGTGTCACAAACTGACCTTTTTAAGATGTACCTCCGTTTTTCCGTTCTAACTGTCCAGCAAGTTGACTAATCGTTTTAAAATTTGTCACAAATTAAGCCTCAAATGCATTGTCGAAGCCTATTGAAAATCCGCTAAATCGGAAAAAGACAAGTGACTGATTTTGAGAGTTTTCTAAAGGCCCGCAGGGCCCCATGTTTCAAAAAGGTGTAAATTTGAGGAAATTTCTGCCGTTTTTTAAAATATATCAAATCAGTATTCAAAAACTAACTAACCGATTTAAACCAAATTTTGGGCAAATGTAAGGCCAAATGTGTGTTCAGGGAACGTCGAGTTGGTTTTTGAGATTAGTTTTTAATTTTTGAGTTTTGAGGATTTTTCAAAAAATTATGTAAAATGGTTGCAGTCAAAAATACTCGACCGAGCGATTTTTTTGCTTCTTAATTTTTTGCCGGTTTCTGAACCGCTATTTTCTTTACAGAAGTCGAAAATAATTTCTAAATAAGTTTTGAGTACTCTAGGACAAACCGTTTTTGAGTTTGAGAGCAAAACATCCAAAAAAATGAAAAAAAAAAAATAATTTTTACAAAAATTGAGATATCTCAAAAAAGGCGAGCTCTAATGTGATGAAAATGGCACAGTTTGCTTTGTTGAAGTTTTTTACATAAGAATCAATTAAAAGCTTTAGCCATTTTCTAGATGGCGCTCACGTAGTTCACTTAATGTTTGTCAAAACGGGCTAGAATCTTAAGAACAAAAAACTAAATAAAGATATTTTGAAATATTTAAAATAATACATATGTCGCAATATTGGAAGTCATTTCGTTTTAAAAATAAGGAACAAGTACGCAAAATGACACCTATCATTATATGATCAGTGCCGTACGAGAGTCATTATAATGGAACATTTTTATAAAAATTGAAAGAAAACTGCAATAATTTTCCAAAAATAAAAGTAATGTTAACAAAATCAGTGGCGTACGCAGAAATTCTTCCTGGAGGGGGGGGGAGTGGCTTGAGAAACATGGTAGTCCCAGAATGCCATTTTATTGGCGATTTTTGGGGAAAATTTAACCTTTACAGGTCAATTTTGTGGCGCTCAGAGGGGCCTGAGCCCCTAAGAAAGAAATACAAAAGTAGATGTAAATAAAGGTTAAATAAGAAAGTTATGGCCTAATTGAAACCAGTAAAACTAACAACTTTACTAGTTGTAGTTGTAGAATTAATAGTTCGCGAGATATTACAATTTTTTATATTATTTTATTCTTGAAGATAATTTAAAATCATAGTCACCTTCAGTATCACGAGCCGAAGGCGAGTGGTACACTAGTTAAGCAGATATGTATTTTCGCGAGCCGAAAACAAGCTGTGAGTTATTTAAAGTAACTAAGCAGGTTAAAGCATTCTGATTTGTAAAAAATTTAATTAACATTAAACAACAAAATATAAAGATATCTTACCCAAAGCCGGATATGTCGAATCCTACATCTTATCCTATCTTATAATATTATAAATGAGAAAGAAAGTTTGTGTGAGTGTATGTATGTCTGCCACTCAATCACGTCAAAACCGATTGGGATGAAATTTTGTAATAGGATAGACTGATTTGCGAGAAGCGCAAATCAACCGTTTATGTTTTTTTATTAAAAGATTTTAATTAACTTCACAATTTCTGGCTGTCTACCTGTCTATCAAATATTGCAATTCATTTTTGACAAATTGCCCGTGAACTGATTTTAATAAAATTTGAAACAGTAATGTAGGTCTGATGATAATACAATATTATGAAAAAATTTGGGGGTAGGGGTTGGTTGAGCGATGTAAAGGGAGTAAATTTACTTACCGTGAACCGATTTTAATGAAATTTGACACAGTAATGTAGGTCCAATGACAATACAATATTATGAAAAAATTTGGGTATGGGGTGGTTTTGGGGGGTAGCGAGGGGTGGGGGTAGGAGGTAGTTGAGTGGTGCAAAGAGGGTAAATTCCAAACTTTGTAATAAAAACAGATACAAATACGTAGGACACACCGGGAATTGAACCCGACCCTCCCGCGTGAGAGACAAATGCTCTACCACGAGACCACCACCTATACATAGAGAAACTCTGCTAAAAATGTAATATAATTGATAACGGTTTTTAGTGTACGTACACGTTTGTACGTACATAGTACGTCCGTCATTGGTCTCGGGACGTGCCGACGTCAAATGTACGTCTATGGGACGAAGTGTTACCATAGGACAAACAATGTAATGTTAACAAAAAACGTAAATTTTTCCAAATACGACAAGCGATGCAGTTCTAAAAAAGATATAGTCGGATCACATATTAAAATTCTAGAGAGAGAGGCGCTATATATACAGTAGTATGAGTGCGTAAGAGATAGCTTTCGCGGCCTAATCATGACAGTTCTTTAGACAAGCAATATATATTGACTATGTTGGGAATTTGGAACCTTTGGTTGCACTAAAACAAAATTATGATTGTTTTCCACAAACCAAAACTACACTTTTTTGCAATCGACGCGCGTTTCGCTAACAACGTTAGCATCATCAGGAGACGATAAACAATGAACTAAATACATCTACGCTCTATCTTATATACAATCCTTTAGTGGGCGGAGATAAGACTAATAAATTGTGATTGATCACGATTTTTAATCCTACCTCCCCTCAGTGCGAGATGCTTGCCGATATCAGATCTCTCAAAACATCATTCAAAACAATAAAAATAGTACCTTAAATCACAATAAAACAATTAAAAGTTTGAGAGAAAAAGATGTTTTCTATCTAAAGGCTGACAAGGGTAATAAAGTTGTTATATTAGATAAAACAGATTATTTCGAAAGGGTAGATAACCTAATAAAAAATGGACCCTACAAACAAGTCCCAAAGAACCCCTTACCAAAAATGATTAACGAAGTAAAAAACACAATTAAAAAATGTAACAATATTATTACTGATAATATTAAATATAAACTACAAGTAAGCAATCCCACTATGCCCAAACTGTATTGTCTTCCGAAAATCCACAAGCCTGGAAAATCGGTTAGACCTATAGTTTCTGCTGTAGGATCACCTACTTACAACATTTCGAAATGGCTAGCAAACGAGTTTGAAAATTTACCGATAAAGGAAAAAGGTTTTTCTGTTCAAAATTCCCTTGAATTTATCAATAAAGTTAAAGATATTTCACTCCAAGAAGGTGAAATTTTAATCTCGTTTGATGTTAGTTCGTTGTTCCCTAGTGTGCCGATCCCCAATACCTTACAATACCTGGAGGAACTACTAAGAAAAAACAATCTAGAAGACAAATAGACTTTAGAATACCTATCTTTAACAAAACTCTGCATGAATCAAAATTACTTTCAATATAAAAATAACTACTACCAGCAATTAGAAGGAACCACAATGGGTAATAGTTTATCACCTTTTATCGCAAACCTATTTATGAGCAAATTTGAATCAGATATAAGTAAAGAATTTGAGTATTTCCCCAGAGTATGGTTCAGGTATGTAGACGATGTGTTTGCAGTATTCAACACTAAAGTAACTAGTGTTGAAAATTTTATGGAAAAAATAAATAACAAATTTCCCACTATTAAATTTACTTATGAAACAGAGAACAACGGTACACTGCCATTTCTAGACACTTTAGTTATAAGAAATAAAAATAAATTGGACTTTGACCTATACAGAAAAGGCACGGCCACCAACAGGTATATTCCAAATGACTCTTTTCATTGCTTACAACATAAGCTTGCAAGTTTGCACTTTTTAACATATAGATTAGTAAATTTCCCCTTAAACAAAGAAAGATTTGAAGCAGAAAAGAATAGGATTAGGAATATAGCTGGCGAAAACGGTTACGACGAAGGCTTAATAAATAAGCTGATAAATAGACATTCTTTTCAAAAGACCTTTCGGAATTCTACCTTTTTCAGACAAAAAGATACCTGCGACTCAAAATTTGTATCAATTCCGTATAATCCTAATTATACGAAAGGATTACAGAAAGTATTTAATAACACCGGTCTTAAATTAGTATATCAATCCGGTAACACAATAAGAAGCTTACTAGGAAATCCCAAGGATAAAACTACAGTTCTAGAAAAAAGTGGAATTTACGAAATTAGTTGCATGGATTGTGATAAAAAATATGTTGGCCAAACGAGACGCTCCATTCAAACACGTTTTAAAGAACACTTAGCACACTTAAAATACGGAAGAACAGAAAAGTCAAGTGTGGCCGAGCATGCTTTTGAAAACAATCATATATTCACATTAGATAACCTAAAACTTCTAAAAAGTGTACCAAACAAAAGACTTTTGAATGCATATGAAAGTATGGAAATCATTAAATCCAGAAATAGTTTAAATAAAGATAGAGGACCTATCCCGTTTAGTACACTTTATTCTTTGGTTGAGGGGAGGTAGGATTAAAAATCGTGATCAATCACAATTTATTAGTCTTATCTCCGCCCACTAAAGGATTGTATGTAAGATAGAGCGTAGATGTATTTAGTTCATTGTTTATCGTCTCCTGATGATGCTAACGTTGTTAGTGAAACGCGCGTCGAGTGCAAAAAAGTGTAGTTTTGGTTTGTGGAAAACAATCATAATTTTGTTTTAATATATATTGAGGTAAATGTTAGACCAGAGATGTCAGATGTCACCCCAGAAGCCATATTTAGTAGTTTGAATATTTACATTACATTTACATTTGCATATTGATAGCACATTTAAAAGATATTCTGGGAATATCCTGGCTAATACAGCATTCAGCGAATGTTCTATTCAGGATAATCTAGCTACCAATGTTCTACCAAAGTCTTAAAAATATCCCACAATATTGTAATGTTTTTTATTGTAACAGTTGCGGCAAAGATTTTTTTTGGTATATATATATATATATATATATATATATATATATCTGCCGCTACAAGTTTTCTTTTTATTAAAAAAAAATCTTTTGCAAATTTTAGTTGCAAAAAGAAACCGTTTTGTTGACCTAAAAAAATATCACCAAATCATGCCATGGAAGGAAATAATATTTTTCTATCTACGATCATGCTTATAATGCAGCAAAATTTAAGATTTTATTTTGTTGAAAAGCTTGTTGTGGGGAAGGCTGATATTAATTTATTTCCAATAAAACAAGAATGATGAAAATCGGTTGAGCCGTTCGGGAGTTATCCTGCAAAGAGCAAATAACATAATATCCCTCCACCATCGTTAAGAGCATTAGGTGGGGAGGGGGGGGGGTAATATTTTTATCCAATAAAAAAAGAATTATGAGAATCCGTTGAGCCGTTCGGGAGTTATCCTGCATAGAACAAATAACATAATCCCCTTCTACTACCGTTTAAGAAGATTCGGAGAGGGGGGTTATTTTTATCCCATAAAAAAATTATGAAAATTCTTTAAGCCGTACAGGAGTAATCATGATTTTATGTAAAAACAAACAATTCACTGTGCTCTTCTAGCAGAAAACAATGTCCAAAAGGATATACCCCGCTAATATATTGTGCGATCATAAGTTTCCGTAGCGCAAAAGGTAAAGGCGTTGGAAAGATGTTTTATGGATGGAAGGCAGAGAGTTCGAATCCCGTGGGTGTCAAATAACTTTTTCTTTATTTTTTTTATTTTTTTAGAAGGAGCTATAATATTATAAAAGTGCTATGAAAATCCTGCGAAAATACTGTATGAATGTTCTATCAGGATGTTCTAGGAATATCAAAACTGCAGACACAGAATATTCCCTGAATATCCCTGGTATGCTTAGAGGATTTGAGAGAACATTCAGGGAATGTTCCCAATATCCTAGCTAGAATATTTTTGCGCTATAGGGGTAAGGCCACGAGCAACATATTAAAGTGACTTATATCGCAGCACTCGAGAGCATTTTTGATAAAACTCTACCAAACTTCAAGTTTTCAAAAATATCACAGCAAAAATACAGGCTATCAGAAAATATAGCAAAATAGTTACTCAATTATTTTTATTATATAAAAAATATTTAATATACCAAATGTTATTAAAATCAAAATCGAATAAAGAGAAGTGTGTCAAAAACGTTTTTTTTTATGGCGAGTGTGGGGGTGGGGGAGTCGGGGTGGGAGAGTTGATTTTTCCTAATATTGTGCTGTCACCGATCCTATACAGGGTTCCTAAGCAAATCCTTAGGGGGCCAAGCAGCCGTGTATAAGACGCAGACAAACGGAAAAGCACATTAGGCAGAAAAGGATGGGCATGGGGCGATATTGTCACTATATCTTACACGTAGTAAATCCATTCCAGGTTGTTCTTTTCTAATGTTTTCCATTTTCATACCTTTAGGACTGGAATAAAAATTGTTTTTGCTCGACTTTAATACCAAACTGATAGAGATATCGTAAAAAAAATATTTTTCGGCTTTTCATTTTGTAACCATTATCCTTACGCACTGTTTACAGGCTGGGGACTGAGATACATGCAAATGCCTAACCTAAAGCGTTCATACACGGCCGAAGAAATCGACTGAGATATTTCCGTAGAAACTTTATCAAGCAAATAGGACGGGTTGACGCCTTCGAACGTCCATGAGATATTTCCGTAGAAACTTTATCAAGCAAATAGGACGGGTTGACGCCTTCGAACGTCCAACCCGGGTTTTGCACTTTGATTCGAAATCAAAAAGGAGGAACAGTTAGATGTGGGGCCGTGCACAAATTACGTAACGGTGATTTTACCAATTTTTGACCCACTCCCTATGTAATGTTTTGTAACGGTTTGGCACGCCACTCCCCTAATATTACGTAACGATTTCAAGACCACTACCCCCCTCCCCAAAAAAAAAAACTTTTCACTTATTTTCATTCCAAATTTTTTTAGTTTCACACAAATGCAAACGCTGTCGAAAACCCCCCTCCCCCCTACGTAACGTTTTGTAACCCCCCTCCCCCTATGATTATTACGTAATTTGTGCACGGCCCCTGTAGTCCCAGTGGAGGAGGGCGAGAAAATTGATATTTTTTTCTTAAAAATTATACTCTTTAGACCTATTTCTTTGCGTTCCGGAAATTACGTAATTTTTGAAAAAAAATTGTAAGCGGCGCCATTTTTATTTCGTGCTTTGTTTTTCTAACATTTTTGCGTTCGGCTAATTTAATTGAAAAATTTTTGCCTGCGGCGCCCTTTATCTTCTCACTCGAAACCAAGATCCCTTGTTTTAGGAAAACTGATCCCGTCTCTGTTTCTAAATTTTTTCGAATAAAAGTAGAGTATGACCATGGGGAAAATAATTTTTTTCTACGGTATGACGAAAATTTCGAGAAAGTTGAAGAAAAAAATAAAAAAAGTGGCAGAACTCAAGTTTTTCATAAAGAAAACGTTTTTTGTAAAGAAACAGAGCAAAATAAATCTTTTCACCCCTTTTTGGGTGTTACAAATATTGGCAGCCCCTTATTTTTCGCTTTTACCCTCCCGCTAGTTTTGAAGAATTGGTTCGCCACATGTTTCGAGATCATGTCATAAAACACCTCGAAAATATCAAATGTAGTGTAGGGCCAGCTTTATTTAAAATCAATAATATCGCAAGCAAAAAGCTCTGCAGGAAAAACAGCGCCGTTTATTTATTTCTTTGGCTGCTAGTGCTAGCTGCATGGTTTGACCGTTTCCGGATAGATGTCACTTTAATTAAAAGCGAAGATATTTCTTTTTAAATAATGGACCCTGCCGCCTCCTTTAAGCAAGAAAAAGCTGTGGTTTGGACCTGAAAACATCTAATTTTTAATCTCATGGTGTGGCCGCCATCTAGCGGAATTTGCAGACATCTAGTCAACGGTTATTATTGCAACTATGATTTATGCTCACAATGAAAGAGTGGCGAAAATTTTTTCTCATGAAAGCAGTCCGGAGATAATAACAAACTGGCACCACTGCTTAATATACCTGTTTCTTTTATGCGCGCAGAACTTTCTATGCCATTTCTGTTTGATTTATTGAAATCCTATCCCTAAGGAAAATCTTAGGAACCCTGTATAAGTGCATATACTAAATTTTATTGAAATCGGTGACGGGAAGTCGTTCAGAAACGCATTTTCCTATGGAGGGGGTAGGAGTAGAGGTGGGGGTTAATTTTTTTTAGTATTGCCGTAAGCCTGGCAACGTAGCAATTGAATTCGTGGCTGTCGGTTCAAAAAATTTTCGGATAAATTGGGGTTCTTGAATTTTGTGGTTCGGCATAATCATGTTTCTATTGAATTATTTTCGTCACGAATATTTTCTTACGTTTTGGGTTTCTTTTAAAATAATTTTTGGACCAATTTATTTCTATGCAATTAATGACACCGTATGTCATTAATTCGGATGGATTGGGCTTCTGGTCATTTAAGGATCGGGCATATTATTTTCTATCAATTTGTGGGTCGTGTCGTTTTCGTTTCTAGTCAATTATTTTCGATACGTTTGTAATTCTGATATTTTAAGGTTCGGGAAAATTATAACCGGATAAATTATATGCGTGTCTTTTAAGGATCGAGTAAATTAAAATTCTATAAAATTATATTCGTGTCCATTGTTTTCTTGGTGTTTTACTTTCGTTCATATTTCGTTTCGGACGTTTTATTTTCTGTTCAATTGGCTAAAATGACAAAGTCAACAAATCGGTGTTGCACATAGGAAAATGTAAAAAATCGTATTTGCAGCTACCTTCTGCTGTACCAGTTTTATGTGTAGTGTGCGAATTGTACTTCAGGGTATAAAAGGAAAACAAGCACCAAATAAAGGTTAATACCTTTTTTTATAACTTCTTCAAAAACATAATTTTAGTAACTGTCTGCACATAACTAAAGCATGGCTTTTTTGGATACCGATGCCAAAAAACTTTTTTTTTCATCACGGGTGGAAAAAAAGATTTCTGTCCGTTTTTTACCCAAAATTCAAGAGAAATAGCGGAAAATAGTAATATTGAAAAAAATCTAATTGTTCTTGCCTAAAAGTTAAGCCAATTAAAAAGGCACATCGCTATGGAAACCATTGTTATTTCATTTACCAGCCGCCTTGATTTATAGTGTAAAGATGGTGTGTTACGAGAAGTGCTCTCCGTTCGAGATTTTTAATAGTAGTTTTCAAAACTAGTGGCTAAAATAGTGCTTTTTTTACTAACGTTGGTTTAAATAACGAGCGCAGCGAGGTATTTAAAAACGTGAGTAACGAAAAGCACAGTTTAGCCGCAAGTTTTTAATACTATTTGTTTAAGTCAAAAAATCCAAGAAAAAGAGGAAAATACTTTTAAAAATCTCGAACAAAGAACACTTCTCGCAACACACCATATTTACACTATAAATCAAGGAGGCTGGTAAATGATTTCCATGGCGATGTGCCTTTTTACTCGGTGACGTTCATTGTTGCGACATTTTAATTTTTCACAGTTTGATATTTTGACGATGTTTTTAAATGATTTTTTCTTAAATACTAGGTGAAAACTGACGGAAATGGCTTAATTTTTAGGCAAGAATATTTAGATTTTTTCAATATTACTATTTTCTGCTATTTCTCTTTAATTTTGGGTAAAAAGCGGACAGAAATCTTTTTTTGCACTCGTGATCAAAAAAAAAAAGTTTTTTTGCATCGTTAACCAAAAAAACCGTGCTTTAGTTATCTGCAGACCGTTACTAAAATCATGTTTTTAATGAAGGTATAAAAAATAATAGTTTTAACAACTAGTGGCTAAAATAGAGCTTTTTAACAATCGTTGGTTTGAATCACGCGCGCAGCGACGTATTTAAAAACGCGAGTAAAGAAAGCCGTTTTAGCCGCGAGTTGTTAACACTATTTTTTTTTAATACCTTTATCAAAAAATCCAAGAAAAAGAGGAAAATACTTTTAAAAATCTCGAACAAAGAACACTTCTCGCAACACCCCATATTTACACTATAAATCAAGGAGGCTGGTAAATGATTTCCATGGCGATGTGCCTTTTTACTCGGTGACATTCATTGTTGCGACATTTTAGTTTTTCACAGTTTGATATTTTGACGATGTTTTTAAATAATTTTTTCTTAAATACTAGGTGAAAACTGGCGGAAATGGCTTAATTTTTAGGCAAGAATATTTAGATTTTTTCAATATTACTATTTTCTGCTATTTCTCTCTAATTTTGGGTAAAAAGCGGACAGAAATCTTTTTTTTGCACTCGTGATCAAAAAAAAAAGTTTTTTGCATCGTTAACCAAAAAAACCGTGCTTTAGTTATCTGCAGACCGTCTAAAATCATGTTTTTAATGAAGGTATAAAAAATAGTAGTTTTAACAACTAGTGGCTAAAATAGTGCTTTTTTACAATCGTTGGTTTAAATCACGCGCGCAGCGACGTATTTAAAAACGCGAGTAAAAAAAGCACAGTTTAACCGCGAGTTGTTAACACTATTTTTTTTAATACCTTTACCAATAAATCCGAGAAAAACAGGAAAATAATTTTAAAAATCTCTAACGAAGAGCACTTCTCGCAACACACCATCTTTACACTATAAATCAAGGCGGTTGGTAAATGAAATAACAATCGTTTCCATAGCGACGTGTCTAATGTTTACTCGACATATTAATTTTTGACAGTTTGATAATTTGACGATGTTTTTAAATGATTTTTTCGTAAATACTTGGTGAAAACTGGCGGAAAAGGCTTAATTTTTAGGCAAGAATAATTAGATTTTGGGTGAAAAACGGACAGAAATCTTTTTTGCACCCGTGATCAAAAAAAAAAAGTTTTTTTGCATCGTTAACCAAAAAAACCGTGCTTTAGTTATCTGCAGACCTTCTAAAATCGTGTTTTTAATGAAGGTATAAAAAATAGTAGTTTTAACAACTAGTGGCTAAAATAGTGCTTTTTTACAATCGTTGGTTTGAATCACGCGCGCAGCGACGTATTTAAAAACGCGAGTAAAGAAAGCACAGTTTAGCCGCGAGTTGTTAACACTATTTTTTTTTTAATACCTTTATCAAAAAATCCAAGAAAAAGAGGAAAATACTTTTAAAAATCTCGAACAAAGAACACTTCTCGCAACACCCCATATTTACACTATAAATCAAGGAGGCTGGTAAATGATTTCCATGGCGATGTGCCTTTTTACTCGGTGACATTCATTGTTGCGACATTTTAATTTTTCACAGTTTGATATTTTGACGATGTTTTTAAATGATTTTTTCTTAAATACTAGGTGAAAACTGGCGGAAATGGCTTAATTTTTAGGCAAGAATATTTAGATTTTTTCAATATTACTATTTTCTGCTATTTCTCTCTAATTTTGGGTAAAAAGCGGACAGAAATCTTTTTTTTGCACTCGTGATCAAAAAAAAAAGTTTTTTGCATCGTTAACCAAAAAAACCGTGCTTTAGTTATCTGCAGACCGTTACTAAAATCATGTTTTTAATGAAGGTATAAAAAATAATAGTTTTAACAACTAGTGGCTAAAATAGTGCTTTTTTACAATCGTTGGTTTGAATCACGCGCCCAGCGACGTATTTAAAAACGCGAGTAAAGAAAGCACAGTTTAGCCGCGAGTTGTTAACACTATTTTTTTTTTAATACCTTTATCAAAAAATCCAAGAAAAAGAGGAAAATACTTTTAAAAATCTCGAACAAAGAACACTTCTCGCAACACCCCATATTTACACTATAAATCAAGGAGGCTGGTAAATGATTTCCATGGCGATGTGCCTTTTTACTCGGTGACATTCATTGTTGCGACATTTTAATTTTTCACAGTTTGATATTTTGACGATGTTTTTAAATGATTTTTTCTTAAATACTAGGTGAAAACTGGCGGAAATGGCTTAATTTTTAGGCAAGAATATTTAGATTTTTTCAATATTACTATTTTCTGCTATTTCTCTCTAATTTTGGGTAAAAAGCGGACAGAAATCTTTTTTATGCACTCGTGATCAAAAAAAAAAGTTTTTTGCATCGTTAACCAAAAAAACCGTGCTTTAGTTATCTGCAGACCGTCTAAAATCATGTTTTTAATGAAGGTATAAAAAATAGTAGTTTTAACAACTAGTGGCTAAAATAGTGCTTTTTTACAATCGTTGGTTTAAATCACGCGCGCAGCGACGTATTTAAAAACGCGAGTAAAGAAAGCACAGTTTAGCCGCGAGTTGTTAACACTATTTTTTTTTTAATACCTTTATCAAAAAATCCAAGAAAAAGAGGAAAATACTTTTAAAAATCTCGAACAAAGAACACTTCTCGCAACACCCCATATTTACACTATAAATCAAGGAGGCTGGTAAATGATTTCCATGGCGATGTGCCTTTTTACTCGGTGACATTCATTGTTGCGACATTTTAATTTTTCACAGTTTGATATTTTGACGATGTTTTTAAATGATTTTTTCTTAAATACTAGGTGAAAACTGGCGGAAATGGCTTAATTTTTAGGCAAGAATATTTAGATTTTTTCAATATTACTATTTTCTGCTATTTCTCTCTAATTTTGGGTAAAAAGCGGACAGAAATCTTTTTTTTGCACTCGTGATCAAAAAAAAAAGTTTTTTGCATCGTTAACCAAAAAAACCGTGCTTTAGTTATCTGCAGACCGTTACTAAAATCATGTTTTTAATGAAGGTATAAAAAATAATAGTTTTAACAACTAGTGGCTAAAATAGTGCTTTTTTACAATCGTTGGTTTGAATCACGCGCCCAGCGACGTATTTAAAAACGCGAGTAAAAAAAGCACAGTTTAACCGCGAGTTGTTAACACTATTTTTTTTAATACCTTTACCAATAAATCCGAGAAAAACAGGAAAATAATTTTAAAAATCTCTAACGAAGAGCACTTCTCGCAACACACCATCTTTACACTATAAATCAAGGCGGTTGGTAAATGAAATAACAATCGTTTTCATAGCGATGTGTCTAATGTTTACTCGACATATTAATTTTTGACAGTTTATGTTGGGAATTTGGAACCTTTGGTTGCACTAAAACAAAATTATGATTGTTTTCTACAAACCAAAACTACACTTTTTTGCACTCAACGCGCGTTTCGCTAACAACGTTAGCATCATCAGGAGACGATAAACAATGAACTAAATTAATCTAGGCTCTATCTTATATACAATCCTTTAGTGGGCGGAGATAAGACTAATAATTTGTGATTGATCACGATTTTTAATCCTATCTCCCCTCAACCAAAGAATAAAGTGTACTAAACGGGATGGGTCCTCTATCTTTATTTAAACTATTTCTGGATTTAATGATTTCCATACTTTCATATGCATTATTCTTTGGTTGAGGGGAGATAGGATTAAAAATCGTGATCAATCACAAATTATTAGTCTTATCTCCGCCCACTAAAGGATTGTATATAAGATAGAGCCTAGATTAATTTAGTTCATTGTTTATCGTCTCCTGATGATGCTAACGTTGTTAGCGAAACGCGCGTCGAGTGCAAAAAAGTGTAGTTTTGGTTTGTGGAAAACAATCATAATTTTGTTTTTTTGACAGTTTGATAATTTGACGATGTTTTTAAATGATTTTTTCGTAAATACTTGGTGAAAACTGGCGGAAAAGGCTTAATTTTTAGGCAAGAATAATTAGATTTTGGGTGAAAAACGGACAGAAATCTTTTTTGCACCCGTGATCAAAAAAAAAAAGTTTTTTGTATCGGTAACCAAAAAATCCATGCTTTAGTTATCTGCATACAGTTACTAAAATCATGTTTTTGATAAAGGTGTAAAAAAGGTATTAAAAAAAATGGTGTTCACAACTCGCGGCTAAACTATGTTTGCCAGCCCCCCCCCCCCTTACTGCCGCATATGTCAATACTTAATTTACATCGCATTTTCATGTTCGGCTGATTTTTCTGAACCTAGGTACGGGTCAGTCCATATCAAGTCAACCAGGGTATTTTACCACACCATCTCCGATGTTGATGATTTTTAGTATACATGTTTTTCCTACCAAAAAACTGGAAAATCCAAAATTTCAGACTTTTTTGACCAGTTGTTTATTTTGAATTAATTTTTGAAAATCGAAAAAGTCACTTATTTGTCCTTAACATGTGCGCACAAAATTAGGAATATCCAAAGAACCACTTATAATAGAAAAGTAGGTGAAGGTTCATTTTAAAGCTCTTATAAAGACCTTTCATATGAAAATATTGCATAACATATATTGAAAAAAAAAATAAAAAAAAAAATTTTTGATTTTTTTTTTTGAAAAATTTCAAAAAGGCCATTTTTAATTTTTTTCAAAAAATTATATTATTTTCTTTAAAGTGTTATTAAACTATTCACAAAATTTTGAGATGGACAAATCATGGGTTCAATGTGAAAAAATTTATTAAAAATGTCACATGCATGAAAAATCGCCTATAAAATGTACTTAATATTTTTGATATTTTTTTTGACATTGAACCCATCATTTCTCCATCATAAAATTTTGTGGATAATTAAGTAACACTTTGACCAAAATTATATATTTTTTTCAAAAAAATTAAAAATGGCCTTTTTGAATTTTTCAATTTTTTATTTCCAATTTTTTTTTTGTTAAAATTATGTTGTGATATTTCGTAAAAAAGAGCTTCAAAATGACTTTAAAATGAGCCATTTATTACTTTCCTAGTGTAAGTGGTTCTCGAGATATTGCTAGTTTTGTACATTCTTGTTAAGGTCAAAATGCTGACTTTTTTATTTTGAAAAATTAAAAAAAAAAACTACGAATCAAAAAAATCTAAAAATTTGCATTTTCAACTTTTATGGTAAGAAGAAAATATATACCAAAAATCATCAAAATTGGAATTGGTCGCGTAAAATTTTTGTGATTTTTTGGTTGATTTGATATGGAATGACCCTAGGGTCAGTCCATATCAAGTCAACCAGGGTATTTTACCACACCATCTCCGATGTTGATGATTTTTAGTATACATGTTTTTCCTACCAAAAAACTGGAAAATCCAAAATTTCATACTTTTTTGACCAGTTGTTTATTTTGAATTAATTTTTGAAAATCGAAAAAGTCACTTATTTGTCCTTAACATGTGCGCACAAAATTAGGAATATCCAAAGAACCACTTATAATAGAAAAGTAGGTGAAGGTTCATTTTAAAGCTCTTATAAAGACCTTTCATATGAGAATATTGCATAACATATATTGAAAAAAAAAAAAAAAAAAAAATTTTGATTTTTTTTTTGAAAAATTTCAAAAAGGCCATTTTTAATTTTTTTCAAAAAATTATATTATTTTCTTTACAGTGTTATTAAACTATTCACAAAATTTTGAGATGGACAAATCATGGTTTCAATGTGAAAAAATTTATTAAAAATGTCACATGCATGAAAAATCGCCTATAAAATGTACTTAATATTTTTGATATTTTTTTTGACATTGAACCCATCATTTCTCCATCATAAAATTTTGTGGATAATTAAGTAACACTTTGACCAAAATTATATATTTTTTTCAAAAAAATTAAAAATGGCCTTTTTGAATTTTTCAATTTTTTTTTTCAATTTTTTATTTCCAATTTTTTTTTTTTGTTAAAATTATGTTGTGATATTTCATAAAAAAGAGCTTCAAAATGACTTTAAAATGAGCCATTTATTACTTTCCTAGTGTAAGTGGTTCTCGAGATATTGCTAGTTTTGTACATTCTTGTTAAGGTCAAAATGCTGACTTTTTTATTTTGAAAAATTAAAAAAAAAAAAACTACGAATCAAAAAAATCTAAAAATTTGCATTTTCAACTTTTATGGTAAGAAGAAAATATATACCAAAAATCATCAAAATTGGAATTGGTCGCGTAAAATTTTTGTGATTTTTTGGTTGATTTGATATGGAATGACCCGTACCCATTTATTATTTTTTTCACAAAATGCTGCAGGTAGAAATTTTAAAAATCCCTCAAGTTCAAGCCTTCCCTATAAACAGTTTATTACGGATAAATATTGTCCCAATATAAATTTTCAGTTATTCGTTCAATGAACCACTGAAGGTAGGAGATGTCTAGCCGGTAACTTTTTGTCTAACTTGAGAATACTGGTCCATCAGTCACTTAACCGATATACCACATCATTGGTCCAATAGTAAACCGTTGCTGGATCAGTAACAAAAATATAATGGCATAATGAAGAATTTTTGTCACAGTCATTAGTCCAATGTAGGTGGTATCCATCTAACCATCAAATTTTAGAAGTTACGGTAACTAGTTACTGAAATCCTAAAATATGGCCTTAAATAAAATTAAAAATATATTTTTGTGCTTCAAAAATCATGACATATCATTACATCCTAAGAAAAAAAAATAAAGCGACAAAAAATCAAAAACGGACGATGACGGGATTCGAACCGTTCACCTCCAGATCATCAAGCCAACGCTATAACCACTGGAAAATTTCTGTTTTTTCGGTATATTAACGTTTTGGCTGACAATATTTGAACCAATATCGAAGAGACGTAATTTTTTTTTCAAGTGAACGAATATCGGAGAGACGTAGATTTTTCTTCAATGGCCGTCGTATTTACGATGAAAAATCGAATTAGTGCTGTCAAAACAACTGTGTTGGCACACCAACGACGCTTAAAAAAAAGCATCGAATATGGCCGTAAGCCAATCTTAAGCATTATTAAAGTGACCAACCGTCCCGGTTTGGCCGGGACAGTCCCGATTTTTAACCATTTGTGCCGGGGAAAAAATCCGTCCCGGATAGTCCCGATTTTTCAGCAAAAGTTCCAGTTCGCCCCGGTTTTGATACCACTGTATTTGTAACTTTAAAATCACTGCAATTAAAAAAGCGGATGTTCTCTGCCATCTATAAATTTGAATTGAAACCTTACTTAAATTATTTTTCTTTAATAAGTATTTTGGAAAATACATCTTAATATTGTTAGGGGTGCATATAAGAAAAAATACATGATATACAATACATTGAATGGCCGGAGTGTCCCGGTTTTGCCCCTTTAAGAGTTGGTCACTTAGCATTATTCAAAGCATAGACAAGTGCGCAATAGGTGTTCTTCCAATAGCCCCTTATTTCACAAAAATAATATTTTTATATACAATAGTTTAGAGGGTTAAAAACACGTCCCTCAAAATATCCATCGAATTCTAAAACATCAGCAAAAGCATCTGATTTCTCAAAAATAAGATTTTTATATATACAAGAGTTTAGGGGGTTAAAAAAAGTCCTTTAAAAAAAGTATCGAATATGGACGACCTACCCCATTCTTACTAAAGATAAATGAAAGCTTACGGAAAAGGTGTTTTTTTTATACCTTCATCAAAAACATGATTTTAGTAAATGTCTGCGCATAACTAAAGCAAGGCTTTTTTGGTTACCGATGCAAAAAATCTTTTTTTTTTATCACGGGTGCAAGAAAAGATTTCGGTCCGTTTTTTACCCAAAATTAAAGTGAAATAGTGGCAAATAGTAATATTAAAAAAAATCTAATTATTCTTCCCTAAAAATTAAGCCATTTCTGCTAGTTTTCACCAAGTATTTACGAAAAAATCAATTAAAAACATCGTCAAAATATGAAACTGTCAACGATTAAAATGTCGCAACAATGAACATCACCGCATAATAAGGCACATCGCCATGGAAACCACCATTGTTATTTCATTTACCAGCCGCCCTGATTTATAGTGTAAAAATGGTGTGTTGCGAGAACTGCTCTTCGTTCGAGATTTTTAAAAGTATTTTCCTGTTTTTCTTGGATTTTTTGATAAAGGTATTAAAAAAATTAGTGTTAACAACTCGCGGCTAAACTGTGCTTTTTTTTACTCGCGTTTTTAAAAACCTAACTGCGCTCGTTATTTAAACCAACGCTTGTAAAAAAAGCACTATTTTAGCCACTAGTTGTTAAAACTACTATTTTCCGACAGCTCTAAAAATTCGAAGTGGGATTTTTATATACACAAGAGATTCGTGGGTTAAAAAAACGTCGCTTAAGAAAAAAGCATCGACTAGTGGTTCTAAGCCATTCTTAAGCATTAATAGAGACCTTTTGCACCTCTTATAAAAAGTCCCCGTTAGGAAATTTTATCGCTTAATAACGCGTTGTGACGTAGCTAACGTGACGTTATTTTTAAGACAGCATTTTTAGTTTTTGCATGCCGCCTTTGATTTGTTTATGGCCGACTTTATAGGGTATTTATTATTATAAAGATTTACAAAAAGAATTTTTCCAATAATTTTTTTCATTTACAATATCTTATTCTGGTGTTTTTTACGGTGAATTTTAATTATTATTAATCTTTAAAAACTCAAAAACACAACAGAGAAAATGGAGGTTATGATAAACAGATCGGAATCACTTGTCATAGTTGCCAGTGCAAGGGCCGCTTTCTCACTTCGACTTAAATTTAAAAATAAGCTAAGTTAAAACTTAAGTATAAGTTCAACTTATCCTTATTTCTCTTGCACCGGTGCAACCTTGGCTAAGTGGAACCAGAGAATATAAAATTGGGTTGATGCTATAAATTACAACTGGCAGCGTCGCATTTTTTGTGTTTTTTTGGATGCAGTCTTGAATTTCAGTGTCAATTGTCAAATTTTTCGTTTATTTTTTTGTAGTTTCCAAAAATTGAAATGTAAAAAAACGGACGATTTGGAAAAAAGCGAGAGCCCAAATTTTTATTTACTGTCAATTACTGTTGGAAGCAGAGGAGATTCACCAGGGGTTCCCGATTCACCATCCCCAAGACCTGCAGAAAGACAGGAGATAGGTGATTTGGATTCTGTCCTTTGGTAAGTTTCTATAAAGCCTGTAATTAGATAATAAAGTATCGTTCATACAAGGCATAGTTTTAGTCTTTGGTTTAATTTTTGTTACAGTCTTAATCATAAAAAAGTTAAAACCACTGTTTCTTACGAAAGTGTTCATGCAATGCTTTTGATTATGCTTTGTCATAGGCTTAGTCACAGTCTTAAGAAAAAGTTGGCATCTTTCAACTTTTATAACTAAAATTACGACTATTACTATAGCAATTATAAGTGTGCCTGCGCGATTTCCAAATTGCAAGTATGGCGCCCATCTATGTTGATAGGAATGAAATCAATATTTTTCAAAAATTTTATACAGGCAAATTAAAAGCAAAAAACAAGTTGCTAATTGTTTTGTAGGTTCCAAAAAAAACTGTTTTTATTAAACCTTATTTTCTTTGAAAACAAACTACAAAAAATAAAAGTAAACAAAACATCAAAAAAGTGAGGTTAGATGCACTTGCTTAGTGATTGTTATGACTATAAAAAAGACAAGTATGAACAGTGAGGAATTTTTAAGACTAAAACGATCCTTTAGATTCTGTTTTATTAATGGGTTAGCCCCAAGAGGTGAACCAATCTAGCATAATTCTTTGGAAAACAGAGAAATGTCTAAAACATTGTTTTCCTTTGTTTTAGATTGCAGATAAGGAGGCAAGATGATCATCTTTTTAGAAAAGGTACATACTAAATAAGAATAACTTATTGTAAAGCTGAATCATCTGGAACTACAAAAAATGTACTAACACATATTTTTGCATTATGAATTCACGTCCTTCACATAAGATTTTTCATAGATCAATCAATTCTGATTCATCATTTAAAGATCAATTTTTAAAAAAAAATCTCTCTTTGCATTATTTATTTGCCTTTTTATTTTTTAGAAAGTTCTTTCAAACGACTTCCCTATCTACTAAAAAATTGCAAAGACCAGGACTGGCAGGAGACATCCGACAAAAGAAAAAAAAACTAAAAGTGATAGAAAATCCATTAATTTTATGTTAATATGGCAGAGAAAAGTCAAGAGAAGGCCACTAAAATGGTAGAAGTTCATCGACCTATGTGGAGAGGGTATTGCTTTGCTTTATCCCCAAGTTTGACATTTAATGTTAAATGAATTTTATTTTTGTTGATTATGTTACTTCCTTTTATTATGTTTTAAATATTTTATAATTTAGAAGAAAGAATTACCTACCTGACAATTTGAAAATACATTCTTGTAAAAACTTACAATAGATAGTTAAATCGGTGAAATATTTGGAGATAATTTTGGATAACCAGTTTCAATTTAAAGAACACACTAAAAACCTAGACAAAACTTCGAAAAGTAATCTTCATTATAAAAAAATTATGTAATGTATTAAACACTGCTAACCTTAAAACTGTTTACTACACTATTTTTGAATCAGTGCTTCAGTACGGAATCCTCACTTGGGGAAGTTGCTACGATGCTGCTGTAAATTGTATAGAAATATTGCAAAAACGATGCATAAAAATAATTTTACAAAAAAGACATTTATACCCAACACATCTTCTTTTCCGAGATTTCCAAGTACTGCGATTAAAACAGTTATATACAAACAAAGTTTTACAATATATATGTAAAAACCACAATATTATAGAAATGCTACATTCTAAAGTATACCTTAGAACAGTGGTTCCCAAACTTTTTCAGTTTGCGGCATAGTTACAGGTTTAGTATTTTGTCAGGGCGCCCCTACTCGCAATATGCATATATAGTTTTGTCCAACAAAGTGTTGCATATGTATAATGTATACAATATGCGCTTTGCAACTTGCCTACTGTATAGTAGCAAAGCCCAAGCGTTGTACAACATTTTATTTAACACCATTGTAAATATATTGGCACTAGTTACAAAACACATGAATGAAAACAACTCCAATCTGACGCTCATATAGGTTTATTATTAAACTAACACACAGGAATACATTCTTATTGAAGGAAAAAAAAAGAAAGAAAAGGCTTGACACTGCCACTCTCATTTCTTGCTCCACTTTGATCTTGAACGATATTTGCTCTTTATCGCAGCCACAGCTGAAAATCCAGCTTCGCATAAATAGGATGTTGCAAAGGGGATTAGAATCCTCAAAGCTTTTAAAGTTAGAGCCGGATATTCATTTTTGACGGATACCCAAAATTCCACCAAATTAGAAGCGAATTTTGATTTTGGGCTGTTGTCGCAAGAGAGTTTAATAAAACTCTCTCCTTCTAGTGAAGTGAATTCTGGTGGAGATTGTGCATGGAAAGGATATTGAATCCATTAAAATTTTGCGACATTTTCTTCTGTAAAGTATTTTGCAAATCATTCCGAGAGTTTCGAAAGGTGTTCGGTGAAAAAGGACAGCAAGTCTTGAGAGATAACGAGCTCATTAGAGGCTGGGAATTTATGTAATTCTGGAAAACAATCTAGACCGCCATCTCCATTCATTTTTCATATCCACAACTGCAGTTTTTTCCTAAATGCTGCAATTTTCTCTGATAGTTTCAAGATATGCATGTTATTGCCTTGGAGAGACAGATTTAAGGCATTCAGTTTATCAAATATATCGCACAAATATGCCAGTTTTAGCAAAAAGTCGGGATCCTTAAAGACCTGACCTATGTGGATTTCTTGATGTATCTCGAATGTACGGGATAAGACGTTTCCACGTGAAGGCCATCGTGCACGCAGTGTGTTCAGATAATAGTCTGGTTTTTAGCGGCCTAGTTTTTATGTAGTTAACTACGTCTACGTACGTTCCATAACCAAATTCAATTCACAGCACAACGACTTCGATGCAAGTGCTTCTCTATGAATGATGCAATGGGTCCACATGGCATAAGGTGCTTTACTGCAAATAAGTGCTTGCAATCCACCATAACGGCCAGACATTGATCGAGCGCCATCAGTACAAACTCCAATACACTGCTCCCAATCTAAATTATTCTCTGTTATAAACTTGTCAAGAATTTAAAACAAGTCTTGAGCCTTTCCGCTTTCATCGATACTTTTGCAGAAAAGAAGGTCTTCAACAATAATATTATCATCCAGGAACCCTACGTAACAAATAAGGTGTGCATCTTTGTCACTGTCACTAGCCTCATTAAGTTGCAGACCAAATTCCTTGCCTTTCATTTTCTCTATGAATTGATCATTAAGATCCTCAGCTATATGATGATGGATTCTTCGACTAATAGTGTTGTTAGATAAAGGTACCTTTGAAATTAGTTTTCCCGCCGATTCTATCATAATGTTAACCATGTCGACAGCAGCCGGTAAAATAAGTTCTTCTGCGATGGTGTGAGGTTTCTTGCACTTCGCCACCCTGTATGCCACTTTGAAAGAGGACAGCAGTGCGTTGCTAGGTACTGAAGTTTGTTGAGTAAACACGTTATTTTATTTTTGTACATTCTGCAACTTTCTTCTGAAAAATTCGCGTAACTTTCCAACCATCGTCGGATGAATGGTTTCGAGATTCGTTTTACCTTACTTGGGAGCATATTTTCGACCCCTAGAATTTTCAAACAGAGCACACACTGCGGTCTTTCCTCATGATTTACTTCTACTGAAGTAAAACCAAAGTTTAAATAGCTATCATCGTATTTGCGATGTTTTCTTCTTTTTACTCCTCGGTCACTTGTCGATGCTTGATCACTCTGTCTCGATCTATCAATTTCCTTATTTAATAAAAATCTTTCCATCTTGTGACTAACTTTTTACAAAAAAAAACGAAGAAACCGATCCGATATTGGAACGTTTATGTGTCCTGAGTTCGTAAATCACAACACTTTGTATCACTACTAAAACCCTCTATTATTACAATTCCTCTTACGGTAAACTAACCTAGTAAAGCGGACTACGGCGAATTAAATATTGTCAAAGAGCGCTCGCGAAAATTCTTGTCGAGCGACGCGCAGGGGGAAATTCTAGAAACTTGCTCTACTCTCTCGGGCTCGAGGCTCGATTAATAGCGCCTGGCGGCGCCCCTGGTTTCTTCTCGCGGCGCCCCGGGGCGCCGCGGCGCACACTTTGGGAACCACTGGTTAGAGGATTAAAAAACATCCCTCAAAAAATGCATCGAATTCTAAAACATCAGCAAAAGCACCTGATTTCTCAAAAATATTTTTTATATATACAAGAGTTTAGGGGGTTAAAAAAAAGTCCTTTAAAAAAAGCATCCATTTATGAACTTAACCATTCTTAAACATAAATCAAAGCATCAGGGAAAGGCTTATGTCCAGATTCGGTACTTTTTTCTTAAGGGTCTTTTTTTCAACCCCATAAACTCTGATTTATAAAAAAATTATTTTTGTTTTTTAAAGAGCTATTTAGGAGGCACATTTTGCGTATAGTCAGTCTGATTGATTCGCAAAAACGGCTTATGTCCAGATTCGGTACTTTATTCTTAAGATTCGGTACTTTTTTCATAAGGGTCTTCTTTTCAACCCCATAAACTCTGATATATAAAAAAATTATTTTTGATTTTTAAAGAGATATTTAAAAGAAACATTTTTCGCATAGCCTGATTGATGCACAAAAACGGCTTATGTCCAGATTCGGTACTTTTTTCTTCAGATTCGGTACTTTTTTTATAAGGGTCTTTTTTTTAACCCCATAAACTCTGATATATAAAAAAATTATTTTCTGTCTTTTAAAGAGCTATTTCAAAGGCACATTTTGCGTATAGTCTGATTGATGCACAAAAACGGTTTATGTCCAGATACGGTACTTTTTTCTTAAGGGTCTTTTTTTCAACCCCATAAACTCTGATATATAAAAAAATTATTTTCTGTCTTTTAAAGAGCTATTTCAAAGGCACATTTTGCGTATAGTCTGATTGATGCACAAAAACGGTTTATGTCCAGATACGGTACTTTTTTCTTAAGGGTCTTTTTTTCAACCCCATAAACTCTGATATATAAAAAAATTATTTTCTGTCTTTTAAAGAGCTATTTCAAGGGAACATTTTGCTTATAGTCTGATTGATGCACAAAAACGGTTTATGTGCAGATTCGGTACTTTTTTCTTAAGGGTCTTTTTTTAAACCCCATAAACTCTGATATACAAAATATTTATTTTTGTTTTTTAAAGAGCTATTTAGAAGGCACATTTTGCGTATAGTCTGATTGATGCACAAAAACGGCTTATGTCCAGATTCGGTACTTTTTTCTTCAGATTCGGTACTTTTTTCATAAGGGTCTTTTTTTAAACCCCATAAACTCTGATATATAGAAAATTTTTTTTTTTTTTTAAAGAGCTATTTCAAAGACACATTTTGCGTATAGTCTGATTGATACACAAAAACGGTTTATGTCCAGATTCGGTACTTTTTTCTTAATGGTGGCTGTTTCGACCCCATAATCTTTGATAAATAATATTTTTTTGCAATCATTTTAAAGGTCACAACAACAGAAATATTTTTTGTCTTGCACAGTTTCTCTCTTCTCTTAAGGCTTTCTATGGATGACAAGTATAAAATATTGGCAATAATATATTTGTCAAAAACTCTAAAAATGCTGTTGGGCGCAACTATTTATCTGGTCGACTGTGATTTCGCGCGACCGGAGCTGTTTTCGAATCTGAATCCGAATCTGTCTTCAGCCACAGGTAGGGTTGCCAGGTTATAGAATTGGTTTTTGGGACAACAGAATCAAATTTTCGGGACATCGGAATTTTTTTTTATTAAAAAGACTGCAGAGCAAGAAACGGAAACCGAAAAATATACTCCTACCACCTACCTAACCAAAAGTATCAAATCAGCTTACCTCATCATTGAAATCTTCACTTTTGCTTTCCACATCCATGGATTACTTCTTATATTATTAAAGCAACGTACTCAATTAGAAGGTAAACAAAGTAAAATACTGTGTATTGACCGTGAAACACCACAACAAAACCAAAACATAATCTCCCAACGTTTAACTCCGCCTAACCTACGATACGCGCGTTCCGGACAAAAAAACAAAATGTAAAAATAGTGGCTTAAGAAAAAGACAAGGTACCAAAACAAGGAAAGGTATAAAAGGAAGCTAGAAACATGTTTTTTTATGACGTTTTCACTTCAGATTGAGGAATAGCAAAAAATCGGGACATTTTGCGTCCCGAAAAGGGTCTCTTCGGGACTCGAGACACAGAGGTCCAAATGCGGGCAAATCCCGAAAAATCGGGACACCTGGCAACCCTAGCCACAGGCCTTTATTTTTTTTTGAATTATGCCATCCTTAACTATATCGGGTTTGCATTCGATTAAAAAGTCTTTTAATTTTTCCAGTGGAAAATTTCTAATACGCCCAATTGCTCACAGCAACATTAAACTCTCTAAAAAAATTAAATCACAGGTGTCCTTGATCTATCACTACAAGGCTTCTAGAAAAATACCTTTAAATAATAAATAGGTATGCGGAAAATCGAGGCCTTGGAATAGTTGTCATCAGAATAGCGGCAAGGATCAAAGATATAACGACCAATCGACCCGTTCGGCATTGGGAATTTATTTGTCATTCTGTTAAGCTTCTCAATGCCACATAGCATAAAGTAATACAGCTCATAGCAACTAGTCAGAAATCAGACTAGGCAACAAATATTCTTACGTGCTAGAACTGGTAGATGGGCTCATGGTGTTTTCCTATCATCTTAAGCAAATGCTTTACCAGTACCAACTGTGTAGGTATATATCCTTAGTCCAAAGCAGTGAACTGTTATACTAATTGCCAATCCTTCCTCGCACAAGCTATGCTTTTGAGGGAGTCAGTAAGGTATATATAAGAGGGGAATTATTATCAAAGGGCCACTTGCTAGAGTTGCCATCCGTCCGGATTTCTCCGGACATGTTCGGGTTTTGGAGGCGTCCGGGCGGGTTTTTGAAAATTCTCCGGAAGTTCTGCGACAGGCAGCACGGCAATTTTTGTGCCTTCAAAATTCATTTTGAAACCATAAAATATATGATTTTTTACCAAATTAAACTATAAACACGCATGTTTAAAATTTTATGATTTTCTTTTGCAGCTGAAACAGTCTTAACGGTTAAATAAAATTCAATAAAAAACAAAATATTTGTCTGAAACCAGTTTTCTTTTGGCAAAACTCTCTTTTTATTTTTATTTAAAATATTTTAGTTGTAGCCTGAATTTTTCAGGTTACTGCATTTCTTTAAAAATAAGACAAAAAAACATATTTGAAGAATTGAAACTGGATCCCACTCCAACTTAATTTTTTTTTTAATATGTTAACTGAACTTGGGATTTAAATCTGGGCAAAACTACAGTGGCCCGAACAAACTATGGTTAAAATTGTTTTTTAGCTATACAGGGTGCGCTGGAACTACTTTAAACATTAAGATCAATTGTGTTTGGCTTACGTAATTAGAAAAGTACTACGAATTTTTTTAAAAAAAAAGCTTTAATACATACAGGGTTGCAAAAACCGAATTTCAGTGCAAAGTCGTCTTTGACCCATTAAAAAACGGAAAATAACAAATCCATGGCAGATTGCGGATACAATGATCAAATGCTACTATTTTACAGAGTGAAAAAACCGAATTAATGTAATAATGTCGATTTTGACCCTTAAAAACGCTGGAAAATAAAAAATCCATGCCAGATTGCGGAAGTACTCGTTAAAAGCTATTTTTTGAAAATAAACTAAATACCGGGTTTTTATATATACAGAGTGAAAAAAACTCTATTTCACTTAGAAAGTCGTTTTTGACCCATTAAAATAACGGAAAATGAAAAATCCATAGCAGATTGCGGATATATACAAATTATAATACATCATTTTGTTGGTAAAAATGGGCAATTTTCATATCTACAGGGTGAAAAAAACCTAATTTTACGAAAGTCGTTTTTGACCTGTAAAAATACTAAAAAATAAAAAGTCTGTGGCAGATTGCGAAAGCACTCGTTAAAAGCTATTTTTACAAAAAAAAAACACAAAATAAAGAGATTTTATACCGAGTGGCCCAAAAAAACAGCAATGATTTTAAATGGCTACAGCTTTGTTAGTTCTTTACCGACTTTAACGAGTGATAGCTGTATTAAAAGCGCATGAAATTCCCATTCGACAAATTTTAAAAAGTTGGCGGCCATCTTAAAATCAAAGACGGTGGACATTTTCAAAATGAAGCATACATTTCAACTCGTTTCTTTTTAAGGAATCCACTTAAATGAAATTAAAAAATTAACACTATTCAAAAGTCTAGTCTCTACCCAGGCGATCGATATATCGCTTATTAAAATCGTTAAAGTACTTTAGGATTTATACCCAAAAACTTAAAAGTAGTTCCAGTGCTCTATATGTAAATAATAAATATATTCATATCGCCGCAACTTTTTTATTTCTTAACCGATTTTAATGAGTGCTTTGATCAAAAATTAATTTTTTCTGCGACGACAAAAGAATTGCGATCATTTTTAGATTTAAGATGGCGGATCTGATATGAGATAATCAATATTAATCACGTTTTTTTTTATGGAACCCACTCAAGGAAAGTATCAAGAATAAAACAAAAAATAAGTTCAGAAGCCTAGTCTCTGCCAAGGCAATCCACATATCGCTCATTAAAATCGGTTGGGTACTTTAGGATTTACACCTAAAAATTTGGAAGAAGCTCTAGTGTTCTTTATGTGAATAAGCATATATTCATATCACCGAAACTTTTGTACTCCTTAACCGATTTTAATGAGTTGAAGCCCCTTTATTCGAGAATTAAATTTTCCTGTGGCGACAAAAAAATGGCCGTTATTTTTGAATTCAAGATGGCGGATTTTACATGAGATAAAGCATATTTAATCTCGTTTATTGTTTTGGAACCAACTCAAGCGAAGTAACGAGTAATGAAACCGCCCAACAGCATAGTCTCTGCCTTATTTTGTGTTTTTTTGTAAAAATATCTTTTAACGAGTGCTTTCGCAATCTGGCATAGATTTTTTATTTTCCAGTATTTTTACTGGTGAAAAACGACTTTCTAAGTGAAATTGGGGTTTTTTCACACTGTAGATATTAAAATTGCCCATTTTGACCAACAAAGTGATACATTATAATTTGTATATACCCGCAATCTGCTATAGATTTTTAATTTTCCGTTATTTTAATGTGTCAAAATGACTTTCTAAGCGAAATAGAGTTTTTTCACCCTGTATATATAAAAACCTGTTATTTTGTTTATTTTCTAAAAATAGCTTTTAACTAGTACTTCCGCAATCTGGCATGGACTTTTTATTTTCCGGTATTTTTAAGGGTCAAAAACGACCTTGTTACATTAATTCGGTTTTTTCACCCTGTAGATATTTTGATTGCCATTTTGACAAAAATACTAGCATTTGACCAGTATACCATCGATCTGCTATGAATTTTTCATTTTCAGTTATTTTAATGGGTCAAAAACGACTTTGCACTGAAATTCGGTTTTTGCCACTCTGTATGTATTAAATCATTAAAAAAAAAAATGTCGGTGTATTTTTCTAAATACATAAACCTAAAAAAATTGACTTTAATGTTTAAAGTAGTTCCAGCGCACCCAGTATAGCTAAAAAACAATTTTAACCATAGTTTGTTTGGTCCACTGTAGTTTTGCTAATTGAAATCCCAATCCCAAAACTTCTGTGTTCTGCTTATATTTCAAAAAAATTGCAAAGTATTTATAGTTTCACAAGCTTGTGATTACTTAACTTATTATGTAAAATAAGCTGGATTTTTTAAATTTAGGTCGATGTCGATGTATTTTTCTAAATACATAAACCTAAAAAAATTGACTTTAATGTTTAAAGTAGTTCCAGCGCACCCAGTATAGCTAAAAAACAATTTTAACCATAGTTTGTTTGGTCCACTGTAGTTTTGCTAATTGAAATCCCAATCCCAAAACTTCTGTGTTCTGCTTATATTTCAAAAAAATTGCAAAGTATTTATAGTTTCACAAGCTTGTGATTACTTAACTTATTATGTAAAATAAGCTGGATTTTTTAAATTTAGGTCGATGTCGATGTATTTTTCTAAATACATAAACCTAAAAAAATTGACTTTAATGTTTAAAGTAGTTCCAGCGCACCCAGTATAGCTAAAAAACAATTTTAACCATAGTTTGTTTGGTCCACTGTAGTTTTGCTAATTGAAATCCCAATCCCAAAACTTCTGTGTTCTGCTTATATTTCAAAAAAATTGCAAAGTATTTATAGTTTCACAAGCTTGTGATTACTTAACTTATTATGTAAAATAAGCTGGATTTTTTAAATTTTGGTCAGGAAAAACCTGGCAAAGTCTGGACCCTGGGAAGCGCTGTATAAAATGTTATTAATTGTTGTAATTTTAGTTGAATTTTTGTCAGGAACAGCATTCAAGAAGAAATGACATTTTTAATACATTCAAGAAGAATTACATTTTTATAGGTACCGAGTTCTCAAAATTTTCGCCAACGGCGCATTTATGACGTGATTTTGGCAACAAATCTATAATTGAAACGATATGTAACCGTAACTTTTTAATAAATATTTTACAAAAAATTTAAATTTTCTAGAACTACATTTTTGTCACAAACATTTAAAACGCATAATTTTCTTAAAATTTTCACCAGCGGCGAATTTAAGACGTGATGTCCGGATTTTGTCCGGGTTTTTAAACGGCAACAGCAACAAATTTTATTTTGCCGCAGCAAATTACTAACGGTCAGGCCCTATCGAATGACATGCAACACGTCATAGCCCCCTAGTTAGTTTACGAGAAATTGCGCTAAAAGGGTCACGTGACTAGGTTTTTTTACATTTTCTCCCAAACGGCAACAGCAACAAATTTTATTTTGCCGCAACAAATTCGAGGAGGCATTTTTATGAAGTTTAAACAACTTTAGGTTGTTTTTGGACCAATATAATGGGCAGTATTTACAAAATACAGTTTCTTGCTCATAAAAAAATTCCAAGACATTTTTTCATAATTTTTATTCTTAATTACTGTCGAGCCCTATGAGCAACAAATTATGGCATACAAATCAATTTTGTAACAATAACCAAACGGAAGATATCGGTGGTCCTCCTAGCTTAACTGTTAAGCTAGGGGGACCACGTTTTCTCGAAAACGGCTGCAGCAACAAATTTTATCTTACCGCAACAAAACAGTAACAAATGAGCAACAAATTGTGGCATTAAAATTTTTTGTGCCCCTTATGGTGGTCCCCCTAGCTTAACCGACCTTCCGTCACACCTTCTTTATAGGGTTAATACTATAATAGAAATATTTAATATCAAACCAATTTCAATTAATTTCAATACATTAAAATAAAAACAGCGTACAATAAAGCATTTAATTTTAAGTAAAACATGTCAAATAAACTTTTCTGTAGCACGTTTAGCTCAGTAAAGTAAATATAACCTTACTTTTCCTCTTTTTCTTTTTACTTTAAAGCTGCAAAATTTTATGGCCAATTAATAGGGACTTATCCCAGCAAACACGGTTCCCTCGGGTCTTCGTTGGTCCGATCTCGATTGCCGAATTTGTCGTCATCGGCACGATGTCGATTTACGACATCGGACTAGCAGTATTTTTTGTCCGCTTTGCGATGAAGGCCCAATGTATGTTTGGCGACGCAGCGTTAGACTCTAGCCCGCCGTCGGACCAATGGTAAATTTTACTTTTTGCTTACATCGGCATACCGTCGCCGTACGATTAAGGTCCGATATGGTTTAACCACATGGTACCGACCATCCGCCCATAACTGCTTAATTTGATCGGTCTAACGTAGGCAAGCTGGTCTCGGCCCGACATCGGTAAACTATTCAAGTCCGATAATGGTTTCCTAAAGCGGTCCAACGTCGGCCATTGACGAAGGTCCGTCGGTGGTAGCTTAAACCGACCCGACCATGGCAAACCACAAAGATCCGATAATGGATGGATAATACACTGGTGCACCGAGAGGGGGGGGGGTTTGGGGTTTACCCCCCCCCCCGAGAAACCTGATTACATTTTTACTATTAAAATATTTGATTTTGTTTATATTTTTCAGTCAAACATTTTCAAACGCGATATTTTAGATTTTTAAGTTTTTTTTTTATGTAAGGGGTTATCCATTATAAACGTTATCGTCTTATCTGAAATTTGACATTTATAATTTACAAATTGCAGAGATATGTTTTGTTATGTTCAACGTAACACTTTGTTTATTGTGTGCTTTTTTTGAATTTAAGAGAAATTTAAAATTTAAAAATTTCGTTTAGTTTTTGAATTATTCAGCATTGTGGGCAAGGGTAAAGCCTACTTAGCTATAAAAATTACACAAAATACAGGGTGTTTCATTTAAAGTAACAAAATAGATTTACACATCCTAAGTTTTCCAATATCAAATTTGTCAGAAAAAGTGATGATTTCTTTTGAAGAATCTTAGATCAAGAGTCAAAAATTCTATACTTGTTTATAATGGATAGCGCTGAATAGTTATTATTGGGCGTTACTCTATAAAGTTTTACCATAATAAGGGAAAACCGTATTTTATTTAGGTTGAACCTTTGATAAAATGACGATAATGCGATGGAAAAAGCGCTGGATTGAAAATAATTCTACGGATAGGAAAGATGAAGTGCAAGATGAGGGACTTATTGACCATCTCAGACAAAATCCTTTTTCAACGTCGGTTGAAGCAGCTAATGTAACATTATTTCCGGGTTCTTTAGTAACAGTAAATAGAAGAGTAACGAAATCAGAAGTCTCTTGTCGAGTTGCTACAAAGAAGCCTTTTCTAACAGAAGAACAAAAACAGGCCAGAGTGATTTTTGCACTGAACAACGTTCTTCGTGATAATGACTTCTGGGAAAGGGTGGTTTTCACTGACAAAAAAAAATTTCAATCATCTTCAAGCAGCAGGAGAATTTTAGATTATCGTCCACCAAATTCTAGATTTGAACCCGAATATACAAACCAAATTAAAAATGCTGGACATTTTTCTATAAACATGTGGGGCTGGTTTAGTGCTAGAGGTTTGGTTTTTTTTTGGAGAATCGGAGGAAGATTCAATAGTGAACTATATATTGAAATCCTTGAAAACGTTATGCTGCCACCTGTACAGGCTTTACATGAAAATAATGACTTCGTTTATCAGCAGGACAACTGTCCAGTACACACGGCTAATGTTGTTCGCCAATGGTTTCAGAATAATAATATAGAAACACTTCCTTGGAATGGAAATGGAAAATATATGAGGTCGAATCGTTAAAATAATATACCAAAGGAATTGGAGACCACGAAATAGTGAAGAGTTAAGCGATGCTATTTATCGCGCATTGGATCAGCTCTCAGAAGACCATCAGTATTTTTAAAATTTAACCTTTTCAATGCCCAGACGTTTGCTGCTTGTAATAGAGAAAAATAGTGATCCTATTAAATACTAAATTTTTTATTTTAGTTCTTTTTTACGTTAAAATAATTAGTATGAAGTGTACCATCGTTTTTGTCCTAATCCAAGTTTCCTATTAGTTGAATTGTTTTCAATCCAGCGCTGTTTCCATCGTATTATTGTTATTTTATCAACTCTAAAATGGGTTACCGCCCTCTTTATAGAACAGCCTTCGTCCTTTACTCGAGTGATAATTTGATATTGTTTAATAAAGACTTTACTAAAACATTATTTTTGCTGATTTTTTATGTATTATGCAAAATTTAATATAATAATAAGGTTGCCTTTAATTTAAGTAAAAAAATATTTTCAGTTTTAGAGACCTTTTTTAAACAATATGACAAATTGTCGTACTTTTGAAGTTTGTAGGCATTTTAGCTCGTAGTCCGTATATATTATACACTTTTAGAAAGGTCAATTTTGTGACTGCATGTATGCGTTTTTCTTAAATCAAGTGTACTTTAAATTTTTGATTATTTTAATGTTATGAAATTAATTGAAATTGGTTTGATATTAAATATTTCTATTATAGTATTAACCCGATAAACAAGGTGTAACGGAAGGTCGGTTAAGCTAGGGGGACCACCATAAGGGGCACAAAAAATTTTAATGCCACAATTTGTTGCTCATTTGTTGCTGTTTTGTTGCGCTAAGATAAAATTTGTTGCTGCAGCCGTTTTCGAGAAAACGTGGTCCCCCTAGCTTAACTGTTGATAACTCGAGTGATAATATGAACTTTTGTAAATGTTGATAGCTGTGGCATTTTTAAGAATGTCACACTGCATTTTAAGCTTTCAGACATACTAAGCTGGTGGTGCCTTATAATAGTATACACTAATGGAAAGCTAAATTTTCAAGTGTAATCCTTCTTAAATTGCTAATATTTTCGCTCGCGGCGCCAATACCCTGTAAAAAAAAAATCACGATTTTAGTCTAAGTTTGAACCATATTTTTATCGGAGGGTCATGTAACTTGCCCCCCCCCCCCGCAGTAAAAAAGTTCAAAACATTTTTATTGCACCGTAATGCACAACTTTTGCACCGCTATGCACCAGCATGCAAACATTTTGCACCACCTCCCCCGAAAAACTGTAGCCATTTTTATGTGGGGGGGGGGCAAATAAAGCAAGCAATGATTTTTTCCCAATTTTTTTTTGCACCGTATAGTAGATCTTTTGCACCGCAATGCACCACCATTAAAACCTTTTGTACCCCCTCCCTTCCTCCGCTATGGCCATTTAAATGGATATAACTTGCCCCCCCCCAATCGGTTTTTCTCAAAAAGTTTATTTGCATCGTACAGTAGATCTTTTGCACCGCAATATACCACCGTTAAAACCTTTTGCACCCCCTCCAATCGGTTTTTTCCAAAAAAATTTTTTTTCACCGTATAGTAGATCTTTTACACCTCAATGCACCACCATTAAAACCTTTTGAACCCCCTTTCTTCCTCCGCTATGGCCATTTAAATGGATATTAGGGACTTATTGAGCGTACATTTTTGCGTTCCCTTTTAAGGAAAATTGACATTTGACATCTGAGCATGCGCGTGGCCTGCGTTTTTATTAAGGGAACCGTAATAAAATACGGTATTCCCTTATTTCGGTACAGTTACCGTACGTCCCTTATCTTTAAACGTAACCTCAATTAGCACAGATAATAGTGATGGTTGGTTTGTTTTTCGATACGACTTTTTAATATTCTTTGCATTTTTAGTTTTTTGTTTATAAACAAAAACAGTCTTGTGGATTTTTAAAATTTATTTGAAAAAATGAATAAATTGGAGAAACCTAGAAGGTTGAGGTTCACAGCTACACTGACGATATAATTCTTTTGCGAGAATTTATCAGGGAAAATCCCTACAAGGTTAGACATTTTAGGTTAGGAATAAGGAAAAGTAATGCGACTTCTAATAACACTTTTTTTAAAGTATGGTTAAGGTTCAACCTAAATAAAATACGGTTTTCCCTTATTAAGGTAAAACTTTATAGAGTAACGCCCAATAATAACTATTCAGCGCTATCCATTATAAACAAGTATAGAATTTTTGACTCTTGATCTAAGATTAAAAGATCATTCTTCAAAAGAAATCATCACTCACTCACCCTGTATTTTGTGTAATTTTTATAGCTAAGTAGGTTTTACCCTTGCCAACAATGCTGAATAACTCAAAAACGAAACGAATTTTTTTAAACTTCTCTTAAATTCAAAAAAAACACACAATAAACAAAGTGTTGAACATAACAAAACATATCTCTGCAAATTATAAATGTCAAATTTCAGATAAGACGATAACGTTTATAATGGATAACCCCTTACATAAAAAAAAACTTAAAAATCTAAAATATCGCGTTTGAAAATGTTTGACTGTGAAAAATATAAACAAAATCAAATATTTTAATAGTAAAAATGTGATCAGGTTTCTCGGGGCGGGGGGGGGGGGTTAACCCCAAAACCGCCCCTCTCGGTGCGCCAGTGTATTATCCATCCATTATCGGATCTTTGTGGTTTGCCATTGTCGGGTCGCTTTAAGCTACCACCGACGGATCTTCGTCAATGGCCGACGTTGGACCGCTTTAGGAAACCAATATCGGACTTGAATAGATGTCGGGCCGAGACCAGCTTGCCTACGTTAGACCGACCAAATTAAGCAGTTATGGGGGGATGGTCGGTACCAAGTGTTTAAACCATATCGGACCTTAATCGTACGGCGACGGTATGCCGATGTCAGCAAAATGTAAAATTTACCATTGGTCCGACGGCGGGCTAGAGTCTAACGCTGCGTCGCCAAACATACATTATGCCTTCATCGCAAAGCGGACAAAAAATACTGCTGGTCCGATGTCGTAAATCGACATCGTGCCGATGACGACAAATTCGGCAATCGAGATCGGACCGACGAAGACCCGAGGGAACCGTGTTTGCTGGGATAAGTCCCTATTACTTGGCCATAAAACTTTGCAGGATTAACTTGAAAATTCCATCCGGATAGGCCGAAATAAACGATTCTATCTTTAAAGTAAAAAGAAAAAGAGGAAAAGTAAGGTTATATTTACTTTACTGAGCTAAACGTGCTACAGAAAAGTTTATTTGACATGTTTTACTTAAACTTAAATGCTTTATTGTACCCTGTTTTTATTTTTATTTTTTACTGCTTTATAGGGTGTTACTCTCTAAGATGTATATGGATGATTTTGATTTTTATCTTAAGCTGGGTTCATACAGAAATAAAATAACATAAGATAACATAAGATAAGATAAGGTAAAAATAAGATAAGATAACATAAAATAAAAAAAAATTGGGCATTCACACAGAAAAATAACATAAAATAAGAGATCGGCATCAGCCAATCAAAAGGCGAATTTTTATTTATCACTTTATTGTCTCCTGTCATTCGTTTTTCGCGATGACGTGGAACGTGATTTCAGATAAAATAAAATAAAAAGATAAAAGTTTGTCATCTTTTTGTTATGTTATGTTATCTTATCTTATTTTTCTCTCTGTATGAACGCCATCAAGCAGTCCCATAATAGATAAAATAAAATAAAAAGTAAAAGTTTGTCATCTTCTTGTTATGTTATGTTATCTTATCTTATTTTTCTCTCTGTATGAACGCCATCAAGCAGTCCCATAAGGTGAACTCTTATTTTTTATTTTCTCTTCTCTTATGTTATCTTATCTTATTTTTATTTCTGCATGAACCCAGGTTTAAGTAATAGTGGTGGATGGCCCAAACACAAAAACATATATATAATTCAAGAAATATATATTTTTTTTGGAATCGACCAAAAAGTGAAGTGTGCATAATAGGATGTGTGAATCCTATGATGATTTACAAACATGTTCTTCAAAAAACAAGTGAGAATTCAAGTTCTCTTGTATACTCTTTAGTTTTTATAGTTTATTATTTAAATGTAATAATAGGTAGTTATGCGTTTTTTGTTATATTTTGTATACTTTTATTATTATACAAATTCAAATTTCTAAGCAAATGAACAGTAAGTAATTATTTTTGCTTTATAATTTCATCAAACGCACGATTAAGTAACTGTCCGTAAATAACCAAACCAGGCTTTTTCGGTTTCCGTTTTAAAAAAATGTTGATATTTAAGCAAATTTAATTATTATAAACAAATGGTTTAGTGGTATGTCGGACACATTTTTCTTTTGAATTCATTATGACCAAACCTCTAAGATCTAATGAGGAGTCCAGAAACCTTTTCCAAGCAACAATTTTAGTTAAGTTATGGAATTTTTTAACCTTTACGACTGACCATGTTCACAATTAACCTAAATTGTTGCTCCGCTCAGGCCTGTTCATCATCCAATAATTCTAACGTAAAAATTAAGTCTCAAGTTTTTGCAAAACAGTCATTTTGAAATGCGACAAAATGGGTACTGTTTATTCCAAATTATTCGAATACAAATTTAATATGGCGGCTTAACATTCAAACAAAAGGAAACTAAATGGAATTTAGAATCAACTGTGACAAACTGTCAGAATTTAAAATGGTGCAAAATACCTACTACTATCGGCTTTTTTTTTGGAAAAAAAACGATTGGAGGGGCAAGCACAGCGGAGGAAGGAAGGGGGGGGTGCAAAATTGTAGTGGTCGAGCATTGCGGTGCAAAAGATCTAATTTCCGGTGCATTTTTTTTTTGGAAAAAAACAATTTGGGGGGTGCAAGTTATATCCTGTTAAATTGCCATATCGGAGGAAGGGAAGGGGTACAAAAGGTTTTATTGGTGGTGCATTGCGGTGCAAAAGATCTACGATACGGTGCAAAAAAATCTTTTTGGAAAAAAACAATTGGGGGGGGGGGCGGCAAGTTATATCCTTTTAAATGACCATAGCGGAGGAAGGGAGGGCGTGCAAAAGGTTTTAATGGTGGTGCATTGCGGTGCAAAAGATCTACTATACGGTGCAAAAAAAAAATTAAAAACACAATTGGGGGGGAGGCAAGTTATATCCATTTAAATGGCTATAGCGGAGGAAGGAAGGGGGTGCAAAAGTTTTAATGATGTTGCATTGCGGTGCAAAAGATCTACTATACGGTGCAAAAAAATTTTTAGGAAAAGAACAATTGGGGGCGGGGAAGTTATATTCATTTAAATGACCATAGCGGAGGAAAGGAGGGGGTGCAAAAGGTTTTAATGGTGGTGCATTGCGGTGCAAAAGATCTACTATACGGTGCAAGAAAATTTTTTAGAAAAAAAAATTAGGGGGGGGGGCAAGTTATTCATTTAAATGGCCATAGCGGTGGAAGGGCGGAGGTGCAAAAGATTTGGGTGGCCAGCCTTCATTTGGGGGAGGGGGTGCAAAATGTTTCCATGCTGGTGCATAGCGGTGCAAAAGTGGTGCATTGCGGTGCAATCAAAATTTTGTGAAAATTTTTACTGGAAGCCAAGTTATATGACCCTTTTATCGGCTGCCTTTAAAACGTGTAAAAAAAAGGGTTTTAAATTTAGGATAATTTTCGCCTGCTGCACATTTCAAGCATCTTTTGCCATATAACCAACAACTCAAAAATCTGATTTGAGGAATGGTCCACCTTTGTCTGCGTTATGGTTGGCTGGCAATAGCAGTGGCGGTCTCCAGCGATCCCAAAAGGGGGCGGGCGTGAGGGCAAAATTTTGTAAAAGCAAAGAAAAAGTTTTATGCAAAAGTTCTAAAATTAAAATGTAACTCTCTGCCCAATAGGGCGCCGCAGGCAAAATTTTTTGAAAAACTCAAAAGTTTTAGTGTTTTTATGAAAAACCGGCGATTTTTTAAATAAATTCTGGGGGGGATTGCCACTGGCAATAGCGAAAAGTGTTTTACTTTTTTTTTTAAATCTAGGCTTTAAGTTCACGTTTATGCAAAACAAAATACCTAAATTGTAACCCCCCCCCCCCAAACCTTTTCCTGGATGCGCCACTTTCATAGAAATAAAAGGGTTTACTTGTACCCTCCAGTAAAAATACCGTCAAAAACATAAAGGTATATTGAATGTCTTTGGTCAAAAAAGAGTTACACACATTTATAACATCCATCTACCAGCCTATTTAACGCGCTATGCGGAAAGCACACGGCCACACACGGCATTCTCGTACACCCGTTTTAGTTTAGTCCGCTAAAGTCTGACCTAGAAGCGAGACTTTGTGTTGCCTCTGCGCGTCGCAATCGATATCAATTCTTGCCAAGAATCGTTCCTCAATGTTTATATTTTTATTTTAACGTGACGTAGTGGTAGTAAAGTTTGTGTTGGAGTTTCAAGTGCTAGTAACGTCAATATTGAAGGTTATCCATCAGTGGCATGGAATGCGAATGATAAAGAATTAATTGGTAAGTTGGCAATAAAAAGGAGCATAAATTAATTTGAATTTCGTAATTAGTGAATCACTTTTTAAATTACCTAGTAAAAGTAAGTATGTATGCATATTTATTTTTGAATGCTTGAAAAGTTATTTACAAACCATTGTTTTCCGTAATTTTGGCCTTACAAAAAAACAGTGTTGTAAACGGTTTTTTTTAATGTATATCCCACACAGCAATTTGTCATCCTTAGCATGTGCATAGAATATCCTCAAGAAGAAAAAGGATATGCTACCGATGTTCTAAATTAACGGTTACCGGCTTTTTTTGCACATGCTAAAGATTAGGGAGATGGAACGGACGTCCGGCAGAGAAGCCGGACTGGCCAGATTCGGTACGTCCGGTTTGGCCGGATTTTTAACCAAATCCGGCCGGATTTTTTTTAATGAAAAAAATACTTTTATTTAAAATAAATAGATAAAATAAAACAAATGTAGGCCAATTTTTGTTATATTCAGCCAAAAAATAAATACAAAATATAACAGTAAAAACAGGGCTCTTAAATAAAATATGACATTGAATAAGGTTCTTAGTAGTCAAAGTTTATTTTTTTTAGGTTATCTTGGATAAACAATAGTTTTTCAGCCTTATGTGGGGTTAATCTCAAACGTTTGTCTTCATAAATATTACCCATATCCAAGGTATTATTTTTTTAAACAATATTTTACAATATATGGTTTTAAAAGTTAAAGTAGTTTAAATAATGGGGAAAATAATTTAACTAAAAAGTCTGGCCGGACATCCGGGGTCCGGTCTAATAGCTTGGCAGGACATTCGGGGTCCGGTAGTTCGGCCTAATGTGAGTCCGTTCCATCCCTACTAAAGATCTACTAAAAGTAACCTTCTGTAATGGTATTTCATTAGTATATGCTAAGGAAATACTAGAATAACATTGTTTGGATGTTCTTTTACAGTACGAAAATATCTTGTGCACTCAAATATATATACTTTGCATTGCCCTAAAAGGACCAAATAATGTTTCAATAAGTGATATATACGTTGCATATGCCAAAGATGTTCTAATAGTAACCTTCTTGGCTTCTTTACTGGTATTTCCGTAGCATATGCCAAGAAAATACTTAGAAGCTCATTCTTTTGATGCTCTTTTATGGTACCACAATAGCATGTGCGCTAAACGGACCAAAAAATGTTTTAAAATTTATCTATTCTTTGCATGTGTTAAATATGTACTCAAAAGGGCCTGCTCAAATGGTACATTCATAGCATTTGCTATATATTAATGGCATATACTTAAAGAGTATGTACCAAGCATATGCTAAAGATGTGCTTAAAAGGACTTCCTCAAAAGGAGGTTTAACGCATATCCTATGCATGTAAATGTTCTTTCATTGGTATGTGGGATATAGGCTCTGACTTGGGTTCTTTCTAAAACTTTTTCTCATTTTTTCTATTTTTTTATTAAACCAACCCAACTAAACTTAAACCATCTAGAACCAATCCAAAACACCTAAAAAAACACAATCGAACCCAACCCCAGCACTCCTTTTAGGATCAAATAATTGGGGCTAGAAAGCACGGATAATCCACCATACAATCAATTATTTTATGGGGAAAGGAAATGAAAATATCCCAAAAACTGTAGCTTTGAAAGATTTAAACCTTGTAACAAAATGTTTGCGTAATATTTCCGAAGACCAAAATCTAAAAACCGCATATCAATAGCTGCTTTAGGGTCAGTCCATATCAAGTCAACCAGGGTATTTTACCACACCATCTCCGATGTTGATGATTTTTAGTATACATGTTTTTCCTACCAAAAAACTGGAAAATCCAAAATTTCAGACTTTTTTGACCAGTTGTTTATTTTGAATTAATTTTTGAAAATCGAAAAAGTCACTTATTTGTCCTTAACATGTGCGCACAAAATTAGGAATATCCAAAGAACCACTTATAATAGAAAAGTAGGTGAAGGTTCATTTTAAAGCTCTTATAAAGACCTTTCATATGAGAATATTGCATAACATATATTGAAAAAAAAAATAAAAAAAAAAATTTTTGATTTTTTTTTTGAAAAATTTCAAAAAGGCCATTTTTAATTTTTTTCAAAAAATTATATTATTTTCTTTAAAGTGTTATTAAACTATTCACAAAATTTATTAAAAATGTCACATGCATGAAAAATCGCCTATAAAATGTACTTAATATTTTTGATATTTTTTTTGACATTGAACCCATCATTTCTCCATCATAAAATTTTGTGGATAATTAAGTAACACTTTGACCAAAATTATATATTTTTTTCAAAAAAATTAAAAATGGCCTTTTTGAATTTTTCAATTTTTTTTTTTTCAATTTTTTATTTCCAATTTTTTTTTTTGTTAAAATTATGTTGTGATATTTCATAAAAAAGAGCTTCAAAATGACTTTAAAATGAGCCATTTATTACTTTCCTAGTGTAAGTGGTTCTCGAGATATTGCTAGTTTTGTACATTCTTGTTAAGGTCAAAATGCTGACTTTTTTATTTTGAAAAATTAAAAAAAAAAACTACGAATCAAAAAAATCTAAAAATTTGCATTTTCAACTTTTATGATAAGAAGAAAATATATACCAAAAATCATCAAAATTGGAATTGGTCGCGTAAAATTTTTGTGATTTTTTGGTTGATTTGATATGGAATGACCCTTTACTTCTAAAGTAATGATTTCTTTATATATTTGAACATTTTTTTCAAATAACTCGGAAACTAAAACTCCCACCAAATTGGAATTTATAGCAAAATTTGTAGTCCATATTCATGGAAACTTAAATCTGAAAAGCGTATATTGCTACTTGCTTTTATTCCAAAGTTGCAATTTTTTAAAATATTTTATCACCCTTTTTCCCCTCTCAACCCACCACCCCCCTACCCAAAAGTTCATGGTCAGCCGATAGAGGATTTTTGTACGAAATTTCGTTAAAATCGATTAAGGCGTTCTTGAGTTATCGTGGATACAGACAGACAACAGACAACTTTTTTTTCTTCGTTTAAGGTATTTTGGAACCTTAGTGACTCACAAGATTAAGAAAAGTCAAAATTTCACGATTTTAATAGTCCCCATACCATATTGGTATGGGGGACTAAAAAAGAGTTTGTGGCCCCATTAATTTTGAACTCGTTGTAGGGACCCTCGTATAAGTGCATATATAAAATGTTTTTATTAAATATCAAAGGAAAAAGAGACCCGATTACCATGCGTTACTTACCTAAACTTATACATCTAAATCAACAGACAGTATCATTCATTCCAGGGACGTCCATTTTACATTCATTTTACGTCCCCACCGGAGATCCGAAGGCATTTGATTGTGGGGGGGATAAAGGCCATTTTCCGAACTAATAATAAAATCGATACCCAATTTACCTGAAACTTTGAGATTTTTTTATTGTTGTTTGAAGAAATTAGAAATACAAAATCCCAACAACATGCAAGCAACTGAAAGCAACATTAGGGGGGAGCGAGGGGTGTGGGGGGATGCTCACCCCATCCCCTCCCCAAGGGATCGCCGGTGTACGTCCCGGGTTCTGCTACCCTACTATACGTACGTATTATACAAAAGTTTGTGGAACGTAGTTCATTTACGTGACATTTCTCTCACTTCTAAGTGATTCCCTTAAAATAATTGGTTATTTTATGAATACCCAACCTCCGTCAGGAACTCTTTCCTGGGATCCTGGGGCAACACCGTTCTCAACTAAAAAGGCAGTCAACTCATTTTCGTTTTAGTATCCTTTGGCCTATGATCGGTGCCATATTGACACCAAACTAACAGAAAATCCATGTTTCACTTGTCAATTTGGTTATAAAAATGGCAGCCATATTAGGCTAAAGGGCACTGAGGCGGTAGAAGTTAACAGGCTTTTTAGTTAAGAACGGTGTTGCCTGGGGGTCAACCAGGAGAGGTACTGAGAAGTTTACGGGCTTTAAATCCCCCCCCTACCTAATATGTACACTTCCGGTCACATAAAATGCAACTCGCAAGGAACCTTTTAGGTATTTCAAATTGACGAAAAATGTCACCGTCAGATTTTGCTGTTGTCATACGCTAATATTTAAAAATGCTCCAACTAAACGAATTTGAAAAAGCCCAAATTTTGGCAAAATTAGACGGTGGATGGTCGGTTCGAAGAGTTGCCGCCCATTATGGACGAAATAAGGCTACAACTGTCAGAATATGAAGAAAGTATCAAAAAGAAGGAACTGTTCGACGAAGGCGAGGCACTGGTTTGAGACAAGTCAGTACGCCTCAGCATTATCAGCAACTGATCGACTTTCTTGAAGACCACCCATTTGCGATGGCCCGGATAAGCCATTCTAGGCTTAGATGTCGTGTTGCTGCCAAGAAAATCCTACTTAGTGCGGAAAGGAAGCAAGCCAGGTTACTAATTTTTGCACTAAACTATTTACTACAAGAAGAACAATTTTGGCAACAAGTGATTTTCACGCCACGAACACGCTATCTCGAAAAATATATTGCTGGGAACGATGACCGGGCTGGAAGATTTTTCGTGAATGTGTGGAATTGATGGATATCGGGGAGAGGACATGGTGCTCTTTTTAAAATTCATGTAAGGTTTATGTTGATATGATGAGAAATATTATGCGTCCAGAAGCAACCAATCTTCACCCAGCAGGTTTTATATAGGATAACTGTCCTATACATACCGCACGCATTTCTAAACAGTGGTTCTAGCAAAACAACATCGAGCTTTTGCCATGGCGGGCAAAAACTCCTGACGCCAATCCCATGGAAAATGTGTGGGGCCTTATAGCAAAAAAGTTAACACGAATGAATATTGTTCACAGAAATTCCAACCACTTAATGGAGCTCATGGTCACAGGGTACGACGAAGTCATTGTTTGAAATCCAAATTTATTTCAAAATTTAGCAGATTTCATGCCACAAAGACTGGCAAACATTATGGAGGCTGACGGAGCAAAGACACGCTACTGAAGAAATGCTTTCTTGTTTTTTTTAGTTTACGTAGTGGTTTTTTAATAATTTCTTTTGGATTTTGAACATTTTTGGTTGTCTGCAAAGACTCACATTTAGCGATCCTGTGGAGGTGCGTTAACTATGATTAAGTTATTGCTTTCCTTTCGCCAAACAGTTCCTTCTTCTTGATATCTTTTTCATATTCGCACAATTCTGATAACAATAATTTTTTATAATAAACTGTTGAATAAAACTAAAATATTAGTCTTATATTAAAGTGTGGCCAGTCTCCTTATTTTTGTGTTTAGAATGTCAAAAGATCTAATCTGTAATTCGAAAACGTCAGTTAGTTACAATAAGCAACGCAATTAGCAAAACCTAAATTCAACAGACCTACAGCTACCTTCTGCTGTACGCATTTTATGTGCCCGGAAGTGTACGTCCCTAGTAGGTACGTACTCTTCGTCCGAGGCTTAGGTACGCTTAGTTACACATACCATTGATGTCTGAGCCTGATGATAAGTTAAAAATTAGGTTTGTAGTGAGTAAATTTGCCAAATGATCTAAAGGTTGAATTGAAAAAAACCTGACAGATGCCAACTTAATTTTTTCGAACAAATTTTTTCCAGGTTTTTAAGGTGATGGATCGCGGTTGGTTACTTTTAAAAAAATAAGGTGAAATTTATTGTGTTTAGGTACTCCCTATTTTACTCACCCAGCAAACACGGTTCCCTCAGGCCTTCGTCGGTCCGATGTCGATTGCCGAATTTGTCGTCATCGGCTCGACGTCGATTTACGACATCGGACCAGCAGTATTTTTTGTCCGCTTTGGGATGTAGGCCCAATGTATGTTTACCGATGCAGCGTTAGACTGTGGCCCGTCGTCGGACCAATGGTAAATTTTACTTTTTGCTGACATCGGCATACCGTCGCCGTACAATTAAGGTCCAATATGGTTTAACCACATGGTACCGACCATCCGCCCATAACTGCTTAATTTGGTCGGTCTGACGTAAGCAAGCTGGTCTTGGCCCGACATCGGTAAACTATTCAAGTCCGACATTGGTTTCCTAAAGCGGTCCAACGTCGGCTATTGACGGAGGTCCGTCGGTGGTAGCTTAAAGCGGCCCGAAATTGGCAAACTACAAAGTTTTGATAATGCGGGTGCTTAACCAGTTGGGTTGGTTTAAGTGGCAGAGGAGGTGATTCTTGTAGAGAAGTACCACCATCTTGTCAAGTCCGCATTCTGGTTTTGATATATCTTTGCTCATTATATATATAATATTATCTTCCACTGTACAGGGAACATAGTGACACTAGCGCCATCTCTACATACTAGGAAGAAACTATTAAGCAGTTTAAAAGTTTTAAGGTGACGTAATCGGACCATCGTCGGTTGTTGATTCTCGACCAATCAAACAAAGTTCCAATCGGACCATCGTCGGTCCTAAAGCAGATAAAGTGGTCGTCGGCATAAAGTCGACTATAGTAAATCGGGCCATCGTCAGTTGACGATTCTCGACCGATTAAAGAAAGTTCCAATCGGACCATCATCGGCCCTAAAGCAGATAAGGTTTGCGTCGGCATAAAGTCGACTATAGTTAATCGGGCCATCGTCAGTTGCCAATTTTTAACCCATTAAACAAAGTTCCACATTGGCCCGATTCAATGCCGGCGATTTGTGTTTTCTGGGCACAAACGCAATATTTTGATTGGCTGACTTAATCAGTAAGGTATTCTTGAATCAACAGTGTAAAACTTTTGGAATGAAAAATCGTGTTTTAGATGTGATTAAATAGATGAATCGACAAAATATCCTGCAATCAGGAAAAACACCATAAATATAGTTATACACCTACCTAGTATAAAGTAGAACATAAAATAATAATAATAAATGTTTTTTTTTTAAGTGCGTGGTTTTTAAAGAGACCAAATAAGTAAGTGACTTAAAAACGAGGCTTAAAAAAGAACATTGCCGATAACGAGCTAACGACCAAAAACGTTTTAAAGTTAAAATGAATTTAAAATACCACGTCTATAAAAACGGATTTTATGTAAAACTATAAAAAATTATTGTTGTGTAATGACCTCTGTGCTGAAACGTTTCGTTGTTTTTCTATTTAATATTCTACTAGCGTTCGCTTCGCCGCATTGCCGCGATATCCAAATTTAATGTCAGGTGACAGCTGTCATTGAGCCAGTGGCGTAGCCGGGGGGGAAGGTTAACCCCTCCCCCAGGAGGTCCAACCCAATCTAGGGGAGGGGGGAGCTATAGCTGACCATTTACTCCAGTTTGTAACGTGTGTTTGGTGTGATGTAATAAATTTTAAAAAATTTTCTTGGGGTGCTATCGTTATAATTCAAAACGTGTAATAAATGGCATTCTTACTTTTTCAAAAATATTCTACAAAAAACCTAAGTGAGATGAAAAGTTTTAAAGAGTTTTTGTTTTTTTTGTCAAAATTTTGAATATTGTTTAATTTTAAGCAATTTTTTTGTCAACAACATTTGAAACGCGTAAAAAATAGCATACATATTTTTTCAAAATTTTTTCAAACCCCGTCCATCCTGGTTACCGGCGCGGATGGAGGGGTAGGCCCATAGAAATAGAAGAAGTTGAAAATGGGGAAAGACGACTGCGCATCCAATTTTCGAGGAACGCAAAGGAGTCAGCCATTTTAAACTACACCATAGAACAAAATTGGTCGAATCGCCTATTTTTGCAGTTAGCCACGCCGAGTATAACAAACCAATTTTTATACTCTAGTTGAAGTTTGTCATATTATTTTGACAAACAATCAAATGCTAAAATTATTTACTTATTTTCCCCAAGAAAAGACCACCTTTCGGCTCTAAAAGCCTTCAAAAATAATCTAGGTAAGTCACAGATTACACCGGTGTAGCTACCGTACGGATTTTTGATAAATACCTATCTGAAAATTGATGTTTGTTTACCTCTTTAAAATTAATTTAAACCTTCTTTATTTCGTATTTCTTGTGCTTTTAGGTCAGTTCCGAGTGGTAAGAAGGCAGATGCATAGAAATAGAAGAAGTTCCCCCTTTTATTTCTATGGGCAGATGGTTGCCTCACCCAGATAAATAAAGCAAAGAACATTCAAAATGTTACCCAATGATGTGGGCAAAACCCAAGTATATAGAGCAGGAAATATTAAATAAAATTAAAGTGGAAAACAAGCACAAAGACGCAAGACGCTCCAAACTTAATCTGGCCCAGCTCTAAGTGAGTGGACAATGCTCCTTGGGGAAGTCGAGGACTGTTGACATCCAAACCGATCTAACAGGTGGGTGTTTTGTCAATTGACGGCAAAAAGAAAGCCATTTTGTATAATCAATACCATATTAGGGACTTTTTGAACAGTCAACAATAAAGTTATTATTATTTATTTTCCCAACTGTTTTTATGCTTACCTATAAAGCAAAATAGCAAAAGACTTTGACGTGGATTGACAGAAGTGAATATCAACAAAATAAAGTTAACAACAAAAATTATGTGATTTTGCGGCTAATAAGCGCCTCGTTTATCTTTATCTACAATTTTTATGCATATTTCCATATTCTTCTGTCAATCAGTTTTAAAGTCTTTGTGTTTTTGGCAATTTTTTTCAAAACGAATGTTTAGAATTGTTAGTTTTTGATTGAGGGAGACACTGAATATATTGTTTTATAGGTAAGCGTAGAAATAGCTAGGAAATAACTTTATTCCTGATGGATTTTCAAATAATGATAGCCACAAAAGTTGTTATTTTCGTAAACTGCCCAAATGTTTATGATAAACTTGCTTCTGTTATTTTTAAAAAATATAAGGAGCCCTTGACTATATAGTTACAAGTTCAAGGATCAACAATGACTAAACTCTTCTATTTCTATGACAACAAACAACTGGACGGACACCAGTTTCTGTAAGTACCTACATAAGAAAACTAAGTCTCCTTTTTTGACACGATTTATTAGAGTCACTATGTATTATTATCTTCTTTATTTTTGGGTTTTAAGAATTGACATAGTTGGAATTTATCATAGTAAGTCTGCATAAAAAAAAAGTTCTAAATAGTTTTGGGGTTTGAACTTTGGGCTAGAATGACCGACAGGGTCTTAAGTTATATCATTTTTCTTTGTTTCAGGATACTGCGGAGGCCAGAGCAACCTTTTTGAAATGTGAACAAGTTGACTATTGGATAAATTTCTATTTGACTTAGACTGGATAATTAGTTAATAAATATTTGAAAAAATTTCACTTTGTATAGTTATTTTCATATTACATTTTATTTAATATACTTGGTAATTAAATTAACTTGTTTACTAAGGAGGAAGATTTCAATGTTGTATTTGAAATTAACTCTGTGTTTCGGACTTCCATTGTCTATATTTTATTTATACACGACGTTTCAATCAGTACAATCTCTGATCGTTGCATCTGAAGACGATCAGAGATTTTACTGATCGAAACGTCGTGTATAAATAAAATATAGACAATGGAAGTCCGAGATTTCAATGTTGTTTTATTTTAAATATTTCCCTTTATTTTAAAAGTTTAGTAGAATAAAATGCATCCATTTAAAATAATCATGATTTTAGTATAATTTAACAGGTAAATATTTTGAACAGGGCAATCCCATTCACAAAATGAACTACATACTCTAGTCAAATATAGAAAAAAATATTTAAATATAGGAACCTTTTACCTGGGTAACTGCATGGTTTTTGAAAGACTTAAGGCGCGTTTCTGCGAGCTGAATATTTTCAAATTTTTAGTTTCATTCAGTTTATTTAAACGTCCACAAACTTCTTTTCATCAACGCACTCCAAAATAATACACTTTGTTTAGTTTGGAAAAGAAAATAGAAATGTAATTTGATGAATACATCTGTTGCAAATTTAAATTTCCCGTCTGTCAAGGAGGCCTACTCTTGTTTACAAACAAACTTCAAATAGACTTCAACTTTTAAATTAACTAAATAAATTCAAGTAAAATTGTCAAATCTAACTTTTAATTAATGATTTAAAGATGGAATTACAAAAGTTTACCATTTTTATAATAAACACTGTAAAAACTTTAGTTAAAATGGATCATTTGTTTATTCTTAATTTTATTTAAATTTCGATGTAAACAGTGTAATGCTAGAACAACACATCTAACCAACTGTTTTTCTCTGGTGTAGTTTAAAATGGCTGCCCAATTTGTTGATTCTTTTGCGCAGGTTAAAGCCCATTCTTTAATCCCTTCTATTTCTATGGGTAGGACCAGGTTACCTTTTACACTCTTTTCTGTTTTTTTTTAGTCGATTAAGTTTTATCTAAGGTAGAACATTTTTTTAGAGAAAGTGTTTTAGGGTGGCCCGGGGTTTGTTCCCACAACACACCGGCAACCCAGAAACCTAACTTGATCGTGTCAGTCGGCAGTGGCGGTCCCAGCCATTTGAAAAGGGGGGTGCGGTTTAAAAAAAAACCGAATAAAAGCATAGCTTTTATGACGAAGATAACAATATATGCAAAGAAAACTTAGTAACTACGCGTATTTGGCCTCAAATCTAGGGGGGGGGGAGAGGTACTCAGATTTTAAGTTGTTCATTTCATACATTTTTATTTTAAAAAATGATTAAATGCGCCGAAAATTTTTGAGAAAATTACATTAAAAATGCAATTTTTCAGTTGAATTAAACTAAAATCGTAAATAGCGATATCACGATATCATAGCGCCGTAGGCGAAAATTTTTAAGAAAAATGCATTTTTTTATTTAAAGATAAACTAAAATTGTAAATATATTGGTTTCAAAGGGCAGCAGGCGAATTTTTAAGTAAATTACACTACAAATGCCATTTTTAACACAAAATTAAATTCCTACTGTAAATATCAAAGGTGTTATTGCACTACAATTTAGGCCCTACTTTTGATTTTGTAAATGTTTTCGTAAAAAAATTAAATCCAGGGTGGGGGGGTAATTACCCCCATAACCCCCTGAAATCCGCACGCGTATAAGTTTTTCAGTTATAAAACCATAGATAACAAACAAACCACAAACAAAACCTATTATCTAAACACTTTTTTTTTGAGGTCTAAAAAGCTTTTTAAGTTGAAAAGTTACCTTTTATATTGCAATATCTCAAATATAATGTGCCGATCTCAAAGAAAAATTCGCTTCCAGTTTTTTTTTGGGCAAACCGGTCAATAACTCGCTCAATGTCAATTTTAATATGTTTTTTGATATGCAGGAACGCTAAACCCCACAGACGAATCTGAGGTAGGAGAAAAATGTTTTTATCAACGGAAAAATATCGTCACACTTGTTCATTGTCTCTAAAACGTTATCATATATGCTTTGATTTAAGCTTTTGCCTACTCCTGACCAATATTGTTTCCAAATACTGACTTCTCCTATTAAAAGTTCAAGAATTTGTGTTTTGGATTAATCAAACAGTTTATATTATTTGGAAACTGTTAATTTTGCCTTGATTTTTACTTCACGTTGTATAAAACTTGGTATGAATATGTTCAGGTAAAAAGTCTCGTTATTAAACCTTGATTTTATGCCCGAAATGATTTTCTCTAAAACTTGTTTATAAATAGAAATTGTACAATACTGTTCTTCACTTCTATATTTCCAATATCGTGGTTTTCGCGGTAAGTACGTCATGCGTTTGTTGTGTCTATCCCAAAATATTGTGGAGGGATTCTAGAATGTCTTTTTTTTCTCCAGTTTTTTTTCTGGGGCAAAGGGGGGGGGCGATCGCATTTTTTTGGTATTTTTCCAAAAAAGTAAGTAGGGAATGCTAGCTTAACATAAACCTAGCGGTCCCACAGGTACCTCTTCAGAAAAACCAAATTTTAATTATTTTAAAATAAGCAGTTTATGTGCTAATTTGGTCCATCGAAAATTAGGTGCTTTTTTCGTTGTGGCGAAAAATGGTATGATTTTCCTCTATTCTGTATCGTCGCTATCTGTTGTGCGTTTTTTGATGGCTATGTAAGCCAATTCTCGAGCCGCACACCCTTCCACAGTCCTGGCACACCCAGTCTCCGGCAGCAGCCGGGTGTAGTTGGTCATCCATTCTTCCATTTTGTGGCTCCTTTCTACGTTCTCTTTTTTCTGTCTCTAGTCTACGTCGTTGCTCTTCAAAAGTTTGTGCACCCTCATGGACTGTTCGGCGCCATGAAGTCCTATCGTTTGCCGTGGTTTCGAAGTTGTTTATATCGATGTGACCCTTCATCATATTGCCTTTGAGAACGTCCTTGTACCTTTTTTGTTGACCTCCTTGATTTCTCTTTCCCTCCTTCAGCTGTCCATAAAATATCTGCTTTGGGAGACCTATTTCGGGCAAGTGGATAATGTGACCAGTCCAACGAAGCTTGTGCTTGAAGATAAGGGCTTCTATACTAGTTGATCTGGCTTCTTCTAAAACACTTTGGTGATATTTTTCTAGTCGTTTGATATGCCTTCTATAGGTGGTCCACGTTTCGCATCCGTATGTTAGAGTTGGTATTATAACTGTGTTGTAGACACGAAGCTTGGTCTCCGCATTGATGTCGTGATTGTTGAAGACTCTCTCCGAAAGCCGTCCGAACGCTGCGCTAGCACATTTTAGGCGACACTGTATTTCTGCGTCAATAGTTGCATTTGATGATAGGTGGCTCCCAAGATATGGGTAATGTTCCACGTTCTGCAGAGGATGGCCATTTATGGAAATGTTTGGAGCTTGGGGATTCGTACCTGGCTCTGGTTGGTGAAGAATTTGCGTTTTGGCAAGATTGACCTCCAGGCCAATGCTTTTGTAGGCTTGGTTAAATGCGTTGATTACCAGCTGTAGACCTTCCTCTGTATCGGCCATTACGACGTTGTCATCGGCGTATTGCAGTTCGATTACCGAGGTTGTCGAGATCTTAGTTTTTGCTCGCAGTCTGCCTAGGTTAAGTAGGCCACCGTCGAATCTATATAGAATTTCCACTTCCGGCGGTAGATGTTCAACAAGGTGAAGCATGGCACCTAAAAATATAGAGAATAGGGTGGGCGCAATAACACACCCTTGTTTAACGCCTGTCGTAATCTGGACTGACTCTCCTGGTCCATCGTTGCTCAGGACTGTTGCATTCATATTGTCGTGTATTAGTCTAATAATTTGAGATAATTCGAGATAATAAGCATAATATGGTTATATATATTGGTTATGTTGGGTTGGGTTGGGTATGCTGGGAAGGGTCGGGTTGGTTATGTTGGGTTTGGTTGGATTGGTTATGTTGTGTTGGCACAAGGGTCAGTATTGGGTCATGATTGGGGCCTAGTTTTAAGGGTCATGATTGGGGCCCAGTTTTAAAAAAATACGCGCAATAACCAGGGTTTTCGCATTTTATCAAACTGCTAAATTGAAGGTATTAAATCTCAAATTTGTTTGAAATTACCACAACGAAAAGTATTTAATTATCGAAAGATAGGCCAAAGTAGCATTTTGCTCTTTATTTTAAAATCATTGAAATTTGGTTTATCCCAATGATATTATATCCTCGTTGGTTTATCTGAAGAAGTACCTGTGGAACCGCTAGGTTTATGTTAAACTAGCGGTCCCTACTTAATTTTTTGCGAAAATACCAAAAACAAATTTTTAGAAGTTTTGATTTAATATTCTGGGAGTACCTAAATAGCAGCTAATTTGAAAATACATGAAATTTTTCTCCAAGAATGATGGATGGGACCGCTAGCTATAACGTTAACCTACCGATCCTCCGGTTTTTTTAATTTTCTGCTAAAGCTAGACGAGCACTATAATTTTTAGTTTTAGCACCTAAAGAACACCTAATTTTGGCACTATCGTTTTTTGATTTTATTGATGTGGGACCGCCAAGTTTATATTGGTCTGTATTAGGGTAATAGTGGCTCTTATCAATTTTGTCAAAAAATATTATGGAACTTACAATTTAATAACGGAGAAAAAATTTAATAAAAAATCCTGAAGATTTTTTTTACAAATTGTAAAAAAATCGTATAAATCTTTCAAAATTAAATTAAACTTAATTGTAACATTATGATCATATTAATTTGAGGTGCTTCCGTTTTGTAAAAGTCCCTATATGTGACAAGTAATTTTGTTCAAACAAATAAAAGGTTAGACAGGCAATTAAATAAAGGATTACAAATTACCTGGATCTAGGCGTAGAAAAATTGCAATATATTTTCAAGGTCAACTACTAACCGTTTTTGGTTAATAACTTGAGGTTAAATTTTTAATTTAAAAAATAAACGAGACTATTATTCTTTATTTAACCTGACAGAAAAGTCTGGTAAGAAGCGAGGTAAGAAGTAAGTAAATAAAAATTGATGCAGAAAATCACATATTTAACAGTGGCGGTCCCAGCTTTTCCAAAAAGGGGGGGGCGTGAGAGCAAAATTTTGTAAAAGCGAAGAAAAAGTTGTATACAAAATTTCAAAAATTAATGTAACTCCGTACACAATAAGGCGCCGCAGGCGAAAATTTTGGGAAAACTAAAAATTTTTACTGTTTTTTTTAATCAATTCTCGAAAAAAAGGGGGGAGCAATTGCCCCCACCGCCCTCCCCCTAGAACCGCCACTGTATTTAAAATAAATAATACTGGATAGATGGACTGAATCTACTTAATATATCAATATTATGTTAAAAAAGGAAAGTAAATGTTTATTGTTTTTAACTTTTACTTATTTACTATTTAATCTGAAGCAAACTTATTAGATTCTTTTTATAAAAGCATATTTTTTTTATTTAAGTACTGGGTATATTATGAAAATATATTTTGAGTATTTTTAAGAAAAAAAAAAATGTTTTGCACTAGATCAAAATTAAATTTAAACAAAATATTTTTTTTTTAGTTTATCCTGCTTGAAGCCTTGATTGCCACTTTATAAGGGTGTGATAAAGATAGATACAGCCGCTGCATTAAAATGCTTTAAAAATAGGTGTATGTTTTTAGTTTCGGAAATAATGCAGTTAAGTATTTAGAGATTTTTAGCATACTAAAGAGCTAATTCTAGCATCTTAAATTTTCATAAGGGGGTCGAAATCTACAGCGTACCCAAATTGTAACCAGGATAACATACAACCAGTGGTGTAGCCAGGAGGTTCAACCCAATCTACAATAGATTAATCATAATAAAGGGCCCAAAAAAAGTGGGGGAGCTATGATATAGGAGGTGTGTTTGGTGTGATGTCTTAAATTTTAAAAATTTGCCTGCGGTGCTATGACGTCATTAGTTGTTCAAATTTTATTTTAATTCTAAGAAATTTTTATTACCAGCATTCCAAACTTGTAATAAATGGCATTCTTGGCATAATTTTTCTTAAAATTTTCATCTGCGGCCCATTTATGATTTGGCAACAAATCTATAATATATAACACCGCAACCCACCCCTTCTTGGCATCTAACCCAATCTACTTTTTCAAAAATATTTTACAAAAAACCCTAGATATCAAAATTTTTAGAAAATTTTTTGATTTTTTTTGTCAAAGTTGTCGCCTGCGGCGCTATACCAATATTAAATATTGTTACAATTTTGTTTAATTTTAAGCAATTTTTTTGTCAACAACATTTTTTGAAACACGTAAAATATAGCATTTTAGTGTAACTTTTTGAAAATTTTTACCTGTGGTGCATTTAAATGAGACTAGATAAGACTTGCTCTTAAAAATAGGTATTTTTGTTTCATATACACTAAATCAACACCTATTAAACCGCCCCTCTCCCCTCCCTTCAGTTCAAGAGCTCAAGCAATACCTAATTTTTAAAAATTTGCCATATAAGTAGTTGATTTTTATTAATTGTCTGTCAAAAGGCGCAATTACACAGAGGAACATGCTCAAATAAAAGCTCGTGCAAAAGATTTAAAATTTTTTGCGTGAACATTTTTGTGAGCTTTTTTTGTTCGGGTAAATTTTTGAGCAAATTATTTCTATCTATTTTGGAAACATATTTTTAAAGATGAGAATAAATAAAATTTCACATCAGTGATCAGTGATCTCAATTCTTTAAAAAAATGGAACATCAACTTTTATTTAAAATTTTTGTGGAAAAAAGCCGACGGCAAGCGAAACATTATTATTGGCTCTACTATCAGTTTTGTCACATGGGTTACTTATAATATTTTTTTCTTAGGGTTTTTCCCGAATTTTTTTGCCCGGGGTTTTTTTTTGGGATTTTCTTTTTTTATTTCCAAGGGTTTTTTCCCTAAAGTCAAAAAAAAACCCAGGAAATTTTTCCTTTTCCAATAAAATTTTGAGTTTTTCAAATATAGGCAAAAAACTCAAAAATTGCACTTTTAAGTGGTAATCCACGCCTCACGACTATGAGGAGTGGTGGGAATGGGGATTTTTTTTAAAACATAATTTTGTAACTTTACTTTACCTTTTATTGTTGTTTTTTAATTCCTCACACCAGATTTACCTAGTTAGTTTAAGGTCCCAAGGGTTGCTTAAAAAAGCAAAAGGTTCATGAAAATGCTGAAGATATAGATATTTACTGTCAATTTAATATAATAATCAAGGTCGATTACTGACACTGAACCAACAATATGCAAAGGGCAACATTGCGATTCAAAAGGATGGCCGGCCTACTACCCGCGAAATCCAAAACGCGGGATGATAGATTGGCGACACAGTCTAATAAATTACTGCTAAATATATTTTTTAGACAAGGGTCGGGTTCGTAGGGTTGTAAAAGTGGGTAATAAACGGGTATTATTTAAACCGAACGTGCTTTTGTTCATATATTTGAGATTTAATGAAATGTATATAGGTTTTTTAATTTGATTTAATTATTATTGTAAAAGACTAAACTAGGAAGTAAAATAAAGGGATATTCTTTTAAACGTAAATTTTCATCATTATATTTTACAGGCAACAACAATAAATAAGTGCCAATTATTTTTTTTTTATTCTCGCTCTTTTTACAACCCCAAAAAAGTTACAAGTATACTGGCATATCCCCTATAAAAATCAGATCAATCGAAGTTGCTTATGAGGTAAAATGTGAATTTCGGCATCAAATCGTTTTTCCGTCGGAAAGCACTTGATTAAAAATACCTTATTTCAAAACTTTGTTTTTCTATTTTCAGTTAAGTTCAATGAATTCCGATAACAATATATATTTTGAATTTGTAAAGAAATTTTTATACCCCCAATTCTTCAAACAAATTTTGCTCAACATTCTCTCCAAAATTTACGTGTGTTTTTTTGTACGAGATTTTGCTCGAACATTTCTTTGAACATTTTGCTCAAGAGACTCGTGTAAATGTTTGTCGGCATTTCAACATCAAAGGAAAGTTTGTCTGTGTAAATGCGCCTTAAGCCACTGATACAACAAAACCTCAAATTTTTCCAGTGTGTCTTCAGAATTAAGTCGGCTATCGCCTTTTAACCTATTTTTCAATTGCTTATGCGACGCTGTAAAATACAGATCTTGAATAAAATAATTTTGTGAACATCTGTCAGCACCAGGTGCAGGTTGACTACCCTTCGCCGTCGGTTCTTTTTAACGGTTTCCTTTAAGTTTTTGGCGCGTGCCCTTTCTGGCTTCTCTATTATAATACAATTTTGTTTTTTAAACTGATCCCTAATAGTATAGGAGCTAGCGGCCTCTGAATTGTGACTTTTTTGTGCATGATATTTTTAATGAAAAATGCTTTACTTCAAATTCCGTTTTTCAAACTTTGATCAAAATTTTTAGGTCCGTGTCTGTACATACATATTAAAATTGAATATCCACAGCGAATAAAAAATTGTGTGATTTGCCTCGCCAATAACATATTCAAATTTTATAAAAATCGGCTTTAAATATTTTTTGTTGAGCATCAGGATTTTAATAAATACGTTTTTGTGGCTGTTAAGGATTCTGTATTTTAAAAGTTTTAGCTTGGAATTTTATATGACCTATACCTACCTACCTCATTCACGAACACTGGTGCGCTGCACTACTGTTTGTTGAAAAACATAAAGTTTCCATTTACAGAGATTTGGGAAAAATCCATTGCTAAGTCACCGTGAATATTCACGTGTCGCTGACTTAATTGAACCATTTTAAAACTCGGGCATTTGATACAAATTTTAGCCGTTGTTTGAAAGAGATTAGCGCTTTGAAAAACCAATGCTACCCAATATTGTTTTAAACGTTTTGAGTCAGGAGGATAGTTCCAAATCAAATATCGCTGACAACTCTTGAATAGAGTGTGTTTTGTTTTACTATAGCGACTTTACAGGCAAAGACGATCACAGGGGAAGGGGCGATCGTCCCCTCTTTTTGCAGCTAGCCCAATCCTCCTTTAAAAGAAAAATGAAAATATATACTACAATTAACATTATAGATTGTTACAATATTAGTTTAATTATTTTAAGCAATTATTACAATTTTTACAATACAGAAATTTTTTTGTAAATTCATACTCATCAAGGTGCCCTGATATGATAACCACCGTTGGTTTTCCCAAGTTGGCTCGGTTTTGCAAAAACAAAATAAAAAAACTATTTTTTACAAATTTTAATTAAAAAAAATTTGAGCCATAGAAGATCAAAAGCTGCATCTTTTGGTAAAATATAAAAACAATACGCAGCAGTTTTACGGAGATCCATCTAAATAAAAGTAAAAAGCAGAAATATTTTTAAAAAATCACCCCTAACTAAATAAGGGCTAGACTGAAAAAAAAGTTCGACCATTGTATTGTGTTATAAATTTAGGTACTACAAAAAATACTTTAGACACTTTTTTTTAGGAATCGAGTATATACTAACCTATACTAGAAGCTAACCACAAAAACTTTTTTTACCGATTGTCTTTGGTGTTCTGTGTTGGAACAGTCCCGTTGTAGACCCCAGCAGTAATCATGTGAATATCCTATCGACCTTGATAGCGCTCTTCCACTGTTTCAATATCTTGGTGAAATCGCTCTCCCTGCTCTTCACTATAATTACCAAGATCTTTTTAAATGATAAACCTACAAGACCTTTTTCGCATAATGTTTTTTTCCTAATAATTCTATAAAAAAAATATTTATCTACAAGATCTTTTTTATATGTACTATATTCTGAAATACACCTGTATTATTATATAGAGGGACTTTTTTGTTTGTTTAAAAGCCTTTACATTTATATGCTAATATTTTCTTTCATAAAAATACCCCTATTTCAAAGCCAAAGTTTCTTCAGAGAAACATGGTTGAAATTAAAAGAATTTTTTAATTTTTTTTTTAGTTAAAACGGAGCCAACTTAAATACACGAAAGTTACAGAATCATTTACTTTGTTTATATGGGCCTCTTAGAGCGCTTTTATGTAAAATGTCATCGTATAAACACCACTAAAACACATTCACAGATTTAAATTCAGACTATCGTTTATCGCTTAAAAACCCATTTTAGGGTCGTTATAAACACTTTAAAAACGCGTTAGCTCATTTCTTCCAGCCTAAAGAAATACTCAACCCCCGTTTTCCGCAAAATCTGTTGGTAACTAAGTTGTTTTATTTGTTTTTTCTTTAAACTGACATATTTATTGACATTCACTGAAGGACACACAAACCCTCGGCGAAAGCGATTTTATTTAAAACCGTCCTTATATGAAAGCGATTTTACTTGCGTATAAACGTAGTAAGTAGTTCATACCCAACAAAAATCGGTGTTGTTTCTTTTTGCAACATGACTTTTTTATTATTTTGTTGAGCTGTGTTATTAACAATATTTAACGCGTAAAAAATTGCAATTGACTTTGTTTTTCTCAAGATTTTCGCCTGCGGCGTATTTAAGACAGGCTAACCCAACCTAACACCTACTAAACCTGAGAGTAAAGTAAAGTTTCAAACTTCTATTGTCTTTATTTTTTACTTTTTCATAAGCATTCGAAACGTTGTGAAAAAGTAAAAAATAAAGAAAATAGAAGTTCGAAACTCTAATTTACTATGAAGGTTAACATTGTTTACCACATTCAAACAACACCTACTAAAACACCCCCTTAAAAAAAGCCGCTCCTGTTGTAAAGACATCCCTAGTCGCTTCTAAAAAATACTTTTTTTTATATCCAAAAGATGATTTTAGTAACTGTCTACAGATAACTAAAGCATGACTTTTTTGGTTACCGATGCAAAAAAACTTTTTTTGATCACGGGTGCAAAAAAAGATTCCTGTCCGTTTTTTTAAAGTTAAAGAGAAATAGGCGAAAATAGTAATATTGAAAAAATCTAATTATTCTTGCCTAAGAATTTACTTTTATTATTTACTTGCCAGTTCTTACCAAGTATTTCATCATTTAAAAATATCGTCAAAATATCAAATTATCTTAAAATGTCGCAACAATGAACGTCACCGAGTAAAAAGACACATCGCTATGGAAACGATTGTTATTTCATTTATCAGCCGCCTTAATTTATAGTGTAAAGATGATCTGTTTTGCGAGAAGTGCTCTTCGTTCGAGATTTTAAAAAGTATTTTCCTGTTTTTCTTGGATTTCTTGATAATGGTATTAAAAAAAATAGCTTTCACAACTCCTGGCTAAACTGTGCTTTTTTTTTCTCGCGTTAAAATAGTGGCTAAAATAGTGCTTTTTTACAAGCGTTGGTTTAAATAACGAGCGCAGCGAGGTATTTGAAAACGCGAGTAAAAAAAAGCATAGTTTAGACGCGAGTTGTTATCACAATTTTTTTTAATACCTTTATTAAAAAATCCAAGAAAAACAGGAAAATACTTTTAAAAATCTCGAACGAAGAGAACTTCTCGCAACACATCATCTTTACACCATAAATCAAGGCGGCTGGTAAATGAAATAACAATCGTTTCCATAGCGATGTGTCTTTATTCGGTGACGTTTATTGTTGCAAAATTTTAATCTCTGACAGTTTGATATTTTGCCGATTTTTCTAAATGATTTTTCCCTAAATACTTGGTGAAAACTGGCGGAAATGGCTTAATTTTTAGGCAAGAAGAATTATATTTTTTCAATATTACTGTTTTCCGCTATTTCTCTTTAATTTTGGGTAAAAAACGGACAGAAATCTTTTTTTGCACCCGTGATAAAAAAAAATGTTTTTGTATCGGTAACCAAAAAAGCCATGCTTCAGTTATCTGCAGTCGGTTACTAAAATCATGTTTGTAATGAAGGTATAAAAAAAAAGTATTTTCGTGTTTTTCTTGGATTTTATGATAAAGATATTTAAAAAATAGTGTTAACAACTCGCGGCTAAATTGTGCTTTTTGTTACTCACGTTTTGAAATACCTCGCTGCGCTTGTTATTTAAACCAATGCTAGCACTAGTTGTTAAAACTACTATTTTGCCATTTATTTGCAAGGTATTTTTTTTCCGCAAACGTTGTAAAAACTTTACATTTTTTATAGAATATAGGACGTAGATCAAATCTAAAATCAGTGTTGTCGTTATAACACTAAAAGACTATTCGACATTCCACTGCAGGCCATTCTTCTTGTTTTTTTTTTATTCAACATATAAAATCCTTAAGTATGAATAATGTAACGGTGATGGAATGTTTATGTCCTTCAAGATAAGACGCTTAAATTTCATGGTCTTGATTTGCATTCTTGATCATGAATTTTTATAGGTACCTGCGAGTATGGTATTTTTTACGTTACATGTTACCAAAATAACGCTCGAACCCATTCACTTTCATAATATTAATTTATTTAATTACTAAGTAGTCAGGTTGGCTCTTAGTTCAGGGAAAATAGAACAGAAAAAGTGTCAAATTTTGAACGAGCAGATGGAGCAATCTGAGAGACATAACGGTTAGGTAAATTTATATTCCCTGTGTAAATTGTATCTCTTAAGGCGCATTTACACAGACAAAATGTTCAAAGAAATGTTCGAGCAAAATCTCGTACAAAAAAACACACGTAAATTTTGAATGTTGAGCAAAATTTGTTTGAAGAATTGGGGATGTAAAAATTTCTTTACAAATTCAAAATATATATTGTTAGCGGAATTCATTGAACTAAACTGAAAATAGAAAAACAATGTTTTGAAATAAGGTATTTTTAATCAAGTGCTTTCCGACGGAAAAACGATTTGATGTCGAAATTCACATTTTACCTCATAAGCAACTTCGATTGACCTGATTTTTATAGGGGATATGCCAGTATACTTGTAACTTTTTTGGGGTTGTAAAAAAACGAGAATAAAATAATAATAATTGGCACTTATTTATTGCTGTTGCCTGTAAAATGATCTGATAAAAATTTACGTTTAAAAGAATATCTCTTTATTTTACTTCCTAGTTTAAAACACAATACAATAATATTTAAGTCAAATTAAAAAACCTATATACATTTTATTAAATCTCAAATATATGAACAAAAGCACGTTCGGTCTACATAATACCCGTTTATTACCCACTTTTACAACCCTATGATCCCGACTCTTGTCTAAAAGAATATAATTTAGCAGTAATAGACTAGACTTCTGAATCGGAATGTTGCTCCTTTGCATATTGTTTGTTCAGTGTCAGTAATCGACCTTGATTATTACATTAAATTGACAGTAAATATCTATCTTCATCTTAAACTAACTAGGTAAATCTGGTGTGAGGAATTAAAAAAAAACAATCAAAGCTAAGGGTAAAGTAAAGTTACAAAAATATATTTAAAAAAAAAATCCTCTCCCCCACCACTCCTCATAGTCGTGAGGCGCGGATTACCGCTTAAAAGCGCATTTTTTGAGTTTTTGTCGATATTTGAAAAACTCAAAATTTTTTTGGAAAAGAAAAATTTTCCTGGGTTGTTTTTTGAATTTAGGAAAAAACCCTTGGAAATAAAAAAAACTCGCAAGAAAATCCCAAAAAAACCCCTGGGCAAAAAAATCCGGGAAAAACCCTAAGAAAAAAATATTATAAGTAACCCTAATCCATGTGACAAAACTGATAGCCAAGAATAATGTTTCGCTTGCCGTCGGCTTTTTTTCACAAAAATTTAAAATAAAAGTTGGTGTCCCATTTTTTTAAAGAATTGAGATCACTAATCACTGATTAGATAAGGGTCGGGATCGTAGGGTTGTAAAAGTGGGTAATAGACGGGTATTATTTAGACCCGAACATGCTTTTGTTCATATATTTGAGATTTAATAAAATATATATATAGGTTTTTTAATTTGACTTAATTATTATTGTATTGTGTTTTAAACTAGGAAGTAAAATAAAGAGATATTCTTTTAAACGTAAATTTTTATCATAATATTTTACAGGCAACAGCAATAAATAAGTGCCAATTATTATTTTTTAATTCTCGTTTTTTTACAACCCCAAAAAAGTTACAAGTATACTGGCTTATCCCCTATAAAAATCGAAGTTGCTTATGAGGTAAAATGTGAATTTCGGAATCAAATCGTTTTTCCGTCGGAAAACACTTGATTAAAAATACCTTATTTCAAAACTTTGTTTTTCTATTTTCAGTTAAGTTCAATAAATTCCGATAACAATATAAATTTTGAATTTGTAAAGAAATTTTTATACCCCCAATTCTTCAAACAAATTTTGCTCAACATTCTCTCCAAAATTTCCGTGGGTCTTTTTGTACGAGATTTTGCTCGAACTTTTTTTTGAACATTTTGCTCAAGAGGCTCGTGTAAATGTTTGTCGGCATTTCAATATCAAAGGAAAGTTTGTCTGTGTAAATGCGCCTTTACCCGACTTGATGTATAACCCTCGGTATAACAGTACTTTTTTGTTTACTTTTTCTTTTGTGTTGTTTACTTTTTAAACTTAGAATTTCTTGGCATGTTTTTGAGTATTTTCTCTTAAATATCTAATAAGTTGTTTCTAGAGTTGTCCTGCTTCGCGGATTGTATAAAAATTTCACAAAAAGTTGTAGTATTAGTGCCAGTATAGGGGCGGCCCGTGGGCCTGGAAATTAGGCCTCTTCATAGGCCCTTTCTGCCATACCCCGTTCCTTACCCCTATGTCTCTACTTCCGCTGCAACTCTCTCTCCGGGCCTCCCTGACTTCCTTACAAAGTTCAGTATGTCGGCCCATTTGAGCGAGTGCAGCTCTTCTTCCTCTATCGTGGGAAATCTCCACTTCAGCTGCCGTGGTCTGGCATATGCATTGCACTCTACTATCAAGTGATGCGCCGATTTCTCTTCGAGGCCGCAAGCGGGACACACGGGATCTCCTGCTACTCTTATTTGCGTCAGATCTTTGTTCACCCGATTGTGCCCAGTCAGCATGCCTGTCAGCAGTCCAATGTCCTTTCGGGTCTTGCCTAAGAGCCATTTAGTTCTGGCTACATTCGAACCATCCACGAATAGCTTGGACTGTCTGCACTTTGACTCTTGCCTCCAGGACGTCTTTAGTTCATGTTTCGCCCATTAGTTGAGCTCACTCTGTACCTGTTTCCTTGTTATTCCCAGAAGAGGTTCCGGTCCAATATATTGAGTTTCGGCCCTAGTCTGGCAAGTTCGTCCGCTTCCTCGTTCCCTGGTATTCCCTCATGACCTGGGACCCACATCAGTGTCACCCTCTTGTCTTGAGCCAGTGTTTGCAGTGCTTCAGCGCACTCCTCCACCAGACTACTGACTATTTTGGGTGCGCTTAGAGCCATGAGGGCAGCCTGGCTGTCGGAGCATATGTATTATATATGTTCCTTCTGCCATTCCTGACCTCCGCACAGTGCTTCGAGTGTATGGAGTTATGGGACAAAAATCACTGCTCCCGTTGTACTCAACGGATTTGATTCAAATAAAAACCACTTTGTAAGTAATATAGGGACCTACGTTTGTCACATAAAAAAATCGAATGTCTTGGGTACACACGGCACAAGAAATAGTTATATATATATTAGTTATTGATGTAGCCTAAAACTCGAATATTTACTAAAAAAAATTAAAATACGTTTTTTAATATGTAACAGTTATATATTATAAAGAAAAAAACAACAAAATGCGTTTTTCAATAAATAAATTCCAACAAAGAATTCAAACAATAAAAATAGTTCCAAGATTATAAACCTATTGGGATATCTACCAAAAAAACAAAAACTACTAAAGAAACAATTAATAAAGCCTGAAAAAATATCTTATTCGCTTTCTGAAGAGTCATCTGTATTTTACAAATTAATAATAATAATATAATAAAATATCAGAATATTGTTGTAAACAAGAAGCGTCTTGTTCCAAATATTCTCAGATATCGTTGATGTTATAATTATGTAATTTGGAAGTTGTAGTCTTTCTCAAAGAAGATACAAATAGATCTGAGGTAAGTAGTAGCATATTCATAATCTCCTTGTTTGCGTTAGTTCTTGAGTTTTGTCTCGCATAGTTTAGACGCACATTCCTGACTTCTTTGTGCCTTGCTTCCAAAGCGTCTTCAGCTAACTGGCCTATTGATAAATCAAAATTTCGGATACAGCTGAATATAAAGATTTCTGGTGTCAAACGCATCCAACCTAATTTTTTTTCCTATGGATACAACTTGGTTTACCCACAATAAACCCCAGTTGAAGTTTGAACTCCTTCTGAATTTGTTTTTTTTTTATTTTCAAAAAGTGCCTTATTTTCAGAGCCTTTGGCTTGCCAACTTTTAAAAGGAAGTCTATAGGCAATGTGTAGCAAACGGATCCACGAATGAAGGGAAGACAGGCCAAAGTTCAGATTTTCAATTTTTGCAACTTTTTGGAAAACTTTATCAGTGTTCATCTCCTTGAGTTTGTTCCTGATAGGGTGATGATACAGCTACCATCTAACATAATGAAATGAAAAACAATCGATATTAGTGTCTTTCATTTTCAAATAAAAATTTCTCAAATTATCGATTTGTTTTTGAATTCTTAAACTTTCGCTTTTTACTAAGTCAGAATTTTCTTTTGCAAACAAAAATTTGATTGGCCTGCAATAAAAAGTGGAAGAAGTGCGAGGATTTTCCCACAGAATATTGCCATCTTCATCAGTGAGTTTTATAGGAGACATAGCAACTAAAAATATATATTCATCAGTCATGTAAGGATTGCTGAATTTTTGTTTGTAGGTGCTATGCCCCGAACTTCCATCAAATCCGTACTTACAAACAAGAGTAAGAATTAAGTTTCTCTTAATATAAACCGATTTTGTTTCTAAAATCTTTAAAAAGCTCTTAAGTGTGATCTAAGAAAAGCTGTAACTCAATTTCTGCCCCTTGTTCGTTATAAGCAAAATTTTGAGGAATTAACTCATTTCGAAAAGAAACAACTTTATACAAGCTGGGAAAACAATCATTATGTAAAAGATCCAAATCCAAAAAAAAGCTAGAGTGTCTTGCAATGATCGAGATTTTTTTTTGCAAAATTATTTGTATTTTGCCTAGCGGACTCTTCGGCAGCAAAACACAGTTCTTCCGATGAATAATTGGAAAGTAAATCGTTTTTTCGCTACTGTTCTCGAAATTTTTTGATCTTTCACGGTTAGTTTTTGCGGAAGGCACCGGCGTCTTATCAATCTTGGTAATTGATTTATCCAAAAAAACTTCTATTTTGGCGCAAAAAATTCCAGCGGACTTTGAAATGGCTATTTTAGTATTTTTTCCACATGTAGGAAAATTCAAAAACTGTGTGATTTTACTGCCCTTCTCTTTAATTTCCTGGGTGCCAAAATCCAGCTTTCTAGCAATTCTCTGTTTTTTATTTGGACACGACTACCTAAAATTAAAAAAAAAACACTGAGTGCGCAAGTTTGCGCAAAAACGGACTTTATTTTCTTAAAGAGCATTAATTGAACTATCAAACTAGCGTTTATTTAAAAAGACGTTTTTTGAGGTCTTGAGAAAAAACAACATGTTTATAAAATTTGTAGTCTTCACAAAAATGGTGAAAAAAAATATAAATACAAATTGAAAGTCATACATTTCTGGTACAATATTATCCATAGGAATGGTGGATGAAATTAACAAATAAAAATAATACCAATAACGGGCACTTTCACATAAAATGCATCATACCAAAACAAAAAAACTGATATGATTGTCTTTACGATAATTTTATTGATAAGGAGAGCAAAAACTAGACAAAATAGGTACATTTTTATATACAGGATGTAGTCTATAATCAATAACAGTATTAGGCTTTCCATGGTTTTGGAGTACAGTTTTTTATTTTTGTCCATTGCTCAAAGCACTGTGCTCCGGTAGGGTTGCTGCCATGATAATGGCATACACCTCCGCTTGAAACACCGTAGCGTGTTCTCGAAGTAGACCACAAAAAGTAAGTATTTTCCGCAAAGAACAGATGAGGTATCAATATTGTCTTTAAATTTTTAATTCCAAACTCACTGGTTAGCGTAAATCACTCAAAATTTAAAAAAATTTGAGAAAATTATTGCCATGGAAACAACAATAAAATACGCCATTTTGAAAATCTGTTGTCAACTCCTTGTGTTAAAGCATAGAAAAAGTGACGTTTTCCCAACCGTTATACCTTTTTAGCTATGAAACTGTCACTCGCATCGTTCCCCTAATTTTTTAGATTGGTCGGTTGGGATATTCATTCTCTATTTGTTCTATTTTCCCTGTCTTAGTTGGTCAACATTTTTAAGTTATATCAATTATCTAAAAAGGATTTTACGAGAAAAAATATGCCTCTGCCGACTCGGCAGACAGGGTCAGTTTTACATTTATCTCCGTTTCATGAATCTTTTTCAGATTTTTCATAATCATTTCATCTCCTATTTTTAGCCATCCATACGTAGTATGGAGACTATTGGGATCGTCAAATAAAGTTTTTTTATTTCCACGTAAAATAAGTTATTTGGTGTCTGTCTGCCTGTAACACGATTACTCAAAAACCGATTAACCCATTTTTATCAAATTTTGCACAAATATTCTCTGGCACCAGGCGGTGAGCTGATTAGTTTTGAGGGGCGGGTTGGCAAGAGGTTAGGAGGGGGGATTAAACTTTTAAGAAAATTGTGAGTCACGAACCGTAGCAGCTAGCAGACAGGGTCAGTTTTACATTTATCTCCGTTTCATGAATCTTTTTCAGATTTTTCATAATCATTCCATCTCCTATTTTTAGCCATCCATACGTAGTATGGAGACTATTGGGATCGTCAAATAAAGTTTTTTTATTTCCACGTAAAATAAGTTATTTGGTGTCTGTCTGCCTGTAACACGATTACTCAAAAACCGATTAACCCATTTTTATCAAATTTTGCACAAATATTCTCTGGCACCAGGCGGTGAGCTGATTAGTTTTGAGGGGCGGGTTGGCAACAGGTTAGGAGGGGGGATTAAACTTTTAAGAAAATTGTGAGTCACGAACCGTAGCAGCTACCGACATGCGGTTTTCACATTATCACAGATAATTAAAATTTCAACCAAAGAAAAATTAAAAAAAAAATAAAAAAAAAAAAAATTATTTGTTTTTTTTAGGATTTTATGGATGGCTATACGTGTCTGCTGGCGCCATTTTTATTAGGTAGGACCATACTGATGAGCACCATACCTTTTTGACGGATTGCTCGAAATTCTATTGTTTTTACAAGTTTCTATTTAACTTCATCTCTATGCATGTATGTTTGGGTCAAATCTTGCAACTCAATTTTGACTTGAACTTCTAGATGTCCGATTAAATTCAAATTTGGTATGCGATTATAGTTCCGGTGACAATACAATAATATAGTATTATTAGGAATCCCCCTCCCCCCTACGAGGGGAGTGGAGAGGGGAAAACGCCTTATTTGGTCCGATTTCAACCAAAATCGATATACGAGGGTTTTTGGCGATGAGGAATACGAATTTTTGATCAGATTTGGAAGATTCTGGTCATGTAGGGGTTTTTAGGAAAAGTAATTATGAATTTTTGATCATATTTTAAAATATCAATATGGCGGATTTAAAATGGACAATTTAGGGTACAAAAAAAGCTTTTTAAATGTATTTGAAAAGGTTTTTTTTATATATTTTTTTTAATTTTTAAATTTGTACCCGAAGTTGTCCATTTTGAATCCGCCATAGTGAAATTTTCAAATCTGATCAAAAATTCATAATCCCCTTTCCTACAAGCTAGAAAGCTAAAATTAGAAAATAATTTTTAGCATTCCGATTTCATAATAATAAAAGCGATGGGCGCAAATTAAAACTAACAATATCCAACCATATATCAGAGAAATATTAGGATAGCTTAGGTCGAGTTGGGTTGGATTTACTTTCCCTTGCATTTCTGTGCTTTATAGCATATATATATATATATATAATCAATAACATAAATTTATCGAGCCAACATGGCCAAACTTGCGCCCATCGCTTTATATTTTACAAAAGCTTGTATTTGAAAAGCTTTTTTTATAAAAAATTCCTATTAGTATCATGTCCTGCCTTTCTTATTTTTCTTTGAGGGTATTTTTCTTAACTAATAAAATGCTAAACTGTTTCGTTTGCAGTAGCTTTTACTTACCTATGTTTAAAACCTATGTTTTTAAAGCATCACGGTGCACTTATTAATTATAATAATAACGTAGAAAATGATATATTATTAAAACTAACGCAGAAATAAAACGCAACCACACAACAATTTTTTCGATGTTCAGTAGTTCTTTAAATACTCCAGAGCCGTTTTTTATAGACCCACATAAAACTATATTTTATGGTTGTGAAATAAAATATTGTATAATTCAAACCGTATAAAAAATACTCATTTCGCGACTTGTATACACTACTATTTTATAAGTAGTTGAGATATTTTCTTTCTTCAAACCTCATAAGAATCTCTTAATTATTTAACAATATATTTTAATTAGTTTATTCAAACTAAATATAAATTCTTCTTACCTTTTTTGCCAAATTTGGTCCTCTTCGCTTTAATAGTTGATGAATAGCGCCCTTTAGAATGTTATTTTTGCAATGTTAATTTTACTGGGGTATTTTTCAAGGTCATGATGCTTCAAACTGCATCAAACTCTAAGGATCGAATTTGACATATATGCCTAATAGTTTGAGGTACATTTGAAGTTGGTCTGACTGAAGAGAAAATGTCAAAAATCTTGTTTTTGGTGATTTTCAAGGTCATTTAAGGTCGAATTAATGAATTCTCACCCTCGAGTTATACGAAATTGAGTATAATCATGCCCCGGTTGCAAAAATTGTATTTTTTATGATTTTTGGCCGCCATCTTGAAAGATGACGTCATATCAACCCCTTCTACACGGATGTAAACAAAACACCCGGTAACACTTGATTGTTTGACTAAAGGGTTATCAATCCCACATAGTCACAAAACTCCTTCATTTAAAATCCCACGGGATACAAATTATCGACATACTAATACTACTTATCGAAAAATAAACTGGGGATAATAAACAAAACAAACCATAAGTTTAGTTTATTGGGTCTTGCATAACCTAAATTTCTACACCCCCTTCCATTTAAAACTTTCATGTCATAATATTTTTGAACTTTTTACCTGTCGTAAAAATTTCTTCCTTTCGCAAGAGTTAGATATATAAAATGGGCGCCTCTTAATTTTTATAAAGGTTTTTGAATCACCTATACAAATGCGACGCTGTGTAATATTTAAAAATCAGTAGAGCAGTTCATAGGAGATATGCAGGATTTATATACTTTTTATTGAAAGACTTTTTACTAGCTGAAGACCCCTCAGCTTCGCTTTGCTTTAAATGGTCATAATTTGAACGTTAACCGATTTTGATGAAATAAAGCTTATGTACTTTCCAGGAGTCGTCAAGAAATACAGCAGTGAAAGTGCCATCAAAATCTGTCCAGTAGTTTGTTGAAACAAACAGACAGGCAGATAAACAAAAATTCTAAAAACTAGATTTTGGTTACAAGCAAACACCAAGAATTTTCTAAAATATTTATTGTACAGATATGGTTTTCAGAGATTTATTATGTGTATGTATAGATAAAAAGAAAAATACCTTTTTGAATAACATTAAAATTACGTCAGTCCCACATGAGATATATATATTATATATTTCATTTAGTTAATATTGATTTTTGCGCTTTAAAGTTACTGGAGCTTTATGGAGTTTCAACACGACATCGTGTATTCCTGTCTGAGATGGTAAACGGATAAAAAAACCTCCGGAAAAAACCATTGAAAAAAAAACCTCGGAAAAAATCTCCTAAGAAAAAATTATAACTAACCCAACTTAACTCAATTTTTTTATTTTCTCTTATTTTTTTTTCAAGGTTTTTTTTCCGGTGTTTCTTCCCGTTTTTTTTTCGGAGAGTTTTTTCTTGAGGTTTTTTCCCGAGTTTGTCTAAATAGTCATGAAAAACCTTGCGAAAGAGTTTTTTTCCGGTTTTTCTTCCCGTTTTTTTTTCGGAGAGTTTTTTTCCGGGGGTTTTTTCCGAGTTTTTTTCCCGAGTTTGTCTAAATAGTTATGAAAAACCTTACGAAAACTTTAAGAAGAATAAACAACTTGGTAAATACTAGTACCAAAAAATAATAAACATTACAGTAACGCGCAAATAGTAGTTTTAACAACTAGTGGCTAAAATAGTGCTTTTTTTACAAGCGTTGGTTTAAATAACGAGCGCAGCGAGGTATTTAAAAACGCGAGTAAAAAAAGCAGAGTTTAGCCGCGAGTTGTTAACACTATTTTTTTTAATACCTTTATCAAAAAATCCAAGAAAAACAGGAAAATACATTTAAAAATCTCGAACGAAGAGAACTTCTCGCAACACACCATCTTTACACTATAAATCAAGGCGGCTGGTAAATGAAATAACAATCGTTTCCATAGCGATGTGTCTTTTTACTCGGTGAAGTTCATTGTCGCGACATTTTAAATTTTGACAGGTTGATATTTTGACGATATTTTGAAGTGATACGAAAATGGCTTAATTCTTAGACAAGAATAATTAGAGTTTTTCAACGTTACTATTTTCCACTATTTCTCTTTAACTTTGGGTAAAAAACGGACAGAAATCTTTGTTTGCACCCGTGATCAAAAAAAAAGTTTTTTTGCATCGGTAACCAAAAAAGCCATGCTTTAGTTATCTAAAATCATGTTTTTGAAGAAGGTATTAAAAAAAACTTAATTTTTTCAAGCTTTTTGTACTAAGTGCAAAATGAACTACCTGATTTTGAACTGATTTTGAACTAATTTTTCGTTAGATTTCAAATAGTCCAGGCAGTAGGGGTTTTTGACTTGCAAAAAGTGGGGAATAAACGATTTTGAAATATGTTATAGACGGATAGAATCTCATAAAAAAAATCAAATTTTTTGACCTTGGGGGGGCGCCGCTCGCGCCATCATCTTGGATTATATATGCAACAAACTCTTTTTTTAACTCTATCTTCGTAACGGTTTACTCTACTGGAAAACATTCAATAGCAAAGATAAAGATACTAAAATCATCTACATTTTCTGTATTTAGACTTTTTTTGTATACCGTAAAACCAGGCGAATAAAGACACCCTGGTAGGTTTGAACCTGTATATTTTTGAAACTAAAGGCATTTTCATAGTAGATTGTTTTAAAAAACTGCCATGGCGTTTAGTACTAAATTTATAGAAAAAAATAAATTGATCAAAAAATTCCTTCTGTTTTTTTTTGTGTGTTGTTGCCGATGGGGCGTGTAGAGACACCTATATAAATTTATTGGTTTTTGCGATTTAGACGCACTTAGGATAAATAGAGACATCTTTTTTTAATCATTTTTTTGTATTTTAAAAAGAAAAAAACAGAAAGAATACACTTCTAAGACTAGGTGGTACAAAAATAAAAACTTTTATTCTTAAAACTAAGTACAAAAGTAAAAGTTCTTAAAAAATAATTGCTCAAAGTTAGAAACTCTTAGAAAACTATTTGCAGAACAGTAGAAAAAAATTATGTAATGCTCTTCTGATAACAGGTTCATCAAGATTCCCAATAACTTGATTATTAGTAATCTCACATTCATCAAGAATATCTGGCTCAACAAAGCAGTGCCCATTGTCCACCTCTGTTGATATAAATTTTAGAAATTTGCTTTTCATGGTTTCTAAGCAAATGATTTGGTCAATGAATAATTTGTTTTGCCACTGTCCATCTCAAAACTTAATTGTAATTTGCTGAGGATCATGTTCTATGTAATTTTTTGCTCGATTTGGCTTATATTTACGCACCAGTCTCCGGTTCTTCTTAGGCCGTCTCTATTGACCCCGATTACCTGAAAAAAAGGATATGTTCGGTGAAAAAAATTCCAACACCCAACACTGGTGGTTTAGTGATATATTTTTGTTAAATATCATCTAAAAATAGCTTAATCTATCATACTTACCGCAAATATTTAAAAAAATAATCGGCAATATTTTTTCTAGTAAAATATTTTGAGGATATAAAATTTTGACAGAAAACAGCTGATTTTCAATTGGCGCTAGCTTCCAGGTGATGGTTGACCTACGCGCACTTGTGATCCTAGAAGCTCAAAGAAAGCACAAAAAACAAAAATCAATCGCAAAAAGTGGGTTGAGCAAAACAAAAAGAAGTTGGAATTTTTTATAACAAATTTTCGGTTGTTTTCGTCTCTATCCAGGCCCCTGTCTTGATTCACCCGGCTTTACGGTACCTAGCAGGTAAAAAGTTACAACACAAAGATGAAATTTCTTTGCCTCCAACTAAGAACGTCGCACGATACCATTCATTCCGAACGTATCACCAAGGTCAACAGTGGCAGGGGAGTGGGGATGGAAATTGGAGGCAAATGGTCTGTTTCCCATGACCATGACAGATAAACCAGCCCCCGAAGCATAATTAAAAATTATTTCCTGCAACTGTAAGAAAGGGTGAGGAGGAGCATGTAGCTGTAGGAAAGATGGATTAAATTGTTCGATTATGTGTGCTTTTTGTAATAGTAGGTTTCCGGTTGTTTTCGTCTCTATCCAGGCCCCTGTCTCTATTCACCCGGCTTTACGGTACCTAGCAGGTAAAAAGTTACAACACAAAGATGAAATTTCTTTGCCTCCAACTAAGAACGTCGCACGATACCATTCATTCCGAACGTATCACATCACCACGGTCAACAGTGGCAGGGGAGTGGGGATGGAAATTGGAGGCAAATGGTCTGTTTCCCATGACCATGACAGATAAACCAGCCCCCGAAGCATAATTAAAAATTATTTCCTGCAACTGTAAGAAAGGGTGAGGAAGAGCATGTAGCTGTAGGAAAGATGGATTAAATTGTTCGATTATGTGTGCTTTTTGTAATAGTAGGGAATATAATAACGGCACTGTAGTTCATATCGACCTCGAGGACGAAGGCGAGCAGTTGTTTGTTGTTGACTTCCCAGACGAAATCCAAGAAAAAGACAAAAATCGGCCCGGACCCTCAAAAAGAATCAAAATTTAAGTAATTAATAATGAGCGCAGATATTTAATATTATTGTCTGAAGATGATCAGAGATTTATACTGAACGAAAGGTCTTGCATAAATACAAATAAAGACAATTGGAAGAATTCATCGTCTCAAAATTCAAAGCGACTGAACGTCTCAAAATAAAATAGTTCTTGAAGCGAAAGGCCAAGAAGCCTAGAGTTTGTCAAATATATACCTATCAACAAATCTTAGATTAGGACTACTGAAAACCCTCAAAAAGAATCAAAATTTAAGTACTTAATAATGAGCGCAGATATTTAATATTATTGTCTGAAGATGATCAGAGATTTATACTGAACGAAAAGTCTTGCATAAATACAAATAAAGACAATTGGAAGAATTCATCGTCTCAAAATTCAAAGCGACTGGACGTCTCAAAATAAAATAGTTCTTGAAGCGAAAGGCCAAGAAGAGTTTGTCAAATATATACCTCTCAACAAATCTTAGATTAGGCCTACTGCAGGGTCTACCACCAATAAAATGTATTACCCAGGGGCATATTTACCCATTCTCCCATACAATGGCACCAGCGCAGCGTGCTGAATCTGTGAGTCTTTGTGGCCAATATATAATTAGGCACCTATGCGATTTGTTAAAGTTATTTTTACTCAAAGAGGATCTATAGGAGAAAAAATTACCCCAAAAAAAAACGAAAAAACCCCCGAAATAAACGGAAAACCCCTAAGATAAAATTATTACAACTAACCCAACTCAAGCTAGACCCATCCACCCCAACCTAAACCCACCCAACCTAACCCAAAATAATATTTTTTTTATTTGATCTTATTTTTTAATAAATAAAAATCAACTTTTCCAGGGTTTTTTTCCGGAGATATTTTTTCCAGCTGTTTTTTTTCTATTTTTTTTTTCGTTTACCACCCAGAGCCACACACTCTTACACGCTTGATCCACACACTTTAAAAGAAACTTGATATTTTTTTCATATTCTTCCTCCATTACGACGTTTTGCATAACAAACACGTGCTTCAATCTGGAAGTAGAGAAAAACTAGGTTAACAAAAGCACACTTGCAGAGCCTTCGCGCGCATAATGTGCATAGGTGCCCAAATCAGTGAGCTTTTTCAACGTAATTATTGGCCACACAGGCTCACAGATTTCAGCACGCCGCTGGAGACGCCGTATGGGAGGGTGTGTAAATATGCTGCCCAGGGTATTTACCAAAATTTTGACAAAATACTGCGTGTTTTTATTCGTTTTGAAAAAAGTGTAAATACATAAAATGTAGATAATTTTATTATCTTTAACTTTGCCATTAAACATTTTTTTGCATAACCACTTGTTAGGATAATAAAGCTAAAAAAAGAGTTGGTTCCACATATAATCCAAGATAGGGGCGCGAGCGGCGCCCCCCCCCCAAAGTCGAAAACTTGGATTTTTTATTAGAGTCTATCCGTCTATAACATGTTTTAAAATCGTTTATTCCCCACCTTTTGCCAACCAAAGTCCTTTTCTTATACCCACTTACTGGACTAAAATGCATTAAGCCATTCCCCATTCCCTAGACAAAACAAATGTATAGATTCAGCAGCCTTCCTCGCAAAAACTAACAACTCTCTTGCTTATTTTTAGACAATGATGCTTTCAATACCAATATGTTGTCGGTCGGTCTGTTTGTCTGTTGTCTGTCTGTATACACGATAACTCAAAATCGCCTTAATCGATTTTAACGAAATTTAGTACAAAAAAATCTTCTATCGGCTGACCATAAACTGATTAACTTTTGGGTATGATGGTGGGGGGTTGAAGAGGAGAAAAAGGGGATAAAATATTTCAAAAAATTGTAACTTTGGAACAAAAGCTAGTAGCGATATACGGTTTTCAGATTTAAGTTTCCATGAATATGGACTACAAATTTTGTTATAAAGTACAAATTCGTGGGAGCTTTAGTTTCCGAGTTATTTGAAAAAATGTTAAAATATATAAAAAAAATCATAACTTTAGAAGTAAAGCAGCTATTGATATGCGGTTTTCAAATTTTGATTTTCGTAAATATTACCCTGGTGCTATCTAGCACCAATTTTTTTTCTATTTTGTAAAGATTTTTTAACAATTTTAGGTAGATTGACCTACTAATAACTGCCCAGCAAACACGCTTCCCTCGGGCATTCGTCGGTCCGATGTCGATTGCCGAATTTGTCGTCATCGGCACGACGTCGATTTACGACATCGGACCAGCAGTATTTTTTGTCTGCTTTGCGATGTAGGCCCAATGTATGTTTGCCGATGCATCGTTAGACTGTGGCCCGTCGTCGGACCAATGGTAAATTTTACTTTTTGCTGACATCGGCATACCGTCGCCGTACGATTAAGGTCCGATATGTTTTAACCACATGGTACCGACCATTCGCCCACAACTGCTTAATTCGGTTGGTCTAACATAGGCAAGCTGGTCTCGGCCCGACATCGGTAAACTATTCAAGTTGGACATTGGTTTCCTAAAGCGGTCCAACGTCAGCGATTGACGGAGGTCCGTCGGTGGTAGCTTAAAGCGGGCCGACATTGGCAAACTACAAAGTTTCGATAATGCGGGTGCTTAACCAGTCGGGCTGGTTTAAGTGGCAGAAGAGGTGATTCTTGTAGAGAAGTACCACCATTTTGTCAAGTTCGCATTCTAGTTTTGAAATATCTTTGCTCATTATATATATAATATTATCTTCCACTGTACAGGGAACATAATGACATTAGCGCCATCTCTACAAACTAGGAAGAAACCATTAAGCAGTTTAAAAATTTTAAGGCGACGTAATCGGAACATCGTCGGTTGCCGATTCTCGACCAATCAAACAAAGTTCCAATCGGACGATCGTCGGCTCTAAAGCAGATAAAGTGGTCGTCGGCATAAAGTCGACTATAGTAAATCGGGCCATCGTCAGCTGCCGATTCTCGACCGATTAAAGAAAGTTTCAATCGGACCATCATCGGCCCTAATGCAGATAAGGTTTGGGTTGGCATAATGTCGACTATAGTAAATCGGGCCATCGTCAGTTACCGATTCTCGTCCGATTAAACAAAGTTCCAATCGGACCGTCGTCAGCCCTAAAGCAGATAAAGTTGGCTTCGGCATAAAGTCGACTATAGTAAATCCGGCCATCGTCAGTTGCCGATTAAATAAAGTTCCAATCGGACTATCGTCGGTCTTAACGTGGTGTCGGCATAAAGTCGACTGTAGTAATGTGGACCTCCGTCAGTTGCCGATTATTGACCGAAAACTGAAATCCGCAATCTGACCAACATCGGGCCAGAGTGTAGTCGCCGATGTCGACACACTGCCGACGTTGTCGACATTGGCCCGATTCAATGCCGACGATTTGTGTTTGCTGGGTGACTATCAAAAAAAAGGTATAAAGCACAACGTAAATACCCTGCCAAAAATACCGCGTAAGTTCTTACAAAAGTAGACGAGTTTTAAAATGTTCTACGAGCCAGATTGTATTTCTCGTAAAAACTGGCAAGAAAATATTTATTTTTACGAGATTTCCAATGATTTTTACCAGCATGTTTCAAAAACCGCTTAGAAACTATTTAAAACCTGATCAAAATTGTAAAATCTTGTACTATTTTACTAGATTTTACGCGGCCTTTTTGCCAGGGTACATGCGTAACGTAACTACTTTATTCAACCGATCAAATATATTGAATGAGACCATAGAAACAAATTGGGACCACAGAATAGGTAAATTGGTTTGGATACGTCACGGATCGAGTTACGATACGTGTACTTTCTAACGTTGGTAAAATTGAATCACAAAAACAAAAATTGGGACGTGGACGGTAGCCTTGCCAAATAGGCACGACTCTATTTTTACGGTTTGGTAATATTAATTATATCAAGCAAACAGCTTATAGTAAGCCCTTATTAGTTGTTAATAGATTGAACTAAGCCCTTGCAATCGCATAAAGGTTATACGGCATATTTTTTTTTACTTTTCAGAATTGACAACCCTTCCTTCTAAACCCACCCAGTCTACATCAATCAAGTGAAAAATCCGACTTTGTACAGGAAAGAACATTTCATACAATGACAACTATCGTGGAAGTGGAAAGTTGGTTGATCTACCAATATGTGACGTCAGAATGCTCCCATTGCCTTTGTAAGTAATACTATTAAATAATTTTTTTATTCTCTCATGGATATTGAGTTCGTTTTCGAAACTCATGCTATCTTTTTCTTTTATATAGCGTGTTCTTTATCAAGAGCAAGAACACGCTATATAAAAGAAAAGGATACAATGAGTGTTGAAAACGAACTCAATACCCATGAAAACATAGAGAGATTAAAAATGGCTATCAGCTTGCAAAAGGTGATGTAGTAGGGATTGTGACATATGATTGGGCCCCTAAAAAAATTTTAGTTTTCGACCTTGGGGGGGGTGTGAGCTCATTCCGCCATCTTGGATTTATGGTGCATAAATTTGAATTTTTTTAAATAACATGAAAACTATAAACTTTAGGACGAAACAGGAAGTTAAAGAGGATAAAGTGTCCTACAACTTCGATGTACAATTTTTTTTTGTAGCTGTTAGCTGTAATGAGCTACAGCTTTACAAAGCCAGATTTTTGAAAAAAAAAGTTGAGGTTTTTTAAGGTTTTGCAGACATTTTTGTTGTTTTTGACAACTGACTGACGGTGAATTACATTATATTACATATTTCAGTATATTATACAGGGTTCCTAAGCAAATCCTTAGGGGGCCAAGCAGCCGTGTATAAGACGCAGACAAACGGAAAAGCACATTAGGCAGAAAAGGATGGGCATGGGGCGATGTTGTCACTACATCTTACACATAGTAAATCCATTCCAGGTTGTTGTTTTCTAATGTTTTCCATTTTCATACCTTTAGGACTGGAATAAAAATTGTTTTTGCTCGACTTTAATACCAAACTGATGAACGATATCGTAAAAAAAATATTTTTCGGCTTTTCATTTTGTAACCATTGTCCTTACGCACTGTTTACAGGCTGGGGACTGAGATACATGCAAATGCCTAACCTAAAGCGTTCATACACGGCCGGAGAAATCGACTGAGATATTTCCGTAGAAACTTTATCAAATAGGACGGGTTGACGCCTTCGAACGTCCAACCCGGGTTTTGCACTTTGATTCGAAATCAAAAAGGAGGAACAGTCAGATGTGGGGCGGTGCACAAATTACGTAACGGTGATTTTACCAATTTTTGACCCCCTCCCTATGTAATGTTTTGTAACGGTTTGGCACGCCACTTCCCTAATGTTACGTAACGATTTCAAGACCACTACCCCCCCCCCCCCAAAAAAAAACTTTTCACTTATTTTAATTCCAAATTTTCTTAGTTTCACACAAATGCAAACGCTGTCGAAAACCCCCCTCCCCTCTACGTAACGTTTTGTAACCCTCCCCCCCCCCTATGACCATTACGTAATTTGTGCCCCCGTTTTAGGAAAACTGATCCCGTCTCTGTTTCTAAATTTTTTCGAATAAAAGTAGAGTATGACCATGGGGGAAATAATTTTTTTCTACGGTATGACGAAAATTTCGAGAAAGTTGAAAAAAAAATAAAAAAAGTGGCAGAGTTCAAGTTTTTCGTAAAAAAACGTTTTTTGTAAAGAAACAGAGCAAAATAAATCTTTTCACCCCTTTTTGGGTGTTAGAAATATTGGCAGCCCCTTATTTTTCGCTTTTACCCTCCCGCTAGTTTTGAAGAATTGGTTCGCTACATGTTTCGAGATCATGTCATAAAACACCTCGAAAATATCAAATGTAGTGTAGGCCAGCTTTATTTAAAATCAATAATATCGCAAGCAAAAAGCTCTGCAGGAAAAACAACGCCATTTATTGATTTCTTTGGCTGCTAGTGCTAGCTGCATGGTTTGGCGGTTTCCGGATAGATGTCACTAGTAGAACAGAATGGAAAGACATTTAATTAAAAGCGAAGATATTTCTTTCTAATGTTAACAACCTCACGAGTTTATCGCTCAGTATCGTAAATAATGGACCCTGCCGCCTCCTTTAAGCAAGAAAAAGCTGTGGTTTGGACCTGAAAACATCTAATTTTTAATTAAATCATCTCATGGTGTGGTCGCCATCTAGCGGAATTTGCAGACATCTTGTCAACGGTTATTATTGCAACTATGATTTATGCTCACAATGAAAGAGTGGCGACAATTTTTTCTCATGAAAGCAGTCCGGAGATAATAACAAACTGGCACCATTGCTCAATATACCTGTTTCTTTTGTGCGCGCAGAACTTTCTATGCCATTTCTGTTTGATTTATTGAAATCCTATCCCTAAGGAAAATCTTAGGAACCCTGTATGTATAACCTGTGATATATAATATAAAATATTGATAATTAGATATATACTATACAAGATATACAAAGTTGCGGTTTTTCGAAAAAATGGCCTATGTTTATTTTTTTTGGTAACTTTTTTGATTTATATGTTATGTAGGGCAGGTACCTAATACTACAGTTTTATATACCTACTTACCGACGCGACGTAATATACTTATTTCCGGACGTGAAAACGTAAATCAAGGAACTGCCAGCAGCCAGCAGTTGTCAAAGCCTTATACATTAGAAGCTCATCATAAAAGTACCCAGAAAATTAGATAACAAACAAGACGCAGACGCTACGTGTCTTAAATGATGAACGCATTACATCTGATCGTCAAGAATACATGCCCTGCTGAGATTTGCTCTCGTCTGGGATCTGATTTTCGAATCCATACGAAAATATCCGCATACGTGTACTAAATAATCGACAATTTTTATGTCAGTCTCTTTCTATACCGTGTGAAATGAGAGGTGAAAGATAAACCGGTATGTGTAGACCGCGTTCGAATTCGACTGGTTTAACGCAATATTGCCCGAGTGGGTTGAGGGTATTCGTGTTGTTTCGCATGAAAAACCGGTTATTCTTTCACGTACTACCCACGAATCAGCATATTGGCATGTCTTTTGCCTCCTATTATATACGGTATAGGAAGAGACGGAAGTAGTCGCATGCGAATAATTTCGCTTGGTTTCGAAAATAGGACCCCTGGAGTATCAGACCATCAATTCAGCAGCGGTCAGTCTTCTTGAATCGGGAAAGGAAAGATATCAGAGAAAATGTATTCACCAATTAGCTTAAAGCAGAAAAATCTAGCAGAATTCATTTGCATTTTGCAAGCATTTCGTGGATGTGACACAACTTCGGCAAATCTTTGATCAGGGAAAAACAACATTTTTACCACTCGTAAAAAAAAATAAAATCTTGCTGATATTAAAGTTTTTAACAACCCATCCTGACGAAGCTGCAAAAGCTGATGGCGAACGATTCCTGGTAGTACTCTATGGTGGTAATATTTCTGACAGTTTAGGGAAAGTCCGATACCAACGGTTTATCAAATCTTCAATAAAATCCAAAGTCAACCTTGCATCGTTTCCACCTACAAAAGATGCTGCCCACTGCCATTCGTTGCGAACCACCAAATACCATCAAATCCAAAAATGGAGCGGTAACAAAAAAAAACCCAGAAGATTGGGGCTGGAAACAAAGCGTGAGTCGAGTGGCTCCAATTTAAATGATGGACACTTTATTAAAAGTAATTTTATGAAATTGCAAAAAAGATTGCACCCGGGCTTGTGGTTGCCGAAAAGCAGGCCTCAAATGTACCATTGTTTGTGGATTTTGTAATGGACAGGCCTCTGAAAATCGAAACCAAGATTTTTCTATTGAATGCGAAGATGAAAATGAATTAAGACATTGTAGAAGTTCCATATATACAGGGTGTCCCAAAAGTCCGAGTCCACCCAAATATCTTCTAAACTATTAGAGGTAACTAAACTATATTTGGCATTGATCTATAACATCAAAAGATTTATTTTTTTAAGGGCGGTTGTGCCGCCGCTGTCTTGGGGGGCGGCATACGGGCGGCCATCATGAAAATTTTAAATGGAAACCCCTATCGAGTGATAGCTCATTTTGATCTATTTTTTTAAGGGGCGGTTGTGCCGCCCCTGTCTTGGGGGCGGCATACGGGCGGACATCATGAAAATTTTAACTGGAAACCCCTATCGAGTGATAGCTTGTTTTGAAGGAACTTGAAAAATCAACATGTTGATGCCACTGTCACTTGTCTATGTCAAACGTGTCAAAAGTTATGGACTGTCAAACTTATTTTTCACAATTTTTGACAAATTTCGAAAATTTGTTTTAGCCAATGAAAACCCATTCGAGTGATACCTTATTCAAAAGGTTTTTTCCAAACAAATATTTTGCCGTAACTGTCACTTGTCTATGTCAAATACGTCAAAATCTATCGTCTATGAAACTCATTGGTTTTGACAAACTTCACAAGGATGTCAAAGTTTTTGGAACCTTAGATATTATTGAGTGATACCTTGTTTGAAAGGTCAAGACTTACATTTTGATAGGTATAACAGTAGTGTATCACTGTCACCCAAAACTTTTTTTTTAATAATAATTAGCTATCAATTTTATAATTAAAAAAGAAACAATTAAATTAAAACTCAACTATTTATTCTTGAAAGCTATCGCAACAACATTGAACCTTATTGAAGAGGGTTTTGAGAAAATGGAGAAAATTCAATTCAAAAACTGTTGAAAATAGCCACCAAGAACCTCCTGACAGTAAAAAAGTCTGTTTTCAAACTCACTACGAACGTTTCTTAAAATTTCTGGCGTTATTGATCGGCAGACCCCAACAATTCTTTATCTTAGTTCCTGCAAGTTTCTGGGCTTAGTATAATAGATTTGTTCCTTGATGTAACCTCAAAGAAAAAAATCCAAAGGCGTCATATCGGGCGAACGAGCAGGCCATTCTAAAGTTCCTCGACGCTCAATCCAACGACGAAATTCATTATTGAGAAGTTGACTCACAGGAAGATAGTAATGGGGCGGCGCCCTATCCTGCTGAAAGATGGATTCAAATAAATTCCCAGCTGCTTCTCTTATTGCAGGAATGATCTGATTTTGTAGTAGCTCCAAATATCTTTCGCCTGTAAGGTTGCCATCAATAAAAAATGGTCCCATTATTCGATTTCCCAAAATTCCCGCCCAGACGTTTAATTTCAAGGGCTTTTGGGTATGAGCTTCTTCATACCAATGAGGATTCTGGTCCGACCAATATCGGCAGTTATGTCTATTGACTATCCCATCCAAGAAAAAATTAGCTTCATCACTGAAGCAAATTTGATTCAACACGTACGGTTCAGTTCTAATTAGTTCAGTCATTTCTTCGGAAAATTGCACGCGGCGATCAAAATCATCTTCGGTTAACTCTTGAACCAACTGCACCTTATAAGGATGGAATTTGAACCGCTTGAGAACCTCAAAAACTGATTCCAAGATCACCTGCTATAGTTCTCACAGACTGCTTGGGCTGTTCAATAACGGACCCCAGCACCTTCTCCTGGATCTCCTCGTTTTCTTCTCTTGGTCGCCCTTGACGTGGGGCATCTTTTACAGTGAAAAATCGTCTAAGGTCTGTCGGGAAACGCATTGTTGAAAAGGCGTCTAGCTTGTCTATAACATCTTGTTTGTCCGTAGAAAAAGATAATTTTAACTTTATCTTCATTTGATCGTGGCATCCTAAAAACTTATACCGAAAGCAGTTTTTACTTGACATTTAATTGAATTTTATTTATTTGATTGATTGATTTTCAAAGCCTTCTTGATTCTCTTATTATTTAACAATTAATGTGAGTCAGGTATCATTATCGATAAATTTTATGTAATAAAATAACCAAATATTGAAAATATGTGGCTCCTGTTCAAAAAATAAAAAGTTGTAAATTATCACCCTATATTATACGTATTTTCCCTATTTAAGACAAGTGACAGTTACACAAAAATGGTAAACTTTGAAAAACCAGAAAATGAACAAGTTTGTCAAAACCAATGAGTTTCATAGACGATAGCTTTTGACGCCTTTGACATAGACAAGTGACAGTTACAGCAAAATGTTAGTTTAGAAAAAACCTTTTGACTAAGGTATCACTTGAATGGGTTTTCATTAGGTAACACAAATTTTCGAAATTTGTCAAAAATTGTGAAAAATAAGTTTGACAGTCCATAACTTTTGACACGTTTGACATAGATAAGTGACAGTTACATCAACATGTTGATTTTTCAAAGTCCTTCAAAACAAGGTATCAGTCGATAGGGGTTTCCATTTAAAATTTTATGCCGCACAACCGCCCCTTTTAGTTTAGTTTAGTTACCTCTAATAGTTCAGAAGATATTTAGGTGGACTCGGACTTTTGGGACACCCTGTATAATGAGATCAATATTCGTTGCTTTAGCTAATGTTATATGTGTATTAGGTCTATTGGAGACATCACAATAAAAAACGCGCCGTTTACTCTACCTCTTGGTAGTGCGGAAATGAGTGTTTATTATGTATAGTTATTATACAGGGTTGGCCATTTAAAAGGGTTCACCTGGATTTTTTCACAAACTGTAAAGAATTGGAGAAAATGCTGAAACACATCGATTTTGTTTGTAAGAAGGAAACTTTGGCTACTAACTAATCGCTAGATTTTCGAAATTATTACACGATTGTCAAGACATTCAGCAGACCTTCAAAACAAGATATCACTCGAGCCACTTTCTCTATTCAAAATATAGTGATAAAGTTTACCCCTCAAAGGGGATGCGCGCTATAAAAATTTTCCAAAAGTCAAAAAGTCTCCCCCTTACAGACAAAATCGATGTGTTTCAGCATTTTCTCCAATTCTTAACAGTTTTTGAAAAAATCCAGGTGAACCCTTTTAAATGGCCAACTCTGTATATAGTCATTATATTATAATAAGGTATATATATATAAGATATAATATACTTGTACTATATATATAATATAATATTAAATTTATATACATTAAACGTGTGATAGAAAAATACGTAAAAGTTTTGTCGCTTTTTAATTAGGATAAACTAAAAAGAGAGAAAAAAAGCAGAAAAATCTGGCTTTGTAAAGCTGTAGCTCATTACAGCTAATAGCTACAAAAAAAATGTGTACATCAAAGTAGTGGGAAATTTTGTCCTCTTCAACTTCCTAATAAAAATTTTTGTGGTAAAGTTTAAAGTTTTCGTGTTATTTAAAAAAAAAACCAAATTTATTAATTTATTTATTAAACTAAAGCCAAGATGGCGGAATGAACTCACCCCCCCCCCCCAAGGTCGAAAACTTAAATTTTTTTTGGCGGCCCAATCTAAACAACATATGTCAAAATCGCTACTACCCCACCTTTTGCAAGCTAAAATTCTCTGATGACTGGACTATGAATACCTACACACTTTATTTGATTTCGATCGTATTTGCACAAATTTATTGTTTTTTGCTTTTCAGTCTTTATTTGCAACTGCCCTTTTGCTATTTTGGTTTTTATTGCAGTACAGTAGTAGTTATTAAGTATAATTACAGATTGTTCCAACAAAAAATTTGATCGATATTTTGAGCAAGAGTAGTAGTAGGCCGCACCTTCATTAACCTAGCGACCCCACCCCAAGAAAATCAAAATTTAGTTATGCCATAATTATGTGCTAATTATGTGCCAATTTCATCCCCAATCAAAAAATTTTGTGCTCCTCTGGTTTCTGAGAAAATCGAAAAAGAAAATGGGGTAGCTAGATTAATATTAACTTGGCAACCCCACCAGGAAATATGGCGCAAAACTAAAAATTTTTGCTTTTAAAATTATGTTTTCGTGTTATTTAAAAAAAAAAACAAATTTATGCACACTAAAGCCAAGATGGCGGAATGAACTCACCCCCCCCCCCCAAGGTCGAAAACTTAAATTTTTTTTGGCGGCCCAATCTAAACAACATATGTCAAAATCGCTACTACCCCACCTTTTGCAAGCTAAAATTCTCTGATGACTGGACTATGAATACCTACACACTTTATTTGATTTCGATCGTATTTGCACAAATTTATTGTTTCTTGCTTTTCAGTCTTTATTTGCAACTGCCTTTTTGCTATTTTGGTTTTTATTGCAGTACAGTAGTAGTTATTAAGTATAATTACAGATTGTTCCAACAAAAAATTTGATCGATATTTTGAGCAAGAGTAGTAGTAGGCCGCACCTTCATTAACATAGCGACCCCACCCCAAGAAAATCAAAATTTAGTTATGCCATAATTATGTGCTAATTATGTGCCAATTTCATCCCCAATCAAAAAATTTTGTGCTGCTCTGGTTTCTGAGAAAATCGAAAAAGAAAATGGGGTAGCTAGATTAATATTAACTTGGCAACAACACCAGGAAATATGGCGCAAAACTAAAAATTTTGCTTTTAAAATTATGTTTTCGTGTTATTTAAAAAAAAACAAATTTATGCACACTAAAGCCAAGATGGCGGAATGAACTCACCCCCCCCCCAAGGTCGAAAACTTAAATTTTTTTTGGCGGCCCAATCTAAACAACATATGTCAAAATCGCTACTACCCCACCTTTTGCAAGCTAAAATTCTCTGATGACTGGACTATGAATACCTACACACTTTATTTGATTTCGATCGTATTTGCACAAATTTATTGTTTTTTGCTTTTCACTCTTTATTTGCAACTGCCCTTTTGCTATTTTGGTTTTTATTGCAGTACAGTAGTAGTTATTAAGTATAATTACAGATTGTTCCAACAAAAAATTTGATCGATATTTTGAGCAAGAGTAGTAGTAGGCCGCACCTTCATTAACCTAGCGACCCCACCCCAAGAAAATCAAAATTTAGTTATGCCATAATTATGTGCTAATTATGTGCCAATTTCATCCCCAATCAAAAAATTTTGTGCTCCTCTGGTTTCTGAGAAAATCGAAAAAGAAAATGGGGTAGCTAGATTAATATTAACTTGGCAACCCCACCAGGAAATATGGCGCAAAACTAAAAATTTTTGCTTTTAAAATTATGTTTTCGTGTTATTTAAAAAAAAAACAAAATTATGCACACTAAAGCCAAGATGGCGGAATGAACTCGCCCCCCCCCCCCCAAGGTCGAAAACTTAAATTTTTTTTGGCGGCCCAATCTAAACAACATATGTCAAAATCGCTACTACCCCACCTTTTGCAAGCTAAAATTCTCTGATGACTGGACTATGAATACATACACACTTTATTTGATTTCGATCGTATTTGCACAAATTTATTGTTTTTTGCTTTTCAGTCTTTATTTGCAACTGCCCTTTTGCTATTTTGGTTTTTATTGCAGTACAGTAGTAGTTATTAAGTATAATTACAGATTGTTCCAACAAAAAATTTGATCGATATTTTGAGCAAGAGTAGTAGTAGGCCGCACCTCGATTAACCTAGCGACCCCACCCCAAGAAAATCAAAATTTAGTTATGCCATAATTATGTGCTAATTATGTGCCAATTTCATCCCCAATCAAAAAATTTTGTGCTCCTCTGGTTTCTGAGAAAATCGAAAAAGAAAATGGGGTAGCTAGATTAATATTAACTTGGCAACCCCACCAGGAAATATGGCGCAAAACTAAAAATGTTTGCTTTTAAAATTATGTGCTAATTATGTGCTCCACGAATATATAAGAAAAAAAACGAATTTTTAATTTTAAATTATGTTTAAAAAAAAAAGGGTGGGGTAGCTACGTTTATAGGTATCACGGAATTTAAAAATTTCAAAAACCATTATTATTACTCGTCTAGTTTCCGAGAAAATCGATAAAGATTATCATATTGCATAATTGATAATTAACTGAAGACCCCGCAGTTGTGTTCCCATTTTTATTGCTTTAAATGACATAACTTTTGTTGCCGTAAAACGATTTTGATTAAATATATACCTTCCCAGGAACCAAAGAAATGCAATTTAACCAAGCTACCCCACTCTTGTTTTTAAAACTTAATTTAAAATGAAAAATTCGATTTTTTTCTTATATATTCGTGGAGGATATAATTATCACATAATTTTAAAACCAACAATTTTTAGTTTGGCGCCATATCTCCTGGTGGGGTTGCTAAGTCTATATTAATCTAGCTACCCAAACATATGGGGTCGCTAAGTTAATATTAACCTAGCTACCCCAACCTTTTTTTTTAAACATAATTTATATATATATATATATATATATATATATATATATATATATATATTCCTAGAGCACATAATTACCACATAATAAAAAAAATTTTAGTTTGGCGCCAGGTGGGGCTGCTAAGTTAATATTAACCTAGCTAGCTCATTTTCTTTTTCGATTTTCTCAGAAACCAGAGGAGCACAAAATTTTTTTTGGGGACGGAATTAACACATAATTATGGTGTGACTAAATTTTTATTTTCTTGAGGTGGGGTCGCCAGGTTAATGGAGGTGTAGGCCGCTTAGAGAGCCCTGTCTGTCCTACTCCGCGCCTCGCCTTCATTTTCCTACTTCTGCTGCGTGCGTTGCTGCCCTTACTCCGGCCCTCTCAGACCAAGTATGTTATTTAGTCTTAGTAAGTGAAGGTCTTTGCTGCATACTCAGGGACGTGGTGACACCACCGCCCATCAACCAACCGATTATAGGCGGTCAAACCCAATCAAGACTAATGAAATACATCCCACTAAGCAAGGTCTGTTACATTACATGTTTCCAACGTTGAAAAAATGTAAAATTGGTGTAACTTTAAATACGTTAAGAAAAATGTTTAAAAAAAGTAAAATGTAAGTTCAAAATTAAAATTCTATGTGAAAGTATCGCTGATACACGAAAGAAGCACTAATTTTAACAAGAAATGTAAACGATAAAGTAACTGAAAAATAATATTATTTGAAGTCTAAGAAATGTCGCTGTCTTCTTTACAGTTACATGATATTACACAATATTGCAAGTTTATTAAATGTCAAATTTAAAACAAATTTGGTTCTTTATTGTGACATGACAAAATACAATATTGTAAGTTAATAAACATCAAATTTGAAACAAGTTTAGTCTTTTAATGATCACATGAAAGCAGCAGTATTGTGAGCTCAATTAATGTCAACTTTAAAACAATTACGTGGTTGCTTATTGGAAAATGACTAAATACAATTATAAGTTTTATGTAAAAATTCCAAAATTAATGAAACTTTTAATCCAATTATGGCGAAAATTTTTGAAAAAGTAAGGAATGTTATCAAAAAGTTTACTGTTGTTTTTATGAAAATCCTGCGATTTTTTTGATAACTTCCCACAAAAGTGAAAATATTTAAGTATAAATTTATATGTATTCGCAATAATTAACGCACGATCATTTTAGGATTTGATTTTTTTTCGGCTATATATTTTCAGTTTTTTTTTAATTTCGCCAAATTATGATTCAATTATTTGTGATTCAATATTTGTATACAGGGTGTTTCAAATTCGATGTCCTAAACGGTAGGAGATACGAAAAGGTTTAAATTAGGACAAAGTTGCGCAATTTTATGCTTTGCTCAAAACTAAAAAAAAAGTTTACAAATTCCGGATAGTTCCGGAGATAGGCGGAAGAAACCCAAATCTTTATTTCTAGTTTTTATTTTTCTGCGCCATTATTCTTAAAGCTGTCAAGAAACGCTTAAAACTTTCTACAGGCACTTTTTTAGGATCTACTTAGTGAGAGGTTCGTTTTTGAGAATTGATATTTCAGTGTGACAGGAGCACTCTCAAAGTCATTTTTTCTTATGGACACATCCTTTTTTTCTCTCGCCATTTGGTTCACAAAGGATGACAGATAACATTTTGCAAGCTTATTTTGACAAGTAACCTAACCCAAATTTAATTTTTGCTTTTAACTTACTCAAGATATTTTGGAAACCCGATTTCATTACTTTTTTTAACATTTTAAAAATTACATTTTTTTGACATTTTGCTATAACAAAATAACTTTATCTAGCATGTGAAAAATGCCTTTTTTTCTTTGTTTTTTAATCTTTGAATTTGGGCTGATGATGGTCAAATAACTCAAATCGTCAGGTACTTGTCAAAATGAGGTTCTAAAATATCTGTCATCCATTATGAACCAAACGGCAGGAGAAAAAAAAGCATGTGTCCATTAGAAAAAATGAACTTGATAGTGTTCCTGTCACACTGAAATGTCAAATCTCGAAAACGGACCTCTCATTAGGTAGATCTTAAAAAAGTGCCTGTAGAAAGTTTTAAGCGTTTTTTGACAGCTTTAAGAATAAGAGCGCATCAAAATAAAAACTAAAAATAAAGATTTAGGTTTTTTGCCTATCTCCGGAACTACCCGGAATTTGTAAACTTTTTTGTTCGTTTTGAGCAAAGCGTCAAATTTCGTTATCTCCTACCGTTTAGGAGATCCCCATGGTGAGCATCGAATTTGGAAATTTGGAAGACCCTGTATAATGACCAACGACATCACTGCATTAATATACCGTGAATTGATGACAGTTCTCAACAAAACCGAGATGGTCTAGTGGGCTAAGGCACTGAAACCTTCGTGTATCACATTTTTTTTAAATTTTTATAATTTTTTTTCATTTGTTTAAGATGTAACCGCGAAGATCAAATATTTTAAAGCACAAAAATATATTTTTTCTATTGTTTGAACCAATATTTAACAAGTTGAAAATAAATTTTATAAAAATTATTTTACCTAGCCATATAACATTAAATATTACATGCAAGTCACATACTTGTTAAAAAAATCGAATGTAACACTGTTACGTAAATGTTTATGACAATTGATGTACTGGCAATGTAATATCGTCGTTAGGGTTACAAGTTGCGTTAAATAACAGGTTACAAAAATACACTGAGGTAATGTTTTTGCTTAGTGGGATGTCATCACTCAAAGGTTACCTCCTGTTTCACTTGAAGGAGGAGTAGCTTCGTCTAGTAGTTCCTGGGTGTCAAGTTCCGGAAGCTGCACGATCTGGCTGGGTTGTGCATGGCTCGGAACGTAAAATAAAGCCATCTGGCATGGCACAGAATAGTGATGACCCCACCGCCCAGGGAGAGATCTCTGCAGTCAATTCACCGAACATGGGGGATCAACCTAGTCAACGTTGTTAGTTAAGTGACTCTCTAGATATCCGTCGTTGGGGGGGGGGGCAAGAGTGCAGAGTGCAAGACTTATAACTGGCGCAAGTCACGGAAAGTCATTGTCGGGATGGTTTTAGTCGGTAAGAATCTGACACTATCAGGTCAGCATTTTTTCTGATGTCTATGAAGATTTCCATCTGAAGGACTCGGAAAAAATCAAAAATCAAATTAGTAAGGTTGAGGCGGGTTGGGTCGGGTGTTTTGGTGTGGGTGAGCTTCATTGTCCGCTACCCTAACTTCCTATCAGCGTGTCCCGACAATTCTTTCGCTTACTCGCAGGCAAGACAAAAGGGATCCTCCACAATTCGGATGCGTGAAATGCTTACCTAGCCGATAATAGCCTGTTAGCAGTCAAAATGTCCGCGAGTTCTGCCCCATGAGCCATTTGGTTCTGCCTGCGCCTTCACCATTCACAAATACTTTAGAATTTCTGAATCCTAGCTGCATGTTGTCTCTACGACGACTTCAGTAGTGTACATTCTTCCCTATTTCTTATGCTCACTTTGCACCGTTTTCTTATTATGCCCAGGAGTGGTATCGGGCCAATATATATTAAATTACGGCTCCGGTTCTGCCGAGTCTAGTAGTCTTTGCTTTCCTTGAAATTGCTACATTGCAGCCTGAGGGCACTGCATCTCTTCTATATTGAGCTAGCGTCCCAGCGCTCTCGTCCACTAGGATGCTGACCACATGTTGTCTGCCTGACCCGACAGTGTGGTAGTATAAGTAACATTTAAAAACACCTTAGAAGGATTTATTTTTAAGAAGAGAAAGGTATTTTTTTGAAAGTGCATTGAAAAGTGCAAACAAAACTAACAGCATGCTAGTATAGTATCGGTAGTTAATTAATGTTTTTATTATTTATTTTTTTAGAATTCTTTGAGTTGAGCTTTTTTGTTGCACCCTTCAGCCCCTTTAGCCGGCCTTAGGACAATTTTTAAATGAAGCAATCAGGTGAGATAATTTTTTCAACGTAATATTTTGAAAGCTTTTAACCTCGCACTAAAAATCCAAAACGTTCCCAAGCGAGGCACGAGTTGTCCCAGTTTTTAAGTCTGGTGATAGAAACAACATCACTAACTATAGACTCATATCTATTCAGTCGAACTTTTAAAAATTACTTGAATGTATTATGTACCATCACATCTACCGGGCTGTTGAGAATCTATTACAGTAACAGTAAAGCTAACCTAACCTAACAGAAAAAATTACACACATTTTTCTAAAGATTTTGACAGGATGGACCACGGAATTTGGTGCGACCATAGTAAACTTGCGCAACTTACAAGATGTGATACTATATCAGACTTACGAGTTATATTTGACTCGGTTTTGACTTTTACTGGTCACGTTATTACTAAATGTGCTGTAGCTTCCAGAATGTATGAAGAACCTTAATGCGAATGCGCTTAAATTACTATTTTTACACTTATCTGATCTCCAATTTATAACAAACGCAAGACTACGGTGGAAAAGTTGCAAAGGCGTTTTTTAAAATACTTAGCAAATACTTAGAGGGGGGACGGCATCCTGTAAGAGGGATAGATTATAGTATTTTGTTGGCAAGGTATAATATGGATAGTTTATTACTTAGACCTTAGAGAGAGCCAGGACGAACCTTTTTACCAGATATCCAGTTTTTATCATGTATAATAGCTTCAAGTTAATCAGTCATCAATGTGATATTTTTGAATCCACTATTGACGACATTAAACGTTGATATAAACAATTATTTTTAGTAACTTAATGCTAGTTCCTCTCTATATCTCAGAAATAGTAGAAGATTACTGTTTTTTTTTCTATTATATATTATATTTATTATAGGTACCTAGAATATAAACTGTTAAATTTATGTTTTCTTCTTCCAATTTATTTTTTTTGTTTAAGAATCTTTATTATATTGCTCTGTAAAAGGTTCATTACCTTAGATTAAAAAAAGACAAGATACCTGACACTTACGGAGACTTTGGTTATATTATTATATGGAACAATGATTACCTTTCTGCTGTTTACAGTAAATATACTAGTGGCGTACCTACTTAAATATAAATTTACACATGGATTATATTATTAAAATTTTACTATAATATGAAATCTGCAAAATAATTAAAAAAACATGCAAAAAATAATTCTGCCAATTTGTCTAATTTTATACAAAATAAATTTATTACAAAGTTTGTATATGATTTATAGCAATTTCAATTTTCAACACAATAAAATTATGCCAAACATAAAAAAAAAATATAATATTACCTACTAGCTAAAAATTATGTTATTGTGTTTGTTAATTTTGTTATTTTTTCTGGTACACAATAAAGTTAATAATGCTTAGAGTATATAGAGACATCTAGGACAGACAAAAAGATTTAAATATAAATTCGAAGGGCGAGCGCAGATGGCAACGGCGGCAGTATAAATCAACCTTAATATTCTGATAAGAGATAGGAATTCGATATTCTTACAAACCTGAACACATGTGAATTAACTTCTATTGTTCTTTTCCAGTTGCTTTTAGAACTTTACCTACCTTATTTATTTTATCGTCTTCATAAAAAAAATCTCGAAAAAAACCTTATAAAAACGTTCGAAAATATCTCATTTGACGCATTGGGAATTAAAAAAAAAACATGTTTGTTGATATTTTAATCTAAGGATCTACTAATTTAAGTATATTTCATAGACTTTTTATTTATTTTCTGTTTACTTACCGGCATGTATCGTCACTGACTGATTTCACTTGCTCTCCCTTTGTTTTCAAAACATTGGACGATTTGTTCCAAAATATCACTTTAAATGCCCTGAAATATTCTCATACTGGTAAAAAAACACACTATAAACGTTTTTTGATAAAATGTGGTTTTAAAACGAGTTATAAAGTGCTTAAAACATTCTGAAATTTTAAAATAAATACCTCGAAAAAGCTTATGTCAATAAAAATATCATCCGAACGTCTGCGCTCTGCCGACTTTCCCCACCCACGACCTAAAGTGGTTGAGACAGAATTCTCTCTGTCTGTCAACATTTCTCACATTTGTTTTGTTGTGATTTTATTTGTAAATAAACAGTGGTTATTATTTGCCAAGGAGTTTTCATTGGATCAGATATCTTGTCCCTTTTTAATCTAAGTTCATTACCATTGGGCAATAAAACTATTTTATTATTAATTAAGATGAATAAAACTTTATTACCGTGCCACAACGTTGAGTCGTCATCAAATTGCTAGTGGGCTTAGTAAAATGCTTTTGCTTTTTTTTACGAAAAAAGTTTATTTTTCGTAATATGTTTTACAGGTGTCTCCACAGATTTATAGGTCTCGCCCTATAAACTTTCTGTGTCGTCCTGTAGATAGATACATTTATTTGATTTTTTACAATGGTCTTCCTAAAAAAATACATTGCATACCCTTTTGGGTGTAAATCCTGTCAAAGAGTAAAGTTCCCTTTTCCAATCTAGTAAATACATAATATATTAATTTAATAGCGATGTATTGCGTACCTTTTGCATTAGGCGCAAATTCTACGACGTAGGTACTTAACAAGCATGTGTTATCATAAATATTGATGATATTATATCCGAATCTATTATGTTAATGGTAAATGAGCTTGAAGATAATTTTCAGCAAATTTTTAACATTAAAAGCAAAAATTTGATACAGGGAGTGGGTCAATTTGAATATAACTTAGCAACTTACTAAAATATGTTTTTTGTATACCTTTATCAAAAAAACGAGTTCAGTAAACCCAATTACCAACGCTTGTAAATATCTTTTTGAGCAATTAATTTGAAATAATTGCCAGAAAGTTAGTTTTTTTACTTTTATTGGGATGGGGTTTAATAATACCCTAAAAATGAGCAACAATTTTTTGTGGAAGTATAGAAATTCGACGGTCACCATGGGGCAAAGTTGCGTGGGAAATGGTCAAAAAAATGAAAACTTATTTTTCTGCGCCTTAATTTTTAGAATATGGACAGAGGCTTTTTTTCTGGCCGTTTAGTTCCTGAGAAATAACAAATATTGTTTTGCAACCTCATTTTAAAAGGGGACTTGACGTTATGAGTTAATTGATCATAATCAGCTTACACTTCATTCATTTGAAATGATTTTGAAGTATCTTTTTTGATATTTTAAAATAATAGATTTTTTGCACTTTGGGTACTAAAAACCCATTTTAGTCCCTCAAATAAAGGATTAAAATAGTTTTCTCGTCCCTAGGAACTAAAAATAGCACTTTTAGTCTCTTTCAGTTTCTTTTTCTGCATCCATAGCGTTCTTGAAAAAAAAATGATCCTCTTATTACCACCAACAAAAGAAATCTTTTCATTTATTATGATTCAAATTTTTCCCATTCTGTTTTTTAAAAAACCGACACATTAAGGCCTATTTATTCATTTCATAAGCGTAAATTTAGTGCTAATTCTGTATGAATGTCTCTTTTTTTTGGTAAGGAAGAAAGACGATAGACATACAGAATTAGCAATAAATTGATGTTTATCAAATGACTAACTGAGCCTTAAGGATGTACGGACTGTAAAAAAAACCCTCTGCAATTAAAACTAAAGTGGCAACGTTGACATTCTAGTTAACTTCAAGCTTTTGATGTGAACAAGTGGGTGGTATATTTTGCCGGTAAGTATCTGTTTTTTATGTGTTATTATTAGTAATTTTAATATATATAGTTGTTACAAAAAAATTTGTAATGTTCGATATATCAAATTGCCACGACACTGTGCCGGATAAACAAAAAAACTACTATTTTGACCTACATTAACCTAGCGACCCCACCTAAAGAAAATCAAAATTTAGTCACACCATAATTATGTGCTAATTATGGGCTAATTTCGTCCCCAATCAAAAAATTTTGTGCTCCTTTGGTTTCTGAGATAATCGAAAAAGAAAATGGGGAAGCTAGGTTAATATTAACTTAGCAACCCCACCAAAAAAAATGGAGCCAAACTAAAAATTTTTGGTTTTAAAATTATATGCTAATTATGTGCCCGATGATATATAGGAAAAAAATAAAATTTTTCATTTTAAATTATGTTTTTTAAAAATAAACGGTGGGGTAGCTAGGTTAATATTAACTTAGCAACCCCACCAAAAAAAATAGAGCCAAACTAAAAATTTTTGGTTTTAAAATTATATGCTAATTATGTGCTCGATGATATATAAGAAAAAAATAAAATTTTTCATTTTAAATTATGTTTTTTAAAAATAAACGTTGGGGTAGCTAGGTTAATATTAACTTAGCGACCCCACATGTCAAAAACCAGTATTATCTGCAAATTATGTGCTATTTAATCCATGATCAGAAAATTTTGTACTTGTATGGTTTCCCAGAAAATCAATATAAAAGATATTACATTACATCATTTGTAATGTGCTCCATGAATATGTGTACTAATTATCATATAATTTTAAAACTAATAATTTTTAGCTTGGCGCCATATTTCCTGGTGGGGTTCCTAAGTTAATATTAAACTAACTAATTAACCCACTTTCTTTTTCGATTTTCTCGGAAACCAGACGAGTACAAAATTTTCTGATTATGGACGAAAAATATGCAGATAATGCTGGTTTTTGAAATTTTTAAATCCGTGATGCATAAACATGTGGGGTCGCTAAGTTAATATTAACCTAGCTACCCCACCCTATTTTTTTAAAAAACATAATTTAAAATGAAAAATTCGATTTTTTTCTTATATATTCGTTGAGCATATAATTAGTACATAATTTTAAAACCAAAAATTTTTAATTAGCTCCATTTTTCCTGGTATGGTGCTAAGTTAATATTAACCTAGCTTCCCCATTTTCTTTTTCGATTATCTCAGAAACCAAAGGAGCACAAAATTTTTTGATTGGGGACGAAATTAGCACATAATTATGGCATAACTAGATTTTGATTTTCTTGAAGTGGGGTCGCTGGGTTAATGGAGGTACTATTTTGACGAAAGGGCCCGGAAAATTAATTATCAAATAATCTTAAAAAATCATATAAATAACAAATGCAAGGTTGCTGACTACAAAAAATGTTGAAGCGTATTTAATTGGGCGAAACGAAATGTAAGCATTCGAAACATCATTTCTAGGTGTTTTTGTTGTGTTTCAGACAGTTATATTTTAGAAGATACTGTTGAATAAAAAATGAAAGTTTTCAATAAAAGGTATAAGTGGACAACAATAAAATAAAAGTAATTTAACATGGGAGTCAGATATTCCCTGTTTTTGAGATATAGAGAGTATCAAATCAAATAATGCCGTCCTTAACTAAAAAGCAGTAACTCCAAAGGGAAATAAAGCTTTTTAGTTAAGGGCGGCAAAATAAGGAAAATAATTGATAATAATTTAGTCAAAATTTTAAACAATTTTAAATTAAACCTTTTTTTTTCTGGTATTTAAAGACGAGTTTTCTGTCCTTATATTTTACTAAATGTTAAGGCTCTCTTTTTTTAATTTTTTTACCTATTGCAGAGGATTTTTTGCAGCAGAATGGGAAAAATTTGGATTATAATAAACTAAACGGTTTATTTCGTTGTTGAAAATAATATCATTTTTTTCAAGAACGCTATGGATGCAGAAAAAATAAAAACAACTGAAAGCAAAACTTAAAAACTGTAAATAAAATTTTAAAAAAGTAAATTATCCAGTAAAAGCTCAGAAATAATCAAAATTTCAGTTAAAGAGATAACGTTCAAAGCCAAGTTTGACATAAAATCAGTGGTATCTATTTCCCCTCAACGTAATGTGAAACTTTATAGGAAAAACTGTACTGATGGAATTTGGAGCATGGACAAAGATAAAGAAAATTCAAAGAAGCGGACACAAACTCGGTGCTCCAACTGATAAATACAAGAATTTAAACATGGCAATAATACCCGTAAAAGAGACAAAGCTTCAGAGGCTGAAGCTCCTTTAACTTTTAACACGACAACAGCACCAGTCCAAACAGAAAAAATAACTCAACAGTCAGAAAATCGGAATTTTTCTACTCCCAGTAGAGTTCAAAAATTTAGATTTAAATTAAAAAAAGATCAAAAGCTATAAGAAGAGAGAAAGATGCTTAACCAAAGAGTGCACTATCAGGTAGCCAAAAAGCGTTTCCAAAACAAGACCTGATTTATTTTACCTAACAGATGAAGAGAAAATTAATAACTAATTCGGAACAGATATTGTTTCCTGAAGATAAGTAACCTAATTTACATGGATTTATTAGGTTTCTAAAAACCATTATAGTTCTTTATTTCCATGTTTTATTTTAATTTTATACTGGAACTTCCATCCATTACAGGATCAATGCCCAGTGTTAGCGAAGTGTTTTTGCGAAGTTAAAGACAAACACAAAATATCCATGCACCTAGCCGGCATTCGAACCCGGGACCTTCCGTGCGGCAGGCAGATACGCTGCCCACTGCGCTACGGCGTATTTTACATTAAATCGGCTAACGTAATTGTCCGAAACGAAATGTTTTGCAAACGTCATTAAAATGTTGCCGCAGCTATTTTGAGGAATCATGGAAGCAAATGTCAAAATACACATTTAATCTATTACCAGTTTATGAATATTTCATACGGTTTCTAAATGTGTTTTTAATAATAATTTTAATACCGCATTTAAAAATTTCTGTTTACATACTAGAATCATGGCCTCTATAGTCGGGCAGTAGAAACCTATTTTCTTTATTTATGTGGTTATTTTGATAAATTTTGCTACTATAAATCAAATCCAAAAATAATTAGTTCAGCGTCCCATTACAGGTGGCGTCGCGGAGGGCGCCCTAAATTACTGAAATATCCTTACATTAGGGTCAAACCATATCAAGTCAACCAGGCAATAGTTTTGACCATCTCCGATTTTGATGATTTTTGGTACACTTATTCGCCTTATCAAAAAACTCAAAAATCCAAAAAATCAAATTTTTTGGATAAGCGGTTTTTGTTTTATTGATTTTTGAAAATCAAGAAATTGACCAATATGTCCTTGACAGACACTTACAAAAATAGTAATATATCAAAAACTATTGATCCTATGGAAGCGAGTGATAGCTCATTTTGAAGGGTTTTTAAAGATGTGTGACACAATATAGTTTGTTTAATTTTTTTATTCTTAATTAAAAAAAAAAAATTTTTTTGAAAAATCTCAAAAACACATTTTTTATTTTTTTTCGAAAAAATATTTCTTTTTTTTAAATGTTTTTTTTAACATTTTTGGAAAATTTTAGGATGGAGAAATAATGGAGTCATACTTTTAAAAAATAATAAGATATTTAATACAGCTATTATACAGGTATTAAATATCTTATTATTTTATCCATCCTAAAATTTTCCAAAAATGTTAAAAAAATATTGAAAAAAAAAATATTTTTTGAAAAAAATTAAAAAATGTGTTTTTGAGATTTTTCAAAAAAAAAATTTTTTTAATTAAGAAAAAAAAAATTAAACAAACTATATTGTGTCACACATCTTTAAAAAGGTCTTTAAAAACCCTTCAAAATGAGCTATCACTCGCTTCTATTGGGAAATCAAAATAAGCAAAGCGCCCCCTAACCTAAAGCCCCCAACTATCCTAAAGCCCCCGATACCATGGCAACTGCAGGTGTTTTGTCAACAAGGCCCACAGTAGGCAGAAGGGTATTTTTACATTTTCTGACAGAAAACCATTCGAGGTTATGTTTATCTTTCAAAAATATTTTTTCAAAAACGAATATGAAACCACTCAGCGTGTGCGGTCGCCCGCCGAAAATGGTCTAGCGCTGCGCGAGCATTACCCCGAGTTTATCAAAGAACCAAGAGAACTTTACTGGCTCGCTGGAATTACTAGGAATTCGCCTAGAAACATTCCCATAACTTCACATAATTTTGTTTTTATTTTGATTCAATTTTTTTTTTAATTTAAATTATTGCGGCATAAGTTATGTGCAAGTTTACTAGTGAAATCTTAGAGGCCTAAGGATATATTTTAGATCCCAACAGCAGTTTCAAAAACACACGGATACTTGAGCATTAACAAAACAGGTCAGTAAAGCTCCATTTAGAGGTTGAAGAGACTCTTGCTAGTCGTTGATGCTCCTGTTTAAAATAAAATATGATTATTTCGTTTAGCGTTAGCAGCCGATTTTTAAATCTGCATGCTTTTTAAGTTAACCTGTTGTCCTTAAATCAGTGGTAACAGCTAGCAGGAGTGTTTCAAATTCAATTATAAATGCACTTGTAAATGCAACCTTAAACACTACATCCAGTTACTTTAATATGTAGTTGGATAGCGTTTTTTTAGCAAGTACTGCAGTAAATGGTTTTTTTTAAATTTTAGTATTTTACTTGGTTTTTTTTTATGAAAAAAATCTTGTATGTAGGCACTGACTAGGGTCCTTAAAGAGTTAAAATTTATGAGCGCTGGAATTGCTAAAAAGTGCTGGGCTGGTTTGAGTTCAGGATTTGGGTGGTTTAGTTCCCGCTTTAGTTTAAAAAAATGAAAAAACTTTCATTACTGGTAAATTTGAACTTCCTAGGGGCTCAGGTACGTGCTAAACAGGTATCTAAAGAAAACTGTTCACTACACTAATACCGTTTAGCCTTAATATATTAAGTGAGCAGCATGAAATAATACTGTGGAAAATTTTACTGATAAAAAGTTATTCTTAGGGCCAGTTTCTCAATAGCCGATTATCAAAAACTTAAAGTAACTCGCGAGCTATAAATCCCAGTTTTTTTGCTGTTTTTAAGCCAATATTTTTTTTAGGTTAACCCTGAGGTAAGGTAACTTACCCTCACCTTGAAGCTCTGGTTATCCTAGAGTTAATTTTAACCTGATTTTTAAAGATTTTTACTAGGTTATGTTGCTTGAGTTAACACAAGCTCGTTTTTGAGAAACCGGCCCATAGTCTCTCTTGTTTTTTGAATAAAATAGGTTAGTGAATTGAAAATTTATCACAAAAAACATTAATCAGGAAAAATTCTTTAAAATATAAATAGTTGCTCATTCATCTTTCAAATAAATTAAATACACAGGATGAAATACTATGTGTGTATGTCATAACTGGTGGTTAGTGAACACTTCTATGAAAGTTGAATCATGCACTGTGAACCTGCTTAGATTTTAAAACTCATATAACACAGGAAAATAAAACAGCAGATTACAAAACTTGATTTACTTTGGCTTGATACTTTTGTCTCTAACTTATAACTTAGATAACAAAACCAAACATCTGCTTCTGTAACTAAAAAATTATTATGCAAAAAATCTTTTAAACAGTTTATATACATGTGCCACTCAAAAGAAAATTTTTAAGAAATATTGGTTGTCCTCGCCTAAAGTGCAAAATATAGAAACAAAATTTAGAGATGGAATATTTCTTGTTATTTTTATTATTCTTTTAGGAGCTGTATATAATAACAAAACATATGGAGCAGTGGATATTTAGGAAACTACCTAAAATGAAAAAGAAGAAGATTCTAAAGTGCCACCACCCAGAGAAGAATAATAATCTATAAATTAAAAAGTCTACAATTTGTACCCAAACATACAGAGCAGTGGATATTTTGCCATCTAAAATGTATAGCAAAACAAGATGGTTCCATAGAGTCAGCACCAAACAAAGAATAATAATCTATAAACTCAAAGTAAGTTTTTGCTTCTGATTTCAATTATATTTGGTAAAACTTCCTTAAATATACAAAATTTATTATAGTCTAGATCCGATATCAAAAATTAATTTAACTCTTATTGTTTATTGCAAATTTTCTCGACCTATTTCTGGACATGTTTTGAGCCTCTCCTCATCTATTTCAATTCCATTAGGAAAAACAGAAAAACTATACACAAAGAACAAAACAGAGAAAAATTTTGAAGGGGGACACTTACAGATACTTTTTGGCTCTGTTGGAAATTTCATAGGGTAATTTTTATCTCTGGAATTTAAAAAGGGAAAGGTCTTTTAAACGTCTTTACTATTAATTATGTCAAAATTTTAAAAAGCTAGGATGACTGGTGTTTAAGATATTTGCTTTTAAATTTTGTATGGAATGAAGAAAAGGTTTAAACCTTTTCAGCGGATCAGTTTGACCACCAAAATTTAAAGAATAAAAGTAGGGTTATTTGGATGGTATGTTTGAGAAAACAATCAGAAAAAAATCATGAAATGTTTATTCCCTTTTTTATTATGAAAAATGTAACTTTAAAACCAACGATTTTTTCCTGACTTTTGTGCAAGAAATTGTTTATTTGTCACTCTTGACAAATTTAAACTTAATATCTTGCATGTTTGTAAAGCAATTTAAACGATCTTCTAAATAAGATGTCATTCGAGACACTTTTTTTATATAATTTCTCCTGGAAAAACTCATATCCCTCAAGTCGACCCCAAAAAGCCTGTTTATGGAAAAAAATATATTAAAAAGTAATAGTATAATGTTTTTCAAGTGTTCACCAAATACTCAAAAACACCTCTGTTATGTTTTTGTTGAACATGAATTTGAATTATTTCAAGAATAAGTCAAGATGCCAATGTTTGAAGGAAGCGCTTGATAATAAAGGTTTTTTGACGGATTTTGGTAGCTAAGCTAACAAATCCAAGTGATGAAACTCTGGCTCCTTTGGGAGAACTCCAAAAAATAAAAAATAATATAGGCACCATAAGGGTTCTAAGAACAGATTTAACAGTAAACATTTTTTTAAATAAACACATCAAAAATGGACTATATATAAATCCATTTTTGTCGGAATATATACTTTTTTTGACACCCCACATATTCCAGATGGGGATGATGGCAACTTAAAAGCACAAAATTTTGATGAGAAACTAGATCAAGTACACACGTATAATACATTAACCTCAGGGTTTTTGGAAACACTGATTCCATTTTTTAGAATAAACATTTTTTGGGAATAATATAATTAAGGTTCCTAGGGGCAAAAAGAATCGTAAATGACAAAAAAACTTGTGACCTCAATTAAGAAATTTTTGGATCAACTGAATTCATTTTTGGTGTAAAAAAAATAGGGGTAATTTAAGGGGCCTAAGGGTGAGTTTTAGGGGTAAAGTGGTAAAAACAACATACTATTGATAGAAAGACATCACTTTGGAAATTCTGGGGTTAACCAAATTCATTTTGGGGGTTAAACAGTTTTTAGGGGTAATGTAAGCATGGCATGGCAACATAAAAAAATTATTGGTGTAAAAGATATGTGATATATTGATTTAGGGGTTTTTTGGGTCTTCCAAAATGAATTTTGGTGTTCCAATTATTACAATAGGGATTCAGACGAGGATTTAGAGGTAGTTTTAGGGAAATATATCGATTTGGATATTTTTAAGTCTTCTAAAGTTGTATATATGTTAAGAGGTAATATAAGTTTGGGCTGGGTCCCAAAATTTTGTCCTAAGATCCTTCTATTATCTCCAGAATTTTTTTTTATCCAAAGAATGATATCATATGTCTGTATTTGATCTGGTTTCTTCTAAAATGTTTGTGTCCCATCTTAAATATTTTGAGTTTTACAAGGGTATCAGAGTGGCATTAATCGGATTCATAAAATGTACACCTGTACCAATTAAAATCAACTAAAAAAACTGAAATTAATCAACCATGCATGCAAAATGTTTACTGCTACTAGAACCCTTAGATACTTCTAAGAATTTTTAAATCACATAAATGGATTACAGGAACCCAAAAAACCCTAAATTGATGTATCAGATGCCTATATTTTGTTTTATTTTTTTATTATTTATTTTTAAAAAATGGTCACTACCTTAAATATCTGGGTTCAAGTTCCCCAAAATCAGTAAAAAAATATCTGTTATCAAGCTCTTTCTTCAATTTTGTTGTTTTCTCTAAAGAAAATATTTTTTCAGTTCATACACTTATACTTTTGTTTTTTTTTTAATTTCAGAACCTAACCACGTGAAGCCTGATATTTGAAACTACAGCTACTAATTGGCGGTTCCAAAGAAGTAAAAAATAACATGTTATTCTTTTCTTTTTTAAATTAGATTTAATTTAAATGATTATTAATAAGTATTTTTGAGATAAGTTTTTAAATTAATTTATTTAATTGCATATCTATAGGTGTTTATTATGTTGTGGCCATAATCACCTCAACAAGTTGAGCCATGTGTGCATTTAGTTTTACTTCCAAGGACCAGATGCCCACTGGTGGACACAAATCCTCCACTGTTTTGTGACCATCGGTAGGCACGCGGTCCTGAGACGTAAAACAGAAATGCCCACCAAATACATTTAATTATGTTTTACATTGAAATATTTATTACACTCCATTCCAAATTGCCGCAGACCAGTTTTTTTGACACTGACAATGACAGTTTCATTTAGCTTCTGTGTTTAATATCAGCCGCCATATTGAAATGGGTGCGGAGAATTTGGAATGAGGTGTATATGTAAAAATGTCATTTTTCAGCATATTTTTTAAAATTTTATTATATATAGTTAATTAAAATTGCTAAAAATATTTCTACAACACAAAAATGCTATAGTATTCTACCCATATAGTTGTTATTGTTCTGTGAATAACTAAAATGTATAAAAATTGTATTGTTCATTCTGGTAGTTTTCTTGCCTAAATTCCAAAATCTGAAAATAAAAAAAAATAGAGGTAAACATTTGTCTAATTTAGCTACAACGCTTTTGTAGTACTAGTAAGGAGTGCTTTAATAAATGTTCACTTACAACAAAAACAGAACTCCAAAAAATAGAAAGTATTTCTGCAACCCTATCTTTGCCGCAACCTTATCTTATGCATTTTTTACTACATTGGGCATTGGTAATTAGAGTTTTAGTTCAAGGATCTTTTATTAGGAAATTATAGAGATACCTGTAGGTATCTCTTTCAGAAGCTACACATTTCAAATTTTTACACAATAAATGATTCACTAACAGAAAACACAAGTTTACATAAAAGATAGCAAGAGATGTAACATTACATTTGGTACCTACCTATATGCCAACAAAAATAAATAGATAGTATTTCTGTGTGTGCAAGCATATTAAATATTAAGTTTTTGGATTTTATTTGAATTATTTATTTTTGAGTTTGCACAAGAAGTAATAATTTTGGGTAAGGGATTTAAATGAGAAAGGCATCAGTACATAAGGTCAATAACAGAGTTTGTACAGAAAACCTTTAATTGAATTCTCTGATGTCTCCCAGTTTTTCCTAACCATTTGTAAAAAACTTATCATAATTTTTTCAAGAATTTTGTTTTAAAAGAAAAGAGCTGCAAAATTTTATTTTGACAAATTTCATGATTCTAATTTGTTTTTAAATCAATTTTTTCCAGATGGGCTTCCAGATTTTCCTTGTTTTTGTATATTTTTTTGTCAAATTTCCTGACCTTTTCAAAGAATAAATTTCTCAACTTTTCTCGGTTTTTCAATTCCATACATACTCTGACTGATTAAAATTGTTACAATAAGAATTTTAATTCTGAATTTTATATATATACCTTGAAGACAAGAAAAGCAGTGTCATTCAGTGTACAATAAGGCATGATTTAAGAAATCCCTGACACTGCAGCTAGTTTGCTTATTGCAAGGCTTATTGTATTCCTCATTGCATATTCTTTTCTACTGTTCACATAGGTTTTTTTTTGCCAGGTGGAGCAGCCTTCTTAATAGTATTTTCAGGAACCCTCCCTCCTAGACTGTTTCCTCAGGCCAGTATGCTTATTCTTGAACAAACGTGAGGGGAATCTTGGACACCTTAAATTTACAAAAATATTCAGGTCCTAATTTTATTTTAAACTCTTAAAAAGTGCATAGAGGTAGGTATTAAAAACTGGACTTTCTCTAGCTTTACTGTAGAGAAAACTTAGAAATAAGTAAATGAGCCAAAGTGAGCAAAATGTGCCTCACTATTTTTTGTATAATGTTTTTATTCTTTACCTAATATTTTCATTATAGTCCGTGAGCCCAGGCCTATGAAAATTTATGACTACCTCACCGTTGAGACTTTGTATGTGTTCTTCAAGATGTTCTAAGGGGTATTTTTAGAGACCCCTCCAAACTTAACCCTTAACTTAAGTTAAGGTCCTTTCAACAGAATTTGAACATGTGTTTTAAATACTTATAAAGCAATCCTTGAAAAATCAGCTGTGAGGAGCTTAATTTAACTTTTCGATGCTATCAAGAGGGGCTTAATGACAAAATATATTTTTTTGACAAAATGTTTGTCCATTTCTTGTTAAAAAAGTTACAAATTTAAGAATATATATGTTTAAAATGTCATCTGAGTGGACATAAAGAATAAATATTATGCAAAGTCCGGAAAGGTCTTAACAATTTAAGTTATGGGCTGTGGGACTATTAATTTGTATGCTACCTAATTCCACATATGTTAGTGGTAGTCAACTGAGTAGTCCACCCTTCAAAAAGGAAAAACATACTTATTATATATAGGTACCTACATAAAATAACTTGTTTTCCAGAGGAATAAATGCGTATTTAGAGTTCTGTAAGGCAAGTGGTATGAGGTAAGATGCAAAGAAAATAAACAATAACAAATGCATGCTGCTCTTACTGCATACCGCTTGTGGCTTACAGAACACTTACTTTGTTTATATAGGTCTCTTAAAGCGCTTTTATATAAGGATGGTTTGAAAATGTTGTCATATAAACACCACTACAACCAATTTTTAAGCACTAAATCGATTTCATTTGGAAGCGGTTTATCACTCAAAAGCCCATTCAACACCTTTCTCAACTAAAAAGTCAGTTAAATCCTACTGCCTCAGTGCCCTTTAGCCGACTGTGGCTGCCATTTTTATAACCAAATTGACAAGTAAAACATAGATTTTCTGTCAGTTTGGTGTCAATATGGCATTGATCATAGGCCAAAGGATACTAAAATGAAAATGAGTTAACTGGTTGTTTTAGTTAAGAACAGTGTTGGCCTATTCTACGGTCATTATAAACACTTTAGTGCATTTCTTCTAACCTAAAGAAAATACTAAACCCTAGTCTTTCAAAAAATCTGTTGTTAATTAATTAATTAATTAATTATGCTGTTTTATTTGTTTTTTCTTTAAACTGACATTTAATGAAAAACATAACCCTCGAAGAAAGCGATTTTATTTAAAACCATCCTTATATAAAAGCGTTTTTAGGTGCGTATAAACGTAGTAACTGAGGACAGCAGCATATGCATGCTATAGTTATGGAACTCTGAATACACCTTAAAAGAATCTAAAAGGAAGAAATTTCCTTAAACTAACAACATTGCCTAGTCACTTGTAGTTATTTCAAGGGGTAATTATGCAGTATACAATTTTCTGCCATTTTTGATTTTTTATGAAAAATTCTTTATGGGGGCACCTACTATGGTCCCTAGGACCCCAAATTCGCATGCGCCCGTTGGTTTTTTTTAATAATTTTTTTTCACCAAAACAACCCAATCCAACACAGTCCAACCCAACCCAAAACTATGAAAAAAACACATTACATCCCCCCTCCGGGCACCCTTTTTTCTCTTTAAAAAAAAAAAATCGGGCGCAGCCGGATTTGGGGCCCTAAGGACTCTAGTAGGTGCCCCCATAAAGAATTTTTCATAAAAAATCAAAATGCCAGAAAACCGTATAGTGCATAATTACCTTTCAAGGAAAAACCCTTATAAAGACAACAATACTTATTCAAAAAATGTATAGTCAACCCGAGGTCTTACCTTAAGAATCTGCTTTCTTTTATTTTTTCTTGATCCATTATGTATCTGAAGTTCTGAACGTTCAGTGAATGACAAGGCCTCTCACATTAAGAGGCTTGATCAAAAATTTTTCTAAAATACCTTAAAATGGCTCTCATAGTGGTTTCGTGCTATTGAAATGTAAATATTACTTGCTTAACTGCAAAATAAATTTACATATTTTGCTATTTATTTATAGTGTATAAGGACACTAAATCTGCAGCATAAGTTTTAACCACTCGAGTTGCTACTAACGGCGCATAACTCACCCAAACAATAAAACGCTAAATTTAATATAAAACTGTGATGCCCCTCCCAAAAACTGTTCGTGTTTCACCGGTTGCTAGGCCTAAGGTCACTAATATACTGTTAATTTTAACCTCTAAAATGACTACGAAAAGTCAAGACACCCAAAAAATAAAACGCTACATTCAACATATGAACGTGATGCCCCTCCCCAAAAATTGTTTTTCTTTCACTACGCTAAGGTCACTAAATCTACAATATAAGTTTTATCTTTTGGAATTGCCATAAAGGGTGCAAACAAACAGTAAAACGCTAAATTCAGCATATGACCATGATGCCCCCAAAAATTGTTTTTTTTTCATCGTTTGCTAGACCTAAGGCCACTAAATCTACAGTATAAGTTTTATCTTTCGGAATTGCTATTAAGGGCGCAAAATGCACCTAAACAGAACAACGCTATATTCAACATATAACCGTGAGGTCCCTCCCCAAAAATCGGTTTTATTTCACCGTCCTCTCGGTCTAAGGTCACTAATCTTACAGTATAAGTTTTATCTTCCGGAATTGCTACTAAGGGCGCAAAACTCACACAAACAGTAAACCGCTAAATTCAGCATATGACCGTGATGCCCCTCCCCAAAAATCGATTTTCTTTCATCGTTCGCTCGATCTAAGGTCACTAATCCTACAGTATAAGTTTTATCTTCCGGAATTGCTACTAAGGCCGCAAAACGGACACAAATAGTAAAACGCTAAATTCATCATATGACTAATTGCTGCTAAGGCCGCAAAACGCACACAAATAGTAAAACACTAAATTCATCATATGACCGTGATGCCCCTCCCCAAAAATTAGTTTTCTTTTACCGTTCGCTCGGTCTAAGGTCACTAATCCTACAGTATAAGTTTTATCTTCCGGAATTGCTACTAAGGCCGCAAAACGCACACAAATAGTAAAACACTAAATTCATCATATGACCGTGATGCCCCTCCCCAAAAATTAGTTTTCTTTTACCGTTCGCTCGGTCTAAGGTCACTAATCCTACAGTATAAGTTTTATCTTCCAGAATTGCTACTAAGGCCGCAAAACGCACACAAATAGTAAAACGCTAAATTCATCATATGACCGTGATGCCCCTCCCCAAATATCGTTGTCGTTCACCGTTTACTAGATCTAAGGTCACTAAATCTACGGTATAAGTTTTATATTCCGGAATTGATACTAAGGGTGCAAAACGCATCTAAACGGTACAACGCTAAATTCAGCATATGACCGTGATGCCCCTCCCCAAAAATCATTTTTCTTTCACCGTTCGTTCGATCTAAGGTCACTAATCCTACAGTATAAGTTTTATCTTCCGGAATTGCTACTAAGGCCGCAAAACGCACACAAATAGTAAAACGCTAAATTCATCATATGACCATGATGCCCCTCCCCAAATATCGTTGTCGTTCACCGTTTACTAGATCTAAGGTCACTAAATCTACGGTATAAATTTTATCTTCCGGAATTGCTACTAAGGCCGCAAAACGCACACAAATAGTAAAACGCTAAATTCATCATATGACCGTGAGCCCCCTCCCCAAATATCGTTGTCGTTCACCCTTTACTAGATTTAAGGTCTTTTCTTCACCGTTCGTTCGATCTAAGGTCACTAATCCTACAGTATAAGTTTTATCTTCCGGAATTGCTACTAAGGCCGCAAAACGCACACAAATAGTAAAACACTAAATTCATCATATGACCGTGATGCCCCTCCCCAAAAATTAGTTTTCTTTTACCGTTCGCTCGGTCTAAGGTCACTAATCCTACAGTATAAGTTTTATCTTCCGGAATTGCTACTAAGGCCGCAAAACGCACACAAATAGTAAAACGCTAAATTCATCATATGACCATGATGCCCCTCCCCAAATATCGTTGTCGTTCACCGTTTACTAGATCTAAGGTCACTAAATCTACGGTATAAATTTTATCTTCCGGAATTGCTACTAAGGCCGCAAAACGCACACAAATAGTAAAACGCTAAATTCATCATATGACCGTGAGCCCCCTCCCCAAATATCGTTGTGGTTCACCCTTTACTAGATTTAAGGTCACTAAATCGACCGTATAAGTTTTATCTTCCGGAATTGATACTAAGGGTGCAAAACGCATCTAAACGGTACAACGCTAAATTCAGCATATGACCGTGATGCCCCTCCCCAAAAATCGTTTTTCTTTCACCGTTCGCTCGATCTAAGGTCACTAATCCTACAGTATAAGTTTTATCTTCCGGAATTGATACTAAGGGTGCAAAACGCACCTAAACGGTGCAACGCTAAATTCAGCATATGTTTGTGATGCCCCTCCCCAAATACCGTTGTCGTTCACCGTTTACTAGATCTAAGGTCACTAAATCTACTAAATAAAAAGTTTATTTGTAGATTATGTACAAACTTTAGGTAATTATTAAATTACGATACGGAAATCGACTGATTTATCTTTCTGGGTCTATGTGCATACTACCGATGATTCGTAGAAGGTTTTGCCAACATAGCCGCTCCATTAGATAGACTCACTAAAGACCAGGTATAGTCTATTACTAGAATACCGAGTGATTAAGCTTTCAGAAAGTTAAAAGCGCTCCGGTTTTAAGTTATCCTCAACAATAAGGACGATTTATTCTTCTGGACACGGATGCAAGCAATTTTGGTATTAAAGCAGTACTTTGGCAAATCCAGGATGAGGAAGAGAGAGTCATCGAATATATTGGACGCAATTTTTCCAAGCTAAAACGAAATTATTGTGTAACACGAAAGGAACTCCGGCAATAGTAAAATTTCTACCAACATTTCCACAAATATCTATATGGACATAAATTCCTAATAATAACCGCTCATGCGGCACTCAAGTGGCATCTAGGAATTAAACAACCTGAGGCACAGGTAACAAGGTGAATAGAGAAGCTACAGAAATATAACTTTAATGTAAAATACCGATCTGGAAAGATGCATAACAATGCATATGCTCTATCAAGAAGACCTTGCAGAAAGATAGACCAAAAAGAAGGAATTACTTAGGTGCGGAGAACTACTTGTGACACCAATAAAGAATGGGCTTCAGAACAATTTCGATCCGCCCAACTGGAAGATAAGGACATAGTTGAAGCCACAATGGAATTCACTGTGAGTGGATAATGGTCTGTTGAAAAATATCTGGGAAAGTACGGATGGAAAATAATTCATCAAAATTAATAGTTTCTAGAAGGAGAGTTTCTCAAGTACTAGAGGAAGTACACGAGAACTAGAGCTCATCTTGGAATCAACAAGACGTGAAAAGATGGTGCGCGGCAAGTCAAGGACATAAAACTAGATCAAGACTCCAAATGAAACAGTATAATGTTGGGCTGCCTTTTGAATGTAGAGCAACTGATGTTGCTGGGCCATTCAACGAGACTGAGAAAGGCAATCAATACATCCTTGTTGCCATGCACGACTTCAGTAAGTGGTTAGAAATTTCTGATGTATTATACTTTAATTTTTTTCTCTCTTTCTTTCTTTTTTTAGTTTTTTCTATAGTTGACTTTTATTATAATTTTAATTTCATTGTTTTGTAAAAAGTAACACCCAAAAATTAAATTAAATTAAATAAGATATAGACTAAAGGATCACTGTGAAATTGTTTGTAATTTAAAAAATAATTACCTACCGAAATAAAATATCATAAATATAGGGATTTTCGCAGTTTTCATTTCAGGAATATAAACAAATTCTTTCTACTATATGTTGGAATCTGATCTTTGAATTTAATGTTTTGAACAAAATGGTAGATTTTTTTAATAATAATTAAATTTTGTTTTTGTTAAGTGTGCACCATTAAAATGCTTACATATAACCAAACCACTAGCCCCATGATTATGATGGCTATAAGAGACGTCCCTTAAGTGATTTCAGAACCAAAGAACCCGCCCGTTGGGAATATTATAAAAATTGTAAAAAAGTAAACAGTAAATAAAATCTGAAAAAAGGGCCTTTTTGGACTTTTTGGACGAAAAAAATGTTCTACAACCACATGAAATTCACTTACAGTTAGAAATTACAAAAGTCCTTCTTAATAAGTATAAAAATAATAAATTAAACCGAAATTTAATATTTTCTTTTAATGAAGTAACAGAGCTCGAAGTCAGGAAAGCTTTGATGTCCACAAAAAGTAATGCTACAGGTTCAGATATGTTATCTCCCAAAATTTCCTGATTCTTGGAAGAATGCAATTGTAATTCTACTACCTAAAATATTATCTGAAATAAATTTTTGGGAAGGGCACCATGGTCATATATTAAATTTAGCGTTTTACGGGTTGGGTGCGTTCTGCACCCCTAGTAGAAATTCCGGAAGTTAAAACTTAGAGCGAACGGTTAAAGAAAACTAATTTTTTGGAAGGGCCTTCAGGTGCTTTTTACGCCCTTACTAGCAATTCCGGCAAATAAAAACTTATACTGTAGATTTATTGGCTTTAGGCCCAGCAAACAGTGACAGGAAAATGATTTTTGAAGAGGGTTTTATGTTGAATTTAGTGTTTGGGTGAGTTTCGGGCCCTTAGTAGCGATTCGTGCGAATGAAACTTATACAGTAGATTTAGTGACCTTAAGCCCAGCAAAGAGTGAAAGGAAAACGATTTTTGGGGACGGGCAAAACGGTTATATATTGAATTTAGCGTTTTACTGTTTTTGTGCGTTTTGCGCCCTTGGCAGTAATTCCGGAAGATAAAACTTATACTGTAGGATTAGTGACCTTAGACCGAGCGAACGGTAAAAGAAAACTAATTTTTGGGGAGGGGCATCACGGTCATATGCTGAATTTAGTGTTTTACTATTTGTGTGCGTTTTGCGGCCTTAGTAGCAATTCCGGAAGATAAAACTTATACTGTAGAATTAGTGACCTTAGACCAAGCGAACGATGAAAGAAAAACGATTTTTGGGGAGGGGCATCACGGTCATATGCTGAATTTAGCGTTGTACCGTTTAGATGCGTTTTGCACCCTTAGTATCAATTCCGGAAGATAAAACTTATACCGTAGATTTAGTGCCCTTAGATATAGTAAACGGTGAACGACAACGATATTTGGGGAGGGGCATCATGGTCATATGATGAATTTAGCGTTGTACCGTTTAGATGCGTTTTGCACCCTTATTATCAATTCCGGAAGATAAAACTTATACCGTAGATTTAGTGACCTTAGATATAGTAAACGGTGAACGACAACGATATTTGGGGAGGGGCATCACGGTCATATGATGAATTTAGCGTTGTACCGTTTAGGTGCGTTTTGCACCCTTAGTATCAATTCCGGAAGATAAAACTTATACCGTAGATTTAGTGACTTTAGATATAGTAAACGGTGAACGACAACGATATTTGGGGAGGGGCATCACGGTCATATGATGAATTTAGCGTTTTACTATTTGTGTGCGTTTTGCGGCCTTAGTAGCAATTCCGGAAGATAAAACTTATACTGTAGGATTAGTGACCTTAGATCGAGCGAACGATGAAAGAAAAACGACTTTTGGGGAGGGGCATCATGGTCATATGATGAATTTAGCGTTTTACTATTTGTGTGCGTTTTGCGGCCTTAGTAGCAATTCCGGAAGATAAAACTTATACTGTAGGATTAGTGACCTTAGACCGAGCGAACGGTAAAAGAAAACTAATTTTTGGGGAGGGGCATCACGGTCATATGCTGAATTTAGCGTTGTACCGTTTAGATGCGTTTTGCACCCTTAGTATCAATTCCGGAAGATAAAACTTATACGGTCGATTTGGAGACCTTAGATCTAGTAAACGGTGAACGACAAAGATATTTGGGGAGGGGCATCACGGTCATATGATGAATTTAGCGTTTTACTATTTGTGTGCGTTTTGCGGCCTTAGTATCAATTCCGGAAGATAAAATTTATATCGTAGATTTAGTGAACTTAGATCTAGTAAACGGTGAACGACAACGATATTTGGGGAGGGGCATCATGGTCATATGATGAATTTAGCGTTTTACTATTTGTGTGCGTTTTGCGGCCTTAGTAGCAATTCCGGAAGATAAAACTTATACTGTAGGATTAGTGACCTTAGACCGAATGAACGGTAAAAGAAAACTAATTTTTGGGGAAGGGCATCACGGTCATATGATGAATTTAGTGTTTTACTATTTGTGTGCGTTTTGCTGCCTTAGTAGCAATTCCGGAAGATAAAACTTATACGGTCGATTTAGAGACCTTAGATCTAGTAAACGGTGAACGACAACGATATTTGGGGAGGGGCATCACGGTCATATGATGAATTTAGTGTTTTACTATTTGTGTGCGTTTTGCGGCCTTAGTAGCAATTCCGGAAGATAAAACTTATACTGTAGGATTAGTGACCTTAGATCGAGCTAACGGTGAAATAAAATCGATTTTTGGGGAGGGGCATCACGGTCATATGCTGAATTTAGCGTTGTACCGTTTAGATGCGTTTTGCACCCGTAGTATCAATTCCGGAAGATAAAACTTATACCGTAGATTTAGTGACCTTAGATCTAGTAAACGGTGAACGACAACGATTTTTGGGGAGGGGCATCACGGTCATATGATGAATTTAGCGTTGTACCGTTTAGGTGCGTTTTGCACCCTTAGTATCAATTCCGGAAGATAAAACTTATACCGTAGATTTAGTGACTTTAGATATAGTAAACGGTGAACGACAACGATATTTGGGGAGGGGCATCACGGTCATATGATGAATTTAGCGTTTTACTATTTGTGTGCGTTTTGCGGCCTTAGTAGCAATTCCGGAAGATAAAACTTATACTGTAGGATTAGTGACCTTAGATCGAGCGAACGATGAAAGAAAAACGACTTTTGGGGAGGGGCATCATGGTCATATGATGAATTTAGCGTTTTACTATTTGTGTGCGTTTTGCGGCCTTAGTAGCAATTCCGGAAGATAAAACTTATACTGTAGGATTAGTGACCTTAGACCGAGCGAACGGTAAAAGAAAACTAATTTTTGGGGAGGGGCATCACGGTCATATGCTGAATTTAGCGTTGTACCGTTTAGATGCGTTTTGCACCCTTAGTATCAATTCCGGAAGATAAAACTTATACGGTCGATTTGGAGACCTTAGATCTAGTAAACGGTGAACGACAAAGATATTTGGGGAGGGGCATCACGGTCATATGATGAATTTAGCGTTTTACTATTTGTGTGCGTTTTGCGGCCTTAGTATCAATTCCGGAAGATAAAATTTATATCGTAGATTTAGTGAACTTAGGTCTAGTAAACGGTGAACGACAACGATATTTGGGGAGGGGCATCATGGTCATATGATGAATTTAGCGTTTTACTATTTGTGTGCGTTTTGCGGCCTTAGTAGCAATTCCGGAAGATAAAACTTATACTGTAGGATTAGTGACCTTAGACCGAGTGAACGGTAAAAGAAAACTAATTTTTGGGGAGGGGCATCACGGTCATATGATGAATTTAGTGTTTTACTATTTGTGTGCGTTTTGCTGCCTTAGTAGCAATTTCGGAAGATAAAACTTATACGGTCGATTTAGAGACCTTAGATCTAGTAAACGGTGAACGACAACGATATTTGGGGAGGGCCATCACGGTCATATGATGAATTTAGTGTTTTACTATTTGTGTGCGTTTTGCGGCCTTAGTAGCAATTCCGGAAGATAAAACTTATACTGTAGGATTAGTGACCTTAGATCGAGCTAACGGTGAAATAAAATCGATTTTTGGGGAGGGGTATCACGGTCATATGCTGAATTTAGCGTTGTACCGTTTAGATGCGTTTTGCACCCGTAGTATCAATTCCGGAAGATAAAACTTATACCGTAGATTTAGTGACCTTAGATCGAGCTAACGGTAAAAGAAAAACGATTTTCGGGGAGGGGCATCACGGTCATATGCTGAATTTAGCGTTGTACCGTTTAGGTGCGTTTTGCACCCTTAGTATCAATTCCGGAATATAAAACTTATACCGTAGATTTAGTGACCTTAGATCTAGTAAACGGTGAACGACAACGATTTTTGGGGAGGGGCATCACGGTCATATGATGAATTTAGCGTTTTACTGTTTGTGTGCCTTTGCGGCCTTAGTAGCCATTCCGAAAGATAAAACTTATACTGTAGGATTTGTGACCTTAGACCAAGCAAACGGTGAAAGAAAAACGATTTTTGGGGAGGGGCATCACGGTCATATGATGAATTTAGCGGTTTACTGTTTGTGTGAGTTTTGCGCCCTTAGTAGCAATTGCGGAAGATAAAACTTATACCGTAGATTTAGTGACCTTAGAACTAGTAAACGGTGAAAGAAAATAATTTTTGGGGAGGGGCATCACGGTCATATGATGAATTTAGCGTTATACTGTTTGTGTGCATTTTGCAGCCTTAGTAGCATTTCCGGAAGATAAAGCTTATACTGTAAGATTAGTGACCTTAGACCGAGAGGACGGTGAAATAAAACCGATTTTTGGGGAGGGGCCTCACGGTTATATGTTGAATATAGCGTTGTACTGTTTAGGTGCATTTTGCGCCCTTAATAGCAATTCCGAAAGATAAAACTTATACTGTAGATTTAGTGGCCTTAGGTCTAGCAAACGTTAAAAAAAAACAATTTTTGGGGGCATCATGGTCATATGCTGAATTTAGCGTTTTACTGTTTGTTTGCACCCTTTATGGCAATTCCAAAAGATAAAACTTATATTGTAGATTTAGTGACCTTAGCGTAGTGAAAGAAAAACAATTTTTGGGGAGGGGCATCACGTTCATATGTTGAATGTAGCGTTCTATTTTTTGGGTGTCTTGACTTTTCGTAGTCATTTTAGAGGTTAAAATTAACACTATATTAGTGACCTTAGGCCTAGCAACCGGTGAAACACGAACAGTTTTTGGGAGGGGCATCACAGTTTTATATTAAATTTAGCGTTTTATTGTTTGGGTGAGTTATGCGCCGTTAGTAGCAACTCGAGTGGTTAAAACTTATGCTGCAGATTTAGTGTCCTTATACACTACAAATAAATAGCAAAATATGTAAATTGATTTTGCAGTTAAGTAATATTTACATTTCAATAGCACGAAACCACTATGAGAGCCATTTTAAGGTATTTTAGAAAAATTTTTGATCAAGCCTCTTAATGTGAGAGGCCTTGTCATTCAATGAACGTTCAGAACTTCAGCTACATGATCCATTGCATATTTTCGGAGTCTTTAAGCACACCAAGAGGCAAATAATGTACTACATTAGCAAAAACCAATCCACAAATAGAAAAACTTATTGTTTTTGTCTGAAAAATAAACACCCAGTCACATGGACCTAAAGGTTTATTTGCGCGGTGGTACCGTACAGCTGCGGTAATGATAAGGCAACTTCGGGCTACAGCAACGCATCATGAGTTACACGGAAGCGAAAGTAAAAAAAACTTATGTGCTTTAGCGGCGCGGAATGCGAAATCAAAATAAGTAAACTATCCCCAAATTTTTGACCCGGTGCAAAAAAAGCGCTGGTGTCCCACTGTGGACAAAAATAAATAAACTCTCCGCGTTGCCATGGAAAACAAATGCAATAGCTACGTTCGGTATATACATCCGATCAATCAGACTGCTCCAAATCGTTCGGCAATTCATAGCGGAGGTAGGGGAGGTAAATCTGGCGCGTTTGTTTAATGAATCCAGATCAATCGGAGCTAGATCGATCTGCTCCAAATTTTAGATGGATTTTCCAGATTAATTTAAACTTTTAGGGTTATGTTTTTGTTTATTTTTATTTTTGTGTTTGAACTTTTTTGGATTTTAAGAAAAACTAGTGGAAAATCAAGACCATTTAAGTAAGTTTACGTACGTAAGAAACCGCTCGCGCCATCGGCAAAGACTGGCGCGATTGAATCGAAAGCTGAGGGGTGATTTATAAACGAGTTGAGTTGAGTGGCACATTCTGAAATGTTCTTTAAATTGCCTGTCTCTTAATAGTGGGAATTTTTCTTCAGCAAAGCCAAAGAGCTTATTGCAGTCTTCTGAACAGTTAACCTCATCATTGATATACAAACACAAAAAATAAGTCAACAGGAGGAGAATGAAAATATGTAAGTACCTATTGTTTATAATTTATTGGTTTTAATTTTTGTGTTGTTTTACTTTGACAGCTTTGCAGTCTAGAGTTGCTGCATCGTAATTTAATGCATAATGCCTAATGCTTTTTTTATTTCTATTTCTGTCTATTTCAAATTTTTTTCAAAGAAGACAAAATTGTGCATTATCCATTAAAACTTGAGTAAATTTTTTGTTTACTTCTGTGAACTATAAACATCAACATTGATAACCCATAGTTTATTTTCCTTGCGTCTTATGGCTTACTTTTTATAGTGCAGCAACTCTAGACTGCAGCTTAACCTAAAAAGTCAGACAAGAAGAAAGTTCTAATTTTCTCTTGCTAAAATACAGTACTTTGGGGTAAATTGTTGTTTTCCTAACACCCAACCAAACAAAGTACTATTGTTTTGTTACTATATTGTATTATTGTTTTTTTTTACAGTTTCAAACAAAAAACTCCCCAAAAAGTCTTAAGAAAAATGATAGGCAAGGTATTCAAGGAACAACCTGCATATTGCCACCAAAGTGTAGCTACACGGGACCAAAGAATAGCTTGAGAACACATCAGGATTTGTCATAAGAAAAATAATAGGCAAGGTATTGAAGGAACAACCTGCATATTGCCACCAAAGTGTAGCTACAGGGGACCAAAGAATAGCTTGAGAACACATCAGGATTTCCATAAGTTGGTTTATTAATTGGAGGTAAATAATATATTGGTCATTACTCAAAGAGGGTCTCCAGTAAAAATACAAGTTGTGTTTATTTTGTAGTAGAAATGATCCTAAAACTAGTGGCTTAATTGATTTTTTTATATCACTTTTAATCACTGAGAGCTTTAATTCTAAAAATTAATTTTATCTTTTTTAAATCTATTTTAGGCTGGTTTTTGAAGGTTAAGTGCCATATAGAAATGACAATAATAACATATTGTATTTATTAACTTATGTCAGTATTGCAGCATGACATATTTTGTAAAGGCTTGTATAACCCAAAAGATTAGATTAGACTCTTTATTTGATTGAAGTTATATTTTTACCCATAGGGTGTTGATTGTGTCAAGTACATTAAATAAATAAATATAATTAATATTAGGTTTAATCGATAAAAAAGATATTACATAACTCAGTAAAATTTGATATTATACAATACATACACTTAATTTTTTTTTGAATACAATACAAATTACAATTGAAATTACAAAAGCTAGCGTATAACATTAAAAATCAAATTGCAAAAGATAGCCTACAGAATTAAAAAAGTTAAGTCTAAACATATCTGGACACTAGAGCTAAAGCTTAATTAAATGAAAGTTAATAAAAAACAAAACGTACCAAAGTCACACAAAGATTTCTGTTCCACAGACCTACTAACAACGTTTTCTGAAAAGATGACTATGCAGTAAACGTAAAGTTTGTATCTTTAACTATCTATACTTATTAACCTAGTAGTAAAAAAAGGGAGGGGGGGCTGGTAATGATAGAAAAAATTGTCTGACCCTCTTCTATAACATATTAAAATTTAAAAAAATTTATTGGATGCCCACGCTCCATAATAAATTGGAAGGAGTTCTTTCTAGGCCTTTTTATGTAAAATAACTTCTTGAGTCTCTATGGTTTTATCAGAATAATGTTCGTCATAACTAAGAACAATAAAAAATAAGTACCATATTTTGTGAAACTCATTCTTTATCAAAAATGAAATTTATAAAATCCTTTTTTTTGCATTGTTTCAGATATAGCTTGATCAGGATTCAGCCTGCAGTAGGGTGATAAGTTCTGGAAAACTGCAATGTACTTTTTTTAGTGTTTGTTAAATGATATTTTTTATACACCAAATCAAAGTGCCTGTACTAATTTTAAAGAATAAAAAAAATATATAAATTTGTGTTCCTTATTGTTGCAAATTGGACCGCAGTCTCTAAATAAAATAATTAATGGTTTGACTTGTAAAAGCACTTGTGTAATACTTACTAATAAAGAAATTAAACTAAACTTTGAATTTAATTGTGTTTTAGAATGTGCTCTCATAATAAGCTAAGGTATCACATTCTAAACAACAATTAAATTTAAACTAGGTTTAATATTGCGGTGCAATATGCAACGAATATTTGTATAAATCACTACATTTAATCCACATGCCTATGATACAAAAGTGGTAAAATCTGGATGGCCAAAAGTGTTAATCTCCTGTGGCTGATGTTCGGAATGAAGGCGGCACGCCCCAGGAAGCACCATACTTCAAGTGGTTATCCGACTCGTGGTCGCCTGGAGGAAGCGCGCCGCTTCGGAGGGTACTTTCGGCCCGAATCCGTCACTTCGGAAAGCTTTCAGTTTGCCGATTTCGGTCCATGGGGATTTGGCTTCAAACATTATTTGTTGTCCGTACACTACAGCACAAATAGCCTTTAAAACCATGTTATTCATGGTACCTTTGAGACTCAAAAGCCCATCAGCCGAAAAAAAAAACACAAATTTTTAAACAAAAAAAAACTTAGGTTAGAAAGTTTAAATCTGAACCCGTTCGGTAATGCGACTTGCTCGGATTAATCGACGATCAGCTGATCAAAAATCCGTCTGATCTGCGATCTATATACCGAACTTAGCTAATGACGTAAAGTTTTGCAAAAAAATCAGGTCGCCACGGTTAAATTGATTTCCCAATAGGATCAATAGTTTTTGAGATATTACTATTTTTGTAAGTGTCTGTCAAGGACATATTGGTCAATTTCTTGATTTTCAAAAATCAATAAAACAAAAACCGCTTATCCAAAAAATTTGATTTTTTGGATTTTTGAGTTTTTTGATAAGACGAATAAGTGTACCAAAAATCATCAAAATCGGAGATGGTCAAAACGAAAAGTGCCTTTTTTTGGTTGATTTGATATGGTTTGACCCATTAGTTTTTATATGTATCTCAAAAACAAAAGCTCCCAAAACAATTTTTTTTGCAGATTTTGTTGAACAATAAAATTATCTTTTTATTCATGTATTACACTTTATACGTGCTTTTCACCAATGTATAATATTGGATCAAAATACAATATATGTAAAATTCCGTCTTTTCAGTTTTTCTTGAAATCCAGTAAATTGATTTTTTTAAACCCATTTAGGTGTCATTTTGTTGTACCATATAAATAATTTTTTCTTTGGAGTTCCTGAAAATTAACCGTTTTTACCAAAGACTATATCTCATCAGATAAATTGATTACAAAATCGCAAAATTGCCAATGTCGCATTGTTACTAATTATCGTAGTTTTTGTCATCATTTCCTATTTTTTATAAAAATGAATTTCATTTAACCGGACGGGTGCGAAAGTTGGTATTTTTGCAGATTTCTCTTAATTCATCACAGCAAAATTTTGTTAGAATTTTGTAAAATTTGTATGTTTTTTTTCTTAATTGAGGTACAAATGTAACGTAAAAATGGGTGCAAACGTCAATTTTATAATTTTAATATTAATTTGGAAAGAAAATGTTATTACAATGATAGGATCATATTTGATTTATATGAGGCTACCAATTATTTTTAAACATAATTAAACTTTAGTAGGGGTCCCGACTACAATGTCTACTTGGCTTCCTAACAGAAAAAGCACAGCCAACAAAAGGAGACTACCAAGTGGAGCAATAAAAATTGTCAATCAAATATCCACTTACTTTTATTTTAGCATGACTCAGTTTGGTCCGAAAACTTTACTTAAAATCGTTAGAATTTAAGTAAGTAATAACATAAGTTGTTTAAACTTATCGTTGTTACGTAAGACAAATGTTATTGCTTACATCTAATAATAGTACAGTATTATGCTTTTACGTACAGAATATAAAGTTACTATTTTATTCCTATCAACTATACTTTAATTTAAGTATATACAAAAAAAATATATTATTTTAAAGTAATATAAAACGAACACAACATTATTTGTTATATACTTACATATTTATGTGACTACTACTATGTTCCCTTATTATTCTTAAGTTGAATAAAGTAAAGGTGGAAATCAAGTTCTTACATACCCTATTTTTTAGTTAGCTTACTTTTCGACAAAATTTACGTTTGCACCCATACTGATATAATAAATGCAATAGTTTAAGGTAAACTTTGGTTTTACTTTTTAAAATGTTAATACTAATTTTTAGTTACGTTTGTACCTCAATTAAGAGAAAAACATATACATTTGACAAAATTTTTTTACGATGGCTGATGAATTTGGAGAAATCTGCAAAAATACCAACTTTCGCACCCGTGCGAATGAAATTCATTTTTATTTTATATTTTTTATATAGTTTAAATACTAGTACTCTAAGGAGCAGTTTTTTGAAGGGGGCATCATAATTAGATGAAAAATGTAAAAGTTCCAGGGCAACAGTAAAAGTATGTCAATTTGGAGCCAAAAGTCGTTTTTTTTTTCTTACATATTTTTTTTATGTTTGAAGATGTATAAAAACAAAATTGGAACACTGAAATGACAAAGATGATTTAACTTATTTTTTTTGCACTATTTTTTCTTACGCCAACAAAAATTTTTAAAAAATTTAAATTAGATTGAAATGTTACAAAAAAATAGGAAATTACTTTATCTAATGAGATATATATGGTCTTTGCTAAAAACGATTAATTTTCAGAAACTCAAAAGAAAAAATAATTTGTATGATAAACCACAATCACCCCTAAAATGGCGTCAAAAAAATCAATTAACTGGATTTCAAGAAAAACTGTGGTGAAGAGCAAAAATAATATGTGATGTGACGCCGAACTAAAAAATATACTTTTTAAACAACTTCGCTCTCTAATGCCCGACTACTAACAGTTTGTGTCACGTGCCTTTTCCGTTTTGACTAGGTTAACCAATTTGTTGAGTTCGGTTACTAGCTAGCAGAAAAATAGAAACATAGGTTTTAACAAACCGGTAAAAACTACCAATAAACCAGAATTTTGGGTCACTTGGTCCTGAAATACCAGGATATACGCAACAGCCTAACCGCGATCGAAACTATGGGCGGAAAGGGTTCTTGATTGACAATTAAGTGTTTGCATGTAGGGTAGAACGCGCGACATTCGAAGAATGCCAAAATTTGTTTTCATTTGGTCAGCTGAGAGTTGACTTTTATATTAATCTAAAATCAAATGTCATAGCACGTTTCAATGTAATATTGTATTAGCGGCGATTAGCCTGTGTTACTTAGGATGTTTTTCCTTTACATACATTTACATTTTACTACCAAAGACTACAGAACAGTCTGTCGGGTTACAAGATTAAATCAAAATCGATTAAAAATTCCCCACGCTGCAAAAACCGTGACTCAGAGAAGTTTGTGTTCTTTGGTACCTAGAACCTACAATTAAATGCGCTTATCGCCGAAGTAAAAGAGATCAATATAATAGTCTATGTTTAAAAGTAAATTGAAAAAATGGCTTAAAGGGAAGACTAGGCTAGAAATTCACAAAATGATAGATATAAAAAAAATAACTGGTTTCCATTATTTTATTTTTGTTCTTCTATTATTTTACTTTGTTTATATTTATTCATTAGAATTTGTTATTATTATTATCAATATTGTACTTTTTTTTAATAAATATTTTATATTATATTATATATTATTATTTAAACCTTCAAGTATCAATCAAAATTTCGAATAGGATTTACCTTTTTAAGACATTTACTATGAAATGATCATGTCAGTGAGCAGTAAGTATTTATAATCAAGAATTTTAGATTTAAAAATAAAGAAAAAATATATTTCCAAAATAACTAAGGGAAAAACAGTATTAAAAAAAAGATTAGAATCCTCAAAACAACTGTCAGTCAGTGTCAAAAAAACTGTCAGTGCTTGATTTGAAATCTTGTGTAATAGAGCAGTTGCAAACATTGAAATTTCAAAATAAGGTTGTGAAATAATATTTGCCATCCCACAAATAAGCAGCCAGAGAAAAAAAGAACTTGACAGCGCTCCTGTCAAACTGAAATGTCCAATTTCAAAAAATAGGAGTTTTTACAATTAGTGGCGAAAATAGTGCTTTATTTTCAAGATTGATTTTAAAAAACAATCAAGCCAACTTTAAATTGAGGTTTTAAGAGATATTTGCATATAAATATCTCAAAAACGGTTTGACTCACATTAAATAAATTTATTTAAAGCTATGTTAAATAACTCACAAAGTCACAAAATAAAAATTTTCCTCATGATGTGTGCTATTCAATTCTGTAAATGAAGTTTTTAATAGTTCGGACCAAAAACTAAAAAATAAGGTTGGTTTAAGAGATTTTTGCAGATATCTTAAAACCGGCTTTACTTACATAGGTAGATAATAAAGTTACTGAATTCAAATTTTTGCCTAATTCTTAAATGTTAAATAGTTCAGGCGTTAAACGCAGAAAACAAGCTTTTGTTTTTTCTGTTTGTGTATGTTAAACTGATGTGACTCTCTCAAGTAGCAAATCGATACTACTTATTTTTATTCCACCTTGAAACAAAAACATTTCCAGCCGTCAAATTTTGCTATGTAACTAAACTATAAATGCTCCAACAAAACGTTAAAAAATCTTTTATTCAACTTTTTGAGCGTCAAACTTTATTTGCAATAGTCTATGGATAAAATAGATGAACAGAAAGGGATTTATTACAAGAAAGATAACAAGATCTCAAACGGTTCTGGACAGACTTATATTTGATCTAATGTTCAATTTTTTAGGCAGTGTCTAAGAATCACCCTGTACAAGCACACATCCTTTAAAAGTATTATCTTATCACAGCAATGCACCAATTTTTCATTCGCTTGAAATTTTGTTAACACAGAATTGAGTCACTTAAATTTTATAGACTATTACTATGCATGATAAACTTGGGTTTATTATTGCTTTTTTCATAGTCAGTTTGCTGGTGTTAAATCTGTTTTACTTTTAAAAACTCTTTATTGTGAATAAGTGTCAAACCACGCTACGTAAATTTTTTAAAAACTATTCTTGAGTAGGTACTTAATTGAAATATTTTTGACTGATCGTATCCCTCCGTTTTTTCGGTAGGTAAGACTTATGGTTTTTGGTAGGTAAGACTCTTATGGTTTACCAGGACGTTTCCAAATTTCGTGTGCTGCTTAAAACTTTTGAATTAATTAAGACAAATTTGACATATTTTACAAGAAATTTTACTTTATTTTCTCTCAATTTTGCAATAAACCATAGAAAAACTGACACCTAAATATGTTGTATTATAAACAGAGTTTCCCACTTGTGTGTGAAAAAGAAAGCCTTCCAAGCTGGGTGGTGGAAAACCTGGCGCTGGAAAAATGTAAGGTTAATTGTTTCGAGGGGTGGCTCGATCCTCATTTTGTGTACACCAAAAGGCATTTTTTGCCACATTTTTTTGTTAAAAATGCCCCAGAATGTCATAAATTGCCTTGAAATGCAAAAATTGCCTCTACACACCAAGTGCATTGCCGTGCCACCCCTCGGGTTGTTGTCGATAGACAGGAATTTTTTAACGCACCCTGTACACTAATTTTGTATTTTCTGTAAAAATTATTTTCAGAGGTATTTTAGAGGTAGGCACTTTGGTGTGTGGCATTTTGAGGCATTTTTAACAGAAAAATCTGGGAAAAATGCCTTTGCTGTACTGGGTGGTCGGTTATAAGTGTTCCCTGAGATAACTTTTTTTCTAATAATCGTAGAAGAATCAAGCAAAAACTGGATGAAAGGGTATTTTATAGGGACCTCAAAATCGTTAATAGAAATTTAACAGTTCAAATAGTATACAGGGTGTGCCAAAAAGTTATTTTTTTCTTATGGAACACTCCAGAAAATTAGCTGTTTAAAACTGCAATGTAGTATAGGAATGCATGCAACCGTTTTCGAGATATTTAAATTTGAATTAGATATTAATTAACTCGTATTATTATAATAAAACCTAAGTAATTTATTTTTTTTAATTTGTTTACGGGATATCCCCATATTACAAAATAGTATTACAATAAAATATCTCTAACCAAAAGTAAGTAACAATAATTAAATAAATAATAGATTATCTAGATTTATAAAAAAAATGAGCATTCAAGTTAATAACTAAAATTTAAATTAACAAGATCTAGCCTCTGTTCTTAATAAACCCGGTCACACACTTCTTAAATTTTTTATAATTCAAATCAATCAAGTCATAATGTTGATTAAATTAATTTCCCAATGTCTGAATTCTGTTTATAGGAGAAAACTTACCAAAGTTTGTGTGACGAAATTCCATCGAAAACAAAGGCATATCTCTAAGAATACGACCACTACATCTAAAGCCAATCAGGCCCAGCAAATCCGAGCAGTCAGTATTAAAATTTAGCAGCTCATACAAAAAAACTAAATCACATCCCAAGCAACAATTTTCTGACCAATGACCACATATTTCACCTAAATAGATGTTAATTTGGGTGTATAAATTAGTGATCTTCAGACGGTCTTACATATTACGACAAAATTTCGTTGCTTTAACGTTAGATAATACTGCAGTAATATTGATGTTATCGCCTACCCAACATTTGGCCGACCTGTCACGCGTTGGTGCATTTTCGAGTAAACCAGTGACGTCGTGTGGACGTTTTTATGAGACTCAAGTTACGTTCTGCCGACGTATCAACGTCTAAACAACTTTTACATTGCGTGAACTTGCGACGTTTCTGGCCGGTCTTGTGACGGTTTCCGGTCGGAGTTTTGACGAACTTAAGTGCCCTTTTCTTGTGAAGAAGGAAAGTGTCCAAAGGAAAGAATGGCATTATATTCTACTTCTATACCTCTCTAGATTTTAAATAACTGGCACAACTTGTCAGCTGAAAGAGAGATATATGGGCGAAAGAGAAAGAGTGGTGCTCTTTAAACAGTAATGTCTGATCCACAGCTTCACTTCTTGCCGCTCACTAAAAATACTTTCTGCTTTATTTGCGTATATTTGAAAAAATAAATTTTATTTCACAGTTATTTAGAAAAATCGAATAAAATGTAAGGTTATGGGGACTGTCAACTGTCATCGGCGGAATTGTTGAAGCGTTTTCCAGTCGCATGTTGGGTTGATAGTAACCAACGGTCGTGGCAAGTGGTTCACTTGGGAATGTTTGACGACTGTAGTCCATTTACGTATATTTTTTTGGGATTTTCATAATATTCGCCATTTTTGATGCCGTTCGTTTATTTTAGAAATGGTCGCCATTGTTTATATTTACTAAACACGGCAAAAATACTACAAACACCATTGAATGGCATTTAGGAGACGATTTATGTTCCGGGCGAGATAGGTATTTGACCATGGAATCCTAAAAAGAGGTCTTTAGAAGCATCCATTTTTTTTACATTAAAAAAAAGCAATATTTTTTGTTTAAACACAAACAAATCAAGGGCGCGCATGTTTTTTCATTCCTTTTCTAAGCATATTTGTCACTAAACCGAATTGCGTTTGTAAATTTTGCTCCCATAGTGGCCATATAAATACTATTTAATAAATGGTAATTATCAAATTATAATTTTTTGTTTGCCATTTTCATTTCAATAACCGAAATCCTAAAGTTTGAGATGGGCAACATTTTGGGTAGTAAAACACCACCAAAAAATCAGTAACAAAGAGGGCGCTAATGTAGTCATTTTGGGTCGTATTTTACGACTTAAAGTGAACGATTACTATTCCGACTCCAGTCACTCCACAACGACGTAAGGACTCAAAAATCATCCACCATTTTAGTGTAAATCCGGATCGGCATGTTGGCTAAAACGACGTCGCATCATAACGTCGGGTCGCATTTAACAACGTCGCAATTTTGCAAGTTTAGTTTCCAAGCACAAGTTTTAAAAAACTTGTTTTGAACCCTCTCAAGGGTAGAAATGTGATTTAAGTAATAAAAAGCCCAGACTATAAAAGAGTAAGATAAGATACTTCGGACAAGTGTTAGATACAGGATTCTAAAGGCAGACACTGAAAAATCTCGTGATTTCCTAGTAATAAAACCAAGACATCTTTTATTTGACAAATTATTAATATGGGGGACAAATGTCAGATAGCTATCAAATAGCATTCCTAAATCTTTAATTTCAGTGACTCTTGAGAGAGAATGTGACCCAATATTATAATCAAATACTATTTGGGTTTTGGCTTTAGAAAATTATATAACAAAACATTTATCCATGTTAAGGTAAAGAGCATTCGAAAGAGACCAATTATAAAGCGATTTTAAATCTTCCTAAATCATCAGGCAGTCTGACAAGTTTGAGATTTTAAGAAATATTTAAGATCGTCAGCAAATAATAAAAACTCCCAGAACTTTAATACTTCACCTATGTGGGACCAGCCCTAACTAACATGGCAATTGAACTTGAACCCTTAATATTTACAAATTGAAGCCTATCTCTTAGATAACTACTCAACCACGAAAGAAACCACTCAGGAAACCTGTACCATCTTAGTTTACAAATAAGCAATGCGTGGTTGACTGTGTCAAAGGCTTTCGAAAAGTCGATATAGATGAAGTCAACCTGATAGCCACTCTCGAAAGCCCTGCCAATGTAGTCCTGATATAAAACAAGATTAGTAGAAGTAGATTTACCCTGTCTAAACCCATGTTGTTGATTAATTAATAGATTTCTGCAGTTCCATGTTAGATGTTTGTTTATAATAATAGCTCGAAAAGCTTAGGGATAGCAGATAGCATAACCACTGGCATAGCTATCCCGCCATTTACCAGGAAAGGTGTGCAAGTTAAGAGATAAATTGAATGAGGCGAAATGACCAGCAAACAAGTTAGCCACGTCCACACATGATTCAGCTGTCATGTCATTAAAATGCATTACATTAGGAATCCCATGACTTTTATTTAGAGAGTTAACATGATTCCAAAATTATTTGGAATCTGAATTAATAGAATCGTTAATGGTAGTAATATAAGAACGGTAACATTGCTCTGTTAATGCTTTACACTGTGTGTAATTCAAATGGGCTGCCTTCTTTGATAAAACAAGACCTTTTAATTCTGGAGTAAACCAACGAGGAAACTTTGAAGGTTTATAAGTTTTTCAGGTACATAAAAAGATATTGCATTTGAAAGCACTTCATAAAAATTATTTACCGAGATATTAATATCAGATCCGTCACAAAGAGTGACCCAGTCGACTGAACAGAAGTAATTATTTAAGCCTACAAAATTTGCATTTCTAAAATCTAAATATGTCGTTTTATAGTCTAATTGATGAACAACATTGTTTTGGGTAATATCACAAATAACCGACACATAATGATAGTTATTTGGTAGTAGAGTGTCAACTGCTTGTTGAACTGACAGATTATGGTTGTCACTAACACTGTTGAAAATGAGGTCCAAATATACTCCATGTTAATTAGTTAAGTTTAGGTAAGAGAAAGACTCACATAAATGTTTCGCTGGATAATTCTCTGGACACTCAATCAAAAGACCTTCCTCTGCTGAATAGTCCCATGCTTATTATTTTTTATAGTTTCGACAGCAGAGCAATGGGCAAGATAGATATCTTCAGTAGAACCGGGAGGAATATATATACCACCCAGAATAGATGATCCAAATCCAAAATCTACCTGGTCGAAAAGATGCACCACATTAAAAATTTCTGTGGCTAGACTAAGCCTTAAAATGATTCCACGACTTTTAGCACGGTTTCTTAAATTACAATCATGCCTAAATATTTGATACTTTAAGTTTGATATTTCATTATCAGAATAGTTTTCCAAGACTCGGGCAAAATGATAACATCATAATCACATTGTGAAATTGCGTGCGTAGATCAGTCAAAGTGGCTTTAAACTGATCCCTCTGAAGCTTAGTTTTATCATAGCTTATTTTAACGGCATTATTATTAATTCTATTTCGTCTTGTTATTGCATTTTTGACTGTGCTTGAGTCCTTTGTTATTAGTTTTATAGGCCTAGTTTTACCTTCTGCCCCACTCTCAAAACCTTAACAACATCATTCTGGTCAATCCCGATATCAATGAAAACTGGTGTCAGCGCCGCTCTATCATCATCCAGTTTCTGCTGCAAACTGGTACCCCTTGATTCAGGAACTCCATAAAAACCTAAGGTATTAGCCGTGTCAGCGCGATCCTGTAATTCGTGAATCACATTTGGCTGTAAGCTTTGCTGCTTAATAGTGTCAATTTATGACGCCCTTCTGTCAAAACGCCGCTTTTTTTGTTTTTCACACCAACTATTTATATTTGTAAATTTAAGTAAGTTCTGGTTTGACAGCTTTTTGATTGTTGTGATTATACATATCATTATGTATGGCCTACTTTGGATTAATTATAATAAAATAATAGGAATTTTAGGAGTATTTTTAAAAAGCTAATTTTTTGAGAAATTGGAAAGTGTCAAATTATATAGGATGTTCTATAAGAAAAAAAACTTTTTGGCACACCCTGTATATTATTTGAACTGAAAAATTTTTATTAATGATTTTGAGGGCTCCTATAAAATGACCTTTCACCCAGTTTTTGTTTGGTTTTTCTGCGGCTGTTAAAAAAAAGTTATCCCAGGGAACATTTATAACCGACCACCCTGTACACAAAATGCAAGACGACCGAGCCACCCTCGAGTAGCTCCGAGGGGTGGGTCGGTCGTCATTTTGTGTACGCTAAAAAAAAATTTTTACCAGATTTTTTTGTAAAAATGCTTCAGCATGCCATAAATTGCTTCGAGATAATGCTTCAAAATGCCACGCAATGCCATCGGCGTGTACAGGGTGATTCAAATTGGGCACTTTTATATGGGTACGGGTACTTCTAGCGGTGATAGAGAAAAACCGACCCCCCATTGCGAGCTTAAAATTTCAAGACAAGATTTATTTACGGGGGCTTTTTGAAAAGTCTGCATTTTGGGATAGGGCCTAAAACTTTTGGTATAAATTGCTTTTTTGTAGATCTTTTAAGCAGAATCCAGATCTCAAACTGGATTTTATCCGCCACTTTTAGTTTTCAAAATATAACGCAGTTACCTCTTTTCCAATTGGACAAAATGGCGGACATTTTGAGCACCTTTTATAGTCTTGTTTTTAGTTTTCTTTAATTAGTTTTTTTTGTTTCAAATGGAGTAGGGTAGCGGTACTTTTTGATATTACGTACTATTTTGAAATTAACCAGAGTCAAGAATTTTTTCATGTATTTAGTTGTGTTATTATTTAAAAAAAGTATAAAGTTTAATAGTCGAATAATATAAATATTTCAAAATATAAGAAAATATAAATATAAACTTTAAATTGAAATTGGTAGAAGCTTTGTTCAAAATGAAAAAAAAGTAGTAGGTCATGACATGACATGACCTCAGTTCATGTGTTTGGTGCATAGCGACTCAGTTTTTATTGTCATATCCATATCCGGCCATAGCCACCTTGTTGTGAAAAGAAAATGTTGAATATCTTAAAAACTACTTAACTAAAATATCACATATATATGATATATTATTTTGATTCGAATTTAATTCTGAACACAAAAATAAGACAAAAAACATGATGTTCCATAAGAAAAGAGATCTGGATTCCGCTTTAAAGGATCTGCAAAAAAGCAATTTACACCAAAAAAAATTTTCATAAATAAAAAATCTGCAGGCCCTATCCCAAAATGCAGACTTTTTAAAAGACCCCGTAGGTCAAAGATGGGCGAACATATCAAAATGCGGTTTTCACCAAAAATCTTGTCTTGAGAAGTGAGCCTCGCAAAGGGGGGGTTGGTTTTTCTTTATCTCCGCTAGAAGTACCCATATAAAAGTGGCCAATTTGAATCACCCTGTACACCAAAGTGCATTACCGAGGCACCCCTCGGGTAGCTCTCAAAACAGGCTATAATAGCACATTGTAAACGGTTAAGGTTAAGGGTAAAAGGTTTGTAATTTGGTAAGGGATTCAACGACACTTTATTCCCGAGGTTTATATATTATTTTATGCACTTTAGGAAAAGATCTTTGTTAAAATTACTAGAAAGGGGGCTAAGAATGAAATCTTGGCCAAGAGCAAGTGCAGTTGCCATAAATTTAATTATAATTTTCCAGGGATTATTTTTTTTTAATCCCTGAGGGATTAAATTTACTTCTAATCCCTAAGCTGAGGGATTAAATTTATTTTTAATCCCTCAGGGATTAAATTTTCTTTGAATCCCTTAGAAATTAAGAGTGTCACTTTAGTCCCTAAAACTAGGGATAAAAGTACCTATTTAATCCCTGAAGTGCATAAAATAATTTTTTCGGATGAAGCTGAATTTTTCACAAATGTTATTTTGAAAAAAAAGTTTTCCTTTGAGAGACACTTGCTTCCTTCGTCATCTTCAATTAAATATGGCCAACAGGGGTATTATTGAAAAAAATCACAACTTTCTTATTTATTAACCGATTTTTCTCAAACAAATTTTGGTATGTTTATAATATAGCAGTATTTTAAAATCATTATCAACTTTGTGTACCGAAAAATATATTTTCTTGAAGTAATTACTTTTAAATAAAAAGAAAGGTTCGTATCATCGGACGCACAAGGCCTTCAAGATCTAATGGATAGTCCAGAAACCTACTGGCATGTTTCATCCTTGTTAGAAATCATCAGAGTAACATAACGCGCTGCATGGGTCCTGATTCTGTGCTAGGTTTTTTGTTCCCGAGTAATACTTAAAAAACCGCAAAAGTGGCTTATGTGTACTAGTATGAAGTCATTTTAAATAAAATAAGACTAGCAGTTCCGACTAAAAGTCGACGGTACGGTAAGTATGGCGGTTTAAATATGACCGACAGGTGATTTACGAAATATCTTGAGTGGTGCATTTCAGAAAAAGTGCTTAAAAATTTCTCCTCGTTTTTCTCAACAAAAAAAAAACAAAAATGTTTTGGAAAACGCCGAAAAAATTACTATAGATATGGCAATTTCTAAGGAAAGACCTACCTTTTTGCCAGAGCTTATAGTGAAGGGGCATATGTATGTCCGTGGGATTTTGAATGAAGGAGTTTTGTTACTATGTGGGATTGATAGCTCTTTAGTCACACAATCGAGTGTTACCGGGTGTTTTGTTCGCATCCGTGAAGAAGGGGTTGATATGACGTCATCTTTTAAGATGGCGGCAAAAAATCATAAAAAATGCAACTTTCGCAACCGGGGCATGACTATACTCGATTCCATATAATTCGAGAACGAGTATTCCAAAAAGTTTACTTTCAAAGTCATCCGACCTTAAAAACAAGATTTTTGCCATTTTCTCTTCAAAAAATCTTAATAATTCGAGGTTTTGTCAGTCCAACTTCAAATCTACCCTAAAGTATTAGACATGTATGCCAAATTCGATCCTTAGAGTTTGATGCAGTTTGAAGCTTCATGATCTTGATAAATACCCCAGTAAAATTAACATATTGCAAAAATAATATACTAAAGCACGCTATTCATGAACTATTAAAGCGAAGAGGACCAAATTTGTTAAGAAAGATAAGAAGGTCAAGTCCAACAACACTCTTTAAAAACAATTGGTTTAGCTATGATGCGTTTCAATATGGCGGCTGATATATCAAAATGGTGACCTTTAACCACATTTTATTTTATCCAATTTCGTAAAAAAGCAAAAACGAAAAGGTGGCCATCAATTCTTGTTGACTTATCGCCGCTTACTATGAAAAAAAGGTTTAGTTGATGCATGACGTTGATTGACCTTGAAAATAACATGTACAAGTGAAAAACCAGCTTTTTGTGATGTTTTTTCCAATTTACTAGTACGCAAAAACTTTAAGTGCCGGAGATGAACTTAACATCTTGGCCATAAACACCCACTTCATTTTAAATCTCCCTATCATTTTTTTTTTTGATATGGCGTCCCAGAATATGTTAATGCTATACGATTTTGGAACTGTTTTTTGATATATATTATATACCATATACTGGATCAGTGGTTTTAGATGCCCAAAATGGCGGTCGGAAAAGCATAAAAAATTCTAATTATGCCAGTCTAGCGCATGACTAAACTTGTTTATTAACATTCATAATAAAATTCAAGGTTGAGGATTTAACAACTATTTAACATTCATGTGCCACCGCATCCCTGTAGAAGTTCCGAAACTTAATAAAAACGACAGGCATATAAATAATTTTTACTGGGATTTAACATAAACATCTGGAACGCCATATCAAAAAAAATGGTAAGGAGGTTTAAAATGAAGTGTTTGATTATCCGGCGCTTAAAGTTTTTGCGTAGCGATAAATTGGAAAAAACATCACAAAAAGCTGTTTTTTTACTTGTACATAGTATTTTCAAAGTCAATTAAGGCCATGCGTCAACTTAACTTTTTTTTCATAGTAAGACGCGAACTTTCAACAAGAATTGATGGCCACCTTGTCATTTTTGCTTTTTTACGAAAATGGATAAAATAAAATGTGGTTATATGTCGCGTCATACCTGAACCAAATTTTTTTTAACAGTATTGTTGGACTTGCACTTCTTTTCTGTCTTACCAAATTTGGTCCTCTTCCATAGAAATATAATGGGTTAAGAATGGGCAAAGACGACTGCGCATCCTAAAATCGGAGGACCCCATGGGGCCATCCATTTTGAATCACAGCACAGATCGGGCGACTGGAAGTTGCCGCCTCCGCAACCAACCAATGTCATTTTCTTTGATTTTGACAGAGGACGGATTGTTGTCTGTCGTTTAGTGTTTTTTTTTCATATTTTTCTCTTCGATTTTTAATTAAGCAGTTAGTGTAAGTATAGTGGTGTAGCCAAAAGTATCCTTCATAGTCACAGTGCTTGTTCTAATTTTAGTGTATTTTAGAAAGTTAAAAAGTTCTAGCTGTTTAAAATGGGAGTGCCCATCGAGTGATTTTGCTTTGTATTTGTAATGAAACAAAGATTGCATGCAAGTCCTTTATTTCCATCTCACTTCACTGGTGCTGCTAAAGCAAGCAAAGAAGAGACGACTTGCAATAAAACAAGAATTGCATGCAAGTCATCTTTTCTCATCTCACTTTATAGTAGTACCAGTAAAGTGACATGAAAAGAGAAGACTCGCATGCAATTCTTGTTTAATTACTCTATGTCAAACAGGCCTTATTATGACTATTACTTGCAAAAACAAAAATATGCTTTTGCTATTGGTCTGAATCTGAAATGATGTTTTTGTCGTTTGAAGAGCCCAGGCATTCATATGTAGTGTTAGCGGTTTCATAATCGAGAGGTGGTCCATTTTTGTCATAATTATTATAATTATGTCTTGTTACTTTAGTGTAAGTTTTCATTTGGCAAAATAAAATATTTGATTTAATTTGATTTAATTTATATCAGGGGCATTCACATGAGGCTGACAAAGATGGAGATTCACAGTGAGTTACAAAAAACTGACAGATGTTATTGCAAATAGGTAGTACGACAAGTATGAACAGTGGTTATTTCTTAGGACTAAAATTAGAATAAACAATGTTCAACAGAATGGATAAAAACGAGCAATTGACTATAATCAGATCCAATTAAAAAATGTATATATAAATACCCTAGTAGGTGCCTCCATACAAATTTTTTTATAAAAAATCAAAAATGGCAGAAAATCATATACTTACTAAATAATTACCTTATTTTTAAGTTGGAAAGTTTCTGTCTTTTTTTATTTGAAATTTTTTTAATTATTTATAAACAATTAGCTACACAAAATTGCATAAGGTACATAACACATAGCATAAAATCTCTACAGTTCAGTGATTGAAATGCTACACTAGGCGTTATGTGACCCCATGCAAGTTTATGTGAGACGGCCTTAACTTCTCTTTTTTTTTTAATTTGAAAAATACATTTTTGCAACTTATACCTCTTATATATATTGAGGTTTTGTTATTAACCCAACATCGCTTCAATTCAAATATGCTCTTAGACGATTACTGCTGCATACAAGAGTAGCTGGTGAGGGAGGAAACTGCAGGGTGATTGATTCAACTGTCATATTGTCAGTTCCCAGCAAATCTGACGAGTCCGAAGAGGCTGTTGATATTTCTCTTGTGAGGAAATAAGGACTTGAAATGACTACTTTTTGGAAACTCCACCTCTGGAACCCAATCACTCATTCATTCTAAATAAAGATATTGTTGCCTGTTATGTTAGAATAAGGTTTTTTAATTTAAGCAAAAAAAATCACTGCTATGTACAGTGCAAGGTAAAAATATAAGAAACAAATTGAATAAGTTGATATTATTCAATCATCAGTAATTGTGACTGTCACAACGAATAAATAAATGATTGATTATGATTTGGGTGTTAATGCTCCAACCCTATGCAAATATTAAAGAATTGGAGAAAATGCTGAAACACATCAATTCTGTTTGTAAGCAGGAACTTTTTGGCTATATCTCAAAAACTAATTGATAGATTTTCAAAATTTTTACACGATTGTCAAGACATTTAGGAGACCTTCGCAAGGTATCACTCGACCCACTTTCCCTATTCAAAATATAGGGGTAAAGTTTACCCCTGGAAGGGGATGCATGCTATAAAAATTTCAAGATAGGTAGCCAAAAAGTGTCCCGTTTACAAGCAAAATTGATGTGTTTCTTCCAATTCTGAACAATTTTTGAAAAAATCCAGGTGAACCCTTTTAAATGGGCAACCCTATATATATCTATATATATATATATATATATATATACAGGGTGTCCTAAAAATCTGAGTCCACCCTAATTTCCAGAACCAAAAGAGACAGAAAAGTAAAATTTCACACAATTAGATGGTTTACAAAAAAGTATCTTTTTGGATGCTAATTGTGCCTCCCTTCATTAAGTGGCGGAGCTAGAGCGGAGACAATACTTTTTATAATTGATATACCCTGCATATTTTCGAAAGTTTGAATAGAGCTTCTTATCCTGTTTCCAAAAATACCTAATATGTTACCTTTTCGTCTAACGGTTTTTAAATAAGAGCAATGTTTTAGAGAAAGATTCCCCGAATATCTGTTTTCTTGTTTAACTCATTGGTCTTATGGAAATGATTTTCTTATTTTATTTAAAAACCATTAGAGAAAAAAGTAACATATTATGTTGTTAATGAAAGGTACGATGACATGAAATTTTACTTCTCTGCCTCTTTTGGTTTTGCAGACATTAGGGTGGACTCGAACCACGGGATAGAGATTATCGGCATATGCCCCTACACTATTAGTTTACCATGCCGACGAAGGTATTATATTTACAAAATCGTTCAGATAAACTATTAACTCTGTGACATTGACTTGCAAAACTAAAAATAAAAACATGATACAATAAGGTTTTGATTGAAGTATGTAACTAAATAACTCTGTTTGACCTCTTTGCATCCAACCAAGAATTAACTGAGGAGTTAACTATAAAAAAAAGTAAAAATTAAGAGTATTTGTCTTGCTTGCAGCAATAATTCTTATTTTATATACATTCCCAATTACTTTTTATGTTTAAACCACTTACAGGTAATTTAATTTTGAATTGAAATAATATATTAAAAAATACTTGTTCACAAAAATAGCGAGATTCTAAAATAATTTTACACATTGAGGTAAGGGTGAATTAATGATTTCATGTAAGCACTTTTTCCTTAATAAACTAATTTTCACTGAACATTCTCCATAAAGTATTAAATATACTCTGCATCAGTCATTTGTTTAAACATTCCAGTCCCACTTTTGCTTCAATTTTGGAAATAAATTCATGGAGGGTTTCAGTTTTGGCTTGAAAGATATATCTAGCTAAAAGCGTATGTTGAACTAGCTTAAGGCACTTTTGTTCTCTATAAAACCTGCCTTAACGATAAGTAAACTCTTTTGAAGGTCTTTTGCAGCATCGACACTTTTTGTCCAAATCTAGAAGGAACTTTAATTTAGTCTCAAACTAACAAACAATTAGCATATATTATGAGATAACAACGTTGTTTAATTAAATTATCTGGCTTTGTTTATTTTTGCAATCAGCTGATTTTACCATATGTTTACACGCAGATTTTGAACCAGCTCAAAGCATTTTTCTTTTGTTGAACATGGATATAATTTATCAAATTTTATTTTTAATTAATTTTTTGGCAAATATCCTAATATATTAAATCAGCAAGGCAGCCAATATTTTTAAATTGATGCACTGACACTTATCTTTGGAATACAAGTTCGATTTAAATTTGAAATGTAAACGCAAACTGTATGTCAAGCTCAACCAACCATTTATTTAACTCTGCTGTGATTCAAAATGGATTCCCCCCTTATTAGCCATTTCGCGCAGATTCTGGCCCATTCTTAACCCATTATATTTCTATGTCCTCTTCGCTTTAATACTTGATTAATAGCGCCCTTTAGTATGTTATTTTTGCAATGTGTTAATTTTACTGGGGTATTTTTCAAGGTCAGGAAACTTCAAACTGCATCAAACTCTGAGAATCGAATTCGGCATATATGCCTAATAGTTTGAGGTACATTTGAAGTTGGACTGACAAAACCTCGAATTATTAAGATTTTTTGAAGAGAAAATGGCAAAAATCTTGTTTTTGTCTGGATAACCTTGAAAGTGAATTTTTTGGAATCCCCGTTCTCGAATTATAGGGAATCGAGTATAATCATGCCCCGGTTGCGAAAGTTGTATGTTTTATGATTTTTGGCCGCCATCTTGAAAGATGACGTCATATCAACTTCTTCTACACAGATGCGAACAAAACACCCGGTAACACTTAATTGTGTGACTAAAGAGCTATCAATCCCACATAGTCACAAAACTCCTTCATTCAAAATCCCACGGGATAGAGATTATCGGCATATGCCCCTACACTATTAGTTTACCATGCCGACGAAGGTATTATATTTACAAAATCGTTCAGATAAACTATTAACTCTGTGAAAAAAATTATAAAGCACTCTTTTGTAGAGCATAAAATTAACTATAAATCGCTGGGGCTCTTAACCCCTAGGAAATGAGATAAATTTCGTAAATTGCGTGTCGGCCATTTTTAAACCGCCATATTTACCGTATACCATCGACTTTTAGTCATGGATGTAAAAAAGAAAGGGATTGATAATACCCTTGTGGGAAAATCACTGCCGTGTGTCTTCCGCCATTTTCGCCGCCATGTTGTGGAGATCTAGGTTGGCGACATTGGTTTCTTAATTTTAAATAGTAGTGTGGGAACACTGACTATCAACAGTGTCAAAAATGACGTTTCTAGAAAGGTTATTTTTGTTGTTGTTTTTTAATACAAAAACAAAAAAGTGAAAAACCAAGCAATAAAAACCATTTAAAAGAGAGACAAATGCTTGAACAGCCACGCCATGATAATTTCTCTCATTTGGTCTAGGGAATGTGCAAGTTTTGAACAAATAAATTACAACATGGGGTACTGTCAACCATTGCTGCTGGCGCTCCCGCTCCTTACCTTCATTAAGTTGATCTCTGAATCTGTCACAGGAACTAAAACGTCTAGGGACAGATATGCGCCAACAGTTTATAAATCCGAGGTTGTTATAGGCCTAGAAGACAAGAAAAATAAATGAATAGAGGGAGCCCAACTAGCAATTTGTCGACGTCTCAACGTTGTGCACCGCGTGCCAACGTTGCGTCGCAACGTTTACTTTTACTCAAACACCACCCACTTTTGCACCAATTTGGTGGATGATTTTTTGGTTGAGGCAACGTCGCGATCGTGACTACAGTTGAAGTAATAGTTCAATGGGTTTTGGAGTACAATTATTTGTTCAAAATATTATTCATTACGTAAAATGATAAATACACTATTCGACTACAAATTAAACTATTTCTAACACCATAATATTATTAAAATAAAATGATATTCTATGTCATATATCATGTTTTGCATCATCATAACATGCGAACCAATGCCAAAATATATAAACAGGCGGTAGTTTACTGTCAAATGTACAGTTCGTAGCTTTAAAAAAGACGCGCGCCCTCGATTAAGATGATTTTATGAAATTAAAAAAAAATCATGATTTAAAAATCGCTTCGAAAATCCTCTAAAGATGTTGCTTAGGATTCCTAAGAACAAAATACGGATTTTTATATGCAAAAAGATCTTAGTTTATTGTAGAAAAAAGCAAAAAAATAATTTTTAATGTTTGCTTACAAATTAGCATACAATGGTTTTAACAATCAATCATGGCGGCACTTATTAGTTTCTATGACAACCAAAGGAGTCCCGTGTCTCGACTGCTTTAACTACTTAACTGTGTTTTGAACGGATCCCCTAACTTAAAGACGCGAACATGCCTCAATTTTTACACAATCGAAATTGCTCCACAGTTTGGCTTTCTGCTGCTCACTTAATTTCCGTCCTTGTTGTTTACGCAGGACCTTCCTCTTTTTTTCCGACACACTGGGGAATCGCCTTCAATGACAGCTGTTCAAACAAAACTAATAGAAACTTTACAAAACACTTCTTAGTTATTTTTACTGAATTAATTGACGTTTATATGACAGACAGCAGTGCTCCAAAATTGACTTGTTGCAAACATAACAGAAAAATTGGTTAGATGAAAACAGGCGCGCCCGCGTCTCCAACAAACCGGCCAGAAAACGTGGAGTAAATTGATCAATTTTTGGTTTAGCACACACCGGTTTGTAGTCGGCGCCTTCACAACTAAGGAATTACTGTTAGTACAATAGACGGTCATAAATAGTTGTGATGGCGACTGAAGTTGTGATAAACGTTTAGGCGTCGTATAATAGTCGACGTTGTCGACCGTCGCCATGATAACTATTCTTTATCTGTAAAACAACGTGTAAAATTAGTGCAATTCTAATTTTTACAACTTGCACTACTAAAAATTGCTAGTTGGGAGATATGGAGTTTGATAATAGCATAATGGATCAGCTGAAAACCAGAGCGATGGCAAGCGATCACAAACAAATACATCTTTGGCACATCGACTTTTACAAAATTAGAACAATACTTCATGAGTTTTAAAAAGAATATTAAAAAAATTGGTAATTGGTTTTCTGCCATTTTTGATTTTTTTTTTAAAAATCAAAATTAATATTTTGGTAATTATGCAGTATACAGTTTTCTGCCATTTTTGACTTTTTATGAAAAATTCTTTATGGGGGCACCTACTAGGGTCCCTAGGACCCCAAATCCGCCTGCGCCCAATTGTTTTTTTAAGAGAAAAAAGGGTGCCCGGGGGGGGTTGTAATGTGTTTTTTTTATTGTTTTGGGTTGGGTTGGATTATGTTGGGTTGGACTGTGTTTGATTGGGTTGTTTTAGTGAAAAAAAAAACAAAAAAAATTGAAAAAAAAACCAACCGGCGCAGGCGGATTTGGGGTCCTAGGGACCCTAGAAGGTGCCCCCATAAAGAATTTTTCATAAAAAATCAAAAATGGCAGAAAACTGTATACTGCATAATTACCAAAATATTAATTTTAATATGTATTTTATCAGTATATTTTTTTTTCTTTTTCTTGTTGTCATTTCCATGTGTTTGTAACTTTCTATATGTAATTTTAAGTAAGTAGTTTAAGATTTCATTGTCAATTTTTGTGATATTGTAGCCAGTATTTTTTTGAGATTTTAAGACCAGTAATTATAAGATGTTTTACTAGAAATAAAGAAAAATCAATATTTATTTTTTAATGTTTATTAACAAAACCTTAATGTTAACAATGTTTAATATCTAAATGACATTTTAAGGATATTCTTAGGTTAAATATAAAAAAAAAATTGATGTTTATTTATTCAATTGTGACAATGTTTTTTGTTAACAATTTTTGTAATAAAAGTTATCTGATTCTGAAGAATTCAGCAGAAAAAGTTATTACTAAGATATCCTTAAGTTTTGGTAAGTTTTCAGCATTTGACATTTTTTTTTGTAGATTCGTTTTTTAAGGATGATGCACTTTCCTTATGAAAACTGGCTTTCTGTGTGATTTTGCTTATCTTGATGAAAATCTATCATTGCCCCATAGCAACAACTAACAAAAATGGCTAAAAATGTTAGTTTTTGTTTTGAAGCATGTTTGTTAAATGGCAGCATAACAATTGAAATTTGCCTTTTGTTAAAAAAGTCATTTCTTGGTCATATGAATTTAATATTTTTTATGTTTGTGATGCCAGTGCGACGCAACCTATATTTTTCTGCTACTTATTCTCAGACTACAATTTGGTTTATAAATATTATTTACATTTTTACAAAAAGTGATTTTAGGGAAAAGCCAGAATACCAAAATGTTTAACTTTGAACGCAGTATCTCAAAAACACTGTGGAGCAATGATAGATTTTTATCAGGACAATGAAACTTACAACATATGCGGTTTTGAGCAAACTCAAGGATATCTTAGTAATAACTTGTTAACTTAGGGAAGGGATGGTCGACACAGTTGTTTGTTAATAGGTTTTTCTGCCAAGGTCTTCAAATATTGTAAAACTCCATGCTCGACTCCATGTGCCAGAGATGTACTTTTTTTGTGATTGCTAAATGTTGCTTGACTTGCCATGGCTCTGGCTTTCAGCTGAGCCATATATGCTATTATCAAAGTCAGTATCTCCCTCTATTAATTTATTTTTTATTACTGTATCACGTTGGTGCATCTTTGCTTAGCTGTTTTAGTCCCTGTGCAGATTCAGATCAATGTAATCAAGGTGTATCTTCAGCGGGAGCGCCAGCAGCAAAGGTTGAACCGAGCTTTTATTACAATTTATAACGTGTGGCTTAACAGTACCCTTTGAGTTTATAAATTGGGGGGCAATGTTTCCATATTGTGATTTATTTGTTCGAAACCTGCACATACTCCAGACCAAATGAGAGAGATAAATGGCGTGACCGTTGGAGCATTTGTTTATGACTTGTTTCTTTACTTTTTTGTTTTTGTATTAAAAAACAACAACAAAAATAACCTTTCAAAAAAATGTCAATTTCAATCATATTTGACACTGTTGACAGTTAGTGTTCCCACACTAATATTTAAAAATAAGAAAACCAATGTCGCCAACCCAAATCTCCACAACATGGCGGCGAAAATGGCGGAAGACATGCGGCAGTGATTTTCCTGCAAATTTCCCATAGTGTTTTTACATCCGTGCTTTTAGTCGAAACCACTATTCTTATTATATTCAAAATGACTTATTTTCATTTCGATATTCATACTGTTTTAGGGACTGATGACTTGTGTAATTTAAAAGCAAAATTTTTGTGTATAGAGATACCCATAGGACAATTTTGGGTTTTTTTAAAGCATTACTCAGGAACAAATTAACTAGCACAGAGTTACTGCCCATTCTAAAAGCGTCTTAAAAGTACGCATTGTTTTTACTTTAGAGTTTTTATTATAAAGTAAATGGTTTCCTGGAAAATCTCAAAAAAATACGTAAAAAAGTAATGATTTTAAGAAAATATTTTTTTTTTGGTACACAAACATCAAAAATATAAGGTATTTTTAATTATTTTAAAAGACTGCTATGTCGTAAATATATCATAATTTGTTTGAGAAAAATCGGAATCAAAAAGTTATGATTTTTTGAATAATACCCCTGTCGGCCATCTTTAATTCAAGATGGCGAAGGAAGCAATATATATAATAACGTTTATTTAAAATAAAGTTAACATTGTATACATATGTATGTAAAAAGATGAACAGAGTTTATAGAAGAAACGGCAATAGACTATTTAATTGCTAAATTAAGATTAAAGACTAAAATCTAAATTGGAGAGCTTGAAACATTTAATTTTTTATTGAACAATAAAATCAATTGTTCCACTTCCCACTTCCCAAGCGTAACCTCAGAGATTTTAAAATGAAAACAATTTTCTTAAATTTTTGTTTTTGTTTTCTACTTATATATCTTTTTTCTTAATTATGGTATAAAATTTCCGAACAGGCAATTGGTAAGAGTAATAATAAAAAGAGCATATTTCAAAAATTCTGATAAAAAATGTACTTCCTTATATGTCTTTTAAAGCTCGTGACATTTAATTCTTTTAGACCAGCGGGAATGCCATTATACAGGTGATACACGTTGTGGGAAAAGCTTCTTTCGAACATTGCTGTTACATGCTGGGATGGTATAATCAAACCCTTGAACCTAAGATTTAAGTTGTGGATGTCTGTTCTGTGTTAGATTCTTTTAAATAAGTAAGGTGGAGTTTTTGTTTTAATTATTTTATGGAAAAAGACAAGAGAGTGTAATTTCCTTCGTTTTTCATGTTTAACCATTTTGTGTCTTTAAGCTTATGTGAAGCGAGTTGAAATTTCCTTATTCCGAATATAAACCTAAGGCAGGATTTCTGTACTTTTTGGATCCGTAGCTGTTCGTTCTGAAACAAGGGCCTTGTATTACCACCATAATGGAAGTGGCTAAGAGTTATTATGCTCTTCTAATATTTAAGCTAACATGTTGACGAAATTGCAATTCTGTGTTTAGCAAAAGTCCCAGGTTTTTAGAAAACTCTGATATTGGAATAAGGCTACCGTTTATGGTTAAGTTAATACTGTTTTTTACTTGCGTTTTGTTGTTACGAAAGAAAAGAACTACTGATTTTTTAGGATTAATTTTTAAATTATACTTATCCGAGTAATCTATTAATTTTTTGAGGTCGGTTTCTATTACAGACTTTGCAGTGATCCAGTCGTGCGGGTGAAAAGAATATCGAATTTGATAGTCATCTGCGTACTGATCGGATTTGCAGTTTGTTACACAATTGGGAAGATTGCGGGTATATATAGATAGAGAAGAGACTTGGTGAAATTATCGTGCCCTGTGGTACACCGTTTTTAATTTAACATTTAAATTACTGACCGGAAGATGCTTCTACGAACAGATATCTATATTCTAAGTAGCTTTTAATAGAAGTAACAGCTTGAGCAGAGAACCCTAAAAAGTTAAGTATTGCATAAAGTAATTCATGGTTAACCGTATCGAAGGCCTTGGAGTGGTCAAGTAAAATTAAAAAGTAGTTTTTCCTTCATCGGTTTCAGTAAAGATGTCGTCTGTTATATTTGCCAGTGCTGTTATACAACTAAATCCAGGCCTAAAACCTGATTGATGTTCTGGAAGAAGTTTGTAAGTTTCTAGGTGAAGCGTTTTTTGGAAGTGGTGTTACTTTCGCAATCTTCCATGCGGATGGAAAAACGTTGTCTAATATACAGGAATTTATTATGTTTGTGGGGTAGGTCAAGATTTTTGGAAAACACAAATTAGTCATTTGATAATTTATTAGATCGGAGCCAAATGCAAGGGTTTTTTTTCTTTAAAAACAGTTTTTTGGTTTTGGTTATAAAAGTTTATAAGATTTGGAACCTCGTTCGAATCTACACCAGAGTATTTCAGAAAAAAAAATTATTTCGTTTGGTTTTCTGTTAATGATTTATTATTTTTTGTGTTCCCAATGATGTCAAGTCTTTTAAGCCTCTGCCAAAGAACATTTCTGTCAGAACCTGAGCAGAATTTTAGATAGCTTTTCTTTTCATGAGCTATGGTAATGTTCGTGGTGTTATGTAACTGTTTATAGTAGGCCGAGTGTGCTGTATTGCCCGAGACTGTAAACCGTTTGTATGCTGAGTCTTCAAGTTTTATCATTTTTTCAATGTTGTCCGTAAGCCAGGAGGTTTTTGTTTTTTAATTTAAACATGTTTAAGATGGTTTGGTTCAAAATAGCGACTTTTTCATCTACTGTTTGGGCATATAGAATCGGTTGAAAGGGTGTTTGTTCAAGAAGGTTGGAAAATTCATTGTGATCAATTCTTTTAAAATTTCTGAATGTGATAAAAGATAAGGAGTTTTTTCAAGTTTATGTCTAGAGTACAGTGGGTTAGGCAATGACGTGATACGTTTTCGACTTTAATTACTTTAGACGTATATATAGTTATCAATATTTTTGGGAATCATTATCCAGTCTAGCAGAGTTTTTGTAGTTTCTGTTATACGTGTTGGGGACTCTATAATTTGCTTTTGACAGTTGCTTTTATCTATATCTAAAAAATTTACATTGACATCACCACCACAAACAATTTTATTAGCGCATATTGTAAAAACTTTCCAAAAACGCGCCAGTCCCCTTTGCAGACTATATATAACGACCCAACGCAGTATGTACATTTGTTTATTCAAAATTTTATCCAAAGCTGTTCAATGCTACTGTTTGATTCAGACTCCAAACGTTCAAACTTAACCCAGTTTCTTCTATCTAGAAACTACTAAAGGGATAAACTAAAATCTGTCTTAAAAATATTAACGGTCTTGGGCTATAAGAAAATATTTTATATTTGACAAACGGTAAGGGATAGACATAAAAGTGCCAGTGTAAAATATATTTAGCATAGGCAAATTCCAACATTGTAAAAAAAAATACTTGTTTAAAATAACGAGACTGTTCCCATGATGACAACACCGGCAAAGTAAAAATATGTTTTAAAGGCACCTTAATTATTGTTCTATCATTGTACTTAGTTTAATTTTTTTTTATCGATTATTTTCATCGATTATTTATTTTTCAAAATATTCTAATGCAACACTCATCTTGGGAAACCCGGTTATAAGACACCCGATCATTGTCCTGTCTGACTGTTTGTTTGGAGTTTAATATTGCATCAGGTACAAATAAATGAATAAAGCTTTGCAAAACATTTTGAGGATACTAATTTTAGACCTTCACTATCGTCCCGGCGCCAGGTGGCCCAGCTTGCTGGCTCTACAGTCTTTTTAAATGGTCGAAGTATAGTCCATCCTAAAAATACTAGCCTTTCAAAAATGTACATTCACATTAATTCTAAATCAGTCGCTGATTGGTCGAGCACTTTATACTCTGTATTATGCTTAGCCCAACTTCTTGCCGCGACTTTTATTTCTCTTAACTTAACCTTATGCAATTTATAGTCGTTCTTAAAATTTTTAGCCAAAGTATTTCGAGAACCATTGAACCATACATGTCCAGTATTTTTTTTTCAATGGTAATAGCCAAAAAGAGACGTTGTTTGCTGAAAGTTTAAAATTTTTATTGGAACGTTCATTGTATATGAATGAAGAGTTCTTGGCAAATATTTGTGTGCAAATAATAAAACTGGGTGTCATTACCTACCACAAACACAGAAATAGCCTAGTACCCTAACAATTACTTACTATTGGCATTTTGTTTTGGCGGGATTTGCAAGCAATGTCAACTATTTTTATATTGACCGATCGACACTCATGCATATTATAATTAGGGTTTTTTGAACGAGGTCGTGCCTTAATAAGGGAATGTTTTATTTAATTAGTTTTATTGATCGGAATCAATCATATTTTATATCAATCAAATCAAGTGAAGTAAATAATTATTAAAAAGAAAATGCACCATCTATGACTAAACTTATGAACATAGCAAATTTTACTGATGTTGAATAAGTCTCTATTTTTTGTCAAATGTTGCAAAATAGTAGTTTTCACAACTAGTGGTTAAAATAGTGCTCTTTTACAAGTGTTGGTTTAAAAACGCGAGTAAAAAAAAGCAGTTTAGCCACGAGTTGTTAACACTATTTTTTGTAATACCTTTATTAAAAAATTCAAGAAAAACAGGAAAATACTTTTAAAAATCTCGAACGAAGAGCACTTCTCGCAACACACCACCTTTACACTATAAATCAAGGCGGCTGGTAAATGAAATAACAATGGTTTCCATGGCGATGTGCCTTTTTACTCGGTGACGTTCTTCTTCACTTCTTCACTTCTCGCAACACACCGTCTTTACACTATAGATCACGGCGGCTGGTAAATGAAATAACAATGGTTTCCATGGCGATGTGCCTTTTTACTCGGTGACGTTCATTGTTGCGACATTTTAATATTTGACAGTTTGATATTTTGACGATGTTTAAATGATTTTTTCATAAATACTTGGTGAAAACTGGCGGAAATGGCTTCATTCAAGAATAATTAGATTGTTTCAATATTACTATTTTCCGCTATTTCTCTTTAATTTTGGATAAAAAACGGACAGAAATCTTTTTTTGCACCCGAGATTAAAAAGTTTTTTTTGGTGTAGGTGTAGGTGGTTTTGTAGGTGTAAAAAAACTCCTTTTTGTTTACAATTTGTGTTTTTTTTTAGTTATGACCGAAAGCGCCTTTAAAGCCAGAGACATCGGTCTGCGGGCCCAAAAGAAAATTCTCAGCAGGATGGCGGGAAAAAATATAGCCAGGGCCTTTATTGATGACGTCACAGCATCGCTTCTGGATAATTTATATAAGTTAGCAAAAGCATACGTGAGTATATCAATAGAGCTTTTAAATAACCGACTCTGATAAAGTTTTAAAATCGGGCAGGTAAATTCTTGACACACATTTTTGTGAGATTATGAGAATTACCCTGTTAATTTCAAGTTTACTGTTAATTTTCAAGTTTTGTGGACCAATTTCAATTAGACGGCTTGACATTCAAAGGCAGAGATTAAATGGAACTGTTAAGGACCACATCGGCTTCAAAAAGGCCGCGCGTTAAATTTATTTTCCCTTTTTCCATTTAAAACCAAACAACTTACGTTACAAAATCACGTGTATTTCGACTAATAAAATTTTTAAGCATTTTGTCCTCTTATTAAACCCTCGAAATATAGCTTAGTGACCATATATAGCGTGATAATCGGTCATTTACAAGTAATTTTGAAGTTATAATCAATTTTGTTGGCTGGGGTACATTTGCAGCCCGCTTGGCATTTGGTATATCCGCTTTGCAAAATATGAAATTACCGCTACAAAAATAAAGTTTACAAACTGTAAAGAAAACCAAACGGACCAAAGTATTTTCTTTTTGCTCGAAGTCGAACTTGACCCCCTAAAACCACAAGTATCCAGACAAATTTAAAAGGGATACCAAGAAAAGTAGTAGAGACAATTGCTGCTTCAGGAGAACGCGCATATCCCGCCAAACCCAGGAAGCACATTTAATCGCTGCCATTAATCAATCAATCAAGAATTTTTTTTAACTTATAGTCATCAAAAAAAGTCAATTAATGCAACCGGTACAATTATTTCGAACAAAATTTCATCAATATTTGGTATTTTTTCATATGTCGTAGTATTTTTTCACAAAATCTTGGGGTACAAAATGTAGTTTTTAGTTTGAAACTTCTACCCCTTGGTCATACGCGCTGATCAAATATCTTGGGAGCCCGAAGTTTAAATGGGACAACGCAAAATCAATTTTACGCTCGCACAACGCGCATAGCATTTTTGAGGTCCGTATGCTCTTAGCCTCAACGTCATGGTCAAAATGCAAAAATGTCAACTTTGAAAAACGGCTTTTTATGACGGCAGAAATAGTAGCAAGACATAAAGGCTAGCGCATTATAAAAAACATAGCGTAGACAACTTGCGGTTCGGCGAAATTTGAATTTTACCAAATCTTCTCTCATCGTGATCACTGCAGTCCGGTGTCTTAGCCCCAAGAAAGATAAAAAAAATCAAACTTGGATGCATCTGAGATTTTTAGTTTTGCTGAAAGAGGAATCTCTAAGCTTTAAAAAAAGCTTGAGAAACAAGCTCGTATGTCATCCCGTTCGCCAGATATGACGTCATAAAGATTAATGTTATTAGATATTCTTTAGACTACGATAGTTTTAGATTTATTTGTTTTTCAGGAAAAATTCACATGTCATTTATCATTTTTCGACTTGTCGGAAGAGTTCCAGAACCGTATCAAATGGAAAATTGTTGATAAATCCGTAGAAAAATATTGCGGTTTAATTTTATTTGTCTGATCAATATTATATTTCGCTTAGATATTTTTATTTTTTTTGCAACAAAGGTTATAAAAAACATGCATTATGTCATAATGACGACAATTTGATTTGGTTTTTTAGCTAAATATTATTTTATAAAAGGATCTCGGGAAAAACTAATACACGATTTTTGCTACCCCCCCCCACACACATTTCCAACGTGGTCGAATAATCAATTAATGATGCAGTACAAATAATAATAGTTATTGTGTTTTACTCAAAAATTTATTTAAAAAAGAAAAAACTTTATTTTACCTCAGAAAAATTATTGTAATTACACGCACATAATTTAGTACATTTTAATTTATTTTATGCACTTCAGGGATTAAATAGGTACTTTTAAACCCTCTTTTTAGGATCTAAAGTGACACTTTTATTCTCTAAGGGATTCAAAGAAAATTTAATCCCCAAGGGATTAAAAATAAATTTAATCCCTCAGCTTAGGGATTAAAAATAAATTTAATCCCGCAGTTTAGGGATTAGAAGTAAATTTAATCCCTCAGGGATTAAAAAAAAACTAATCCCTGGAAAATTATAATTAAATTTATGGCAAATCAAGCCAAACAGCACTTGCTCTTGCCAAGATTTCATTCTTAGCACCCTTTCTTGTAGTTGACGCACCATTTGGCGTAGAAATAATGTAATTTTAACAAAGATCTTTTCCTAAAGTGCATAAAATAGTATATAAACCTCGGGACTAAAGTGTCGTTTAATCCCTGAGCGAATTTTCGCCGCGGGATTAAATGTGGCACTTTAGTCCCTAGGTTTATAATGTACTATTTTGTGGCTTTTGGACCCAGGCTTAATAGTGGCCCCAGTGGCTTATAAGTTACAATATATTTTTTACGGCGGACATGTTTATGGCAAGTGGGTATTTTTTTAAAGTACCACCATTTTTGGATTTGCAAGAAATGTCAATTCTGACAAAAAATGTGTATACATTGACCCTTTAGCGTTTTTTACAAAAAACGAAAGTTAATAAAATGAATAATGTCTAAACAATAATGATAACAAAACATAAAAATCTAAAAAAAAATATTTTGCACAAAATTTTTACGATTAAAAAAGTTATAACCCGGTTGATAATTTTTTGCAAAAAATAGTAATACATTATTAAGTTCTAAAAGAAATTAAAAACCACAGGGATAGCTTAAGCCAGTGGCGTGCCACTATAGTGTAAAAAGTGTGTAAAAACACTAGACAACTTTTTACTTTTGAGTATTCAGCTTACTCGAGATCTCCACCGTGTTAAATTATTAAGATAATTATCTTATTTCATAGAAAACTTTAATATGCTTGTTTTGTAGAAAATTTAATGGTCCTAATTGTGCTGAAAATTAATTTTCTTTGTCATGTATATGTCAAAAGTTAAAAAAGAAAAATGGCGAAAAAAAGTGGCAAAATTTTAGTACGAGTCTGATATAAAAACCAGCGGTACGCCACTGAGTCCGATAAGCGTATATTTTATTAGCTCAGTATTTGGGAAGTTTTTTAAGCTTTGATTTACTCCTTTGCACTTTTTGTGTCAGATAACTCTAAAATTACTTTTCTAGCAGATTTGTGAAAAAGTACAGCTTTTCCAGTATGTTTTTTTGAAAAGTTTCCGATTTAATTTATTTGTTTGTCCTTGGGGTCCGATGTATGGCGATTCACGTTTTCGTGACGTCATAACTGCTAAACCCGTCTCGGGCGTTTTTTAAAGCTCGAGGGCTCTGCCCCACACACATTTCCAACGTGGTCGAATAATTAATTAATGATGCAGTACAAAAACAAAACTTTATTTTACCTCAGAAAAATTTTTAGACAAAAAAATCTCAGATGCATCCATGTTTGAAGTTTTTTTATGCTAAGACACCGGACAACTGGTCAAAATTCTTAACGCGAAATTTTAGGGCTTAAAATTGGGCAAAAATAAAATTTGCGACTGATACATAGCCTGACTTCAATAAAGAGTTGGCACTATTTTTAACAGTCCTGTATCAAGGTTAAAAAAGGCACACACCATACAGCACACTTCGTCCCAGGGACGTACATTTTATGTCCATTTTACGTCGGTACTTCCCGGGACCAATTAGGGACGTACTATATATTGAAGTTAACCATTATACTTTGTGTTCTTATTCTAAGTTAAGTTTTACGCATCTATGTTCTTATTATTCTATGATCGTGATGACGTAGAAATGTAAGGTTAGGTTTTAGTAATGTCGTTAAAAAGGAAACGTAAAATTGTATTTTACGATATTAAAAGTAACTAACTGAAGCGGTTGCACTTGATTTGATTTATCCTGTATACCCCATCCACACTCTGCCAATCAACAGGTTATGGGCCCAGGCCCGTCCAGTGTCAAGGGGTAAGTTCTAGTACATAAGACAGTTTGAGGCGGTAAAATCAAGGAAATCAAAGCTAGGAAAGTTAGGAAAAATGGCTACCTCACCACTAGTTGTCAAGCCCTTTGATGGAACCAATTTTTCCAATTGGGAATTCCGCATGAAATTGCATTTAGGACACCATGGGGTTGACAAGGTTTTGGAAGTTGATCCCCCAACAGAAACCAAGGAATTGGAGGCTTTTTTGAAAAATGACCTTAAGGCACGAAACTTGTAGGTTCAATGTTTGTCTGACAATGTTTTGGAAATTGTAAAAGGAAAAAAGACAGCCAAAAGTATGATGAATGAATTGAACGGAACATATCAGGCTACAGGACTAGCTAAGCAAGTACAACTGCAGAAAAAATTGAGGAACGTAAGATATACAGGCGGGCCACTCAACGATTTTCTTGTGGAGTACGAAAAGACAGTAGACGAGCTGAAAAGTTGCGGTGGAAAACTTGAAGAATCAGAAATTGTGACACAGTTGCTTTCTGCAATGCCAGACAGTTACCAAACAGTCACAACAGCAATTGCCATACTATTCTGTCAGGCTGGTACTGTTGTTGTCTTAGACTTTGTCTAAAATAAGTTACTTATGGAGGAAGAAAGACAGACAAAGACAGAAGCAGAAAAGCACAAAATGGAAAAAGAACAAAGAATCTACAAGTAGTTAGAGTCAGAACACACAAGATTTTCCCTACAGATGTCATTTTTGTGGTCGCAAAGGACATAAAAGGGTAGATTGTCCTGAATATAAAAAGAAAAATGGCAAAAAATGCTCAGGAAAATGCAATGTGACAGAAGAGAAAGAAGACGAGATAGCATTTATTGCATCTGATGTCATGGTGATGAGCTGTCAGGCAAGTAGTCAAATAAACTTTGTTGTAGACAACGGGGCAACCCAACACCTAGTAAACAAAAAGTTTGAGAAGTACTTGACAGATATTAAATCAGTAAACTTTAAAATCAGTGTTGCCAAAGCAGGACAGTCAGTAACAGCTAAGAAACTAGGAACAATGCATGCAAGAACCCTGGAGGGTAAAGATGTAAGAATAGAAAATGTATTAGTATGTGAAAATTTAAGCTACAACTTATTATCAGTGAAACAATTGGAAGAAAAAGGAAAGAGGATACTTTTTCAAGGAGGAACAGTCAAGATCATGAAAAATGACAACATTGTAGCAGAAAGAAAAACACAAGGAAACTTGTACATGCTCTCATTGATGTTGAACCAAAAAGCTTGTGCTAATTTAGCAGAAAATGAACAGAATTTTTGGCACCGAAGGATGGGTCACTCGTCAAAGCTTCCCCCTACTGAACTTTGTGATGTGTGTTATAAGTTGCTCGAAGAAGAAAAGAAACCTAAAGAAATTTTGGAAGTCATTTCAACCAATGTTTGTGGGCGAATGACACCAGGCCATGAAAATATGAAATATTTTGTGAAGTTTTTGAGAAATTTGAAGAATATTTGGAGATGGTGGAAACAAAATTTGAGAAAAAACCAAAGAGAATGCGGTGTGATAACGGAGGGAATGAAATAAGGAAATTATGCAAAGAAAAAGGCATCCAAATTGAGTATACAGTGCCTAGAACTCCACAGCAAAATGGAGTGGCAGAGCGGTTCAACCGCACAGTACTAGAAAAATCAAGATGTCTGATTTTTGAGGCTGAAATGGAAAAAAATTTTGGTCGGATGCTGTCAGGACAGCTATATACCTGACAAACCGAACTGAGACATCTACACTACCAAAAGGAACAACACCAGCTGAATTGTGGTACAAAAATAAACCAAACCTTAACAAAATCAAGGTCTTTGGGTGTGATGCTCATGTTCATGTACCGAAGGAACTGAGAAATGGAAAAATGTATGAGCAAAGCAAGAAAATGAGAATGATTGGCTATACTACAAATGGCTACCGTTTGTATGATCCAGAAAATAAAAAAGTGGTAGTAGCCAGAAATGTCATTTTTGACGAAAGATCAAAAAGTGTTGAAAATCAAAATAGACTAGAAATCCCAGAAAGTGACAATGAAAATGAAGAAAAAACAAATGAAAACTCAGAAAATAAAGAGTATGAATCAACTGAGGAAAATATAGACAGCATAAAAGATAAAAGAAAACTGGAATCAAGTCCATTGACCTTGACAAGGACAGGAAGACAAACTGTAAAACCCAAATATCTAAGCGAGTATGATACTAACTTAATGGCAGCTTTATCGATTAGTGACTATTCACCCAATGTTCCGAACACATACCAGGAAGCAGTAGCTCAAGGAAATGGCTGGAAAGAGGCTATAGAAAGTGAGTTCGCAGCAATGGAAAGAAATAAGACGTGGGAAATAGTACGAAAACCAGAGAATGAGACAATCATCGATTCAAAGTGGGTTTTTAAGGAAAAAGAAGCAGATGGAAAGATGACAAAAAGGCTAGATTAGTCGCAAAAGGCTTTAAACAAGAAAATCTTACTGAAGAAGTTTATTCGCCATTTGCCAGGATGATGACAATAAGACTACTTTTTTGTCTTAGCGTTGAGTTTGACATGTCAATTATACAACTGGATGTAAAGTGTGCTTTCTTGAATGGAGAGCTCAATGATCCAGTTTTTATGGAAATCCCTGAATTTTAAAAATAAGGACTCTTTTGTGTGCAAGCTATCAAAAGCACTCTATGGACTGAGACAGGCACCAAAATGTTGGTACGAAAAGTGATTTTTTATTTAGCATTGGTCTTAAGCGTTCACAAGTTGATCCATGTTTATACTTAAATATGGATATTTTCTTAGTGATACATGTAGATGACATTTGTATCTTTTCAAAATCTGAGTCAAAATTAATTGAATTAAAACAAAAATTGATGTCAAAATTTGAAATGAGATAACTGGCTAGTCCAAATTTAACATTTAAATTTCTTGGATTAACCATAATAAAAACAGATGACACGCTCATTATTCATTAAAAGGATTTGATCCAAAAAATTCTTTCTAAATTTAAAATGTCAGATTGCAAGGAAAGTAAAATTCCTATGCAACCAAAGTTAAATTTAAGTGTCAGCAAGGATCAAATAATTTTAGATAAAATACCATATCGTGAACTTATTGGTCATTTGATGTACCTTATGCTGGGAAGTCGCCCAGATTTAAGTTTTTCAATTACTTATTACAGTCAATTTCAAAATTGCTTTACAGTGAATCACTGGAATAATCTGAAAAATATTTTAAGATATTTAAAGTCAACACAAAATTTTGGTTTAAAATATCAAAAATCTGATTCTGATTTTGCAAATGACGTAAACGATAGGAAAAGTATCACTGGATTTATTTTAAAAATTTTTGACAATAATGTGTTTTGGAAAACTAAGAAACCATCTATTGTTTCTCTTTCAAGCTGTGAGGCTGAATATATAGCACTATCAACATGTATAACAGAATGTAAGTTTGTTTCTCAGTTACTGTCTGAAATATTAGGATATGGTATTTACGGTATAAATGTTTTTGAAGATAATCAATCCACAATCAAAATGGCGAACACACTCGAAACCAAAAGATCCAAGCATATCGATGTGCGTCATCATTTTATACGTGAATGTATTGATAAAAAGGAAATAGTTTTAAGCTATGTTAAGACAAACGATCAAGTGGCTGATATGTTAACCAAAGCTCTTGATACAAAGAAGTTTTGTGATTTTAGAGATAAGTTGCAAGTACTTGAGTGTTAGATTTAAGTACAAAGTATTTAAAAAAAAAATGATAGTTAACGAGAAGTTTTTAGAAGTAAGGAAATAAGTTTAAGAGTTTAAACAAAGCTATAATTGCGGGGGAGTGTTGAAGTTAACCATTATACTTTGTGTTCTTATTCTAAGTTAAGTTTTACGCATCTATATTCTTATTATTCTATGATCGTGATGACGTAGAAATGTAAGGTTAGGTTTTAGTAATGTCGTTAAAAAGGAAACGTTTTTGGAATTAGTAAAATTGTATTTTACGATATTAAAAGTAACTAACTGAAGCGGTTGCACTTGATTTGATTTATCCTGTATACCCCATCCACACTCTGCCAATCAACACTATATACGTACATTTTAGGGCTACCTCTCAAACATGCAATTACAGACGTACACTGGACGTACATAAACGTACGTACCACGGACGTACACAAGCGTAAAGATGCTACACATAGTTAAATATTGAAACAACTAAACATGGCTTCTGAGCTGCATCTGACATCTTTGGTCTAACATATACACCTCAATATTGCTTATCTAAAAAGAACTGTCACGACTAGGCCGCGTCCACTATCTCTTACGCACTTAATAGTACTACTGTAGATAGCGCCTTCTCTCTCTAGAATTTTAATATGTGATCTGACTGCATCTTTTTTATAACTGCATCGCTTGTCGTTTTTGGGAAATTTACGTTTTTTATTAACCTTACGGCTTATGGAAAAACGATTTGTTTTACGTCCATTTTACGTCGGTATGTCGCGGGACCAATTACGGACGTAGTATGTGCGTACAAACGTGTACGTACACTATACATAAGCGTACACGTTATAAGAGCGGGACGACAGACAAGTAAAAAACCGTTATAAAGTATATCACAATTTTATATAGGTGGTGGTCTAGTGGTAGAGCATTTGTGTCTCACCCGGGAGGCTCGGGTTCAATTCCCGGTGTGCCCAACACTTTTTTTTTTAAATTACCGTTGAAATATCCTTACCTGACCCAAGCCCACTTGCGGTCAATTTACGTCCAGTTTTGGTCCCGCCTAGGACCTAAATTGTAAGTACCTGGAATGTACGTACACAGGACGTATACAAGACGTACATAGTACGTACTGTGCCACAAACCGTTGGAAAATGTACGTCCCCGGTACGTAAATAGTACGTCCGTGTACGTACCAGGGACGTGACGTTCGTCCCAGGTACGTACATAGTACGTACCGTGGCTGTATAGGTATTTTTAGTCGTTTAACACACCTGCTATGAAATTACTGGAGCAGATCCTCGCATTTTCGTGTGAATCCCCCCTCCCATGCCCCCTTGTAGCACTTAATAACACTTCCAGCTGCCCCTCTCCCCCCACTTTGCTGCGTTATGGATGGCCCCTAAGTTGGTTACCTACTTGCTACTATTTCGAATCTGACACCTATAAAGTGGTCATAATTAAAGTTAGTAATAGTAGTAGTAGTAATAGTATAGGGGCGGTCCCTGGGCCTAGCAATTAGGCCTCTTCATGGGCCCTTTCTGCCATACCCCGTTTGCTTTTAAGTGCTGCGCCGATTCCTCTTCGAGCCCGCAAGCGGGACACACGGGATCTCCTGGGCCTTTATTCTTGAACTGCCGGGAGGAGAACTTGCTAGGGAAGTGGGCGTGGTTTACAAAAAAGTGAGATGATGATATCCCAACGGATAAAGGTGTGAAGAGGAAAAGGATACTCCCGTGGGAGCATTCCCTTCCCACACTTTCAAAAATACAGACCCCGCTCCTCTCATTTGCGTTTCTTCAGCCGATTGTGCCCAGTCAGCATCTCTGGTCTTGCCTAAGAGCCATTTAGTTCTGGCTACATTTAGACCATCCACGAATAGCTTGGACTGTCTACACTGACTGTTGCCTCCAGAACGTCTTCAGTTCACTGTTCGCTCATCTGCTGAGCTCACTCTGTACCTGTTTCCCTGTTAATCCCAGAAGAGGTTCCGGTCCAATGTATTGGGTTTCGACCCCTCGTCTGTCAACTTCGTCCGCTTTCTCGTTCCCTGGTATTCCCTCATGACCTGGGACCCACATCAGTGTTACCCTCTTGTCTTGAGCCAGTGTTTGCAGTGCTTCAGCGCACTCCTCCATCAGACTACTGACTATTTTGGGTGCATTTAGAGCCTTGAGGGCAGCCTGACTGTCGGAGCATATGCATATGTCCCTCCTACCATTTTTGACTTCCGGTAAGGTTGCTGTCATGATACTGGCATATACAATGCAGTGGCGTAGCCACATGACTTGGGGCCCCGAGGCAAGGACAATTTATGCCCCCCCCCACTAATAAATGTATAAATGTAAATTTAAAAAAAAATATATGAAAATTAAGTACGTGCTAGGTACCTAAAGTTGTATTTTATTCAAGTAAATAAGATACTACCAAGTTGGTATTTTTTTTGTTGTAAAAAAACAAATATTTATTTTAGTTTGGTAACAATGGTAACTCAACATACTATTAGATATATAATATGGTTTTTTATTTTATTTATCGCATTTTTATTGTTAACATTAACTGTAACAAAGGCAAGTCTTGAGAGATAAATAATTTAAAAGTCCCTTTTCCTCGCTTTTCCATTGGAAAATTCTTTTATTAGTATTTATTATTAGTAACCAACTTTCGTTTCAATTAAAAGTAAAGCTAAGCTGCATCTTCTTTGACTCATTTTTGATCTTAAGTAATCTTTAAATAGTTTTAATTTACTAAACGGCCTCTGAAGAGTTGCCACTGTTACCAACAATATTATAAAAAATAAAAATGCGGCAAATATTTCTTTGCTTTCTAGAACTCCGTATTGCTTAATAATTAGCTCAAAAGCTAAGCTAGATCTGTGTAATGTTAGTAGTAGTAGTAGATGGGCGGCCGTAGGTCTGGCAATTAGGCCACATAATGGACCCTTTCTGCCATACCCCCCGTGCACCCCCGACTGATGCACGTGCCCCTTAGGATGCAAGTTTTCTTTCTCTAAGAGCCTAGGACATAATTTTGCCTGACACCTCTTTGTCGAGGGCAGGGATCTTTAGACTGCGACCGCCGGCTTTACATCCCCTCCGAAGGGTGGTCCCGCTACATGTTAAACTTGCATCTATCTAATATCGCTACCCTCTCAGCAGAACTTTGGGAGTTTTTCCACACTCAGAAAGGTCAAAGTCCAACCAGTCACCCATCCAAAGTGCCCGAAGTCTCAGCCTTCTGCCTTGAAACGTTCCTCGCTGATCAAGAGCGGAGGTCACATCTTTTTGGCATTTGCGCTGTAGAGACCCTAGACTTGGAGGGATTCCGGCTACCTTCTGCATCCAAACTGCCTGAAAGCGCAAGTCAAATCTTTCGACATCTTCGCTGCAGAGTCCTCAATTCGGGATCCCCGGCCGTCCACCATGTGAATCCGACAATTTCTCCGGTCAACCTGTGATGTTAGGTTGGATTAGAGAGGGGGAAAAGTGCAGGCCTAATAAAATTAACATCGGGTTTTAGATGGTTTAGTAAAATAAATAGTTTTATTTACTGAAAATACTGACTGTGCAGTGGGCCCCTTGCTTTGCCGAGCCCCGAGGCTTTGCCTCGGGTTGCTCGATTATAGGTACGCCACTGATATAATGACAGTTAACACTATGAGTGTGTTCGCGTAGAGACCCGATCGTACGAAGAAGGCCTAGTGACGTCAGGGCCTGAGCGCCCGGGTATTTGCGATTCGACTCGAACGGAAAAAGTATTCTTCTGTTATGTAAAAAATAATTAAGAACTCTGAAGAACCTCATATTTTTTATTAATAATGTCGAACCTTCATTAAAATTCTAAATCGTCACACAAAATATACAATCCAACTTTAAAAAATTGTTAATAAAAAACTGGGGTTATGTGTTGCAAGATGCCCGCTGTTCTTGGTCTCTAAGCTCGGACGAAACGGGGCGCGACCCGGGTTCGTCCCGAATGTCAGCTCGAACGCAACAGATCGTACCCCAAACGTCAACTCGAACGGAATAGTGGACCTTCGGGCGCTTGGGGTTTCTACGCGAACGCACCATATAATAGACACTTAAATGAAATATTTTAACGCATCCGTATCGGTACACGTAACGCGTTCGAAACAAGGTCAAAATACGCTACATTTTTGACTTGTTTATGCGATGTTTCGAACGATGCCGGCTTTTTTGAAGGATGCAATGACAGGACTGCTGATTGAAATCGTTGCGTACCTATCACACCCGTTAAAGAAGGCATGAGCAAGTCAAAAATGTAGCGTATTTTGACTTTGTTGCGAACGCGTTACGTATTCCGATACGGATGCGTTTAAATATTTACTTTAGTATTACTTAGTCTTGGACAATCTTCCAGGCGGAGATCTTCGCCATTGAAATGAGCGCAAGTTGGATGATAGATCATAACTGGCGAAACAGATCAATAAAGATACTCTCCGACAGTCAAGTGGCCCTTAAGGCTCTTGAATCCTATAGAACCGTTAGGAGCTGCCAGGACACACTGAATACACATTCACATTCTGGGCATCGGAGAAATGAGACTGCCGACCAGCTGGCGCGCGCAGGTGCCTCCGCCGTCGTCGTTGGCCCCGAACCAGCCCTTGGAATAGCATAAAACGCAATCAACACTGGTCAAGACTGGCACATTCCAAAGAGTTCATAACAGAACGACCCTGCAGGAAGAGGGCCCGGACACTCGTTGAGCCAACACCGTACTTAACTAAAAAGCCTGTTAACTCCTACCGCTTCAGTGCCCTTTAGCCTATTGTGACTGCCATTTTTATAACCAAACTGACAAGTAAAACATGGATTTTCTGTCAGTTTGGTGTCAATATGGCACCGATCATGGGCCAAAGGATACTAAAACGAAAATGAGTTAACTGGCTTTTTAGTTGAGAACGGTGTTCAGTGGACAATGCCAGACTGTCACATTCACAAATGAATCATCAGCATCAGCTGGCCAAATTGCCTTAGTTGCAGAGGCCATTTAATAGTAAAAAAACTCTATTTTTTCATAATAATCCGTCCTGATAAGAATAACTGTGTTTTCTTCTTTTTAGTTAGATAAGAGCACTAAAACGTAAAAATGTACACTTCGCGACACACAAAACGCATACGCCCATTTTATATGCAATATGTCCTTTACGATTTAGCAACCTTTTCTGTCACAAAGTGTTAGAGTGCACTCATTGTCATCTTTTGTTGTCACAGTCTTGTCCAACTCAAAAATGTAACATGTAATGAGAGCTATCGGAATTGGATAACTAAATTTTATTAAAATTGGATGAAGGTTGGTCTGTTCGTCGGATCGCCGATCATTATGGACCAGACAAGAACACTATAGTAAGACTAAAAGGAAAATACAAAGAAGGAACTGTATGACGAAAGGAAGGAACTGGCTTGACCCCAACAGGATCCGCAAGTCACTAATTTCCTGGAAGAACACCCATGTTCCACGGCCAGAGAAGCAAAATTAACAGTTCATTTTCCTGGTACAGTAAAAACTGCACTAAGACGGATAAAGAAGTCGAGGCTGAGATGTCGTGTTGCAGCTAAAACGGCTAAGTGAAGAAAAACTGCAAGCCCGATTCCTTTTTCGAGACATGAAAACGAATTTTGGCGACAGGTAGCTTTTACCTATGGAAAAAATTTTAATCCCACCGAGGACGTATGGGGGCTCATTGCAATAAAGTTATCAAAATTTAATATTCTTCCACGGAATGCTGAACATTTGATGGAGCTAATATTTAAGAGCTTATGAAGAGATCGTTGAAGAAAATCCAAATTTATTTGAAAATTTTTAGAAAAAATAATTCAAACATATGGTGCAATGACCAGATACTGAAGTTAATATTTTAGTTTTATTTATCGATAGGTTTTTTATTTGTTTTTTAATATTTTGTTGTATATAAAACTGGATGGATATTAACCCAAAGCCTTCCAGTTCTTTCTTCTTTGTATTCTCCTTTTAGTAGCACTATAGAGGACTTGTTTCATCCAATTTGACCGGCTATTTGACGAAGGGGCCAACCTTCTTCTAGTTCTGCCAAAATTTGATTAAATTGCTTTATTTATAATAAAAATTTTGTTTTAAAAGTGTTTTACCATTTTTATATTTCGTAAAAGCAACCTTAAAATTATAGAACCAGTAAATATCGGTAAAAATGCTTTCAGACACCTTAACAAAATTTATTTATGTTGTCTAAAACAACACCTGCATAACTAAAAAGCCAGTTAACTCTTTTTCGATTTAGTATCCTTTAGCCTACTATCGCGGTCATATTGACACCCAACTGACAGAAAATCCATGTTTTATCTGTCAATTTAGTTACAAAAATGGCGCCAATCTTTGGCTAAAGGGCACTGAAGAGATGAGTTAACTGGCTTTTTAGTTGAGAACGGTGTTGTCTAAAAGCGTTAACCTACAAAAGTCGTTAACAATAAGCGAGCAAAAATTTAATATATAGACATGCGTTTTATGTGTCAGGAAGTGTAAGTGAAACTTTCCTCAAAAATGCGAGGATTTGTTCCAGTGCCTAAAAATATGTAGTAGTTGTTTAACTTTCGTGGGGAACTCTCAAAAATAGTGCCGACTTTACTAAAGTCAGGCTAGGCTAAATTTATATACCGATAAGACCCTAATGGCGTGGGAGTAATAATTTCCACTAACAAAAATTCTATATATATTTTTAGTCAAACAACAAGAAAGAAGCAGAAAAACTCATCAAGAATATCATAAAAGTGACCATTAAACTGGGAGTCCTGTACAGAAACAATCTACTCTCAGAAGATGACATGCGTCTAGCAGAAAAATTCAAAACCAAATTTAGAATGGCGGGTATGGCTATAATTTCATTTTATGAGGTTGACTTTACTTATGACAAAAATTTCCTTGTTCAAGCATTCGCGGAATCTCAAAAATGTTTGACACAAATCGTTCAAAAACATTTGACAGACAAGTCGTTGAACCGGATGGAAAGTGTTTTTGAATTTTTCGGAAATGAAACGTTTTTGGACGCCATTTTTAGGCGAAATAGCGAGTATAGAGAGGCACTGGGAAGAGTTGTATTGGATCTCAACAAATCTATAGAAAATGGCGACCTATAGTACCGTTTAGAGGACATAATTTGACAGAATACTGACGAATAACATCCTCGCATTAAGTATGCAAATTTATAAATAAAATTCTTGAAGTTATACTTTTGCAATTACACGCGGGATAATTTTTGCTCCAAAAAAAAGGACAAATTTCGATTTAGCCAGCCATATTGCATTTTATTTTGCTCTAGCACCCCTATTTAAAGGAAAGTATGACATTTTTTGTATATCGACTTTAATTAAAATCAAATCTGTAAAAACACCTAACACCTAGTCACTTGGACAAAATGTCAAAACTAATGCCCAATGAGTGCGATATTTTCTTGCCGAAATTAATATTTATTTAGTCAACAAAACTTAATATTTTCTTGTACCTAAATTAGTTAAAACATGATCTCGCAGAGGACTTAGTGACTTTTTTAGATCAACCTCTTTATCAGAATGTTTGACCAATACTCCTTTTCAGAGGTCTCAGCCCTCATGTAAACCATAAACAAACATTAATATTTAGTCGAAAATTTAGAAAAAGTGAATGTTAAATGTTTGATTGGTAAATAATAACATGATTGTTACAAGCTCCTAAATTAATTGTGGAAGGCAAAAGTCGTTCTGGCAATAAGTGAGATCCTTGAAAAATCCTGGCGAAACTCCTGAAAAAATACTTGCAAAATGAAAAATTTTGCAGAATATGTGCTTTTTAATCCTAAAATCAATACCAAATATAAAAATAAATATAGAGTAAAAAGATACTACATATCTTTTATAGAAAATAATATTTTTCCACGAATAGCATAACACAATTAAGTAAAAAAATACTAAATCACCAAGACGTTAATGCATGTTTTGATCATACACCATAGGCGCCACATTTGTTCTGCAATTAATTAAATTCCAAATTTTTATACATGCCTAATATGAGGGACCAGCCACTTAATAAATAAACTTTTGCCTTAATTAGACTACGCTTTTAACTTTTGGTACTAAAAAAAATTATTCACCTTTAATATGTTGACAAAGTTGCAACCGTCCATTTATAGCAGAACAGATGTTAACATAATATGGTCAAAATTTTAACATGTATAACGCCATTGTGCATGATAAAAAATAAACTGTATACTCATGTTAGAATTTTTATCAAACAAAAAAGTTTTAATCTTTGAATAACTTTTAACTTTTTTTGTTTAGTCGGTGAAACTTTTAAACGATTTCATGCATAATTGCTTGATGCAATCTTAGAGAATACCCATGTGCAATCTACAAGGGCATATTGGACTGTATCCAAAATAATGGCCTTTTTACTACAGAATGCGGTCAATCGTTGCTGCAGAACCGGTTTCAATTATTTTTTGTGTGTATTGCCACTTATATTTTAATATAGTCTTTAATTTTTAAAGGTTATTAAAGAAGCTTTGAGTTTTGTTTATTTATTTAAAACTTTTGAGGTCGGAAAACAGAACAACATAACTTTTTCCAACCTTCTTAAATAAAAAAGTTTTTAAATCTCCGTTTACGTAATTAAAGGCCATATGCAGACGTTCCTCAAGGCTCCCTCCTTCTTTCGCCATTAGAATTTACGTTATCCAAGGAAGAAGGAAGCCCTCAGAATGACTGTGAGTGCGGCCCTAAAAGTAAACAAAGAGTTGTTTATCTTTTTATGCAAAAATAAATAACAAAATAATAATAAACAATGAATCGCGGCCAGAAACTTCCTGTGTCGGAGATTAGCACGGGACGCCCGTCCTTGATTCATCTGTGATTGCGCGCGCAAAACAAGGTCCCAGTAATTCCTCCCTGTTCTCGTAACTGCCCCCACCTAATTTTTGGGGCACTTCTACAGGTTAAAGATCGCGAATGTTGCGTTTTTTTTTTCCGTGCAGCCTTTTTTAGCTATCCCCCCTGTACTATAAATATTTTTTTTTTACCAAAAATATTGGAAAAATAATTTAGAGAGAAAATAATTTTTTAAGGGTTCCATACAGCCAGTCCAAACAAGAGACACGTATGTACGAGATATGAAAAGTTTTTAAAATCCACGGAAAATATAGGGTGGCCTATAAAAAATCGCACATTTTTTTTAGGGTATAAATTCGTTACCACTTGCCCGATTTCAAAAATTTTTTACTGGAAAGCTACAGCTTTAGACTATAGGATCCTGTCACCAGGATTGACATTTCGCTAAAATTTAGATGGCGGACGCTTTTCAAAAATGCCAATTTTTCGCCCCTCCCCCTGCCAATTTTTTATTTGCGCCACTGTCTTTCCTGACTAACTTCAGTTAAAAAGCCACACCCTGGACGTGTTCAAAAAGGTATCACTTGTTAAAATTGGTCAATGCACTGTACTAAAATGTAAGAAATACGTTTTATTAAATTTTTTTTTAAGTATATGTAAATAGCGTGCACTGCTCGAACATAGAGTTTTTTAGTTTGTGAAGACTTATGTCGGTTCGTTTTGTAACCTCCAAAAGCTTTAAATAAATAAACAAAAATTAAAGTTCTTTTAAAGAAGTTTAAAAAATTAAAGATAGTGTAAACATATGTAAGTGACAAAAAATAAAAGACAATCTGACACCGGCCCTGTCCCTTGGCAATTAAAGAAAATAGGGAAATTTTGGAACTCTTTTAATTTTACAAAATAAGTGTTTTCTATGTTGGAACCTGGTAATATTTTATTATTTTTAAAATTAAATGCGCCAAAATTCTCTAAAATTAACCAGAAAAATAACCACAACCACAACGAAATGGATTCGTAGCTTACGGCAGTGGAGTGGTTAATTACCACAACCGCTACAAAGTGTCAAATAAGCATTCCGAAATATCCCTGTTGTCTGCGTTCCGTTACTTCTGTTATTGTCATGACTTATAGAATTTTTTGTTTAAAAAAAGGCAAAAATCTTCAAATTTTGTTGCAAAGAGGGAGTTTTGAGGGCAAATTCGGATACCTAAGCAATAAAGATGGGTGAAAAACATAAACAAAACTCTGAGAATGTCCAGAAGCAATTGTGCATGAAATCGGCTCTTTTTTTATCACTTGTTTTTGAAATTTTAGTTAAAAGATTAATTAACTAGTATAAAATTTTCGTCAGTAATGTAAGTTATTCAAAAGTTAATAAAATTCGTTTTTTGGGACACAGGACACGAAATATTGTGTGTTAAACCCGTAGCTATAGCCATATATTTGTAATATTATATTCTGACTACTTTATTGAAACCAAAAAGATTAATTTTAGTATTTTAATTATATGAATAATAATTAGCTGTTTTATTAAGCCCTCGACCAAACAATGATTTACAGGACAAATCAAATTAAACATAATTTTACTCCATATTGAACTCAACTTAAAAATTATCAAGCCCCACATACTGAGTTGTTTAACAATTATGTACAATATCAGCAGGGAAAAACGATTTCTAAATACCTAAAATACACTTTTTATTTTATTGGCAAAGACCAAGACCAAACTTTAAAAGTAGGAATTGCCAATCAAGTTTAGTGCAATTTAAAGTATAATCAGACCCGATCTAGAGGATCAAATCTCAACAAAATTTTGACGTGTCCTGAAAAATTATTACCCTGTTGTGTGTTAGATCTTACCGGATACATTTCGGGTTTTTAAAATCTAGTACTATACACAATTATTTTTGACGAAATATTTAAACTTTTCTTGCCATATCAAGGCCCTAAAAGACTCAAAAATGTCGTTTTTGTTTTTAAATATTTATTTTTAGGTACTTATTAGTCTTTTTATTATTTTTATACCTGCCGTGAATACTAAGTCAGACGTTATTTTTAGATATGTATATTAGTTAAAGCCAAGACGCCTTAACTCCATCCGCCACCTATAAGGATGCTAATAGGTATGTCTAGCTTTTATTTAAACGCATCCATATACTTAACGCGTTTAAACAAAAACCAAAAGGCACTACATTTTGTCTTTGTTTTCAATCTGTTAGTTAAAAATCGATATACGGATGCGTTTAAAAAAAATAGCTAAAAGTACCTAATTTCTGTTTCGAAATATCAATCTTGCAGAAACTCAAAATTCTAAAAAAAACAAATTCAACCCTTTAAAATATGAAAAGTTGACGTTAATTTATTACCTGGAAGATTAAGGCCCCTTGAGTTGTCAAAAGCAAAGATCACTTTTACAAAAAGTAGTAAATGTTTGTGTACATTTGTTTGTTTAACTAGAGTTTACCTTTCAATGTAATTTATTTATTTATAACTTATTCATTCACTGATAAAAATAAATGTAACTCAAATAAAATAATGGTGACCTTAATATTAATTTTAAAGTATTGACATGTAAACCTCAATTTTAATACGACGGGACATTTAAACACATAGACTGCCGTCAATGCCATTATCTGACAAGTGGTCCAATTCGACTGGGAAACAAAACAGTAAATTAAAATCCAAAAAGGATATCGCCCTTTTTAAATGGAAATTTGTATTCGGTAGAATTGCCTGATTTTCCTATATCTTGATGTACTCGTCCTAAAATTTTTGTTTTATTGCGCCAACTCTCTACTCTTCCCAGAAGTACCCGAAAAGTGACGTCAAAATCATCGATTTCGCACTTTTTAGCAATTTTTGAATTATTGTACTGACCTTATTTGCAAACCGATTAAAATCTAATTTTCTTCTTTGAATTTGCCATGACTGCCTTTTTAAAAATAAAATTTTAAACGTCAAAATTGGACTGCCATCTTGGATCCGCAATATTAAACTTTTTTATTTCTTATCTGATTTAAACAAAACATTCTCTAAATTATAAAATGTTTCCAAGACACCCAACTGTGACAGGAAACTGACAGATATCAGACTCCATCTTGTGTTGGCCATATTGAACTTCGTTATTTTTTGCCCGATTTAAAAAAAGCTTTTGTTGCCATAAAGCGTTTTCAACAATATCCAATTTTGATCCAAAATTGACATATGTCAGTAACCATCTTACAAGGGCCATATTGAACATCGTTATATTTTGGATATTGTTAAAAACGCTTTATGTGCAACAAAAGTTTTGTTTACATCGGACAAAAAATAACGAAGTTCAATATAGCGACGCAAGATGCAGACTGATATCTGTCAGTTTTCTGTCACAGTTAGGCGTCTTGGAAACGTTTTATAATTTAGAGAATGTTCCATTTAAATCAGATACGAAATAAAAAAATTCAATATGGTGGATCCAAGATGGCACTGCAATTTTGGCATATAAAATTTTATTTTTAAAAAGACAGTCACGGCAAATTCAAAAAAGAAAATTAGATTCTGGTCGGTTTGCAAATAAGGTCAGTACATAATTCAAAAATTGACTTTGACGTCACTTTTCTGGTACTTCTGGAAGGGGTAGAGAGTTGGCGCAATGAAACAAAAATCTTAGGACGAGTACTTACATATAAAAAAACAGGCAGGTCTTTGTTTGACAATAACTAAAGTATCATTCTAATTAGTGTGAAAAGTTTATTTTTCCCGCACGCGACTGCCGTTGACCCATTTGAGTTTCCTATTTTTTTAATTTTTCTTTAATTTTTTTACTTGCGACCGATTTGCGACAGCAGATACATTTATTTATATTTTTGTTTGTAAATAGTTTAGAAGTATATTATTTCTGAAAACAATAAATTGAATTGAATTGTGTTAGCATCAATATTTTTTCTGTGACCGCTCGACCATAATAAAAAATCCAAACTGCCTTGCCTAGACAACAATAAAATGAAACGTTCGTAGAAGTTTCTCTTTTCTAGAAAACACTGAGAAAAACTACTTTGCGTAAACTTTTGCTTCTGCAGCACTTTCCCGCAGTCTGCGGCAAAAAATTACCCCGAGACATTCCCGGACACTTTCAAACAACTGTGTGGGACAAATGTTTTTATATTTTTCTTCTGTCTGGAAGTAGGGCAATAAGTTTTTTTAGCCAATTTGAACGAAATTTGGTAAGTAGAAGGGTTGTTCTTTGTTTTTAGAAACATACAATTTCCCAAAGGTGTTATATTGAGGTGGTCGTTCATTAGAAATAGGGAATATTTTTAACCAGCACCTCGATTTAACTTTTTTTTATATTTAGACCTTTTCGTCCAATGTAGGACCAATGCCCTTTGCAAAGCTAAGTTAGAGTAAGTATGAAAAATTGCATGGACAATCACTAGCCGGAAATCGAACCCAGGCCGTTCGCGTGGAAAAGGATATAAAAACCACTACACCTACCTCCATAAACCTAGCGGGCTCACCTCACAAAATCCAAAATTATGTGCTTTTTATGAGCTAATTTCGTCCCCTATTAAAAAATACTGTGTCGAGAAAATTAAAAAAAAAAAATACTTTTTAGCTTTAAAAAAAATGTGGGCTCCCTAGCTTTATATAAACCTAGCAAGCTTACCCTTAGATAAAGGTTAAAAATATTCGTTAAATATCTCAGAATTATGTGCTTCTTGAAAATATAAAAAAACCTAACAGACCCAACCAACCTTAAATAAAGGTTAAAAATATCTGTTATATCTCAGAATTATGTGCCCCATAAAAATAGAAAGAAACTAAAGATTTTTTACTTTTTCTATTATTTAAAAAAAAATAGTGGGAGCTCGCTCCGTTTTTATAAACCTAACAGGCCAAACCTTAAATAAAGGTTTACAGTATCACTTAAATATATCAGAATTATGTGTTTCTTTTGCAAAAAAAACAAAAATTAAAATATTCCATGTTGCTGGAAGCAAAAATAAAAATTAATTATTCTGAGGTATACTAGTTAGATTAAAAATTGGAAAAACTCTTGAAAGGAGCTTAAATAACCGTTTATTGGCAATTTTTTCTATTCCCTATTTTATTTAATTATTTACATAAAAATAAATTTCTCTTTCTTAAATTTTTATTTTCTACTAATTCAACACAAAATAAATAAATAGTAATGCATACAAACAAATAACAAATTCAAGAGCATTGATTAACAATACTGAAAAGAAAATATAAAGCTTAAATAAGTATAGATTTTTTAAACTTAAGTTTAAAATTAAAATATAAGTTGTAGCATGTAAATTGAATAGACGCTACCGTAGATATAGGACAAAATAAATTACCTAGTAAATTTGGTAACAAAAAACTGAGAAAATGCCCATTTTCATAATTGTTCTATCACATATATGTAATAATGTGATTATATATGCGCTACATTTTTGTTCGGTTTAATTTTTTTAAATGTTTGTTAACATATAGGTAAAAACTTACATTTTCAAAAATCAATAAATTACTATCATCTTAATTTTTATCACCTCACTAGTTTTTAAACTATATAAAGACAATAAATAAATTAGTTTAAAATAAAGTTGGGTCCACTCAAACATCTCTAAATTCTATCTGTCGCAAAAGTATGTTCTTGATGTAATCCAGAAAAAACGTAATAAAAACATTTTTTAAAGCAGGACTAAGCTTCTAACCTGCAGCAGAGAAAACGATTCCGTTTTTTTCTACCCTCTATAATGCAGGAAATTTTACGATTTCGTTTAGGATCAACTTAAAGTGACACACACACAGAATGTTACATGATGGGAAAAATAATAACTAAATATTTTAAGTAAATAAAATAGTCGGGACAATCGTTTTATCCGATAACTTGATAAACAAATCATCTTGATATAAAATAAAAATATGCAAGCGCTGTTTCAACGTAACTCATTCTTGCCTGTTTGGTACAGGTAAGAATGAGCCTTTTTTGCGACTAAGCATACCATGTAACAACTTCAGATATTTTTTGATTTAATATTAGATAAAAAAAAAATACCATCATTTTGTTATAGACTGCTATTGTTATTGTACTAATTTTTGCCACGTTTTTATTTATTCAACTCTATAGAAATTCTTCTGTACTTTTTAGTAAGTAAAAATGTATGGACCTTCGAGCGCTTCTCCAATTCGAAAAAGCTATCAAAATTGACTTTGACGCCTGTATTACGCAGCCGCGATCTTTTCACAGATGGCGTTCGTGAATTCCGAACATTTCGCCTTACCACCCAAGTCGCCCGTCAAGTATTTGGCCTCCTTGATTGTGTCAAAGCAGGCCCTCTCGATGATGGCTGCTTTATCGTTGAGTTGCATATACCTGAGCATCATGACAGCTGACAAAAGAAGAGCTGTGGGGTTGGCTAAATCTTGACCTGCGATGTCGGGGGCCGTACCGTGCACCTGAAGTTAAACAAAATAAATAATGGATTTACTAATAAAATAACACGAGGGTCATTTCATGATATGATTTCGATAATTTTTGGCACATTTATTCTAACCATAAAGGGAATGAAAAATCTGAAATATGAAATTTTTTTGACCATTACTTTTTTTTTAAATTAATTCTTGAACATCACAAAAACTACCAATTTTGCTCAAACATGTACTTAAAGAAATTGAAATATCTCGATAACTACTTAAACTTGGACAGTGGTTTATAGCTTATTTTAAAGGTATTTTAAATACCTTTCGAATGATGTATCACCTGATATACTTTTACTTTATATTAAAAAAAAATCTTTTTTTTTAATTTTTGAAAAACAAAACAGCATTTTTTCTTTTTTATAAAAATTTATTTTGTTTCTGGGTATTTCGCCAAACTATTTTCAAAATTTCAAGATGGAGACTTATGGGTTCATACAAAAAATATATTTTAAAAAATTTTGAAATTAAAAAAAAATGAGGACACTACCAAATGTACAGATACATAAAAAGATTAATATCTTGAGAACTGTATACCCTACAAAAGCGAGTAATACCTTGTTTTATAGGTAGTTTCAAGTCCATTTTGATAAAGTATCAAATAACCTAATTTTTTTTTTGAAAAATTGTTTTCAAAATTTTTAAAATAATTTTTTTTGATGAACCCATCAAGTCTCCATCTTGAAATTTTGTAAATAGTTTGGCGAAATATCCAGAAACAAAATATATTTTATTTTCAAAAAAATAAAAAATGCTGTTTGTGAAAAATTTAACGTTTTTTTTATTTAATTTTAAATACCTTTAAAGCAAGCTATAAACCACCATCCTAGTTTAAGTAAGTATTAAAATGGTAGTTTCTTTTGATTTTCAAAAATTAATTAAAAAACTAATGGCCAAAAAAATTTGGGATTTTTCATTTCCTTTATGGGTAGAATAAATGTACCAAACCTCTAGTTGATTTGATATGACCCACGAGTGTTTTTGGTCCGCACATATATAGTATTTGGTCGTGCCAATTTACGCACGCATTTTGGTTCGGAAAATGTCACTTTCCCACACTAAAGTGTCATTTTATTGAACATTGCTGTCTAAAAATGATGGTTTCACAAACATTTCGCAGTTTGGATTTTTTAGTACCGTTTTTTTGTCCGTTCGATGGCGAAGTCGGGCGGTCGTAGAAAAAATGTTGGTCCTCATGCGTAAAATATCTTTTACGCCCTTGCCTGCTTGCCCGAACTCCGCTCCATGTCGTTCGTGTCAACGACAGTCGCGTGCGCGACAGATCAACTTTCCTCACTAGCTAGGATAGTAACTATTTACGCACGCACAATTTTTTTCACGAACTCAACGCTCGTAGAAAAAATGTTGAATCTAACACGTTCGGAAAGCATCTTTCTCGAACTAACGACTTGCCGTAATCCGCTGGCGCGTTATTCGAGCAAACGCCAGAAAACTATTGTTTTCTATGGGTTTCTTGGGTTCTAAGCGCCACACAGTGTATTCATACCAAGAATACATCGTCGCTGCGTTCACCGTGGTACACGCAGAATGCGTGGAAACTTGTTCGTTTTGTGTCGTTGCGCTAACGGAAATTATTCCCGATTTCGAATATTTGGAAATATAAAACTTTATTTAAACATATGTTGCCATGGAAGGGATACCTACAGGTAAGGACGACTTATTTTAATAATTGTCATTAATATAAAAATTACGTTTTAGTTATATAACCATATTAAGTTTGCAGTCCATTTTTAAACATATTTATTTATTTGTTAAAGAATGTTCGTAAACTTTTAGTTATATATCGGGCATAATCGAGTACTGAAACTTTGTTCTCAGTTTAGCTGAAACAATACTCTAAGTCTCAAATATAAAATTTTGCGATGTTAGCTATCTAAAATATTGTGATCTTTGGTGATTTTGCCCAAAACAAAAAACTTGCTCCAATTTTATTTTTTTATATATATCTTGACATTTGGGACAATTATGAACATTTTTAAGTTGAGTCGTGTCTGTCCGTCGGTTGGTTTGTCTCAGTCTCTATCTCTGTAACAGCAACGCTCATATCTCAAAAACTACTTTGTTTTGAGAGAGTTTGAGCTCTAGTTCTTCTAACTTAAAGATCGTTAATAGTAGTTTACATAACAAGCATGTTATGATCGTCATTAAACGCGAAGATGAAGTAAGTTTGAGACGCGAGCCGCAGGCGAGTGTCTTAATTTATCTGAGCGTACTATACCGTACCTACGACCAATGAAAATGTTATCATAAATATCAGAAAGTATTAAAAATATCAAACGCGAACATTGCCAAGCCAACAACCTTCATAACCTGAAGTTTGAATGACGTTCTATCTAAAACGTCAAAACAAATAGGTTACTAAGGGACTTTTCATATATCTTTTTAAAAACAAGGCCTTTTTTTCTTAAAAATGCTTAATATGTCAATTTAACGGAACTTATTTTGGTTAAGTACAAAAATTATATTGGAATTATTTACGTTTAATAAATATTAATTGTCTTAAAAATATAGAAAAATAATTCAAACTTTTGCGTCAATTAGTGCTTTTATAAAATAAACTTTCATCGCTTGTTACGCCATTTTGTGGTTTACGACTAAACTTATTATTATTATCCTAGGCGCGTAAATGGTCCATTACAGTCGTGTTGGGACGCTCGTTAAATAAGCATTATGGGTTGGTCGTAAGTAAAATCAATTTCATACCGGACACGAAAAGGGTGGGGGCTCGGGTTTTTGTTAGTATTCACCTGATGACGATTGCAGACACATAAGCATTCGAAACTTCAACTAAATCGGATGTTTCCGACAACGATCGCGAGATCGTATAAAAAGCTCCGCCTTCATAATGGAAATGTGCCGCGCGTACAGAAACACAGGGTTGGGCTTCCGATTTTTTTTGGTCAATTAAATTGAAAATATGTAGAGAAAACTGACAAAGTGGATGAATATGTAAGGGTGTCAGAAACTTTGGTCAAATATGTAAATATGTTTCGATTATGGACGCTGCACAGGAGAAACAAAAACTAATGATTTTTTTTTCTACTAGTTGGAGCTTTCGCATAAGAATCAATCAAATCCATACGAAAATTAGTTTTTCTATTTGACATATTTTAAATTCTTCCACTAGCAAACAAAAACAACCACACAAATTACAGAACAAAAAATAGATTTCTGAAGGAAAACAGGAAAATTTTTACGCACTTTTATTATAAGCAAAAAAAGTCTCTAACCCCCCTTTTGCACCGAATATTTTTTTCTGTCGGTGGAAATGGGGGTAAGAGCCGGTGTAATAAGGGTCAAATTAAACAACAAATACACTGGCACGTTTTTACATCCTCATTGGTGCGGACAAAAATACGAGTATAGCTCAGACAAACGTAGTGACTCTCTGTTTTTTAAATTTACTCGAGAATTTACTAAACATTTTGATTGTACCAGGTTTATTTCTAAAATAATCATAAACAGTTGCACACTATTATTCCCTGACTTTTAGGTCATTTTTGGGTTTTTACTGATTTTTAGGTCATTTTTGGGTTTTTACTGACTTTTCCCTGACAGAATATAAATTCCGACTTTTCCACACAGCCAAGCGGCTCTCAGGCGCTGAAGGCATCACGGACTGGTGGAAGACTGTGCTGGTGCACTTCAGACATGGTCCAGCAACAGAAAGATGATGTTTTTGTCGGTTCCGGAGCAAAGGAAGATTCCAGGCCACGAGAAGGCGGATGAACTCGCCAGTATTAGAGCCTATGTGGGATCTGGACCTGCACCAGGGATGACAAGACGACAAGAGAACCAGTGCAGAGTAAACTCAATGAATCGACCTATAAGACACTTAAAAGGTCATAAAGCCAAGAAAAAGCGTGTAGATAGTCTAAGGAATTTGTGGAAGTACGCAGACGCAGTCAAAAGTAGATGGCTACTGGGACGATGAACCGGTTAAGGTAACATCTCTTCCGCATGGGTTTGGAGACCTATGCAAGAGTAAGATAGAAGATATTCTGGACTTTGTGAAAATAACGGGTAGGCCAGGTGGAGCCACCCCATTTCTACTACTTCCACAACTACTACTACAGAGGTGGGATTCTACAATTCTCGTTGAATCGTCGGAAGTCTTTGTCTTTATCACGGCAAACAACAAAGACTTCCAATTCAACCTAGTCGCATTTGCATGGTAGAATCTGGCTGCAGTTTTCTGTTATAATAACAAAAAAATATACTTATTAAAAACCTCTGGCAAATATCAACAAATTCAACTTACCGATTCGAACAGCGCTCCGTTAAGGCCGATATTCCCTGACGGCGTCAAACCCAGACCGCCCACCAATCCGGCGCACATATCTGACAATATGTCACCGTATAAATTTGGCATGACCAAAACGTCGTACTTTGACGGATCTTGGACCATGTTCAGACAAACCGTATCCAGATACCTCTCCTCGAATTTGACTTCAGGGTGTTTGTTTGCCATTTCACGACAGCATCGGAGAAAGAGGCCATCTGACATACGCCTGAAATAGGTTAAGAAGAATAAGTGTGCCATCAAAGAAATTTTTTTAAGGCTACGACTACATGATTCTACATTAGACCTAACACGTTGAAAACCCAAAGACTCTACTACATTTTTAACTTGTTTATGTCATGTTTCCAACGAGGTCTGCTTTCATGAAGGAGATGACAGAAAAACTGACAGCAATCGATGCGTGCTTTGGGATGGACGTAACGATACATTCATCAGTCCGTACGCATCGATTGCTGTCAGCTTTTCTGTCATTACCGTCACTATGAAAGCGTCTTCGTTTGAAACATGGCATAAACAATTCAAAAATGTCGTGTGTACCAATACCGATGCGTTGAAATATTTAATTTAAGTGTCTATTATAATTATCTGCTTTAAAGTTATAAACTATTTGGGAATAAGTTTAAGAGAAATCGAAGAGAAATTACATAAAGAAATTGAGAGGTGATAAAGTAGATATATTAGTCCTAGTAGTAGATGCCAAAAATCGGGTAATTTTATCATTCAATAAAAAAATTAGCCAGAAAGAAATTGTCCATATTTAAAAAAAAAAAACATAAAACGTTCAACTATATATTTTTGAGATGGACATACCCCTAGCTTAAATAACATATAAAAATACAAATCTTCGATTTAGCTATTTTTTGGGGAGACATTTTTGGGGGCAATTCTTTTTTTTGGGCCATCTCCTATTTTTATACTAAATTTTAAATCCTTATAAAATTTGCTTTTTAAAGATACCCCATCATATCATAGGGTTCGAATATCTAGTTTTCGAGATACTTGCAATCAAAGTCTTAAAATTTAAATTTTTAAAAGCAATTATCTCACAAACTAAATACCAATGCTTAATTCCAAAAATGTTACTACTGGTAGATTCCCTCGAAAAAACCTCTTTAAAATGACAACCAACATTACAGGGTATTTTATTTAGTTTGTGAGAATCGCTATCAAAGAATGAAATTTTAAGACTTTGCAGATATCTCGAGAACTAGATATGCGAACCCTATGATATCAGGTATCTTTAAAAAGCACATTTTATAAGGATTTAAAATTTGGTATCAAAAATAAGAGATGGCACAAAAAAATAAAGATTGCCCCCAAAATGTCCTCTGAAAAAATAGCTACATCGAAGATTTGTATTTTTATATGTAATTTAAGCTGGGGGTATGTCCAACACAAAAATATACACTTACTACATATACACGGACGTAAAAAGTCCCTCCCTCCTGCTAACTCTTAAACGGATTGAGGTATCGACTTCAAATAAAAACCATGTTTAATGATAACACTTTTGCACACTTTTGCTTACATGACGAGCAGGAAGTACGAGCTGTGATGATTTGCGCTGCAGTGGAGGAAAATCGAAAGTTAACTAGTTACCAAATTGCCGAAGCAGTTGATACGCCACTAACTTACGTGTTCTCAAAAAGAATGGTTATCATTCTTACAAAGCGTCAAAAACGCATCAAATTTTTCCGGAGGATAACAATCGTCGTATGGAATTTTGCGAAACAATGATGGAAAGGGCTAAGAGGGGGGCTGAGATCTATTCTTTTGACAAATGAAAGCACTTTTCCATTAATGAATCGTCATAACCCAATGCAGGTTCGATATTGGTTGAGGGAAAATTTGTATTTGTATTTTGACGTAAGACCACAGTATTCCCAAAAACTAAATGTTTGGGGGGGGGGGGTATTGTAAGGGAACACGTAATTGGGCCATTTTTTATTGACAGCAATTTGAATGGTCCTAGATACTTGGATCTACTGCAGCAGCATATTATTCCAACTGTTAGGTGTGAGATTTGGTGAAACATAGTTCCAACAAGATGGTTGTCCCGCTCACAATGTTGGCCTTGTTAGGGAATATCTTGATAATGTGTTTCCTAATCGAGTTATAAGTACACGAGGAACTATTTTATGGCCAGCTCGATCACCCGATCTTGCTCCTAATGACTTCTATCTGTGGAGTTATATCAAAAATAAAGTTCAGGGCTAATAATTTGGAAGAACTTCGGATTAAAATTGAAGAAGCTTTTCAAACTATCACCCCTAACATGCTTAGAAAAGTTAGAATGGGTTTTTATAATAGGCTCGGATATTGTCTAGCCGAGCAAGGAGGACTTTTTGAACATTTGCTCTAATTTTTTTTTGAATGATTTTTGGGTTTTAGAATGTATTATTTTATTTTCAGAAATCCCTTTTTAAATTTATCAACTCCAGAGCTTAGGATATCTGTAAAGATAATTATATCTGTCTCCGTAGAGACGCTTAATTTTCCTTCAAATTGAAGGTACATCTGCCGATTCTGCAATTTGACAGATGGTTGTCTTTTACATGAATCCTGCGTCATACCTTTTCATCATCATTTCATCTCCTAATACCTAGCACCGTACTGATGAGCACCACAAGTGCGAAATCCGGATCTACGGTTACCATTACCTTTTTTGAGGGAAAGCTCGCTATTCATTGATTGTGTTATCCATTTTTAGTTTTAAAAATGTATTATTTCACTTAAGAACTTACCAATCTGTTTGCAGAAATAAAACAAAATAGTAAAAACAAAATAAATTTCCAAAAGATAACACTGCAGGGTGCTTCGAATCCACCTCGGTCGTACGATACCCCCTATGTTCGCAGGAGCCTGAAGCTCATTGTATAGAAGATAAAGTAAAATTACAGTACACTATAGTGTGTGTACTGAGAAAACTTAAAAACCGAAAAAACACAAACACTTTCGTAATCAAAAATGAAAACAAACAAAAATAGCGTCAGGATTAAATTCAATCCAACGCACTTGCGCAAAACGGGCGAATATTTTTATTTTCATGGACTACTTGACCATGATATGTTGCCAACAAAATTGCCACTTCCAGGGCGTGTATAATTTAAGTATATGGAAAATCCCAACAGTAGGGCACTAAAGAGGTATTATAGCACTTTCGGTTTAGGTACTCTCAGATCGATCCAGTGTACAGTACTGACGTCACGAGTCTACCAGCGGGTGTTCTGAATACCAACCGGAGTGCTCTCACAGAGACCGATTATCGAACCCGCCATTTGCTCGAAAAATGACATTTTAACCTCTCTCCCATAGCCCATAGTCAAATCAAGAAGTCAATATTTGTGAAATTAGACAGCCGTTTGAAAAAGACGCGAGTCCACAAACAGAATGTTATTTAAAAAAATAAAAGTAGTCTAGCCGTTTATACTTAGCCTTCAAAAAAAATTTTTTTGGACAAACATTTCTTCCTCCTCGGAGGAAGTAGAAGAGTTGAGGAACAATTCTTTAATTTCAATATACTTTCTTTTTCTGATCTATTTTGTTCTGTTTTGACCCACAAAAAGTTTACAAAAAGAAAAAAAAAGACAAAAATGTTGTCAAAAACCTCGCGATTTTGCGGGAGCAGAGAGATCGATCTACTCGGAGTAGGAATACATAATTGAACATCCAAATTCCTTTCGGATCGATCTTGGAGTACGAGAGAGTGGTTGTAGAGCCATAAACGAAAGTGCTATTAGTTAAGTGGCTTTTGAGAATGAAAAAAATGTCGAAATAACGAGATAAAAAAATTAAAAGATTATTAGGTAGGGTAAGTATTAGGTTATCCAAAGGAAACTCTCCATGCCTTTATGCGGGGGGATAAACAAAACCTAATAGCAGTTTCTGTTGGTAAAATTGGTGAGCCAATCATAGTGCATTTGCACTGGTAAAAAAATGCGTCAGTGCAGTATGAGTGCAGTTTGAACGGAACATGAAAAAAACTGAACCAAAACTAGAACACCCGTTCATTCAAACACCTCACTCAATGTTTATATGAAAGTAACTTAAGACCATTGAAAATAGTTATTTACCTAATGAGAGCGGAAATGGGATACTGAAACTTTCATTCATAAAACTAAGATCTATATAAAAAAAAATTAATTGAAGTGTTGCTCAAATGTCATACGCATCCATAGCGACAGTCACCATGCACTGAAAATCAGCATCTAGAGCGTACTTTCAGTCATTTTAATCAAAATGGGTAGTAGTAGTAGTATTCTTTACGAAGTTCAGTATATAGGCCCATTTGAGCGAGTGCAGCTCTTCTTCCTCTATCGTGGGAAATCTCAACTTCAGCTGCCTTGATCTGGCATATGCGTCACGCTGTGTCATCAAGTGCTACGCGATTCCTCTTCGAGCCCGCAAGCGGGACACACATGATCTCCTGCTACTCTTATTTGCATCTGATGTTTGTTGAGCCGATTGTGCCCAGTCAGTCTCCCTGTCAGCAGTCCAATGTCCTTTCGGGTCTTGCCTAAAAGCCATTTAGTTCTGGCTACATTCAGACCATCCACGAATAGCTTGGACTGTCTGCACTTTGACTCTTACCTCCAGGACGTCTTCAGTTCATTGTTCGCACATTTGTTGAGCTCACTCTGTACCTGTTTCTTTGTTCCGGTTCCGGTCCAATGTATTGGGTTTCGGCCCCTAGCCTGGCAAGTTTGTCCGCTTTCCCGTTCCCTGGTATTCCCTCATGACCTGGGACCCACATCAGTGTCACCCTTTGGTCTTGAGCCAGTGTTTGCAGTGCTTCAGCGCACTCCTCCACCAGACTACTGCCTATTATGGGTGCACTTAGTGGGTCCCTCCTGCCATTTCTGACCTTGGGTAGGGTTGCTGCCATGATAATGGCATACACCTCCGCTTGAAACACCGTAGCGTGTTCTCCAATTGGATAACTCTTCTTAACTTCTAGGCTTTCCGCGTACACTCCTACGCCTGTTGTTTGCCTGGCTGACAGTTTAGATCCATCCGTGTAGCAGACCGTCGCCTCTCTGCTTAATTCCGTTCGGAATTCTTCCCTTTGCCACTCATTCCGTTCCGGTATTGTGACCTTGTACTTTTTATCGAACCTCCATGGTTTAAGCGGTGCTTTCGCTGGCAGTCTTAGGAGGGGAAACTCTATCGTCACCAGTCCCCCGACCGCCAGATGTCCCTCTCTTTCCTCCCTGCCCTTCCCTGGTCCCTTAATCGCAGGTGCGTCGCCATCGCCTCCTTCTTGATCCAAGTTGGAAGCGAGGGGAGACCCAAGATTGTTTCCAGAGCGTGGATGGGAGTCGTCCTCATTGCGCCATGAAAATGGGTAGAATTCAATTCAATTCAAAAGTAGCTTTAGTCTGTACAAAAAATACCTTGACAAAGCCATGCTTACCTACATAATACTACCTAATCAGTATTTTACTTATTAAATAAACAAAATATACCTGGTTCAGAGAAAACTCCTTAGCAAAAAATAACCACTGTTTATTTACAAAATTTTCCAACACCCGACATAACCAAAGCAATGAGTTGGAATAAATTCCATATCGTTCTAAACGTTAGAGAGGGAAAGCGACGGATATATGTAAGGTGTGACGCAGTCGCGAAAACAAGCTAAATGAACAGGCGAATGGAAGAGCGAGCACCGGATTTGCCGCGGTCATTGTTGAACCGTGAGCATGCAGTTGATGTACTTTGGCTGTTGAGTGATCGATTCTTCTCGCGGCTTCGACAATTAGGTCCCAAGAAAAGTAAATATTTTCTCAGATAATAATATAACCAAAGTCTCCGTAAGTATCGTATATCTTTTCCTTATTTAATCTAAGGTATTTTACATGTTAGTAGTAAACAAATAAAAATCAGGTACTTAAATCAAAGCAAAATAAAATACTTACTTATTACAAATAAATTGTAGTCAAGTTTTTTAAAATTTAACATTTATAGAACAAAAAGAAAATTATTTTTTTTAAACAAATCTTGAATTTACTTACAAAAGTTGGATAAAGGAAGATTATTTTACTTTATTTATTCACTGAGAAAAAAATTCTTCCAAGTTATAGCCTTTTAAATACCCAACAAACGGTTTCTAAAATAAATAAACAAAACACAAGTTAATATTTTATGTTCTTGAAACAAAGGTCTACAAGAACTACGTCGTTTTACTCTACAAAGTTGTAGAATAAACACCGAATTAAAAAGTTGAACTGAACAGCATCCCCAAAAGCAAATGCTATATGAAAGATGCGAATGAACCAAAGACTACTATACATTGTTTCCTGTAGTAAAATCCAAATTATGTGCTATCACTCTCAGGGCAAAACAGCTTGAAACAATTTTACTATTCAACTTTTTAATATGTTCATTAAAATTAAAAAAAAAATGCAAGAATTTTTGTTTTATAGTAAAATAATATATTATCAACGGCTATAAAAATGTGTGCTAAATTCTAATTGGAGCAGATTCTTCAATTCCATACTAAAAGTTAAAATATAAACAAAATACAGAACAATTTTACCTATATATATCTACTTATTATTTCGCTTAATGTGGTTTGATATTCATTGAACAACATAGCAGAGGCAAACATACCATTCTTCACACTTATCTTTGTATCACAAAGACTTATGCTGTCGCTGTCTAAGTTCGCCATTGGAGATGACTTAAATTTTGTTATTTTTTCTGGTCATTAGCAGAAACTTACTTAAACTGACTTCTTCGGTACACATTAAAAATTCAATATTGCTTAGGGTATATAGAGACATCTAGGGCAGACAAAAAGATTCAAATATCAATTCGAATGGCCAGCGCAGATGGCAATGGCGCGGCGGCAGTATAAATCACCCTTAATATTCTGACAAGAGATAGCAATTCAATATTCTTACAAACCTGAACACATGTGAATTAACTTTTATTGTTGTTTACAAGTTTGTTTAAGGACTTTATCTTCCTTTATTTTATCATCTTTACAAAAGAACTTCGAAAAAAAACTTACAAAAACCTTCGAAAATATCTCCAAAATTATTAAAATTTTAAAAATTTAAAAAAAAACCTGTTTATTGATATTTTATTCTAAGGATCTACTATTTTAAGTATATTTCATAAACTTTTTTTTTTTATTTTCTATGTACCTACCGGCATGTACCGCCACTGACTGATTTCACTTGGTCCGCCTGTTTTAAAAACATTGGACGATTTTTTCCAAAATATTTTGATAGATAGATAGTCTTTATTAAACCATTAGAATTTTTACAATTCAAAAATGGTTCTTCCACTACAATAATATGTAATATGTATACTTAATAAGAGCTTAGAACAAATCTTATAAATAAATAAAGTAACTTATAAAGTTACTAATTAGCTAATCGATTAATATAATACGCTAACTAGTTTTGCAGATGTGCAACATGATTATATGGAATTTTATTCAAATTATTAATTAAAATAAGAAAAATAAAGGGCAACTTTTCTTTTAAAACTTTTAACTACATTAATTACAAGTAATGTTAACCACTCATATGGAACAAGACATAACCGAAAAGTAATTTTGGTAAAAAATCGATTATTTGTGATGGAATTAATATATACAATAGAATCCCAGAAGAAATAAAAAATAAGAATATAAAAATTAAATTTAAAAAATATTTAAAAAAACATCTTTTAAAATGATGTGATTCTCGATGTAATTATTGTATTCTCGGTTTTTAATAGTATTATTACACACAGACAATTTATTTATTAATTTATTTATTACCATTTTTACAATTAATATAATTTAAATTTAATAATATCTATAAATATTTACTTAATGTATGTTGTACCCAAATGTTTATAATGTTTTTTTTATTCCCTGTAATGAACTTGGTGGGGAATAAATACTTATTACTAAAAAAAAAATATAGTGTGGAAGAGAATTATACAAGATAACACCTTTATAAAGGATTGAGTTATAAATTTGGTTCGATCTTACTATGGATATATTAATATTATTTCTTGACCTAGTCATGTACATATGTATTTCATTACGTAAAGAAAATGTAATGGTAGAGTGTCTGCTCCTGTGCATGACTTCATAAATAAAAACACAAGTTTTCTTTTTGTAAATAGTTTCTAAATTAGGAATTCTAAAATGATTAAACAAGGATTCTCTTAGATATCTGTGCTCTAAGGAGTAGATATTTTTTATGGCTTTTTTTTGCAACATTATTATAATTTTAAGATTTTTTTTACAAGTAGAACTTTAAAAGCACTGATATTTCCTCTTACTGGTAAAAAAACACACTAAAAAACGTTTTTTTACAAAATGTGGTTTTAAAGAGACTGCTTAAAACATCCTGAAATTTTAAAATAAATAACACGAAAAAGCTTATGTCAATAAAAATATCATGCGCTCTGCCGTACTTTCCCGCCCACCAGCCAATCACAACCAAAATTGTTTGACACAGAATTCTCTGTCCCTATCGTTCTAAAGTCGTTTAAAAGGATAGAAAAATAATCGATATTTGTCACCTTTGTTTTGGTTTCATTTTATTTGTAAATAAACAGTGGTTATTATTTGCCAAGGAGTTCTCGTTGGATCAGATATCTAGTCTCTTTTTAATCTAAGGTGCTGTGAAGGCGTGTGCCGCACGTCGGTGCGGAAAAAGTTGCACAGTTCGAAACCGCATTTATCAGTTTTTCAATGGAACACAAAGACTGAAAAAGTGCAGCCCAATGGAATAGCAGCACCGACTCAGTTGTGCACTGCTGCCTCACCGTTTTCACCAATGGAAACCGCTATAAGACTGATTTAGTCCCTGATACTTACATGATGTTAGCTTTGTGTACAGCCGTCACTTTTTTTCTATTGTTGTCTTTGGCATACTGAAAGGCGAACTCAGCCACTCTCATGGAAGCCTCTTCAGTGATCAATTTGATACTTTGTACCACGCCATCTACAATTTCGTGTTCGATGCCCGAATATTCGCCCTCAGTGTTTTCTCTTATGGTGACTACGTCGACGTCATCGTACAGAGTTTTATAACTGAAATTTAAAAAAAAGAGTCTCTTAAAAGATCAGCTGTGCACACCCAAGACACAGTCTTGAAATTTTACCATCAATTTATAAGAGGAAAAAATGCTTTTAATTACATTTCTTCCACGTGAATATATAAAAAATCAAATAAACAAAAACATCTGCACAGGTTATAAATTTTCCCTGTATATTTACTTTTGACATTATTAAAAGACTTTTCCAGCAATACCACACCCTAAGCCTATCTCTCACAGCTTTCAGTTATTTATTGCGGTTATTGTTTGAAGAAAGCAGACAATGTTGAACTTAAGAGTAAACTACAGTTTCAACTTCCATTGTCTTTAATTTTTACTTTTTCACAGCGTTTTGAATGCCTATGTATCTGCAATAGAAACCCTGTGAAAAAGTAAAAAATAAAGTAGTAGTAGTAAGTAGTAAAACATACTTTATTGTCCAAGATACAATTGTTTCTTATTGACAAAGTTTACCTTATATTCTAAGTCAAAAAACCTATGATACTATAAACTAATTTACACTAATTATTGTATTTATGTAGTTAAACTTAATTTTGTCAACATATAATAAATAATAAATAAATAAATAATAAATAATACGTTTATTTTAGTAAAGAAACATTTTACAATCCTAGTATAAATAAAATGCAAAAATAAACGCACAAAAATGTCTTAATAGCATAAACATGCTTGTTGACTTACCATATTATTTAGATAAATAGTTTTTTTTTCACAGCAGTTCGAATTGATGATAAAATTTTAGAGTAGGTAGATTTTACATATAAAATTAATCTTAGAGAACTTCTGATTACCTAATATAATTTAAGTTAATTAGATTGTTACACATCTCTCTACTTTCTCTTATCCAATTTGTGACTAATTTTTTGAAAACACTAAATTTTAGTATATTTTTGAAGTCAGTAGGCAAGTTATTTAATATTCTTGGGGCAAAGTATTTGATTGAACGTTGCGTTATTGTTTTGGAAGCCTGAACATATTCAACATTTGATTTATTTCTGGTTTTGTATGTTAACACTTTTTCTGTAAGTTTTATTTTCTTTTTGTGTATGTTTTTAAGCAGCTCCAAGCAGTACAGTTGTCTAATATCGAGAATCTGTGTTTCCTGGAAAAGCTGGTCCGAAGGATATGTTCTTCTTTTGCCATAAATTAATTTAAGAAACCATTTTTGCGTACTCTCAAGAGTTAATCCTGTGTTACTCTTAATTACAACAATTCTGTCAACAAACAAAAATATAAAAAAATTGCTTAGAATACACAGTTGGTCTAGAGACGGGTTTTAAGAAAATAAATATACCATCTTTAAAATATAGATTTTTGTTTTCGATACATCGCCAATCACCATTTAGCGTAAAAAGTAAAATCCACTATGTAGCCTTTTCTGGGAGACTATTTTTAGAAAATATTCTGAAAACCTTAAATAGCAACTTCCTATTTTTACAACATATTTGAATTCTCGCTGAAATGCTCATTCCAATGGTGCCCGATTATCATTAGGTTTACTTTACTAGTTTTCGAGACATTGGCTTTCAAAATGTGAAAAATGCAATTTTCAAAAGTCCATATCTTAGAAACTAAAGAAAATACCTCTATTGTGGTTGATATCGATTTTAAGGGTTTTTTAAGAGGAATTAAAAAATGACAGCAGTTTAGCGATTGCATATTCTATTTACAGTTTATTGATTTTCAGTTATTTGAAGGTTATTATTCAATAAATAAGAAGTACAAGGTCAAATCGTCCATTTATTATCATTTTTTAATTCCTCTTAAAAAACACTTAAAGATATCAAACACAATAGAGATATTTTATTTAGTTTCTAAGATATGGGCTTTTGAAAATTTAAAACGCAATATCTCGAAAACTAGTAAAGTAAACCTTATGGTATGGGGTACCATTGGAATGAAAATTTCAGCAAGAATTCAAATATGAATTCAAAATAGGAAGTTGATATTTAAAATTTTCAGAATATTTTCCAAAAATAGCCTACCAGAAAAGGACTACATAGGGGATTTTACTTTTTACGATAAATGGTAGTCGGCGATGTACCGAAAAGAAAAATCTATATTGCAAAGATGTTATATTTTTTTTCTTAAAACCCCTCTCTAGACCAACTGCGAATACTATAAAATATAATACTCATTATTGTATTGCATTTATGTACTTAAACTTAATTTTGTCAAAATATCCTGCATCACTCTTAATAACAATATAATTACAATAAATAATTCTGTTGATAAACAAAAATATAATGAATGACGTTATGAAATATGCTAAAAAACTAGATAAATTTGTACAATATTTATAAAATAGGTAAAGACAACGGAAGTTCAAAACCCTAGTTTACTCTCATCTATAGCGATGTTTGAGTTCCACATGCAGTGCTCTCAACAGTGGAAGCGGGCATTTACGGACTTTTTATTATAAAGAAATTGTTGTTGTTAATAATCCCCTACCAAAAAAGGCCAATTAAGTCAAACCCAACTTTTTGGCTTATTAGTTTATAGGATGCAATTTTAATTTAAAGTAAAAAAGTGGGACTTGGCCCGGATGGGATATGCCCAACTTTAAAACAACAAATTTGCATTTTAACTTTTATATTACGTAGGAATGAATAAAAACGGCACAAAAATAAGAAGCAATAAAAAATAAATCCAAGTAGTTTAATTATTAATTTTTGGTGTCTTTGAAATAAAGTATTTTGCCTTTTCCCAATTTAATTTTGTAGCTGTTCCACCTGTCTCTCTATCTGTTAGTTATTTTTTTTCGTTTAAAAATCCTTCCAATAGACTGTGCTACTGTGTGCTTCGGCAATATCTCCTTTCTTTAAAGCCTCTTTTAGTCTATCAGATGCTTCGTTTACCAACTTTTCGCTCACAGAAGCTTATATCCTCACATCCTGTTTTTTCTTTTTAAGTTCTGTCTCTAAAACACTGACTTCTTTTTTTCCGCATCACTACTCTGCTGCCTCAACTTCTCTTTTGCTCCCTCATTTTTTTAAACTTATTTTCTTCCCGTACATTTTTTAAGCGTCAAATACAGTAAGGCGAACATTTAGCATTCCTTAACTCATGACTGTCCTTGAATCATTCATAAACTGGCCCGAAGTTGAGAATCCGCTCTCCACATATGAAAGTGTAAAGTTAATGTTGCTTACTATTGTTTTTCATTGTAATGTCATCCCAGTATTTGTCAATTTGTTTACAATCAATATGCTGATTCGATTTTTGGTCTAATTGCAGTATTTTCTATTCATCTAATACTCTGTCCTGTTTTATGGCGTCAGATGATTTAGTGTTGGGATTTAAAAAGCTTAAAGATTTTATATTTTCACTTTAAAACTTATCGCATTTTATCAAATACATTCCAGATGTGTAGAATGATCGTGCACAGTAAAGGAATGAGAATTTGAAGAAATTAAATTAGGTGCTTCGAAAGGATTTAAGGTAATAGAAAGGGGTTCTTCTTTTTGAAAAAGAATCATATACTTGGTAAATACAGGAATGGCAGGCTGCAAAAAATCTAACTGACATTTTATATCTTTTGTATTAATAATCTAGAGAAATTATTTTTTGATAGCCAATACTTTTTATTTGTTGATTGGACTTTAAGGGAATGTGTTTTAAATAAATACTCATTCACTGCTTTCCATTGCTCCAATAAGTGATATTGTGCTCTAGTACACCTATCCTCTTTTGTATATTGTTGAAATCCTCCTACCTTACCGGGCACCCGTCAAAATAATGCTAGAAAGCTACTATCAGTTCTGACACATCCTCGCCCAGTTCTTTTAGGCCTTTTAAAAAACTATTGTGTACTGTATGAAGAGTACAAGATCCAATGTTCACATTCTTCATTCGGGAACCAATTTTTATAATGGTAATCCAGCATTATTAATTGCTCTTAATATCAACTCCTTTAAATCCTCTGATGTGGCATGTCCCATGAAAAACTTTCCAAATAATGAGAAACATCTTGCCCTAATTTTTTTGACCAAAATCTAATTGTAACCTGTAGTTAAAGAAATAAAATATACAAAAGTAAATTTCTTGTCTTTGGTGATAATTAAAACAATCTTTTGTTGAGGCAAAGCAGACGAATGTATTTTGTTATGACATTTCAAAACGACCATCTCACTAAGTGAATTTAAATGACTGACTGCATAAATCTGCTCTAATTCAATGAGGTAGAGTCCTACATGGCTTTGGCTCAGAAAGTCTGGGCAGATATTCTACATTTTTCAGAAATAGTCGGTAAATGAATAACAAAATATATTGAATTGAACTGAACATGCCTTTATTTATCAAATTACATAAAATATCCTTAAATAATAGTTAAAGTGAAAAGTGAAAATTGTCCGCTTAGCCATGAAATACATTAATTGTCACAACAGACAATATATTCACTTTCACCACTTCTGCAGTTCCTTTTTCTTTAAAGTTTGAGAATAGATAAAATAAAAACTAAAAAAATGATTGCTCGAAGAACAATTTCTTACCTTGGACCATAGCTCTAAAGAAATGGACTCTAAAGAAATGGAAACTGGAAAAAAATTCAATAGGGTCGTTTTTATTATTTATTTTAAATTGTAAATATCTTAAGTATTATTAGGGATTGGAAAAATAGTAAAATCACGCAAAAGTCTTCGCAGGTTTCAGTGAGATCTCTATTTATTTCATTTTCACCTTAAGTATATTGTAAGTTAAGTTTCTAACAATATTGACGGTGAAATAAATACTATACTACTATAATACTTTATACTAGTAGAACCTTATCGGGAATAAAAATGTTAATTTTGACCACTTGCCGAAAATACGGACTTTTTCCGATTTTACGGACCATTTGGGAGCCCTGCACATGTTGCTATATATTGACTTGATAAATATAAAATGAATTTTTGACAATCTCATAGTTGAGTTATTCATTTTTGAATGTATTACAGAAAACTCTAACAGCTAAAGCCTTAGTATGTGGTATTGCTGGAAAACTCAATTTAATTGGTATTAAAATTTAATAGAAGATGCGTCAAATGTAGGCAAAGTGATCTCTTTTTTAATACTTTATATTTGAACTTCCTAGGACCAATAGTAAAAAATCCTTTTTTAAGAAAGCTTTGATAAATATAATCAAGTAAAGGGTGCAACCCCCTTTTTTGTTTTTTATTTTTAGTCGAAGTCGAAGAAAAAATACAGAAAACCTAATTGCGCTTGTATTCAAAGTGACGTTTTCGTACCTTGGTGTTTAATATCGTATTATAATCCTAAACAGATTTTATTAAGCTACATTATACAGATAAAGAGTGCCAGAATATGCCGAAGCCATATGCTTTTCACATTGCGAGAGCCAAAACCACAACCCCGAAATACGAAGGTTTTCCCTATCAATTTCCCTCTTCTTATAACTTTACTCTCCTTTGCATTCTGACAAAAAACCCAAAAATTAATATAAAAAAACTTTGAAATTTAAAATTACTCCTTAGCACATCATCAGACTATTCAACAACGGGATTTTTTGTTGCTGGTTTGTATTTGTTTTCGGAATTCCGAGGATTTATTTATTCTTTTGGGGTCATTCCATATCAAATCAACCAAAACATCACAAAAATTTTACGCGACCAATTCCAATTTTGATGATTTTTGGTATAAATTTTATGATGGAGAAATGATGGGTTCAATGTCAAAAAAAATATCAAAAATATTAAGTACATTAAAAATCATGCATTTAAAAAAATAAACATATTTTAGGAGCACCAATAGTGCACTGGATATTAAAATAAATAAATTTGTTGGATGGATACAGGTTTTAAAAAATACCCAGAGGCTTTATCTACAAATTATTTTATTTTAAACTCGCAAAAGAAATAAACAAACTTTTCTACTTCGTTGATAAAAATTAGACAGAAAACACTAAGACTAACTATATACCTTAAATTTATTTTTTTAACTTTCTTTTAAGAATTTCTGATGAATCTGACATTTCTTTTTTGCTGACATTGTAAGTTCTGCCAGTAGCAGTGTTGGGTTCAACTTTTTTTATAAGACTTTCTGGTTTAATAATTAAAATATCTTGAGGTGTTGGGTAAAAAAATGATGAGGCAGGTCCTCGTGGATGAAGAAAGCTTACTTTCAGTTCTCCGCTCTCATTATTTTTCCCCAAGACACAAGCCAGCCAGCAAGTCATATTCTACAGTGACAAACCCTGACTCGATATTTTGCAAAATAATGCTTCCACCTTTAAAAAGATTATGTGTTTCGACCTCTAAGCATGTAGAAAACTGTTTTGCCAAAAACGTGCTTTCTGTAAGAGGAATTACAGCATGAATTTTTTGTGTCCCCGGTATTGTTAAGACTTCCGCAAATCTTTCAATCAAAAATTATTTCATGATTTGTATAATCTGCTTCTGTGCAATATTTAAAATCAATGCCAGATATGTTTTCTTCACACCAAGTAAACAATTGTAGAGGTGTCATTATTTGATTGTCATAGGGCCTCTGCAAACTGGCTTTGGCAGCAAGTCTTTTAACAGTTCCTCCCAAGCCATCGCAGGCACTTTTGCCATGCGAGGTGGCAAAATAATGCCACTCTGCTTTAACACCAAAATCTTTTTTATGCAGGCATATATTCAGAAAATTCTTTTTGTTTTTGTACTGCGCAGCACATCCATCCGAAAAATAAAAAATTTTGTTAAGTCCTGGTATTTTGATTTTTAAATCAGGCATTAATTTTTTTAAAAATAAATGAAATGCAATTGTATTGTGTGTCAAGCTTTCCGAAATAAACACATAATTCAGGTTGTGCAGTTTACCATCACTTAGAAAATAAATGGCAAAAGGGTGGAGGGTTGCCTGGCTGTTATTCCAATGATAAGACTGGACTTCATCTTGCATAACAAAGGAATAATTTTCCGCAAAGTCGCAAGTGATCAAAGACTCTCCAGGTTTAAGGTTAATTTTTATTTCATTGTATCTATCTTTTTGCATTTTTGCAATAAAAGAATGTGATTTAAGTTTTACAAGATCATCAGTAAATTCCTGGACAAAATCATCACTTTTCTTAACAACGGTTTCCATAGTACACCTATCTACTGAGACCCACTTTTTAAATGAGACCTCATCAATTAATTCTTCCTCAAATTTTTCTATTAACGTATTTTTAAACTGTTCTACTCCAGGACATTGCTTGCATCTATTGCTTACAAAAACAGTCCACTGAAGGTGGATTACACATTAGTTTATAAAGGCAATCATGATAAGATATTGCAAGAGGCCTGTTATTTTCATCATATAGCTTATTTAATTTGGAGCCATTGAGCATTAGTTTTATATTTTGATGTATAGCACATACACATACAGTATGAGTCCCACTTTTTCCTGCCAGTATACAGTTTTTGGGTCGCAGTTCACAAAATTTTGAAAACCCAATTTTTTCATTGGGGTACTCAGTTTTAAACAATGCATAAATTTCTTTTAAATTAGCTAAGACTAATTTTTTTTGTACATATTCTTTTTCAGCTCCATATTTTCTGATAACAACATAATCTTTTTTACCTGGCATGGTCCTGCTAATGTCATCCCTTTGGTAAAAATCTACCACTATTTGGACCACTCTATCACTAAGGGTCTTTCCCGGTTTGGGGTTAGGAGAACATAATATCCCATTGTCCTTAACTAACTGTTTTACAGCTCTGGCCAAATATTGAGAAACTCCAAATTCTTCTTCAATCTTCTTTCTACTCCAACTTTGAGGTAAACATGATAAAACTAGTATTTTCTCACTCCTCTTTTCGGTTTTTAAAAATTTGTCCTTTAACTGCTTAATCATTTCACTTTCGTCACTCTGGCATTCCTTTACTAGCGTTGAATCTGATTCCTTTGTAAATGCTTTCGCAATTGTATGCTGTACAATATCAATTTTTTCTTTGTATACATTTTTTCTTTTAATCGGCGACACACCAAGAAGCTCCAATGACTTGTTTAAAAGAGTAAATGATTCAGCAGGATCTTGAAAATCTGGATCATTTTCTGGAACTTGACTGGGTCTAAAAAAATTTAAAAAGTTAGTTTTTTATAAGAACTTAAAAAGGGGGTAACAGCTGACCCAAAATGTGTACATAATGCCAAGAAATTTGTACATAATGTCTGTATTCTCAAAATGCCATGCAAAATAATGCCATGCAAAATAATGCCATGAGATTTTTCCACTCCGTACTTGACGCAATTGGTTTAGTTTATTAATTTTATATTAAAAAATACTATTTGTTACTTACCCTGCCTCATCTTCTTCAGATGCCTTAAACTCCTTTGAAAGCTTTAGTCTACAACCATCACAAATTTTCATTCCCATTTTGACATTTTTGTAACTGCACATCCACTTGGTCACATTTCTTAATTTCCCAAAATGCTTTATTTTTAACTCTAGTGGATCACAGCACTTTACTTTATATTTAGTCCATCCACTTGCCTCACCCATAGTTGAAACTTTTAAAATTACACAGAGATGACTTCTGATAAACCTTCAGTCGAACTATTATGTATCGATTATTTGGAGCTGTATCAGGAAGATACTTGCCAAAAATTTAAAATCAATTTATGCAGGAATTTTCATGTCAGCAAATCCCCACAATGTACCTAAACAGACCAATAAAATGAAGGAGGTGTGTCCTTAATGTTAAACAGGAATAAACAGGCAGTATTTCACAAAAGTATTGGCAGGTTTATACAGGCATATTTTCCTAAGAATTGGAACATCCAATAGTACGTCTCCGGTGGAAAAGAGGTTTTGTAAGTAAATATTACAATGGGGGGCAATGTTAATCTGATTACTGATACAGAATGAAACGTAGGATATAATTTTTTATTAAATAAAATATTGTTAAATATTTTTATAATATCGCTTTAAACCCCATTATATTCTTCTAATTACCAAAATGCATTGTCTATTTATAGGCGATTTTTCATGCATGTGACATTTTTAATAAATTTTTTCACATTGAACCCATGATTTGTCCATCTCAAAATTTTGTGAATAGTTTAATAACACTTTAAAGAAAATAATATAATTTTTTGAAAAAAATTAAAAATGGCCTTTTTGAAATTTTTCAAAAAAAAAATCAAAAATTTTTTTTTTTATTTTTTTTTTCAATATATGTTATGCAATATTCTCATATGAAAGGTCTTTATAAGAGCTTTAAAATGAACCTTCACCTACTTTTCTATTATAAGTGGTTCTTTGGATATTCCTAATTTTGTGCGCACATGTTAAGGACAAATAAGTGACTTTTTCGATTTTCAAAAATTAATTCAAAATAAACAACTGGTCAAAAAGTCTGAAATTTTGGATTTTCCAGTTTTTTGGTAGGAAAAACATGTATACTAAAAATCATCAACATCGGAGATGGTGTGGTAAAATACCCTGGTTGACTTGATATGGACTGACCCTTTGGTGCAAGAGCACAAATTCTCCAAGTACTGCAAGGAGCTGTCTTTAAACCAAAGTTAAAAGCTTAAAAAAAGTAAGTGTTTTTTGTAGTAGGTAATTACAGTACAAAAAAAGAAAGTAAAAATAAAGATCACATATTTTTTTGTTAATTTTGGATATTTTGGAGATAAAAATAATTAAATATATTTATGAATTATAATTTAAAACAATTAAATTTCTGTTGAAAAGGTAGGGAACTTTATTGTTTTACTTAAAAAGGGCTAACACTGACATTTCTAAATTCTTGTACAAACCGACATGGTTTGGAAAGATTCACAAAAAATGATAATTGTGAAATATCAATTGCATACATTTTGAAGATATCTATAGATAAAAGACAAAAAGGAAATTTATACTTAGATGCTGAGAATGTTTATTATTGTATTTAAGCAAGATGAAAAAATTGTGTGAATGGGGAAATTCACGTAAATGAGATTCACGGAAATGAGGATTTTTAATAATTTTTTGAGATTATAAACACATTTTATAATTTAAGAACATTAATTACTACACAAAAGAGAAATGAAAGTCAATTGCCTAAATCACATACATTAAGATTCGCCAAGAAAAACAATCAACTCTCTCTACCTACATCTAAAACCATACTGACAAGCTCTTCAAGTGGGATTCTAAAGTGTCTTAAGTGGGGAGAAAATTAAATTGTTCTTGACTATTGGCATCTATTAGAGCTTTAACCATCTATTGTCACATTCACGCAAATGATAAACGTAAAATGGAATTTAACTGCAATTTTCTTCATTTTTGGTTTATCATAATCCTTTTGGTATTGATGTATAAAAAAAAGTTAAGAAATCAATTTAATTTTTCCTTATTTTAATAAAAAGTGGATTGACCTATCATGGTAAAAAGTTACGGAGATGACAATTTTAGGGTAGAAATGTTTAAAAAATATGAAAAAAATTTTAAATTGGTATTCCCAGTACAAGACAAACAGACCTTGTAGCAATGTTCTATAATTCTATTGAACACTTTTTACCAAAAATACATTTTTTTCAGCTACTGAACGACAAAAGTTGACATCTCGTGAGTATCAGCCAACACTAGAATTACAGAAAAACATGTTTTCACGATAAGTAACGGACATAAAAAATTTACCCTCAGAAACTAACGAAAAAATAACTATTACACTTACCCTTCCAAACTTCTGCAGGGCCTAACGTTAGCATATAAGTTAAACTCTTTCCTAAGAGCCAAATTGAGTGATCTATGTCCTTTGCCGATGGGTGTCATTAGGGGACCCTTAAGGCCCACTTTGTTTCGATTTACCGAGTCGATGGCCGCCTGAGGGATGCCAAATTTACCGTCAGGCCCCCTGACAGGAGTGACATCGACAGATTCCCAATCGATTGGCACTTTCGCGACCTCAAAGATCTTTTGAACGGCGGCAGAGATTTCGGGGCCGATACCATCTCCAGGGATCAGGGTGCACTTTTTCACTTCGCTGCTATAAAGCCTGGAGCTAAGGGATTTGGTTGGTGTCTGCAAAAAAATATATGGACTGTAGATTATTTCTGTTAAAATGTTTTGATTAAAAGTTTTGGGTGGAAAGACTCTTGTTTTAATTTTCATAAATTTTATAATTACTTACCAAACAGCATCAAAGAGATTAAGATTTTTAAACTGTTTACAAAAGTATCTTTTGCAGTGATCTGTCGAATTGAACCGCACACAACAGGGTCATTTCATATGAAATCAACCAGTAGAACAGTGACTTTGGATTTTCATCTTCCCGATTTTGTTTTTGAAAATTATAAAATTACCAAGTTTTGCTCATACACATCGATACTTTTTTTAAAAGGTCTTTTAAAAACCTTTTAAATCACGTGTCACATTTTAAAAATAAATATTAAATTGACCAAATTCCAAGATTTCCCTGATTGATCAGTCTTAGAAAAATGCAGGATTTTGCAGCAAAAATCCTGCATAAAAACAATTACAATTTATTTGAGCTCAAGAACTAGATATTGGTGTATCTGTTTTGGTGTGCGAATATGTGTTTAAAACTGAAAAAAAAAATAATTTTTGCAAAAGTGTTTAGTTTTTTGCAAAATAGTGACTTGGGAGGTACAGCAAAACAATGCCTGAAAACCAGACAAAATAATGGTACAAGTATTCAACTAATTGTTGTGACCCATGAAAAATTGGAAAACATTCAGAAAAACTTAAAAATTTACTGAACTATAGGCTAAAGTACATGAAGACTTTATTAAATGCTGAATTCCCTGAAGCTGGGTAAGTTTTAATTTATTATTTTTCTTACAAAACTGAACATTTACTTATTTTTTTCTTGTTATATAGACAGAAACTTTAAAATATTTATATTAAAAAAATAATTTTCTTTTCATTTATACATTTTCTAAATAGTGGGGGAGTCAATTTTAATTTTTTTAATTTTTGGGTGATTTTGATATTATTTGGCACGGTGTTTGAGGACACGATATTATGTTAGAAATATATATTGTTTTGACCGGCGTCGCTTTATAAGTGGCGTCACGGCGCCTAAAAGTTAAATACTGACAATAATCTAGTTTTGGTCAAATATTTCAAAAACAAAAATAACTAGAAAAATTTTGTTTTCAGTTTTAGCCAGCTAGTACATATCCCTTCTTCGAAATGCATCACAACCTTAATCAAAATGTTAAGGTTTTTTTACGAATTGTAGAAACTAGAATTTTGCTCAAATATAAAAGGGAGAAAATTATTAAAATTTGGATTTTTTTGCTCCCCATAAAACACTTTAGGGGTAATTTTGAGTTCTTATGAAAATTATTGTTTTTTTTTTTTTGAGTTGGGCTACCATAGTATATTAATTACTATTAGATTTTTACATGGAAACATGCAAAAAAATCGTTATGGTGATATCGCATTTTTAACAAAATTCAACAAAAATGTAAGTTATAATAAAATAATTTTTTTTAACTCATCTACTATCTTTTCATTGACATTTTTTGCCAAGTTTTTATTAACAACTAAACAGGAATAACAAATATATATATGCAGTCAATCAAAATAGTCTGGGGGTATCTAATTAATTAATTTAAATGCAAGAAATGTTATGTAAAAAAAAATGGATTTAAGGTGCAATTTGTCATCTCTTCTTTTGCTAATTTGAGACTTATGTATTTTTTGAGAGATTTTGATCCTCCACTAGAATTAAGTATATTAGTAAACAAGTTTTCAAAAAATGTACCGTTTTAAAAAATCTATGTTGCCGTTTTTACGCTAGCTGCTCTTAAACATAGCACTTTTTGAAAAACTTTCAAATTTACAAAATTATCGTAAAAATCGTTCTAAAAATGTTATTTTACTAGGACCTAAATTTATAGATAACTTTTTCACTAAATTTATTGTAAATTTATAGTAAACCTTTATTATTACACGCGGTGCAAAAAAGTTTAATTTCTATTATATAGTAGGGGAGCCGACTACAAAGAATTAAGTACCTATTGGATATACTTTTTTTATCAGTAAGACGTAATACCTCATAATGATAAAATTATATAGATAATTGAACTTGGGATGATGTGAAGGACTGTTTTCCATAGGCGTACTGGAATGGTTTGAATTAATAAAGGAAACTATAAAATAAAAACAGACTAAAACTGTGCCAAACTATTTTGCATTTACCTAGACAGTTTTAAAATAGTAGTTTTCACAACTGGTGGCTAAAATACTGCTTTTTTTACAAGCGTTGGTTTAAATAACGAGCGCAGCAAGGTATTTAAAAACGCGTGTAAAAAAAGCACAGTTTAGCTGCGAGTTGTTAACAGTATTTTTTTTTAATACCTTTATCAAAAAATCCAAGAAAAACAAGAAAATACTTTTAAAAATCTCGAACGAAGAGCACTTCTCGCAATACACCATCTTTACACTATAAATCAAGGCGGCTCACAGTGGAACGGCTTAGTATATCAGAGACATAGACCAAAAAATGTTCTTTATATTTTTAAAATTAAATTCACACAATTATTTAGAAAGAAGCCCATTTATTACTATTTATTGAAATTTTGGGTGATAGATATCTTAAGGCGTTAAATTTTGGCTACAAGTGTGTCTAATTACAAATTTTACTACTATTTAAATGATAAGCCAATAAAAAGTAAATATAAAAAAAATCTAGTATAAAATGTTAACTTTAGTAAATATTTTTGTTATATGATTGCCTAATACTGATTAATGTTTTGAAATTTTTACACAAATAAGTCGTCTTTTTTATCAGAAATATAATAATAAAATGAACAAATTAGGTAAAAATATATCAACATCTAAGTTTTTGTATTTACAAAATTTGATATTCGACAGGATTCGCTTTACCAGTAATCTCAATATAATTGCTGGAGTATTACGATCACGATAATATAACATTTATCTGCTACGATCTGCTACCAAGATGGCTATGGAACTTGAGCGTATGGGCAAAGCGTCATTTTTGCAGTTCATTATAAAAAGCGCAGTTTTGTCAAAAAATAAAAAATATGTTTTTATAATAAAATTAAAAGCTCCGTCTTTCCAAAAAATTCAAGACGAAAAATTTAGGTGACATTTAAGCAAAGTTAGCATATAAAAAAATAGGTTTTTGTAAAACGCACTATATTTTTGGGTTGCCCTGCATATGGTTTAAATAATGTAAAGTAACTATTTTTTTTTTAAATTTAAGACGTTGCTCTTTGTACAATATAACTGTCTATAAAACTCATTCCTAGCTTTTCCGGATTAAAAGTTTCCAGTAAAAAACCTCATGTCCCTCTGTTCCCATAAGGTCGTTCCACTGTGCGACTGGTTAATGAAATAACAATGGTTTCCATAGCGATGTGCCTTTTTACTCGGTGACGTTCATTGTTGCGACATTTTAATCTTTGACAGTTTGATATTTTGACGATGTTTTTAGATGATTTTTTTTAGACAAGAATAATAAGATTTTTTTCAGTATTACTATTTTTCTCTATTTCTCTTTAGTTTTGGGTAAAAAATGGACAAAAAATTTTTGCATCAGTAACCAAAAATGCCATGCTTTAGTTATCTGCAGACAGCTACTAAATATGTTTTTGATGAAGGGATAAAAAAAATATATTTTCAGTTATATGTAATATTAGGTAGTTGTAGCAACTGCCTTATATTTTATACATACAAGGAATTTTTTAAATACCTAAATGTATTTTTAGTATGTAATTGTAGATAGGTACTTTTTAAAGTAAAACCAGATGTGCCTAGAGTAGTAAAGTACACAGATGGATAGAAAATAAAATATTTTTAAAAAATAGAGTGAAACACCTGTCTAGGTAACCTAAACGTAGACAGACATTACATATGGAAAATGGCTGTTTATACAAGAAATAACATGACATAAAATAGTATGTATCAGGGCTGAGCCGACGTTTTGCTTACATATTTTGCACAATTGGTTCTTTTAAAACAGTAAAAAAACATAAAAACCATCCAAACACTATAAAAAAAAAAGTAGGGTTATGGTGAAAGACCGTCAAAATGGCGTCGTGGTCACAGAGCATGACATAAAAATATAAAAGTTGGGCATCTTTTTATGTCTCATAATAGGTTATATACCCTCCCCCCCCCTAACTTAAGTAGCCAGTAACAACGAAATTCATGGATTAATTAAGAACGAGTGCGACTTTGGCGCCAACAAGTGCGGAAATTCTGCAAGAAATTAACTATCGATTTCTAAAAAAAAATTATCTCAAAAAAAAAAAATACAGTTTTCTTTTGATGACAGATTCGAGAGTATTATAATAATTCATTTCAGAAAGTTTAAGTAGGGTTAAAATGGAGACTGGCAGAATTGACTTATTTGGAAAGAAATATACCGTTATAGAATGTGGTGGCAGAGGAAACTGCCTGTTCAACTCCTTAAGCGTTGCCCTTTTTAGCAATATTAACTCGAATCATATGAGTGGTTAGAACCCATACTAATTATTTTTTTAAATCATAAATATATTACTTCTAATAATTATTTCGTAGATAACAAGTTGCAGGTGTTTATTTGACAAAATTATATATTTGGGGGCAGCCGACGTGAAAACCGCAAACTGATTTTTGTAAATTCGTACAGTTTTTAAAAGCTTGTGCCTTAAAAAAACATAATTCTAGTGGGGATCAAAATCACGCAGAAAATATGGTAATCCCAAGGACATAAACGAAAAGATGCGAAAATTGACCTAAAATAGAGAGCTTTTTTAAGCATAATTTAGCGTTTGGAGCTTAATTATAAACTCCCTGAATATTTTTGTTAATTTCAATAAATATTTTTTTATTTTCTATTTAATTCTAAAGAAATATTATAAAACAAATCGTTTAAAAGTAACCTACCTATCCTATTTTAAACGAAAATACCATATTTTATGAAAAAAGCCGACTCTACCAACTTCAATACCTTTGTACAACATAACCTGCAAAGTAACTGTTTATATCTTAACAAATTGTCATAGATACATTCAAAAGGAACCTTATTTTCTAGAAGAAACCAAAATCACCCTTAAAGCAATTTAACTGCATCAAATTAACCAAAATTAAAGAAAACACAAATTTGTTTATTTTAACAAGAATCATTTTAATTACTTTTTTCTACAAAGACTTGAAATATTTTTTTACAGTGTGATACCTCGGTATAAAGGGACACTAATCGCCCTCCTAAAAATGAAATAAAATATTTTCTAGCTGTTATGGTTATTTAAATATTTTACAAAAACTAAATGAGAGTCACGACACATTCTAAAGCGTCGCGACGCCGACCACAATGCGACGCCGGAAAAAAAATAGCTTTGATGGTCTAGGTGGCACAGTCAAAAGATTGGCCAGTAAGCCCAATTTACAAAGGCCTTACGAAGATCAAATACTAACACCAGAGCAATTATTTCAATTTTCCACCGAAAATATTCACGGAATCACTTTTAAGTACTGTTCAACTGAAAAATATAATGAACATATTAGGAAGAACCAAGATTTTCTAAATCCCAAACACTACAAGGGAGACAAAAAATACACGCAGCAATTCCTTTTTTTTTTGGAAACACCAATCATAACCAAAAAATATTCATTAAGTTATGATCAACAAAAACACCAAATTCAAAAACATTTGATTGAATCTGGGTTTGTGACGGTAGAATATAAGAATGCTTGGTGTATTATAGGAAAAATGATGAGACAAATGAAATTAAAGTTAACTTTTTGCATCCAACATTCCAAATGAGCCAGCCCCCTCCTTTTATTACCTAAACCTAAATCAGATATTTTAATTATTGACAGATAAATGATTTTAAGAAAAGTTCAACCCATTACTAATACAGGTCGGACCTACGCATTGACAAAGGAAATGTCAGATTCAATCAAAATTTTGGAAAGAAAAATAATTTTAAAAAATATTTAATTTATTTAAAATTTAGAGAATCGTTTTTATTCAGTTTCAGTTTCTTTATTGCTGTTAATTGTGCTTGCGCACTTAGACAAGTTAGAGAATACATTGAATTTCTACTAATAATATTAAAAATAATAAAATACTTATACACATATATAATTAAATTAAGAGACACTTTAATTTATGAAATATATAATAAAGTGACTAATAAGTATATAAGGTTATATACATATGATTACAAATATCAATGACTACAAATATGTTTTAACATTTAAATAAATTTTTAAAAAATAATAAAGATGTACAAACACAGATTTATTAAGATTTTAGATGGTAAGTAAAATGAGAGTAAAAGCCTAAAACACACTAATCGGAAAACACAAAAGAAAACTAAAAGGTCAACAATACTACCTACTAATAATATTAAAATACTTAATTATGAAACACTTTAATTTATGAAATATATGCTCAATTATGCTGAAAGTGACTAACTATATAAGGTTATAAACATTGGATCACAAACACCAAGGACTACAAAATATTTAAATAAAAAAAAAAGATGTACAAACACACAGGTTTATTAAAATTTTCAATGGTAAGTAAAATGAAAGTAAAATCGTAAAACACAGCAATCAAAAAAGACAAAACAATATTAAAGGACAACAATTCCACCTAAAATGAAGCCTTTAAAAATTTAAGACAAAAAAAAAGAAGTTCACATGTAAGAGAAGTCTGCAGTCAGAAATTGTTCAAAATTATAAAAAGCCTGCTTAAGTAAAAACTGTTTGCTAATCTGTTTAAATTTATTATGGTCAAGTTCTCTGGCTCCGTTTGGCAATACATTGTAGAATTTTACACAATAGTAACTTGTATCGTTTCTAGTATTTGTCAAACGATGATGTGGCAAGACAATATTGTTCCTACCTCTTGTGTTAACAGCATATAAATTGCTGTGTGCACTGAATTTGGAGATATTTTCTTTACTATACAGCAGACAAAGAAAAATATATTGAGAAGGAAGTGTTAATATGTTCAGACGTTTAAAGGCATCTTGACAGTCTGTTTGTAATTTTAATTGCATCTTAGTCCGAGTTTTGTTTTTCTTTTATTATTTTTGTTTTTTGTTTTTTTTTTATTTATTAATTTTATCAGTATTTTAGTTTAAAAATATCGTATATTTGTTTTACCTTTTTTTTTCTTTTTTTTTAAATTATGAAATGATTAAATCAAAAATTGTTTTACTAAACAGATGTTATAATTAGATATAGGTACATCATACAAAATCAGCTAACATTGTTAATTTATACTTAAATGATAATTTTTTGATGACTGTAAATTAGTCTTGACTAACTAAAGGATTTATATACAGTCGTCTCTATAAGCTAATCCCGATAAAATTCTAATTACCCTTTATTGTAATCTGAAGGCTAGGTCCACATGAGTGGTATGACCCCAAGCCAAAAGGGCATACAACCAAAGCGAGCGTATAACACCATAACAACATACTATAAGAGTTTTTTTCACTTACAATACCAGAAAGAGATCTTAAAAAATAGGTGTTTCTTGACAGTTTGCCAACCAGTTTTATGTGAATTTCCCAAGACAATTTTGAATCTAGCCCAACTCCCAAAAATCGAACAGAGTGCTCAGGGTCCGTATCTCCAGTCCTGTGCATATTTTTAAGTATAAAGATAATCTTTTCAGTTTTGTTATTTGAAAGAAACCAATCTTTTATTAATTCTAATGAAATGGAAGAAATATTATCAAATTCGCTAGCATACATTGCAAACCTAATTGCTGTAGTGCGTCACAATACTGAACAAAGTCTGTTGAAAGACATGATTGATTAAGGTCATTAAAATAAATTAAAAACAACGTAGGACCTAAAATTGATCCTTGGAGGACGCCATGGTGGATGGGCAATCGTTTTGAAATATATCCTGAAAAACAAACAAACTGCTCCCTGTTTGATAAATAGGAACCAATAATTCTTGAATTTACTTGATTAAAGCCATAATGCACCAGTTTACCCAATAATATATCATGAGTCACACAGTCGAAAGCCTTGGACCAATCTAGGAAATCAGCGCAAACCTACTCAGAAGCATCGAAACCTTTATTAATGAACATTAAACACAACTAATTAATTTCAAACCAGAAACAATAATCAATTCTAAGTGCAGTATGGAGGGGAGGAGCTAGTGTCAATAGACCCTGTAGTTTCTAGGAGTAACACTCGGCAAAAACCTAAGCTGGGAGGAGCAGATTTAGGAATGGGCACAGTCTTAAGAAAATATGTCTATGCTCTGAGAATAATCAGAGACAATGTGGACCTAGAAGCATCATTTTCTTCTTTCCATGCATATGTTCAATCTCAAATAAGATATGGCATAATCTTTTGGGGACATTCTTCTGAGGCTCAAAAAATGTTAAAAATTCAGAAAAAATGCATCAGGGTAATATTAAAGATTAAACAATCAGATAGCTGTAAAAATCATTTTATAAACTTAAAGATTCAAACAATATTTAACCTTTACATTATAAAATCTTTTGAGAGAAATAAAAAAATGTCACCAATATGAAACTAGATTTAAGAACAACCTTCAAGCAGAAAAAGCAAACTTCACATACACACAAAAAAAAACATAACACACAATATTTTAAGATTATGGAATTATTTACCATCATCCTTAAGATTACTTGCTCCTAGAGAAATTCAAAAAAAGATGAAGGGTTTTCTTGAAGGTAGAGCATATTATTCTCTTAACGAATTTTCTGAGGATGTCAAAAGATTTTAAAAACAAATCTGTGATAGCTGTAAGAAAGTCTGTGATTTAACATAACTTAATTATTTTTGCCCCTTCTCCATTGTAATTATTTTAGTGTGTTAGTTAGTAAGTAACAAATATGATGTTTTATAAATTCAAATTCAAATTCAAAAGTAGTATATAAATTTAATTACAAGAAAAAAAAATAATTAAAAATAAATCTAAAGTAAAAAAGCAGTAATCATAAAATATACATACTTATCAAGCTTGATCTAAAATACGTCAATTTTTAACCTTAGTTAATCATTCATTCTGTCATTAAAAAATTCTTCCAAAGTATAGAATGCTTTGGAGATTAAAATATCTTTAGTGTGGCTTCTATACTTCTATACTTTTTTATATTTTTATACTTTTTTATTATTATTTGACGAGTTCTATATAGGTATAAGTATTAAGTATATGGGTCATTCCACGTCAGATTTACAACCTAATTTTAAATTTCTTTGAAAAATTTTTCTCACACTCTTTAGCGAAAAATAATCGACACATATTTTTTTTTCAAATTAATATTTTTTTTTTAAGTTATGATTTTTCGAACGTTTGAAATTTATAAAATTGAACATTTTTCAACCACTGATAACTCGTAAACTATTCGATGTACGAAAAAAATTGTGGAATAATAAAAGTTGCGTTTTTGTATGGGCTCACCGGAAAAATTTTTTATATATTTTTTTTTTGTTATTTAACCATTGTATTCTGCAATTGTTATAAAAAAATTGAATGTTTTTTAACTTGAACCAATTTTTTTGTTTTTTTTTCTTTGTAAATATTTAGAATCATGTTGGGAAGATTGTGTAAAAATTTCAGAGTGGATCTCGAAATACTTTACGAGATATTTCAATTATAATAGGCTTAAGTTGCGCTCCACGCAGCGCGCGCCTGGGCTCAAGATTTCAGAGATACGTAATGACTGGATTATTCCATATTATCTTTGCAATCTCGGTTCACACTAGTTTTTTTAAATTTACATAACCCGCACACATATTAACAAAATTTACAGAAGTTATGCCGTGTATATCGAGTGTTCGTAAAAAATTTGTTGTCAGTTATTTTTGCAAATCGTACGCGTTTATTTTGATGGACATGATTTTCGTTTGAGTGTGCATTTTGAATCTGATTTCAAAAAACTCACTATTTTAAAATCCGGGCAGAAACAATAACAGTGAGATTTACTAAGATCTAAAATAGTACCCCCACAGGTCTAAATATTTACACCTGTTGGGGGGTACTAAATTTTAAAACCAATTTTCAAAAAACACTTACCCATATAGAAAAGACAAAGGTATTGATTATTTTGTATTGTTATTGCAAAATACCACTAAGAAACTACTTTTTTCTCAAAATAGACCATATTTTAGGAGAAAATGCCCTAAAACTATTTTCTTTTGACAGGTTTCAAAATGGCAAATGGTGAATACGCCAAAAATTTGGCACATAATAGCTTCATTATCTGTGTTTGAGGTTATAAATTTGGTGATTTTTTAGACCACCTCTGGGGGGTGGTTTAAATTTATAGCTCCCAGAAAGGATTGTTTTGTGGCAATTAGTAATAAGTTACCGTTTTGTCCAGAAAAACGCCATATTTTGAACCCGTTTTCAGCACAAAAAATACTGAGGGCACTACGAGGCAAAACAAACATAAGTGAAGGTCACTGATTATGAACGAAAAATATACCGAACAAAAAACCCAAAACAACTATATTAATTTATTTACAAATTGAAATTAAAACATTGAGGTTATCTAAAAGCACACTCAAGAAAACTTTCCTTACTCAAAGCCCACCCATTTCAAAGTTGTAGCTTTCATCAATAGAGGTTGGTGCAAGCCAAGGTACAAGCAGAGGTAAGAAATCCGAACTCGCTGTTTGTGATTTCAATGCAGCTAATATTTTAAGACTGACATTTCGACAGTGACAGAAATGTAGACAAAACTTGCATTTGCACAAGTGTAAGTTTTAATTACAATGACATATAACCCCAATTTTAATTTGTTCTACAGAGTGTTTACTATTTAAAACCCGCGTGGGTTTAAATTGTTTAATTTTATTTTCTTCTAAATTGAAACTATTAAATCCAACAAAAGATTGTGTTAAGATGATTATCCAATAAACATATTTATTCAAATTCTTCTTATAAATCTATGTCTAAAATTCAAGGAGGGTTGGTTTAAAATACTTAAAACCAAAAATTTCACTTAAACTTAGGACCGTTCTAAAATAGAATAAAACTAAACCCTTTTAGTAAATCCCACCGTAAGTTTTCACTTTGAGTTTGCAATTTTCCTCTGGCAAAACACCACGTAATTTTTGAGTTCCCATTCTAATCTTACTTAAGTCCAAGAAGAATGGTTCTTTATATGGAAAAATTAAATATAATAATCTAAGATCATTAATTAAGGTTAAAATTAAAGATGCTCGCTCAAATTATTTCCGAATTCTTGAAACTAGCTTAAGAACAAATCCAAGACACTTCTGGTCGTATTTAAATAGCCTTAAGGGCAGCCCTGATGTACTTGACGAAATGTCTCTTGATGGGGAAAAGTTTAATGGCGCCCAGAAGATTGCAGATGCTTTTGCCACTTATTTTGAGAGCGTATTTGTGGACGGGGGCATTTGCTGCTCTCCAACGGAACCAAAGTCATTTTTTTGTAACAAAGTCATCTCAGGTTGACGTGGAAAAAGCTTTAATAAAACTAAAACCAAATAAAGCTATTGGTCCTGATGGGTTACCAGCTTATGTCTTAAAGGGTAATAAAGAATCCCTGCTGTATCCTCTTGAACTTTTATTTAACCTAATGCTCAAAACTTCTACATACCCAGAAAAATGGAAACTCAGTAAAGTAATTCCTGTGCATAAATCCGGACCTAGACAGGACATTAAAAACTACCGTCCAATCACTATTGTTTGTACTGTTTCAAAAGTATTTGAATCAGTTTTATTTGATATGCTTTTCTCTGAGGTTTCTGGTCAAATATCAAGCAACCAGCATGGTTTCTTGCCCATGAGATCTACCTTAACTAATCTCATGTCCTTTTCTCAATATGTCCATGAATCGTTAAATAAAAAAACCCAAGTTGATGTGATCTACACCGATATGGAAAAGGCATTTGACAAAGTAAACCACACAGTTATTTTAAAAGCTTTAATGGAAATGGATGTTTCAGTTTATTTGTCAAAACTAGTTAAGTCATATTTAGATAAGAGATATCAATATGTTGAGTTGAAAGGCTGTAAATCATCAAAGTATGTAAGTACGTCGGGGGTGCCTCAGGGCTCAAATTTAGGACCTCTTCTTTTTATTATAGCGATAAATAATTTATTGAAACAGGTCAGAGGCGCTTCAGGATTATTATTTGCAATTGACTTTAAATTTTTTTTGGAAATTATCTCGTGTGAAGACTGTAGATCTCTGCAAAATGATTTTACTAATGCTTCTGATTGGTGTCAAGAAAATGGTTTTTTTTTACACCCGGATAAGTGTGCATGTATGTCATATACCCTTAATCGGAATGTTATTAACTTTGATTACAAAGTTAATAATGCAGTACTCAAACGAGTGGAAAATCAAAAAGATTTGGGGGTAATTTTTGACACAAATTTGTCATATTCCAACCACATTAGTGAGAAAATTAAAAGTGCTCAAAAAGTAGCAGGATTAATTACACAGAACACCAGAAACTTAAATGTGGATGTAAGTCTATATTTGTTTGACTCATTAGTCCTACCAATATTAGAATATGGAAATATAATTTGGTCTCCACAATACAACATTTGGGTGAATCTCATTGAGGGTGTACAAAGAAAATTCTTAAAGTATATGTTTTTTAAAAAGTTTGGAACTTATCCGCTGAGAGGATGTGATAACAACTATCTACTAGGTATATTTAATAGGTTGTCTTTATGTAGTAGAAGGATTAAAACATTCTTGTGTACCATGTTTAAAATTTTAAAAGGTAAAATTGACTGTCCTGATATTTTAAATCATCTACCTTTTGCGGTGAGTCGTGTTAATACTAGAAACAAACAAACATTTTATCTAGCTTTTCCCAGAACAAATCTGTACAAGAGCTCACCAATTTATCAATTGTGTAATTTTTTTAATTTGTATGCTTCCGAAATCGATATTGACAATGTTAATCTTAAGCATTTTAAAAAAATAATTCATAACAAATTGCGGATTTTGCAGTAATTTATAATATTAATATTAATCTAAAGCATTTATTTTTAAACAAACTTTTTGATAGGTTAGATGTCTGTAATTGGCATATGGCTGTAGATACTTTGCAATTGAATGAATGGATAAATAAATTAAAATATTGATGTAGATACAACTAGTCTCAGTAAGTTTAAACAACTAGTCGAAAATAAACTGAAAACCAATAGGTAAACTAACTTAAATATTCTTAAATAAGTATGTATCTATTTTAGTATGTTCTCTCTTTTATTTGACTGTTTTCTCAATTTATTGTATTTTAACTTGTGTTTTTCTTTTTTGTTTAAATATTCTATTTTACTAGTTGGGTGGTGTCCTATAATCCTGTTGTTTTGGTACCTACCTGCGTTTTTATTAGATGTTGTAAAACATATATATACTTAGACTTTTTACCAATTTTTAATTGAATGGATGTATGTAAATTATCTGAATAAGGGTCCTAAGTTGTGTACCTGTGTATGACTAATTTACAAAATTATTAATGACACATATAAATTTAATAATTAATTTTTATTTATGTTTACTAAAATAGTGTACTTGCATAACTTTCTTTTTATTTTTTATTTCAGGGTAGCTTTAAGACGTATCTGTAATTGGCATTCAGTGCTGTTGATACTTGTGTAATAAATAAATAAATAAATCTAAAAAAGTATAAACAGTCTTTAGAAAAAAAAACAAAATTTAAAAAGGTAAAATGTTGATGTAACTTCTGCGCACGCGTCGGTTTTGAAACGGGAATGGGTTCCGTTTCGAAATATTTTTAATCATTTTAAATATGACATCTCCATTGCAATGCGAGAAAATAAATGTGTCAAACTTTAAAAAAAATTTTAAACAATTTAAAAGTGTGAATGAAAAATAATGAACGAAAAGCAATAGCGACGGACACTGAACATGTACTCACGAATATCACTGGCACTCATTTTTCCAATCTTTATCCTGCAATTATTGCACAACTTATCCTCTGGTTCCAAAAAACCAGGTGTGGCCCTGGGAAAGACCAAAGGCGAAAAATCTACTGCGCATACCTGCCGCAGCCTGCTCGAGCCCAGAGGAGTTTTTTCCAGGCTAACTTGATCAGGAGTTATTTTCGCTAGGGCTTTTTTTTCAAAAAATGCAAGTGCAGGGCCGTTATAGTATCTCATACCCATAGTTAATTATATAGTAAAAATCCAATGAAGATTAGCCTGGGTATTTCAGCTGCGCGCTGCGCGAAGCTTAACAACTTTATAGTAGACGATACTTAAAAAACAACAAGAAATAAATATCTATCTATCTATCTTAATTAACTCTATGAGTCTATTTATTGCTGTCATGGTTGACATATTTTTTTTGAAGCCAAATTGACTGATTTTCAAATGCTTCTTGTATGTGCTTAACTAGATGACTAATCGCCAATGTTGTAGAACCACCTTTACAAAAACCATATTGACAGGGACTAAAAAAGTTGTTTGCATCAAACCAGTTTACAATTTGATTCTTGGTTACAGTTTCATAAATTTTAGCAAAGACTGGTATAATTGAAATTGGACGATAGTTGGAAACAACTTCTATGTCACCTGATTTATGTATCGGGACCACTTTAGAGATTTTAAAACAACTGGGGAATAAATTATCTCTTATTGCTAAATTTACAAGTTTAGTGAACGGTACTATTATCAGATTTTTAATAATTTTAAGCATTTTTACATTGATTTTATACGCGTCTCTACTTGGACTGCTTTAAAAGCAAAATGGCATGCTTTAAAAGCAGTCCAAGTAGAGACGCGTATAAAATCAATGTAAAAATGCTTAAAATTATTAAAAATCTGATAATAGTACCGTTCACTAAACTTGTAAATTTAGCAATAAGAGATAATTTATTCCCCAGTTGTTTTAAAATCTCTAAAGTGGTCCCGATACATAAATCAGGTGACATAGAAGTTGTTTCCAACTATCGTCCAATTTCAATTATACCAGTCTTTGCTAAAATTTATGAAACTGTAACCAAGAATCAAATTGTAAACTGGTTTGATGCAAACAACTTTTTTAGTCCCTGTCAATATGGTTTTCGTAAAGGTGGTTCTACAACATTGGCGATTAGTCATCTAGTTAAGCACATACAAGAAGCATTTGAAAATAAAGCTCACTGGCATGCATCATTGTTTGATCTAACTAAAGCGTTTGATTGCATTTCTCATGATCTGCTAGCACTTAAACTAACTGAATACAATTTTAGCTCTGATTCAGTTTCACTAATAAAGTCCTACCTGGGGGAAAACAGACGTCAGTACACCAAACATCAGAGTCTAATTTCCAACACCAAACCCCTAACTTATGGAGTTCCTCAAGGCTCGACCTTAGGACCTACTCTTTTCATTATATTTGTTAAAGATCTCGATGATGTTATGAACGGAGTACAGTTTGCTGATGATACCACAGCTGAAAATGTGTCCTCTGACTATGATGCTCTATGTGAAGCAGTAAGTCAAACACAGTCGAATGTAAAAAATTGGTTTCTTAGTAACCATCTTAGCCTTAACGACAAAAAACCCCAAAACATTACATTTTTAATGCGTAAAATTCCAGAAGACCTACACAAAAAACCTGTTAAATTCTTAGGGTTAACACTCGATATAGGGTTAACATGGGAGAACCATTCCCTTAAACTTACAAAAACCCTTAGCAGAAACGTTTTTTTACTCAGGAACTTAGTAAATTGTGTCTCAAAAAATACCATCCTCAGTGCATATTATTCATATTTCCATTCACACATGTCATATTCCATCTTAAACTGGGATCACTCAGCTCACACAGATTTGGTATTTGCTGTCCAGAGAAAGTGTGTAAGGGTCATTGGTGGACTTGGGTATTGACATTGTTGTCGAGCTAAATTTCTTGAACTCGGAATACTAACTTTTCCATGCATATATATTTTGGCTTGCTTGATGCACCTTAAGTCCAACTATCATGCATATGCCACAAATGGTGATGTGCATAAATATTCTACTAGACATAGAAATAACCTCCTGCCTGATTTCTCTAGATTGGAGCGTTCAAGAGATGGTGTTAATTACTACAGCATAAAAATGTATAATGTTCTTCCAGATCATATTAAGAATCTTAATATAAAAATGTTTAAAATCAAGATTAAATCATACCTGAAACAAAAATCTTTTTACTCAATTGATGAATATTTGACAAACAACTTTGATGACATATAGGATCCCATACGAAACAACAACACTATTATTGTTATTATTTTTATTACTTAGTAGTATTTGTGCAATGACTAATATATGTGAATTTTGTTGTTGGCCGCAATACTTTGTTGATAAGTGTGTTTTTACTGTTTAAAATGTAAATAATAATCCTTTTGTAGGTATTTGTTTATAGTACATAGGAACCGTCTTTTTAAAGTAATGTTTTGTTCTTTGTTAGGTTTTATAAAATTTTAATGTGTTGTGTATACTATCCTTATTTTTGACTTAAATTTTAATTTGACTTAAAATAAATGTTTTGTAATTAACAAATTTTAATGTGTTTTATAATTAATCTTTATTATTAACTTAACTTTTAATATGACTTTTTATATTGTTTTATTTTGACTTCTGGAAATACTCTGTATGTACAACACCAATAAAGATCTATCTATCTATCTATCTATCTATCTATAAAGATCTATCTATAAAATTAGGAAATACACCCACTTGTAGGCACTCATTTACTAATTTTGTGAGTGGCATTAAAATATAGCATTCATTATTTTTTTATTTAAACCATACACATCTACAAATTTACTATTTTTCAACCTATTAATAATATCACATACTCTATGAATGTTACATGCCTAAAAGAAAATCTACAACACTCAGAACTCGGAATGTTTTTTAAAAACTTTTTATAAAGTGCTCTGATAACATCCAATGCAATTCTTGTAAAAAACATATTAAAACTATCTGCTGTGATGTTAGAAGCTTGGGGATGACTTTTTCTACTTTTATTTACATTAATTAGCTCCCACACAGCTTTTTATGAATTATCTGCCTTTTGTCAAATGTCAAATTTGGACATATTTTATTACTTATAAAATGTTATTTTTTCCTATAGCATTCACTCTTATGTGTTTTACTTCAAAAAGCTTTCAATTCTTACAGCTTTGAACATTGTTTTATTTTTTATTCATATGGAACCCATCATTTCTTAATCTTGAAATTTGGTGAGTGTCTTAGTAAAAAATTAAAATGGTGTTTTTGAAGAAAAATAAAAAAAAAAATATTTTTTTATTTTAAAAGACCTTTTAAACAAGGTATTTTCTGATAACTAGTAGGTATTCCTATTTTTCTATATTTATGTAAGTAAGAGCAAAATTCGGTAATTTTATAATTTTCAAAAATTAATAACAAAACACCTTAAAATAAACTACTAGACCAAAAATTTAGAAAATTTATATTTTTCATATTGTCGCCCTAGATGTGAATGGTCCTAATCCACAAAATATTTAATTTTAAGCTAATCATAGCAACTACTTTAAAAATGTCCAAATTTTATGTTGACAAAAGCTCTAACCTTCATTTACTTTTTTACTATTACTTTTTTTATAATAGCGAACAAAAAAATAACCATTTTTATGCTACAAAAAATGTTTAATCTTATTTTACTTAAAACTAGTGTTATATAGATTAGTTCCATTCACATCTAGGGCGACAATATGCTCTATGAAAAAAATAAGTGTACCCAAAATTATCAAAATCAGAGAGGGTGTCTGCCAAACCCCTGGTTAATTTCATATGAAATGACCCAACAAGGACTACTAACCTATGCTTGATCCTTACATCACAAAAATTTTGTAGTTTTATTACATACATGCACATTCTATAAGAAAAATTTTTTAGTTGGCACTTTAGCAAACACATTGGACATCTGAACTTGAATTTTCTAGTATATGCAGTGGCTTCATACCCAAGCTATATTGTAAAGTCTCACTGGATGTTAAAAAGAGTGGTAGTTCTTAACATTTTTGATTTAATTTGGGGTGTCAGCTATTGGTAAGGAAAACACAGGGTGTTATTTATTTGCACTTTTACCTTATTCCCCCAAAAAAAATCACATATTGGTAGTTTTTTCAGCTAATAGTAATATAATTATTAACAAGATTTTTTTTACAATTGATTCAAAAAATCTGCCATTCCCTAATAAAATGTTAAATATTGAAATATTCTTAGATCAAGTGTATGATCACAAAATAAAAGATTTATACATTCACTTTTATTGAACTTGCAAAGAGGTTATAAACATTTTAAAAAGCTTAAAAAGGGACTTAAGGGACCAAATCCTCCAAAAATGGGACTTTAAAAAAAAGGGACTCTGCTAAAAGCTCTGCAGTTCTTACAGTACCATTCAAAATCTTTTGGTTTGATTGACATTTAAGGTGAAACCATCGGCCACAGCTACCCCTACAACCAATGCTTAAACTGGATTTTCCTATTTTCTGAGTGCAACCACCACCAACTGACTATTAGCATTGTTTTACCTTAATTTTTACTGAGATTTAAAAACTGATATACAACTAGCAATCACCCTGTATTATAATAAAGAATTAAGAACAAAGAATAAATTATATATTTTTTTTTATCATTATTTGGTTGCCTCTATATTTCTTATCAATTTTACTCATTGTTCCATATTTTTAAAGATAAGAAATAAATAAAAAACTAAAATGTTTTAATCAACTTTTTAAGATCTAATTTTTCACTCACAATATAAATATATAAAGTTTTTCTCTTTATTTTGGTACAAAATTTGTAGTTTTTCAACTGCTAACTTTACCTGGTAGTTGGCAGTGCAGTCTTTAACTCAAAAACCATAAGAGCTTTTAGTTTGGGGATGCGACATTTAATCGAGCATTTAATTAGCCTTAAATGAGCCTTTAAAGATGACATAATAAAATCTTTGCACTGCTGACTTTATACTGCTAACTTAATGGATGTAAGAAAATCCCAAATTGTCTAAGATAACATTCAGTGAATAGCAGCTGGAAAAGACATTTGACTGCAAAGATAACATTTAAGGTGAAACCATCGGCCACAGCTACCCCTACAACCAATGTTTAAACTGGATTTTCCTATTTTCTGAGTGCAACCACCACCAACTGACTATTAGCATTGTTTTACCTTAATTTTTACTGAGATTTAAAAACTGTTATACAACTAGCAATCACCCTGTATTATAATAAAGAATTAAGAACAAAGAATAAATTATTTAAATATATTTTTTATAATTATTTGGTTGACTCTATATTTCTTATCAATTTTACTCACTGTTCCATATTTTTAAAGAAGAAATAAATAAAAAACTAAAATGATTTAATCAACTTTTTAAGATCTAATTTTTCACTCACAATATAAATATATAAAGTTTTTCTCTTTATTTTGGTACAAAATTTGTAGTTTTTCAACTTTAATCTACTGCTAACTTTACCTGGTAGTTGACAGTGCAGCCTTTAATTCAAAAACCATAAGAGCTTTTAGTTTGGGGATGGGACATTTAATCGAGCATTTAATTAGCCTTAAATGAGCCTTTAAACATGACATAATAAAATCTTTGCACTGCTGACTTTATACTGCTAACTTAATGGATGTAAGAAAATCCCAAATTGTCTAAGATAACATTCAGTGAATAGCAGCTGGAAAAGACATTTGACTGCAAAGATATTCAATGTTTTTTAAACTTTGAGGAATTATCAATCAAAATTTATTTTACTCTATGTCTGGTAGTGATCAAGATAATGAATGATTCTCAAAGAAAATGTTTCCCACATTACATTTTTACTGTAAGAGAATTGTTTTTCTATTTTACATTTTTAATTTTATTATTTCAGTGCGGTTTTTCAAGCATTCTTTTTATACACTATTATAAGGGAATTTTTTTTTTAAAGAAATTAATACTTACAGTTTGTTTGTACAGCCCTTTCAAAAAGAACTACTAGAATGTGTTTTTATACGGTTTTAAAAACTAATACTAAGATAAGAAAAAAAAATTGGGTAGAAAAAAAATAGAAAAAAATGTAGTAGATTGTTTTCTGTCATTTTTGATTGTTTAAGAAAAATTCTTTATGGGGGGCACCTACTAGGGTCTGTAGGACCCCAAATCCGCCGGCGCCAGTTGTTTTTTTTATTTTCTTTTTGTTTTTTAATTTTTTTTTCACTATAACAACCCAATCCAACACAGCCCAAGCCAACCTAACCCAACCCAACCTAAAACAATCAAAAAAACACATTACAACCGCCCCCACCCCCCGGAATCCTTTTTTCTCTTAAAAAAAAACCGGCGCCGGCGCTAGGGACCCTAGTATGTGCGTCTATAAAGAATTTTTCATCAAAAATCAAAAATGGCAGAAAACTGTATACTGCATACTTAATAAGAAAAATTGGATTTTAAGAGCTAGATTATAATAATATTTGCTATGTTTTCATGGGTATTGAGTTCGTTTTCAAAACTCATTGTATCTTCTTCTTTTATAGAGTGTGTTCTTTATCAAGAGCAAGAACACACTATAAAAAAGAAAAAGATACAATGAGTTTTGAAAATGAACTCAATACCCATGAAAACATAACAATAGTTTCTGATGGGTTCTAATAAAAGCCTACATTTTACATCCTGTTGGGTCCTGGCCAGATTTTTGGGAATTGGTACACCTCTTGAACAAAATTTTGTGCCAAAGATGGAAAAAAGTGTGCAATGTTTGATATTATTTGGTACACAAATGAACTTATTTTCTGCAGTATTCTGGCGCAAAAAGAAATTTTATAGGGCGCCTTGAAAATACAAAAAGCAGGCATGTGACATAACCTAAAAATACCTAAACCTCCCAATTATATAACACTTACGATTTCTGAGTTAAAATCAGTCACTTTGTCACTTTTAACATGAAAAAGTTTAAAGAACTTTCTTAGGGTGCTCGTGACACCCTTTGCACCCGAAAAATTACTCATTTTTAGTCCTTTTTTCCGTGCAGCGGTAACTTTAAACGTCCAAAACAAACAGACCACTGAACTATTTCATTTCTAGAAAAAATACCGAAAACTAGTTTTTTACAGTACTTACAAGGTTTCGTAAAAATCTTGCCGCCATGCTGGAACTAATTTTGTTTAAAAAAAAATAGAGCCAGAAAATTTGCCACAGGCTTTTGACGGCACTTTTCTAAATAAGCAGGCAAGTTTCGGCGCTGCTACCGACGCACATTACAGCAGGTGCATTGGAGCTGGTGCAGAGACTTGTAGGTGAGGACACTACCTTCTTAAATGAAGTCCTTTAAATCTAAGTTAAGTTACTATGTTGGGAATTTGGAACCTTTGGTTGCACTAAAACAAATGTTTATCGTCTCCTGATGATGCTAACGTTGTTAGCGAAACGCGCGTCGAGTGCAAAAAAGTGTAGTTTTGGTTTGTGGAAAACAATCATAACTTCGTTCTAAGTTAAGTTGATTTGAATAAAACATAAATAATAGGGACATTTAACTATTATTTAAACGTATCCGTATAGTTATCATCCATAATACGTTCAAAACAACCCAAAAGGCACTACATTTTTCACAGTTGCGCCTAAGTTCGAAAGCGCCTCGGTTGTACTTTTCTTTCTTACTTTTGCTTGTAAACTGTCTATAGTTAATTTATTTGACAAAAACGTGCAACTTTTGTATTCCCATGGGAAAACTAGTACATCGGTTCTAGTGAGAAACTGGCAAACCCAGTGTTGCCCTCGGTGCATATTTTTCGGCACGAGTTATAAAGGCTCGTAGGGTACTCGATTTTTAAACTTTTACAAAAATGGCAGCAGAGGCAGTTTGGTGGGATTTTAAGAGTAGAGATCCTTTTTTTGTCAGTGACCTTATTCGGCAAAAAATCTAAATAGTGCTCCAAGCCGTGTCTTAGTTATTATTGAGCTCAGTGCAACAACTGTTTAACTAAAAAGCCAATTAACTCTTTTTGATTTAGTATTCTTTAGCATACTATAACGGTCATATTGAGACCAATCTGACAAGAAATCTATGTTTTACCTGTCAATTTGGTTATAAAAATAGAGGCATCAGTAAGCTAAAGGGCACTGAAGAGGTAGGAGTTAACCATGAGTAAACTCGCTTGTGGACTCCAGAAATAAACTACGCGTTTAAATTTTATTTTTCCTTGGTTCGTTTAAAAGTGGAAAGGTTAGCAAACTATAATAAAACGTCGCGATTTATTTAAAAACTCAAGTTCTTTTATATAGACGTTACGCAAAAATTATAAAACTTTTAAATGACATCTTATTTGAAAAAGACTGTCAAAAAAGCAAATGACCAAAATAAAAAAAATCTATATAAATGTTTTCTCACATAGAGTTCTCATCAAATCTGACGGGTTTTCTTAAAATTCGATTACTACGGGTCGTGACTGAAATGTTAGATTTGTCCCCTTCTTCAAGACAAATATCGTCTTCATTTTCATGGACGGGTATGTCATTATTTGATGGCCTTCAGAACTTCTCCTTTAGTTATGGATTCAATGGGCATAACTTCTGGACTGCATGTCGAATCTGGCAGTTCTTTGTCTGAAGTCTGACAATACAAATGACGCCACCTTTTCCAGGCAAAAGCTCAATCACTCGACCCATTGGCCAATCCAAACGCTTGATGTTATCATTACATACTAGAAGAATTTCTCCTAGGAAAACACTTCGTCACGATTTCTTCTTGGAAACCATTTTCAACTGACACAAGTACTGATTTCTAAATCGACGTTAAGTTCATCTCTCAGTTTTTGTTTGTGCTTGAGTTTACGGCAAATTGATGGTCTATTTATCTCGTCGCAATCAGGCATACCGTATTAATTGATCAAATCTGTCAAAATCTGCTGGAGTCAAGGCAACTAGATCTGCGGGATTGTTAGACAAATAGGTAATTAAAACACAAGAATTTTTTGTACTTCAGTGCAAAATGAACTTCTTTGATTTCGATGGCTCACACAGAGGGTGGAACCTAAGACGACGCCGTTTCGTCCTTATTAGGGACTCGTCAGCTAGGTGTACCACAACAATAGGTAATTGGTCTATTGTTGACAATGGCTTCACACTTGCAAACCATTATGTATAACTCTTCATAATCCAATGATGCTCCACTCAATACTTTGCTCAGCAAAATTTTTACTTCACCAACTAAACGTTCCCAAAATCGTTGTATGAACAGCTTAAAAACCCACCACGCGGCTGTCGGAGGGTTAAAACGACAGGACGTCTATTCTTGAAAGTCATACGATCCGGTCTTTCTCAATTTTGGAAGCAATACATTCCAAAAAAAACTCTTTATTGCGCAAGCGTCACTAGATTCAACGCTGTTCCTTGATTTCGGACCATGCGATCGGGAACGTATAATTTTCATGAGATTCGTAAGATCGGATCATCGCTCAAGAATATAATGTTTTCATCCCATGTGATCATTCGCCATAGATCTATACCGCTCCCTGGTCAAGAATAAACGCCCAGGTAATTCGTTAAGTGGCACATTGCTTTAAAATTTCAGTCCAATCAAGTTTTTGAAATGCGTTTTCCAAAGTGACAAAACATTTACCGTTATCATCATAAATAGTTTTTGGTCTACCCCTACGCGAGACGAAGCGTCGAAGTGCCATCATGAATGCTGACGTTGATAGACCAGTAGTAATTTCAAGATGCACTGCGCGATAAACCGCACACATTAAAAGGCAAATGTACGGTTTTCTGCCATCCTTCAAAATTAACGGTCCGGCACGGTCAATAAGGAGTTTTTGGGCCAGCGAAAATATTATGTTATGTTTATTTTTATTAAAGATAAGGATAACATTAAACACATTTTTAAGAGGTTTTGGGCAGCTAAAAATAACGCGCTGACATCTTGTGAGTTTGTCTTTATGCTTATTATTTACCTCCCCTCTTTTTGCTCAGACGCACAAATAAGCATAAGTACAGAAAATGTTATTTTAGGTGGCCCCAAAAGTCCCTAATACCCGTTACTTCGAATACAGTAGCGTCTCGAACACGATCAATCGGCAAAGCTGGTGAAGTAACAGTCAAATGTTTTGCGTCGAATCTTCTGCACGTCACACATTTGGATATGATCGAACGTAGAGTACCCAATACCACTCTCGAAGAATACTCAATAAACCTTAAACTTCTTGGAAAATGATCTGATGAACAATTTGATGTTTTCCATATAGTAAAACAGGATAACGAAAAATATCTAAATCTTTACAAGATGAAATTTTGGATACAAGACGGATCAAACTATTTTGCCGATAATTAAAGACATAGAAATCAATGATTTATCCTTGACTTTGTATGGAAAAGATTCTTTCTGAACAATTTTCAAAACAAAAATCTCAGCAGATTTCAACTCTTTACAGGAAAAAAACACGTAGTTTTTCTTCATTATTTGTATATTTTAAATTATGTATAAATTGAGAGACAGCTGTAATTGTTTTCACAGTCTGAAAACTCAGTAAAAACTGTAAGATGCCAAAAATCAGACTTCTGATTGGTCAGTATGGAGTCTACTAACATTTTCTTACGTTCACTATAGATTTCTTCTTCGTTGCAAACCACCTTCTGATTTGGCCACATTTCTAAATTTTTATAGAACCATGCAGTACCCTCCCACCATTTTGACTGTAGTAGAAACTTGGGCGAACAACCACGTGATGGAAGGTCAGCTGGATTGTATATACCAGGGATGACGGTGTCAATCTACGAATTTCAGCGGTTCTTTTCCACACAAAAGTAGCTCATTCATCTTTTCGTTGAATGCAAGAGATAACAGTCGAATAATCACTCAAAAAGTATCAATAAGAAGGTTTATTTTCAAGATTTTCTATGACCCTGTTAAAAAGTCTTGCACCTATCGTTGCTGAGAGAAGCTCTAAACGTAGAATCGTAAAATATTTACCATTCTTTTAAGTTGGCGAAACTCTTGCTTTTGCTGCTATTAGTTGTACAAAAACATCATAATTTTTTACAACTCTCAAGAATACAACTGCCGAATAGGTAAATTTGCTGGCGTCATAAAACATATGTAACGAAAATTCTGTATCATCTTCGATATTAATCCATCCATCTTGGTATGATAATCTCTGAAAGACAAGGCAGTTAGTTCATCATACCAATTTTTGAATTTCAAAGCTGTTACTTCTAAGGATTAGTGTCCTAGAGCTTGCTCTAGGATTAGTGTCGTTAGTTACTTCATCAACTTGTTTATACCATTTATAATTTTTCTCTCGTATAGACTGAACTAAAACTTGTATTTGTTGAAAAAGTATCTAAAATCAATCCTCAATGAATGACAATGGGACAACATCTTGAACTTTGCCTTTACTATCTTTGGTGAACTACCACCTTCTCAGATCAAAACTACCCTCTGTCACCATCATTTTAGCTCCTTGGACCAAGTTTTTCAGAGGAAATTCGCTAAGAAGACTAGTACTACTACAATTTCAAAATCGTTTTACGAGAATAGAAATTTTTAGAGGTTCTTTATGCATTTGACAGTTGTTGTTTTACCAGAGGTGGGTAACTCATATTGACTTCTCTTTTTTAGTTTTTTTCATATTTGCATGTACAAGCGATTTCATGAAATAGACTGACATCTCAAATGCCTGCAATTTTTGACGACTGCCAAATAGAGTTTTTCATTTCTGGTAAATCAATAACCGTCAAAAGTTGTAGACAGGGACTCTAGCAATTTTCACCTCCTGCATTTCTTTCTGAAACTTTGATGATATTTAAAGGTCGCTTCCAATATAAAAGGACTGCCACTTACGCTAAAAACTACTCATCATTGCCATCTTCATCGATACACAGAAAACGAAGCAAGTCCCTATCGGTCTCGTGAAGTCTGATCTGCAAAAATGACTTGCGAATATCTGAAACTACTCCATATTTAAACAGTTGAAATTTGAGCATAACAGACGGGATGAATTCAATGAAATGTTGACCTTTTTCTGGGCAGTTATTTAAAGAAGGCTTTTCTTTTATTACTGGTCTATGTGGAAGCTAGCGAATTTCATCTCTCTCATCATCGTTTTTTAACCATTCTCTAAAATCCTGATCATATTCTTAAACAAGATACTGTTTCTTTAATTTCTGAAGAGTAATTTGTAATCTCTTTTTATCAAGGAAATAATTTTTAGATACAGGTGGTTGTCCTTCTATCCAAGTTTACTGATTTCATAGTGATTTTTTTGGCCAACGCTCACATTTTCTAAAAAATGTTGTTTGGCTGCTAAAACAAATTTGTCACGCGTTCTGTTCTTGCTTGGTTCTTCAATTCCCAGCACATCAAGATGTCACAAGGTCGTTATTATAGAATCGTTTACAAAAATTGACAGGGACAAAGTTGATATAAGAATTGGTTAAATTTGCATCACTTTCGATTGGTATTCTACCCATCAACTCGCAACCAAAGAGTGTTTCATTAGCTACCAAACCACTAGAAAATATATGTTGTTTTCCTGTAAAGATGTCACCAATCGCATCTGCTCCTATTAAGATCTCTATGGGTTCAGAAGTTCCAACATCCGATAACTCTATTCCAAGACATCTTAGTTCTTTAATCCGCATGGTCCATAGAAAATAAGGGACACGTTGCTAAAATTTTGGATTGATCTAAAACTTCTAGTTCGTAGTCACCTCCTTCATATTCTAACTTGATTTTATGAACTTCATGTTTGTTCTTGTGGTTTGCCACCAATAGTACCACTATCCAGTAACACTCTGACGTTTTCTGAACCATTGGTACCAGAGCCTGATACATACAAAGTTTGCAGAAACGTATGGTGGGTTCTCGTGTTATTGCAGTTAGCAAGTGATTTGTCATTATTTGAAATTTCGTCTTTCTTTTTAATGCCGCTTTTGTCTTGCTCAAATTGTGCCTTCTTATGAATCGGTAATTCAGAACACATGATCCCAACATTAAATATCTCACAAACTGCACATCTAGGACATCCACTGTATTTCTTATTGCCATGTAGTTTTGGACATCTTAAACACAGCTTTTTCGACGCAAGAATAACTTTTTTCTGTTCTGGGGACATCCTCTGAGATTTGAAACCATTTTCACTAGCATAACCACCCTCACAAAAGACACATTTGCCAAATTAGCAGCAGTGGGTACCAGTGAACTTACCTTCTTTTTGCTGGAAGATTCTGAAGTAGTTTTAGCAGTAGCACTTGCGCCGTTTCCTTGATCGAGGAGAAGATTTTTTAGGCGAGTGTCTAACTTAGAAGAATCTGAACCTCCTGGCTGGCTCGTATTTAAGCTTTCTCAATTGTCAAGTTCAAATCTTTGAGAAAATCTTTGCCATACCCTTAATAAATCTTGTGTTCCTCAATATGTAATGCCCAAAGTATTCAGTGCTCTAATTTGAGTTTCAATTTTGTCATATGAAGCTACTAATTATAATTTATTTTGAAACGGGGCATTAAACAAAATCAGAACAATTCTCTGGCATAGACCTCAATGTGAAGATCATCTCTGCCAAAACAAGATGTTATGGCGTCAATAAATAATAAGTTGTGTTGTTCTGGGTTGTTTTCTGTGTTGTTTCGAATTTTTTTTTAACGAATGCTTTTTAACCAATGATTTTTAATTAATCCAACCCATTTTAACATACCGAACTTAACCCAATTTTAAATAACCCAAAACAACACAAAAAATAACAACTCATACCAACACAAAAAAAAACAACCCAACCTAAAAACCATAAAAAATCAGTTCACGTTCCGAAATTTAGCCAATCCGCTTTACTCGAAGGTACTTTCGGGCCAGTTGCATCCAGAGGCGATTCCGGCAAGCTTTCCTTGGTATACCATTTGATTAACCAATTGGTACCTGTGACGTCATAGTTATGACGTAACATACCACTTTCTTACGAATTCGTTTGGTAGGCCAAGAGAAACTTTTTTATTTGTTTTTTGTGGTTATTTTCCTATTTAAGTGGTTTATTTTGCTGAAGAAAATTTAACAAATGTCTAAAAGAAAAGCTGCTGTGGCTATCGCACAATCGTATACAACCTTTAAATCTATTCTATTCAAGAATATTTGTTAGTTGGTGAACAAATTTTTCATCACCTGTTGACCTCTCCAACAAACGTAAACATCAGACAGAAATATTCACCCTTGAGTAACCTATGGGCTCAGCGTTTTCAGTAAAAGTAAACGATATTCCGTTTGAAAAGAGTTATCCTGCATCGGTCGTTTAAATCCATTACAACGAAAAAACACAAAAATTTCAAGTCCAACTTATTTTTTTACATTTCTAAAGTAGGACAAAACGAAAATAGAGGGAGATAGCACTATACCAAACCATAGAACCGTGCTACATTCCACGGTATGCAATTTGACATACCAAAAAGGATATCAGAGTCACCGTGAGCCTGCCTGCTTGGTGTCGGGGTTAACGCCGCGACTTTCAAGATGCTGGGTTCAAGCCCCGGGTCGTGCATCAGGTAGTCTACTTGGACTGTTTCTTATAAAATTATAGAATTTTGTAAGATTAAGGCAAAACGCAGTATGAAGCGGAGTAGGACGAGTTAGCTAGAAAGCAGGCTAATTCGATTTCATACCGTCCCTCGGAGAGGACGTTAAGAGGACGGTCCCGTGTGATACGTATATTGATAGTGGAGCACGTTAAAGATCCCTAGCCCCAACAAAGGGGTTTAGGCTAAATTAAATCCTTCTAGGAAAAGAAAACTGCCTTCCTAGGGGGTGCTCATCAGATCGGTTTGATGAGCGGGATAAGGGGGGAACCCAGGGAAAATAAGTGTAAAATGTATCTTAGGCCCTACTCCTCTATTCACGCCGGTATCCAGGCCGGATGGGATCGTATATCACGTAGAGGCGGACCTAGATACACACTCCCTAAGTAGGTAGACTACGAAAGTAGTTGATGACCCGTCCGATTTAGTTAATAGTGCCTACGGGACTCAAAAAAGTGACGGTAATCAAATGAGAAGAGAGAGTCACGGTGACGTTATCATTTTTGTATCCCAAATTGGTTGCCGAAAATCGCCTCAGGTGTAGTGTGCTCATTTTTGACAGGTGCTAAAAGTCAAGCAGGGCTTCTTTTTGGCTTTGGTGCTTTAGTAACTAGAACACGACAAAAAATAAGCAAATTTTGAGACCTTTGGTAAAAGATTGCAATAGTATAAAACCTGGAAAATAATATTTTATATTTTTAGCCCAAACGGTAATAATCAGAAAGCTAAAATTTTGCATAAATCCAGAAAATTGGTTATAAAATTCCGCTGACTCCCGATTCTTTTAAAAGTAGGTATTCGAAAAATAAATAACATTTAAAACATAAATTTGCCTTAAAAAATTTAGCCTATGTCAAAATTTTCAGCATTTCCTTGTCGTTTCGACTAAAAATGAAAAATACGAATGGGTACCCTTCCGCCTTAAATTATTTAATTTTCATATTGAGAGGCTTTTTACATTTTAGAAGGTGTTCAATAAAAAACAGCAATTACGAAAGTGTAGAATTTCTGAACGCAGCGTCGAACAAAACGTCAAAAATGACTTTTTAAACTCATCTGTCAAAATTTTGCCAAAAAATAAACATGATGGCTTAACAAAAAAATCTTGTTTTCATCCCATTTTTTCGCAAAATTTTAGTGCAAAAATCACAAACAGCAACGCGTCAAGTAAATACCTTCCCCGGAGACCTTCCACACCGAAAAACTGCAAAAAGTCCGGTATGTGTATTTATTTATTTTTTGTATTTGTGTTTTGAGTTGCGTCACTGTTGTCATCTTTGAAACCTTGGTTGGTTTTTGAAGATCAAAATATTTGTAGATTTTTTGATCGTTACTTGGGTCGTTATTGATAATTTATCCTGATTTTACCTGAAGATTCAAATTTCAAGGTAAGTAATACTTGCTGTTAAAGTTGATTACTATCCTTGCTTTGACTGCCAGACCTGTTTATCACCTAACTCGCGATTTAAAAACTAAACGGTACTTTTACTTATCCTTTGCATATCTGTCCCTTGCTCTTAGACTAAGGGAGAAAGAGGCATGAATTTCCTTAATGCTGATTTTTTAATTATGTTTTAAATAAAAAGCTAATTTATGCATGCTTAAGTAATTAATATTAGGAATTAAAAGCTAAACGATTGCAGACAATATTAATACATTGCCACATTATTGCTATGTTTTCATGGGTATTGAGTTCGTTTTCAAAACTCATTCTATCTTTTTCTTTTATATAGCGTGTTCTTGGTCTTGATAAAGAACATGCTATATAAAAGAAAAAGATACAATGAGTTTTGAAAACGAACTCAATACCCATGAAAACATAGCATATAAACATAAAGAAATGGTGTGATACTAGTAATCTATGTTTTAACATGACAAAAACCTTGACAAAAACCCACCCTTTAAGTTTTAAATGCAATCTGGAAAATTGAAAGCTCAAATGTACTAAATTTTTGGGAATCAAAATTGATAATAATTTAAAATTTCATGACCATATTTTGTCCTTGAATAAAAAACTTTCTTCTGGTTGTTATATAGTAAAGGTTACTTCCCAAGAGTTGGGAAAACAAATATCTCACTCAGTTTACTTTGCAGTTGTAGTCCCCCCCCCTAATTTTTGGGCTTCCTTTTTGGGAATGTTGCAGTAACTACATGTTTAATTCTTTTTTTGTACTACAGTACTTCAAAAAAGAGCTGTTAGGTATTTATGCAAGTCACCACCCAAAACTCATTGTCAGCCTTTGTTTATTCAAAATAAAATATTAACTTTACCATCGCTTTTTATCTTAGAAACTGCTTGTGTGACACATAAAAATTGCAAATATTTTCCAAAACATCAAAATCTTCAAATGACAAGGCAAGTAAATCAAATTCCATTATCTATTCCACATTTTGCACTTATAGAGAATTACTTCATTTACAGGGTCTTAAAACTTACCACAAGTTCCCTTGTGATGTTAGGAACTGTAATAGTCATTAACAATTTAGAAAAAGCTTATTAGTCAGTGAAAGAGTTTCTGCTTGATAATGAAACTGTTTGACGATTTTAAAACTTTTAACCCTTTTAACTTTAGTTTTTTTACCTTCTTTTTTAACTGGATGGCCCTTGTTTATTATTTATTTTTATTTTATTTCTGTATTATTTTTAAATGTTGTAAATATTCTTTAAACAGCAAACTTGTTATTTTTTAACTTAAGCATCTTTTCATTCATACATTTATTCATAAAATACAATACAACAAAGTTATACAGAAAATTAAAAGGTAGGTGGAAACTAAAAACTCAACAAATTTATAAAATATCAACAGACTCTGCTAATAACTATATAATAAATATAATATAACCAAATGCTGTTTGATGACTTTTATTTTATTTTAAATAATTTAAAAAATCAGCATTAACGAAATTATTAATTTTTAACTTGAAATTTTGTTGGATGGGATCAAATAAACAGAAACCAGGTTTCTTTCCAATTTCGACGTTTCAATTCTTTATTGAGTTATCCTTAAGACACTAAAAATAATAATGTACAATAGTACTGGGTTTGTTTCTACCAAAGTATCTTTTTTTTATAACAATTTTTATAATATATATATATATATATATATATAGAAAGTAGGACTTAATGTGCTTTTTTTGTTTTTTTTTATAATTTTAACAGTACCTATGTAATAAAGATGATAATAATAATTTACATTGGGGTACTTAATGAAAATTATTTGGTTTCCTCTGTTATTACTAAAACTAAACAAAAGAACACTACATTTAGAAACATTATAAAATAGTAATAATATGTGTTTTTTTTTTATATCACAGATTAAATGGTGTATACCTTATGTAGGTTCTTACCATACTAAAGTTAATATAAATAAAATGTGTTTAAATGTTTTGTCGAGTCACCTTATCTGGTACCTACTTGAGACAAAAAAAAAAACAACAAACAACAAAACCAAAAAGAGCCCCTTTGACAATTGAGACAAAAATGGGGTGAAATGAGACAAAAATATATCTATTATTATAGTCGAAAATGGCAATTCGAATTTTTTAAATGTTGATGACATTTTAACTTGTGTGCCTAAAAACCAAGTTGAAGTTATACAAAACATCTTTAACAGCTTTCACCCTAAACTAAAATTTACAGTTGAACTTGAAAATAATAATAGCATTTCATTTTTAGATGTTTTAGTCAAAAGAACCATCGAAAATACTTTAATAGCCCACTGGTACTGTAAACCTACATTTTCAGAACTAAATAAGAGATAAAATTTTAAGAACAGAATGCACAATTAACTCAAACTTACCAAAAGAAGAAAAAAATACTATAAAATTCCTTACGTAAAGAATCTTCCTGAGAATGTAGCAAAACTGCTAACAATGTATAACACCAATATAGCATTTAAAAATGAAAACACAGTTAAAAAATACTACTCAAACTTAAAATCAAAAACACCTAAAGAAAAACTTAGTGGGGTAGTGTATAAAATCCCTTGTTCTGATTATAATGGCATCTATATAGGGCAAACAGGAAGATATCTAAAAACAAGAATACAAGTACATCAAAGAAGCATCCAACCATATCATCTCTATGACACCACAAAAACAAAAACAGGGCTTAGCGAACACGCATTTAATTGCTTATATCATTTTAACTTTAATAACACAGAAGTTTTATCATACCAATGGAATTACAAAAAACGGCAAACAAAAGAAATGGTTGAAATTAGAAAACACAAAAATAATATCAATAAGAAAAAGAACATAGAAAACTTTAATACTTCCTATTTTAATCTACTAAATCGACTATAATAATAGATATCTTTTTGTCTCATTTCACCCCATTTTTGTCTCAATTGTCAAAGGGGCTCTTTTTGGGTTGTTTTGGTTTTGTTATTTGTTGTTTTTTTTTGTCTCAAGTAGGTACCAGATAAGGTGACTCGACAAAACATTTGAACACATTTTATTTATATATACACCATTTAATCTGTGATATGAAAAAAAAACAAAAAACGTATTATTACTATTTTAAAATGTTTTTAAATGTAGTGTCCTTTTGTGTGTGTGTGTGTAGTTTTAGTAATAACAGAGGAAACCAAATAATTTTCAGTAAGTACCCCAATGTAAATTATAATCTTTATTATATAGGTACTGTTAAAATTATAAAAATCACAAAAAGTCACATTATGTCATTTCTTATTTCGTTTTATTTATAATTAAAAAAAAAATAATATCTATTTATAAATAACTTACTTACTGTCTATATATATATTATAAAAATTGTTATAAAAAAAAGATACTTAGGTAGAAACAAACCCAGTACTATTGTATATTATTATTTTTAGTGTCCTGAGGATGACTCAATAAACGAGTCGAAACGTCGACATTGGAAAGAAACCTGGTTTCTGTTTATTTAATCCCATCCAACAAAATTTCAAGTTAAATTTAATTTTGGGTCACAAAATTCATCGATAAGAAATTATTAATATTGCATAATGTGTGTTCTGTGAGAATGCATGGATGTTTCCTAAATTGGTTGAGAAGTCATTTGTCTGAAAAAAAAACAAGCTGTAAAAATTGAAAATTACGTTTCATCAGTTTTCCCTTTGACATCTGGCATGCCCCAGGGTGGACATCTTTCTCCCTTGTTGTTTAGTCTCTTTCTCAATGATTTGTCGGAAGTTTTTCAAGGTGCTCAGTTCTTACTGCTGGCTTAAGTGTTACATGGTTATAACTGACCCTGAAGATGCTAAGCTCTTGCAAATGGACCTAGATAGATTTCTTTGAATATTGAAAAATGTAAGGTAATTACTTTTTCACATAAACATAATCCATATGTGTGTCAATACTTTCTGAATAGTGAGGAAATAATTAGAGTTTTCAATGACAAAGCTTTAAAATCTGAATTGAATATTTGTAATATTAGTTTTATGGGTTAAAAAAAAAAGATAAATAGAAGTTTTAAATGTCTTGTTTATTGTGTGTTTTGACAATTTGTGCTATTGCTAGAGAATGTGATCCTTTCGCTTTTAAACAATATTAGATTTAATTTAAGACATAATTTTGTTCCAAAGCCGTAAATATACATTCTATACTATTCTATCAGAAACTTTTTTTACAGCAGTCTTGAGGGCCTGCAATCCAAGATTGAGGATGTTTCTAGGAAGAACATTATAAAATGTACAAAGAGCTAGCAGCGCAACTTGCGATTGTTTTATTAGAACCTATATAACTAATTAGAGCTAATTCAGTGCTAATTTTGACTCTGCAAAAAAAAAATTTAGAGCTTGAATTTTTTAAAGTTAGCAGATGCGCTGCTGGGTTTTGTGAGAAGAGAATTCAGAAAAAAAAATAACTACATTTTTTGAGTTGTTTATAGTTTTCATGAACACTGAAACTTACATTGTAGTTCCCTTTTTATTGCCTCATAGTTCACTACCTGCTTTGTATAATGTGTGGGTTTCTTTAGGTTTCGATTGCATAACAGTAAGTTCAAAATTTGAAGTTTATGGTCACTAATACAAGTACCAATTATTCACATAGACCAGTTTGGAGCCAATTCTTGATGACTATATAAATACATACATACATACATGTAGCAGAAACGGTGGCTATCTGAAGGATTAAAGTTTTGCCTCCAGGAAAATATAGAAAATTTTGTTATTTGCACAGATTCACAAAGTGCCATTCAGAAACTCACAAGAACAAAAATTTATGGATCGAGCAGTTTTATTACTAGTAGAACAAAGGAAGTTATCCAATTCAAAAGGAAAAATACAGAAGTATTTCTGGCTTGGATATCAGGACACTGTGGCATTAAGGGAAATGAAGGGGCAGATCAATTGGCTAATATAGGGAGACAACCTAATGTACCAAAAACTATGAAAAAAACAGTAAAAGACATTGTTCACCAATCCAAAAAAGAAACTATAACAAACTTTAGAGAAAACTGGGAAAGGCAGAAAGGCAAAATATATCAAAAGGAGTATAGAGAATTACAAACAGAATTCCCAAACAAACCCTGGCATGAAAAATTAAAATTATTAAATACAAAACAAATAACAACAATAACACGAATGAGGACAGGTGACTGCCTGACTACAAAACATCTTAATAAAATTAAAATAAAAGACAGAATAGGGGTTATTCCGAGTGTGGCCAGGTTGAGTACTTGAATCATTTATTTTTTGAATGCCCAATCAAGGAAATACCGTTTTACGACCTGTACAGCACCTTCGAGAAAACCGGTTAGGTATGACCCTTAAATATTAAAAATATTTTAAACTCATTGACAAGAGAAAGAATAAAAGTAATCTGCGAATTTTTGAATTACAATAAAATTAAGGATATTATTGTTTTTTTAGAAAAAAAAATTTTGTTAGACTTTCCATTGTGGAAAATGAAAAAAGGGAAACATTTTTAAATAATGACAAGTGCTGCCGAATTGTCTTGGAAAAAGACAGAGTCATAAGAAAAACTATACTAGACTAGACATAGTTAGCTGGTACTCCCCTTTAAACCCTCAAATAGGGGAAAGCTGGCAACTTTATAAATTAGATGTTTCCCCTCCCTCCTCCGCATTCGAAAAGAGGAGGCTTAATTTCATAATTGTTTACATCTTACCAAAAATTCGTAATCTTCTACACCAACAAGCTTTACCCCTGTACACCAATTTGGAACAAAATCGAACATATTTAGATCCCCAGGGTTCCCACTGACCTGGAAAAATCAGGGAATGACCAAACAATCCTCAAAAGTCAGGAAATTCGCAAACAAAGCCTGGAATTTCTCTTTCTTAACCTATTTTTTAACCTTGTATATAAGCTCGACATCTGTTTTGCACTCAATCAGTTCCAGTCCACCTAAAATCCAAGAACAAGAAACAAGAGAGAGGAAAGCTTTTTAAAACATGTAGGTAGTGCATCATTACCCAGGGCGGCAGAATGTGTTTACTGAAAATATTTGGTTTCTCGTTTCCAAATAATAAATATCACCTGGTATTATTTCTCCTTGTTCTAAGCACACATCGCGCTATCTTCTATCTATCTTCTGTTACAACTTTTAAGTGTAGTCTAGCGCATTTTTTATATAATGTATTTATTCCTAACCTTTAAATGATGTGGGGTACAACTGCGCTGCGAGATTTCGAGAATTCAATTTTTTCAAGAGCAAGAATCGAAAATTATGAAAAAAACACTTTCTAATTTAGACTGGATAAGTCCTTCCATAAGTCCACCAGAGTGGCAGTGTCTACAGGCTGTGAAAACCAATAAATATCAAGCATATTGTAAGCGTTGTTTAAAAAATATTTAATTGAGTAATATGGGGCGTCATGCCATCTTGAGCCATTTTAAGAGCAGTGGTCATGTAAAGTATGTGGAGGCTGAAAAAAATTCAAAGAAATTGCCTTTGTTAATTAGGAAAACTGATACACTATCAGTCTTGGCCTAAAATAACAATGGACCTACATCTACACCAACTACTGGAAGTGAAGGAACCTCCACAGCAACTCCTTCCACTGCCAAAAATGGTTCTACTCCTTTTTTGTAATCTTTTCTTATTAAGCAATCAGTTATGAATGCAAAAATATTGTGGTGCAAGGAGTCTTTAAGATTAATCCTGCTGTTGCCAATTATATCCACATCATCTGCGAAGGCCAGTAGTAGGTTGGGGCCTTCCTGGTGGAATATAGGCGTTGGTGTCTCAATCTTGGCTTTCCTAATTGCATATTCTAATGCTATGGAAGAGTTGGGGTGAAAGAGATTCACGACCTTGCTTAAGCCCATTGTTGTTATCAAAGAAATCACAGTAGCTCTGTTCTACCCTTATCTTGCACCTTGTATCCTCCGTCAGCTTTTAAAAGCCCAGTTCCTGCATTGCTTCCCACAACTTTGCTCTACATAATCTGTCAAATGCCTGTTTGAAATCAATAAACATCTGATGAATTCTCTGTCAAATTCCCAGAATTTTTCCATTATTTGTCTAACGGTGAAAATCTAATCTATATGCTTATGGGTATAGTATCGATATTTACCTTTTCGTTGAGTAGTTCGCAAAAGTAGTTCTTCCATGTGGTTAGGATCTCTCTTTTGTTGGTTATCAGTTTTCCGTAGTTTGTTGAGAGGTAGTTTTCGGTTCTGGGTTGGTATCATATTTTGTGCTTTGTTATTCCCTGAAAGTATTCTTTTATTTTGTTGTTTTGGCTGTTTTTCTCCATTTCTCTTATTATATTTAAATGGTGGTCTCTCTTTTTCCTTTATATCATTCTGCGTGCTTCAGATCTTTGTTGTTTATACTCTTCTATATTAAATGCTGTTGGATGTTGAAGCATTTTTTCCTGGTCATATTTCGTCTTACCTTGGCTCTACTACAGTCGTCATCAAACTATTTCCTTCTTTGTTTTCTCTTTTTGTCGAGCACTCGACTAGCCACCCTAATTACTGTTTCTTGGATGTTCTTCCAGAGCTCGTTTACATTGTAACTCCATTGTGGTTCTTTTATTTCTTCAGTTATTGGTTTCTGGTATATTTCTTGTGTTTGTTCTGTCTTGAGTTTTTCCGTATTCCAGCTTATACTGGCCTTCTTTTTCCTGTGCATGTGCACATTGTGAACCAGAAAAACGTTGGTAGAACTAGGCAAATTAGTCTTATATTTTTAATACTGTTAAGTACCTGATTTGTTTTTAGGATTTAACGAATTCGGTTCCTGTGATTTTTGTCTTCAAATAAAGTTTCGAACAAAATTTCTCATCTTATTTATCTGCTTTTTACCTTTTTGTCTCAATAATATAAATTGTCATGGTAAAAGTTTACATTTACTTGTTATCCTCGTAGACAAGCAATTTATGTCCAAAAATTACCTGGAATTTTTTAAAAAATGGTCAGGGAAAATCTGGAAAAGTCAGGGAATTTGGAAATCAGAATTTGGTGGGTACCCTGATCCCCCCCCTTCCGAAGAGAGGAACAATACTATAACTATATATAAGAAAAATTTGTGTTCCTCTACCACAAAACCCCCTCGATACCAATTTTAAACGAAATCAAAGATACTTAGATGATTCGACCTCAATCAGAGAGGATCAACTTCATAGTGTCACTCCCTTAACCACCTCACCTTCCAAAATCTCAAAACTGTATAATCGTCGCAGCTTTGGTTTAATAGTTATCACCCCCACCAACCTAGTTTGTACCTCTAAAATTACAAAATGTTTAGTGAAACATAAAACTGAAAACTGCATATTCATAGGTGAGTTTACTTACTTACCTCCCTTAGCACCCTCCACCAACGTAATTTGTCCATTCTATTGTATTTTCACCAGAACTTTAAACGCATACCAAATTTATATTTGATCGGATATGTAGAAGTTAGTCAAAATTGACTTGCAAGATTAGTTCCAAATATACCAGCATATACAAACAAGCATGTGCCAAATTAGCTCGTAAAAATACTGTGAACAAATATGAATATCATTATAGACCAGACCGTGGAAGATAACCGACCATAACACTATTGTTGGTTAAAAAAAAAATAAAAAACGTGTGAGTTTTTTTACGATTTCTTAAACTGGTTGAAGAAGTTAAACTCAAACCAAAGCATGTGTAAATTGTAAGAAGTTTTAGTGTGGCATGCTAAATCGAAATCTAAATCTAAAAGCGGTAAAATTGGCCCCCTCAAATCTGATTTTCTATGAGAAGGTAAACAAAAATGTCCAGATTATCGATTTCGCCGTGCCTCTGAATGAAAATGTAGAGAAGACATACAAGGAAAAAATTACAAGAAAAAATATCAAGAGACCCAATAGACACACATCATTACAGCCAATGGGTCATAAAAAGCTTCCAACTTACCTGAACGCTATTGGGCTGCCTGAAAATCTTATTGACTAAATGCAAAAGGCATTTGTGCTGGGTTTGGTGATAATTCCAGGGTGCAGATAATCCATAATTGAATAAGTGAAAAAAGCCCTTTTTTCTGGACAATTTTTTTATTTTTAAATTTAAATAGCCTACGCCTACCGGTTTCGAACTTCTTATTTATTAGTCCATCTTCAGGGCAATCTAAAACATATTTTATATAACTTTTTTGAAACTTAAAATTAATGTTACCTTGTAAGTAGATGCGTCATTTCCATTTAACAACAATAAAGACAACCAAATCATTGGCGCACCGAGGCCCCCCCCCCCCGATAAGCTTGCTGACAATTGGCTCAATCAAATAACAGCAGAAATAAAATATATAGGGAATAAAATACAAGATCCTGGCGTTCAATTTTTACCAAAAATCTTTAAAAAATTATAAACTGCAAAAGTTTTCGACTGCGGCGCTATAACACCTTACATGTTTACGATTTCGTGTCAAAATGGTCTTTTTAATGTAATTTTATCAAAACATTTTGCCTGCGATTTGGTGTCAAAAATGACATTTTAAGTGTCATTTTCGCAAAAATTTTCCCTTGCGGCGCAATTTAGCATTTTTATAAGCAAATTATGGGGAAACAAGCAACTTAAATTCCTAAAACCCCATCAATACTTACGATTTTAGTTTTCTAGTTTAATTTTAAGTCAAAAGTTGCATTTTAAGTGTTATTTTCTAAAAAAAAAATGGGTTAACACCCCTCTCCCCCCCCCCCGCTACACTGTCTTGAGCTCAGGTCCGCGCTTGTTCAATTCAATTCAATTTAAGTTGTTTTTATTATTTATCCTTAACCCCCCCACCTCCGAAGTCAATTCCTGGGCGCGCCACTGCGACAAATCATGTCTTGTTGGGCAGTGCACGCTGTTAATTTTTGGCAATTATTTGCCCAATTTACGGTATAACCCTGTGAATTAAAAAAAAAATTAAATAATAATTAATTTTTGTCAAATTTATTGCCAAGCAGAGGAGGGTGCACCTAGATATCAAGCTACACACCCCATATAAACAAAAATAAATCGAAATTAGCATATAATTAGGAGCAAATTATGGCATAGGTACTTTTCGTCGAATATTTTTCCTAATCAGAAGGGGAACGCCTTCACATTAAGCGACACAGTCCATATATAAACAAACAAAATTGGTTAAGTATGTTAGGAACTGATGCTTTTTTTAAATTAAAAGTACTTAATTAGTACAAAATTATGACATTACAACTTTTATAAATAATATAAACCGTAACAAAATAAAATAACATTTTCGTGTGCAGAAAGCATTTTAAGTTAAGGTAATTAATTGAATTAATTAAGAAAAAAGGGAAATAAAGAAAACAGGTATAGAAATACAGTTCAAAGAAAAAAAACAAAATAACACCCATATTTAAGTAATTAAAACATAATTATAATCAATATGTAGGGACTTATCGAAAGGAAAGATATATTAAGATATATTTTATTGAAAGTATTTTTTTTTTAATGAAATGAAAACAATTTTATTTCCCAAAAGAACATTACAAAAAAATGTCTACCTAGGGACCTCTAAATCAATTAAATCTTAATAGCAGGTAAAAATACAAAAATATAATACTATACAATAGAACTACTCTACACTCAACAACTACACCACGTTTTTTTTTAGAGAACAATGTGTGAATGTCTTAGATTATTTAATATTTTATATATAAATGAGTTTGTTTGAAAAACAAAAACACTTTTTAACGACATTATTCTGTGGTCATTATAAAGACAGGATGATGAATATCGCCTTGGCAGAGCATACAAATTCTTTATGGCTTTGTTTTGAAGAGTTTTTAGTGGTTTAATATTATTTATGATGCCCGCCCAGACAACAGCTAAGTATTGCAAATGAGAATGAATTAATGAGTAATATATTGATCTTAAGAATATTTTTGGAGTTGTGAAACTTAGTCTCCTTAAAACTTCCACTGCGCCCACTATTTTACTTCGGACATAATTTATATGTTCTGCCCACGATAACTTCTCATCAATCATAAGACCTAAAAATTTAATTTTTGTTGTATTTTTAGTGTTTCATTATTAAAAGTGATATTTTGTTTAACATTTTGTTCTATTTTCTTTTCTAACCAGATATTGAAAGAAAGCATATGTGAACACAGCCAGTCAGCAAGTCTTTTTAGATCTACTAATACCTAACATTCCTTGAAAGTTTTGATTAAATATAGAATTAATTTATATAAGAAATATTGTGGGTCCAAGGATTGACATACGTAAACTGTTTTCTGTCCTGAAAATAGTTGTCAAACCATTGGAGACCCGCACGATGAAATCCGATAAAAGACATTTTCTTAACAAGAATTTTAAAATTCACTGTATCAAATGCCTTTCGGAAGACCATCGACACAATAGCACATTTTTTTTTTATCAAGTTTCAATTGAACAACAATTGAATTTGACAACGGCCGAGCTTGTATCACTGGACTCCTTAAAACCATATTTATTCGGCGATAAAATTTTAGTATCTTGCAAATAAATGCGCACCTAGTTGTCCACTACTCTCTCCAACACTTTGGAGATCACTGGCAAAACAGATACTGGTTGGTAATTGTTAAAATCTTCTATATCTCCACTTTTATATAATGAAATGACCTTCGCAATTTTGAGAGAAACAGGCACTTCAACCACCTCTAAGTGACTAATTTACTAACTTAGTTAGAAGGGGCTTTAGCACCTCTTTACGCTCTTTAAGACTATTAGGTTCAATTTCATCATATCCTGGCGCCTTGTTACTATCCAAATCCTCCAAAATCTTCCCAATATCTTCCGAACTCATTTCTTTAAACTGGAATTTACTATCACATTTTATCTCGTTTTCATAATCTAGATTTCTTTGCGGAATATTTGCTGTTAACTTTTCTCCAATATTTACAAAGTAGTTATTCATCATTTGTTATCAGTCTACCATTTTCATCTTTCAGCCCTTTAATCTTTTCTTTTTCTGTACTAAAATTATTTTTCAAAATACTATTAATGATCTTCAAAGTTTTTCTTGTATTATTTTGGGAGTGAGAAAATTTTTCTTCGAAATATTTAGATATAGCTTCTTTAATTTCGGTTTTTAGTTTTTTTTTTGTGAGTTTTTGTGCTGAATCTGGTAATATTCATTGTAAGGATCCCTTTTTACTTGTTTATAACATCGTTCCTGTAGTTCTACAGCTCCAAGGACCTTCGTTGTGAACCATGGCTTAGAATTAGCTCTAAATCTGTTTTTGAATTTTTTTCTACTTGTATTATTAGTGAAGCAGAACACTATTTTTTTGTAATTTTCATGGATGTTTGTTTAACTTGTTTAACTCAGACAAATCACGTGTAAGAACTTCATAATTCACAATATTTTTTGTGTAGAATTCTTCTCTATTTGTATTTTTTTAATTTTAGGTATTTCCAATATTTGTAATTTGTGGTCACTGCGGTCTGCATCAATTATTGATAGATGTAATTTTAGAGATTCTTTATGACTGCATAGCACATGGTCAATACATTATAAAGTATTTTCTGTAGTAGTGGGAGTAGTAGAGTTTAATACTGAGAAGCCATTGGAAATGTATGACTCAATATACTGTATTGTTTTATTTTTGTTTTTTCTCAACAAATTAATATTTGTATCTCCAAGAATGTAGACTTCTTTGTTGCAAAAATCTGGGGGGATGATACAGTGTACCAATATAAATGTTCTCACTCGTTATGTGAATTAGTATGTATGATATCCATTTTTCTTCTACAAGTTTTACCACTTTAAAGCTTATTTCAGATTTTACAAAGATTCCAGCACCTCCACCTTTCTTTTTGCGACTTGCAAAAATTGATTATACCCATGAAAATTGTAGTATATTTTTATTTGATTTAATAGAATTTCTATTTCAGAAAGCTTGTTTTTTATAGACCTGGCATTGAGGTAGAGCAGTTGTAATGAAGGTGACTTTGTTTTAGTTTTTTTATTATAGGTTTTAATGCACTGGAATGACGTTACAGCCATTACTATATCACAAAGGTTTTATAATAGTACATAATGTATAAAATAAATAATTATTCAGAGCGTTTAAGCTCTTTTTATCTGCTCCAATGTATGTATGTATACTACTGAACAGTTTTGTGCATCTGTTTTTTTTGCAAATATTCTCCCACCGCTCTGCCACACAAACTTAAAACCCCTTTCCTTGAGAGAACGTGCTTCGTTGAAAGGAAACCTAGTTACTTTTCCTTTTTCCATTACCGAGTTCCGGTCTGCTTGCTGAGAGAAGGTGACAAGTAAAGGTTTGGTCGTGCTTTTACTGGAAAGTCGTTTTACTGTAAACTCTAGATCTTTAGATATTCCATGTATTGGAATACCGTGCAGGAGTTTTTTTTTAGTTAGTAAGACCCACCATAACCACACACTCCTAAGCATGGGGGGTGAAGCTTGGCGTCAAGCGACACCCCTCCCCCGTTTCGAGTAGGAATTACTCTGTTATCTTTTGAGTACAACATTTTTTGAATACAAGATAAACCATACCAATAACGCCACAAAGTCAGAATTAACATTTAACAGGTGGGCTAAAAAAACCGCACATTTTTTTTTTCGACTAGTTTTGCTACCGTAAGCTTGATTTTTGAAAGAACCCCGCTCGAAATACATTGAAAAATTATTTCGGTGAAATTTGACGAAATTTTAGTATGTTAGAGTGCGTTATGTTAACGTCGTTTCGGGGTGTATTGGGTACGCTCGAAAAGGCATTTCCTGACCGAAATAAAATAAGTGATCGACAAATATGGGCAGGGAAAATCTGGAAAAGTCAGGGAATTTTAAGAGCTACCTGGAAAAGTCAGGGAATGATAAAAAAACTCTCAAAAGTCAGGGAATTGGCACACAAAACCTGGAATTTCTCTTTCTCAACCTATTTTTTAAACCAACTTTAATATTATGTCAGTTCTTCTCTGCTTACCTCAACATCTGTTTCGCGCTCAATCAAGAGAGAGGAAATATTTTTAAAACGTGTAGGACAAGAACCGCATCATTACTCACGGTGGCAGATTGTGTGTATTGAACATATTTGGTTTTCGTTTCGAAATAATAAATAGAGACAAACCTATTTGTAACTCATCGCGGTATACGTATCCGCATCTAGCGAGAACCAAGCACATTGATTGGTCAGAAACTTGTAGCACGTTCGAAAAGAGCAGATATATGCTAATTTAAGGTGTTTCTGAACGCAATAGGTGCTGAGATATGATACGTGTGCCGTAACGATACGTGATACCTAACGCATCTCAACACCTATCGCGTTCAAAAACACCTTAGATTAGCATATATCTGCTCTTTTCGAACGTGGTACAAGTTTCTGACCAATTAATGTGCTTGGTTCTCGCTAGATGCGGATACGTATACGGCGATGAGTTAAAAATTGCTTTATGTCGCTAATATCACCTGGTATTATTTCTCTTGTTCTAAGCACATATCGCGCTATCTTCTGTTACAAGTTTCAAGTGTAGTCTAGCAACTGCGATGCGAGATTTCGAAAATTTTTTCATTTTTTTAAAACCAAGAATGCAAAATGTAGAAAAAACCAGTTTCTAACTTAGACTGGATAAGTCCCTTCATAAGTCCACCAGAGTGGCAGTATCTACAGACTGTGAGTAATATGGGGCGTCAGGCCATCTTGAAGCCATTTTAGGAGCAGTGGTCATGTAAAGTACATGGAGGCTGAAAAAGATTCAAGGAAATTGCCTTGAAAACTGATCCACTATCAGTCTTGGCCCAAAATGACAATGGACCTACATCTAGACCAACTACTGGAAGTGAAGGAACCTACACAGCAACTGCTTCAACTGCCACTCCTCTCCTCCTTTTTTGTAATCTTTTCTTATTAAGCAATCAGTTATGGATGCAGGAAATACTGCGGTGCAAGGAGTCTTTAAGATTAATCCTGCTGTTGCCAATTATGTGTATGTGCTCAATGCTATGTTGAAGAGTTGAAAGAGAGTCACGACTCTGCTTAAGCCCATTGTTGATACCAAAGAAATCAGAGTAGCTCTGTTCTTGCACTTTGTATCCTCCGTACAGTTTCTGCATTGCTTCCCACAACTTTGCTCTACATAATCTGTCAAATGCCTGTTTGAAATCAATAAACTTCTGGTGAAGTTATCTGTCAAATTCCCAGCATTTTTCCATTATTTGTCTAAAGGTGAAAATCTGGTATGTATGCTTATGAGAGTAGTATTGGTATTTACCTCTTTGTTGAGTAGTTCGCAAAAGTCGTGTCTTATTTATCTGCTTTTTACCTTTTTATCTCGATAATATAAATACCTGCTAAATTTGAGCTTTCAAAAATTATCATGGTAAAAGTCTACATTTACTTGGTATCGACATAGGCAATTTATATCCAAAAAATACCTGGAATTTTTTTTAAAATGGTCAGGGAAACGCTGGAAAAGTCAGGAAATTTGGAAATTAGAATTTGGTGGGAACCCTGATGGGTTCCTGAGGTACCACACATGGACTTCCTTATTATTTTGTTGGTAAAACGTTAACAGGTTGTATACAGGGGCTAGTCAAAAAAATCATTTTTTGAGACATTTTTATTTTCCTCTGTACAAGAATTAAAAAATTATTTTTGAGCAAACATTAATGTTTTAGTATTTTCTAGATACACTGAACAAGTTTTTCTTCCCAATTTTTTTACTATAAAAACTTGACAAAAATTGTTTCCTACTACGAAATAATTATTTTGCAACTTAAAAATCTAAATATTATTTTGCATTCAGTTAAAGTGATAGGTAAATGAAATTTTAAATAAAATAGATTTTATTTTAACTTTTTTTTCCTAGCTACGAGGTACATGCAAAAAGTTCTATATCATTCATTTTTATAAAAAAAGTAGTAAATATTTAATTTCTTTAAAACTGATCGAGGGATTTTCATTTAATTTTGCGTACGCTTTTATCATACTTTTGTCTAATACAGGGTGCAATTTTTTTATCACTTTATGTTTTGCATCTAGGATGATGATTTTTTAAAGGTTTCTCAGGGTACTCTAAACTTACTTTACTTGCTGTTTAACACTTTTGGTTGGGCTAAATTATCACACAAATAATAAATTACCATAAATTATGACTATTGGTAATTGCTCTCCCTTATACCTACACAGTGACGTAGCCAGAGGGGGGCTTTGGGGGTTAAACCCCCAGAGGGCCCAGATTCTGTTTTAATGTAGCAAAATTGTAATAATCGGTGTTTCACCATAACAATAATTAAGTAACAATGAAAATAACAATAAAAAAAGCTACAGGTAAATTGGTAAATTGTAGTAATCGGTGTTTTACCATAACGATAATTAAGTAACGATGAAAATAACAATAAAAAAACTATAAGGAGTAAACTATTAGGTAAATCGTAATAATCGTCGTTTTATCATAACAATTAACGATGAAAAAAACAAGAAAAAAGCTATAAAGAGTAAACTATTAAAACCTAAACTTAAATATTTTGGCGCTTGGTTAAACTACCGTAAAAACACTAGCGCCAAAGGTTTCCCGAAAAATAACAGAGTTTTACGAATTATTATTAATTGGCTTATTAGCGGGTACATTAAAACAGAATCTGGGCCATCTGGGAGGTTTTAACCCCCAAAACCCCCCTCTGGCTACGACACTGTGTAGGTATAAGGGAGAGCAATTACCCATAATCATAATTTATGGTAGTTTATTGTTTGTTTGATAATTCCACCAAAAAAGAGAAACCTTTAAAAAATCATCATCCTAGATGCAAAACATAAAGTGATTTTGCACCCTGTATTAGATAAAAATATGATAAAGGCGTACGCAAAATTAAATAAAAATCCCTCGATCAGTTTTAAAGAAATTAAATATTTACTACTTTTTTATAAACATTAATGATATAGAACTTTTTGCATGTACCTCGTAGCTAGGAAAAAAATAATAAAATAAAATCTATTTTATTTAAAGTTTATTTACTTATCACTTTAACTGAATGCAAAATAATATTTAGATTTTTAAGTTGCAGAATAATTATTTCGTAGTAGGAAACAATTTTTGTCAAGTTTTTAGAGTCAAAAAATTGAAAAAAACATGTAAGACAAAGTAACTGTTACAGGGAAGAAAAACTTGTTCAGTTTATCTAGAAAATACTAAAATATTAATGTTTGCTCAAAAATAATTTTTTTACTTTTGTATAGAGGAAAATAAAAATGTGCCAAAAAATGATTTTTTTGACTAACCCCTGTATAATACTGTTTGACCGTATATATCTCTGGAACTAGTCATAGAAATCAATTTTTATTTACACATTTTTCTGATCTCACAACGAACTATAACATGCTAAAATTTCGTCAAATTTCACCGAAATAATTTTTCAATATATTTCGTACGGGGTTCTTTTAGCTTCTGCGAAAATATTTTTTGTAAAAAATGTTAATTTTTCAAAGCAAACTAACCTTGTTTACAAGATAAAGTGTAAGGATTGTCCCTCCACATACATAGGCATGACACAACAATATTTACATAAACGTATCTATAGACACCAATATGATGTTAGAAATGGAATTGAAGGTGCCACTGCATTAAGTTAACACTCTATTGATAAAAATCGCTGTTTTGATTTTAGTAATGGGCAGATAATTGAAAAGGAAAATGACTATTTTAAAAGAAATTTACTTGAAATTATTAATATACAGAAAGATAAAAATTCTATTAACTTTAGAACTGATATTAATAACCTTTCTAAAATTTATTGCAATATTTTAAAATAATCAATTGCAATTTCTTTTCATCCTTACTATCTTAAAATAAAATTAATTATACTATGGCTAAAAATGTTTTCTCATTTTATTAAAAAAATTGCTTGATAACAAAATATCGCCACAAATAATCCTTAAAGATCAAACTCAATTTGTCTTTCTTCATGTTTAAATGTCCTCCTTGTTTATAATATTAATTTATGTTTTTAAAAATTTTTGCTAAAGACTGAAACTTTTTTAAATGTTAATATATTGGAATGAACACTTATAATTAACTACTTATGTACAATGTTGTATGCATTAACTAAATTTTATTATAAATTTTTTGGCATATAATTTTTACCTGATGATGGCGTTAGCCGAAACGTACGTAGTATAAAAAATAATAAATAATTCAAATGACCGAAACCCACGACTTTCACTGTTTTATTATACCAAACGGTCAAGAATTTATCACTATTTTACAAAGGGTTAAAACAGCACTGACTTCGTTGGCGCGAAAATGTCTAAAATCGAGTACAGTGGCGCACAGAAAATTTTGGCGGTGGGTGTTAAAATAGGGAAATTGAAAAATCATGCGCCAGAAGCTAAAATCACAAAAATCAAACTTACGGCAGTAAAACTACAGCCGAAAAAAAATGTACGGTTTTTATTTGGCCCACCTTATATTTCAATCCCCTTTCCACAGATCAGGGTTCCCAGTTAACCTGGAGTTCTGGAAAAACTGAAAAAGTCAGGGAATATAAACAGGGTTCGTAACAAAAACAATAAATTTTTGTTTTTGTTTGTAAAATGTAGAACGAGTCTCGTTTGTTTAAATGTTTTTTATTTTTACTTTTTTAGGCTTTTGTAATGTTCTTTAAATGTTAATTTCTACCGTGACGTTTTATATACCAGGTCTGAAGATGCCTATGTAGGCGAAACACGTGTCACCTACCAAATTTTGAATAAAAATTTTGTATTTTGAGACTTTCTGACTTTGAGTTTCCCAAGTTGAAGCATTTGAAATTCAAGTCTCTTTGAGAAAATGGACGACCCTTTTCAATTCAAAAACAACAAAGTTTGAAGGGTGGATGTTCAAAAAATTATTTATACCTAGTTTTTGTTTGGTCAGTATTTTTTTTTATTTTGTTCAGTAAGTCAGTAGAAAAATGATATTAGCCCGCTTCCATCCCTGTGATTCAGAAAGCGCTTGTTTATGAGCGGTGTTTTAAAGAACGAATGCTTTATGTCGTATGTTTGTTTTGCCTTTTTTACAGTTATTAAAATTGATTACTTTTCAAATTTTTCCCTGGGTTTGCCGTTTCATGTTTTTTTGGGGGCTCATTAGGGTAATTCTACGCCATACAGGACGTAACGACCGTTACACTATTTAACAGTGAATTTGTGTAGGGGTAATGTTATATACAACACATGTTAAACTAAAGAAATATTCAACTTTCATTATTAGTTACTACTTCGTGGACAATATTTTTAACCTGTGAGTAGCTGGCATTGAAAGTTATAAAATCATAGTTTTAGTGTTACGACCATTACCATCATATGACACCATCGTACACTTTGATTTCTAACTTTGAATCACTCACAAATAGGCATCGTTCCGCACTTGTACTTAGTCACCTGACACGGGTTCGTATTAATATTTCCAATAGGAATATGCTCCTAAGGCAAATAAAACAAAAGCTAAAGAAGAAAAAGAAGTTAAAAAACCTCCGAATCAGTTACTTCAACCGAAAAGAATCTAAAAAAAAAGAAAAGACGAAAATTCAAAATTGAATGAGTATCCCACAAGGAAAACATAAAAAACCAAAGCAAAAAGAGAAATAATTAAACGATGTTTCGCCCTGGGCAATCAGCGTGGGCTCATCAGTGGTTTCACTAGTCACCTTCCCCAAACATCATTTAACATCATCATATACTTTGATTTCCAACCACAGGTTTTTTAATTTATTTTTCTTCTTTCTCTTTTGTTTTAATTGCCCGTATCACGTGACTTACAAGTGCAGAACGATTCCTATTTGTTAGTGATTCAAAGTTGAAAATCAAAGTGTACGATCTTGGGTGGAAATAACGAAAATTCAAACTTGGATAGGCATCCCACAAGGAACACACAAAGGACCAAAGAGAAATGATTAAACGCCCCGGGTAACCAGCGTGGGCTCATCAGTGGTTTCACTGGTCACCCTCCACCATACATCATTAAACAGCTACACTTTGATTTCCAACTTTGATTCACTCACAAATAGGCATTGGTACTTATCCAAAATACCTGATACGGATTCGTCCTGGCGTGTTAATATTTCCAGTAGGATTATGCTCCTAAGGCAATTAAAACAAAACAAGAAGTTACTTCAACCGAAAAGAAACTAAAAAACCAAAGATCTAAAGATCTTGGGTGAAAATAACGAAAAAAGCTCGCTGCCCAGGGCGAAACATCGTTTAATTATTTCTCTTTTTGCTTTGGTCTTTTGTGTGTTCCTTGTGGGATACTCATCCAATTTTTAATTTTCATTTTTCCACCCAAGATCTTTTGATGTTTTTTTTAGATTATTAGTCAAAAACCCTAAAAAATAAGGTTTTTACTCTCCATACCACAATTAATCATATCTGGCAAGAGGATTTTTTTAAATTCCCTTCGCCCTTACTCTTCATCCCCCTTCGTGGGATGCCAGCACGGGAAATCGTGAAAGACCCTCGAGCCAAATCGGCTGTTTGAGTCTTAAGAGCAAATTATTAAAAACTGTTGCTTTCATCACAAAGTGATACGTTAGCCGGTTTTGTTACATGGAATGTCCCCTGGCTACGCTCATGTACAAAGCCAATTTTTTACTATATTATCTAATTTTTTACAGATTGTCCACGTAACAAAAGAAGTATGTCATCTGTAAGATGCACCTTGGCTACTGCAGGAAAGTATGCCTTTGCTGCCAGAAACGCCAATAAATTGCAACAAGGTAAGAATAAACACTTCTTTGTATCGAGCTGTTTACACACGTGACGTGACTCCTGCGTTAAACCCGAGTATTATTATAACAAACAAACCAAGGAGTATCGACAGCACCCGTCGGCACCTTTGATGTTTGGGGGACCATTTTTCGCAAGCGATATTAGTGGAATTCCCAACATTATACTGCTCAAATTGTGATTAATGGTCAGATAAACTGCTCGAATAAATGTTAATATTCCCGTTTATTGTGCTATAGACAAAATTTATATACGCTGCCGAAAAATTAAGACTGTGTTCCAAAGTTAATTTTCTGTAGTAATTTATTAAAGGATGTGGAAATTATCGAAAATCTTGTCGAAGATTTTTTCATTTTCTGATTATTTCACCTCGTTATTTAAACTAAAAACATTAAACTGTGCAAAATAAATCGTTATTGTTGGTACAGGGTAATTATCAGTTTTGACAAGGGAGATTTTCAGTTTTGACAAGGGATATTTTCACCTGAGCAGGAAATTTTCACTTACAATCTCTCTAGAGCTTGAATTATTTCCGAAAATTTTTTCGAGGTGCGAATTTTCTTATAAAAATTCGCAACAGAGAAAAAATTTACGGAGATTAATTCGAGCTTTCGGGAGATTCGGTACGAAAATTTTATAGCAAAAATTATTTTAAAAAAAAATACAAATTTTGACAATTTGGCAAGCGTTTATTTTGCTTTGAGGTTTGGTGTTTTAATATAGGGTGGCTATTTAATTACTTTTTTGTCACTTTGAATGCCTTTTTCTAAAATTCCCTGGTACTCTAGTAAAATGAGGTTTGCATCTTTGTATCAAGTTGATTATATTCTGTTTAAATCACACAATGTTATAGTACTAGAGGATAGGGAAAAATAGGTGTATAGGCACATGTGTTATATTGGACGCTAGGCGTTTTGTATTTCAAATAGTTTGAATTTGTTTTTTTTTTTCACTTTCCCTTTGACATAGTAAAAAGAACGATTCTCAAAATCCCGAAATGAACACATTTCTTCATACTCTAATAATTTTATACTACTAGAGAGAAGGGAAAATTAATTATTCTCTTAGAAAGTCGATGACAATTTAACGCGGTAAGTATTTAGGTAGGAAAATGTACCTATATATATCTGTACTGGGAAAGGTCCTGATGGAAATCACTGCATAAATCCGGCGGCATTTTGAATTTGGACCATGACCGAACTCATGTCTGATTGATTCGGGTGTCGAGGTAAAATGACAAAACATCAAAAAACCATAACCCAACTTTTTTGTTGTCATTTTTTAACAATTTGAAGTTATTTTTTGACTTTTTTTTTATAATAATCTTCAGCTTTTTTGCGTTTTTCTGGATTCTATTAGAAGATAGGAATATTATTTCGAGAAGTAAAGGCCCGTTCAGAGTTCCGTAAGGTAAGCGGTATGAGGTAAGACGCAAGGAAAATAAACTATAGCAAAAGCTTGCGGTAAGCTTAAGCATCGTTCAAGTCAATATATTTGAACTTTAACATTGTTTTCTGGCTCATTTTTTCTGGCTCACCCTGTACTCATTAGGGGGGGGGGATTGCAATAATTTAAAAAAATTGTCTACACCTCGCCTATAACATATTCAAATTTGAAAAAATTTAATTCTAAAAATTAAAATTCTTTTTTTTTTGTATTTTTTCAGATATAGCTTGATCACGAACGAGCAGTAGGGTCATGAGTTCTGGAAATTCAGAAACCTCCAATGGATTTTTCTAGTGTCAATTTTTCAAAACAATCCAATATGTACCAAACAATACAGTTTAAAAGTAATATTGGCAAAAAAACAATTTTATATGACGGAATATTGTATTAACAACTTACCAGAATCAATTAAAAATATATCAACAATCCAAAGGATTAAACAAATATAAAGAAATATTTTTTGAATGAATAATGAACGCACTATTTACTATTAGTATCCAAAACCCTACAAATTAATGCAAATACTTGTCAAATTTTTATTAGCATCCGTTTTCGAAAATATTCACAATAATATTTTTTCAAAATAATAGTATTCGCTTTTTATTTATATAAATATTATATGATTCTTAACTGTTTTATGTATGTTTCTTTATAATTTAAATTTTTTTAAAATCTCTTTTTGAGTTAAATGTAATATGTTTTTTCTACACAAAAGCAAATATACTAATTTTAAGAATAAAAAAATTATATATTTCTAATTTTAGTCATAACGCTATCTCTGTCCCTGTCTCATTAAGAAAAAAAACAGTGACAGAGATAGCATTATGACTAAAATTAGAACTAAAACTATGACTATGCCTTGTATGAACAATACTTTAGGGAATACTATGAACAACATCAAGCGTTTGTCATAGTTTATTTTTCTTGTGTCATATCGCATACCTTACGGAACTCTGAACGGGCCTTAACCACAGATATATCATTATATGAAGCTACCCACTTGGCACAGAACGTAAAAACAACGTGGTTTTCAAGTTCAAAATAAACGCTTAATAACCAGATTTTCCACGACATCCAAGGAACACACGTGGATTTAATGTAGTAGTTACATAAAATCCACATGCCGCAAACTCCGTGTGTGTTAGGTCAAATAGATGTGTGACGCAAAAACGGTTAATATACATGGCTGCCATGTGGATTAAATGTAGTGATTTATAAAAATATTCGTGGCATATTCTGTCGTCCTTAACTAAAAGGCAGTAAAAATACATTATTTCGCTAGGGAGTTACTGCTTTTTAGTTAAGGGCGGCAGTATGGCAGTGCAATGTTAAAGCTGGTTTAGATTTAATTGATGTTTAGAATGTAATACCTTAATTTTTTAGTTTATTATGAAAGCACATTAAATTCAAACCAGGTTTAACACAGAGGTCCAGTTTACAAAAATAAGGAACACAAGCTTATATAATTTTTTTATTCTTAAAATTAGTATATTTGCTTTTGTGTAGAAAAAAACATATTTTTTTTATGTACAACGTTATTTCCCAACAAACTTAAATGTTTATTACAGGGAAACCATTTAACTCAAAAAGAGATTTTAAAAAAATTTAAATTATAAAGAAACATACATAAAACAGTTAAGAATCATATAAATAAAAAGCGAATACTATTATTTTGAAAAAATATTATTGTGAATTTTTTCGAAAATGGATGCTAATAAAAATTTGACAAGTATTTGTATTAATTTGTAGGGTTTTGGATACTAATAGTAAATAGTGAGTTCATTATTCATTCAAAAAAATTTCTTTATATTTGTTTAAACCTTTGGATTGTTGATATATTTTTAATTGATTCTGGTAAGTTGTTGTAATACAATATTCCGTCATATAAAATTGTTTTTTTGCCAATATTACTTTTAAACTGTATTGTTTGGTACATACTGGATTGTTTTGAAAAATTGACACTAGAAAAATCCATTGGAGGTTTCTGAATTTTCAGAACTCATGACCCTACTGCTCGTTCGTGATCAAGCTATATCTGAAACAATACAAAAAAAAAATAATTTTACAAATTGCATTTTTGATAAAGTATAAGTTTATGGTACTTATTTTTTATTATTCTTGGTTACAATAAACATTATTTTGATAAACTATCAACTAAAGAATTGAATTTACATACAAAGGCCTACTAGATTTTCATATTCTTGTTCAAAACAACACCTCCAAATGCTTATGGAGCACCATTAAATTTTTTCAAATTTGAATATGTTATAGGCGAGGTTTAGACAATTTTTTTAAGTTATTGCAACCCCCTCCCCTAATGAGTACAGGGTGAGCCAGAAAACAATGTTAAAGTTTAAACATATTGACTATTTTGTTTCCTCACACAATCCTTGTTTTTACGAAAACTATTTTCTGTATTTACACTTTAGTACAGGCTAAAGTGTAAATACAGAAAATGTACTGTTACATCTTAAATTGTTTTATGCTATGGCAGAAAGACATTGGCTATACCCGGTATATTTGAGCCCCCCCCCCCCCGCGCTTACTAACGTTTTTTTGAAAAGATGACTATGCAGTAAACATAAAGTTTGTATCTATAACTACCTTCTTATTATCCCAGTAGGTAAAAGAAAAGTTCATATTTGCATATGAGTCGGTAGAGCCCCCACCCCCAAGGAAAATCTTTTTTACCACTCCACTACTCACATACACATGAAATTGAGGAGAAAATATTTTGCAAAAATAACAATTTTTTACCATTTTTAAACAATTTCTTTAGTCACCGTGTATAAATGCTGAAGTGCAAATACAAAAAATATTAGTTGTGCTTTACCAAATAACATACCTACTTGAAACTTACTTTTCTCAATTTCGTAGTTTTTATAAAAGCAAGGATTGAGTGAGGTACAAAATAGTCAATTTTTCTTAACCTTATTTTCTGGCTCACCCTGTACCCATTGGGGGGTAGCAATCATAAAAAAATTTGTGCAAGCCTCCCCTTATAGCATATTAAAATTTGAAAAATTTTAATAGATGCCCAAGCCCAAGATTTTTGCATTTTATTTGAAAAGTGATTCTGTCCATTGATGCTAATAAATAAATAAATAATAATTTGGTTTATTTGCAAGTTTTTTTTTACACTATCCTAGTATTAAAAAGTATTTACTTCTTGATTAATAGCAAAACTGGCAAATCCTAAAGTCTTTTTCAAGCTATTGTGTTGTTCCATGGAGATCGAGATGTCCATTTAATACTGCTTTTGGTCTTTTAGGCAGTTGACCCATTTCAAGTTAATTGTTTGATGCTGAAAAAAAATACAATAAAATTTTTTTATAAACAACCCAAAAAGCCTTTTGACATACAGAACAAAACTTTAATAGTGATTTACCTAATAAGTACAAAAAAGGTACTTTCCATAAGGGTAAGGAATATTTTTTCTCATCAGTGCCTATGCAGTTTACAAAAACATAAAAAAATAATGGGAAAACCATAATAAATTAAAAAATATTTACTCAAATTCATTCCAAACACTAAAAAAAGATGAGAAAATTATCTTTTACAAATGATGCTACTAAGACTGCAACTGGTTTGATAAATGCACACTGTTTAAAGGCGCTAAAGTTGTGTTTATATTTTGTAGTAAGACCGGCAGTTTTATTAATTTTTTATATCACTCTAAACGGCCAATATTTTTTTATTTCAAGAATTAAAGCGGATAACTATTTCATCATCAATGGTGGAGCTTTATAAAACCTTTTGGGTAATACAAACCTTGACAAAATATGTCAGGCTGAGATACTGACATAAGATAACAAATATGATATGTAATTATTGTCATGTCTATATGGCACTTAACCTTGAAAGACAAGGTGTATGATAGATTTAAAAAGGATGAACAGATGGTTATAATCTAAGGTTATAACAACAAAATAGTGACCACCTTTAACTATTAGAATTAAACTCTCGGTTATTTAAAGTGATATAAGAAAATTAAGTTTTAGGATAATTTCTAGTCCAAAATAAACAGAACTTGTATTTTTACTGAAGACTCATTTCTTTGAGGTATGAAAAATATATTTACCTCCATGCAAACAACTTTTAGAAATCCTGATGTGCTCTCAAGCTATTCTTTTGTCCCATGTAGCTACACTTTGGTGGCAATATGCAGGTTCTGATTATTCCTTGAATACCTTGCCTATCATTCTTCTTATGACTTCTTGAGGAGTTTTTTTCATTTGATACTGTAAAAAACCTATAATACAATAGTACCAAAACAATGCTACTTTGTTTGGTTGAGTATAGAGTTGGTAAAACAACAACTTACTCCAAAGAACTGTATTTAAGCAAGAGAAAATTACAATTTTAAAACTGGCTATTAAACTTTACTTGACTGACTTTTTAGGTTATGATATGATATATGATATATGTGATGTTTATACCTATAAAAGCATTACAAGGCCAGTGTACATAATGGCATATATGGCTAGTTCAAGGCAGAGTAATTCATAGTATAAAAATATATTTTGAGGGATGGTACATTTTTCCATGAGCTGTTTCAATGAGGCAGTTTTGCCGCAAAAAAATATAAGGTAAAAAAGGTAACTACTTACATTACAGCTAGGAGTAGTTTTTAATTGGCATTTTTTGTTTGACTTTATGACTTTTTTATCGGTGAAACGACCGCGGCGAAATAACATACCCACCCTACTCATATTTTGCAAACAACTGAAAATACATTTTTTAAAGCCTTCTGCCATAGCAGCTAGACAAATTTTGGTATAGTCAGTCGGGGTAACTTTCAAGCATTATGGATAACTTTAAGCCACTTGCAAAAATTAGTTTAGACACATGAAAACTTCCAACAAATAATTTTCCAAGTTGCTCAAAGTTACCCAAATTTTAAATAGTTACTGAGCCAGTGCGGAAGTCACTCGACTTCTTTTTTAGGGCACACTGGGGCAGTATAAATCAAGCTTAATATTTACACATGCCAAGCCAAGAATACTGGAACTATGGTTTCGGCAACTCACTACAAAGCACTTTCCCATCACAACCAATTAATAACGTAAAAATATCTACCAGTATACAAAAAGCATAAAAACACAAAGAAACGACCAAATAAAATAAAAAAAACGACCAACAAAATGGCTGTTGACATTTTCGAGGGTATTTCGGCGCTGCTTACCACATATGTTTCTCTCTCTTAGTTTTTATGCATTATAAAGAGACAAATAGCTTACCGAACAGGCGTAGTAAACAGCACAAAAATTCGCCTAGTTACATGGTACTTACGAATCAATCAAAGACATGCTTTTGGTCATGGTCCAGTTCAAAATGGCTGCCGTCTTATTACAGTGATTTTTCAGAGGGCTTCCCAATACCCTTTCCCACTACAGATATATATAGGTACATGGATAGGAAACATAAAATCTGCGAAGTAGGCTGTGACTGCTGCAGCGCATTGGTGTTATGACGTTTCACCAATATCTTTTTGTTTTGTTTATTGATTATTATTCGATATATTAAATTTTGTTGTCGCAAAAAAAAATGTCATAAAATGAATAGAAAATTGTACTTACGCCTCTGTTGTTATTCTGACATCTGCACGTGACAGCTGTCAAGCCAGGGAAATTATCACTTATTAATCTTTCAACTAGGTCACGCGACCGAAAAAATTTCCGAAAAATTCGGGTTGTTGCCATTGCAACCTGTCAAAAACCAGGCATCTGATTGCCTTAAAACAACCGGTATAAAATTTTCGCTAAATAATCACGTGAAAATCGATCTGCTTTTATAATGTATAAGGTAAATAATCAAGGAAATTTTTCAAATTAAAAATCAATATTTGGTATAAAGTTTTTAATGAAATGGACTAACTATTTTACAAATATACGATTTTCACAAATTTTCTGTCCTTTCAAATAAAAAAGTACTTATAATAATCGTTAGTTAGTTCAGTTACACAGCCTTAGAATAAACCAGTAAGAAAGAAATCGATAATAAGAACAAATTTTATAAACTCACACATAAAATAAATCAATTAAGAAAACCTAAACTTAAATCCCGGAATACTACGCTAGTTTTCTGTTCGACTGCTAGAAAATAAAAAAAGTCATCAACTCTCGGACCAAATACTCGGACTTTATTTCGCGCATGCGCCCTCAGAAAGTATACACGAGCTGTCGCTACTCCTTGGTTTGTTATACTCGGGTTAAACTGCAGATCGTGATTTGATCCTGTTAAGAAAATGTACAGTGTGTCCCACCGAAAAGGAAACAGAGGCGTTTTCGAGTATTTCGAGTACGATTTTCAAAAAGCCTCGAACACGTCGATTTGTTATGCAAGGGCGACACCGAGGGGGCACTTTTGTCTATATATTGGAATTTTCGTAGAACACACCTCTTTGGTGGGGTGAGTTTCACCACCAGAATTTAAATAGGGAAAGTGGTCAAGTGATACCTTGAATGTAAAATGTTAAAATTTTAGACATCTAGCGATTCGTTTCCGAGATATTCACTTTCAAATTAAGCTAAAATTGCGCAAGTAAATTTTCCTCCTCGTAGGAATGTATCCTTCCTTTCTAGAGGAAAAAATGTTAACGAAAATAAAATCAGTGTGTCTCGGGATTTCTCAAAACTAAACTTATAATTTCGTAAAAGAAAACGATTTTTGCGTTGGTCCATGCAACTTTAAAAGTGAATCTCTAAAAAAATAATCGTTAGATTTTAAAAAAGACCTGTATCAGTTGACTCACTTTCCTTATTTAACTTCTGATTGTTAAACTCACCCTTCGAAAAGGGTGTGTCCTACGAAAATTTCAATTTAGCCAAAAAAAAAACCAAAAAGCCCTTGAAGAACAAATCGACGTGTTCGAGAGTTCTTGTATAATCGTACTCTAAATACTAGAAAACGCCTCTGTTTCGTTTTCGTTGGGACACCCTGTATAGATTGGGATCACGTGATCCACGGTGGATTTTAAAGTGTCAAATTCTAAAAAGTGAAATGCCACAATTTTTTCAACGGAAAATAGTTTCTTGAGTACTCCAGATATCATATGTGATGCATCAAAAAACATCCCCAGAGCCGTTTTTTGTAAAACCACATAAAAATACATTTTTTAGCGAAAACAGAATGCATGTGTTTTACTAGGTTGTGAACTAAATATTTTATAATACATCCTGTAGCTAAAACTACCGGTTCTTTAAAAATCACCCGTGTAAAAAAGCACTCATTTCGCCACTTGTATACACTACTATTTTATTATTAAGATATTTTCTTTTCTTCAAAGCTCATACATGAATGAATAATTATATAACATAATACAAATCTATTTAATGACTTCGAAAGGTGTCTGCTATAAATTCTCCGAATATTTCACGTTCAATTTCTTCACTCTGTGTTTTTTCAGATTTTTTTGAAGTCTGCATGAGCTGATTCTACAGCTTGCTCCGAACAGAATCCCAACGCCTGATTCCTTCTCCTGAACAGAATACGTGCTTTTGGCGTCACATTTATGCCTAAATCCATATAACTGTATCGAAAGAGTGCGATGATTCTGGTGTGTGATCACACAAGGGAACAAATTTCAACTTTTTTTCTTTTTCTTGAACAAAAAGTATTTTTTTTTTGGGCTTAACTACATCCTACATCGAAAAAATACCAATCAAAGATTTCAGTTGGCTCGAAAAAAAACTATATTGAAAGTAGCCTCTGGTGCATCTCTCGTAATAGTCCAGCAGTAGTCGGCTAATATCTCACAGTTTCATTTTCCTTGATATTTCTACTTTCCATGTTTAAAATATCTTGGTGGAACCTCTCAACGTGCTCGTCACTTACAGCATCAGAATTTTTCTGAAAGTAATCCAGATGAGGTTCGAGGAGAACGCTGTGATTTGCTACACCGACGGGTCCAAACTGTCGGAGAAGCAAACCACGCTATCCGCTCGGAGAGCAAGCCATGGTCTTTCAGGCAGAGGTGTATGCCATAATAATGGCTGCAACCATGGAGGAATAAAGAACGGTACGGAGGAGCATGTTTAATATGCTCCGACAGCCAATCAGCCCTAAAGGCACTAAGGGCGCCCAAGATCAACAACACCCTGGTGGAGGAGTGGAGGGGGCAAACAAGTGGGTACCGGAACATATGGGGGTGCCGGGGAACGAGAAGGCCGACGAGCTCGGCAGGATCGGGGCAAGCACCCAGTATGTAGGTCCGGAACCACTCCTAGGAACAACCAAGAGGCTATTGCAAAGTCGACTCAATAAATGGGCCAACGATGCCATGGCGACCGCATGGAGAGGAGGAACAGGATGCAGACAGACTTCGTGAAGGGCCCGGATGTAGCCAGACAAAAATGGCTTCTGGGGAGATCGCGAAGGGACGCTGGTCTGCTGACAGGAATCATAACAAGTCACAACCAACTAAGGAAGCACATGACCCGGATCGCGGTGGAAAATGACTCGACCTGCCGAGCCTGCGAGCGGGCAGAAGAGACATCTCGACATGTTATAGCGAACTGCGAGGCATACCAGAGAGAGATTTTTTTTTGTTTTGACGCTTTTTAGCCTTTTAAGTTTAGGCAAAAAGATATCTTATGTGGTTAACAGATAACAGTAAGTAAATTTCTTTGGAAACAGCTATTTTTGTCAGTGTGAGTTTAGAGAGAACAAAAAAAGTTCAATCCTTATTAGTTTGGAATTGCCTTTATACTCTACTAAATACTGTTGAACTAACAAAATCAGTTTGGTATAGGTCCCGGGCCACATAGGAATTGAAGGAAACGAAAAAGCCGATTCTCTTGCTAAGGCAGGGCCGGAATCAACGTTCTAGGGCAAAAGCCCTGCTTTGGATTGACTAAACGGCAGTCAACCAGGAAATATCTGAGTGGGTTGGAAGAAAAGGGTTGCAGCATTGGCACTTAACTCTTGAACAACACCACTCCCAAGCCTTTTTGAATAAGCCACACAAACGCAGAGTAAAATAGCTTTTCGAACTACAAAGAAACAGTCTGAGGATAATCACAGGATGTATAGAGGCCAGTGTCAACTCAACACACACACGAATAAACTTGGATTGCACCACTCATAAAAAAAACCTAACCTATGTGGGATGTGTTTGTCGTCCGCCATTTTGGATTAAAAATGGCGTACAAGGGTAATAGATGCGTCTTTCAGAATTACTATCAATATCTTGTATTTTGGCGGTTTCTGTATGAAAAAAACAATATTTTCGTGTTTTTTTTACTTAATAGTTTTTTGTAAACAATACTCTTGTCGGTCATTTTTAATCCAAGATGACGAGGAAATCAAGCGTTCCCCAGAGCAAAACCTTTTTTACAGACTACTATAGGGGAAAACATTTCCGGCACACTTTTTTAAAGCAAAATTTCAATTAAATTAAAATTGTTTGTGATTTTAATGCTCGGATCCACCAACTCAAAAATTTTCCGATTAGGCTTTAATCGTGATTAGTTAGGTACTAATCATAGTTTAGAATGTGGTCGTTTACATTGCCAATTTGTTTGTCAAGACTCATTCCAAACCTCAATTAGTGTTAATCATGATTAAAGCTTAATCGGAGAATTTTCACGTTAGTGGATATGGAAGTAAGAGAAATTAAAAAAAAAGTACTGTTTGCACTAAGACGTTCGCTAGGTCGTTTTCTCGCACTTAAGCTTATTCGAACTCCACTTCACCTAACACCCGCGTCACATTATGTCAATATGAAATGTTATGACAGTCATGTGACGCGTGAGCGGGCACGCACGAAAAAGTCGTGGGTGGGAACCGGATGTAACTGATGTCACGTGCGAGAAATATGACTTTTACCAAAAACTTATTCCTATGGTAATGTTGTATAGAGGATGCTCTTTATCTCGTTTTTTATGAAAGTAACTTTTTTATTATTTCTCGTAGTGAGATGAAATAAACAGTTGATCTATCTTTGTCATTTATAACTTTTTGTGTCTGCCACCCTGCTTTAAAAAAAATAACTCGATAGATCTTTCTTTCTTTCTTTATCCTTACAATGTTAATGCCATAACTGAATGAAATATATATGTAGTCCAAGCAATCTAGAATTTTAGTTCGGAATCGGAGCGGACAGGATGAAACTTTGAGGGTAGTTAGTACCTATACAAAGAAGCTTAAACCCAAGTTTTAGACTTCATCCCCCGGGAGGTTTTTCCGCCATCTTGAATTTAGGGGTGCATTTATTTTTCGCGATTTGCGGCTTAAATATGCAGTTTACGGAAAAGTATCTTTAGTGATTTATTGTAGATAATAAGATTCCCCATCGAAACTATGGGTATAAAAAAATTCATAAATTCATTATTTAAACAATTATGATCATTTTAGTGAAAAATTTAGAGGTTGAACTACAGTTTTTTGACTTTTTTAGCCTTCCTGTGCCATTTATGAAAAAATATAATCAGGAGATAAATGTAGACCTTGAAAGCCTCTACAATATTTATCTCTTAACTTTTTTGCGTATCATTCTTCATTTTCGCAGTGCAGCGCTCCGAATTCGCGCACGCTCACCCCCAGCGCCTGAAAGTCGAGCGTGGTGCGGCTGATATTATAAACCGAATCTCGCAGAACTACTTTGGTACAAGAGAAGACTCAATGAAACTTTGTGGGTAGTTTGGGTACATAAGCGAGAAGATAAATCTACGTTTTAGACTTCATCCCCCCAGGGGTTTTTCCGTCAGCTTGGATTTGGAGGTGCATTTGTTATTCGCGATTTGCGGCTTAATTATGCAATTTACGGGAAAGTAGGTCCATTCATTTTCCTTGCTATATCCAGACGACAACACCATTTCTTGGACATCAAAAGATATTAATACATTGTCACAGTTAATTACAGATGACATTATCAACATAAAGAAATAGTGTGATGCTAATCATCTATGTTTCAATATGTCAAAACTCACCTTATAAATTTTAAATGCAATCTGGAAAATCTTTTTATCGGTACTGAGTCTATTAACAGCTCAGAAAGTACTACATTTTTGGGAATCAAAATTGATGATAATTTAAAATTTCATGGCCATATTTTGTCCTTAAATAAAAAACTTTCTTCTGCTTGTTATACGGTAAAGGTTACTTCCCAAGAGTTGGGAAAACAAATATCTCGCTCAGTTTACTTTGCAGTTGTGGAGTCCCACCTACGTTATGGGCTTCCTTTTTGGAGATGTTGCAGTGACTACATGTTTAATTCTGTTTTTGTACTTCAAAAAAGAGCTGTTAAGTATTTATGCAAGTTACCACCCAAAACTCATTGTCAGCCTTTGTTTGTTCAAAATAAAATATTAGCTTTACCATCGCTTTTTATCTTAGAAACTGCTTGTTTGATACATAAAAATCGCAAATATTTTCCAAAACATCAAAACCTTCAAACGGCAAGGCAAGTAAATCAAATACCGTTACCCATTGGGCATTTTGCACTTATAGAGAATTCCTTCATTTACAGGGGTCTTAAAATTTACAACAAGTTTTCTTGTGGCGTTAGGAACTGCAACAATCGTAAACAATTTAGAAAAATAATAAAAAAATTTCTTGTTGAAAAAGCCTATTATTCAGTAAAAGATTTTTTGCTTGATAATGAAACTGTTTTAAACATTTTAAAACTTTTAACTTTAATTTTTTACTTTTTTAACTGGATAGTACTTATTTATTATTTATTTTTATTTGTTATTTTCTATGTATTGAATGTAACATGTTCTATGACATTTTAGCAATATTTTTAGCTGTCTGTATATTTTTTAAATGTTATGTTAATATTCCTTAAAGAACTTGTTATTTTTTTTTTAACTTTTTTAAATGCGTTGTTGTTGTTCAGAAAGTCTATTACTCAGTAAAAGAGTTCCTGCTTGATAATGAAACTGTTTGACCATTATAAAACTTTTAACTTTAATTTTTTACTTTTTTAATTCGATAGTACTTGTTTGTTATTTATTATTTTTTATTTTTACTTGTATTTTCTATGTTTGTTTGACATTTTAGGAATATTTTTAGCTTTTTGTATTATTTTTAAATATTATGGTAGTGCTCTTTAAAAAAAAGAACTTTTATTATTTTTTTTTTAACTTTTTTATATGTAAATTAAAATTAACTTTGGTTTAGGATGCAATTGTATGTAATCTAATAATTTTTAGGACATGACATGAAATTATTTACTGATTTCCTTTAAGTGCTTAGATGAATTTAATTTTATTTGTTTTTAGCTTTGTCAATAATAAACCTATTGTATTGTACAAAATTTTTCTTAGACAATAAAGCATTTTTTTCATACATTCATTCATTCATAAGCTTAAAAGATGGGTAAACTAACCATAAGAAAAAAAAAAGGCTTATAAAGAGAATCAAAACACCTTTAAAATGAGGTACCACTTGACCCACTTTTCCTATTTAAATTTGGGGGGTGAACTCGGGTGAAGCTCACCTCTTACAGGGGGAGCTTACTAAAAAAATTCCAACATAGCCAAAATATGTCACCCTTGCAAAAAAAATCGACGTGTTTTGAGATTTTGGTAATTATTTCATATACGGGTTTCTGCCGTTTTGATTAATGCAAAAAGTTTTTAGAGGGGGTTGAAGTATGTTTTTTTGGGTTTGTAGGAGTTGGTTTAAGTCTGTTTAAGTTAGATTGGGTTGATTTAGTTAAAAAAACGAAAACAAAAAACCAAAAAAATGAGACACCTTGTGTTTTTGTAATACACATTAATACTTGGTTTATCCATCAATTAAGCACAAATTTAGTATCTCCTTTGGTATCTTATCAAAATAAAGAGACATACGTAATAACAATAAAACACTAAGTTTGTGCTTAATCGATGTGTAAATCTTGTTTCACAGTGTAGGTACATAACAATTAACTAAAGCGACAAAAAAATCGTAACTTTGACCACAATACAAGTTATATGACTTTTCTTATTTTGGTCTCCCCTATCGTCCATTAAAATCTTTGCACCAATGTTTTTAATACCCTGTATCGGGCCCTGTATATTAAAATTAAGGCAAAATTCGAAAATTCACTTAAAAATTTCGATGAAAATAAAACGGGCAAGTGACAAACACGGAAAACCACGGAAAGCACATCGTTTATTGTGTTCCAAAAAAGAACTGCAAAGCACAACATGTTCTAATATTCTAGTCTACTATATTAATTAAAAAAAATATGGATAAAAAAGAAACAACTAATGGATATAAAAGAAACAACTAACCATGTGATTTTGGAACGTACTCCGAAAGTCGTGTAAACGAAAATCAACCTTATATGTAAGCACATAAGATTTTACAAAGCGAATTCGCCGAAGAATCGATGGGAAACAGTGTTGCCACGCGTTGGGGACAAAAAGATCGGACCAAAGATTACCGGGTTTTTCGATCCATTACCGATTTTTGTATTTTGTTGAGAAATTGTGAATAAAAAAAGTTTATTTTTTGAAAGGCAATATTTAGGCAAAACGGCAACAAAATTTCAAGGCGTCTTTCCGAATTGCAAATCGGATCTTACCTCACTTTCGCTTGCAAAAAACTCAAAGAGATGTAGACTAGGTATATAAAGCGATAAGTGGACTTTTTGGAGATTTTTTTGGCCGTTATTAATGGCAGTTTTAAAATCGGATTTAGCCCGTCCTTATTTTTGCATTTAGAAAAATATAACGTGAAGACACGACAGAAATAAAAACAATAGAGAAAGTTAAATAAAAACGAGTAGTTACTAAAATATTTATGGCACCCTGATTCCGTATGTTTCTTTACTGTATGTATATATATCTACCCTTAGATGCTTTGAATATACTGCAGAATAATCGCCTTTTCTTGAAACATCTTTAAAATTTTATATTACCTAAATTATATTTTCATGTGCACGCTTTTCTATGAGCGCGATCCCCGGCTTTGAACTCGTGGAGCGCAATCACTTGATTTTTGATATATAAGGAGAAAATTATAATAAAAAAGAAACAATGAATGTAAAAAAATGCAGAAAAATGTGAGAAAATGCAGCAAAATATGAAAAAATGCGAAAAAATGTGAAAAAATGCAAAAAAAATGTGAAACAATGAGAAAGAATGCGAAAAAATGCAGAAAAGTGTGAGAAAAAGCAGAAAAATGCGAAAAAATGTGAAATAATGCGAAAAAATATGAATGAATGGAAACAATTTGAAATAATGTGAAAAAATGCGAAATAATGCCGCATTATTTCAACAAAATTTGTACATATATTGCGGCTAGTGAAATCTCCCTCGGGTAGAATGATGTCAAAACTTCCACCACAAAGTTCCTGAAAAAAAAACGCAACTTATGACTTTCTGGAAAATTGCTTAAACCTCAAAAAAAAAAAATTTTGTCTAGTTTAGTTGTTTTGAAAAGACGACATCATATTTTAGCGGAATGAAAAGTGTATTTTACTACGTTTATACGCACCAAAAAGCGCTTTTATGTAAGGACGGTTTTAAATAAAATCGCTTTCTCCGATGGTTTATACGTCCTTCATTCAATTCATTAAATTCTTTATTTTATTTATTTATTTATTCAATTCAACTTACAAAACAGAAGTTCTAAATAGTTTACAAAATAAAACAACAATAAAATTTACAAACAAGAAAAGAAAAACATAATCAACAAAAAAAAATGCTATAATCTCTAAATCAGGTACTAATATGTTCTCTGCAGAGCTTTATCATTTCTTAAAGATTCAAAGCTTATGTGGAAAACGTCAAAATCCAAGAAGTTTTCGTTGTAGTTCTGTGTGTGGAGACATACAATAGTTCATTTGGCCGAGTCACTGATGACACCTTTATAGCTAATTTCTCCAAAATTTCAGTACACTTTGTTGCACCAGAAATTACTTTGTGAAAAAAGAATTTGAGGAATTTTGTAGTGAATTTTGCTGCGACAACATAAATATTATGTTGGCAAGCCTATTAATTATCAGCTGTTAAACCAAGATTAGGTTCTAGTTTTCAAAATTTTATTTATTTGTTGCCTGATTTTTTTCTTTCCCTTGGCTAACAATGACATTTCTTGATACAAAGTGTGAACGCTTTTGAATGTCAGGCATCTAGCAAAAGATGCATCTGCCAGATGCATGGGGAAAATGCACAGTGAGAAACAGTCTTTAGAAGATCTAATTTTTCTTATTTTAGAATAAGTAATTGTGTCACTACTGTATCTTTTCGTCTTGTTCGTAGTTGTGTGGTTTTATAATTATAATCAAAAGATTATAAATATTATTTGGCATTATCAACACGCGCAGCTACTCGCCTCTAAGCGCATCAGTGTTAGTTCCAGGTGGGTCGAAGTATTTGAATTTTTTTCAAAAAATAATCTTGAATTTTACCTGGGATTAAAGCAGAGTTGGAAAGGGTTTTTTCTTTGATCAACAACATGTGGGCTGACAAAAAACCCAATTGTCAATTAATACACTTAAAGGCATGATCCTGAGCAAATACACCTTCCTCGAATTCTATTAATATCTCTTGCAAAATGTTAATGCACTACGTGCTAACATGGAGAAACGAAGTACAAATTTAAAAATAAAAATTTGTTTAGGTAGTTTAGATTTAAAGGTTTATTAAGTAATGATTTGTTTAAGTTTATTATTTGATTAATATCATACATAAGTATTTTTACTGTGTAGTAATAACGCATCGTTTTTAAGAAATAAATTTTAATAAATAAAAAAAAAACAATTTTTTTTTTAATTTTTAATCTGTTAAAACTAGACAAAAAATTTTTACCGCGCCCGGTATTTTGTTGTTTGGGAGTTGGTCACCTTAGTTTATACGACAACATTTTCAAACCGTCCTTATATAAAAGCGCTTTAAAAGTCCCGTATAAACAAAGTAAGTAACTCACAGTGGCCTAACAAAATGATCAGAGCCCTTTTCTCCTGTCCTTGACTATTTTTTACAAGTATTATTTTGTCCAGCCAGTATAATTAAATACAAGCCGCCCGGTGTCAATTTTTTTTGTGTCCGGCCCATCTAAAAAACTTTTGAAAACCTCTTATCGGTCAGTGTTTTTTACAGCGCCTTCATTTTAGCAAAGAAACACCACAATAAAATAAATAAATTTTAGTTTTAAAAATTTACAGTATTTGTGGCGTGGCGTTTGGCCTAGTCTTAAGGTAAATATATTTTTATAAAATGTGAAAAAAGTAACAAAGACTTTTGATATTTTGTGTTTTTAAATACTTTCTATTTCGATGGGTTGAGTCGGAATGGGTTGGGAAAATAGGGTGGAAACCGAGGTGGAAACATTTCAGAGTGGTATTTTTTTCTTAATTTACTTTTTATTTTGTTATGTTTTATTAATAGCAGGGCTTCCACTGAAGTCTCTTTTGTAACTTTTTAGCTTAAGTCACTTTTTCTCACTTTTTTTTTACTTCACAAAACATCAAAAAAATCAAAAATTTCAAAGAACTTCTCTCTTAAAAATTTTCGCCTGCGGCGTTATAACACCATTGGTAATTACTATTTTAGTTAAATTTCGGTGCATTTTTAGCACGATTTTGCCAAAAATTTAGGTTAAACAAAAAACTCAAAATCTGATGATCCCCAACGCCTAGATTATACCGGCTCTGCCCTTGCCTGGCTAATACCTCGTCTGTCCGTTCAGAACCCTGACACTCAACTGTAAAACAAAACAAAGGAATCGTGTCCAGAGGCACGCATAGCTCCTCCTTCAAAAATCTTCTGGAATAACTAATTAAGCCGTGTCTTGGTTCGTGAATTCCTATCAAAAATGCATCAGCTTATCGGCATCGCCTGGAGCCAATGAATTTTTGTGCCAAATTACCAAGATCGATTTAGCGGCTTATTCTTGTTATTCTGTATTTAGGTCTTCTTTGACCCAAATAACCAGTGGAAATAAAAAAGTTTTATTTTGCTAATTGCAATGATTTGGTTAAAAATGTTCCTGACGTTCTAATGGAATCTTCACATTTTAGTCCGTTTCCTACGAGCAGAATTTTATAAAAAAGCGGCAAATTGTTCAACAGGCATGAAATTTGGTACGATTGTTAAGAAACCCATTTTAAGAGATTTGATCCGACTAGACCAAAAAAAGTTCTTCAGGAATGGCTCTTGCGCCATTTTTTCAATGAATTTTTATATATAAGTCTATTTTGAAATTTACATTTTATTTAACTTGCACTGATGATTTTAGGGTCACTGAACGAAGAAGCGACTTCACAATATTTCTTTTGGGAAACCTTACACTCGAAATATATAAAATAGATTACATTTATGGCCTTAAAAAAAACATGAATTAAAAAAAAATTACAACCTTCGTAAACTTTGATAACATTTTTTTTTAATCCTTGGCCCAGAGATACATAAAATCGACTATAATCATAACCCAATACTTAGCCAATATATAAAATCGACTACAAGCATGACCCAATAACCATAGCAAAAAACTTTATTAAATTATTGGTTTGTATATTTTGAGGATGAGGATTTAAAAAAAAATTGTTTTGAATCACTGTGACCTTGGATGACCTTAAAAAACGCAAAAAAAAACAAAAATTACATCTTTTGTAAACTTATAACACATTTTTAAGGTCATCAAAGGTCACAGTGACTTCAAATTTTTTTTCAAATTATGCAAAAATGAAGTTTTTCACCTTAAATTGCATTTTTAAAACATTACGTAAAGTTTAATCAAGTCTATATCGAAAATGACGTTTTATTTAACTACACCGCTGATTTTAAGGTCACTGAAAGTAGTAGAAACTTAACTATATTTTTTTTGAAATCATCATACTAAAGATTTATAAAATAAGGTACAATCATGACCTAAAAAAATACGAATTTTTAACAAAAATGACAGCCTTCGTAAACTTGGATCGCATTTTTTAAGGTCATCAAAGGTCACAGTGACTGAAACATTTTTTTTGAAATCCTCGTCTCTGAAATATATAGAATAGACTAAAATCATAACATCAGTTATTACAAAAAAATTACCCTTATCAACCTTAAATTGTGTTTTTCTTTTATTTTACAATAACTCAATTTTTCAATATTAACAATAAAGAAGTTATGTAAAATATAATCATTTCAGTAAAAAAAAAACTTTTTTTAGTTAAGTCACTTTTTTAGTCACTTTTATCACTTTTTTTTTTTAATTTGGGTAAAAGCCCTGTAATATTTTCGATATATATATATATATATATATATATATATATATATATATATATATATATACAGGTTGTTCCATTTAAAAGGATGCACCTGGATTTTCTCGAAAATTTATCAAAAGTTTTAAAAATCGAATAACACGTCGATTTTGTTTGCACATAAAAAAGTTCAAATTACATGGAAAAATTTCACCACTTTTAGGAGTGAATCTTATAAATAAAAATGCCATAAGAAAATATACTATTGACAAAAATAAAGTCGAGGTGTCCCAAGATTTCTCAAAAAACAAAAAAATATTTATTTAAAAAAATAGTTATTTTCCTAACAAGTGCGGAAATTCCATTTTTTTCCGCACGAGACTGTCTCATTGGGGATGAAAAATCCCAAATTTGAAATTTTTTTGACCATTACTTTCTTTTTTTTTTTGTTTTTGTTTTTGTGATTTTCAAGAATTAATTAAATTCTTGAAAATCACAAAAACTACCAATTTTTTTTTAGTTTAGTTGTAGAAAAACAGCATTTTTTATTTTTTTTATTAAAATATATTTTGTTTCTGGATATTTCGCCAAACTATTTACAAAATTTCAAGATGGAGACTTGATGGGTTGATCAATAAAAAATATTTTAAAAATTATGACTTTTTTTCAAAAAAAAAAATGAGGTCATGTGATACTTAATTAAATGGTATTTAAAATACCTTTAAAACAAGCTATCACTCGCTTTTGTAGTATGTATGGTTCTCAAGATATTCATATTTTATAAATGCTTGTAAAGACAGTTAATATCTTGAGAACCGTATACCGTAAAAAAGCGAGTTTACCTTGTTCTATATGTATTTGAAAGCCCATTTTGAAAAAGTATCACATAATCTAATTTTTTTGATGAACGTATCAAGTCTTCATCTTGAAATTTTTTAAACAGTTTGGCAAAATATCCAGAAACAAAATATTTAAAAAAATGAAAAATAAAAAATGCTGGTTTTCAGAAATTAAAAAAAAAGTTTTTCTTTTAATTTCAATTTTTTTTAAACAAAAAATACATCATGTAAAACTTCATTCGAAAGGTATGTAAAATACCCTTAAAACATGTACATGTTTGAGCAAAATGGTAGTTTGTTTTGATTTTCAAGAATTAATTTGTGTACCAAAATCGGGGAGATGGTTTGCCAAACCTCTGGTGGATTTGATTTGAAATGACCCAAAATGGTATTTTCTCGTAGAAAAAAAAAACGGTTTTTGTATTGGTCCGTGCAAGTAAATATTGGGGGTGAAGCTCACCCCTATAAAGGGGAACATTCTACAAAAATTCCGATATAGCCAAAATGCGTTCCAAACAAAATCGTGTTTAGAGATGAGGTTTTCTAGAAAATTCAGTAGCAGCCTTTTAAACGGAGCGCCCTGTATGTATATATTTTTTTAATGGTATACTTAGTCTGTTCCTTTTGTTTTCTGTAAAAAGCAAGCAAGAAAGATGTTCCCAAAAACACCCGTACAACGTGGCCGTGGCAGACTGTCCCCCGATGCAATCAAGGGAGAAGTTGCCAACTGTGGAAGTCTGAGAACGAAACAGGATTTATCTCCCAGTATGTCGTTACTGTTCAGCCATTCCATGTAAAATTCTACCAGCATTAAGCTATTCCCTGTGATATATTTTTAAAAATTACCGGGATATGTTTTTGCTGAAAATTGAGCTTAAAAGTGTTCTCTACTTATTTTACAAGTTGATCTTATTTTGTAGAAGAAAAGGCGCTGATTACTCAGATAAATTTTGTTTACAACTGAGAAAGCGAGCTATATGCATTAAGGTTTGTAACTGACGTCACAGTTCTGTATGGTTCAGAATTACGGTTTGATGCAAGTATTTTATTGTCCGCTCTCTATAATGACAACATTTGATAACATTGACGAATTTTGTCAGATGCTAGTCATTTTTTGTTGTTTTCTGATATTTTTTACAGTTCTCCTTTTTTCTTCCATAAAAAGTGCCATCCGGCAGCGAAAAAAATTTTCTTGCAGAATTAAGTACCGGACAAAGAGGTAGAAAAATCTCAAAAACCTTATAGATTGTCAAATATTGGATAATGTATTTTGTTGCTTGGATTCTTAGGGGTGGCTTGGTAATGCACTTTGGTGGCAATTTGAAGCATTATTTCGAGGGCATTTAGAGGCAAAATCGGGTAAAAAATGCCTTTTGGTGTACACAAAATGACGTCCGAGACACCCCTCGTTATAATATTCCCTATGTGTAAATATAATAATATAATAAACATTGTTTATCGTCTCCTGATGATGCTAATGTTGTTAGCGAAACGTGCGTCGAATGCAAAAAAGTGTAGTTTTGGTTTGTGGAAAACAATCATAACCTTGTTATAGTGCAACCAAAGGTTCCAAATATATAATATATTAATAAAGTAAAGGCACATTTTGTAAAACATTTTTTAGACACAAAACCAGTTTTTCCATAGGTATTTTCTACTAAATTAATCTTTATCTGTCCCTCCCCTTGTTTAATAGAAAAAGTGCTTTTTTATGATCGGTGTTTTAAAGAAAGAATGCTTTGTTTCGTAATTTTATATTTCCTCTTTTTTACAATTATTAATGGTAGAGCCATGATGAACTTTAAAACAATTTAATTAAATACCTGTTAAATTATTTCTAGATATGCTAAAATACACTTATAGTAGGACACGTTTTTTGGTAAACCTAAAGACTGTAAAGAACTTTGATTGAAAGAAATTAATACCACCTTATGTCTTACACATTTCGCTTTGAACAATTAGAATTTTTGCTGTTTTTTGGATAAAAATGGCAAAATAGAAATCATATACACGACACCACTAAAGATGACAGACAGATGACAAAACATACATTTTTATTAAACAATTGCCTTAAATTATTTCCATCCTTCTCTAAAATACTTTCTTTATCTGTATCTCTTCAACAACCTTAAATATTTTTAATTTTAAGAGAGATAAAATGTTTTTTGGCTGTACTTTTTTTGAATGCTTAAAAAACAGTAAAAATTTACAAAATGTGAATGTTTTATTCTAGAAATCGAAAGTTTGGAAAGAAAGCTTTAAAATGTGAGCAAAATCATGTCCTAAAAATGTGAAAATCATAGTAAAAATTGCTTAAACAAAAACGTTACCCCTTAAATTATGCTAAAATATTTTAAGCCTTAAATTACCATCATGGATTTACCTTTATAGATACCTAAATTCTTATAATCACTATTGGTTAATGTTTAAAGTATATTTGGTTGGGCGTATCTCAGTTGATTAATAGTAGGTAAGACCCAATTAATCAGAGACAAGTGAGATATTTTAAAGAAAATTATTTTCGAATTATTGACCACTACGAATAAACTACAAAAAAGAAATAATCTGACTTATTAACTTTTACTTTAGTTTTTAATCTGCCATTTTTGTGACGAACTAAGTTTGCCAGTAATACTAAATATATTAACGTTCTATAAGTTTGAGGAAAGACACAGCTATAGAAGTTTTCCAGGCAAATGAAAATGTTGCCACATCTTTTTTATTTTTAAACCGATTTTAAGAATTGTGTTGTGGATGTGGCTGTTTACATGACATTCGTTATATTACATAAACCTTGAAGTTTTATCGATAAAAAACTGTCTGTTAAGTATGAGGCAATAATAAAAGTTTGTTTTTATTCAACACCTTTTTATTTTAAAAACAAATCTTTTTTTCAAAGAAAAATTACGTCGATTATTATTTTTTAAATATAAATATTCAAATTTTAATCATGTTTTTATTCTGTTTGTTTACAAGTTTATTTTTAGCAAACTGCGTCTGGAAACACAATAAATGTTGGCAAACGATTTTGCAGTATTGGCAATTGTGTGTCTTTATTCCAAAATATTTTAAAACTTGAAAAAGCTTTTGCGAGGTCGTGACCCCCGGTAAGTCACGCGTCTATGGATCGTGAACTTAAATATAAATATATCCTTGTCCTTGTCATACCGGTTAAACTCAAATACCCACTAACAAAACTTACAGCAACGTCGCGAACCTTTATTAAATTATACCTTGTTTCTATTCTATTTTCCTAATATAGCTTAGTAATTCTTTTAAATTATTGAGATTTAATGTTATTATAACTTGGATTTTTTTACATATCTCTGCTTGAAAAAGGGTCAAATATAATAGGGACAGAATACATTGGGTTTATTAATTAATTTTTGCACAAAATGCGTTTTAGTCTCTCATGTGCAGTACTAAAATGGGTAATTCCTTAGATTAAAAAGAGACAAGAAACGAGACACTTACAATTTTTACCTTTCTGTTGTTTACAGTAAACACCAGCGGCGTACCTACTTAATATGAAATTTGCAAAATAATTTAAAAAACATGCAAAATATAATTCTGCCAATTTGAGCTTTGGAAGCTTCCTAACAATAAATGTTTGTAGTATAATTTTATGCAAAATAAATTTATTACAAAGTTTGTATATGATTTATTGCAATTTCAATTTTCAACACAATAAAATTATGCCAAACATTAAAACAAAGAAACACAGTTCACAGCACCTGGAACATCAAGAAGAAAAAATAATATAATTTTAGCTACTAGCTAAAAAGTATGTTATTGTGTTTGTTAATTTTGTTATTTTTTCTGGTCATTAGCAGAAACTTACTTAAACTGACTTCTTCAGTACACAATAAAGTCAATAATGCTTAGGGTATATAGAGACATCTAGGACAGACAAAAGGATTCAAATATCAATTCGAAGGGCGAGCGCAGATGGCAACGGCGGCAGTATAAATCAACCTTAATATTTTGATAAGAGGTAGAAATTCAATATTCTTACAAACATGTGAATTAACTTTTATTGTTGTTTGCAAGTTTGTTTAAGGACTTTAACTACCTTTATTTTATACCTAGTCTTTATAAAAAAAAAAACCTTCAAAAATATCTCATTTGCACATTAACTACGTCATCAAAAGTATGCTTTATTTTATCGTCTTTATAAAAACAATTCTCGAAAAACACCTTATAAAAACGTTCGAAAATATCTTATTTGACGCATAATTAACTACTTCATCAAAAGTATTTTAAATTTTGAAAATAAAAAAAAACGTGTTGGTTGATATTTTAATCTAAGGATCTACTAATTTAAGTATATTTCATAAACTTTTTTTTATTTTCTGTGTACCTGCCGGCGTGTACCGCCACTGACTGATTTCACTTGCTCTCCCTTTGTTTTCAAAACATTGGACGATTTGAAATTAACTCTGTGTTTCGGACTTCCATTGTCTATATTTTATTTATACACGACGTTTCGATCACTACAATCTCTGATCGTCTTCAGGTGCGTCTGCGCTCTGCTTTGATTTAATTATATTTTTATTATAATTAGTTATTTTAAAAAATCATATCTTTAAAAACAGGGTCTTAAAACACTTTGGAATTATAATTCCATTCTAAAAAGATTTCGTAGGTACTGTTTTGAAAAAAATCTTAATTTTGGTGATCGGTAAATTTCCTCAAAATTATATTTATTAATTTTCAACATATGGACTTCATTATTCTAAACGTACATTGTTCTTTCATAATCAGAAAAAAAAGTTGTGTATGTGTATTTTAGTCTAATAGCATTTTTGTTAATTAAAACCAGTTGTGGTCCCAATACACCATGGAAGTTTATTCCTGGCTCTAATTGTAAATATTAAATGTATGTTTTTAGATAACATTTAGTAAAAAATAAAATTAAATATCAGTCTCTTCGTCTAGATTTCAGTCTTAATTTTATTTAATTCTCTTTAGGTGTTTTTGCCGCCATCTACTCAAAACAACCATCCCCAAGTAAAGGCATCACCACAAGCGCAGCACTTCTGAAAACAGCGGGAGCAGGCGAACCGCCCAGCAATACCACACCTCCCCCGCCCCCTAGGGAGCCTTCAGGGGGAAGTGGAAAGAATAAAAACACCCTTTCATGTCCGAAATGTGGAGATCCATGTACCCATGTGGAGACTTTCGTCAGTTCGACAAGGTGATACTTGTTTACTTACCACTAGTAAACTTTTTTTTTGTTTAAAAACCAGTATTTTTTTGGTGATTCTCTCACCAAAAAAATACATGTTGGATTTCGTTAATTTGTTTGATATTATTATTTTATTTTAAACTATCCCTTATACCTTCTATACCAATACACCTGCATGTCTGAATCTGAGTCAGTTGGTAGTTCATACTATTACATACGAGTCTACTGTACCGAAAAAAAATTCATAGCTGTTAAGAAGGTTAGGGGATAAAAATTTCAATTAAAAAATTATATGTCACTTATGTTTCATCCTATATCAACAAAAATGCACTACTAGAAGCGCAGTGGACTATTTCTCAGTTTTGTATAGCGCCAACTTTGTCCCAGCCCCTAGGGGCTGTAAGGGGGCGGCTAATTTTCACCATTTTCATATTCCAGAAAACACTTCATATGCACATTTAAAACTCATGAATTTGGTATAACAAATATTATGAAATATAAAAATCTCCATCCTCAGGGGCGACCCCTCACCAGGACCTGACGGCATCGACTCCGCCCTACTACAGTGGGGCCTGGAGGTACTATTGCCGCACCTGGAGGGAGTGTTTAGATCCTCACTGGCTCTAAGATACATTCCCAAGGTTTGGAAGGAGGTGAAGGTTGTTTTTATACCCAAAACAGGAAGAATGGACTACTCCGCTCCCCTATTAGCCTTATTTCGTTTTCTATGAAGACACTTACTTAAAACTACTTACCTGCCATTTTCAATAACCCAAAGAAAGTTACCAAAAACGGATCTACAGATCACACTTCCATTTAGGAAGTAACTATCATGGACATTGCCCAAATCCACAACGGCTAAAGATCTTGGCATCATATTAGATAATAATCTAAAGTGGAAAAAGCAAATAAACAACTTAACTAAAAAATTAAGGTCTCTCATGTACTTGTTCAAAAAAGCAAGTCATCTTAAGTCTAAGTAAAAAAAACTACTACGCTCTGGTAAAATCCTTGCTAGAATATGGAGTAGTGGCTTGGGGTGGAGCTTACGACATAAATCTAAAACCACTTGAAATTGCTAGTAGAATATTAAAACTCATAGTTGAATTAGAAAATAGATTTCCTACGCAAAGAATTCACTCATACACACGAATCCTAAGCATAGGGCAATTATTTTTTTAAACTTCCATTGGACAAGTATTAAAAGATGGAGAAATACAACCAATAACATTAAACTACACCACAAGATCTATTAGTGAAGGACATGTCAGAATTGGCAAACAGGAAACAACTCTTGGTCAGCAAAGCTATACACGAGCAGGATACAACCTACTACCAATTACTCTCAAGAAAAAATCCCACACTAAAAATTTCAAAAAACAGATTTCTCAATGGCCTATTCTAAACAACATTGAAGATGTTGAAAATTTAATTTTGTTATTAATCTAAGATTCTTGCTTCTTTAATTTAATTAATTTAATTTTGATTTATCATACCTATTTAATAACTTAATTTAGATAACTAAAATTTGATTTAATTGATTGATTATTACAAAAAAAACGAAAAACTAAGGCTCCGGAAATGACAGACAACAACTCTTCAGTACTTAAGTCTAACCGGGGCCTTAGACAAAAATAATCCTTTATAAGAGTTTTTTTTCTGCTTTAACTAATTTACCCACTATAATTTATAAGTAGATTAAAATTTTACTTTTGTATACCTTACAATCTTTGTGAATAAAACTTTGAAAGACTAGAAAGACTATGCGAAATATATATAAGAGATACAGTGATTACTACAAATCCACTGCATTGAACAATGGTGTGAGGACCACTCGCTGTCGGTAAATCCCAGAAAGACAGAAATGGTCCTTTTCATAAGAAAAAGAAAGTTACTGGAAATAAAAGCTCCCGAACTTCTAAAAATCAAACTAAACTTTTCTACAGAGGTAAAATATCTGGGGATCACCTTTGATAAAAAATTAACCTGGTCAAAAAAGTAAAAAATCATATGAAAAATGTCGCCCAACCATGTGACAGACTTGGGGGTTATCCCCTAGGATAGCCTCATGGATTTGCACGGCAAGACCTATGCTAGCATACGGGGTCTAAATGAACAACAAACAACAGTAATCCGAAAATTAGAACAACTCCAAAGAAAACCACGCCAACCAGAGCTATGGAGATGATTCTTGGTCTTACCCCCCTTGACATTCACATAAAGGAGGTTGTTTTGATAACTATGTACCGTTTCCGCATGGTTGGCATAAAAACAGAAGTAGAAGCCGGTGAAACGAGACGACGTTTGTGGCGCGAAGGGCTTAACTCGCTTTCAATGCTACAGGCGAATCCGGACTCCATTGCACCTCGCTTTGTTTTTCACAAGCCCCACAAAATAAGCATATCCAACACAGCAGAATACAGCACATGGAAGGTACTATCTGTATCTACACGGATGGTTCCAAAACTGAACACGGTTCTGGATGTGGAATATACTCAACATCACTAAACTTCAAAATTGGGGCTATGGGCAATCACGCCAGCGTAGTTCAAACAGAACTGAATGGCATCTACATAGCAGCAAAAGAAATATCCACGAAAAATATTTCGGGAAAAAAATCAGCATTTACACAGATAGCAGACAAGCACTACTAGCCCTACAACGATCACGTATTACAATGGGCTCAGTACTAGAATGCCATAAAACCTTGGTCCAGATTGCAGATACGCTGGCCAGAAAGGCAGCGGGACAAACACTCTTTGAACCTGCCTTTTCTGCCAGTATAACAGTGGCGAACCAAATACGAGGCCAGGTAATTACTAGGTTACCCTGCCCAAACAGAACCTGCGCTTTGTCACGGGCATTCTGATCGGCCACTGCCAACTAAATAAACACCTCAATAGAATGATGTTATCTGAAACACCTCTATGTCGAGGTTGTAAACAAGAAGATGAAACCATGGAACACATTCTCTGCGACTGTCCAGCGCTGTCATCTAACCGAAAGGCTATTTTCGCCAACACCAGTCAACATATGGGATGCTCCCCTTGGCGACGTTATCAACTACGTTCGAAGCGTAGGATGGCTGACGAACTAAGGGGAAGCCCTATAGGAGGATGCACAACGGATCTAATGACTCCTAGGTGTTGTGAGATTAAATCCCCACTCTCCCAAATTATCAGATCATATCAGGGGCGACTCCTAAATAGGGGCTAAAAATTTTAAATCTCGAACAACTTGTTCAAAATTTACTATACCATACCAGGCTCTTAAAATGTAAGTGTTTTGACTTGAACTTGTAATTGCCAAAAATTTTTAGCCCTATTTAGGGGTCGCCCCTGCGGTTTGATATGTTTATATTTAATAACAAACTTATGATTTTTAAACGTGCATATGGAGTGTTTTCTGGAATATGAAAATGGTGAAAATTAGATCTCGCCCCCTTACAGCCCCTAGGCTGGGGCAAAGTTGTTCACAATTGACTATACCATACCAGGCTCTTAAAATGTAAGTGTTTTGGGGTCGCCCCTGGGGTTTAATATTTTTATATTTAATAATAAATTTGTGATTTTGAAATGTGCATATGGAGTGTTTTCTGGAATATGAAAATGGTGAAAATTAGATCTCGCCCCCTTACAGCCCCTAGGCTGGGGCAAAGTTGTTCACAATTGACTATACCATACCAGGCTCTTAAAGTGTAAGTGTTTTCGGGTCGCCCCTGGGATTTAATATTTTTATATTTAATAATAAATTTGTGATTTTGAAATGTGCATATGGAGTGTTTTCTGGAATATGAAAATGGTGAAAATTAGATCTCGCCCCCTTACAGCCCCTAGGCTGGGGCAAAGTTGTTCACAATTGACTATACCATACCAGGCTCTTAAAATGTAAGTGTTTTGGGGTCGCCCCTGGGGTTTAATATTTTTATATTTAATAATAAATTTATGATTTTGAAATGTGCATATGGAGTGTTTTCTGGAATATGAAAATGGTGAAAATTAGATCTCGCCCCCTTACAACCCCTAGGCTGGGGCAAAGTTGTTCACAATTGACTATACCATACCAGGCTCTTAAAATGTAAGTGTTTTGGGGTCGCCCCTGGGGTTTAATATTTTTATATTTAATAATAAATTTATTATTTTGAAATGTGCATATGGAGTGTTTTCTGGAATATGAAAATGGTGAAAATTAGATCTCGCCCCCTTACAGCCCCTAGGCTGGGGCAAAGTTGTTCACAATTGACTATACCATACCAGGCTCTTAAAATGTAAGTGTTTTGGGGTCGCCCCTGGGGTTTAATATTTTTATATTTAATAATAAATTTATTATTTTGAAATGTGCATATGGAGTGTTTTCTGGAATATGAAAATGGTGAAAATTAGATCTCGCCCCCTTACAGCCCCTGGGCTGGGGCAAAGTTGGATTATTTAAGATTGAGAATGGTCCACTGCGCCCCTGGTGGTGCATTTTTGTTGACATTGGCTGAAAGATAAGTGAAATATAATTTTTTAATTGAAATCGTCAAAATTTTTAGCCGCTAAAGTGTGTATAGATGTCAATCTATTGTTCTTAACACTGCGTGTACGCCTCCGGTTCCAGTTATTGGCGAATGCGCAATCAATTTATCAGACATTTTCTGATAAACAACGGGTTTTACGAATTCCGGTTTTGAAAAATAATGGTTTGACAAATTCTGGGATTTATTAAAAATTGGTTTTACAAATTACGAGTTTGATATTGAATGAGTTTGATGAACAATGGTTCGATTAAAAACGGGTCTTATAAATTTCGAATTTGTTATTGAATGGGTTTGAAGAAATACGGTTCGGATAAAAAATTGGTTTAATAAATTGCAGTTTTTATGGTGAAAACAATGAAAATTTTGATTAAATACGATCTGATAGATTCCTGATTTGATTTTGACCTCCTTTTTAGTGCACTATACCAATATGGTATGGGGACTATTAAAATCGTGAAATTTTGACTTTTCTTAATTTTATCAAAAATGAGGTTTAATATTTTTATATTTAATAATAAATTTATGATTTTGAAATGTGCATATGGAGTGTTTTCTGGAATATGAAAATGGTGAAAATTAGATCTCACCCCCTTACAGCCCCTGGGCTGGGGCAAAGTTGGATTATTTAAAATTGAGAATGGTCCACTGCGCCCCCTGGTGGTGCATTTTTGTTGACATTGGCTGAAAGATAAGTGAAATATAATTTTTTAATTGAAATCGTCAAAATTTTTAGCCGCTAAAGTGTGTATAGATGTCAATCTATTGTTCTTAACACTGCGTGTACGCCTCCGGTTCCAGTTATTGGCGAATGCGCAATCAATTTATCAGACATTTTCTGATAAACAACGGGTTTTACGAATTCCGTTTTGAAAAATAATGGTTTGACAAATTCCGGGTTTTATTAAAAATTGGTTTTACAAATTACGAGTTTGATATTGAATGAGTTTGATGAACAATGGTTCGATTAAAAACGGGTCTTATAAATTTCGAATTTGTTATTGAATGGGTTTGAAGAAATACGGTTCGGATAAAAAATTGGTTTAACAAATTGCAGTTTTTATGGTGAAAACGATGAAAATTTTTATTAAATACGATCTGATAGATTCCTGATTTGATTTTGACCTCCTTTTTAGTGCACCATACCAATATGGTATGGGGGACTATTAAAATCGTGAAATTTTGACTTTTCTTAATTTTATCAAAAATGAGTTACTAAGGTTCCAAAACACCTTACTCGACAAAAAAAAAGTTTTCTGTTGTCTGTCTGTATACACGATAACTCAAGAACGCCTTAATCGATTTTAACAAAATTTGGTACCAAAAACCTCTATCGGCTGACCATGAACTGATTAACTTTTGGGTAGGGTGATAATAGTGATATAGGGGGATAAAATATTTTAAAAAATTGTAACTTTGGAACAAAAGCAAGTAGCGATATACGGTTTTCAGATTTAAGTTTCCATGAATATGGACTACAAATTTTGTTATAAAGTCCAAATTCTTGGGATCTTTAGTTTCCGAGTTATTTGAAAAACGTTAAAATATATTTAAAAAAATCATAACTTTCGAAGTAATGCAGCTATTGATACGCGGTTTTCAGATTTTGGTTTTCGTAAATATTATCCAAAAATTTTGTTATAAGGTTCGAATCTTTCAAAGCTACAGTTTTCGAGATATTTTCATTTCCTTTCAACATAAAATAATTGATTGTATGGTGGACTATCCGTGCTTGATAGCACCAATTTTTTTCCTATTATAGGCTGAGCTAAGGGTAATTTTTTTTCTTAAATTATAGGTTTGTAAAATGTGAAAAATGCCATCATTTCTTCGTGGTCTTAAGCGAGGTTGACAGTAAGAAAAAAGAGGGGCTAGACGCTAAAAATGGCTACAGAAAACCCCCACCCCCTCCCAAAAAAATCTATGACTACTTAAATAGACATGTTGTTGGACAGGAATATGCCAAAAAGGTTTGTAATAAGGGTCATGGAATTTTATTCAAAACCAAACGTTAAAAACACGGTTAGAACTGTAATTGTAATCGTAATTAGTTCGTAAAACATTGTTTCAAATGGAAATTAGTTCGAAAAACATTCTTTCGGTCGAAAATTAGTTCGAAAAACATTCTTTCGGGCGAAAATTAGTTCGAAAGACATTCGTTCGAATGGTAATTAGTTAAATATTTTTTTTTTTGTAGACGTGGGTTGAGTGGGTTAGGCTTAATAAAATAACATTTTTTCACTTCTATTCCACCGAAAATGTTATTTTTTAAACCTAACCCACTTTTAACAGAAAATTTGCATGATTCCTTGATAATCCGGTTAGAAAAAAAGCATTTTTTTGACTTTTACTCCACTGAAAAATGTTATTTTATTACCCGACCTAACCCGGCTACAGAAAAATTTAAAGTAATGTTTTTCGAGCTAATTTCTCTTTGATCCAATGTTTTTCGAACGAATGTTTGCGAACAACGTAATTTTGAAAAAAAATCCGTGACACTGTAATAAAACAAAAACTTCTTGATTTCGTACTAAATGTTATTTTTAGTGAATCTACTCAGTTTTCTTTTGATTTTTATTTGTAGAAACTATCTGTTATCAAAGTTTTTTGAACATTTCAATCGAAATTCAAAAAACCTATGCTATTTTTTTGTAGCAGTGCTTTAATTTTTCAATTGCTTTTTCAGCAATAACCTTAGCTATTATTGGACACGCTTTGCCTGAATCATATAACTATAAGATACTTTAACGATCCAAGTGTCGCAAAATGTGTAACGAAAATAGCATTGAAAAACAAAGAAAATTCAAAATCGCGGTTGACTTTGACATTGTTTGGGCCACCAGGCCATAGGCGAAAAATCTACTGTTGATGCACTAACAACGCCATGCCTGTGTCGTAGTGACCTTACGAGAATTTAATGACATTCAGAGTTGCCACAATCCTTGAAAACCGGGAAAAAGTCGGGAATTCGGCGGGGTCGGGAAATATCCGGGAAAAAGTCGGGGAATTTGCTAAGAATCCTTGAATTTTTTAGAGATTTTTGACTTAGTTGAGATTCCCTTGTACAGTTGGTTTCACATAAAATGCGTACATGAAAAACCAAACTACGATTTTTTTCAGTGTATTAAGCTACCCACGCTTTTTTGTATGCACCTGGGGCACTACCTGCTAATTGTAGTGTAGGTAAGATATTTCTATTATTGTTATGGTTTACCTTTTTACAAATTTAATTAACCTATTTATATTGAAAACTGCAACTCTTAGAGGATTATTTATTATTTTGTCACTATCTAATTTATATTTCTTAGCAATAGAAAATAGTATTTTTAAACAAGGCTAAAGAATAACGCCTTGTATACAAGAGCAAGGCAAGTTCATGGACTTATAAACAAACAAATTATTTTAATTTCATGTAATATAAAGATGAAAACAAAAGAACACTAATATTTAATGGCGGCTCCATTTTTTTCAATAACCATTTCCAATCGACGTGGCATGGAATAAGCCAAATTTCGACAATATTCCTCATCTTTAGAAACGAAATCCCATGCATTACGTCTAGTGTTTAAAAGTTGTGTATATCGCTCAATAAACCGACTTCGAGGTGGGCGATATACTTTTATTTTTCGGCTATCCGAAGAAGATTGAAAATTTTTTTCATCAGCGTGATCGAGAGCAAAGATCAGTCGTGCTTGTTTTTGTTGCTCTGTCAAGAGGGGCTTCTTTGCTGCAATGCGACACTTAAGTTCAGAATTTTTCACTCGTCTGCATGCTGTAGATCGGGAACCCGGAAAACCAGTTGTGTTGATGGCTTCGACAGCTGTGGAAAATTGTTCAGTAATTGTCCATCCTGTTCCTTTGTGCTTACCTTATTTTGCAAACCGATACCCCGCTTTCGCTCCAAAGACTGATGTTCTTGCCATCGTTTCGAAATTCTAACCACAGTGCCTTTATTAATATCAGAACCATTCTTACTGACCATCCATCTTGCAGTCGAGTTATTATCTGCGATTTCGTAAAGGCCGAAAGTTGCGGAACCATTTAAAAAAAGTAATTTTGACTAAAGTCAAAAATTATTGACAATGATTGACTTAAGTCTAAAATAAAATATATCATAATATATGATGGGTGCCAAATGAATAGTGTGAAATGTCGCATCTATACGAAGAAAAAACGTTGTATTTTGTTTTTCCATGTACGCATTTAATTCGTAAAACATGGCATTTCTGTCAGATTGATATCAATATGGCCATGCTAGTAGGCCAAAGAATACTAAAATGAAAATGAGTTAACTGGCTTTTTAGTTAAGACGGTGTTGGATGGATATATTATGTTTGTTTTTAACTCTGCAAAAATACTTTACTACATTGGGCATTGATCCGTCTATGGATGAAAAGTCCCAGTATAAAAAAAAAACATAAATTTCAATGAAATTTTCTCCTTCTCCTTCGATTTATAAATAATAGAAAATATATTTTTATAAAATATTTCAAAAGGTTTTTTTAATTTTAAATATATACAATATTACACACCATTTTTTGTAAAATTTTAGACTCTGCGGTATTTGTTTCGATCTCAATATCAGATATATTTTTCAGTGGGCAATCGCCCCTCCCCCCTTGCACCTCAAAACCCAAAAGTTGCAACATCAAACTAACAAATTTTTTAATCTGAGGTTGCAACAAAATTTGCTTTTGGCGCTCGCTATAATGTCATTAATTGTTACAATTTTAGTTAGCAGTTTTTATCAGCAGCATTCAAAATGTATAAAAAAATAGTTTTCTTCCACCCCAACTCAGCGTCTCTTAACCCAAATTTTTAAGAATAATTACGAAAAACTTGTAAGACATCTTATGGCACATTTTTGTCTGCGGCACTATAACGTTGATTTTTACAATTTTAGTTTAATTTTAAGCATACTTATGACAGTATTTTGGCAACAAATCTAGAAATCAGACTAGATCCCACACAAAACCAGCATTTTCTGTTTAAACTGCAAAAATTGCCAGCAGCGCTATTAATTCGGGAAAAAGTCGGGAATTTTATCTAGGGAATCTTGTGGCAACCCTGGACAAGGTATTAATTTGAGTGCCAGTGAATACGAAATCATCTGTCCGAAAACCTTGATACTCGAGGGTTTCAATCCACTAGGTGAACCCGTTACACGAGGACATGACTCCGCATCGTCGAAAAGTTTACATTTTTCACGAGGTGTGGCTTTGCCATTTTGTTTATGTTATTGTGGTGTTTTCGTGTTTTAAAATTTTGTAGCGGTATTTTCTGTCATTGCGTGCGTTATTTAAATAAATATGCGAAGCAAATGGCCTCTTTTTGCATCTTAGACCTTCCCTCCTAAAATAAACTACGCATTAATTGACCCTTAACCCACAAAATGTGTCACTTACAAAGTTCAGGAATGCTTACAAGAGCACCTTTATGTCCAACTTTTATCCGAAAATTAAATAATACTCACCAATTAAGCCTCAAAGATCCTGCTTTTTCTTTTGTTATCTTGTTTTGTCCATGTTTAAATCTAGAGGATTACAATTTTATATTCATACGAAATTACGGGAAACACTGGACAACACTTTTTTAGAAAACATTTAACGTAGTGCCCCGTATGCACCGCTTTTGCGGGATTAAATGGGTGCATTTATTCCCGGAAGTGCATAAATAAATATGCGAAACACATTACTTCTTTTTGCATCTTAGACCTTCCCTAAACTCACTACTTAAGCCTCAAAGATCCTGGGTTATGTTTTCTATTCTTGTTTTGTCCATGTTTAATTGATAGGAAATTACGGGAAACACCAGGCAACACTTTTTAATTTTTTGTTACGGTGGTGTCCACTCTTTTAATAAATTTTTCAAAAGCATACAAAAATATTAAATATAAACCTAAATTTTCGCTGTCAGATGGTTGTCAGCATAGAGAAAACAATAATAAAGAGAGGGTTCGATTCAATGGTGGGAATCTGGCAACAAGTTTGGCTCGATGCTGGCGTCTCTATTGAGAGCGTAGGGAAACAAAAGTCGTTTTTTATGTTGTAGGGTCACTGCATCACAAAAACTGCGAAAGAAGACGCAGTTTTCGTGATGCACTTGTACGCGTCTACAATAAGGAATGACCATATTTTATTTTAAGGAAACAGTCAATCAAATACCAATAAACATTTAACAGAAAATAAGCCGGAGGTTGTTAACTCCTAAATTTTCCAAATTCTTTAAAACAAACTAGCTTTTATTGATTCTTGAGGCACTTCCATAATCTCTGCTTTCATATAACAAAAACTTATTTTATGACAAACTAAATAATAAAAAGTCAAAAATATATGATGTTTTCTTGACTTATAGAACTTTTTGAAAACTATTGTTAATATACTTTCAAAAACACCAGCGCCTCCATGCGCTACTATCTCTTTATTTTTCTTTTATCTCTGGTTGTCAGTTGCTAACTTAATTGGGAGATTAATTATGTGGGAAAATGCAAGTTCAGAGCCGTTATATCGTCTTTAGTTATATGGCCTGAATGAGGTATAGGTCACTAAAAATGAGTCCAAAAACTAATTTTACTTTTTGAATATATACTTTTCCCTTTTCTAAAACTGTATTTCCTAGAACTCCAATTGATCCTACTAAAAAATAAATTATTTTTATCGGATTCTGATAAAATTCTAATATGTTATTGCCGTATCGAAAATACACAAAAGTTTTGTTTGGGGTAGACTTGATCAAAATTTGAAAAAACTATATTTTTTTTAAGGTTTTGTCAGTAGCGGTCTACAATCACTACAAGAGGATTTACAATAATTCACCTAATCAAGGGGCTAGCTCTAGACAAGACATGGCAGTAATGGAACAGGGGCCTCACGGAAATATGACGCATAGAGGTTAGTTGACTTGTTTTATCTTTGATTATCCTAAGGGTCATTCATAGTCTTTTCTAAAGACTCCAGATAGGGCTTAAAAATGTGAGAAAAATGAAAACGGAGAGACTTATAAATTTGTAAAATACCTACTGCAGCTAGCAGTAGTTGGTGTATCATCGATCCTGCAAGAAAATACAATTATGCCATCTGTATGCAAGTTTTGCAAGGTTGAAAACAACCGATAGGTCCGTACTACACGATGCTACTCTGTGTGAGGAATCTAAATTCAGAATGTTTATTTCGCACCGTACAAAAAACTCCTGTTTTTTTCGTTAGATTTGCAGTGCACACAGTCATCTTCCGTTTGTTTTTTAAATCGTGCAGAACGGCACCTGTCGGTTGTTTTGGTTTTTCGTTAGATTTGCAGTGCACACAGTCATCTTCCGTTTGTTTTTTAAATCGTGCAGAACGGCACCTGTCGGTTTTTTTGCGATTTAATCGTTTGCTTGCACGCGAAACTTGTATGTCTCTCGCAGTACGTATTTTCTTGGTTTTGATCTTTCACACAGAGGGTGCCATGATCGGTACTCGATAGAAATTTTATCCGCTTAAGCTGTATTTTTTGGCACATAAGCGCGACCGAGACAATAGAATTATGAAAGATAAATACTACGTTTATATGCACTTTCTATATAAGGACGGTTTTTAATAAAATAGCTTTCTCCCGAATGTGATTAAATATGTCAGTTTAAAGAAAAAACAACAACACAACAACCAGGGTTGAGTATTTCTTTAGGTTGGAAAAAATGCGCTAAAGCGCGTTTAAAGTGTTTATAACGATCCTAAAATGGGTTTTAAAGCAATAAAACACTTTCTTAAATCACTTTAAAATAAAAGTTGGCTTTAGTGGTGTTTATACGACAACATTTTTAAACCGTGCTTATATAAAATCGCTCTAAGAGGCACTTATAAACAAACTAATTGTCATCTTGCCCTTGGTCCGATTTTTCAGAACTCTATAGAAAAATCGACTGGTGAAAGTGAAGGTCACAAAAACGGCATAGATTTGACAACACTGCTTTGCTATTTTTTTTTGAAAGATCAACAATAGGTGGCATCACTAATGCCGTTTCGAGTGAGATCGTGCAGTGTTCAGAACACGGTGCGAACACCATGTGAAGAAAAGTATAACTTATTAGGACTTATTAGGAAAGTGAAAAATTTCCGTATTCTTACTTTTATCTCTTCACATGTGTCAATTTATTGGCCGAATGTTCTATTAGACAAGTGGCCGGTGGCTATGCGGAACCTGAATTCCAATACTTCAATCGAACTCACTCAGTTTCCTTCGGCCTACCAAATTACGTGACCTTGGCGTTTTCAGAATTCCGGCAGAATCTCGCTTATAAAGAAAAAAAAAACATAACTTTTTTGTTATCAGATAATAGATTTTATAAAAATGTACCACCGTATCCAAAGAACTTTTCAAAATTTGGTGTATATTTTTCAAAAAATAAAAAAATACAAAAATTGTTGTTACAGATTTCTGTATTATCGACGAGGCTAAAGAAAAAACCAGGTAAGATTTTTGACTATTGTTAGCCGTGTTTATTTTATTTCGGGAATGAAAGAGTCCAGCAAAAAACTGTCTGGATACGATTATGAGGATATTCTGCCCGGTAAAGATTGATCCAAATACAGCAAAGCAGTGTTGTCAAATCTATGCCGTTTTTGTGGCCTTAAGTGATTAAATCTTAGTTACTTTACCTTTAAAAAAAACAAACCTTTAAAAACAGCATAGTTAGCCCAAAACTAATATACATGTTTTACCGGTTCGATTTTCAAGAGAAGTCGAAAACTAAAAACCGCATTGCGATATGTCAAAGCGTTTCTGAGCTACAGGGTGATTCTCAAAAATGTGCGTTTCTAAAAACCCTCTACAACTTTTTTATTTGTAAAGATAGAGATTTTCATTAAAAAAAATTTTTGAAGATTTTTTAAGGACAAATCTACCTGTTTTACCGATTTTGTCTTAAACTTTAGTTTACGAGATATAACACAAAGTTACATGTTTTTAAATGGAATACCCCAATTTTTTTAAAAAAAAATTAGTTTTGTAATAAAATTTCCTGTTAAACGATGTGTCATACACCTATTTTTATTAAGTAGTTAAACAGATATCTGCAATTTTTAATAATTACCATAGTAGGCTGTGTTTAACTCTGACCTATGCAGTTTTAGGGTATCTATTTAGGTATCTATGATCAAATAAAAACAATTGCCATGATAAACGAGCCCAAGTGTCAAAAGTGGCGTCTTCGTCAAGATATAAAAATGTTTGAAAACTTTGAAAAGTACGACATGATAAAATGTTATATTGAAAGTAACGAAAATCGACAGACTGCGTTAAATCTATATTTCCAAAGATATCCGGAAAGAAGGCAACGTAGCTCAAAAATATTTTTGAAGTTAAAACGTCATCTACATTTACAAAACCGCGGCCTAGGACGTATAGAAGCCTAGCCAGAGATAGAGAGTTGAAAGAACTAACGGTTCTAGGAGAAATAGAAATTAACCCGAATACTTCCACCAGGGCTATGGAGGGAAACACTGGAATTCCACGCAACAATGCCGTTCGGGTGCTTAAAAAACACAAGTTTAGGCCCTATCGACCCCGACGGGTGCACCAATTACGGCAACAAGATTTTGCTCCAAGACGTGCATTTTGCAGGTGGTACCTAAATAAAAGCCAAAAAGACCCCGATTCTGCCAGAAAAGTTATTTGGACGGATGAGGCAACGATTTCTAGTGATGGAATATTCACCAGATATAACTGCTATTACTGGAAACAGCAAAATCCCCATATTATGGTGGATCAAGCGAATCAGGGAAGGTTCAGTTTTAAGGTATGGGTAGGCATCTACAGAGGACAAATTATTGGGCCATATATTTTTGATGGAAATTTAATTTAATTTGCCACTTCGACAAAATAATGAGCTATACTTTCAACATGACGGTGCACCTCCTTACAATGCACGAGACATTACTAATTTGCTAAATATTGTGTTTGCCGAAAACTGGATCGGAAATAAAGGCCCTATATATTGACCCCCCAGGTCTCCAGACCTGACCCCTTGCGACTTCTTTTTGTGGGGGAGAGTCAAAGACCTTGTATTTCGAAATCGCCCAACTACTAGAAGGGAATTGGAAGAGGCACTTCGTACTGCATTCAGGCAGCTTCGTGCGGTAGAACTTCTTAATGCAGAAAATAGCGTCAAGAGAAGATTTAGGATATGTTTACAAGAAAACGGCCGTCAATTTGAGCATTTGTTTTAGAATTAAAGAAAATTGTTAGATGTAGATTTTAGTAATAAAAATTTTAAATAAAAACTTAATAATTTATAGTAAACTAGAAGTTAAAGTTCGAGTTTGCTGTGTCCCCTCGTGTCGTAGCCAACTTGGTTTTGTATGAAAAAAAAAACAATAAATCTTTATTTACACATTTAGTGCGCGCACAGCGCCTACTATGGTAAATATCAAAATATGCAAATATCTTTTAAACTATTTAATAAAAATAGGTGATGGCACATCGTTCGACAGGAAATTTTATTAGAAAACTGATTTTTTAGAAAAATTGGAGGTATCCCATTTAAAGAAATATAATTTTGTGTGATATCTCGGGAACTAAAGGCTTTAAGAGAAAATCTGTGAAACAGGTAGATTTCTCTTTAAAAAATCTTCAAAAAATGGTTTTAATGAAAATCTCTATCTTTCCAAATAAAAAAGTTGTAGAAGGCCTTTAAAATCGCACATTTTTAGAATCACCCTTTAGCTCAGAAACGCTTTGACATATCGCAATGCGGTTTTTAGTTTTCGACTTCTCTTGAAAATCGACCCCGTAACATATATATTAGTTTTGGGCTAACTATGCTGCAAAAACCCAAAGCTATAGAAGCCCCTCGAGTTTGGACCACCCTGTACAACTTAAATTATGGATTGATGGTTTTACATAAAATGCGTACATGGAAAAACCAAAAACTTTTTTAGTGTATATAAACCTCCTATAGTCGGTATTTACCTATAGTACGAACTATGTATTATGAATGGGTGCAAGATAAAAAAACGTTTTATTAATTTTTGTATGTATGCGCATGCACATATATGGTATGGCAATAATAAGAATATAAGGTTATTGCAAGTTATTATAAGGCAAAATTAAGGTAGAAATAATCTCAGATCAGTTCAGGGCCCGTATTCTTGACATTCCTGGAGGTGTAGCGAGTAAAATTCTCCCGGGGAGCGAATTAGGGACTAGTCAAAATCAAGTGATATATCGAGGGAATGCCGTGTTCTCCGTGTCCAATGTAAAGAGAACTCAGGCAGGGAGTAGAATAAACCTTTAAAACTCGTAATTATTATTTTTTGTTTTTGGTACTTTTTTTGTCACTCCCTAATATGGTCCCCGGGAGCGCTCCCTTCTCTCACTTTCAAGAATAAGTATCCAGGGTTGTCATGTTACAAAATTTAGACATACAACTCATGCACTAAAAACAATCTATTAAAGCTAAACAAAATTTCGCACACGCTGCTTAACTTGTTCACTTGCTAATTTTTTTTTGTATAATAGTTAAAAAAAAATTGCGTCCCGTTTGTCACAGTTAGTCTAGAGAGGGGTTTTAAGAAAAAAAATATATAATATTTAAAAGATAGATTTTTGTTTTCGATACATCGCCAACTAAAAAGTAAAATCCCCTATGTAGCCCTTTTCTGGGGGGCTATTTTTATTTGATATTTTGACTTCGTATTTGAATTGTCAAAAATTCAATTTTTAAATGACCATATCTTAGAAACTAAATAAGATATGTATTGTGTTTAATATCGAGTTTAGGGGCTTTTTACGAGTAAATAAAAAATTACAACAGTTTGACAATTTGACCTTCTATTTCATATTTTTGGAATAATATCGTCAAAATCATTAAAAATCAATAAACTGTAAATAGGAATGGGCAAACGTCAACTGTTGTCATTTGTTATTTTATCTTAAAAAAACTCTCGATAATAAACACAATAGAGATATTTTCTTTAGTTTCTAAGATTTGGGCCTTTGAAAATTGAATTTTTTGACATTTTGAAATCCAGTATTTCGAAAATTAGTAAAGTTGACCTTATCATAGGAAAGAGAATTTCACCGAGAATTGAAATATGAAGCCAAAATAGGGTTATTTAAGGTTCTTAAAATATTTTCCAAAAATAGCCCCCTAGAAAGGGATAGGGGATTTTAAACCCCTCTAGACACCAACTGTGTTGTCTTCTTTAGAGATATCATTATCAGTATCACGGCTTTTGTTTAATTCAGTTTGTTGCTTCTAACAATAATCAAAATGCTTATTTGTTTTTATTCCTTGTTTATAACCGAAATCCGCAGATTTGCTTCATATCACAGGAATGGGACACAGCTCGGTGAGCATGGGATTCGGGCCAACAGAGCAGAGCGCGCCCAAAAGTACCACCAGTTCCAGTGCTATTGGGTCTGACATTTTAGATAGGACTACGCACGAACTGAAATTGGAGAAGAGTAACATTCTATTGTTAGGACCCACCGGATCAGGTATGTATTTAAATTGGATATGACAACTTCTTAACGTTGCTAAATTCAAAATTTTATTTACGCTTGTACCAATTATCAAAATAATTAAATTTTTATAATAAAACTTAGGGAAAACTAAGCAACAATTAAATTTAAATCGACGATAATAATATAATAAAAAGGTATAAAAAAAGCAACAACACATCACAGTTAAAATCTCAAGAATTGCTAAACATAATATAAAAGTTTCTTTAAAGTGAACGTGCCTTAATGATCTGATTAAGGAGTATATCTCATTTTCTTACTCTTGTAAGTTATTACGCCCAACAACTAATTTTCCTTGGCATCCAATCGAGTTTTCATGACTACTTAATAGTGATCTATGGTTCAATTGCATACTATTCAACTACAACATATACAATGTACAGCTACTTCCCCGCAAATTTTCTTTCCTGAAAGCTTTCGACGGAACGTAATAGCACGAAATACATCATCATTTGAGGTATAAATTCACAAAGTTTCAACAGGTGCGTTGGTGATCATCTTCAAATAGTATCATATAAAAAATAAATGGCGCTAGCAGGCACATATTTATAGACCTCCATACAATACATTCACACAAAGAATGGACCTCGCTCACTTAACATTGCCACTGGCTTTCGGTTGGAATGGGCTAAGAGTTTGATATGTTGTAGATCTATTCTTCCTGATCAACGTTTAAATGGACCTCTTTTTGATCCTAACCACGGTTTCACATAGGTGTTGAAAGTTGGATGTTTCAGATTTTAGGGATTTTTCACTAAAATCAGGTTTTTGCCTATTTTGTTGTTTTCGAGTAGCTAACTTGCTACTTCCATTACACCAGTTTTTATGTAGAGGACTAGGCTATTGAATGCAGTTACCTCACTCTCAGTAGCGGCACAAAGTTGAAAAACGTAATAAACTTTTTTTTCAAAATGCAATTTTTCGTAAAATCGTTGATTAAAAAAGAACAAACGGTGAGATATTTTTTATTTTTTGATTTGTTGTAAACACATCTTCAGAGAAAAAAAAAAGATAAGCTACATATGTATAAGCTCATCACACTTTGTGAAAAACACCCGTGAACCTGGAAAATGCTCGGGTTATTGTCCCCATTTCTACTATGTATATGTGTATGCCATGCTAGAGACCAGAAGGCTCAGCCGATTTTGACAAAAGTGGTACCACTCGAGTGCTCCGAGTCTGGTGGTGAGGTGAGGTGTGTTCAAGAAGAACGGCTAGGGAGGTATCGTTTTTGTCAATATATGGCATATAGTACCTCTGAGACTCACAGCACTCCAACGGTACCACTTTTGTTAAAATCGGCTGAGCTGCTTTGAAAGGTAGGTTTCTTTTTTCTTTTGGCATGTTAAAACTAAAAACTGTGAGGATCACCACTACTAGGTAGGTACTTTAACAGAGTATCCTTTTTGACTACCAAAAAGTGAATGCCCTCTCTTCCTTAAACCCAAATTTTACCCAAACATCTACTTTCTTTGTTTGAATTTTGAGTTTCCATCTGGTTTTTCCTATCCCTTTTTATAATAGGAGGGTAGGTATCTAATAGCCCAAAATCCAAACAAAGGTTGAAGATACAATAGTATAGTATAATTTGGAAATACCGAGAAGGAACATGAAAGTTATGATTATTGATTAATCTAAACAGCTGATCATGACAGTTTGTTAGAGGACACGTGACGCAAATGAGTTTTCTTGTTTTCTACCAGAACTACTTTCTTCCCATCAAGAAAAACAAAATTGAAGTTTTAACCTTATCAAATCTTAATATTCCATATGGTTAAATAAAATAGAATAATTTCATCAATCATAATAGTCATAAAGTTCGAACATATTTTTAGATTGTACTTATTTGGTTAAAAAGTCAAATTTTTACAACTTATTCCAAAAAAAAACCTAACTTTGAGGAATAACTGTAGGTCCAAAATAAGTAACTTTGACTTGAGTTTTAAACTAAAAAAGTTCTTAACATTGAGGGATTTCTTCAGGACATTATTAAAAACTTTTGACAAGCAATTTTGACCAAGAAATGCCCAAACAAGGCGAAGACATCAGAGTAGAATCTCAAGTCAAGTTTACCATCAATTTACCTTCTCTTTTAACTTTATATTCAAAACAACTTTGAAGACATGATACGAGGAAAATAATTCGAAAAATATCCTAAAAGAAAACCTTTAAAATGTCGTCTATATAATTACCGTTTCTTAAGGTTATTTGGTCCAATTACAAACTTATTCCAAACAAATAAAACCCAAAACAACTGTATTCATTTATTAAGAAACTAAAATTTAAACATTGAAGTTATCTAAAAGTTCAATAAAGAAAACTCTTCGAAAAGTGTGTGATCTGAACGCACCTAATATTTAAAACTGACATTTCTACAGTGGCAGAAATGTAAACAAAACTGCTTTTAAGTTTCTTAATACTTTTTATAATTAAAAACATTTTTTTAATAAATGCAAAGTTAATCAATCGTTGTGTGACATCAAGTATTAAGATCAATTAACAAGGGCAAGTTTTCATTAGAGTGACATAACCTCAATTGTTACAGAGTGTTTACCATTTAGATCCTGCGTAGGTTTAAATTTTTTAATTTTCTTTTCCTCGAAATTGAAACTTACTTCTTAAATCTAAAAAAAGATTGTGTTAAGATGATATTAAACAAATTAATTAAAATTCTTATTAATCAAACTATGTCCAAAACTCAAGGAAGTTGGCTCAAAATGCTTAAAACCAAAAACGTTACTTAAACTTGGGACCGTTCCAAAATAGGCTAAATGCTTTTAGTAAATCCCACTATTTTATTTTAAGCTCACAATGGCATATGATGAAAAATAATAATTTTGGTTTACGAAAGAGGTAACTGATGTACAAATAATATTTCTCGGTTTTTGGTCATTTTAGCTATGATTTGATTAATTTCTTTTTTTTTAGGAAAAACCCTTTTAGCACAAACAATTGCCCAGTGTCTAGACGTGCCTTTTGCAATTTGTGACTGTACAACTTTAACACAAGCAGGTTAAACTGATATTTTTTATTTAAGATATAGGTCTCCCTAGATTATAAAAATATTGGGTGGTTATTTTTATTTTGAATAACTGATTAAGCCCATAAAATGCATATTGTTCAATTTCTTAGCCTCAAGTTGACTGAATAAACCCATAGAATGCATATTGTTCAATATCTTTCTTTTTGTTGCATGACAATGTAAAAATTTTAAAATATATTTAAGAAGATCCAAATTCTTAACCACAAACTAAAGTTGCACATATTGAAATAAAAATATTTATTTTTCATCTTTAGGTTATGTGGGTGAAGACATCGAATCAGTAATTGGTAAATTGTTACAGGATGCTGGTTATAGTGTGGACAAAGCGCAAATCGGTATAGTTTTCTTGGATGAAGTTGATAAAATTGGTGCTGTGCCGGGTATACATCAGTTAAGGTAAGGTGATAGGATCGTAAATTGTGGAAAAAGCTGTTTAAAAAAGCTTTTTAACTTTATAGTAATAAATATGATAAGATCAAACGAATGTATAAAAGTGAATTCGATTTTAATTCTATGTGTAGTGTGTATTCTTTTAAGATAATATATATTTTTCGAAAAAAAACGGCCAAACTAGGGCCTTGGGAGGGTCAAGTTGGGTTGGGTTAAAGAAGAGAAACGACTCATAGAAAATTAAAATCAAACAACGACACTATTTTGTGTGTTTTTCTCTCAAGGTGATTATTCATTGCAGTTCTTATATAAATTCGGATAAGGCAACGAGAAGGATTAGTTTCTAAGATATAGAGCTTTAAGGGTCAATAAATTAGAATTGTTTGTTAGTTTTTTTTTGTATGTATTTGTTGGTTGCAGTTAAAATGAATGGATTTGTATCTGTTTTTCGAAAATCATTCTTTTTAGTCATTTTAAAATATACATCAAACAAAACTAATAAATGAGACTATAATTAATGTTAACATATTTATGCAGGATATGGTATTTTTATATATTATTGGAATGCTATAGTTTGTTTAGAGAATTATATATTGTCGCTTTCAGTGTATTTCTTACAGTTTTCCATTTTCATAACTGAATTTCATTTTAATTCCTAATATTTTATTTTACCATTTAAAATATGTTTTAGTTCTGGAGAGACAAATAGTGCCATTTTAGTACCTAAAATAAGGGGACTCAAATTTGACTTCTTACAGTGCAAAAAAACTTGTATATATACACATTATTTTACTCCAAAATTCAGTCTCTAATATCGGTTTGGAACAGTTTCAATCCTATTGCAATTTACAAAATTAAATAATAAAATGTATAAATAAGCTCTCAATTTCAAAGCAACTGTAAATTTATACAAACCACAGAACTTAAAAAAAAGTTTATTATTAATGTTGTAAAACAACACTTAGTATTTAAATATTTTTTTAAAGAAGTGTAATTAAAACATATTGATGTATTTACTTTCTTTTATTGCAGAGACGTTGGTGGTGAAGGCGTCCAACAAGGCATGTTGAAAATGTTGGAAGGAACAATTGTAAACGTACCGGAAAGAAATTCCCCCAGAAAATTAAGAGGAGAGACAATCCAAGTTGACACTACAAATATTTTGTTTGTTGCCAGCGGTGCCTATAACGGATTGGAGAGGCTTGTTCAGAGAAGGAATAATGAAAATGTAAGAGATTGATATACAGGGTTTTTTAACGGCGCCAACGCTTCCTTACCGAACTACAGACCTTTAAAGTTTTAATTTTTTAGTTGTTTCATTATATTTCTTGAGATATTTGGATCAAATGTTAAACATAGCCTATTTTTTAGGGCTTACATAATCCAGTATGTCGAGTAATTGTAAGAATCTAGAGATATTATTTATAGTGCGCCGCTGGTGGATTCTGAAATAGGATCTCCTGTCATTTTTTGTAATTATCTATCTAGATTTAATTTAAATTTTTAAGGAAGGGGTGGAACCTATTATGAAATTTTTACGTTCTGTTGATCAGTAACAAAGCGTTTGCGGACACTCGTTTATAGGAAAAAAAAGTTTTATTTTGATCTAAAAAATACGACCTTAAAATCTTGATGCTGTATTTTGAAACACCCAGTATTTAGATGACAAAAAACCGTAGAAAGTAACAAAATTTAGAACAGTTGTTGAGGAGAACCCCTTAAGATGACAGTTTTTTTTTCTCTAAGAAAAACGAAAAACTATGAATTATACAAGGTCTATACAATATATTATAAAACACAAACAAAAAATATAATAAATATTAAACCAATACTACAATATACAAAACCAAACAAACGTAATTGATTTTTTATTTTGAAGAAATCGTGGTAGAGCTCGAAAAGTTTGGATTTATTTCCAAAAACTTAAATAAAAATTAAGGGTTTTGAGCACAATATCTAATATTTTTGGATTTATTACTTGATACTTAATCAAAACTTGGAAACCGTTTGGAAGGTTTACTTTTTAACTCCCGGATCGATTGTTGGTAATATCAGAAAATCGTATTGTGGATAATTTATATTTAATTTACTAGCTGAAGACCCCGCAGCTTCTGCGGTTTTAAACTTTTTTTTTTTTTGCTTTAAATGACCATAAATTTTGTTCCCGTGAACTGATTTTGATAAAATAATCATCATTCCAATAACATGCAAGTTGTTACTAAAAATCTTAATAATCTTGTATTGCCTGCCTGCACACAGAACATCTTTTTATGAAAGAGGGCCCAACTTATCGACGTACTAACTATACCGATGGCCCAACCAGGGCAATAAAAGCATATGAATCTCTTCCAAACAATATCAAGCAAATCGAAAGAATTTCTCATTTTATAAAAGCAGTTACAGCTTTTCATTGTCTGGAATGTTGGAGGTGATCTGGAATGTTGGATGGTAGCTTTTTTTTTAACCTTATCGATTCGAGTCTATAAAAGCAAAATTTGCATCAATGATATACAGGGTGTCCTAAAAATCCGAGTACACCCTAATATCTCGAGAGTCAAAAGAGACAGAGAAGTAAAATTGATGGTTTACTAAACAGTATCTTTATGGATGCTAATTGTGCCGCTGTTCATTACGGGGCGGAGCTAGGGCGGAGACAATACTTTTTTTAAATGACATACCCTGTATATTTTCCAAAATTTGAATACAGCTTTCCATTCTGTTTTCAAAAATACCTAATATGTTACTTTTTTCTCTAACAGTTCTTAAATAAAATGAGAAAATCATCTCCAAAATACCAATGATTTAGACAAAGAATCACCAAATATCTGTTTTCTTGTAACTCATTGGTCTTATGGAGATGATTTTCTCATTTTATTTAAAAACCATTAGATAAAAAAGTATTAACATATTATATTAGGTATTTTTGGAAACAGAATGGAAAGCTCTATTCAAATTTTGGAAAATATACAGGGTATCTCATTTAAAAAAAGTATTGTCTCCGCCCTAGCTCCGCCCCCTTAATGAATAACTGCACAATTAGCATCCAAAAATATACTTTTTTGTAAACCATCTACTCATGTGAAAGTTTACTTCTCTGCCTCTTTTGGTTTTGGAGATATTAGGGTGGACTCGAACTTTCAGGACACCCTGTAGAATCTCTATCTCTATACAAAAACCAAAATGTATAAAACAATAGGACCAAGAAGCTCTCTATATATAGTCGCCAACATCTACGAAAAAATCTCTTTAATCCTGAAAACCAGTACCATACTGTCATTGTTTAAATTAATAGATTTCAAAAATAATTAACTTTTCTTCCTCTTTACCGCGTTATTATATTAATAAATTAGTCCATTAACCAATTACAAGAATTGTTCCAGTTAATAAGTAATTAAGCTCCTTATTTAGTTTTTAGTTTTATTAATCTGTAAAAATTAGGCATCTGTCAAATTAATTTCTATTATGAACTTTTATTACTAAATAAATTAACATTAAAATGTTAATCCAGCTCAATTAAAAAATATAATAACTATAGCTATAGTTTAGCACACCCAAGCGCGAGAATACTCTTGGGTTAACTGTATTTATTGTAGTTGTTATTTTAATATTATATATTATAAAAAAGGTAATGGTAACCGTAGATCCGGATTTTGCACTTGTGCTGCACATCAGTACGGTGCTAGGAATTAGGAGATGAAATGATGATGAAAACAGCGAGCTTTCCCTCAAAAAAAGGTAATGGTAACCGTAGATTCGGGTTTCACACTTGTGGGCTCATCAGTACGGTGCTAGGAATTAGGAGATGAAATGACACAGGATTCATGTAAAAGACAACCATCCACCAATTTGAAGGAAAATTAAGCGTCTCTACGAAGACAGATATAATTATCTTTACAGATATCCTAAGCTCTGGAGTTGATAAATTAAAAAAGGGATTTAGTGAGGGTGATGAGCTTAGGATATCTGTAAAGATAATTATGTCTGTCTCCGTAGAGACGCTTAATTTTCCTTCAATTGACAGATGGTTGTCTTTTACATGAATCCTATGTCAGATTTTTTCATCATCATTTTATCTCCTAATTCCTGATGATGATGATCCTGAAACTGATGAGCACCACAAGTGCGAAATCCGGATCTACGGTTACCATTGCCTTTTTGAAGGAAAGCTCGCTATTCATGGATTTTTTTATTTAGTCACCCTCACTAAATCCACTTTTTTAACTTAATAAATTTTAAAAATTGCACGTTTGTATTTATAGGTTTTGGTTTGGTTAGAAGCAAAAAAAATTAAAAATTATTCAATTCACCGAATTGATCTTTCTAAAGATTTATTATATGCATAGATTATTGTTTTTTTGACAGTACTTGGGTTTCGGAGCACCAGTAACTGCCAGCAAAGGAAGAAGGGCGGTAACACAAGAAGCAACGCTTCATCAGTCTTCACAAACGGCGGAAGAAGAAAATGCGGAAAGGGATTTAGCTCTAAAACAGGTTCAAGCCAGGGATTTGATAGATTTTGGGATGATTCCGGTGAGTTTGGAGTGTTCTGTGTATTTTTTTTAACTTGTTACAATATTCTAACTTAAATTTAAGATGAGGCCAATTCACCTGATGTCGATTGCAGATACATAAGCAATCGAAAAGTTGTTAAAAATAAAGACAATGAAAGTTCTAAACTCGTTTATTCACCAATTATTCAATCAACGTGCATATAATATATTTGTTTTAATGGTAGTCGAAAAAAGAACACAGCTTGTAAATTTTTTTAAATGCCAAAGTGTTAGTACCTACATCGAGACCTATATGGTCAAATATTGACGATTTTGATGGATTTGTGCAGAATTTGATTTTTTTAAATTTTATACTTTCTAGAAAAACTTATAGTGTACGACCTAAAAAATTAATTTAACAATTTTTGCTTAAAGTTAATGATATCTCAAAATAAAACATATTTAATGTCTATAATTTTGGGAAAAATTTTGACTTATTAGAGATATTTTGGAACGCTTATTTGACAGTTCGTAGTGGTTGTGGTAATTACTGCGTCTGTGCAATAGCTAAACATCATTCCGTTGTGGTAATTAACCACTACCATTGCCGTAAGTTACGAATCCATTTCGTTGTGGTTGTGGTTATTTTTCTGGTTAATTTTAGAGAATTTTGGCGTAATTAGTTTTATTAATAATAAAATATTACCGTTCCAACATATAAAACACTTATTTTGTAAAATGAAGCCAAATTTTTTACTTTCTCTCATCTCTAATTTTTTTTACAAGTGACAGTTTTTAATGTGTTCCAGAATCGATGAGTGGTAGTGGTTGTTAAACACTGTCACGTCTGTCAAGGTTGTCAAAATTTCTCTATTGTCTTTAATAAACATCCTGTAACTACAAGTTTCTCCAAAAATGAGCCTAACTTTTGGCTTTGAAGTAGTGCACTAGCACTAGGAATCCTTATCTTATGGCGTTTTCAACTTATAGGAACTAGTTTCGTACCGGTCAGAACTAATTTGGTTTTTAGAGTTCAACATAACAGTTTTTGGAAAACTTTTTTAGTTCTCATCAGGTTTTCTGTTCAACTTACAAAAAGTGACAGCATTTTTCTAGTTATGTATCCGACGTGTGTTCAAATTTAGGGACACACTCCACTAGTTTTATGCTCGTGCTCGTGCTGTTTTTCATGAAAAACTAGTCGGTGCGGAACTAGTTTCTAAAGTTGAAAACGCCATTAAATATTCCCACATAAACCAGAAGTTAAGTTCTGTGACCCACAAAAAAGAAGAGAGTGAAAAATATAAAATTTTGGTAAAGTGATAAAACGTTTGCGAACAGTAACGTAAATCGTGTTATTGGTTGGCTGTAAGGTTTTAGAAAAGTTATTTTATTAGTTTTTTTCTTATTTTTCTCCCCTATAACAGATAAAAATAATGCACACATTTACATCTTAAATATAAAATAATTTCATGTTAAATAATAAAGCCCTATTTTTTACAGGAATTCGTGGGCAGGTTTCCAGTTCTTGTGCCGTTCCATAGTCTAAGTCAACAAATGTTGGTTAGAATATTGTCAGAGCCTAAAAATGCATTGGTTCCACAGTACCAAAGGTTCGTTGCATTTATTAAATTTTATTTTAATATTTCAAGTAGAACGTTGTTATCACTAATAAAATTGAGGCATGTTTTTCCTTTACATATAAATTTTCACTTGGGGTTGTTAGTTTAGAGGGAAAAAAGAAAAAGAAGTTATCAGTTACTTCAAATGAAAATAATCTGAAAAGAAAAGATCTTGGGTGGAATAACGAAAATTCAAAATGATAGGCATCCCACAAAGGACACCCTCCTGAATGATGTTTGGGGAGGGTGACCAGTGGAACCACTGGTGAGCCCTGCCTGGTTGCGTATTTAATTAATTATCTTTTCGCTTTGTTCCTTTGAGTGTTTCTTCTCATCCCATTTTTAACTTTCCTTATTCCACCCAAGATCTTTTGATCATTTATTTTTTGGTTAGTTAGCGGTACTACTTTTATCAATATTATTTACGTTATCCATTATTAAAGACAGTCTCAATTCCATTTAGTTTTTGTGTTTAAATATCAATCGCCATATTGAAAACTACCCTCAGGTTGGTTGCTTTAAAAACTGCTTGAGTGCATATTAATTACTTCCCCATTTCCTGTAATATTTCTAAAGAAAATATTAAACACAACATCATGATGGCGGCAAACTCCATTTTAGTGAAAATTAGGAATTTTATTGAAAATTGGCCTAAAGTCAAGAAGTAATCTTTTTTTGGAAAAACTTATTATTAACCGCACCGGTGTGGGGCTTAAACGCCCGAGCCGCGTGGATGAGATTCCACAATAAAAACCTTCCTCAGGGAACCAGGCGCTGTTGTATACAGAGTTCCTAAGCAAATCCTTAGGGGGCCAAGCAGCCGTGTATAAGACGCAGACAAACGAAAAGCACATTAGGCAGAAAAGGATGGGCATGGGGCGATGTTGTCACTACATCTTACACGTAGTAAATCCATTCCAGGTTGTTGTTTTCTAATGTTTTCCATTTTCATACCTTTAGGACTGGAATAAAAATTGTTTTTGCTCGACTTTAATACCAAACTGATGAAAGATATCGTAAAAAAAAATATTTTTCGGCTTTTCATTTTGTAACCATTGTCCTTACGCACTGTTTACAGGCTGGGGACTGAGATACGTGCAAATGCCTAACCTAAAGCGTTCATACACGGCCGGAGAAATCGACTGAGATATTTCCGTAGAAACTTTATCAAGCAAATAGGACGGGTTGACGCCTTCGAACGTCCAACCCGGGTTTTGCACTTTGATTCGAAATCAAAAAGGAGGAACGAAAAAAAATTGTAAGCGGCGCCATTTTCATTTCGTGCTTTTTTTTTCTAATATTTTTGCGTTCGGCTAATTTAATTGAAAAATTTTTGCCTGCGACGCCCTTTATCTTCTCACTCGAAACCAAGATCCCCCGTTTTAGGAAAACTGATCCCGTCTCTGTTTCTAAATTTTTTCGAATAAAAGTAGAAAATGAAGAAAAAAATAAAAAAAGTGGCAGAGCTCAAGTTTTTCGTAAAAAAAAACGTTTTTTGTAAAGAAACAGAGCAAAATAAATCTTTTCGCCCCTTTTTGGGTGTTGCAAATATAGGCAGCCCCTTATTTTTCGCTTTTACCTTCCCGCTAGTTTTGAAGAATTGGTTCGCTACATGTTTCGAGATCATGTCATAAAACACCTCGAAAATATCAAATGTAGTGTAGGGCCAGCTTTATTTAAAATCAATAATATCGCAAGCAAAAAGCTCTGCAGGAAAAACAGCGCCGTTTATTGATTTCTTTGGCTGCTAGTGCTAGCTGCATGGTTTGGCTGTTTCCGAATAGATGTCACTAGTAGAACAGAATGGAAAGAAATTTAATTAAAAGCGAAGATATATATTTCTTTCTAATGTTAACAACCTCACGAGTTTATCGCTCAGTATCGTAAATAATGGACCCTGCCGCCTCCTTTAAGCAAGAAAAAGCTGTGGTTTGGACCTGAAAACATCTAATTTTTAATTAGATTAGATGTTCAAATTTGTCCCCTTCTTGAGCCTCACAATATCCCAATCTATTGTAAAACTTTTGGCGCGTAACAGCCAACATTTCAGGGGTGATAGAGTTGTCGCCTCCAAAATTTTTGCCCTCAACTCCTGTATAGTGGTAGGCTGTAAGTGAGGGTTTTGGAAAATTTTGTCGTGCCAACAACCCCATAGGAAAAAGTCATTTGGCGCAAGATCTGGTGATCGAGGAGGCCATCGGATATTTCCATACGTGGAAATAATTCTATCACCAAATACCTGACGAAGGTAATTTGTAGCCTGACATGAATTGTGGGATGAACAGCCATCTTGCTGAAACCACAATTCGTCCCAATTTATGTTGAGTTCCCTCAACCGTAGTAAAACCTGGTGTTGGAGAAGATCAACATATTTTTGGCTATTCAAATTCCCTTCAATGAAAAAGGGTCCAATAATGTGATCCCCGACAATACCGCTCCAAACATTTAATTTTTGAGGATGGTGCGTTCCAACACTTGCGTGCAGATGTTTATTTTCGCGGGACTAATAGCGGCTATTTTGTGGATTGTGAGAGCTATGAAGTTCAAATGTCTTCTCGTTACTAAACAAAACTTTTGATAGGAAATTTTCGTTCCTGTCACATTTATCCCTCATAACCTCACAATATTCTAACCGTCGAAAATAATCACCTGGTTGCAATTCCTGCGACTTCCCAATCTTAAACGACTTGTAGCCGTATTTTTTAGGATTCATTGGCAAGTACTGTTGGGAATATCCAGTGCCTCCGCAATCGGTTTCGTCGAACATGGTTCATGTGCCTCAACGTAAGCGCATACCATTTCGTCTCGTTCCACCCTGTGTGGAAGAACGGGATGATCTGGTATTTCGCCGTCGTGGTAACACTTTCTAGAACCATTTATGCACCCGTACCTTTCAAAACGATGATAAATGTTGTAGACAGTTTGAGCCACAGGAACCGGTCGATCTGGAAACGCAAAAACAAAAAGCCCAATGACCTCGTCCGCACTGTCACTTTTTATGTGGTTTTTAATAATAAAAATCTTTTCTTCTGGAGTATACGGCATTTTAAAAACACAAAATTTACGAAACTGAAGCGACTCGAAAGGAAATAAAAATGCAATGCCTGTGAACCCCAGTTTTTCCTCGATCATCTCATGGTGTGGCCGCCATCTAGCGGAATTTGCAGACATCTTGTCAACGGGGCGACAATTTTTTTTCATGAAAGCAGTCCGGAGATAATAACAAACTGGCACCATTGCTCAATATACCTGTTTATTTTGTGCGCGCAGAACTTTCTATGCCATTTCTGTTTGATTTATTGAAATCCTATCCCTAAGGAAAATCTTAGGAACCCTGTATAGCCCCTTTCCCAAAGTGCTGGGGAGGTGATTCTTACCGGTTTATTTGTGTGTGAGGGAACTCCAGAAGGACCCTCCGACAACCAGAAGGTAACACAGGGAACCGAACAGGTACCCAGTCGAACCTCTAAAGATAAGGATCAACAAGGACCTGTTCAAGTACCCAGTACAACACAAGAGGCCCGACAGGGAACTGCACAAGTACACATTGGACACTCTACAAACGCGTAAGGAGACCTCAGGAAGCTCCAGGTCAAAATCGTGGTCAGCATTGACGGTTCAACCGAAACAGAGCTGACTGAAGAGCACCTGCTCGAAGTCCTTCCTCCACCTAGGTAGGAAGGATTTGAGACTAGCAACAGGGCTCCTAAAAGGACACTGTTGCCTCAACAAGCGTCTAGAGACGCTGGGAATTGACGGAGACGATGGTGCATGGAGGACGAAGAATCGTTTTTCCATATCCTGCTGGATGAGGAGAAAAATCTGTTCTTTTGCGAAAGAGGCAGGCTTCCTGGGCTAAACCAACCACTCTATAGTATGTTCAAATATTTCCCATTGCGGTGCACTTGATTTAGAAACGAAAGCTCGATATTTTAACATCTATATTCAACCTCTATATATATTTTTTGAAACATTTTGTCTTGGATTTTGTAACTATAACAACATAAATTTATTTCCATGATAATCTTGTTACCGTATTAACTTTATAATGTTATATGTACAGGGTGATTCATTATATTTGGACACCCCGGTTATCGCGGTTAATATTAATGATAGAAAAAATGTTTTAAGGTAAGATTTTAATAATTTTGTCCAAATCTTATTTTAAATTGAACAACCTGTATTTTTTATTTTGTCAAGTTTAATTTTCCTTTCGTATTTCAAAAATATATCAATTATCTAGGTGCGGTAAATGGTTTTCGAGATATTGCATATTTTTGGTGGATGTTTGCACTCCCGTTAGTGCCGTTAATGTTAAAGATAGACAAAAAATTTAAAAACAAAAGTTGTTGAGTTTTTTGCGGACTTTATATATATTTTGCCAGAAAATGTCAAATGTCATTTTTATGTCAAATGTATAAATAACTATACTAAATTAGGACTACTCTATTTTTAAATACGAACGACAACAGCAACGACCACAAGAAATTTACTAATCTAACAAATACTCGAACACATCACTATTTACTTCAACACAAAGTTAACGCCTTCTTAGGCCAGACATCGTCTTGGTTATTTTATGTCTCAGGTTTCTATTAATATTGATTTCTTCATTATTTCCTCGATTTTCAATTTCTTCTAAGGTGTTCGGGCGATTTGAGTCAATAGTCTCCTTTAAATGGTCCCACAACCAAATATCCGGAGGTGTTAAATCTGTGGAGTTTGGTAGCTACAGTATGGTCCCATTTGATCCAAGCCATATGGGATAATTTTGATTTAGAAAATTTGTTACTACTGAAGGTTATTGATTGAATTTTCAATATCACCTTCCAAAATGCTAAATATCTTAGTCCGTTAAAATTTTCTCGGTAAAAAAAATCCATCAATAACCTTCCATTGGATATCCAAGAGCACCCAATAATATGGCAGTAGGACGGGGCATCAGTTCACAATACCCGAGCAATAACAAATTTTCTAAATCAAAATTATGGGGTCATATCATGGCCACCAAACTCGCCAGATTTAACACCTCCGGATATTTGGTTGTGGGACGATTTAAAGGAGACTATTTACTCAAATCGCCCGAACACCTTAGAAGAAGTTAAAAATCGAGAAAATAATGAAGCAATTAATATTAATAGAAATCTGAGACATAAAATAATCAACACGATTTCTGGTCTAAGAAGGCGTTATGAACTTTGTGTTGAAGTAAATGGTGATGTGTTCGAGCATTTGTTAGATTAGTAAATTTTTTGACATTTTTTGGCAAAATATATATAAAGTCCATAAAAAACTGAACAACTTTTGCCTTTAAATTGTTTTTCTATCTTTAATATTAAGAGCATTAACGGGAGTGCAACAAAAATCCACCAAAAACATGCAATATCTCGAAAACTGTTTACCGCACCTAGACAATTGATATATTTTTGAAATAAGAAAGGAAAACAAAACTTAACAAAATAAAAAATACAGGGTGTTCAATTTAAAATAAGAAAGTTGATGTCAAAATTGGACATATGAAATGACATTTGACAGCATTTGTCAAAGTTTTCAAAAAATTTGGATAAAATGATTAAACTGTTACCTTAAAACATTTTTTCTATCGTTAATATTAACCGCGATAACCGGGGTGTACAAATATAATGAATCACCCTGTACAGGGTGTCCGAAAAGTAACAATACCCCTAAATATTTCAAAAACCAAAAGAGGCAGAAAAATCCAATTTAATAATTATGCAGTATACGGTTTTCTGCCATTTTTTATTTTTTTTGAAAAATTCTTTATGGGGGCACCTTCTAGGGTCCCTAAGACCCCAAATCCGTCTGCGCCGGTTGGTTTTTTTTTTTATTTTTTTTGTTTTTTTTTCATATTTTTTTCACTAAAACAACCCAAACCAACACAGTCCAACCCAACCTAATCCAAACCAACTCAAAACAATTAAAAAAACACGTTACAACCCCCTCCCCTGGGCACCCTTTTTTCTCGTAAAAAAAAATCGGGCGCAGGCGGATTTGGGGTCCTAGGGACCCTAGAAGGTGCCTCCATAAAGAATTTTTCAAAAAAAATAAAAAATGGCCGAAAACCGTATACTGCATAATTACCCAAATGAATTACAAAAAATATTTTTTTCTGTAATATAAAATGAGAAACGGTTTTTATGTAAAATGACAACAGCTTTTTAATAAAAGCAATGAGTTTAACTCAGTGGGCTTATGGGGATGATTTTGCCGTTTTATTTAAAAACAGTTAGAGAAATATATCTCTTGTCGAAACTACTTTTTTGGGTTTTTCGCCACTAATTTAAGGAAATTTTTTCAAAAATATGTTAAAACCCACTGCGTAAATTCCTAAAGAAAAAAATTTGTTCGTTTGTCAGTGGTTTTTAAATAAGATAAAAAAATTTGCCTGCACACACGCAAATCCTAACTAGAATCTAAGTACTTATCTGACGTTTCGGCAGAAATTCTACTGCCTTTATCAAAGAATTTTATCCTTTTCAAAAACTTTTTTCGATTCTTTTTTAAAATATCTGTCTGTTGTCATACAACTGACTGACTTTGACTGATATACATTAGGAGGCGGAGATATATTTAAAATCTATATGTTTGTGGCGGATTCATAATGTCGAAACTACTTTTTTTTTGGGTTTTTCGCCACTAAGTTAAGGAAATTTTTTCAAAAATATGTTAAAACCCACTGCGTAAATTCCTAAAGAAAAAAAAATTTGTTTGTTTGTCAGTGGTTTTTAAATAAGAAAAAAAATTTGCATACACACACGCAAATCCTAACTAGAATCTAAGTACTTATCTGACGTTTCGGCAGAAATTCTACTGCCGTTATCAAAGAATTTTATCCTTTTCAAAAACTTTTTTCGATTCTTTTTTAAAATATCTGTCTGTTGTCATACAACTGACTGACTGACTGATATATATTTCAAATATTAACTTGACAGTTTGGTGCGTCTATAGTAGCCAACAAGGTATTGGGTGAATTTTGTAAAATTTAAAATCAAAATTATATTTGTTTGAGTGTTTTCGATTTTAGATTACATTATAAAAATACAAAATTTTTATTTTAAGATATCAATTATAAAAATTATCTTTTGACTAACTTTAAGAAAAAAATACATTAGAAACCCAAAGAACATCAATGCTATTTTTTTAATTTATTTTAAAAAAACCTTTTTGAAAATCTTGTTTTAAAATTGGAAGCCAAACTGTATTTATATCAACTGATATGCTAGCTATGCAATCATCTTCATTAAGATAGATGCAAGCTGCTTCTTTGATTTTTCGTTTAATTTTGTCTGGTTCTTTTTGTAATATACTGGTTTCTCCCCACATTATTCTATGATCATTTTCAAAAGAATGTTGGCAAATTTTAGACTTCTCCCAGTCTCCCCTTCTGAGGTACCCCTTATGGTCATTTATTCTAACTTCAAGAGGCCTTGAAGTTTCTCCAATATAAAATTTACCACACTCGCAAGGAATTTTATAAACGATATTTTTTGAGTTTTGCTCAGCATTTAATGGTTTTGTTTTGGTTAGAATTGATCTAAGAGTATTTAATTTTTTTAAAATTGTTCTAATATTATAATTATTTTTGTTCATTTTGTATCCTTAGACTGTTATTTTTACTGTTGTTTTTGTGGGTATAGGATTATAGGCAAAAAAGAAACACTTATTTTTCTTTGGTACGTTTCGGACTTTATTAGTCCTTTTTCAACCCTGCAAGAAACACATTACTCTTTAGAGGTCAATCTAATTTTTTATAAACTAGGCTAGAGATATATTAAGTACTTACTTAGTCAACTAATGTTTCATTGCAGATGTGGATGTGGTCTCTGCTGCCTTGTTACACGCCATGAAACTTGAAATTTTGGTCAAACTTGTTTCAAAAAACCTTTTTTTATAATATTAATATATTCACGCTTGCCGAAGAATTTTGAGGTTACAGTTGTCATTTGTGCAGTGGTGCTTTCAACAGAGGGGTGTGTTGTCGCTGTTACTTGTTATGAACGCACCCCTCTGTTGAAAGCACCACTGCACAAATGACAACTGTAACCTCAAAATTCTTCGGCAAGCGTGAATATATTAATATTATAAAAAAAGGTTTTTTGAAACAAGTTTGACCAAAATTTCAAGTTTCATGGCGTGTAACAAGGCAGCAGAGACCACATCCACATCTGCAATGAAACATTAGTTGACTAAGTAAGTACTTAATATATCTCTAGCCTAGTTTATAAAAAATTAGATTGACCTCTAAAGAGTAATGTGTTTCTTGCAGGGTTGAAAAAGGACTAATAAAGTCCGAAACGTACCAAAGAAAAATAAGTGTTTCTTTTTTGCCTATAATATTATAATTATTAGCGATTCGTTTAATTTTTTCCAAAATACCTGGTATAAAAGGAATTATTAAGTTTGTTGGTTGAACATTATTATGTCTACGTTCGCGTTGTCTTGGAAATTCGATTTGTCTAAAAGAATTTTCGATGAAGTTAGTTAGGATTTGCGTGTGTGTAGGCAAATTTTTTATCTTATTTAAAAACCACTAACAAACGAACAAATTTTTTTCTTTAGGAATTTACGCAGTGGGTTTTAACATATTTTTGAAAAAATTTCCTTAACTTAGTGGCGAAAAACCCAAAAAAAAAGTAGTTTCGACATTATGAATCCGCCACAAACATATAGATTTTAAATATATCTTCGCCTCCTAATGTTTGTCGGCACGGCCATGATCCAAAAAGATGCTTTATTGTCAATCTAAATCTAAGGGTAATCATCCGACACTTTGTATGTGCGTCAATTTTATAACTTTAATATTCAAACCACTTGATATTTGGAGGCTTTCTGCGCAAGAGTAGTAAAATACGTTTTTGTTTTTTATTTAGGTTGCTAGCAATGGACCAGTGTCAATTAATCTTCTCCCCCGATGCCTTGGATGCTATTGCCGGCTTAGCAATGGAAAGAAAAACTGGTGCTAGAGGTCTTAGGGCTATCATGGTAAGTCGTACTATTTACTTTTTTAGGTAACGCGTTTTAATTGCATTGGTTTAACCTTAGATGAACATTTTTTTTGGAGTATAGAACATCCCCCCTTCCCTTTATAACTTAGTTGAACAACTTAACATTATCGGATGTTTAGGGAGACTTTGGTTATATTTTTATTTAGGACAATGTTTACCTTTCTGATGTTGTCAGTAAGCAAAACGTGACTAATCTCTCCAAAAATATCACTTTAAATGCACTAATTTTAGTCGAAACACTCAATTGCAATAAACTAACGTTTCTTGACAACAAAAAAACTTAAAAAAGTCTCCGATTTTGCTAAAATTTTGAAAACATTAACAGCACGAAAAAGCTAATGTGAAACGCAATTTAAACTTGACTATGGACGAAACCGATTCATTATAGGTTATAGAATAGAATAGAAATGTGCTTTATTGTCTAAAAATGCAAACATTTCAATGACAAAGCCAAACCTAATAAATATAAAAGAAACAATTTTACCTAATTCTAATTAATGGTATCCCGCAACTTTGGTTAAGACCTTAACAGATTTTACAAAATATTTTTTTTTTTATAATTAGAACTGTAAAAGTGTAAACATTATTATTATTATTTTTTAATATTAGAATTAAACAATCAAACAAGTTAAAAAAAAAACTAAAACAAACTAAAGAATTAAAATGTAGCTTAGTATTAAAAAAAAAACAAATTATGGCTAAATTATAAATATCAGTCAATATGGGTAAAGTTTACACATATACATAAATATATATAGACATATACACACAGACACATATAAAAAACTTAGATTAAAATCAATCATTAAAACCGCCTATTTCTAATATAGAATAAAAAATTTAAAAAAAGCATAACAAAACAATACAAAAAAAAAATACAAGAAGAAAGTTATAGAAAAAATAAAATATTAAACGTTATCATTAAAATACTCATTTAGATTATAATAAGCCTTATTTACAAGCAACTCCTTGACTTTTCTTCTAAAAGTTTTATAAATATCTACATTTTTTAATTCTGTTGGCAGCTTGTTAAAAATTTTAATGCTACGATAAATGATAGAGTTTTTTGTGTATGTGAATCTAGGGATAGGCAAAGGTATGTTATAGCCATTTCTTGTTCGATGTGGGTGGTTAATAGATTCTTTGTATTTTTGATGAATGAGACATACTGTCTCAAGAATGAAAAGAGACACTAAGGTTAAAATCTTTTCCCTTTGAAAAAGAGGTTTACAATGATCTCTAAGTTTTGCCTTACAAATATATCTTAGGCATCGTTTCTGGATAGTGAAAACAGACCTAAACAAGAATTGACTGCAATTTCCCCAGAAAGCAATTCCATAGCGTAAGTGAGACTCGATTAAAGCAAAATAAGTGATTTTTGCCATATCCAAACCTAATTTTGCAGCAGTTTGTTTTACCGCAAAACCACCTGATGCAATTTTTTTATTCAACTGCATGATATGTGCATCAAATTTTAATCTGTCATCAATAAGTAGACCAAGGAACTTTGTGTTTTGACTTTGGTTAATTATTTTATCTGACACCATTAGGTCTTCAAAGTTACATTTAAAACTTAAAATTTTTGTTTTTGTGAAATTAAAACATAAAAAGTTTAAGTCGCACCAGTCTTTTATTTTTAAGATGTCATCTTCCACTGTTTTTTTAAGAATTTGTTCATTTTTGTGATGCCAGAGGATTGTTGTATCATCAGCAAAAATGGTAAAAAGGCCCCGAATATCAAGAAAACTAAGATCATTTACGTATAAAAGAAATAAAATAGGTCCTAGAACGGATCCCTGTGGAACGCCAGTATCAATTGGACATAAAGAAGACAATTTATTTTCATTTTTTACTTTTTGAAATCTACCTGTTAAAAAAGATTTAAAAAATAAGTTTGATATTCCACGAAATCCATAAATTTGCAGTTTTTTAAGCAACAAATCATGGTTAACACAATCGAATGCTTTCGAAAAATCACAAAAAATGGCAGCTGCACATTCTTTGTCATTTAATTTTAAGTATAATTGTTCTAAAAACGAAAACATGGCGTCGGTTGTGCCCTTTGAATTTTGAAAACCAAATTGATTTGCACTCAATATATTATGTTTTTCCAAAAAATCTAACATTCGATTTTTTACTAATTTTTCAATTATTTTAGACAGAGTGTTTAGAAGCGAGATTGGCCTGAAATTAGCAGGTTCATTTAAAGAGCCAGCTTTGTGTAGTGGAATCACCAAGGCTGTTTTTAAAAGATCAGGAAATTCCCCTTTTGAGAAACAGTCATTTATGACGTACGCTAACATTTCCAAAACAACATCATTTAAATTTTTAAAAACTTTAATAGACATTTCATCTGTTCCTGTTGAATTTTTGTTTTCAAATCCACCTATAACATTTTTTAACTCTAACACATTTGTAACAGTTAAAACAAGATTTTCGTCTACATAAACTCGAGTATTAACGTTTTCCAGAGGATCCGATCGTGTCACAAGATCTGAGGTTAATTTTTTACCAATAGTGCAATAATATTTATTTAGTGTGTTGGCATCAATGTCCGCAGATACCTTTGAAAATCCGTTCTTGCCTCTAAGGTCATTGACAATAGACCAGGTTTCCATCTCTATCGCTCCAACGCCGCACTGACTGTGGGCCAGGATCCCGTTGTCAAGTCATAGTCAATAATAGTGGAGCATTCTAAGAATAGTTGATCCCTGTAGTTGGTTGTCATGAAGACGAGGAAACGTACTGCAAAGTCAGAAGTTTGTTGTTTACTTTGCGCGTATTGGTCAAGCCATGATGACCCTTAAAATAATTTTCTTAAATACCTGTTAAATTATTTTTAGATGTGCTAAAATACACTTTAATAGGACACGTTTTTTGGTAAATTTAAAGACTGTAAATAACTTTGATTGAAAGAAATTAATACCACCTTATGTTTTACACACTTTACACTTTGAAAAATTACAATTTTTGCACGACACCACTCAAGATAACAGAAATTTTTAGTAAACATTTGCCTTAAATTATTTTCATCTTTCTCTAAAATACTTTTTTATAGCCTGCTGTCTCTCTTCAACAAAAATTTTTGCACGTCACTAAAATATCTCTCCATCTACCTCTAAAATTCTGCCTCTCTCTCTCTAAATATTTTTCATTTTAACAGAGAAAAAATGTATTTTTGGCAGTACTTTTTTTTAACGCCTAAAAAACAGTAAAAACTTGAAAAATGTTAGTGTTTTATTCTAGAAATCGAAAGTTTGGAAAGAAAGCTTTAAAATGTAAGCAATATCATGGAATACAAATGTGAAAAACATAGTAGAAAATTGCTTCATCAAAAACGTTACCCCTTAAATTATGCTAAAATAGTTTAAGCCTTAAATTACCATCATGGCTTATACAAATTTTCAACTCTATAATATCTTGAGAGTTTTGCTATGACAGAAGTTCAAGAAGGTATGCTAGACTTTATTAACGTTTACTTAAATTTCATTTATCTTGATTGATGCGTGAATGCTTTTTATAAAAACAGAATTATCTTAAATTTATGTATTCAAATTTTACTTCGTAAGTTTTTGTTGAAATATCTTAATGTTCCCGAAATGTTCCACTCGGGGAAACATGTTCTGAAGTATACACTATTTAGGGCACGTTAGCACAATTAGCTGGTACTTTTTGCTACTTTCTGAAAAAAATCATCTAAGTATCACCAGTATCCTTTACCGATATTGCTAAAAGTGTATGTGGCTCAAGACTTTGGCGTTTTCTTAAAATGCACATATAAAATTAAGCAGTTACCATCCGCGCCACTTTCAACTTCGGCCCCGGGAATGGATTTTGCAGTGGAAATGCCGCACTAAATGGCAGTTGTGTCAGATAGATTTTTTTGCAAAAATTGCTAATTTTGTTGAAGATCTATAAAAGTAGCAGAGCAATAAAATTATGAAAACTAAAGAGTTCTGAAACCCAGGAATTTTTTTAACTGCAAAAATTACAAAAAACTTTTCAGGGTTGCCAGTGGGATTTTGGGATTTCGCAAAAATTTCCCAAACAATCGTTATTTTGCCAATATCGCGAAATTTTATGTTTGTTTATTTACGTTCTCTTTTGAGCAATATATAAGCCTTTTACGGTGGTCCATACCTCATTTAAATAATTTAACTGGTAGAAAATTGTTTACAACAGCAAGTTTAGGTATATTTTAAGGTAATTTCTCAAAAAAAAGTAATACGAGCATTTCAATAGTTTTTTCACATTTCAACGGGATCCTGGCCCACAGTGCGCCGTTTAAAAAGTATAAACTTTTATAGAAGTCGCCTGGTTTGTTTTGGCTGTAAATAAACAGTGCTTATTATTTGCCACGAAATTTTCGATGGACTGGGTTTGTTTAGGTATTTCGTCTAAGGATCTAAGTCTTGACTTTGGTTGGACTTAAAGAAAATTAAATTGCAACATAGAAGATTTGACTCGATAAAAGAACAAAAATTCTAATTGAAAAATAAAACCTTTGCTTATTTATTGTCAACACAATAAATGATAGTAAAGTAGAGTTTTGAACTTTTATTGTCTTTATTTTTGACTTTTTCGACAACGTTTCGAATGCTTATGTATCTGCAATCTTATATATTATCATGTGTTCAGTCGTTGGTTGGCTCGCAATTGAAATCTGGTACCTCTGAAAAGTATGGGTTTCCAAATATCCTTGATGGTGAGGCTTTGTTGAGAAAATACATTCCGGTTCCTCTGTATGAATGCTGTTTCTTTGAACTTCCGCTTGAATACATTTTCCTCCTTAGCGAAGATCTTTGCCTCTTTGATTTGTGTTTGTGTAGATATCCCTACACTCGCATGGTACCTGGTAGATGCAGTTCTTGGTGTTGTGGCGATATGGTTTAGTTTTTGTTAATTGACTTCTTATAGTTGTGGTCGTTTGAAGACAGTCCGAAGATGGTATTGGTTGCCTATTTTTCTTATCTTTTCTGAGATTCATTTGATGTATGGAATTATAAGTATCGCCTTCCTTTCAGTATTTACGTCTATCGTCCTTTTATAATATAATATAATATATAAAATACCATTTTCATGGCGGCAACCCTACCAGAGATCAGAAATGGCAGGAGGGACACTTGCATATGTTTCGATAGCCAGGCTGCCCTCAAAGGTCTTAGTTCACCAAAAATTGTCAGTGGCCTAGTGGAGGAGTGCGTTAACGCGCTACAGACATTGGCTGAAGACAAGAGGGTGACACTGATGTGGGTCCCGGGCCACGAGGGAATGAGAAGGCGGCCGAACTTGCCAGAGCTGGTGCCGAAACCCAATATATTGGACCGGAACCGCTCTTGAGAATCACAAGAAAACATGTGCAGAGCGAACTCATTAAATGGGCGAGCGATCAACTGAAGTCATCCTGGAGGGAAGAGCGAGAGTGCAGACAATCCAAACTGTTCGTGAGTCGACCAGACAGAACTAAATGGCTCCTGGGAAAAACTCGCAAGGACATTGGATTGTTAGTCGGAATGCTGACAGGGCATAATCAAGCACTCGACATGCATCAGATTGTTGGACGACTCCGCCTGCCCAGCATGTGGGTCGGCAGAGGAATCAGCGGTGCACTTGATAGGAGAGTGTGACTGGTACGCCAGATTGAGGCAGCAGACGTGGGGTGCCCCAACAATAGAAGAGGGCTGACCTTCGTAACTACGTCTACTACTATAATTCCATATATCAAAGGAATCTCAGAAAAGAAGAATGGGCAACCAATACCATCTGCGGACTCTTCAAAACGATCACAATAATAAGAAGTCAATTAACAAAAACTAAACCATATCGCCACAACACCAAAAATCTACAAGGGAACACAACTGGATCAAAAATAGCTCAATATTGCTGGGAAAATCGACATCATATGAAATGGAAAAAGGCAAAGATCGTCGCCAAGGAGGAAAATCTATTCAAGCGGAAGTTCAAAGAAACAGCATTCATACAAAGGAAGCGGAATGTATTTTCTCAACAAAGCGTCACCATCAAGGATATTTGGAAACCCATACTTTTCGGAGGTAACAGATTTCACTTGCGAAAGGGCGGAGCTAACCAAGAGTAAATTTCATGGTTCACTGAACACAGGTTAGTTTTATGGTTCACTGAACACATGCTGTATATAAGATTAGGTAGTCTTAGTTTTTGTTAGTATTCACCTGATGACCATTGCACATATATAAGCATTCGAAACGTTGTGAAAAAAGTAAAAAATAAAGACAATAGAAGTTCGAAACACGAGTTTACTATCAAGTTCAACATTGTCTTCCACCTTCAAACAACAATACCAACAGTATTTTTGTATAATACTTACAGTATCTATAAAATACTAACTACGGTCCTGATATATTCAACAAAATTTCGTTGAGTTATATGGCACACCCAATTATTTTTTTTTGCATTTTATTTTTAACAATGATGTCAATAAACTAAGATTTTTTTTGGATTTCACAATATTTGGGGTTAGCGTTTAAGAGAGTAATCTTAGATGAACTACCCGATGCTTACGGAGACTTTGGTTATATTATTATCTGAGAAATCTTGGGACCTAATTTTCGAAGCTGCGAGAGGAATTGATCACTCAAAAGCCAAAGCACATCAAATGCATGCTCACAGTTCAAGAAAGACCGTGGAAAAACAGACGCTCGCTCTGCCATTCACTTGTTCATTTAGGCTCGTTTTTGCCACTGCGTCACACCCTACATATCTCCGTCGCTTTCCCTCTAACGTTTAGAACGATATGGAATTTATTCCAATCCATTGTTTTGGTTTTGTCGGGTGATGGCAAATTTTGTAAATAAACTGGTTATTATTTGCCAAGGAGTTTTCGTTGGACCAGATATCTTGTCTGTTTTTAGTCTAAGAGAGTAATGGACGAAAGCTTAAAAAAACATAGAGCTCTATACGCTAACCCAAGTAATAAGCATATAAAATTTAATTGTTTGAGCTAGAGTGACAACAAAAAATGACCTACAAACGGGCAGCCAGAGCCACGGAATTGGGAAATACCGGCTTTTTGGATTCTAAAACCACGGATCAGCAAACAACCAGATATATAAGCTGGCGGAATCTCTTTGATCTCGCTTGAAACGTTTGCCGGCCGGTGCCATTTCGGGGCAGAATCCAGGGCTTGATTAAAATGTGTTTCATTTTAAATATACTGTTTTGATATGTCAGGCCAGGGTGGTATTAATAATTTTTAAATCATTTCACTTTTTTGTTTTTCTTGTGGCACATAGCACACACAGGTATGTTTAAAATGAATTTTGTGAATATATTTTAATTAAGTAACTGGAAAAACATGTTCTCTAATTTAGAAACCATGATACCTACATAAACCGTTATTATGCCGGTTTATAAATTTTAACTCTGGGGTTAAGTTATTATTGTGCTAAAAATGACAGAAAAGTTCTTTTCTTATTCTAAACTAAATCAATCAATCAAAATCAATTACCGCCTGATTGTGATAAAATTAAAAAAAAAACAGTCAAGAACTTTAGTAGGTACTTTTTAGCCTCTGTCACACGGTTAAATTGACCCTTAAGTGAGGACCTTGACTGAGATAAATATTTAGGGCGATTGATAAATAAAGTAAATTCTGCGCATACGTAATTTAATGTTTTGAAAAGCCACAATAGGGGTTTTGGATTTTTGACGTTGGTGTAATAGTTAATAACCTAACAAGTGTAGAAAGTGATAGTTGATTGCTGCGACGCGACGGCAGTTGACTGAACGACGTAGATCGGAGTTTTTAAATAGAAGTAGCTACTGTGTTTTATTAAATTTTTCCCACCTCTATTTTGGCCACAAATTTTTTAGAGGAATAACGTTTAAAAAGCATTTCAGTCGGCAAATGTTTTCTTTTATTACATGTACCATTTAGGTATCGAAAACAATACAAAAATTGTAAAGCAAAAATTATCTTTTTCTTCAGTAAAATTAATAATAATAGACATGTAAAAATTTGAGGTGGTTCTTTGTTCAACACATATTACTCTTATGGCAACGGTTTTTTAAAATTTGTTTAAAGTACTCTAAAGATAAAGGTAACATATTCCAGGTCATTTTGGAATTAGAAAAAAAAGATCTATCTAAATAAAAAAATATATATGGTAAAAGTCAAAACGCTTCTTAAATTATTTATTTAGGGCGAAAACCAATGTAGAAAATAGGTGGGAAAAATATTATGCATCAACCTGCATAAAAAATAACTAGGTATAAACATTAAGTGGACTCCGCTTTGGAGCAAAACATTTAATTAAGCACAGAGTACCGAAATGTTAATCTGTGTTTAAGGTTCTTAGAAAATTAGATTTGCCTGCCATAAAATTTAATAATTTTTAAAATTTTCCTGAATTAGGTTTTACCTGATCATAAAACGATTAAGAAATGCATTAAGAAACTACCTCACATAATAAAAGAATTATTGGTATTGAAAATAACCAGTCAAATTAAAAATATCTAAAGTTAGACATAAATATTATACAAAATATATTTTGACGCCGCCACTGCCTAAACAAATTCACCTTATTGAACTATCACCGCTCAGTCGACGCTACTGAATGATTTCGGCTCTTACACCTCAAAATTCCTGCATGCGCGAAGGATGCACGAGGGACCCCCCACCAACTGAGTAAACATTCTAGTCTGTTTCGCTACTATGTGCTAAACGAATTTATGGAGTTTTATCAAAATCTCAATGTGCGATTTTTTGTGGATTAGAGTTCTTTCCTCTCTTAAGACTTGAGGGAAGTAAAAAGGAGTTATAAAAACACCTGAATTGCAATTTTTTTTTATTTTTTAAGGAAACCATCCTGTTAGAACCGATGTTCGAAGTACCAGGCACCGGCATATCCGAGGTGCACATCAATTCAGACTGCGTGGTAGGCAAGTGCGGGCCTTCGTACGTGAAGACCACTCCTGAGACCGCAGAGGAGGAGGACCTGGGAAATTCGATCCGATTAAAACAATGATCTCGGCTGGACACCACGCAAGTAAAGATTTAAAACAATTGATGTAAAATAAATTTAAAAAAAAATAATTATATGGTACGCTAGGGCACAGAAAATGGTACATTGTGGTACGAAACGTAATCGACGGAAATTGCAGAAACAGCAGGACTCCAAATTCGATTAAGCCTTACAGGTTGAGGTAGAATTAAAAAAAATAAGAAGTAGTTTTTGCGGATTTGTTTTTACACTTTAAGGTTGTTTAATAATTTTTGAAAAATAAACCGAACTTTATTTCGCGTCAGGTGAAAATCAACAAATACACACAAAATATTAGTTCCCGAGTTATGCAATAAAATACCAGACATCTAAAGCGTTTTGCGCTTTCTTTAAAGTTTACCTTAGGCGATTTGGTCGGCGAAGGTCAAAGAAAACAAAATCGAGTTTCTGTGTGCTAGCGTAAACTGACCGTATACTAATCGAAAGTTTGTAAGGGAAAAAATATGACAAAAACTAAATAAAAATAGTAAGTTATGTGATTTTTAATAAGTTTTATAAGTTGTTTGTGTTTTGGTATTATTTATTCCACAATGAATGTGATTAACTTATTTTGGAAGTTAATAAAAAAAAAATTTTTTTTTTAATAAAGCAGCCCTTTATTAGGTTTATTTTTTGACTTGGATTTTACTTGTTGTTTGTATATATTTGAGGACCTACTTAATTTAAAAAGAAAATAATAAATTTAAAATACACTCTTTACTCCCAATTGTTAATACGCAGTTCCCCGTCGATGTTAAAAATGGTGAAAAAACTGTAAATAAAAATAGGAAAATAAAGTTTTTTATTTGTTAAAAAATTTGTTTTAATAAAAGGTGTCTAAAAATTTGTGCCCTACTAAAACACATGTAATCTGGTGGGAAATTGTGAAAAACTCCCCCCCCCCCGTGGGAATTTCCGACACATACTTGTCAATTATAGCGGAGGATCCTCTCAGACAAAAAATGTCAACGCGAAAAAGGTACAACTGGAAACAGAAGGCTTGTTTCATTTGGTTCATTAGTTCCCGAGACATAAGCAATTTAAAATGGTCAACTTCGAAGTCTCATAATTTATAAACTACTAATCTCATAGTTTTTGTATGCACCCTTGATTATTCTTGAATATGTTTTGTTGGTGTTGCCTTATTATACCTATTATAAAATGACCGCAACCCAAGCAACATTTTAGTGCATATTGGGAAGTTGGAAGGTTAAGATAACCAATCATCATTTTCTTTAGAAAATTACTTTGTAGTTTGAGGTTTGAAAATAAGTTTTAAATTGGAACAAATAACCTTAAGAAACGGTCATTATATACACGACATTTTAAAGGTTTTCATTTAGGATATTTTTCGAATTATTTTCTTCGTACCATGACTTCAAAGTTGTTTTGAATATTAAGTTAAAAGAGAAGGTAAATTGATGGTAAACTTGACTTGAGATTCTACTATTGTTTTATATTTTTTAACTTTTTTAGATTTTGGGCTATTAGATACCTACCCTCCTATCACGAAAAGAGGTAGGAAAACCCAGATGAAAGGTCAAAATTCAAACAAAGAAAGTAGATTTTTAGGTAAAACTTGAGTTTAAGGAAGAGAGGGCATTCACGTTTTTATCTTCAAAAAGGATACTCTGTGTTAAAGTACCTACCTAGTAGTGGTGATCCTGACAGTTTTATGTTTTAACATGCTAAAAGAAAAAACAAACAAACGTTTCACAGCATCAAGCAGTTTTTACAGTTAAAGAAATTAAAAGTGATGGTGGGCACCCAACAAGTCCTATTGGATCTCTACAAGTGGCGAACACAATGGGAATACACACAATCGTTTACGCTCGCAAATGTCATATGTCAAGTTATGACATTTGCGAGCGTAAACGATTGTGTGTATTCCCATATGATGCAACTTTTTCGAATTGTTTGCTTGCTTAATTGCTCAGCAGCGTAAATTCGCCTTTATGTCAACAATCAACGTGACAACTGACAACCGAACAATGGGCAGGGGGTGTAAGGGGAACAATTGGCAATGAATTCGAAAATGGGATAAACCGTCCTTGATGCAAAATTAATAAGAAATTTTGGCTTCAACATTGGAAATTTTGTGTTTGAGGGAAAAAAACATGGTTAACACGATTTTTAGGGCACGGTCGCCAAAAAAGGTAACGCGCCATGTTTTTTTCTCTTTTTTAATAAGTTTTTATTATTTTTATTGAAAAAAAAACTACAAAATCTTTATGGAAATCATTTGCTTACACTTGTTTCATAGCCAAATATTAAATTATGATTACAAATTCGAAATAATATTTAATTAGTGTTTTCCCGAAGCATAATTTTGTTGATTTTTTTTGTTAAAAGTGCATGTTTCGATGGGCGCCTGAATTTTATCGAAGTAAAAGTAAACAATTCAACAAAAACATTTTCGGCGCATGTCGGTTTCCTCCCATTAAGAGTTTAAAATAGTAGTTTAATCCCTATGATTAAAATATAACTGTGATTTTTCATCACCATTTTTTATTTCCAAAGTTGTAGGCCATGGACATAATTAGTATTTTTCTCTTTTTTTTTATTTTAATTTAAAAATGTTTTTATCTCCTTCTGTTCTGACACGTAGAGGGCGCTTCAGTCACAGACAAACAAGAGGGCACTGAGAGGGCATTGTGTACAATAGGACACAAATTAGGTTGAGCCTTTATGCAGATGTGTACGTGTGTCCCAAAAGTTGGTTAAAAGTGTCCTCTCATTTGAAGTTTTTAGTCTCACAACAAAAGTGTTCTGCAAAATGTACCCCATTCTTTTTGGGAAGAACAACTAGGTTAGGTACCATCTGTATATTTTTATAAAAAATATTCAAATAAAATTTTAAGTCTCTCACTTTTCCTTATATTTTTAAAATTTTGACTGGTAAGATTTTTGATCACTAAATTAAAACAATCAAAGCGGTAAAAGAGGTCACTATAGGATATAAAATTGAAAATTCATCAAACAAAAGAAAAGAGGCCTGGAAAATTGTTAATAAATTAAGAGGCCAGGATAATAACTCTTCTGTTGGGGCAAACGAATTGAATTCCTTTTACTGTAGCATAGCAGGGAGTCTTTCCAGTACTATTAAATCCAATAAAAATCCTATGGACTATCTTAATTGTATTTTTTTTCTCAACCCTACATCTTCCAAAGAAATTAAAGAAATCTTTAAACAATTAAAAAATAAACATGCTTCAGGTTGGGATAAAGTTTCGTTAAGAGTATTTGAAGCACTTCCTGAGTTTGTTTTGGAGACAGTTAGTGATCAAAAAAGTCCTCATAATTCCTCTTTTTAAGGGCGGAAATCATGACCTCCCCTCTAATTTTAGACCTATCGCACTGCTTCCTACACTATCTAAAATAGTTGAAAAATTAGTTCAAATCAGACTGACATCTTTTTTAACAAAAAACAATCTGCTAAATGCCTCACAATTCGGTTTTCAAGCAAAAAAAGCACGAGCGACGCTATATTTAACTTTCTTGAGCACCTCTACATCAATTTAAATGCTGGTGAAAAGGCTTCAGCAGTGTTCTGTGATCTATCCAAGGCCTTTGACTGTGTTGATCATGGAATACTGCTGAACAAACTGGAAATTTATGGAGTTAGGGGGATAGGTTTTGAATGGTTTCATTCATACCTTTCCGAACGATCGCAGGCTGTAAGTTTCAATGGACAGGATTCCACTTTAAAGATTGTAGGCGCAGGTGTTCCACAGGGCTCTATTTCGCGTTCGCGGATGACCAAACAGTTCAGTGGCATGATGTTGATGTTGGGAGGCTTGCCGAAGTTGTTCAGAGGAATGTCTCCTTAATTAAAGAATGGTGTGATGCCAATTTACTGTCGTTCAATATCTCAAAAACAAATATATTAAATTTTAAATGTGATATAGGCAATATGATGTTAGAATATAAAACACTTTCAAATCCAGAAAATAATAAATTCCTTGGAATATCAATTGACACCAACCTCCGATTTGATGAGCATGTCAAAATCTTAAAAAGTAAAATATCTTCGAGCTGCTTTGCTCTTCGAGTTATTTCAGACAATCTGGACATTAGTATAACAAAAACTGCCTATTACTCGCTGGTACAGTCCCATCTCTCATATGGAATATGCTTTTGGGGATCTTGCTCAGATTATTTATTTAAATCCTCCTGTCGTCCATTGTTTCTTCATCATAAAATTTTAACATTATGTTCCATATTCATCCTGGAAAGTGTTTGTCTTATATTTAAAAATTATAAACAAGAAATGTCAAGAGCTCAAAATTATAGTGTACGACGTCTTTTAAACTCACCGATCCCCCAATCGGCTTTGATTAAAAACTCTTTTGTTTATAACGGTAGAAAAATATTTACACTTACCTGTCAATATCAGAACAATTGAATGCTACAAAAAATTTAGAAATAAAACTAAAGAGTTTTTAATTTCCAAAGCTTACTACACACTGTAAGAGTTCTTTACAGAATAAACTCGGAATGAACTATTTTGTGATATTTTGTGATTTATTTTGTTTTTCTTTATTTGTCAAAAACATTAATGTTTTTTTTATTGTTATTTTAAAATCTTGTTTTGTACTATATTTTAAAAACTTGTTTTGTACTTAAATATCATATCATCTTAAAAATTATTTTAGAAATTGATTTTTAATTTTATTTTAAAAATGTATGAATTATTATCTCTTTCTAAAAAATGTGCAACTGGATTCGACCTATTGATTAATTGAATGTGTGACTTTTATTACACTTAAGTTATTTACTTATTATAAGCATGGCTTTGTCAATGTGTACCAAGTATTCAGACACTAAAGCTACATTTGATTTGATTTGATTTACATATTATTTCTTGTTCAATTTTACATACTTATTTATATAGGTACTATCTAAAGACCCGCAGCTTTGCCTGCGGTTTTACCCGTTGTTGCCCGTTTCTTAAATGGTTACAACTTTTGCTCCCAACAAACAAACAGACTAACAAGAGATATAATAAATGTATAGACTCTTTTAAATTTTACAATAGGGGCTTATATTGGAATACGGACAGGCGGCGGCACTATTTCTAACTTTAATTTTTTTCAAAAACGTACCTTTGCCTTTTTTAGTTATTTAGTTTATTGTAAAACAAAATTACCAATTTAAAAAAATTAACACAACAAAATTTTTATTCTGAAAATATTTTCGTAATCACTTGAGTTTTTTAACTTTATTGAGTATAAATTAATTAAACTTTGATTACTATTGGGTTTTTAAGTTAAATTTTTCTACTTTGATACAGACAAAACGAGAAATTGCGTTCCTTTAAAGACATTTTAGAATCCCTCCACAGTATTTTAGGACAGTTTGAAACAGACGAAAACCACGATATTAGAAATACAGAACAGTATTATAAAGTTTCAATTTATAAACAAGTTTCAATTTTCAATAACGAGACTCTAAGTATTTTAGATCTGAACATATTCATACCAAGTTTTATACAACGTGAAGCCAAAATCAGGGCAAAATTAACTAATGTCGTTTCCAAATACTATAAATTGTTTGATTAATACAAATCACAAAGTATTGGGAGAAGTCAGTATTTGGAAACCATATTGGTCAGAAGTAGGCAAAAGCTTAAATCAAAACATATATGATAACGTTTTCGAGGCAATGAACAAGTATGGCGATATTTTTCCGTTGATTATTGGATGTTTGTCAATAAGTAATGCTTCTCATGCCTCATAAGATTGAAAATGTAAGTACTTTAAAACAGTATGATGGAAATTTGTCTGACGGGCTTAGCGTTGCTGCATATTAACAGACATATTGAAATTGACATTGAGCGAGTCATTGACCGGTTTGCCCAAAAAAACTGGAATCGAACTTTTTTTTGAGATAGGCATCTTATATTTGAGATATGTAATATAAAAGGTAATAAATTTAAAAAGGGATAAATAACAACATCAATGAATAGCGAGCTTTCCCTCAAAAAAGGTAATGGTAACCGTAGATCCGGATTTCGCACTTGTAATGCTCATCAGTACGGTGCTAGGAATTAGGACATGAAATGATGATGAAAAAGATGAGTTCGATTGGAGCTAGTATTGTCTAATGGAACGTTCAGCCAACAAATTGATACTTATCAAGTGATGGAAATAATACCGAAATTTGTTATTTTTTTATGTTAAATAATGATTTTTATTTTCATTCTTTTTAATTTCGAGACATTGCAATCTATTGCTATTTTTTCATGGGTATTGAGTTCGTTTTCAAAACTCATTGTGTCTTTTTCTTTTTTATAGCGTGTTCTTGCTCTTGATAAAGAACACGCTCTATAAAAGAAGAAGATACAATGAGTTTTGAAAACGAACTCAATACCCATGAAAACATAGCATATGAAGCATGAATCCGAGTATCAAAGCGTTTTAAAGAAGCATTAATAAATGGTTACATTCCTAATAAGTTATACTTTTCCTCACATATGGTGTTCGCACCGTGTTCTAAACACCGCACGATTTCACTCGAAATGGTATTAGTGATGCCATCTATTGTTGATCTTTCAAAAAAATAGCAATGCAGTGTTGTCAAATCTATGCCGTTTTTGTGGCCTTAAGAAAGACCCATACTAATAGTGGTAAACTATAATTAAAACCTTTTAGTTCACAACAATATCCATATTATTCCATTATATAACCATGAAAATTTAAAATACTATATACCTTTTATATATTTTGTATAGATTAAATAAATTGCCGTACACTGCTTGACAAGTACGGTTTTTTTTTCCCAAGACATATGTTTTGTGAGATAGCTTTGTTTATGTTGGCGTCAACATATTTTGGACGTTCCCTATCTAAGGTTGGTATATCGATAAAGTGGACGATTTTGAAAAAATAAACGTTTATACCTCGGGAACTAACAAACCGATATTTTTAGGAGTGGAGAAAAAGTGGTATTCTATAAGTTTCCATAGTGACTTTTATACTTTAACTTTTGCCTGGGGGTGTACCCCACATTCACATTAAAACGTTGGGTTAATGTGAACGAACAAAGGTAATCTCAAAAACAAATTTTAGTTTTTTGTGATTTTTATGAGAAAATAATAGTTTGATTATTTATTGTAAATGCCACAGCCTCTGCTTCCATTATTTTCGCTCACCAATCTAACAATATACCAAAACAAATTTTCGCTGGCTTTCAAACCAAAATGTTTTCTCTTCCTCTTCAGTTCTAAGGATTGCGTCTTTTAATTAAAAATTATTCAAAAGTTGATTTTGCTTAGATTTCACTGTTATTAAACCTACTGCGCAAGTCGATCAATTAACAATCACCTAGAGCAGGGTGTAAAAGGCGAATCGCCGGACGATATTTTCATCAAATCTGAACGCGGGTAAATCACCCAGTGTTTGATCTGAACGCTTTAGAGCGCGTCCGAAGACGCTCGATGCTTTAAGTGAACAGACCCCTGGGTATACGCTGTAATTGACAAGTGGCAAACAATTAAAACCTGAAACTATATATGTATCAGGGTGATCACTGACAAAACCGTTATTTTTTTTATGAATTTATGAAATTTTTTCAGGAAAATTATGACATATTTAAAAAAAATATATGTGAATTTTAATTTAAATTTTTGCTTGCATACACCAATTAAGGAACACCAAAAGATATAAAAAAATCGTGTATTATCAAAAACAAAACATCGAAGAAACCGTACCTACATATAATAGTAGGACATCATTTACTTTTAAATAACTATTAGTCAACACTTAGCTAATAATTAAAATATGCTAATATAAAAAAAAGAAGAAAGTTACATATGTTTGGTTTGATTTTAGAGAACTTTTGTTAAATTTCATAATTTTTTAGTATTTTATGATTTTTTGCTATTTTTTTCCCTCAACAAATTGACTTTTGTTTAGTGATAGAATAATAAAAATGTATAATATAACTTAATTTTCTTTGGGCTCCTTTGCCTCCAGCTCTTTCGTCCCCAAAACGATGATTTCGTTTACTCGTTGAATCCCTTTGCTGAGACGCTGATACAGGCAATCACCTTCTTTTTTGTTTTTTTTTTTTGCTTCAATGAGCATTTTGGAGATTTTATGGAAAAACTGCCTACATACAGGCCCCTTAGACTTAGACAGCATTATGTATTTAATGCTTTTTAGAGAGCTATATTCAATCAACACTTAACTACTGCTACTATACTACTATATTATAAACACATACTAATATAAAAGGAACAACGTTAATAAAAATGCCTTTTCCGTGAGCCTTGATGTGACCAATATGCCACTTCCATCAATTTTAAAAGTTTTAGCAACTTAACTTGCAATAAGCAGAATAAGAATTATTTTTATCTTTTATTAGCCAGGAATATTTTTCCTGCCAGTCAGGATTATATTTTGTTTTTCTACTCATGTTTTTGTTTTACATTTTTTTAAAACAAAGGCGCTATTGCACACAATTTTTTAGGTTAGGTGCCAAAAATCAAGAATTCACATTCTAAAATGAAAACCAAAGTATTCTGCATCTCTTTTCAAAAGCATAAAACAAAGAAAGATCGTGGTATAGCAGAATTCAGTCACTGTAATAGTCCGTTTACATAAATTTAATGAGACCAACTAGTCCAAAATGTTTAATTCCCTTTCCAACACACATCTCTTCTAGAGAGAAAAAGATTAAACATGACGTAGTATTTCTTGGCTAATCATTTTAAATACACCAAATCAATGTATACGTGGGCTATTTGCAAAATAAAATTTGTAAAATTACAAAAATGTCTTAAAAATAGTGATCCGCAAAGGGTAGAATGTCAAATTTTATGATTTTTATGATATTTAGCTAATTTTAGGACGGTTTTAGGACAAACAAAAAGTGATTACCCTGATATATACCGACCTGGTTGGTATAGCAGGTACATACCTGGTCTAACCACCAGAAGGGCCCGGGTTCGATCCCCGGCGCCGCGCGGCCGTCGGTAGTCTACTTGGACTTTTTCTTGCAAAATTACATTATTTTGTGAGATTAAGGAAAACGCCGTATGGAGCGGAGTAGGCCGTGTTAGCACTACAAGGCAGGCTAACACGATTCAATACCGTCCCTCGTAGAGGACGGTACGTGTGATCCATATGCAGAGCCTCATAGGTACAGAGTGATTCATTATATTTGGGCACCCTGGTTATCGCGGTTGATATTAATGATAGAAAAAATGTTTTAAGGTAAGATTTTAATAATTTTGTCCAAATGTTTTAAAAACTTTGACAAATTCTACGGTTTGGTTTTTGGTTTTAGTTTTAATTTTTACATCAACTTTCTTATTTTAAATTGAACGTCTTGTATTTTTTTATTTTGCTAAGTTTTGTTTTCCTTTCTTATTTCAAAAATATATCAATTGTCTAGGTGCGGTAAACAGTTTTCGAGATATTGCATGTTTTTGGTGGATTTTTGCACTCCCATTCTTAATATTAAAGATAGAAAAATAGTTTAAAGTCAAAAGTTGGACTTTATATATATTTTGCCAGAAAATGTCAAATGTCATTTTTATGTCAAATGCACAAAGCATATACCCACGGACTTAGAGAAAACTCTTACTAAGGGCATCGCAAAAAACAAGTTACAGAGCCTCTGGGGACTCGGTCTCGAAGCTCACGCGACAAATTGCGCCGATGATATCTATCTTAATCAATGTCCATCAATGTCATCGTCTTTTCATTCTTTTCATGAGGACTTTTTATTGAAGTGTTTTAGTTTTGTGTATTTTTGGCCTTTTTTGAACTGTTACAGTAATTTTTTGGATTTTTGTAATAAGTACAAGTGTTGTGTCACGTCCCAGTGATCCTCTGCTTCATCGCTTTCGACACCCTAGATCAAGCTCGCCAAAGACAATGGTTTGCCATCTGAAACGCTTTGTAGGTTTAGAGTATGCACTCGACATTTTAAACCAGAAAACTATTCAAAAAACTGTGAACGAAGCCTTCTAATGCGGCATGTAATGCCATCCTTGCATTTACCGCCAGAGTCTGAAACAGCCTTTAATGGTAAGTACCGGCAAGTTTGTTATATACCAGGGTGTCGATGCTTGAATTTTGTAGGAAAGGTCGCACAGGAACGCCCAACTCCTTTATATCGACCAATAACGGGCTTTAAAGCTATCACGAGTTATATCCGAAACATATCTGACCACGGTCGAACCTCACCCGATTTCGGTGTATCGAAGGAACTTTCCTACACTTCCATACACCTGCCTCTGAGCAGGAGAACGAGTGCTCTTGAAAAATGATAATCGCGCGTGCACCGTACAAGCTTGGCAGCTTCTGAGCCTTCTTATTCGCCGAAACGAAGGATGTGAACGTTCACAGGCGACCATTCTCTCGAAATTCAAGAATCGGCACCCAAAGGAAAAACAGACAGAGAGTTAATAGACCACTAATTTATCGTCACCTTATTTGCTTAACGTATTACCGTAATTGAGATACTAAAAAGAGTTTTCAAACCACAAACACAAATTATCGTAACCGTATTCTTTTGCCCACATACAAACTGCCTTAACTGCCAATGTAAATACAACAGAAAAGAAAACAACAACTCCTGTTTTTGCAAATTGACTTTCACAAAAAAATTAAAAACCTACTTAACAAAAAAATGAATTATTACCTACCAGCTGCAGCTTTTGCTCAGAAATAAATCTGGTTGATGCAAAAAATAAACAAGCGAGCACCGTTAAGCCTCCGTAAGTAGCTTATTTCGGTTCGGTTATTTTTGGATAGGGGAGAAAAATAACCGATTTTGCCTACGGTAATCACCAATTTTGATGGTCTATTAACGCTCTAATAGGTCATTTATTTAGCCTATTTGTTAATTACATTTTTTTTAGCCCATTCCGTTCAAAAACGCTGATGGGTAACCGGTTAAACCGAATTTTTTGAAAATGAAGAAAACTCGCAAGTGCTGCTATTGAGGCCGACATGGGAAGCATAATAAATAGTTTGATAATAAATACAATAATTCGATTTGTATGATATGTACTTAAAAGAATAATATAATTATTAAATTCGACACATTTAGTTTATTTCTTAAATTTATAGTCATTAGAATCAACAATATTTTGGAAAATAAAATTAATTAATTATATTGATGAATTAGATTTTCCAAAATAATGTTGTTTCTAATGAACTGAAATACTTTTAAAAAAATCCGAATTCAAATTTACCGGCGCCGCTACCCTAATTCAAGCTTCGAGACCGAGTCACTAGAGGCGCAACGGTAGCAAAAAACTTATAACAGGGCCCTAAGTCGTCAGATCGCCTTCTTTACCCGTAGGTACATATTTTGTGGTCAAATGTATAAATAACTACCTAGACAGCATTCGTACCAGGGACGTACATTTTACATCCATTTTACTTCCCGGGACCTACTAGGTACGTACGATGTACAGTTAATTTCAGATAAAATGCGTACATGAAAAAACAAAATACAACGTTTTTTTCTTCGTGTAGATGCGCCAGTACCCTCTCCATACAGGCCGATCAACTCCTACCGATTTAGTGTCCTTTAATCCACCTTGGCCGCCATTTTCACTCAAAAGTGACAGAAAATCCATTAGTTTTCTGTCAATATGGCGGCGAAGGTCGATAAAAGGACACTAAAACGGTAGAAGTTGATTGGCCTATGTGGAGAAGGTATTGGATGCGCCATTTCACACTATTCATTTTGCACCCGTCATATATCATGACATATTTTATTTAAGTCAATCATTGTCAATAATTTTTGACTTTAGTCAAAATTACTTTTTTAAAATGGTTCCGCAACTTTCGGCCTTTACGAAATCGCAGATAATAACTCGACTGCAAGATGGATGGTCAGTAAGAAGGGTCGCCGAAAATTTTGATATTAATAAAGTCAATGTGGTTAGAATTTCGAAACGATGGCAAGAACATCAGTCTTTGGAGTGAAAGCGGGGTACAGGATGGACAATTATTGAATAATTTGCGAGAGAACTCATTTTCCACAGCTATCGAAGCCATCAGCACAATTGGTTTTCCGGGTTCCCGATCTACAACATGCAGACGAGTGAAAAATTGTCAACTTAAATGTCCCATTGCAGCAAAGAAGCCTCTCTTGACAGAGCAACAAAAACAAGCATGACTGATCTGTGCTCTCAATCGCGCTGCAGAGGATGAGGAATATTGGGACAGGGTGATTTTTACTGATGAAAGAAAATTTCAATCTTCTTCGGATAGCTAAAAAATGAAAGTATATCGCGCACCTCGAAGTCGGTTTATTGAACGATATACCCACCAGGTTAATAGAGCAGGACACTTCTCAGTGAACATGTGGGGTTGGATGTCTGCTAGAGGGTTAGGTGTTTGCTGGCAAATTGAAGGAAGATTTACCGCAGTGAGATATTTGGAAATTTTAGAAGAGGTAATGGTGTCGTCAGTTGATTTTTTATATCCAAACAATGAAATAATCTTTCAGCAGGACAATTGTCCTGTTCACACAGCTAATGCTGTGCGTCGCTGGTTTCAAGGCCAAAATATAGAAGTGCTACTTTGGCCATCGAACAGTCCCGACCTTAAACCCATCGAAAATATTTGGGGAAGATTAGTCAAAATAATATATGAACATAATTGGAGGCCCCAAAATGCCGAAGAACTTTTAAACGCTATACGTAATGCATGAAAAATATTGTCGAAATTTGTCTTATTCCATGCCTCGTCGATTGGAAATGGTTATTGAAAAAAATGGAGCCGCCATTATATATTAGTTTTTCTTTTGTTTCATCTTTATATTACATGAAATTAAAATAATTTGTTTGTTTATGAAAACCCATGTATAAACAACTCTGTATAGTTCGCTTTTTACTAAGTCTATGAACTTGCCTTGCTCGTGTATGCAAGGAGTTGTTCTTTAGCCTTGTTTAAAAATACTATTTTCTATAGCTAAGAAGTGTAAATTAGATACTGACAAAATAATAAATAATCCTCCAAGAGCTACAGTTTTTAATGTTGAATTAGGTTAACTAAATTTAAAAAAAAAATAAAGGTAAACTATAACAATAATAGAAATATCTTACCGACACTACAATTAGCAGGTAGTACCCCAGGTGCATATTAAAAAGCGTGCTAAATACACTGAAAAAAAAAACGTAGTTTGGTTTTTCATGTACGCATTTTATTTGAAACCAACTGTACGTACAAAAGTGTACGAAAACGTACGTACAGCAAAAACGTATTTATTACTACGTTATTAAGTTGTTATAACTTGGACGTAGTTCATTTATGTAACATTTCTCTCACTTGTAAAGCAAACTTTCGTATAAGTCCCAAGTAACATTTTAGAGCATATTGGGAAGTTGGAAGGTTAAGATAACCAATCATACGTCAAAACATACCGCGTTTTCCTTCAGAAAATTACTTTGTAGTTTGAGGTTTGAAAATAAGTTTTAAATAGGACCAAATAACCTTAAGGAACGGTCATTATATACACGACATTTTAAAGGTTTTCTTTTAGGATATTTTTTATTTTCCTGGTATCATGTCTTCAAAGTTGTTTCGAATATAAAGTTAAAAGAGAAGGTAAATAGATGGTAAACTTGACTTGAGATTCTACTCTGAGGTCCTCGCCTTATTTGGGCATTTCTTGGTCAACATTGCTTGTCAAAAGTTTTTATTAATGTCCTGAAGAAATCCCTCAATGTTAAGAACTTTTTTGGTTTAAAACTGGACTCAAACTTACTTATTTTTGATCTACAGTTATTCCTCAAAGTTAGGGTTTTTTTTGGAATAAGTTTTAGGACAAAAATTTGTTTTTTTGACCAAATAAGTACAACCTAAAAATATGTTCGATCTTTATGGAAAATTATTCTATTTTATTTAACCATATGGAATATTAAGATTTGATTAGGTTAAAACTTCAATTTTGTTTTTCTTGATGGGAAGAAAGTAGTTCTGGTAGAAAACAAGAAAACTCCTTTGCGTCACGTGTCCTCTGACGAACTGTCATGATCAGCTGTTTAGATTAATCAATAATCATAACTTTCATGTTCCTTCTCGGTATTTCCAAATTATAAGATATTTCCTTAATAACTATTGTATCTTCAACTTTTGTTTGGATTTTGGCCTATTAGATACCTACCCTCCTATAATAAAAAGGGTTAGGAAAAACCAGATGGAAGCTCAAAATTCAAACAAAGAAAGTAGATGTTTAGGTAAAATTTGGGTTTAAGGAAGAGAGAGCATTCACGTTTTGATCGTCGAAAAGGATACTCTGTGTTATATTGCCTACCTAGTAGTGGTGATCCTGACAGTTTTGTGTTTTAACATGCCAAAAGAAACAAACCTTTCACAGCATCAAGCAGTTTTTACAGAAAAGTTAAACAAATTAAAAGTGATAGTGAGGACCCAACAAGTCCAAGTACCGAACACAACCAATGGGAATACACACATCCGCCTTTATGTCAACAATCAACATGACAACCGAACAATGGGCAGGGGGTGTGCGGGGAACATTTGGCAATGAATTCGAAAAATGGATAAACCGTCCTTGATGCAAAATTGATAAGAAATTTTGGCTTCAACATTGGAAATTTTGTGTTTGAGGGAAAAAAAACATGGTTAACACGACTTTTAGGGCACGGCCGCCAAAAAAAGATAAGATTCCATGTTTTTTTTTTCTTTTTTAACGTCTTTATTATTTTTATTGAAAAAAAAAACAACAAAATCTTTATGGAAATGATTTGCTTACACTTGTTTCGTACCCAAATACTAGATTATGATTACAAATTGGAAATAATATTTAATTAGTGTTTTCCCGAAGCATAATTTTCGCGATGTTTTTGTTAAAACTGCATGTTTCGATGGGCGCGTAAATTTTATGGAAGTAAAAGTAAACAATTCAACAAAAAAATTTTCGGCGCATGTCAGTTTCCTCCCATTAATAGTTTAAAATAATAGTTTAACCCCTATGATTAAAAGATAGCTCTGATTTTTCATCACCATTTTTTATTTTAACCTTTCTCTTTTTTTTATTTTCATTTAAAAATGTTTTCATCTCCTTCTATTCTGACACATAGAGGGCGCTTCAGTCACAGACAAACAAGAGGGCACTGAGAGGGCATTGTGTACAATAGGATACAAATTAGGTTGAGCATTTATGCAGATGTGTACATGTGTCCCAAAAGTTGGTAAAAAGTGTCCTCTGGGCAAATTCACCTTCAGGAAAAAAAAATTAATTACCTATTTTATCCCACCAAATTACCTTGGTTTTTGTCCCCACTTTGGTAAAAAGACGGGAAATTTCCCTCTTTTTTGACCTACCAGCTTTTCATAAGAAAAAATTACTGGCTTATCTCGGGAATATTTTACCAAATTTTAACCAAAAATGTTACTTGGGGTATTTTTCATTCTCTTAAAATAACTGAGATATTTTATGAATACTCATCCCCCGTCAGGAATTCTCTCCTGGAGGGTCAACCAGAAGAGAGGAGTACTAAGGAGTTTTTGGGCTTTAAAATCTCCGCCCCCCCCCCCCAACCTAGGCATAAAAAGATATTTTGTATTTTATTTATTTACGACCCTCAAGGTATATACCAAAAACGTCTCCTGTACGTACCTCGTACGTACATCGTACATTTCACGTCCAATTCACGTCTTTTATTGGTCCACCGCAGGACCTACAAAGTATGTTCCACATTCCATGTCCCAAGGACGTACCTAAGACGTACATAGCGTTGGAAAGTGCACGTAATATGTACGTCCCTAGTACGTACAATGGAGTTAGCGTACGTATTATGTACGTACTATTCGTCCGAGCCTTAGGTACGAGGTATGTACTTGGTACGTAACTTTGCTGTCTGGGTATACTAAATTAGGACTACTCTATTTTTAAATACGAACGACAACAACAACGACAACAAAAAATTTACTAATCTAACAAATTCTCGAACACATCACCATTTACTTCAACACAAAGTTCATAAAGCCTTCTTAGGCCAGAAATCGTGTTGATTATTTGATGTTTCAGGTTTCTATTAATATTAATTGCTTGATATTGTGAATTGATGAGCGGGCCTGCTGCCATATTATTGAGTGCTCTTGGATATCCAATGGAAGGTTATTGATGGAATTTTTTTACCGAGGAAATTTTAACGAAATAAGATATTTAGCATTTTGGAATCGAAGGTGAAATTGAAAATTCAATCAATAACCTTCAACAGTAACAAATTTTCTAAATAAAAATTATCCCATATGGCTTGGTTCAAATGGGATCATACCATGGCCACGAAACTTTCCAGATTTACCACCTACGGATATTTGGTACTTGAATCTCTCGAACACCTTAGAAGAAATTGAAAATCGGGGAAATAATGAAGAAATTAATAATAATAGAAACCTGAGACATAAAAGCACGATTTCTGGCCTAAGAAGGCGTTATGAACTTTGTGTTGAAGTAAATGGTGATGTGTTCGAACATTTGTTAGATTACTAAATTTCTTGTGCTCTTTTCGCTTTGGTCGTTTGTTTTTTCGTTCTTTCCTCCCAAGATCTTTTGATCTTCTCTTTTATATATAAAGTCCATAAAAAACCCAACAACTTTTGTTTTTAATTATTTTTTCTATCTTTAAAATTAAGAGCACCAACGAGAGTGCAAACATCCACCAAAAATAGGCGATATCTCGAAAACTGTTTACGGCACCTAGACAATTCATATATTTTTGAAATACGAAAGGAAAATGACACTTGAGAAAATAAAAAAATACAGTGTGTTTAATTTAAAATAAGAAAGTTAATGTCAAAATTTGACATATGGAATAACATTTGACAGCTTTTATCAAAGTTTTTAAAAAATTTTAACAAAATTATTAAAATCTTACATTAAAACATTTTTTCTATCTCTAATATTAACTGCTATAACCGGGGTGTCCAAATATAATGAATCACCCTGTACATACATACATAGGTACATATACATACATACACTTCCCCTTGGTTCCTGCCATATATTGCTAGTGGAGCACGTTAAAGATCCCTAGCCCCGACAAAGGGGTTTAGGTCTAAATCCCTCTAGAAAAAGAAAGCTGTCTTCCTAGGGGGTGCTCATCAGACCGGTCTGGTAGGGGGGCCTCATATGTATATTTCAGGACTTAGGTGACTTAGAGTCAGACAATCCTCTGGCTTCTACCACTTGAGCTGGCAGATTATCTCACTAAGAGATAGCGCCAATAAAAAAAAAGAAGAAGAAAAAGACCTGATATGTATGCCGAAAAAGCCCACAGAAAAGGGGAGGGTTTCATATCAATTTCAAGGTTTTATGCCGGAGCCAAATTTAGAGGACTATGTTAATAAGATGTCTCCTGTTCTTATTTATGACTATTTTATTGAAGAGATTACGAAAACAAAGTCATATTAAGGTTGAGTATTGATAAATCCCATCTCGACCTCTGCCAGTTCATTCTGTGCATCTAAAAAATCTTGAATATACAACTTTTTCAGTTTGTCTTTTCTTTCTCGCAACATCAAAGCTCCAAGACCTAGAAAAGTTTTTTGTGTGTTTGAATCAAGTTTTTGGTGATGTTTTTCTGTATAATAAGTTTTAGGATTTCTAAAACAATAATGTAACCAAAAAGATCACTTTTTTCGAAGTACGCGAATATGTACTGTAGTGTTTTTTAGTCGAGGGGCTAACCACTGGTTCAAAAAATGTGACATGATTGCAAATTTTGTTGAATGGTCAGTGGCTGCCGGAGACTGCCGAGGAATTTCCAAAGACTCCCAGGGTCTCTTAGGGTCTGCAAGCCAGAGAAACAAGCCAAAGCCAAAGAAACATATAGCTATGGAATTCTACAGAACACAGAATATGGGGCAAGTATCATATCCGGCATAAAAAGTTTTTTTTTAGGGCATAAGCAGGGATGCTTTCAAACTTGTGTACTTTTCGAGCAAGAGCACTAACTTCCTAAATAAATCTTTAAAAAATAATTGGACCCATGATAATAAAATATCGGAGGTTTTCAAAACCAAGTTGTATTTACATTACACAACATATTTTAGTTTTCAATATTACTTCAAATTGACGAGAGTTATGTTTTTAGTCACTCTAGTGCTTGGTCTTGTTATCAAATTAGACGTGAAATACACGTGTGGTGACACATCTGGTTGCCTAGGACCCAACCTACTGTTTACTATTACTTTCACAAAAAACGTAAAAGAGATATCATTAAAACGTGTAAAACATGGCATTAATTGACTACTGCTTTTTTCCACATTTTTGCGTGCCTTTGGTCCCTTGGCAAAAAATCTAGAATTGAGAGATTCGCACGAGAATCCTACTTTACTTTTTAATATAAATAAATATTTTTTTGTACTAACACACTTATTATATTATTAAATATAAAATCCGTAAGAAATAATACCTTATAATATACCTAGGGACTAAAGTGGGACTTTTTATCCGAAAGCGGGTAGCGTATTTGAGCAAAGAAATTTTTAGAGTAAAGTAGTATTACAGATTTAACAAAGTCATTATTATTCATTGCCCATAAACCTTTGTCTCCCAGGGCCGCTAGAGCGAAGGCTCGACTTTACTAATGTTTTTCAATAATTAGTTTATCCAAAATTTTTTTATTTAAAAATATTTCTCAAATAGTTTATCTCTTAAACTTTGGTCATGGAGAGAACCTGGAAAAATCATGGAGATTTTTTTGACCTGGAGACTTTAAATCCTGTTTAGCCACTATTGCACTAGTTGTGAAAACTACTATTTCCGAGTTTATCACCTTATAGTCTGGTTGCCAAACCACGATTTTTGCCCCAAGTGGGAAATAAATGGTATAAGAATTTTTTTTTCTGAATTTGTTAGCAAACATGCTCTATTTTAAGAATCCGATTGATACCACTCTGGTCGTTGGGCATTTTGAAAAATCCAAGATGGCGGCAATTTTGAAGTGAAAAAACTACAGAAAAATATATCTGAACAAAATACTGGTGTGTGGCATATCATTTTAATCGGCTTTGAGTCGCCTAAATCCAAATCCGGTATTACTTTTATACTGGGAGGTAACCCAACGGACTAACATAGGCATGTAATACATCAATTTTAGGATTTTTCGGTCCGCTGAATACAAATCTGTAGTTAAAAAAAATGGGGGTAATTTAAAGGAGTATGGAGTAATCAGTAAAACTGTTTATGTGGACCCCGTTTTGAAATATTCAAGATGGCGGTCGTTGTCAAAAAATCAAAAGAGAAGAATATGCATGCGATATATTAATTCTAAGGTTTTTGGACCCGCTGAATCGAAATTTGTAGTTAAAAAAAATTTTGAGGGTAATTTGAAGAAGCGGGGGGGGGGGCGGGTATTTATGAGAAAAACAGTACTGTAACTGTTTATGTGGAGACTTAACGAACAAACTTTATTTAAGTTTTATTGCAGATTTCGACAGCTCTGCTCAACCGGCCGTGGGCAAAAAAAAATCAAAAGAGAAGCCTACGCATACGCTTCTCTTTTGATTTTTTGCCCACGGCCGCCATCTTCAATATTTCAAAATGGTGTAATAGTTTTATAACAGAATTGAGCAAAGCTGTCGAAATCTGCAATAAAACTTAAATAAAGTTTGTTCGTTAATTAAGTCTTCACATAAACAGTTTTACTATTTGTCTCATAAATACCCCCTCCCCACTCCTTCATATTACTCCCAAAAATTTTGTTAACTAAAAATTTGAATTCAGCGGACCCAAAAACCTTAGAATTGATGTACCGCATGCATATTCTTCTCTTTTAAATATTTGCCCACAGCCGCCATCTTGAATATTTCAAAATGGTGGATAATGCCCAAACGTCATTAATTATTTTTATAACGGGGTTGAGTAGGGCTGTTGAAATCTACAACAAAACTTGACTAAAGTTGTGAACAACGGCCCTTAAGGGTTATTTCTAAAGTTCGAGCGGAAAACTTTTAACTCCTTAAGAGACGCCACATATTTTTCTTACACTATTTTGGACATGAGCGTTTTAGTGTGCATAGTAATATTTAATTTTTGGGGATGTATGTACAAACAGACAATTCGATTTTTCAGAAATATAATAGGTATTTTATTGTCATTGCTAAAGTTCAAATCCATTGTGATATAATATTCGGTTAAACAAACAGTCCTACACTAATACAAGTATTTTGCATGAAAATTTACCATTACACAAAGTCTGACCGATACAGTAGTCCAGGAAATCTCCGACTTACATCTTGCATCCTGCCTAATCACTATACTACACTTTTTAACATTTTTACAATATTTGTTTGATTCTTAACTTCCACAAGACAGCTCTTATACCGGGCTTCCAAAATTTTAACATTTTAAAATACTTTCACAAACCAAACTTCACTTTTTACATTCTAACTATTTTCTTTCGAACTGCCTTGTACTGTTTTAAGATGAGTATTGGAACTCGTTTGGATTTCAACTGTCTTCTGTTTTAGCCAATTTTTGCTTTTATAGCAAAATGTGACGTAAGCGCCCAATTCCCAGAAAAAAAACGGGCTTACGTGCTCGAAGTCTATTCCTGAACAGGGAGCGGTATAAATCGCTTTAGAGAATGATCAAATATCGTACGACTTTCAAGAATACAGGTCCTATTAACACGGTTCTAGAATGATCTCGCGGGCATGTGATGCAAAATTCAGAAAAAAAATTCTTATATCATTCATTTCCATTTTTTTTTAAATTTCTTCTAGTCTATTATGGTCCGCAACTTAAAGTATTTTCCAGTGTCGCTCATTAAACAATCAATTTTTCAAATGTCAAATAAAACAAGTTACAAAAAGCCATTTTCTTACTGAATAAATGGTAAAAATCGTTTTTAGAAATTTCCAATGACCTATTATACAGAAGAACCTCCGAAAAAATTGTAAAATAATAACATATATTATACTTAAATTCTGATAATTCCCGCAGTGGTACTGAGAGATTTTTAATTTTTTTTGCTAACTCATATATTTTAGTATACTTTTTTTTTATAAGTTCATAAACAACAATACTTATTATAAATATTTTGTGTAATTTCTTTAAGGGCACCTCAGCAGTCCAAATATATACAAACAAAATATTTAATAATGGTTTTCACTGATCCTGTCACTTATTATCTAAACACAGTTATATTTGACATATGGCATACATATATCAAAATAATTAGACAAGAATGAACAATTCAGATTTCTTATTTGTGAAAACCCCCAAATTTACTGTTCTCCAAATTCTCTTGGTCACATTGAATTTGGAATGGAGTGTATACAGGGTGATTCAAAATGCCCTAGCACGAAATAAAAATGGCGCCGCTTACAATTTTTTTCAAAAATTACGTAATTTCGGGAACGCAAAGAAATAGGTCTAAAGAGTATAATTTTTAAGAAAAAAAATATCAATTTTCTCGCCCCCCTCCACTGGGACTACAGGGGCCGTGCACAAATTACGTAATGGTCATAGGGGGCAGGGGGGTTACAAAACGTTACGTAGGGGGAAGGGGAGTTTTCGACAGCGTTTGCATTTGTGTGAAACTAAGAAATTTGGAATGAAAATAAGTGAAAAGTTTTTTTTTGAGGGGGGTAGTGGTCTTGAAATCGTTACGTAATATTAGGGGAGTGGCGTGCCAAACCGTTACAAAACATTACATAGGGAGGGGGTCAAAAATTGGTAAAATCACCGTTACGTAATGTGTGTACGGCCCCACATCTTACTGTTCCTCCTTTTTGATTTCGAATCAAAATACAAAACCCGGGTTGGGCGTTCGAAGGCGTCAACCCGTCCTATTTGCTTGATAAAGTTTCTACGGAAATATCTCAGTCGATTTCTCCGGCCGTGTATGAACGCTTTAGGTTAGGAATTTGCATGTATCTTAGTCCCCAGCCTGTAAACAGTGCGTAAGGACAATGGTTATAAAATGAAAAGCCGAAAAATATTTTTTTTACGATATCTTTCATCAGTTTGGTATTAAAGTCGAGCAAAAACAATTTTTATTCCAGTCCTAAAGTTATGAAAATGGAAAACATTAGAAAACAACAACCTGGAATGGATTTACTACGTGTAAGATGTAGTGACAACATCACCACATGCCCATCCTTTTCTGCCTAATGTGCTTTTTCGTTTGTCTGCGTCTTATACACGGCTGCTTGGCCTCCTAAGGATTTGCTTATGAACCCTGTATAAAGCTTGCGTTTGTTGGCACCTATTATATTGCGTGCACTGAATAACACACCGTACCTACAATTAACTGTCTATTGTCTCTCCAGAGTTCTATATAAGGCGCCGTGTCCTCAACCTACCCGATTAAGGCTCGAATTTTTTTTAACTTTAACTAAGCTACAGCCCCCCCCCCTTCAACGAAACTCGATTCAGATATTGTCAAAATTGTGTACAAATTTAGACCCCTTTCTTAGAGGATAACAGTTATTCCTACTTAAAGGCTTGGCGCCAAGCCACACCCCGTCCTCCTATGTTTAGGAGATGGATTTAATAATAGATTGATATGGACGAAAAATTGTCTTTTGAAATTTTATTTAAATAAATCGAGTAAAGGTTTACTCTAAAACTTCCCTTCGCTTAGAAGAACATATATAAAAAACCGCTACTCATATATACATAGGTTAAATTGGGCCTTTCCAGACTTTTCCAGGGTGTTTCCAGACTTTTTCAGGGTCTTTCCAGAGTTTTCCAGAGTGTATCTAGACTTTTCCAGGGTCTTTCCGGACTGTTTCAGAGTGTATCCAGACTTTTCCAGGATCTTTCCAGAGTTTTCCAGAGTATATTCAGACTTCCAGGATCTTTCCAGAGTTTTTCAGAATATATTCAGACTTTTCCAGGGTCTTTCCAGACTTTTTCAGAGTATATCCAGACTTTTCCAGGGTCTTTCCAGAGTGTTTCCAGACTTTTCCAGGGTCTTTCCAGTGTGTATCCAGACTTTTCACGGGTCTTTCCAGACTTTTCTAGAGTATACCAGACTTTTCCAGGGTCTTTCCAGACTTTTCCAGAGTGTTTCCAGCCTTTTCTAGGATCTTTCCAGAGTGTATACAGACTTTTTCAGGGTCTTTCTAGACTTTTCCATGGCGGTTCCAGACTTTTCCAAGGTGTTTCCAGACTTTTCCAGAATGTATCCAGACTTTTCCAGAGTTTCCAGACTTTTTCAAGGTCTTTCCAGAGTTTTCCAGAGTGTATCTAGACTTTTCCAGGGTCTTTCCAGACTGTTTCAGAGTGTATCCAGACTTTTCCAGGATCTTTCCAGAGTTTTCCAGAGTATATTCAGACTTTTCCAGGATCTTTCCAGAGTTTTTCAGAATATATTCAGACTTTTCCAGGGTCTTTCCAGACTTTTTCAGAGTATATCCAGACTTTTCAAGGGTCTTGTCAGAGTGTTTCCAGACTTTTCCAGGGTCTTTCCAGTGTGTATCCAGACTTTTCACGGGTCTTTCCAGACTTTTCTAGAGTATATCCAGACTTTTCCAGGGTCTTTCCAGACTTTTCCAGAGTGTTTCCAGCCTTTTCCAGGATCTTTCCAGAGTGTATACAGACTTTTTCAGGGTCTTTCCAGACTTTTCCAGGGCGGTTCCAGACTTTTCCAAGGTGTTTCCAGACTTTTCCAGAGTGTATCCAGACTTTTCCAGAGTTTCCAGACTTCTCCAAGGTGTATCCAGACTTTTCTAGGGTGCACGGACTTTTCCAATACATTTTATATGTGCTATATATATATATATATATATATATATACAGACCGCTTCAAGCTACTGCGAACATAGGGCGGAAGAAGTCTAATTTGCCAGTGTATGTACATGCAGAGACACCGCACGCCTATCAGTGAAGCAACCAACACTCAGGCTTCCGATCGCCATTCGCTGCCATTCGCCGCCGTTTGCCTTGTATTTAGTACGCCTCTAACCACGGTGCTGTGTGGAGTGTAGTCAATGAAATCGGAATTTGGTCAATAAATACGCAAATTTTTATAACGTAATTTTCTTATTTTTTGTCACTGATAAATAAGAGCGTTTTATTGTCAACTGCTCAGATTTATCAGTGACGACGTGTTACAATGAAAATAATAAGGAGAAACAAAATAAAAGCAAGTTCTCAAAATAAAATAATACATTCTAAAAACCAAAAAGATTCTCCCAGTCAAAAAAAAATTAAAGCAAATGTTCGAAAAGTCCTCCTTGCTCGGCTAGACAATATCCGAGCCTACTATAAAAACCCCTTCTAACGTTTCCAAGCATGTTAGGGGTGATAATTTGAAAAGCTTCTTCAAAAACAGATAGAAGTCATTAGGAGCAAGATCGGGAGATCGAGCTGGCCATAAAATAGTTCCCCGTGTAAAATTTTGTAGTTTGCACCTGAAGACGATCAGAGATTGTACTGATCGAAACGTCGTGTATAAATAAAATATAGACAATGGAAGTCCGAAACACAGAGTTAATTTCAAACTGCCTAGCAGTTGGAATAATGTGCTGCTGCAGTAGATCCAAGTACGATCCAAGCTAGGACCATTCAAATTGCAATTGCCGTTAATAAAAAATGGCCCAATTACGTGTTCCCCTACAATACCCCCCCCAAACATTTAGTTTTTGGGGATACTGTGTTCTTACGTCAAAATACAAATGCAAATTTTCCCTCGACCAATATCGAACGTGTGTTGGGTTATGACGATTTGACCATTTGACCATCTGCACTTTTTCGGCAACTTCGTAGACATCCATTTTTAGTTTTAAAAATGTATTATTTCAATTAAGAACTTACCCATCTGTTTCTCGAGCAAGGCAGAAATAAAACAAAATAATAAAAACAAAATGAATTTCCAAAAGATAACACTGCGGCGTGCTTCGAATCCACCTCGGTCTTACGGCACGGAGAGTAAATTGGACTTGATTCCCCCTATGTTCGCAGTAGCTTGAAGCGGTCTGTATATCCTCGTATACATAAGATTTTTGTCCATTCATCACGCAATAACGGCTAAACCGATTTGTATGAAATTTGATAAGACAATAGGGTGTGACCTGGATCTTAACCTAAGCTACTTTTTATTTAACATTTCGTTTCATAACTATATATGTATGGCACAGAAAATTGAATTTTTCAATTTTTTTTTTGCATTTTTTATGTGATATTTATATATATATATATATATATATATATATATATATATATGTAGTCAAAAATTTTGGCGAAGTTTTTTGGGGGTAGCTCCGAAGGGTCTACTAGGAGTGGGGAGTTGGATCCTTGGGGTATAGTTCTGCGGCACTGAATTCCAGATTATGTTGTCTGATCCAGAAGATGTTGTAGGCACTGGTTGAAGAATTGTCGTTGCGTTTGGAACGTTGGAATTAACTGTATCTGGATAACTATCGAGAAAATCTTCGTTACCTTCAGGCTCGATAACGTCATCATCGGAACTTGAAGTCTGCATATCGCCTTCAGATGCATGTTCAGATTCGGAACCCGAAGGATACCAGTCTGAATCTTCATCCTCACTGTTACGATAAGGATCAGTATCAGTCTCTGACAAGTCCAAATTTTCAGCGATTTCTTCAAGTTCCTTTGGAGTTAATTTTCTTTTGCTCATTCTGAAAAGAAGAAAAACAATTTTTACGCCTACTGGGATAAATCATCCCATCAAAGTAGCCTGCTGGGACATAATGTCCCTCGAAAATAAAATCTACCGTATTGACTCAGCCAAAACGTTATATGGTGTAAACACTAGGCGTGCTAAAGTAGGGGTACTTACATGATTACACACGGTACACAGCAAATAATTAGTCATAAAACAAATACCAAATTCACTAAATAAACGCACTAGGTGCAACCACGTGTACGAAAAATTTGAGGTTATCTCGTTTTATTCGTAAACAAACATACGCTAGATTACTTTGGTCGTTGAAAAGACTGAACTGGCGTTTATATACGTTTATTTGGGATCACTATTCCCAATAGTCTAAATAAAATATGCCGTGGGACGTATTGTCCCGTTAGTCTCGAAAGGGTTAGTTGAGAACGGTGTTGCCCAGGCAAAGCGATTTACGTGCACATTTTAGAGAACACCATCCTTTCAGCCGTCACAGAACTTTACCAAGACCAGTTTATTTTTTAACAAGACAACTGCCCTGCTCATACGGCCAGAATTTGCCAAACTTGGTTTCGAGAGCAAAATATTGAAGTTCTGCCTTGGCCGTGGAAACCCCAGATGCCAATCCTATGGAAAATATCTGGGGTTTAATTTCAAAAAAGCTGGAAAGCTTTAATATTGTGCCGGAAAATCAACATCACTTGGTCCAGTTAATAGTCAATGCTTATGAAGAAGTGACTGGTGAAAATGAAAACCTTTTTGAAATTTTGGCTGATTCTCTACCATGGTATAATTGGTGAATGGCGCAATGACTAGATATTAAAATTTATATGTTTCTATTGTTTTATAATTTTCGTTACAGGTGTGTTTTTTTAATTTTTGTTACAGTTGATTTATGCGTTAGCGTATTATTCTAATATAAAAATTATTTTAGAGAGCAATCTTTGAGGTCAATATTTTGACATTTTAGTACAAGTCTCTCACAAAATATAATCGGGTAGTTAACCATACAATTTAAAAAATACCTATGTTTATCACGTACCACTTTTATGATACCGATAGTGTACTTAATTAGTACACAATTATGACATACCAACTTTTATTAAATCTATCACCTAAGCATAAGGAAGGCGGGCTGTATCTTGGCGCCAAGTCACCTCCCCCTTTTTTAAGTAAAAATAACTTTGTTATCCTTTGAGTAAAAGTATTTGAAGGCGGATCAAATTAGTACATCATTTTTCACAATATCCAGATCAAGTTTCGAGGGGGTGGGTGTAGCTTAACTGAGGTATTTTTTGCCTTTTTAAGTCGGGGTTGATACAACATACGTACTTCAATTAAAACGAAATTGACCAATACCTGGTTTTAATGAATTATAGTGCGTGTTTCTTTGTAATAGGGACAAAAATAGGAACCTATTTTGTAATTGTATAAACTTTTCCAGGACACGTCAATTTAATTTTTGTTTTATGAAAATTATTTTGCCTATTTTTCAATTTTTGGGTAAAATGTATCCCCAAAATTTAGATATAGGTATAGGTCAAGTTTTTTGTATTCTTAATACGGCGACCCAAAGTAAAATAGTGGTAGGGTAGATCCGGCTTCCCTGAAAAAAATGCGTCAAAAATGATCGGTAATCGGACCCGCCTGATGACCGTTATCTGCCAGAGAACAATTTTTGTATGAATAACCCATTTTATGAAGAAAATATCAATACTTGTTATATGAGCTGCAATAGTTAGTTGACTTCAATGGATTAGATCCACCATCATTTTTTTTAATGGTGTCCAACCACCCTATAAAAAAGTGATAAAATATTAAAATTTCTCAGTACCAATTCTTATTTACCATAGATATCGGATCTTATATTTATGAAAAGGGAATTGAGTCCCAATCCATTCACTGGGTTGGTCTCTATTGGTTGCAGGGGGTTAAATTGCATAATGTTTTTATTCCTAAAATAACAGAATTTTGTGTGTTATGGTGGAAATTATAAATACTATAGAGATCTCCAAGAACATGCTTTTGATCAGAATCTACTTAAAGCCTAATTCTGACGGTGCAAGTTGTCGCGGCCAGCCAAAAGTTGCATAGACTTTTGAAGTTGCAATTATTTTTTCTAATAAAAAATGGGTTTTAAAATGGTTGTTTTATTATATTGTATAGGAACAGTAAAGGCTGATGGTTCATGCTTAAATTCCTTTTCCTTAACTTTACTTTAATGTTGTGTAATGTCTTTTGTCAGAATATTTGGGGTTCCACAAATGTGGAAAACCTTTCACCAAATCCATTTCTGTAATAACTACTGCTTGAAATATTTAAAAAAAAAACAATCAATTTTTAGGTTAAAAAAGTCAACAAATATTTGGTCGGCCGCACGTGCGTGTTATAAGCATCCCAGCAAACACAAATCGTCGGCATTGAATCGGGCCAATGACGACAACGTGTCGGCATCGGCGACTACACTCTGGTCCGATGTTGGTCAGATTGCGATTTTCAGTTTTCGGTCAATAATCGGCAACTGACGGACGTCCACATTACTACAGTCGACTTTATGCCGACACCACTTTAGGGCCGACGACGGTCCGATTGGAACTTTTTTTAATCGGACGAGAATCAGCAACTGACGATGGCCCGATTGACTATAGTCGACATTATGCCAACGCAAACCTAATCTGCTTTAGGGACGATGATGGTCCGATTGGAACTTTCTTTAATCGGTCGAAAATCGGCAACTGAAGATGGCTCGATTTACTATAGTCGACTTTATGCCAACCCCTACTTTCTGCTTTAGGGCTGACGACGGTCCGATTGGAACTTTGTTTAATCGGACGAGAATCGGCAACTGACGATGGCGCGATTTACTATAGTCGACTTTATGCCTACGACCACTTTATCTGCTTTAGGGCCGACCATGGTCCGATTGGAACTTTGTTTGATAGGTCGAGAATCGGCAACCGACGATGGTCCGATTACGTCACCTTAAAATTTTTAAGCTACTTAATATTTTCTTCCTAGTATGTAGAGATGGCGCTAATGTCACTATGTTTCCTGTAAAGTGGAAGATAATATTATATATATATATAATAATGAGCAAAGATATTTCAAAACTAGAATGCGGACTTGACAAGATGGTGGTACTTCTCTACAAGAATCATCTCTTCTACCACTTAAACCAGCCCGACTGGTTAAGCACCCGCATTATCAAAACTTTGTAGTTTGCCAATGTCGGGCCGCTTTAAGCTACCACCGACGGACCCCCGTCAATCGCCGACGTTGGACCGCTTTAGGAAATCAATGTAGTCGCCGATGTCGGGTGTGTGGTTAAACCATATCGGACCTTAATCGTACGGAGACAGTATGCCGATGTCACCAAAAAGTAAAATTTACCATTGGTCCGGCCGCGGGCTACAGTCTAACGCTGCATCGGCAAACATACATTGGGCCTACATCGCAAAGCGAACAAAAAACACTGCTGGTCCGATGTCGTAAATCGACGTCGTGCCGATGACGACAAATTCGGTAATCGACATCGGACCGACGAAGGCCCGAGGGAACCGTGTTTGCTGGGATGTATTTTGAAACGACAAGTGGCTTAAAGTTTTTTAAACTTTTCTTCGCAACAAGAAACAAGGAAGCTCATTGTAGTTGCTGTTCTCCATCTTCAAAGTTTACTTGTGCTTTTTTTGAAGCGTGCACGTACGTCATTTTTAGGTACCTAGTTTACTTACACCATGGCTTCCAGTTTAATCGTAGTCTTGTTTTCCATTTTGAAAAAAGATAAAATATTTCAATATTTTTTTTTTAAATATAATGACAGGAAAAAGTATGACATTTTCTAACCTAACCTAGACCTCTGTAAACTTTTTTTTTTAGTACAGGGTGATTTACCATATTTTCCACTAAAAAAAACAGAAAATCAAAAGATCTTGGGTGGAAATAACGAAAATTCAAACTTGGATGAGCATCCCACAAGGAACACACAAATGACTAAAGCGAAAAGAGAAATGATTACGCGATTACGATTATGAGTAATTACCACAACCACTACGAAGTGTTAAATAAGCGTTCCAAAATATCCCTATTGTTTACTTGGTTGCAAACAAAAGATTAAAAAATTTATTTTGGAAATTTCTTCGATACAAACAACAACCTTCAGCAAAATTTAAATTTTTAAGAAGTGGTCAAAAGCAAAGTTAAAAGAAACGGAACTCTCTTTGAAAGAAAAGGAACCCTCTTTAAAGGAAAAGGAACCCACTGTTTTGAGGTAATTATTTATTGATATTAAGCTTAAATCATATCATACAAAAATTGTTTGTATATTTTTTTTTTTAAATGTTCCGTGTGTAATTCATGGTATTTCTTTCTAGGGTGTTTGGAGTCGTTTGAGATTACGTTTAGTTCATGTTTGGTTTTCCCGCAAGAAATTGTGTTTTGGATAAACCGGAGTTGCCCACACGTCTTATGCGTGTTCTCCATAATAACTGAGTGTTCTCTGATCTCTTCAACGTGGAATCTTGGTGACCCATTTATTTGTCTTGCGAAATTTTAAAAGAAATTTGTAGTAAAATGTTCAACCGAAGATACTTACGTCAATTCAGAAGCGTAAATTGTCAGTAAAATAGGTTATCTTGTCAGGTTAATTTCAGGGCACTAGCTTGTGAGGTTAATTTCAAGACACTAGATCTGTTTGATGACGGATACAAACTTCAACACTTTTCGGCAATAAAAATCTTAAATATTCAAAAGCAGTCTCATTTAACCTAATTAAAAAAGAACTCATTTTCGTTACAGCAAAAAAGATTTCACCGCCACGTTTATTTTGTTATTAAATCTGTTGTAAATATTTTAATAAAGTTTTTAAATTTTTGGTTATTAGTGTTACACACGGTAGGCCCATTGATATACTGAGTTAGTATGTCGATGGGTGGTTTCCACCGTTTATTTCCTGGAAAAACCTCAACCCTGGAAAATAACAACAATGTAGTTGAAAAACTTTGGTTAGTGACAATAGTAAAAAAATCTGTAAAATATTAAAAAAAAAACAATTTTTTTAAATAGACAACATATTATATTGAATAATATAATAATTTTAAACTAACATTTCTTAATCAGTACACTAATCTTAAATGACTAGAAAAAAAAACTACTATACAAAAAATATTTTTTAAAAATATTCTTAACATTAAAGTCGGTAAAGATTCTAGTTTGTCAACTTCTTAATAGTTCACAAGTACTAAAAATCTTCGTCCTTAAACTGGCCTATACATGGTAAACCCTAATATATCCTATTAGGTACTTACTAAATATAAATATTTAATTATTTTTGGCCTATGTCTCAAAATAGACCTTATCATTATAGTATTCTTTGTAAATCAAATTTATACAAAATAAAATACAACAAATTATCTAGCACCAAGACATATTTATGTAACTGAAAATTTTATTTATATCTCCTATAAATTGTACAATTTTTACATATTACTTTTTTTATATAATAAAATAGTCGAAACAAATTTTTGCCTGCAAAATTTGTTTAAAACTTTTTGATATATATACTTTTTTTAACGGACCATTTTAGGTAAGGGTTTTAAAAAATATATTATAGAAAAAGGTGTGTACAGGAATTTTCGAAATATGAACCGTACAATCCTTATAAACACTATTTTGTTAAGGCCATAGTTTCTCCCCAGATATTTAAGAAAAAACTACAATTGGCAAACGTCTTTTTTCGTAACTTTACCAGGGCGCCCAGGGAAAACTAAACATCAGAAATAGTTGAAATTTTGCACGACTGTTCATTTTAAAATGCTGCAGAAAAGGTCCATGAAGTGGCCTAATTGCCAGCCCCACGGGCCCACGCCTCTTTCTCTAGCTACTACTAACAAAAATATTATGGGAAGGGAAAGGATTTTTCTAAATTTTTGTAATTTGTGATAACATCTTTCTCGCACTTTTCAAACGCGATTTTTTAAAAAATTGGAGTTTTCCTCTGGATTACATTATTCCTTTTTATATCCATCTGAGCGAAAAAGTAGGTTTCCTTTTTTCTCAAAGCTTGGGCACCCCGGCCAAGAAAATCAATTATCGATAAATCTTGCTTTCCAAGCGTTTCTGTTTCATCAATAGACACTTAAAGTAAATATTTCAACGCATCGGTATCGGTATATCTCACGCGTTCGATACAAAGCCAAAATACACTACATTTTTAACTTGCTCATGCTATGTTTCGAACGATGCCCGCTTTTTTGACGGGTGCGATGACACAACAGCTGATTCCACTCGCTGCATACGGAAGGATGTACGTAACGTTACGGACCCACGAACCTACGCAACTTCAAAAAAGCGGGCATCGTTCGAAACATAGCATAAAGAGTATTTTGGCTTTATTTCGAACACGATAGGTATACCGATACCGACGCGTTGAAATATTTAAGTTAAAAAGGGTTGTAATATAGATCGCAGAACTGTTTCGGTGTTCGGTAGAGGTCATTTGGCGGATTTACTGGCGTTTTATGGTAATTATCGAAAATGTTGCTAAAAGATCTAGATCTAGATCGTAACTATGACCTTAAGGTATAAAATAAAATAATTTAAAATTAAAATTAAACTGTTCGTTTTTTTGGAACAGATTGACTAAACTTGAGGACTAGCTAAACATCACGTGACGCGATGTTGTAACTTTTACTCTTTGGCAAATCGTAAAAAGCGAAAAAGTTTTTTTTTTCGCATACAAAATTACATTCTACTTACATGTTTATAAGCTATCAGTTTTAATAACGAAATAAAAACAAAGACAATTTGTGTTGTGTGCGTTTTTGGTATTAAATAAATTATTTTATACCATTAAAACTGATAGTTTTTTTTTTAACAAAAAACATTATAAATTCGAAAAACAAATATCTCACGATTTCATTCAGTCTTTACTCAAAAGTAAGCTTTTTTTGGAAGCACTTTTAATAAGTATTAATGCAAAAATTTGGTATTTTCATCACACCGGTTTAATGTTTTTAATTACGGGTGCCACTTTCTGCATATTAATAAAACCAATGAGTAGATATCACATAAAACGTGGTGAATTACAATTTCTTAAATTAAATTTTATTTACCCTCAAAATAACCCTGTATAATTAGGATATGGTGCAAGTGGACCCCATAACCAAACAATAAAACTTAACACTTTTGTACCAAATTATCGAACTAAATGAATGCAGAGAATCTTACGACTTATACGTGCGTATTACATCCCTAATAACGGCCCTGCACAATGGACAGTGGCCGCCCCCTTTTCCTCTCCATTGTTGGAGGGCGCATTCGTAGCACATACACATGTGTCCACACATATAGAGAACCGCATCGATTTGGTTTTCGTAGCAAATGGTGCACTCCATTCCGGCAGCCAGGGCACCAGCGGCGTTTTGCTCGGCCCAAGACAGGGGGGTTGAGTAGCTGCTCGAGTCCGAAATCGGCTGTAACGAAGAGAAAGATCTATTAGATTGGTTGAAAAAAAAGTTTTTAATGTTCGTTATAACGTGCAAATCCTTAAGGTAAAAGGGAGACCTAAACCAAATAATTTTTTCAAACTATATATGGGACTGATTCCACTGTGGTTGGTTTTTTCAAAAGACGTGCGTTTCGATATGAACAGGGTGCAGATCACCCTAATGATAGCCAATGTTTGACGAGAGCATGGCACTTGAAAAAGGGGGAAGATTTTCTGTTTTTTTTTTAATTCCAGGTATTTTGTAGATTATTTACCGAATATTTCTAGATAGACATCAAGCTTAAATAAAGAATAGTGTGATAATGAAATAGCAATTGTTATGAGTTTTAGCAAGATAAATTATCAGGATTTGTGATTAAAAATCACCCTTCTCAGCGGGCGATTTTCGCTTATTTATCAGGTGAAAACAATCATCATGGATGAGGTAAATAATCAGGGGTATATTTCGTCTTAAAATTTTAGCAAATTTTTGTATAAAAGCGCAAGAGGAAGTGAACAGGCAGACTACTAAACTTACCTCAACGTACTGCGCACTACATCCCGACATCATGGTACCGCTGGACACCAACGCAGATGTAGTCGGTACGGTTGGCATAACAGGTGACATAGGCGAAGGCGTACTGACCGGGTATTGATGATGCGCGACCTGTTGACTCAATTGGTGATTAACGTGATTCATGGCTGACGCGGGCGGTAAAATGACGGATAATACTGCGCCGCCGTTCGCGGAGGGTTGAACCTGAATGTCTGCCTGGGGGAAAACCAGGCGACCGTTTTGGCCTTGACGGGTGACGACCTGGAACAAGAAGGAAAACCTTAAAATTGTGATCTATAGAATATAGTATTAAGTATTATAATAGGGTGAAAAAAGTTTAATATCCGGACTCAAAAACTTTTACCATTTTGAACAGCCAGACTTTCAAACTTAAGAATTCGATACCAAAATTGAGAGTTTGTGAAAATTCAAGATGGCGGATATTTTAAAAAATAAGTATTTTTGAACCCCCCTGCAATTATTTTATGTGCGCTACTGGTGAAAAAAAGTTTTGCGTGTCAAGCTTTAGCTTTCCCGAGTGTACTAATGTATCGTTTGATAAAGTTGGGTAAGAAATAAGAAAGTTATGAATTGTTCAAACGAGTGCGTTTGTTGAACCAAATTTAGTCAGACCAAAAAAAAATCTTGAATTTTTCGAAAGTTTTTCACATCGACGTAAAGTTAGTACATCGATGGTTTTCCAATAAATAATGTCAATATTCAACTAAAACTGCGAAATTTTAAAACCTTGCCTTTTCAAAATAGTCACACTGAATTTGTTTAATCAAACGCACTCATTTAAACAATTCATAATGTTTGCTATTTCTTATGGTAATTTAAGGCCTAAAATATTTTAGCCTAATTTAAGTGGTAACGTTTTTGTTTATCGGATTTTTGGTACGTTTTTCACATTTTTAAGCCATATTTTTAGCAATAATGTATAGTTTTCTTTCGAATATGTCGATTCGTAGAATAAAAAACCCCCTTTTTCAGTTTTTACTGTTTTTTTTAGCGTTTAAAAAAAGTACTGTCAAAAAATATTTTTTCTCTGTAAAAATAACAACTATTTAGGGACGTTGAAAAGAGAGAGAGAGCGGTAATAAAAAAGTATTTTAGATAAAGATAAAGATAATTTAACGCCAATGTTTGATCAAAATTTCGAAATTACTGTTTTGTCATCTGTCTGTCATCTTCAGTGGTGTTGTGCAAAAGATTTTCATTTTGCCATTTTTAACAAAAAAAGGGCAAAAATTACAATTTTTGCGTGTAATACATAAGTATTAGTTAGTCTTTAAAATTACCAAAAAACGGATTCTACTTATTATCTACAGGTATTTTTCAAAAATATCTTAGGCGCCATCATGTCCGTATCATCACTAAATGTTAACAAACAAAATTGAATTTGTTAAAACCCTAAATATTATAAAATGCAACGAGCTTAACACTTACCGCACCCGACGAGACAGGTATCATGTCTCCACTTGATGTTACCGGCACAACGCTAAGCCTGCTGCCGCCGGTGGACTGATGACGTTGAATTGGCACGTCAATCTGCGCGTTGAGCGAATTGACGCTTTCACTACAGGGCGTGGACCTCCTGTCGATTTGGATGTTGCTGGCGCACCTTGAAGGTGACGGTACTGCGGATTGCCCGCTCAGCACTCTTATTCGTTGGGTGGAACCGTAGACATCAAAAAAGGCCCATAACCTGAAACAATTGAATATTATAAATAAATTAAAAATGCCTTGAACATCAACAATATCGGGAGGTAAACAATTTTATTTTTTCTAGTCACAAAAATCAAAATATTTATTTAAATCCTACCCAAGAATTTTCCCTAAATTTGATTTTTGATAAGAGCAAAAAACTCTCAGGGTGGTATTTACTAGACTAAGGCTTAGGACTATGGGACGCATGTCGTTTGTAATCTAATTATGCGGGTTTTTCTTTAAACTTAATTAAAACTTACTATAATCATTACCAATTTTGATAAATAAACTGCTATTTATTTATGTTATATAAGTGATTTGGCAAGGGAAAACACAGGGTTAACCAATATTTCAAGGAAAAAATAGAAAAACGAGAGAAAACTAGTAGTTTGCACCTCAAGACGATGAGAGATTGTACTGATAGAAACGTATAAATAAAATATAGACAATGGAAGTCCGACACAGAGTTTAATTTTAAAATAGTGATTGTTTTAAAATTTAAAGTAGATGGTCTACCATATACCATAAGTTTACTCAAAATACCACATCCCGTGTCACTTTGACAGTTCTCAGATTTCTTGTTTACCCAGATTTTATTAATTTTTACGAATTACCTGGGCGGTTTTAAGAAAAACTGGCTTTACGCGTTAAAAATATCTTATCAATTGAGTTATTGTTCGGCTGAAAATCAATTTTTAGATACCCATGTATGTCAACCTTCAAACCAAACTTTCCTTAAACTATAGTCCTTAGTAAATATCGCCCTTAATGTTGTAAGAAAAAACGGCCCACAATAATGTTTAAATTAAATATTTATAAAAATATAATATGCAAAAATATTACCTAACCTTACCTTAAAGTTTGATCCACATGGATAACAACTAAAGGTGCACCTCCGTTACGACTAATTTTGACCTCTCCGCTTTGAGAAATACAAAAACTAATTTCGTCTCCTTTATTTAAATTTCTGGCGAAATCCCTGGAAATTACCCAATATTCCGGACGGTCTAAAAGGAAATTGGAATCGTCGGGAAGATCGGCAGGGGTAAGGTTACCCGGGTCGCAAGAAGTAAGACCTGGAAAAAGAACACAAAACATTAATAATAAGGTAGCGGCATTATAGATACAATTATTAATTAAAGACTACAGGGCTCAAAAGGATCCAACTGCATTGTAGATTGTTTTTACCAAATTAATAGATTTTCAAATATGTATCTGCTGAAAGTGCAAAGATTCTTACGGTATTTCAATTTCTGCCCGGTACCACTTTAAAAAAAGATTTCTTAACAAAAACCCGATCGATATAAAATTTATGTTCACATTCCAAAAGCAAAAATTTTAGCTTTTATAATGATTAAATACCAATCGATGTTTAGAATGGGATGTTTTAAAATAAAACTTTATTTGGAAAGACTAATTCTATCTAAAACATTGGCCTTACCTAATCCTAGACATCCCTGGAACATAGGCTCGGTAGCTAAAATTTGTACAACTATCCTCTCTCCTAATTGAAGCGGTCTACCAGTGAACACATATCCTTGACAGAATTCGGTGTCTGTACGCATGGCAACGCTCCGATTACCATTGACAAATCTGTAAAAAAATGGTTTATTAGATATCTTTTAGTTAATTTTTTTTTTAATTCATTATTTTTGTTAATAAGGCAAGGGGTAGCCACCTATTGGAATTTTATATTGATTTTTTTTTATGGTAAAACATAAGGCAATTTCGGCAAGCTTTCCTTGGTATACTATTTGGTTAACCAATTGATACCTGTGACGCCATTCGGTAGGGCAAGAGGAACGAGCCTTAACCAAATTTTTTTATTTGTTTTATGTGGTTATTTTCCTATTTAAGTTGATTATTTTCCTGAAGAAGATTTAAGAAATGGCTAATCTGTTCTATTCAAGAATATTTGTCAATTGGTGTACAAATTTTTCATCACTTGTTCACCTCTCCAACACACGTAAACATTAGAGGGAAATATTCACTTTTGAGTATAACCCTTCGGGTAACTCTCGTATCGGTCGTTAACAACTGAAAACAACAAAAATTTCAAATCCACCTTATTTCTTTAAATTTCTAAAGCAGGACCAAACGAACCTACTCTATACCAAACTACAGAACCGTGCTACATTCCACGGTACGCAATTTGACATACCAAAAAGGATACCAGAGTCACGGTGCCGTCATCATTTTTGTATCCGAAATCGGTTGGTAAGTATTTCACAGACTAGAGTTGAGCTAACAATAATGCTAGGTTATATTTAGCTATGACATAGTTGCGTTTTTTTCCGTTGCGTTGCGGTGGAAATGTTGACATCATCCCGCCAAACCAACACCAAACGTTGCAAATAAGGTGAAAAGGTTTAAAAATACGTTTATATAAGCAGTTTCAGCAAGGTGAAAATAGATTCGAATTTTTATCTAAACACAGAATGATCGATGTACTCTTTTTGTAATTATGGTTTTTGCTTTTTGTTGTTGCGCCGTCAAAAACTCAAAAGACGGTTAAGTAGTAACAGTAATTGCGCAATCGAACTTTTTACTCGAACAGATCCAAAAGGTTTATTTAATGTAAACGTGGTTGTGATCGAGACAAGTCGTGGATATGCAACTTGTAATGCTTGTTTGTGTAATGAAGGTTTCCGAAATATTTATATATGGCTATCTTTGTTTGACTTGTTGGTTATTATGTAAGAAATAATAAAAAGTGTTTATTAAAATATAAAGTGATGTATTTAAATAAAACCAAAATCAACACACAAAGCCCATTTGTTATCTGCAATTTTACTGCTTTTTTTCTCTTTGTGATGTGTTCCTTTTACCAGTTTTTAAAAATTAGCGATTCTTATTGGCCTCCTTTGATAAAAATTTAAAGTCCCGTCAGAATAAACATCTTTTAAGAGCAAGACGACGAGTCTTGAACTATTTTGGCCGCATCAGGCAACTGCTCTTGTAAAATTAAAAACTAAAAAATTCTAACAAAAAAATTTACCCGCCATCGACTGCCAACAACTTTGAGAGCTGGTATGTTCGGGAAATGCTTCTTTCCTTTACCAGTAGCATGACAAAAACGAGACACAATGAAAACAACGCCGATTTCCCATAATATTCAGAGATACCTGTTTTTGACATAGGCACCTGCACCCATAATAAATCAAGGATGACCTACATCACCTACAAAAATTTTGTTATGATGTAGATGTTGAGGTCCTGATCACACTTTAAATTGACCAAAAAAAAAATCGTACGACTAGTTTCGAAGATACAGGGGTTTATTTGATAGTGCTAATAAATAAACGAAATGTGAATATTAGCATAAAAATTGGTTTTGGCTGCAATTTTGCTTTCCACAAGAGTTCACACAAAAAGTCATTTGGTATACCGGGGATCATTGAAAAGTTCCCAAAAACTTATTAGTAAAGTATTAATTGGTTTTTGTAATGGTACGAAATAAAAAGAAAATGTCAAAATTCAATGAAACATATTATTTGTACACCATAAGAATTTTTATTACGGGGATATTCTAAGAAGCACGTAAATTAATAAGAATTTTATTTCATGCTAGTACTTCTTAATAAGTGTCCCCGTTATACCAACTGACAGCACTAATTTTTATTTAGTCGCATAAATTCTTCTCGCCAGAAATATTGCCACAAGAAACAAGATTTTGCAAATATTAACATAATGATTGATTTGTGTACCTTCTAGAATAGAATAGAATTAATAGTAATATTTATTAGTTTTTGACATTTTCCATCGCATGTTTTTCCTATTTTGTAATGTGGTAATACGTTTTAGTACTTCTTGAGTATCCCCGGTATATAAACTGAATTAATTTTTATTTATTAACATTAAAATTCTGACTGATTTATGTACTTCTTGCAATACCCTCGTAATAAAAAATATTAAGGTGTACTACATACAAATATTATTTTTCATTGAATTTTGGTATTTTATCTATATTTTGTTCTATACAAAAAAGAAAAACAATTTAATGCTTTACCAATAACTTTCTGGTACTTCTCAAGGCTCCCCGGTAAAACCAATTTTTTGTGCTAATATTCACATTTGGTCTATTTATTAGCACTATCAAATAAACCCCTAGGGCCTGATTTATGGAAACTAGTCGTCGATCAGGACTTCAACATCTACAACATACCAACATTTGGTCTAATTCCTGTGCCAACCAAAGTCCCATGTTAAGTGTGCCCTCTCCTTTGACAATATTTGCCATATTTACCGCCTCACAAATGTTTTTAAGAATAAACTTGAAAATTGTTTAAAAACACGTTTTTTAGTCTCGTGTAAACACATCTTAAGCAAGTTTTTTGGGCGATGATGCGTTGCTCACCTTACATTCCTCCCTCTAGTCCTATGCAACGGCACCGCCTGAAAATTGACGTGTGGCGACTGATACCTCAGCAGTGGCAACGACAAATCTTGACTACTATCCCTATGATTTTGCGCGTCCCGAACCTGTGACTGATGGTGCACTATCTGTTGGTGAGCAGTTTGTTGCTGATGTGGCAACGGTTGGTTTTGAGGTAGGGCTGATTGTAGGTGCATCTGTTGCATGGGGTAGGTGATTCGTTCGACCGGGTCGGGTTCGATTATTCTTTGGTGGTTGGAAGACGAGCTAAAAATGATTAAAATTAAAAACCTTAAATTTATCTCATTTGCTGTGGGACATAACTATTTTGAATAAGAAGCAACTGCAAGAGTTGTTGGATCAAATTGCTGCCAAAAGTTTTCACTTGGGACTTAAATGATGGAAAAACAAAATGGATGGTCATAACCAAGGAAAAGAACATCAGATGCATATTAGTAGTCGATTCGTGCAACTCAAGAAGATTTGGATCTCTTATCTCTCTCAGATTGATGTAATTAAAACAAGATAATAATGGTATGGTATCTCGCAAAAACGCGCCTTTTGATGTCGCAAAAACGCTCCTTTTGATTTCGCAAAAGCGCGCCTTTTCATGTCACAAAATTAACCTTAAAAAATCTTGTTTGTTTTGTTATTATAATTGCCAAAATAAATTAAAATTGTTTTTTTTGTTCTAAAAACAGCTGTATTATAATCACTATATAAAGAAATTAATAACAACATTATAGAAAAAACCTTATGGGCAAAAAAGGTTTATGAATGAGTTCATAAGAATATTACGGACACCAATTTATATAACTATTGTGTGTGAGTTCCCAAGTTTTGATAAGTGTTTCTCGAAATATTTTCAATCTTATCTTATATAAATTTGTTGTTGGTTTATTAAGTTTTATAAGTGGGTTGATAGCAACATTTTAAAAACCAATCTATTATATATCTTTAATTGATAGTTACTTACGGTTTTATAGGTGGGTTGACAGAAAGATTTCAAACATCAATTTATATAACTTTTGTCACTGATGACTTATATTTTTATAAATGTGTTGGTGGAAACATCGTTAACACCAATTTATATAACATTTGTTACCGATGACTTTAATTTTTATAAAGATGTCCCTGGAATTATTGTTAACGCCAGTCTTATGTTACTTTAGGGTACCATCAATTTACAGCCTTTAATAAAACAAATATACAAACTCAATTCTTGTAGGACACTTCTAAATACCCTAGGGTATCAATGGAACCCTCTTTATAATAATTATATAAATATCTGTCACCAGAAGTTTCTGAAAATGCTCATTGGGATGGATACCCTTAAAGAGGAAGTTTAAATAAATTTAATTTCTTACCGAACATTGTTCCACTGATGTCTGTGATCGACAAATTCAATAGCGGTGGAGTTCCCATAAACGTCAATCAATGCCCATACAGGTCCTCTAGTTTCTACGCCGCCAAAAAAGATGCCTTTTTCTTCACCGTTAATGCCAAAATGTACATCACCCGTTGACGTAACGTAGTAGAACAGAAGCGTGCTCTGACTACAGAACCTAGAAAATAAAAATGATGTTAGTTAGTTTTGACTTTAAAAAAATCTGAGGAAAACATCAGTGTCTAATAAAAGTCGGAATAAAAAAATAGTGTTTCTCTTACCTTTCTGGCAATGCTTTTGCCCAGTATCCAGGCTTATTTGTGAGATCTGGGCATGCATACTTTGGCAGTCCATATCTAAGTCCTGTGGGGTCATTGGTCGTAAAACCGAATCTAATCACACCACTCCAGTTGTTTGAGATTTCCAAGAATTTTATACAGACCTGCAAAAAAAAAATTAAAAATTAAAAAAATATATTATACAGGGTGTCTTAATTGCCATGGGCCACTATTGCTATCTCGGTAACTATAAGAACTACAAGGTTGGTCAAATTAGACAAAATGTGCAGTTTTTGGGGACATTGAAAATCTGGTTTCAGATTAAAAAAATAAATATTCTATCCCGAGGTACGGGGGTTTTTCGAAAAACTGCAGAAAGATATGTTATCAAATAGCTCAGAGTATAATTTTTACAAAAATTTAAGAAAATCTGCTAAGTTTAGTTTTCGAGATATTAACATCAACTTACTTTTTTTAAATACGGACCTGTATTTTTTATTCCGTTTTCTAAAATCTCCCTTTTTTATAATTTTAGCGATGTATCACATCTCCATATTTATTTGCATTTTAATGGTAAAAAATGTTTATTTATGTTTTTTCACACTTTTGCCGTTTTATCAAAGGTGGGTTAGAAAACCAAAAGAAACAATTGCTTATAGCCTATGTTGCGTAATTCGTCAAAAAGTGAAAAATTAGATTTAATTTTTTGTTACGCACAAGCATTTCGAAATGCTGAAAGAGCGCTTCAAATGTATCAAAATTCGTAACCCGAAAGGCGCGTACCAAATCGAAAAATTAAATTACAAGTCTAGGCCGAAATTTTTCACTACACGGATTGAGTACGGTGTTGCACGAATCATTTGAATATCCTTCCAAACGGGGAGCAACCGGCAGAGGACGGGGAAGATGAAACAAATATCAATAGAGATTTTGAGAGAAATTGAAAAAGAAAGTTTAGTTTTAAAAAACGTGTTAAAATAATAATAAATACATCAGTCTGTTTATGTTATTAAAGCAGGCAATTGTTTTATCGGTCGTCTAAGCCACCTCTGACGTTCAATTTTTTTTTACACCCAATAAAACTTAAATTTTATTTTTTTATCATTAAACCTCAAACAAATATGGACATGTGATACATAGTTAAAATCAGAAAAAAAAATCTTTAAAAAAATGGAATAAAAAATACAGGTCCGTATTTAAAAAAGTAAATTTATGTTAATATCTCGAAAACTAGACGTAGTTCTGAAAAACTAACAAATTGAAGAACGTTAAAAATGCGAAAACATTTTTGCAAAATTTTTGGTAAATACTTTTTGAGATAATTGATAAAATAGATTTCAGCAATTTTTCGAAAAACCCCCGTATCTCGGCAGAGAATATATTCTTTTACAATCTGAAACCAGAATTTCAATGTCTCCCAAAAACTGTACATTTTGTCTAATTTGACCAACAATAGTGACCCATGGCAATTAAGACACCCTGTATATGCATTTTATCAATTTTCACATAACCAATTTTATAACAATGCCATAATATTATAAATGCGAAAACGGCTGAACCGATTCAGATGAAATTTGGTAAGAGTAACTTGGATTGAAACATTTCACATTTCACTCAATGAGAGCTCTCAAACGATATTTTATTTTTTTCGCGGCAACGTCTCCGTCATAAGTTGGCTTGAATGAGAACTAGAATATCCTATTGGCTGTATAAAAAATCTGGGGGGAATAGTATTGCTACAAAACCTACCTTTTCATTGACCTTGACAGGTCTCGAACTGAACGCAATTCCTTTGCAAAAACTTTCAACTCTTTTTGCAACTGTCCCGTCCCTGGATATTCTAATATTTTCTCCGTGAACGTTGTGGAAGAGCAGCGGAGGGAGGTTGTTTGTCCCTGCTGAGGAAGATCGAGAGGCTGTAACCAAAAAAAAAAAAATTAATAAAAATTGCTTAAAAGATAAGCATGGTGTAACTGTTAAATAATGCTATTAAATTTAAAAATTAACTAAATCAAATTTAAACATTCAAACGATGCCAGTTATATGGGTTAAAAACTGTTAAAAATGATTTTTTAACTGCGCCACCGCTACTGCATTTGAATATTTCATAGCCCATATTCTCTTCGATATTTTTTTCAGAGCAGCTGCCCATCATGTTCTTTCTCTGACCGAAAGTATTGAGTTTTAAAATAAAAATAATTCCCTTTATTATATGTAATTTTTGCAAGCGAAAGCATATGCTCATAAGACATGTACGGCATGCAGTTTTCGACCTATCGAACACCAGGTGTCTCAGGCGTTTCTAACTGTGCAAGAGGGGTGAAATAGGGACTCTGAAGCAACAGCTGTTTCTGTAAAATGCCCTTTATTATACGTAGGGTGGAAGAAAAATCATAGATAAGCTAAAAAAACAAACAAATTATATACAATTGTTTTATGTGGAATCTTTTTTGGCAAAAACTCAAACTAGCATAACAGGTGAGACATGCAGTTTTCGATCATCAGTAGGTACTTATTTGTTGAAGTGATAAAAGGCTAAAGACTTCATGATATCTTCTTCCAACAGACAATGACAAGAAAATATATGAAACGCTGCTATAAATTAATTCCTTTTGGACTTTGAACTGGTAAAGCTAAAAAAGAGTTTCTGGGGATTCAAAAAAGAAACAGGGCTTCGATTAGTAGTTTTTTTTGTCAGTATGAGCGTTTCGTTTTATTTAAATCATTTATTATATTACAAAATAAATTTAGATCTTTGTAAAATTTGAGTGGCTTTAATTTAATTTTAATGTCAAAAAATATATGTTAAATCTAATTTATTGTATCAATCTATGACTTCGGATATTCCAGGTACAAGATCCGGTCCCGAAAAAAACATTCCCGGATACCTATCCTATATGTCCCACGACCTTTTCACCCCTCTTAGATATATTTTTATTTATTAAGGTTTTTTGTTGCTTCAAGTTTTTTTTGCTTTGGTAGCATATTTTTTTTAAATTATTATCGATTTTTATGCTAAAAAAGGTTCTTTTATAAAATCGGAAACCATAAGGCCTTTTAAGACATATCGTGACCTTAGACTTAGTTCTTTACACTTTTTGGACATTTTTGCCTCATTAAAAATTAAATTAAAATTTTGAAAAACTTTTTTGTTGTTTCTCTTTTTGTTTACCGTCACTTTTTTGAGTCCCGTAGACACTTTTAAATTAATCGACTGGATCATCAACTACCTTCGAACCCCAGATCAGGTATTTTTTTATCGGGTCTTTTTAACCTTCAGTAGTCTAGCCTCCGCGGGATACCGACCCCATCCGGCCTGGTTACTGGCGTGAATTGAGGGATAGGAGCAAGTTACCTTTTACACTTTTCCCTAGTTTTTTTAGCCTATTAAGTTCTATTCAAGGCCGAACACACGAACGACTGAGCGGGGTTTGAACCCACGACACACCGGCAACAAAGTTCCGGATCTTTTTTAAAAATTACAAAATTCTGTAAACAATCTTTTGAGAATTACAATGTTCTATCGAACATAATAGTTTTATTGACCTCTAGTTCTTCATGTTTAATCTAAAACTGGACAGACAAAACATTATACAATATTTAAAATACTAAAAAAACTAAAGGGCCTTGCAAACCAACTTTGAATAAAAAAAAATAATTAAAAAATAATTTGTAATTTAATATACCACCAGACGTGATGCTTACATTAAAAATTATAAAATTAAGGGAAAACTTAGTCTTACAGAAAAGATTTGTGACATAGAGGGCAAAGGGTGAAGGAATAAATCGGAAAAACGTTCTTCTAGAGGTCCTGGGTTCAATTTAATTTTACTGCTTTTTGGTCTCGCAATGCCGTACGCAAGGGGGGCTTCAGTCCCTAAGCCCCAAAAATTAAAAATAAAATTGTTATATATGACTACGTTGTTACTCAAGCACCCCCAGGAATTTCTGCGTTCCGTCGACACTGCGCATAGGGTTGCTTGTAAAATGGTTTAAACCATATTGAGTAGAACTCAAATATGAGAACTGTAGCTTTAGTTAAAAAGCCCTCAACCCCTCTGCCACCTCCGACCTAGTACGTACATATAACAGGAAAAGGATAAAACATTTATTCTTGTAAAGAATTTGAAATCCTGATTTAAAAAAAATATGATTCAAACGCGATCAATTTTAAAATAGTTTTTAATTTTATGCTCTAAAACATAAATTAAACTACAATTTTACATTTGTTTTTAAAATCCTACAAACCGCAACACAGACATTTTCCGACATTTTAAGGGGGTGGAAATTATCCTATGACAGATATATACCCAGGCAAATGTTCGGTTACCACCCTCAAGGGAAATGCATATAATCCTGTCAGTCAGATTATTCTGTACTTAAAGGGGAGGAAAATTAAGTCGTTTTTGCGATAACAGTTTGGTTTAGTTTTAAGAGGGTTAGATAAAATTGAGTATAAAATAATATGGACTTTTTTTAAAAGTATGGTTGGCTAATTCATATAAATTTTTAATTCAATTCCTTCCTTTCTATCTATCCTTAAGGTATAAGCATATGTCACATACAACAAAAAGATGACCAATAAAAACGGGGTGTCTCACTTCTATCCACACTGAGTAGGATGCACCAAGTAAAATAATCCACTACCAAGATTGAAGGTTCTATATGGTCCCCTTATAACATGTATTTTTCAAACATTATTTGAGGAACACAATTTTACCTTTTGGAATACACTCAAATACCTATTACTTTATATAACTATCTCATCTTTAGTCGCCAGTTAATTTGTATATATAACAATTTATTATTCACCCCTCTTATTTTGAAGTTGATAACCTTCCATCTGCGCTTTTATTTAATGCAGGTAGTAGGTATTATCGCATCGTAGGTAAAAAGCTGTTTTTTCACCGGCTTATATATTTGATTAAATGTTTTTCCTACGACCACATATGAAAATGATGAATTTCACACGATTGCATCCTTAGAAAACGTTAAAATTTCCCCCGTGAGCAGAAATTTTTCCACACGTGTGGAAAAGTGTACGATGACGTCACCATACTTTTCCGCAAATATTTTGCAAAGTACTTTTCCAGAAATATGCCAAAAAGCAATTTCATTTGATTTGTGCAAAATTAAAGACCAATTTTTACAAAAATTCGTGCAATTCGTCGGCGTTCGTAGGAAAAATAGCTTACACAACTCGATAGAAAGTAACTTTCTTACACTCGCGAGTAGTTTCACTCGGCTAGCGCCTCGTTCACAACATTCACGCTCGTGTGAAATTTGTCACTTTCTTCTCTTGTTATGTAATATACTAATATACTAGTAAGGTTTCAGTTTTTGTTATCGCCAAAATGCAAGTTTTTGTTATCGACAAAATGCAAGTTTATTTAATCGCCAAAATGCAAGTTTCTGCCTCTCAAAAACTTAATGAATTTGCTGCTTGTTCATCCGCAATTCTGAAACTCCATCCTTCAGACTAATAGTCTGCAAGTCTCCAGGGGATATTTTCATTCAGTGGAGGGCTTTGCACAAATTTAAACACTTGACTGACACGATATACGTGGCTATGCATAACATACCTCCCTCACTGAAGAATGACTATATGGGTAAAACAACACATGGCCGATATTAAACATGTAGTCCGTTGGAATTGGGTGCAAGTTTAGCCATAAGAGTATCAGTTACAGTACGTCGATGGTTACAGCATAAGGCTAGGCTCATGTTTGCAAGAAGACTGACTAGAGATATTTATACGTTGGGGATTATGTCCCAATACATTTATTGAGCTTGTCACTATCATTCCGAATTATTTGTCGTTTCGTTGGTCTAATTCCGATACTGCCATTAAAAAGAGTTACAATGAAGCTAAAATAGAAAAAAAGGAGGATTCGAAAATTATAATTCAGTCACAAAAAAAAATATTGTATTGAAAGCTTGGGAACCTACAAAGAAGCCGAATTTACAAAAACCGAAATACAACTGACCAGAAAATAAAACGTCCGAAACGCAATATGAACGAAAGCAAAACACCCAGAAAATAATGGATACGAATATAGTTTTATAGAATTTTAATTTACTCGATCCTTAAAAGACACGAATATAATTTAACCGATCATAATTTTCCCGAACCTTAAAATTGCTACGTTTTCATGGGAATTGAGTTCGTTCTGCAAACGATTTCAATCCCATACCGTCCATAAAAACGCCTGTTTTTCGAGTATTCAAATCGATTTCAATCTAGATCCGACCCTGAAAATTTTTAGGGTTGGATCAAGATCGTATTGAGATCGAAATACCGATTTTCCATGAAAACGGGGATTGAGTTTACACATGCGTATTACGTCGGATTACCAGACTGCCGCCAAATTAGAGAGAGAGAGAGAGAGAGAGAAATAGAAGTGAAACTGTGGAACCGGCATTCTAAAATTTGGTGGAGTGTATAGAAAAAAGAAGATTAATAACATAACCTTACTTAAATAACTAAAGATTTGTTTTTTTAAAGACTTTAAAAAATTAATTAGGGAAAATAAAAGAAATATTTGGCTCGACAGTGTATGTGCTATGTAGTAGTAATTAAATTAAAAAAAAAAATGTGTGGCAAGGACCAACATCATCTTTTGAATAAAATACATTTAAAAAAAAAGTACCAAAACTCAAAAATGAATATTTGACAACTATGACACATGTCAGCTGCCAAATATCAAAATTTGAAAACCGTTTTCAAATCGATTCAAAATCGATTTGAAAACCTGTCATGAAAACTCATGAAAAAAAAGTTTTCAAAACATATTGAAAACGAATTCAATATCCATGAAAACATAGCAAATATCAGAATTACAAAAGTATCGAAAATAATTGTCTAGAAACGAAAAACAGCCGACCCATAAATTGATAAAAAATAATATGCCCGATATTATGAAAAAATTTGGGGGTAGTGGGTAGTTGAGGGATGTAAAGGGGATAAGTTATATAATTTAATACAATACAATACAATATCAATTGAATTCGCGGCTATCGGTTCAAATCATTTTCGGCCAGATTGGGGTTCTTGAATTTTGTGGTTCGGCATTATTATGTTTCTATTAAATTATTTTCGTTAAAAATATTTTCTGATATTTTGCCTTTCTATAAAAATATGTTTCGTTTAAATTTAATTCTATGCATATATTTTCTAGCGATTTGATTTTCCCGTCATTTCATTTTCGACACAATTTTTTTCGGACCAATTATTTTCTTTTCTTTTAAATTCTGACAAATTAAGTTGCTGCCAAATTTGGTTTCGGGTTTTTTTTTATAGGGACCCGAAGGCTCTATAAAAAGCGTCAAAACAACGCAAAAGTTAAAAAGTCGTCAATCGACTTTAGGATGATAAGCCCCCGTTCTTAGAGCTTCAACGTGTGACCAGCGACACTTTGTTAACCAATAGCAATTAAGCAGCCTCTGTCTCCCCTGTTCTCCCCTCTCTTCAGTCACCACCAGAGTGAATAAGTCATTTGAACGCGTCAACTTTGGAAAGTCAAAGTCATAAGTCTCAAAATACAAATTTATTCAAAATTTGGTAGGTTACACGTGTTTCGCCCACATAGGCATCGTCAGACCTGGTATATAAATCGTTACGTTTGAAATTAACATTTAAAGAACATTACAAAAGTTAAAAAATAAAAAAGATTTAAACAAACAAGTGATTCGTTCTACATTTTACAAAAAAAAAAACAAATCAAGTTACAACACTATATAACAGTTCAAAATAGCCTTTTTGGTACAGGTGTCACCTGTTAATTATTACATAATTGGTATCAAACTCTTGCATAGTCACTTTTGATCGAATCTCTTTCCTAAGCAGAGGGGTGTGTACCTTGATATCAAGCTACACAACCTATAACAAAAAAAACAAAAATCTTAGGAACCGATGGTTTTTGTAAACTAAAAGTACCCTTCTTTAAGAGTACATAATTAGTACAAAATTATGACATACCAACCTTTATTAAATCTATCTCCTATCAATTTATTGCTCTTATTTAAATGCGTTTTATTCAATTATTCACGAAAACCAGAAAAAGACGCTTGTGTATGTTGGGTATACTAAGGGCAACGCCACCTTATCGGAAATGGGTGCGGAATTAAATGAAATCTGGCCAAAACACAAATACGCATGTCCTACGTACGCCAAAATTCTTATGTTAACCGTCCGTACGTTTGCGACGGCAATCCTTAACCAAATATAACGTTCAGTCAACAGTGTGATATAGCGTTATTCGTCGGGCGTTTGTAGCCTGACCAAAAACTATCTATTACGTTGAAGCTCTGAGAATTGCAGATTTACCTTAATTTTACGTATAATAGGATGAATACGTTTCGATATTTTAAAGTGCCGCCATTAAGAAAATCTGATGAATGAACGACTGAACGCTCCGCAGAGCAAACAAAAAATAACAAAGCAAAAACAAAAGGCGCGACAACAGTAATGAGGGAGGCGAACTCCTATACCTTATATCCGGTTGCTATAAGGCCGGAAGCCCTATTCTGATATACACGTGCACAAGTGTTTAAAAAGTGCAACTACCAAAGATCCTATTTGGGCGGGATATACCTTGGAAGAGCATTGGGTTACCAACTATTTGATTAATAAAGCAATCTACGGTTGATTCCCAATCGAATCAGACCAGGTTTTCACAGTGCCTAGTGCTATTGACAATTCTATAACTATGTATATACAATTTAATAGTGAGATTTACTAAGATCTAAAATAGTACCCCCTACAGGTCTAAATATTTACACCTGTGGGGGGTACTAAATTTTAAAACCAATTTCCAAAAAACACTTACCCATACAGAAAAGACACAAAGTTATTGATTATTTTGTATTGTTATTGCATAATACCACTGAAAAACTACTTTTTTTCTCAAAATACAGCATATTTTAGGAGAAAATACCCTAAAACTAATTTTTTTATCAGATTTCAAAATGGCAAGAGGTGAATACGCCAAAAATTTGGCACATAATAGCTTCATTATTTGTGTTTGAGGTTATAAAGTTGGTGATTTTTTAGACCACCTCAGGGGGGTGGTTTAAATTTATAGCCCCCAGAAAGGATTGTTTTGTGGCATCTGGTAATAAGTTATTTTATAATTTCCCTAAGTATCCGTTTTTACAAGGATTAATTTAACTTATTTAATATCCCAAGTTGTTCATTACCCAATAAAACACTTCCTATTTTGTCCAGGAAAACGACCTAGTTTGAACCCGTTTTCAGCATAAAAAAGATATTTATGAGACCACTACGAGGCAAAACAAACATAAGTGAAGGTCACTGATTATGCACGAAAAATATACCAAACAAAAAACCCAAAACAACTATATTAATTTATTTACAAACTGAAACTAAAACATTGAGGTTATCTAAAAGCTCAGTCCTTACTCAAAGCCCACTCATTTCAAAGCTATAGCTTTTATCAGTAGAGCTAATATTTTTAAACTGACATTTCGACAGTGACAGAAATGTAAAAAAAACTTACGTTTAGGTGATTTAATACATTTCATAAATAAAAACACCTTTTAAATAAATACAAAATTAATCTACTCCTTATTTTATTATTACCCATCAAAATCGTTGTGTGACATCAAGTATTAATTGGAAAAATTAATTAACAAGGGTAAGTTTTAATTAGGGTAACATATAACCTCAATGTTAATTTATTCTACAGAGTGTTTACTATTTAAACCCCGCGTGGTTTTCAATTTTTTAATTTTATTTTCTTCTAAATTCAACAAAAGATTGTGTTAAAATTCTTCTTATAAATCAAGCTATGTCCAAAACTCAAGGAGGGTTGGTTTAAAAATGCTTAAAACCAAAAATTTCAAATCCCACCGTACATTTCTAAACGAGATTTATTGAAAAGATAAACAATTTAAGATTGGGTTAGAGTTAATTTGGTCACTATAAGGTTACGGTACTTATGTAAAATCATTAAATATGCAATTTTTTCAGTATCCTAATGATAGAAAATAATTATTTCATGTCCAAAGAAGCAAACTGTAAAAAGAAAAATATCACGAAAATTATCTTTACTTCTGTTTGATGACATTTTACTGTATGAAGGGGACATGCGAAACAATTGCATTTAGATAACTTACTGTCCTTTAAGTAAAGTTAAAGATATTTATAATGACCCCGCCACACTTCTGAAAATCTAAGATCTTTTAACATGCATTCATAAAACGTAGGCTGTTATTTTTTGGCGAAGTAAAAGAAAAATAAGCAATTAAAATTCGATTTAATAGAAACACAGATTTCGTAAATGTTCCAGTATACTCAATACCCATCCAAATTAAAAATTATCACCCCCAACAGACTTCACCTATAAATTAGACCCCCAAAAAATCCCTTGTACAGCCACTAAATAATGCATTTCCTAATAAAAATCCCTACTAAAAGGCTCTTCCTGGTTTTCCTAGTGACACTTCCTAGGGAATTTAGGGGATGGGGGTCTTTACTCTGTTCTAATTCTATCCTAGAAAGTACATTGAACTGAAAAAGGAGGGCGTTATTCAAAAGGACAGATGCGAACGTCTCTTGAGAATGAACGTTCTCCACTTTCCGTGGTGCGCTCACTTCCTCAAGCTAACCCTAACTCATGTTCCTCTCCTTCTAATTTCAGAACAAAAGACAAGGATAAATATATCTTACATTAAATAAAGGATAAACATACCCCAACTAACCTCTTGGATGAATTACAGACAGATGTGTCTAATGCCTTTGGTTCTTTTTTTAAAAAGTCTGGCCCTCGATCCGATAAAGTTTTCTCTATAGAGTTATTTTAGGGTTTAGGGAAAGAAAAATACGTCTATGTGTGGATTTGACTGGTGTTAAGGAGTTGTGTTTGCTTTTCTTATTGATCGGATGTATAAGTGTTTGAACTTTTTTATAGCTTTGAATGTTTATAATCGAAATAATATTCAAAATTTCAAAAATCAAGAGAGGTGTCACGTCCTAAGAGCGATTCCCAGAAGAAAACTCAATTAATAAATTTAACCTTTATGCCAAGTCAAAACTCACTAGAAAATACCATCATTATCCTTCGTCTCAGTCTAAAATGTTTTATAATAACAGGGGCAACTCTTAAAAAATTCCACGTTAAGGCGATTCCTGATGCTAAATTCCAAGAAGTGTTTTTACACACCAACAATTACTAATTCTACCGGGCAGCAAATTCTCATAACTGTGACAAGTATAAAAAAGAAATCAAACAACTAGTGGCTAAAATAGTGCTTTTTTTACAAGCGTTGGTTTAAATATCCAGCGCAGCGAGGTATTTAAAAAAAGAGTTTAGCCGCGAGTTGTTAATTTTTTTTTATACCTTTATCAAAAAATCCAAGAAAAACAGGAAAATACTTTTAAAAATCTCGAACGAAAAAAACTTCTCGCAATACACCATCTTTACACTATAAATCAAGGCGGCTGGTAAATGAAATAACAATCGTTTCCATAGCGATGTGTCTTTTTACTCGGTGACGTTCAATTTGATATTTTGACGATATTTTTAAATGATTTTTTTCGTAAATACTTGGTGAAAACTGGCGGAAATGGCTTAATTATTAGGCATGAATAATTAGATTTTTTCAATATTACTATTTTCCGCTATTTCTCTTTAACTTTAAAAAACGTTACTAAAAACTAAAATCATGTTTTTGATGAAGGTATAAAAAATAAATTCTTTTTGATCACAGGTGCAAAAAAAGAGTTTCTGTCCGTTTTTTACTCAAAAAAAGAGAAATAGCGGAAAATTGGAATATTGAAAAAATCTAATTATTCTTACCTAAAAATAAAGCCATTTCCGCCCGTTTTCCCCAAGTATTTACAAAAAAATCATTTAAAAACATCGTGAAAATATCAAATTGTCAGAGATTAAAATATCGCAACAATGAACGTCACCGAGTAAAAATGCACATAGCTATGGAAACCATTGTTATTTCATTTACCAGCCGCCTTGAAGTGCTCTTCGTTCGAGATTTTGGAAAGTATTTTCGTGTTTTTCTTGGATTTTTTGATAAAAGTATTTAAAAAATAGTGTTAACAACTCGTGGCTAAACTGTGTTTTTTTTACTCGCGTTTTTAAATACCTCGCTGCGCTCGTTATTTAAACCAACGCTTGTAAAAGAGCACTATTTTAGCCAATAGTTGTGAAAACTACTTTTGCGTTATTTGAACAGCCAAGAGCACAATACCTCATTTTAAAGCCACAGATTTCTTTAAACAGATGAAATAAAATTTAAAGCGCTTTTTCAAAAACAAAATAAAAGTGGTAAACAAATAATATAGGTTATGTTCTGCGCTCGCCACAAACTATCAACTGGTTGGTTGACCGTAATCTCGGGCTGATGATTTAAAATTCTCCGTCATGTGAGCATAAATAATGTTAGCCCTTCCCATATACAGGGTTCCTAAGATTTTCATTAGGGATAGGATTTCAATAAATCAAACAGAAATGGCATAGAAAGTTCTGCGCGCACAAAAGAAACAGGTATATTGAGCAATGGTGCCAGTTTGTTATTATCTCCGGACTGCTTTCATGAGAAAAAATTGTCGCCACTCTTTCATTGTGAGCATAAATCATACTTGCAATAATAACCGTTGACAAGATGTCTGCAAATTCCGCTAGATGGCGGCCACACCATGAGATTAAAAATTAGATGTTTTCAGGTCCAAACCACAGCTTTTTCTTGCTTAAAGGAGGCGGCAGGGTCCATTATTTACGATATTGAGCGATAAACTCGTGAGGTTGTTAACATTAGAAAGAAATATCTTCGCTTTTAATTAAATTTCTTTCCATTCTGTTCTATTAGTGACATCTATCCGGAAACGGCCAAACAATGCAGCTAACACTAGCAGGCAAAGCAATCAATAAACGGCGCTGTTTTTCCTGCAGAGCTTTTTGCTTGCGATATTATTGATTTTAAATAAGGCTGGCCCTACACTACATTTGATATTTTTGAGGTGTTTTATTACATGATCTCGAAACATGTAGCGAACCAATTCTTCAAAACTAGCGGGAGGGTAAAAGTGAAAAATAAGGGACTGCCAATATTTGTAACACCCATAAAGGGGTGAAAAGATTTATTTTGCTCTGTTTCTTTACAAAAAACGTTTTTTTTACGAAAAACTTGAGCTCTGCCACTTTTTTTATTTTTTTCTTCAACTTTCTCGAAATTTTCGTCATACCGTAGAAAAAGAATTATTTCCCCATGGTCATACTCTACTTCTATTCGAAAAAATTTAGAAACAGAGACGGGATCAGTTTTTCTAAAACGGGGATCTTGGTTTCGAGTGAGAAGATAAAGTGCGCCGCAGGCAAAAATTTTTCAATTAAATTAGCCGAACGCAACGAAATAAAAATGGGGCCGCTTACAATTTTTTTTTCAAAAATTACGTAATTTCGGGAACGCAAACGTATAATTTTTAAGAAAAAAATATCAATTTTCTCGCCCTCCTCCACTGGGACTACAGGGGCCGTGCACAAATTACGTAATGGTCATAGGGGGGAGGGGGGTTACAAAACGTTACGTAGGGGGGAGGGGGGTTTTCGACAGCGTTTGCATTTGTGTGAAACTAAGAAAATTTGGAATGAAAATAAGTGAAGTTTTTTTTTTTGGGGGGGGTAGTGGTCTTTAAATCGTTACGTAATATTAGGGGAGTGGCGTGCCAAACCGTTACAAAACATTACATAGGGAGGGGGTCAAAAATTGGTAAAATCACCGTTACGTAATTTGTGCACGGCCCCACATCTGACTGTTCCTCCTTTTTGATTTCGAATCAAAGTGCAAAACCCGGGTTGGACGTTCGAAGGCGTTAACCCGTCCTATTTGCTTGATAAAGTTTCTACGGAAATATCTCAGTCGATTTCTCCGGCCGTGTATGAACGCTTTAGGTTAGGAATTTGCATGTATCTCAGCCTGTAAACAGTGCGTAAGGACAATGGTTACAAAATGAAAAGCCGAAAAATATTTTTTTTACGATATCTTTCATCAGTTTGGTATTAAAGTCGAGCAAAAACAATTTTTATTCCAGTCCTAAAGGTATGAAAATGGAAAACATTAGAAAACAACACCCTGGAATGGATTTACTACGTGTAAGATGTAGTGACAACATCGCCCCATGCCCATCCTTTTCTGCCTAATGTGCTTTTCCGTTTGTCTGCGTCTTATACACGGCTGCTTGGCCCCCTAAGGATTTGCTTAGAAACCCTGTATAACATCGGTGTTGTAATAATGATGTGTCGAATGATGAGAATCCCTTAAGAAGTTTGACCATGGCTTTCTGTGGGTATTCTTACTCACAGGCTCATCATCATCGCCTTGGGCAGGCCGTGGGAAACCGAGATCAACATTTTTCCTACTCCGAATCTCTTTATAATAAATTAGATTCGATCGTTTGGTTCGTGCACGATCATCGCGACCAATCATGAATTTCAACCTTTTTGAAAACCCCCAATTAATGTTTTAATACAGCTAACAGAAATACACACTCTTCGCAAGTTCAATAACTGCTAAAATCACTGTAGTGTATTATGAAAATTGAAAAAAAAAAGATATATCTTTTGCCAACAGTGCCAAATCAGTCACATTTAATTTAAATAGGTACGTTTAATCCCTGTTTTTAGGGACTAAAGTGGCACTTTTAATCCCTAATTGATTAAAAGTAACTTTAATCCCTTAGCCTACAGATTAGAAGTAAATTTAATCCCCGTGATTAAAAAAAATTTAATACCTGTAAAAGTATAACGCGAACGCGTAGATTTTTTTTGTTTTCTGCTTTGAATATATTTTTTTCTTTTTGGTTTTTTTTATATTTTTTTTCATCTTATTTAATTCTTATTTTTATTTTCTTCTCTAATATTTTCCTACAAAGTATTACATTATGAAGTTTAAATTGTTTAATCTCTGTTAAAGTTTGTTATTAAGTTTATTCTGTTAGTTTCCTCCCCTGTAATTGGGTATCACCTGTTGGGTAGTGTAAATTAAATAAATAATTAAATTTATCGTAAGTTAAGCCAAACAGCACTTGCTATTGGCGAAGATTTCATTCTTAGCACCCTTTCTTGTAGTCGACGAACCATTTGGCGTAGAAATAACGTGATTTTAACAATGTTTTCCTAAAGTGCGTAAAATAGTATATAAACCTCGGGACTAAAGCGTCTTTTAATCCCTTAGCGAGTTTTAGCCCCTACGGTCGGGCAGCCGCGGGATTAAAAGTAGCACTTTAATTCCTAGGTTTATAATGTACTATTATATTATTTTTTACCTCTTGTCACAATGGAATTGAAGTTAATTAATTTTTCATAACCTAAAAACTTCAACGAAATGACTTTGAAAACCCTGTCGCAACTCTTTTTTCACTGATATCTGTCACAGGGACTCAGAGAGTGTCTGACAATTATAATTTGTATAAATGGGAAACATTATGTTGGGCAACCCGGATACAAGAAGTTCCTTTTATTTTTGATTAGGCCTATTCTTTATGTATGTATACTTACCCTAATTTGGGTAATTTCAATCTGATGGTCATTGTCAAAATACCTGCGTTTATTAGATTAATTTTTAATTTTCAATATAAAGGCGGTACAACCATTGAACATGTCAAACTAGGTTTACCTTACTCAATATAAAAATTTTCTGGGAAATACATTGTATATATTTTTAAAATCTTGTTTTTTATGTAAAACCTTAAAGATAACTACATGAAAAAAAAAATACCACACGGTATTTTGTCTGCAGCTAAGTTTTTGTTATTTAACTAAACTAGTTCCAATAATAGCATTCAGAATCTCAAATAAACTTTGGTTTTGCAATAAAAAAGATTTATGGATCTTTTATAGTAAACGTGCTCCCATTTCCATAAGATTTATTTCTTTAAAAGTCGAACAATTTCCACATTTTCACAAAGGTTTTCCTATCGATTTTTTCCATTATAGTTCAGTCCTGGAGGTCAATTTTGTCACTTTTAGATTTAGTTTTCGATTTAGCATGACACACTACAATTGATTTCGAAAAATAGAAGTTAAAACACTAACAAAAATGTTTGAAAGTTTTTTTACGATTTCTGATATTGGTTGAAGAAGCTAAACTCGAAACAAAACACGTGTAAACTGCGTGAAGTTGCAGCGTGCCGTCATGCTAAATCGAAAAACCGGTAAAATTGACCCCCTATTTCGATAAAAAAGCCTTAGGACGGGTAAAAAACAGTGGCCAACTGGGAAGATGTAAAAATAAAATATTGGACATTAGAAATAAATTACAAATAGATCAATCTAATCCAAATCTGTTGAAGACTTAAAAGCTATTGCCAAAAGCGTGTATGCGTGTCTTTTTGTTACGCATAAGGTCCTCGTGTTTAGTTCAGCCACACGTGTACAATTTTCTAATATGATCACACCAGTGATCAAGGGGGAATTTAACTTTGATGTTTGTATAGTTTAGCAAATATCCAACAATATTTTATTTGATAATAGAGTAAAAACCCCATCAACAAAACAAATTTTTGATATAAAACTAAATAAGTTTATATAAAAAAAAGCTTTTCAAATACAATCTTTTATAAAATACAAAGTGCACTAAAAAGTAGAAAATAATTTTTATCATTCTGATATCATAAGAATAAAAGCGATGGGCGCGTTATAGTAAGTTTGGCCAGGTTGACTCAATAAATTTATGTTATTGATTATGTTATGATTGTTCGAAAGAATTTGTTACTTTTTAGTGCACATATTTTATAAAAGCTTTTTTTTATATAATTATTTTTTTAATTTTTCGATTTGTACTCAAAATCGTCCATTGTGAATCCGCCATATTGAAATTTTCAAATCTGATAAAAAATTCATTATCCCTGGATTGACATCGAACAAACTAAATCTTTTTCCTTCTCCACTTCCATCGTTATAAACGCATACCGAATTTGAAAACAATCGGATGTGTATCAGACAGTTAAAATTAGTTAGCAAAACATGATCAAAAATCGTCCATCTTGAGTCCGCCATATTGAATTTTCAAAATCTGATAAAAATATTCCTTATCCCGAAAAACCCCTTTATACCAATTTTGGTTGAAATCAGACAAAAAATTGGACAAACTTAGGTGTTTCCCCTCTCCGCTGCCCCCGTAGGAGGGGGGAGAGGGGTGCCTAATTATACCTTATTATTGTCTCGTCACTGGAACAATAAACACATACCACATTTGAAGACAATCGGATTCAGTTAAAATTGTTTAGCAAAACATGACCAAAAATCGTCCATTTTGAATTCGCCATATTGAATTTTGAAAATGTGATAAAAAATTCGTGTATTTTCAATTTTGGTTGAAATCGGACTTAGGCGTTTTCCACCATCCATATTATTGTATAGTCACCGAAACTATACTTGCATACCAAATGTGAATTCAATCGGACATCTAGAAGTTAGTCAAAATTAAGTTTCAAGATTTGACCCGAACATAAATACACATACATAGAGATGAAGTTAAATAAAAGCTTGTAAAATATGTCATGACCAAAGTAAATATAGGGTCGGCCACAAAAAATTAGACTCTTTGGATTGCCTATAAATTTGGAATCAATGGTCAGGTTCAAAAAAATACATGTCTGTAAGAATATACTTGTTGGAATCTTTCACAGCCTTTGAAACTTTTTCTGTGCGCCACTGGCTCAAAAACTATTTTTTTGAAAGCTTCATCCAATGAAAACATAAAAATCGGTGATGAAATAAAAGTGTTAAAAAAATTAGATTAGGTCTTATTTTTACTTAAGTTAAATTTGGCTTAAAAATTTTAATATCTAATGTACTGGCTTTTTAAATGCTTAACGTACATTAAGCTCGCTTTATTCTCTGTAAATGATAGCCAAAGTAACGAGTTAATTTACCTAATTTATTTAATTTATAAAATAACTAGCAAAATATGGCAAAAATACATCAAGAACAATGCAAGGGATTGTTAATTCTCCACCGATTGTCGTAAGTGACTTTGTTTTCAAAAGGAAACATTTTTTTTGTTTTCAATTTTTAAAAAATATGTCTATTGACACTTGTTATCCAAAATATGAAGTATATTCTTTCCAGTTATGTATTTTTTTTTTTTTAATTGATCTATTGGTGGTAACGTTATAGGCAATTTAAAAAGTCTCGTTTTTTTGTGGCCCATCCTATATATTTAAATCTAATGGTTTTTTTTTTCTTTTAAACTGAACTGTTTTAAACAACGGTACAAAGTGTGGGAAAAATTCTCTTGTTTAAAAATAACAATATACACACTAAAGCTACATGGAGTTGTTGGTTTTTTATTTAAAATTATTTTTAATTACCTATCGCTCCTTGAGAGGAAAGTATTGCTGTTTTACTGAATTCCAATTGTGCTTCTGCTCAAATTTTTAATGTTACTGATTGTGACATAACTAATTGAACATAAATTTAGTACTCATCATTAGAGCTTGCACTTAATTATCGAGAAACCGGTAAAATCAATTATAAATTACCTTTATTTTAATAAACACCTTGTGTCTGGTCTAACTAATGTGAGAACTGGTTCAATAACATCAGAGTATATCTAATCGTAAATAAGCTACGCAATTAGTGGTATACCTACATGAACATGTCAAACTAGGTTTACCTTACTCAATATAAAAGTTTTCTGGGAAATACATTGTATACATTTTTAAAATCTTGTTTTTTATATAAAACCTTAAGGATAACTAAATAATTTATAACTTTTAGTTATTGGCCTCATGTTCACACAACAATTTATAAACATTATCTTAATTATCAAGCCAAACATACATCTTCAGAGAGCGATATTTTATCCCACACCTTCTCTACCATAAAAGGGTATAATAAATTAATGATTTGCGATGATAGCCTGTATTAAATAATCGAAGATTCGATTAGATAGATTAATCAATAAAATCCAGAAAATAGTACTTCACTCAGGTTTCAGATTAACTTGTGGTATTAGCTTTGCAATAAAATCCAGTCAATTATGGTTGAAATTACTTAAATCAGAGTTAAATTAGGAGCACCAAGAATTTTCTCCAACAACTACCTTCATCAACAAAGTCCTGTAGTAGAACTTGTTTCGAAACCTTTTTCACAACTTCAAACACCTGCAGAGAAACATAAAAATACCACTAAACTTGTAAATACAACTTTTGTTTATTTTTTCTCTTAAAAATTCCGTGGGAACCCTTTTCTTCGCATTTCTTTATATACTCATAACCCGGAGAACAATATTATTTTCTTCTGTTAGTGTGTACCCCTGACAAACAGTACTCATCCCAATTTGGTAACTAAAAGCGGTAAGAAAGGTATTTGTCAAAATATTTTAACGAAGTCATGTTAAGTGGCATCACTGAGCTTAGTACTAAGACTTTCTCATGCATTCTATCTTAGGTTTAAAGTGGCTTTTAGGCTTTATAGCGTGAAGTTGTAGCTCTAGGATAGATATGTCTCATTATATTAACTAATTGAATGAAGATAAGGCTTAACAACTAAAACACCTTGGGAGATGGGAACAAAAATTATCCCAAGAATGAAAAATTAAGTTCGAAAGGAGATTTCACATCTTCTATAATACAAATTAAGGTAATCGGGTACAACAAATTAAATCAATTTAAGATAAATATCATCCAATACATCAAAATTAACATTTCACTGGCCCATCTTGACGGTATGCCATGTAGAGAATACCATTTCAATTGATAGGTATTCCACTGTGAGACCGTGAGAAAATTTCATCAGGAACTGAGAAAAGAAAGAAATTATAAAGTATGATTTCCTCGATTGGGGCTTACTATGGCGTACTGCGCATCTTTGGTATGCTGCGGATTGTGTAGCGACAGATTGCTGGTATTAATTAAAATATTTCCTAGATGAAATAGAACTTATATTTTTATTTATTTATTCAAATACATTTTATTTTGACTGTATTACGTCAAGATACTTTAGCAATTTACCAGGTGAAAACTAAATATTTTAAAATGTTTTTTATTTGCTGGAAACTACTATAAAATATTAGATTTATCGATAAAATTTCAAAGCATGAAATCATTATGAATGTTCCGTTTTTCGAATCGCTTTCAGGAAACCACAACATTTACTACAATAAATAAAAATCATTATGGCTGCTTCTATTATTTTTTCTACAATAATATTCCTTTTTATTATTTGCTCGCTTGCGGTGACTTACTGCTCGGTTGTGATAATTTTCTATTCGATTTAACACAAGTTCGAAACAGTGAAAAAATAAATTGAGATATTTCCAGTTTACCGTTTTAAGCATAAAGATTTCGATTTTTAGCAAAAACTCAGTATCTTTAATAATATTATTTGATTCACACAATGAATCGTGTTGTTAAAGGTACTTTCAGATACTAATCACATCAAACTCACTTCATAACAGATTTTTAATTGCACGTTCTTCAAGAAACGTTAAAAAATTGTCTATTGCGATAACCACTTATTAGGATTCATTTCTCATTCGGACTCCTGTAATAAACTTGAATTAATTGAGTTAGGTGCGTGGCATTAACGATAATAGTTCTAATCGGTCAAGGCTATTAGGTTCAAATTCCGATACATTGCTATATTAAGTAAAGTGTAGTCATAATAAGTTAGCCCTTCTCAGCAATATGCACTGCCGCATCATCCTGAGCCAAATACCTTTTTAACGAGTGATAGCTCTATTAAAAGCGCATGAAATTCCTCTTCGACAAATTTAAACAAGTTGGCGGCCATCTTAACATCAAAGATGGTGGACATTGTCAAAGTGAAGCACATATTTCAACTCGTTTCTTTTTAAGGAATCCACTTAAATCAAATTAAAATATGAACACTATTCAAAAGCCTAGTCTCTACCAAGGCGATCGACATATGACATATCGCTTATTAAAATCGTTTGAGTACTTTAGAATTTACGCCCAAACACTAAAGTTCCAGTGCTATATATGTAAATAATGAATATATTCATATCGCCGCAACTTTTTTATTTTCTAACTTTTTTTTTCTGCGACGACAAAAAAATAATTGTCGACCATTTTTGAATTAAAGATGGACAGATAATCTTAATCTCGTTTATTTTTATGGAACCCACTCAAGAAAAGTATCGAAAATAAAACTATTCAGAAGCCTAGTCTCTGCCGAGCTCGCTCATTAAAATCTGTTAAGTACTTTAGGATTTACACCTAAAAATTTTGTAGAAGTTCTAGTGCTCTTCATGTGAATAATGGATATATTCATATCACCGCAATTTCTGTACTTCTTAACCGCCTCTAGTTTGCTTTTTATAACATGGAGAAACACTTTATTTGCATTCAGGTGAGCCCAACATCTGACGCGCCGCCATATTGAAACGTCACCTGTGTATACTATAAACGCTTGCTAAACGTTATTTTATTTTTTTTTAAATTTTTGTTTGTTTTGTTAAGATTTGTGTATAAAAATTGCAAAAATTCTTTAAGCAGTGTGTGCCGGAGAGAACCACAAGTGCTTTTTTAGACAAAGTGACAATTTTAATTAAATATGAATTTTAGTAAAAACTTTATTGTGAAAAATAAGAAAAAACAATGTTCCACGTTTGTAAAAAAGTATTTAAAGCAAAGTAAAAACACCAAACTATAAAAAAACTGGATATAGTACTCGATATAGTATCATACGATAAAATTTCAATCGGTACCCATGTGACGTCACAACGCCATGTGAGTATAGGCGCCTTGATTTTTATTCACATATTCACAAATCTTCACAATTTTAATTCAATAAATAATTCATACTGTGTTGGTACACACCTGTTCATAAAAGAGGGGCCACGTATTTGACATTTGGGTAAATAATGCCCCCGTTTTTTTTAACACACATAATATATAGCCCTCATTTTTTCGGTCGAAATATCAGTTAAATATCTGATATTTTGACCAAAAAATAATTATTTTAATTTTCCAATATATATTGGGAATAAAACCTACACGATGTGACAACCTCGCACTTGTAGCGTGTCACCTCTATAACCCTGTACTACGCTGCGTCATTCACATTTGTCGTCGGAGTTGCCGCTTTAGCAGAATCGAATTGGTAAACGTAAGGTGTATGGAGCATGTGTGAGGTGGAGCATGCTTGGCATTGCCTGATGCAGCGTTGCCAGTGGATAGGACAATGATTTTCCCTAAATCTAACGACTGACTGCGTTTCAAAGCGATTTATGAATGACTTGATAGATCTATTTTAGTTGAATGTCTTTGACTTATACGTTTTTCATTAAATGTCAGTTTAAAAAGAAAGCAATAACCCGCTTTCTTAAATCGCTTTAAAATAAAATCAATTTAGTGCTTAAAACAGTTTTGGTGGTGTTTATATGACAAAACACTCTCAAACCGTCCCGTATAAACAAAGTAATTGTTTGTTTTAAAGAGGTTTGTTGTTGGATTGGGACCGCCTTTTCTATGCGCTGCGGTCGGGGTCAAAGTAACCACTTGACTTCGTTGAGGCAGATACATACAAGGGTCACATGCGTACTGATTCGTATGACCTCGGGGGAGATGATCGTTTCATTACCTGCATTAACCTAGCCACCCCACCTCAAGAAAATCAAAATTTTGTCATACCATAAATATGTGCTAATTTCGGCCCCAATCAAAAAATTTTGTGCTTTGGTTAATATTAACTTAGCAACCCCACCAGGAAATATAAACTAAAAATTTTTGGTTTTAAAATTATGTGCTAATTATGTGCACCACGAATATATAAAAAAAAAATCGAATTTTCATTTTAAATTATGTTTTTTTTTTTAAAAAAAAACATCATTTAAAATGAAGAATTCCATTTTTCTTATAAAATCGTAGAGCAAATAATTTTGGTATATACTTTTTAATTTTAGAACCTTATTTTAGGGTGAGGTCGCTAGGCTAATACCATGCTAGGTCATTTTATAATAATATAATGTGAAATCCTTTATATCGATTTTCTCGGGAACCAGACGAGTGCAAAATTTTCTGATCGTAGACGAAATTAGCACATCATATGCAGATAATACTGGTTTTTGAAATTTTTAAATTCCGTGATACCTAAACATGTGGGGTCGCTAAGTTAATATTAACCTAGCTACCCCACCTTTTTTTAAATAAAAAAAAACCAATTTAAAATGAAAAATTCGATTTTTTTCTTATATATAGGTGGAGCACAGAATTTTAAAACCAAAAATTTTTAGTTTATATTTCCTGGTGGGGTTGCTAAGTTAAAATTAATTTATCTACCCCATTTTCTTTTCCGATTTTCTCAGAAACCAGAGGAGCACAACATTTTTTGATTTGGAAGAAATTAGCACATAATTATGGCATAACTAAATTTTGATTTTCTGGAGGTGGGGTCGCTAACATTCTGATAAAAATGGTCTGACTAAGAATTGATTCTTCGGTTTGCGGAATTACGTTTATTAAAGTGAATTGTTTTTACGATAAAAATGTCTATAAAAAACAGTCCAATTCTGATATAACATAGGGACTCGCTCCGTACAAATAACTCTCCCGCAAAATTGGAATCCATAAATTGGCACCAGCTTATTTTGACGGCACCATAAAGCGAGTAAGTGTACTGCCATGCAAGAAGTCGTACCAATAAGTGAGGTTGCGGCGTGCGTTGTTGCTGTAGGAACGCGACTTTCGTTTATTTCCCACGGTTTACTCTCTCGCACGATGAAGAACATCTTCTGGTTTGGTACTATCTGCCAAGAGAATAGGTCGGATTTTACGGGCGTTTCAGTGGCGTTACAATATTGTGAATTATTATGGGTAAACTCTTCAAATATTCTTTTAAAAAAATTTCTAGTCTTCTTAGTTTTGCTATTGCTACTGTTGTCTGTTATTCGCTTGAGTAATGCCGAGTACCTATGTGAAAACTTATTTGGTGCAGCCACTGATTATCCTAATAAATCTTCTTATTCTTCTTTACTACCTCGATGCATTAGCGATTCTTTATACCGTTGCTTGTGAAATTCTGCTTTTTGAACTGTGATCTTTTCACAGCCACACTACCTTCTAATATCGCGCCACCCACTTTTTAATCAATTCAGTACAGATGTAAATTAGTAATAAAACAATCGTGTAGGAAGTTTTATTAATTTTAAAGTGGGTTTAAGTTACCTGATAATGGTTAATATGAGGTTATAAATATAAATTGTTTCAAATAATTAATTAAACCAATAGTTCTCTTCAATTCTAGTGGTAGTAGTAGTAGTAGTAGTGGGGAGACCATTTTTGGTATACCGACTGGGCACTACGGTGCGTGCCTTTTCTTCAATTCTAAGAAAGTTAGGTTGTTCTCAATATAATTATAAGATTTTCGGTTCGTATTGTTTCCACAACGGATAGCAAACAATTATTCAAAATTAAGCAAATATTTGGATTACTGAACCAAAAACGTAATGAAAGAATTAAGCTTACACAATTCTATTTAAAATTAAATTTTTAAAGTACTTGACGCTCTGTTTATTAGAGAAACACGGGTTGATGAGCGAACGATTCACTCGGCAGAGCGGAAATTTTTTACATAAAAACGGAATCGCGGTAACTTGATTTTTTGTTTTAAAGAGGTAGCGGTTGTAATTTCCTATTTCCCCAATGCATTGTGCTTTGTTCTCTAATATATACAGGGTAGTCCAATAAGCTTGGCTACCGAATGGGTGGTCTGAGAACTGGCCACCGGATTTATCTAGGAAACTATGAGTCCTACAAACTTAAGGAAAATTTTTTGTTGACTGGTTGCATGCACATACATTAAGCTTGGACAAGCTTACCTGATCTAAATGTCTTCTTATAATTTTAAATGTGTACGTCCTATTATTGACATTGACAGGAGTAATAAATTTTTGAAGTCTGATGATACAGTGGCGGTCCCAGGGGGGGCAGGGGCGATCGCCCCCCCTTTGCTCCAGAAAAAAGTACACAACAAAGATGCTGGTGGTAATAACCTTGAAGTCTTTGGAGAAAAAACGAGAAATTGCAGAAAGTTCCTTCCCTCCACAATATTTTGGGACAGTTTGACCTTTAATTTGTTACACCAAGAAAACAATTGGAAATATAAAACAGTATTATAGTTTCTATTTATAAACAAGTTTTAGACAAAATCAATTTGGACATAAAAAAGTATTTTTGACTTGAACATATTCATACCAAGTTTTATACAACGTGAAGCCAAAATCAAGGCAAAATTAGCTAAAGTCGTTTCTAAAAACTTTAACTGTTTGATTAATCCAAAACACAAATTATTGAACTTTCTATTGGTCAGAACAAAACATACCTGATAACATTTTCGAGGCAATGAACAAGTGTGGCAATATTTTTTCGTTGATAAGAACATTCTTGGATGTTTGGTAGTAAGTAATGCTTCGTCAGAAAGAAGCTTCTCATGCTTTAGAAGATTGAAAACCTAAGTACTTAAAAACACTTTGACGGTAATTCGTCTGACGGCTTACCGTTGCGTCATATCAACAGACATAAGTATTGAAATTGACCGGTTTGGCCAAAAAAATCGGAAACGAATTTTTTTTGAGATAGGCATCTTATGTTTGAGATATGGGATATAAAAGGTAATGTTTCACCAAAAATCTTTTCAGACTTAAAAAAAAGTATTTAGCTGTTTTGTTTGTGGTTTGTTTGTTATCTATGTTTTTCTATAACTGAAAAAGTTATACGTAGTTATTCAAGGCCGGATTTCAGGGGGACGGGGGGGTAGGTAACCTCCCCCCTTGCCTAGTTTTAATTTTTTTATGAAAACATTTAGAAAACCAAAAATAGGGCATAAATTGCGGCGCTATAACACCTTTGATAGTTACTGTTAAAAATAGAATTTGTAAATAAACGACTTAAGATCTGAGTATCCCCCCCCCCCTTAGATTTGAGACCAAATCCGCGCTTGTTGTTGCTCAGTTTTTGTTCGTCATAAAAGCTATGCTCTTATTCTATTTTTTTTTCGTATTGAAACCGCCCCCCCCCCTTTTCAAATGGCTGGGACCGCCACTAGATGATGGCATACTTGACCGAAAACAGGTTCACAATTCAAAAAATTTACTAAAATTGCACAAAATACAAGATTTCCTCTGATTCTTTAAGGAAAATATTTTCTTATAAAGGGAGTCTCAAAAGTTCGAGTCCACCCTAAAGTGAAATAGGCAAAACCACCACAAAAGAGGCAGAGAAGTAAAATTTCACATAATTAAATGGTTTACAAAAAAGTATCTTTTTGGATGCTTATCATCGCACTCGTCATTAAGGAGGCGGAGCCAAAGCTACGACGATACTTTTTTTAAATGAGATACCCTGTATATTTTAGAACTTTTCCTTCTCTTTCCAAAAACACCTAAGTAATATGTTACTTTTTTCGCTAACGGTTTTTAAATAAAATCGGAAAATCATCTCCATAGAAACCAGATATTCGGCGATTCTTTGTCTAAATCATTGCTTTTATTTAAAAGTTTTTGTCATTTTATTGAAAACCCATTAGACAAAAAGGTAACATATTAGGTATTTTTGGAAACAGAACGAAAAGCTCTATTCAAATTTCAGAAAATATACAGGGTTTCTCATTTAAAAAACGTATTGTCCTTCACAGCTCCGCCCCCCTTAATGAATGGCGGCACAATTATTATCCAAAAAGATAATTTTTTGTAAACTATCTAATTATGTCAAATTTTACTTCTCTGTCTCTTTTGGAGATATTAGGGTGGACTCGGACTTTTAGGACACCCTGCATATTCCATTAATTAAACTGCTATTGCTGGCAAGTAAATTCAAATCTTCCATTCAGTTTCAATTTCTCTCTTTTTCCTTGGTTTATGTTTGCAACTAAAAATACATTTCCAGATACTTTCCTTTGTCACAGACAAGGTTAAATCGAAATAATTTTAAAATAGCATCCAAATCTGAGTAAATATTTCCCCAGAACACTATCTAGCGTTATAAAGCGAGTTGTTAGACATCCAAAATTAAATCCGAACTAAGTGCAGCTTTTACAATTTAGGTTAATTCCAGATATTTTACGTCGACGAGTATTTTACTTTGCAGATATGAAGTGACCTGATAAAGCCTTGGCTCAAAAGAAAATCAATAAAACAACTTGAAAGCATGCATTTCCTTGTTGCCGTTTTTTAGTGACTTTTTGTTCTATTGAACCCGAATGTACTGTTCATTCCAAATTCTCCGGACCAATTTCAATATGGCGGCTGACATTTACACACAGACACTAAATGGAAATAGGGATATTTTGAAACGCTTATTTGACACTTCGTATTGGTTGTGGTAATTACTGCGTCTGCGCTATAGCTAAACGTCATTCCGTTGTGGTAATTAACCACTACCACTGCCCTAAGATACGAAAATAATAAAATATTATCAGGTTCCAACATATAAAACACTTATTTTGTAACATTAAGCCAATTTTTTTATTTTTTCTCATCTCTAATTTTTTTACAAGTGACATTTTTTAATGAGTTTCAAAAACTGGTAAAATCGATGGGTGGTAGTGGTTGTTAAATACTATCACAGAGCAACACCGTCCTCAACTAAAAAGCCAGTTAACTCATTTTTGTTTTAGTATCCTTTGGCCTATGATCGGTGCCATATTGACACCAAACTGACAGAAAATCCATGTTTTACTTGTCAATTTGTTTATAAAAATGGCAGCCACGATAGGCTAAAGGGCACTGAGGCGATAGGAGTTAACAGGCTTTTTAGTTAAGAACGGTGTTGCACAGAGGCTGTCGAAGTTGACAAAATTTTAAGCGTTCCAAAATTTCCCTAATGTCAAAAAACTAGTCCGTTTGAATTTGGAATTGAGTGTAAAAATGTTTTGTTAAATAGTTACATAGCCCAAGATATAACCTATAATCTGGCCTCAATCCAGCACTGAGGAATATTTAAATAAAATGAAGTGAAATAGGCACAACATATTTCAACATGCTTCGCTCTTTGGAAATAATATTTTTCCAGCATTTAATGAACCTTTAAAGTTAAAACCTTTTGCTGAAAATAACAATGGGCATACTCGAACAGTTGCCAAGAGAAACGCTGCAACTCTGTGTATGGTTAAACCCACCTAGTAGCATCTGATACCTAATCTATTTTTCTTTATTTTATTATGTTGGATAAAGAGAAAATGATACCTGGGGATAAGATTGGAGTGGGTATAATTTTGGAAAAGTGGCGGTTGAATTTATCTTAAGTATACTGACGAAGTTATCATTAAATTTTCTATTCCTGATTTATTGTCAATTCGTAAATAATCACCTTAAGTAATAATAATTAATTGATTTTTATTTTGAAATCACTACAACTCAGAAAAAGGGCAATCGCCCCCCCCCTTTTTCGGGAATTTATTTAAAAAACCGCCAGTTTTTCATAAAAACAGTAAAATTTTTGGGTCTTTCAAAAATTTTCTCTTGCGGCGCCATATTGTGTCGGAAGTTACATTAATTTTAGAACTTTTTCTTCGCTTTTACAAAATTTTCCCTCACGCCTCCCTCCCCTTTGAGAAAGCTGCGACCACCACTGTATTAACTGTGAAAACCCAACTTTACTTCCTTTAATACTTTAACGGTGACACATATATTTGTATCAACAGTTTTTGTCTATCTAACAAATTATAAAATTTATAAACTTCCTGTTTATTTGATTGTTTTAAACATATTTTTAATTTTAATCAGATTTGAACAATATTAAAGCTGTGTTTACCCATGAAGCTAAGGACTAATAAAAACCAAGTATAACAAACAGATGTACTTTCTATAAAAAAGCATTTGAGTTATTTTTCTTCTTCTGATTTATTCTGATTAAAAAAAAAACAGAGGTCAAACAAAAACTCACCAATGCCCATTTTCCTCTTGATCTTCTTCAAAACTTTCATCTTTTTCAACGGTGAAAAACTGGAGCTCTTCTGCTTACAACCTTCTGACTTGCAGTCGCAAACTACGTTATTGGTATCCTTCACCCCCATTAAAAAACTAACATAACAACACCACTAGTCCTTTTAAACACATCGATATAACAGGTTTAAGTAATCCACTGGTCACAGTTTATAATCGTTTAACTAAAGAAGATATTGTTACCAATGTTCTTTATAACAATACAAAATGTTTTTAAGTAAGGAACTGACGTAAATATCGATGAGAATTTGAAAGCAAACGCGACGCCCCTTCTCTTCGACAACCAAACGCAAACTGAAGGAATACGATAAAAACACAGATACTTTACGGGCATTACAGGCCAGGGAAAAATAGTAGGGAGGAACAGATGTAGGCACGAGTCGGCAACCAATAGGAGGCGAGTCACACGCCAAATGTCTCAGCAGCCGTCAAAGCAGCCCTGTGAGCAGCTGTCAGTTGTTGGATATGTATAGCTATTCTCGAATTTTAAGGTAAAACTCTGATAATGAGTTTTACCTGAAGGAGTCAGGTTCGATTACACTGTCCAATTCTTGAAGATTTGCAGAAATGTATAATAAAGTAACTTTTTAACTTTCTAAATACAAAGTAACGCGGCTCAATCAAGTTACACCCCCCACTCAACGAAACTCAATTTGGACATTGTAAAAGTTATGTAGTAATTATGTTCTAATTTAGTCCCCTTTTAAAAAATGTTGTACTTAATGAATAACGCAGTTATTCGTACTTAAAAGGGGAGGGGGGGGGGGTGTGGCTTGGCGCTAAGCTGCACCTCCCCCATGCTTAGGAGACAGATTTAATTAAAGTGTATATGTCATAATTTTATACTAATTATGTACTCTTAAAGGGGTACTTTTAGTATACAAAAAACATCGGTTCCTAAGATTTTTGTTGGTTTGTTATGGGGTGTGTAGCTTGATATCAAGACTCACCCCCTCTGCCTAGGAAAGAGATTTGAAAAAAAAATTATTCTGTCATTAATTTGCTACTAATTATGTACTCATTTCATCCCCTTCTAAAAAATTGGCTACTATCAGGATAAGTTAAGTTTGTTTTTGTTTTTATGGGGTTTGTAGCTTGATATCAAGGCACACCCCCCTCTGCCTAAGAAAGAGATTTTAAAAAAATAATTCTACCATAATTTGCTACTAATTATGTACTAATTTCGTCCCCTTATAGAAAAAAAAGATAACTTATTTTTGATTTGTTTTTATGGGGTGTGTAGCTTGCAAAGCAATTATGCCATAATTTGCTACTAATTATTTATTAATTTCGTCCACTTCTAAAAAATTGTCTACTCTCAAGATAACTTAATTTTTGTTTGTTCTTATGGGGTGTGCCTTGTTATCAAAGAGCACCTCATAAAAACAAAAAAAAATCAAGTTATCTTGAGAGTAGGCAATTTTCTAGAAGGGGACGAAATTAGTACCAAAGGGGTGTACCTTGATATCAAGCTACACGCCCCACAGAGGAACGGCTTAGTATAATATAAGAGACATAGAACAAAAAATGTTCTTTATATTTTTAAAATTAAATTCACACAATTATTTAGAAAGAAGCCCATTTATTATCATTTTATTGTAATTTTGGGTAATAGATATCTTAAGGCGTTAAATTTTGGCTACAAGTGTGTCTAATTACAAATTTTACTACTATTTAAATGATAGGCCAATGAAAAGTAAATATAAAAAAAAATCTAGTATAAAATGTTGATTTTAGTAAATATTTTTCTTATATGATTGCCTAATGCTGATTAATGGGTTTTTGAAATTTTTACACAAATAAGTCGTCTTTTTTATCACAAATATAATAATAAAATGAACAAATTAGGTAAAAATATATCAACATCTAAGTTTTTGTATTTACAAAATTTGATATTCGACAGGATTCGCTTTACCAGTAATCTCAATATAATTGCTGGATTATTACCATCACAAAAATATAACATTTATCTGCTACGATCTGCTACCAAGATGGCTATAAAAGTTGAGCGTATTGGCAAAGCGTCATTTTTGCAGTTCATTATAAAAAGCGCATTTGAGTTGTCAAAAAATAAAAAAATATATTTTTATAATAAAATTAAAAGCTCCTTCTTTCCAAAAAATTCAAGACGAATAATTTAGGTGACATTTAAGCAAAGTTAGCATATAAAAAAATAGGTTTTTGTAAAACGCACTATATTTTTGGGTTGCCCTGTATATGGTTTAAATCATGATAAGTAACTATTTTTTTTTAATTTAAGACGTTGCTCTTTGTACAATATAACTGTGTATAAAACTCATTCCTAGCTTTTCCAGATTAAAAGTTTCAAGTAAAAAACCTCATGTCCCTCTGTTCCCATAAGGTCGTTCCACTGTGCGCCCCATAACAAACCAACAAAAATCTTAGGAACCGATGGTTTTTGTAAAGTAAAAGTACCCTTCTTAAGAGTATATATAAAATAATATCAACTTTCATTAAATCTGTCTCCTAAGCATGGGGTGGTGCAGCTTAGCGTCAAGCCACACCCTCCTCTTTTAAGTGCGAATAACTCTGGAAAACTACCGACATCCAACTTTCGAATCTCAAGCGATGAAATGGTTTATCCTAGATAACTGATCGCTCAAAAACTTAAAAGAAATGATCTTATCACACGTAACACCCAGTTCCCACCTATGCGTTTGTCATGCGTGGGCCCCCTGACTCAAAAAACGCATCACGTGGTGAGACATGGACTTGTGACATGTCGATAGCAATCTATTAAGAAATGAGGTAACCCAATTCTTTTTCTTCTGAATCACTAGTCGTCATCGGAGTCTTATCCAAGTACTTACAATATTAACTTTTTTTTATCCATTATGGATATTTAAGAAAAGATCAAGTTTTATAAAACATCTAATTTTTTGTGATTGATTCGTCCCGTTGAGTTAACATTTTTCGTTGTTTTAGTGGGTTTTAGGGGTGGAGGATGTAACAAAAACACCAATTTATCTTTATGTTGGGAATTTGGAACTAAAACAAAGTTGATTGATGATTGTTTTCCACAAACCAAAACTACACTTTTTTGCACTGGACGCGCGTTTCGCTAACAACGTTAGCATCATCATCATCTTCCTGACACTTACGGAGACTTTGGTTATATTATCAAATTGAACAATGTTTACCTTTCTGTTGTTTACAGTAAACATACCAGTGGCGTACCTACTTAAACATAAATTTGCACATGGATTATTTTATTAAAATTTTAATATAATATGATATCTGCAAAATAATTTAAAAAACATGCCAAAAATAATTCTGTCAATTTGAGCTTTGGAAGCTTTCTAACAATAAATATTTTTAGTATAATTTTATACAAAATAAATTTATTACAAAGTTTGTATATGATTTATAGCAATTTTAATTTCCAACAAAATAAAATTATGTAAAACATCAAAACAAAGAAACACAGGTCATAGCACCGGAAACATCAAGAAAAAAAAAGAATATTACCTACTAGCTAAAAATTATGTCACAGTGTTTGTTAATTTTGTTATTTTTGCTGGTCGTTCATAATGCTTAGGGTATATATAGACATCTAGGACAGACAAAAAGATTTATATATCAATTCGAAAGGCGAGAGCAGATGGCAACGGCGGCAGTATAAATCCACCTTAATATTCTGATACGAGGTAGGAATTCAATATTCTTACAAACCTGAAAACATGTGAATTAAGTTCTATTGTTGTTTGCAAGTTGGTTTAAGGACTTTACCTACCTTTATTTTATAGTCTTTATAAAAAAAACCTTCGAAAATATAAACTACTTTGTTTGAAAGTTTGAGACAATGATGTGTTTGAAATTAACTCTGTGTTTCGGACTTCCATTGTCTATATTTTATTTATACACGACGTTTCGATCAGAGATTGTACTGATCGAAACGTCGTGTATAAATAAAATATAGACAATGGAAGTCCGAAACACAGAGTTAATTTCATAAACTACTTTATCAAAAGTATGCTTTGTTTTATCGTCTTTATAAAAAAAAACCTCGACAAAAACCTTCGAAAACATCTCATTTTCGCATTGGGAAAACTAATTAACTACTTCATAAAAAAAACGTGTTTGTTGATATTTTAATGTAAGGATCTACTAATTTAAGTATATTTCATAAACTTTTTTTTTTATTTTCTGTGTACCTACCGGCATTGACGATTTGTTCCAAAATATCACTTTAAATGCACTGAAATATTGTCCTACTGGTAAACGTTTTTTGACAAAATGTGGTTTTAAAACGACTTGTAAACTGCTTAAAACATCCTGAAATTTTAAAATAAATAGCACAAAAATGCTTATGTCAATAAAAATATCATCCGACCGTCTGCGCTCTGCCGACTTTCCCCACCCACAAGCCAATCACGACCTAAAGTGGTCGAGACAGAATTCTCTGTCCCTATCGTTCTAACGTCGTTTAAAAGGATAGAAATGTAATCGACATTTCTTACCTTTGTTTTGTTTTTACTTGTAAATAAACAGTGGTTATTATTTGCCAAGGAGTTTTCGTTGGACCAGATATCTTGTCTCTTTTTAATCTAAGGATCTAAGAATGTTTATTTACTAGTATAACTTCCCAAAAAAAAATTGCTTTATAGTTTCTTACTCCACCAAAACCTTGTTTGGCAAGGAAGAAAATTGATTGATTTTAACATTATTTATCAATTAGGGTTCAGTATCCAAGAGTGATTTGATAAAAAGGTCGATTAACAGTGGAGTGACGTGCCAATTTACCTTTAATGTACGTTAAGTGTCCAATGGATCCATAAACATTATATTGATTTCAACCAGACTATGGATACCTCCTGGAAAAAATCTGAATAACTATAAAAGTCTGGATACATCCTGGAAAAGTCTGAATACACTATGAAATTCTTGGTACACCCAGGAAAAGTTTTGGTACACCCAGAAAAAGTCTGGATATATTCTAAAAAAAGCCAGGATACATCCTGGGAAAGTCAGAATCCACTTTGGAAAAGTCTGGATTCACCCCGGAAGTCTATATTTTTGGAGTAAATTTTTACTTAATTTATTCCTACAGTAAAAGCATGAAACCTTCTTGTCTCCAGGGACGGATACAAGTCACTATAAGAAACTTTCAAAAATATTAACTAAAAATTTAAAATTATTAGAAATTGTTGAAAACTTTGAGTTTTCACCAAAGCTTCAACTGGAATAATTTGAAGACAACAGGAGTTCAAAATTCCAGTGGATTCCTGAGCACAACTGGCCATCTTAAGAGGTGCAAAAGATTTGAACCTTATAACAAAATTTTTGGGTAATATTTACGAAAACCAAAATCTGAAAACCACATATCAATAGCTGCTTTGCTTCTAAAGTAATGATTTCTTAACGTTTTTTCAAATAACTCGCAAACTAAAGCTCCGACGAATTTGGACTTTATAACAAAATTTGTAGTCCATATTCATAAAAACTTAAATCTAAAAACCGTATATCGCTACTTGCTTTTGTTCGAAAGTTACAATTTTTTAAAATATTTTATCCCCCTTTTTCCCCCTTCAGTCCCTCACCCCCTACCCAAAAGTTAATCCGTTCATGGTCAGCCAATAGAGGATTTTTGTACCAAATTTCGTTAAAATCGATTAAGGCGTTCTTGAGTTATCGTGTAAGGTTTTTCGTTGATTAAGGTGTTTTGGAACCTTAGTAACTAATTTTTGATAAAATTAAGAAAAGTAAGAAATTTCACGATTTCAATAGTCCCCCATACGATGTTGGTATGCTGGACTAAAAAGTAACACACAACTTACTAACAACCAAATAGTAGCAAAAGTACTAGTGATGTAATAGACTTTAACATTTTCTGATTAACAAGGCCATTGTTAAACTAATGCTTGGGAAAAACTTGCTAAGAAAAAAAATTTGACGTCTTTCTAGACACGTTTTGGGGTCAAAGTTGAGCGTTGAGCTGTAAAAGGTACATTTTTTGAATAACTAGCCTTTGCTGAGTTTTTTACGAAGCGAGGGCTTCGTTATTTTAAAATAAACAATTGTTAATTGCTATCATCCGTGACAGGAGGATAAGTTTAGCAAATAAGGAGTTTATACCCTTAAGTAATATAGAAAAGTTAGTAGGTTGTCTCTTTGATTCATTTTAACGGTGTTAATCCCCATATTTGTAATGATAATTTTGTCGCTTACGTTTTCGTAAACTTCTAAAACAATATGCAATATAAGAAAGGAACAGTAGTCATATTATTTTTAAAATGACACCACTTGCCCATTGTAATGTAATAATATCCCGTTAGTAAAAAAGTAGTTCTTGCAGACAATTGTCTATTTACTTAATTTGTACCTACCGAGAGGTGGCTTTTTAAATACAAAATGTGTGATCTACTAATATAGCAAAACCTACTACGCACATTCCAATAATTTGCGATACAATAAAAGGTGTCCAAGCCCCTTTATAGAACAACCAAAGTTTATGTTTCTTGTAAACCAGCAACTCCTAATAAGTAAGTCGACCAAGCCAAATCGGTAGATTTTTCCAGCAGTAGTATCGATATTGTCGATATTATTGATTTTAAAATCGTTTTTGTGTGATAAAAAATCTGAAAAATTAAATATAAATTACGGAAATATAGCGAGTATCGCATTAAAATTGGTGCCAGACGTTCTAAATAACCAAAGATAAAGCCTTTAGGTGATTTCAGGGAGACCAAAGCCTTTTCGTCATTTTTTTTTTAGGATTTTTAGGACAAAAAGAGAGTTTGGAAAAATTTTAGGACATTTTCTTTCCCTTAGCAAACTCTTCCTGTCAGGCAAACGTGAATATTTTAAAAAACTTCAGATTAACATTGGGCCCATCCATACTTATATGAATTAGCAGTTTTGAATCCAGTCCATATTCTTCTCCAAAATCAAAAGCTACTTCTTTAATATGTTTGGAACTGCAATAGCCCATAAATACAGATCCGTTGGTATCATTACGTCGTTTACAGAATCCCAAAAGTGAATATACATATCCAACTGTTTTTTGATCTGTGAAGTTGTGGTTTTGTCAAATAATAAAGAGTAGGGATTTGAACCAATCATTTCTTTTAATTTTTGTTTGAAGTGAACTGCCAAACCAAATTTTTTTCAGCGGTATGTAAAGCCCATAGAGCCTCTGCTTTCGTAGATTTGTCAATAATGGAAAAATTTTCTTACTATTAAATAACAATTTGCTCCCTGTCTATTTTAAAGTAAACTCTGCATATTTTAATATACGCAGAATATTCATCCTTTTAATTTTTTTTTACCTAAGGAAAAGTATTTTCCCAAGATATTTTGTTTGTCTATTTCGCATTTAGTCCTACAAAATATATTTTTGCTAGGTAATATATATATAGGTATATTAAAATGTATTTATTCTCTTTCAGCCCAACATAGTCAAGGAGAGTTTTAAAATCAATAAATGACAGAAATAGTCAAAATCATTTATTTGAAATCCCTTCACCAATGGACTACTTCTTAAATTTTTGGACTCTAGAATCCCTCCGCCCTCAACATCTTAAGGACCTAATTGGAGATGACACTATTTTTTGTCAAAATTTGTTATTAGAATTATCTAATTTTCTTCGTTTTGTTTTAAATGGCTCAGTTCTTGATAGAATAATTCCAATTTTTTATGGTGCTTTAAACAAAAAAGATGGGGAATACGGCCAATCGCGGTAGGTTTATGTCTACGAAGGTTACTTGCAAAAGTTGTTTGCTCATCCATCTATGAAAGTTTAAGCTCTTTTTTTCGACCATTACAAATGGGATTCGGTGCCAAGAGTGGCTGTGAATCAATTACTCATGCATTTCGTCGCTATCTTTCTTTTCTACATTCCTCTGACAAAAATTTTTTAATGCCTTTAATATGATTGACCGAGATGTTATCCATACAAGATCAAAAAAATACATACCTGTTTTTCACAATTTTATCTACCAATTTTATCGAAATAATTCAATTTTGTCATTTGGCGAACATCAAATTAACTCACAAAGAGGTGTCCAACAGGGGGATCCCTTAGGTCCAGTTTTATTCTGTTTACGCTACACTCTATCATTCAAGATCTTCAATCTGAAATTAATCTATGGTACTTAGATGATGGTGTTTTGGGAGGGAACATCAACACAGTTTTTAAAGATTTTGAAAAACTTTCTTTAGCATGCTCTCAAATTAGCTTAAACATTAATTATAAAAAAAATGTGAAATATCATCCTTTCTCGAGAAATATAAAATATAAAAAGTTTCAGCAAATAGAGTAGATATCAAAAATTTTACAATTTTAGGTTGCCCGTTTGACAATTACCAAATCGAATCATTCTTAGATAAAAAGCAAAAACAAATTAATAATATCACCCAAAAACTTATTTCTCTTAACTCACATGTAGCATACTATCTTTTCAGACACTCTTTTTCCATCACCAGAGTAACCTACCTTCTGAGATGTGCTCTCTGCTGGAGAACTCTAGATTTTCTTACAAGTTATGATAATATGATTAAAGTTTCATTGGGAAAAATAATAAATTGTAACTTTAATGAAAAGTCTTGGGCACAAAGCGCATTACCAGTATGTTTGGGAGGGTTGGGAATAAGAAAGACATCAAATTTATGTTTCTCAGCTTTCATAGGATGTTATAATTATGTTCAATCACTACTAAGCTCGATTTTACCTCCATATATTTTATCTTTCGAAGACTAGGCTTTTAATGAGGCATCTACTTCATATAAAAATTTGGGCAACTTTTCACAAATTTCTAATAAAAATAACGAAAAAGAATTAGATAAAAACCTTTGCCAAACTTTTGTTCAAAATACGCTATCGAATTCCAAATTTACTATTGACAAAGCACCTCTCTTAGCTCTCCGGGAGCCTGAAAGTTCAGACTGGCTGAAAGCTCTACCATCTTCAACACTAGAGAACCTACTTGATGATTCGTCTTTCCGAATTTCCACGTCACTGAGAATTAGACTACCTGTTGTCGAACCTCATGCGGCGAAAAAGTTAATAATTTGGGCCCACACGGCTTAAGCTGTAAAAAGAGTGCAGGTCGATGGGCAAGACAAAGGTTGCTCAATGACATTATTAAACGGGCTCTTATTTCAGCTGGAATTCCGGCTGTGATGGAGCCTCCAAATATATGCCATAGTGACGGGAAACGGGCAGACGGATTGTCATTGGTTCCCTGGAAAGGTGGTAGAGCTTTACTCTGGGATGCTACATGTAAGGGCACACTGGCAACATCATATGTGAATAAATCTTCGATGAAAGCGGGACATGCAGCATAATTAGGTGAATCAGCCGAAATTCAAAAATATAAGGAATGTACAGATCGTTTTATTTTTACACCTTTTCCGGTCGAAACTTTCGGACCCAGGACCTGAGGCAAAAAAATTGATACGTGAAATTTGTTCAAAGATCAAAAATAAACGAGCCCATAGCTTTATTTCTCAAAAAATCGGTATAGCCATACAAAGAGGTAATGCTGCTGCAGTTTTGGGCACAATTCCTGTTAAACCGGGTTCGGCCGATGTGATTATGTGGACTTAAAGATATTTGCTTTATTGTGAGTGTGTGTGTTATATTTTTAATTTTTAAAGTTTACTCTTATTTTAAGGTTAGCATTCAATCTAGGCTATGTTGACTTAAAAATGGATGAAATCGAGAAATAATAACACCATGCATCTTTGTTGGTTCTGGGTGCTAAAAAAAGACAACAATACTATCCGATGCCATCCGGCCTGTAATCGGAACGGAAGTTCAGTGAGCCCTACCATACACATTGGACAAAAAGGATAGAATAAAGTAGAAAAATAAGAGAAAAATAGCTTTCTTATTTTCGTTAAAATTTTAGGACTAAATGTTAATTTGTGAAAATTTTAGGATTTTTGGCCATTTTTACTTGAAATCTTAGGACGCAGTAAAAATTTTAGGATTTTTTAGGGTTTTAGCACATTTGGTCACCCTGCGATTTCGGCAAGCTTTCCTTGGTATACCATTTGGTTAACCAATTGGTACCTGTGACGTCATCGTAATGACGTAACGATGGGCACAGGTTGCTTTCTTCCCAATTCGTTCGGTAGGCGAAGAGAAACAAGTTTTTTGTGGTTATTTTTCTATTTAAGTGGTTTTTATTATTTATTTTGCTGAAGAAGATTTAAGAAATGGCTAAACAAAAAGCTGCTATGGCTATCACACAATAATTCACAACCTTTAAATCTATTCTGTTCAAGAATATTTGTCAGTTGGTGTGCACATTTTTCATTACATTTATTTGACAAGTATTCCGGTGTTTTACTGATAATTATTTTATGAAAAAATATTGATGAATGTAGTGTTCTTATTTGTTCCATATCAAGCCATTTTGCATCCTTCAGTTTGTGGGAGATGGGTAAAAACTTCCTAATACCGTAAGCGAAGCGGAGACAGGATTTTTGTACCTTTTGAATGCGTTTTTTGTCGGTTTTGTCCAAACATGGTCCCTAAACTACATCGGCAAAGTTAAAATGACTCAAAACCAGAGTGTCATTCAATTGTATTTTTTGTTTAATTGTCAAAAGGTGACGGTGTGGGTAAAGAAGTTTGAGTGACACGTAAGCCTTTTTTAAGGTCGCTGTCCAACATTAAGCCCAAATTTCTAGCACAGTCTGTACTATTGAGTTGGCTGCCAGAAATGGAACTATTACCAACTATCCAGGAAGTGGATGTAAATCGAAGTTAAAATGATAAATATATTTTAAAAATTGAATTCCAAGCAGGTTTCTGTAATTGTGTGAAATAATAAATCCATCTTATTGTTCATTGGTTCATTTATTATTAAAATTAAAATGTTTAATAAAACAAATGTATAAAAAGAAATCTATTCCATATCAAGTAGCCAAGAATACAGTTTCTAAAGCCGCATTTACACAGACAAACTTTCCTTTGATGTTGAAATGCCGACAAACATTTACACGAGCCTCTTGAGCAAAATGTTCAAAAAAAAGTTCGAGCAAAATCTCGTACAAAAAGACTCACAGAAATTTTGGAGAGAATGTTAAGCAAAATTTGTTTGAAGAAATGTTGGTATAGAAATTTCTTACAAATTTAAATTTTATGGTTTTATGGGAATTCATTGAACTTAACTGAAAATAGAAAAACTAAGTTTTAAAACAAGGTATTTTTAAACAAAAGATCAAAAGATCTTGGGTGGAAATAACGAAAATTCAAACTTGGATGAGCATCCCACAAGGAACACACAAAAGATCAACGCGAAAAGAGAAATGATTAAACGATGTTTCGCCCTGGGTAACCAGCGTGGGCTCATCAGTAGTTTCACTGGTCACCCTCCACTATACATCATTAAACACCATCATACACATTGATTTCCAACCTTGAACCACTCACAAATAGGCATCGTTCCGCACTGGTACTTACTTATCCAAGTTACCTGATACGAATTCGTCCTGGCGTGTTAATATTTCCAGTAGGATTATGCTCCTAAGGCAATTAAAACAAAGAAGAAGTTAAAAAACCTCCAAATCAGTTACTTCAACCGAAAAGAAACTAAAAAACAAAAGATCAAAAGATCTTGGGTGGAAATAACGAAAATTCAAACTTGGATGAGCATCCCACAAGGAACACACCAAAGATCAAAGCGAAAAGAGAAATGATTAAACGATGTTTCGCCCTGGGTAACCAGATGGTGTTTAATGATGTATAGTGGAGGGTGACCAGTGAAACTACTGATGAGCCCACGCTGGTTACCCAGGGCGAAACATCGTTTAATCATTTCTCTTTTCGCTTTGATCTTTTGTGTGTTCCTTGTGGGATGCTCATCCAAGTTTGAATTTTCGTTATTTCCACCCAAGATCTTTTGATCTTTTGTTTTTTAGTTTCTTTTCGGTTGAAGTAACTGATTTGGAGGTTTCTTAACTTCTTCTTTGTTTTAATTGCCTTAGGAGCATAATCCTACTGGAAATATTAACACGCCAGGACGAATTCGTATCAGGTAACTTGGATAAGTAAGTACCAGTGCGGAACGATGCCTATTTGTGAGTGGTTCAAGGTTGGAAATCAATGTGTATGATGGTGTTTAATGATGTATAGTGGAGGGTGACCAGTGAAACTACTGATGAGCCCACGCTGGTTACCCAGGGCGAAACATCGTTTAATCATTTCTCTTTTCGCTTTGATCTTTTGTGTGTTCCTTGTGGGATGCTCATCCAAGTTTGAATTTTCGTTATTTCCACCCAAGATCTTTTGATCTTTTGTTTTTTTAGTTTCTTTTCGGTTGAAGTAACTGATTTGGAGGTTTTTTAACTTCTTCTTTGTTTTAATTGCCTTAGGAGCATAATCCTACTGGAAATATTAACACGCCAGGACGAATTCGTATCAGGTAACTTGGATAAGTAAGTACCAGTGCGGAACGATGCCTATTTGTGAGTGGTTCAAGGTTGGAAATCAATGTGTATGATGGTGTTTAATGATGTATAGTAGAGGGTGACCAGTGAAACTACTGATGAGCCCACGCTGGTTACCCAGGGCGAAACATCGTTTAATCATTTCTCTTTTCGCTTTGATCTTTTGTGTGTTCCTTGTGGGATGCTCATCCAAGTTTGAATTTTCGTTATTTCCACCCAAGATCTTTTGATCTTTTGTTTTTTAGTTTATTTTCGGTTGAAGTAACTGATTTGGAGATTTTTTAACTTCTTCTTTGTTTTAATTGCCTTAGGAGCATAATCCTACTGGAAATATTAACACGCCAGGACGAATTCGTATCAGGTAACTTGGATAAGTAAGTACCAGTGCGGAACGATGCCTATTTGTGAGTGGTTCAAGGTTGGAAATCAATGTGTATGATGGTGTTTAATGATGTATAGTGGAGGGTGACCAGTGAAACTACTGATGAGCCCACGCTGGTTACCCAGGGCGAAACATCGTTTAATCATTTCTCTTTTCGCTTTGATCTTTTGTGTGTTCCTTGTGGGATGCTCATCCAAGTTTGAATTTTCGTTATTTCCACCCAAGATCTTTTGATCTTTTGTTTTTTAGTTTCTTTTCGGTTGAAGTAACTGATTTGGAGGTTTTTTAACTTCTTCAAGGTATTTTTAATTAAGCGCTTTCCGACGGAAAAACGATTTGATGTCGAAATTCACATTTTACCTCAAAAGCAACTTCGATTGACTTGATTTTTATAGGGGATATGACCGTATATTTGTAACTTTTTTGGGGTTGTAAAAAAACGAGAATAAAAAAAATAATAATTGGCACTTATTTATTGCTGTTGCCTGTGAAATGTAATGATAAAAATTTACTAATTTAATAAAGAATATCTCTTTATTTTACTTACTATTCTAAAACACAATACAATAATAATTAAGTCAAATTAAGAAAACCTATATACATTTTATTAAATCTCAAATATATGAACAAAAGCACGTTCGGCTCCTTTGCATATGGTTTGTTCAGTGTCAGTATTCGACCTTGATTATTACATTAAATTGACAGTAAATATCTATCTTCAGCATTTTCATGAACCTTTTGCTTTTTTAAGCAACCGTTTGGGTCTTAAACTAACTAGGTAAATCTGGTGTGAGGAATTTAAAAAAAAAAAACAATCAAAACTAAGGGTAAAGTAAAGTTACAAAAATATGTTTCAGAAAAAATTCCCTTCCCACCACTCCTCATAAACGTGAGGCGCGGATTACCTCTTAAAAGTGCAATTTTTGTTTTTTGCCGATATTTGAAAAACTCAAAATTTGTTTGGAAAAGAAAAATTTTCCTGGGTTGTTTTTTGAATTTAGGAAAAAACCCTTGGAAATAAAAAAAACTCGCAAGAAAATCCCAAAAAACCCCCGGGCAAAAAAATCCGGGAAAAACCCTAAGAAAAAAATATTATAAGTAACTCTAATCCATGTGACAAAACTGATAGCCAAGAATAATGTTTCGCTTGCCGTCGGCTTTTTTTCACCAAAATTTTAAATAAAAGTTGGTGTTCCATTTTTTTTTATTTATTCTCATCTTTAAAAATATGTTTCCAAAATAGATAGCAATAATTTACTCAAAAATTTACCCGAACAAAATGTTCAAAGAAAAGCTCACAAAAATGTTCACGAAAACAATTTTAGATCTTTTGCACGAGCTTTTGTTTGAGCATGTTCGTCTGTGTAATTGCGCCTTAAGTTTTGGATAGAATGTTAAGCAAAATTTGTTTGAAGAAATGTTGGTATAGAAATTTCTTACAAATTTAAATTTTATAGTTTTATGGGAATTCATTGAACTTAACTGAAAATAGAAAGACTAAGTTTTAAAACAAGGTATTTTTAATTAAGTGCTTTCCGACGGAAAAACGATATTATGTCAAAATTCACATTTTACCTCATAAGCAACTTCGTTTGACCTGATTTTTATAGGAGATATGTCAGTATACTTGTAACTTTTTTGGGGTTGTAGAAAAACGAGAATAAAAAAATAATAATGGCACTTATTTATTGCTGTTGCCTGTAAAATGTAATGATAAAAATTTACGTTTAAAAGAATATCTCTTTATTTTACTTCCTAGTTTAAAAGAGAATACAATAATAATTAAGTCAAATTAAAAAACCTGTATACATTTTATTAAATCTCAAATATATGAACAAAAGCACGTTCGGTCCAAATAATACCCGTTTATTACCCACTTTTACAATCCTACCATCCCGACCATTGTCTAAAAAAATATAATTTAGCAGTAATAGACTGGACTTCTGAATCGGAATGTTGTTCCTTTGCATATTGTTTGTTCAGTGTCAGTAATCGACCTTGATTATTACATTAAATTGACAGTACATACATATCTATCTTCAGCATTTTCTTGAACCTTTTGCTTTTTTAAGCAACCGTTGGGGCCTTAAACTAACTAGTTAAATCTGGTGTGAGGAATTAAAAAAAAAAACAATCAAAGCTAAGGGTAAAGTAAAGTCACAAAAATATGTTTAAAAAAAAATCCCCTCCCCACCACTCCTCATAGTCGTGAGACGCGGATTACCGCTTAAATGTGCAATTTTTGAGTTTTTTGCCGATATTTGAAAAACTCAAAATTTTTTTGGAAAAGAAAAATTTTCCTGGGTTTTTTTTGACTTTAGGAAAAAAACCCTAGGAAATAAAAAAAAACTCAAAAGAAAATCCCAAAAAAAAGCCCGGGCAAACAAATCTGGGAAAAACCCTAAGAAAAAAATATTATAAGTAACCCTAATCCATGTGACAAAACTGATAGTAGAGCCAATAATAATGTTTCGCTTGCCGTCGGCTTTTTTTCACAAAAATTTTTAATAAAAGTTGGTGTTCCATTTTTTTAAAGAATTGAGATCACTGATCACTGATGTGAAATATTATTTATTGTCATCTTTAAAAATATGTTTCCACAATAGATAGCAATAATTTGCTCAAAAATTTACCTGAACAAAATGTTCAAAGAAAAGCTCACAAAAATGTTCACGCAAAAAATTTTATATCTTTTGCACGAGCTTTTATTTGAGCATGTTCGTCTGTGTAATTGCGCCTTAAGATGCATTAAATTTGGTTACAGTAAATTTGGTAAGTACGCAGACAACTGATTGGTGCAGTAAAAAAGGCAATCAAAATCGAGCATGTCTATACCTCCATAAACCTAGCGAGCCCACCTCATAAAATCCAAATTTTATTAATTCCAGAATTATGTGCTTTGCATACCTAGCAGGCACAACCTTAAATAAAGGTTTAAAATATTCGTTAAATATCTCAGAATTATGTGCTTTTTATGTGTTTTTTTTTATATGTTATGGGCACATAAAAAGCACATACATCTGAGGTATTTAACGATATGTTTAACCTTCATTTAAGGCTGGGCTTGCTAGGTTTATATAAAGCTAGCGAGCCCACAATTTGTTTTTTAATAATCAAAAAAGTTAAACATTTTTATCTCTTTTTATATTTTCATGGCGCACATAAAAAGTACAAAATTCTGAGATATTTAACGGACGAACCCAGGAATTGGCTTGGGGGGGGGGGTGGGGTTATAAGGATAAATAATAAAAAAAAACTTAATTTGAAGTAAAAATGTGACCATAATTGATACAAAGAAACATGTGCTTACAAGCACGTGTAGGGGGGATGGGGTGTGTTAACCAAATTTAAAATTGTTTATTTATCCAAAATTTGATGTCAAAATCATGAACGAATGAAATCGTAAAAATGAAACGTGTTATAGCGCCGCACAGTGGGGTATTTGATACCAATTTCGATCAAATTATTTAGAGCTACGTAAATTAAAAATAAATTAAAATGTTGCAAATGAAATTGTCAAAGTAGCTTTTTTTACAGTTTTAATGATATGAGCGTTCGATTTTTTACAATAAAGTATCTATAATAACTTTAAAAAAATCTAACAAAGCTATATTATCTATATGCGTCTACAAAATTAACAACAACAAAACAAAAATTCAATATTAAGATTATAATTCATTGTATGTCCTTTAGAGAATTAAAAGATACTTTTCAGAGGTTCCAGTGGTACTTTAAATCCCTAAGGATTTAAAATAATTTGGGGATTTAAAATTATAATAATTATCTTAGGTATGTAAAATACTAATTTAATCCTTGAAACGAGCGATTTAAGGTACATTTTAATTTAACCGTTTTGTAAATAGAGTACCGTTAAGTTCATAATATAGAACATAAACTACGTGTCTAAAGTGTATTTTAATTCACTCGACAAATTAAAGTCGAGATAAAAAGTGCCACTTTAATCCCTAAAGGTTTATGCCTAATGTACTATTAGCATGATCTGGCAACAAAATCAGTAATAATTAATTTATTTTTAACTTATTATTTAAATAAAAAATCTTACCCATTTATTTTTTCTTTACCAACGGTAATTTTGGTGGTTTTTATAAATTTTGTACATCTTTATCGAAATCTTTAAAATTTTTATCTTATTAATAAATTGTTTAGAACGTCCTGATTGGATTTTGTTCTTGAACTTTTCCGGGAATAATCCCGATAATATCTTTTAATATCTTGTTGCGAGCCTCTTGAGCATCTTCGGTTAGCTGTCCAATAGGCAGCAGAGCATGTTGATGGAGCATGAATTAAAATTTTGTACACTGAGGTTTTAAGAAACGTTATTATAACCTAAAGAAAGCTTTATAAGTTTGACGGACTTTTGTGGCTTGTTAGATTTATAAAAACTAAACGGTAAAAGTCTTGTCAAACTTAAATAAAACCATATTTTGTTTGCCATCTATTAAAAATTTTTAGAAAAAAGTTTTTATTTTTCTTAGATTTCTTTCGCCATCTTGAATCTTGGAGGATGGCCGCAAAGTATATTTTTATCAATTATCTTTAAAACGCAGTTTGTTTTACCAAAATCGGCTAATGATTTTAAAAGATATTACAAGTAAAAGTATACAAGTACATGAATAAAATGGCGCAAATATGCGCAGCCAATTTTTGCATCATTTAAAGCTTAATGTTCACAGAATAGTCTGTATATTAAAACTCTGTGGAATTGTGCGGAATTCGATAGTTTAAGTCATTTGCTCCATCCCCAAAAATAATTCACTTTTAATAATTAAACAGAGTACACTAATTTAAATATGAATATTTTTTGCAAAAAATTAGTCGCTTGTTTTTGCATTTAATTCTGTTTAAGTTGTGACGTGTATAGCTAACCAAAACAGCATTATTAAAAATCCACACCTACTTGGATGGAAAGAAGCACAACATAGGTGACTAAAAATGCAATAATAAAAATTTAAAAGCATGATTGATTTGGTCTACTTTTGATCAGCTTTTTGGGACAAACACCCCAATGTGCGCCGCACGCGAAAAATTTTGCAATTTATGATTTTATAAAGATTTCTGTTAAAAATTAAAGTCCAGTATGTATGTATTTTATTACCTATATATTTTATTTCTGCTGTTATTTGATTGTGCCAATTGTATATAACCAGGCTTCTCGGGAGGGAGGAGATAACCTCAACCCCCCCCCCCTTGGTGCGCCACTGCTGCCAAGCAGTGTTCATTAACCTTATACTGAATGAGAATTGAGATACAGCGTCCCTTAAAAATAAAATTTTAACCAAAGGAACCTGTTTTACGCCGGGATTGGGAGGGGGGGAGCAAAGGGCAAAATTATTGCCGATATACAATGTATTGATTTTGTGTGTCATTTTTTTCATGGTTTTTTTAGCCGCCGCCGTTATTCCGCGGCTTTTTATTTTTTTGTTATGCATGACAGAACCAGTAACCTTTACATCCCGTGGGAAATAAAAATTTTCTACTGGTTTTTGCAAAACCTCATCGCCATACCCTTTAAACTCAGCTGACTTTGCAATACCCTTCTAACTGGCTCTTATTACTCCCACTATCAAAAGAAAAAATTTCTTAACAAAATCCCAGCTGAGCCCTATCAAAACCATGCAATCTTACCTATTTTGACCTATTCTATTCGAAAACCGCAAAAGCATTACGTAAGAATAGGACCATGCATTGCACCCGAAAAATAAGAATTATTTAAGAGAAGGTTGAGAAGTCTGTCAAAAATTTTGGATATGTTTTAGCGTTAGTAAAACAGAGTGAATACTAGTCTACTTTTCTCTCTATCGAAGCCAATGAGTTAGAAAAAGATGTTCTTATACAAACTGAACCAAATATTAAAAAGTACAAAAACGAAAAGTACACAACAGCTGATTCAAGTTTGAAAGAATCTTAACATTTTCGGGGATACAAAAGAAAAATAACAAAACCGGGATTTAAAGTCTTTTAAAAATATTGCATTAAAGGGACGTAATATTGCGATTTCTGAGTGATTCAGTGATCAGGTTCAGCCTGACCGTGGGAAAATGACATTTACGAGAAAAAGAAATTATCGGTAGGTATCGGTGGTATTGGTTATTCGTTGTTGATGGTGTGCTGTCTGTGCACCTAGTCGATGATTTTGCGTTGAAAATAGTTTTGTCTTGGTTGAATGTTAATAACATTTCATGGAAAACAAGAATGAGTGCTTATCCTAGACGATTGCAAACCATTATTTTAGTCAGCATAGTCAACTAAAGTCTAATAAGTCGCAATGTTGATTTTCGAATTTATTTTGTAGTTTAGTATTCACTGAAATGTATGCGTTTTTTTTTCTGTACGTTTTACCCAAATTCACTGAACCCATTTACAGCAAAGACAAAAATAAAAAGATACTTTCCGAATTAATGTCAAAAATGCGATTTATTAGACTTTAGTCGAGTAAAGTAGAGCGACTTGTAAATCTATGAAGTGTTGAGAAACATCACTGGTCGCGATGGCTGCTAGAAAATCAGTCTAATTCTGCTGAATGCATAATATACATTGCCGTGCCAGAACTGATGCATTACACGTTTGTGGCGAACGAGCGGTTTAAAAAAAAATAGAACAACATTGATAATTGTGCTCTCAAATACCAAAGTAAAGACTCCAAAAGGTATGGATATGACATGACTCATTTGGAACGTTACTTCGACATATCCTAAGCTAAGATCACTGACAGAAAAAAAAAGAATCCCTACTCTTAGTCAAGTAATTTACCAGTGCAAACAATATAGTATATCCCGTAATAATAATTATAGACAGTAACAATAAGTATCAACTTCAAAGCAAAAATGCAAAGAAAAAGTTTTATGCAAAAGTTCTAAACTGAATGTCATATTCAACCCACTAGGGCGCCGCCGGCGAAAATTTTTAAAAAAACTATAAAAATTTTACTGTTTTTATGAAAAATCGTCGATTTTTTAAATAAAATCTCGAAAAAAAGGGGGGAGATTGTCCCCACCGCCCTCCCTGGCACCGCCACTGAAATAGGTACAGGGTGATTCAACATATTCTCCAACCCCCTTACCTCCCTTATTATGTTTATGTTTTGCATAATTTTTTGTAAACTTTCAAATGACGTCCTTAAAAATTAGAAGCAGGTATTGCAACTGTCAAATTTTGACATCTATATTTTAAATAGAACAACCTGAATATATTTTTAAGAACCACCTAAATTAAGTTTACTTGTCTAACACATTGTACTTATGAGAAAGCATTTTTATTTTTAGTCGAGAACCGTCCAAGATAAATCCAACATTGGTGTTCTATTTAAAATAAAGAAGTTAATGTCAAAATTTGACAGTTGCGATGACAGCTCCTAATTTTTAAGGACGTTACGTCATTTGAAAGTTTACAGAAAATTTTTACATAAAACTTTTTTCCAGTTTCAATATAAGGGAGATAAAGATACACTTTCATTTAAATAAATGAGAGCCAGCTAATCAAAATGAGTTTTTCCGAGCGATACTGGTGAAAACTACGTAGTATTACAGGCTTCTCTCGCATCGTATCGCAACAAAGGCAAAATTCTGTCATTTCGATCAGCTGGGGCGGTCATGCATTCGCCATAAATTTGTAATTGTAACTTGTTAATTCGTTGAGTTGATAGGGACAAGGATATCATTATTTCAAATGTTTCAACCTATTTTATTAAAAGAGCAGGTTGTAGAGCGTAGGTACTTGCATCTACAGGGCGTAACAAAAAAACCGAAACAGATGCATTTTCGAGTATTTGCAGAACGATTTCGAAAATAACCTCGAACAGGTCAACTTTTTATTCAAGGGGCACTCTTTTTGACTATATTGGAATTTTCGTAAGGCTCACCCCTCTTGAGGGGTGAGGGTCACCCCCAGAATTTAAATAGTTAATGTGGGTTAGGAATGTATCCGAGAAAAAAAATGCAATGATAAAAAGTACTATGAACGAAAAAAAATCAACATGTCCCGGGATTCCTCACAAAATAAATAGTAAGATCGTAAAAAAAAACGATTTTTTCAGTTTGGTCAATGCAACTTTGATATTTTGGAAAAATAATCGCTAGATTTTTCAAATTTTAATACTTTTGTAAAGACATTTGAAAGATCTCTAAAATAAAGTATCACTTAAACCACTTTCCATATTGTGCTGAAAGTGACCCCTCAAAAAGGGTGTCTCACAAAAATTCCAAAATAGCTCAAAAGAGTCGCCCATAACAAATAGACGTTTCTGAGGTTTATTTCAAAATTGTACTCCAAATACTCGAAAATGCGTCTGTTTCGTTTTCGGTGTAACACCATGTATGCAAAAAAGACAAAGAATTAGTAATTGGTGTACCAACTCATAAAAAATTGGTGCTGGAAAGCACGGATAGTCCACCATAAAATCAATTATTTTACGTTGAAAGCTGTCGCTTTGAAAACCTTATAACAAAACTTTTGGGTAATATTTACGAAAACGAAAATCTGAAAACCGCATATCAATAGCTGCGTTACTTCTAAAGTTATGGTTTTTATTTTATATATTTTAACGTTTTTTCAAATAACTCGGAAACTAAAGCTCCCACGTATTTTGACTTTATAACAAAATTTGTAGTCCATATTCATGGAAACTTAAATCTGAAAACCGTATATGGCTACTTGCTTTTGTTCCAAAGTTACAATTTTTTAAAATATTTTATCCCCCTTTTCCCCCCTTCAACCCCCCACCACCCTATCCAAAAGTTAATCAGTTGTAAGCCGATAGAGGATTTTTATACCAAATTTCGTTAAAATCGATTAAGGCGTTCTTAAGTTAACCTGTATACAGACAGACAACAGACAACTTTTTTTTTTCGTCGATTAAGGTGTTTTGGAACCTTAGTAACTCACTTTTGATAAAATTAAGAAAGGTGAAAATTTCACGATTTTAATAGTCCCCCATTGGTATGGTGGACAAAAAAATAGGTAGTAATACAGTTCATTCCATTTGTATTTGGACAAAACATAACCTCACTTTCCATAGAACAAAAACCAGATTTTTAAGTTGCCAAAATCAAACGCCCTAGGTTTTGGTAATCGGCATTTTAACCACACTGCTAACTTTAAATCACTCCGAATAACCCCTTATACTACGCTTTCATATCAATCATATGCACCAGAGTGAAACAGCAAGATGTCAGAGATACTTTATGGATGAAAAATGTATGATTATGTAATGTGCCTGTTAAGGCGGCTATGATATTCGTTTTTATTTGTACACCGAACATAACAAAAAAAACGCGATACAGACCCAATATGCCTGAGAGAGACCCATACTGGTGAGCGAATTCACCCAAAAATTAATGAATTCAAATTTAATTTAGACGTTTAAAAATGCTGGGCCGGCTTTAAATTTTGCGTATTCTTTATTACAAGCTTTTATTTAACTTCACCTCTATGTATGAATGTTTATATGTTCAGGTCAAATCTTGCAACTCAATTTTGACTAACCTCTAGATGTCCGATTGCATTCAAATGTGGTATGCGATTATAGTTCCGGTGACAATACAATAATATGGTATTATTACGCACCCCCTGGAGGCAGGAAAACGGCCAAGTTTGTCCGATTTCAACCAACAAAAACTATTTACGTTTATGTATTGGAACAACACTTGCGGCCTTGGCCATATCTAGTACACTGTGATCAATTGCCTTGCGATAACAATAACAAAATGGCAAAAAAATGGTTCAAAAACTTTCTATTACAATCAACTCATGATAAAATTTAAACTAAACGAAATCGAAAATTTTCTGAATGATGCCCTGTCCATACAGAAACAAAAAAACAAACGCAGACTTAAAATTCTCGTTGACAGTTGACGTCAATCAATGTGGAATAATTTCGGGTGGAAAATACTGTACTAATTGTTTTTAAAATAATAAGGAATTATTGAAACGCAGTTAGGGCCCTGCACTAATAAGACACTATTTTCACACTAATAAGGTTAGGGTGTGCCCTTCTTTGTGGAGGAATTATACTGGGCCGTATCTGGGCCATTCTTATCCTTATTTCTATCGAGTCGACCTATCGAGCAGGTGTACTTTTAAACTAATGGCGAATGCGTGCTAGCTCCAGCTGATCAAATGCGTCAAAACATCGTTTCGTATTCAGGGGCGGTCGTAATGTTACGACTCCATTATCGTACCTAACGAGGTTTTCATGCATTTAATCAGCTGTAGCTGTCACGCATTCGCCATGATTTTAAAAATGGACCTGCTTGATTGGTCGACTCGATAGACATAAGGATACGAATGCTGATAAAACTGAAAATTAACTTTTACGGTGGGATTTACTAAAAAGGTTTAGTCTATTTTAGAACGGTCCCGAGTTCAAGTGGAATTTTTGGTTTTAAGCATTTTAAACCAACCCTCCTTGAGTTTTGGACATAGTTTGATTTATAAGAAGAATTTTCATAAATTTGTTTATTGACTTAACACAACCATTTGTTGGATTTAAGAAGAAATTTTCAATTTGGAAGAAAAAAAAAAAAATTTAAACCCACGCGGGGTTTAAATAGTAAATACTCTGTAGAATAAATTAACATTGGGGCTATATGTCACTCTTGTTAAAACTTACCCTTGTTAATTAATTTTTCCAATAAATTACTTGATGTCACATAACGATTTAGATGGGTAATAATAAAATAGAATAAGGAGTAGATTAATTTTGCATTTATTTAAAAGGTGTTTTTAACTAACTTTTAAACTTAAATGCAAGTTTTTTTTTATATTTTAGTCACTCTCAGTTTAAAATATTAGCGCTGCGTTCAATCACAAACAGCGAGTTCGGATCTTTTACCTCTGCTTGCACCTTGGCTTGCACCAACCTCTACTGATGAAAGCTGCAGCTTTAAAATAAGTGGGCTTTGGGTAAGGAAAGTTTTTTTGACTGAGCTTTTAGATAACCTCAATGTTTTAGTTTCAGTTTGTAAATAAATTAATATAGTTGTTTTGGGTTTTTTGTTTGGTATATTTTTCGTGCATAATCAGTGACCTTCACTTATGTTTGTTTTGCCTCGTAGTGCCCTCATAAATATATTTTTGGTACTGAAACGGGTTCAAAATATGGCGTGTTTCTGTATAAAATAGGAGGTGTTTTATTGGGTAATGAACAACTTCGGATATTAAATAAGGTAAATTAATCCTTGTAAAAACGGTTACTTAGGGAAATTATGAACGACCTTATTACCAAATACCACAAAACAATCCTTTCTGGAGGCTATAAATTTAAACCACCCCCCTGAGGTGGTCTAACAAATAACCAACTTTATAACCTCAAACACAAATAATGAAGCCATTATGTGCCAAATTTTTGGCGTATTAACCATTTGCCATTTTGAAACCTGTCAAAAAAAAAAATCGTTTTAGTGCATTTTCTCCTAAAATATGGTGTATTTTGAGAAAAAAAGCAGTTTTTCAGTGGTATTTTGCAATAGCAATGCCAAATAGTGAATAACTTTGTGTCTTTTCTGTAGGGGTAAGTGTTTTTTGAAAATTGATTTTAAAATTTAGTACCCCCACAGGTGTAAATATTTAGACCTGCGGGAGATATTATTTTAGATCTTGGTAAATCTCACTGTAAGTGTCTAATATTTGTATGCTACAAGAAGTAGTTCAACAAAATCGCTTCAACCCAAATGCATGGGTTTTCCATCTTCCATGCTTTTCAATCACTCAAAAACCCTTTTAAATATGAAAATGTCAAAAGAACAACCCAGAATTTCGACACAGGCAGCATATATTTGATATTTGTAGATTAGAAATAAACTGGTGCCGGCACCGTTTCGCTAGAGGCGCGTTTAATAATTCTATCATTCCTTCCTTAGTAAAAATTGAAAAAATAAAATTACTTGCTTAAATTTTATTAGTTCACATATCAAATTGCACTAGAACTCGCGCCAAAAATATCTTAGCTAAGGCTCACTTTTGTTAATGTACCCAACATGATCCAATTGTGTTTGTTAAAGAAACTTGCTTTCTTTCTTCCCTTTCAGGTGATTTCTTTTCGTCTTTTTGAAATCTAATGGACCTTGAGGGACCTTTAAATTCTTTAAGAAAAGCTACTGCACGTGCACCTTTTGACTTTTTGCTACAGGTTAAACCGAGAGAGAGTGTTAGAATATAGATATTAGAAAAAGATGGATAGACTCAAAAACCTAAAAATTTGACACGCACCACGGTAAAGTGTAGGTGCCTGTAAGATGATTTTTTAAAATTTTAAATAGCCCGAAGGGACCTTTAAAATTGTCTTGATGTTACCTTTTTCAAGGTATTTAAAGTAAAAACAGCTTTTAAAATAAATTTTCTTAGTAGACCAGCTGATTAGAAGTAAGTAAAAGGAGTAGAAGTTTCATAATGATGCGTTAATAATAATTATGAATCTCTTTAAAGAAAAAAAGAAGTATAACGCCACTTCGAAAAACAATTTAAATTTCTTTTTAGTGACCTATTTTCAGATTATATATCAAAAACAGATTTCACACCGTCTTTTCAAACAAAGACAAACAACAAACCTATAAAATAAATAAAAACAGAATCTTAATTTCAATGCTTTTAGCATTTAAATATGAACAGTGGATTAGTAAATATTTATTTTCTGTTGACTAGATCAAAACAATATTTTGTCTTTTGGTCGTAAACTACCAATAAACCAAAATAACTTTTTTTAACTAGTTCTGAAATTGCACCTTGAAAATCACCAAAAATTTAGCGCCTCGCTGTAATAACCAGTAAATACTTGACCCCACTAAGTTTTACAAGTTTTCTACTACTTGATCACCTATTTTCTGGTTTCTGGTATGTTTCTATTATTTAGGTTATAAGGTTTCTGATTCTAGTTTCACCTTCTAAAATTTTTAAATAGGCGTATGCCACTTACTTATTGTAAATAAAGCATATTAAAAAGCCAAGTCAATGCAACCTACGGCTTAGAGCCGGAAGTTTTGTTTTGTTTGAATAGTAGGTCTATAATAATAGTGATTTACATAACAAGCATGTTATGATGGTCATTACACGCGAAGATGATGTTTGAGAAGGCGAGTGTCTTAATTCATCTGATCGTGTAATGACTATAACATGCGAGTTAGTGCACAGTGTGCCATTTTCGAAGGGATTTAATGGGAAACTCCGTTGTTATTTACACTGTCTTACTTTTCTGTCTCTTGTAGTTTTTGAGCTACAGGGCAAGTTGAAAAATGGTCGCAATTACCAATTAATGATATCTCCCTTAATTTAAGAGATAATTGAGTTCTGTGAAAACATGTCTGTGGCAACCTTTTTAGAAAAACACAATGGTCTTTTCGGAATTTTAATCGCACATTTCGTTTCGTAGATACCATCATTAGGATCAAAAAGTTAAATACGGACCAAAATGTTTTACAACAAATTTTAGTTTCTTTTTAAGTTTGTTTAATAATAAAATATCATTTTTTTATTTTGAAGTTTCGATCCCGAAAAAAATCATTTTCGGTGCATTTTTTTTTCTGGTACGGCCCTGTTCTATTTTTACTTATTTTTTTTGAGACCAGTTATATTTAACAACTATATAGTACACCTGGATAACCAAGATATATTATATGAAAATACCGGGTGACTGGAAAAAAACCCGACAAATTGTTTTTTGCTATAACTTTACCAATTTCAACAATATGTTCATATAATATATCTTATAGTGGTTAAATATAAATGGTCTAAAAAAAAAATAAATTAAACTGAAGATGATTTTTGTCTGGATCAAAACTTCAAAAAAAAAAGATATTTTATTATCAAAAAAACTTTTAAAAAAACTAAAATATGAAGTAAAACATTTAACTTTTTGATCCTGATGATGGTGTCCACGAAACTAAACGTCGGATTAAAATTTCGAAAAGACCATTGTGTTTTTTAAAAAGGTTGCTACAGCAGACAAAATAGTTGTGACATTCAAGTTTTTGAAAATATCACAAAATTTTGAAATTTGAAGTTATTTGAATTTTGAAAATTTTTGATTTTTTTTTGGAATTTGGAAAATTTAGGTTTACATTTTTGAAAATTTTTATATTTAATAAATATTTATTTTGTTAAAAATATAGAAAAATAATTTACATTTTTGCGTCAATCAGTGTCCCTATGAAAGAAAGTTTCATTGCTCGGTGCGCCCTCTTACGATTTACGTCTAAGCTTCATTATTATCCTAGGAGCGTAAATGGTCCATTACAGTCATGTTAGGACGCTCGTTAAACTATTATTATGGGTTGGTCGTGAGTAAAAATAATTATATAAACATAATTTTAAAAAAATTTACAAAATAACTTTTTCCAAATCGTATCGAATATCTAGGTCGAAATAGGAAAGTCAAGTAAAGTAAAGTAATCTTTATTGTTCTAGAAAATGCTGTAAAAATAGAGACGTACAGGGTGGTCCATTATATTTTGACATTCGGGTATGTCTGTAAATATTAAAATAGAAATAAACCGTAATTACAAAATTTGTTTAATTTTTATGGGCCTTTATTGATATTTCACTTTTGATAGCAATTGTCTTAAATTAAATTAAATTGTCTTAAATTAAATTAAACAGGACATTTTTTGCTGATTTCAAAATTGTCTTTAATGGTCATTGAACAAATTGGCTTGGTATAAGAGTAACGTGTTCAACGAAGAACCACCTTAACTATTTGTCTTTGTCTGTTTTGGGGATTTTTTCAAAGCCGTTAAAGACAAGGATAACATATTATATATTTTTTAAATCGAAAAAAAAGCCCAAATTAAGAATGAAATAATATACAGGGTGTTTTATTTAATATAAGAAAGTTGCTATAAAAATTTGCCATTTGAAATATTATTAAAGCGTCATAAAAATTAAACGTGGGGGGAGGCGTTAAGGTTAAATATTAAAAAAAAACTTAATTTGCAGTAAAAATGTGACCATAATTGATACAAGGAAACAGGTGCTTACAAATGTAGATTGGGGGAGGGGGATATTAACTAATTTTAAAATTGCTAAATAACACTTAAAATGCAGTTTTTAATTTAAAATTAAACTAAAATCGTAAATATTGATGGGGTTTTGGGAATTGTTTATTTACCCTTAATTTATTTATGAAAATGCTAAAATGCGCCGCAGGCGAAAATTTTTGCGAAATTGCCATTCTTGACACCAATTCGCAGGCAAAATGTTTTGATAAAATTACATTAAAAAGACCATTTGGACACGAAATTGTAAAAATGAAAGGCGTTATAGCGCCGCCGGCGAAACATTTTGCAATGTATGATTTTTTTAAAGATTTTTGTTAAAAACTAAAGTCCAGGGTCTTGTACTTTATTCCCTATATATATTTTATTCCTGCTGTTATTTGATTGTGCCAATTGTAATCAGGCTTCTCGGGGAGGTTGGAACTTCAACCCCCCCCCCCCTCGGTGCACCACTGGGGTATTGATTTTAATTAAAAATAACATGCCTCCTGCATAAAAAAAGGTTCCACAATAAAAAGATGTTGCTATTAACCTTAATTAGTTATAACGTCAAAAATAAAATAAATAAAACTTGTTTCCGTTTTAGCGCCATGCAGCCTTTATAAATATCCGGTGTTTTTTTTATTAAATATTACTAAATAATAACCCGCATTACAAAATAAAAATTTCCGTCACAAGCCGAAGAATCTTGAAATATTATTTTGACAAGATTCATTTGATTAAAATTATTGAATTAAAAACAGCTATTTTCCTAACAAGTACGCAAAATCCATTGTTTTCGCACGAGACTGTCTCACGAACGACGACGTGGAGTTTGATCAAGCAGTCGAGTGCGGAAAAAATTGTTTGCGCAATCGTTAGGAACAGTTGTTTTTCTAAGAGTTTGAGAAAAATAATATAAAATAGTCTAAAAAATCAAAACTGCTTCCACACTAAAGTGCAAAAATTTTGCGCACCACTGTTAACAATACCCAAAATCGTATTTTCCGCAGTCTCGTAGAAAATGGTTACTTTCCTAATAAGTGCGAGACTATATATATATATATATATATATATATATATATATATATATATATAGTCAATATTAAGAATGTTATTCAAAAAATTTCAGAAATTTGAAACAAAAGAAAGACGCGACAATAAACACACGAACTAGTTAGGTACGTATCTATAGCAACCAACCAAAGACATTCCAAAGCCTACTGACATGTGCTGAAAATGCAATGAACTAGCTTTAACATTATGATGCGCCAAAATTTTTCTGCACCAGAGCGCAAAAAGTTTTGCGCACGACAGATTTTGCACACTGTTAGCAATGCGCAAAATATTATTTTCCACACGTTCGTAGAAAAAAATCTAATTTTTAATGTTGTATTTCTGGGCAAAAAACTTTCGCTTTATTTAGAAAAGTCTAAAACATTTCCAATAAATTCCAGATCCTAATATTTTCTATGTGTATGATGTTGGTACAAAATTATCTTGGCATCGCATGTTCAAAGTACGAAATCAGTACATTATAAGTATATAATAGTTACTGATATGTTTTTTAAACATATAACTTTTAGACATCAGATTTATCTAAATCCAAAACTACATCCAAAATAGCCTAAAACAAATTCAGCATCCGCAGCTGCACATCTCGAGGCACATCTAGAATTTCAAGTAAAAATAGAAAAAGAGAATAAACCCCATAATAGTAGTAGTAGTATGGGCTGATAAATAAAACTTTTCAATTTTCGTTTATTCAGCAGAAATCAAATAACCCGTTGAAATTTTGATGTCCAGGTGATAAAATCACGAAAAATAGGACGAAAATAATAATAATTCAGAAAAAGGGTTTCTTTTCAGTTTTTAAAATCAATTGTCTTCAGTTTGGTGTAGCACAGGGTAGAATTACGGAAATTATTTTATGGTTAAACTTATTACTGTCAAAATATTTGGCAGCAAGCAATGGAAGTTTTCACTAGTAATACCACAAGAGGTTAAATTATTTCTGAAAATTTTACGAGCTCATAAATAAAATATCCCGAGTCGAAGACGAGGGATAACTTTCTAAAAATATTCATAACCGAGAAAAAAAATTCAGAATTTGATTTCACCTCGCGCGGTATTCGGTAAAAAAATTCCACACCATATTGAGTTTAAAATAATAGTAGTTTTAACATCTAGTGGCTAAAATAGTACTTTTCTTTACAAGCGTTGGTTTAAATAACGAGCGCAGCGAGGTATTTAAAAACGCGAGTAAATAAAAACATAGAGTAACCGCGAGTAGTTAACACTATTTTTTTTTTACTTTATCAAAAAATCCAAGAAAAACAGGAAAATACTTTTAAAAATCTCAAACGAAGAGAACTTCTCGCAACACACCATCTTTACACTATGCTATAAATCAAGGCGGCTGGTAAATGAAATAACAATCGTTTCCATAGCGATGTGTCTTTTTATTCGGTGACGTCCATTGTTGCGACATTTTAATCTTTGACAGTTTGATATTTTGACGATGTTTTTAAATGATTTTTTCGTAAATACTTGGTGAAAACGGGCGAAAATGGCTTAATTTTTAGGCAAGAATAACTAAATTTTTTCAATATTACTATTTTCCGCTATTTCTCTTTAATTTTGGGTAAAAAAACGGGCAGAAATCTTTTTCTGCACCTGTGATCAAAAAAAAAACATTTTTTTCATTCATTGTTGCCACATTTTAATCTTTTTTTTAAATTTAATTTTAATGATTTTTTCATAAATACTTTGTAAAAACTGGCGGAAATGGTTTAATCCTTAGGCAAGAATAATTACATTTTTTTAATATTACTATTTTCCGCTATTTCTTTTTAACTTTGGGTGAGAAATCTTTTTTTGCGCCCGTGATCAAAAAATAGTAGTTTTAACAACTAGTGGCTAAAATAGTGCTTTGTTTTACAAGCGTTGGTTTAAATAACGAGCGCAGCGAGGTATTTAAAAACGCGAGTAAAAAAAAGCATAGTTTAGCAGCGAGTTGTCAACACTATTTTTTTTTAATACCTTTATCAAGAAATCCAAGAAAAACAGAAAAATACTTTTAAAAATCTCGAACGAAGAGCACTTCTTGCAACACACCATCTTTACATTATAAATCAAGGTGGCATATAGCAATAGCAGTCGTTTCCATAGCGATGTGCTATTTTACTCGGTGACGTCCATTGTTGCGACATTTTAATCTTCGACAATTTGGTATTTTGACGATATTTTTAAATGTTTTTTTCGTAAATACTTGGTGAAAACGGGCGAAAATGGCTTAATTTTTAGGCAAGAATAACTAATTTTTTTCAATATTACTATTTTCCGCTATTTCTCTTTAATTTTGAGTAAAAAACGGACAGAAATCTTTTTTTGCACCCGTGATCAAAAAAAAAGTTTTTTTGCATCGGTAACCAAAAAAGCCATGCTTTAGTTATCCGCAGACAGTTACTACAATTATGTTTTTGATGAAGGTATAAAAAAAATAATTTTAAAATGATATTTTTTGACTTTTAACAATGCTGATTTTTTTTGACAAGACACCAGCAAAACATAGTTTTGATTGACTTGGTTATTCAGTTGCCAGAGTAACTAAGTAAAATCTTAACCTAAAAAGTATTTGAGTTCCGAAGCTGTCAGTTTCAGTTTTTTTAGCAAAAGTTCTGTGACGCGACACCAAAAATCTCAAAAATTAACAATATATTAACAATTTTTATATTGCCTAATTTTATAAAAACTACGATTCTTAACTATTTTAATCAAATACCTAGATTAAAGGTAACTTATTAAGTCAACAATGCTTGTCACGTCACAGGCTTATATAAATAAATAAATAAATAAAAACGCCTTTATTTTTGACTGGGCGAAGGTCAGCTAATGCTGTTTGCTCACCCTGGTTTTACTTTTGTTAACACTTCCCGCACTAGTGCGGGAAATGCATCTTCCGCACGGTAAGCAGTGTCGAAAGAATCATTTCCCACACGATCGCAAAAAAATATACAAAATCCATCTCTGACTATATATTGAGGACAAACGAGGGGGCGCAACAACTAGAGGCGGTGTCGATGCAGACACATAGGGGTGAAATCGGCTGCCCAGGTGACTTTTTCAGAATGTGTATTTCAAGACCCGGGACACAGCTCCGGTAAGTGTGTACAAAAATAATAGTACAGGAGGAACAAAAATATATTTTTTTTATACCTTCATGCAAAACATGATTTTAGCAACTATCTGCAAATAACTAAAGATTGACTTTTTTGGTTGCCGATGCAAAAACTTTTTTTTGAAATGAAAAAGGTTTCAGCCTTTTTGGACAATTATTTTTATTTAAACTTTTACATCAAGTGCCGACGTTTCGATCCTAATCCGGATCATCTTCAGAGCACGATGCTTCGAGATTTACAAGAGTAAAAATGGTCTGGCAGTCTGTCTGTAGACACCTTGCTGTGACAATACGTACGTTTTTGTTAATTTTATAATGTTATTAGTTCGTAAAAACCATTTTTACTCTTGTAAATCCGGATTAGGATCGAAACGTCGGCACTTGAGGTAAAAGTTTAAATAGAAATAATTGTCCAAAAAAGCTGAAACCTTTTTCATTTCAACTTAATCCAGAGGACGAAACCATAACAGCATTAACAAAACTTTTTTCTTGTTTACGGGTGCAAAAACAGATTTCTGTCTGTTTTTACATGTGCCTTTTGTATATTTTTTCCGTTTTTTTATTAAGGTATTAAAGCGTTCACAAGTCGTGGCTAAACTGCGCTTTTTTTATTCGCGATTTTAAATCATTCGCTCCGCTTCTTCTTTAAATCCCCGCATGTAAACAAACCAAAATTTTAACCCTTAGTTGTAAAAACTACTATTTTTACATCTTCATCAAAAACACGGTTTACCTTACCGTCCAACGGTGCAAATAACAAAACCATGCCTTTTTTTGTTTAGAGGTGCCACCATTTCTTTTGGAAAAAAATTAAAGTCGTTTTTTGGCGTAGCACACGGTGCTTGCGTGATTTCGAAATGTGAGGTCACCGGTTCAACCACGTCATCGGTTCTTGCTACCGCCAAAATTCAGTTCCCAGTGACAGTTTTACAAAACCTAACCTAACTTATTGCTGTAAGATATTTGTTAGCGTTCTGTTTTTTTTTTCCAATCCGACCATGACAAAAGCTGCCTGGTTGTGCCCGAATCTATATAGCTCTAAGAGGAATTCTCCCAATTGAATTTGGCACATTACCAAATCACTCTACTACTCCATCATTTTATTATTGAAAAAACAAAAAAAAAGTCCCGGTGCTCCAGAACCCGACACTACTCGCGTACAAATGACAAATGACAACTTCCGCCATGTTGAAATCGTGATTGAAAAACTTTCGAAACAGTCCGAGGAGCGGTTTTAAAATCCTTTGAAATGTGTTGAACCGTGACGTCACCGGTTCAACTCCAAAATGACATTTCTTGTATGATTTCGAAATAGTTTCAAAATCTTCTGACGCCAAAAAACGACTTAAAGAGGGAGTAGGCGGTGACCATCGACGTATAAAAATGGTAACCTGGTTTTGGTTTTTGTGTTCTAGATTTTTTCTATGTTTTTCCCGTTTGTGAATTTTTTGATAAGGGTATTAAAAAATAGTGCTTACGACTCGCGGCTAAACTATGCTTCTTTTTACTGTACTAAATCACTATCTGTACTGATGGTTCCTTAAACCGACATAGATTTGCATTTTTTTTTAAATCAGTGTCGAGTTAGGCATTTTTTAAAGTGAGAGCTGAAACTGGGTGTTTGGTCACTGCCACTCTATGGAAAAGATACAAAAAAAGTAGAAGGAAATTGTTTTGTTTTTAAGGTCAATTTCTACCAAAACAAAATGTTCTTTTTCTTTTACCCTTATTATCAACAAAAGTATTTGTTACGGTCTCCTGTACTGCCTACGAACATAGGGGTAGCCGGAGTTTAAAATACTGACAGAAAAAAGAGTTCTAGGGGAGGAGGGTCATTTCTAATAAAAGATTTTTGCGTGGGGTGATGCTACAAGGTTCGCAACCCCAAAATTAGATTTGTGTGGATGCGGACGCGTGTGCAGCTATTTATTTTCAGAAAAATATGTAAATAGCACATTGCACGAGCAGATGCTAACAATTCAGATGTGCATGGTATTTTCCCTTACAAAGTTTCTTTTTCTCCCTATTGGAATTTTAATTTTATTGACAACAATCAATTATTTTGTCTACAAAATTTAAACCATTTGCTGTTGAGGTGGAGACAAAAATAATCACTTGGAATTCCCTACGAAAAACCAAAATTAGGCTGTGACTTCGCCCTTTAAGATTTTGAGACAATTCTTTCCAATTTTTTGAAAAACATTTCCTCCGAATAATTAACTTAATTGTAAGAGAGATTTTATACACAGATGTATGTAATGTTTCATATAGTGTCTAATACAATAAATAAAAATATTAAAAAACCATCTTCAAAGGCTTGTGTCGATATGATTCATAATATCAGAATAGTTTAAAAAAAGAAGTTAAAAAACCTCCAAATAAGTTACTTTAACCGAAAAGAAACTAAAAAACAAAAGATCAAGAGATCTTGGGTGGAAATAACGAAAATTCAAACTTGGATGAGCATCCCACAAGGAACACACAAAAGACCAAAGCGGAAAAAAGAGAAGTGATTAAACGATGTCCTGGGTAAACAGCATGGGGTCACCACCCTTTACCATACATCATTAAACACCATCATACACTTTGATTTCCAACTTTGAATCACTCACAAATAGGCATCATTCCGCACTGGTACTTATCCAAGTTACCTGATACGGATTCGTCCTGGCGTGTTAATATTTCTAGTAGGATTATGCTCCTAAGGCAATTAAAACAAAAAAAGAAATTAAGAAACATCCAAATCAGTTACTTCACCCGAAAAGAAACTAAAAAACAAAAGATCACGAGATCCCGGGAGGTTTTTTAACTTTTTTTTTTTGTTTTAATTGCCTTAGGAGCATAATCCTACTGGAAATATTAAGACGCCAGTACGAATCCGTATCAGGTAACTTGGATAAGTACCAGTGCAAAACGATGCCTATTTGTGAGTGATTCAAAGTTGGAAATCAAAGTGTATGATGGTATTTAATGATATATGGTAGAGGGTGACCAGTGAAACCACTGATGAGCCCACGCTGGTTACCCAGGGCGAAACATCGTTTAATCATTTCTCTTTTCGCTTTGTTCTTTTGTGTGTTCCTTGTGGGATGCTCATCCAAGTTTGAATTTTCGTTATTTCCACCCAAGATCTCTTGAACTTTTGTTTTTTATTAGAATAGTTATTTACCAAATGCGGAAAGTGATTCTTTGCCGCACGCAACAGCGGAGTTCGGGCAAGCAGTTAGTTTTGAAAAGACTCGAGAAAAGATGCTTTCCGAACGCGTTAGGGATAACATTTTTCTTACGAGCGTGAGGGAAATTAAAAATATCTTGTCTTATATGATTTTGTAAAAAAAAGTTTGTCCATCAAAAAAAAAATTCTAATTGACCAAATGTTTCATAGAAAATACCATTATTTCTTTAATTTCAAGTTACCTCACTAGGACTTTTATTATTTTATCTTATATAGCGTATTTGTTTATTAAACTTGCATACTTTTTTTAATACTAAGAACATAGGGTGCAGTAACAAGTATTGCTAGTAATAGGAAAAATAATGCAAAACCAAATAATTGTTAGCAGAACGTTTTAAATTATTTTTTATTTAATGAACATTCTGTATTAGAGGTAAAAAGTCCCAACAGAAATAAAAACCTAAAATATGCAACGTCAGATATTGGATTTGGGTATCTAGGTACCCCTATATCCTGTGAGCATCGAGTCACCTGTTTTCATCAAATCCGGATAAAACAAAGAATAATCGACAAGATGCAGGGCCTTCTTATACTACTCAGTTATTTAACAGGTGCTGGTCAAAGATGGCCAAGGTGCAAACAGTTGACGATCAGCTGCTGCTGTGTTGCTTTTAAGAGGTTTTACGAGAGATGATACACTGTATGTATATACGACTTACACATGCCTAAGTAAATTTTAATTGAAAAGAAAGTTATAAACTGCAAACTTTACTTTTTCAGATTTATAAATCCATCCCCTATATGCGGTGATTTCGGGTTTCATAGATTGGAAAACTCCACAAAAACTAGCAGTATCTTTCAAGTTATTTGCAATTGCAACCCACAAAAAAAGAATCTAGGAAAAAACCAATGCAACTTCTTCTCAAGAATTAAGGATTAAGGACAGATCCGTCCTTAACATGATGATGAGGTGTATTCAAAGTAAAAAGTTAAGCAAACCATTTTTTTAGCAAGTAAAAGGTTGGGTTTTTCGTAAATAAGCTTTTATACACCGCTTTTTTAGTCATCCATACATAGTATGAAGGCTATTGGGATCGCCAAAGTTTTTTTATGTCCCCTAAAAATAAGTTATTTGGGTCAACAAAGACCTAAACACAAATTTTTCATAGTGTCTGTTTGTCTGTCGGTAACACGATTACTCAAAAACCGCTTAACAGATTTTTATCAAATTTGGCACAAAAATTCTTTGTCACCAGGCTGATTAGTTTCTGATGGGGGTGGGGGCTTGGCAAGAGGGTAGGAGGGGGGATTAAACTTTAAAAAAATTGTAAATCACGAACCGTAGCAGTTAGCGATACGCGGTCTTTAAATTAAGATAGAATTTCAACCAAAAAGAAAATTAAAATTTTTTAAAAAAAAAAATATTAATTTTACGCTATACGTGCCTACCGGCGCCATTTATTTTTTGACTATTTATAGGATAGATAAAAAAAATTAGAAAGCCCATTTGAAAAAAGAAAATGTCAATTTAAGGTTTGGTGGTTGCTTCCTAAATTCTTCGCTGAAGCCCAAGTGATCAGCACCCAAAAATAGAGTACCATATAAAAAATGTTTGCATTAAGTATGTGTTTTTCGAGAGGTTTATTTAGTCCGCCGTTTTTAATTTATTTTCATTTTTTCCAAAAAATGCTTATTTTTTTCTTTTTAAAAAGAGATTAAATATTACTTCTTCGAATATTGTTAACCAATTTTTAACTTGGTTTAATAGTCAAAATTGCTTTAATTTGGGCTGGAAATGCGGCCTTAAAGTTAAGAACACAATTAAAAATACTACTTTTTGGGTTTTTAACACCAAATTAAGGAAAAATAACAATCATTTGGTAAGAAAAATATTGTAGTTTTATTTTTTTTTTAATTTTTTGTCTTTCAATAAAGAAAATCAAATATAACTAATTTTCGACCAACAAAAAGCTTTTCTCAATTAATATAATGAACTCATTCACCAGTACTTACCAATGTGGGGGGCCACGTTACACCGATGTTCTGGAGAAGGTTCAGTCGTCCTTTTACAGATCCTTATTTAGAATACCGCAAAGTAATCAGTTAATGCACATGCTCTGATTAGACTCGAAACTGGTTCTTTGCCGGTCTTTTTCTTTATTTTTAAAATCTGTTTAAACTATTTTATAAAAGTTTTGCCAATAGAAAACCACACTACCAAAAATTTGTTTAAAACGACAAATAAGCTTGTTTAATGCAAATCCTACTGGAAAGTACAACTGGGCCTTTTTTTATACGAGCGGTTCCATTGAGTTGAGTGAACCCAGCAATATTAAATAAACGAAGGTGAAAAATTTTAGGTCGCTTCCGTGACAAATGCTCATTGTTCGGTACTCTGTGCTCACAATCTGACTTAGAATTTGCAAATAGGGCAAACTACACTCTTCTTTACAATAAATTTACCAACAATTGCATAACCCCAATATACTGGCATTTTAACTGTGCTTTTTTTTATGGCTAGGGTAGTTGCACAAATTACATTAAGTTCTTTGTATAATTGTAAAATTGTTTTTAATACTATGGTATATAAAATAAACCAAAATGAACTCTGCTCTGTTTGCGATATGCATCAGGAACCGGAATCACTGCATCACATTCTTTTTGTTTGTCCGTTATACAGGCACATTAAGCCAATAAATTGGCAAGACTTAAATAATTTAGTTTTAAGTTTAGATAATCTTACACCTGCTCAAACGTTCTAAAACTTGGGGCATTTCTAAGGAATGATTAGTTATTTTATATATGTTTTTCTTTTTTGAAATCATATTTTTGTAATTTTTTTTACTTAGAGCTAAGGAAGTTTGAAAAAGCAATAAACGAATTGCATTTAATTGAATTGAGATATACAAATATAATAAACAAAATAAATTTTTTTATAAAAAAAACAATACAAAAAAGTCTTTAAATACTTTTTGCAACATAAACAATACGCCTTGTTAATAGAACTTGTTTTTTTTTAATTATTTTTTTATACTGGGACTTTTTCATTAATTCTAAGATCAATCCCCAGTGCTACCAAGTGTAAACTTTTTCGGGACAAAGACCAAATATCCATGTACCTATTCGAACCCGGAACATTCCGTGCGTCAGGCAGATACGCTGCCCACTGCGCTACGGCCGGTGGCTCACAATGGTTTATCCCTAGGAAAAAACTATGTATATTCATATCAATCTTTTTTTTAAAAATATTTCCATTTTTTTTGTAAAGAAATATCCCCTTAGTTTAAACCCGTAATAGATTTTTTCAGATTTATTTTAAATTTTGAGAAATTGGATGCCAAAGTAAAATGTTATATTTATTTTCAATTTTTCTTTCCTTCTGCAACCCGTCCTTCGTTCATCTCTAAAACAGAAACCGTTGAGTCAATTTCCCTCTTTTTTTACTTGTTTATATGGTATATTTAACAGCTTTTTGTTAAGCCTTAAAATATGTTTTTTTATCTTTAATTTAAAAAAAAAATAAAATAACAGAAAACATTATGTTGTTTTGATATATATAAAGTTCCGCAGAGGAAAAGTTGTCTTCCCGCATCCTCCCGCAATAAGATTTTTTTGTGGTTATATACTACAATGTCTTAACTTTACGACTGCATTGGTTGTAGCGGCCAATATCTGCCTATCTGTGGCTTAGTTTCCTAAAATTGTGGCCTTGTTATTCAAATATACTATAAATACACACCTTTTGTTTGCTGTGTTAGTATGGATTTTTAAGTTTCTTTGTATAGGATGAAATAAGTTAGTGAAGCGCTAATGGTCAGTGGCGCACCCAGAAATTTCTCTCGAGGGGGGGGGGGGCTGAACCCAATTGTTTCTCAAAAATTATTTTTATAATAAATTTAAATCCAATTTATTAAAAGAACACTGCAATAAAAGTACACATAAAAAATCTTGCTAGGGGGGCTGGGTGCGCACCTGCTAAAGGTTATTTAAGGGATTAAAATTAGAGCAGAGCGCTAAACCATTCAAGGAAATGCTCAAGACTTTCCTCAACTATTGACATTTTTAACATAATTTTTGCGTTATCTGATCCTTTTATACTTGGGCTTAGGGCAGAGCCAAAAAAATATTATAAAGTATCAGTCAATTTATTAGTTTTTTATTATATTTTTATTATTAAGTATATTTAAAAATTATGATATATATTAGTGGGATATTTTTACAATAAAAAGTATTTTTTTTTGGAAAATAAGAGTTAAAAGTAAGATTTTTTTAAATTACTTTCTCTTGTAGGTTTAGATAGAATATAAATTTTAATTTGGGAGAAATATATTGAATTTTTTTACGTTTTACCACTCTACAAAAAAATATTAAATATATAGGAATAAGTAAGTGACAAGAATTTGAAAAAATAGTGAGGGAGGGGGGCTAAATAGTAATTTAATAAAAATTTGTACTTTTTTTTGTTTGATTCTACATGGAAGTTAAAATTTAAGGGGCTGTGGGCCCTGGGGGGTATCCGACCCCCTCCCTATACGTACGCTTATGTCACGACACAAATGAGGGTGGAAGTAGTGTTTCCAAAAAATCAATGATCAATAAAACTATTGCGTAATTCTTTACCTTTTTATCTATATTACACAATATTTATCCTACACCCAGTAAGGGGGAGGGGGAGGTTTTGCTAAGAAAAGACGATAAATACCCTTAAAGATATTTATCGCATAAACTTGAAATTTCGTACATATATTCAACACATATTTACCATTTTTTTCTTAACAAAACCTCCCCCTCCCCCTTGCTGGGTGTAAGATAAATATTGTGTAATATAGATAAAAAGGTAAAGAATTACTCAATATTACTAGTTTTATTGATCATTGATTTTTTGGAAACACTACTTCCACCCTCATTTGTGTCGTGACATAGGCGTACGTATAGAGAGGGGCGGCTTGTTGTTAAACATCATTACTGTTTTCAAAAAATTTCGATTTTGTCAGTGTGATGATAAAAGTGGTCAGCTTCCTTCTGACGTAAGGCCAAAAATTACAAAAGCGAATCAATTAGGAACACATCATTCTTTAAGCTGACCTTCCCTTAAAGTCATATTCACTTACCATTATCACCCTTGCACAGTACCTTCTTTTTGAATTAGAATCACCTTTTTCCGATTCTTTTTTCTTAGAAGTTGGTTGGTACATTTAGATTAAATAGGCTACATCATTGATGACCAATGCGCATTCATTTTTTTGTTACACCTTAGTGCTACCTTAGTTATATCTTACCAAGGCAGTTGACTGTAATAAGAATTGCCAATCACTAAAACTGACTCGAAAAGGACCTAAGTACAAAATTTTATGATGACGTCTATCTGCGACACCATAACTCAAAAGCAGCTAAACCCATTTTAAGCTAAGGGTCCATAAGAATTTCTCTACGGGTAGGATTTAAATTTTATTTTGGTTGAAAATGCAATTATCTATCTTAATGTGAAAACCGCGTGTCGCAAGCTGCTACGGTTCGTGAGTTAATTTTTTTTTAAGTTTAAGGCCCACTCCTATCCTCTTGCCAACCCTCCACCCCCCATCAAAAACTAATCGGCTCTGCGTCTGGTGACAAAGAATTTTTGTGCCAAATTTGATAAAAATTTCGATAAAAATCGGTTAAGCGGTTTTTGAGTAATCGTGTTACCGACAGACAGACAGACAGACACCATGACATGTATTCGAACCCGAAACCTTCCGTGCGGCAGGCAGATACGCTGCCCACTGCGCTACGGCAGCCGGCCGTTTGATAAATTCAAATTATACATAGTTTTACTTAAAAGTAGAGTAAAGATTTACTCCAAAAATTCCCTAGCTGATGAAAGTACAGTATTTTCCAGGGTGTATCCAGATTTTTCCCGGGTTTATCCAGTCTTTTCCGGATGTATCCAGACTTTTCCAGGGTGTATTCGAACTTTTCTAGGGTGTATTCGGACTTTTCCAGGACTTTTTTAAGAGTGTATCCAGACCAACAAAATTGAATTTTGTTTATATATTATATTTATAATAGGTATATATTTTTTTAGGGATGAAGTTTTGTGGGGGTAGCTTCAAAGGGTGAAATGAGGGGGAAAGGTCGAAAACAATAGGGGCTGCGCAACAACACAAGTAGTTGTTACGTAAAATTTTCTTATGATTGGTGCAGGGTCTTTAACTTACAGTGGCTACAAAATGAACGACGGACAGACCGACAGACAGGCAGACAGACGGCGCGCGGCGCACACAGGCGAATTTCGAGGAAAAGCTGGTCAAAAATCAGAAATTCCGAATTTAAAATTATTGGGAAAACCAATTATAATTTTATTATATATTTACCTAGGTATAATAAACCACCACCCTTTTATTAAAATTCTCGTCTCTCTTAAAAATATTTTAGATTAAAGTTGACCTTTTATGAGAATGTTGTGTGTTAAGGCGCATTTACACAGAAAAACTTTCCTTTGATGTTGAAATGCCGACAAACATTTATACGAGCCTCTTGAGCAAAATGTTCAAAAAAAAGTTCGAGCAAAATCTCGTACAAAAAGACTCACGGAAATTTTGGAGAGAACGTTAAGCAAAATTTGTTTGAAGAAATGTTGGTATAAAAATTTCTTACAAATTTAAATTTTATAGTTTTATGGGAATTCATTGAACTTAACTGAAGATAGAAAGACTAAGTTTTAAAACAAGGTATTTTTAATTAAGTGCTTTCCGACGGAAAAACGATTTGATGTCGAAATTCACATTTTACCTCATAAGCAACTTCGATTGACCTGATTTTTATAGGGGATATGCCAGTATACTTGTAACTTTTTTGGGGTTGTAAAAAAACGAGAATAAAAAATAATAATTGGCACTTGTTTATTGCTGTTGCCTGTAAAATTTATTGATAAAAATTTACGTTTAAAAGAATATCTCTTTATTTTACTTCTTAGTTTAAAACACAATACAATAATAATTAAGTCAAATTAAAAAATCTTTATACATTTTATTAAATCTCAAATATATGAACAAAAGCACGTTCGGTGTAAATAATACCCGTTTATTACCCACTTTTACAACCCTACGATCCCGACCCTTGTCTAAAAAAATATAATTTAGCAGTAATAGACTAGACTTCTGAAACGGAATGTTGCTCCTTTGCATATTGTTTGTTCAGTGTCAGTAATCGACCTTGATTATTACATTAAATTGACAGTAAATATCTATCTTCAGCATTTTCATGAACCTTTTGCTTTTTTAAGCAACCGTTGGGGCCTTAAACTAACTAGGTAAATCTGGAGAGGAATTAAAAAAAAATAATCAAAGCTAAAAGTAAAGTAAAGTTACAAAAATATGTTTAAAAAAAATCCTCTCCCCACCACTCCTCATAGTCTTGAGGCGCGGATTACCGCTTAAAAGTTCAATTTTTGAGTTTTTTGCCGATATTTGGAAAACTTTTTCTTTTCCAAAAAATTTTTCTGGGTTTTTTTGGATTTAAGAAAAAACCCTTGGAAATAAAAAAAACTCGGAAGAAAATCCCAAAAAAACCCCCGGGCAAAAAAATCCGGGAAAAACCCTAAGAAAAAAATATTATTAGTAACCCTAATCCATGTGACAAAACTGATAGCCAAGAATAATGTTTCGCTTGCCGTCGGCTTTTTTTCACAAAAATTTAAAATAAAAGTTGGTGTTCCATTTTTTTAAAGAATTGAGATCAGTGATCACTTATGTGAAATTTTATTTATTCTCATCTTTAAAAATATGTTTCCAAAACAGATACCAATAATTTGCTCAAAAATTTAGCCGAACAAAATGTTCAAAGAAAAGCTCACAAAAATGTTCACACAAAAAATTTTAGATCTTTTGCACGAGCTTTTGTTTGAGCATGTTCGTCTGTGTAATTGCGCCTTTAAATATTTCGTGAATTGAGTTTTTCGTTTTTTGCAAGTTATTGAGAAAATTTGAACCTATCGTCATGGAGTCTATTGCTGGTTGTAAGTAGAATCTTAAAAATTTTATTGAATTGAAATATCCACAAAACTTTTTCAATTTTGATTTTTTAAAACTATATATATATATATATATATATATATATATATATATATATATACATAAAGTACATTTTCCTGCATTACCCCACGCTCTAATTACGTTAGAACTTTTATCTAAGATCTCCTTTGCGGTCTTGCCAAAAATAAATATTTTAAAAAATTGGGTCTTATGAATTTTTAGGTTAAATACTTAAATTGGATAAAAACACATTATATTTTTTATTATAAGTTTAAAAGTATTAAACCGATTTTTATTTGTTGTCTTTGGATTGACATTCTTTTAGTCATTTAACAACCTGGCTCCTTTTAAACAAAACACTCCCTTAACTAAAATGTTTCGCCATTTTAAATTTAATCTTCACCGATTTAAAATCGTTTAATACTTTTAAACTTATAATAAAAAAATATGTTGTGTTTTCATCCAACTTAAGTATTTAATATAAAAATTCAAAAGAACCAAATTTTTAAAATATTTATTTTTGGCAAGACCGCAAATTACCGCAAGAACTAAAGGTTGGATTATTTCAAAGAGATCTTAGATAAAGTTCTAACGTAAGTAGAGCGCGGGGTAATGCGGGGAAATGTACTTTATGGCTACAAAAGAAAAAAAAATTCTATTTTTATTTTTTACGAGACTATATAGTTTTAAAAAATCAAAATTAAAAAAGTTCTACGGATATTTCAATTCAATAAAATTTTCAAGATATCTTGAAATATTATCAATAACTTGCAAAAAGAAATTTTTAAGAGGGACGAGAATATTAAAAAAGGGTGGTGGTTTATTAAACCTAGGTAACTAGATACTAAAATTATAATTGGTTTTTCCCATAATTTCGAATTTCTGATTTTTGACCAGCTTTTCCTCAAAATTCACCTGTGTGCGGCGACTGGAAACGTGCTTATCTTATCATCAAAATCTGGAAATGCGATTTTTAGATGATTACAGTACTTGCTTTAGCGAGGGTTTTAGCCATTTTGTACAAATAATGATTACAGAAATTATTGTAGGTACGAGTGTAGGTCTTAAGTGTTAACTCACGAGAAAGTGACTTTCCAACACTCGTGTGTTTTTGCAATCGGCTACCGCTGAAATTTGTCACTTTCTACACTGGTTATGTAATATACTATTTCAATATAAGTTGTATTCACATGTGTAAGGTAAATGCGTACGTTGTAAAAAATGAAAACTAATTCAATTTAAAATTAAAAAAGAAAAATGCGGTAAGGTTTGTTACAGCACTCGTGTGATTACCAGTAATATAAATAATCATTGTGGAACTCCGGCTTCTTCCATACGCGGGATTCACGGTATTTGTGGTAGCATAGTTAATCTAAGGTTGGTACTCATTTTTACCCGAAAACCGCAGGTTGCTTTTTGGTTCCGTTTTCGTTTCTTGTCATCTGTTATACAATAACTTATAATGGTGGTACCTGAACAACTAAAGTCTGAAGGTCCTTAGGGCTGGTACTTTTTAGTACAGGGTTGCCAAAAACCTTCATCTTTGTTAAGGTGAAACTTGAACCTTAATGGGAAAATTAATTTAAGGTCAGGTTATCCTCCTGTAGTCGGCAAGAAATAATTTATTTTATTAAATATACTAATATTTTCACAATTTGCGGAAGAAATTTTGTCTTGGTCACTTTCAGAAATATGTCCCATAGGTTTTGCTAATTTTGGATAATTTGCTTTTCGATGGGCCAGCTTCCCAAAAATATAATTTTCTTCAATAAGAAGAAAAAATCTCGAAAGGTTATTTGCACATAATTTCATATTGCGAATTACTGGTCAGTGAATATTTTCTAATTAACAAAAGATCATACCTAGCTTAAAAGAGGGTTAGATTAGATTAGATTAGAATGGGGTAGTGTAGACACCTGTCCTACTCGACCTTCTCAAATCTATTGTGGTCTCCCTTTCTCCTTCCCTGCCCCGTCCTTGACACCCAGAAGTTTGCCAGTGTGCCCTACATATTGCTTTCTGGCCGAGGCCATTGACATAGGACATGTAATGAGGTTTCTTTTTCTTTTTTGCAGAAGCGGCATGTAGCATTTTCTACCAATCTCATTGCATACAAGTGCTCATTGAGTTTGCAGTGACCTAGTAGAGGCCCCACTATTTGTCTGACCAGCTTCCTTTCCTTACTAAGAAGTTCTGCATTCAGCTTTGATGAAAGTTCCTTAATAAACTGTTTGGCCTGTCTTTGTCCAGGCGTTTGCTTCCACCGACCGTTCGTCTCTTCGGTGAGCCACTATTTAATAGATTGCTTGGCTCTGGCCTTAGCGATCCCACAAAATGGTTCAGGCCCTGTGAACTTTTTCGTTTCCAGAGTGTCCCCGATGGCCTGGAACCCAAGCTAATGTCACCCTTTTGGTGCTTGCCAGCCTATTTAGAGCTGTTCTGCAGTCCTAAACCAGTTTGGACGTCACTTGCACTGCTTCTAGAGCTTTAAGTGCAGCTTTGCTATCTGAATATACAGGGTGGATTCTTTAAATGGAACGGTGCTTCTAGCGGCTTTAGGGAAGAGGTTTTAAAAAAAGCTAAAAGCGAATCTTTAATAATTTTTTACGGACTTTCCGCCCAAATTTTGGGGCCTCCAGGGCCCACCAACTATTTTTTTTTTTGAAATACGGAGGTACCACTTGTGGCACATTTTTGGAAAGCCTGTTAAAAAAGAAATTTAACCCACCAGTTTTCTTTTATATCTGTCAACCAATGTGTCAAAAATTTTTTTAAAATAATTTTTTTGTCAATTGTTTTAGCTTCAAAATAAACTACATATTTCTTTATTTACTAAGCGGAATAACTAAACTACCACACAAAGATATTATTGGCGCCCTATTTGGGGTCGCAGACTAATTACCTTTTTTAAATTTACTAGATATTAGATAAAGGGGAAATAGATTCAAAGCACACGTCAATTTTCTTTTTCGCTCGACCATCTTTAACGACAAAAAAATAGATTTTAAAAATTTTTTAACAGATGGGTTGACAGATGTCAAAAAAAGTTTTTTAATCGAATTTCTTTTTTAACTTTCCAAAAAGGTGGCACAAGTGGTACCTCCTAATGAAAAAAATGTTGGTAGGCCCTGGGCCTTCAGTGAGGGCCCCAAATGGACCGCCAATATTGTCCTTGTGTGGTATTTTCTTTATTCCGCTTAGTAAATAGAGCAATAAGTAGTTTATTTTGAAGCTAAAATAATTGACAAAAAAAAAAAATTTTTAAATTTTTGACACATTGGTTGACAGATGTCAAAAAAAACTTGTGCGTTAAATTTCTTTTTTAACAAGCTTTTCAAAAAGGTGGCACAAGTGGTACCTTTTTAATTAAAAAAAAATAGTTGGTGGGCCCTAGGCTTCCAGTTGTGGTCCCTAAAACTTTTTTTATCATGGACCGAAAGTCCGTAAAAAATCATTAAGGATTCGGTTTTAGCTTTTTTCAAAACCTCTTCCCTAAAGCCTCTAGAAGCACCGTTCCATTTAAAGAATCCACCCTGTATAACTACCGAGAGAGAGTTTTCCTCTACTCTTTGTATTTCTTCGGCATAGTGATGTATTGCCGCTACTTCAGCTTAGAACACTGTGAAGTCGTTTGTCAGGCTGAGACTAAAGTCTCGTATTTTTTCCCGTATATGCGAGCTCCTATACCTTCATCGGTCTTGGAGCCCTCTGTGTACTAGATAGATTCCGCTCCGAAGGGAGGGCCTCCCTCCCAGTCGGCTCTATCTGGAATTTTGTCATTGTATTTCTTTTCAAAATTGTACTTGCAGACCATTACGCCACTCGGCAATCCCAGTATTGGATCTTTTTTGAGCTCGTTTTCAAGTCTTTTATACAAAGAGGGTTTGATCCATATAACTGTGAGATACTATATCGGCTCCGCCCTTGCATTTTCCGAAAAAAAGCCGTACCGATTATAACTCTCCTTATCAAGTTAGCCTGCAAAAAATGCAGAGCCAAAAACTCTTCTTGGCGCGAGCAAACTACGTCAGACATGCGCAGTAGCCTCTGGACTTGCCCAGGGCCAACCATTATTTTTACATTATATTCTTAGTTTTTAAAGTTATTATTGTTACACGTTTTGCGATCCTTGGCACGGGCGTAACTACGAGGGGGCCTGAGGGCCGGGCCCCCTCTAGACTTTTCCAGACCACCCCCAGAAAAATATAAACTAGTAGTTGTCAGTCATATGACGGGGCTAGAGTAATGTCTGGAAAACATAAGGGCTTACAAGGTTTAATAAGAGAAGAACAGAACAGAAAGTTGTTGACCCATGTACAAAAGATGCACCAGCAGCTTCTCTCTTTAATACATAGAGGCATTGTATGTGCATGTTTCGCAACCAGAAAATCATGAAAAACCTAAAACGGTTGCAGATACCTTGGTTATTAAATTTTTGGAAGTATTTAACCTTTCTACTACTCGCTGAGCATGTTGATTTGAAAATTGTAAAGCAGTTTTATTAAACTTTGGGACGATTAAAATGGCACTAGAAAGTGAAGTAACCGATGACGTTGTTGGACTATTAGTATGTATTCAAAAAGCCGAGTTTGGCATTTGCCTGCACATTCTATACACTGTTTTATAACGTATCAACGTTTTGAGTCGGTAATTTCAGGGTAAAGAGGCTACTATCGGCATGTAAATTTAATAATAGATGGCACGTTACAATCTATAGAAAACTAGAAACAGCTTTGAAAATATTTATTCTGAAATCCAAGACTAACTGCACTAACTAAAGATTATATAGTGGAAAGCACTCTTGGACATTACAGCGCGATGTAAGTGGATTAGAACACTGGAAAATAAACATTCACTACCAAATAATGGATAAATTAGCAGCTAATTTATGTCACGATTTTATTGAAAATTTCTCTGGTAGTAAAAAATATGATTACTTGTAAAAATGTAGAAATAAATTTAAAATCTATCAAAGAGTATATTAGACAAGACTTTTTTTCCAAACATCTACAAATTAATTCAGATCGTGAACGAAGCTTTTGTGAAAAGTGTGGAATAAAAAAGTGGACCTGAACTACTATGCGACAATTATTAACATCGATAATTATTTAATTAACGAAGAGATTACAGCAAACCACGTTTTGGAAATATTTTCACAAAACAAAAGGAAGTTGCATTTAATTTAAGTTAATTTATATTAAACTGCTGAGTTGAGTTATATAGAGCTACGGTTCAAAGTTGTTCACACAACGAGTTAAGGTAATAATGCATAATATTAAACACTTTTGAGAAAAACATCATTGTCTTTTATTCCTCACTATGAAGCATTATCAGCTAGGCCCTCCCCTAGCTAGCCCCCCCCCAGGTCAGAGAGCTAGTTACGCCGCTGATCCTTGAGCCATAATAGTATCTTATAGTTATAGGTACGAAGAATAACGATAAATATAAAGAGACAATGGACACTTACTAATGCCATATGTAAACAATTATAATCATTGGAGTTGTGGTGTTATTATAATAGATTTTTCGCCTTTGACCTTGTCCAGGGTAAACTCTGATTTTTCCATTATTTTCTTAAAGTTATTGTTTACTACGTTTATTTCGACAGCTCTATCCGGATCGGAATCTGATTGGCTTCATAAATCTCGCTTAAATCTCCGATATAAAGACGTGAAACTAAGGGATCGAAAACTTCGATTCAATCCTGTAATTTTTTGAATTGGATTGAGTCAAGTCAAGTTAATCCGCCGAAACAAACGCGCTCGACGGATTACCCTTGCCGTCGCCCTTGATTCTGGCTTTGGGGCCCGAAATTTTTCAAGAAGTAAAAGAAATTGCTAACTTTTTTAATATTTTATATTTTATTTAAGGTTTTATTATTTAATATATGGTTTCCTCCTTTGTCCACGTGTTTCTTTTAATTTTTTTGCAAAACGACAACAAACAACATTTTAAGGTTAGAGAAACATCAAAATTACGCATGCGCAATGTTTCAATCCAATCTTCAGGTAAACACTTGAGATTAATGATTTAACGTTTATATTTAACGTTAATCCGTTAATCCGGATCAGACCGTCGAAATAAACGTAGTAATTGTGACACACTTTCCGATCCTTGGACCATCATACTATCTTATAGTAATAGAGAGTTATTTAAAAAACAACAAAGTGAATCTCGTGCGTGTCCGCAAATAAAAATTAAAGTAATATTCAGGTACTTAACAGTATTAAAAATAAAAGACTAATTTGCCTAGTTCTACCAAAGTTTTTTTGGTACATCTAGCAAGTTATAAAACTAAATTGCACGAAGTGTTAATATATAGGCACATGTGCACATGCACAAGAAAAAGAAGACCAGCATAAGCTGAAATAGGGAAAAACTCAAGACAGAACAAACCCAGAAAATATACCAGAAACCAATTACTGAAGAAATAAAAGAACCGCAATGGGGCTACAATATAAACGAGCTCTGGAAGAACATCCAATAAACAGTAACTAGGGTGGCTAGTCAAGTGCTAGACAAAAAGAGAAAACAAAGAAGGAAGTAGAATATAGAATAGTATAAACAACAAAGATCTGAAGCAAGCAAAATGATATAAAGGAAAAAGAGCGACCACCATTTAAATATAATAAGAGATGGAGGAAAGCAGAAAAAATAACAATAAAAAAATACTTTCAAAGACTAACAAAGCACAAAATATGATACCAACCCAGAACCGAAAACTTTCTCTCAACAAACAATGGAGAACTGATAACCAACGAAAGAGAGATCCTAACCACATGGAAGAACTACTTTTGCGAACTACTCGACGAAGAGGTAAATAGAGCAAAGTTGTGCGAAGCAATGCAGGAACTGGGCTTTTAAAAGCTGATATCCCTGGTAAAAATGTGTACGGAGGATACAAGGTGCAAGATAAGGGTGGAACAGAGCTACTCTGATATATTTGATATCAACAATGGGCTTAAGCATGGTCGTGACTATCTTTCACTCCAACTCTTCAACATAGCATTAGAATATGCAATTCGGAAAGCCAAGATTGAGACACCAACGGTTATTTCCACCAGGAAGGACCCAACCTACTACTGGCCTTCGCAGATGATGTGGACATAATTGACAACAGCAGGATTAATCTTAAAGATTACAAAAAAGGAGTAGAACCCTTTTTGGCAGTGGAAGCAGTTGCTGTGGACGTTCCTTCACTTTCAGCAGTTGGTGATGATGTAGATTTTGGGTCAAGACTGATAGTGTATCAGTTTTTTTGATTAACAAAGACAATTTCCTTAAATTTTTTTCAGCCTTCACGTACTTTACATGACTACTGCTCTTAAAATGGCTCAAGATGACCTGACGCTCAATTCAATATTTTTTAAACAAAGCTTACAATATGTTTGATATTTATTGGTTCTCACAGCCTGTATACACTGCCACTCTGGTGGACTTATGGAAGGACTTATCCAGTCTAAATTAGAAACTGTTTTTTTTCGACATTTGGATTCTTGCTCTTAAAATCTCGTCGATTAGAAAAAACGCGCTAGACTACACTTGAAAGTTGTAACAAAAGATAGCGCGATGTGTGGTTAGAACAAGGAGAAATAATACCAGGTGATATTTATTATTTCGAAACGAAAACGAAATATGTTCAATAAACACAATCTGCCACCCTGGGTAATGATGCGGTTCTTTTCCTATACGTTTTAAAAAGCTTTCCTCTCTCTTTTCTCTTGCTCTTGGATTTTATGTGGACTGGAACTGATTGAGAGAAATTCCAGGTTTTGTGTGCCAATTCCCTGACTTTTGAGGATTTTTTGGTCATTCCCTGACTTTTCCAGGTAGCTCTCAAAATTCCCTGACTTCTCCAGATTTTCCAGGTTTTCCAGGTCAGTGGGAACCCTGCTTCATTACGAGCAGGCCTCCAATGTCGAATGCAGAATCCAGACACCTACATACCTGTTTCATCCTTATTAGGAATCATCAGGAAGTCCTAAGATTGTACCTGGCAGTACATGCTGCTGCCACGTAGCTTCAACTGTCAGGTACAATCCTATGACTCCCTGATGATTCCTAATAAGGATGAAACAGGTCTGTAGGTGTCTGGATTCTCCATTAGACATTGGAGGCCTGGTCGTAATGAAGTGAGAAACAAAAACGCTTTGTCCGATATGCCACGAGTGTTACTTTCATTTTTATTTGGGGACACGAAATTGACTTTGTTGTTTTTTAGTTCTGCGCAACAAGCCTCCTCCGGAGCGATTGCTTACTGATGCCTTAAAATTAGGGCCACGTAGTATGAAGCTCCAATTGGGGGCGGTGCTGCTGCGAATGTTACCTCTCTTTCAGAGTCATTTTACAGTGACCTTATACTTTTACAGGTTTCTTCTTTAGAAGCTGCTGAAAGATACAGGATTATGTATTTACGGACTTCTGCACTTTTCAATTTTGATGTTTTTGTTTCTCAGTTTATTCGACAGGTGGCGCACACAGGTACTACGTCTCAGCAGATTACAAACTTTTTCTTCAGCTTCAACGACCAACTAAAACCGGAAGAAAAAAAAACACATTGTGTACGCTGACGACCTAGGTCTTACGGCTTAGGGGAAAACCTTCAAAGAAGTCGAAGCGAACTTGGTAAAAGCCCTATAGATCATGTCGGCGTATTACGATGACAATCCCCTGAAATTAAACCCCGCTAAAACCCAGGTCTGTACATTTCACCTTCACACACGATTAGCAAATCGCAAATGTCGTTTGGGATGGAAAAACCTTCGAGTAGACAGAAAAACCGGTATACCTAGGAGTAACACTAGACAGATCTCTAACTTACAAGTACCACTGCGAAAAAATCCGTTAAAAGGTAGCTGCGAAGAACAATATTCTAAGAAAATTGACCAGGGGAGCGCCAAGCCTGCTGTCCTTAGAACTACAGCACAAGTAGTATTTTTCAACCACCGAATACGCATGCCCTGTCTAGTCAAGATCGACGCATGCTAAGAAAGTCGACGTAAGCCTGAAGACTGATAACAGGATGCTGGAAGACAACGCCACTTACCAAATTATATCGCGGTGGGATTTAACAGCACAAACTCACGCAAGGATTCTCACGAATTTAGTGAGAAGTTGTCAGCGGACATCCTCTTTTTGATCGCCATTGCGAATGGCAGAGACTGATATCTATATGCCATCAATGTTTTCTCAGCGACCCCTGGATGAACCACCAGCGAATTATTCCACAACTGAAAATCCGCCAAGTACTGTCACGTACAAGTTTGAGAACACCTTTTAAATTGCGTGAACTATCCTGCGCATTGTACAGAAATTCTCAATTGAATCACACCACTTTTTTGACGATGACAAAATTAGTACTGTTCTTTCAAAAACATTTGCATGAAGGAAAGAATTATTCAAGAACGCAGTGAACTTGTTCTTAGTGGGTATTTTTTAAATCTAGTGAACTGGAATAAACCTTTGCAAACCCATTTGGATCAATATTTGACAACACTGTTTATGGTTGAAAAGTCAATTTAAAAAAGTATAACAGCCTGTTGCTTAGTCTCACTGTTTCTATGCACACAGGTAAAACAACCGAAAATGAAATAACGAAAAAACGCCATTTGGGCATTATTTGGCTATTTACTGCCTGACAAATGTTCCCAACGAGGGTCTTCTACGCCGGTTTTAAAGACATACAGAATTTATTGAACGAAATTGAAAGATTTTTTTTCATTTTAGCAGAGCGTGCAGTTATTTATAGTTTAATTGGATATCCAACCCCTCTATAAAGTTACATGGTTAGTCCTGTTTTCCATACCCACTTTTATAGGCAAACCAAAAGTTATGGTATGAAATGGATCACTTTAAATTATCAACAGGCAACTTTGTTTTGTTTTCTTACAAAAAGAGTGCTTTTATTTGCTGAACATTAAAATTTATCAAGTGGAATCGGAGAATCCCGAAATTTAAAAATGACATTTGTAAGAAATACTTTAATCCTGATGTAAATGGGAGAGATTAAACTTAGAAATAATAAATGTCGAAAAATTTTAAATTATTTGTGCCAGAATTTGGTACTAATTTCGTCCCTTTCTAAAATATTGCCTTTGTGTAGCTTGATATCAAGGCACATCCCCTTCTGCCTAGGAAAGAGATTTGAAAAAAAAATAACTATCTCATAATGTGCTACTAATTATGTACTTATTTCGTCCGATTCTAAAAAATTGCCTACTCTCAAGATAATTTGATTTTTTTTATATCAAGCTACACATACAATAAAAACAAAAAAAAAATGAAGTTATCTTGAGAGTAGGCAATTTTCTAGAAGGGGACGAAATTAGTACATAATTAGTAGCAAATTAAGGTATAATTACTTTTCTGAAATCCCTTTCCTAGGCAGGGGGGGGGGTGTACCTTGATATAAACAAAAAAAATCAAGTTTCCTTGTGAGTAGACAATCTTTTAGAAAGGGACGAAATTAGTACATAATTAGTACCAAATTCTGGCATAGTTACTTTTGGTCGAATCTCTTTCCTAAACAGATGGGGGTATACCTTGATATCAAGCTACACACCCCATAACAAACAAACAAAAAGCTTAGGAACCGATGGTTTTTGTAAACTAAAAGTACCCTTCTTTAAGAGTACATAATTACTAGAAAATTATGATATTTAAACATTCATTAAATCTATCTCCTAAGCATGGGCGGTGCAGCATCCGTTCGTTATTCACTTACAAAAATTTTTAAAAGGGGACTAAATTAGTACATAATTTTTCCAATATCCAAATTAAGTTTAGCCGAGGGGGGGGGGTGTAGCTTGAATTGGCTATTTTTTTATTTATTTTATTTCATTTTGACAATTTTTTTGAAAATTTGCGAAAACCTATTGTAAATTGTGTTACCTCAGTGCTACAAACACTCCCTGTCATAGCTAAATAAATGAATTCTATTTAACAGCGTTATTTTTAATTTTATCCTTAGTAAAAATAAAGCATGACTACTGTGTCAAATTTGATCTTACACTGGTCTAAAAACTCCCTATTGAAAATGTGTACTTTTTGCAGTGGCGCACCCAGAAAAATGTTTGGGGGGGGGCCTTGAATTAATTTTAAGATTAGACGAAAACCATTAAAAAAAGATATATATACTTATATTTTTATAAAAAAAGGTTTTTCAAAACTAATACAACAAACTAATACAAAAAATAAGAACCTATTCTAATAGAATTTAGCGTTTCGATTTTGCCATCTCATCGAGTACTTCTTCGACGACAAATATGTCAATGTCTTAATTTGTGTAAAGAGCAGACAAACCATTAAGCCTGGTATTTTCAATAGTATTTTTTTATTTTTAAGCTATTTTAGATTTGATGTTATGAATATTTTAAGCAGTTTTTTGATAATTGGAATTATTTCAATATTACAATTGATATATTGTGCTTCGTTGCTAAATAAAATTATAAAAACAATGAATATCCAAAAAGATGGTATAAATGGTGAAGGGAATAAGCTTTCAAAACCTTGTAAAATATTTCTGTGTTTCAAAAAACTAGCTTTTAAGTTGCTAATTAAGCTATCTAAAAATGGCAAGAATATAGTTAACTTTTATCTTGTAATATTCCATAGAGCTTTCTTTATATCACCAGCCTTCTGGTCTGTCTAATCTGTCTAGAAAGTTATAGATGAGGCTACTTTGATCAAATTAGACCCATGATTTTTTTCTATTGTTAAGATTTAAAATATTTTCTGTTATTATTCAGTGGCGTAGCCAGAAATCGACTCTGGGCGGGTTTCATCATTTAATAAAAATCAATTACCTACCTATGGCAGGGGAGCGTATACGAGTGTATACGAAAAAAAATACTTATTTTTAAAAGCAAGTCTCTTCTTGTCTCATTTGAAGATTTTTTTCAAAATGAACCCTTAAATGCGCCGAAGGCAGAAATTTTGAAAAAATTACACTAAAATGCTATTTTTTACGCGTTTCAAATGTTGTTGACAAAAAAAATTCTTAAAATTAAACAAAATTGTAACACTATTTAACATTGATATAGCGACGCAGGCGAAATTTTAGACAAAAAAAAACAAAAAATTTTTATCTCTTAGGTTTTTTGTAAAATATTTTCGAAAAAGTAGATTGGGTTAGATGCCGAGAAGAGGTGTGTTGCGGTGGTGTATATAGATTTGTCGCTAAATCATAAATGCACCGCAGATGAAAATTTTAAGAAAAATTATACTAAGAATACCATTTATTACACGTTTTGAAAAATTGTAACAATTAATGACGTCATAGCACCGCAGCCAAAATTTTTAAAATTTAAGACATTACACCAAACACACGTCACAAACCGTAGTGAAGGGACAAAAAAGTGGGGAGCTATAGCTCTACTTGGGGCACCTGATCATGACTAATTTATTGTAGATTGGGTTGGACCTCATGGAGGGTGGGTTTAACCCCCAAAACCCCCCCTGGCTATGGCATTATTATTTAAGATTTAAATTATTATGAATGAGTACTTTATTCAAAATCCATACTAAAAAATAATGACAATAAATATAAAATCTGATTAAATAAATAAAATTTGATTACATAAATAAATAAATAAAAATAAAATAAAAATTTAAGGAATATGAATAAAGTAGGAAGGGATTGCTACTTGTAGCGCAATATAAATATGTTATTTATGCTTAATGCTAGATAATTTCTTAAGATTTAGTTTATATGTAAAAAAGGTCCAAAAGAAAAAAGAACTTAAATGGATTTATTTTAGTCGAATTAAAATTAGAACAGGTTACTCTGCTTGTTTAAGTTTTTTGGTATTTTTGAATAGTTTCCTTTACGGAAAACAGGATTTAAGGCTTTCATAATTAATTGATGTTATAAATGTTTTATACATTTTTTTATTTTTGTAACTTTGACAGATTGACGTTTTTTGATCGGCAGTTAAAAGGTTAAATATTTTTGGTGCCATATACGTTATACACTTCTCAGTTAATAGACACTTAAAGTTAATTTTCAGCTTTATCAGCATTCGTATCCTTATCTCTATCGAGAGGTGCACTTTTAAAATCATGGCGAATGCCTGACAGCTCCAGCTGATTAAATTCACAAAAACCTCGTCAGGTACGATAAGGTCGTAACGTTCCGACCATCCCCAATGTTTTGACGCATTTGATCAGCTGGAGCTATCACGCATTCTTCATTAATCCAAAATTAACTTTAAGTGTCTAATCTTTTATGTTTCTTTGGTATCTTAGCGATATTTTGCGTTACCTGTCGGATTCTATATTGGTTGGAGTTTATAATGTGTATAGTGTCAGGATACTTTTGTACATATCGTAAGACTTTACTTGCATATAACTGTCTTAATCTAAATACTGGGAAGTCTTGAAAAAGTTGATCTGTTGAATACAATTAATTTTTTTGCAAAATTATTTTTATACATCTTTTTTGTAGTACTTCTAAATTGTTGAGAGACGCATCGAAACATACCCCAGATGAGTATCCCATACTGAATATACTGAAGTATTGATTCAAAGATTGCATGATATATCGTTTTAAGGTTTGAGATATATAGGATGTTACGAAGTTTTTTGAACATAAAATTTAGTTTTCTAAGTAACTGACTTAGTTTCCTAATAATACTAAGTTTTAAATATTTTGTTCAGAAGGCTTGGGGGGGAGGGTTAAGCTCCCCCTTGGGTGCGACCATGCTGTTTGCGTTAAAATATACAAAAATAAATGCAATAAAAGATTACTGGTGTTTCTCGTCAACGGTTTCCTTTTCAGACGAGTATGTGATGTCAATTCTTTTACCATTGTTCTTTACTTTGTGTGGGTTATAATCTCAAGTATTAAAAGACCCAGAATATTGCGTTTCGATAAAGTAAAACTTTTTTCTTAAAAAATGTTTTATACATGGAAAAAAATACCTGTGTATTTTTTTAATTGAGTTAGTGTAACTAAAAATTGTCTAGACTTATTACACAATTTAGTATAAAATATACACAATGTGTAAAATATACAAAATATACAATTTTGTGACTTTAGCGAGGGAAGTAATAAAGAAAAAATAATTAAACACCACTTGACGGTTGCTCCCCCCCCCCATTTAAAAGGTGTAATTTTGCACACCTATTCTCAAATTTTTCATACTGCTTAGGAAGATAGACAATATATTTTTTAAATTTTATATCTTATTCAAAAGATGTAATTTTGCACACCTAATTTTAAATTTTCTCAACCCCTCCTCCCAGGAACCCTCGGGAGGATTCTCAAGTAACTATTTTCCTGAGGAGTTAATAAAACAACAAAATTGTGCGAAAATTGGAACTAGAATAATATTGTCAACATATTGTCAGGGGGGGGGGGTGCTAACTTGGTTCCTGCAGATTCCTAGGGGGTGTGCGGCTCCCCACGTGGGTTACTCGAGAACCGTCCTGTGGGTTCCTAGGTTGTGTAAAATGCAAAATTACACCGTCTGGGGGGGGGGCTAACCTGGTTTCTCTAGATCCCTACTGATGGCTTCTGGGTGCTGTGCAAAATTTAAAAGTGCGTGTGCAAAATTATACCTTGTCAATGAATACAACGCAACCGTCAAGTTAGCCCCCCTCCATATAAAAATGGCAACAGTTACTCGTTACTACAAAAAATATTGGCATTTAGATTTTTTCAAACGTCGCCAACTTGACCAACTCGATTTAAAGTACCTTTTAATTTCCTAAAGTGAATTTTATCTAATGATATATATTACATTAGTTAATCTTCATTTAAATAAAAAATTATGTGGTACAAAAAATGTTAAGGTCGTAGTTACAATCTGGGGAATTGTTTTTAGCAACACTGTACGGGAAATCAATTTAATTATGTCGACCTGATTTTTTTGCAACATTTTACGTCATTGAATTTGTTTTCCATGGCAACGCGGAACTTTATTTATGTTTATCCACAGTGGGACACCAGAGATTTTTTAGCACCGGGTCAAAAATTTTGGGTTAGGTTACTTATTTTGACTTTTCGCGTTCTGCGCCGCAAAAAAACCAAGTAAAATACTAAAATAAAAGAAAACCATTTATTTTTTTTTTTAAGGTTGCATTTACAGGTGCATTTATAATTAAATTGGAAACACTCCCGCTAGCTGATACCGACAACAGGTTAACTTAAAAGCATGCAGATTTAAAAATCGGCTACTGGCGCTAGACGAAATAATCGTATAGCAAGAGTCTTTCCAACCTCTAAATGGAGCTTTACTGACCTGTTTTGTTAGTACTCAAGTATCCGTTTGTTTTTTAAACTGAGGATCTAAAATCTATCCTTTGCACTCCAAGATTTCAGTGAACTTGCAAATAACTATGCCGCAATAATTTAAATTTAGGTGGGGTTATGGGCGCCGAATGTTTCTATGCGAATTCCTAGTAATCCCAGCGAGCCAGTAAAGTTTTCTTGGTTCTTTGATAGGCTCGGCGTAATGCCCGCGCAGCGCTAGACCTTTTTCGGCGGGCGACCGCACACGCGGAGTGGTTTCATATTTGTTTTAGAACAATGTTTTTAAAAACGCATTTTTGAAAGATAAAGATAACCTCGAAGGGTTTGCTGTTAGAAAACGTAAAAATACTCTTCTGTCCCACTGCGGCCCGATTTAAAATTTGTTGACAAAACACCTACAGTTACCATGGAATCGTATATATTCTGCGTTCTACCGGCCAACACTTGAACTGCGTGTGTCTCCCGAATTCAATGAAGTGTGATTGATTCATCGATTTTCTTTTCCGGAGTGCACAGGCTTTTAGAAAACTTAGTTTTTATTTTCGCTGAAGCAAGGAAATATAAAAAGGAAAAATAAAATCCAGAGGAAATTGTGAATATGTCTCTATTTTTTTTTTGTAAATCGGGTTTGTTCTAAACCGCAATTTTTGTGAGGCTTTTGGATAGAAGGCAGCACCAGAGCTTTTATTTTGAAGAAAAATAGTTGAAAATTTTGAAAAATCCTTGAGGTATTTTTGTTAAACATTTAAAAATTATCATCCCTGCAAAATTTCAACTCATTCTGATGTTTATTTTTTCCTGTGTACTCTGGTAAAAGATTAAAAAAATTAAAGGACAAGGCGTTGCCAGTTGTACTTTTTTTTACTTAAAATCTGGGGAGAAACTATAGCCTTAAAACATTAGCTTTCCAACTGTTGTTTTTACTTTTTCGTAACGTTTCGAATGCTTATGTATCTGCAATACTGAAAGTAAAAATAAAGACAATAGAAGTTCGAAACTCTAGTTTACTCTTATTAGCTTTCCAGCCATAAAACCAATAACGACTAACTAATGTTATATCGTCAGAGATATTTTAATTTGAAAAGAAAAAATGTGGTCCGCTACTGAATAAAATGTAAAAACACTACTTTACTAGTAATAACTGAACTTATGCCCAAATATTATTTTATTGAAAAAATAATTGTTACTTTATTATCAGAATGTTTACACTAAAAAAATATGGCACGCTGCTGCAGAAAAATGTTTAAAACACTACCTTTTCAGTCATAACTTAACTAGTCAATAGCAGGATGATTAAAAATACAAATATCTTTTATTTAAACAGCAGAAATTCCAACAACCAATAAAAATCTGATACCTTCCTGTAAAAAATATCAATTCTTTACCTTCCCAGTCTTAAAACCAATAAACGGACAACTTATAACGTTACACATAGATAATTGGTACAGAATTTTTACTTTTAAAAATAAAAAAATGTGGTACGCCACTGAATAGAAATGTCAAATCAGCTAGCTTAGTATTCTGCTGGATAAATGGCGTTGACTAAGGGTGAATTTGAATAAAAAATGCGCTTCTTTCAATTAGTTAATCTAAAAAATTGTTTATCAAATTTGAATAAAATTTTGTATGGTGAAAGTTTAAAGCATTATCCCGGAACCGGAATCACGTGATTTTGCATTATTTTAAGTTTTTTACATAATTTTAGGTATCCTAAAAATGTCTAATTCACGGTAAAAATTATTTATTATTTTAAAAAAGTAAATAAAACACGATATATATTTAAAAAAAAAACACGCGAATGGTCTGTGGGGATACCAGAAGCCAGAATTTTGCTTTTTTTGATGTGCGGTTTATCTGTTTAACTAAACAAACTGTTTTTAGGATTCAAATTCACTCTTAAGTCTTCAAAACAAAAACTTTCTTCTTTAATACACCCCTGTGTCTAAACGGTGCGGGCCACAATATTCCAACCCAGCATTTAATGATGTCTTTACATGGATATACATCACATTAAAATTTCAAAAAAATCTGTTGGTTTCGGCGCACACCTATTATAGTTAGATTGGGGTTTTTGATATAAAAATTCAAAAAATCGATTTTTTAAGAAAAGTACTCAATGGAGGATTTTACTTTTTTTTGAGAGTATTTAGAAAATGGTATAGAAAAATATTTTAAAACAAAAATTGAGGTGCAGACACTTTTCAGTTGAAATAAATTGAGGACCACCGCACATGATTTATCAAATGTCTTTTTATTAGATTCCTGAGTCAGGAATATTCGCCTATAAAAAAAAATTGCCAAGATAACTAGGCAGAGGTTTACCAGAACCTTTTGATTATTTTTACCTTCTCGACACTTCAGGCTTATATTCATGTGAAAATGTTATTGAGATCCGGTAAGTAATTACTTGTCCAAAATGTTTTTTTTTAACCTTAGGAATTAAAAACGTATTACATATCACATTTGCGGGACTAAAATAATATTTAAGGGAGTAAAATAAAATTTTAGGGCCTAAAATTAATTTTTTGAGAGTAAAATGAAAAACTACGTGTTTGATCCTTTTCAGTAAAATGTTTTCATAAAACCCGAAATTTAAAGCGCAAAAATATATGTATACTGTACACATCGGGATAAAAAGTGCCACTTTAGTCCTTAGGTATGTAATGTACCTAATAGTTTTAATAGGATCTGAATGGATTTAAGGAAAAATTGGCGCGGCGGAGCTACTTTTTGGGAAGGTAAATATTCTTCGACATAAAGAGGGCGCGCGAACAGATGGAACTACTATAAAATTTAGTTTAACTGGCCGGAAATAGGATAATGCAGGGGGATGGCAACGAGAGTACTTCCTGTCTCTTTACTCTACCGAGTATGTCATTTTGTGTTTACTTTTACTAAAATTCGTGGGTGAAATTCAATATCTAACGCTTGCTCAACACAAAAGAACGCCAAAGGAGGAAAAATAAAACTGATCCTTCAGAAACTACAGAAAATCTGACGAGTCAGATTTTTAGTGAAATCTGACAACATCGCAAAATTTGAATTTTGTTCGATGTCTAGAGGACAGATAATTGACATTATTTACAATATTTTTCCATACCATTTTCTAAATACTAAAAATCCTAACATTTTTTTAAAAAATCGATTTTTTGAAGTTTTACAATTTAATATGATATATATCCATGTAAAGACGTAATAAAATACTGGGTTGGAATATTGTGGAGCGCACCGTTTAGACACAGGGGTGTATTAAAGGAGACGCAGTGAAAATACGCAAAACAAAAAAAACTATTTAAGTTTTTTAAGCGTAAGGTGGTACCTCATTTTGAAGGTGCTTAAATTTTTGGATCTTATCTGGTCACTTTAGCAGTTTTTGAGTAATGCCCCCTTCTAAGGGGTGAAATTTATCCCCACAAAAAACTTGTGTAAATCGATGGGTCCTACGAAAGTTTATAAAAGCTTTGGGAAACACCAATTAAGAAGATCGTTTTTTTTTTGTCATCCATGGTAAATTTTAACGGAAGTATTTTGGAAACTGATCGATGAATTTTCAAAAAAAAACACATTTGTAAAGGCAAACACCTTCAAAATGAGCTACACCACCCATTCTAAAAACGGTATTTTTTATAAAAAGGGATTTAGTGATGGTGAATAAATAAAAAAATCAATGAATAGCGAGCTTTCTTTTTTGATATTCCATTTAGTTTTGAGAATATGTCGATTGTAAGTTTTTAAAAAGGCATCCTGTATAAACTGTCAACTAGCAAAGGGATCAATTTTTTTTATTGTTTCTAAATATTTTAACTGTGCCATCTCTAAATCTTCGTGAAGCTCAACCAGTACATAACAACAGATGTAGTTTAACGCTGATGTGGAAAAGGTGAAAAGGCATGTTGAAAGATAAGATGTGCTAATAACTAGTAGGTATTTATTAAAAAAATATATATATATTTTCAAGTTTTAATAACTAGCTCCTATCAATAAAAACATTTTTTTTATACCTTCATCAAAAACATGATTTTAGTAACTGTCTGCAGATAACTAAAGCATGGCTTTTTTGGTTACCAATGCAATTTTTTTTTATTACGGGAGCAAAAAAAGATTTCTGTCCGTTTTCTACCCAAAACTTAAGAGAAATAGCGAAATATACTAATATTGAAAAAATCTTATTATTCTTGCCTAAAATTATGCAATTTCCGCCAGTTTTCACCAAGTATTTACGAAAAAAGTGATTTAAAAACATCATCAAAATATCAAACTGTCAAAGATTAAAATGTCGCAACAATGAACGTCACCGAGTAAAAAGGCACATCGCTATGGAAACGACTTGATTTATAGTGTAAAGATGGTATGGTGCGAGAAGTGCTCTTCGTTCGAGATTTTTAAAAGCATTTTCCTGTTTTTCTTGGATTTTTTGATCAAGGTATTTTAAAAAATAGTGTTAAAAACTCGCGGCTAAACTGTGCTTTTTTTTACTCGCGTTTTTAAATAACTCGCTGCGCTCGTTATTTAAACCAACGCTTGTAAAAGATGCACTATTTTAGCCACTAGTTGTTAAAACTACTATTAAAACTTTTATAAATCGTTGCTTTGGTTTTTTTTGAAGAGGTTGTAAGAGTAAGAACATGGGGTAAATTAAAAAATGCTATTTTAAAACTTGTCATATATGGTATCTTGAAAACAGATTAAGTTTTTTATTTTTACCTTGTTTTGAACTATTTTCTGTAATAATAAAATATTTTTTTAAAAGACCAAAACATTGGAAAAAAAAACATGGCATGGTTCAAAGTCAACACCAAACAATAGTCACCAACTAGACATAAACTAGTGCTTTGCGAAAAGCCAAGGCAGCAGTCTGTATCGCTAAAAACAGCTCTTGTGTGGAAAGTAGAAAATGATAGAAGTTGTACGATTTTACCAAAAAAATTAAGTTTTCAATCTATTAAACCCATACGTAAAATAAGATATATTATTATGCACTCTGATAGTATTTCCGAAGGAATAGGAAACCTAAAGGGATGGCACAAATAAAGAAAATAAACAAATATTTTTTTAAATTATATAAAGAATCTTTTACTAATAAAATAGGTAAGAAAGCAACGGAATATAGGACTTTTTTAAATACTTATGAAAGACTAAATTCTTATTATTTAACCAACTTAAATAATTATCGATTCACTTTTGTACGTCGGAGTCGCCGTCCTTAAAATCTTAAATAAAAAAAACCTACTTGGTTTACTTTTAAGAAATGTCTTTTTCACTAAATCTTATGAAAGGAAAAAACTTTAAATTGCTAATGTTTGCAGTTCATAAGTTTTTTGTTTTAGAGGAATTTTGAGATAACTAACTTCGAAATATTCTGAACAAATCCTGGAAAAAGAATTACTTCTATATGATTGCCTTTTTTAGCTTTTTTATCCTTTACAAAACAAAACTAATTAAAAAAATATAAACAGGTTGCAATTAAATAAATCTTAACCCAAAATATACGTATGGCTAAATAACAAAAACTTGGCATTCTTTTTCTAAATCTTTTCCCTTTGGAAATCTAAAATAGTTACTGTATTTTGTATTTTTATCGTAATTCTTACATCCACAATCAGCATTTTGGCATTGTAAATAATTTTTTTTATACCTTCATCAAAAACATGATTTTAGTAACTGTGTGCAGATAACTAAAGCATGGCTTTTTGGCAAAAACTTTTTTTTTCTACGAGAATGCGAAAAAACGCTTTTCTCGCACTCATTTCCGTGCGGAAAGTGCTACTTTTCTGCACCCCGTGCTTGAAAAAAAAATTTCGCACTCCGTGCGCGAACAAAAATTTCCACGCACGCTGTTGAGCACGCTTGTTGTTGAGCACGCTGTTGCTCAGTGATGAATCAGGAAGACATGAAGTCGACGATGGCATTAAGCAACATGAGCAGTGGTACTTTGTTTAAGTTTAGTTCTGAATAAAACAAAAAATTCGTAGTTTTGACTATTTTTTCATTTTTAGTCTGCTAGGTTTAACTAAAATAATGACAAAATATTTTGTAATTCCGTACGCTCGTAGAAAAAATGTTGTACCTAACGCGTGCGGAAAGTATTTTCCGCACCTACGGCTTGCCCGAACAGCAATAATGCCAACCGAGTGCAAACGCCGGTTGTTAGGTAAATAACTATTTTTGATCACGGGTGCAAAAAAAGATTTCTGTCCGTTTTTTACCCAAAATTAAAGAGAAATAGCGGAAAATAGTAATATTGAGTAAATCTAATTATTCTTGGCTAAAAATTAAGACATTTCCGCCAGTTTTAACAAAGTATTTACGAAAAATCATTTAAAAACATCGTCAAAATATCAAACTGTCAAAGATTAAAATGTCGCAACAATGAACGTTCGTTCGAGATTTTTAAAAGTATTTTCCTGTTTTTCTTGGATGTTTTGATAAAGGTATTAAAAAAATAGTGTTAACAACTCGCGGCTAAACTGTGGTCTTTTTACTAGCGTTTTTAAATACCTCGCTGCGCTCGTTATTTAAACCAACGCTTGTAAAAAAACACTATGTTAGCCACTAGTTGTGGAAAGTACTATTTTATCATACAACAAAAAATTAATTTTGACTTTCAAATAATCATTTTATCAATCAAGAAAGTGGTACCGGCAAAAGATCTCTGCTGTTATGGTAGCAGCAGTCTCTCAATCAAATCGTATTTACTTAGGATGGTAAGCGCAACGAGTATGTTTATGTTCTTTACGGTTTCGAATAAAACATGAGACAAATTGTCTCAATCGAGTACGCTATAAAACTTCAAATGCTGGCGTCAGTGTTCGATGCGCGAAAACCGACGGAATTAGGCATAAATAGGAGCATAACGTGTTAAGTATATCGTGCTTCCAGGTACTCGAGACTCTGATAATTCCTAATAAATATGAACCAGGTCTGAAGGTGTCTGGATTCTCTATTAGATTTTGGAGGTTGGCCGTAATGCAGAAGCGTGTCAGAATTTTCTGAGCCCCCCCCCCCCGCACAATTTTTGAGAGTGCCCCCCTGTTCTACTCGATATTTTTTTTCGACAACAAGAAAGTTAATGCATAAATGCGGAAGCCATCTTTAATGTGATAATTTAACTCTGGATTAAAATGTATAAAAACATTAAATCTTACGATTAAAAAAAACACTATTTCCTCAAATTTTTGAAGCGTGTGCAGTTTAACGAAGTATCATGATAGGTTTTGTCATAAAACGGGCCTTCGCACAAAGATTTGACTCTTGGGAAGTTCACAAAATGCGTATTTTTGACTGAGAGTTTGTTAAACATCAGTAATATTTATTTTAGGTGTCTTCCATCTTCGGTCTTTTATGTTAGCAGACAATCTTCATTTAATTGTTATTTTTAAATAAATTTGTTGTCAGGGAAGTTAAATTTTAAACAATATTGCTTTCATGTGCAAAAATGCTGTTATTTCAGCAGCCATAGACTTTGTCACAGGCAAAAAATATTCCTCAAAATAACTGTGACAACATTTTCATGAAGTTTTCAAAACGTTTTGGCAGAAGACAGAAAAGCATTATAGGTATCTTTTTTGAAGCGGAAACGTTCTCCCAGCTTGTTTACAGCACGGTGTGCTACTTGGGTAATTATATCCGAGATTAAAACATTGATTTTACAAACAAGAAACTAACCTCAAAACCCTACTTTGTGTTGCGTAGTCGGGTAATAAGGTTTTTTGTTTTAAATTAAGTAATTTTTTTGATTTTGATAATGTTATGGTAGTACTGAATTTATTGCTGTCGGACATTACAAGCTGGTGGTGTTTTTGACTATACACTAATAAAAAGTCAAAATTCGAGATATAGGGAAAAATGCATGCATGCTCATGTACCCTCTGTGTATTAGAATTCAAAATGTATGCAATTTTAAAGGATCCGAAAGGTCTTTGTGTGCATTTCTGTTTTTATATATTATATTCTTTTTATTTGTTTTTTTTAAGGCAAGGCGGCTAAGAGGCCCTCAATATGCCGTGGGCGCCCCCGCCTTGCGTGGGCGGCGGGGGCGTCTGACCCGCCCCTGCCGTAATGAACTGAAAAACAAAATGCTTGTCCGATATGCAACGATCCGTCATTTTTATTTTTATTGCGGACGCTAAATTGCCTTTTTTTTAACAGGAAAAAGCCAAAAACAGTATTGTAATACTAACTTTCAAATATCTTATCAATATTATAACTATTAAAGTCTGTGTATTATGTGTTGGTCCTTCAATTACGAAAAAGCGGCTGAACCGATTTGGATGAAATTTGGTAAGAACTCGGGTAAGAAGCTATGTATGCTATGATGTAGCACCTAAGCAGTCATTTTCGTCCTTTTTTTTTTAATATGCTAAGTGTGGGAAAGACAGAAACAAAACAAACCCTGACAAATCAAATCCAAGATTTTTGAAAGTAGATCCAATAACATTACTAGTTTTTACAACTAGTGGGTAAAATAGAGATTTTTTTGAAAAACGTGGTTTTAAAGAACAAGCGCAGCGAGTGATCTAAAAACGCGAGTAAACAAGCACAGTTTAGCCGCGAGTTCTAAACATACAAAAACCTAGAACACAAAAGCATTTACTTCACCACCGTTACTCCGTTTTCAAATTTCGCAGTATATCCTGCTGTTGCCCATTTAATTTTTTGATATTATTTGTGAGAAAAAAAATAAACAAAAAATAAGTTTTTTGCACTCCTGAGCAATAAAAAATGTTCTGCATCGGTAACCAAAAAAGTCATATTGTTGTTACACTGGGGAACAGCAAAAATGTAGACCAAACTAGCAAAATTTACTTATATTGTTATACTAACTAACAATATGTCTTGCAAAAGTCTCAGCTCCGGTTTTATAGACCCATGCTAATTCGACCATTAAATAGCCTGTATTGGCATTGAGGGATTAATGACAGTTTATGCACTTTACGGGTTAAATAGGTACGTTTAAACCCTATTTTTAGGGGCTAAAGTGCACTTTTAATCCGTAAGGGATTAAAAAAAATAATCTCAAAGGGATTAAAAATAAGGTGACCAACAGTCCCGGTTTGGCCGGGACAGTTCCGATTTTTAACCATTTTTCCCGGGGAAAAAATCCGTCCCGGATAGTCCCGACTTTTCAGCAAAAGTTCCGGTTCGCCCCGGTTTTGATTCCACTGTATTTTGTAAGTTTCAAATCACTGCAATTAAAAAAGCGGATGTTCTCTGCCATCTATAAGTTTGAATTGAAACCTTACTTAAATTATTTTTCTTTAATAAGTATTTTGGAAAATACATCTTAACATTATTAGGGGTGCATATAAGAAAAAATACATGATATAAAATACATTGAACGACCGCACTGAACCAAAAAAGGCACCGTTTCCTATAAAAAAATACATTGAGCCAATGTATTTTGTATATGATTTTTGCTCCGATGTAAAGATTTATTAATATCATAATCAAGTTTACATAAATTTTATAGTCAAAACGAGTTATGGATTTTACTGCTGCAAGACACAGTTTCAAAAAAACGTTGTTAAAATATAAAGAGTCTTTAAGAATGATTTTTGTGAAGGGTGTTATGAAATCAAGGATTAAGAGATATGTTTTCATAGCTTTAAGTTACACCTAAGAATGAATTTAGTAAGAGACTGTTTCATAACCATGTTTATGTATATTGTATGCCCGGTTCATAATTTTCATAAACTTGTACATACATTCCATAACAACTTTTGAACGACAGTCAATGATTAAAATCATTAACATGTTTTATTTCTTTCATATGCTCTTTTATTATCTCCATAACCTGTATATACTATTAATAACAACTCTCTATAAAATGTCAAGAAACATTTGTCATTGATTTCGTAACTTCCGTTTATTAATTTCATTACTGTATATGAAAATTTTTATAACATTTCTCCGATTTTTGTAACAGTTACATGTTATTGATGTACAATTATCTATAAAAAATTAATAAACGCCTGTTATTAATACTATGTACGATATTTTTTCAGTGCGGAGTGTCCCGGTTTTGCCCCTTTAGGAGTTGGTCACCTTATTAAAAATAAATTTAATCCCTCAGCCTAGGGATTAGAAGTAAATTTAATCCGTAAGGGATTTAAAAAAAATTAATCCCTGGAAAATTATAATGAAATTTATCGCGAGTCAAGCCAAACAGCACTTGCTCTTGGCCAAGATTTCATTCTTAGCACTCTTTCTTGTAGTCGACGAACCATTTAGCGTATAAATAACGTGATTTCAACAATAATCATTTCCTAAAATAGTATATAAATCTCGGGACTAAACCGTCTTTTAATCTCTTAGCCAAGTCGGGCTACAAATCTTTCACCGCGGAATTAAAAGTAGCACTTTAATCCTTAGGTCTATAATGTACTATTTGGTTCACGAAAGAAAAAAAAAGCTGGAATTTGGTCCCTACTGTTATTTGTGGACAGTAAGAAAAATCGTTTTATTGATGAAGATACAGGGTGTTTCAAATTCGATGCACACCATGGGGATCTCCTAAACGGTAGGAGATACGAAAAGGTTAGAGACCTTTTGCACCTATAATTTTGATGCCTTTTTACTTTATCGCTTATTTCGGGCATGCGCAGTTATGAAGTAATAACGGAATCCCTTACTAACCGATAAATTTTGACGTTACCTGCGGGAGAATACCGTATCCCTTATAATTGACATGGTTTCCGGCAGTAAAACGTTAAGTAGAAAAACAAAAAAATTAAATTGATTTTTGAATGCAAATATGTTCTGTATTCTTTTTAATTGTAAAGATAAGTATCAATTTTTGTTTAGTTATTTTCTTTGGCTAGAATTTCGTAAGAAATGTAAAACACTGATTTGCACTGGCAACTATGGCAAGTGATTCCGATCTGTTTATCATAACATCCCTTTCTCTGTGTTTTTGAAGAAAGAAATATTCTAAATGAAAAATATTATTTGACCAATTCTTTTTGTCAATCTTTATAATAATAAATACCGTATAAAGTTGGCGTGCAAAAACTAAAAATGCTGTCTTAAAAATACCGTGACGTTAGCTAACGTCACAATGCGTTATTAAGCGATAAAGACACCTAACGGGGATTTTTTATAAGAGATGCAAAATGTCTCTATTGCTCAAAACAAAAAAAAAACGAAATCTTTATTTTTAATTTTCATTTCTCTGCGCCCTTATTCTTAAAGCTGTCAAAAACGCTTAAAAATTTCTACAGGCACTTTTTTAGGATCTAACTAGTGAGAGGTCCGTTTTTGAGACTTCACAGTTCAGTGTGACAGGAGCACTGTCAAGTTCATTTTTTCTTATGGACACATCCTTTTTTTCTCCTGCCGTTTGGTTACTAAAGGATAACAGATAACATTTTGCAAGCTTATTTTGACAAGTCACCTGACGGTTTATTGACCATCATCAGCCCAAATTTAATTTTTGCTTTTAACTTACCCAAGATATTTTGGAAACTCGATTGCAGTGCTTTTTTTAACATTTTAAAAATGACAGGTTTTTTTTTGAAATTTTGTTATAACAAAATAACTTTACCTAATATTTAAAAAAAAAGCGTTTTTGTCTTGGTTTTTTAATCAGACTTTGGGCTGATGATGGTAAATTAACTCAAAACGTCAGGTGCTTGTCAAAATGAGGTTGTAAAATATCTGTCATCCTTTATGAACCAAACGTCAGAAAAAAAAAGCATGTGTCCATAAGAAAAAATGAACTTGACAGTGCTCCTGTCACACTGAAATGTCAAGTCTCAAAAACGGATCTCTCATTAAACTAAACACTAAAAAAGATTTCGGTTTTTTTCGCCTATCTCTGGAACTACCCGGAATTTGTAAACTTTTTTTGAGCAAAGCGTCAAATTGCGCAACTTTGCTCTAGTTTAAAACTTTTCGTATCTCCTACCGTTTAGGAGATCCCCATGGTGAGCATCGAATTTGGAGCACCCTGTAAAAAAATGTTTTTTCAGTCTTCCTTTAAAAAAATAGCATGATTTAACCATGCTGTGAAACAAAAAAAAAGTTCACAATTTAGTTATAGTGTAAAAACAATGACCCAACTGTTTAAAAAACGTTCGAAATCAGAAGTTTCTTTTATAAAAAAAGAGTGAGTGCCTGAGATCTTTATGCGGAAGTATCACATTTTTAAGTTTTCAACAGATTTCTAAAAATTCGCTTGACTTATGTTACATTGCTGGCGCTGCGCTGTCGCGCTGTCTTAAATTTCTAGTATACAACAACAACTACATTTGTATTTAGGTGCAGAGTTTAATAATTTAGTACCAAAGCGATTTCGACCTGCTTCAGGTCATCTTTAGTACTAGCTTATATGAGACAACATGATATAAAAACAGTTAAAATTAAAATACTAATTTGTTTTTTTTTTGTTAAAACTCTTCAGAGTAACTTAAAATTATTCGGCCATTAATAAGCTATTTCGGTACGAATGTGGTGAAGCTAGGAAGTGAAACGTTTAGAATTAGAACGCTATAAATTTATAACGGAACAATTAATGAAAAAATCCCGAACGTTTTTGCGTTATGCCTGATGCTAAAAATAATAGAAATTTTCTACCAAATTAACAAGCAAGCACTATCATAAAAAATAATTCCTTCGTCACTGCGCGCCTTCATTAATTAATTGATTTGTCTTACCCAATAAAATAAGGTAATCAGATAGAAGGGTCGCGATTCTTCAGAAACGACAGAAAATCTCACCCGTCAGAATTCTGGAAAGTTGCAAATTTTACTTATCGCCTCATTTAAAATAAAAACACAGCGTCTCTCATATTTATCCAAACGTTGTACGAGAAACTGCGCCATTTTTTTAATACCATTTTGTAAATTTAATATTTTGAACATATTTTGCAGGACTGGTCAAAAGATTTCGAAAATTCTCACCATGTAAAAGGAAACACAGAAAGGTTTGTTTACACATAAAAATGAGCTTAATAACATACATTTTTAAATAAAAACAGGGTTTTCAGAAAAACAGCCTACAAGAATTAAAACTGACATATTGTTTATTTGCTAGAACAGTCTTAAGAAACTAAATTTTAAGGAATATTAGCAAATAGTCCTCACAAAAAGGCATTAAGTGTAAACCTGTGTTTAAAAATCGTCAGATTTTTTGTAAGGGCGAGATTTCCTGACGGTTTTTGAAGAATCGGGACCAAGATATCATTTTTCTGATGTGGTTTCACAGAAAATTGTTTAGAAATTATTGGGGAAGGGAGAGGGGAGTCCTACCACATCACAAAGGTGTAGGGGGTGTTCAAACTTACAAAAAAAACATCTTACGTAATTAGTGGCCGTTCGTTTATTATTCATTTGACAGAATATTTGCAAACAACTTTTTATCCGCAAAAATATTACCAAAGAAAGAAATTTGCGAAAACGTTACTTGTATATGGATAGGTACTTTGTTGAGAGCCACAAGAAAGTTGCAAAACTTAAAAGTAAAAAATACCCGTATAAAATTAATGTTAGTGTTTATAATAATTATTTATTAAAGGTGTCAGATACTCACGTAAAACAACTATAAAATAATTTTTTAAATAGATTTTATGTGTAGGGGCAAACATATGCATAAAACAGCCTGTCAAAATCACCTGTTCATCTTTTCTTAGTTGCATGTGTTTTTTTCAAGAAGATGTTGAGGAATAGTTTTGTTTGCACCAATAATAACCTGTCCGAGGCCGGTAGATACAACACTTTTTTTTCTTGGTTTTCTGTCAAAAAACGTAAAAAAACTCTTCTGCCCACTGCGGCCCGATTTAAAGTTTGTTGACAAAACCCTGCAGTTACCATGGAATCGTATAAATTCTGCGGTCTATCGGCCAAAACTTGAACTGCGTGTGTCTCTCAAATTCAATGAAGTGTGATTGATTGATCGGTTTTCTTTTTCGGAGTGCACAGGCTTTTAGAAAAAAGGAAACTTAGTTTTTATTTTCGCTAAAGCAAGGAAATATAAAAAGGAAAAATGTAATCCAGAGGAAATTGTGAGTATTTTTCTATTTTTTTTTGTAAATCGGGTTTGTTCTAAGACGCAATTATTTTGATGTTTTTATTTTGAAGAAAAAATAATTGAGAATTTTGAAAAAGCCTTCAGATATTTTTGTTAAGCATTTAAAAATGATCAACCCTGCAAAATTTCAGCAAATTCTGATGTGTAGTTTTCCCTGTGCACTCTGGCAAAAGATAAAAAAAATTCGAGAATAAGGCGTTGCCAGTTGTACTTTTTTCCTTAAAATCTGGGGAGAAACTATAGCCTTAATTAAAGGTCTACTGTTTGGATGTCCGTGAAACTTAATGTTGCAATATATTTGATAAATATTTTACTTAGTCTCTTATTTTTTTGAGTCTCCACAAAAAGCTTATGGAGTCTGTTCGGCAAAAATTCAAAAAGTGTTCCGAGTCGTGTATTAGTTTTTACAAAATATCCCTTCCATTCAGGTCAGTCAAGCCACACCCCCCCCCCCCCGAAAGTTATTCTAGTTTTGATATGCTTATAATTTCGAACTAATTTTGTAGCACACTCCTTCCTGTTTTTTTTTTATATTCAAAATGGGGGGTGTAGCCGGACGTGAAGCTACACACCCCTTATTTAAAGCTTAGAGAAAAATGAAAAGCAACTATCCCAAAATTAACTCCTATATCACCAAAAAGAATTTCTAAAAATCCACTATTGATTTGGATGCGCAATAATGCTATCACCTAAGAAGCACTATTAGATACCAAAAGTCCAACAAAGATGGAAATCGTTTTTCTTACGTGATTTCTACTATGCCTTCCAAACTGACTGGATTTCAATTGGCTAAACCCCCTCTTTTGAATAAATATAAAAAATCACAGAAATTAGGTTGCTTAAATTTTTTTACAGTTGTACAAAATTAGTTCGAAATTATTTCGAAATTATAAGCATATCAAAGTTCGAAATTTTTTTTGAGGGGCGTGTGGCTTGACGTCAACCTGCACCCCCCACCATATTAAAAAAAAACAGCATTACTAGTGGATTTTTCGAAATTCTTTTTGGTGATATTTGGGATAGCTGATTTTCATTTTCCCTACGCTTTAAATGAGGGGGGTTTAGCTTGACGTTCGGCTGCACCCCCCCCATTTTGAATATTAAAAAAAAACAGGGAGGAGTGTGGCTAAAAATGTTTAAAAGTGGTTCAAAATTAGTTCGAAATTATAAGCATATCAAAACTCGAATATCTTTCTGGGGCGGGGGTAACTTGACTGACCTCTTCCATTCAAAGTTCAGCCAATTCTGATGTTTATTTCACTTCAAAAAGTACCACATGACCCGCTTTGAACGTTACTTCGACCAACTAACTCAACTAAAAAACCAGTTACTCCTATTGCTTTAGTGCCCTTTAGCCATCTATTGGCGCCATTTTTATAATAAAATTGACAGGTAAACATGGATTTTCTGTCATTGGTGTTAATATGGCTGCGATAGTAGGACAAAGGACACTAAAACGGTAATGAGTTAACTGGTTTTTTACTTGAGACAGTTTTGATTCGACATTTCCTGATAATGTCAATGACAAGATGACAAGAAAAAAAAGAATCTCTACTCTTAAGCAGGTTGGATGAGCGAGATCTAGAGACAGCTCACATAAAAGTTGATGGCCAACTGTCTGGAGAGGTCCGCTGTTGTTTAATATCTATAGCAATGAAATAATAGAGAATGCACTTCAAAAACGCCACAAAAACCAAAAACCCAGGATATGACGTCATAACTGCAGACACGCTGAAAAGTTCGCAAAATATTGGTGGCATACTCGAAGTATTTGACCAACAAGTCGAACGCGTGGATTCGTACAAACACCTGGGTTGTAAGCTCAATTCACCATCAAAAGCAAGCTTGAATATTTTGGCTATTTATTTGCTCACATTTTAAAGCTTTCTTAATAAAACGCCCACATTTTTTAAGCTTTTACTGTTTTTTAAGCGTTTAAAAAAAATACTTCCAAAAAACATTTTTCATCTGTTAAAATGAAAAAAAAAAGGTTGTTGAAGAGAGACAGCAGGCTGTAAAAAAGTATTTTAGAGGAAGATGGAAATAATTTAAGGCAATTGTTTAATCAAAATTTCGGTTCTGTCATCTGTCCGTCATCTTTAGTGGTGTCGTGCATATGATTTTGTTGCCATTTTTATCCAAAAAAGATCAAAAATTGTAATTTTTCAAAGCATAAAGTGTCTAAGACAATAATGCTAAAACTACTTTTTTTGGGTTTTTCGCCACTAATTTAAGGAAATTTCTTAAATAGTTATCTAGGCCGGAAAAGACACTTTTCGCAAGTGTCAGGTACAACATTTTTCCTACTTGCCTAAAAACCGTCTAACCTATGGTTCATCAAACCAGGAATTTGTCAGACCGTATTTAATAAAAAAATTCATCGTAAGAACGATTCACCATAGAAACTGCAATTCGTCAAACCAATTTTTTATCCAAACCTTATTTCATCAAACTCATTCAATAACAAATTCGAAATTTAACAGACCCGTTTTTAATCGAACCACTGTTTATCAAAACCGGATTTCGTCAAACTCGTTGTTTATCAGAAAATATTTGCTAAATTTTTTCTTTAAATTTTTGAAAAAGTGAAATGGCAGTTTGTTTTGATTTTCAAAAATTAATTAAAAAAAACTAATGGTCAAAAAATTTCAAATTTGGGATTTTTCATCCCCTTTATGGGTAGAATAAATGTACCAAAAATTATCGAAATCGGGGAGCTGATGGTCTGCCAAACCTTTGGTTGATTTGATTTGAAATGACCCTTAAAGATCTTAGACAAAGTGCAAATCAGGGATGGATAATTCGCTGAAGATGGCCAACGTTCGAAGACATTATGGAACTTAAAGAAGAAGAAAGTGCATTTTAAATGGTCAGCAGCCCGGTACTATTATTACTATACCTCCTAAAAAAATTCTTAAAGCTTTGGCAAGAACTTTTTGAATATTTCTATAAAAGCTTTTCAATTTTTAAACTATTTTTTGCAAAATTTAAGATTTTCCGTACACAGTGCTCTTGAACGAGGTATAGGTTATATAAAGTCCAAAAACTAATTGTATTTTTTGAATAGAGACTTTTTCATGACCACAAAACCGTATTTATTAAAATCTCAGCTGAAGCTGTTTGTAAAATTTTTCACACAGTTTTGTAAGAAAAAATATTTTTAGTCGATTTTTACAAAGCTTTAATATGTTATCGGCGTGACAAAAATACACAATTTTTTCTCCGAGTCAGACGTTTTAATATGTACAGGGGAGCTAGACATCATCCAAGAACCAGGAACGTCAAAATACGTCCCAAGTAACACTTCAGATTTTACATCTACTCCATAGCTGTACATATGATGTGACACCTACGTGTTTGCTATAAAGTAGCTAGCTGTATTTTTAACTGTCACAATAGTAGCAACTGTCACATCCAAATTTTTTCCAATGCAAAATTGTATGGGAACGTGCTATTACAGCTTGTTTTATGTTAAAATAATAGCTGAATCTCAGCTGACCAAACAAAAACAAATTTTAGCATTTTTTTAACTTATACAGCTAAAACCAATGCGAAACACCAGCTGAAAATGTCCCGCCCTCTACCGCATATACAAAACACCTCTCAATTAAAAAGCCTTCGCATTTCGATCGCGGTTAGGCTGTTCTGTATCTCGGTATTCCGGTTTGTCAAAATCTATGTTTCTAGCTGTCCACCTGAAATATCCGAAACAACTCACACAAGAAATGGGTTAACCTAGTCAAAAACGGAAAACATTCCTGACAAAAACTGTGAGGCAGGGCTGGTTTATATCAGACACTTAAAGTTGACCAGCTATTTTTGATGCGTTTGCGAAAGCGTCCTTAGAAAAAGGGTTAAAGTTCTGCTTACAACGTACGACCTAACCAAACCAATTCTTGTTCAATGTTTGATGCACAGTTTTACTTCATGCCGCTCGCTTCTATTTCCTTCCTTGTCGAAAAAAGTGAAAGGGCGAGAGTGAAATTGTAGATCATGCATTTATGAAATCCCACAGATAACAAAATGGTTAGGATATGCTAGACGCGTAGGAATACTGCAAGCACATTTAGAAACAGTACGAACTATGCATAAACTGAATGGTGATCGATTAAATCTGTGTTTTAACATTTGTTTCAAAAATACTCTTTCGAAAAAATAAATATAACCCCAAAAGAAAAATAAATAAAAACAGTGAATGAATGAACAGGTTTCATCAGTAAACGGGCTTTTGCACAAAGATTTGACCACCGATAAATTCTCAAAATGCGTATTTTTGTAATTATTATTTACGAATACTAGTTTGGGTAAACCTCGTCATTAATATTTAATTTAATGTCTCCATCTTTTAGACAATTTTATTATAATTGGTACTCTCAAATACATTTTTTGACAGGGAAGTCAAATTTTAAACAACGTTGCATGCATACCTACAAAATGCTGTATTTTTAGTTGCCGTTGACATTGTCACAGGCAAAAAATTTCCTCAAAATAGATGTGGCAACATCTTAATGACGTTTTTAAAACGTTGTAGAAAACAGCAAAAGCATTATTGTATATGTTTTGGCTGTAGAAACGTTGCACAGCACACTGTTACTGTTACTTGGGGTTTCTTAAAATACCGATTTTCAGGTGGGATTTTAATAAATACGGTTTTGTGGGTATGAAATTGTCCTTATTCAAGAAGTACAACTAGTTTTTGGACTCAGTTTTATATAACCCATACCTCGTTCAAGAGCACTGTGCGTACTATAAAATGTTGTAATTTGCACTTTTTGACGCTCCGTTGGCGCATATTATCTATTTCCAAACCACTTAAGCCCTTAAACAACAGGTGGAAATACGCAATTAATTGGAAATATTAAAAGATCGGCAACAGGCTTATGAAGACGAGCAGCATGTTCTCCAACATGCAGAAAATATTTAAAAAATTATTTATTAGGTAAAGGTTACAATTGGATTAAAAAAAATAAGTTTTAACGTACAAGTTTTTTTGACCAAAAGGTTTTTAAAATGTCTTTAATAGTTGGCTGCTTAGGAAAAGAACTGTTCCTAAAGGCATCTCAATTAAGATGAAGAACTTTTTTTATTGACAAAAAACGTACTTCTCCAATTTTTGAAAAAAACTAAGAATGCTACCCATATACTTAAATTTGTTCTGTCCTCTGTTATGTCCCTGAGTGAATTGTGAAAATGAGTTATAAAATTTAAAAGAAAATTGGAAAAATGTCGTCACTTGTATCACTAAACGGGATTTAAGAAATAATAAAATATAAAATGCTATACATTCAAGAACGACCTCGAGAACGACCTAGCCCCATGCCCGAATAGCAAAAATTGGGATAGAACTAGAAAAACATTTTTTTGGTACACTGCAGGAGACAAGCTGGGGACAAAAAAATTTTTGTTTTTAGTAGTTTTTCGTCATTGAGCAGATTCTAAAATAATAATATGCTCGCTTATTGTTCTTAATAACTCTCCAAAAAAACTTAATATTGTTACTATATGGAATATCAATATATTTAATAATAATTAATTTAATCGGGGGCGGATAATTCACTTGGGCATGGAAATAAAATAACATAAGATTGAAAAAAATATTTTTTTTTAATTTAAAAATTTAAATAAACAATTCTCTCGGCAAAGAATCAGCAAAAAGTTACCTTATATAGCGCCTCTTAAAGGTTTTTGACGAGTTTTTGACCACATATGAAAATGATGGATTTCACACGGTTTGCATCCTTAGTAAACGTTAAATTTCACCCGAGTGTGTACGATAACGTTAACTGTCGCCATACTTTTCCGCACATGTGTTGCAAGGAACTTTTCCACACATTTGCGGAAAAGCAGTTTCATTTGATTTGTCCAAAGACCAATTTTTACAAAAATTAGTTCGTAGAAAAAATAACGTGCACAACTCAATGGAAAGTAACTTTCTTACACTGGCGTGCTGTTTCCATCGGCTAGCACCTCGATCACAACATTCACGCTCGTGTAAAATTTGTCACTTTCTTCTCTTGTTATGTAATAGACTATTCCGCACATGCGTGAAAAAGTACTTATTCCTACTAGCGTGCGTAAAAGTGCACTTTTACGCACGAATTTGCGTGCGGGAAGTTGAATTTCCCGGGAATGGATGGATTTACCCTGTCTTTTGCACCCGGCTTGCGGAAAAGAATTTTTTGCGCACAGCGTGCGTAAAAAATACTTTTACGCACGCTTTTTTAATCATTTTTTTGGTCCAATTCGACTTTTTGGATATATTTTTAAACTCAAATGTAAAAACAATGCAAAAAAACAGTTTTATTCTATTTTAATACCTAAAAACTAAAATATAATGTTGTCTAGACGGTTTTGACGCAAGTAGGAAAAATTTTGTAACTGACACGTGCGAAGTGTCTTTTCCGCCCTTGACGGCTTGCCCGAACTCCGCTTCGCGTCGTTCGTGCAACTGCCGTCGCGTGCGGAAAAGTATTACTTTCCGCACTTGTTAGGTAAACAACTATTTCTAACACTATGCAGAAATACCACTTTTCTGTAAGCATTTTAGTTCGGAAAGTATCACTTTGCCGAGTGCGGAAATGAGTTTACCCCGAGACTTTCCCGTCAGTGTCACTTTATACTGTTGTCTATCAACAGACAGTATACATTCTTACAAAAAATATGCCAATGACACTTTTAACTTATAACAGTTTGGATTTTTTATTATCAGTTTCGCTTCGTTCGGATCAACAGCAGTTGCGTGCGGGAAGGATTAACTTTCTGAACTAGCTAGGATAATAACTATTGCAACACATGTGCGAAAAAGTAATGTTGACAGTTCGCAACTCTACCTACTTCAACAAAACACTTCTCCATACATGTGCGGAAATAGTTATTTACCTAACAAGTGCGGAAAGTGATACGCACGCGACGGCAGTTGCACGAACGACGCGAAGCAGAGTTCGGGCAAGCCGTCAAGGCCGGAAAAGACACTTTTCGCACGTGTCAGGTACAAAATTTTTCCTACTTGCGTAAAAACCATCTAGACAACCTTATATTTCCATTTTACGTATTAAAATAGCAAAAAACTGTTTTTTTTTATTTTCTTTACATTTGAGTTGACTCGTTGACATATCTGTTGTGTGGGAAAGTCTCTGAGTGAATTAATTCCCGCACTCAATGCGGAAAAGTGACACTTTTCAAACTAAAATGCTTGCGGGAAAGTGGTATTTCCGCACAGTCTTAGAAAAACTACTTTCCCCCACATGTCCGAAAATGTAGTTTTAAGCCATTTTGTACAAAACTAAAAACCAATAGTTACAGAAATTAATGTAAATCTTCAGGGTTCGTAGAAAAAAATAACGTTCATAACTTGTAAGAAAGTGACTTTCTAATATTCGTGTGTTTTTGCACTCGGCTGCCGCCTTGCGCTGAGATATTCACAATCGTGTGAAATTTGTCACTTGTTATTTAATATACTAATGTATGGTTTTCCTTTAATTACGGAAAAACGGCCGAATCGATTAGGATGAAATTTGGTAAAAAGATCGGGTTTGTAATTTTTATTTGACATTTCGCTCAATCACAGATATTAAATGACATGATTTTTGGACATCGTGAGCAACGCCGCGGTTTTACCGATACCTAATAATATTTTTTTTTGTTTACTACGGTCAGCAAAAACAACTTACCAACAATTTTATAGAATAAAAGGTGTCCTATAATTCTAAATAAAAATATATTAACGTATTTTTGATGTTTTGTTTATTATGATCACTTTTTTAAAACCGTCATTTTTATTTAAAAGAAATAAAAAACTAGTGATTATTGACTAGTTGTGGACTAGTGCATGTTATATGTCAACACTTGTCAAAAAAGAACCTTATTCTTCGGCCAGAAAAAACGGCATGTTTAAATGCGATTACATTTTTGTACTATAGATTGAAATTTTTAATTAAAAAAAAACTAAAAAAGTTACAAATTATATAGTTTTACTAATAACGGTTAAATAAACAATCCTATCTTATTAAATTTCATTCCCATGCCTAATTGAATTATCCGTGCCTGATTAAATCGATATTCCATGTAATAACAATTACCGACCGATTTAAATGAGCAAAGCATTAATTCTAACTAACTTGACTCTGAATTAAAAATTTTCAATTATTTAAAAAGTCGTCAAGCATTGTCAGGAGAATCCAAAAACCACAAAAGTCATCTTTTGATCTTTGTTTTTTATTTAGTTTCTTTTCGGTGGAAGTAACTGATTTGGAGGTTTTTTAACTTCTTTTTTGTTTTTTTTTTACAAAAGTCATGTTTAATATTAATTCATGGATTAAGAAAGTATAGTCATAGTTTAAAAATTAGCAAATGGCTAAATATGTTTCATAGGAGACAGCTTCATGCTGTCTCTTTAACAATAATAATAATAATAATTTATTTGTATTAGCCAAGTAACCACAATAAATTTCTACATTACAATTTGTTACATGGCAGTTAATATTGAAAAAAAAATATCTAAGAGGTATAAATTTACTAAAAATATCTGAATACATAAAATAAATAAAGTATAAAAATTTTTAAAATATTTATATTCAGTTGAATTTAGATCTTACAAAGTAAAAAAAAAAGATGGTTTGGCCAGTTTAGTGGGTATTGAGATGTGAGAGAAAAGCATGATACTTAAGAATATGATTTTTTTGTATGGTTTGATATCAATTATTATGAACAGAACAAAGAAGGTACTTTTTTACATTTTTCTTGAACAATTCTGCTAATTTGATTATGGAGGTAATTTGGTAATACGAAAGCGTAAAGGGGCGCACAGATTTAACTGTGCCTTCACAAATATTTCTGTAAATTCACAGATTTTTCTATGAATTCACATTTTTCTTTGTGAATTCACAGATTTTCTGGCCACTTAGTCAATTTTCTATTTAGTCATTCGACTATTTGACCATATAGCTACATGGCCATTTGGCCACTTGTCCATTTGGCTACTTAGTCATTTGGTCACTTAGTATTGAGTTTAAGGTTGGAATTCCGGGTTTAAAGTCAAAATTCCGAGTAAAGTCGGAATTTCAAGTTTAAAGTCGGAATTCTGGTCAAAGTGGATAAAAGGCTAAATGGCCAAATAGTCAATGCCAAGTGGTCAAGTGGCCGAATAACGAATGGTTGTACACTTAAATTATCCAAATAAAAAAATTGTCACCCCAGCTTCAGCTGACAGGTTTTGTGCTATTCTCCCTTAAGAGTCACTTTCGATTTGCTGCCTGACCACACATTTTTGACGCTCAAAATAAGTATACTATAAATATAGGTAAATAAAGGACAAACCTAGAAATATGCCTTTCATGAGTTGTTTTATCATTATTTTGCTTGATAAGTTGGCCATGGTCGGCCAAACTGTTCGTCAGTTATCACTAAATTAGGTGTGTGAAGCTACACTATAATTTTTCTAATGGTTTTTACAATTTTGCACAAGTTAAAAGTACAAAAATCATTTCTAACCACAAAAGTTTACTTGTTCTTCTTTAGTTTTCATCTTAAAAACTACTGGCCTTAGCAGCAATGGCTATCTAGCCAAGAAGAAACAGAAGGCTAACATTTTCTTATTAGGGGACTATTCATAAATTATTATTATATGTTTTTTCTGATCGTTTGAAGAAAAAAGTACGTACGATATACGACCGGAAAGTGTCTTTACAGGTCTCCGCAGGTTTAAATTTCCTGCGTCGACCTGTAAAGACCAATTTTCCGGTCTAGTGAATGATTGTTGTTCCGGTCCAATTTTCAGTCAATTTAGACTTGTGTTCAGTCAAGTTGGCAAGCTCTTCAATTTTGCTATTTTTGACAATTATTTCCCAAAATAAACTTATTATTTAAAAATGAGTTAAAATCTAGAAAAAAATTACAACGAGCTTTACATGTGCCATTTTATCTGTGGTCAAAAAAATCTAAAGAGCGATACCAATTTTAAAGGTTTGAAGTAAGTCACAACCGAAAATTGACTTTACAGCTCTCGACAGATTTACAGGAATCGCCTTTTAAATTTCCTTGCCGCCCTGTAAAGTTAACGTTTCCGGTCTAGCAACATAAGTAGCTATTTTATTTACTTTTCTATCTTTTTACAAACTTTTATTTAAATTGCAATGTATCTATGTAAATATCGAGGTAAATATGTTTGATGGGGTGGAATCTTGCAACTTAATTTTCTTCCCGACATCCGATCGGCTTCAAATTTGGCATGCTTATATAGTTGCGGTGACAACATAAGAATATAGTGTGATGAAAATGACAGCTCCCCCCTACTCGAAGGGGGTGGAGGGGGGGTACAGTTTAAGTACGCCCGATGTCGTTGAAATTTGGTGTCCCCAACACACTTGGGGATGATCAGATTTTGAAAATTCAATATGGCGGATTCAAGATGGACGATTTCTGGTCATCTTTTAGTAACCAATTTTAACTAACTTATACACATCCGAGGGAAGTGAAGGGGGGAAAACACAAACTTTGTCTGATTTCAACCAACACAATCAGATTTTGAAAATTCAATATGGCCATGTTTTGCTAACCAATTTTAACTGACTTAGCCACATCCGATTGTGTTCAAATTTGGTATGCATTTATAGTTCCGGTTGAAATACAATAATATGGTATTCTCAGGTACCCATCCCCCTCTAACGAGAGAAGTTGAGGGGGAAAAAGATTTAGTTTGTTCGATTTCAATCAAAATTGGCATACAGGGGTTTTTAAGGAGGGGATTATGAATTTTTGATCAGATTTTAAAATTTCAATATGGCGGATTCAAAATTAAGGGTGTGTGTTCAAATTTGGTATGCGTTTATAGTTCCGGAGACAATACAATAATATGGTATTATTAGGTACGCACTTCCCTCTAACGAGGGAAGTGGAAGGGGGGAAAAGATTTAGTTTATTAGATTTAAATCAAAATTGGCATACAGAGGTTTTTTTGGGAAGGGGATATGAATTTTTGGATCAGATTTGAAAATTTCAATATGGCTGATTCAAAATGGACGATTTAGGGTACAAATCTAAAAATTAAAAAATAAATTTTTATTAAAAAAGTCTTTTAAAGAACAAGCTTTTATTTAATGCACTCAAAAGTAAAATAGTACATTATAAACCTAGGGACTAAAGTGCTTCTTTTAATCCCGCGTCGAAAGGTTTGTAGCCCGACCGTAGGGAGGGCTACAATTCGCCAAGGGATTAAAATACACTTTAGTCACGAGGTTTGTATACTTTTTTATGCACTTTAGAATGCGAGAAACTAAAAACAAAAAATCACAAAACTAACAGTAGACCACTTAACGGTACTCTAGTTTTAAGATTAACAGCTCGTATTACTGATAGTTGTCATTGATTGTTGTTGGCATGGTGGATTCACTCAAAATTTATTGTGCCATGGAAGTGTTGCTATGGCACAAAACAATGCAGTAAAAACAAAAAATCACAAAACTAACAGTAGACCACTTAACGGTACTCTAGTTTTAAGATTGACAGCTCGTATTACTGATAGTTGTCATTGATTGTTGTTGGCATGGTGGATTCACTCAAAATTTATTGTGCCATGGAAGGGTTGCTATGGCACAAAACAAATGTCAGTCAGTTGTTGTTATCAAACGGTGTCACCAAACGGTGAGTCCAGAAAAATCGTACAGCATTTTTTTTGAAAATGAACATTGAAGAGGCCCCGGAAGACGCCATCGCTAGCCTTCTTCCACAAAAATCTCGCGAAGTTTACAAGAAAGTTTCGTGATTACCGAAAATGGTGCGCTGAACAGCATGCAGAGAATTTTACGGATGAAAAGGTGCTCCTGACATACTTCCTACAGAAGTCTAAGATTCTCAAGGCATCTTCTGTATAGAGCCAATATTCCATGATCAAAGCTACGATAATATCTGAAGCAAACGTCGACATCAACAAATATAGTAAACTCACGCATTTCTAAAGAGACAGAATGACCGAACTAGATTTAAGTAATGCCTATGCTTATTATTTTTTTCGTTCATACATTTTAACAAATAAATAAAATTTCAATAAAATTATTGTTTAATTTGGAAAAATTTACTTTAAATCCCCCAGGGATTAGAATTATTTTTAATCCCTGAGGGATTAAAAGTGCCCCTTTTATCCCTAAAATGAATCTTTTAATCCCTAAAGTGCATAAAATAATTTTTTATCTTTCCTATACCATAAATAATAAAAGCGATGAGCGCAAATTAAAAATTTTAACTTTATGGTAACAAAGAGAGAACTACAAAAGAAGAACTAAATTCTTCTTCTATTCGAATGATAAACAAAATGCTTTCATCTAAAGAAGCTGAGAACGGGTGAGATTGCTGTCTTGACAACCTTTGAAAATGTACTCAGGTTATAGAGTAATACAACTGTTTCTTAGGTAAATCGTCGATGTGACCGATATACGATACCTAAAATTAAAATTTTCAATTTGCGCCCATCGCTTTTATTATGGTATAAGAAAGATAAAAAATTATTTTCTACTTTTGAGTGCATTTAATAAAAGCTTGTTCTTTAAAAGTTTTTTTTTTAATAAAATTTTATTTTAGTTTTATCTCCATATTTTCTCTGTTCGAGTTTCTAAGCAACCAAAGTGTGTGAAATTCACCATTTTTATATGTGGTTGTAGGAAAATATACATCCATACAGACACATACAAACTTTCATATTTATAATATGAGTAGGACATTTATAAAAATTTATATTTTTGCACAGAGTTTCCCGAAAACCTACCAATATTATCAAAATTATACCTGAACAACATAATTCGCACTTTTACTAGGCGTCAAATAATAGTCGAAAATCAGGGGTGTAACAAAATATGGTCACCAAATGTCGACACATTTCTCAAATAGCGTAAATTCCCCGACGTTAAATCAAACAATAAAATAAAATTTGAAGAACATCTTGAGCAAATGAACACAATTTAATTTGGAATCCTGGAAAGATATCCTTCTGGTCCGGGATTTTTTGATTATGTCACGTTCAAATCAAAAGGTTTTGGTGAACACTTTTTTTATTTGCCTTTTGGATTTATTATTCCTATAGTTCTCGAGTGTGAGAAAAAGAAAAGTGTACAGTTAAGGCGCAATTACACAGACGAACATGCTCAAACAAAAGCTCGTGCAAAAGATCTAAAATTTTTTGCGTGAACATTTTTGTGAGCTTTTCTTTGAACATTTGGTTCGGGTAAATTTTTGAGCAAATTATTGCTATCTGTTTTGGAAACCTATTTTTAAAGATGAGAATAAATAAAATTTCATATTAGTGATCAGTGATCTCAAATCTTTAAAAAAAATGGAACACCAACTTTTATTTTAAATTTTTGTGAAAAAAAGCCGACGGCAAGCGAAACATTATTCTTGGCTATCAGTTTTGTCACATGGATTAGGGTTACTTATAATATTTTTTTCTTAGGGTTTTCCCGAATTTTTTTGGCCGAGGGTTTTTTTGGGATTTTCCTGTGAGTTTTTTTTATTTCCAAGGGTTTTTTCCTAAATTCAAAAAACAACCCAGGAAAATTTTTCTTTTCCAAAAAATTTGAGTTTTAAATATCGGCAAAAAACTCAAAAATTGCACTTTTAAGCGGTAATCCGCGCCTCACGACTATGAGGAGTGGTGGGGAGGGGAGTTTTTTAAAACATATTTTTGTAACTTTACTTTACCCTCAGCTTTGATTGTTTTTTTTAAATTCCTCACACCAGATTTACCTAGTTAATTTAAGGCCCCAACGGTTGCTTAAAAAAGCAAAAGGTTCATGAAAATGCTGAAGATAGATATTTACTGTCAATTTAATGTAATAATCAAGGTCGATCACTGACACTGAACAAACAATATGCAAAGGAGAAACATTCCGATTCCGAAGTCTAGTCTATTACTGCTAAATTATATTTTTTTAGACAAGGGTCGGGTCGTAGGGTTGTAAAAGTGGGTAATAATCGGGTATTATTTAGACAGAACGTGCTTTTGTTCATATATTTGAGATTTAATAAAATGCATATAGGTTTTTTAATTTGACTTTATTATTATTGTGGTGTGTTTTAAACTAGGAAGTAAAATAAAGAGATATTCTTTCAAACGTAAATTTTTATCATTACATTTTACAGGCAACAGCAATAAATAAGTGCCAATTATTATTTTTTTATTCCAGTTTTTTTACAACCCCAAAAAAGTTACAAGTATACTGTCATATCCCCTATAAAAATCAGATCAATCGAAGTTGCTTATGAGGTAAAATGTGAATTTCGGCATCAAATCGTTTTTCCGTGGGAAAGCACTCGATTAAAAATAACTTATTTCAAAACTTTGTTTTTCTATTTTCAGTTAAGTTCAATGAATTCCGATAACAATATATATTTTGAATTTGTAAAGAAATTTTTATACCCCCAATTCTTCAAACAAATTTTGCTCAACATTCTCTCTAAAATTTACGTGTGTTTGTTTGTACGAGATTTTGCTCGAACATTTCTTTGAACATTTTGCTCAAGAGGCTCGTGTAAATGTTTGTCGGCATTTCCACATCAAAGGAAAGTTTGTCTGTGTAAATGCGCCTTTAGATCTGATGTTTCATTACAGTTAGGTTTAGACAATAAATTGTCTTGCAGCTTTGTTCCTAAAATTCCTCATTTTGATGGTAGGAAAAAAACCAAGGGCAGAGTTTTTCTTTATGATAAATGTCCACATTATACAGACCAACTTTTTTTTGTTTCCTCGTCCCTATATAGTATTTTCTTAATATCTCCTAAATCAGCATCTCAGGTTTTTTATACGACAAGTTAAGAAAGGTTATGATGTCTTAAAAAACAATTTACATAGCCGATAATATAGGGTGACCATTCCCCATTTTGGTGTTCCGTCCCCCATTGTAAGTGTCCCCCTAAATGTCCCCCATTGCTAAGAAAAGTCCCCCACGCATGCATGCAGTAAAAAAATATGTTTCTCAAGTAAAGCTTGATAATTGGAATAACAATAAAATTATCCCAGACAATTTTGGAACATTTTAGAAACGAGCAAATTGTTTGCGGCAATTTTGTTAAAATGGCTGAATAATCTTTCAGTCTGCCGGGCACTAACTGAAAGAGTGTTTACCAATATGAATATTAATATATGGACCACTGAAAAAAGTAGATTAAATGTAGAAACTTTAAAGGCGATGTTAATAGTTAAATATAATATAACTGATACTTGCGAAAACTTCTATAAAAAAATTTTAAATAATGAAAGTTAAAAAAAAATCATTCTTCAGAGAAACATTCATAAATTTTGTTAGATTAATTTGTTAATTTTTAAAAAATGTTTTTTGATTTAAACATAGCATAATATGCACTGGCGCACCGAGGGGGGGTTTGATGTTAACCCCCCCCCCTCCCCCGAGAATCCTGGTGATGGTCACGTTGTTACTTCAAATTAATTTTTTCAAAATTTTATCTGTAACCCCCCCCCCCCACCCCCCCGAAGTCAATTCTCCCCCATTGCCCTGAAAAAAATCTGGTCACCGTATATCATATTTTTAACATTTAACATGGTTTTGTGGTTTTATATTTAACAGAGAAGCCACGAGCACAAATTTTTGTTATTTTCGGGAAATTAGTGAAGCAAGTATAAGCCATACCTGATAAGCAAGGTATTTTTTACATGCTGCCTTCAAGTTTCCTTCCTTCCCCAACCTTTTAGAAGGAAAAATCTTTCTTTCCTATAACCTCAACCCAAACCATTAAAGCTGGAAAGTTAATTTTTTAGTCAAATAGTTATTGATATTCTTGAAATAAAAAATGTGTTCACAATAATAGCTACGTGAATTCCTACTCTAGATGTGTGCAAAAAACGAACAATTAATAAAAATATTAATAATAACATATTAATATAAATCTAACAAAAAAAAAATAAACCATAAGATGGCGATCAAATATCTGAACAAAATATGGATGTATGGCACATCATTTTAGTCGGTTTTTAATCGCTAGAATTCAAATCCAAATGATTGATGACAGGGTAAAACGTTAAGACTGTTTATGTCGAGACTATTTAAGTTTTTTTAGATTTCGATAGTGGCTTTTGGGCACCATCCACCATTTTAAAATGTTATGTTAACCCCTTAAATTATCCCCACTTCTCCAAATTACCCTTAAATGAATGAATGAATATAGAAATGCGGGCGGGACAATTCCCATGTACGTAGCCCAATGAGCATTTTCAGAAACTTCTGGTGACAGATATTTATATAATTATTATAAAGAGGGTTCCATTGATACCCTAGGGTATTTAGAAGTTTCCTACAAGAATTGAGTTTGTATATTTGTTTTATTAAAGGCTCTAAATTGATGGTACCCTAAAGTAACATAAAACTGGCGTTAACAATATTTCCACGGACATCTTTATAAAAATTAAAGTCATCGGTTCAAATGTTATATAAATTGGTGTTAACAATGTTTCCACCAAAATATTTATAAAAATATAAGTCATCAGTGACAAAAGTTATATAAATTGGTGTTTGAAATCTTTCTGTCAACCCACCTATAAAACCGTAAGTAACTATCAATTAAAGATATATAATAGATTGGTTTTTAAAATGTTGCTATCAACCCACTTATAAAACTTAATTAACCTACAACAAATTTATATAAGATAAGATTGAAAATATTTCGAGAGACACTTATAAAAACTTGGGAACTCACACACAATAGTCATATAAATTGGTGTCTGTAATATTCTTATGAACTCATTCATAAACCTTTTTTGCCCATAAGGTTTTTTCTATAATGTTGTTATTAATTTCTTTATATAGTGATTATAATACAACTGTTTTTAGAACAAAAAAAAACAATTTTAATGTATTTTGGCAATATTAATAACAAAACAAACAAGATTTTTTAGGGTTAATTTTGTGACATCAAAAGGCGCGTTTTTGCGACATCAAAAGGAGCGTTTTTGCGACATCAAAAGGAGCGTTTTTGCGACATCAAAAGGCGCGTTTTTGCGAGATACCATACCATTATTATCTTGTTTTAATTACATCAATCTGAGAGAGATAAGAGATCCAAATCTTCTTGAGATAGTTGCCGATGACAGATATCGGGATCGAATGCATTTTACACCCGATTCCCACCAGCGTTTCCCATGCGTAGTCACCCTGACTCAAAAAACTCATCACGTGGTCCGACATGAACTTGTATGCCAATATCGCTTAGACCACGTTGATTCGGGGGACCCACGAATGAGAAACGCATAGATGGGAACCGTGTTTTAGAAAAAGAGAACAATATAGTAACCGTGTTAAGGTCGCAAAAACGCACCGGGAAACGTCGAGCGCATACGCTGATACTGCTGGTCGGCGGCAAATGTGAACACCCCGGAAAATACTCGCCTGTATACCCTTCGACCCCGCAATCTAACTATATTCTTGAGATAGTTACCTCTGACAGTTATGCGGGCTTGAAGTGTGTGGAGGCGGGTATTTTGCCTGGTATGTGAAGTATGCTGGATCTCTCGAGGAATGCATTTAGGAAAAGAGAACAATGGTAACTATGTTAAGCTCGCAGAAACGGACCATCAGTGTTCAACACTGCGCCATCTGCAGCCCTTTGTTCCAAGTAGCATCAGTTTTTAAAAGGGTCATAAAATAGTGTTTGTCGAGGTAAACAGTGGTATAGTTGTATTGTTTTTTTTTATAGAATTGTCGGAAATTTTCGCCATTTTGGATTACAAAAATAGGTTTTTGGCCTAAATAAAAACGTTATTTATGGGGTTTCAACATGTGTTTCAATTGAAATATTGCTTGTTAGGGTTAAGAACAACATACAAAATTCAATATTTGTCCCAGAAAAAAAACGCTTATGAAAAAAAAAACTGATATTTAAATGAATATATTTTTCCCCGTTTTCTCAAGTATTTTTGGAGCCCATAAAATTTACGTGACTGTATTCGAAAAATATACAGTAAACACGGGACCGCAGCTGATTTTCAGAGTAGGATGACTTGAAAAACAGCTTTTATTTGACTATAGTATATAAATATCCATATTCCTGCTTCAGCTTATCTCACTTTAATTTTTATTTATTTTAGAAGATTGTTAAACACCATTTTATAAATTTTTTTATTGTAAAAAGAAAAAGAATAATACATAACAAGCTAAGGGAAGAAAGATGGAAAATCTATATTTCTAAATCCATAAAAACCTTTAATTTGTTATGTAGTGTTGTTAGAACAGTTGTAAAACCTTTTTATAATAATCTCTATACTTGCGGGCTCATAAGGAAGTTTTATAAAATCTATATGTTGTTTTTCTATCCATTACTATGTACCATAAATTTTTATAAGCTGGTGTTGTACAGTTGTTTTTCAAGTCTTTTTTACTCATTTAAGAGATATATTAGAGTTATAAAATTATCACCAACACTAAATAATATAACTTTTGGTTATTTTATGAAGGTTTTATATTATTTGCTGTAACTTTTATATAGACAAAAATGCTCATTGCGAGGCCACCTTGCTGGGCCCGTTGCACGCCCTGCAAGTCTGTCTCTTTCGCAAAAGAACAAATTTTTCTGCGCTAAAACCTTCTTACATCGCCTGGGGCCAGCAGATAGTTCCTAAGGATACTCTAGCAGGACAAGCAAGGACGATTATTCGTCCTCTATACACCATCGACACACTAAGTCTTCGGTGATTCTCAGCGTCTCTAGGTGCTTGTTAGGGCGACAGTATCCTGTTAGAAGCCCTGTTGCTAGTCTCACATCCTTCCTACCTAGGTGGAGCAAGGACTTTGATTTTTTGACGCTCACCTCACCAATCAGGAGTTTGGCCTGTCTCATGCCCTGTGTGAAATTCCAGAATCAAGAATCAAGAATTTTATTTCACCACGTTTTGTACGTAAATACAATTTTAGCAAGTCAGACAAAGAGAGAAAAATATATAACATAGAAAACTTAGAAAACAATTGAGAAAAAAACAATTACGTATATAACAAACGAAATACAAAAAAGAAGTTAAAAAAAACCTCCAAAGCAGTTACTTCAACCGAAAAGAAACTAAAAAACAAAAGATCAAAAGATCTTGGGTGGAAATAACGAAAATTCAAACTTGGATGAGCATCCCACAAAGAACACACAAAAGATTAAAGCGAAAAGAAAAATTATTAAACGATGTTTCGCCCTGGGTAACCAGCGTGGGCTCATCAGTAGTTTCACTGGTCACCCTCCACTATACATCATTAAACACCATCATACACTTTGATTTCCAACCTTGAACCACTCACAAATAGGCATCGTTCCACACTGGTACTTATCCAAGTTACCTGATACGAATTCGTCCTGGCGTGTTAATATTTCCAGTAGGATTATGCTCCTAAGGCAATTAAAACAAAAAAGAAGTTAAAAAAAAACCCCAAATCAGTTACTTCAACCGAAAAGAAACTTAGAAACAAAAGATAATTTGCTGATCCGGTCGGATTCTGCTGACCGGGTACTTCCGGGCAAAAATTCTGCTGACCACGATACATACGTTGATCCTTAACTCAAATAGAACACACTCGCACAAATTTCACCTCCCACCCCGCACCCCTTTAAAGATATCCACAAAACTTATATAAAAGCTTGCTGACCGGGCATTTCTAGATCGAAATTTTGCTGACCTCGATATATACGTTGATCCTAAACTCAAATAGAACACCTTCGCACAAATTTTACCCCCTCCATCCCCATCCCTGTAAAGCTATCAACAAAAATTATATAGATTATATAAAAGCTTGCCGACCGAGCATTTCTAGATCGAAATTTTGCTGACCAAGATATACACGTTGATCCCAAACTCAAATAGAACACCTTCGCACAAATTTTACGGGGTGGGGGCTGGGGAGGTAAAATTTGTGCGAGGGTATTCTATTTGAGTTAAGGATCAACGTATATATCGAGGTCAGCAAAATTTCGATCTAGAAATGCCCGGTCAGCAAGCTTTTATATAAGTTTTGTGGATATCTTTAAAGAGGTGGGAGGTGGGGAGGTAAAATTTGTGCGAGGGTGTTCTATTTGAGTTAAGGATCAACGTATATATCGAGGTCAGCAAAATTTCGATCTAGAAATGCCCGGTCAGCAAGCTTTTATATAAGTTTTGTGGATATCTTTAAAGAGGTGGGAGGTGGGGAGGTAAAATTTGTGCGAGGGTGTTCTATTTGAGTTAAGGATCAACGTATATATCGAGGTCAGCAAAATTTCGATCTAGAAATGCCCGGTCAGCAAGCTTTTATATAAGTTTTGTGGATATCTTTAAAGGGGTGGGGGGTGGGGAAGTAAAATTTATGCGAGTGTTCTATTTGAGTTAAGGATCAACTTATATATCGTGGTCAGCAAAATTTCGATCTAGAAATGCCCGGTCAGCAAATTAGGGACAACCCAAAGAAAATGGTTTAAATCAAAAATTTTTGCGCAAAATGTCTATAGTTTCTAAAGATGCAGTAGAGTGCACTATATTTAAGTAAAGTTAGGGGCACCTATTATTATAATTTTTTTCTATTTTTGTTTTTTTATTTTTTCGGCAAGAAAAAGTTAGGTAAAGAAGGATTTTGTTGCTCGCACCAACCCCCCAATTTCACTCCAAATAAACACCCCCTCCTCCTTTGTCACGCGTTCTCATGCAAAAGTCTCACCCCCATACAGTGCGTGAAAAAATGTGACTGATAAATTAAATAAATCAAAACGAAAATGTAGAAAAAAAAAACGTTAAAAACCGTCACATCCGCTTCCAAAAATACTACAAGCCATCCCTTTCAATAGCTTCTAAACACCTTCCCAACTTCTATCGAAATCTACAAGAGCATAAATCCACCCCCATAAAATATAATAGCGGTTTTCGTTAATAATAATAATTTGCATGCATACAAAAAGCTATAAGAAAAAACCCTCTGAGGGGCGAAATTATAACATCTTCATGGGGTAGTATCAATAATAAAGGAATTTTCCCCCTTATAAAAATTCGATCAGACCCTCCCTTTTCGTTGCTTTACTTTCCGTGCTCTCATAATTTTTATTCTGCAGGGTGATTTAATTCATCTTTAAATACTGATGTTTGTTTAAAAAATACAGCCCAGGTTTCTACGCAAATTATTTATTTATTTATTGAAAAAACTTTTGTCCGGCCGGTTTCGGTCTTAAGGGTATATTTGAATAAAAAATGAGCTTCTTCTAATTTAATTAAAAAACTGTTTATCAATTTTTTATCAAATTTTGTACGGTGAAAGTTTAAAGCATTATCTCGGAACCATTTCACGGATTTAAATTTTTTACATAATTTTACACATCCTAAAAATGTTTTTTAGTAACTGCCTGCAAGTAACTAAAGCATGACTTTTTTGGTTACCGATGCAAAAAACAATTTTTTTTTGATCACGGGTGCAAACAAAGATTTTTGTCCCTTTTTTAACCAAAGTTAAAGACAAATAGCGGAAAATACTAATACTCAAAAAATATAATTATTCTTGCCTAAGAATTAAGCCATCTCCGCCAGTTTTCACCAAGTATTTAAGAAAAAATGATTTAAAAATATCGTCAAAATATCAAATTGTCACAGATTGTCGCAACAATGAACGTCACCGATTAAAAAGACCCATCGCTATTGAAATAATTGTTATTTCATTTATCAGCCGCCTTGATTTATAGTGTAAAGATGTTGTGTTGCGAGAAGTTCTCTTCGTTCGAGAGTTTTAAAAGAATTCTCCTGTTTTTCATGGATTTTTTGATAAGGTATTAAAAAAATAGTGTTATACTCGCGTTTTTAAATACCTCGCTGCGTTATTTAAACCAACGCTTGCAAAAAAGTTTTCGGTGCGCCAACTTTCGTCGTCAAACAACGCAGTTGTATTTTGAGCGGTCTTCTTTCACTAACCGGTACAGTTTCGCAGGTTTTTTTTTTGTCCTGCTCGCAAATTTCATTCTTATTGATATTTGCATTCTTTAACATTTTGCTTTTCGCTTTATTCCGATAGGCGGCGCGCTGCATATAGCCATCTAACATCCTGCGTTCTTTGACGACGAAAGTTGTTTAAATTCGCTGGGCGTGGTTGCTTATGTTATGCTTCATACGCCAGGTACAGTCCTATGTTACCCTGATGATTCCTAACAAGAAAGAAACGGGCCTATAGGTTTCTAGACTATCCATTAGATCTTGGAGGCCTGGACGTAATGAATTGAAAAGCAAAATGTGTGTCCGATATGCCACGAACCTTTTCTTTTATTAATTTTTCACGGTCAACAAATTCCTTTTTTTTACTAATGACAGTATTTTAAATTGAAATTGGCGTCTTTTAATTCTCTGTCTCAAGACCAGTAAAAACCAATTTCATCAAGTCATGTTCTTAGTCCCATTTTAGAGGGAATCGGCGTCGTCGGCCAATAGAATCTGTGCGTTTCAGGGAGATAATTGTTTCCGCACTTCAGGGACTAAAGTGATTACTTTAGTCCATGAATGACTAAAGTAAAAATTGACATAAACAAGTGTTTTTTGAATTTTTTTAAAATTAAAGACAATGGAATACTAAAATATAATACATGAAAAAGCTTTGATCATTCTCCACTGTTTTATTGAAAAATCACCCAACATGTTTCAACAGTATAGACTCTCATCTTCAGGGGTGTACCTAGGGTGGTGCTACAAGTATGGCGACATCTAGTGTCTATGGAAGTAATTTAAGCAGCTACATGGAGAACGATTTTTTTTTTTTAAACTTAAGTATGTAAAATGTAGTAAAAATAAGTTGGGTTGGGGACCTGAACCTCGTCATTTCTGAGGGTCAGGTATTCCCTGAAAATTTAAAAGGAAAATTTCACGTGTCGTGTCAGGGATCATTTGTTCTGGAATGATTTCTGATACAAGCAAGAAAGAAAGTTTATAAGAGTAAAGTAAAGTAGAAAGTAAGTAGAAAATTTTTGTGTTTCTTTTTAAAAATTAACAAGTAAAATTAAACATTTTTTAAAACCCCCGACAACCTGCAACATAAACAGCGAATGTATAAATACTGTAACTGAACATATGATGCTGCAAAAAAGTAAATTTTCCTAAAAACTACCCCCATATCCACCGCTTCTTAATTGATTTTTTTACCTGACGAAACACAACCAAACAATTAAGTGCCTAATCTACATCCACACATCATATATTCATCATTATATCTCAAATCTTATACATACAAATTTATAACAACCCTCTTTTTCGCGTTCGAGTCGCGACTCGGGTTTTAAAAATAGAAAAATCAACGAAAATTCTATTAAGTTTTTTAAATAAACAATATTCTGATACTTTTGTATACACGTGCCCATTAGGCCAGTGGTGGTCCCATTAGCCAACCATATGGTGTATAACGTGAGGCATAATTTATACTATAGGAGCTGTCTATTAGAAGCCAACTTTTTCCGACACAGACGTGGTTAAAAACCATGAAAGTCCAAATATTTGTTACATTTTTCGCAATTTTTATTTTTAGCCATCCATACAGTTTGCACTAAAAATGAGTTGTTTGGATCAGAAAAGACCAAAATTAAATACAAAATTTTGTCATGGTGTCTGTCTGTCTGTAACACGATTACTCAAAAACCGCTAAACCGATTCTTATCAAATTTGCCACAAAAATTCTCTGGCATCAGGCAGTGAGCTGATTAGTTTTTGGTGGGGGTGGGGGGTTGGCAAGAAGATAGGAGGGGGATTAAACTTTTTAAAAAATTCTCACGAACCGTAGCAGCTACCAACACGCGGTTTTCACATTAAGATAGATAATTGCATTTTAAACCAAAAAAACATTTTGGATTTTTTTTTTAATGCAATTATCTATCTTAATGTCAAAACCGCGTGTCGCTAGCTGCTGTCAAGAAGGTAGGAGGGCGATTAAACTTTTTAAAAAATTGTAACTCGCGAACCGTAGCAGCTAGAAACACGTGGTATAATTGCATTTAAAAAAAAAATGAAATAATTTTTTTATAAAATATTTATCTAGTATTTTTAACTTTTAAATTTTTACATTTTTTTTGACACCCAAAACAGTATTTCTCTAAAACTGTAACAGTGGTATTTACTAAGATCTAAATATTTAGACCTGTGGGGGTAATAAATCCTAAAACCAATTTTCAAAAAATACTTACCTATACGGAAAAGACACAAAGTTATTCAGTATTTTGTATTGTTATTGCAAAATACCACTGAAAAACTACTTTGTTTCTTAAAATATACCATATTTTAGGACAAAATGCCTAAAATCTAATTTTTTTTACAGGTTTCAAAATGGCAAATGGTGAATACGCCAAAAATTTGGCACATAATAGTTTCATTATCTGTGTTTGAGGTTATAAAGTTGGTGATTTTTTAGACCACCTCTGGGGGGTGGTTTAGATTTATAGGCCCCAGAAAGGATTGTTTTGTGGCAATTGGTAATAAGTTTGTTTATAATTTCCCTAGTAACCGTTTTTACAAGGATTAATTTACCTTATTTAATATTGCAAGTTGTTCATTAACCAATAAAACACCTCCAATTTTGTCCAGAAGAACGCCATATTTTGAACCCGTTTTCAGCACAAAACATATATTTATGAGGGCATTCCGAGGCAAAACAAACATAAGTGAAGGTTAACAACTATATTAATTTATTTACAAACTGAATTTAAAACATTGAGGTTATCTAAAAGCTCAGTCAAGAAAACTTTTCTTACTCAAAGCCAACTCATTTTAAAGCTGTAGCTTTCATCAGTAGAGGTTGGTGCTAGTCAAGCTACAAGCAGAGGCTACTTGTGATTTGAACGCAGCTAATATCTTGAAACTGACATTTCGACAGTGACAGAAATATAAACAAAACTTGCATTTAAGTTTTTTAATATATTTCATAAATAAAAACACCTTTTAAATAAATATTTAATCTACTCCTTATTCTATTATTACCCATCTAAATCGTTGTGTGACATGAAGTATTAATAGGAAAAATTAATTAAAAAGGGTAAGTTTTAATTAGAGTGACATATAACCACAATTTTGTGTTTACTATTTAAAACCCGCGTGGGTTTAAATTTTTTAATTTTCTTTTCTTCTAAATTGAAACTTTCTTCTTAAATCCAACAAAAGATTGTGTTAAGATTCAATAAACAAATTTATTAAAATTTTCTTATAAATCAAATTATGTCCAAAACTCAAGGATGGTTGGTTTAAAATTCTTAAAACCAAAAATTTCACTTAAACTTAGGATCGTTCTAAAAGAGACTAAACCCTTTTAGTAAATCCCACCGGAAGATTCCAATAGCCTGGGGTAAAACCAATTAATTTTCTTACAAGAAAAACTTTAAATTTCCACAGTTAATCGGTAAAGGAAATTTTATTTGTCGTCTATATTATTCACTTATCTTCGTTTATTAAGGCGCATTTACACAGACAAACTTTCCTTTAATGTGGAAATGCCGACAAATATTCACACGAACCTCTTGAGCAAAATGCTCAAAGAAATGTTCGAGCAAAATATCGTACAAAAAAACACACGTAAATTTTGGAGAGAATGTTGAGCAAAATTTGTTTGAAGAATTGGGGGTATAAAAATTTCTTTACAAATTCAAAATATATATATTGTTATCGGAATTCATTGAACTTAACTGAAAATAGAAAAACAAAGTTTTGAAATAAGGTATTTTTAATCAAGTGCTTTCCGACGGAAAAACGATTTGATGCCGAAATTCACATTTTACCTCATAAGCAACTTCGATTGATCTGATTTTTATAAGGGATATGCCAGTATACTTGTAACTTTTTTGGGGTTGTAAAAAAAACGAGAATAAAAAAAATAATAATTGGCACTTATTTATTGTTGTTCCCTGTAAAATATAATGATAAAAATTTACGTTTAAAAGAATATCCCTTTATTTTACTTCCTAGTTTAGTCTTTTACAATAATAATTAAGTCAAATTAAAAAACCTATATACATTTTATTAAATCTCAAATACATATCTCAAAGCACGTTCGGTTTAAATAATACCCGTTTATTACCCACTTTTACAACCCTACGAACCCGACCCTTGTCTAAAAAATATAATTTAGCAGTAATTAAGTAGACTGTGTCGCCGATCTATCATCCCGCATTTTGGATTTCGCAGGTAATAGGCCGACCACACTTTTGAATCGCAATGTTGCCCTTTGCATATTGTTGGTTCAGTGTCAGTAATCGACCTTGATTATTACATTAAATTGACAATAAATATAAACCTTTTGCTTTTTTAAGCAACCCTTGGGACCTTAAACTAACTAGGTAAACCTGGTGTGAGGAATTAAAAAACAACAATAAAAGCTAAAGGTAAAGTAAAGCTACAAAAATATGTTTAAAAAAATCCCCCTCCCCACCACTCTTCATAGGCGCGGATACCGCTTAAAAGTGCAATTTTTTTGGAAAAGAAAAATTTTCCTGGGTTTTTTTTTTACTTTAGGAAAAAACCCTTGGAAATAAAAAAAACTCGCAAAAAAATCCCAAAAAAAAACCCCCGGGCAAAAAAATCCGGGAAAAACCCTAAGAAAAAAATATTATAAGTAACCCTAATCCGTGTGACAAAACTGATAGTAGAGCCAATAATAATGTTTCGCTTGCCGTCAGCTTTTTTTCACAAAAATTTTAAATAAAGTTGGTGTTCCATTTTTTTAAAGAATTGAGATCATTTATTCTCATCTTTAAAAATATGTTTCCAAAATAGATAGTAATAATTTGATCAAAAATTTACCCGAACAAAATGTTCAAAGAAAAGCTCACAAAAATGTTCACGCAAAAAATGTTAGATCTTTTGCACGAGCTTTTATTTGAGCATGTTCGTCTGTGTCATTGCGCCTTTATGTGTGGTTGTTGTGCATTGTAAAAATCTGAAAACCGGGATCGTCCAGAAAAAAAACGGTTTTTTGCAAAATACCTAAAAAAGTACCAGTTCCTCTAATAGTGCCAGTTAGACGAACGACGCGAAGCATTTCAAAGTGTGCGGAAAAGTCTCGGAGTAAACTTTTCCCCGCACACCTTGAAGCAAAGCATAAGAAAAAGTGTATAGCTTTTTGCGGTCACTCGTAGAAAAACCTTTTTGCTTATTGTCCTAAATGATAACCTATTTCAAAATTCGACAAGATTATCCAACACGCTTCAAAATAACTCTAGTTTTCCTGAAGTGTCTAGATTTTTAGCCTTTTGTCGTTTTACTACTACGCTTTTTACCCAACAAGTCTTGTGTTTCAAATTAAAAGAATAGTCGATTGTCTGCCGTCTAACAATGCCTTTATTATACTACCATTTACTATAACCACTATTACTACTGCATTATATTTTTAACATATTATTATATCGTTTCAGCAGGCTCCGTTTCCGCGGTAATTTTGTGGACGGGTGGCACGTGTTTAAAAAAAGAGTAGCTTACTACTACATGAATAGTTATTATATGCAAGGTGGTTTAATAAGTTGAATATCGATAACTAAGAAACATTTTAACGTAAATATTCAGGACTAACCCATTGATCAACCCCAACGTAACTAATATAAGTTAAACTCATCTGAAACGCAAATACCTGCTGCAAATACCCCATTAATCATTAGAAAACTACTTTTTTCTACTAGCGTGCGGAAAATTCACTTTTGCGCACTGTTTTTCGGTAAAATGCACTTTTCTGCACTAGTGCGGAAAAGGTAACTTTATGGTACTTTTCCGCACTCAACCAAAAATAAAAAATAAATATATTGCTATATTTTATTTTTTTTTTGTGTTAGGTAAACATTTTAGTCACGATAAATAAATGCTATGTTTTCATGGGTATTGAGTTCGTTTTCAAAACTCATTGTATCTTTTTCTTTTATATAGCGTGTTCTTTATCAAGACCAAGAACACGCTATATGAAAGAAAAAGATAGAATGAGTTTTGAAAACGAACTCAATACCCATGAAAACATAGCAAAAGAGTAACTTTTTTAAAACTCCTTTTATTGGGTTAAATGAATACTTAAGTCAAGCGAGTAGAAAAAATATTGTACCTAACTCGCGCGTAAAGTGAATTTTCCGCCCTTAATTGCTGGCCGAACTCCGCTACCGCGTCATTCGGCCATCTGCAATCGCGTGCGGAAAAGTGGCCCTTTCCGCACTAGTTAGGTAAACTACTATTTTACAATTCGGCCAGATTGCTGTTCAATCATATTACGGTTCGTTTAAATTACTTTCGATCTTCTTACGTTAAGGTCAAATTACGTTTCGACCAAATTATTTTCGTTTTTTTTATTTTTGTTAATTTTACGTTTCGGGTATTTTAGATCCGATTAAACTGCGTTGCGACCAATTTTCTTTCTAGAAACTTAAATCTAAATTTCATGGTCTGCGGCCAAAATGTCGCAAAATTTTGAGCACCGACCAAAATTCCGCGCCGGATAAATATCGCGTAAAACTAAAATCGCGCAATATAATTCAGCGCAGCCCTAAATCGCCAATATTAAAAATCGCAAAATATAAAGCTTTAAATAAAAGAGGAATCTTTGGTTCAGGTTGGGTTGGGTTGTGTCTGTTTGAGATGGGATGGGTCGGGTTGGGTCGTTATTTTACGTCTTTTCTAAATACTTTAAGTACAGATCCCAAATTTTTAATGTTTCTAATTTGCATTTTTTAATTTGAGGTATTTCTAAAGGCGCATTTACACAGACAAACTTTCCTTTAATGTGGAAATGCCGACAAACATTTACACGAGCCTCTTGAGCAAAATGCTCAAAGAAATGTTCGAGCAAAATCTCGTACACAAAAACACACGTAAATTTTGGAGAGAATGTTGAGCAAAAATTGTTTAAAGAATGGGGGTATAAAAATTTCTTTACAAATGCAAAATATATATTGTTATCGGAATTCATTGAACTTACCTGAATATAGAAAAACAAAGTTTTGAAATAAGGTATTTTTAATCAAGTGCTTTCCGACGGAAAAACGATTTGATGCCGAAATTCACATTTTACCTCATAAGCAACTTCGATTGATCTGATTTTTATAGGGGATATGCCAGTATACTTGTAACTTTTTTGGGGTTGCAAAAAAAAACGAGAATAAAAAAAATAATTATCGGCACTTATTTATTGTTGTTGCCTGTAAATGTAATGATAAAAATTTACGTTTAAAATAATATCCCTTTATTCTAGTTCCTAGTTTAGTCTTTTACAATAGTAATTAAGTCAAATTAAAAAACCTATATACATTTTATTAAATCTCAAATATATGAACAAAAGCACGTTCGTTTTAAATAATACCCGTTTATTACCCACTTTTACAACCCTACGAACCCGATCCTTGTCTAAAAAATATAATTTAGCAGTAATTTAGTAGACTGTGTCGCTGATCTATCATCCCGCGTTTTGGATTTCGCAGGTAGTAGGTCGTCCACCCTTTTTGAATCGCAATGTTGCCCTTTGCATATTGTTGGTTCAGTATCAATAATCGACCTTGATTATTACATTAAATTGCCAGTAAATATCTATATCTGCAGCATTTTCATGAACCTTTTGCTTTTTTTAAGCAACCATTGGGGCTAGGTAAATCTGGTGTGAGGAATTAAAAAACAACAATAAAAGCTAAAGGTAAAGTAAAGCTACAAAAATATGTTTAAAAAAAATCCCCCTCCCCACCACTCCTCATAGTCGTGAGGCGCGGATTACCACTTAAAAGTGCAATTTTTGAGTTTTTTGGAAATAAAAAAAACTCGCAAGAAAATCCCAAAAAAAAAACTCGCAAGAAAATCCCAAAAAAAACCCCAGGCAAAAAAATCCGGGAAAAACCCTAAGAAAAAAATATTATAAGTAAGCCTAATCCATGTGAGAAAACTGATAGTAGAGCCAATAATAATGTTTCGCTTGCCGTCGGCTTTTTTTCACAAAAATTTAAAATAAAAGTTGGTGTTCCATTTTTTTAAAGAATTGAGATCACTGATCACTGATGTAAAATTTTATTTATTCTTGTTTCCAAAATAGATAGCAATAATTTGCTCAAAAATTTACCCGAACAAAATGTTCAAAGAAAAGCTCACAAAAATGTTCACGCAAAAAATTTTAGATCTTTTGCACGAGCTTTTATTTGAGCATGTTCGTCTGTGTAATTGCGCCTTAATGTTATGCATTTTTAAATTGCGCGATTTTAGTCTTTATTAATCCGGCGCGGTATTGGGATGCACGATTAAGACCTGCGCGATTTTAATTTCGCGCGATTTTGGTCCGCTTTCAGACCTTTCGAATCCTTTTAAAATTCACGTTAAATTGTGATTCAAAACTAACTTGCCTAAAATGCCTTGCCTAAAAACACACGATCCTTTTTTTAAAATTCAAAGAGTAAAAAAAAAATCTTGAAGCACTAGAAAGAAAAGAAAAGAAAGCACTTTACTTTTTTTAATTAGCCTACACCAATCACGGTAAATACCAGTGTTTAGACCAATGCAATAACGTCAACAGCCCTTGTTTATATCCTCATACCCATAGCAATTTCAATTTTGTTTTGCAAAAAAACTCCATTATTATAAAGCCATTAATACATTAATTAACTTAACTGCCTTAAAGAGTCCAGCTGTTAAGGCTAAGTGGCACCTCAAACTTGTTTAATTATTGTTAAGAATAAGCGCCCGGAAACCACAATTTAGGTAATTCTTTTAGCTCCAACATAACTCTACAATGATAAGGGTTATAATTTTATATAATATCTCACACTGCGTTTTTTAATTTTTATTTAGTTTGATCTCTTATATAGCCTATTCTCATAACATATTAGGGACTTATCCTTAGCCTGACATTAATAAACTCGGAACTATTTTTAACAGTTCCGCACGAATGATTTCTGAAATATAGTTGACATAATTAGCCATTTGTTATAAGACGGGCAACTTTGCATTTAAAAAAATGACATTTTTCAAAACGTTTTTTAGATATTACTTTTTGGAGTTGCTAGAGGTTTTTGTGCCCAAGTTAAACAATGGTTTTTCAGAAAAGTACCGAGGATATAAAGGTCATAAAGTATGAATGAGAACGGCCAATATCTCAAAAAGTTTTTTTAACAATAATTAAATTTAGTGGTCTATTTTGACGAAACTGTAATTTTATTGGAGAGTTTTAAAAAATATATCAATTGATTCACGAAATTCACAGTGGTCCAACACAATCTACAGCGGAAAGGAAACAGTAAAAACTGGCAACTTAACAACATTTACACAAACTTTAAGGAATATTTTTCAGTAGATGTAGAGTCCTGCTATTTTTCAGATCATGACGCAGTAACTCTAATGATACCAAAGGTCTCTCAAACCATAAATGATTCCTACTCTATCTACAAACGAAATTTTTCACAGGCAAATATACAAACTTTTGAATATCTCATAAAAAACGCTGACTGGACACCAGTCTATAGGGAAATCAATACCAACGCCAAGTTTGATGAATTTAAAAGAGAATTTATGCACAACTTTCAAATAGCATTCCCTCTTAAAAAGACAAAAATGAAACCAAAAAAAAAGAGACAAACTGAATAACGCCTGAAATAAAAAGTATGTCAGAATCTCTAAAACTTTTATACGGCTCGGTAAAAAACACAAAAAACGAACAACTTAAAATAAACTATAAAAATCGACTTAAAAATTACAAATCTCTTATCAAGAAAACGAAAATAAATTATTAAATTCTGAAAACTTTGGAAAAGCATGCTGGGAAATCATAAATAAAAATACTAATAGCTCTAATACAATATTCAAACATAAATTCTGCATTATAGACCCAAAAAACAATCGCGAAACAACATGTCCAAACAAACTTTGTAACCTCTTTAACAATCATTTTATTGAGTCAATAAACTTGGAAAAAGAGAAGGTATTATCTGATATCTCTACTCCCGAAATAACTCAAAGAGTTCCATTCAAATTCAAACTAAAACAAGTCAGCGTTGATGAAATGATGAATATAATTTGGCCTGTCACAAAGAAAAAAAGCCACGGCCATGATGAAATTCCATGCAGTATATTAAAAACAGTCACATAGCTCTACCACTTGTCGATATTACAAACACATCGTTTTCGGACTGTGTACATCTAGCCTAACTAACTACAGACCGATCTCAACACTCTTAGTCTTTGCAAAAATCATCGATAAGGCTATGAAAATTCAACTCGAAGAATACTTTGTAAAACACAACATTTTTGCAAATGCACAGGCATGGCTTCTGTAAAAATAAAAACACAACAACAGCCCTATTTGAAAGTCTGAACAAAATACACTGTCACCTGGATGACGGTCGGCAGACTGCTGGTATTTACTATGACATGTCCAGGGCATTTGACATGGTAGATTTTGAAATATTACTTAAAAAGTTAGCTTCCTATGGAATCAATGGTATTGCATTAAACTGGCACAAAAGTTGCCTAACCGATAGAGAGCAGTATGTTGAGTTGCTGGACACCAGTTTGGGAAAAGTCAAATCTACCATGAAAAAAATCTCTCAAGGCGTCCCTCAGGGCGGAATATTATCACCTTTGCTCTACCTGATCTACAGCAATGATTTGCAAAATTTTCTCCTAGATCAGATAGAGATCCACCTAGCGCAGTTTGTCGATGACAACTCGGTGACAGTATCCTCTAACAGCACCTCTGAATAGTCAAAAAAAATTACAAAAAAATGGTGTACACAAAATAAACTGGCTTTAAACTCTAAAAACTAAAATAGTTCAATTCAAAAACATAAGAAATATAAACCAAAGCAGCGAAAGTGTTTATTACAAGTTAACCAGTCTACCAGTAGACGAGGATGTTAAAATCTTGGGTGTGCACTTTGACTGTCATCTATCATGGGAAACTCATATAGACTATGTTGCCTCAAAACTCAAAAGTGGACATTACGCTATATTAAACCTAAAAGATATTGTTAGTCCAGGCCTTCTTATGATGTTCTATCACTCTAAGATAAAGAGTTACTTACAATATGGAATTGTTCTGTGGGGTGCATCTTCTTATACAGAGAGATTACTAATTCTTCAAAAAAGAATAGTTCGACAGATTGCCGGAGCTGACTATCTAGCAAATTGTCGACCCCTATATTTAAAACTAAAGATAATGACTATATATTCATTATATATTCGATATCAAACTTCGTATATAAAAATAAGCAATACTATACCACAAATGGAGCTGTCAACAAAGGAATTCAAACAAGACAACAAAACTATCTTAGTGTACCTAAACACAAAACCTCGCTTTTTGAAAAATCTCCACTCTATATGGGTATTAAAGTTTTTAATAAGCTACCAGGAAATTTAAAAAACATTAGTTCAGAAAAATTATTTAAGAACAAAACATATACCTAAATAGACCACTATACTCCCTAAATGAATTTCTGTAATAAATAGGGTCAGCCAAACTTAGAGTTGTAGTTTGTAAATTTTTTTATTGTTGTTTACTAAGTTTATTAAGCACAAAAAGTTTAAAAAAAAGTAAAACACAGAAAAAAATGAAAAAAGAGACTGGAAGAGGTTTCTTTTTAAGAAATTGTTAAACTTTTTTATAATTATGTTAAATTGTAGTTAGTACCTACCTAAATGTTATCTTATATTGTACCTATGTTTGTAATTTATTTGACATTATCCAATGCTTGTTTATGAGCTAAAAGGAAATAAAATATACATTTACATTTACAATACAAGGACGTCACATCGGGGGCGCCAGGGGAGCCATAGCCCAAGTTCAAGTTCAACAAAGCTTTATTGTCTTAAAATATAAATTTTAATTGACAAAGCAGAGACTTAGATCTAATTTAATTATAAAAAAACATTTAAGTATAAGTCACAGTTACAAACAAGTAGAATTAAATTTAAATCACAAGTAAAGGCTTAGATTTAAATTGTACAATAAACAAATTGCAACATTTTAGTATAAAGGGTGCAAACAAACATAATTTAATTTTAATTTACAAAGCAGAGGCTTAGATTAAATTCAACTATAAAATAAATATATAACACTCGATATAAACTATTTTATATTAAAATATTAGTCACAATAACACGCAAGGAACAAAATACTATTTGCAATTATTTTTTTTTCTTTCTTTTATTACAGTTATTAAGTTTCATTAAGAAACTCGTTAATATAATAGTAACCTTTTTTTAACAGAAATAATTTTAGCTGAGAACGAAAGCGCTTCATATCCTGGATTACTCTAAATCCCATACTGACCTCTTTACTCCGTTATAAAGAAAAGAGTCCCTGACCAAACTAAGACGTGGTATTGGTAAGGGGACATTGATTGCTTGCCTAGTTTCATATGAATGCTGGTGGGCAGGAAGTTGAGACCTATTTTTATGAATGAGTCGAGCAGCCTCCCCAAAAGGGTAGAGCATATCTAAGGTGCGATTCAATATTGACGAAGTAGACATTCCTAGCAAAATCTCGACCCAATATTTGCATGCTAACTCGGATGGAATAGCAAACTGAGGATAGTTTTTTGTTGAGTTTAAAAATATGCTGTTGAAACTTCAATTTACTATCCAGAACCAAACCCAAGAATTTGGTATTGTCTACCGAACTAATTGTCCCATTATCAGTGTTCATATTGTTTGCATCAAAATTAAAGCCAATTACATTAGTTTTGGACATATTCAGACAAAGCTTATTTGAGTTGCACCAGTCTTTGATTTTCAGAAAATTATTCGATATATTAGATTTTAGTTGAATGAGGTTTTTATTATTCCAAGAGACCGTAGCATCGTCAGCAAATGCCGTGAACTTGCCGGTGATATCAAGCTTAAGTAAATCATTAATATAAATTAAAAAAAGCGTCGGACCTAGCACAGAGCCCTGTGGAACGCCACATGAGATAGAACATTTTCTGGAATACACGCCGTTAATATATACTGTTTGCTGATGACCAACTCCACCCTTTTTTAACCCTTTACTCAGGTTTGTGACGTCTGATTTGGGATGGTTTCTTAAATTTTAAAAATTTTGCCTACAGCGCTATGACGACCTCCTCAATTGTTACAATTTCAGTTAAATTTTAAGCAATTTTTGTCAACAGCTCAAAATGCGTAAGAAATAGCATTTTTATTATAATTCTTAAATGTTTCGTCTGCGGCGTATTTATTATATGATTTTGGCAACAAATCTACCACCGCAATCTATTATATTTTACAAAAAACATAAGAAATCAAAATTTTTAAAGAATTTTTTGTTTTTTGCCAAAATTTTCGCCACCTTATTAACTGTTAAAATTTTGTTGAACAACATTTCGAACGCGTAAAAAATATCAATTTAGTGTAATTTTCTCCAAATTTTTGCCTGTGGCGCATTTAAGGCTTAATTAAACAAAAAAATCTGCAACTGAGACTAGATCCGCCAGAGAATTCTTTCTTTACGAAGTAAGCACTTTTGTTTTTTAACAAAAATCTTTAAAAATCATAAATTGCAAAAAATTCGCCTGCGGCTTTAAAACACCTTTCATTTTTACGATTTAGTTCGTTCATGACCGCTATAAAAATGTATATTTGGATTTTTTTTATTTGTTTTCAATTTGGATCACCATCAAAATGGTCTTGTTATTTTATCAGAACATTTTGTCTGCGATTTTCGCAAAAATTTTGGCCTGCGGCGCATTTGAGCTTTTTACAAACAAATTAGGGGTAAATAAACAACTGAAATTCCCAAAACCCCATCAATATTTACAATTTTAGTTTAATTCTAAGTCGGTATAGCCTGACATTAATAAACTCGGCACTATTTTTGACAGTTCCGCATTCCGCGGCGCATTGAACCATGATTTTGACATCAAATTTTCGATAAATAAACAATTTTAAATTGCGTTAACAACCACCCCCCCTTTCCTCCCACCCTCTACATTTGAACCCAGGTCCGCGCTTGTAAGCATCTGTTTCCTTGTATCAATTTTTACTTCAAATTAAGATTTTTTTAATTATTTATCCTTACCCCCCCACCGACGCTTGGATGCGCCACTGGCTTTAGCATGTATAACGTACAGACCAAGCAAGCTATACGTTCTATAATACGTTCTATATCATCTACTCGATGTTGCTAACGCAGAAATATGAGAAAAAAACGTAGCGAGTTTTGTGAAAGGGATCCAAAAAATCAATAGTCTAACAAATATAATATGGCCGATCCAGGGTAAACAAACCGGTTCTCTATAAGATGTAATGCTAACTTAAATGAAAAGTTTGGCGAACTGGGAAAAGACGCAGATTAAGATTAATTAAAAAATGTCACCGTCAAAGGTTTTGTTGTTGTCATACGCTTATGGTCAAGCCATGATGGTAATTTAGGGCTTAAAATATTTTAGCATAATTTAAGGGGTAACGTTTTTGATGAAGCAATGTTTTAATACGTTTTTCACATTTTTATTCGATTCTAGAAAACACTCAAATTTTTACTGTTTTTTAGTCGTTCAAAAAAAAGACTAAAAAAACATATTTTTTTCTCTGTTAAAATAAAAAATATTTAGAGAAAGAGGGCAGAATCTTAGAGGTAGATGGAGAGATATTTTAGTGATGAGCAAAAATATTTAAGGTTGTTGAAGAGAGACAGCAGGCTATAAAAAGTATTTTAGAGAAAGATGGACATCATTTAAGGCAAATGTTTACTAAAAATTTCTGTTAACTGTCTGTCATCTTGAATTGTGTCGTGCATTTTTTTTTTCAAAGTGTAAAGTGTGTAAAACATAAGATGGAATTAATTTCTTTTGATCAACAGTCGTTAAATTTACCAAAAACGTGTGTAAAGTGTATTACAGCACATCTAAAACTAATTTAACAGGTATTTAAGAAAATTATTTTAAGGGTCACTGGCTTTACCATTATATTTAAAAATTCCCCAACTAAACGAATTCGAAAAAGTCCAAATTTTGGCAAAATTAGGCTGTGGTTGGCCGGTTCGAAGAGTAGCGCCCCATTATGGACGAAACAATGCTACAATTGTAAGAATAAGAAGAAAGTATCAAGAAGAAGGAACTGTTCGACGAAGGCGACTGACTTGACCCAAGTTAGTACGCATCAGCAGGATCAGCAACTGATCGACTTTTTTGAAGTCCACCCATTTGCGATGGCCCCAGAGGCGAAAATTGAGGCACATTTTCCTGGATCCATAAGAACGACGCGCAGACGGATAAGGCGTTCTAGGCTTAGATGTCGCGTTGCGGCCAAGAAAATCTTACTTAGTGTTCAAAAGAAGCAAGCCAGGTTAATTTTTGCACTAAATTATTTACTACAAAAAGAAGAATTTTGGCAACAGTTGGTTTTACGGATGAAAAAATATTTCAGTCCCAGTCGGCCAGAGGACGTGGGGCTCTTTTTAGAATCCATGGAAGATTTACGGCTGAGATTTATGTTTTTATGATGAGAAATGTTATGCTTCCAAAGTCAATCATTCTTCATCCAGAAGATTTTGTGTATCAATAGGATAACGGTCCTATCCATACCGCACGCATTTCTAAACAGTGGTTCCAGCAAAACAACATCGAGGTTTTGCCGTGGTCGGCAAAAACTCTTGACGCCAATCCCATGGAAAATTTGTGGGGCCTTATAGCAAAAAAGTTAACGCGAATGAATATTGTTCCCAGAAATTACAACCACTGAATGCATAAAGCAAAAGATCAAAAGATCTTGGGTGGAAATAACGAAAATTTAAACTTGCATGAGCATTCCACAAGGAACACACAAAAGATCAAAGCAAAAAGAAAAATGATTAAACGATGTTTCGCCCTGGGTAACCAGCGTGGGCTCATCAGTAGTTTCACTGGTCACCCTCCACTATACATCATTAAACACCATCATACACTTTGATTTCCAACCTTGAACCACTCACAAATAGGCATCGTTCCGCACTGGCACTTACTTATCCAAGTTACCTGATACGAATTCGTCCTGGCGTGTTAATATTTCCAAGATCTTTTGATCTTTTGCTTTTTGGTTTCTTTTCGGTTGAAGTAACTGATTTGGAGGTTTCTTAACTTTTTCTTTGTTTTAATTGCCTTAGGAGAATAATCCTATTGGAAATATTAACACGCCAGGACGAATTCGTATCAGGTAACTTGGATAAGTAAGTGCCAGTGCGGAACGATGCCTATTTATGAGTGGTTCAAGGTTGGAAATCAAAGTGTATGATGGTGTTTAATGATGTATAGTGGAGGGTGACCAGTGAAACTACTGATGAGCCCACGCTGGTTACCCAGGGCGAAACATCGTTTAATCATTTTGCTTTGATCTTTTGTGTGTTCTTTGTGGGATGCTCATGCAAGTTTGAATTTTCGTTATTTCCACCCAAGATCTTTTGCTTTTTGGTTTCTTTTCGGTTGAAGTAACTGATTTGGAGGTTTCTTAACTTCTTCTTTGTTTTAATTGCCTTAGGAGCATAATCGTATTGGAAATATTAATACGCCAGGACGAATTCGTATCAGGTAACTTGGATAAGTAAGTGCCAGTGCGGAACGACGCCTATTTGTGAGTGGTTCAAGGTTGGAAATCAAAGTGTATGATGGTGTTTAATGATGTATAGTGGAGGGTGACCAGTGAAACTACTGATGAGCCCACGCTGGTTACCCAGGGCGGAACATCGTTTAATCATTTTTCTTTTTGCTTTGATCTTTTGTGTGTTCCTTGTGGGATGCTCATGCAAGTTTGAAGTTTCGTTATTTCCACCCAAGATCTTTTGATCTTTTGCTTTTTGGTTTCTTTTCGGTTGAAGTAACTGATTTGGAGATTTCTTAACTTCTTCTTTGTTTTAATTGCCTTAGGAGCATAATCCTATTGGAAATATTAACACGCCAGGACGAATTCGTATCAGGTAACTTGGATAAGTAAGTGCCAGTGCGGAACGAAGCCTATTTATGAGTGGTTCAAGGTTGGAAATCAAAGTGTATGATGGTGTTTAATGATGTATAGTGGAGGGTGACCAGTGAAACTACCGATGAGCCCACGCTGGTTACCCAGGGCGAAACATTGTTTAATCATTTTTCTTTTTGCTTTGATCTTTTGTGTGTTCCTTGTGGGATGCTCATGCAAGTTTGAATTTTCGTTATTTCCACCCAAGATCTTTTGATCTTTTGCTTTTTGTTTTCTTTTCGGTTGAAGTAACTGATTTGGAGGATTCTTAACTTCTTCTTCACTCAATGCATCTCATAGTCAGAGAGTACGACGAAGTCATTGTTTGAAATCCAAATTTATTTCAAAATTTAGCAGATTCCACGACACGAAGACTGGCAAACTTTATCGAGGCTGACGCGGTAATTACTTAGTTTATACGTGCCCCTTAAACCGTTTAAATTTCAAACCGTTTTCCTAAAGCGCATGTATAAACACTACCTAAACCGTTTTAAGAGGTCCGATGCGCTTTAGCTAAAATCGTTTTAAAAATGCGGATTAGCGTTTGTAAAACCGTTTAAAAGTGCGTATAAACCCTCAAACCGTTTTTGAAGCCATTGCTGCCAACCGTAAAATTCAAAATAAGTTCAAGGTCGATTCCGATGTGAAACCAGGTATGTACCCACTATACCAATCAGTCGACTTTTGGTTGCGTCAAAGTTGGCAGCGCTGGAGCATCTGATCCGAGAGCGTTTTTAATTTCAACGTATAAACAGTAGGCGAAATGCGCATTGGCGGTAAACCGCATTAAAATAAAAACGGTTTACGGGCCGTATAAACTAAGTAAATGACACGCTACTGAAGAAACGTTTTCTTTTTTTTATTTACGTAGTGTTTTTTTAATAATTTCTTCTTCTTGATACTTTTTATTATTCGCACAATTGTGGTTTTGTTGTTTTATTCATTAGTATATTAGTTTTATAGTAAAGTGTGGCCAGTCTCCTTATTTTGGTGTTTACAATGTCAAAAGATCTAACCTGTAATTCGAATACGTCAAAGTTACAGTTACAATAAGCAACGCAATTAGCAAAACTTATAGCGAATTCTTTTGAGAAAAATAGTGCGCCACTCGTGATGAACTGAAACTGACTCGGTGCTGTCAAAAAGTTGCACCAGTGCAATTCGAATGGAACACGTAATTTCTTCAGTTGCAGATTAAGACCTAAGCAAATATTTTTTTGATTTTTGTTTTTTACTTTTACAGGCTCTTTAGGCTCGATTTATGCTCGCAACGTACGTCAAAGTGCGCAGGCTTTTTACTCCATAAAAAAACCTGTGCAATTTGTCTTAGTTGATCTAAGTTGCGAACATAAACCGACCCTTGGCACAAGGTTTAGCCTATATTTTTTTTCATAATGCATTAACTTACAAAGTAAAACTTTTTAGTGGCAAATAGAATAGTAGAGAATAGGTTCGCTAATTGAACCAGTTATCACCCAAAAAACCCCAAGTAAGGCCTGCTAACCTAAGCATGTTTTAAACAGTTGACTTATAAATCCCCGAAGATACTAAATGCACTTTCAATATGAGCATTTTATGTCTGGGGTTCATGCCTTCCTGCTTGCTGGTAAATTTATAAATAACATTTTCAATAAACCTTTTTATTTTTGGCATTTCTTGCCTGTGGTACAATGCACAATACTCTTCTTCTTCATCCTCTTACTGCTACTCGGTAAAAATTCGGATAATAGAGACATAAAGCTATTTGTAACTCATCGCGGTATACGTATCCGCATCTAGCGAGAACCAAGCACATTAATTGGTCAGAAATTTGTACTACGTTCGAAAAGAGCAGATATATGCTAATCTAAGGTGTTCTTGAACGCGATAGGTGTTGAGATGCGTTAGGTATCACGTATCGTTATGGCACACGTATCGTATCTCAGCACCTATTGCGTTCAGAAACACCTTAAATTAGCATATATCTGCTCTTTTCGAACGTGCTACAAGTTTCTGACCAATCAATGTGCTTGGTTCTCGCTAGATGCGGATACGTATACCGCGATGAGTTGCAAATAGCTTTATGTCTCTATTAACATAAAATCCCGACAAACTGAATCTGCCGCAATTTTAAAAAATTTCTCGGTGGGTGCGTTGCCCAATATAACACACAAACTTGCACCAGTTTTACCAATGGAATACAAATATTGCCCCAGTGGCGCACTAGTTTTTTCTCAATAGAATTCGCTATTAAATTCAACAGACCTGCAGCCGAAGTGTACGTGTCATGACCAACTTAAACCGCACACTTGAACAGGAGCTAAATTCTTGAATCTCAAGCGCACGAACGTTCACTTCTGTGAAACAAAATGATCAAAAAAAATTAATATTAAATAGTTATTTGAACGAATACGTCTCTCGAAATGAACCAGTTCGCCTGTCGCGGGCCACGCGATCAAGTTCACACGGTTTTTGGGTGAATGTGATCGATCGGTGAACGCCCCACAGGCCAAAAATCCGGCTCTAGGCTAGCAATTGTTTTCGCGATCATCTTTTGGACGAGAAATAGTGTGACCAAACTTTGGCACCGTACTGGTAAGCATCACTAGTGCAAAACTCGAGTAAGTGGTTAGCATTACCTTTGTTGACCACTAAATCCTTTTTGATAAAAAAAAACTAACGCATTTCTCACGTAATTACAGCAAAAACCATGTAAAAGCCATAAAAGCGGTATACCAATAGTCGACTTTTAAGTCGGTTTATCTACTTGGTATACCTATAATTTAAAAAAATGTGGTAGATTACTGCGTTTTATTGTAACCAGAATCGAACGTGATAAGAATAAAAGAACTGTAAGCGTCGTAAAACGTGAAAAAGGAAGAAAAATTTACACTTTTGCGGACATTTGGTCTTTAGTGGGTGGTATTTCTGAGCGACAAATTTTTGATTATTCAGTAAAATCCTCGAAAGATATCTGTCAGATGTTTCATGATATTTGTACGCATTTTTCACTGACTAATATTTATTAACTATACTACAAAGAGAGACCCACCGTTATTGTCCTTAAATCGGAAAAACCAAACAACCGAATCAGTTTAAGGAAATCTGTTACATTCTTAAATGGAATTATTTTTTAAATAAACGCGTTATACCTAGTTTTAAACTGTTCTCAACTCTGACTGAACTTTTATATAGTCATGGTTTTTTGCAAACCTATAGGAAGATTTTTGGTGATTTTTTTCTAATTTGGCACACACTTAGGTATGATTCCGGGAACCACCAACCCGATATAAAATTTTTCGGCGATGGCGTACGTTAAGGCGCATTTACACAGACAAACTTTCCTTTGATGTTGAAATGCCGACAAACATTTACACGAGCCTCTTGAACAAAATGTTCAAAAAAAAGTTTGAGCAAAATCTCGTACAAAAAGACTCACGGAAATTTTGGAGAGAATGTTAAGCAACATTTGTTTGAAAAAATGTTGGTATAGAAATTTCTTACAAATTTAAATTTTATAGTTTTATGGGAATTCATTGAACTTAACTGAAAATAGAAAGACTAAGTTTTAAAACAAGGTATTTTTAATTAAGTGCTTTCCGACGGAAAAACGATTTGATGTCGAAATTCACATTTTACCTCATAAGCAACTTCGATTGACCTGATTTTTATAGGGGATAAGCCAGTATACTTGTAACTTTTTTGGGGTTTTAAAAAAACGAGAATAAGAAAATTATAATTGGCATTTATTTATTGCTGTTGCCTGTAAAATGTTATGATAAAAATATACGTTTAAAAGAATATCTCTTTATTTTACTTCCTAGTTTAAAACACAATACAATAATAATTGAGTCAAATTAAAAAACCTATATATATTTTATTAAATCTCAAATATATGAACAAAAGCACGTTCGGTCTAAATAATACCCGTTTATTACTCACTTTTACAACCCGATCCCGACCCTTGTCTAAAAAAATATAATTTAGCAGTAACAGACTAGACTTCTGAATCGGAATGTTGCTCCTTTGCATATTGTTTGTTCAGTGTCAGTAATCGATCTTGATTATTACATTAAATTGACAGTAAATATCTATCTTCATCTTAAACTAACTAGGTAAATCTGGTGTGAGGAATTAAAAAAAAACAATTAAAGCTAAGGGTAAAGTAAGTTACAAAAATATATTTAAAAAAAATCCGCTCCCCACCACTCCTCATAGTCATGAGGCGCGGATTACCGCTTAAAAGTGCAATTTTTGAGTTTTTGTCGATATTTGAAAAACTCAAAATTTTTTTGGAAAAGAAAAATTTTCCTGGGTTGTTTTTTGAATTTAGGAAAAAACCCTTGGAAATAAAAAAAACTTGCAAGAAAATCCCCAAAAAACCCCCGGGCAAAAAAATCCGGGAAAAACCCTAAGAAAAAATATTGTAAGTAACCCTAATCCATCTGACAAAACTGATAGCCAAGAATAATGTTTCGCTTGCCGTCGGCTTTTTTTTACAAAAATTTAAAATAAAAGTTGGTGTTCCATTTTTTTAAAGAATTGAGATCACTGATCACTGATGTGAAATTTTTTTATTCTCATTTTTAAAAATATGTTTCCAAAACAGATAGCAATAATTTGCTCAAAAATTTACCCGAACAAAATGTTCAAAGAAAACCTCACAAAAATGTTCACGCAAAAATTTTTAGATATTTTGCGCGAGCTTTTGTTTGAGCATGTTCGTCTGTGTAATTGCGCCTTTAGACGTCGCGACGCGAATTTTTTTAGGACTTACGGTCATTTTGACAGCTATAACTCGGTCAAGTGACAACATTTTAAAATTTTCGTTAAACTTCTTAAAAGGCTATGAAATGTCCTTTAATATAGTGCGCAAAACATGATATTTTACTTCAGTTGATTGCATAAAAAAATAATCAATTTGAATTATTTTTAAAAAATATGTTTTTTTTTCTAAAAATTTACACAAAAAAATTCTATTCTCTATTTATGAACGGGATTGTGCAAATTCATTTTGCAGTGACTGTAAAAAAGTCCTAGCTATTCGCCGATATCAAAAAAATGCAAATTTATGCCACGGAAAAATCACAAAAAAATCTTTTGGCCCGGCTGCAGATCTGCAAAATATGTTTTTAAAAAGGCTATATATACAGACCGCTTCAAGCTACTACGAACATAGGGGGAATCAAGTCCAATTTACTCTCCGTGCCGTACGACCGAGGTGGATTCGAAGCACGCTGCAGTGTTATCTTTTGGAAATTCATTTTGTTTTTATTATTTTGGTTTATTTCTGCCTTGCTCGAGAAACAGATGGGTAAGTTCTTAATTGAAATAATACATTTTTAAAACTAAAAATGGATGTCTACTAAGTTGCCGAAAAAGTGCAGATGGTCAAATGGTCAAATCGTCATAACCCAACACACGTTCGATATTGGTCGAGGGAAAATTTGCATTTGTATTTTGACGTAAGAACACAGTATCCTCAAAAACTAAATGTTTGGGGGGGGGTATTGTAGGGGAACACGTAATTGGGCCATTTTTTATTAACGGCAATTGCAATTTGAATGGTCCTAGATACTTGGATCTACTGCAGCAGCACATTATTCCAACTGCTAGGCAGTTGTTAGGTGTAAGATTTGGTGAAACATGGTTTCAACAAGATGGTTGTTCCGCTCACAATGTTGGCCTTGTTAGGGAATATCTTGATAATGTATTTCCTAATCGGGTTATAAGTACACGGGGAACTATTTTATGGCCAGCTCGATCTCCCGATCTTGCTCCTAATGACTTCTATCTGTTTTTGAAGAAGCTTTTCAAATTATCATCCCTAACATGCTTGGAAACGTTAGAAGGGGTTTTTATAGTAGGCTCGGATATTGTCTAGCCGAGCAAGGAGGACCTTTCGAACATTTGCTTTAAATCATACCTAAGTGTGTGCCGAGTTAAAAAAAAAATCACCAAAAATCTTCCTATACATTGGAAAAAAAATATAAAAAACCCCCGACTAATATTACCCCCGATTAATATTGACACCCCCCCCCCCCGCCCCTGTATATGCCGGTGTCTTAGATCAGAGAATCCACCAACCAGTACGCGAGACCATGCTTCTCTTCTACACTACATATTACACGACAACTTCAGAGCATGTAGTAATTTATAATAATTTTATATAAAAAAAGCTTTTCAAATACAAGCTATTATAAAATATAAAGTGTACTAAAGAGTACAAAATAATTTTTAGCATTCTTATATTATAATAATAAAAGCGATGGGCGCAAATTGTCCATCCATATATCAGAGTAATGTTAGGGTAGCTTGGGTTAGGTTGGGTTATTTTTAATTTTTAGGCTTATCTAAGTCTATGCATTTCAGCTAGCAGTATTACGAGATGTTTTTCCTGTAATTTTTTTTTTTGATACCCTAAGGCCACTCACACCCGTCACATGACTGTCATAACATTTCATATTGACATCATGTGACGCGTGAGTGGGTGTCAGTCCTCATCTCATCCCCTTCCCTAAAAACCCCTGTATGTCAATTTTGATTGAAATCACACAAACTAAATCTTCTTCTTCCCTCGTTAGGGGAGGTGGGTATATACCTGTTAATACCATATTATTGTATTTTCACCGGAACCACGATACACTTAACACCGGAACTATAAACGCATACCAAATTTGAAGTCAATCAAAATCAAATCATCTTGAATCCCCCATACTGAATTTTCAAAATCTGTATTCCTTATCCCCAAAAGCCCCGTATACCAATTTTGGTTGAAATAGGACAAACTAAGGCGTTTGCCCTCCTTCACTCCTGTTATAGAGGGGGGGGGGTGCCCAATAATATCATATTATGATATTTTCACCGGAACTATAATCGCATACCAAATTTGAATTCAATTGGACATCTAGAAGTTAGTCAAAATTGAGTTGCAAGATTTGACCCGAACATACAAACATACATACATACATAGAGGTGAAGTTAAATAAAAGCTGGTAAAAAAAGGAAATGCTTTTATAAAAAAAAATAAAACCACATAATATTAGTATTATTTTGTTCACCGTATCTATAGTGAAAATTATTTAAATAACCTAAAAAATTAAATAAATATTAAACCCTAAAGGTATATGTGAAAGAAAAAAGCTTAGCGATTTAAAGTTGAGTTCAAGAAAGTGTATATGTTTGTGTATATAAAGCAAAAGGTATCCAAAAATCATATTGTAACTACAGGAAAATCAATTGGTACGTACATACATACCAAGACATTATTTGCTAAAAATTAATTATTCTATATAAAAATAACTTTCAAATTAAAAGCGGTTAACTGGGCTATATATATAATGTATTTTCTTTTGTGAGGGTTATGTCACTTCAATTTTTTTTTATTTTTAATCCTGTTCTGGTTGACGGCCTACTTATGACGGTGATTGTTTCGTGGGTGGGGGTCTTATTGGGGGTGACAGGGGACATTTTATTGGAAAATGGCTAATGCGCTAATTGATCGGCCAAGGGATGACAATCAAATTTCTCCAATTATAGCTGACTATGATGGTGCCACCAATAATAATTTTTCAATTGGCTTACTTAATGTCCGTTCCATTAACACGGGGTTTGATGAGCTTGTGAATTACATTTTTGAGTATAATTTTGACATATTTTGCCTTAATGAAACATGGTTGAATGAGCAGGTTTCCGAAAATATGTTTAACTTACCAGGTACACCCTGATCAGAAAAGACAGGGTCGAGAGGAGAGGGGGTGACGTCGCGCTTTATGTAAAAAAATTCTTACAATTTAAAGAGATTTCACTGGATCCTGATTTTATAGAAAACACTTCAATAACTTTTAATATTGGCGGCAAATCATATTTGTTGATAAATATCTACCGGGTTCCCTCTGAAAGCAAATCTCACTTTCTTGATATATTAGAAGAGTTCCTACGCTTTATCACCCCTAAATATGACTTTTTGATAATAGCAGGGGACATAAATATTAACTACTTGGAAAACAGCTTATATCCAAATAGATTAAAAAGCATACTTAATACGTTTGAACTCACTCAGCACATAAGAGAGCCAACTAGAATTAATTTAACCACAAATCAATTTAGTCTTATTGACATGATAATAACAAGCAGCAGCCTCCCCACCTTAAAATCTGATTCTTTACCAATATACCAATGCATAACAGATCATAACCTGGTTTACTCTACTTTTACTTTGCAAAAAATACATAAATCCAAAAAAAAATTTCTTATCGTGAATACAACAAAATCGATAGGCATACGTTTTTGAGTGATGGGCAAGAAAGCAATTGGGATTTTGTGTACAAGACAAACAGTGTGGATGAAAAGGTAAGTTTTTTTCATAAAAATATTTTAAATATCTTAAACAAACATGCTCATATGAAGACCAGAATAGTTACAGAAAAGCCGTTTCTACCGTGGCTCACAGATAACATTAAATTAATGATTAAATTAAGAGACAAGGCACACAAAAAGTTTTTGAGAACTAGGCAAGAAAGAGATTTGAACTACTACCGGCAACTAAGAAATTTTACAAAACATGCATTGATAAGAGAGAAAAAGTCATATTTTAATCTGATGTCACAAAAAAAAGGTAAAGAATTTTGGCAATGTACAAAAAAATTGGACCTCACTAAAAATACACAAACAGTCATACCAGAAGACTTACAAGACGCTAATAAAATCCATTGTTTTTTCAGCGAGACAGACAACATGGCCGACTTCTGATCAGTTAATAAACTTTTACAATAGTAACAAACTGACAAGCGAGACTTTTGATTTTCAACTCATAGATGAGGACATATTAAACAAAATAGTAGCTTCAATCTCTTCGAATGCTATCGGGGTGGACGGTCTTTCAATTAGGGATATTAAGCTTTGTCTTCCATTTTGCTCGGGTGCTTTAATTAATATTATTAACAGCTGTATCTTACAAAGCATTTACCCATCTCTTTGGAAAAAACCCAAAACAATTGAAGGATCTAAGACCGATAAGTGTTTTGCCCGCCGCCTCTAAAATATTTGAAAAGTTTGTTTATAGTCAAATAATGACGTTTGCTGACCTCAAAAAAATTATACCGGAGTGCCAATCAGGTTTCCGAAAAAATTACAGCACTACTACAGCCTTAGTAAAAGTACTGAACGATATTCGTGAAAGAACAAGGCAATAGTACCTGCTTGACGTTGCTTGATTTTAGCAAAGCGTTTGACACAATTAGTAATAAAATGTTGTTAGCTAAGCTTAATTATTTTGGTATTTCTAGGAATTCAAACATGTTATTTAAAAACATGCTGAGTGACAGATATAATTGTGTAGAGGTAAAAAAAAACATCTGCTACCATAGATCAACGTTTAAGCTAATTAAACAAGGTGTATCTCAAGGGTCTGTTCTCTCACCACTGCTTTTCGCTCTCTATGTTGCTGATATGTCCAAAAAGGTTCAATTTTCAGAACTTGAGCAGTTTGCTGATGATGGCCAACTTCACATTCCTGTAAACAAACATTCTCTTCGCGATGTTAACATGAAACTTAATTCAGACCTAAACAACATAGCTTCGTTTGCAAAGGATCATAATTTAAAATTAAATTCATCAAAATCACAAATTATAATCCGAAATAAAAATACGAATATCAGGAAACACATCGAACAAAATTTGAACATCAGCATAAGCAACGAAAATATTCCAAAAGTGGCAAAGGCAAAAAATTTGGGAGTCGCATTTGATAGTTCTGTTTCTTTCGAGTTTCATATAAAAAACAAACTTGTTGCAGGTTACATTCGTCGGAAAAAATTATACAAATACAAACAATTTTTGTCATCAAAACAGAAATATTTTCTGTGCGACTCCTTGGTTTTGTCCTTATTTGACTATGCTGATGTGGTCTTTAATGACGCTCTATCATGGCAAACTAAAAAATCGATACAAAAAATTCAAAATAATTGCATAAGATTTGCTTACAATATATCTTACAGAAGTCACATAACCCCTCATCTTAATGATAACAAAATTTTAAATATGATCAATCGACGCAAGCACCATATATATACTTTTGTCTACCGTGTCATAAAAACTGGAAAACCTGCTTATTTAGCTAGAAAATTTTTGCCATTGTCACGGACAACAAGAAATGTTCATAGGTTTATTATTCCCCGACATAGGACGGCTGCTTTCCAGAAATCATTTACATTTTGTGCTATTAAACTCTGGAATCAACTTCCGAAAGAAGTTAAAAAGTTATCCCTAAATTCTTATTCTAAATATATTCAAAATATTTTGCTACAACAGCAACAACTACTGTAAAGTTTTATTCTTCTTTCTTGCCGATATAGCTTTATATTTTTTATACTCCTTTCTGATTCCCCTGGTGGGATCTTGGCCCATGGGAGGGATTGCTGGGTGTTTGTGGGGGTGTCAACCAGACTAGGCTTTATTTACTTTATAAAAACAAATAACTTTTTCAGAAATATTAATTAGAAATTTTGTTACTTCTACTTATTTCCAAATTAAAAGGGCTTAGTGTAAGCGGTTTTCTGATCGAGAGGTGATCCTTTTTATCTGTCAAGTGATTTATAATATTATAATAAGTATTGTTAAATATGATTTTTTTTGACAAAATATTTAAAAATAATAACCCCACTTAATTAAGTCTAAATATTATCTAAAATATATAAAACTGCAATATAAATACAGATATGCAGTCAACAATTATTGCACACAAAATTCAAAAACAGATTACAAAAAATAAAAAATTTATGATAAATTTTTGCTGTTATTTTAGTAGTTTAGTCGCGTTATGGTTTTAAAATTAAAAAATACAAGTTGCAGAACATTTGCGTCAATTAGGGGTAAATTTAGGGAAAGAATAAAGAAAATTATGAGATTCAAAAATAACGGAAGCAAGTGACCAGGAATTTCGGAAACTACAATAACAGTATGTCGGTGTAAAAGGTATCAGTGGAAATATTTCAACGGCCGCAGTCAAAGCGTCTTCGCGAGCGGGGATTGCTCTAGAAAACAGTCGGTCAGGTATGGAGTTCACCAGGGCTCAGTTTTGGGCCCTATTTTATTTTTTATTCACATAAATGACCTCTTACGCATCGACATGTCTGGAGTGTTTGCCGTTTACGCGGACGATGCGACTGTTGTCTGGCACAAGACAAGTGGTGTCCAACTGGTTTAGACGATTTCTCAAGACATTACCATCATTAAGAAATGGTGCGATGCAAATGGATTGCTTTTTAATTTTAATAAGACCCAAATCATAGGTTTTCGTCGTAATGTTAATGACATCATTTGCGAAGACTTTCAAATCACTTCAAGTTCGGAGAGTACGAAGTTTCTAGGGCTCCAAATTGACTCAGTTTCAAAGCCATATTACGACCCTAAATAAAAAGCTTGCTTCTGGCTGTTATTGTGTAAGAGCGGGCTAGTAACTTTGGAGTTTCAACTGCAAAAATTGTCTATTTTGGTGCTATTCAGTCTCATCTTGCCTACGGTCTACCCTTTTGGGGTTGTTGTGGCCAATATCTTTTTGATTCTGTATTTAAATCACAAAAACGTGACATCAGATTCATTCATTGAATAAATTTTCTCACCCTTGCCCTCTTAATCTTCCCTTCATCTTGATTTTTTATTTTTTTTTTTGACATCAACAGCATCTTGAGACCCTCTATCTGAAATATGCAGCTCAAGAAATTGGCCAGAAGATACTTTTATTGTAGATTTTTTTATTATACTTATATATCAAATTGCAATTTTAAATTTTTTAATCCTTACATTTTTGTCTGTTTATAATTTTATTGTTTGTTTGATTTGTTCTATTTTTGTTTATTTTTAATATTTTTGTATCCTGTTTTTTCCCCCTATTTTTATTTTTATATATTTATATTGTTTTTTACAGTTGAGTAGTAATAGGTTGTTTTTTATTTTTTATTTTAATTATTATTAAATGTCTAAGTTTAACTTACAAATCCTGATTTATCAATAAGTTATAATTAAGTTTAGCTTTGTCAATAAGATTATAATATCTTGGACAATAAAGCCTGTTGTACTGCTACTAGTACTGCTGTTACTATAGTGAATGATTTTATAATTGAACTTTCTTTTATTTAACGGGTTTGATTTTGCAAATTCTGATTAAACTGTGGGCGTCCGAAGAGAACGTTAAAGTTATTGATGTCGGCGAAGTTATCGATCTGTTAATTGGCAGGACCAAAGACTACCTAAAATAATGAAATAAAGACCCTAAAATTAATCGAAAATATGCCGACCCCGCTTTAGATACAAGTTATTAAGTGAAAATAACGGGAGCAAAAGTGCAGCGCAATTTGAGACGCGTGTCAGAAGCGCCAGCTGCACGTGCCGCAAGGCTGGGCCCTTTGCAAACAACCATACCAGACGTGTGAGTACAGTCCGTCTTTATTAAGATAAAACAGACAGTCAAAAGCTCGAAACCTACGATGAATTTCTCTTCTTTCAATTACTTTAAAATCTATATTTAATTTGCAGTCTCAACAAAAGCAAAACAATAAAATTCAAAACAGAACTTAACCAAAGCGCTATTGAGAGGTGTCACATTTTTAGCCATCCGGCCATACACTTCCGGCCACATAAAATGCGTACGCCGATTTTATATAGTGTATTATGGGCCTCGAAACTCAGTAACCTTTTAGGTATTTCAAATTGACAAAAAATGTCACTGTCAGATTTTGTTGTTGTCATACGCTTATATTTAAAAATTCCCCAACTAAACTAATTCGAAAAAGCCCAAATTTTGGCAAAATTAGACGATGGTTGGTCGGTTCGAAGAGTAGCGACCCATTATGGACGAAACAAGGCTATAACTGGAAGAATAAGAAGAAAGTATCAAGAAGAAGAAACTGTTCGACGAAGGCGAGGCACTGGCTTGACCCAAGTCAGTACGCCTCAGCAGGATCAGCAACTGATCGACTTTCCTGAAGACCACCCATTTGCGATGGCCCCAGAGCCGAAAATTGAGGCACATTTTGCTGGATCCATAAGAACGACGTGCAGACGGATAAGTCGTTCTAGACTTATATGTCGCGTTGCTGCCAATAAAATCTTAATTAGTGAGGAAAAGAAGCAAACCAGGTAAATTTTTGCACTAAACTATTCACTACAAGAAGAATTTTGGCAACAAGTGTCACGGATGAAAAAATCTTTCAGTCCCACAATGAAAGCAAACAAATTTTGGTATATCGCCCGCCACGAACACGAAACTCGAAAAATATATTGCTGGGAACGAAGACCGGACTGGAAGATTTTCCGTGAATGTGTGGAGTTGGATATCCGCGAGAGGAAATGGGGCTCTTTTTAGAATCCATGGAAGGTTTACGCCGTTTATGTTGATATGATGAAAAACATTATGCTTCCAGAAGCAACCATTCTTCATCCAGAAGGTTTTGTGTATCAACAGTATAACTGCCCTATCCATACCGCACGCATTTCTAAACATCAGTGGTTCCAGCAAAACAACATCGAGGTTTTGCCATAGCCGGCAAAAACTCCTGACGCCAATCCTATGGAAAATGTGTGGGGCCTTATAGCAAAAAAGTTAACACGAATGAATATTGTTTCCAGAAATTCCAACCACTTAATAGAGCTCATAGTCAGAGGGTACGACGAAGTCATTGTTTCAAATCAAAATCTATTTCAAAATTTAGCAGATTCCATGTCACGAAGACTGGCAAACATTATCGAGGCTGACGGGGCAATGACACGCCACTGAAGAAACGTTTTCTTGTTTTTTTTTTAATTTACGTAGTTTTAGTAATTTCTTTTTGATACTTTTTTCTTATTCGCACAATTGTGGTCTTGTTTTGGCTATAATGAGGTTTAAGAATAAATTTTTATAATAAAATGTTGAATAATTTAAAAACATTGTTTTATTCATTAGTATATTAGTTTTTTAGTAAAGTGTGGCCAGTCTCCTTATGTCAAAGATCTAACCTGTAATTCGAAAACGTCAAAGTCAGTTACAATAGGCAACGCAATTAGCAAAACTTAAATTCAACAGACCTGCATCTAACTTCTGCTGTACGCATTTTATGTGACTGGAAGTGTACATCGTATGGAGGCTATTCGAATCGTCAAAAAAAAGTTTTTTTTTATACCTTCATCAAAAACATGATTTTAGTAACTGTCTGCAGATAACTAAAGCATTGCTTTTTTGGTTACCGATGCCAAAAAACTTGTTTTTTGATAACGAGTGCAAAAAAATATTTCTGTCCGTTTTTTACCCAAAAATTAAAGAGAATTACCGGAAAATGGTAATATTGAAAAAATCTAATTATTCTTGCCAAAAAAAACTAAGCCATTTCTGCCAGTTTTCACCAATTATTTACGAAAAAATCATTTAATAACATCGTCAAAATATCAAACTGTCAAAGATTAAAATGTCGCAACAATGAACGTCACCGAGTAAAAAGGCACATCTCTATGGAAACCATCATTGTTAGATGGAGTGTTGCGAAAAGTGCTCTTCGTTCGAGATTTTTAAAAGTATTTTCCTGTTTTTACTGAATTTTTTGAAAGAGGTATTAAAAAAATAGTGTTAAAAATTCGGGGCTAAACTGTGCTTTTTTTACTCGCGTTCGGTAAAAAAAAAAACATGCTTTAGTTATCTGCAGACAGTTACTAAAATCATGTTTTTGATGAAGGTATAAAAAAAATACTATTTTATTGTCACTAAAAATAAGTTATTTGGGCCAAAAAAGACCTAAATACAAAATTTTGTCATGGTGTCTGTCTGTCTGTAGCAGGATTACTCAAAAACCGTTTAACCGATTTTTATCAAATTTGGCACAAAAATTTTTTGTCACGAGATGCAGAGCTGATTAATTTTTGATAGAGGTGGGGGGTTGGAAAGAGCGTAGGAGGGGGGATTAAACTTTTAAAAAATTGTAACTCACGAACCGTAGCACCTAGCTACACGCTAAAAATAAATTAGTTTATTTATGATAAAAAGTTTTGCATAAAATTATAATTTAAATCCTTAATAATAAATGATAAATAAACAGTTCGGCACAGAAGCAACTATGGTCGCTTGTTAGTGCCAAAATGATTTTATTTTTACAACTATTATAATTTTTCACAATAGGTTTTTTTTTGTACAATTTGGAATTTGTCATAATCGGGAAAATCTTATCACAATTTGGGTTTACTCATTTATCGGGATTATTGTTTCTATTTTACTTTACTTTTCACCCATAAATTAACAAATAAAAAATTTGACATCTGTCAATTGCGCTTTGGCTTAAGCTGCTGCGTGGTAGAGACCCTGTAATGTCAGAAGTGCATTGGCGTTAGACCAAAATATTTATATAAATAGACTTACCTCGATTCTAGATCCAAAAAGTCAGCAAATATAGAAAAATATGTTAAAAAATTACTTTCTGGATGTTGAAGGTGACAGCGGGGCCAGTGCCATCAAACATCAAGAATTAAACAAGCACACTTGTCAAAAAGTGAAAACAATTTCGATTTTTTTTTTAAAGAACCCCGCACACCGGCCCATGTAACCCAGACATCGGGCGATTTTGGATTTTTTTTGATATGTTATAGCTTTGGACAAAGGCTTTAAAAAAAATGCACTTTAAAAGTTGGTGAGGCATTTAGTTTGGCTACAGCGGCGTATCAAATGTGGGATAAAATAGCATTTAGAAATTACATCTTGGAAAGAAAACATGCAGGTATTAATTTATTTTTTGAAGGATAGAGTAAATGTTAATTTTTACATTTTTTCGCAATGTTTTCTGACAGGTTAGGTCATTGGCGTACCATAAAATTATTAAAATACTGTTTATTTTTTCATTAAAAAGGCTTATTCAACGATATTAGGTGTGTATGTATTTTGTACTGTTTTATAGTTTTTTTAGTATATTTTATAAAAAGATAAATCAGTGGTGTAACATCAAAATATTATTAGCAGTTTAAACTACTAGAAAAAATACAATTTTCCGCACTGGTTAGAATAATAACAATTACTTACTTTAGAAATTCGTGAAACTTAGCCGACTTAAGTTTCATAAAAAAAAAATTATTTATGGGTCACCCTACGCCACTGTTTTGGAATATTTATATTGAAACAAAATAGAAGATAAGTAAGATTGTATTAATAGTTTTAATTAATAAGTTCAGTTATGAAATAAAATAGTAAAAGTATAAGTAGTATTTTAATATTTGGATGTTACACCACTGATTTATCATTTTATAAAAAATATAAGAAAATATAAAATAACACAAAATACATACATAATATGGTTGAATTGATGCTCACAATAAAAAATGAACAGAATTTTAAATAGTTTTACGGTACGCCACTGACCCAACCTGTCAGAAAACATTGCGAAAAAATCTAAAAATGTACATTTACACTATCCTTCAAAAAAGAAATAAATACTTGCATGTTTTCTTCGGAAAATATAATTTCACAATGATAGTTTATCCCACATTTGATACGCCGCTGTAGCCAAACCAAATGTCTCACCAACTTTTAAGTCACATTTTTTTTAAGCCCTTTTCCAGGCCTACAACATATCAAAAAATTTTTAAAATCGCCCGATGTGCGGGGTTCTTTTCCGACGCTTATGAATAAACAAGGACAGGGTGCATCTGGGCACGTTTTTAAAATCAACGCTTTCTAGAGTTCGGTGGCATCGCCTGATGGACAGATAAATAGTGACGTCATCATCGATGACAAACGCCTAATGAAAAAACGCCCGATATAAATTACTTTTATACAATACAATGCAATATATTTTATCCGTTCTTTTTTTACCTTACATAGGTGTTGAACATGTCAACCTTAACACACCTGAACTCTTACTCGAGACATTCTAAAGTGGGACCTAAAATCCATAAAATCATATTTGGCTACGGTTTTGACTGCTCAACGGAAAACCACAAAAAAAAATTGATTCTTACATATTAAAAAATTTGTGAAAATCAAAAAATATTATTTTGGGTTGGGATGGCTGGATCTAGCTTCAGTTGGGATGAGTTTTGGCTAGTTATAATTTTTTCTTGGTATTTTTCCATAAGGGGTTCTTTCCTAGATTCGTTGTGACTAGGTAGCCCTCAATCTTATTAGTCTATGGACAAATCGACTTTCGTGTGCAAGTCCTGCTAACTTTGTGCCGATAACCTAATTTTGTTAAGGGTAGACCATATACCACGTTTTGACTTGTTGCCATTCTTGTAAATTCTATTTTTTCTAAAAATTATATTTTAAAAAATTGTGACTTTTTTACTTTTTATCCGATTTTGATGGAAAAAATTTTGGAATACTTCCTTTGTAATATATTTTATGAAAAAAAAAACAAAAAAAAAAAATATTTTCATTAAAAAAAATTAAAAAATCTGAAAAAATTAAAAACTCAAAAAAAGTTTTTTAATTTTTTTTGAAAATTATTGATTTACCAAAAAAAGTTTTAATAAAAAAGATGGTCTTTGATTTTGAGTTCAAATTGGGTTTAAAGATTCCATTCGGTTGAGTAGTTTTTGAGGTATGTTAAAATGACTAGTCCAAAATAGACGTTTTTGAGCTATATTTGGGATTCACATTACCCAAAACTAGAAGAACTTTTTGCAGATAACCTAAACTTCTTGAATAGGCTTAGTATATTAAGTTTTAAGCCTTTGTTATTCTAAAACATGCGTTTATAAAAAGATATGCCGATAACAAAATGGCGGAAAGGTGTATTTTTTAAGTATTTATAACTTTTTTATTTTTTATTCGATTTTGATAAAACAAAGTTTGAGATACTTGGTTTGTAATGCTTTTATGATGAAAAAATAAAAAAGTTATAATTCTTGTACAAAATATAAAAAAAAATAAAAACAAAAGTTTTTTTATTGTTTTGGTCTAGTATTGGTCTACGAAAAAAAGTTCATATAAAAAAGTAGCTATTTTGACGCTTAGTTTAAATTAGGTATAAACATTCCAATCGGTTAAGTAGTTTTTGAGTTATGTGAAAATGACGAGTAAAAAGTGGGGTGATTCATGATAATATCAAAAAATGGGGAAACTTTTACAAAGTAATCCAAATTTGTAAAACGGCCCCAGATCAGGTTTTATGGCCATCCCAAAGTATGTATATTTTTTTAACAAATATGGCGATTTCAATTTGTTTAAAAATATTTGAGTATTTTAAAATATACTTTTTTCAAAAATATTTGTTTATAAGAAATTAAAAAAAAAAACGAAAATTAAAAGTAGGTTGTTTTTAAGAAATATTAAAAGAAATTTAAACTTTCAAAAAACAAACAGGCTCTCTGTTCAGGTACTAAACTCCATTATTTATAGCGGCGTCTCCAATTCTAAAAAAATATATATTAAAAAGTTTAAAACATTAAATGTAATTTTTTAACTTTACTTACCTTTGTATATTTCTTAAAAAATGCTCTGAAGCAGTTTTTTTTTCATTGTATGTAATTTTTATTCATTTTTAAAATATGTTAAGAAATTGTAAAAACTTCATATAAAATTAAAAATATTAAAAATAAAAAAAATGTCAAAAATAAAGAAACTGATGAAATTTTTAAACAAATTCAAATTTATTTCAATCCTCAAGGTCTGTATCCTTCGTATAGCCTAAGGTCCCCAAAACCGCAGAAACATTTCCTCTTTGTATTGCCAGGCTGATCCTCTGGGTGAAGAAGCTTTTAAAAAGTTTATTTTTAATTTTTAAAGAGATGTCGTTAGCAAACCTTTTTGCTTCCTCACCCCAAGGACCATGTGTTTCTACAGAGAAAGGTACAAAGATGTAGCGGCCAACCAGCTCTTCATACTTCTTTAATTTCACCTATTCACCTAAACGTGCAGACGCACCCGCTTCTTTAGATGTTTTATTTATATATGATGTAGCTAGGGTCTACTAACTAACTCTTTTCTACTCTCCAGGGTACCAATCTTACTTCATCAGCCCGTTTTCCGTCTGCCCTACAGATACCAAGAGGCTCCAGTTCAAAGGAAACTTCGGCAGAAGCTAAAGCGCGTTTAATGCGCGTCTGGACAGCCTGCCTGCAGTTTTTGTGCAGTTAAGTCCATGAAGGCCATATTTATCTGCTTGCTCACTGCAAATGCAGACATGCTGTTCATACACCGGAAGTCCAACTGTTAGAGCGACGGAAACATGGAATACCGGATCGTCCAAGTGATTCCCAAGAGAGGCGGCAGGAAGAGCTTTCAACCATGCATTACTTTCATAAACCTGGAGAGCCAGAAGACGCGCAACATCTCTAGGTTCTTGACAGCCAGAAAGAAGACTATCAAAAGAGGCCTGGCACAAAACTGTATCAAATTCCTTCTGTTTTTTTGGGATATTTGATTTAGATTTATCGAATTTAGATAATTTAGCCCAGTGATCATAAGCTGTATTGAAATCTAAATCGTCTAGGTCTAAACATTTTTTTGGTAGAATGCTTTCAATTAAAGGTTTGACATCGTTTGAGGAACCTAAAAAAGCGGAGAAACAAAGTGTTGTAATCAAGACTTTTCATCGAATTTGCAATTTGAGATGTTTTCTAAAGTTTTTCTAAGTAAATTATCGTACTTTTCAAGGGCATGATAACTGGTCCAACAAGGAGCGCATCTTAAAATATAAGAAAGTCGAGGAATTGCAAAAGAGTGTTTAAGAAGAAAGAAACTAGTGTGTGAACTCAAACACGTTAAATTTTTAGAAAAACGTTTTCGGGTTTTATCTGTTCTTGTACAAATTGGGTATCCAAGTAAAGTTAGTGAGTTTCTAAAATTTCAGGAGAAAGTGATGAAAATAGTATTGTTGAATTTTGATTATTTTAAGAAAGAAAAGAGAGCTCGCATTTATTAAAATTAAGTTGCAATCCAATATTTTTATTTGACGAAATAATATGTTTAAAATCCTCTAAAACTGTGTGCATATCTCCGGCGATACAACCAACGTCAAGGTACCAAAGATTAATGTCGGATTTAATAGATTTACCTATGTCGTGTAGACAGAAAGGTGTTGTTGGACGCCCCTTTGTGATAAAATTATATTATTACCAAAAGATAAAAGAGAAGATTTTTTATAACATTCACAAATAAAACTAAAATATTGTGGAAAAAGTAGTTTAAATTTAGAGATGATAATTTGTCTATTTATTGAATTGAAAGCATTCATGTAGTCTATTTTACGAATCATGTTATTTGAATTTTGATGAGGGAGTTTCAGATATCGGCGAATTGTATGAGCGGCAGCTTCTGCTCCGTATTTGGTTCCAAATCCTAACTGGAAAGGATCGTTGCGCCAGTATTGTGTTAGCCTTCGCAAAAGAAACAAACTACAATATCAGGTCGTGGAAAAGGAGGAAAAGTGAAGGGAAAGGCAAAATCCCGTTCTAACCGGGCAGAATTACAGTTTCCAGCTGGCAGTGCTTGTTTTATCTTTATTTTTGACATATTACGCAGAAACACAAATTAATTTCTCCAGACATGGTTAATCTTCCAAGTTTAGAAACAATAATGGAAAATCACCTGATTATTCCGCGAGCCGCCAATTAAAATTACCGCCTATGTGGTAATAATTTTATACAAAACACGCTTTTCAAATACAAGCTTTCATAAAATATAAAGTGCACTAAAAAGTAGAAAATAATTTTTAGCATTCTGATATCAGTTTGGTCATGTTGACTCGACCAATTTATGCTATTGATCATATTATGATTGTTCGCAAGAATCTGAATTCACTATAAAACAGAGAAATGCAAGGGTATTAAGTATATCCAACGCAACTCGACCCAAGCTACCCAACATTTCTGTTGCTTAAAATTATTTTCTATTTTTAGTGCACTTTATATTTTCTAGAAGCTTGTATTTGAAAAGCTTGTTTTTAATTTTTAAATTTGTACTCTAAATCGTCCATTTTGAATCCGCCATGTAAAAATTTTAAAATCTGATCAAAAATTCATAATTCCCTTACCTAAAAACCCCTGTATGCCAAATTTGATTGAAATCGAACAAACTAAATATTTTCCCCATCCACTTCCCTTGTAAGGGGGAGGTGATAATACCATATTATTGTATTGTCACCGGAACTATAAACGCACACCAAATTTGATGACAATTAATCGAATGCATATAGTCAGTTAAAATCGTCCATCTTGAATCCGCCATATCGAATTTGCCTTAATATAGTTGCAAATGGCTTCTGAAAAGAAATAACTGCTTCAAAAAAAAAACTAAAAATTAGGTTTTTTATTTTTTGTGACAAAACAAAGCTAAATTTTGAACTTTTTTATAGAAAACAATTTTATCGTGTGTTTCCACTGAATCGTTTGCTGTCATTTTCGACTCTCTATGTTAATTTTTAAGAAAGTTACAGCGTTTTTAAAAGTACCATGCAAAAAAAGTGGTGGGGGCAAAAACTTGAAAAAAACGCATTTACCAGAATGACAACAAGTCAAAACGTGATCTATGAGCTACCCTTAACAAAGCTAGCTTATCGGCATAAAGTTAGCACGATTTGCACACGAACCCCCCTTTTTGCCCGATTTGTCCATAAACTATAGTCCAATTTTTTGATAAGCGGACTGACGTCATTTTTTTGGATCTCTCTATTTGATACATTGTTTTAGACAGTGACAATAAATATTTCATGTCGTTGATTGTTTCAACTGTTACTTCAAATTAACAACAAAGTTTTCAGAGGCAAAAATGACGTCAGTCCCCTTATCAAAAAATTGGACTATATAATATGTATTTTTCATCTTGCTGGCAGCTGTCCCTGTCTAACTCATGCAAAATTTTGCTTGCAAGGGTATTTTTGATCCCACATTTTTCTATGAGGTAAGCTGCCAGCAAAAACTACTCTTAAACTTAAAATCTGTATGGCTGTTTGTTTTACTCCCATCTCCCATCTCTGATTCACAATAAAAACAAAGATACCATAAAAACTAACAAACGAAAAAAGAGCTGATATTTGAGTGAGGTTCAATAATCCATCAAACCATTTCCACCGACCTCCGGCATTGGCATCAAGCATTTTGTAACTCTGCTAACTCTTTTCTTGGCACCGGTGGATCCAGACAAAACATAACCTCACTTTCCACAGAACAAAAACCAGATTTTTAAGTTGCCAAAATCAAACGCCCTAGATTTTGGTAATCGACATTATAACTACACTGCTAACCTTAAATCACTCCAAAAAACCCCTTATATTACGCTTTCATATCAATCAAATGCACCAGAGTGAAACAACTGCTGCCAGAGATACCTTATGGATGAAAAATTAATATGCCTGTTAAAACGGCCATAACATTCGTTTTTATTTGTACACCGAACATAACAAAGAAAACGCGATGCAGACCCAATATGCCTGACGGAGACTCAGACTGCTAAGCGAAGTGACCCAAAAAATAATGAATTCAAATTCTATTTAGACGTTTAAAAATGCAGGACCGGCTTTAAATTTTGCGTATTTTTTATTACTAGCTTTTATTTAACTTCACTTTTATGTTCGGGTCAAATCTTGCAACTCAATTTTGACTAACCTCTAGATATCCAATTGAATTCAAATTTGGTATGCGATTATAGTTCCTGTGACAATACAATATGGTATTATTAGGCACCCCCTGGAGGGGGGAAAACGCCTAAGTTGGTCCGATTTCAACCAAAATTGGTATACGGGGGTTTTTGGGGATAAGGAATACGAATTTTAGATAACATTTTCAAAATTCAATGTGGTGGATTCAAGATGGACGATTTTAAGTCATGTTTGGCTAACCAATTTTAACTGAATTATACACATCCGCCTGTCTTCAAATTTGGTATGCGGTTAAAGTTCCGGTAACAATACAATAACTTGGTAACTTGGTGCGGGGAAACACCTAAGTTTGTCCGATGTCAACCAAAATTGGTATACGGAGGTTTTTGGGGATAAGGAATACGAATTTTTGATCAGATTTTGAAAATTCAATATAGCGGATTCAAGATGAACCAATTTTAACTGACATACACATCGGATTGTCTTTAAAGTAACGAGGGAAGAGGAGGAGGAAAAAGATTTAGTTTGTTCCACTTCATTCGGACATCCAGAAATTAATCAAAAGTGAGTTGTAAGATTTGACCCGAACATACAAACTATAGAGCTGAAGTTAAATAAAAGCTTGTAATAATAAACTTCATGTTTTCTGATTTTGAGAGAAAAGTTGAGGGGGGAATAAGTTTTGATTCAAAGCTGCGGTTTTATAAATTTAAGCTTGGTGAGGGTGTTGATGTATATTCATAACAACTAAGACTGTTACTAATATGCAGTTGTTATATTTAAAATAACAAACTACATCCAAATATTACAGGGAATTTTGACGAAAAAGATTTCTATCGACCTTGCTATTCTTGAGGCTATATGCCTAATGTGCCCCTAAAAATAACCAGTGCCTGCGTCCATCACGCCTGGGTCCCAAAGAATGTCTGAGCTTCATTCATTTGAGATTTAATAACCAGTCCCTTCTATGATGTAGAGTTCGCACTATTTACGTTTATGTATTGGATCAACACTTGCGGCCCTCACCATATCTAGTACACTGTGATCAACTGTCTTACGATACCAATAACAAAATGGCAAAAAAATGGTTCAAAAACCCTCTATTATAATCAATACTAATAACAAAATTTAAACTAAACGAAATCGAAAATTTTTTGAATGAGGCCCTGTCCATATGGCCAGGAATCTAGGAAGAAACAAAAATATTAAACGTCAGACTGAAAATTGTCGTTGACAGTTGACGTCAATCAATGTGTATAAAGCCTTTCTAATAAACCTAACTTTGATGGAGTTTTCGCGTCTCTCTTTCATCAAAATATGTCATACATACTGGGACAGGGTCTATACTGCGTGCTATTTTTAAAGATTTTAGAGGTAACTTCTATTTAGTTTGACATTTTAAGCCACCCATACTACGTATGGAGGCTATTTAATTGGGTTCGGCAAAAAAATTTATCTTTTCACTAAAAACTAGATATTTGGATCAAAAAATTGTCGTACCGATTTTTATTAAATTTGGCACCAGGCGATGAGCTGGTGTGTGATGGGGCTAGAGTTTGGAAAGAGGGTAGGAAAAAAACTCACGAAACGTAACAGCTATAACAAAACACGGTTTTCATATTTATTTACGTGCCTGCTGGCTCCATTTATTTTAGTTCCCTATGCCGTACAAATACAGGGTTCCTAAGATTTTCCTTAGGGATAGGATTTCAATAAATTAAACAGAAATGGCATAAAAAGTTCTGCGCGCACAAAAGAAACAGGTATATTGAGCAATGGTGCCAGTTTGTTATTATCTCCGGACTGCTTTCATGAGAAAAAATTGTCGCCACTCTTTCATTGTGCGCATAAAACATAGTTGCAATAATAACCGTTGACAAGATGTCTGCAAATTCCGCTAGATGGCGGCCACACCATGAGATGATCGAGGAAAAACTAGATGTTTTCAGGTCCAAACCACAGCTTTTTCTTGCTTAAAGGAGGCGGCAGGGTCCATTACTTACGATACTGAGCGATAAACTCGTGAGGTTGTTAACATTAGAAAGAAATATCTTCGCTTTTAATTAAATTTCTTTCCATTCTGTTCTACTAGTGACATCTATCCGGAAACGGCCAAACCATGCAGCTAGCACTAGCAGCCAAAGAAATCAATAAACGGCGCTGTTTTTCCTGCAGAGCTTTTTACTTGCGATATTATTGATTTTAAATAAAGCTGGCCCTACACTACATTTGATATTTTCGAGGTGTTTTATGACATGATCTCGAACCAATTCTTCGGGAGGGTAAAAGCGAAAAATAAGGGGCTGCCAATATTTATAACACCCAAAAAGGGGTAAAAGATTTATTTTGCTCTTTTTTTTTACGAAAAACTTGAGTTCTGCCACTTTTTTTTATTTTTTTCTTCAACTTTCTCGAAATTTTCGTTATACCGTGGAAAAAAAATATTTCTCCCATGGTCATACTCTACTTTTATTCGAAAAAATTTAGAAACAGAGACGGGATCAGTTTTCCTAAAACGGGGGATCTTGGTTTCGAGTGAGAAGATAAAGGGCGCCGCAGGCAAAAATTTTTCAATTAAATTAGCCGAACGCAAAAATGTTAGAAAAACAAAGCACGAAATAAAAATGGCGCCGCTTACAATTTTTGTTTCAAAAATTACGTAATTTCGGGAACGCAAAGAAATAGGTCTAAATAGTATAATTTTTAAGAAAAAAATATCAATTTTCTCGCTCTCCTCCACTGGGACTACAGGGGCCGTGTGAAAATAAGTGAAAAGTTTTTTTTTTGGGAGGGGGGGTAGTGGTCTTGAAATCGTTACTTAATATTAGGGGAGTGGCGTGCCAAACCGTTACAAAACATTACATAGGGAGGGGATCAAAAATTGGTAAAATCACCGTTACGTAATTTGTGCACGGCCCCACATCTGACTGTTCCTCCTTTTTGATTTCGAATCAAAGAGCAAAACCCGGGTTGGACGTTCGAAGGCGTCAACCCGTCCTATTTGCTTGATAAAGTTTCTACGGAAATATCTCAGTCGATTTCTCCGGCCGTGTATGAACGCTTTAGGTTAGGCATTTGCATGTATCTCAGTCCCCAGCCTGTAAACAGTGCGTAAGGACAATGGTTACAAAATGAAAAGCCGAAAAATATTTTTTTTACGATATCTTTCATCAGTTTGGTATTAAAGTCAAGCAAAAAAAATTTTTATTCCAGTCCTAAAGGTATGAAAATGGAAAACATTAGAAAACAACAACCTGGAATGGATTTACTACGTGTAAGATGTAGTGACAACATCGCCCCATGCCCATCCTTTTCTGCCTAATGTGCTTTTCTGTTTGTCTGCGTCTTATACACGGCTGCTTGGCCCCCTAAGGAATTGCTTAGGAACCCTGTTTAAGTTCAAATGTATTTTTAAGCAAATATCAAGGCGAAATCACAGCCGTAACATTTCTAATATTTCCCTTGATGAAAATTAACTAAAAATAGTATAATTTTTTTAAAAAACAACACCTTTATATGTAATTTATTTTGACCAATCTATACACCGACACAATAATGCAGACGAATCAACTTAACCATCAATATCAAAAAGGAAAGAAATTCTTGCACACCTTGCCATACCGTCAAACCGCATCCGATAGCTTTTAGTCTAGTACAAATATTTAAAAAAAGCTATATTCTAGGGTAAACAATGAAAGGCGTTCTTTGAATAATAAGTAAATCTATTAAAGATTTACTTCAAAACTTTCCTCGCAGTAAAAAATATGTCGATTTATCAAAATATGCAAAATCAATCCCGCTAAATACAAGAAAATTTAATTATAAAACGGTTCACTATAAAAACCGCAATTCGTTTATCCCATTCAATATAAAACTTATTGTTTTAATCAAACCATTATTCGTCAAACTTCTTCTCATCAAATCTATTCAAAATCAAACCCGGAATTCGTAAAACGGTTGTTTCACAAAACAAATTTCTATTAAATTATTTGCATTCGCCAATAAAGCATGAACATGACGCGTGTTCTATCTCTGTCTGTTGTTGGCGAAGGAGCAATTTGGTTTGACAAATTCCGGGTTTGATTTTGAATCGATATGATAAACAATGTTTCGATTAAAAACTAAAAATTTTTTATGAACTTTCAAATGACGTTCCTAAAAATTAGCACCTGTCATCGCAAATGTCAAATTTTTACATTAACTTCTTTATTTTAAATAGAACATGATTCCATAAATATATATTATGATGGATTTACCTTGGATGGTTTTCGAGTAAAAGAAAAAAATACTTTCCATTAAGAGTAATGCATTGAACGAAGAACCAGCGCAATAGCATTATTAATTTTATTACAATTTTGTTCAATTTTAAGCAATTTTTTGTCAACAACATTTCAAACCCGTAAGAAATAGCATGTTTGTCAAATTTACTCAAAATTTTTGCCTACGACGCATTTAAGGCCTAATTTTGAAAAAAATCTGCAATTGAAACTAGATCGGCCAGGGAATCCGCCCTTGCTTTTAACAATAAATATTTTCGTTTCCGCCCCCACCCCTCCCTTCAGTGCAAAAGCTCAGCTCTCCCACTTTTAGGGGCCGCGAGACGCCGCTAACCCCATCAGTAAAAATCAATAGGTAGCTACGCAATTTTTAAAAATTTGCAATAGGTAGATTTTTATTAAATGACAACCCCTCCCCCCCAGAGCCGATTTCTGGCTATTGCACTGCAAATGACACTAATGACAGTATTTTAAATAGAAATTGGTGTCTTTTATTTCTCTCGCTAAAGAGCGGTAGCAAAAATTTCATCAAAAGCCCCCCCCCCCCGCCCCTTAAAATCTAAGATGGCGGAAAGAAGATTTTTGGATTTTTTTTTATGAATTCCTAAAAAAGCTCTGTTTCTGCCACGCAGAACGAGATACGAATCATTAAAATCGTTTAAGTGGTTCCCAAAAAAATTAAAAAAATTTCCATCAGTGTTTTACGGATTATGCGATTGCCGTCTCAATTGTCTGCCTACATTTTCTCATAAATTCATTATTAAAAAACCGATTTCAATGAAATAAAAGGCATCATGGCGAAAATCGATTGTTTTTTAACCACTGTTATTGAAATTTTCCGCCATGTTGAAATCCAAAATGGCGGACAGAATCAAATTTTATTCGTAGCAAAGTTCTGCTTTCAACGAGGTATAAATCATTAAAGCTGGTTTAGTGGTTCTTAAAAAAATAATTTTTGGTTCCATCACATTTTTTCAGATTATACGATTGCCTTCTCAATTCCGTCTGCATTAATTTCCTCATAAATTCATCATTACTGAACCGATTTTAATTTAATAAAAAGCATTATGACAAAGATCGATTGAACTTTAAAGACCACTATTGAAATTTGTCGCAATTTGTAAAGCCAAGATTGCGGACAAAATCAAATTTGATCCTTCAAAATCGCTCGATTATTCTTACGTTTCGAGAAGCTTTTCGACTTTTTTTAAATTCGTAAAAAAGCTCTGTCTCCGCCGCGTATAACTAGCATTTTTTTTTATTCTTGATTTTTGTGAGCGATCGGTTGTTACCATGATGCTTTGTATTTCATTAAAATCGGTTTAGTAATAATGATTTTATAAAGAAATCAATGCAGATGCAAGAGTCTAAAATGCAAACAATCGTTAAGAAACCACTGATATCTTAAGAACTACTAAGGCGATTTTCGTTATGCATAGCGCGGGGCATGGCAAAAATTAATATAAATTCAAAAAAAGGTAAAAAAATTACTCGCAACAAAAAAAAGAGCGGCTTTTTTAAATGGTGACAAATTTCAATGGCGATCTTTAGAGAGAAATCGATTCTTACCATGATGTTTTTTATTTTATCAAAATCAGTTCAGTAATAATGAGTTTATGAGGAAACAAAGGTTAAAACAAAAATTAATTTTTTGAGAACCATTAAACAGATTTTAATGATTTGTACCTAGCTATGCGCGCTGGAGAAAGGGTATTTTTAGGTTCTTGAAGCTTAAGAATTGAAGAAATAAATTTAATTGTGTCCGTCATCTTGGCTTGCAATATGGCGACAAATTTCGATAGTGATCTTTTAAGAGTTTTTTATGAGAATTGAGACGGCAATCGCATAATCCGTAACACTGATTGAAGATTTTTAATTTTTTTTGGGAACCACTTAACCGATTTTAATGATTCGTACGTCTGCGTGGCTGAAACCAAGCTTTTTTACGACTTCATAAAAAAATTCAAATAATTTCTGTAACATAAGATTAAACGAGGCTCTTTGAAGGGTAAAGTTTGTTTCTGCCCGCCATCTTAGATTTTAAGATGGCGGAAAAAAATATCTCTAATCAAAGTCTTGCTCAATTCCCTGAAAAGAACAGTTTGTTGCGGTAAAATCGGTTGTATGGTTGAAAAGTTATAACGGAAAACATTTTGTCCGGTTTTATATGGCCCACCCGGTAATAGTTTTTAATTTGAAAACATAATTGATTTCAGCAAGCAAAAATGCTTGGGAGAAAAATCTTGTTGATCAGTGAATTATCGGAGAGTGAGATACTCTCAGAGTTGTGCCAAAATTTAATCCATTTTCAAGATCGCAAGTCGAAAAACATTGTTGTTGGCGTTCGTTGCCTATTCCTATCAAGTTCTTGTAAGCAAACAAAAAAAATAGACCGCGTTATAAATGGGTCTGTTTGATCAGGACCCATTAAAGCAAACTTGGACAATTTTTTTAAATCGGTAGTATAGGTACGTAAGCGTGCTCGATGAACAATATGTCAGGAAAAAAAGCTGTATTTGTTTTTAAAGATGTATGTTTAAATGCACATTTTATGCGCCTTTTACTTCACTCGTTCGTTAAAGAGACAGTTGTCCTTTTTTAAAAGAAAATTTGTGTAGTCGTTAAGAAATGATAGGGTATCGAAAAAGGCAAAACTTGCCTTTTTTTAAATTTCTGAGAAATCTATCCTTATTTAATAATCAATACTTTTATCTAATGAGGAAAGTAACGTAGATACGTTTTATAAATTTTACTGTTTAAAAAAAAGTACATGGTGTATCGAAACATCTGTAGTTTTCAAGATACAGGGTCCCCAAATGAGCAATTTTTTTATATCTTATTTAAAAAACGTGAAAAAAAAACGTAGCTTTGCAGAGTCACACGTCATAATAAGAATATTTTACTAAAAAAATCAATGTTACTAAAATTTTAACGAAACCGCTTGTGTTTCTAGTGTTTCTTTTAAAAATTTCAAATTAAAAGGGATCTCTTGAACTTTTCTCTTGTGTTAAAGAGACCTTCTCTGTTAAACATAACAAAACACATCTTGGTATACATTCCAGAATCTTTCTGGATCGCAATAAATTGAAAAATCGTTTGGAACTATAAACTTTTTTTGGAATGTCTATTTACTAGTACTTCCACTTTTAAAACTTTTTTAATTTGCCATCACCCATTAAAAGGTTATCCAATATGCAAAATAAGTATGAGAATACTTGGCAAAAAATCAGTGTATGTCTAAAAACTATATTTTTTTTAAAATCGCTAACAACAAATGTTTTTCGACTTGCGATCTTGAAAATTGATTAAATTTTGGCACAATTCCTAGAGTATCTCACTCTCCGATAATTCAGTGGTCAAAAAGATTTTTCTCCCAATCACAAAAACGCCTAATTCTGAAATCAATTATCTTTTCAGAATTTCTTCAACACCCTTGGTTTTTATATTCCAGTATATTCGCTTGTCCAACTAAAATATGTCCAATATAAGAAGCATTTTACATAAAACCTGTGCAAGGCAATGATATTTAATTATTTCTGTAGTGCAACAGTAAATTTTTAAAAGTATAAATACAATAATAGGTATTTACGTCACTAGACCGGAAAATTGGTCTTCACAGGTCGACGCAGGACATTTACAGGGCCAGTCGCAGCCGAGTCCTGTAAACCTGCGGAGACCTGTAAAGACACTTTCCGGTCGTGTATCGTACCTACTTTTTTTTTCAAACGATCAGAAAAAACATTTTAGTACCTATCACAACGCCTAGCCGTGTTGCTTAATTTATGAGTCCCCTGATGTTTTCTGCTTCTTGTTGGCTAGATAAAGATAAAACTAAACAAAAACAAGTAAAGTTCTGTGGTTAGAAATCAGTTGTGCAAATTTGTAAAAAGCATTAAAAAAATTATAGTGTAGTGCCTATTAGCTTCACACAGCTAATTCAGCGATGACTGACGACCAGTTATGGCCGACCATGGCCAACTAATCAAGCAAAATCTTCAAAAACCGTGTTTTGAGAAAAATGAATTTTAAGATATTTTTTTGCCTTATTATTATTTTTGATGCTAGCGCCATGATTTTCGAAACCAAGGTAAATTTTATATCGAGGATTACCTGGCAGTATTGAAAATGAGGAATTAGGTTACAGGTCACCTGAACGGTTTTACCATGATTGGTTATAATGGTAATATTTAGATGTAAATTAAAGCAATTCTTATTTTTTTATCATTTTTATCACATTAACGAGATTTTATGCAAAACTTAAACGTCATAAGAACGTTATTTCGCGTTTTTCCTCTGTAAAGTCTAAAAAAAACCTGCATATATATGATTTTGACACCAATGAATCTCCGTGACTAACAAAGATAGAGACAAACTAAAAATAGCAGCATGTTGAGGATGAAAAAAGCAGTGTTTTCAAAGGTACAAAGCTAAAACCGTATATGTGCTCATATACGGTTTTCTCTTTTTAGGCAAGAAATAATAATAAAAGAACTCATACAAGGCAGTTTTCTAGGTTTATTCTTTATTTACCTATATTAGGGATATTTTGAAACGCTTATTTGACACTTCGTAGTGGTTGTGGTAATTATTGCGTCTGCGCAATAGCTAAACGTCATTCTGTAGTGGTAATTAACCACTACCACTGCCATAAGCTACGAATCCATTTCGTTGTGGTTGTGGTTATTTTTCTGGTAAGTTTTAGAGAATTTTGGCGTAGTTAATTTTAAAAATAATAAAATATTATCAGGTTTCAACATATAAAACACTTATTTAGTAAAATTAGGCAAAATTTTTTATTTTTTTTTCATCTCTAAATTTTTTTACAGGTGACAGTTTTTAATGTGTTCCAAAAACTCTGGTAAAATCGATGAGTGGTAGTGGGTGTTAAACACTACCACAGCGGCTGTTAAAGTTGTCAAAATTTTAGGCGTTCCATTTTTGTAAACAAAACTTTTGAAATAAATTTAAAAGTTTTTTTAGAAGTGTCAAAACTGCCCAAAAAAACAAAAGCAAAAAGGTGTCAACAAGAAGTCATAGCCAACTTGGCCAAAAATGGGACCGGAAAATGATCAAGGGACCGAAAAATTAAACAAAAAGGTCCTTTCTTGAGAGTGGAAATATTTCGAAAGAAGACGCCTTGTAATGTAGAGCTTTCCGTACGAAAAATCGTACGGAAAGTGGCTATTTTCCAGTCGTTTGAGAATAACATATATTTAAGTATATTTATGACTTTGTACTTTATTTATTCATGCTTTTATACATTTCTCGAAAAACTATAAAAATTTTAAAAATCCCAAAATACGTAGTTTTGTTGGCAAGGGGGGCATATTTTATCTATATTGGAATTTTTGTAGAATGCTTTCCTTTCAAGAGGTGAGCTTCACCCCCAAAATTTAAAAAGGGAAAGTGGATCAAATGATAATTTATGCCTTTTAGTGTATAGGCATTTTCAAAAGAATACTGCAAAAATGGTATATTTTTTTATATTTCGCATAGTAATATCTAACACCAAACGCTAAATTTCCAGTCGAGGGTCTCCCATTTTCCGATCCCAGAAACAAAGATGGTGCTGTCAAATTTAGGAAAAAATTAGATTTCCTTGTTTTTGAAAAAATCAAGTGAAAATTAGCCAACTTATAGTAAGGAGGTCCCACTTAATCCAAAAATATTTAAAAAAAAGTTGACACATGTCACTTGAACACAAAATGGCGGTCAGATTTCAAAAATTTAGTTTTTAAATTTTTTTGTTTACTTAACTTATTTTTAGTGGAAATAAAAAATCTTTTTTTGATGATCACAATAGTCTCCATACTATGTATATGGATAGCTAAAAATAAGGTTCATAAGGTTACAAAGATGGCGCTTGATATGTCAAAAATATAAGATATAATTTTTATGTTTATTTATTTAATTTTTTTATTTTTATTTATTTTATTTTTATTTATTTATTTATTTTTATTTATTTATTTATTTTTATTTATTTATTTACTTTTATTTTTATTTAAAAATATAAGAGACCTTATTAACCCAGACATATATTTTTTCTTAGAACGTACCATTAGCATTGAGTTCGTCTCTGCTACGATTTTCAAAAAGTTTTGATTTGACATTTGGTATTCAAAGTAGCGATATTTACACTAACGTCATGAAAGTCACCTTTTAAATTTGTAATATATATATATTAATTAAGCTGATATATTAAGTTTTATTCTGTCATATGCACACTTTTCTGACTTTTAATTTGAATGTTATGTATGTTAGTAGTTGGTATGGTTTTTTTGTCCTATTTATAATTTTGTTTCTTTGTATGTGGCCGTTTTTTTTTATTTCAGATGTGTAAGTACCTAAACAAACATTTATTTATCTAAACTGTTATGTATAAATTTTAAACAAAATTAAAGTGCACTTAACATCTTAGAATTTGACAACTTCAGAAAATTTTAGTTTTAATATAATTTGACCTGTCTTAATCCGTACACTTGTAATGTAAACCTCATTGGACAAATAAATTGAATTTTAAATTTTGAATTTTTGAATTTTGAAATATATCAATTTATATGAAATCGAGGAGGGGAGGCTTATTTTAAAAATCGCAAAAAAATACATACAGGGTGTCCCAAAAGTTCGAGTCCACCCTAATATCTCCAAAACCAAAAGAGGCGGAGAAGTAAAATTTCACAAAATTAGATGGTTTGCAAAAAAGTATCTTTTTGGATGCTAATAATCGCACCCGTCATTAAGGACGCAGAGCTAGGGAGGCGACGATACTTTTTTAAATGAGATACCCTGTAATTTTGGAAAATTTAAATAGAGCTTCTCCTTCTGTTTTCAAGAACACCTAATATGTTACTTTTTTCTCTAACGGTTTTTAAGTAAAATGGGAAAATCATCTCCATAAGACCAATGAGTTAAACAAGAAAACAGATATTCAGTGATTCTTAGTCTAAATCATTGCTTTTATTTAAAAGTTTTTGTCATTTTATTTAAAACCCGTTAGAGAAAAAGGTAACATATTAGGTATTTTGGAAACAGAATGAAAAGCTCTATTCAAATTTTAGAAAATATACAGGGTATCTCATTTAAAAAAGGTATTGTCTCCGCTCTAGCTCCGCACCCTTAATAAGTGATAAAAAAGATACTTTTTTGTAAACCATCTAACTATGTAAAATTTTACTTCTCTGTCTCTTTTGGTTCTGGAGATATTAGAGTGGAATCGAATTTTTAGGACACCCTCTATACGGCGTCCATACTCGAAACATATTTATATATTTGACCAAACTATTTTACTACCTTATGTTTACATATTCATCCACTTTTTCAGGCATACATATTTTACATATTTTTAACGAAGTTAATGATTTTTCCAAATGTGACAAGATTTCGTTGGGATTTCAACGAATTTTAAAATTCAAATCACCTTTTTCCTTAATATTTTCACCTGCGGCACATTTTTTTTCTTGAATCCCCTAGGTTTTGGTGGAGCTGCATCTGAATCAACATGAAGATAGTAATAGGGTAAGTTCATATCAAATCAATTATTGGTTGGACTTTCTCAACTTTGATTTTTATAATTTTTGGCCATTAAGTTGCAAAAATTAAAACTAAAATTTTTTTTACCATGGCTCGACAATCATTTTTAGAGGATTTTGACTCATGGATTGACAAGTGTCAAAGAAAATTATACGGGCGTTTTTCTTTTTTTCCAACAAGGTGCTACAAGTGGAGTTGTATGTGAATACACCCCTTTCTAAGGGCCCGTTCACAAAATTTTTGGTCGAAAATTTTAGTTGACGTGTTGTAGGATTTTTCTAAAAAACAATTTTTTAAGCCGCTGCGGCCAATATTCCATCTAAAGTCTCCACCCTGTATATTATAAAATTAGAAACCAACCATTTATTGTTGTATCATATGATCAGGAATGGTATTTAACACTAACTGTTAAATATCTTTATTATTTTTCGTATAGCAATGTTACATTGTACGTCTTTATATTTATTACGTTTATTATTTAGTAACCTAACAATGTCTTATATCATGTTATTTGTGATCTTTCAGACAACAAAATTTACTTTACTTTAATAGGTATTTATTAACTACCTAAAATTATTCTTTCATATGAAATTAATCAACAAAAGTAAATAAAAACGGAAACTACAAATTAAGAGAAGGGGCTGCACTGCAGCTGCCGGTGGCGGCATGGAACGTCGCGACGCGTCGCCTTAAACTGTTTTAATATTTTGTTCAATGTAGTTTTAAATCCTATTCCAAACCCACACTTATTTAAAAATAAATCATTTAAACTCTGGCGTAACCCGCTAGAAGCACCGTTCCGTTTAAAGAATCCACCCTGTATATATATATATATATATCTAGATTTATATATATATATATATATATATATATATATATAAATATATATATCTAGATTTATATATATATATATATAAATATATATATCTAGATTTATTGGACTATTACTGCATTTTTTCTTCTAGGATACAGTAAGTAAGGGGGTTGCTTAGGTTTGGTGTGTTGGGTTACCAAATTTCAGTAAACGTTATACGTCTTGCGCGGTAAACGTGTGCGGTATTGAATCTGGGCGGTAAGTTCTTGCGCGCTAGGGAACGACGCGATAAATGCATGCGCGGTAAATTTTTTGTGTTTTAGGCCGCGCATCCTTTCTGAAGGTATTAAACAGCTTTAAAGTATGGGATTATTTTGAGTCACTTTGGATTTTTAAAAACTGTTCAGTGCTTGAGAAAACCCACTCTTGTGAAATTTCGTTGCTTTGACACTACCTACCTGGCCTGCCTAATAAAAAAAAATCTGAAAACGAATTTTGAATAAGTATAAAAAGTACTACTACGTTCGCCTACTTTAGCTGGTGGGACAAAAAAAAGCCTAAATTTTGTTGACCAGTGAATCGGACACTCGGCATCATTAAAAGCGTTTAAAAGTGCAAGTCTTAAATTTAATATTATTTTTTTTTTAGATTTTGGAACTTAACCCCTCAAGCATCTCGTAATTTCTAACAACAATAAAATAAATACAAATTTACTTCCAAAATATTAAAAATATCTCTAAAAAATTAATAAATAACTTATAATAGCTCTACCAAGAAAGAATAGAGAAACTATTTATAGTTCAGCTTTCGCGTTGCCCGCGATATCCCAAAATAAAAAAGTGGCCTCAATCCAAGTCAAACCCTATCAAATTTTATCCAAACCGGTTCAGCTGTTTTTACGTGATTGACAAACAAACAAACACACGCACACAAACTTTCGCATTTATATTTCCTCTATAACTGGAAGCATCCAAAGCTACGTTATGATTCGAATCTCTTCTAAAACCCCAAATTAAACATCATCCGGAAATGGAAAATAAAAATCTAACCTTTTATCAAGACAATAAAAATGATTATCTCTTAACAAGTCAAAGTTAAGAGTCGCTTTTAAGCAAATTAAAGAGGTCCATAGGTCAAGTCGGATGAACCTTTTGTGATCTTTAGTTCCTTTGGTAAATTTTAAATTGGATGATTAGGATAGATAGAGTGACTGCGTAATTCTTGTTATTTACACTTTCTGGTAATTGAAATTTAGACAGTAGGTACTTTTAGCTTGTTTCAAATTTCTTCACTTATCTGTATCGGTATAGGAGATACGTCTACGGAAAGTCCATATGAAAAAATAAGACACTTAAAGTAAATATTTCAACGCATCGGTATCGGTATATGTAACGCGTTCGAAACAAAGTCAAAATACATTAAATTTTTGACTTTTTTATGCGATTTTCGAACGATGCCCGCCTTTTTGAAGGTTGCGATGACAGAAGTGCTGATTAAAATCGTTGCGTATGTTCGTGAGTCCGTAACGATACGTACATTCTTCCGTACGCAACGAGATTCTGTCATCACATCCGTCAAAGAAGCAGGCATCGTTCGAAACATGGCATAAACAAGTCAAAATACACTACATTTTTCACTTTTTTATGCGATGTTTCGAACGATGCCCGCTTTTTTGAAGGGTGCGATGACAGAACTGCCGATTGAAATCGTTGCGTATGTTCGTGGGTCCGTAACGATACGTACGTCCTTCCGTACGCAACGAGATTCTGTCATCACACCCGTCAAAGAAGCAGGCATCGTTCGACACAGGGCATGAGCAAGTCAAAAATGTAGCGTATTTTGACTTTGTTTCGAACGCGTTAGGTATACGGATACCGATGAAAGGTGCGATGACAGAACTTCTAACAGCAATCGATGCGTGCGTTGGGATGGACGTAACGATACGTCAGCTTTTGTGTCATCGCACCCGTCAAAAAAGCGGGCATCGTTCGAAACATGGCATAAGCAAGTCAAAAATGTAGTGTATTTTGGCTTTATTTCGAACGCGATACGTATACCGATACCGATGCGTTGAAATATTTATTTTAAGTGTCTAATACCTTTTGGCTGTTTGGGACAAAACTTATCGATCGGGCGTAACTTGTTGACTTGAAACTTTTGTCGCTAATTTTTTTGAAAGATTAAAGTTAAACTACTGAAAAATTTATACTGTAAAAGTTTGTTCCGTTTCTCGTTTTTGTCAAGCGCTGATAAGGGCAAATCACATTGTTTCGGCCTCTCGTGCCATCGTTATGAAAGGTACTGTGTGTTAAAAAATTTGAAATATTTTCATTAATGCACAGTAAACACAGGTAGCGTAACAATATTCAAAGACTTAAAGGCCTCTACACAATCATCCCTGTACTTAAGAGCCGCCTGCAATCACTCCGACAGCTTGTATCTGAATCCTGAAAGCCAACTCGGCATGCGAAGTTAGTGTGAAAGATAGATTTACGCAAGAATCTTAAAAAAAAGTTACTGTTTACTGTTCAGTGTATTTTTCTTTCATAAAAAACAATCAAAAATTACTGCAAGCAATTAATAAGTCAGTCAACTGATAAAACGAAAAAATAAATATTTGAATATTGAAATTGAAGCATTAAGCCTACAAACTAAAAAAAATACGCCTTTGGAAAACAGTTGTGATAAATTGGAAGGTGAGCACATTGATTTGAAAAAAAAAAGAAAAAGCAACTTGCTAATTGTTGGCTTGGAAGATCTCGAAAGGAAAACCCTTATAAATAATACCATTGACTTTTTAAACAGTCAACTGAAGGACACTGTAGCGAAAAATGCTATAAATATAAATAATATATTTTCAATTAAAACCTGTTACATACAATAAAATTCGAGATTTTACAGAGAGACATTATAGTTATTCCACTCAAAAGACCAAAAAACCGCTGGAGATTCAACAAGAGGTATAAAGTAGTCATCCCAGACAGGGAACTATGGCAGAGTGAAAACCTCCGCGAACAGTTCGAGGAGAACGCTTGATTTGCTACACCGACGGGTCCAAACTGTCGGAGAAGCAAACCACAGGATCAGGGGTTTACGTAGAAGACCAGGATGTTCGAAAGAGCTATCCACTCGGAGAGCAAGCCACGCTCTTTCAGGCAGAGGTGTATGCCTTAATAATGGCTGTAACCATGGAGGTAATAAAGAACGGTACGGAGGAGCATGTTTATATATGCCCCGACAGCCAATTGGCCCTAAAGGCACTAAGGGCGCCCAAGATCAATAACACCCTGGTGGAGGAATGTGCGGATGCACTAGAATCCTTGGGAGAGAGCAAACAAGTGACACTTATGTGGGTACCGGGACATATATGCCGGGGAACGAGAAGGCCGACGAGCTCGCCAGGATCGGGACAAGCAGCCAGTATGTAGGGCCGGAACCACTCCTAGGAACAACCAAGAGGCAATTGCAATGTCGACTCAATAAATGGGCCAACGATGCCTTGGCGACCGCTTGGAGAGGAGGAACAGGATGCATACAGACCAGGGACTTCGTGAAGGGCCCGGATGTAGCCAGACAAAAATTGCTTCTGTGGAGATCATGAAGGGACGCTGGTCTGCTGACAGAAATCATAACAGGTCACAACCGACTAAGGAAGCACATGACCCGGATCGCGGTGGAAAATGACTCGACCTGCCGGGCCTGCGGGCGGGAAGAAGAGACATCTCGACATGTTATAGCGAATTGCGAGGCATATCAGAGGACGAGATACCAGGTATTCGGTTCCCCGACCCTGGATGAGGAGGACCTGCACACGCTCAAATGGGATAAAATACTGGACTTTGCAAAAAGAACAGTAAAACCAAAAAAGCAGACTGCCAGGCCAGTGGTGCAGACGGCGGACTAGGGGCAGGCTCGGGGTAAGGCAGAAAGGGCCAGGGAGGCCTACTTGCCAGGCTTTGCGCCGCCCCTTCTCTACTACTACTACTACTACTACTACTATTCCACTCACAAAGCTATTTAATGAATGCATAGAAAAAAGTATATTTCCTGACATCTTTAAAGTCTCTAAAGTTATACCATTACATAAAAAAGATAATAATCCGAATAATTTCAGACCTATTTCAGTTATCCCAATTTTAGGTAAATTTTTTAAAAAGGCTTTACAAAATCAAATCACTGATTATTTTGAAAACAACAATCTCTTCTGCGTTACGCGATTCGGATTTCGGAAAGGCGTCTCGACAGCTTCTGCTATTGATAGGCTGATTCACCTTGTTAATAGTGGTTTTGAGAGGCGTGAGCACGTTTCGGCTCAGTTTCTTGACCTCACGAAAGCTTTTGATTGTGTTTCACATAACATACTACTAACCAAGCTTCTTTTTTATGGATTTACAAATGACAGTTATAACTTAATTCAATCGTACTTGCCTAGAAGATCGCAGTTTGTGTGGTTTGCGAGAACAGACTCTGAAATTCTGCCAGTTCAACTTGGAGTGGTTCAAGGGTCAGTGCTAGGATCTGTTTTATTTTTAATATTTGTTAATGTTGTTTTACACTTCGCTTGACATTGAAACCAACTTGAAAATATTGCTTCAAGAGCTCTTGATTTATTAAAAGATTGGTTTCTGTCCAACAAATTAAGCCTTAATGATCAGAAAAATAAACAGATACAGATTCTGAGAAACTTATAAAGTTCTTGGGGGTTCATCTGGATGCAAAGTTGACATGGGAGGATCATATAAGGCATCTAAGTGATAGACTGTCCAGAAGCATTTTTTGCTAAGATCAGTCTCTCAGGAAGTAAGTCAAAAGACATTGATTACTTGCTATTATGGACAGTTACATTCATTACTGTCATATGCATTGTTGGCATGGGGTCATTCTGCCCATGCGGAACTCGCTTTTAGGTTTCAAAGACGGGCTGTGAGAATAGTTGCAGATCTTAAGTACATGGAAGACTGCGTGCAATATTTTAAATCATTAAATATTCTGACCCTTCCGTGCCAATATATGCTGCTTTGCTTACTTTATATTAAAGAAAATATTTCTCATTTTTCTACACGCAGTGTTATCCATAATGTTAACACCAGAAACAGGAACAATATTGTTTTTCCTTACCAAAGAAGAAACCAGAAACAGAACAAATTACCACAGCATAAAACTGTACAATGCTCTCCCCGAAAATATTCGAAACCTGGATCTAAAATCTTTTAAATCTCCTTATTCGAGTATCTAAATTCAATTAAATTGGAATTGTTTTGTTCTATTTTTGAACTGTGATATGCGGCTCTTTTGAATCCTAAAACTTTTTAATTTTAATTTGTTTGTTTTGATTGTACCCATATCTTAGTATTTTAATTATTAACATTAAATTTTACTTAATTGGAATATTTCATATTGTGACTTTTTACCTACTTTAGTTAACCAATTAATTATTACTAAGATTATTTTTATTTCACACATATTACTTTTATTGTATTTTTGTTTGACTTGTGTAAGTGCAAAGGCACAATAACATCAATAAAGATTCTTGAATTAAAAATATAACTATGCCAGAATTGGTGACCTACATCAAAAAGATTCCCCATCTTTTTGATGTAGACCAAAAAATCTTACACGACAATCTTAAGCAAGCAAAAGTTCATAATAACTGGAGAAGAATATACAGCAACAGCATTTTTAGTGCTGTCTTGATGAAGTTCTCCTGGATAACAAAATAATATCTAAAAACATATTAAACTCTGCAGCAAAATCAAGCTGCTATGCGCTTAAGGTAATTTCTGACAATTTGGGACTAGCCATACCAAGATCTTTTTATTGTTGCTTAATCGAATCCCACTTTCAGTATAGTACTTCTTTTTGGGTAGGAGCTACTTGTTTCAAAGATTTTTTAAATTCACGAAAAGGTAATTTGAAATATATATCGGGCAAAAAGACAAGCCTCATGTTGTCCTTTGTTCCTTGGAAATAAGATATTGACATTGTGCTCCCTCTATATTCTGGAAACTAATGCTATTATAATTAGACCTAATTATATTATATAAACCAAACCTCTTGTAATAAGTATGTTGGTTAAGATACAATAAAAGTAAATAAATAAATAAATATATTCTGGAAACGGTTTGTATCTCGGTTTGTATGGTACACTAACTTGCAGATAAATTGCGTACATAGAAATTCAGGTGTCAGATGACTTTGCCTTTTTTTAAATGAATCTTCAATTAATATTGACATAAATCACAAGACTCAAAATATCTCTAGTACACATTTTTGCTGCAACTGAGGGTACATAAGAAAAATAGGAATGAGTTAATTTATGGTAATTACAATACAAGAAAACCTTTATTAATGAAGCATTCAATTCCTCACTCTCAACTAATTAAAAATTCCCTCAAAAATTTAGAAAAAAAGACTAAAACATTTTTGGTTAGAAAAGTTTATTATATGGATGTTAAGTTTCCAAATGATGAAGTCTGTCTTTTTTAGTTTATTTCGTTTTTGTAATCCACAATTTAATATTTTAAATCTGTTTCTTCTGTTTTAAATTTTAGATTACCTATATTATGTTTTTATTTATTATTACTTTTATCGATTATCGATTATGTGTTTAAACTATTAAATTTAAAAATGTTTATTTTATTTTTTGGTGCTTTCTTGTCTTATTACTTACCATTTTAAAGCTGTCTGACTTTTGGTACCTATTAATTTAATTTAATTTTATTTTGTTAAATTTCCACTTTACACTAATATGCATGTAATATTTTTAGCAATTTTATATTTCAAATGTGTATATTTTGTCTCTTTGTTTAAATTTTACGTTGCTTATGTCTTTTTTTTATGTCTCTATTTAATTTTTACTTTTTGTATAAATCACTAATAACTTTTATTTTATATTTTTGTACTTTATTATTTTGGATATTAACATTTTAAAGTTGTGTGACTTCAAACCCCTTTTGGTACCCTTTAATTTTATTTTTCAAATGTATGATTGCAGTTCAATCTTATATTTGTACCACAGGATAACCCCCTTAGATAAAATTAAGCAAGACTTTGTCAATGAATATAGTACTCACTCAGATAACAAAGCTAATTTTGAATTTAGCTCCCACATCCATCCCAAATATGCTAAATTATATTGACAAAGCTGATCTACCAAAGGCATTAAGTGAATCAAGTACACATTTACTAAAACTGGAAATGGTTTTTTTTGCCCAAAATTATACACAAATCCAAGAAGTTATAATTATGTACCATATAGTCTACATTGGACATTCTGAATGTTCCAAGAATATTCACGCACTCTTTTTGCAATTTTAGGTATAAATCTTGACTTACCCTGCAAATATATACTTAAAATTAAAAATGTAATTACATACACATTTTCCATAAAATCTGCAAAAATCATTTTTATCCAACCCAGTTTTCTTGTAAATGATCGTTAAGTTAGTAAAAAACGGCAATTTTGCTAACTTTACCATTAATTTCTGGCTCACCCTGTACAGATTGAGGGTATTGGCTCTTTGAATAGGTAACAAAATTTAAATTTTAAAGGAAATTTCTGAATGTATTTTTAGAAGGGTAAATAAATAAACACACCATTCTAGTTTCCAAAACACTCCAAATTATGTTTGAATCAAGGGAAAATTTTAATATGTATATATATAAAATTTTGTTTCCCCATTTATGCTCACTTTTTAATTTGAAAAATCTGGCAACCCCTGCACCCAACTCCACCACCTCTTTAAGCCTGTCTTGTCTGTAACAATGGAAAACTGGGATCCTAGTAAATTGGCTGTAGTTAAACCTTTCTAAGGAACTTTGTAAATAAGCTGTTAACTCATGTTTGTGACAGATCAAGAAAATATAATTTACAAATAATTGAAGTTTAGTCAAAAGAATTATTATTATTATGTTTTACCAAAAGGATGCAGTGTCACTGTGGCACCAATATGTCTATTGCTTATGGATTTTTTCACTTTTTTCCAATTTTATAATTCTTTGATTAATTCCATAATATCACAGAAAGTCAAAACCAAGGGAGTAAACAAACTTATCAAAAAAGTAAAGTTTTTCAATTAAAGAGTAAAGGGTAAGTATCCTTTAAGGTTACCCTTCCCTTCCATTTTTGATTGATATTTACATTTTAAAAAAGCAGGCTTTCATAATATAAATGTTTGCGAAAAATGTTGGTGCCAATAATATATGACAGCTATGAGAAAAGGTTAAGTAACAAAGTCGATGCATATGGTTGAAAGCCAAAATGTATTACCTAAATGCCCCTTTTTTCTGTAAATATTATATCAGAAGTTTCAATTTTAGGGTGTTTTAGTGTATTATAATAAGTTTTTAATGGTGTAAGTTTTCATAAAATTCAAGTTATGTACAGGCCACATTTTTTTAATTACACTTTAGACTGGTCTTCTGTAAATTTGAATGTACACCTAGTTCCCACCTATGCATTTCCCATGTGCGACCACCCTGACTCAAAAACCTCATCACGTGGTGCGACATAAACTTATTTAAGCAAATCTCACTTAAACCACATGATGCATATTTTGAGTCACAGTAGTCACACATGAGAAATGCAAAGATAGGAACTCTACCATTGTAATCCTTGAAATAGATTAGAAAGAAAATAAAAATATCTCCTATCATCTTAGCCAAGCACCATTGAATTTCTTAACATGTTTCTGGTTTGGATCATACCGAGGGGGTATTCACTAGTGTGAAATTTATGACGCGATTTCGCATTTAACATATTTTTCCTATGATTTCGCGCAATTTTGCAAGGATTTCGCAGACAAAATGTGACGCGATTTCGCGGAGTGGTTATTACCAGAGTTATTACCCCCTCGGATCAAAACTTAAAAAATACAGTACCCATTTATTTAGAAAACTTACCCAAATTGGTGCTTGAAGCCTGCCCCATCTTGATGGAATATCAGCATATATATATATTATCTTAATTAGTCTCTCATCACAGAAGCCTCTTTGGTAAGTATAATTTTTTTATTATTTTCGTTTATAGATAAACTGGTTATCGTTGTTCATACCCGACAAAATTTTATGAAAAAAGACATAAATATAAATATTAAATTAAAATCACAGCTGGATTAAAAATGTTCGTAATTGTTTAAAATAGTCAAAAACTTAAAAAATGCCCGAATTTTTTAGCAAAACAGCAACACACGTAAAGTTAGCCGCAGATACTTCAAAATTTAAAAACAGCTGATTGACCTTTTTTGATGGCATTTTCCTTTTGATGCATTGGTGCGCACTAAGTGTATCGCTGACCTTTTTTAGCTTGTATAAATAAAAAGGAAGAAGATACTATCAGTACGCACTGGTGCAGCAAAAAGAAATCGCTATGAGTTGCGACAACACTTTTGGACCGTTTTTGTGAGCTTAACATAGTTATATATGTTTTTTCTTTCTAAATGCATTCGTCTGAGAAAGATCCAGCATACTACACCTTACCAGAGGATTCGCGGATACTCCGTCGTAAATTTAAAGTCGCAAGCAGTTGCGACGTTCCCCCTACCGTCGCCAACCATTTCGTCGCAACCAACTAAGTCTCGAACATTTGCGTCGTGGATCTTTAAGTAGCATAGGAAATCGCAACGTCCCCACTACCATCGTCAACCATTTACTCGCAGACCAACTCGCGAACATATGCTTCGTGGACTTTTAAGTAGCATAGAACATTGCGAAGTCTCAACCAGCGTCGCCAACCATTTCTTCGCAAACCAACTCCGTCGCAAACATTTGCGTCACAGATTCGTAAGTCGTATAAGACATCGCCACATCTCCACTACCGTCGCCAACCAATTCGTCGCAGACCTGCAACTACGTCGCTAACATTTGCGTCGCGGCTGAGTTGGGTTGGGTTGGGTGGACGATGTGTCGAAAACCAAAAAATCGTAATGATACTTACGGTATATCCTACCGTCGTCGCAATAAGAATATACGGTAAGAAGAAAGAAAGAAGAAAAAATACTGCATCGCAAGGACACAATGTCGCAAAAATATCGTCGTAAAAACACAGCGTTGCAATGGCCGAAATCCTAAAAACTTACAACAATTTAGCGACAGCGTATTCATTTGACTTTATTTTTGCGGCGCTGTGTCCTTACGATGTACTTGTTGCTAACTTTATAGTTTTGTTTATTAGCTTTCTGATTTCTTTTGTAATAGCACATCCAGCAGCATAATTCGCTCCACTGGTCCCGATAACTTCTTAAAATTTGACACGCTAGTGAGACGCAATATCCTATGCGACTTACATCGTACGCCAACAATTTACCAAATTTTAATGAACTAAAATTATTCAATAACAAAAGCTGCGATTGCCCACCTAAGAGCATAAAGAAAACCCTAAAAATATTTTGGCATTTTTATTGATGCCCATCTTTGCTGGTATATAAATATAAAATTTGTGACTAACACAGTACCCACATAGCATTAAAAGTACATTTACATGCTAAGAACATGCGCTAAATGTACTTAAAAGAACATTCTTTTAGGTACATGCATAGCATGTGCTAATTATATAGCTCTTGATAAAATTATTTGTTCTACTTGTATAGCGTATGATATAAGTATATACCAATTAAAAATTTTCTTTTGTACTCGTGCTAAGCATATTCCAAAAGAGAACACAAAAAGTATATTTTTAAGAATATTTATAGTACATGCTAAGTATATACAAAACAGTATAAATATTTAGAAAAAATCAAATGCGTCTTATAACATTTCTGAAATCATTAAGATCATCAGTGAAACAATTCAATGAAGTACATATCCGTTTTACGCAATTATAATATGCTTACCGACCCTGTTTCAAAAATCACATCTAGTCGTATAACTCCATACATTTTCAAAACAACTCCAAATCCATGCCCCCTCACATGATGCGATTTTTGAAGCATATGGTGGGCACGGTTGTTTTACACGCACGCGCAAGTAATAATTAGTTTTTTATAGTATGGATATTCTTTTGGGTATATGCATAGCATGTGTTAAGAATATTCTTCTCCCGTCTTGTCACATATTTCTACACTTGGAGATCGTCCAATAACTCCTACCTCCCTCGAATTATGTTACATTTAATTTGAAACATTTCAATAAAATACCCGTTTTACTGCGTGCCCATATATGCATCCTGTTTCAAAAAACGCACCACGTGACGCGACATGGTTTTAAATTCCAGAGTCACGTGGTGCATTTTTTTAGACAGAGTGAGCGCACACGCACAGGTGGGAACCGGCGGGTTTTTCATTTCCTGTAAATACCTGCCAATCGACTGCCAATTAATTTAAAATATTGGTTATTTAATTTTTTTCCTGCATTTTTGAATAAAAAATGTAATGTAGTTGCAAATCACCCTTTCATCCTTGTAACACTTTTACCCTCCCTCCTTGCCGCGTTCATAAGTTATGGTGGCATATCCTAATATTTTTCACTTACACGAAGCAAATATGTAATTTGATGTAAATGAATTCCAGGCGGAGGCAACGATTACTTTACACGCGCGTTGGAGAGTTCTTATAAATACGCCCGATTCTATGACGTCCGTGCAGAGTAAACCAATTCGTTCGTTAGTCCATGGTGATTTGTGACGTTGCTCCAACCAAAGATGTGCTTCTGTTTTTATTCTTTACCTTTGGTATATTTTTATATTGGCATTGGTACTTTTTTTCTAAAACTTCGTTTTTTTGTTGATTTTTCTCGTGATGTGGCTGCAGAAGAGCTCAAGTTACGCTATTCTTCTATTATAGTTGTTTAATCACTAAAATTTTACTACGATAACTTAGATTTTCAGTGGTTGGCGAGGTAAGTTAGATTTCTTATTTTTTTTTTATATTCCTTGTTTTTGCCGCAATGTCTTCGAAGAGAAATAAAAAAGGCTATTTAAGGAATTTTTTACCAAACCAGAAAAAGGTTAAGGTTGCCAACATACTTGCCGCCTATTCTATTCCTATTCCTATTTTTACGTAATAAATTAAATGGAGTCACCCAGAGGAATTATGTTTTTAGGTATATGAGCTGCAGAGGATTGGAGGAAATTCTTATCCCCAAACCATTCGAAAAATACTGTATAAAATATTAGTAAACCAAGTTTCAATTGAATTTTCTTGGGATGGTGCGAAGAAGAAGGAAGCTTTCAAGAAATTAAAACTAGCACATGGCATTTTAGGTAGGCAGATAATAAACTCATAACACAATATAAATAAAATATGAAATTTGTTCTAGCATACATGCATATATTGTTTTGTAATAAAAAAAATAAGAAATATTTGCCCAAATTAATATTAAATATTTTTTTTATAGAAGCCATGAAAAAACAATATCTAGACATTTCTGAAGCTCAGATTATTGACATAATAAAACAATGGCTAGTAAAAGCTAAGGAAAGATTAAACAAGGAAATGTTGAACAGAGAAAACCCAGGTGGAGAGCAATAGGGTCTAATATGGTTTGTACTAAATTGTTTCTATGAAAAGTGAGACTTCATTAAGATTTTAGTTAGTGATTTTAGTTTTTTTGTTTTACAAGAATTTTTATTTTCTTTCACATTATTTTTGTTGTTAGTTTTTAACTAGTATATTAGTTTTACATTCCAAACTTTGTGACATGAGCTGTGTTTTAAACCTTATAAATGTTTTAGGTTTTGCTTTCTGAGTAGGGAGGTTATAACTTATAAAACATCAAAGTATTTTTTATATTTGGTTCTGTTTAATCCTTAAGATAAAGTTTTGGTTTTAAGTAACTTTTCTGTTGCGATTTAGTATATTACACAGTTGGCAGAACTAGCATAATATAATATGCAACAAAAATGGCAAAATTTTGATTATAGGTAATTATAAAAATTAAAATTTTGTGTATAGCTTTTTTTCAAAGGGGCAGTTTTAGGGAAAACTTGTTTGACAGGTATTTTTATTAATATTTTTCAAATATTCCATAATGTTTGTTTTACTAGTCGCCCTTCTTAAAAAAGTTTTAGTTTTTATAATTGATGCTAGGTGCATGTGTTATATTTAAAATTGTTGGTATTCAAGGTTTGTTTTATTTTTATTCGATATACTAATTTTGCTCAACAATATATTTATAAGTTTTCTTATCATTCAAACAAATTTTTTTGTAATACATATTTAGACTGACTTTAAATATATTATTTTATGCAAATCTATTTTTTTTTCGATTTTAAATATATAACGGAAAATGTCTGCACGAAATTGTAGCATATTTCTGAGATGTTCATTTTACATAGAGATAAATGATATTGGCATTTATACACCAGTTGACTGTTTGGGACAATACATTTTTTTTTAATGGGTATAAGATTTTTATATACCTACTATTAAGGAAGTGGTATTGTCCCAAATAGTATACAACTGGTTTATAAAGGCTAATATCCTTTCTCTCAGTGTATGTGTATAGAAGTGCCAAAGCACATACTATGTACATGATCATTATATGACAAGTACATACCTAGAGAATATAGTGAGTACATTTTGAGCACGTTCTGTGGATATGTGCTCAGTACATACTAGGCATGTGGTAAGAATTGACCTAGGAATATTCTAAGCACATATTTTACATCTATTACGGTGTATCTGTAACCTATTCTCAGCATGTGCTCAGAAAGTGTGCAATGCTTTTTTGGGACATGCTTAGCATATGGTGTAGTTCTTTTGGAATATGGTATGTATGTGCTATGTATGTATAAATGCTATGTGGGTAATATCAATGCTTCAATAAAACAGTTAAGGCTGCTATATTAGTAGAACAACACTTATCATACGGCATCGTGACATGGGGCGGAACTATAAACACGCACTTAAACAGTTTGGAAAAAATACAAAAGTGGTGCATTCAAATCGACCATAAATACAATACTAGAAAAAAACAAATTGCATACAGAATCCCAAAAGTCGACAAAACAATAACACAGAGAATTTACTACCCTGCCAAAAAAACCGCATTAAACCTCATAAAAAACACCTCTGATTTTTATCAGTTTTTATAAGGTTTATAAGCTTTTGGGAGGCAAAATTTTAGGATTATAAAAGTTTGTATTAATTTATGAGGTATGTCTTTGATTTTGATAAGAATTTATATATAATTTCATATGTGTGTTTTCTATCTGATCCTATAATCAGACAGACTTTTGAATAATTATAAAATTTGATAAGTGCAAATATTTTTTTTTATATCCCTGCCAAAAAAACCGCATCAAAACTCTTAAAATCTGTTCATGTCTTCAATAGATATTAAGAAATTTGACTAGCTTGACGAGATTTCACGAGAAATAATTTTTTGACCTCGAGAATTGACAAGATTTTAAGAGATCCTAGGAGGGATGTTTCACAAAACGCATCAAAAACATTAAATCGGGTAAAATGTTGTCAATCTCCAAGAGATTTGATGTGGTATTTTTGGCAGGGATATTTTATGGTTTTGGAGATTTTATAATTAAACCAACACATCACCTTTTATGGGTTTCTATAATTACATTGTTTTTCTTTTATAATGTATTATGGGATTATATAAACCGATGTTTTTATGAGTTTTCTGAGAGATTTTATAGTCAAAACAACAAAAACATTTTATGGGTTTCTCTGATTACACCCTTGTTCTTTTACAATGTTTTAAGAGTTTGTTTTTTCACGAGATTTTGGGATATTTTATGATCAGAGCAGACCTATTTACTTTGATTTTGATTGACTAATTTTTATGAGAATTTATAATATTATATGAGTTGGAAAAAAACATTTTTTTATAAGTCTTTAAATAGATTTTATAGTCAGACAAACTTATAACATTTAATAGATTTTTATGTGTCCACCCTGCCAAAAAAACCTCATTAAATTTCATAAAAAACACACCTGATTTTTATCAGTTTTTTCGATCACCTGAAAACTAATACTAAAAAAACTATACTTAGTATACTTCTATATACTAAATTCTACAAAAAAATATTCTTCTTTGTCCCAGGGACGTACATTTTATGTCCATTTTACGTCGGTACGTCCAGGGGTCTGATTTTCATATCTATACGAAAATATCCGCATGCGAGTACTAAATAATAGCCAATTTCTTTGTCAGTCTCTTTCTATACCCTGTGAATTGAGAGGCGAAAGATAAGTATGTGTGGACCGCGTTTGAACTCGACTGGTTTAAATCAATATTGCACGAGTGGGTGGAGTGCATTCGTGTTGTTTCGTATGATAAACCGGTTATTCTGTCACTTACTACCCATGAATCAGCATGTCGGCATATCTTTTGCCTCCTATTCTATACGGTAAAGGAAGAGACGGAAGTAGTCGCATGCGAATAATTTCGTATGGTTTTGAAAATAGGACCCCAGGGACCAATTAGGGACGTACTATCTACGTACAAAAATGTACGTATGTACATAGTATGTAACAAAGTGTACTTATCATCATTTAAGTCCAATTTTGGTCCTACATGGGAAATAAAATGTACGTACTGTGCCACATCCCAAGGACATACCATTACGTATATGTGTACGTACCGTGGCTGCACGGGGAAATCTTATAAAATATTACAAAATCTCATAGAAACTTATGAAAGTAATAAGATTTTACCTTCCCTAACTTATATGCTTTTTGAAACAAACATATTAAGTCGTCGCCCACCTGTCATCTGTCGGAAATACTTTTACAACAAAAAAATAGTTTTTGGCTTATGAAATCTTATAAGATTTTATAAACAATGCCTCAAACAATCTCATAGAAATTTATCAAAGTAACGTCTCTCCTACAGCTACTGGCGATAAATAAGTATTTTTTCAGCGGAAAATAAACAATTTTTTTACTAAAGAATATAAGGTTCTTATTTTTTTTTACATCAACCGAAGAATGTCTTTTCCGTTCGAGCCAAAAACAAACACGGTAGTAAAAATAAGTGGAATTATATGAGAAATTTCGCAAAAATGACGGTCTTATGTAGGCAAAAGTAATGAGCCTAAAAGAACGTAGTCACATCAATTGAATCGACTTGACTTTTTTTTTCTGATGTGTGTTTTCCACAATCAGTAAATGGATTTTTTCCTATGATTTTTCGTAATATATTGAAATTTAGTTTTTTTTTTAATTTTTGTTAATAGAAAAAGTAAATTAGCGAGGGATATGACCTTGATATCGCGAATTTCAATAGAGAAAGGCGCACGCATTTGGTGTGCTTCAGTCCGCTTGCTTTGCCTTTTTGCTGTGGTTCGTGATGCATTCGCGTGTTTAGCGATTTTATAAGGGCTTCTATTTATACATTTAATATTTTAACAATTGTTATAATCAACATTTCCACGGTAGAATACTTGAAAAATAATTTTAGCTCTTTGAGTATGGAGCAAAAAATTGAAATAAAAACGCCGGTAGACTTAAACCCGAAATTGACTTGGCAGAAACCACTAAAGGCAAATATAGGGACTTCAACAGAAAATTTAAAATGGACGTGTCTTTTAGTCGTGCAACCAACAACAAAAATTCCCAGTCAATTTTTCAGATTTGTGAACCTCCTCTTCATAGATCACGAGCCGCCGCTGATTAAGTTACTAGAATGTTACTGCGTTGTTTTTTAGTCAGAATAAATTGTTTTCGGCTTTGTTGCGTGTTTTTGCTAAAAATATAGTCTTTTGATTTATGCAGTGCTGTTATACAAACGGAATGACTAGTTTTTTTGCCTTTCGTAAGTGCTGCGTGATAACCCTTTTTATTATTAGTTTCAGAGTTAGGGGAATTTTGTCAATACCAACTGATTTAGGCTCACTTGAGTAACCCTTTTCGCTTTGGTCCTTTGTGTGTTCCTTGTGGGATTCTCATCCAAGTTTGAATTTTCGTTATTTCCACCCAAGATCTTTTGATCTTTTGTTTTTTAGTTTCTTTTCGGTTGAACTAACTGATTTGGAGGTTTTCTTAAGTTCTATCTTTGTTTTAATTGTCTTAGGAGCATAATCCTATTGGAAATATTAACACGCCAGGACGAATCCGTATCAGGTAACTTGGATAAGTACCAGTGCGGAACGATGCCTATTTGTGAGTGATTCAAAGTTGGAAATCAAAGTGTATGATGGTGGAACCACTGATAAGCCTACGCTGGTTATTCAAGGCAAAATATCGTTTAATCATTTCCTTTTTCGCTTTGGTTCTCTGTGTGTTCCGTGTTGGGTGCTCATCCAAGTTTGAATTTTCGTTATTTCCACCCAACATCTTTTGATCTTTTGTAAAAACAGTCTTGTGGATTTTTAAAATTTATTTGAAAAATGAATAAATTGGAGAAACCTACAAGGTTGAGGTTCAGCTTCACTGACGATATAATTCTTTTACGAGAATTTATCAGGGAAAATCCCTACAACAACCCAGCAGCGGCCTGGGGAAATATATGGAAAAACTTTCAAATCTTAAGCGGAAGGTAGTTTACTCAGGGCCAAATTTATAGTTGTCTTTCAAGGCACCCTTGTTCCTTCAAGGAGGCCTTCGGGCCAATTTGGTATTTATAGTGCTGAAAGGCACTCTTGAAGGAATCCTTACATCAAGGTAGCTAAAGAGCTATCTTCGGCCTTCCTTGTCAAATAATGTGAGGTTAAAAAAACAAAAATATTGTTGGGTTTGTTTTGATAATTGGTTTTTTGTCATTTTATGTGTTGCTTTTTAAGATATCTTGAAAATAATGGATGATTTTTTGGAATTTATTGATCGGGTGGAAGAAGAAGTCTCTGCAGATCGTCATAGTCGTCGTGTTCCAAAAGGATACTTACGGGACATGCAAAGTCCCTTTGAGTTCTTTAGGTCTGGTTTACATAGCAAATAATATAAAATAAGAAATAAGATAGATATAATTGGTGGCGTACAAAACCGAAGCAAATATCTGGCTTCGACTGATTTTGTCCGTCGGAGATGATCGATATATTAATATAATAAAACTAAACCGAAGTCTGTGTGCAACTCGCATCCGTCGTTTTTACTTGACCAAATTTGCTCGTCGAACATAACCGTCCAACAAAAACGTCTGTCTGTGGTACCCTTTATAGTGCCCTCCTTTTGAATCTTGTTTTCATTAATTTATTTTTGTCAAAAAAAACAAAAATTTTAAAAATAACAAAACCATATTCACAAAAATTATAACAATGAAGTTATCAGTAGTTTATTTGCACCAACCCACCCGAAGGAAGGAACTATAAATAAGAAATGAAAGGACGCTTTGAAGGACACCTTCGTCAAGGAGGCCTTGAGGCTTCCTTTGTCGTCGGACTATAAATTCGGCCCCCAGAGAAGTGTTAAGCAGCATTTAGTGCTGCTTGTTGAGACAGCGGCGGCACAATTTTAAGGTTAGGAATAAGGAAAAATAATGCGACTTCCAATAACACTCTTTTTGAAAGTATGGTTAAGGTTCAAGCTAAATAAAATACGGTTTTCCCTTATTATGGTAAAACCTTATAGAGTAATGCCCAATAAGTCCCTAAAATAGTCGATCGAACAAGTTTTTGAACGCAGCACGACGGACGACGCGCACGCACATCCCACGAAGTGACGCGACATTAAAAATAGACCACAGAATAAAAACATCATGGAGCTGATGTTATAATTAAAGTGGGCGTTTTCACATCATTTTTTTAAAGACCAAAATTATAATTATTATTTTAAATAGGTAATAACTACCTTAAGTATATATTTTCTTGAAAAAACAACAGTAAATCTACTGCTCATATTTTGTGAAAACTGAAAAAAAAGTAGACTCTGCCGCAAAAACAGTAGTCAGTAGACAAGATCAGTGGACCTGGCAACGCTGGTTCGAGCCGAACTGCATAAGCCCTCAGGCAGTGACGTCACAATGCCCTCTTCGTACGATCTCGGCCTGTATTCTTGACACCCGTGCCCGTGAATGTGAACAAATTTCGCACTTCTTACTTGCTTTGAGCCATGTGAAAAGTAAAAGAGGCAAATACTCACCGGTGACTACTCACCTCACAGGTCGTCAAGAATACGGGCCCTGCTTTGAACCATGTGAAAAGTGAAAGAGGCAAATGCTCACCGGTGACTACTCACCTCATAGGCCATCAATAATACTGGCCCAGAGCCTGTATTCTTGACACCCGTGCCCGTGAGTGTGAACCAATTTCTGACTTCTCACCTCCTTTGAACCATGTGAAAAGTAAGAGAGGGAAATACTCGCCGGTCGCTACTCACCTCACAGGCCATCAAGAATACGGGCCCTGGTTTCTACGCGAACGTATTTTTAAGGCGCGTTTCTGCGAGCTTAACATAGTTACTATTATTTTCGGGGTCGAAGGCTGTACAGGCGGTATGTTCCTGGTATGCTGAGTTTCTCTCAGACGAATGCCTTTGGAAAAAGAGAATATTAGTAACTATATGTTAAGCCCGAAGAAACGCGCCTTAAAATTTTATAGCAATTTTTTGTGAGCTTACTATAGTTAATATTGTTGTCTTCTTTTAATTGCATCGGTGTGAGAGATATCAAGCTTACCAGAAAATGCTCCCGCTGCACCCCTCTACCAATAGGCGTGTTTCTACGACACTTAACACAGTTACTAATATTCTCTTTTTCTAAATGCATTCGTCTGAGAGAGACGCAGCATACCAGAAACATACCGCATGTACGCCTTTCGTCCCTGCTGTCTAACTACCTTTTTGAGATTATCCCCTGACAGATATGCGGGGTCGAAGGGTGTAAAGGCGGGTATTTTTTGTGACGAATGCATTTAGAAAGAGAAAATAATAGTAACTATGTTAAGCTCGCAGAATCGCGCCTAATGAAAAAATAATCTCCGTGATATTAGTTATCGTTGACAGATATACGGGGTCGAAGGGTTTATAGATGGGTCTAACAGAAGTTGTAGTATGCTGGATCTCTCTCAGTCGAATGCATAGAAAACGAGAATAATAATATTTATAGTAAGCTCACAAAAACTTGCTATTAGTAGCCCGCTATTGCTCTCTCTTTCTTTTTGACAAGGAAAGAAATATGTGACAGAAGGTCGAATGTGGACATCCCATTAAATTTATTTTTATCGGCTATCTTCAAACCAGAGAAATGGGTATCAAACACCATTAACCTCACTTTTTCAAATTTTGTATAAAAAAATGTTTGAAAATGGAAGGACCTTTTATTGCATTAACTGTGGACAAAAGACTGACACTTTGTACAAAAAGTATAGTGCTACAGTGTTAAAGTTAACAGAATGTGTAAGTTAAACTGGGCATACCAAAAAAAAAGCAAAATAATAAATCAAAGTAATCAATAAATTTTATGAAAAAAAGGCGGTTTCAGAGTTCCGTAAGGTAAGCGGTATGAGGCATCCGGTAAGACGCAAGGAAAATAAACGGTAATGATGCAGTCATATATGTATGAGCTTAAATATACTCCCTTGCAATGCTTTCGGCGTGCACAACTTTGTAAGCAGGATGTACTATATATATATATATATATATATATATGTCTATACCTTTCTCTTTTACTCTTTTATGACTCTTATTGTCTCTTTCTGGCATCAAAGCTTAGCGGTCCTGCACATGCACGGCCACCGTCATCGGTTAACCAACCAAAATCCAGAAAGACAGCTGTGCAGTTGTCAAAATTTTTCTATTTGTTTACGTTTTTAGAAAATCAGTCTTTTCTATTTTTTAAATAAATAAACATATGAATAGAAATAATTTTTAGGTATTTTCGCTTTTTTTCTTCAAATTTTAAGAAAAAATAGCTACCAACCTGTGGAAATTCATTTTTGCTGTTTGGCAGCATCCACAATAAACACAGCACGTCTTTTTATGCAGCGACATCTTAAACTCCAAGATGTAAACAGTTTTTATTATAACTTCTAAAAATTTTTGCGTAACCACAGATTAAAAATATCACTATAAAAAAGTTTGCATAAACGAAAACACAGACTATGTGTGATCAAAACAAATCAACAAAAATGGCGTCTCGACCGAAGGGCGAAGACAAAGGTCGCGAAACCTGCCGCCGCGTAAAATTTTCGCGTATGTACATAGGCGCAGAGCTAAGACGGCTACCTGGCCTATTAGATTTTAGTGGGAAAGGCCTATATTTAACCTCATACATATATATATATGGATGCAGTATACGGTTTGGTAATTATGCAGTATGTGGTTTTCTGCCATTTTTGATTTTTTATGAAAAATTCTTTATGGGGGCACCTACTAGGGTTCCTAGTAGGGTTGCCAACTTTTAATTTTGATTTATCTGGACATTTGTTCTAAATTATCAGGACATTTGATGCAAAATTGGGTCATTTTCAAAAACACTTAAAAAAGAAATAAAACAATAAATGTTGATGGTTTTAAAGAAAGTGACAAATTTCACATGAGCGTGAATATTGTGAACGAGGCGTTAGCCGAGTCAAACATTAAAAACTACAGAGGTATTTCAAAAATTTCTTGATTTTTCTAAATTGTTTGAATCAATAGTCACAGATAAAATTGCGCTATATTTTCAAAAAATAATCATAAACCAACAACACGAGTTTTCAAAAGATAAATCATCAATTACCAATCTCTTTATATATGAATAAACTCTGTTCGAAGCCTTGGAGAGTGGGTATCAGGTAGATGTCATCTATACCGATTTCTCCAAGGCTTTCGACAGGGTCGATCATAACCTAATACTTGATAAACTTAAAGTCATGGGTATCCATGGCTCATCTTTCAACTGGATTCGGACTAATCTAACTGAAAGACCTCAGGCAATAAAAATAGAGAATGCTGTCCCCGCTGAGTTTTAACATTTTGTCAGGTGTCCCCCAGGGTGGACATTTGTCTCCATTGTTATTTAAAGCAATTATAAATGATATATCTTCTGCTTTAGGAAACTGCAACTTTGTTCTCCTTGCTGATGATTTAAAATTCTTCAAAATTATAAGAAGTTTGGAGGATTGCCATATTTCGCAACAAGAGTTGAATGTATATTTTTATAGAAAATTAAACCATATAGATTTTACTTACCAGTTGGATAACTCCGAGGATAACTCCAATTTGGAGAAACCTTGCAATTATCATGTGTGACTTGGGTGTCTTTTTTTGATACAAAAATCAGGTTTGTTGAACACATGATATTATTGCAAATAAAGCTATCAAATTACTAGGATTTTTGTTTAGAACATGCAAAGATGTAAACAAAATTTTTACATTGAGAAATGCTTACTTTGCAATTGTAAGGTCAGTTCTAGAATATGGTTGTACTATTTGGTCTCCATGTTATGAGATTCATAAGATCGTTTGGAAAAAATACAAAGAAAGTTCTTGCGCTTTATATGCTATAAATTACACATACATATTGAGTCAATTGATTATGACCAGCCCATGAGTCTGTTGAACTTAACAAATCTAGAGAATCGTAGAAAGTACTATGATCTTGTCGCTCTGTTGAAAATACTAAATAATGAAATTGACTCTGTAGAGTTACTATCAATATTCAAGTTTCATGTTAAAAAATTCAGAAGGGTTCTAAGGGAGAGGCTTTTACAGTTACCTTTTTACTCGCTTTCTGAATTTTATGACACTCAGTTATAAACTTGCAGCTTTTAATGTGTTTTTTTTTCTTTTTTTTAGGGATTATTTTAGTGACTAGATATTTTTATTCTTTTTCTTTTTACTGTTGTAGTGTTGTCACCTTTACAATAATTGTTCGTGCAACTATGTTATGTGTCTGTTGTGCTCCTTTTTAATCATAGTAAAGTGGGTATTTTTTATTATTAGTAATTTAGTATAAACATAACAAACTTTTCCAATTTGTTAGTGATTATAGGTTTAAAACCACTTATTAATGTAGACCCAAATTTGACTTTTTTATGAACTTATATTCTACCTAAAATAAGCTTCAATAATAATGTATTTTCTTTATGTTCCTACTTATTTTACATGTTTTTATTTCTTTTAGTTTTTAGCCTGCTTTGTCGACAGAATTTTTTTTCTTGACAATAAAGTATTTTTTGATTGATTGATTGATTGATGGAACACAAGAAATCATAAATTATTTGCAACTCAACATCATCACACTAACTATGGTTTTAACTCCCTGATCAACAGTCTCAGTAGGCTCGGTAAAGAACTGATTGAACAAACTGATGTCGCTTTTTTTAACACTACATTGCCAATAGCCAAATATTTCAAATGCGGCTAAGAAAAAAGAAAGGATTTATAATTAACCACTGGCCAATAGATATGGGATCCTGATTTTAATTGGAAACTTTTAGGGCTGATTTCTCTGAAAACTTTTCATCGGGACATTTGGCGTACTGACAAGGGTCTTGTGAGTCCCCACAAATCGGGACGGATTGGCAACCCTAGTTCCTAGGACCCCAAAACCGCCTGTGCCGGTTGTTTTTTTTTTTTTTTTTTTTTCACTAAAACAACCCAATCCAATACAGTCCAACCCAACCTAATCCAACCCAACACCAAACAATCAAAAAAACACATTACAGTCCCCCTCCTGGCAACCTTTTTTCTCTTTAAAAAAAAAACTAGGGAACCTAATATATTTTTAATAGTGGTCTATATTGTACCCAATAGTCCAAATACTCGGTATGATAAATTTTATGATCAGATTGAGACCAAAATTGCAAATATCAATAAAAGTAATTACGAGATAATTATTGTAGGTGATTTTAATATTCCCGGCTTCATAAATGAATATTCCTGTAATGAAATCGTAAACAACATGAGAGCATTTCTTCCATTTAATAACTTGCAGCAGTATAACAATGTTAAAAACGAGAATAATGTTATGCTTGATCTTGTAATCGCCTCCTTTGATAACATCTCGGTGGAGCAGGCCGAGGATGCCTTATTGCGTGTAGATAGTAACCACCCATGTTTGAATATTTCTTTATTATCCATACCTATTCAAAATACTTGCAAATTGATATCTACAAAAAAATTTAACTTAAAAAAAGCCGATTTTGCATTATTGTACAACTTATTTAAATATGAAAATTGGAATGTATTGAATCAATTTACGGATATCAATGTAGCTTTGGATAGTTTCTATTCCATAGTAAATAATATTTTTGAAAAATCTGTACCAAAGTCAATTCAAAAAAGTAAGAAATATCCTGTTTGGTTTACAAGAGAAATAATTAAACTTGTAAAATATAAATACAAATGCTTTGTAAAAGCAAGAAAATTCAAGTCTAATTTTTGGAAAACTAAATACAATAGCCTAAGGATAGCATCTAAGTTAAAAATTAAGGAAGCCTACAACAGATACTTAAAAGATGTTGAAGGTAATCTTATGTCCAACCCAAAAATGTTTTGGTCATATATAAACAGTCTAAAAGACAGTCAAGAGTTACTAGATGAAATGACATATGAAAGCAATAGTTATTCTGGAACTCAGCAAGTGGCAAACGGCTTTGCAGATTATTTCAAGTCAGTTTTTGTAGACAGTAATAATACAGATTTTATGCCTAGTGAATTAAGATCATTTTTTTGCAACAAGTTGATTACACATTCTGATATTGACAATGCTATCAGAAAAATAAAATGTAACAGATCTATTGGTCCAGATGGCATTCCTGTATATATCTTAAAAGGATGTCGTGAATACTTAGTATATCCCTTATATATATTATTTAATTTAATGTTAAAAACAAACTAAGTAAAGTGATTCCAATACATAAGAGTGGATCTAGACAGGAAATAAAAAACTATAGACCAATTACTATTGTCAGTGCGATCTCAAAAATTTTTGAAGTTATAATTTTTAATATGATTTTTGACGAGGTTTACAGTAAATTGTCTTTTACACAGCATGCTTTCTTGCCAAAAAGGTCAACTTTAACAAATCTTATCACTTTTTCACAATACATACATGAGGCTTTAAATAGGAAATCACAAGTGGATGTCATCTACACTGACTTAGAAAAGGCTTTTGATAAAGTCAGTCACAATGTAATAATAGATGGACTCGATCAAATGGAAGTTCCTGACTTTTTAATAAAATTAATTCAATCTTACTTAGGATACGGATTAAACAAAAGATATCAATATGTAGAAGTAAAAGGTTGTAAATCTGTATTATATACGAGTACATCTGGAGTTTCCCAGGGCTCAAATTTGGGACCTCTTCTCTTCTTGATATCTTTTGACAGGATATTGAAAAAGGTTAAAAATGTGAAATCTTTAGCTTTTGCTGACGATTTAAAACTTTATTTAGAAATTGTATCATTGGAGGATTGCCGTATACTCCAAAATGAACTTTCTGTAATATCTAATTATTGTAAAGAAAATAGTTTTAATCTAAATTTAAGTAAATGTTCCTGTATGTCTTTCACTCGAAATCGAAACACAATAAATTTTGATTATGCAATAAATGACAATAACCTAAAACGTGCATCCGAACAAAAAGACTTAGGAATTATTTTTGATGAGTCATTGTCTTTCTCAGGTCATATTATTACTAAAATCGACAGTGCTCAAAAAATTGCAGGTTTTATTTCAAGAAACAGTAAAAATTTTAGTGTGGATGTAGGTCTTCACTTGTTTGATAGCCTGGTTTTGCCAATATTAGAGTATGGAAGTATTATATGGTCTCCGCAGTATAATATTTGGATCAATATATTGGAAGGTGTGCAAAGAAAATTTCTTAAATATATGTTTTTTCGTAAATATGGCATTTACCCACAGCGTGGTTGTGACAATGACTATTTGCTGGGCGTTTTTAACAGACTTTCTTTAAATAAAAGAAGAACCAAAATGTATTTATGTACAATGTTTAAAATTGTCAAAAATAGCATTGATTGTCCCAACATTCTTGAAAAATTACCCTTTGCAGTTAGTAGAATAAATGCTAGAAACAAAAATCTATTCTATCTTGCGTACCCAAGAACAAATCTTTTTAAGTGTTCTCCAATCTATATGTTATGTAACCTTTTTAATATTTATGCAGCAGAGGTAGACATTGACTCATTGTGTTTTAAATCTTTTAAAAAAATTATTCATCTAAAATTAATTAAGATCTAATCAATTAGTTGTTTATTGTATATTGTTCTTCTCTTTTATTATTATTTTATTATTGTTTGTCACCTACCAAGTTTGTCTATTATTTATTAACTGTTAGATGTTTTATATTTATTTCTTTTTTATGGTTGTTTCAATTTTATTCCGTTTAATTGTTTCTCTCCTTTTTTACAGAAAAACTTCTCGAATTTAAGTATCTAATTTTAAATTTAAACGAATATTACTTATAAAATTTTTATTTATTTCTTAAGGGTAAATTATATTTGCATGCATTAGACTTAAGTGAGTATCTGTAAGTGGCAATGCTGTTGATACTTGAATAAATAAATAAATAAATAAATAAATAAAGGTGAATTTTTCATAAAAAATCAAAAATGGCCGAAAATCATATACTGCATAATTACCAAATAAACAAAGGCTGTTGCCAAAACTGTATTATGTATTATTATTGTCTTTTAAATGTTCGCAAAATATTAAGGTAACTTATATATTTATTACTAAAATGTGATGTACCTGTCAATCTTTTTATTTATTTATTTTTTTTAAAGAAAACAAAAAAATTAATTTAATTCTATTTTAAACATTAAATTAGGGACTGTTTTGACTTAACTTTGTAAGTGGCTCGACACCCTATGGGTAAAAAATTGTAATGTTAATGTAAATTACTTACAAATGATCAAATAAAGAGTCTTATCTTATCTTATCTATAAATAACCAATGCATACTGCTCTTACTGCTTACCTCTCGGCTTACCTCTTGCAGCCTACTGAACACTATCAACAGCAACACATGTTTACTATACCATTGGTATTTTCTCACATCATACTCAATATGTAATGAAAAGATTGCCTTCTTTTTCTTTCATGGAGCATTTTCCCTGTTCCAACAAGGAGCATGATATATGAAAGAACAAGATGCTTGTTTTTCAATATGTATTGAATACAATGTGAAAAGATACTATTTATTAGCTATTTGGGTGATTCTTGAAAAAAAGGTAACATTGCATGTAATTGGTTTGTAAATTTAAAACCACTTATCCTTTTGAAAACAAAGTAGGAGGATAGTTAGTGTACTCAAAGGCTAACATTATCCAGCAGTAATGAACTCTACAAGAAATGTCTCCATGGAAGTAAAGTTGTTCATACCATGTGACATGTCACATGTATGAACAACTTGTAATTTTACACGAATTTTACGAATGTAATTTTCAAAGTTAATAGATTCAGATATAACAAAAAGACACTTTAGGATCATAAAATTTATTTAGATAATAATTTAGATAGATAAAAAGTCAAAAATTTAAATCTTAAAAAAAATACATTGATATAAGTTTTTTGTCTTCATCAAAAAAAAAAAAACTTGTAATTGATTTTGATGTCACTCATGTGATCACATGCAGTCACATATTTTTTTTTAAATCTGGCATCACTGCATACAACACCCAACTCATTTACCCTAAAATGGAGAAGCACAGAAGACACAGTTTAGGCGTGTAACCTGAAATGTGTTACATAATTCAGTTTTTGTGAAATTTTGGTGGTTTTAAAACAGGTTTAACGTTTCGTCCGAGATAAATGTCACACATGTTTCTATATATATAAGGAGTAAATGGTAAGATATTTACTTTCAAAAATTTGATTTAAGTATGAAAAGTAGGCATTTTACGAACATTAAAATACAAAAGTAGTAACTTTTTTATTTTTTAGTTATTTAGACATTTTGCTAAATATGTCACTAGTGTGAACGTCACTGGTGTGATCTTTCAGAATATTTTATTGATAACCCCTGAAATATTTCGATTGTTTTGGGTTGGGTTGGGCTGTGTTGGATTGGGTTATTTTAGTGAAATAAAAAAATAAAAAAAAAGTTTGGCATTTGCAGATTGGGGAGATTTTTCATAAAAAATCAAAAATGGCAGAAAACTGTATAGTGCACTGTTACCTTGTTTTCCTTGCCTCCTACTGCACACCTCATATCACTTACCTTACGGAACTCTGAATCTGCCTTTAGCTTTTGGATTTATTGAACATATTTTAAATTTTACCACCACCACCCGTGACAGTAAAAAAATGCACCACCACATTAACCTAAATAATAGTACCTGGTTTAAACAAAGTGGAAATTTATAAACTTTAGTTTGCAGTTGACAGTCTAAAGTTTTTATTTTGCTACTCACGTTCAAAATAGTTTGCAGTACTTACACAGTTCAGCTATTAACATGTTATTATTTGCTATTTTGGTTACCTGATCTTTTTTGTACATGAATTTTATGTTTAATGTGTTCTTAAAAGTTTCTTTCTCAGTTTTTATGAAAATGACAATACTGCCAATTGCAACATTGTCAAAGGCTGACAACATGTCATTTGAATGTGTCAGCCCTACAGTTCTGTTACAGTACCATTGATCTGACATTTTCAGCTTTGTTTTGATTGTCACAATTTTATCAATATCTTAACTGATTTATTTTAGTAGCAACTATGACATCAAAATTACTTTTAGAAAGTGTCACATAGTCTTTAAATTTTCCTAGGTAAAATACATTATTTTTAATTTATTAGAGGAATTTTGGAACACTTAAAATTTTGACTATTTTGGGAACCATTATGGTAGTTTTTACAACCATTACCACTACCACTCGCCGATTTTACCTGAATTTTTGGAACACATTAAAAACTTTCACTTGTAAAAAAATTTAGAGATGAGAAAAAACACATAATTGGACTTTATTTTTATAAAATAATTGTTTTATATGTTGAAATTTGGTAATATTTTAAAATTTTTAAAATTGTCTAGAATTAACCGAGGAGGCGCCAACTATTGGCAATACATATACATTTAGGCACGCAGTCGCGGAAATAGCTTGGCAATCCCGCAGTCCCGCAATTCGAGCAATCCTTGGATATTCCTTACACAATCCCGCAGTCCTTTTAGAAATCCCTCAGTCTTTTTTTAGCGCAAATCATCAAAACATAAAGAGTTAGAATGATTTTTGGCTTATGTGGAAGAGCCACACAAATGTTTCAAGCCCAAGAAGCAGCAAGGACAGATGGTCTAGCAGCTGGCCCCATCTTGGTGTCAAACAAATTTACTGACCAAATTTAAATTAAAAATGCTGGTTTCTTCACAAGAGTTCTATAATTTTCATGGAAGGTTGCCAAACTGTGATAATACACACGCCATATACAAAACTACATCTTGGGTGCGCATCTAATGAGGTGTGAGAGAGAAATTTAACAATTACAGAAACCTGACAAAGATAGCATGGACATACCTGCACTAGCAAAGGCAGGGCTTGAAAATAAGGCAAGGAGGTTTACTAGTTCTTAGCTTTTCTCTCTAATTTATTATTTTCCTTCAATAAAATTGAAAAATGTTGATTTTTTTGCAAGAATTACATAAAAATTTTTTTTTTGGGATGTACTATTTTTGCGTGCAAGATATTTTTAATAATGCTACTGAGAAAATCTGTTATGATTGATTCAAAAATCTGGTCTGTAATTTGAAATCTTGTTTTCTTCACCACTATTTTTAAGGTTTTTCCATATTTCTGGAAAGTATCCCAACTGTCTGATTGTAAAAAAATACAAAGTGCATTATATAATGATCTTGAACAACTTTTCAAAAATAAGAGGTGGTATCGAATCCAGATCTAGTCATTTATTTATTTTAATGATCTCAATTTTTCCTGGATCTGTCCTAAACTTATCTTGTAATCTGAGATGCGTGTTACCATGGACGAAAAATGTTCTTTTTTATTATCTGTGTTTATTAAATGAACTTTGTTGTAGCAATGAAAAATGTTTAGCAAAAGGGTTAGCAATGGAATCACCTGTATCTGCTAGCTGATCACCCAGTTCCATCCTAGAAGCTAAAACTTATTTTTTTTTTGTTTGATGTGCAAGAAAATAAGCTCTTACAATTTGCAATTTACAATAGGTTATAGATTAAGTAAAAAATGTAGTTACTAACCAAAATATAAAAAAAAATAAATCATTATAATTTAATTTACTTATCCAATCAATCATCTTAGATAAAATTTTATAAGTATTACTTGTTCCCTTTTTAACAACTAGAAAATGTTAACTAAATTTCAATTTTTTTAAATAAATAATTTCTATATTTCAGCTTAAAAATATGTAATGATTTTATTTTTTTTATATCTACCTGTAGTGTATTAAATAATATAAGCCATTTACTAAAAATTGTGTCTACTCTGTTTTCAGAATTACTAATATAAAAATCATTATTTCTTTCCCTAGTGTTATATGAATGAATATCTTTGGTAGACTTTAATTCTGTTTTTTAATTTAAAAATAAAAATCAAGATATTGTAAGCCGATCTCTGATTAATACTCATTAAGGTAAGCTTTTCCAGCATATTTTTAATTGGCGTTCTTTTTTGCAAAGTAAAATAGCTCTTCAAGCTCTGTTTTAAATCTTTTGCAATGCCTTTTTCTCTTCTTTGTTTAAAAAGTACAATAGTGTCGAACAGTAATCAAAATGTGGGGCAATTATGGTCTTATATAGTATTAGTTTTGAAAATCTAGATATTTTATTATTCAACCTATACAAAAAAATTATCTTTCTTGGCAACTTTGTTTTTAATATAATTACAGTGCTCTTTTAAATTTAGTTGTTTATTAATAAACACACCAAGATATTTATGTTTATTTACCTTTTCAATAATTTCACCATTGACTTTTACATTTGTTTAACTTTTTTTATGTTTATTTAAAGTTGCTTTTAAGCCAATGACCATAAATTTAGTTTTTTGAATGTTACGTAATAATCCATTGTCACAAAGTTATAAAGTAGGTCATCATCAGCAAAAAGTTTAATTTTACAATTAGTATGTTTTCACATCGTATTCAATACGTATCGAAAATTAAGCATCTTGTCGGAAGAAAGAACATGCTCTATGAAAGAAAAAGAATACAATCTTTTCAATATGTATTGAGTACAACGTGAAAACATACTAAATGGTTAATGTGGCGATTTATGTCATTAATAAACCAAACAAATAACAAACATTCCAGGACGGACCCCTGCGGCACACCATATTCATTCATCAATTGCTCATATATAACATTGTTAAATTTCGTTGCTGCTTCCTTTTTTAAGTATTGGGTTAAAAATTTTTGTGCAAGTTCTACAAAACCATATTTTTTTAGTTCAAGTAGCATCAAATTTGTATTTACACATTCAACTGCGCGTTTAATGTCCAAAAATACCGCTCCAATGATCTTGTTTTTTCTTAATGATTTCAGTTTCGCAGGAATGCGACTTTCTAAAACCTGATTGTTTTTATCTAAAAATCTCGAAATTCTAGAATTTGTTTTTTTTATAACCAGTTCAAAAACTTTTTCATAAATTGGCAGTGTATTAATTGACCTAAATTCTAAACAAAGGATGGTATTTTGGGCTTTTTCTATTGGAATGAGAGTTGCTATTTTCCATTCCTCTGGAAAATCTCCAGTCTTTAATGCTAATGATTTATAATTTCTAACCAATAGCTTCCTACTTCATTATCAGTTTTATTTTTGTTATATGGTAACCACCATACTTCTTTTATTTGTAAAATTAGATAATAAATTGATGTGCAGTCTCTTGACTATTTTGGATTATATTATCATTAAAGTTTTCTTTTCTTGGTGATTTATGTTGTTTGTTACTAATAATGATTTTAAGCGCTTCCACATTTTTTTACTGTCATTTTTATTTCTATCTAATATGGATCTCTCCTCAGCACTTATCAAAATATCTCGCAAAATATAATAATATAAATATATACAAAGAAATAAACATGTTTTCTCAGTCTCAGATTTTGGAGTTTCAAGGGCAGAAAGCTTTGTCAGATGGAGCTGACAAAGATTTGCTGCATGAAAAAGAATTGCTTGTAGAGGAGCTAAAAATAAAAGTAGGGCAATCCGACGTGATAATTAGGGACCTTTCAGAAAAGTTCACAAATAAAAATAAAAACATCACAAGATCTTGATGAAATGAAGGAAGTGAATACAAAGATAGTGGATACTATTTGGTGGTTTGGAGAAGAAAATAAAAGTTATAAAATAAAAGTGGAACAGCTGAAACAGCAATGTGAAAAACAGCAAATGGAATGGATTAACAAAGATAAAAATTTAATTACCAATGAAAAAACAACAGTAACAATAAAAATAACAACATTAAAAAAAAACAGTAACAAGGATATCCATATCGATAGGAAAGTTAACAATAACAAAAGTACTAATAATAACATGAACAATATTAACAACATTGGTAACAAGAATAATCAAAAAAATAACAGTAAAAACTTTGACAATAATGAAGCAGTCAGAGCAAAAACATACAATTCTTGTGCTAACTGACGAATATAGGAGATATTTGTATCCGCATCTAAATAATCTAGCTTCCGATTACTATGTTCAAGCGATTTTCTAACCTTATTCGACATACAAAGATGTAATAAATGGATCAAGTAGTTGGATTCCCGAACTTACCAATAAAGACTATGTAGTTCTATTGGCCGGTCTTAATAACGATGATATTGATTTAAACGATATAACTTTATTATCCAATAGGGGCTTCTATACTAACCTAATTATATGTACAGTTCCAGCAAAATATGAAGCGTCATTCCCTTACAGAAACATAGAAGTTGTTACAATACTTAGGCAGTATGCAACAAATATTAACTATTTGGATTTGTTCGATAGGTTTAGATATAGTGTTTATTGTAGACGTGGCGTATTTCTTAACAAGAAAGGTCTTACAAAAATGGCAGCGTTTATTACAGGTTTTATATGTCAGATTTTAAAAATAATAGCTTTTGGAGTTTAAAATAAATTGAAACAGACCGACATCATTTAAGTCACTCGACTACGAGCACACAAATATTGGTGAGGATTATAGTGAAACTGGGTCGACAAATTGCAGCAACAGAGGTAGTGCACCCAACGATACAGAACATTTTTTAACTCCAGCCCTCCCAGGCGTTAGGAATTAACAAATAGTTTAAATCTTTTCGTGATGTTACAAAATATTAGATCTGTCAGAAATAAAACAGACTGTTTGTTTATATTTTTAGAAAAAAAATAACTTCCTGATATTGTTCTACTAACCGAACATTGGTTGCACCCTGAGGAGTGTTTTCACGTTGCAAACCAGTTTCCGTATCTTGCCGTGAACTCTCTCCACGAAGGAACTCTAATCTTATCTAAACAATCATTCAATTTTGTTAACGTCAAAAAACACAATTATCTTTGGAAGGAAGGAAGTTTCGAATTTTCGGCTTGCTATTTTTTATTTCATCTTCCAGTGTAAATAAATTTCTAAATAAACTTGTCACGATGCTGTTCGAAATATCTCGATATCGATAACATGGTGCTTTCTTTTGGTTTAACAATGCATGTCGAATCCCCCACGAGAATCACGGGTTCCACTGCGACAACCATTGATTTCTTATATTCTCTGTCCGACCACGAGCCCGTTAGTTCAGATTTTTTACTTAAATCGGTTTCAGAAAAGCCTAAACGGATGCACAAAAGAATTTTTTAACGCAAATGCCTTTTACCAATTTAAGAATCAGTGTCAAACAGTAAATTGGCAGGGAGTTAAAAATTCTCTAGATCCTATTTTATCTTTCTACAAAGTCCTTTTGGACAACTTTAGGAGTGCTTTCCCGTTGAGTTGGGTGAAACCGAAACGAAAATGTTTGAAGCAATGGTGGTCTATCTCTGTCTACGTAGTTTAAATTATATTAGGAAATTTTTAAAGGATGAATGGTTTTTGTCGTATTGTAATAATATATAAATTTACATAAGAAGCTGATTGATTTAGCAAAGAAAAGATATTATAGCAATAGACTTAATAAATCAAAAAACGTACAAAAAGAAAGCTGGGGCATCATTAGCGAATTTCGAAAAACCATTGTATCCAAGAATGTCAATGAGATTGGGGTAAGCTCTAATGTTTTAAATGAGTTCTACTACAGTATCGCCAGCGAACTAACAGAACACCTTCCAAAAGATACTGATCCATTGGACTATCTATCACACCTCTCCGCTCCTAGCTCATTTCAGTTTCTGGAGAATATGAAATATCAGCCGAGGTTCTAATGAAATGACCAAAAAATGCTATTTTGGCGTTATGCTCCGCAATCGAGGACTTCTTCCAAAGGCTCATTTCGAGGTCGTTTAAAAGCCTCAATTGTCATACCACTTCATAAGGGCGGCGCCATAGTCTCTCCTTCAAATTTCAGGCCCATTTCACTTTTTCCAACCTTGTCAAAATTAGTTAAAAAGCGCATGTGGAACTACCTCACCAAGTTCAAGCTTATTACTTTGGCTGGAAGGGAACACATGACACAATTTTTGAATTTCTTGACCCTGAATATTCTCAGATAAACAAGGGCGAGGCTGTCGCGGCGTTTGATTGTGTAGATCACGGAATACTGTTGCGAACGCTTGAGCGCTATGGTTTCAGGGGCTCAGTGTTGTCATGGTTTAGGTCCTACCTGTTTTGGCTTCTGGGTTGTGTTCTTCTTCCTTGGGCGTTGATTATGGGGTACATCAGGGCTCGGTTCTAGGTCCGTTGTTGTTCTTGATTTATATAATTAAACGATATTGTCTACCTGGACATATTAGGAGAATTTATACTTTTTGCTGATAATACTTTGATTTTGTGGCATCAAAAGAACATCAACATCCTAGAGCCGAGTGTATCAGAGGATCTTCAAAAGATAAACAAGTGGTGCGATGCAAGTCGCCTCTTAAGAAAAAAGCTTTCATCGGGTTGCTTTGCTGTCGCTAGAAATGTATATTTTTCTCTATTCGAATCGCATTTAAGATATGGGATAGCTTTTTGGGGAACAGCTAGCCAGTACTTGCTATTTTTATCTTACAATCCTATGACTTCCCTGATGATTCCTAATAATGAAACAGATCTGTAGGTGTCTGGATTCTCCATTAGACATTGGAGGCCTGGTCGTAATGAAGTGAGAAACAAAAACGCTTTGTCCGATATGCCACGAGTGTTACTTTAATTTTTATTAGCGGACATGAGACGCACTTTGTGGTTTTTGAATAATATTAATATCGGGTCAATTTTTTGACTCAGAACAAATTGTAAATGAACATTTAAATCATTCTTCAATTTTAATTACTAGAGCTGTTAGAGTTTTTTGTAAGTATTCTTCGTTTTTTTTTTTAATTTTCTGATAAAGGTAAAAAAAAAATGTTTTTACAACAAACCCATGAAATAGTGTTTTTTACGAACGTTGTTTTTAATAACCATCGCAGCGAAAAGAGACAATTAAAAATCAATGAGCGTAAGAGATAAATGTTTTTAACTTTTACAAATTTTCTTGACCAATTTTTGTTGTGTACCCAAATAATAAAGTTGTTTTAAAACCATTGAATTATTAACTAGTTAATAACTCAGGCCGACGTCAGTTTAGTGACAGAAAGGAGAACCATTTTTACTGACAAATTTTGGATCGCTGATTATGGCAATGATAACAGTTTTGCTCGATTAGCTCGTAATTTCACGTTATGCGTGGCTGCCATTTTTACTATATTCTTAAAGGTCGGCTTGAGTTTCTATCAAAATGATAGTTTTGGCAATGGTTAATTAATGGTAGTGGGGCGGGGGAGCCTTAAGCACTTTGTCATTGGCTATTGTTTTGTCCGAGCAGGTAAGACCGCCTCGTCTATGTGGCGACAATGGCGCGGAGTCGCGGATTTGCTCGAACCTTCCAGACTATGAGGCGCGTAAATATATAAGGCGCCGCGCCAGCAGTGTCGCGTGAGTAGACAAAGTCAGTTTCGCTTTAATACATAACATAAGTGATCCGTTAAGAGTATTTTACGTGTGTTTCATTGTTTTTGATTTCTTAATTCGTGCTGTTGTCTTCTTAGTAGATACTCTAGCTCTACATTGTGTGCCGTTTTTCCGCTTTTGCAACATGTCAGGTTCTTCTCGTAGAGTTTGTAAAAATTCACCGGACCGATTTGGTTACATTTGTGAAGTATTTGCGGTACAGTCACAGATTAGACCGATGAATGATGTTGTCAAGAAAGCATACTGTTTTTATTTCAACTGCAAAATCGGTGATCAAGATAAAAGCTGGGCTCCTCATGTATGCTGCCTAATGTGTTATGCGACCCTTACGGCATGGCTGAAAGGAAGTAAAAAAAGCATGTTCTTTGCAATTCCCATGATATGGAGACAGTCCCGAAATCATCATGACGACTGTTATTTTTGTTTGACAAATACAATAGGAGCTAATAAGAAGAAACAACGTGCCATTCAGTATCCAAACTTGCCATCCGCAATAAGACAAGTGCCGCATGGAGAATCTTTACCGATACCTACTCCGCCAAAAAACTGGGAAACAATAGATATTACAGAAAGATTGACTGACAAAAGATTGCCAACAGAAACTTATGAGGATACAACATCAACATCCTCGGATGAAGATACGAGGATGAACCTCACCTTATACTACAAAATGAATTAAATGATTTAGTTAGAGACTTGCAACTTTCAAAAGAGAAAGCTCAACTTTTAGGTGCCAGACTGAAACAGTGGAATTTGCTGGCTCCGGGAACTACTTACACTCAATAGAGAAAAAGGAATTAACCTTTTTCAGAATATTACAGAATGGAAGGTTCACTTTGCGTATGCACGGACATAAATGGACTGATGACCGAGTTACAAATTCAACACAATCCATCCGAATGGCGTCTTTTCATAGATTCATCAAAGTACAGTCTCAAAGCAGTTTTATTGCATAATGGAAACATAAGGCCGTCTATTCTTATGGCACACTCCATTTCGATTTCGATGAAAGAAACGTATGAAGATCTCGCCCTAATTCTAAATCATATCAACTACAAAGAACATAGCTGGCAAATTTGTGGAGATCTGAAAGTTGTTATTTGTGTCTTTGGGACTCAAGAGCTACAACTAAACATTACTTACACAAAGAGTGACCCCCTAGAGTCATTTAGGCCCGGTACTAATAATGTCAAGTATGAGCCTCTGGTAGATCCAGCCAAGATTCTGTTGCCCCCTCTTCATATTAAGTTGGGCCTCAAGAAGAATTTTGTCAAAGCTATGAACAAAGAGGGCGCAGGATTTAGTTACCTTAAACAGTTCTTTCCAAAATTAAGTGATGCTAAATTAAAGGAAGACATTTTTATGGAGACGACTACGAAGGACTGGTGCAGCAACTTCTGGTCTCATATAAAGCTTTGGGATGTCGCATATCCTTGAAAATCCACTTTCTTCACTCACATCTCGACTTCTTTCCGGAAAATCTTGGAGATGTTAGCGATTAAATAGGAGAGCGGTTTCATAAGGATATAAGAACGATGGAAACTCGATATCAAGGACGTTGGGACTCTGCAATGATGGGAGACTACTGCTGGTCAGTGAAAAGAGAAGATCCGTCGTTTCATAAAAGAAAGAAGTAAAACTGATGGTCTTTTTTGCATTTTTATTGAAATACATATTGCACACATTCTGTGTATGTAATAGTATTATACTTACTTAATAAATAGTTTTTAATTGATTTTATTTAACAAATATTAATCGTCAATAAATGTATTCTAGTTCTGCTGGTGTATTTATCAAATTAATTCCGTATTCATCCTCACTTACGTCATTTATTTGGCTGGTAAACATGATAATAGTTTATACGCCCAGTAAATAATGGTAAAATTGGCAACTATGCGTTACACAAAAATACGAGCTAATGGAGGAAAACGGTTATCATATTCGCACTCAGCAACCCTAAATTAGTTAGAAACAGTGGATTTTCTTTCTGTAACCTTTCAAAAGTTCAAAAACGTCGGCTTGTGTAATTAAATGTTTAAAACTAAAAGTTTTTTCTATGTATTTAAATAAAGGTATTGTGACCTGCAGTTTTTTTTTCTGGGTCGTCTTTACTTCAACTACACTCTAATATCAGTGTAATAATAATAAATAGATTCATAGTTTACGGTTCACTGAACACATGCTAGTATAAGATTAGGTAGTCTTAGTTTATGTTAGTATTCACCTGATGATGATTGCAGCATTCGAAACGTTGTGAAAAAAAAATTAAGACAATGGAAGTTCGAAAATGTATATGACCTATGCTTATTATGTATTTTTTGAAAATTAATTTTATGTTCACATATATTGTATGTACAACAAGCTAGCAGAACAACTTTATTTAGAGCTAGTTTAGTGCTAATTTTGTTCCGCAAAAAAAATTAGAGCTTGCGTTTTTTAAAAGTTAGCGCATGCGCTGCTAGGTTCTGTGAGAAGCCAGCAGCGCATGCGATTGCAGGTTTTAAATATATAATACGAAAAATATACTAAAAATATTATTTTATGATATAGGGAAATTTTCCCGAGTAGTTTTTTTTTTGGTAAAAGTGATGTAACTCTGTATTACTAAATGGCTTCTAATGATTTATGTGACTATTGGTATTAAATCGCTTTTGGTTTACCCGTCATTATTTCAGCTGCTAGCTACCGTAGAAGCTAGCAGCGAAGGCTCTATATTTTTTTAAAAAGCGAGCTCTAAATTTTTTAAGACGTTAAAAAATTAGTGCCTTAACATATTTAAATAGTTCTTATTAAATGAGATAGACTTAAAGTCTAATGCCTATAGGAGAATTTTCCCGAGGAGCAGTTTTTTTTTTTGGAAAAATGGTATAACTCTGTAGCACTAAATCGGTCGTAGTGATTCATGTGACTTTTGGAGATAAATACGTTTCGATTGCTTAAAATCACTTGCACTGCTAGCTTCCGCAGCTCTTTGTTTAAAAAAACGAGCTTTACATTTTTTTATGGAATATAAATTTAGTACTTTGCCCGATTTTAATAGTTATGTTAGTGTTAAGTAATCTTATTGATTGATTTGTCTATACGGGCATCTTAAAGTGCTTTTATATAAGGACGGTTTGAAAATGTTGTCGTATAAACACCACTAAAACCGATTTAAGCGATTTAGGAAAGCGGTTTATCGCTTAAAAACCCATTTTAAGTTCGTTAAAAACACTTTAAAAACGCCTTAGCTTCCAACCTAAAGATATACTCAAAAGCGCTTTTAGGAGCCAATAAAGGTAGTAACCGTAAAATAAAAACGATTTATTTTTGTTATAAGAAAAAAACTTGAACTATGGAGCACTAAATTAATTAGCTCTAATTATGTAAGTATCACACAGAATAAGGAATTAATAATCAAATGTCTGATTTAGATTATTCTTTGTAAACTTCCTATTATTATCAGCGCTGATTTTATTTTGGCACCGCGTCAAAATTAGACGAGTATTTATAATTTAACATGACGCAGCCAGATCTCTTTCCGTCTCGTATGCTCTCATTGCCGCGTTCGTCTATTCAACGCAGTTCCTGCTACCCAGCAGCTGCTCTCGCCGCCGACTGAAATGAACCAGAGATGTGTGATTCGTGAACGATTCGTTCACTATGATCGAATCACTTGCGAGTATTGAGTGATCGAATCATGTTTGCTCGATATGATTCAATCAGTCAAATGACCGACGAAGACAGAATGAATCAAACGAGTGAATCAAATCGGAACGGATCAACGACTGACTGACCCACTGTGGCGATACACCGAATCAGTCGAAAATAGGTCGATCGTTTCGTTCATTCGTTCCTTATGAAAATATAGATTTTTTGGTTTGTTTGGCAGCAGGGTATGTCGTATATGGCTGCATAGACCTTTTTTTTATGTAACCAGGTCACACACTTCATTTCAAATGATTGATTCAATGATCGATTTAAAAGATTCGATCAGTCTAGAAATGAATCACTGATCGATTCGTTCAGTACAAATTGATCGATTTACCCATCTCTAAAATGAACCTCTTGATGACGTGGAACAGTCGCACATGCCATGAAGTAGGTGGAGCCTAGCAGGAAATCTGTATATTTTCAGTGGGCGAGTACCGGGGGATATTCTGAATATCAATAGAGAAAGGCGCACACATTTGGTGTGCTCCAGTCCGCTTGCTTTGCCTTGTTGCTGTGGTTCGTGATGCATTTTCGCGTTTAGCGATTTTATAACGGCTTTTATTTATACTTTTTCTGTTGTATTATTTTAGCAACTGTTATAATGAACATTTTCACGGTGGAGTACTTGAAAAATAATTTTTTTACACCTTCATCAAAAACATGATTTTAGCAACTGTCTGCAGATAACTAAAGAATGGCTTTTTTGGTTACCGATGCAAAAAAACTTTTTCTTCGTCACTTCGTCAGATTATCAATCTGTCAAAGATTAAAATGTCGCAACAATGAACGTCATCAGTTAAAAATTCACGTCGCTATGAAAACCATTGTTATTTCATTTACCAGCCGCAGGGGGGCCACTGGGAAAAAACTATTTTTTTTAATGATTTTATGACAATATTTGAAAAATTTTATGGCATTTTTTGTAATAATATTTTCCTATAAGCGTTCGGAAAGTCACTTTTCTGCACAGCGTGCATAGAAAAATAAATTACCGCACGCCGTGCAAAAAAGCCTATTCACACACGCATTTTTTTTAGATTTTCCTCACGCTCGTCGGAAAAATGTTGTACCTGACGCGTGCGGAAAGCGTTTTTTCCAACGGCTTGCCCGAACTCCGCTAGCGCGTCGTTGTCTGCGGATTTTTTTTATTTTACACACTTGTTAGGTAAATAACTATTACCGACCATCCAGGAAGTGCTGCAGATACCTGTAATTGTGTGAAATAATAAATCCACCTTATTTTTCCATTCCGTTCATTTACCATTAAAATTAAGATGTTTACTAATACAAATGCAGTAAGCAAAAAAACAGTCTTTTATTTCTTCAGTAGCCAAGAATACTGCAGTTTCCAAGATGCATTAAATTTGGTTTATTAAACAAGCAACTAAGGATCTAATAGGATTTTTTTTCTCACAACACAAGTACGCACACAACTGATTGGTGCAGTAAAAAACCAACCAAAATCGAGCATAGCTTGGTTTTGGTTGGTTTTTTGGTTAATATTAAAAAGCCCGGCAAAACTCTTGTTGTGCCCTTTAAATCATGAGTTGTCTATATATTCCTGCGACCTCCATAAACCTATTGAGCCCACCTCATAAAATCGCAATTTTAATAATTCCAGAATTTGTGCTTTTTATATGCACACAATTCTCAGAGATAAGGTTGGGCTTACTAGGTTTATATAAAGCTAGCGAGCCCACTTTTTTTTAATTTTCTCAAAAACTCAGAGCACAAACATTTTTAAAAGGGGACGAAGTTACCACATAAAAAGCACATAATTATGGAATTATTAAAATTTGGATTTTGTGAGGTGGGCTCGCTAGGTTTGCGGAGGTATTCCTGCGCTAATTTACCAGGTGTGATTAAATTTGTGAACCTCCTCTTTATAGATCACGAGCCGCCACTGTATATAAGTTCTAATAAAAAAAATCGCAAGTTTCGCTGTTAGCTTCTTGTACATAATATTGTTCAATAATAACGTGAATTAAATAAAAATCTATTTTTCTGTACTTTTTGGGTATTTTTTAAATATTTGTAGGTCAAAAAGTCAGTATTTTCAAGACACAAAGTCGGTAGTCAGTTTTTTTTGAAGGCCTTAGTCGGTTCCACGTGAGGTTCCACTCCTGAGACCATGTATATTAACAACTACTATTATAGCGCCTTTACTATTTCTTGACTTTCACCTAGCCCTCAAATTTTTGATACAAGTGTGTCCTCTCACCCCAACACTTTATTTTAGGAAAGATGCAAACAAGTAGCGGATAAATATGTGGAATATGACACTATCATCATAGTTATAGATTTAATTTTACTAAGAATGATGGCATACAGGCATATATTACTGAATTCAGATTTTAGGGTAAGTCAATCTTTTCAGTGAGTGACCTTAGCTCAGGAAAAATAAAAAATCCATAATTTTTGGTGTCAAATAAATTTTTTGTAAAAACTAAGACACGGCTCGAAGCACTTTTTTGATTTTTTGGCGAATAAGATTTTATAATTTAGACGCCTACTGGTAATTTTTATTGCTCAAAAGCGCACAAATAATCAAATTATTGTTTTTGAATTTTTAGAATGCCTTATGAGTGAGTATGCAGGTTATTAAAGTAGAAAGTAATTTTTGAATTATTTTTCAGTACCAAAAAATATTTATATGTATTTATTTATTTTAAGGATTTTTGGAAGCTGTCTCTCATTCTAGTACTCTTAGAATCGTATGCAAACTGGACTTTCACCAAAAGATTCTACAGTGCTGAGGATCTTAACAACAGCACCAAAGCACAATCCAACAAACCAAAGCTAAACGAATTTGATATAAATTTTGAGGATTATAAATTTTTTTTGACCTGTGTAAATATTACACTCAGTAAGTAAATAAAAAATTCTCTTACCAACGTCTTGCCATTTTTTTAAAATTATTTTATTTATTGTTCTATAATATTTTCTATACAATGACCAAAAGTTAATCCTAAAGCAGAACACCCTGCTTTACATTCGGAAAAAACCTGGAAAGTCATGGAAAAAAAGTGGTCATGGAAAGTCATGGAACTTACTCAAAAGTCTGGAAAGTCAGGGATATTCCTTGATAAGAGTATCGGAATTGCCATTCATATGCTCTATCAGAGTATTAAAAATGCCCTTTTCAGTTAACCCGACACACTTTTTTTTTTCTTTCTTAGCACCGACCGTTCAAAACATAGAAAATTCATTTTTTAGTGAAATTTTCTAAAAAAATTCGCCTGCGGTGCATTTATCCGACATTTATCAAATGATTTTAACATTCAATCTATAATTGACACTAGATGCCAATCCAAAATGTATTTACAAAAAACGTCAAAAAATAATTTTCGAAGAATTTTCTGTGTAATTTTTAGAATAATGTCCTCACCATTTTTGCCTGTGGCACATTTTAATCATTATTTTCGTATCGTTGTTTGAAATAGACAAATAAATCTGAGTGTAACGAAGTGCCTTCAAAAAAGGAAGAAAAAATTTTAAATGAGGGATTGGATCAGTTGTAGTAGACTGATTTTTTAAAAATTAAGTCGGGAAAATTTTAACAAGTTGGTCATGGAAAGTCAGGGATTTTTTTTTAATTCTGTAAAGTCATTAGTGTAGTAGTAGTAGTAGACTTATTATATTATATTATATTATATTTTAATTTACGGGTTTTTAAGGTTCTGAATTTAATTTTAAACTTAAAAATATTTTAAGGGGTACTCCTTACCTCCAAAATGTAAGCCCATATGTTAACCCCAAAGTTATTTTTAACAATAAAGTTAAATTCAGAAGACTTAAAAACTCCTAAATCGATATATCGCTTCACTTGTCTGTTATATAAATAATGTTTATGTTACCCCCAAAAACACCTCTAGGACTTTTATGCTGCATCTAAAGGTACATATAACTTTAAAATTTAACCAAGAATACTTAAAAATGAATATGTTTGTTACCCCTAAAACCACCCCTAAACCTCTTATATTATTTCCAGAAATAATTGGAATTTCAAAACTAAGTTAAAGAACTAAAAACCCGCAAATTGATATATTACATATCTTTACACTATCTTTTGTTACCCTTAAACTTGCCCCTAGGCTTCTAAGGTTACCCCTTTTTTACTTCAAAGATGAACTGAGTCAACTCAAAAATCTCAAAAATAATGTATTGTATGTCTTTATATCGATAATATTATGTTGTTTACGCCCCTTTACTCCTAAAACGCACCCTTAAGGCCCTTAAAAACAATTTAGGGGTATGTTTTTACCTCTAAACTCAATTAGTGGACTCAAATAAAATGGATGTATTACAAGTTTTTTTGGTATTTACGATCCTTTTTACCCCCAAAATTTGCCCCCAGGAAGTTGATGTATCATATGTCAGTATTTGTTCTAGTTTGTTTTAAAATTTTTTTGACCTCTAAGTCACCGCCATCTTAAATATTTTGGGTTTTTATAGTCAACTACGTAAAATATGGACGATTTTTAATGTGTCTATTTTTCAAAATGTTTACTTTCACATCTTTTTCAGTTACAAAAATGGATTCAGGGAACCGCTAGATAGATGTATCACATGCCTATTTTTGTTCTATTTGTTCCCTTAATTTTTTATTTAAAGAGTTCCCCAAGGGTCAGAGTGGCATCAATCGGATTCGTAAAATAAACCCATCAGCCAAGAAAACTGTTCTCAAGCACTTTCTTTTGGATAGACGTTTGTAAAGACTCGAATCCATAGTAACTAAGAAGAAGAAGCGCTTTCTTTAAAAGTTGAAAATAGTATCTCGACAAATTAGAAACAAAATAATATTGTTAACTATACTTTGAATTAATTTTTTTAGGTAGCCTCCTTTTCATCTTGGTAGTGTTCATCTTCACAAAAATCTATAACATATTCTACCGTTCGGACACTGGGCCAGTGTCTTGTATTTTAATCTGCAAAACTATCACCCTGTCAACGACTGGAATGTTTCTACTGGTGCCGTCGATAATTTGGGATATCACAGTTTACGAATATCACTTACACTTTATAACCTTGTACACCTGTTTGTCGCAACTTTTGGCGTACAAAGGTAAGAAATATTATATAGGGTTACCCCTCAAATTTCCTTACTCCTTTTTCCTGAATTGTCATGACCTATCCATGTTTTTTCCTCAGGACAGAAAATGTTTATTATCAAAAATATAATCTTCAGGGTGATCACTGACAAAACAAAAATTTTTTTGTTGAATTTATAACATTTTCAGAAAATTATGACATTTTGATGACATATTTTAAAAAAATATATTAAAAAATTTGTACTGTACACACACCAATTAAGAAAGACCAAAAGATATAAAAAAAAACGTATATTATCAAAAAAACTATCAAATAAACCGTACAACATATAATAGCAAAGTTTATGTTTGGATTGATTTTAGAGAACTTTAGTCAACACTTAACTACTACCTATGTTATATTATAAACACATACTAATAGAAAAGGAACAACGTTATATAAAAACGCCTTTTGACTTGACCAATGCCACTTTCATCAATTTTAAAATTTTTGCAAGCCAGGAATATTTTTCTGCCAGTCAGGATTATATTTTCTTTTTCTTCCACTCATGTTTTTGTTTTACATTTTTTTAAAATAAATTTTTCATTTTATAAAATTAAAACCAAAGTATTCTGCATCTCTTTTCAAAAGCATAAGACAAATAAAGATCATGGGATAGCAGAATTCAGTCACTGTAATATTCCGTTTACATAAATTTAATGAGACCAACTAGTCCAAAATGTTTATTTCCCTTTCCAATACACATCTCTAGAGAGAGAAAGGTTAAACATGACCTAGTATTTCTTGGCTAATCATTTTAAATACACCAAATCAATGTATACAGGGGCTATTTCCAAAATAAAATTTGTAAAATTACAAAACTGTCTTTAAAAAAATAGTATTCCGCAAAAGGTAGATTGTCAAATTTTATGATTTTTATGACATTTAGCCAATTTTAGGACGGTTTTAGGACACATCTTCAAAAATTATAGCAAATTATGATTTTATGACAACTGGTCACCCCGAATTTTTAAAAAATGTACGTATCAATATTTATAATGTTTATAGTGAACCAGTTGTGACATTTGGCCAACTTGCAACTTTCTATATATCCGAGTCCAAAAGTATAACTGTTAAAACCAGAAAATGAGATTTAATTAAGCGTCTTTTTAGTCCACCATACCATGGGGGACTATTAAAATCGTGAAATTTTTACTTTTCTCAATTTTATCAAAAATGAGTTACAAAGGTTCCAAAACACCTTATTCGACGAAAAAAAAAAGTTGTCTGTTGTTTGTCTGTATACACGATAACTCAAGAACGCTTTAATCGATTTTAAAATTTGGTACAAAAATCCTCTATCGGCTGACCATAAACTGATTAACTTTTCGGTAGGCTGGTATGGGGTTGAAGGTGGGAAAAGGGGGATAAAATATTTAAAAAAAATTGTGACTGGAACAAAAGAAAGTAGCGATAAACGGTTTTCAGATTTAAGTTTTCATGAAAATAGGCTACAAATTTTGTTATAAAGTTCATATTCGTGGGAGCTTTAGACTCCCGAGTTATTTGAAAAAACGTTAAAATATATTTAAAAAATCATAACTTTGGAAGTAAAGCAGCTATTGATATGCGGTTTTCAGATTTTGGTTTTCGTAAATATTACCCAAAAATTTTGTTATAAGGTTCAAAGCTTTCAAAGCTACAGTTTTCGAGATATCTTCATTTTCTTTCAACATAAAATAATTGATTGTATGGTGGACTATCCTTGCTTTCTACACCACAAACCAAATATTGTCATGCAAACATCTCCTTAAAATAAGACTAAAGAAAAAAATGACCGAGTATTCCATCGATATATTTGTGACCATTTTGACAAAAAGCAATGTCCTTTTTTTTCTTGAATTACTAAGAAAAGAGAAAACAATGTTATATAAATACGGCTAAACTGTTTTTTCAGATAAAGAAAACGAGTTTATTTAAAACATCTTTTCGTCCCGTCTAAAATACTTTTACTTGGTTTAAATTTTATATTACGCCCCTGTTGATTCCTTAAATACGTCACAAACCTTAATGTTAATCAAAAAGGAATCTATCATGTCTAATTCGAAGTTGTCACTATTTGAGAAGCAGTTAAAGCATACCAACACCTTCTCCACTACGGACAAAACCTAGTTCCAAGATGGCCGCCAGCTGAGGGATAACAAACCATTTTCCCATAAATTTTGGCTAAACAAAAAAAGATCCAGCCACACTAAGGAAAGAATGTGTTTTTGTAATATATTCAAAATCTCGCAAATCGCTGTTAAGGGCTAATTTTACAACCAAAGGTAAAACTCCAGATTAAACTATAGTTGAAACTTTAGTTTAATCTTTGGATTAATCCATCGGTAAACAAGTTGCTCAATTTTATAAGTCGGAGTTAAACCACGGCCATGAAGAAAGACTACATTTTCTTTACATATATAGGGTTGATTATTTTAACCAAAATGGCACCAACTAGAACCAAACTTGATAAAAATCAGTCAAGTAGTTTTTGAGATATCAGCGTTGGTTACAGACAGACATACAGCCAGACGACACAACAAAAATGTTTAGATTTGTTAGAAAGATATACAGTATATATACGTGTGAGCTCGGTGTGAGAATAAAACTTGCTGGTCTGTGGGATGTTCCAACTCTTGTCGAATTTCCTTGTGAACAATTTCGCATATCGTCGGACTCCTCCAAAGGATTTGTTCTAGGACAAATAATATCTGGTCTTCGTGCTTCGACAATGTCAATAATAGTTTTCATCCAGTTGATCAAAAATAAATTCTAAGTCATTGATCACAGCGATTTCACTAAATACTTACAGTCTTTTTACCAAAAACAAATTTTTAATAACTTTTGAGGTTAGAATCTTTTGGTAACTATTAAACTGAAGTTTAACAACCACCCAGACCGCCGGTAACGGTTAAACCGAAGTTTGTTGGTAAACTGCACCTATAAAACGTAAAAAAGTCGACATCTGTGGTTTAAACTGAGGTTTGACGTTTAACTATGAGTTATGTTGGGAATTTGGAACCTTTGGTTGCACTAAAACAAAATTATGATTGTTTTCCACAAACCAAAACTACACTTTTTTGCACTCGACGCGCGTTTCGCTAACAACGTTAGCATCATCAGGAGACGATAAACACGATTGTCGACGCGCGTTTCGCTAACAACGTTAGCATCATCAGGAGACGATAAACACGATTGTTTATCGTCTCCTGATGATGCTAACGTTGTTAGCGAAACGCGCGTCGAGTGCAAAAAAGTGTAGTTTTGGTTTGTGGAAAACAATCATAATTTTGTTTTAACTATGAGTTGTAAAATTGCGCATTAATAAGGCTGTGTCTGCTATCCAAACATGCAAACACTTAACACTAGTTTAGATAGCAGCTTCTCTATCTAGATTTTTAATAATTGATCGACTGATACAGTACAGTTTTTTAACAAAACTTTCCTTTTAGTAATCTGCGACTGCCCCAAAATCTGGAGTCTGATTGTCATATTTTCATCCATGTTCCTAAGATCAAACTTCAGCGTCGCCTTAAGTAATGCTTTTGACTATGCGGATTAGATACAAAGTAGTGTATTGGGAAGTAAAAAATTAGGTAAGAATAATTTAAAGATGTCTTATTTAAAATTTTGTTTTCTTTTTCCATCTATAATAATACTCATCCCAATGAAAGGTTATAGCGCAAATTGGAAATTAAATAATCAAACCCTAGTATTATTGTTACCAAATTATGAAAAAGATGGAAAGAAAACGAAGAGGAAATAAATTACCTTTTTTTAACAATTAAAACAAAACAACCACAACGTTAAAAAAAATTTCCATAAAAAAAAAGAAAATTAATCGTTGAATATTGTTTAGCTACAACACAAGGAAGAGCATACGAATTCCTAATTTAAAATAACTATAAAAAATAAAATAAAACTATCTGAAAATTTAGAGCATGCCGAAGCGATGCGATTTTTGGATGCAATTCAAAGTTTTTGAACTGAAACAGCGAAATTTACTACCTAGAATGTTTTAGAAAACATTTGGTTGTATATTTACTAATTTTTGAGCGAGTTGGGAAAAAGTGAATGATAGACTAACCCTACACAGAAACCAGACCTTTAATAAATATTGCTGTTCAAATTCAAAATATTTGTTTGATATAATATTTTATAAGAACGCTCTACTTACAGGAAAACGGCAACTGCTCTAAAATCTAAGAGTCTATTGTCATATTGTATTCCTTGTTCTTATAAATATCAAATTAATGTTTTTGACTATATCGTATTGGATGCAAAATAGTATGCTAAAAAGTAATACAGGGTTCGCACGGGCAGGGAAAAGTTAAAAAAACCAGCAAAGTCGGGAAAAATCTGGCGTCGGGGTCCACAACCAGAGCAGTTTTTATGATTTTTTTAATAAAATTTTAAAAAAGAATACTTTTTTGGGGTCGTTTTTCGTTATAACAACCGCTGGATTTTTTTTTAAATGGTCAGGGAAACCCGAGGGGAAAACCAGGATAAGTAATGGAATTCAATGAATGTTTTTTTTATGTGCAGACCCTGTAAAACAAACGGGTAAGAACAATTAAATTTCTCTTTGGCTGTAAACCAATAAAAAAGAGTTTGCTTAAAAAAGAATAAAAACATAATTATTGTTATAAAAATAAAGACAATTTATTAATTTTTAATATGTTGTTTAATATACTCAACTAAACCTTCCTCACTCAAATACTCTTTCGAATTAGTTTTTAAATCATTTACCTCATAAACAGGGACACTTTCTTGCGCTTTACTATTTAGAACAACTATAAACCTGTAACCAACTCTCCTTGCATCTAAAAATCTTCGACCAATAGTTAGGGATATTCTGTCGTCTAATAAAATGCTATCTCTAATGCTAGGTAATTTTCTTTCTAGGTTTTGGTAGAGTTTTTCTGCTAGGGTTTCGACGCCATGCTCTTCTTTGCTTCCCTTCTAAAATTAGAAAGAAGAAAAATCGGCACCGGAAAAATGGAATTTTTTACTCATAAACAAATTTTCAAGCATAAAGTACAGCACGACGCAGCCCAGATGGTAAGGGAATAAAACTAAAACGTCAAACTGCGTATATGTAAACTGAGAGTTTAAAGAAACTCGCATGTGCAATTTACTTTTAAGGAGGCACCACAACACAGGACGATAAAAATAATAACATTAATTAAAAGTATTTTTCAACAATATGAAGAAAATATAAAAATTAATTTTCGTCACATTTGATAGCTTAATAGCCTGCTAATTAGTAGAAAATAGTCTTCAATTTTTATTAAAAATGTGATTTTCAACTGCCGAAAAAAACGAAATAAAAAATGTAACATCGGAAATCGTAAATGGACTGATAAAAGATCATCGACCTTGGCGAGTAGCAGAAAGCAAAAGTACATATGGAACAGCAAAATTTAAGAATCAATGAATTTTAAAAAAGGACACCGCGAGCTTCATAATAAAATTCAAAATCTCGACAGAATAAGTAGAGTTGCGCGTTTATGGTTTGCCTGAACTGAGAGGCGAGGCTTAACAAAAGCTTGAATTAAAGCTCAAAGAAATGATTGTAAGCAAGTTGGAAATACAAAACGTGGATTTTGATGGTTGCTTTCGAGTTGGAAAAAGAGAGTCAAACCGAACTAGAGCTGTTATTGTTACCTTTCTTTCTATGAACCAAAGAAATGTTGTATTTTTTAACAAAAAAAAGCTCAAAGGAACGAAATATGCTATCACTCATAGGCAATCACTTGATACCGAGTATGATTTTCCTCTATTCTGTATCGTCGCTATCTGTTGTACGTTTTTTGATGGCTATGTAAGCCAATTCTCGAGCTACACACCCTTCCACAGTCCTGGCACACCCAGTCTCCGGCAGCAGCCGGGTGTTGTTGGTTATCCATTTTTCCATTTTGTCGCTCCTTTCTACGTTCTCTCTTTTTCGTCTCTAGTCTACGTTGGCGTCGTTGCTCTTCAAAAGTTTGTTCCCCTCATGGACTGTTCGGCGGCATGAAGTCCTATCGTTTGCCGTGGTCTCGAAGTTGTTTATATCGATGTGACCCTTCATCATATTGCCTTTGAAGAACGTCCTTGTACCTTTTTTGTTGACCTCCTTGATTTATCTTTCCCTCCTTCAGTTGTCCATAAAATATCTGCTTTGGGAGACGTGTTTCGAGGATGCGGATAACGAAGCTGGTGCTTGAAGGTAAGGGCTTCTATACTAGTTGTTCTGGCTTCTTTTAAAACACTTATGTTTGTTCATCGGTCTTGCCATTTGATTATCAGGATTCGTCTTAAACAACCTTGGTGATATTTTTCTAGTCGTTTGATAGTAGACACGAAGCTTGGTCTTCGTATTGACTTCGTGATTGTTGAAGACTCTCCGAACGCCGCCGTTCGAACGCTGCGCTAGCACATTTGATGATAGGTGGCTCCCAAGGTATGGTTAATGTTCCACGTTCTGCAGAGGATGGCCATTTATGGAAGTGTTTGGAGCTTGGGGATTCGTACCTGGTTCCGGTTGGTGATGTTATCACTGATGTGATGCTATCACTCTCACTCTCTCAGTGATGCTATCACTGAGGAACTAACCAAGAACAAATACGACATTACGTCACGTGCAAAAGAAAAATATAGCAAGAAAGATGTGTGGTCCAACCAGGGAAAGGTTTTTGCCAGTGTGGCTGGCAAGAAAACCGAGATAATGATCGAGGAAGATATCCAGTAGAACTTCGGCTGCGGAATATAGCAATTCTGTATTTTTGCCTTTATTTTTATTATGTGCATTTTGCATTTACTTTGATTCATACAAAATAAAAATTTAGTTTTGTTTACCATATATTTTATTAATGAAAAATATTTCTATAGCATTTTTTAATGTTAGGAATCTTACGGGCCACTTTTCAGATATACTAGAGCAAATAAATGAGTTCAACTATGATATTATAGGTATTTCGGAGACCCAACTTGGCAATGAGGGAGAACACATAGAAAATATACAAGTAGACGGCTACAATTTTTTACATACAGAAATATCAGCAATCAAATCTAGGGGAATAGGGATGTATATTAGAAACCATTTTAAATATGAGATATTACACATTGATTCTCAAGAAATTTTAGAAGAAATTTGAATTAAGCTACAAATCTTAAATAAAACTTTGATTATAGGATCAGTCTATAGACAGGTTGGTTTTACATGATTTAAATAGATTTTGGGCATTTTGGAAAACATGTTGGCGGACTTTTGTGGACAGGATAATTACCCTGCTAAATGTATACAAAATTATAAAAATTATATTGAAACGTTCAATTTAAAGCAGGTTATATTTTCCTCCACTAGAGTCACTGATACTTCTCAAACTTTGATTGACCACATTGTGATGCCAACTACAGTACAGGTTCTTTTTTTGCGGTACCAAAGATTTAGGGTTGGATATTTCTGATCATTTTTTTGTGTTTATTGAACTGAGCTTAAAAATTCCTGACAAAAAGTCGACAAGCAGCGTACGCAGCTTAAATCGAGTTGATACAGAGCTTTTAAATAGCTTTTTATCAATGTCTGCACTACATAATATTATATATTATATACCTAATATCAATGAAAAAGTTTCTTTTGTAAATACAATATTACTTAATATTTTTGATACTCTTGCACCAACTAGAGAAGTTTGCCCACAAAAAAAAGAAGCTTCCATGGCTCACAGACACGATACAAGAAATGAATTATTATAAACAATTAAAAAATCACACAAATACTGCAATAAAAACGGAAAAAAGAGATATTTTGAATTTTCTATTAATGCTTGTAACAAAAATACCAAACAACTTTGGCATTAGTTATCGCAGTGCAATGTCTATAATGAGCCAAAAATTACACTCCTGAAAACTTAAACTTTCCTGATTTAATAAACAAAGCCTTTTTGTGATTTTCCCAAAATGATACTCCTATTGATACAGTGTTAGAATTTTATAATAACAATAAAAGAGCAATTGTTAATAGCTTATTTGAATTTCATACAGTTGATGACATGACAAATTTAACTTACACATGATTCTCTTAACTTTAAATCACATTCTGCCGTATCTTACAAATTTAGTCAATAGTTGTTTGCTTGAATCAGTTTTTCCAGACCAATGGAAAATCGCAAGTGTTTCCTTTGCCAAAAAAACAACATTACGACTGTTACCAGTCCTGTCAAAGGTTTTGGAAGGGAATCAAGGCGCATTTAGATATTTACCAATTACTTCCGAAGAATCAGTGAGGATTCAGAAAAGGTTATAGTTGCACTTTTCCTAAGCTCTTGACAGGATGAATCATGCTACTTTGATATCTGTTACGCGTTATACTTGGGCTTTTCAGAGAGAGCAAATGAGCTATCAAAAAATTATTTCTCTAAGAGATAGTACAGAATGGTGTCACGCAAGGATGCATTCTGGGTCCGATTTTTTATAGCATGCACACCTGTGCATTACCTGATTGCTTAAAATTGTTCCAGTCATTCTTACGCAGATGATACCCAATACATTTGATGCTCAACACCACAAAGTAGATGTGCAGAATATTATGCAGATTTACATAACATAGTAAATTTCTGTCAGAAGCACAAGTTGGAAATTAACGCCTAAATCTTGCCTTTTGCTCTTTGGAAAAAAAGCTAAAGAGCTGGAAAAATCTTTTAGTCTATATGTAGATCATGAGATATTAAGGGCATCCGATGAAGCAAGAAATTTAGGCGTGATAATAGACAAAAACTTAAGCAAGTGTATAAAGAGATCTTACGCTAACTTAAAAATGCTATACCCTCATAAAACCAATCTTAACAGAAATATTAAACTTAAACTAACTGAAGCGTTAGTTCTTAGTCACTCACTTAAACTAGAAGATGCAAATTGGCTAACAATGGAAAAAAGAAAATTGCTTCACTCAGTGTGCCTTTATCACAAAATCATTCATAGCAAATTTCCGCCATACTTGTTCGAAAAAAATCTCGTTTAGAACTGACGTACGTAATTTGAGCTTAAGGTTCAGGGGGCACGGCACAAAACTAAATTGTTTGAAAGATCTTTTACATTTAATAATTATAAGTATTACAATTCCATACCCAATAAATTAAAGCGTCTTAATACAGTAAGTTTCAAAATGCAATACAAACGTTTATTACTCAATAGTTCTTTATAAAAGCGCTATACTCCTATAATGTATCTCCTTCTTTTACCTCTGGACAGTGGCCTACTCCGTCCTATTTTTCTTTTTTATTTTATTTTACTTAAACATTTTTTATTGTATAACTGAATTAAATGAAATTCTCTCTATTTAATTTAATCAATATAGTTTTCATAATATAATTTTTAGGGTCAGAACTTTGATCTTTTCTTGAATTGTCTTCTGACCCCTTTTGGAAAATTTTGCTATACTTAATTTTTATTAATATTGTATGTATTTTGAAAATTTTTCAAATAAGCTCTTTTTACTTTACTTTTATAACATATGCACAAACCCAGTAAAATTTAGTTACTTTCTGTTTACAGTTCTGTGGGTGTATCAAAGCGTAATATTAAAAAAAAAAGTCCATTTTAAATTAGGCGATAAACGTTATAAACCGTACAAAATAAAGTTAGCCACAATCACCATTTTCTGAGGGGATAATCACAAATTAGCTGCGAAATCTTCGGAAATCGTTTAAAAGTTACGAAATTATCAGAAAAACCGCGAAATCCTGAGAAACCGCAAGTAATTTTGCGAAATCCCCTAAAATATATTTTGCAAAATCACCTGAAAAATAATGATTAATCATAATAATAAATATAAAATCTGTTGTGGACTTTGCAGTCGTTACTTTGAAAACACGTAAAAAGTTACTACACTAACAAATAATTTTACCTTTGGAGGAATAACAACAACATTATAAGGTGCCAAACTATCGGGCCATCTCATCTCTTTCTCTAAGCTTAAAACTTCAACGCTGGCGGCTAGTATCCTGCTTAGACCTAAACCATAGCTGCCCATTTGTAATATTTCTGGCTTTGAGTGTTGTGAGATGTAGTGGGCTTTTAAGGGTTTGGAGTATTTGTCGCCTAAGAGGAATGTGTGCCCAACCTGTCAAAAATGAGTATATTCTGTTTTATAAATTTTTAAATTTGAAAACCTAAGAAGCTAAAGATTACTTAAAAGGTTATAGCCGAAAATACTGAGAAATCAAGGAATGTATTGTGCTTGTGTGTGAGACGAAAAGGGCCTGAACAGAAAAACCAAAATGATCAATTATGTTACATAAACAAGTAGTTTTAAGATTTACTCATAAAAAAAGTTAGCGACCATGGAATACTTTAATGTCTGAGCAGTTGCAGGTGAAATCTTCCTTTTTTGCTCATCATTTTTAATAAGTCTTTCTCTTTTTAAATTTGAAGAATTAGATTAAACGAGTAGTAGAAGCTTTTTATAGATTTTACATTTTCTATGCTTTGCACACAGCTACATTCTCTTTGCATAAAATCTAGAAACTTTCTTTAAAAAAATTCAATCAAATTCTCAAGAGACTCCGTTTTCGTATGCAACCATGCCAAACTTTGACAGCGATTGTTGGCTCTCTTGTCAGGCATCGGCATTCGGGCCAATAAGAAATGTTTCCCAGGGCAATATCTATAACTTTGCCACAACAACTAAAATCTATGCGAAGCCCAGTTCCCATTCAAAAATTGCGTTGCTTTTGACAAAAAAAATGAAAATACTTCATCTCTGGATTAGTCTGGCATAATTTCGAACAATATCGATTCGGTTTTGCTTTTATTCCCTAAATCTATTTTTTATAAAAAAAACCTTGTTTATGCACTTTAGGTATTAAATAGGTACGTTTAACCCCTTTTTTTAGAGACCAAAGTGGCCCTTTTAATCCCTAAGAATAATTCCCAACGGATTAAAAATAAAGGGAATACAAGAAAATTTATTCCCTCAGGGATTAAAAAAAAAATTAATTAATTAATTATAATTGAATTTATCGCAAGTCAAGCCAAACAGTACTTGCTCTTGGCCAAGAATTCATTCTTAGCACCCTTTCTTGTAGTCCACGAACCATTTGGCGTAGAAGTGAATAAAATAGTATATAAACCTCAGGACTAAAGCGTATTTTAATGCCTTGTAATTATTTACTCGAGGGAAATTATTTAGAAAAAGGAAAAATTGTTGTTAAAATTTGACTCTTTTTCTTTGTATTTTATAATAATAAAAATGAATTTATTCCTTCTTTCTTTTAATTAAATGCCTAGGTATGACTCAATGTTTTGTAATGAGAGCACAGGGCGTGGGTTCAAACCTAAGTTGCAAATATAAAAAAAAAGGAATTTTGAAATAAGAATTTTTAATATTAATTTTGAAAAATTTTACTTAAGTAACAGGTTGTATCTTCTTTAATTTTATCTTTTACCAAACTATTTTGTGGGCGCCCTGTCTATTAGTTGCAAAGACAGAAAATTGAACTGCTCAATTTATTCAAATATTTATTTCAGAGTACTATTTTAAGTTGAGCCTCTTAAAATCTATTTTCAAAAATTCATATTATGAAATTAAACAAAAATATCTCAACTAGTAAATGTATTAACAAAATAATTTTATAAAAAAATTAACAAGATTTGAAAAAAAATCAATAAATAATTTACAATGACTAAAATCTCATATTAATTAATATAGTTAACTTAGCATAGTGTATATAACGGTATATGACAGTATATATTACACGCAGACAACTTTGTGGTCTTTCCGCGAAAAGAAATGCATCAATATATTACACAAGGTACAAAAGTGTGGTCTTTCCACAAAAAGAAATGCATAAATATATTACACAAGGTAAGAAGTGTGGTCTTTCCACCAAATAAATGTAAAGTGAAACTTATATGTTACACAAGATAATAAAGTGTGGTCTTTCCACAAAATAAATGTAAAGTGAAACTTATATGTTACACAAGATAATAAAGTGTGGTCTTTCCACAAAAAAACATAACATGGTTTAAAACCAATAAAGGCAAAGGAAAACAACTTAAGGACAAAAATAAGTTGTCTGGGCAATCTTGACACATCAATAAGTTCTTATAGTCACATAACGTGCTAAACACCTAGTTTCTGTAGTACAGAAAAACTTGACTATAGAAAATATTGTGTTGCCAGATTCTAAAACAGCAAATTTAGGTAGGCAGATTTGCCCAAAGAAACAATCTAGCACATCAACAACCCCTACATAATCTGTAACGTGCTAAACACATCCTTGGCCTTCCAAAAATCAGAATTATGAAAAGTTATTGTGATACTAGATCATGCATATGCCTTCTTAAGAACATATTAACGCACTATACCAAGTTGGCATAACCAACCCTAGGAGTATGAATGGACACACTATAAATAGTCATACTCTAGGTTAATTACTTAAATTTAAAAGTATATAACTCCACCCAGTATCCATTTATCAAAAAAAGTAATAAACTGCAAAACTATATTACCAAAACAAAGGTTAAATAAAACCAAAAAGGTCACACGGTTTATAATTCTGAAGGAATTATAAACCAACATTTATGGGTGTAGGTAAACACACTAAACTATACAATAGTTAGTTACACTCCGTAAATAACGAAACTTAAATATATTTGGCTTCACCACTTCCAAATATAAGTGCCAAAAAAATTTATAAAAAAAATCAAAAAAATTGTGAAAAAGGCAAATTTGACCATTACCAAAACAAAGGTTAAATAAAACCAAAAAGGTCACACGGTTTATAATTCTGAAGGAATTATAAACCAACATTTATGGGTGTAGGTAAACACACTAAACTATATAATAGTTAGTTACACTCCGTAAATAACGAAACTTAAATATATTTGGCTTCACCACTTCCAAATATAAGTGCCAAAAAAATTTATAAAAAAATCAAAAAATTGTGAAAAAGGCAAATTTGACCATGTTGACCGCTTGAGTTGAAGAAATTAAGACGCAAGGAAAGTTAGTAAGAATAAAAGCAGGTGTACTTAGCTTTTAACCGTAGATCCTAATCGCACCAGACATCAGTACCCCTCCCTGGACTCTCGATAAAACTGCTGACGCAATCCATGCCACATGGAAACTCAAGAACTCCGGGTGGACACAGGAAGTTGGATGATTGGATTGGAAATCTCTGAACTTGGTCTTAATTCATCGTAGAAGTAAAAAGATGGAAAGTAGCTTGACGGAAACGCTGGTTAAAGAGTTGGTCGTAGGCTTTAAACCATGATGTGGCAGTTTAAGCCTAGGTGGTCATTATGAGAAGTGTGGTCAGTAGAAAGGTGATCTTAGAAGTTGGTAGAAGGGTAGCCCTTGAAGTTGGTAGAAGGTTAGCCCTTAAAGTTGGTAGAAGGTTAGCCCTTAAAGTTGGTAGACGGTTCGCCCTTAAAGTTGGTAGAAGGTTAGCCCTTAAAGTTGGTAGACGGTTCGCCCTTAAAGTTGGTAGAAGGTTAGCCCTTAAAGTTGGTAGACGGTTCGCCCTTAAAGCCTATTAATAAAAAACTTACATCAGCCCCCACTATTCTATGAGTTAATAAAAATCAAGGTTTACAAAAAAATTAATTTTTACAAATTTTTCTTACTGATTTTTAAGGTTATTCCTTGAATCTTGTTTTCTTCCAAATATATTTTAGGTCTTACAAACTGTGCAGTGGATTTGAATAATTATGACACTGCTCTAACTACCAATTTCTAACAGAAATAAAAAATAAAATTTAATGAACTATAAAAATATGCTTGTTATATTATAAAAAATTAAGTGAACTGCACACTGACCAGTTTTAAAGGTACCTAATAAAACTTTACAAAAATTTCAAAAAAAGTGGTTTTGAGCTATTTAAAAAAATAATATAATTCAAAAATCAGTAATCCTCAATTTTGTAAGTAATAGTAAGAAATCAAAAAAATAATTTAGGCTTATAGAAAATAGAAAAACATACCGGTTGTTCTGGCTTATGAATCTGTCAGATTACATTTTTCACTTTGTTGTTAATTTTTTTGGACACCACTTAGTGCTGCATTTCTAGTGTTGAAAAGAGCTCATCTTTTGGTGTCTTTCTATTTTATAGTAGTCACTCCCTTTACCCCGGGACCCCTTAAAATTCACTGGTTCCCCAACTACACTCCGACTTGACTGTTTTTTATTAAATTTTTTACACTAACCAAGACGACTGCTTCGTCGAATTTAACACTTTAAATGCATTTATAATATTAAAATTTTAAATAGTAAAGATTACCGTTCTACGTAGGCTGTCTTTATTACATGGAGAAAGATGAAAAAGGATAGATATTCTCTCGCATTATCTGCTTCGACGTATGTGATTCCTGTACCTTTTTACGTATGTTCGACAAAGACAACTAGATGGATGGCTTTCGCATACGTTGATTAGGCTAGTAAAAACCGGCTTTGCGACGATTTTGTAGCATGCTGGAGTTAATAGCAAGATTAGTGTAGGAATTCAGGTTGAGGTATTGAGAAAATTGGTAGGTTTGCTTTTATTAATTTGACTTGTAATGTTTTGACTAAAAAAACATTACAAATACCCCCCTTCTACGAAAAAATAAGATTTGCCTTTGACACTTACAAAATAATAGTTAAAAGGGTACATCATTTAGGTTTTCTTATAATTACTTAGTTACTAGTACAAACTAACTGACTTAAAGGCTAGGGATGCTCACTTTCAGAGTCCGATTCACTCAAGGTTGGTTTTAAGTCTTTAACATGGATCCGGGTAAAAACCTGACCTTTACCGTCCAGAAGATCATATATTAAAGGACTGATTTTCTTGGTAACTTGACATTTAATAAAACGCTGAGCAAGTCCAGCAGCAAAAGCTTTAGACGCACTGGAGAGAACATAATTTTTCTTGTAAACCGTATCACCCACCTGAAATTCAATGTTTCTCTTTCGGAGATTATAATATTTTTCATTCGTTTGGTGTGATTTTTGAAGCAAAACAGAAACCTTTTGGTATATCTCTGGTAGTTTAGCCAATTCACCAACCAATGTTTCAGCGTTAGCAAATTTATAGGGACATTGATACATATTTTCTAGTTTTCCATAATAATCACCGTAAATCGGTACAATCCGCCCGAACACCAGAAAAGATGGACTATATTTGGTAACTGAATTTACTGAATTATTCAAAGCACTCATGATTTGGTAAAGATATTTATCCCATTCTTTATGTTTGTTTTGATTTAAAAAACATCGAATACAAGTTTTAATAGTGCGGTTATAACGTTCACAAAAATTTATCTGAGGATGGTATTTTGCATTGTACCAAATATGCTTAATCTTATACCGTGAAATAAGGTCCCTGAACTCGTTACTAATGAATTGGGCCCCGTTATCACAGACAATAGTCATAGGAGTACCAAATGTCAAAAACATATGATTCTCGACAAACTTGCAAATTTCTTGAGCGGTAGCACGTCTCAAGGGATGTAAAATTGTAAATTTAGTGAACCAATCGACAACGACAAACAGATATGAAAAACCTGACTTGGACCTAGGGTACGGACCCATGATATCCATAGATATTAATTGAAAAGGCATATCAACTTGTTTTCCAACCCCCATTACACCAAGGCGGCCTAATTGTGAAGCTTTCTGTTGGTTACATATATCACACTTTGAAACGTATCTTTTTACATCCTTTTTCAAGTCTGGCCAGAAATATTCTTCTAAGATACGATTATAAGTTTTATTTACGCCAAAGTGGCCTGATAAAGGGGAATCATGATGATTTTTAATAATATTAATTCTCTCTGACTTTGGTATCACTAATTTCCAATTTTTTAAGTTGGTATTAATCCCGTGAGAAGACTCTATATACCTATACAACCGATTTTCTTGTACTGAGTAATTTGGGAATTTTAAAGGGTCATCAGATACTTGTTTTAACATTCTGTCATACCACCTGTCTGTGTAACATTCAAAGGAGGATATTTCAATTCTACTTAAAGCATCCGGTACAATGTTATTTTTACCTTTTCGAAAAATGATCTCATATGTGAATTGAGAAAGAAAGATAGACCATCTAGCTAACCGTCCCACTGGTTGTTGAATTCTTGACAGCCAAAGTAATGCATGGTGATCAGTATAAATTTTAAAAAAACTTCCCTCAATGTAAGGCCGGAATTTAGTTACGGCAAAGATTATTGCATAAGCCTCTCGCTCAGTTACCGTCCAATTTTGCTCAGTACGCGTTAAAGTTTTAGAGGCATAACAAATCACTTTCTCATCATCACCCTCACCCTGCACAAGCACAGCGCCAACCGCAAAATTGCTGGCATCAGTTTGAATAATAAATTGTTTTGAAAAATCGGGATTGGCCAATACCGGCGTGGTTATAAGGCGGGTTTTAAGTTCTTGAAAGGACTTTTCAGCTTCATCCGTCCAGTCAATTTTTTGCTTTTTATTCTTTCCTTGCATTAGTTTGGTTAAAGGACAAATTAAATCAGAGTAACCCCTTATAAACCGTCTGTACCACCCAGTGACTCCTACCCATCTTTTAACTTCAGTGACATTTTGAGGCCTTGGATATTTAACAATAGCAGATACCTTTTCCGGGTTAGCATGTAGACCATTTCTATCAATTACATATCCCAAAAATTCCAATGATGGAAGGCAAAATTTACATTTCTTTAAGTGAATAGTAAAACTCGCGGATTTTAATGTTTCAAAAATTTTTGTCAAGGTTTCAACATGTTTCTCAAATGTATCCGTACAACACACCAGATCATCAAGGTAGACAAAAATATCATTCTCAATTGATGGGTCAAAAAGGGTATCCATTAGCCTCTGTAAAGTTTGCGCTGAATTACAAAGACCAAAGGGCATTTTTGTAAACATAAAATGACCTTTACCAACCACGCTAAAAGCTGTTTTCTCCATTGAATCCTGGTCATGTAACGGAATTTGCCAAAACGCATGTTTAAGGTCAATAGAAGAGAGATATTTCGCGTTTTTAACTTTATCCAGGATTCTGGTTAGATTTGGTAATGGATATCGGTCTTTCTTAGTAATTTTGTTAAGATCCCGACCATCAAAACATAACCTCTTTTCCCCGTTGGCCTTAGGCACAAGAAGAACGTTTGAGCTGTAAGGGCTACGAGAGGGGGTAATAACATCTAACTTTAACATCCGGTCAATTTCATCGTTAACATGTTTATGCATATAAGGACTTAAGAGAAATGGTCTTTTGCGAAATGGCTCTGGGGTGGTAACTTCAATTTTATGAGTTATTAGGTTAGTGCAACCCAATTTTTCTGACACTAAGGTTTCAAATTTCTTTATAACCAACTCCAATTTCGTTTTTTGTTCAGGGTTTAAATCACTTTCAGACTGAATACAAGCTTTAAATTTCTGTTCTTGAACAACAATTTCGTCAATGGAGATCTGAGATAAAATTTCATCAATGTCATCAAAAAAATTTTCATTTTGTAAAAGGTCTAGTAAATCCAATATAGGGTCATTGGTAGAGGGTGGTTTACTGATCGTCTGTTCAAATTTTATTTCAGGAAATATTAAGCTTGTTGTGTGTATCTTTTCATTTCTGATAGGATTATTTTTAAAAAAATTGTTGACTATATCTTTAATTAATAAGAATTGACAATCATATTTAAAGCTAGGGTTTTTATGTTGAGAAATGGAAGAAATTTGAGAATGGCCAGGGGTATTTCTAATTTGAGGGACTGGTGACAAATTTTGATTTATTTTAATTTTATTATTACTGTTTAGGGATGATAATTGATTATCTTGTGATGTTTCATTGAAACAAAAAGAATTATCCGCAAAATTAAGATATAAATTAAATTTTCTACAAAAATCTATCCCTAAAATCATTTTGTGTTTTATACTGGGCACTATTAAAAACTCAAGTTTTTTTGTGTGATTTTCAACAGAAATAGGAATAATAACCCGACCCTTTACTTCTTGAGAATTCCCATCAGCTGTGCTAACAGAACTGTAATTATGTGGCAAGATTTGTATTTTATTTTTTAGCATTAACTCATATCCCGATTTGCCCAAGACAGATTTCATAGCTCCGGTGTCTAATAAAGCTGGAATATCTAAATTTTTGAATTGAATGGATATATATGGCCTCAAGTCGTTACCATGTTGAAGGAAAAGCGGTGAAATTTGATTGTTAAGAAAAAAATTTTTGACAATATTAAGCCATTCCGACCAGTTGTTTTGCTTGGAGTATTCTTTATGATTGGGTTTTTGAGCTTTAGTTTGAAATTTTGAAGGTTTATTTTTATTGAGAAAATGGTCTTTTTGGGAGGATTTTAAGTCGTTATTTGGTAGGTTCTTGGTTAAAGAAAAGTTTTTAACAAATTGAAGCCATTCTGACCATTTATTTTGCTTGAAGAAATTTCGGCTATCATATTGAGTTTTATTTTGGTCAGAATAAGTTTTACTTTTGTCACCTTGAGTTTTTTTATTGTGAGTAAAGTTTTTATGCTGTGTACGGTCAAGGGGTTGTAAAGAACTTATTTGAGGGGATATATTTTCTGTTTGGGTCTGCGCTGATGTAAAGGAAATAGTTTGAGTGGAAACAGTGGAAGTAATGATTTTTTGACCAGTTTGGTCGGTATTTTTTATGCATTCGCAGTCCCACCCGACCTTGGAGCTGCGCTGGGCAAGTTTTTTGAACACACCGGGCATTCACGCACTGTTTTATTTTTGTAACCACATTTATAACAAAATTTCGTTCTGGGTTTGGTGCATTTTTGGAAAGTATGGGTATCTTTTTCTCCACAATTCCAACAAATTAAACTGTTTAGGGCACTAATGTTTGGTTCAAGGTTTTCAGTTTGACTTGGGGAATTTGATTGAAGTTGAATATTAGAAGTTGAAACGCTTGTACCTTGAGAATTTTCATTGGTAAGACTTGGATTTTGGTAAAAAGGATCATCACAGGAAATTTCATTAATCTTAAAATTGTTCTTTGGTCGTTGATAGGCTAATTCTGGTGCCATTAAGTTTATATTATTATTTGTAGAAGGAGTCTGAAAGTTTTGTGATCTAATTTTTGTTTCCTCTATCATTCTACACAAATAAGTCAATTCATCGAGGTTCATAACTTGTTTCAATGCCAAATGATTCTGGTAGTAAGGTTGCAAATTTTTTATTACAATTTGGACCTGTTCCCATTCACTAACTTGTCTCGTTAAGCGAGTAAATAAAGTTTGCATAATACTAATGAAAATGATTGGCCTTTCGTTAGGTCCCTGAGTCCTAGAATGTATTTCTTGCCAAAGTTGATTTTCAAAATTAGTCGGTAAAAAGTTTATTTTTAATTCCCTAACCAAATCGTCCCAAGAATTTATTCTTTGCTTTATTTGTCGATACCAAGTTCTAATTTGACCCTCAAAAAATTCATGTGCAAATGTTAGAAGTTGATTTTTATCAATGTTGTATGACAACACAAACTCTTCGACTTTATCTAAAAATGTCAGTACACTCCCACTACCAGTAAATTTAATATTGTTTTGATGAATATAACCTATTTTTCTGAATAAATTCGCATCATTGCTATGTTGACCAGAATAATTTTTTGAATGAGAAAATTGTTGGATCCCATACTGGGGTAGTTGAGTAGGAACTTGAGGCAAGGGATTGGCAAAATTTAAATCATTATTGTTGTTTTGAAAGTATTGACGTGGAACAAAATTTGGGTGGTTACTGGTTAAAGGAAATTGTGAAAAAGTATTAGTATTTAAATTTTGAGAATTAAAATTTTGATTAGATAAAATCTGATGCTGAGAGTTTAATTGAGTTTGACCAAATGTTTGATGGGTAAACTGTTGACTAGGTATTTGGTTGGTAGCAGGCTGAAAGTTTAAATTTTGGTTGGAAAAATGTTGTGAGTTGTTCAAGGTTGGGTTGGTCTGATAATTACCTATTGGGTTTGATAATTGTTGGTTAAAATTGACCTGAGGGTTAAGTGGACAACCTGACGTCTGATTATATAACTGGTTTTGGTTTGAATTTAAATTTAAATTGGGTAAAAAATTAGAGGCTGGATTTATACCGCTACTTAAAGTAGGTTGGTAGTTGATATTTTGATTACCAAGGTTTTGATTTTGACATGGTTGATAAAAATTTGAGCCCATCATGGATTGATAGTTTAAAATTTGACCAGCATTGCTTTGATTCAAGTTGGCGTTGGGGTTGTTTGGATTGTTTATAGCCTGTATTTGTAAGGGTTGGTTGATATTTAAGCTTTGACTAGTCTGATTTTGGTTTGACATATTTTGGCCTGGATTTGACATTGAAATTTGACCTACATTGCTTTGATTTAAATTTGTATTGGGGTTATTCATAGGCATAATTTGTAAAGGTTGACTAAAATTTGAACTTTGAATAGTTTGAACTTGGTTTGACATATTTTGACATTGATTTGACATCGGGTTTTGACCTACATTGCTTTGATTTAAGTTAAAGTTGGGGATAATGGTGTTATTTATAGGCAGCGTTTGCAAGGGATGATGGAAATTTAAACTTTGACTAGTTTGATTTTGGTTTGCCATATTTTGACATTGGTTTGACATTGAATTGAGTCATACCTAGGCATTTAATTAAAAGAAAGAAGGAATAAATTCATTTTTATTATTATAAAATACAAAGAAAAAGAGTCAAATTTTAACAACAATTTTTCCTTTTTCTAAATAATTTCCCTCGAGTAAATAATTACAAATGGCGCTGTAAACGTGGGGCGTTGTTTTTTTTTTCCTAAAGTTTTTTGTAATCTTACAGGTATTTTTCTGAGTTTTTTTTTCCCTTGAAAGGGGGTGTTTGTAATGCCTTTGTAAATTTAAAGACATTCCAAGTTTAAAGTTTACGTAGAACAATTTACTTAAGTACTTATAGTGGCTGGGTATCTTATACCAAACTCAACAAAATATCTCAACGTTTTAATTTAAATTTTTTTTGATCATTATTGTTCAACTTTCATTAAATTGATAAAATTTTCCCTGATTTTCTATTACTGAGTTGTCTTTTATTCACATTTTTGTAACGATTTTAGATAAAATGGAACCCTCATACCTTTTGATTGACGAATTGGATTGGGAGCTGATGATCAGATCCAGAGACACTCAAGGTGAGCGGAAAGAAAAGAACAAGTTGCTGAGAGAACTTCGGAAAACGGAAAAAGCAGGACCTATCAACTACCCAGAAGTGAGCCTCGACTTTGACAATGAGAATGGCCTATGCAGGGATAAGCTGGAAACATTGGAGAGTATGGTAGTTAAGTTTAATCTCACCAAGCGCCATACTAAATATCGGGTTATAACAAATCGCCTAGCGCATATTCTAAACCGAATTTCAAGGTTCCCTGAAGCAAAATCAGAAACCAAACAGGAACTTTCTTCGAAAGTCTCCTTCCTCTTGACAGTTTTAAATCAAAAGGCCAAAGCCAACAAATCTTTATTATTATTAAAATCCCCAAGCTTAAGAGAATCTATAATTGAAGAAGATAACTATGAATCTGAAGTATATAAAGATAGTGAGACTGAAAGTGTGCATGACTCGTCAGATGACGAAAATCTCGAATTGGTTTTAATGTCAAGCACCCAACATGTTTCTCCTTTAGACGACGGTACGGAAAATCAAGTAGAGTCAACCCCCCAGAATATTTCTCAATTAGACCTCTCCCAAATATTAGATAGAATTGCTAGTTATACCAAAAAAGACCCGAAAACTAACATTCAAATTTCAACCCAAAGTATACCAGGAACAAGTTTAACTCCAACAAATCAGCCCACATCGCAAACAGCTGGTACATCGGCACCAAACTCCATGTCAAGTCCATGTCAAAATATGTCAAACCCAAGTCAAACGAGTCAAAGTTTAAATTTTAATCAACCCTTGCAAACATTGCCTTTAAATAACCCCATTAATCCCATGGCCAATGTAAACCCAAACAATATAGGTCAAAATTCCATGTCAAACCCGTGTCAAAATATGTCAAACCAAAGTCAAACTGGCCAAAGCTTAAATTTTAACCAACCTTTGCAATCCCCGTCTATAAACAACCCGATCAACACCAATGCTAATTTAAATCAAAATAATTTAGGTAAAAAAATTAACAAGATTTGAAAAAAAATCAATAAATAATTTACAATGACTAAAATCTCATATTAATTAATATAGTTAACTTAGCATAGTGTATATAACGGTATATGACAGTATATATTACACGCAGACAACTTTGTGGTCTTTCCGCGAAAAGAAATGCATCAATATATTACACAAGGTACAAAAGTGTGGTCTTTCCACAAAAAGAAATGCATAAATATATTACACAAGGTAAGAAGTGTGGTCTTTCCACCAAATAAATGTAAAGTGAAACTTATATGTTACACAAGATAATAAAGTGTGGTCTTTCCACAAAATAAATGTAAAGTGAAACTTATATGTTACACAAGATAATAAAGTGTGGTCTTTCCACAAAAAAACATAACATGGTTTAAAACCAATAAAGGCAAAGGAAAACAACTTAAGGACAAAAATAAGTTGTCTGGGCAATCTTGACACATCAATAAGTTCTTATAGTCACATAACGTGCTAAACACCTAGTTTCTGTAGTACAGAAAAACTTGACTATAGAAAATATTGTGTTGCCAGATTCTAAAACAGCAAATTTAGGTAGGCAGATTTGCCCAAAGAAACAATCTAGCACATCAACAACCCCTACATAATCTGTAACGTGCTAAACACATCCTTGGCCTTCCAAAAATCAGAATTATGAAAAGTTATTGTGATACTAGATCATGCATATGCCTTCTTAAGAACATATTAACGCACTATACCAAGTTGGCATAACCAACCCTAGGAGTATGAATGGACACACTATAAATAGTCATACTCTAGGTTAATTACTTAAATTTAAAAGTATATAACTCCACCCAGTATCCATTTATCAAAAAAAGTAATAAACTGCAAAACTATATTACCAAAACAAAGGTTAAATAAAACCAAAAAGGTCACACGGTTTATAATTCTGAAGGAATTATAAACCAACATTTATGGGTGTAGGTAAACACACTAAACTATACAATAGTTAGTTACACTCCGTAAATAACGAAACTTAAATATATTTGGCTTCACCACTTCCAAATATAAGTGCCAAAAAAATTTATAAAAAAAATCAAAAAAATTGTGAAAAAGGCAAATTTGACCATTACCAAAACAAAGGTTAAATAAAACCAAAAAGGTCACACGGTTTATAATTCTGAAGGAATTATAAACCAACATTTATGGGTGTAGGTAAACACACTAAACTATATAATAGTTAGTTACACTCCGTAAATAACGAAACTTAAATATATTTGGCTTCACCACTTCCAAATATAAGTGCCAAAAAAATTTATAAAAAAATCAAAAAATTGTGAAAAAGGCAAATTTGACCATGTTGACCGCTTGAGTTGAAGAAATTAAGACGCAAGGAAAGTTAGTAAGAATAAAAGCAGGTGTACTTAGCTTTTAACCGTAGATCCTAATCGCACCAGACATCAGTACCCCTCCCTGGACTCTCGATAAAACTGCTGACGCAATCCATGCCACATGGAAACTCAAGAACTCCGGGTGGACACAGGAAGTTGGATGATTGGATTGGAAATCTCTGAACTTGGTCTTAATTCATCGTAGAAGTAAAAAGATGGAAAGTAGCTTGACGGAAACGCTGGTTAAAGAGTTGGTCGTAGGCTTTAAACCATGATGTGGCAGTTTAAGCCTAGGTGGTCATTATGAGAAGTGTGGTCAGTAGAAAGGTGATCTTAGAAGTTGGTAGAAGGGTAGCCCTTGAAGTTGGTAGAAGGTTAGCCCTTAAAGTTGGTAGAAGGTTAGCCCTTAAAGTTGGTAGACGGTTCGCCCTTAAAGTTGGTAGAAGGTTAGCCCTTAAAGTTGGTAGACGGTTCGCCCTTAAAGTTGGTAGAAGGTTAGCCCTTAAAGTTGGTAGACGGTTCGCCCTTAAAGCCTATTAATAAAAAACTTACATCAGCCCCCACTATTCTATGAGTTAATAAAAATCAAGGTTTACAAAAAAATTAATTTTTACAAATTTTTCTTACTGATTTTTAAGGTTATTCCTTGAATCTTGTTTTCTTCCAAATATATTTTAGGTCTTACAAACTGTGCAGTGGATTTGAATAATTATGACACTGCTCTAACTACCAATTTCTAACAGAAATAAAAAATAAAATTTAATGAACTATAAAAATATGCTTGTTATATTATAAAAAATTAAGTGAACTGCACACTGACCAGTTTTAAAGGTACCTAATAAAACTTTACAAAAATTTCAAAAAAAGTGGTTTTGAGCTATTTAAAAAAATAATATAATTCAAAAATCAGTAATCCTCAATTTTGTAAGTAATAGTAAGAAATCAAAAAAATAATTTAGGCTTATAGAAAATAGAAAAACATACCGGTTGTTCTGGCTTATGAATCTGTCAGATTACATTTTTCACTTTGTTGTTAATTTTTTTGGACACCACTTAGTGCTGCATTTCTAGTGTTGAAAAGAGCTCATCTTTTGGTGTCTTTCTATTTTATAGTAGTCACTCCCTTTACCCCGGGACCCCTTAAAATTCACTGGTTCCCCAACTACACTCCGACTTGACTGTTTTTTATTAAATTTTTTACACTAACCAAGACGACTGCTTCGTCGAATTTAACACTTTAAATGCATTTATAATATTAAAATTTTAAATAGTAAAGATTACCGTTCTACGTAGGCTGTCTTTATTACATGGAGAAAGATGAAAAAGGATAGATATTCTCTCGCATTATCTGCTTCGACGTATGTGATTCCTGTACCTTTTTACGTATGTTCGACAAAGACAACTAGATGGATGGCTTTCGCATACGTTGATTAGGCTAGTAAAAACCGGCTTTGCGACGATTTTGTAGCATGCTGGAGTTAATAGCAAGATTAGTGTAGGAATTCAGGTTGAGGTATTGAGAAAATTGGTAGGTTTGCTTTTATTAATTTGACTTGTAATGTTTTGACTAAAAAAACATTACAGCCTTAGCGAATTGTAGCCCTCCCTATGGTCTTGCTACAAACCTTTCGCCGCGGGATTAAAAGTAGCACTTTGCTATTGTAATGAAAAACAAAAAACAATAATATTATTAATAAAAACAAAAAAGAGAGTTTTACCAACAGAAAACTGGGATTTTTCGCCTTCTCCACCAGTTCTACCACTGACTGTTAAATAATATTATTGTTGTTTTTTTTTTCAAGCATGATATATTTTTACATCGACTATTTTTTTTATAACTTTAGAAAGAAAGTCAAGATGGCTACAAGCTTTAAACGTTGGCAATATTTGAAACGCGGTGGAATTTTTTTGGCACATGTCAAAGGTATGCAAAGGTATAGTCAGCAACAAGAAGTTGTAATGTGGCTTCGGCGTAAAACCTCAACTATTTTTTACACTGGGTGGAAAAGTAAGAATAAAAAAACTCGTTTGAAAAACGTTTTTGCACCCTTACTCGTCTTCTGGACCTTCCCTTTAGAGTAGTCCACTGACGTGCCTTACTCGAGTACCCAGACTCCTTTTCAAACTGTGTTGTTCAAAATTAATATACTATTACCTACCTCTGTACTGCAACCTTGTGATATTCTCTGACCGTCTCCACATTTGGGACACTTATCGTCATTTATTAATTCCACATTTGCCATATAATTGCAGTTTTGACAGGAAAAAATTCTATCCTCGCCAATATCTGTTTGATAATGGTATTCGTGAGACAGATTACCGCCCATCGCTCCTGAATCACCCAAAACTAAAAAATTAGAAATAACGGTTTAGTACCGGCTGTCGGACGAACATTTCCAGAAACATACAGGTCTTATTAGGAACGAATTTCGTCATAAAACGTAGGAAACGTGATAAGCTATGCCCGTCACCTATCGGAACAATGTGAGAAACGAATTGTCAAATTAAAAATACAAATAACAGCAAAACCTAATTTGGCGCCATTGAGTAGAAAAGAAGGATCCTGTAAATTTACGATCACGGGACAACACCGTTGATAGGCAAAACATTTGAAGCAGCTTTTCTGTGCGGACGAATAGTGTTTTGTATAAAAAATAGGAAAATAATCTCAAACTTGATGATTTTGGTGTCCTTGCAAAAAAGTCCATCAAATGGGATTGCTCGTTGCCTGGCAATTAGACCTCCATGCCCCCTGCTCCCTTTTCACCCTACCGCGTGCCTTCTCCAATCTTTCCACTAGCATCACTTCGCACTCTTGCGCTTTTCCACTGTGAGTGCTGGGGCTCCCAGCGCTCATTGTCTCATTAATGAGTAATCCGTGCACTTTCCACCTCGGTGCAAAGATATTTTTCTTTACTTCCGCAGGAGGAAGACAAGAGTCGTCCTTCATACCCCTGCTTTAGAGATGTTACCCTAAACCGTTTTGTCCGGTTAGTATGCTTGTGAGTAGTCTTATGTATTTGCAGCTTCTTTCCAGTCTTTGCAGCCATTTGCTTCTAGTTGCGTCTGGTCCGTCCACAAATTTCTTGGACTGTCTACACTCTTGTCTGGTCTAATCTGCACTTGTCATTCTTAGTGCAGACTCAGGGCCTACATATAGAGCCAATCCTGGCGAGTTCATCCGCCTTCTCGAGGAATGGAATTCCCCCTGTACTCGTCTGTTTAATTTTAAGTTTATTTAACGATCGAATTATAAAATTCAACTATTTTTTTTATACAATCAAATATTTAACTATACAATATTAGATATTTCAAATCAAATATGAAACACCTAGGTATAAAACGTAACAAGTTTGTTATTCCGTGGAAAAACTAAAATATTTTTCGTACTTTTTTGTTGTTGTAACACTACATTGTTGTCATTGTTTATCTTAAATAAAAATAAAAAGAAAATTTTACCAAAAGAAAAACTATTGGATTTTTGTCCTCCTCCAGTATTTCTACCACTGACTGGTTTCAGGCACAGTCCATCCACCAGTCGGGCTTTTTTACTATGACGAATCGATAGCAAAAAACAAACTACAAAATATACCGGAGTACCACAAGAATACATACCGGGTGCGACTTGGAGACTAGTCGTAAACACGTGTTTCATCTTTGTTAGGGATCTTCAGTGTCAAGTTTTTTTATAGACAAATAATACGAACTTTAAAATCAATCAACTTATGGCGCACTGAAGATCCCTAACAAGGGTGAAACACGTGTTTGCGTCGTGTATCCAATTCGCACCCGCAATGTATTCTTGTGGTACTCCGGTGTATTTTGTATAGTTTGTTTTTTGCTATCGATTCGTCCTAGTTCTGTTGGTAAAATTCCCTTTTTATTTATATTTAACTCCTCTATGGACATTGGGAATTTATGTCTCATTTTGTTATTGTTTATCTTGCTGGATATTGGTGAACATTTTTTTATTGGGTGTGTTTACCTTTAACATAGTCAATTCCTATTCTTTGGAACACCTTATCATAACTTTGGCATATCCTTTCATACGTTTCCATAGATTTCTCCTTATTACAATCAAAACTGTACATATCCTTCATTAAAAATTCCCTCCCTCTTATAAGACCAAACCTACAATAGAAGCAAATATAATATCAATATAATGACATCTCCCCACACTAATATGTATGGTTTAGTTACACATTTTTATTCGTGCTTGAAGTGGCGGGAAAAAATCAAGCATTATGTCAAGGAATTTTTTTTTTTTTAATATACTATTGCATATCCAAAAATACTCGCTATGCAGATAACAGAAAGAACTTTTAACAAACTAAAATTTAAACTTTCGGTTACGGTTTGCGTCCGCACAAAATCTAAAACAAGGATTTTGATTTTTAATGCCTCAGTTTTTCTTATGGAAACGATTAGAAACCCTGTATATGACATATTTTGAATCGTACATACAGGGCCTCTATCTAGACACGATCTCCGATACCCGATAGTAATCACAGTCCAAGCCTGACATGGCACACTTCAGCTTATACTGGTCAATTTTGAGGAGCAAATTTTCACTTTCGACTTAAAGGGCAGTACTGGCTTTATATTTTGAGTACCATCATTTGGTAACTTTCTATTCAAATCTGCCAAGAACAAATAAAAATACATTTGCCATACAATATCACTTGCAATTTGGAGAAACATACAGCCATTTTGATCTAGATTTATGAATCAAGTGACCACACCATTTTGTTTAAATCAGAGCCACATAATTTTGTTATTTTTTTATTTTAAACTAACTTACATGTTTTCAGATAAAGATCAATCAATTTTAAAATAAAAAACCAGCTATTGTAGTTTTGACAGTTGTAAAAATAACTGACATTTTTAAAAACACCGCAACGTTGCCCATTTAGTTAGAATTGACTCTTTGCTTCTTAAAACTGGTCAGAATAAGATGGTTGTTCTTAAATCGTCATGTCAAACGTCGAGAGCGATTACTAATTCTGCCCATGAGAACAAATGTTTCTTAGTCATAATAATATACATTACCACTTTGATATTAGATACAGTCAATTATCCGATATATACCTAATCAAGAGAGCCAATCAACTAGGTACACTTTCCAGCTAATAAATATGACAGTTTTCGTTTTCCGTGTGATAAAGTGCGACCAGCATAGAAAGGCATCCGGGGTGTCCGTGCGAGGGGACCAATTTAGGAGAGAGAGATCACCCACCATTCGCCTAATAAAAGAGATAGATAAAAACTGTTTTACTTTACAAATTCTTTCCGTGCGCCTTTCTAGGCTGGTCGCACTTTACCATAGACTTTCAAAAACAAAGCTATGATTGTTTTCCACAAACCAAAACTACACTTTTTTGCACTCGACGCGCGTTTCGCTAACAACGTTAGCATCATCAGGAGACGATAAACAATAAACTAAATTAACCTACGCTCTATCTTATATACAATCTTTAAGTAGGCGGAGACAAGACTAATAATTTGTGATTGATTACGATTTATAATCCTATCTACCCTCAACCAAAGAATAAAGTGTACTAAACGGGATGGGTCCTCTATCTTTATTTAAAATATTTCTGGATTTAATTATTTCCATACTTTCATATGCATTCAAAAGTCTTTTGTTTGGTACACTTTTTAGAAGTTTTAGGTTATCTAATGTGAATCTTTTCAAAAGCATGCTCGGCCACACTTGACTTTTCTGTTCTTCCGTATTTTAAGTGTGCTAAGTGTTCTTTAAAACGTGTTTGAATAGAGCGTCTCGTTTGGCCAACATATTTTTTGTCACAATCCATGCAACTAATTTCGTAAATTCCACTTTTTTCTAGAACTGTAGTTTTATCCTTGGGATTTCATAGTAAACTTCTTATTGTGTTACCGGATTGATATACTGATTTAAGACCGGTATTATTAATACTTTTTTGTATTTCGTATAATTAGGATTATAAGGAATTGATACAAATTTTGAGCCGCAGGTATCTTTTTGTCTGAAAAAAGTGGAATTCCGAAAGGTCTTTTGAAAATAATGTCTATTTATCAGCTTATTTATTAAGCCTTCGTCATAACCGTTTTCGCCAGCTATATTCCTAATCATATTCTTTTCTGCTTCAAATCTTTCTTTAAGGGGAAATTTACTAATCTATATGTTAAAAAGTGCAAACTTGCAAGCTTATGTTGTAATAATACCTGTTGGTGGCCGTTCTTTTTCTGTATAGGTCAAAGTCCAATTTATTTTTATTTCTTATAACTAAAGTGTCTAGAAATGGCAGTGTACCGTTGTTCTCTGTTTCATAAGTAAATTTAATTGTGGGAAATTTGTTACTTATTTTTTCCATAAAATTTTCAACACTAGTTACTTTAGTGTTGAATACTGCAAACACATCGTCTACATACCTGAACCATACTCTGGGGAAATACTCAAATTCTTTACTTATATCTGATTCAAATTTGCTCATAAAGAGGTTTGCAATAAAAGGTGATAAACTATTACCCATTGTGGTTCCTTCTAATTGTTGGTAGTAGTTATTTTTATATTGAAAGTAATTTTGATTCATGCAGAGTTTTGTTAAAGATAGATATTCTGAAGTCTGTTTGTCTTCTAGATTGTTTTTTCTTAGTAGTTCCTCCAGGTATTGTAAGGTATTGGGGATCGGCACACTAGGGAACAACGAACTAACATCAAACGAGATTAAAATTTCACCTTCTTGGTCACTTTGTTGATAAATTCAAGGGAATTTTGAACAGAAAAACCTTTTTCCTTTATAGGTAAATTTTCAAACTTGTTTGCTAGCCATTTCGAAATGTTGTAAGTAGGTGATCCTACAGCAGAAACTATAGGTCTAACCGATTTTCCAGGCTTGTGGACTTTCGGAAGACAATACAGTTTCGGCATAGTGGGATTGCTTACTGGTAGCTAGTAGCTTTCAAAAAACAAAGTCTATGTGCGAAACCATACGTGAAAACCACGTAGTGTTACGTGTTTTTTGCGGATCGTATCGCAGGGTAGACAATAGGGACATTTAGCTATTATTTAAACGTATCCGTATACCTATACCTAACGCGTTCAAAAGAAAGCCAAAAGGCACTACATTTTTCAATTGTGTGGATGCAAAAGTAGAACAGCTGACTGTACCTGTTGCGTCCACAGCCACGTATGCCACCATAAAATCGAGCCTCGTTCGAAAAATGGCGCAAATAAGTCGAAAATGTAGTGCCTTTTGACTTTGTTTTGAACGCGTTAGGTATAAGTATACCAATGCTTTAAGAACATCAACTCAATCAGTATACTGATGCAGATACCGATACTGCTGATAATTAGTTTTACTTGCATCAAGACAACGGAAAGTTTATAAATTAGCAGTTAATCAAAAAATATTTTTGCATGTTCGATTATAAGCCCGCGCACCGATTTGCATACGTCTTGTCTGCTCCGTGAAAAAAAGACGTACTCAGATCAAAATATTTTTATAACCTCACTTTGAAGTCTTGTTTTTATTTTTTTGTACGAAAATGAGTAGAATACGCAAACGTATTGCCATTAATGAAGTTCCTCTTCCTCTACTTAATCAGAACATTAGTTGGAGTTCGCTCAAAAACATGCCAAAATGAAAACTTCACATTAAATACTAACATGTCACTGTTCTACTAGAGCTTTAATATAAATGGTGGGCTGTATAGTTATGCAAAAAAGGTTGATATTTCTTACCTAGGTTTTTTTTCGTCTCTAAATTTGCTAGTTATTTGATATAATAACAGAGGAAAACGTTTGTAAGACATGGATGGCAGAGATGATAGTAGACTACTGGCGGTTTCTTCATGTGTCTAAAAGTTAAATATTAAAAATATATTTTTTAACATTTTATTCTTATTGCGTTAAATCCAAAAAAAAAAACCTGCACGGATTTCGTAGGGGTATGGACCATAGTAAAGTTTGTACACACATATTCCGATGTGGATCTCGCTCTTACCACAAGACTGTCATTGCTTGCCTTTAAAAAATTAAAACTAATAACACTGTTCTGCACGAAAATCCTCTCCGCGAAACAAATACGTTATTTCGATAATTCCTACCTATTTAAACCTTACACCGACCTTAAAATTGTCGTATCACGCAACAGAGTCCAGATAGTAGTAACAACATGTTTTAAGCAGGTGCAAGTATGTACCTGTGCGATATTTATCTTTCTATAGCACAATGGGGTGCGACTTTGCTAAGTCTACGTTTTCTCTTAGTCTAGGGAAATTGTACACAATCTAGAAACACCGCATGGGGATGCCTGAAGATGTTCCCCCATCTACGAAGTATCAACCCCCTAGAGCTTCAAATAACGGAGATATTTCAAAGTACCCCAGAGTCGTCCGAGGGACAGCTACTTATTCAAGGTTTTTGATTTTGGGGGTTGCCTCCCGAACATATGTAATAACGCATAAAACTACTCATCATCGTCATCATCACTACTAAAAATATTTGGCAATATTACGGCTCTCAGACCCGGTGCAGAAAATGGTGCAATCAGTGCAAAAGTGAAATTGTCAGTTGTCCAATGGAACAATAAAACTGAGAAAGTGCACCCCAATGGAAAAGGTGCACCAAATGAGTTGTGCACTAATTGTACCAAAGGAATACACTATTACAGTATTCAGCACTGGATATATGAGCAAAGCAATGCCGTTGCGATTCCGTGTGAACCATCCGAAAAGTTTCTGTTATATATATGTGGTGAGGTGACCCTGAAAGCTCAGCGAGAGACCTTGAGCCCACTTGTAAGAAACTCAACTCAAGCGGGTAAACGGAAAAAACACCGCGGGCCCAGGGGCCTAATTCTTGATTCTCGAGAGAAGGAACGATCTTTTAAAAGATGGGATCAATCCCGGGGAATGATCCCATCCCTCGAAAAAAAGATGCTTTTTTACGCGCATGCCTGCCTGTTAAATGGGTCCGATCCCTGGCTTTGGACTCGGACAGCGCGAACACCCAATAGAATGGAATGAGCGATCACCGCTCAAGAATACGAAATGCATTCGACGTGGGATCATTCCACACAAATCTATGTCGTTCCCTGCTCAAGACTTACGGCCCTGGAAAAATTCATTGTTCTCTTTTAAAAAATGTTTAAAATACGTGAAAATCCAAAACTATTATTTTGGGTTGAGTTTGAGTCCATATAATAATTTTTCTTGACTTTTTTTCCGGGGTTTTTGTTTCGGGTTTTTGTTTCGGGTTTTTTTTCCTAGATTCCTCAAGCTAGACTCACCCAATCCAAACCAAAATAATATTTTTTGATTTTCACGTAAGAACTTATTTTTTAATATGTAACAATTAAGTTTTTTCTGGGAGTGTTTTTCCATTTACCGTGTATATAAGGGGGTAGAATATTATTATCAATATCTTTTATTAGGGACTTTTATTTTGAAGGTTTACAATATATCGGTTATTTACGAAAGTTAATACTAGTTTTTTTGCATTTTTTAACGTTTTTTTTTTACACACGTTAAGAACTTTATTGAAATGTTTAAAATCAATTAACATTCAATACAAAAAAGAGGAAGGGATATTAATTTTATAACATATTTTTAATGGAGTGAGGAATGTTTGGTGAATGAAAGAGCAATGTTGTTTAACATTAACGCCCGCCGCATAATAAAATTAACTACTAAAACCTTGACACCTCAAAGTAATTTGCATATTGCAATATTATGTTAATTTTTATCAAAAATTGTGTTAAAAAAGCATTATCACAAGTTTGCCTTGAATAAAATGTGTTATATACAACTTAGACTAAGTCTATGTAAGAAGTTGCCTGGTCAAAGTAATTTGCATATTGCAATATTATGTTAATTTTTATCAAAAATTGTGTTAAAAAAGCATTATCACAAGTTTGCCTTGAATAAAATGTGTTATATACAACTTAGACTAAGTCTATGTAAGAAGTTGCCTGCTCATGCATGTTTAAAATGATGATCATTTGAAGAAAACACCCAGATAAACTGAAAAAAAAAATAAAAAGGAACATTTTGGGTCGCAATTAAAAAGTTTTCGCTTGTTAAACAAAATTTACGTTGCGGAATAAAATAACTGGTGTTTTACGCAATTGTACATAACTAACGGCCATTGGTTAATAACCGGATCTGCTATGGCGAAGGCTGAATTTAACGAAAAATCGCATTCTTACCCAAAGTTCAAGTTCAAGTTTACTTTATTTGATCTCTAAAAAAAATATAATACATTTTGTACCCTCTCAGGTGTAGATCACGTCAATAAAAGAATTACATTTAATTAAAACTAATAAACTTATAATTATGTTACAATAAACATCTAAAAGCATTTTACCATTTTTAGTAAGGAGACAACAATAAAAATAATAAAATAAAACAATACATGACACTTAATACATTTAGGTTTTTAGGAACTTGTTTAAGCTTCGTCAGATCATAATAATTTTTTTTTTATTCTATCGATTAACTGTTTAAGAACAATTGCTCGGTCAAATGGGGACACAAGACTTGTTTAGAATTTAAGTACCCATTTTTCAACGTCAAACATCCATCTCCACTCACGTAGGGCCACTCGGGTCAACCTTAGTGTTTCTGTCGGTGTAAGAAATAAAACCTTAGTGATTGTCTAAGTTAAACCCGTATGCAAATTTAAAAAAACACTAAAAAAAAAAATGAAAACAAAAATCGTTTCCGAGCGGAAAAACCCTACATAACTAGAAATACTGCAAGAGTAAATCTTTACATGTGAATTATGCCAAAAAAGGGGCCATTTGACGCGGGTGTGCCCCAATAAAAACATGAACTTTATGGACATGTCCGATTATAGTTCGAAAAGCGACACCTCTTTTCATAATAAGAAAGTGTTTTTAAATGAGGACATAATTTTGAAATTGATTCCGGATCAGCTATAAGCACTAACAGTCACGAAGCGTTCCAAAAAGACTTTTTTATAATACCGCGTTACTAAATAAACAACGGCAGTGAAAAAATTCTTGCCAGGGACTTCTTAAACAAATTTAAAATTTCACTTAAAATGTACAACAACATAAGCAGCCCAGTGCAACATAAAGAGGAACAGTTAATTAAAGATTACCTCCCTGTATTTTCAGACCAAATTGGTAAGCAAACATTTCAATACAACTAAAACCTGGGGCCACACCAGTTTACTGTAAACCTAGACCAGTACTGCCTGTTTTAAAATCAAATGGGAAAATTCACCTATGTGGCGATTAGTCAAAAACAACAAATATTCACTTGGTACCAGAATTGTTTCCAATCGCCACAGCAAATGATATATTCTCCAAGCTTCAGGTGCTAAAAGTTTCCTACTCTAGACATGAATCAAGTATACAATCAATTCTTCTTTTGGGGTTTCATCGGTTAGTGGCAAGTATCAAAAATATCTGGAACAATTGTTTAACAAGTGGCAACTCACAAGGAAAATAAAAAAGTTTGCTTCAAAAATTAAAAGAGGCTGGGTTAACATTGCGCAGAAATAAATGCAGTAATTTTTTTCAAAATAAAGTGCTAATGCCATTTTAAGAGCTGAAAGACCGAAAAATGTTGGCAAAGTCGGGTCATTATTGGGTAGCATTAACTTCTAAGAAAAATTTGCACCAAAATTGTCAAATATTCTTCACAAAATGCATAGACTACTTCGAAAAAAATCCAAATTTAAATGGACCCTGCCAGATATCTTTTGGGAAAAAATAAGGACATTAACTGCCAATCATAGTTACTACTGATGCTTCGGAACATAGCATAGCAGCAGTCATGACCCACAAAATGCCCTCAGGTGATAAAAAACCGGTTTGTTATTTGGCAACAATAACAACTATACACCGGGAAGGACTAGCCATATATTGGTCTGTGTCAAAATTATCCCAATATTTAGTGGTCCAGCACTTTATATCATTATTTAACAGCTATAACGCTGTTGTTTGAAGGTAGTAAACTGGGGTTTCGAACTTCCATTGTCTTTATTTTTTTACTTTTTCACAACGTTTCGAAAGGTTATATATCTGCAATAGCCATTTCAAAAATGCATGCAAATCGCCTTCGAAGATAGATTTCAGCTATATTGTCTATAGAAAATGGAATTTTGTATTGGGGTACAACGGTCACATTTTAACATTTACAAGATGGAAGCAACAGCAAGAAGCTTTAAGCGACCCTCACACGATCAATATTATTGTCAATATTTCCGATATTGAAGAAGATATTGACAATATATTGACCGTGTGAGGGGACCGCACTTTAATATTGTCAATATATTGATGGATTTTCAAGCTCCCGAAAATATTTTGGGCGGAGCCAAATATATTGACAATAGTTTGATCGTTCGAGGGCTATATTGACAATATTTGTTTTAGTCGCTCTCTGGTCATTGAGTGAAGAAGAGTCACCGCCGCCGTCTCCGGTTTCAGCGGCAGAGTCGCAGTCGATTAATGATACGAAAACACGCGAAGTCAATGTCGACCAAATCCAGCAGTTCTTGAAATGATTCGGAATCCATTCTGTAGTAGTTTTTATAATCATTGGGTTCTACTTCCTAAATGTATTTTTTGTATGTATTTTTCCTTCGGTAAAATCCAATCCCTAATCCCGTCTTTTTTTAATTTTTTTTGTCTTAATTTTTTCGCAATGTGCGCCAAAATGATAGCAACACACGTTTTTTTACTGCTTTCATACGAACGCCTATGGTTTATCAAACCAGGAATTTATCAGACAGTCTTTAATAAAAAAATTCATCGTAAGAACGATTCACCATAGAAACTGCAATTCGTCAAACCAATTTTTTATCCGAACCTTATTTCATCAAACCCATTCAATAACAAATTCGAAATTTAGCAAACTAATTCATTATCAAACCCGGAATTCGTAAAACCCGTAATTTATCAGAAAATTTTTGCTAAATTGATTGCGCATTTGCCACTAACACATGAATGCAAGACGGGTGAATGCAAGTGACATCTATACACAAACTATTGAACGCAACCTGTACTCTTAAGTATGCGCGCGTAACAACGACAAATGCATCCAAACGCAGCGCCGCTGCGCCACCTGCGAGTACGCCTCCGGTTCATGTGGTATTGGCGAATGCGCAATTAATTTAGCCAAAATTTTTTGATAAATTACGGGTTTTACGAATTCCGGATTTGATATTAAATGAGTTTGATGAACAATGGTTTGATTAAAAACGGGTCTTATAAATTTCGAATTTGGTATTGAATGGGTTTGAAGAAATAAGGTACGGATAAAAAATTGGTTTTACGAATTGCTGTTTCCATAGTAAATGATTTTATAATTGAACTTTTTTTTATTTAACGGGTTTGATTTTGCACATTCTGATAAACCGTGGGCGTTCCTTTCGAACCGGAGTCAGAAACTAAGTATTGATACAAATATTGATCCTGTGAGGACTTTATTTAGATATTGCCAATATATTGTCAATATAAAATATTGACAATAATATTGATCGTGTGAGGGTCGGTTAAAGCTTCTTGCTGTTGCTTCCATCTTGTAAATGTTAAAATGTGCCTCATGCAACATGTCCAACATCTTTTTTCTTAAACTCTGTGGTATTATGACCGTTGTACCCCAATACAAAATTCCATTTTCTATAGACAATTCTTGTCTCCGGTTGTAATATGATTTTAGATTTTCTGCATTATAATATAGCTGAAATCTATCTTTGAAGGCGATTTGCATGCATTTTTGAAATGACTATTGCAGATATATAACCTTTCGAGACATTGTGAAAAAGTAAAAAAATAAAGACAACAAACCCCAGTTTACCACCTTCAAACAACAGACAATAATGATATAAAGTGCTGGACCACTAAATATTGGGATAATTTTGACACAGATCAATATATGGCTAGTCCTTTCCGTTGTATAGTTGAATATAAAGAGCCACTTTTGCCAAATAACAAACCGGTTTTTTATCACCTGAGGGCATTTTGTGGGTCATGACTGCTTCCGAATGATTGGCAGTTAATGTCCTTATTTTTTTCCCAAAAGATATCTGGCAGGGTCCATTTAAACTTGGTGTGTTTTTGAAGTAGTAATTTGTACCAAAATTTGACAATTTTGGTGCAAATTTTTCTTAGAAGTTAATGCTACCCAGTAATGACCCGACTTTGCCAACATTTTTAGGTCTTTCAGCTCTTAAAATGGTATCAGCACTTTATATAAACTTAGGTTAACCCAGCCTCTTTTAATTTTTGAAGCACACTTTTTGATTTTCGATGTGACTTTTTATCAAATCCTGTTACAATTATATCATTTTGTTAGGTTGCCACTTGTTAAACAATTGTTCGAGATATTTTTGATACTTGCCACTAGCCGGTGAAACTCCAAAAGAAGAATTGATTGTATGCTTGATTCATGTATAGAGTAGAAAAATTTTAGCCCCCGAAGCTTGGAGAATATATCATTTGCTGTGGCGATTGGAAACAATTCTGATACCAAGTGAACATTTGTTGTTTTTGAGTAATCGCCACATTGGGTCATGACTGCTGCTATGCTATGTTCCGAAGCATCAGTAGTAACTATGATTGGCAGTTAATGTCCTTATTTTTCCCCAAAAGATATCTGGCAGGGACCATTTAAAATTGGTGTTTTTTTGAAGTAGTCTATGCATTTTGTGAAGAATATTTGACAATTTTGGTGCAAATTTTTCTTAGAAGTTAATGCTACCCAGTAATGACCCGACTTTGCCAACATTTTTAGGTCTTTCAGCTCTTAAAATGGCATCAGCACTTTATTTTGAAAAAAATTACTGCATTTATTTCTGCGCAAGGTTAACCCAGCCTCTTTTAATTTTTGAAGCACACTTTTTGATTTTCCATGTGACTTTTTATCAAATCCTGTTACAATTAAATAATTTTGTTAGGTTGCCACTTGTTAAACAATTGTTCCAGATATTTTTGATACTTGCCACTAGCCGGTGAAACTCCAAAAGATGAATTGATTGTATGCTTGATTCATGTCTAGAGTAGGAAAATTTTAGCCCCGAAGCTTGGAGAATATATCATTTGCTGTGGCGATTGGAAACAATTCTGATACCAAGTGAATATTTGTTGTTTTTGAGTAATCGCCACATAGGCGAATTTTCCCATTTGATTTTAAAACAGGCCCATAATTCCTTATTCATTTCTTTCCTATAGGCTAGTGGTACTGGTCTAGTTTTACAGTAAACTGGTGTGGCCCCAGGTTTTAGTTGTAATGAAATTTTTGCATGCTTAAACTTACCAATTTGATTTGAAAATACAGGGAGGTACTCTTTAATTAACTGTTCCTTTTTATGTTGCACCGGGCTGCTTATGTTGTTGCACATTTTAAGTGACATTTTAAATTTGTTTAAGAAGTCCCTGGCAAGAATTTTTTCACTGCCGTTGTTTATGACTAAAAATTTCACATTACGAGTTTTGTTTTGATATGTTATAGAGGTATTAATGTAACCGAGTGGCATGAAAATCGCCCCTTTGAAACCCTTCAAGGTAATGTTTTTGTCATTTAGTAACGCGGTATTTTAAAAGTCTTTTTGGAACGCTTAGTGACTGTTAGTGCTTATAGCTGATCCGGAATCAATTTCAAAATTATGTTCTCATTGAAAAACACTTTCTTATTATGAAAAGAGGTGTCGGGTGAATCTACCTCGCTATCGGTAGTGTCGCTTTCCGAACTATAATCGGACATGTCCCTAAAGTTCATGTTTTTATTGGGGCACACCCGCGTCAAATGGCCCCTTTTTTCGCATAATTCACATGTAAAGATTTACACTTGCAGTTTTCTAGTTATGTAGGGTTTTTTCCGCACGGAAACGATTTTTGTTTTCATTTTTTTTCAAAATCGCGAACCCACTTTCGGGTTGCCCCGCGGATTTGTTGTTACTTCCTACGGTCGCTAGAATAAACACGGTCTAGTAATTTTTTTGCTTCGCCCACCTAACGACGACACAGAGATATTAGCCTGCTTTCTTTATTAATTTTTTTGATGGGTGACATTTGCGGTTATATTATTTTTGCATAAATATTTGTAATAAAAATTGTATTTCTTCATCATTGATTTTCTTCCGGCCCTAATTAAATACCCTGTGATATTACTTACATTATTCTATTTTTTTAGTGAAAAGGATCATCATTAAATAATGAAAAAAAAAACACAATGCACCTTATATTTTTAAATTTGCAATCAGATTTACTGCATATGCACAGCAAGTCTCTCCTTCTAAATACCAAAATAATCACTCTCCCAAAAATGTCTGACAAAAATCAAGTACAAAATAAAACAGCTTCCAAAACAGCTAATGATCATAATTTCTATCTGGTGAAAGATCAACGCATGCAGGCCAAAAATAAATTAGATTTATTTTTTAAGTTATAGGTCTTGCATCAATCATTTAAACAAAAAAAAAAAGAAAAATCTGTAAAGTTAAATTAATTTGTCAAACCTTCATACAATGTTTAAATGGCGGACCAGATCAGCTGCTATCTTTGTGTCGTCATCGGGTCGAAGAGTGGGGCAAAATTACTAGACCGTATCTATTTTAGGGACCGTGGTTACTTCCAACCTTGTCAAAAACCGAGTCCTCTACTTTCCTTCAACTTGCCGTAGATCCCGTTTTTTGCAGTGTACGTTGCTATTGTTTGTAAACTGTTTTCTGTGACTTGTGTCTCGAAGATTCTACCCTAGAATTATGGATTTTTTTAGTAAAATATTTTTTTGAAGCTTATTCCGGACTTTTGGTTTTTTTCAATTTTTCCTCACGATGTTTCAAGAGCTTCATACCGAATAAACTTACCATTCTATCAGATCCCATTTTCCCTACGTGACTATACCTAAAACTGCCGACCAACCTTGGCCCGCCAAACGTTGAATTGAATTGAAATATACTTTATTGTCATAAGATTAAGAACAGTTTAAAAATCTCGTTGACAAAGCATCATAAATTTACGGACTAGTTACCTACCTATATTATTCTAACCTATCTATAAGCTAATGAAAAGTGGTTTTTAAAGATTAATATTTTGGTTTAGAATTTAATTACATATTGATTACAATGTGGTTTAAATATGCCAATCTACGAAATTTATGCATAGTTGTATCCATCTTTAGGTTATATTTATATGACTAGAAAGTTACATCGGTGAATTAAATAGACAGCACACAGACAAGTCAAAGTAGGAATACAAAAATTTATAATTAACATACAAGAACAGACAAAACCAAAAAAAACACGTAAAAAAAGACAACGGATCCCATCAAAATACTCTCTACATTAACCATTCGATAAACTTAATGCTCTAAAAGAAACTTACTTAATGTTTTAAAAGAAATATTTAAATATAAACTGATTATCTTCAATTGGACAGATTTAGGAAAATAAATAAAATTAAAACATAATCTAAATCGCCAAATTAGCTCAATTGGTCATTGAAATACTCAGTAATGTCATAGTATGCCTTGCTCTCCAACAAACTTGTAACTGATCTTCTAAAGAGCCTGGGACTTTCCAAATTTCTAAGATCTACTGGTAAGTGATTATAGATCTTAATACTTCCGTATATAATAGAGTTTTTTTATTAAAGTCGTTCTTGGAATTGGCAACGGAAGCTGTCTGGCCTGTCTCGTAACTCTGTTTGGATCGCTGTAGCTTCCATATTTTTTATGGATGAGACAAACTGTCTCTAAAATGAATAATGCTGGAAGCGTCAGAATTTTTGACGAAATAAATAGGGGTTTACAATGATCTCGCATCCTTCTTTTATGAAGGTATCGGATTGCACGCTTTTGAATGACGAAGACCGAATCGAAGACATATCCAGGACAGGAACCCCAGAATGCCAACCCATAGAGTAGCAAAGAGTCTACAAGTGAAAAATAGACCGTTCTAGCAGATGAGTATCCCAATTCGAATGCAGTAGTGCGAACTGCGAAACAAGATGAGGAGAGTTTGGCTTTCAATTTATCGACATGGTCAGCAAACTTAAGATTTTGGTCCACCATTAGACCCAATAATTTTACTTGTGGTGAACTGTTTAGGGTATAATCATCCAGTGCCAAGTGATCCATAGGTAATTTAAACGAGATAATGTTCGTTTTTTCTATATTAAAGCATAAAAGATTGCTGTCGCACCACTTTTTTATAATTTTAATATCGTCAGTTATGACATTGTGCAAACTATCACGTGGCCCTCGCCAAAGAGCTGTGGTGTCATCAGCGAACCTAGTAAACTTACACCGTACGGGCAGTGATGTAAGGTCCTCTACATAGATAGAAAAAAGTAAAGGGGAAAGTACCGAACTCTGCGGTACTCCCTTCGGATTGACTTGAGGGTTTGATAGCGTGTTGTTACAGGATACATGTTGAAACCGGCAAGATAGAACCGATTTTATCAAACTCGAGGCCGCTCCACGAAAGCCGTACTTTTTAAACTTGCGCAGCAGTATTCCATGATCCACGCAATCGAATGCTTTTGAAAAATCGCAGAATACTGCCGCCACAGATTCCGACCTCGAATTTAGGCCGACATACACATCCTCCAAAAGGTTAAATGTTGCATCGCTTGTGTTCCTACCGAGCTGAAAGCCAAACTGAGTATTAGAAATGATGTTGTATTTATTTAAATGGGCAAGCATCCTACTTTTCATTAGTTTTTCCATCACTTTCGAGAGCGATGACAAAAGAGAAATCGGCCTAAAATTCGAAGGATTGTCGGTATCTCCACCTTTGTGCAGAGGGATAAGGGCCGTTTTTAAGCAATTAGGGAATACGCCGGAGACAAAACATTGATTTATTAACTCTGCAAGAACCTGAAGCGCAGAGTCCGGCAGATTCAATAGCACCCTAACGGAGACACCGTCAATGCCGCATGAGTTCCTGTTCTTTATAGTCAAAAGAGCGTCCTCCATCTCCCTCAGATCCGTTCGCCCAAACATTCGCGGTATTGTTTAACACAATATTAAAAATATATATTATTCATTAATTCGGCCAATCGTTACAATATATTGCATAACATTAGTGCAAATGAAAAGAGAAGATCAAAAGATCTTGGGAGGAAAGAACGAAAATTCAAAATTGGATGAGTCTCCCACAAGGAACACACAAAAGACCAAAGCGAAAGGAGAAACAATTAAACGATGTGTCGCCCGGGGTGACCAGCGTGGGCTCGTCAGTGGATTCACTAGTCACCCTTAATCCAGACATCATTTAATACCACCGCACACTCTGACTTCCAACTCTGAATCACTCACAAATAGGCATCGTTCCGCATGGTACTTATTATAAGTCACCTGATACGGGTTCGTCCTGGGGTGTTAATTTTTCCAATAGGAATATGCTCCTAAGACAATTAAAACAAGAAGTTAAACTTCCAAATCAGTTACATCAACCGAAAAGAATCTAAAAAAGAGAATATCAAAAGATCTTGGGAGGAAAGAACGAAAATTCAAAATTGGATGAGTGTCCCACAAGGAACACACAAAAGACCATTAGTGCAAATATTACAGCAGAAACGAAAAATAACTCTTTTATCGAGAGTTCTTCAGACGAACTTAATGCTAATGGTGTCTACTAAAAAATATATTTTTTAAATGTTGTCCACAGGTTAATAAAGTCTCTTATCAAAGAGCTGGTTAGTAGTTTTAATATGAGATATTAAAAAAGATCATTACTTTAAAAGTCAAAAAAATCATAAAACACCAAATTTTTGAAATCTGGTGCCCATTTAGGGTTCAAGTGACATATGTGAACTTTTTTATATTTTTGGACAAGTAGAAATTACATTTTTTTAAACTTTGACAGCCGCCATCTTGATTTCTGGGGTCGGAAAATGGGGATCCGCGACTGGGAATTTATCTTTTAACAATTAAATTAAAATAAAAATATACCCTTTTTGCCGCTTTCTTTTGAAAATCCCTACGAATTTAAACACTACATTACAAGATACGATTCGACTTATAGTTTACAGTTGGTAGGGTGCCTCATACCTAAAATATCATGTCAGACAAATAATAAATAAAATTGACAATTGAGTCCACCACAAACTGAGCCTTCACGTGCAGAATTCTTTTCGTATTATATATTTACTTACCGGACATAGAATATATTCATGCTTGTGTCTATCTTCTAATGTCATAAGTTCCGGGCCCATACTAGGCGATCTACCTTAAAAAACAAAACAAAAAAGGATTGCACAAACATACAAGTTGAAAGGAAAATTTCTCTAAGATACTGGGATATAAGCTGCAGACCGACATCAAACAAGGAGTTAGTTACTAGTTTTATTCAGTCAGCAGTTTATATCCTAACTGTTTGGTTGTGGTAGGTATTAGGTTTTAAGAACTATCGGTCGGTACAGTCCGTACACACTATTGCATCAGAATGCACTACTGATGCACTAAAATATACTACTCTCCTTAAAAATGTGTTAAAAATAACTTAATATTTTAGCTGCGTCGTTTCATCAAATGTCGACCAACCCAGGTTGCTGTGTATTTTTTCAAACTTTTCAAAAAATTTATAATGTCCATGGCTTAAGTAGTTAACAAAAATTAATTTTTTTTTGTCAGCTGGCGTTATTTTACCGGGTGGGCTAAAAATATGAGAAGTTGATTTTTCTTAAATTAATTTAAATAATGCACGCATTTTGGAACTCTGGAGTATACACTTAGTTAAATATTACTTCTTTTTATATTGTGGTAACTGCATCCGATACGTCGCGCAGCATTTAAATATTTTTTCAACTACTCCTCAGAAAATGATATATCCTCAAATATAAGATTAAAATTTAAAATTTTACAGAAATGTGTCTTAGAAAATTAACCGCAAAAATTTAAGAGGGTGTTTTTTTTATTGCTATCACATGAACCCTTTATATCTAAAATATATACAAAGTGATATAGGTCGAAATACTTAGATATTACTACGGGTTAAGACCTTTCCATAACCGATATTTAAAAAATAATTTTTTAGTTTTCAAGTTTTTATATTATTGTCGCACCCGGTATAATAACGACAGCTGGGAAAATTAAAAAAGTTTATTTTTGTCAATTACTTTTATACATAAGCAACGTAAACTTTTTTGTCCGTTTTAAAAAATTATGCAGCAACCAGTCAATGTCATTGGGCGAAATTTGATGGAATTAGGAATAGAAATTAGTATATTACTTGGGAAATTCCTGTTTGTATTTTTTCTTCTAAAGGGGACTTTTTTAGAAAAATTTACTATTTTTTTAAATAAAAACTGTTTTATTATAACATTTTGTGCACAATAAAAATAAAAATAACTAAGTTCAAAAAAATTGTATTATTTTGTTTAAATAAACCCAATTTTTTACCACTTACCACTAACTTTCCACAACTCAGACTTCACCAAAGTGGGAAATATAATTTTCTGGCCACCTATTGATGTCATTTCTTCGTCAACAATTTTTATAAGTTTATTTAGGGATTTAAGGCCTAAAGGTAGAAAATGGAAGCAGCCTGGCGTTGCTTGATGAATTATACCAAGTTCCAACATTAGCTAAAAGGTTTGCAATTTAACTGTGTGTCCAATGTAGTTTCCATCAAAACAGGTGCGCTCATCAATCTGAGAGTAAATCTACAAAATATTTGACTAAGACTTGATAACTCCTATATGTTAGGACTTGCAGTACTCATTGACTTTTCATTTAAGTAGGATTTTAGAAAATAGGCGACGCCTTTGGTTCAGCAGTTTTGATTTTGCAAACAGTTTCTTAAGGGAATAGGCAATCCTTTCCCCTTTACCAGTCTTGCATATCTTCCGCCTCCCACTCCACCCGGTACAGAAAAAGACAGAAGAGAAACCGCCCCCTGTCAGGTCAGATCGATAACAATATAATTAATTCAATAATATTTTTTTGTTATTTGCATTGATCTCACTCCAAAACTATGATAGCATTTAATTTCGAAATATAGGATACGCAGTGGCGTAACCAGAAATCGCTAGATGTCTGCCAGCTCTTCATTCCCTTACAGGATGTGACACTACCAGTGCTCTATATGGAATTTAAAAAAAAATCTTTAAACGCTTTGGTTACTTAAAAGGCAAAAAATACTTCGAGAAGTACCAGACCAAGCCTTCAACGTATTAGCGCAAGTGATAAATAAATCATTTTCGGACGGCTCATTTCCATCCACAAAACTTACTTACTGCATAATAAAAACAAAATTATGATTGTTTTCCACAAAACCAAAACTACACTTATTTGCAGTCGACGCGCGTTTCGCTAACAACGTTAGCATCATCAGGAGACGATAAACAATGAACTAAATTAATCTACGCTCTATCTTATATAAAATCCTTTAGTGGGCGGAGATAATACTAATAATTTGTGATTGATCGCGATTTTTAATCCTATCTCCCCTCAACCAAAGAATAAAGTGTACTAAACGGGATGGGTCCTCTATCTTTATTTAAACTATTTCTGGATTTAATGATTTCCATACTTTCATATGCATTCAAAAGTCTTTTGTTTGGTACACTTTTTAGAAGTTTTAGGTTATCTAATGTGAATCTATGATTGTTTTCAAAAGCATGCTCGGCCACACTTGACTTTTTTGTTCTTCCGTATTTTAAGTGTGCTAAGTGTTCTTTAAAACGTGTTTGAATAGAGCGTCTCGTTTGGCCAACATATTTTTTGTCACAATCCATGCAATCTCTTATCTTTCAGAAGGCACAAAGGGCTATGTGCGAGACGCTTGCCGATATCAGATCTCTTAAAATATCATTCAAGACAATAAAAATAGTACATTAAATCACAATAAAACAATTAAAAGTTTGAGAGAAAAAGATGTTTTCTATCTAAAGGCTGACAAGGGTAATAAAGTTGTTATATTAGATAAAACAGATTATTTCGAAAGGGTAGATAACCTAATAAAAAATGGACCCTACAAACAAGTCCCAAAGAACCCCTTACCAAAAATGATTAACGAAGTAAAAAACACAATTAAAAAATGTAACAATATTATTACTGACAATATTAAATATAAACTACAAGTAAGCAATTCCACTATGCCGAAACTGTATTGTCTTCCGAAAATCCACAAGCCTGGAAAATCGGTTAGACCTATAGTTTCTGCTGTAGGATCACCTAATTACAACATTTCGAAATGGCTATCAAACGAGTTTGAAAATTTACCGATAAAGGAAAAAGGTTTTTCTGCTCAAAATTCCCTTGAATTTATCAACAAAGTTAATAACAATATAATTAACAATATTTCATTCCAAGAAGGTGAAATTTTAATCTCGTTTGATGTTAGTTCGTTGTTCCCTAGTGTGCCGATCCCCAATACCTTACAATACCTGGAGGAACTACTAAGAAAAAACAATCTAGAAGACAAACAGACTTTAGAATACCTATCTTTAACAAAACTCTGCATGAATCAAAATTACTTTCAATATAAAAGGAACCACAATGGGTAATAGTTTATCACCTTTTATCGCAAACCTATTTATGAACAAATTTGAATCAGATATAAGTAAAGAATTTGAGTATTTCCCCAGAGTATGGTTCAGGTATGTAGACGATGTGTTTGCAGTATTCAACACTAAAGTAACTAGTGTTGGAAATTTTATGGAAAAAATAAATAACAAATTTTCCACTATTAAATTTACTTATGAAACAGAGAACAACGGTACACTGCCATTTCTAGACACTTTAGTTATAAGAAATAAAAATAAATTGGACTTTGACCTATACAGAAAAGCCACGGCCACCAACAGGTATATTCCAAATGACTCTTTTCATTGCTTACAACATAAGCTTGCAAGTTTGCACTTTTTAACATATAGATTAGTAAATTTCCCCTTAAACAAAGAAAGATTTGAAGCAGCAAAGAATAGGATTAGGAATATAGCTGGCGAAAACGGTTGCGACGAAGGCTTAATAAATAAGCTGATAAACAGACATTCTTTTCAAAAGACCTTTCGGAATTCTACCTTTTTCAGACAAAAAGATACCTACGACTCAAAATTTGTATCAATTCCTTATAATCCTAATTATACGAAAGGATTACACAAAGTATTTAATAACACCGGTCTTAAATTAGTATATCAATTCGGTAACACAATAAGAAGCTTACTAGGAAATCCCAAGGATAAAACTACAGTTCTAGAAAAAAGTGGAATTTACGAAATTAGTTGCATGGATTGTGACAAAAAATATGTTGGCCAAACGAGACGCTCTATTCAAACACGTTTTAAAGAACACTTAGCACACTTAAAATACGGAAGAACAGAAAAGTCAAGTGTGGCCGAGCATGCTTTTGAAAACAATCATAGATTCACATTAGATAACCTAAAACTTCTAAAAAGTGTACCAAACAAAAGACTTTTGAATGCATATGAAAGTATGGAAATCATTAAATCCAGAAATAGTTTAAATAAAGATAGAGGACCCATCCCGTTTAGTACACTTTATTCTTTGGTTGAGGGGAGATAGGATTAAAAATCGTGATCAATCACAAATTATTAGTCTTATCTCCGCCCACTAAAGGATTGTATATAAGATAAAGCGTAGATTAATTTAGTTCATTGTTTATCGTCTCCTGATGATGCTAACGTTGTTAGCGAAACGCGCGTCGAGTGCAAAAAAGTGTAGTTTTGGTTTTGTGGAAAACAATCATAATTTTGTTTTAGTGCAACCAAAGGTTCCAAATTCCCAACATAGTTACTGCATAATGATTTTAACCCCGCTTGGATTTCATCCAAAAAAGTGCATGCACGATGCAATGTTCCATGTAATCGAGAAACTTTTTTGAAACTACAATAATATGTTATTGCAGGAGTGTTTTGTGACTTTTCAAATGCTTTTGATAAGTCACAGAACACTACTGCGGAAGCTGGAAGCCTATGGTTATCTAGGCGTTATTCTAAAATGGTTTCAATCGTACCTTTCCCATCTTAGCCAGCGTGTCTCCGCGGCTGGCAAACAATCCTCTGACCAGTATATATCACTTTTGGATTCCCGCAAGGCTCAGTCTATCCTATTTTTTCATGTATCAATGATCTCCTGTTCATTGATATATCTGGCAAACTTAAAAGTTTGGGTATATCACCCACGAAATAAACTGTCAAATCCAGTCTGGTTAAAACTTTCATTTGTTTTCGATACGATCTGCGTTTTCAATACAGCTAGATTCTGATACGATCCCAGAAAAAGGTGTATTGAACTGAGGCCGGGCCAACAAAAAAAAACTTGGAGTCGTTTTTCAATTCGCGTGTTTCCACGATAATAATAAAAGTGAATCGTATTGAAAACGCATTCAGTTCTACATGAAAACGTAGTAATTGTCTATTTTTTTAATTGGTAAAAATTTCTCGTTAATATAAAAGTAATTTAAAAATTTGACATGCACAATAATTTAAAAAGAAAAATTATTACACATTTAGGGTTGAACAAATTCAGCAGATGTAGAAAATACTTGAAAGGAGCTATATAATACGTTCTGGCAGTATCTAGGCTTTAAAAACAATTAGAGGGTTGCCACAAGATCCCCTAGATATAACTTCTTTTATCTCACATTGGTGTGTACGAAAAAAAATATTTATATTTAAAAAAATTTTAATTGCGCACCAGAAAAAAATGTTTATCCAAAATTGCTTTTTTAAGTTTTAAAGTTTTAAATGTTGTTTGAAAGTTTGAGACAATGATGTGTTTGAAATTAACTCTGTGTTTCGGACATCCATTGTCTATATTTTATTTATACACGACGTTTTGATCAGTACAATCTCTGATTGTCTTCAGGTGCAAACTACCATCAATTCCTAAGGCTACGTACGTATATACTGTGAGAAATCAATCAACCTTGAAGTTTAAGAAGTTGGCTCCGCCCAAGGAGGGGCTTCCAAATATTTGGGATTTCAACACTGGGTTTACTGAAAATACCCTGATTCTGCCCAATAAAGGCAGCTTCAAGGAATTTTCGTTTCCTCCAGTGTGACTCCTTGTGCAAAACCTTTGCTTCTGCCCACTTCATTCTGTGTTGTTTTGACCATGCATGTTCGGCGATTCCTGATTTCGTGGTTTCACCTTTTTGGGTATTCGTCTGATGTTCCTTAAGCCTAACGGATAGTGGTCGTTTAGTTTCGCCTATGTATGATTCACCACACTCACAAGGAACTTGGTAAATGCATTCCTTATTTTTAAATAAGGAATGCATTTACCAAGTTCAATGAATCATACATAGGCGAAACTAAAAGACCACTATCCGTTAGGCTTAAGGAACATCAGACGAATACCCAAAAAGGTGAAACCACGAAATCAGGAATCGCCGAACATGCATGGTCAAAACAACACCGAATGAAGTGGGCAGAAGGAAAGGTTTTGCACAAGGAGTCACACTGGAGGAAACGAAAATTCCTTGAAGCTGCCTTTATTGGGCAGAATCAGGGTATTTGCAGTAAACCAAGTGTTGAAATCCCAAATATTTGGAAACCCCTCCTTGGGCGGAGCCAACTTCTTAAACTTCAAGGTTGAGTGATTTCTCACAGTATATAAGTACGTAGCCTTAGGAATTGATTGTAGTTTGCACCTGAAGACGATCAGAGATTGTACTGATCGAAACGTCGTGTATAAATAAAATATAGACAATGGAAGTCCGAAACAGAGAGTTAGTTTTAAATGTTGTTGACAAAAGTTCCAACTTTAAACTAAATCATTTAATGTCATAGCTGTTAAGCAGAATTTCTTTAAACATTTGGTTTCTTTTTCGCGTTTTTTATGAAAATTTTTAAAAAAACTGGGTTTGGTTAGCTGCTAAAGAAGGCTGGGTTGGGATGTTCTAGATTGCTTGCCAAAACCCTGTCATTAGTAAGGTGCAAACGATTTCTTTTTTAATATACGGACAAAATTTTACACGTTTTAAATGATGTTGACAAAAATATTGCTCAAAATTTAACTAGAATTGTATTCTATTTGACAAAAATGTTTGCAGTAGCTATAAGCAGAACATTTTCCAAAAATTTTGATCTCTTACAAGTTTTTTGTAATTATTTGTGTTGGTACTAAAAAATATACTAAAAAAGACATTTTTACAGGTTTTGAATGTTGTTGATAAAAACTGTTAAAAATTTATCTCAAATTGTAACAATTAATGATGTTATAACGCCAAAGGCAAATTTTTTTGAAACTTTTGGGTTTGGTGAGCTGCAAAGGCGGAAAGCAGGGCAATTGCTCACTGAAAAAAAGTATCTGATATTGTGACCAAAAGTAATACCACAGAGTGTAAAACTTGATAAAATATAGTGTTTTAAATTTTTAAGTAATTTATATAAATATATTTTCTATTACTTATAAATCGAAGGATTGCGCCGTAGGCGAAAATTTGAGTTAAAGTTAAATATACAAGGGAATCTCAACCTAACAAGCAAAAATATCTAAAAAATTTAAGGATTCCCAACAAATTTCTCGACTTTTTCCCGGTTTTCAAGGATTGCGGCAACTCTGAATTAGAACACTAAATTTAAAATTAGAAAGAGGCTTTTCTAATTGCTGAATGCTGACTATATGAGGACTATATGAAATAAAAATTACTGCATATTACACTATTGTAAATAATAGAATTCTGGACAAGAAGGAGAGAGGAATGGGAAGTGTCAGATGATGGGACTTTGCCTTGTCAGGTAAGTATATTATTATGAATGAGGCTGAGTGACTCGAGAATTTCATAATAAACAAATAGTGGTTTCCAGTGTTCCCAAGATGAGACTCCACCAATAAATCGGATTGCATGTTTTTGTAATTTAAGCCATAAGATAGATACGATTGTATCACGGCAAATTATATTAACTTTGCTATGGTGCTATGAAAGCTATTATATATGTGATTGAAATTTAAGAACAACATCCATATTAAGTCCAAGAAACTTAGTAGATTTAGAGCTTTTAACTGAGAATTCGTCAAATACAATGCGTGAAAGTTGAAAAGTAGTAAGTTTGCATCGCACGAAATTTTGATTCTGTTACTGTTGTGTGTGCAGGGGCGTGTAAAACGGGGGCCCACTGCATATTGGGGGCCTCTTAGCCGCCATGCCTTAAAAAAAGCAAAAAAGAATTTACTGTATAAAAACAAATACACACACAAATACCTTTCGGCTTCTTTAAAATTGCATACGGCTTCCGTAGCGCAGTAGGTAGCGTATCGGCTGGGCTAGGTTTAGCTAAAACTGGCATTGATCCTATAATGGATGTCGCAGAAAAAAAAAAAAAAAAAAAAAAAAAAAAGAAGATTAATACTAATACAGAGGGTACATGACACCCATTAGGTTTTTTCTTTATAGTTAGTGTTATTATATATTATAAATATTTTTAATCATAAAATATAGGCTGAAATATCAGGGTGCGTGAAGCATTAATGCATTAACTTTCTTGTTCTAAAAAAATATCGAGTAGAACAGGGGGGCACCCGAAAAAATTTTGCGGGGGGCCCTCACAAAAATCTGACACGCTTCTGTGTGTGTCGCATCGTCGAAAATTTGCAGCATTTGTGGATAATGCGACTGTGGTTTTAAGAGATTTTTTTAAAATTTTTGTTCAATTATTTTAAAAGTTTATGCGAGAGTTTATGCAAATATAATACTCTACATACTGGGAAAATAAACAATTTCTATACTTACAGGTCGAACACATAGGGCTTAATATAGGGTTCAAGAACTGTATCTTTAAATGTTGTATTTTAGACAAGACTGAAAATTTTTATAAAAAACAGGCAATTTAGGAAATTAGAAAATAAAGAATAGTCCTCGATATACTCGGCATTGATGTTTTTATAATTTTAAATATTAATCTAATTGTTTGTTAAGTCTAGTTCCTGCCAGGATCCAACAGGGCCTTAAATATTGTGGATGTAAAATTTTTAAATTACATGTTAATAAGGGATTATTACGAATTAAATAAATAGACAATTACTATGTTTTCATGTAGAACTGAATGCTCTGCTCATTTTCAGTATGATTCACTTTAAAAGCTATATTAAAAATGCAAATCAAAAAACGAATCAAAGTTTTTTTTGGCCCTGCCTCAGTTCAATACACCTCATTCTGGGTTTGTATCCAAATCCAAAATCCGTTTTTCGACCAAATGGTCGAAAAATGGAAAAATGACGGTTATGTTTTGAGCTCTCTCACGCCCATAATATTTTAGGTATGCATTCCCTTTTTAGCACAATTAGATCTTCTGGTTGCGAAGAATCTTAAGTCCGGTTTCCGACTACCCTTTTTTGACGTAGTTTAAGAAATAAGAAGCTTTAAAATTGGTAAATTTTAGGTGGTCGAAAAACCGGCCTATTGTTCGGCTACTTTTGAGTTAGGTGCCCCCTAATATTTTAAAGGCTATTTTAGTAGTCGAGAAATAAGTCTGCTCCTGGTCCATATTATTTTATTTGCTATTTTGGTGGTCGAGAAACTAGCCTGTTTTCAGACCACAGCAACTTTGAATAAATTATGTATTATGACAAGGATAACAGTACATTATACACCTAGGGACTAAAGTGGTACTTTTAATCCCGAGACAAAGAGTTTATAGCCCGACCACGACGGGAGGGCTATAATTTGTCGAGGGACTAAAAAACACCCCTGAGTTGTTGACACTATTTAAAAAAAAATTAGGGATTAAATTTTTAATTTATTTCCCTAAGGATTACATTTTTTCAAAGCAAAACTCGCGTGTTTGTTTTTCGATCGTCATATGGCACCCAAAAAAAAAAGGAGAGATCCAGAAGAAATTTTTCCTTCAACAAAAGATGACCATTCTAATGGTAAGCAAATGTGGTTACTTTTTTAAATAAAAAATACGCGTCATAAATTTTGGTTTTCTACAAACCTGTTATTCCAAACACCACTTGTGTACATTATTGCAGTGGCACCCCTATAAACAGACACTTAAGCAGATACCAGCTTAGATTAAAAAGCAGCAACCCACCCCGTTCCAATTTAAACTGATAAAAATTTACATTTTAAAGTAGAAAAAATAATCTACTCGTCTCGGTACCACCACAGAAATCTTTATACTCGTGTGAACTTTTTGAATGCAATTTAAATAAATCGATTTGTACCTGGTTTTTAGATACCTATTAGTACCTATAGGTATTTTTAATTTGGAATTTATTGTTGTTTTAGTTTGTAAGACTTAAAACACTGTTTTTAGTACCTTTAAGTACTGTTTGCAACCTAACCAGAGCATGAGTTATTTAAGTACCTTATATTTGGAGTTTCTTAAATTAAATTAATCTATGTGCAGTACCTGGTCTATAAAACTTATCATAGAATCGAGGGGGTAACCACTCCGCGAAATCGCATCACATTTTGTCTGCGAAATCCTTGCTAAATTGCGCGAAATCCTTGCGAAATCACGCGAAATTTTTGCGAAATCATAGGAAAAATATGTTAAACGCGAAATCGCGTCACAAATTTCACACTAGTGAATACCCCCTCGCATAGAATAGATAATGGTTGTGTAACTTTTGGTTTGTAAGATTTAAAAAAAGCAGTTTTAGTTCTTATAAGTACCGTTTGTTAACCTATAAGTATTAGTTATGTACCTTAAAACTAAAAATATTAAAAAAAAATCTATTTGTGCTGCCTGGCTAGAAGACTTATTTATAAAATACATATTATCTCTTTGGAGTTTTTTGTTAAAATTTTGGTTGTTTTGATTTAAAAAACACAGTTTTTAATACGAATCTAATCAGTATTTTAGTTACGTATATAACCTACTTTATTTTTCGTTAAAATTATCTACCTATAGCTATGTGGTACCTCTATACCTAAGACGTTTTATAAAACACCTACCTACCTAGGTATTTTTCTTGAGTTTATTTGTTAAATTTTTAGGTATAAAGTAGAATTTTTTACCAACCTTGTAAAATTAACAAATGCTTTTTTTAATAAACGGTAGGTTATTTACTGTTTTTAGTAGTAAATTAAACGGTCGACGATGTCCCAGTTTTTCGACCTATAATTTTGTTAATAAATTTAAGAAGGTCGAATGATACCCAGTTTCTCGACCTAGGCCAAAGTCTCGGTTTTTTTCGTTAGTCAAAAACGGGTCTATTTTCGACACCACTCAGTCGAAAAGTGGGATATTGGCGGTCGGTTCGAGGGAAGTGCTGGTCGAAAAGGGGTAAAAATGACATTTGTTAAGTTTTTATTATTTAACTTCTTAACTTTATAACGGAAAAAAAGAAAAATATTTTTTCTGAAATCTCGATTAAATTTAGAATCCATCGGTATTCATATTATTGCCTCAAATGGCCGAGAAGCCCAAAAATTTTGCTTCTAAAGTCAAAATTTTCGTTAATTGGTCGAAAACCGGGGCACCCACCCTATTGCATCGAATACAAATGAACGTTTTAACCAGATTGGATTTCATATTTTATTCCGTGGGTGAGATAACCAAACTCGAGACCAAACTTTTGTTTATTTTTTAATTTTCGAAATTAAAAAAGAATGGCACAATATAAAAAAAACATGTCAAAAATTCAAATCGTGTTTTAAACACGTTCAAATCGCTTTGTGAACACCGAAATGTTAATCGTATTGAAAACATATTCAGTTACACGTGAAAATGTAGCATATTTTTTGATGTTTTACTTTTTTAAGATAACTTCATTTCATGTTAAAGTTTTTTTGTTTTGTGACTTTTGTCATTGCAGGGTGGCCACTTTTTTTGTAATACCAAATTCCCTTACTTTTTCCGGTTTTTCAGACCATTTTTAAAGTTTTTCCCTGACCCCCTCCCTGTTTAGCATAAAAACGTGACTTGTTTTTCTGCTAACCGGGAGTTAATGATTGCCTGAAAACTTTGCCATTTTTTCCCTTTCTTGCCTTGATGAGCTGGTTTTCTTTGGGTGAGTGGACTGTAGATTTAAACACGATAAACTTTTCTTCACTTTTTCTTTATTTCTTACAATTACAAGAACATTGTAAGGCTCGGGAGGAATTTACTTATTTTTTACTTTCTGACACACAAGGGTATCAATGCAACGCCTTGCACTCTACTTTGGAACTCGAAGTTAGCTGTCCGCGAGCTTCTACAGTAATGAACCTGTCGAAACGCGCTTTTTCTTTTTATACTGACCGCCAGTTTTCTAACGAAAAAAGATGGCGGACCAACTCTTAATTTTGATTGGTGCACCTTGCAATACTATTTTAAGGGGTTTATAATTTTAAATTTAGATTTGAAAATATAAAACCTTAACACTCCCCTCCCACTGGTTTAGTAGGTGTTGTGTTGGACCTAATTGTGTGTGCGAAAAAATAAATACTAATTTATATTTAAAAGTAAGGACACGATATTAAGATAACTTCATTTCGTGTTAAAGTTTATTGTTTTGTGACTTTTGTCGTTGCAGGGTGGCCACTTTTTTTGTAATACCAGATTCCCTTACTTTTCCCGGTTTTCCAGACCATTTTTAAAGTTTTTCCCTGACCCTCTCCCCTAACACTGGTTTAGTGGATGTTGTGTTGGACTTAATTGTGTGTGCGAAAAAATAAATACTAATTTATATTCAAAAGTAAGGACACGAATCATTGGCCGAATCTAGTGTCTCAATTCTAGATTTGTGTGCGCCACAGGCGAAAAATTTAAGAAAATTATACTAAAAGTGCCATTGTTTTAAATGTTGTAGGAAAAAATGTAACTCTTTTGCATTTTTAGCAAAAATTTTTGAACTTCAGGATTTTTATTTTAACAAAAGTGGGATGGGTTGGACTGGGTATGAATCTAGACTCGGTTCTAGATATATTTAATTTTTCTAAATTTTTTTAAAGATGCCATCTTTTAAATGTTGCTGAAAAACAATCATGTTAAGCAGAAAATTAAGAAAAAATTGACCTTCTTTACATTTATTATGAAATATTTTTTAAAAAGTGGGTTGGGTTACCTGCCAAGGACTGGGTTGGGATCGAATCTAGTTAATTTTAGATAAGTTGAGAAAATCAAGTTACTAATGCCGCAGGCGACAATTTGTAGAAAATGATACTAAAAATGACATTATTTACAAGTTTCACATTTTTTTTTTTTAAAATTAAACTAAAATAACAATCAATGCCATTATAGCGCCACAGGCAAAATTTGAAAGAACCCTGCACGGATAACATGAAGCTATGGTACGAGGTAAAATATAACCATATTTTAATATTAAGAAGGCATTCAGGTCAAAATAGTGAAATTCTATGAGGATCATATTATAGGAGATATCAGCCGTCAAAAACGTATGTCGTCTGGCAAACAAATACTTTTTCTCATAACTTGAGCACTGCACAGGAGTGTATCTAGGGTTTTTTCTTACAGGGACTTTACTGTCTGAGAGGGTTAATTTTAAAAGAATTATGTAAACAAATGTAAAAAGTTTTTTTGAATCATTTTCTTTCAGGGACTGGATGGCTTATGTCCCCCCCCCCTTCCAAACTAGTAAATATTGACTGAAAGATTAAATTTTCCCCCAAAATTAAGAATAAAATAGCTCCCCCCTCCCTCCAAGGATCCTCAGCTTCTCCCGTAAAACATTTTCTGCCTATGATAATGAGTATAGGCAAAGTTTGGGTATCAAGTCAAGACGGCCAAACAAAGCAGAAAAATGGAAAAAACCGAGGCTGGGGGAGGGCCAAGGTTCTTTGGGGAGAAGGGGGGGTTGAGTAACAGTATAGTCTCTGATAACCATTTTGCCGAGCATTTTGCTCTTAATTTTTGGGGAAAATTCAATCTTTAGGAGTCAATATAATACAAAAAATAAGGTTGTCCTCTGTTGTTAACATTTTTCTTATTTATTGACTTTTCAAGTCTTATGCTATCCTTTAAATTAAATCCTGCCTACGCCATTTAATTAACTTTCGAATGAGACAAAACCCATAAAAAACAAACCTAGGAAAAAGCAACACAAAAGCTTTTTACTTTAATTTACGTAATTTTTTAAAAAATTATCCTCTCAGGCAGTAAAGCCCCCGTAAGATAAAACCCTGGATACGCCCCTGTAGAGTATTCGAGTACCTTTTAATTGACACCCAAAAGGGAAAATCTACTAACTTTTTTTTTTACGATTTTTTTGTTTTTGGTAGAGAAAAGCTAAAGGTGGGGTCCAGTCAAGCTACTGAAAAGTGAAGTAGGACAAAAAAGACTTCTTGGAGTTAGCCCTTTTTTCTACCAAAACAAAAAAAATCGTCCCTCAGCTTTGCAGCTTAACGAACTTACAAGCAAAACCACTAAGCTTTTTTTGATATTTATACTTATTTGTTGTTAAATTAACTTTATCAAGTTGTTATAAGAAATTTGAAATAAAAAAGAATATTTGATTAATTAAAACTTAAAAAAAACTGTTGCTAAGTTAAAACTCCGAATTTGTCAAAAACTTTTTTACAAAGTAGACATTTTTAAATAGTTCTGTTGTTTCTAAATTTTAAGGAATTTATGGTCCAACACTTTTTTATTATGCTTTTTAAAATTCCAGACTTTGGTCGAAATTTCCTGACTTTTCCCTGACCATCGAAATTCCCTGACTTTTCCCGTTTTTCCCTCAGTCTGATCTTGGGGCGCCAGTGAAAAGATTTTAAGAAAAAAAATGTTTATAATCATATTGATATATGCCTTTACTTAAAAAGAGTCAGTTTAGTAGTGTAGCTGTTTTTTATGTTCAAAATGCGATATACTTTTGCAAATGAGTGTACATCTTTTTTCATCTATCATTGTTTAATTCAATTTTTGAACCATAAACATTATGTTTTATGACATATTCTCAAAGGGAGGACCGAACTAATTTTAAATAAAGAAGAGAGTCTTACCGACAGAAAACTATTGGATTTTTGGCCCCCTCCACCAGTTCTACCACTGACTGGTTTCAGACACACTCCATCCACCAGTCGGGCTTTTTACTATGATGAATCAATAGCAAAAAAACCAACTTTACAAAATACACCGGAGTACCACAAGAATACATACCAGGTGCGACTTGGAGACTAGACGCAGACACGTGTTTCACCCTTGTTAGGGATCTTCAGTGCGACATAAGTTTTTATAGTCAAATAATATGAAAGATCCAATCAACAAGTCATGGACATTTCTCATTCTGTTATCTAATGTTTTGCTGAGCATTTGTCCATGACTTATTGATTTGATTGTTCATAAGTATTATTTGACTATATAAACTTATATCGCAATGAAGATCCCTAACAAGGGTGAAACACGTGTCTGCGTCTAGTCTCAAGATCGCACCTGGAATGTATTTTTGTGGTACTCTCGTCTATTTTGTTACATTCGTTTTTTTCCTACCGACTCGTCATAGTAAAAAGCCTGACTGGTGGATGGACTGTGTCTGAAACCAGTTAGTGCTAGAACTGGTGGAGGAGACCAAAAATCCAATAAGTTTCTAAAACTCTCTTTTTTATTTATATTTAACTCCACTATGGACATTGAGAATTTATTTCTCATTTTGTTTGTAATATTGTTTTGGTTGAATTAGTTTAAAAAAAAAAAAAAAATTGGCGGACGCAGATGGGGTCTTAAGATCCCTATTAAGTGCTTCCATAAAGAATTTTTTATAAAAAATCAAAAATGACAGAAAACCATATACTAAATAATTACCAAATATAATTATAATAAAATGTGTTAAGTGTATTTTTTTATGTACTGGGTCTTTTTAATCATGTACCTAGTGTAGCCAAGTGGTTTGCAAAGTTATTCAAATTCAAATTCTTTATTGGTGCTAGGTACCTACACATAATAGTGTTTACACAAGTCAAAAAAAAGAAAAAATATAAATGTACATCAAAGTTACAATCATCTAAAATAATAAGTCTTATATCACTGTTAAAATCTTACTTGGAAAAAATAAACAATAAAAGAGACTAGAAACTATTCATTTAAGGAGTAAAAAGTAAAAAAGTAGGTACTATCATGTAAAAACAGACAAATTTAACAGATTAATTTTGCTAAGATTTTGATTAAAAATTTTAATCAAAAGTAAAATTAAAGTAAAACAAACAATTTTAAACAGATAAGGACTGAAAAAGTGAAATTTAGATGGACAAACTGAGTAAAAATGGCTGTAAGAATGACCTTTTTTAAATTATTAAAAACTAAGTTAAACCATTACACATATTGTATTTTGTACAAGTTAAAGACAAACACAAAATAAGTATATATGCACATAGCCAAGATTCAAGCCTGGAACCTACCATGCGGCAGACAGATATGCTACCCACTGCTCACATGAGTTAAGTAAAAGTAACCATGGATAAAAAGTTGACATTGCTCCAGACTGTTGACACATATCCTTCTCTTTAACCATGTATCTAATTTCATCATAGCTGATATTTAGTATGTTTTCACTCAATACATATTGAAAAAATTGTCTTCTTTTTCTTTCATAGAGCGTGTTCTCGTTTTGACAAAGAGAATGATATATATATATGAAAGAACAAGATGCTTTATTATGCTATATGTTTTGAGTACGATATAAAAACATACTAACGGATTTTTATATTTATTTTATACCTAATAAATAAACCTGCTTACCCGTTGACTCTTTGAGGTAACATCTTTATGTGTTAAATTGCTCTGCTTAGTAATAATAGTAATAGGCTGAAATATTTTAGACCATCTATGAAAAACACACATTTTCAAAATTATTTTTCCTCTTAAAATTAAGGCTTTCTGCTCGTCCTAAAAAGTAAGGTTATTTGGCCAACACCGTTCAGTCAACACCGTTCTCATTAGAACGGTGTTGGTTCAGTTGAGTACGGTGTTGATTTGGCCTGGTGTGCCTTTTCCAATTTTTTCCCTGTTGGTCTTCTAGCCTAGGGCTAGTCTTCCATTAGCAGATTTTCCGGGCGGATTTCTAGGTACCAATCATTCTGTCACTGTTTCACTCACCGACAGACAAGTTCAAACTTCAAAATCCGCGCGGAAAAAAAGCTTATGGAAATTCAGCCTAGGGAGGTGGAAAAGATGTCGTTCATAAATGATTAGCAATTTTGTGTGAACTTACTGCTCTTTTTCTATATGCATTTGTCTGAGAGAGATCCAACTTACTATACCATACCTTTCGTAAGTTTGTGTCAACTTCTCTTGGTTCATATCTTCGAATCAGCTGATCCGCATCTCATGTGATTTTTGACGTTTATGCGCCCCATTTCCCTTCGATTTTGCCTACCAAATCATTTTTGGTAAAAAATTACTTTTTTCTTAATTATTCTTCAGTAAACTTGTCCAGGAAATAAAAATGGGAGCTGCAGCGTTGCCCTTCATTATTTTTACCACTTTGTGGGGTGGCATTGGCATTGTGTTGCCCTTTATTGTGCCCAAGGGCCCAAACAGGGGGTAAGTTTTGTATATATTGTCGGTAATTTTCCTTCTCGTTTCTACAATAATTTTATTTTGAGTATTGAAAAGGTATTTATTACACCTTCCAATTCAATCCAGTCAGGAAATTCTGAGGGGGTAACCACTGTTTCAACTGGTTTTCTGCCATTTTTGATTTTTTATGAAAAGCTGGTAATTATGCAGTATACAGTTTTGTGCCATTTTTGATTTTTCATGAAAAATTCTTTATGGGGGCACCTACTAGGGTCCCTAGGACCCCAAATCCGCCCATTTTTTTTTTTTTTTTTTAAAGAAAGAATGGTGCCCGGAGGGGTTGTAATGTGTTTTTTTGATTGTTTTGGGTTGGGTTGGATTAGGTTGGGTTAGATTAGGTTGGGTTGGACAGTGTTGGATTGGGTTGTTTTAGTGAAAAAATTTTAAAAAAAAAACGAAAAAAATAATCTTAGTTGGTGCCCCCATAAAGAATTTTTCATAAAAAATCAAAAATGGCAGAAAACTGTATACTGCATAATTACCCCAAAGACTCCCAGGGTCTCTTAGGGCCTGCAAGCTATGGTTTGGTGAGGTTTAGGCAGTTGCAGAGACTGTGAATGAGTAAGATTTGTGACATGATTGCCAACAGTGGTTATAGATTCTTTATTTAGCATTGCTAATGTATACAGTCAGTTTACAATGTCTTTAGGGAATAAACTAATCCTAATACTAAAAAAATTAAATTGGATTCCTAGGGAAAAATATCCAGATGTTAGTACCCTGCTAAAAATACCACATCAAATCTCTTGAAGAAATTTAACAAGATTTTACCAGATTTAATATGTTTTTGATGTAGTTTGTGAAACATCCCTCATAGGATCTCTTAAAATCTTGTCAATTCTTGAGGGCGAAAAATTATTTCTTGTAAAATATGGTAAAAGCTGATCAGTTTTCACAAGTTTTCATGAGGCAAATAATCTGACTGGTCAAATCTCTTCAAGCTAATCAAATCTCTTAAAATCTGTTAAAGACTTAAACAGATTTTAAGAGTTTTGATGCGGTTTTTTTAGCAGGGTAGTGGTCAGCTGGAGTCAATGAAAAATTAGTCAACAAGAACAATTCCAAAAGCTTATAAATTAAAAAAAAAACACCAAAAAAGAAAAATACATAAATTCAATAAAAAAAGTAAAATGTATATTAAATAAAGTATAAAAAAAGTATAAATAAATAACTATAAAGATAACACAGACAAAAACAGCAAGTCAGTGGCAAATTCTCATTATTAAAAAGACAAAAATCAAGTAAAAATTAAATAATAAAAAAAAAATAAACCAATTAAATATATAGAACAACAAATACAAAATACAAACTTTTAAGATAAAACGAAACAAAACAATAAATATAAAAAGGGTTAAAATAAAAATAAATAAAATTTTGATGACTAGACTGTTACATAAATATCACATTTTTTAGCAGGTACTCTTTCAGTTTTTGTTTAAAAGTGTTAACAGAAACTGATAACTTTATTTCATCAGGTAATTGATTAAATAAGTTAAATCCTTTATAAAATACAGACTTTTGAGCACCAACAGTATTTCTTTTTATATGTAAAAATTTGGTGTCTGGTATTATAATTATGCACCTGCGCGCTATAAACAATTTTATCAGTGAGGTATTCTGGTTCTTTTCCCAATTTTATTTTAAATATAAAAACTAAGACAGAAAGAATACTCAAAAAACATTCCTACAGGGAGCTACTGCAAACATTCAGGCATTGATTTTACAGGAGTGTATTTTGAACAGCCTAGTATAATGTGCATGCTTTATTTTGCTGTTTTTGAATTCTTTCTCTATCATTCTGCTGTAACATGAATAAAATTGTAGCGCAGTATGTTATGTGCCGGAGAATAATACTGTTATAAACTATTATTCTCGCCCACATACTTAAAAATGGGGCACACCTATAGAAATAACTTACACTAAAACCCAATTTAGATATTACATAATTTGCGTGTTCTTTAAATTCAAGCTTTCTATCTACTATAATCCCTAAATATTTTATTTTAACAACTTGCTCAATAGGCTCATTTCCTACTTTAATTTCTAATTTCCTTGTTGAAAACTCATTGAGCTGTTTATCTTTACAAATTAACATAAATTTACTTTTGCTCTGATTAATCTTCAGTTGATTTCTACATGAATTAATGTAAATTTGTTCCAAAACATGGTTTGCACTGGCCACAACAGCATCCATATTTTCACCTGTTATTGTACACAGCCCATCGTCTGCAAACAAGTGTATAATATCAGGGTCTTCCAATTCTTCAACAAAGTCATTTATATAAAGTATGAAGAGAAGAGGCCCCAGAATACTGCCCTGTGGTATGCCATAGTTAATCTGTTGATTATCTGACTGAGCGCCATTAACTTTAACATTTTGTTGACGATACTTAAGATAGTCTTCAAACCACTTAAAAATAGTACCCTGAAAACCTATCCTCTTCAACTTGGCCAAAAGCTTCCCACATTCGATGGTCTCAAAAGCCCTTTTTAGATCTAAAAAAATTGCTAATGTAATCAATCCTGAATCTTTATTACATTTCCACTGATCCAGGGTGAACTGAACTGCAGTCTCACAGCTGTGTGTCTTTCTAAATCCAGACTGCTGCCCAACCAGTACACCATGCTCCTGAACAAACTCTAGAATCTGGTACACACATCTTGTAATTATTTTTTCAGTTGCTGCCAACATATTCACTGGGCGTAGGTCACTTGCTCTTATTGATCCAGTTTTTTTTGGAATTGGTATAATGGATGAAATTTTAAGTGAATTGGTAACGAAAATACCAGTTCTTTAAAAGATTCTTTATGAAGCAACCTAAACTCAGAAAATGTGTTGACAGATTTAGGTTCTTCTGTATTACTATTATGAATATTTTTAATACTATGTACTATATGACCTAAGCTCTCAATAAAGTAATAATTAAGAATATTTGGAATCTCACTTTTATCAGAAACAATCATATTATCTAATTCTATTTCATTTATTCAATTCAATTCAATTCAATTTATTGTCTAACAGGAAAATCCCATACAAAAGACAATTAAAGTACAGATGAAAAACTTAATTCTTATGTAATGATAGTGTGTAAGACCTTAAGGTAATAAATATATAAAAGTTAAACAGTGTTATAAAAAAAATCTATAAAAGAAAAACCTATAAGAAACCTATAAACAAGAAAGCTTGATATAACCTTCATTTACAATAGCAAAGTTAGGTAATTTAAGATAAGTTAGTTAGATATTATTATTATATAGTAAATACTTAATTTATATAAAATTTAAAATTTCTATCTTACAGTGATGAAATAACAGACACAACTTTCTTTTTAAAGCTGGTAATAGAGCAGTTAAATATATCTAAATAAGTTTTGTTCTGCAGTTGATTAAACCATGAACAGGCTCGATATAATGGGGCATTACGGGCAAGATTGGTGGATCTGTTTTCTAGATAGAATTTTGGATGCGACCTGGTGTTTATTATACAGTGCTTGTTTTTCTGTGGAAGCAACTGCTTTAACATTGTCGATTTACTGTTCATCATATTTAATTTTTACTTCTCTTATAACTTTAACAACCTTATTTCTTTCTCTCTTATATAATTCTCTATTAGCCTGCGTTCTGTTTAATTTATATTCCCTGTAACACTTATCCCTATGCTGCCGTCAGAACGAAAAACCCCGTGAGTGACCTAAACTTGATTTGTGGAAAAATAGAAAAGAAGCTTTGAATTGTAATAAACTCTAAAACGTTCTAGGTCTAATACAGACAAATTATTTTTTTGGCCATACAATACCAAAGAATAAAACAAATAACTAATAATTGTGCATTTTGCAGATTAAAGAAGGCACATAGGGTAAAATAACATATCCTATTCGGGCAGTCTTGCTGGGCAAAAGCGATAAATTATGATAAATACTAAGAAAGATCCACGTAAATTCACAGACTTTACATGTTTTTTTCTTAGCACTGGCGAAATACGTGGTTATAACTAGTAGAGATCATAAAAGAGTTGTACATATGTGGTTTCATAATTATTTTTTTGAGTCAAAAATATAAAAATATATATTTTTTTTCATTTTAACCTGTTTTAAACCAACCAGTGAGTTCAAAAAATCAAAAAAGTCATTTTTGAAAAATTTGTGGGTTGCAGGGTTTTTCCTTCTGACGGCAGTATGGTATACAATATCCTTAACTCTTTGATTCCACTATGGCTTAAACCTAGATATGATCTTAATATGTCTTTTTGGCGCCACTTTATTAAACGTATTTACTATACTTTCAAAAAGGTCTTGAAATTTTTTATTAATGTCATAGTTATTATAATTCCAATTCTTTTTGCCTAATTCCTGCTTCATTAACTCAAAAGCAATATTTTTACCTCGAGTTTCAATCAACAGTGGTTCGTCATCCAGCCTAATTTTATTAATTTTGATAGAAATTATATAGTGGTCTCCTATTCTTGGAGCTTTCAAAATAAAATGCTGTAAGTTTTTATATTGGTTATAACGTAATCTATTAAACTCCCTCCGTGCAAAATGTTACACCTCGTTCTTCTTCTATAGAAGGTCGAGTTACCTCGTTAACTACTTGATTTAGATTAAAATCACTGAAGATTTTTTTTACACGCCTTGAATATGTAAAATCATCAAATAAGTTTACATTGAAATCTCCAACAATAATGACCATCTCTCTCGAATCACAAATGTTTATTTCGCACCATTCCTCAAAAAAATCTAAAAATTCGGAATTACTAGAGCTAGGAGAGTGATAAACAATAACTATGATTAAATTTCTTTTCTCGAAAACAACCTTAACTCTTAAAAGCCAATAATTGCGATTATCAGTAATATTTTCAAAATCCTTAAATTTTAGGAAATTTTTGTAGTACAACTGGACACCACCTGTATGTCGACTAGTTAACAGTTTGAGATTAGTATAACCATCAATCCTGATTTCATTTTCAAGAATATCGTTAGTTAGATGGGTTTCAGCAATACAAATAATTTTAGGTGTATGCTCCAATATTAGAGAATATAACTCATCAAAGTGTGCAATTGTACTACTTGAGTTAAGGTATAATATATCACTACTCGATGATAAGTTATGATGTTTTTTTACTATTCTACTTCCGTTATTTGAGATAGTTCTAAAAAATTTTGTCTTAAGTCATTAAAATCATTATCAACACTAATATTAGAACTTATTTTGTCAATTTTACTATTCTTTGTATCAATGTAAACTAGATTTGTCCTTAAATGTACAAAAGAAAAATTTGCAAATATGTGCTTATTACACTACTATTTGTTTAAGACCTTCAAAATTTAAATATTTACTATATTTTCTAAAGTAATTTGTCGAAAATCCTGGTGAATTCAAATCGATAAAACCTATATTGTTTGCATAATGACTCAGATATTTAGAATAACTAATAGTTTCTTTATTTACCTTCCATATTCAGTTGTAATCCTCTGGGTGTTATTCATATTTAAAGGGATAGTGCAAAATATTAAATTTGTATTAAAGCATTGAAATGTCACTATAAACTATAATAAAATCTTTACAAGTTAATTTTTTAATAAAATCTTCACTTGTTGAAATTACGTTACTCATTTTGGCATATGGTTTTGAAAAAACTTGAATATCATAATTATTACCTAAATTTTGACTTAAATGAGAATAACAAAGTTTGCCATAATTATCTGTCAAAAATAATATTTTATTTTTCTTTTCTAAATCTAATTTAACCTCTTCTATCTTTTCCCCTCCCTCTATTTTTTTGTCTACCTGTGTATCTTCTCGATCTATCCGTGTTTTTTTATTGTTAGTCCATCCGCAATGCTCTTTCTTAAGGTCTCTATTTCTATTTTATACTTATTACTATCTTCCACAATTTTACTCAGCTTTAGTTTCAAATCAGAATTCATATTCTTTAATCTAATTATTTTTTCTTTAAATTTTGTATTTTGTTCTGAAATGAAACTTTGATTTGTATTTCTGCTTTGGTCTCTGATTTCCTGAAGTAGTGCTATTTTCTTTAAGCATTTCATTTATGTTCACCTTCTCCACTCCGCTTGTTTTCAGTTCTTTAACCAAAGTTACTGCCTCTGCCTCCAAATTATCCATTTTGACAATTCTTGATTTTTAGTTTTACCTTCCTTTAACTTTATCTCCGTTTTCGCTAACTCTATCTCCATTCTTTTTATTTTATTTAGCTTAAAATTATCTTCCTCTTTTACCCGTTTTACTTGCAGATTCAATGTTTCAATTATTTTAGTGTTAAACTCTATTTTTTGCTCTAATTTTTCTTCTCTATCGCAGGCCATTTCCTCAAAGTTTCTATAGCCTCTTTGTAATCTCTTAATAAAGTTATCTTTGTCTCTTAAGTCAAGTTTTACTTTATTATTTTCTTCTTAATAACAACATCTGTTCCGCAATTCTTCAATTAAGTTATCTTGCTCTTTTTGTTTATTTATCGACGTACCATGAACTTTCTTTAAATAATTTAGCTCATCTTTGTTGTCTGTATTTTGAATTTTACAATCTGGACAGGGAAACAACAGCCTTTTTTGTAACAGTACAAGACAATCGCATTCTGTAGTTGACAATAAAGAGCAATTTTTGTAAAGCATTTTTAACTTACAGAAATCGCATTTAGCTCCAAATATTTAATTTTCCGGCCTCCTCTGAAAAACGCATAGATTGTCGCATTTTACACACTGGGTCATTATTATTTATTTGATACTATCCTACCAGCAAATAACAAAAAAAAAGCAGTTACTATACACATCCATATATCCTCTCCAGTACTGGTGGGTACCACATAAAAATACAAACAAAAAAGTACTTATCTGGGGTGACCTGAATAGGTCACCAGCAGTCATCTACACAGTAAATGAACACACTTAATTAGCATAAATTTGTAATTAACTATAGTTTAAGGTACATATTTGTTAATCTTTATAGCACAAAGTGTTCTTGTAGATACTAAAATGTTGTTCACTTAAAATAACAATATTTTTGCACTCTTCAACTAATAAAAAATAACCACTTAATGTGGAGCAATGCCACACAACACTTTAACAGCTTTAAATTTCTTCTTATCCCCTCGGGAAATTCAATAACATTTTTTTGTACATTATTTATACTTATTGCACATGATTTTTAAAAAGGCTGTGACCAAAGTTACAACACAGTCATACCATTCACTAGTTTGTGGTTGGTTTGCATTGGTTATTGCTTTTTAGTGTTAGGTTAGGTCAGGCAGTGTTCCACGTCAGTCTTGCAGTAGCCTGGCGATACTTGCTATAGTCATCTCAGTCTCTTTTTTCCTTGACAAGACTTCCACAAGAGTTTGCAATAATCTTGCAATACCTACTAGCAATAACCATGCAATAACCCAGCAATAGTTCACAATACTTGCAATAATCCAGCAATAGTTTACAATCATATTAAATCAAATCTTTATTTATAAAGATGTTACAAGTTTTTACAGCATTTAGTTGCAACCAATTTTTAAGTCAATATTCTGTAACATACTTTACAATATCGTCATATTTATATAAATAAATAGTAGTTTTAAAAATTTAATTACATAAAAAATTTGAAATACTTGAAGTAATTCTGCAATAGTTTGCATTAATCATGTAATAACTGGCAATACTTTGCAATAACCCTGCAATAGTTCGCAATTATCTGGAAATAATTTGCAATAGTCCACACTAGATGTACAAAAATTAGGTCAGTGAAAGCTTCCTTGGTCAGTCTATGTTATACATGAGTCGTCTAGTATTAAAACCGCTCGCAAAACCGGCTAACTCCCTGGAACACAACATTGCAGGAAATAAAAAAAACTGTCCAGTTTTTATTTCTTTTAAAAGAAGTTAATTTTATATGTAAATGATGTGAGTAAGAGTTGTCTATCGACCCTTAAAATATAAGTTTTTCCAATGTTTTTATTTTTTGATTTTTTAAACTTTTATGATTTTGCAGTCAAGTTGATTTTAACAAAAATTGGAACCCTCCACCATACCTTATTACACACCATCATGCACTTTGATGGTGTTTAATAATGTATGGTGGATGGTGACCAGTGAAACAGGGCGAAACATCATTTATTAATTTCTCTTTTCGCTTGGGTCTTTTGTGTGTTCTTTGTGGGATGCTCATCCAAGTTGGAATTTTCGTTTTCGTCTGATTTGGATGTTTTTTAACTTTTTTTTTGTCTTAATTCCCTTAGGAGCATAATCCTACTGGAAATATTAACACGCCAGGGAGCTGATTCTTAAATTCCGTAGGAAAGGTCACACGGGAACGTTCACATCCTTCGTTTCGACCAATAAGAAGGCTCAGAAGCTGCCGAGCTTGCATGGTGCACGCGCAAAGCTGACCGGATTTTCGTTTTTCAAGAGCGCTCGTTCACCTGGTCCGGGGGCAGGTGTATGAAAGTGTAGGAAAGTTCCTTCGATACGCGGCAATCGGGTGAGGTTCGGTCGTCGTCGGATAGGTTTCGGATAACTCCTGATCGCTTCAAAGCCTATTATTGCTCGATATCAGGGAGAGGACCGTTCCCGTGCGATCTTTCCTACGAAATTCAAGAATCAGACCCCAGGACGAATCCGTATCAGGTAACTTGGATAAGTACCAGTGCGGAACGATGCCTATTTGTGAGTGATTCAAAGTTGGAAATCAATGTGCATGATGTTGCTTAATAATGTATGGTGGAGGTTAACCAGTGAAACCACTGATGAGCCCACGCTGGTTACCCAGGGCGAAACATTGTTTAATCATTTCTCTTTTCGATTAGGCCTTTTATGTGTTCCTTGTGGGATGCTCATCCAAGTTTGAATTTTCGTTATTTCCACCCAAGATCTCTTTTTTTTTTCTTTTCGGTTGAAGTAACTGATTTGGAGGTTTTTTTAACTTTTTTTTTTAATGCATTACACCATACCTTATCAAAAACAGTAACAAGATAATTTACCAAGTAATGAGAAGAAAAAAAAGCGACAAAGGTCAAAGTTCGCACTATCCATTAATTACTTCATAGGAAACAGCGCTCTTCCCCTCAGGCCTTTTTGGACAAAAACCAAATTATTCTATATACATACCATTGAATCTATTCTTAAGTATAGGCTAATATTAACGAGTCATACTGATTAATATTCTAAACTAGAACTACAAAAAATACTTAATAGGTAATCATAAAGATAAGTGTAAGTGGGAGACTATGGACCTAACATATAAAATATACAATGTTATAAGTCCAACAACAGCAGCTAGGTTAGATTTTTATTAATACAGGGTTTGTATGGAACTGGAAAAGCAAGAAGCACACGGAAGGGAATTTGTTATTCCATTCTAGTGCAGGAAATTTGACAAAAAAACAGCAAATTCAAGAAAAATCTACCATTTCAAAAAAATTAAAAAACAATATACAAACAGAAAGAAGTTGTTGTTTTTTTATAAAATATATCATGAAATCCGACCAATATTATAAATTTGAAAGCTTGTGTGTGGGTTCATGCAACCAATATTGACAAAACAAAAATTTACTTAATCAGAATGTTCTCTAGAAACTTATTTGCTTAACGGCCCAATTACATCGTTAAACCGGCAACGCTGTTGGGTCCGTTTATTAGGCAATTCTTTTTCCGCATGTTTCTCGGAAACGGGACTTCCAAATGGCCTGAAATTTTGCCTAAATTGTTTATTGGACTATGTTTTTCCATCAAATCTTGGTACTTTTTTAAAATTTTGTTTATTTTTTGGAAAAAACTGTTTTAGCTTTTGTGGTGTTTCAAAATTGGCGCGCCCATATTACGTCAGAAACAGTAAGAAATACCCTTTATAGAGACCTGTAAAACTAAATTGGAAATATTTGTAATTTTCCAAATAATGGACACCTAATTTCAAAAACTCTCTAGATTGTATTAATAAGCTTTGTAATCCTCTTCCTCTAATAAAAAACAAATTGAGTATTATTTTCCTCTAAAGCTAAAACATGCGGAAATGTAAAAACATGGACTATACTGGTTACCTATCAATATTAGTTATATGCCTAGCATCAAAAAGTACTTAAATGGTTATATTATAGATACCGCCACCATCAAAATTAACCACCCACGTCTTTTTTTTGTGAGCTTACCCTAGGCATAGTTTCTAGTGTTCTCCTTTCCTAAATGTATTCGGCTAAGAGAGATCTAGCATATATACCTAGGTAACACCCCTTACCAGGAAAAAAAATTTATGCCATACAAACATCGAAATTGGTCGACTCACTGTATTTGCAACTAACCAATGTCAGTGTGTCTGCCTGACATTCTTCATAACCTTAGTTTTGTCGTTTTGTTTTGGAGTTCGTCGGCCTGGTTTTTGTGTTTTATTTAATAATTTTTCCTTTGGTGAAAAGCTACTTTTTAGAACCCTTAAGTGGTCTGTGTGTATGGCCATTTGACTAGTTGTCACTGCTCTCAATTCGATCACCTAGGTGATAAATAAACAATCCCCCTATAGGGTCACTGAATCCAGAGACCTGCGGTCCCAGCCGCAGGTTTTAGGATCCAGTGACCCTAATCCCCAATGATTCGCGGCGCAATCTGTGAACAGGAGAATACAGTAAAGAAACCAGAGATAGATAATGAGTGGTAGATGACGTATTGAAATCGATTGACAAATTTATATTATCTCTGGATTGTTCTTGCGCCGTTAAGGTGCGTTGACACGGGTGGATTTTCGCTGTGCGGCTGGATGCTTCGATAACGCCTTGCCAAAGCCGCATCGCTACCCCATTTACACAGTTAATTGAAATCGCAAGCGCCAGTCATTTTTGTTTTAATGTTGAGCAAAACAGTTGAGATCGACCCGTGTAAACCCGGCATTACGAAACGTTGTTGGCAATAACAATTTTTTAAAAATATTTTTTTGTATTTAGGATGACATTGATGTTGTATTTGTCATATGACAAAAAGTTTTAAGGGTACCACAAACCTTATGAGGATATAAAAGTTTGTAAATAAGGGTACTAATGGATGCAAATTTTTTTGATGATATCTGTATTTCCTGTAAAAATATAGAAGGATTTAAAGAATGGGCGTAAACCTGCGTTGGTTAGCTGTGTTATTCTAGAATTACACTATTTACTATTAAATAAATGATTCATAAGTCTGTTTTACTATAAAAAATGGCAAACTTCTGTAATATTTTCTTTAAAGCTTTAATTAAACAATCAATTTTAGTATAATTTATGTAGTTATAGTTAAGTGAATTCTTTTTCAACTCTATTTGTAAACTGACTGGCAGAAAATTTAAATTTGATTTAAACATCAACAGTGTTTTTACTGGGACAACAGCATATATTTATATTTTCTTTTCCAAACTAAACAAAGCGTGTGTTATTTTTGAATTATATTAAAGGAAACAAGCTTGTAGATGTTTCAAAAAAACCGAATAAAACAATATTTCTCTTAGATTAAAAAAAGAAAAGATACCTGGTCCAACGAAAACTCCTTCGCAAATAATAACCACTGTTTATTTACAAAATTTGCCAACACCCGACAAAACCAAAACAATGATTTGGAATAAATTCCATATCGTTGAAAGCGACAGAAATATGTAGGGTGTGACCTCAGACTAATTACTAAAGAAGAGACCAAACATTAACTTTGTAAATTCTGTAATGTTTACAATCCAACACCCTTCTAGACGAATACATGAGGAGAAAAGAGATAGACTAATAAAACGGCAACACTGTTTAAAGTCTCTTTTTCTATCACCAGTAGCGGCGACTTTTGCGTGCGTCAACCCACTTCGTTTCAAATCATAAAATAAGTTTGAAGCCAGAATAAAAATACTAGCCACCTAATTAGAGTTATATTTATAGTGCTGCTACGAATACTAACGGCGCTCCACTGCAATAGTTTTCTTCAATAGTTCAAAATTCAAGGTATTCGCCGAGGTGTTAACTGTCGTGAGTTGTTCGTTGTATCTGCTTAATTACATACTCTACTTGGGATCTTGAGTTTACGAACGCATTCGCTGGTGGTGGCGTAACCCTATTGGAAATATTAACACGCGAGGACGAACCCGTGTCAGGTGAAACGATGCCTATTTGTGAGTGATTCAAAGTTCGAAATCAAAGTGTATGATGGTGTTGAATGATGTTTGGGGAGGGTGACCAGTGAAATTACTGATGAGCCCACGCTGGTAGCTCAGGGCGAAACATGATTTGATCATACGTTGGTTGATTTATTAAAAAATGGGATTTTATATTTTAAGTTTAGATTATATATACTTATTAAAAATGTTTCTCAATTTCCTTGCAAGTTTTTTTTAATTTTTTTAACAAATTGGGCAAAATTTGGCTTGTGTCGAATATGTTGTGGGATAGAGGTGTACATTATTAATGCTTGGGTTAATGGATTGTTTAGCAATTTATTTGTACGAATTTGATTGATTTGAAAATTAGGTATTAGATCAACATTACATTTTAGACTTTTATTTTGAATTTTGTAAATATGTTTATTTACAAAATTCTAATAAGTATTTTAGTGGTTGTGTTTGTGCTTCTTTATAAAGTGTATTTGTTGGAGTTATGTATTCCTTTCTGTATAATATTTTTAAGCTTTTGTTTTGGAGTGTCTGAATTTATTTAAAGTTTATACTTCCACATGTTCCCCAAATGTTTATTAGGTATGTTAAGTTAGAAACAATGTAGGCATTGTAGATAAGTTTATGATTTGTATCATTTAGGAATGGCGAACATCGACATTGGAGCAATTTTGTTGGAAATTTTGTCAATATGATTTTTCCAACTGAGTTTATTATCTATCATTAGACTTAGAGAAAGAGAGTTTACTGCAGTTTTTTTTTTATATCAGAGTTGTTAATTTTTTTTGGTGAAAGACCATATATACTGCCTTGTCAGTGTTAATTTTTAATTTGTTTTGGTTCAACCAATCAGAATTTTAAATATTGATTTACTGTTGCCACAAACTGATTGATGTCACTACCACTATAGACTAAAACTTTGTCATCCGCAAATGTGAAGTAAAGACCTTTTAGCCCCGCTATACGCAATGATAGAACCCGCAGTGAATACAATAGTGGGCCAAGCATCGAGCCTTGCGGGACCCCACAGTTGCTTAAATTTTTTTCACTACTGTTGCCATCAATGCACACATACTGAGGTCGATCTTTGAGATAGGAATTGATTATTGAATTCAATTTGTAACCAATACCTAGTTTAATAAATTTGTTCAAAAGCACCTGATGGTCCACAACATCAAAGGCCTTTTGCAAATCAACAAAAATAGCAGTTACATATTTTTTTTGTCTAATTATAATGATACATGATTTATGAAGTCTGTTGTAGCGCCAAGTGTGCTGCTGTTTTTTGTAAAACCATATTGTTACCTGTCAAACCCCACAGTAGATTCAACAAATTCATTTACTTGATTTTTGATTAATGTTTCTACTATTTTTGATAGTATACAGACAACTGTTATTGGTCATTGGTTTATAGTTATTGATTTATTTTTTGCATATTACCGGCTTTGTGTATTGGTGACATTTTTCCAATTTTAAGAGTTTCTGGAAATATTCCAGTACAAAATATGTTATTTATAAGTTTTCTTAAAATTGGTATTAGATATGTTTTTAATATCGTACCCTGCTGATGACTTGTTTTTAAGTTTGTAATTATATTGTATATTTCTTTTATGTTTGTAGGTTTTAGTAGACAATAGTTTGACCGATACTAGCAAAATATTTATTAAAATGATCTGCTATATGTACCTGGTTTACAATGATAGAACCATCCATGTCTATGGATTCAATTTTCTTCGTTTTATTTATAATTTCCACTGTTTTTTAGGATTGCTACCTGCTTTTTTCAATAATTAGCAAAATATTCAGTTTTTTGTTTACTTACGTGTGCTTCGGTGTTATGTTTTTAGCATCTTATATTATGGCATGGAAGCATGGACACTGAATGAGGCCATGTGCAAAAATTTAGAGACATTCTCGATGTGGTGTTATCGTAGAATACTAAGAATATCTTGGATGGACAGGATAACTAATGTGGATGTTTTGCTTAGAATAAATAAAGATCTTGAAGTTTTATTTACCATCAAAAAACGAAAACTTGAATATTTTAGCCATATTTTGAGAAATGACAAATATAAACTTTTAAAATTGATAATAGAAGGCAAAATTGAAGGCAGAAGAGGTCCGGGTCGTAGACGGATATCATGACTTAAAAATCTTAGTGTTAGCACTACGACACTTTTCCGGAAAGCAGTGGACAGGGTACAGATCGCGCTGATGATAGCGAACGTTCGACGAGAGCATGGCACTTGAAGAAGAAGAATGTCGACTGTAATCCAATCATTACCTTCTTTGTGTTTTAGCTGTATTTTTTAGATGAATTTTGCTTGCATTGTATTATTGTGTATGTTAATTTTTCAAATGTGTCTATTTGTTGTCTGTTAATCAAATTTTTAAAGTTATTGTTTAATTTTTGGTAGTCAGTTACGAAAAATGCCCTTTGCATTTTAGGTTTATGTTTTTTAAAATTTGTTTTGACATTTATTTTTAATGGTTTATGATCTGGTATCTTGTAATTTAGTACTTTGACCTCGAAATTTATGTTTTTATTGGAAATAGCATAATCAATTAGAGATATACTATCTTCTGTGACCCTTGTTGCATTTTCAAGGTTTATTTTGTTTTGTATAGCGTAGCCAAATATTTTAGTGAATTTAAGTATTCTGTTCTTTCTTTGGTAATTTTAGTTTCTTCTAAGACATCAACATTGAAGTCCCCCACAATCAAAGTTTTTTGTTTGTTTTGAGATAAAAAATCTTTTAAAACTTCAATAAAATCATTATACACAAATGCTGGTGGCCTATACAATGCACATAAGTTAAGTTTTAAGTTTAATATTGAGATAAAACTTTAAAACTCTAAGATCTAGCCAGTTTTTTAAAAATAGATTGATACTCCAGCACCTGTTTATTCTCTACAAGCACGGACCGCTCTATAACCAACCAAGTCAAAATACTGTAGTTCCATCTGACAGCCATGTTTCAGTCAAAATTAAGATATCGCTTTCATGTGTTTTTAAAAAACACTGAAGTTTGTCAAATGTATTTCTCATGCTTTGCATGTTTAAGTAGTTTATGCGCAGTAATGGCTGCTCAGTCTCAGCTAATGTACGTTTTTAGGGTGTCTTTGTCTTCTACCAGGATTGTTTTGCTAGTTTCAACTTTCCGTAGAAAGATTTTCCCGTCTTTCACCCCTACAAATTTATAGTTGTTCTCTTTTTTAAATATTCTGCTTTCATTATAGAGTTCCTCATTGTTTTTTGTCAGGTCATGGTCTACATATATATAATTTTCATTTGTTGAATTTGTAAATCCGAGATCCAAAGCTGTCAACTTTTTTTGTTTTTAGCTTGCATAAACTTGCTTTTTGAAGCCTCATCTTGGAAGCAAACTTTAATAGGTCTAGGCCTGGATTGACCTTTTCCTAAGCGGTATGTCTTTGCCTTTACCTCAACTTTCAGAACTTCACCCATTTTTTTAACACTTATTCCACATTTTCTGTTGGTCCACTTTTATTATGGCATTATTCTTAAGTTCTCCTAGTTCTCTTCTATTTACTTCACAGTTTAGTTGTTTTCGTAGTTGAATAATCTGAGTCTTTCTGTTTATTTCAATCTGATTGTCATATTTCTCCAACAGTTTTGTATTGTGTCCTCGTCTGCCGAATTTTCCGTATTTTCAAGTTTTTTGCGTTTTTTTTTTGTCAACTTAACCTTACTTTTTTCGGCACATTTTGGACATTTGTATTTTTCTCCATTTGGATGCTTTTGCTGGTCCAATAGATAATTAAAACGGTCGGTGGTCATTCCAACACATTTTTGTACACGTCGGACAGTAGTCGGCCATCATGACATTTAAAAATAAATAGTAAATTGCGGGTGTTGTACTTCGATGAGACACCATGGCCAGTCGGTACGAATTTTAATTAATTCTTTAGATATTAGCTGAGTATTCGGCAGTGCAGTATAAAGTTGTTTTAAAATACACCTTGCACAAAGAGATTATAATTTTAGAATTAAAATATATAAGCTACAAAACTACTCCAATGACCAAGCTAAAATGACACAATTTCTTACCTCCGGAATAATAATTTTAGACAGAAATATTCGTTTTTTTTTTCATATTACCCATTGGTGCTGGTCCTCAAAAAGGCTTTATATAGTTCTTTTTTTTTAAATAGTCGAAAATAAAAATCAAAAATTATAAAAAAACACCAACTCCCGTTAAAAACCCTGCCGAGTCAGCTGTGAACAAAAAAGTCTTGTTATAATCGCTTATCTTTGATCCAACGTTTTCGGTTTGTATTTTTTAAAGCAATACTTTTAATAGTAGGTAATTACTCAAATTACAAAATTTAGTTATTAGTCTGAGGCTAATTACCTTGTATAAAAATGCGTAACATAGTTTATATATCTAAAAGGGGATTTAGCGAGGGTAAATAAATAACAAAATCAGTGAATAGCGAGCTTTCATTAGTTTATATAATTAAAAAAGTGATTCAAAAACTTTATTTAGTTTTGTTCTTACCAAATCCCGCGGCAAATTGGCAACCGTGCATTTTATGGAAAAATTAACCTTATATTATATCTTTTATTACAAGCCTAAATGAATAAGCGAATGGCAGAGCGAGCATCGATTTGCCTCGGTCATTCTTGAACTGTCGCATGCATTTGATGTGCTTTGACTGTTGAGTGATCCATTCCCCTCGCGGCTTCGAAAATTAGGTCCCAAGAAAAGTAAATATTTTCTCAGATAATAATATAACCAAAGTCTCCGTTAGCATCGGGCACGATACGATCAGCAGGACATGGAAGGACGTCCTCCATGCACCATCGACTCTCTGATTCTCCGGCGATTCCCAGCGTCTCTAGGTGCTTGTTGAGGCAACAGTGTCCTGTTAGGAACCCGGTTGCTGTTCTCACATCCTTATTTTGGTGGAGCAAGGACTCAATCAGGTGCTCTTCAGTCAGCTCTGTTTCGGTTGGACCGTCCATGCTGAGCACGATTTTGACCTGGAGCTTCCTGAGCTCCTCCGTAGGCGCCCCTGATGCCTTTGTAGAGTGTCCAATGGGTATGTATATATGTATTCAAAACTGGTGGTTAGCTCTCTACCGAAGGCTGAACCATGCACTGCGGGCTCAAATGGGCCTATTGTGCCCAGGTATCTGACCTGACCCAGGACTACAAAATTTGATTTAGGCTTGATACTTTGTCTTTAACTTATGCCAGTTGAAGCTTTAGTGAAAGCCACTCCAATGGGTACCTGTGCAGTTCCCTGTCGGGCCTCTTGTGTTGAAGAAGATCTACTGGGTCCTTGAACAGTTCCTTGTTGATCCTTATATTTAGAGGTTCCACTGAGTACCTGTTCGGTTCTCTGTGTTATCTCATGGTTGTCGGAGGGTCATTCTGGAGTTCCCTCACAGACGAGTAAACCGGCTAGAATCACCTGTCCAGCACTTCGGGGAGGTGGCTATATACAACAGGGTGCGCCTGGTTCCCTGAGTTTATTTTGGTGCCTCATCCTTGCGTCCCTGCCTTTTAAGCCAAGGCCCCCACACCATTCCCCGATCCACCACTCAGAGAAGTCGAGAGCGAGCCAGAGTTGGGTTCACCTAAGCACTCTCTATCTCTGGCACACCGACTCCAAAGAGCTGCATTCCATGGGGGTGCGGTATGACGTTCCCCAACAGAATTTAGTCACCGACTTATTCAGTCGGGTCAACCCCCGCGACTTGGACGCACCTGTTGAGAATTACCCCAGTGGGTTCAGAGAAGGAAGCTCTGGGTCCCCTTGGGCCGGGTTAATGCTTGTATCTTGCGAATCCAACCTAACACAAGCAAAGGTAAAATAAATAAAAGCATTAAATTTGGGTATTTTTTATCCTCTACTTTTTAGTACCTAATTAAGAAGTTATAAATTTTGGCTTGGAACGGAAAACCACAGTATACTAAATATCCCAAACGTCTAATAACCGGACTGTCGACTTAAAACCTGTAACAGAAAGGCTATTTTGAACTGTCAAATAGTGTTAAAGTTATCGTTGTCGTCGAAGTTATCCGAATGTAAATTGGCACGACCAAAAACTATTATATATTATATATCCAACAGCGCCACCTAGAGGAGAAATGTTTTTCTCCTGTACGAAAAAAAATTCTCCTCTAGGTGGCGCTGATATCCAATTCTAACCCTGTCAACTACTAAAACCGTAGATAGAGGAAATACTAAAACACAAAAATAAAGTAGGCTTCACTCCACATTCATTTGGACCAATTTTTTGACTCTGACATTGTCATTTGCATTTAGTTTCTTTGTATGAATGTCATGCGCTATATTGAAATTTAAGGAAATTTTAGTTTTCTTGTGTACTTACAAGAAACCAGTTGTCCAGTTGTTGAAGTTTTTAAGTTCCTGTCACCATTAATCCTTGAAGTTGTATAGCCTCTGTGAATGATTGGTCTCAAGTTTACATATGTAAGGAAGACTCCTTATATTTCCTAAAAATAACAAAAGCAAGTTTATAACAAACCAAATTATATTAATCGCTCTACCTTTGTCGTCAGTTGACAAAACACAAGCGTAGATTTCGGGGTGGAGTGTTAATTGCCCGCCCTTCCCCTGGACATGCATTTATCACAAAACACAAAACTTCTCCGCAATAATTTTGAGTTTTATACATGGGCTTTTTCATGGGGTTTTGCATAGGTTTGGCAATGCGGGAGGTACAGCTAATACCCAAAAAAATTAATTAAAAATTTGTAAAATTTTTAATGTACAATATTTTTTTTGTAAGATGTTTTTAAATTGTGCTAAAAAAGTATTACAACAACAGAAGTATAGTTTAAAACCTTCGAGTTGATGTAAAAAAACCAGGGATACTGTTCTAAAGCGTTTTGGAATTAATATTATCTATTCCCAAAAAACACCAATTTTGAAATAAACGGGTTTGTATTCCAGATTTTTTTTTCAAATCAAAAGAAACTAATGCTAAGGGACATAGAAATTACCCTTTTTGAAAAATGCCCACATAGGGCTGCTCCTCCTAATTGCCCAATTTTGTTTGAATTGTTTGAATAAACAACGTTTTGGTTTGAGTTGGAAAGTAGGGCATAGCACCAAAATAGAGATTAGATATGATTTTATTTGATATGGAAGTACTAAAAAAATAATATAAGGCTTGTAATTTTTAGGTTTCTTTGAAATAATCATCTAATAGTAATACTTTTTTTACAGAATCATCCAAGTTATCTTGATGTTAACGGGAGCTTGCTGCTGGTTATTGTAAGTATATTTTTTATTTGTTTTACCAATTTTAATAAAATTTTGATAGATTTCAAATTGTAGTGTAGATACCAAAACAATCCAAATTTCCAAGAGGTTTTTAGGTTTTTAGGAGGTTTTTAGGTATTAAACAAGGGATAACTATGCGCTGTGAACAAATAATGTTACAAATTTTTTGACATTTACCAAATATCCCTGGAAATTTCACGATAATCAATGGAAAACTTACAAGTCAATGGATATCCAGCTGCCGTCGCCTCTGGAAAATTTTCTTCTTCTTTAAGTGCCATGCTCTCTTCGAACGTAAGCTATCATCAGCGCCATTTAGACCCTGTCCACTGCTTTTGTCGTAAGATTTTTAAGCCATAATATACGTCTTCGATCCGGACCTTTTCTGCCTTCAATTTTCCTTCTATTTTTTTGTTTCCGGAACAAGAACGATTTTTTGGGTTTCAGCACATCCAAGTAACGAAAAAATACCAATAAAAGATTTAAGTTGACTCGCAAAAAAAAAACTATATTATTTCAATTTCAATTTCAAAAAAGCTTTATTGTCACAAGTTATAAAAACTCACTGACAGAGCAAGAAAATACTAAATCTAACATTTTTATGTTGCCATAAATCATTCCTAAGTTTTTTTTATATAGGCCGATATAAAATTCGTAAAACAAACATTATTGAATAGTCACAAAACAAAATATAACATTAATTTTTTTAAAGTAGTTAAAGCATACAGCACCTAAATAAATTTGTGTCAAAATTTATATTTTATATAAATTGACAAGTAAAACATGGATTTTCTGTCAGTTTGGTGTCAATATGGCACCGATCATAGGCCAAAGGATACTAAAACGAAAATGAGTTAACTGGCTTTTTAGTTAAGAACGGTGTTGATACAAAATACAATATTTACCATTTGAAATTTATACAGATTTAATTGACGTCAACTGTCAGTGAGAATTTTCTATCTGACGTTTGGTAATTTTGTTTCTCCCTAAAAAGACAGTTGACATTTTTTGAACACTTCTATAAATTCCCAAAATGTTTGCGAATCTTTCCGGCTTTGTCTAGTGAAAAATAACGATATGTATTGTTGTAAGATGTCAGTGTCAAAAAGCGCAAACAATGAACAATAATAAGAATGCGTGTCAAACTAGGTTTTTTGGTGGTACAATTGTAAGGTATTTTTAAATACTTTTATTTTCTCCCATGGCAAAAATATAAACAAATACTCTTTCCGCCAATTTCTGTCAGAAAACCTAACCTGAAAACTTCAAATTTGACAACAAAAACAATCTAGGGTGTTTGGATTTCTGTAACTTTCAAACCTGGTATTCTTCAGTGGGTCATCGAAGTTAGGTTTGGTCTAAAAATAAATTTGTATTAAAAAAACTTTTAAAGAACAAGCTTTTATAGAATGCACTCATTTGTACCCTTAATCGTCCATTTTGAATCCGTCATATTGAAATTTTCATATCTGATCAAAAATTCATAATCCCCCTCCTTAAAAATCCCTGTATGCCAATTTTGATTCAAATCGAACAAACTAAATATTTTTCCCCCTCCCCTTCCCTTGTTAGAGAGGGGTGGGTACCTGAGAATACCATATTATTGTATTTTCACCGGAACCGGAAGTTAAAATTGGTTAGCAAAACATGACCGAAAAGTCGTCCATCTTGAATCCGCCATATTGAAGTTTCAAAATGTGATCAAAAAGTCGTATTTCTTATCCCCAAAAGCCCCCGTATAGGTACCAATTTTGGTTGAAATCGGACAAACTTAGGTGTTTTCCCCCTCCACTCCCCTCGTAGGGGGGAGAGGTGCCTAATAATGACATGTTATTGTATTGTCACCGGAACTATAAATGCATGACAAATTTGAAGGCTTTGGATGTGTATAAGTTAGTTAAAATTGGTTAGCAAAAGATGACCAAGAATCATCCATCTTGAATCTGTCATAGTGAATTTTTAAAATCTGATTAGAAATTCGTTATCTCCATTCCCAAGTGCCCCAGCACACCAAATTTCAACGAAATCGGGTGTACTTCAACTGTACCCCCTCCACCCCCTTTGAGTAGGGGAGAGCTGTCAATTTCATCACACTATATTCTTATGTTGTCTCCGCAACTATATAAGCATGCCAAATTTGAAGCCGATCGGATGTCGGGAAGTTGATAAAAATTAAGTTGCAAGATTCCACCCGAACAAACATAAATAGATACATTGCAAGTGAAATAAAAGCTTGTAAAATATAGAACGGACTGTACATAAATTTAACAATAAAAGCAATTAAATATCACACTTATTATTGCATCTAGAGTGTAGACACTTATTTTCCGCTTCTTAGCCTTTTTTGCTTCTTTGTTTTTCCTAAAACCAATACGGTTTTAAATTTTTTGATATTTCAATTTTTTTAAATGATTACGTGACAGCGAACCATCGGTCATGAAAATTATATTCACCGATTTCAATAAGATTTAATAATAAGGCCAACAAAAAAATAAGATTTTCTACATAATATTTTGGCATTCCTTGGATTTCTGGGTATAGTACACAGTCGGCATCATAAAAGTGGTACGTGAATAACATGGTATTTTTTAAATGGCATGGTTAACTCCCGAATTATATTTTGACACTCACTTTTACACTATACTAGCCCAACTTCTGGAAAAACTGCGACTACATTAGCCAATTAGAGGCGTGGCTAGACATTCTGGACGCAATAAAACCACGATTATGAAAATTAAAAAACGATGAGAAACAGATCACACAATAGAAGGAAAGCAAAAGACTGGCTTATTGAAATTTTCAACTGAGGAACAAGACCAAGACCATACAGTTGTGTTTTTAAATTTTCGTTACAATTATTTTATTAAATTAAACACAATTTTTTGATCTCAATATTTTAAAATTTTAGTCCAGCATAGTATAAAAGTCCTTGTCAACATATAATTATGTAGAAAATCTTATTTTTTTTGGCATTATTATTAAATCTTATTGAAATCGGTGAATATAATTTTCATGACCGATGGGTCGCTGTCACGTGATCATGTAAAAAAATTGAAATATCAAAAAATTTAAAACTATTGGTTTTAGGACAAACAAAGAAGCACAAAAGGTCGAATAAATGTTTGTTTTTCTGTTTTATCATCGTTTTTAATAAATTATTGTGGTTTTTCGTCGACAGTATAAAAACTAATTTAAAATGTATGGCATGGGTAGAAATAGAATGAAATAGTTCAGGAGATAAACGATAATAACATGAAAATCGTCAAAAATTTGGGTATATGCGTCGCGACGACGCGCGACGGCAAAAACGACGTAGCTCACATGTTCTATTTTTCTTATAGAAATGTATAATTTGCCCCTCCATATAGTGCAGTTTGGTTTTGCTATTTTATTTTTTTACTAATTTCTCCCAACTTTGAAAATTCTTAACCCAAAGACGACCGGGAAATTGCACAAAGTTTTCACTGCGTAACAGTCTATTGTTCAAGAAATAAAATAATGTGTGTCGGTATGAGTCACCAAGCTGATTAGTTGCTCGAAGTTTCAAAAACCAAAAAAATGTACTTTTTTTCTTGTTTTCAATATTTTTAAAATAGTAAATTTTTTAAGTTTGGCGCCCTCTGGCGGCCAGTGATTTTGGTCTTTTTAAATTTTTTTGGCATTTATAGATTGCTGGGATCTCTTTTTGATACCGATGTAGCCAATGCATAGGTTTCGTTTAAAAAAGTGACAAAATTCCATATAGATTGAAATATAAAGCGGAATAAGAAACAAGAAATTTGGTCCAAAAAGGTAACGAAAAAAAATATTTTGAAAAATTTACTTTTAAAACTTACCATTTTTATTATTGCGAGGCATACTAGAGGACGAGATACCAGGTATTCGATTCCCCGATCCTGGATGAGGAGGACCTGCACACGCTCAAATTGGATAATAATACTGGACTTTGCAAAAAGAACAGTAAAACCAGATGAACAGACTGTGGTGCAGGCGGCGGATTAGGGGCAGGCTCGGGGTAAGGCAGAAAGGGCACAGGGAGGCCTACTTACCAGGCTTCGCGCCGCCCCTTCTCTACTACTACTACCATTTTTATCCTATACCTAACTTTCCGGCTCTATTTCACACCTTGCTTTACCAAAAGTGGTAATGTTTTATACACTGCTGAATTCGCTGCTGAATAGGCTTCAGTTAGGTGAAAGTTGTATTAATTTTTGTTAAACGGTTCACTAGCAGAGGGCTATAAAGTGAAAGTCCAACAGGTAAAAAATACGCCTACATAAATTGACGCCGGCCGATGAAAATGCACAAAAGTACTCAGCAGATGTTCCCTTTATTCTAAATACTTTTAAAAAATGGGTGGAAAAGACCGGTCTAGATACCTCTAACTGTGCTTCACTTACAGAAACACAATTTTTCGAAAAGTAATCCAAATGATAATCCAAGAATTTTTAACGACACACGGTGTGCGTTTTTTTTTATCCATTTTTTAGGTTCAATTCGACTTTTTATGTATATTTTTCAACAAAAATGTAAAGAAAATTTAAAAAAAAAAAACAGTTTCTTGCTATTTTAATACTTAAACATAAAAATATAATGTTCTCTGGACGGTTTTTACGCAAGTAGGAAAAATTTCTACCTGATACTTGCGAAAAGTGTTTTTTATCACTTTCTGCACTTGTTAGGTAAATAACTATTGCCACACCGTGCGGAAAAATCGATTTACCACACTAAAAACAGTGCGATTTTCCGCACGCCCGAAGAAAAAATTATTTGTTTTGTAGTCTTTGCACATAGTTAGTTTAAACTTAAAACTTAAATAATAGTTAAGATTGATATTTTTTCGATCTGAGGTATGATTTGTTTTTATTTTGGCTTGCAGCATTATTTTTATACAAGTAAAATATTTAAATCGCCAATTATAGTCGAAATTTTTGATGAGCTGAAAACGTATTTCCTTGTTGTCAACAGTTCACATGTCAACTAATTTGTTGTTGTCAATTTGAAGTAACAGTTAAAAAATCAATGACTTTTTTTTACATATTTATTGTCGCTGTCTAAAACAATGTATCAAATAGAGAGATTCAAAAAAATGACGTCAGACCGCTCATCAAAAAATTGGACTATAGTTTTATTATAATTTTAGCTTGTGGCGCTAATTGTTTCCACCTCTTTAGTTTTTTTTTCAAACTCTTTTCTCCTCTTGTCCACAGTAAATGACCAAAATGGAGAATCTATTGCAGCTCTTACAGCATGCAATATATTTTCCTTGTATTTACAATGTTATTAGAAATAAATTATAAATGACTTTATTGTGATTAACAGTGCTTTTCAAAAATAAATACAAAATTGTGTTAGATTCTTTCAATTACTGTATTTAGTTGGTATGAAATAAACACTTTTTTCAGTTGGTTGTGCTGCTACGTAGCTCAAATGAACCCATTGATAGGACCCGTACTCGACAAACACACAGTGATGGTTATGGCAAAAGCTTGGGTGAGTTAAATTTGACTTAAGAAAATAAAAATAAACAAGCAAAATTAAAAATCTACTTAGATGATTTGATACCTCACAAGGATGTTCTAACCCCATTTGCTCCGCCCCTGAGGTAATTTTTTTTACCTAATGGAACTGAAATAAAGTAGTACCTAATCTACATCTACACACCAAATTCCATCAAATCGGATGAACGACATCAAAAGTTATACCCGTTTATATTTGTTGTCGTATCTAAAATTCCTTGAGATATGTGTGTAGAAAATGCGAAGATGAAGTTTGAGACGCTAGCCGCAGGCGAGTGTCTTAATTTATCTGAGCGTGTAATAACCATAACATCCCAATGAGCATTTTCAGAAACTTCTGGTGACAGATATTTATATAATTATTTTACAAGAATTGAGTTTTTATGTTTGTTTTATTGAAGGCTCTAAATTGATGGTACCCTAAAGTAACATAAAACTGGCGTTAACAATATTTCCACGGACATCCTTATAAAAATTAAAGTCATCGGTAACAAATGTTATATAAATTGGTGTTAACAATGTTTCCACCAACATATTTATAAAAATATAAGTCATCAGCGACAAAAGTTATATAAATTGGTGTTTGAAATCTTTCTGTCAACCCACCTATAAAACCGTAAGTAACTATCAATTAAAGATATATAATAGATTGGTTTTTAAAATGTTGCTATCAACCCACTTATAAAACTTAATTAAACAACAACAAATTTATATAAGATAAGATTTAAAATATTTCGAGAGACACTTATAAAAACTTGGGAACTCACACATAATAGTTATATAAATTGGTGTCTGTAATATTCTTATAAACTCATTCATAAACCTTTTTTGCCCATAAGGTGATTTCTATAATGTTGTTATTAATTTCTTTATATAGTGATTATAATACAACTGTTTTTAGAACAAAAAAAACAATTTTAATTTATTTTGGCAATTATAATAACAAAACAAACAAGATTTTTTAAGGTTAATTTTGTGACATCAAAAGGCGCGTTTTTGCGAAATGAAAAGGAGCGTTTTTGCGACATCAAAAGGCGCGTTTTTGCGAGATACCATACCATTATTATCTTGTTTTAATTACATCAATCTGAGAGAGATAAGAGGTCCAAATCTTCTTGAGTTGCCGATGACAGATATCGGGATCGAATGCATTTTACACCCGATTCCCACCAGCGTTTCCCATGCGCAGTCACCCTGACTCAAAAAACTCATCACTCATTTTGATTCGGGGGACCCACGAATGAGAAACGCATAGATGGGAACCGTGTTTTAGAAAAAGAGAACAATATAGTAACCGTGTTAAGGTCGCAAAAACGCACCGTGAAACGTCGAGCGCATACGCTGATACTGCTGGTCGACGGCAAATGTGAACACCCCGGAAAATACTCGCCTGTACACCCTTCGACCCCGCAATCTAACTATATTCTTGAGATAGTTACCTCTGACAGTTATGCGGGCTTGAAGTGTGTGCAGGCGGGTATTTTTCCTGGTATGTGTAGTATGCTGGATCTCTCGAGGAATGCATTTAGGAAAAGAGAACAATGGTAACTATGTGAAGCTCGCATAATTTGGGTGATTCAAACTCATTCAAACTCATTTAATAATTACTTTATAAACTCATTGCCTCTTATCGCTTCAAATAATGAACAGTTTCTGGATGATACTTATAACAACAGACTTTATCCGGGGGTAATGTCCAAGTTTAATTTTACCTTGGTTTCTACCCGCGAAGTTGAGTCAATTATTTTTAAAAAAATCAAAACTAATGCGGTGGGCATCGACGGCATTAGCATTAAAATGTTGCTACTTATAATACCCCATCTCAGCGACCACCTAACCTTTATTATTAATCACTGTCTTTCCTCAGGCGAGTTTCCTACTGAGTGGAAGAGTGCAATCGTGGTTCCTATTCCAAAGGTTACCAACCCTAGTTCAGTCTCAGAATTTCGGCCCATTAGTATCTTGCCTACGCTGTCCAAGGTATTGGAGAGGATAATTCACTACCAATTGTTTGAGTATTGTACCAAAACAAAAATTATACCTACGACTCAATCTGGTTTTCGACCTTACCATAGCACTACTACAGCTTTGCTTAATGTCTCCAACGATATCTACACTGCTTGCGACCAAGGTAAGATTACCTCTCTGGTACTTTTGGACTATAGCAAGGCATTTGATACGCTTGATCACAATGTGATGTTTACTAAATTAAGGTACTTTGGATTGGACATTACTCCTTTGACACTCTTCCAAAATTATTTTGGGGGCAGAAAACCAAATGTTAGACAGGGTGCGGAGGTGTCGGAATGGCTGCCGTTAAGCAGGGGCGTCCCTCAAGGGAGTATCTTGGGGCCTCTTCTTTTTTCTGTGTACACGTCGGATTTTTCCAAATTTCTAACGTCATGTAAGTCACATCAATTTGCAGACGACTATCAAGTGCATTTTTCTTGGAGGCCTCAGGACTCCGTAATCGCTCAAAACAACATTAACAACGACCTAAAAATTATTAGTCAAATATCTCAATATCATTGTCTTTCTCTTAATCAAAATAAATCTCAGCTAATACATTTTGGATCTCCAGCAAATTTAAACAAGCTTACTGATATAAATGTTGAGATAAAGATTCGTGATATTATTTTAACTGCCAAGAACACTTGCAAAAACCTTGGCATCATGTTTGACTCGACACTTAGATTCAAAAATCATGTTTCTAATCTATTACAAAAATCATTTTTTAAGCTAAAAACGTTTTATATGCACAAAGAATACTTAACAACAGACATTAAACTAAGGCTATGTGACAGCCTTATTCTCTCACAATTAACTTACTGTGATATCATGTACTGGCCGGCTCTTATAGCAGAAGACCGACAAAGTTTGCAAAAACTTCAAAATGCGTGTTTAAAATTTGCATACGGAGCTAAAAAATTTGATCATGTCTTACCCCTCTTACTGGCTTCCGGGTGGCTAAATCTGGACGAACGATATACGGTCCATCTAGCAACCACCACATTTAAAATTCTTACTAATAAACAACCTGGTTACCTTTTTGATGGATTCATAAAACACAATCAGGTACACGGCAATCAAACTCGAAATCGACATAAGTTTATCCTACCGAATCACAAAAGCTCTATTTTTCAAAGATCCTATTTATACAACGCTCCTAAATTATACAACTCTCTCCCAGAAAATCTACTATCATGTACTTCTATAGTTAACTTCAAAAAGGAAATTAAAAAATATGTTAAACAGAATAGAAATTAGTAACTAACAAAGATGTAATTAATGTGCTATTTTAGTTTATATCTTAAATTTGCAGGTTTATATCTAAACATTTATTCTTATTTGTCATATTTACTTAGGGTTTGTTTAAACTTTTTTGACACTGTAGTATAGGTTACATTTTTTTTTACTTAATATTTTCTATCATTTTAATTCTATTAGGTATTCTATTAGGTTAGCTAAATCATGCTCAACTTTGATATAGTAAATCAGTTTAACTTATTATTTTTTTTTTGTTACTTTTATTATGCTTATTTTTTTATCTTTACTGAGGCGGTTAGATATGAGTAGCCCTGCTAGATCTCGCCGTCGTTTGTATTAATATTTGTAAAAATAACTTATTTTTGAAATAAAGACACATTGTATTGTATTGTATTGTAAACGGACCATCAGTGTTCAACACTGCGCCATCTGCAGCCCTTTGTTCCAAGTAGCATCATTTTTTAAAAGGGTCATAAAATAGTGTTGACGAGGTAAACAGTGGTATAATTGTATTGTTTTTTTTATAGAATTATCGGAAATTTTGGCCATTTTGAATTACAAAAATAGGTTTTTGGCCTAAATAAAAACGTTATTTATGGGGTTTCAACATGTGTTTCAATCGAAATATTGCTTGTTAGGGTTAAGAACAACATACAAAATTCAATATTTATCCAGGAAAGAAAAAAAACGTGTATGAAAAAAAACGGATATTTAAATGAATATTTTTTTCCCATTTTCTCAAGTATTTTTGGAGCCCATGAAATTTACGTGAGTGTATTCGAAAACTATACAGTACACACGGGACCGCAGCTGATTTTCGGAGTAGGATGACTTGAAAAACAGCTTTTATTTGACTACAGTATATAAATATTCATATTCCTGCTTCAGCTTATCTCACTTTCATTTTTATTTATTTTAGAAGATTGCTAAACACCATTTTATAAATTTTTTTATTGTAAAAAGAAAAAGAATAATACATAACAAGCAAAGGGAAGAAAGATGGAAAATTTGTATTTCTAAATCCATAAAAACCTTTAATTTGTTATGTAGTGTTGTTAGAACAGTTGTAAAACCTTTTTATAATAATCTCTATACTTGAGAGCTCATAAGGAAGTTTTATAAAATCTATATGTTGTTTTTCTATCCATTACTATGTACCATTTGTACAATATAGGGGTGGTTTAACGAAAACCACGGTGTACCAAACGACAATTTAAATTGCACAAGAAAATTAAAGAGGGCCCAATATTTACGCTAGACTCACCTGATGTCTCTTCAGTCCTAGTTTCCCTGGCCAGGGCTGATGATGCGTGATATTGGGGTTCTTTGGGGGTGAAATTCTTATGGCAAACTCCACCAAGACACTTGCGTGCGGTTCTTCACACAGATTTTAACCGAATGCTGTGATTCATGTTTTTAGGTTGGCCACCTATGCTTTGGCTCACTGGCCATATGGTAGCTAACGCAATATTGGGCTTTGGACATAAAACTGTAAATTAAGGCTAATGGAAAAAGATACCCAATATTGAACATTCCGACCTCCTCAAAATTAAATAGTTAATTTTGACACTAACTCTAGCGTTAAATTTTGAAAATAGAAGAAAAAAAAATAAACAAAATTCCAATTTTGAAAAAAACCCAAAAAAATGACTCATATCAAAGGCCACAGAATTAAAAAGAGAGAAAAAATTCTAACACAGTCACATTACACAAATAAGAGTAAGCCACTTTTTACTTGTTTGGCAGTGGGCATAATTTGACCACTGGGCGATCAAATATGCTTTTTGAAGTTTTAACCTGAGCTACACGAGCATGACCGTCAGGACTTGAATACACTTTTAAAACGCGCCCCAGTAACCACTTTAATGGGGGTAAGTTTTCATCGCGAATTAAAACCAAGCTACCGACCTCCAAAGGAGCACCGGAGGTATTAGCCTTATGCCGTTGCTGTAGGGTGCTCAAATATTCAGTATGCCACCTCGACCAGAAATGCTGCTGCAACTGCTGCACCAATTGCCAACGGGTAAGCCTGCCAACCTTCTCAGTAATCAAGTCTTCATCGGGAGGCGCAGTAAGGGGGGCTTGTGTCAAGAAGTGACCTGGGGTCAAACTCTCTAGGTCATTAGGATCACTACTAACACTGCACAACGGTCTAGAATTTAATAAAGCTTCAATCTGACACAATACAGTTGCGAGCTCTTCATAAGTCAAAATCTGTAACCCTATTACCCGAAACAGGTGTGACTTGACCGCCTTCACGCCAGCCTCCCAGAGGCCACCAAAATTAGGCGTGGAAGGTGGATTGAGGTGAAAACTGATGGTACATTGATCAGCAGCCTGCTGGACATATTTAAGAAGAATGGTGTCCGTACCCTTGAAGTTTGAGCCTTGGTCACAATACAAGTCGGTGCAACGACCTCGACGAGCAACAAACCTTCTCAAAGTCGCCAGAAAAGCTTCTGATGTCATATCAGATACCACCTCCAAATGTAAGGCCTTTGTCGCCATACAAACAAAAATACAGATATATGCCTTTTGGCTAACTACACCCCGCCTTTTCCCCAGGGTAATATTTATTGGTCCAGCCAAATCTGTGCCAGTATGCAAGAAGGGTTTGATTTGCGACACTCGCACCTTAGGTAAATCCCCTTGAAAAGGCTTAATATTTTTTGGGGACATTCTAAAACACCGATAGCATTTCGAGAGTGTATGCCGGATGGCCCTTCTGGCTGACAAAATCCAGAATTGTTGACATATTAGGAACAATAACGTTTGAAGACCTGGGTGACAGTTCCTAGAATGAACATCTTCAATCAATAATTTTGTAAATCTATGTTCTCTAGGCAAAAGCATAGGATGTTTGGCATCATAATCCAAGGCAGAATTCCTTATACGACCACCAACACGAATGACTCCCATCTTGTCAAGAAAAGGAGCCAATTTTTGGATTGGCTTAGGACAAGGAGACCCTTGTCTTAATTTTTGCAAGATGTCAGAGAAAACTTCGCCTTGTACAAATTTGACAATTAAAATGAGCGAGTGGTAAAGGTCCTTATAGGAAATACTTTCCTTGATTATCACCTTAGTTTTCAGGAAGTCTATAAAGCGCAAATAATACACGATAAAGCGCTGAATCTTTGGCAAACTGGAATATCTATCAAACAACAAAGATATAACATTTTTAGGGTGTTGAACAGTCAATAAGATCACCTTTTTTGCTTCACTTTCCACATCAGAAAGCTTGGGATTTGGATCGGGAGATTTAGGCCAATTTTCTCGACTCAATTTCAACCAGGAAGGTCCACAAAACCACATAGGATCAGTCAATAATTGGTCAGCAAACAAACCACGAGACAACACATCAGCCGGATTAGAAATCCCTTCCACATGAAACCAAGAACTTGGGGGCAATTTGGACTGAATGTGCGCCACACGATTTGCCACAAATGTCCTCCACTTGTGAGATGGTGACTTTATCCAACGCAAAGAAACTGCCGAATCGGTATAAGCAAAGACATCCTTAATATTAAGGTCAATATAAGAATTTAACACAAATTCAACCAAGTCTGCCAACACAACTGCAGAACACAACTCTAAACGTGGGATTGACACTGTTTTCAGAGGAGCAACTCTATTTTTACTGCACAATAAATTGACACAAACTTCACCAGAAAGCGTAGTTGACCTCATAAAAATAACGGCTCCATAGCCTACCTGCGAAGCATCACAAAATGCATGAAGTTGTAGCTCAGCTAGAGGGTCCAAGACCACTTGTCTTGGAATAGAGAATGACGAAAGGTCAGTAAGACCGGAGGCAAAACGTTGCCAATCTGACACTATATCACTAGGAGGGGTTTCATCCCAACCAACACCTTGGGCCCACAATCTTTGCATTAAAATCTTTGCCACTAGAATTGTGGGTGATACAAAACCAAGAGGATCATACACCTTTGTAAGTTCTGACAAAATATATCGCTTGGTACAAGGTACGTTGATGGACTGTATTTTGTAGGAAAATAAATCTTGAGTAGGACACCACTGTAAACCTAATATTTTTAACCCAGCAGAATCTTTTTCACTAAAAGAAATGGGTTGTTGATGAGTCTCAGGCACTGAATCAAGTAATCTAGGTTCGTTACTTGCCCATTTTCTAAGTTCAAAACATCCCTTGGACAATAAACTTGCTTCTTCAAGACAAGAAGCAGAACCAATGGCATCATCAATATAGGTCATTGACCTCAATATTTTTGCTGCTCTAGGAAACTGATCATTATAGTCATCAGCTAACTGAAGTAAAGTTCTAATACACAAATAAGGACTACTACTCACCCCATAGGTAATAGTATTTAAAGTGTATTCTTGGATAGGCTGTGAAGAATCAAAACGCCACAATATGCGTTGGAAGTCACGTTGATGTTCTGCAATTAAGATTTGCCTATATGCTTGCCTTATATCGCATGAGAAAACCACTGAGTGAACTCTAAACTTAAGGAGAAGGGTTGCAATATTTGGTTGTAATTTAGGTCCAATTAATAAGCAGCTATTTAGGGAAACATTTTTATCAGTTTTACTTGAAGCGTCAAACACTACACGCAATTTAAAAGAGGGGGGCCTACCTTCGCAAGGAGTTGTGCTGCCTTTGACCACACAATGATGAGGTATAAAATAAGTTAAACCATTATTTTTAACAGATTTGGCCAAAGACATATGCCCTTGTTCTAGATAATCTCTTATAAACTCATGATAAGCTTCTTTTAAAACAACATCCCTATTTAATCTCGACTCTAGGTAGTTATACCCTTTTAGTGCGCCTTTATATGAATCACCTAAATCCACAGAATCAAAACGAAAAGGGTAACTAACCCCATATCTACCATCTGGAGTTCTAAACAAAGTTTTGACAAAAATTTCCTCACAGCAAATATCCTCTGGAGACAAGTGTACCTTTTCTGGAACTGACTCCAACTCCCAAAACTTCTGTAGTGTCACATTAAGACTATTGCAATCAGAGGCGCTACCTAGAGAAGTACACAAACTTAGGGGCTGGTTCTCACTAGACCCAACACTGCCAATAATAACCCAGCCAAAAATAGTTTGAAACGCACTAGGTCTGCCACTTTGACCCTTACGAAGACCTGGCAATAAAATATCACTGTATATGTCAATACCCAAAAGGAGATCAATATCACCAGCTTCACAAAAATATGGATCTGCACGACGTAAACCCTGAAGATGATTCCACTGTTTTGAATTAATCATGACTGATGGCAACCTTTCACAAATTGAAGGAATCACTAGGGCCTCAAAAGACAAGCGAGGTTGCACTTGATGATAGGGTGTAACAATACAAGAAACTATACCTAGAGCAGTGAATGTTGACATGCCACTAATGCCCTGTATTGGGGTATTGTTGGGCAGTCGATTCAAAGAAAGTTTACTTGCCATATGCTCAGACACAAAATTTGCCTGGCTTGCTGAGTCTAATAACGCTCTACACTTTACAAAACTACCAGCACCATTCTGAATGAAGACTAGAGCAGTAGCAAATAACACAGACTGAGTCACAGCACGTGTGGATGCACAAAATTTTGTTTCACTATCATTTGAATCAACTTGGGCTGAGCCACTGCTTGGAGAATTTTGATTACTAGTTGATTCTGATACTTCACTTGAATTGTGACTGCTAGAAAAACATAAGAGAGTGTTATGCTTGCGTCCACAATTTTTACACATAAAGGAACTAGTACATCTTTCTAGAGAGTGCGACTTGGCAAAACAATTAAAACATAAACGATGCCTTTTCACTATAGCATGTCGTTGATGAGGGTCAAGTTTCAAGAAATTATCACACTTTAATAATGATAAACATGTTTTTTGACAACAAACACACAAATTAGCTGTAGTCATAAATGATTTTTTTGATGGCATTGCCTTTTTTGACAAATTCTCACTTTTCTTAAAAACACTACAAGATTGGTTGGTTAAAGATGAATTTTCTAAAGCTCTACAATGTTGCTCCAAGTGTTTAGATAAATCCTCATATGTAGGCAATTGAGAAGAATTTTGCTTAAATTCAAAGATTGTCTTTAACTCAGGACTTATTTTTTGAAGCAATAAGTTTAATTTTGTGAAGTCCCACAAGTCAACTTGAGTTAAACTTAAGGCTTGCAAGTTTTCAGAAAAAATACTTAAAATTTTTCTTAGCTCTTGCGCTGAATCATTTTTCATACATGGAGCACTAAAAATTGATGACCAATAATCAGTCAATAAGACTCTTTCATTTTGATAACGCTTAACCAATGCGTCAAAAGCTGTATTATAATTTACCTCAAGGAGGGGTATATGCTTAACTACCAATGCAGCATCCCCTTGTAAAAGAGAAACCAATATTTGGAATTTTCTTATATTAGAAAACCGAGGATTATTGTGTACAATTACTTTGTATAAGTCAAAAAAGGTAGGCCATTGTTTTATTTCACCTGTAAATTTGGGTATGCAAGCAAGAGCACTGTTATCTTCAGCGCTGGAGCATGGGGGGCTAGGTGCAGCAGCTGCACCAGCAGTTCTAGGGGGTGAAAAGAGCTGTATTACGGCTGTTTTTATAGAATAAACCATTGAGTCCATCCTAAGTTGACGGCTATGTTCCTTATCTTTATCACCATCGGCCACAAGAGACACGATTTCAAGTTGGATGGAAGAATAGTGCTCATTCAAACGCGGCAGTTCCTCATACGCGCATTGAAACTCCAACTTTTTTGTCTTTGAGGCGTTCTGATCGGTTGCTTTTGTTGCTATATCGTAAATATTTTGAATTCGTTGTTTAGTCAAATCGCGTTTCCTAACTAAACCATCAATAATATCTTTTGTTTCCGACATGTTATGGAAGGTAGCTTTTTTAAAAACAACACTTTAAAAATCAAAAATTTAAAACAAAACAAACCGCCCCCTGTCAAATAAGCAAGGTTATGTTCACTTCTACCTCGTGCTTTTGGGTATTATGGCCAAAACAATGTTGCCAACATAAGAAACGCGCTTTTAAGAGAGATGCACTTTTAAAAAGAGAGATCGCAATATGCGCGCAAAAAACTTTCGAGTTCGAGAAATGCGCAAAAAAACGAGCGATATTTCTTATCACATTTATCGAAGTTTTTTCAATATTAACAAAATGGAACAAAACACACCTAAAATTTAAATTCAATTTTATTACAATGCATTAATTAAGAAAATAAAAATCCCAAAGGACTGGTTCAATTAATTTGGCGAGGAGAGACCAAATGTACAATATAGGGGTGGTTTAACGAAAACCACGGTGTACCAAACGACAATTTAAATTGCACAAGAAAATTAAAGAGGGCCCAATATTTACGCTAGACTCACCTGATGTCTCTTCAGTCCTAGTTTCCCTGGCCAGGGCTGATGATGCGTGATATTGGGGTTCTTTGGGGGTGAAATTCTTATGGCAAACTCCACCAAGACACTTGCGTGCGGTTCTTCACACAGATTTTAACCGAATGCTGTGATTCATGTTTTTAAGTTGGCCACCTATGCTTTGGCTCACTGGCCATATGGTAGCTAACGCAATATTGGGCTTTGGACATAAAACTGTAAATTAAGGCTAATGGAAAAAGATACCCAATATTGAACACCATTAATTTTTTTAAGCTGGTGTTGAACAGTTGTTTTTCAAGTCTTTTTTTACTCATTTAAGAGATATATTAGAGTTATAAAATTATCACCAACACTAAATAATATAACCTTTGGTTATTTTATGAAGGTTTTATATTATTTGCTGTAACTTTTATATAGACAAAAATGCTCATTGGGATGTGGGTTAGTGTACTATACTTTACCTACGACCAATGAAAGTGTCATCAAACGCGAATACTCTTAAGTCAACAACCTTCATAACCTAAAGTTTCAATGACGTTCTATCGAAAAAGTCAAAACAAATAAGGTTACTAAGCGACTTGTCATGTATCTTTTTAAAAACAAGGTTTTTTTTCATAAAAAGGTGTAATATGTCAATTTAACGGACTTATTTTTGGTTAGGTACTAAAATTATATTGGATTTATTTACGTTTAATAAATATTGGTGCTCTTATAAAATAAAGTTTGTGCGCTTGTCACGCCATCTTGTGGTTTACCTCTAAGCTTTATTATTATTCTAGGACCGTAAATGAGCCATTAAAGTCGTGTTAAGATGGTCGTAAAATTACTATTATTCGTTGGTCGTAGGTAAAGAATATTTTGATCAAACATAGCTTAGAACACTCTTTGAAGGTTAGGCTCCAAACGAGAAAAAAAACCGCATCGTAATCGGTTCCCTGGTTCGAAAGCTGCATGCGCACAGATCATATACCTATTAGCTTAAATATACGCCCTTCCAATGCTAATAATAAGCAAGATGTCCCTCTACTTGCTCTCTTATTTATCTCCCTTTCTCTCTCTGTTATCTCGTTTGTCTTAGTAACGCTGTTCTGCACATTCACCGCGCCAGCGTCATCGGCTAAGACCCGTAGCCACACGGCCAGCCGATTGCCATTTATTTGTTTACTTATTTCAAAAAAATAAATGTGTCCCACTGATGAAGAAACATAATCTCGTTGATGTGTAACTGCAGATTTCCAAAACATAAAGAGCTACTAACCTCTGGTCTTTCTCCACTCGATACCTCAGATGTTATGGCTCCTCTTTCGTTGCCTGATGTTCTCGATGAACCCAACATGTTTTTTTCGTACGGGACGTAGCGGGATCTTTTAACTTACTTTACGCGGTACAAATGAAAACTCTGAATTAAAACAATTAAACAACAAAAATGGCGTAGCTTCGATTGACCGTGACCGCGAGGCCGGCCGAAAACCCTCGTATCGATAAATGTTCGTGTTTGTGCAAAACCTTCTCCACATAGGTCAATCAACTCCTGCCGTTTTGGTGTTCTTTTCTCGACCTTCGCCGCCATATTGATAAAAAACGAATGGATTTTCTGTCACTTTTGAGTGAAAATGGCAGCGAAGGTGGATTAAAGGACACTAAATCGGTAGGAGTTGATCGGCCTGTATGGAGAGGGTACTGGCTTGCGCAAAAAACCAATGTCTATTGTTTTGATATTTCCATGGCTGGCTAGATTATAGATGGTTCTTACAAGTTTGGCATGGGTAAGGCGCATATTTAAACTAATAGGTAATATGGTACAGACACACACACACAAACGCGCAAAGGGACCAAAATTATAACACCCCTCTTTTTGGTAGGGAGTTAAAAATAATCCTGGAATTGCATAATGGAATTTTAAAAGAGGTCCAAAAAAAGCAATTTGCTCGGCAATTTGTTTCTAAAAAATGGGCAGTTTTAAGAAATATTTATTTTATGTTAAAAAAATAAACGAAAGTTAGACATTTAAAAGTAGAGCGCACTAGTGCGGGTATGTAAAATTTTCCACACTGTTAACAATGCGCAAAATCATATTTTCCGCTTGCTCGTAGAAAAAGGTCTTTTTTGTAATTCTTTAATAAAGGCTTCCCTTTCCCTCGGATAAACACTAAAACCAATGGGATAGTAGACAGTATAAGTTGGTCAGAGACTTCCGCTCGAATACAGATATCAGAGTCCAATCAGTCAGGTCACTTCATGTATAACATTCAGACGAGGAGCAAGCTTACTTACTATAACGTCTGCTGTATGTTCATAACGCAGAGATATGGGAAAAAGTCAAGAAGAAAGTCAAAAAACAATATTATATAGATTAGTAATACGAACGGGCGAAACGAAGAAAAGCAAGATAGAAATACATGGTAATAAAACGTAAATGATAGAAACGTACGTGTCCAATGACCAACTTAAATTCTAATACAAAGTTTTTCGGAAAACTAATTTTCCCTTCCTGAATATTTTGGTCGGAACCAATTTTTTAAGTTAATATCCAAATATTTTTGTTTAATTTCAAATATATCTGAGTTTAAAAATATCAAATATATTAGGGTAGTACCACGATACACTTAACACGGTATCCTACTATTTATGCCAAATTCCGTCGCCTTCCGCGCAGTCATACACTGACGTCAACATTCGTAGTTTTATAAGCGTGCTCGATTTAGAGAATGAGTTCACTGCGTTGATATATTTTTCTCATGTTTTATTTGAAACGGTAAGGAACAGAACTGCCTTCTACGATGTTCTACGATACCAACACACAACTTGTGCAAGTACCCCTTTGTTAAAAACAAAAGATCAAGAAATCTTGGGTGTAAATAACGAAAATTTAAACTTGGATGAGCATCCCACAAGGAACACACAAAAGACCAAAGCGAAAAGACGTTGTTTTTTAGTTTCTTTTCGGTGGAAGTAACTGATTTGGAGGTTTTTTAACTACCACTTTGTTGTTTGATAATGATTATTTTAGTGTCAAAATTTATTTATAATTATTTACAATGACAAAGTGCGCTGTTTTTGGATATAAAAATGATGATAGAATTACAAAAAACATTAAATACTTCAGATTACCAAGGGACAAAGATTTAGAAATGAAATGGATAATTGCCTGCCAAATAAACGACAAAATAAATTCAATCTCATTTTGGTCGAAAATGGACTTAGTACAGTTTACCTCTGTGGTTCAGATATATAGTTCTTGAGATCTCTGAATTTGAAAACGTAAATAGGTACGTACCCTTTGTGTAAAGTACCTAACAGCACCATTTACACTTAATTCATGTACGCAGTGGGTAGCGTATCTGTCTGCAGCACGGTAGGTTCCGGGTTTGAATCTTGCCTACACTTAGGTACATGGTTAAAAAGACCCAGTATATAAAAAATACACTTTACACATTTTATTATAGTTATATTTGGTAATTATTTAATGTACACTATCGGCATCATAAAAGTGGTACGTGAAAAACATAGATATTTTTTAAATTGCATGTTTAACTACCGAATATTACAATAATACTAACTAATGCATAAAATTACTGTAACGAAAATTTAAAAACACAACTGTATGGTCTTGTTCCTCAGTTGAAACTTTCAATAAACCAGTCCCTTGCTTTCTTTCTATTGTGTGCTCTTTTTCTCATCGTTTTTTAATTTTTATAATCGTAGTTTTATTGCGTCCAGAATGTCTAGCCACGCCTCTAATTAACCAACCTATTTGCAGTTTTTCCAGAAGTTGGGCTTTATCAAATAAAGAAATTTGAAAAGGCATTTTTTTTATTTACTTGTCAGAATGAAATCAAGAATGACATGCTTTGACAGTTTTAGACAAATTCAAGGATGAGTGACTTTGTAAAAATAGAGCAAGTTATTACAACAAAAAGTAGTGTCTACCACTTTTTTTATTTTTTTATGAAAAATTCTTTCTGGAGGCACCTACTAGGGACCTCAAGACCCCAAATCCGTGTCACCCATTTTTTTTTAAATTTTTTAAACTAAATCAACCAAACCTAACTTAAACAAATGCAAGTCAACCCATGCCATCCAAAAACCACGATAAACGCACGGCGGCCCAAAATTACATTAAGGAAAATTAATACCTTTTCCATGCACATATGTTGGTATCTGGTCACACAGCCACGTCACGCCGAGATGCGCATTGTCATACCGTGTTAAGTGTATCGTGGGTAGTACCTACTTTTGGATTTCAAGATAATAAACTTAAAACATTTACATAAAATACGGACATTTACCTATTATTTAAACATATCCGTATAACCTAACGCGTTCAAAAAAAGGCCAAAAGGCACTACATTTTGTGATTTTATGGTGGATGCGATAGAACAGCACTGACTGCACTTGTTGCATACGTTGGGATGAACGTAATGTTGCGACCACGGCAACGCACGCAGTGCAGTTAGTTGTTCTCATGATACACTTAACACACACAATTTTTTTTACTTTATTTGGCGTTTATTTGGCAGGCATTTATCGATTTCATTTCTACAACTTTTTCCCTTGGTAATCTAAAGTAATCATCAATCTAAAGTATTTAATGTTTTTTATAATTCTGCAATAATTCAAAGTATTAAAAAACAGCGCACTTTCACATAGTAAATAATTATTATAAATAAATTTTGACACTGACATAATCATTACCAAACAACAAAGTGGTACTTGCACAAGTTGTGTGTTGTTATCGTAGAACATTGTAGAAGGCAGTCTCTCAATCAAATCGTATTGTTTTGGGAGGGCGAGCGAGATTATTTTTGTTCCTTTATGCTTTCAAATAAAACATGTGACAAGTATATCAGCGCAGTGAATTCATTCTGTCAATCGAGAACGCCAATAAAACTTCGAATGTTGACGTCAGTGTATGATTGCGCGAAAACCGACGGAATTGAGGATAAATAGTAAGATACCGTGTTAAGTGTATCGTGGTTGTTCTACTATCGCATCCACCCTAAAATCTGGCGTCGTCGTTCGAATAATGGCATAAATAATGACTTTGATGTTTTGAACTCGTTGGGTATAATAAGTATACGAATACGTTTAAAAAATAGCTAAAAGTACCTAATAATTGTAACATCCAGGACGCAAACGATAGAAACATAAGTCACGTTTTGGCGTGCGTAAGGCAGAGTTTTGTTAGGTTTTATTGTCAAAAAGATGTCAAAATCTAAATTGTCATTTAGGCAGACGACACCACCATTATTATCTTGTTATATCTTGTCTTCTATTGTGGCACCTAATAGACTAAGGTGACCAACTCCTAAAGGGGAAAAACCGGGACACTCCGGCCATTCAATGTACTGTATATCATTATTTTTTCTTATATGCACCACTAATAATATTCAATGTATTTTCCAAAATACTTATTAAAGAAAAATAATTTAAGTAAGGTGTCAATTCAAATTTATAGATGGCAGAGAACATCCGCTTTTTTAATTGCAGTGATTTTAAAGTTACAAAATACAGTGGTATCCAAACCGGCGCGAACCGGAACTTTTCCTGAAAAATCGGGACTATCCGGGACGGATTTTTTCCCTGGGACAAATGATTAAAAATCGGGACTGTCCCGGCCAAACCGGGACGGTTGATCACCTTAAATAGACTCACTTACTTTGTTTATACGGGCCTCTTAAAGCGCTTTTATTATAAGGACGGTTTGAAAATTTTGTCGTATAAACACCAGTAGAAAACAGTTTTCAAGTACTAAATCGATTTTATTTTAAAGCGATTTAAGACAGCGGTTTATTGCTTTGAAACCGTTAGGGGGGCTATAAATACTTTAAAACGCTTTAGCGTATTACTTCCAAACTTAAAGAAATACTCAACTCTGGTTGTATAAAAAAATAACGTTGTTAACTTAGTTGTTTTATTTGTTTTCTTTTTAAACTGACATTTTATGACTTTTAGTGAAGGACGTATAACAACCCTGAAGAAAGCGAATTTTTTTAAAACCGTCCTTATATAAAACCCGTTTTAGGAGGGTATAAACGTACTAATTGTAAATAAAGCTAGAAATAATAAAAAAAAAAATGTAGAACCAGAAAAATACTTATAATTACTTAGTTAAAGAATTACTATGAGAGAATAATAGGTAGTCCAAACTATCAATTATTTGAAATGTGATTTTAAAGTGTAGGTAAAGTATTAAGTATGTTATGATGCTACTTAAGATTTAAGTTATTGTGGTTAATATTAAGTTTCTATCCTAATTTAATATTATATATATATACAATGAGCTTCAGGCTACTGCGAACATAGGGGGAATCAAGTCCAATTTACTCTCCGTGCTGTACGACCTAGGTGGATTCGAAGCACGCTGCAGTATTATCTTTTGGAAATTTATTTTGTTTTTATTGTTTTGTTTTATTTCTGCCTTGCTCGAGAAACAGATTGGGAAGTTATTAAGTGAAATAATACATTTTTAAAACTAAAAATGGATGTCTACGAAGTTGCCGAATAAGTACAGATAGTGAAATGGTACTATCAAGGCAGACCATTGAGACTTATTCAAAAACTTTTTTTGGAGGATTTTGTAAATCGCCCAGGACCTAGTTTATCAACGATTCATAGGTTTGTGCAGAATTTTGAAAAGTTGTTGTAGTTGTTGTGTAGCGCCAAGAAATCATAAAAAACCCAATGTTTTGAATGACGAGCAGGAAGTACGAGGTGTGATGATTTGCGCTGCAGTGGAGGAAAATCGAAAGTTAACTAGCCACCAAACTGCCGAAGCAGTTGATACGTCTTCAGCCACTGTCTTACGTGTTCTCAAAAAGAATGGTTATCATTCTTACAAAGCGTCAAAAACGCACCACTATCGTCATATGGAATTTTGCAAAACAATGATGGAAAAGGCTAATTGTGCTGAAAACTTTCTGAGATCTATTCTTTTCACAGATGAAAGCACACACACGTTCGATATTGGTCGAGGGAAAATTTGCATTTGGATTTTTTTTTAAATGTTTGGGGAGGTATTGTAGGGGAACACGTAATTGGGCCATTTTTTATTTACGGCAATTTGAATGGTCCTAGATGGTTGTCCCACTCACAATGTTGGCCTTGTTAGGGAATATCTTGATAATGAATTTTCTAATCGGGTTATAAGTACACGGGGAACTATTTTATGGCCAGCTCGATCACCCGATCTTGCTCCTAATGGTTTCTATCTGTGGAGTTATATCAAAAATAAAGTTTACGGGCATGAAAGGGCTAATAATTTAGAAGAACTTCGGATTAAAATTGAAGAAGCTTTTCAAACTATCACCCCTAACATGCTTGGAAACGTTAGAAGGGGTTTTTATAATAGGCTCGGATATTGTTTAGCCGAGCAAGGAGGACTTTTCGAACCTTTGCTCTAAATTTTTTTTGACTGGGAGAATCTTGTTGGTTTTTAGAATTATTTTATTTTGAGAACTTGCTTTTATTTGTTTCGCCTTATTATTTTCATTGTAACACGTTGTTAGTGATAAATATGAGCAGTTGAAAATAAAACGCTTTAATTTATCAGTGACAAAGAACAAGAAAATATAAACATTTGCGTATTTATTGACCAAATTCCGGCTTCATTGACTACACTCCACATAGCAGCGTGGTTAGAGGCGTACTAAACGTAAGCTGCGAACGGCGGCGAAAGGCGATCGCAAGCGTGAGTGTTGGTTGCTCCACTGATAGGTGTGCGGTATCCCTGCATGTACGTACACTGGCAAATTGGACTTCTTCCGGCCTATGTTCGCAGTAGCATGAAACGGTCTGTATATATACTTTTTAATGAGAAAACAAAATAAAATAAATAAATAACATGTTTGTTATTTTTAATTATTGATATATATTTAAAGAATTTCAATAAAATATTATTTAATTCTGCACGAAAAGGTCAAAAATAATTTTTACTGATGTATTCTACTAAATAGAGTGCTTTTATAATAATATAACATACAATAGTGGAGCACTCTAGTTTTAACTTAGAATCGTCTTGGCTGCAAATTGGAAGTTGACCTACAAAATACTCCTTATATGACAGCTTGGAAACTTCAGCTTCCTATTTAGTAGAATACATCATTTAAAATTATGTTTTACCTTTTAGTGCAGAATTAAATAAAATCGCTTTAATTAAAAACTTTTGTTATTTATTTCATTTTTTACGTTTTAGTGTAAATAGGAAGGAAACTAAATCCAAATCGGTCAACTCACGCATTTTTCAGAGATATGGGTGTTGGAGGTTTCAGATTTTAGGGATTTTTCACTAAAATCAGTTTTTTGCCTATTTTGTTGTATTCGAGTAGCTAACTTGCTACTTCCAGCACACCAGTTTTTAGGTAGAGATCCAGGCTATCGAATGCAGTTGAAAAAATTTACATATTTCATTTACGTCACTCTCAGTGGCGGCACAAACTTGAAAAACGTAAACAATTTTTTTTTTTTCAAAATACAATTTTTTGTAAAGTCGCTAATTAAAAAAGAACAAACGGTGAAAAAACTTTATTTCAAAAATATAAAATTTTTGAAATTTCACATGTATGATTATTGAAATTCTTTAAATATGTTTATATACATTTATAATAATTATTTGTGTGGTCACGCGCAAAATAAATACCATATTGTTTTTTTTGGTTTTCAATTATTCTCTCAGGGTGGCCACTCTTTTTTTTAAATTGTAGGTAGGTGTTTTAGGAGGAATTCTCAGTTTAGGAGAAATTAGCAATGTTTTAGAACTTTGACTACAAAAATCAAAAATTTGAAAGAACTTGCTTAAACTGCAAAAATGTCAACTCACTAAATCACTAAAAACCGTGCATAACACAGCTTTACAAAATAATCAAATAAACGAAAAGTAATAATACTTATATTGGAAATATTAGTGTTCCGAGATGATAATTCTGCGACGTGACAATTTGACAAGGTTGCCAATTTATTTTAAATAAGTATTTAAATTTTGGCGCTTCGTGTTAAAGGGCGGGCCTCAAATCTAGGGGGGGGGAGTAATCGGATTTTCAGTTGTTTGTTTTTAGAGATCTTTGTTTAAAAAACACGTCGTAAATTCGCCGCAGGCGAAAATTTTGAGAGATATGCTAAAAATTCGATTTTCGACAGCTTTTGAATTATGCTGATAAAAATTTTTAAGAATTAAATAAGAATCAAGAATCGTAAATCGTCGTAGCGTTGCAGGGAAAATTTTTTTGAATTTAAGCAAGTTCTTTAAAATTTGTGATTTTTGTTCAACTTTAGTTGGCGTTAGTGCCGTTTTTCGAGGAATTCCACGAATATCGGTATCGGCGCTGAGGGGATATTCTGTCGCCGAAAGAACGATTGTATCGACTGCAATTGGACGACTTTTTCTATCGCTACCAAAGAGGCCAAGACCTCTGAATACGCCAATGGACCACGGAATAGACTTATGTTAAACGGTTGTCAGAGTCGGGATTCTCATACATCAATACATCAACAAACTAAAGCAGGCCAGACGAATGAAAATTTCCAATTCTGCAATATATATTTTTCTTGCTTATTAAAAAAAAAAGCTCTAAGAACGGTTCATTTTTTTAGAAAATGAGAAAAGCTGAAAGTTTTAGGAGAGATAAGGGATTTTTTAGGAAAATTTAGGAGGGGTCGAAATTTTAGGAATTCCTAAAAAATTAGGATGAGTGGTTACCCTGTTCTCTTTATTATATGGTTCCTACCACATAACTATGAAATACTATAAAGGCCCAAGTGTCGTGAAATGTGTAATCAAAATAACTTTGAAAAACAAAGAAGAAAATTCAAAATCGCGGTTGGCTTTGGCACTGTTTGGGCCGCCAGGCCATAGGCGAAAAATCTACTGCGCATGCACTAACAAAGCCATGCCAGTGTCGTAGTGACCTTGCGATAATTTAATGACAAGATATTAATCTGAGTGACATTGACTACGACATCATCTGTCCGAAAACTTTGATTTTATTTAATTGCCTTAGCTGTTTTCTTTTTGTAGCGGTTACGGTTAACCTTGGTCCTAAAATTTCCCAGAAGGATGAGCAAAAGAAGGAGACCTCGATTGTGTAATATCTTCGAATATTGTTTAAATTTACAGTTTATGCTTAAATGTGTATATAATCAAAACTTTTAAATTTTTATGAATTTCCGGATTATACTTAAATTTTCACATCAAAAATGCTATGACGTCATCTACTAGCTGACATGAACAGAACAAATGGACGTAGATAGCACATCCTGTAAAGATCCATACATTGAGAACCGCAACCACTCTGAACCGGAAAAAAAGGCTGGTTCCGAGTCTCAAGGCATCGAACGTGACAGGATGCGCTGTCCACATCGATTTTTTCTGTTCATGTCAGCTAATACATGACATCATAGCATATTTGATATGAAAATTTAAGTATAATCCGGAAATTCATAAAAATTAAAAACTTTTGATTATACACTCATGTAAACATAAACAATTATTTGTAAATTTAAACAATATTCAAAGATATTACACAATCGAGGTCTCTTTCGTTTGCTTTTACTTCTGGGAAATTTTAGGACCAAGGTTAACCGTACCGAACCCACTTCCTGAGAAAACACGGCATCGTCAAAAAATTTAGATTTTTGACGAGGTGTGGTTTTGCAATTTGGTTTATGTTATTGTGACGTTTTCGTGTTTTAAAATTTTATGGCGGTGTTTTTTTGATTGCGTGCGTTATTTAAATAAATATGCGAAGCACATGTCCTCTTTTTGCATCTTAGACCTACCCTAAACTCACTAATTAAGCCGCAAATATCCTGTTTTTTTTCTATTCTTGTTTTGTCTATGTTTAAGGCCACAAAAACGGCATAGATTTGACAATACTGCTTTGCTATTTTTTTTGAAAGATCAACAATAGGTGGCATCGCTAATACCATTTCGAGTGAGATCGTGCAGTGTTCAGAACAGTGCGAACACCATATGTGAGGAAAAGTGTAACTTATTAGGAACGTAACCATTTATTAATGCTTCTTTAAAAGGTTTTGATGCTCGGCTTCATGCTTCATGGATTGCAATTTCTCGAAATTAAAAAGAATTAAAGGAAAAATTATTATTCATCATCAAAAAAATAACAAATATCCGTATTATTTTTATCACTTGACATGTATCAATTTGAAATTAACTCTGTGTTTCGGACTTCCATTGTCTATATTTTATTTATACACGACGTTTCGATCAGAGATTGTACTGATCGAAACGTCGTGTATAAATAAAATATAGACAATGGAAGTCCGAAACACAGAGTTAATTTCAAACACATCATTGTCTCAAACTTTCAAACAAATGTATCAATTTATTGGCCGAATTTTCTATTAGACAAGTGTCCGGTGGCTATGCGGAACCTGAATTCCAATACTCCAATCGAACTCACTTCAGTTTCCTTGGGCCTACTAAATTACGCGACCTTGGCGTTTCAGAATTCTGGCAGAATATTGCTTACAAAGAAAAAAACAATAACTTTTTTGTTATCAGATAATAGGATTTATAAAAGTCTACAACCGTATCCAAAGGATTTTTCAAAATTTGGTGTATTTTTTTCAGAAAATAAAAAAATCTTGCTGTTACAGATATCTATTATCGACGAGGCCAGGTAAGATTTTTGACTATTGTTAGCCGTGTTTATTTTATTTCGAAAATGAGAGAGTCCAGCAAAAAACTGTCTGGATACGGTTGTGAGGAATTGAAAAAGTAACATTCCTTCCAAATGTCAACAGATTCCGTATTCTCGTTTCCGATATTCTGCCAGGTAAAGACTGGCACAAAAAAAGCAAAGCAGTGTTGCCAAATCTATGCATTCTTTGTGGCCTTAAATCTAGAGGAGTCCAATATTCTATTGATACGAAATTACAGGAAACACTTTTTAAAAAAAATTGTTTACGGTGTCTTTTAATAAATTTTTCAAAAGTAAACAAAACTATTAAAAATAAATCTAAATTTTCGCTGTCAGATGGTTGGTTGCTTTCACTACTGATGCAATCGACGCGCTTGCCCGGTAGACTCCTCGTCTCTGGATTATTTCCAGGCTATTATCGGTACGCATTTTTCTCGGGAAATGCAAGAGCAGGGCAGTTATATCATCTCATAGTTATATGGTTCCTACAAAAGAGCGACCTTGATCCCGTAGAGCATGTGGGGTTAATTAAAAATTTGTTTTCAAATTTATTAAGCTCATCTCCAGATACGGATAATATATATTTTATTAGTTGTGATATTTTCTTATCCCTAAATTCTACCACTTATTCTATCATTATTATTTTTTAATTACTTTTATTATTTTATTTCAAATTATTTTTTTTCTTTCATATAGGGTAATCCGCTGCAGTAAAACTCAAGAAGAAATACGTGGGAGGGAGAATATGATAAGTAAGAATCCTACAATTTTTTTTATTGTTTCCATACCTATAACAAAATAAAATTCCATATGTGTTTGTGAATCCACAAAACTTAAGTATTAATTTATTAGCTCTATCAAAAACAAAAAGTTGTTGTTTATTATTATAAGTTACTTTGTAAATATTTCAATGATAAATAAATCAAATTTGTTAGAATAGTAAATAATTGATTTTCAATGTCTTGTCAAACACTTATTTACTGAAACCATTAGGGACTTTTGGATTTTATTAGGAATATTGACAAAATGGTGCAAAAAAAACAAATTGGCTTCTTATTGTTGTGGTCGTTTTATAGACAGTTTGAAGATGGTATTGATTGGATGCCTATTATTTTTTCTTTTCTGAGATCCCTTTGCTGTATGGAATTATAAGTTCAGTATTTAAATCTGTCTGTCTGCAGTGTTTTATTTTTTTTTTGTTTAAAGCGTCTTCTGTATTGCAGATAAAGGTGAATCGATCTGTGGGAGATGTGGAAATTCTCTCTAAATTCTTAAAGCCTCTTGATGATTTTAAACGCAAATATCTCAAAATAGAATTCGTTTTTCAAAAAAAATGCATCAATTCTGCAAAAGGTGCGATAGTTTTAACACTCTGATAAATTGTAGCCAAAAACAAAATGACAATATTTTTTTGTCTAAATAACATCAGAAATAAAAATAAAATAAATAAAAAAAACTAAGTAATGGGTAAATCCATATCAAATCCACCAGTCAGTTGTTTCGACCATCTCCGATTTTGATGATTTTTGGTACACTTATTCCGCCCCTAGAAAAACTCAGAAATCCAATTTTAGATTTTTTGGATCAGTAATTTTTGTGTTATGAATTTTTGAAAATTGAAAAAATGGTCAATTTGGCTCTTACAGGCACTTACGTAAATAGTAATATCTTGAAAACTACTAAATTTAGAGAGAAGTGTGGTAGCTTAGTTTAAAGGTATTTTTAAGACCTTTCCAACAATGTATCACTCGGCATACTTTATTCTAAAAAAATTTTCGAAAATTTTGGATTTTTTTTTGAAATTTCTAAAAAACAGTATCTTTGATTTTTTTTCTTTTTTGATATTTTTTACCTTATTTTATTCCGAGCATATATTTCAAATTTTAGGATGTAGAAATGATGGGTTCCTGTTAAAAAAATAATAACAATAAAATCCTGCATAAGAAATTATATGCATTGACTATGACATAGCCAGTGCATTCATAATTAAAAATAAGAAGCAGCTTTTATTGTTTTTTTTTTAATTTTAAACAATTTTCCAGATTTCCCCTCAGTTTTTGAATAAAATGACCGTAAGCCCCCCCCCCTTGCTGACCAACCCCCTTCTATTATAGGTGATGTTATTTTAACCTTGAACAATTTTTAAGTGAGAAGTTTGAAGAACAAGTAATAGACAACATAACATATAAGAAATGGATAACAGTAGACAGGTGCAATATGGAAACAGTGATGAAATCCGTACATGATTTTATTGAAGAATTTTTGAATGAACTTATCAAGCTCAAATCACATTCTTTTTTTGCAAACATGCAGAAGGAGTTTTATAATTATGTCAAAAATACATTAAGTATAGGAGAAGCACTTATTACAAGTGACTTTGCCGAAAATGTCTCCTTCGTTTTGCAAGATGAAGTGCAGTCATATCACTGGACCAATAGCCAAGCGACATTACATCCATTTGTAATATACTACAAAAATGAAGACGACGAAATTGAACATTTGAACTATGTTTTCATTTCGGATTGTTTGGTTCACAATACAGTGGCATTTCACCTCTTTCTTTGCAAACTTATCCCAGAATTGAAAATGAAAATTATAAATCTAAAAAAAATAGTATATTTTTCGGACGGGTGCGCTGCACAGTATAAGAATTAAAAAAAAAATTCTTAACATTGCTTTTTTTGCACTTTTTGCAACCTCACATGGAAAAAGCGGTTGCGATGGTTTAGGAGGGATCGTAAAAAGACTGGCCACTAAAGCAAGGCTCCAAAGGCCATATGAGGAGCAGATTATGACCCCACAACAACTTTTTGCATTTGCGTCCGACGATATTCCTGGAATTATTTTTAAATATTGCAATACTGATGACCATCTCAAACATAACAACAAATATCTAGAAAAAATATTTGTATGAGCTCAAACCATTCTTGGAACTCAAAAACGGCATGCTTTTATCCCAGTATCTGAATCTAAAATAATAACAAAGACTTTCTCGCTCAGCCCTGAGGAACAAGTTCAGCACCTAAGGATCTTAAAAGAAGCTTTAACAAAAGTGGAGCTACAAAACATTGATTCGGGATTTGCTACCATAAACTATGACAACTTCTGGTGGTTGGAGTGTATTATAGGAAAAAATATGGAAAGTGGAGAACTCAAAGTTAGTTTCTTGCATCCTCATGGTCCTGCACCAAGTTTTTGTTACCCCAAACCCAAGGCTGACATATTAGTAGGAGAACAAAGTTCAATACTAAGAAAAGTTAACCCAAATACTGCAACGGGTAGAACATACACACTGTCTGGTGAAGAAATGTTGGTTCTTCAAACATTCTGGAAATAAAGTTAAAAAATTAAATATTACACATATAAGGTTTTTTTTTTTAATTAAGTTAATTTAGTTGTTTAGTGTTTTGTTGTTCAATATTACTTATCCTGTTTCTTAACTTTAAGGTCGCTGAACTATATATAAGATTTTTCATTCAAATTGTGTATATTTCCCATGTATTAAAAGTTTCATTTTGTTTTTAACTTAGAACCCGTTCTTTCTCCATCCTAAAATTTGGAATATATTTTGGGAATACCTTAAGGAAAAAAATATCAAAAAAGAAAAAAATCAAAAATACTGTTTTTTAAAAATTTCAAAAAAAAATTTTTTTTAAAAAATTTTGATTTTTTTTTTAATAAAAAAGTATGCTTTGTGATACATAGTTAAAAAGGTCTTTGACGTACCTTTAAATTGAGGTATCACACTTGTCTCTAGGTTCAGCAGTTTTCAAGATATTAGTATTTTTGTTAGGGCCTGTCAGAGCCAAATGGACCATTTTTTGAATTTTCAAAAATTCATAACACAAAAAATCTAAAATTTTGAATTTTTAAGTTTATTTATAGGGAAAATAAGTGTAGTCAAGTGTAGTCAAAACGAAAATCACCATTTTCGTGGTTGATTTGGTATGGATTTACCTTAATGTATTTTACTGAATAGGGTGATTATTCAATAATATTATATTATTTTTTAGCCAAGCACTATTATTACCAGGCAGTATTTTAACACTTGATAGATACGATATGCAGCAGTCAGCAGATTTAGCGCCTGCCGTAATAGTATTACGGCCTGACTTTATTTCTAGAAGTTTTGAAATAAGTATAACTTAAAAACAGCAATAATCACGGCTAAAATAATTTATATCTAACAAACTTAAAAATTTAAAGTGATGAGCGAAATATTTTTATTTACGGATTTCAATTTTTAAGATTTTAATAAACTGTCAGTTTTTTGTGGTATTTGTTTTGTAAAAAAATCGACAGGGACGCGATTTTTTAAAAACCGTTAGAACAATCTTGTCTTGCTTTTGTCAGGAGTAATTTGCTAATATTTCTTAAAATTTAGTTTCTTAATACTGATGAAATAAGGCCTATGTACTCCCCAGGAGTTCAAGGAATGCAGCAGTGAACGCCGCATCAAAATCGGTCCAGTAGTTTTTGCCCGATGCTGAAGCAAACCGGCAACATTCTAAAACTGGATTTTTGCTATCTATATATATAACACCAAGAATTTTTAAAAAAATATTTAACGTACATAAATTACATTTTTTTTTGAGATTTATTATATGCAGGGGCGTCATTTCATATTTCTCTTGGGAGGGGGGGCATACCTAACTTGAAAAAAGAAATATGAACGAAAAAAAACAAAACAAATTTTTTGGTAAAACATATATTAAAAAAAAACAAAAAAGCTTAGACCCAATCACTAAAATAATGGCTTAGTGGGTAACGTTAATGCCTTATTGCAGCAAACTCGTCAACTAGTTTGTCCAGGTCAAACTCATTAACCATGTTTGATTGACCCCCTCCCAATTGACGCCCCTGATTATATGTCTATATAAATGAAAGAGGCGATGTTCAACACAGTTGCTCTTCCAGATAAGCACTTCAGCGAACCTAATATATAAGCTAAATAACTATAAGTAACCAAACTAATGCTTAAACTGCAACTACATAATTTTGAAAATTATTCACTAAAATACTGTGTAATTTTTGGCTGTAAAAAATCCTAAACTAAACAGAAGTATTCTGTGCTCTATTTCATAACATAAGGGACTTGACTTGCTTTTTAAAAGAAGATGTTGTTTTTGTTTCTTTACTTTTAATAGGTAGTTGATTATATAACTTTGCCGCTTTGTATTAAAAAGAACTTTGGTATTGGGTTGTTCTGTGTCTTGGACTATATCGATTCTGTCGGGACAAAAGATACTTATGTTGGTTGTTATTAAGAATTTCATTACTTTGCGTGAGTCATCCACTGATTTGATCAAGTTTTTTTAAGATAAAAACTAAAGCGGATGCAAGAATTTTTGATGTTTTTCAAAGTTTCTTGATCTTGCTTTAAGAGTGATTTTCAAAAAATTCTACTTAGAATAAGGAAATTACGAAGTTTTAATAAAATATCTTTATTTAAATATAAAAGTCTTAATTTATAGTATCTTTTTGTACAAGAGATTTGACATGAGTTTGATACGTTGTATTACTATCCATGTAAAGTCCCAAGCTTTCGACATAATTACTCAATGGACTCGTTTTTAATTTGAATTTTAAAATTAGTATTAAATGCGGTGGATGTTTTTTCAAAAAGAATAACATTGGTTTTTTCTTCGTTTAGAATCAAAGTAGTCATAGTTTAATATAGGTTATAGGTAAATCATAGTTAAGTTTGGTCAAGATATTGCTTAGTTAAGTAAATATACTGGAGAACCAAAAAAAATGCAACACCATGTATATGGATAATTATTTGAATAAAAATTAGCTGTGTGTATACCTTATCTTAAAAGAAATATTTGATACATTTTTTGTCTTCTAATCTTTCCTTTTTTCACAGATTTTTTCTATTCATTTCTAAAAACAACCAATACATAAAAGATCTTTTCTGAAAATTTTGAACATTTTTTTGTCTTTTTAGTTTACTTAAAAAATAAAAATGCCAAGAGTTCGCGGTCGCCAACAATTTCATCACTTAAACGACTTCGAGAAAGCATGCATCGTGGGCATGAAAGCCAGCCTCTTTCATTTGGTTTGCTGCGAATCCATCAACAGCGTTAAGAGTTTGGAGAAGGTGGTCCAATGATGAAACTTACAGACGTCGTGCGGGTTCTGGACGTCCTAGATTATTACAAGGTCGTGATTTACGGCATCTCAGAAATCGACGGGACAGTATACGTCAAGAGATGTTCTAGTTGCAGCTACAGGACGAGTGTTTTCAAGGATGACAGTTAATCGAAGATTGCTTGATATGGAGCTGAGGGCTTACCGTCCGCTTTTGGTGCTACCTTTGACCCCACAACATAAGGCTCGCCGCTTGGAGTGGTGCAGAGCTCGGCAAAACTGGAATGACGAATGGAATACCATAAGCTTCAGCGACGAATCCAGGTTTTGTTTAGGCGGTCATGATGGACGCACGAGGGTTAGGCGATTTCGAGGTTGTAGAGACGAAATGTAGAACGTGATACAGCAAGACAGCAAAGTATCATGACATGGTATGGGGTGCTATATGTTTTTTCGTCAACGGCAATCTGACTGCTTGGCGATACATCGATGAAGTTCTGCTGCTACCTACAAACTATCCCAAATGCGATTTTTCAACAAGATAATGCCAGACCACATATTGCTAACAATGAACTTCTTACATGAACTTGGCATAGAGACTATGGAATGGCCAGCAAGATCGCCTGATTTGTCGCCTATCGAACACGTATGGGATATGATAGGGCGCAATCTTATTCGATTACCACGTCGCCCTGGAAACTTAGATGAACTCTGGCATGCCGTAAGGAGGATTTGGATGACTGTTCCTCAATATGATATAGACCATCTTATTTTGTCAATGCCCAATAGAACAAACGAGTGCATAAATAACCATGGAGGAGCCACTCATTATTAATTTTTTTATGATTATCATGGAAATGTAATTAGTTACTAAGAACATCCTAATGTATTAATATATAAATAAATTACTTTAAAAATATTTGTCCTTTCTGGTGTTGAATTTTTTTGTTCTCCGGTATATGAAATGAGCTTCAGGCTACTGCGAACATAGGGGCAATCAAGTCCAATTTACTTTCCGTGCCGTACGACCGAGGTGCAGTGTTATCTTTTTGAAATTTATTTTGTTTTTATTATTTTGTTTTATTTCTGCCTTGCTCGAGAAACAGATTAGTAAGTTCTTAAGTGAAATAATGCATTTTTAAAATAAAAAATGGATGTCTACGAAGTTGCCGAAAAAGTGCAGATGGTCAAATGGTACTATTAAAGCAGACCATTGAGACTTATTCAAGAACTTTTTTTGAAGAATTTTGTAAATCGCCCAGAACCTAGTTTATCAACGATTCATAGGTTTGTGCAGAATTGTGAAAAGTTTGGTTGTGTAGCGCCAAGAAACCATAAAAAACCCACTGTTTTGAATGACGAGCAGGAAGTACGAGATGTGATGATTTGCGCTGTAGTGGAGGAAAATCGAAAGTTAACTAGCCACCAAATTGCCGAAGCAGTTGATACGTCTTCAGCCACTGTCTTACGTGTTCTCAAAAAGAATGGTTATCATTCTTACAAAGCGTCAAAAGCGCATCAAATTTTTCCGGAGGAAAATTATCGTCGTACGGAATTTTGCGAAACAATAATGGAAAGGGCTAATCGTGATGAAAACTTTCTGAGATCTATTCTTTTCACAGATGAAAGTACTTTTCCATTATTGAATCGTCATAACACAACACACGTTCGATATTGGTCGAGGAAAAATTTGCTTTGCATTTTGACGTAAGAACACAGTATCTCCAAAAATGTTTGGGGGGTATTGTAGGGGAACGCGTATTTGTGTCATTTTTTATTGACGGCAATTTGAATGGTACTAGATACTTGGATCTACTGCAGCAGCATATTATTCCAACTGCTAAGCAGTTGTTAGTGTGAGATTTGGTGAAACATGGTTTCAACAAGATGGTTGGCCCGCTCACAATATAGGCCTTGTTAGGAAATATCTTAATAATGTATTTCCCAATCGGGTTATAAGTACACGGGGAACTATTTTATGGCCAGCTCGATCACCCGATCTTGCTCCTAATGACTTCTATCTTACGGGCATGAAAGGGCTAATAATTTGGAAGAACTTCGGATTAAAATTGAAGAAGCTTTTCAAACTATCACCCCTTACATACTTGGAAACGTTAGAAGGGGTTTTTATAATAGGCTCGGATATTCTATAGCCGAGCAAGGAGGACTTTTCGAACATTTGCTCTAATTTTTTTTTGACTGGGAGAATCTTTTTGGTTTTTAGAATGTATTATTTTATTTCGAGAACTTGCTTTTATTTTGTTTTTTCTTTATTATTTTCAATGTAACACGTTGTTAGTGATAATAAACAAGAAAATTACGTAATCAAAATTTGCGTATTTATTGACCAAATTCCGGTTTCATGGACTACACTTAACATTGCACCGTGGTTAGAGGCGTACTAAACGCAATCCGCGAACGGTGATCGCAAGCCTGAGTGTTGGTTGCTGCACTGATAGGTGTGTGATGTCCCTGCGTGTACGTATACTGGCAAATTGGACTTCTTCCGGCCTATGTTCGCAGTAGCCTGAAGCGCTCTGTATAGGTAAAACTACTACCACTACTTCTAATTGTGCACGCATTTTCCTTTATTAGTTCTGCTTTATCTGAAACTTGTTACATGAATCGTTGAATGTTTTCGTCCTCGGTGGGATGTACCTCTTCTATTTCTTTAAAAACTTTCGTAGTGACCCCTTGATTGCTTCCCTTTCTAATATATTTTTTTTTAAATTAAATTATTTCAATTTTGGGAATACAATAGAATTATCAAACTAACTTTCTCGCTTCATAGCATTCCTAGAACAAAAAGAGGTATTTTATCTGCTACACAGAGGGTTCATAATAATAATCCTACTCATTGAAATTATGGGAACTGTTATCCAGGAATACGGATTACAAGATCCCATTGGTTTAATGGCTTACCCATTCATACCAAGGTAGCGTTTTTTCTGTGTATACATACACTCCTTATACACATACAGACCGCTTCAAGCTACTGCGAACATAGGGCGGAAGAAGTCTAATTTGCCAGTGTACGTACATGCAGAGACACCGCACGCCTATCAGTGAAGCAACCAATACTCAGGCTTGCGATCACCACTTGCATGACTTTCCTATGGTATTTAGTACGCCTCTAACCACGGTGCTGTGTGGAGCGTAGTCAATGAAACCGGAATTTGGTCAATAAATACGCAAATTTTTATAACGTAATTTTCTTATTTTTTGTCACTGATAAATAAGAGAGTTTTATTGTCAACTGCTCAGATTTATCAGTGACGACGTGTTACAATGAAAATAATAAGGAGAAACAAAATAAAAGCAAGTTCTCAAAATAAAATAATACATTCTAAAAACCAAAAAGATTCTCCCAGTCAAAAAAAAATTAAAGCAAATGTTCGAAAAGTCCTCCTTGCTGGGCTAGACAATATCCGAGCCTACTATAAAAACCCCTTCTAACGTTTCCAAGCATGTTAGGGGTGATAATTTGAAAAGCTTCTTCAAAAACAGATAGAAGTCATTAGGAGCAAGATCGGGAGATCGAGCTGGCCATAAAATAGTTCCCCGTGTACTTATAACCCGATTAGGAAATACATTATCAAGATATTCCCTAACAAGACCAACATTGTGAGCGGAACAACCATCTTGTTGAAACCATGTTTCACCAAATCTTCACCTAACAACTGCCTAGCAGTTGGAATAATGTGCTGCTGCAGTAGATCCAAGTATCTAGGACCATTCAAATTGCAATTGCCGTTAATAAAAAATGGCCCAATTACGTGTTCCCCTACAATACCCCCCCCCAAACATTTAGTTTTTGGGGATACTGTGTTCTTACGTCAAAATACAAATGCAAATTTTCCCTCGACCAATATCGAACGTGTGTTGGGTTATGACGATTTGACCATTTGACCATCTGCACTTTTTCGGCAACTTCGTAGACATCCATTTTTGGTTTTAAAAATGTATTATTTCAATTAAGAACTTACCCATCTGTTTCTCGAGCAAGGCAGAAATAAAACAAAATAATAAAAACAAAATGAATTTCCAAAAGATAACACTGCGGCGTGCTTCGAATCCACCTCGGTCGTACGGCACGGAGAGTAAATTGGACTTGATTCCCCCTATGTTCGCAGTAGCTTGAAGCGGTCTGTATATTATGTTAATAGCGCCCCACAGTTTTATGTCATATTATTAAATAATTACTATATTCTATAAGTGAACGAAGAATCTTATCACCAATGCCAAATGTTACCTACTTCCAATTACGGCGTTACGTACTGATGACCGGCATTACGATAGGTATTGCAGAAAAAAAAGGCGCAATATAAACAAATTTTTGGGAGTTGGTCATCCCTCGTTTTATTTTCGTACAATAAAATCAGTGCATAAATACATACATAAAAAAATGTCAACCATTTTACAAATTTTTGAACTTTCTTTTATCTATCCACGTCTCCAAACACCACGTCTATGCTGGCTAAAAATAATAAAAACAATGTTAGATTTTCAAATAGGTGCTTATTATAGCAATTACTAATAAACTGCCCACATTATTCTTTTGTTAAAACAGTTAGTTTACATAATATTCTAAATTCAAAAGCACCAACGAATTAATACGTCACTTAGTTAAGTCGGACGAATAGAATGGGACCAAAACCGAATCTTAGAGAGTAGCAGCAAGTCATATTCTAACAGCCCGACTTACTAAGTCACCACTTAACCCGTTGGTTCGTTGGTCATCGCCGATCTGAATAGAACCGAAAAAAGTCAATGTCTCAGCAAGCAAAAATGTGATCTGGGCCCTTATTCTTCAATTTCGGGGAAGGGAATGCACCTGATTGGTCGAAATCTCAGTTTTCTGTCACTATTCTGTCCGTTTTGGCACTGATGACTTTGTTCGTGAGCGTTTTACCGACAGTTTGCTCTCCTCGTATAAGGCAGGAGAGCAAAATCGCTCACAACTAATGCCATTACTGCCAAAACTGACAGAAATGTGACAAAAAATGAGAATTCGGCCAATCAGGTGCGTTTCTAATTCCCGGGAGCACTCTCTTCTCCGGAATTGGAGAATACGGCCCTGGTGATAGACTATTGAAAGGTTAACAATAAACAATCGATATCCAATTCCCGAATTTAGCCTCTCGAAAACTCCCCCACAACGTTTCAGAGAGTTATGGACGAAGTCTTTAAAGTCATAAAGAACACCGCACGAAATACACGGGAAAATGGACTTCACCCAAATTTGACATTTTATAGCACCAATCATGGTTTAAGAGATATGCAAATTTTATCGAGATTGTATGTCTAGTTCTTGAGATATTGGGGGTCAAAGTTGGGAAAAACGCGTTGCAGTGGTAACTTTCCCAACAAAAAATAACTATTTCTCAGCTGAAATAGTGACAGGTATAAATGACATTGTGTGGTTGAAGGATGGTTCATAATCACCAAATAACCTGTACTGCTAAAAGATGGTTAGTTCTTATACGGAGTGTGTTCAAAAAAATTATAATTTTTTGCATATGCATTTGACATTAGTTTACAAGAAAAAACCAAATATGCACTAGGATTCTTCTATCTGCATCTACTTTAGATAGTTGAAATAGCATCACTTCATTTTTTGGCCATGCTTTTCACCGTACAATATTTTGAAGTTTGACTGTTTTTCATCGCTTCTAAAACTCGACATGGTTCAGATCTTTGAGCAATTTTGTCCAATTTTCAAAACTTATTCTAAATCTACTATCTGCCGTTGTTAACACGATCTTCGTATTAATTTTTAGCATGAAAAGTTGGTGACAGAAAGTCTTTGTTTTACTACGGGGTGCATTAAAAAAAAAGTTTTTGTTCAACGTTTCTTTAATATTTACTTGTTTTTCTGTGGTCAGTGAGTGAGTAAGACAATTTTCACAATATTTTACTAAAATGATACTATGACAGGTACGTACCATTTGTATGAGTTTGACTTGAACTTTCTATGTCTGGTTTTTCAACTATGAATTTTTTAGGTTAAAAGAAAAGCATTTTTTTTTGTATGTTCATGCGATAAAACAAAAACAGCTGACTGATTAATTTGAATGTGAATGGGCTGAAACAGTGACCACAAGCGGGGTTACTGTGGCTTACTCAATCATCCCTTTATAATAAAAAACAGAGTTGGCTATGTCAAGTTACTAGTCAAAAAAAAGATAATCCTGTGGTGGTGTGTTTATGTTTTCTCTTCTCTGAATGGCAATTTGACGTTTAATTTCAAATTGTTCTCCGTCATTTATACGCCCCAAAAATCGTGCATCGTATAATTCATAGCAAGAATATCACTAAATGCGACTATTAAAAGGCATTTTTACAAAGAAAAACTGGAAAAATCGAACCAAGTAGATGATACCAAGTTGTAAAAATCGCCTGCCATGAAACAAAAATAAACAACATCTTTTTTTGGCTAGCGACTTGACTTGACCAACTCTGATTTTTATTATAAAGGGATGATTGAGTAAGCCATAGTAGACCCGCTTGTGGTCACTGTTTCAGCTCATTTGCATTCAAATTAATCAGTCAGCTGTTTTTGTTTTATCGCATGTACATGCAAAAAAATATTTTTCTTGTAACTTCAAAAATGCATAGTTCGAAAACCAAACATAGAAAATTGGTCAAACTCATACAAATAGTACGTACGCGTTAACATTGGCAAATAGTAGATTTAGAATAGGTTTTAAAAGTGGGACAAAATTGCTCAAAGATGTGAACCATGTCGAGTTTTTAAAGCGATGAAAAACAGTCAAACTTCAAAAAATTGTACCGTGAAAAGCATGGACAAAAAATGAAGCGATCCTATTTTAACTATCTAAAATAGATGCAGATAGAAGAATCCTGATGCATATCTGGTTTTTCCTTCTAAACTAATGTCAAATGCATATTCAAAAAATTATTATATTTTTTTGAACACACCCCATATAAGAAATAACCATCATTTAGCAATAGTGGTTATTCGGTGAATATGAGCCCTCCTTCAACAACACAAATTCATTTATACCTGTCACTATTTCAGCTGATAAATAGTTCTTTTTTGTCAGCAAAGTTACCACTGCAACGCCTTTTTCCCAACTTTGACCCCCAATATCTTAAGAACTAAACATACAATCTCGATAAAAGTTGCATATCTCTTAAACCATAAATAGTGCTATCAAATGTCGAAGTTACATAAAATTCGGGTGAAGTCCATTTTCCCATGTATTTCGTGCGGGGTTCTTTTAGTGCAAGCCTTCAGGAACCAGTCGCGGATCTGAAGTGCGTTTTGGGGGGAGGGAGGGGGCACTTTAGTTGACGTCCTGTGTTAGTAAAAAAGGCAAGTATTTTTTTAAACAGAATACTATTAAAAAGTGTGCCAGAACTGAAATTTACAATATCTTGTGTCCTAACAAAGAAGAAGTTAAGAAACCTTCAAATCAGTTACTTCAACCGAAAAGAAACTAAAAAACAAAAGATCAAAAGATCTTGGGTTTCTTAACTTCTTCTTTGTTTTAATTGCCTTAGGAGCATAATCCTACTGGAAATATTAACACGCCAGGGCGAATTCGTATCAGGTAACTTGGATAAGTAAGTGCCAGTGCGGAACGATGCCTATTTGTGAGTGGTTCAAGGTTGGAAATCAAAGTGTATGATGGTGTTTAATGATGTATAGTGGAGGGTGACCAGTGAAACTACTGATGAGCCCACGCTGGTTACCCAGGGCGAAACATCGTTTAATCATTTTTCTTTTCGCTTTGATCTTTTGTGTGTTCCTTGTGGGATGCTCATGCAAGTTTGAATTTTCGTTATTTCCACCCAAGATCTTTTGATCTTTTATTTATCTTGTGTCCTATTATAATTTTTGAGTACCCAAAAATTAAAATTTAAAATCCTAGCTTACGCGGACCTGCGTTCCCAAATCGCTGAATTATGTTTTCAGTGCTTATTGCAATATCATGTCAACTATGCAGTAAACCATTGTTTATTTATCAATGAATAAACAAAGTGGCTGCACTGATTGAAAGAGTTATAAAAAATTCTAGTAGAGCGCCTCTTTTGGTCGCTCTGCTTTACCTTCCCAGTGAACCTTGTGACTGCAGACCTTTGTATGAATTGGCAAGTTTTACAAGGATCACAGAAAGAAGTATAAGCCAAAGTCATAATATTCCAACGATTCCTCTGAAAATTTTGTTTTGACAGTGGCGGTCCTAGAGGAGGCAATGGCACGTAACCCGACGTAGCGTAAGTTTTGATCAAGTGCGCATGTGCAGTAAACTCCAAACGTACGATACGCTTTACACGCGGTGTAGCGTTACACCGCGTATCGTACGTAAATACGTAACCCCAGATCAAATGAAAATTGTGTAGTTTCCTACAAATTTCTTTTCTATGGGTTTACGTAAATAGCAGACTACTCTATTCCCGAGAGCAGCCTCTCCTCGGAGAATTTCGATGATGATGGCATTATCAATGTCATCAAAAGGTCTTGGATTTTTTAAATATAAAAAAAATAAAAAAACATGACAATTTTTAGGTTATCTTATGAAAAACAAAGCAAATGAGAGCGCCCTCTGCTCGACTACTTAACGAATTTACAAGATACGCAATAAAAATTACAGAATTTTGTAAGATTAAGGTAAAACGCAGTATGAAGCCGAGTAGACCGTGTTAACTAGAAGGCAGGCTAATTTGATTCCATACCGTCCCTCGGTGAGGACGTTAAGAGGACCCGTGTGATCCATATATTGATACTGGAGCACGTTAAAGATCCCTAGCCCCGAAAAAGGGGTTTAGGCTAAATTAAATTAAAAATTCTAGGAAAATAAAACTGCCTTCCTGTGGGGTGCTCATCAGACCGGTCTGGTGAGTGGGGTAGGGGGGTTATACATTCATTATCAGTCTAAAAACTATTGCCGGATGGCAAATTCTGACCAAATAGCCCTATAGTAGCTGCGGTCAATAAAAGGTAAATTCTCTCTCTCTCTCAAGATACGCAGGAAGCGTTGCTTAAAGTCTTTTTTAGCTCTTAAATTCGGAATTAGTCGACGTATCCTCTCTGCGTAACGTACGATGCGTTACGCCGTACCGTGGCTTATAGCCCCTAATTCTTGAATGCTTGTCACTAAGTAATGCTTCGTCAGAAAGAAGCTTCTCCTGCCTCAGAACATAAGAACACTATGACCGAAATTCATCTGACGGGCTTAGCGATGCTGCATATCAACAGACATATTGAAATTGACACTGGAAATTAACTTTTTTGAGATAGGCATCTTATATTTGAGATATGCAATATAAAAGGTAATGTTTCAACTTAAAAAGCTTTAGATCCCAAAAAAAAAGTATTTAGCTATTAGGTTTTGTTTGTGGTTTGTTTGTTAGCTATGTTTTTTATAACTGAAAAAATTATACGTAGTTACTCAAGGTATTAAAATATTTAGAAAATCAAAAGTAGTTGCGGCGCTATAACACCTTTGATATTTACGGTGTTAGTTTAATTTTTTAATTTTGTTAAAAATGGCATTTGTAGTGCTACTTTCTTTAAAATTTTCGCCTGCTGCGCTTTGAAACCATTGATATATTTACAATTTTATTTTAATTTTAAATAAAAAAATGCATTTTTCAATGCGGCGCTATTTTAGTTTAATTTGACTCAAAAATTTTTAAGTTAATTTTCTCAAATTTTCCGCAATTGCATTTTTAATGTAATTTTCTAAAATTTTTGGCCCATTAAACATTTTTTAAAATAAAAAAAATATGAAATAAACAACTTAAAATTTGAGTACCCCCCCTCTAGATTTAAGGCCAAATCCGCGCTTGTACTTACTAAGTTTTTTTTTGCTTATATATTGATATGAACAAAGTGAATCTCGTGTCTGCAAATAAAAATTAAAGTAAGGCGTTTTTGTTTCTCACTCACACACGACCAGGACTCCAATGACCGCCATTAGACATTGGAGGCCTGGTCGTGTCGAAACCGCCCCTCCCCTTCTAAATGGCTGGGACCGCCACTGGTTTTGATGTCCATGATGACTTTGTCAATCATTGGAATGTATCTTCTGTAATAATTCTTTCACGTTTTCTGTTTAATAATTCTCTCAGTGCCCCTCCCCCTGGAGCGAGCTTCTATGCTAAGAAGTTGACTTTTTAGGTCATGTAGTAACTTTATCCATAAAAGTCGAAAATATCCCATCATTTAATACTCCAGTAAATCCAACCCAAATTAAACAATTCTTGAGACGCTTTTAATCAGGAAATTGTAAACAAATGTCTCACGTCTCGCCTCTCTATTTACCATAAAAAGCGTAATAAAAGTCAAGTAACGCGATACCAAGGACTACGATTAATAATCTCGAAATACCCCAAATTATGCCACGCATTAGTTGATTTTAAGCGGTACACTGAAAATACTTTTTTAGTGAAATATTCGAGCCTTCATCAGTTACGAGATATTATATATTCTTTCGAAAATTTCTACCCAAAATTGAAAAACCGTTCAAAATTAATTCGAACTGGGAAGAAAAAAAAAGGCCTTTGTTGGTGTTTGTCAAGAATATTTCGATATCTATATATACAAAATTCCATATATTGGTATCCGTACATTTTCCGCGTCGAAGTTAAACGCCAAATCGAAGAACTGCCCGATAAAAGCATCATAACACCTTTAGCAAGCCCATGCTCATCACCGATAAGGATAGTACCGAAAAAGATCTTCAAGTACCATGCTCTCTTCGAATGTTGGCTATCATCAGCGCGATCTGTACCGTGTCCACTGCTTTTCGAAAAAGTGTCGTAGTACGAACACCATACCATTGTCTAAGATTTTTAAGCCATGATATCCGTCTACGACCCGAACCTCTTCTACCTTCAATTTTGCCTTCTATTATCAAAAGTTTATATTTGTCATTTTTCAAAATATGGCTAAAATATTCAGATTTTCGTTTTTTTAAGCAGAATATCCACATTAGTTACTTGGTCCATCGAAGATATCCTTAGTATTCTACGATAACACCACATCTCGAATGCCTCCAACTTTTTGCACATGGCCTGCGTCAGTGTCCATGCTTTCATGCCATAATATGAGATGCTAAAAACAACACCGAAGCACACAAATTCGGAGATTGGTGTTAAGATCGCGACTACACAAGACTGATTTCATTTTGATAAAAGATGATCTGGCCTGTTCAATTCTTGCACGAACTTCTTGCATGTTGTCCCAGTTCTCATTAAGGAGGGAACCCAAATATTTGTATGAATCCACGCGTTCGAATTGCTGTCCATTTACTTCTAACATGCCTCGGATGTTCTTTTCCTTTAATATGACCATCCATTTTGTTTTTCCAACATTTAAGTTAAGCCCGAATTGCGAACTTTTGGCAGCAATTTGATTAAACAACTCTTGCAGGCCTTCCAGCGTGTCTGCTATTATGACAGTGTCGTCGGCATATCGTATGTTGTTGATTTTTATGCCGTTGCCGTATGCCAAAGTTGCTGTTAAACGGTTGACAAAACCTTTTTTCTAGCCAAATTCTGCAGACATATGGTTTTGGCTTTTGTCCATCACAACCTCCTTAGATGGTTTTGAGAACTATTTCCGCCCTACATTTATCGACTTTTAAAAGGTTTTAAAAACTATATGGCTTTTCTCCTTTTTTAACTATGTTTCAATGAATAAACCAAATAGTTCTTCAAAGTAAAAATAAATGGATGATATAAAGATGGTTTAGCGCGCGCATTAAATAAGCGTCTAGAGGTTTGCCTAAGGTAATATTTTCCTGCGGGGGTCACTGTACTGATAAATAATATTTTTTACCTTATCGGCAATGAGTTGTTTAAGGTTATGTTTAAGAAATCACAAAAATGTAACTTGAAAATACAAAAGTACTCAAGCTTGAACTAATTTACACTTAATAAAGTACAAAATTTCAAGTGATTACCAAAATATTTACAGATTTTGATATCCATATAATATATTTCACCAACAGCCTACAAACAATCATGGCGTCTCAAGAAACTGACCTAACCCGACCCTAGCCGAACTTAGCCGAAAAGGAAAAACCAATTGGTTAATTATTTGCTTTTTATTGGTTCTAGAATCTTTCTCAAAGCAGAGCTACAACTAAATGGCTGTATGGTTTTTATTAAACGTTACTGAGAGCCATTTGGATGTTGGAGTCAAATGGTTTTGAAACCGGGTTTTTAAAATGTTTAAAAAACAAATTCTAAAAAGCCAACCATTTTGCTGTAAAGAAAGGTTGGGAAAACTTTTTCCCAACCTTTGCTTGGCTATAAAAATCAAAAGGTACGATCTGTGCTCCATGAGCAGTTATGAAGTGCATTCTCTATTATTTTGTTACTATAGATATTAAACAACAGCGGAGACAATAGAGGTTAGAAGCCACGCAGAGAGGATACGTCGCCTAATTACGACGAGCTTAAAAAGGCTTTAAGCAACGCTTCTTGCGTATCTTGTATTTGGTTAAGTAGTCCAGTAGAGGGCGCTCTCACTTGCTTTTCATAAGATAACCTAAAAATTTTCGTGTTTTTTTATTTATTTTTTATATTTCAAAAATGCAAGACCTTCTCATGACATGACATCGATGATGCCATCATCATCGAAATTCTCCGTGGAGAGGCTGCTCTCGGGAATAGAGTAGCCTGCTATTTACATATACCCTTAGAATAGAAATTTGTAGGAAACTATCAGTACACAACTTTCATTTGATCTGGGGTTACGCATTTACGTACGATACGCGGTGTAAAGATACACCGCGCGTAAAGCGTATCGTACGTTTGGAGTTTACTGCACATGCGCACTTGATCAAAACTTACGTTACGTCGAGTTACGTGATGTGGCTTATAACCCCTAATATACAATCTTGGCGTACTCCTCTTCTTATTTGGACCTCTTAGGACAGTTGGCCATCAACCTATATTTGAGCAGTCTGATTCCATTATAGATTAGCAATTATCTTTAGATCCCGGTCATCTAGACCAACTTCTTTTATCGATTCTATGAGCGAAAAAGATCAGCAAGCAAAAATATCGCCTGGAATTTGATTATCGAGAGGTTAACGAAAAGACAATCGATATCCATTTCCCGATATTTTCGATAAATTGGGTCACCCCCAATACTTTTTACCACTGGATGTAGCATTTGTAGCATCTGGTTTTCATCAGATCGATATATTTAAGAAATCAGTAGAAAAAACTTAATTTTTTGGATTTTGGTCTGCTAATCCCGTAACGATAGCCCACTGGAACGTTTCAGAGAGTTGTTGTGGACGAAGTCTTTAAAGACGTACGAAATAAAATTGTATGGTAGGTAGACATAGTAGACAATAATTTTAGGAACATTGTCAAAATCTCAGATTTGAAAAAGGAAACCCCAAGGAAATTGTTGATAAATCTCCAAATTTTTTAAGTATTAGGTTTGTTCTAAACCGAGAAAGATTTTAGCTCCAAAGCTTTTTTCGAGAAAATATTTTGAAAAGTTCTTCAGATATTTGTTGTTTTTGAGAGTACTGTTTTGTTTTCTTCTCTATTACAAAAAAGGCGAGTTAAGGAAAATGTTTTAAAGCTCGATTTTTAAATTCCACTGGCCTGTAGTCGTATGCGTTCGCCGTTGAATATTTGGGCAGTAGGAGGACTCAAGATCCTCAAGGATTCCTTCAGGAGGCCTTGTTCTGGAAAGGCTATGAATGTAGTCATTAGTGCCAAACTAGTAATTAGTCAGTAACATTTTATATACTCTCCAACATAGGCGCCCAGAATATCAGTCAGTTTGCGATCAAATAACGAGTGCTTCAATAAGGTTTCATTAATCCTTTTAAATAAAAATCAAGGCGCAGGGGGTTGATCACAGCCAAAAGTTGTCTCTCTGCTAGATCAATTGACGTAATCAATGCAAAAGCTTTGGTTCTAAAGTATTACCCAATGCCGCAACAACATCAGCCAACAGCCTGTTCTTTCCCAAATAATCCATGCCGGAAAGGTGGGTGAAACTTGGAGCCCTTATCTTACATCTGTAGGGCCGGGATGAACCATCTGACACTAGATAGACTCCAAATTCACCTAAACAATCCAAAAAATGCATTTAAAAAAGAAAATATAAAAGAAGGAAACCCCATCAATTTTCGAGCTACGAAGGATTTTTTAAAAATTTGCATTTTGGAAAAGAGCCTTTAACTTATTCATTTATAAAATAGTGGCCTTCGCGTAAAAAGCTTTCTAATGTTTTTACCACTTATCAATTTATTTAGGTAGTACCTAGATTATTAAGTTTTCAATTTTTTTGTGTCCATATAAGTATGTAAGTTATATATGATTGGCCGAATAATGTCATAAGTGCCAAAACAGACAAAATAGTGACAGAAAACTAAGATTTGAACCAATCAGGTGCATTTTTGATTCCCAGGAGCACTCCCTTCCCCGAAATTGAATAACACGAGCACAGAGGTGGCGCGGCGCGAGTCATCAAGAACTAAGGCAAGTCGCAAATATTCTGATCCTTTTACGTTTGACATGGAAAACCTGTTTACCCTTTAGGAGAATAAAGAATGAAGATCTAAAACTATAATCGAAGAAATGTTTTTTATTTCAACAGAAAGTTAAATTTCTTGTACATGTAGTTTCTCCTACGTTAAAATTTGCTAAAATTTTAAAGAATTTGCTAAAATGTTAGATAATTCGTTAAAATTTTAAAAAATTCGAAGAAGATCGAGATAGCAAGAAATTAAAACTTATTATGCACATAAAATTGTGAATACTACAGTATAAAACGTTTGAAACGATTTATTTTCATTTTGAAAAAGCATGTTAGTAGATAATAGAAAACAGCAGTAACAAAACGAAATAAACACCAAGATATAAAACTTGGTTAGTAAACCAGTATGAAAAAAAATTTAACCTAAATAGGTAAGGTGTTATTATTTTTTACCTTTGAAGAATCCTTCATAAGCAGTTTTACTATTCTCTACCGAAAATAGGTCAAATATTAGCTAATTTGGCAACAAAATTTGTACCGTTTTTACCCAGAACAAGGGACGAATTTGAAGTTCTAATATAGCTCTATTTTACCAAGTAGTTTGCCTTTGTAGCTAGACATATTTTGGATATCCGCGGTAGTCACAAATTACCTATTTTTGGTCTAAATTTTGGATAATCAAGTTAGTTAGCTTTTGCTGTAAGAAATATGTCAAATCCTCCTTGTCCGGTCAAACATCGGTCGGCTGCTATAATTTTGTACTATATCTATTTTCATTAGCTTTAAGAAATTTGAAAACAAAAGGACTCTTCTCCAGGAGGAAGTAGAAAATCCAAAAGTACTGGAGATGACCAAGAGCTATTAGATACTTCTATAACCCCCAGATTGAGCATCTCATCTCTCTCCCGTGTAACCATATATATCAAAAATACTTTATGATGATTATAGAGTCAATCAATAGCCCTTGGTCATCTCCGGTACTGTTGGTCAAAAAAACAAGTGGGGAGTATCGTTTTTGCTTTGACGGCAGATTCCTTAACGAATCAACAGTACCCGATAATTATTTTTTACCAAGTATTGACAGAATTTTAAGTATGTTGCGCGGTGCAAAATTTATCTCCTCCATAGATTTGCGAAAATCCTTTTGGCAAATACTCCTTGACCAACCCACTAAGCAGAAACCGGTTATATTTACATTACCTTAACGTATTTTTGTGAACTGTTACTTAACACAGCTTGTAACCTTAACGAGGATATTACATTGCCAGTACATCAATTCTCCTAAACATTTAGGTAACAGTGTTACATTCGATTTTTTTAACAAGTATGTGACTTGAATGTAACATTTAATGTTTAATGCTTTTTTATTTACCTCTAACTTGTTAAAGATTGCTTCAAACAGCATAAAAAATATATTTTCGAGGTGCTTTAAAATCTCTGATCTCCGTGATTAATTCTTAAAAAAATAAAAAAAATAATCAAAATAAAAAAAAATGCGCTGACAGGACTCGAACCCTCACCAGAGTTTTAGCGCCTTAGACCACTAGGCCATCTCGGTTTTGTTAAGAAATGTCACCAATTCACGGAATATTAATGCAGTTGTGTCATTGGTCACCGAAAATAAATTGTTTTTTTTTATTATCAATTTAATTAATTGTTTTTAATAAATAAAATATATATAAAAAGGTTTCAGTTGCAATAAAAAAAAAATATATACAAATATTGAATCGCAATAATACCTACCTATATAATTTCGTCGAACAGTAAAAAAATCAAATCATAAAATGATCGCCGTTACTGCGAATACATATACTTAAATTTATACTTATTTTCCCTTTTTTTGGGAAGTTATCAAAAAAATTGCACGATTTATTTTTTCAAATATTTTTGCATAAAACTTACAATTGTATTTGGTCATTTTCCAATAAACAACCAAGTTTGTTTTAAAGTTAACGTTAATTGAGCTCACAATACTGCTGCTTTCATGCAATCATTAATAAACTAAACTTATTTCAACTTTGACAGACAATACAATAAATCTTTATTTTCCTTTGACTATTAATAGTACAAGTAATTTTCTCTTAACAGTAATTAAATATTACATTTGTACACTGTTTATATTTAATATTAAGATCAAAATGTTTTAGAAAAATATTCATTTATATTATAAAAAGAATTCGTAATAAAAAACGACTTAACTAGAGTTTTAAAATGATTTAATGTTTTGATCTCTTGTAAAGTTTTAGGTAAATGTTGGAAAACCTTTATCCCAATAACTATAGGCAAATGTTCCCCAAGTTTGCTTTTATGAAACGGACTTCTTAATTGATTTTTTTTGTCTAGTATTAAATCTATGCACATCCTTTTTACATTCAAGAGTTTGTTTTCTAGAAAAGACAAACTTGCACAATTCGAACAAATACAAGTTACACAAAGAGAGAATTTTAAATTGACCAAAACTATTACGATAAGTGTGTCTTTGAGGCAATCCAAGCATACACCTTAAAAGCTTTTTTTGTTTAATAAAGACTTCTTCCCAATCCAAAGATGCTCCCGAAAATATGATACCATAACGTAAACGAGATTCAACCTGACCATGGTATATTGTTTTTAGTTTATCAAAGTTCAAGACAGTTTTTAGATTTTTAAAAAGGAAGTATGATGTTCCCAGAAAAGAACTCATCCTCGCGCAATGGTTCCTCCAATTAAGATTGTCATCCAGATGTATTCCCAAAAATTTGACAGCATTTTCATTTGTTAATTTTTTGTTGTGCAATGAAATGTTAACGTCCATATTGCATCTACTTTGTGGAAAGTGAAATATTAAGTAGTTGGTTTTTTCTAGATTTATGTACAATGAATTTTGTTGAAACCAACGAGTAATATTAAATAGTGTTTTATTGCATTTGGATTCTAACATTTGTTCAGACTTATCAGTTACGGTAAGCGTAGAATCATCGCAATAAAACACCAAATTACTGTCTCCAGTTGCAGAATTGAGATCCTATATATACAAAATAAACAGTATGGGCCCCAAAACTGAACCCTGGGGCACTCCACAAATAACATTAATTTCAGAAGATACTACCTCTTTTTGATAATCGGTTGAAAAATCATTGACTGACACATATTGTTTTCGTGGACTCAAGAATGAAGCAACAAAATTGTTTTCCTTATTTTAAATTCCAAAACACTTCAATCTGTTAAGTAAAAGGTCATGATCGACGCAATCAAATGCCTTGCTAAGATCACAAAAATACCAGTAGGTATTTCCACAAAGACATTGATTGCATCGATCGTGGAAACACCATTTCGGTACCCAAATTGATTGTGCGAAATAATTTTATTTTTTTTTAAAAACGGTTCTAATCTACTAAGAAAGCCATATTCAAAAATTTTGGAAGACACTGAGGTAAGAGACACACGTCTATAATTATCAGGACATGTTGCTTTATTCTTTTTTAGAATTGGTACAATTTTATTTACCTTAAGCATTGATGGAAAAGTGCCTGAATCAAAAGCTTTATTAATTAAATATGTAAGTGGGTTAATAACTATGTCGAGACACTTTAATAAAAAATAGCTTGGAACCTCAATTCAATTTCTTTTTAATTAATTGGAACAACTCAGTGCCCGTATAATGAGTTAAAGTGAAAACGTCCTCCATAGTTTTTTGTGAGTGTGTTTGTCTGGCTGTGTGTTGCTTTTGATTGATTTTCTTTATTATCTCAAGTGGAGCTTCTTTAAAAAATAAATTAAAATAATCACTTACTAAAACAGGATCGTTTTCTATTTTTCCCTTAATGTTCAAAGTTAAATTACTGCCCCTAGTCGAACTAATTTTGCCGTGCATTTCCTTAACAATAGACCACATGGTTTTGTTGACGTTTTTTGCTTTTGAAATTCTGTTTGTAAAAAAGTTTTTTTTGTTTTTTTGATTAAATTAAGATGTCTTTTTTTTCATTCTTTTATATCTTTTTGAAGCAAGGATATCGTTTGGACAATTTATGTAACTCCCTAATACTTAAAATTTTATTTTTTGTTTAGAATTTCTTTTTGGGGAAGTGTTTATTAAAATAAAAGTGAAATATATTATGAAAAACGTTGTAAGCTTGGTTTAAACCTACTTCATTAAATACTTTACTGCAATTTTCCTTTAAAAGATCCAATCTAAAATTTTGTATATTAAAAAAGCTAAAATCACGCCTTTGAGTAATTTTATCACAGTTAGTTCTCAAATGCGTATCCTAGTCACAAAAAATAATTGTATTATGATCAGAGATACAATTTTCAACAACCCTACTTGTTCCGTTGTTATTTATAAAAATGTGATGTACTTTTCTCTAGTGGGTTTAGTTACACAATTGTGAAGTTTAAAAGATTCAGTTGTATCTTTTAAAATTTTGTAGTTACAACTATCTCTGATTGGATCGCAATTAAAATCGCCTATTAAAATAATATTATTATTCTTTTTGTACACACAATCTAAAACCAAAGTCAGACGTTCAAAACTTTAAAATTTTTACAAATTGGTGACCTATATACTACAAGTCAAATTGTTTTAATTGAAACTTTGTCTATTGTAATTCCAACTCAAACTTCAAACTCCTTTTCGACACAGTACGCATTCATATTAAGTTTTTTAAACTTATTTTGGCCATTTTTACAATAAATGGCAACACCACCGCGGTCATATTGACTTCTACAAAACTGTGTTGCCAAACAGAAATCCTTAAAATAAACAAAATCACCTTCATTCTTACACCAAGTTTCAGTAAAGCACAAGAGTTCAATGGTACCACACTCAAGATATTTGGACTGGATGTAATCTGCTTTTACCTGTTTTAGTCCTTCACAATTCATGTAAAGCAATCTGTCAGAGCCTACTTTAGAAACGTTAGACTCGAAAAAACTGATTTTGACTATATTTTTCTATGGTATTTAAAACATTGTCTATATCTAAACAATTACTAATATTTACATCACTCACATATAAAACGGGACTGGCGAGACTTACACTGCTGACATCACTTACTTGACTAATAAAATTTTCCTGACTAGAAGATGTACTTTGACTAGAAAAAGTTTTTGTTGTATCTTTGACACTATTTTCTACCAATACATTCTAATACATACAATTCCCTGGTTTTGATTGGTACTAGTGTAAGATTCTTTTTTTTTATAAAGCGATATAATTATTTAAAACATCACCCAATGCACTACTCCTTAGCCTAAAAAAAACGTTTTTTAGTTTTTCGTTTATTAATAGCCTAATTGATGCATTATTTTGTTTTGTTAAATCGGATATTAACAATTGCAATGTAATAAGTTGTTGTTTACTACAAAAGTACCTAGTATTATATGTGAAATCACAAGATTAACATATTTTCCAACAGATAAGATTTCTTTGACTAAATCATTATGTATTAATTCCTGCGTTACAGAGATCTTTTGCAAATATGACTGTATTATGTTTGTTGTACTCTATAGTTTCAGGGAAAATATGTTTAGCTAGTTCACTTAAAGGAGCATGTGGTCTGCTTATACAGGTTACCTCGTAATTTACAAGTTTATTGGAATCACGAATTACTGGTTCGCAAACTTTAGCTGAATGTTCTCCATAGATTTGAATTTTCGGTTTATTTTTTGCTTTTTGTTTAGTTTGGCTTTGTCGTGGAACAGTATCATTAGTCTTGTTCATTTTTAAGAGATCGGCTTTGAGTCTGGCAATCTCTAAATAAAATTCATGGTTCTCATCTTCTAGATATTTATTAGATAGTTCCAGATTGCGATTTAGAATTATGAGGTCCTCAAGTAATACTCTTTCCTCTATAGATATTGCATTTTCTGCCTGGTCTATCTGTGCCTCTGCCAATCTCTTCTTGGAGGTTTCAGCATTGCATAAAATTTTCTGCAAGCTTATTAGTTCATTTCTTAGTGTTTCTAGCTCCATAGCACATTCGCTTTTTTGATCAGTTTTTTCACAAAAAGTAGTCTGAAATATATCCTGAGGAATGTCCACTGTTTCGTCTCCAGATTCTTTTAATCTTTGTTTTTCAGTGTAGTTCAGTATATTTATTTTATTGACAAGTTTTCTATTTTTTTGGCTGAGTCGTTTTAATTTCTTTTTGTTTAATTTTAATCTCAGAACACTAAGACTCGTTTTCAGTATGCCCGTATTATCTTCTGATTCTAGACAATTGTCAAAAGTAGATTGTACAGCAGTACTTGCTGTTTTTAATTCCTCTGTTTGTGTGCTATTATCGTTAACTTTGGTGTGCGGTGCTTGGTTAAATGCGTCAATTGTTAATTTGTAAATCCTAATTTCATTTTCCTGCTTTTCTATGATTTTCGCCAGTTCCTTGTTTCGCAGGCGCAGATCATTAACCTCAGTTGTTCGATCCCTTAGTTTATTTCTTAAATCCGTTGTTATAAAAGACATGCTTTTCAATCGATCTTCGTCGTCATCGTCATTCTTCTTCAAAAACATAGTAGGAGAGACAATTTCAATATAGCTATTATTAAGCGCTTGTGGACTGTTCAAAGCCTTTTCAGCTTGAAATTTGGCACATAAAGTTTGGAATGCATTACGTCTCGTTATTGGTGCATTTGTCATTTATTTAGTTTTTATTATAATCTCAAAATGAAAGTAAATTACTTAATTTAATTTAAATTAATTTTCATTTAATAATTAATTTTCTGGTCGAAAAACCGTATAGTAGGCCGGTCGGGATTTGCCCAGCTTCTTATCAGCGTGGTCTACCACTTTTTGCGAGTATTTAATTCGAAGGATCGTCAAGTTTTACACTAAAACGTACATTTTATGATATAAGTATAAAACTTACGTGATAGTAAATGCTTCCAAACAATGTAATTTTTATTTAACTTTCATTGTGTGTCACTTTTGCTACAAAGTTCTTATTAAAATCACTAAAATTTCTGTCTCAAAGTAACAGCACAATTTTAACCGTGTTTACACCGGTTAGGTCTACTATTCAAACCATGTCATGTCACAATAAAGAACCAAATTTGTTTTAAATTTGACATTTAATAAACTTACAATATTGTGTAATATCATATAACTGTAAAGAAGCAAATTTGTTTCGACACTGACATTTATTAAACTTCAAATAATGTAATTTTTCTGTTACTTTATCGTTTACATTTCGGGTTAAATCCAAGATTAAATATTAACGTAAAATTAGCGCTTCTTTAGTGTATTAATTTTGAACTTACATTTTACTTTTTTTAAACATTTTTCTTAACGTATACAACGTTCCATCAATTCTAATTTTTTTACCGTTGGAAACTTGCAATGTAACAGACCTTGCTTAGTGGAAAGAATCTAGACCCAAGACAACTTTTAGTATTGTCGGAAAGGGACTATTTCAATTCCGTTTTATTGTTGGATCTCTCACTTCGGACAGACTAGACTCGGAGAAAGTCGCTTGTATGGTCAACTATCCGCGACCTCGGAGATCAAAAGATTTGCTGATATGTGTTACTGGTATCGACGGTTTGTCAAAGCTTTGCATCTCTTATATCCCCAATCAATGATCTTTGATAACGTGGAATGAGCAGGTAGAAGATTCTTTCATAAAGATAAAAAAAACTTCTAGTTTCCGCACCAATCCTCTCTTAACCTGATTTTCCCTGTCCATTCGTCATCCAGTGTGATGCATCTTGTACTGGTTTAGGTCGGGTTTCAACACAGGATTTGGATGGAGAGGAAAGAGTGATCGCCTATGCGAGTCGTGGGCTCTCAAACAGCGAAAGAAATTGTATTACAACTGAGTTGGAATGCTTGGCCTTTATCTTTTCTATTTCTAAGTTTAAGGTTTTGTTGGAGGCGCAAAAATTATGGTCCTAACCGATCACTAGTGCTTACTGTGGTTAAACAGTATAAAAAATACCACGGGTAAGTTGGCAAGATTGGCCATTAAGTTACGTGAACACAAGTTTGATCTAGTACATTGCAATGGTAGTCATAACGTTGTGCCGGACGCTTTGTCCCGGATGCATCAGAATATCGCTGCCAGCCAATCAAGATTCTGTATCTTGTCTTGATGTTGTCTATTGTCCTCGGGTAGCTTTGTATGAGGTTAATCTTGATAAATTAGACCGACGTTGGTATGAAAATATGCTTCAAAAGAATATTTCCGATTCCCAGAACTTTTAACAATGGAAGGTGGACATAATTTCGTTTATAAGTATACAGTAAGTAGTAACAAATTTTTCATTCTCAAACCACAAAGAATACGTGTTATTAAGTCTTGTCATGACCCATCGATCTCAGGACTCTTGGGTTTTTTCAATACCTTGGCAATAGTGCAAGAACATTTCTACTACTACTTCAAAATGCGCCAATATATCCTAAGATACTGCAATTCTTGCAAAATGTGTTTTTGATGGGTAGTGAGAAACGTGTTGATTGGCCATTTGAAATTATCGATTTGATTGGACCAGTCCCCAGATCAAAAAAGGGAAACAAGTGGCTGCTTACTATTTCCGATTGATTTACGAAATATAATTAACTTACTTTTTCCATTGAGAAGTGCTAAAGGCTCCTTCTATTAATAACATTTTAGAGAAAGAACTTTTTCTTGTGTATCAAGGACGTTGGGACTCTGCAATGATGGGAGACTACTGCTGGTCAGTGAAAAGAGAAGATCCGTCGTTTCATAAAAGAAAGAAGTAAAACTGATGGTCTTTTTTGCATTTTTATTGAAGTAAATATTGCACACATTCTGTGTATGTAATACTATTAGACTGACTTAGTAAATAGTTTTTAATTGATTTTATTTAACAAATAGTAATCGTCAATAAATATATTCTAGTTCTACTGGTGTATTTATCAAATTAATTCCATATTCATCCTCACTTACGTCATTTATTTGGCTGGTAAACATGATAATAGTTTATGCGCCCAGTAAATAATGGTAAAATTGGCAACTATGCGTTACACAAAAATACGAGCTAATGGAGGAAAACGGTTATCATATTCACACTCAGCAACCCTAAATTAGTTAGAAACAGTGGATTTTCTTTCTGTAACTTTTCAAAAGTTCAAAAACGTCGGCCTATGTAATTGGGACATTAACCAAAATTCGTCAGGCGATTAACAAATCTAGAAACGAAGTAACTGGGTTTACGCCAGCATTCCTTACTTTTGGATGACATATAACTTTATCCGGTCGATTCTTTGCCAATAATGGTAACTCTCATGAAGAACTTGAAATCACACCTGACGATAGGGAGGCGCATGCGTCTAATTTAGGTATGAAGGATATATTTTCTGAGGTAAAATAGAAGCTTCACTCGGCTTTCAGGACACCTTGATCCCTTTTTATTCTCGCTTGTTAAAGACAAATAAACACTAGATACACCTTGGTTTGGTTGCCTCCCAGGTCAAAGTCTTCTTGCTTAGCCCTAAGAAGCGTGAAGTCATCTTCCGAGGTTGGTAACACTGTTTGACGTTTGACAAATGTCAGAGAGGTTAATGGTCGAGCATGTGAATGTGTTCGCCGTCAAACCCAAAAGATCATTACATCAGGTGCCCCGCTTTATTCTCAACATTTCTATATATAATTTTTATATGATACACTCACAATTGTGATGTTTCAGCGCAAACAATTCCGCTACGCATGAAGGTAAGTAATTTCCACATGGTTAAGAAAATTTCTAAATTTAATTTTGGCCATTTTCTTTAGTCATCAGGCTTGCTTTAGAACCTCCTCGTGCTGCTGAGACTTTCTACTTTCTCCTGGAGACGAATTTTTCCAGTTTTCGTCCATACTTATCAGCGTTGTAATTAGTATTTTCTCTTTAAATAAAAGGTTTTACCTAGAGTTCAAACTCATTCCAAAGCTTTTGAACCCACCCCGATGCCTGTGAACCAGCCCCAACTCTTTGACATATTCCTGTCCCGCCACCCCTCATGACCTTCTCTTGGTCCACGATGACTGCAATTTTGCTACAAACACAACTACCTAAAGGTAGGTGCTGCCCCGTAGCGCAGTAAGTAATGTATCTGCCTGCCGCACGGAAGGTCTCGGGTTCGAATCCCGGCTAGGTGCATGGATATTTTGTGTTTGTCTTTAACTTTGCAGAAAAACTTGGATGGAAAAGTCCCAGTGCTTGAAAAGATGAAAAGCAGCCGTGCTTATATGTGGATAAAAAAATGCCACACAAAATAATTGGCATTTTTTAGCTACAAGTTTAAAGACATTTTAAGGCTAAAATGCTACATAGGTACTCATTTTTATAAATATCGGTATTTTTATAAGTATGATTCATATACTGTTGCAATTGTGACACCAGACCGAAATCATAAAATTTGAGTTTAAGTCATGTTTTTTATAACCTCTGCTGCGGTTATTTGGTATGACACTTTGGTTTTATTTTTTTATACGGTCTGTGACTAGAAAATAAAGTTTAATTTTCTTAAAAGAGATGTTTTAATTAACCTAAAAGAAACTTACATAAGTATTTCAATTTTTTTTATTTTTATTTGATTCCATTTTTTTTCTTTAACATAACTTTATTAAAGATTAGGGAGGCGTCCATTTTTCATAAGTTAGGTAATGAAGGTACCCACAAAATTATATAATTTAATTCACAACCCAGTGCTTGAAAAGATGAAAAGCAGCCGTGCTTATGTGTGGATAAAAAATGCCACACAAAATAATTGGCATTTTTTAGCCGTCCAGAAAACGGTAGAAAGTTTAAGTGTTTGTTACATATCGTCGGTTTAAAGGCAAAATCGACTTAGTCAACAAAGTTAAATTTTAAGAAAAGGCGATTTAAAATTCTTACAATTTAAAGTGCTACTTTTAATTGGTTATTTTATTTTGAGTATTTTAAATTTTGTATGGATAAAATTAGTGCTAGTATGAAAATCGTATCTGTTTCTATTGTTTGCACGTATAAAATAAAAAACGAAAAAAAGTGACTAAGTCGACTTTGCCTTTAAACCGACGATATACGTGATATATGTAACAGAATTTGTGTTAGAGAAAATGTTAACATTTCGTACCGATTCGTAAGTGAGACGACTGCTTCAATAAAATATTAAAGTCTGGTATGCCCAGTGGCGGTCCCAGGGGGGGGGACGATCGCCCCCCCCCCTTTGCTCCAGAAAAAAGTAGACAACAAAGATGCTGGTAGTAACCTTGAAGTCTTTGGAGAAAAAACGAGAAATTGTAGAACGTTCCTTTAAAGCAGGGTTGGAAAAACACCGGGCTTTTTGTATAAAACCCAATCCACTGGGCTTTTTTCTGTTTTACTAATGGGTTTTATTGTGGTTTTTATGGTTTTCTTTTTAAATTATATAGATTGTAGTTCTTCTCGCGATCGTTTATCAACTATAAAATACGACAAAAATAGGTGGAATACAGAAATCGACAGATTGTTTGTTTGTTAATAAACCAAAGCAGTTTTGGTTTAGTTTGACCAGCGCTTTTTTTATATACTTAATATAAACAAACCTAAAATTATTATTAGAGTTTGTGTATTTACTACACTGTAAGTACCTGCTTACTTAGTATGACATGATAGTATACGATTCAAGTTTTCGTTTTTTTCGAGGTTATTAACTCTAAACCATTTTTTTTTAAAGGAAAATGCCTCAAAGTAGCGCTAGAAGAGTGCCTCAGAATGGACTGAGGTTTTAGAATCCAGTAATAAAAGTAGAGTCTGCAAATACTGAACCAGAATCGTTTTATTTTTTTAATATAATTTGCATTAATGCCCAGCTAGTGCAGCATCCATTGCAAGACAGTTTTCAACTTATGATCTTATTTGGAATAATAAAATAAGAAATTGTTTGGGATTAGAAAAATATTTGCAACTGGTCAAAGTTTATCGAACCTTCCGATCAGATTCAAACGACTGGTAATAATATACCTTTTTTACGTTTATTTATTTTATTAATAATGAAAAAATCCACTTTTAAAAAAGTTCTAGGTGTTTTTTTTTAAGTAGGTTTTACACCCAAAAAAAACCCAGTGGGCTTTTTCGGTTATCCACTGGGCAGCCAACTCTGCTTTAAAGACATTCTATAATCCCTCCACAGTATTTTGGGACAGTTTGACTTTCAATTCGTCACACCAAGAATAAACAAACGCATGAAGTACTTACCGTGAAAACCACGATATTGGAAATACAGAACAGTATTATAAAGTTTCTATGTAATTTATAAATAAGTTTTAGACAAAATCATTTCGGAAATAAAAAAGTATTTTTGACCTGAACATATTCATACCAAGTTTTGTACAACGTGAAGCCTTAAGGCAAAATTAACTAGTCGTTTCTAAATACGATAAACTGTTGGATTAATTCAAAAAACAAATTATTGAACTTTTATTGGGAGAAGTCAATAGGTATTTGAAAACAATATTCTCTGATTAAGCTTTAACACTTAACTTAATTAACACTAAAAGTTTTAAAGTAAAATACCACATTCTAAACACCAATTTGTATCTATCATAATTAAACCCTAATCAAACCATACCTGATAACATTTTCGAGGCAATGAACAAGTGTGGCGATATTTTTCCAAAGTAGGGCATAAATTGCGGCGCTATAACACCTTTGATATTTATGGTATTAGAGTTTAATTTTGTGTTAAAAGTGGCATTTGTAGTGTCATTTTCTTAAGAAAATTTTGCCTGCTGCGCTTTGAAACTATTGACATATTTACAATTTTAGTTTAATTTTAAATCAAAAAATGCATTTTTAGTGCAATTTTCTTTTTTCTCAAAAATTTTCGGCGCATTTAAACATTTTTTAAAATAAAAAATGTATGAATTAAACAACGTAAAATCCCCCCCCCTTAGATTTGAGGTCAAATCCGCGCTTGTAGTTACTAAATATAGTTTGCATATATTGATATGTTCCTCATAAAAATTCTAGTTTTTTTTTCGTATCGAAACAGCCCCCCCCCTTTTCAAATGTCTGGGACCGCCACTGGGTATGCCGAGGGCAATCCTTCAAGTTATTCGTTGCAAGTTAGGCAGTAATTCCTATTGTTGTATCTATACGCCGAGGACGGTTAAAAACATTTCCACTAGTACATAAGGGCAAAAACCTGTAGCAATTTGAGAACCAATTTAATTGTTTAAAAAAAATTGCTACACTGCACCCCCCTAAAACAAAAAAAAATAGTCGGTCAAGAATATTTTTTTTTTAATTATTAGCACCAAATACTTACTCTAATCCAACTCAAATTCCTGAAAACAACAAGAGGACTTTATGGGGTCAACACGATCAATTCCTGAGATAAAGTCTTGACCTTTGATATCTTTGTGTATTACATGCCCTAAGGGTTCAAAATCGGTAAAACTCACAATTTGGGGACAGGAGAAATTTAAAGAATCTCATTTTAATAGAACATCATAAAGTACAGCTGGGTTCTTTAAATTTTAGGACGACTTCAAAAAATGTTTGATTATTGTGAGCAGTTTATAATATTAAGTTGACATTAAAAATTTTGTAGGTTATTTACAACTACAGGATGATCTATGTTTCTTTAAGGAAACTGGTTATACTTTTTACTCTAAAGTCTTCTGTATTTTTTTATTTTGTTTACTTTATTTATAAGATTTTTATACCAAAAATAATAAATACATTTTGTGTGTGTCTATGTAGTTGTTATGATAATAACAAAAAACTACAAAAAATCAATATTTTGTCATATCTCCGTTTACGTCGATAACTCTTTGTAATCTGCGAGACATTGATGCATAGAAAGACACCGTGAAATTTTCTTGGCTTGCAAGGTCTTTCCATATCGTTATGATTTCTTCCCAGAAATGTTCCGCATTTTGTGGCAAGAACCTGCGCTGTTTTAGCCTGTATACAATAACACCCCAAACATTTTCTATTGGGTTCATATCGGGGCTGTAACTTGCCCAAGGAAGTAATTCAACGTTTTTTTCTTGTAACCACCTTGATATGATATTCGCGGTATGAACCGGACAGTTATCTTGTTGATATACGAGTATAAAGTTGTTTTCTGGAAAAACCTGTTCCACACTTGGCAGCATGACATTGTCCAATATATCTAAATAGGTTTGTCCCACAAATCTTCAAATTCATCCCCATGCATTTACACGAAAATGACCAGCTGCTCGGTAGTGACCCACATACTGTGGATTGAATCTGGCGTTATCTTGTCTATACACTCTAATTTTGCCTTTCTTTGATGACTGAAAGATTTTTTCATCCGTAAAAATCACGCGGTTCCAAAAATCTTAATCTCTGTTGATATAATTCAGAGCAGAGCAAAAAGCAAGCGAGATTGTTTCTGTTGCGGTGTAAGCTCAGTTATAGTAGCTGCAACCCGGCAGTTTAAGTGTGATCTCTGTATCCTCCTGAAAACGGTTGTCTTGCATCCTGGGAATTGAGACAAAATCCTTGCTTGTTTTGCTGTTAAAAAAGGGTTCTCTTCGAGTCTTTGAATGAGAGCTGCATCTTTATCGCTGGAAACTGCGGGTCTGCCCGATCCTCCTCTCCTCTCTAGCGTTCTTTCTTCCCTCCACCTTTTGTTGATCAAGAATACAGTATTTCGGTTGAGATTGAAATGTTCTGCCACAGCTGCAAGAGACCATCCGTCCTCCAGCTTCGTTACAATCCGTGCTCTCAATTCCTTTGTCGTGTGTGGGCCATGATCGGAGTTTCTTGACTAAATTTCAGAATTTTATGTGACTGGATTTTGGTGTTGAAAATAAATTGAAGTAGACTGACACTATAATTTCACTGACATTAAATTGAAATTAAATAAAATACACTGCTCAAAATTCAAGAAAAAACTGCATTAAGAGTCGTCCTAAAATTTAAAGAACCCAGCTGTACATACAACACCACTAATAGTCAATCCGAAAATAAAATTTTCGATTTACTATACGAATAGCGAAATTAGCTATCGGACGTCTCCGAAACGCTATCACTAGAATCTTCGACATATTCGTGAAAGGGTTTTAAGTCTTTTATGTGACAACTACCGACTTTTTTCCGTCTTCGTTAGTTAACTCATAAATAAGATGAGAAAGCTTCTTTTTTACAACAGAAAGAATAAACTTGTTGGCTAATTTAGAAGTGAATTGGTTGGAGGCATTGGACAATTTGTTTCTTCGCCATACGCGATCACCTACTTTAAAAAACAGATCTTTTTTACGAAGATTATGCGCTCTACTGTTCCGTTAGTAAGCTGCGTGATGAAGCTTCTGTTTTACATCAGAAAATACGTCCTTCAGACCAACTAAATTAGACGCATACGCCTCCCTATCACCAGTGGGTCTATTCTTGAATCGAGAGAAAATTTGCTCCCAAGGAGTAAATTCTCTCGCTCTTATGCATGTCATTAGTTCAAATCTTCGGTTTAAATCGTTTTCTCTCACTTTTGCCCGATATTGATCACAAGTAATTCTATTGCCCAGACAGCATCATTCGTACCATGGACGTACATTTTACATCAATTTTACGCCTTTACGTCCCGGGTCCTACTAGGTACGTACAATGTACGTACAAAAGTGACCGTAACACGTACGTACAGTAAAAACGTATTTTTACGTGATATTTAGGTCTTTTCTTGTACGTACTTACTACGTTATTAAGTTGTCATAACTTGGACGTAGTTCATTTATGTAAAATCTCTCTCACTTGTAAAGCAAACTTTTGTATAAGTATTTTTCATTATCTTAAAATAATTAATATTTTATGAATACTGATCCTCCGCGTCAGAAATCCTTTCCCAGAGGGTCAACCAGGAGAGAGGATTACTGAGGAGTTTTTGGCCTTTAAAATAGTCGCGCCCCCCCACCCCCCGGCATAAAAAAATATTTTGTATTTTATTTATTTACGTCCCTCAAGGTACGTATCAAAAACGTCTCTGTACGTACCTCGTACGTACATCGTACATTTTACGTTCAATTTACGTCTTTTTTTGGTCCACCGCGGGACCTACAAAGTACGTACTTGGTACGTACACAAATGTACGTACATGGTACGTATTTTTCATGTCCCAAGGACGTACCTAAGACGTACATAGCGTTAAAAAGTGCACGTAATATGTACGTCCCTAGTACGTACAATGGAGTTAGCGTACGTATTATGTACGTACTTTTTGTCCGAGCCTTAGGTACGAGGTACGTACCTTTTACGTAACTTTGCTGACCAAAGATGGTATCCATCATACGCTGTTGAGTTTGGGCTGCATTGCAAAGGCCAAATGCCAACAATACTAAACGCTTAGGTCTAGATTCTTGGTCAAGAGACATGAAATAGATAAATTTTGCAGTGCGCAACATACTTAAAATCCTGTCAATGCTTGGTAAAAAATAATTATCGTGTACTGTTAATTCGATAAGGAGTCTGCCGTCAAAGCAAAACCGATACTCACTTGGTTTTTTGACCAACAGTACCGGAGATGACTAAGAGCTATTAGATGGCTCTCTATTATGTATCGAAAGCTTTAAATGAAAATGTTCAAGTAGACGTAATATACTTTTACTTTAAAAAAGCATTTGACAGGGTCGACCATGGTGTATTGAAGAAATTGAATTTTTATGGTATATATGATCCTCTATTATCATGGTGTTCCAATAACCTAAAAGGGCGGAAACAATATGTAAAAATTAACCAATATTTCTCGAAATAAATAGAAGTCACATCAGGCGTGCCTCAAGGATCGCATTTAGCTCAATTTTTCTTTGCGTTGTTTGCAAATAAAATCCCAAAATTATTTAAAAATTCAATTTGATTCGAACTAGCTGATGACCTCAAAAATTTTAGGAGAATAACTAATAAAACAGACTATAAAAATCAAACCATATTTCTTGTTTGCACGCCTGGTGTGAAGCAAACGGAATGAATATTAACTTTTCTAAATGTAAAGTAATGACATATTCTAGAAAGATTAGCAAAATAATCTATGCCTATCACATTAACTCTACAAAATATTTCTCGCGTATACTTATTGACTGATTTAGTTATTATTTTTGACTCCGAGTTTCGTTTTATTAAACATATAAATAATATTATAAACAAGGCTTTTAGGATGGTGGTTTTTGTCTTTAGGACTTGTAAAGAGTTTAAATGTTTTGAATTTTTCATCGGTGAGGAGCCAATTGGAGCTCTAATGCATAATGAGGTACATAAAGCTAGAATTGAGGGAATGCAAAGAAAGTTTGTTAACATCCTGCTGTACAAGTTAAACATAGACAAATCACAACATTCATACGAGCAAAGACTATCCTTACTTAACCTCGATAGCCTTACTACACGTCGAAATAAATTAACACTAAACTTGGGTCATAAAATAATAATAAATAAAATCACAAAAAAGATTTGTGGCTAGAGGGTCACTGTTTAACAAATACGTTACAGACGATTTAGATATTTTTAATTGCAGCACTAGCTTATTCAAATCTAAATTGGATAAAATTATGTAGATATTTTTCGTTAGTATCAGAACCTTACAATTTTTACCTAATAAATTCACAAAATTGGAATTTTAATAATTTCTTTTAATTTAATCTGTTGTCCTTGTCCTTTTTTAATTTAATTAATGTTAGCCACCATAGTAGTGTAAGGCTTGCTTTGTTAATTTTAGGTGAATATAGTCTCTTTCTTTATGTTTAATTCGTATTGTGCTATTTGGGGTTCACCCTGTTACTGTTTTAGGCCCCTGTGTTTTTAAAGCAAAATTTTGAATTTTTGAACGAAAAATTTGTTGGCAAGATGAATTTCGGCAGAATTTTGCAAATAAGTTCCTTTTAGAATCATTTAATTATTATATTATAGAAGATTACTTTATTAAAACAGCATAGCCCTATTTTTTTTTATATTGACCTGTTTGGACAACTACCTACTGTGACCTATTTTGGAGCGAAAATTTACTTCAGTTTTGACCCCACGTAGGTAGAATCATGTTTTTTTCCGTAATATAGCTCTATTTAATTTTTATAGGAAAAGAGTCCTATGCTATATATTAGGGATATAATACTCAAGTTTTTATTTATTTCTAAAGAATGTGTTCAATCCTTTTTTACAGAAGGGACACTAACCCCTTACCTTTCGGATGCTCCACCGTCGTGTAGGTTGCCCCAGGCGGTACCTTAAATCCTTGCGAAAATATCTTGAAATGATGAATGAGACCTTCCATGGATGTCTGAAAGAAACAAGGTGGCAGAGTTTGTTATTTATGTTATAGTCACCTTCTCGATCACCCATTAATAGTTTACGCCAACCGTAGACTTTTTATATATTTTTGACTTTCGGTTTCTGATCTTCAGCTAAAGAAGCGTTTGCAAATACGAATTATAAGAGTTTTTTTGGAATTATTATGTTTTTATACTCATTCTTTAGCCAATTTTAAAAAAGCTAACCTGCTTTCTTTAAACATGTTTAAATAAAGCTCATTATATTGAATATTTCTCATTAGAAGAATAGATTACTTTGTTGAAAGCAATAGAATACAGCGAGGCACACTACAGACTTTGGGTCAAGAATAATAACTACATTTTTGGATCTTTTGAATTTGTTGGAGGGGGTCGGAAAAAGGAAAGACACTTATTTTTCTTTTAAATAGAAAGATTTCTCGTAACAACAATTGGCATTTTTTACACTTTTCACGTTGTTTAAACTAACCCTATAAAAATATAGATATTTTTAAACTGCAACAAAGTGTAACGTTTGCCTGTGGAGATTAGTACCACTCTCCAACAAATTTATAAGAACAAAAAATAACAACTGCATCACGAAATCTTCTAGATAAATTAAATTTTTTGTTCAAGAGATATAGGGTTTAATGAAAAACCAACGAGGTACAATCAAACAAATGAGCAGAGTACACAAGAAGAAAGTGATTTAGAAGGTGGAAAAAAAAGAGATAGATATGAAAATACAAGCAGAATGTAAAACAGAAGGCAGTTAAGAAGAAACATGCTAAAGATATAATCGCTAACCTATACTCAAACAAAAGTTGATGGAGAGGTGTACTCCAAGGTTGCATAATGCATGTCTTTGATGTTGTTTAATATCTATAGTAACAAAATAATAGTAAATACACTTCATAACTGCGAAGAGGGTCTGGCGATAACAGTGTCATAACAGACACTTAAAGTAGATAGACACTTAAAGTAAATATCTCAACGCATCGGTATCGATATACCTAACGCGTTCAAAACAAAGTCAAAATTCACTATATTTTTGACTTGTTCATGCCATGTTTCGAACAATGCCCGCTTTCTTGACGGATGCTATGACGGAACAGCTGCTTCCACTCGTTGCGTACGGAGAGATGTACGTAACGTTACGGACTCACGAACGTACGCAACGATTGCAATCAGCAGGTTTGAACGAGTTAGGTATACCGATACCGATGCGTTGAAATATTTACTTTAAGTGTCTATTGTTTTAATGCATCGGTATCGGTATACCTAACGCGTTAAAAACAAAACCGGAAGGCACTACATTGTTTACGTTCTTGGGCTTTGTTTTACGCGTTACTTTAAGAATAGCAGATATGGCACGCTGGAAGGTCTGCAAGAGTTGTTGAATCCAACTGCTGCTAAAATTTCGCAATTTAGGCTTAACTTAAATGTTGAAAACATACAGAGGCATATTAGAAGTAAATGGTAACTGGAACACGTCGATTCTTTCAAATACTTGGGTTGCCAGCTCAATGAGAACTGGAACAACATGTACGAAGTCCGTGCAAGAATTGAACAAGCTATCTTTTATCAAAATGAAATCAGTGTTGTATAGTGGCGATATTAATACCACTCCAAATTCGTGTGATTAGTTGTTATTTTTCCAGCATTTTGTACTACGGTATGGAGGCATGGACACTGCCTGAGGACATGTGCAAAAATTTGGAGGCATTCGAGATGTGGTATTATCGTAGGATACTCAAGTTATCTTGGATGGACTTAGTAACTAATGTGGATGTTCTGCTCAGAATAAATAAAGATCTTGAAGTTTTATTTACCATCAAAAAACGAAAATTTATTTGGGTCACATTTTGAGAAATGACAAATATGAATTCCTAAAATTGATAGTAGAAGGCAAAATTAAAGGCAGAACAGGTCCGGGTCATAGACGGATGTCATCAAATCTTAAGGCAATGGTATGGTGTTGGTACTACGAGACTTTTCTGAAAAGCAGTGGACAGCAGGGCACTTGAAGAGGTAGAAACCTTTAACAAATTTGAAATAAATTAGCATAAAAACGTAGATCAAGATATAAAACTTAAAGAATAGATATAAAAAAGGCGTTATAGTACCGTAAAATTGTCATCTGGGATCGAAAAAAATCCGGGGAGGCTAAGTTTTTAGTATGTTCTTTCGAGGGGTCTGAAAGTAAACCTCCCAAGTTTGTGTTTTCCCCACTCCTCGAGAACCATCCACCCTTTTGAAAATATTTATAACCGACTTTTCTCCATTTCTATTGATCGGAGGCGAAAAAGTCTGAGAATTAAAACATTTTTGTCCAAGTGCTCAACTTTCTGTAGTTAGTTTTCAAAAAGATAAAGGGCGCCAAAATTACAGTTATAACGTATTTTGACCAACAGAAAGTGATTTTTTTAAAAACCTTTAAATGAAAAATTTGTAGATCTCGGAAAAATCCTATAAAAATATGTATATTGTTTATAATTAATTAAACAGTCTCTAAGCTACAACGACTGAAAGTCGGTAAAATTCTTTAACTACTCACGTGCGGTAAAGTTAACGTTGTGGCACTTTATCGCACTCTGTGCGGTAAAGTGACTACGCTTATTTCAGAAAATTAAAATACAGATATTTATATTTCTTTTTTTGGGAATTTTTGAAGCTTGTAGGTAAAATCGTGTACGTAACACATGCATAAAGTGTCTTATCCGCCATTGCCTGCTTGAACTGCCGTCGCGTATGGTAAAGTATCATTTTCCACACTTGTTAGTTAAATAACTATTGAGAACCGCTTTCTCGGCATGCATGAAGTCTAGGTGAGTAAGACAAACACCAGAATGTTCCGGGTGAGTCGAGAGTGATGTCGGCACATATAAATACGCCGGATAGAGAACTTCAAAAAGTTTTCAATATGATAGAAAGAGAGTAAGAACAAGAACAGCGAATAGACTATGAGTTCACGATTAAAAGTAAATAATAAAAATAGTGAAAGTTAAATCTGCGTTTTCTTTTAAATAACATAAGAATAAATTAAGACCAGGCTAAAATCTTGACAGGTGATGAGCCTAGAAGTACTCTAATAACAGAGAAGAATGAATTAGTGATACTCAGACCAGGAGTGGACTCTGGAAGAAAAGAAAAAGAAAAGAATTAGTGTTCATGACCATAGCAGAACAAAATCGTATGAAAAACAAAAGCATTAATTTTGTCGTCGACTCTGGGGCTATGGCACACATGATAAAGGTCAAAGAACCCTTGCCAGAAATAGAAAGAAAACAAACCAACCTAAAAGTGGCGAACAATGGCTCGATGATCAGCTCAGAAATCGGAAAATTACACACAGACAAGTGCATCTTGCAAGAAGTTCTTTATGTTCCAGATTTGGGGCAAAATCTACTATCAGTAAATGCACTAACAGAGAAAAATGGTGTGGTGACTTTCACCAAAAACAAAGTGATGGTGCAAAAGGAAAATCAGACCGTCCTAGAAGGAATAAAAACAAATAATGGCTTGTACACGGTGAATCTATGCAACGAAAATGAGAAGCTCAGTTTTCTTGCAGAGAAGAGCAAAGAAAATGCAAATTTATGGCATCTAAAACTAGGATATTTGGGACTACAAAATATGAAAAAGCTGACCGAACTGTCTACAGGTATGAACTTAAGTAAAAACGACTGTGACCACATAGATAAAATCTGCGAAATATGCCTAAAAGCCAAGCAAACACGATTGCCATTTAAGAAAGAAAGAGACAGAGCTAAAAGAAAAGAAGATAGTACACACTGACTTGTGTGGTCCTATTGATCCTGTCACATGGGATGGAAAACGATACATACTGACATTCCTGGATGACTACACCCATTTTACAATGATCTACCTACTAGAAAGCAAAGAAGGAGTGTTCAACTATGTATATAGAATATGTCAATAACAGACTAAAAGCTTGGTGTAGAAGCAAAGGAATAGTCCAAGAAAACACAATAGTATACACCCCGCAGCTGAATGGAAAAGCAGGGAGATTGAACCGAACATTGTTGGAAAAAGCAAGAGCTTAGATAAACAATTCTGGGGTGAAGCTGTACGTTTTGCTACATATCTTATAAACAGAAGCCCAACGGAGACCCTACCAGTGACACCAGTAGAAAAATGTACCGGGCGAAGACCAAACCTGTCAAATTTGCAAGTATTTGGCAGTGAAGCGCATGCAAAAGTACTGGGTTATTTGAAAAAACTAGATGAAAGAAGCAAAAAGTACATTTTTATAGGATATGCAAGACATGGCTACAGATTATGGAATGAAAAAGAGAATAAAGTAATAATGCACAGAGATGTTGTATTTGGAGAAACAAATAAACAGTTACAGAGGAAAAAGAAGATCCACAGCCACAGCAACAACAGAATGAAACAGTAGAATCTGATAATGAATTTGCGGACACCATAGACCAGTCAGACAATGATTCCAACTTAGGAGAAGGTGTAGATCAACAGGAACAAAACCTTGAGAAAAGACAAACTCGAAGACCTGTGTGGCAACAAGACTATGAGATGAACTATACAGTCATAGCTATGTTAAGTTATGAAGAAGCCGTAAATGGTAATGATAAAATCAAATGGCAAAAGGCAATGAAAAAGATTCACTGATGAAAAACCGAACCTGGGACTATGTAGACCAAACAGAAGCAGACGGCAAGAAAATTCTGACGAATAAATGGATATTCAGAATTAGAGATAATGAAAAATACAAAGCAAGATTGGTGGTACGAGGCTGTCAACAGAAAAAAGGAATAGACTACCAAGAAGTCTTTAGTCCAGTGGTGAATATGAATGCTTTACGTGTTCTGTTTGCTATAGCCATAGTGAGAAACTATGAGATAAGAAAGTTTGACCTCAAAACAGCCTTTTTATATGGAGATTTGGAAGAAAAAGTTTACATGGAGGTTCCCGAAGGGTTTGACAACAAGAAAAATAAAGTGTGCCATTTAAGAAAATCATTATATGGATTAAAGCAAGCACCACTACAATGGAATAAGAAATTTACCAACTTCCTGGCTACAAATGGACTGAAAAGTTTAAAAAATTAACAATGTATCTTTAGAAACAAAGAAGGAACTATGTTTTTGGCAATATACGTAGATGATGGAATTTTGATATGTTACAAAAGGAATTTGACAGATTTACAGAAGCTACTAGGATCACTGAAAAGAGAGTTTGAAATGACAGAAAGTAAGGAGCCTAATAAATTCCTAGGACTAGAAATAACAAGAAGAAACGAAAATCTAATACTGAGACAAAAACAGTATATAGAGACAATCCTAGAGAAGTTTAAAATGAATGATGCGAAACCAACAAAAACACCAATGGTTTACAATAATTCCGAAGATTTGATAGAAAGAAATAAAGATTACCCATACCGAGAAGCCATAGGAAGTTTGTTATATCTAACAAATAAAACCAGACCAGATGTGACATTTGCAGTAAACATGTGTAGCAGGAAAATGGAAGAAACAACAGAGAGGGACGTGACAAATGTAAAAAGAATCCTGAAGTATTTGAACACGTACCGAGATAATGGAATCAGATTTGACAAAAATGGAGACGTTAACCACCTGACAGCCTATTGTGACTCTGATTTTGCTGGAGACCTTGTATCAAGAAAAAGTACAAGTGGATATGTAGTATTCTACTGCAGAGCACCAATACTCTGGACATCAAGAAGACAACCAATAGTGGCTCTGTCAAGTAGTGAGGCAGAGTTGATTGCTGCCGCAGAATGTACCAACGCGCTGATGTATCTAAAGTCATTGATAGAAGAAATGATTGATAGCAATGTGAATATAGAGCTGAAGCTAGACAACCAGAGTGCAATCAGGATGGTAAAAAATGAACAAATGAATAGGAGGAGTAAGCATATAGATGTAAGGTATCATTTAATAAGCGAAAAAGTAAAAGAGGGATTGTTAAAATTATATTACTGTCCAACAGAAAGTCCAGTAGCAGACATTTTAACAAAACCTCTTGATAGTGTTAAGTTTACTAAGTTTAAATTTTTTTTATTAGTTTAAGAAGTGTTTTAGATCAAGTTTTATTAGTTTTTGAGTTTTATGAGCTTATATGAGCTTTTTATAATGTGATAAAATTTGGAAAAGGTGTTAAGAAAATAAAACAATATTTATTGAAATTTTGTCACATACTCTGCCATCTAGCGTAATTAGATTAAACTAAGTAGCGAAGCGGCGCTAAACATAAAAAAGAATTGACGCGACCATTCCCGAATATTCAAGAAAGATGTAGATAGGTCTAGATGAGTAAGACAAACACCAGAATGTTCCGGGTGAGTCGAGAGTGATGTCGGCACATATAAATACGCGGGATAGCAGAGCTTCAAAAAGTTTTCAATAGGATAGAAAGAGATTAAGAACAAGAACAGCGAATAGACTGTGAGTTAACGATTAAAAGTTAATAATAAAAATAGTGAAAGTTAAATCTGCGTTTTCGTTTAAAATAAAATAAGAATAAATTAAGACCAGGCTAAAATATTGACATTATATACAGACCGCTTCAAGCTACTGCGAACATAGGGGGAATCAAGTCCAATTTACTCTCCGTGCCGTACGACCGAGGTGGATTCGAAGCACGCTGCAGTGCATTGGAAATTCATTTTGTTTTTATTATTTTGTTTTATTTCTGCCTTGCTCGAGAAACAGATGGGTAAGTTCTTAATTGAAATAATACATTTTTAAAACAAAAAATGGATGTCTACGAAGTTGCCGAAAAAGTGCAGATGGTCAAATGGTCAAATCGTCATAACCCAACACACGTTCGATATTGGTCGAGGGAAAATTTGCATTTGTATTTTGACGTAAGAACACAGTATCCCCAAAAACTAAATGTTTGGGGGGGGGTATTGTAGGGGAACACGTAATTGGGCCATTTTTTATTAACGGCAATTGCAATTTGAATGGTCCTAGATACTTGGATCTACTGCAGCAGCACATTATTCCAACTGCTAGGCAGTTGTTAGGTGTAAGATTTGGTGAAACATGGTTTCAACAAGATGGTTGTTCCGCTCACAATGTTGGCCTTGTTAGGGAATATCTTGATAATGTATTTCCTAATCGGGTTATAAGTACACGGGGAACTATTTTATGGCCAGCTCGATCTCCCGATCTTGCTCCTAATAACTTCTATCTGTTTTTGAAGAAGCTTTTGAAATTATCACCCTTAACATGCTTGGAAACGTTAGAAGGGGTTTTTATAGTAGGCTCGGATATTGTCTAGACGAGCAAGGAGGACTTTTCGAACATTTGCTTTAATTTTTTTTTGACTGGGAGAATCTTTTTGGTTTTTAGAAAGTATTATTTTATTTTGAGAACTTGCTTTTATTTTGTTTCTCCTTATTATTTTCACTGTAACACGTCGTCACTGATAAATCTGAGCAGTTGACAATAAAACGCTCTTATTTATCAGTGACAAAAAATAAGAAAATTACGTTATAAAAATTTGCGTATTTATTGACCAAATTCTGGTTTCATTGACTACGCTCCACACAGCACCGTGGTTAGAGGCGTACTAAATACAAGGCGAACGGCGGCGAGCGGCAGCGAATGGCGATCGGAAGCCTGAGTGTTGGTTGCTTCACTGATAGGCGTGCGGTGTCTCTGCATGTACGTACACTGGCAAATTAGACTTCTTTCGCCCTATGTTCGCAGTAGCTTGAAGCGGTCTGTATATTATTTAGCATCAGAGCAATACAACTGAGGTACCAAATTAAAAAAATTACCCAAAAGAACTCGACTATCGGTACCCGACTAAATGTCAGTCTGTCAGATACTTTCGGCAATTTTCATGCCGACAGACCGGTTCATTTGTGTAGCGCACGCCACACAGTGGCGTAGCTATTATCGAGCAATCCGAGGCGAATCCTCGGGGCCCCCTTGATGCAGGCTCAGTTAAGTTTGCCCCCCCCCCAGATCGATTTTCTCAAAAATTTTTATGCCAAAATTTTGCACACATTTTGCACAATTTTGCACACCACAAATCAAATTTTGCACACCTTCCTACGAGAAACTACAGCCCATTTTCTGTGGGGGGGGGGCAAACTTGACGTTGCCCCCCCCAGTCAATATTTTTCAAAAATTATGATGTCATTTGAAAGGTCTTATTTTGCACAATTTTGCACACCCATTTTAAAATTTTGCACACCTCCCTGTAACCCACACGAGGGTTCTGAAAATATCAAGTTTGCCCCCCCCCAGTCAATATTTTTCAAAAAGTTTGGTGTCGTTAGAAAGGTCTTATTTTGCACAATTTTGCACACCCATTTTAAAATTTTGCACACCTCCCTGTAACACACACGAGGGTTCTGAAAATATCAAGTTTGCCCCCCCAGTCAATATTTTTCAAAAAGTTTGGTGTCGTTAGAAAGGTCTTATTTTGCACAATTTTGCACACCCATTTTAAAATTTTGCACACCTTCCTGTAACCCACACGAGGGTTCTGAAAATATCAAGTTTACCCCCCCCAGTCAATATTTTTCAAAAAGTTGGGTGCCGTTAGAAAGGTCTTATTTTGCACAATTTTGCACACCCATTTTAAAATTTTGCACACCTCCCTGTAACCCACAAGAGGGTTCTGAAAATATCAAGTTTGCCACCCCCAGTCAATATTTTTTAAAAATTTTGGAGTCATTATAAAGGTCTTATTTGGCATCATTTTGTACACCCATTTTAAAATTTTGCACACCTCCCTCTAACTCACATGAAGATTCTGAAAATATCAAGTTTGCTCCCCCCACCGTCGATATTTTTCAAAAAATTTTGTGTCATTCGAAAAGTCTATTTTGCGCAATTTTGCACACCCTTCAGTACCCCACAAGAGCGTTCTCAAAAAAGTTTGCCCCCCCCCCAGTTAATATTTTTCAAAAAATTTATGTCATTCGAGAAGCATAATTTTGCACAACTATTTTTAAATTTTGCACACTTCCCATGCCGTTTTCTTTTTGTGGCGTTTACGGTTAAACTTGGTCCTAAAATTTCCCAGAAGTATAAGCAAACGAAGGAGACCTCGATTGTGTAATATCTTTAATAATCAAAAGTTTTTAATTCTTATGAATTAATTTTTATGAATTTCCGGATTATACTTAAATTTTCATATCAAAAATGAACAGAAAAAATAGATGTAGACAGCGCATCCTGTCATGTTCGATGCCTTGAGAATCGGAACCAGCCTATTTTGCCGGTTCAGAATGGTTGCGGTTCTCAAGGTATGGATTTACTGATTTGTTGTCTGTCTGTCTGTCCGTCGCCTCGATATGCGCCACTGTAACTCAAAAACTCCTGCACCGATCATAACGAAATTTTACACAACGATTACCTGTATTGACGCGCGGAGCCCTATTGTTTTTGAACTTTGCTCCATTTCTCCCTTCGGAACTACCCCCAAAATACCTCATCCCTAAAAAAATCTTAAGACGTATCTCTATCTTGTCGGCCAATTAACCAAGTACAGTTTCGAGAGAACACTCCTATAGGAATGCTCACATTAGTGATTTGGACCAATAGGATAGTTTGACTGCTTGCACTAGCCATCCGATATCAGTCGAGCACCGCCGGACATTACCGGGCTACCGCATATCAAGAGAACTCTCCTACAACTTACATCTGCTGGTTATGAGGAAGAGAGCGGGTTCTCCTGCGCGGGCGCCGTGGAGCTTTTCAGCTTATCGAACATTTCGTAACCGCATTGGGGCTTGCCTAATGGTTGAAATAAAGGATGTGATCGTTCCTACACGAAAGTTTGTCTAGAAACTGAAGAATGGGTATCCAGGGGTACTTTGATCAGCTGGAGCTGTCTCGCATTCCCCATATATTTAAAACTGTACATGGTTGATTGGTCCACTCGACAGAGATACGTGTTAGGATAGTGTTAACTTTGATAATTGGCTTTATGTGTCTAATAAAATAAAAACGTTAATTTTAAGTTCCATAAAAGTCTTTGTCACGCAAGTTAGTCGAAAGTAAGTAAATCGTATTTGCGTGTTGTTGCACTTCTAATAGTAAACTTCGTTGATAGATAAAATAAACACTTTCTTTAAAAAAAAACGACGCTTTGTTTTCTTTCAGATCTTTCTACTTTCCCGCACGCATATTTTACTTCAATAATAAACCAAAATAAAAGTTATATATTATATATATTATATTATATATATATATATATATATATATATATATATTATACTTACGGAACCGTGGAGTTAATAGGAGTACGCCCTAATTCACTCCACGGTTCCGTAAGCTTGTTTTTATACAACCTACACTTTTCTAACCTGTATAGTTAACTTATAAAAAAAAACAGAATTTTTTTCACGCCCAGACGTTTTCGTGCTTCTCGTCCATTAAATTCATTTCTTCCACAAATACACGCTGCAAAGTGTAAAGACAAGATGACCAAGGTCCAAGAAACGTCAAAATTTGGTGCAGAACACCCAAAAATTTAGGTAGGTCCATTTGGGGAGTGAAGGACGAGGAAACTGTCACTTTCTATGAAGCTCTTACCGAAAATGACTAAGAACGCCTATAACGCCGCATTTCTATCTTTCTCTTTTACATGTCAAGAATACCAAAGGCTTATCAAATTTCTAGAGGGCTGCACTTACCCATTTTGGGGCAAGTTTCACCCGAGGTCGAACGCGCCTCCGATTTCATGGGTGCGTCCGAAAATTTTCATCTGGATAATGGTGGGATCACACCTTGCTATTTGCGGACAGCGGCTACGGTGATGACGCCCGCCTTGATTTTGCAGTTCACACCACGCGTTTGGCGTCTTGGTGTGTCATTAACTAGGTTTACATCAAAAAATTCCGTCCGTCAATAATTATAATTAGAAGAAGTCGTTTATTTATTTCTACACATGAACATAGACATTTTGTTTTTGTATTTCATGCACTTAAAATGGCAAATAAGAAAAAAATTATTATTCCTTTTATAGATCGAAAAAAAAATCAAATCGAATTCAAAATATATGTCATGTAAATTTGACTTAATTCTCAACCCAAAGACGGAAACAACGCCTGCTGCAAATGGGATGACACCAATAGGTAGAAAGTTAAAGTTCCATTCACACTTAAGGTCTTTGTTTAATTGGTCAGTGTTTTTGTCTCTTTCCTTATTATTATTGTTCCTTCTGCGACTGCGCAGTTCCATAACAGAGTTCGGAATTTCCGGAGGAATTACTTTATGGTTATCGTTATTTTATTTTTTTCGTAATATTTTTGGAAAATTGATTGATAAGGTACGTATCATCGACTAAAAAAAGTAAAAAGTAAGTAAGAACGTTAGGTTATATTTACCGATAACCACAAAGTAATTGCGTAAACTGAGAGGTAGTGCACTTATTACGTAACCCTTATTTTGCCCAATTTTGACCCCAACCCGCGACCCCCTATATAACGCTTTGTAACGTTTGGGACTACTCCAGTCTAAAATAACAAAACGTTTTGCTGCCAGAGACCCCCTCTTTTTTTTCTTTTTCACTCGAAAAATCCAAAAAGTTGTTTTATTTCACAATAATAATTTAAAAATTGCGTTACGTAACGGAACCGCGAAACCCCGCTCACCCCTAAATAACACCTATAAGCGTTACGCCTAGTTGCCACCTATGCGTGCTCACCCTGACATTAAAAACGCATGGCAAATGCATGGCTGATCACGTGATGCATTTTTAGAGTCAGGGTGGGCACGCATAGGTGAGAACCAGGCATTACGTAATGTTATGTATTTTAAATAGAGGCGTTCACATTGACTTTCCTGCCGAAATGGAACGCCACCATTTAAAATACACGTTGCAAACTTCGGAAATTTCACCCGAAGTCATTCTGAATCATGAACACAAATAAAACTAGGCATTGCTAAGCGACATTTCAATATATTACATAAAAGGCCTTCGCGCGTGGTAGCTGTAGGTACGCACGCATTCCTCTTTACGGCACGTACAACCTCCCGCCTCCCGCGGATACCTGTCCCGAATTCAGATATAGGTGCATATACCTACCTACTAGTTTCTGGAGCTGTTTTCTTTTTGTAGCGGTTACGGTTAACCTTGGTCCTAAAATTTCCCAGAAGTATAAGCAAAATAAGGAGACCTCGATTGTGTAATATCTTCGAATATTGTTTAAATTTACATATAATTGCTTATGCTTACATATATGTGTCTATAATCAAAAGTTTTTAATTTTTATGAATTTCCGGATTATACTTAATTTTTCACATGCTATGACATCATCTAACAAATGGACGTAGATAGCACATCCTGTGAAGATCCATACCTTGAGAACCGCAACCATTCTGAACCGCCAAAATAGGCTGGTTCCGATTCTCAAGGCATCGAACATGACAGGATGCGCTGTCTACATCGACATTTTTGATATGAAAATTTAAGTATAATCCGGAAATTCATAAAAATTAAAAACTTTTGATTATATACAAATGTAAACATAAACAATTATCTGTAAATTTAAACAATATTCAAAGATATTACACAATCGAGGTCTCCTTCGTTTGCTTATACTTCTGGGAAATTTTAGGACCAAGTTTAACCGTAAACGCCACAAAAAGAAAACGGCATGGGAAGTGTGCAAAATTTAAAAATGGGTGTGCAAAATTGTGCAAAATAAGACCTTTCTAACGACACCAAATTTTTTAAAAAATATTGACTGGGGGTGCAAACTTGATATTTTCAGAACCCTCGTGTGGGTTACGGGGAGGTGTGCAAAATTTTAAAATGGGTGTGCAAAATTGTGCAAAATAAGACCTTTCTAACGATACCAAAATTTTTTAAAAATGTTGACTGGGGGGGGGGCAAACTTGATATTTTCAGAACCCTCGTGTGGGTTACAGGGGGGTGTGCAAAATTTTAAAATGGGTGTGCAAAATTGTGCAAAATAAGACCTTTCTAACGACACCAAACTTTTTGAAAAATATTGACTGGGGGGGGCAAACTTGATATTTTCAGAACCCTCGTGTGGGTTACAGGGAGGTGTGCAAAATTTTAAAATGGGTGTGCAAAATAAGACCTTTTTAACGACACCAAACTTTTTGAAAAATATTGACTGGGGGGGGGGCAAACTTGATATTTTCAGAACCCTCGTGTGGGTTACAGGGAGGTGTGCAAAATTTTAAAATGGGTGTGCTAAATTGTGCAAAATAACAGAAAATGGGCTGTAGTTTCTCGTAGGAAGGTGTGCAAAATTTGATTTGTGGTGTGCAAAATTGTGCAAAATGTGTGCAAAATTTTGGCATAAAATTTTTTGAGAAAATCGATCTGGGGGGGGGCAAACTTAACTGAGCCCTTGATGCAAGGGGGCTCACTGCACAGTCAGTATTTCCAGTAAATAAAATTGTATATTTATTTTACTAAACCATCTAAAACCCGATGTTAATTTTATTAGCACTGCGCTTTTCTCCCTCTCTAACCCAACTTAACATCACAATCCTCATACCCAATTTTTATGGAATTGATCAGAGTAGAGAAATTGAGAATCGATTTAGAGATATGATGACGGTATACGATTATATTGATGTTTTGGATCCCAGAACCATTACAAGTTCTACTGAAAAAATTCTTCTACAAAAGTGTAAACGCTTTTATAACAAATATTCTGAAATTATAGAGGCTTCTATAGTAATTAAATATGATTATCTTTTACCACTTGTAAAAAACGATCTAAATAATAATATGTCGACTGGCTTAGCTTTTGAGCTAATTATTAAATAATATGGATTTCTAGAAAGTAAGTTTGTTCAAATATTTATCGCATTTTTATGGTTTTTAACATTGCCGGTAACAGTGGCAATTCTTCAGAGAAAGTTTAGTAAATTAAAACTATTTAAAGATTACTTAAGATCACAAATAAGTCAAAATAGATTAATCAGCTTAGCTTTACTTCTAATTGAGACGAAAGTTGCTTACGAAATGGACTTAACCACTCTAATAAAAGAATTTGCCAATGAAAAAGCGAGAAAAAGGGACTTTTAAATTATAGACCTCTCAAAGCCTTTGTTACAGATAATGTTAAAAATAAAAATGCGGCAAATAAAATAAATAACAATAATATTGTAGAAAAAAAATCTTTTATTTGGTTTTGTAGTAGTAAAAAAAACAACAAAAAAGAAGCATGCATTTGTGTGTGTTTGTACGTTTTTACGTGATTCGGAATCAAGAGATAGTAGTAGTTGGAGTTGTTTGGTTGACGGTGGAGAGAATTATTTACAGGTCAGTAAAATAAAGTGCTCTTTATTTCTACAATATTTGATTTGTTGGTTTATAACATGTGTATATTTAGATAGAATCATTTTATGCTGTGAACAATGCATATTTAAATTAAATCAAAACATTTACTGTCTTTTGTGCTGGGATTTTAGTTTGTATGACGTATGACCAAAGATATATGAAATAGATATATCATATATTTTTGGTATGATTCAGGATGTGCGAAAGGGACTTGGTGACTACTAACATTTTTCTTTCCTGATTGAGCGAATATCCTAGCAAGTAAAAAAGTATAGTCTAGAGATATTAGCCCAAAATATCAACTATTAGCTGAGTAGCCTCCCGTATGGGACCTCAGTACCTTCTGGCGATGTCCAGCTACCTAACCACAAACTCTTCAGTTATTAATGTATTGTTATAAATGTAGAAGGAAAAATTTTAGTACTAAGACAGTAATTTTAATTTTTGTAGTAATTTTATTTAGTATTTGTAATTCAATGTTTGAGATCGAGAGGTTCTCTGCCGTGCTTTTTCCCCTCGTGATTTCAGGCTGAGTACGGCACTACTATTGCTTTTCTTTAAATTAATAAATTAGGAGTATTTTTCAAATTTTGTGCTTATTTTACATATCACACCTTACCTCAAGTCTCCCTAAATTTGTTATTGTCAGGCGCATTCTTGGCAAGTAAAATTATGTTGAGTGAGGTTAACAACGTAGGGCTTTCATTTATTTTGGTTTTTTTATTTTAATTTGTTAAACGAACCTGGGTAGGTATGTTTTACTACAATATAAATCTAATAGTATTTTGAGTTACCATTGCTACCAAACTAAATATTTGTTTTTTTTACAATAAAGAAAAATACCAACGTTTGGTAGTATTTTATTTCCTTAAATAAAATACAATTTTAGGTACCTAGCACGTATTTAATTTCACAAGCTTTAATTTGATACCTCATTTGTACTGTTCTTACTATAAATAATAAAATATAATCCACAACACACGAAACTCTAAGACTTTTACCGACTTTCAGTCCTTGTAGCTTAGATGCTGTTTAATTTTTTTTTAATAAACAATATATATATATTTTTATAGGATTTTCCGAGATCTACATCTTTTTCATTTAAAGTTTTTTAAAAAAATCACTTTTTGTGGGTCGAAATACGTTAAAACTGATTTTTTGTAACTTCGGCGCCATCTAACTTTTTGGAAGCAAACTACAGAAAGTTGTGCATTTGGACAAAAATGTTGAAAATCTTATGTTGAATTTTTTTTCAGACTTTTTCGCCTGCGATCAATAGAAATGGAGAAAAGTCAATTGCAAAGTTTTTTCAAAATGGCGGATGGTTCCCGAGGAGTGGGGGAAACACAAACTTGAGGCTCTTACTTTTAGACCCCCCAAAAACATATAAAAATTTTAGCCTCCTCGGATTTTTTTCGAGGTACCCCCTCTTATTTATGACAATTTAGCGGAAGCATAATATTGTATGGCAGTGGTTCCCAAACTTTTTTATTTTGCGGCGTATAAAATATGTGTTTTGCAACTTACCTACTGTATAGTAGCAAAGCGCAAGCGTTGTATAACACTTTATTTAACACCATTGTAAATATATTGGCACTAGTTACAAAACACATGAATGAAAACAACTCCAATCTAACGCTCATATAGGTTTATTATTAAACCACAAGAATACATTATTATTGAATTAAAAAAAAATCTGTGTGATGGGTGAGCTTGGTGATCTGCACACATTTTTTCAAAGCTGGGAATAAGGCTTGACACTGCCACTCTCATGTCTTGCCCCACGTTGATCTTTGAACGATATTTGCTCTTTATCACAGCTACAGCTGAAAATCCAGCTTCGCATAAATAGGATGTTGCAAAGGGGATTAGAATCCTCAAAGCTTTTAAACTTATAACCGGATATTCATTTTTGACGGATACCCAAAACTCCACTGAATCAGAAGAAGCGAATTTTGATTTTAGGCTGTTGTCGCGAGTTCAATAAGACTCTCTTCTTCTAGTGAAGTGAATTCTGGTGGAGATTGTGCATGGAAAGGATCTTGAATCCATGCAAATTTTTCGACATTTTCTTCTGTAAAGTATTTTGCAAACCATTCCGAGAGTTTCGAAAGGTGTTCAGTGAAAAGGGACAGCCAGTCTTGAGAGTTAACGAGCTCATTAGAGGCTGAGAATTTATGCAATTCTGGAAAATAATCTTGACCGCCATCTTCATTAATTTTTCTTATCCACAACTGCAGTTTTTTCCTAAATGCTGCAATTTTCTCTGATAGTTTCAAGATATGGATGTTATTGCCTTGGAGAGACTAAGGCATTCAGTTTGTCAAATATATCGCACAAATATGCCAGTTTTAGCGAAAAGTTGGGGTCCTTAAAGTATCTGGGGAGCAATTCCAGTGGGCTATCGTTATGAGATAACGATCGCTATCGCCATTATTTTCACTGTTACGGCAAAATCGCTTATTGTTAATTAAAAAGAAGGCTTGAACGGCACGCAACCCGCAATACTTTCCTAAAACAACTGTCAAATGCCGACGGTCAGTGAAGTTTGTTTACCTTTGGAACCTGCGGGGAAATTTCGCGAAAATAATCATTTTAATGAACTTTTTGCACGCAATATGGACTAAAAATCTGATCACAATGTGATGGAGGACGACCGTTATCAATTTTTGATTGATTTTTTTTTGGAAAAGCCACGTTCTTTGTGAAGAAAAATCCACATGGGCCTTGTGTGGAAGTGCCGCCAGATTTTTTGTTTGGGTAAGTACTTATACTTACTTTATCTTATGTTCTATTGTGTTCTTTTTGGTGCTTAAGGAACACTACCTACATAATGTAAACAAAAAGATATAGTTGGTCAGTTATACATTTTGAAAAGACGTGAGCCAGTGGTCAGAAAGCCGAAAAATAATTTTACAAAATATTCAAATATTATAAGAAAGAAAGTTGGAAATTAGTCAAGAATGCAGGATTCGTTTGATCCAAGGTTATTACACTGACTTTTTATTGAAAAAAATCTGACATCAACTAATATCTACCTATATATTGAGAAAAAATCAAATATAATATATTTGGACACTGACACTTGCGCGCCTATTTCTCAAGCATTGTGTTTATGCTTGTATTTTTTTGTGGTTATCGCCAAATTACTAAATATGATGCCTTGTGCAAATGATAGTAATTACAACAGAACGCATCGAGTACCTAGTTAAAGAGAGGCGGCAGATTCTGATTGCTATGCACCAACAAGCAAAAATTTTGCATCCCTTCTCATACTGTCCCCGCTTCTTCAATGATTTTCTTTTGCACAGGATAGTAGATCTTTTGAACTCCCTCCCTCTCTCCGCTATCACCATTTAAATGAATAAATGACAGACAAAAATCGTGTACCTAACTTTCGTACATTCAAATTGATTTTTCTAAAACAAATTCTGATGTAAAAATTTTCTTTTTTAAGGTTTGCTTTTAATGTTTTAATTTAATGTAAGGTTTTTTTTTAGGTCAACTGTTGAAAATCTACAAGAGCAGGACCCATGCTATACCATACTGCTCAATGTATATTGATAAATTATCCATAGAAATCAGTTTTGGTAAGTTTTCAATTCCAACACCAGATTTTAAATTTGTAGGTACACCTATTGTCAAGTAATGCAAACTATCCTAAGATTTTGTCTCATACAGTTAACTATTGTCAGGTATTATCGAGTTTTTGTACCTACACCTAAATTATTGGAGGTGTTGGCCTCTCGGTTTTAGATTCTGAGATTTAAAAATGTTTACTTAAATTTCCGATTAATAATAAGGCATGTTTAAAAAGTAAACAAAAACTTCTAGTAAATTTTACCATCCACCAATTTGGGATTAATTTGTTTCTCAATATTTTTAAAAATTGATAATTTTTGACACTTATACACTATAATTTACATGTATTGGTCAAAAAAATCAGATTTATTTTTTTTTCACTGTTTGTAAATATGTACTTACTTGCTTATCATTTAAAATTGTGGTTTCAATAAAGCCAATCTAAAATTACATACAAAGTAGCTAGCTAATAGAAGCTTTCAAAAGACCCTGTTTAATTGGTCTACTTTTTTTAAATATATTTTTTAGAGAAAAGAAAAAATTTTGTTTAAAAGTAGAGTATTGTGGTTTTTAACGAATCATCATTTTAAATATTTAACTTTTGCGTTTCTACATAATTTTAAGACCAATTTTCTCCTCTTTGTCAGAATCAAAATGCATAAAACTTTTAACTTTTCAAGCTCTCTACTGTTGATTAAATTCCTGTTTAAAAAACTCTTTTAGATTTTATCTACTGTTTTACAAAGTTTGCTAGTTATTATCAGTAAATTATTTAACCCATCATCACACAAAATTAGTAAAGTGAAAAAAATTTAAGGTGGCAAATAATTTATTAATAATAAAATGAAATTTTACTCGGAAGTCATTTTATTGGGATAATTTCAGATAATTTAATTTTTTTAACCGATATCAGAGAGCTTTTACCTCGACTCCCCCTTCCTTTGGGACGCCACTGTGTAACCATATATACCTATTTAACAAATGTTGTATAACGTTACATTTTTTATGCATAGATTTTATGGATGTCACTAATAAAAAGAATAATCAAGTAAAATTGATAATACAGTACCTAAAATGTGTTATAAAAATCTAAACATTTTACATGAAAAAGTTAGCTCATTTTTTTCTCGCACTGAAAGATCCATATCTCAATAACTGAAAGAGTCTCAAATAAAGAAATTTAATCATCAGTAGAGTATAAAAGAATAACAATATATGACAAGTTTTATTCATTTTGATTCAGGCCTAGAGGAGAAAATTAACTTTAAATTTGGCAGAATAAACAAAAAACAATAGCACATGGTATTCCTATTGTCTGAAGTATTAATTCAAGTAAACTAACTGGTTAGCTGCTTCGACTATAGATTTGCATACATCACACCTATAATAAATTACTTTAAATTTTATTTCAGATCAATAATTTCTCGTCATTCCTTTAAGAGGTATGATGAAGACATTTAAGCAGGCAGCACCCCACCCACCCTATGCAACGAAACATTTTAGCAAAATCCGGCAAAATCATATGAAGGACAAAACACATATGGTAAGCTACCTTCACATTAAAAAGAAAAAATTTTAAAATCCAAAAATTAATCTGTAAAATAAAAAAAATTAACTACTTTTTGGAAGATTTTTGTCATTTCATTGGTGAAATCCAAGGTGGAATAAAGTTTTAAGGTAACCTGTCCACAGGCTAGTTCAAAAAAAACATTAAATAACAATTGAAGAGCTTGAGGTAACTAGGAGATAAGCCACACTTATTTCGTTAATTTACAAGAAGAAGTCAAGAGTCTTTTTCCACTTGAATCCCAACTTGTTAGATTTTCTGAACTTGTTCCCTTTGTTTTCCCAAGGTTTTTAATTATTATTTATTATCTTGACAGTTTTTTTGATCGAGAATTTACATTATTTTTTCTAAATAATATATCCAGGAGTCAATTCATATTGTTTTTTTTTAACAGGCAATTTTTTTACCACCTTAGCCAGAAAGTCGTTTATCCTCTCCCTAATTTCTAAATCAAAGTGCGTTGGACCAAATTCACACAAGCATTGACCATCACTTAAGTTTCTAGTTTACCTTAAATATTAAGATGTGGGGTAAACAAAAGATAGTCAATAAAAAAAATTTCAAAGTAGAATTTAATGTAAAAGTAGACAGCAATAAAACTGGTGGCCAAAAAAACCGCGGTGCCAAAAAATTGGTGAGATATAGGGCGAGGTGATTAGAAGTTACTATTGGTGTAATTGATTGATTTTACAAACCAAACCTGAAAGCTTTCAATCTTAAGTAGCCAGTTCACTGGCTTACATTTTGAAATACATCTTATTTTTTGTTTCAGGTTAGCAGTGTCCAAGCTGATGAAAGAAAAAATGCAATCCACCAATTATTGAAATATTAGAAAACAATTTTTAATTCTAAGTAACATTTAAACCAACAAGTAAAATAAATCAGTTTTTTATCGCAAATTTTATTATTTTTTAATAGCAATGTTAAGAGTGACAAAATCAAGTCAAATAAAAATTTTTTTGTAACATAATAAATTGTTAATATTAAATTAAAAACTAGTATAAAGTATAAATCTAGCCAAAAAATTAAATTTACATAAATGCATTGTAAAAAACTTTTCATGTCAGTCAGTAAACCTTGTTAATTTAAAAATGCAGCATACATTTTAGGCCCTTTATTTGAAGTACTAAGTAGGTTTCTTAAATTATATTACTCAGCTTTACATTCATAAAGATTGATTAAAAGTATGGTATTTTCAAGTGTATTATTTATAAAAATAGGTTTCTGAGGTAAGCATTTATTTGATTATTTAGAATCTATAACTTTGAGTTATTAGTTTTTCTGGGAGCGGTAAAAATAAGTTGACAAAGCAAATATCAAAAAGGTATTAAAAATTAAAATAATTTATGCTATGTGTGTGTGGGAAGAAATATCATTTAGGTAATTTAAAAATGGATGTAAAATTATGAAGAAATATTATTTAGGTACATATTCTTTTTTATAGCAATCAGAGCTGGAAATAACTTAATACTGTACTTAACTTTCCCACCAAACCAATCTAAAGGCTCTTGAAAAAAAAACTCTGCCTTATTATAAAAAGTTTGCAATAACTTAAATTAATATGTTTAAAATAAAGTGGTTTTACAGGTGTGGCGTTGAGCAGTAACTGTGACCCACTCTTTTTCGATGACTCCCTCAAAAAATCTGCGAATTTTCATGAAGAAGTTCTAAAATCGTAGTTACAATAGGTCCAATGTTCTATAACTATCACTTAAGTTACATTTAAATTTTTTAATTTAAACAAATGTGGCCTAACAGAATTAAATAATACATTTTTATTTCTGTACTACCTATATTTTACACAACTTTTTAATTCTTTAAAAGTTATCTTCTTATTTTGTTTTATGGAAGAACGAATAACATTTAGCATACATGTACGTATATTGCATCAGTTTCTTCTGAAAGTTAGTTTCACTATGTCTATTGAACATCGAATCTTTGTCTACTTTCATCTAGTGACTTGAAAGGTTGGTCTATGTCTTACTTGAATCCATCCATACTTAATTTGTGGCCCGAGTTGTGGTACTTGATCAGAGACTTGATCCTACTAGAATGATTTTTACATGTAGCTCCATTCACATACTCTAGAATGTTATACCTAAAAAGAAGTATACATAAGTTTTATCAAAATAGTACTTATCCAAAATCTGATCATAGCTTTAATTAGTTATTTTTTATTTGGTGAACTGCAAGAATCGAAGTCAGTAGTTTTTATTTTAAATAAACTATCTTAGTAGAACTCAAAAGATATATATGGACTCAATGGTCCTTGCTAATATATGCTCACTTGTTAACTTTAAGTCCAAAATGTTGTTGTTGCATAAACTGAGCTTTAATTTGTTTAAAAAAAAACTTGAATCCTAGACATATGTTCTTGAAGCTCTTTGCATGGTTATTTAAGCATTTTTTAGCTAACAGAATAGTGCAACCGATTTTTTGTTTTAATAAAGACATTTTATGTATTAAAAACAAACAATCACCTCAACGTGTCACATTCTCGCCCACCCTGACTTTAATTTGAGTAGGTAATAAACTTCATCAAACTCAACTGGTTGGGCCATGCTTATCTATATTCTGCTATAAGGGCTTGTGTTCCCTTTTACAGAAGAGTATAAAATATAAACCCACCTTAAAAGAGCAGTCTCATAAATAGCTAGTCGGGAAGTTATGATGTACAAGTTTGGAAGTAAAATAAATATTTCCCCATAACAAAAGCTAGTTTTACTTACTGTGCTGCTCTTTGTGGGCTCCAAATATGGTGTGAACTGCAACCATCGCAGAAGAAATCATGTTAGTTTTTCTCAAACATTGTAGCACCATTATTAGTCAAAAGTTATATTTTTGTGCGAGTTTAGTTGTCAAAGTTAAATTGACACGGCCGCGGCCATTGTGAAACAACAAAACAAACCGCGGTGTTGCCGCGATAACGAATTCGCTACGTAACGATATCGGTATGAGCCACTGGAATAGCCCCCCTGGAGCTTGCATGGCCTTCCTCTTCCAGGAAAATATGGATTTCTTGATGTAGCTCGAATGTACGGGATAAGACGTTTCCACGTGAAAGCCATCGTGCACTGGAGTAATATAGCAGCGCAGTGTGTTCAGCTCCCATGTCCATACAAAGAATTTTGAATAGTCTGGTTTTTAGTGGCCTAGTTTTTATGTAGTTAACTACGTCTATGATACGTTCCAAAACCAAATTCAATTCACAGCCCAACGACTTCGATGCAAGTGCTTCCGTATGAATGATGCAATGGGTCCTCATGGCATACGGTGCTTTACTGCCAATATTGATCGAGCGCCATCAGCCGGCGTTGCCAAACATAACTCAAATTCTACCTTATCAGGAGCGACTGGAGGCGCCCCTGGTTTCTTCTCGAGGCGCCGCGGCGCACACTTTAGGAACCACTGTATATATGGAAATAATGCATATACAACTAGCATATTCTAGCAAATATGTAATCAGATTGATTTTTAAATATAATTTAGGCATATACATGTAGACTTTTGTATTTTATTATTTATACTAGCAGCCCATGTCTTTTTTCCATGAGATACTATAACGGCCCAAGTGTCGCAAAATGTGTAACGAAAATAACTTTGAAAAACAAAGAAAAAAATTCAAAATTGCGGTTGGCTTTGGCACTGTTTGGGCCGCCAGACTATAGGCGAAAAATCTACTGCGCATGCACTAACAGAACCATGCCAGTGTTGTAGTAACCTTACGATAATTAGATGGCAAGGTATTAATTTGAGTGACAGTGAAGTGAAGAAGAAGTGACAGTGACTACAACATCATCTATATGTCCGAAAACTTTGATTTTCTAAATCCTGGCGATCTACGGATTTCATTAATTTTTTGATATGTTGTGGCCCACGGTCAGAGAAGCATTTTTGATAATTGAAACATTTGTGTGTTTCTTCCGGATAAGCCACAAATCATTCTTAACTCTTTTACATTTTTTATATTTATTTAGATTAGTTGTTTTGCAATATTTCAGAAAGACCCTTAATTTTTTTAACCTGAGGAATTGTTAAGATTTTGACTTTGATAAAATTTTGATTGATGAACCCGTCAACTTTTTTTTCTCAAATTGCCAAATAAAATCATGTTTGTGGCGGATTCATAATGTCGAAACTACTTTTTTTTGGTTTTTTCGCCACTAAGTTAAGGAATTTTTTTCAAAAATATGTTAAAATCCTCTGCATAAATTCCTAAGAAAAAAATTTGTTCGTTTGTCAGTGGTTTTTAAATAAGATAAAAAATTTGCCTACACACACGTAAATCCTAACTAGAATCTGAGTACTTATCTGATGATTCGGCAGAAATTCTACTGCTGTTATCAAAGGAGTTTATTCTTTTCATTTCTTTTTTTCGATTCTTTTTTAAAAATATATTGATTTTTTGTTGTCATACAACTGACTCACTGACTGATGTATATTTCAAAGATTAACGTGACAGTTTGGTCCGTCGATAGTAGCCAACTAGGTATTGGGTGAATTTAGTAAAATTTAAAATCAAAATTATATTTGATTGAGTGTTTTCGATTTTAGATTATATGATAAAAATACAAAATTTTCATTTTAAAATATCAAGTATAAAGATTATCTTTTGACTGACTTTAAGAAAAAATACAAATTTATTTTAAAAAAACCTTTTTGAAAATCTTGTTTTAAAATTGGAAGCCAAATTGTATTTATATCAACTGATATGCTAGCTATGCATTCATCTTCATTAAGATAGATGCAAGCTGCTTTTTTGATTTTTTGTTTAATTTTGTCTGTTTTTTTTTGTAATATACTGGTTTGTCCCCACATTACTCTATGATCATTTTCAAAAGATTGTTGGCAAATTTTAGACCTCTCCCAGTCTCCCCTTCTGAGGTACCTCTTATGGTCATTTATTCTAACTTCAAGAGGCCTTGAAGTTTCTTCAATATAAAATTTACCAAAATCTTCCATAAAAATATTACTCATTAGAGGAGAAAGTGGAGAGCCCATTGCCATCCCCCAAAATCCCGTTAAAAAAAAACACTTCCACTGAAAATATGTGTTTTTTATGCATAATGTGAGAGGTTCCAGAATAACATTGACGCTAATCATTTTCTAATCGATGTCTTACTATAGAAAGGCTTTTATCTACAAATATATTTGTGAAAAGGCTTACCACATCAAAACTCACCATCAAGTGATATTTTAAAATAAAATTTTTATATTTTTATAATGACAACAGACAGATTTTTTAGAAAAAAGAATTGAAAAAAAAATATCTGCCGAAACGTCAGATAAGTACTTAGGTTCTAGTTAGGATTTGCGTGTGTGTAGGCAAATTTTTTATATTATTTTAAAAACCACTGACAAACGAACAAATTTTTTTTTAGGAATTTACGCAGTGGGTTTTAAGATATTTTTGAAAAAAATTCCTTAACTTAGTGGCGAAAAACCCAAAAAAAGTAGTTTCTTAAATTGCCAAAGTCAAATTCTAACAGATTAAGGTCACTAAATATTAAAATTTTAACTGAAAGGGTGACCTCAACTGAGTGATTTCCTAAAAACGACTGACCTAAACATCAAAAATGTTAAGAGTTTAAAGACATTTTCTGGCTTACCCGGAAGGGTCACCAAAAATGCTTCTTTGAGGGAGGTAAAAAATATTAAAAACTAAAAGAAATCGGTAGATCGCCAGGATCCTATGTATCCAGTGCGATGTTCTTTACAGAAAAGATTTATTCCCTCACCCTTTGCTCTCTACGCCACAAATCTTTTCTGTTTCATTTTATTTAATTGTATTTATTTGTTATAATATGGACAAATCATCTCCAACCGCAAGTTTAACCTTACTCGAGGGTTTCAATCCACAAGGTGAATCTGTTACACGAGGATATGGCGGCCAAGTACCGAACCCACTTCCTGAGAAATCTCGGCATCGTAGAAAAGTTTACATTTTTGATGAGGTGTGGTAGTACACACAAGGGTGCACATAGAAGCCAATGGGGCTTTCGATTCGTGAGTCTTAGCTTTAGCTTGAGGCATTAAACAAACAAAATATGAAAAAATATAAATTGGTCCACAAAACCACTAATTAAGGGAAGCACTTACCGGAACATGGGTGTCGGTGGAGTCTGGGGTATCCCTCTTCGTGTCTTGCAGGTCTCTTGTTAGTGAAGGGTGTTTTGCAGGGACAAACACGTGCGAAAAATCACTTTTGAACATTATTATTGCAAGTGCCCCAAGGTGTAGTTTTGTGGGGTACAAAATTAAACATATAAATATACCACGAAATTCGAAGACATAAACTACCAAGGATTAAGACTTGAATCTGCCTTCATATATATGTATATAAAAATAATTAGAATGTAATGCCAATGCGGATTGAACATTTCCACCCACCAAAACGCAAAAAAAAAAATAAAACAAAATTCCAAAGTTTAATCTAAATATTTTTACAGGTGCGATTAGTTCGTGGGCAAAGGACAAAGTTTTACTACTGGTCTTTGCAAGACTCCATGGGGAGTTCTAATTGTGGCTACTCTTACTACTCCGTCGTTCCCAGGGTGCAGACTAATAACTCTAGCCATGTCCCATTGGTAGGGCGGCCTTTGCTCATTCTTTATAAGAACCAGTGTACCCAACTCAATATTTTTGTTGGAGTGTATGCAGGTATTCATGTTGGCACAGTTGCCAGAAATCGGCTTGCATGGGTTGAATCAACTGCCATCTACAAAATGCATCGAATTTTCAAATGTGATAAAGTCGTTGGGGTCGTTACTGACAGAGCAGACGGACTTGACGCCGGCTTCGGCTAAACCATTAAGATGTGGGGCTCCTGGAGGGTTGAATCTCCAACGAATGAACACGTCTTGGGCAGCTGACTAGAAGTACTCCAGAATCTCTCTATTTTCCCCCACAAATGAGGTTCCTTGATCGCTAAAAATCTTGGATACCCGAGCACGTCTAGAGACGAAGCGTCTGAAAGCAGTAATAAAGGCTTCAGATGTCAAATCTGATACCAGTTCTAGGTGAATGGCCTTTATCGCATAGCAAACAAAGACACAAATGTAGAATTTTAATTTTACGGCGTCCCGTACTCTATGTAGTACAATAGAGATTGGTCCAGCGTAATCCAAACAATACTTTTAGTTGAGATACCCGTACAGGGGGTAAGTCAGCCATAACTGGATGGTATGACTTGGGTTTGCAGCGAAAACAGCGTATGCAATATGAAAGACTCTTGTAAATTGCAGATCGAGGAGACAAAATCCAATATTGCTGGAGAAGCAAGTATTGCAGACTTTTGACTCCCGCATGAAGATGTTTGTAAGTCGATGAGACTTTGGAAGTAGCAAAGGGTGTTTCTCAGTGTAGCATAAACTTGAGTGTTTAATTCTGCCACCCATCTTTCTCGTCCATAAACAAAGCTAATTTTCGATACAGGTTTGGAGGAACCTGATTCGTCTGAATGAGATCACAAACAGATTCAAACTGAGTGAGAGCATTTTCAATCTCAAATGAAGATATCGCTGGGTCCAAATTCTTTTCCTGAGCACCCATTTTTTTATGATTATAAACAAATCGAAGTGCCCAGACAACAAGGCGTAGAATTTTGAGCTCCAACCTAGCGGCGCAGGGTTCAGAGATAAAGTTATAAGGTGCTCCCGTTGTCAAGCAAAATACGAGCCTTTTGATAGTTCCACCAAATGTCTTTAATTTCTACCACGGCCGTAGAAAGCAGGGTAGTTTTTGGGTTGAACTTAACAAAGTAGAGCCAACTAGATTTATATTAGTATGTCGAACTATGGGCTCGGTAGCAGGAGAGGGAGTGGATGCGGGTCCAGCATGACTTGCAGTAGAGGTCTGCTCTGTCTAAGAATTAGACTCTGAATAGAAATGAAGTAAAATTTGTAATGACAGTAGCATCAGTGGCAAAGGCAGATGCAGGTTGACGTGATTTATTAAAAGGGTTGGATTTTTGGTTTTCAGAAACACTAGGAGTAACGAGCTGCACAGATTCTAATGCTTTACAGTAATCTTCAACAAATTCCGATAACTGTATATAAGTTGGTATTTCTATAGATCGAAATTCCTTTTCAAAATCTGTGCGAGTCGTTATTTCTAGTTTGGGAAGCAACAACATTAGGAACAAAAAATCCCACGATTTTGTATCAAATTCTAATGACTTAAGAGCTCCCAGGTTTTCAGAAAAAGTATGGTCTTATTGGTACATAAGGTCGGGATAGCCTAACTCGGCACTATTTTTGACAGTTCCGCGCGAAGGTTGAAAGGTTTCTGACATTTTTGTCACATATCATCTAAACATGCTCATATTGTGCCATTCTTAAAGTTGACAAATTAAAGTTAAGGCCGTCCTTTATTAAATGCAGGTACAAACATTATGAAAGTCGACATTATTTTGATAGCAAAGATGACATATTTAGACAACAACAATGTCAGAATCCTTTTAAACTTCGTGCAGAATTGTCAAAAATAGTGCCATCTTTATTAAAGTCAGGCTATGCCGACCTTGTGTACCGATAAGTCCCTAATGTCTATAAGGCGACGAATTTCCTTAGCACACGCCCTTTTTACTCTAGGAGCACTAAAAATTTCATTATAATGCCGAGTGGCCTCTAAGCGTTTATTTTGGTTTCTTTTTAAAATAGCTTCGTAGGCAATAAAATAGTTGTTATCTGTAATGGGAGTGCCTTTTATTAAATTCTTGGCTTCCTCTTGAAGGGCAAGGTACAAGTGATGAAATTTGAGAACATCGGTGATGGTAGTATTATGATAAACCATACTATTCAAAATTCCAATTAGGCCAATTTTTATGGTTGCCATCAAAAGTAGGCACATTAAGCTGCTGGAGTCTAGCCTCTGATAGCTTAACATTTGTATCAACCATTGAGGAATTCAAAACATTACTAGCAGGGTTGTCCTCTTGATAGATTTTTTGTTTAATAGCCTTGTCAGCCTCAAGTCTAATTTGATCATGCGTCTCAAAGTCAGAATCATCAGCCAACATCATAATAAATAAATTATGAGCTGCTTTAAAATCTTGAATCATACCGTCGCATTCTTCAGCGCGGACTAAAAATGCAAGTTTTAAAGAAGTTATGGTAGCTACTTGTTTACCAATATTATCGGTTTCTTTTAACCGATTGTAGGCTGATGTTCGCTTCATTTGCGCATGATTAAACGGCATCGTGGATTAAAGTTAAAACAAAAAAAAATGTATACAAAAATATATAAAAATTGTTCTCAACTCCAATAAAAACGTACCAAAAAAACACTTTTTTAATGCTTATGACCTCAACAAAATACACAATCGTATTATTTTGTTTTTGAAGTATCAAAATATACTAAGAGACACTTTTAAATTATTAGTACGTTGCTCTTAATAATGAATAAATTTTTGGCAAATTTACTCAAATAATCTATTCCCTATTAATTGCACATGAATACGAATAGCGTCATTCGTAAATGAATAGGAATTTTATATGATGTAAAGATTTTCGTTTGGTGAGGGAACTAATCCGAGGTAACCTCAGTTTAATTTAGATAAAATGCCTCGGATTTAGTTTTTTTATCATGGTATATTCGTTTGACCAGCAAAGTGATCTGAGTTCATCTTTTCAAATCATTTCCAGGCTAACTTCATTGGGGGAGTTATTATAAGTACGCATTTTTCTCGGGAAATGCAAGAGCAGGGCCGTTATATCATCTCATAGAGGAGAAAGAACTCGGAACAATTTATCCAATTATTATAGTAGGAGATCTTTTACCTTCATTTCACTCCTTTTTGGCGGACTGATCTTATAGTCGTCGACTTTGATTTCACCCCCTGGCATGCAGTTCATCAGTTGAATTATCATTCTACAGGATTGTCTAATCTCTTCCATTCGCATTGCATACCTAAAATCACGGTAGACGGTATGATACTATTTATGCCAAATCATACACTGACGTCAATACGAAGTTTTGTTAGCGTGCTCGATTGAGAGAATGAGTTCACTGCATTGATATATTTTATTTGAAACCGTAAGGAACAGAAATATTCTCGATGCGCTTGCGCTCCCAAATGAATACGATTAATGATTGAGAGATTGCCTTCTACGATACCAACACACAACTTGTGCAAGTACTACTTTGTTAAAAAAAAAAACAAAAAAAAGAAGTTAAAAAACCTCCAAATCAGTTACATTAACCGAAAAGAATCTAAAAAGAAAAGATCTTGGGTGGAAATAACGAAAATTCAAACTTAGATAAGCATCCCACAAGGAACACACAAAGGACCAAAGCGAAAAGAGAAATGATTAAGCGATGTTTCATTCTGGGCAACCAGCGTGAGCTCGTCAATGGTTCCACTGGTCACCCTCCCCATACATCAGTAAACAATATCATACACTTTGATTTCCAACTTTGAATTACCCACAAATAGGCATCGTTCCGCACTGGTACTTATCCAAGTTACCTGATACGGATTCGTCCTGGCGTGTTAATATTTCCAATAAGATTATGCTCCTAAGGCAACTAAAAAAACAAAAAAGAAGTTATAAAACCTCCAAATCAGTTACATCAACCGAAAAGAATCTAAAAACAAAAGATCTTGGCTGGAAATAACGAAAATTCAAACCTGGATGAGCATCCCACAAGGAACACACAAAGGACCAAAGAGAAATTATTAAACAATGTTTCGCTTTGGGCAACCAGCGTGAGCTCATCAGTGGTTCCACTGGTCACCCTCCCTATATATCATTGATGATGATGTATGGGGAGGGTGACCAGTGGAACCATTGACGAGCTCACGCTGGTTGCCCAGAGTGAAACATGGTTTAATCATTTCTCTTTTTGCTTTGGTACTTTGTATGTTCCTTGTGGGATGCTCATCTAAGTTTGAATTTTCGTTATTTCCACCCCAAGATCTTTTCTTTTTAGATTCTTTTCGGTTGATGTAACTCATTTGGAGGTTTTTTTAACTTCTTTTTTTTTTTGTTTTTTTTTTTAACAAAGTAGTACTTGTACAAGTTGTGTGTTGGTATCGTAGAAGGCAGTCTCTCAATCAATAATCGTATTCATTGGGGAGGTCCTTTGTGTGTTCCTTGTGCGATGCTCAGCCAGGTTTGAATTTTCGTTATTTCCACCCAAGATCTTTTGATTTTTGTTTTTAGATTATTTTCGGTTGATGTAACTGATTTGAAGGTTTGTTAACCTCTTTTTTTGTGTTTTTAATTGCCTTAGGAGGATAATCCTATTGGAAATATTAACACGCCAGGACGAATCCGTATCAGGTAACTTGGATAAGTACCAGTGCGGAATTATGCAAAATGTGGGCAAAATTTTTCAGAAACTGTATCTGGGGGGGGGGCAAAGTTGACCGTGGTTAAAACAATTACAGGAGAAGTTGTTTGTCTGTTTTAAAAGTACAGATTCTATTTGTTCTGACAGTGACCTCAGCTCAGAAAATGTCGAAGTGAAGTACTTTTTGGCGTCAAATAAATATCCAAATTGGCTGAACTTTGAATGGAAGACACATAAGCGCAAATTTCTTTCTAACGCCCCCAATTCGAAATATTTAAACATTTGAATCGGTGGCCTTAGAAAAATTTTTTAGCTTATTCGGCAAAATATCAAAAAAAGTGCTCCAATTGGCCGTGTTTTAGTTTTTACAATTTGTACCTCCCATTCAAAGTGCAGTCGATTCTGATGACAGAAAAAAAAGAATCTCTACTACTAAGAATTAACAAAGGGATGAATTCGGATTATTGGATAATTTTAAATAACTAACCATAACCTACCTGTCATAAACGTCACCATTTTTACCAACTGGGACATCAAAGTCTAACTCATCATAAACTTCGTAAGGCTGCGTTTTACGCATGTCCCATTTTACCCCGGAAGCTCTAATCATAGGCCCTCTAAAAATATATTTTGGGAAAATAATGTCCATTTTACAAGCTTTTATTTAACTTAACACATATCCGATCGACTTCAAATTTGTCATGCTTATATAGATGCGGTGAAAAGACAATAATATAGTGTGGTGAACTCGAGGGTGAACTTGACAGCTCCCCCCTATTCGAAGGGGGTGAAGGGGGTACAGTTGAAGTACGACCGATTCGTTGAAATTTGGTGTGTGGGGACATTTGGGAACGGCGATATCTAATTTGTAATCAGATTTTAAAAATTAAATATGGCGGATTCAAGATGATTTTTGATTTGATTGATTTTTGGTAATATTTTGCTAACCAATTTTAACTTACATCCGACTGCCTTCAAATTTGGTATACGTTTATAGTTTCGGTGACAATACAATAATATGGTATTATTAGGCACCCCCTCAACCCTTACGAGAGGAGTGAAGCGGGAAAAACACATAAGTTTTTCCGATTTCAACCAAAATTGGTATACGGGAGTTTTTGGGGATCAGGAATACGAACTTTTGATCAGATTTTGAAAATCTAATATGACGGATTCAAGATGAACGATTTTTGTCAAGTTTTGCTAACCAATTTTAACTGACTTATACACATCCGATTGTGTTCAAATTTGGTTTGCGTTTATAGTTTCGGTGACAATACAATAATATGTTATTATCAGGTACCCACCTCCCCCTAACAAGAGAAGTGGAGGGGGAAAAGATTTAGTTTGCTCGATTTCAATCAAAATTGGCATATAGGGCCCGGATTTTTTAGAAAGGAGATTATGAATATTTGATCAGATTTAAAAATTTCAATAAGGCGGATTCAAAATAGATGATTTAGGGTACAAATCTAAAAATTAAGGGTGTGTGTTCAAATTTGGTATGCGTTTAATTATAGTTCCAGTGGCAATACAATAATATAGTATTATCAGGTACCCATCTCCCCCAACGAGGGAAGTGGAGGGGTAAAAAGATTAAGTTGGTTCGATGTTAATCAAAATTGGCATACAGGGGTTTTTCGGGAAAGGAATATTAATTTTTGATCAGATTTGAAAATCAGATTCAAAATGAACGATTTAGAGTCCAAAAATTAAAAAATAAATTTTTAATAAAAGAAGCTTTTAAAGAACAAGCTTTTATTAAATGCACTAAGAAGTAGAAAATAATTTTTCTTTATCATTAAATTATATTATTTATTAAATTATCAATAAAAGCTATTAAAAATTTTAACTTCAGGCATCACATCTTTGTTCGTATATCGGTCACATCGACGATTCACCACCACCAATTTATTACTTTATAACCTAAGGACATATTCAAAGGCTTGACAAGCATGACAGTCTCACCTGTTCTCAGCTTTTTTAGATGAAAGCATTATGTTTTTCATTCCAATAGAAGAAGAATGCAGTTATTCTTTTGTTGTTCGCTTTGTGACCGTAAAGTTAAAATTTTTAATTTACGCCCATCGCCTTTATTATGGTATCAGAAAAGATTGTTCTTTAAAAGTTTTTTTTAATAAAAATTTATCTATTTTTAAAATCTTAACTTAGTAAAACTTAATTTTACGAAGAACGTTGTCTAAAAGAATTTTTTTTAGTGATTTTCGCCTTTAAACTAAAAACTAAGGAAAGCAATAGTGAAAAATAACTTCTCCGTTTGTCAGTCACATCTATTGCACATTTGTTATAAAATTAAAAAGTTATCAGTAGTGTGGCTCCTTAACCTATAATACAGATTTCCGACACCCTAATACAACACATTTTAAAAACTTATTTTTTGTATTGCAGATATATCCTAAATTTCGCTGTCTTTTTAAAAAATTTAAACATTTTCTTTAAAACTGGCTCCCTTTCTGAAAAATTTTGCTTGGAGCCCTCAAAAAATTGTTTTTCTTTGGGAGGTTGTGTGTACTGGTACACAAAACTTTAGTGCAATATTTATTAAGGCTGAGCGCTTTCGGTCAAACATAATTCTATTTCAGATCAGCAAACACTTCATACACAGAGAAAACCTGTTGTAGTTTGCGCTAAAATTACTCAACTGTTATTTAGTTTTTTATAAGACTATGTTCTTGTAGTTACTGGGTGCACTCATTTATTTATTTTCTAGACTGTGTCTGTCAAAAACTACTATGTTGGGAATTTGGAACCTTTGGTTGCACTAAAACAAAATTATGATTGTTTTCCACAAACCAAAACTACACTTTTTTGCACTCGACGCGCGTTTCGCTAACAACGTTAGCATCATCAGGAGACGATAAACAATGAACTAAATAAATCTACGCTCTATCTTATATACAATCCTTTAGTGGGCGGAGATAAGACTAATAAATTGTGATTGATCACGATTTTCAATCCTACCTCCCCTCAACCAAAGAATAAAGTGTACTAAACGGGATAGGTCCTCTATCTTTATTTAAACTATTTCTGGATTTAATGATTTCCATACTTTCATATACATTCAAAAGTCTTTTGTTTGGTACACTTTTTAGAAGTTTTAGGTTATCTAATGTGAATCTATGATTGTTTTCAAAAGCATGCTCGGCCACACTTGACTTTTCTGTTCTTCCGTATTTTAAGTGTGCTAAGTGTTCTTTAAAACGTGTTTGAATAGAGCGTCTCGTTTGGCCAACATATTTTTTATCACAATCCATGCAACTAATTTCGTAAATTCCACTTTTTTCTAGAACTGTAGTTTTATCCTTGGGATTTCCTAGTAAGCTTCTTATTGTGTTACCGGATTGATATACTAATTTAAGACCGGTGTTATTAAATACTTTCTGTAATCCTTTCGTATAATTAGGATTATACGGAATTGATACAAATTTTGAGTCGCAGGTATCTTTTTGTCTGAAAAAGGTAGAATTCCGAAAGGTCTTTTGAAAAGAATGTCTATTTATCAGCTTATTTATTAAGCCTTCGTCGTAACCGTTTTCGCCAGCTATATTCCTAATCCTATTCTTTTCTGCTTCAAATCTTTCTTTGTTTAAGGGGAAATTTACTAATCTATATGTTAAAAAGTGCAAACTTGCAAGCTTATGTTGTAAGCAATGAAAAGAGTCATTTGGAATATACCTGTTGGTGGCCGTGCCTTTTCTGTATAGGTCAAAGTCCAATTTATTTTTATTTCTTATAACTAAAGTGTCTAGAAATGGCAGTGTACCGTTGTTCTCTGTTTCATAAGTAAATTTAATAGTGGGAAATTTGTTATTTATTTTTTCCATAAAATTTTCAACACTAGTTACTTTAGTGTTGAATACTGCAAACACATCGTCTACATACCTGAACCATACTCTGGGGAAATACTCAAATTCTTTACTTATATCTGATTCAAATTTGCTCATAAATAGGTTTGCGATAAAAGAGATTATTTCGAAAGGGTAGATAACCTAATAAAAAATGGACCCTACAAACAAGTCCCAAAGAACCCCTTACCAAAAATGATTAACGAAGTAAAAAACACAATTAAAAAATGTAACAATATTATTACTGATAATATTAAATATAAACTACAAGTAAGCAATCCCACTATGCCCAAACTGTATTGTCTTCCGAAAATCCACAAGCCTGGAAAATCGGTTAGACCTATAGTTTCTGCTGTAGGATCACCTACTTACAACATTTCGAAATGGCTAGCAAACGAGTTTGAAAATTTACCGATAAAGGAAAAAGGTTTTTCTGTTCAAAATTCCCTTGAATTTATCAACAAAGTTAAAGATATTTCACTCCAAGAAGGTGAAATTTTAATCTCGTTTGATGTTAGTTCGTTGTTAACAAAACTCTGCATGAATCAAAATTACTTTCAATATAAAAATAACTACTACCAGCAATTAGAAGGAACCACAATGGGTAATAGTTTATCACCTTTTATCGCAAACCTATTTATGAGCAAATTTGAATCAGATATAAGTAAAGAATTTGAGTATTTCCCCAGAGTATGGTTCAGGTATGTAGACGATGTGTTTGCAGTATTCAACACTAAAGTAACTAGTGTTGAAAATTTTATGGAAAAAATAAATAACAAATTTCCCACTATTAAATTTACTTATGAAACAGAGAACAACGGTACACTGCCATTTCTAGACACTTTAGTTATAAGAAATAAAAATAAATTGGACTTTGACCTATACAGAAAAGGCACGGCCACCAACAGGTATATTCCAAATGACTCTTTTCATTGCTTACAACATAAGCTTGCAAGTTTGCACTTTTTAACATATAGATTAGTAAATTTCCCCTTAAACAAAGAAAGATTTGAAGCAGAAAAGAATAGGATTAGGAATATAGCTGGCGAAAACGGTTACGACGAAGGCTTAATAAATAAGCTGATAAATAGACATTCTTTTCAAAAGACCTTTCGGAATTCTACCTTTTTCAGACAAAAAGATACCTGCGACTCAAAATTTGTATCAATTCCGTATAATCCTAATTATACGAAAGGATTACAGAAAGTATTTAATAACACCGGTCTTAAATTAGTATATCAATCCGGTAACACAATAAGAAGCTTACTAGGAAATCCCAAGGATAAAACTACAGTTCTAGAAAAAAGTGGAATTTACGAAATTAGTTGCATGGATTGTGATAAAAAATATGTTGGCCAAACGAGACGCTCTATTCAAACACGTTTTAAAGAACACTTAGCACACTTAAAATACGGAAGAACAGAAAAGTCAAGTGTGGCCGAGCATGCTTTTGAAAACAATCATAGATTCACATTAGATAACCTAAAACTTCTAAAAAGTGTACCAAACAAAAGACTTTTGAATGCATATGAAAGTATGGAAATCATTAAATCCAGAAATAGTTTAAATAAAGATAGAGGACCTATCCCGTTTAGTACACTTTATTCTTTGGTTGAGGGGAGGTAGGATTGAAAATCGTGATCAATCACAATTTATTAGTCTTATCTCCGCCCACTAAAGGATTGTATATAAGATAGAGCGTAGATTTATTTAGTTCATTGTTTATCGTCTCCTGATGATGCTAACGTTGTTAGCGAAACGCGCGTCGAGTGCAAAAAAGTGTAGTTTTGGTTTGTGGAAAACAATCATAATTTTGTTTTTGTGTCAAAAACTAGTTTAGGGACTTTTCCTTTATGTAACGTTGGCAAAACTGCACTAAAAAAATATGGCCGTTGCAATGTAGAAATAAAAGTTTTTCAAAAGTTTTTTTATAAATGTAAAGCTTCAATAAAGAAATTATAAAAAGTATTTTTGAAATTAGTCGTAATTTCCCATCCAAAATATAAGAGGTTATGGGCCAGAAACGCTAATATTGTTGGTAAAAGATAGAAGAAAAAAAAACAAATTTGGAGGGAAAAATATTGATCAAAGGATTTTGGGAAAATTGGAAAAATGAATCAGTCGAAGGCATTGTGTGTTGAATTACTAAATGAGACCAACTACCACGTATGGAAATTCCATGTAAAAATGTTGCTAGTAGAAAATTTATGCTCGGAAAACTGTGAGAAAGAAATTGATGTATCTACCTTGAGTGCCGATCAAAAGAAGAATCATGTAAGGTTGGGCAATAAAGCAATGTCTATTATTGTGCAATATGTACAAGATGGGCAGTTGGAGTGGCTAAGAAATAAGACAACAGCTTATGAAATGTGGCGAGCATTGGAGGAAAGGTATGAAAAGAAAGGGTTGCCGGGACAGGTTTATTTGAAGAGAAAATTGATGTCTTTAGAATTGAAAGAAAATGAAAATCTAGAAAAACATGTTTTGGACTTTGAGGATGTTGTACGACAACTAGATGCTGCAGGTGTTGCTATTACTGATGTTGACAAAACTGTAAATTTGTTATTGATGCTACCAAAATCCTACAGCACACTAGTAGCAATTATAGAAAACACAGACAACTGTACATATGAGATGGCTCGAACTAAGCTTATGTCTCAACACGAGAAACGCATGTTATTTAATAAGAAAGGTCAAAACAACAACTTAACAAATCAAACAGCATTTTTTACAACCACCAATAAAAGTTGTTATGTTTGCCGAGGCAACCATCTGATGAGAGATTGCCCACAGAAAAATACTCAGAGAGGATATTATCGAGGAGGTCATAATAATATGAGGGGTTATGGTTCAAGTTATAGAGGAGAAAACAGACAAAGTAATGGAGAAAACAGACAAAGTTATGGAGAAAACAGACAAAATTATGGAGAGAACAGACAAAATTGTGCAGAAAACCGACAAAATCATGGAGAAAAAAAATTATAGAGAAAGAAATAAAAACTGTGGCGAAAATCGAGGATATTTTAGAGGAGGATATGGTCGTGCATATGGTGGAATTTCTGGAGATTTCAGGGATGGTTTTAGAGTCAATTATAGAGGAAATTATGGAAATGGAAATCATAGCGTTAACTATGGACAAGAGAAGACAGAAAGCGAAGAATCAGAGCAAGGGAACAGCGTGGAAAATACAGATAGAAGTGTTGCGTTTATGAGACACTTAGATTATAAGGAAAAAGAGGTGTGGATAATAAATATAATATATAAATGGGGATATTTTGCATTTTTATATAGATTCAGGTTGTAGAGACCATATGGTTAATGATAAATCCTATTTTTCTGATTTGATCATGTTAAAAGAACCAAAGAAAATAGCAGTAGCTGAGGATAACACTTATTTACAAGTAGTAGGTATTGGAAATATTGAAGCTTTTTCTTTTGTTAACAATGAAAAAATTAATTTTACACTAAAAAATGTATTTTAGGTAGAAAATTTAAGAAAAAACTTGCTTTCGCTTAAAAAATTAGATTTAGCAGATGTCTCAGTGATTTTTAAAAATGGAGGGGTAAAGTTGGTTGACAAAGACAAGAGTATTTTAATAACCAGGAAAATTAATAATCTATGTGAAATTTCGTTCAATATTTCAAAATCAGAATGTGCAGAAAATGACTTCATGAGATTGCATAAACGAAGGGGTCATATAGGACTTTCAAATTTAAAACTGCTCATACAAAAACAGCTGGTTGATGGCATCGAAAACATTAAAATTCGAAATGTCAATTTTTGTGAAGCATGTGTAAATAGAAAAATTTGTAAAAAAAATTATCCATTCTGATTTGCGTGGCCCGATAACACCTGAAACAAAAAAGGGGTTTAAATACTTTATAACTTTTATAGATGATTTTTCTGATTTTACGATGGTATATCTGATAAAAAGTAAGAGTGAGTTGTATGAAAAATTTAGAGGGTATGTGTGTGAGGTGTAATCTATGCATAATGCGGTAATGGCCGGGAATATATCTCGAATAATATTGTTGACTATTGTAAAGCGAATGGCATTATTTTAGATTACATTATAACTTATACACCAGAGCAGAATGGAAAAGCTGAGAGAATTAATAGGAGCTTGGTTGAGAGAGCGAGAACAATGATGGGTGAGTCTAAGGTATCAACAGAATTTTGGGGGGAAGCTATAAGGTTTGCGAACTATGTTTTGAATAGATATCCAAGTGCTGGATTAGAGAGTGTGCCTGCGGAAATATGGTATAAAAAGAAAATAGATATTAAAAATTTGAGAAAATTTGGATGTACTGCATACAGTCACAATCCCAAATAGTTTAGGGACAAATTTGACTCAAAAGCTAAAAAATGTATTATGGCGGGCTACAATCTGACAGGATGTTATGGGATTTAGAGAAAAATAAAATAGTTTTGGCAAGAGATGTAAGATTTGATGAAAATACCCTTTATTATAAGACACACTATAATTATGTAAGTAACTTTCCTGATGTAGACATTAACTCAAGTATGACAGAGAATTTGAATGGCAAAGAGAAACAAAATGAGACAGAAACAGGGAGAAATAAACGTAATTTAAAAGTACCAAATAGATTTGATGATTTTGGGATGTATATGGCATTTAACGCAAGTAATTTTATGAATAATGTTCCTAAAAGCTTTCAGGAATTAAACTATAGAAATGATAAGAAAATGTGGCATGAGTAGAGAACTTGAATCGATAGAAGAGTATGAAACGTGGCTTGAAGTATTTAGAAAAACCAGAAAATGTTAATATTTTAGATATTAAATGGGTACATATAGGATGGGGCACAAAATTCCGTACTTTTTGGATAAGCTATAGCTTTTGACATAAGTGCTCGATTTTTAAAGATATTGGTTTTTTTAGAAAGATAGAACGTGATACTTTTTCGATTCAGTTGAAAATTTAAAATTTCTTGAAAATCTAAGATGGCGGACAGTTTAAAAAAAATGTGTAATTTTCACCCCACCTGAAAAAAAATATGTGCGACAATGAACAAACATTGTTTATGTGTATATTCACGTATCATTTAATTAAATCGGTTGAGAAATGAAAAAGTTATAAGCTTCTATATTATGCTCGAGATTCTGAGTGTTTCGGCCTAACATTGGAAAAAAATCACAAAATTAGGTACATATTTTTTCAATTACTATGACTTAAAAATATTGTTTGTTCAAAATTTGCCATTAAAAAAAATTCAGGATGGCGGATAGTTTTAAAAAGAGTTAGATTTTACACGCCTTATTTTTTTTTTCAGTAAGGCACTGGACAAAATATAAATTTGTATTTCCAAATCTCCATTTTTTCTTCGTATATCGAGGTATCACCCAATTAAATCGGGACAAAAAATAAAAAAGTAATGGTTATTTACATTCTTAGTGTTTTCCTTAATTAAATAATTAGGTTAAAAGATATAGCAAAGGGAAAATGTATGTAATTTTGAATTTTTTTTTTCAATGCGAAGCCAAAACACTCTTAGTCAAAAATCTTTATATCGTTTTTATTTTCCAACTGATTTAATTAAATGATACTTCTATTTACACGGAAACTATGGGCGTTTGTACTAAAAGCTTTAGAGTTTGTTCGTAGTCGCACATAAATTTTTTTCAGGGGGGGTGAAAATTACACATTTTTAAAAACTGTCCACCATCTTGAATTTTTTAGAAGTTTTAAATTTTTAACCGAATCGAAAAACTCTCTCGTTTTATCTCTCCAAAAAGCCAATATATTTCAAAATCGAGTAATTAAGTCAAAAGTTATAGCCAATTTTGTGGCCCACCCTATACATATAAAGACATGGATGAGAATGAAAATAAGTTCAAAGCAAGGTTGGTGGTAAGATGATTTGCACAAGAAAAATATGTGCATTTTGATGACATTTATTCCCTAGTAGCAAAAATGGTAACTGTTAGAGCTCTTTTAATAGTTGGTAACCAACTTATATATCATTTTCAGCAACTTGATGTTAAAACTGCTTGTTTTAACGGGGTTCTAGAAGATAATATTTATATTTATCCAACAGAGGGCATATGTTTAGCAAAAAATAAAGTGTTCAAGTTGAAGAAATCATTGTATGGGCTTAAACAGTCATCAAAGTGTTGGAATGAGGAAATAAACAAATTTTTGCTTGGGATTGGATTTCGCAGGTCTGAGAATGATTTTTGTTTGTATGTGTGGGATTCGGATTCTGGAAAAGTGTACCTGTTATTGTATGTTGATGATATTGTACTGGGATGAAATAAAGCTAAAATTAATGAATAAGTTTAAGATGAAAGATAAGGGTAAATTGAGACATTTTCTTGGATTAGAGGTAGATTGTGATAGAGAAGATGGTATTTAGAAAATTAATTAAACGAGATATACTGAAAGCATTCATAAGCGTTTTGGAATGGAGAATTGTTATCCTTCATATACTCCAATTGAAAAAGATTTAAATCTTGAGATGTGTGATTACATTAATGCAACAAAACAACCATTTAGGGAACTTGTGGGTTGCTTAATGTACCTTATGTTTAAACACATTAGCAATAAGCACACATTTTGACAAAAAGTTTACCTGGTGTATTATTTAATAAATTTAGAAATTGTTTTAGCGTAAGGATTTTAGCGAAGGGGGGTGTTGTAGTTTGCGCTGAAATTACTCAACTGTTATTTAGTTTTTTATAAGACTATGTTTTTGTAGTTACTAGGTCAACTCATGTATTTATTTTCTAGACTGTGTCTGTCAAAAAGTGGTTGGAAAAATTGCACTAAAAAAATATGGCCGATGCAATGTAGAGATAAAAGTTTTTCAAAAGTTTTTTTATAAATGTAAAGCTTGAATAAAGAGATAATAAAAAGTATTTGTGAAACAAATGCAGTAGCCGTAATTTCACATCGAAAATATAAGAAAACCAAAGAACAAAACAGCAAATTGAACCGATCCCTTTCTCCCCTTTCTTTTATCAGTTAAAACACAACAAAAATTAAGCCTTAAGTTTTGCGAACAAAAGTAAACACAAAATTTAAACTTATTATTTACTAGTTAGCTAGCCGAAAAAAAACTAACGTCATTTCGTACACGATTTATTTTGATTGTAATAGACAGCTGGAATGGTAAAAACACAAAAATTACAAGTCGGCTACTCCAGACCGGAGAACAAGAAGGAGGTGGTCATTTGTACGGCCGCAGAAGCGCATTAGGCAGCGTATCTGACTGCCGCACGGAAGGTCCCGAGTTTGAATCCCGGCTAGGTGCATGGATATTTTGTGTTTGTCTTTAACTTTGCAAAAACTTCGTGCTAACATTGGGCATTGATCCTGTAATGGATGAAAAGTCCCAGTGTAAAGAAAAAAAAACCGTGGCTGAAAATGCACATTATTATAGGAGATGATATCTTGAGAAACCAACGTCTATTTCCACAAACGTCAAAGTTGTAAAAAATTCCAAAAAATAACGTTATTTGTACATGGATGAAAATTCACAGTATTATCAGGGGCGACGCGACCGACGTCTTGAAAGAAGCAACGAAGTGCCGCCAGACAGCACTAAAGTTGCGAAAATTAAAAAATTAGTTTTATTTTACAGGCGATTTTTTCGCGTACCTAGAATATGTACCGTAAGGTTTAAATTACGCGCGCGCCCCCAGACGTTACGAGTTCTGCCATACAGTGCACACCACGCCCCGGACCTCTGCTCAAGAGATTGGTGCATTTTTGGAAGTCAGTCAGAAGCTACGTTCGGTATATACATCCGATCAATCAGACTGCTCCAAATCGTTCGGCAATTCATAGCGGAGGTAGGGGAGGTAAATCTGGCGCGTTTGTTTAATGAATCCAGATCAATCGGAGCTAGATCGATCTGCTCCAAATTTTAGACGGATTTTCCAGATTAATCTAAACTTTTAGGGTTATGTTTTTGTTTATTTTTATTTTTGTGGTTGAACTTTTTTGGATTTTAAGAAAAAGTAGTGGAAAATCAAAACCATTTAAGTAAGTTTACGTACGTAAGAAAACGCTCGCGCCATCGACAACGACTGGCGCGATTGAATCGAAAGCTGAGGGGTGATTTATAAACGAGTTGAGTTGAATGGCATATTCTGAAATGTTCTTTAAATTGCCTCTGTCTATTAATAGTGAGAATTTTTCTTCAGCAAAGCCAAAGAGCTTATTGCAGTCTTCTGAACAGTTAACCTCATCATCATTGATATACAAACACAAAAAATAAGTCAACAGGAGGAGAATGAAAATATGTAAGTATTGTTTATAATTTTTTGGTTTCAATTTTTGTGTTGTTTTACTTTGACAGCTTTGCAGTCTAGAGTTGCTGCATCGTAATTTAATGCATAATGCTTTTTTCTTTTCTATTTCTGTCAAATTTTTTTCAAAGAAGAAGAAATTGTGCATTTTCCAATAAAACTTGAGTAAATTTTTTGCTTACTTCTGTGAACTATAAACATCAACATTGATAACCCATAGTTCATTTTCCTTGTGTCTTATGGCTTACTTTTTATAGTGCAGCAACTCTAGACTGCAGCTTAACCTAAAAAGTCAGACAAGAAGAAAGTTCTAATTTTCTCTTGCTAAAATACAGTTCTTTGGGGTAAATTGTTGTTTTCCTAACACCCAACCAAACAAAGTACTATTGTTTTGTTACTATATTGTATTATTGTTTTTTTTTACAGTTTCAAACAAAAAACTCCCCAAAAAGTCTTAAGAAAAATGATAGGCAAGGTATTCAAGGAACAACCTGCATATTGCCACCAAATTATAGCTACACGGGACCAAAGAATAGCTTGAGAACACATCAGGATTTGTCATAAGAAAAATAATAGGCAAGGTATTGAAGGAACAACCTGCATATTGCCACCAAAGTGTAGCTACAGGGGACCAAAGAATAGCTTGAGAACACATCAGGATTTCTATAAGTTGGTTTATTAATTGGAGGTAAATAATATATTGGTCATTACTCAAAGAGGGTCTCCAGTAAAAATACAAGTTGTGTTTATTTTGTAGTAGAAATGATCCTAAAACTAGTGGCTTAATTGATTTTTTTATATCACTTTTTATAACTGAGAACTTTAATTCTAAAAATTAAAGGTGGTCAGTATTTGGTCGTTATAACCTTAGATTATAACCATCTGTTTATCTTTTTTAAATCTATTGTAGGCTGGTTTTTGAAGGTTAAGTGCCATATAGAAATGACAATAATAACATATTGCAACATGACATATTTTGTAAAGGCTTGTATAACCCAAAAGATTAAATTAGAAATAAATAAATATAATTAATATTAGGTTTAATCAATAAAAAGGATATTACATAACTCAGTAAAATTTGATATTATACAATACATACACTTATTTTTTTTTTGAATACAATACAACTTACAATTGAAATTGCAAAAGCTAGCCTATAACATTAAAAATCAAATTGCAAAAGATAGCCTACAGCATTAAAAAAGCTAAGTCTAAACATATCTGGACACTAGAGCTGAAGCTTAATTAAATGAAAGTTAATAAAAAAAAAACGTACCAAAGTCACACAAAGATTTCTGTTCCACAGACCTACTAACAACATTTTCTGAAAAGATGACTATGCAGTAAACGTAAAGTTTGTATCTTTAACTATCTATACTTATTAACCTAGTAGTAAAAAAAGGGAGGGGGGGCTGGTAATGATAGAAAAAATTGTCTGACCCTCTTCTATAACATATTAAAATTTGAAAAAATTTATGCCCACGCTCCATAATAAATTGGAAGGAGTTCTTTCTAGACCTTTTTATGTAAAATAACTTCTTGAGTCTCTATGGTTTTATCAGAATAATTTTCGTCATAACTAAGAACAATAAAAAATAAGTACCGTATTTTGTGAAACTCATTCTTTATCAAAAATGTAATTTGTAAAATCCTTTTTTTTTGCATTGTTTCAGATATAGCTTGATCAGGATTCAGCCTGCAGTAGGGTGATGAGTTCTGGAAAACTGCAATGTACTTTTTTAGTGTGTTTGTTAAATGATATTTTTTATACACCAAATCAAAGTTCCTGTACTAATTTTAAAGAATAAAAAAAATATATAAATTTGTGTTTCTTATTGTTGCAAATTGGACCGCAGTGTTAAACCTGGTTTGACTTGTAAAAGCACTTGTGTAATACTTACTAATAAAGAAACTAAACTAAACTTTGAATTTAATTGTGGTTTAGAATGTGCTCTCATAATAAGCTAAGGTATCACATTCTAAACATCAATTAAATTTAAACTAGGTTTAATATTGCGGTGCAATATGCAACGAATATTTGTATAAATCACTACATTTAATCCACATGCCTATGATACAAAAGTGGTAAAATCTGGATGGCCAAATGTTCGGAATGAAGGCGGCACGCCCCAGGAAGCACCATACTTCAAGTGGGTATCCGACTCGTGGTCGCCTGGAGGAAGCGCGCCGCTTCGGAGGGTACTTTCGGCCCGAATCCGTCACTTCGGAAAGCCTTCAGTTTGCAAATTTCGGTCCATGGGGATTTGGTTTATTGGGTATCTTCAAACATTATTTGTTGTCCGTACACTACAGCACAAATAGCCTTTAAAACCATGTTATTCATGGTACCTTTGAGACTCAAAAGCCCATCAGCCGAAAAAAAAACAAAAATTTTTAAACTTAGGTTAGAAAGTTTAAATCTGAACCCGTTCGGTAATGCGACTTGCTCGGATTAATCGACGATCAGCTGATCAAAAATCCGTCTGATCTGCGATCTATATACCGAACTTAGCTAGAGACCACAGTTCAGAGCTTTCTCCGAGTGTATGTTGCCTGGCTCGTCGCTTCGGCATATAAGGTAAGCTTCTCGACCGCTACAAGGTGGCAGCGCGGGTGCTAATCAACGCAAAATTATATAAAAATCTTGTCGCGACGTGTCGGGCAAAGACTTTTAAAAGAAAACAAGTGTTTTAAAGCCGTGGAAAATCGGGAAAACACGTTGGTTGGTTTGTAAAATTCGTGATTGGAGCGTAGAAGCAAGTGTTGACTCTCGACAATCGGTCACGTAGGCCACCAGTAAACCGCACAAAACTCAGCAGTTTCGGTGTAGTTTTTTATCTCGCGAATTGGGTGGGTGTTATACCTAGTGCAAAAAGCCTAAAAATGAGTAAAAATGACAACAACGGTGGTAAGCCCTCAACTGATGAGTTCTTAAAACAGCAACAATTATTGACACAAATTTAGCAAAATCAGGTGAGTTTACAACAAAATTATTCGATTGCCAATACGAGCGGTATTGTCACGCCAATGCCGGCGGTCGTGCAACCTCCCGTCGCGATTCCGCCACCCGATAAATTCTCGTTCAAATCGGACGACTGGAAAATCGCATTTATGCGCTATAAAAGAACCGCGTTAGTTAGTTATAGTTCTGAACAGCTTGTTGACTATCGGATACGATTTTTAGGCATCCAATATTATATATTAAAATATTTCCATTTATCGGACACTGAGGCGAAAGACATTGATAAAGTTCTCAGGGAATTTCGCACGTATTTTGCTTCAACCAAAAACCTTGTATCCCAGCGTTTCGGGTTTTTACAGCGCGTCGAGAAAGCAGACGAATCGTGCGACAATTTGATAAATGATCTTACTGCGTTAGCCCAAACATGCGAGTGGGGCACGTTAGAAAAAGAACTCATAAAATTAAAGTTAATTGCTGGACTCTCGGACGCAAGACTTTCTGCGCAACTGCAAGCAAAAAACGATGATAAACTTGAGGAGGTGATCAAACGTGATCAACGCTGATTGTAGAAAATTCGGACAAAAACGTAGGCATGCGTCTGTAATCTGCCCGGCCAAAAAAGATACTTGCAACAGATGCGGTTTAGTGGGACATTGGCAAAGTAAATGCAGGTCTAAAAACCCGCAGAAAAATAAGGAAAACAGCGGTGATCAGACCAAAATGGCAGCCGCTATTACTGAGTCTGCGCAGAGCGAGTCACGTGAAAACCAACTGTCCTACTGGTAGTGAAGATATTGATTTTTTCTTAGGCAGCGTCATGGAGGAGAAAACTTCAAATCCTTGGAGAACGTCAGTGGCATACCTACAGAATTTAAAATCGACACAGTCATAAAATGGGAACTCCTATGAAACCGTTGCTTCCAGCATCTGGCGATAAACTGAACATTTTAGGCTCTTTTGACGCAGAAATCCAGTGGCGCAACAAAGAGGCTATCACAAAAATCTACGTAGCAGATAGGTTACACGAAAATCTCTTGAGCAGAGGCATTATTGAAAAATTAGGCATGCTTTCGTGGGTAGGATCAGTTAGCATTACCGAACAATATTCCTTGCTTTTTGAAGATATCGGCAACCTAAAAAACAGTATACCACATAAAACTGAAAAATAACACAAGGCTGTTTTCCATTTCTACACCCAGACGACTATCTAAGAGATGCTGTAAAAAAGCATCTGGAGGCCTTAGAAAAGGAGCAGATTATTTTTAAGGTCACTGAATCCACCTTATGGTGTGCGCCCATGCTAGTTTTACCAAAAAAGAATTCGGCAGGGTTTCACACATGCGTAGATTATACTATGCTTAACTAAAATTTTGAAACTGAAAAATTGATTTTGCCAGAAATCACAGAAGCTCTATGATAGACACTAGATCGTAATATTTCACTAAGTTGGACGCAGCTTCTGGCTTCTATCATGTACCATTAGACAAGGAATCGCAGCTTCTTACTACATTCATCACGCCGTTTGGTCGATTTACTTTTAAGAGATTACCCATGGGGACCACATCGGCCACTGAACGATTCCAGCGAGAGATGTCAGAAACATTAGAAGGCCTGGAATGTGTGGTCAATGTGGCAGACGATACCTTAGTTACCGGCAGAACCAAGACCGATCACGATAGCCGGCTTGAAATAGTGCTACAAAGTTTCAAAGACCGTGGTCTAAAGATCAACAAGAATAAGTGTGTGTTTGGGGTTCAAAAGCTTATTTTCTTGGGACACGTGGTATCAAAACACGGCATATCCATAGACCAGGACATGCCTGACCCAACTAATGTCAGTGGCGTACGACAAATATTAGGCTCACTTCAGATGCAGGCAAAATTCATACCCAATCTATCAGACCTTGTCAACCTTTTGAATCAGTTTTTAAGCAAAAATACTGGATTTTGTTGGACTGAAGTCCATAGACAGGCGTTTAAAAAGATTAAAAAAGCGTTAACAACTGCTCCGATTCTGGCACATTTCGCACCAGAACGTCCTACCCGAGTGGCCGCGGATGTATCTTCCTACGGTCTGGGTGCTTACTTAGAACAAAAAATGGCGACCAGCCATGGAGACCTGTGTGTTATGCGTCAAGAACCCTCTCGGACACAGAAAAGCGCTATGCGCAAACTAAGAAGAAAGCCTTTGCTTCAACCTGGGCTTGCGAAAAGTTTAAACAGTACTTAATAAGACAAGAGTTCACTATATTAACTGATCACAAACCCCTAGTTAAACTTCTTGGCAGCAGACCTATCTACCGGTCAGAATACAGCGATTTCGCATGAGACTTATGAAATTTTCGTACAAAGTCCAATACATTCCTGGCAAGTAAATGATTATACCGGACATGCTTTCGAGAGCACCAATTCAATCTACATATCCTGGCACGGACGCTTTGCTCATCGATGACGTCACATCTTTTGTTGACTATATTGCTCAAAAACTGCCGATCTTGGAGAAAAGATTGCTTAAAATTCGTGACTCTCAAAATTTACACCAACAGTGTGGTAGGTTGACTAATTACATCAAAAATACCTACACACCCATCTGATTTACCTAACGAATTTTCTTTCAATATCGTGGTGAGTTGACTATACAGGATGGACTCATTACAAATTTAAACAGAATATATATCACCCCAGATATGATAAGTGAACTGCTTGATAAAATACACGAAGAACACTTTGGAGTGGTCAAATGCAGAAGTAGGGCCAAAGAGACTATTTGGTGGCCTGGTATTAGTTCCCAAATTAGTGAAAAAGTAGCCAAGTGTACCACATGTATAGAGTATCGAAGCACACCTACGGATACATTGATCCCCACTCCTATTCCAGTATCCATATCAAAAGATATAGGAGTAAATTTATGTGAAGCTCGTGGACAAAATTTGCTAGTAGTAATCGACTATTTCTCACAATACATAGAAATTGCACATCTACAAACACAGACTGCCCAAGAAGTCATTGCAAAAATGAAAAATATCATGTCTCGATGGGGAATATCAGAAGTTGTGCGTCCAGACAACGGGCCTCATTTTAAGGCATATGAATTTTCCCAATTTGCCAAGGAGTATAGCTTTCTTCATGTCACCAGCAGTCCCACGTTTGCACAGTCAGACGGACAAGCCAAAACAGGTGTTAAAATTACAAAAAAAAATTATACTCAAAAACGAAGATTCAAATATCGGACTGCTGACCAAGTTGGAATGCGGCTACAGCCCTTCCGAGTTGATTATGGGCACAAACCCGAGATCTATGATTCCACATATCAAAAACAAGTTTATTCCACAGTGGCCGTATATCGAAGACTTCAAGGCTAAAAGACAGACCGAAATTGATAAACAAACATCTAATTTCAATCAACGTCATAGGACTTCTCGATCCAAGCCTATAGAGGTCAATGACCGTGTGTGGATAACAAACCAGAGATGTTATGGTAGAGTGGTAAATATTGGACCAGAACCGAGATCATACTTCATCAAAGGTGACTAAAGTTAATAAAGTGCTAAAAAGTGCTTGAAAAAGTTAGTGCAGTGCGAACTCACAGTTAAATAAAGTTCTTGTAAAAAGGGGGGATATGTGCTCAAGAGATTGGTGCATTTTTCGAAGTCAGTCAAAGAGTCCTATTTTTGAAACCTTACGAAATTATTCGCAGGCGACTACTTCCGTCTCTTCCTATACCGTAAAGAATAGGAGTCAAAAGATATGCCGTAGTACGTGAAAGAATAACCGGTTTTTCATGCGAACACCGTTGTCCACACATACTGGCTTATCTTTCGCCTCTCATTTCACACGGTATAGAAAGAGACTGACATAAAAATTGGCTATTATTCAGTATACGTATGTGGATATTTTCGTACGGATTCGAAAATCAGACCCCTGAGCTTACTCCGAATGCATGTTGCCTTGCTCGTCGCTTCGGCATATAAGGTAAGCTTCTCAACCGCTACAGAACAGACTGAAAATGTTAAAACCATCAAAACTATACAAGTCTGCGCCCCTCAAATCGGAAACTAGAGGGCGGTGGTCCTTTAAAGCCGGTAATTTTTGACAAAATGCACAATGGTAGGATATTATGTCTCGAAAAACGAACGTCTATTGCCAAACTTGCAGGTGGAGCACAAGACGTCAACAGACGACGTCAAAGTTATAAAAAATGCAAACAGTAACGTCATTTGTCCTTGGCACAAACATTAGACACTTAGGGTGGTATTTACTAAGGATTATAGTTTATCAAAAGTTTAGTTTGAAGACTGACATATACATGGGTATCGAAAAATGTATTTTAAGCGGAAGCAGACCACAATTTATAAGATAATTTTACCTGGATAGACGTCAAAATGTATTGGAATGAGATGCATAGGGCCATTTTTTCTTAAAACAGTCCAAATAATCCGTAAATATTAATAAAATATGGGTAAACAAGAAATCTAAGAAATGTCAAAGGGACACGGGATGTTGTATTTTGAGTAAAATTATCGTATATTATAGACCACTGCCAAGAGGTGGTTCATCTGCTTTAAATTTTAAAAAACAATCACGATTTGGTTGATTTTTTTCTTCAAAATAAATATTTTGAAGTATTTTAATTACTAAAAAACCAAATTCCACACTTTTTTTTCCTTAAATTGGGTATTCTAGTTGGTTTTTTAAGACAATGTATAGGAAAGTATCGTATCTCACTTTAAGTTGATTCAGGGAGATCACTGCTCTCTTAAATCAAGAAAATAGCCTTATACATAAAAGTTGAAAATTAATTTTCAATAATTAAATGAAAACAAAGATTTCTTACATAAACAAATCTGGTTTGCTTAGGCGTTTGCACACCTTGAGGCGATTAACTACGCGTCTAAAAAATTGTGCTGTGCGCTGTTATTTTTTAAGCAAGCAAACAAGCAATTAAAGTGTAAAACTGATTCCGACATATTCAGAAACCGCGCAAACGTAACAATCTTCGCCTAAATAATATTTGATTCAGCGCGAATTAAAGAATAGCGCATGTAAAAAATACTAATAATAAAAGTTCCGCGGCTTTTTTGGGCTGTTGAGGATTTTCTTATTTTTTTATTGTTTTGGTGCTTTTCTGCATGGAAGAGGGAGAGCAATTGCCTACTCTCGTTCCTCCCTGCATTTCTCCCAGACCTTCCCTTACGCCTAAACTCCACATTGCAACTTCTTGGTGGCATCTATAAATTAAGTAATGGCGCGGGAGAGTAGATAAGTGTTACAAGGGGCAGGGTAGAATTCGCAACTGCTTTTCGTTACCATTTGTAACTGAAAATGATAAATAAAATAATGAAATAACTAAATACATAAACATTAAAAATATTTGTTACCTTATTCAAAGAATGAAAGAAAATTTTATAAAGATGGACAAAATAAAATTTTTAAAAATTGGCTTTAGATGTAGAAGGCTTTCTTTTACTTCAGAAGGTACGGTTCTCGTTCAAAATGAGCAAAACTTCAGCGAACGAAACGTCAGTTAAGTGTTTTGACAATTTTAAATCGATAAAAATACATGAATTCAAAATTTTAATTCAATTTTTTCATCATATTGATGAAGTGTTGTGTACGAATATATCTTTTCATATGGACCTCTGCAAATTTAGGGATAAAAAGCGATAAAAAAATATAAGTAAGTAACCCATTTAACACAGCATTTTTAGTTAAAAAGCCTACTATACGGGGATAAACCCACCGTCAATTTGCTTTTTTCGATTTTCTTCCCGAAATTTTTGAAAAACCTGTTTTTTCCTTGCGAAATCATTTATATTATTATAGTAAATCCAAAATTCCAAGAATTTTTATTTAAATTTAAAGAAAAACCGGCAAAATTAGATTAAAAAGCACATACGTCCCATAAACCCTAACCCATCTTAGTAAATATCGCCCTTAAAGTTGCACAAATAGAAAATGCTTAATCGTAATTGTATCTCAGGACGCGTGCTCAGAACGGATACGTCGTACAACAGCGACTACATCTCACCTATCTCTACGAACACCCTTGAAGTATTCATATACACAGCAAGTGTAGCCTAACAATTTTGTTATCTGTGGGTTTTCAAAAATGCCTGATCTACAGTTTCACTCCGTCTATTTTCCTTTCTATTGCCCTCTCACATTTTTCGACAAGGAAGGAAATAGAAATGAGTGGCATGAAGTCTTACATTGGAAACACAACTTTAACTCTTTTTTTAAGGACGCTTTTACAAACGCATTAGATACGCTAACAACAAAAAATCAAAAATAACTTGCCAACTTTAAGACTCTCTTATAAAAGTCGACATTATTTTGACAGCACCGCGCCTAAAAAATCTCTGGCTGGATAGCCCGAACGTAGGTTTCGGAGCGGCAGCCGAGAAGAGCGCGGTCTAACTAAAAGCGTCTAGAAGCGACTAAAATCCACTTTGCGTTCCACGATTTCATTGGCCGATCCAAGTTTACATGTTTGTGAGGTTAGGGCTTTTCTGTTTAAATCTTTCTCACCATCAATTTTTATTTTCAAATGCACCCCAGCAGGATTTATTTGGTTGGATTACAAAAAGAGTTAGGTTCTGGGTTGGGCCGGGTTGGTTCATTTGCTAGGGTTGGTTTTGATTGGTTTTGGTTGCGTGTTGGTTATTATTTGTGTTCTTTAATTAGTAGGGAAGAAAAAGTTAATAAAATCAAAATATATCTATAATCTCATATTCATGTAACCTTGAGTCGACCAATGAAAACGTGGAACGCAAAGTGGGTTTTAGGACCACTTTCTCACTTTGGCTTAACTTAAGTTTAACGATAAGTTAAAACTTAGACTTAAGTCCTAATTAGCTTGCAGAGGTTACAAAAAGTTGTAACGTGGCTCAGCCAATCACAGCCTAGAAAATAGTTAAATGTACGCATTGCTCCTTTGAAGGCGGTTTATCTATGGGTTCTCCAAACAAAAAAAAATCTATTTGACATTTTTAATTGTCACCTGTCATTGTCCCATTTGTTTGTTCAGTCGGAGTCTGGTGGTGCTAACATATCATTTGTACACTTACCTTCTTAAATTACTCTTATAGGTATTATACAAGTCAAAATATGTATTAGGTAATTATTCAACTTCCTTTTTCGCCCTTTCCACAAAACACTAATCTTTTGCGAGTTCTATATATATCAACCTTAAACTTAAAACTATCTGGTAAATAATACACATAAACTTCCATCAGCCAGTTTCATTGAAACCGAAAGATCGAGCTATTTGAGCCAGTCTTGCTAAAAAAAGGGTGTTTTTGCCACTTAAGTCCTGACATTTAAGCTCTTAAGTGTAAGGGCCAAAAACATACTTAAGTACCAATTTGACATGACCTGCAATCACTTAAGCCTACGTTGCGATTTTTAACAGCCCTTAAGTCTAAGTTATAACCTAATCTAAAGTAAGAAAGTGGCCCTTAGTCTCTCGTGTCTAACTTAAATTGTGTTTTCTTCGGTTTTTCTTCCTAACCTAAGGCGTTTTCTCATATGCAACTATTTCGAAAAAATTTCACCATCTTAAAAAACTAAAAATATAGAAGGAATCTTTTCACAAATCTATTTACATAAAAAATCTTTGTGGAAAAGGTGGAAAAACAAAAATAAAGACGCTAAGAGTTGACGAGAAGTTAGCCACAGTATTTGAGAGTTAACTAGCCTAGTCTATAGTCCAACGTCTTGCCACTGATTTCTACTTCTCTCTTTGTCGAAAAGAATGAGAAGCAATAGATGGTAGCGGCACAAAATTTCAATGTGGAGTCTAGGCAAAAGACGCATGCGCTAGTTCGAAACGTATCCAAAAAGATCGTTTCGAAACCATTCAAATTGGTGTAAAGAATACGCGTTTTCCATTAAAAATTAAAAGATATGTACCATTTTATTTTCATATAATAATTCCAGTTCATTGCAAATTGTGAAAAAATCGCGAAAGCCTCCAATAAAAAAAAATCACGATAAAATTTAAACCTATACTTTATGACGAAAAATAGTTTATGGGCTAAATTTATTTAAATAAATTTTAAAAAACAAAAACCAGAGCGCGAGATTTTAAAACTACAATAAAATAAAATGATAAAAGTAACTAAGTACTTACAACCCTGGCTACTAAACTTCACTTAATAACCAGCACTAATAAACCAAGATAAGTATACTACGGGCATACTTTAAGCCACTACTATTGATGCACCGAACTGACGAACTGTTCATCTCGCGATTCGGAACTAAATAAACGCTCACAAAAATTATTCTGTACAAATGAGTCCCCACGTTAGAAACAATCTGCGTCATCTCGCATTCCAATGTCTTCAAATTAGGGCAAAAATTATATTTCCCTGAATTAAAACCAAAGCAGGTCACCAGCTCAAAGTAGGTCACGAGATTCTTGCCTTTTCTTATTAAAACGTCTGATACACCAACATTCCTTCTTTAGAAAGGGGCCCGTGTTCCAAATTGGGGACCGTTTGACCCAGAAAAACAAAACCCCGTGATTTTAAAGAAATTCCAAAATGCTTACGAAAAATCAAGCCTGACGTCAGTAAAAATTTGATATAAAACAGCAAATTTGAACCAGAGAAAGGCAGTCTAAAAACAACCAGCAAATTAGTTAAAAGGTTCAGTCTAGTGTTTCAAAACTAATTGTTACAAGAACTAAGTCGTGTTAATAGTGCCAAAATGACTCAAAATTTAAGTGTCTCCTTTTAAGGATAAAAATTGTACTTTTATTGAATAAGTTAGTTAGTAGCGAAAAATGTTGGTGGCTCTCGAACTAGTGAAATCCCAAACTGTCTAGCATGTAAGTGTTTAAAAAACTGAAACTCTTAGGAACTTTGATATACAGTTGAACAATGACAAGGTATTTTGTTTTTAAACGTATTATCCTAGAGAGATACTGAAAAATAGTTTCAAAGATCAGTTCGAAAGATCAGTCTTTAATGAATTTCTAAGCATCAGTTTTAATTATAAATCAGTTCTAAAAAGCAGTGACTTACATAGTGGAAAATGCAGCAGCAGTAAAAGTGTCCAGTTTAATTTAAAAAGTTCTCAAAATGACTTTGCCACGAAAATATTTTGAGCCAGATAAAAGACGACAGACCCAGAACGTAAGAATTAAATATTAATAATATTAGAACAATGCATGTAGTTTATTGATTAGGAAGTTAAAATATCGGCTTATTTCTGGAGATGAATGTAAACGTTTGTATTATGGCTATTCTTTAACCGATACAGACACATGTATGAGTGAAGGAATTAAAATTAACGGAAGATTTTGTAGAATTATGTATGGATGGAACTTACATTTTAAATAAAATATTTATTATGTTTTGATCAAAAAATAAATCGAGTTGTCTATTTATAAATCCCAAAATTCAAGATTACTATGCACACTAAAACGCTCATGCCCAACATTGTAAAAAAAAATTGTGACGTCTCTTAAGGAGTTAAAAGTTATCCGCTCGAACTTTAGAAATAACCCTCAAGAGCCGATCTTCACATTGGTGGAAAAGTGACGTTATTGATAACGAGCGGGAAAAATTGACATTTAAATTGATTCTATAAATAATAAAAAAATCAAAATCTTTTCAATTTTATCCGAATTTCAATAAATTGTTGGGAATAAATATAGAATTTTCTAGGTTGTAATAACTATCTAGATTTAAGAGTTGTGACGTCACTAATCAATGACGTATTTATTGAAAAAGTTTTTTAAAACGGGTTCAATGTAAGAAAACGTCTCCGGATACGCATCCGTTTTGAACCATGTGATCAATTCCAATAAACTTTGAAGGGAATAAAATGACGGATGTTTCAAGTGGACAAAGACGCAGATTCAGCAAAGTGATTTTTTATAGAGTAATCCTTTCTGAATCGAGGAAAAACAAGCATTTTGCCGAAATTTTAAGAATAAACTAAAAATTCGCAATTAAACGTGGAAATGTCCCTCTGCCTATCTCTATCGCACCCGTTTAATTACAGATAACTTCATCTCTCTCAAATCAGATACCGCAACTGTCTGGCCCGATCTTCAGGCTGAAATGAGAGAGACAATGCCTATCCACACTGTGCAAGCGCGATTAGTTGTTTAACCTTAATAAAAATAATATAAAAAATAAAAATAGTGCAGACTTTATTAAAGTCACGCCAAATTTATGTACTGATAAGTCCCTATTATCGCAACGGATATTTTTTGAAAAAAACTAGGGCAGGTCCGTTATAGTATTCTATAGTAATATAATATATGGCTAACCACCAAAACAAAATTTTTTAAACCTACCTGTTTTATATTTGATATTGCTCTGATGATGGTCACAGTTTGACCGAAAAGGTTCATCCTTAATAAATATTGCACTAGATACAAAACCTAGTTTTTTATAAAAATTAAAATAAAATAATCATTCCTAAATTGCAAAATAACGCTTGGGGTCTTAACAATTTATTTGTGATAAATACCCATATTTAGAAAAAAACCTGTCAAATTTTTACCGATCTGTAGCATGTGCTACTTGTGTTTGTAAAACCATCCCGACGAAATTTAATTTTCAAGTTAAAAAAATAGCTATACTGTTCTTATTCAACAATCTCAAATTTCGTAAACATTCTTTTTATGTTTTGGAGTTTAATAATCTAATTGATTCAAAATAAACTTACGGCTTTTTTGACGGCAACACTGATCTGGAGGAGCATGTGTACATATGCTCCGACAGTCAAGCGGCCCTACCCTAACAGCACACGCTATTCCAGGAATATTCCCTCGATGTACTATGAAGTCCTGGCACATTTGACATTCTCAGAATATCCTGTGTAGTATATTCAGAAAATATGACAAGCAGGATATTCCACAAATGTTCTAGTAAGGTCCTACAAATGTCCTATGATTTGGCACATTGAAAGCCCGTTTAAAAGACATTCTTAGAATAGCCTACATCCTACATTCAGAGAATATTCTAAGCAGAATATTCCACGAATGTTCTGGTAAGTTTCTAAAAATGTCCATACATTCAACGAATGTTCAAGTCAGGATAATTTATCAATGTTCTACTAAAGTCCTAAAAATATCACACAATATTGTAACGTTTTTTTATTCTAACAGCTGTGGTTAAGATTTTTTTCGGGATATTTTTATCTGTCGCTGTAAGTTTTCTTTTTATTAAAAAAAATACCGTAAAATGGGACTATTTTAGACACGCGGGGTTATTAAAAACTTGCCGTTCGAGAGCGGTAATTTTGTTAGGTGTTATCGTCGGGACTTGTATCAGTCCGCCGGCAAGCATTACAAGGCCTGCATGCAGCTCCTTGAATTGTGGCAAATGTGCAAAAACCTGTCAAAAAATTGATTCAAAAATATAACGGTCAATCTTTGCGTTCTACACTAGTACTTAGGTAACTGAATGTTCTTATAACCATGCATGATAGCAAATTATTAGTTGGTACTGTGGATATGTCGAATCGTTCATCTACTGCCATTAAGAAAAATTCTAGTGACCATTTCGTAAAGTGGGGTTTAATGAGTCCGTGGTACCGAATGTTTTTTATTGTGCAAAATTTAAATATTTTAGATTTGTTTTTGTACTGTTTTCAAATAGAAGCTTTTAAATATGTTCATATATTTATAGTCTATTTTTTCTTAAAGACATAATTTTGTGCATAAAAACAAGACTCTTAAAACAAACGCTCATGCTTACGCAGCAGAATTTAGAAAAACATAAACCCCTTTCACTACCGTTTGGGAGGATTCGGGGAAGGGGGTAATATTTTTATCCAATAAAAAAAGAATTATGAAAATCCGTTAAGCCGTTCGCGAGTTATCCTGCATTGAACAAATAACGTAATCCCCTTTTTCTACCGTTTGGGAGGATTCGGGGAGGGGGGTAATATTTTTATCCCATAAAAAAATAATTATGAAAATCCGTTTAGTCGTTTAGGAGTGAAAACGTCCAAAAGGTTATACCCCGCTAATATAATTATAACTTCTCTCATAAGCCTCCGTAGCGCAAAAGATTAAGTCGTTGGAAAAGTGTTAAATGGATTCTAGAAGGTTGAGAGGGTTCGAATTCCATCGCTGTTTAAATATATTTTTTTTAATTTTTATGGCGTTTTCTAATAGAACATATTTTTTCAAGCTCAAAAATATGTTTTTCCCCGGCTTCAAGGTTCTATGAGAAGGTCCTATAATATTATAAATGTGCTATGAAAATCCTCCGAAAATTTTATATAAATGTTCTACCAGGATGTTCTAGGAATATCAAAACTGCGGACACAGAATATTCACTGAACATTCCTGGTATGCTTAGAGGATTTGAGGGAACATTCGAGGAATGTTCCCAATATCATAGCTGAACATTCAGCGAATGTTCGGGGAATATTTTTGTGCTATCAGGGTAAAGGCACTTAGTGCACTTAGTGGAAGATTGCGTCGAAGTACTGAAAGCCTTGAGTCAAGACAAGAGAGTTACAGTGATGTGGGTACCGGGACACACGGGAGTGTCGGGCAATGAAAAGGTGGATGAACTCGCTCGGATCGGGGCCAGCACTCAATACGTGGGGCCGGAACCACTCTTAGGTATAACAAGGAGACAGATGCAAAGTCGACTCATTAAATGGGCTAACGATGCACTGACAGACTCCTGGGAAAACAAAAGAGGATGCAGACTCAAATGGCTCTGATGCGAAGGACACGAAAAGACATTGGACTACTGATAGGAATACTGACCGGCCACAACCAACTCAGTAAGCATCTGCATGACTTGCATCGGAATCTGTCAGGCCTGCGGGAGGGCGGAGGAGACATCCCGGCACCTCGTTGCGGAGTGCGATGCATACCTAAGGATGAGGCATCAAGTACTCGGACAACCGAACCTGGATGCAGAGGACCTACGACCTGTCAAATGGGACAAAGTACTGGACTTCGTGAAGGGAACAGGAAGGCCCGGAGAGCTACCGGAGAGCTACCGTACAAGCGGTACAGGTGGTGGATTAGAGGGCTGGGCTAGGGTAAAGTAAAAAGGGACCGATTGGGCCTACTTGCCAGGTCTTGGGCGGCCCCCTGTTTACTACTACTACGGCTTTCTTGGACAATGTTTTATTTAATTAATTATACCAAAAATATTGTCAAAAAAAAACCGTTAAGTTTGCGTTGAATCAATTAAAATAAAGTGGACGAGAAAATATATGTTTAATAATCTATTTCTTACGAAAATCCTCTACTGATTGCCTCATGCGCAGCAACTGGTGAAATATCTTTCGTTCTTGCAATGAAAATCCTGTTTTTTGTGATTAAGTCTTCAGTTTCGTCTAGTCGTTCTGGAATTTTGCTAATAAGATCATAGATGTCATCCATAAGACCAATCGGCATATCCTAAATGATGAATAATAAGTTTTTCATTATACTCTAGTTTGTGATTAATCTCTGGTGAAAGTTAATACTAAACAAGTTGCAGGCCCTAGTTTTAGCTTTTTATTATTTTTGTAGATTTGCCTTAACTCAGGGTGACTCAGTGAAGATTTAATTTTTGTACAGAGTATCTAAAATTATTTAATTCAGCAGGGATAACGCACGGCTAAAATTGGATTTTCGGGATCTTTTTGATATGATGTAGAGAATTTAATATTCAACAACCTTTAAATTGGACAAAATCTTGTACCAATTACGGTTTTTAGTTCACGACTACAAGTTATGGAATATTATTAAAGCTTCTTTCCACACAACTTAAAAGTTGATTTTTATTTAAAAAGGAAAATAATAATTGAGCTCAATCATAATAAAATAATGCAATAAATTTGACTATCTGCTTCATTAAAATCTGTTTGTAAGAAGCCACATACCATGTATTTTTGTCTGTAAATTAAATAACAGAACAAATATTAATTAATAATAATTAACTATCCGTTATGTTATTTGGAGAATACACTTAATAATTACGGTTAATGTCATTGTTCCCCCGTAACTCAAAAACCTAACATTTCTTTTTGTAAGGAACAACATACCATTTACTTTGGTCTTAACACTGACGCATATATTTTTTTTTAAGTAACTTTCGATTTAAGAGCGCCTTTTTGAAGAATTCGCTGCCAACTTGGTTTCTGTACATCCGCTCATAAATTTTCTTGACCACTTTCTTAAAAAATTGTTAAAAAAGTAAGCGTACCAAATTTGGTGCTTTCCGGAAGAAATGAACAATAGGGTACATAAAAGTACCTATTAGGGGCGACTAAATACATGTTAGGTCAACTTTACTGGCCTATAGCGTAAAAATGGCGCGATAGAATTTGGAATTTCATATTTGAATGGATTTGTTGAGGTCTTCTAATTCATCAGAAGTCATCAACGTGTATATCCAGCGAAATTTTTGGTCGCTAGGAAGAATTGAAGAAAACGTTGACTATATCAAACTAAAATTATTTTTATAAAAATTTACATAATCTATTATATTATTAAAGTATTATATTATTAAATATGCATGTCTTTTCTAGGCTATTAAAAAAATATGAACTTTTACCAAATTTAAAATTGGAAGTTTAGGTGCCACGTCCGCATCGCCACCTATCCAAAAAATTTTTAGAATATCAGTTGATCTTTACAATTGTAATAATCGTACCAAATTTGACATTTTTTCCTTAAAATGATGATTGATATGAGAGTAAACTAGAGTTTCGAACTTGCCTTTATTTTTACTTTTTCACAACGTTTCTGAAAAAGTAAAAATATACAATGGAAGTTCGAAACTCTCGTTTGCTCTTAAGTTCAACATTGTCTTACAGTCCTTATAGTCCCCATTTTGAAGTCAATTGTTCTGCTAAACTGGTTTTTATACAGTTAGTCGAAGTGCCAGACCTTAAAATATAGGACTTCACAAAAAAATGGACTAACACTTTAAGATTTTAAAAATACAAAATTGCCACCTATAAAGTGTAGCACTACAATATGGCAACGCTGTAAACAGTAAAATTTTAAATAGCTTTATTTAAAAATCCGTACGTCCTATTTTAAAAAAAATTTCTTGATATTTAAACTAAAACTTTAAACCCCCTTTAAACGGAAAATAACAAAATTGTCATATGTTACTTAAAAACAATTGAAATATGTCGTCCAAAAAACTCGAAGGACCATTTTTTCGTGATTTTTAGAACGACGCCTAGGGAACAACGATTGCAATAAATTTTGTTTTTATTCTTTAAATTATTTAAGCAATTATTATAAACAGAAAAAAATGAAAGTGCCACCTGAGTTCACTTTGACAAGTAATTGACGGCCGTCTTAAACTTGCCTTGTAAAAAAATCATAAACGCCATTATCTCCTATACTATAAATGCTAGGACAATAAATCTTTTTTTGTTCGACTGTTATTTTCCTTCTATATAAAAATGCTCTTATACGTTTAGTTTCAAAAATTACGTTTGGGCACTGAAAAAAGCACATTTTTTAATGAAAAAAAATGAAACACATGAATTTTTTTTTAGAAACTAATTGGTGTAAAAAACCCATCATTATGAAAAATTCAACGTGTTTAAAGTGAGTTAAAAATAAGTTTAATTGTTTGTGATAAGTCCCGTAGTTTCCAAGATATGACCCAAAAATTACCAAATTTGCAGAAAGAATTCATTACGTAAGTGCTAGACAACTGAGCTGTATAATTTGTGCTGCGGCTTTGATATGATTATTACAAGTACTATAGGTAATTTTAAGAATGTCGAAAATATAGTGGCTTCCGCAGAGATTGTCTAGGGGGGGGGGACTTGATTAACATAGTCTCAGATAACCATTTTATTATTATTTTTTTAGAAAAGTTAAATCTTTAGGAGTACCTATATATTCAATGTCTCTGGGGGGGGGGGGGCTTGAGCTCCGCCCTACCTACGCCACTAAAAAAGACAATGCTATAAAAGATGAAGTATGTAATGCATTACAAAACGGCAACCTTGTTTTTTTTTCCAATCCATGTAAAACAAATGTAAATATATATTTTTTCAATTAGCCAAATCGTTCTACCGATTAAAAAAAAATGTTCATACTCACGTTTTTTTCTCTGGAAGTTCTACCCAGAAACATTCGTAACTTTGACAATCACCAGAAATACCTAAAATAAGAAGAAAATAAAAATATAAAAATATCTAACGCATAAATTATGGTAGCTGAGTACTTACTTTAAGAGTATAATTAAAGCCGTGGTAAAAACATCATCTTCATTGGTTTGATAAGAGAATATGTTGCCTTAACGGAACGTGGGTATTACTAGGCCCCCCATATCAGGAATGTCGTAAACCAAATCTTATAATACGTTCGTCATGTTAGCGAAAAATTGTTTATTAGAAAATTTTAACAAAAGTAGCCAACCGGCTAGTGTATTCCTAAGCCAACCACCCGTTCAGTGTTTTAATCCCGGGCTCAACGCAATTAAACTAATATTTAAATTTAATGAATGAATATTGACTCAGTTTTAAAACTGCAAGCATAATGCTTTAAAAATTTACAAAATAAAAATTACAACCGGGTGGCTACTTTCGGAGTCGGAGTTTAATAAATTTGAGAAAGGAAAGTCATTTGAATAAAATTTGGAATCAATTAAATTGGGAAAAATTAGAAAACTTTTTGAAACCGTCAAATAAAAATTACAAAGTTTTCTCTACCGGAATATATCTATAATAGAGAATGAACTTCACAACAGTTAAGAGCGTCTAACTATAAACAGCAACAAAATCAACAGTCTAAGATATGCTGACGACACCGTCATAATTTCGGACACGCTGGAGGGTCTGCAAGAGTTGGTGGATCAAGTTGCAGTAAAATGCCCGCAATTTGGGCTTAACTTAAATGTAGGCAAAAAAAACATGATGATTGCCAAAGAAGAAAATATAAGTGGCGTATTAGAAGTAAATGGCCTACAGGTCGAACGTATCGATTCGCATACAAATACCTAGGTCTTATTATCTTTTATCATTTTTCTTCAAAATGATGTCAGTTTTAGGTAGTCACGATCTGAATACAACTCTTCAAACTCGGGTGTAATTGTTTAATCTTGTATGGATAGAGTATGTAACGTAGGTATTATTTTAGATATTTTTATATTTTTATTTTCTTCTTTTTTTACGAATTACGAATGTTTCTGGGCAGAACTCCCAGAGACAAAAACTTGAGTATGAGCCTTTTTAATCGGTAGAACGACTTGGCTAATTCAAAAAAATATCTAGATTTGGTTTAGATGGATTTGAAAAAAAAAATTTATGTTACCGTTTTGTAATGCATTACATACTAATATTTAAGTGTCTTTTTAAGTGGCGTAGGTAGGGCGGAGCTCAAGCCCCCCCCCCCAGAGCCATTGAATATATATGTACTCCTAAAGATTTAACTTTCCTAAAAAAATAATAATAAAATGGTTATCTGAGACTATGTTACTCAAGCCCCTCCCCTAGATAATCTCTGCGGAAGCCACTATATTTTCGACATTCTTAAAATTACCTACAATACTTGTACTAATCATATCAAAGGCACAGCACAAATTATACAGCTCAATTGTGTAGCACTTATGTAATGAATTCTTTCTGCAAATTTGGTAATTTTTGGATCATATCTTGGAAACTACATGACTTATCAAAAACAAATAAACTTATTTTTAACTCTCTTTAAACCCGTCGAATTTTTCATAATGGTGGGATTTTTTACACCAATTAGTTTTTTTTATAAAAAAGTCATTTGTTTTATTCTTTTTCATTAAAAAATGTGTTTTTTTATATATTTCAGTGCCCAAACGTAATTTTGTAAACTAAACGTATAAGAGAGAGAAAATACCAATCGAACAAAAAAAGATTTATTGTCCTAGCGTTTATAGTATAATAGATAGTGGCGTTTATGATGTTTTTACAAGACGAGTTTAAAATGGCCGTCAATTACTTGTCAGATCAGAGTGCGTAAATATTTTTATGGGTGGCACCCCCATTTTTTTTTTGTTTATAATAATTACTTAAATAATTTAAAGAATAAAAACAAAATAGAGGTCGTTCTAAAAATCACGAAAAAATGGTCCTTCGAGTTTTTTGGATGACATATTTCATTTGCTTTTAGCTGATATATGACAATTTTGTTATTTTTCGTTTAAAGGAGCTAGATTTAGCTTAAACACCAAAAAAATTTTTTTTTCAAGTAGGACCTACAGATTTTGAAATACAGCCATTTAAAATTTTAATGTTTACATTGTTGCCATATTGTAGTGCTACACTTTATAGGTGGCAATTTTATATCTTTGGTATCTCTAAACATACCTCTATCTATGATAAAAATTTCAAAGGGTTAGCTAATTTTTTTGTGCTCACCTGCCTGCCACCGAATTTATCTGGCAATGATTTAGGGCGCTTATTATTCTATTAGGCTTTGGGAAAGCTGAGTCGCACAAAATTTTTTTATGAAAAACAGGTCCCAATTTATGTAAGAAAAATGTTACCTGGCTGACCCCACCAATCCTGAAATAACCACAATGCATTCTAGATCCGCAAACTCTCTCGCAGATTTCGTACAATTTTTCTCGTTCTTCAAACAGCCAAAATAGTGGCGTGATTGCACCTACATCCAGAGCTAAAAAGGACTGAGCTGCCATGTGATTGAGAATGCGATTTAGCTCTGCAAAGAGGGTTCTGATAAATTTAGCGCGTCTTGGTACCTAACAAAAGCCGTAACGTGTATTCATTTAAACTTTTAAAAAAGTGTAATTATACCTTAGTTTTACAAAATTCATTGTCGTAAGTGAGTGATTAATAAAAACTGCTTACTTTAAAGGTGCCGACGGGCATTTCGTATGCTCCAAAATGCCCATGATTGGCAACCCATATGGTGATAATAGGGGTCCCCCACCGCCTCTTAATTGCCTAAAATTTTGCCCAACACTCCCTAAATTGGCTAAAATTTTTATCATCTATATCGCAGGACATAGAATCAAAATTATTTCACATGTTTATAGAAACCGTCAACCAGAATAAAATACTTTTTTGCAACTTTTGCGATATGTTAAGACTAAACGAGATATCTTCAGCCAAAGACATTTACAAGGTTTCTGTTTTTATATATTTTTCATTATTTCAAAAATCAGCCTAAAATTTAAGAAATAGTTCAAACAAAAAACATTCCTTTTCTTCTTAGCTCTTTAAAAAGGTATATTTAAAATATACAAAAAATTTGAGGTTTATTTAAATCTTCATATTTTTTTTTGATCATCTCCGTATTTCTCCCTTTCTTACTATTGACAGCAAATAAAAATCGGCAGTATGACGGCATCGGCGACTACACGCTGGCCCGATGTTGGACAGATTGCGATTTTCAGTTTTCGGTCAGTAATACAGTCGACTTTATGCCGTCACCACTTTAGGACCGACGATGGTCCGATTGAAACTTTGTTTAATCGGTCGAGAATCAGCAACTGACGATGGCCCGATTTACTACAGTCGACATTATGCCGACGCCTACTTTATCTGTTTTAGGGCCGACGACAGTCCGATTGAAACTTTGTTTAATCGTACGAGAATCGGAAACTGACGATGTCACGATTTACGAGATTATGCCAACGCAAACCTTATCTGCTTTAGGGCCGATGATGGTCTGATAGGAACTTTGTTTAATCGTTCGAGACTCGGCAACTGACGATGGCCCGATTTACTATAGTCGAGATTATGCCAACGCAAACCTTATCTGCTTTAGGGCCGATGATGGTCCGATAGGAACTTTGTTTAATCGGTCGAGAATCGACAACTGACGATGGCCCGATTTACTATAGTCAACTTTATGCCGACGCCTACTTCATCTGCTTTAGGGCCGACGACGGTCCGATTGGAACTTTGTTTAATTGGTCGAGCATCGGCAACTGACAATGGTCCGATTACGTCACCTTAAAATTTTTAAACTGCCTAAATGTCACTATGTTCCCTTATAGTGGAACATAATATTATATATATAATGAGCAAAGATATTTCAAAACTACAATGCGGACTTGACAAGATGGTGGTATTTCTCTACAAGAATCACCTCTTCTGCCACTTAAACCGTTAACTTAACTGACTGGTTAAGCACCCGCATTATCGAAACTTTGTAGTTTGCCAATTTCGGATCGTGTCAAGCAACGACCGACGGACCTTCGTCAATCACCGACGTCGGGCCGCTTTGAGAGGCTGATGTGGGACATTATTATCCACCCATTATCGAACCTTTGTGGTTTGCCATTGTCGGGCCGCTTTAAGCTACCACCGACGGACCTTCGTCAATCGCCGACTTTGGACCGCCTTAGGAAACCAATGTCGGACTTGAATAGTTTACCGATGTCAGGCCGAGACCAGCTTGCCTACGTTAGACCGACCAAATTAAGCAGCTTTATGGGCGGATGGTCGGTACCATGTGGTTAAACCATATCGGACCTTAATCGTACGGCGACGGTATGCCGATGTCAGCAAAAAGTAGCATGTACCATTGGTCCGACGGCGGGCTACAGTCTAACGCTGCGCCGGCAAACATACATTGGGCCTACATTGCAAAGCGGAGAAAAAAAAAATCGACATCGGGCCGACGAATGTCCGAGGGAACCGTGTTTGCTGGGGAGGATTGAATTTTATAGCTCTTTGAAATGCAACATCACATAAGAAATATTTTGGTAAAATTATCCAGGAACATCAAGCAACTCTGCCATTGGCCAACAGGAAACTCGATATCTCAAAAACTGTACTGTTTTTGACAATCCAATACGTACCGAAAAATTGTCAGCATTTTGCGAGAGTTCAGTTTTAACATGTTTTATATAAAAAAAATACTTACATCTATATTAAGCAATTTTTCTGCAGCTAAAACAAAAGCATGTTCGTTACACAAAGTCGAAATATAGTCCAATCTGTCAAAATAGGGTACTGCTTGCATGTAAGTCTTGTATTCTATTAGTTTTTCTGTGCCTCTGTGTAGTAAGCCTATGTGAGGATCTATACGTTTTACAGTCTAAAAACAAAACAGTTAATGGTTAAATTAATACAAAATTAACATGTCGGTTTTCCACCAGGGTCTTCCCAGACAGCAAAAATTGTCCATCGGTCAGTCATTTTTTGTCCAAAACCGCCCGCATTGTTCGTGGGCCATTTGTGGACATCCATTGGACAAAGGTTTTTCCTGATACAGTGGATGACAAAAAAACTGAGTCCAAAGGACTTTCAATTTTGATCCATAAAGAACTGCTTTTTTCAGTTAGTTTTTGGATGTCCAATGGATAACGATTTTTCTTGGTTCATCGGACTTTATACATTGACTTTAACAGTGGGATTTACTAAGATCTAAAATAGTACTCCCCACAAATCTAAATATTTACACCTGTGGGAGGTACTAAATTCTAAATGGCATATGGTGAATACGTTTGAGGTTATAAAGTTGGTGATTTTTTAGACCACCTCTGGGGGGTGGTTTAAATTTATAGCCCCCAGAAAGGATTGTTTTCTGGCAATTGGTAATAAGTTCGTTTAAAATTTCCCTAAGTAACCGTTTTTATAAGAAGTAATTTACCTTATTTAATATCCCAAGTTGTTTATTAATCAATAAAACACCTCCAATTTTGTCCACAAAAACGCCATATTTTCAACCCGTTTTCAGCACACAAAATATATTTATGAGGGTACTACGAGGCAAAACAAACATAAGTGAAGGTCACTGAATATGCACGAAAAATATACCAAACAAAAAATCCACAACAACTATATTAATTTATTTACAAACTGAAAGTAAAACATTGAGGTTATCTAAAAGCTCAGTCAAAATAACTTTCCTTACTTAAAGCCCACTCATTTTAAAGCTGTAGCTTTCATCAGTAGAGGTTGGTGCAGGCCAAGGTGCAAGCAGAGGCAAAAGATCCGAACTCGCTGTTTGTGATTGAACGCAGCGCTAATATTTTTAAATTGACATTTCGACAATGACAGAAATGTAAAAAAACTTGCATTTAAGTTTTTTAATACATTTTATAAATAAAAACACCTTTTAAGTAAATACAAAATTAATCTACTCCTTATTTTATTATCACCCATCTAAATCGTTGTGTGACATCAAGTATTAATTGGAAAAATCAATTACCTATCAAGGGTAAGTTTTAATTAGAGTGACATATAACCTCAATTTTAATTTGTTCTACAGAGTGTTTACTATTTAAAACGCGCGTGGATTTAAATTTTTAAATTTTCTTTTCTTCTAAGTTGAAACTATCTTCTAAAATCCAACAAAAGATTGTGTTAAGATGATTATTCAATAAAAAAATTTATTAAAATTCTTATAATTCAAACTGTGTCCAAAACTCAAAGAGGGTTGGTTTAAAACGCTTAATACCAAAAATTTCACTTAAACTTGGGATCATTCTAAAATAGACTAAACCCTTTTAGTAAATCCCACCGTAAATATTTATCAAAAACTCTATGTCAATCGGGCTTGGCCTAGTTGGCACATTAATAAATATGTCTTTTATTCGAACTGTTTTGGATATCCAATGGATCATGTTTTTTCTTATTTATTACCAACAATAACCCTGCCAAAAAAACCGCGTCAAATCTCTTAGAAGAGATTTTATCATGTTTTATCAGGTTTGATATGTTTTTTATGCGGCATGTGAAACAAACTTGTAAAAACCAAGCCAAATCTCATAAAGCACAAATTTTTTCTATCAGTTTTTACGGGCAAAATAGCCTGGCTGGTAGAATCTTTGTATAGGTAAGTATTTTTCATTATTTTAGACTAATTGGTATTTTAGCATTTTAATACCCATCCTTTGCTAGGAGCTCCATCCGCGGGGATCGACAATAAGACTTATGAGGTTGGAGTGGTTCAAATGGAAGTACCTATATACTTCAATATTGAAAATATCGCCTCTTTTGACAAAACGATCCACTGTACATCCATTGGAACAAATATTTCCAGTATACTAAGAAAATTAGACCCCCCGCCCTCTAGATCTTGGCGCCATTTGGTTGCCCTTCGCTATGTATTGAAACAATAAACATTACAATAATATAAAACAAAAGTAAAAAAAACATTTTTATTTTAAGTAGTTTATATTTTAAAGACGTTCACAAATAAAGATTATTTGCAAGCAGTGTATAATAAACGGAAGTCTTTCTCTTTTGCCATGACAAAAAAAAGATGTTTTTTTTTTGTTTTTCCAATGATTTGAAACAGAAGAAGAATCAGAAAAGTGGTTAGCCTCCTATAATTTGTTGCAAAAAAAATTAAAAATTAATTGTGGAAAAAAGGGAAAAAGATTGCTGGTAAGCGTTGGGACAAACCAGTTCAAAAACTTAATTGATGTTTTTGGAAATTCTCGTAATGTGGAAAAATTTTGTGTCCATATTTACGTCTATATTTAAATTTGGTTAGAATAGGTAAATGTAAAAAATTTTCTTATTCCTAACAACTGTAGTAATACATTTTTTTACACTATATATTAAATTGTGACTATACTACTATAAACCTACCCAAGTAACACAAGGTGCTGAAAAACTTTTGCAAAAACGTTGCGACAGCAAAACTCCTCTACTATTGTGTTTTTGCTGTTGTCTGCCACAACGTCTTGACAGTGTTGATAAACCGTCGCCTAGCCCAATTTAGCAATCATTTTTTGGTCACTGCAATGACCATTGCAGCACTTTTTGCAACCGATATAGCTTTTTCAGTTAACTTAATTGAAAAAAAACATTTCTTACAAAACCCAATGAAAAAATGGCAAAAAAAAACAAAAATAGATTTTTATACAAATAAATGGTTGATGCGGTTTGGATGATGGGAATATTTATTTATACACACCCTTAATATCGGATTTTTGGCCTCATCCATGGACCAAATTGACATGTGAAGGCCAGTTTACTGATAATATTTATCAGGAAACCTCACCAAAACACGCGCGCTTCACATATTAAAAATATTTACAGTTTATTTTTTTGATTTAATTTTTAGGTTACAGTTTTTTGTTTTTGGATTGGAGCCAAAATAACCAAAAAAGATTTATCTCTACCTTAAAACTAGTTTTAGTTTTAAAAATCTACTCTTTTTATAGAATTTTTGATTATATTTTTGAATAATATAATAATGTTTTCTTCTAAGATTGTTTTCGTGTAATGGCCGCCATTGAAAGTAACAACGCGATCTAACTCGACAGTTAATATTGCTGTATTTTAGCAAATACTGTTTTTTTTACTATTTTTTCTACTTAATATGAACAAGGGGCGGGGCTTTGTTCGCACAGAAAGCGCATTATTGTCGAAACCACCCGAAAAAACCCGACAGCTAAACTTGCTGTATTATAGTCAAAAATATTATTTGCTGTCTTTACAACTGTATTGCTCCAATTTAGTTTTTATTGGTGTGAGAACTGATTTAAAAAAGCTACAAAGTTTGGCTTTAATGTATAGCCAACTTTCTGCATATTTTTCCGCCCAAAGAATAGTATTTTTGAGCAAAGTTTAATAAATACTTTTGCTTTTAATACCAGTATGGTCATCAAAATGGGTTGCGCGTACATTATGAAAGCCAAAAGTATTTCAAAAACTAAGCAATCTAATTTACAACCAAAAAGGTGCTGACAAAACGTCTTCACAGCTTTGCTTTGGTCATAAATTCTAATGTGTACAATGTATGTTACTTGGGTAGGTACCAACAACTGTGGTGCCCTTTTGAGCCTTCGCCCACCTCCCACTTTAAGTCACGCTACGCCGCTGGTTGGAAGCAAAGCTCTAAAGCGTTTCTAAAAAGTTTATACTGACCCTAAAATCGGTTTTACAGCTTTCCTAAATCGCTTTAAAATAAAATCGATTTAGTATAAACAAAGTAATATTCTACTTACTTCGCCATCCAAATAGGTAATCATTCTCAAGCAACCATGCGCAGCTGGATGCGCAGGTCCAAAATTAATCCTCACATTTTTAACGGCTACCTCAGTAGCAACAGGATGCTTGAAGGGATTCCAAGGACCCATCTTCCATTTTGAAGTTTCCTGGTCAGGGTACATTACTGGACCACTGAATGCCTGAAGAATATTTATAAAATTTTATTTTGTTTGAAATTTTTATTCTCATGCCATGATTAACGTAGTAGGTCGAAAGTTTAAAAGAGCTACTACTACCTGCTTGAAGAGGCAGGTTGCGCGCTTTCCCATTTTCTATTAAGGGTACCCACGACTAAATGAACATTAGTCAAGAATAATATTGTGAAATCTATTCTAAAATAGATCTTCTCAAATCTTAAAAAAAACCGGATTGTTGGCAATCCAAAAATCCTTGCAGAGTTAGGGTTGGTAGTTTTAGATAGCTGTACAAAAATTTTCAAGGGTTGCAACGTGATAATATTTGTAAGTGTAGCTCCCTCCTCCTTGGTATTTACTAAGGACTATAGTTTATCAAAAGTTTGGTTTGAAGGCTGACATATACATGGGTATCGAAAAATTTATTTTAAGCCAAACCAGACCACAATTTATAAGATAATTTTACCTGGATAGACGTTAAAAAGTACTGGAATGAGACGCATAGGGCCATTTTTTCTTAAAACAGTCCAAATAATCCGTAAATATTAATGAAATATGGGTAAACAAGAAATCTGAGAACTGTCAAAGTGACACGGGATGTTGCATTTTGAGTAAAATCATCGTATTTTATAAACCACCGCCAAGAGGTGGTTTATCCGCTTTAAATTTTAAAACAATCACGATTTGTTTGATTTTTTTGTTCAAAATAAATATTTTTTTGCTTCAATTGGCTATTCCAGCGCGTTTTTTAAGTCAATGTATAACAACGTAAAGAATCTCACTTTAAGTTGATTCAGGGGAGGTCACTGCTCTCTTAAATCAAGAAAAAGGCCTTTTGCATATAAGTTTCAAATTAATTTTAAATAATTAAATGAAAACAAAGATTCTTTACATACACACATCTGGTTCGCTTGGGCGTTTGCACACCTTGTCAAAGGCACCTAAAAAATTTAGAAGTTAAAATTTATGCGGAAACTGGTAGCGCACGGAATCTTAAAAAGCAATTTTTTACGGTATAAATCTTGCGCCATACCCGCTGTGCGCTGTTATTTTTCAAGCAAGCAAGAAATTATAGCGTAAAACTGATAACTGCATACCTATTCACAAACCGCGCAAAGGTGACAATCTTCGCCTAAATAATATATGATTCAGCACAAATTAAACAATAGCGAATATAAAAATACTAATGATAAAACTTCCGCGACTTTAACCGCGCAAAATGCATTTTTGCGTTGTTGGGGATTTGCTTATTTTTTTATTGTTTTGCGGGTCTTGCGCGGTTTTGTGATTTTTGCGCGGTTTTGTGATTTTTGCGGTGATGTCATATTACGTGCCGGTAAAAGTCTTTAGCGGTAAATTCTTGCGCGGTAGGCGCCGGAAGAGTAGCGTGTGATTTTAGCAATGTTTCTAAATTTTTATAAAAATTCGGAGATTTTTTGCAGAAGCATGGAAGAGGGAGAGCAATTGCCTACTCTCGTTCCTCCCTGCATTTCTCCCAGACCTTGCATTACGCTTAAACTCTACATTTCAACCTCTTGGTGGCGTGTATTAATTAAGTAATGTCGCGGGGGAGTAGGTAAAAGAGTTACAAGGGGGAGGGAAGAGTTCGCAACTGCTTTTCGTTACCATTTGTAACTGAAAATGAGAAATAAAATAGTCAAATAACTAAATACTTCAACATTAAAAATATTTGTTACCTTATTTAAAGAGGGGAGGGAGGGGAGAAGAAAAGGAATAGAAAATTTTATAAAGATGGACAGAATTAAAAATTTGGCAAAATTGGTGGTTCATTCGTTTATAGATGTAGAAGGCTTTCTTTTACTTCAGAAGGTACGGTTCTCGTTCAAAATGAGCAAAACGTCAGCGAGCGAAACGTCAGGCAAGTGTTTTGGCAGTTTTCAATCGATAAAAATATATGAAATAAAAATTTTAATTTTATTTTTTCATCATATTGAAGAAGTGTTGTGTAACAATATTTCTTTTCATATGGACCTCTGCAAATTTAGGGATAAAAAGCGATAAAAAAATATAAGTAAGTAACCCAATTAACAGAGTATTTTTAGTTAAAAAATCTACTATACGGGGATAAACCCACTGTCAATTTGCTTTTTTCCATTTTTTTCACGAAATATTTGGAAAACCTGTGTTTTTTCCTTGCGAAATCATTTATATGATTATAGTAAGTCCAAAATTCCAACAAGTTTTACTAAAATTTAAAGAAAGACACGCAAAATTAGATTAAAAACCACATACGTCCCATAGTCCTAAACCCTAACCCATCTTAGTAAATATCGCCCATAATTTTTATTCAGTTATCTCTTCCTCCTAGATCACCATGTATTACCTATATTTCTATAGGGTGGAGCACAAATTTAAAGCCAAAACCAAAAGTTTTCCGGCGTATGTCAAGATATAGTCCACTAACTTGTCTGTTACTAAAACCTAACGTCATTCTATATTCTATATTTTCGTGCGGTGGAGTCACACGTTTTTTTTTTTATAAAAAGTGAAAAATTATGTCGAAAAAAGTTTTCTCAGAGTCTTTTGACTCGGATTTGGACGAGAAACAGGAATCTCTAATTGTGGAAGAGCTAGAAAAGTGAAAAAATAAACTAAAAGTGCTAAGAAAAACAAAATGCAGAACAAAGGATTTGTCAAAGGTCAACGCCCCATCGACTGCTCAGGATTTAGGAAATTTACCATTATCCAACAAAAATACTTTTGATTTTGAGGATGATAATATGCAAGGTTACCTAACATTCCTGATTTAAATGAATCAATGACAGTGGTTATCTTTTTGTTTCATATTAAGTTTTAATCAACAACAATATGAAACATCTGTTTGTAAGTTAAAAAGTACAAACTGGCTTTTTATTTATTTGATTGATATACCTTTTGCATCGTTTAAACTGATTAATTTTATTGGTTTTAATAAATCTGGATTGTGTTGTCTAAACTGGCTATACAATTCATCTATTTTATTACATAATATATCAATATTAAACTGTAATCACCAGTTTGTTTCTTTCTTTCATTACAGAAATAACGATTGAAATTGAAGAGGGTCAAGGTCTCGGTGAAGGTATTGATCAGACAACTAATATTTTAGAATTAAATCCCTGAAACATTAAGGAAACAGTGACAGTTAATGATCAAGTAGCTTCTTCAATAACTCCAATTTTAAATCCCCAAATTGAGGTTTTGCTGGTTAAAGAGGGTCTGTTAGAGGATAAGCCTGATAACCTTTTCCATCAGTCTTTTGCAAACAAGTGGTCCTTTATTCTTGTTAAAGGCCTATCTGATGAAATAAATGAAAATCTTATTTCGAAATATTCTGTGCCGTCTAATTGTCTGGCAATTAGAGCACCAGAACTAAATGCAAATCTAAAAAGGGATGCGCTAGATAGAGATGAGAAGCAAAAAGCTTCTCAAAGACAATTATCCTCGGCTTTAACTGCCATTGGTCACGCTCTATTAATGGTATTGAATTCTTTATCTTCATCTAAGACCGAGATAATGTCACTAATTGAATGTTTATCCGATGCTGGAAGGTTAATGGCCGATATACATCATAAGAAGTTCGTTCATGGGAGGTATCTGATACTGAGTATGGGATTTCAACAGAAAATTACAGCAAACATCAAAGACGTATTGTTTAATGCTCCCATTCAAGGATTCAAATGACCATCTTGATAAGGCAAAGGCTTTAGAAAGAAATTGCTTGTCAATAGTTGAGTGTAAGAAATTCCATAAGACAGTTTCAAACTTCTCGTCAACCTCTATCACACAGACAACCTCAGAATTCCACAGTGTTTAAAACACCAGGAGGGCGACAGGAAAAATATTAGTGAGTAAAGTGACAGGAAGAATTGCTCATTTTAAGAATTAGTGGCAAAAACTATGCAATGACGCCTTGATTCTTTCTTGGATAGAATTTGGCTACAAAATTCCTTTTTCTCAAAAAGTATTTCAAGGGTCTAGGCCTTCAGAACCAAAATGGTCTTGAAGAGTTTTGCAGGTTAAATAAGGTCGTTAATCATTGTTAGAAATTGATGCAATTTCTTCCTGTTAACCTGTTGGAAACCAATTTTTATCCAATATTTTTTTTGTTTCTAAGTCAGATGGCTCTGATAGATTAGTGATAAATTTGAAGAAACTTAATCAGTTTATTAAAACCAAACATTTCTTTTTAGAAGATCGTAGAGTTGCATGTAACCTGTTACAAAAAGACTCATATATGGCTACAGTTGACTTAAAGGAAGCCTATTTTTCTGTGCCTATAAACAAAAAAAAACAAGTTATTAAGATTTTCTTTAAATAATAACATTTATGAGTTTAACTGTCTTCCTTGTGGGCTTTCCAGTGCGTCTTGGGTATTTACCAAACTCATGAAACCTGTACTTGCATACTTAAGGTCTTTGGGTCTTGTTTCTGTCAATTATCTTGATGATTATTTACTAATATCGCCGTCTTTTAACTCATCTCTTGAGAATATTAGAATTACATTTTCTACTCTATCATCTTTGGGTTTTCTTATTAATGGAGAGAAGTCAAACTTATTTCCATCTAAAAAATGCAAATTTTTAGGTTTCTTATTTTGTTCAGAAACATTGGGCTTGGGCCTTCCTCTAGAAAAATCAGTAAAGGTTTATGAAACTTTATGTAGGTATAAAAATAATAGTCAGTGTTCTATTAGAGATTTTGCAAACTTATGTGGAATTTTAGTATCCATTTGCCCGGCTATACCATATGAAATGGTTTATACCAAGGGTTTCAAAAGATCCAAATTTTTAGCTCTTAGAAGGGCTGTTGTGAAATTTTTTCAGATGCAACCCCAAATGCTTGGGGGATAGCTTGCGTAAATAAAAGAGCCAGAGGGTTTTGGATAAGTTTGGAAAAATTATGTTATATTGATTACTTGGAGTTGTTGGCTGCCTTTTTTGGGTTAAAGTGTTTTGCTAAAGATCTAAAAAATGCAGAAATTCTGATGTGTATTGACAATACTACGGCAGTGTCATATATAAATAGAATGGGAGGGGTTCAATTTGAAAACTTAAACATCTTATCAAAAGAAATATTGTAAAGTTGTGAAAGGAAAAATTTATGGATTTATGCATAAAATTCTTAGAAAATTGTGAAGCTGATTTTGAGTCTAGGGTTAATGATTATGAGACAGAATGGGAATTATCACAAGATGCTTTCAATTTAATAACTAAAAAAATTTGGAATTCCCAATATAGATCTTTTTGCTATCAGAAATAATAAAAAATGTTCAAAATTCATATCTTGGTTTCCAGACACCGAGACTCATAGTGTCGATGCATTTTTGCAATTTTTTCTTTTACGCTTTTCCTCCATTCAAAATTTTACCTCGTGTTCTTCGGAAAATATCAATGGACAATGCAAGAGGAATTCTTATAGTACCACATTGGCCTACTCAACCGTGGTTTCCTCGGTTTAAACAAATGTTGGATTCAGAAATCTTAGTTTTGGAACCTAGTATAAATTTACTTTTCTCTATTAATAGGAGACCTCATCCATTGTGGAAACACCTTTCCCTGGCGGAAGGAGTTGTATCTTAGAGGCCTTTAGAAGAAAAGGTACCTCCAGAAACTCGGGATATCATGTTGTCATCTATAACTAATTCCACTTTGAAACAATATGTTTCTCCTTTAAGAGACTGGTGATGGAATTATTGTTAAATAAGAAAGTGGATTTTTATTCAAGTTCAGTAAACTTATTATTAGATTTTTTTACCTTTTATTTTAAACAGGGAAAATCTTATGGATCCTTGAATAATGCTAGGTCAGCCTTAAGTCTCATCTTAGGTTCAGATATTATGGAAGATCTTAAAATTAAAAGGTTTTTAAAGGGATATTTAATTTAAGACCATTTAATCCTAAGTATGATTGTATATGGGACCCTGAGAAGGTTCTTTTATTTTTAGAGTCATTATTTGCCTATGACAACTTATCCTTTAAGGACCTGACTTTAAAAACTGTTACTTTGTTAGCTTTAAGTACTGACCATAGAGTTATAGAGTTCAAACACTTTCTCTAATAAAACTTAACAATATTGAAATTTGTGAGAAAGGTTATAGGACAAGACAAGATTAAAACTTCAGGTCATAATAGGTTACAGCTTCTTTTATGTATGTTTTCTAGGTTTTATAACAGACCTTTAGAGGATATGAACTCGTTTTCTAAGGCAGTTTTAGGTTAAGTTTTTTTTTTATGAATACATGTTTATTTTTAGCCTTAAGGTTACTATTAAATACTTACTACTTGTATTTTTTAGTTTTAGTTAAATATTTAGTTTGAAATAACGGACCTTAATGGTATTTATTATTTTGTTATAATGCAAAACATTTAATAATGTTTTAATAAAGTTTTGTCATAAAACTATTACTGTAAACATCTACATGGTGATCTAGGAGGAAGAGATAACTGAATAAAAATTATTAAGTCAAACGAACTTCGTGAAGTGAAGTTCGATTTTAATTTTTTGATGTTATTCTTCCGAACTAGATCACTTCGCGCTCTTTTTTAAATTTCCCTCCCGTTTTTTGTTTCAACCGTTTTTAAGGTTTAAACTGAATGAAGTTGGGTTTTCGTGACAGACAATTCAGTGGACTATATCTTGACATAGGCCGGAAAACTTTTGGTTTTGGCTTTTAATTCATGCTCCACCCTATAGGAATATAGTGATCTAGTTCAGAAGAGATAACTTTAAATAATTAAAATCGAACTTCACTTCAAGAAGTTCGTTTGATTTAATAATAATATCTAGAAAAACCATTTCTGTACATTACATTTTTTTTTAGTTCTTGGAATAGGCTTCTAACCAAAAAAGGTTACAAAGTAATTCACTTTTTAGAATGTTTGTCTGTCTGTTTGTTCCGCCATAACGCAAAAACTACCGAACCGATTTTGATGTCACTTTCACCGATGTATTCCTTGGACTCCTGAGGCTTTATTTTATCAAAATCGGTTAGCGGGAACAAGTTATGGCCATTTAAAGCAAGAAAAGCGGTTAAAACCGCAGGCGAAGCTGCAGAATCTGCTGCTAGTAAAGCTGCAGAATCTGCTGCTAGTAAAGTTAGTAAGTCTGGCCCTAAGCTCCTTCATATGTCTTTATTTTAATATTAGTTTTCGATGTCCAAAGAAAAATCTATATTAAATTAGCTCGGTTGTGGTCTCACGTTTTGTCCTAAAAGTTGGAAGTAAGTATGCAATTTTTCTTAGAACAAAGACTGGAATAATCAATCCAAAGCAATTAAAGCAAAAACTTTGATTGAACCCTGTGCCAATGGTTTTCATTTTCTTAGTATATAATTAGGTTAGGTTTGGTTAATTTAGTTTAAATTGTGTTTTAGTTGTTTTGGCTTTTAATAAGTTGGTTTGAGGCTGTTTAGGTTAGGTTGGGTTAATTTAGTTAAAAAAAAAAATAAAAAAAAACGAAAATATAAAAAACACATAATAATTAATTACTGCCGGCTCATTAGCCTCACGGCTATTCAGCCGAATTACCGGGTCTTTAGAAACTCCCACTTAATTACTAGGACTAGAGCAAAAATAAGGTCTAGGACGAGTATTTGTTCTTGTAAGAATTGTCTTGTAATACTTGCTTTAAAATATTCTTCATCTGGATACCACTTTTTCACTGCAGTTCGATTGGAGAGTTTTACAGGGTTTAAAACTCTTAAAAAATTGAGATTTCTTGGAAAAAGTAATGCCATTATTTTAACCGTGTTTTGAAATTGGCGTCAAACTAATAAGTGACATCACTGCCAATATCTATACAGATTGGCAGTGGTGACATCAATGAGAGAAATTCCTAAGGTCACTTGTTGCTTGCTCCTTATTTAAAGAAAATTGTTTTATGTACAAAAATCAACAACTTAAGTATGCTGTAGTCCTATTAACCCTAACTTAAAACCGCAAAAAAAATTTGGTGGTTAAACGAGTAGGTTGGGAGCTACGGGCTCTTATATTAGGAGTCTGCAGGGCCCCAATAAAACTCACAAATAGACAATTGTTGTCATCATATCCAAGCGATATACCGATTTGGGGGGTTTTCGTCTACTTATTTTAATATTAGGATGACATACTTCCAATACGCTATTTTTAGGCAATAAGTCCAGAAATACGAATGCGATATGGATTTGAGGATTTTAGAGCACTGCTCTCAGATCATCCCAGCCTGAGCAGTGACGTCACAAAATTTCCTAAAAACACCGGCTATATTGGACGTACGTCATCCAAATGTCAAAATAACTAGAGAAGGATGTAAAATTCGGATTATTCTTAACCTCTAAAACCTCCAAATCGGTATATATTTGTAAGTTTTATTGTTACCCTTCAGAGTTCTATATACCCCTTGGCCGTAGCTCCCAACCTACTCGATTGACGCCCAAATTTTTTTGCTGTTTTTGAGTCAGGGTTGACAGGGGCACCACATACTTAGATCAGAACCAAATTGAGCGAGCTATTGCGACAAAGTAGTTATATACGACTTTAGTCTACGGAAGTAAAAATAAAGGTGGAATAATTATACCCCCTGAGGACTTTTACAAAAATTACCGCCTTATGTAGTTGAGAGTTATAAGCCTAAAAGAATACTAAATACTTTTCCACAATCAGTAAATGGCATTTTTTACCATGATTTTTCGTAATATATTAAAATTTTGTTTCTTTTAAATTTTTGTTAATAGAAAAAGTAAAGTAATTTTTATATGGATTTCAAGTCTCCCTGTAAACATAATGTATATTTGCCTGTTTTTTTTATTAGCCGCTCACTTTTTTGAACCAAAACAAAAATTACTAGGATGTTACTCCGTGGTTTTTTTAGTCAAAAAAAGTGTTTTGGTTTTTTTTTGCGTGTTCTTGCTAAAAATATAGTGTTTTGATTTGTTCAGTGCTGTTATACAACCGGCATGAATAGTTCTTTTTGCTTTGCCTTTTATAAGTGCTGTGCGATAACCCTTTTTATTATTAGCCTCAGAGTTAGGGGAATTTTGTCAATATCAACCGACTTAGCTTATTATCATTCCACCTTTATTTTTACTTCAGTACTTTAGTCTAATAAGTCGCATTAACATAAATTCCAAAGTATTTTTTTATTTTTATCTTTGTTGTTAAAAGTAGCGAGGAAAGAAAAATGCGACTTATTAAACTTTAGTTGACTATAGTATATTTTTTAAATTATTTTTATTTGCTGCTTGTTTGCATTCGGATTAGTTTAGGCAATCCATGTTTCCTCTTTGTTGATTTATGTGGGATCAAGAGAGAAAAAGAATGGATGAGATAGCCAATCGCGATTAAGTGCCTACGGTGCATTTAGGGGTAAGACATCAAGGGGGCTGTTATCTGTCATAAATAATAAATTCTATCACAAAGGGAGAGAGATAAGTTTAGAAAACTTTAATATATTAAATATTTATTTAATTCCTGACCTCAAATCTGCTTTGTGATAATTTTTTTTCTTTTACTTGATTATTATCGGTCCTACACTCCATTCCAAATTGATGCGGACCAGTTTTTTGACACTGACACTTCTGTGTTTAATTGTCAGCCGCCATATTTTTCGGTTAAAATCGTATTACAAAAAGTTGACTTTAATGAAGGTTCAATGTTAATGTTCTGCACGAAAATTCTGTACACCAAGAAAACACGTTCTTTCGATAATTCCTATCTTTTTAACCTTACACCAACAACATGTTTTAAGTAGGTACGTGTAAGAATGTACCTGTGCGATATTTATCTTTAAAGCTAGGAACACACTATGCAACTTTCTCATGCGTCAAATTTAGTTTTCACAAGTTAAAAAAAGACACGAGCAGATTGTGTCTCCTTTTCACCTGTTATTATAAAATTTGATGCATGGAAAAGTGTGAACTGGGCTTTAATGCTATCAATGCTAAGTTCTCGTTTTCTCTTAGTCTAGGTCTAGGGGGAAATCACACACACACCCAATCTGGAAACACCGCATAGGAGGTGTCTGGGAATGTCCCCCCGCCCCATGTATCTACGAAGTCTCAATCCCCTAGGGCTTCGAATGACGGAGATACACGTTGAATCCTATCTAATTCCAGATTTCCACAGCTACTTATTGAAGTACATTTATACAAAAATTATGGCATCGTTTCCGATACTCTTGATTCCCAATGTATTCAGGACTGGATATACAGACCGCTTCAAGCTACTGCGAACATAGGGCGAAAGAAGTCTAATTTGCCAGTGTACGTACATGCAGAGACACCGCACGCCTATCAGTGAAGCAACCAACACTCAGGTTTCCGATCGCCATTCGCTGCCGTTCGCCGCCTTTCGCCTTGTATTTAGTACGCCTCTAACCACGGTGCTGTGTGGAGCGTAGTCAATGAAACCGGAATTTGGTCAATAAATACGCAAATTTTTATAACGTAATTTTCTTATTTTTTGTCACTGATAAATAAGAGCGTTTTATTGTCAACTGCTCAGATTTATCAGTGACGACGTGTTACAATGAAAATAATAAGGAGAAACAAAATAAAAGCAAGTTCTCAAAATAAAATAATACATTCTAAAAACCAAAATTAAAGCAAATGTTTGAAAAGTCCTCCTTGCTCGGCTAGACAATATCCGAGCCTATTATAAAAACCCCTTCTAACGTTTCCAAGCATGTTAGGGGTGATAATTTGAAAAGCTTCTTCAAAAACAGATAGAAGTCATTAGGAGCAAGATCGGGAGATCGAGCTGGCCATAAAATAGTTCCCCGTGTACTTATAACCCGATTAGGAAATACATTATCAAGATATTCCCTAACAAGGCCAACATTGTGAGCGGAACAACCATCTTGTTGAAACCATGTTTCACCAAATCTTACACCTAACAACTGCCTAGCAGTTGGAATAATGTGCTGCTGCAGTAGATCCAAGTATCTAGGACCATTCAAATTGCAATTGCCGTTAATAAAAAATGGCCCAATTACGTGTTCCCCTACAATACCCCCCCCCAAACATTTAGTTTTTGGGGATACTGTGTTCTTGCGTCAAAATACAAATGCAAATTTTCCCTCGACCAATATCGAACGTGTGTTGGGTTATGACGATTTGACCATTTGATCATCTGCACTTTTTCGCCAACTTCGTAGACATCCATTTTTAGTTTTAAAAATGTATTATTTCAATTAAGAACTTACCCATCTGTTTCTCGAGCAAGGCAGAAATAAAACAAAATAATAAAAACAAAATGAATTTCCAAAAGATAACACTGCAGCGTGCTTCGAATCCACCTCGGTCGAACGCACGGAGAGTAAATTGGACTTGATTCCCCCTATGTTCGTAGTAGCTTGAAGCGGTCTGTATATGAGCGAAACGATCAAGACAAATTGTTTCCCTAAAAATGCTGTCGCACTTGCTCAAGAATCTTATGAGAATGGCTACAGTGTACTCAGACATTACCATTAAAGAAGTTAACTTTTAAAACATTTTTAGCATATGCAAAGTATATATCACTTCTTGAAACATTATTTGGTCCTTTTAGTGCACAAGCTATTCTGGTACCGTAAAAGAACATCAAAATAATGTTATTCTAGTATTTCCTTAGCATATACTAATGAAATACCATTAAAGAAGGTTACTTTTAGGACATCTTTAGCATATGCAAAGTAACATATACCAAATGTTACAATAGCAAGTACATCTATATGCATGATCATGAGCATCATGAGCGTTTAATTCCGTGCACTCAGAAAACCATCCCAAGTGAAGTGTAGCGAAAATTCTCTTTCGACCATAAGAATCCGCCAAAACGCTTATATTCCGCGGTTTCAACTTATTTCTTTATAAGCGCGTGGTACAGTGAATACCGCTTTGGTCTCTTAACCTGTAGGTTGCGAGTACGAACCCCGTCGCCGCATCTCACTTTTTTTTATTTGTTTTTATTTTTTTTTCTTTGGGTGTATTGTGATAGGAGATGGTTTTTAGAGCTCAAAAATATATTTTTTATTTTATTTAAAGCCATATTTTAGGAGTTAACGGTGCTAAGGATGACCAGTTGCAGCACATGGCAATCATCTGATAAAAATATCCATTAGCACATCCTAAGAACCTGCATGGCATGTGATTAGGGCGGAACGTAACCTATTCTTAGCACATGCTAAAGATGTTTCAATGTTAATTTAGAACATCCTTAGCATATCCTTTTTGTTCTTGAGAATATTCTATGCACATGCTAAGGATGACAAATTGCTTTGTCTTAGCCTCCAGAGCAATATGGAAACGCCTCGGAATGGGATGAGCCCTCGGATGAACCAGATGATTTTGACATAAAGAGGAACCAGAAGCCGGTCCAAGTTTTCAAGAGGAAGTCGTTTACGAATGTAGTACAGCCACATTTTATACATCAGGAAGAGCTCAATGATCTAGTTCGTGATCGGTTTTCGTTTGCAGCAGTAGAATCTTCTACAAAACGGTATAACAATGCCCACGTTTCGGAATAGGCATATTTACATTATTACCGTATTTTTCTCAAGGGCATATTACTTAGTTTACTTAGTTAGGTACTTATCGAGTCTAGAGACCCTTTTTGTATGACATTTATTAAAGAAAAAGAGACACGGCAATCCCTCCAAAGTCACTGAAACTCACTTTTTTGGTTGTCGCGTCACTCTTTTATAAAAAATAGATCATACATACAATATGCCAAAACATGATGTTGCTAGGTTTTACATATTGTAACCCAACAAGCATTTGGACGTTATATTACGTTATGGTCACATAGGGCAAGAAATACCTGACGTCGCCTCCGACGTCCATCAGTCTTCCTAAGGACTCGATTTAGCACCTAAGTGGGGAATAAAAATTCGAGTCGTTTCGACGTCGGATGCTGCACAGTGTTTTGGTCAAATATTACGTCAAATTACGTAGACCCACGAGCCAAAGTTTTACTGTGCACACCAAGTTTAAACTTATTAGGTAAAAACTTTTATATGTCTCCCAATGAGCATTTTTGTCTATATAAAAGTTACAACAAATAATATAAAACCTTCATAAAATAACCAAAAGTTATATTATTTAGTGTTGGTGATAATTTTATAACTCTAATATATCTCTTAAATGAGTAAAAAAGACTCGAAAAACAACTGTTCAACACCAGCTTATAAAAATGTATGGTACATAGTAATGGATAGAAAAACAACATATAGATTTTATAAAACTTCCTTATGAACCCCCAAGTACAGAGATTATTATAAAAAGGTTTTGCAACTGTTCTAACAACACTACATAACAAATTAAAAGTTTGTATGGATTTAGAAATATAGATTTTCCATCTTTCTTCCCTTTGCTTGTTATGTATTATTCTTTTTCTTTTTACAATAAAAAAATTTATAAAATGGTGTTTAACAGTCCTCTAAAATAAATAAAACTGAAAGTGAGATAAGCTGAAACAGGAATATGAATATTTATATACTATAGTCAAATAAAAGCTGTTTTTCAAGTCATCCTACTCTGAAAATCAGCTGCGGTCCCGTGTGTACTGTATAGTTTTCGAATACACTCACGTAAATTTCATGGGCTCCAAAAATACTTGAAAAAACCGGAAAAAAATATTCATTTAAATATCAGTTTTTTTTTTCATACGCGTTTTTTTCGTTCTGGGCCAAATATTGAATTTTGTATGTTGTTCTTAACCCTAACAAGCAATATTTCGATTGAAACACATGTTGAAACCCCATATATAACGTTTTTATTTAGGCCAAAAACCTATTTTTGTAATCCAAAATGGCGAAAACTTCCGACAATTCTATAAAAAAACAATACAACTATACCACTGTTTACCTCGACAAACACTATTTTATGACCCTTTTAAAAAATGATGCTACTTGGAACAAAGGGCTGCAGATGGCGCAGTGTTGAACACTGATGGTCCGTTTCTGCGAGCTTAACATAGTTACCATTTTTCTCGTTTCGTAAATGCATTCCTCGAGAGATCAAGCATACTCCACAGGAAAAATACCCGCCTCCACACACTTCAAGCCCGCATAACTGTCAGAGGTAACTATCTCAAGAATATAGTTAGATTGCGGGGTCGAAGGGTGTACAGGCGAGTATTTTCCGGGGTGTTCAGATTTGCCGCCGAGCAGCAGTATCAGCGTATGCGCTCGACGTTTCACGTTGCGTTTTTGCGACGTTAATACGGTTACTATATTGTTCTCTTTTTCTAAAACACGGTTCCCATCTATGCGTTTCTCATTCGTGGGTCCCCCGAATCAAAACACGTATCACGTGGTCTAAGCGAGATTTGCCTATACAAGTTCATGTCGGACCACGTGATGAGTTTTTTGAGTCAGGGTGACTGCGCATGGGAAACGCTGGTGGGAATCGGGTGTAAAATGTATTCGATCCCGATATCTGTCATCGGCAACTATCTCAAGAAGATTTGGATCTCTTATCTCTCTCAGATTGATGTAATTAAAACAAGATAATAATGGTATAGTATCTCGCAAAAACGCGCCTTTTGATGTCGCAAAAATGCTCCTTTTGATGTCGCAAAAACGCGCCTTTCGATGTCACAAAATTAACCTTAAAAAATCTTGTTTGTTTTGTTATTATAATTGCCAAAATAAATTAAAATTGTTTTTTTTGTTCTAAAAACAGTTGTATTATAATCACTATATAAAGAAATTGATAACAACATTATAGAAAAAACCTTATGGGCAAAAAAGGTTTATGAATGAGTTCATAAGAATATTACAGACACCAATTTATATAACTATTGTGTGTTGAGTTCCCAAGTTTTTAGAAGTGTCTCTCGAAATATTTTCAATCTTATCTTATATAAATTTGTTGTTGGTTAATTAAGTTTTATAAGTGGGTTGATATCAACATTTCAAAAACAATCTATTATATATCTTTAATTGATAGTTACTTACGGTTTTATAGGTGGGTTGACAGAAAGATTTCAAACACCAATTTATATAACTTTTATCACTGATGACTTATATTTTTATAAATATGTTGGTGAAAACATTGTTAACACCAATGTATATAACATTTGAACCAATGACTTTAATTTTTATAAAGATGTCTGTGTAAATATTGTTAACGCCAGTTTTATGTTACTTTAGGGTACCATCAATTTAGAGCCTTTAATAAAACAAATATACAAACTCAATTCTTGTAGGAAACTTCTAAATACCCTAGGGTATCAATGGAACCCTCTTTATAATAATTATATAAATATCTGTCACCAGAAGTTTCTGAAAATGCTCATTGGGCTAAACAAACACATCCCAATGAACTATGGACGACAATAATTATTATCTTAGTTATTGTAGGTAACTGAAAAAAGTTAGTTTTACACATTATAAAACTCGATGAAAACCGACTACAACGGATACAGAATAATTGTTTTAGATTTGCTTTTGGAATTAGAAAGTTTGACAGAATAACTCACATAATAAGACAACAAAAAATACTTAAATTGGTCGACTTACGAGAACTGCATCTTAAGGTATTTGTGCACAAAATACTTCTAGAGAAACAGCCTAGATATTTATATAACAAACTTTCTTCTTTTGGTAATAGACACCATACAACAAGTAATGCTAGGACCTTGGTCATGCCTCGTCACCAATCATCAACTTTCCAACGCTCGTTTTCATATAACGCACCAAAAATTTATAACAAAGTACCTAGGAATTTTCTTAATTATAATATAATAAATTTTAAAAAACGCATAAAGGAGCTAACCATAGCCCAAGCGACGTAATACCTATAATAACACTTTCACGTACATAATGTTTTGATTTTTCATTTTTTGTGGTTTTTAGTTATTCATTTTTTTTTAGTTATAGTTTTTACGGTTAGGCTCTTCATCTTTTTTACTTTATATTTTATTTTGTACTAAAAAGCTTGTTAAATAAAGACATTATTTATTTATTTTATATGGATCCAAATCTTCCAACGAAGGTCAGTTTACTGATAAATATAATTAAAATTGACATTAAAAAAACAGAAACCCACAAAAATAATTCAAAAATATTCAGAAATTAATTTTGAAAAAAATTAACCTAAAAATAAAATCTTTATAAGGAAGTCCGTTTCTTATAGCAAAACATTATAGGTATTTAAAAAATGCATTTTAGTTGCCAACAAATGAGTTAATTTACATATCAAGCCTTTAATGAAAAAATAAAATGTACTGTTGTAATGGCGCATCGATGCTAAACGTTTAAAATGGCATTTCGGGCGCCGACCAAATTTGTAATCATTATTTACCTATTCGGACAAGAACACCTCCTGCGACGTCGCCTTGTAGAATGACCCGACCTAGAATATTGTAGTATAATTGTAGGTCACGCACCCACGTCGGTGGACCACGGAATAGTTACATTTAATAAATAAAAGTTTGGCAACGTCAATTTTATTACAATTCTACTTTAAAACTCATACTAAATATAATGTCTCATGAATTGGACGTTATACCGAGTGTCCCGAGGTGAGTGGCCTATAAGATTATTTTGTAAACTATACAATAGAAACTTTTAAACTTTCTATTCTAACATAAGTCCATGTAAAGTATATTTATAAAATACTTTCGTGTTTAAAGTGTTGCCATTTACAGGAAATCTTGGCAACAACTAAATTTATTGACGTCCGTTTTCACTTTGGCCCGTCATTGAATTTTATTCTAAAAATTAAGTCGCCGTAATTAACGTTAATTTACGTCACTGATAAGTAGCGAGTATCACCAACATTTGGCTACGTTAGTTTTGGTAAGTATCGACGTCACAACTGCTGCACTAGTTGTTGGCGACGTCAGGTCTTAGTAAAAAATACGTTGTTTGATGGACAAACCAACTGTCGACCTAAATTTGGGACAAAACCGACGTCATGTTAGGTTGTAATTAGTCGAAGTCAGAAAAATACTGCTTCGGAAAGTATGGTGAGCAATAAACTAAGTAAGTAAGTTCACCCATATTATCCCTGAGGACTTTACTAAAGTGACGATTTTTGCCTCGGTAAATTATAGCCCTTGCTTCGCCAAGGCTATAACCACATTTTTCGCCGTCACTGACTGAAATGTTTCAATAATAAATTATTTAAAACTGTTCATATTAATGGGGGAAAAGGAAGAAATTAAACTCTTCTGTATAAGATAAATTTAGTATATTTTATACACAATTTTTAAGATAATAAAAATTATTACAATAAATATCAATAGGTAGACGCCAAGAAAAAATTAAATACATCTTCTAAACGGGTATGACAGTTTCTGACATATTATTATTTTCAAATGATATTGAGTTAAAAAAGAAAATTCTAATTACAACAGTTGTTTTTAATAATTAGGCATCTTAAATCTACAAGTATGTGATATATTTTACAAAATTTTTTAAAGTAGTTTTGCGGAACAAATTCCCAAATTTTTAAGCGTCAAAAAAGGAAATATAGAGGGTGTGTAATGTCTCTAAATTAATTTTTTGAATTTTAAAAGGCATATGCTTAGAGATGAATGGGTTCTATGTCATTATAAAAATTTAAAATATGTTGTACTACAAACGTTATATTATTTTAAACGCTTATTACTTCCTTAGCTTTAACAGCTCGGTATGTGAAAAGCTTTTTACAGCATTTAAATTTTAACAGCACGACTTTTCAGAATGTCCAAAATCTCTCAAAGCGAACGATTTGTTGCAAAATGATAGCCAAAATTATAAAGTTTAAATTTTTGGCACACCCAATATTAGAACACACCAAAGGATTGGCATAAATTATATTTGGAAAATAAATAAATAGTTATTGCCTATGGACTACTATAAAAGTTTGAACTAAATTAAATAGGATATAATTTTTAAATAAATTGATATTAAAATATCTATAAAACAATATTGAAAAAAAAACAGCATGTACACTCTCATACAATAAAATGAATTTACATATTATCCTTCAAAAAAATGTATCCACATGTTATTTGTTTCTTTTTTTATTGTCAAATCTTTAAAATATAAGTAATACTTAAATTTAAATTCAAATAAATTAAATCGGAAAGGTTTTACACACATTTTTATTGTACAAGACTGTACCTGTATTTTTCGAATTTAAAAAGACACAAAAAAGCTTTAAAAGCCTTTTAAAGGGTGGCGTGGTAACAACTTTATTTGCATGTCTTTTTAATAATTTTTTAACACATAGTGGATTTTAAATTGTTTTGTGTCTTCTTTTATAAAATTTATGTACAGGTATCGAGCGATAAATAAATGGTAGAAATATACAGAACAAAAAGGCTCATATATTTAGCTGCTCTTTAAGTAGTATTTTTCCTGCCGTGTTCTTTGATCAATAACATGTTTTTCAATTTATTTTTAAATTTTGTTTATTTATTCTGTATACTTCTTTTTATAAAAATATAAATAATACTATCTGTTTCGTTATTAAATAAATGATAAACTTTATATGATCTTATTTTTCCAATAATATCCAAAAAAATATATAAATAATGCTAAAATTAATATTTAGAAGAACAAAATTTGGATAATTTTTGATAGTGATTAATATAAGATAATTAAATGGTTGATAATGATTAATAAAAAATAACTAAGAATTGGAAAAATAACATCCATAAATTGAACTCATTACATACAGTGTTATACACAGAAAAGCTATTATAATCTAGGTATTTTACCCTTGTCACTCATGACAAGGGCAGGGGTCACTATATAGCGCCACTACTCACATTTTTAACTTATATTTATGGGGTCAGTTGTTTTTTTAATATTTTATTCAGTCTATTTGGTAAGATTTTGATTTTTCTGATAATGGGTCCTACTTTTCAACAAACGGATAGTAAATAAACGCATTGAACATAATATTCGATATTATATGCCATATGCAATCAATAAACTTTTTTTATAATAATAAATATCTAGCAACAAATATAATATTACTAGACAATTTAAGTGTAAAACAACTAGAGAACGTATCCGAACTATTTTCTCTTTGATTTGACACGTCAAAAGATATGTCAATGCCAATAATACTTGCTGGGCTTTGTTGGCGTATGTTGGTTTTACAGTTAAAAGTATCTCTTGCGGTTAAAGCATATTTTTAACCTAACTTCAAAATTATATTTATTTGGGATATAAGAAGGTTTTTAAATAGGCCTAATTTAAAATATGATGCGAATATCATTTATGATGATAAACATATATATAATGCGTTATTATTGTCTTTTAAAATCACAGTTCCAAACACGCTATTGGTCATTTGACAAAAAAAAACTATCGTTAAACGTACGAATCGAAAATCAGGTATATATTGCCCAAACTTACTTAGTGATATATAGATTACGTAATCATTTCGCTGTTTGAAAATTAAAAGTTTATATATTTACATTAAAAGCTTCTATACGTAATATGTTGATAAAATATTGTTATTCTCTAAAATCGCTCGTTGCATTTGGAACTGTTCTTGTTAAAAAACCATACCTTTTAAGCAATCAAAAACATGCAAAACTCCCCTAAATTGTTTTTAATTTAATAAACTAAAACCCTACATCTTACATTACCACCACTGCATCTGCTCCATATGCACGTGCAGGCGCTGTTTGATCCACAGTATTGCCAAGTATACGAAAGACGTGATAGTCACGAAGTATAGAAAAGCTGACAACATGCAGCTGGTATCGTGAGCGAACGGCATTTTGTGGCTGTTGTGGTCATTATCGTCAAGAGATTGAACGATTAGGCCGTCGACGTTTTTAACCTAAAGCAAATAAGATAAAAATACATGCATTTTTCGTATGTCTTAAACTTTGACTTTTTGTTAGTGTATACTCAAACAAACCACCAGCTTGTAATGTCTGATAGTGTTAAATTTGGTATTACGATGACATTATGTCATATTGATAAAATCAAAAGTAAAAATAAGGTCTCTAAATCAAAAATGCCTTTAAAGTAAATACCCTTATTACCTTACTACCCAACTCAAAGGAGGGTTTTGAGTCTAGTTTCTTGTTTCTAAAATCATGTTTTAATCTCGGATATAATTATTAAATCGCCTGTTAAACAGCACATAAATATATTTAAAAAAATCTTTATTAATTGCAAAAGAGTAATTATCACTCGAGTTACAGAAGTCGGCTGGTCTATAAGGAGAGCCACCGCTCATTTTGGGGTTGATAAAATGACGATAATAAAATGAAAAAAAAAACAATAGATTCAAAATAACACAACGGAATGGAAACAACGAAATATTAAATATTGATTAAAACAAAACAAAAAATTTTCATAACACTCTAAATTAAATTAAATTTTGAAAACATTCACGATCTTTTAAGAGCACCTCCAATGCGCGATGAATTGCATCGCTTAACTCTTCAGCATTTTGGGGTCTCTAGTTTCTCTGATAAATAATTTTGACAAATGGGCTCCATATATTTTCTATTGGGTTGAGATCAGGGCTGTTGGATGTCCAAAGAAGAGTTTCAGTATTATTGTTTTCAAACCACTGGCGAACAACATTAGCCGTGTGCACGGGACAGTTGTCCTGCTGGTAAACGAAGTCGTTGTTTTCGTAAAACATCTGTACAGATGGCAACATAACATTCTCAAGAATCTCAATATATATTTGACTGTTGAATCTCCCTATGATTTCCCAAAATATACCCAAACCTCTAGCGCTAAACCAACCCCACATATTCACTGAAAAATGTCCAGCTTTTTTAATTTGGTTCGTGTATTTTGGATCAAACCTAGAATTTGGTGGGCTTTACACTAAAATTCTTCTGCTGCTCGAAGATGACTGAAATATCTTTTCATCGTGAAGACCACCCTCTCCCAGAATTAGTCATCATAAAGAACATTATTTAATGCAAAAATAACCCTGGCCTGTTTTAGTTCTTCCGTTAAAAAAGGTTTTTTTTGCAGCAACTCGACAGGAAATTTCAAATTTTTCAATCCTTCTGTCCAACGAATGTGTCAAAAGGATTTTGTCTGAGTTGGTCAATAAGCCATAAATAAATAAATGCTAAATGTATACCCAAAAGTAGGTGGCGAGATTTAGCACAATGCTACTCTATCTAACCACCTGTATAAATCAGTAGAACTAATAGCAACTAAACACTCTACAGAGAAAAAAGAAAACAGTAATACTAAAGTTCTTTTTAAATACAAATTTAATTAACTGTGTTTTAAAAATTTTTATGCAAAATTGCAAAATTACATGATCACTTCACTGTATGTTATAATTTAACGTCTAGCCATTAATATACGGAGACCCTTTTTGAAAGATATTTGTGACGGTGCTTCCTTGAGTTCATCAGGAAGAGAAGTTTTGGCCGCTTGATAACTGAAAGAACATTTGAATAGAGCTGTCCTGTGTCTAGGGATAATGTATTTGTTGTCATGTCTCGTATTTCTTGAGTGAATATCGGACCCTTTTTTAAGTTTACTTCGTAGGTATTCTGGCTGAGAAAATATCTCTAATTTATAGATAAGACAGCAAATATGAATAAAACATCTATCATCTAATCTCAACCAGTTACAATCAGGGTACAAATTTGAAATATGATCAAAGTTGCGAACACCACAGCAGAACCGTATGCAGGCATTTTGTAGTTTTTGTAAGCTGTACCTTTCTCTATTGAAAAGGGCCGGCCAATAGAGAACGTCACAATAAGCTATGGAAGATAAAATTAGTGAGTCGCATAACCGTAATTTAACATTTTTACTAAGGACATCTTTGTGCAAGTACAAGGCCTTCAATTTGTAGTAGCATTTTTGCAACAGCATTGATACATGGCACATTCGGTACTTCGTAAGACTACATTATTTAAGGAAATACTTAATTTTGTTAATCGGTCATGATCTTTGCCAAATATCATTAGTTGAGTTTCGTTCTCATTCAGAATTAGACCATGTTTCTGGGAAAAGTTTTGTATCGAGTTTAAATCACGATTTATAGGCTGCACACTCATAGCCATGTCGGTCAGCTTAAAAGAATAACGTAATTGGACATCGTCAGCGTCCTGATGCGAAGAAACACTCTGTAGACAGCTATTAAGATCTGCAGTATAAATACTAAATAGTATCGGTCAGAGGATGCTACCTTGGGCAACGCCCCGATCTATTGCTACGCTAGATGAAACAGATGTAAAAAGATTGATTTGTTGGTGTCTACCAGTTGAATAGTTTTATAATAAATCAGATGAGGATTAACCAAGACCAAAATACTTAAGCTTTGCACCAAGCAGTCTACGATCGAGGGTATCGAAAGCTTTTCTGTAGTCTAGCAAAATTAGACAAGTGTTAAGCCCACGATCACTGGCCGAGTAAATTTCATCAGCTTCATGCAGCAGTGCAGTTGTTGTACTGTGCTGCTGCCGAAATCCCGACTGGGTGGCAGGTATGATTTTATTTTCATAGAGGTAAGTGCTAAGCTGCTGGTATATAATCTTTTCAAATATTTTAGAAAACGTCGGCAGTATACTTATGGGCCGATAGTGCTGAAGCTCAGTAGGGTTACTATTTTTGGGAACTGGTATTACATTGGCATTTTTCCATGCACTCGGAATTTGTTTAAATTTAATACAAGTATTAATGATATGCGTTATATGAGCCATAAGATGTGGGACTACCAATGCAATCATTTTGAGTGAGACACCATCAGAACCAATAGCATTAGATTTTATGAGCGTGATAACCTTCTCAACTTCATGCTCACTGACCTCACGAAAATTTAGATTAGAAGTTAATCCTGAAAACTTATTGTTATTGTACCACCGGATAGTCTCCTCCTCAGCATTTGTTTGAGGAACGCTATTTAAAAAATAATCACTAAACTCTTCACAGGGGCCCGCCTGCCTAGGATTACATGCGGGCTTATCTTGTATCTCAGAACTTATAGGCTTTCGTTCTGATCCATGTTTTCTATTCATTGTCATTTTATCAACCCCAAAATGAGTGGCCGCTCTCCATACAGAACAGCCGCCTTCTATAACTCGAGTGATAACTTTTGTAATTTGCTGCACTTTTGAGTTTGAAAGTTATTGTTAAAATCAGTTTGATGCATACACTATTATAAAACTAAATTTAGGCGAGATATTAAGAATGCATGTATTTTTTAAAACAAGGTTATCCCTGTAGTACAATATAAAACAGTTTTTAACCAGAATATCAGCAGTAACCTACGAAAACTTAATAAACTGCGGGTATTTAAAAGGAATGATTTTTAAACCAGGAACAAAGTTTACGCAAAATCTCGGCACTGGGATTCTTAAAAAAACACGAGATTTCTGCGTTCGGTGCTGAGCCCGACCTTGTGGAATATTCTATATGATGACTTGATTGGGCCCAGACATGTACCAAATTAAGCTGTGTAAGAGGCAAAACAACCAGAGAAGCCGAACGGTGAAGGGCGAAACATCGTTTAATCATTTCTCTTTTCGCTTTGATCTTTTGTGTGTTCCTTGTGGGAAGCTTATCCAAGTTTGAATTTTCGTTATTTCCACCCAAGATCTTTTGATCTTTTATTTTTTAGTTTCTTTTCGATTGAAGTAACTGATTTGGAGGTTTTTTAACTTCTTTTTTTGTTTTAATTGCCTTAGAAGCATAATCCTACTGGAAATATTAACACGCCAGAACGAATTCGTATCAGGTAACTTGGATAAGTACCAGTGCGGAACGATGTCTATTTGTGAGTTGTTCAAGGTTGAACATCAAAGTGTATGATAGTGTTTAATGATGTATAGTGGAGGGTGACCAGTGAAACTACTGATGAACCCACGCTGGTTACCCAGGGAGAAACATCGTTTAATCATTTCTCTTTTCGCTTTGATCTTTTGTGTGTTCCTTGTGGGATGCTCATCCAAGTTTGAATTTTAGTTATTTCCACCCAAGATCTTTTGATCTTTTGTAAGTAAAACAGTTGCAATGGTTTTATATTTAAAAAAAATAATACTTGATTAACAGTATGTGAAAAATTATAAAGCGATGGTTGATAAACACAAAAGTGTCTGCCGCAAGACAGTTTTCGATTTATCGTTGTAGAACCTACTAAGAGTTCTGAAGTATTTCCTTTACAAAAAGTATTCAAACGGGGGAGTATCCTTTTCTTAATTTTATATTTTGCAAACCTCCATACTTCGAGGAGCCAATAGTAGTAGCTGGGGCGGCTTTTTTAAGCCTTCACAACAAGAGTATATAATAAAAGTTTCAATTCGTTCTCGTTCCTAAAAATTCTTTGGCAATAGCAAGCTAGTAAGTACCCTTCTTAAAAAAGTTCCTACTTAGAGTTCAAAATAGAAATCGACCACTTAAAAATGGGCAAAAAATGTGTGCACTGTTTTCACCATATAACAGTTTCAAAGCTAACAACGATCTTGATCTCCTTTGTTTTTCAAAGTTATTTTCGTTACACATTTTGGAGCATTTGGGCCATTATAGTATCTCGTAGTTATATGGTTTTGACCCTCAATCAGTTTAATAAATAAATTCGCTCGCAGCTCTCGTACACGTTACATAGCACACTCGGTGCGTCAACTTTCTTCTCAAGTAAAAAAAAAGTCTAAAAAAATAGGAATCTCGGTAATCGAATGTTAAAGATTATTTTACTAAAAACTTTTAGTGTAACTCGTTCTCAAATATAATTAACTGAAAAACTCTACTACAAACTCTCTTAAAAACTCTATATATTTAAAGAATTACAATAAGTGATTTTTAGACATTAAAAAGTGCCTTTTTGTATGTTGTTGTTGAATTCTTTCATTGTGACTGTAAATATAAACTGTTGAATTAATACTGTGTGTGTCAATTAAAAGCTAACAAAAATTTAATAAAATCAGCACTACTTGGATTACAATTATCTAAATCTCTGATCCTAATCAGGCATTCATAGACCTTCTTTACCTTGCCCCTGTGCACCCATGACTGATGCACGTTCCTTAGGATACAAGTTTTTCTTTGTCTATATGGGCTAAATGTGGCTTGACATCTCTTTACTCGAGCAATAAGTAAAAACAAATATTTTTGGACAATCACGCTGCTTTAAGGGAATACGTATGCTTATCAAGAGCTGCTGATAGACTAGTTCCGTTAGGCAAATCAAACAGTAGAGACATAAAGCTATTTGTAACTCATCGCGGTATACGTACCCGCATCTAGCGAGTACCAAGCACATTAATTGGTCAGAAACTTGTACCACGTTCGAAAAGAGCAGATGTATGCTAATCTAAGGTGTTCTTGAATACGATAGGTGTAGAGATGCGTTAGGTATGACGTATCGTTACAGCACACGTATCGTATCTCAGCACCTATTGCGTTCAGAAACACCTTAAATTAGCATATATCTGCTCTTTTCGGACGTGCTACAAGTTTCTGACCAATCGATGTGCTTGGTTCTCGCTAGATGCGGATACGTATACCGCGATGAGTTACAAATAGCTTTATGTCTCTAGTATTACTGGTAGGGATTTCAGATAGTCTTGAATAACACGAAGGGAACAAGGCTCGAGAAGAATCCGCCGTCTAAAGCCTTGTTCCCTTCGTGTTATTCAAGACTATCAAAAGCTATTTGTAACTCATCGCGGTATACGTATACGCATCTAGCGAGAACCAAGCATATCGATTGGTCAGATACTTGTAGCACGTTCGAAAAGAGCAGATATATGCTAATTTAAGGTGTTTCTGAACGCAATAGGTGCTGAGGTACGATACGTGTGCTGTATCAGACCCGAATCTGTACTGGGAATATCATAACATAGTGTTCATTGGGAAACTATCGATAAAAATCGTTCAGAAAACTGATAGCTATCTGCCCTTTACGTTATAAATATTCTGACAGACGTGTAAACTATTTAATATCATTTTTACCTCTTTTGGTTCACGTACAGTGTCATTCCTGACAAAAAACGTTAATTTGATGGCTTCTTGAACAGGCGGCAATTGCATAATAGGAGCAGTGCGTGGCGCTTCTGCAGTATTTTCTTCTAGTAGGGTTCCGTTAGAAATGTGAATAGCGGCTTGTGTCAGTCAGTAGCATTTCTTTGAGCATGCGCATTTGCGCACGACCGGGATGTCTTTCGTATAGCGGGTGCCATCTGCGCATATTAGACGCACCTAGAAAAACGAAAAGGAACCTATTAACACTACGGCCGACGATTAACGCTATTTGACACTGTGGACTTTGGGACTTCATATGTAATTAAACGCTAAACTAGAGTTTCGAACTTCCATTGTCTTTATTTTTACTTTTTCTCAACGTTTCGAATGCTTATGTATCTGCTACCGTCATCAGGTCAATACTAACAAAAACTAAGGCTACCTAATCTTATACCGGGTGTCCCTATTAGAATACTTTGGAAATTATACAACGGAAACACACAAAACTTTCTATTCTAACATGAGTTCATGTAAACTATCTCCATGAAATACTTTTATATTTTCAGTGTTGCCATTTTCAGGAAAACTTTCTTACTTTAAATTGTAACCCTGTATATTTTTGCATTTTTGGATTCTACAAAATATGTTAGGTACATTTTATGCATAATGTCCTATACTTATGTTCAACTGTTTTTAAAATATTGACAGGTGGAAATTGACATTTTTTAACTTTGACAGCCCGTAACATCGAAACGGTTAAGGATAGAGTAAAACGGTTTTTACATTCCTATCTTGGTTTTTCACAAGCTATCGTTTTATATCTAAACCCAGGGTTAAAATATCCCAAGGTTAGTTTAACCCTGGGTTAAAAACAGGCAAGAGTAATGTTTGCCCTAAATCATCACCGTGATGAAGATTACTGGACACCGGTAATATTTACCGATGAAAAAATGTTCCAATCCTCCTCAGATCGCAGAAGAATTAAAGTTTATCGGCCTCCACACTCTCGGCTTGATGAGCGATACACAAATCAAATAACCAGGACGGGTCATTTTTCCGTCAACATGTGGGGCTGGGTTAGTGCATGGGGGCTGGGGGGTATGTTGGCAGATTGATGGTCGGTTCACTGCAGTAAGTTATCTGGAGCTTCTTTCGGACGTCATGTTGCCATCGGTTGAAGTTCTCTATCCAGAGAACCAATTCATATTCCAGCATGATAACTGCGCCGTGCACACTGCCAATGTTTGCAAGACGTGGTTCCAAAACCAGAACATTGAAGTATTAGCATGGCCGTCGAACAGTCCAGACCTGAATCCGATGGAGAATGTGTGGGGAAGATTGGTAAACATCATTTACCAAAGAAATTGGAGGCCTCGAAACCAGGCAAAACTACTAGATGCCATATTAAATGCGTGGGACGAGATCGCTGACGATGTTCAGTACTGTCGAAACTTATCAAATTCCATGGTTCGACGTCTACAAAAAGTTTTGGACAAAAATGGTGCTGCCACCGGATATTAAGATTATTTTTTTTAGTTTACTCAATAAATGAATTTGAAGACGATATGTATATTTTTACTTGATAAAAATTCTAACTTGTTACAAGAGCAACAGTGCGCTTTTATTAAGTCCACTGATCTTGGAACAGTGAGCTGAATTCTATATTAAAGCCTCGATGATCTAGAAACGCGCGGTTCGAGATCAGTACAGAATTGAGCTCACTGTAAGTGTCCTTTATCTGTATGAGAATGAATCTGACCAGTACCCTCTCCAGATAGGCCGATCAACTCATACCGATTTAGTGTCCTTTTATCCACCTTCGCCGCCATTTTCACTCAAAAGTGACAGTTTTCTGTCAAAATGGCGGCGAAGGTGGATAAAAGGACACTAAAACGATAAGAGCTGATCGGCCTATGTGGAGAGGGTAATGGTCTGACCTTTAGTGTGCTTACATAACAGCTAGTTACACTGTTTAAAAAAACTAACATTTTACTGCCTGTGTACGCATTTTATGTGCAAGTTAATGTACCTGGTAGAATTGTGTCCTGGCATTGTGGTTTAGTGTTTGTGAATTGACTTCTTATTGTTGTGGTCGTTTCGAAGGCAGTCCGAAGATGTTATTGGCTGCCTATTTTTCTTATCCTTTATGAGATTCCTTTGACGTATGGAATTAAGTGTCGCCTTCCTTTCAGTATTTACGTCTGTAGGCTTTGGTGTTGGTGTGGTCTGAAAAGTTACATGATCAATAAAACTCTTCAGACCACACCAACACCAAAGCCCACAGACGTAAATACTGAAAGAAAGGCGACACTTATAATTTCATACGTCAAAGAAATCTCAAAAAAGATAAGAAGCGTAGCCAACCAATACCACCTTCGGACTGCCTTCAAAACGACCATAACAATAAGAAGTCAATTGACACAAACTAAACCACACCGCCACGACACCAAGAACTGCATCTACCAGGTACCATGCGAGTGTGGGGATATCTACATCGGAGAAACCAGCCGACCTATGGAAGTTCGACTAACCGAACACAAACGCCAAACTCGACAAGGGGACACAATTTGATCGAAAATAGCTCAACATTGCTGAAAAAAAAGAGGCAAAGATCGTCCCCAAGAAGGAAAACCTATTCAAGCGAAAATTCAAAGAAGCAGCATTCATCCTGAGGAACCAGAATATATTTTTAAAGGTAGGAGCTTGTTCAAGATATAAAAAAAACACCAAAAATCTGTTTTCTTCAGTACCGACGTTTTGGCCTTTATAAGACCATCCTCAGGGCACGAAAAAGTTAGATTTCCCTAGTCATTTTTAAATAAAAGATTTGTTTGGTTTGCCTTAACATTTCTCTGTACTATTAGTTTCTTTGTAAATTTTAAACGCGAATATTACTATTATTATTTCACGCGTCATTCTGCGGTGGAGCACACAATTTAATTAATTAAATGACCTCTTCCAACAACCTCCTACCTTTAAAATTGATCTGGGCCGCATCAAGGATATTTAGAAACCCAAACTTTTCGGAGGTAACAGATTCCAGCTGTAAAAGGGCGGAGTCAACCAAGAGTAAGCTTTATGGTTCAATGAACAATGGTTAGTTTTATGGTTCACTGAAAACATGCTAGTATATAAGATTAGGTAGTCTTAGCTTTTGTTAGTATTCACCTAATGATGATTGCAGATACATAAGTATTCGAAACAGCTTCCGTGAATTCCGCAAACGTTAGTTCTAAAATGGATAGCCAATAAAGAAGCCTTGGACGAAAAACGAAAGTAAAGTAAAGAGGTACGAAAGAAATGCGCGTTTGTGTTTTGACGAGCTTTTTTAAATTCCATTTAGGGTCCGGTCGCACTTAGAACCTAAGACGTATGCGACTTTTAATTAGGTATGTACGTTAAAACACATTTAAGTAAAAGCAATTTAATTAAATGAACACAATCAACCAATTTAATGTGGAAAAGTTTTATAATATAGGTGCCTACTAACCTTCCTCTTTTTACTCTTTTTAGCATGGCAACAACTTGCTCCACAGCCGCCGATACATTTGGCCATTTTTAGCGGTTTCCTGGACCTGCAACCATTTTCGGAAAAGTATTCCCTTACTTGCTCTTTTCTGCATGTAGGAGCTGCAAAAAAAGGTAATATTTCAATATTGCTAAAGATAATCGACATCAGGATGTGAAAAACTAATCACCTCCGTTTCTGAATATCTTATTTACCACACGGTTAAATAAAAAAGAGAGAAAGTACACTTCCTGCCACATAAAATGCGTACAGCAGAAGTTAGCTGCTGAATTTAAGTTTTGCTAATTGCGTTGCTTATTGTAACTGACTTTGACGTTTTCAAATTACAGGTTAGATCTTTTGACATTGTAAATACAAACATAAGGAGACTGGCCACACTTTACTAAAAAACTAATATACTAACGAATAAAACATTTTTTTTTAAATTATTCAACATTTTATTATAAAAAATTATTCTTAAAGCTCATTATGGACAAAACAAGACCACAATTGTGCGAATAAGAAAATATTATCGAGAACAAGGAACTGGATCAGTAAATTTAGACTACTCAAATTTACTGATTTACTGATGTAGTCTTTGCAGATAATCAAAAATATTCAAAATCAAAAATAAATTATTAAAACACTACGTAAATTAAAAAAAAACACAAGAAAACGTTTCTTCAGTAGCGTGTCATTGCTCCGTCAGCCTCGTTAATGTTTGCCAGTCTTCGTGGCATAGAATCTGCTAAATTTTGAAATAAATTTGGATTTCAAACAATGACTTCGTCGTACCCTCCTACTATGAGGTCCACTAAGTGGTTGGAATTTCTGGGAACAATATTCATTTGTGTTAACTTTTTTGCTATAACACCCCACACATTTTCCATGGGGTTGGAAATGCGTGTGGTATGGATAGGACAGTTATCCTGTTGATACACAAAACCTTCTGGATGAAGAAGGGTTGCTTCTGGAAGCATAATATTTCTCATGATATCAACATAAACCCCAGCCGTATATCTTCCATGGATTCTAAAATGAGCACCATGTCCTCTCGGCGATATCCAACTCCACACATTCACGGAAAATCTTCCAGCCCGGTCTTCGTTCCCAGCAATATATTTTTCGAAAATTTGTTTGCTGTCATTATGGGACTGAAAGATTTTTTCATCCGTGAAGACCAAAATTCTTCTTCTTGTAGTAAATAGTTTAGTACAAAAATTAACCTGGCTTGCTTCTTTTCCTCACTAAGTAAGATTTTCTTGGCAGCAACGCGACATCTAATTATAGAACGGCTTATCCGTCTGCGCGTACTTCTTATGGATCCAGGAAAATGTGCCTCAATTTTCGCCTCTGGGGTCATCGCAAATGGGTGGTCTTCAAGAAAGTCGATCAGTTGCTGATTCTGCTGAGGCGTACTGACTTGGGTCAAGCCAGTGCCTCGCCTTCGTCGAACAGTTACTTCATATTGATACTTTCTTCTTATTCTTACAATTGTTTCGTCCATAATGGGCCGCTACTCTTCGAACCGACCAACCACCGTCTAATTTTACCAAAATTTGGGCTTTTTTGAATTCGTTTAGGCATTTTTAAATATAAGCGTATGACAACAAAGTCTGACAGTGACATTTTTTGTCAATTTGAAGTATCTAAAAGGTTACTGAGTTGCGAGGCCCATAATACACTATATAAAATCGGCGTACGCATTTTATGTGGCCGGAAGTGTACATAGACTAGTTCATGACGAAAACAACTATAAAAATAAAGCAAAACTGTTACTCAGAGTACTACAAGGATACACATTGGGTCTGACTTGAAGACTGGACGCAGACACGTGACTTGCTATTATTAGGAACTTATCGGGCGCCATAAGTCAAGGCCAACTAATGTTTATGGCAAAAAATCTAAAAGATATTTGAATTCGGAACCCAAGGAGAAGATTATGTCTACAATACCAAGTTGTCTTAATATAAATATTAGTAAGCAAAAAAATCTCAATATATCTCAGAGTAATTAAATACTTACACTCCTCCTCACCTTGCTCGCAGTACTTGCCCTTGAACCCGGGCCTGCATCGGCACACATATTCGCCATTATAAGTCGGTAGGCATTTACTAAAAAAAAATAAAAACATTTAAAGGGCTAGGAATTATTCATTAATGTTATGTTAGAAAATTGAAGTTCTAATAACTCTTAAAATACTTATTTATTCTTAGAATTTGTAAAGATTTAGTAAAAGGGCAATTCCACACGCGATTAAGGTTTTTTGTTTTTTTTTTATTTTTGTATCTAGAAAACTATCACAACCAAAGAAGTATGTGGGGTATCATTAAAGGTATACTCAATAAAAAATAATAACACTGGGGAACAGCAAACTTAAAGGCAAAGGGCGTTTGATACAGTCCAGTGAATCATGAGATTCTTCTTATGAAGTTGGAAATGCTGAGGTCAGAGGGCTGTGTTATAATTTCTTTAAAAGTTACTTGACGGATAGGCAGCAATGTATGGCAGTAAATCAAGCGATAGGCACTAAAATGAAAGTTGTTTGTGATGTCCCCAAGGGTCGATCCTGGGGCATACCCTATTTCTTGTTTACATTAATTCTGTTTCAAGCTTAAAATAGTGACATAAAATTATATGGTGACGATACGCTGCTGTCCTATTTCGTCAGGTCTTACGAGGAGGTAGTGAAATTTATAAAGGCGGATCTGGAGTTGATATTCGACTGCCTGATAACAAACAAATCAAGCCTAAATCGGGACAAATCCAGCTCTATTAAATTTAAAAACAATTACTTTCACTATTCAAATAAATTTTAAATATGTGGGAATGATTGTGGATAACACCATATCATGGGTGGACCATATAGACAAATTGAAAAGTAAAATAAGTGCGCCTATTGGCATAGTGTCAACAAAAAACTGCTAAGATCAGTTTAATACTGTGTTATCCACAGTCGCATCCAGTATTGACTTCAAGTATGGTACACAGCAAATCTGACACACACTAATAAAATTAGGTTACTCCAGGACCGTGCGCTAAAAATATATACTCATTACCTCATTCTTACCCTTCAAGAGATTTATATATTATGTCGTTAGAACAAACATATGTTCTTCAAGCTTCTCAAGTTTTATTCATAGTGTTATAAAAAAAAACAATCTTACATGTCACTTACAAAAAGATCAGAAACTCATACTTACAATACTAGAATTTCAACTCATATTAGCCTTACAAATACTCATACAAACTTCTTTTCACGATCTATACTGTTCAGAGGAGTGAAAGAATATAATAAATTGCCCAACACTTTTAAAAATCATAATGCAACAGTTTTTAAAAGAAAAGTAAAAAACACATAAAAACTACCCAAACCCCGTAAACTTTGCAGGACCCAATGGTTATTTATTTATTTATTTACTTACATATACCTAAGTACCTCTAAATAAGTTTAAACTAGCTGTTTATTAACGAGTTTAATACATATGTTAGCTAATCTAGAGGAGGAGCCTTCATGAGAAAAATTTACTACAAACTTTCCATTTCGGGATAAAAACTACCACTTTAGTTCCTAGGTATATAATGTACTATTATTATATCTAGGGAAGAAAAGTTTATTTTAAAACACCTAATTTAAAACTACTTTATTATTCTAATAAGCTCTCGCTGGAATATCTTTAAAAGAGTGAAAAATGAGTTTAAAAAATTAATTAAGATATGTTCCGTCAGTTATCATGGAATTACCCAAAATAGATTTTGGAGGCAAAATGATATTTTATCTTAGCATTAATAAAGAAAATCTACAAACCTATCATGTTTACACCTGTTATTTAGACAAGGATCGACTGGGACAGCTGGAGGTTCACCAATCATTTCGCTTAAGTCGTCGTCCATTCTGTCGTCCATTTTGTCATCAACTCTTTCCTGAACCTAAATTAACAAAAAAAATAATGACAAATATTTAAAAATAAACAACAAACAACAAAATAATAGTATTTTTAACAAAAACAGACCCTACAACAACACAAGTAACCAAAATAGAAGCCAAAATAGGCAAAATAATAACCAAAACAGAGTCCGCAAGAACTGTGGTAATAACTGGCACAAAAATGGTAGAAAAGCTTGCCCTGCTCTTAACGTAATATATAATTTTTGTTCTAGAGAGTACACTTTGTCCAAGTGCGATTGACTAAGCAAGCAAACGCAGAAAGAACCGAAGGCCAACAACAGCAGTCAGGTAATTCCAACACCCAGCAAATGTCCACCTCAAACCAACACTACATGGAGAAAAAGCTAGCAGGAAATGTCAATTTTACCTAACAGGAGCAAAATATTAATTCTGACTGCTTATTCAATATGGTATCAAATAGCTACAAGTCCCCCAAAAATACCCGTAAATGTAAACAACAGTACAGTTTATAGTTGACACAGATCACCTGAGCTCAGACAGCAGCAAAATATTTGCATATGGTCAGTCACAATAACTAAATATAGTGGGAAAGTTTTCTGCTTATTTCACTCATGAGGACAAAACGGTATGTTCTGAAATAATTGTTGTAAAAGGCAATTCTGAATTACTACTGTCTTATCAAACATCAAGTGCCCTCAAACTTGTTTCTGTCACAGCAAATTACATACAAAGTGCTAATAATATGATAGATAAAAGTTTTGTGGAACTCGAATTCGAACCTAATAAAAGATTTCTTACACCTCTCACCAACAGAGTGATCAAGCTACAAATTAACCCAAGTGTACCACCGGTAGCCAATAAATATAAATAAGGATTTCATTCCACATGAGACATAAAGTAGAAATTGATTTATCCAGACTGAAGCAAGAAGGAGCAAAATTTTACAAAACATAAAAGGCGTAATTAACATCAGCGATGACAGGCTTCTTTTGGCCAAGACAAAACAAGAACATAACACCATTTTGCAGAAGGTTTTACATACTTTCCAAGAAAATATTTTAACAATAAACAAAAATAAATTTTCGGTGTCTTACTGAAGTTAGTAGCATAGTAAAATTAAAGAAAGCAAAAAATTCAGCAGAAGTATGCTCTTTTCTGGGAATGATAGGTTACATTGAAAAATTTTTACCAAACCTATCTAGGAACACAGAAATTCTAAGAGCACTAACTTTAAAAGATGTAATTTTTGAACTTCATAAAAGAACAGATAGATAACACAGAAAATTTAGAATTTTTGACATAGAAAAAACAATCCAACTGTATTGGAGCCATACTAGGTCAAAAAGACAAACAAGGGAAAACACAGATCATCGCATACGCCAGCACGACGTTATTTCCAGTACAACGTTGGTCTAGTCAGTTTGAAAAGGAAACACTCGATTGCGTGCTCGATTCAGCATTATTGCGTTGTCGATTTACCATTTTTATAACTATCTAAATAGATAAAACTTTGCATTGTGACAAATTACCATTGCTCAAAATTCTGGAAAACACAAGGACAGCACGAAATGCCAGAGTGGAAAGAATGCTTCTACGAATTCAGCCTTACAACTTTACAATAATTCATCAAAAAGGTAGCTCCAATCTTTCAGATTATCTATCCAGGCATCCAGAATATATGTAAAATAATGTATTAAAAACGCAGCAGCGATAAAACTTTTCAAATCTTGACTGAGGCTATCACAAACAAAAATCAAAAGTATTGGACATTACCAGAGCTTCTCTTCCAGCGTTCTCTTCCAGCGTTTCAATGTATTGATGTTTACTATACATATATATATATATATATATATATATATATATATAACTTAAAAGACGAGTCTCCGTAAAACCGTTTTTAAAAAATTATAATTTTCTTGTTCAAAATTATACAAGCGATTTCTATCAAATCTAATTCTAGACTAAAACTAAAAGTAACTTAAAAATGGTAAAATACATGTTAATAAAATATAAAGATTCGAAGAAATTTTCCATAGGATTGCAGACTCAGCAGCTTTGTAACGTCTTCACTAGTTTGTCAGTATAAGGTGGTCATATAACTTATATATATATACAATATATATATATATATATATATATATATATACAACAAATACATCTTCATTGCGGTCGATTAATTTTCTCGCTGCCCAGTTGTAGAATTGGTAAACTAAGCATCTTTTAATTCAGTAAAACAAATTTGGGATGGAATATTTGCTAGATGAGGTTTTCCAAAAGTGTTAAAGTTAGACAATGAACCTTACCTTTAATGGACAAGAGTTAGCCAACTATCTAAACAGTTACGGAGTCACACAAATGGTGGTGTGGCTGAAAGGTTTGTAAAAACAGCCACCAAAAAATTACCATTTGAAACCATCTTTGGCAGAAAAATGAGCAACTTTTTACCAATGATAGATCAAAAATGTGAAGAAAATAACCAAATTAAAGAAGCAGATGTTAGAAAAAAGCATAAACAAAAATAGTATGCAGATCAAAAAAGGAACACAAAACATCATAAATTAGAAGTAGGTGATTTAGTTCTATGCAAACAGATTAAACGAAATATCTTAACACCACAATATGATCCAGAACCTTTTGAATCATAAAAATTAGTCGCACCTCCATAAAAGCCAAGAACGGAAACTAGATCACAACTAGGAATGCCTCATTCTTTAAGAAACTTAATGATTGCTCCAAAAGAAGTCATTATTCCAGAGGAGACTGTAAAGAAAACCTTTCGTTGAAAATTTGTCACTGATTTACCTCCACCACAAGTTTCATTCACACTTTCTCCGACACCAGAGAGTGAAGTCATTAATTCTAAAGAAAACCCACCCCACTATGTTGCAACTTTGTTTGATGACCTAATGAACAACATTGAAGTGGTTTTTCAATCGAATGAGAGCTCTAGTGAATATGAAAATAAATTCAGTACGTCTTTTGACTAAAATTTTTAGAAAGTTAAATACCAAGGCAAGCTTAAATTTATCCAACCCTTAAAATGTATTCATTCTAGTAAAATTAACTATTTTAACCGGATTGGCTGCCTAAAATAATTGAATTTGATAAGATTAACTCAAATAGCTGGATCATCCAGTTTCTATTCTAGTAGTTTATTTTTGTAAATGTAAACTTTTTGTTAAGCCTAAATGTGAGTTAGTTTTGATCTTAAGCTATGCTAGTTTGTGATTTACTTGAATCAGTTTTAAGCCTAAATTTTGGTTAGATTTTAAAGAAGGTTAATTGAGCACTTTTAAATCATTAATACTTTCATTTTTTTTAAAGATTTAATTTCTTTTAAGATAGAAAGTTTTCATTTAACGGTGGGGAGAATATAGTCTTTAATTGGTTGATTATGTTTTAACTTTACTGACTGAATATAATAAATAACTGGTTGATTGGATTAGTAGTTCGTTTGGATGACAAGGATGTCAAGAGGGGTTTTTAAAAAATACAATACGTTTTTACGAACAATCGTTTGACTGGAACAAATTAACAATATGGCCGGTATAGTATCTCATAGTTATATGGGTATTTGAAATATTATAATAGATAGTTTTTGGTCGAGTCAAATTACGTCCCCGATAACTTCGCCGATAACGATAACTTTAACTCTATTTAAAAGTTCGACATAGCTTTTTCGGAATAGGTTTACTTCGACGGTGCGGTTATTTGACATTTAGGATAATACTAAGTTATTGTTCATTTTAAAAATAACATATGTTTACTGTGTTTTTCCAAAATAAAAAAATTAATTATGTTTCAAGATAAATTAGAGGACTCAAAGTACTCAAATTTTTACTTTCTTTAAAGTGTTTGAAATTACCTATTTATTTTTAAAAGCTTGTTTGAAGGAACATACATGTATTTATAAACTGTTTCAAAAATCAAATAATGTGTCTTCAAGTTTCGCCTGTTTAGTGTGCCACAAACCTTAAGATTTAGCCTAAATCGCAGTTTTGTTCCAGCTTTAAAAAAGTACCTGGCTATGAAAACTATATACTATTTTAAATAAATTCATCTATTATTTAAGTGTTATGGTTCTTTTGGTCAGTTGTTTCAGTTTACTAGAGTTTTTCTAAATATTTTTGCTTTTTTTGGAAAATAATAAAAATCGAGTATTTGATCATGTTTCCTTCATATTTCAATTCTTGGTACCTAATTTAACATATGTTTTTTGTGGTTAATTATTCGTAAGGTTATTAAATAAATATAAAAAAAATATTTTGTGTATTAATTATTACTTCAAGACTAAAAAATAATTTGGCGTTTCCCAGATCCCAGAGTGCAGTATATGTCAAAAAAAAATAAGTGCGCTATTCCTGCCTCGCGAAAAAACTGATGCGCATGTCGTTCGTACGTCGAAGTTCTTATATTAATCGTCCGTACGATTGCGGCGTTTTACGACAGCGCTTAAGGTTGGATCCACATGTATACGTTGATACGTAAGTCAGCAGGCACAGATGGTATCGCTGCTGAACTCAAACAAGGGGGTCCCGCACTTAATTTCCAAATGCACACTCTAAAAAGTAAAATATGGACAACTGAGACCATTCCTGCCGAACTCAGAGACGCCTCTATAGTTACCATTTTCAAAAAAGGCGGCAAGGCCCAATGTGGAAACTACAGAGGTATATCTCTGCTTTCTGTTGCTGGAAAGATACTTGCACGAATACTATCAAACCGATTAATTCCGATTTCTGAACAAAATCTGCCAGACACAGTGTGGATTTAGGCCCAATCGAGGCACAGCTGACATGATCTTCAGTGTCAGACAAATGCAAGAGAAATCTAGAGAACAAAATCGCCCTCTCTTCATGACCTTCATAGACCTAGTCAAAGCATTTGACTCGGTCAACAGAGAAGTTCTTTGGAAAATACTGGCAAAAGCTGGATGCCCTCAAAAATATATTCAAATTCTTAGCCCAATGAGCATTTTTGTCTATATAAAAGTTACAGCAAATAATATAAAACCTTCATAAAATAAGCAAAAGTTATATTATTTAGTGTTGGTGATAATTTTATAACTCTAATATATCTCTTAAATGAGTAAAAAAGACTTGAAAAACAACTGTTCAACACCAGCTTATAAAAATTTATGGTACATAGTAATGGATAGAAAAACAACATATAGATTTTATAAAACTTCCTTATGAGCCCTCAAGTATAGAGTATAGAGTATTATAAAAAGGTTTTACAACTGTTCTAACAACACTACATAACAAATTAAAGGTTTTTATGGATTTAGAAATATAAATTTTCCATCTTTCTTCCCTTGTTATGTATTATTCTTTTTCTTTTTACGATAAAAAAATTTATAAAATGGTGTTTAACAATCTTGTAAAATATATAAAAATGAAAGTAAGATAAGCTGAAGCAGGAATATGAATATTTATATATTATAATCAAACAAAAGCTGTTTTTCAAGTCATCCTACTCTGAAAATCAGCTGCGGTCCCGTGTGTACTGTATAGTTCTTGAATACACTCACGTAAATTTCATGGGCTCCAAAAATACTTGAGAAAACGGGAAAAAAATATTCATTTAAATATCAGTTTTTTTTTCATACGCGTTTTTTTTCTTTCTGGGACAAATATTGAATTTTGTATGTTGTTCTTAACCCTAACAAGCAATATATCGATTGAAACACATGTTGAAACCCCATAAATAACGTTTCTATTTAGGCCAAAAACCTATTTTTGTAATCCAAAATGGCGAAAATTTTCGACAATTCTATAAAAAAAAACAATACAACTATAACACTGTTTACCTCGTCAACACTATTTTATGATCCTTTTAAAAAATGATGATACTTGGAACAAAGGGCTGCAGATGGCGCAGTGTTGAACACTGATGGTCCGTTTCTGCGAGCTTAACATAGTTACCATTGTTCTCTTTTCCTAAATGCATTCGTCGAGAGATCCAGCATACTACACATACCAGGAAAAATACCCGCCTCCACACACTTCAAGCCCGTATAACTGTCAGAGGTAACTATCTCAAGAATATAGTTAGATTGCGGGGTCGAAGGGTGTACAGGCGAGTTTTTTCCAGGGTGTTCACATTTGCCGCCGACCAGTAGTATAAGCGTATGCGCTCGACGTTTCACGGTGCGTTATTGCGACCTTAAAACGGTTACTATATTGTTCTCTTTTTCTAAAACACCCATCTATGCGTTTCTCATTCCTGGGCCCCCCGAATCAAAACACGTATCACGTGGTCTAAGCGAGATTTGCCTATACAAGTTCATGTCGGACCACGTGATGAGTTTTTTGAGTCAGGGTGACTGCACATGGGAAACGCTGGTGGGAATCGGGTGCAAAATGCATTCGATCCCGATATCTGTCATCGGCAACTATCTCAAGAAGATTTGGATCTCTTATCTCTCTCAGATTGATAATAATGGTATGGTATCTCGCAAAAACGCGCCTTTTGATGTCGCAAAAACGCTCCTTTTGATGTCGCAAAAACGCGCCTTTTGATCACAAAATTAACCATAAAAAATATTGTTTGTTTTGTTATTATAATTGCCAAAATAAATTAAAATTGTTTTTTTTTGTTCTAAAAACAGTGTATTTAAAAAACCTTATTGGCAGAAAAGGTTTATGAATGAGTTCATAAGAATATTACAGACACCAATTTATATAACTATTGTGTGTGAGTTCCCAAGTTTTTATAAGTGTCTCTCGAAATATTTTCAATCTTATCTTATATAAATTTGTTGTTGGTTAATTAAGTTTTATAAGTGGGTTGATGATGCAACATTTTAAAAACCAATCTATTATATATCTTTAATTGATAGTTACTTACGGTTTTATAGGTAGTTTGACAGAAAGATTTCAAACACCAATTTATATAACTTTTGTCACTGATGACTTATATTTTTATAAATATGTTGGTGGAAACATTGTTAACACCAATTTATATAACATTTGTTACCGATGACTTTAATTTTTATAAAGATGTCCGTGAAAATATTGTTAACGCCAGTTTTATGTTTACTTATGGTTACTTTAGGGTACCATCAATTTAGAGCCTTTAACAAAACAAATATAGAAACTCAATTCTTGTAGGGAACTTTTAAATACTTTAGGGTATCAATGGAACCCTCTTTATAATAATTATATAAATATCTGTCACCAGAAGTTTCTGAAAATGCTCATTGGGAGATTACTACACGACAATATGAATGCAACAGTCCTGAGCAACGATGGATCAGGAGAGTCATTCCAGACGACAGGCGTTAAACAAGGGTGTGTTATTACGCCCACCCTATTCTCTATATTTTTAGGTGCCATTCTTCACCTTGTTGAGGAACATCTACCGCCGGGAGTGGAAATTCTATATAGATTCGACAGTGGCCTACTTAACCTAGGCAGACTGCAAGCAAAAACTAAGTTCTCGACGACCTCGGTAATCGAACTACAGTACGCCGATTACAACATCGTTATGGCCGATACAGAGGAAGGTCTACAGCTGGTAATCAACGCATTTAACCAAGCCTAAAAAAGCATTGGCCTAGAAGTCAATCTTGCCAAAACGCAAATTCTTCACCAACCAGAACCAGGTACGAATCTCCAAGCTCCAAACACTTCCATAAATGGCCATCATATACAGAACGTGGAACATTACCCATACCTTGGGAGCCACCTATCATCAAATGCAACTATTGACGCAGAAATACAGAATCGCCTAAAATGTGCTAGCGCAGCGTTCGGACGGCTTTCGGAGAGAGTGTTCAACAATCACGATGTCAATGCGAAGACCAAGCTTCGTGTCTACAACACAGTTATAATACCAACTCTAACCTACGGATGCGAAACGTGGACCACCTACAGAAGGCATATCAAACGACTAGAAAAATATCACCAAAGTTGTTTAGACGAATCTTAATAATCAAATGGCAAGACCGACGAACAAACATAAGTGTTTTAGAAGAAGCCAGAACAACTAGTAGAGAAGCCCTTATCTTCAAGCACCAGCTTCGTTGGACTGGTCACGTTATCCGCATGCCCGAAACACGTCTCCCAAAGCAGATATTTTATGGACAACTGAAGAAGGGAAAGAAAAATCAAGGAGGTCAACAAAAAAGGTACAAGGAACTTCTCAAAGGCAATATGATGAAGGGTCACATCGATATAAACAACTTCTGCTGCCGGAGACTGGGTGTGCCAGGACTGTGGAAGGGTGTGCGGCTCGAGAATTGGCTTACATAGCCATCAAAAAACGCACAACAGATAGCGTTAAACGGATTGAAAGAGATCACTAATTTTTTGGCCATCCGTGTAACGCACATATGGCCGTTATCACGTATGCATGTGGATACAGCCTAACCATATATTTATAGGAGAAGCAAAAAACGCAACAGACCTAAACAAAATAACATTTGAGTAAATGCATTTTTGTTTCCAAATTATTACACATTACAAGTAGAACAGATATAGTTTCATGCACAAGAAAGTTTTCTTCAATGTCAACAGTATCAGCGTTAATCATTGTCCGTTTTGGACACGACCAAAAACTATCTAATTGGAATTTATTTGCGTTAAATTATACGGATTTAGTCAAATAATTTGATCATTTTTACTAAAAAAATACCCAATTGCCTAAGGAAAACACTATTAGTTTGCTTATCTCCAAGCAGACATATTGTTTTGAACAGCTGGTCAGGAGTACTTAAAGAGCGTATAAAAACTAACCTCTTCGTCTTCCATCTTATCTTGTTCAATCATTCCACAGCCTGGCTGTACTTTCTGTTGAGTTTTGGCGTTGCCAAAGTCAACTTGTTTATGATTGATCCAGACCTCTTTCATGCAACCTGAAAATTACAAAAAATAATTTACAATTTGCCATTTATTTTTTTATTGCTTTTCAGGCTTCATGCCTCATTTTCTGTTTTTGTGCCAAAACTTTAAAATTTAAAAAAAAGTCAACCTTATCAATCTATTAAAAATACGTCAACAAATAAACAAAGAAGCCAGACTAAAGAAACCCTGTAAACCGATTTTTGAAATTGTTTATCACTAAAGACTCTGTATAGGATGTCTGTTTATAAACTACCACGTGTGGAAAAATGTTTTGAACCAAGAGGCATAAATTTGTCTCTTTGAAAAAGTTTTTTTTTTCTGTAGTTTACTGCTTCAAATTAATCTTTCAACAAAAAGTCATCCAAACATATCCCTTAAATGTAATAAATTTTACAGAAATTGATAGAAATATTTTTAAGACACAATTATAGGGTAATTTTTAGGATGATAATTTTAGGCAACAGCAAAATTTTAAACTAACCAAGAAGCATAAACCAAGTACCTATACGCAAGGAATAGAGTGGAACCAAAATCGTGCGGAGGAAAAAACTAATGTTAATTTTGCTCCTTCAGATTATAATAAAAGCATTTTTTAGAAACGAATTACCATAAAAACTAGTCAAATTCCTCAGATGCCATTCGCTGAATGCAAGATCCCCAGCTTCAGGAGGTATCCCGCCCAAATACATGGGTGAAGTCAGTCTCAAATAGTCCTTGGATCCATCGTTTATTATACTTCTTGCCAGACCTCTGTCCACTCTAAGCGTAAAGTTCTTTTTGACGGCAAGTAGTTCCGCTGTATGGTATTGACCGTCGGAGACCATTTCAAAGCTGAAAAATTAAAAAAAAAAATAATTTGTTTGGCAGGTCTTTTATTTTGAAACCTTAAAAACATATATTATTAACGTCAAATTAATAGCTATTGATTAAAAAACATCTCGGGCATTCTACCCAAAGTATAAACCCTGAGTCCACAGAAACCTCACTCTACATTTAGAAAATAATCTTGCTTGTTCAATTAGCGATGCGAATGCGAATGAAACTGTAAAAACTTACCCTGGCGCAGACGTAGGTTGTGACCAAAATTAAATTTACCCTCAAGAAAAATCGTTCCCAAATAACAAACCCATACCCAGGCTGGACGAACTTCAAGATAACATGGTAGCAACTGAATTTAAAGTCGAACTTAATAATAAGCTTAAGACATTAATGAGTCTACCGAGCAAGATGCAGAAATGGTTTGGACAAAGGTTAAAAGTGCCATAGTCGAGAGCACAACACTCTTAGGCAAGGATGAAACAAGAAAGAAAGTTTGGATGAGCGATGAAATCCTTTAGTTGGCGTATAAAAAACGCAGTAAGAAAGGCAGCGATCAGTACCATGAAATAAACAGAGAAATAAAAAAAAAGATAAGGTCAGCAAAAACACAAACACAGCAATGTCAAGAAATAGAATAGAACGTATAAAGGAAGCAGCAAGATTATTTAATAGAAGTCAAGCTGGAATCCTTGTGAATAATCAGGGCAAAATCAAACCGGATACCAAAGAAAAACTAAAAGAATGGTGTAGCTACATAGAGCATCTCTTTACCGATAATCGATCCGAACAGCCAGAAGATTTCTCAAACCAAGGCATAGATATAACACCAGAGGAAGTACAATACGCAATATCTTCAGCTAAAACAGAAAAGCGTTAGGGCAAGACGAAGTATAGATTGAATGTTTAAAGCTAATAAAAGACAAAGATTCGGTAAATACGCTAGTCAAACTTTTTAAAATGATTTATCGCAGCGGTAAAATCCCTAATGAGTGGCTAAAATCAACCTTTGTTACACTGTCTAAAAAACATTCAACAAAGAAGTGTAGTGACTAATCAGATTAATGAGCCATACGTTAAAAATATTTCTAAAGATTATCTATAAAAGAATTTATGGAAAATGCGAATCCTAATACACGCAGTTTGGATTTCGTGGTGGATTCGGGACAAGAGAGACCCTGTTTGGCATTCAAGTCAAGTTCAGCAATCTAGGGATGTGTCGGTATCAGTATATGTCTGTTTCATAGATTATGAGAAAGCGTTTGATCGAGTACAACACGAAAAGCTCATACAATCGCTAAAAGAAGTTGGTCTAGATGACCGAGATCTAAAGATAATCGCTAATCTATACTGGAACCAGACTGCTCAAATAAAGGGTGATGACCAACTGTCCGAAGAGGTCCAAATAAGAAGAGGTGTGCGGCAGGGTTTTATATTGTCTCCGCTGTTGTTTAATATCTATAGTAACAAAATATACACACTGTCATAATAGCAGACACGTTGGAAGGCCTGCAAGAGTTGTTGAATCAAATTGCTGCCGAAAGTTCGCAATTAGGCCTTAACTTAAATGTTGGGAAAACAAAATGGATGGTCATATCCAAGGAAAAGGATAATATGGATTCATACAAATACTTGGGTTGCCTCCTCAATGAGAACTGGGACAACATGCAAAAAGTTCGTGCAAGAATTGAACAGCGAAACAACGACATCAGTGTTGTGTAGTCGCGATCTTAATATCACTCTCCGAATTAATGTGTTTCGGTGTTATGTTTTTAGCATCTTATATTATGGCATGGAAGCATGGACACTGACTGAGGCCATGTGCAAAAGTTAGAGACAGAGTAACTAATGTGGATGTTTTGCTTAGAATAAATAAAAATCTTGAAGTTTTATTTATCATCAAAAAATGAAAACTTGAATATTTTGAGAAACAAATATAAACTTTTAGAATTGATAATAGAAGGCAGAAGAGATCCGGTTCGTAGACGGATACCATGGCTTAAAAATCTTAGACAATGGTATGGTGTTAGCCGAGGTGTTAGCACTACGACACTTTTCCAACGTTTGAAGAGAGCGTGGCACTTGAAGAAGAAGAATGATAAGAAATATAAATAGGAATAGAAAGGTTTATTACCGATTTCTTTACGGAGATTTGAAGGGGGCACAAATAACATGATGGGCGTTAGGTTTCGCTGAAATGTTTTGCTACTCACGTATGTTATAGATGAGGTCCTCTTATGCAATATTTAACAAACACGCTGTCCATCGAATGATTCGCGCATTTTAAATATTGCACAAGAAACCTAATTATTCACATACGTGAGTACCAAAGCATTTCACCGAAACACAACGGCCATGTTATTTGTACCCCCTCTTTAAATTGGAATATATGGTACATATATTTTTTGTAAGTATAAATTAAAATAGTTATATTTATTTAAATAACTCACCTATACATAGTAGAAACAGGATAATTTCCCACATTATAGCTCACTCTGATTCTTCCACTAAACAATTCAACTGCTAGATGTTCATGCTGCCCGTCATACATCAGTACGCCATTCTCTTGACTTGTGGCAAAGACTATAGTGACGTTTGCCTCTGGTTTGGTTCTTAAGGGTTCAAGTTCCACGTAGGATGTGTTGTGTGTAAAGCTCAAACTAGTTAGATATTCACAACGTTTGCCTGTACAAATAAAATAAATATGCTAAAACTGTTAATATCTACGACTCCTTAAGAAATTTTACTTCCATTGCATTTACCATTTGTGGACTACTAATTTTTATCCTATAAAAATATCGTGAGCGGCTACGTTTTATTTTTAATCCTTTTCTATCACTAAAGTTTAAGATTTGGACTTCGTGGACAAAAGGTTATGTTGTCCATCGGTGATGGATCCACCGATTCACCGATTGATGCCAACAATGCCCACCGACTCCAGAGTTCAGCTGGAATGGTTTGATGGATTATTATTTAACCTCACAAAATATCAGCTGTTTTTTTTTCGTTTGTTGCACGGTTTTAATTGGTTTCCAATATATCGCAAGTTTTTATTTTAGGATAGTTAGGGTGAAACTTACCAGAATATCCTGGAGCGCATTTGCACAAATAATCATTGGCGCCGGATGGTTGAAAGCACACACCATGCACGCATTCGTGGTGTTGACAAGGTGACGTTTGAGGGTACATCATTGATACCATCGGTGAAATTTCGCAGAACTTTCCTGTGAAATCACCTGCGCACTTGCAGATATACTCGTTTATGCCATCGACGCACAGTGCACCATTCTAAAAATTATTTTAACGTAAGTGTGTTATAGTGCTTTTTATAAGAATGGATACAAGTTCGTTTTAAAAAAATACGACTCCACCTCTAGACTGAAGTGAAGTTTGTGCGATATGAGGAGCAAGGTGCAAGCTCTATAATCAACACGTTTGAAGTTAAAGTGTCTAAGCGAGAAAGTTTCTGCTAAGAAGGTTTTATATTTCCTAAAAAATTTCGATTTTAATGACGCTTAAAGCACCAACTTTTTATGCATAACTTATTTTATATTGTTTTTTATTAGAAATGGATAATGTTCCCTTTCAAAAAATTCGACTCCACCTCCAGCCTAAAGTAACGTAGGTGCAATATGGGGTGCGAAGTGGTTTTGAATAGGCCCAATATGTAATAGTAAAATGGTGTTGCAGCTACAAAATTCACACGTTTAAAGTTAAGACATCTAAGTCTGTGGGATTTTAACTCACCTGACACATGTGATTCTCACAATCATCGATGTTTATTGAGCAATTCTCGCCCTTAAAACCAGGTATACACTCGCAAGTATAATAAGTATCGTGATCAACGCAGCGAGCATTATTTTTACAAGGATTGTAATGTTCAGTACAAAAGGGAATTTTCCGCTCACAGTGATCGCCTGAAACAATAATAAAATACATTTATTAAAAAAGTTAGATTTTAATACCCCAATATTTAATAGTAGTGTTTTCTTTGCAACCAACAGAAGAACTCCTAACTAACATTTAAAGTTGTCACGACGTAACCGGCACTACATAGAATTTTTTTATGTGGACAGGGAGTCGACAAAGGAGGGGATTAGTTCTAAAATTCCTATTCGGTTCTTGTTGGTAACATAAATTAATACATAACAAAGTTACTAACAAAACAAAGAATGTAGCCATATTTGTAGGTTTACTTATGGCCGGCTAGTATGTATTATATACGATCAGAAAGTAGACTAGGCCTCTGTGTGTTGGATATAAACGGGTTACTGTCCGTTCATCGTAAACACACTCATCGTAAACATTTTGATCGGCTACATTTTTATCGACTGTCATTTTCATCGAATGTCATTTTCATCGAAAAGATTTTCATCGAAAACATTATTACCATATGACGTTTTCATCGAAATCACTTTTATCGAATGACATTTTTATCGAAAACACTTTTATCGAATGACATTTCCTTATTACTAATAATTAATAATAATTAAAGGGGATATTTGGGTTAAGTTGGTTTTGTTTGGTGGAGATTTGATTGTTTTCGAGAAAAATGTCATTCGATGAAAGTGTTTTCGATGAAAATGTCATTGGATGAAAGTGATTTCGATGAAAATGTCATTCGATAAAGATATCATTCGATAAAAGTGATTTCAATGAAAATGTCATTCGATAAAAATGTTTTCAATGAGAATGTCGTCGATAAAAATGTTTTCGATCAGTGTGTTTTCGAAGAACGGATATGTGACTGTTTCTATAAATGTGAGTTGGGCTGCGGCCACTTTCTCCCTCGTTTTTAATTTGGATGTTAAAAAGAGACAGAAGCAAGATAAGTTCTCCCTAGGATTTAAGTGAAGGATGAGAAAGTTGTTTTATCTAACCCAATAAACTTAACATAAGCACAGGGTATTTTCTATCTACGGCACAATCTATCGTAGGTTATGCATAAGATTAATGACTATAACCAAAAACATTAATTTTTGTTCAGTGCGATTAAGGTGAGCTGAAACTTTAAAAAAACATTACCAACCACTTAAACGACAAAACCGAAAAAAAAGCCTAAAAGGTATATTGTTTTCACAACTAAAAATGAAAACCTAACAAAAAATTTCAATTACTTTAAAAAAGGACAAAAAATTGAACTTAAGATACTTATATAAACCACCAAAAACTAATTATTTAAAAAAAATAGTTCTGACATAAGCGGTACTCACAAGAAAAGAGGCATTTAAATATCAATTTGAAAAAGGTTTTTAACATACCCATAAAGCCGGCGGGGCATTTGCACTGGTAGGAGTTGACCAAGTCGATACAGGTGGCGTTGTTTTGGCACTGGTTGTTAATACAGTCATCAATATTGGTTTCGCATCGGAGGCCGGTGTAGCCCGGGAGACATTGGCAGCTACAATTTAAATTAAAAAAATAGAAGTTAAAAATGATTAATTTTTAAAAAATTCCAATCTTCCAAAAATATATTTTCATTCATATATTCAGAGAAATTAAAAGAAACACAGAGAAAAAAAGTCTTTTATGAAAACATATAGTAAAATTTATGATTCAGGTAAGAACAAAGTCTTTAAAACTAGGCATTTTTGTCCTTATCCTTTTATGGTCAAAAACCTGTAATAAAAGACGGTGGTGTAAATAAGAAAGGAACACCGTTTCATACATCATTGCTGGTAAAACAAAATTATGATTGTTTTCCACAAACCAAAACTACACTTTTTTGCACTCGACGCGCGTTTCGCTAACAACGTTAGCATCATCAGGAGACGATAAACAATGAACTAAATTAATCTACGCTCTATCTTATATACAATCCTTTAGTGGGCGGAGATAAGACTAATAATTTGTGATTGATCACGATTTTTAATCCTATCTCCCCTCAACCAAAGAATAAAGTGTACTAAACGGGATGGGTCCTCTATCTTTATTTAAACTATTTCTGGATTTAATGATTTCCATACTTTCATATGCATTCAAAAGTCTTTTGTTTGGTACACTTTTTAGAAGTTTTAGGTTATCTAATGTGAATCTATGATTGTTTTCAAAAGCATGCTCGGCCACACTTGACTTTTCGGTTCTTCCGTATTTTAAGTGTGCTAAGTGTTCTTTAAAACGTGTTTGAATAGAGCGTCTCGTTTGGCCAACATATTTTTTGTCACAATCCATGCAACTAATTTCGTAAATTCCACTTTTTTCTAGAACTGTAGTTTTTTCCTTGGGATTTCCTAGTAAGCTTCTTATTGTGTTACCGGATTGATATACTAATTTAAGACCGGTGTTATTAAATACTTTGTGTAATCCTTTCGTATAATTAGGATTATAAGGAATTGATACAAATTTTGAGTCGCAGGTATCTTTTTGTCTGAAAAAGGTAGAATTCCGAAAGGTCTTTTGAAAAGAATGTCTATTTATCAGCTTATTTATTAAGCCTTCGTCGTAACCGTTTTCGCCAGCTATATTCCTAATCCTATTCTTTTCTGCTTCAAATCTTTCTTTGTTTAAGGGGAAATTACGACGAAGGCTTAATAAATAAGCTGATAAATAGACATTCTTTTCAAAAGACCTTTCGGAATTCTACCTTTTTCAGACAAAAAGATACCTGCGACTCAAAATTTGTATCAATTCCTTATAATCCTAATTATACGAAAGGATTACACAAAGTATTTAATAACACCGGTCTTAAATTAGTATATCAATCCGGTAACACAATAAGAAGCTTACTAGGAAATCCCAAGGATAAAACTACAGTTCTAGAAAAAAGTGGAATTTACGAAATTAGTTGCATGGATTGTGACAAAAAATATGTTGGCCAAACGAGACGCTCTATTCAAACACATTTTAAAGAACACTTAGCACACTTAAAATACGGAAGAACCGAAAAGTCAAGTGTGGCCGAGCATGCTTTTGAAAACAATCATAGATTCACATTAGAAAACCTAAAACTTCTAAAAAGTGTACCAAACAAAAGACTTTTGAATGCATATGAAAGTATGGAAATCATTAAATCCAGAAATAGTTTAAATAAAGATAGAGGACTCATCCCGTTTAGTACACTTTATTCTTTGGTTGAGGGGAGATAGGATTAAAAATCGTGATCAATCACAATTTATTAGTCTTATCTCCGCCCACTAAAGGATTGTATATAAGATAGAGCGTAGATTAATTTAGTTCATTGTTTATCGTCTCCTGATGATGCTAACGTTGTTAGAGAAACGCGCGTCGAGTGCAAAAAAGTGTAGTTTTGGTTTGTGGAAAACAATAATAATTTTGTTTTAGTGCAACCAAAGGTTCCAAATTCCCAACATCATTGCTGGTAAAAACGCAAACAAAATTTACCATTGTTATAACTGCAAAGTGTCAAAAAATCCATCGAGAATCTGAAATATTCTGAAAACATTGTAGTTTGAAAAGTGATGCCAAATTACAGGTTTAAAATTAAAAACAATAACAACAAAAAAAGCACAAAGCGTTTGTTTTCTACGTACCTGAATCTTCCTTCTTCGAGTACTTTACAACTCCCTTCACTCCGACACGGGTTCCCATAACACGCGTCGATCATGAACTCGCAATTTTTTCCGTGGTAACCGGGTGCACACTTACACTCGTAGTCTCTTTCTTGCAATGTGAAACATTTGCCGTTGTTTTGACAGGGAAATGTATGGCATGCGTCGCATTTTGCAAGAATTTCGTTGCTTACTTGGCCTGAAAAAACAAAATAGGAAATGTGTTCGTGCGTGTCTTGAAATCAATCCTAGTAAGTCTCAGGTCATGTTATTTGGTAGACAGCTGACTCGAGACAGTCATCAAGACCAAGTTGAAATTTTTGTTCAAAAACAAAAGCTTGAATTGACTGATAAAGCAAAAAATTTGGGATTTATGTTTATTCGCCGGGGATTTTCGAAACTAAAACTTATTTAAGGTAAAAGGGGTTATTTAAACAAAGCTACTAAAATCATCCTTTGTAACTCCTTAGTTTTGTCACACTTGAACTACGTCGATGTCATATACAGGGTTCCTAAGAGTTTCCTTAGGGATAGGATTTCAATAAATCAAACAGAAATGGCATGGAAAGTTCTGCGCGCACAAAAGAAACAGGTATATTGAGACAAGATGTCTGCAAATTCCGCTAGATGGCGGCCACACCTAATTAAAAATTAGATGTTTTCAGGTCCAAACCACAGCTTTTTCTTGCTTAAAGGAGGCGGCAGGGTCCATTATTTACGATACTGAGCGATAAACTCGTGAGGTTGTTAACATTAGAAAGAAATATCTTCGCTTTTAATTAAATTTCTTTCCATTCTGTTCTACTAGTGACATCTATCCGGAAACGGCCAAACCATGCAGAGCACTAGCAGCCAAAGAAATCAATAAACGGCGCTGTTTTTCCTGCAGAGCTTTTTGCTTGCGATATTATTGATTTTAAATAAAGCTGGCCCTACACTACATTTGATATTTTCGAGGTGTTTTATGACATGATCTCGAAACATGTAGCGAACCAATTCTTCAAAACTAGCGGGAGGGTAAAAGCGAAAAATAAGGGGCTGCCAATATTTGTAACACCCAAAAAGGGGTGAAAAGATTTATTTTGCTCTATTTCTTTACAAAAAACGTTTTTTTTTACGAAAAACTTGAGCTCTGCCACTTTTTTTATTTTTTTCTTCAACTTTCTCGAAATTTTCGTCATACCGTAGAAAAAAATTATTTCCCCCATGGTCATACTCTACTTTTATTCGAAAAAATTTAGAAACACAGACGGGATCAGTTTTCCTAAAACGGGGGATCTTGGTTTCGAGTTAGAAGATAACAACAACAACAAAAATTTTTCAATTAAATTAGCCGAACGCAAAAATGTTAGAAAAACAAAGCACGAAATAAAAATGGCGCCGCTTGCAATATTTTTTCAAAAATTACGTAATTTCGGGAACGCAAAGAAATAGGTCTAAAGAGTATAATTTTTAAGAAAAAAATATCAATTTTCTCGCCCTCCTCCACTGGGACTACAGGGGTCATGCACAAATTACGTAGTGGTCATAGGGGGGAGGGGGGTTACAAAACGTTACGTAGGGGGGTTTTCGACAGCGTTTGCTTTTATGTGAAACTAAGAAAATTTGGAATGAAAATAAGTGAAGTTTTTTTTTTGGGGGGGGGGGTAGTGGTCTTGAAATCGTTACGTAATATTAGGGGAGTGGCGTGCCAAACCGTTACAAAACATTACATAGGGAGGGGGTCAAAAATTGGTAAAATCACCGTTACGTAATTTGTGCACGGCCCCACATCTGACTGTTCCTCCTTTTTGATTTCGAATCAAAGTGCAAAACCCGGGTTGGACGTTCGGAGGCGTCAACCCGTCCTATTTGCTTGATAAAGTTTCTACGGAAATATCTCAGTCGATTTCTTCGGCCGTGTATGAACGCTTTAGGTTAGGCATTTGCATGTATCTCAGTCCCCAGCCTGTAAACAGTGCGTAAGGACAATGGTTACAAAATGAAAAGCCGAAAAATATTTTTTTTTACGATATCTTTCATCAGTTTGGTATTAAAGTCGAGCAAAAACAATTTTTATTCCAGTCCTAAAGGTATGAAAATGGAAAACATTAGAAAACAACAACCTGGAATGGATTTACTACGTGTAAGATGTAGTGACAACATCGCCCCATGCCCATCCTTTTCTGCCTAATGTGCTTTTCCGTTTGTCTGCGTCTTATACACGGCTGCTTGGCCCCCTAAGGATTTGCTTAGGAACCCTGTATGACAAAAGCATACGCCAGTCAGAAGTAAGAAGACTCCAATTAATTCAAAATTCCTGCGTAAGAATGATATGTGGACTCAGGAGGAGAGATCACATCTCTGAACCGCTTCGTGAATTGGCTTGGTTAAAAATGAAGCAGAGACGATTTCTCCACTCCTCAATATTCTACCATAAAATCATTCGCTTTAAACATACAAAGTATTTTTTCAAAAAATCTCATTTAGGCACAATACTCACAATCGGAATACACGGCATACGAGTCTTATTACAATGCCGCTCTCTAAAACTATGTCATATCAAAGAGCCTTTTCTACCTCATTCGCTAAAGTGTACAACATAATCCCACAGGCCTACAAATGTTTTGGACAATTAAAAATGACTTGTTTGACGGCAAAATTTTACCTTAGGGCACTGCATGCAGTTTAAAAAAATTGATTTGTCAAAAGAATGTAAATTTTACCTCCGAAATTGATTTAATGTTTTTTTTTTTGTTTTATACTTTCTATTTATACAAATCTTAGCGCCAAAATTTTTAATTTTAAGTGTAAATAGTAGAAATAGGCTTAGAATTATCTTTTTTATTCACTGTTATAACTTAGAATGAATTATTTATTTTTCAACATTTTTGTAGGCCTGGATGGAAGAGCGCGCTCTCTACTAGGCAACTAGTAGCTAATGTAAATAGCATTCCAGCTAATGTAAGTGAGTCTCTTTATATTTTATATTTTGTACCCTTTTTGTGGCAATAAAAGCATCTATTATTATTATTATTAATAATATATTCTACGATGGCAGTTTATAATAATATCTATAATTGTAACTTTAACAGGCTTTTTCAAGTTACATTCTTAGATATTAGTTGAGATATAAGAGTTAAAAGTTATTATTTTAATATTTTTACCGACCTTAAGCCATATTTATAAAATGATGTGGTTTATAATATGAACCTAGGTGATCTATTATATTTTTACCATGTTTGGAAGACTATGTCTCGATAACTAGTTGGAATAATACTATGATTCTGGTGTCAAACGATAGCTACCGCTTTAATCATCGATGTAATAACTTTAGATAGCTCAAGCAGCAATTTGCCAACCTCAACCAAGTTCTACACCAAAATTAATGTTACGGTTCGTGCAGATATTAGTCATTTTTGAAACGAATATTATTTAACTACGAAACAACGGTCATTTAACGTTAAACGCATCTTCGGTTATAGCTCCATGTTGCAATGTCCACTGTAGCAACCTTTTCAATATCACTATCGTAGTTAATATATTGGGCTTTATAGTGACGGCAGGAAAACGTTGAAACCATAACCTTAGTTGACTCAAGATGTTTTAATGCAGATGATCTAAACGTTAAATGGAGAACCGGGTAATCGTTGTTTAATGGTTATTATTAAAACGTTTCCTTAACGTTTCCGCGGCGACTCATTAGACAATATATTAAATTTCAGCATTTTTCAGTTTTTTCACTCTTTCTTGCTCAATACGATAAAGAGAGAAATTAAAGTTAGCGGAAAAGTTTGAATGTGGGTTGTGGTGCGTTCAGTTTTTAGTTGCCAAAGATCTTTCCGCTGGGAGTGGGTAATGGTTTGCGTTGATAGAACAACCGAAGTAGACATATTGGTGAATCTTTTACATTCCACAACCCGAGTCAACTGGTTTACGCCCACGCCATTTTGAATGCCTCATTCTGGGTGCCCGTACTTCGCCATTGTTGCAATTGAAATGTAAACATAAAGAAAAAATTCTTATTTTAAGCTTAATATTAGCTTTTGGTTGCAAATAAATATACCTACATGATTAACTTTTATTGTTTTATCAATTTTGCATGCAATTTTTTAATTTTGAATAATATGGTTTTGTTGTAAAATATCGCAACGGATTCGTTCGCGCGCGTTTTTTAGCCATATGTTAACAGTAAACTTGGTTGTGTTTTTTATTTTTTTTTAAAGCTATTTTACATCATCATTGTTCTGAATATGTCTTGGGAATAAAGTTAGTTTTTGTTAAGTGTCCATTTTATACTATAGTTAAATAAATGGTTAATGTTTCGACTCTTGTCCACACCAAGATAATTTACAAACAGCGCCCTCTAGTTGCCCTTGAGTTAAACTGGCAACGTTAAAAGAACGTCTCGCTAGAACCCATAGTTAGAAGCATAACATTGTAAAAACCTGATTTTAATGGAGAACCGGCTAATCGTTGTTTAATAGTTTTCAAATTAAAAAATGATTGACCAAATCGGTGCAGAATCGAGTCGTTTAGACGTTGTAGCATGAGTGAGCGCCGCAACTAGAGATAGTGGCGTAACTTAAATTGCTACTTGGGACGGAACGTCCAAAATATGTTGACGCAAACATAAACAAGGCTATGTCACGAAATATAAGTCTTGGGAAAAAATTCGTCCTCCAAAAACAGTAGACAACAAACAACTGGTGGTAAAACTGAAGTCTTTGGAGAAAAAGCGAAAAATTGTCGAAAGTTTCTTTAAAGACATTCTAGAATCCCTCCACAGTATTTTGAGACAGTTTGACCTTCAATCCGTCACACCAAAAATAAACAAATGCATGACGTACTTACCGAGAAAACCATTGGAAATATAGAACAGTATTATAGAGTTTCTATTTATAAACAAGTTTAAGACAAAATAATACCAAGTTTTATACAACGTGAAGCCAAATCAAAATTAACTAAAATCGTTTCTAAATACTATAAACTGTTTGATTAATCCAAAACACAATTTCTTGAACTTTTATTGGGAGAAGTCAGTATTTGGAAGCAATATTGCTCAGAAGTAGGCAAAAGCTTAAATCAAAAGATACCTGATAACGCTTTCGAGGCAATGATATTTTTCCGTTGATAAAAATATTCTTAGATGTTTGCTAGTAAGTCAGAAAGAAGCTTCTGAATGCCTCAGAAGATTGAAAACATAAGTACTTAAAAACACTATTGTGACAGAAATTCGTCTGATGGGCTTAGCGTAGCTGCATATCAACAGACATATTGAAATTGACATTGAGCGAGTCATTGACCGGTTTGCCTAAAAAAACCGGAAACGATTTTTTTTTGAGATAGGCATCTTATGTTTGCGATATGCAATATAAAAGGTAATGTTTCAAATTAAAAAGCTTTTTAGACCTCAAAAAAAAAGTATTTAGCTATTAGGTTTTGTTTGTGGTTTGTTATCTATGTTTTATATAACTGAAAAAATTATACGCAGTTACTCAAACGCAGGTCTCAGGGAGATTTAAATTTTTTATGAAAAAATTTAGAAAATAAAAAGTAGGGTATAAATTGCGACGTTAGAACACCTTGAATATTTACGGTATTAGTTTAATTTTGTGTTAAAAATGGCAATTGTAGTGTCATTTTCTTAAAAATTTTCGCCTGCTGCGCTTTGAAACCATTGATATATTTACAATTTTAGCTTAATTTTAAATAAAAAAATGCATTCTCTGAAGCAATTTTAAAAAAATACCGTTGATATTTACGATTTTAGTTTAATTCGACTCAAAAATTGCATTTTTTATTTAATTTTAATAAGAAATTTATGAAATAAACTATTTAAATTCTAAGTACTCCTCCCCTTAATTTGAGATCAAATCCGCGCTTGTAGTTACTAAGTTTTGATTGCATATATTGATATGTTCCTCATAAAAGCTATTTTTTTTTTTTTTTTTGGTATCGAAACCGCCCCCCCCCCTCTTTTCAAATGGCTGAGACCGTCACTGTTTACCGGTTGACCACTCCCTTTATTTCGGCATTTTTCAATACCAAAACCTTTAATTTGCAGTGAATAACTGCGACAGAAGCTTGACACTTCGGTATTTTGTTACTTTTATTTTGTCAATTGTCATGTAAAAAACTACAAAATGATGGGTGCCTCAACTGTTTTCATAGTCGTGGCTACTTTAAAAAAATAAATATTCGTTACACTTCATCTGCAGATATCTCGAAAACGGTAAAACCAATAAAATAATCTGAGCACATGGTTCCATTAAAAAAAAGGTAAGATGGACTAAAATGTGTTGGCAGCAGCTATCCCATCTAGATATCGAGATATAGGCGTCCACATTTGGTTTAAATATAATGGATCACCCTGTACAGGGCGTGGTATTTAATTAAAATAATGCCGTTAACAGGTTAAAATTTTGTTTAAAAAAATTAAAAACCCATTAACCGAGACTTTTTTTTTCGTTTACTCGTGCCAGCCCAAAATGTGTCTATGCCATTTTCCTTACGAAGAATGGTGATAACTTAATTATTTTCAAAGAGTACACCCTGTATATTTTTACATTTTTAGAATCTACAGACAATTCCAGTAATACCACACAAAATTGTGATATTATAATCAAAATATTTCCATTTCAATCTAAGGAAAACTTGGTTATTAGATGCTTCTCATATATGAGTAGCATTCTCATACAAATTTAAACACTATACTTACTATTTCAAAAGCAATAAAAGGTGAAGAAGACTTTTAAAATGTAAAAATATGGAAGGATTTCGAATAAAAAAAAACAAACTTTAAAACGTGAGCCACACATTAGTCACGCCAGTGTTATTTATCAAAATCTAACAAGAAACTACGCACAAACTGATACAAAAAGCTGTGTGTTTACATACAACATTTTTTTTTTAATTCACCTAACAATTGTGATAATTTAAACGTTCTCGATGGAATTTTTTGACACTATAATCGACACTCAATGGAGTAAAAATAAACTTTTTGACATACACACACGAAGTCCACAAAAAAAATCAATTTGCAAAAATAGTATTTACCTTTACAAACAAAAGCAGAACTATTAGTTGATAACACCGACTTGTCCTTCATTGATGGAGGTTCTGCGCAATGAGCTATCCCTGGTTCAACGTAGTCGACTTTTACCCAGTCCGATAACCATTTTAGTGAACAGTCGCAGTAAAGGGGGTTTGAACCCAGGGCACTAAGAAAAACACAAATAAAAGTAATATAAAATTGTACACTTATACAAATGTTACTGAAAGGTCTTAAGATGCTTGGGTCTACTTTAAGACATTGCCGTGATTTTATTATTTATTGTTCCCTTGTACGTTCTCAACTAGAGTATGCTACAATCATCTGGTCCCCTTTATATGACCAAAATATTAATTCCATTGAAAAGTACAAAATAAGTTTTTAAAATTTACTGGTTTCAAACTAGGAATTCGAATGATTAATTTTGACAAGCAATTAGTAATGAACCGATTAAACTTAAAACCCCTTTATGATAGACGTATCCAGTTTGATTCTGTATTCATTTATAAACTTTTAAATAATCAAATTCAATGTCCAGAACTTCTAAATTGAATTAAATTTAATATTTCTAAAAGGACATTAAGATTTTATGATATATTTCATATAAAATATCATTCCAATAATTGTGGACCCAACAATCCGTTTGATCGATCATTTAGGTTCCTTAATAATCATAGTGATATAGATGTATTTAACTTAGGCTTGAACCAATTTAAATCTGTAATTAATAGCAAATTATGATATGATATTAGTTTCTAACTTATCAAAAACTTAATATTAACCTCAATCTAATTCCACATTAACTCATGTAATGTATATTAGTTTTATAAATTACTAGTAGATTTAAGGAAGAAAAGAAAAAAATTATAATTTGTAAATTTTATGCTGTAATGGGGAGATCCCGTCAATTTAATACATAAATAAGATAATTTACAAGGGTATTTCTAAATGTGCGAGTATGCAAAAGACATACTGTTATCGTATTCAAGAACAACTTAAAATAAATAACTTTAATTAAGGAAAGAAGCAATCGAAAATTGTATAAAAGAAACAAAATAATTTAAAATATAAAAATATTAAGGAAAATTGTAATGATGAGTTAACAATTGCAGAGGCGTTTACTTGTAGAAATTCCTTTGAATGTTGAATATTAACTTACATATGACTGATTGACTTTAAAGGAGCAAAAGTTCCCTCCGGGATCAAAGAAATTTGATTTCCGTGTAGTGACAAAATTTTGACCGACGCCAGCCCTTGCAGTGACTCTCTTTGAATGCACTGTAGTTTATTGTAGCTAATTATTAGTGTCGACAGCTTTGACAGGTTCGAGAAGGTGTTGTTCGACAGTATCGCTATTTTGTTGTTGCTCAGATCTCTAAAATATTGATAATAAAAAATTATTATTTTCTCATTTTATTTTTGCTTAACGAAGGGGAGGGGGGCAATCCGGGCGTTTGCCCGGGCGGCCTATCTAAGGTGCGGCATTTTGGCTCTGAATGTGACAAAATGTTGATAATACTCGAAATTTATAGCTGCGAAAATTAAAATGCATTTAGTATATTCTCTGGTTTTGCCTAAAAGTTAAAGAAGTATTTGTAATCCATAAGTTTGACGAAAACAACAATAAAAGGGCGGCATGGTTAGTTTAAGAGTACAGATTCTTTTTTTTTTCTGTCAGTGAACTAAGCTTAGGAAATGTCCAAGTCATGTTCAAAACGGGTTATTTGATAGCAATACTTTTTGGGCGGGTCTCGGCAAAAACCTGGTTAGTTTTTGGTGGGGGTAGGTGGGAAAAAAAGGGGCGAACAAGGGGGTTGAATATTTCGAAAAATCATAATTTGGCAGCCATAGCAACGGCTTTTTTATATGGTTAAAGAAAAATAATTTACACAATATTGTATCAAGGCTTGAAGGTTTTCTATTATACAGGAAGGGAATTTATACTTATATGATTTAAAAGCGATGCCTACAGAAACGAAGTCAAAACACTGCAAGAATTTAGAAAGTAATTTAACTGCTGGTGATTGTGTTGACATAAATGGGGTAAAACTGGTAGAGGAAGTTTCTGCAGTATCTGCACTTTTAGATAAAAAATAAAAAATAATAATAATAAAAAAGAAAGCCCAAACAATGCACTAAAAATTATAACAACGTTAAATTTTGCCCCAAACCTTAGTGTTGCCATAAGAATATTGGTTGACTATTACATACCAATAATTGTTGCAAGTGGAGAAAGGAGTTTCTCTAAGCTAAAATTAACTAAGAACTTTTTACGTTCGTCATACGTCATCTTGGCAATTAAGCATGAAATTGCTAATCAAATAGACTTAAAAGAAATAATGAAAAAATTGCAAAAATTAAAGTAAGAAAGAAAAATTTAGTTTAGTTTACGTGCTTTTGAAATAAAATATTTTTGCAATAGCATTTAAAATGCATTTTATCAACATTTTGTTACTAGGTACAGGCACTTTTTAATTTTAATTGTTAATATACCCGGTTAAAAACCCCACCTTCCTGCATGCATTTTAGTTCGGAAAGTGTCAGCTTCCCGCACTGAGTGCGGAGCACTCAAGTGGTATTTTCAACATTACCACTGCCTTCTCCAATTGATGAGGTGACAATGCCACACTTTTGACTTTTACCAGTTGAAATTTTTATCATCGTGTTTTTTGCCTCTTTGATGGCAAAGTCAAGCGACCGTAGAAAAAATATTGATTCTAGCTCATGCGCAAAGTATGTTTTCTGTTCTTGCCTGCTTAACAAGATTAACTTTCCGCACTAGTAAGGATACTAACTACTGCGCACGCTTTTGATCATGCAAAGTAGCAAAAAATTTACCCCCAGACTTTCCCGCACAGTTTGGATAAAGTGTGCAGGAAAAAATGTTTTCAGGAGACTTCTTTTAAAGGAAAATGTTCATTACACAGGGTATTTTCTACTACTATTAATATGTTTGGCTATAAAAAAATAAGAAAAGGTAAAAATTGTTATGATGCTATTAAAATCCTGTTAACTTCTAGAAAGTTTTACTTACAATCGAGTTAACGCCTTTAGATGACTGATCCTATCAGCCTGAATTCTGTCAATCTGGTTGAAATCCAAATATAATTCGGACGTTTCTGGTGGAATGCCTCTGGGTATTTCTTTCAAATTTGCTCTAGAACAGCGGACAACAGTTCCCGTACAAGAGCACATTGGGGGACAGTAGTTATCTCCTAAACAACCCTAAATAAATAATTTATTTAAGTAAAGGTCGCAACAGTTTTAAAATTTGTAATAATTGGCTAAGGCCCGCAGCTTTGCTTGTCCCCGTGAACCGATTTGAATAAAATAAAGCCTATGTCCTGCCTACGTCTCCAAGGAATCTAGTAGTCCCATTAGAATCCGTTTTTTGGTGATAAACAGACAAACACTCAAAAAATTGAATTTTTGGTATATATATATCCCACACAGCATCATTCGTACCAGGGACGTACATTTTATATCCATTTTACGTCTTTACGTCCCGGGACCTACTAGGTACATACGATGTACGTACAAAAGTGTACGTAAAACGTACGTACAGTAAAAACATATTTTTACGTTATATTTAGGTCTTTTCTTGTACGTACTTACTACGGTATTAAGTTGTCATAACTTGGACGTAGTTCATTATGTAACATTTCTCTCACTTGTAAAGCAAACTTTTGTATAAGTATTTTTTATTCTCTTAAAATAATTGATACTTTATGGATACTCATCCTCCGTCAGGAATTCTTTCCCGGAGGGTCAACCAGGAGAGAGGAGTACTGAGGAGTTTTTGGGCTTTAAAATCGCCTTCCCCCCTAGGCATAAAAAATATTTTGTATTTTATTTATTTGTGTTCCTCAAGGTACGTACCAAAAACGTCTCCTGTACGTACCTCGTACGTACATCGTACATTTTACGTCCAATTCACGTCTTTTATTGGTCCACCGCAGAACCTACAAAGTACGTACTTGGTACGTACACAAATGTAAGTACATGGTACGTATTTTCCATGTCCCAAGGACGTACCTAAGACGACGAGCGTTGGAAAGAGCACGTAAAATGTACGTCCCTGTTAGCATACGTATTATGTACGTATTCTTCGTCCGAGCCTTTAGTAGCAGGTACGTACTTGGTACGTAACTTTGCTTTCTGGGATATGGTTCGGTTAGACGCAGACGTTACAAATTAAAAAAATTGGTGCTAGAAAGCACAAATAGTCCACCATACAATCAATTATTTTATGTTGAAAAAAAATTAAAATATCTCAAAAACTGTAGCTTTGAAAGATTCTTGGGTAATATTAACGAAAACCAAAATCTGAAAATCGCATATCAGTAGCTGCTTTTTGTTATGATAAAAAGCTAAAGCTCTCACGAATTTGGACTTTATAACAAAATTTGTAGTTCATATTCATGTAAACTTAAATCTGAAAACCGTATATTGCTACTTGCTTTTAATTTTGTTCCAAAGTTACAATTTTTTAAAATATTTATCCCCCTTTTCCCCCCTTCAACCACCCACCACCCTACCCAAATGTTAATCAGTTCATGGTCAGCCGATAGAGTATTTTTGTCAAAATTTCACGATTTTAATGGTGGGCTAAAAGTATATTTAATGTACAAAAATTATCTATATAGAGATTTATTAGATGTGTAGAAAAGGTTCGTTAGATTTATAGTTTGGCAGTTCTTGCATTATAAATAAATAAAATAAACTATTCCAATAAATGTATACATTTTTTAATGCGGCTCATGCTCATTTTTAATTTATCACCCAAGCCCACCAAGATGTTGCCTATGAAACACTAAAAACTTATGTTATTTGTGTCCTTTTCATGTTAAATCCGAACCCACTGTTTTTAAAAGCTTCTCTACCCTACCTGATCATTGTCACTGGTGCACTTAAACTCAGTCTTGGGCAGTTCTCTTATCAGTACGTCTTTGACTCGTTCGGGATTGGCACACCGCGGTGCGGAACCACTGAGGCCTTTGTTTTTTAGCCAATCAGAGAACCAGGCCAAATGACAGTTACAGATGAAGGGGTTGTGGATTAGGTTTCTAAGAGAAACGGGTACAGACTTAATTAATTTGAAATGTAACTAAAAAACCGTACATTAAAGTTTTGCAACATTTTGAATATTATTTAGCCACGGATAATATAACACGAAAAAATAATGTTTAATACTTACAAGGTGTGCAACGATTGCAAATGATCAAATGACCCAGGCATGACGCATGTAATTTGGTTGTTATTCAATGAAAGAACTTTCAAGTTATGCAAACCCAGGAACATCTTGTTGTGTACTTCAAGAAGTTTGTTTTCTGATATTAGCCTAAAAAGACAAAAATTACATTATACAAAAATTATTTGAAAAATAAAAAATGACATAAACATCACTGTTTCCAGAAAGGGTGGTAAAATTCAAAATTCCCTAGAGCCGTCAAAAAAAATAAAATTACTTGTTAGGTGATTATTAGAAAATCGCTTTTTTCTTTTTACTTATAATTTTCACACTAATTATATAATAAGCAAATTTTGATTTGACTTTGTGACAAATTGACATTTTAGTGAATAAAATGGTGAGAGCCTTAAAAATATATAAATTGAAGTGTGATCTTGATTGCAGGAAAAAAAATATTTCATACCTAATTCATATGGTAAAAAATGTCACTCCTATTTCAAAACATCACTAAGCTAAAGATTGATTTTACAGGCAGGGGTTTCCGCTGAAGAACTACCTATAAGATTTCGAAGTGTTCTAGAACACTTAGTTCCAGGTTACAAAGTTCTTATTTACTTTCTATACTTACATATATTTTAAGTTATAGATTTTAATCAGTCCAAATGTCTGTTTTGGGTAAAGTGTTGAGATAAGTTCAAATATGAATTGATTTGGATGAAAATTTGCCAGATAACTACAAATGGCCAAAATTAAATATACTCCTAAAATTCACACGATAGTACACTACGTTAAAGACGTTATTCAGCTAAAAAAAAAGCCTTTGGGATTTTACTCCGAGCATGGCCCTTATTCTTCAAATTCTCTCGCTACTATGCATCTCATTGGTTCAAATCTACGGTTTAAATCGGTTTCTCTCACTTTTGCTCGATATTAATCGAAAATAATTCTCTTAGTGAAGACTAATAGAATTACTTTCTATCAATATCGGGCAAAAGTGAGATAAACCGATTTAAGCCGAAGATTTGGACCAATGAGAAGCATAGTAACGCGAGAATTTGACTCCCTGGGAGCAGAATTTCTATCAGTTCGAGAATAAGGGAACAGGCCTCAGAGCAGGTTCACCACTCATGCAAATTTTTTTCCCAAAATTATAATTTAAGTTCATCTTGTTGTTTGTCAACTTGTTACTCTTTGAAATGATCAAATAAACAAAATATAAAATCAATTTAATATCTAATATTATATTACAATCTTCGGTCACAAACACGCTCATAAACAGAGTACTAAAAGGACAAAGCGTGATATTTCGAAATAGGAGCGACATTTTTTATTTTATGGATCTGAAATGATATTTTTTTTCCTGCAATTAAGATCACTCTTCAAATTATATATTTTTAAGGCTCTCACTATTTTAATCACTAAAATGTCAATTTTGTCACAAAACTCGTAAAATGTGATACTTTTCCATTTTAACAGCATTATCAAAATTTGATTACTATATAATTACTGTGAAAACTATAAATAAAAAGAAAAAACCGATTTTCTAAAAGTCATTTTATTTTTTTGATGGCTGTACAGTGACATATATATGTTTTTCTCGTTGTTTTTTTAAATTAAATAAAGCCTGTGTCCACGTAGTTTTTGCGTATGCTGGTACAAAGGGACAAAACAGACAAAAATTCTAAAAGTTGGATTTTTGGTATCTATCGGTTAGAAGCCATGACCAAAATGTGTATAGATACTTACAACTCTGCAATTTTCGATGCCCCTTCAAAGGCATTCTTCTCAATCCCAGTGATTTGATTCCTCCTTAAGTCCAACCTCATTAGGTTTGGTAAGCGTCCAAACAATCCTAAATATAACAACAAATTATTCCCTTAATAATTAGTTAGGAACTATAAGAAAAATAATTATATCCCGAAAGTTGGAAAATTTACCGTATACAGAGTTTAAACGATCGTTCTGCAAACCTTTTAATAGAGACAAGGGATGTCAAAATAATAAAAAAAAGTCATAGAGCATGGGGGCCAAAAATCATCTGTTTTAAAGATCCAGGGTTTTAATATACACGATTTTTTTGTTTTACCTTGGTTAAAAAACAAAAGAAGATTTTGTTAATGATTAAGCACAAAAAAGCTTATCAAATTTTTAAAGAAAGATAGTTAGAAGAAATTAAATCCACTTGGAGAACACGTCACGGTGTTTCAAGCGGAGATATATGCCATATACATATGAATGAAGCACTGCAAACATCGGCTTAAGGCAAGAGGCCACCACTGATGTGGGTCCCAGGACATGAGGGAATACCAGGGACGAGAAAGCGGATAAACTTGACAGATTAGGGACCGAAACCCAATACATTGGACCGGAACCTTTTCTGAAGACTGAAGACGTCCTGGAGGCAAGAGAATATAAATGATAATTTAATGAATTTGAACTTGATTTTGTTAGTTTGTGAGGGGGAATGGTAATTAAATCTTACCTGAGATTATGTAAGTGATTTTTACTAGTCGAAGGTATTTCAGCTTTTTATCATGAATTTCTATAAGAGTAAAATAAATATATATACAAGGAAGAGGCATAATTTTGTGGCCTTGAAATAAAGGTTTACAATGGAGGCGATAGTGAACACCACATATAATTCTTCTTCTTCTTTTGTAGTTTAAAAACTGAATCTGCTGCATTACTTTGACCCCATAGAGGCCTAATTGCCAGGCCCACGGCCCGCCCCTATACTACTACTACTACTACTAGTAGAAATTAAAATAAAATTGTATTAAAGAGAGGTCCTTAAGTATACATAACAAGAACATATCCTAGTATTTTTATTTCTCTGGAAAATATTCCACAGGTTTTCTTAATGGCTGTCACCTCCGTATAAGCGAGCCTATAAGTAACTAAAATAAAAAATTATTATTGTCTCGCTACGAAAATTTAAGGTTATTGAAATGTCCGATTTTCCTCAATGTCAAATAGAGAGTACTAAAATTAAGAATTAATAAGTAACTTGAAAATAAAGAAGTTTTGAACTCTATTTGTATTATTTTTTTAGTTTCTTATTGTCCATTAACAGGTTTGCAAAGCTAGATCTAATCTGAATCGTTCGGTAATTCAGCTTCGACCAGTTAGACTTAAATCGATTTGCTCGAAGGTTTTTGGCCGATGAAACAGATTAATTTGCGATTGTGAGGTTAAAATGTGTTAAATTTTAAATTTTTGAATTTTTCAGGTTTTGTTTTTTAACAGGAGTTAAATTCGAACTTAAATGTCAATAAATGCCTGCTATTCATCTACATGATAGAGACGAGGAGAAACTATATTCTGCTCTGCAGTAGTACAAATTAATTAATCTTCTTAAAAAGTAATTTGTTAGTCATAAATGACCACCAAAAAAATCGACGTTGATTGCGCGTCCTTAAGAAAAATTATGTATTAAACAAAAATCATAACGTAAAAAAAATCGATCCAGAAGCTAGCAGCGCACGCGCTCTTTGTTTAGAAAAACGAGCTCTACCTTTTTTTTATGGAATATACATTCAGTACTTTTCCCGGTTTTAATAGTTAATGTTAGTGTAAAGTAATCTTATTGATTCATTGTAAAATAAAAACGGTTTATTATTTTTTATAAGAAAATTACATCAGAATATAATATATATAAAAAAATATATATATATATGAAACTATGGAGCACTAAATTAGCTCTAATTTTGTATGTAGCTTTTTTCTGAATTCTCTTAATTAGGCTATAATCACATGCGCTGCTGGCTTCTTACGGAACCTAGCAGCGCATGCATAGAAAGGCCACAAATCAATTTTTATTTTAATTCCGGAAAGTCGGAATTCCGACTGACAACTCGGAATTCCGACTTTAAACTCGGAATTCCGACTTACAACTCAGAATTCCGACTTACAACTCAGAATTTCTACTTTAAAATCGGAATTCCGACTTTAAACTTGAAATTCCGAGTTATAATTCGGAATTTGACTTTAAACACCCCCAAAACAATAAAACAATAAAAAAATACCATTTTTTTATAACCCAAAAATTCAGCACAAATTAATTACTTTTTTTGATATAAATTATCCTTAAAAAACTGAACATTTCTTATATTTAACTTTTTTTATAACTCTTATATAGTTTCGGCTGGCAAAAATTGAGGGGGGACAAAAACAGCGTTTTTTTTTATTCTTAAACGGTTGCACTTACAACAAAAACGATGAAAGTCTTTTCTATGGGAAAAAATACATTTAATAGTATTTTTTTTTCTTTTACTATTTATCTGCCCGAAATAAAAAATAATTTTTTTAAATTTTTTAACTTTTGTGGATTTTTTCTGGAAAACTTTCAGTGGGGAGGGGGTTAATAAAAATCATATTCATTATCAGAAATAGTTGTAGGTTGCTTGAATCGTATTGAGAATGCAAGTGCGCACTATATTAAATTTTTTACTTAATAAAGTTTAATTTTTTTTAAATTTTTTTTTTCAAACTGGCGACCAATATATTAACGAAGACACGAGTATTACGACACTTTCGATTTGGTTTCTCGTAAGCTATCTGCAAATTTCGTTATTCTGGGGGGAAAAATATTCTCTGGTAATTTAAAATTATTTCATAGGTGCTTGGTCGGTATCGGAGACCTTCAAATAAGCGCCTGAATCTCTTACGTACCTTCTCCGAAAAACTGGCAGTTTCTTTAATCGAATAATACCCTAGATTTCCCAAAATTGGGTCTCCAATCTGGATCTGTTTTGGTTTCGAAAATATTTTAAAAAAATGGTGGGGGATTACATTGTATCTTTGGCAACAGTCGTACGCTACGATGATAGTATGATTTTTTTTTTGGTGCGCGACTAGACCCGTTATGGTTGGCAAAAATACACAGACTTTAATCCTTTTCTTTCAACGCCACCCGTTTGGAAAATATCGAATTTTCCAACCTTTTTTTTGGGGGTGTTTTCGAACTTTGTCAAGAAAAATTGGTTGGTTGGTCGCCAGTTCAAAAACAAACATAAAAAATTACCCCCCCCCACTGAAAGTTTTCCAGAAAAGGTACGCAAAAGATTAAAAATTTAAAAACATACAGAAGAATAGGTTATGAAGATATTATAAAAATTATTATTATTCAAAAGTCTAACTTTCATAACACTGGCCTGTCAATTTTTCGAAATAACCAAAGGTATTATGAAAAGGGTTATGAAAAAAAATCTCGGGTAAATAGAGAGTAAGAGAAAAAAAATATTATTAAATGTATTTTTTCCCGATTGAAAAGACTTTTATCGTTTTTGTTGTAAGTATAACCGCGCGTTTAAAAATAAAAAAAAACAGTTTTGGACCCCCCCCTCAATTTTTTTGGGGTGTTTAAAGTCAAATTCTGAGTTTTAACTCGGAATTCCGACTTACAACTCGGAATTCCGACTTTAAACTCAGAATTCCGACTTAGAACTTGGAATTCCGACTTAAAACTCGGAATTCCGACTTAAACTTAAAATCGGACGAGTTATAACTCGGAATTCCGAGTTCTAAGTCGGAATTCTGAGTTTAAAGTCGGAATTCGGATTTGTAAGTCGGAATTCTGAGTTCAAACTCGGAATTAAAATAAAAATTGGTTTGTGGCCCTTCTACGCTTTCGTACTTATTAGCTAGTTTCTTGTATTTTTGTGGTAATTCAGGCCAATGGACATTCGCATTTTGTAGCCCGCGGACGCCAAAGTGCTAAATTATACCTAAAATGCGGGTGTGGCGCCAATTCTGCATTTATATTTTGTTAAAACTTTTAAACACCTATTTTATTTTTAAACAAGCAACTTACCGTCAGATTTGATTCTGCCCAACTCGTTATTGATGAGTAATAGTTCAGTTGTATACAAGGGGATGTCTCTAGGGATTTCTTTTAGGCCTCTTCCTGAGCAATCCACGACTGTACCTTCACAGGAACAATCGGAAGGACACGCGTTATCCAAGAGGCACTCGCCTGCGAAACGTGTTCTGAAGTCGTCTTGACCTGCAAATTACAGTGTTGCACAAGGTGATTCAGAGTTAATTCGAAATGTATTAACGTAAGGGTTTGCTTTCCTACGAAATAATCTCTAATAGTCGGGGGTTTTTTCAAACCTATAGGAAGATTTTTGGTGATTTTGTTCTAATTTGGCACATACTTAGGCATGACGCCGGGGACCACCAGACCAATATAATTTTTTTCGGCGAGGGCGTACGTTAGGCGTCGCGACGCCCTAAACTTTTTTTAGGACATAGGGTCATTTTGACAGCTGTATCTCGGTCATGTAAAAATTTTGGTTAAACCTCTTAAAAAGAAAGAAATGGCCTTTGATATGGTATGCAAAACATGATTTTTGACTTCCGGTTGATTGCATAAAAAAATAATGAATTTGAAATTTTTAAAAAATTGTATTTTTTTTTAATTTACAAAAAAAATCCTATTCAGTATTTATGAACGGGATTGTCAAAATTCATTTTGAAGTGACTGTAAGAAGGTCCTAGCTATTCGCCGATATCAAAAAAATGTAAATTCATGCCACGGAAAAATTACAAAATCTCAATTTTTTAACCCCGCCTGCTTAACTTCAAATTTTTTAATCCACATTCCCTTTGCAGATCTGTCAAATCTATTTTTTTAAAGGCTATATAACACGCTAGAACATTAAATGTAACAAGGCACGATGGGTCCCCAAGTTTTAATAAAATTAAACAACATACATAAAAAAAGCTTTTTGCTAAAAACTTCAAAAATTACAAAAATTATGTCACGCTTTATATTTTGTCGTGTGTTTAGAAATTTTTTCAGGGGATTCCTGAGATTTTTACAGCTGCTTGAAGACAATGAAATGTTCTTTTAAAAACACCAAACTTGAATCTTGAACGCCTTTAGGATTTTGTTCTGTGAGATGTCAAACATAGAAGATTTTTACAAGTCGTCCAATTTTACCTAAAACATCATTGGTTCTTTTGTTATTTTATTTAGTTTTGAGCAGGTAAGTATTTTTTATCGGTGTGGGTGCACCTAATCGGCAATATGTACATAAAAATAACATTTTTTACGACCCCCTCTTCACTGGTCTCTTCCATTTAATGGTTTAATCCATAATAATATATAGAAAGGGCCAGAAAATCTTCCTATTTACTTTTTTGTTCCTTAACCGAATTTTATAAAGTTTGGAATTTTAGAAAGTTAAAGGTACAAAGTTTACTATTTTTTTTACAAAATATGTAAAATGTCAAAAATTCAAGATGACGGACGTAATCAAAAATTTAGTATTGTAAAAAACATCTGAAACTTTTTTTAGACCACCTTGTACTTTTTTGTTGGCAAAATAGGAAACCTTATGCCTTTTCACGTTTTAGGTAAAATTGGACGACTTGTAAAAATCTTCTATGTTTGACAGCTCACAGATAAAAATCCTGAAAGCGTTCAAGATTCAAATTTGGTGTTTTTAAAAGGATAATTCATTGCCTTCAAGCAGCTGTAAAAATTTCAGGAATCCCCTAAAAATTTCTAAATATACGACAAAATATCAAGTGATACATAATTTTTGTTATTTTTGAAGTTTTTGGCAAAAAGCTTTTTTTTATGTATGTTGTTTAATTTTATTAAAACTTGGGGGCCCATCGTGACTTGTTGGGGGATATTCTAGCATGTTATATAGCCTTTTAAAAAACATATTTGGCAGATCTGTAGAGGGAATGTGGATTAAAAAATTAAGCAGCCGGAGATTTTGTAAATTTTCTGAAGATGCGTCAATTTCAATCTTTTTGTGATTTTTCCGTAGCATAAATTGCTAGGATCTTCTTATAGTCACTTTAAAATGAATTTGCACAATCCCGTTCAAAAATAGAGAATCGATTTTTTTTTTAATTTTTAGAAAAAAAAATTAATTTTTTTTTTAAATTTCAAATTGATTATTTTTTTATGCAATCAACCGGAAGTCAAAAATCATGTTTTGTATACCATATTAAAGGCCATTTCATAGCCTTTTTAGACAAAACTTTAAAATGTTGACACTTGCCCGAGATACAGCTATCAAAATTATCCCATGTTCTAAAAAAAGTTTAGGACGTCGCGACATCATATCTAAGTGTGTACCGAGTTAAAACAAAATCACCAAAAATCTTCCTATACATTGGAAAAAAAGATATAAAAAACCCCCGACTATAAATAATATTTTTTTCGTTAAAAACCAGATAAATAGGCAGGGTAGAAAAGGCGTTAAAGAAATGTTTTGTTTTTTTAATGTTGATATTAGAATTTTTCGAAATGCACTCCTTAATTATGATTTACCTTTACTTTGAACACTGAGATTTCGATCTGCAACTTACATTTGAATTTTTCGTCCTTAATGGACTCCAATTTTCTTTTGTGCATTCTTTTAGGGGAATCACATCTCGCCATTGAAGTTTCAACTGGGTTGACTTGAAGATATTCTGCCAGCCATTTTAGGTTGCAGTCACAGATGAAGGGATTTTTTGCTAAGTGCCTAAAATATAAATACGTTAGAATGGGTAGTGGACGTGCTTTATGGGCATTAGTTAAAGAAAAACGTTGAATTTGATTCGATTTGAACGTCTCAGACCCGAAAAGTACACTGAGAAAACGGGGTCAACGACAGTGGGTTGAAACTTTGGGGCTACCAGAACTAACACCCTGTCCCAAACCATTTCAATTTAGCTAGGAGAACTCAGCAAGTTTCAGGTATTAACTTTTTGGGTCTGTGATAATTCACGGTCTGGGCTACGATAACTCAGGGCCTGAATTGTTCTAACTCATGATTATGGTTTATTTTTTTCCGCCGTCTAGTAAAACCCAGCGATTTACACATGTGAATTCGAATATAGGCGGTAGTTGCCGAATGTCGAGTTTTGCACATATCGGGCTTGCGGGTTGCTTTGGCTGGCGGTTGTAGCTTAATTTCCAGTTGTGTTGTGCAGGTTCACGAGAGATAAATATTAAGGTGTTTTATTGTATTTTCTAAATAATATGAAAGTAGGGTGTGCGAAATGTATAGCTTCTGTTTTGTATTTTAAACAGTTTCGATGATTTACTAGCGCTAACTCTTTAGAGCAAATTGGACTTCGAGACGGTTTTAGCGTTATAGTTCCGCCTTTACGTTTTTTTTTTAATACACAATATTTATATTAAAATATTTGATTTTGTTTATATTTTTCACAGTCAAACATTTTCAAACGCGATATTTTAGATTTTTTTAAAAGTTTTAAGTATATGTAACGGGTTGTCCATTTTATAAACCTTATCATCTTATCTGAAATTTGACATTTATAATTTACAAATTGCATAGATATGTTTTGTATTTTCAACGTAACACCTTGTTTATTGTGTGCTTCTTTTGAATTTAAGAGGAATTTCAAAATCTCGTGTAGTTTTTGAGTTATTCAGCATTGTTGGCAAGGGATAAAGCATACCTAGCTAAAAATTAGACAAAATACAGGGTTTTTCATTTAAAGTAACAAAATACATTTACAAAGCCTAAGTATTCTAATATTAAATTTGTCAGAAAAAGTGATGATTCCTTGTGAATGCCCTTTTGATCTTAGATAGTTAAAAATTGTATACTTTTTTATAATGGATAGCGCTGTATACGTAGCTATTTATTCATTATACTTTGTATACAGTCAGACTTGAGAGTCAAGGCTTCGTTGGATTTTGTTTTATTTTTAAATCACAAAATCTTTTTTTTTTTTTAGAAAACCACGAACCACATTTTTAATGCTCCCTAATTGACGGTATTTTTTTTATCTTTACCAAAGTTCGTGCTGGAGATGAAAATCAAGATTTTTTCTTGGCATTCGCATTTATTTCGTCGGCTAAAATATTTTTAACCTTCTAGTTTTTTATAAAAATAAAAATAAGTTTAATTTTTTTTTTCAAAATACTAGTACAGTCATTTGAACCACTTTGGTTAACTTTGAGCAACTTGGAAAATTATATGTTGGAACTTTTCTTGTGTCTGAACTGAATTTTCCAAGTGGCTCAAAGTTACCCATAATGGTTCAAAGTTACCCCGACTGACTGTACTACAACTCAGATTCTGAGTTCTGGTAGCCCAAAGGTAGGGTTCTCACAGCCCAGACCATGAGTTACCACAACCCAGGCGCTGGGTTTTGGTAGCCCGACACAGGGATCTCTTAGCCCAGATTGTGAGTTAGCACATCCCAGATGCTGAGTTCTGGTAGCTCAGAGGCAGGGTTCTCCCAGCCCAGATCATGAGTCACCAGAACCTGGATGTTGTTCTGATAGCCCAAGTGGCCAAAAAAATACATTGAGTATTTATGCATATTTTGGGCGACCACAATACACGACCCGTGTTTCCCGGCAATCCCTTGGCCTTGGTTCTCACAGCCCAGAGGTCTTTGCTGTCCTTTATTGGCAACACGTCTGGGTCTAGGAGAACTCATATTTGAGTTCTCGTAGCCCACCATTTTTCTCAGTGTACGTCCTTGGAACGTTTGAAGGACAAGGTCCAAAAATAGTTCCAATTGAACGTTCAGAGGACGTTCCAAGAAAAAAGTCTAAAAACAGCTCCAATTGAACGTCAGTCAAATTAGGCTATTTATTATACGTTTTATAACCGTATCAAAACAACGTCCGGTAAACATCCCAGAACATACATTTTAGAGACATAATGATTTAAAAAAAAATCTGAAAAATAGTTCCTGCTAAGTCCAAAGGTACACCTAGGTTAGGTGCGTGCTGGGGATGTCGTATGCAGGTCTTAAAGACGTCCCATATGGGATGTCCAACGGACGTTCCATGAAGACGTCCTAATACAAAGAGACAAAACAATTTGAAATATAAAAAATTACTTCTTTGTAATCTTTACTAATGATATTTGACGACAAACAAAGTTCTTCGGATGTCGCCGGGATGTCTGCCTGGGACGTTGTGACTACAACGTTCAAAAAGGTAGAAAAATCGTCTTTAAGGGACGGTCCGGAAACGTTCCTTAACATCCAGAGAACGTCTGGTTGCTGCAGGGGTTAAAAGATGGCGACAAAGTTCCCCGAACGTCCCCGGGACGCTACGACTACAGCGAACGTCCCACAGACGTCTCTTAGGTCGCAACGGGAAGTCCCTGAGACTTTTTGATATGCATTTTATGGACATACTTGCATCAACATAGCGTTTGATGTACTGTAGTGTTAATTAATGTTAGCAACTAGATGACGTGGGGAGTAAGGGATAGTGTAACGTTGTTTACTTTTTAAAGCGGTAGGCATCGGTTTCTGTTGGATTAACTACTCCTCTGAGAGATAATCCAACAGGCATCTCGGGCGCCACCCTCTGGATTTATGTGGTAGAGGGTCCACAGCGTCGGGTAGCTTTTAAACAGTGGAGACGGTTAAACCAGGGGTCTAGCTGTCTCGATTCTTAACCTAAGTAACACGAGTAAAACAACCAATTTTCCAACCTGGCGGATTTATTATAACTTATTAATTTATTATCAACAGGTCTCTTTATTTAGCATTCAACGGTATACAATAGAAAAGGACGGAAAATATTAGAAATAATCGGTAACTTGCATGTCTCATAACGTTTACGGTAAACCCCGGTATTTGAAATTTAATGTTAACGGTAGTAAACTCCTTAATACGGCACCCCCAACATAGCGGAATTTACATATATAGAATTCATAGCAGGTTTAGAGAAATAAGAAATTAGTGTGTCAGACAAAGATACTTTTATAGCACCACTACTCCATATGCTGTTCCACCGTGTGTTAGAGAGAGATGCAAAGAGGAAAAGACAGTCCTAAAGGTATTCCGATCCAGCGATAGCACTGTCTCCCTCTCACTCACTAACCGGTCAAACAACACAGGATCGACCTACGTAGGTAGTTTAGCCATGTGTTAGAGAGAGAGATGTATTACCCGTATTCCGAACCAGCGATAATACACCTAACCTCCAATTACAGTGCCTTTGTCGTCACATGCTTAAATAAAACGATCCGGTGGCGCTGCTTCTCAATGAATTACTCCATACGCTGTCAAACCGTGTGTTAGAGAGAGATGCAGAGAGGAAAAGACAGTCCTAAAGGTATTCCGATCCAGCGATAGCACTGTCTCCCTCTCACTCACTAACCGGTCAGACAGCGCAAGACAAACCCATTAATAGCTTCGCCTGGTGCTAGAGAGAGAGATGTGTTACCCGTATTCCGAGCCAGCGGTAACCCATCTCACCTCTACTTACCATACGGAAAACTGCATTTTACGGTATGTATAGAAAACCCCGCTATACTGGTCAGGTGCTTACCTATCGGGTTCTGGCAGGTGATGTGTGTTTTCGGTGCGGTCGGTCGGAGGAGTTGTTGGTAGCGGGCGGTCGGCAGAACGAATGCCCTGAAACGCGCTCGACATCGCTTTAAATAGCCTTGCGTATCCCCACCTACCATACTCCCGTCGAGCAGGCTGTGCGCGCAAAGCGGTGGGGTGTAGCTCGCTGACCGTGCAGCATAGCAGGAAAGGGAAACGTGGCGAGTCAAAGCGATGTCTAGAGTTCAAGAATAGCAAATAATAAAACGTCATAGAAATTACAGAAATTATGAGACATGAAGTACCTCAAAAGAAAAGAAAAGCTAAAATAAATAAATAAAATTAGTAACTTCGTTACAATAGTGATGCGAATATAACTAAGCCTTATATCTGCTCCTCAAACCAGTTTCCATCAATATGATACGAATATATGTAGCCTCTGACATCCAAATGCCAACCTCGCCTTCTCGTGGTGCTCCCTGTCTAAAACAGGCGAGGCTCTGGCGACCGAACATGTACGGTATAACCCTATAACCACTATGAACTGCTCCATTAAGGACCTGTACAAACTTGTACAGAGGATAAATATAATGGAGTGGTTAAACTAGAATCACAAGGTGTGCAGTGTAATTATAAAGTAACAGTTTTTTTGACGAATTAAAAAAAAACAAATTATAATTAATTAGTTAGTTCGAGTTCTTTTCTGAGCAATAATAGTTATTTCCCAATGAGCATTTTTGTCTATATAAAAGTTACAGCAAATAATATAAAACCTTCATAAAATAACCAAAAGTTGTATTATTTAGTGTTGGTGATAATTTTATAACTCTAATATATCTCTTAAATGAGTAAAAAAGACTTGAAAAACAACTGTTCAACACCAGCTAGATTTTATAAAACTTCCTTATGAGCCCTCAAGTATAGAGATTATTATAAAAAGGTTTTACAACTGTTCTAATAACACTACATAACAACTTAAAGGTTTTTATGGATTTAGAAATATAGATTTTCCATCTTTCTTCCCTTTGCTTGTTACGTATTATTCTTTTTCTTTTTACAATAAAAAAAATTTATAAAATGGTGTTTAGCAATCTTCTAAAATAAATAAAAATGAAAGTGAGATAAGCTGAAGCAGGAATATGAATATTTATATACTAAAGTCAAATAAAGGCTGTTTTTCAAGTTATCCTACTCTAAAAATGAGCTGCGGTCCCGTGTGCACTGTATAGTTTTCGAATACACTCACGTAAATTTCATGAGCACCAAAAATACTTGAGAAAACGGGAAAAAAAATATTAATTTAAATATCGTTTTTTTTTATACGCGTTTTTTTCTTTCTGGGACAAATATTGAATTTTGTATGTTGTTCTTAACCCTAACAAGCAATATTTCAATTGAAACACATGTTGAAACCCCATAAATAACGTTTTTATTTAGGCCAAAAACCTATTCTTGTAATCCAAAATGGCGAAAATTTCCGACAATTCTATAAAAAAACCAATACAACTATACCACTGTTTACCTCGTCTATTACTATTTTATAACCCTTTTAAAAAATGATGCTACTTGGAACAAAGGGCTACAGATGGCGCAGTGTTGAACACTGACGATCCGTTTCTGCGAGCTTAACATAGTTACCATTGTTCTCTTTTCCTAAATGCATTCCTCGAGAGATCCAGCATACTACACATACCAGGAAAAATACCCGCCTCCACACACTTCAAGCCCGCATAACTGTCAGAGGTAACTATCTCAAGTTAGATTGAGGGGTCGAAGGGTGTACAGGCGAGTATTTTCCGGGGTGTTCACATTTGCCGCCGACCAGCAGTATCAGCGTATGCGCTCGACGTTTCACGGTGCGTTTTTGAGACCTTAACACGGTTACTATATTGTTCTCTTTTTCTAAAACTCGGTTCCCATCTAGGCGTTTCTCATTCGTGGGACCCCCGAATCAAAACACGTATCACGTGGTCTAAGCGAGATTTGCCTATACAAGTTCATGTCGGACCACGTGATGAGTTTTTTTTAGTCAGGGTGACTGCGCATGGGAAACGCTGGTGGGAATCGGGTGTAAAATACATTCGATCCCGATATCTGTCATCGGCAACTATCTCAAAAAGATTTGGATCTCTTATCTCTCTCAGATTGATGTAATTAAAACAAGATAATAATGGTATGGTATCTCGCAAAAACGCGCCTTTTGATGTCGCAAAAAGGCTCCTTTTGATATCGCAAAAACGCGCCTTTTGATGTCACAAAATTAACCTTAAAAAATCTTGTTTGATTTGTTTTTATAATTGACAAAATAAATTAAAATTGTTTTTTTTGTTCTAAAAACAGTTGTATTATAATCACTATATAAAGAAATTAATAACAAAATTATAGAAAAAAACCTTATTGTCAAAAAAGGTTTATGAATGAGTTCATAAGAATATTACAGACACCAATTTATATAACTATTGTGTGTGAGTTCCCAAGTTTTTATAAGTGTCTCTCAAAATATTTTCAATCTTATCTTATATAAATTTGTTGTTGGTTAATTAAGTTTTATAAGTGGGTTGATAGCAACATTTTAAAAACCAATCTATTATATATCTTTAATTGATAGTTACTTACGGTTTTATAGGTGGGTTGACAGAAAAATTTCAAACACCAATTTATATAACTTTTTTCACTGATGACTTATATTTTTATAAATATGTTGGTGGAAACATTGTTAACACCAATTTATATAACATTTGAACCGATCACTTTAATTTTTATAAAGATGTCCGTGGAAATATTGTTAACGCCAGTTTTATGTTACTTTAGGGTACCATCAATTTAGAGCCTTTAATAAAACAAATATACAAACTCAATTCTTGTAGGAAACTTCTAAATACCCTAGGGTATCAATGGAACCCTCTTTATAATAATTATATAAATATCTGTCACCAGAAGTTTCTGAAAATGCTCATTGGGTTATGCACTTAGGACAAAAAGTACAGCTTTAACGCCTCCATTATGTAAAGAGCAGCCTGTGTATTGTGTGTGTGTGTGCGTTAGCCGAGAGCTGTAACACGATGAGGGCGTTAAAGCTACTTTTTGACCGAGGCATAAAACGCCTCGGTCAAAAAGTAGCTTGGCTTGTGTTTTCTGGTAATTTAATTTTAAAATTGACATGATGATATCACAAATCTAGTCTATTTTTCTACTACAAACGACTGTTAAATAACCACTCCTCTGGACAATGCCTTGAGAGGTATTTGATTACAAACAATAAAGCATTATAAACTCCGTTCTTGGGTATAAAATCAACTAAGAAAGTTCAATTTAATTTAATCGCTTTTTTAAAACCTGGGACAACTCTCAAAAACACCTATGTTTCGTTTTTATTTGGGCACCCTGTGTAAATATGTATGTACTTACAGTGTTTGAATTAGCTTTAGCGAGTCAAAAGTACCATTTGTTAGGGTTTGAATGTGATTATCATAAAGCGACAACAAGCTGAGATTGCTAAGATCTTTGAATGCATCTTTTCGAATACAGGAGATTTCGTTGGCATTTAATAACCTAAAAAAATATTTGGTTAAATCAGTGTAAAAGTTTTACCAAATTAACTTACTCACTAACATAAAAAAAAATGTTCATAACTTTTTATATTGTGTTTGAATATAAAATGAACACCTTTTAATAGACTAAACCTTTCGTTACTTGACAGAGAAACTAACTTTTACCATTTTCTATTGTTTTATGTTGTAGCACAGTCTTTTTTTAGATCGTTTTTTTTTCAACAAAACTGAGCTTTCAAGTATATTTTAGTGAGACAAGATTATTTATTTTGACAGATCCTTTAACCAGCTAATTAATTTAAATACATTAATGTAAAGGACCATAATAAAATAAACTGGACCATTCTTCTTAAAAATTATAGATGAATTACTAAAGTTTTATTTTTTTTTTCTGGAACAAAATAAAGAAGTATGAATTGTACATTTTTTAATTCATAATTGATATACTTATTGCTTGTTATTTTCCAAATTTTAAACATATTTTTTAAAAGTCATGGGTCATCTAGTAAATAATTCAAAGTTTTATTACACTTACAGAAGTTGTAAAGATGTAAGTCCTTGGAAAACTCCGGCAGGCAGGTCCTTAATTTTATTTTTGTACAAAACCCTGAAAAATTATTAATAAATTAAAAATAAAATAGAAAATTAGTTGAAAAAAGTTATTGTAAGAAAATTTTTTAATAATTTTATGTTCCTTATAATAACACCCGACAAAACTCCATAGGCGATTTTCAGCGTGGAATGATTCTTAATTGGTATTTACCAATGCATTTCCGCGATTTTGGTTTTAACCAAAGTAGGGGAAATTGTGACGTAACGGATCAGCTGATTTAACTTTTGGTATTTACCATTTATAACCACACTCTGGACTTGGGTTCATCTTTTGGTTATTGCTAAGGGTATGTTTTTTTTTGTGAGAAGTTTTTTTGGGTTTAGGAAATGAAAGAAAACTGGTAAACTATGAAGGATAAGGAATGTTGATCAAAGTCAACCACCTCGAAACAGCAAGTCTTCTGCTTAATGGTATGTATTTGTAATACGAGCCTATAAATTGAGCTTTTTAGCAGTCTTATGTGCAAAAAACTTTAGAATAAGCACTATTCCATGTTTTAATATTTATTGCTAGTCTCAAAAAACAAAAACATAACTCTACATTCCTTTACTTTTTAACCAATGCATTTCAGCGAGCCAGTTAACTCATTTATGATTATTGAGTGGTGGGGGGATATGAAGTCACAGTTAATGTCAAAGTTGTCAACCAAAAGAGTAACCGCGGTATATACCAAAGATAAATCATTCCAGGCTGAAAATCGCCTCATATCTCATTAACCAGAAATACCAAATTAGTTTTAGAACTTACAGTGAATTCAATGCATTTAGTCCTTGAAATGCATCGGATGCAATCTTTGAGATCTTGTTGCTGCTTAAATCTCTAAAAAAGAAAAAATAATATTTGTATGGAGATTCAGTAGGTACATTATATATAGTACAAAAATTTTTCCGGTTTCCTCCCAAAAAAAAAAAGTGCCTGCAGGCACGTACAGCCATCCATAAAATCTTTTAAAAAAGTTTTTGAAAAATTGGTTGGACAGAGAATTTGTATGCTAAATTTGATAAAAAACGGTTAAGCGGTTTTTGAGTAATCGTGTTACAGAAAGACAGACAGACACCCTTACAAAATTTTGTATTTAGGTCTTTTTTGACCCAAATAACTTATTTTTAGTGGAAATAAAAACACTTTTATTTTGACGAACCCAATAGCCTCCATACTATGTATGGCTCCATACTATGTACGGATGGCTAATAATGAAGATAATAGAAAATATGAAACTGAAAAGATTAAAAAAAATAACTTACATTCTTCTTAGCCTCTTATATCTCGAAAACGCTTTGGTAGGAATGTGGGTGATTTCGTTCTGTTCTAATCGACTAAAAAAAATATAAAGTTATGAAATCAAATGTAAAAAAATTATAATTTAAAACTTCTGCATTGTTTTTTTTATTCCAACATTATTGTTTAAAGGAATCCATCAGCACTCAACATACGACAGGGAAATTTTAAAAAAACCAGTTGCTTACTTACATTTCAATAGTATTTTCGGGCAAATGATCCGGAACTTTGGCGAGGCCTTTTTCTTTGCAATCCACTATACCATCTGCACACCTACAAGGGTGGGGGCATTGTGGTTCTACCGCGCATTCGCCATTTATTGCGCGTTCCACGAGACCTTAAACAATAAGTAATTCGTTTAAAAATAATAATTGTAAAAAATATTTATTTTTATTTATTTTGGCGAAATCCTTACTTTCGTCCCCTAGGGAGCGAAGGAGATAATAAATACCAACCGCCGAGAGTGGGCAGACTAGTGGTCGATAGTGGTCTTAAAGAACAAACATTTTACTTTAAGTTTCTAGATTTGGGTGCTACCGTTTACTTTATTTTAAACAAAAAAATGATTTTATACCTATTTAAATAAGAAAAGAAACCTTTAAAAAAAGTTTGCTGAATTCGCCGAGGGATACAAAGAAACTTTTGTGCCGTGGTTTATATACTATTTTTAGCGCTTTTGGAATTAGTTTTGCTTTTTCTTTAAAAAAATTGTTGATTTTTACGTCTCATTTATTGGGGAATGGCAGCTACGTAAAAACAAGATGTAATATTTCTTACACGCAATCCTTATTGCACGCAATATTTCTGGATTTTAGTTTTAGTCCCAAGGGACTAAAAGGACTATTTTTATTGTCTAGGGGCTTAAAGTTCAATTTTTAGACTTAGGGGCGAAAAGTATCATTTTAGTCCCTAGGGAAAAATTACCATTTTAGACACTTGATTTTTTAGTTCTTAAAGTGGAAAATAGTTATTTAACCGCCATTAAGTAGAGCACTAAAATCCAAGGGGAAAAGCACTTAATTCAAGAAGAATGAAAGTATTTGATTTTTTTTACTACATACACAATATAGCAAGGGTAGAGGGAGGTAAAGTAAATCAAACTTCCGGCAGGAGGAATAAAGTTAGCAAAATTCTCTAGGGAGGTAAAGTGTCATTTTCCTTTCTCGTTCGTAAGCCACAAATGTAATTTTCTGATATGGTAGTAGATAAAATGTTTACCTACTCGCGCGCGGTAAAGTTCACTTTACCGGCTACGTTCAAGTTACTTACTAATCTTTACCCACTTCAGTAAATAAAATTAAATTACTAATGTCTATTTTAAGAATTTTTGAGACCCATGCATACGTAAAATGTGTGTGTGCTATTTTCAGAATATTTATCAAATATAAGCGCAAATTATTATTAGGCAATTTTGAGGTAAGCAAACTTACCCGAACATTTAAACTCATGATCCTGCACGTCAACCAAATTCTGGCCCTTAAGATGGCTCGGCGAGTGACACCTCGTAAACTGGGCAAGCCGCGGCGAGTGTCGTAAATATTTTGACAGCCACGAGAGTTGACAGTCGCAGTGCAGGTTGTTGTCTGCCAGTCGGAGGGTGCGAAGGCGGAACATGTTGGCAAACATGTCTTTGCCAATGTAGGTTAGGTTGTTGTTGTTTAAGGTGCTAAAATAAAAAAAAAGTTGTTTTAAAAATTAAAATGATTTTGGACCAATTTTTACCGCTGATTCCAAATATTTTATCATTTTTTAGAAAAAGACAGAACTATAGCCGTGAATCTTGTTTTCTCTCTCTACCCCAAAAAAAGGCTCCCAAAACACGTAACAAATCATATGCCGTGTTTTGAAAAAGAGCAACACGATCTGTTTTAACGGTTTTTACCTTTAAAATATCTACTTTTTAACATATCTTAAAGCAGACAAAATCGGATTTGCAGAACATCGTTTTTTTAAGGTGCATTTATATATTCACATATAAAACCATTACAAATATCACTTGTGTTTTTGGACTAATTTTTACCGCTGATGTCAAATATTTTATCATTTTTCAGAAAAAGACAGAACTATAGCCCTGAACTCTCTCTATCCTATAAAAAAAAGGTTCCCAAACACCTAACACATAATGTTAGTATGCACACATCAGTTTTTTGATAAAAATAACTTTTAGCATTGATCTTAAAAGTCATAAAAAAGGTCAAAAAGCGTCTGCTAATGTTGGCATTTTTCTCACTCTTATATTGGAATTGGACACATATCATAAAAAAATATCTTATGAAAAAAATTGCCTCCTGTTGGTTACTTATAAAAAAAAAATATAAAATTAAATCATTATCTTCCTACTTTTCGTAGGTAGGTAGGTAGGTAGGTATACCTACATATGTACTCAAGCACTTATCATTTTTTTTGTGGAAAAAAAAAACAGTGTCACAATTCGTACTTCGATAGTAACATGAGGTACCTACCTATTATAGATTAATAGTGGTTTTAGTTGGTGTGTTAATGTACAGGTTTTATATAGTTAGGTCCTAATGTTTTATTCGATGTCACAGTTGATTAATAAGTAGGTAGCATCGACGTACATATCTAGTTATATGTACTTTTTCTCATTTAATATTGATAGAAATACAGACCGCTTCAAGCTACTGCGAACATAGGGGGAATCAAGTCCAATTTACTCTCCGTGCCGTACGACCGAGGTGGATTCGAAGCACGCTGCAGTGTTATCTTTTGGAAATTCATTTTGTTTTTATTATTTTGTTTTATTTCTGCCTTGCTCGAGAAACAGATGGGTAAGTTCTTAATTGAAATAATACATTTTTAAAACCAAAAATGGATGTCTACGAAGTTGCCGAAAAAGTGCTGATGGTCAAATGGTCAAATCGTCATAACCCAACACACGTTCGATATTGGTCGGGGGAAAATTTGCATTTGTATTTTGACGTAAGAACACAGTATCCCCAAAAACTAAACGTTTGGGGGGGGGGATTATAGGGGAACACGTAATTGGGCCATTTTTTATTAACGGCAATTGAAATTTGAATGGTCCTAGATACTTGGATCTACTGCAGCAGCACATTATTCCAACTGCTAGGCAGTTGTTAGGTGTAAGATTTGGTGAAACATGGTTTCAACAAGATGGTTGTTCCGCTCACAATGTTGGCCTTGTTAGGGAATATCTTGATAATGTATTTCCTAATCGGGTTATAAGTACACGGGGAACTATTTTATGGCCAGCTCGATCTCCCGATCTTGCTCCTAATGACTTCTATCTGTTTTTGAAGAAGCTTTTCAAATTATCACCCCTAACATGCTTGGAAACGTTAGAAGGGGTTTTTATAGTAGGCTCGGATATTGTCTAGCCGAGCAAGGAGGACTTTTCGAACTTGCTTTTATTTTGTTTCTCCTTATTATTTTCATTGTAACACGTCGTCACTGATAAATCTGAGCAGTTGACAATAAAACGCTCTTATTTGTCAGTGACAAAAAATAAGAAAATTACGTTATAAAAATTTGCGTCTGTATACAGACCGCTTCAAGCTACTGCGAACATAGGGCGGAAGAAGTCTAATTTGTCAGTGTACGTACATGCAGAGACACCGCACGCAGTGAAGCAACGAACACTCAGGCTTCCGATCGCCTTTCGCTGCCGTTCGCCGCCGTTCGCCTTGTATTTAGTACGCCTCTAACCACGGTGCTGTGTGGAGCGTAGTCAATGAAACCGGAATTTGGTCAATAAATACGCAAATTTTTATAACGTAATTTTCTTATTTTTTGTCACTGATAAATAAGAGCGTTTTATTGTCAACTGCTCAGATTTATCAGTGACGACGTGTTACAATGAAAATAATAAGGAGAAACAAAATAAAAGCAAGTTCTCAAAATAAAATAATACATTCTAAAAACCAAAAAGATTCTCCCAGTCAAAAAAAAATTAAAGCAAATGTTCGAAAAGTCCTCCTTGCTCGGCTAGACAATATCCGAGCCTACTATAAAAACCCCTTCCAACGTTTCCAAGCATGTTAGGGGTGATAATTTGAAAAGCTTCTTCAAAAACAGATAGAAGTCATTAGGAGCAAGATCGGGAGATCGAGCTGGCCATAAAATAGTTCCCCGTGTACTTATAACACGATTAGGAAATACATTATCAAGATATTCCCTAACAAGGCCAACATTGTGAGCGGAACAACCATCTTGTTGAAACCATGTTTCACCAAATCTTACACCTAACAACTGCCTAGCAGTTGGAATAATGTGCTGCTGCAGTAGATCCAAGTATCTAGGACCATTCAAATTGCAATTGCCGTTAATAAAAAATGGCCCAATTACGTGTTCCCCTACAATACCCCCCCCCCCCAAACATTTAGTTTTTGGGGATACTGTGTTCTTACGTCAAAATACAAATGCAAATTTTCCCTCGACCAATATCGAACGTGTGTTGGGTTATTTCGGCAACTTCGTAGACATCCATTTTTGGTTTTAAAAATGTATTATTTCAATTAAGAACTTACCCATCTGTTTCTCGAGCAAGGCAGAAATAAAACAAAATAATAAAAACAAAATGAATTTCCAAAAGATAACACTGCAGCGTGCTTCGAATCCACCTCGGTCGTACGGCACGGAGAGTAAATTGGACTTGATTCCCCCTATGTTCGCAGTAGCTTGAAGCGGTCTGTATAGTTGAACACATATTTTTGTGAGAGATAATTTTGTCAGCAATGCTTTTTGGATTTTGGACTATTATCCGGAAATCAATTGGTTTATCAAAAAATGCACCTTCACATGTGTTAAAATAAAGTGATGTTTTTTTTTATAATTTCTGAGAATTGCCACATTCTTCCTAAACACATCTTCTATAAAACCAATTGACACCGGATCCACGGAGTTCAAAAGTTAGAGTGAGTCCAGATAGAAGTAGTGTTCTGCGCGCCTTCCACAACTGTGATAAAGGTGTAAGCACTCTGTATTTAGTGATATTAATAAACACCTTTTGTACACACTGTCATCTGACCTTCTATCGATCCCAAATAACAGACAGTATTTTTATTAAATGAATATCATTCCAAAGTGTATCACCAAGCGCGTATAATTTTTATTATTTATTTATTATTTAGTTATTTTCATCCTGAATTTTTTTTCCCATGAACATGTGCCACATCCCCCCATATATTATCTTTTAATTTATCTTTAAGTTTATGGCCCGATAGAAAAAGTAACCGTGATAACACCTATTATTTTTATTTCTATTCTCTAAGATTAGCTTTTCTACGCAAATTCCATGTATGGTAAATAAGCACATACCTATTTATCTACCTGCTCATACCTCATTTATTTGCAATGAAAAAACAACTGTTTTTTTTTAGAAAATACTATTATTTTTAAATTAAGCAATAAAATTTAGCCCAAAAACATGTGCCGCGACCCTCCCTAAAGGTGTGTAGTTTTTCCTATGTGATAGAGAGAGAAAGCATTAATAATTACCGTATCTCTATCTTTTTATAATTTTTTTTTCAGGTTCGCAAGATCAGCATTTAAATTAAACCCAAAAACATGTGCTACATCTCTCGTTTAATGCCTGCCATGTTCATAATATATTTCTTTAGGATAGAGAGAGAAAGCGTAACTAGCGAGCCTATTTCTATCTTCTTCAAAATTTTTTTTCAGATTCAAAACGTTGAAAACTAGTCTAAAAACATATATCACAAGTCTTAGTTAATGAAAATTTTTTTTTGTGATTTTTTTGGCCTTCATTTTGAAAATAAAATCAAAAATGACAATGTTTCGCATGTTCTTTTTGTCCGATTTTGGGTATGTTGAAAAGTAGGAAAATCTAAGCTGAATAACGTTAAAACCGTTCGCGTTGCAATTTGTTTAAGGTAAAACGTTAATTTCAGTGGACTACTAAGCTTTTAGTTAAAAGCATTGGTCAAATTAAAACTGAAAATGTTTATTTAAATTTTTCCTACAGATGATTTTAAATTTTTTAAGTAACAGACACTTAGGTTAAATTTCGGGTCTATCGGCGTTCGTATTCTTATCTCTATCGAGTCGACCTATCGAGCAGGTGTACTTTTAAACTAATGGCGAATGCGTGACAGCTCCATCTGATCAAATGCTTCAAAACATCATTTCGTATGCAGGGACGGTCGTAATTATACGTAATGTTACGACGCCCTTATCGTACCTGACGAGGTTTTCGTGCATTTAATTAGCTGGAGCTGTCATGCATTCGCCATGATTTTAAAAGTGCACCTGCTTGATTGGTCGACTCGATAGAGATAAGGATACGAATGCTGATAAAACTAAATATTAACTTTAAGTGTCTAATAACACTGGAGTGTTTGAAAGTTTGAGACAATGATGTGTTTGAAATTAACTCTGTGTTTCGGACTTCCATTGTCTATATTTTATTTATACACGACGTTTCGATCAGTACAATATCTGATCGTCTTCGCAGTTTGCACCTGAAGACGATCAGAGATTGTACTGATCGAAACGTCGTGTATAAATAAAATATAGACAATGGAAGTCCGAAACACAGAGTTAATTTCAAACACTGGAGTGTTAGCGGCTACTCTATCATATTAAAACTTACAGAACTTCTAAGTCCTTCATAGGCCTTAAAGCTGCGTCGTCTATGCATCTTATTTTGTTGTTGTCTAATTGCCTAAAATCAAACAAAAAATATGGTTAGTTAGTGCTTCCTGACAGAACAGAATTTTCGAACTTTAAAATAAAAAACTAAATAAAGCGGTGTCTTAAAAGGAAATGTAAATAAATACTAACAATAATTTTCAATATTTCAAAATTTGATTCTTCCTCGATCTTTTATAACAGTTTAGAATTTTCGTCTAATTGTTTATTAATTAAACCGTTCTTCCACTAATTACAATAATAAATGCAGATGTTGCACCTGAGCAGGTAATTTATTTTTATAAACCTCTAATAAATGTTTTAACACCAACGTTAGAAATACTTTAGTTTATGCTTCTTCATGTAGAAGAGGTGTTAAAAAACTTTGTGTTTTTATTAAAGATACCTTTAACATAACATTGGAGACTATCGAAAAATAACATTGGAAGCTTTAAAAAATAACTGTTTGGACCAGTTTTCGGCATTGAAAAAATAAAAACTTCTACAGCTGCTTTTTATAAAAAATATTGGCGATGGATTAAAAAAAATTGTTCATCAACTTTTTATACTGAATTTTGGAAATATTTTAGTCATACAATTTTAGGAGAAAAAAATTTAAAGCAAAAATTTTAACTTTAATTTATATTTTTCTATTAGCTTAACTTTAACACGTTCGAGCTTTATACTGAATTTTAGCAATATTTTTTTTTAAACACAGGGACAAAGCGGCTTACGCCGTCCAAACACAGGGACAAAGCGGCTTACGCCGTCAAAACTTAAATTTTTCTGAGCCGCATCAACGCGGGGTTTGCCGCTTAGTTTATATGGCAGTTTCAATACATACAAGTTTGATAGCCCAGCAGAAATTAAAAACTGACGAAAAATTTCCCTGGTAAATTTTTGGCCTGGATAAGTTGGGGTACCCTTTATCAAATATCGTCATGCGTTTTTTTACAGTCACCATTTTTTGTTCGTTTCCTCGAACGTGTTAATTTAAAAGATTAACTCATGTTATTTAGAGTTAAACTGTTTTTTTAAGTTTCTTTTTTTATTGAAAATTTTTGTGCGTGAATGAATGAATGTACAAGTGCGGGCGGGACAATTCCCAAGTACGTAGGTCACCTTGCTGGGCCCGTTGCACGCCCACTATCCATGGTTTATCCCAACCCAACCCAACCTTCCTACATCGCCTGGAGCCAACAGATAGTTCCCAAGGTGTGACTCTCTTGACCTGGCCCGAGCAGGACACTCTTCCATGCAATATTGGCTCTCTAAGTCTCCGGAGATTCCCAGCGTCTCCAGTTTCTTGTTGAGGCAACAGTGTCCTGTTAAGAGCCTTGTTGCTAGTCTCACATCCTTCTTACCTAGGTGGAGCAAGGACTTCGAGCAGGTTCTCTTCAGTCAGCTCTATTTCGGTTGGACCGTACATGTTGACCACGATTTTGATCTGAAGCTTCCTGAGCTCCTTGGCCAATTTGTTTACATCAGCGGCGTCCGTAGGCGCCCCTGATGTATTTGAAGAGTTTCCAATAGCAGTGGCGGTCCCAGGAGGGAGGGTGATCGCCCCCCCCCCCCCGCATTGCTCCAGAAAAAAGTAGACAACAACAAAAAATATGCTGGTGAGGCCAGCCAACACCTTCCGTTTTAGTACCCTTTTCCACGTATGCCGCCGCCATTTTTGACACTGTTGACAGATATTACATTAGTTAATTGTCAAAATGGCCGCCACATGCGTTCAAAGCTTACTAAAACGCGAGTGGATGGAAGGCCTATTAAATATCGGAGGTATCGGCTGGTGATAATAACCCTGAAGAAGAAAAAACGAGAAATTGCAGAAAGATCCTTTAAATACTTTCTAGAATGCCTCCACAATATTTTGGGACAGTTTGACCTTCAATCCGTCAGACCAAGAATACACAAATGCATGACGAACTTACCGCGAAAAACATTGAAAATACAGAACAGTATTATAGAGATTTTAGTTATAAACAAGTTTTAGACAAAAGCAATTCGGACATAAAAAGGTATTTTTGACCTGAACATATTCATACCAAGTTTAACATGAATCCAAAATCGAGGCAAAATTAACTAAAGTCGTTTCTAAATACTATAAACTATTTTATTAATCCAAAGCACAAATTCTTGAACTGTTATTGGGAGAAGTCAGTATTTGGGAGCAATATTGCTCAGAAGTAGGCAAAAGGCAATGAACAAGCGTGGCAATATTTTTCCGTTGATTAGAACATTCTTGGATGTTTGCCAGTAATTAATGCCTCGTCAGAAAGAAGCTTCTCATGCCTCAGAAGGTTGAAAACATAAGTGCTTAAAAACACTATGACGGAAATTCATCTGACGGACCTAGCGTTGCTGCATATCAACAGACATATTGAAATGGACATTGAGCGAGTCATTAACCGGTTTACCCAAAAAACTGGAAATTATTTTTTTTTTTGAGATGGGCATCTTATGTTTGAGATATGCGATATAAAAGGTAATGTTTCAACAAAAAGCTTTTTAGACCTCAAAAAAAAGTATTTAGCTATTAGGTTTTGTTTGTGGTTTGTTTGTTATCTATGTTTTTTATAACTGAAAAAATTACATGTCGTTACTCAAGCGCAGATTTCAGGAGGATAGGTGGTTAGTTAACCCCCACCCTGGCTTTAAATTTTTTATGAAATCATCTAGAAAATCAAAAGTAGGGCATAAATTGCGGCGCTATAACACCTTTGATATTTACGGTAATAGTTAAATTTTGTGTTAAAAATGGAATTTGTAGTGTCATTTTCTTAAGAATTTTCGCCTGCGGCGCTATAATAACGTTGATATTTACAATTCTAGTTTATTTCGACTCAAAAATGACAGTTTTAATGTAATTTTCTCCAAAATTTTCCTAAACATTTTTTAAAATAAAAAATGTATGAAATAAACGACTTCAAATCTGAGTACCTCTCCCCTAGATTTGAGACCAAATCCTCGCTTGTAGTTACTAAGTTTTGTTTGCATATATTGATATATTCCTTATAAAAGCTATGCTTTTATTCTATTTTTTTTCGTATCGAAACCGCCCCCCCCCTTTTCAAATGGCTGGGACCGCCACTGCCAATAGGTACTTGTGCAGTTCCCTCTTAGGCCTCTTTTGTTGAAGGAGATCTACTGGGTCCTTGAACCGTTCCTTGTTGATCCTTATTTTTAGAGGTTCCACTGTCGGAGGGTCCTGCTGGAGTTCCCTTACACACGAGTAGACCGGCTAAAATCACCTCCCCAGCACTTCGGGGAGGGGGCCATATACAACAGGGTATGCCTGGTTCCCTCAGGAAGATTTTTATTTTGGTGCTTCATCCACGCGGCCCGGGCCCCCACACCCGTCCCCGATCGACCACTCAGAGAAATCGACAGCGAGCCAAAGTTAGGTTCACCTAAGCGCTCCCGATCTCCGGCACACCGACCCCAAAGAGCTGCGTTCCAGGGGGTGCGGTATAACGTTCCCCAATAGGATTTAGTCACCGACTTATTCTGTCGGGTCCACCCCTGCGACTTGGACGCACCTGTTTATAATTACCCAAGTGGGATTCAGAGAAGGAAGCTCTGGGTTCCCTTAGGCCGAGTTAATGCTTGTATCTTGCCAAATTTTGTGGGTATCAACTATTTTAAATCTACGTAGTACTTACAGATTTTTTAACTCTGACAGTCCTCTTAAGCTTTTCTTTGTAATGACTGTGAGCTGATTATGACTAAGGTCTCTGAAAAAAAAACATTTTTAGTGATTAACTATTTTTCTACAACCCGAATGTAAACAGCATTATTAGTATGTACAGATAAATATGATCCATCATATGTATCCCTGTCCAACAATGTACGTAAATCAAAACTAAACTGCAGACATACTAATGTGCGACCAAATGACTTAACGGTTGCAAATATGATCCTGATAAGTAGGTAGACTAAGACTGTAGAAATTATGATGTCGTATGTTTACTTGTTTTTTCGATGAATAACTTTTTATGTTAAATTGGAAATTAAGTTTTGAATTAAAATAAAATCAACGCAAATTCCCGTCACGAATGTTTTTAAATATTGTCCACTTTTTTTAAACAAATAAATAATCTAATAACTTGGTTTCAGTCAAAGCCATGCAATTATTAAATACAAAATTAAACAAGGCAATGCAATGAATACTCTCATGAATTTTTCATGCATTTTAAAATGCTGTAAAATGCATTCGGAACGAAATGAACAAATTCGATGAACATCAGTGCGTCACTCAGTTTTAAATTTGGCATAATTATGTAGCGCATGCAAAAATGGAACAAAAAAAAATAGCTACAAACATTTACCTCATTACACTACTTGACATTGGCTTTGTTATTGTAAATTGTCTTTTGCCCACCCCACATTGTGCCACTTTCTTACCTACCAGTTAAGTCCTAAGTATTTTTAAATTTTTTTATTTTGGCTTTATTGTTTATAAAACACGTCGTTTTCTAACAATGAGTTTGGCTTAAAGTTAGCGATAAGAAAAAGTTTATATACCTAGCTACAAATTAACTAACACTTAAAAAAAAGAAAAAAACTAATAATAATTGTTTTGACTACCTAAAACTAGAATCAATCGAGTAATGTTAATCTAGTACCAAAGACAAATGTGTGAGGAAGATTACTCGTTTATAATGAATGAGCGCAGCCTGAGGATGTTTACAATAACCGAGCAGATTTGGTTTGCAATCTGTGAATTGATATGGGGTTAGGAGAAAAGAGCACGAGAGTCGGATGGGTTTATATATTGGGCATTCAAACAGAATATGAAAGAGAGTTTCCTGAGTATTTAGGTTACATATGGTACATATTTCCTGGGTATTTATCAGGTAGGCCGAGCCCTGGTTTGTGAATTTAATAAAATATTTACTTGCAGTTCTTTCTTAACAGGGCTATTATTCGAATGATGTATAGTGGTACTTTCATCAGGAGAAATGGTTGGGCGTGTTTTGAGTAGGTTAGATGTGGATAGATAACATGCTGAGCATCTTTTTTTTGTTGAGGTTAAAAAACTGGCTTGTAATTTTCGTCAACCAGGGAATCTCAAAGTCAATAAATTTAAAAAGCTGTTAAATTTGCAGCACCCAATTATGTTTTATTGTCGATTTATTAATAAGTTGTAGCTGCCTACGGAAACATATCTTTGGAAGCCTTTCGTCGCTCATGCCAAGGATTTTGATAAGCCAGTTAAGAGTAACTTTGGCAGGAGTATACGTAAGGCTTATCCTCCCTGCTTTTACTCGTACAACAGAGTCAGGCGTATTTTTAGGGAGGTTTAATAGCTTTTTGAAGAAGAAATACTTTCAATGACCTCGGTGTACCGTGGACTCCAGATAGGAAGACAGTTTGTTAAAATGCTTACAACTAGGGATTCAAATATTCTTATTCTGGAGCTCCAGCATTCTAATTTTATTTTTGCCTTAAGAGGTAGAACTGCGAGAACAGCCTGTTTTACTCTATCTGTAAAATAAATTGCTGCTTTTCGAAATAAGGAAGTACTGGAGAAAGGGACGCCAAGGTATGTAAAGTGATTAACAATTTCCAATTGTTTATCATTGTAATGAAAACGAGCGGTTTGGTGACTATGTCCGCCTTTTTGAAAAATCATAACCTTTACTTTATTTTCGTTGACAGTAATACATTTCCAGAATTTTAAGTTTTTTTAAAGATCAATTTCAGTGTCTGCTAAAGACACTATGTCGTCAGCAAATTGAAGTAAGAGTCAAAAATTTGTATTGTCGATATTGAGGCATGCAATTAGCAAGTGTGCTCCCTTCTTACAGAAATAGAGCTCCATGTCTGAAATGAAGAGCGAGAATATTAATGGACTTAATGGATCGCCCTGCAAAACGCCTTGGGTGATGTCTACAGGAGCAGACAGGCCGTGGGATGATTTAATTTCCATGCTTGTGCTTTCATAAATTGATTTAATTATTCTCAAAAAACAAGAGCTCACACCTATGTGGTAAAGCTTTGGCCATAGCACGGAGTGGTCCAAAGAGTCAAAGGCACGCTTGTAGTCGACGAACAGCGCATATACTTTGCGATTTTTTAGTCTGAGATGTAGTTGTGTAATGCTACTCAAAGTATACACGCTGTCCATGCAACCACGTGACCTGCGAAATCCAAACTGACATTCCGGGATAAGAAAATTCTCTTCGGCCCACTGAGAAAGACAATTATACAAAATCTGTGTAAAAATTTTTGTAATTGTAAAGCTATGCTCCTATAATTTGCTGGATCCTAGTAGTACTGTAGAAAGTGAGAAAGAGACGGATCCCAAGATAAGTGGTACTTAGGACTTAAGTGGAAGGTGTATTGTATGCTATTTTTAGTTTGTCACCCTGAAGATTTTTGTCTACTTAAAAAATAACTGAAATTATCAATTTATTTGGTACATAACGGCCATTTTCTTTAAATCTCGATACACCCAAAGATATTCTTTTGACGAGTTAATAATGGAAAATAAACATTGTGTCTAACTTAGATAAAGCAATTTAATGTTGTCAATTATGTTTTAGCAAATATTTGAGAATATTGCAAAAAGCAACAAGTATACGTAAGGGTTGAAAATATATTTAATCGCCCTGTAGAAAAATACACAAAATCTATACTAAACAGGTAAATTAACCAATTTTTTTAAATACACGTCATTGCAGACCGAGGGTGTAAATAATTAACAAAATTAACCAGGAACTGGACGATAACTGCACTAATAAATCAGTTTTAATTATTAAAATTAGACAACTAACGTGCACGGTATAAGGTTATGGAGTAATAAAGTATTTGTAGCGATGTATGATTTTAGTTTGTGTTTTTACAATATCCGTAACTCGTAACAATAATATGATTATGCAAAACCCAATTTACAAACAAAATGATTGTCTGAATACAGTTTTTAAAAATAAGACACGTTGCATAATTAAGCTTATATATATATATATATATATATATATATATTTATATGAAGTCTCATTTTTCAGTTGTAGACCGGAAAACAATTAGTTATAAATGACCAACTAGTTATTTTTTTTTTTTTTTGAAGTCTAATAAACGTATGTTTTTATAAAAGGAATCATTCGGTTCAGGAAAATGTTTAGTGAGCGAATTTTGGAAATAAGGTTCGAAGATCAGTGAGCCCAAATCAAGGTCAGTTAAGCCACCCCCCGGAAAGATATTTGAGTTTTAATATACTTATAATTTAAGGTGACCAACTCCCGAACAACAAAATACCGGACATGGTAAAAAAAATTTCTATAGTTTTAACACATTAAAATTTTTAAAAAAATAATTGTTTTACGAACGAGACAAAAGAACTCAGAAATGACACAATTACTTATTCTAAAATATTAAAAATTAGATCTTCTAAGAACTAATAGGCGTCTCTCCTTACGCAGAGTCACGCAACGCGATTGGCGGAACTGCATAAACTCAACCAATCTCAATCTGCAAGCGCATGAGTGATGTCTCATTGCCCCTCACCCGTACGCGGTATACTGTGAAAATAGCTGCAGACGAGCAGCGTTGCCATGTGCAGTATTGCAACTGTGAAATACCGGACTTTACTGGACAACGTGAAAAAATACCGGACAATACCGGACGTATTTTTTAAACTGGACAATTCATCAAAATTATATAATTTCGAACCAATTTCGAACTAATTTTAAATCACTTTTAAAGTTTTTGAAGCACCCTCATTCCAGGTTTTCTGTTATATTCAAAATGGGGGGTGCAGCCGGACGTCAAACTATACCCCCCCTCATTTAACGACTAATATCACCAAAAAGAATTTCGAAAAATCCACTAGTAACCCTGTTTTTATTTAAAATATGGTGGGGGTGCAGGTTGACGTCAAGCTACACCCCCCTCAAAAAAATTTTGATATGCTTATAATTTTGAACTAATTTCGAACTAATTTTGTACAACTTTAAAAACATATTAACCACCCTCAATTTCTGTGATTTTTTATATTTATTCAAAATGGGAAATATACAAGAAACGACAAGAAATCACGTAAGAAAAACTATTTCCATATTTGTTGGACTTTTTGTACCTAATATGTGCATGTGTAAAGCACTTGATTTTTCCAATGGTGCTTCTTAGCTGATGCGGACTATATGAGCAGAGAGTTCTTTATTGCGCATCCAAATCAATAATGGATTTTTCTAAATGTTTTTGGTTATATTAGGACTTTGAAATTAGTTCTTAATTTTCGAATAATTGCTTTTCATTTTTCTCTACGCTTTAAATGAGGGGGCTGTAGCTTAACGTCCGGCTTAGGGTTGCCAAACCGTCCCGACTTGTCGGGACTATCCCGATTTGCAGCAAAATGTCCTGCGTACTGACAAGACCCTTGTCAGTACGCCAAATGTCCCAATGAAAAGTTTTCAGCGAAATCGGCACTAAAAGTTTCCAATTAAAATCAGAGTCCCATATCTATTGGCCAGTTGGTAACTATAAAACCTTTCTTTTTTTCTAAGCCGCGTTTGAAATATTTGGCTATTGGCAATGTAGTGTTAAAAAAATCGACATCAGTTTGTTCAATCAGTTCATTACCGAGCCTACTGAGTCTGTTGATCGAGGAGTTAAAACCATAGTTAGTGCGATGATGTGGAGTTGCAAATAATTTATGATTTCTTGTTCAGTGATGGCACATGAAACTTGATTATTGATAGTAACTCTACAGAGTCAATTTCATTATTTAGTATTTTCAACAGAGTGACAAGATCATAGTACTTTCTACGATGGTCTAGATTTGTTAAGTAAAACAGACTCATTAGCTGGTCATAATCAATTGACTCAATAGGTATGTGTAATTTATAGCATATAAAGCGCAAGAACTTTCTTTGTATTTTTTCCAAATGATCTTTATGAATCTCATAATATGGAGACCAAATAGTACAACCATATTCTAGAATTGACGTTACAATTGCAAAGTATGCTTACTTGCTTGCTCAATGTAAAAATGTTGTCTTTCAATGTTCTAAATAAAAATCCTAGCAAGTTCATAGCTTTATTTGCAATAATATCTATGTGTTCAACAAAACTGAGTTTTCTATCAAAAAAGACACCCAAGTCACGTATGATAATTGCAAGGTTTCTCCAAATTGGAGTTATCCAACTGATAAGTAAAATCTATATGTTTTAATTTTCTATAAAAATATACAGTGTTACGTCAGGGATAAATTGTTATATTCACACCATGCTGAAAACCCATTCAACTCTTATTGCAAAATATGGCAATCCTCCAAACTTCTTATAATTCTAAAGACTTTTAGATCATCAGCAAGAACTACAAAGTGACAGTTTTCTAAAGCGGAGGATATATCATTTATAAATGCTTTAAATAACATTGAAGACAAATGTCCGCACTGGTAGACACCTGACAAAACGTTAAATTCGGCGGAGATGGCATTCTCTGTTTTTATTGCCTGGCATCTTTCAGTTAGATTAATCCGAAACCAGTTGAAAGATGAGCCATGGATACCCATGACTTTAAGTTTATCAAGTATTAGGTTATGATCGACCCTGTCGAAAGCCTTGGAGAAATCGGTATAGATGACATCTACCTCATACCGACTCTCCAAGGCTTCCAACAAAGTTCCTTTATATATCAAGAGATGAGTAATTGATACCTTTTGAAAACCCGTGTTGTTGGTTTATAATTATGTTTTGGAATTTAGGAAATCAAGAAATTTTTGAAATACATCTGTAGTTTTTACTGTTTGATTTATCTCCGCTTTTGAATATTGGGTTAACATAACTTAGCTTCCAAGCTGTCGGAAAATCTCCTGTAGAAAATGATCTATTAAAAATTTTAGCAAAAATACTGGACAAGAAAAATGTAGTTTTTTATGAAAATTATTGGTAAACCATCTGGGCCACAGGTTTTTGTGTAGTTTAACTATTTTTTCCTAATGAAAATAATGGATTTCACACGATTTGCATCCTTAGAAAACGTTAAATTTCAGCCGTGTGCAGAAATTTTTTGCGCACATGTGCGGAAAAGCAGTTTCATTTGATTTGTGCGAAATTAAAGACCAATTGTTACAAAAATGAGTATAGATATAGATAGAAAGTAACTTTGTTACACTCGCGTGTTGTTTTACTCAGCTAACGCCTCGTTCACAATATTCACGCTCGTGTGAAATTTATCAGTTTCTTTTCTTGTTCTGCAATACACTATTACTTGATTTTGTTTCGATTGAAATTTCTTAGCTGGCTCGTAGATTAAAATTAAAAAAAACATCAATATTTATTGGTTTATTTATTTTTTAAGCGTTTTTGCAAATTTCTAGATTTTGCATCAAATGTCCTGATAATTTAGAACAAATGTCCAGATAAATCAAATCTAAAAGGTGGCCCGGCTGCACCCCTCATTTTGAATATAAAAAAAAATAGGAACGAGTGTGGTTCAAAATTTTTAAAAGTGGTTCAGAATTAGTCCGAAATTATAAGCATATCAAAACTCGAATATCTTTCGGGGGGGGGGGGGCTTGACTGACCTTCAAATCAAACTTCTTGGAAAAGTTCAAATTTTCATTTTGCTTGCCATAGCAAGACAAAAAGAAAATTTTTCAATTATTATTTTTTATTAATTTGTCTTTATATTGCGTCCAACACGAGCTTTGTTTATAACAAATCGATGAATGGCACACACGTCGAGTTTCATTTATGCCAAATTTTCAAGTTTTATTAACAACTGGTCACCCTATATTGTGTACCGGAACTCGATTATTTATGTTAATAGAACTGGAAATTTTTTGCCTCATTTTAGGGAATAATAAACAATAGGGGGAAAATAAATCGAACCTATTCCGAAATAGAAAATGGATGCGTTTTTTTCTGAAAATCATACTTGAATATAGTAGAGCGGTTTAGAGCATTTCGATTGCACTTAAATGATGGTGGTTACCAAGGTATATTTTTAGACACTGGGTTGGATCCTAACTACAAAAAAGTATATTTAAAAAAAAAATAATTTTTTCTCCGTATTTTCTAACCCAGACCAGATAAGAATATTTTTCCACCATTTTCGCTCTTTTTAAACAGGTATATATCTATAGCATTTTTCTAACCCCACCCGCAATAGCACCGTTTGATTTGAACCATTACGCCAAAACTGGGCACGTTTCTGATATGAGGAGATGAGTTATGTTCATAATCGGCGACGTGACGTTCATTTATTTATAGATTTTTCACATCTAAGATACTGGGGTGACTCGTGAAAATATATTCTGGCCATCCCCCCTCTCCTTAATTCCTCAATATCTCAGCAACCAGAAGACATAGTACACAAATTTGTTCACTGTTGGTTGTGCATTGACCTTTAGATTATATGACGTACTTACACTTTATTGCATATCCCAAAAACTAAACAAGATATTTTAAAAAAGGATATTTTCAAAAAAACAAATTTTTAATTTTCGTCCATATTTTCTAACCCAGAGCAGATAGGAAAATTTCTTAATAAATATTTCGTTTCTGGTATGAGCAGATGAGTTATGTTCATAATCGGCGACGTGACGTTTATATTTACTTCCTAAAACGAAGATAAAATAATGCACTTTTTTACAACCCTCTTTTCCACTTCCCCCTTCCACAACCCTCCCATACTATGAATAAAAAGTCAATTTGCAGTAAGTCGTCAAGCTGATAATATCGGTTTTAATTCACCTTTTTCTCCCAACCAAAACCAAAGTTTGCAGACGTGACCGAAGGAATGTCGGAACTAGTGAGCCTTTGGTGGGTGGCAATTACTTGCTTTCCATTTGTAACTTGGAAAAGCAATACCAACGAAATTCGCCAAAACTTTAAGATGAACCTAATTTGTAAGTGGACCGCCAAGACAATTTTATTGGCTGTTTTCATAACTTCAAATATAAGAATTTTAAAGTTGGTCGGCACCTATTAAAATAAGAAAATTAGTCTGAAGCAATATTTAATTATATTTTTTTTTGTTTTCACTTTTTTTAGAAATATTTTACTAAATTTTTTTAGTTTATGAGATATTAGCATTGCACTTATCCTGTCTATTAAGTCAAACCATTCAGCAAAAACATTTTGTTATTGATCATCTTCATTGGTTCCTGTTAGGTACCTACTGCTTATTATTTTTTTTATCATAGGTAATGGTGGGGTGGGTCTGAAGGAGAGGGGGTGAGGGGGATAACGTAAGATGGATGGAGATGTTTTAAAAATATATTATTGTCACGGAAATCACCCTGTCGAAGGTGAATACTACTTCTCTGCTCATATACATACATATGCTTTTGCGTATTGGCACCAGTCAAACGGCGGGGTTGGAAGTTGGCTGGGCAAAAACCTATATACATTTTTAGAAAGAACGGAAAAGGCGGAAAAACATTAGTTTCAATTTTTTTCATATCTACTTTAGTTTACGAAATATAACAAAAATAAAAACGTTTTTTTTTTTGGAAAATGCAGTTTTTTTTAAATATCTTTAGTTTTCGAGATATGCAAATAATGTGAATGTATCGAAAAATCTACTTGTCAATACACATACAACAGTAAAAAAATGTTTGTTCTATATTTTTCCGGTGCCGGAATATGATAGATTCAAAATTAAATATTTGGGGGGGGGGGTGAGGGTGGGGTGGGCGGCCAAGATAGATTTTGGCTGTAAGGAGGCACCCCAGATTCTAAAAATATACATTGGCAACCATCATCACCTTGGAGCAGTCGAACCCCTTTTTTATGCCATAAGCCGCTCTACTAATACTCAAAACGCGACATTTTTCGGTGGAACACCCTGTATAATGAACCACGTATAATCCGTTTAGGTTCCTAAAATATCTCAAGAATGAAAGTTAATGAATGAAATTAATAAAGCATGCATATGTAAAAGCTAACTAAGTATATTGGACAGGCTTGTTGTTAAAAATGCTACTTACAAACGCAACAAATTAGCACTAGTAAAAATATCATCGGGCAAGTCCTTTTTTAAATTATTTCGGTTTAATCGTCTACAATAAAAAGAAAAAACATATAAGAATTATGTACAAAAAAAAGAAATAATAATAAATAGTAATCAGGTAGTTCTTGACAATTTCTAAACTGTAAAATATATAATAAAGTGTTTTTAGTACCCTAATTGGTCACTGAAATCGTGGTTATCGTTGGAGTTGGACTAACTTTAATAACCATAGCGGAACTGGTTAATCACGGAAGAAGACAGGTGGTTTTTGATAGTTTATGTCGATCTAAAATTGCATGGGTAAGAGACTGTAAGGGACACAATTTAATAGAGTATTACACGTGTGTTGTATGTTACATAAATACAGCGACAGCTAAGCAGCCCTTAGGGCGTTAAAGGCACCAAAGACTGTGACGACCAGTGCTGAGCAGGTCATGTAGCCAAGAACAAGAGCTTATACAGTCCAGGGAATTTGTGGACTGACCAGACACAGGCAGAAGTAGATGGCTACTGGGAAGGGGCCGCAAAGACAAAGGACTGCTCACAAGTGAATTGACCGGACACAACCGGATAAGAAAACATCTCTCCCGCATGGGTGTAGAGGACGACTCTGTGTGATCTTCTTGCGGACATACAGAACCCAGTAAACACAAATATATTCATAGCACATTCCAAGAATATTCCTCCAGAAGATTGGAACATTCTTAGAATAGTCCGCAAAGGTTCTATGTACATTCACAGAACGTGAAAGGAATAGCTTACAACAAGGTGTTTTCACGTCATTAGAACGTTCCTAGAATGTAAAATAAATATTCTTTGAATATAAAAATAATATTTTTTGGAAAATCTACTGGCGAATGTGCGATTGAAACGGCTAAATATATTCATAGAACAATCGTAGCACATAGAGAATTTTCTAAGAACATTTCACATTTTGTGGAATATTCTGAAGGAATATATTAAGAACATTTCCAGTTGAATATACGTTTAATTAATAACGTCTTCTTCTCCCCTATCCTAAGAGAACTTCTTAGGAGAGAATGTTTACATAAAGAATGTAAACCACTAAAGATAGGTATGCTTTTTAACTGACAGTTATAAATAAAACATTACGTATAGTACTGAAAGTGTTCCGAGTGAGGCGCCATCTCAACTCTAACGAATCAACTTAACAAACACAAACCACTCAACACTTTAAACATTTTTACAGAGCATTCATTGTGCTCCCAAGAATATATTCTAAGAGTATTTGGACTATGTGTATGTGTGGTATGTTCCATGAATGTGCCACTTTCTACCTCAAAAGAATATTTAATTTTTTCTACTCCCACAAGATTATAAAAAATACATCCATATTTTATGTGTTTATTATTATTATAATAATTAATAGGGACTTATCCGTACATAAAGATGTCATAGCCTGATTTTAAGATTGTGAAAAAAATTCTCTAGATAAAGCACTGGATTTAGTTAATATTCTGATTACTAAAAATATTTATTTACCCAAATATACTTGGAATTATATTAGAACAATTGCAAAGATACTTGGAATATTCTGGAAATAATATTCGGAAATCGGATATTCTTAGGATATTTCAAAGGAACATCCAAAAAAGAATATTTCAGGAATGATGAAAGAATATGACAAGAATATATACAAATATTCTTAGAATATTATGTAGTAAATATACTTAGCGTAAACTTAAGTAATATTCTTAGAATATATAGTATTCCGTTTGTGTTTACTGGGAGGAGACATCTTGGCACCTAGTGGGAGACGCGGCCTACCCAAGAGCAAAACAACGAGTGGGCTGCGACACTTCCTGAGCTACAGTCACTGACAGAAAAAAGAATGTCTACTCCTAAATATGCCAGGTTGCCAGCTACAATCGTATGATTTCCTGATGATTTCTAATACAGATAAAAAAGGCCTATAGCATGGAGCACTTAGGTGGTGCCTTTAGGTGTCTGGACTCTCCATAAGATCGGAGACCTGGTCGTAATAAACTAGTTGTTTTACAAAACTTACCGCCAATTAGCATTCAAGATATCTATATGATTAGAAAATCGACCAAATAGCCCGCAGCAATGACCGATATTCGGATTTAAACGATTGGATGTTAGAATCCCAGTCCAGGGACTACATTTTTTGTTTTTTTTCCTTTCTCAATCCTAAAGGAAACGGGGCATTTATATAGGTGCACAAATTTTTTTCAGGGCGGGATAAAATGGCAAATTTTACATCTCGAAGTGCTTTCCATATTCTCATATCTTTTGCTGTTATTTATTAGTTTTAGCGCCTATCCATGAGGGCAGTACTTTCTACAGAAAAAAGGTAAATTATTATTTACTTACAATCGTTCTAAATTAATCAAGTCTTGAAAAGAGTCCTTTTCGATGTTTCTAATGCTGTTTTGAGACAAAATCCTACGAAAAACAAAAAATAAAACAAAACGCTAAAAAACAGCTAAATCTTGTAAAAAAACATTTCTAAAAGTTAATAATCATGCCAAAATACTGTTAAAAACATGCCAAATTTTGAATTTTGATCGCTAAATGCATATTAAAAAAACGAAATAAAGTGTTAATTTAGGACTATTAATTGTATTCAACTATTCAAATCTGTTAATGTTAAAATTTCGAAAAAAAAACTGATCATAAAACCTTTAGGCATAGATTTTGATTTTACTGTCAAAACATGGTATAAAGCTAGCCTTAACCGTCAAAAATTTCATAAAGTTTGTTTAGTTATTAATGATAATAATATGTATGTGAATGAGGTGAGCCATAAAAAAATAGACTTTGGATTCCCTATAGTTTTGGAAGCAATGGCCCGATTTAGAAGAAATTGACATACATAAACAGTGACAACCTTAGAACTAGATTTTACCGAACAAGTCAAAGATGACTTTTTCTATGCGCCACTAGCATAAAAATAATATTGCATTCTACCATGTATTTACAATACTCGAATTTTTCAGGACTTCATTAAATCTCATCCCATAATAAATTTCTTAGTTTAAAACTTATTGCTTCAGGAAAGATTATATTTTTCTAGAAATGAACCCCTAATTTATAACCATCAACTACGTCTCAACCAGCAAAAAATTAAAAGTTGTTACGGTGGCAACCACGAATTTTTCTCCCCAATTTGAACGCAATGAGTAAGGACATAGGTTTTTGGCCCCGCTTAAGTGGTATAGAAACCAGTATGCATTGGTTTCCAAAATTATAGGTATTCCAAAAACTGTTCTTCTTTATGGTTCACCCTACATATCAGGGACGCTCGAATATTTCACGCTTGGTGCCGGCCATATAACTAGCAGATACTAATGGCCCAAGGGTCACAAAATTTGTGACAATAATATCTTTGAAAAACAAAAAAAATAATATAGAACGAAAAATCTACTGCGCATGCCTGTTGCAGTCTGCTCGCGCCTAGAAGAGTTTTTGGCTCTGCTTTTCTTCCAGGCTAAGTTGATTTAGGCTAAACTTCCATAAGCTTTTTTTTCGCGCGGATTTTGAAATTTGTCCTTGTCTGTCAATTAGTGAAACAGTGACAGAACGATTGGCACCTTCAACATAACTTGAACTCTGCGCGGAAAATCTGCTAATGGAAGACGAGCTTTAGGAGAGTTATTATCGCTACGACATTTTTTCGGAAAAAACAACAGCATGGCTTTTATGGTGTCTCATAGTTACATGTTGCCAACTAAATGATTTCCTAGGCTTTCAATTAACACAAGCCCACAAGCCATGTATACCTACATGCAAGGTGTCCACAAATTTTAAAGATAGTTAGGATGTACAGGGTGTCCCATTTTCGATGGGACTCAATGGGAATCTCCTTTGTTATTGAAAATAGAGACATGCGGTTTTCGCCTTACTGATATGCAGTATACGACCATTTTGATTTTTTATGAAAAATTCTTTAATAGAGGCACCTACTAGGGTCCCTAGGGCCCCAAATCCGCGACCCCCAAACTTTTTTGTTTATTTTTTTTATTTTTCTTCACTAAAACAACTCAACCTAACCCAAAACAATAAAAAAACACATTACACCCCTCCCCCGGCACCCTTTCTTCTATTAAAAAAAAAGCGCTAACCAACGCAACTCAACCTCATCAAAAACAGCTTTCGTAACTAACAGCCTTATATTTTTTATTAATTTTGTTAAGGGTAAAGTTTTAATAAGAAAACTGGGCTATTAAATTACTCGCGCAAATCTAAAAAAGAAACTCCGTTGTTATTCAAGATAGAGACATACGGTTTTTGCATTACTGTCTTATTTTTTTAAGCTTCAAAAAATGGTGTTGACAGATTTATTCTGTCCCCTGTAGTTTTTGAGCTACAAGGGAAAGTTGAAAAATTATCGGAATTACCAATTCGTTACCTTAGAATTACAAGGTTCTATCTACCTGCCTTGCAACTTTTGGCAATTGCATTTAAAAAAAATCGTGCTCTAGAACTATGCCATCTCTTTTGTTTAAATATTTTAAACTAATAATTTAATTTGACTTAATTTCTAAGATTTTAAAAAAGTTGGTTTGATCTATTTTTTCACAGGAAACTGTCAATGTTTGACACGAAAAATTGGGATAGAACTTTGTAATTCTCAAAATAATTTTTATATTAAGAAACTGGTAGATAGAACTTTGGTACATTTAAAAGTTTTAACTTCTCGTTAACCGGGTTTAATAAAATTTGGTAAACTTATGTAATTCCAGTATCATTATAATATTACAATCGTTGACATACAGTCACAATATATTCATATCAATGAAGATCGAGTTGAACAACTATTTGTTTTGAGTCAGTTTAACCAGTCAAAATTCATTGTGGGTGGTTTATATATCCCATGTTTGTGGATTACAACTTTCCAAACGCAATATGGTCTAATGATGAGCATTGCTTGATGGTCCAATATCCAGTTGGCGATCCTGCAGTTGATGTTGCACAATAACATTCCTAATAGTAGAAATATATTTTAAGACTTTAGAAATATATTTTTAGAGTTTTTTCCAATGTTAGAGGGATGGGTGTACTAAGAGCAAGCGATTTTTTATTAGAGTCAAGCATACATCATTTTGGTTATGAATGTTGTTTATATGTTTCAGATGTGTCAAAATCAAATGAGTTGGTATATGAAGAGTTCTTTTATGATTTTAGAAATGCGAACTTCAACAAACTTCTTGTACGAGATCCTATCAACAGGCATTGCATATTTTGTTCCTTTGAAGAAATTTAAAACTTTGAACTTTCGAAAATGGTTTTCTCCAGAACTTAGAAGACTGACAAAGGAAAAGAGATATGCTCATTATATGTATACAAAAAGTCCATCCGATTCTCATTATATTAGATTTTCCAATCTTAGAGCACAGCGTAAACAAATATCTGCGATCTGTTTTAATAGTTACATTAGAGGTATTGATATAGGTTTACAAAATAACCTAAAGTCTTGTTGGAAATATGTCAATGACAAGCGTTCTAGTCATTCCCTCCCTAACTCATTGTATTATAAAGAACAACTAGCATCTAATGCCCAAGATATTGCGAACTTATTTAATAATTTTTTCCAGTCTGTCTATTCTCCCAGTGACGATAATCTGCAAATTTTGGATACCAATATTGAGTATGATAACATAAATACATTTCTTAATCTTTCTAAAATCACTGTAACAGATATTTTTGAAGGTATAAGCTCACTTCCTAACAAACTTACAGCTGGGCCGGACGGTGTTCCTAATTTTCTTCTGAAGAAGTGCATATGTACCCTTATTAGGCCTCTATTTATATTGTTTAATTCATCTTTAGAGACTTCTATGTATCCAGAGATCTGGAAGACGAGTTATGTTGTGCCTGTTTTTAAAAATAGCTCTAAAGACAATATTGAAAATTATCGCAGTGTAGGCATTCAATCTGCCATACCTAAGCTTTTTGATTGTTTGGTGGATAAGCAACTATCTTGACTCTGTAAAGGCTTAATAACTGAAGGACAACATGGCTTCTGCAAACATAAATCCACCATAACAAATCTAGTTTACTACCAGGCTGACATTTTACATGAAATGGAAGGTAGAAACCGGGTTGATGCAATATACACGGATTTTTCCAAAGCATTTGATCGTGTAGATCACCAAATTCTTTTAAATAAGTTAATAGCGTTTGGGTTTCATATAAGTTTTGTCAAATGGATGAAAAGCTCTTCTTCAGGTCGTAATCAAAGGGTCAAGATTGGTAATCATCAATCTGAATACATCATTGTTAGCTCTGGGGTGGCCTAGGGCGGACACACGTCACCTATTTTATTTAAAATCTTTGTAAATAATATAGTTAAGTTTTTTCATAACAGTAAATGTTTATTGTTGGCTGATGACCTAAAATGTTGGAGAGTTGTCCTTAGTTTAGTAGATCAGGTTCTGTTGCAGGAAGATTTAGAGCGCTTGTCAGATTGGTGTAACCAAAATAAACTTCAATTGAATGTCAAAAGTTGTTGCTGCATCAGTTTCTCTCGTAAGGTTAACAGGATTATTACAAGGTATTTTATTAACAATAGTCCACTTAATTATGTGTCTTCTATTAGGGATCTTGCTGTCATACGAAAAATTGACATTCATTGAACACATTAACTTAATTTCTATAAAAGCAGCCAAACTACTAGGATTTGTTACAAGAAACTATAAATACTTTTCTGTTGATGCCACCAGGCTAGTTTACTGTAGTTTGGTACGGTCCTTGTTGGAATATTGTTCAGTTGTGTGGTCTCCCTACTACCAGTCTCATATCGATACTCTTGAGAGAATACAGATTACTCGGTTTTTGAACAGATGTCAGTACCTCCACTCAGATTCGTCGAGATGTTTCTGGTGCTGTTTTTATATTTAAAATCATAGATGGACTGATAGACTGCACTGACCTGTTGAAACAGATAAAATTTTCACAGAACATCTTACGGTGTCTATAATCCAGTGGATAGATACATGTGCCTTTTAAATAATTGCGATAATATTGATTTGGTTAATATAAAACTAGGCCAATTAAAAAGATCGATTACTTTACATTAAAATAAAACCATTTAGCTTTAATAACTTGTTATATTCTTCTTTATATTTATTTTTTATAGTTTGGTAATTTTTCTTTTAACTTTAGTAGTTACTAATAGCTACTTATTTTTGAATTGTATTTTGGTTTGCACTTTCATAGTTTATATATTTAGTACTTAAATTTTCTTGTATATTAAATAAATAAATAAAAAAACAATTAAAACTGCGTTGGTGGGGGGTAGTTAAGAAGGTGAGTGGGGGTTAATTTATTTAAAAATTAAAAAAATCATACCTTTTAAGTCATAGCTGCTACGGATATGCAGTCTTTAGATTTAAGTTTCCCTAAGTTTTTTTTCTAATTTTATAACAAAAAACCAATATTGTTGTGTGCTCTAGGGAGGAGTAGGGGGTTGATATATTTAAAAATCCATAAATTTTGAACCAATAATGCTATGAATATGCAGTTTTCAGATTTGAATTTTACTAAATATGTCCTTATAATGGATAAAAAAGCTATGATGATGGTTGTGGGTTGATTGAAGGGGTGAGAGGGGTTCATATATTTAAAAATTCGTAACTTTTGAACCAAAGCTGCAGTTTTTAGATTTAAATTTACTCAGTATTTCCCAAACAAAAAAAAATACACTAAGAAGCAGAAAGTAATTAATTAAATAAAAAATAAGTTTTAATAAAGCTCTCCGTTTTTAAAACGGACTAAAAAGTATAAAATAATTTGTGTTCGTGGATACTAACGATAAAAAAAAACGTAAGAACATAGTTTAATAAAAAAAAATAAATTCTTAGGACTTTTAAATGCACTAGTTTGCAAAAAATAATACTTACTTAAAGTTACGGTTCCTATGATTCGGCGGACGCATGCGGCTGACGGACTGGGTCTTACTCATACGGTTGAATATAGGCACGAAACGCAGACGGGCCAAAGGAAACGATTACTTGCTTCAGACGCCCGATGCGTCCGCTGCATCATCGAAAACGTACCTTAAAAGGGGGGGGGAGGAACATTTTTATTTAAAAACGGCAAAAAGATAATTTAAAAGTCAGGACTGGTAGAGGAAAAAAGTATAATCAAAATCGCGCCTAAAAATATTTTGGTCGATAGAACTTTGTAATTCTAAAATAATTTAAAATCATCCACTTGGAACTTTGTAATTTTCTTAATAAATCTGAAACTACCCACCGGTTTTTTTCTATTTATTTTTTGTTTGATAAAGCTCATAATTATACATTCATTTTTGCAAAAAAGTTAAAATGTCAAAATGTTGTAGATAGAACCTTGTAATTCTGATGTGACGAATTGATAATTATGTTCCTTAATTTAAATAATCGAGTTCTGTAAGAACATGTCTGTGATAACCCTTTTAGAAAAGCACAATGGTCTTTTCGAAATTTTAACCCGATGTTTCGTTTCGTAGATAATATCATCAGGATCAAAAAGTTAAATACGGACCAAAATGTTTTACTTCATATTTTAGTTTCTTTTTAAGTTTCTTTGATAATAAAATATATTTTCTTTTATTTTGAAGTTTCGATCCCGAAAAAACTCATCTTCAGTGCTTTTTTTTCTGCTACGGCGCTGTCCCATTTTATTTATTTATTTTTTAGACCATTTATACTTAAATACTATTAAGTGGCCCTGGACAACCAAGATATGAACATATTGGGTGAACCGAAAAAAACCGGACAAATTAAACAAAACCCCGAAAAAAAACTTTCGACAAAAATTCTCCGAAAAAAAAGGGGAAAAAACCCTCAGGAAAAATTGGTTTGGGTTTTCTTGATTTTTTTTTTAATTGAGCAATTAAAATATCATTTTTTACGCAAAAATTTAAAAATAATTTAGCTCATCCTAAAACTGCTTTTGTTGCAAAAATATTAACGCGCAGAAAAATTGTTTTTTTATTCTAGTCGCCAAATTTGCGAATTAGATATGTCAATTTATTTAAAATTTCTGGAATTGGTACGTCTAACTTAAAAAAAAACACTTTTTTTTACTTAAGCGTCCGCCGCCATTATAACTAAGATATTAAAATGTTATATTTTTACATTAAAATTTAAAATTATTTAGTTCATCCTAAAACCTCTTTTTTTTTGCCAAAATGCTATGGTCAAAAAAATAATTTTATGAAAGTGCACTTTTAATCCCTCATTTTAGGGATAAAAGGGACTTTTCTAATCCCTCATGGATTAAAAATAATTTTAATCCCTGGGGGATTTAAAGTAAATTTTTCCAAATTAAACAATAATTTTATTGAAATTTTATTTATTTGTTAAAATGTATGAACGAAAAAAATAATTAGCATATGCATTACTTAAATCTAGTTCTGTCATTCTGTCTCTTTAGAAATGCCGTGAGTTTACTATATTGTCTGATGTCGACATTTGCTTCAGATATTGATCATGGAATATTGGCTCCATACAGAAGATGCCTTGAGATTCTTAGACTTCTGTAGGAAGTATGCTAGGATCACCTTTTCATCCGTATAATTCTCTGCATGCTGTTCAGCGCACCATTTTCGGTAATCACTCATCAATTTTTGTGGAAGAAGGCTAGCGATGGCGGCCTCTTCTGGACTCACCGTTTGGTGACGCCGTTTGATAACAACAACTGACTGACATTTGTTTTGTGCCATAGCAACACTTCCATGGCACAATAAATTTTGAGTTAATCCACCATGCCAACAACAATCAATGACAACTATCAGTAATACGAGCTGTCAATCTTGAAACTAGAGTACCGTTAAGTGGTCTACTGTTAGTTTTGTGATTTTTTGTTTTTAGTTTCTTGCATTCTAAAGTGTCCCTAGGTTTATAATGTACTATTGTTTTTCTTTTAATCGCCGCCCTCTCGATTTGAGAATGACATTAGTCATTTTTTTGTAACTTTTACAGACATTAGTGTCAAGATTACACCAGAACGAAAAAATTAGTTTGTTTTGAATATAAAATGTCAAATAAAAATATTTTGAAAATTGTAGCAGAGACAAACTCAATGTTAATGATAGATGATTACCGCAATGAAACGATTGTAATTGCTAAAAAACCGCGGTTTTTCTTCTGGTTGACAACTTTGACAGCTAGGTGTGACGTCATAGGAGCCCACTCCATAACAATTATAACCGAACGAACGGATCCCGGAAACGAATTGATTAATTAAATTTTTTGTTATGTAGGTTTTGTTTTCTGGTGTTTAGGTTTTTAATTGATTTTTAAAATTAAATTTGTGAGAAAATGCCAAATTATTGTCTGCAGAATCTAAGTTTTTGTACAAGCCCCACAATTCCTAAAAAACACTACTGATCTGACATGCAGGGCCCTCAGTTAAAATAACTCCTGCGTTAAACAAGTCCCCCGCTGTTCATAAATCAGCCTTATTAAAATTGCCCACACTTTTTTAAAATCTTCAACTTACCATTAATTAATGCAGCAGCCGTGTTGAGGTCGTCAACCTCCACTAAATAGTCCACTCCTTCGTTATTTAAAACTACCTGATATTTCTCAATTTTTTTTATTTTTTTGCAAAAAAAAACAAACAACATAACCCCAAAAATTATAACCGGCACATTGACACAGGTCCGAAGTGCGGTTATAATTGTTTTTTACGAGAAGCAGAACAGCTGATCAGTGACATCACGATTTCCCCTACTTTGGTTCAAACCGGGGTCGCGGAAATGCATTGGTAAATACCAATTATAATGGTTCCATCGCGGTAAATCACCTGATATCTACAAAAAAATTTGTTTTATAAAAATTATGTCTATAGATTAATAAGGTCGGCATATCAAGCGCCATCTTTATAACCATTTATGAACCCTAACTTTATTTATTGTGAGATCAAAGAGCTGGTCAGGAGCTTTAATATGAGATATCGAAAAAGATCATAACTTAAGTAAAAAACACAAGAAAACTAAAGTTTTAAAATCTTACCGCTATTTTGTTTTGAAGTGACATAAGTCAACTTTTTTTTCTATTTTGACTATAAGTCGGCTACATTTGCCTTGATTTTTTTGAAAACGTAGAAAACACATTTTTTCCAATTTTGACAGTCGCCATATTGGTTTCTGGGGTCAATAACTAATGGGATAATAAGGTAGGTAAACCTTGATATTTTAACTTATCTGGAATTCAAGGGAGCAGAAATTATTGAAATAATCAGTGAAGGCGCGTAAATAGAGAGGGTATTTTCTTTACACGATACTTCGGTAAACCTAACGCGTTCGAAACAAAGCCCAAATACACTACATTTTTGACTTGTTTATGCGATGTTTCAAACAATCCCCGCTTTTTTGAAGGGTGCGATGACAGCACTGCTGATTGAAAACGTTGCGTACGTTCGTGGGTCCGTGACGTTACGTACATTACTTTAGCCGTGAAAACATAATATTTTTCTTATGCACCAAGCGTTTTTCTCTCCTAATCGGCAATTAACTTTAATCGCCCGATGGCCTAGAATTAAGGACCAGATAACCGCGGCTAGTTAATTAGTGAGGTTATGTTTGGTTTTTTTGTTTACAAATATTTGTCAAAAAAAATTAAAAAAATAGTGTGTGAGAAATAATAATAATATGGAGATGTAAGACCTATTACTTGACGTTGGATACGATTTATACTTTTCCTACTACTGTAAAATGGCTAAATGCCCTGGATAACCTTGACTGATTTTAGCTAATGCTGGGTTTATACGGTAAATAAAATAAAATACTACTACACATACGGTTTTTTATTGTTCTTATTTGTTATCTTATATTTTATTTTGATGTATAAACCCAGCATAACTCATTATTGGAAATCAGCTCGGAAATCGGTCAGATATCTTGTAGTTACATTTATGCACATTTGCACCAGAATTACATTAAAAATGTGTATTTAAATCAAACATAAACATTGTACGTATTTCATTTGAAATGCACATTATTGGGAAATCAAAATAAGCAAAGCGCCCTCTAACCTAAAGCCCCCAACTATCCTAAAGCCCCCGATACCATGGCAACTACAGGTGTTTTGTCAACAAGGCCCACAGTAGGCAGAAGGGTATTTTTACGTTTTCTGACAGAAAACCATTCGAGGTTATGTTTATCTTTCAAAAATATTTTTTCAAAAACGAATATGAAACCACTCCGCGTGTGCGGTCGCCCGCCGAAAATGGCCTAGCGCTGCGCGAGCAGTACCCCGAGTTTATCAAAGAACCAAGAGAACTTTACTGGCTCGCTGGAATTACTAGGAATTCGCCTAGAAACATTCCCATAACTTCACATAATTTTGTTTTTATTTTGATTCAATTTCTTTTTAAATTTAAATTATTGCGGCATAAGTTATGTGCAAGTTTACTAGTGAAATCTTAGAGGCCTAAGGATATATTTTAGATCCCAACAGCAGTTTCAAAAACACACGGATACTTGAGTATTAACAAAACAGGTCAGTAAAGCTCCATTTAGAGGTTGAAGAGACTCTGCTAGTCGTTGATGCTCCTGTTTAAAATAGAATATGATTATTTTAGTTTAGCGTCAGCAGCCGATTTTTAAATCTGCATGCTTTTTAAGTTAACCTGTTGTCCTTAAATCAGTGGTAACATCTAGGAGTGTTTCAAATTCAATTATAAATGCAGTTGTAAATGCAATCTTAAACACTACACCCAGTTACTTTAATATGTAGTTGGGTAGCGTTTTTTTAGCAAGTAATTCTGCAGTAAATTGTTTTTTTTTTATTTTAGTATTTTACTCGGTTATTTTTATGAACAAAATCTTGTATGTAGGCACTGACTAGGGTCCCTAAAGAGTTAAAATTTATGAGCGCTGGAATTGCTAAAAAGTGCTGGGTTGGTTTTAGTTCAGGATTTGGGTTGTTTAGTTCCCGCTTTAGTTAAAAAAAAAAAGGAAAAAAGTTTCATCACTGGTAAATTTGAACTTCCTAGGGGCTCAGATAAGTGCTAAATAGGTATCTAAAGAAAACTGTTTACTACACTAATACCGTTTAGCCTTAATATATTAAGTGAGCAGCATGAAATAATACTGTGGAAAATTTTACTGATAAAAAGTTATTCTTAGGGCTAGTTTCTCAATAGCGGATTATCAGAAACTTAAAGTAACTCGCGAGCTATAAATCCCAGTTTTCTTGCTGTTTTTAAGCCAATATTTTTTTTAGGTTAACCCTGAGGTAAGGTAACTTACCCTCACCTTGAAGCCATGGTTATCCCGGAGTTAATTTTAACCTGATTTTTAAAGATTTTTACTAGGTTATGTTGCTTGAGTTAACACAAACTCGCTTTTGAGAAACCAGACCTTAGTCTCTCTTGTTTTTTGAATAAAATAGGTTAGTGACTTGAAAATTGGAGAATATTAATCAGGAAAAATTCTTTAAAATATAAATAGTTGCTTATTCATCTTTCAAATAAATTAAATACACAGGATCAAATACTATGACATACAGTCATAACTGGTGGTTAGTGAACACTTCTATGAAAGTTGAATCATGCACTGTGAACCTGCTTAGATTTAACTGCAGATTACAAAACTTGATTTACTTTGGCTTGATACTTTTGTCTCTAACTTATAACTTAGATATCAAAACCAAACCTCTGTTCTGTAACTAAAAAATTATTATGCAAAAAATCTTTTAAACAGTTTATAAACATGTGCCACTCAAGAGAAAATTTTTAAGAAATATTGGTTGTCCTCGCCTAAAGTGCAAAATATAGAAACAAAATTTAGAGATAGAATATTTCTTGAGAAGAATAATAATCTATAAATTAAAAAGTCTACAATTTGTACCCAAACATACAGAGCAGTGGATATTTTGCCAACTAAAATGTATACCAAAACAAGATGGTTCTATAGAGTCAGCACCAAACAAAGAGTAATAATCTATAAACTCAAAGTTAGTTTTTGTTTCTGATTTCAATTATATTTGGTAAAACTTCCTTAAATAAACAAAATTTATTATAGTCTAGATCCAATATCAAAAATTAATTTAACTCTTATTGTTTATTGCAAATTTTCTGGACCTATTTCTGGACATATATTCAGCCTCCCCTCATCTATTTCAATTCCATTAGGAAAAACAGAAAAACTATACACAAAGAACAATTTTGAAGGGGAACACTCAGAGATACTTTTTGGCTCTGTTGGAAATTTCATAGGGTAATTTTTATCTCTGGAATTTAAAAAGGGAAAGGTCTTTTAAACGTCTTTACTATTAATTATGTCAAAATTTTAAAAAGCTAGGATGACTGGTGTTTAAGATATTTGCTTTTAAATTTGTTTGACCACCAAAATTTAAAGAATAAAAGTAGGCTTATTTGGATGCTATGTTTGAGAAAACAATCAGAAAAAAATCTTGAAATGTTTATTCCCTTTTTTATTATGAAAAATGTAACTTTAAAACCAACGTTTTTTCCTGACTTTTGTGCAAGAAATTGTTTATTTGTCGCTCCTTGACAAATTTAAACTTAATATCTTGCATGTTTGTAAAGCAATTTAAACGATCTTCTAAATAAGATGTCATTCAAGCCACATTCAAGACTCAAGTCACCCCCAAAAAGCCTGTTTATGGAAAAAAAATATATTAAAAAGTAATTTCTAGACTACTAAAATTATATAATGTTTTTCAAGTGTTCACCAAATACTCCAAAACACCTCTGTTATGTTTTCGTTGAACATGAATTTGAATTATTTCAAGCATAAGTCAAGGTGCCAATGGGCTTTTTTCCATGTTTGAAGGGAGAGCTTGATAATAAAGGTTTTTTGACGAATTTTGGTAGCTAAGGGGGTCTAAAACATAATATAGGCACTATAAGGGTTCTAAGAACAGATTTAACAGTAAACATTTTTTTAAATAAACACATCAAAAATGGACTATATATAAATCCATTTTTGTCGGAATATATACTTTTTTTGACACCCCAAATATTCCAGATGGCGATGACGGCGACTTAAAAGCACAAAATTTTGATGAGAAACTAGATCAAGTACACACGTATAATACATTAACCTCAGGGTTTTTGGAAACACTGATTCCATTTTTTAGAATAAACATTTTTTGGGAATAATATAATTAAGGGTCCTAGGGGCAAAAAGAATCGTAAATGGCAAAAAAAAACTTGTGACCTCAATTAAGAAATTTTTGGATCAACTGAATTTATTTTTGGCGTAAAAAAAACTTTTTAGGGGTAATTTAAGGGGCCTAAGGGTGAGTTTTAGGGTTAAAGTGGTAAAAACAACATACTATTGATAGAAAGACATCACTTTGGGGATTCTGGGGTTAACTAAATTCATTTTGGGGGTTAAACAGTTTTTAGGGGTAATGTAAGGAGCCTGAAAGGGCAACATAAAAAATTATTGGTGTAAAAGATATGTGATATATTGATTTAGGGGTTTTTTGGGTCTTCCAAAATTAATTTTGGTGTTCCAATTATTACAATAGGGGTTCAGACGAGGATTTAGAGGTAGTTTTAGGGAAATATATTGGGCTGGGTCCTAAAATTTTGTCCTAAGATCCTTCTATTATCTCCAGAATTTTTTTTTTATCCAAAGAATGATATCAGTGGATCCCAAAAAATTTGATCTGGTTTCTTCTAAAATGTTTGTGCCCCATATTAAATATTTTGAGTTTTACAAGGGTATCAGAGTAGCATTAATCGGATTCATAAAATGTACACCTGTACCAATTAAAATCAACTAAAAAAACTGAAATTAGTCAACCATGCACCCTTAGATACTTCTAAGAATTTTTAAATCACATAAATGGATTACGGGAACCCAAAAACCCCTGAATTGATGTATCAGATGCCTATATTTTGTTTAATTTTTTTTATTAGTTATTTTTAAAAAATGGTCACCACCTTAAATATCTGGATTCAAGTTTCCCAAAATCAGTAAAAAAATATCTGTTATCAAGCTCTTTCTTCAATTTTGTTGTTTTTTCTAAAGAAAATATTTTTTCAGTTCATACACTTATACTTTTGTTTTTCTTTTAAATTTCAGAACCTAACCACGTGAAGCCTGATATTTGAAACTACAGCTACTAGTTTGCGGTTCTAAAGAAGGAAAAAATAACATGTTATTCTTTTCTTTTTTAAGTTAGATTTAATTTAAATGATTATTAATAAGTATTTTTGAGATAAGTTTTTAAATTAATTTATTTAATTGCATATGTATAGGTGTTTATAATGTTGTGGCCATAATCACCTCAACAAGTTGAGCCATGTGTGCATTTAGTTTTACTTCCAAGGACCAGATGCCCACCGGTGGACACAAATCCTCCGCTGTTTTGTGACCATCGGTAGGCACGCGGTCCTGAGACGAAAAACAGAAATGCCCACATGTGGGCATGGGCAATGGGGGGGGGGTGTCACATTCTAAACACCAAATACATTTAATTATGTTTTACATTGAAATATTTATTTTATTACACTCCATTCCAAATTGCTCCAGACCAGTTTTTTGACACTGACAATGACAGTTCCATTTAGCTTCTGTGTTTAATTATCAGCCGCCATATTGAAATGGGTCCGGAGAATTTGGAATGAGGTGTATATGTAAAAATGTAATTTTTCAACATATTTTTCAAAATTTTATTATATATAGTTAATTAAAATTGCTAAAAATATTTCTACGACACAAAAATGCTATAGTATTCTACCCATATAGTTGTTATTGTTCTGTGAATAACTAAAATGTATAAAAATTGTATTGTTCATTCTGGTAGTTTTCTTGCCTAAATTCCAAAATCTGAAAATAAAAAAAATTAGAGGTAAACATTTGTCTCATTTAGCTACAACGCTTTCTTTAGTACTAGTAAGGAGTGCTTTAATAAATGTTCACACCAAAACAGAACTCCATAAAAGAGAAGGTATTTCTGCAACCCTATTTTTGCTGCAACCTTATCTTATGCATTTTTAACTACATTGGGCATTGGTAATTAGAGTTTTTAAGGATTTAAAGGATCTTTTATTAGGAAATTATAGAGATTTTTGGACCTGTAGGTATCTCTTTCAGAAGCTACACATTTCAAATTTTTACACGATAAATGATTCACTAACAGAAAACACAAGTTTACATAAAAGATAGCAAGAGATGTAACATTACATTTGGTACCTACCTATATGCCAACGAAAATAAATAGGTAGTATTTCTGTGTGTGCAAGCATATTAAATATTAAGTTTTTGGATTTTATTTATTTTTGAGTTTGCACAAGAAGTAATAATTTTGGGTAAGGGATTTAAATGAAATGAAAAGGCATCAGTACAGAGTTTGTACAGAAAACCTTTAATTGAATTCTCTGATGTCTCCCAGTTTTTCCTAACCATTTGTAAAAAAACCTATCATAATTTTTTCAAGAATTTTGTATAAAAGAAAACAGCTGCAAAATTTTATTTTGACAAATTTCATGATTCTAATTTGTTTTTAAATCAATTTTTTCCAGGTGGGCTTCCAGATTTTCCTTGTTTTTGTATATTTTTTTGTCAAATTTCCTGACCTTTTCGAAGAATAAATTTCTCAACTTTTCTCGGTTTTTCAGTTCCATACATACTCTGACTGATTAAAATTGTTACAATAAGAATTTAAATTTTAAATTTTATATATATACCTTGAAGACAAGAAAAGCAGTGTCATTCCATCTTGATAGATTTCTTTCCTACAATAAGGCATGATTTAGGAAATCTCTGACACTGCAGCTAGTTTGCTTATTGCAAGGCTTATTGTATTCCTCATTGCATATTATTTTCTACTGTTCACATAGGTGTTTTTTTGCCAGGTGGAGCGCCTTCTTATTAGTATTTTCAGGAACCCTCCCTCCTAGACAGTTTCCTCAGGCCAGTATGCTTATTTTTGAACAAATATGAGGGGAATTTCGCTCATCTCACCTCACGGTCCTTTATCTTGGACACCTTAAATTTACAAAAATATTCAGGTCCTAATTTTATTTTCAACTCTTAAAAAGTGCATAGAGGTAGGTATTAAAAACTGGACTTTCTCTAGCTTTACTGTAGAGAAAACTTAGAAATAAGTAAATGAGCCAAAGTGAGCAAAAAAAAATGCCTCACTATTTTTTTGTATGTTTTTATTCTTTATATATATTTTTCATTATAGTCCGTGAGCCCAGGCCTATGAAAATTTATGACTACCTCACTGTTGAGACTTTGTATGTGTTCTTCAAGATGTTCTAAGGGGTATTTTTAGAGACCTCTCCAAACTTAACTCTTAACTGAGCCCTTAAGTTAAGGTCCTTTCAACAGAATTTCTCGGAAATGTTTAAATTAGATAATATGACCATGTGTTTTAAATACTTATAAAGCAATCCTTGAAAAATCAGCTGTGAGGAGCTTAATTTAACTTTTCGATGCTATCAAGAGGGGCTTAATGACAAAATAATTTTTTTTGACAAAATGTTTGTCCATTTCTTGTTAAAAAAAAGTTACAAATTTAAGAATATATATGTTTAAAATGTCATCTGAATGGACATAAAGAATAAATATTATGCAAAGTCCGGCAAGGTCTTAACATGTATTTGTATGGTACCTAATTCCACATATGTTAGTGATAGTCAACTGAGTAGTCCACCCTTCAAAAAGGAAAAACATACTTATTTGCAGAGGAATAAAGGCGTATTTAGAGTTCTGTAAGGCAAGTGGTATGAGGTAAGATGCAAGGAAAATAAACAATAACAAATGCATGCTGCTCTTACTGCATACTGCTTGTGGCTTACGGAACACTTACTTTGTTTATATAGGCCTCTTAAAGCGCTTTTATATAAGAATGGTTTGAAAATGTTGTCATATAAACACCACTAAAACCGATTTAAGCACTAAATCGATTTTATTTGGAAGCGGTTTATCACTCAAAAGCCCATTCAACACCATTCTCAACTAAAAGGTCAGTTAAATCTTACTGCCTCAGTGCCCTTTAGCCTACTGTGGCTGCCATTTTTATAACCAAATTGACAAGTAAAACATAGATTTTCTGTCAGTTTGGTGTCAATATGGCATTGATCATAGGCCAAAGGATACTAAAATGAAAATGAGTTAACTGGTTGTTTTAGTTAAGAACAGTGTTGGCCCATTTTAGGGTTGTTATAAACACTTTAGTGCATTTCTTCTAATCTAAAGAAAATACTAAACCCTAGTCTTTCAAAAAATCTGTTGTTAATTAATTAATTAATTATGTTGTTTTATTTGTTTTTTCTTTAAACTGACATTTAATGAAGGAGATAACCCTCGAAGAAAGCGATTTTATTTAAAACCATCCTTATATAAAAGCGCTTTTAGGTGCGTATAAACGTAGTAACTGAGGAAAACAGCATATGCTTGCTATAGTTATGGAACTCTGAATACACCTTAAAATAATCTAAAAGGAAGAAATTTTCTTAAACTAAAAATGAGTACCTAACAACGTTGCCTAGTCACTTGTAGTTATTTCAAGGGGTAATTATGCAGTATACGGTTTTCTGCCATTTTTGATTTTTTATGAAAATTTTTTTATGGGGGCACCTACTAGGGTCCCTAGGACCCCAAATCCGCCTGCGCCCGTTGGTGTTTTTTGTTTTTTTTTTAAATTTTTTTTCACCAAAACAACCCAATCCAACACAGTCCAACCCAAAACAATGAAAAAAACACATTACAACCCCCCTCCAGGCACCCTTTTTTCTCTTTAAAAAAAAATCGGGCGCAGCCGGATTTGGGGCCCTAGGGACCCTAGTAGGTAATTATGCAGTATACGGTTTTCTGCCATTTTTGATTTTTTTTGAAAAATTCTTTATGGGGGCACCTTCTAGGGTCCCTAGGACCCCAAATCCGCCTGCGCTCGATTTTTTTTTTACGAGAAAAAAGGGTGCCCAGGGGGGGGGGTTGTAATGTGTTTTTTTGATTGTTTTGGGTTGGTTTGGATTAGGTTGGGTTGGACTGTGTTGGTTTGGGTTGTTTTAGTGAAAAACATTTAAAAAAAACCAAAAAAAAAACAAAAAAAAAACAACCGGCGCAGACGGATTTAGGATCCTAGGGACCCTAGAGGGTGCCCCCATAAAGAATTTTTCAAAAAAAAATCAAAAATGGCAGAAAACCGTATACTGCATAATTACCCTCTAGTGGGTGCCCCCATAAAGAATTTTTCATAAAAAATAAAAAATGGCAGAAAACCGTATAGTGCATAATTACCTTTCAAGGAAAAACCAAGGGAAAAACCCTTATAAAGACAACAATACTTATTCAAAAAATGTATAGTCAACCCAAGGTCTTACCTTAAGAATTTGCTTTCTTTTATTTTTTCTTGATCCATTGCATATTTTCGAAGTCTTTAAGCACACCAAGAGGCAAATAATGTACTACATTAGCAAAAACCGAGGCACAAATAGAAAAACTTATTGTTTTTGTCTGAAAAATAACACGCAGTCACATGGATCTAAAGGTTTATTTGTTTTAGTGAAAAACATTTAAAAAAAACCAAAAAAAAAAAACAAAAAAAAAACAACCGGCGCAGACGGATTTAGGATCCTAGGGACCCTAGAGGGTGCCCCCATAAAGAATTTTTCAAAAAAAAATCAAAAATGGCAGAAAACCGTATACTGCATAATTACCCTCTAGTGGGTGCCCCCATAAAGAATTTTTCATAAAAAATAAAAAATGGCAGAAAACCGTATAGTGCATAATTACCTTTCAAGGAAAAACCAAGGGAAAAACCCTTATAAAGACAACAATACTTATTCAAAAAATGTATAGTCAACCCAAGGTCTTACCTTAAGAATTTGCTTTCTTTTATTTTTTCTTGATTCATTGCATATTTTCGAAGTCTTTAAGCACACCAAGAGGCAAATAATGTACTACATTAGCAAAAACCGAGGCACAAATAGAAAAACTTATTGTTTTTGTCTGAAAAATAACACGCAGTCACATGGATCTAAAGGTTTATTTGCGCGGTGGTACCGTACAGCGGCGATAATGATGATAGCAAGGCAGGTTCGGGCTACAGCAACGAAGCGAAAGTAAAAAAAACTTATGTGCTTTAGCGGCGCGGAATGCGAAATCAAAATAAGTAAACTATCCCCAAATTGACCCGGTGCAAAAAAAGCTCTGGTGTCCCACTGTGGACAAAAATAAATAAACTCTCCGCGTTGCCATGGAAAACAAATGCAATGACGTAAATTTTTGCAAAAAAATCAGGTCGCCACGGTTAAATTGATTTCCCAATAGAGTTGTCGCGCACCTACTTACATGCTCTATGGCATGGTACTGTAACGAATTGTACAAGCTAAATATTAATACAGTAATAAAATCTATTTTAGGTTATCACATTTTTAGTTGTTTTTCAGGAATAATCCAGTTACCCCTATAAATCAGTTGTTGGCGTTAAAGTTTTATGTCTTTAATGGACACGAAATAATTTATTTGATATGAATATCTAGGAAATTTGCGACATTGCCAGCTCCTTTCTGCTGGCCCTGATTACCAAATCACAATTAGCTAATTTGAGTACAAAATCCTTTTGTGTATAGTACTGACTATTTAGCCGTGATTACATAGTTAGCCGTGATTAACTAACTACGAAAATACGTGAAAATGGTGCATACAGGCATTAGTCCGTACGAAACGAGTGGAATCAGCTGTTCTGTCATCGCATCCGTCAGAAAAGCGGTGCATCGTTCGAAACATGGCATGAACAATAAGTCAAAAATGTAGTGTATTTTGGCTTTGTTTCGAACGCGTTCGGAATACCGATAATGATGCGTTGAAATATTAGGGAGTTTTGGGTCAGGTTTTTTGTCAGTCCGTTATCCTTACCTTTATTCTGGGCAGGCGCAGTAGCGCTCTGTCAGGCTGTTACCTTTATTAAAGGTACCCACTGGCGCTAATTAAGGAGATTTTGGTCAAGCACTTTAATGGCAAATTTCGTTACTCTTATGGTTACCGTTACCGTGAATAAAGGTAACTTCAAGAGGTTAAAATAGAGCTTTTGAACGTAGTGAATCGTTTGGCGGTAAACATAACCTAACTTTTTTATTGACTTTTGTTGTTTTTTTGTCAAGCCTTTTTTTATTTGTTTTTCTGACCATATCATGAATGAAAATATTAATTTAGTGATAGGCCTGGGGATATCCCAATATAAATTTAGTCAGGCAAATGATTTTGCAAGATATCTTTGGTGGAGTAATAGAAGAAATCGAGCCTCTGCAAATTTACTTCTACTTACTCACCTGTTTATCAAAAAAAAAAAAACGGTAAAAAAGGCACCCCACTACTACCATAAACACGGTTAACAAAAAATAAAATCCAAATACACAAAATTTTTGTAAAATAACAAACTTTGATAACCTAAAAATCTAGTTGTCTTTTTAACGGTAAAGGTAGTCGCTATTCGACGCTAATTAGCGTCAGTGGTTACCTTTAATAAAGGTAACAGCCTGACAGAGCGCTACTGCGCCAGCCCCGAATAAACGTAAGGGTAACAGACTGACAAAAAACCTGACCAGAATCTCCCTATTTACTTTAAGTGTCTATTGTTTTCTGAAAGTTAAACCAATCCTATTTTGTAACTTTATTTTTAAAAATTCGTTACTTTCTTCGACTCATTTATTACAAAAGATATCGAATTTTGGAAAACCGCTTGCATTGTCTTGAGAATAAAAAATGTCATTATTAATTTTTAAATGAATGCCCTATTCATAAACTGTAGTTATTGTTCCTGTTCAACGTTGAGGCACTCCTAAAAATTGACACCTGTATCTGGTAGTAGCTCAAAAACGGGTTGACATATCGACGTGCAGTTTTCAATTCCCTCGAATTTGGAGTACCCTGTACAATGACGCGAGTTATGAAAATAAATATTTATTTTATTTGTAAAATATTTACTCAGATTTACCAAACTCAGGAAGAAAAACGGTTTTTGAACTACCTGTCATATAAAGCAAATGTAAAAGTTGTAAATCAGAGTAAATTTTTTCTAAAAGAAATAACTAAATATAAGTCAAAAGATCGAGCACCTAAAAATCAAGTTCAGTTGCGAAGATATTCCTGTTTTTCCAGGTTGTGGACACCCTGACATGTAGAAATAGGCTTGGTTGTTAAAGATTAAATTTAAAAAAAAACTGACTAAAACAAAATAAGTTCTGATAGTGCCCTATTTATAATACCATTGTTTAATACCGGGTTATGCGTTTACCTCCGCAACATAGGGATTTTATGCATTGAAAAAATATTCGTACTGTACCTTGATAAACAATAAAAGCAGTCAGAATAAAAACCACTGATATTGTCAGATTTTGTAAATTCTTTACTCTCGAGAAATTGTCAGGAAAATTTCATCTAAAAATGAACTACTTCAGAATAAGAAACAATATCGCAGACCATTTTGCGTTTCCCGACCGCTCAATTCCACGAGTTTCAACATTTAAAAAATTACCAGGAAATTACACTGTGCGAAGGTAAATGCATAAACCGGTATGGGAAGTTATACAACCTTATGGGCAAACCAATGGACATTTTTTTTGGTGCAAATCGTAAAACTTTTTTTAAATAAAATATCACTGAGAAAAATATCCACTAATCCTAAGTAAGAATTTATTAGCCCCAAGTAGAAACTTCATTTAAATCTGAGATAAGTGAACTGTCTTCTTAACATAAGTAAAAACTTTACTTACTGTAAGTGAAGTATCTAATTAACCGTTAGTAAATCTATAGTATCGCCAAACCAGTATAACTCCTAAAATATGGCTTTAAATAAAATAAAAAATATATTAGAAAGAAGTAAAACTCTCAGTCTTCTCTGCAAATTTAATCTTTAATTTTTTAAATTTTAGGACATGTTTCGGACTTAAGAAAATCCATCTTCAGCTAAAACAATAACATTGTATGAAAATTCAGCTTGGTAAACGTACAGGAAAAGAGTGTGAAGTTATTGGATTTGATTTTAAAGTTACATAAACCTACCTTAAAAAGTGAAAACCAGTGCCCTCGTACCACCTCAACCAAATGGGAGTACTTAAGTCTCTTGACGAATAGAGAAGGAAATTATTACATGATTTGACGTTTTGACGATGTTTATAATTTCCTTCTCTATTCGTCAAGAGACTTAAGTTTTTTTTCTTGCTAATTTTAAGAAGCTGCACTGTGAGAAGAATATGGACTATTTTTTCAATTTAAAAAATATAATAAATAATAAAAAAGCGACGCGCCGACGGAGTTCGAACCGACAACCTACAGGTTAATAGATCAATGCTTTATTCAATGTACCATGCGCTTATCAAGGAATAGGTTGAAACGGCGGAATATAAGCTTTTTGGCGGATTCTTATGGTCGACTGAAAAGTGTTAATCATGATTAAAGCTTAATCATGGAATTTTCGCGTTTGGCGGATATATATGGGGAAGCATCTCTAAACCAAGAATTACCGGTTATCGATTTTTTTAAAATAGAACAATGATGGTCGCAAATGGGATTGTCGAATTCTTATGATGGCAATACGTTGACAAATCATTATATGCATGCATTATTATTCGGATGAATATATTTTTCCGCATGATTTTTCAATATTTGTCCTTGGTAGAAAAATTCACTAACCCTAAGTGAATGGAAAGTTAAGTGAGTTGTCACATATTGGTAAGTAGATAAATCACTAAGGGTTAACAAACTACTAGAAAAATTCACTAACCCTAAGTGAAGAGAAAGTTAAGTGACTTGTCGCGTATTGGTAAGTAGATAAATCACAAGGGTTAACAAACTCGGGTCTAAGTAGGTGTTTTTACTTGCATCTATTGAATTCGTCACTTGGGGCTAATAGAAACTTCACTTACCACTAACAAAAAAAGCTAAGTAGACACAAGTGTGCGACTTATTTGGTCCAACGGTTTGGACCAAAAAAACTGTCAGCCTATATATTAAACAATGATAATACATAGTTACTTTTAAAAACAAAAAATAAAAGGTAGGAACTTACAAAATTTTAAGGCCCGTCAAATCCTGGAAATCTGTTTCATAAATGGCAGTGATGTTGTTTCCCTGGAGATCTCTGAAAATAAAAAAAATGCATTAAAAAAAACGTTTATAAAATCAAGAATTAACAGTTTAAATCTCTAAGGCAATCGGAACCTTTTACTAGCAAATACAAAATAGGCGAAAAAATTTGAAAACCCTACAAAACATAATAATAGCTATTTATGTATTTAGGTCATAAAGGAGCGTTTAACACCCGCGGCCTGGAAATAAAACCACGAGCTGCCAGGCGAAGGTTTTTACACGCTGAGGGTGTTAAACGCATTTTATTTTTGGAAAAAAAAATTTAAACGCATTTTATTTTTGAAAAAAAAAATTTTTATTTTTTTTTTTTGGTGTCAAAACCTCTCTAATAGTTTGACAATAGATAAATCATCAGTTGACAAATAGTTAAGTATTCGAAAGTGACCTGTTGTATGGTTATTTCTGTCATTCTCAATCAAGCAATCTGAGACACAAACAGTTGCTTGTCATTAGCAACCATATCAACCGTTTTTCTTGTTAAATATTTTGGAATTTGAGGAAAAAGTAATCCCTAGAGATATTTGGCCGCTGAAGAGGCGAAGACGAATCTTTTGCCGGCGAAATCAAGAAAACTATACGAAAAAACCTATAAAGATCATATTTTGTGGTGTACTGGTAAAAACATTCAGGAAAGCAACCTAATCGTAAAAGAAGACGCCTTACTAGCAGTCTTCAACGAAAAAGTAAAACAACACAAGCCATCTTCCCTATAGAGTTATTATAGCATGTTGAAGACCATCATTAATCTAAATCATAATGTTGATATTATTAAGTACCCAAAACTTATAGCATTTCTGAAGCGTAAGAGCGAGGGCTATAAGCCGAAAAAATCAAATATTTTAAGCAAAGAAGAAATCGAAAGATTTTTAATAAATGCTCCTGACGAAGTATTTTTATTAGTAAAAGTTAGAGGTAGATGACATTCAGGACCTTCAAGAGTCCCTTTTAGTTACCATCAAAGAAACAAAAAGGAAAGTGGACCGCATGTTTATGGTAGTGGATGGGAAGGAAACCTTGTCAAGCTTTTAGTCCAACCAAATTAAAATAAAAGACAAAAAATTTTTTAACAGCAGTTTGATCACTGGAAATGATAAAGGGGCTTTATATAAACGTTTTAAAAGAAAATGCGTGAGTGGGGCTTTTACGGGGTGGATTTGATGGGGGGAAAGGAGGAGAAAAATTGTATTATTGTAGTTTCCGGCAAAACTGAACGTCATAGAGTAAAAACTTCAATGCAAAAATTGTAGACGGTGCAAAGATCTACAACTTTTGTAAATGTCACTTTTTCACATAACCTCAAAATCTTCGAGAAAAATGCGAAAGATCGTAATATTTTTATTTTTTCGTTTCCTCAAAAATAATTGTATTTTCACAAAACTTTGCCAAAATATACCCCTCTGTATCTTTAATGCCTACAATTTTTTTTAGGTAAAAAAGTTTAACAGTTTTTACGATATTAATTTTTTTCTGTCCAAATCACTTTTTTTCAATCAAAAACTCTACTCAGGAAAATTCTCGCAGTATTTTTTTCACGTTGCTCATTTTTTTTGTTTTGACATTTGCTTTTTGGTAGGATAAGAAAAAATTATAGTTACAATTAAAAAACATGCTCAGAATTCAAAAAAACAAATAATGGCTTTTGCAACAACGAATTTTTCAGCAATTGTTGATAATTTCCTTCGATTAAAAAAAAATCAACAACTGATTACAACATCTATTTATAGAGAAAAAATACAAAGGAGACGGTATTTAATTTACTACGTTTATACGCGCCTAAAACCGGTTTTATATAAGAACGGTTTTAAATAAAATCGCTTTCTCCTTAATTAAAATCGTTTTCTAACAGCTGATCGATGTACTGTCAATCCTCTTACCTTACAGTTTCTCATAAATTAAAACATATATATTGTTATATTAAAAAATCCTTACATTACATTTTTTTTAAACGCAAATGAAACCACTGAGTTAACAATTTTTTTTCCGGTTTAATATAAAATTGTTTAAAAGCGCTTTGTTTAAAAGCGCTTTAAGAGTACCGTATAAACAAAGTAGTTTTTTGTGCAGTATTGCTATTAATATCTTATTTCGATTAGTAAAGTGTCATACATAAAAAAATTGTTTGTCTATTCTAGCTATTGGTGTATTTTTTACCTTATATATAGTTAGATTTAAATCTAAATTGTAATTTTTATGTTTCCAAAAATAGTATATTTTTCTAAATTTTTACAATGGATATTTATGTTACTGGCTCACGAAAAATCGTAAGGTAATCTATTAAGCTGGAATTGCAAAAGCAATTGTCGTTTTCAATATTAATTTATTTTTAATTTCCAACAAGAAGCTAAAGTTTTGAGCTATTTCCTTCCAACAATTATTTCGATAGAAATAGAAAAAATACGCTTCTCATATTATCCTGATTTAAACAGAGTTTACAAAAAAAGGTAATAAAAAAGTTTTTTTAAGGAAAGCAGTTTCGATAAAAAAAATACATATATTCTAAAATGATCAAAAAAATGAGTAATGTCAAAAAATTCTACTCAGGAAAATTCTCGTTAAAATTAAAAAATTAATAAATATTGAAAACGACAATTGTTTAATATAAATATCCATTTTAAAAATTTAGAAAAATATACTTTTGAAAGCAAAAATCGGAATTTGAAATAATTTATTAAAAAAATGGCTTATTCATTTTATTTCTTAATTTTTTTTACATAAAAATTACATTCATATAGACACAGATTTTAGATTTAAATTTATTTAAAAGGAAAAAAAATAATTTTAAATAATATATGAATAAAATAAAATTTAATTGTTAAAATAAAATAAAAAATAGGTGCACCAATCGATTTTACGACAAACAATTTTTGTTTATGTATGACACTATTAATCGAAAGAAAAAGAGAAATAAAGAAAAATAAAGTTTTAAACAAATGACGGGTTGAAAATGTTTGTCCGAGGGATATCATTAGAACAATTTTAAATACTAAATCAATTTTATTTTAAACCCGAAAAAAACTGTTAACTTAGTTGTTTTATTTTCGTTTAAAACAAATGCAATATAAGGTTTTTTTAATATAATTATATATATGTTTTAATTTTTGGTAAACTGTAAGGTAAGAGGATTGACAGTACAACGATTTTAATGAAGAAGACAGCGACTTTATTTAAAACCGTTTTTATATAAAACCGGTTGTAGCCACGTATAAACTAAAATTTTTTTCTCGCTAAATGAGTTAATCCAGTCGATCTATTTATTGAGCACTTCAGAAAATATCAAGCTTTGAGACCAACCAACCATCACATAACATAAGGGATTTTTTGTGTACTATAAAAACAATAAATGCTCCAGGCAAGTTGTTGGTGTAAATACTTTTGGGGAGTTGCCTAAAAAAATAGCCAAATTTTTGAATTTGCCTGATGCTGAACAATTTACAGGACATTGCTTTCGAAGAACCTATGCCACCCTGCTCGCCAAAGCTGATGAAAACATTACGAATATTAAACTGTACGCAGGATGGAAGTCGACGAAAGTAGCGGAGAGGTACATCGAACAAACCAGAAGTTCCAAACAAAAAAATGCAAAAAAATTATGTCAGGGACAACTAACCAACAGCCGTCTTCATCTTGCTATGGCAGTTATGAGATCACTATTCCAGATCTTCCACACACAGTAACCACAGCTGAAAGAGAACCAAACGGAAATCGCTTAGCAGCATTGCCATTGTCAGTTCCATCGACAGTTCGATTATCCATAAATATTTTTTACTATAGCTAATTTTATTGTTGCGTTCGTTTAATAAAAATTAGTGAAACAAAAATTTGCATTTTTTCGTCTACAAATTCAAGAAAAGAGTATTACAAAAAACTATAGAATGGCACTTAGTCACCGGAATAATTTTATTTTGAGTCATTTTGTGTCCTTAATTTTTTAAAGAGTTGGTTTCGTTGGTTATGATTTTATTAATTTTCTCATAGTTTGTTAACTATACAACGATTCACAAAACTCTTTACACACCATCACCTAGAAATTGAAAGCTTCAAAATGAAGGGTTCATATTTTTGTACCTCAAAAAAACAAAAAAGTTATCTCCAAAAATAAAAATAATTTTTAAATATCTGATATTTATAAAAGGACAGATATTTTTAAGTGGTCGTTTTTTCATTTCCAGTACGTTTTCCATAGAAAAAGACAACTTTGCAAAAAAATCACAAACTTATATTAACCTCAAATTTGGTTCCGTTTACAAAAACAAAAATCATGGACAATCAATGGCGTCAAAAAAAATAGCAGCATCAAAAATATTTTTTGCTAAAAGTCAAGTAGCGCTCCTTTTCTCTATTGGTTTACCGGATGTGGCTGGGGTTTGCTGAGGTTGGGTCGAGTTGAGTTAGATTCGTTTGGGTCGGGTTGCAGTGAACTGTTAAAAAAATCTGTTTCCAACGAAGAAAAATAAATAAGGTTAAAAGTTACGTCACGTGGTTTAAAGCACCAATATCAAGGAGTCATACTATGTTGGGAATTTGGAACCTTTGGTTGCACTAAAACAAAATTATGATTGTTTTCCACAAACCAAAACTACACTTTTTTGCACTCGACGCGCGTTTCGCTAACAACGTTAGCATCATCAGGAGACGATAAACAATGTTTATATATTATTATTGTTTATCGTCTCCTGATGATGCTAACGTTGTTAGCGAAACGCGCGTCGAGTGCAAAAAAGTGTAGTTTTGGTTTGTGGAAAACAATCATAAGGAGTCATACTTTACTTTTAGCATCTCGTTCGTGCAAAAATGCGTCGACCGTTCTATTCAAGGGAAAGGAACTGTCCAAGATTTATAAAATCTGAAAAATGAAAATCCTTAAATATTTTGGTATTCAATCGAAATTTTCGACTTTTTTAAGTGTAAATAAAAAAGTGTATACATATATTTTCGATCAGAAAAATGACAACAATAAATTAAAAATATAAACAATAAGTATATACAAACTCACTCTCACACGCACACAAATCTAAACGCAGAAAATTTCCTCCTCTCCTTCCACCTCCCGGAGGGTGCCCATCGCCGAAGCCGCATTCACCCTCTGGATCGCGAGACTTATACTCTGGGTTATGAATCCATGAGACTGGTGAGAAGATATTTTGTAGGCAAGGTCCATAAGTCTCGATTGCAAAGGGCACAAAAATAAAGCGACCTAATAGTTCACCATATTTTTTACGTTTTTTGTCCTCCGAAAGAGTAGAAGCTGCACCAGATGATTTTGAAGTTTTGTCTAAATAAAATTTTGCTAAAGTGTGTGAACAAGTTGCATATCAGTGAAGTTGTTTAACGTGTTTCCATGGGATTAAAGTCCTCCCATCCACGCGTTTTTCATCATTGCGACAAACCCCGAGAGGCTCCAATAAGGTAGGGCAACCCGCTGAAATCAGAGCTCTGGGGATGACATTAATCTGCAGCTTAGCCCATGAGAGCCATAAATATCTGCTGTTTTGCCGCAAATGCAGGTATGCTCTCCAGACACAGGCAGACCTAATCTTAACGCAGTTGAAATACGAAATGTATTGATGGAAGGGCATTGAGCCATGAACTGCTCTCTGGGGCTTGGAGAGCAAGAAGACGTGCTTTTTCTTGACTTGTTTCAGCTGAACATATTAAAATGTTTTTACGTATTTCCATAATTTGATGATCGAAGTAATTTTGAGATTTTTGAATTTCTTCAGGAAGTGGATTCTCAAGATTGCACAGAAATATCCGTTTTAAAAAACAGTTAATCAAGCCAATTGAAACGTAGACATAAGATGGTAAAATAGTTATAAGAAGGTCAGAAACATTATACACTCACCTTAAAAAGGCAAATATTAAAAGAGTAACAGTTTATAGGCAATATGCTTTTTAACCAAGAATTTGAAGAGATTTGGCAATTAGATATTTCTTGGACTAGATTTTGAGCGACGTTATCAAACTTAGAAAAGGTTTAAGTGATTTTCTAACAAGGTGAGCATCTAAGTAAATAAGACATGCGAGGAATTCCCAACGATTTTTTTAGTAAAAAAATATGCTGTATGAGAATCTAGTATCTTTAACGTGTTTCCTAAATTATTTAAGAAACTAACTTTTTTATTTATATTTGATTCAGTTGCAGAGAGTGATTAACTGCAACCAAGTAGATTAAACTCATTTAAAGGTATTTTTAATAGATTTGAAGCAAAATTTAAAAATTTAGAAGTTATTGTCGAGGAATAATTTTGGGACATTACAGATAAGGCGAATTTGTCAAAATTTAAATATAGGCCAAGTTCTTTCCTAGAAGATACTAATTTTTTAAAGTTATCTAAAACATTATTGGGATAACCTGCAAGAGTTCCATCATCTAGATACCATAGGTTAAGTTCCGAGTTCAGGGTAGAAATAAGAGGTTGAATGGTTAAACCAAAAAGGGGCGGTCCAAGAGGATCGCCTTTTTGAACGCCTCTTTGAGAGACAATGTTCTGTTCGCCCATTGTATATGGTTCGCCGTAACATAGAAGTGAATTTTCGCCATAGCACTGTGAAACAAAATTATAAAAATTTGGTAAATAATCCTTGACTCTTTCGAGAATGACATTTCTATGTACCATATTGAAAGCGTTAGCTACGAGGGTGTTGCAAGTAGCCTCTGATTGCGTGAGCCGCTGCTTCTGCTTCACACGTTGTTCCGAATCCGAGTTGGTGTGGTTTGAAAAGATATCCTAACTTTTTGTAGGCTTTAGAATTTAGTTATATTTTTCAAATTGAGATTTTAAAATTTCCACAAATAAGGAGAAATGAAGCTGTGTATTAGACATCATTAGTTAGCTGTGATTGGAATGCTAAGGATAAAGAAAGATATAAGCCCTATAGGGCTTTTAGCGGCTAAGAATAAATAAATATATAACATTTAGGTAACTGAAACTTTCTTGCTAGGTAGAGTTTGGTTCTTAAAGGTACTTTTACTCCATATAACTATTAGGTATATAAAGACCTAGGATGCGAGAAAGTCGTAGCGTAGCGTATAAATTTTTGCATATTTTAGAGGCCTGTGTGTTTTTTAGGATTAATAAAGCATTTAATTAGTTCGACTTGTTTAAATCAGGTGTTTGTTAACACACAGGGGGGTGTGTTTGAAAATAAAAGGTGATGGTAAGGTGAGGGTAGGGTAAGGTAATGTTTGTAACATCATAAAAAATCAGAGGGTGACCCTGGGGAGAATATTTCTTTAAATTTTTGAACGTGGGTGTTGAATTTGTTTTAAAAACTAATTTTGTTTCAGTTTACGCGAAGAGTCCATTATCCATTCGAATTGCTCCAAATATCATTATTTTTGTGTAAAATACAGTTTTTGTTCATCCAGACCAAAAACGTAGACAAGAAAAACACACTTTTTCTGTTAAAACGCTTTTGCGCAAACGCGTGTAACTTTTACTCAGCTCAAGACCCCGAGCGATCATCTTATTGATTTTCAAACGGAGGTGTATAACGACATTACTTCCACCTCATTTTCGAACGATTTTGGGCTAGCCCTTGGGTAACAATTTTCAAACGCACCCCCGGTATGGAGTTTTAAATATTGTGGTGTTTTATTATTATTATTACTGACATGACATTGTTTTTGCTTATTAGTTTTTTCAAAACTAGAAAAAGCTGTTTAGATGCACGTAACCTTTAAGTAAATCTTAATATAGTGTTCCGTTATTATCAGGTGTTTTTAACTGTATCGCGACTTAAAATTGCAAGTTTCAGTATAGTAAAATTTAAGGAATTAGTACCCTTAAATCTGTCCCAACTTTAGTAAAAAAAAAACCGTCACCTAGCGGTTTCTGAGCGATAGTGCTATCTGTAAAAAAAACCACAGGGTTTTTAGTAATAGAAATTATTAAGTAAATTTCACAAAAAATGTTGGTTGGGTGGGTATAAATAACTATATCTAAGGCTATCGTCAAATTCCAAAAAACCATTTAGACATTAAATTATGTGTATACAATTTATTTAATTTATTAATCGCTCCATTTAACTGCTTAATTTAGAATTCATTAACTGCTGGGGATAGACTAAAAAGGTCCTTTTTACCTACTTTTAGGTAGTAGTTCTTGACTGACTTAAAGTTATTTTAAATCGTTTAAATATGTACTAATGAATGCAATTAGGTTTTATTCAACTGCGAGCCTAAAGAAAATAGGAACTGTATTTTTTTTCCAATTGATAACCCGTTCCAATCAGATTATAAGAAGTTTTCCAGTTACCTAATTAAAATATAGTCACAAAAACCTCTCATTATATACATACCATCGGCGTACTACCTATATCGATGATACAAACCTACCCATTCGTGTTATATGGCACATAAAACAAGAAAATATAATACCTAATTTAAAAAACTTCAATTACTACCTTGGCATAAATAAAATTCCATCCATCAAATAAAGTCGCAAATCCAAATTCTCTCATTACCACTCTAATTTGCATGTTTTAATCGCTTTACAGTGTAGGTAACACATTTTAATTTTCGAAAATTTTCGCATAATTGACATGCCCTATGGAACGTTGCCGAAAATTTAACCCAATAATATGTATTATTAGTGCAGATACAGGCAGGACAAAGAACGACCTTGATTAGTCTTCGTTAAAATCAAGTTTAACAAACCAACTGTTATACTCAGGTTTCACTTAACCGATAGTTTGTACATGACATATGGTTAACACAATACGGCAACATAATGCATGCCTTGGTCCCAACTGCGCTACAGGGACTGAGCCAATTTGCACCCAAAAACCGAACTATTTAAGTCAAACATTCGTTCTGTAGTTTCTTAGTTTTTATGGCTTAGCCAATAATCCTTATGAACAAATCCTGTCACTTTGACAAAGTGAACATTATTATATATACTTTTATAATTTATTTATTTAATATTAATGTACAATTACAGATGATGTTCTTTTATCCAATTAGTACATAGTCCTAAAATTAAATTGTGCCTAACTAAGAATAAATTACAATTTATACTATATTTTTTTCATCCTATTGAGCGATCTAATGAGTATTAATGTACTTCACATTTTAAAATGCTAACCAATTGAGAGCACAGGTAAATTTAATAAGTTTATAGTTATTTTGTAAAAACATAAAGAAACAAAACGTTAAAAAGGAAAAATAGATTGGGCAACACATTTAAAATCGTTTAAAATTACATATAATTTTACATACAATATCACATACTATCACGCTGAAGTAAAGTTTTCTTTAATTTACGTTTAAAAGTATAGGCTTACAATCTATATTAAAATCTTGCGGAATATATTTATTAAATAGGGACATCAAACGATTACTCACACAATTTATACCTATGTTTGTTCGGCTTTTATTAACATAAAAAGTAGTTTCCCGTGTAGTATTATATACCGGTATTCTGAAATTTAACATAGCTAACAGAGAAGAACAATCAACATTATTAATTAAAATGTTGTGCATAAATGCCAAAGATAAAAGTACTCGCCTTGATTCTAAATTTTTAACCTGTCTTGATATAAAAGATTGTTTCTTGGAACATGTAATTTACACAATAAAATCTTACAAATCTTTTATGAATTTTTTCAATTTTTTGTTTATATTCACTATAAAAAGGTGACACAATAATACTCCAAGACACCTCTTACTAGCGAGTAATAAAGGCCTCTATATCGAAGAATTCGTAGCACTGTCTCATCACAAATCGTGCCATTCTGTATGCTTTTGAAGTAGTTTCATTGATATGGTCATTAAATGATAATTTGTGATCAAACAGTACGCCAAGATCTCGCACCGGGTTAACTCTCAATATTTTATTTCCTTTTATGTAATAATCAAACAAAATTGGGCGGATCTTCCTGGAGAAATAATTACTTTGCATTTGTCAATATTTATTTCGAGCTTATTTAGGGCACACCAATTTACTAAATTATCTACATCAATCTGCAGAGCAGAGCAATCTAATTCTGAGTTGATTGCCATATAAGTTTTTTTATCATCTGCAAATGTTAGGCAATTACATGCTTTTAAAACATACTTTACATCATCCAGATAGATGTTAAACAGTATAGGACCCAGATGGGACCCCTGAGCAATACCTGAGTGAACAATTATGTCTGTCAAAATTTCATTATTGAAACGCTTATCCAGGTAAGACTGCAGACAGGAATGGAAGGGTTTACCCACCCCATATAAGCAGAGCTTGTCCAATAACAATTCATGATCAACTCGATCGAATGCTTTTTTAAAATCAAAGTAGATGCAATCAACCTGACAATTTCCATCGACAACCCTAGCCAGATAGTCTGCAAGGATACTCAAATTCGTTTGGCAGGAACGAGAAGTCATGAATCCATGTTGTGATTCTGAAATAACTCGTCCAAATGCAAAACTCAATTCGTCAGCCATCATTAACTCAAATATTTTTGCGATACAGTCAAGTCCCGAAATCGGGCGGTAATTGCTAACATCACATTTATCGCCACCCTTGAATATTGGGGTTAAGAAAGCTCTTTTCCAGGTGGAAGGAAAGTAACCATTATTGTGACAAAGCTGAAACAACTGACTTATTGGCTAAGATAAAGACGGACTACAGTTCTTATAAAACACGGGTAGCTGGTAGACCAAGAACACAGCTATCTTTTCCATTTGGTCTTTTACTTTTTTTCCAAATTTCTGGTAAAGTCTTGATGCAAAAAAGGCCAATAAAATTGTCCATTCTTGCAGAATTTCAAACTGCATTTTTTTGTGAGAAAAGTGTAGATGCCACAAAAAAGTTACACATACATAAGATTCTATACAATTTTCAAAAATTCGTTATGAAAAAATTTTTTAATGAATGGCTCATAGAATTCTAAAACACCAATTTTTGCAAATTTTGAAATATTAAAAAATTTTATAGTTTTGTAATGACATTCGGGAAAAAAACTTTGAAATATAAATTTGACAAGTCACTTAAAACAATAACAAACAATTGCACGGGACAACTAGTCACTTTAGAACTTTAAGACCCGCGTGCATAAAAGGCGTGCGTTAAAGTACTTCTTCACGCTTGAAAATGCGGCCGTTAAATTGCAAATAGCTTACGTTACAAAGCCGGGAAATGGTCCATTAAAGTACAAGTCTACTTGTTCACGGATAAGGCGACGAAGGAGCCAAGTCCGGGATTTCTAGACACTAGTTTAAGAACGTTTAATAACATTTCACGGCCTTGTATTTTACAACGTTTTCTTTCTTATATTAGGGTATTAGGGTTTACACCTCTTATATTGTAAAGATGCCACAGTATTACATTTAAACAAAAAAAAAATACAATATCTGATTTGCTGATAAAAGCAATCGTATATTTTCATACTTTTTATCAGTGCACAAACGCTTTCATCGCTTCGGCTGCAGCCTCGTTGATGTCCAATATTTTTAAATTTTGGAAACTTTCAGAAATCTTGACAGTGAAGTTGTTTCTAAGTATATCACTTGTTATCCAGTACTATGACAACCAACTATTAATCAGTGGCGCATCGAAGGGGGAGTTTTAGGGTTAACCCTCCCCCCCCCAGAAGCCGGGTTACAATTGGTACAATCAAATAAAAGCAGAAATAAAATATATAGGGAATAAAATACAAGACAGAAGGGAAGGAAAAATTTTCTATTAGTGCAAAGTTTAAAAACTGCACTAATTTTTTCTTCCTTTCTGTATTCATATAAGTGCACGCAACCAAGCAACCCTCTCATTAAAATAAAAGAGCCTTAACTTTAACTTTTTACAAAAATATTTAAAAAATCATTAATTGCAAAGTTTTTCGTCTGCGGCGCTGTAACACCTTTCATTTTTACGATTTCGTGTCAAAATGGTCTTTTTAATATCCATATACATTTTAAGTGTCATTTTCGCAAAAATTTTCGCCTGCAGCGCATTTTAGCATTTTTACAAACAAATTAACTCAAATTCCCAAAACCCCATCAATATTTACAATTTTAGTTTAATTTTAAGACAAAAATTGCATTTTAAGTGATATTTTCTCAAAAAATTTACATTTGGTTTCCTTGTATTAATTATGGTCATATTTTTACTTCAAATTAAGTTTTTTTGAATAGAGCTTTCCATTCTGTTTCCAAAAATTTTAAATAAAATGACAAAAACTTTTAAATAAGAGAAATGATTTAGACAAAGAATCACCGAATATCCGTTTTCTTGTTTAACTCATTGGTCTTATCCCAGCAAACACGGTTCCCTCGGGCCTTCGTCGGCTCGATGTCGATTGCCGAATTTGCCATCATTGGCACGACGTTGATTTACGACATCGGACCAGCAGTATTTTTTCTCCGCTTTGCGATGTTGGCCCAATATATGTTTGCCGACGCAGCGTTAGACTTTAGCCCGCCGTCGGACCAATGGTAAATTTTACTTTTTGCTGATATCGGCATACCGTCGCCGTACGATTAAGGTCCGATATGGTTTAACCACATGGTACCGACCATCCGCCCATAAAGCTGCCTAATTTGGTCGGTCTAACGTAGGCATGCAAGCTGGTCTCGGCCCGACATCGGCGATTGACGAAGTCGGTGGTAGCTTAAAGCGGTCCGACAATAGTAAACCGCAAAGGTCCGATAATGGGTGGATAATAAGGCCCCACATCAGCCTCTCAAAGCAGGCCGACGTCGGTGATTGACGAAGGTCCGTCGGTGGTTGCTTGACACGATCCGACAATGGCAAACTACAAAGTTTCGATAATGCAGGTGCTTAACCAGTCAGACTGGTTTAAGTGGCAGAAGAGGTGATTCTTGTAGAGAAGTACCACCATCTTGTCAAGTCCGCATTCTAGTTTTGAAATAACTTTGCTCATTATATACAGGGTTCCTAAGCAAATGCTTAGGGGGCTCAGCAGCCGTGTATAAGACGCAGACAAACGGAAAAGCACATTAGGCAGAAAAGGATGGGCATGGGGCGATGTTGTCACTACATCTTACACGTAGTAAATCCATTCCAGGTTGTTGTTTTCTAATGTTTTACATTTTCATACCTTTAGGACTGGAATAAAAATTGTTTTTGCTCGACTTTAATACCACACTGATGAAAGATATCGTAAAAAAAATATTTTTCGGCTTTTCATTTTGTAACCATTGTCCTTACGCACTGTTTACATGCTGGGGACTGAGATACATGTAAATGCCCAACCTAAAGCGTTCATACACGGCCGGAGAAATCGACTGAGATATTTCCGTAGAAACTTTATCAAGCAAATAGGACGCCTTCGAACGTCCAACCCGGGTTTCGCACTTTGATTCGAAATCAAAAAGGAGGAACAGTCAGATGTGGGGCCGTGCACAAATTACGTAACGGTGATTTTACCAATTTTTGACCCCCTCCCTATGTAATGTTTTGTAACGGTTTGGCACTCCACTCCCCTAATATTACGTAACGATTTCAAGACCACTACCCCCCCCAAAAAAAAAACTTTTCACTTATTTTCATTCCAAATTTTCCCAGTTTCACACAAATGCAAACGCTGTCGAAAACCCCCCTCCCCCCTACGTAACGTTTTGTAACCCCCCTCCCCCCTATGACCATTACGTAATTTGTGCACGGCCCCTGTAGTCCCAGTGGAGGAGGGCGAGAAAATTGATATTTTTTTCTTAAAAATTATACTCTTTAGACCTATTTCTTTGCGTTCCCGAAATTACGTAATTTTTGAAAAAAAATTGTAAGCGTCGCCATTTTTATTTCGTGCTTTGTTTTTCTAACATTTTTGCGTTCGGCTAATTAAATTGAAAAATTTTTACCTGCGGCGCCCTTTATCTTCTCACTCGAAACCAAGATCCCCCGTTTTAGGAAAACTGATCCCGTCTCTGTTTCTAAATTTTTTCGAATAAAAGTAGAGTATGACCATGGGGGAAATAATTTTTTTCTACGGTATGACGAAAATTTCGAGAAAGTTGAAGAAAAAAATAAAAAAAGTGGCAGAGCTCAAGTTTTTCGTAAAAAAAAAATTTTTTTGTAAAGAAACAGAGCAAAATAAATCTTTTCACCCCTTCTTGGGTGTTACAAATATTGGCAGCCCCTTATTTTTCGCTTTTACCCTCCCGCTAGTTTTGAAGAATTGGTTCGCTACATGTTTCGAGATCATGTCATAAAACACCTCGAAAATATCAAATGTAGTGTAGGGGCAGCTTTATTTAAAATCAATAATATCGCAAGCAAAAAGATCAGCAGGAAAAACAGCGACGTTTAATGATTTCTTTGGCTGCTAGTGCTAGCTGCAAGGTTTGGCCGTTTCCGGATAGATGTCACTAGTAGAACAGAATGGAAAGAAATTTAATTAAAAGCGAAGATATTTCTTTCCAATGTTAACAACCTCACGAGTTTATCGCTCAGTATCGTAAATAATGGACCCTGCCGCCTTCTTTAAGCAAGAAAAAGTTGTGGTTTCGACCTGAAAACATCTAGTTTTTTCTCGATCATCTCATGGTGTGGCCGCCATCTAGCGGAATTTGCAGACATCTTGTCAACGGTTATTATTGCAACTATGATTTATGCTCACAATGAAAGAGTGGCGACAATTTTTTTCTCATGAAAGCAGTCCGGAGATAATAACAAACTGGCACCATTGCTCAATATACCTGTTTCTTTTGTGCGCGCAGAACTTTCTATGCCATTTCTGTTTGATTTATTGAAATCCTATCCCTAAGGAAAATCTTAGGAACCCTTTATATAATATTATCTTCCACTGTACAGGAAACATAGTGATATTAGCGCCATCTCTACATACTAGGAAGAAACTATTACGCAGTTTAAAAATTTTAGGTGACGTAATCGGACCATCGTCAGTTGCCGATTCTCGACCAACCAAACAAAGTTCAAATCGGACCATTGTCGGCCCTAAAGCAGATAAAGTGGTCGTCGGCATAAAGTCGACTATAGTAAATCGGGCCATCGTCAGTTGCCGAGTCTCGACCGATTAAACAAAGTTCCAATCGGACCATCATCGGCCCTAAGCAAGAAAAGGTTTGCGTTGGCATAACGTCGACTTTATTAAATCGGGCCATTGTCAGTTGCCGATTCTCGACCGATTAAATAAAGTTCCAATCAGACCGTCGTCGGCCCTAAAGCAGATAAGGTGGACGTCGGCATAAAGTCTCCTATAGTAAATCGGGCTATCGTCAGTTGCCGATTTTCGACCGATTAAACAAAGTTCCAATCGGACCATCGTCGGTCCTAAAGTGATGTCGGCATAAAGCCGACTGTAGTAATGTGGACCTCTGTCAATTGCCGATTATTGACCGAAAACTGAAAATCGTAATCTGTCCAACATCGGGCCAACGTGTAGCCGCCGTCACACTGTCGACGTTGTCCACATTGGCCCGATTCAATGCCGACGATTTGTGTTTGCTGAGATGGAGATGATTTTCCCATTTTATTTAAAAACCGTTAGAGAAAAGAGTAGCATATTAGGTGTTTTTGGAAACAGAAGGAAAAGCTCTATTTTTCCAAATATACAGAGTATCTCATTTAAAAAAAGGATCGTCGCCGCCCTATCTCCGCCTCCCTAATGACGAGTGCGATGATTAGCATCGAAAAAGATATTTTTTTGTAAACCATCTAACCATGTAAAATTTTACTTTCAACTTTTACTTCAAAATTTCCAGCACATTATTCTCAAAATTTTAAAGTTGCTATTTTTACAATTTTTAAAAGGGTAGTTCCAGAGAAATTGATAAAGTTCGTGTGTGTGTGTGTAAATAAACAAGAGTATGTCTATAGTAAAGTTTTACGTTATATAAAAATAAAAAAGACATGCCATCCCTTTAATAGTTATTTATGTATCTAAGTCATAAAAGAGGCGTTTAACGCCCGCGGCGTGGAAATAAAAACATGAGCCGCCAGGCTGAGGGTGTTAAACGCATTTTATGACTGAGATACATACAATGTTTTATGCACAACCGCATGATTTTTGGAAAAAAATATTTTAATCTCTCTAATATCTTGACAATAGATAAATCACTAGTTGATAATTAGTTAAGTATTCGCAAGACCGTTCTCAACTAAAAAACCAGTTAACTCATTTCCGTTTTAGTTTTCTTTGGCCTATGATCGGTGCCATATTGACACCAAACTGAGAGAAAACCCATGTTTTACTTATCAATTTGGTTATAAAAATGGCAGGCACAGTAGGCTAAAGGGCACTGAGGCGGTAGGAGTATAAAGATTATGTTTTGTGATGTACTGGTAAAAACATTCCGGAAAGCAACCTAATCGTAAAAGAAGACGAAAAAGAGAAACAACACAAGCCGTCTTCCCTATGGACTTATTATAGCATGTTGAAGACCACCATTAATCTAAATCATTAGTAAGTACCCAAAACTTATAGCATTTCCAAAGCGTAACAGCGAGGGCTATAAGCCGAAATAATCAAAAATTTTAAGCAAAGAAGAAATCGAAAGATTTTTAATAAATGCTCCTGACGAAGTCTTTTTATTAGTAAAAGTTGCCTTAATTTTTTGAATATGTGGGGCGACCAGGCGCGAGGAATTATGCCACCTAGAGGTAGATGACATTCAGGACCATCAAGAGTCCCTTTTAGTTACCATCAAAGAAACAAAAACGAAAGTAGACCGCATGTTTATGGTAGTGGATGGGAAGAAAACCTTGCCAAGCTTTATTGGGCTCTTTAGAAAATATCAAGCTTCGAGACTAACCATCACAGAACATAAGCGATTTTTTGTGTACTATAAAAACGATATATGCTCCAGGCAAGTTGTTGGTAAAAATACTTTTGGGGAGATGCCTAAAAAAATAGCGAAATTTTTGAATTTGCCTGATGCTGAACAATTTACAGGACATTGTTTTCGAAGAACCTCTGCCACCCTGCTCGCCGAAGCTGATGAAAACATTATGAATATTAAACTGCACGCAGGATGGAAGTCGACGAAAATAGCGAAGGGGTACATCGAACAAACCAAAAGTTCCAAACAAAAAATTGCAAAAAAATTATGTCAGGGACAACTAACCAACAGCCATCTTCATCTTGCTATGGCAGTTATGAGGCCACTATTCCAGATCTTCCACACACAGTAACCACAGCTGAAAGAAAATCAAACGAAAATCGCTTAGCAGCATTGCCATTGCCAGTTCCATCGACAGTTCCATCATCCATAAATATGGCTAATTGCTCTAACTGTATTTTTAATTTTAAGTTTGAATAGTTTTTGCGTTCGTCTAATAAAAATTATTCAAACAAAAATTTGCATTTTTTAGTCTACAAATTCAAAAAAAGACTATTACAAAAAACTATAGAATAACTGCTTTTCATAAATAATTAAAAAAGCCCCTAAATTTAACACCTGCGGGCCTTGAAATAAGTTTTTAGCGCCGGCGGGCGGTAAAGTACTGTTATAACGCCCACGGGCGTTAAAGTGCTTTATTGCGCCCTAAAATGCGGGGGTTAAAGTGCACTTTGACGCCCGGTTGTGCATAAATATATTTTTAACTACAAAACATTTCATTATTTTTTCTTTCTTTTATTTATCAAAAGCATGTTTCTTTTTACGGCTTTTAAGAAAACTCAAAATAAAAATTTATTTTGTAAAAAAAACAATTGTTTTCCTCTATTTTATTATCAGTCCCCTTTGCTTCATGTATTTGAAAGAAAATGCAATAAAACATGGCAAACAAATAAAGTCCTTTTGTCAGTATCGAATATTGGTTAGTGTACGAAAGAATGAAGAATGTATTGTAACTTTAAGAAACTCTGTGCTTTGAAAGTCAATAGAGTAAAAATCATTGCTGTGCCAGACAATTTCTCAGTATTTTTTTTTTGTAAAATACGAAAAGTACTTTACTGAAAGCTTTACCTTTACCTTTTCTATACTAACAAAATGCATTGGACAATTTAGTTTTTGAAAACGCAGCAATAATAAAAATATATTTTAAATTTAGGATGATTTTCTCACTTCCCTGGATATTTTATTTTTATTTTGACAGCTTCTGTTTTTGTTTCGCATAAAACATAAAAAATATTTACATAAAATATTATTTAAATAAAAATTGGAACTTACCGCAATACAATATAAAATTGTCGGTCAAACTAAAAGCATATTTTAAAAACTCGCTATTTTAACTACTGATTCTTATGAATCGGTACCATTTAGAGCCTAGAATTATTTATTTTTTACCTATTTTTGTAGAACTACCCAAACATTGCAAAGCAATTTAATGAACAAAATTATTTAAAAAATATTAAAGGACCCCGCTCACTTAGCATCGACCCACGGTTTCAGAGATATAGGCGTTGAAAGTTGGAGGTTTTAGACTTTAGGGATTTTTCACTAAAATCAGTTTTTTGCATATTTTAATTTATTCGCATAGCTAACTTGCTACTTCCAGTACACCAGTTTATAGGTAGAGAACCAGGCTATTGAATGCAGTTGAAAAAATTAACAGATTGCATTTACGTCACTCTCAGTCGTGGCACAAACTTGAAAAACGTAAAAAACTTTTTTTTCAAAATGCAATTTTACGTAAATCGCTGATAGGTTATACAAAAATCTTCGGAGAAAAAAAAGCTACATATGTACAAGCACATCAATGTGAAAAACGCCTGTATTTTTGTAAGTTATATCTCAAAAGTATAAAAAAAATACAGAATGGCGGTTCGCATCCGCCTTATTGATTTTCTTCTTCAACAATATATGACATATAGTACCTGTGAGACTCAGAGCACTCCAGCGGTACCACTTTTGCCAAAATCGGCTGAGCCTTCTGGTCTCTAGCATGGAAAACACATATACATAGTAGAAACGGGGACAAACCCGAGCATTTTCCAGGTTCTTAAACGTTGATCAGGGAGAACCACGGAAGTAAAAATGAAGGTGGATTGATAATATACTATAAATAAAATGGCCGCTAAATGTACGTGACATTTGTGAGCCTAAATCAGTTGGTATTGACAAAATTTCCCTAACTCTGGGGCTAATAATAAAAAAGTTATCGCACAGCACTTCTGAAAGGCAAAAAACTAGTCATTCCGGTTGTATAACAGCACTGAACAAATCAAAACACTATATTTTTAGCTAAAACACTCAAAAAAAAACGAAAACTCTTTATTTTGACTAAAAAATCACGGTGTAACATCCTAGTAACTTTTGGTTTGGTTCAAACAAGTGTGAGGCTAATAAAAAAAGTAGGCAGATATATATCATGTTTATAGGGGGACTTGAAACCCATCTAAAAATTATATAACTTATTACTATAACTATTACGAAAAATCATGATAAAAATACCATTTACTGATTGTCGAAAGGACACATCAAAAAAAAAATAATATCAAGTCGATTCGATTGATGTGACTACGTTCTTTTAGACTCATAACTGTCACCTACATAAGGTGGTCATTTTTGTGAAATTTCTCAGGGGGTAATATCATTCCACCTTTATTTTTTACTTCCGTGGGAGAACAGATCTACAACATATCAAACGCTCAGCCCATTCCAACCGAAAGCCAGTGGCAATGCTAAGTAAGCAGGGTACAAATTTGAATTTGAGTGTGAAACCAAAGATAAGTCCAAAGGCATATCTGATCCATCCCCTGTAAATATTTCACACTGCAGTATTACCGTTAACGTTTATATTGTAACTTGCATTAAGAAAAACTGTTCAGAATTAAGCCTGTCTTAGTTAAAGTACTAAATATTAATTGCAGTCCAATAAAGTTACTTTACCGGCCTTGTGATATAATGTATAATTTCTAAACTCAAACTAGCAATGTAATGTAGTATATTACGGTACTGTAGGAAATGAAGTAAAATTTTCGAGCTTTTTTTTGCATACTGCCAGTGTTGGTGTATTACGTTTATATTAAAAAAAATTAGAATGTTTTTATTCTAATGACAATATTGCTAAGCTATTTTCATTTCCCTAAGCCTCTAAAAGGTTTTTTCCGGGCCTCGAAACCCTTTCTAAATAAGATATTATTGTTAGCAATCTGCAGAAAACCCCAACTGTAAGTTTCTTGCACTTTCCTCACATTTTTCCCACGAGTTGTTTTGTTAGGGCAAGGGATGGCAAAAACAAGATTTTACTTTTGCCTTTCAAAATAATGGAAATTACAGGAAGGTTTTTTAGAATATTGAGAGCTACTTCGAAATGTCTGGATAATAAGAGTACTTTTAGTCCGCTTTTTGCTACTCTGCTACTCAGGGGCGGATACGCAATTTTATAGTGGCCCGGGACCATCTACATTTAAACGGCCCAAATCGAAATATAGACAAAAATTAAAAAAAAAAACAGATGAAATTCAAAAGTCGTATGTGACTTAATTTAGGGACCAATATTTTATAATAAAAATAAATGTGATATTTCCCAAAATCTTGAATTGCTTAGGGGGCAGGCGCAGAAAATTTGGCTTCTATTGGGTCTTTTGATGAAGATTTTACGCAAATTATTTTAATCGATTACTAACGGAGTGAATGAATCAGTATATCGGCTTATCTTTTGCCTGCTATTCTATACGGTATAGGAAGAGACGGAAGTAGTCGCATGCGAATAATTTCGTATGGTTTCGAAAATAGGACCCCTGGATATCTAAATCTCAGTCAGTTAGTAGTTCATACTATTACCTACAATTTTACTATACCAAAACAATTTTTGTAGCTGTTAACAAGGCCTCCCTAGCTTAGGTACTACAAATTTTGTCGATTTTAATGAAAAACTTACATTTTACTTACCTTTCACCCTATGTCAACAAAAATGCACCTTTAGGGGTGCGGTGGACCATTTTTTAATTTTTAATACCCCCAACTTTTTCCTAGCCCCTATGAGGCAAATTTGGATGTAAAAAAATATAGTATCTTAAAATGTAACAGTGGGATTTACTAAGATCTAAAATAGTACCCCCCACAGGTTTAAATATTTACACCTATGAGAGGTCCTAAATTTGCAAACCAATTTTCAAAAAACACTTACCCATACAGAAAAGACACAAAGTTATTGATTATTTTGTATCGTTATTGCAAAATACCAGTGAAAAACTACTTTTTTTCTCAAAATACACCATATTTTAGAAGAAAATGCCCTAAAACTAATTTCTTTTGACACGTTTCAAAATGGCAAATGGCGAATACGCCAAAAATTTGGCACATAATAGCTTCATTATTTTTGTTTGAGGTTATAAAGTTGGTGATTTTTTAGACCACCTCAGGGGGGTGGTTTAAATTTATAGCCCTCAAAAAGGATTGTTTTGTGGCATTTGGTAATAAGTTCGTTGATAATTTTCCTAAGTAACCGTTTTCACAAGGATTAATTTACCTTATTTAATATCCCAAGTTGTTCATTACCCAATAAAACACTTCCCATTTTGTCTAGAAAAACGCCATATTTTGAACCCGTTTTCTGCACAAAAAATATATTTATGAGGGCACTACGAGGCAAAACAAACATAAGTGAAGGTCACTGATTATGCGCGAAAAATATACCAAACAAAGAAACCCAAAACAACTATTAATTTATTTACAAACTGAAAGTAAAATATTGAGGTTATCTAAAAGATCAGTCAAAAAAACTTTCCTTACTCAAAGCCCAATCATTTTAAAACTGTAGCTTTCATCAGTAGAGGTTGGTGCAAGCCAAGTTGCAAGCAGAGGTAAAAGATCTGAACTCGCTGTTTGTGATTGAACGCAGCGCTATTATTTTTAAACTGATATTTCGACAGTGACAGAAATGTAAAAAAAAATTGCATTGAAGTTTTTTAATACATTTTATAAATAAAAGCACCTTTTAAATTAATACAAAATTAATCTACTCCCTATTTTATTATTACTCATCTAAATCGTTGTGTGACATCAAGTATTAATTGTAAAAATTAATTAACAAGGGTAAGCTTTAATTAGAGTGACATATAACCTCAATGTTAACTTATTCTACAGAGTGTTTACTATTTAAACACCACGTGGGTTTAAATTTTTTAATTTTCTTTTCTTCCAAATTGAAAATTTCCTCTTAAATCCAACAAAAGATTGTGTTAAGATGATTATTTAATAAACAGATTTATTAAAATTCTTCCTATAAATCAAACTACGTCCAAAACTCAAGGAGAATTCGTTTAAAATGCTGAAAATCAAAAATTTCACTTAAATTTAGAACCGTTTTAAAATAGACTAAACCGTTTTAGTAAATCCCACTGTAAGTGTTTTACTCGAACTTGTAATTGTCAAAAAAAATTTTTATCCCCTGATCTAAGTGCCTTCTTAACAGCCATGAAATTTTTTTCGGTGTAGTAGACTTGTAGGTAATAGTATGAACTAGTAGTGCATTAGTATAGACGCTTTAAGGGATAGTTTAAAAACACATTTTGGCCTTTGTTGCCCCCTACACACGAGGGTACGTTTCCGGAAGGCTAACACGTGTGCCAAATTTCATTGCTCTGGCTTAAACCGTCTGAATTTAAGAAAAAAATTGACACCCTAACCCTGCTTTTTGACTGCAGCATTTTTGGGGCTGTTAACAGGTTAGACAGTGTTGGTCGGTCCATTAGTAATCGATTAAAACAGTTTTCGTAATATCTTCATCAAAAGTCACACGGAATACGCTATGCCCCCTAAGTATATGGAAAAGGGATAAATAATGCAAAAATGCAATACCTTTTTGCTTGGTTTTCAACGCGTTAGTACCTAATATTTCGCAGGTTTTTCGGTAGAACTCTAACTTTATCTGGGGGCTTATTCTTGAATTTCGTAGGAAAGATCGCACGGGAACGGTCCTCTCCCTGATATCGACCAATAATAAGCTTTGAAGCGATCACGAGTCACGAAGCTCATCTGATTGCCGTGTATCGTAGGAACTTTCCTACACTTTCATACACCTGCCTCCGAACCAGGTGTATGAAAGTGTAGGAAAGTTCCTACGATACACGGCAATCGGGTGAGCTTCGGTCGTGGTCGGATAGATTTTGGATAACTCGTGATCGCTTCAAAGCTTATTATTGGTCGATATCAGGGAGAGGACCGTTCCCGTGCGATCTTTCCTACGAAAACGATCATCAATCAAGTGACCACTTCTATTAAAATCCAAAATTCCGTATTCTGGGACCGGCCGATCGCACAAAAGTCATTTGAACGATGCACGGTGGTCGATTTTCCGGAAAACGCGGACATAAATGGAAAAATTAAAAAATTCAAATTGTATCTAAATTTGCCCCTATATGGTTGTCAAGATACTAGGAGAATAGTTGGCTAAAGAATAAACTATGCTTTTTACGAGTTTGACATTACGCATCAGTATTCAACAACAAATTTCAAATAGAAGACCCAGAGTATGACAGTATTCAACTGTTAATATCTCGAAAACAGTTGAAGATCGACATAGGGTACGTTATATAAAAATGCTTAGAATTTAAAAACAAAATGCAAAAATGCAATAATATACTGCGTGTTTCATTTGAAAGTTTTGGTTGACATAATTTCTTTTTCTTTTTCTTTTTCTTTTTCTTTTTCTTTTTCTTTTTCTTTTTCTTTTTCTTTTTCTTTTTATTTTTCTTTTTCTTTTTCTTTTTCTTTTTCTTTTTCTTTTTCTTTTTCTTTTTCTTTTTCTTTTTCTTTTTCTTTTTCTTTTTCTTTTTCTTTTTCTTTTTCTAAACTAACATTTTTACTTTAATTTAGCTAATTAATAAATATATATCTTTTTCCTCTTAAAAATGTCTTAAGATAAATGTGAAAATTCACACGATCATCCTGTTTGTTTATTAAAACTAAATATTTTATACGATTAAATTACAATGTGGAAGTTTTTTTTAATGTCCGCGTTTTTACAAAAATGGACCACTGTGCGGATCCTACTCTAAAAGACGTTCAAGTTTGCCGCAGCATGCGCATTAGCGAGTAAAATATCGATAGATCGTTCGTCCAATAGCGTGTTCTGAAATAATATAAGTGACGTTTTTCACGTCGAGTTCAGTCGAGAGAACGGCTTCGCTCAAAAATTGTTGTTCCAGGCAGCACTGCGCGTGCCCATAATAGTTTGGTGATTATTCGATCGTCTCGTCACTGCTTTTAAGTGCGTTTATTGGTTGAATTTACTTTTCTTCTCTCAGGCGAACGATCACTTCCTATGACTTCCAGAATCGGTACCCTAGTAGAATGATTGGCCCCGCGGCCCAAATGATCTGGCGGTCCACATAGTCCTGCTGTTACCATTATCATATAGAGCTTTCGGTTTACCTAGTCTAGATCGATCCAGCGAGTAGAAAAATGTCACCCGGTTCGCACCTATGCGTGGCCAAACGACTCAAAAAACTCGTCACGTAGTGCGACATGGGGTTCGTGCGTTAAAAAAATACCGATTTTATTCTTTTATTATATTTTTGGGACTTTTAAATTTTCGAAAAGTTTTCCCACAACATTTTCCTCGTTGTGACCTTCAAAGTAAATACGACCGGTTTTTTTCGTTAGCCGCCCGAGATTACGGTCAACCAACCAATTGATAGTTTCTGGCTAGCGCAGGTTCATAACCTATAATATTTGTTTATCACTTTTTGTTTTGAAAAAGTGCTTTAAATTATATTTCATATATATATAAATAATCTGTGCCTCTAAAATGCAGTGTTGTGCCTCTGGCTGTTCAAATAATTCGGAGACGCGTCCGGTAAAAGTAATTTTCAACCTTCCGAAGCAGTTGTATAAACACTTATATTGTATTCGGACCACTTGATTTTAACTTTGAGGTTTATCTTAATTATATGTGCACTAATAAACCGGCCTTTCCAACCAAAAAAAAAAGATCATAAGCTTTTTGGACTTTAAAAACGCTCTAAGAAAACGAAATCTTTTTATTCACCTACTACCTATTTTAGCAGTTGATACGGCACTTAAGTTTTTCAATAGGCTTCGAAAAAGTAAGTAATCACAAAAATTTAAACAATTTTGCAATCAATCACAACAATAAGACCGCGCCAACGTCAAAGTGGAAAACGTCAAAAATAATTTAACTTCTAAGCGCAAACCAACTAATATATTATAAGAACTTTTTCTTTAGATAAAAACTTGGGTCTTACCTTAAGAAATAAAGAACTTAAATTGTGCTACGAGGTTCTTGACTTGGATACTTACCTACCTAGTCAAGACTTAAAAAAGTGCACATGCGCAACAATATCGGATTTCCCGCATTCTGCAGCTCGACCATATCGACTTTTTGTTTTTATTTTACATAAAAAGCGTATGAGCAATAACTCTTGGACTCCCGCAACTTCCCACGTTTTGAAGCTCCACGGCAACGACTTTCTGATTTATTTTTCAAAAACATATTTTGGTGAGTTTGTTCGAAATTCTAGACATGAAACCATTCCTTAATGGAAGGCAACGGAACTTTTCGCTCAAGAAACTAAACTAAATTGTATTAAAAAAACTCATTTCGTATTCAAGTAGGGCTTGTACATTTTTCAAAAATTAATATTAAAAACAAAAAAAAAGGGATTCTAGACTAAAAATTTAGTTTCGAAGCATGTCGTCGGAGGCGCTAATTTGAAAGCGGGCTGCAGTCTCGGCATTAATGTCTCGCACTCGGCGCCTGTTGCGGGCGCATGCTTCTGCAGTGCAGACAGGGCGGTTTAAAGTGATTTGGTGATCGATAGAGGTATTGTGGTTAAAGAAATTACAGTGAGATTTACTAAGATCTAAAATAGTACCCCCCCACATGTCTAAATAATTACACCTGTAAGGGGTAATAAATTTTAAAACCAATTTTTAAAAATCACTTACCCATACAGAAAAGACAAAAAGTTATTGATTATTTTGTATTGGTATTGCAAAATACCACTGAAAAACGGCTTTTTTCCTCAAAATACATTTTAAATTTATAGCCCCCAGAAAGGATTGTTTTGTGGCAATTGGTAATAAGTTCGTTTATAATTTCCCTAAGTAACCGTTTTTAGATTAATTTACCTTATTTAATATCCCAAGTTGTTCATTACCCAATAAAACACCTACTACTTTGTCCAGAAAAACGCCATATTTTGAACCCGTTTTCAGCACAAAAAATATATTTATGAGGGCATTACGAGGCAAAACAAACATAAGTGAAGGTCACTGATTATGCACGAAAAATATACCAAACAAAAACCCAAAACAACTATATTAATTTATTTACAAACTGAAAGTAAAACATTGAGGTTATCTAAAAGCTCAGTCAAAAAAACTTTCCTTACTCAAAATCCACTCATTTTTAAGCTGTAGCTTTCATCAGTAGAGGTTGGTGCAAGCCAAGGTGCAAGCAGAGGTAAAAGATCCGAACTCGCTGTTTGTGATTGAACGCAGCGCTAATATTTTTAAACTGACATTTCGACAGTGACAGAAATGCAAAAAAACTTGCATTTAAGTTTTTTAATACATTTCATAACTAAAAACACCTTTTAAATAAATACAAAATTATTCTACTCCTTATTTTATTATTACTCATCTAAATTGTTGTGTGACATCAAGTATTAATTGGAAAAATTAATTAACAAGGATAAGTTTTCATTCGAGTGACATATAGCTCCAATGTTAATTTATTCTACAGAATGTTTACTATTGAAACCCCGCGTGGTCTTAAATTTTTTAATTTTCTTTTCTTCTAAATGGAAAATTTCCTCTTAAATCCAACAAAAGATTGTGTTAAGATGATTATTCAATAAACAAATTTATTAAAATTCTTCTTATATAAACTATGTCCAAAACTTAAGGAAGGTTGGTTTAAAATGCTTAAAACCAAATATTTCACTTAAACTTAGGACCGTTCTAAAATAAAGTAAACCTTTTTAGTAAATCCCACCGTTAATGTTTTTGTGATGGAAATGGACGAAGATTTGACACAGTATCTACGGAAATTTGGGCTTTCTCATCTGATCAACGATTTTACAGGTAAGTAGGAAGGTTTTGTAATTTTTAGTGGTGGTTTACCCAACTTTTCATATTGATAATTCATAAATTTAGTGCTTAATTTTGTACCTCTGTCTTTTTCTACCATAAATGCGGGGAGAAAACAGAGGTATAAAGTTAAGCACTAAATATATGAATTATCAATTTTACAAGTTGAATAAACCTGCCTTTATAACTAGTGCAAATTTCTTAGGGCAAATCCCATTACCTGTTACGCTGCTAAAAAAACCGCATTAAAACTCTTAAAACCTGTTCAAGTTACCTTGACGAGACTTCACCAGCCAAATTTTTGCGTCGTGAAAACTTGTGAAAACTAATCAGCTTTTACCATATTTTCACGAGAAATAATTTTTGACCTACAAGAATTGACAAGATTTTAAGAGATCCGATGAGAGATGTTTCAAATATATATTAAATCTGGTAAAATCTTGTCAAATTTCTCCTCGAGATTTGATGCGGTATTTTAGGCAGAGTAATGACAGGTGATATAGCAAATTTTTTAAATTTATCATAACAAAATCCCATGAGAAGAACTAACAAGATCCTATTGAAAATATATGAATGCCCAGGTTCTTGACTCAAATACCCAGGTTCTTGGAAAAAGTCCGCTTGAGGCATTTTGGCGCCAATTTAATGCATTTGTCTTCATCAGTTTATGACAGGTTGTTTGTGGGGTGTGCATGGGATGGGGTTATTGAGGAAGGTTATAAGCTTGGTTTAACTATTAATTAAACACATATTTAGAGTTAAAGTCTGTCCTTTTTTTTCACAGGTACCTAAACCAAGCCTTATTATTAAAGGTACACGAAGCATATTAGATAAGGCAGGTTTAACCAGTAAGACCAATTGAACTTGGATCAAATCAAGACAAACATCCCTTGGCAAAACCCTCTCTTTCACCAAAGTGGCACCAAGGAGTGAGTTATTAGATGATCTATATAATATATAACTTTTGGTCGTAACCCTTTTAGATTTTAAAATGCTTTATTGATTCAGATTCCAAGATAGCAAAAATGGATGGAAAAAATTAAAAACATAATATCGCCAGATCCCACTGAAAACTGCATCGTTTGCCAAATGTAGAGACAGTTCACAGGACGCATCCAAAAGATGTGGAAAAGGTCAAGTATTCTTATACTGTGAAAATTTCATGTGATAGCAAAATAGATTATTTTTTATATTATATTTTCGTTTTTTTTTTAACAAAATATGCTTTTGATTTAAGAGCATCAAATTCCTTTATCCAAGAAACTGGTTTCTTCACCAGAGAAACTGGTTTCTTCATCCAAGAAACTGACTTCTTCACCCAAGAAACTGGTTTCTTTACGCAAGAATCTTGATCAAAGAAAAACGGGTAACTTGCGAATTTAACTAGTGTTATTGAAACAAGATACTGTTTTCTTCTCCTAAATGTCAACAGTCAAGAGAATCATTCTCTTAAGTTAAGAACTCAGGGGGGTTGGCCCTATCTAATTCTCTTGCATCGAGGTAAAATTGTCATGGTTTAAGAGATCCTTTTTTTCAGAGTAGTTTTCAAATATGCGGTAACTGAAAAATAAGCACGAATCCCATCAATCAATCCTGCCATTGCTCAAAAAATTATAATTTTTTCTATTTGTGATGGTTCATATTTAATTTTTTTTTCTACGAAGAATGACTAAAAAAAGTGAAAGTGATGGGGACCTCTCTCACATAGCGTCATTTTTATGATCTTATATACATTTTCTTTTTCGTTAGAGGAGATAATAGAAAATTCGTTAATTTTTATAAATTTTCTTGTTTAATTTTAATAATGTAATAATATCTTAATTTCTCCACTCTCGCGATTTCGGCGAAGAAAAAAGACCGAAAAATCAAAAACGTGTAGTCGGAGCACATAATCGATCATCCAAATCTGTTTTGGATCTCATTCAGGGTGCCAATTCTGGGTTTCGTAGGATGGGATCACTCGCTTGAGAGAAGAAAAGTAGTTTCAAGTAATAAACGCGCTTAAAAGCAGTGAATAGACGATCGAAAAATCGCCAAACTATTATGGCCACGCGTAGGGCTGCCTCGAACAGTAGACACTTAAAGTTAATTTTCAGTTTTATCAGCAGTCGTATCCTTATCTCGATCTAGTCGACCAATCAAGCAGGAGCACTTTTAAAATCATGGCGAATGCGTGACAGCTCCAGCTGATTAAACGCACGAAAATCTCGTTAGGTACGATAAGGGAGTTGTAACATTACCACCGTCCCTGCATACGAAATAATGTTTTGACGCATTTGATCAGCTGGAGCTGTCACGCATTCGCCATTAGTTTAAAAATACACCTGATCGCTATGTTAACTCGATAGAGATAAGGATACGAATGCCGAGAGCACCGAAATTTAACTTTAAGTGTCTATTGATTTTTGGAAGAAGCCGTACTCTCGATTAGACCCAGTAATTGAGACTTTTACGTGTGAAAAACGTCGCTACCGCTCCGAGTGTCAGATTTCTTCATAGACAAACTACTTGTAATTTGTAGACCTTTTTCTCTTATGGAAAAGCCTAGGTATAATTATTTCGGGGTCTGGTAATTTTTTTTTTAATAGATGGCGATAGTAGTACAAAAATTCTAAATTTGTCATATCTCTTCCTTAGCTGACGCCAGCGCGTAGAGGCGGATTTATTGATTTTTAGCCAACAACGACAATGGCGTTTGTTGAGGTTATTTTTGGTTTTTTGAAAAGAAAGGAATTATTACAAGCTACAGGCTTTTATAGTGTACTTCAATTTTTTTTTAAATTACACATACTTATTTATCATCTGTCTTTATCTTTTTACCCAACCTTTTATAAGTTAAATTCTCAATGAAACTATACAATAAAGGGCTTTGTAAAAGGACCTCACCTTTGAAATTACAAGGCAAAATGTTTTTTTCATAACATTTCATTTGGGTCAAAAGTACACATTTGTCTTTTAAGTTCAGTGCACCCAAAGACAAAAAAAGTTAAAAAAATTCACAAAAACATCAACTTTTGATTTATCTTTTAAACTTTTTTTGTTTTTTGGGCATATTTGCTATGTTTTCATGGGTATTGAGTTAATTTTCAATACTCATTCTATCTTTTTCTTTTATATAGCGTGTTCTTGGTCTTGATAAAGAACACGCTATATAAAAGAAAAAGATACAATGAGTTTTGAAAACGAACTCAATACCCATGAAAACATAGCAATTGTGGTCCTTTTTGCTATGTCAAGAAAAATCAATAGTACATTACATTCGTAAAGTAATATTGATTTTTTATTTAAAAATCAATATTCTTTTGTAGTATTAATTTTTGTGGTTATCATGTGTGGTGCTCCATCTATTTGTGTTTCACTGAACTATTTCTATGTCGGGCGCCAAGGTCATAATTAGTTCCGTAGCACAGTACAGCAGATAACATTCTGGTCTGCCAGACAGACCGAACCCAATTTTTTTTCTATAGATTTCTTTGTATTATTTCACAGCAAGCTTTTGGAAGAAACGATCACGTGCCCAATTGATATTTTAGTCGCTAATGCGCATGCTACGGCAAACTTCACCGTCTTTCAGATTAGGATTCGGTACTCTGTGGTAGGACGTCGTTCGAACGACTTTTGTGCAATGTGGATAGTTACAGAATAGGGAATTTTGAATTTTAGTACGCCCAGAATCGACCCCAGAAAGTTTTATTGAATTTTCGACCTAGATCTTTATGTATGTACCTAGTTAAAACTTTTAGCTTGGTAGTGTTTTTCAATGTTACTCTTAACTAAAATTGATCCTTTTTTGTCAATTAAACAAAAACGTACGCAGGAATTGTATAGAAGCGTAGATAGAAAATACTTAAGATATGTAACTGATAAGTGGAAGTGAGAATAGTCCGTTGCACTTCCACTCGTTATAAACCCTGATCAGGCAAGTGGTGCCCCCCATTTACCTTGCGGAAAGTATGGAAACCAAAAATTTTGTTTTGCCGAGTAACTGTTAGAGGGCGCTAGCGGAGACCGCAATAAATAGGTAGTGCTGGCAACGAGGATACATGCTAATATCCGACGCAAGCCGACGGTATCCGAACACCCAGCCAAGCCATGAAAGGGGAATTATCGCAAGTTTTTGATTCTTTGCTGAATACCGGTTTATCAGTGGCGTAAATGAATGAACTTGTTGCTAAGGGAATGGGAACTGGTAGAGAGATCATAATATCAATTCATGAATATGCTGAATGAAGCAAGACAGTTTTTATTATTATTAAACGATTATATTTAACTTTACAGTCTGCCTGACTATCAAATTTTGCGATTCGTTTTTGACACACTTCCCGTAAACCGATTTTAATAAAATTTGGCACAGTAGTGTAGTTCGGCTGATAATACAATATTATGAAAAAAAAATTGGTGGGTAGGGGGTGGTTAAGGTTTAAAAATAAGGGGCTAAATTCATTGAGACACTTCCCGTGAACCGATTTTAATGAAATTTGGCATAGCAAAGTAGATCCGATGACAATACAATATTATGAAAAAAGTGGGGGTAGTGGGTGATTGGGGGGTGTAAAGGGGGTAAAGTGGTCTAAAGGGAGCAAATTCAGAACTTTGAAATGAAAACAGATACGAACATGTGGTTTTCAGATTTATTATTGAATCTGGTGACAATACAATTTTATAAATCAAAATCGGGGGTAGGGGGGGTAGTTAAGGGGTGTAAAAAGGATAAATTCAGAGCTTTGTAATGAAAACAAATACAAAAGTGCGGTTTTCAGATTTATGATGATAAACACAGGGCATTTAAAATAAGAAAGTTGCGTCAAAATTTCACATTTGACAACTTCGGCATACATACTCTGAAAAGTTGAAAAAAGTTATACAACTTTTGTATTTAAAAGTTTTTCGTAGCATGCATAATATTATAAATTGTATGCTATGATTTTGCTCACATTTTAAAAATTTTCTTCCAAACTTTCGATTTCTAGAATAAAACCTCGAATAAAACACTCAAATTTTTCAAGCCTTCACCGGTTTTTTAGCGTTCAAAAAAGTACTGCAAAAACATATTTCCTCTGTTAAAATGAAAAATATTTAATGAGAGAGGGCAGAATTTTAGAGGTAGATGGAGAGATAATTTAGTAAAAATTTTAGTTGTCATCTGTCATCTTTAGTGGTGTCGTGCATATGATTTTTATTTTGCCATTTTATTATAAATTCTCCTCCCTATGACAGTTTGGATTGAAAGTTCCTTTTTTCCAAAAATTTAGTTTTGGGATACAAGAGTGTCGCATTTAAGCGTTGCAAAAATATTTCGGAAAAAATTATTTTATTTTATATTATATTAGTTGATGAGCATAAATATAATAAATGCTATAATCTTATTTCTATTATAGGTATTTATTGTATTTAATTTTTTTAAATATGCTTTTTTATTTTAACTTAACAACAATTTGTTTTCAAATTTAAATATTTAGCGGCCACATTACAAAATAGAATCGTCTACCATGATGAACCTTGAAATAATTTAGTTAAATACCTGTTCAATTATTTTAAGATGTGCTAAAATACACTTATATACACGATTTTTGGTAATTTTAAACACTATAAAGAACTTTGATTGAAAGAAATTAATACCACCTTATGACTTACACGATAAACAATTACAATTTTTTGGATAAAAAAAAATACTCAAGATGACAGACAGATGACAAAACAGAAATTTTTCTAAACAATTGCCTTAAATTATTTTCATCTTTCTCTAATATACTTTTTAATAGCCTGCTGTCTCTCTTCAACAACCTTAAATATTTTTTATTTTGACAGAGAAAAATGGTTTTATTGCAGTACTTTTTTGACGCTAAAAAAAAAGTGAAAACTAAAGAAAACTGAGTGTTTTATTCTAAAAATCGAAAGTTTGGAAAGAAGGCTATACAATGGGAACAAAATCTTGGCATAAAAATTTCTTAAACAAAAACGTTACCCCTTTAATTATGCTAAAATATCTTAAGCCAAATTTATTTATATTTAATATTTTGTTTATAACTGAAATTTTCTAGGAAATTCCCGAACTGCCCGATGTTTTTTTTTTAAATAGTTCCTACCTACTTAATTATTAATGCGAAAAAACGGTAATTATGCAGTATACGGTTTTCTGCCATTTTTGATTTTTTATGAAAAATTCTTTATGGTGGCACCTACTAGAGTCCCTAGGACTCCAAATCCGCCTGCGCCGGTTGTTTTTTTTTTTAATTTTTTTTTTGTTTTTTTTTTTATTTTTTTTTCACTAAAACCACCCAATCCAACACAGTCCAACCCAACCCAAAACAATCAGAAAAACATTACAACCCCCCCCCCGGGCACCCTTTTTTCTCTTAAAAAAAAATCGGGCGCAGGCGGATTTGGGGTCCTAGGGACCCTAGTATAGGTGCCCCCATAAGGAATTTTTCATAAAAAATCAAAAATGGCAGAAAACCGTATACTGCATAATTACCGAGAAAATATTTACCAACAGTTTTTTGTTACTATAAAACAAAAAACATACAAAATAAGGAACACTTACCTGTAAGCGTTAATAAATCACAAGAGTAAAACTGCTTTTGTTTCAAAAATCACAAAATCAACAAGATAATATTCTTTTTTTTTTCTAACACTAAAAAAAGTACTGATAAGAACAAGAATAATATTCTCTATGTCGTCATAAAAAGTTAATTTCAATGATATACGGTTCGATTTCCACCAAATCTAAACAATGGCAGTGATATTTCTATTTTCTACACTATCTAGCGCAGGAGGAATGTTAATGCTAAGTTAATAGCGCCACCTATACGAAGTCAAGTGAAACATTGGAGAGTTATTACAGATTGCAAACGAAAATTGATTATGTCTTCTATGCTTACAGATTTCGCTGCGGCGAAATGCACTGGGTTGATGACAGTCGAGTTGTCCAAAAGCGACTATGCGCGCTCTGGGGAGTTATCCACGAACGAAATTTTTGCTAACATTTTAGCCCGTAAGGTTACCCATCTTCGGTATTTCCTCTATCTACGATAGAAGCGGTAACATTGAAGGTTTGTATCTAATTACAAGTATATATAGATGTACTATTCATACAGATTTAGCGGCAACTAACAGAGTTTAACAAGTAGAAAACACCCTCTAAATTCGACGAAACTCCTCTTAATTGCAAACCTTAATTCAATAACTCCCCAAGTTGGAATCTCCAAGGAGAGCTATTATAAAGGATAATTCGTGGAAATCCTACTTGCATACTAAAGCCTCACAATATCTTTTGTGTAATTTGTAATGGAAAGTTAAAGGTTACGCTGGGGTTAGTTCTAAATTAAGAAAAGAATTTCGATTTTGTATATAAACCTTTGCTGCATGGCAGATATCTAGCAATTTTAGAAGTTTTTTTTACCTTCATTACACATTGTCAAAAACTAGTAACTTGGAAATTAATCTAGAATGACTAGAGTATGATGTTTAGAAGCACAAAATGTACCTTTTGTGCGAAGACTTGACAATCCGCCAAATGTACCACAGGCTCGACCAATCGAGAATTTTTGGGGACATAGAATATATATGATACAAAAAATTGATTTAGATATCGTCCAAAAGTAGGGTTGCCAACCCGTCCCGATTTGTCGGGACTGTCCCGATTTGGAGCAAAATGTCCTGCGTACTGACAAGACCCTTGTCAGTATGCCAAATGTTCCGATGAAAAGTTTTCAGCGAAATCGGCACTAAAAGTTTCTAATTAAAATCAGAATCCCATTTCTATTGGCCAGTGATTGAATGCTTTGTTTTTTCATAGCTGTGTTTCAATGTTTTAAACAAAAATCCTAGAAATTTCATATCTTTATTTGCAATAATATCTATGTGTTCAATAAAACTAAGTTTTCTATCAAAAAAGACACCCAAATCATGCATGATAATTTCAAGGTTTTTCCAAATTGGAGTTATCCAACTGATAAGTAAAATCTGATGGTCTAATTTAAAAATATGCCAACATTCAGGGATAAATTGTTATATTCACACCATGCTAAAAACCCATTCAACTCTTGTTGCAAAATATGGCAATCCTCCAAACTTCTTGTAATTCTAAAGAATTTTAGATCATCAGCAAGAAGTACAAAGTTAGTTTTCTAAAGCGGAAGATATATCATTTATAAATGGTTTAAATAACAGTGGAGTCCGCCCTAGGACACCTGACAAAACGTTAAACTCGGCGGAGACAGCATTCTCTATTTTTATGCCTGGCGTCTTTCAGTTAGATTAATCCGAAACCAGTTGAAAGCTGAGCCATGGATACCCATCACTTTAAGTTTATAAAGTATTAGGTTATGATCGACCCTGTCGAAAGCCTTGGAGAAATCGGTATAGATGACATCTACCAGATACCCACTCTCCAAGGGTTCCAACAAAGTTTCTTCATATGTCAAGAGATTAGTAATTGATGATTTACCTTTTGAAAACCCGTGTTGTTGGTTTATAATTATGTTTTGAAAATATGGTGCAATTTTATCTGTGACTATTCATTCAAACAATTTAGGAAATCAAGATTTTTTGAAATACCTCTGCAGATTTTAACGTTTGACTTATCTTCGCTTTTGAATATTGGGTAACATAACTTAGTTTCCAAGCTGTCGGAAAATCTCCTGTAGAAAATGATTTATTAAAAATTTTGGCCAAAATACTGGACAAGAAAAAAATTATTGGTAAACCATCCGGGCCACAGGTTTTTGTGTATAGTTTAACTATTTTTTCCTACGACCACATATGAAAATAATGGAGTTCACACGATTTACATCCTTAGAAAACATTAAATTTCACCCGTATGCAGACATTTTTTGCGCACATCTGCGGAAAAGCAGTTTCATTAAATTCGTGCAAGTCGTGAAACAGTGTTCGTAGGAAAAATAGCGTACACAACTCAATAAAAAGTAACTTTCTTAAACTCGCGTGTTGTTTTACTCGGCTAACGCCTCGTTCACAATATTCACACTCATGTGAAATTTGTCACTTTCTTTTCTTGTTATGTAATGTACTATTACCTTGTTTTGTTTCTTAGCTAGTAAATTAAAATAAAAAAATCATCAATATTTATTGTTCTATTTCTTTTCTAAGCGTTTTTGAAAATGTCCCGATTTTGCATCAAATGTCCTGATAATTTAGAAGAATGTCCAGATACATCAAAATTAAAAGTTGGCAACCCGGGATAGGATTGCGGGACTAGTTGCACAATAACTACGTATTATTGAAGACCATGGACGTTTCTCATTATTTTATTTGTAGATTTAATAAACTTAGATTGAAGTATTATTTAATAGTAGTTTACATAAAAAGCATGTTATGATGTTTATTAAACGCGAAGGTGAATTTTGAGACGCGAGCCGCAGGCGACTGTCTTAATTTATCTGAGCGTGTAATGACCATAACATACGAGTTAGTGTGCTATACTTTACCTACGACCAACGAAAGTGTCATCATAAATATTATAAATTATTAGAAATATCAAACGCGAACACTCTTAAGTCAACAACGTTCATAACCTGAAGTTTCAATGCCGTTCTATCTAAAACTCAAAACAAATAAGGTTACTAAGGTTCTTTTCATATATCTTTTTTACGTTTATTTACGTTTAATAAATATTTACAGTGGGATTTACTAAGATCTAAAATAGTACCCCCCACAGGTCTAAATATTAACACCTGTGGGGGGCACTAAATTTTAAAACCAATTTTCAAAAAACACTTACCCCTACCGAAAAGACACAAAGTTATTGATTACTGCTTTTTTGTCAAAATAAATACCATATTTTAGAAGAAAATGCCCTAAAACTAATTTGTTTTGATGGGTTTCAAAATGGTAAATGATGAATACGCCAAAATTTAGATAAAGCACATAATAGCTTCATAATCTGTGTTTGAGGTTATAAAATTGGTGATTTTTTAGACCACCTCTGGAAGGTGGTTTAAATTTATAACCACCAGAAAGGATTGTTTTATGGCAATTGGTAATAAGTTCGTTCATAATTTCCCTAAGTAACCGTTTTCACAAGGATTAATTTACCTTATTTAATATCCCAAGTTGTTCATTAATCAATAAAACACTCCAATTTTGTCCAGAAAAACACCATATTTTGAACCCGTTTTCAGCACAAAAAATATATTTATGAGGGCACTACGAGGCAAAACAAACATAAGTGAAGGTCATTGATTATGCTCGAAAAATATACCAATCAAAAAAACCCAAAACAACTATATTAATTTATTTACAAACTGAAATTAAAACATTTAGGTTATCTAAAAGCTCAGTCAAGAAAACTTTCCTTACTCAAAGCCCACTCATTTTAAAGCTGTAGCTTTCATCAGTAGAGGTTGGTGCAAGCCAAGGTGCAAGCAGAGGTAAAAGATCCGAACTCACTGTTTGTGATTGAACGCAGCGCTAATATTTTTAAACTGACATTTGGACAGTGACAGAAATGTGAACAAAATTTGCATTTAAGTTTTTTAATACATTTCATAAATAAAAACACCTTTTAAATAAATACAAAATTAATCTACTCCTTATTTCATTATTACCCATCTAAATCTTTATGTGACATCAGGTATTAATTGGAAAAATTAATTAACAAGGGTAAGTTTTAATTAGAGTGACATACAACCCCAATTTTAATTCGTTCTAAAGAGTGTTTACTATTTAAACCCTGCGTGGGTTTAAATTTTTTAATTTTCGTTTTTCCTAAATTGAAACTTTCTTCTTAAATCCAACAAAAGATTGTGTTAAGATGTTTATTTAATAAACAAACTTATTAAAATTCTTTTTGTAAATTAAATTATGTCCAAAACTCAAGGATGGTTGGTTTAAAGTGCTTAAAACCAAAAATTTCACTTAAACTTAGGACCCTTCTAAAATAGACTAAACCCTTTTAGTAAATCCCACCGTTACTGTCTTAAAAATATACAAAAATAATTTACATTTTTGAGTCAATTAGTGCTCTTATAAAATAAAATTTTTTCGCTTGTCACGCCATCTTGGTGTGGCATTTTGGTGGCAAATGAGCCATTAAAATCGTGTTGAGATGATCGTAAAATTAGTATTATTCATTGGTCGTAGATAAATAAATATATGAATGAATACTTTATTAAAAATTCTTCACTAAAAATAACACATGCATAGAAAACTAAATAGTTAAAGAACTTGAACAAATTAAGGGTTGCTACTAAGGTAGGTTTACTACCAGCGCGTATTTTTCCCACTTTTTTCAGCGTAAATGTTTCATATCAAAATATATAATATATAACTAATTAAAGGTTACACATATAAGTAGTCAAATTATAATAATTATTTTATAATGTTTATATAATTATGTACTTATTTTAAAGATAATATTTTTTCGCAAAACTTACGTAACATACGTTTGTAAATAGAGAATATCCATCTATGGTACGAATTATTCTCCTTTTATGCCAAAACTACAGATGAATAGAAAAATAAGCTACAGTAAGTTTAGTCACACATGTCAATCCTCCAACCTTGTTGCCGGTAAGAAGGAAAAAGGTGATTTTTTCAGTAACGTTTAATTTCTAACCCTTTCGAAAACAAGTCTAGTGAATAATTACATTTCTAAAGTATCCAGTTTCCAATTAAAATCTAATTAGCTGCCTTAATTAACAAATATTGTTGGTTAACGTTCCAAAAATAGCGTTCAAGCAAACCTGAAAATTAGATGTAGGAGTTTTTCGACTAAGCGCGTAATTAAAAATATACAGGGTGCTATATGTAGAATAATATAGTAAATAAAAATCTAGTCAAAAATGTACATACATCACTGTGACATTAGGGTTTCTTCAACATAGTTCTGCACTAGTTTTGGATTTCAGGACGCCTCACAGTGGGCGGAATGGGGTTCGTGCCTTAAAAAAAATTCCGATTTTATTCCTTTATTATGTTTTTGGGACCCTTAAATTAGCGAAAAGTTTTCTCACCACTTTTTTTTTCTGCTTCTTTATCGTGTATTTTCACTTCAAACTTGGGACCCTTGAAAAAACCACCTTAGTCATCGTGACGTCACTGGTGCTTAACGTTGCAAACTTCAGAGTAAATACAACCGGTTATTTTGCTATAGCTGCCCGAGATAACGGTCAACCAACCAATTGATATTTTCTGGCTAGCGCAGGTTCATAACGTATAATATTTGTTTACCACTTTTTGTTTGTTTTTACAAAAGTGCTCTAAATTTTATTTCGTACATATAAATAAATATGTGGCTTTAAAATGCAGAGTTGTGCTCTTGGCTGTTCAGATAACTCGGAGACGCGTCCGGAAAAAGTAATTTTTTTTACGACCGTGCGTATTTACCCACTTTTCCGTACGCATTTTAGTTTAGTTTGCACTAGTGCGGAAAAGTAAAACTATGCCAATAATGACGTTTCTAGATAGTTTTTTACCTTGAAAGTTATAACAAACTCTACAGTAGACTGTAGGTAATTTACCAGATATTCCATCTAAAAAAATCTATAGCTTATTTTAAGCTTTTTTTTCAATTTAAAAAAAAAACAGAATAATGGACATTATTTTTCTATTTTTGTATTCATCTCTGTACAGTCACGTCACATAACAATTATCAAACCAAGCTGCAACAGGTGGTTTGGCATAGTTTGCTATAGTAACCAAGACGTGTTATTGTTATTATAAAAGCATTTACCCGACGATGAACTGCCCGAGGCCATTTTGAACGCTGCAGAAGATATAAATTGTGAGTTACTCATTATCTTACATGGTGTAAGAAGAAAGGGGAGAGAATCTAAAAAGTATCGGTCGTAGAAAAAATAATGTTCCTAACTTATGCGTAAAGTGTCTTTCCCGCCCTAGACTGCTTGGCCGAACACCGCTCCGCGTCGTTCGGGTCAACAGCAGTCGTGTGCGGGAAAGTATCACTTTCTGCACTTGTTAGGAAAATAACGATTTCAACATTCCGAAGCACTGGTATAAACACTTGTATTTTATTGGAATCAGTCGATTTTAACTTTGAGGATTATATTAATTAGATGTGGATTAATAAACCGGCTTTTCCAACCACAACAGAAAAAAAATATAATTTTTTTGCATTTTAAACACTACTTAGAAAACGAATTCTTTTAATTCATCTACCTATTTTAGCAGTTGATCCAGCTGACTTTTAAACCGAATACACTTTTTCCGGAGGTTCAACTTTATATGCGTGGTTGTCCGCTTATAGTTATTTTATCAAAAAAAGAAAAATAGGGGTCTAAAATTTTGTTGCATAGTATTCAAATATGCGGTAACTAAAAAATGTGCCCCATTACATATCCAGTGAGACTATTCAGAAGTATTCAAATTCAACATTTTTGAGACAAAATTATTACATGATCATTAACTTGACAAAGTTAATTGGATATTGTATTTATTGCACAGGGTGCCTGGACACACGAACTTTTTTTAGTAGTTCATAACATTTTTACTAAAATAAGGACACACTATACAATTTGTGGTGAATCGGGTGAAGGGAATTTGTTACGTGAGTAAGGAAAAAAAGGGGGTTTAAAATTAGGTCGGAACAAGTGAAATAAATTAACAGATTCTTCGTTTTTTTTTTGTTATTTCAGAAAAATCCCCAGCCTTTACCTACCTCAAGTGTACGCCACTGCAGGGTTTCTAAATTAGGAAGCATATGGCAAAATAAACGTGTCCTATTATTTTCTTTATGTATTATCACCCCACCCTTAGTGCACACCACTGGGAGGGGTTTTTAAGTAACATGGGAAAATTAAATTTATCCTATTAAGTTAGGATTGCGCTGGTCTCTTTCGCCATGTCGATATTACTAACAATTTTATGTATATACGCTTTTTTGAGCGATCCTACATAATTCATAAACATTAAAATGAAAAAAATTATAAAACTCAAAAAGTTGCAAAAAGATACAAACCTTTTAAAGATATGTTAAATACTGTGAGCTTCAATTTTATACCAAAATCAGAAATACCTTTTTTCCAATTTTTTTAAACGTTCAACAATGAACCTTGCACAAATTACACTGGAAATGGCTTTCGGCTAAATGTCATAATTTGTTTGTATCTTGTAGTACTCGATCAACAAAGCACAAAAATAGAAACAAAGAGTTAGGGAGCAGGATTACTTTTTGAGATATGGAGCTTGAAAGTTGACGTGTTCTTAGGCTATATTTTTGGACATAGTCCAAGTTTTTTTTTCCAAAACTTTGTTGATTACCACCAAAATAAAATGATTCGAATCTCTATTTGTCTGAAATTAAACACCCCTTCCACCCATATAAAAATGTTTTTATTTAGTTTCTTTGGTACCACCAGAAAAGTCACCGATTTGTAAGTTAAAAAAAAAGAAATTTTCTTTAAAACGAACGGTCAGATTTTAAAAATTTTGGTTGAGTGGTACCATGAATTTCGAAAATGGTTGGCATCTTTAATGTTTTTCAATATTTCTGAAATATTGAAGGAATACGAAAAGTGATTTTAAATAACTTATAGGTACGTTATACAAACTTTTTATGGACGAATATAATCAAAAAGTTTAATACCACTATTTTGGTACCAGGTAGTACCCATTGGTATCTGTATTTGACCAATCAAATTGCTCATGTATATATGCTTTTAGGCTAACTTTGGGTCGGTAACGAATTTGATAAAAAAATTTCCGGTTAATATTAGTATTTTTCTAGGAGAATACGATAAAGTGTTTTTCCTACTTAAGTGCGGAAAGTGGTTTTTACGCATGCATTTGCGTGCAAAAAGTTAAAGTAAAACTCTTAAGATATGTTTAATATGGTGGCATGCGACGTCTTTTATTTTTATCAAACCAAGGTAGGTTATGACACCTTGACAACGACAAACTTTTGCTTAAGAAACGGCGTCATTTGCTGCCAGATTATTTTACGCATTCTATTGGGAAAATAGTGTAAACAACCGGAAAAATGTTATCATATTCGTTACCGGCAACCCCAAGTTAGCCTAAAAGCGTAAACCACACAAGCAATTTGATTGGTCAATTACAGGTACCAATGGATACCTATCGGTACCAACATATTCGTATCAAGCTTATGAATTGAATTTGTCCGAAAAAAGTTTGTTTAACCTACCCATAAGTTATTTTAAATCACTTTTCGTATTTCAACAATATTTCAAAAATATTAAAAAGCATTAAACCTAACATTTTTGCAATTAATGGTAACACTCAAACTTTTTAACTTACTGATATTATTTTTATTAACATATGTAAAAACTATTAAAACCTGGCCGTTTGTTTTAAAGAAAATGAAAATTGTAATTTTTTTAAATACGGTCGATTTCTTTCTTTTCTAAAACTTACAAATCAGTTTTCAGTTTCGTTCCAGACAAACAGAGATTTAAATCATTTTATTTTGGCGGTAATCAACAAAGTTGTGAAAAAAACTTGGACTATGTCCAAAAATATAGCCTAAAAACACGTAAACTTTTATAGTGAGATTTACTAAGATCTAAAATAGTACCTCTCATGTGGCGGTACTAAGTTTTAAAACCAATTTTCAAAAATACTCATACCCATATAGAAAAGAGACAAAGTTATTTTAGGAGAAAATGCCATGAAACTAACTTTTTTGACAGGTTTTAAAATGGCAAATGGTGAATACGCCAAAAATTTGGCACATAATAGCTTCATTATTTGTGTTTGAGGTTATAAAGTTGGTGATTTTTAAGACCACCTCAGGGGGGTGGTTTAAATTTATAGCCCACAGGGAGGATTGTTTTGTGAAATTTGCTAATAAGTTCTTTTATAATTTCCGTAAGTAACTGTTTTTACAAAGATTAATTTACCTTATTTATTATCCCAAGTTGTTCATTACCCAATAAAACACCTCCTATTTTGTCCAGAAAAAAACGCCATAGTTTAAAACCGTTTTCAGCACAAAAAATATATTTATGAGGGCACTACGAGGCAAAACAAACATAAGTGAAGGTCACTGATTATGCACGAAAAATAAACCAAACAAAACACCCAAAACAGCTATATTAATTTATTTACAAACTGAAACTAAAACATTTAAGTTATCTAAAAGCTTAGTCAAAAAAACTTTCCTTAATCAAAGCGCACTTAACTACTTCAAAGCTGTAGCTTTCATCAGTAGAGGTTAGTGCAAGCCAAGGTGCAAGCAGTGGCAAAAGATCCGAACTCGCTATTTGTGATTGAACGCAGCGCTAATATTTTCAAACTGACATTTCGACAGTGACAGAAATGTAAAAAAACTTGCATTTAAGATTTCTAATACATTTCATAAATAGAAACACAAAATTTAAATAAAAACAAAATTAATCTAGTCCTTATTTTATTATTACTCATCTAAATCGTTGTGTCACATCAAGTATTAACTGGAAAAATTAATTAACAAAGGTAAGTTTTAGTTAGAGTGACATATAGCCCCAATTTTAATTTATTCTACAGGGTGTTTACTATTTAAACCCCGCGTGGGTTTAAATTTTTGAATTTTCTTTTATTCTAAATTGAAAATTTCTTTTAAATCCAATAAAAGATTGTGTTAAGATAATTATTCAATAAACAAATTTATTAAAATTCTTCTTATAAATCAAACTATGTCCAAAATTCAAGGAGGGTTGGTTTAAAATGCTTAAAACCAAAAATTTCACTTAAACTTAGGACCGTTCTAAAATAGTCTAAACCTTTTTAGTAAATCCCACCGTAAAGCTCCATATCTCAAAAAGTAATCCTGCTCGCTATCTCGTTTTTTTTTTTAATTTTTGTGGTTTGTTGTTCGAGTGCTACAACATATAAAAAAATTATGACATTTAGCAGAAAGCCATTTCCAATGTAATTTGTGCAGGGTTCTTTAAGCTGGTATTAGGTATATGCAAAAAATGCATAATTTCTACATTCACTGCAAGCTATCACTTGTTTTTCTTTATAGTTTTAAGCGCACATTGCAACAACAATTTTTTTTTTTTTTGACATAAACTTTGCCAACAAAATAGCGGTTGCTAGCTGCACAGTGTCGATAAGTTTTTAGTCCACCATACCAATAGGGTATGGGGGACTATTAAAATCGTGAAATTTAAAATTTTCTTAATTTTATCAAAAATGAGTTACTAAGGTTCCAAAAAACCATAATCGACGAAAAAAAAAAGTTGTCTGTCGGTCTGTTGTCTGTCTTTATACACGATAACTCAAGAACGCCTTAATAGATTTTACCGAAATTTGTTACAGAAATCCTCTATCGGCTGATCATAAACTGATTAACTTTTGGGCAGGATGGTGCGGGGTTGAAGGGGGGAAAAGTCGGATAAAATATTTAAAAAATTGGAACTTTTAATCAAAAGCAAGTAGCGATATACGGTTTAAGTTTCCATGAATATGGGCTACAAATTTTGTTATATAGTCCAAATTCGTGGGAGCTTTAGTTTCCGTAAAAAAACGTTAAAGTATATTAAAAAAATCATAACTGCATATCAATAGCTGCTTTACTTCTAAAGCAGCTATTGATATGCAGTTTTCAGATTTTGGTTTTCGTCAATATTACCCAAAAATTTTGTCATAAGATTCAAATCTTTCAAAGCTCCAGTTTTCGAGATATTTTCATTTCCTTTCAACATAAAATAATTGATTGTATGGTGGACTATCCGTGCTTTCTAGCACCAATTTCTTTAGGTTTAGATGATAACAAGTCCCAATTTTTTTTTTAATTTTGGGTTTTGTCTTACTAGATATTTAATTACGACCTTTTTTTTTACTTTCCAACCCTACGCTTCTAGGATATCAAATTTTATCGCAGAATATTGAACGGTTCTTGGACGTCAGAAACAGTTCTGTCTTCGAAATAGGTATTTTGCAGGACTTTTGGTGGGGGTAAAAAATATGTTAGATATTTCGCGTTTTTGAGACTGATTTTAGCATTAAAGAAAAAAAAGTTATATTTATTTATATTTATTAATATATAAAATTAGTAGCAACTTTCTTCAATTCTTCAATTGATGATGCTGGATGATTATTTACAACTTTTATTTACCGATGAAAGGAACACAAAAAACTAATTACCCAAAAAATCACATAACATAAGAAAATAAAATAAACTAATATGAAAATTCTCCGCAAAAAAGAGATTCAATCGCTACACCAGTTCTCAAACAATTCTCGGACTTAAATGCGCAGTCGGACGAGTTCACTGAAATCCCAAGTTTCTCAAAATCTAAAATGGTCTCACGTTTGGCTGGACCCTGAACCACTTCTCTCAAAAGATCAGTGCAGCGGCAGCACACACCGTAATAAAACGGCATAACAGCCGCATAAATATGACTTTGAACCTGACCAATGAAAGCGGAATTTGCATGGAAACGGTCTCTTCACGTACAGCACTTTGCGTTCCGAAATGCACTTTATTGCACTTGAGGGCCACCACGGTAGAAAAACTATTTTTGTTATAGATCGCTAACGAATGAATCATCCAATTAAATTTATATAAAGCGGTGGCGGCAGCGGTGCGGTAGCAGGGGCGATCGCCGCTTCCACTTTTTTTCGAGAATTTATTTAAAAAATCGCCGGTTTTTTCATAAAAACCGTAAAATGTTTTATGTTGGGTCTAAAGTTACATTAGTTTTAGAAATTTTACATAAAACTTTGCTTTTACAAAATTTTGACCTAACGCCCCCTCCCCTTTTTGGGAAAGCTGCGACCGCCAGTGGGAATTATAAGTTTCTGGAATACGGGCCGAACAGGATCTTACTAGCGCTTACTGAAAGTAATTTTAATATTATCATCTGCCAACATTTGCTTCATATATAATTAACCCAAAAATGTAAAGTTTTAGATATTTTGGAAATGTTGCTTTTCGGACAACCCAGAGACATTTATTTTGTAGATACAGGCTATTTATGCGACATTACTACTACGCTATTCTTGAGGATAAAATTCTTAAAATTTGGATATTTACAAAAACTAATAGAATCCCAAAACAACATAATTAAACAATTTTATTTTACCAGAACGCTAAACTTATAATTATGGTCGACTTATAAAGTAAAATCTTAATGCACTTGGATATTTTTATTTGTTTACTGTAATTTAATTTGTTTTTATATCGTGTTCTGCATAAAGGGTGCTCAACAAGTTTGCGAAATTCTGGTCACGCACTGATAGAGGACACACCCGCCTAAACACGGCAGTTTTGTTTCATCGACATTTTCGAACTGCATGCGGACTATTTATAATCCGTTGTGGACGTAGGTCCTTTTAAAAAGTATCTATCTAAAAACTTTGAGTTCTTGCACGAGGTAAGACATTTTATGCCGAGGAACATCATCTGATCTTAGCGCAAAAGACAGTTAGTTTGTATAGTTAGTTAGTATCCAGCCCCGGCGTCTGGGGGCGGGGTATTTTATTGTCCGACGTATAAGTTCACATTTTGTTGGCCGGTCCAACTAAAAAACAAAAAACATTTTTTTAATACCTTCATCAAAAACGTGATTTTAGTAACTGTCTGCAGATAACTAAAGCATGGCTTTTTTGGTTACCGATGCAAAAAAACTTTTTTTTTTATCATGGGTGCAAAAAAAGATTTCGGTCCGTTTTTTTCCCAAAGTTAAAGAGAAATAGTGGAAAATAGTAATATTGAAAAAATCTAATTATTCTTGCCTAAAAATTAACTCATTTCCGCCAGTTTTCACCAAGTATTTACGAAAAAATCATTTAAAAACATCGTCACCGAGTAAAAAAACACATCGCTATGGAAACGATTGTATTGTTGTATTGTATTGTATGATGGTGTTTAATGATGTATAGTGGAGGGTGACCAGTGAAACTACTGATGAGCCCACGCTGGTTACCCAGGGCGAAACATCGTTTAATAATTTCTCTTTTTGCTTTGATCTTTTGTGTGTTCCTTGTGGGATGCTCATCCAAGTTTGAATTTTCGTTATTTCCACCCAAGATCTTTTGATCTTTTGTTTTTTAGTTTCCTTTCGGTTGAAGTAACTGATTTGGAGGTTTTTTAACTTCTTCTTTGTTTTAATTGCCTTAGGAGCATAATCCTACTGGAAATATTAACACGCCAGGACGAATTCGTATCAGGTAACTTGGATAAGTAAGTACCAGTGCGGAACGATGCCTATTTGTGAGTGGTTCAAGGTTGGAAATCAAAGTGTATGATGGTGTTTAATGATGTATAGTGGAGGGTGACCAGTGAAACTACTGATGAGCCCACGCTGGTTACCCAGGGCGAAACATCGTTTAATAATTTCTCTTTTTGCTTTGATCTTTTGTGTGTTCCTTGTGGGATGCTCATCCAAGTTTGAATTTTCGTTATTTCCACCCAAGATCTTTTGATCTTTTGTTTTTTAGTTTCCTTTTGGTTGAAGTAACTGATTTGGAGGTTTTTTAACTTCTTCTTTGTTTTAATTGCCTTAGGAGCATAATCCTACTGGAAATATTAACACGCCAGGACGAATTCGTATCAGGTAACTTGGATAAGTAAGTACCAGTGCGGAACGATGCCTATTTGTGAGTGGTTCAAGGTTGGAAATCAAAGTGTATGATGGTGTTTAATGATGTATAGTGGAGGGTGACCAGTGAAACTACTGATGAGCCCACGCTGGTTACCCAGGGCGAAACATCGTTTAATCATTTCTCTTTTTGCTTTGATCTTTTGTGTGTTCCTTGTGGGATGCTCATCCAAGTTTGAATTTTCGTTATTTCCACCCAAGATCTTTTGATCTTTTGTTTTTTAGAAACGATTGTTATTTAATTTACCAGCCGCCTTGATCTATAGTGTAAAGATGGTGTGTTGCGAGAAGTGCTCTGCGTTCGAGATTTTTAAAGGTATTTTCCTGTTTTTCTTAGATTTTCTGATAAAGGTAATAAAAAAATAGTGTTCACAACTCGCGGCTAAACTGTGCTTTTTTTTACTCGCGTTTTTAAATACCGCGCTGCGCTCGTTATTTAAACCAACGCTTGTAAAAAAAGCACTATTTTATCCACTAGTTGTGAAAACTACTATTTTGCTGCTATTGTTGGCATGCCGCTTTGTGTGTATTGCTTTTATAGTTGGGCCATCTAACAGCATGTAAACTATTGTTTGAAAGTTTGAGACAATGATGTGTTTGAAATTAACTCTGTGTTTCGGACTTCCATTGTCTATATTTTATTTATACACGACGTTTCGATCAGTATAATCTCTGATCGTCTTCAGGTGCAAACTACAATCAATTCCTAAGGCTACGTACTTATATACTGTGAGAAATCACTCAACCTTGAAGTTTAAGAAGTTGGCTCCGCCCAAGGTAAGACCGCTTCATTTGTAGAAAATTCCAACCATTTTGTTAATATTCTTAAATCTTTTGTTTTAGGAACCGAGGATAGACTTGTCAGTTTTGATGTTAAAAGCCTATACACCAATGTCCCGATAAAGGAATCGCTAGATATTATTAGAAAGGGACTGGTTGATGACGAATCCCTTTATGAACGTAACAGCCTACCCCTGGATGGAGTGATGGAGTTGTTGGAGTGCTGCCTACATAACTCTTATTTTCAAGTGAAAGGTTTTATGCTCAGGATGACGGTCTGCCAATGGGTTTATCGCTTTCGCCGGTGGTGGCCAATATTTACATGGAGTGGTTCGAATCACACGCGGTTGATACCGCAACATATAAACCTAAGCTCTGGCTAAGATATGTTGATGATACTTTTATTTTCTGGACCGGCAATGACCAACAACTTTCAGAATCTCTTCACCACCTAAATAACATAAGACCCACCATTAAATTCACAATGGAGTTGGAGCAAAATTGTCAAATTCCTTTTCTTGATGTACTTGTCACACGAGTAGAAAGCGACATCAGAACAACAGTCTATCGTAAACCCACTCACACAGGACAATATTTAAATCAAGGTTCAAATCATTCTGCTACAACCAAACGAGGCATAATCAAAACTTTATATAACAGAGGCGTTCAAATTTGTAACAATTCTCATGACTTGGAAATCGAAAGAAGAAACATTAAGAAGGATCTGCAGCAGAATGGTTACAGCCTTAAACTTATAACAGATACTATTTCTAAATTTCAACAAACAGGACAGAGATTAAAAGACCAAAATCAGGCAAATGGATTCCTTACAATCCCATACGTTAAAGGAGTATCAGAGAAAATTCGAAGAGTAGCGAAAAACTTTAATATTAAAACAGATTTTAAATCTAGTAATACAATTAGAAGCCTTCTTTGTAAAACAAAACCAGAAAACAAACAAAATAAGGAATGCATTTACCAAGTTCCTTGTGAGTGTGGTGAATCATACGTAGGCGAAACTAAAAGACCACTATCTGTTAGGCTTAAGGAACATCAGACGAATACCCAAAAAGGTAAAACCACGAAATGTGGGCAGAAGCAAAGGTTTTACACAAGGAGTCACACTGGAAGAAACGAAAATTCCTTGAAGCTGCCTTTATTGGGCAGAATCAGGGTATTTTCAGTAAACCAAGTGTTGAAATTCCAAATATTTTGAAGCTCCTCCTTGGGCGGAGCCAACTTCTTAAACTTCAAGGTTGAGTGATTTCTCACAGTATATAAGCACGTAGTCTTAGGAATTATTGTAGTTTGCACCTGAAGACGATCAGAGATTGTACTGATCGAAACGTCGTGTATAAATAAAATATAGACAATGGAAGTCCGAAACACAGAGTTAATTTCAGAATGTAAACTACTTATACTAAAATCGGTAACGTAGCCTGAAATCGACTCTTGTTCACCATTTAATAAAAATCAACTACCTACCTATGGCAAATTTTTAAACATTGGCTAGTTGCCTATTGCTTGAGCTCGTGAACTGAAGGGAGGGGCGGTTTAATAGGTGTTGTATTAGTGTATACGAAACAAAAATACTTATTTTTAAAAGCAAATCTCATCTAGTCTCGTTTTCAGATTTTTTTTCAAAATTAACCAAATTTTGAAAAAATTAAACAAAACTGCAAGTTTTTACTTACAATATTTTAACAATATTGATCAGAATAGCACCGCAGTCGAAAACTTTGACAAAAAAACAAAAAATTCTTTAAAAATCCTGATCTCTTAGGTTTTTTGTAAGATATATTCGAAAAAGTAGATTCGGTTAGATGCGGTGGTATATATAGATTTGCTGCCAAATAATAAATGCGCTGCAGATGAAAATTTTAAGAAAAATTATACTAAAAATGCTGTTTAATACATTTATTAATTAAAATTTTAAGAATTAAGGACGTCATAGCTCCACAGGCAAAATTTTCAAAATTTAAGACATCACACCAAAGTATAGCTCTCCCGGAGGCCCTTGATCATGATTAATTTATTGTAAATTGGGTTGGACCACCTGGGGGGGTTTTAACCTCCAACCCCCCCCCCCCCCCCCCCCCGGCAACGCAACTGCACTGGCGTACGCAGAAATTGTTTCTGGAGGGGGCTTAAGCTTGGGCGAGGCTAGGTAGGGGCATCAGGAAGGGGAAAAGATAAAAAAATAGCCAAATTCTTTTAAAATATTGTAAAATAATGCAGAAAATGACACCGTAATTGAAAATTTTATAAAAATTGCACCACGCTGTCGCTGGCGAAGTTTTGCACAAGTTACGCCGCCGGAAAATTTTTTACAAAAAATCGCAAAAAATGTATCTTGCTTGTCCATTATTAAATAAAAATCTTGAGCTTTCAAAAGCCCTTATCTAAGAGTTTTAGGTGTACCTTTTTAATTTGCGTATTTTGCGATGTGATTTTTTAATCCAATACCTGGGGTCTTGCGAGGGGGGGGGGTAATTACCTCCATCCCTTGTATACGCCGGTGCCCATAACCTTTTTTAAAGGCTCATTTGAATAACACGCAGCATCTTAAGGCGCATTTACACAGACAAACTTTCCTTTGATGTTGAAATGCCGACAAACATTTACACGAGCCTCTTGAGCAAAATGTTCAAAAAAAAGTTCGAGCAAAATCTCGTACAAAAAGACTCACGGAAATTTTGGAGAGAATGTTAAGCAAAATTTGTTTGAAGAAATGTTGGTATAGAAATTTCTTACAAATTTAAATTTTATAGTTTTATGGGAATTCATTGAACTTAACTGAAAATAGAAAGACTAAGTTTTAAAACAAGGTATTTTTAATTAAGTGCTTTTCGACGGAAAACGATTTGATGTCGAAATTCACATTTTACCTCATAAGCAACTTCGATTGACCTGATTTTTATAGGGGATATGCTAGTATACATGTAACTTTTTTGGGGTTGTAAAAAAACGAGAATAAAAAATAATAATTGGCACTTATTTATTGCTGTTGCCTGTAGAATGTAATGATAAAAATTTCCGTTTAAAAGAATATCTCTTTATTTTACTTCCTAGTTTAAAACACAATACAATAATAATTAAGTCAAATTAAAAACCTATATACATTTTATTAAATCTCAAATATATGAACAAAAGCACGTTCGTTTATAATATACCCGTTTATTACCCACTTTTACAACCCTACGATCCCGACCCTTGTCTAAAAAAATATAATTTAGCAGTAATAGACTAGGCTTCTGAATCGGAATTTTGCTCCTATGCATATTGTTTGTCCAGTGCTAGTAATCGACCTTGATTATTACATTAAATTGACAGAAAATATCTATCTTCAGCATTTTCATAAACCTTTTGCTTTTTTAAGCAACCGTTGGGGCCTTAAGCTAACTAGATAAATCTGGTGTGAGGAATTAAAAAAAACAATCAAAGCTAAGGGTAAAGTAAAGTTACAAAAATATGTTTAAAAAAAAATCCCCTCCCCACCACTCCTCATAAACCTGAGGCGCGGATTACCGCTTAAAAGTGCAATTTTTGAGCTTCTTGCCGATATTTGAAAAACTCAAAATTTTTTTGGAAAAGAAAAATTTTCCTGGGTTGTTTTTTGAATTTAGAAAAAAACCCTTGGAAATAAAAAAAACTTGTAAGAAAATCCCAAAAAAACCCCCGGGCAAAAAAATCCGGGAAAAACCCTAAGAAAAAAAATATAATAAGTAACCCTAATCCATGTGACAAAACTGATAGCCAAGAATAATGTTTCGCTTGTCGTCGGCTTTTTTTCACAAAAATTTAAAATAAAAGTTGGTGTTCCATTTTTTTAAAGAATTGAGATCACTGATCACTGATGTAAAATTTTATTTATTCTCATCTTTAAAAATATGTTTCCAAAACAGATAGTAATAATTTGCTCAAAAATTTACCCGAACAAAATGTTCAAAGAAAAGCTCACAAAAATGTTTACGCAAAAAATTTTAGATCTTTTGCACGAGCTTTTGTTTGAGCATGTTCGTCTGTGTAATTGCGCCTTTACGCTAACAGATGTCAATTTTTTTATTTTTTTATTTATAGTGAAATTAAAGGTGAACAATGCCAATTTTTGGAAAGACGGGCTATGCTTTTAAAGATGCCTTGTTACTTTCGGTCCGTGATGGGCTGTACACTTGAAATACTCAAATAAAAAAGTTATGTGCTATTCTAAATAACACTTAAGAGGTGCCGACGGTTTATCAAAAATATAGAAATTTAAACCCGCTAAATAAAAGAAAGTTCAAGCATAATAATGATTACCTATAAAAACCGCAAGTCCTTGGAAAAATTTTTAATCCGAATCTGAAATGTTCAAACCCATGCAATATCAAACATAAAATTTATAAAACCCGTTTTGAATCGAACTATTGTTTACCAAATCCATCGGAATTTATAAAGCCGTTTTCCTTCAAAACCGAAATTCGTCCAATTCGTTGTGTGTCGAACCAATTCTAAAACAATAAATAAAAACATGAGCCGTCAGGCGAGAGTTTTTATACGCTGCGCTGTGGGCATTAAATGCACTTTATGACCGAGATGCATGCAATACTTTATGCACGGCATCATGTTTTTACTTTAAGATTTTAAAAAAGCTTAATTTATAATTTTATAAAATTACCTTATTTGACAATCTTTCAAACATAAATTTGACAAGTAACTTCCAACAATAACAAATACAATACGTACACTGTGTACTTTTGAAGTTTAAGTACTTTAACGCCCGGTCGCACTAAATAGTTATTTATGTATCTAGGTCTTAAAGACAGCGTTTAACGCCGTCGTCGTCAAAATAAAGGCCCGAGCTGATAGGCGAGGGTTTTTACATGCTTACACGCTAAATGCAATTTAAGTATCAGATACATACAATGTTTTATGCACAACCGTGTTTTTTAGGAGAAAAAAATACTTCATAATATACTTACTAATATTTTGACAATCACTGTCAGCAAGCAAGCGGCCAGTCTATTCATGTCACTTTTTAATCAAGCAATCTGACAAAAACATTGAATAGTGCTCCTAGCAACACGTAGCAACCAAATAAACAAACTGAGCGTCGCTTGAGCAGTTTTTTCTAAATTTTCATACAAAGTGCATTAGTCTAGGGGAAGTGAGACTTGGGTACGAAAATCTTACCATAGTAGATTTTATGATGTCATATGAAAGCCGGGATTCCCCAGATTACGAATCCGCCGGATGACATCTCGTAAATGTTGAGCGTTTTGAGATATTCAGCAAAATATCCAAAATGGCGACCAATGAGCAAATTCGATTTTTCTATTTTTTGTGTAGAGTCAAATTGATGGTTTTTGATATTAATGTATGGGTTTTCGAATACAAGGAATTCGAATCTTCCATTGAAAACTACCTAAAATGACATTTGACACATTTTGGACAGCCATTTGGTACAGAAAAATGGATATTTTTGAAAAATTATTTATTTTCTATTTTTTTACGAGAATTAGTGGCTTTTGATGAAGTTTTATATGTTCTCACACTTATATCCGCCATCAAAAACTGCATTAAATGACATTTGACAGTTTTTTGGCAGCACGTAAAGCAAAAAACTCACCACTCTAAAACCATCTAACATTAAGTAATCTTATTTGGTATCGATTTAGAGGTTTTTGGATACAAGTAATCAAAATTTTTCGTCAACTGTTACGTAATAATAATAATAATAATAGTAGCTATCCACTAAAAGTCTTGAGAAAAATCTAAAATTTAGGTCAAAATAACCAGTATATTTTATATCAATTTAAGGGTTTTTGAGGGGGGGGGAAATTACGTTTGACATAGGTGGTTTTAATACAAATATAAATAATAAATTGGTATATTTGATAAAAAATTATGGGTCAATATATAAGAAATTTAATCATGCTACCTATCTTTTTTGTTTGGTAGCTGTTTTGGTTTTGGTATGTAATTTTGATTCAAAATGAACAAATTTTGTATTTTAAATGCTGTCAAATGTCATTTAATGCCAGATATACAAGTTCCTTACATCAAAAGAACCTATAAAAGTTATTAAAAGTCATTAATTCTCGTAAAAAAAAATAATTATTTTTCAAAAATATCCATTTTTCTGTACCAAATGGCTGTCAAAAATGTGTCAAATGTCATTTTAGGTAGTTTTTGATAGACGATTTGACTGTAGAAAAAAAAATAGAAAAATCGAATTTACTCCATCTTGGATATTTTGCTAAATATTTCAAAATGCTCAACATTTACGAGATGTGATCCGGCAGATTCATAATCTGGGGAGTCTCAGCTTTCATATGACACCATAAAATTTACTATGGTGAGAAAATCCGGTTTCGATTAAAAATCGCCACTTATCCCCTTGACTACATTGTTTTCGCGATTTTAATGGATATCGAAGAACAGAGTTCACCAAGTCTCCACAGGGAAATCTTGGATGCCGCCGAAGAGGTAAAGACAGATCTTTTGCCCGCTAAATCCAGAAAAGTTTACGAAAAGGTGTTGTGGTGTTCAGAGAAGAATAGTGCTGAAAGTGGATGCCTAAACCTAAAAACAGACACTTTGCTGCCGTTCTTCAGCGAAAAGGCGAAACGAAACAAGCCGTCTTCCCATTGGAGCTATTACAATATGTTGAAGACTACTATTATGGTAAAGCCATGATGACCCTTAAAATAATTTTCTGAAATACCTGTTAAATTATTTTTACATATGCTAAAATACACTTTAGTGAGACACGTTTATTGGTAAATTTGAAGACTGTAAAGAACTTTGATTGAAAGAAATTAATACCAACATGTTTTACACACTTTACACTTTGAAAAATTACAATTTTTGCTGTTTTTTGGATAAAAATTGCAAAATAAAAATTATATGCACGACACCACTCAAGATGATAGACAGATGACATAACAGAAATTTTTAGTAAACATTTGCCTTAAATTATTTTCATCTTTCTCCAAAATACCTTATTACATCCTGCTGTCTCACTTCAACAACCTTAAAAATTTTTGCACGTCACTAAAATATCTCTCCATCGACCTCTAAAATTCTGCCCTCTCTCTATAAATATTTTTTGTTTTAACAGAGAGAAAATGTTTTTTGGCAGTACTTTTTTTGAACGCTAAAAAAACAGTGAAAACTTGAAAAATTGTGTTTTATTCTAGAAATCGAAAGTTTGGAAAGAAAGCTTTAAAATGTGAGCAATATCATGGCATACAAATGTGAAAAACATAGTAAAAAATTGCTTCATCAAAAACTTTACCTCTTAAATGATGCTAAAATATTTTAAGCCTTAAATTACCATCATGGCTTGACCATTAGTGCAAAAGTAAGGTTGTTGAAGTGAGACAGCAGGATGTAAAAAAGTATTTTGGAGAAAGATGAAAATAATTTAAGGCAAATGTTTACTAAAAATTTCTGTTATATCATCGGTCTGTCATCTTGAGTGGTGCCGTGCATATGATTTTTATTTTGCAATTTTTATCCAAAGTGTAAAGCATTTAAAACATAAGGTGGTATTAATTTCTTTCAATCAAAGTTCTTTACAGTCTCTAAATTTACCAAAAAACGTGTCTTACTAAAGTTTATTTTAGCACATCTAAAAATAATTTAACAGGTATTTAAGAACATTATTTTAAGGGTCATAATGGCTTTACCATAAGCCTTAAATTACCATCATGGCTTGACCATTAGAATTATTTGAAATATATACAAAGGCAGCAAAAATGAGAACAAGGTAATAGTCGAAACAATTATAAATGACATGACTTTTTTTGGTATATCTATTGTCGCTGTCGCTAAAATATTATGAAATAAAACCAATGGTTGCTAACCATTGATAAAACGTTGTACGACACACGGCCGTGAAATGTCATTAAAGTACTCGTCTAGAAGTTCCGGACTCGACACCTCCGTTCAGGAAACTCAGGGCGCACAATTCTAGGGGTGCCAAAATAAAGTTCCAGGGTTGCTAAGTTGTAGCCAAAATCTCTAGAGCGGGCTCGGATGTTAGATTTCTGTGGCGCAAATTATTTTATTTTGATTTGATGCGTTGTAACTTTAAAACCACTATTAAAAAATAAGCTTTAAGAGAAATATGATTAGAATGCAGACGAACCAACATACACAGACGCACCTACTCAACAAGGCAGACATGCTTATTTACCATTGTTTCGGTCCTGAGTTTTTGGCACGTAGGTACATGTATCTGTTCTGTATAAGTAAAATAATTTTTTTTCTCTTTTGAACAGTTTTTCTGCTTGTTTTTTTTTGACTTGCCTGAGGCGACTCATGGGGTCTTTCCACAAACTTAAAAATTCTCAGATAAACTGCTACATATACAGAGTGATCCGAATTAGAGGGGATTATTGTGGAGTTTTAGGTATTTCTTAGGGAGAGCGAAAAACCAATACACATGTTACGGGCTCGATTTTTCAGAAATTACTATATGGTCAAAATTTTTGAGCAACGGGGGCCTTTTCGAAAAATATGCGTTTTAGAATATGGCGTATAACTTTTTTAATAATGAAAATTTTTGGTTGTCGTCAATTGCTTTTCTATAAATAATTTAAAAAAAAATTTATTTGTCAAACTGGATTTTACCTGAGATATAACACCAAGTTGGTATTTTTCCTTTTTTTTACTGGCTTTTTGAAATCAGCATAAAATTTCCTTTAAACCGCTTGCTGTATAGTACTTACAATGTTATTTTTTTATAATATTTGTGTTGGATTAGGTATTTTTTTTATTAAATGTTATCGTTTGGTTTTCCTAAAAAGTATAGTGTAAAAGGAAATAAGAAAATAATGTGTGATGAAAAATAGGTCACTCCACAAAAAAAATGTCATCTTAGTGTAATATCTCAAAAACTGAACATTACAAATAAAATCTAGTTTGACAAAATAAATAGGAAAAGATATAAATCAAATTCTAAAACGCATATTTTTCAGGAAGACCACGTAGCTCAAAAATAGGTACATACTGAGATTCAAAAATCAGGCAACCAATGGTAAATTTGTGACCCCGCTCAACTGACTTGGAAACCAAGTGGTGCAGCTATCGCTTTTTTTAGTTCTTGGCTTGGAAACTTGCTGCGCTACTTTCGCTTTCGATCATGCTTATTTTTATCGATTCAAAGCATTGGCGGCGCGCAGGAAAATCGTATTCTTCTGGACGAGTTCCGCGTTGGGAACTATCCATAATATCGATAACCCGCGTTGCGCTGCAGACAACAGACCCGTGTCGGTACCGTCACAGGTGGCGAATACAGAGGGAGGCGATCGACTCCCCTCCGACGAAATTAAACATAACTCTTCTGCAAATTTTCGTCTTCGGCGGTCAATTTTAAAAAAATCATAATCAGGTGTTAAGTTTCTGAAAAAAATTTCTTTCTTTCTTTTGGAGAAGACTTCCCATGATGAGAATTGATACAGTTACGTCACAACCGCCTCCTTTGGATTAGGAGAACAGAACCATTGAAGGAATATCCAAGGAAATTTATTATATGAGACAATCATGACGGGGAAATGACGGGGTTATTAAAATTTGGTACAGAAGCATAGTTTGGGTGGTTTGCTGCAAATGTTTGTTTTTTATAGCAAAATTGAAGTAACCGTAGATATCAAAATATTTAAAAAATAAATAAAAAACAATTATTTTTTACCGGGGAAAACCTAAATTATATGCTCTCTGCTTTTTCCTAAATTATTCCAAGTAATAAAAACTTGGAAAATATATACAAAAAAAACTTAAGTTCATTTAAAATTGCATTAAATATAAGTATGTACGCCAGTGATAAATCGATATTAGGGAAATTTTGGAACGCTTAAAATTTTGGAACTTTGACAGCCTCTACCACTACCACGCGTCGATTTTACCAGTCTTTGGAACACATTAAAAGCTGTCACTCGTCAAAAAATTTCGAGATGATGAGAACCCGGTATTATTTTATTATCTTTAAAATTAATTGTGCCAAAAAAAAAATCCACAACGGAATGACGTTTGGCTATTGAGCAGATGCAGTAATTACCACAACCACTACGAAATGTCAAATAAGCGTTCCAAAATATCGCTATTCATTCAACGCGCGGGATTATTGCTGTTTAATTTTAAATAAATATTACCTGGTTCATCTTGGCGCATTCAGCTAATAATCAAAACCTCGCTGTGAATCGCATTGGCTTGCTGGTCGGATATTATCATTACGTGTCCTCTCTATTTAGATTTATATGCTCTCTGACGTAACATACCCAAAATTCCACAATACCCTCGCATTTAAGACTACCCGGTTGAAAGCAACAAAAATAAAAATCTACTGTCAAATATTTTAAATTATTGGAAAAAAATATACTTTTTATTTATACATAATATAGTAAAAATAAAACATAAATAAAGAAAACTTAGAATATCTCACTGTTTTTTTAAAACTTTGTACCACCGCAGCGGGAGAAATCGGGGTTCTGATGGGACAAAACTATTTCGATGTTTTTTTTTGGACATTTTAAATCCATGATCCGTTTTACAGACCAGAATGTTAAGATTAGTTTTAAGAATACGTTTTTTATAAGTTTTGTGATAAACTAATAAACAAATGAAATAATGAGAAAACTTATAAGTATACGAAAAATATAGGGTGGGCCACAAAATTCCGCACTTTTTGGATTGTTTATAACTTGTGACATAAGTGCTCGATTTTGAAAGATATTCATTTTTTAGAAAGATAAAACGTGATACGTTTTTGATTCAGTTGAAAATTTTTAGAAATCCAAGATGGAGGACAGTTTTTAAAAAATGCGAATTTTCACCCCCCCCCCCCAAAAAAAATTTATGTGCGACAATGAACAAACTTTAAAGTTTTCACTACAAACGCTCATTGTTTATGTGTATATTAACGTATCATTTAATTAAATCGGTTGAGAAATTAAAAAGTTATAAGCTTTTAGATTATGAGTGTTTGGACTTAAAATTAGAAAAAAATCACAAAATTACATATTTTTTCGATTTACTATAACTTCTGGCCTGATTACTTAATTAAAAAAAATATTCTTTAAAGAGACAAAATATGAGAGTTGCGTCCGTTGGTTCAAAATTGGACATTAAAAAAAGTTCAAGATGGCGGTTAGTTTTAAAAAGAGTTTTTACACGCCTAATTTTTTTTTAAGCAAGACACTGGACAAAATAAAAATTAGTATGACCAAATCTACATTTTTTCTTCGTATATCGAGGTATCGGATAAGAAATAAAAAAGTTATGGGTATTTAGATTCTTTTTCTTAAATAAATAACTAGGTAAAAAAACATAGCAAATGGAAAAAACATAGCAAAATACTCGTAGTCAAAAAACTTATAACTTTTTTATTTCCCAACTGATTTAATTCAATGATACTTCAATATATACAGAATCAATGAGCGTTTGTAGTGAAAGCTTTAGAGTTGGTTCATTGTCGCACATAAAAAAATTACACATTTTTTAAAACAGTCCGCCATCTTGGATTTTTTAGAAGTTTTAAATTTTTAACCGAATCCACCCAAGTTTTATCTTTCCAAAAAACCAATATACTTCAAAATCGAGTAATCAAGTCAAAAGTTATAGTCAATCCAAAAAGTGCGGAATTTTATGGCCCACCCTATATATACCTAAACAGGGTTGCGTCTAGGGTACCGAAATGCATGTGTCTGAGTAAGAACGCAAGAGAGAATAATATAATGGGTTACTTCGGTCAGACCATATCTATATACTCAGATAGCCAGGCAGCCCTAAGAGCGCTTATGTGCCCGAAGGTAAGCTTAAAGCTAGTGTGGGAATGCCTTGATGAACTACTGAAACTGGCGGAACTTCATAAAATAAAATTAGTATGGGTGCCGGGACATAGAGCTATCCAAGGCAATGAAAAAGCTGACGAACTTGCAAGACAAAAATCGTCAAAAAAATACATCGGACCAGAGCCAGCCCTGTGGGTACCAAAGTGTACAATAAGATCCCAGGTCAAAGTCTGCATAAGGGAAAAATATGAAAGCCACTGGCTAGGAAGATAGGGGCTAAGACTCAGCAGAGCCTTTATCAAAGGCCTAAATGCCAAGCTCACCAAAGACCTGCTAAAGTATAGTAGGAGTAGCAAGTGAGAACTATAATAGGAATTATGACCGGTCATATGGCGGTCAAAGTTCACCTAAACAACATGGGCCTTTATCACGGAGACCTGAGCTGCAGACTATGCAATCAGGAACCAGAAACAGTAGAACATGTAATATGCCAATGCGAGGCACTGGATCGCAAAAGGCATCTAATATTTGGGGTAGTTAAACTAGACCCAATATTGACTGGGGACTACTCCATTAAGAACCTGTAAAAACTTGCGCAGGGGATAAAATTAATAGAGTGGTTGGCCTAGGAACCAAGAGGTTGCACAATAAGCCAGTAATGGCTGCAGTGCAGTGACTGTGTCTTGCCACCTGGCAGGTTGGAGTCACAATCGAGGGGTTTTAGTCGGTAGGAATCCGACACTACCCGGGCTCTCCTGATAGAGGAGAAATGACTCTGGCAGGAAAGTAGTTCGGGCATTTTCCCTTGAAAAAGAAAAAGAACGCTAGTCAATTCAGATGCACTAAAGAGAGATGCCGGCTAGGCAACGTTGTCAGGCAAACAGCGCTTTAGTTTGTTTTATTCGAAGACGCGGGCTTGAAGGAGATCGTAAACGTAATTTTTCTCAATTAGTCACTTACAAGATCTTAAAATTATTTTTATTTTTTTGATGCTAAAATAATGCAATAAAAATACTACAAAATATTTTTTATGTAAGACCTGAAGAGCAAGCGTTTTAATGTTAAACAAGACGTGAACACGGTTACAAAAAGCGTTCTAAGTAGAAAGAGTAGGGGGTTGCAGATTGAAATACTGCGCTACGTTGTTTTAATTTTTTTTATTTCATTAAAAAGCATAATTATATTTTAAATTTATTTCAACAAGATATTTCGTAAGAACGCGAGACTGCTACGATAAATTGTCTCGTAGAGTCGAGACTTTAGCGTAACTGGTTATGGAAGGTCAGGCTCAGACTTTTTGAAGCTTTATTGAAAGAGCAACGTCAATCAGTAGTAAAATTTTGTGGATAAATGAGCATTTTAATTTATTTAGCGGATTCCAATTTCAAACTAAAATAAGAAAATACTCATAATCACTGTTTTACGCTCTTTGAAGGCAACATTTATCGTTAAATTTGACGGGATCGTACTTGGGAATCTTTTAATTAATTTTGGGTGGCATCGGCAACAGCGCATCTCAAGTTTATTATCTTTTTCACTCTCATTTACTAGCCATTGCGCTTCTTTTTTAATATACGCTATTGCGGCACTCTATAGACAAGAACTGTCGAACCCTGATTAGATAATTTTAGGACCGTCCACAAATAACGTCCCATCATTTTTACTAAATTTGGTCTCCATTTCCCCTCGAAACACTTCTGACCCCTCCCCCTAATCAATAAAATTACTTTACACTTAATACTTCGAGACACCTACTATTTTTTTATAATATATTTTTTTTTTTTTACTTTATTTTTTTTGGATGTAAGTGTTACGTAACGTAGTTGCGGAACCCCCCTTCCCGCCTAGTAACACTTTCACTTACTCCTTGCTTCCTAATAGCGTGTCAAAATTCATGTACTGTTTGTTATTCAATACCTGTCACAGCATTAGCCAGAGGAGTAGTTGTTACCCAGTCTTCTGGGCTTAATTTGTTTTTGTCAATAACATATTATGTTTATGTTTAAAGTGTCGCATACAATATTTTTTCAAGGAAAAAGTAAATATTACTCATATTTAAAAAATTATTCGCCATCTTGGATTTTTTAATTCAAATATCAAATATCTAAATTCTAAAAATTGGCACATTTTGTGTCCCATTCCATATATAATTATGTGATATTAAAAAAATTAATGTTTCCACAATCCCTTAAAATTTACATTAGCATAAAGACTAAAACTTCCATAATAATATATCAAATAAATCGAGTAAAGATTTACTCCAAAACTTCCCTCGATCAGAAGAACATATATTATATAAAAAACCGCTACTCATATATACATTGGTTAAATTGGGTTGATCAGACTTTTCCAGAGTATATCCAGACTTTTCTTGGGTGTATCTACACTGTTCAGGGGTGTATTCAGACTTTTCCATGGTGTACTCGGACATTTTCACAGTGTATCTAGGTTTTTCCAGAGTGTATCCAAACTTTTCCAGGGTTTTTCCAGACTTTTCCAGAGTGTATTCAGACTTTTCCAGGGTCTTTCCAGACTTTTCCAGAGTGTTTCCAGGCTTTTCCAGGGTTTTTCCAGACTTTTCCAGAATATATCCAGACTTTTCCAGAGTGTTTCCAGACTTTTCCAGGGTCTCTCCAGACTTTCCAGAGTGTATCCAGACTTTTCCAGGGTCTTCCAAGACTTTTCCAGAGTCGTTCCAGACCTCTCCGGACCTTTTCATATTATATCCAGACTTTTCCAGGGTCTTTCCAGATTTTTCCAAAGTGTTTACAGACTTTTACAGGGTCTTTCCAGAGTGTATCCAGACTTTTCCGGGGTCTTTCCAGACTTTTCCACAGTGTATCCAGACTTTTCCAGGGTCTTTTCAGACTTTTCTAGAGTTTATCCAGACTTTTCCAGGGTCTTTCCAGACTTTCCAGAGTGTATCCAGACTTTTCCAGGGTCTTTCCAGACCTCTAAAGAGTCTTTCCAGACTTCTCCAGACTTTTCCAGAGTGTATCCAGACTTTTTTAGGGTCTTTCCAGACTTTTCCAGGGTCTTTCCAGACTTTTCAAGGAACTTTCCAGATTTTCCAGAGTGTATCCAGACTTTTCCAGGGTCTTTCCAAACTTTTCCAGAGTTTATCCAGACTTTTCCAGGATCTTTCAAGACTTTTCCAGAGTCTTTTCAGACTTCTCCAGACTTTTTCAGGGTCTTTCCAGACTTTTCCAGGGTCTTTCCAGACTTTTAAAGGGTCTTTCCAGACTTTCCAGAGTGTATCCAGACTTTTCCAGGGTCTTTCCAAACTTTTCCAGAGTCTTTCCAGACTTCTCCAGGGTGTATCCAGACTTTTCTAGGGTGCACGGACTTTTCCAATACATTTTATATGTGCTATATATATACATATATAGATTCAGACTTTATTGTTTCTAAAAACATTTTGTTTTACATGCTATATACAGACCGCTTCAAGCTACTGCGAACATAGGGGGAATCAAGTCCAATTTACTCTCCGTGCCGTACGACCGAGGTGGATTTGAAGCACGCTGCAGTGTTATCTTTTGGAAATTAATTTTGTTTTTGTTATTTTGTTTTATTTCTGCCTTGCTCGAGAAACAGATGGGTAAGTTCTTAATTGAAATAATACATTTTTAAAACCAAAAATGGATGTCTATCGTCATAACCCAACACACGTTCGATATTGGTCGAGGGAAAATTTGCATTTGTATTTTGACGTAAGAACACAGTATCCCCAAAAACTAAATGTTTGGGGGGGGGTATTATAGGGGAACACGTAATTGGGCCATTTTTTATTAACGGCAATTGCAATTTGAATGGTCCTAGATACTTGGATCTACTGCAGCAGCACATTATTCCAACTGCTAGGCAGTTGTTAGGTGTAAGATTTGGTGAAACATGGTTTCAACAAGATGGTTGTTCCGCTCACAATGTTGGCCTTGTTAGGGAATATCTTGATAATGTATTTCCTAATCGGGTTATAAGTACACAGGGAACTATTTTATGGCCAGCTCGATCTCCCGATCTTGCTCCTAATGACTTCTATCTGTTTTTGAAGAAGCTTTTCAAATTATCACCCCTAACATGCTTGGAAACGTTAGAAGGGGTTTTTATAGTAGGCTCGGATATTGTCTAGACGAGCAAGGAGGACTTTTCGAACATTTGCTTTAATTTTTTTTTGACTGGGAGAATCTTTTTGGTTTTTAGAATGTATTATTTTATTTTGAGAACTTGCTTTTATTTTGTTTCTCCTTATTATTTTCATTGTAACACGTCGTCACTGATAAATCTGAGCAGTTGACAATAAAACGCTCTTATTTATCAGTGACAAAAAATAAGAAAATTACGTTATAAAAATTTGCGTATTTATTGACCAAATTCCGGTTTCATTGACTACGCTCCACATAGCACCGTGGTTAGAGGCGTACTAAATACCAAAGGAAAGTCATGCAAGTGGTGATCGCAAGCCTGAGTATTGGTTGCTTCACTGATAGGCGTGCGGTGTCTCTGCATGTACGTACACTGGCAAATTAGACTTCTTCCGCCCTATGTTCGCAGTAGCTTGAAGCGGTCTGTATATCCTCGTATAAATAAGATTTTTGTCCATTAATCACGCAATAACGGCTAAACCGATTTGTATGAAATTTGATAAGACAATAGGGTGTGACCTAGATCTTATCCTAAGCTACTTTTTATTTAACATTTTGTTTCATAACTCGAGATATATGGCACAGAAAATTGAATTTTTAAATTGTTTTTTGCATTTGTTATGTGATATATATAGATATATATGTAGTCAAAAATTTGGCGCCATTCAACTACAATTTTTATAAGCTTTCTAAGGAGGTATCACACGGTAAGAAAAAAAAAATATTTTTTTTTAGGGATGAAGTTTTTTGGGGGTAGCTCCGAAGGTTCTACTAGGAGAATGCTCAAAAACAATAGGGGTCTGTGCGTCAACAAAAGTAATCACTATGTAAAATTTTGTTATGATTAGTGAAGGAGTTTTTGAGTTAGAGTGGCTACAAAGTAAGCGACAGACAGACCGACAGACCTACAGACCGACAGACAGAGCGACGGCGTCTGGATTCGTGCTTATCACTATTCGAAACCTCAAAATTCGTGGAGGATCATGAAAATTTCGAAGTGCGATTTTTCGATGATTACATTACTTCCCTTTGGCAAGGGAAGTAAAAATTAGAGAGCACAATCATATTTGCATATTTTTTATGCCTTGCCTAAACTTCACACTCATTCTTTGGCCTACATCGGTGTTTTATCTATAGAGAGGGACAAGTAAATTCCTTATGAGTAATTTACGTTCATGACAGGAAATTTTGTGCAAGTTAAAAATATACTTTTGTCTCTTTAAAAAGCCGATTTGGTCTACTCAAAATATTGCAAAAGTTAAAAAGCCTTGCCAGCCATTTGGGAAATATCACGCAAATAGTCTAAATTATAATGAACCTGAGGCAAATTTTAACTTTAATATGTAAAAAATTACTTTGTATATAATCTATACATCTCCGCAAAAAATAAATATTTTCGCATAGCCCCCATTTATTGCTTGTGGAAGAAGAACGTGGATTAATTCCGATCGTGACTTTTAAAAGTGGCTCGAGAAATCGAAAATTGCTGCAGTATGTGAAACCCCTAATTTCATTAAACGGGTTAAAGGTTGATGCGAGAATCTAAAAAATTTTTAGGTTAGGTTTTTTCTTTTGCGACAAATAATCATGGTCATTAAAAAAAAGTGTCACATTGTTAAAATTTTGATGCCAATCACAGTAAAAAAATGCCAATTGTAAAGGATAGTTCAAATTTGAGGGAATTGTGGGGTTCTACAGGAGATAGCAATGAACTAATATACATGTTAAGGCGCATTTACACAGACAAACTTTCCTTTGATGTTGAAATGCCGACAAACATTAACACGAGCCTCTTGAGCAAAATGTTCAAAAAAAAGTTCGAGCAAAATCTCGTACAAAAAGACTCACGGAAATTTTGGAGAGAATGTTAAGCAAAATTTGTTTGAAGAAATGTTGGTATAGAAATTTCTTACAAATTTAAATTTTATAGTTTTATGGGAATTCATTGAACTGAACTGAAAATAGAAAGACTAAGTTTTAAAACAAGGTATTTTTAATTAAGTGCTTTCCGACGCAAAAACGATTTGATGTCGAAATTCACATTTTACCTCATAAGCAACTTCGATTGACCTGATTTTTATAGGGGATATGCCAGTATACTTGTAACTTTTTTGGGGTTGTAAAAAAACGAGAGTAAAAAAATAATAATTGGCACTTATTTATTGCTGGTGCCTGTAAAATGTAATGATAAAAATTTACACTTAAAAAAAATATCTCTTTATTTTACTTCTGAGTTTAAAACACAATACAATAATAATTAAGTCAAATTAGAAAACCGATATACATTTTATTAAATCTCAAATATATGAACAAAAGCACGTTCGGTCTAAATAATACCCGTTTATTACCCACTTTTACAACCCTATGATCCCGACCCTTGTCTAAAAAAATATAATTTAGCAGTAATAGACTAGACTTCTGAATCGGAATGTTGCTCCTTTGCATATTGTTTGTTCAGTGTCAGTAATCGACCTTGATTATTACATTAAATTGACAGTAAATATCTATCTTCAGCATTTTCATAAACCTTTTGCTTTTTTAAGCAACCGTTGAGGCCTTAAACTTACTAGGTAAATCTGGTGTGTGGAATTAAAAAAAACAATCAAAGCTAAGGGTAAAGTAAAGTTACAAAAATATGTTTAAAAAAAATCCCCTCCCCACCATTCCTCATAGTCGTAAGGCGCGGATTACCGCTTAAAAGTGCAATTTTTGAGTTTTTTGCCGATATTTGAAAAACTCAAATTTTTTGGAAAAGAAAAATTTTCCTGGGTTGTTTTTTGAATTTAGGAAAAAACCCTTGGAAACAAAAAAAAACTTACAAGAAAATCCCAAAAAACCACCGGGAAAAAAAATCCGGGAAAAACCCTAAGAAAAAAATATTATAAGTAACCCTAATGCATGTGACAAAACTGATAGTCAAGAATAATGTTTCGCTTGCCGTCGGCTTTTTTTTCACAAAAATTTAAAATAAAAGTTGGTGTTCCATTTTTTTAAAGAATTTAGATCACTGATGTGAAATTTTATTTACTCTCTCTCTCACGAAAATGTTCACAGAAAAAATTTTAGATCTTTTGAACGAGCTTTTGTTTGAGCATGTTCGTCTGTGTAATTGCGCCTTTAGGGGCTCGATTTTTGAGCTACAGGGGCTTTTGAAAAATATCGGTTTTACAATTCGACTTCAACTTTTTTTTAATAAAATTTCTATTTGGTGTAAATTGCTTTTCTATAGATACATTTTAAAGTAGAATTTAATTGTCAAACTGGATTTTATCTGTCACGTTTTGTTCTTATGGAATGACCTACTTTTTACTCGATCCTTTAAAACGTAATCTTATAATGTTATTTTTTTGTTTGCAGCAAAGAAAAGGGTGAAGTAGTGAAAGAAAACTTTTTTGTAATTTTTGATCAAATACAAAATACAGTAAAACTTCTATTAATGACCTCTGAAAAATGGAAACCTCTGGACAACTTTTTAGTTACCAAAAGGCGCAATTACACAGACGAACATGCTCAAACAAAAGCTCGTGCAAAAGATCTAAAATTTTTTGCGTGAACATTTTTGTGAGCATTTCTTTGAACATTTTGTTCGGGTAAATTTTTGAGCAAATTATTGGTATCTGTTTTGGAAACATATTTTTAAAGATGAGAATAAATAAAATTTCACAGCAGTGATCATTGATCTCAATTCTTTAAAAAAATGGAACACCAACTTTTATTTTAAATTTTTGTGAAAAAAAGCCGACGGCAAGCAAAACATTGTTATTGGCTATCAGTTTGGTCACATGGATTAGGGCTACTTATAATATTTTTTTCTTATTGTTTTTCTCGGATTTTTTCTCCCGTTGGTTTTTTTGGGATTTTCTTGCGAGATTTTTTTTATTTCCAAAAGTTTTTTTCCTAAATTCAAAAAACAACCCAGGAAAATTGGAAGTTTTTCAAATATCGGCAAAAAACTCAAAAATTGCACTTTTAAGCGGTAATCCGCGTCTCGCGACTATGAGGAGTGGTGGGAAGGGGATTTTTTAAAAAATATATACTTTACTTTACCCTCAGCTTTGATTGTGTTTTTTTTAATTCCTCGCACCAGATTTACCTAGTTAGTTTAAGGCCCCAAGGGTTGCTTAAAAAAGCAAAAGGTTCATGAAAATGTTGAAGATATAGATATTTACTGTCAATTTAATGTAATAATCAAGGTCGATTACTAACACTGAACAAACAATATGCAAAGGGCAACATTCCGATTCAAAAGTGTAGTCTATTACTGGTCGGGATTGTAGGGTTATAAACGTGGGTAATAAACGGGTATTATTTAAAACGAACGTGCTTTTGTTCATATATTTGAGATTTAATAAAATGTATATAGATTTTTTAATTTGACTTAATTATTATTGTAAAAGACTAAACTAGGAAGTAAAATAAAGAGATATTCTTTTAAACGTAAATTTTTATCATTACATTTTACAGGCAACAGCAATAAATAAGTGCCAATTATAATTTTTTTATCCTCGTTTTCTTACAACCCCAAAAAAGTTACAAGTATACTGGCATATCAACTATAAAAATCAGGTCAATTGAAGTTGCTTATGAGGTAAAATGTGAATTTAGACATCAAATCGTTTTTCCGTCGGAAAGGACTTAATTAAAAAATACCTTATATTAAAACTTTGTTTTTCTATTTTCAGTTAAGTTCAATGAATTCCCATAACAATATATATTTTGAATTTGTAAAGAAATTTTTATACCCTCAATTCTTCAGACAAATTTTGCTCAACATTCTGTCCAAAATTTACGTGTGTTTTTTGTACGCGATTTTGCTCGAACATTTCTTTGAACATTTTGCTCAAGAGGCTCGTGTAAATGTTTGTCGGCATTTCAACATCAAAGGAAAGTTTGTCTATGTAAATGCGCCTTAAGATACATAGGTAAGATACCTTTTCTTATATTTTCAAACACCAATGGGTCATCTGTTTTGATAATAAAAAGTTCTTTGTTAACGAGCACTGCATAATCCAGCATTACTTACACCCACATAAATCTGTATACCTATTGATGTGAAAAAAACTTATAAACTAGACGTTGGAATCCCAGATAAGGGTCAACTTCGAACGATAACGTCGGGTTTATAAATGGTGGGTAAAAGGCGAAAAAAATTAAACTGGGATATATTAAGGACTCTTAGATATATATAACTTTTTTTTGGTCGGATTTTTAAAATTTTCGATGACCCATGGCTCACTTTAAAGAATAATTTATAAATACAATGAAAATGCACGAAAAAATGTATTTTCAAACTGCAAAAATTTATCAGCCAACACAGAACTCACCAAGCGAAGATCCCCTAACCTCATTTTCAAACTACAATCCCAAACCAACTGAAAGAGGTAGTTTGCCAATTTAGTTTGGTCTGACGTCATGGTAAGAAAACTCAATCGCAAAAATGACATGGTTTATGGTTTAGTTAAGTATGACACACATGATGCGCCATTTCAAATACAATTGATTGTGGTTTGCACACCACACACGCGAAAATACGAGTGGTTTGGATAACCATAACCATGGTATAAGTAGTTTACTATGAAAAATTCGCCTTTAAAGGCGCAATTACACAGACGAACATGCTCAAACAAAAGCTCGTGCAAAAGATTTAAAATTTTTTGCGCGAACATTTTTGTGAGCTTTTCTTTGAACATTTTGTTCGGGTAAATTCTTGAGCAAATTATTGCTATCTGTTTTGGAAACATATTTTTAAAGACGAGAATAAATAAAATTTCACATCAGTGATCAGTGATCTCAATTCTTTAAAAAAAATGGAACACCAACTTTTATTTTAAATTTTTGTGAAAAAAAGCCGACGGCAAGCGAAACATTATTATTGGCTATCAGTTTTGTCACATGGATTAGGGTTACTTATAATATTTTTTTCTTAGGGTTTTTCCCGGATTTTTTTGCCCGGGGGTTTTTTTGGGACTTTCTTGCGAGTTTTTTTATTTCCAAGGGTTTTTTTCCTAAATTCGAAAACAACCCAGGAAAATTTTTCTTTTCCAAGAAATTTTTGAATTTTTCAAATATCGGCAAAAAACTCAAAAAATGCAATTTTAAGCGGTAATCCGCGCCTCACGACTATGAGGAGTGGTGAGGAGGGGATTTTTTTTTAAAACATATTTTTGTAACTTTACTTTAACCTTAGCTTTGATTGTTTTTTTTTAATTCCGCACACCAGATTTACCTACTTAGTTTAAGGCCCCAAGGGTTGCTTAAAAACGCAAAAGGTTTATGAAAATGCTGAATATAGATATTTACTGTCAATTTAATGTAATAATCAAAGTCGATTACTGACACTGAACAAACAATATGCAAAGGGGCAACATTCCGATTCAAAAGTCTAGTCTATTACTGCTAAATTATATTTTTTAGATAAGGGTCGGGATCGTAGTGTTGTAAAAGTGGGTAATAAACGGGTATTATTTAAATTGAACGTGCTTTTGTTCATATATTTGAGATTTAATATTTATATTATTATTATTGTAAAAGACTAAACTAGGAAGTAATATAAAGAGATATGAGTGGTAAGGCGTTTATAACTAACGTATGAAAAAGACAATAAATACCATGAGTACAAAAAATACTCTCACCACAACTACGACGTGTAAATATCTAAAATTTCTCTGATATATGGATGGACATTTTTAGTTTTAGTTTGCGCCCGTCGCTTTTATCATTATGATATGAGAATGCTAAAATTTAGTTTCTACTTTTTAGTGCACTTTATATTTTATAAAAGCTTCTTTTTATTTAAAATAATTTTTTAATTTTTAGACTATCATAAATCCATCCTTTCGATAATTCTCTTCCCTAAAAACCCCTGTATGCCAATTTTGATTGAAATCGAACAAAATAAATCTTTTTCTTCCTCCACTTCCCTCATTAGCGGAAGGGGGTGCCTAATAATACCATATTATTGTATTGCCGCCGCAACTATAAATACACACCGAAAACTGAAATTGAATACCAAATTTGAGTTGCAAGATTTGAGCCGAATATACAAACATACATAAATAAAAGCTTGTACAAATCGCCAAAAATTTCAATATTTAAAAAATCGGAAACGCAAATTCTACGCGTCAATAAAATAAAACGAATTTCTTTGTTTTGCGTCGGAGAGCCCTTTCTTTATGGAAAGATTTGTTCTAAAACTTTCATAAAAAAACTGCGTTGACCCTTGTTTGTTGTCATGTAATTTTGTGTGTCAATGTTCATTTGACCAAAACCCCCTTTCACTAGTCTACGGTTTTTACCTTCTCCTAACCCAGCATCAGCAACAAATAAGTGCCAATTATGGTATACTGGCATATCCCCTATAAAAATCAAGTCAATCGAAGTTGCTTATGAGGTAAAAACGTGAATTTTGACATCATATCGTTTTTCCGTCGGAGAGCACTTAATTAAAATATCTTGTTTTAAAACTTAGTCTTTCTATTTTCAGTTAAGTTCAATGAATTCCCATAAAACTATAAAATTTAAATTTGTAAAGAAATTTTTATACCCCCAATTCTTCAAATAGATTTTGGTCAACATTCTCTCCAAAATTTACGTGTGTTTTTTTGTACGAGATTTTGCTCGAACATTTCTTTGAACATTTTGCTCAAGAGGCTCGTGTAAATGTTTGTCGGCATTTCAACATCAAAGGAAAGTTTGTCTGTGTAAATGCGCCTTAAAATGTAGATAATCTGAATTAGTTTTAAAAATGCAAAATACCTACTTCTGTTTAAGTAGAAACCTTTTAAGTAGCCCCTTCTTATTCATAGCGCGTAGTGCGGGCCACAAGAGATACAATTAAAAAAATCAATTCAAAACACATTTAGGGCCATTTCGTTCAATTAAGCGACATTGACAGCGTTAAATTGAATTAAAAGCGACGTTCGTGAGTGAATTAACTTGTTTCCCACAAGGCATAATTTTGTTATTGCGTATTAAACGACATACCCTACAATTTACAATTTAGATGAAATTGTTTATATGCAGATTTTTTCTTTTGAAAATATTTTCTTCTATAAAAAATGGGCGAATCGAAATCATATGATCAAAAATCAAAATTGACATTTGTCCCATGTGACAAAGAGCTATTATTTATTTTTAATGTTAGTTGTGTTGTAATACATGTATAACCAGTTGATTTTTATCGAAGGCTTAACTGCACTTTTTCTTGAATCTAGGAAGAAAACCCGAAAAAAAACCTAAAAAAAAATTTACAGACCCAAACAAAACCCAAACCAACTCAAGCTACACCCACCCAACCCAACCCAAAATAATATTTTTTTATTTTCACGTAATTTAATTTATTTTTTAATGTGTAACAATCCATTCTCCTAGGGCTATTTTTTCCGGGGGTTTTCCGTTCGAGGGGTTTTTTCCGTTTTTTTTCCGGACAGAAAAATCTATCGGTTATAACTGTTTCCTGAAATAACTTTTTTTTTTCTTATACAAAAAATATACAGAGCATTCCATAAGAAAAAACATAACTTGTTGGCACATCCTGTAAACGATTTGAACTGATTAATTTTAATTAATGAATTTTGGGGTTCTAATAAAATGACCTTTAATGCAGTTTTGGTTTCATCCCTCTGCGACTATTGAAAAAGATTATCCCAGGGAACAGTTAATCGATCACCCTGTTCAGAAAAGGTCTATCTAGAGATTATTATTAATAAATACCGAATTATTTAATAATAATATTAGCACCTACACCCTCAAAGAACCCAATAGATGACATCTATAGACGATTTTCAGCGTGGAATGATTCTTAATTGGTATTTTCCGCGATTTTGGTTTTAACCAAAGTAGGGGAAATTGTGACGTAACGGATCAGCTGATTTACTTTTGGTATTTATCATTTATAACCACACTCTGGACTTGGGTTCATCTTTTGGTGATTGCTAAGGGTATGTTTCGTTTTGTGAGAAGTTTTTTTGGGTGTAGGAAATGGAAGAAAAATGGTAAAGTATGAAGGATAAAAAATGGTAAACGACCTCTAAACAGCAAGTATTCTGCTTAACGGTATGTATTTGTAATACGAGCCCACAAATTGACCTTTTTATTAGTCTTATGGGCAAAAAACTTTCAAATAAACACTATTCCATGTTTTAATATTTATTGAAAGTCTCAAAACACAAAAACATAACTCTACATTCCTTTACCCTTAACCAATGCATTTCAGCGAGCCATTTAATTCATTTATGACTATTGAGTGGTCGGGGGATATGACGTCACAGTTACTGTCAAAGTTGTCAACCGAAAGAATAACCGCGTTTTATACCGAAGATAAATCATTCCAGGCTGAAAATCGCCTTATGTCATCTATATTGGGTTTTCAATAATCCTTAGTGTTAAAGTAAGTATGGGGGTATACATAAACAGTTTTTAATAATAGTTTTTTAATGAATGAAAAATTGTGAAATCTAATAGATGACAGTCAGTATCAGTTATTGGTCTCAGCGATATTAGCAAGACCAATTGTTGATAGTTAGTACGTTTACACGCGCCTAAAACCGGTTTTATACAAACACGATTTTAAATAAAATCGACGTAACGGATCAGCTGATTTACTTTTGGTATTTATCATTTATAACCACACTCTGGACTTGGGTTCATCTTTTGGTTATTGCTAAGGGTATGTTTCGTTTTGTGAGAAGTTTTTTTGGGTGTAGGAAATGGAAGAAAAATGGTAAAGTATGAAGGATAAAAAATGGTAAACGACCTCTAAACAGCAAGTATTCTGCTTAACGGTATGTATTTGTAATACGAGCCCACAAATTGACCTTTTTATTAGTCTTATGGGCAAAAAACTTTCAAATAAACACTATTCCATGTTTTAATATTTATTGAAAGTCTCAAATCACAAAAACATAACTCTACATTCGTTTACTCTTAACCAATGCATTTCAGCGAGCCATTTAATTCATTTATGACTATTGAGTGGTGGGGGATATGACGTCACAGTTACTGTCAAAGTTGTCAACCGAAAGAATAGCCGCGGTTTATACCGAAGATAAATCATTACAGGCTGAAAATCGCCTTATGTCCTCTATATTGGGTTTTCAATAATCCTTAGTGTTAAAGTAAGTATGGGGGTATACATAAACAGTTTTTAATAATAGTTTTTTAATCAATGAAAAATTGTGAAATCTAATAGATGACAGTCAGTATCAGTTATTGGTCTCAGCGATATTAGCAAAACCAATTGTTGACAGTTAGTACGTTTACACGCGCCTAAAACCGGTTTTATACAAACACGATTTTAAATAAAATCGCTTTCTCCGAACGTCAACAAAACAAATAAAATAACACAATTAATAACAGATTTTTTGGTAAAACCAGGGTTGAGTATATCTTTAGGTTGGAAGCAAAGCGCTAAAACGTTTTTAGAGTGTTTAGACCGACCCTAAAATCGGTTTTAAAACAATAAACCTCTTTCTTAAATCGCTTGAAAATAAAATCGGTTTTGTGGTGTTTTTACGACAAAATTTTCAAACCGTCCTTATATTAAAGCGCTTTAAGAGGTCCGTATAAACAAAGTAAAAACTTCTGTGTTGAATTTTATATTTTTCGATAATAAAACCAGGACTACTAATCTATGCTTTACCTCTACATCACGAGAATTCTCAATGTAAATTATATTATTGTGAAATTCTTAAGAATTCCTATAAAATCGCCGTTCTTTTTAACATTACTGAAAAAATGAATATGTGTAGTTTTGCAAATACATTGGCCACCTGAATTTTCTAGTCTATGCGGTATCAGCAGGCATCTCCCAAGGATCAGTATTAGGGCCCCTACTCTGAAATATATAGGATGACACCATACGTAGACCAAAAATACCTAGGGGCGGAGCGAGGGTGGCTTGGTCGTCATTTTGTACACCAAAAGGCATTTTTTACCAGATTTTGCCTGTAAATACCTCGAAATAATGCTTCGAATTGCCTCAAATTGCCACAAAATGCCATCGGCGTGTACACCAAAGTGCATTACCGAGCCACCCCTCGGGCGTGGGCATAGTAGGATACGCAGATGATCTAATGGTAATAGTCAAGACTGACACAGCGATACATCTTATGCAAAGAGCAAACGAGGCAACAAGACTTAGCAAACAAACACCTAGAATTAGCACCAGAAAAAACCAAAGCCGTTACACTAAGAGAAAAAAGAGACCGGCAAAACATTGAGTTTCGACTAAATGGAGTCTTTATAAAAGAGTGTACGATATCTTGAAATCCACATCGGTGAAGCATATAGAAGAAACCACTAAGAAGGCATCTAAAAGACTCGCTGAACTACAAAGACTTATGCCCAACATAAATGGGCCCAGTACGAGCAAGAGGAAGTTACTGTACAGTGGAGTCCAGTACTGCGCACAAAAAGTAAAACTAAGAGTATCTTGCTGCTACCGAACGATATCAACAGAAGCTATTCAAATTATAACAAGAATCTCGCCCATAGACCTAACTGTTGAAGAAATTTTATATGAAGATAAAAATGGCTACAGTAAATAAAACAAAGAAACTGCAAAAGAGAAAACACTGGAATCCTGGCAAGCAAGAGGGACCGAAATACCGAAAAAGGACAATGGACGAAAATAATTATCTTCGACATTAAGTCTTGAATAAACTTGAAACACAAAAAATTGATTACTATATGACACAGGCTCTAACGGGACATGGATTTTTTAAGACATATACAAACCGATGCTGAAATAAACCATACAAAAACTCTAAAAACTTTATTATTTATTTGTTTGGTCATGGTAAGAAGCACTCAACAAAAATTTTAAAAATATATTTTCAATGTAGCAAAAAGTTGTAGCTAGATATTTATTATATGGATAGATTTGGCTTCTGTACTGTCTAAGCAGTTCTGATTATATCCAGTATTAATAATTTAAATAGGCCGTGTGTCAGCAATTAGCAACTGTCCATCCCTAATAAATAGAGGGTCTAAAAAGGACAGTAAATGAACTGTTTTACTTCCTAATTTGTGATACTGAAAATGGGCTTGTGAACGAATCCTCCTGTTAAATATATTATTTTGAGTAAATCCCGCAACCTAACTAATCATGCCAGAATATTTAGGCCTTCAGCTCTTATGGAATTGTAAGAAAATGTGTGAAGAACATCAAGGATCTGCAAAAGGAAAAGCTCAAGTACTTTTTTTACACAATGTAAGAACCCAAATAGAAGCTGCTTGCAAATAATGAAATGCAAAATCAAAAGCAGCAGGAGCGGCTTACCATAAAGATGTGCAAATCAGGTGCCTACAAGCTACTTCGAAACACCAAAAACATTATCATAAACTTGTTAAATTTTATAAAAATAGGAATAAATTAGCGAGAAAATTAGTAATTTCCATTCGTAGATTAATTATCAATATCTGAAAAAAGTTTAAACTATGTAAAAACTAAAAGAACACTGCACAAACTACATTGGGAATGGCTTTCCACTAAATTTCATAATTTTTTTATATGTTGTAGTACTCGATCAACAAAGCGGAAAAATTTTAAAAAAGAGATAGGGAGCACGATTACTTTCTGAGATATGGAGCTTTAAAGTTGACGTGTTTTAAGGCTATATTTTTGGACATGGTCCAAGTATTCTTCCCACAACTTTGTTGATTACCGCCAAAATAAAACGATTCGTTTCTCTATTTTTCCTGAATGAAACACCCTTTCCATCCATGTAAAAATATTTCTATAAGGGTTCTTTGGTACCACCAGAAAAGTCACTGATTTGTAAATTTTAAAAAAGAAAGAAAATGACCGTTTTTAAAAAAATTACAATTTTTATTTTCTTTAAAACAAACGGCCAGATTTAAATAATTTTTACATATGTTTATAATAATAGTGCTAGTAAGCTAAAAAAAAAACATTTTTGCTTTAGTGGTACCATTAATTGGAAAAATGTTGGGTACCTTTAACGATTCTTAATATTTTTGAAATATTGGTGAAATACGAAAAGTGATTTTAAATAACTTATGGGTAGGTTATACAAATTTTCTGGACAAATTCAATTTAAAAGCTTGATACGAATATGCTGCTACCGATAGGTATCCATTGGTACCTGTATTTGACCAATCAAATTGGTCGTGTGTTATATGCTTTTAGGCTAACTTGGGGTTGACGGTAACGAATATGATAACATTTTTCCGGTTGCGTAATGCGTACAATTAGAGACATAAAGCTATTTGTAACTCATCGCGGTATATGTATTCGCATCTAGCGAGAACCAAGCACATTGATTGGTCAGAAACTTGTAACACGTTCGAAAAGATATATGCTAATTTAAGGTGTTTCTGAACGCAATAGTTGCCGAGATACAATACGTGTGTCGTAACGATACGTGATACCTAACGCATCTCAACACCTATCGCGTTCAAGAACACCTTAGATTAGCATATATCTGCTCTTTTCGAACGTGGTACAAGTTTCTGACCAATTAATGTGCTTGGTTCTCGCTAGATGCGGATACGTATACCGCGATGAGTTACAAATAGCTGTATGTCGCTATTATCTGGCAGCAAATGACTCCGTTTCTTAAGCAAAAGTTTGACGTTGTCAAGGCAACCTTGATTTTTTTAAAAAATACAAAGCCGCCGCATGCCGCCATATTAATCATATCTTAAGAATTTTAACTTTTTGCACGCAAATGCAAAAACCACTTTTCCGCACTTAAGTAGGAAAAACACTTTACCTCCTTTTTTCTTCTTGTAGAAAAACGGTAATAGTAACCGGTGATCCCAAGTTAGCCTAAAAGCATATACCACACAAGTAATATGATTGGTCAAATACAGGTATCAATAGGTACTAATTGGTATAAACATATTAGTATTAAGCTTTTGGATTGGATTTGTTCATAAAAAGTTTTTATAGCCTACCTATAATATAAAATAAAAAATTTTTTAAATAAATAAATAATGAAATAAACTTTGGATAACCCTCTGAGCACTAAAGGTAAAAGACCTCGTGCAACGGCTGAAGGTATATTTATATTTAATAATATAATATATTTAAAATCACTTTTCGTATTTCTCCAGTATCAAAAATATTAAAAACCATTAAAGGTGCCTACCATTTTTGAAATTTATGGTACCACTCAAGCTAGAAATTTTTTCTTTAGCCAAGTGGCATTATTTTTAATAACATATTTAAAAAGTTTTAAAATCTGGCTGTTCATTTAAAAAAAATGAGAATTGCCATTTTTTTAAAAATGGCCGTTTTCTTTCTTTTTACAAACTTACAAATCAGTCACTTTTCTGGTGGTACCAAAAAAAACCAATAAAAACATTTTTATATGGGTGGAAGGGGTGACAAATAGAGATTCGAATCATTTTATTTCGGCGGTAATTAACAAAGTTGTGGAAAAAAACTTGGACCATGTCCAAAAATATAACCTAAAAACACGTCAAATTTAAAGCTCCATATCTCAGAAAGTATTCCTGCTCCCTGTCTCGTTTTTTTTTTTTATTTTTGTGCTTTGTTGATCGAGTACTAACATATAAAAAAATTATGACATTTAGCTAAAAGTTATTTCCAATGTAATTTGTGCGGGGTTCTTTAAAACAAAGATCAAGTCATTTTTTTTAAGCGGTATCAGTCTTATACATTTACGTGTGTTACTTTAATGTTAGTACATATTTATCTGCCATATTTTTATGACCAATGACAAGCACCTGTTAGGTAGGAAAAGTATATGTATTATTTATCTTAGCATGGCTGATTTTAGCAAGTATTGTAACTGTCACTTTATAGAACGAGAACAAGCTTTTTAGATATATTTCATATTTTAACGATTTTAATTTAACAAAATGTTTGTTCTTAAAATCGCCAAATTTCGCTTTGGATTCGTTTCATAAACAAACTAATATATTCATCATTATAAGAGATAATTTTAACTATTTTTAATTTAGAGTAAGTTATCCCACTTTATTTTTTAAAACCAACTACTGACTGCTCTCTTCTACTCTACACAATTCAACCCTTCTAAAACCGACTACAAAACGAGTAAAATTGGCTTAAATTCAATTCGAAGGGGGTGAAATTGAAAAGAAGCCCCTTTTAGTGCGTGAAATGATTATCATTAAAATTAAAATGCTCCCGTTTAATATCTTTATTAAATAGGACGGATGGTATGCTATAGGGCTGTATGTATACATGTGTCAGTCCTAAAGCCCAAGTTAACACAGCTTCCTGTGCTTAAAAATATAAAAGGTGTAAAAATAACACAAACTAAACACTCTTTTTAGACTATAACAAAGGAGCAAACATTATACCTTCGAGTAACGTAAAATAAAAAAAAAATGTGTGGTAGTCGGGTTGTTTTAATTAAATTGTCCAAAATTGAGGAAAGTGCGAAATTTCAAAAGAGTTGAGCAAATAAGACATTTCAAAAAACATGGCCTAGGTGGCGCAGAATTTTGCATAGCTCGGTTAGTCAAAAATCTTTTTGGGGGCCGATTCTTGAATATCGTAGGAAACATCGCACGGGAACTGTCCTCTCCCTGATATCGACCAATAATAGGCTTCGAAGCGATCACGAGTTATCCGAAACCTATCCGAACACGACCGAACCTCATCCGATTGCCGTGTACCGAAGGAACTTTCTTACACTTTCGTACACCTGCCCCCGGACCAGGTGAACGAGCACTTTTGAAAAACGACAATCCGGTCAGCTTTGCGCGTGCACGATGCAAGCTCGGTAGCTTCTGAGCCTATTTATTGGTCGAAACGAAGGTTGTGAACGTTCCCGGGCGACCTTTCCTAGGATATTCAAGAAGAGCTTTCTTATTGGTCGAAACGAAGGATGTGAACGTTCCCGTACGACCTTTCTTACGAAACTCAAGAATTTAGGTTACTCGAGAGCCCTCTTTAGGATTCTTATTGAGATTCTAGTGCTTTTTTTTTTTAATGGCAGAAAAGGTCCATGAAGAGGCCTAATTGGCCGCCCTTCACTACTACTTACAGCTTAACAGCGTATAACATAGTGCTGTGGGGGAATGCTAGAAATATTGAGAGAATTTTTGTAATCCAGAAAAGGACAGTAAGACTTCTATTTAGTATACACGTATATTTTCGTTTTCAAGAAGCCGGAGTTTTAAAAATTTATATTTACTTTATTATTTTCAGAAGAACCAATAGCGCAACTTGCTTTCTTTAACCTTTTATACTTCGTGTTTTGCACTTTTAATAAACAATAAAAAAACTGGTCCACAACCAAACGCAAACATTCTTCTTTACCATTAAAAAAAAATGTGAGATCTCGTTAAAGTCTGTTTCGGTACTCTCTAAAAATCTGAAAACTGCTCAAAGCGGGACTTCAGTTAAAGTAAAACAACCTAAATATAATAGAATAGGTAGAAGCATATTTTTTTGAATTATGTGACAAAGAGTGAGAGTATTATTATTAAGAAGACTGGTTATTAAGAAGACTCTTCAAGAATGCTGAGGAATGTTTAAAAATGGAAAACCATCTCGCATAATTTAAAAATCGGGAGTTTTTTTACATCAGGCGGGAGGCAGGAGGAAATTCAAACAAGCGGGAGACTCCCGCCTAAATCGGGAGGGCTGGCAACGTTACTGTAGGCTCATTTTTATTTTGAAATTAAAAAAATGCATTCAATCATGAAAAAAAGCTGTTAAATTCAATAGAAATCCTCATTGTAAATTCTACAAGTTTAACTGTGTAAATTAGGTATAAGCCAATTTTAAAAATCATCCAAACTTTTATTATGCAATGCGTTGTTGCTTTTTCTACTTCGTGATTTCAAATTTTCAAAGCGCCTGGCCAAATTAGTTCTGATTTTCCATTGCGGTGTCTCTGATGAAAATAGTAATTGAGTTTTTGGCCTTTGCTGCTCGCGTGATCTCCACGATATCAAAACGTTATGGTATGATTTTAAAAATACATTTATCTTAAAAAAGAGAAGATCAAAAGATCTTGGGAGGAAAGAACGAAAATTCAAAATTGGATGAGTGTCCCACAAGGAACACACAAAAGACCAAAGCGAAAGGAAAAACAATTAAACGATGTTTTGCCCGGGTGAGCAGCGTGGGCTCGTCAGTGGATTTACTAGTCACCCTCAATCCAGACATCATTTAACACCATCGCACACCCTGACTTTCAACTCTGAATCGCTCACAAATAGGCATCGTTCCGCATGGTACTTATTATAAGTCACCTGATACGGGTTCGTCCTGGAGTGTTAATCTTTCCAATAGGAATATGCTCCTAGGATAATTAAAACAAGAAGTTAAACTTCCAAATCAGTTACATCAACCGAAAAAAATCTATTGGAAAGATTAACACTCCAGGACGAACATATACATATTCTGTAAGGTTGCAAAAAAAATTTTTTAGCATGTATGATAATGAAGAAAATTACGGTAGATGAAATCATAGCCACCTTAGTGGTCAAATTTTAACGCGCTATATCTCAAAAAATGTTTTTAAAATTAAAAAAAGAAAGAATTTCAAAATAAAATAAAATATAGTATACCCATACCATAAACAGAGGCAAATTCTGAATGAACCGAACGACGCGGAGTGAAGTTCGGGCAAGCAGGCAAGGGTGGGAAATGTTTTTACCTATTCATGTGCGGTAAAGTGAGTACGTTTTTTGGGAATTTTTGAGGCTCATAGAAACGATTTTGCTTCGCATCGTTTGGTCAACTGCCGTCGCGTGCGGTAAAGTATCACATTCCGCACTTGTTAGGTAAATAACTATTTACGAATGAGTTAGTATCAATATGTTTTTTATGAAAAAGAAAAAAAAAACAAATATAAAAAATCCTAGTGCGGGAAAGTTTCGGGGTAAATTTATTATCCCACTCAGACGGGATACTGAACTAAAATGCGTGCGGGAAAGTAGTCTTTCCCACAGATAGTAGAAAAAAAAATATCTTGTCAATTGAATTTATGATAATACCGTACGGCTTTTCGTGTTTCTTTATCGTGACTTGTTATATGCCGTACACCTCGGGGAAGTAGGGGTTGTTATTTTGATACGAAACGACACTGATATGCATAATTTTGCAAACCCCAAAGGTAGATGAATGCACGAATAAAACTAGATTAGAGGAACAAAAACAAAGTCCCTGTTTTTAAAATTGGTTTATACTAGCTTGTGTCCTGTAGTAATTTTTATTATTTTCCTTTATTTTTTACTTTTTCCCAACGTTTCTTGCTATGTTTCTATAATGAAAACGTTCCAAAAAATAAAAAATAAAGGTAGTGGAAGTTTGAAACTTAGTTTACTCTTAAGTTTATTAGTTTAACATTATTTCTGTGAGAAATTAATAAGCCACGCTATGTCTCTGGCGGATTCTGATCGGCATGGCAGTTGGAATAAGATCAGACGATTTAATAATATCCCGGAAAGTTTATTTTCTACGGTATGGTCTCAATAATTCATTTAGTGTGAGACCTCCTTGTGTAAAGATCTCAACTGGAATATCATCAGTCTCAGCTACTTTAGCTGTCTGATTGCCTGTTCATCCTTCTTAATCTGGAAACCTTACTTAGTTGAATTGGTTTCTCTGAAATTTCGTTAAGACTACACGAAAAAAAATACGTGTGTATTTTTTTTTTAATTGTGTATAAAATTGTTGAGGGAGTGCATTTTTTCTTTGGTTTTTTTTTAATTTTTTGGAACATTAAGTGGAAAAACGTCTCAGTGAAACCCTGATTGTAAAACTTTAATAATAGAAATATGTGAAAATAAATAAAATTACGGCGAGATTTTTTCAGGAGCTATTATAGCTAGGCAGTATTTTAACACTATTGACAGATTTAACTCCGACGTCATCATCATCATCATAGGCAATCACTCGATACCGAGTATGATTTTCCTCTATTCTGTATCGTCGCTATCTGTTGTGCGTTTTTTGATGGCTATGTAAGCAAATTCTCGAGCCGCACACCCTTCCACAGTCCTGGTACACCCAGTCTCCAGCAGCAGCCGGGTGTTGTTGGTCATCCATTCTTCCATTTTGTCGCTCCTTTCTACGTTCTCTCTTTTCCGTTTCTAGTCTACGTCGTTGCTCTTCAAAAGTTTGTGCTCCCTCATGGACTGTTCGGCGCCATGTAGCCCTATCGTTTGCCGTGGTCTCGAAGTTGTTTATATCGATGTGACCCTTCATCATATTGCCTTTGAGAACGTCCTTGTACCTTTTTTGTTGACCACCTTGATTTCTCTTTCCCTCCTTCAGTTGTCCATAAAATATCTGCTTTGGGAGACGTGTTTCAGGCATGCGGATAATGTGACCAGTCCAACGGAGCTGGTGCTTGAAGATAAGGGCTTCTATACTAGTTGTTCTGGCTTCTTATTCGTCTTAAACAACTTTGGTGATATTTTTCTAGTCGTTTGATATGCCTTCTGTAGGTGGTCCACGTTTCGCATCCGTATGTTAGAGTTGGTATTATAACTATGTTGTAGACACGAAGCTTGGTCTCCGCATTGATGTCGTGATTGTTGAAGACTCTCTCCGAAAGCCGTCCGAACGCTGCGCTAGCACATTTTGGGCGATGCTGTGTTTCTGCGGCAATAGTTGCATTTGATGATAGGTGGCTCCCAAGGTATGTTTGGAGCTTGGGGATTCGTACCTGGTTCTGGTTGGTGAAGAATTTGCGTTTTGGCAAGATTGACCTCTAGGCCAATGTTTTTGTAGGCTTGGTTAAATGCGTTGATTACCAGTTGTAGACCTTCCTCTGTATCGGCCATTACGACGTTGTCATCGGCGTACTGCAGTTCGATTACCGAGGTTGTCGAGACCTTAGTTTTTCCTTGCAGTCTGCCTAGGTTAAGTAGGCCATCGTCGAATTTATATAGAATTTCCACTCCCGGCGGTATATGTTCCTCAACAAGGTGAAGCATGGCACCTAAAAATATAGAGAATAGGGTGGGCGCAATAACACACCCTTGTTTAACGCCTGTCGTAATCTGGAATGACTCTCCTGGTCCATCAGGACTGTTGCATTCATATTGTCGTGTAGTAGTCTAAGAATTTGAATATATTTTTGAGGGCATCCAGCTTTTGCCAGTATTTTCCAAAGAGCTTCTCTGTTGACCGAATCAAATGCTTTGACTAGATCTATGAAGGCCATGAAGAGAGGGCGATTTTTTTCTCTAGATTTCTCTTGCATTTGTCTGGCACTGAAGATCATGCCAGCTGTGCCTCGATTGAGCCTAAATCCACACTGTGTCTCTGGCAGATTTTGTTCAGCAATTGGAATTAATCGGTTTGATAGTATCCGTGCAAGTATCTTTCCAGCAACAGAAAGCAGAGATATACCTCTGTAGTTTCCACATTGAGCCTTATCGTCTTTTTTGAAAATGGTAACTAAAAAGGCGTTTCTGAGTTCGGCAGGAATGGTCTCAGTGGTCCATATTTTACTTATTAGAATATGCATTTGGGAATTAAGTGCGGGACCCCCTTGTTTATAGACTTCAGCAGCCATACCATCTGTGCCTGCTGACTTGTTATTCTTTAGCTCTGTGATTGCCTTTTCGAACTCCTCTAATCTCGGAATCTCACTTAGGTGTTGTTGTGTAGTTTTCTCCGGAATTTTGTCGAAGATGTCATTATCGACTTGAGACTCTCTGTTGAGTAGTTCTTGGAAGTGTTCTTGATATCTTGTGTAGTGGGACCATATATCATCTTAGTAGCTTAAAAGAAGGCTCTGGTGTTGTTGGACTCAGCTAGATGTTGCATTTCATGTGATTTTGTTGTCCACCATTGGTTTTTCAATCTACGCGTTTGCCTTTGTACTTCTGCTTTGGCTTCTTGATATTGCCTTTTCTTTTCGTTAGAGTTAGGGTGGCTTTTCCAAGCATTATGGGCTTTTCTCTTCCTTGTCGTGCTCATCAAACCAGTCTTGATATTTTCTTTGTGTGTAGCCGACCGTTTCTTCGGAGGCAGATGTTATTGCTCTCTTCAAAATTCTCCAGTGATCGTCAATATTCTCCGGGTATTCTAAAGTACCAAATTTTATTCTAGTTTGATCATCTTTAAGGCGTTCTACATTGAATCTTCTTTTGATTTGCTTTGTTGACGGCTACTTCTTGGTGGAATGTGCAAGTTCATTTTGGCTCGTATCAGGCGATGGTCTGTCCAGCAGTCGTCTGCACTCGTTATTGCTCTTGTAATGTTTACGTCTTTTTAATCTCTAAAACGTACAATAATGTAATCAATCAGATGCCAGTGTTTTGACCTCGGGTGTTGCCAGGAGGTCTTGAATTTGTCTTTTTGTCGGAAAATTGTATTTGAGATTGTGAGGCCATATTCCGAACATAAGGTTAATAGGCGCAGTCCGTTTGAGTTCATGTTTCCAACACCTTCCTTGCCAATGACGCCCTTCCATAGGTTTGAATTCGTACCAACTCGAGCATTGAAATCACCTAGGATGATAAGTTTATCAGATTTAAGTATAGATGTTACGGCTTCACTAAGTTGAGAATAAAATTCATCTTTTTGGTTTTCATCAGCTGCAAGAGTTGGAGCGTAGGCGCTGATTATAGTAGCGTGTTGGAGGTTGCTAAGGTTTAAACGCAATGTCATCAATCTTTCGCTTATTCCGGATGGAAATTCGGTAAGGTGGTCCACAATCTCATTTTTTATAGCCAAACCCACTCCGTGAATATGTGGTTCATCTTCTTCTTTTCCTTTCCAAAAAATGTGTAGCCTCCTCCGTGTTCTTTAAGTTGGCCTTGGAGCAGCGATATCGATGTTATATTTCCTTAGTTCACGTGCCACTATTGCCGTTCTTCTTTGTGGTCTTGTGGTTGTGTCTGTATCCATAAGTGTACGGATTGTTATTGTAAGAGTGTTACGGCTAGACTTTATTTGTGGAAGTTTTAAAATCAAATACAGCCCCCCGTCCTTATTTTGAAATTTCAAAAAATATAACCTAAATCATAAATCACAAAAGTAATTAAGTCTAAATTAATTTACATTGAAAAAACTTGAACATTTTTGAGATTTAAGGCTTAGTTTTCTTATTACCGCACGAAGTCTATCCATGGCGTAATTAAATAACTATAATGATTTATTTTGTTTTTTAAATGTTAAAGTTTTTCTCACAATGGGTTTTTTCTTTGGTAATTATGCAGTACACGGTTTTCTGCCAGTTTTTTTTTGTAATGTGTTTTTTTGATTGTTTTGGGTTGGGTTGGAATAGGTTGGGTTGCGCTGTGTTGGATTGGGTTGTTTTAGTGAAAAAAAAAAAATAAAAAAAAACATAAAAAAATTTAAAAAAAACAACCGACGCAGACGGAGGGACCCTAATAGGTGCCCCCATAAAGAATTTTTTATAAAAAATCAAAAATGGCAGAAAACCGTATACTGCTATACAAAAAATTTTGGTACTTTACCAAAACTGCTACGCTTTAGCTCAAACTAGGGACTCCTGATGATGGCATTCTGAGCTTCTAAAACATGACGGTCATAAATTCATAAAAAAAAATTACGCCCCAGCTGGTGGTTACCCTGAGAAATACCAATTTGTTTGATTTATTTACATTTTTACAAATTTAATTTATTTATAAATGTTATTATTTTAACTAATTAACTAACATTTGTTTTATTTCTTTTTACGGTTAAAAGAAGGCGCTCTTTAATTCTTAATGAAGTCTAGGTGACCAGACAGGTTAATCTCAATCCAAAAACACCACATTTCTATAGGAAAGTTATTGATAGTAGTAAGAGATAGCATATGAGCAGTTATTATGTGCAATAATTCCAGAGAAGATTAGCACTTGCAAAAAATGCTATTGTTCATTACAAAGACATTATGGAGAAGGTAAATAATGCCACTATGCATTTATTATGTGCCAGATTAGAGTACAGCAGCAGCTATTGTCTAAGATTTTTGCTTTACCAAGTAAAAATTAATTAAAAAAACTGTGGAATTTGCAGGAGTAAACTTATAAGTCGTGATAATGATGTTGACAATGAACTTATTGATGCCTTGCAGTATAAAAACTGTAAGTTGACAAAATCAGGAACATACTTTAATTTTTTATTTGGCAAGACACAATTATCTTTATTATATTTTGAAATCCGTAAAGTGACCACAATAATAAAGTTAATTATGAGGTGTTTGTTCTGACGGTGTAAGTAAGTTAATAAGATTTTAAGATTTTCTAAAAGTCTAAAAATAGGAGATTATTGCGATAAATAAAAAAATCAGCATTTGATAAATGGCAAGCCAAACAAAAAAGATTTGGAAAAAAATAATGTTTTCTTGCTTGAGGCTTTATTGAATTTGGTGTACTAAATTATTACTAAAGGCAATTATCCTCGCAATTATCTGTGGAATAATTTTAACAATAATTATTTAGTAATTTATTTTCTTTTTAAATAATTTTTATCTCGATTTTTACTATAAGATAATAAATTTATGTTTTTACTTATTTTACCAGGTGATTCATTATATTTTTCACCTCCTTTTTACTCCCATAGCATTGGAGGGATAACAAATGTTAAACTTTGTAAAAAAAAAGGAATTCTTGTATTCAACACTTCAATAATGAGTTAAGTGACTGAAAAATATAATGAACCCTTGTATTGTTTTTAAACCTGTATTTGGGAAATGTACTTCCATTTTTTTGTTAATTACACATACTTATTTATCATCTGTCTTTATCTTTTTACCTAACCTTTTTATAAGTTAAATTCTCAATGATAAAATAATGGGTTTGGTAAAAGGACGTCATTTATGAAATTAAAAAGAAAAATATGTTCATTTTATTTGGGTCAAAAGTACATAAACACATTTGTCTTTTAAGTTCAGTGTGCCCAAAGTCAAACCAGTTTAAAAAATTCACAAAAACACCAACTTTTAATTTATCTTTTAAACTTTTTTTGTTTTCTGGGCACATTGTGGTCCTTTTTGCTATGCCAAGAAAAATCAATATTACATTACATCTGTAAAGTAATATTGATTTTTTATTTAAAAATCAATACTCTTTTGTAGTATTAATTTTTTGGTTATCACGTGTGGTGCTCCATCTATTCGTGTTTCACTGAAATATTTCTATGTCGGGCGTCAAGGTCATACTTAGTTCCGTAGCACAGTATAGCAGATAAAATTCTGGTCTGCCAGCCAGACCGAACCCAATTTTTTTTTATGTGCACAACTGAGTCGGTACTGCTGTTTCATTGGGGTGCACTTTTTAAGTTTTCATGTTCCATTGGCAAACTGATAATTTCGGTGCAACTTTTTCCGCACCGAAAACATTTCCCGCCTCTATTTCCTCTAATCAACCTCAAAAAGAGTTTTTCAATGGTCCTTAGCTACTTTTATATGCATTGAGTTAAGTGTTTGAATGAAACAAATGTTCTGGTTTGGGTGCAGCTTTTGTCATGTTCCATTCAATCTCAGACTGTAGTGACGCAATTTTTTGACAGCAGCAAGCCACTGTTGGAAACCCCTATTATAGATGAGCAAGATGTCTGCTGCTTCGCTTTGTCGATGTTGGAAAGAGAACGCACTATATGGGAATGGTATAGTGTTCATTCTTATTAGATTGATCTCATTTTTTCAGCACAATTTGGAGAAAGATAGACAAGGTGCAAATGAACAATGGTATGGTACAAAAAATTATATTTAAGCTTTTTTGCCTAAGCTCGATAATTTTCGGATAGATTCGGTAATTTCGTCCCCTCGCATGGATAAGATTTTTAAAAAGTTTCTGGTAACACTGCACCGTTATCTAGATGTGCTTTGGATGTCGTAAACACCGCTGATTGTATAGCAGCTCGCTGTGCATAATCTCTCAAAAAAACCTTTAAATAAGTAAAACTTGCGTTTAGATTTTTTAGAGGTGAAATTATGAATTTTAATGGGGGCTGGTGGTTTAATTCAACTTTTTTGTATATCGTGCGAAAGTTGTGTCGTAATTGGTTAAAAGTTCATATTTTTATTTTTTTTGGCTACATAAAAAGGAAATAGTTTTTTATGCTTTCATAAACTTCAATCTCTTCAAATCAATTTTATTTTACTTTAATGTCGAACCGGCAAAAATAATCATAAGTTTTATTTTGTTTTTTTAGATGATGCCTGATGGAAATATGGTTATTGGTTGTCAGTGTCAGTCATTGTGAAAATAAATTATTTAAAATCTTACACAACATATCGTAAAAATTATTCACAAAAAATACCCAAGCAAAAGATAAAAAACCGTCACAAAAATTGTATGTTTTATACAAAAAATATCAAAAATTTAGAGTAAATATTTTCTATAAATTATGTAAAAATGTTACACAGAGCTGTTGTTTTTAGTGTAACTATGTAAACATACACCAATTACTTAAGAATGTGCACATTTTTAAATTCACAATCAAATGTATTTTTTTACACAAATTGTGAGTGGTACCGAACTGGTTAAAATTTGTGTAAAAAAATACACACTTGTGTAAATAAATTCCGATTTTTTTTTCTAGGGAACTTTTTTTAAAATAACTAAATGCACGGCTTTCTTTGTCCATGGCCTTCACAAAATTTTTCATAAGTCCTAATTTTATATGTAGTAGCGGTAGTAAATTCTTTTCTAGGGGAACTAATGGCCGGCTACATTTTTTCTTCCTGGCTCAAATAACTCTTTGTGTACTAACAGAAACAGTTCACGGATTTTGCATAATAATAAGTTTTTTTTGCACAATTTTACGTATCCTAAAAATGTTTAATTCACGGTAAAAATTATCGATTATTTTAAAAAATTAAATAAAATCAAGATATATATATTTTTTTGGAAAACCACGCGAATGGTCTGTGGGGGATACCAGAAGCCTCCGTTGCGTGCTGTGCAAAATTTTATAAATTTTTGATGTTGCGATGTTTAAGTAAACGAACTGTTTTTATGATTCAAATTCACTCTTAAGCATTAATTGTTATAATAAGTCCAGGTGTTTTATACCCAAAGGTTGTTAGAAAAAAATAAACATTTGTACCTGTTGAATTGGGAAGTTCTGGAGGAACCCCGATTTACTCCCATTGTTTATGCAAAGAATGATTATATTGATGGTAAAATATTCAAAAGATTAACATTTTTAATAAAATCGCCATACTGTCCATCTGTCACCTCTTCAAACCGATCCAGCCCACTGAAGGGGGTAACTTTATTAATTAGAGACCAAGGGGATGATATCTACTCTACCGAGTGTGTACATAATATACGCACATTTTGTTAACCAAAAGATAGGCTTCAAAAGGGCCAGTAAAACCCTCGTTTCATCCAAATACCTAATTAAAATATACTCTGATATGTCGAATTCTATTATTTAAAAACAGGTAGCAGAGCAGTGACATTTCGAGGGGGCTTACGGTTAATTATATTCCTATTATTGTTGAACTATAAGCTGAGACATTATTGTTGTTCAAAATCTTTTGCTATTTTTTTTTCATAATTTTGTTTGATATCTTTCAACAAATTTTTTTATTGGTACAAAATTTTAAATTAAGTTAATATTTGGAATTCAGCAAAAGCCGTTTGGAATTCAGCAAAAAATAACTTTTTTTTATATTGGGACTTTCTATTCATTACAGGATCAATGCCCAGTGTTAGCGAAGTTTTTTGCAAAGTGAAAGACAAACACAAAATATCCATGCATCTAGCCGGGATTCGAACCCTAGACCTTCATGCGGCAGGCAGATACGCTGCCCACTGCGCTACGGCGGCCGGCCAAAAATAAAAAAAAATAATTTAGGGAGTAAAATAAAATAACTTAGGGAGCAACCCAACCTCATAATTTACTTTATTGAAATTTACCTTTTCAAAGGAAGAAAAATCCGTACCAACTTGTTTATATATATATAGTCAAAAAGTAGGATTTTTTTTACTTGCGTCATTTAATCCCCTTCGGGATAAATTTTGCGGTTAGAGCCGAGAGTCCTATCCAACCCAACCACTTTTCTTACGAATTAAAAAAACAACCTGTGGAAATTGGTTGGGTTTGGGTCAGTGAGTTAAAGAAAAAGAGTAAAAAAAAACTTTTTTCAAAATTGGCAATTTCGAAGAAAGTTTTTCTTTAACTCACTGACCCAAACCCAAAATAACAGAACATGTGTTTCACAAACTTAAAAACTCTTATTTCAAAGCGTTAATTGCTCGATTCCAACAAAAGAGGAACATTTTTTTAAATTATAATGGACTAATTTTTGAAACTGCAGATTTTTAAAAAAATTTCTCTTCCAGACGATTCAATTTTTATTTATTTTACATATATGCAGATTTACTATCTTATACCCTCGTTTATACTTTCTCGATAAGTTTATAATTGTACGAATATCGCCACCTTGTTATAAAACAACTATTTTTTATAATTTCTATGGTAAAATATAAAGACATTTTATTATTTTTATTGATTTTATAATTATTATTAATTTTAAACCCGTTAAATAGGCTTGTATATTCCCCTCCACGAACATCTCAGTCATTCAATAGTAACGGGTCGCACCTGTTACTCAGAAAAAAATCTCATAAAACAGATACTTCCTTATAAAGGTTTATTTATATTTTAAAATATCGAATGTAAAAATTTTTAAAAGATTTCATAAGTTTCTCGTGTTTGACTGGATCAAAGGCTTTTTTATAATCTATAAAAGCATATACACCAACATATCCCCAGAACGCTAAACTAAAACTTGAATACCAAATAAACAAGACTCTTCTGTTTCCGAACCTTCCATGAAATTTAAAATACCGATATTTCAACCAAATAACTCTATCACACTGTATTGGCTTGAACTCACTGCCGCTTTTTTGGTGACTGACACGACAATTCATTTCACTTTTCATAGAATAACTGATCATTCAATAAAGGAATTTTCGAATAGGTGGTTAAATTCAATATATTTTAGTAAAGAATAGAATAGAATAGAATTGATTCACCAGTGTGAATTGCATCACAAAGGTTTTGTCACAATTTTTGTCTTAAAAATGAATTATCAAAATTTTTGCTTTTAACATTCAAAAAATTAAATTTCCTAAAAAAATACTTAAAAAGCAGTTTAAAATGTTATAAAAAACACTTAAAATTAGAAAAAAAAAACAAATGCAACAAACTACAAATAATATAATAAAAAAAGGGGGACTGTCATTTGCTGTTTAGATTTAAAGTTCGTGATTACAAGTATTTAAAAATTCATTGAAAGAGTAAAAAGCATATTAAATTAAAACGTTTCTTATATGTCGTATAAATTGTTTGTCATCTAAATTTCTGATATTTTGGGGAATCTTACTATATAATTGTATATAAGGCTTAAGGTTAATCTTGTTTTCAATTTGTTATGTGATTTCTTTGAAACAATTTTTTTCTCTTGATTTCGTTAATTTCATATTGGCCCTATTTTAGTGAGGCAAAAGCTAACATTGACTAAATTCCCTTGGGCAAAATCTGTGGTTGGTTTCATGGCCACGCATCACGCACGCATAATACACTAATGTACGTTGTGGTGCACTTCGAAACATAATCATTGGACTAAAATGCGCTTTGTTATTTTTATATTATACCTATTCTATTTGACAAAGGTATAGATTTAGTTAGAACAATATTGGAAATAGGTACCTACTTACATAAAAGGCATTTAAAATTTTTGGTGAAATGCTTATATAAGATCAAACATAATAAATGAAATAATTATTTATGTTGGTGTTTTCCCACTGATACTTTTATGGTCGAAAGTTAGCTATACAAAATCTCATAAAACAGATAATTCGTCATAAAGGTTTATTTAGATTTTAAAATATCGAATATAAATTTTTTAAAAATATTTCATAAGCTTTTCGTCTTTCACTGGATCAAACGCTTTTTTATAATCTATAAAAGCATATACTAACACCAACATATCCCGAGAGCGCCAAACTAAAACTTGAATACCAAATAAATAAGACTCTTTTGTTCCCGAACCTTCCATAAAATTTAAACTGTGTGTGGCCCATCCCAACTTTAGTTTTTTCATGCCTTTTCCACTTCGTTCTAATCCACATTAAATCCAGGATTACAAGGGTCATTCAGACTTTTTTCCCCTGGTTAATTATACACAAAAGTGCTTTTGACGGTGATATGATGTTTCTGCATCTTTTTTTGCAAATTCATCGATGGCTTATCGTTGAAAAGCTTTGCATGTGTATGTATCGTTTTTTAAGTAATATGTAGTTTTCTCGCCTTCTATCGATTATATTTAATTTATTCATATTTGACACACGGCAATAGCGCAGTGACCATACCTAACTAAGCATCGCCGGTTGCGATTAGGTTTCGGATGGATGACCGCAAAGAATCTATGCTTAATTCGGCTACATACACCCAGCCATGCTAGAACTGGTATGGTAAGGTTTTGGGGTTTTCCTATTTTCTTGAGCAAATTGTTAATAAATAATAGTACTACTACTGACAGAACTGTAGTACTGAACTGTATACTAAAAGTATTTTTATATTATATATACTCTTAAATTTTGGTAAAACACATGCTTAAACTTTATTCTAGAATGTTTCTGAGACATTTAGAGAATTTAGTGGTTGGATGATACATGGTTTAGAGTTTAGCTAATGGTGTATAAAAATTCGTCTGTCAGCCAACTTATCGTTATTTTATTCTATTGTGAGTTTTACAAAGCATCTTACTAAAAATCGATAACTTCAATATTGAAAAAGTATTTTGATAGCCTTGCTCCCAACCTTACTCCAATATAACACCAGGCCGTGTATTCTTAAAAGTCATACGATCCCACGATACACCTACACTATCGTGATACGATCCGGTGTTTCTGTCGTGCGATGTGATCTATCGCATGGGATCTATCATCTTCCAGGGTCGAAAAGCAGTTTGGGAAACAATATATTTTAAGAAAAAACCTCTTTATTGCGCAAGCGTCACTAGATTCGACGCTGTTTTCCGGTTTGGAACCATGCGATCGGAAACGTATGATTTTCATGAGATCCGTAAGATTGGATCTTCGCTAAAGAATATACATCCAGATCGGTTACTAAAGATGTATTTGCTTTAATAAAAAAACTAACATTTTACACTACTTCCCCCGTATAATATTATGTAAAATTACGTTTCTAAAATTAATATGCACTTGTTGGTTGAAAATCCGGCATTTTGCATCAAACGAATCGAGGGAAACAAGAGAACAGTGTCGCTTAAATTGTGGCTGTTTTTACGTGTGAATACATTACCAAAATGCCCCGCTTTAATATTTACAAAGGCCCGCCAACTGGCGCGTAATAATCAAACACAGGCGAACATACAGACAAACAAAAACGTGGAAATAATAAGCGTTGGTATCCTTCGATTTTTTACTCTCCTGTGAAAAAATATGTTTTTCTTCCTGAACTGCTAAGTTTATCTGAAAAGGTATCGTCGTTTTTTGTAAGAATCATTTAAGGAAAATGGCACCTGAGGTGAGTGAACAAGGCTTATATAATATATACGCCAGATTATGCCAGCAACGAGGGGCTAGAGGCGCCAGCTCGCACTTACTAAAATGGACTGACATACAGAACTTCGTAAACAGTGTTGCCAGGAGATTGGAAAAAACTATCACTTGCAATTCAAAAAATTATCAAGTTTAGGGAAAAATTATCATAGTTTTTATTTATGCATGACATTCGCTTAAAATGTATTGTTATTGTTGAGTGGTCAAAAAAAAAGCATACTACAGTTTTTTTGCTTTTTGTTTCGCAGTAAAGGAGAAAGTGAGCCAGATGACTAGTCATTGTTATTATTACTTGTAGAATGGTTTAACGATCCTATTTTTAATTTTTTTTTGAAGGTCTAGGTTTATGGGTTGAGAGATCTTGTTAATGAAATGTCCTTTTTTTTAAATTCCAACGTTTCGCAAAATTTATTTGCTTCTTCAGGGCTCTATAATTGAATGTACAATAAAAATAGTGTGGATTTGAAAAAAAAATTGTTAAAAAAATGTTATTATACAAACAGCAAAAGTTTAAAAAGTAAAACGTTAATTTTTTTATTTTTTACTATAAGTTTGATAAGTTTTAAAATTGAATGTACAATAAAAATAGCGTGGAATCTAAAGAATTATTGTTAAAAAAAATGTTACTATACAACCAGCAAAAGTTTAAGAAGTAAAACGTTAAAATTTCTTATTTTTTACTATAAGTTTGAGAAGACAAAAATAAACGTAACAATAACCGCAATCTAATGTAAAAAATGTGAGACACGTAACTATTTTTATTGTACATTCAATTTTAGAGCCCTGAAGAAGCAAATAAATTTTGCGAAAAGTTGGCATTTCAAAAAAAGTACGTTTCATTAACAAGATCCCTCAACCCATAAACCTAGACCTTCAAAAAAAAAAAAATATTATTGTACAGTTTTTTATCTCAATTTTAGACAAAGTCTTCACTGTGTGCGTCGGACGCATTATAAGAATAAATAGAGTTTTATGTGAGAATTTGTTAAATTATCAGAGATTTAGAGTATGTTGGGAATTTGGAACCTTTGGTTGCACTAAAACAAAATTATGATTGTTTTCCACAAACCAAAACTACACTTTTTTGCACTCGACGCGCGTTTCGCTAACAACGTTAGCATCATCAGGAGACGATAAACAATGAACTAAATTAATCTACGCTCTATCTTATATACAATCCTTTAGTGGGCGGAGATAAGACTAATAAATTGTGATTGATCACGATTTTTAATCCTACCTCCCCTCAACCAAAGAATAAAGTGTACTAAACGGGATAGGTCCTCTATCTTTATTTAAACTATTTCTGGATTTAATGATTTCCATACTTTCATATGCATTCAAAAGTCTTTTGTTTGGTACACTTTTTAGAAGATTTAGGTTATCTAATGTGAATCTATGATTGTTTTCAAAAGCATGCTCGGCCACACTTGACTTTTCTGTTCTTCCGTATTTTAAGTGTGCTAAGTGTTCTTTAAAACGTGTTTGAATAGAGCGTCTCGTTTGGCCAACATATTTTTTATCACAATCCATGCAACTAATTTCGTAAATTCCACTTTTTTCTAGAACTGTAGTTTTATCCTTGGGGTTTCCTAGTAAGCTTCTTATTGTGTTACCGGATTGATCAATCAATCCGGTAACAAGAACAGAAAAGTCAAGTGTGGCCGAGCATGCTTTTGAAAACAATCATAGATTCACATTAGATAATCTAAAACTTCTAAAAAGTGTACCAAACAAAAGACTTTTGAATGCATATGAAAGTATGGAAATCATTAAATCCAGAAATAGTTTAAATAAAGATAGAGGACCTATCCCGTTTAGTACACTTTATTCTTTGGTTGAGGGAAGGTAGGATTAAAAATCGTGATCAATCACAATTTATTAGTCTTATCTCCGCCCACTAAAGGATTGTATATAAGATAGAGCGTAGATTAATTTAGTTCATTGTTTATCGTCTCCTGATGATGCTAACGTTGTTAGCGAAACGCGCGTCGAGTGCAAAAAAGTGTAGTTTTGGTTTGTGGAAAACAATCATAATTTTGTTTTAGAGATTTAGAGGTTGATAATAGGGTCATTCAGACTTTTTTCCCTTAATTATCATGCTTTTCCCAAAATTACCATAGATTCTGATAATTATCATGTTCCTGCAACACTGTTGGTAAAGAATATTGAGACGCCCAGAGCAGGAGTAAGGGGATAAGAGTAAGGCCCGTGGTTTAGCAAAAGCCCGTAGATATAGCATACCCTCTCAATCTACGCCATGTCGGTGCCCTACTATTTGCAAAACCTATGGGTTACCCCTCGATTATTACTATTAAGCAAAATGGTACTCCAAAATTAATTTGTAACTATATATACAGGGTGGATTCTTTAAACGGAACGGTGCTTCTAGCGGGTTAGAATTTGGTTTTATAAATAAATCCAAAAAAACGTCAACTGAGATTTCTAATTTTCTTTTTTTAATTGGATTTTTTTATGTCGTTTTATTTACGAGGTATGGCAAAAAAATATATTTTTTAAATAGGACACCCTGAAAACTTGCATGGAATTGTTGTCTATGCCCTGTTTTACGGGGGATATTTAGATAAAAATATCTTGATTATCGTAAAAGATAGATCCTACTGTATGGTATTGCTGAAGAGAGAATTGTTTGCAGATTTTAAAAATTGCAAAATTTACAGGGTGTCCTATTTAAAAAAATAAAAAATTGCCATACCTCGTAAACTAAATGACATAAACAAAATCCGAGATAGCACGATTAAGGAAATTAAAAATCTCAGTTGACGTGTTTTTGGATTTTTTTATTCAACCAAATTCTAATCCGCTAGAAGCACCGTTTCGTTGAAAGATTCCACCCTGTAATTATATTTCGTAATTTAAAAGTTATTTTTTTTAAAAGACAAATTACATGTCTCCGAAATAAAATACTTAAATATAAAAGAGACACAAAAGCTCAATTAAAATATGCTTAGTAGTTGTTCAAGGGCCATACTATAGCCGAAATACTTTTACTCTAAGTCTTTCTGTTATAAGCTTAATCCAGAACTTAACCAACCCTTTGCTTTCCTAAATATTGTTTCTTATTGTGAAACTTACAAGTTCAAATATTTATTCGCTTTTGTTTGTCTTTAAATTTAGGAGATAAGTACAAAGTATTGAAACATTAAACAGCGGCACTTGCGCGAAATTTACAAAATAAAACCGTGGATTGGAAATATTTTTCCTACGACTACATACGAAAATAGCGCAATTTGAACTCTGTCTTGTACTAGTCAATGCTCAGTTAGAAACTCGACGGTTTCTTAAAATTAGTGGCGTACGCAAAGGGCCTTGGGGAGATATTCAACGCTATACCTACAGAGGGTCGAAGCTTTTTTTGAGAAGGGGTACAGTCTACTAGGTGTTGGTATGTACGAAAAAAAATTACTTATATTTAATCCCAGGGGCGGATCTAGTCTCAATTAAGAACAAATCTTCGAATTTACGTACCAAATTAGCCGGAGGCGAAAATCTTTAGGAAATTATACTAAAATGTTTTTTTACGCGTTTTTAATTCAGTTTACACAGAAAGTTTTTTAGAAATTTTTGTCTCTATGTTTTCTGTGAAATATTTTTCGATAAGATGTGCATTTTCTCGTCCTGAATACGAAATGGACAATCCTGTACCTCAAAATTGTGGATAAGGATACCCATCCACAGGATGGATAGGCTAACCCCCACCATTTTGACATATATGATGTAGCAGTACCACCAGACCAAAAATTGCCTGGTGTGCCGGACCTCATTCATGGATAAGGGCTTGGCACACCACTCTAAAAGTGGGCCCTCTAAAATTGCCATTGGATTGATGTGCCGGGCCCTTATCCACAATTTTGAGGTACAGGATTGTCCATTTCGTATTCAGGACGAGAAAATGCACATATTATCAAAAAATGGCGAGGGTTACCTATCCATCATAATTTATACCTTGAACTCTTGCTCTAATAGATTTGTTTCTAACATCATGTCATAAAGGCGCCGCAGGCAAAACTTTTGAGAAATTATACCAAAAATGCCATGTTTTACACGTTTTAAATGCTGATGACGTGCCTAACCAAAAATTTGTTTAAAGAATTTCATCTCTTTCACGTTTTTTGTCACATGCATGGTCCATGGGGGGATTTATCCCCCTTACCCCTCCCCATGTGCGTACGCCAGTGGATAAAATAGAAGACCTTCTGAATGTATTGGCACAAAAAAATAGCTGTTACAAATTTTTCCTTTTTAAAACGTCTAAAATTGTATAGTTCAATTTTTTGGTGAGCGGACTGACGTCATTATTGCCTCTGAAAACGTATTTCTTTGTTGTCAACAGTTCGCATGTCAAATAATTTGTTGTTGTCAATTTGAAGTAACAGTTGAAACAATCAACGACTTGACTTTTTTTTACATATTTAGTGTCGCTGTCTAAAATAATGTATCAAATAGAGATCCAAAAAAATGACATCAGTACGCTCTTCGAAAAATTGGACTATACTATATAGTCCTAATACCTTTCCAAACTAGTTTTCATTTTGCGATTTTCTACAGCTGGCAGCTCATAGTTATTAATCTCCCAGAGCAGAAATAAGGAACCGATTGAGACTGCTTATAATGAAAACATCAGCTACTACCCACTGTTAGCTTTAAGGAAATTGGCTAAAAAGTAAACACCTTTTCTTCTTGCCTTAAATTTAATTCGTTGTTCGGGGTAAGAGAAAACCAATAAGGCACACAAAAGATTTATTTCTCGTACATTTCTTAAATTAAAATCCTATCGAACAATAGTCGCAACAATTGGTTCTTAAAAAAATATCAGAAGGGATGCCAGACCTCCTAAACGGTACGGGAGGTGAGCCGAAATAGGTATTTACGTCACTAGATCGGAAAATTGATCTTTACAGGTCGACGCAAGAAATTCACAGGGCGAGCCGCCGGCGAGTCCTGTAAACCTGCAGAGACCTGTAAAGACACTTTCCGGTCGTGTTTCGTACGTACTTTCTTTTTCGTCGACAGAACAGTCGCCTGATATTTTCTGCTTCTTGTTGGCTAGATAGCCATTGCCGGTAAGGCCGGTAGTTTTTAAGATGAAAACTAAGAAAAACAAGTAAAGTTTTGTAGTTAGAAATGATTTTTGTATTTTTAACTTGTGCAAAATTGTATAAAACATTAGAAAAATTATAGTGTAGTGCCTATTAGCTTCACACAGCTAAATCAGTGATGGCTGACGATCAGTTATGGCCAACTATGGCCAACTTATCAAGCAAAATATTTACCTATATTTATAGTATACTCTTACTTTAAGAATTAAAAATGTGTGGTCGATTTTTCGGTGTATGTGACTCTTAAAGCACCTTTTATTATTTCCTCCAGATTCAACTCATTTTCTAGATCTGAGTCCATTTTTGTAAACAAAACTTTTGAAACAAATTTAAAACAGCTTTTTTAGAAGTGTCAAAACTGCCAAAAAACAAGCTAAAAGCTGTGAACAAGAAGTCATAGCCAACTTGGCCAAAAATGGGACCGGAAAAGGATCAAGGGACCGGAAAATTGAACAAAAAGGTCCTTTCTGGGGAGTGGAAATATTTCGAAAGAACATGCCTTGTAATGTAGAGCTTTCCGTATGAAAAATCGTACGGAAAGTGGCTATTTTCCGGTCGTTTGAAAAAAATAGCTATTTACGTTACTAGTCCAGAAACGTGAACTTTACAGGGCGACACAGGAAATTTACAGGGCGAGTCGTATTTGAGTCCTGTAGACCTGTGAAGTCAATTTTCAGTTTTGTATCGTATGTATTTTTATTTAACCGAAGACATAAACCAACACTTAAAATTATTGATTAAACTTACCTCAAACCATTCAAATTACGTTGGTATCGCTTTTTAGAATTTTTTGACAACAGATCAAATGGCACTCGTAAAGGTCCTAAATTTTAACCTGTTTTTAAATAATAGTAAGGCGTTAATAGACCAGTAATTTATCGTCACCTTATTTGCTTACCGTATTACAGTAATTGAGATGCTAAAAAGAGTTTTTAAACCACAAACACAAATTACAGTAACCGTACTCCTTTGCCCACTTACAACTGCCAATTGAATACAAAAAAACAACAATTCCTGGATTTGCAAATTTACCGTCACAAAAAAATCACCTACCAGCTGCAGCTTTTGCACAGAAATTAATCTGGTTCGTTGCAAAAAATAACCGAGCCGGCCGCGTTAAGCTTCCGTAAGTAACGTATTTCGGTTCGGTTATTTTTGGATACGGGAGAAAAATAATCGATTTTGCCTACAGTAACACCAATTTTGATGGCCTATTAAGGCCACAAGAACGGCGTAGATTTGACAACACTGCTTTGCTGTTTTTGGGCCAATCTTTACCTGGTAGAATATCGTAAACAAGGAAACGGAATCTGTTGAAATTGGGCAGGAATATTTATTTTTGAATTCCTCACAACCGTATCCAGACAGTTTTTTGCTGGACTCTCTCATTCCCGAAATAAAATAAACACGGCTAACAATAGTCAAAAGTCTTAACTGGCTTTTTCTTTAGCCTCGTCGATAATACTGTTATTTCTGTATTTTTTGAAAAAAATACACCAAATTTTGAAAAATCCTTTAGATACGGTTTTATAAATCCTATTATTTGATAACAAAAAAGTTATTAGTTAGTAAATGGTTACTTTCCTAATAAGTTATACTTTTTCTTCATATGGTGTTCGCACCATGTTCTGAACATTGCACGATCTCACTCGAAATGGCATTAGTGATGCCACCTATTGTTATAATTTCAAAAAAATCGCAAAGCAGTGTTGTCAAATCTTTTTTGTGGCCTTAACGCTCTAATAGCGCTTTCAGGTTATGTACTCTCAGATCGATAGAGTACCCTGCCAAAAATACCGCATCAAATCTCTTGGAGAAATTTGACAAGATTTGAACAGATTTATTATGTTGTTGATGCGGTTTGTAAAACATCCCTCATAGAATCTCTTAAAATCTTGTCAATTCTGGAGAGCGAAAAATTATTTCTCGAGAAATATGGTAAAAGCTGATCAGTTTTCATTAGTTTTCACGAGACAAATAATCTGGCTATTCAAATTTCGTCAAGCTAGTCAAATCTCTTAATATCTGTTGAAGACTTGAACAGATTTTAAGAGTTTTGATGCGTTTTTTTTGGCAGGGTAGTGACGTCAGGAATCTACCTGCGGGTGCTGTGAACCCAACCGAACTGCTCGCGCAGAGTGATTATCGAACTGGCCATTTGCTTCAAAAATTACATTTTAACCTCATTTTTTTATTTATTTTTTTCAGTTTCAATATTTCCACAAACAGAAAACATAACAGAATATTAATTAAAAAAAAGTAAAAGTAGTGCAGTCATTGATACTTTACTTTAAAAATTATTTTTATTTTGCTTAAGGCCTCCCTCCCATTATTTGCTCCTCAGTATAATCGTCGACGACCTCAGACACATAATTGCGTAGTTTGGCCCGCTTTTGGGTACTACCCCTTTCAAGTACAAGTTGGACAAACATTTATTCCTTTTCGGATGATGTACAAGAATCGAGGAGCAATTCATCAATTTCAATAAACTTTCTTTTTCGATCCATTTTTTTTCTGTTTTGACCCACACAAAGTTTATAAACGGCAAAAAATGTTGTCAAAAAAGACATTATTTTGCTCTAGATCCTCTACTCTCGTGATTTTGCGGGAGCAGAAAGATCGATCTGTTTTAAATTCGGAGTAACAGATTCGGAAAACCGAACACGCTGCTCGTAGCAGGAGTACATAGGAATCCAAATCCTTTTTGGATCGATCTTGGGGCACGCGGGAACAATAGTCGAAAGCGCTATAAGTTTATTTTGGTAAATAAAACTGTCAGAAATAGCAAAATTTTAAAGAATGTTAATTTGACTGAAAATGAAACGCACAAATTGACTGAAAATGGAATCTGAACAACTGGTAAAATAAAAGAAAGATCCTTTTTTACAATTCCCTTTAAATAAAAACTTTTTGTGCGTACTTAACAGTCCGTTGAAAGAAAAGTATATTAATTTGGTCCTCTCCCGATATGTATTCAATATGGTAAGTTTCGTTTTGAAGAAATTTCCATTGGAAATTCCAGTATGGAATTAATTTACATTTTTTAATATAGAACTAAGGCGTATTCTCGCGTTGAAATTGATTTGAAATATTTTTTTAAACGATTTCAACCACGCCTTCATTAGTTCAAAACGCGAGAAAAGTTCAAAACCGTGTCGTCGCTGACATTTCTTTCCCTGTAACGTCACTTTTTTATGTTTTAGAATATTTTTTTTGATTAAACTTTTGTGCGTGTTTAAGGTCGTAGTTACAATCTGGGGAATTGTTTTAGCAACATTGTACGGGAAATCAATTTAACTATGTCGACCTGATTTTTTTGCAAAATTTTACGTCATTGAATTTGTTTTCCATGGCAACGCGGAGACTTTATTTATGTTTATCCACAGTGGGACACCCGAGATTTTTTAGCACCAGGTGAAAAATTTGGGGTTAGGTTTACATATTTTGAATTTTCGCGTTCTGCGCCGCTAAAGCACATAAGAATTTTTTACTTTCGCTTTTTTCGTAAAGTGTGTGTGGTGGCAATTCATCTTCCACCGAAAACAGCAACCTCGCCGTTCGGCTATGCCGACAACAGATTAACTTAAAAGCATGCAGATTTAAAAATCGGCTACTGGCTCTAGACGAAATAATCGTATTCTATTTTAAACAGGAGCGTCAACGACTGGTAAGAGTCTTTCCAACCTCTAAATGGAGCTTTACTGACCTGTTTTGTTAGTACTCAAGTATCCGTGTGTTTTTGAAAGTGAGGTTGGGATCTAAAATCTATCTTTTGCACTCTAAGATTTCACTAGTACACTTACACATAACTATGCCGCAATAATTTCAATTTTTAAAAAATGGTTGAATCAAAATAAAAACAAAATTATATGGGGGCTATGGGCGTCGAATGTTTCTATGCGAATTCCTAGTAATCCCAGCGAGTCAGTAAAGTTCTCTTGCTTCTTTGATAGACTCGGGGTAATGCCTGCGCAGCACTAGGTCTTTTTTGGCGGGCGTCCACACACGCGGAGTGGTTTCATATTTGTTTTCGAACAATGTTTTTGAAAAAAAAATTTGAAAGATAAACATAACCTCGAATGGTTTTCTATCAGAAAACGTAACTCTTCTGTCCCACTGCTGCCCGATTTAAAGTTTGTTGACAAAACACCTGCAGTTAGCATGGAATCGAATAAATTCTGCGATCTATCGGCCAACACTTGAACTGCGTGTGTCTCCCAAATTCAATGAAATGTGATTGATTGATCGGTTTTCTTTTCCGGAGTGCACAGGGTTTTAGAAAGAAGGAAACTTAGTTTTTATTTTCGCTAAAGCAAGGAAATATAAAAGGGAAAAATGTAATCCAGAGGAAATTGTGAGTATTTCTCTATTTTTTTGTGTAAATCGGGTTTGTTCTAAACCGCAATTATTTTGAGGCTTTTGGGATAGATGACAGCACCAAAGCTTTTATTTTGAAGAAAAAATAATTGAGAATTTTAAAAAATCCTTCAGATATTTTTGTTAAGAATTTAAAAATGATCACCCCTGCAAAATTTAAACTTATTCTGATGTTTAGTTTTACCTGTGCACTCTGGCAAAAGATCAAAAAAATAAAGACCAAGGCGTTCCCAGTTGTACTTTCTGGGGAGAAACCATAGCCTTAAATAGATCAAGTTATTGTTTATATAGCAAAACCTTCATTATTATCATTTTTGAAAACTTCTCCATCACGGTCCAGAATTTTTTTAAATATAACGTTCCGTGAGCGTCTCCCATTCTAATCGCTGGTAAAGAGTACAGTGCTTTAGAAAAAAAACCAGAATCTAAAAAGGCAAAATTTTGACGTAACTTCTGCACGCGCGTCGGTTTTGAAGCGGGATTGGATGTTTCAAACTTTTTAAAACAATTTCAAAGCGAGAAAATGCCTCTAATCTTGAGAAAATAGTGATTGTAAAAGTTACAGCACCGGAAAAGTCTATTTGTGTAGTAACGTGATTCACGAGGATATTGAGGAAGCTACTTTAAAACTTCAATCTCTATATAAAGATAAATTACCCTTCGAGTGGAGTGTAATGAAAAATAAAGTTCGAATTGTGCTTTTTTGTTTGAATTTTATAAGTTACTATGTTGGGAATTTGGAACCTTTGGTTGCACTAAAACAAAATTATGATTGTTTTCCACAAACCAAAACTACACTTTTTTGCACTCGACGCGCGTTTCGCTAACAACGTTAGCATCATCAGGAGACGATAAACAATGAACTAAATTAATCTACGCTCTATCTTATATACAATCCTTTAGTGGGCGGAGATAAGACTAATAATTTGTGATTGATCACGATTTTTAATCCTATCTCCCCTCAACCAAAGAATAAAGTGTACTAAACGGGATGGGTCCTCTATCTTTATTTAAACTATTTCTGGATTTAATGATTTCCATACTTTCATATGCATTCAAAAGTCTTTTGTTTGGTACATTTTTTAGCAGTTTTAGGTTATCTAATGTGAATCTATGATTGTTTTCAAAAGCATGCTCGGCCACACTTGACTTTTCTGTTCTTCCGTATTTTAAGTGTGCTAAGTGTTCTTTAAAACGTGTTTGAATAGAGCGTCTCGTTTGGCCAACATATTTTTTGTCACAATCCATGCAACTAATTTCGTAAATTCCACTTTTCCACATTTCTAGAAAAAAGTGGAATTTACGAAATTAGTTGCATGGATTGTGACAAAAAATATGTTGGCCAAACGAGACGCTCTATTCAAACACGTTTTAAAGAACACTTAGCACACTTAAAATACGGAAGAACAGAAAAGTCAAGTGTGGCCGAGCATGCTTTTGAAAACAATCATAGATTCACATTAGATAACCTAAAACTTCTAAAAAGTGTACCAAACAAAAGACTTTTGAATGCATATGAAAGTATGGAAATCATTAAATCCAGAAATAGTTTAAATAAAGATAGAGGACCCATCCCGTTTAGTACACTTTATTCTTTGGTTGAGGGGAGATAGGATTAAAAATCGTGATAAATCACAAATTATTAGTCTTATCTCCGCCCACTAAAGGATTGTATATAAGATAGAGCGTAGATTAATTTAGTTCATTGTTTATCGTCTCCTGATGATGCTAACGTTGTTAGCGAAACGCGCGTCGAGTGCAAAAAAGTGTAGTTTTGGTTTGTGGAAAACAATCATAATTTTGTTTTTTTGAATTTTATAAGGTTTTTACAATAATTTTTTATATACATATTTCAAAAGATCGAGCAAATAGTGGGTGATTTCGAAGTACTGTCATTCCATTTAACAACATATAAAACGCAGAAAAGAATAGGATTAGGAATATAGCTGGCGAAAACGGTTACGACGAAGGCTTAATAAATAAGCTGATAAATAGACATTCTTTTCAAAACACCTTTCGGAATTCTACCTTTTTCAGACAAAAAGATACCTGCGACTCAAAATTTGTATCAATTCCGTATAATCCTAATTATACGAAAGGATTACAGAAAGTTTTTAATAACACCGGTCTTAAATTAGTATATCAATCCGGTAACACAATAAGAAGCTTACTAGGAAATCCCAAGGATAAAACTACAGTTCTAGAAAAAAGTGGAATTTACGAAATTAGTTGCATGGATTGTGATAAAAAATATGTTGGCCAAACGAGACGCTCTATTCAAACACGTTTTAAAGAACACTTAGCACACTTAAAATACGGAAGAACAGAAAAGTCAAGTGTGGCCGAGCATGCTTTTGAAAACAATCATAGATTCACATTAGATAACCTAAAACTTCTAAAAAGTGTACCAAACAAAAGACTTTTGAATGCATATGAAAGTATGGAAATCATTAAATCCAGAAATAGTTTAAATAAAGATAGAGGACCCATCCCGTTTAGTACACTTTATTCTTTGGTTGAGGGGAGATAGGATTAAAAATCGTGATAAATCACAAATTATTAGTCTTATCTCCGCCCACTAAAGGATTGTATATAAGATAGAGCGTAGATTAATTTAGTTCATTGTTTATCGTCTCCTGATGATGCTAACGTTGTTAGCGAAACGCGCGTCGAGTGCAAAAAAGTGTAGTTTTGGTTTGTGGAAAACAATCATAATTTTGTTTTTTTGAATTTTATAAGGTTTTTACAATAATTTTTTATATACATATTTCAAAAGATCGAGCAAATAGTGGGTGATTTCGAAGTACTGTCATTCCATTTAACAACATATAAAACTCGATCAGTACCTGAAGAGGTAGCTACTCAGATCAACGAACTAATTACTCAAACTCGCAAACTAAACTTTATTACAATAAAGGCTACGTAATTTTATCTATACTAGCAAAAGAACGGTAGTCAACATAATCAACATCCTTAACTATAGACGCACAGGTCAAACTACTTGACCTACAGTTATGAAACTATGTTGGGAATTTGGAACCTTTGGTTGCACTAAAACAAAATTATGATTGTTTTCCACAAACCAAAACTACACTTTTTTGCACTCGACGCGCGTTTCGCTAACAACGTTAGCATCATCAGGAGACGATAAACAATGAACTAAATTAATCTACGCTCTATCTTATATACAATCCTTTAGTGGGCGGAGATAAGACTAATAAATTGTGATTGATCACGATTTTTAATCCTACCTCCCCTCAACCAAAGAATAAAGTGTACTAAACGGGATAGGTCCTCTATCTTTATTTAAACTATTTCTGGATTTAATGATTTCCATACTTTCATATGCATTCAAAAGTCTTTTGTTTGGTACACTTTTTAGAAGTTTTAGGTTATCTAATGTGAATCTATGATTGTTTTCAAAAGCATGCTCGGCCACACTTGACTTTTCTGTTCTTCCGTATTTTAAGTGTGCTAAGTGTTCTTTAAAACGTGTTTGAATAGAGCGTCTCGTTTGGCCAACATATTTTTTATCACAATCCATGCAACTAATTTCGTAAATTCCACTTTTTTCTAGAACTGTAGTTTTATCCTTGGGATTTCCTAGTAAGCTTCTTATTGTGTTACCGGATTGATATACTACTTTAAGACCGGTGTTATTAAAAACTTTCTGTAATCCTTTCGTATAATTAGGATTATACGGAATTGATACAAATTTTGAGTCGCAGGTATCTTTTTGTCTGAAAAAGGTAGAATTCCGAAAGGTGTTTTGAAAAGAATGTCTATTTATCAGCTTATTTATTAAGCCTTCGTCGTAACCGTTTTCGCCAGCTATATTCCTAATCCTATTCTTTTCTGCTTCAAATCTTTCTTTGTTTAAGGGGAAATTTACTAATCTATATGTTAAAAAGTGCAAACTTTGAAGCTTATGTTGTAAGCAATGAAAAGAGTCATTTGGAATATACCTGTTGGTGGCCGTGCCTTTTCTGTATAGGTCAAAGTCCAATTTATTTTTATTTCTTATAACTAAAGTGTCTAGAAATGGCAGTGTACCGTTGTTCTCTGTTTCATAAGTAAATTTAATAGTGGGAAATTTGTTATTTATTTTTTCCATAAAATTTTCAACACTAGTTACTTTAGTGTTGAATACTGCAAACACATCGTCTACATACCTGAACCATACTATGGGGAAATACTCAAATTCTTTACTTATATCTGATTCAAATTTGCTCATAAATAGGTTTGCGATAAAAGGTGATAAACTATTACCCATTGTGGTTCCTTCTAATTGCTGGTAGTAGTTATTTTTATATTGAAAGTAATTTTGATTCATGCAGATATTTCACTCCAAGAAGGTGAAATTTTAATCTCGTTTGATGTTAGTTCGTTGTTCCCTAGTGTGCCGATCCCCAATACCTTACAATACCTGGAGGAACTACTAAGAAAAAACAATCTAGAAGACAAACAGACTTTAGAATACCTATCTTTAACAAAACTCTGCATGAATCAAAATTACTTTCAATATAAAAATAACTACTACCAGCAATTAGAAGGAACCACAATGGGTAATAGTTTATCACCTTTTATCGCAAACCTATTTATGAGCAAATTTGAATCAGATATAAGTAAAGAATTTGAGTATTTCCCCAGAGTATGGTTCAGGTATGTAGACGATGTGTTTGCAGTATTCAACACTAAAGTAACTAGTGTTGAAAATTTTATGGAAAAAATAAATAACAAATTTCCCACTATTAAATTTACTTATGAAACAGAGAACAACGGTACACTGCCATTTCTAGACACTTTAGTTATAAGAAATAAAAATAAATTGGACTTTGACCTATACAGAAAAGGCACGGCCACCAACAGGTATATTCCAAATGACTCTTTTCATTGCTTACAACATAAGCTTGCAAGTTTGCACTTTTTAACATATAGATTAGTAAATTTCCCCTTAAACAAAGAAAGATTTGAAGCAGAAAAGAATAGGATTAGGAATATAGCTGGCGAAAACGGTTACGACGAAGGCTTAATAAATAAGCTGATAAATAGACATTCTTTTCAAAACACCTTTCGGAATTCTACCTTTTTCAGACAAAAAGATACCTGCGACTCAAAATTTGTATCAATTCCGTATAATCCTAATTATACGAAAGGATTACAGAAAGTTTTTAATAACACCGGTCTTAAATTAGTATATCAATCCGGTAACACAATAAGAAGCTTACTAGGAAATCCCAAGGATAAAACTACAGTTCTAGAAAAAAGTGGAATTTACGAAATTAGTTGCATGGATTGTGATAAAAAATATGTTGGCCAAACGAGACGCTCTATTCAAACACGTTTTAAAGAACACTTAGCACACTTAAAATACGGAAGAACAGAAAAGTCAAGTGTGGCCGAGCATGCTTTTGAAAACAATCATAGATTCACATTAGATAACCTAAAACTTCTAAAAAGTGTACCAAACAAAAGACTTTTGAATGCATATGAAAGTATGGAAATCATTAAATCCAGAAATAGTTTAAATAAAGATAGAGGACCTATCCCGTTTAGTACACTTTATTCTTTGGTTGAGGGGAGGTAGGATTAAAAATCGTGATCAATCACAATTTATTAGTCTTATCTCCGCCCACTAAAGGATTGTATATAAGATAGAGCGTAGATTAATTTAGTTCATTGTTTATCGTCTCCTGATGATGCTAACGTTGTTAGCGAAACGCGCGTCGAGTGCAAAAAAGTGTAGTTTTGGTTTGTGGAAAACAATCATAATTTTGTTTTTTTGTACAGTTATGAAAAGTTAAGGACATATTGGGTTTGTGACGAATGCGCTCGCTTAGAAAGGATTTTTAAAAATATTACTCCTAAGGGGTAAAAATAGGGGTTGAAATTTTAAGGAGGTTTACTATATTTCGGAAACGAAAAGCCGTAAAGGTCTGAAAATTGGTATGTAGATTCTACTAATAAAATAATTAGAAAGATGTTTTGGCGTTTTTCTAAATTTCAACTAGGGATGGAGAAATAGGGGCAATTCGATTTTGGAGGGAGTAAATGTATCTCAGAAGTCACAGTCACAGAGGGTTAAAAATTGGTACTATAGACTCTACTAATAAAATAGATGGACATTTCAGTGTTTTTCTACCAACCCCCTGTTAATAGGGGGGATTACACCCCATATTTGATAAAAATCTGTTAATATCTGGGTTGTTGGGTATCCAACTGAAGGAAATAAAGCCCGGAATCGAAAAAAGAGTTTTTCTATTAACTTTTGCAATTTTTTATAACCCGTCCCCCTCCCCCCCCCTTCCAACCCCATATGTAATGAAAATATTTACCGACTAAAATATGGGTTGTGTGGTATCAAACTAAAGGAAATAAAGTCTGGAATCGAGAAAAGTGCTATTATTTCTACGATTTTTTGTTACCTTTCTCCTCTCCCACCACAATGTTCAATAAAAACAATGAACTGTCAAAAAATAAGTTACCTATAAAACCGGAGAGAACACACACACACACTTTATTTCATCAAAATCGGTTCACGGGAACAAAAGTATAACCCTTAAGGCAAAAAACAGGAAAAAAACTTCAGACAAAGCGGATACTCGAGTAGATGGAAGGGTTTAAGAGGCTAAAGGTTTGAGGGCATGAAAGTGGGATAAGGTGGAGAAGGAGATGGAATCTACAATTTTAAACACGCGAATGAAGTCGCGGGCGGCCAGCTAGTGATCAATATGAACAACCGAAGCTTTGACACTATAATTATACAGATGCTCTTTTTTTCTGGATGCATGCGTTTCTGCCAGAGATAAAAAACTAAAATAAGAATGCATAATATCGAAAAACAAAATATGTGGATAATATAATAGGTTTGGTATTGGAAGGTGAGATCCTGTGGGACTAAAGGGTCTATCAAGTCTTCCTGCATTTTTTTAGTTTTTTCCAAATGTTTTAATTGCAAATTAAGGGAGAGCTGGGCTCCTGAATTTTAATTACTTCTAATAAAGTTATGGAAATGTTATATAAAGACGAAGAGTATTTATGTTGGTTGATAATTACATGAAACTGACTTTGCTTTTGCGAAAAAAATATTAAAGCATTTTTGTAAGTGTGGACTAGAAAATTATTTATAACTTCAGGAAAAGGGCAGTTTTTGATAAAGTGCATTATTAAGAATAGGATATACTAAGGGTGGAATTTATAGTCGAGCCTTGAGAATTCCTCGCGCCTTAAGAGCTCCTTCGGCACAAAATGCTTTTTATAGTCGTCGAAGAAATGCTTAAGGACCTACCTTAAGGCTACTTTAAGGCTTTCTTCCAAGGTTTTATAGGTTAGAAATTTTAGTTTGCCCGATTTTAAAGTTTTGCTTGCTAGACTTTTAAATTCTTATTAGTTATTTAATAAATATTATATAATAAAAATTTTTCATATCAAATCCATCAAAAGTTTTTCCCTCCCATCTCTTTGATGATTTTTGGTGTATACCTAAATGTTCAATAAAAAAATTAAAAATCCAAAATATCATGGACATATTTAGTTTTTCCAGGTACCTACTTACAAAAATGACAGTTCAAAAATTACAGTAAAAATCGAGTCCAGTGATAGATTTTTTAAAGGTCTTTTAAAAATTTGTTCTATGACAAACAATTATTTTCTGAATTCAGTTTTGATCTGTGGTAAAACAAAATTACCAAAACTGTTATCAGCTGATTTTCGAGCACAGTGGACTACCCTTTTGGCTACGCTATAATTCCAGAAATTATTCCCGATCGGCTAATCACTTTACCCCGCAAACAAGGATAATATCCCCAACGTAGTCTGGACACTGGTAAAGTGTGTCCGAAACGCGTCCCAAAATCTGACATAATTGGATGGAAACCTGAAACGGTCAGTTGTCAGTTATCATTACTGTCCAGAGTCGGTTAAGATGTCAGAGATAATACAAAAAATCCAGATCGCAAATGCACACACTTCTAGAATATTTTTTATTTTCTATAAAAACTCAGTTTCTTCCCAGGACGCAACGCAAATGGTGAAAAAAGTTATTGTAGTTTATTTTCGTAAGAAACGATTTTTGTGAGAGGTACGTGATTTTATGTAAAATATAATCAGCTTTTCTATTTCTTCAATTGAAAAGTAGGGGTTGATAAAAAAGTTCCAGCTCCTTTTTAACCAACCTAATTTTTAATTTATCCCGCTATCTTGGGTATATTGAGTGACATTTGACGTTTTTTGAAGAAAAATTTTGGATTTGGATAACATGGACCTATTGGTCAAGCCATGATGGTAAGTTAAGGCTTAAAATATTTTAGCATAATTTAAGGGGTAACGTTTTTGATGGAGTAATTTTTTACTATGTTTTTCACATTTTTATGCCATGATATTGCTCATCTTTTTAAAGCTTTCTTTCCAAACTTTCGATTTGTAGAATAAAACACTCAATTTTTTCAAGTTTTGATTGTTTCTTAGACGTTCAAAAAAAGTACTGCCAAAAAAACATTTTTTCTCTGTTAAAATAAAAAATATCTAGAGAGAGAGGGCAGCATTGTTTAAGGTTGTTGAAGAGAGAGCAGGCTCTAAGAAAATATTGTAGAGAAAGATAAAAATAATTTGATCTTGAGTAGTGTCGTGCATATGATTTTTTTTTTGCAATTTTTATCCAACAAAAAAGCAAAAATTGTAATTTTTCAAAGTGTAAAGTGTGTAAAACATAAGGTGGTATTAATTTCTTTCAATCAAAGTTCTTTACAGTCTTTAAGTTTACCAAAAAACGTGTCCTACTGAAGTGTATTTTAGCACATCTAAAAATAATTTAACAGGTATTTGGGAAAATTATTTTAAGGGTCATCATGGCTTTACCATATGGCCCGCGGTAAAATGTAACCATATTTTAATATTTTGAAGGTCTTGTACCAAAGGTCAAAATAGTTAAATTTTATGAGGATTGCATGTCTGTGATAGGACATATGAGCCATCAAAGAACGTATGTCATGAATTGGGTCCCATTTAAATGGTACTCGAATACTGTATAGAGGCGTCTCCAGAGTTTCATCTTACAGGGCCGTTTTTGTCTAAGAGGGTAAATTTTTAAATAATTTGAAACTAAATGAAAGTAAAAAGTTTTTGTGTTTCATTTTCCCCGGTGGTTTTTTTTTATAAGTTTGATCTCATTCGAAAGTTAATTAAATGGCGTAGGCAAAATTTAATTTGAAAGAGGGCATAAAGTTAATAAATAATAAAAATATTAAAAAGTATGTGAGTACTCAACTTCCAAACTATTAAATATTTACTACAAAGATTAAATTTTCCTCAAACATTAAGAATAAAAGGGTTATTCAACTTTTGTAGCCCATACTTAATACTTTGGACTGTGGGGGGGAGGAGAATAAACCTTCTCGCCCCCTACCCTGAGTACGCCACTGCCTATACCTTTAAAGATTACCCACTTAATTGGTTAAATGAAGAAAATAAAATTATTTATTATTTACTTTTTAAAACCTATATGCCCTTCTTCAAATTAGATCCTGCCTACGTCATTTAATTACCTTTCGAATGAGACCAAACCAAATAAAAAAAAACCACCAGGGAAAATTAAACAAAAACTTTTTACTTTCATTTACGTATTTTTTTATTTTTTTTAACTCTTAGACTGTAAAGCCCCCGTAAGGTAAAACCCTGGATGCGTCCCTGTGCGATATTCCAGTACCTTATAAAATAAATGAGACCGAAATCATGAAAATCCACAAAGTTCTTTTCAAGTTACAAAAAGAAGTTTTCGTAGGTGTTTGCAGTCATATGTTCTTTGACGGCTCATATGTCCTGTCACCAGACATACGATCCTCGTAGAACTTCACCATTTTGACTTCGGGCCATAGGTCCATCCAGATAATGTTATCCGTGCACGGTTTTTGTCGTTATATTTCTTTTCAAAGTGTCAAAAGTTGAAAAAACGGGTTAAAAATAAACAAGTTATTAGAAAAAAGTTCCAGCTATTTTTTCAAAGATATAATATTTAGTTTACTTTCTATCAAAGTTTTGAAATTTAATTAGCGGCTTTGGTGAAAAGATGTAAATCTGCAAACATCCAATACAAAATAAAAAAATTATTACATTTTTTTTTGTGTTAAGAATACGCTCTATATTGAAATAATTTTAAACTGGCGCAACTATTGTACTAATGAGCCGAATTTTATGAGTCGCACCTTGTTAAACGTAAAATGGAATAGGTTTTCTTAGTTTCATATATCTATCTAATTTTAGATTTTTTTTGCTATTTTGGATTTGTAGTGACATAGTAAAATTGTTCGTTTTTTTTCCAAAAAGTAAATATTTATAAAAATCGCTACAAAAAAGTTACTAGAAATTCTAAACAGTCCAAGATTTCCACTTTTGGCAAAACAATTTTAATTGTTAATATAACTACTAAAAACTTCAAAATAAATTCAATTCAATATTTTTACCATGTGCCAATAAAATGAGCGGGAAAATAAAATAGAAAAAAACTAATTTTTATTGCATATTTGTGGATAACGAGTTATTTAAACAAGAATGCTGTAAACTGACAATTTTGCTCCAACCAATCTTTTGCAGTTTTTGCAAAAATTGTCCAAAAAAGAAACTAATCTAGGACTTACCACCTATTGACCGGTAGGTGTCAGTGACTTACCTGAAACAAAAAAAAAGTAAAATTAATTAAAAAAACCGTTAATTAAAAGTCATAGTATATGCTGTAGCGTATATCGTGTTTATTTAAAAGATTGAGATTAATTAACGATATTTGTTTAAAATAACTCTACAAATAAAATGAACTGGCAATAATACCAATAACAAGGCAGTCAGAATCATTATCATGTTAAGAATATTTTATCTTTCCATCTTTAATTAACCTAAAATGAAGCGATGCAACTTTAAATGTCTTGGTTAATTAAAATTATTTTTTATACGACTGAATTTACACACAGAAAACTCAATCTGAATTCGATACTTTGTACATACCGTGTGCAAAGCATTTTGCACACTGATGTGTCAGCTTTGCGCACGGTTTTTTAATTTACTAAAAAAACAAAAAAAAAGTGACAATTTTTACGGGCTGCGTGCAAAACACTTTGCACACAGATATGTCATCTTTGCAACCCAAATTTCATCTTTGCTCACGCATATATCACCTTTCCACACCCCGTTAGAAAACCTCTTTGCACACTTGCTCGACTTACGGACTTCGACTCAATCCACCAACTTGTCTTGGGCGGTCGCTTGTAAATAATCATTTTTAAACCTTGATGTTGTGATATAACTACATTTAATAAAAACTCGAAACAGTGCTTTTTTACATTGGGCCTCAATGAACAAACATCTAGCCAGTAAACAAGTTTCGTTGAAAGATTAACAAGATAGCTTTTAGTGAGGGAAGTAAAAAAATATTTTTTTTAGGGATCAAGTTTTTTGGGGGTAGCTCCGAAGGGTGCAATAGAGGAATGATCAAAAACAATAGGGGTCTGCGCGTCAACACAAGTAATCACTATGTAAAATTTTGTTATGATTGGTGCAGGGGTTTTTGACTTGAGTTGCTATAAAGTAGGTGACAGACAGACCGACAGACGAACCGACAGACCGACCGACATACAGAGCGACGGCGTCTAGATTCGTGCTTATAACTATTCGAAACCTCAAAATTCGTGGAGGGTCATGAAAATCTCGAAGTACGATTTTTAGATGATTACATTACTTCCCTTAGCGAGAGACGTAAAAAACATTTTTAAATTTTGTATTATGGAAACAATAATTCTTTGACAACCACGAATGCAACCGATTTTAAAAAAATGTTAGAATTTACTTTACTCAAAGCAGAAAACCAGGATTAGTTATTTTCTTTAAAAATAAAAAAATACGGTTTGGGCTTTAAGCTGTAGGTAAATGTAGATTTTATCAATGAAACAAAGGTTTTGAATTAGATATATTCAAATTTATTTAATTGTTTCGTATTTCTTGTTTCATATTTTGATTATCTAACTGAAAATGTTTTTCTTATTTCCAGAATTGATAACGATTTTGGGTGCTGTTTTCCTGTAAAGGATATCGAGTTCCTATTAATTTCTTTTTCAAAAAAATAAGTTAAAAACCTCCATATCAGTTACTTCAACCGAAAAGAATCTAAAAAATAAAATATCAAAAGATCTTGGGTGGAAAACAACGAAAATTCAAACTTGGATGAGCATCCCACAAGGAACACATAAAGAACCAAAGCGAAAATAGAAAAGATTAAACGATGTTTCACCCTGGGCAACCAGCGTGGGCTCGTCAGTGGTTTCACTGGTCACCCTCCCCAGACATCATTAAACATCATCATACACTTTGATTTCCAAATTTGAATCACTCACAAATAGGCATCGTTCCGCACTGGCACTTATCTAAGTCACCTAATACGGGTTCGTCCTGACGTGTTAATAGAGACATAAAGCTATTTGTAACTCATCGCGGTATACGTATCCGCATCTAGAGAGAACCAAGCACATTGATTGGTCAGAAACTTGTAGCACGTTCGAAAAGAGCAGATATATGCTAATTTAAAGTGTTTCTGAACGCAATAGGTGCTGAGATACGATACGTGATACCTAACGCATCTCAACACCTATCGCGTTCAAGAACAGCTTAGATTAGCATATATCTGCTCTTTTCGAACGTGGTACAAGTTTCTGACCAATTAATGTACTTGGTTCTCGCTAGATGCGGATACGTATACCGCGATTAGTTACAAATAGCTTTATGTCGTTAATATTTTCAATAGATTTACGCTCCTAAGGCGATTGAAACAAAAAAGTAAGATAAAATCCTCCATATCAGTTACTTCAACCGAAAAGAATCTAAAAAACAAAAGATCAAAAGATCTTGGGTGGAAAACAACGAAAATTCAAACTTGGATGAGTATTCCACAAGGAACACACAAAGGACCAAAGCAAAAAGAGAAATGATTAAACGATGTTTCGCCCTGGGCAACCAGCGTGGGCTTGTCAGTGGTTTCACTGGACACCTCCCCATTTCTCTTTTTCCTTTGGTCCTTTGGGTGTTCTTTGTGGGATGCTCATCCAAGTTTGAATTTTCGTTGTTTTCCACCCAAGGTCTTTTCATCTTCTGTTTTTAATTTCATTTTGTTCAGTTTTAATTATGGTACAATATCTGGAAAACATAATACCGTTGCCGTATTCTTTTTCTTAGATTAAAACAATAGAATATACAATAAAAACTCGCAATATTGTCACATCATGCAACATTTTCAAAAACAAATTAGGTAGGATATGCAAAGGGTTGGTGAAACAAAAAAACCTCTTCATGCTGCATTTTTTGGAACAACGAATTTTGATTTGATGAGCTATGAAAAAAAATACACTTACAAAATGTTCTTTCTAGGAATAATATGGGCATATTAAATAAAACAAAACCTTAAGTATTTCACCGTAAAAGTAGTAACATCTATGTGAATTTTGTGAACGAGACGCCAGCCGAGTGAAACTGCACGCGAGTGTAAGAAAGTTACTTTCTATCGAGTTGCGTACGCTATTTTTCCTACGACCACTTTAGGATTTAAATCGTATTTTTTATTATTATTATTTTTTTTTAATTTTCATTTCAAGAGAAGGTATTTTCTTCTCTAGGGACAAAAATGGTTTCGGCCTTTTTCCGACGCTTCTACAAATCATAGCCTACTAGGTACCTATATTGTTTGGATGGTTTGCTCTCATTCATTTTCGTCACTATAGAAGAAAACATCTTCGTCTCTTGAGACGAAAATAAAATTGATATGCGTGTGAAATATAAAACTTTGAGGCGTTATAGAGTGCAGATTTGGTTACTTTCGTGTGTGGTCGTAGGAAAAATATATTTACCTATGGGAAGATCAGATAAAGCCGCGAAAAACCGGCAGCACGCGTGGCTTTAGAGGGAGTCACGAGGGCTCTTTCTTGCTACTCTCGATGTTAAGTAGGGCGAGTTTGTAAATTCACCGATGAGCTCACCGATGAAAACAATCGAGTTTGTAAATTCATATATGATTCTTGGTGACATTCCTGGGGTTCTTAAATTCCCCGATTGATTCTACCAATTCATCAATTGAGGGCATGGATGCTCACCAACTTTGGGGGCCGGTGAGCCTTCCCGATGAATGTCACTATAACATCCTCCAATCAGCTATTTTTTGTTGTTATTATTTTGTTTTTAAATTTTTTGATGTTTTTCTAATAACAATTGCCGGCTTGATTGCATAAAAACTATTTGAAAGACAGTTTTCGAGGAGTAATGCTAGGTTTATAAAGCAAAATAAAATAATATAAGAATAAGAGCACCCAATAACAAACCATACTTATTTGTGATCACATCACACGTTTGACCAATCGCAGGGCTAATTCCTATTTCTTGTTTTATTTTATTTGCTACATAAACCCAGCATAAATCCTCAATTTTTTTTTTAATTTTTGATGGCTTATCGAAATCAACGACATGGAATGTCACATTAACGTCAAATTTCATTTTTTGTCAAAACACCGATGGAGGGAAATATCGCTACTGTTCGGTACGGCGTGTATCGTTTTGCGCTGCTTGCCCCACCCAAATCAACGTTTATACCGGTAGAGAATTACAAAAATATGATTTAAGACGGCGCGAAAAGTTTTTCAAATAAATACAAAAATAAATATAAAATAATAATCAATATCCTGGTTTTTCTACAGACGTATTTTTGCTGGCCAGTCTACTAGTTTTAAAAAGTATAAAAAAACAAAGAAAAGTCCGAAGACCCATATTTTAGCATCCAGTAATACATATTCTAAAAAAAAATTGATTTAAAAAAATATTTATTTGATATACGCCAAATAAAAAATTTATTGACTCCAATGAATATTTGTTGCATTCCAATTCAGTTTTTGTTATGGCAAATAAATATTGTTTAAATCCGCTAAATAATTACTGCAGTCAATTATGTCTTTAGCGTGTATCAAATAAATACTTTTTTTCAGGGTATGATTGGGTAAAACTTTAACAAGTAAAGGAAAAAAAATATATATAATTACCAACGTATTTTGCTTCTTTTTTACTTTCGTTTAATATATATTTTTTACTTGGGTATGTATTTTATTATAGCCTTATATATGCTCTCTAGTTATTATAAAATAAGCCATATATACGTCGTCCTAATGGAGGAAACATAAAACAATTCCTGTCGAAATTGAGCTACAAAATATCTTGTTTTATGGTAATCGCGACGCCTCGCGCCGTTTAGATTAAGATAGACCTATATATATCTTGCACCATCCTTCTTAATAGACATTCCAGTGGTTGTTCCCTCCAGGTTTTATTCCACATTATCAATGTCAATATTTAAAACCTAAAACTCTTGCAACACATCCTATTTTTTTATCACAATAAAAATTGCAATCAAAAACGATTTAAAAAATTTAAATATAATGTATCAAAGAAGAATCAAATAATTGGACTGAAACAATAACTCAATTTTGCATGAATTATGTATGAATAACTGAAAAGGTTAGGTTAAAGCCCCTAGGACTATATCATCGAGTTCAACGATTATAAATACGTTTTTATTTTAAGCTTAAAACAACTTGAGCTGAGTCTCAACCATGAAAAATATAAAAGGAAGACAATTTTTTGGATTTGTTGCTTATAACCCATAAAGTGTTGTAAAACTTATATGATTATTTTCGTCTTCTTTATGTACGCTATCATCAGCACGATCTGCACCTTATCCACTGTTTATCTAAAAAGTGTCGTAGTACCAAAGATGTATGAAATTTCATACATCTTTGGTCGTACTAACAAATTTGATTTGATTTTATTATTTTTTACTGACCCCAAATAGTAAAGTTTATAAAAAAAATCGTTTTTTAATTGGTCAATAGGGCGATTCAACTGGCGGCTATTTTTTTGTGTTCCTAATAGGATCAATACCGAGTTTTTATGCAAAGTTTAACGACAAACACAAAATGCAGATACGCTGCCCACTGCGCTACGGCGGCTGGCTTCTTTACATATAATTGTACCTTTATAATTGCAAAAAAAACACCAAAACAACAAAAAAAACTCATTGCGAAAATATTTGACAACAATTATTGACGTTTTAAAAATGTTGACGTTTCTAGATGCAGTGACCCTATTAAACGCCAAACTCAAAAACCAGTAATAAGCACTAAGGTATAGTTGGTTATATATCCTTTAATTCCTTTTTTGGTAAATATAATACTGTAAATCAAAATATTATAGTATTCTACTAATATCATGCCTCATAAGTCCTACAATTTCCCTCAGATAATTATCTAATTCAAAATAAGCAGTAAAACAGCCTCGCCAAAAATACCATTTTTCAACAAGATCGCTCTGACAGATGGAACACTGGCAACACTGCATAGTTCAAATTTGTTTTCAAAAGCTATTAAACTTATTATTTGTATGGCTGCTTTAGGAGAACTTTAGTTTAAGGCTGCTAAAAGAAAAGATTAAGATCCTTTTTTATATTTTAATAACATACTTTTATTTGAAGAGTTAGCTTTACAACCCGAAATATAAACCAACCAAAAACCAAGTTAAAAAATCGGTACAGGGTGGCTTTGAAAGTGGATTCATTATAATAAAAATCGCCCTCCAGGATGGGGACCACTACGACCATTTAATTTAATTTTTAAACAATGTGACTATTTCCTTATAAAACATCATTAAACAATCACTACAGGAACAACTTTACTTCTTAAATTATGTTAAACACAGGGCATTCTGCACCAATGCAGGATTGGAAGAGGTTTTGTATTTTTGATTGTGATATGTGGCTGGTAGGGTTTTTTTGTGTGTGAGTTTTATTTTTTAATATTATTTTTTTATTATTATTTATTTATAATATTTAATTTTATTATTATATTTATGTATTCGTTATTAACAAAATAACCAACCTGGATGGTATAGTGGGTACATACGTGGTCTATCAACCAGGAGGACCCGGATTCGATCCCCGGGGCCGTCGGTAGTCTACTTGGACTTTTCCGTGCAAAATTGCATAATTTTGTGAGACTAAGGAAAACGCCATATGGAGGGAGTAGGACGTGTTAGCTAGAGAACAGGCTAACACGATTCCATACCGTCCCTCGTAGGGGACAATAGACACTTAAGGCTACAGTTTCTGCGCAGATTTTAAGTAAAAAAAGTACAACTGGCAACATCTTGTTCTTTAATTTTTTAATCATTTGCCAGAGTGCACAGGGAAAACTAAACATCAGAATTAGCTGAAATTTTGCAGGGGTGATCATTTTTAAATGCTTAACAAAAATATTTGAAGGATTTTTTAAAATTCTAAATTATTTTTTCTTCAAAATAAAAGCTCTGGTGCTGTCATCTATCCCAAAAGCCTCAAAATAATTGTGGTTTAGAACAAACCCGATTTACAAAAAAAAATAGAAAAATACTCACAATTTCCTCTGGATTACATTTTTCCTTTTTATATTTCCTTGCTTTAGCGAAAATAAAAACTAAATTTCCTTTTTTCTAAAAGCACTCTGGAAAAGAAAACCGATCAGTCAATCACACTTCACGCAGTTCAAGTGTTGGCCGATAGACCGCAGAATTTATACGATTCCATGGTAACGGCAGGTGTTTTGTCAGCTAACTTTAAATCGGGCCGCGGTGGGACAGAAGAGTATTTTTATGTTTTCTGACAGAAAACCATTCGAGGTTATGTTTATCTTTCAAAAATGTGTTTTCAAAAACATTGTTCTAAAACAAATATGAAACCACTCCGCGTGTGTCGTCAAAAAAGGCCTAGCGATGCGCCGGCATTACCCCGAGTCTATTAAAGAACCAAGAGAACTTTACTGGCTTGCTGGGATTACTAGGAATTCGCATAGAAACATTCGGCGCCCATCCCCACATAATTTTGTTTTTATTTTGATTGATTATTTTGAAAAAATAGATAGATTTTAGAACCTCAGTTTCAAAAAAACACGGATACTTGAGTACTGTACTAAGAAAACAGGTCAGTAAAACTCCATTTAGAGGTTAGAAATACTCTTGCTAGTTAACCTGTTGTCGGTATCAGCTAGCGGGAGTGTTTCCAATTCAATTATAAATGCACCTGTAAATACAACCTTAAACATTACACCCAGTTACTTTAATACGTACTTGGGTAGCGTTTTTTAGCAGAAGTCAAAATAAGTAACCTAACCCAAAATTTTTGACCCGGTAATAAAAAATCTATGGTGTCCCATGGATAAACATAATGATGTAAAATTTTGCAAAAAAATCAGGTTGACATAGTTAAATTGATTTCCCGTACAGTGTTGCTAAACACAATTCCCCAGATTGTAACTACGACCTTAAAGTAAATATTTCAACGCATCGGTTTCGGTATGCCTAATGCGTTCAAGACAAAGCCAAAATACACGACACTTTTGACTTGTTCATGCCATGTTTCGAACGATGCCCGCTTTTTTGACAGGTGCGATGACAGAACTGCTGATTCTACTCATTGCGAGGGATGTACGGAACGTTACGGGCCCACGAACGTACGCAACGATTTCAATTAGCAGTTCTGTCATCGCACCTTTCAAAAAAGCGGACATCGTTCGAACATTGCATAAACAAATCAAAAATGAAGTGTATTTTGGCTTCGTTTCGAACGCGTTAGGTAAACTGATACCGATGCGTTGAAATATTAGAGACATAAAGCTATTTGTAACTCGTCGCTGTTTACGTATCCGCATCGAGCGAGAACCAAGCACATTGATTGGTCAGAAACTTGTAGCATGTTGCTAATTTAAGGTGTTTCTGAACGCAATAAGTGCTGAGATACGATACGTGTGTCGTAACGATACGTGATATCTAACGAATCTCAACACCTATCGCGTTCAAGAACACCTTAGATTAGCATATATCTGCTCTTTTCGAACGTGGTACAAGTTTCTGAAAAAATTAATGTGCTGGGTCCTGGCTTAATGCGGATACGTATACCGCGATGAGTTACAAATAGCTTTATGTCTCTATTTAATTTAAGTGTACGGCAGAGGCAGGACAGTACCGTAAGATCCATATATTGATAGTGGAGCACGTTAAAGATCCATAGCCCCTAAAAAGGGGTTTAGGGCTAAATCCCTCTATAAGAAAAAAACTGCTTTCCTAGGGTATGCTTATCAGACCGGTCTGGCGAGACACAAATCCTGGGTTCTACCACTTGAGCTGGCAGATTATCTCATGAAAAGACAGAGCCAATAAAGAAGGCAGCAGCAGCAGCAGTATTAACAAAATACAATTTTATAGTCTAATAGAGGGCAAATTTTTGCAAACAATTGTTTAGAAAAAACCTAAAGAAGTTACTACTTTGAGGCGACTATAACTCGGACAAATTTTCGCAATAGAAACAGCGTTATTGGTTCGCTATTATTTTAATGACCCTTTTGTATCAAATTAATAGCCTTTCATGGAGTTATTGTTCTATATTAGAACGTTTCAATATAATTTGATAATATCAGAGTTGCGGTTACAAAGAGAACAATACTTGAACTTTATTATTTATGCTGCCGGGTTATACTGTTTAATATACTATGTCATTGTAGGCTATTATTGAGTTAAGGTAAATTTATAACTTTATTTAATTTGAAAAAGTATTATATTTTTTTGCTAAAATCCCAATTTTTTCTGCGTTTAAGAAAATAGAATATTCTAATGAATAGAATATTATTTTGATTATATTTGATCAAGAAGAAAGTGAAAACAAGTTCTTTTAATCAAAGAAATGTATTTTATTGATCTTGGCTTGAAAAAAGTGAATAACATTTAGTTTCTTTTAAGTTATTACCGCTGGGAATATTATATTGGATATTTCTTGTGGCGTTTCTTAATCAGAGATCCTCCAAAGAAAATCTTACTTGTATTTAAAAATTTCTTATTTCAAAATAAGGCGATTTCTTTCTACTCAAACAAAAATAAAACTTGACTCAAAAATATATTTTAAACCAATTTAAACTTCACTTTCAATTTCAATTTAAAACAATTAAATTGAAACAGAAAAGTCACCATGACCCTAGGAAAAATAATTTTATCCAATTTTTATGTGTTCCCAAGCTGTGCAATAATAAGCTAAAAATTAAAAAGCCGATATCTTCCGTGGTGTGCTACACCTATTAATATTTTTATTATATTTTTTATTGTTTTGGCAGAGCCATGAGTTAGACTAACAGGGCAATATAACGAAAGTCTTAAAAGAAAAGGAACCGTATGAAGCGGAATACGACGACAAATTAAAAAACAAACAACTAACGTAGCAGAATATAGTACTATTTGTTTCTATAACACGTGTCGTAGAAATTGGTTTCAGTAATATTAAGGGTGAATTTGAATAAAAAATGCGCTTCTTTCAATTACTTAATCTAAAAAAATGTTAATCAAATTTGTATCAAATTTTGTACATAGAAAGTTTATTTTATTAAATTATCCCGGAACTATTTCACGGATTTTGCATAATTTTGAGTTTTTTACATAATTGTACGTATCCTAAAAATGTTTAATTCACGGTAAAAACTATGGATTATTTTAAAAAACTAAATAAAAACAAAATATATAGGTCTTTTTAAAAAAACACGCGAATGGTGTGTGGGGGATACCAGAAGCCTCCGCTGTGCAAAATTTTGTTAATTTTTGATGTGCGGTTTATCTGTTTAAGTAAACGAACTGTTTTTGGGATTCAAATTCACTCTTAAGCTAGTACCTATACTCTTTTAGAATGGCACTTTTTAAAAATGTGCATACCGCTACTTCAAAAAGTTAGTTTATAAACCTTGCTGCATACATACATTTTATTTGTTCTGGGAACAAAGGATCATAGCTAAAAGGAACTTCGATGACAATGACTTATTTTTATAATCGACTACTTACTATAACATGTTGATTATACAACTTGAAATTCGCTGGCGGACTGCCCTGTTTTTGATAAAATTACAAAACATTTTCCTTAAAAAAGCAAGATGGCCAAATATTTATTAAATCTAATTTCTTTACTTAAAAGCCATCTAATGTGAATTGTGTTTTTAATCGACCGAAATAAACTGTTTTTAAATCAGTTAAAACTGGTCGAGAGTTTAAGAGTTTACTTTTTTCACAGCGTTTCGAATGCTTATGTATCTGCAATCGTCATCAGGTGCATTCATTGAGTTTACTCTCAAGTTCAACATTTTCTACCACCTTCAAACAACTGGTGGAGACTTATTTGACTTTCCTTTAAACTTAATGTCCTTTAGGTTTTTAATATTAATTCAGATATGACAGAACTATATGTCAATTGTTTTCTTATCATAGCAACACGTTAGCAAAGTTAGCTATTTTTACGTGAAAAGAGGCAATTTTTGAATTTTTATACTTTTTAAAGATGAAAGAAGACTCTTATAAACTCGCGTTCTTACGTTTAAAAGGTATTTGAACTTTTACAGAAAACGTTATAAAGACGCCATTTTGTGTAATATGGAAATACCTTCTTAAAGCATATTTACGCTTTACAAGTATGGCAAAAAATTAAATTGATACAGATGTCACGAATAGTAAACAATTTTAACTTTTCCAAATACATTGTTGTTCTACTTCTTACTCTTAATATTATTACAAGAAATTTAATATTTACAAGCGTACAGGGTGATTCAAATTGAGCACTTTTATATGGGTACAGGTACTACGGTTTTTTAAAAGTCTGCATTTTGGTATAGGGCCTGTAACTTTTTTTTATTTATGGAAATTTCTTTTTGGTGTAAATTGATTTTTTGTAGATCTTTTAAAATCCAGATCTTAAACTGGATTTTATGCGCGACTTTTAGTTTTCAAGATATAACGCAAAGATATCTTTATTATGGAACACCCAGTTTTTTATTTTTGTGTTCCGAATTAAATTCTAATCAAAATAATGTGTCATATGTGATATTTTGGTTAAGTAGTTTTTGAGATATTCAACATTTTCTATTCACAACAAGGTGTCCATGGCCGGATATGGTTTTGACAATAAAAATAAAGTAGGTCGAATTTTTTTAAATATTTGGAGCAGGCGGAAAAATTCTTCATTAGAAACTTGATGGATCGAAATTAATTCTTTAAGACTTATAGTTAGTTAGGGAGTAGTAGGACATGACCCTCTGCGACTATTACTTATGGGGCACATTAACGGATAAAACGTTCAGAGATGGGTGACGTGATGATGCTTTAAGAAATGTGGAACTTCTTATAATGCCGCTATAAGTGCCCCCGCTTATGTATTGGAGAAAATGGCGGATATTTTCAGCACTTTTTATAGTCTTGTTTTTATTTTTTTTAATTAGTTTTTTTTTGAGATTAAGTAGTTTCAAATGGAGTAGGGAAATTTTGGGATTAATTAGAGTGAAGAATTTTTTATTCTCTATTTATGCGCAATTTTACAACTCATAGTTAAACGTCAAACCTCAGTATAAACCACAGATGTCGACTTTTTTACGTTTTATAGGTGCAGTTTACCAACAAACTTCGGTTTAACCGTTACCGGCGGTCTGGGTGTTTGTTCTAACCTCAAAAAAGTTATTAAAAATTTGCTTCTGGTAAAAAGACTGTAAGTATTTAGTGAAATCGCTATGATCAATGATTTCTTGAAATTTATTTTTGATTAACTGGATGAAGAATGACGAAATTATTGACATTGTCGAAGCACGAAGACGAAATATTATTTGTCCTTTGGAGGACTCCGACGATATGTAGATTTTAAAAAGAGGTTTAAATTATCTAAAGAGATATGCGAAATTGTGCACAAGGAAATTCGACAAGAGTTTTGTTCTCACATCGAGCTCACACGTATATATATATATACTGTATATCTTTTTGACAAAGCTGAAAATTTTTGTTGTGTCGTCTGGGTGTATGTCTGGCTGTATGTCTGTGTGTAACCAACGCTGATATCTCAAAAACTACTTGACTGATTTTTATCAAGTTTGGCTTTAGTTGGTGCCATTTTGGTTAAAATAATCAACCCTATATATGTAAAGAAAATGTAGTCTTTGTTCATGGCTGTGGTTTAACTCCAATTTATAAAATTGAGCAACTTGTTTACCGCTGGATTAATCCAAAGATTAAACTGAAGTTTAAACTATGGTTTAATCTGGAGTTTTACCTTTGGTTGTAAAATTAGCCCTTAGTTGTGTTATTAATTAGAATATAAAGTTTAATAGTCGAATAATAAAAATATTAAAAAGTATAAGAAAATATAAATATAAACTTTAAATTGAAATTTGTAGAAGCCTTGTTCAAAATGAAAAATATAGTAGGCCATGGCATATTTGATATAACCTTATAAGTTCATGTGTTTGGTGCATAGCCGACTCAATTTTTATTGTCATATTCATATCCGGCCACGGCCACCTTGCTGTGAAAAGAAAATGTAGAATATCTCAAAAAATACTACATATGATATATCATTTTGATTAGAATTTATTTCTGAACACAAAAATAAAATAAAAAACATGGTGTTCCATAAGAAAAAAGGTAACTCTGCGTTATATCTTGAAAAGTAAAAGTGGTGGATAAAATCCAGTTTGAGATCTGGATTCTGCTTTAAAAGATCTACAAAAAATCAATTTACACCAAAAAAAAATTTCATAAGTAAAAAAGTTACAGGTCCTATCCCAAAATGCAGACTTTTCAAAAACCATCTTTGAACTACGGGGGAGCTCAAAGATGGGTGGACATATCATAATGCGGTTTTCATCAAAAATCTTGTCTGATACAGAGGAACCAGAATCTATTTTCTCAACAAAGTGTCATCATCAAGGATATACCTTACTTTTCGGAGATAACAGATTTCAATTGCCAAACAGCGGAATTAACCAAATGTAAACTTTATGGTTCACTGAACACAGGCTAGTATATAAGATTAGTCTTGGTTCTTGTTAGTATTCACCAGTGTAGCTATTCTTGAGATCAGGAAAAAGTCGATGCCGCTGATTTCTCCCACAAATGAAACTAATGAAAATATTTTAATAGAAATGGACAAGTTTTAGTTCTCTCACTAAAAACAAGTAGAAACAAATTTCATCAAAAGTCATGTTATTAGGGTCATTGACGAGGGAATCGGTGGCGTCGACCAATAGGATCTGTGCGTTTCAGGGAGATAATTGTTTTCTCCCTGATGCCAAGAATAGCTACACTGATAACGACCAGACGAAAAGTTGTGAAAAAGTGAAAAAATAAAGACAAAGGAAGTTCGAAACTCTAGATTACTTTCAAGATGTGACACTTGCGTCGTTCTTTACAGTACTATTATAAAAAATTTAAGCAATAAATTAATAAACATAGGCGAATGTTGCGCAAAAATTAATACCATTAAAAAACTGAAATAACTTTTACGAATTATACCCCACTTCAAAGTGGATGAATAATAAGTAAAAAAAACTTGTATTAATTTTTTTGTAATAATTTTGTTTTATGAAATACAAATTTGTAACTAAAAGAAACATTGAAAATAATATTGCCTATTAATTACGCTACAGAAACTAATTGCATAAGTAACAAATAAAAATAGTAGTTGTATAAAATCGATGTGATTTAGCAAATAATACTGCATATTATCACAAAACAAATTGAGAAAAAACAATGATTTCTCTTTAAAGAACGAATTTTGGACTAAAATGACAATGAGACATATGCCCACCTAACCGGAAATTAATTGTTTGGAGAAAATGTATGCTCAAAACGTATGTTCGATAAAATATTGTGAAAAGTTAAATAAAATAATGTGAAATCTTAAAGAAAAAGTGCAGAAATGTTGTAATATTCGCTTTTCTTCTTTAACTTGTTGTCTGTCGGTCTGTTGTCTGTCTGTATATACGATAACTCAAGAACGCCTTAATCGATTTTAACGAAATTTGGTACAAAAATCCTCTATCGGCTGACCATGAACTGATTAACTTTCGGGTAGGGGGGTGGGGGGTTAAAGGGGGGAAAAGGGGAATAAAATATTTTAAAAAATTGTAACTGTGGAACAATAGCAACTAGCGATATACGGTTTTCAGATTAAAGTTTCCATTAATATGGACTACAAATCCTGTTAAAAAGTCCAAATTCGTGGGAGCTTTAGTTTTCGAGATATTTGAAGAAACGTTAAAATATATAAAAAAAATCATAACTTTAGAAGTAAAGCCATTGATATGCGGTTTTCAGATTTTGGTTTTCGTAAATATTACCCAAAAATTTTGTTATAAGGGCCAAATCTTATAAAGTTTCAGTTTTCCAGATATTTTAATTTCCTTTCAACATAAAATAATTGATTGTGTCCGTGCTTTCTAGCATCAATTTTTTAATTTATTTTTTTTAGACATTTAAAATTTAAAAATGAACAAAAAAAAGTAGTTTAAAATAAACCAGTAGCAACATACGCTCTTCTTTATAATCACGGCAGTATAGGTATGAGAAGAAAATTCCCTACAAACACAAATCATCGGCATAAAATCGGGCCAACGTCGGTAGTGCGTCGCCAATGCATTGACCCGATTTTGCTTCTGCGGGTTATGAAAACTGACATTTAATCTCTTATACTGCGATTACCAATAACTTTTTTGAGGAAATTTTGGTTCAAAACATTCAACATTTAATATTATTACTCTAAATTATAATAAAAAGCTTGGTTGTATCAAAATCCGTACACATAACAAATTGTGCAAAATGGCGTGGCGTTAACGAACAAAAACAAACGCATATGACCACGTTAAAATTGCAACCCTTTTGTAAGCAATCAAAGTATGGAAATGAAGCACTCATGCGAATTTGTGCAACATTTTTAATTATTCTAATAATATTAAATTTTGGGAATTTATTCGCATAAACACAATGAAATTATGACACGGTAAATTTTGTCAAATAAATTATTATAAATTATTTAACCTCTGGAAACTGTTTAAATATTTTGATATTTTTGACGTTTTTTATCAAATATGAAAAATAAAACTGGGTTGGGATCTGGTCTTGATTCTAGATTTGTTGCTAGAATCATGTCATAAATGTCCGGTAGGTGAGAATTTTGTAAAAATATACTAATAACTTAACTAAAATTGTAGCAAACAATGTGCAAAATTTTTTGCAGTTTAAGAAGAAAGTTCTTCAAGAATTTTTAACTTTTTTATTAAATATAAAAAAAACTGTTGTTGTTGCTAAGATAAAATCATTAATGCGCCGGAGGCGAAAATTTTGTAAAAATACTATTTTTTAATCTAATCAATCAATGTGGGGTAGGGTCGCAGGCAAAATTTGCTCTGAAACCGGAGATAAACTAAAATTCTAACAGGCAACGACTTTATAGCACCGCAAGCCAAACTTTTGTAAACAAGGTACAAATTTTAAATTTTTCATGCAAGCATTGGGTTACAAGAAAACTAAAACATCGAAAATGCGTATACAGGGTGTTCCAAATTCGATGCTCACTATGGGGATCTCCTAAACGGTAGGAGATACGAAAAGGTTTAAATTAGGGCAAAGGTGCGCAATTTGACCCTTTGCTCAAAACCAAAAAAAAAGTTTATGCACTTCAGGGATTAAATAGGTACTTTTAATCCCTCTTTTTAGGGAAGAAAATTTAATCCCTAAGGGATTAAAAATAAATTTAATCCCTCAGCTTAGGGATTAGAAGTAAATCTAATCCCTCTGGGATTAAAAAAAAAACTAATCCCTGGAAAATTATAATTAAGTATGGCAAGTCAAGCCAAATAGCACTTGCTCTTGGACAAGATTTCATTTTTAGCACCCGTTCATGTAGTTGACGAACCATTTTCCTAAGTGTATAAAATAATATATAAACCTGAGACTAAGGTGTCGTTTAATCCCTTAGCGAATTATAGCCGTCCCTTTTCGCCGCGGGATTAATGTGGCACTTTAATCCCTAGGTTTATAATGTCAATTACAAAGTCCAGGTAGTTCCGGAGATCGAAAATGGACCTCTCACTAGGTACATCCTAAAAAAGTGCCTATAGAAAGCTTTAAGCGTTTTTTGGCAGCTTTAAGAATAAGGGCGCAGAAAAATAAACACTAAAAATGAAGATTTCGGTTTGTCCGCCTATCTCCGGAACTATCCGGAATTTGTAAACTTTTCTTTTTGTTTTAAGTAAAGCATCAAATCGCGCAACTTTGCCCTAATTTAAACCTTTTCGTATCTCCTACCGTTTAGAAGATCCCCATGGTGAGCATCGAATTTGAAACACCCTGTATAAAATAAATAAAGGGATACAAATATTAGTATGGTTGTAATAGAATGAAAATAGTTCTAAACTTTTGGAAAAGTTGAAAGAGTAACGGGTAGATAAGGGGGGGGACATTATCCCCTTGTCTCCCCCCCCCCCTTATCTACGCCCTTGTACCAAATCACCTTTAAAGCCGTTTTACTGCAGAAATACGTACGCATTTCGAGTGCACTAGTAGAGAGGCGACGCGGCGTGCGTAGGTTGTACCCATAGATTAAGGAACTATAGATCCGTCACTTCACCCTTCCCGCCAATAATTATTTTTCGCGAAAAGTGCAGTTATGTCTCCACGTGCATAACAATATTTAGGTTGGCAATATTCTAGAAATCTGCAGCTCCGCCTCTTACCTCTTCTACGGTTGTCCGTGAGAGGGCACATTATGACAAAAGTGACAGAATGTCGGTTATGACTCATAACTGTGAGTTCCATTTTGGAATTTTTGGAAACTGAGGTTCGCCAAGGTTTTTAAAAAGTGATTTTGTGATTTTTCCTGTTCAAAAAATTGTGATTTTATCCGTTGATTACAATGGCTGAGAAACAAAGAGTTATAGTGTGCTGTGTTCAAAGCTGCGGAGACCGTGCCATGATCCCAATAAAAAAAGACATCTTTCCCCAAAGGCAATCCTGTTTTTTCAGAAGTATAGTGAAGTCCTTAAACGCGAATAAACTAAGTGCTGACGAAATATATAACAGATTTTACGTGTGTAATAAATATTTTGCTCCAGAGGACATTTTGCAGACTGGTCGCAGAGGCCTTAGGGAGTGCGGTACCCACACTTGCATTTGGACTCCATTTAACTATTTATATATGTGTTAAACACCCTTTCCTTATTTCACCAAGTTTAGTTCAAATTTTTGTAATATATCAATAATAAGTTAGAAAATGCGACACTTGTGTATTCCACAGTGTCGCATTTTCTAACCACAGGTATAAATATTATTTACACCAACATTTTTTCTAATGTGTGCATTTACCATAAATTGCCTTACATATATACAGTAAATTTTTTGAGTTTAACATTAGTTTTTTTTTGTTTTACAAATTTATTTTCGAATACAAAAGTGTTGCATTTATTATTTTTTTATGTACTAAAAACAAGATAAACATTTTAAAGAAAATTATTTAATATTTAAAAAAGCACAGACAAGATAATATTGTAATATTTTATTTAATATCAAAAATATAAAGTAACATGTTTTGAAATAGGTATATGCCATAATCTTTTATAATAAAACAACCAGAGGTTTTGCACTACAAGTGCATTATTATGGGTAATTTGTATTTATTTTTTTAAAATATGCTTTTTTGTTTTAACTTAACATAATTAACAATTTTGTTTTGTGTAGCAAAAAAGCATATTCTTAAAATTTAAACACAAATTCCTTGCAAATTAAAAAAAAAACAGAAATTTAAGCGAGCACTATTTAGTGGTCATATTACAAACTAACAAAAAATCAATAGTAAGGTTATCGCGAATTTAACCGTGAGCCATCTAGTAGTCATATTACAAATTAAAAAAGAAAAATCAATATAAAAGTATGGTTATTGGTCGCGTGCATATCTGCGCAGACTCGCCAAACTCCAAATAGTTCCGAACCGTTTAGCACGCAACTGTCGTATCTATTGCAGGTCCTTAACCTATGGTTGTACCGGTTCGCCCGTATGCTGGCTTGGAATGTCAACTTATCATACCAGCAAATCCAGCATTTTTTTTAGGTAAAAATAGAATAAAAAATTAATAAAAAATTTGGCGGAAGAGAGTCATAGTAATATGTTATGTATATTTTTCATTTTTGAATTTATTTGCCTATTTATTCACAAGATGACGAATGCTTGTGCTCCTTGTGCATTTTATATTGAAAACTAAGCATGTTAATATTAAGGTAATTTTGGTCAGGTTTTTGGCGAGTCCGTAACCCAGTGGCGGATCCAGGGGGGAAGTTTTAAAAACATTAAAGAACCACGGAATGAACACCCCCTAATAAACATATCTCAGTCGATTTCAACTAATTTAGAATATGTTGTGCAACTAGTACTAGTTAGAAAATGGGTAATTTTTATTTCGTTTCTATGAGCATTTTCTGAGATATCCGCTATCAAATTGAGAAAAATACGGGTCTCTAGAATAAAAATAAAAAAAGTGGTTAAAATTGCTAAACAGAATACAAGCTGTACGCGAATTTCTGTTTCAAGCTATTTTGATAATCTGAAGGTTTTTTTGAGCCATAATATTAGAATTTAAAAAGGAGTTCATAAGAAGTTTAAAACAGCCCTTTCACACAGTGTTAATGGGAGAGTTAACGATGATGCCAGCGTTAACACTATGTCGTAAACATGGTTACCCCAATATCTACAACGCATTAAAAATTGGTTCTTCTATTCCTGTTTCGGTTGCTACCGCCGAAAGCTTCTCCACTTTAAGACTTGTGAAAACTTATCTTCGGTCCACGGTAGAAGAAGAGAGACTTAATGGCTTGGTGCTTTTGGATTTAGAATCTATATTAGATACGTTTGCAAAGCAAAAAATAAAACTTAATTTTGTTATATAACTAAAAGTTTTTTTAATATGATAATAATGTTGAAATGATAATACTGAATGTATTTTTTTGTTTTTTAGAATTAAGGATTTGTATAACAAATAACTTTGCCAAAATAAATTAGTTGTATCAGGTAGTATCTGTTAGTCACCACCAACGGATCAAACAACTACTAACATATGTAGGTCGAAACTGTTTGGTTAGTGGGGAGGGTCAGGTCACCACTAACACCAATCACCCCAACCCCCGAAAAACAATGATGACCATAAAAAAGTACATTTTGCTCTATGTTCGTAGTCGCTTGAGCCGGACTACATAAGTTTTATTTCTTGCGCCCCCGCCCCTGGTGAAATTGCTGGATCCGTCACTGCCGTAACCACTACCTTTTGTATGCGCAGGCGCAGTAGCGCTCTGTCATCCTGTTACCTTTAACGACTACCTTTACCGTTAAAAAGTCGACCAATTAAATTTGGTGTGACTCTATGGTGGAAGACTTTTAGGTTAAAAAGTTCGTTTTCTTTCACAAAAATTTGTTAATTTTTGATTTGAAATTATTTATTTCTATGTGATTAGTAGTAGTGTGGGGTTGATATGGTTTAACAAAAACGAAAAGATTTTATGATTTTATTTTGAAGTTACCTTTATTTACGGTTAAAGTAACTATAAAAGTAACGAAATTTGAGGTTGCACTGTCTGACCAAAATCACCCTATTATTTTACAAACAAGGATAACAAAATAGGTTGGTTCAAACAAGCGCTTTCAAAAATTTGCAAGTGCTTCTCCTGGCTTTCGTACTTAGCTAAAAGTCAATAGCACCGCCCTGTTAGGTTTATTTAGTCATTGAGAAAATAAAATTTTAAACGCCGATTGCATACATATCTTTCTCAGGAAGAATTGTGTGATCGGTTGAAAACTATTATGAATAAGTTTTTATCATTAGTTTCAGGAACTCCAAATACGAAATCATTGAAATAAATATCACATTTTCTCCGTTTGCCATCTCTTCTGTTAAATTGATCTTTCTCAGAACACCTTTTCAGCATAATACATACTAGGCCTTATCCCTTACAGTTTTTGAGTTATTAGGGACTTATTGGAATACGGCATGTTAATATTAGTTAGCGTTATTGGATAGTGGTTCTGCCTGCGATCAGCTTTATTTGTAACCATAATCTAAAAAAAGATCCCACAAATTGGTTATTTTTTTACAAAAAAAAAAATACCCAAAAAACTGAATTTTAACAACTTTTTATAGCCTCAAAAATTAAAATCCGTAAATATTTTGGTAATTACTGGACATTTTTAACTTTAATAAATGTAAATTAATTCATCCCTGATTATTGTTGAGTTTTTTAATTATATTTTTCAAAATGTCAAAATAAAGACGGTAACACTATCACGTCTGGCGTTAAATCTGATGGCTACTGCGCACGCGTATTTGTCAACAATGTCAATACTGAATTTTAAGAAAATACTAAAAATCTGACTGAAGGGTGGTTCGTTACTGTGTAATTTTGATACATACACCAAAATTACCTTTTATATCTAAAATTGATCTCTTTGCCTCAAAGCAAACTGACGCGTCCCATAGTTGTTCTGTTTATTTAGGCATCGACAATGAACCCCTGTAAAGTGTCACCTCACATGGCAAAATCCAATTTCGCGAAAAATAACTAAACAAATAAGATAATCCCGAATCGCGCCATTAACCATGATGGATGGGCTGCTCAAAAAAGGGAATCCACTTAACACTATGCACCCTCTTAATTACACGATACCCTGTAGTCCGAATACGGTAGCCCTCGATTAAATAATAGTATATACAAGGTTCGCTAAAAATACCCATACTGCATTTAACCGATTTGCACGGCTCGGGAACGAAATAGCGATGAACAAAAAGCGGGTAATAAAATAGCGGTATTGAAATAGAGACTATCAAAACAACTATGTAAAGAAAAAGCAACTGTCTGGCCGGCTCATCAAAAGTTTTCTCAATTATTTTGTTGGAGTGGGTTAAGTTTAATAAAATGATAGCATTTTTGACTTTTATTCCACCGAAAATATTATTTTATTATACCTATCCCACTTGTGTAGTGTAGTAGATTAGGTTTAATAAAATAATATTTATCTGACTTTTATTCCAACGAAATTGTTTCCGATAAAATAAGATTTAAAAAATGGACAAAATAGAGGCGATTTTGTTTCACTATATTTTGGTTGGCGCTGTTTTAATAAGGCGCTATATTAATACCTTATTTCGCTGTTTTGTTAAAAACGCTGTTTTATTACATCACTATTTTGATAGTCGCTCTTTCTTTACATCGCTGTTTTGATAGTTGCTATTTCTTTACTCGCCTTTTCGTACGTAGCTATTTTGTACAGGTGGTACCTATGAAGGGTACTTATTTCTGCGCTCCCTCCCCCCGGGCTGGAATATTTGTGAGGATAGAATTAAATCAATTTGCAATGGTAACCCTTTATGTTATTCTGACCTATTCCCAAAAAAGCCTATTTTTTTTATTTAAGTGTGGTAGGTTTTAAACTTTTCTGTTCATATGTCTTATGAGTGCTTGTGGCGTATGCAAACGTTGTACTTCTGGTCAGACTTGATTTATTAAAATTTAATTTAATATTTTTTCTTATTTTTTTTAGAATTTCAAAGCAATAAAGTTGTCGCATATCCAATAAATTACTTTCCGAAAAAAGGTCTTCTGGCAAATTTTTAGTTTATTTAAATAATTTTCGCTTACCCCTCCCCATCCAAGAATTCCATACGTTAAATGACTCTGGACTAGTGAAAGATAAATAGTTTTGAATTGTTTGTTGTTAAGGAAGTCTCTGAGATATGAACATTTGGATAGCAGCCCTCTTAGTTTTCTTATCAAATCAATTACATGCAAATCCCAGCGCAGTTGACTATCTATTTTTATACCGAGATATTTAGATAAAGTTTTGTATTTTTAAGTTTCCAAGTTTTGGGATGGTATTGTTAGTTTTTTTCTATGTTTAATGTTAATTTATTATGTTGATACCAATTTTTCATTTCTATAAAGTCATTCTCGATTTCTGTTTTTAGATTAAGCCAGGAGTTTGCTCCGCAAAATACAACTGTATTGTCAGCAAAACTAACTAATATGCCTTTAAGCTTTGAATTCAACATATCGTTAATATATATTGTGAAGAGCAATGGTCCCGATACAGTCCCTTGCGGAATGCCGAATTTTATAGTTTGTTCTTCACTGAAGATTCCGTCGATATTTACCTTTTGTAATATAATAATGTAATATAACATAGATATAGTTTTGCCTATAAGCAAAACAGACCCTAGATTCAGTGTACTGTAGAATTCCATAGCGTTATGTCTTTCTTTACCTAATAAATAAGTATCAGAGGGAGAGAAAGACATGTTTCTAGATAATTCTACAGTACACAGAAACGGCCAGAGGCGTTTTTCCAATACAATTTTTTAAAAAAAGGAGATACTTTTCGGCTATATTGTATTTTTCTTAGGATATATCCCTTTATGTTATTCTGACTATTCCCAAATGTAGCTGCTGCGATTTTTTGCAATTTAGCAAAAGCATTTGATTGCGTCAATCACTCGATTCTTCTTAAGAAACTCCACCATTACGGTTTTAGGGGTGTCGTATTATCTTGGTTTAAGTCCTATTTGAAGGGTAGGAGCCAACGCGTTGTAGTGGGGTCAGAAACTTCTGAACCAGGTAGTATTGAGTGGGGAGTACCTCAAGGCTTACTACTTGGTCCTATTTTGTTTTTGTTATTTTTTAATGATTGATTGATGAATGAGATTTCAGGAAAATTTACTATTTTCGCGGATGACACCACCATCCTATAGAGTTGTGATAACGTCATTGCACTTAGAACTGAGATCTCAAAGGATCTAGATCTTATTAAGAAGTGGTTCGATGCTAACCTCTTAACTTTAAATTTTAATAAATCAAGCATTGTCTATTTTAAATGTTCCTTAGATGATTTGAAAGTTGGTGATGAATTATTACCAAAAAAAGATCATAGTAAATTTCTAGGTTTAACAATTGATTATAATTTAAAGTTCGATGATCATATATGCGCACTGAGTAAAAAGATAACTTCTGGTTGTTATGCAATTAAAACCACTGTCACTAAATTGGGGTATAACTTTGGCAGATGATCCGTGTATTATGCGCTTGTTGAATCTCATCTTCGTTCTGTTATTGCTTTTTGGGGTTCAACAAACAATGAATTGTTTAACATGATCTTTGTTTTACAGAAAAGAGCAACGCGCTATCTTTGTAATGTCAGTTTTAAAGAAAATTGTAAAACTCTATTTATTTCAAAGATCTCAACCGTTATTTATTTGTATATATATTGGAAAATGTTTCACTTATTTATATTTATCGAAATGATTTTCAACGCCCTCAAGTTCATTATGGTACAAGATCTGGCCAACGTATGAACTTATATCTTCTGATTCCTAAATCAACTTTGGTTCATAAATCAATTTATTACAACGAAATTAAAATGTTTAATCACCTTTTACTGGATAAAGCCTATTATACTTTGGAAGAGTACTACCAGGACAAATTTTAAATAAATCCTTATGTGGGGAAAATTTTTGTTAACCTGTTTAAAACAAGATTTGCACAATTTTTAAAATATGTACTTGTTCTTTTAGAGATTTTCATTTTATTTTATTTCATAACACTTATTTTATTGTTTATTGTAACTCTTTGTGTATGGACTGATTTTAAGCATAAGCTTATTTAAGACAGGATTTACGAAAAAAATTGTTTGAATTGTTCTTTTCCGTTATTTATTTATGTAGTCAATGGTATACTGTTTACTTAAATTTATATTTAAAAAAAAATTGACTGAAAACTTACAAGTTGTTTATGTAACTTGTTTTTATTTTAATAAGTATCTTAAGTTTTTTTTATTATTACTTAAATCACTTGTATGTACGTTATTGTATTTTTTGCAATTGTAGTAACGCTTTGTCCACAAAACAGATATGATTTTTTTTTGACAATAAAGCAAATTATCTATCTATCTAAACAGAGTTTAATCATAAAATCATTTACTCTAGAAACTGAAATTCGTTAAACTAATTTTTTATCCGAACTCTATTTATTTCAAACCATTCAATAACAAATTCGAAATTTATAAGACCCGTCTTTTTCGACGAACGTTTGTCCGAACAATCGAACATTTGCAACGAACATTTGCAGTGAATATTTGCCACGAACATTCGGGAAAATTTTCGCAAGATTTTTTGGAAATATGTTTTTGAAACTGGGAATAGATAATATTTTTCGTCTCACATCACTGACCTCAATTTTGAAATTAAATTCGAACACCAAAAATTTTTTAATTTATTTTTCGATTAAATAGTAAAAGCCGACGGAAAGCGAAAAATTATTATTTTCTGGATGGTAGGTTGTGAGGTTGGTAGATATCTACTAAATAAGTTTGTACCCAACCCCACCACCGAACCCCATCAAACCCCACCACCAAGCCCCATAACCAAAACTCATCAAATCCCACCACCAAAACCCCACAAAATGAAATAATGTAATCCTCATTATTTTTTATCAAGTGCCTGAAATCGTTTTTCCGTCGGAAGTTTTAAAATTTAATTTTTATATTAAAATTCAGTTGATGATTTACGGTAAATAATTTTTCTAATTTTTATTTTATTCCAAATATTTCTTTCAGCAAATTTTGTCCGAACACCACGAACCTTTTTACCCGAACCCCGAACCTTTTGGCCCGAACCTCTTGCGTGAATCTTTAAATAAATAATTCGCGCGAATGTTTGTCGTCATTTCGACGATCAAAGGAATATTCGCCTGTCTAAATTCTACTATAGATTTCAGGATTAGGATGAACTGCGATTTTATCAGGAACACAAAAATCCTGTATAAAATAGGACAAACATAGTCATATTTTGATCAACCTTGTATTAACAATGAACCCCTAATTAAATACTAAGGGATGTCTTTGAGGTGCAGGGTGGCGTCAACCCACCCACACTATTGCAACCCCCCGCCACGACGACATTGATGTATGTAACCAATATCTAGTGGATGACATTCAGAATCGATATACATAAACTTGGGGGTGGCACGTCCACCCCTCTTTTTGATGCGACGACTAGGCCCCTGTTACATATTAGATATTGTACACTTGCGACGTTATATCCGCAGATAAAATCGATCTTTCATAATATTTTATAAGCAATAACGGCAACTACTGCAAGGTGTCATTACATGGGGGTGGGCTTTAAAATAACGGTGTAAAGTTTATGATTTGGTAGGAAAACGAAGAATATGATAATGGGCAAGTTAGTTTAGATATTTTTTCAATAAATAAACTAACTAACTAAACCAGCTGAGACGTTCTTTTTGCCGGTTTTATGCTGAATGGATATAAGAAAAATTAGTATACTTTTTTCTTAATTTGGAAGGATTAATTATAATGTTGTAAAATTTAATATTCTAAAACGTCCAAATTGGGTTAAAAATTCACAATTTTTTGAAGTAACCGTCAGGCATTAATTCTTCTAAATTAAATTAAATAATTTGAAAACACTTGGTATTTTTGTGCAAATATATATACAGGGTGTCCCCCCCTATATTTCCAAAAACTTTTGAGACATTGTGTAACAATACTTTGGGAACTTTAATAGAAGGCGAAATGGAAAAAATCTAGAGGAGCAGTATTGCCGTTTCTTTTTCTGGGGCGGCCTGGGGGCGGCATACTAAAAAAAGTTAAACGGAAACACATATCGAGTTGCACCACATATTAATGGTCTCCTAAAATGCTTTATGGTAACGTCAATATTATTGACATCTGTCACTCCTGTCAAAAGTTATTGGGATCAATTTGATATATCAAAAAGTCTTAGTCCCCCCCCAATATCCCCAAAAGCTTTTGAGACATTGTAACAATACTTTGGAAACTTTAATAAGAGGCAAAATGGAAAAAATCACCACCGTAAATAGGCACAATTGTCGCTATTGGGCTAATGAAAACCCACACTGAAGGCGCACACCTAAAATTAAGAAAAAATTCATGTTTGGACTGGAATTATGGGCGATCGAATAATTGGTCCCTTTTTTTATTGAGGGTAACCTTAATGGCGATGGGTGCCTTAGGCTTCTGGAGGAGCAGATTATTCCTGCTATAAGAGAAATTGAAAACGAAATTGGTGACGTTGGCAGTTGCATATTTCAACAAGATGGGGCACCTCCACATTTTTATCTACCTGTTAGACAATTACTTGCCACCCAATTTTATCGTTGGATAGGTCGCTGGGGCACAATTGAATGGCCGGCTCGGTTTCCTGACCTAACCTAACCTTTCCTGACTTTTTTTTGTGGGGCTACATTAAGGAGAGTGTCTACCGGACAAAGCTGAGAGACTTGCAGCAGTTACGAGAACGAATAATTTAGGTTTGTTGATCTATTACTACTGAGATGCTAAGAAACGTCCGAGGCGAATTCGAAAATAGACTTTATTTTTGCCAAGAAGTTCAAGGAGGTCACTTTCAGGAATTTTTGTAATTTAATCAAATGTATTCTACCTAGATTTTTTAAATAAACGCTATAATGTTGCCTTTACACTAACCCATTATTAATGTTAATGGTTTTAACAATTAGTTTACCCTGAATAACTTTCGACGGAAGTGACATACGTCAATAATATTGATGGTAGTATGTAGCATTTTTAAAGACCTTTACAATGAGGTATGACTCGATATGCGTTTCTAGTTAACTTTTTTTTTTGGTAAGCCTCCCCTAGTCCGCCTCAGAAATAGTGGCGGAGATACCGCCCCTCATTTTTTCCATTTCACCTCTTAATGAAGTTTCAAAAGTATTTTTATAATACCTCAAGAGCTTTTGGAGATTTAAGGGGATGAATTAGTATATCAAAATATTCCCAATAACTTTTGACAGGAGTGACAGATGTCAATAATATTGACGTTAGGACGCAGCATTTCAATAGACCATTTAAATGTGGTGCAACTCAATATGTGTTTCTATTTAACTTTTTTTAGCATGTCACCCCCAGGCCGCCCCAGAAAAGGAGCGGCAATACCACCCCTCTAGATTTTTTTCGTTTCGCCTCTTATTGAAGATCCCAAAGAATTGTTAAAATATCTCAAAAGCTTTTGGAGATATAGGGGGGGACTAAGACTTTTGGGACACCCTGTATATATATATTTACATAAATATATATATAATTAACTTTCAACGTTAAATGAGTCCATACCTCCTTTTTCAGAAAAGTTAAAGGAGTAAAAATATTATCAGTTTGGTGATAATGATTAATAATAAAACCGTTTATAACTTTTGGTTTTAAATTACAGACATTACTTAGTGTAAATCTTGAGTGTTCGTAGGAAAAATAGCGTACTTACATAACTCGTTAGAAAGTGACTTTCTAACACTCGTTTGTTTTGAACTTGGGTACCGCACACTCGTGTGAAATTTATCACTTTCTACACTTATTATATACTATTTAACATTCTAGAAAACTATGAAATTGAAATAATTTTCTGGACATTCTATTGGGATATTCAACAAAAATGTAACCGGGGCTTTTTGTGGTAGGTACCTATTATTCACAAATTTGGCAAAAACCCTCGGACGCATCGTTTTTGTTAGTAGTAGAAGTAAAGTAGCCAAAAAGTGTCCCCATTACAAATGAAATCGACATGCCTGAGGGTTTTTCAATTTTGTTACCTTTCTTTAAAACACATTGCTATCAGGGTTTTGTTGTCCCACATAATAACATATTTCTGGCTAACTTGTTTATTAATTAAGCTGAATGTTCAATTAAAAATTCAAGAGACTAAATACAGATTACACTGATTTCTAAGCTCACTTTTTTGCGCGATTTTAATTGGCCAGACACAAAAAACACCAAAAAGTTTTTGCATCTGTCACAAGTGTATAAGTAAATTCGTTAGTAATATCTAGTAGCTTGTGTTTTGATTGTGCCTCCAGCTTTATTAGGCAATGATTTCTTAACTGTAAGAAGTTGCTTTTTTTGCTTGCTTTTTTAATAGAAAAAAATGTTGGTTGTATCTTTGTTAGTAAGTTACTTGGTTAATAATAATTAGCGCTTACTTAGACGTAAAATAGAGATGGTATGCTAATAACCCTGATTAGATAATAGTCGAGCGTATGCGAATTTCAAATTGAAAACGCAAAGTGCGGATATAATTTTATGTATAAATTTGCTCATGTTTCTCATGATTATGCAGGACATTGTTTACTTTCACGTTGTCTGACGTGTGTATGAAGATAACGCTAAATAAACATGTTTTTTTTTATTTTACAAAAAAAAAATCGCTATGGTCCTTTGAGTGTTCCTTGTGGGATACTCTCCTTGTTAAGATTTGTTTCTGTTAGAATAGCTGATTCGAAGGAATTTTAAGTTCTTTCTCTTTGTTTCTTCCTTATTTTAACTGCTTTAGGAGCACAAGCCTATTAACACGCCAGGACAAATTCGTATAAGATCACTTAGGTCCAAGTACAGAACGATGCGTATTTGTGAGCGATTCAAAATTGGAAATCAAAGTATATGATGGTGTTAAATGGTATTTAGGGTGGTGGCCAGTGGAACCATAGATAAGCCCACACTGGTTGTCCCGGGAGAAACATAGTTTAATTATTTCTCTTTTCGCTTTGGTACTTTGTGGGGTTCTTGTGGGATAATCATCATGGGTTAGATAGCTAATTGCCACAAAACTTTAAGTTATTTTTACCCCGATGTCATTTCTAATACTATTGGAAAAATGCTAATTGAGTAGTCTGACCAAAAGGATTAAAGTTGAAGTATCGCCTCAATAATAATATAAAAATGGTAATATTCAATAGTTAGATTTGTGTTAGAAACTGTAATTTAATCTTCGGTAAAGAAAGAGTAGTAATGGTTACGTAAATTTACATGGCAGAGCTTAAAGATAAGCGTTTCTTAAAAATGTTATGCCATCAGTGTGTTCTTCGTAATGGATTTTTACCGTTTTATTGATCTTATAAGAATGATGCGGGTTACGTTATGCTTCTTTTTGCATTTCAGGAGCTTTGCTTACTGTACGTCGTAGTTTTCCTATATACTGACATAATACTGTTATCAAAAGTTCGTAACTGTGCTGTTAGGGAGTATAGGTACCTACTTTATTCACTTCATTCCAAATTTAATCGGAACAATTTTTTGACAATGACAGTTCCATTTAGTTTCTTATCAACCTCAATATTGAAATTGATCCAGAGAATTTGAAAAGTTTGGACGGTATTAAAATAAATTCATCCTCGTAAACCAAAAAGTCTAACTTAAAAGGAAAGTCCATGAGTTTCTATTAAACCAATGGGATCTTGTAATACATATTCCTGTGGATAACAGTTCCCATAATTCCAATCGTTAGCTGTTTTTAAATTAACAACAGTGGTCATAGCTCCTAAACCCACTAATATTTATTCAATAAACTACAGTATTTGTAAGATAATTTCATTGCAGCTTTGCCACGGGTACGTTTCGCCGCGACAAGGAAAAAAATTATGAGAAGTCCCGGGTTGGGGAGTTTTCGAGACACGCGATCGAAATTCTTATTTGGCTGCATCTCGTTTTATCAAAATACAGCTGTCATTGCATGAAATGCAAGAGTTATTAAAGTATTAGCACTCAAATTATACAAAAAAATTCGAGTTTTATTCGAACTATAATGCTTTATTGGTCTAGAAGTATCTAAAAGTCTAAAGAATAACAAGTCAGCAGGCACAGATGGTATCGCTGCTGAACTCTACAAACAAGAGGGTCCCGCACTTAATTCCCAAATGCACACTCTAATAAATAAAATATGGACCATTGAAACCTTTCCTGCCGAACTCAGAGACGCCTCTATAGTTACCATTATCCAAAAAGGCGACAAGGCCCAATGTGGAAACTACAGAGGTATATCTTTGCTTTCTGTTGCTGGAAACATACTTGCACGGTTACTATCAAACCGATTAATTCCGATTGCTGAACAAAATCTGCCAGAGACACAGTGTGGATTTAGGCCCAATTGAGGCACAGCTGACAAATCTAGAGAACAAAATCGCCCCCTCTTCATGACCTTCATAGACCTAGTCAAAGCATTTGACTCGGTCAACAGAGAAGACCAGGAGAGTCATTCCAGATTACGACCGGCGTTAAACAAGGATGTGTTATTGCGCCCACCCTATTCTCTATATTTTTAGATGCCATGCTTCACCTTGTTGAGGAACATCTAGCGCCGAGAGTGGAAATTCTATATAGATTTGACGGTGGCCTACTTAACTTAGGAAGACTGCGAACAAAAACTAAGGTCTCGACGACCTCGGTAATCGAACTGCAGTACGCCGATGACAACGTCGTTATGACCGATACAGAGGAAGGTCTACAGTTGGTAATCAACGCATTTAACCATATAAAAGCCTTCGCCTAGAGGCCAATCTTGCCAAAATGCAAATTCTTCACCAACCAGAACCAGGTACGAATCCCGAAGCTCCAAACACTTCCTTTGCAGAACGTGGAACATTACCCATACCTTGGGAGCCAACTATCATCAAATGCAACTATTGACGCAGAAATACAGCATCGCCTAAAATGTGATAGCGCAGCGTTCGGACGGCTTTCGGAGAGAGTCTTCAACAATCACGACGTCAATGCGGAGACCAAGCTTCGTGTCTACAACACGGTTATAATACCAACTCTAGCATACGGATGCGAAACGTGGACCACCTACAGAACGCATATCAAACGACTAGAAAAATATCACCAAAGTTGTTTAAGACGAATTTAAGACGAATCAAGTGGCAAGACCGACGAACAAACATAGGTGTTTTAGAAGAAGCCGGAACAACTAGTATAGAAGCCCTTATCTTCAAGCACCAGCTTCGTTGGACTAGTCACGTTATCCGCATGCCCGAAACACGTCTCCCAAAGCAGATATTTTATGGACAACTGAAGGAGGGAAAGAGAAATCAAGGAGGTTAACAAAAAAGGTACAAAGATGTTCTCAAAGGAAGGATTACATCGACATAAACAACTTCGAGATCACGGCAAACGATAGGGCTTCATAGCGCCGAACAATCCATGAGGGAGCACAAACTTTTGAAAAGCAATGACGTAGACTAGAGACTGTGCCAGGAGGAAGGGTGTGCGGCTCGAGAATTGGCTTAAATAGCCATCCATCAAAAAACGAGGCTCAAAATTCAAGACAAGATTTTTGGTAAAAACCTCATTTCAATATGTCACCCCGTCTTCGAGCTATGAGGGCTTTTTCAAAAGTCTGCATTTTGGGATAGGCCCTATAACTTTTTTATTTATGAAAATATCTTTGTCGTGTTAATTGCATTTTTTTAGAGTTTTTAAACTAGAATTTAATTACCAAATCAGATTTCATGAGTCACTTTTGGTTTTTGAGATATAACGCAAAGTTTTATTTTTCTTAGGGAACAACCCATTTTTTTTAAAATTTTTTAAATGCTTTTTTAATTTCTATCAAAACGATGTGCCTCTTACGAAAATCGGATAAATAGTTGTCGAGTTATTAAATATTTTCCATAAATCATATAGTAGGATGTGATAAAGGCGACGCGCCACATCACAAAAAAATCTAGAGTGCCTTGGTTGACAATGTGACCACAAAATATAGGTATAATAATTTATTATTGATATAATATCTCAGATTGAGAACCATGGCACTCTAGATTTGGTTAATAATGTGGCGTGCCGCTTTTATCACAGCCTACCATATGATTTATGAAAAATATTTAATAACTCGACAACTATTTATTTGATTTTCATAACTGGCACATCGTTTTGAAAGAAATTAAAAAAGCATTCAAAATATATTTAAAAAAATGAGGTGTTCCATAAGCAAAATACCAACTTTGTGTTATATCTCAAAAACTAAAAGTGACTCGTGAAATCTGATTTAGTTATTAAATTCTAGTTTAAAAACTGTACAAAAATGCAATGAACACCAAAAAGATATTTTCATAAATAAAAAGTTATAGGGCCTATCCCAAAATGCATACTTTTCAAAAAGCCCCCGTAGTTCGAAGACGCGGTTTTTACCAAAAATCTTGTCTTGGAGTTTGAGCCTTGCAAGGGGGGGGGTCGAGTTTTCTTTATCTCCTATAGAAGTACCCGAAACCCCCCAAAACCATCGAATTTTGGACACCCGGTACAATCGGACCAATTTTTTGACAATGGCAGGTCCATTTAGTTTCTGATTCTAAACGTCAGCCACCATATCACAATTGGTGCGGAGAATTTGGAATGAATAGTAGTAGCCAAGGCGTCAAGTTGTTTTATGGATTTGTTTGCTTTTTGAACATATTTACTTATACAAGCATATTGTTCTAATTTTTAATTATTTACTTTTAGCGTCGAGGATCTAATGATGACTTTTGTAGACTGAATATTCATGCAAGAAATTCGGCCTTTTAAAAAACCGTACAATTGATTTATTATGCGAGTGGTACGACTTTAAAAAATATATGCGCTTTGGAAAACTCTATGTGATTACACTACTTATATCTATTTTTTGCAAATATCTCGGTAATAAATATACGCCTTGTAAACTACCAAATCGATATTCAAGTCATGTAATTCATTTATCAAGTCACTTTAAAAAACCAATTACAACCTCTAATGATAATCTGAAAGGCTGCATGTAAAACTTGTCCTGCTTAATTATAAGTTTGAAGAATTGCCTGCCGCTTGGGGTATCTTAATACTCGCATTTGATGATTTACGGAGGTGGACAATTCTGTTGGACAAATTGCTGCCATAAAAAATCACACAGTCTATAGAAAAATGGGAAGAGTAGCTCTTTGGGTCTAAGGGGATTTTTTTTGTGTCAAATATATTAAGATAACACGTGCGTAAGCTGTAAAATATTGACAATTAATAGAAACTTGGAAACGTTAGACAAACGTTTTGGATACAACAATAACATAATTCCATAAATCAGACACTGTGACCTAGGTTGCTTACTATTAAAGTCGTATTGCGTGGTCAATATCAAACAAAGCAATGCTAATGTTAAGCTAGGAACACACGATGCATCTTTTTCATGCATCAAATTTTCTAATAACAGGTTAAAAGGAGACACAACCTTCTTCCGTCCTTTCTTATCTTGTGAAAACTAAATTTGATGCATGGAAAAGTTTAGTCTAGAGTCTCCTAATTCCCAAGCAATTCGGGTAAACAATTCAGCGATGCTATCTCGTTCTATAGCACCTAGGATATTCTATTACAATAAAAAAGGAGATTAAATTTGAACTCGGATTTTTGTCGGAAAAGGATGACGAGTTTTAGAGCGATTCTATCTTTTTGGCTGTGACACTGCTTTATAAAATTTGATGCAGTATATGGCAAGCTTAAATTACAGGTGTAATGGTCTTACCCAACGTGTTATATGTGAGCTTGGTAATTTGTCATTTTAAATGATTTAGATGTTGGTTGGTTGTCGATTTCTGCTATATTAGATAGATAGTTTATTCGTGCTTAAAATTATAAATGTATCCAATTAAAAACTTATTAGAGCAATAGAACACAGCTTTAATGTAAAAATGTAACAACTACACATGACAATCACACACACTACACAATCTAAAAACTCCTATTCTGAATAAAAGGCGTTTTCCATAAGGAACTGTTTTACTTTAATTTTAAACTATTTTGTTGGAAGCTCTTTAATACTGTTAGGACGTTTATTATAAAGTTTAACTGATGTATACTCAGGTCTAGACTGAGTTTTGGTGAGGTGGCAAAAGACCGCTCTTAGATCACTCCTATGTCGAGTTTGGTAATTATGGACATCAGAATGCCTTTGAAACTTACTTGTACTCTCCTTGACAAAGATGAGATTTTCGTACACAAATGCAAATGGAAATGTTAGGATTTCAAGTTCACGAAATGAAGCCCTACAATCCTCCCGATATTTGGGTCGTGCTATTATTCGACTTTCTTCGCGTGTTTAAGATTGTAAATTCCCCCTCCACCTTACCCCACTTTCATGCCCTCAACTTTCCAGTATCTTAAACCCTTTCATTTACTCACTACTTGCCTGCGTTTTTTTCCATTTTTTTGCTATTGTTCTCGTTAACCGATTTTGATAAAGTAAAGCCTATGTATTCCCCAAGAGTCCAAGAAACGCAGCATTAAAAGTCTCATCAAAATAGTTCCAGTAGTTTTTGCGTGATGCTGTAACAAATAGACAGGCAGAAAGACAGACAAAATTTCTAAAAACTGCATTTTTGTAATCTATATCATTTGGTTAGAAGCCCGTGGCCACCAAAAATTAAAAAAAATATTCAATGTACAGAATTGGTCTTTTTGGAGATTTATGATATGACATAATTTTTGGCAACATTGATTTGCAATATGAATCCATGTTATGTTTGCGAAAATACTATTTTTTAATACCTAATTTAAACGAATTAGGTAGCTAAAATTAAAAAAAAATAATTTTATTTCTAAAGCTCATAAAATAGTAGCGTGTTGTGTATTCTTCCTTGAAATTATCCTTTGCTATCCTTATAACTAACTTTCTTTGCCATTAAATCTATAATTATATTTCCCGCCTCTTCCTTCTAGATCACTATGTAGTTTACTCTTCGCCGGCAGGTGGAGCCAAGCACTTTAAAGCTAGACTAAAAAGCTCGTCCGAGCCTCCTCCATAGCCCTATAACTGTTTTAGAGAAACGTTACCATAAGAGCAATGTGTTGATCACAAAGATCTATCGAAGATTTAAAACACATACACGGTGTTCCATCTAATTTCAACAACAACAACATCTGTCATATGGGTTAGAAGGCTTTTAAAAAACTATAAAACTTTTCTATTTAAACTCTTCTTCTGTCATCAATAATAAAGGCGCTAACCATGGGTTCAAAATATAGTGAATCACCCTGTACATGGTGCCCTATTTCTGATGGGAGTAAATAAAAATGAGTTAGTATTAAATACATAATTTTGCGGTTTTTATACTACATATTGTCCTACTTTTTCTTGGCCTGAAAAATGCTAGGATTAGTTTGTTGCTTCACAAGGTGGTTTTGTTTTTAAAATACAGATCGGCCAGGCCACTTCCGTTTTTACAAATCTGGAAACTGAGCCCTTTTCGGGACCTTTTTACTAACCTCTGACTGGTCGACCTCTGATTTAAGTAGGTTTTCAGTCAAGTTTTGTTTCTTTCAGAGCACTTAATTTTTCCACGTCTTTGTCGACAGTATGCGTAGCAAGTAACACAGTGTAATTCCGGATTTGCAATCCTCCTAATAGTGGTTTTACCACATATTAGATTCGCATCTATCTAACATCAGTACCATCCCAGCAAAACTTGACTTGACTTGGGACTATTTCTCTGTAGCAGCCTGCGTTTATTAATGTTGACCTTAAACTTAGGTCTGTAAACTGTAAACAGGGGGCATAAGTAAAATTTTAGCAACGCGAAAAGCCCGAACCTACAAAAAATCAATTTGTTTAAAATTTTTAAATTAAAACCTAAGCAGTTTACTGTTTAATTTTGCTTGCATTCTGTAGTTAAAATTTGGTTTTGTTAACCTACCTAACAATAATCATCTTCTATTCTAAAGAAATTTTAGCAGTTGACTGTACATACACACTACATATATAAATCACACTTTAACCGGTAATAAAGTATTTACACTGTCTTCTGCCCTAATAAGCAACTGCCAAGCAAAGATAGATATGATATGCAAGAGTTATAATCAATATGTTTCACCGTTAAACTGGCAAGTTTATTTTAGATCCAGAGCCAACAGCTAAAACGACAAATAAAAATAGAAATAGCTTCATATAAACTGTTTTTTCTCTAGACTAAGGCTCAAAAGATTTAACATTTTTGAGCAATGATAAAACAGATTAAATTAAAAAAAAAACATTGAATTATAATTTATATTATTATTAGATAAGGAACTCCCAAACAACAAAATACCGGACGCGGTAAAATTTTTCTGTCTAGTTTTACTAGATTAAAAATTTTCAAAAAAAATAATTGGTTTTTGATTTATTAAAATTTATTTCTTAAAAATGATGTGTCATTACTACAAAGTAAAAATACTTATGTACGATCTTAAGGCCAGAGAAACGGTATAGATTTGACAACACTGCTTTGCTGTTTTTGGGCCAATCTTTACCGGGCAGAATATCGGAAACGAGAAAAGGGAATCTGTTGAAATTTGGTAGGAATGTTTATTTTTGAATTCGTCACAACCGTATACAGACAGTTTTTTGCTGGACTCTCTCATTTCCGAAATAAAATAAACACGACTAACAATAGTCAAAAATTTTACCTGACTTTTTAGCCTTTAGCCTCTTCGATAATACAGAAATCTGTAACAACAACTTTTTGATTTTTTAATATTTTTGAAAAAAATACGCCAAATTTTGAAAAATGTTTTGGATACTTGTAGTATAAATCCTATTATCTGATAACAAAAAAATTATGGTTTTTTATTATTATGAAAGGCCAAGGTCACGCAATTTAGTAGGCCCAAGGAAACTGAAGTGAGTTCGAATGGAGTATTGGAATTCAGGGTCCGCATAGCCACCGGCCACTTGTCTAATGGAACATTCGGCCAATAAATTGGCACATAATATGGAAAGTAAGTTTTTTGATTTTGAATAATGATTTTTCTTTTTATTATTTTTAATTTCGAGAAATTGCAATCCATGAAGCACGAAGCCAAGCATCAAAACCTTTTATAGAAGCATTAGTAAATGGCTACTTTCCTAATAAGATAAACTTTTCCTTACATATGGTGTTCGCACCGTGTTCTGAACATTACACGATCTCATTCGAAATGGCATTAGTGATGGCACCTATTATTGATCTTTCAAACAAATAGCAAATCAGTTTTGTCAAATCTGTGCCGTTTTTGTGGCCTTAATCAAATAATAAACAACAAATCATTACTTAATAAACCTTTAAATCTAAACTACCTAACTAATTTTTATTTTTAAATTTGAACTTGGTTGGAAATATTTATAAAATTCGAGGCAGGTGTATTTGGTCAGGATCACGGCTTTAAATGTTTCAATTGACAATTGGATTTATTTTACAGTCCACATGTTGTTGATCAAAGAAAAAACCCTTTCGAACTCTGTTTTAGTTCCAGGTAAGGTCAAAGAGACTTTGACCCACCTGGACCTAACACTGAGGCGCTTAGATGCGTGTAGTTGCGCGTGTTGATAATGCCAAATAATATTTATAATCCTTTGATTATAATTATAAAACCACACAACTCTGTCAGAAATGACACAATTACTTATTCTAAAATAAGAAAAATTAGATCTTCTAAGAACTAACAAACGGCTCTCCTTACGCAGAGTTACGCGAGTGTGAAAATAACTACAGACAAGCAGTGTCGCCATGTGCAGTATTGCAACTGTGAAATACCGTAATTTACTGGACAACGTGAAAAAATACTGGACAATACCGGATGTATTTTTTAAACTGGACAATTTATCAAAATACCGGACTGTCCGGTCAAATACCGTACGGTTGATCACCTTATATTAGAAGCCCTAAAAGTCTCGACAAAAGAATTTCGTGGGATAATATTATTAAAACAGAATTTTGTTTAAGTATGATTTTTAAACAGAAAGCAAAAACCAAATATTTTTGGAACTCGTGTAACATCCTATTTAAAAAATTTTATTTTTATTTGTTAGCAAAATGTTTGTCACTTTAGCGCTTGGACGATTCATATTCTTAGTGGTGGTTTTGATCGTTTTACACCAGTAACTCTTGATCTAAAGAATACTTTCTATAATTTAGCCCACCCTCTGTTATTTTGTTTTGAATGGTTATTTTAATTTCGGACCAATCATAAATCATACTTTGTTGGCGCATACATAACAAAATATTTTTGTTTGTAGATCTTGGGCGTAGGGAGGGGATTGCACAGAAAAACTCTATTTTTTGTTATGGCAACGTTTTGTGGCCCATTACCACTTTGTCCAGCCGTGGCAATGGGCTACGAAACGTTGCCATAAGAAAAAATAGTTTTTCTGTGCATTCCCCTCCCTACACTCATATATAATATTGGTAATGAAAAAAACGGGCCCCAATTTACCTAAGAGAAATGTTTCTTTGAAAGTTTGAGACAGAAATGTTTCTCCCCATTTGTAGGGCATATAGTTTCTCAGATAAATCCGGCGACCAGTTATTAAATCACCCATCTGGTAGCCAATCTTACTGGACTACCCTGTATAATCATATACAATTTTAAATAGTTCCAATTAACAAGTGGAAGATATGAACTCCGTTTTTACGTAAAGAAAGCCTTTGTCTTTTAGCGGAATAAAATTTCAAATTCAGATGTTAGCGGTATATTTTTGTTCACCACTTCATTATATCGTATACTCAATCAAAAATATCGAAAAAGAGCACATTAAAATTTTAAAGAGTTAATTAAGTTTGTTAAATTTAAATAATTGATTTTAGGGGTCAGTAAAAACGAATGACAACTTATAATAATCATTTTCCAGAAGTTTTTCGTTTGTAGCAGCAGTTCTGTTCTAAACTTTCTTTCTTTCTGATTCGAGAATCAATTTAGTTATCCCTAAAAGTTTTTAATATTTTCAGTGACGATCTTATTTGCGTCTTTTATAATGCTATTAAAAAAGTTTTTGGGAAACTTGAACTTTAAGGAGAGAAACAGAAATAAAACTTGGTGCAGACCAGGCGTAGCAAAATCAGCTACTAAGTTATAAGAAGCCGTTTATTATTATTCCGTAATATGGAAACAGCATCAGTATATAAATCGTAATTTAAAAGACAATGATTTATGTAAAACTACTTAGTACAGCCGATTTTAAATTAAAACAGAAAATCATACAAAAATTAACTGATTATTTTTCAAGACTTAGTATCAAAAGAATAAATAAATCTAGCATAAATCTAGCAGGTTTTAAATATGTTTTTGAAATTCCAGTAGACACTTTTATAAACTTAAAACTAGAAGACAACTTTCACAATGAAACTTGACTTGTTTTTTTTTTAAGTTTTATTGTGCAAATAGAATAGTTGTAAGAATGTATAACATGATTCCAGTCATATTTTAAACGGAAGTTTTCGTCTTTTTTGCGGCAAGAAGAAAGACTTTCAATTAAATCCAGTCGTATCGCAATTCAAATTCAAATTCAAATTCAAGCATGAAATTTTGTAATAATACTACATTAGAGATTTTGAAAATAACGAAAGAAAGCTATTAACTTTTGTATTAAGTGCATTTAATGTAATTTATTAAGGCAATTAGAATATCTTAGATGGTTTTCCACCTTAATGTTTGCAAATCATGCGCATTAAATTTGCAATTTTCATCATCCGCGATGGTATGTTAAAGCAAATCATCTACACTAAATTATTTCTCAATGAAAAACGACCTACGTTCAAACGTTAAAATTCCAAAAGGTTAACTGAAATTGCCTTTAAATGCTCGCTACATCATTCAAAAATTTCACAGTAAAGAAACAATGTTTATGCATTTTTTTATTAGAATTGCTAAATAGATATTTTTTCCGTTTTTTTTTGTTATCGTCATTTACAGGTCCGAGCCTTTGTTGACATCTGCGCACACTAGAAAGGCAGAGTTAGTGGTTTGTTAATGACAAATAGAAGCTTTCTATCTGTTAAGGTAATTTATTAAAGAGCGTATATTTGCTTTATTTTCCAGTACCTTCTGAACCCGAAATATTTAGAATTAGAATATAGAGTTTTTAGAATATCCTTAAAAATACAAAAAATACTTGTTCTTTTCATAGTTTCTATCGCCATCTTTACAACTCCATCGAAGAGAGCCGTATGGATACAGTATGAATCATTCAGTTATTCCTAAATTATGTCTTTTGATCGTGTGAATGACATAAAACACACCTTAAGCGGCGTGTTTTAGTACACAGGTTTACATTTTGAAAGCAAAACGTATTTTATATTCTTCCACACGGCAATATTTTATATTCTAAGCGCCTTGTATAAAAATATTTATAGTTTGTAGGAACATCTAATTTAATATTTTTTGGACATACACATCCTTTTTTTTTCTCTTTGTAGGGAACAGAAATCTTTAAATTGCATAGTATGTAGTATACTATGCATACAGGTGTTAGACGTATACCGAAACCAAGGCCTTTTAGGCATTTAGTTAAGCAGATTGCATACAAGAAAATCAAAACACTAATTCTAATAAATTTTGCAACTCATAGATCCGATCTCACAAAATAAATAAGACACTTATTTTCTGATGATATAAGTGACCTTAATCTCCTGTTCGCCCAAATACTACACACGTAATATTACAATAATACTTACTTCAAACAATAATCTTTTATAATTATAATTGTAATTACATAATCAAAATGTCGTAGAGATGCTATAAAAGGGTCCTCATTGTATTACCAAAGAATGTTGTCATCCAAGTACAAATGATTCTCTTGAACAAGAGCAACCACTACTAATAACCCATTTATTATTCATTTGTCCTTTGCGAATTAGTGGTAGTAGTAGAGAAAGAGGCGGCTCGTGGGCTCGTTTATTGTTATTTTGTCGACCTTCGCCGCCACATTGACAGAAAGCTAATGGATTTTCTGTCACCTTTGAGTAAAAAATGTCGAAGGTCAATAAATGAACCCTAAATCGGTGGTACTGTTTTACTTTGACCTCAATTTCAACCTCAAAGCTTTATTATCCATTGCATCGTAAAAATTGACTAGTATCTACATGCCTAATTTCACACGACTTTTGGCACATATGCAAGATACGCAAATTCAAAGTCAGTGTGCAAAGATCTTTTATGACGTGCTGTATATATTGTATTTTTTTAACCTGCAAATAAAAGAAAATAAATATTATTTTCTAAAAACTTTCATTTTCAAAAGTAGCTTCCAGTGTGCAAAATCGCTCGTAGAAATATATTTCTACTTTAAATAACCTAACACGTAATTTTCTACACATTATGATATACTTCTTATAATAGATTCATATACTTTGCCTTGAAGACCGAATTGTTTCCACCAAAGGAATTTGGATTTATTCAAGTAGTCGTTTCCTATCTACACAATTATTACTATTAAGTGACAACAGTAACAATGGTCTTATGGAGTAATAAAACGTTCTTTAAAGAACGACAACACTTTACGTTCCGTGGTGTAGATTGAGAAAAGCATACAGTTAACAGTTTAAATAAAATAATTAAAAATAAGTTAAAGACAGCAAAAAGTAAAACATTCTACTTTGCTTTAACTAATTTCACAAAAACCAAGTTTTTTTATCAGCCAAACCTTTTTTCGATTTTTTACCTCTTAAAGTATACCTCAAAAACCATGAATACAAAATCTTTTCAACTTACATATTTTTCTACTAACATATCTAACTACAGCATACCTATTAAAACTTTGTACAATTTAACCAAGGTCAATCTATATTTCGTGCGGAGTATTTAAAAAAACATAATATAACAAATTAAAAACAAATTATTAAATATTAAATAAAAACCAAAGCACTCAATTGATAAGTGGAAAAAAATCAACTAGTATAAAATTATCTACCAAGGTGGTCCCATGCACGCTGGCTTCTTAAAACCAAAATTACAAAAGAAATAAGGAGCTTTTTGGTATTTATAACTTTTTTTATACTGCATCACCTAATGGCAGACACACAAGATCTTAAGTGCATCTTAATCGTCATGTCTTACATCGAGTCAGAGGGATTAAACTCGATAAGAGCCTAAAAGGCACATTTTGTAAATTGCTGTTTGTGTGTCTGTATATGGATTACTTTAATGGCTCAAGATTATGTTAATAACATAAAACAGGTAAAGTTGAGTTCTGATTTCTTTTGTCTTTTAATAAAAGCCATAACATTTTTACTATTCAATGTAACATTAACGCGCAATTACACAGACGAACATTCTCAAACAAAAGCTCGTGCAAAAGATCTAAAAATTTTTGCGTCAACATTTTTGTGAGCTTTTCTTTGAACATTTTGTTCGGGTAAATTTTTGAGCAAATTATTGCTATCTGTTTCGGAAACATATTTTTAAAGATGAGAATAAATAAAATTTCACATCAGTGATCTCAATTCTTTAAAAAAAAGGAACACCAACTTTTATTTTAAATTTTTGTGAAAAAAAGCCGACGGCAAGCGAAACATTATTCTTGGCTATCAGTTTTGTCACATGGATTAGGGTTACTTATAATATTTTTTTCCCGGATTTTTTTGCCCGGGGTTTTTTTGGGATTTTTTTGCGAGCTTTTTTTATTTCCAAGGGTTTTTTCCTAAATTCGAAAAACAACCCAGGAAAATTTTTCTTTTCCAAAAAAATTTTCAGTTTTTCAAATATCGGCAAAAAACTCAAAAATTGCACTTTTAAGCGGTAATCCGCCCCTTACGACTATGAGGAGTGGTGGGGAGGGGATTTTTTTGTAAACATATTTTTGTAACTGTACTTTACCCTTAGCTTTGATTGTTTTTTTTTTTTAATTACTCACACCAGATTTACCTAGTTAGTTTAAGGCCCCAAGGGTTGCTTAAAAAAGCAAAAGGTTCATGAAAATACTGAAGATAGATATTTACTGTCAATTTAATGTAATAATCAAGGTCGATTACTGACACTGAACAAACAATATGCAAAGGGACAACATTCCGATTCAAAAGTCTAGTCTACTACTGCTAAATTATATTTTTTAGTCGTGTTCGTAGTCGGGATCATAGGGTTGTAAAAGTGGGTAATAAACGGGTATTATTTAGACCGAACGTGCTTTCGTTCATATATTTGAGATTTAATAAAATGTATATAGGTTTGTTCATTTGACTTAATTATTATTGTATTGTCTTTTAAACTAGGAAGTCAAATAACGAGCTATTCTTTTAAACGTAAATTTTTATCATTACATTTTACAGGCAACAGCAATAAATAAGTGCCAGTTATTATTTTTTATGATTCTCGTTTTTTTTTACAACCACAAAAAAGTTACAAGTATACTGGCATATCCCCTATAAAAATCAGATCAATCGAAGTTGCTTATAAGGTAAAACAAGAATTTCGACATCAAATCGTTTTTCCGTCGGAAAGCACTTAATTAAAAATACCTTGTTTTAAAACTTAGTCTTTCTATTTTCAGTTAAGTTCAATGAATTCCCATAAAATTATAAAATTTAAATTTGTAAGAAATTTCTTCAAACAAATTTTGCTTAAAATTCTCTCTTTTTGTAGAGATTTTGCTCGAACTTTTCTTTGAACATTTTGCTCAAGAGGCTCGCGTAAATGTTTGTCGGCATTTCAACATCAACGGAAAGTTTGTCTGTGTAAATGCGCCTTTAAATGTTTGACCCGCGTGATAAGATTATTTTCCTTTTGAAAGTTTGTTCCGGTCTAAAAATAATTATTCGACACCTCCTAAAATTCAAACTATCCGTATCGATCTGCGCATGTACAGAATAGAAATATGGTGGTACCGTTTCCCGCATCGTAGTGCTACCATCCATCGTATCGGTACGTATGCGGTGCCTAGACAGAGACATACTACTACTACTAATAGACTTGATATGACAGTAGTTAACCCAATAAAATCTGCTTCTCATTTTATCCATTGTCTTGTTCACTCTAAGATGCGCTTCAGTTGTTCCGTCGTGTACTCCGTTCAGTACATGGGAGATTCTAGCTCTGGGTACTAATAACTAGTTGGTTAATGAAGTTCCATCCTTACTTTTCCATACACATAAGTAATTCCTTCTTTTTGGCCAACTTCTTACAATGCTTGCATTCTTCTTGAAAAGGTCTTCGGGTCAGAGCCCCTACGAATAATTGTCCATATACAGACCGCTTCAAGCAACTGCGAACATAGGGCGGAAGAAGTCTAATTTGCCAGTGTACGTACATGCAGAGACACCGCACGCCTATCAGTGAAGCAACCAACACTCAGGCTTCAGATCGCCATTCGCTGTCCTTCGCCGCCTTTCGCCGTGTATTTAGTACGCCTCTAACCACGGTGCTGTGTGGAGCGTAGTCAATGAAACCGGAATTTGGTCAATAAATACGCAAATTTTTATAACATAATTTTCTTATTTTTTGTCACTGATAAATAAGAGCGTTTTATTGTCAACTGCTCAGATTTATCAGTGACGACGTGTTACAATGAGAATAATAAGGAGAAACAAAATAAAAGCAAGTTCTCAAAATAAAATAATACATTCTAAAAACCAAAAAGATTCTCCCAGTCAAAAAAAAATTAAAGCAAATGTTCGAAAAGTCCTCCTTGCTCGGCTAGACAATATCCGAGCCTACTATAAAAACCCCTTCTAACGTTTCCAAACACGTTAGGGGTGATAATTTGAAAAGCTTCTTCAAAAACAGATAGAAGTCATTAGGAGCAAGATCGGGAGATTGAGCTGGCCATAAAATAGTTCCCCGTGTACTTATAACCCGATTAGGAAATACATTATCAAGATATTCCCTAACAAGGCCAACATTGTGAGCGGAACAACCATCTTGTTGAAACCATGTTTCACCAAATCTTACACCTAACAACTGCCTAGCAGTTGGAATAATGTGCTGCTGCAGTAGATCCAAGTATCTAGGACCATTCAAATTGCAATTGCCGTTAATAAAAAATGGCCCAATTACGTGTTCCCCTACAATACCCCCCCCCAAACATTTAGTTTTTGGGGATACTGTGTTCTTACGTCAAAATACAAATGCAAATTTTCCCTCGACCAATATCGAACGTGTGTTGGGTTATGACGATTTGACCATTTGACCATCTGCACTTTTTCGGCAACTTCGTAGACATCCAGTTTTGGTTTTAAAAATGTATTATTTCAATTAAGAACTTACCCATCTGTTTCTCGAGCAAGGCAGAAATAAAACAAAATAATAAAAACAAAATGAATTTCCAAAAGATAACACTGCAGCGTGCTTCAAATCCACCTCGGTCGTACGGCACGGAGAGTAAATTGGACTTGATTCCCCCTATGTTCGTAGTAGCTTGAAGCGGTCTGTATGTATTTGTAGAAATAATCAACGGACTTCACTATTGCCAGCAACAAGGACGACAGACAGGGAGAGTTTTTAATCTAATTTGAAATCCATCTTCCGATTTGCACCGATTCCAACAATAGTTGAACATAATGATTTTGACAGGCATCAGTGATGAGCCCCATCGAAAAACGAAGAACCCGATTATGACTCGCGCTAAAACAGTTGTCCATAACCTGACTTGTCATCCCTTAACAAATTTAGGGCTATTTGGGAAACCACGCCGTTTATTAATCGATTTGGAAATATTTTTCTTTCGCTACTATCGAAAATTAATTTTTTAAAAAAATAAATACAAATTGAGGTTAACTTTTAATCCATCCATCAACACTCATCGGCTCCGGGGGTCGATGACCATTGTTGGCATCAGTCAGTTGTATCGGAAATTCAGAAGACGCGTTTGATGGCATCAGAACTTTTCAAGAACTTGTTTGATGCAACCGATTAGCAAATCGTTGAGATTCCAAACTCCCCCACACGGACGCAAGCAATGTTGGTATCGGAGCAGTCTTGTCACAAGTCTAGTGTAGGTATTCTTGAGATCAGCGAAAATAAAATATTTTCTCACATACGCAAGATTTTTATTGGTCGATGCTGCTGATTTATCCCACAAATGACATAAATGACAGTATTTTAAATAGAAATTGGTTTCTATTTTTTCAATAAAGACCAGTAGGCAAATATCGAACTGAAGTAAAGTGCTGCTTTTAACTTCCAGGGTGCCGATTCTGGGTTTGTAGGATGGGATCGATCGCCAGAGAGAAGAGAAGTAGATTCAACCAATAAACGCGCTTAAAAGCAGTGACGAGACCATCGAAGAATCACCGAACTATTATGGGCACGCGCAGAGCTCCCTCGAACAACGATTTTTGAGCGAAGCCGTTCTCTCGATTAGACACAGTAGTTGGGACTTGTAGGAAAGCTCGTATGAAAAACGTCACTCGGGTTATTTCAGAGCACGCTATTGGACGAAACCATCACGTGACCGATCGATATTTTACTCGCTAATGCGCATGCTACGACCAACTTGACCGTCTTTCAGAGTAGGACGTCGCACAGTGGATTGAGGTATAGGGATTTTTGGACATTTACCTTAACTTTCAAACTTTTTCAACTTGTAGTTATAAAGAAAAACATTACTTAGTCAATTTTATAGGTATATAGGGTGTTAAAATTCAGTGCAAAAATTTGAGGCACGAATTTTTCAGCTGAAATTAAAAACATTTTTTTTCCATGAACATGTTCGCAAACACTTCGTTTTTCACATTTTTTTAGTTTTTTTCTTTATAGTTCTTGCAGTTTTTGAGATATTTGCACACAATTTGGAACATAGGCTACTGTTTAGGGCTTACGTAATCCAATCATACTGACTGATCGTAAGAATCTATAGGGAGATATTTTTTCAGAGGTGAAGTTCTTCTTTTCTCCCTAAACTTTTACGAGGTGATGGATGGATATACCTGTGTAGTTTAGAAATGATTTTGTCACATGTAAGTTTTTCGCATTTGTGACTGTTATCGAGAAATTAAATTATTATAATCATAATTTGTAACTCGCTAGATTCAATTAGAATTTTTAACAACGGGGGAGAGCACATAGGAATATGTGTGTTTTTGTCCGTTTTACTCAAAATATCGCAGTCAAGTAAAATGTTTTATTGGCTTATGGTTTTTAAAAAATTCAAAAATAATAAAACAAAATTCTGCATATTTGGGCATTTTTTTGTTCGAAATTTTGATGAAGTTATAGAAAAAATTGAAAAAAAAGTTCTAAAAAATATAACAAAACAAAATAAGTAGGGTTTTAAGAAACGCTGTAAAGTATAGAAAATAAATGAAAAAATTTGAAAAAAATGGTAAGTCATATAAGTGTTTAAAGGGTCCGCTCTTATAAAACAATGCTCACAAAAAAGGACAAATATTAAATTATTAATTGGTTATGATTTAATTAAACCGTGCTATTTCAGCAATAAACTAAATACAAAATAGCAACAAAAATGTTAGTTTCAATTTTTTTCTTAATGTCCATAAGATAGCATTGCATCGATCCACTGTGCGTTGTTCGAATGATTTTTGTGCGATTGGTAGGTCCTAGAATACGGAATTTTGGATTTTAGTAGAAGTGATCACTTCTCAGGGTATGATCGTTCTATTACGTCCTGAATAGAGCCCTTGAAGGCTTAAGCGCTTAAATTCCAGTGATAAACTACGTTGTCCTTAGTGAGTCTATGTAAGGGAGCAGCAATATTGGCACTTTAAAAATCGTTGGTAATATGTGCAAAGACTCGGGAAGCTTCTAAGTTTATGCTTGTACTACTTCTGGTAGATTTTTCATGTTTTCATTTAAAAGTTTTCTCCATGACCATAACGTCGTTCAAGTCTTTCAAATGTGGCAGGAACATTGCAGAGGCCAAATGTCACCACATTGAACTGGTATAACTAGTTGAGAAGGCTGTTTTCTCTGGATCTCTTTCATGGATTCTAACTTGCCAATACCCACTTTTTAGATCCAGTCTGGAAAACGAACATGATCCTGCAAGCGTAGCCAAAGTATCGTCGGTAAGGGATACCTTTTTTTCTTATCGCTTCATTAAGTTTCCTATAATTAATTATACAATATGACGGCTATGGTAAAAATACCAAAATAAGCCACAATTTAGAATAAAATCATGCGTGTTCATTTACTATTGTATTAAATATATCCATATAATCAACTTTTTTGCGTGAGACCTAGAAAAGTGGCAAATCTAATCCTTGTGGCAATTCATTATAGTTTTCGAGCATATCTTGGGCCGGTATTTATTGCCTTAAGCCGTTTTATAAGTCTTTAATATCTTTATTATTTCAGAAAAGAGTGTTACTGACATAAAATCTTTAAATTAAGTGGTTGACTTGAAATAATTTGCGCTTAAAACGTTAAGTAGGCATGATTGATTCGTGGTGCTATAAAAGTTCTTTTCGACCTTTTTTTTTAGATAATGTACTACTTGTGAAATTGGAAATAAAAATACTGAACCACCCTGTGCATATCTATTATTCCCACTGCTACTAGGTACTAATCTTTTAATGGTTTAGCGTCTACGGATTTGTTAAAAAATTTATATTACTCACTGTTAAGTGGTAAAATTTAAATTTTCATTTCTCCTGAATTTGGTATGTAGTTTTGCAATATAATTTCAAAAACCATTGTTAAGATCATTTCGTCCCACATTTACGATGTCTGAACAAATTTTCACATTTTAAACAATTCATGTTTACGAGTGAGCCAATAACAACGCCCCAAACACACCTCTTAACAAGCTCGTTTGCATTTCAAACTCTGAAATTGAGTTTTCGTTCAGTGATGGCAAAAATAACCCGTATCTGAACTTTTATGATTTTGACACAAAAACAAATAAGGTTTTTGCATTAAGTATTTTTAATATGACTTCATTTTATTTATAAAGTTCACAGTTATTTAGAAACTTTTTTTCTTACTCAGCAGTTAACTAAAGAACTCGTCCTATTAAGTATATATGACGGGTCTAAAGACGACTGCATGTTGTATCTCAAGTTTGTTGGTATTGAGACATAAGCGTAATTATTTCTGACTAGCTAATGCCCGCGGCTTCGTTCGCGTGTTTAATATTGTAGCTCCCCTTCCCCTCCCCCTCATCCTTCATCTCAACCTCCACCTCACCATTTCCCTACCCCGCGCCTTAAACCCTTCCCTTGAGTCGAATACCCACTTTGCCTGTGGTTTTTTCTCTTTTTCCTCTTTAAATGGTCATAACCCTTATTCCCGTGAATCGATTTTGATAATATAAAGTAGTGAAACTTCCATCCAAATCCGTTTATTAGTTTCTGCGTAATGCTGGTACAAACAAACATTTCATGTATAGACATGGTCTATCTAGAGATTTACTTTATGTATAGAGCAGCTGATTTGGTGTTGTGTTATTATCGATTACCCGTACCGATAGTAACTCTTCCTATCAAGTTATCCTGAAGAAAATGCACAGATAAACTCTTTTGGGCTCGAGTAGGGCCATCCTTGATTTTTAAATTATTTTTTTTTTAGTTTTTTTTTAAATATATTATTGTTACACATTTTGCGTTTCTTGGACCATTATAATAGACACTTTCGGTGGGATTTACTAAAAGGGTTTAGTCTATTTTAGAACGGTCCTAAGTTTAAGTGAAATTTTTGGTTTTAAGTATTTTAAACCTACCCTTCTTGAATTTTAGACATAGTTTGATTTATACGAAGAATATGAATAAATTTGTTTATTGAATAATCATCCTAACACAATCTTTTGCTGGATTTAAGAAGAAAGTTTCAATTTAGAAGAAAATAAAATTAAAAAATTTAAACTCACGAGGGTTTTAAATAGTAAACACTCTGTAGAACAAATTAAAATTGGGGTTATATATCACTTTAATTAAAACTTACCCTTGTTCATTAATTTTTCCAATTAATACTTGATGTCACACTACGATTTAGATGGGTAATAATAAAATAAGGAGTAGATTAATTTTGTATTTATTTAAGAGGTGTTTTTATTTATGAAATGTATTAAAAAAGTTAAATACAAGTTTTGTCTACATTTCTGTCACTGTCGAAATGTCAGTTTCTAAATAATAGCTGCGTTGAAATCACAAACAGCGAGTTCGGATTTCTTAACTCTGCTTGTACTTTTGCTTCCACCAACCTCTACTGATGAAAGCTCTACAGCTTTGAAATTGGTGGGCTTTGGGTAAGGAAAGTTTTCTTGAGTGCGCTTTTAGATAACCTCAATGTTTTACTTTCAGTTTGTAAATAAATTAATATAGTTGTTTTGGGTTTTTTTGTTTGGTATATTTTTCGTGCATAATCAGTGACCTTCACTTATGTTTGTTTTGCCTAGTAGTGCCCTCACTGATATATTTTTTGTGCCAAAAACGGGTTCAAAATATGCCGTTTTTCTGGACAAAATTGGAGGTGTTTTATAGTTCAATGAACAACTTGGGATATTAAATAAGGTAAATTGGTCCTGGTAAAAACGGTGACTTAGGGAAATTATAAACGAACTTATTACCAATTGTTACAAAACCATCCTTTCTGGGGACTATAAATTTAAACCACCTCCCAGAGGTGGTCTAAAAAATCACCAACTTTCTAACCTCAACCACAGATAATGAAGCTATTATGTGCCAAACTTTTAGCGTATTCACCATTTGCCATTTTGAAACCTGTCAAAAAAAATTGGTTTTAGAGCAGTTTCTCTTAGTAGCAGTTGACCAAGCCCACTTGTCACATTCCGATTTTTGGTGAAGAACATTTTAAAGGTTTTTTCGATTTAAGTACTACCTACTAATGGTTAATAGGGACATTTTGGAACGCTTAGTTGACACTTAGTTGTGGTAATTAGTGCGTTTGCGCAATATGTAAATATCATTTCGTTGTTCGTTGCCACTGCCGTAAGTTACGAATCCCATTTGTTGCGGTTATTTTTATTGTTTAACTTTAAAGAGCAACATAAGAAACACTTATTTTGTAAAATAAAGCCAAAGTTTGGTATTTTTTTTCATGTTAATACATTTTTAGAAGTGACGGTTTCAAATTTGTTCCAAAAACTCTGGTAGAACAGGCGCGCGGTAGTGGTTGTTAAGTGCTACCAAAACGGCTTTGAAAGTTGTGAAAATTTTAAGCGTTCGAAAATGTCCCTATGATGCCAAAACAGTTGCATTTTCTGGCTGGCAATGGGTTTTTAGTTTTAACAAAAGCAAAATATCTACTTTAATCTAGAAAAAAGAGTATAGTTAAAATCCGTGGTTTTAAAAAATGCATACACATAGCAAAATGAATAAATACGTATACAGGGTGTTTCAAATTCGATGCTCACCATGGGGATCTCCTAAACGGTAGGAGATACGAAAAGGTTTAAATTAGGAAAAAATTTGACCTTTGCTCAAAACCAAAAAAAAAGTTTACAAATTCCGGAGATAAGCGAAAAACCCAGAAGTCTTTATTTTTAGTTTTTATTTTTCTGCGACCTTATTCTTAAAGCTACAGGCACTTTTTTAAGATCTACCTAATGAGAGGTTCGTTTTCGAGATTTGACATTTCAGTGTGACAGGAGCAATGTCAAGTCCATTTTTTCTTATGGACACATGCATTTTTCTCCTGCCGTTTCGTTCATAAAGGATGACAGATATTTTACAACCTCATTTTGACAAGTACCTGAAGTTTTGAGTTATTTGACCATCATCAGCGCAAATTCCAAGAATAAAAAACAAAGAAAAAAACGTATTTCTAAAATGCTAAGTAAAGTTATTTTGTTGTACCAAAATGTCAAAAAACTGTCAAAATATCTTGAGTAAGTTAAAAGCAAAAATTAAAATTTGGGTTGATGATGGTTAATAAACCTAAAACGTCAGATGACTTGTCAAAATAAGCTTGCAGAATGTTATTTATCATCCTTTATAAACCAAATGGCAATTAGATTAAAAAGAGACAAGATATCTGACACTTACGGAGACTTTGGTTATATTGTTATACAGAACAATGTTTACCTTTCTGTTTTTTACAGTAAACATACCAGTGACGTACCTACTTAAATATAAATTTACACATGGATTATATTATTAAAATTTTACTATAATATGAAATCTGAAAAATAATTTAAAAAACATGCAAAAAATAATTCTGCCAATTTGAGCTTTGGAAGCTTCCTAACAATAAATGTTTGTAGTACAATTTTGTACAAAATAAATTTATTACAAAGTTTGTATATGATTTGTAGCAATTTCAATTTCCAACACAATAAAATTATGCCAAACATGAAAACAAAGAAACACAGTTATAAATATAATATTACCTACTAGCTAAAAATTATGCAGAAACTTACTTATACTGACTTCTTCAGTACACAATAAAGTCAATAGTGCTTGGGGTATATAGAGACCTCTAGGACAGACAAAAATATTTAAATATCAATTCGAAGGGCGAGCGCAGATGGCAACGGCGGCCGTATAAATCAACCTTAATATTCTGATAAGAGGTAGGAATTCAATATTCTTACAAACCTGAACACACGTAAATTATTGAGTTGGTTTAAGGACTTTAACTACCTTTATTTTAGTCTTTATAAAAAAAAACCTTCGAAAATATCTTATTTGCGCAAGTTATATCCCTTAATATAATAACATATATTGTTACTAATTACGCATAGATTTAGTTTTGCTAAGTTTGCATTTATATGTTATAAATAAGAGTACCTTAGATTTTAAGTTTCAGTTTATAGGCAGTACTTGTATTAGCCATAGCTCTCCAATAAAAAGTTTTTTTTAAAAACAATCACGTCGCCTACGCTTATTTAACTGGCGCAGTCGGTAGGATGTTTTGAGGCAGTTCCTAAAGTACGACAAAAATCGCGTCGGGGCTGTTGAGTATTACCTCTTTACTCAAAAATCGAACAAACAATAACGTGGGTGCGTGAATTATTGGATAAAACTCCAGGGAGTTGGCAGCATTGGTCATTCCTCTTGGATACCTAGGTTAAGCTAGAGTTAAGAAACCAAAAAGAACAAACGAAGAATGAAAATTGTAGTGCTGTAAGTAGCTTATTTCCTTTTGACCATTTATCCAAATTTTGCCTGTTTGCTTTTTCTAGTTGTAGGAATTTTTGTTTATGTCAAACTTTGACATAGACCAAGTCATTAACGAATTTAGGGGAATAAATATAACTGACACCATGCCTAGAAGTACTGACATGAGCCTTTTGAGGTATCAATCGGATAATATTGCGCCTTATGATGGCAACCCAAAACTTTTAAATCGTTTTTTGAATAGTTGTCAAAATCTTTATGATAACTTTAGAAATCCTGACAGTGATACTGATCCCTTGAATGTAGTTTTGATTGATACAATTCTAAGCAAACTCCGCGATAGAGCAGCTGATTTAATCAGTTCACGATCAGATTTAAATACTTGGGTCAAAATTAAAAGTGCTCTAGAACTGTGTTTCGCTGATCAAAGAGATATTGATTGCTTGACACAAGATTTAACAGCAATGAAACCACTTAAAAACGAAAGTCCTGTTCAATTTGGTATGAGAATTCAGGATATTCGATCTTTGCTCTTGACTAAATTATCAGCTACACCAGAACCTCTGAAGTCCCTCAAAACTACTCATTTTGAGGATCTATCCTTAAAAACGTACATAAATGGGTTACCATATAATTTGCAGTTAATAATTCGATTAAAAACGCCTAAGATTAAATCTGTGGAAAAAGCTATACAGACTGTCCTTGAAGAGGAAAGCTTTATTTATTATAGCACAGGAAAAAATCAAAATTTGAATCAAAACCAGTTTTATCGAACACCAAACAAATTTAATTCTGTCTCTCCTCAATTTAACTCAAAACCAATATTTCAGATGCCCAATTTTGCACTAACATCTCATCTAAATCAGTTTAAACCACAACAACCAATGGCGTTTTCACCTGTACTTCCTCAAAGACCTCCCCAATACTTTGGTCCACCAAGAAATTTTAATTCTTTTGGTCAACAAAGACCCCCTTTTCAAAATTTCCAGCAAAGATTACCTTTTGGACAATTTCAGAAACCACAATTTAATTCTTTTAATAGGTTTTCCAATAATCAGGTTCCATGGAATTATCCACAATTTCGAAATTTTCAAAATAATCAACCGTTTCGGGGTAATAACAGTCAAATAAGTAAAAATCAAAGGAGAAATGTTGAGCCAATGGATACTAGCTCCAGTAACTCTCCTATAGTCAAAAAACCTTACTCTGGACCAATTATTGAAGAGGTTTTCCACCAAAATATTGACAACCTTACTTCGAGTACGACCGTTTCCAATGAGCCGTCTACATCCTCTTCTCCTCAAAATCAAAATAATGATAGTTCTGAGGACAATCAGTATAATAATGAATTTGTTTACAATCATCCGTACTGCGCTTCATACGATGATTCACAATTACAATCTGAACTACAATATTATCAACAATGTCAAGAAAATTCCGATTATTACGCCGACTGTCAAGATCCGTATTACTCCAATTACACACAGTATAACTACTATTCGCCGGAGTATGACACAAATGTAAATTTTTCCCCGGATGTGACAAACGATTCAGTAACATAATATTTTTAAATATAATGCGAAATGATCTTCCGTTTATAAAAATACCTAATATTGGCAATTTTTTGATAGATACCGGAAGTAGTAAAAGTTTACTTTCTCCTGAAATTGCAAAACAAAATTATTCAAATTATATTCGTAACGAAGGGTTTAATATTCAAACTCCTCATGCAAAAAGCTTCCATAATGAAGTAGCTGACATTCCAGTTTTTCCAATTTTTAAAACTCCAAATTTTAATCACACTTTTTATCTTTTTGACTTTTCACCACGGTATCAGGGCCTTATAGGTGCTGATTTGTTATCAACTTTAAGTGCAAATGTAAATTTTGCCTCAAATACTTTGGACACACTCAAAACTAAAATACCAATTTATTTTGAAATGGTTGAAAATCATATTAATATTCAAAATAGCTTTCAAGAGTTTTCTTTTGAAATACCTGGAAGGACTAAACAAGTAGTTAAAATTCCAGTTACTGAACAAGAAGGTTTAGGAATTTTGGAATATGTTAATTTTGGCAAAAATATTGAGATGCCTATGGCACTTGTGAATATTGAAAATTATTTTGCTTATACAACTTTGATTAATCCTAATGAAACTGATTTAAAACTAACTTTTCATGAACCTATAAATATTGAACTTGTTAATACTTTAGAAGTTAATTTCCTAGAGAAAATGGATGTGGATCAGTGTCAATCTGATAAAGAAAAAAATCAATATGATAATTTATTAAAATCTAATTTAAAAAATTTAAGGTTAGATCATTGTAATAGTGAGGAAAAAGAACAAATAAAATCTTTGTGCCTTGAATATAGGGACATCTTTTATTGTGAAAAAATACCGTTGACCTTTACAAATAAAATTCGACATAAAATTAATTTAACAAATGAGTCTCCTATTTTTACTAAAAGCTATAGATATCCAGAAGTGCATAGACAAGAAGTTAAAAGTCAAATTTCTAAAATGTTAAATCAAGGCATTATTCAGGATTCTATAAGTCCTTGGTCAAGCCCTATCTGGATAGTTCCTAAAAAATTAGATGCAAGTGGAAAAAGAAAGTGGAGAATCGTGATTGATTATAGAAAACTCAATGAAAGAACTATAGACGACAAATACCCCTTACCTAACATTACTGACATTCTAGATAAATTAGGACGCAGTCAATATTTCAGTACTCTAGATTTAGCAAATGGATTTCATCAAATCGAAATGGATCCAGATGACATTAGTAAGACTGCATTTTCCTGTGAAAATGGACATTATGAGTTTTTACGGATGCCATTTGGTCTAAAAAATTCTCCATCTACTTTTCAACGAGTAATGGACAATATTTTGCGAGGTTTACAAGGAGATGTTTGTTTAGTATACCTTGATGATATTGTCATATTCTCTACTTCATTACAAGAACATTTAGACAGACTTAAACAAGTTTTTAATCGACTTAGAGATGCTAACTTTAAGGTACAGCTTGACAAGTCAGAATTTTTAAGGAAAGAAGTTCAGTATTTAGGTCATGTTATCACTCCAGATGGTGTTAAACCAAATCCTGAAAAAATATCTGTTGTTAAAAATTTACCTCTACCAAAAACACAAAAAGATATAAAATCAGTTTTAGGACTAATTGGTTATTATCGAAGATTTATCCCTGAATTTGCCAAAGTTACCAAACCTCTTACAAAATGCTTGAAGAAAAATGCTAAAATTGAGCATACCGCAGAATTTATTACTGCTTTTGATCACATAAAAAATTTATTAATAAATGCATTCATTTTACAATATCCAGATTTTACTAAACCATTTATTTTGACAACTGATGCGAGTAATTATGCAATTGGTGCTGTTTTATCCCAAGGTGAAGTTCCTAATGATCGTCCAATAGCATATGCTTCTCGAACTTTAAATCATAGTGAATGTAAATTAAGTACAATAGAAAAGGAGTTATTAGCAATTGTTTATTTTACAAAATATTTCAGACCTTACCTATTTGGACGTAAATTCACAGTGTATACAGATCACAAACCACTCTCTTGGCTAATGCGTATAAAAGAACCTAATAGCAAACTTTTAAGATGGCGTCTTAAATTGGAAGAATATAATTTTACTACAGTTTATAAAAAAGGGAAACAAAATACTAACGCTGATGCTTTGTCTAGAATTGATTTAAATGCTCTTGAAACTGAAAGTATTATAAATAATCCAGGAGATTCGGACGATATTATAAGACAATTTCTATCAGGTGATCAAGTTGAAGAGTTTTTGCGAGATTTGAATGATTCTCAATCATCAATTCAAGTTCCAGCTCAAACTTTACCACCAAAAACTTTATCTCAACCTTTAAATTCTGAACCATTACCCAAAGAATCTAAAATTAAAATATTAAGAGTAGATACTGTTGTTCCTCCACGAATTCCTCCTCAAATTCTTACTCCAGTTCCTCAGAGTGATAATCAAAGTACTGTACATACTGGTAATGATGCAGATATGATAAACTATAGTGGTATAAAAATTTTAGATGATATAATTAATAATAAAACCTATCAAATAATAATATCCCCAAATCCAATGGATAAGTTGCAGGTAACTCTGGAAAATTTCGAAAAACTTCATATTTGGCATGTTAGAATTCCCAAAAATAATCAAAATTTAATATTAGATTTCCTTAAGAATTAAACAACAGATAATAAAACTTTTTTTCTGTTTTTCTATGATAAATCTATGTATAATGATTTTAATAATGTTTTCCGAGCAAATTTTTATGATTCCGGATTAAAATTAGTTCACTGTACCAAAATGGTTAATACTGTGAAAAATAATGAGGAAAGACTTTTGTTAATTAAATATCAACATGAAACAAAAACTAATCACCGCGGAATTAATGAAACTCTTGAAAAATTAAAAAGAAATTATTACTGGCCATCCATGAAAAACAATGTTATAAGTTATATTAATGATTGTGATTTATGTCAAAGAGCAAAATATGCCAGACATACCCCATATGTTCCTTTAGTTTTAACAGAAGCTTTGAGTAAACCGTTTCAACTATTACGTGTTGACGTTTTTAAGTTTGATAACCAAGAATTTGTTACACTAATAGATCCATTTTCTAAATTAGGTCAAGCTTTTGCGATTGAAGCTAGAACAGCAATTAAAGTTGTAGAATGTCTTATTACTTATTTTTCAAATTATGGTGTTCCAGAGACTATTACAATGGATAGTGGAACTGAATTCAAAAATGAAACAGTAAAAGAACTTCTTAGAGGACATAAAATTCCTGTACATTTTACAACTCCTACTCATCATGAGTCGAACTCTGATATTGAAAGATTACATTCTAGTTTAATTGAACATTTAAGGCTTTTACGGGAAAAACATAAAAACGATAATGTCGTAACTCTTATGAAGTATGCTATAATTGCTTATAACAGTTCAATTCATTCCTCAACAAATTTAACCCCATTTGAAGTTGTTTTTGGACATACTAATTTAAGAAATCCAACTGAATTAATTCAAACGTCTTTTTATTCAGAGTACGTTCAAAACCATAAAGACATTACTAAACATCTATATGAAAATATAACTCAAAAGTTACAACAAAAGAAAGAAAAGGTTTTAGATAAAGTAAATAAGAAAGGTCCTGAACAAACTGTTTTTAAAGTAGGACAAACAGTTTATAAGTCAAATCAAAAACGGAATAAAAAAGAAAATAAATTTTTGGGCCCCTTTGAAATAATAGAAATGTTAGAACATAATAAAGTAAAAATCAAAAATAAAAGCAATAATAAAATACAAATAATACATATAAAAGAGTTAAAAAGACCACCCCTTGTTGCAGGTACATCCTCTACCTCATTGGAAGTGGAATCGGACTCTCAACCCCAATCATAACAGACTTACATGACAATCCAGGACTTCTCCCAATTCGCCTTGGAAATACCCAGAATATAATAGACTATTGGTCTTTTATTCAGATTTTTGATATTTCCATAATTATTGATGAATTTTCAAAATTACAAAACAGTTATGTAACTTTAAAAAATTCAATTCAAAATTCAAGTTCTTTCCATCAAGAATTCTATAATTCATATAACCTAATTCAAAATTATGAAAATAAAATTAGAAATCAAATTTTGCAAATTAACCCAAGCTTCAGAGTGAAAAGAGGTTTAGTTGATGGTTTAGGTTCAATAATTAAATCAATAACTGGAAATTTAGATGTCAATGATGCTAAAAGGTATGACAAAGTAATCAATAATATCATAAAAAATCAAAATAAAATGAAATCAGTAGTTCAAGAGCAGATTTCAATTTTGCAAGATTCCATTACGAAGTTTAAAGAAGTTTCAAAAAATATAACTCATAATCAAGAAAAGTTAGAATCACAAATTTTATATATTCAAGGAATGGTTAAAACTTTGCAGGTTAAAGATCTTGATAACTTTCAATATTTTCTTATCACTACTACAATGTCACAGTTATTGACTAGTTTCCAAGTTATATATGACATTTTTGAAAAACTACAAACAGCTATTACATTTTCAAAGTTAAATACTTTTCACAATTCTATAGTAGAACCAAAAGAACTTCTAGATATGATTCAGACTATTTCTGTTCAAATTCAAAATGGGAAATTACCTTTTGAAAGTAATATTGAGAATATACTAAATTTTGAAAAGATTTTGGAAATTAAAAGTTATGTAAAGAAGAATCAACTTATTTTCATAATAGAAGTTCCTATTGTAGAAAAGGAAAACTATGCCTATTACCGACTTTATGCCCTTCCGACTCCTTTTGATTCCAACTCCTTTAAAATGATTATTCCGCAAAGTAAATACCTTATCCTAAATGAGCTAAAGTATGGATTAAAAGAAGAAAAATGTAAAGAAATCAGTCCTGAAGAATTTATCTGTCATGAAGAAAACACAATATTGCTTAACCAAGAACTTCCTTGTGAGATTCAACTCCTGAAGTTCTCCAAGAATGTAACCAGCTGCACACAAATACCACTACAAATAACTCACACAAAAATCCAGAAGTTAGAAAAGTATGGATGGATATTAATTGCCCCTGACCAAACTGTAGGAGTTCAAAAATGTGGCAACTTCAAAGAAAATCTGCCATTTCAAGGTACTTTCCTAGTAGAACTTCAATCCGACTGTGAGCTCTCCATTGAAAATTTCCAACTGAAGACAACCAGCTTACCAAGAATGTTTTATAAGAAGATTGAATTACCAAAGCTTCAACTTCAACTTCCGTCATCAGTTAAGCAAGATGATATAAAACCTCTCAAACTGAATACCATCAATTTAGAAAACTTCAATCAGTTGCAGAGTAATTTAAATTTACAAAGACAGAAACTGAATGAAATTGTTTTTGAAAATCCAATTAAAAATCGTAATATTTGGACAATAATTCTTTATATAGTTTTCTTTTTTGGATTAAGTGTTATTGCCTTTAAAAAATTAAAAACTCTAACAATTTTTCAATCAAGACTAAGAAGAAGAAAACCAGAAGAAAGAAGATCAAAAAAAAGAATACCAGAAGAAATAACCCTTCAATCAATATTTCGAAGTCAAGAAGAAGACCCATAACTCGCTATTGCTCGAACTTAGGGTGGAGGAGTTATATCCCTTAATATAATAACATATATTGTTACTAATTACGCATAGATTTAGTTTTGCTAAGTTTGCATTTATATGTTATAAATAAGAGTACCTTAGATTTTAAGTTTCAGTTTATAGGCAGTACTTGTATTAGCCATAGCTCTCCAATAAAAAGTTTTTTTTAAAAACAATCACGTCGCCTACGCTTATTTAACTCGCATTAACTACTTCATCAAATTATTTAATCGTGTTTATAAAAAAAAACCTTATAAAAACGTTCGAAAATATCTCATTTGACGCATTGGGAATTATCTACTTCATAAAAAAAGTGTTGTTGATATTTTAATCTAAGGATCTACTAATTTAAGTATATTTAATAAACTTTTTTTTATTTTCTGCTGTGTACCTACCGGCATGTACTGCCACTGACTGATTTCACTTGCTCTCTCTTTGTTCTCAAAATATTGGACGATTTGTTCAAAAATATCACTTTAAATGCAGTGAAATATTGTTCTACTGGTAAAAAAAACACACTATAAACATTTTTTGATAAAATGTGGTTTTAAAACGACTTATAAACTGCAATTTTAAAATAAATAGCACAGAAAAGCTTATGTCAATGAAAATACCATCCGACCGTCTACACTCTGCCGACTTTCCCCACCCACAAGCCAATCACGACGTAAAGTGGTTGAAACAGAATTTTCTATCCCTATCGTTCTAACGTCGTTCAAAAGGATAGAAAAATAATCTACATTTCTCACCTTTGTTTTGTTGTGATTTTACTTGTAAAATAAACAGTGGTTATTATTTTATGAGTTATGAGTTTTCGTTGGACCAGATATCTTGTCTCTTTTTAATCTAAGCAAATGGCAGGAGAAAAAAATGATGTGTCCATAAGAAAAAAATTAACTTGACAGTGATCCTGTCACACTGAAATGTAAATTCTCAAAAACCCCTCACTAGATAGATCCTAAAAAAGTGCCTATAGAAAGTTTTAAGCGTTTTTTGACAGCTTTAAGAATAAGGGCGCAGAAAAATAAAAACTAAAAATGAAGATTTCGGTTTTTTCCGCCTATCTCCGGAACTATCCGGAATTTGTAAACTCTTTTTTAGTTTTCAGCAAAGCATAAAATTGCTCAACTTTGCCCTAATTTAAACCTTTTCGTATCTCCTACCCTTTAGAAAATCCCCATGGTGAGTATCGAATTTGAAACACCCTGTATAACTAAATTAAATCGATTTAGAGACACAGTGCATAAGCAGTTACAAAAACAGCCGCGTTCACCCATCGATAAGAACAGTTTTGTTAACATTTTGCCAATTCGACTCAAATTGTCAATGCTTCTGAAACATTTACTTTAAGAAGTTGGTCATCAGTACAAACCTCGTCAACACTTCGATACGAAATATTAGTCGAATGCCCTCAACTTTTAATTAAAGGAAGTTTTCCGAGATTCCCCTGGGCTACTAGATTGAGTTATGTTCATGCCGTAGACCGGTTTAAGGGAGAAAATGCGATGGTCACGTGTCCGGTCGCGTGGCGTTACTACGCCCTTCACAACAAATTTCACTTTTTCCGCTTTAACTACTTTATTTTTAACGTTTGTAATATTAAAGTACCTGCATTGAACGAATTGGGTAATACTACAAGTAGTCACTTTAGAGGTGTAATGCTTAGAGGCTGTACATAAATGACGTCACGCTAATTTTGTCTGTCTATTTTTGGCACTTTCGAAAAATTCAAGATTTTTCGGTTTTACTTCAAAAAACGCACTCACTTGAACAATTCATAACTTTCATATTTGCGATACATAAGTCCGTTCAGAAAAAATAAAGCTCTACAGGAAAAAGGTTAGTTCTTCACCAAAAAATTTGCAGGGGGGGTCAAAAATACATTTTTTACATGAAATTCTTAAATTTTGAAGTCTTGACATTTCAATGTGGTTCAAGTTTTTGAAATCTAGCAAAAACATTTTAAGTAATCGACAGTCACATCACGCTGCCAATAGTCTCCCCTCCCGCATTGTCACGCGTCATCACACAAAGCACTAACCCTCCCCTCCTAAAGGGCGTAGGTCATGTATGGACATTCCCTTAAGGAGTCTAGGTGGACCGAAATGGATTGCACGCTTTTGCCGAGATAACAACCCAACAAAATATAGTACATACGTGTTTCTTGTTTATATATACATAAAATATGTTTTTTCATGGAAAAGTGACTAGCCACTAATATGGAATAGCCATGGTGGTAATTCAAGACATAAAATATTTTAGCGTATTTTAAACCATTTTTGTTTAACCAATTTTTTCTATGTTTTTCGCATTTTTAGGTTAGAAAGAGAGAAAGTATTTTAGATGTAGAGGAGGACAACGCATTTGAGAGAAAGATGGAGATATTTTAAAACTGGTCGACTGGAACATTTTTCTGATTTGACAGAAAAACAGAGACGTCGTGATTAGCCGATCGGTTAATCGGTTAAAACAATTTCTTTCAAGAAGAGCCAGAAAGTCAACTGTCAACCGGACGACCAAAAATTCCGGTACAGCGTTTATAATCACCGGTTTCCTGAAAAAATGTTTTACCAGGTTGATGCGAACGGAAACCGTCCAGGAAAATAAAAAATTTTGATGCCAAATCACAACATTTTAGTGAGATTTTTTTCCCAAAAGTAAATTTATTTTACATCATGTTTACTCAGTTTAAACTAAAAGTATATGTAACAAAAAGCTTTTGTGAATACTTTTGTAAATAACTTTGGAGAGTATTAGAAATTTATTTATAAGTGGCATAATTATAATATAAAAAATTCCAGGAAATAGGTTTTAGTGTTATGGCAACAGTGTAAAATATCTTTTCCCGCAGTAGACAATTTTTATCAAAAAAGGTATAATTTTATAGTTTCTTAATGCTCAAAGGGTATTTTAAAGCCTTATATATAGAATCATGGCCGTATCAATAGATTTGTAATAGTAAAACCTCACTAGTGCTGTTAATGGATTTAAAAAAAAGCGAAACGTCCACTAAGTCTAGTCCAAAAGGACACTTTTTCAATGTGCAGTTACTGGCCCACCCTTTTCATATGACAGATGATGCTGAAGTACTATACTTATTTAGTATAGTAAACAAACTCTTTTGGCTGACTTTTCCTTCAGGAGTCACTGAGATTGTGAAGCCCATAGCAAAAGGGTACTCTACATATCTGTAGTTTTATTGCAATACGATGCGTATGTTACATACCCAAATTCGATAATCTAATGAGTAGAAATTGGTTAACTCGTATCAGTTAATAAAGGGGGAGTTTTTACATTTAGAATGGATTTTTAATGGAGTGTCTTATTATATTATCTATAATTATTCGAAATTAGCGTTCAGTTGTTAGGATCACTGGTATCTGTTGCTAAATCTTATTGGCACTCAACTGTTCTTCTAAAAACGTTCATGAAGGTTGAGCTTTAACAATTCCAAAGGATCACGCAGTATTTAAATGGAAAAATGTTCCCCGTGATTTTTGGATGCGGTTTAAGTATGTTATGTCGGACATATTAAGAAATATTTTTTACAATGGGCACAGCCTTAGATCTATGACAGGGGAGCCGAAAATAGCTGTCAAAGTTTGACATGTAATATCCAAAAGTAGGCAAATCATGGCCAATTTTGAATCAATTCCTACTAAGTTGAGCAAGCTGGATCCAAATATGCTAACTATTTTGACAGCTATTAATTCCTGTCAAAATAACGGCACCTATTTTTTTGAGTTTTGCATTTGATGACGCCAAAAATTAAATTAAAAGTGACAGCTGTGTGAACCTGTCATATGTTTTAACTAAAAACAAATGTCCAATATGGCTTTTATTTAATATTCAAATAGTTTATTAGCAATGAATACAAGTGAAAATATATTTATAAGTGACAAATTTTGACATCTGTCAATGCCTGTCAAAATGACAATATAGTTTTTGATATTTTGTGACATATCATATGACCTTTTATACTTTAGTGGTAACCCTGAGTCCAAAAATTGAAAAAAAGTGACAGCTGTGGGAAGTCATTTTTTTTACCCAAAAAAGTGTCCAATTTAGCTTTTATTTAATTTGAAAACAGTTTATAGCAAAAAACACAAGTGACAATCTGTTTACAAGTAGCAGATTTTGACATCTGTCAATTCCTGTCAAAATGACAGCCCCCTTTTTTTAGTTTTTGATATTTTGTGACATGTGATATGACTTTTTTTACTTTCGTGATATCCCTGAATAAATTTTTTTTTTAAAAGTGACAGTGAGTGTTTTAACTAAATAAGTTGTCCAATTTAGCTTTCTTTATTTAAAAACAGTTATTAAAATTAAAGATAGAACACTTCGTCCAATTACTGCATATCAGGTAGTATGCAGCGTTGCCTTTCTGGATGGCTATGCTAATCCTCAACATCAAAAACGACGAGGCCCTAGGTTCGTGGCCAACAGACTGGATTTTGGCACCCAACTCTTTAAAAAATTATTTTGCTGTTTCACCTCAGGGCCCAAAAGTATTTATTCATAATAAACTGTTGTTTGAAGGTGGTAGACAAAGTTGAACTTGAGTTTCGAACTTCCATTGTCTTTATTTTTGACTTTTTCACAACGTTTTGATTGCTTATGTATCTGCAATCGTCATCAGGTGAATACTAGCAAACTAGCATGTGTTTAGTGAACCATGAATACACTTGGTTGGCTCCACCCTTTCACTGTTAAAATCTGTTACCTCCGAAAAGTATGGCTTTCCAAATATCCTTGATGGTGACGCTTCTGTTGAGAAAATATATTCTGGTTCCTCTGTATGAATGCTGTTTCTTTGAACTTTCGCTTGAATAGATTTTCTTCCCTCTTCCCATTCTATATGATGTTGATTTTCCCAGCAATTATGTTGGGAATTTGGAACCTTTGGTTGCACTATAACAAAGTTATGATTGGTTTCCACAAACCAAAACTACACTTTTTTGAACTCCACATTTATTAGCATCATCAGGAGACGATAAACAATAAACTAAATTAACCTACACTCTATCTTATATACTATCTTTTAGTGGGCGGAGATAAGACTAATAATTTGTGATTGGTCACGCTTTATAATCCTCTCCTCCCCTCAACTAAAGAATAAAGTGTACTTAACGGAATGGGGCCTCTATCTTTATTTAAACTGTTTCTGGATTTATATATTTCCATACTTTCATATGCATTTAAAAGTCTTCTGCTTGGTACACTTTTTAGAAGTTTTAGGTTATCTAATGTGAATCTATGATTGTTTTCAAAAGCATGCTCGGCCACACTTGACTTTTCTGTTCTTCCATATTTTAAGTATGCTAAGTGTTTTTTGAATCGTGTTTGAATAGAGCGTCTCGTTTGGCCAACATATTTAATTTTAATTTCGTAAATTCCACTCTTTTCTAGAACTGTAGTTTTATCCTTGGGATTTCCTAGTAAACTTCTTATTGTGTTTCCGGATTGATATACTAATTTAAGACCTGTGCTATCAAATACTTTTTGTAAGCCTTTCGTATAATTAGAATTATAAGGAATTGATACAAATTTAGAGTCAGAGGTATCTTTTTGTTTGAAAAAAGTGGAATTCCGAAATGTCTTTTGAAAAGAATGTCTATTTATCAGCTTATTTATTCAGCCTTCGTCGTAACCATTTTCGCCAGCTATATTCCTAATCCTATTCTTTTCTGCTTCAAATCTTTCTTTGTTTAAGGGGAAATTTACTAATCTATATGTAAACTTGCAAGCTTATGTTGTAAGCAATGAAAAGAGTCATTTGGAATATACCTGTTGGTGGCCGTTCCCTTTCTGTATAGGTAAAATTCTAATTTATTTTCATTTCTTATAACTAAAGTGTCTATAAATGGCAGTGTACCGTTATTCTCTGTTTCATAAGTAAATTTAATTGTGGGAAATTTCTTATATATTTTTTCCATAAAATTTTCAACACTAGTTACTTTAGTGTTGAATACTGCAAACGCATCGTCTACATACGTAAACCATACTCTGGGGAAATACTCAAATTCTTTACTTATATCTGATTCAAATTTGCTCATAAAGAGTTTTGCAATAAAAAGTGATAAACTATTACCCATTGTGGTTCCTTCTAATTGTTTGTAGTAGTTATTTTTATATTGAAAGTTATTTTGATTCATGCAGAGTTTTGTTAAAGATAGGTATTCTAAAGTCTGTTTGTCTTCTAGATTATTTTTTCTTAGCAGTTCGTCCAGGTATTGTAAGGTATTGGGGATCGGCACACTAGGGAACAACGAACTAACATCAAACGAGATTAAAATTTCAACTTCTTGGAGTGAAATATCTTTAACTTTGTTCATAAATTCAAGGGAATTTTGAACAGAAAAACCTTTTTCCTTTATAGGTAAATTTTTAAACTCGTTTGCTAGCCATTTCGAAATATTGTAAGTAGGTGATCCTACAGTAGAAACTATAGGTCTAACCGATTTTCCAGGCTTGTGGATTTTCGGAAAACAATACAGTTTCGGCATATCACATATCATTAAATCCAGAAATAGTTTAAATATAGATAGATGCCCCATTCCATTTAGTACACTTTATTTTTTAGTTGAGGGGAGATAGGATTATAAAGCGTGACCAATCACAAATTATTAGTCTTATTTCCGCCTACTAAAAGATAGTATACCGGGTTCCTAAGCAAATCCTTAGGGGGCCAAGCAGCCGTGTATAAGACGCAGACAAACGGAAAAGCACATTAGGCAGAAAAGGATGGGCATGGGGCGATGTTGTAACTACATCTTACACGTAGTAAATCCATTCCAGGTTGTTGTTTTCTAATGTTTTCCATTTTCATACCTTTAGGACTGAAATAAAAATTGTTTTTGCTTGACTTTAATACCAACCTGATGAAAGATATCGTAAAAAAAATATTTTTCGGCTTTTCATTTTGTAACCATTGTCCTTACGCACTGTTTGCAGGCTGGGGACTGAGATACATGCTAATGCCTAACCTAAAGCGTTCATACACGGCCGGAGAAATCGACTGAGATATTTCCGTAGAAACTTTATCAAGCAAATAGGACGGGTTAACGCCTTCGAACGTCTAACCCGGGTTTTGCACTTTGATACGAAATCAAAAAGGAGGAACAGTCAGATGTGGGGCCGTGCACAAATTACGTAACGGTGATTTTACCAATTTTTGACCTCCTCCCTATGTAATGTTTTGTAACGGTTTGGCACGCCACTCCCCTAATATTACGTAATGATTTCAAGACCACTACCCCCCCCCCCCAAAAAAAAAACTTTTCACTTATTTTCATTCCAAATTTTCTTATTTTCACACAAATGCAAACGCTGTCGAAAACCCTCCTCCCCCCTACGTAACGTTTTGTAACCCCCCTCCCCCCTATGACCATTATGTAATTTGTGCACGGCCCCTGTAGTCCCAGTGGAGGAGGGCGAGAAAATTGATATTTTTTTCTTAAAAATTATACTCTTTAGACCTATTTCTTTGCGTTCCCGAAATTACGTAATTTTTGAAAAAAAATTGTAAGCGCCGCCATTTTTATTTCGTGCTTTGTTTTTCTAACATTTTTGCGTTCGGCTAATTTAATTGAAAAATTTTTGCCTGCGGCTCCCTTTATCTTCTCACTCGAAACCAAGATCCCCCGTTTTAGGAAAACTGATCCCGTCTCTGTTTCTAATTTTTTTCGAATAAAAGTAGAGTATGACCATGGGGGAAATAATTTTTTTCTACGGTATGACGAGAAAGTTGAAGAAAAAAATAAAAAAAGTGGCAGAGCTCAAGTTTTTCGTACAAAAAATGTTTTTTGTAAAGAAACAGAGGAAAATAAATCTTTTCACCCCTTTTTGGGTGTTACAAATATTGGCAGCCCCTTATTTTTCGCTTTCACCCTCCCGCTAGTTTTGAAGAATTGGTTCGCTACATGTTTCGAGATCATGTCATAAAACACCTCGAAAATATCAAATGTAGTCTAGGGCCAGCTTTATTTAAAATCAATAATATCGCAAACAAAAAGCTCTGCAAGAAAAACAGCGCCGTTTATTGATTTCTTTGGCTGCTAGTGCTAGCTGCATGGTTTGGCCGTTTCCGGATAGATGTCACTAGTAGAACAGAATGGAAAGAAATTTAATTAAAAGCGAAGATATTTCTTTCTAATATTAACAGCCTCACGAGTTTGTCGATCAGTATCGTAAATAATGGACCCTGCCGCCTCCTTTAAGCAAGAAAAAGCTGTGGTTTGGACTTGAAAACATTAATTTCTCTCATCATCATCTCATGGTGTGGCCGCCATCTAGCGGAATTTGCAGACATCTTGTCAACGGTTATTATTGCAATTATGATTTATGCTCACAATGAAAGAGTGGCGACAATTTTTTCTCATGAAAGCAGTCCGGAGATAATAACAAACTGGCACCATTGCTCAATATATCTGTTTTTTTTGTGCGCGCAGAACTTTCTATGCCATTTCTGTTTGATTTATTGAAATCCTATCCCTAAGGAAAATCTTAGGAACCATGTATAAGATAGAGTGTAGGTTAATTTAGTTTATTGTTTATCGTCTCCTGATGATGCTAACGTTGTTAGCGAAACGCGCGTCAAGTGCAAAGAAGTGTAGTCTTGGTTTGTGGAAAACAATCATAACTTTGTTTCCCAGCAATGTTGAGCTATTTTTGATCCATTTGTGTCCCCTTGTCGTGTTTTGCGCTTGTGTTCTGTAAGGCGAACTTCTTTGGGTCGGCTGGTTTTTCCGCACACTCGCATGGTACTTGGTTGCGGCGATATGGTTTAGTTTTTATTAACTGACTTCTTATTGTTGTGGTTGTTTTGAAGACAGTCCGAAGATGGTATTGGTTGACTATTCTTCTTATCTTTTCTGAGATTCCTTTGATGTGTGGAATTATAAGTGTCGCCTTCCTTTCAGTATTTACGTCTGTCGTAATTTGTGTTGGTGTGGTCTGAAGAGTTTTATTGATTGTGTAGTTGGAGAAACAGTTTCTTCGCAGATCAGATCGAATTTTGCCTTTTCTTTATTTAACACACTTCCGGCTACATAAAATGCGTATGCCGATTTTACATAACGTATTATGGGCCTCGCAACTCAGTAACCTTTTAGATATTTCAAATTGACAAAAAATCTCAGCGTCAGGTTTTGTTGTTGCCATACGCTTATATTTAAAAATACCCCAACTAAACGAATTCGAAAAAGCTATAATTTTGGCAAAATTAGACGGTGGTTGATCGGTTCGAAGAATAGCGACCCATTACGGACGGAACAAGGCTACAATTGTAAGAATAAGAAGAAAGTAGCAGCAACTGATCGACTTTCTTAAAGACCACCCATTTGCAATGGCCCCCAGAGGCGAAAATTGAGGCACATTTTCCTGGATCCATAAGAACGACGCGCAGACGAATAAGCCGTTCTAGGCTTACATGTCGCGTTACTGCCAAGAAAATCTTACTTAGTGCGGAAAAGAAGCAAGCCAGGTTAATTTTATTACTCAAATTTACCGATCCTGTAGAGGTGCGTTGACTATGATTAAGTTATTGCTTTCTTTTCGGCAAATAGTTCCTTCTTCTTGATACTTTTTTCTTATTCGCACAATTGTGGTCTTGTTTCGTCCATAATGAGCTTTAAGAATAAGTTTTCATAATAAAATGTTGAATAATTGAAACAAATTGTTTTATTCATTAGTGTATTAGTCCAACACCATTCTCAAGATGGTTGATTAGTCTTATAGTAAAGTGTGGCCGGTCCCCTTATTTTTATGTCTACAATGTCAAAAGATCTAACCTGTAATTCGAAAACATCAGTCAGTTACAATAAGCAACGCAATTAGCAAAACTTAAATTCAACAGACCTGCAGCTGACTTGGCCGGAAGTGTATATATAGCTATGTTGGACAACTTTTTAGCTAAAACAAATGACAGGTTTTGACAACTGTTACTTTTTAAAATTTTTGTGTTCAGGGATATCACGAAAATGTGCCACTTGCAGATAGATTGTTACTTGTGATTATTGATAATAAACTGTTTTAAAATTAAATAAAAGATAAATTGGATACTTTTTTTTGGTTAAAACTATTGACAGGCCCCCACAGCTGTCACTTTTTCTTCAATTTTTGGTACCACGAAAGTATAAAAGATCATATGACATGTCACAAAATATCAAAAACTAAATAAAATAGGTGCCGTCATTTTGACAGACATTGACCGATGTCAAAATGGTTTAACATTTTTGGATCCAGCTTGCTGCACTTAGTAGGAATTCATACCTTGTTAAGTAAAATTGGCTATGATTTGCCTACTTTTCGATATTACATGTCAAACTTTGACTATTTTCAGCTCCCCTTTCACAGATCCAAGGTTAAATCCATGGTAAAAAATGTTTCTTAGTGTGTCCTATATAACATACTTAAACCGCATCCAAATTCTTGATACGGGATACTAAAACCCAACCGTAAAATAAGTTATTATGAGGATGCAAGAGTTTTCACGATTCTTTTCATGTTCCCTTTAGTTTATCGACTAGTTAAACCTTGTTGTGTCTCCTCAAAATAATATAAAGTTTCCAGTTTTTCTTAGAGAAAAGTTATTAACCTTACTACACTTCATTTCAAAGTCAAACGGACCAGTTTTTTGACACTGACAGTTCCATCTAGTTTATGTGTCAAAATGTGTCAAAAACTGGACCGGAGATTTTGGAATTAATGGTCAAGCCATGATGACTCTTAAAATAATTTTTTTATACCCTAATGAAAAACATGATTTTAGTAACTGTCTGCAGATCAAAAAACTTTCTTTTTGATCACGGGTTCAAAAAAAGATTTTCGGACGTTCTTTACCAAAAATTAAAAAAAAATAGCGGAAAATAGTAATATTGAAAAAATCTAATTATTCTTGCGTAAAATTAAGCCATTTCCGCCAGTTTTCACCAAGTATTTACGAAAAAATCATTTAAAAACATTGTCAAAATATCAAACTGTCAACGACTAAAATGCCGCAGCAATGAACGTCACCGAATAACAAGGCACATCGCCATGGAAACCACCATTGTTATTTCATTTACCAGCCGCCTTGATTTATAGTGTAAAAATGATGTGTTGCGATAAGTGCTCTTCGTTCGAGATTTTGAAAAGTAATTTCCTGTTTTTCTTGGATTTTTTGATAAAGGTATTAAAAAAATAGTGTTAACAACTCGCGGCTAAACTGTGCTTTTTTTTACTCGCGTTTTTAAATACATCGCTGCGCTCGTTATTTAAACCAACGCTTGTAAAAAAAGCACTATTTTAGCCACTAGTTTAAAACTACCATTCTTAAATACCTCTTAAATTATTTTTAGATGTGTTAAAATACACTTTAGTAGGACACGTTTTTTGATAAATTTAAAGACTGTAAAGAACTTTGATTGAAAGAAATTAATACCACCTTATGTTTTACACACTTTACACTTTGAAAAATTACAATTTTTGCTATTTTTTGGATAAAAATTGCAAAATAAAATTCATATGCACGACACCACTCAAGATGACAGAGAGATGACATAACATAAATTTTTAGTGAACATTTGCCTTAAATTATTTTCATCTTTCTCTAAAATACTTTTTTATAGAATGCTGTTCCTCTTCAACAACCTTAAAAATTTTCACTAAAATATCTCTCCGTCTACCTTTAAAATTATGCCCTCTCTCTCTAAATATTTTTCATTTTAACAGAGAAAAAATGTTTTTTGCCAGTACTTTTTTTGAACGCCTAAAAAATAGTGAAAACTTGGAAAAATGTGAGTATCTTATTCTAGAAATGGAAAGTTAGGAAAGAAAGTTTTAAAATGTGAGCAATATCATGGCATAGAAATGTGAAAAACGTTACCCCTTAAATTATGCTAAAATATTTTATTCCTTAAATTACCATCATGGCTTGACCATAACAGAAACTGCAATTAAAAAAAAGGTAATATTATGCCAAAAATTTAACAGAATAAAAACGTCGTTACCCATGACTTGATAGTTCCCAATGTGAAAAGAAAACCACACGCAACTTCTAAAAATGTGAAAATTAAATATCTGGAAAATAATATAGAATGACATTTTGCGTCCAGTTCGAATGCAGCGAAAGGTTTGTTTTCCCTATTTTAATCACACTCCCGCCCGCAGTAAATCGGCTCTCATTAAAACAGCCCGAACCACAACAATTGTTAAGGTTTCTATTTCTACAAATAATGTCCATTTATCTACTCTGTGTGGTGACCTATTTTCAAACAAATACCGTTGCTGGCTAGCGAGAATTTTCGAAAATAGAAATTCGAGAAATACAAATACAAATCAAAAATGTTGTTAATATAAAATATAAAAGATTTAACCAAGTTAAGGGAACGTTTAAACACGTGTGCGGATTTTGAATAAGGTTTAGTATACATATAGTTTAAAAACATTTAACCTAACTAAAAAACTCACCCGAAAAAAACTGCCATATTAGTTGAACTCAAATCACGAAAAAACTTTTTTTTTATACCTTCATCAAAACATGATTTTAGTAACTGTCTGCAGATGACTAAAGCATGACTTTTTTGGTTACCGATACAAAAAAAAACGGGAAAATACTTTTAAAAATCTCGAACGAAGAGCACTTCTCGCAACACAACATCTTTACACTATAAACCAAGGCGGCTGGTAAATGAAATAACAATGCGGTTTCCATAGCGATGTGCCTTTTTACTCGGTGACGTTCATTGTTGCGACATTTTAAGCTTTGACAGTTTGATATTTTGGCGATGTTTTTAAATGATTTTTTTCGTAAATACTTGGTGAAAACTGGCGGAAATGGCTTAATTTTTAGGCAAGAATAATTAATTAATAATTTTTTCAATATCACTATTTTTCGCTATTTCTCTTTAATTTTGGGTAAAAAACGGACAGAAATCTTTTTTTGCACCCGTGATCAAAAAAAAGTTTTTTTGCATCGGTAATCAAAAAAGCCATGCTTTAGCATCTGCAGACAGTTACTAAAATCATGTTTTTGATACAGGTATAAAAAATAGTAGTTTTCACAACTAGTGGCTAAAATATTGCTTTTTTTAAAAACGTTGGTTTAAATAACGAGCGCAGCGCCGTATTTGCAAACGCGAGTAACAAAAAGAACAGTTTAGTCGCGAGTTGTGAACACTACTTTTTAATACCTTTCTCGAAAAATCTAAGAAAAACAGGAAAATATTTTTAAAAATCTCGAACGAAGAGCACTTCTCGCAACACACCTTCTTTACACTATAAATAAGAAAAAATAAATGAAATAACAACGGTTTCTATAGCGATGTGCCTTTGTACTCGGTGACGTTCATTGTTGCGACATTTTAATCTTTGACAGTTTGATACCTTGACGATGTTTTTAAATGCTTTTTTCGTAAATTCTTGGTGAAAACTGGCGGAAATGGCTTAATTTTTAGGCAAAAATAATTCAATTTTTTTCAATGATATTATTTTCCGCTATTTCTCTTTAATTTGGGGTAAAAAACGGACAGAAATCTTCTTTTGCACCCGTAATCAAAAAAAAAAAAAATTGTTGCATCGGTAACCAAAAAAGCCGTTTTTAATAGCTCGCTGCGATCGTTATTTAAACAATTGCTTGTAAAAAAAAGCACTAGTTGTGAAAACTACTTTTTTTATCACGGGTGCAAAAAAAGATTTCTATCCGTTTTTTTCCCAAAATTAAAGAGAACTAGCGGAAAATAGTAATATTGAAAAAATATAATTATTCTTGCCTAAAAACTAAGCCATTTCCGCCAGTCCATCGTCAAAATATCAAACTGTCAAAGATTAAAATGTCGCAAAAATGAACGTCACCGAGTATAAAGGCACATCGCTATGGAAACCATTGTTATTTCATTCGTTCGAGATTTTTAAAAGTATTTTCCTGTTTTTCTTGGATTTTTTGATAAATGTATTAAAAAAAATAGTGTTAACAACTGTGCTTTTTTTTACTCGCGTTTTTAAATACCTCGCTGCGCTCGTTTTTAAACCAACGCTTGTAAAAAAAGCACTATTTTAGCCACTAGTTATGAAAACAACTATTATGATGATATTACAAAAATAAAAGAAAGTAATGGGATAAAGCATTTTTTACCTTATTTTTCTAGCAGCTTCATATATGGTAAAATTAGCCAAAAAATAATTTGGTGGGATAATTTTATACATCGAAACAGATTTTCTATTGATCTATTTTCCAGCAGATTTTGGAATGGTTCGCAAAAAACGAAAAAATTAAGAAAATCCTACTTTAGCATACTAGTAAAGTTTGAAAGAAGATTTCTCTTCAGTAATGGTGTATTTTTAGTGCAGCCTGGTATGTAAATTTGTTTCAAAAAGTGGCTGAAAAAATGCTTTATTTTAAGAAGTTGTTTGATTTCTTAAAATTATTTTAAAATATCATTTGTTGCAAAGCCAAAAAAGCCCCTTTTTTTAGTGATATTACAAGGAATAGTTAAATTATCGAAAATATAAAACAGTGGCGTGCCCAGGTATCTAGGAGTATTTTATTGACCGATTGACACGATAACTCAAAAACCGCTTAACCAATTCTTACCAAATTAGGAACATAAATTATTTGTCACCAGACGCAGAACTGATTAGTTTTTGATGGAGATGGGAGCTTGGCAAGAGGGTAGGTGGGGGATTAAACTTTTTAAAAAATTGTAACTTACGAACCGTAGCAACTAGCGACACGCGGTTTTCACATCAAGATAATTGCATTTTTAACCAAAAAAAATTGCAAACATTTTTTAAACAATGTTTAAAAAAGAAAGAAAATTGTTTTTTTTTTATTTTTTTTTTAATGTGAAAACCGCGTGTCGCTAGCTGCTGGCATGCAAGAGGTTAGGAGGGGGCATTAAACTTTTAAACAAATTGTAACTTACGAACCGTAGCAGCTACCGACACGCGGTTTTCATATTAAGATAGATAATTGCATTTTCAACCAACAAAAAATTTTGATTTTGAAAAAAAAGTTTTGAAAAAAAATTTATATTTTTTTTTAAATTTTTTTAAAAGATTTTATGGATGGCTATAGCTACTAGCGCCATTTATTTTTATTTCTGTGTAATACCATTTCAACTAAAAAGTCAGTTAACTCTATCGTTTTAGAATTCCTTTGCCTACAATCAGCTGCTACAAAATCCATGTTGTACCTATCAATTTGGTTATAAAATTGGCGGCAACACTAGGCTAAAGAACACTGAAAAGATAGGATTGGCTTTTTAGTTATAAGCCCCGTTGTTTCGTGTCGGGATATAATTCACATTTTGTTTGCCGGTTTGATTGCTTTCCGTAAAAGTCAAAGTGAGACCGTAGTGTATTCGTCTTTAGTGTATTGCTTTGATAGTAGAAAACAGAATTTAATTAAATCTGAGTAATTATTTATCAATTATTGGTTTACAGACGAAAAAAAAGTAAAATACCTAAAACGAACAAAAGAACAAAAAATAAAGTAATTTTAGTTGTAAATTTTGTGTGATTTTTTTATTAAAAATCTGACGAAAGATTTTCTGATTATTCTTCCATCCTGAGGTCACAGTTGGTCTCGAGAGGGGTTTTAAGAAAAAAATATATATATTTTTGATCCATCGCCAACTACTATTTAACGTAAAAAGTAAAATCCCCTATGTAGCCCTTTTCTGGGGGGCTATTTTTGGAAAATATTCTGGGAACGTTAAATAGCAATCCCCTAACTTGACTTCATATTTGAATTTTCGCTGAAATTCTCTTTCCAATGGTACCCCATATCATAAGGTTTACTTTACTAACTTTCGAGATATTGGCTTTCAAAATGTCAAAAATTCAATTTTCAAAGGCCCATATCTTAGAAACTAAATATCTTAGAAACTCTATTGTGTTTATTATCGATTTTAGGGGTTTTTTACGAGGAAATAAAAAATGACAACAGTTTGACAATCTGGCCTTCTACTTCATATTTTTGTAATAATATGGTCAAAATCACTGAAAATCAATAAACTGTAAATAGGAATGTGCAAACGTCAAACTATTGTCATTTTTTATTTGCTCTTATAAAACCCTCAAAATCGATAATAAACACAATAGAGATATTTTGTTTACTTTCTAAGATATGGACCTTTGAAAATTGAATTTTTGACATTTTGAAAGCCAATCTCTCGAAAATTAGTAAAGAAAACCTTATGATATGGGGTACCATTGGAAATTTCAGCGAGAATTCAAATATGAAGTCAAAATAGGGAGTTACTATTTAAGGTTTTTAGAATATTTTCCAAAAATAGCCCCCCAGAACAGGGCTGCATAGGGGATTTTAGTTTTTACGATAAATAGTAGTTGGCGATGTATCAAAAACAAAAATCTATGTTTTAAAGATTATATGTTTTGTTTCTTATAACCCCTCTCTAGACCAACTGTGAGGTAGTTCAGTCAAATTAGGATTTTATTATGCAATCAAAGCGGGAAAGACGGAATTTTGTGTGGGTATTAGGTGGTCAATGGTGAGTCTAAATCAAAAAATGCGACCTTCTACCCCTTGTGGAAAAGCCGCCATTTTGATTCTAAGGGATGAATTTGTTTTTTGGATATTACGACGTTAATACACTTTTTATCGAAAAAAGTGTCATAAGTAACTTTACAGAGGATAAAATTCTCTACAAATTTGCATCCATGCATTTTTTCGATATTTGCAATAGTTCATTAACTACAGGTTATTAACTGAGGAAGAGAGGAATGAAAAATCCTTAATTTTGGAACAACTCCCTTTTTTTCATCGCGATCCAAAAATTGTCTTAACAAAAGTTGTAGCGGTTGAAATTATGAAAATTTTCGTAATAACAACTCATCGATCGGACTAATGATCGTCACGCAATAGCTCGTCAAAGTCATTAAGTCGCGCGCTGCGGGGCTGTTGATACAAATTGACGCGCTCGATCTAGCGTAGGTTCGGTTGCTATTTTATTCTGCTTAAAAAAAGAATGAAGGGACAAAGGCATTGAAAATCGAAAGACGGGGATGATTGCGGCTCCCTCGGTGGTTCGGATGTAGATGAAGGAGTTGAATTGCAGCTTCTACGACTCAAAATTATTAATTTCCATTAGTATCTTGAATAGAAAAAATTTTTGACATACAATACGAAACATTCACTAAGATTTTTGGAGCTATGATAATTGTTAAAGTTCTGGAATTTTAATGAATAAACAAGTTGAATGAATAACAAAATCTTTTTTTTTATATGTAAGAATCCCCAGAATTGAAGGAATTCTGGAATTACGAATCTTGAAGGAATTGAAGGAATTCTGGAATTACGAATCGTAATTCTGTAATTACGAGTCTCTCAATTCTAAACTTTCAAGATTGAACGGATCTAATAATTTAAAAACTCCCCAATTCTTTTTTGGGAATTGGAAAATTTGAAAAAGTAGCGGAATTCGAAATTGAAACGTCATTTTGGAAATTTGAATTTCCGATTATTTTATTTCAACTCTCCCACTTCGGAAATTTTAAGATCGAACTAATCCAATGGTCTGAAAACCTTGTAATTCTTTTTTGAAAACTAGAAAATTTAAAAAATATAAGAATGTTACATAATTTTGTTATTTGGAAAATTTGGATCCCCGGAAAAATAATTTTGCAAGCTGAAATCCCCACAATTGGATATTATAGAATTCCAAATCCCTGAAACTGAAAATCTTGAGATCGAACAGATCTAATGGTTTGAAATCTTCTTATTTTTTTTTAAGATTAGAAAATTTTGAATAGTACCGGAATCTGAAATTAAAACGTAAATTTTGAAATTCGCATTTCCGATGATTCTATTTTTGAATTTCAGAATCTCTAAAATTGCAGATTCTAAAATTCCAAATCTCCCAATCAGAAAAAATTTGAGATCAAACAGTTCCAATTATCTGGACACTTTTTAATCCTTTTTTGAAGACTGGAAAATTTAAAAAATATCAGGATGTATAAGAATGGAAAATAATCGGAATGTTCAATCAAAACGTAAATGTTAAATTTCAAATTTCCGATAATCATAGTTTTGAATTTCAGGATCTTCTTGAGATCGAACAGAACTAATGGTCTGAAAACCTTTCAATTGTTTTGTGAAGAGTAGAAAAATTAGAAAATAGTGAAATGTAAGAAGTAATCATAATTTTGAAAATTCAGATTTTTAAAAATTCTATTTCTGCATGTTTGAATCCCGAAAATTGGAGATTCGGATCTAAAATTCCAAATCCCGCAGTCCGAAAATCCTAGGACTTAACAGATCTCATAGTTTGAAAAATGGAAAATTTGGAAAAAATCGGTATTAAAAATTGAATCGCAATTTCTGATGTAATTTCTGAAATAACGCCATAATAAATTCCTATCGATTTTTGACATGGATCCCGAATACTGTGGAAAAGATATTAAACATTCGTACAGCTAGTTACATGCCTTGCAGCCAGTGCCAGCTTTGGATTAGTGTAGTTTTTGTAACAAGCCACGTGCACAGTAACTGTCAAAACGTCGTTTAACATGAGGTCATTTTCTACGTCCCCCCTTATATTCGCGAATTTTATGTTCGTACCCCTTTTTCTTCTGAGCCTCAAGGCCTCGTTACAGGCGAAGTAGTCACTCATTTTGGAACGCTGGTCGCTTCCAAACTGATTTGATGACTTTTTTCAAGCAAAGTGTTTCCCGATTTCCACAGATGAGCGAATGTATTTACAAAAGAGCGTACATTTTTTCGGCTTATCTTGACACGCGCGCGACTTAATAACTTTAAGGATTTTCTATTTAAGAATTGGTCCTGGTTCTGGTTGACATTATTTTGACGTAAATTTTGACAGCGGTTCTAAAATAATGACGTCATTTAAAATATTATGAAGATATCTGTGATTTTACTCAAAAAAAGTCTATCTATACTTTTTCAAAATTTTAGGGGTTATGTTTACAACCAAAGAGCCGAACCAAGATCCCAGGCTGGTTCTAAAATTTCATAACCGGGTTGCAACCGTGACGTCATTGTTTTAAAACGAAAGGACCGGTTGCGGTTCTGGTTCAACCAGAACCAGGACCAATTGTAAAACGAAAATCCTCTTTGACGCGCTATTGCGTGGCGATCATTAATCCGATCGATGTGTTATTATTATGAAAATTTTGATGTATTCAACCGCTACAACTTTTGTTAAGATGATTTTTGGATCGCGATAAAAAAAAGGCAGTTGTTCCAAAATTAAGGATTTTTCATCCCCTCTTCCTCAGTTAATTACCTGTAGTTAATTAAGTATTGCAAATATCGAAATATTGCATAGATGCAAATTTGTAGAGAATTTTATCCTCCGTAAAGTTAGTTATGACACTTTTTTCGATAAAAAGTGTATTAACGTCGTAATATCCAAAAAGCAAATTCATCCCTTAAAATTAAAATGGCGGCTTTTCCACAAGGAGTAGGAGGTCGCATTTTTGGATTTTTTTCCGCTTTGATTGCATTATCATCACATTTTTCGTCTAGTTTGACTGAAATAAGGAGAATTTTTTAGATCAATCACACAGCCCGCTTTTTTAATGGGTGAGGTAAATAGTCACCTTTATATGTTTTGATAAACCTTGACAGACCCTAATAAATTGATTTAGTGCCGCACCAAGGTACACAAATTTTATTCGGTTTTGCGGGTTCCAGATTAAATTTGTATACTGTACTCTGTATGTCGGTCGCGTGTCCCATGACTATTCTTCATGAGATAATATCGGCCGATGGCCCTTGAGATCAGCCCATTATTATTATTTTGCGGGAGTTATTGGAGCATACAAACCACGACATAAACACTGTTGACAAAGGCTTACTAGTTTGGAGATTTGGAGGTTTTAAAAAGAGAAATAGTTTAAGTTTTAAAGTTTGATGTGATTTCTAATTTTGTTGGTATTTTCAAGAGTTAAGAATCGCGGTCTTTACCGCGCAAACATTACCGCGCAGGCCAAAGTAGCGCAGGCCATTACCGCGCAAGATATTTACCGCGTAATGTGACATGACCGCGCAAGAAAATACCGCTCAAGGCCAATACTGTGCAAGACCACTCCTGCGCAATAAGAATACCTCGTATAACGTTAACTGAGTTGGTTCAGGTTTAGTCGGCTTAGTTGGGTTGTACCGGGTTAGGTTGTACCGAGTTGGGGGTTGGGTTGGTTTTGTTCGCGTTGGATCGTGTTGCTTCGGGTAGTTTAGGGTTGTAACGGGCAAAATTGATGCGCGGTAGACGTTGTTGCGCAGTAAAAAATATATGGGGTTAATGTTGTGCGCAGTAAAAGTTCTGCGTGGTAAATGGGTTGCGCGGTAACGTTTCCTTTTGCGTGGTTTTTGACCATGCGCCATAATTATTGCGCGGTAGAGACCGCGATTTAAGAATTTATTTTATTAAATTAGATTTGAAAAGTGTGCTGCCAAAATGTACGTTTACAAGGATATCATATAGAACCAAATCGCGAAAACAAATTGAGACATTATTATTGATTTAAGAAAAAATTGACTAAGAGAAGAATTTTTGGAAATTAACTACAGAATGTGGGAAAATACATTATTGAATTTTCAAACATTTTAATCGTGCTCAGAGCCGTGTCCTACTTTATTTAATTCCAAAAAGTATTGATATCACATGACCCGTTTTTGACGTCACTTCGACATTTCCTGAGCTAAGGTCACTGACAGAAAGAAAAAGAATCTCCACTCTTAATAAACGTGCGTCAAATTTTACAATTGATTATTTTCATGCGGTTTAAATATCAAATATTGCGGTTTAAGAAACTGAAAAAATACTTGCGTCTTCCATTTGGGTTGTTCCATTATCCAATGGAAAAACAAACGCGAGGAAAATGGAAAGGGATCATGCATTTGGCAAACTGGAACATTAACAAAAAAACTCGAATTGGCGAGGTTATGAAGGTTAGTTTAATTTAAAGAATATTATATATTATTATTACTGCAGGAAAAAGACTAACAAAAAGATAGATCAATAATATTTTACTAACTTTTAATATTTACCTTGTATCTACCGCACTGTTTTTTTTTATCAAAAAATGACATATCTTACTAACCAAAAAAAATCAGTCAACAAAACATTTTATAAAATCATAAAATGGCCAACAAATCAAAGGTGTCGTTTCGTACAAATAACGGAGTTGCCAGCTGAATGAGAACTTGAACTGCATGCAAGAAGTCCGTGCAAGAATTGAACAGGTCAGATTATATTTTATCAAAATGAAGTCAAGATTGTACAGTTATGATCTTAATAACACTCAGAGTGTTAGAGTGACTCTCATAATGCGTGTCCTTCGCTGTTATGTTTTTCTAGACATGGGCACTGACTAATGCCATATGCCAAAAATTGGAGGCATTTGAGATATGGTGTTATCGGTAGAATGCTCAGAATATTTTGGATAGACAGAGTACGCAATGAAAATGTTCTGTTCAAAATAGGTTAAGATCTTGATGTCTTATCTACCATCAAAAAATGTAAACTGAATATTTCGGACAAATTTTCAGAAATGATAAATATGAACTCTTAAAATTAAAAATAGACAGACTATGTTGTCCTGTAATGAAAATACTTTTTTCGATAATGGTTTCTATACCCAAATTAGGTACGCTTCGTGCCGCTCAAACCTAATAATATTGTTTGCGCGGTTATAAATTTTGAAGTGTATTTCAAAATATGCTCGTGCATTGAAACTGTTTTGATTTGGTGTACAAAATTTAAGGCTAAATTAAAGGACACACAAGAGCCTATAGCATGCAATTTTTATGAATGAATGTATACATTTTTGTAAGGCCTCATAATTTTTTTTTAATTAAATAAAAATAAAGGCTACTCTATATAGGTCCATAATAACTGGATATTCTGTAAAATTATGTAGTGACTTCTTGAATTTTTCCGAACTTTCGAATTTATCCGATCAATCTATTTGATGCTCATAAAATGCTTTTTTTATACCTTCATCAAAATGATGATTTTAGTAACTATCTGCAGATAACTAAAGCATGGCTCTTTTGGTTACCGATGCAAAAAAACTTTTTTTTGTCCGTTTTTTACCCAAAATTAAAGAGAAATAGCCGGAAATAGTAATATTGAAAAAATCTAATTATTCCTGTCTAAAAACTACGCCATTTCCGCCAGTTATCACCATGTATTTACGAAAAAGTCATTTAAAGATATCGTCAAAAAATCAAACTATCAAAGATTAAAATGTCGCAACAATGAATGTCATCGAGTAAAATGGCAAATCACTATGGAAACCATTGTTATTTCATTTGCCAGCCGCCTTGATTTATAGTGTAAAAATGGTGTGTTGGGAGAAGTGCTCTTCGTTCGAGATTTTTAAAAGTATTTTCCTCTTTTACTTGGATTTTTTGATAAAGGTATTAAAAAATAGTGTGAGCAACTCGCGTCTAAACTGTGCTTTTTTTTTACTCGCGTTTTTAAAAACCTTGCTGCGCTCGTTATTTAAACCAACGCTTCTAAAAAAAAGGTTATTTTAGCCACTACTTGTGGAAACTGCTATTAGATTATTTAATAAGGAAAAAACTCAAATCTTTAAAATACCTACCGATTCTAAGTTAAAAGAAGTATCATGTAAAATTATTCGGAGTAACTATCGCCTACCAGCTTTCCTGGATTCCGCTTACGGATGGTATGAAAAGAGAGTTGTCTAGCGATATATTTTTAATAAGAAAGTTGCGTTCTTTCGTTAACTTTATTTCATACTGTATTGTAATATACTCCATTACAAAATAATACATTACATCACTAGTCCGGTAAAGTAGCTAAAAAATAAGAATGAAATAGTGGATTTCCCACTTACAGTACATATCAAATAAAACGTTGTACGATACTCGGCCGTGAAATATCATTAAAGTACTATTTTAGAAATTCCGGACTCGGCTCCTTCGTCGCCTTGTCTGTAAACATCTAGAATTGTGGTTTAATAGAGCATTTCCCGGTCTTTTAACGTAAATCGCTAGTGCAGTTTCAACGACTTTTTATTTTGCATTATTTCGTTCTAAAATATCATACTTATGTCATCGTATTATAAGACTCTTATGCGGTGCAAAATATCGAGAACACTGTAATCCTGTTTTAAAACACAGAATCAAGCATTTGCCATGCATCTTTAAATATTTCACTGGAAATACACACAATTAAAAATATATTACTTATATTTATTTAAAAGAATTTGCCAACAAAAATAAAAGTTTTTGTGAAATAAATTTTCAAAAGTTCTCAAAAATCACTACGTTGGGTTTATACAGAAAAATAAGATAAGATAAGATATGATAAGACACAGCGTGACATAACAAAATATGGCATAAGGAAAATGGCTGTTTATATAGGAAATAATTAACATGACATAAGATTGCTGAGCCCTAATTTCCTGCAACATGAATGAACAGCCTACCCTACCTGTGTAAAAGTCAATATCCGACGTTTTGCTTACCTTTTTTGAGTAAAACCAACCAACCCAACGCAAACACTATTAAAAAAAACTAGGGTTATGGTGGAAAACCGTAAAAAACGGCGTCGTGTTCATGCGCGAAATTTGATTTCACATGACATAAAATAACATAAAAAGATAAAAGTTTGGCATTTTTTTATGTCTCATGTTATGTTATGTTATTATTCTGTATAAATACCAACATGGTTTGTCATAGGCTCAACTCGTATTTCATTTTATGTTATGTCTTTTTTTATGTCTTATCTTATTTCTCCGTATAAACCCAGCATTACTTTAAAAATGTCTCTACAGTTTTAATAAACTTTCAGAGGCACGATTTGAAATACAGGGTTCCTAAGCAAATCCTTAGGGGGACAAGCAGCCGTGTATAAGACGCAGACAAACGGAAAAGCACATTAGGCAGAAAAGGATGGGCATGGGGCGATGTTGTCACTACATCTTAAACGTAGTAAATCCATTCCAGGTTGTTGTTTTCTAATGTTTTCCATTTTCATACCTTTAGGACTGGAATAAAAATTGTTTTTGCTCGACTTTAATACCAAACTGATGAAAGATATCGTAAAAAAAAATATTTTTCGGCTTTTCATTTTGTAACCATTGTCCTTACGCACTGTTTACAGGCTGGGGACTGAGATATTTCCGTAGAAACTTTATCAAGCAAATAGGACGGGTTGACGCCTTCGAACGTGCAACCCGGGTTTTGCACTTTGATTCGAAATCAAAAAGGAGGAACAGTCAGATGTGGGGCCGTGCACAAATTACGTAACGGTGATTTTACCAATTTTTCACCCCCTCCCTATGTATTGTTTTGTAACGGTTTGGCACGCCATTCCCCTAATATTACGTAACGATTTCAAGACCACTACCCCCCCCAAAAAAAAAGCTTTTCACTTATTTTCATTCCCAATTTTCTTAGTTTCACACAAATGCAAACGCTGTCGAAAACCCCCCTCAACCCCCTAGTTACGTTTTGTAACCCCCCTCCCCCCTATGACCATTACATAATTTGTGCACGGCCCCTGTAGTCCCAGTGGAGGAGGGCGAGAAAATTGATATTTTTTTCTTAAAAATTATACTCAAGACCTATTTCTTTGCGTTCCCGAAATTACGTAATTTTTGAAAAAAAATTGTATGCGGCGACATTTTTATTTCGTGCTTTGTTTTTCTAACATTTTTGCGTTCGGCTAATTTAATTGAAAAATTTTTGCCTGCGGCGCCCTTTATCTTCTCAATCATAACCAAGATCCCCCGTTTTAGGAAAACTGATCCCGTCCCTGTTTCTAAATTTTTTCGAATAAAAGTAGAGTATGACCATGGGGGAAATAATTTTTTTCTAAGGTATGACGAAAATTTCGAGAAAGTTGAAGAAAAAAATAAAAAAGTGGCAGAGCTCAACTTTTTCGTAAAAAAAACGTTTTTTGTAAAGAAACAGAGCAAAATAAATTTTTTCACCCCTTTTTGGGTGTTACAAATATTGGCAGCCCCTTATTTTTCGCTTTTACCCTCCCGCTAGTTTTGAAGAATTGGTTCGCTACATGTTTCGAGATCATGTCATAAAACACCTCGAAAATATCAAATGTAGTGTAGGGCCAGCTTTATTTAAAATCAATAATATCGCAAGCAAAAAGCTCTGCAGGAAAAACAGCGCCGTTTATTGATTTCTTTGGCTGCTAGTGCTAGCTGCATGGTTTGGCCGTTTCCGGATAGATGTCACTAGTAGAACAGAATGGAAAGAAATTTAATTAAAAGCGAAGATATTTCTTTCTAATGTTAACAACCTCACGAGTTTATCGCTCAGTATCGTAAATAATGTACCCTGCCGCCTCCTTTAAGCAAGAAAAAGCTGTGGTTTGGACCTGAAAACATCTAATTTTTAATTAGATTAGATGTTCAAATCTGTCCCCTTCTTGAGCCTCACAATATCCCAATCTATTGTAAAACTCTTGGCGCATAGCAGCCAACATTTCAGGGATGATAGAGTTGCCCGCCTCCAAAATGTTCGCCCTCAACTCCTGTATAGTCGTAGGCCCTAAGTGAGGTTGTTGGAAAATTTTGTCGTGCCAACAACCCCATAGGAAAAAGTCATTTGGCGCAAGATCTGGTGATCGAGGAGGCCATCGGATATTTCTATACGTGGAAATAATCACCAAATACCTGACAAAGGTAATTTGTAGCCTGTCGTGAATTGTGGGATGAACAGCCATCTTGCTGAAACCACAATTCGTCCAAATTTATGTTGAGTTCCCTCAACCGTAGTAAAATCTGGTGTTGGAGAAGATCAACATATTTTTGGCTATTCAAATTCCCTTCAATGAAAAAGGATCCAATAATGTGATCCCTGACAATAGCGCTCCAAACATTTAATTTTTGAGGATGTTGCGTTCATCTCATGGTGTGGCCGCCATCTAGCGGAATTTGAAGACATCTTGTCAACGGTTATTATTGCAACTATGATTTATGCTCACAATGAAAGAGTGGCGACAATTTTTTCTCATGAAAGCAGTCCGGAGATAATAATAAACTGGCACCATTGCTCAATATACCTGTCTCTTTTGTGCGCGCAGAACTTTCTATGCCATTTCTGTTTGATTTATTGAAATCCTATCCCTAAGGAAAATCTTATGAACCCTGTATAAGTTGAAGTAAGATCCGCTTATAGTGACAGCTCTATTCTTTTTGTTTAACTTGTGGTCAGTTCGTAAATTTTCTTTTTTTTACGTTTTTTTAAAACATTTGTTATCTTTTAATAAATTACATTTATGTGTAAAAAAATAGTGATTACGTTCCACTTCTAGCAAATTTAATTGATATTTAGCTTTCTGTTATTTGTGTAAATTCTGGTTATTGTTATAATAATGTACTTTCGAAAACAGGTCTTTCAAACTAAAACTAACAAACCTTTACAATGCTTCTGTGATGGAACTGGAGAAACTTACCTGAAACAAAAGAAAACATACTTAATTATAATAATAATAAATAAATACAAACCCTATTGGTATTGGGGACATGTCGATAAATAAAGTTGGCATAAAGTCGGCTACATATATTTAGGCACTTTACTCATCTTTTATGATATTATTGGAAAAAAATCCTGGCATTTTAAAGAAAAGTTTAACTTATATTTTCACCTTTAAGTACTCTTAAATAAAGAAGAAAACACAATTATTTTTAACAGAACTGATTATTATAAAATCCTCCTCCTAGTCGCCGGGGCTATCTGAAACCTACAGTCAGCCAGAGATTTTTTGGGCGTGGTGCTCTCAAAATAATAAAATCTATATGTTTGGGGCGGATTCATAATTTTGAAATTACTTGTTTTGGGTTTTTCGCCACCAAGTTAAGGAATTTTTTTCAAAAATATGTTAAAAACCACTGCGTCTATCTGTCTGTTGCCATACAACTGACTGACTTTGACTGATGTATATTTCAAATATTAACTTGACAGTTTGGTGTGTCGATAGTAGCCAACAAGATATTGGGTGAGTTTAATAAAATTAAAATTATATTTGTTTGAGTGTTTTCGATTTTAGATTACATTATAACAAAACAAAATTTAAATTGAAATCAAGAATAAGCTTTAATGTTTCGTTTTTCATTTTAAAATATCAAGTGTAAAGATTATCTTTTGACTGACTTTAAGAAAAAATACATTAGAAACCCAAAGAATATCAATGGTATTTTTTTAATTTATTTAAAAAAAACCTTTTTGAAAATCTTCTTTTAAAATTGGAAGCCAAACTGTATTTATATCAACTGATATGCTAGCTATGCATTTTTTCGTTTAACTTTGTCTTGTTCTTTTTGTAATATGGGATCATTTTCAAAAGAATTTTGGCAAATTTTAGATCTTTCCCAATCTCCCCTTCGGTGGTCATTTATTCTAACTTCAAGAGGCCTTGAAGTTTCTCCAATATAAAATTTACCACACTCGCAAGGAATTTTATAAACGATATTTTTTTAGTTTTGTTCAGGTATTTAATGGTTTTGTTTTTGTTAGAATTGATCTTAGAGTATTTGATTTTTTTTTAATTATTCTAATATTATAATTATTAGCGATTCGTTTAATTTTTTCTGAAATACCTGGTATAAAAGGAATTATTTAATTTGTTGGTGGTACATTATTATGTCTACGTTCCCGCTATCTTGGAAATTCGATTTTGTCTAATAGAATTTTCGATGAAGTTTTCTTTTCTTGTAAAAATGTGTTATTTTTTATCTTATTTAAAAACCACTGACAAACGAAAAAAAAATTTCTTTAGGAATTTACGCAGTGGTTTTTAACATATATTTGAAAAAATTTCCTAAACTTAGTGGCGAAAAGCCCAAATAAAGTAGTTTCAGCATTTCAAAATAATGTCGACTTTTATAATGTTTGTTCTAAGGTTTGTACCGACCTTTAATAAAGGATGGCATTGTCAGAAATAGTAACAAAAACGTTAGGTAACCAACCCAACGAATTGCATAAATTACATAACGCAGCAAGGTGGGGGAGAGGAGTAGTTGTAAGTGTTGTAAAGTGTTTCAAAAGAGAGAGGAGAAAGTCATACGAAAAAAGCGAGGATTATAGGATTATATAGATGACCCCTTTTTTATTTTATTATAATTATCATTTCCTTTAAAGTGATGTATGACAATTTGTGTTTATTTTTTTTTTAATTGTTTTATAATATATATATATATTAGTGCTCTGTAGATTGTCATTTTTGTACGTAGTTTTATTTGGTTTGACCAAAGTAGAGAGTTAAAAATGTTAATGCATTTCTGACCTTGTTGTAGCCTATTCTCAATATCTCAATAATATAAAAATTAAAATACCAAAGAAATAAAAATATCAAAAGTAACAAAAAATATACATATAAAAAAACAAAAAATAAAACAAAAATTTTTATTTTTGCAGATTTTCAGTTTAACGTAATTTTTAGGTTTCTTTTGAGTTTCATATGTACTTAGATATTATTTTTAATAAAAATCTCACAAAGTCAAATTTTATATTTATAGTATATTTATTTCTATAAAGTTACACAATATACTATAAATTATTACAAATAACAAAACACGACCATAACTTTAAAAAATAGAAATAAATAGAAAAACTCCATTAAGCCCCTAAGAGGCTTGTGAGTAACAGTTTAATTTAAATCTGATTTTAAAAATCAAATAAAAAAATGGGTTATTATATAAATTATTATATAAAAGAAATACCAACAACACTAAAAGTAAGAGATAAAATCCAGCTTGACAGTACAAAAAGTAATTTAATAGTTTTTTTTTTTCAGTACCTTAAACCCTCCCAAGTGTCCAATTTAAAGCACCGTATACTCTTTCGTTGAAATAAAAAAATCTGCAAAACTAAATTCAATCCTCAAAACTTTTTACACAGACAGACAGATATTCCTCCGTTCTCGCGTCTGTCCCGAAAACCATTAGGAGCCGAGCTTGATAGAGCGGAGAGACATTACTCCGACAGGATTCTTTATTAGCAGCAGCATTTCCCGTAGCAGAAACGCTATGGAACACTTTGTCGCAAGGAATCAGTGGAAACCTCTGTGGGTAACCACCTTTGACAGGGTTAGAAATTATTCGGTGTGCGGTTATGGATTTTAGATTTACTCAGGTGTGAATTTCGTCCAGATTATTAAAGTTTCGGAAAATAAAATTATTTTGGAGTTATAGTTGAGCGCGTTTAACAGTTGATGAAAATAACTGTTCGTTGGTTTATACAGGGTGATTCACGACGAAATGCAAATATTGTAACGGTAAGTATTACAGACCAGGGGCAACTCACATCCAAAGGTAAAAATTTTTTTTGTGTCTTTTTGTCAAATATACAGTGTGATTTATAAAAATATTGCAAAAATAAAAACGAACATATCTCGGAAACCAATTAACGTATTTACTTTAAATTTGGGAAACATAAGGAGCCCCAAAAGCTATTCTACCAATGTATAAAAAAAATTAAAGTCGAGGTCCGGACTAAAAAAAATTTAGTATTATATATTTCTGTTAAAAACAACACCCTGTATACTGCAATTTGTAAATTTTGATATTACCACATAAAAGCTAAAGGATGGTGCTATAAAAGCCTTAGATTTTATTTAACGCGTTAAGTATCAGTTTTTTATAAAAAAAAATAAAAACATCCAAATTCCAATCCTGAGATATTAGGGTTACAAACAATATTTTTCAATTTATTTTTATAAAATATAGAAACATATACTTTTAATTTATTAATAAAGCCTATTTTAATTTGAAATCCGTTTTCGGCATTTATTTGATTTTATTTGTCTTTATTGGGACAAAACATTTTTTTATACTTCATTTTTTATATCACAATATACAAAGGCAAAGGATGATGCTATAAGTATTTTTTTAAATTGATCATCATCTACAAAACCGTTCAAAGAATACAACCAGGGGATATTGTAGGGTGATTCGATCTACCATAAATGCCACCGCCACTTTCCTTTGTTATTAGGCATGCTTGCTGGTCCAAAGCTGTATAACCTTTTCCAGACTTAGAATATGTATGCCAAAGTTGACAAGTGGCATTTCAAATGTCAAATGTTGACATAAGGTTTCTTATTTTAAATAAAAAATCCTATATTTTATCGAATTTTTAGATTCCTCTAAAACTGGCGGTGGCATTTATGGTAGATCACCCTGTATATTATACAATTTAAAAAAATATTTATGGTAACATCCTTTGCCTTTTATGTTGTGATATCAAAATCTCCAAATGAAGTACAAAAAATGTTGTTTTCGAATAAGGACAAATAAAACCAAATAAATATTAGTCCGGACCTGGAATTTTAATGATTTGACAACGACTTCAAATCAATTCGAAAAACGGATTTCAAATTAAAATAGGGTTTATTAATAAAATAAAAGTATGTTTTTGTATTTTTTATAAAAATAAATTAGAAAATATTAATCCGGCCCTGTACCATCCTGTTTTTTGCTTGGGTAGAGTGGGTGTTGATTTAGCCCAAATTAGTTTTAACCTGAAAATACGTTTTTAGGAATTTAAAACGTGATATTGTTTGTAAACACTGAGACCTAACGCGTTAAATACAATCTAAGGGTATTATAGCACCATCCTTTAGCTTTTATGTGGTAATACCAAAATTTGCAAATTGCAGTATACAGTGTGTTGTTTTTAACAAAAATTTATAAAACTAAACTTTTTTTAGTCTGGACCTGGAATTTAATTTTTTTATACATTGGTAGCAGTAGCTTTTGGGCTCCTCATGTGTGCCAAATTTAATGTAAATACGTTTATTGGTTTCCGAGATATGTCCGTTTTTATTTTTGCAATATTTTTCACTGTATATTTGACAAAAAGACTGACATTTTTTTTTTAATAACTTCATCAAAAACATGATTTGAATAACTGTCTGCAGATGGGGGAGTAAGGGATAGTGATGCGAATATAATGTAACCTTCATATTTGCTCGGAACAGTTGGAGTCCATGCTTAAGCCAGTGGGCATGGGACCAGAGGTTTTTGATCGGTATGATGCGAATACATCTAGCCTCTCATATCCAAATGCCAACCTCACCTTCTCGTGGTGCTCTTTGTCTAAAACAGATGAGGCTCTGGCGACCGAATATGGCTGGCATAGCCCTATGGGGAAGTTGAACTAGACCCAGTAACGACTAGGAACTGCTCCATTAAGGAACTGTACAAACTCGTACAGGGGAAAATTTAATGGTGTGATTAAACTAGAATCAACACTCGGAACTGCTCCATTTGCTCCATAAACTAGGATCAAAGGGTGCACAATAAGCCAGTAATGGCTGCAGTGCAGTGACTCTGGCCAGCCATCAGGCTGGTCGGAGCCACAATCGGGAGGTTTTAGTCGGTAGGAATCCGACACTACCCGGGCTCTCCTGGTAGAGGAGAAATGACTGTGGCAGGAAAGTAGTTCGGGCGTCTTATGCAACATTTCCCCTTGATACCCTTGAAAAAAAAAACTGTCTGCAGATAACTAAAGCATGACTTTTTTGGTTACCGATGCAAAAAAAACTTTATTTTTGATCAAGGGTGCAAAAAAAGATTTCTGCCCGTTTTTTACCCAAAATTAAAGAGAAATAGCGGAAAATAGTCATACTGAAAAAATTTAATTATTCTTGCCTAAAAATTAAGCCATTTCCGCCAGTTTTTGCCAAGTATTTACGAAAAAATCATTTAATAACATCGTCAAAATATCAAACTGTCAAAGATTAAAATGTCGCAAAAATAGCATATCGCTATGGAAACGATTGTTATTTCATTTACCAGCCGCCTTGATTAATAGTGTAACGATGGTGTGTTACGAGAAATGCTCTTCATTTAAGATTTTAAAAAGTATTTTTCTGTTTTTCTTGGATTTCTTGATAAAGGTATTTAAAAAAATAGTGTTAACAACTCTCTGCTAAACTGTGCTTTTTTTTACTCGCGTTTTTAAATACCTCGCTGCGCTCGTTATTTAAACCAACGCTTATAAGAAAAGCACTATTTTAGCCACTAGTTGGTAAAACTACTATTTAGCATTGGATATGAGTTTCCCCTGGCCTGTAATACTTACCCTTAAAATATTTGAATTACGTCGTGAATCACCCTGTATTATATGAGGCAAGGGAGTAGCGGGGAAAGGATTCAAACAGGCTCTCTTGCAACATTTTATCTTGCTATCCAAAGAGGTAATGCGGCTTCCATTCTTGGTACCACTAAGCTGGAAATGTTTTTTATATTTGCGGTTTAATTTTTACTTTTATTATGTATGTTTATATTTATCGTCATTATTACGTAATATTTTATAGAATAAAAATTTACGAGATTTAATGAGGTTAAGTCAAAATAAATAATAAAAGCTTATTTTTTTGCTTGCGCGTCTAGATCTAGAGGGTTTCCAAAAATAAAACCTCAGGAGGTATAACTTACGAGATTCAATAAGGTTAGTTTTCATTTTGACAAAGTTTTTACAAATATCCGAAAACATTTTGTAATTTGTGTTACCATCAGGGTTCCAAAAGAAGAAATAATTCTTGCTATCATCAGGTAAATAAGTTTTATTCGACAGATGACAACGCGTTATTTTTAACATTTCTATGGAACACTTTTAAACCACCTTTGACGGGTTAGAAATTATTTGGTGTGTGGCTATGGAGTTTGGATTTACTCAGATGGGAATTTGGTTTCAATTATTTAAAAAAAAAAACAAATTATTTCATTGTAGTTGCGCTTTTAACAGTTGCTGAAAATAATTATTTGTTGGTGTATATTAAATGGCAAACGGCCTCACAATCTTCCTGAAAAAATTTTAATTAAGGGATTAAAAATAGTAGTTTTCACAACTAGTGGCTAAAATAGTGCTTTTTTTACAAGCGTTGGTTTAAATAACGAGCGCAGCGAGGTATTAAAAAACGCGAATAAAAAAAAGCACAGTTTAGCCGCGAGTTTTAACACTATTTTTTTAAATAACTTTATCAAAAAATTCAGGAAAAACAGGAAAATACTTTTTTTTATATACCTTCATCAAAAACATGATTTTAGTAACTGTCTGCAGATAACTAAAGCATGGGTTTTTTGGTTACCGATGCAAAGAAACTTTTTTTTTGATCACGGGTGCAAAAAAAAGATTTCTGTCCGTTTCTTACCCATAGTTAAAAAGAAATAGCGGAAAATAGTAACATTGAAAAAAATCTAATTATTCTTGCCTACGAATTAAGCTATTTCCGCCAGTTTTCACCAAGTATTTACGAAAAAATCATTTAAAAATATCGTAAAAATATCAAATTGTCAAAGATTAAAATGTCGCAACAATGAACGACATCGAGTAAAAAGACATATCGCTATGGAAACGATTGTTATTTCATTTACCAGCCGCCTTGATTTATGGTGTAAAGATGGTGTGTTGCGAGAAGTTTTCTTCGTTCGAGATTTTTAAAAGTATTTTCCTGTTTTTCTTGGACTTTTTGATAAAGGTATTTAAAAAAATAGTGTTAGCAACTCGTGGCTAAACTGTGCTTTTTTTTACTCGCGTTTTTAAATACCTCGCTGCGCTCGTTATTTAAACCAACGCTTGTATAAAAAGCACTATTTTAGCCACTAGTTGTGAAAACTACTATTTTGCATCGGTAACCAAAAAATACATGCTTTAGTTATCTGCAGAGAGTTACGATGAAGGTATAAAAAAAGAGATTTAATGATGTCAAATTAAATATTAATTTCTTGTGAAAAACATGGTTCAATTTTGGTCTAATATGGTTTGATTTGGTCTAAACAAAATTAAATTACAAACACGCCAAACACTCACACAAAGATTTTCGGATTTACACAATCAATCATTGATTACCGTATGGCTATAGTAGATATTACTATGTAAAATTTCTTGCTGCGGGTAATTTTTACAAAAAGATTGTGAATTTACTTTAAAATTTAGATACGTGACAGTTTATTTGTGTAGATTTAAAATGTTAAGTGTATCGCTAGTTTCCATAAAATGTAATTTTACATTTTAGAAAGTAAAATTCATATTAGGGATTATACTCCTTATACTGTAAAGTTGCCAAAATATTACATTTTACATTTTTGTTATAGTTTACAAACAAGTTGTAAAAAATGAAGCTGATCTGTAAAAAGCAATCGTAAATTTTCGTACTTTTTTAACAGTGAAGTTTTGTAGCTTAATTTGTAATTTGGAAAACTGAGTAAATCTGCAATGAAAAAGTGCACGCATCTTTTAAAAATTGATCTTGTGTTCTCTTTGATTTCCTAAAGTTCAATTATAATATTTTTACCAATGTTGGTAAGCGTTTTCTTAGTTAATAAAACAGATTTTAATAAAAAAAGTTATTTTGGTTATGTTTTTGACCTTTATTCTACGCGGGCGCAGTAGCGCTCTGCCACGCTGTTACTTCTATTAAAGGTAATCACAGGCGCTAATTAACGCCGAATAACCACTTTTGCCGTTAAAAAGCCAAGAAAGTTTTTTTTTTGTTTTACAAAAATTTGTTAATTGTACTTTATATTATGTGATTAGTGGTAGTGTGGACTTTATATGATCAAACAGAAAAAAGGGTATTTTTGGGTACATTCAAAAGCACTACATTTATGCCCGTGTGCACGGATTTGGCTTGACATGTAAGCCGAGCTTAAGCTTTAGTTTTGGTGTGCAATGGTAAGGAATATCATGTAAGTGGTAGTTAAGATAAGCCGTAGAATTACTTCGGCTTAAGCGCATTTTGAGGTTATGTGAGGTATTTTTTTGATTATGTTTTTAAACAGAAGTCATTAATTAAATCGGATTATAAAACTGTTCCGTTGCCTTAAATTTTTCTGTGATTATAATAGTGGTCTGTGCTTAAAATGGAACTTCTTTGGGATGACGATAAAGATGAAGAATTAGACTTTGTAATTAATGGAATATCTACCAAGAAGGATTTTTCAAAGAATGAGATGAAGATACCTTTTACAAAAGATTTAGAATGAATGATGAAAGAAAAAGAAGACAATCTTTTCAATACGTATTGAGTACGATTTGAAAACATACTAAATAAATAGTTAGGTTTTATAGTTAACCAATTATAGTAGTTTTATTTGCCTTTTCCTCCATGTAATCATAAATCATCAATAAAATTTGTTTTTTTAAAACAACCTCAAATTTTACGTGGTTTTTTTGACAGCTGACAGGTAATAATCATGATCACCACACAAAAAACACAAAAAATGCAGATAACTGCCACGTTGCTCATAATTTCCTGACTTTTTCCAAGTGGAACATATTCGGAACTCAGTTCAAGCGGCACTTGAACAAGTTGAATAAGTAAGGGGAAGTGGTGCACACGATCATTAATCTCTTGAAGTTACACAAGCTTTCTAAGGCTCACTTGGTTGGAAAAGGTTAAAGCACCATTTACTAAAAATTGTATTTTATCTGCCTTGAAATAAATAAAATAAATACTTTTATTTACGGTAAGGGGTAAGGGTAACCATAAGAGTAACGAAATTTGGCGTTAAACTGTCCTGACCAATTTAACTTAAATCACTTGCTTATTCTTGCTGAGCCCTGATGAATTTTTTTAATGCACTTAATTGCCCCTATTAAAACACCAATATTGCGCAAGAAAATTTTTTTTTTTTAGCTGTGCCAGCAATACTAAAACCACAAAGAACATAATTACGTAGTTATGTTCTTTGTGGTAAACCTACTGTGACCTACAAGAATTATGTTAAATTTTTCAATCTGTTCCTGTGTCGAACTATTGGTCATTAATTTAAAACATGTATTAAAGCTCAGAGATTATTCCTTCGACCTTTGACCCCTGAGCTTCTCGCTTCGCAAGCTTAAAAGATGGCCTTTTTCCTCATTAAAAAACGCCATCCGCGAAACTACAATACACGGCTACAATCAGACAGGCAACAGACCGAGAAGCTGTAACTACAATCATTTTGCCCGAAAACAAATGGCATTAACAACACTGAACTACACAAAAGAAAATATATTTAATACACCCACTAATTATCACAACCAAATAGTTATTTACCTAACAAGTGTGGAAAGTTATTCTTTTCCGCACGCACCGGCGTTTGCATGAACGACGCGCCAGCGGAGTTCTGGCAAGCCGTAAGTATGGAAAATACTTTCCGCACGCGTTAGGTACAACATTTTTCCTACGAGCGTGCGGAATATCAAAATATTTTGTCATTATTTTGGTTAAACCTAGCAGACTAAAAATGAAAAAAATAGTCAAAACTACGAATTTTATGTTGTATTAGGAACTAAACTTTAGCAAGCTTAAAAAATTTAATTTTTATGGTAATTATTAATCACGGTAACCTTGAAAGTACCACTGCTCATGTTGCTTAATGCCCTCGTCGACTTCAAGTCAGCGTGCTCAACAACAAAAGTGCTCAACAGCGTGCGTGAAAAATGTTTTTTGCTCAACAGCGTGCGTGAAAATTTTTTTTCGCGTACGGCGTGCGAAAATTTTTTTCACGCACGGCGTGCGGAAAAGTGGCACTTTCCGCACGGAAATGAGTGCGAGAAAAGCGTTTTTCCGCACGCTCGTAAAAAAAATTATTTTAGTCGGATATTGTATTCTTCTAGAACACTCGGTTCCCACGCAACTAACACGTAAAGTTTTCACGACGTAACCGGCACCACATAGAATTTCGTGAAAGTAACAGCAACTTGCCCCTGTTACTTGTCTAATACCATACCGTGACCTAGTAATTCCCTAAAGTGGGGAACAATTTTTCGGTTATTTTTTTTCGCGCACGGTGTGCGGAAATTTTTTTCACGCACGGCGTGCGGAAAAGTGGCACTTTCCGCACGGATAAAAGTGCGAGAAAAGCGTTTTTCCGCACGCTCGTAGAAGAAAAAAATATTTTAGTCGGATATTGTATTCTTCTAGAACACCCGGTTCCCACGCAACTAACACTTAAAGTTGTCACGAAGTAACCGGCACCACAGAGAATTTCCTGAAAGTAACAGCAACTTGCCCCCGTTACGTGTCTAATACCATACCGTGACGTAGTATTTCCCTAAAGTGGGGAACAATTTTTCGGTTATTATTACGTTGCCCCAACTTCAAAGTTAGGTATCAAATACCACACTGCTATGTCACAAACATGTTCCTGATACGTCGTGGAGGCGCTTTTTTATAGGATGCTGACGAAAAAGCAGTGAATTCGTTTATTCGGTTCTTTTTGGTAGTATTAAATCATACATCACAAAGTAATTAACAAAACAAACAACGTCGTCAAATTTAATAGTTTGGTTATGGCTAGTATGCATTATATATGCGATCAAAAAGTAGAGAGTGACACTGCGAAGGAAATTTGAATGTGAAATATACGTCACGTTTATTGCAAAAAACACCTCACAATTCTGCTGTTTTCTTGTAGCTGATAAAATGTTTTCGTTGTGGTTTTTTGGGGTTATGTTTCACACTCTCAAAATGTGTTGGATATCGACGATTGCTGATCATAATTTAATTTGGGCATCAAACAATTTATTTTTTTAATGTTAAGGCTCAAGAAACGAAAATAAAAGGATGCAGATTTTCTGTGACACGAAAAAACATGGCCGACCGAGTATGATTCCCCGATAGCAGAAAAGTTGGGGCTACCACAAATTCACGAATGAGAAGGAACCTTGGAGGAACGGGAACTTGGTATTGTCCCGTTGTGTTAAGGAATACTTTCAAACGAGACTATAAAAGAATATGACTTAAAATTCGCTTCTGGGGGTAATTATTACGTAAGGTGCAATTTAACGCGATCCTAGAGAGTATTCTAAACTTATAAGTCCCAAATTGTAGTTCTGACGACCACACTACTACTAGAGGAAAGTCTTTACCCACGTATTTATTACTATAAATGTTAGTTGGGCACCTATGCGTTTCTCATGCGCGGCCACCCTGACTCACACACTCACGTGATGCGACATGAACTTAAATAGGCAAATCTCAGTCAGGTTGGTCACGCATGAGAAACGCATAGAAAAGAAGGGAGTCTGAGTTTGCGTACTAACTTTTTCACTTTGACAATTACAACTTTCGTTTGGGAGGAGTTCCCACGACCCCCCTGGGTAAACGTAAAGTGGCAAACAGGTAAAACCTAAAACTAGATACCAATAGCAACAAAAAATAAATGTGTCGGAAATTCCCACATGCCTTACTTGTTCTTGACCAGTGAGTGCATTTTAACTCAGTGACTTTTTAGGTTGCACAGCCTGCAACTAAAAATGCATTGTTGCAAATGGCGCATAATGCACTCGCTACGGCTCATTCACTGTGAAATACAGATGCTAATCCATACTGCTTTTAATTTTTTTGCCGTAATCCCACGTTATGTTAAACAAAACTTGAATATACTTTTAGGTTAAATCTTCAAATCTGACAGACCCAAAATCCTTTTAGATTTGCGTGTTAATATTTTTTTGAATATGGAATGAAATAAGGCATCCGCAGTAAAAATAAAAAAATGATTGATCGGACATATCGTTTTTTTTTTAGTTCATTACGACCAGACAACACGACCTCTACTACAAGCGAGATATCGTATGTGCTTTGTTTACATTCGGTGAAGAAGGTTTTATTTTTTATTTTTAGCGGTTAATTTTTCATCTAAATATTATTAAAACCTTACAAACAGTTTCTTAAATGTTTAAATAACAGGTAACTTATTGTTTTTGTATCAAAATTTGCGAAAAAGCCTGTGTTTTTTGTGGTAAATAGGTTCAGAGATTTTATCAAATGGCCGGTCGGGCCGTGTATTAAGAGGGTTATGAACAATTTTTCGCCGGTTTAAATAGGCAATTTGTTGGCATATAATTTAGAGATTTTTGTTTATGTACCTATGTGTTATTTTGTAACAAGTGAATTTGGTATAAATATTTTATGTTCTCTTTTAGAAATACCTACTTCTTGTTATGTGCCGAATTGCAAGAGCCATTACAAAAATAATGGAGCAAATATATCTGTGTTTCAATATCCAAATAGTACTGAACTAACAGAAAAGTGGCTGAATGCAATTAAACGTGAAAATTTCACCCCAAACAAAAGTTCAAGAGTAAGATAAAGAAGTGACAAAAGTAGTAAAATTTGTGATAATTTAAAATGTGTTCTGTAATTGCATTTTAAAGAAAATTTAGTCAAACGTTCAACAAAAATTTTCACAAATACTGGGGATCCGTTGGATGTTCCGCTTTTAAAGCCCCGACTAAAAAAGGTAGGTGATACCTGCTGTTTTTTGTTTAATTATTACACACAGGTGCTACTTATTATAATACTTAAATGGTACCTACTATGAGCCACACTTGGTCTACAGAGTAATTCGAAATTCCCTAGAAATACTTTAACTGTAGTTAGAATATTTTTGTAAACTCTTTCGTTTCAGAGATATTTGCATTTAAAAATTGTTAATATTTTCTGAGAAGCAGCCTTTACTACGTGGTAGAAACATCAATTCTTGAAAACAAAACTTTGAAAACTTCAAAATGCTTGACAAGAACCCCTAACTTGTCATTGTCAGCCACACGTAGACTTGCCAAAATACAAAAATTTCCTAAATCCAGAGAAAAAAAATATGAAATTTAAACAAAATAATCACGTAACTTTTCTTAGATTAATATATGATATCTAACCACTGTTCATATCTTTCTAGAGAATTTTGAATCACCTTATATATATATCTCAAAATATACATATGAGATATGATATTGTATATTTGCACTATAGGTTTGCACTGTATAGTAACTATATGATAATTTAAAAAGCTATTTTCACTTAAATCAAGGACTTGTCTAGTGTGACCATTTATAGTATTTTTCAGAGTAGGTACTGTACTCTTTTTTAGAGCTTTATTCTCTATCTCTATTAGCTTAGAACTATACTTTTTTTCACCATATCACAGAAAATGGCCTCGGAAATGGTCAAATTTTCAAACCAAAATAAAAAATTTACATCCAACGCTGGTAGGGCACACATAAGTCTAAAGATAACATTTTAATTATTATTATTATTTTTTACAATTTTAGTTAAATTTTACACAATTTTTGGCAGCTACTAATAGCCTCGCTTATAGCATTAAAATACTCCGCGATAATGTCCCCCTTATTTCCCCCCCCCCCTCCTCGAATGAATTTTTTGTTTAACCCTTACAAAAAAAAATTTTGACCCCCCCTCCCACTATATTTATTAAAACAGTGAATAATCTAAAGAATACTTAATCAATTCTGGTAAAAGTTTATCAGTTCACAATAATTTTCTGTTGTATTTTTTGCTGCTTTTGCTTATTTAACAGTGTGTAACAAAAGACATGAAACCATTTTCATTATTAATAGAATTTTCTTTAAATTTGCAAATTTACTACTTAAGAATTAAGAAGAAAAAAAACGACACAATTACTTCAAAAAACCTCATTATGCCCCAACTCTCGCCCCAAGAATTAAGCCCTCGGGATTAAAAAAATCATAAATATTCTTTAATTTAAATTAGTTTTGGAAGATGGGATCATTCCCTGGGAGTGATCCCTTCTCTTGAGGGATCGTTCCTTCTCTTGAGATTCAACCTCACCTATGCCAAACCATTGGTTTGTATAACTTATTTTTAAAAGCATATTTTTTATTCAAAACCAAACTCAAATAATCAGTTTTAGAATCAGTGATTATTGTCGTGAGGTTCCAAGTGAATTTTAGAAAAGTGTAAACATAAAGCTGAACTAATTAAAATTAATTACAGCCAGTTTTTTTTTAACAAACAGGCGACATTTTTTAAAGTTTAAACGAGCTTCATTTTCATTTAAAAAAAAGCAATTAAAAAAGAGTGGTAAACAAGGCGGAGTATCCTAATTAAAAGAAAAAGGAAAATTTGTCTAATTTTATTAATATACAAAGGATATTATAGAGACAAATAATTCCAAAGAGGACACCTTAAAACACGTTTCGAATTTCGACGCCCTAGATTAGATTAAACATTTTTTGTAACATAAGAATGGTCATATTTTTGTTCGCTATCATTAAAAAAACTAATAAGTAAAAAAGAAAAAGAAATTATAAAAATGGTTATATTTTTGTTAATAATTAATAATAAGTAAAAAAGTAAACGAAGGTTGGAGCTTTTGTCAACATAAAATTTGGACATTTTTAAAGTAGTTGCTATCATTAACTCAAAATTGAATATTTGTGGATTAGGACCATTCACATCTACGGCAACGAAATGTTAACCGACATTTTTATTGACGGTTAAATAACAAACTTCTGAACTTTGGTTAATTTTTGGTGGGTCGAGTCTGGTCACACTCTGAAAAAAGTAGTTCTATAAGGAGCAAAAACTATTTTTTTAAACTCTCTTGACTAAATTGTATATTTTTTATAATTTCTCTTGCAACTTTATTTTAGTCTGGAGCCAAAATTACAAAGGATTTTCGATTTAAGAATTGGTCCTGGTTCTGGTTGACATTAATTTGACATAAATTTTGACAGCGGTTCTAAAATAATGACGTCATTTAAAATATTATTAAGATATCTTTGATTTTACTCAAAAAAAGATCATCTATAATTTTGCAAAATTTTAGGGGTTATGTTTACAACCAAAGGGCCGAACCAACCTCCCAGGCTGGTTCTAAAATTTCATAACCGGGTTGCAACTGTGACGTCATTGTTTTAAAACGAAAGGATCGGTTGCGGTTCTGGTTCAACCAGAACCAGGACCAATTGTAAAACGAAAATCCTTACAGTGAGATTTACTAAGATCTAAAATAGTACCTCCCACAGGTCTAAATATTTACACCTGTGGGGGGGTACTAAATTTTAAAACTAATTATCAAAAAACACTTACCCATACAGAAAAGATACAAATTTATTGATTATTTTGTATTTTATTGCAAAATACCACTGAAAAACTGCTTTTTTTCTCAAAATACACCATATTTTTGAAGAAAATACCATAAAACCAATTTTTTTTGACAGGTTTCAAAATGACAAATGGTGAATACACCAAAAATTTAGCACATAATGGTCGCGATTCTTCAGAAACGACAGAAAATCTCACCCGTCACAATTCTGAAAAGTAGTGATTTTTACTTATTGCCTCATTTAAAATAAAAACACAGCGTCCTTCATATTTATCCCAACGTTGGAAGAGAAACTGCGTAATTTTTTTAATAACCTTTTGTAAATTTAATATTTTAAAGATATTCTGCAAGACTAGTTTACGGTGGAGCTAAATTGTTACTACGCGTACCAATAAACGTCAAAAAGTGTCGAAAATTCTCACCATGTAAAAGGAAACACAGAATTTGTGTGACTTTTCTGAACAATGACAGCGAAATATTCCATGGCTATCTATGGTTTTGTATATTAAAAGTTTTAAAGGTTTGTTTACACATAAAAATAAGCTTAATAACATACATTTTTACATAAAAAACAGGGTTTTTAGAAAAGCAGCCTACAAAAATCAACAGTGACATATTTTTTATTTACTAGAACGGTATTAAGAAACTTAATTTTAAGGAGTATTAGCAAATAGTCCTGACAAAAATGCATTAAGTGTAAACTTATGTTTCAAAATCGTAAGATTTTTTGTAAGGGCGAGATTTTCTGACGGTTTTTGAAGAATCGCGACCATAATAGCTTCATTATTTGTGTTTGAAGTTATAAAGTTGATGATTGTTTAGACCGCCTCAGGGGGCTGGTTTAAATTTATAGCCCCCAGAACGGATTGTTTTGTGGCATTTGGTAATAAGTTCGTTTATAATTTCCCTAAATTTTTACAAGGATTAATTTACCTTATGTAATATCCCAAGTTGTTCAGTAGGCAATAAAACACCTCCTATTTTGTCCAGAAAAACGCCATATTTTGAACCCGATTTCAGCACAAAAAATATATTTATGAGGGCCTACGAGGCAAAAAAAAACATAAGTGAAGGACACTGATTATGCACGAAAAATATACCAAACAAAAAAACCCAAAAATGGGGTTATCTAAAAGCTCAGTCAAAAAAACTTTCCTTACTCAAAACCCACTCATTTTAAAGCTGTAGCTTTCATCAGTAGAGGTTGGTGCAAGCCAAGGTGCAAGCAGAGGTAAAAAATCCGAATTCGCTGTTTGTGATTAAACGCAGCGCTAATATTCAGGACTGTAAAAAAAACTTGTATTTAAGTTTTTGATTACATTTCATAAATAAAAACACCTTTGAAATAACAACGAAATTAGTCTATTCCTTATTTTATGACATCAAGTATTAATTGGAAAAATTAGTTAACAAGGGTAAGTTTTAATTTTAGAGACATATAGCCCCAATTTTAATTTATTCTACAGAGTGTTTCCTATTTAAACCCCGCGTGGGTATAAATTTTTTAATTTTCTTTTCTTCTAAATTGAAAATTTCCTCTTAAATCCAACAAAAGATTGTGTTAAGATGATTAATCAATAAACAAATTTATTAAAATTCTTCTTATAAATCAAGAAATCAAAAATTTCATTTAAATTTAGGACCGTTCTAAAATACACTAAATCTTTTTAGAAAACTAAAGGAAGATGGCTGTGGCACCGTGAATCTAACGAAAAAGCAAGAGTTTTTTGTACTTCGGTGCAAAATGAACTTCTTGGATTTCGATTGCTCACACAGAGGTTGGAACCTAGGACGACGCCGTTTCGTCCTTATTAGGGACTCATCAGCTAGGTATACCACAACAACAGAAAACCTCGGTCAGGCTTATGTGCCAAAGATCACGGCTCAAGCGGAGAGAATTTCTGTCGAGTACCGACCATGGTTCCCTCTGTGTGAATCTCCGACAACCAAGAATGAGACCCACTGCATAAGCAGTAGGTGCAAAGCGTAGCATCGATCCTGCGAGAGGCATATTACAATGCCATCTGTATGCAGGTTTCGTCTACAAGCATGCGAATATAATCGCAAAACAACCGAAAGTGCCGTACTGCACGATTTAGAAAACAAAAGGAAGATGGCTGTGGCACCCTGAATCTAACGAAAAAGCAAGAGTTTTTTGTACTTCGGTGCAAAATGAACTTCTTGGATTTCGATTGCTCACACAGAGGGTGGAACCTAGGAAATTCTCTCCGCTTGAGCCGTGATCTTTGGCACATAAGCGTGACCGAGGTTTTCTGTTGTTGTGGTACACCTAGCTGACGAGTCCCTAATAAGGACGAAACGGCGTCGTCCTAGGTTCCACCCTCTGTGTGAGCAATCGAAATCCAAGAAGTTCATTTTGCTAGCTAGCTAGCTAAAACTCTTGCTTTTTCGTTAAATCTTTTTAGTAAATCCCACCGTAAAAGTTTATTTGCATACTTCGTAAGCCTCAAATTTCTCATTTAAACCACATAATACAAGCTCTCGTTTGTAATACTTAATATTACATTCTAAGCAAAGTCTTGATAGTCGCAAGCCTAAATAACTAATGAAAAAGCCATATACGCTTTTCTCAGAACTTATTCAAGGGGGCTTTAAACCGCCAAATGAGTTGGAAAAGGGGAATTTGATAAAGTTGTTGCTACTAACTTCACTTTAACTTTAACCGAGGTTTCATTTGGAGCTTTCGAATTCTTGTATAAATGGTTTGAGTTTTAGTTTTTGACAAGAAAGTATCTTGGCTCTTAAATGCACTTAAACTCGTTGCAGACCACAGGAGTCAACTTTCTACGTTACTAGCTTTTTGTAAATAAATTTAAGTTAAGGCCACAAAAACGGCATAGATTTGACAACACTGCTTTGCTATTTTTTTGATATATCAACAATAGGTGGCATCACTAATACTATTTGAGTAAAATCGTACAGTGTTCAGAACTCGATGAGAACACCATATGTAAGGAAAAGTATAACTTATTAAGAAAGTAGCCATTTATTAATGCTTCTTTAAAAGGTTTTGATGCTCGGCTTCAGGTTTTTTACAAAATATATTTTCCGGGGACAAATCGACTTTGTTTTTGTTAACAGAATCAGATACATTTTAGGAGTGAAATTTACCTGTACAATTTGAGTTTATTTTGAAAATGAATATCTCAAAACAAACCGATCGATTTTCAAAATTTTTACACGGTTGTAAAGACATTTAAGAGAAAACAAGGTATCACGCGATCCGTTTCCTCTATTCAAAATTTAGAGGATACAGTTTAACCCTCCTTACTACAAAAATTTCAAGATAACCAAAATGTGTCCCCTCGAACAAAATATCGACGTGTCCACGGATTCCTTCAAAATCAGATTATACGTAAATCTTGGGTGGGAAGTTTTCAAATGAACACCCTGTATAACCTTAGGTGGTCGTATCACAAATTTAATTAAAGTAAAGTAAGTACGTGTCTTTTAGGTTGATAAGTGAGGAAACAGAAAACACTATTGTAAGGAAAGTGTGTGGAGTTAAAACAAATATTATTTTTTGGCCAGTTGGTTTAAGTTTTTTGTAATGTGAATAAGAATAATCATCATGTTGTAGAATATTGGTTTTGAGTGTCTATCTGAGTTTAATATTTGATGGATGATTTTACATGTTAGAGGATTAAAACTATTCTCTAAGGATTTATTCTTACATTTTTTGTAGAGCTGTGAGGACGGAAAGGTGTTTCTACAAGACTCTGTAAGGAAAAAACAGTGGTCTCAAAAACTGTTTAAGTATGAAGTGATAGTCCCATCAATCTAGCAAGAAGGGCGAAAAAAATAACATTTCTTCTATTTTTGGTACAGAGCTTTGGAATACCCTTTGAATGATCATACTAGTTTACCCAAAAATTATTTTTACTTTGGCAGATGTTACTAAAGAAAAACACTATTTGAAAATCTTTAATAAAGTCAATATTTATGGGCGTATCGATCTAAAATTTGATGGGTACATAAAATCTAGCGAGTTCTATCAACACCCGAAATGACGTCGAGTTTCAGTCAAACCTGCGTCCGCCATTATGAAAACTAGCGACTCCCGTTTATAAGCCCCTAACTTTTAAGTAAATTTTATAATGAGATTTTACATGAACGTTAAGAAGGAACGCCTGTGTGCCAATTTTGACAAGGAACTGTCATCTGTCAAAGTTTAACAAATATCTTGCTATCACTTTCCTTCACAACACACTAAAAGTTCACATCCATAGCATTACAAATGTGACTGTCATTTACAAAAATAGATCAGATATCATTATAAGCCCGTGAGTTTAGAGCGAATCTTTACACTGTCAGGGAAAGAGGGGAAATTTGATGATAGTTTTGTTTTCCGAATGACATAGTTATTATTAAATAGCTTCGCATATCAAGATGCGGGTTTCACCTTTAAACTTCTCATAAAAATTGCCTTGCAAGTAGGGGGAAGTACCTTAGACCCCCAAAACTGTGGTTTTATTTATAAATTAGAATTATAAACTTTCGGGACTCCCTATATATGAAGGTCGGTCACATAATGAGTGCAACCATTAAACCACATCAGTTTAAACGACAGATGTCGACTTTTTTACGTTTTATAGGTGCAGTTTGCCAACAAACTTCGGTTTATCCGTTACCGGCGGTCTGGGTTAAACTTCAGTTTAATAGTTACCGAAAGATTCTAACCTCAAAATAGTTTTTATAAAATTATTTAAAATTTGTTTTTGGTAAAAAAACTGTAAATATTTAGTGAAATCGCTGTGATCGATGACTTGGAATTTATTTTTGATCAACTGGATACAGATGATGACGAAATTTAGAGGAGTACGACAATGTAGATTTTAAAAAGAGGTTTAGAATATCTAAAGTGACATGTGAAATTGTACACGAGGAAATTTGACAAAAGTTGGAACATCCCACAGACCAGTAAGTTTCATTCTCAAACCGAGCTCACACTGTATATCTTTCTGACAATCCTGAAAATTTTTTGTTGTGGCGTCTGGCTGTATGTCTGTCTGTAACCAATGCTGATATCTCAAAAACTATTTCACTGATTTTTATCAAATTTGGTGAACATGCTGTGTTTGGCTCTAGTTGGTGCCATTTTAAAGATACGGTAAAAATAATCAACCCATATATGCCAAGAAAATGTAGTCTTTTTAAACTAGAAAAGAACTTGTTATGCTCCTAATCCAACAGCTCTTCTTTTCTTCCTGGCCTTGGTTTGACTGCGACTTGTAAAATTTAGTAACTTGTTTACCAATGCTTTAATCCAAGGATTAAACTGAAGTTTAAACTATGGTATAATCTGGAGTTTTACCTTTGGTTGTAAAATTATCCCTAAGCTCTGATCGACAAACAATAAACAGCTGAAATTTATCTGGCAAGTCATTAGGAAAATAAAAATATTATAAAAACTCCCCTTTTCTCCCTCATTGTAAAGATTACCTCTAAAATCACAGGTTTATACTGATGTCTGATCTATTTTAGTAACGACACTCATATTTGTAATGCTATGGATGTGAACTTTTAGTATGTTGTTAAGGGGTGTGATAGACAAATATTTGTGAAACTTAGGTCACGTACGTTTAACATATGTCAGTCAAAATTGACATACAGTTGTCCTTTTAAAACCTTCATGTAAAATTTTATTACAAAATGTTTTTAACCTTAAATGAGAGACGCTATATGGTGATTGTATTACAGTAGTTTCTTTTCACCAAAATAATTATTTTGGTTAACAGACCTATTACGTTTACTTCAATTCCGGGGCGCCTCTTATTAAATGGTAAATCAAACATTTTTAGGTAAAGGTACCATATTAGAAATACGATTAAAGTTTTTAGTGCAATCAATCAAGTTTTAATGACTACTTGAAGGTATCTTTTTAATTTGATTGTAGCGTACAATAAAATTGTAAAGGCTTTTAAAAATGACAAATTTTGAACTAAGCAAACGACGGCATTGTACCAGTAAACAAAATCGTAAGTAATCACGAAAATTTTGATGGTATACAACTAGGTCACAATGTATAAGGTGAATTTAATAATTCGATGATACAGTAAAAATTAAACAATTAGAAAGATTTAAAAGTACTTTTGTTTGTGACGGTCTCCACATTATACCGATAGGAAAGTTTTTGTACTGAAAACTTTAAATTAAAAAGAAGAACATTTTTAATATACAATCCAGTTTTGGTTTAACAAAAATAAAACAAAACATAATAAACCAAAAACACGCTCGCATAAAAAATCAATCTCTACAACAAAACTTTTTATGGAAATGCCAACCCTTACGGGTACAAGACTGTCGACATCGGTAAACACAATAAAAAATCCATTATTCTCTTTCGGCATTTTTGAATTTCAAAGTTGGAAAGTCCGGCGGGCGTCCCTCGGGAAGCCAAAACGCCCACTGAAACTTTTCCACTAAATATTCAAAAGCTATCCCCAAAATCGCCAAAATTTTCAGCAGTATTTTCTTTTGGCGAACTGCTTTCAAAAAGTATGGACAATGAATGACAATGGAATCAAATTCTGTTTTGAGTCAGCCAACACCGCCTGAACTAAATCAACGGTGTTGAATCAGCAAATGGGCAAAGGATGCTTTTTGGCATTTATTGTTGATTTTAAATATTTAAAAGTCTTATTACTTTCTCAAGTTTTAAATTGATGGTGCTGCGTACGTTACCTCTTTTTAGGAGTTATATTACAGTGACCTTATACTTTTACAGGTTTTTTATTTATAACCTGCTGAAAGGTACAGGATTCTGTATTTACGGTCTTCTGCACTTTTCAATTTTGATGTTTTTGTTTCTCAGTTTATTTGACAGGTGGCGCACATAGGTACTACGCCTCCGCGGATTGCAAACTTTTTGTTTTAAATTCCAGAGGTGTGCATGGTGCCTGTGTAGCTTCAACTGCCAGGTACAATCCTATGACTCCCTGATGATTTCTAATAAGGATGAAACATGTCTGTAGGTGTCTGGATTCTCCATTAGACATTGGAGGCCTGGTCGTAATGAAGGTATCGTTTATCAGTCACATCGACGATTCACCTAAGAAACAGTTGTATTAGCACGGCAATCTCATCCGCTCTCAGCTTCTTTAGATGAAAGCATTATGTTTATTATTCGAATAGAAGAAGAATTTAGTTCTTCTTTTGTAGTTCTTTCTTTGTCGCCGTATCATCGCTTTTATAAGAAAGATAAAAAATTATTTTCTACTTTTAAGTGCATTTAATAAATATAAGTATATTTTGATAAAAATGTATTTTTTAATTGTTAGATTTGTACCCTAAATCGTCCATTTTGAATCCACCATATCGAAATTTTTAAATCTGATCAAAAATTCATATCCCCATCCCGAAAAACCCCTGTGTGCCAATTTTGATTTAAATCGAACAAACTAAATATTTTCCCCCCTCCACTTCCCTCGTTAGAGCGAAGCGTGTACGTAATAATACCATATTATTGTATTGTCGCCGGAACTATAAACGCATACCAAATTTGAACACACACCCTTAATTTTTAGATTTGTAACCTGAATCGTCCATTTTGAATCAGCCATATTGAAATTTTTAAATTTGATCAAAAATTCATAATCCTCCTTCTTAAAAACCCCTGTATGCTAATTTCGATTGAAATCGAACACACTAAATCCTTTTCCCCCTCCACTTGCCTCGTTAGAGGGAGATGGGCTGAGAATACCATATTGTTATATTTTCATCGGAACTATAAACGCATACCAAATTTGAACACAATCGGATGTCGACAATTCAGTTTAATTTAGTTAGCAAAATCTGATCAAAATTCGTATTCCTTATGCCCAAAAGCTCCCGTATACCAAGTGTGCTTAAAATCGGGCAAACTTGTGTTTTCCACCCTCCACTCCCCTCCTAGGGGAGGGACTCAAATACAATTTTCCGACAAAAAGACAAATTCAAGACCTCCTGGCAATACCCGAAGTTAAAACACTGGCATCTGATTGATTACATTATTATACGTTCCAGAGATCAAAGAAACCATCAAGACTGGTTTGATGAGCACGACAAAGAAATTCAAGACCTTATTGAGAGGAAGAGAAAACCCCATAATGCTTGGAAAAGCCACCCTAACTGTAACGAAAAGAAAAGGCAATATCAAGAAGCCAAAGCCGAAGTGCAAAGGCAAACACGTAGATTAAAAAACCAATGGTGGACAACAAAATCACATGAAGTGCAACATCTAGCTGAGTCCAACAACACCAGAGCCTTCTTTCAAGCTACTAAGATGATATATGGTCCCACTACACAAGGTATCAATCCCCTACGATCCAAAGATGGAACAAGGCTGCTTAAAGACAGATCCTCTATCAATTCACGATGGAAAGAAAACTTACAAGAACTACTCAACCGAGAGTCTCAGGTCGATAACGACATCTTCGACAAAATTCCGGAGAAAACTACACAAAAACACCTAAGTGAGATTCCGAGATTAGAGAAGGTCGAAAAGGCAATCACACAGCTAAAGAATAACAAGTCAGCAGGCACATATGGTATCGCTGCTGAACTCTACAAACAAGGGGGTAAGTAAAATATGGACCACTGAAACCATTTCTACCGAACTCAGAGACGCCTCTATAGTTACCATTTTCAAAAAAGGCGGCAAGGCCCAATGTGGAAATTACAGAGGTATATCTCCGCTTTCTGTTGCTGGAAAGATACTTGCACGGATACTATCAAACCGATTAATTCCGATTGCTGAATAATATCTGCCAGAGACACAGTGTGAATTTAGTCCCAATCAAGGCACAGCTGACATGATCTTTAGTGCCAGACAAATGCAAGAGAAATCTAGAGAACAAAATCGGCCCCTCTTCATGGCCTTCATAGACCTAGTCAAAGCTTTTGACTCGGTCAACAGAGAAGCTCTTGGGCATATAAAAATATATTCAAATTCTTAGACTACTACACGACAATATGAATGCAATAGTCCTTAGCAACGATGGACCAGGAGATTCATATCAGATTACGACAGGCGTTAAACAAGGGTGTGTTATTATGCCCACCCTATTCTCTATATTTTTAGGTGCCATGCTTAACCTTGTTGAGAAACATCTACCGCCGGGAGTGGAAATTCTATATAGATTCGACGGTGGTCTACTTAACCTAGGCAGACTGCAAGCAAAAACTAAGGTCTCGACGACCTCGGTAATCGAACTGCAGTACGCCGATGACAACGTCATTATGGCCGATACAGAGGAAGGTCTACAGCTGGTAATCAACGCATTTAACCAAGCCTACAAAAGCATTGGCCTAGAGGTCAATCTTGCCAAAACGCAAGTTCTTCACCAACCAGAACCAGGTACGAATCCCCAAGCTCCAAACATTTCCATAAATCGCCATCCTCTGCAGAACGTGGAACATTACCCATACCTTGGGAGCCATCTATCATCAAATGCAACTATTGACGCAGAAATACAGCATCGCCTAAAATGTGCTAGTGCAGCGTTGAGACAGCTTTCGGAGAGAGTCTTCAACAATCACGATGTCAATGCGGAGACCAAGCTTCGTGTCTACAAGACAGTTATAATACCAACTCTAACATACGGATGCGAAACGTGGACCACCTACAGAAGGCATATCAAATGACTAGAAAAATATCACCAAAGTTGTTTAAGACGAATCCTGAGAATCAATAAGTTTTTTAGAAGAAGCCAGAACAACTAGTATAGAAGCCCTTATCTTCAAGCACCAGCTTCATTGGACTGTTATCCGCATGCCCGAAACACGTCTCCCGAAGCAGATATTTTATGGACAACTGAAGGAGGGAAAGAGAAATCAAGGAGGTGAACAAAAAAGGTACAAGGACGTTCTCAAAGGCAATATGATGAAGGGTCACATCGATATAAAGAACTTCGAGACCACGGCGCGGCGTAGAGACGGAAAGAGAGAACGTAGAAAGGAGCGACAAAATGGAAGAATGGATGACCAACAACACCCGGCTGCTACCAGAGACTGGGTGTGCCAGGATTGTGGAAGGGTGTGCGGCTCAAGAATTGGCTTACATAGCCATCAAAAAACGCACAACAGATAGCGACGATGCAGAATAGAGGAAAATCATACTGCGTATCGAGTGATTGCCTATGATGATGATGAGGGGGGAGGGTTGCCTAATAATGACATATTATTGTATTGTCTCTGGAACTATAAATGCATGCAATTTGAAGGCAATTGAATAATGTGTATAAGTTAAATTGGTTAGCAAAAAATGATCAAAAATCGCACATCTTGAATCCGCCATATTGAATTTTCAAAATCTGATTAGAAATTCGTTATCTCCATTCCCAAGTGAGTTCGAGTAGGGGGGAGCTCTCAATTTCATTACACTATATTCTTGTATTTTCACTGCAACTGTATAAGTATGCCAAATTTGAAGTCGATCCGATGTCAGGAAGTTGGTTAAAATTAAGTTGCAAGATTCCACCCGAACAAACATATTTACATACATACAATGCAAGTTAAATAAAAGTTTGTAAAAACGCAAAAAATTGTTGATCAGGGTTGTGTCTAATAATTGGTTTTTGTTAAATTCTCAATCGATTTCTTTAATTTTACTTTAAAATCATTAGAATATGTCAAGAAAACAAACAATTGCTAGGATATTTATTTCTACAAAATCAACGTAAACCGTTTTTTGTATCTGTTTGTTTGTGTGTTCGGTATAAATTTCCCAATTCGTTTCAAAGTAACTTTACGTCAACCGATTTCAAAGATCTGGTATACAATATTATGAAATAAATAGGATGATAGGTTGGTGGTTGACGGGGTAAGAAAAGAAAAATAAACGTTAAAAGAACTAAAAATATAAAATACATTGATAGATAGTAGTAACAAAATAATAGTAATTAGTATAGTAACTACCACAATGTGTTGGGAAACTTACACAACAGTTCATATAATTTTCAATGCAACAAATTTGTTGGTGATTAAGCTAAATAATTCATACGCCCCACGTTTTTTTATGGTCCATTTTAAAAACGAGCTGTAATATTTTTATGGCTTGCAGAAATGCGAAATAAGTTACAGTATGAGAGCCCGGACGAATTACATACCTTGAATCCCGAATAAAAGGTTCTGTATTAAAAAAATATTTTCCTGAAACCATTATTTTCTTTAAACAAGAAAATGCGCACTTTTGGAACGTTTTCACAATGGGTACTAGTTTTACGTTAGATTTTTCTTGAGTAGTACTCAAAAAACCGCAAAAATATTTTTTTTCGATACAGAAATGTCAAAAATATACAGTATTTATAGCGATTCTAAAACACTATACTAATAACTATAGTTATCCTAAACACTCTTAACTCTTATCCTGAATCCTGATCCTGAATAAAATTAATGTAGAAAAAATATCGGTTTACTCGAGGATATAATTGCGTCGTTCTGAACATATTAAATTCCCTCCCTTTTCTTTGGATAAATTCAAGTTCAGGTGGTAGATTATTTTTAAAAAACGTTTGATTCAGAGAGCTTCAGATAACCATTTTAGCAGGTGTCAGTGGATTGTTATAAAATACGGGGGCTGTTTCGACAGTTCGGCAAATGAATGTTTTTCAACAGAATAAAAAATATTGTTCTAATTTTTTTAATTATTACAAAAGGCAGTAGAAAAATTAAATACATGCCTCTAGAGTAAAAAGCATTTCCTCCCTTTGATTTTAATGCCCTCCGCTACGCGTCGAGAGTCAAACCATCCGCGGGAGGAAATGCTGTATTTTCCTCCATTGGTCTGTAAATACTATAACAGAAGTTATCTCATAAACATCGATGCAAGTGAACCGGATACCTTTGTACCGCCCTCAAACACTTTGTTTGAGTTTTCGATAAGCCCTTTTGTGGTTACTGTGGATGTCGCAAATATTTTGGCTACTAGAGGAAGGATAACTCCGTAATTTAAAAAAGTATTAAAGGCAAGTATGGTTTTTTTGATTCAATATATTTTTTTAGTCCGTTTTAAAAATGCAGTATATTATTTTTCTATTTTTTATTAATTTTTCGGCTTGTAGAAATGCGAAAGTTGATTGGTTTTTCGCAAAAACCCGATTATGCCGATACTCTTTTATCCAACTTACAGTTTCCTTTTCCTAAATTTCAAAAGTTATCTAATAAACACCGATGCTAGTGAACAGGATATACGGTATAGAGTGACAAAAGTTTGGACTACATGTATCCGCCCTCAAAGACTTTGTTTGAGTTTTCGGTAAGCCCTTTTCTGGTTACTGTGGATGTTGGAAATGAGTTTTATAGACTTATTTTCTGACTGGCTGGTAGAAGGATAACTCCGTAATTTCAAAGGGATGATTTGTTTAATTCAATACTTTTTAGTCCGTTTTAAAAATGGGCTATAATATATTTTTTTAATAATAATTTTTTATTGTACTTTTCGGCTTGTAGAATAGCAAAAAGTTAAAATATCGATTCGTTTCTAAAAAACACCCGATATGTCGATACTCCTTCATTTAACTTTCATGCACAGCGATGCAAGTGATATACGGTATAAAGTGACAAAAGTTTGGACTACATGTATTTGCCCTCGAAGACTTTGTTTGAGTTTTCGCTAAGCCCAATGGGGCTCCTAGGGGGGGGGCGGTTGCCCCTCCCCCCATCTGCTCCAGAAAAAAGTAGACAACAAATATGCATGACCTACTTACCGCAGAAACCACGATTTTGGAAATACAGAAGTGAAGAACAGTATTATAGAGTTTCTATTTATAAACAAGTTTTAGAGAAAATTATTTCGGACATAAAATCAAGATTCAATAACGAGACTCTAAGTATTTTTGACCTAAACATATTCACACCAAGTTTTATACAACGTGAAGCCAAAATCAACGCAAAACTAATAAATGTCGTTTCCAAATACTATAAACTGCTTGAATAATCCAAAACACAAATTTTTGAACTTTTAATGGGAGAAATCAGTATTTGGAAACAATATTGACAATGAATAAGGGTGACGATATTTTTACGTTGATAAAAACATTCTTTGATGTTTGTCAGTAAGTAATGCTTTGTCAGAAAGAAGCTTCTCCTACCTCAGAAGATTGAAAACATAAGTACTTAAAAACACTATGACGGAAATTCGTCTGTGGGGCTTAGCGTTGCTGCATATCAACAGACACATATTGAAATTGACATTGAGCGAGTTATTGACCGGTTTGCCCAAAAAAAAACCGAAAACGAACTTTTTTTTGAGATAGGCATCTTATATTTAAGATATTGCAATATAAAAGGTAATTTTTTAACTTAAAAAGCTTTTTAGACCTCAAAAAAAAGTATTTAGCTATTAGGTTTTGTTTGTGGTTTATTTTTTATGTATGTTTTCTATAACTGAAAAAAATTATACGCAGTTACTCAAGCGCGGATTTCAGGGGGGTAGGGGGGTAATTATCCCCCCACCCTACATTTAAATTTTTTACGAAAACATTTAGAAAATCAAAAATAGGATCTAAATTGCGGCGCAATAACACCTTTGATATTTATGGTATTCGTGTAATGGCATTTTCCAACCATTCAACCATTGATATATTTACAATTTTAGTTTAATTTTAAATAAAAAAAATGTATTTTTTTAGTGTAATTTTCTTGAAAATTTTCGCCTGCGGCGCTAAGATACCGTTGATATTTACGATTTTAGTTTAATTTGACTCAAAAATTGCATTTTTAGTGTAATTTTCTCAAAAATTTTCGGCGTATTTAAACATTTTTTAAAATAAAAATGTATCAAATAAACCACTTAAAATCTGAGTACCCCCCCTTAGGAGAGGCCAAATCCGCGTAGTTACTAAGTTTTGTTTGTATATTGATATTTTCCTCATAAAAACTATCCTTTATTCTATTTTTTTTTTTCATATCGAAACCGCCCCCCCCCCTTTTCAAATGGTTGGGACCGCCACTGCTAAGCCCTATGTTTTTTTGATTGGCCAAGAGCAAGTGCTGTTTGGCTTGACTTGCGATAAATTGAATTATAATTTTCCAGGGATTAATTTTTAATCACTGAGGGATTCAATTTATTTTTCATCCCTCAGGGATTTTTTTTTATTCCCTTAGGGATTAAAACTATCACTGTAATTCCCTAAAAAGAGAGATTAAACGTACCTATTTAATCCCCAAAGTGCATGAAATCTGTTTTATCCAGGGTTCCAGAGAAATTTGATGAGCGAGGTGTTGTCTGCTGAGGTAAACTTGAGACGGATTGTTACGGGATAAAAATAATACAAACCTTTATTAGGAGTATAGGTAGTTTATGTTTTAGTTTATTTAGGTAGACGTTTTAAAACGTAATAGTATTTTATAAAACAAAAATTTGATTTTTTTTTTTTAATTACCTACATCCCTTGCGTAAAATCTTTAGAAAGGGCTAAAGATGATCCAAAAAATGGGTTTAGAATAACTCTTTAGTTTTTTTTGTGTTCTTGTATTACAATAAAAAAAATAGTTAAAATGCTTTTCTTATTATTTTATAGGTCCGCCTTAATAATGCTTCAGGCTGTTCATTTCATTTAAAATGCACAACAAAATGTAATTTTCCTCACCCTTTCGTCTCATTTTTACCCAAAAAGCAGGCTAAATATCAGACACAGTTTTTATTTTTTTGATTGATTAGATTTAATGTTCACGCTTTATTCATCACAGCCTCTATAGAATGGTTATTTTTTGAAATTTTAAATTTGAGAAAAACATTTTGAAACATAAAAGTTGCTCATTTTTACACATGACCTTATGTACCTCTAGATAGACATTTGATGTAATTGTATTTTTTTTTTGGTGTTGACCAGATACCAAGAATCCAATTTTTAGAATTTTTGTATGCCTGTTTGTTTGTTCTACTAACTACGGAACGGATTTTTATGAAAGTGTCACTAGTGAATTCCGGAGTAGGATATAGACTTTATTTAATCAAAATCGATCACAACAAACAAAAATTATGACTATTTAAATCGAAAAAAGCGCAGAAAAAGCGGGTATTCGACTGGATGAAAGGATGTTAAGCAGGTCACAATGAGTTAAGCGGGCAATAGCTAGTATCAAAATAAAATAGGTGTGTAAAAACGATTATTTAAAATATAAAATAAATAAAATTTGCACTGTGTATATTAACAAAAAGTATAGATTTTAAGATACGTGTGAGATATGCTTAAGAATCTGCTGTAAGTTACTCTTATCTGAATTATTTTAGCCTCTAAACTGTTGATACCTTTTGTAATCTCCTCAAGTTTCAATTATTGTAAAGTCAAGGAGCTGCCTGTGGTTGCCCACCCTCTCAAAAGAGCACTTTTACCCCTGTTGTTGATAATTGCCCGTAGAACAGTAAAGACAGAAAGGATGTCTAGTCTGTAAATTCGGTCGTTAAAGAGGGCATGAAATGCAAGTGAAGGGATGTTCAAAGAATGTCAAACCTTTGTCATGAATTTAATAAGACGCATCCTTACTGGCGAAAATGGGTCGGAAAATCAAATAAATAGGGCGCAGCAGTAATAGTATACACCAAGGATAAAAGCGGAACTTTTTATCCCGAGGCGAAAAGTTTGTAACTCAAGCGCAGCAGGAATAAAAAGTGACCCTTTGTCCATAAATTTCCCTAAAATGAGAAAACTTTTTATTCCTAAATTGCGATGTAGTACATACTACATCTAGGGACTAAAGTGACATTATTTATCCCGAGGCGAAAAATGTGAGATCTCAGTGAAGCACTTTAGAGTCGCCTCAGTGAAGCACTTTGGATTTTCGTTTTTATGACTTTTTTCCAAAAAGGTAATTTTTTTTATTTTCATTTCTAAAATTTTATTTTACTTTTTAAAATTTTATTTTTGTCCCTAAAATTTTATTTAAATCCCTAGGGACTATAAATTTTGCAAATGAGGGACTAAAATGTATTTTTTCTCCCTAAAGTGCAAAAACTATTCTATTTAGCAACTAACTTTTTATTTTCTTGTTTTGATTTCAAATAAAATTAAATAAAATTCACTTATAAGACACTCTGTCTAATAGCACTCATCCCTTGTCTTCACAAAATTCTTGAAAATTAAATAGCTTTAGCTCTTGCTGTTGTCCAAAACTATTATGTATGATAGCGTAATTCGCCATTATACCTTAGCTGGGAATTTCGTCTCTTTGTTGACTTGAGCCCTTTTGTGTCCTTCCGACACGTCTAGGGCTTTTGTTTGTCTGTCCTGGACCCCCTAAAAGTCGAGTTCCGTCTGCGAAACACGTTGTATTAGGGATGTCGGATTTACTTAGGTTAGGTTGGATAGATCATCATAAATAAAAATTTATTAAAAAAGAAACGTTTTTATATCATATTATAATTTATTAAAAAACAAAGTAAAACATTTAAAAACCACGCAAGTGTTAACAGTGGGAAGTTTCTTTTGCAAATAGCAATTAATCGCGGAAGTTATTCAAAGCAAGGGTTGTGGCCAACATGATTATGTTCCGTCCTTAGCCACTGGCTTGAAAAAAAAACAAATTTGGCGATAGAAAATAAGGTTAATTTCCAGCGTCTTACGAAAAAAGCTATAAAATTTTTGCAAATTTTATAGCATTTGATAAAGAGGAAAATAGAAGCGAGCGACAAGAAGTGAAGCTGTGTATCAGGCAGTACTCACTTTTTCTGACCATGGCACTCTATACTGGAATATTTATAGACTATTTATAGAAGAACGATAAAGCTGATACTACACATTGAAGCATAAAATCGAAATTTTATGGAAAAGTTACGATGGCACACGTAAAAGACAATGACCGTCTTTAACCATATAAAGTGGCAGTAGGAGGTTCACGGACCCACCATTCTCAAAACTCTTTTCAAATTTGTAAACCCAATGGCATTTTCAATATATATACAGGGTGTTGAAAATTCGATGACCACCATGGGGATCTCCTAAACGGTAGGAGATACGAAAAGGTTTAAATTAGGGCAAAGTTGCGCAATTTTATGCTTTGCACAAAACTAAAAAAAAGTTTACAAATTCCGGATAGTTCCAGAGATAGGCAGAAAAAACCGAAATCTTAATTTTTAGTTTTTATTTTTCTGCGTCCTTATTCTTAAAGGTGTCCAAAATCGCTTAAAACTTTTTACAGGCGATTTTTTAGGATGTATCTAGTGAGAGGTCCGTTTTTGAGAATTGACATTTCAGTGTAACAGGAGCACTGTCAAGTTCATTTTTTCTTGTGGACACATCCTTGTTTTCTCCTGTCATTTGGTTTATAAAGGATGACAGATAAAATTTTGCAAGCTTATTTTGAAAATTCAATTGACGTGTTAGGTTTATTGACCATCATTAGCCCAAATTTAATTTTTGCTTTTAACTTACTCAAGATATTTTGGAGTTTTTTTTTACATTTTGTTATAACAAAATAACTTTACTTAGCATTTTATCGTTTTTTTCTTTGTTTTTTAAACTTTGAATTTGCCCTGACGATGGTCAAATAACTCAAAACGTCAGGTACTTGTCAAAATGAGGTTTTAAAATCTCTGTCATTCTTTATGAACCAAACGTAAGGAGAAAAAAAGCATGTGTCCATAAGAAAAAATGAACTTGACATTGCTCCTGTCACACTGAAATGTCAAATCTCGAAAACGGACCTCTCATTAGGTAGATCTTAAAAAAAGTGCCTGTAGAAAGTTTTTTGACAGCTTTAAGAATAAGGGCGCAGAAAAACTAAAAATAAATATTTCGGTTTTTTTCGCCTATCTCCGGAACTACCCGGAATTTGTAAACTTTTTTTTGGTTTTGAGCAAAGCATCAAATTGCGCAACTTTGCCCTAATTTAAACCTTTTCGTATCTCCTACCGTTTAGGAGATCCCCATGGTGAGCATAGAATTTGGAACACCCTGTATACAGGAATTCAAGATGCGGCCTATATCAAAAATAGATATTAAATCTCAAACATCGGTTACAAAGCCATATTCGTTTCAAGCACATCGATGTAACATTTTAAAAGTGTCGGTCAAGAAAAAGGAAGTTTGAAAGGAGTTTTCCTGTAAAATCACGCTTATTAAGAAAAAATTAACTTGTCTGAATAACTATAACTTTTTGAAAAGAACAGGTTTGAAAATTCATAAAACTAGTGTTAAAACTGCCATTAACTACCACCCAAAATGTGTGTGGATTAAATAGCATTTTTGCCCCCCCCCCCCTAGGAAAAACTTTTTGTACAACACTGTATTCAATCTAAAACGTTATTTATACAGTAACATTCAGCATTTTGAGCAGCCAACTTGGATTTTTAGTAAATGTCAGTTTTGAAATTTGTAGGTCTGTTCTTTTAAAAAAATATCTAAGTTTATTAAAATTGGTAAATTAAAAAAAAAGTTATTGCTACTTAAACAAGAAAATGTTTTTTTTTAATAAGCTTGAGGCAAGCTCTAGCTTATTTAAACATTTCAAACGTCGAATTTTTAAATTGTTAGGTTGATTATTTAAACATTTCAAACATCGAATTTTAAAATTGTTAGGAGAAAGAGTGTGTACGTCAGTCATATTGGAATTTTAGGAAATGTCAAATTTGACATTGGATCTATAAATATTGATGCCTTTTCTTTCTAAAAAGCTTAATATTCTGAAAATCGGACAGCTTCTCGCTTAGTTAAAATCATTTTTACAAAAATCGGTTTTTTGGCACACCCTATTACTGGGTTAGCTCGTTTACGATATATGATATTGTGTTGCCTTCGTCTGCGCCAGCCTTCTCTATCATTAATGAATGAATACTTTATTCAAAACCTAAACTAAAAAATAATTACAATTAATATAAAATCTGATTAAATAAATAAAATTTCATTAAATAAATAAATAAATAAAAATAAAATAAAATAAAAATTTAAGGAATATGAATAAAGTAGGAAGGGATTGCTACTAAGGCAGTATTTCTGCCAGCGCGTAGCTTTTCCCACTTTCTTCAATATATATTCTTAGCACAATATAAATATGTTATTTATGCTTAATGGCTACTATACCTACTAATGCTAGATAATTTCTTAAGATTTAGTTATATATGTAAAAAAGGTCGAAAAGAAAAAAGAACTTAAATGGATTTATTTTAGTCGAATTAGAATTAGAATAGGTGACTGCTTGTTAAATGCCTACTTACTTATAATAATATATTTTAAGTTTTTTGGTATTTTTGAATAGTTTCCTTTACGGAAAACAGGATTTAAGGCTTAATTAATTGATGTTATAGATGTCTTGAAAAAGTTGATCTGTTGAATACAATTGATTTTTTTGCAAAATTATTTGTATATATCTTTTTTGGAGTACTTCTAAATTGTTGAGAGACGCGTCGTAACTACTTCCCCAGATGAGTATCCCATACTCAAGTATTGATTCAAAGATTGCATGATATATCGTTTTTTTAAGGTTTGAGATATTTAGGATGTTACGAAGTTTTTTGAACATAAAATTTATTTTTCATAAGCCCAAATACTTAAGGCTGTCAACTACCTCAATATTTTCAGAGCAATAATAATCTTGATCGTTATTAAACTCGTGTATAATCAGGCTTTTAAAATTAGAGTTTGTCCTTAATAAAAAAGCACAATTTAAGCTAAGGATATTTAGGTTAAGCCAGTTTTTTACCCACTTAAGAGCTTGTTCGCCTTTATTTTTTACTTCTTCCCAAGATGATTCTTTTATAAACAATCCTTTATCATTAGCTAATGCTAACGAAAGAAAATCCTGGTCATGGTCCAGAAGGTTATTTATGTAAAGTAGAAAAAATATCGGTCCACGTACTGTGCCCTGAGGTACACCACACTTTACGACATATTCAGAGCTTACTGCTTTACCTACTGTGACCGTTTGTGTTCGATTTGTAAGGTAGTTTTCTATTAATTGAAACATGACCCCTCTGAAACCCAAACAATGAAGTTTTCTGAACAATAGGGCATCAGCTACTGTATCAAATGCCTTTTTAAGGTCTGGAAAAACTCCGGCGCAAGGACCAGAATCATACAAATCATATGCCAAAACTTTCTTAATATCTTTTGCTTCCATAGATTTTCTTATGCCCTCATTCCATGATCTACGAGGGCGGCCTCTCTTATTTCTTGCTGGTGATGTAAACAATCTCTTGGGTCACCTTGACTCCTTCATCTTTAACAGATGTCGAAACCACTTTAGACCTTTTTTTTCTATTTTATATACTGTCTTTGTGGCGTTCATTGTATTTTATTTCCAATAAAAGCATATTTGATTATTTGAAAACTACCCAACGCGGGTGTTTTTTAATTTTTCGAGAAAAGTAGGAATTAGTCGTATTTGAAGTTATTTAAACCTTGTTAAGTTTCTGATTTGCGCTTATACTTTGTGATTTGCCTTACTTACTTTTTCTGGCCTTGTATTCGAGTAATTAAAGTTTCTAGACGCAAAATACTTTGAAAAACAGGCTGCTCACTTTTACCGAACCGAAATCATCTCAAAAAACCACCATAAGCAAAAACAGATAAATTCAGAACGAACCTGTTCTGAACGAGATGTGGACACTTAAATAAAGTTTTTCATTACCAATAACCTGAAAGTATTATTTCAAATTCATTAGTTTTTGTATTTAAAGTCAGCCGTCATATGTCATATTAAAACTGGTCTGGAGAATTTGGAATGAACAACAGCGTTTCACTATTATGCCAACATACTAAATGGTACAAAATATATTGCAAATAAGGTTTTTCCTAAGCAAAAGTTCCAAGCAAAACATACTAAAATATTTATTAAAACCTTTTTTTGATCATGCTGCTGCTCAACATGTTTTTCCCCAAAGAGTATACAAGCAAGAAGTGGTAAACAAACTGTAAAGAAGGTTTCGGAAATTCCGAAAAGGTTGATGCATAAGAAACGAGCGTTTCGGAAACGCAATTTTCCGGGTTTTCTTTCGAGAAAGGAAACAAGTCCAAATCCATTTTATCCAATCAACTAAACCTACGGGGAAGGCTGTTTTCTAACTTGCATTAAATTTGTTTCAAAAATATTTAAGTGACCACAGAAAAAAAATTGAAAATTTAAATGATTTCAGAGTGATAAAAATAGGATTTACACAAGGAAGTGTATTAGGATAACTATTATTTAATATTCACATTAACTTAATTTTTAGTATTGAGGTTCCTGGAAAAGTTGTTGCTTATGCAGATACTACTATCGCACTTTGTTGCTTAAGCATGAAAAGAGGTAAAACAAAAAATAATTTTAGGGTTAAACAAAATAAAGTGGTTTTCACAAACTATATCACTTTTTCAATAACTGAAGCAAGAAGATCAAACTTTAGTTCAGTTTTATTTGATGACCAGAAAATACCAAACCACCAAAGAAGTTGATAATAGAAAATGTTTAAAGAAAAGTATTAAATAAAATAAATTAAAATCGGATATACATCATACTTACGCAATATTTTTAACTTAACGAACAGGGCCCGACCCCATACAGTTATGCAGTGCAACCCTTATAATAGTTCTGCTACAATACGACTTATTTGTGCAACTCGTAAATATTTTTTTTATACCTTTATCAGAAACATGATTTTAGTAACTGCCTGCAGATAACTAAAGCATGGCTTTTCTGGTTACCAATGCAAAAAAAAATTTTTTCACACGGGTGCAAAAAAAGATTATTGTCCGTTTTTTTTTATCCAAAATTAAAGAGAAATAGCGGAATATAGTAATATTGACAAAATCTATTTATTCTTGGCTAAAAATTAAGCCATTTCTGCCAGTTTTCACCAAGTATTTACGAAAAAATCATTTAAAAACATCGTCAAAATATCAAACTGTCAAAGACTAAAATGTCGCAACAATGAACGACACCGATTAAAAGGTACATCGCTTTGGAAACCATTGTTATTTCATTTACCAGCGCTTCATAAATCGCTGCCTTTGATTTATAGCGTAAAGATGGTGTGTTGCAGGAAGTGCTGTTCGTTCAAGATTTTTAAAAGTATTTTTCTGTTTTTCCTGGATTTTTTGATATAGGTATTAAAAAAAATAGTGTTAAGATCTCGCGCTTAAACTGAGCTTTTTTACTCGCGTTAAAAACGCTTATAAAAAAAAGCACTATTTTAGCCACTAGTTGTGAAAACTACTATTTTACATAAATCATTCAAAAGGATAGTAAGGTATTTTGTTTAAAAACTAAAAATTTCATTCGATTCACAGATCAATAAGCGGCACAGGAATAGCCATGCAATAACCTCCTTAAAAACTTAGTTCAAAGATAGCTACTTCAAAATTTCTTTGAGCATATCCCTTACATTTTAGGGTCCATTTATTTCTTAGTAGCTAAAAGGAATGTTTGGCCTTTTCTCGGTTTTTTTTTAAGTATTTACAAAAACATTATTTCTGAAATTAGAGAAATTAACAAACTGTCAGAGGTTCATAGGGCCAACAATGTGTGTTGATTTATAGTATGAAAATGCCGATCTGTCAGAGGATGTTTTATTGTAAGTTTTTCTTGCTTTTTTAAAAATATTTCTTGATAAAGGTATATAAAAATTATTTTTACAACTCGCGGCAAAACTGCTTTTTTTTTGGCGTTTTTAAATCACTCACTGCGCACCTTATTTAAACCAACGCTTGTAAAAAACACTACCGTTGCTACTTGTCGTAAAACTATTTTAATTTAATTTGGTATTATCGAATTTAAAAAATAAGGAACTTCGTTTTTGTAGTATCGGTTCAGTAATCCCTTGCAACCGACTTAAAAATTTTAAACCTCACCTTAAATTTTAATGAACAACTGCAATGAATGAGAAACCAATGAAAAGAAGGTTATATTCCAATGCAAAAAAAAGAGGCTGAACAATATTTTTCTTAAATAGATACCAATAATTTTTAATTTACCTAGTTTTTTTTATCAAAAGTAATAATTAAAAACTTTCTTAAAAAAAGTTTTTAATTAAAAGAGACTGGGATAAATCGGTGTTTGCAAACTTTGTTTTAAAACTATGTTCATTAACAGCATTTTCGAATCATTTCACGTAAAACTGCCCTTCTTTTAAGAAAAATCTTAAGTAATTAAGTAAATGAAAGGGTTTTTGATTAAAAAGGATGTTTTTATTTTAATTACAAAAAACTGCTAAAATTGCGTAAACTTGAGAATATGGAGTGAGACAAGTGTAGTAAGGGAGGTTAAAACGCCCCTAGGGGAAATAATTTTGTATTTAAAATTTGTATTAAACACCAGATACTTCACGAATTAAAGCATTCTTAACGAGTGTACCAATTTTATTTAAAAAATAGCACTAGAAATAAATGGATAAATAAATGCGACAAGCATCCGATCATTGCTTTTTGCCGGTCGTTCTTAAAACCTCTCAGCAGTTTCAACTTGGCACCGAAAGCTAAATTTCCGTCGAGGATCCTCCATTTTCTGACCTTAGAAACCAAGATGGCGGCTGTCAAAATTAGGATTCCTACATTTTTGAAAAAATCGAGTGAAGATTAGCCGAATTATAGTAACGATTAGAGGACCTGTATACGATTTTTGACAGTTATAGGTTTACCAGAGGTGAGCAACTGGATTTGACAGTTGTTAGAGAAATGTTTGAAATTGTTTGTTGGCAATGATAGTCGGTAACCCCTGACAATAAATAACTTTGTCACTGTCAGATTTTTTATTAAGAAACGTCAGGTTTAAAAATGGAATTTTGCTATATCAAAAATTGTAAAAATACGTGCCTCGACGAATTTGTATGGTTCCATTGTCCAACGGAGAAAGAAACTCAGGAAAAGTGAAAAGAAAACATGCATTTGCCAAGCTGCAAAATTAATAAAAATAGCCGAATTTGCGAGCTAAGTGAGCCTTAGTTACAACCATACATTTTCTTGTAAGAAAAACAGTAGCAAAAATATAGATCATAGGAGTCTTTATATTTTATATTTACTGTTTGCTTTTGTTTTTTTTTCTCAAAGCTTCACATATTTTACTAAACAAAAAAAATCAATCTTACAAAAACTGTCTGGGGAAATTATAAAAAGAGATAACAAAACATCAGTCCATTTCATAAAATGCGTTTTACATACAAATATGAAAAAACTAGAAAGAGAGGGCAATATGAGTTGACCACCTCTGATAAAACAACAACTGTCAAATGTATAGAGGGCCTCTAGTAACGATATCCCACTTAATACGAAAATATAAAAAAAAGTTGACATGTGTCACTAAACACAAAATAGTGGCCAGATTTCAAAAATTTAGTTTTTCTTTATTTTTTTTTACTATTTAAGTAAATATCTTTTTTAGTACCTCATATTAAAGCTACTAATCAGCTTTAGCTCGATCTCGCAATAAAGGAAAATAGGGTACATAAAAGGTTAAAAAGATGGTGCCTAATATGTCAAAAATACAAGAATAAAAAAGAGACTTTTACAAAACAGAAAACTATTGGATTTTTGGTCTCCTCCACCACCACCACCACTGACTAGTTTCAGACACAGTCCATCCACCAGTCGCGCTTTTTATACTATGACGAATCGATACCAAAAAAACGAACTTTACAAAATACACCGAAGTGCTACAAGAATACATACCGGGTGCGACTTGGAGACTAGACACAGACACGTACTTCACCCTTGTTAGGGGTCAGTGTGACATAAATTTTTATAGTCGAATAATATGAAGGATCAAATCAACAAGTTTTTTAGACAAAACATAACCTCACTTTCCAAAGAATAAAAACCAGATTTTTAAGTTGCCAAAATCAAACGCCCCAGGTTTTGCTAATGGGCATTATAACTACACTGCTAACCTTAAATCACTCCGAATAACCCCTTATATTACGCTTTCATATCAATAAAATGCACCAGAGTGAAACAATATGATGCCAGAGATACTTTATGGATGAAAAATGAATATGCCTATTAAAGCGGCCATGATATTCGTTTTTACTTGTACACCGAACATAACAAAGAAAACGCGATGCAGACCAATATGCCTGACGGAGACATAGACTGGTGAGCGAAGTCACCCAAAAAAATAATGATTGAATGAAAATCTATTTAGACGTTTAAAAATGTAGGACGGGCTTTAAATTTTTCATATTTTTCATTACAAGCTTTTATTTAACTTCACCTCTATGTATACAGACCGCTTCAAGCTACTGCGAACATAGGGCGGAAGAAGTCTAATTTTCCAGTGTACGTACATGCAGAGACACCGCACGCCTATCAGTGAAGCAACCAACACTCAGGCTTCCGATCGCCATTCGCTGCCGTTCGCCTTGTATTTAGTACGCCTCTAACAACGGTGTTGTGTGGAGCGTAGTCAATGAAACCGGAATTTGGTCAATAAATACGCAAATTTTTATAACGTAATTTTCTTATTTTTTGTCACTGATAAATAAGAGCGTTTTATTGTCAACTGCTCAGATTTATCAGTGACGACGTGTTACAATGAAAATAATAAGGAGAAACAAAATAAAAGCAAGTTCTCAAAATAAAATAATACATTCTAAAAACCAAAAAGATTCTCCCAGTCAGAAAAAAATTAAAGCAAATGTTCGAAAAGTCCTCCTTGCTCGGCTAGACAATATCCGAGCCTACTATAAAAACCCCTTCTAACGTTTCCAAGCATGTTAGGGGTGATAATTTGAAAAGCTTCTTCAAAAACAGATAGAAGTCATTAGGAGCAAGATCGGGAGATCGAGCTGGCCATAAAATAGTTCCCCGTGTACTTATAACCCGATTAGGAAATACATTATCAAGATATTCCCTAACAAGGCCAACATTGTGAGCGGAACAACCATATTGTTGAAACCATGTTTCACCAAATCTTACATCTAACAACTGCCTAGCAGTTGGAATAATGTGCTGCTGCAGTAGATCCAAGTATCTAGAACCATTCAAATTGCAATTGCCGTTAATAAAAAATGGCCCAATTACGTGTTCCCCTACAATACCCCCCCCCAAACATTTAGTTTTTGGGGATACTGTGTTCTTACGTCAAAATACAAATGCAAATTTTCCCTCGACCAATATCGAACGTGTGTTGGGTTATGACGACTTGACCATTTGACCATCTGCACTTTTTCGGCAACTTCGTAGACATCCATTTTTAGTTTTAAAAATGTATTATTTCAATTAAGAACTTACCCATCTGTTTCTCGAGCAAGGCAGAAATAAAACAAAATAATAAAAACAAAATGAATTTCCAAAAGATAACACTGCGTGCTTCGAATCCACCTCGGTCGTACGGCACGGAGAGTAAATTGGACTTGATTCCCCCTATGTTCGCAGTAACTTGAAGCGGTCTGTATGTATGTTTATACGTTCGGGTCAAATCTTGCAACCCAATTTTGACTATTATTAGGCACCCCCTGGAGAGAGGAAAACGCCTAAGATTGTCCGATTTCAACGCGAATGCGAATTTTTGATCAGATTTTGAAAAGTCAATATGACGGATTCAAGAGGGACGATTGTCTTCAAATTTGGTAAACGGTTAAAGTTCCGGGAAGAATACAATAACCCCCCTACGAGGGGAGTAGAGAGGGAAAACACCTAAGTTTGTTCGATGTCAACCAAAATTGGTATACGAAGGTTTTTGGGGATTAGGAATACGAATTTTTGATCCGAATTCAAAATCGCGGATTCAAGATGGACGATTTTTGGCCACCAATTTTAACTGACTTATACACATCAGATTGTCTTTAAATTTGGTATGCGTTTATAGTTCCGCTAATAATACAATAATATAGTATTATTAGGCATCTCCCTCCCACCTCTACGAGGGGAGTTGAGGGGGAAAAACCTGGTATTCTTAGGCACCCGCCGCCCCCCCCCCCTACGAGGACAGAGGAAGGGGAAAAACATCTAAGTTCTCCGATTTCAACCAAAATTGGTATGCGGGGGTTTCTGGGGATAAGCAATACGATTTTTTTTTATTAGGCACCCCCTGGAAAGAGGAAAACGCCTAAGATTGTCCGATTTCAACGCGAATGCGAATTTTTGATCAGATTTTGAAAAGTCGATATGACGGATTCAAGAGGGACGATTGTCTTCAAATTTGGTAAACGGTTAAAGTTCTGGTAACAATACAATAACCCCCCTACGAGGGGAGTAGAGAGGGAAAACACCTAAGTTTGTTCGATGTCAACCAAAATTGGTATACGAAGGTTTTTGGGGATTAGGAATACGAATTTTTGATCAGAATTCAATATGGCGGATTCAAGATGGACGATTTTTGGCCACCAATTTTAACTGACTTATACACATCCGATTGTCTTTAAATTTGGTATGCGTTTATAGTTCCGCTAATAATACAATAATATAGTATTATTAGGCATCTCCCTCCTCCCTCTACGAGGGGAGTTGAGGGGGGAAAACATCTAAGTTTCTCCGATGTCAACCAAAATTGGTATGCGGGGGTTTCTGGTGATAAGCAATACGAATTTTTGATCAGCTTTTAAAAATTCAATATGGCGAATTCAAGATAAACGATTTTCGGTCATGTTTTGCTAACAAATTTTAACTGACTTATACACATCCGATTGTCTTCAAATTTGGTATGCGTTTAGAGTTCCGGTGACAATACAATAATATGGTATTATCAGGTACCCGCCTCCCCCTAACGAGGGAAGTGGAGGGGGAAAAATTTAGTTTGTTCGATTTCAAATTTTTATGAATTATGAATTATTGATCAGGTTTGAAAATTATATGGCCGATTTAAAATGGACGATTTAGAAGATTATAGTGTTATTGATTATATTATGATTGTTCGCAAGAATCTGAATTCACTATAAAGCAGAGAAATGTAAGGGTAAGTAAATTCAACCCAACTCGACCCAGGCTACCCTAATATTTCTCTGATATATGGATGGACGTTGTTAGTTTTATTATGCGGGCATCGCTTTTATTGAAATGGTAATTGAAAAGCTCTTTTTATATAAAATCATTTTTTAATTTTTAGATTTCTAACCTAAATCGTATATTTTGAATCCCCCATACTGAAATTTTTAAACCTTATCCAAAATTCATAATCCCCTTCTCTAAAAACCCCTGCATGCCAATTTTAGCTAAAATCGAACAAATTAAATCTTTTTCCCACTCTACTGAGGTGGGTACCTAATAATACCATATTATTGTATTTTCACCAAAACTATAAATGCATACGAAATTTGAAGACAATCGGATCTGTATAAGTCAGTTAAAATTGGATAGCAAAACATGGCCAAAAATCGTCCACTTTGAATCCGCCATATTGAATTCTCAAAATCTGATCAAAAATTCGTATTCCTTATCCCCAAAAAAGCCCCATATACCAATTTTGGTTAACATCGGACAAACTAATGTGTTTTCCCCTCCACTCCCCTCGTAGGAGAATCGGATGTGTATAAGTCACTTAAAATTGATTAGCCAAACATGAACAAAAATCTGATTAAAAATTCAAATTTCTTATCTCCAAATTTCCCCCCCTCAGGGGGGGGGGGTAACGCCTAAAATTGTCCGATTTCAACCAAAATTGGTATACGGGGGTTTTTGGGGATAAGGAATTCGAATTTATGATCAGATTTTGAAAATTCAATTTTGAAGATAGGCGATTATTGGTCATGTTTTGCTAACCAATTTTAACTGACTTATACACATCCGATAGTCTTCAAATATGAATGATCGGATTTTGAAAATTCAGTATGTCGGATTCGAGATGGACGATTTTGATCATGTTTTGCTAACCAATTTTAACTGACAAAAAGAAGTTAAAAAACCACCGAATCAGTTACTTCAACCGAAAACAAACTAAAAACAAAATATCAAACCACTGATGAGCCCACGCTGGTTGCCTAGAAACATCATTTGATCGGTTCTCTTTTCGCTTTGATCCTTTTTGTGTGCCATTCAAGTTTGAATTTTCGTTTTTCCAACCAAGATCTTTTGATATTTTTTTTAGTTTGTTTTCGGTTGAAGTTGAAGAAATTGGTTAGCAAAACATTACCAAAAATCGTCCACCTTGAATTCCCTATATTGAATTTTTAAAATCTGATCAAAAATTCGTATTCCTTATTCCCAAAAACCCCCGAATACTAATTTTGGTTGACATCGGACAAACTTAGGTGATTTCCCCCCTTCGCATACCAAATTGGAATTCAATCGAACATCTAGAAGTTAATAATAAACTTAATGTTTTCTAATTTAAAAAAAATAATTTGGTGGGTGGTTGACGAGGTATTGATATATATGTGAAAATTCATAAGTTTTTAACTCTGTGTTTCGAACTTCCATTGTCTATATTTTATTTATAAACGACGTTTCCTTCAGTACAATCTCTAATCGAAACGTCGTGTCGAAATAAAATATAAACAATTGAAGTTCGAAACAAAGATTTAATTTCAAACACATCATTGTCTTAAACTTTCAAACAAACATAAGTTTTTATCCAAAGATGTGGTTTTATAAATTTAGGCTTGTTGATGGTGTTGATGTAAATTCATAACAACTAAGGCTACTACTAATATGCATTTTTTAGATTTAGAATTGTGACGAAACAGATTTTCATTGATCTTGCTACTCTTGCGGCTATATGCCTAATATTCCCTTAAAAATGACCAATGCGTACGTCCACCATGCCTGTGCCTCAAACAATGTATGAGCTACATTCGTTTGAGATTTTATAACCAGCCCCTTCTATGATGTTGAGTTCGCACTATTTACGTTTACGTATTGGATTAACACTTGCGGCCCTGGCCATATCTAGTACACTATTAAAAAACCCTCTATTATAATCAATAATCATGATAAAATTTAAACTAAACGAAATTGAAAATTTTCTGACTGAAAATTCTCGTTAACAGTTGACATCAATCAATGTGGATAAACTTCGGGTGGAAAATACTGTAAATATAGTGGTAGAACTGGTGGAGGAGGCCAAAAATCCAATAGTTTTCTGTTGGTAAAACTCTCTTTTTTATTGGGAATTTATTTCTCATTTTGTTAAAAATATAAGAATTGAAGTGAAAGGCAGTTTTGTATTTTTGTGCAAAAATACAAAACTCCCTTTCACTTCAATTTTTACAAATTGTGCACGCAGCCAATAAAGGACCAATTTATATTAAAAATATAAGAGACCTTATTAACCTAGAGACAAGATTTTTTTTTAAAACTATTTGTTTAGTAGATACCATTTTTAAAAAATCGTCATCAATTTATACTAAATCGAGGATGCTTATTTTAAAAATTGCACAAAAAAATTATATTCTAAAATTAAAATGGCGGCGAATAAAATAAAAAAAGAACATTATTTTTCTGCGTGTTGGCATTTTTGCACAAATAAAAGCAGTCTTAGAGAGAGAACTAAATTAATTTTAAATTTTTGAGTCAAGAAAAAATTACATTTTGATAGCTCAGTTTTGATGTCTTGAGTAGAAAGTACTTGACAAAATAGTAGGTTTCATTAAGTTGGATAGAATAGCGATTTCGAAAATACAGAAGGAATTTTAGAATGAGCTAAATTAATTTTAAATTTTTGTGTAAAAAAATTATATTTTAATAGTTTAGTTAAATTGATATATTGCATGATATTAGTGTAAATATCACACCAGAGGGGAAAAATAACTTTATTATCGAAAGTTTGGTCGCCATTTTGAATAGCAAATGCTATACTACCGCCCTGAACTAAAAAGACGGCAGTATGGGTAAACTAACATCTGTCAAAAGTCCAGCTTCATCCGGATAAATTCCCCTAAAAATGGTAACGGTCTTGCTAAAAATAAAGCAAATTGAAAAAGGTAGACCATTAGTGTGAGAGGTTACATGCTCTGGCGCGATGGCTGCTTTATACATACACTTCACTTCAAAAACAAGCCAAAAAAGTATTCTGTAAACTCTGAAAATTATATTTTTTTATTCTTTTTTGCATTAAAACCAAAATACAGACAAGACCTTATTTGCTGCGCAGTATTTTTCTTATGTGTCTATACAGGGTGATTTAAAATTCCCTAGAAAGATTTGAACAGTGGTTAGATATCATTAATCGAAAAAATGTTACGTGATTATTTTAATTAAATTTCATATTTTTTTTCTTTGTATTAAGGAGTAAATTTTTCGTATTTTTTTAGGAGGGGCTTCTAAAATAATTATAATTTACGATGAAAGTCTACCTGTGCTGACAATGACATGTTTTAGGATTTTCATCAAGCATTTTTAAGTTTTCAAAGTTTGGTTTGCAAAAATTGATGTTTCTACCTACGTTTAAAGTCTTTCTAGAGAATTTTGAATCACTATGTATATGTATTTGTTTAATATATGGTTGTTTGATTATATTTTTTATTAATTTTATATTTTTAAGGCCAAACATTTCAAAAAACTAATTTAAACAAATAATATACATTTACGGTAAAGTAAGGTGTAACAAAATTATTAAAAGTGGGGTCAAATGACACGTTTAGAAATCCGAGATCCACGTCGATTTTCTCGTTAGATTTGCGTAGATAGCAGTTTATCTAACAAGTGTAGATAGTGGCCCTTTTCCGCACGCGATTGCATATTCCCGAACCGCACTATAGCGGAGTTCGACAAATATTCAAGTACGAAAAAGGCATTGGGGACACGTTTAGTTAGTAACAGTAATAAAAAATCCTAGTGCGAAAAAGTCCTTTAAATCAGCTAGTGCATTTTCATTGTGTAAGGTATCTGTGGGACCGGTTAATTGTATGCCATATCCCAAAGGACTGCTACAGTAGAGATAAACGAGCCCATTAAGAAATTGTTGTTGGGTTTAGTGATGGATTATCATCAGGTTCTCAATATCTCGTAGTTCGTGTAAATGTAATGTACGGCAATCGGCCTCACCATCATGAAATATGTTTAGCCATACTTTGCAACAAAGATTTGTGGGTGGAAGTCGACTATGAGAAAACAAATACTACAGCAGAACAAGAACTCCAATAAAAAGTAATTAAAGAATTCCGGGAGATCTTGCCTTTCGACCGTCGGCATCGGCCAACAATGTTTATTTAAATACTTTGTTACCATACAACTTACAACTTTTTCATTTGTAAACCGATTTTTTGGAAACTAATTTTATTTCGCTTGAATCATAGTGCACTTTTATATATATATATATAAAGGGTGGGCCAAAAAATCTTGCACACTTTTGAATTTGGTAGAACTTTTGATCGAATCGGTCGATTTTAAAATGTTTTAACTTTTTGGAAAGACAAGACATGAGAGTTTTCCGATCCGGTCCAAAATTTGACATTTCCTAAAAATCCAAGATGGCGGACCGTTTTAAATAACAAGAAATTTTTACCCCCCTGCAAAAAAATATGTGCGGCACTGGAGAAAATCTAAGTCACTGTGACAAAACATTCCGGTCAAGAAATAAAAAAATACGGATTTTTATATTGAGTGGAGTTTGCTGTAACTTTAGATAGAAGTACAAGGCTTAAAGCTTTTATGTTGTGGTTTAAAATTTAACAATTCTCAAAAATCCAGGATGGCGGACATTTTCAAATAGGGGGTAATTTTAACCCCCCCCCCTCTTCCATGAAAAAAAATTATGTTTGGTACCTATACTGAACAAAATCTAAATTAATGCGACAAAAGTCCCCTCCCTGATGCATATATGATTGTATCACTAAATTAAATCGGTTAGGAAATTAAAAATTGATCATCAAGTATGGTGACATAAACCTAATGCCCCTTTACTTAAAATTTGCCTATTTCTGCATATAGGAAAAGCTCGCAGATTTTATTAGGCCCATTGAGTGGCCTGCTAACAGCCCCGATTTCAATTTGGTAGACAACCATTATTGGGAAGATTTAGAAAAAGAAGTGTACAGAAATGGCTCAACTACGGCGACATTACACAAACCGTGTCAAGGCATAACAGAGGACTATCGAATTTTGCCCCAAAGGAACATTACCAACGCTTTTAATAAATAGCGTAATGATTTGCGTACTGTCTTAAGAACACATGGGGATCAGATCAGAAAATGTGAGTAGTCCAATCCAGATTATTATACCTTAACTAGTGGTTATTTTTATTTGAAAGTATAATTGTTCACAAAAATTCATAAACAATATAAGTGTTTGATGATTAATAACAAAGTAAACTCAGCTTAAGCTCGGCCAAATAACCAATACATGCCACTCTAGCTAAAAAATCAGTAGTTTAAAACCACACAATTTTCATTGAAAATGCTAAAAATGATGACACTAACTTGTTTACTTCTTAACTGATTTAAGCAAGTGATACCTCCTTATAGCTAGATGGGAGGTAGAATGGCCTTGATTTTGTTTTGTTACTTTTTTAGGAGAGTGAAATTACCCAATGGTTAAAGCGTGTTAATGCTGTCCGCCATCTTGGATGTTCGAAAAATGTCAAAGCCACAAGCTTTGTTCACCCAAAAATGTAAAAATTTGAAAATAAAGTAATCTGATCAAAAGTTACCGCAAATGCAAAAACTGCGATTTTTTTTTGCAAATGACAATGTCGATTCAAAAAACTTATTTCAGAGGTTTATATTTATTTAAGTAATGCCTTGCCATAGAAAGCATACATAAGGCTTTTGTCGCAATGACTTAGATTTTTGCGAAATCTTAAATGTTGAACCGGATCGGAAAAGTCTCATGTCTTATCTTTCAAAAGTTTCAAAAATTTGAAATCGAGCTATTTGATCCAAAGTTCTAGCAATTTAAAAGTGTGCAAGATTTTTTGGCCCACATAATTTTTTACGTGTTCTTTGCTTTTTATTGAGTAACTGGCGGGAAAATAGCCACCCAAATTTAAAGCTGATGGCATTTTTAATAACTGGTTTTTAATAAGAAGAAGTCGATATTGACCGATATACGATTTTGCACCCACGTGTTCCCGACTGTTTCTTGCAATTTAGGGCAATCACCCGCAATGGCACACCGATGGAGGACCAGTTTTCTCATAAAATGTACAATTTTCGAAAAAAAAAACATTATATCATTTGAGGTGTGTCGAAAAAAAAAACACTTTTAAGTGATTATAACTAAGCAAGAAACTGTCCGATTTTAATAGTTTAAGCCTTTTAGAAAGCCAAGGCATCAAAATTTATAGATCCGATGTAAAATTTGACATTTCTTAAAAATACAAGATGGCGGACTTATTTTAAAAAATAGGCATTTTTGACCCCCTAGAAAAAACTTTCTGTGCAATACTGTATTCAATTCCAAACATCAGTTACATAGTTATATTTCTTCCGAGCATTTTAATGTTACCTATACTTAAAAAACTCAATTAGGAAATAAAAAAGAAGAAGATTTTCTCTGAAAAAATGTACATGTTTAAATGGCTATAGTCGGATGTTTCGATGTGAGGAATGTCCAAGATGTCCATTTTGTAAAGGGGTCCTCAGTCTTGGATTTTTGTTAAAAGTAAGATTTGACACTGGTTTTAGGGCCTGTGCTTTCCAAAAAGTTCAAGCCTAATAGTGAAGGGGCATGTGTAAGTCCGTGGGATTTTTTATGAAGGAGTTTTGTAACTATCTGGGATTGATAGCTCTTTAGTCACACGGGCAAGTGTTACTGGGTGTTTTGTTCGCATTCGTGTAGAAAGGGTTGATATGACGACATCTTTCAAGATGGCGGCCAAAAATTATTGTAGATTGTTGAATGAGTCCTTTTGGCCGTGCGGCCGTTCGGCACTGCTACCTTTAACAGATATTTTGTACATTAGCCAAAAATCATAAAAATACATCTTTCGCAACCGGGGCATGCTCATACTTGATTCCATATAATTGAAGGGCGAGGATTCCAAAAAAATTACTTTCAAGGTCATCCTACCTTAAATGAGAGAAAGATTTTTGGCATTTTCTCTTCCAAAAATCTTAATAATTCGACGTTTTGTCAGACCGACTTCAAATGTACCTCAAACTATTAGGCATGTATGCACAATTGATGGATCCTTAGAGTTTGATGGCATTTGAAACTTTATGACTTTGAAAACTACCCCAGTAAAATTAACAAACTACAAAAATAACATACTAAAGGGCGCTATTCATCAACTATTAAAGCGAAGAGGACCAAATTTGGTAACAAAGATAAGAAGGTCAAGTACAACAATTTTGTAAAAAAAAATTGTTCAGCTATAACGCGTTTCAATATAGCGGTTGATATATCATAATGGCGATATATACCCACATTTTATTTTATTCAATTTCATAAAAAAAACAAAAATGGCCAGGTGGTTATCAATTCTTGTTTACTTTTTGCCGCTTACTATGAAAAAAATTGTTAACTTGATGCATGACCTTGATTGACCTTGAACATACCATGTACAATTGAAAAACAAGCTTTTTGTAGTGTTTTTATCAATTTACCACTACCCAAAAACTTTAAGTGTCGGTGATGAAATTAACATCTTAGCCATAGATAAACCTCCCAACTATTTTTTTTGATCTGGCGTCCCAGATGTTTATGCTATACTATTATATATACTATATAAGTTAGATATACATTACCATATACTGGACCAGGTGTTTTTAGATGCCATTTTCTAAAGTGGCGGTCGAAAAATCATAAAACATTCTAATTATGCTAGTAGGGCATGACTATACTTGTTTATTAACATTCATAATAAAATTCAAGCTTAAGGATTTAACAGCTATTTAGTCACACATTCATGTGCCACCGGCTATTTTGTTCGCATCCTTTTAGAAGGGCTTGATATTGATAAAAGCGATAGGCATATAGGCCATTTTTACTGGGCTAGCATAAACATCTGGAACGCCGTATCAAAAAAAATGGTGGGGAGGTTTAAAACGAAGTGTTTATCTATGGCTAAGATGTTAATTTCATCTCCGGCCCTTAAAGTTTTTGCGTAAATTGGAAGAAGCACTACAAAAAGCTTGTTTTTCAATTGTACATGGTATGATCAAGGTTGTGCATCAACTTAACTTTTTTTTTCAGAGTAAGCGACAATAAGTACACAAGAATTGATGGCCATCTTGTCATTTTTGCTTTTTTGCAAAATTCGATAAAATAAAATGTGATTATAGGTAGAAAATTTGGCATATCAGCCGCCATATTGAAACGCGTCATAGCTGAACAATATTTTTTTTACAGAAAAACAAAATTGTTGTACTTGACCTTCTTATCTTTGTTACCAAATTTGGTCCTCTTTTCTTTAATAGTTCATGAATAACGCCCTTTAGTATGTTATTTTTACAATTTGTTAATTTTAGTTGGGTATTTTTCAAGGTCATAAAACTTTAAACTGCACCAAATCCTAAGGATCAAATTTGGCATACATGCCTAATAATTTGAGGTACATTTGAAGTTGGTCTGACAAAACGTCGAATTATTAAGATTTTTTGAAGAGAAAATGGCAAAAATCTTGTTTCTTGCGATTTTCAAGACCATTTAAGGTCGGATGATGACTGAAAGTGAATTTTTTCGAATACTCGTCCTCGAGCTATATGGAATCGAGTATAATCATGCCTTGGTTGTGAAAGTTGTATTTTTTATGATTTTTGGCCGCCATCTTGAAAGATGTCGTCATATCAACCCCTTCTACACGAATGCGAACAAAACACCCGGCAACACTTGATTGTGTGACTAAAGAGCTATCAATCCCACATAGTCACAAAAATCCTTCATAAAAAATCCCACGGGATAGAAATTATCGACATATGCCCCTACACTAACAAAACTTTTTAAATTTTAAGAAAGATATAGCCATTCAAATAAATAAAATTTTTGCAAGAAAATTCTGGTCTATTTAAAAATTTAAAACTTCTTTTTATTCCTAACTGAATTTCTCAAGTTTTTGAGTGTGCTTTGAAGGATCATAAGTTTTGTTCCCGTGAACCGATTTTCACGAAATAAAACCTATTTACTCCCCAGAAATCCAAATAATGTAGTCAAATTCTTCCAGCAGTTTTTTTTTGTAAAAAAAACACTTTTTTTGATTTCGGTTTTATAGGTAACCTATTTTTTAACAGTTTATTGTTTTTATCAAACATGGTGGTGGGGGTAGGAGAGGGGTGGCAAAAAGCACTTTTCTCGATTCCGGACTTTATTTCCTTTAGTTTGATACCACACAACCCATATTTTAGTTCAATATTTTCATTAAAAATTTCTGGGAAAAATGTAACTGTGTATGTACCTGATGTTTGGGACTGAATACAAAATTGCACAGAAAGTTTTTTTAGGGGGTCAAAAATATCTATTGTTTAAAAAGTCCACGCCATCTTGGATTTTTAGAATATGTCAAATTTGACATGGGATCTATAAATGTTGATGCTTTTGCTTGGTAGAAAGTTTAATATTATTCAAATCGGGCAGTTTCTTGCTTAGTGACAATCATTTTAAAAATGTGTTTTTTTTTCGGCACACCGTAATAGGTATTCACGTCACTAGACCGGAAAATTGGTCTTTGCAGGTCGACGCAGGAAATTTACAGGGTGAGTCGCAGGCGAGTCCTGTAAACTTGCGGAGACCTGTAAAGACCCTTTCTGGTCGTGTATCGTACGTACTTCATTTTCAAACTATCAGAAAAAAAACATATGCCAATTATCTGGAGTTATTTTTTTAACTGATTCTTGAAAAAGTACCTCCACATCCTTTAATTTATAGGTAGTATTATTCCTTGCTACATACCTTTTGATTTGAGACCATATTAATTATATTGGATAAAGTTCACAATGGCAATACTCTTATGTTTCGTTTTTCAGCCATATCATCGACAACTTTTTTACCGAAGTTTTTTTTGTGGCTATTTACCAATGATAGTAGTTCTATTTTTACCATATCTGCCTCAAAATTTATATTTTTTTCTGGAAGCCACTTATAAATATCAGCTTTTCTCCATGCTGTGGTTGGTACTTTTTCAAGGTTTCTGGAATGGTAACTGGCGTTGTCCATTACTATTACTGAACCAGGAGGTATTAGGTCTAACATTCGCTGAAAGTATTCTTCAGATTTGATGAAAAGAATAAAAGACCTCCTTTTACAAACCCTTTTTCATTGCCAATATGGACAATTATCAAACGTTTTCCCTTTCCTGAAGGCGGCTTTATCCCTGTCGACCAACCTTCCATGAATGCCTGTCGAGCACTTTTCATATTTTTGTCTTGCCAATGTTTGCCAACAGTGTGACCTTCATTTACCCAAGTTTCATCAACAAAATATATATTTTTGCCCTCCCTTCGAAATTGCCTAATTTGCCGTAAATATTTTCTTCTCCAGCAAACTATTTCGTCACTTTCTATTAAAACCACCTTTCTGTTATGTTTTTCCCAAGAGAAATTAATTTTTTCTACAATTTCGTTCTTCCAATATTTGGAAACCCACCATCTTGTTTTGTAGAAGCATAAACTTTATTAACATTCGAAATTTTCTTTCTAAAATAAAAGGAATGAACTAACCGCCTTAATGCATTTGTTTCATCCTCATCAAATTCTATTGGTTTTCTCCCAGACTTTGATAGAGGCGATTTTAACAATTCCAATTTTCTTTCATGTAGTATTCTATAATACCAACTTATCGACTGTCAATGTTTTATAATCTTTTTGCAGATTATCGAACACACTAAAAACTGTTTGCTTTTCTCTAAGCGTTAAATGCGCGCGACTTTTGTTTGTACTCGGAGTAGAAACCATATTTTTTTACTTTCTAGATACACAAACTGCACACACTTTAAAAGTTAAAACTATAATAAAAAGCAAAGCAGATTTTTAGTCAACTTTAATATTTCAGAGAGAATTACTCTTAATTACCTAATAAAAATAATATTTAGAACCAACTCATAAGTATCTATAATACCAGGAAGAAACAAAAATTGCTTATAATCTAAAATTCTTAAAATGATAAATTAATTAATCCTCTAGTTATGCACCTAAAACAATTATGGCATTATCTGCATACCTACGTATTATAGTGCAAAAACACGCATAATAAACAATTTCTCTATCAGGTTAAAATATAATAGATATTTTTAACTGTTGTCTTTTCTCTATCCCAATGGTACGCTCGAGAAAATGGGTTTTAAATCGTTTTATTACTCTCTCTTCTTTATGAATGGACTTTATCACTTTCGTCAACGCCTAGCCGTGTTGCGTAATTTATGAATAGTCCCTTGATAAGAAAATGTTAGCTTTCGACTTCTTGTTGGCTAGATAGCCATTGCCGCTAAGGCAAGCAAAACAAGTAAACTTTTGTGGTTAGAAATGATTTTTGTTATTAATTAACCTTTAACTTGTGCAAAACTGTAAAAAGCATTAGAAAAATTATAGTGTAGTGCCTATTAGCTTCATACAGCTAATTCAGTGATGACTGACGACCAGTTATGGCCGACCTTGGCCAAACTATCAAGCAAAATAATGATAAAACAACTCATAAAAGGCAGATTTCTAGATTCGTCCTTTATTTACCTAAATTTATAGTATGCTTACTTTGAGAATTAAAAATGTGTGGTCGATTTTCGGTGTGTGTGACTCTTGAAGCAGCTTCTTATATTTCCTTCGGAATCAACTCACTTTCTAGATCTGAGTCCATTTTTGTCGAGATTTTTGTAAACAAAACTTTTGAAACAAATTTAAAAGAAAGTCACAGCTAGCTAGGATCAAGGGACCGGAAAATTCGACAAAAAAATCCTTTCTTGAGAGTGGAAATATTTCCACACGAAAAATCATACGAAAAGTGGCTATTTTCCGGTCATTTGAAAAAAAATTATATAAAAGTTTCTACGTTTTTTAAATGGAAAAAAATGGTTCTCGTAAAGCATAAAATTTCCTCTCCATCGGTGCTTTTTAGGCTCCTAGAGATTGCCCTAAGTTGCAAAAAATAGTCGGGAATACATAGGTGCAAAATTGCGTATGGGCCATAGGTAAGCAACCATATTTGACATCCCGTAAAACGGGGTAACATTAAACAATTTTGCAATGTAGATTATATTTTTCCACAAGTTGGCCTGAAATTTTTCTTTGGGACCGGTCTATTTTTTTGATGGTTGCAAATATATTTTCCTTGGACTTCCTTATGAAATGTGACCTCAGGTTCTCAAAACTACCAAGAAAAACTAAAATTTGTTTCTGAAAAAAAAAGGTAAAAAAATCTCTCAAGCTTTGGTCTCCAACCGCCGTTCTACAAAATATATCCTTTAATTTAAAAAGGGATTTAGCGAGGGTGAATAAATAACAAAATCAATAAATAGCGAGCTTTCCCTCAAAAAAGGCCAAATTATTCCAGGTTCCCGTATCATTCAGATCATCAGATGGTTGTCTTTTACAAGAATCCTGTGTCCCATTTTTTCATCATCATTTCATCTCCTAATTCCTAGCACCGTACTGATGAGCACCACGAAACCCGGATCTATGGTTACCATTACCTTTTTTGAGGGAAAGCTCGCTATTTATTGATTTTGATATCCTTTAATGTCTACTTTTACACGATACTAGTACCTATTTGAGCCTGATTCTACATAAGATCGTAAATGATTCGGGTTCTGAAATATGTTTAATTATACAATAATAAAAATATGTAATTTTTTTTCGGAACGTGGGGTAACATTGAACGTAGTTAGTACTTCGATGATTGAACGGCACGATTCAACGTCGAGTGATTCATGTTAATATTGTAAAAATTTTAAAAAATTTAAATTTAAATTAAATTAAAAAATTAAAATTAAAAAATCAAAAAAAATAAAAATTAAATTAAAAAAAAAATTAACTAAAAAAAAATGTAAATATTGTAAAAGCATAGGACCAGAAGATTTTGAAATAGGGGAAAGTTCTGGATGTTCTGCACCAACCACCAAGAGTAAGAAAAAGTCTGCTAAGGCATTAGATAGTGACAGTTCCGATAAACAAATAGAGCTTCAGGACGAATCTGATTGTGGTTTCGAGACATTTTGTAATGAAGTGCTCCAAGAAGAGAATAAAGAGGATGAAAAGTCGACGGAGGCTGCAGTCGTCAGCGATTATGTGCTTGGGAGATTCGCAACCAAAAAGACTTTTGAAATTTTTCGTCGGTCTTACACAAGAAAAACTTCCTGATGGAGACTACGTAGTCAAGTTCTTAAGAAATGCAAAGAAATTTTCCTTTTATTGGCCAGAGGTAAATTTTTCAGTTCTTTGTGCATTAACAAAATATAACGTTGTTTTCGTTTTCAGAGAGACAACGGGTCAATCGTAAGTCCATCGGATTTTGAGAGATTTATGCCAGTTCCTAGCTGAGGATCGCCACGGAAAAGTGGTTTTTTCGATCAAATTCGACAGGTATACTGTAGGCTAAAAGCATTATAAGGACTACCGTTTATACGTTTCCCGTATTTTTTGTTATTTTTCTTGCGAATTACCAATTTGTTTAGTCTAGAATAACATTTTATTATACTGTATTGAGGAATTTAAAGTTTAATAATGAAAATTTAAAAAATATATAATTTGTCGACCAATATAGCCACCTTGACTTTGAAAATTTTTTTTTATAAACTGACCCCTTACTAATTTTTACCGCTTGTTTTAATGGCGGAGTTACATTAAACGAATAAGTAACATGTGGGCACATAGACACCTATTTATACTACTGTTTAATGTTACCCCGATCACGGTAACTTTTCTATAGCTATCTCGACATAGCTACGCACAATTTATAATCTGTGTTATGTAAAGTCATGATTCTATAGTGACCCATAAGTGGTATTTTTTTAGTTACGATTGAAACAGGTACAAAAGTTATTCAACAAAATATGAAGAAAATGTTTAATGTAACCCCGTTTTACGGTAATATTGACTTCTTTTTAGTAAAAACCCAGTTAGGTTATTAGAAATAATACCAGATTTAAATTTTGGTAGCTTTTTCCCGCTTTTAAAACTTTCATGGGAAAGCGAATTTTGGTTGTTTTGGGGGTACCCCTAGACCAATTTCGCAGTTTTTTAAGCATAACTCCGGAACCTTTCAACCTATGGTACTACGGATACAATTTGTTAATGAAAATCTTTTTTGTGTCCTGTGTCCACTATGATTCAAACCAAATAAAATAAGTTTAAAAAAAAACGGTTCACAAATAAAAAAGTTGTAAAATTTTCAAAAATGTCCTGTTTTTCATGTTTGAGTTGATTTGAAAGATATCCAATAAGTGGAGTCAAATTTGCTTTAACACGTAAAAAACACGGAAGCCTTTAAGCGAATAGTCTTTAAATAAGTGTGGATATATTTTTTACTCATTTTTTTATTGCGCAACATTTCGGTCAGATTTTTCTCCAAAACTCTGCTTTCCGCCTTCTTAAAACCCGTCGAACCATGATTTTCCGAAAGAAACCGCTCTGCTTCACATCCTTTCACTCTTTGACTCTTTTCAGGAACTATGCCTTAAATTTCATCGTCATTATTTCATCCCTTTCAACCAAAAATCGCGCAGTGTATAGAGAGTATTTCCATTCACTCCAAATTTTATAAGATACGTTACGTCCAATCCGATATACAAGGTGTTCGTTGCTTTAGCAATCTCTGACAACCAACTGCAGAACATGATCAGATTAACCTATGTAAAGGTAGATGCTTGTTTCACCCAAGGGTGGGCCTGCCTCGTCTGGTGGTTCCCGGAAGCAGGAGGGGTGTACAATAAGCCCAAGAATCTTCGGTGCAAGACTGCCATGAGCCAGAGAGTGATTCTCGAAGTGGTTTTGGTCGGCAAGAATCCGACAATATCAGGTCAGTCCCTTTTCTGATGTCTATATGAATTTTCACCTGGGGTCACAGTGTCCTTAGCTCAGGAAATGTCGAAATGACGTGCAAAACGGGTCATTAGATATTTACTATACATACTTTTAGGAGTCAAGTAAACATCAGAATTGGCTGAACTTTGAATGGAAGGGCCATTTTGTAAAAACAAAGACACAGCTCGTAGCACTTTCTTGATTTTTTGCCAAATAAGTTATAATCAAAAAAATGTACCTTCCTTTCAAAGTTCAGCCAATTCTGATGTTTATTTGTCACGTCACTTCGATATTTCCTGAGCTAAGGTCACTGACAGAAAAAATAATCTATACTCTTAAAACAAAATTTATTGATAATAATAAATATTGGTTTATAAATATTTTTTTAAACTAGGGACATGGTGATTTGTATAAACACACGCCTTCACTAATTTTGTGATTATTTGACGTAATAAGATAAAACGAACAGTTAATAACCAAGAAAATTTTTGATTTCTTTTTTTTAAGGCTAAAGTTTCTACCCAGATTTTAAATAAAAAAAAACACAACTGTCAACGCCTTGTTCTTTAATTTTTTAACAGTTTGCCAGAGTGCACAAGGAAAACTAAACATCAGAATTAGCTGAAATTTTGCAGGAGTGATCATTTTTAAATGCTTAACAAAATTCTCTGAAGAATTTTTCAAAATTCTCAATTATTTTTTCTTCAAAATAAAAGCTCTGGTGCTGCCATCTATCCCAAAAGCCTCAAAATAATTGCGGTTTAAAACAAAACCCAATTTACAAAAAAATAGAGAAATACTCACAATTTCCTCTGGATTACATTTTTCCTTTTTATATTTCCTTGCTTCAGCGAAAATAAGCACTAAGTTTCATTTTTTGTAAAAGCCTGTGCACTCCGGAAAAGAAAACCGATCAATCAAACACACTTCATTGAATTTGGGAGACACACGCAGTTCAAGTGTTGGCCGATAGATCACAGAATTTATACGATTCCGTGGTAACGGCAGGTGTTTTATCAACAAACTTTAAATCGAGCCGCAGTGGGACAGAAGAGTATTTTTACGTTTTCTGACAGAAAACCATTCGAGGTTATGTTTATCTTTCAAAAATGTGTTTTCGAAAACATTGTTCTAAAACAAATATGAAACCACTCCGCGTGTGCGGTCGCCCGCCGAAAAAGGCCTAGCGCTGCGCGGGCATTACCCAGAGTCTATTAAAGAACCAAGAGAACTTTACTAGCTCGCTGAGATTACTAGGAATTCGCAGAGAAACATTCGGCGCCCATAACCCCACATAATTTTGTTTTTATTTTGATTCAATAATTTTTTAAAAACTTAAATGATTGCGGCATAGTTATGTGCAAGTGTACTAGTGAAATCTTGGAGGATACATTTTAGAACCTCAGTTTCAAAAACACACGGATACTTAAGTACTAACAAAACAGGTCAGTAAAGCTCCATTTAGAGGTTGGAAAGACTCTTGCTTGTCGTTGACGCTTCTGTTTAAAATAGAATACGATTATTTCGTCTAGCGCCAGTAGACGATTTTTAAATCTGCATGCTTTTAAGTTAACCTGTTGTCGGTATCAGCTAGCGGGAGTGTTTCCAATTCAATTATTAATGCACCTAGAAATGCAACCTCAAATATTACACCCTCCTTTAATACGTAGTTGGGTAGCGTTGTTTAGCAGGTAATTCTGCAATAAATTTTTTTCTTTTATTTTAGTATTTTACTTGGTTTTTTAGTGGCACAGAACGCGAAAAGTCAAAATAAGTAACCTAACCCCAAATTTTTGACCCGGTGCTAAAAAAATCTCTGTTGTCCCACTGTGGATAAACATAAATAAAGTCTCCGCGTTGCCATGAAACACAAATTCAATAACGTAAAATTTTGAAAAAAAACAAGTCGACATAGTTAAATTGATTTTTCATACGGTGTTGCTAAAATCAATTCCCCAGATTGTAACTACGACTTTTAAGGTTGTTTGGGGGGGGGTTATAAGTGCCTGTTGCGCTATTGATTTTATTTTAATTATATTTTTCAACTTAAACCAAAAAAATAGGCCCGTCCACAGGTAAAACTAAACAAGGCGACACATCTTATCAACAGTTAAGTCAATATCATTTCTCATTTCTTTTACTCTTGAGTAATTCTTTTACAGAAATTCTTTGTGGCGTGTAATATGTTCAAATGTGCACTTTTGTAAAGGGGTGGACTGTGAAAGATGTAACAAAGTGGAAAATGTGTAATCTATATAGACATTTACTTTGTTTATATTTTATATAAGGACGATTTAAAAATGTTGTCGGATAAACACCACTAGAACCGCTTTAAGCACTAAATCGATTTTATTTTAAAGCGATTTAAGACAGCGGTTCATCGCTTTAAAACCGATTTTAGGGTAGGTTTAAATAATTTAAAAAGGTACTTTTAACCCCTAGGTATTAAAAATAAATTTAATCCCTGAGGGATTTATAGTGAATTCTCCCAAATTAAACACAAAAAACACAGGCTGACGTCTTTGAACTTTTGAAAATTTACAGAAAGGAAATCCACTGTTTCTAACTAATTTAGGGTTGCTGAGTGCGAATATGATAACCGTTTTCCTCCATTAGCTCGTATTTTTGTGTAACGCATAGTTGCCAATTTTACCATTATTTACTGGGCGCATAAACTATTATTATTTATTGACGATTATTATTTGTTAAATAAAATCAATTAAAAACTATTTATTAAGTCAGTATAATAGTATTACATACACAGAATGTGTGTAATATGTACTTCAATAAAAATGTAAAAAATACCATCAGTTTTACTTCTTTCTTTTATGAAACGACGGATCTTCTCTTTACACTGACCAGCACTAGTCTCCCATCATTGCAGAGTCCCAACGTCCTTGATATCGAGTTTCCATCGTTCTTATATCCTTATGAAACCGCTCTCCCATTTCATCGCTAACATCTCCAAGATTTTCCGGAAAGAAGTCGAGATGTGAGTGAAGAAAGTGGATTTTCAAAGACATGCGACATCCCAAAGCTTTATATGAGACTAGAAGTTGCTGCACCAGTCCTTCGTAATGTTCGTCTTTTTTTTGCCCAAAAAAACCTTTCGTAACATTGACAAAGGCACGCCATGAATCTAACTCCTTTTCATTTAAAGTCTAGTCAAACAATTCATCATGCATCAATTTACGAATAGTAGGTCCTATAAAAATTATTTCCTTTAATTTAGCATCACTTAATTTTGGAAAGAACTGTTTAAGGTAACTAAATCCTGCGCCCTCTTTGTTCATAGCTTTGACAAAATTCATGAGGCCCAACTTAATATGAAGAGGGTGCAGCAGGATCTTGGCTGGATCTACCACACATCTCTAGGGGGCCACTCTTTTTGTAAGTAATGTTTAGTTGTAGCTCTTGAGTCCCAAAGACACACAAAATAACAGTATTTTGTAAATCCACCTTGCATACCAAATAATATTGCAATAACTTTCAGATCTCCACAAATTTGCCAGCTATGTTCTTTGTAGTTGATATGATTTAGAATTAGGGCGACATCTTCATACGTTTCTTTCATCGAAATAGAGTGTGCCACAGGAATAGACGTCCTTATGTTCCCATTATGCAGTAAAACTGCTTTGAGACTGTACTTTGATGAATCTATGAAAAGACGCCATTCGGATGGATTGTGTTGAATTTGTAACTCGGCCATCAGTCCATTTATGTCCGTGCATACACAAAGTGAACCTTCCATTTTGTAATGTTCTGAAAAAGGTTCATTCAGTGTAAGTAGTTCCCGGAGCCAGCAAATTCCACTGTTTCAGCCTGGCACCTAAAAGTTGAGCTTTCTCTTTTGAAAGTTGCAAGTCTCTAACTAAATCATTTAATTAATTTTGTAGTATAAGGTGAGGTTCATCCTTTAAAAGAAAGGTACCATCTCTCGTATCTTCATCCGAGGATGTTGATGTTGTATCCTCATAAGTTTCTGTTGGCAATCTTTTGTCAGTCGATCATTCTGTAATATCTATTGATTCCCAGTTTTTTGGCGGAGTAGGTATCGGTGAAGATTCTCCATGCGGCACTGGTCTTATTGCGGATGGCAAGTTTGGATACTGAATTGCACATTGTTTCTTCTTATTAGCTCCTATTGTATTCCGAGGCTCTCTCCATATCATGGGAATTGCAAAGGGTATGCTTTTTTACTTCCTTTCTGCCATGCCGGAACATAACACATTAGCCAGCATACATGAGGAGCCCAGCTTTTATCTTGATCACCGATTTTGCAGTTAAAATAAAAATAGTATGCTTTCTTGACAACATCATTCATCGGTCTAATCTGTCACTGTACCGCAAATACTCCACAAATGTAACGAAATCGGTCCGGTGAATTTTTACAAACTCTACGAGAAGAACCTGACATGTTGCAAAAGCGGAAAAACGGCACAGAATGTAGAGCTAGAGTATCTACTAAGAAGACAAAAGCACGAATTAAGAAATCAAAAACAATGAAACACACGTAAAATACTCTTAACTGATCACTTATGTTATGTATTAAAGCGAAACTGACTTTGTCTACTCACGCGACACCGCTGGCGCGGCGCCTTATATATTTACGCGCCTCATAGTTTAGAAGGTTCGAGCAAATCCGCGACTCCGCGCCATTGTCGCCACATAGGCGAGGCGGTCTTACCTGCTGGGACAAAACAATAGCCAATGACAAAGTGCTTAAGGCTCCCCCGCCCCACTACCATTAATTAACCATTGCCAAAACTGTTATTTTGATAGAAACTCAAACCGACCTTTAAGAATATAGTAAAAATGACAACGTGAAATTACGAGCTAATCGAGCAAAACTGTTATCATTGCCATAATCAGCGATCCAAAATTAGTCAGTAAAAATGGTTCTCCTTTCTGTTACTAAACTGACGTCGGCCTGTGAAATAGGTTTTTCGAATCATTTATTCAAATAACTATAAACGAAATACAATAATGAGTACATACTATTACATACTTCCAATCTAGTTCTTTACTACTTCTTATCATGATCTTTATTTACATTTATATTCACTTCGGTGCAGTTTGCAAAACTATATTACATTTATATGAAACATTTTCGATATTCAAAGAACTGCTTCTTATAGATATCTCTCTTCGACGGCCTTTTCAACGGCTTCAAAAAACAAATATTTTTTACTTTTTTTTACTCGACCGTTTAACAACAACAACTGACTGACTTTTGTTTATTACCATAGCAACACTTCAGAGCACACCAAATTTTAAATGAATCCACCATTCCGACAACAATCAATGACAACTACCAGTGCCGCAAGTTGACATCCCGAAACTAGAGTACCGTTAAAGGGTCTATAATTATTTTTTATTTTACTTGTGGCATCTAACCATTTGAAGAAAGAAGAACATAAGTAACAAAAAATAGCATATATCTATCTTTCTACTTCTTAGATATCGCAAGAATTTAAAAAATGTAATAAACTATATATTCAATTTTTGTTATCAAGTTTTCTTGTTTTTTTTTTGCTTTATTTTTGTCATCAAATTTACTTAAATAATTCAAAACTATTTAAATTGTAATTAAAATTTATATGTTTTTTCTTGATACTGAGACTTTTTATCCGTAAAAACAAACCCAAAGTATCCGTCCTATCCGGGATTCGAACCTAAGGCTTTCCTTGCGGTAGGCAATACGCTATATACCCCCTGCGCTACAGAGGCCGGCAAGAAAATTTTATATAGGTACAAGGAATTCTTAGCAAATTTCCTGACTTTTTCCCGGATATTTCCCGACCCCACCGAATTCACGACTTTATCCCGGATTTCCCGGTTTTCAAGGATTGTGGCACTCCTGATTCTATCTCATTTTGTAGCATTATTATAAAATCTTTGCGTATTAAAAACATTTTCTTGAGGAAAATGTCTTTTCCACCCTTGACGGCTTGCACGAACTCCGCGCCGCGTCGTTCGTGCAACTGCCGTCGCATGCGGAAAAGTACCACTTTCCGCACTGGTTAGGTAAATAACTTTTTTAACTTTTTTTACATTTTGTTATTTTATTTTCGAAATGTTTTTTTTTGCAAAAAATTGTACTTCTTAAGAATAATAGTTTTTATCAATTTTATCATGGCGGCTGGGCATTATAGGTTTTTTTTGCGTTGTAACAACAAGGCTATGGTTTGGTTATTCGCGAAAATCGTGCTTTTGATGAAGGTATAAAGATAAAGTAATTACATACCTTACATTTGGTTCCTTTAAAATATTGTATAATGTGAATTTATGATTTCATTATTTAAAAATAAAAAATAACCGGTTTTTTTTTTGTAAACTAGGTTAAACAAAAGTTTAAAACCCTTGTATTTTTTACAATGAGTTACTATTGTTTTTTGCAACTATATTGCTCATTTCAAATGGTTCTTTTTTTAAAAGTATATTACTCAAGCAAACGGATCATTTTGGTTATTAGAATTTTAATTAGAACCTTTGAGCTTAGTTGAAACAAATTTTTCTGTCAATTTTTAGATTTTAATTTCACAAAATAAATGCCTAATTAAATTTTACATGTGCATAAGTATTTATTTTTTATCATTTTCTCTTTGTAATTTTTTTATTTATTTGTTGTTTTCAATTTTACTATCAATAGCAATTTTATTTCAGTAAACTGAATCTTTTGTAGCATTACTTTTTTGATGTTTTTTCTTTTCAGCACAATTTTGCCATTGGCAAAAATGTCAATATCTATTTTTAAAATTATCGAGGCATTTACAGCCGTTTCACTCGCATTTTTCTTCGCTTCGCCGGCTTTTACTTCAGACTTTTCGATACAAATTTTTCTTTTTTGTAAACAAAAATTGTGTCTCATTTCCACAAAGAACGTACATTACCTTGGTAATATTTTTTTTTAGCGGAGCTGCCAAATATTTTACTTGGTGGGTTAAATTGGCAACTACCGAAAACTACCGTTAACTACGTCATCAAAAATAATTTCACGTAACAGCTGCCATTGAGCAAAGTGTCAAATAAATAGTAGTTTGTTTCAATTTAGGTCACACCCTATCTTCTTACCAGATCCAAATCGGTTAAGCCGTTGTTGCGTGATTGAGGAAGAAACACACAAAAACCTTTGTGCTTATACTATTTGTAGGATAATTTTAATTAGTGCCCTAAAAGTTATAAACCTATTTTATTAGCCCGGATAATACTAAATGCAGCTTATTATAAATAAAACCTTAACAGACTTGAATAAAAAATATTAATCGCCATCAAAAAGATCCTCCGGAATAATAAAGACAGGTACTAAGAAAAAATGTCTAAAAACTCACAAAAAAATATAAACCCAAAACTATTTACTTACTCGGGACCTCTTGTTACCAGGGATTGTTTGGGCCAGCGAAAATAAGATAAAATTTGACAGAAGTTATGCCTATTTTTTATTGAGGATAAAGATAACATTGGAAACATTTTTAAAAGTTTTTGAGCATACCAGGCTGATTCTTGAATTTCGTAGGAAAGTTCGCATAAAAGTGTAGGAAAGTTCCTCCGATACAAGATTCGGTCGTGGTCGGATAGGTTTCGAATAACTCGTGATCGCTTCAAAGCCTATTATTGGTCGATATCAGGGAGAGGATCGTTCCCGTGCGATCTTTTCTACGATATTCAAGAATCAGCCCCCAGGATACCGATTCTCGAAGTCATAGGAAGTGATCGTTCGCCTGAGAGAAGAAAAGTAAATTTAACCAATAAACGCGCTTAAAAGCAGTGACGAGATGATCGAATCACCAAACTATTATGGGCACGCGCAGAGCTGCCCCGAACAACAATTTTTGAGCGAAGCCGTTCTCTCGAGTAGACCCAGTAGTTGGGAGTTGTAGGAAAGCTCGTGTGAAAAACGTCACTTGTATTGTTTCAGAGCACGCTATTGGACGAACGACCGATCGTAATATATATGTAATCCAAACATACTGACTGATCGTGAGAATCTATAGGGAGATATTTAAACTTTTATGCTGATGGATTGTGAATTAATACATAAATTACCTGTTTAGTTTAGAAACTATTTTGTCACATGTAAGTTTTCTGCATTTGTGACTGTTATCGAGAAATTAAATTATTTGTAACTCCTTAGATTCAATTAGAATTTTTAACAACAACAACAACAACAACAAAACATTTTTTTTATGGTTTTTAAAAAATGCAAAAATAATAAAACAAAATTTCTACATATTTGAGCATTTCCCAAAAAATCAATGTGGATTTTAAAATCTTTGAAATTTTGATGTAGGTATAAAAAAATTTATTTCAAAAAAATATAAAAAACAAAATAAGTAGGGTTTTAGAAACGCTGTAAAGTATAGAAAATAAATTAAAAAATTTAGAGAAAATAGCAAGTTAAATGGCTATTAAGTGTTTAAAAGGTCCGCTCTTATAAAACAATGTTCACAAACATATAAAATGATCTGTAAAAACAGTTCACAGCAAAAAGGACAAAGATTAAAATAATTCATTACGTATGATTTAATTAAACCGTGGTATAGCAGCAAAAATGTTAGTTTAATTTTTTTTCTTAATGTCCATAAAAAAGCAGTGCATCGATCCACTGTGCGTCGTTCGAATGACTTTTGTTAGATGGGCCGGTCGCAGAATACGGAATTTTGGATTTTAAAAGAAGTGGTCACTTCTCAGGCTATGATCGTTCCATTACGCCCAGAATCGAGCCCCAGAAATGTTAACAGCAACGCGCTGTCATCTGTCGAATATAATTAATTTACCGGATGAATGCAAGCTTTTTTTCTTCTTCTGTAACACATGGCGCATTTACACAGACAAACTTTCCTTTGATGTGGAAATGCCGACAAACATTTACACGAGCCTCTTGAGCAAAATGTTCAAAGAAATGTTCGAGCAAAATCTCGTACAAAAAACTCACGGAAATTTTGGAGAGAATGTTAAGCAAAATTTGTTTGAAGATATGTTGGTATAGAAATTTCTTACAAATTTAAATTTTATAGTTTTATGGGACTTCATTGAACTTAACTGGAAATAGAAAGACTAAGTTTTAAAACAAGGTATTTTTAATTAAGTGCTTTTCGACGGAAAAACGATTTGATGTCAAGGAAGCAACTTCGATTGACCTGATTTTTATAGGAGATATGCCAGTATACTTGTAACTTTTTTGGGGTTGTAGAAAAACGAGAATAAAAAAATAATAATTGGCACTTATTTATTGCAGTTGCCTGTAAAATGTAATGATAAAAATTTACGTTTAAAAGAATATCTCTTTATTTTACTTCCTAGTTTAAAACACAATACAATAATAATTAAGTCAAATTAAAAAACCTATATACATTTTATTAAATCTCAAATATATGAACAAAAGGACGTTCGGTCTAAATAATACCCGTTTATTACCCACTTTTACAACCCTACGATCCCACCCTTGTCTAAAAAAATATAATTTAGCAGTAATAGACTAGACTTCTGAATCGGAATGTTGCTCCTTTGCATATTGTTTGTTAAGTGCCAATAATCGACCTTGATTATTACATTAAATTGACAGTAAATATCTACCTTCAGCATTTTCATGAAACTTTTGCTTTGAGGAATGAAAAAAAAAACAATCAAAGCTAAGGGTAAAGTAAAGTTACAAAAATATGTTTAAAAAAAATCCCCTCCTCACTACTCCTCATAGTCGTGAGGCACGGATTACCGCTTAAAAGTGCAATTTTTGAGTTTTTTGCCGATATTTGAAAAACTCAAAATTTTTTTGGGAAAGAAAAATTTTTCTGGGTTGTTTTTTGAATTTAGGAAAAAACCCTTGGAAATAAAAAAAAAATCGCGAGAAAATCCCAAAAAAACCCCCGGGCAAAAAAATTCGGGAAAAACCCTAAGAAAAAAATATTACAAGTAACCCAAGAACAATGTTTCGCCTGCCGTCGGCTTTTTTCACAAAAATTTAAAATAAAAGTTGGTGTTCCATTTTTTTAAAGAATTGAGATCACTGATCACTGATGTGAAATTTTATTTATTTATCTTTAAAAATATGTTTCCAAAACAGATAGCAATAATTTGCTCAAAAATTTACCCGAACAAAATGTTCAAAGAAAAGCTCACAAAAATGTTCACTCAAAAAATTTTAGATCTTTTGCACGAGCTTTTGTTTGAGCATGTTCGTCTGTGTAATTGCGCCTTAACACTGATGATAACATAAGTTACAAAATATTTTCGCAAATTTTTAAAAACGTTAGAGATTAAAAACAAGCGCAAAAGTTTGCCGTTATGCCTATTTCATTTATCTTCCTTCTTTTGGCTTAGTAAGCAGCCGCACAAATAAGCATAAGCACAGAAAATGATATTTTAGGTGGTCCAAAACCTCCCTACTATCAGATCAACGATTTTTGTTCACTCAGCTAGCCCGTAGGTCATATTGTGTGTCCGCGACACCTAAGAACAGTTTGGAGATACTGCAGAAAGTTACGGATATCAAGGAAAGGATAAAGGAAAAGGATGTCATAAAATCGAAATAAATAAACTCGGCTAAAAAATTAATGAAAAGTTCTTGTAAAAAAGATCAAAAAGCTAATTTTAAGCAAAATCACATTATTACATTTAGAGTGACTCTACTTCGAATAACGAATTAAAAAGAGAAAACATAGCAAACCACAGCATCAAACCTAACAAGTTCAGAGGGAATAACAAAAAAACAAAAAATAAGAAAAGAGAGAGTTTTACCAAAAGAGAAAACTTTTGGATTTTTGGCCTGCTCTACTACTGCTCTGACCTGTCATTTTCGGTGCAAAAAACTGCTCCGATTGAATTTGGAACCACTAACTGGTTTCAGAGTTAAGCTTAATTTATAAACGCGTTCGAGTTCGCAGTTGAAGTTCGCCTCCGGCATTGGTAAGTTCATAGTTGGGAGTTCGTTGATGAAATTTGATTGGTTTTTCCAAGGTCAAGAGAATATGATGTAAAACAGCTGACATAAGATCCTAAACTAACTTAATATTCGGAAAAAAAATTGCCCATTTGAAAGTGATTCTTGTTGATAACTATTTTGGAAAAAAATGAATAGGGAATATGAAAAACTGCTTGGCTTCTTTGTGGCCACAATTCCTATATATGTAGCTCACAAAGTGAAGCAGAAAAACTTAAAAATTTCTCTTAAAAAAAAACAAACAAAAATCGCTGAAACGACAGTTGTCAGATGTATCGTGGTATGACATTCTGCCTTTTGATTGGTTGATGCGAACTTCACCAACTACCAACATAAAATTTGGTTATCTCGGAACTGTAAACGCGGACGCGAAAGGCGAATGCGAAGGCGAACTTAATTTATAAATGGAATTACATGTTTCAATCTACAGCGCGCGAACTATGAACTTCAACTGCGGACGCGAACGCGTTTATAAATCCCGTGTTAGGTCATTAAACAGTCATGGTTTCCCCTGCGACAAAAAAGCAAATAAATATCGAACATACGAATTTTTATACTAGGGAATTATCGGAATGGGCTAAGTCGGTACTATTTTGACGTCAGAACTTGCAACACTGAACTGAACTGATCATATAGCGAAGCCTGTGTTGACATTATTTAAACTGATAAAAATTGAGCGCAGACATTAATAAACCACCATAAAACTGTAAAAATAAAGTAAATATTCTATAAATTTTTTCAAAATATGGGTTATGAATAATTTGGCCACGATAATGATTTTATACTGAACACCACAGCAATATCGGTGGATTGTGTGCATAAAAAAAGAAAAAAAAGTTCATCATAAAAACTCTACCAAACATTTAATTCTCAGCGGGACTCAATTTTCTCCCATTTTCTTTATATTTCCCCAAAAGGCTGAAACTAAATGCCAAAATATATGGTAAGAAATAAAAATTGTGCCATCCTTTAAAGGCATACACTACTTTTATTAATTCCAACCAATTTTTACATACACTGCGCATGTGCATTCATGTCATAAATGTCTAAATGCCACCTGGCTGTCAGGCCAAACTGATATGTTCCTAACTTTAAACATAATTTATAACATTTTTATGTAGATCGGCAACTCTGCCATATTCACTGCGCTTGCGTATATATCATTAGTGTCAAAAATAGTGCCGAGTTAGCTTATGCCAATTCGAATAAAGCGTTCTGATAATTCCCTATTAACAAAGTTATTGGTTTAATATATTATTGGTCTTATTTGCTGCAGGTATTACGCAAAGATGGCGACTTTTAATCAGCTGACAAAAAAGGAAAAGAAGATTTAAGGTAAGATAATAAAAATTATTCGATTGTGGCGCACACACGTACCACGTCTCCGCGGATTACAAACTTTTTGTTTTAAATTCTAGAGGTGTTGCCTGTGTAGCTTCAACTGCCAGGTATAATGCTATGACTCCCTGATGATTTCTAATAAGGATGAAACAGGTCTGTAGATGTCTGGTTTCTCCATTAGACATTGGAGGCCTGGTCGTAATGAAATGAGAAACAAAAACGCTTTGTCAGGAGTGTTACTTTAATTTTCATTTGCGGACACGAGATTCACTTTGTTGTTTTTTAAATATTTGGTTACTCTGGGGGAAATTAAAAAAAGTGGAAATTAATCGTACAAGAAATTTTTTACCGATTGGGCATTTTTAAAAATCCAAGATGTTGGATATTTTTAAGTGAAAAAAAATTGAGAAAAAATGTCCGAACATAATATAGGTAAGTGGCAAATCATTTTAATCGACTTTGAGTAACCTAGATCCAAATCCTGTATTATTTTTGTTCTGAGAGGTACCCCAACGGAGGGGAGGTTGATTTTACCTGGCGTCCACAACCTGGAAAGACCTGGAAAATCAGAGAAAAGTCAGGGAATTTGAAAATGGTCAAGTAAAGTCAGGGAGAAACAAAAACGCTTTGTCCGATATGCCACGAATGTTACTTTAATGTTTATTTGCGGACACGAGATTCACTTTGTTGTTTTTTAAATATTTTGGCTTTTTAGCTCTGCGCAACAAGCCTCCTCCAGAGTGATTGCTTGCTGATGCCTTAAAATTAGGGCCACGTAGTATGAAGCTCCAATTGAGGGTGCTGCTGCTGCGAACGTTACCTCTTTTCTCCAGGAATCATGTTACAGTGACCTTATATTTTTAAAGGTTTCTTCCTATAACCTGCTGAAAGTTACAGGATTCTGTATTTACGGTCTCCTGCACTTTTCAATTTTGATGCTTTTGTTTCTCAGTTTATTCGACAGGTGGCGCACACAGGTACCACGTCTCCGCGGATTACAAACTTTTTTTTTAGATTTGAGAGGTGTGCATGGTTGCCTGTGTAGCTTCAACTGCCAGGTACAATCCTATGACTCCCGGATGATTCCTAATAAGGATGAAACAGCTCTGTGTTAATTTCAACAAAAAAATCGACCTACTAACTTACATAGGCCTGCAATACATGAATTCTGGGGTTTTTGGGTTCGCTGAATTGAAATATGTGGTTAAAACATTTTTGGGGGTAATCTGGAGAGGTGGGAGCGTAGTTATTGGGCAAACCGTAAAACTGTTTATGTGGGGACTTAACGAACGAAACGAAATTTAAGATTTTTTTACAGATTTCGACAGCTCTCCTCAACCCCGTTACAAAACTTATTAACGACATTTGGGCATCATCCACCATTTTGAAATATGCAAGATGGCGGCCGCGGGAAAAACTCAATGCATGCGGTAGATCAATTATGGAGTTCTTGGGTCCACTGAAACTAAATCTATGGTTAAAACTCAATTTGTTTCTTACCCAGTAATTACCCTTCATTTTTTTTTAACTACAGAAACCAACTATTTAGACTTGATCCCATAAATTACCTCCTCTCCAAAAATTTTTAACCACAGATTTGGATTTAGCGGACCCAATGATGTATCACATACATATGCTCTCTTTTGAGTTTGATGATATTTAAAAATAGTGCACAAAGCCCAAATGTCATTAATTAGTTTTATACCGAGGTTGAGCAGAGCTGTCAAAATCTGCAAAAAAACTTGAATAAAGTTTGTTCGTTAAGTCTCCACATAAACAGTTTTACTGTTTACCCCATAAATACCCCCCCCCCCCAACTCCTTCAAATTACCACCATTTTTTTAACTACAGATTTGTATTCGGCGGACCGGAAAATCTCAGAATTGATGTATTACATGCTGATGTTAGTAGATCGATTTTTTTTTATAAAATAAGCTCACTCTCCGTTGAGGTTCCCCCCAGAATAAAAATAATACCGGATTTGGATTTATGCGACTCAAAATTTATTTCACCCAAAAATGGTCATCATCTTGGATTTTTCAGAATGCCCAATGGTGACAGAGTGGCATCAATCGGATTCTTAAAATAGAGCATCTTGACTAACAAAATCAGCAAAAAAAATTTAATTTCCCACATGAATCAAAAATCATGTTTTGGCAACTAGACTACCTGGCAAAAAGACCGAAAAGGAAAAAGTATCCTATGCATTTGCAGTTTCTGCAGCAAAATGCACCCGTTTGATCCGAGCCTCTTTCAAGAGTATTGTCGAACAGTTTCGCAAATTTCTTTTATTTTCCTTTTAATTAGGTTTAACCCAGTGAATGTATTTTGTAGAAAATGTCCAGGCCGGAAGTTAACGCTTTCTTTTATAGCGCAAAAAAAACTTCATCTAAAGAGGTTCCTCGAAAGTAATCAAAATAACAAAAATTTGTACTAAAAAGGATTATCATGGGGTCATTTTACAACATCATTGTATATATTTTAAAAACTTAGTTATGTCTGTTTAATTAATTATCTAGCTATTACTATTTATTTATTTAAAAATCTGTGGAAATATCAAACCAGCTCAGTCTTTCCCAACCCTACACGCCTATGGTTTATCCAACCAGGAATTTATCAGATCGTATTTAGCAAAAAAATTCATCGTAAGAACGATTCACCATAGAAACTGCAATTCGTCAAATCAATTTTTTATCCGAAATTGATTGCGCATTCGCCAATAACACATGAATGCAAGACGGGTGAATTCAAGTGACATCTATACACAAACTTTTGAACGCAACCTGCAAGTATGCGCGCTAACAGCGACAAATGCATCAAAACGCCGCGCCGCTGCGCCACCTGCGTGTACGCCTCCGGTTCATGTGGTATTGGCGAATTCGCAATTAATTTAGCAAACATTTTGTGATAAATTACGGGTATTACGAATTCCGCGTTTGATATTGAATGAGCTTGATGAACAATGGTTTGACTAAAAACGGGTCTTATAAATTTCGAATTTGTTATTGGGTTTGAAGAAATAAGGTTCGGATAAAAAATTGGTTTAACGAATTGCTGTTCCTATAATGAATGATTTTATAATTGATTTTATTTAACGGGTTTGATTTTGCACATTCTGAAAAACCGTGGGCGTCCCTCTACATCATCCAACCCGACCATTTATTTTATTAAAAGTTACCCACTACATATACTGACATAAAATAAAAAACAAGATTTTAGGTGGTCCGTAACACAATTTGTGCAAGGATAAAATTTTGATTTTTTTGCTGAAACTACAAATTTGTACTCACATCGTCTACTACGGCAAGAAAAAATAGTGGATCTTCTTTCTGTCTCGACTAGAAAAATATTTCCCGACAAAAAGTATGAAAAGGGAAAAATATCTCATGCATTTGCTGTTTCTGCAATAAAATGCACCGTTTCAAGGGTATTGTCAAACAATTTCCCAATTTTCCTTTATTTTTCTTTGAACTCGGTTTAAGGCACTGCAAGTATTTTGTAGAAAATGTCCAAGCTGGAAATTAAGGCTTTTCTTTATAGCGCAAAGAAATCTTTATCTAAAGAGTTTCTTTGAAAGTAATCAAATTAATAAGGATTTGTACGAAAATTTAGGTATTATAAAAAGGATTTTGAAAGTTGTACAGGGTGATTCATTATATTTGGACACCCTGGTTATAGCCGTTAATATTAGAGATAGAACAAATGTTTTAATATAAGATTTTAATAATTTTGTCCAAATTTTTTGAAAACTTTGACAAAACCTGTCAAATGTCATTCCATATGTAAAATTTTGACGTTAACTTACTTTCTTATTTTAAATTGAATACCCTGTATTTTTTTATTTTTTCAAGTATTTTTTTTCCATTTGTATTTCAAAAATGGTTTTCGAGATATTGCATATTTTTGATGGATTTTTGCACTCCCGTTAGTGCCGTTAATATTAAAGATAGCCAAAAAATTTAAAAACAAAATTTTAAAGGCAAAAGTTGTCCAGTTTTTTACAGACTTTATATATATTTTGCCAGAAAATGTCAAATGTCATTTTTATGTCAAATGTATAAATAACTAAACGAAATTAGGACTACTCTATTTTTAAATACGAACGACAACAACAACGACCACAAGAAATTTACTAATCTAACAAATGCTCAGACACATCACCATTTACTTCAACACAAAGTTCATAACGCCTTCTTAGGCCAGAAATCGTGTTGATTATTTTCTGTCTCAGGTTTCTATTAATATTAATTTCTTTATTATTTCCTCGATTTTCAATTTCTTTTAAGGTATTCGGGCGATTTCAGTAAATAGTCTACTTTAAATGGTCCCACAACCAAATATCCGGAAGTGTTAAATCTGGAGAGTTCGGTGGCTATGATATGGTCCCATTTGAACCAAGCCATATGGGATAATTTTGATTTAGAAAATTTGTTACTGCTGAAGGATATTGATTGAATTTTCAAGATCACCTTCCAAAGTGCTAAATATCTTATTCCGTTAAAATTTTATCGGTATAAAAATTCCATTAATAACAATAATACGCCAGCAGTAACAAATTTTCTAAATTAAAATTATCCTATATGGCTTGGTTTAAATAGGACCTATCATGGCCATCAGTGGGACGATTTAAAGGAGACTATTTACTCAAATCGCCGGAACACCTTAGAGTTAAAAATCGAGGATTAATGAAGCAATTAATATCAAGAGAGAGACATAAAATAATCAACACGATGAACTTTGTGTTGAAGTAAATGGTGATGTTTTCGAGCATTTGTTAGATTAGTAAATTTTTTGTTGTCATTCATATTTAAAAATAGAGTAGTCCTAATTAAGTATAGTTATTTATACATTTGACATAAAAATAACATTTGACATTTTCTGGCAAAATATATATAAAGTCCATAAAAAACTGAACAACTTTTGCCTTTAAACTTTTTTTCTATCTTTAATATTAAGAGCATTAACTTGAGTGCAAAAATCCACCAAAAACATACAATATCTCGAAAACTGTTTACCGCACCTAGACAATTGATATATTTTTGAAATAAGAAAGGAAAACAAAACTTAAAAAAATAACAAAATACAGGGTGTTCAATTTAAAATAAGAAAGTTGATGTCAAAATTAGACACATGGAATGATATTTGACAGCATTTGTCAAAGTTTTCAAAAAATTTTGACAAAATTATTAAAATCTTACCTTAAAACATTTTTTTTATCATTAATCATCCATTGTTTAACTACATAGTTATTGCTTTTTACTTATTTAGAATTTCCTGGAGAAATCAAACCAACACAACGCAACCCGACCATTTATTTTCTTAAACGTTACCCACTATATATACTGACATAAAATAAAAAACAAGATTTTAGGTGGTCCGTAACATAATTTGAAAATTTTTGCCGAATTTACCGATTTCTGCTGATATCGTCCACTAAAGCAATAAAAAACAGTGGACATTCTTTAATGAAATGTGATCGAGCGAATCTGGTCTCGACTAGGAAAAGATTTCCTGACAAAAAGACCGAAAAGGAAAAAATATCCCATGCATTTGCAGTTTCTGCAATAAAATGCACCCGTGTGATCCGAGCCATTTTCAACGGTATTGTCGAGCAATTTCGCAATTTTCTTTTATTTTCCTTTTAATTCGGTTTAACACAGTGAAAGTATTTTGTGGAAAATTTCTTAAGCTAAAAATTAATGATAATCGAAAGAACAAAGATTTGAACAAAATTCTTCGAATGCGAAAAATTAGACATTTCGCAAATCAATGGCACATCTAGATATTTAAGATCATACTCGCTGATGCTGGAGGTTGTCGCGAATTTAAAATTTTTTAAATTTTACTTGTATAAAAAAGGATTGTCAAAAGCCAAATCAAGGGAAATAAATATTTGCGCACTCATGTAAAACATTTATAGAATTTTATTCAATGTAATACTACAGTCCATAATTGAAACATACAAAAAAGTTTATGCACGCAGTCCTGCGTATTCAGTGGAATCTTTGCCCGGAACATTTGGCGACTCTCTATCTTTTTGGTTCTATCTCTCTATTATTCAATAAAAGTTTGAAATCTGATAGTACCATCATTATGAATGGATATTTTATTTTTGTTTTACAACATCAATGACGATAATAATAATAGCTGTAGTAATAATAATGATGAGTTGTTAACGATACAAATCGAGATAAAGCCAGAAAAAAAAACTTAATAATACCGTAATGTATAAAATTACCAGTCAGATTTTTTTCAAGATAATATTTTATAAGGTCTTCAGAACGCATAGGAATTCATAAAGAACAGGCCTTAATTTATATATTAAGTGAAGGTATTATTTTTTCTAAAAAATCTTTCCCACATGCATGTAGCAACTAAATCATTAATACATAGCTAATATTATTTTTTATATATTGAAACCTTTAAAAACTGTATAAGAAAGACCTGAACAACGTGCCTGTTGTGCCCATGCACCTACTAAGTTATCCAACTTGGTATTTAAAAACCCTAGATACTAACTCTTGTATTGTAGATTAAAAATTTTAATTTGGACTCTACACTTAGACGTCAGTTATTGCAGATGAAGCTTCAACTGATAACTACCTCAAATATTTAAAAAGTAGAAATTTTTCAGTATTAAAAATGGATTATATTACACCAAAGCCAGTGTGTTTTAATGTAGCACATAATGAAAGATTTTAAAATTCAGAACAAAAAGTTTACATTATTACTTTTAATATTACGAATGCCCTCTCCATTATTTTGATCGATAGACATTTTAGTCATAATGTTTGATAGCAGTGAATAACAGCTAACGAAAAGAAAACCACCCCACTTAACCGCGATTTTCAACCCCAAATGTACTTAATAATCTTACCTCATTCATCAAAACTTGCATCGCTTGGATCGTTAGATATACGTTATTCTTAATTGCTTCTCTGATGATTCATCCGGATTGATGCAGTTGGAAAAATATTCACTAGTAATAATCATGATGTTAAATGTCTTAATATTATATAAGTTTTTGCTTTTTTTAAAAATAACTTTTTTTTATGTAATTATTTTTAGTAGTCACCACAGTTCTTTCTTATGTTTTTTTTTTAATATGAAGATTTTTTACGCCTCACAGTCCTTATACTCATATATGTTTGGTCGTCGTACTTTGCCACTTTTACATATATTGTTTTTAATTTTTTTTGTCATCACAATCAGAGGCAGCGCGTTTAATTTACTTCAAAGTTATTTAAAAGATCGAAAAAAATACGTCAATATTGATGAAGTAAACAGTGGTCTTAGAGCTGTGTGGAGTGCCACAAGGGACAGTTCTGGGACCTATTTTATTCACTGTTTACATTAATAAATTGCTAAAATTAAATTGTCAAGGCCATGTTATAAGTTTTGCCGATGACACTGTCATTTTTTATTCTGGAAATACATGGAACGAGTTAAAAAGTAAAGCAGAAATAGATCTGGATGGTATTTTCAATTGGTTTAAAGGTAATAAATTAGCATTAAATCAATCAAAGACAATTTTTTTTACTTTTTTCTTCATACACAAATAGCTTACCAAAACTTTCAATTATTGAACACAAAACAAAATGTTAGTATCTCTAGAGTAAATCACATTAAATATCTCGGAATAATGTTCGATGAACATTTAAGATGGGATAAACAAGTTCAATACATAACATCCAAAATACGATATTTAGTGACGAGATTCTCACACTTAAAATCATATTTACACAGGGAACAACTTAAAACTGTTTACTATGCTTTGGTCCAATCGCAACTGACTTATGGAATTGCTGGTTGGGGAAGCGTAAGAGACTGTTACCTCAAAAACCTAGAAGTAATCCAGAAATGGATCCCAAAAACTATTTTTGAAAAAAACAAAAGATATTCTACTAACCAATTATTTACTGAGGCGAAGGTTTTTGATGTAAGACAACTCTATTTCATTAAGGTATTAATGCTAGTCAACAAACCAAAATTAACTTTACGTTTAGTTTCACACCACATAAACACCAGATATAAAAGGGGTTGTATGATGGTACCTTTAAGTAAAAAAGAAATAGGGCACAAAACGTTAGAATACTTAGCACAAAAATTCTTTAATTCTTTGCCAAATTATCTAAAGGAAACTATACCTGAAAAATCTTTTAAAACTCACTTGCAAGGATGGCTTCTTGAATCTGATAGGGCCTGTATACGGAATTTTGTGTGACTTTATATAACTATATAATTGTGTAATATAAAAAAAAGAAAAAAAAATTGTTTAATATAATTATCATAAAGCATTGATATACCTAAGTGCAAACCCCCAATTGTGACTCACAAACCTGCATTTGACATATGCATATAAACTGTGACCTTTATACATAATAGAGACAATTAAACCCGAGCTGTGTGACGTAGTATGATTAATAAAAAACAGCACTAACTTCAAATTGTTTCTGTGCTCTTTTGTTTGTTTGTTTATTTTCTAAATATCTAGATTAAGTTATATATTGTACTATTATTATATTTTTGAAAATAAACTATATACATATATACAAGGTAATAATTAAGTATCATTTTTTTAACAGTCATATATTGTATTTTTTCGTTTTAACTATTTTTTACAAAATTAGTGAGTACTTAGTAACTACTTATATTTGTCTATACTGTCTGTATATACTATGTACTATAAAACGGGTCTTCTACACACAAAGATATTACCTTGTGGGACAATTTTAATTTACTTTGCTTTAAACCTAAATATGTACAAAAGATAATAAAATAAAAGAAAAGTGTGCTTGTGGGTAAAATTGTCTATTTTACCACCCTCAATAAAAAAATATAAAAGCTTATTTTGATGTAAGTTACCTACTGTATCTTATGACTTGTGGGACACTAATTTTCAGTGCATTCTATGCGTGTATCTCTCGTCCTTCTGTAATATGGCTATGGCCTCAAATCTAGGGGAAGAGGTAATCAGATTTTAAGTTATTGGTTTACATTAAAGGATATCGCCCTTTTTAAATAGAAATTAAAAGAATTTTTTTCATTGAAACAACAATCTACGCCTCCCAAAATTACCCTAGAAGTTACGTCAACGTTGTTTTGACTTTATTTTGCAAACTGACCTTAAATTCTTAATAAAATTTCCTTTTTTGAATTTGCCATAACCGGTTTTTAAGAAATAAAATTCGATCCCCATATTGGACTTTTTTATTACTCGTCTGATTAAAAGGAAACTTACAAATTAGAAAGCGCTTCCAAAATACTATTGGCCATATTGACCTTCATTATTTTTTGCCCGATTAAAAAAAAATGTGTTGCGCACAAAGCGTTTTTAACAGTATCCAATTCTCATCCAAAATTGATTATTTTTTTCCGATTTAAACAAAACTTTTTTGTAGATTATTAAAAAATGTTTTGTTTAAATCGAACAAAGAGTAACAAAGTTCAATATGGCCGACGCAAAATGGCGACTATTATCTCTTAGTTTTTTGCCATAGTTAGGTGTTTCGGCAGTGCTTTATAATTTAAAGGGAGTTTTCTTTAAATCCGATGAAAAATAAAAAAGTGCAATATGGCGGATCCATAGTTAGTTTTAACAATTTGAATTTTTGAAGTTAACTCTGTGTTTCGAACTTCCATTGTCTATATTTTATTTATACACGACGTTTCGATCAGTACAATCTCTGATGGTCTTCAGGTGCAAACTACAATCTATTCCTAAGGCTACGTACTTATATACTATGGGAACTCACTCAACCGTAAATGTTAAGAAGTTGGCTCCGCCCAAGGAGGGGCTTCCAAATATTTGGAATTTCAACACTTGGTTTACGCCAAACACGCATGGTCAAAACAACACCGAATGAAGTGAACAGAAGCAAAGGTTTTGCACAAGGAGTCACACTGGAAGAAACGAAAATTCCTTGAAGCTGCCTTTATTGGGCAGAATCAGGGTGTTTTCAGTAAACCAAGTGTTGAAATTCCAAATATTTGGAAGCCCCACCTTCTTCTTCTTCTTCTTAAACTTCACGGTTGAGTGATTTCCCATAGTATGTAAGTACGTAGCCTTAGGAATAGATTGTAGTTTGCACCTGAAGACGATCAGAGAGACAATGGAAGTCCGAAACACAGAGTTAATTTCAAACTTTCAAACAATTTGAATTTTATTTTAAAAAAGCGGTTATTGCAAATATAAGAAAGGATATTACATTAAGATAGGTTTGCAAATAAACTCAGCACAATAAATCAAACATTCCTAAAAAGTGCAATTTTGACAACTCCGACGACGTCACTTTTCGGTTACTTCTGGGAGGGGTTCTGGTAAGGGCGAGTAATAGAACATATAAAAAAATCAGGCAATCCTACCTAACCAAAATTTCCATTTAAAAAAAAAATTTAAATAAAAAACTACCCGACTGCTAATTCGAAATCGAGTAATTTTTTTATTTAGCTTTTCTTTGGTGATGTGGGGAGTGCGGGGAACGAGTTGAGTGTCAGTTGATGAGGGAGGATGTGGGAAGGGAAAAAATTATCAAAATCGCAGTCGGTAGGTGGAGAGTAGGAATCTCGAAATAAGCTGAAAGTCCCTCTGAATAAAGCAAAAAAAATCAAAATCGCTTTATATTTGAAGTTATGCCTCAAAAAGCATAACAAAATTGACAATATGGCACCGCAGCAGCCGCCATATTGATTGTTTTTAATCTCGGGACTCTCAGCTCTCAGCAGTTTAAGCTATATCGTGGCATATACCAACATACATACATACAAACCATACTGAGTATGGTTTTAACAATGGAAAGCCCGTTTTTCTTTTTCCCATATTATACGTGTTTTTGTCTGTAATTATTATTTCACTTGTAAGACTTTTTGACGTAGGGGACCAATAACGTTCGAGCCCGGAAGATGGCACAATAAAATAAAGTATCGAAACATCATCGAAAAATAAATTTGGTTCTTTTATCTATCACTATTCTAACGCACCAAAAAATATACTTTTTTACACCTTTATCAAAAACATGATTTTAGGAACTGTCTGCAGATAACTAAAGCATGGCTTTTTTGGTTACCGATGGAAAAAAACTTTTTTTTGATCACGGCTGCAGAAAAAGATTTCTGTCCGTTTTTTACCCAAAGTTAAAGAGAAATAGAAATACAAATTTAATTATTCTTTCCTAAGAATTAAGCCATTTCGGCAAGTTTTCACCAAGTATTTACGAAAAAATCATTTAAAAATATCGCCAAAATATCAAATTGTCAAAGATTAAAATGTCGCAACAATGAACGTCATGGAGTAAAAAGACACATCGCTATGGAATCGATTGTTATTTCATTTACCAGCCGCCTTGATTTATAGTGTAAAGATGGTGTGTTGCGAGAAGTTCTCGTCGTTCGAGATTTTTAAAAGTATTTTCCTGTTTTTCTTGAATTTTTTAATAAAGGTATTAAATAATAATGGTGTTAACAACTCGCGACTAAACTGCGATTTTTTTACTCGCGTTTTTAAATACCTCGCTGCGCTCGTTATTTAAACCAACGCTTGTAAAAAAAGCAATATTTTATCCACTAGTTGTTAAAACTACTACTTCGGGTCACAAACCTTAACCAAAAAAAAAAAAATAAAAATGCCATTTTTGACAAGTTTCGAATGCTGATGATATAGACAGCTTAAAATTACATTAACACCGCAAGTATCAACAGACTTATAGTGCCACTGGCTAAAATTTTTGCACTTTAAGGGAGGAGGTAATTAAAATTTTTTATTTTTGGCATGTTTTGATGTTAATGATGGTAAAGCTTACAAAAAAATTGCAATTTTTTTCCTAGATTCTTACGTATCCAAGATGTCGCTTTGGTCTTCTGGTCCATATCTAAGTAATGGCAAAACTTTAATTTACAATTCCTCCTAGACTTGGGAAAATCCACATATGCTTAATGTGATCACAGAGCAAGGCCCACAGGGAGCACATTCATTCATTGGCACAATGAAAAAAGTAATCGCTTGGGGACGGCGCGCGGCGTAGCGGACGTCATAACGCACACCCCGGTCCATATATGTAAAGTTATGCAGTGATATATGGGTCCCGTGTGGTATTTGAGGGGTTGAGTCACACATATTTGGGGCTGGAAAACCTATCTTTTGGCACAGGGAATTAAAACTAATCTTTAAAAAAGAGGAAGCTCGAACAAATCAGCCAGTTTTATTTTATAAATTCTTAGGCACAAAACGTTTACGGAATTCAGGAAATTTTATTTCAAAGAATTAACTTAACAAATAATTTCAAATTCAATATTTTCGTGGATTCAGGATCGAAATCAATTTTACGCGCGTTAACCATATATTATTATCCGTTGTTCTGGAGGGAGGAAACCTCGACTTCTCTTAATCTTCTTAACCACTGGCCCACCCAGGAATTGACTTCGAAGGGGGGTAAACCCTCCTCGATGCACCACTGTTTTAACGGCGTAGATATTGTTTGACCTAAAGAGGGGGGAAGGCACTAAAAACTGAAAACATTTCCTAAAACTTGTTTCACTAAAAGAAAAAGAATACAAAAAGAAACAGAACTTTAATTAAAAAGGTAAAATAGGCTTACCCATTTTTTTTATGAATGCCCCAAACCCATGACATGGACTTTACCTTTGTCCTATGAAAGAGGAAACTATTTGGCAAGGAGGTTTCCTGGAAACACTAATAATAAGTATCTATTTAAGTAAATTTAAGTAGAAATCTCGTACGTACCTTACCTTTTTGTGAAAAACAATATTAAGGTTATGCCGTTTGTATCGCAAATAGGTCTTGTCGAAGCGTATGTGTGCCAGTTGGTCCGTGATAAATAAGAATTTCGATATATATGTTACTGGTTTTCGAAGTGTAATAAGGGTGAGTTTTAATATCCTTCGCACCCCTTGAAATACTTCAATTTGGGGAGCCATTCAACTTGTAAGAAAATCGATTTCTTGTTTAAAATATGGGATGGTTCATTTTAAATGTTTTAGTAAATACACATTTTTGATTTTCCTTGCTTTTAAGGCTCTATGGGAAAGTTAATAGATAAAGAAAAGATATCTATATCATGTCTTTCGATCAAATAAACCGTCTTGAATAACTTTTTAACAATTTCCACCGCTTTTATTGATTTCAGTAGACAAGTTAAACCATCTGACCCGTTTTATAAAATGTCGAGAAAAATTTTCGTTAATTGGGATTTTTTTGATCTACTGTAGGGTGTATGAATTTACTTTGCTGCAAATGTTGATGACATTAGTTGTATCTTTTTTTTTAGATAAACCTAGCCAACAAAGTATTTTGTAAATAGGCATACCTTGTTGTTGACATTAGTTGTATTTTTTCTGTAGATAAAACTAGCCAACGAAGTATTTGTGAAATAGGCACACCTAACGATTATCATACTACTTCGTTAACTTTTTTTTTATTTGGCTGTAATTTTGTAACAAAAATTTTAAAGGGGTCTATAAACAAAACAAGTAGGTGCCAGTCGGGTTTCTCTTTGGTAATTTGTTTTAGAAAAGAAATTGTTGAGTGTCAAAACACCGCAATGGGATAAAATATATTTATAGATCATATTTTAAGTATACCCCAAGACGTGTCATCCTGACGAAACTCTCCATTATTAAGATATTTTTTGCCTTCTATCTTCCCTCTATCTTTTACCAATTCAATTACGTTTATAGGCAATAACATTGTTTTTTTTTCTATTTTAAAGCAAGAAAAAAAATCCTATAAAGAGCTAGACTTCATTTATCTTTATTAAAATGCCATTTATAGAAATGACCACAAGAACTTGACAGCCGTTTAATAGATTGATGTCGTGTCTGTTTCTGCTGAATCCATAAACTAACAATTTAAGAGTAGATATTCTTTTTTTTCTGTCACTGACCTTAGCTCAGGAAATTTCGAAGTGACGTTCAAAACGGGTCAGGTGACATCCATAATTTTTGGAGTCAAAGAAACATCAGACTTGGCTGAACTTTTTTGATTTTTTGCCCAATAACCTAAAATTAAAAAAGTGCTCCGAGCCGTGCCGTAGTTTTTACAAAATATGCCTTCAAAGTTCAGCCAATTCTGATTTTTATTTGATTCCAAAAAGAACGGATATCAGATGACACGTTTTGAGCGTCACTTCGACGTACTTCGACGTTTCCTGAGCTAAGGTCACTGACAGAAACAAATAATCTTTACTCTTAATTTAGTTGTTGATGTGTGTGACAACAATCAGCAATAATAAAGAACTTTTTTCTACTAGTACACTTTAACGCACGCGTTCGCGTGCGGGAATAGGGAGTGGATTTACCCTGTGTCTTTCGCGCACGGCGTGCAAGAAAAATTTTTTCCCGCACGCATTTTTTTAAAATTATTTATGTTCTTTGCTTGATTGTGCAATATAGTTAATGCCTACTTTCAATTTGTAAAGTATTATTTGTAATTATTGTGTAAATAAATAAAAGAAATAAATGAATAAACGGTCACCCTGTACACACAAGATTAAAATAATAAATTTCACCTTATTGTTCTTTTCTTATGCAAATTTTTTTGACAAAAGAAAAACAAAATAGAGAGGTTCAAACGGCGGTTTTGGACGCTTTGTGTTTTTCAACTAATTAGTTATTTACCTATAATACGTGCAGATTGTAATACTTTTCTGCACGTATCTGCGTTTGCTCAAACGATGCGCCAGCGAAGTTCGGGCAAGCCGTACGTTTGGAAAGGAAACTTTGCGCACGCGTTAGATCAACAATTTTTTTGCGAGCGTACCGGAAATTAAAAAATTTTTGCTCGTGTGAAAATTTGTATACGTGCATGAAAGGTTTTTTGTGTGTGTGATAAGACTTTCCGCACTGCGTTCATGAAAAAACTTTTTCCTACGACCACACACGAAAGTAACCAAATCTGAACTCTATAACGCCTCAGAAAGTTTTATATTTCACACGCATATCAATTTTATTTTCGTCTCTAGAGACGAAAATGTTTTCTTCTCTAGTGACGCAAATGAATGACATCAAACAAAGCAATAAAAAAAATATTTTATTTTTATACCTTCATCAAAAACATGATTTTAGTAACTGTGCAAATAACTAAAGCATGGCTTTTTTGGTTACCGAAAAACTTTTTTTTTATACCTTTATCAAAAATATGATTTTAGTAACTGTCTGCAGATAACTAAAGCATGGCTTTTTTGGTACCGATGCAAAAAAAAACTTTTTTTTATTACGGATGCAAAAAAATATTTATGTCCGTTTTTACCCAAAATTAAAGAGAAATAGCGGAAATCTAATTATTCTTGCCAAAAAAATAAGCCATTTCCATCAGTTTTCACCAAGTATTTACGAAAACATCTTTTAAAAACAAACAAAATATCAAACTGTCAAAGATTAAAATGTCGCAACAATGAACGTCACCGAGTAAAAAGGCACACCGCTATGGAAAACATTATTATTTCATTTACCAGCCGCCTTTATTTATGGTGTAAAGATTGGTGTTTTGCGAGAAGTGCTCTTTGTTCGAAATTTGTAAAAGTATTTTCCTGTTTTTTTTTGGATTTTTTGATAAAGGTTTAAAAAAAAATAGTGTTAACACCTCGCGGCTAAACTGTGCTTTTTTACTCGCGTTTTTAAATACCTCGCTGCGCTCGTTATCTAAACCAACGCTTACAAAAAAAGCACTATTTTAGCCACTAGTTGGTAAAAATACTATTATTGAATGATAGTTGTTATTTTTTCATATGTAAATAATTGCGTTAAAACTTATGATTTTACTTTTCTTTTAAACGTTTTTTGTGATTGAATATTCTTGATTTCTTGTGATAGTAAGTTAATCATTTTAGCTCCAAGAAACAAAAAGCACTTTTGTACAATTTTTTTGTTAGTTTTTAGGCCTGTTACTTTATTTGCGGTTTTATTTTTAGTATTTGCAGTATGTTCTACTCTTCTAAGTTTTTGAACATACAATTGGCCAATGCCCATGAATTTGCTCTCATTTATAAAGTTCCACTTCGAAAACTTTTTTGGCATTGGCCACAAAAAGATAAATCAAAAAGGGAATTGCTAATTAATTAAGTAGATTTCTGTCACATTTTTAATTTTTTACTTAATTACACTTTACATGTAGGGTGGCCATGAGGATCTCAAAAATATATCATATGTAAGGTTTATCTTCAACAGTTCTTGAATAAAATCAAAAATAATTTGTCATAAGGGTCATGTGTTAGCCAAGGAAAAAAAAATCGACTGCTCAAGATTAAATTTTTCTCTAGAAGGTCCATTTCGATAAATTGAATATTTCTTTTAATTTTTGCTGTCGGCTTCTAGGCAATTTTTAGAATTTTGGAACTGGATTCTTTGGAGTCAGGGACAGGACATTATTTTATCCAAATCGGTTCACGGGAACAAAAGTTATGACCATGTAACAGAGGCGAAGATACGATTTTTACATGGGGAGGGGGAGCAGTATAAGAACATCAATGCAACTCATATAAAAAAACTGGGTTGGAATCTGGTTTTGATCCTATATAAATTTGTTGCTAAAATCGTGTCATAAATGCGCCGTGGGCGAAAATTTTGTAAAAATATAGTAATAACGCATTTTCTAACACGCAAAAACTGTTGATAAAAATTGCTACATACTAAGACTATATTAAAATTTTTATTTTTTGCAGTTTAATATTTTTTACGTTTTTTATCAAATATTAAAAAAAAACTGGGCTCGGATCTGATCTTGATTCTAGATTTGTTGCTTTATTGTAGGCGAAAATTTTGTAAAAATATACTAATAACTTTTTGCAGGTTAAGAAGAAAGTTCTTTAGAAATTTTGATCTTTTTTTAAGTTTTTTATGAAATATAAAAAAAAACTGGATTGGGATCTGGTAATAATTCCCTAGATTTGTTGCTAAAATAATGTCATTAATGCGCTGCAGGCGACAATTTTTTAAAAATATACTGGTTTTTTTACTTAATCAATTAATCAAAGTGTTGTAGCGCCGCAGGAAAAATTTGCTGTGAAACCGTATATAAATGAAAATTTTAATTTTTTCGTGTTTTTTGTAAATTATTTTTAAAAAATAATTAAATTAAGTAGCATCACACTGATGAGCACCACTAGTGCGAAACTCCACGGGTGGTTTTAAAATTATATTGGGAAATATCGACCTAAAAAGTATATTGGGAAATACCTACCGTCCTAAAAAGAGCAAATGGATTTGAGATGGCGTATTTTGATATCTTGATATATCAACAAAAGTTTTTTTGAATATATAGAAGATAATGGAATATTGCATCTTTAATACATGTTCTGAAGTTGATTAATTTTATCAAAAACAGTTTAAATCTTAATAATTGAAATGTATGACTGATGAAAATGGTTGGATGATAAATTACTGATATCTCGCTAACCATAAGAGGGCAACAAATCACCACAAATATGTCGGATAATAGACATTCTTAAGGTTGTATGGGTAAGATTTCTTCTGTGAGATAATCATTAGCCATCTGGTCTTTATTGAGAATCACTTTTTGAAGGTATTTTAAAAATTTTACCCGTCAAAGAAAACAAATTTTTTAAATTTTCTTATGCCCATACGCATACAACGTATGTTTTAATTGTGAATTTTTTCGTAAACGAGATTTAAATATGTCGGCCATTCCAAGGGCATAGACGGAACATCTCGTAGGAGTTAGTTAGTTTGTAAAATATTCTTTAGTTGGTTAAAGGAATAGTTGACATAGATGTTTTTTTTTAAGTTTTGCTCTACCATGTTAACGCCAAAAGAAATTGTGGGGTCGCGGACGCAACACCAAAAACTGATAATTTTTTTTATACAACTTAACTTGCAATAATCTAAGGCACCAGAAAATTTAAATTATAATTAATAAATAATTTTGAACACCACTAATATATACACAATTACAACTCACTAAATTTATTATTACAATTACGATATTTAAAGAGGGTCGCGGGCAGAAGAGCACGAACGGAACACAAAAATATATACAGACCGCTTCAAGCTACTGCGAACATAGGGGGAATCAAGTCCAATTTACTCTCCGTGCCGTACGACCGAGGTGGATTCGAAGCACGCTACAGTGTTATCTTTTGGAAATTCATTTTGTTTTATTTCTGCCTTGCTCGAGAAACAGATGGGTAAGTTCTTAATTGAAATAATACATTTTTAAAACTAAAAATGGATGTCTACGAAGTTGCTGAAAAAGTGCAGATGGTCAAATGCTCAAATCGTCATAACCCAACACACGTTCAATATTGGTCGAGGGAAAAGGGGTTTTTATAGTAGGCTCGGATTTTGTCTATCCGAGCAAGGAGGACTTTTCGAACATTTGCTTTAATTTTTTTTTGACTGGGAGAATCTTTTTGGTTTTTAGAATGTATTATTTTATTTTGAGAACTTGCTTTTATTTTGTTTCTCCTTATTATTTTCATTGTAACACGTCGTCACTGATAAATCTGAGCAGTTGACAGTAAAACGCTCTTATTTATCAGTGACAAAAAATAAGAAAATTACGTTATAAAAATTTGCGTATTTATTGACCAAATTCCGGTTTCATTGACTACGCTCCACACAGCACCGCGGTTAGAGGCGTACTAAATACAAGACGAACGGCGGCCTGAGTGTTGGTTGCTTCACTGATAGGCGTGCGGTGTCTCTGCATGTACGTACACTGGCAAATTAGACTTCTTCCGCCCTATGTTCGCAGTAGCTTGAAGCGGTCTGTATAAATAAATAATATGAAGAAGAACTAATAAATCTGAGTGGGTGAAGAAAACTTCTTCCATCATCAAAAGGCTCTTGTGTAAGGGTAGTTATTTCATGTTATTAAGTTAAAGTAATTACTACTCACTTGTCAGTTTTTAGAAGATTAAATTCCATTAAGGAGCTCTAACAGAATGTTGCTAAGTGTACACGATTATACGAAGGACAAAAACATTTAAAATTTTGGTAAAATTTTTACTTAGAGGCATTATTTTTAATATTGAATTATTTGTTGTTGTTCCTCTTTGTTTACCGTCACTTTATGAGTCCCGCGCGTAGGCACTATTAATTTAATCGGCCGAATTATCAACTACCTTCGAACCCCAGACCAGATATTTTTTTTAATCTGTTCTTTTCTCCTTCGGTAGTCGGGTCGCCTCCACGGGATACCACCCCATCCGGCCTGGTTACCGGCGTGAATGGAGGGGTGGAACCAAGTTGCCTTTTACACCCTTTTCTGGTTTTTTAGCCAATGCCTAAAACTTTTTTTTTAATTTTATAAGACTGCGCGCGCTTTGAACCCACGACAGAAAAATATACTAAGAATGTAATTTTTGCTATAAATTCGTAAAAATTAATGGCTTTTTATTGAAATTTTTGATTTTTTAAATATAAAAATTCAAGTCCAGTTGGTCAGTACCCTCTAGACGTAGGCCGATCAACTCCTACCGATTTAGTGTTCTTTAAACATTCGCCGCCATCAAAAGTAACAGAATATCTATTCGTTTTCTGTCAATATGGCGGCGAAGGTCGATAAAAGAATACTAAAACGGTAGGAGTTGATCGACCGATGCGATGTGGAGAAGCAGCTGATATGACAATGACGTGATATCATAGCAATATTTGTATGAAAATTTAAGTTAGAATTTAAGCGATCACTAAATTTATAAAAAAAATCATTTTTAATTAGAAACATTGTGTCTGTTAAATCGATTTTTTTAATGCGTAGATATTTATACAATTTTACAAAGAAATAAAAAATAATCACATAAAGTAACAAAAAAATATTAAAACAGTAAGTCTGCTATAAAAAAGGCCATCAGCTTTAATAGTTTTTGGCTTTTCCATATGGGTGGTCTCCACTTAAACTGATTTATCTGACGCACTTTTAAAATACAAACAGGATACTTGTTCGATTCATTTTGAAAAGGTATTTTTCATTTTGATTGCTTTCAAGCAACGCTGTCCGAAGTAAAACCTATGCTGTGCTATAAAAAATAAATAAGTATGTGTTGTTTTTCAATTTTCAAAGTGGGCACATAGGGCAGTTCCGCAAGTTTCAGGATTCACCAGGATGAAATTGTAGTTTTATCATTGTTTATTGACGGGACAGAATAGGTACACTGTGGGAATCAATGCGAATTAAAAGAAGACACACTCACACACATAACCTTACCGTACGAAATCATTTGAATACGGCGTACAGAGACAGCGAAGTAGGAGTCCAAAGAAGAATTTATTATCGGCTAATAGGACATAATACGCGGCCATGGGATGATCGATGGACCAATTAGGGACCTTAATAAGACGTTTGTCTTCTAATGCGGAGGCTTCCGACTTGGCGGAAAAAGGAGTTTACGCTCATTTAATTCCCACCTTGTACGTGAACTAAGAAAGTGGCTTCTCATTACCCTTAATAGTTTAGTTCTAGGAAACCAAAAAGAAAGTAGAACGAATAAAAAGTTTACGAAAAGGAAAAAAAAATATTCTCACTTCACTCAAGCGAATAAAAAAAACTTTTTAAGTAAAACGATTTTATTTCATTCCACACTAAAAGATAAACATTAATAATTTTATTATATGTGTTATACTGAATATGATATGCCTATTAATAGATGACATAAAATTGTGGGGCGCTACTGACATGTAGGTACTGCGCAAGTATAAGAAGTATATTTTAACTCTATTTTTCTAAATTTCCAGCAAAGTCAATTCAACTTCAACCTTTGGATCGATAGCCTGTAATTAGCAGTGTAGAGTATAGGCACACCATATTCAGTATAATTAGAGACTGATATATAAGACTATCGTTTCCTGGTATAATCCATACATCGATTTTGTTTGTAATTTTTTGAAATTTTTATAGGGTGCATCCCGTTTGAGGGGTAAACCTTACCCCTATATTTTGAATAGGGAAAGTTGGCCGAGTGATACCTTGTTATGAAAGTCCCCTGAATGTCTTGACAATTGTGTAAAAATTTCGATTCGTTTTTGAGATATTTGCTTTCAAAGTAAGCTAAAATTGTAGATACAGGTAAATTTCATCTCTCTTAGGAAAAAAAAAAATATTTTTGCATTTGTCCATGCAACTGTGAAAGTGAATATCTCAAAAACGAATCGATAGATTTTCGAAATTTTTACGCGATTGTCAAGACACTCAGGAGACCTTCAAAACAAGGTATTACTCGACGCACTTTCCCTATTCAAAATATATGAGTAAATTTTACCCCTCAAAGGGGATGCGCGCTGTAAAAATTTCAAGTCAAAAAGTGTCCCCTTTACAAACAAAATCAATGTTTTTCAGCATTTTCTCCAATTCTTAACAGTTTTTGAAAAAATCCAGGTGAACCCTTTTAAATGGCCAACCCTGAATAATAAAATTATTATTTGTTACCGCTTAGTTCAAAATAAATAAAATCGTTTTATTTAAAAAAAAAAAATATTTATTAGATTTTTTACTTTTTAGTGAAAATAAAAAGGAAATACATCAAAATCGGTCAAAGAGAGATGCAAAACTCGCCCCCCCCCCCAAATAAGGTTGAATTAAGGGGGTAGTTTTTTCATAATAGGGTATTGTTAGCGGACCTAAATAAGTATACCAAGTTTTAATCAAATTGGTATTGGGGAAGATGGTAAATTAGACATATAGCCAAAGAAGTAGTTGATGAATAAAAATCTGTATCGTCACTCTCTTCCTTAAAATCATTAAATATATAGTGAAATTCAAATCTCCAAACTGCATGTTCGTAGCAGCCTTGCTTCAAAGTTGTGGATTTTCAAATATATTATCCCCTCTCACCCCCTTGACCACCACTGCCAAAATATTATTAGAGTCTGGAATTAAGAAACGTTAAGTAAAATTTAAATCTTAAACATGCATGTTCATAGCAGCTTTGGCACAAAATTTACGAATTTTTAAATGTACCACTCTTCCCCTCTGAACCCCCCTTAATGTAGTTTTTCCTAAAAAGGTCCAAATTTCAATCGCACCCTACATCTGAAAACTGCATATTTTTAGCGGATTTAGATCCAAAGTTATGAATTTTTAAATACGTTTACCTCTCTCACCACCTTAATCACCCTATCACAAAAGCAGTTTTTTTTTTAAATTACGACGCATTAAGCAAAAGTGCGTGTAATTTTTTTAGGATATTATATTGTCAACCACTTCAATAAATATGCCAAATATCATTGAAATCGGTTAACGGGATAAACAGACCTAGAAAGAACCTTTGAAGCTAAATAAATTCGATCAAAAAGTATTTGGATTGATCAACTATGAAATATTTTTTAAGTAACTGTATAGTTCCTAAAACGCTAGATGCCGGCCGCCATAGAGCAGTGGGCAGCGCATCTGCCTGCCGCACGGAAGGTTCCGGGTTCGAATCCCGGCTAGGTGCATGGATATTTTGTGTTTGCCTTTAACTTTGCAAAAACTTGGCGGAAACTGGGCATTGATCCTATAATGGATGGAAAGTCCCAGTATAAAAAAATATATTGTAAAATAAAAAAAATATATTTTAAACCTCTAGATCAATATTATAAACAGAACCGCGAGAAGGGGCCGCCAGGCATGCGCTGTAGATCTTGCGTATTCGTCATTGCCCAGGGCCAACCTGATTTTTGCATTATTTTCTTTGTTTTCAAAGTTATTAATTGTTCACACATTTTGCGACACATGGGCCATTATAGTATCTCATAGTTATATGGGTTAACCTAAGGGTTATTTTTGTGAGAGTGGAAATTAAATTTGTGAATTATAAAAATTTCCTTACATGATTTATCAAAATTCCAATTTTAGAATTTAATTAAACTAAATCTTTATACAGCGAGTCCAAAAAGTAACGATACCCCTAAATATCCCCAAAACCAAAAAAGATCGTTACTTTGTAGATACACAAACACATTTCGATTTTTTTGACTTGTGATTTTGCTTCGAGGGGCAAAAACCAACATATGCTAAGCTGACTGTTTTGCGAAACTTAAGAATTCACTTTTAACTTTTTTAACTGGGACTTTCCATTCGTCTAAGGAATAATCATATTTTTAAATTAAATTACTTACCATATCCAGTGTTGGAAGCTAGTTTCTATCGGGTACTTACCTAAAAAAAAAATATTATTTGAAAATATAGAATGTTATATATCTTATATTATATGACTGTGTTTATGTCAACTACAACAATGATGCTTCTTTGTTTTAAAGTTTGAGTCAATGATGTGTTTGAAGTTAACTCTGTGTTTCGGACTTGCATTGTCTATATTTATTAGTCCACAATCAATATGGTATGGGGGACTATTAAAATCGTGAACTTTTAACATCTCTTAATTTTAGCAAAAATGAGTTACTAAGGTTTCAAAACCCCTTAATAAACGAAAAAAAAAAGTTGTCTGTCGGTCTGTTGTCTGTCTGTATACACGACAACTCAAGAACGCCTTAATCGATTTTAACGAAATTTGGTACAAAAATCCTCTATCGGCTGACCATGAACTGATGAACATTTGGCTAGGTTGGTGGGGGGTTGAAGGAGTGAAATTTTGTTATAAAGTACAAATTCATGGGAGCTTTAGTTTCCAAGTTATTTAAAAAAAGGTTAAAATATATAAAAAAATCATAACTTTAGAAGTAAAGCAGCTATTGATATGCGGTATATAAATAAAAAAAATATAGACACTGGAAGTCCAAAACACAGAGTTCAAACTTTTTTCCACGTCCCTTTCCTGTTTGGAGGTAAAAACAAAGTAGGTAGTTATTTGGACCCTGAGAAAACTGTTAAAAAATCAAACAATACCTACACAACTCAGGAGGTACTGATCTTGACTAGAGGCCCTCTATACATTTGACAGTTGTTGTTTTACCAGAGGTGGGCAACTCATATTGCCCTCTCTTTCTGATGTCTGATGTTTTGTTGTCGCTTTTTATAATTTCACAAGACAGTTTTTGAAACGTAAAATATAAATACTCCTATGACATATATTTTTGTTACTCTTTTTCTTACATTAAATTATGGAAACATAATTTGTTATTTATTAACGAAGTACATGTTAAATGCGTATGTTTGTAACTACTGCTAGTAGCTCACTTACCTCGCAAATTCGGCTATTTTTATTTTTTCACTTTTCCTGAGTTTCATTCTCCGTTGGACAACGGAATAATACAAATTTGTCGAGGTACGTATTTTTACAGTTTTTAATACAGTAAAATTCCATTTTTAAACCTGACGTTTCTTAATCAAAAATCTGACAGTGACAAAGTTATTTATTGTCAGGGGTTACCCACTATCATTGCTAATACCCAATTTCAAACATTTCCCTAACAACTATGAAATGCAGTTGGTCACCAATGGTGACACATTAACTGTCAAAAATCGTATACAGGGCCTCTAATCTTGACCAGTGTCAGACTATTTTACCATCCCTTACCCTCTCGCGTAAACTCGTATTTAACTGGTTAGTAGACACTTAAAGTAAATATTTCAACACATCGATATCGGTATACGTAACGCGTTCGAAACAAAGTCAAAATACACTACATTTTTGACCTTTTTATGCGATGTTTCGAACGATGCTTTCTTGAAGGTTGCGATGACAGAACTGCTGATTGAAATTGATGCGTTGAAATATTTATTTTAAGTGTCTAATATAACTTACCTTCCTTGTAGTAACAACTCCTATGTACGTCTACCCCTTTGAATTAGTACTATGACAGAGCCGTTATAGCGTATCAAAAGTTCGTTTTAATTTTTCTGTAGTTAATGCGCTTTACTAGTGAGGGAGCATTAGAGTTTGTAGAAGTATTAGTGGCTAAATCTGTCCTTGACTTTAAAACTAATAAATTTTTAAGTTTTGTAGTTCTTATTACTGTTAAAACTCAAAAGTTGTTTGCTTTATTATTGATAAATCAATTCAAGATACGAAAGTTTGTAAGTTGCCGCCAGCAACCGTGTCTCTGTCATGGGAAATCAACCTCTAAATCTGATCTATTATTTTTCTCTATAAAAGTTTCGAGGCAGAAAGTTTCGAGATTATTGATATTATTATAGGTAAGTTGGTTATGGTTCTCAATAAAAACAAATTGCGAAGTTTTAGATTTTAAAAATCGCTTTAATAATACAGTGATATTTGCATCGTAAAATGTTTACTGTTCGCACAAACCACGTATACAGAGTCACCCTAAATGCATAAGATAGAAACGCGTGGAAATTGATTTAAAATTTATTGCGTTCTTTAAAATTGGTACTACATAATTCTCCATAAATTATGTTTTCTTAAAAAACAAAAGATAAAGAGATCTTGGGTGGAAATATCAAAAATTCAAACTTGGATGAGCATTCCACAGGGTACACACAAAAGACCAAAGCTCTTTTCGCTTTGGTCTTTTGTGTGTCAAAATCAAATCAAACTTTTTTTTTTGAGTTTTAGTTTCTTTCGGTTGAAGTAACTGATTTGGAGGATTTTTTAACTTCTTTTTTTGTTTTAGTTGCCTTAGGAGCATAATTCTACTGGAAATATTAACACGCCAGGACGAATCCGTATCAGATAACTTGGATAAGTACCAGTGCGGAACGATCCCTATTTGTGAGTGATTCAAAGTTGGAAATCAAAGTGTATGATGGTGTTTAATGATGTATGGTAGAGGGTGACCAGTGAAACCACTGATGAGTCCACGCTGGTTACCCAGGGCGAAACATCGTTTAATCATTTCTATTTTCGCTTTGGTCTTTTGTGTGGTCACTGTGGAATGCTCATCCAAGTTTGAATTTTCGTTATTTCCACCCAAGATATATTGATCTTTTGTTTTTTCTTTTCGGTTGAAGTAACTGATTTGGAGGTTTTTTTAACTTGTTTTTTTTGTTATTTTTTCTTCTTGAAATAACTTAGTATTAGAACCCTAAAATTACAAGTATTCTTCCAACAATTTCACTCTTTTTTGATTCAAATCTGAGGTCCTTTTTTTGTAAATGTGTAGTAAATGTGTTACACCTGGATGCACTACCTTTTGGGCACGAACCAAATGTTTTAAACCTTTAAAATATTCCGCCTAATTTTTACATTTTTCTTAAAAATAAAAATATGGGTCAGTCATTCTTTTAATAATTTTTAAGAGGGTGCAGTGTTATTAAAAAATACCCAAGTAACGTAACCTAAGTAACACATCTTCGACAATATAGACTTTAGAATAGCTAGCTTCATTTAATATGTAATTTTGTATAGTTATCTAATCAACTTTTAAAGGTAAAACCTATTCCTAAAAATATGTTAAAACTTAACTAACAATATAGTTGCAATCTTAACTTTTTTTCTTAAAAAACAACTAAAAAAATGCCAAGATGGCAACGGCAGTTATTTGTTTTATCCTAGTGCCATTTTTATTAAAATGCAGCTGATTTCAATGTTATTTTGCATTTGAGAACAAGCGCCCCCTACCGCTAGGCCGGGACCATGCGCTCACAGCAAAAACGCCAAGATTTGCTTTTGATTTACATTTATTGTTTTAAAAAAATGCAAAGTTGCTTGGATGCACGGACGGGCGAGCGGCCATGTTTTATATTATGGCGAAATATAACCTCTCCAAAATTTGAGAAAAAATTATCTTTTTTACATAAATATGATCAAATTAACTAAATATGCAAGACATAATCTTTTTCCTTTAACTCTGCTTTAAAATAAAAACAAAAATAAAAATTTTCTGATTCAAATTTTTATGATAAAAACCCTTATTATCTCTTCTTTTTGAAGCACGTGCAGTTTAAGGTTTCGTCATTAAACGGGCCTTCGCTCAAAGACTTGACTCTTGGGAAGTCCAAAAAATATTTGTAGTTGTGTTCCATTTTCAGTATTTGATGTTGGCGGAAAATTTTGATTTAATTGCTATTTTTAAATACATTTTTGTCAGGGAAGTTAAATTTTAAATAAAAAAAAATATTCCTCAAAATAGCTGTGACAAAATTTTCATGACGTTTTCAAAACGTTGTGGCAGAAGCCAGCAGAAGCATTAGTATTATCTTTTTTGCTGAGGAAGCGTTCTCAGCTTATTTACAGCACGCTGTGTTACTTGGGTATGCAGGAACACCGTTGTAAAAGTAATAAGATACAAAATTTAATTGTTTAGTGGGGACTAATTGGTTAGGTTATTTGACAAGCCGTCAAGGATGAAGTTATTTCGGTTTATTCTCCTAACTATTGTCAAAATACACTACATTTTTGACTTGTTCATGCCATTTTTCGAACGATGCCTGCTTCTTTGACGGGTGTGATTACAGAATCTCGTTGCGTACGGAAGGATGTACGAATCGTTACGGACCCACGAACATACGCAACGATTTAAATCTGCAGTTCTGTCATCGCAACCTTCAAGAAAGCGGGCATCGTTCGAAACATCGCATAAAAAAGTCAAAAATGTAGGGTATTTTGACTTTTTTTTTCTAATTCTTTTTTTTGTTTCGAATGCGTTACGTATACCGATACCGATGCGTTGAAATATATTAAGCGTCTACTTAAAGTAAATAGAGATATAAAGCTATTTGTAACTCATCGCGGTATACGTAAACGCATCTAGCGACAACCAAGCACATTAATTGGTCAGAAACTTGTAGCACGTTCGAAAAGAGCAGATATATGCTAATCTAAGGTTTTCTTGAACGCGATAGCTGTTGAGATGCGTTAGGTATCACGTATCGTTACGGCACACGTATCGTATCTCAGCACCTATTGCGTTCAGAAACACCTTAAATTAGCATATATCTGCTCTTTTCGAACGGGCTACAAGTTTCTGACCAATCAATGTGCTTGGTTCTCGCTAGATGCGGATACCTATACCGCGATGAGTTAAAAATAGCTTTATGTCTCTAATATTTCAACGCATCGGTATCGGTATACGTAACGCGTTCAAAACAAAGTCAAAATACACTACATTTTTGACTTGTTCATGCCATGTTTTGAACGATGCCTGCTTCTTTGACGGGTGTGATGACAGAATCTCGTTGCGTACGGAAGGATGTACGTATCGTTACGGACCCACGAACATACGCAACGATTTCAATCAGCAGTTCTCTCATCGCAACCTTCAAAAAAGCGGGAATCGTTCGAAACATCGCAAAAAAAAGTCAAAAATGTAGTGTATTTTGACTTTGTTTCGAACGCGTTACGTATGCCGATACCGATGCGTTGAAATATTTACTTTAAGTGTCTAATTAGTTCTACGCAAATCGTTGTTATTAGACAGTTTAAGTTGGTCATGACACGTACGTGGTGCCTGTCCGTAGACGTGGAATTTGCCGGATCGGACGTTTCTGCCTGTCTTTACGTTTTATTACCATGTATTTCTATCGTGCTTTCTTTGGTTCGGCCGTTCGTATTACCAATCCATTAATTTTTTTGACTCCCTTCGGCAAAACTCGCCACGTTTTATTCCATATCTCTACGTTAGTAACCTAGAGTAGACGTTATACAGACCGCTTCAAGCTACTGCGAACATAAGGCGAAAGAAGTCTAATTTGCCAGTGTACGTACATGCAGAGACACCGCACGCCTATCAGTGAAGCAACCAACACTCAGGCTTCCGATCGCCATTCGCTGCCGTTCGCCGCCGTTCGCCTTGTATTTAGTACGCCTCTAACCACGGTGCTGTGTGGAGCGTAGTCAATGAAACCGGAATTTGGTCAATAAATACGCAAATTTTTATAACGTAATTTTCTTATTTTTTGTCACTGATAAATAAGAGCGTTTTATTGTCAACTGCTCAGATTTATCAGTGATGACGTGTTACAATGAAAATAATAAGGAGAAACAAAATAAAAGCAAGTTCTCAAAATAAAATAATACATAAATAAAAAATAATAATAAAATAAGATTCTCCCAGTCAAAAAAAAAATAAAGCAAATGTTCGAAAAGTCCTCCTTGCTCGGCTAGACAATATCCGAGCCTACTATAAAAACCCCTTCCAACGTTTCCAAGCATGTTAGGGGTGATAATTTGAAAAGCTTCTTCAAAAACAGATAGAAGTCATTAGGAGCAAGATCGGGAGATCGAGCTGGCCATAAAATAGTTCCCCGTGTACTTATAACCCGATTAGGAAATACATTATCAAGATATTCCCTAACAAGGCCAACATTGTGAGCGGAACAACCATCTTGTTGAAACCATGTTTCACCAAATCTTACACCTAACAACTGCCTAGCAGTTGGAATAATGTGCTGCTGCAGTAGATCCAAGTATCTAGGACCATTCAAATTGCAATTGCCGTTAATAAAAAATGGCCCAATTACGTGTTCCCCTACAATACCCCCCCCCCAAACATTTAGTTTTTGGGGATACTGTGTTCTTACGTCAAAATACAAATGCAAATTTTCCCTCGACCAATATCGAACGTGTGGTTATGACGATTTGACCATTTGACCATCTGCACTTTTTCGGCAACTTCGTAGACATCCATTTTTAGTTTTAAAAATGTATTATTTCAATTAAGAACTTACCCATCTGTTTCTCGAGCAAGGCAGAAATAAAACAAAATGAATTTCCAAAAGATAACACTGCAGCGTGCTTCGAATCCACCTCGGTCGTACGGCACGGAGAGTAAATTGGACTTGATTCCCCCTATGTTCGCAGTAGCTTGAAGCGGTCTGTAGAATGTAAGCTTGCCTCTGGTCTGAACGTTATATATGCTAGTAAATACGTGACTTTGATGAAAAAGCTCAAAACTAAAAGCAGATAGTTTACTCTGATATCTGTAATCGAGCGGAAGTCTTTGTTTTTAGAGATAAAAGGAAGACAGAATATTGCACTTTATTCCAGCTTAGCGCGTACGTCCTATGACCAACTTAAACTGTCCATTAACCACACGCGTGCTTATTACCGCCAAAATTAATTAATAGGAAAGCCATGATGGTAATTTAAGGCTTAAAAGATTTAAGCATAATTTAAGGAGTACCGATTTTGTTTAAGCCATTTTAACTATGTTTTTTACCTTTTTATGGCATGATTTTGCTCACATTTTAAAGCTTTCTTTCCAAAGTTTCGATTTCTAGATTAAAACACTCACATTTTTAAAGTTTTTAAAATGAAAAATGTTTAAGGTTGTTGAAGAGAGACAGCAGGCTTTAAAGAAGTATTTTAGAGAAAGATGGAAATAATTTAAGGCAATTGTTTATTAAAAATTTCTGTTTTGTAATCTGCTGTCATCTTTGGTTGTCTCGTGCATATGATTTTTATTTTGCCATTTGTATCCAAAAAACAGCAAACATTGTAATTGTTCAGAGCATAAAGTGTGTAAGACATAAGATGGTATTAATTTCTTTCAATCAAAGATCTTTACAGTCTTTAAATTTACCAAAAAACGTGTCCTACTATAAGTGTATTTTAGCACATCTAAAAATAATTTAACTGGTATTTAACTAAATTATATTTACTTTTCTCAATTCACGTCAAAGTATTTGTATGTTTAAAAAGATTTCAAAATTGTTACTTTTTGATTAAGGAAGATGCAGAATATATTGCTTTATGGGTAAACGTAAAAACAGTTACGAAAATAAACCGACTTTATTCTTGACGGCTTGATTGATGTCGTTACTCATTGGAGGTAAAAACAGTTACAGTGGGATTTACTAAGACCTAAAATAGTACCTCTCACAGGTCTAAATATTTAGTCTTAAAATGACAAATGGTGAATACGCAAAAGTTTGGCCCCGGATAGCTTCATTATCTGTATTTGAGGTTGGAAAGTTATTTTTTAAAATCACCTCTGGGGGGGGGGGGTCTCGAGAGTACCATTTTGGAGCGATTGGCCAATAATTTGTGAAACTTTTTTAGAAGCATTGATTTACCTTATTTAATATCCCAAGATGTTTATTGACCAATATAACGCTTTCAGTTTTGTCCAGAAAAACGTTGTATAATGAACCCGTTTTCATAAAAAAATATATATTTGTGATGGTGCTAAGAAGCAAAACAAACATAATTGAAGGTAACTGATTATGCACTAAAACTATAACAAACAAAAAAAAATCAAAACAACTGTATTAATTTATTTCCAAACTGAAATTAAAACATTAAGACTTTCTAAAATCTTATTCAAGAAAACTTTCCTTACTGAAAGCCCACTCATTTCAATGCTGCAGCTTTCATAAGTATAGGTTGATGCAAGCCAAGGTGTAAGCAGAAGTAAAAGATATGAGCTCGCTGTTTTCGACAAGTTTGTGATCTGTGGGTCTATTCTTGAATCGAGAGAAAATTTGCTCCCAGAGAGTCAAATTCTCTCGCTACTATGCATCTCATTGGTTCAAACCTTCGGTTTAAATCGGTTTCTGTCACTTTTTCCCGATATTGATCGAAAGTAATTCTCTAAGTCAAAACCAATATAATTATTTTCGATCAATATCGGGCAAAAGTGAGAGAAACCGACTTAAACCGAAGATTTGGACTAATGAGATGCATAGTAGCTAGATTATTTGACTCCCTGGGAGCAAATTTTCTCTCGATTCAAGAATAGACCCCCTGAACTAATATTTTGAAACTAACTCTTCGACAGTGACGGAAATGTAAACAAAACTTGCAATTAGGTTTTTTTAATCTTTTTCATAAATAAAAACATCTTTTAAGGAAATACAAAGTTAATCTAAATCGTTGTGGGTCATCAAGTATTAATCAAAAAAGTCAATTAACAAGGGTAAGTTTTGATTAGAGTACAGACATATAGGACCAAATTTAATTGGTAATATACAGATTATTTAACAAAAGATTCTGTGAAGAATATCAAACTATGTCCAAAACTCAAGGAAAGTTGATTCAAAATGCTTAAAACCAAAAATTTCACCTAAATAGGCTAAACCTTTTTAGTACGCCCTGCTGTTAAATTTTGACAAACATTTTTTGGTAGATCATTGTTCTTTAATTTTTTCCAGATTTTGGACGGATGGATAACAAATTCCTTGTGACTTTTTCCGGGTTTCCCTAATTTGCCGTTCCGTACGAACTATGTGAAAATACTGTTTGTAAATAGATTTCTGTAGGAAACCGTCGAGAAAATTAGAGTTAAGTAACGCATTTTTTTATTTCACAATTATTATTATAAAATGTTCTGTTTGAAACACCTTGTATATTGGACAAATACCACAAATCACAGCCGTACGAGATAATTTAGCAAGTGTGGGTGGGGGCACATATTTTGCTAAATGTAATATATGGCGTTTGCCACCACATTAACGACCTACCTCGTAGACATCACAGGATGTCACGTAATTTTGATTATCTTGGCGAAAATAAAAATAATTATATATTTGCAAAACAAGTAGCATATGAGTAAATCATCGTAGAGAATTTCTCCATAGCTTATTTTTTTGTTTTGACAAATACTTTTTGATAGAATTAAAAAAAATCTATAATCACAATTTAAAAATTTGGTCAAAATGAAAAAAAGCAAGAAATGATTCTTGCGACAATAGAGAACCACGGATCACCCAACTATAGGTGTGCGCGGACACTAATAGATTTTCTGAAATTTTGATATCAAGGTTGAGATTCCGGCTGGCTTTAAAACAAAGTTTTTTTTGTAGTTTTGTGTTGTCCCTGTCTCTAAACGGGGGACAGCACCACGTGGTTCTTTATTGTCGCAAGAATTATTTTTTCGTTTTTTTTGTATTCTGAGTTTGAGTTTTTATATTCATTTTTATATTTTATCAATCAAAGTATATGGCAAAACTAAACAATTGAGCTATGACAAAACTCTCTACGATCATTTTTCTAAGTAGAATTTTGAATTGTAAAAAGGGGTTTTACAATTACTTGAGTTTTTTACATAAAAAATTGTTCTTATTCGAGACACAGAGAGCTATACTTTTGCAAAGTTTAGTGAAAATTCAATTATATTTGTAAAACTGAAAAATTTTTCCCGAAAATTTTGATCTTATGTTACAAAATTACGTTTACAAAAGTTGTAGATTATTGCACTATCTAAAACTTTTGTATTGGATTTTTTTTGTTTAATATTTGCCGGAAATTGCAATAATACCACTTTTCTCTACTTTTTCACCTCTCAAAACGACTCCGCAATGCATTTTTTTTTAAACGTTTATTAAAGCGCCTTTGCTATTTCCACTTATGAAACTTTTTTTAAATAATACAAACACTTTAAAACATTTTATAAGGAAATAGGAAGAAGCTTTGGAAAGGAACTTATTTGAGTTATGTTTAACATAATTCTGCTGTAAACGGAGGACGGCACCACGTGGTTCTTTATTGTCGCAAAAATTATTTTTTCGTTTTTTTTTTGTATTTTGAGTTTGAGTTTTTATATTCATTTTTGTATTTTATCAATCAAAGTATATGACAAAACTAAAAAATTGAGCTATGACAAAACTCTCTACGATCATTTTTCTAGTAGAATTTTGAATTGTAAAAAGAGGTTTTACAATTATTTGAGTTTTTTACATAAAAAATTGTGCTTATTCGAGACACAGAGAGCTATACTTTGGCAAAGTTTAGTGAAAATTCAATTATTTTTGTAAAACTGAAAAATAAAAAAAAATAATTACGATATTTTGCATTTTTCCCGAAAATTTTGAGCTTATGTTACAAAATTACGTTTAAAAAAGTTGTAGATTATTGCACTATCTATAACTTTTGTATTGGATTTTTTATGTTTAATATTTGCCGGAAATTGCAATAATACCACTTTTCTCTACATTTTCACCTCTCAAAACCACCCCGCAATGCATTTTTTTAAACGTTTATTAAAGCCCCTTTGCCATTTCCACTTATGAAACTTTTTAAAAATAATACAAACACTTTAAAACATTTTATAAGGAAATAGGATGAAGCTTTGAAAAGCAACTTATTTGAGTTATGTTTAACATAATTCTGCTGTGTACCTTTGACTGTAGAATATAGAAAGATAGGCACTCTTTTGAAGTCTAGACGTAATGGTCTGTTTACTTTCAAACCCAACACTTTTAATAAAATTATACTTCTGATGCATTTATTGAATTTTCTTTTGATGTCTACAGCAGGGAAAAGGAACTGTTTAGAACGTCTTCGATACAAATAAATAGAATATAAAAGTTATAGCATCATCTCCCATCATATAACTATACTGGGTGTCGCAAAATTTTTATTGCAAACAAAAACTATACAAAAACATGGCAATCTAACATTGAGACATTAAAATAGTAGTTTTAACAACTAGTGGCTAAAATAGTGCTTTTTTTCGAAGCGTTGGTTTAAATAACGAGCGCAGCGAGGTATTTAAAAACGCGAGTAAAAAAAACACAGTTTAGCCGCGAGTTGTTAAAACCATTTTTTTAATACCTTTATCAAAAAATCGAAGAAAAATAGGAAAATACTTTTAAAAATCTCGAACGAAGAGAACCTCTCGCAATACACCATCTGTACACTATAAATCAAGGAGGCTGGTAAATGAAATAACAATCGTTTCCATAGCGATGTGTCTTTTTACTCGGTGACGTTCATTGTTGCGACATTTTAATCTTTGACAATTTGATATTTTGACGATATTTTTAAATAATTTTTTCGTAAATACTTGGTGAAAACTGGCGGAAATGGCTTAATTCTTAGGCAAGAATAATTAGATTTTTTCAATATTACTATTTTCCGCTATTTCTCTTTAACTTTCGGTAAAAAACGGACAAAAATATTTTTTTGTACCCGTGATCAAAAAACAGCTTTTTTGTATCGGTAACCAAAAAAGCCATGCTTTAGTTATCTGCAGACAGTTACTAAAATCATGGTTTTGATGAAGGTATAAAAAAAACGTTAAAACAGTGGAGTTAAACCTTATTAAAGATTTTGAAAAAAAGCAAATGAGTGGAAGTTTTAACGTGTTAAAGTAAACCTGTTGAAACATCAAGGTCAAAAAGTTACTATACGGATTTTAATTTTTACAAAATGAGCGACTTTGTTGACCCATAAAAAATACTACTTTTTACTAACTAGGGGTTTTAAAGAACGAGCGCAGTGAGCGATTTAAAAACGTAAGTAAAAAAAATCACAGCACGCTTGGGTTTTTGACGAGGTTTTTTTGTCTTTTTTACAAGCTTTTATTTAACACGCGTTTGTTTGTTTGCGTGCATGCTTGATTGCTTGTTAGCCATCCATACATAGTATGGAGGTTATTGGGATCGCAAAAAAATAAATACTGGCTGTCTGTCTATAACGCGATTACGCAAAGATTAACTTAGCTTAACCGGTTTTTATTAATTTTGGCACAAAGACTACCTGGCACCAGGCGGTGAGCTGATTAGTTTTTGGTGAGGGTAGGGGGTTGGCAAGAGGGTAGGAGGGGGTTTTAACTTTTAAAAAAATTATTTCTAAGATAAATAAATGAATTTTCAACCATTTTTTTTTTAAGATTTTATGGATGGCTATACGTGCCTGCTGGCGCCATTTTTTTTCTTAGTATGTTGGGCTCAAATTTTTCAGGTCACTTTTGACCACAAAATATATACCTAATGGGTCCGCAAGGAAAATCCTTTTTTGGTATGCGTTTATAGTTAAGTGACAATATAATATAATAATAATACAACGTTGGTGTGCGGGTCGTTAAGGGGGTAAAAGGGGCAAGATTTGAAAATATTCAAACTTTCGTACCTTGTTAACGAAAGCTGCTACGAATACGCACCTTTTAGTTTTATGTTCCACTAAATATTGTATAATTTAGGAGATAAAAACTACGTTCGCGGGGGGTTGCTATGAACTAAAGCTACTACGAATATGCAGAAACTAGTCTGATTTCGTTCAAAATTTTCGGAGTGTTTGGTGTAGAGAATTTAAAATTTGTGTTTAGATGTTAACAGTTCCCCCCTGTGGGAACGGAGAGGAGAGGGGGAAAAATCTAACTTAGCGCCCATCGATTTTATTATGGTATAAGAAATCTAAAAAATTATTTTTAAATTTTTAGTGCCTTTTATAAAAGCTTGTTATTAAAAAGCATTTTTTACGTATTGGTATACTGGAGCTAGTAGTAGTAGCGTAAATTATTGTTTAATACTTTCTGTCCATAGTGAAAAGCTTTAATTGGACTACAACTAAAAATGTAATTTTTCTATTACAGATTGCATTTGAAAGTATTTTAAGTATCTGATTTTATTCCCGGTTATCTTCAGTCGATGAAATATTTTTCGTTTCTTTGGGAACACTCTATATTAGTCCTACTCTATATAGGTGTAAAATATGCATCGACTACCGGCTCCAATAAACTGCCCTTTCAACAAACTGTTGGGGTGTAGTTTTTCCCTGTCGATGGCCTTTTATTACCTATGTCTGCCGCCACGACAATGTTATACCGTTGTTATACCTTTTTATTAACCACGTTATAGGGCGGCATTGTTATTATTATACCGAGAAGTATGTATTTTTGTGGTATATACATTGTTTAAAAACTGTAATTTTCTTTGTGGCGGATTTTTAGAGCATATATGCATTTACATAATGCGATAAGGGTAGCAGAGAATCATTTAATTTTTTTTAACAGCCAAAACTGGAATTTGAACTAGGAAATTGGGTCTTAGTAGTACTTTTTATTTTGTTGGTGCTTTTTGGTGAAAATTCAGTCTTTAACAGTCGAGTTTCAGTAGCTCTGGCATACGACGGTGTTCTTAGCACACACACATTTGTGAATTTAAACTTAGGTAACGGAAAACTACTCACTTTTAATAATATATTTATTTCTATGAATACATAAAAGAAGTAAACTAGGTATAAAATAATTTCTTTGTGCACTCCCTCGATTAGTGTATCTTGCTCCAGTCCACCAAACTATCTTAGCGGTGGGGTTTAAAACTGATTATTCAATATACTGTAGCATGGTTCACAAAAAAAATACTTTACTGGGTAAAACATCTAATAATCTGGATTCTACTACTTGTCTGCTAAGATGAAGCAATGAACAATCTAATCCATTCTTCATCTCTATTTATCTCATAGAAAAGAACAAAGCTGAGCTTATCCAAGTTTTCTACGGAGGACATGGGAATTAAATATCAACAATGAAAACTTGGGTCAAATTTGGAAAGTTTTAGCCAAAGAGTATCAAAGTTACTACACCACTTGAATGAAAACTTACCGTCAGAAAATCTCGCCCTTAGAAAAAATCTGACGATTTTTAAACACGAATTTACACTAACTGCTTTTTTGTCCGGACATATTCGCTAGCATTCCTTGCACTTTTTTTTATTTAAAAATGTATTTTATTAAGCTTATTTTTGTGTGTAAACAAACCTTTAAAACTTTTAGCATACAAAACCATAGCCATGGAATATGTCGCTGTCACTGTTCAGAAAAGTCACACAAATTCTGTCTCTTCTTTTACATGGTGAGAATTTTCGACACTTTTTGACGTCTATTGGTATGCGTAGTAGCAATTTAGCTCCGCCGTAAAACTAGGTATGCCGAATATCTTCAAAATATAAAATTTACAAAATGTTATTAAAAAAAATTCGCAGTTTCCCTTACAACGTTAGAATAAATATTAAGGACGCTGTGTTTTTATTTTGAATGAGGCAAGAAGTAAAAATCGCCACTTTCCAGAATTCTAACGGGTGAGATTTTCTGTCGTTTCTAAGAATCGCGACCGAGATGTCGGAAAATCTAGTCATCGCCCGTAAAAGATTTAGTCGGGCAGTCAATTTTCATTTTTGAGTGATTTTGATATTAGTTGGCATGGTGTTTGAGAACACGATATTATGTAAGAAATATATATTGTTTTGACCGGCGCGGCGCGGCGTCGCTTTATATGTGGCGTCACGGGCGGCGCCTCAAAGTTAAAGACTGACAATACTCTAGCTTTGGTCAAATATCTCAAAAACAAAAATAAGTAGAAACATTTTGTTTTCATTTTTAGGCAGCTAGTAATATCCCTTCTTAGAAATGCATCACAACCTTAATCAAAATGTTGAGATTTTTTTTACTAATTGTAGAGACAAGTTGCTCTCCATAAAACATTTTAGGGGTGATTGTGAGTTCTTATCAAAATTATTGTTTTTGTTTGAGTTGGGCTACCATAGAATATTAAAATTACTATTATATTTTTACATGGAAACATGCAAAAAATCGTAAAATTGGTGATATCGCATTTTTAACAAAATACAACCAAAATGTAAGTTTCAATAAAATAATTTTTTTTAACCCAACTACTATCTTTTCATTGCCATTTTTTGCCAAGTTATTATTAAGAACTAAACAGGAATATCAAATATATATATTGCAGTCAATCAAAATGGTCGGAGGGTATATAATTAATTAATTTAAACGCAAAAAATGTTCAAAAAAATTGGATTTAAGGTGCAATTTGTCATCTCTTCTTTTGCGAATTTAAGAGTTCTGTATTTTTTAAGGAATTTTGATCCTCCACTAGAATTAAGTATAATTATTAACAAGCTTTCAAAAAATGTACCGTCTTAAAAAATCTATGTTGCCGTTTTTTAGCTGCTCTTACACATAGCACTTTTTGAACAACTTTCAAATTTACAAAATTATCGTAAAAATCGATATAAAAATGTTATTTGACTAGGACCTAAATTCATAGATATCTTAATTTTATTGTAAATTTATAGTAAACTTTTATTTTTACAAACGGTGCAAAAAAGAGTTTAATTTTTATTATATAATAGGGGAGCTGACAACAAATAATTAAGTACCTATTGGATATAATTTTTTTTATCAGTATGACGTAATACCTCATAATGATAAAACTATATAGATAATTGAAATTGGGATAAACTATAAAATAAAAACACACCAAAACTGTGCCCCAAACTGATATATCTGCTTCTTTTGGAGGGCTCGCAAGCACTATGGTTTTCTGTTTTGGCACTATTAGATAGAAAATAAAATCTTTTTAAAAAATGGAGTGAAGCACCTGTCTCTTAGGTACCCAAACCGTAGACAGACATTAAGTAAGGAAAATGGCTGTTTATACAAGAAATAACATGACATAAGATAGTATGTATCAGGTCTGAGCCCCGACAGCCTACCATATGTAAATATTAATATTCGACGTTTTGCTTACATTTTTGGCACAATTTGTTCTTTTAAACCAGTAAAAAGCCATCCAAACACTATAAAAAAAAGGTAGGGTTATGGTAAAACATCATCAAAATGGCGTCGTGGTCACAGAAGATGACATAAAAATCTTTTTATGTCTCCCAAGGGCACAAACGAAAAGATGCGAAAATTGACCTAAAATTTTTAAGCATCATTTTTAGCGTTTGGAGCTTAATTATAAACTCCCTGACTATTTTTGTTAATTTCAGTAAATATTTTTTATTTTCTATTTAATTATAAGAAATGTTATAAAAAATATAAAACAAAACGTTTAAAGCAATGTTCCTATTTTAAACGAAAATACCATATTTTGTCAAAAAAACCGACTCTACCAACTTCAATACCTTTGTACAACATAACCTTCAAAGTAGTTGTTTATATCTTAACAAATTGTTGTAGATACGCTCAAAAGGAACCTTATTTTCTAGAAGAAACCAAAATCAACCTTAAAGCAATTTAACTGCATCACATTAAACAAAATTAAGGAAAACACAAATTTGTCCATTTCAACAAGTATCATTTTAATTACTTTTTTTAGATTTGAAGTATTTCTTTTACAGTGTGATACCTCGTTATAAAAGGACACTCATCGCCTACCCAAAAGTAAAATAAAATATTTTCTAGCTATTATGGTTATTTTAATATTTTACAAATACTAAATGAAAGTCACGACACATTCTAAAACGTCGCGACGCCGACCACAATGCGGCGCCGGAAAAAAAAATAGCTTTTTGTGAATAGCTTCTTAGGTTTATTGATTATACCCATTTATATCAAAATCACTGCAACTATGGAAATTCTCCTAACTAATTGGCAATAAAACCTCTTTAAATCAGACTATTAAAATTATTGGTACACCCGAAAACTGTAATGGTTCACCCTAAGATGGCTTCATAATTTTTTATATTTTACAATTTTATCCTATTCCGGTCTTGATCTAAAATGCCCTCACAAACTCCATTACACCCTAGGGCTGAATTAACCCCAGAAATTTGCCTGTCAGCAAGGTTGAATCCTAATTATTTTCTCTGTAAAGTTTCCCCAATTTAAGTTCCGATCCAAAGTTCGCTATAAAGGATTAGCCATGTCTACGCCTTCATTAGATCCATATTTTCCGGATATTCCACTTGTCTACACGTAGTTACTTTCGTGGAACTTTCTTAGACAACAACAAATTGGTTTTAGTTAAGTTTTAAGAGCATTGAATAAAGAATACCTACTCAATTGCACATAAAGGCCTTAATTCTTGGGGTGGAAAGGTGGGAGATAAATCTAAGCAGGAATTTCTCTAAAAAAATATTTGATTTACGTTGCGAAATATCTAGATGTCATACCGCCATACTAAACCTTTTCATCGAGATTTTTATAAATTATGATATTCCAAATAAAACCAAAATCGAGGATTTGCGTTTGAACAGTTTTTTATGTATCTAGGTCCTAAAGAAAGCGTTTAACGCCTGCGGCGTGAAAACAAAGACCCGAGCCGATAGGCGAGGGTTTTTACACGCTGAGGTCGTTAAACGCAATTTAAAAACGACATATATACAGGGTTCCTAAGCAAATCCTTAGGGGGCCAAGCAGCCGTGTATAAGACGCAGACAAATGGAAAAGCACATTAGGCAAAAAAGGATGGGCATGGGGCGATATTGTCACTACATCTTACACGTAGTAAATCCACTCCAGGTTGTTGTTTTCTAATGTTTTCCATTTTCATACCTTTAGGACTGGAATAAAAATTGTTTTTGCTCGACTTTAATACCAAACTGATGAAAGATATCGTAAAAAAAAATATTGTTCGGCTTTTCATTTTGTAACCATTGTCCTTACGCACTGTTTACAGGCTGGGGACTGAGATACATGCAAATGCCTAACCTAAAGCGTTCATACACGGCCGGAGAAATCGACTGAGATATTTCCGTAGAAAATTTATCAAGCAAATAGGACGGGTTGACGCCTTCGAACGTCCAACCCTGGTTTTGCACTTTGATTCGAAATCAAAAAGGAGGAACAGTCAGATGTGGGGCCGTGCACAAATTACGTAACGGTGATTTTACCAATTTTTGACCCCCTCCCTATGTAATGTTTTGTAACTGTTTGGCACGCCACTCCCCTAATATTACGTAACGATTTCAAGACCACTACCCCCCCCCCCCCAAAAAAAAACTTTTCACTTATTTTCATTCCAAATTTTCTTAGTTTTACACAAATGCAAACGCTGTCGAAAACCCCCCTCCCCCCTACGTAACGTTTTGTAACCCCCTTCCCCCCTATGACCATTACGTAATTTGTACACGACCCCTGTAGTCCCAGTGGAGGAGGGCGAGAAAATTGATATTTTTTTCTTAAAAATTATACTCTTTAGACGTATTTCTTTGCGTTCCCGAAATTACATAATTTTTGAAAAAAAATTGTAAGCGGCGCCATTTTTATTTCGTGCTTTGTTTTTATAACATTTTTGCGTTCGGCTAATTTAATTGAAAAATTTTTGCCTGCGGCGCCCTTTATCTATTCACTTGAAACCAAGATCCCCCATTTTAGGAAAACTGATCTCTGTTTCTAAATTTTTTCGAATAAAAGTAGAGTATGACCATGAGGGAAATAATTTTTTTCTACGGTATGACGAAAATTTCGAGAAAGTTGAAGAAAAAAATAAAAAAGGTGGCAGAGCTCAAGTTTTTCGTAAAAAAAACGTTTTTTGTAAAGAAACAGAGCAAAATAAATCTTTTCACCCCTTTTTGGGTGTTACAAATATTGGCAGCCCCTTATTTTTCGCTTTTACCCTCCCGCTAGTTTTGAAGAATTGGTTCGCTACATATTTCGAGATCATGTCATAAAACACCTCGAAAATATCAAATGTAGTGTAGGGCCAGCTTTATTTAAAATCAATAATATCGCAAGCAAAAAGCTCTGAAAAACAGCGCCGTTTATTGATTTCTTTGGCTGCTAGTGCTAGCTGCATGGTTTGGCCGTTTCCGGATAGATGTCACTAGTAGAACAGAATGGAAAGAAATTTAATTAAAATCGAAGATATTTCTTTCTAATGTTAACAACCTCGCGAGTTTATCGCTCAGTATCGTAAATAATGGACCCTGCCGCCTCCTTTAAGCAAGAAAAAGCTGTGGTTTGGACCTGAAAACATCTAATTTTTAATTAGTTTTTCCTCGATCATCTCATGGTGTGGCCGCCATCTAGCGGAATTTGCAGACATCTTGTCAACGGTTATTATTGCAACTATGATTTATGCTCACAATGAAAGAGTGGCGACAATTTTTTCTCATGAAAGCAGTGGCACCATTGCTCAATATACCTGTTTCTTTTGTGCGCGCAGAACTTTCTATGCCATTTCTGTTTGATTTATTGAAATCCTATCCCTAAGGAAAATCTTAGGAACCCTGTATACAACGTTTTATGCACAACCGTGTTTTTTAGGAGAAAAAAGACACACGATTTATTCCAAAAAAAAAAATTGTTGGTCTAAAGCTCTAATATTTTGACAACACACACGAATCACTGTCAGTAAGCGGGCGGCCCGTCTATTCATGTCACTTTTTAATCAAGCAACCTGACAAAAACATTGATGCTCCTAGCAACACGTCGTAGCAACCCAATAAACAAACTGAGCGTCACTTTAATTTTAAGTTGGACTGATTTGTACCTATAATTATGTAATTTCTTTATTGTTGTTCTATTGTTGTTCTTGAAATAAAAATTGAAAAAATAAAACAGAAGCTAGCTTTTCATTGCTGTTATATCTATGAAAAAACTAAAAAAAAAACATATCTAGGTAAAAAATCTCTTTGTTTTGAACGAATAAAATGCAAGCCAAACAGAAAAAAAAAATTGCTATCAAATTCCAGCAAAAATCACTTTAATGCCCGCTGGCGTTAAGTGAGCTCTAGGGCGTTAAAGTGCCACTTATCGCTCTAAATCGCGGGCGGTAAAAGGCTTTTTAACGCCCGGTTGTGGGATTTAAAAATAATAATCTCATTTTCAATACAAGTGTTTTGTCTCACTTGCTATCACTCTCTGAATTACCTTTGGTTTTATTAGAAATTTAAACAACCAAATGAAAAAAAAATAAAGAGAGAAGTGTTATTGTAGATTGATTACATCCATTATTTTCACCTGATTATTCGGCGAAAATTTCCCGCTCAGGTGAAAATCTCCCTTGTCCACATTTAAAATATCCCTTGTCAAAACTCAAAATCACACGTCTGTACCAACAGGTTTTTATTGTCAATGTGTCGTTTGATGATATGTAAATCGCGATTTATTTTGCACAATTTAATATATTTCATTTGGTGAATAATATTCAAAGTTCATTTCGGGAGGGTGAAATAATCAGAAAATCATTCTTATATTTTTTGCCATGAGCAAAAAATCTTTTGACATTATTTTCGAAAATTTCTTCATCCGTTAATAAATTACTATACAGCATATTTCCCTCATGTGTTAAAACTCCCACAAGAGGTGTGCAATTTTTGCAAACTTACAGCGGTAATTGTATTGTGGAAAGCGAACGCACTGTATGTTCCTATTGTTTCTAAAACGTCAAAACATGTCAGCCTCTAGCAATAAATGTCAAAATTAAATTGTTATAATTCTGATTTCTTATTTTTAAACTGACCGTAGATAAAAAATTCAATGTCGGTCACAATTTTAAAAAATTTAAGTCATGAGTACAACCAATATTCTCATTTCTTTACATTCTGGCTAATGTTTTTCTGATTCGGGAAATCTTCAGTTAAATAACATTCGTGCATTAAAATGAACTAGACAATTTGTGTTTTTTTTTACAAATTTCATTCATATTTTACGAAATGCCCTCCTCCTAGCAAAATCGAGATTTTTTCGCGAAAATATGAAAAAAAAACAAACAAAATTATAAAGAAACACGTTTCATGCAAAAATTATCGCTAATTTTGATGCCCTTTTGCAATTACCTCCTAAAGCAACCTCTCTAGCTATCGAAAACAACCCGCCAATTTTTTATTGTTTACTGACATACAAAAATAGTAGTTAAAAGAATGAGAAATAAATGGTAGAACTGGTGGAGAAGGCAAAAAATCCAACAGTTTTCTGTTGGTAAAACTCTTTTTATTTTTATTTATGAAAATAGTAGTTTTCACAACATTGGCTAAAATACTACTTTTTTACAAGCGTTGCTTTAAGTAACGAGGGTAGCGAGGTATTTAGAAACGCGGGTAAAAAAAGCACAGTTTAGCCGCGAGTTGTTAACACTATTAACACCTTTATCAAAAAATCCAAGAAAAACAGGAAAATACTTTTAAAAATCTGGAACGAAGAGCACTTTCCGCAACACACCATCTTTACACTATCAATTAAGGCGTCTAGTAAATGAAATAGCAATGCCATGGCGATGTGCCTTTTTGCTCGGTGACGTTCATTGTTGCGACATTTTAATCTTTGACAGTTTAATATTTGGCGATGTTTTTAAATGATTTCTTCGTAAAAACTTGGTAACAACTGGCGAAAATGGCTTAATTTTTAGGCAAGAATAATTAGGTTTTTTCAATATTACTATTTTCTATTATTTCTCTTTAATTTATGGTAAAAAACAGACAGAAATCTTTTTTTGCACCCGTGATCAAAAAAAAAAAGTTTTTTTGCATCGGTAGTCAAAAAAGCCATGCTTTAGTTATCTGCAAACAGTTACTAAAATCATGTTTTTGATGAAGGTATAAAAAAAGTAAATTTTTTTTGCTAGACTAATTTACGAGCTAATTTTTGACTCCCCCCTCCTAACAACGTCTCCATTTGAATAATATGTCAGTGTGACAGTTCCATATTTATTCGAGTAATTTTCTCCCTAAATTACACTCGTGCTTAACAATCTTAAGATAATTTTGAATTTAAGCGTATTTCCTTGCAAAAACAACATTTTTGAGAGACTCTTTTTGAGATGCATCTTTTTTCCTTTTTCTCTCTTAGCTATTATACCACCAAACCAAAACCGGACTTTTTTACAATTTGTGACACGTGATGCTGAAGAAAAAAATAATGCGATGTAAATTTTAAAGCTCTCATTAAATAAGACATTAATTGGTAATCCCACAAAACGTCGACGTGAAAAAAAAATGAGTAAACATGATTATCCTCGTCATTATCGTATTTCAGAATCGCAATTTTTTATAAAGAGCGTGGGCGCTATATACCTATATTGTACCTTGTGGTGGCATTGAGACATTATTTTTCCTATATTCTTTTATATACTCAGTGTGGATATATAGAGTACTGCAAATTCGAGGGCATTGGGAGGTTTTGGGTATTTCTAAGGGAGATAGCGGAAAAATAATGTGTAGGTTATGGGCTTGATTTTTAAGAAATTAATAATGATAAAAACCGCATGTCAGTATGTCAACTCGTTTTTGGGCCACAGGGGCTTTGTGAAAAATATGCGTTTTAGAATTTGGCCTATAACTTTTTTATTGATGAATTTATCTTTGGTAAAATTTGATTTTTTAGAGATAATTTAGAGTAGAATTTATTTAAATTGGTATTTTTTATGGAATTACCTCCTTTTTATTTGATTTTACTTCAAGAGAGATAAATCCATTACACTTCCCTTCCCTCTCCGGTTGACTTAAATAAAAAAACTTTTTTTATATTTTTTTAAATGAAAAATCACGTAACTACTAATAAACTAAATAAATGAAATTTTTATACACACTCTATTGCTTAAAAGAATATTATTTTGACTAGTTATTGTTTTTAAAGCAACATCATTTTTTATTAAAACTTTATAAAACTCTAAACAAGTCAAATTCGAATTGCACATTGTAATCATTGCTGATTTCAAGGTACTAACATGAAGCTGAGTTGTTTCACTACTTCAAAAGTTGTTTATAATTGAAAACACTCTTTCTTCCTCTGCATTGGTACCCGAAAGTCAAAGCGCAAATTCAACTAGCAAAGATATGTTTTTAAAACGCAGTTGGTTTTTTGTTAATTTATTAAAAACTTCAAGCCACCGAGCACCAACATTAGTACTATTAGCTTGCCAATCTTCCAGCTTTTCGTTAGTTACATATCCCTTTATTAAAGTTATTTTGTCAAAGATTCATCTTCAGTTATTTCGGTTCCAAATAATAATAGAGTTTCTACCGAGAGTTGAATTTCTGAGAATTGTGGTATGCTTTGAAGTAATGTCCATTTAAATGTATTCAATATTTGAGAAGATGGTGCATCCCATTGAACAAGATATTCATCAGCTGTTTGATAAAACTCAGTTATCGTTATTTCGATAGATTTTTTTTTATGATTCAGTCATCTGTCTGAAGCATATTTCTTAAAATTAGAGGAATAAAGTTCTCCTCTTTTCGAGCTTTAATTTTGCTCTTGAGTTCTGTATACATTTTTAGGCACTCTACTGCTGATATTGTCCTACCTTGTATAAGTAGACTTGTTTTATGAAATAATGCGGCAACATTATGCACAAATAAAAGCCAAAATTCTGTTTCCGGATTATTAAAATAATTTTTAATTATTAAAGGGCATTTTGGTATTAACAAAAAGTACGACCTAAGAGCGGGAAATAGTTGAAGGACGCGTTCTAAAGCTGGAAGAAGGGCGAGCCAATTTGTATTACTGTGTCCTAAAAGATTTTTAAATTCAATTTCTACAAATGTGTAGAATTATTTTAATTTTTGAATTCTAAGAAAGTAGGTATTAAAAAAATTAAAGATCTTTAATAAAAAAGTTTCTACATCTATGGGTAAAATGTCACAAGCTGATTTTACACAATTGTTTAATATGTGGGCCATGCAACCAACTTCAATATTATTTTTCTTATTAAATCCCTGTTTTACTTTGGTGTACACATTATTCTGACCTAACCGGCTAACACCACCAAAATCTGAATTAATATTATCAGCACAGAATGCAACTATTTTTCTACTAATATTGTGTTGAGACAAAACGTTAATCAAATATTCACTGACACGGTCTGAGGTTTTGCCAGGTAAATCTTTCAGCTCTAAAATTTTTAGTTGGATGCCATTGGTAGGTAGAAAATATCTACTTCGTACAAGTTTAGTCATCAACGCAAACGGTAGCAAAAGATACTTTTTCTAAATCCTCCTCGAGTTGCTTCATAAACATAGGTTCAAAAACGCCTTAAATTATCGCTTCCGATTTTGTCCATGCGCTTGCCTATCTAGGTTCGAACATCGATTGAATTATTTTGACTCACAATATATATATGTATATGGTGATAAGCCCAGGTGCCCTCCGCAGCTTATATTTTTCTTATTCTTTCATCCAACGTACTAGATTTGAAGTAGTTTATCATATTACTTGTACCATCAACAGCTGCAGCAGCAGTCTTATGCTCACTAATACCTCCTTATTTGATTGAAAAATTAGACCCACATAAACCGCGGACAAAAAGGGATTTGAGTTTTTTGGAGATTTTCATTGAACACACACTTTCGCTTTTTGCAGACATAAATGAAAAAGTATTTTATTATTCGGAGTGGTTTTGAGGAATGAGAAGCAAATTTTACTTGAAGATTTACGTGCTCTACCTATTTTTCTATTAGCATTATTTCGACTGATTCAAATATAGACCGTCTTCTTTACACTTTATCCTCCTTTTATATACCCGTGGGATAGAACGAAATCTACCGAGAATATTCAAGCATCGCCTGCTTGCTTGAGTTCTCGAATTTTCTTGTTCGGACTCAGGAGTTCGTGTGCTGCCGCGTTTTCTTTCCCACTTAAAGCGGAGTACAGCCATAGTCCTCTTGCGACGCTACCTGCTGCCAGAAGTGAACCAAGAGTGTCCAGCGAGAGCGGAGCAAGGTGACATAGAGTAAAAAAAAGGTCAGAAATGTAACTTAATCTTTCAGGACTTGATCAAAGGTAGAAATAGATAAAACATACGGTTGCCCAAAATCCTGAACCTGTACTGGCCCTTCCCGTATTATTTATTATTTTTATATGTTCATTATTTTCTTAATAATTTTTTCGTTTTTTGTAACAGGTATGTAATAAAAATAAATTAGTAAATAAACAAAATTAAAACAGTTATTAAAAAAAGGAAAAATTAAGTGTAATATAATAGGACATTTCATAAGAAAAATACCAACTTAATGTTATATCTGAAAAACTAAAACTTACAGATAAAATTTAGTTTGACAAATAAATTCTTCTTTAAATTATCTATAAAAAGCAATTGACATCAAAAAAAAAATCTAATTAATAAAAAAGTTATAGGCGAAATTCTAAAATGCATAGTTTTCAAAGAACACCACCCACCCAGCACCACCACCCGAGTTAACACATTATAGAGTCTCCTCGAATTTGGACCACCCTGTGCAAAGTGCTCCCATTAGTCCATGTACGTTGGATATGGTAGTTTTTGTTAGTAGTTTCCTTCAACCAATTTAGTCCGGAAAGTGCGGGAATGAATTTATCCCGAGAAAATTTTTCCCGCACTCGGATTTGCTATTATTACACAGGTGGTCATAGAAAAAATATTGATCGGCTCCAAATCGTTCCTTCCGCACAGTGTTCACAGTTGCGTTTTCCCGCACGCAAAAGCAGTTAGACGAACTACGCAAAGTGGAGTTTGGATAAGCTTTAAGTAATATTTAAATCTTTACATTTTAATTTTTATCTACACGCCCCACAAAGTTTCCTTAAACATTATCAAACATTTTTGACATTCAAAAGTAGTAGGTACATTTTATTCAGAGGTAGAGTCCGGATAAGAAGTAAACGGGCCAGCTAAGGAATGTGCGTAGAAACCCATTTTCGTCTGAAGCCCGCCCTCTTGGTTTGCCGTATGGAGTCATAGGCGTAGACGCTCTAATCTGTTTACTGCACTTCATTTTCTAAAGCATTTTATTGATTATACTATTTTATAAATAAATATCTCTTTTTCATAAAGCCCCTTATCAATTTATTATTACTTTTAACACTAATGCACATATAGTTAGTCTAACATCCATTCAAAAAAAGTAAATTTAAATGTTAATACATGAAGGGGAAAAGGGCGGGATGTCCATTTTCAACTTATTTGAGAAAAGGAGTTTTTTAACTTTCAATCTACTGCTACTCAGAAAATATTTATATTACAGTAGGTCATCATATTATCTGTTGATCATGCTGTAATCTGATTTTATTTATGTTTTCATTGTTTAAAAAGTATTTTGTTATGATAAAGTCGTAGTCAACAGGTGGTGAACGGAAAATGCATGGAAAGGATAGGCAGAAGGCTGAAACCTGGAAACAATTTTGAGAAAAAATGAGACATTTTTTCAAAAATTGTTTCGAGTAAAATACCTTTTAAATTCATTAAAATTAATTGGAAAGTCCCTGATTTTTACAAAAAATGTGAAAAAACAAAATTTTTTCTTAGAACTTGAAATGTCAAAAAATAATGACTCTCCAATAATAAATGATAAGTAGTTTTCCAAAAAAATTATTTGAAGCATTTTTTGATTACGTTGATAGGAACGACTCAGTTTTGTTCCGCGTTTTACATCTGTATGGTATCCTGTTAAATAAGTACAATTATTTTTCTGCAAAAAGGAGGCAAGGTCAAAAATTAAACAAGTTATTATTCATAAAACCTGCTTATTTAGCTAGAAAATTATTGACATTGTCACGGACAACAAGAAATGTTCATAGGTTTATTATTCCTTGATATAGGACGGCTGCTTTCCAGAAATCGTTTACATTTTGTGCTATTAAACTCTGGAATCAACTTCCGAAAGAATTTAAAAAGTTATCCCTAAATTCTTATTCTAAATATATTAAAAATATTTTGCTACAACAGCAACAACTACTCTAAAGTTCTATTCTTCTCTCTTGCCGATATAGCTTTATATTTTTTATACTCCTTTCTGATTCCCCTGGTGGGATCTTGTCCCGTGGGAGGGATTGCTGGGTATTTGTGGGGGTGTCAACCAGACTAGGCTTTATTTACTTTATAAAAACAAATAACTTTTTCAGAAATATTAATTAGAAATTTTGTTACTTCTACTTATTTCCAAATTAAAATTTAAAAATATTAGTAATAAGTTTGTTTTTGGGTCGACTCGCATAAGCCCTTTTTAGGGCTTAGTGTAAGCGGTTTTCTAATCGAGAGGTGATCCTTTTTATCTATCAAGTGATTTATAATATTAGAATAAGTATTGTTCAATATGATTTTTTTGACAAATAAAAAAAATATATATTATCATTTTATTTGAGAACTCAATAAAACATGAAGTAAGACAATTCAGTATTGAAATGTATAATTTGTAAATAAATTATTTGAGAACTCAACAACACATCAACTACTTGCAAATAATATTTTTTTATCATTTTATAGATCTTTAACTTATTCATTTATTTTAAATGGCAGTGACGATACGTACGCCTCTGCCACAGTGTTCGGGCCTGCCTCAACAAGCGAACGGCGCGCATCGTCCGTGCTTGTCGTGGCCCATTTAAACGGACTCTAATCTTGCTCGTCTTTAGCCTTGTAACGTAAGATATTCACTCCTGTATATTCTTTATTAATCAGTAAAAAACTACAAACATTTCCATATAGGCACAACATTAATAGGTAATAAAAATAAAATTTAAATGTCGATTAACTCTAAGCTTAATAGCGTATTTTTCACAGACTAACAAGTTTAAACCGTAAAATTATGAAATCGTAAAATAATAGTGTAAAATGATCTATTGTTCGGCATTATAAAAAATTGATAGCGATATCCCTATAATATTACAGCTACCCGGAAACTACCGAGAGATGAAAAATAATTAAAACATTTTGATGCTATGGAGTTTATAGGCAGCTTTATGTAATAAAGCTTATTCCCCCTCCATACAACACGCAAACAAAGATTTTTTAAATACTTTACATTAAAACTACTCCAATTAAATTTAACTCGTTCTCAAAACATTATTAGTTCACGTTAGTTCAAAACAAGTACATGAAGCAAAACATTAATGAAAGAAAAGCTCCACAAATTTACATAAATTTCAAAAAACTTAGGTCAATTTGACTTTAAATTATTAACAACTGGCTCAACTACTTCAAAAACCAGCCATATTTCAATACTATAAATTGTAATTTGATTGGTAATTTACCGATGTAAAACATTAATAAAGCAAACGTCCTGAACCGCGCCCATTAGCATTTTGAAGAATTCCTTAATATACTTTAATAGATTTGCCGATAGGTTTTAATAAATTAATAACTAAATTGACAAAATGCTTTGGACAAACACATCTATTTAATAAGGTTTTATTCGTTAGAGTAAGTGGTGTATTGTTATTATATTAGCAATGATTTGGTATGGAATTAACAAATTTATGACAAAGAGCAACAAAGCCATTGGGGCATGTCATTTGATCGGTTAATGTATAATTTTTTTCTCATTTAAATAATAGCCAGGGTAATTTTGCAAACTCCTTATTAAATAATTTTATAAAAACGAAAAAAAGTAGGTGTGCTCCTAGCCCCAAGACGATTTATTAATTTTTTATGTACACTTCTCTCCACATAAAACTGGTACAGCAGAATGTAGCTGGAGATACGATTTTTTATATTTTCCTATGTGCAACACTGACTTTGTGACGTTGCCATTTTAGGTTATATTTTTGGCATATATAAACTTTTATAAGAAGACGGCTTGTTTATTTTTTACTAATTCAAAATATAAGGACACTAAAAATAAAAACGACATTTCAAAAAAGCAAAAATGTTTTATTATCTAAACAAAAGCTCCACAGTAATTGGTCTATTCGACTAGCTGATTATGAAAGAAGCAAGTCTACGATAGTAATCATACTAAATTGATTTCAATTTAAAAAAACAATAACAAAATGAAAAACATATAAAAAAATACTTATTTTTAATATATTTTAATAAACAGAACGTCAATTCTTCGTCCCTCAGAGAATCAACGCAAAAATTAATCGAAACTCTTTCTTTTCCTTACTTAGTTTAATTTTTTTTTGCCGCGATGCGACACCTTAGCCTCGAACGTTTAATCCTCCTGCCTAATGTTGTTATGGATCCTGGAAAATTTGATTAAATTTTTACTTCTTTCACTTTGGCAAACGGATGATTTTCCAGAAAATTGATTGCTTCTTGGCTAGTAACTTTCGTCAAACCGGTGCCTTCCTTTCGGTGGATGGATAGTTCCCTTCTCTTGAAATCGTTTCTTTATGTCGAAGACTTGCTTCTTCCATAATGAACAGCTACTTGCCGAATAGACCAACGACCGTCTAGTTTTACTAAGACTTGGCTGTATCAAATTCGCAAAGGTGACATGCAAAACATGATGTTGTCAGGGGTCTGTGACATTGTCACTTATAGGAAGACAATGTCGTACTTTAAAAGTTTTACAAATTAAACAGGCTGCTAACTTCTGATGTTCCAGTTTTATGTGGAGAGAAGTGTATTTTTACTAATATATGTTTTACATTATTAGTGGAAAAAGTGTCGTCGACAACAATAATTAATTAAATGATCCTATTGCGTGGATTACCCAATATTTTGGTTTATATAATAATAACCCTTTGGAATAAAAAAAATCAATGCATACTTTATGTTTTGTGTGGTGTCTGTTTGCATGGATTAGTCCTTAAGCCTCACATTAATAAATTAATTTATACATTCAATTCCTCACAAATTCACTCTTTTTCTTTTGCATTTCTAGCGTTGCCTTTTCTAATATTTAATTTTAACCCTTTTTACTTGCTTTTATTTAAGTTCATCTCTATGTATGTATGTTCGGATCAAATCTTGCAAATCAATTTTGACTAACTTCTAGATGTCCGATTGAATTCAAATTTGGTAAGCGATCATAGTTGCTGTGACAATACAATAATATGGTATTACCCTACGAGGGAGTGGAGGGGGAAAAATGTCCGATTTCAACCAAAATTGGTATACGGGGGTTTTTGGGGATAGGGAATACGAATTTTTGATCAGATTTTAAAAATTTAATATGGCGGATTCAAGATGGACAATTTTTGGTCATGCTTTGCTAACCAATTTTAACAGACTTATACACATCAGATTGTCTTCAAATTTGGTATGCGTTTATAGTTGCGGCGACAATACAATAATATGGTATTATCAGGTACCCACCTCCCCCTAATGAGGGAAGTTAAAGAGGAAAAAGATTGAGTTTATTCGATTTAGAGAAGGCAATTATGAATTTTGAAAAAGCTTTTCAAATACAAGCTTTTATAAAATATAAATTATACTAAAAAGTAGAAAATAATGTTAAGCATTCTGATTTCATAATAATAAAGGGGATGGGCGCAAATTAAAACTAACAAAGTCCATCCATATATCATAGAATATTAGGGTAGGGTGGTTTTCAGGTCCGCACTTAGTTTTTTCTCATTTTTAAATCTTATTTAAAAACAACACCCTGTAACTTACAATAAATGCATTTTCTCATTTTCTCTAAAAAGACTAGGATTAGTACTAAAAAAAAATTGTTTTTTAAAAAATGTGTAAATTTGCTCGGTGCGTTTCTGTAACATAGATTTACCAGAATCATTTTAAATACAAATCATCAAATTGACACCGAAATTAAAAAAGGGGTTATTTTAATAAAGTTTAAGTATTTTTTTTACAAAAAGCAAAAAAAAATCCAGGTTCTCATTTATGATTTTATTTATTTATTATCTTCCGATACCTACATAACTTTACAGCTTCATTTACACACATATCTCCATACTGTAAGTCAAGTTATGAAAAAGGATTGTAAAGGTTAAATATCTTTTTGCACAAAGAAAAAAGAGCCGATTCCAAAAGAATGCTCTGCAGATTATCTGCTGATTGCACCCCAGATTGATGAATACATTGATCTGATCATTCATTAGGATCCCTGAAGAAGTGTAAGGGCAATTTAAAAAGTAACAGGGTAAAAAAAATCAAATTTAATTTTTTTTAAGTTAAAAAAAAATTATTTATTTTCTTTTTAAATTTTTTTGAAAAGTAAAAAAAAATAAAAAATGATTTCTCGTCTCTTTACTTTACTAAGATATGTGATGTGTGTACCGAAAGATAATAATTTAAAAAAATCATAAATCCGGACCTGCATCTTATTTGCTTTTTTTTTAAAAAAAAAGTACTTAAACTTTATTAAAATAACCCCTTTTTGTATTTTTTCTGTCAATTTGATGATATGCATTTAAAACGATGCTGTTAAATCTATGTTATGTAAAGGCACCGGGCAAATTTACACATTTTTTAAAAAACAATTTTTTATAGCAAAACCAAAAAGTTGCGTGTTAATTTTTTTAGCAATAAGTACTAACCCTAGGCTTTTTGGAGAAAAAAAAATATTCATTGTAAGTTACAGGGTGTTGTTTTGAAAAATACCAAATTTTTTAAAAACATGTTTATTGAGCTTTGGGAGTATAATCAGCATGCAAAATTTTATAATTTTTGGTTGCATAGTTTTTGAGATATTAAATTGAACACTTTTCGCATATTTTGATAAATCACCCTGTATATCCGTTAAAAACGCCACCAGATAAATTTTATTACCAGATATTGAATGGGCTTAGTCCACAGTGCCGGTGGTTTGAATGGTGAATCACCCTGTACAAACGGCTGTAATAGTAGTTTTAACAACTAGTGGCTAAAATAGTGTTTTTTTTACAAGCGTTAGTTTAAATAACGAGCGCAACGAGGTATTTAAAAACGCGAGTAAAAAAAAGCACAGTTTAGCCGCGAGTTGTTAATACTATTTACTAGAAAAACAGGAAAATACTTTTAAAAATCTCAAACGAAGAGCACTTCTCGCAACACACCATTTTTACACTATAAATCAAGGCGGCTGGTAAATGAAATAACAATGGTGATTTCCATGGCGATGTGCCTTTTTATTCGGTGACGTTTGTTGTTGCGACATTTTAATCGTTGACAGTTTGATATTTTGACTATGTTTTTAAATGATTTTCTCGTCAATACTGGCGGAAATGACTTAATTTTTAGGCAAGATTAATTACAATTTTTCAATGTTACTATTTTCCGCTATTTCTCTTTAATTTTGGGTAAAAAACGGACCGATTTTTTTTTGCACCCGTGATAAAAAAAAAGGTTTTTTGCATCGGTTACCAAAAAAGCCATGCTTTAGTTATCTGCAGACAGTTACTAAAATCATGTTTTTGATGAAGGTATAAAACAAAAGATATTTTTTTAACATTAGTGTTGTAATTACGATTTTTAAAAATATACTTTTCAGGTAATGACTAAATATTTATTTATTTAAACTTACCTTGCCAACCTACATACCAAACTTTCAAAAATCAAAGCAATATTATAGAAAATAAGTTTGGTCCTTAGGAGTCAATATTCAAAGATTCTGGAGAGGGGGAGGGGGTTAGGCCCATGAATATATAACGTGCAGAACTGTTTCAGTTTAGTATCTACTATTTTGATGTAAAAGAAAAGAGCGGCATGCATTTTGATTTATAAATTGGTGTTACTTTTAAAAATTTTCGTATTCACAAAAACTGCGAAAGACTTAACAAAAGGTCTGCTTTTGGGTAGATACTCGGAATTTACAGCAACTAGTTTAGCTTTAGAAAAGTTTTTTTAGACAGTAGGTATCAGAAGTAGATGATAACTGGAAAAACCTTACATTCAAAGTTTCGGTTTTTAAAACGAGACTTTGACTATACAGACGTTTATAAGGCTGGGCCAAGTAATTTTCCAGCAATTTAACCAGTAAATTGGCATGCAGGGCGTTTATAACGAAGAAAAAGAGGAAAAAGACAATTAGACATGCTCAAAAAGGGTTCTTATAAAGGAGCGAGGAGTAATAGCTAATCGGCAGGAAATCAAGGGAGATTTTTTCAAAGAATGTTTTGTATTAAAATTAAATTACCAAACTGATATGTAAAACCGTTTCAACATAAACTTTGACTTTTAGCCCAACCTTCACACTCTCTAAAATGAAATATTTTAATATAGTTTGGGCCAATATCTCTTAAACGAAACAGAGGCGTCTTATTTTGGAAAAATCCTCGGACACGTCAATTTTTTATTTAAGAGGGACACTTTTTGCCTTCTTCTTGAAATTTTTCTAGGATACCCCTATATTTTGAATAGGGAAAGTGCGTCGAATTACTTTGTTTTGAAGGTCTCTTGAATGTCTTTACAACCATGTAAAAATTTCGAAAATCTATCGATCCTTTTTTGAGATATTTGCTTTTAAAGCTCAATTGCAAGAGGTAAATTCCCCCCCCCCCCTTCTCGTAGGAAGGTATCCTAGAAGAAAAAATGAGATGAAAGCAAAATCGACGGCTCACGAGATTAAATGTTAATTTCATAAAAAAAAAACGATTTTTTCATTGGTCAATGCAATTTAAAAAGCGAATATCTCGGAAACTAAATGCTAGATTTTTATTATTTTAACACTTGTGAAAGGGTACAAGAAGGTATACTAGGCCCAGTTTCCCTATTGAAAATATAGGGGCAAAATTTACCCGTCGAAGGAGTTCAAGTGTCCCCTTCGAATAAAAAATCGATGTGTTTGAGGATCGAGTGTTACTTTGTTTTGAAGGTCTCTTGAATATCTTTACAACCATGTAAAAATTTCGAAAATCTATCGATTCGTTTTTAAGATATTCTCTTTCAAAGCTCAAATTATAGAGGTAAATTCCCCCCCCTTCTCGTAGGAAGGTATCTTAGAAGAAAAAATGAGATGAAAACAAAATCGACGTGTCACAAGATTTCTCAAAAATTAAATGTTAATTTCTTTAAAAAAAAAACGATTTTTACTTTAGTTACTGCGAAGAGTTACTGCGAACGTTGTATTTTGAACGGTCTTCTTTCAGTAACCGGTATAGTTTCGCAGGTTTCTTTTTTTTTGTCCTGCTCGCAAATTTCATTCTTATTGATATTTGCATCCTTTAACGTTTTGCTTTTCGCTTTATTCCGATAGGCGGCGCGCTGCATGTAGCCATCCAACATCCCGCGTTGTTTGACGACGAAACTTGTTTAAATTCGCTGGGTGTGGATGCTTATGTTATGCTTCATACGGCAGGTACGTACAGTCCTATGTTACCCTGATGATCCCTAAAAAGGATGAAACAGGCCTGTATGTTTCTGGACTATCCATTAGATCTTGGAGGCCTGGTAGTAATGAATTGTGTTTCTATTTTTAACCACCCAAAGCCAGGTTAAAACTTGATGAGATATTTATTCCTTTAAAACTTAAAAAAAAAACACACCTAACCTCACGTGTCTGTGAGAGTACACGAAGTTAACCTCATCCTTCACGAATAAAGGGGGTTTAGTTTAGTTGAAGAAGCCCCCCCCCCTAAGTTTTTTTTTAAATCCTGTAAGAACGTAGTTTGCCCAAAGCGATGTATCTCATCCTGGCCAGTACTAATCGTGCCGTATGTAAGAACAATTTTTTTTAACAATGCAAAAAAATACTGTCTGACCTTATACATTTCTTTAATAATTTTGAAATAATATTTTTATGTCGCTCTGGAATATTTTTTAAATAAATAATTAGAAATACAAAACAACTATTTAATTAACTTAGCCACTCTCAAAGTTAATTAAGACATGCTAAAAAAAACAAAAACCTAACGTCTTTCTTATTAGTGCGCCTGGCTTCTTGAACTAATTTTCTACCATTCCAAAACATCCAAACAATTTTCTATCTTTTTTAATTAGCCAGCTCTAATTTGCTGTTCTAGGTACGCGTTTCAAGTAGAAATGTAGAAATAATATGCGAGAAAGAAAAATAGTTTGTTCAAAACACATTCAAAGAAGTTTTTGTGAAAAAATCGCTATTCTTAAAGTAAATATTTCACCGCATCGGTATCGGTATACCTAACGGGTTCGAAACAAAGCCAAAATACACTATATTTTTGCCTGCTTCTTTGACGGGTGCGATGATAGAACAGCTGATTCCACTTAAAGTTACGAATCCACAAACGTAAGCCAAAATTTCAATCAGCAGTTCTGTCATCGCACCCTTCAAAAAAGAGGGTATCGTTCGAAACATCGCATAAGCAAGTAAAAAATGCAATGTATTTTGGTTTTATTTCGAACGCGTTAGGTATACCGATACCGATGCGTTGAAATACTTACTTTAAGTGTCTAATATCTCTTGTTTAGGACGGTTGCATCGAGAATAATAGACTGGAGGTGGTTTTAAACCATTGGTCCTCACATGGCGGTCAGCTCTCACATAGGGCTCCACGTACCACACCCCGGTAACTCTATCAATCTGCAGGCCAAAATTACATAGTTAAAGGCAACAAGAATTGATTTAACGGTTTAATGCTGCGATGAGAAAGGCAACGGGAAACCACCTCACTACCGTCCCCAGAAAATATCATCATCATGACTAGAAAACCAAAATCCCAGGCCCTCAGTCCCCGGCAGGTCTTAAGTGACCAGAGGGTGCTAAGAATCTCCGGACCAGTCATGAAGAAGATTGCTAACGTACAAAGTATGTTTCAGAGAAATGAAACATTAGATCTTAGGAGTGAGCGAGGTGAGATGGCCTAACTCAGGTAAATGTCAGGTAGACGACAACCATGTCTACTACGCAGGCAATGGCGGCCAAAACCAGTATAACGGCATAGCAGTCACTTTGAAAAAATAAATTCAAAAATCCATTATCTCTTTCGTTACTGTGTCATGAAGAAGATTGCTACATGGAACGTACAAAGTATGTTTCAGGCTGGAAAAGTCCACAATGTCACCAGAGAAATGAAACGATTAGACATAGAGATCTCAGGAGTGAGCGAGGTGAGATGGCCTAACTCAGGTAAATGTCAGGTAGACGACAACCATGTCTACTACGCAGGCAATGGCGGCCAAAACCACTATAACGGCGTAGCAGTCACTTTGAAAAAATAAATTCAAAAATCCATTATCTCTTTCGTTACTGTGTCATGAAGAAGATTGCTACATGGAACGTACAAAGTATGTTTCAGGCTGGGAAAGTCTACAATGTCACCAGAGAAATGAAACGATTAGACATAGAGATCTCAGGAGTGAGCGAGGTGAGATGGCCTAACTCAGGTAAATGCCAGGTAGACGACAACCATGTCTACTACGCAGGCAATGACGGCCAAAACCACTATAACGGCGTAGCAGTCACTTTGAAAAAATAAATTCAAAAATCCATTATCTCTTTCGTTACTGTGTCATGAAGAAGATTGCTACATGGAACGTACAAAGTATGTTTCAGGCTGGAAAAGTCCACAATGTCACCAGAGAAATGAAACGATTAGACATAGAGATCTCAGGAGTGAGCGAGGTGAGATGGCCTAACTCAGGTAAATGCCAGGTAGACGACAACCATGTCTACTACGCAGGCAATGACGGCCAAAACCACTATAACGGCGTAGCAGTCACTTTGAAAAAATAAATTCAAAAATCCATTATCTCTTTTGTTCCTGTGTCGGTCAGCAAAACAAGACTGGATAATACAGCAATCTCAAGAAATAGAAGATCTAGATGCTAAACATGGCATTTTCAATTTACACAAACGCATAAAGGAAGTAGCAGGATTATTTAATAAAGGACAAGCTGGAATCCTTGTGAACAATCAGGTAAAAGTCATACCGGATACCAAAGAAAAACTAAAAGAATGGTGTTGCTACATAGAACATATCTTTACCGATGACCGATCCGAACAGATACATAGATATAACACCAGAGGAAGGAAGAAAAAAGCGGTAGGGCAAGACGAAGTATACACTGAGGTTTTAAAGCTAATAAAAAACGAAGATTCGGTAAGTACGCTGGTCAATCTTGATTTATCGCAGTGGTAAAATCAACCTTTGTTGCTCTGCCTAAAAAACATTCAGCAAAGAAGTGTAGTGATTATCGGCCAATCAGCCTAATGAGCCATATGTTAAAAATATTTCTAAAGATTATCCATAAAAGAATTTATGCCTGCCTGCAAGAGTTGTTGAATCAAATTGCTGTCAAAAGTTCGCAATTCGGGCCTAACTTAAATGGTGGGAAAATAAAATGGATGGTCATATCCAAGGAAAAAGCATGTTAAACGTAAATGGGCAGCAAGTCGAACGCGTGGATTCATACAAATACTTGGGTTGCCTCCTCAATTAGAACTGGGACAACATGCAAGAAGTTCGTGCAAGAATTAAACAAGCCAGATCATCTTTTATCAAAATAAAATCAGTGTTGTGTAGTCGCGATCTTAATATCACTGTCCGAATTCGTGTGCTTCGGTGTTATGTTTTTATATTATGGCATGGAGGCATGGACACTGAATGAGGCCATGTGCAAAAAGTTAGATGCATTTGAGATGTGGTGTGATCGTAGAATACTAAGGATATCTGGGATGGACAGAGTAACTAATGTGGATATTTTGCTTAGAATAAATAAAGATCTTGAAGTTTTCTTTACCATCAGAAAACGAAAATTTGAATATTTTGGACATATTTTGAGAAATTACAAATATAAACTTTTAAAATTGATAATAGAAGGCAAAATTGAAGGCAGAACAGGGCTGGGTCATAGACGGATATCATGGCTTAAAAATCTTAGACAATGGTATGGTGTTAGTACTACGAGACTTTGGAAAAGCAGTGGACAAGGTACAGAGCACGCTGATGATAGCCAACGTTCGAAGAGAGCATGGCACTTGAAGAAGAAGAATCGCTATTCAGAAAATCCACTGCACCAAATAAACACTGTGGTTTTAGTCGTTAAATAAAAAATGAAGTTAATTATTAAATCAATGACGCCTGTTGTTGATATAAAGGGAGATTTATGGATGGAAACTCCTATTGATGCTATCCAGATTCCTGAATGGAAACTAGGATTATTTTAAACACACTCCCTTTACCTCAATGACAGACTTAATAATAAGCTTTCGTTGATTTCTTATTTAATGACTTGTTAATATTATATTTATAATTGATACTACTGCAGTGTTTTTTCTGTGTAAGGCCAGTGTTACGCTATAAAATGTATTTGTCAAAGATCTTTTATATAAGATATTTGATGAAACATTTTACAGTGTAATACATATACCATATTTTATAAAATATTTCTTTTATTTTATAAAATATGGTAGATTACACTGTAAAATGTTTCATCAAACATCATTTACAAAAGATCTTTGACGAATAAATTTTATAGATAGTGTAATACAGGCCTAACAGTAAACAAGGTGTACTGTATTTGAAGTAAGAGGGGAACACACTTTGGTCAAATAATATTTTCAGTTATTTTTTTGCCAAAGTCATATAATAAAAAAGGTACGTAAATGGGTAATCGGTTACCGATACTAAATGAATTGTAATTTTTCAAAAAATATATCACTTTCTCATAGTGATTTTACCCATGGTTGCAACATATTGTTATTGCCGTCATAAATCTCAAAGAAAAGTACACTATTTTTCATATATAAACATCCTCTTTTCTTTAAACACGTTACGTAAATTTATATAAGCGCCAAGTCGAGAATAAACTTTATGAGGGACACTTAAAGTAAACTAAGTATTTAATACTTTAGAGTGCGAGTCTGTTTTAGTAATTACGAAATCACAGCGCCTTGGGACATCAAAGACAACTTATCCGTGTTAAAGGAAAATGGGCTTCAGGATAACAGTACAAGGATGCACCTTGGTCATCAACGTAGAAAACATTGATAATTGATATATTTAAATTTATTTTATATTTTAAAAAACCCATAGGCACTTAGTCAGTTATTTTCCTTTAAACTGCATTGAATTTTGTTTTAAATTAGGCTTAATTTTTCTTTATATATTATGCCGGTTTTAATTGGAGAAACTGATGCCCAACCACTGCACAACTGAGTTGGGTTATATAGGTATACTGTTCCATTGTAGCGCACTTTTTGAGTTTTCGTGTTCCATTGGAAAACTAAGGGCTCGCGCCTCACTGAAAACTTTTTATTTTAAGTCAAAACACACTACCCAACCTTAAATACTAATTTACGTTACAAGGCCGGGAAATGATCTATTAAAGTAAAAGTCTAGATTATTATTTTATTGTTAATTTTTTGTAGTTACTTTACCGGACTAGTGATGTAATGTATCATTTTCCGGACTGAAATCGATAACGGAATGGTGTATTTATTACAATAAAGTATGGAATAAAGGAGTTTTTCAATGTTCTAAGTTACTTTTAGACACGTTGAGTTGTATTGCAGATGTTTTATAGAATACCTTGTCTAAGAAATTCTTTGCCGTTTCTAAACAAGGCAATCTAAATAGGTAATGCATAAAAACAGAAGAAATAATTTCTCTAGAATATAAGTGCAATATTTTCACGCTGTAGGTTGCTCAAGATAATGAGGTGTGATAAAAAGTAAGATAGGTTTATAAATTTTGATATTTTTACTGTATGTTTATTTAAAGTTATTTTACATATAAAATTGCTGCAAATTGATCGCGTAGGAAATTTAAAATTGGAAAAAGTGCTAATTTATGGCGATCCTTAGGCTATTTAATAAGGCCATTATGGGGAAACATTATTATGCCGCTCCTCCATCTATAAAATTAGATACAATTTATTTAAGTATTACGACGATGCGGGAGATTGCATGAGTGTCCTAATTAAGGCGCCAAAAAATTTTTTTTCCCTACGAGTGTGCCGAAAAATTTTTCCGTGTGATTTTTCGTTTTGAGGGTTTTACTTTTCCGCACGATTTTACTTTTACGCATGATTTCTTTACTTTTCCGCACGATTTTTACTCTCTCGCACGATTTTTACTATAACGCACGATTTTCACTCCAAAGGACAATATTTTAATTCAAGACATACTTTAAATCGAAATACTACCTGATTCTATGGGTACTATTTTTCTTTACTAAAAAAAATCGTGCGGAAAAGTAAAATCGTGCGGAAAACTAACTTTTCCGCACTAGTGCTGAAAAGTTACTTTTCCGCACGATTTGTGTATTGTTAAAAATGATGATATTTAGGACTAACTAAATAATTTATGTAACTATTCTATATCTAGCATTATTATAAAATATTTGCGTATTAAAAACATTTTTTTTAATAAATAAGATGGGCAAAAACACTCGTAGGAAAAACACTGTACCTAACTCTTGCGGAAAATGCCTTTTCCTACGAGCGTGCGGAAACACGCTTTTCCTGCATTCATTTCCGTGTGGAAAGTGACACTTTTCCGCAGGCCGTGCGTGAAAAAAAACTTCCGCACGCCGTGCGCGAATAAAATTTTTCACGCACGCTGTTGAGCAAAAAAAATTTTTCACGCACGTTGTTGGGCAAAAAAAAAAATTTACGCACGCTGTTGAGCACGCTTGTTGTTGAGCACGCTGTTGCTCAGAGATGAAACAGGAAGACTTGAAGTCGACGATGGCATTAAGCAACATAAGCAGTGGTACTTTCAATGTTACCGTGTGTAACGGTTCAATATTTCCCTAACAATATCCCTTAGAAAAAAAATAATTCTTCAAAACACCCTTCTAATACCCTGGAAAAATCTTTAAGTCAATCATCTTTACTATATGTCTGAGCATTTTGTTTATTCTATATCCTACTATTTTTTGGCGAATGCGCTGGAAAAACAATATTTACTGTTGGACTGAGGTTGAATTACACTAGAATTATGATTATTTTATGTGGAGGCATTTTACTCTGTTTAACTTTTTTTTTCAAAACAAAGCAAACCTCAATATTTCAAATAAAACACCATTGAACCCTTTCTAATAAACCAATAAATTTAATTACAGTGGCAAATCATGTGTTTTCCAAAAATAACATTACAACATCCATCTTTCTTTTATATTAACTAATGATATACAGTCTACAGTTCAATGAAACTTCGTATTTTTCTTGTATAATTTAACCAGTCCAAGAAAGGTTGCTCTGGCGCTGCAGTAACCTGAAACAAGAAAAAATAACATAATTTTACATAACTTAACACCAAAACGGTCTTTCTAGCGCATAGTTTAAACCGCCAACTTACTAGATTAGTAAGCCTTTGTTTTTTTTATTGATTATATCAAATTCTCCTTCCGTCAACTACTTAACACCCGAAAATAAAGTAGATAATAAAGGTTAGTTTTATAAACCGTGTCAAACAAAGAGAGACTTAGCGGTCTTATACTTACTAGAAACTGGTGTCGGTTCATTTGTTGAGTGGTAGATTCTTGTCACTAGTGATGTGTCGGTGGTTGGCAGTTTCTGTTACTGATCGGTCCCCAATTTGCACCTGTCAGGCTTTAGGGGGTCCAATAAGTCCTAAAAATAACAGGACCAAGGTTGTCACCAATCATATGGTATTGATATTACAAAATTACTCTACCTTTGTCGTCAGTTGACACAACACTCACCTGTTGGTTTTATTTTGGTTTCAAGTATGCGTGAATTCCTTAAAGGGCATTGCCCAACCTCGTACAGCCTAGCCATGTCAAGTGTGGACCGTCTTGCTTGTCTCTGTGTGCATTGTTGGTCGGTAGGGTCCATATTTCCTGTGGTTTATACGATAGGCTGTGCAGACTTTAACAGGTTAAATTTTGATAGATATTCAGTTTATTTATTCAAACGAGGCGATCATCTGTCCTCATACGACTCGAGACTGGCCTAAAAGTATAAGAAATTCGAAATAAAGGAGGTTTATAGTCGTTCTAAAGAGGTAAACAAACAGTAAAGGGGAGAGAGATATTTGTCAAGGATCCGTATGTTACCTACACGGAAGGAAACTGTGACTCACCTGGATTATTTGGGAAGGCTTGGAGTGCCGGAAAGTGGTCTTTTTCTTGGCGAAAATCCATGATTTTCTTTAGGCATTTTATGGTTTTTCAAAATTAAATTCGACCGCCAGCTGACCGTGACGTTTGGGACGACGTTGCCAGATTGTCATAGGCGAAATCCTGGGAGTATACAGTGACTAACTTCACGTCACATAACTGTGATTTAAAGTTGCACATTACGTTACTGCTGAGTCGTTTTCGAGAAAACCAAGTGTCTACACTTATTGTTTATTGGTTCTCCCAAAAAGATAAAGTCCATTTCTTGCTCACTACTGCAACCAATGCCTTGTTGTTAACTTCTGTTCGTCACGTGATCTCTCCCTATCCCGCTGATACAGAAGGAAATCTGACAACACCGCTTCGTTGTCTTTGTCTGTCTTAGGTTGATGAATAGAGACTTCCGACTTGAACCTGTCGCATTCGAAAAGTAGAATTTGGACCCCAGCCCCTGTCGATTTTTGCCCATATCAGAAAGATCGCCCAATTGTAATGCGTTTTCAGCAGAATCACCTAATATGGTAATCAGGATAAGCGATTTTCGACTGTGGTTTTCGCGCCTCTGAGGTTTGTGACCAATCGTTTGCCCGCAGGAAGCTTCTTTTTAGTGTCTGAGATTTTCTGGAGGGAAGGAAACACTTCTTTTCCGGCACCGTTGTGAGTGCCACGTTTAAATTTTCTTTTCCAAGAATACCGAAAAGAAGTCGTGCCCATGGCGACCTTTGCAACCTGAAATCGTCGTAGACGGAATCCGCAGAGGTCCCATAAAAAGAAGAAAGTCTTCGTGGAAGTGCCCGTTGCCTGTGTTTGGCGTTTGAGGTGGTGATTTTCGAGGATTTCTTTTTGACCGTATAGGATACGGATAATGGCCGGCTAGACCGTGGCTTATCAGCCGATCGATGGTAATTATATTCGATTTTTTTTAAGCGTTTTCCCTCCAGTTTATTTCAATATTGACTATTTTTTATTCTGTATTTTTCTTTGTGCTACAGATTGAGGAGGCCTCACGTCAACTCCCTGGGAGGTATTAGGTTACCTGCCATGCGGAATGTCGCCCTCAGGATGATTTGAGGTAAATATTTGCTGCGTGTGTACCTTGACTATTTTTGCCCTTGTAAGAAATTAGACTGTTTTCTGTCGTTTTAAGTAATTTTTAGTTTTATCGTCCGTGGTACCCACTATACAATAGAGTGTGGACTTATATGTTTTTTTTTATGCTTTTTTGGCGTATGTACTTCGAGTGTTGCCCCTCAGGCATGCCCCGTACAATAAGTAAACAGTAGTTTTTTTGTGTTACTGTTTTACTTCTTTTTTTTTTCCTGTGTAAAATACATGTCCGTTATTAGAAATTAGTTATAAATGATACGTTAGGGTGTTCTCCCTTGTTCTAGAAGGTTGTTTTTATATCTGTCTAGGGTGCTTGGTTCCGGTGCACAGCCATGGGTGGTCCTAGTGCCGACTCTCAACACCATACATTCGACTTTCCGTCCTAAGTGCTGCGTTACCCTGGCCTGAGATGCCTAGTCCAGTCATGAGTCCTGTGTACCTGTTCCAGGGATGTTTAGCCCTGTCATCGGCTAGCTATGTGGAAACAGATAAGAAATATTTCCCTGTCCAAACATTTTCTCTTTAAAAACCTTCAAAAAAAAAACTCAGAAAATTTTATCAAAACTTATCAAAACAAGCTTCAACTTCATTTTTTTAATATGAAAACCATTTCAACTTTTTCATCTTTGATAAAAGAACTTTCCATCATTGAAATTAAACATAAAAACAAGAGGAAAGACCCCTAAAATGTTAGTTTAAAAAAAAACTATTTTATTTGTTAAAATTTACATTTATTGTTTTACACTATTTTCCAAAAATATATTTTGAGACTGTATAACCTGGTGTTTCATTGCTAAGTGCCCCACAACCGTGTGCTTACTCAAGTTGGCAAGAATGCCAGGCTCGATAGGACCCAAAGTATAGGAAGTTGTCATTCTCTTCTATTGCGTGGTTATTTTTTAATGTAACACTGGCTGCCCACGTGGTTCTCTGTTCTTTGGAGTAAGTGTACTTTTCTTTTTTTAGTTTTTAAAAAAAAAAAGTTTTTGGTTGTTGGGTTGCCTTGGCAATGAAATACCATGGTACTTTGGCTTCAAGAAAGAAGATAGGTTGCAGTAGAGTACTACAAGGCTGTATAGAGGTAGGTTCTTTCCTGTTGTACTCCTAAGCGAGTGGTTTTATAGCGTTCTCTTTTTTCGTTTGCTTTGAGAAAGCGAAGGGGGGGTTTACATTTGCAATTTTTTTTAATGGTATTTTTCTTTAAGAGCAAGCCAGTCATTTTAAAAATTAATGTAAATTTTTTTTTTTGGGGTGAATTTCAATTTTTTTTCCTATGCCAAGTGGGGTAGTTTAAAAAAAAAAAATTTCTTACCGAACAACGTAATATATAAATTCAAAGTTTGTTTTTTTCCTCACCGAGTAAAGTATATTAAAGACATTTTTTTTTCTCTGACCGATTAAAGTAAATTCAAAAATTATTTTTTTTCTTACCGAGTGAAGTAAATTAATTTTTTTCCTTACCGAGCAAAATAAATCCCAAAAATAATTTTTTACCGAGTAAAGCAAATTCAAAAATGTTTTCTCACTGAGCAAAATAAATTCAAAAATAATTTTTTTCAAATCATAGCCCAACCAATTTTTTTTCTTCTCGCAAAGCATAGTAAATTTTCAGGAAAAGAATGTTTTTTAAAAACAAAATTTTTTTTGTTCACAAACCATAGTAAATCAAATCAGAATTTTTCTAAAAAGTATTTTTTTCAAAGCAAAGAAAATAAATGTTTTTCTTTCTCAAAGCATAATGAAACGAAATATTTTTTTTTAAAGCAAAGAAAATCCCAAACTTTTGTTTTTTTTCAATGTTTATTAAATTGAAATATTTTTTAAAGCATCATCAATCAGATATATTTTGTTGTTAAATCAGAAATATATATTTTTTTCAAAGCATGGTAAATCCAAAGAAAGTCTTAATAGTAAATCAAAAATATATTTTTAAAAATTTTTATTCCTTGCTTGTTTCCACAATAATTTCTCTCTTATATAAGGGTGTTGATGTGTCAAAGTCTTCGAAGTCTAGGTCGGCTAGATATATATCCGGAAAAGAATTCGTAAACGAATTAGTGTTTAAGTGTATTGTTAGTTTAAGTTAGTTGTTTGTCATTTTTTTTACAAGCGGCAATTATTTTTTTTAAGCAGCGTTTACCCCGAAACTAGTTTCTGGTAGTTTTTTGCTGTCACAGTAAACAGTGACTAAATTGAGTCCCCTTTTCTCTGTGTTTTTCTTATTTAAATTATTTTTGCGCCTCTTACAAAAACAAGTGTTTTTGGCAAGTTTTTTTTTGTCACTTTTTCCCTGAACCGAAACCGTTACACTTCATAGCCTGACCTTTTTGAGGTTGAAAGACAGGATATTTGTTTGATTTGGTGTTGGTGCGTTGGTGCTTCAGGAAAATATGGAGGTGAATCGTTTACTTAGTGATGAGATCACATACGAGCTGGAAAGCCGAGGAGTGGAAATCAAAAACTTTGCAGCTCGGGACAAAAGGGCACAGCTGAGGGCTGTTTTTGCTGAAGAAAGGTCTGGAAACAGCAGAGCTCGTGTTTGTTTTGATCCTAGTCGAGAGTTAGCTATTTGTCGAGCAAAGTTGGATGAGCTTGGTGAGAGTATACAGGAATTTGACAAGAACAACAGAGATAATGAATTTAAGAGAATTCACACAAGATTATTTCATGTTCGGGGAAGGATAAATTTAATTCACCCAGATACCGAAGAGGAAGCGAGACGAAAAGATAGTTTGAGGGACTTGTGTTGTGGATTGTTGAGAGCATTGGAAGGCGTTTACAACATAGCAACCTTGGGCCTAGCTGGTAGTGCACAGGACTTTTTGGGTGATCTGCTTGAAAATCTTTCCGAGGAATCTTCCGGGATACCAACAGAAGAGCATCCTTCACATTCTGAAGTTGTCAGTCATCCAGCTACCACAGCTTCTGATGAACCAATGATAGACCTTGGAGTCGGTTTACAGACTGAAGCACAGCTACAGTTAACTAACAGCAACTCAGCTTCACAGCCATACCACCAAAATACCGGTTTTTCACACTCAGCTACTGCTGGTAACTCAGCTATACCACCAAGCAACCCAAATAATGGTTATTGCCACTCAGCTACAGCTATCAACAACTCAGCTACAGCTGCCAACAACTCAGCTACCCAATCAAATGTACCAAGAACTAACTTTTTGAGCTTAGCTAACCATAATAACCCAGATACTCAACACAGCTACTCAGCTACAGCTACCAACAACTCAGCTACACAACAAAATCAGCTAATTAATGGTTATTTACACCCAAATACTCAATCCAGCTACTCAGCTACAGCTACAAACAACTCAGCTACACAAGCAAATGTACCAAGAACTGATTTTTTAAGCTTAGCTACCCATAATAACGCAGCTACTCAGCACAGCTACTCAGATTCAGCTACAAACAACTCAGCTAAACAACAAAATCAACAAATTAATGGTTTTTCACAATCATATACTCAACATAGCTACTCAGCTACAGCTACCAACAACTCAGCTGCACGACACAACCATCAAATTATTGTTTCTTCACGCCCAGCTATTAGAAACAACTCAGCTACACAGTCAGCTACTCACCCACAAGCTTTGCAGGGATCAGCTTTACCCGCTGAAAGTGAGCGATCTCATAACAACACCAACCCTTTTCTTTGTGATTCTCCTGAGTCCCAGAATGTTGATGAAGTCTTACCTCCAGCACAGAACAGGAATATTGAGTTTGGTAATTTTAATGAGCAACCAAGGAATATTCCGGAAATCTCACAGCCTCTACCCAGTGCTGGTTATTCTCAAAGGTTTCAATTTCAAGATCCTTTTCGAGCAGTTGAAATTCCTCGTGACCCCTATAGGCCCCTTCAACCAAATCCATCTGTGGAGCGTAGACGAGTTAGTTTTCAGTACCCTCCTGATTATAGTGCTGCCCCTGCATCTGATTATAGATTTTATCCTGCTGGTCCTGCTGTTTCTTCGATGAGACCTGAGTGTTTTTCTCAACCCCATGTTTCAGACTTTTCACCGATCAGTCGTCCTTCAGTTTTGGAGTCTCGTGGTCCATTGATCGAAACCCTATCTACTGAAAGAGCTAGGTTCAGTACGGAACCTCATCATTATTCCCACTCTTTACCACAGAGGCATACCGAAGAAATACCTCACCGAAGAGAATACCAGCCAGTCCCTGATTTTTTGCAACACCGAAGGACAGAGCCACCTCAAGTTCCTTTGGCTAACTCTAACTTGTCCCATGTTTTGATGAACCCAACGGTATCTCAACTTAACAGCTTTGAGAAGTGGAACCTTTGCTATGATGGACATTCAAGCCTAAACTCATTTTTGGATAGTCTGGAACATAAATGTCTTTCCAGAAATATTTCCAAGGATCAACTGATAGCTTCAAGAGCTATGGGAGAATTTCTGAAAGGAGATGCAATGGATTGGTATAGGGTCCGAAGAGACACTTTTCGTGACTGGAACGATTTTGAAGCTCAGTTGAGGAGAACATTTCTTCCTCATGATCATGAGGCAGCCTTGCGAAGGGAAATCCCTAAACGTACTCAAGGTTCAGATGAACGCTTTGGTCTGTATGTAACCCGCATGCAAAGTTTGTTTCGTCAACTTAGACCACCGTTACCTATGAGTGAGCAAGTGGCCCTGATCAGAAGGAACATGTTACCTCCTTTACAACGAGCCCTTGTATTGCAAAATATTGAGAGCATTGACCACCTCATCGAATTAGGAAGTGAAGTAGAAGAGACCATGTACCGAACAGAAAAATTTGCTCCACCACCTACCTCCACGAATTTTCCCGAACCTAACTTAGCTTATAAGCGCACCTCCCAACGAAGCACTGTGCACACTGTTGACACACCGTCACGTAACCAATCCAGGGAAATAGTCTGTTGCCATTGCAGAGCTAAAGGTCATACTAGAGTGAACTGTCCTGAGAAAAAACTGAAATGTTACCGATGTTCCAAGGAGGGTTTTACTACCAGGAACTGTCCAAACTGTTCGAATTCGGGAAACGCCGAACAGGGTCATTAGACCATCGTCTAGTGACCCAATATCAAACTCCCACGGCGGAACAGACTTTTCTCTCTTATGCGTTGTCGCATGCTGCTGGAGACAGGCGGCCGTCCTTGAATGTTGACGTTTTAGGTCAGTCTATTTTGGCTCTTTTGGATTCCGGGTCGAGTTCCACGATTGCTGGGGAGTCTGGATGGAGAACTTTCCAGGAACTAGGATTAAAGTTGGATAGGAGTCGTCGGTCCAAATGTGTTGTAGCCAATGGACAGACAGCGAATATTGAGGGAACTGTTGACGTTCCATTTTTACTTATGGGTCGTATCCGTGTTTTACCTGTGATGGTAGTCCCTGATTTCCCGCACCCCTTGATCCTGGGTGTCGATTTTATTATTTCTATGGATATTCTTCCTGATTTGAGACGCAACCAGTGGAGTTTCGGTAATAGTGCAGTTGATTGCGAGGCTATTAGTAAACAACAGTTTTTCGAAGATTTTTTAGATCAGGTCAAGTGTTCTTCAGCTACTGTAGTGAAGAGGTTGGTTCCCTATCAGTCCTTACACCTGAACAACAAGTTCAGTTAGATACCCTGTTAAAAGAAAAGTTTGCAGGAATGAAAGATGGCTTGGGGTTTACCTCAGTGTATGAGCATGAGATACTCCTGGAACCAGGTACCAAACCCATCAAACAGAGGTATTATCCTGTATCACCTTTGAAGCAGAAGCTAATTGATGAGGAACTCGACAAAATGCTAGAGTTGGATGTCATCGAAAAGTCCAAAAGTGCTTGGTCATCACCGGTCTTACTGGTTCCCAAGTCGGACGGCAAGTTTAGGTTTTGCGTAGACTATAGAGCTTTAAATAAAGCCACAACAAAGGACGCTTACCCGATCCCGTACATCTCCGCCATCTTGTATCGACTGCGCGAGGCAAAATATATAAGTTCCATGGACATACGCTCTGCATATTGGCAGGTAAGTGTCAAAGAATCGTGTAGAGAACTTACAGCTTTCGCAGTGCCAGGCAGAGGCCTGTTTCAATTTAAAAGGATGCCATTTGGTCTGACAAATGCGCCTGCTTGTTGGCAGAGACTGATTGACACCGTTATTGGCGTAGATCTCCAACCCTACGTGTTCCAATATTTGGATGACGTCATAATCATTGCTCCATCGTTTTTGACACATCTTCGTATTGTGGGACTTGTCTTGGATCGGTTGCTGGCTGCAGGACTTACTGTGAGTCCCGAAAAGTGCAAATTTTGCCGTCCCAGTCTTAAATTTCTTGGTTTTACGGTTACTGCTAAGGGCCTTCAATGCGATGTTGACAAGGTCGAAGCGATCATTAATGTTCCTGCCCCAACAACAGTGAAAGGTGTCCGAAGTTTTCTCGGCATGGCGAGCTGGTATCGGCGATTCGTTCCCGAGTTTTCCTCAGTAGTCGCTCCCTTGACTCGTCTTACGATGAAAAACGTGGCTTTTCGTTGGACTCCGGAGTGTGAAACCGCTTTTTGCAAGCTTAAGACTGCTTTAGTCTCAGCCCCCATTCTTACATGTCCTGACTTCACAAAGCCATTTACTTTACAAACGGATGCATCCGCATTTGGCATAGGAGCTGTATTAACGCAACAGTTCGACGAAGGCGAAAAGGTGATTTGTTACATATCTAGGTCATTGACAAAACAGGAAAAACAATTTTCGACTACAGAACGTGAGTGTCTAGCTGTTGTATGGGCTATGGAGAAACTCAAACCCTATTTGGAACTTACCAACTTTACGGTCATAACTGACCATAGCTCTTTGGTGTGGCTACACAATCTGAAAGACCCTTCAGGCAGATTGGCGCGTTGGGCATTAAGGCTACAATCATTTAATTACCAGATTATTCATCGAAAAGGTCGTGACCATGTCGTGCCAGATTTTCTTTCTAGGTCAGTCCCTAATGTAGACAGCGTTACCATAGAAAACCAAAAATATGACTTTTCCGATACTAAAGATGCGTGGTATTTAAGGATGAAAAACCTAGTAAACACCTCTCCATTAAAGTATTCTCAGTGGCGTATAGAAAACAAGATATTATACAAATATGTTAAATGTGCCATTCCTGAATTACCCCAAGGATCTGATTACTGGAAAATTGTCATTCCGAAAGACTATAGATCGAAGATTTTAACAGAGAGTCATGACGATGTCCGCTCTGGTCATTTCGGCATTTTTAAAACGTACAATAGACTGAAAACTAGGTATTACTGGCCCAAGATGCGTTGCGATGTAACCCGCTATGTTAACCGCTGTCAGACTTGTGCGAAGTTTAAAGTTGAGCAGAAAGCGCCAGCAGGTCACATGGGACGCGCTCCAGAACCTACTCAACCATGGCAAGTAATAAGTCTTGATTTTGTCGGTCCACTTCCTCGAAGTTCGAAACAGGGGAATACCCACTTGTTGGTTATAAGCGATTATTTCAGCAAGTACGTAGCAGTTTTTCCTGGTCGTGCTGCTACTGCGAATTTTATTTGTAAGCACTTAGAGAATGATATTATTCTAACCTTCGGAGTTCCGCAATATGTAATATGCGATAACGGCAGCCAGATGAAAAGTAAAGAACTCCAGAGTCTCGCAGAAAAGTATAACTTCAAGCTCTCCTACACAGCTGTTTATCATCCACAGGCTGACCCGTGCGAACGAGCAAACCGAGTCGTCAAAACTATGATTTCCACTCTTGTAGGAGATAACCATCGTCGTTGGGACGCTAATTTGCCAGCGCTCGCGTGTGCGATTCGAACTTCAAAAAGTGAAGCTACTGGGTTTTCGCCATATTATATTAACTTTGGTCGAGAGTATGTTTCCGACGGTCGAGAGTATTCTTATGCCATAAATAAGGATCCTAAACCTGTCATAGAGAAGAGGCTAGATGGCTTCAAAAAGCTTTACCAAGCTGTCATGGTAAATATGAAAAAGTCTTCAGATCGTAATCGTGGTCGTTACAATTTGAGACGTCGAGAAGTGTCATTTATACCGGGAGATCTCGTATGGAGGAAGAATAAAGTTCAATCGGACGCCCTGAATTTCGTTAACGCCAAGTTGTGCCCGAAATATGTTGGACCGTTTCGTGTCCGGAAAAAGCTAGGTACTGTGACGTATCGGCTTGAGGATTTGGATGGGAAGTTGTGCGTTGGAAATTGGCACGTCCAGGACTTGAAACCGGTGGTCGTTGCCGAAGACGACGACGATAGTCTTAATTTGTAGCGACAGATACGTATATACAAAAAAGTTCATTTCTTTTCTTTTTCTATATTTCATAATTTTTTTCTGGTGGTAACTGGCCTGGATTTTACATCTTTTTCAGGCAGTTGCTGAATCGGGTTAGTGGTGGGTTTTTCTGTATTTGGCGCTAGAACTTGGCAGATTTCCGATTCCAAGGCTCTAGTTAGCTCCATTAAGACTGAACATCAAATGTCTTCTTAAGCTTCTTCCTTCTTGTCTTTTTTTAGACTTGCGCGTTTGACAGGATCTATAGAGACTCTATGGGGGACAACAAATACGCATATGTTGTTCAAAGTCCTGTCGAAGAAGTTTGAGTTTTTTTCTTCGGTGGATAGTATCCCCAACCTTTTTTTCCCTTTTTGTGTGTATTTTGGTATGCCAGGTTGACTTCCGGGCGGTGGCCGAGGGCTGGTCTTCCTTGGGTGCGGGGACGTGGTCCTTTAGACTGTGGTGAGGGCTATTGAACGAGACAGGTGCTGCCCTAGCACCTTGTGCAATTTTAGCCTGCTGGGTCGAACTACCATCGCAGCGTGCCTAATGATGTAGGTTCCGTTAGGTATACTGACGTCTCGGCAGCACCATCACAGTCTGGAGGATTGCTTTCCGGAGTTCTGGGTTGGTCGGTGCTTTGTCACTCTGGGGAGTCTTCAAGGTATATTGGGGGGGGGTTCATTTTCCTATTATTTCTTTTTCGGCCTTTCGGTACAGGTCCCTGTCTATTGGGTGCTGCTCGGTTTCACCGTCACCGCTTTTGCTTGCCTCCTGATGGGGTGTCAGGATGGATGGGCATCTGACGTGGCCTTATGCGGCGGAGATTCGCATTTGGGGGGTTCGGGCTCTTCGATTGGTAGCTGAGGCGGGCCAATCAACTATGGGGAGTCCGGGCTACTGGTGTTGGGTTCAACCTGGCGGTGGGAGATGAGCAGCAGTAATGGATTTGGGATAACCTGTCAAAATTATATTATTTTGGTTTTATTAGTGGTAGCTATTCATTATAGCTCCACTAGGTAGTGTCGCCTGCAACAAGGGGTTGCACGCGATACTGCTGCGTTACTTAGCATGTAAGTTTCCGTAGTGGTTAAAATTCTTTCCTTGCGGGCAGTAAGGTACAGGTGTTGTCGAGGCCGCACAGTTGTCGATTCGCTTCTTGTTTTTTTGGTGGGATGCACATGGTATTGGGATCAATCCAGCGGTAAGGGATGGGCCACAGTAATGGATTTGGAATAACTTGTCAAAAGGATACCCGAAGTTTAATTCAAAGTTAATCGGTGTTCACCTCTGACGGAGGAAAGGGGGAGTGTAACGGTTCAATATTTCCCTAACAATATCCCTTAGAAAAAATAAGTAATCAAAACACCCTTCTAATACCCTGGAAAAATCTTTAAGTCAATCATCTTTACTATATGTCTGAGCATTTTGTTTATTCTATATCCTACTATTTTATGGCGAATGCGCTGGAAAAACAATATTTACTGTTGGACTGAGGTTGAATTACACTAGAATTATGATTATTTTATGTGGAGGCATTTTACTCTGTTTAACTTTTTTTTTCAAAACAAAGCAAACCTCAATATTTCAAATAAAACACCATTGAACCCTTTCTAATAAACCAATAAATTTAATTACAGTGGCAAATCATGTGTTTTCCAAAAATAACATTACAACATCCATCTTTCTTTTATATTAACTAATGATATACAGTCTACAGTTCAATGAAACTTCGTATTTTTCTTGTATAATTTAACCAGTCCAAGAAAGGTTGCTCTGGCTCTGCAGTAACCTGAAACAAGAAAAAATAACATAATTTTACATAACTTAACACCAAAACGGTCTTTCTAGCGCATAGTTTAAACCGCCAACTTACTAGATTAGTAAGCCTTTGTTTTTTTTATTGATTATATCAAATTCTCCTTCCGTCAACTACTTAACACCCGAAAATAAAGTAGATAATAAAGGTTAGTTTTATAAACCGTGTCAAACAAAGAGAGACTTAGCGGTCTTATACTTACTAGAAACTGGTGTCGGTTCATTTGTTGAGTGGTAGATTCTTGTCACTAGTGATGTGTCGGTGGTTGGCAGTTTCTGTTACTGATCGGTCCCCAATTTGCACCTGTCAGGCTTTAGGGGGTCCAATAAGTCCTAAAAATAACAGGACCAAGGTTGTCACCAATCATATGGTATTGATATTACAAAATTACTCTACCTTTGTCGTCAGTTGACACAACACTCACCTGTTGGTTTTATTTTGGTTTCAAGTATGCGTGAATTCCTTAAAGGGCATTCCCCAACCTCGTACAGCCTAGCCATGTCAAGTGTGGACCGTCTTGCTTGTCTCTGTGTGCATTGTTGGTCGGTAGGGTCCATATTTCCTGTGGTTTATACGATAGGCTGTGCAGACTTTAACAGGTTAAATTTTGATAGATATTCAGTTTATTTATTCAAACGAGGCGATCATCTGTCCTCATACGACTCGAGACTGGCCTAAAAGTATAAGAAATTCGAAATAAAGGAGGTTTATAGTCGTTCTAAAGAGGTAAACAAACAGTAAAGGGGAGAGAGATATTTGTCAAGGATCCGTATGTTACCTACACGGAAGGAAACTGTGACTCACCTGGATTATTTGGGAAGGCTTGGAGTGCCGGAAAGTGGTCTTTTTCTTGGCGAAAATCCATGTTTTTCTTTAGGCATTTTATGGTTTTTCAAAATTAAATTCGACCGCCAGCTGACCGTGACGTTTGGGACGACGTTGCCAGATTGTCATAGGCGAAATCCTGGGAGTATACAGTGACTAACTTCACGTCACATAACTGTGATTTAAAGTTGCACATTACGTTACTGCTGAGTCGTTTTCGAGAAAACCAAGTGTCTACACTTATTGTTTATTGGTTCTCCCAAAAAGATAAAGTCCATTTCTTGCTCACTACTGCAACCAATGCCTTGTTGTTAACTTCTGTTCGTCACGTGATCTCTCCCTATCCCGCTGATACAGAAGGAAATCTGACAACACCGCTTCGTTGTCTTTGTCTGTCTTAGGTTGATGAATAGAGACTTCCGACTTGAACCTGTCGCATTCGAAAAGTAGAATTTGGACCCCAGCCCCTGTCGATTTTTGCCCATATCAGAAAGATCGCCCAATTGTAATGCGTTTTCAGCAGCATCACCTAATATGGTAATCAGGATAAGCGATTTTCGACTGTGGTTTTCGCGCCTCTGAGGTTTGTGACCAATCGTTTGCCCGCAGGAAGCTTCTTTTTAGTGTCTGAGATTTTCTGGAGGGAAGGAAACACTTCTTTTCCGGCACCGTTGTGAGTGCCACGTTTAAATTTTCTTTTCCAAGAATACCGAAAAGAAGTCGTGCCCATGGCGACCTTTGCAACCTGAAATCGTCGTAGACGGAATCCGCAGAGGTCCCATAAAAAGAAGAAAGTCTTCGTGGAAGTGCCCGTTGCCTGTGTTTGGCGTTTGAGGTGGTGATTTTCGAGGATTTCTTTTTGACCGTATAGGATACGGATAATGGCCGGCTAGACCGTGGCTTATCAGCCGATCGATGGTAATTATATTCGATTTTTTTTAAGCGTTTTCCCTCCAGTTTATTTCAATATTGACTATTTTTTATTCTGTATTTTTCTTTGTGCTACAGATTGAGGAGGCCTCACGTCAACTCCCTGGGAGGTATTAGGTTACCTGCCATGCGGAATGTCGCCCTCAGGATGATTTGAGGTAAATATTTGCTGCGTGTGTACCTTGACTATTTTTGCCCTTGTAAGAAATTAGACTGTTTTCTGTCGTTTTAAGTAATTTTTAGTTTTATCGTCCGTGGTACCCACTATACAATAGAGTGTGGACTTATATGTTTTTTTTATGCTTTTTTGGCGTATGTACTTCGAGTGTTGCCCCTCAGGCATGCCCCGTACAATAAGTAAACAGTAGTTTTTTTGTGTTACTGTTTTACTTCTTTTTTTTTTCCTGTGTAAAATACATGTCCGTTATTAGAAATTAGTTATAAATGATACGTTAGGGTGTTCTCCCTTGTTCTAGAAGGTTGTTTTTATATCTGTCTAGGGTGCTTGGTTCCGGTGCACAGCCATGGGTGGTCCTAGTGCCGACTCTCAACACCATACATTCGACTTTCCGTCCTAAGTGCTGCGTTACCCTGGCCTGAGATGCCTAGTCCAGTCATGAGTCCTGTGTACCTGTTCCAGGGATGTTTAGCCCTGTCATCGGCTAGCTATGTGGAAACAGATAAGAAATATTTCCCTGTCCAAACATTTTCTCTTTAAAAACCTTCAAAAAAAAAACTCATAAAATTTTATCAAAACTTATCAAAACAAGCTTCAACTTCATTTTTTTAATATGAAAACCATTTCAACTTTTTCATCTTTGATAAAAGAACTTTCCATCATTGAAATTAAACATAAAAACAAGAGGAAAGACCCCTAAAATGTTAGTTTAAAAAAAAAACTATTTTATTTGTTAAAATTTACATTTATTGTTTTACACTATTTTCCAAAAATATATTTTGAGACTGTATAACCTGGTGTTTCATTGCTAAGTGCCCCACAACCGTGTGCTTACTCAAGTTGGCAAGAATGCCAGGCTCGATAGGACCCAAAGTATAGGAAGTTGTCATCTCTTCTATATTGTTGTATAGTGTAATGTAACACGTGATTAATAATTACCATCAAAATTAATTTTTTAAATTTGTTTAAGTTTAGTTCTGAATAAAAAACTATTTTTTCATTTTTAGTCTGCTAGGTTTAACTAAAATAATGACAAAATATTTTGATATTCCGCACGCTCGTAGGAAAAATGTTGTACCTAACGCGTGAGGAAAGTATTTTCCGCACTTATGGCTTGCCCGAACTGCGCTGGCGCGTCGTTCGTGCAAACGCCGGTTCGTGCGGAAAAGTATAACTTTCCGCACTTGTTAGGTAAATAAATATTTCCACCCTTGACGGCTTGCCTGAACTCCGCTCCGTGTCGTTCGTGCAACTGCCGTCGTGGGTGGAAAAGTATCACTTTTTTTTGAGCTAGTGCGGAAAAAACTTTGTGTAAATGTGCTTAGTTTTTGAGGAGTATACTGACATTTAAAAAATATTTAGTTTTACCAGAATTGTTCTATAATTTTTAATAAAATAAAAAAAAACGTGAAAAACAATAATGAAAGTAACACTCGTGCGTTTTTGTTTCTCACTTCATTACGACCAGGACTCCAATGTCTAATGGAGAATCCAGACACCTACAGACCTGTTTCATCCTTATTAGGAATCATCAGAGAGTCATAGAATTGTACCTGGCAGTTGAAGCTACATAGTGACCGGTGGCGCACACAGTTACTACGTCCCCACGGATTACAAACTTTTTGTTTTAAATTCGAGAGGTGTGCATGGTCACTGTGTGGCTTCAACTGCCAGGTGCAATCCTATGACTCACTGATGATCTCTAATAAGGATGAAACAGGTCTGTAGGTGTCTGGATTCTCCATTAGACATTGGAGGCCTGGTCGTAATGAAGTGAGAAACAAAAACGCTTTGTCCGATATGCCACGAGTGTTACTTTCATTTTTATTTGCGGACACGAGATTCATTTTGTTGGTTTTTAAAAATAATAATTTCTTGAATTTCTTAATGGCATGGGTATAAACCTCATCTCATCCAAAAAAAAACTAATATTTTGGATTTTGCAGTTTAAATCACCATAGGCAACAAAGTAAAAATAAGCCTGAGAGTCAAAACTCTACCTTGTCAAAAGCAATTTTGCAGTCGTCGCTTTTTCTAGTAAAATAGGGAAATTTTGGTCAGGTTTTTTGTCACCCTTACCTTTATCCTGGGCAGGCGCAGTAGCGCTCTGTCAGGCTGTTACGTTTATTAAACCACTAGCGCTAATTAGCGTCGAATAACGATACATTTACCGTTAAAAAGACAACCAACAAAACTTGATGTGTGGAAGATTTTTAGATTATAAAAGTTTGTTTTGTTTTACAAAAATTTTGTGTATTTGGATTTTATTTTTTTGTTAACCGTGTTTATAGTAGTAGTGGGGTGCCTTTTTACCGTTTTTTTTTGGTAAACAGGTGAGTAAGTACAAATAAGTTTGCAGAGGCATGATTTCTTCTATTACTCCACCAAAGATATCTTGCAAAATCATTTGCCTTACTAAATTTATGTTGGGATGTCCGTCTCCCAGTTCAATCACTAAATTAATATATTCCTCCATGATATAGTTAGAAAAGCAAATAAAAAAAGACTTAAGAAAAAACCAACAAAAGTCAATAAAAAAGTAAGGTCATGTCTACCGCCAAACGATTGACTACGTTCAAAAGCTCTATTTTTAACCTCTTGAAGTTACTTTTATAAGAGTAACGAAATTTGCCGTTAAACTGCCTGACCAAAATCTCCATAATAACTTAACCTGCCAGAGTCAGTTTTAGAAGCGGCCAGGACCGCAAACTTATTTCTTTTATTACCACGATACACCTAACGCGGTATGCTGATTTCTCATCACAGATTCGACACGCGCCGCGCATGACGTCACGCTGGAATCAGAATTGTTTGTTTACCACTGAGAGCTGGAAGTATTTTATAATATATCAAAATACGAATCGGTATACCAAAGATACAGGGATCAAATATCAATCAAATTTAGGTACTTACTTACAGTTTAATACAGTTTTTCATTTCTGTCCAACTCCGTATATCTAATAGAAATTATCTATATTGTGGATTATTGTAACAAGGTAATAGAATTGGAGCATTTTTATTTACCTACATACTGTTTTAAAAAAAAGTAAAACAGCATCTAGAAATCGAATAGACAAACGATATTTCAGATTTTTTTTAATCAAAACTCAGTAATAATTTAAGCTTCACACTGTGGCGCACCTAGAAATTGACTTCGGGGGGGGGGGGGTGTTTGAGGATAACTAATAAAAACCTAATTTGAAGTACAAATGTGACCATAACCATGCTTCTCGAGGAGGGGGGGGGGAGTTTGGGGTTAATCCCCTCGTTGCGCTACTGATTCACAGTGGTTTTCCTGTTAGCTTGTTTTTGAGTATTGATAAATCTGGAAATATTAGGTTAGTCTAATGGATTTTTACACGCTGCACTGTTGAAAAAAATGTCTCAACTCGAAATTTGATTTTGAAAATTGATCTTTCAAATAGTATTTTTAAATGTAATACTTCCTATCATACTTAAAAGATCTGATTTTACTCAACAGAGTGAGCATTATTTTCCTCGTAAATAAAATTACTCCCTGCCTTACCTGAGATTTTAACTGATAAATTCAATAAAAATATGCAAATCCATTTGGCTACAAAATATTCTATATTTCCAAATAAAAGATCATATAAAGAATACACTTTATATTGAAGATTTCAAATTATGATTCCAACGTGACGTCACATTGTGACGAGAGAGATAGCTAGACCCTTCGCGCTGGCATACCGTATTAGGTGTATCGTGTTTTATACCAGTTATTTCGGATAAACTAAACAAATCCCCAATAATTATAATATTAAAACAATTTTTAAAATACTCTTAGATCAATTCTAACAAAAACAAGATCATTAAATGCCAAAAAAACTCAAACAATATCTTTGATTTACAAAATTCCTTGCGAGTGTGGTAAATTTTATATCGGAGAAACTAAATGACCATACGTTCATTTAAGAATCATCATAGAGTAATGTGGGGATAAACCAGTATATTACAAAAAGAACCAGATTAAATTAAACGCAAAAAGAGAGAAGCAGCTTGACCTTTTCGCCCTTGTTTGCTGGCCGAACTGTGCGCCTTTTCTTGAATCGAGAGAAAATTTGCTCCCAGTTAGTCTCTTAGTCAAGACTAGAGGCCCTCTATACATTTGATAGTTATTGTTTTACGAGAGGTGGGCAACTCATTTTGCCCTCTCTTTCTATTTTTTTTTTCATATTTGCATGTAAAACGGATTTTATGAAATGGACTGATGTTTTCTCGTCTCTCTTTATAATTTCCCCAGACAGTTTTTGAAAGATTGATTGTTTGTGGTTAGCAAAATATGTCAAGCTTTGACAAAAAAAAAACAAAAACAAACAGTAAATACATACGGTAGATATTAAAAGTGTAAATAATAGGGAAAATATAAAGACTCCTATGATCTATATTTTTGTTACTCTTTTTCTTACAATAAAATATGGAAACATATTATGATATTTATTAACGAAGTACATGCTAAATGTGTATGATTGTTCCTACTACTCCTAATTCGGCTATTTTTATTAATTTTCTAGCTTGGTAAATGCCTGTTTTCTTTCCACTTTTCCTGAGTTTCTTTCTCCGTTGGACAAAGGAACAATACAAATTCGTCGTATTTTTACAGTTTTTGATACAGCAAAATTCCATTTTTAAACCTCACGTTTATTAATAAAAAATCTGACAGTTACAAAGTTATTTATTGTCAGGTGTTATCAACCATCATTGCCAACACACAATTTCAAACACTTCCCTAACAAACTGTCAAATCCAATTGCTCACGTCTGGTAAAACTGTCAAAAATCGTATACAGGGGGTAAAAATGAGAGAAACTGATTTAAACCGAAGATTTGGACCAGTGGATGCATAGTTGCGAGAAAAATTCACTCCTTGAGAGCAAATTTTATCTCGATTCAAGAACAGACGCACTGCAATTGCGTGCGGAAAAGTGGCACTCTCCTCACTTGGTAGGTAAACTACTATAAACATTTTTTTATAAGTACTTTGTTCTTTTGCAAAATAAATTTATATCCCCCCCCAGCCATATTTAGTGGCCATTTTTTATGAAGTAAGGTGAAGATGCTTCGTTGCTAATATAAGACGATGATCAAATGAAGGATCTCTAGTACTTAAGATAAATAAGCTGTATGTATACAGGTTTTCTGCTATAAAAATGTACTTGTTTACATTCTCCGAATCGGGAACGCCAAGATATATTGCGTTTAGATAAAATCTGATTGTCAAGAGTCGAGAAGGCAGATATAGGATACCTGATAGCACGCATTCATTTCCTCTTTTTTAGAATTAATTTTTCATGGCAAAGAGAATGTTTACTATGTTAAGTCAAGCGCTAAACCCAAAGATTTAAATTAATTTCCTAAGAATAAAAATCATCCAAATTACTCAAAATTGTTAATTGGTATTTACCAATGCATTTCCGCGACTTCGGTTTTAAGTAGTATGGGAAATTGTGACGTAATGTGACGATCAGCTGATTTGCTTTTGGTATTTACCGCTTATAATCACACTCTGAACTTGGGTTTATCTTTTGGTTACATCTTTTTAAGGTTATGTTTTTTGTTTTTTTTTGTGATAAGTTTTGTTGAGTTTAGGAAATGAAGGAAAATACCAAGTAGTGGTAAACTATGAAGAAATGTTGATCGTGGTCAAGATCTCAAAACAGCAAGTCTTTCACTTAATGGTATATTTTTGTAATATGAGCCCACAAATTGACCGTTTTAGTAGGCCAAAAATGAAATTATGGGCAAAAAACATTAAAATAAAGAGTATTTCTTGTTTAAATATTTATTCCTCTTTAACCGATGCGTTTCGGCGACCCATTTCATTCATTTCTTATTCTTTAGTAGTGGGGACATATGACGTCACACTTACTGTCAAAGTTGTCAACCGAAAGAATAACCGCGGTAGGCTGAAATTCGCCTTTAGTTAGTTCTTTTTGAAGCGTTGTCATTTGACGATGCCCAAACAATATTACCTTTTATATTTTTAATTTAATTTAGTCTAGTTTATGACAGCCCTGGTGGTAAAGGAAGGGTGGCTTTTTAAACCCGGCAAGTAGACCTTTATTGACCCTTTTTAACAAATCTCCGTGCATCTTCGACTGATGCACGTACCCCTTAGGATGCAAGATGCAAGTTTTCTTTCTCTAAGAGGACTTAATTTTGCCTGACACCTCTCAGCATGTGTTGATCGAAACTTGAAGGGTATTCCCGATCTGGGTCTCACTCAAAATGGTTGAAGTAATAGCTGGTTCTTTTGAAATAGTCACATTCAACAATCACTAACGGTGGGATTTACTAAAAAGGTTTAGTCTATTTTAGAATGGTCCTAAGTTTAATCGAAGTTTTTGGTTTTAACCATTTTAAACTAACCCTCCTTGAGTTTTGGACATAGCTTGATTTATAAGAAGAATTTTAATAAATGTTTTTATTGAATAATCATCTTAACACAATTTTTTGTTGGATTTAAGAGGAAATTTTCAATTTAGAAGAAAAGAAAATTAAAAAATATAAACCCACGCGGGGTTGAAATAGTAAATACTCTGTAGACTAAAATAGCATTTAGGTTATATGTCACTCTCATTACAACTTAGCCTTGTTAATTAATTTTTCCAATTAATACTTTATGTCACACAATGATTTAGACGGGTAGTAATAAAATAATGAGTAGATTCATTTTGTATTTATTTAAAGGGTGTTTTTATTTATGACATGTAATAAAAAACTTAAATGCAAGTTTATTTTTTATATTTCTGTCACCGTTGAAATGTCAGTTTAAAAATATTAGCGCTGCGTTCAATCACAAACAGCAAGTTCGGATCTTTTACCTCTGCTTGCACCTTGACTTGCACCAACCTCTACTGATAAAAGCGACAGCTTTGAAATGAGTGGGCTTTGAGTAAGGAAAGTTTTTTTGACTGAACTTTTAGATAACCTCAATGTTTTAGTTTCAGTTTGTAAATAAATTAATATAGTTGTTTCGGGTTTTTTGTAGGGTATAATTTTCGTGCATTATCAGTGACCTTCACTTATGTTTGTTTTGTCTCGTATTGCCCTCATAAATATATTTTTTGTGCTGAAAACGGGTTCAAACTATGGCGTTTTTCTGGACAAATTAGGAGATATTTTATTGGGTAATGAACAACTTGGCATATTAAATAAGGTAAATTAATCCTTGTAAAAACGTTTACTTAGGGAAATTATAAAATAACTTATTACCAAATGCCACAAAATAATCCTTTTTGGGGGCTACCACCCCCCTGAGGTGGTCAAAAAAATCACCAACTTTATAACCTCAAACACAACTAATAAAGCTATTATGTGCCAAATTTTTGGCGTATTCGCCATTTGCCATTTTGAAACCTGTCAAAAAAATTAAAAATTACTATTTTGAGAAAAAAAGCAGTTTTTCAGTGGTATTTTGCAATAACAATACGAAATAATCAATAACTTTTTGTCTTTTCTGTAGGGGTAAGTGTTTTTTGAAAAAAAAATTTAAATTTAGTACCCCCCACAGGTGTAAATATTTAGACCTGTGGGGGGTACTATTTTAGATCTTAGTAAATTTTACTGTTAAAGTTAATTTTCGGTTTTATCAGCATTCGTGTCCTTATCTTTATCAATACGACCTATCGAGCAGGTGTACTTTTAAACTAATGGCGAATGCGTGACAGCTCCAGCTGATCAGATGCGTGAAAACATCATTTCGTACGCAGAGACAGTCGTAACGTTACGACTCCCTTATCGTACCTAACGAGGTTTTCGTGCATTTGATCGGCTGAAGCTGTCACGCATTCGCCATGATTTTTAAAGTGCACCTGCTTGATTGGTCGACTCGATAGAGATAAGGATACGAATGCTGATAAAAGTGAAGGTCACTGATTATGCGTGACAAATATACCAAACAAAAAAACTCAAAACAACTATATTAAGTTATTTACAAACTGAAAGTAAAACAATGAGGTTATCTAAAAGCTCAGTCAAAAAAACTTTCCTTACTCAAAGCCCACTCATTTTAAAGCTGTAGCTTTCATCAGTAGAGGTTGGTGCAAGCAAAGGTAAAAGATCCGAACTCGCTGTTTGTGATTAAATGCAGCGCTAGTATTTTTAAACTGACATTTCGACAGTGACAGAAATGTAAAAAAAACTTGCATTTAAGTTTTTTAATACATTTCATAAATAAAAACATCTTTTAAATAAATACAAAATTAATCTACTCCTTATTTTATTATTAGTCATCTAAATCGTTGTGTGACATCAAGTATTAATTGAAAAAATTAATTAACAAGGGTAAGTTTTAATTAGAGTGACATATAACCCCAATGTTAATTTATTCTACAGAGTGTTTACTATTTAAACCACGCGTGGGTTTAAATTTTTTGATTTTCTTTTCTTCTAAATTGAAAATTTCCTCTTAAATCCAACAAAAGATTGTGTTAAGATGATTATTCAATAAACACATTTATTAAAATTCTTCTTATAAATAAAACTACGTCCGAAACTCAAGGAGGGTTAATATGCTGAAAACCAAAAATTTCACTTAAACTTAGGACCGTTTTAAAATAAACTAAACCGTTTTAGTAAATCCCACTGTAAGTGTCTATTGACTCCTGCTACTTCCTGCTCGGCATCCCAGCTGGGTGCCGATTCTTGAATTTCGAGAGAATGGTCCCTGGGACCGTTTACATCCTTTGTTTTAACCAATAAGGAGGCTCAGAAGCTGCGAACCTTGTACGGTGGATGCGCAAAGCTGACTGAATTTAGAATTATCGCTTTTCAAGAGCGCCCGTTCTCCTGATCAGAGGCAGGTGTATAAAAAAGTAGGAAGGTTCCTTCGATACACGGCCATCGGGTGGAGTTCGGCCGTGGTCGGATATGTTTCGGATCACTCGTGATAGCTTTAAAGCGTGTTATTGGTCGATATCAGAGAGGTGGTCGTTTCCGTGCGACATTTCCTACGAAATTCAAGAGTCGGCACCCTGGAGAAGTGACCATTTCTATTAAAATCCAAAATTCCGTATTCTGGGACCGGCCGATCGCACAAAAGTCATTCGAACGACGCACGGTGGTCGATTTTCCGGAAAACGCGGACATAAATGGGAAAATTAAAAAATTCAAAACGTATCTAAATTTGCCCCTATATGGCGTCAAGATACTAGGCGAATAGTTGGCCAAAGAGTAAACTATGCTTTTTACGAGTTTCACATTACGCATCTCAACATCAAATTTCAAATAGAAGACCCAGAGTATGACAGTATAAAACTGTTAATATCTCGAAAACAGTTGAAGATCGACATAGGGTACGTTATATAAAAATGATGAGAATTTAAAAACAAAATGCAAAAATGCAATAACATACTGGGTGTTTCATTTGAAAGTTTCGGTTGGCATTCTTTTTAATATATTTTCTTTTTCTTTTTCTAAACTAACATTTTTACTTTAATTTAGCTAATTAATAAATATATATCTTTTTCTTCTTGAAAATGTCTTAAGATAAATGTGAAAATTCACACGATCATCCTGTCTGTTTATTAAAACTAAATATTTTGTACGATTAATTTACAATGTGGAAGTTTTTACAAAAATCGACCACTGTGCGAGTCCTACTCTAAAAGACGGTCAAGTTTGCCGTAGCATGCGCATTAGCGAGTAAAATATCGATCGGTCGTTCGTCCAATAGCGTGCTCTGAAATAATACAAGTGACGTTTTTCACACGAGCTTTCCTACAACTCCCAACTACTGGGTGTAGTCGAGAGAACGGCTTCGCTCAAAAATTGTTGTTCGAGGCAGCTCTGCGCGTGGCCATAATAGTTTGGTGATTATTCGATCGTCTCGTCACTGCTTTTAAGCGCATTTATTGGTTGAATTTACTTTTCTTCTCTCAGGCGAACGATCACTTCCTATGACTTCCACAATCGGTACCCTGATATCGACCAATAATAAGCTTTGACGCGATCACGAGTTATCCGAAACCTATCCGACCACGACCGAAGCTCACCCGATTGGCGTGTATCGTAGAAACTTTCCTATACTTTCATACACCTGGTCCGGGGGCAGGTGTATGAAATATCAGGGAGAGAACCGTTCCCGTGCGATCTTTCCTACGAAATTCAAGAATCAGCCCCCTGGTGTCTTTGGAATAATGACCTTCCACACGGACCTGCTTCCTCCTACATTCAATTTGGTTGAGGTCCAGCGACATCTTTTGTAGCAGCTCCGGTCGCCTGCTGTCGCCCCCAGAATGTTCACCTTTGAGTCCCGCTAATTTTCCTGTCAACCGCTTCTGCCTTGTATTGCTACTCTAAGCACAACTTGAACTCCAGAAATGCTGGAGAGAGAGGGGGCCTAACAACTAACAGCCCTTACTCCGAGTCTAATTTGTAATTAACTTAAAAAGTATGAGCCCAAAACAAATTAAAATTCGGTCGTTTTATTGAAGTCTAGTACGACGTTTATAACGCACTTAATCATACAAAACAAACCGTTCATATAAATGCAAAACGCAACGTCGTTATTATGGCAATATACCATAAATCACCGTGCATGAGAGTTAATGTGTTTGCACAACTATTACACGGCTCATATAAACAAATATTTATAGTAGTTATGTCTAGGTCAGTTTCTAATGTATGATAAATATGTAGTAGTTAGTTATACCAAATATATGAATGAAATTGATAAAACCTCTTATTAAAACAAACAAGCACTGAATTTATACCGTCAAACACTCACATTTTAACAAGACAATCGGTGCAAAGACAAAAGGATGTACTTGCAAAAATGCCAAAATTTTTTTCAATTCTTCTTTTTTTCCGCATAATTGTATATTTTTATCATCTTAATATCTTACAAAATAAGGAAGAAAACACCTTGACAAATTAATGTCCACGCAAAAATTTTGTGATCGTGCAGAACCAAAATCGTGTAACAAACATTTTTTAAAAATTTTAACAAATGCCAAATTATGTAAGGGCTCTTACCTTTAAAAATATTCGTATTATTTTTAGTTTATTAGAGAGAAAGTCAGGTATGTGCGTAGACCTCACTTTTCTTTGTTTTTGATTTTAAGGTTGTAAAAAAATTAATATACAAGCTGACAAGACTTAAAAATGCTTGGAAGAAATATAACTATGTAAATGATGTTTGGGATTGAATACAGTGATGCACAGAAAGGTTTTTCTAGGGGGTCAAAATGCCTATTTTTAAACAAAAGTTGATGCTTTGGTTTTCTTGTCTTGCCAAGTTACAATCATTCAAAAATTTGTTTTTTTTTCGGCTCATACTAAATGATATTAATAGTTTTTATTTTTTAAGTAAGTAAAGTGGTTTTTTTTTAGAGTATGAAATTTCCTCTCCATCGGTGTACCTTTTAGGCTCCTAGAGAATGCACAAGTTGCAAAAAATAGTCGGGAACACATAGGTACAAAATCGCGTGTCGGCCATATGTAAGCCGCCATATTTGACACAATATCGACTTCTTTTTTACTAAAAACCAGTTTGGGTTATTGGAAATGGATGGAAAAAGTGAATTTTTGGTCTAACTCCGGAACCTTTCCCCAACATCTTGTTTGTCTCCTGTGAGTTTTATGCAAATCGACAGTTACTCTATAAAAAGCAAAAAATACCTAAAAAAAACCTGATGTTGTCAAAGAAACATCAAAAATGAAAGTACAGTGGTACATGGTTTCACTAAAATGAACGAAATAAAATTTGTTTCAAAAAAATCGGTTCACCAATAATGTATTTAGTATGCGTTTGACAGATGTCCAATAAGTGGAATACTGATCCCAAATGTACGGGCTTTTATCCTCCTCTGGAGTCAAATTTACATTAAAATGCAAAAAACACAGAGGCATCGAATCGAATAAACTATTTTGCGAGAACCTTCTTTTGCCTTTGCGCGGTAGCAAACTTTTTGATACTACTTATATTGTGTGTAATGTCAAGTCGCCTGACACAAAATCTTCTATATTACTGTGAACTAAACGTATACTGATAATTTTTTTATACGATGTTTTTTTTATAATATAATTAAACTTTATAATAAATAAAATTAACCACGAATAGTTAAAACGTTGGAGACCTTCCAATTTAAAAGAGCAATTAGATCATAGCTGTTTAATAACCCTTTGGTAATAATCATGAGTCTTCTTTTATTCTTATATATCTTTTTTTGTATTTTTTATCGTTTTCCTTATTTTACTCAAAATTTTCCAAATTTATATCATGAACTCTCCTATTTCTACCTATTTATTTCGTCAAAAGTACTTAAGTTCTTTTTTGCATCTTAGTTGTTATTTGTCGGCAGTTATTATTTTTTTTAGTTTTAAATTATTTAATGATGTTAAATTGCACAAAGCCTTGTAAGGACTGAACTTTTGTTACCAGCTTCTTTTTGCTTTTGAAAAACTATAAGTATTTTTTTTATGCCATCATGTTTTATTAATATGTATTATTTATTTCTTTATTTTAAATTAAATGAACCCTGCACAAATTACATTGGAAATGGCTTTCGGCTAAATGTCATAATTTTTTTATATGTTGTAGTACTCGATCAATAAAGCACAAAAATAATAAAAACGAGATATGGAGCAGGATTACTTTCTGAGATATGGAGCTTTGAAGTTGACGTCTTTTTAGGCCATATTTTTGGACATGGTACAAATTTTTTTCCACAAATTTGTTAATTACCACCGAAATAAAATAATTCGAAGCTCTATTTGTCTGGAATGAAACACCCCTTCAGCCCATATAAAAATGTTTTTATATAGTGTCTTTGGTACCACAAAAAAAGTTACTTATTTGTGAGTAAACGACCAGATTTTAAAAATTTTCTCATATGTTATTAAAAATAATGCCACTTGGCTAAAGAATAAAATTTTTGCTTGTGTGGTACCATAAATGTCAAAAATGGTAGGCGCCTTTAATGTTTTTTAATATTTTTGATATTGGAGAAATACGAAAAGTGATTTTAAATATATTATAGGTAGGTTATAAGAACTTTTTATGAACAAATCCAATCCAAAAGTTTAATACCAATATGTTGGTACCAATTAGTACCTATTGGTACCTGTATTTGACCAATCAAATTGTTCGTGTGGTATATGCCTTTAGGCTAACTTGGGGTCGCCGGTAACGAATTTGATAACATTTTTTCGATTACTATTACCGTTTTTCTACGAGAAAAAAAAAGTAGGTAAAGTGTTTTTCCTTAGCCTAAAAGCATATAACACACGAGCAATTTGATTGGTCAAATACCGGTACCAATGGATACCTATTGGTACCAACATATTCGTATTAAGCTTTTAAATTCAATTTGTCTAGAAAAAGTTTGTATAACCTACCCATAAGTTATTTTAAATCACTTTTCGTATTTCACCAATATTTCAAAAATATTCAAAAGCAATAAAGGTAACTACCATTTTCCCAATTAATGGTACCACTCAAGCAAAAATGTTTTTTTAGCTTACTAGCATTATTTTTATTAACATTTGTAAAAACTATTAAAATCTGGCCGTTTGTTTTAAAGAAAATAAAAATTCTCATTTTTTAGATACGGTCATTTTGTTTCGTTTTTAAAATGTATACAAATTAGTGATTTTTCTGGTGGTACCAAAGAACCCTAATAGAAATAGTTTTACAAATAGAGGACAAATAGAGAAACGAATCGTTTTATTTTGGCGCTAATCAATTGTGAGAAAAAAATTTGGACCATTTCCAAAAATATAGCTTTAAAACACGTCAACTTTAAAGCTCCATATCTGAGAAAGTAATCTTGCTCTCTATCTCGTTTTTTTTTATTTTTCTACTTTGTTGATCGAATACTACAACATATCAAAAATTATGACATTTAGCCGAAAGCCATACCCAATGTAATTTGTGCAGGGTTCTATAATATATACTTTAGTGTATAAATTCACTTTTATTTTCTCCGTGTCTAAAATTTTAAGTTTGGGAATCAGTGTTTCTGAAATTAGGAAAGAAATCCATATATGTTTCAAAACCAAAGTTTAACTTTTTTTAGTCCAACCATAATATAATTTCGTTTGGTGTCCTTTTTTAAAGTCAAAACTACCGAACGAAAGGAAAAAGGATTACTTTGTAGAGTATTTATTTAAAATAAACCGCCAGCACTGACACCATTTTCAAAAATTTCGTATATTTTAGAACTTTAAAAATTGCTTAAGTGTTGTCAGTTTGGCTTTTCGATAAGGGAAGAGACAGATTTCAATTTTGTCGTGCTTTTTATCGATTCTTTGGTACATAGCAAAAGAGAATAGTTAGTTCCATTAGTTCAAATTTGTAAGGCTAACGACAAAGCATAATAAGTCATGTGACAAAATAATAACAAGGTCATGTGACCAAAATATTGTTAAAAAACTTAACGAAATTTAAAATAAGTGCCTACATCTTACACGTTTCTATTTCTTTCCTTCTATTTACTTTTTTCAATTCACTTCTGAATAAACGACCTTCTACAATAAATGAAAACTCATATAACTTTGAGATACTGTAATGTACCTGCCCTCATTTTCTGAAAAAAATCCGTATCCACGATAACTCTCCTAAAATCTGTTCATGTTCTGTTCTGTTCTGAGTAATAAAAATGCAAATTTGAATAAATTTTATATCAATCACTGTGTATCAATCACTCTTTAAAAAATTTTCTAATGTACCGCAGGTAAAAATCCTTTATTTTTATATACAACAACAATAGAAGGCAAGCGATAAACTATTCTCATAGGCGCCGCAATTGGGGGAAACGTACATTTGAAGTACCGTGGTATATAGGTATTAGTGAAGAAAATAGTAAATATGTGAAAAGTTCTATGAAATTTAATGAAAAAAATTATTTTATTAGAAAAAATTAATGAATTAAATAATAAAAATACATTTTAGGAACATAAATAATATCATAATATATATACAAAAACGGATTGGCGTTTTAACTAAAATTAATAAGCACACCTAAAAATTAAATTAAGGCTAAACAAATGGTTGGTATATTAAAAAAAAATGTTACGGTTGTCAATTATAATAACTACAAAAATAATTGATTCTTTAAAATCAGTCCAATATTTGGAAACCCATAATCTTGTTTTATTGAAGCATAAACTTTATCAACGGTGGGAATTTAATTTCTAAAATAAAAGCCATGAACTAACCGCCAATGCATTTTTTTCATCCTCATCAAATTCTATTGGTTTTTTCCCAGACTTTGATAGCGGCGATTTTAATGATTCTAATTTTCTTTCATGTAGTATTCTATAAATAGTTGATTTTCCAAATTGGGTAAAATTAGAACACTTCATTATCAACTTATCCAATGTCAATGTTTTATAGTCTTTTTGCAGATTATCGAACACACTAAGAACTGTTTGTTTTTCTCTAAGCGTTCAATGCGCACGACTTTTATTTGTACTCGGAGTAGAAGCCATATTTTTTTACTTTCTAGATACACAAACTGCACACACTTTAAAAGTTAAAACTACAATAAAAAGCAAAGCAGATTTGTAGTCAACTTTAATATTCCAGAGAGAATTACTCTTAATTACACCTACGACAATGGTACGCTCCAGAAAATGGGTTTTAAATCGTTTTGTTACTCTCTCTTCTTTATGAATAGACTTTAATAAAGTTGGAAAAAACGCAGAGCCAAAAATTCTTGTTTTTTAAAGTTATTACTCTTACACATTTGACGATCCTTGGGCCATTATAGTATCTCACTTATATATGAAAAGTGAATTAAAAGACGCTTCCTATCCTATTGTCTACCCAAAGAACCGATATCGGCTTGCCTTCGTCGTCGTTTACCAAAAGTAACTGATATTTCCAACCTAGTTACTTTCAATACCCAAAAAAGATTGTGTTTCAATCACAAAATTGAAAAGAAATCTTATAGACTTTAATTAAGTATCAAAAAGATTAGTATAACATGCGCGATTGAATTTCATACTTTACCACAAAAAATGGTTGATGTTCTATCTATAACCGGTTGTTATATAAATAAAGTAATCAAATTAGTAGGAAACGTGATTCTTCCTTAAAAGTGAACCGTTTACACTCCATTTTCAGCTCAATATTATCATATAAAATTAAAGAAAATTTGGCACGAAAACTTAGTAAACGTTATTTTAGAATTATACAGGGTGTAAACAATACCATAGTCATCCTTTTAACTGATAAAAGGGGGGGTCAAAAGAAGTCAAAAAGTTCTTATGACTTATGGGGCCAAAACAGATTTTTGTCTAAATGAATTTAAAGTTGACAAATTTAGGGGCCTATATCTACCAGATTTTTAGAAATATTCATGTTTAACTTTAACCATTTCAGAATACGGACATTTAATTTAAAAAAAAAATCATAACAAAATAATGATTTCCGTTGAGTTAAAGATTTAAAAAACACTTGGAAAACAACGCAAGTCGCTGCATACGTGAGTTTCTGACCTCTGACCCTGTCTTCTCTCTACAGCACAGTGCATAGTGCATATTCCGCTATTCGTTGTGAAGGATGTCAGTCGCGCGAGTTTACCTGACGCCATTATTTTCGCCAGTTTTTTTGTAGTTTGGTGTAAAATTAAACTGAATTAAAAATGTTCTCCAATCAGGAATACGCTGATATGCTATTAGTATACGGTGAAGCTCGCAGAAACTCAGATATTGCAGCTCAAATGTATCTCGACAGATTTCCCCAGCGGCTTAAAAGAAGTGTTTTTTGCTCGGTTTTTTTAATGTTTTCCAAAAAAAAAAAGAAGTTTAAACGCTGTGTGACAGGTGTTTTTAATTAAAAAAAAAGGAGTGTGCCCTACAAGTACACAAAAAAATACTTTTTTTAGTGTTTGCTAAAAAAAAAATAATAAAAAGAGTTTTTACAAAAAAAAGAGCTTTGAAAATTGTGTGACAGGTGTCGTACTTTTTTTTATAATAAAAGTGGACCATATGCATTGCTTTTCAAAGCAAAACTTTATTTTCGATACCGACAAGGACTTTTAAATAATCTTTTACAAAAAAAAACATCTCAAAGGTCCTTTATGTTGATATTTACGTTGCAGCCCGCCAAACTTAAAGCGCATTGTTGCCAAACTGTGTTGAACTTAAAAGTCGTATATCTCCGAAACCACTAAGTTTTGACACCCATATTATATGAACTTTTTTGCTTGTTTTGGCCACCCCTATCACCCCTTTAAATAATGACCATCATATCGTTTACACTCTGTATTTGAAAAAGTGGCGCAGCCAGAGCGTGGGTGTTTGGAGTTAACCCCGCCCTCCCCCGGGAGGCCGTTCGGCATAATAAAATAACAGCAGAAATAAAATATATAGAAAGTAAAATAGCAAGATTCCAATAATATACATATACAAGATTCGACGGTTCTCGTCTAGGGTGCTCAAATGTATACAATGAGCTTCAGGCTACTGTGAACATAGGGGGAATCAAGTCCAATTACGACGTACGACCGAGGTGGGGTCGAAGCACGCTGCAGTGTTATCTTTTTGAAATTTATTTTGTTTTATTTCTGCTTTGCTCGAGAAACAGATTGGTAAGTTCGTAAGTGAAATAATACATTTTTAAAACTAAAAATAAATGTCTACGAAGTTGCCGAAAAAGTGCAGATGGTCAAATGGTACTATCAAGGCAGACCATTGATTCAAGATCTTTTTTTCGAGAATTTTGTAAATCGCCCAGAACCTAGTTTATCAACGATTCATAGGATTGTGCAGAATTTTGAAAAGTTTGGTTGTATAGCGCCAAGAAACCATAAAAAATCCCCTGTTTGAATGACGAGCAGGAACTACGAGATGTGATGATTTGCGCTGCAGTGGAGGAAAAACAAAGTTAAATTTTTATAACGTTATTTTTTTGAAGAATATACGTCACGAATAATTTGGCCACGATAATAATTTTATAGTATAGCAATATTGGTAGATTGTGTGCATAAAAAAAAGATAAAAAAAGGGTAAAATCTTTTAATTTTTAACAGGATTCAACTTTTTTCCATTTTTTTATTTTTAGCCTAAAAGTTTATTCAAAAAAATGGAACCTTTGTCGTTCTCTACTTTAAAAAACCAGAAAGTAACTAAATATATTCCAAAATATAAGGTTAGAAATAAAGTTTGTACCATCCTTTGTTAAAGGCAGGCACCAGTTTTATTAATTTAAACTTTATTTTTCATACACTGCACATGTGCACTCATATTATCATTAATGTTGAAATGTCATCTGGATGGCAGGCCAGACTGATGTGTTTCTAACTTTAAACATAACTTATAACACTTTTGTGCAGAGCGGCAACTCTGGCGTAATAACTGAGCTTGCGTATATACCAATAGTATCAAAAATAGTGCCGATTTAGCTTATGCTAGAGGCACTCTATACATTTGACAGTTATTGTTTTATCAGAGGTGGGCAACTCATATTACTCTCTCTTTCTATTTTTTTTCATATTTACTTGTAAAACCGATTTTATGAAATGGACTGATGTTTTGTTGTCTCTTTTTATAATTTCCCCAGACAGTTTTTGAAAGATTGATTTTTTTTGGTCAGTAAAATATGGCAAGCTTTGACAAAAAAAAAACAAAAACAAACAGTGAATACACACTCCTATGATCTATATTTTTGTTAGTCTTTTTCTTACAATAAAATATGGAAACACAATGTGTTATTTACTAACGAAGTACATGCTAAATGCGTATGTTTGTACCTACTGCTTGTAGCTTACCTTACTTACCTCGCAAATTCGGCTATTTTTATTAATTTTCAAGCTTGGTAAATGCATGTTTTCTTTTCACTTTTCCTTAGTTTCTTTTTCCGTTGGACAAAGGAACAATACAAATTCGTCGAGGCACGTATTTTACAGTTTTTGATACAGCAAAATTCCATTTTTAAACCTCACGTTTATTAATCAAAAATCTGACAGCGACAAAGTTATTTATTGTCAGGGGTTACCAACCATCATTGCATTGCCAACATGCAATTTCAAACATTTCCCTAACAAACTGTCAAATCCAGTTGCTCACCTCTGGTAAAACAATAACTGTCAAAAATCGTATACAGGGGCTCTAGCTTATACCAATTCGACTATTCGATAATTTCCTATTTATTTATACGACTTTTTATATGGTTTTTGCATTGTTTTTGGAATACCCGTAGCCTATAAAGCAAGAGTTCCAGTATTAATTATGATGGATGTATGTTAACCCCCACCATTTTCTTTAGAAGATGGTTCAGCTACACCCCGCCTTCAACGAAACTCAATTTGGATATTGTAAAAATTATGTACTAATTATGTACTAATTTAGTCCCCTTTTAAAAAATTTTGTACTTAATGAATAACGGAGTTATTCTCACTTAAAAGGAGGGGGGGTGTGGTTTGGCGCTAAGCTGCACCTCCCTATGCTTAGAAGACAGATTTAATGAAAAATGATATGTCATAATTTTGTACTAATTATGTACCCTTAAAGAAGGGTACTTTTAGTTTACAAAAACCATCGGTTCCAAAGATTTTTGTTAGTTTGTTATGGGGTGTGTAGCTTGATATAAAGGTACACCATCCTCTGCTTAGAAAAGAGATTCGACCAAAAGTGACTATTCGAGAATTTGATACTAATTATGTACTAATTTCATCCTCTTCTAGAAAATTGCCTACTCTCAAGATAACTAATTTTTTTTGTTATTATGGGATGTGTAGCTGTGTGTTTGAAAAATGCTACGAATTATGTACTAATTTCGTCCCCTTCTAAAAAATTGCATACTCTTATGATAACTTCATATTTTTTTGTTTATATGGGATGTGCAGCTTGATATAAAGGCACACCCCCCTCTGTCTAGGAAAGAGATTAGTAATTATGCCGTTATATGCTACTAATTATGTACTAATTTCTTCCCTTCTAGAAAATTTCCTACTCTCAATATAACCTCCTTTTTTTTGTTTTTATGGGGTGTGTAGCTTGATATCAAGGCATACACCCCACAAAATAAAAAAAATAATAATTTATCTTGAGAGAAGGCAATTTTTTAGAAGGGGACGAAATTGGTACATAATTAGTAGCAAATTATTTCAAATCTCTTTCCTAGGCAGAGGGGGTTGTGCCTTTATATCCAGCTAAATAACCCAAAATAACAAAAAAAAAGAAGTTATCTTGAGAGTAGGCAATTATCCAGAAGGGGACGAAATTAGTACATAATTAGTACCAAATTCTGGCATAGTCACTTTTGGTCGAATCTCTTTTGTAAGCAGAGGGGGGTATACCTTGATATCAAGCTACCGATGGTTTTTGTAAACTAAAAGTACCCTTCTTTAGGAATACATAATTAGTACAAGACATATCAACTGTCATTAAATCTGTCGCCCAAGTATGGGAGGGTACAGCTTAACGTCAAGTCAGACCCCCCGCCCTTTTAAGTGCGAATAAATCCGTTATTCATTAAGCACAATTTTTTTTAAAAGGGTACTAAATTAGTACATAATTTTTACAATATACAAATTGAATATCGTTGAGGAGGGGGTGTAGCTTGATTGAGCCTTAAAAAAAAATTCTAGGTCCGGACTAAAAAATTTTTGTTATTACCACATAAAAGCTAAAAGATGGTGCTATAATACCCTTAGATTGTATTTAACGCGTTAAGTCTCAGTTTTTTATAAAAAAAAAATAAAAAAATCCAAATTTGAATCCTGAGAATTACGGTTACAAACAATATCACGTTTTAAATTATTAAAAACATAGTTTTAGGCTAAAACTAATTTAGGCATAAATAAATCATTACCCACCCTACCCAAGAAATAAAACAGGCTGGTACAGGGCCGGATTAATATTTTTTAATTTATTTTTATAAAATATACAAACACATAGTTTTAATTTAATAAACCCTATTTTAATATGAAATCTGTTTTCAAAATTGAAAATACAAAAAATATCACGTTCTAAATTACTAAAAACGTATTTGTAGGTTAAAACAAATTTAATCATAAATAAATCAATACCCAAGCAAAAGAAAGGCTGGTACAGGGCCTGATTAATATTTTTTAATTTATTTTTATTAAATATACAAACACATACTTTTAATTTATTAATAAACCCTATTTTAATTTTACATCCGTTTTCGGAATTTGTTTAAAGTCGCGGACTAATATTTTTTTGGTTTTATTTATCCTTATTGGAAAACAACATTTTTTTTGTACTTCATTTGGAAATTTTGATATCACAACATACAAGGCAAAGGATGTTGTTATAAATATTTTTTTAAATTGATTATTATCTACAAATCCTTCCCAAGATTACAATCAGGGTATAGTGTACAGGGTGTCCGTTATTATGCATGCTATAAAAAAAAATTGAAATCAGAAGAACGAGAAATTTCAAAATTTTATAAAATATAGGATGTTTTATTTAAACTAAGAAACTTTATGTCGAAATTTGACATTTGCAATGACACTCGTCAACTTTGACATACATATTCTAAAAGGCTCGAAAAAGTTATACAGCTTTATTTACAATTATTTAATAACAAAGAAAAGTGGCGGTAGCATTTATGGTAGATCACCCTGTACATTAGATCAATTACCTTGTATGTTGTGATATCAAAATGTCCAAATGAATAAGGAAAATAAAATCAAATAAATATTAGTCCGCGACTTTAAACAAATTCCGAAAACGGATGTAAAATTAAAATAGGGTTTATTAATAAATTAAAAGTAGGTGTTTGTATATTTAATAAAAATAAATTAAAAAATATTAATCAGGCCCTGTACCAGCCTGTCTTTTGCTTGGGTATTGATTTATTTATGATTTAATTTGTTTTAACCTACAAATACGTTTTTAGTAATTTAGAACGTGATATTTTTTGTAACTCTAATATCTCAGGATCGGAATTTAGATATTTTATTTTTTTGATAGAAAACTGAGACTTAAGACGTTAAATACAATCTAAGGTTATTATAGCACCATCCTTTATCTTTTATGTGGTAATAACAAAATTTGCAAATTGCAATATACAGGGTGTTGTTTTTAAAAAAATATATATAATACTAATTTTTTTTAGTCCGGACGTGAATTTTATTTTTTTAATACACTAGTAAAAGTGGCTTTTGGAGTTCCTTATGTGTGCCAAATTTAAAGTAAATACGTTTATTGGTTTCCGGGATATGTCCGTTTTTATTTTTACAATATTTTCATAAATAACCCTGTATATTAGGTATAATAGGGTTTATTAATAAATTAAAAGTATGTGTTTGTATATTTAATAAAAATAAATTAAAAAATATTAATCCGGCCCTGTACCAGCCTGTCTTTTGCTTGGGTATTGATTTATTTATGATTAAATTTGTTTTAACCTAAAAATACGTTTTTATTAATTTAGAACGTGATATTGTTTGTAACTCTAATATCTCAGGATCGGAATTTAGATATTTTATTTTTTTGATAGAAAACTGAGAATTAAGACGTTAAATACAATCTAAGGTTATTATAGCACCATCCTTTATCTTTTATGTGGTAACAACAAAATTTGCAAATTGCAGTATACAGGGTGTTGTTTTAAAAAAAAAATTATAATACTAATTTTTTTTAGTCCGGACCTGAATTTTATTTTTTTAATATACTAGTAAAAGTGGCTTTTGGAGTTCCTTATGTGTGCCAAATTTAAAGTAAATACGTTAATTTGTTTCCGGGATATGTCCGTTTTTATTTTTACAATATTTTCATAAATAACCCTGTATATTTGCCAAAAAAAAACTTATATCCAATGCAAAAAAAAAATTTGCATTGGATATGAGTTGGTTGCCCCTGGCCTTTAATACTTACCATTAAAATATTTGCATTTCGTCGTGAATCACCCTGTATATATAGATAGAAAATTACAATTTTTAATTAGAACATTATGAAAAATATCCGTCCTTTCGAAAAGAAAAATACGAATTAACCAACAATTTTTAGTCTGTGAACCACAAAAATCGCCGTACAAATAACGATAACCACAAAAAATGTTATTTTAAGTGATCCAAAATCTCCCTATTTACCGGGTGGGCCAAAAAAAAAAATCTTTGTTAGTTTTTTACCGATTTTAACGAGTGATAGCTCTATTAAAAGCGCATAAAATTCCTCTTCGATAAGTTTAAAAAAGTTGGCAGCCATCTTAAAATCAAAGATGGTGGACATTGTCAAAGTGAAGCGTATCTCCACTTAGATAAAATTAAAATATTATCATTATTCAAAAGCCTAGTCTCTAACAAGGCGATCGACATATCGCTTATTAAAATCGTTTAAGTACTTTAGGATTTATACCCAAAAACTTAGGAGAAGTTCCAGTGCACTATATGTAAATAATTAATATATCGCTGCAACTTTTTTATTTCTTAACCGATTTTAATGAGTGATAGCTCGTTTGATCAAGAATTAAATTTTCCTGCGGCGAAAAAAAAAATTCGATCATTTTTAAATTGAAAATGACGGATCTTATATGTGATAATCATAATTAATCTCGTTTATATTTATGGAACCCACTCAAGCAAAGGTTGATACTTATATCGCTTATTAAAGTCGGTTAAGTACTTTAGGATTTACACCTAAAAATAAGTTGTAGTGCTCTTTATGTGAATAATGCATATATTCATATCACCGCAACTTTTGTACTTTAGCTCGTTTATTCGAGAATTAAATTTTTCTGTAGCGCCAAAAAAAATTGGCGCTTATTTTTGAATTGAAGATGGCGGATTTTACATGAGATAAAGTATATTTAATCTCGTTTATTTTTTTGGAACCAACTCAACTGAAGTAACGAGTAATAAAACCACCCAACAGCCTAGTCTCTGCCAAGGCGATCGACATATCGCTTACTAAAATCGGTTAAGTATTTCAGGACTTACACCTTTTTACTTTACTTTTTAAAATTTGGGAGAAGTTCTAGTTTCATTTAAGTGGCTTCCTATATGCTTCGTTTTGACAATGTTCACCATCTTTGATTTTAAGATGGCCGCCAACTTTTTTAAATCCGTCGAAGGGGAATTTCATGCGCTTTTAATAGAACTATCATTCGTTAAAATCGGTAAAGAACTAACAAAGCTATAGCCATTTAAAATCATTCCGGTTTTTTTGGGTATACATAATTTTTGTTTTAATTTAATGATGGTAACATTTAGTTACTGAGATAATTAATTGTCCCAAATTATAAAAATAGCCCACATTATACATTGATGTGCGAAACCCTTCTGAAAGAATAACGTCAGGCAAATCAGTTGATTTTTGATCAAGGGGTACTTCATTATTTATATAAAAATGGTGGAGGTTACCGGATGCATCACAGGACCTCCAAAATTACTGACCTTTAGGGTGGCCTTAGCTACAATTTTGAGATTATTACATCGGGAAAAAAGTTTTCGATCATTTTAATTTGACTTATTTTTAGATATATTTAACCGATAACCGATAAATTTTACCTCTTCAACTTTCCCCTATAACCTTTACAAAGCTCGGCTGGGATAATTTATGGTTAATTTTCGAATAAAGTTACGAAATGAATCTTGGCATCTGCAATTAACGGTAATTTTTACCTTTAATTTACGAGCTTAAGTTCAAACCAGCATTGTGCTTAATTTGTTAAACTGCTTGGGAAAGTCGGTGTTAATTTGTGTGGCTTTTTGCGCGAAGAAAACGTAAAAAGTATTTGGGCAAGTTTGTAAATCCACCGGTGGATACACCGGTGCCAACAAAAGAGTTCATAAATTTTAGGTGGATTTCACCAGTCCAAAAAAAGAGTTCCTAAATTTTTCGATGGATTTCACCAATCTAACAAAATGTTGGCACCGATCTCCACCGGCTTCGGGAGTCGCTGGAAAATCGTCGTTGGATTAAACATAACCCTACTTTATGGTTATTTATTTTTTCCAGTTTTCTTTTAACTTATTCAAATCAAGATATTCTTTTATCAATTTTGGTTAATACAAGGTACAGGATGCTTAATGGAGAGGTGAGTCAGCCATAAAATTAATGCAAGACGGTTCAAGTGAAAACTCTGATGATGAGCTAGATATCATACTAAATTTGACGCAAAAAGTACAGCATGAGTGCGATTTTCTCGAGCCGAAGTTGAGGTATGAATTTTTTATTTTAAAGTGTAGTTATTGGCACTCAGATGATTACTCTGCAGCGCGTTCTTTCTGAATTCGATGGAACAACGACATTTCATCACTGCTAGATGTCAGATGGATGTCAAACCCATCTGTCAACTGAATGTTGGCACCGATGTTCCATCGCTGTCAACAAAATGCTGAATTTAGAAACTCGCTGTTTTTTCAAAATTTAATACATAGAAACTTAAGAAAAGTATTTTTAGTCAAAATATAACTTTAAATATCTGTTAACAACGTTATATATAGGGTGTTTCAAATTCGATACTCACCATTTAAATTAGGGTAAAGTTGCGCAATTTAACGCTTTGCTAAAAACCAAAAAAGAGTGTACAAATTTCGGGTAGTTCCGGAGTTAGGCGAAAAAAACTGAAATCTTAGTTTTTATTTTTCTGCACCCTTATTCCTAAAGCTGTCAAAAAACGCTTAAAACTTTCTACAGGCACTTTTTTAAGATCTACCTAATGAGAGGTCTGTTTTCGAGATTTGACATTTCAGTGTGACAGTTCATTTTTTCTCCTGCCGTTTGATTCATAAAGAATGACATATATTTGATAACCTCATTTTGACAAGTACCTGACGTTTTGAGTTAATTGAATGTCATCAGCCCAAATTCAAAGAATAAAAAAACAAAGAAAAAAACGTATTTTTAAAATATTACATATAGTTATTTTGTTATAACAAAATGTCAAAAAAACTGTCATTTTTAAAATGTTAAAAAAAGTAATCGGGTTTCCCAAATATCTTGAGTAAGTTAAAAGCAAAACTTAAATTTGGATTGGTGATGGTCAATAAACCCAAAACGTCAGGTGACATGTCAAAATAAGGTGGCAAAACGCTATCTGTCAACCTTTGTGAACCAAACGGCAGGAGAAAAAAAGGATGTGTCCATAAGAAAAAATGAACTTGACAGTGCTCCTGTCATACTGAAATGTCAAGTCTCAAAAACGGGCCTCTAACTAGCTAGATCTTAAAAAGTGCCTTGAGAAAGTTTTAAGCGTTTTTTGATTAAAGTCGGTTCGCTGTATGAAGTCCGATATCGGATTAAATCTCCAAAAGATGTTATCGCTTTTTGAACAGTAAGTCAGTTAAGTTAGAATGCCCTCGCTGTACTTGATCGTACCAGACATCCCACTGGTTTACTGTATGTATCAGCGGTCTTAAAACAAAATTATTTAAGAGTAAGGCGTTACACTTACACCACGATAAATATTTTTATTTTATTTTTCACTTATACTTTTGAAAAACTTTTTGCGTCAATAAGTTAAAGATTTTGACAGGTATATTTTCCGAGAATTTAATTATTTTGGGGTCATTATAGGTAAATCTGGAGCTGTCGTCAATGCTAATAATCACTGCAAATAGGTTTTATTGCTTCCAAGAAATAATTAAAATTGGCTCCAGTTGGGGATGGTATGTTCTATTTTAAATAAGTAGGTATGCTTTTATTTGCTTTTAGTTTGTTTCTGATTCTGTGTAAATTACGGAATTTAAAGCAGTTATAAAGCAAAGTTATGGAAAATGTTCAGCAAGGTGACACAACGCCTAGAAGGTGTTTATCTCCAGGTGAACGTCGTTTGGTATTATAAGTGGAACGTTATTTTACGTTAGAAAAAAATAATTCGGGCCCGTTAGTGTCTGTTTTGGCAGTGCAAAAACGAACGTCTGATGCTTGCGGCATTTCAGACAAGACCTTAAGAAGACTTCGAAAACAGAGTGAAGAGGAATTGGACAGACCATATAAAAGGGTTCGACAGCATTCAAGAACCTTTGATCTATCCCAAGGGATTAAACTATCGATTAGAAATATTGTTTATGATATGTATAAGTCAAAGGAATATGTTACCCTCAAAGCTATTCTCGAAAAGATAAAGGAAAAACAACTTTGCGGTATTGGAATTACCAGTTTGTCCAAAATTTTAAAAGAGATGGGCTTTAAATATAAAAAAAAAGAACAACTGAAAAGTGCTTTGCGACCAATCCAATATTGTGTCAAGAAGATGGCAATTTTTGAAAGATTACATAAAAAACAAAAAATCGGAATTGCCAAGGCAAGGCAAGGGTATTTTCGCACGGAACTTCAAAAAAATCGTCTTGGCAGGATGAATCGAAACATTGCTATTCCAGTACCCGTGCAAGTAATGGAAAAAGATATATAATAATACATGCAGGCAATGAAAAAGGGTTTATTTCAAATGCCAGTTTAATATTTTCATCAACATTGAACGGAAATGCATTGAACACACGGAAAAAATTATTTTTGAATGTTATGAGACAGAACAGGTTATAGACGAAGTAAGACCGTTAATTATTACGGATGATGATAATGATTCTGAAAGCATGGCTGATATTTCAGATGCAGACGAAGACTATTTTTAGTATGCAAGTGCGTTCTATCGCAAGACTGCAATATCGGTTCTTTTTAGAACCAAAACTTTATAAAAAAGAATTCGTAAAACTAATTTACCTAAATACTATAAAAGCTAAGAAATAATATTTTTTTACCTAATTATTTTTTATTAACTTGTTGATTGAATGATTTTTTAAGTACTGTGTACAAATGTCCAAACCATGACTTTCCTAATTACCGATGCAAAAATAGTAGTTATCACAACTAGTGGCTAAAATAGTGCTTGCGTTGGTTTAAAATAACGAGCGCAGCGAGGTACTTAAAAACGCGAGTAAAAAAAAGCACAGTTTATCAACGAGTTGTGAACACTAATTTTTTTAATACCTTTATCAAAAAACCCAAGAAAAACAGGAAAATACTTTTAAAAATCTCGAACGAAGAGCACTTCTCGCAAAACAGACCATCTTTACACTATAAATCAAGGTGGCTGGTAAATGAAATAACAATGGTTACCATAGCGATGTGTCTTTTTATTGGTTACGTTCGTTGCTACGACATTTTCATATTTGACAGTTTAATATTTATATTTTTTTCGTAAACACGGTGAAAACTAGCGGAAATGGCTTTATTTTTGGGCAAGAATAATTAGATTTTTTCAATATTACTATTTTCCGCTATTTCTCTTTAATTTTGGGTAAAAAGACAGAAATCTTTTTTTGCACCCGTGATCAAAAAAATTAAAAAAATTTTTGCATCGGTAACCAAAAAATTCATGCTTTAGTTATCTGCAGACAGTTACTTAAATCATGTTTTTGAAGAAGTTATACTTAATAATTCGAGAAATATATATTGACCAAAAAGTGAAGTGTGTGCCTGTGCTTAAATGATCGACCCGACAGGGATACGGATGCGGATGCCTCTACCACCAATAATTGGCTTTATCCCGCTAATTAAGGCCGGTTTCTCAATAGCGGGTTACCAGAGAGTTGAATTAACTCGGCCTATAAATCCCAGGCTTTTGGGTTAACCTTGAAGGAAGATAACTTACTCTCGCCTTGAAGCCCTCCAAGGTTATGTTGCTCGAGTTAACGCTAACTCGCTATTAGGAAACCGGCTCTTACAATTAATAGGGAGATTAAAATGATCAATCTGTGCATTTTTGTAGAAAAGTCGAGATTTAAATGGCACATTGTGGGGTACCCAAAGAAATTAAAATAAACTTGAAGGCGCACTCCATCTATCAAAGGCAAATTTTCCAAATCAGTAACCAAATCTAAGGAAGTTGCGGAGGGCTATTTATGGCAACATTGTAAAGAGAGAAGCAATATTGAAAATGTTACGGTGTACTGTGAAATAATAGTACTTTGACTTTTCAGCACTTTTGTCAGCTAACACACCCTTCCTAAACACTTTTGTATACTCCAGCCAATCTAGTCAAAAAGTGGAAAAAAATAACACATCTTTGATTTTTAGTATAAAGCTTTAGAAGACCTTCATAAACAATATACCGAAAGCCCCTAAAATCCTCTGGATCCGCCATATTGAAAAAATGACAGATTTTTGACATATATTTTTTTAGTATCGTTGTTTATGGGCGTAACTAGCTAAAATTTGGTATGCAGGTACTCATTGGGACCTAATCATTATCAATGATTTAACTTCTTAATCCGTTTAGCCATGATCGTTAAATTCGGTACACAGGCTAACCATAAATGTCTTAATTTAAAAATTGGGGTACAGGTATCATCTGTCAAAAATTACGGCCGCCATCTTGCATTAAATGATGCACATCTAAGTCGGTCATTTTAAATTAAATAATTTTTTGGATCATGTTTCTAGTGGAACCCTTCATACTAAAAATACAGTCTTCTAAGTGCTAAGAAGCGGGCGCCATTTTTAAAAAAACTGTCAGTTTTTCATAATAAAGATCCCTTTAAGCATTTTTTTAAACTCACAAAACACAAAAAAGCTTCTCTCCAAAAATGCATGGATTTTTCGCTATTAAAGAGTCTGGAATCGTCTGAAAGTCATAAAACAGTTCGTGTTGTTAACTGTTCTATTTTATTAGAAAACGCGGTAGCAAAACATATTTTTTGGCACAGGAAAAAAGATCTTAACCGTATTTTCTGAGTTCTTTCTCGTCGTAATTTATACCACATTCATGATAATGACCTGGAACTCTTCTTCATTAAATAAATATACAACAAGAAAAAGACCAAACCACGCGTGGTTTTAATGAACATACTTTGCATAAAATTTTACGGGAGAGTATTGACAGTGTTAATATAACGCTGCATTAAAAATATATGTGGAGCTATAATTTACATGTTAAGAAAGTTTCTTCTTCGTGCAAGATTATCTATACAGGGTAACTAACAATTTGACTAAAAAATTTATAATTAATTTAAGAGACCTTTTTGAGCCAATATTCAATTATCCAGTTTTCAAACGAAATAAAATCAAGCTTAGATTTAATTTTTAAAGGAACCTATAAAAAAACGGAAAAAACCCCAAGAAAAAATTATTATAGCTAACCCAAAACTAATAGAACTCAAGCCAGACCCAGATATTTTTTGATTTTCACTTATTTTTTAATATGTAACAATCAAATTTTCATGTTTTGTTTCGTTCACCTCTTTGAATATATTATACCCATGTCTTAAAAATCAGATTTATTACTTTAAGAGAGAGAGAGAGTTTGTTCAAATGTATAAAAGTAGTTAGATGTACCTTACCAATGAGTATATCACTTGAAGACGCGGTTTGATGACACTTACCTGAAACAAAAAGAAACACCAATGAAAAAGTATGAACATTTACGATTGCTTTTTACAGATTAGCTTCCTTTTTTTGTGTAAACTCAACTCAAACAAAAATCATATCAGAAAATGTATTTTTTATTTTTAAATGTAATACTGAGGTAATTTTACAATGCAAGGGGTATAATCCCTAGTACATGTTAAATTTTATTTTCTATTTTACCTAGATAAAATTACATTTTATACCAAGTAGTTTTCACAAATAAATGTGAATATACACTGTCAGGTATGTACATTGTAAGATAAATAGATAAAAAACAATATTTTTGTAAAATTACACCCAGCAAGTAGTTTTACAGTATCTGCTATGGCCTCACGGTAACCAATTATTGATAGTGTAAATTCACTAATATTTTTCATCAGTATGCATAAACTAGAACATATATAACCTTTAATTATTTAGTATTAAAAGATGTTTTGCTTTTATTAAATTAGAATTAGAGTTGTGAGCTGGCGAAATTAAAAAGCAAAAAACTCAAAGAAATCCCACTCTAAAATTATTTTTTGGCTTTACCAGTAAGTTTGTTCAAATTGGGTTGACTTATCAGTCCAGCAAATAAAACTTATTCTTTGCCAAAAATCCTAATATCTGATATTAATCAAGAGAAATTTCCCGTACTACTAGATAAGAAGGATTCAGTTTGAGAGTGTTATTCATTGTTGGAGGATTATATTTTATTTTATTTTAAATGTTATTGGTCGGCCAACCACAATCTATCCTAACATATATACACTGTGGGCCAACCTAATTATACAAAAGTACTTGCAAAGCGGTATAAGTGTTAAATACCAAGGTCAAAGGAGAAAATTGTTTTCTGGTCCTAGTTGCTATATTAAAATGGATATATGACATGCACGATCTCCATAAGACTCAGTGTAGGATATAACAATAATTTTTTATACTTTCTATATTAATCTATAATTGAAGAAGAATATGGTATCATATTATAGTTATAATCGGTTGCTGTTTGGTACAACAAACAGTCAGTCTTTCCTGATTTTTTCCGTACAAGCTGCAATTCCCCCAGTTATGATCCCTTTCATTTCAAAATCAATTACCAAGCGGCAGGAAAACGCTCCTTTTGAAGACTTGCATGTTAATTATTTTGCCGCTTTATATCGTTTTTGGCTCGCCATCAAGAAACTCTAAAATACAGTATAAGTTTTTCTTTGGCTAGTAAGAATATTATTTTAGTTTAAATTATGCTCTTGTTGATGTTCAAATGAAGCGCATTTAACTAATAAGAAAACAATAATTTTATTTTAAAATCCTGATTATAAAACGTTAAATTTCTGTTCCATTCTGTTAAAATGCCAATATACTAAGTAGGGCCAACCGGAGTAACTATAAACCGAGGTAACTGTAAACGGTCCTAATAAGTAATTTAAAGAACCCCACACGAAAAATAAATAATAAAATTATTTCGGTGAAATTTGAGAAAATTATAGTATGTTTTAGTGGGTTATGAGATACGAAAAATGATTTCTATGTCTAGTTCCAGAGATATAGATGGTCAAAGTTTAAAAAAACGTCGTTTTGGGGTATATTGGCCACGCTCAAAAGGGCATTTCCTGACCGAAATAAAATAAGTTATTGAAGAACATGGTTTACTGAGGAATCACACATAGACTTTCTTATTGTAATGTTGGTAAAATATTAACAGGTTGTATACAAGGGCTAGTCAAAAAAATTATTTTTTTACAATTTTAATTTTCCCCGATATAAAAATAAAAAAATCATTCATCATCATCATTTCTAGATAAACTGAACAAGTTTTTCTTCCAAGTAGTTTGTGTTACTTGTTTTTTTTTTTTTAAATTTTTACCATAAAAATTTGACGAAAATTGTATTCTACTACGAAATAATTATTTTGCAACTTAAAAATCTAAATATTCTTTTGCATTCAGTTAAAGTGATAAGTAAATAAACTTTAAAAAAATGAATGTTATTTTTTTATATTTTTCGTAGCTACGAGGTACATGCAAAAAGTTCTATATCATTCATTTTTACAAAAAAGTAATCAATTTTTAATTTCTTTAAAACTGATCGAGAGATTTAAATTTAATTTTGCATACGCCTTTACCATGTTTTTATCTAACACAGGGTGCAATTTTTTACCAATTCTTTATGTTTTGCATTGGGGATTATGATTTTTTAAAGGTTTCTGAAGGTTCTCTAAAATAAATAATAACACTTTTGGTGGGGCTGAATTATCAAACAAACAATATACTATAAATTATGATTATGGGTAATTATTCTCCCTCATTCCCATATAGGTACTCTATTGAGTACTAGACAAAGTCAGTGGCTCAAAAATATATTTTTTTATAATTATATCGGGGAAAATAAAAAATTGTCAAAAAAAATGATTTTTTTTAATAGCCTCTATATGTATACAACCTGTTAACATTTTACCAACATAATAATAAGAAAATCTATGTGTGGTCCCTCAGTAACCCATATTCGTCAATAGCTAATCTTATTTCGGTCAGGAAATGCCTTTTAGAGCGTGCCCAATATACCTCAAAATTACGTTTTTTAAAACTTTTGCCGTCTATATCTTTGGAACTAGACATAGAAATCATTTTATATTTAAACATTTTTCGTATCTCATAACCCACTAAAACATACTATAATTTTCTCAAATTTCACCGAAATAATTTTTCAATGCATTTCGTGCAGGGTTCTTTGCCGTCAACCTCCAACCAAACCTGCGCATCAGTTTTCTCAGTTGGATTTGATTAGCAGCAAAAATTATTTGTTGTGAAATTTTGATTTTTAAGGTGAGTTTTATTTTAATCCCGTTTTAAGTAAATACGGAGGGTAAGTTTTCTTTTTGGACTTTTTTAAAGAGTCGTTTTGCATTAATAAAATTTTTATAGATTTGTTTACTTTTACCTCAACTTTTTAAAGGGTGTCAATTTTACTGCTTTTAGATTTACATTTCAATTTAGCATGAATTCAACCAATATAACAAATCGTAAAAAAACTTTCACTTTTTTTACTTTTTTAAGCAACAATAGCGTTTATTATCATTCAAGCATGTGTGTCCTTCTGTAAACATTAGTCCTCAACGCGATGCGGAAGTGTAGTCACGTCATGCTAAATCAAAATTTAAATAAAACAGAAGTAAAATTGACACCTTGGGGTAAGAGGAAACAAACTTTTAGGGTAAATGTAAATGCTACAAGCTCCCCCCCCCCCAGAGAAAATGAAAATCGGCTTCTAAAGATTGAACATTACCCAAAAATCACCAATAAAATGGTAATCTGGGACTATTTGGTTACTCAAGTCCTCCAAGAACAATTTCTGCATACGTCAAGTTCGAAAATGTTTTATATTATTTCTTTTTTATTTAAGAAAGACAGGGACAAAACTGGGATTTTGTTAATATATTTTTGTAATAAATAAATTGCTGAAAATCCTGATTCACAGTTGTCTTTCTTTAAAATAAAAGTAAATGTAAACGAGTCCTAAATGACTTCAAAAATTGTCATGATGTTCAGTTTTTACACATAATTCTTAAAAAAATGCATTAGCTCTTGTTTCAATTTACCCCGCTAAAACTGAGGTAAATGTCAACAGTGGAAGATAATTTTGATTTTTATTTTAAGTTAACTTTAATATTTTTTTCGCATTTTTTTAAAATTATTTAGTGTATTAATATGTCCAAATATAAATTTATATATAATATTATTTTGAAGTATAATAGTAGTCGCGATATCATTTAATAAAGAGAAAAGAATAAATTAAAAAAATTTACAATTTTCCCAGTTGGCCCCAATGGAATTAGAGCAAAATCTGTTACCTACAGTTAAAGAAATACAAATAAAAGCTGATGGCTGGCCATCAAACTGGCCACCAGATTTATCTGGGAAACTATAAGCCCTACAAACGTGAGATATAAATTGGGACCTGCCTTTTCATTAAAAATATTTTTGTGCGAATCAGCCTTCATAAAGCATAGTTATAAGAGGTCCAAGTGACTAATCTTATTGAGCCACTCTGTATAATTTTTACCATGTTACATATCAATCCTTTCAACAACACAGTACTAGTACTAGTCCACCAGCATATCCACAAGCATCTCCCCCGTATAGAGAGAGAGTTCCACATGAAGATAAATATTCTAGAATGCCCAGTGGCTACGAAGACTATCCTATCCTATCGCTCTTAGGCAAACTACAGTTTTCGTCCTAACGGGGCAGAGCTCTACCTATATATAGACAAGAAGAACAGAACTCATGTTTTGATGCTTCCAGGTAGAATCTTAAATATACTGGTCGTACAAGTGTTCTAAACTTGTTGTTAATTATCTCCGCAGAGCGCGTAAAATGCCACCATAATATTTGGTGCCGTAGTTGCTGAATGATAAAGCACTAAATTTTATAGAATTATAGAAACAACACTTTTTACATTTGAGGAGAGTTCGTGGGTAAACTCAAAGAGTTATTTCTCTGAAGTTTTTGTAGATCAACTGTGGGAGCAGATTAGGCGAAGGACACAAGGAGCTCAAGAAAAAGTTCAAGCTATTTCAAGCCTCAGATCGTCTTAGAAATCCTCCAGTTATTGCTGCGGTTCAATATGAAAGACAAAGTTCAAGTAGATCTTCTCAAAACATCTCGTTAAACAACTCATCTTTGAACCACAACTCATCCACTAATAACAACTCTTCGAATACCAACCAAAATAATCCATCCAATCCAAGCCCATCAAACAGCAATACCACTAATAAACCACAACAGGCATCTTTACAGAATAATTTATGCTGGAATTGTGGAAAGGATAGTCACTTATTTAGATCGTGTAAAGGACCTCGTAGGACTTTTTGTCTTAAGTGTGGTAAGAGGAATTGTGGGAGTTCGAAAAAACACAACGGCGCTAAATCAATCGGCCAACTGAATCTTCCGTCGGACTATTTGGCCAACAACGATAAAGTGGGTTCTGGATTTTATTCTAGGTCATTCTAAAAATGATGAACGTCCATATTTAGAAATCGGTATCTACTTGAAAAGAGTGTTAAGTTTGATGGATAGCGGTTCCACCAGGGCCAGTATTCCTGAAATGTCACCTAGAGAGTACTTCCCAAAATTTGGGTGAAAGTAAAAGTGCGCACCCGTTTCAGAGATCTCGGTTGGTTCGGACCAGGCGAGATGTGAGTACTCCCTTCTTACCTTTTCAAGAATTCTGGCCCAGGACCATGTTGGGCAGTGTGGGATGGCAGCTACTCCAAAGTTTTTGTAGGTTGAGCTCAAACGTTCCACTGTCACTGTTGCTAATTTTTGGAAGTTGTATGCATTACTGCAACTGACTTACTTTGATATTTTGACTCCTGAACACCGTCTAGCATTGAATAATTTAACTTCTAGTTTATTTACTTCCACAAGTAGAAATTGGTTGTACAAATCTTGAAACCACGTTACTATCCAATTTCGCCTACTTTACAAAAGGAGGTGAATAAAGAATTATATCAGATGTTTGCGGATCAAATCGTTAAACCTTCCAGTTCTCCATGGTCTTCGCTGCTCGTTATGATCAAGAAGAAGTCACAAACACCTTGGATAATTTACAAGATGCTCGATATATAAGTACTTTAAGCGTACTGGCAGATTCCTATGTCTGAGAGTCACGTCATGTTACTGCGTTTACCATTCTTTTTAAAGGATTTTTCCAGTTTCGGCGAATGCCTTTTGAACTCAATAATGTGGCTGCCCAATAATGTACCAGCAGTGTGGCAAAGACTTATATTGATTGATTTAGAGCAATACTTTTCTGTAAGAACTTAGGTATTAGTCATGTCGTAAATTCTTTGGGGTTGTTAGTCGTCTGATTGTGAACGTGCTTTTCGTACATCCATAGACAAGCTCTATCGTGTCCAAATTTCGATTTGCTTTTTCCTGCTCAACAAGATGGTGATAAAGAGGTTATTTTTTTTCTTAGTCGCAGTCCGTCAAAAGTCGAGCGAGTAACTATTGAAAAATAAAGACCTTATATTGAGGGTAGTAAGTTTATCGCCGTGACGAATCATTATTGTTTGAAATGGTTAAACTCAATTAAAGATCCTGTAGGTCGTATTGCTCGATGGGCTGTTCGTCAGCAATATGATTTTGAGGTTGACTCATAGCCAAGCCAAGATCTCATATCTGGAATTCTCACCATCGTCGGAGTGGTTAGAAGTCATACCTCGAAAACGTAGACATGAGATAATTAGAGATCATCGCGATCCCCCTACCTGTGGTCATTTTGGCGTTTCAAAAATATTTGGGCATGAGGTTCATTTAGTTAAACATGAATTTCTTTTTGACAACATTCATGGTGAAGATTTTCCTAAAGAGAAAGTTGAACAATTACAGAAGCGATAATTAAAATATGAATATGATGTATGATCTTCAAAGACAATTTCAGCTTTATCAACAGCTATGGAAAAGCAAATTTGCACATTTAGATGTTGCTCGCCACATTACGTCTAAATTGTTACCTAAATATTCAGGTCCTTTGACTAAAAGTAATCATTGAAATTTTGAACTAGTCGATAAGTCTGGACGTAGTGTTGGAGTTTGGCATGCCCAAGATTTGAAAGCACATCCACCTGATAAAGATGAAAATGACCGAGAATAAGTAGTTTTGAATGTTCATCAGTTGTTTTATTGATTTTTCCGTAACTTTCTTTTTCTTACTTGATTTTTACGAGTAAGTTTCCTTCGTTCTGTAGTTGGAGGCGCCTACTCGACTGCGCTCTGGTAAAAACCAGAACAAATACGCAAACTTTTGAGTAGTTTTCTAGAATTCCTATGCACCAAGGTATGGGGGTTAAAAATGTTACTCTAACAGGCCCTAATAAGTTGCATTGTCTATCAGTTATGAGCTCGTCACTTTGGGCCATATGTTTTTGATTGTGGATTAGTGACATGATGATCAAATTGGAATGGCAGGGCGTTGGAGTAATTTCCCAGATATACACGCATGACGGTTACGGTATGTATTTTTCCCTTACTTGTTCTTTTGCCCTTGTTGTATTTTGGGATCTTTAGGTACCTCTTTTAAATCAGCCGGAAACATTTCGGGCCTGCTGGGGTTTCTTGTAGTTTATAAGTTTGTTCGTTATTTGGATCTATTGGATGGTTACTTACTCGATTGACTTGGTAGATAGCTAAGGCCGACTTCTACGCCCAAAACTTGGTCCCCGTGTAGGCCAAGTCTAATGGTGGCTTTAAATCAGTGAGAGGTGTTCCGTGCTCCCTGAGTCTTCTTGTAGTATAGTAAGATTTTTATTTCTCACCTACCATAGTGTTATACTTTTTTGAACGCCTAAATTAATTTTTTGTTTAACTTGTTGTCTTTCTTTCCTAAAGTACAGGGTTATCCATGTTACCCCTTCTTTTCTCTGTTATTATGCATTTTACAAAAAAATAGTATTTTGCAAAAGTTGCACAACTTTAAGTAAAATATAAAATTGTACATCTCAAAATTGTCCAATGTTATCGCATATGTCAAATTTAAACATCATTTTTCTTATTTTAAATGGAATACCCCGTATATTTTTTAAAACTTTGATAGATCTTTTCTTCCTGATTCCAAAAATATACCATATATTACCTTGGTCTTGAACAGTAATTGAACAAATTTAAAAAAAACGTTGCCAGAAATGCAATGTCTTCAACAAAGAAATACTTAAACTATTTTTCCTTGCCCAACACGTTGCCCTTATGTCAAATTATGTTTTATTTCACTCGAGAACAGCTAAATATAAACCCTACATACTTTTTAAAAAAATTTAAAAATATACAGGCTATTCCATTTAAAATAAGAGAGTTTTGATGTCTAAATTTGACATATGCGATAAGATTTGACAATTTTGACATTCATAATTTTATAGCATACTAAAAGTTATGCAACTTTTGTTTAAGACTATTTTTTGTAAAATGCATAATAACAGAGTGCCATTTTAGTTCCTAGGTTTATAATATAGTGTTACCTAGTTTTTTGGGTACTTTTATGTTGTTTAATAGTACATTATAAACCTAGGGAGTAAAGTGGTATAATTTGTCGAGGGATTAAGCATCACTTTACTCCTGAGGTTTATATACTATTTTATGCACTTTAGAATAAGCAGAAAAGTAAAAAAAATAAGTATGATTTTTTATTTATTTCCCGTTCCTTCGCTCTGTCTTTATTATGTTGGGAATTTGGAACCTTTGGTTGCACTAAAACAATCATAATTTTGTTCTCTGTCCTTATGTCAAACGATAACATCCAGTATGCCGAAAAGCAGAAACATATGCGTCGCTATGTCAATAAATTTTACTTTATTTCCCTAGGGAATAAATGATGTGCATTTATTCCCGGAAGTGCATAAAAGTATTTAATGATTTTTAATCAGATTAATATTCCCAAATTTAGGGCTTTATTTTACAGGTGTCTCTTCAAACCTGATTCTCCAAATACCACTCTATTACTACTATGCTTGTATAAAAATACTGTATTTTACTATTTACGCGAGTAACTTTACTGTGTTCGGAGAATAATAAAACTAAAGTTATGGCAACCGTCTGTCAACATCGAAATGATTGTAGTTAAAATGGGGTGAAAAACGCGAAAATTATGAGCGCGCCACCGTTCAGGAGAATTGTAAATTTCATTTACTCAGGTCGCAAAAACAAAATTTTATGATCTTAAGATAAATTCTGTGAAATTTGTACGTTCCTAAAACATTTCTCCTTTTTATCATTACTAAATAATGTTTTTAAATTATAAAGATGACCTTCAAAGCAATTAATTACATTTGTTTAGGTTAGAAGCATTTTTAGAATCAGAGGGGTCCACATTATTTTTAAGAAATATAGACCATCAGCAAATCGGAAAACGTAAAAACCGTACAACTTAGTAAACCAAGTTTAAGCTCCAAACCCAGTTTAAACCACTATTGAAAAATCGGGCCTTAAAATCAGAACATACTTGTGTAAGGTCGGCTAGTGTGCATCAGGCCGTACTTCACTTAAGTCCCTATTGACAGGTTTTTCATATTTCAGTCAAAATCTCTTCTAGCTTTTTTCTTCTTCTATGCCCACAGGCACTCATAGATTAATCGAAAGCAACCAGTACTACGTTGTACGGTTTGATATTTTTCGGTCTGCCGAAGTACTTTTTGATTTCTACAAAGTTCAATGTTTAAGAATATCTTTTTTTGTAATGTACGAATCTGCTTTTTTATTTTATGCCATTTTACTATTTCTATTGCAATTTCTGATAAATTATGTGACCCTGTCCACCCCAATCAGAGTAGTCTATCCTAGAGGCCCTCTATACATTTGACAGCTGTTGTTTTACCAAAGGTGGGTAACTCATATTGCCCTCTCTTTCTAGTTTTTTTCATATTTGCATGTAAAAACGATTTTATGAAATATATTGACATCTTAAATGCCTGCACTTTTCACAATTTTTGACAACTGCCAAATCGAGTTTCTCACCTCTGGTAAAACAATAACTGTCAAAAATTGTATATAGGGCCTCTAGACTATCCTAGGTAAAACCAGGATTCTATAAAGTTGCTTATATACCCTCTTTAGCATTTAAATTTTTGATGTGAGACGTCGATGGATATAAGGAAAGTTAAATACTTGAAGTAAAAAGGATTAACAATAAAGTGGGTGTTATTTGAAGTCAAACCGATATAAAAAACGGAAAAGATTTGGGGCGTGAGGGCAGGATGTCAACCCGGGACCGTCATATTGAATTTTAAAAATCTGATAAAAAAAATAGTATTCCTTATCGGACAAATTTAGGCGTTTTCCCCCCTCCACTCCCCTCGTAGGGGGGGGAGGTGGTGCCTAATAATACCATATTATTGTATTATCATGGAAACTATAATCGCATACCAAATTTGAATTCAACCGGAAGATTTGATCCGAATATGCATACATACATAGTGGTGAAGTTAAATAAAAGCTTGTAAAAAACAACTTCCCGCTTTTAGTGACAACCAATTTGTTTTTCCATTGAAATAAATGTAATATACAAGTGTATATATAACTTTTATACATCAAATTAAAATATTTACTTTGCAAGTTTTATTTAAATCTTTTTTTTAAATTTTGCCGTAATATTATTGCAAATGGCTTCTGAATATAAATAACTACTAAAAAAACTAAAAATTAGGTTATTTATTTTTTGTGACAAAACAAAGCAAAATTTTGAACTTTTTTATAAAAAAAATTTTTATCGTGTGTTTCCACTGAATCGTCTCCTGTTTTTTTCGAATCTCTATGTAAATTTTTAAGAAAGTTAAAGCGTCTTTAAAAGTACCATGCAAAAAAAGTGGTGGGGGTAATAACTTGAAAAAAACGCATTTACCAGAATGACAACAACCCAAAGCATGATCTATGAGCTACCCTTAACAAAGTTAGCTTATCGGCATAAAGTTAGCATGATTTGCCCACGAACCACCCTTTTTGCCCGATTAGACTATTAGATTCTAGTTAGGATTTGCGAGTGTGTCTGGTATTATTTATTTTTATTTAAAAACTACTGTCAAAAGAACAAAATATTTGTTAGGAATTTACGCAGTACTTTTTAACATATTTTTTAAGAATTTCCTTAACTTAGTGCCGAAAAAAACCAAAAAAGTAGTTTCAGAATTATTATGAATAACCAGAGACAACATAATAACTTATGGAGACTAACAGAAAGATAGGGCCGCGCAGAAACTACGTTCCTGTAGCGCATAGCGCATTTCGGCGGAGAGTGAAAGTAATGCTTGTATTAGGTAAGCACCTACCCAACACCGTTCTCAACTAAAAAGCCAGTTAACTCATTTTCGTTTTAGTATCCTTTGGCCTATGATCGGCGCCATATTGACACCAAACTGACAGAAAATCCGTGTTTTACTTGTCAATTTGGTTATAATAATGGCAGACACAATAGGCTAAAGGGCACTGAAGCGGTAGGAGTTAACAGGCTTTTTAGTTGAGTACGGTGTTGACCTACCTTGCCCCGTCCATCTCTTTCTATATGAACATAAAAGAAAGACAGAAAATTTTATATATATTTCACACAATTTTAATTTTGTACCTGCCGGTTTTTTTCACCGCTTGTCAAAGTCTGGCAAGCGGTTTTTTTAATTTTCAAAAGTGAGTTATTTTAATCAGTTTTGGTTGAAAATCGCGCGAGTTTATGGGATTGACTATATAGTGGATTAACGACTTATTGCAAAGTCTAAAATGCCATTCAAATCAAGCTGGATCACTACCATTAAAGCTAGAGAGCATGGGACTATTTGAAGAGTGCCGGAAATTGGAGTTCAGATTTTTGCGAACCAAATCCCTGAAGAAAATATTGTGATGAGTTATACAGAGTTAAGTTAAGTCAAATACAACCAATAGAAAGAGATAAAGGTTAAAGCATTTATAAAATCTGTAAGACTTTTATACTGGGATTTTTTCACAATTAATTTACAAAAAAATAACATAATAAAATTTTTTATATACATATATATTTATAATACATATTTATAACCCACTCCTCCTATTTTAGCTTTTTAAAGGGTCCAAAAGACTTTTTGTAAGCTAAAGAAAATTTTTTAAGTGCGTGGAACAGCTCAAAGTTGGTTAAGGTTTGTATAGAGCTATAACCTTTCGCGAATGCATTGATTTTTTAACACTAAAAAGTATGGGAAAACGGCGCCTGTTAAGTTTTTTCATATCTTTTTATTATTAAATAAGTAATCGTCTGTAAAAAATTAATCAAAAGAATATATGTATTTTATTATGCGTCTGGCTGTACAAGTAGTTTCTTCCTGTAGCCACAGCCTGCGCTCGTGTCGCCGTCAAACAATGTTTCCAAGTATAACACAGTATCGGTCACTCTCGCGTAGTACTTTCTCTATGTCAATAACTCTTCAATGCCAATGGACAAATTAAAATATTCTTTTCATAAATTATAAAGGCCAGATTCAAGTCGGAAGTTAATCAGAGCCTTTATATACCTTGTACAAAAAATCCAAAGAACATCCGGTGCAAACAAGCGCCTCTCATTAGGAGGCGTGAATGAACAGATGAAATGAAGCTACAACGAGCCCTCTCTGATACTTTCAGGCCAATCGGGGGTTGAATAACGATACAGATGAATGCTGATTCTAAAATGTAAATCAGAACGTAGTCAGGGGGACGGGTTGTTTCATTGTTAAAACACCACCAGAATAATAAACATTATTCGAAATATGTCACTAGATGCCAACCAAAAGTAATTATATCTTCTTAAGAGACACGTAAATAAGTAGTCCAATGGATCGGTATCACTAATCCCTAACGCGTTCAAAATAAAGCCAAAAGACACTACATTTTTTACTTGTCTATGCTATGTTTGGAACGAGACCCACTTTTATGGTGGATGCGAGACGTGAACAGCTGAATACAATCGATGCGTACTTTGGTAGGCTCGTAACGTTATGCAACGAGTGGAATCAGCTGTTCTCTCATCGCATCCGCCATAAAAGCCGTTCGAAACATGCCGTAAACAAGCGAAAAATGTATGTGTCTTTTGGCTTTGCTTTTAACGCGTTAGATATACCGATGCGTTAAAATATTTACTTTCAGTGTCTTATGGCAATTTTTTATTTATTTTTAATAGGACACCCTGTATATTTTGCAATTATCGAAATCTGCAAACAATTCTCTCTTCAGCAATACCAAACAGTAGAATCTATCTTTTACGATAATCAAGATATTTTTATCTAAATCTGTATGGAAAACTTCGATATTCATTCAAATATCCCTCGTAAAACAGGGCACAGACAACAATTCCATGCAAGTTTAAATGCCTCTATCTTGGAAACCATAAGAGATAGAGTATTAGTGTGTCAAAAATGTCAAACTGTACAGGATGTCCTATTTCAAAAAAATTTTTTTTTTGCCATAAATAAAATTAAAAATCTGTATATATATATATTATATCCATTTGGCACAAAATGATTTGGAGTTATTATAAATAACAACTTTTGGTTATTCTATAAGTTGATCAATTTGACAAAATAATGGCTCTTACTCTTGGTCACTTGATATCTATTAAAACATTTTCAGGGCAAAGACACAGAAACTCCCATGTCTCAATACATTCAGATAGCTCTAAAATACCTCGACATCAACTGTAATCTCAACCTTCAAAGTCTAGAGATATGCACAAACAGACCTTGTGCATAATGCAGCAGGGAGTCATGCTTTTCGCGAGCTTTTTATCCGTGAAGCCCGCGTCAAGATTTTTTGCATACTCAGGCGGTTTATCGAAATTTACTAACACGGTATTGTAGTTATGTATCTCTTTTCACGATAAAAATTCATACTGGGACTTTGTAAAGTGTAAAGCTGTTAGGACAAACAATATATAGAGTGGGCCCCAAAAAATAAGACTTTTTGAATTGCCTAATATAAATTTTAAATCAATAGATCAATTTAAAAAAATAACATAATTGGAAGGGACATTTCTTAAAAGTTTAAGATGGTGGACAATTTAAAAAATAGCAATTTTTCACCCTCAAAGAAAAAGTTTTGTGTGCGCCACTGGCTGAAAGATGCATTTTTTTCCGAATACAAAAATGTATCACTTGCGAAAATAGGTAAAGAAGAATCCTAGTGTAGTTTGCCATATTTTGCTAGGTACCTATTTTTTAAATTAAGTAAAATTAATTCTTTACTTTGGCTAAAATTTAACAGAGAATAAACCGATTTTAATCAAATGTAGCTTTTAGAAAATTCAATACACTAGATATTAAAAAGTGAACGTCAAATTTGACATTTTTAGAAATTTTTAAATTGCGCAAATTAAAGTTGATTTTTTTAGGACTTAACTTAATTATTTTTAAGGTCTTTATTTCATCGACGATTTTTATAAGTGACACATTTTTGAGTTCGTATTGGATGAAGTTTTCCAAAAAAAAATATGTGTGCAGTAGCGCGCATAAAAAATTGCACTTGCTCTGAGAAATATTAAGTATACTCTTTTGCGACATAACAATTTTTTTTTAATTGGACCGTTGGTTCCAAAATTATAGGCAATCCAAAAAGATTTTTTTGTGGTCCACATATATTTCAATTAAATTTCTTAAAACATCCAATTAGTGAAGGGGCATGTGTAAGTCCGTGGTACTTTTTATGAAGGAGTTTTGTGACTATGTGGGATTGATAGCTCTTTAGTCAAACAATCAAGTGTTACCGGGTGTTTTTTGTTCGCATTCGTGTAGAAGGGGTTATCTTTCAAGATGGCGGCCAAAAATCATAAAAAATACAACTTTCGCAAACGAGGCATGATTATACTCGATTCCATTTACTTCGAGGACGAGGATTAAATGACCGTGAAAATCGCAAAAAACATGCCATTGTCTCTTCAAAAAATCTTAATAATTCGACGTTTTGTCAGACCAACTTTAAATGTACCTCAAACTATTAGGCATGTATGCCAAATTGGATCCGAGTTTGATGCAGTTTGAAGTTTCATGGTCTTGAAAAATACCCCAGTCAAATTAACAAATTACAAAAATAACATACTAAAGGGCGATATTCATCAACTATTAAAGCGAAGAGAACCAAATTTCGTAACAAAGATAAGAAGGTAAATTCCAACAATTTTGTTAAAATAATTTTGTTTAGCTATGACGCGTATCAATATGGCTGGTGATATATCAAAATGGCGTCCTATAACCACATATTATTTTATTCAATTTTGTCAAAAACAAAAATGACTAGGTGGTCATTAATTCTTGTTGACTTGTCTCCGCTTACTATGAATAAAATTGAAAAACCAGCTTTTTGTAGTGTTTTTTCCAATTTACCACTACGCAAAAACTTTAAGTGCCGGAGATGAAATTAACATCTTAGCCAAAAATAAGCACTTAATTTTAAACCTACCTACCTACCATTTTTTTTTTGATCTGACGTTCCAGGTGTTTATGCTATACTCCGATAAAAATGACCTATATGCCTATCGTTTTTATCCATATCAAGCCCTTCTACACGGATGCGAACAAAATACACGGTGGCACATAAATGTATGACTAAATAGCTGTTAAATCCTTATCCTTGAATTTTATTGTGAATGTTAATAAACAAGTATAGTCTTGTCCTACTGGCATAATTAGAATTTTTTATGGGTTTTTGACCTCCATTTTGGAAAATGGCATCTAAAGCACCTGGTCCTCTTATAGGTAATTTAAATGACTTTGATGGCTAGCCAAGTGAGTAGAACATAAAATTCACAGTTCCGAAACTCAATACAAACAAAAGGCATATAGGTCAATTTTACCAGGGTATAGCATAAACATCTGGGCCGCCAGATCAAAAAAAATGGTGGGGAGATTTATTTATGTCCAAGATTTTAATTTCATCTTCGGCACTTAAAGTTTTTGCGTAGTGGTAAATTGGAAAAAAAACACTACAAAAAGCTGGTTTTTTCAAATTTACATGGTATTTTCAAGGACAATAAAGCTCACGCATCAACTAAACTTTTTTTTCATAGTAAGCGGAGATAAGTCAATAAGAATTGATGACCACCTTGTCATTTTTACTTTTTTACGAAATTGGGTAAAATAAAATGTTGTTATCGGCGCCGTTTTGATATATCAGCCGCCATATTGAAACGCGCCATATCTGAATAATTTTTTTTTTTACAGAATTGTGGAACTTGACCTTCTTATCTTTGTTACCAAATTTGGTTCTCTTAGCTTTAATAATTGATGAATAGGGCACTTTAGAAAGTTATTTTTGCAATTTTTTAATTTTGCTGGGTTATTTTTCAAGCCATGAAGCTTCAAACTGCATCAAACTCTAACGGTGGGATTTACTAAAAAGGTTTAGTCTATTTTAGAACGGTCCTAGGTTTAAGTGAAATTTTTGGTTTTTAAGCATTTTTAAAACTTACCCTTCATAATTAATTTTTCCAATTAATACTTGATGTCACACAACGATTTAGATGGGTAATAATAAAATAAGAAGTAGATTAAATTTGTATTTATTTAAAAGCTGTTTTTATTGCAAGTTTTTTTACATTTCCGTCACTGTGTCGAAACTTCAGTTCAAAAATAAACAGCGAGTTCGGATCTTTTACCTCTGCTTGCTACAGCTTTAAAATGAGTGGGCTTTGAGTAAGGAATGTTTTACTTTCAATTTGTAAATAAATTAATATAGTTGTTTTTTGGGTTTTTTTGTTTGGTATATTTTTCGTGCATAATTAGTGACCTTCACTTATGTTTGTTTTGCCTCGTAGTACCCTCATAAATATATTTTTTGTGCTGAAAACGGGTTCAAAATATGGCGTTTTTCTGGACAAAATCGGAGGTGTTTTATTGGGTAATGAACAACTTGGGATATTAAATAAGGTAAATTAATCCTTGTTAAAAGGGTTACTTAGGGAAATTATAAACGAACTTATTACCAAATGCCACAAAACAATCCTTTCCGGGGGCTATAAATTTAAACCACCCCCTGAGGTGGTCTAAAAAATCACCAACTTTATAACCTCAAACACAAATAATGAAGCTATTATATGGCAAATTTTTGGCGTATTCACCATTTGCCATTTTGAAACCTGTCAAAAAAAATTAATTTTAGGGCATTTTCTTCTAAAATATGTGGTATTTTGCAATAACAATACAAAATAATCAATAACTTTGTGTCTTTTCTTTATGGGTAAGTGTTTTTTAAAAATTAGTTTTAAAATTTAGTGCCCCCACAGGTGTAAATATTTAGACCTGTGGGGGTTACTATTTTAGATCTTAGTAAATCTTACTCTAAGGATCTAATTTGGCGAATTATTAAGATTTTTTGAAGAGAAAATTGCAAAAATCTTGTTTTTTGCAATTTTTGAAATCATTCAATCCTCGTCCTCGATTTATATAGAATCGAGTATAATCCTGCCCCGATTGCGAAAGTTGTATTTTTTATGATTTTTGACCGCCATCTTGAAAGATGTCGTCATATCAACCTACACGAATGCGAACAAAACACCCGGTAACACTTGATTGTGTGACTAAAGAGCTATCAATCCCACATAGTCACAAGACTCCTTCATAAAAAATCCCACGGGATATAAATTATCGACATATGCCCCTACACTAAATTGTATGTATCAATTTCAATACTTTTACAGTCAATAAAGCCGAAAAAATGTGTTTAATGCCGAGAACAAAGTTTGGCAAAATCCCCGTTCCTGGTTTAAATTTGTCTTCATATGTTGTCCGTCGGTCTTGGTATATGTGCGCAATTTGCAAGTCCATTGACGGCGCAAAGTGTCAACTGCAGCATTTTGATATCTTAGATTTACGACTTACCGTCGAGGATTAGAAAATATTATGTAGATTAAGATTAACTTTCTGCTAAACGGTAGTCGCGTGGTTTTGACATAGGTTTTACGAGTGGTTAACCTCATCTGAGGGACTTAAAGCAAACATTCAGACGTATTTAAAAGCTTATCGTTATCCATATCTCCACATACAGTGCTGATTTGACAAGACTATATAAGCGGGATAAACTAGAATCTTAAGACCTTATGTCTTTGTTCACAAAGCCGACATTTTGGTGACAAAAAATCTATTTACGAGTGTAAAGTGAATTTAGTTACTACAATAAGATGTGTATTTTAGCATTGACCAAGAAAGTTCTTATTAAGGTCGTAATAGTTACAATCTAGGGAATTGTTTTTAGCAACACTGTACGGGAAATTAATTTAACTATGTCGACCTGATTTTTTTGCAAAATTTTACGTCATTTAATTTGTTTTCCATGGCAAGGCGGAGACTTTATTTATGTTTATCCACAGTGGGACACCAGAGATTTTTTAGCACCGGGTCAAAAATTTGGGGTTAGGTTACTTATGTTGACTTTTCGCGTTCTGCGCCGCTAAAAAACCAAGTAAAATACTAAAATGAAAGAAAACCATTCATTGCAGAATTACCTGCTAAAAAAACGCTACCCAACTACGTATTAAAGTAACTGGGTGTAATGTTTAAGGTTGCATTTACATTCACACAAATCGGTTACTGGCGCTAGACGAAATAATCGTATTCTATTTTAAGCAGAAGCGTCAACGACTAGCAAGAGTCTTTCCAACCTCTAAATGGAGCTTTACTGACCTGTTTTGTTAGTACTCAAGTATCCGTGTGTTTTTGAAACTGAGGTTCTAAAATCTATCCTTTGCACCCCAAGATTTCACTAGTACACTTGCACATAACTATGCCCCAATAATTAAATTTAAAAAAATGGTTGAATCAAAATAAAAACAAAATTATGTGGGGTTATGGGTGCCGAATGTTTCTATGCGAATTCCTAGTAATCCCAGCGAGCCAGTAAAGTTCTCTTGGTTCTATGATAGACTAGGGGTAATGCCCGCGAAGCGCTAGGCCTTTTTCGGCAGGCGAGCGCACACCCGGAGTGGTTTCATATTTGTTTTAGAACAATGGTTTTGAAAACATATTTTTGAAAGGTAAACATAACCTCGAATGTTTTTCTGTCAGAAAACGTAAAAATACTCTTTTTCCCACTGCGGCCCGATTTAAAGTTTGTTGACAAAACACCTGCAGTTACTATGGAATCGTATAAATTCTGCGATCTATCGTCCAATACTTGAACTGCGTGTGTCTCCCAAATTCAATGAAGTGTAAACCTTTATGATTGATTGATCGGTTTTCTTTTCTGGAGTGCACAGTCTTTTAGAAAAAAGGAAACCTAGTTATTATTTTAGCTAAAGCAAGGAAATTTAAAAAGGAAAAATCTAATCCAGAGGAAATTGTAAGTAGTAAACCGCAATTATTTTGAAGCTTTTGGGATAGATGACAGCACCAGAGCTTTTATTTTGAAGAAAAAATAATTGAGAATTTTGAAAAATCCTTCAGATATTTTTGTTGGGCATTTAAAAATTATCACCCCTGCAAAATTTCAGCTAATTCCAATGTTTAGTTTTTCCTGTGCACTCTGGCAAAAGATTAAAACATTAAAGAACAAGGCGTTGCCAGTTGTAATTTTTTTCCGTAAAATCTGGGGAGAAACTATAGCCTTAATTTTCAAATTAAAGTTATCAGTATAAAATATAGTACCCACGTCACTGTTTCTCTCAATATAAACTGTGTGGCCATATCCATATGTAATTGCCACTCTTAATTTGCAAGTAGCGTGTTTTTCTGGGTAGATAGGCAAATTTATTTGGACTGGCCGAACGATGGTGGCTAACTAGCTAGCACATGTTAAATAATACTCAGGACGTGTGTGGTCTACACTACTATCATCAGCCAAGAAGACTTGCCCGTGCAGTTAAAGATTTTTTTAATTAATGTGAATAAAGATATGCAAAACTTATCCATTCTGCTGCTTATTTCCAAAACGTTAAATAACAGAGATAATTTATATAAACGTATTAGAAAGAGCCAGTAAAGATACAGGCCAATATTAAATATAGTAGTACTAGTAGTAGAAGGGGAACTCTAGACCTGGTGACTAGAGGCTCTACGCGAGCCCTTTTTGCAATCCCCAAAACACTGCCACTCTCCCGCGGTCGAACCTTCCTGTCCTCCTGTTCCGGCTGGAATTCTTCCTCCCCAAAGGTTCTTTTTCTGATTCCTCTATAGGCTGAACGTCTTGCAAATGATGACTCGTCCTCCTCCCAGCATTGCAACTCTGCAATTTGAGTCCATTTCTTTACAAAGCTGTATAAATATTTTGGCTATTGCACATTCGTATTGACCATTTATAATGTTATATGATTTGCGGACAACTGGTCGTAAATTTAAAGTCGCAAGCAGTTGCGACGTCCCCACTATCGTCGCAAACCATTTCGTCGCAGATCCACTTCGTCGCAAACAATTGGGTCGCTGATCCTCCTCGTCGCATAGGACATTGCAACGTCCCCTCTACCGTCGCAAACAATTGGGTCGCGGATGCTCTCCGTCGCATAGGACATTACGACGTGCACACTAGCGCCGCAGATAATTTACTCGCAAATCCACAACGCCGCAAATATATTCCGTCGCATACAACAAAATAGCGTATTAAATTATCAGAAGCTTACGGGACCAGTGGAGAATTTGGGGTGCTGGGTGGGGAAATATAAAAAAACTAGTAAAAACCGCTAAGCTAATCTAACCAACCTGACCTAACCAAACCTAACCAAACCAACCTAATCTAAACATCCTAACCTAATCTAACCATCCTAACCTAATCTAAAAAACCTAACCAAACCAACCTAGCGAACCCACTACAAACGTACCTGTGATTCTCTCATCATTTTGAAGTCGATTTTAATTAATTTACATACACAATGCTAATAAGCACGTCGCAATGTCCAATGCGACGGAATGTACTCGCGACGTTTTGGATTTGCGACGAAATTGCCTGCGACGCTAGTGGGCACGTCGCAATGTCCTATGCGATGGAGAGGATCCGCGACCCAATTGTTTGCGACGATGTGGATCTGCGACGAAAGGGTTTGCGACGCGGCGCAAATGTTTGCGACGTTTTGGCTCTGCGACGAAAGTGTCTGCGATGGTAGTGGGGACGTCGCAACTATTTGCGAATTTATGACCAGTTGTACGCAAACCAATTTTATATAGTTCTTTTTTATCTTCAAGTCCAAATAGTACAAAAAGTGAAATTTTATGGTGGCTAAAAAAAACTAATTTTAACTCCCACGAAATTCTTTTCATTTCTCTTCTACTCCAGACATTTTTTATTTTTTTACTTATCTCTGGGTGTTAAATTTCCGGGGGAAATCGGAATTTTAAATTTTTAATTCCTTAGGTAGCTGGATAACTTCGCAAGCGAGGTCAGGGAATTTTTTTTCGGTTTTATCTTTGGTTTAATGGATTATTAAGTCATCATTAAGGTTTTTGAATTCAGCCGAGCTGTAATAAAGTGCTGCGTAATAACGCTGGAAAATAAAAATTCTGTGTGGTGTACTGGTGGTAGCAGTCTCTTTAAAGGAAAGGGGGGTGGTGTTTTTTGGCTTTTATTTTATTTAAAAGCAAGGGCGGGTCCTCGGCGATTCTGGCTTTGATTCTAGAAGATTTTTAAGTTGTATATTTATCTTAGATTAGTTTTCAAAATCATGGCAAATTTTACTACAAAGACGTTAACACGTTTTAAATACTTTTAACAAACATTGCTTAAAATTAAAGGAATTATTTCAAAACTAAACCAAAATCGAAGAATCAGTGATCATTACATTTTTTAAAATTATTAACTACCGACATCAAACTAATATGTGTAGATAGGGACGGTATTTATTCACAAATACTTCATTAATAATTTAAAAAAAAAAGAAATAGATAGGACCTTATTTTTTTGACGTCAACCCGGTCGACACCATTTCCAACTAGAATTCAGAAAGTATCAGTTGTATTTTAGAAAGGGTCATTTGTATTTTAGAAATTATCTGCTTATATAAATATATAGATTTCTGAATTGCAAATAAGTATTTCTGAATTCAACTTGAAATTTTCTGAAATAAACTAAACTTTAAGAAAGTAAAGTAGGAAATTAAACTTAGCTCCTCGAGAAAAACATACATGTGTCATTTTTGTTCGCCTTTGTTCAAATGTTAAATCTATATATACAGGGTGGATTCTTTAAATCGAACAGTGCTTTTAGCGGCTTTAGGGAACAACTTTTAAAAAAAGCTAAAAGCGAATCTTTAATGATTTTTTACGGACTTTCCGCTCATGATAAAAATAAATTTTACCCCCAACTGGAGGACCAGGATCCACCACCTATTTTTTTAAAATAAGACGGTACCACTTGTGTCATTTTTTTGGAAAGCTTGTTAAAAAAGAAATTTAAGCACTACTTTTTTTTGACATTTAATGATTTTTTACGGACTTTCCGCTCATGATAAAAATAAATTTTGCCCCCAACTGGAGGCCCAGGGACAACCACCTATTTTTTTAAAATAATGCGGTACCACTTGTGGCATTTTTTTGGAAAGCTTGTTAAAAAATAAATTTAAGCACTACTTTTTTTTGACATCTGTCAACCAATGTGTCAAAAATTTTAAAAGATTTATTTTTTTGACAATTCTTTTAGCTTGAAAATAAACTACATATTTCTCTATTTAGTAAGCGGAATTCAGAAAATACCACACAAGGATATTATTGCCGGCCCATTTGGGGGCCCTCACTGAAGGCCCAGGGCCTACCAACTTTTTTTCACGAGAACCTTTTTGGAAAGCTTCTTAAAAAATAAATTCCATTAAATAATTTTTTTTGACATCTGTCAAACCATGTGTTAAAAATTAAAAAAAAAAACTATTTTTTGTTATTAAGGACGGTTGAGTGAAAAAGAAAATCGAAGTGTTCCCCCCCAAATGGGGCGCCAATAATATTCTTGTGTGTTAGTTTCTTTATTCCACTTAGTAAACAAAAAAATATGTAGTTTATTTTGGAGCTAAAACAATTGACAGAAAATAGGTTTAAAAAAAAAACGCATTTGTTGACAGATGTCAAAAAAATTTATTCAATCGAATTTCTTTTTTAACAAGCTCTCCTTAAAGGTGCCACAAGTTTACATTCTCATGAAAAAAATGTTGGTAGGCCCCGGGCCTTCAGTGAGGGCCACCAAATGGGCCGCCAATAATGTCCTTGTGTGATATTTTTTTTATTCCGCTTAGTAAATAGAGAAATACGTAGTTTATTTTGAAGCTAAAACAATTGACAAAAAAATTGGTTTTAAATTTCGGACACATTGATTGACAGATGTCAAAAAAAACCAGTGCCACAAGTGATACCTTCTTATTTAAAATAAAAACAGTTGGTGAACCCTGGGCCTCCAGTTGGGGGCCCCAAATTTTTTTTATCAGCGGCGGAAATACCGTAAAAATTTATTAAAGATTCACTCTTTTAGCATTTTTTAAAACGTCTTCCCTAAAGCCGCTAGAAGCACCGTTCCATTTAAAGAATCCACCCTGTATATATATATATACTCGGGAACTAACAATTATCCACCCACAGCTTATACCAGTTGACCTACAAAAACAAATACTCATTGAGTTTGTAATTTGCTCACTAAGAAGGAGGAAAAAATACGGGTTGAAATTTTGAAATGATTTTCTGTATTTCAAAAAAAAATAGAGGTCTATAAATTAATAAAATAAGAAAATAACCGTTTTGGCATTTTTTAAATTTTTTACCGTATGTTAAGAAATAAGGGTGATTCTGAAGGTTGTGCCAATATCTCACAATTAGCATTTGGGTTTCTTTTCAAAAGTAAGTCGATAAGTGTTATACGATTTTTGTAAAATTTGGAGAGGGTGGGTGTAAATTATGTAAATTACCCTCTATCCGATAACTCTTCAAAATAAGGGTTTCGTGGTATCAAATTAAAGGAAATAGATTCTGGCATTTAAAATAGTGCCTTTTTTTAATTTTTTTTTTAAGTAATAATTTAGGGTGGGCAAAAGGTATTGAGTGATATGGTGTTAATCCGTCAAAATTTGTGGTACAATGTTTTAAGTGAAACACAGTCTGGTTTCTACAACTAAAAACTAGATTGTTGTAAGCATGATCTATGTATTTCTCCGATTACGTTTTAAAGTGAATTTTGGATTTTTGGGGTAAAAGATAACGAACTTTCGATCGGATTTCAAAAATAATGAAGTTGATAGCAACTTAATTGGAGGGGGGGAGAGGGTAACACCTAGGTATCTTCGATTTCATTTAAAATTGGTATACAGTGAAAGCTCTCATAAGCCGACAACGAGGTCAGTCAAGCCACCCCCCCCCCCCGAAAGATATTCGAGTAATTTTGAACCACACTCCTTCTTGTATTTTTTTTATATTCAAAACGGGGGGTGCAGCCGGACGTCAAGCTACACCCCCCTCATTTAAAGCGTAGAGAAAGATGAAAAGCAATTATCCACTGGTAACTCTGTTTTTTTAAAAAAATATGGTGGGCGGTGCAGGTTGACGTCAAGCCACACCCCCCTCAAAAAAATTTCAAACTTTGATATGCTTATAATTTTGAACTAATTTCGAACTAATTTTGTACAACTTTAAAAAAACATTAACAACCCTGGTGTGGTGTGATTTTTTATATTTATTCAAATTGCGAGATTAGCCAATTGAAATCCAGTCAGTTTGGCATAGAAATATACTAGGAACGACTAGAAATCACGTAAGAAAAGCTATTTCCATCTTTTTTAGACTTTTGGTACCTAATATGTGCAAGTGTAAAGCCAGTGTCGGTCCCAGCCATTTGAAAAGGGGGGGGGCGCTTTCGATACGAAAAAAAAATAGAATAAAAGCATTAGCTTTTATGAGAGCATTAGCATTAGCTTTTATTAGAAACAAAACTTAGTAACTACAAGCGAGAATTTGGTCTCAAATCTAGGGGGGGGGTACTCAGATTTGAAGTCGTTTATTTCATACATTTTTTATTTTAAAAAATGTTTAAGAAAATTACATTAAAACTGTAATTTTTGAGTCGAAATAAACTAAAATCGTAAATATTAACGGTATTATAGCGCCGCAGGCGAAAATATTTAAGAAAATTGCTCTAAAAAATCCGTTCTTTGATTTGAAATTAAACTAAAATTGTAAATATATCAATGGTTTCAAAGCGCAGCAGGAGAAAATTTTTAAGAAAATGACACTACAAATGCCATTTTTAACACAAAATTAAACTAATACCGTAAATATCAAAGGTGTTATAGCGCCAAAATTTATGCCCTACTTTTGATTTTCTAAATGTTTGCATAAAAAATTTAAAGGCAGAGTAGGGGGGTTAACTACTCCCCTATCCTCCTGAAATCCGCGCTTGAGTAACTACGCATAATTTTTTCAGTTCTAAAAAACATAGATAACAAACAAACCACAAGCAAAACCTAATAGCTAAATACTTTTTTTTGAGGTCTAAAAAGCTTTTTGTTGAAATATTACCTTTTATATCACATATCTCAAACATAAGATGCCCATCTCAAAAAAAGCTTCTTTCTACCGAGGCATTACTTACTGGCAAAGATCCAAGAATGTTCTAATCAACGGAAAAATATTGCCACACTTGTTCATTGCCTCTAAAACGTTATCAGGTATGTTTTGATTTAAGCTTTTGCCTACTTCTGACCAATATTGTTTTCAAACACTGACTTCTCCCAATAAAAGTTCAAGAATTTGTGTTTTGGATTAATAAAACAGTTTATAGTATTTAAAAACGACTTTAGTTAATTTTGCCTTGATTTTGGCTTCATGTTAAACTTGGTATGAATATGTTCAGGTCAAAAATACTTTTTTATGTCCGAATTGATTTTGTCTAAAACTTGTTTATAAATAGAAACTCTATAATACTGTTCTGTATTTTCAACGGTTTTCGGGGAAAGTTCGTCATGCGTTTGTATATTCTTGGTCTGACGGATTGGAGGTCAAACTGTCCCAAAATATTCTGGAGAGATTCTAGAATGTATTTAAAGGAACTTTCGCAATTTCTCGTTTTGACCTGGACAACGACGATTCCTATTTTTTTGTAGGCTAATGGGAGGGTATTTTATATGGGCATTGATAATATAATTTGGTTTCAAAAATATGGTCCGGTTAAGAGAGTTGTCCACTTAAAAGAGCTGTCCGTAATGGAAGCTTTTACTGTATAGAAGATTATGAATTTTTGATCAGATTTGATATATTATGAAGTTAAGAGCTCCTATCCATTGTGTAAAAGCGTATCATCTAAAGCATGCCCAATTTTGTTTAAAAAGTTTTAATAAAAATTTCGGAAAAACCGCAGGTAAAGCTGCGGATAATTAGCTAGTAAAAAATATAAATAATAATAAGTAAAAAATAAAAATTAAACGAAATAGACAGAAAAATATTTTCTAATTATGCTTTTTAGGACGACAAAGGACCACTCTCAACAGGAGTACGTCACCTTCCAAAGTGCAGACTTTTCAACAAACCTCTCGTACGTCAAAAATACTAATTTTAAAAATCAAGGCTGGCAAGTGAGCCTCAGATATTTTCTACCTGCGCTCGAAATGGGTAAAATCCCCCAAAACCATCTAATTTTAGAAACCCTGTACATCTTCTAGATAATGTTATAAGGTGATTTTGGGAAACACTTTCTGATGTCCATTTTTCGTAGCATTTAACCATGGATGAGGGCTTTATTTTAACTGACAAATCTTTAAACGTGCATTTTGGGATCAAATTTTGCTTTTAAACCTAACTATTTTAACATCTTTAGCATTCAAAAAAGAAGCTAAAAAATCCTTTAAATCAGTTACTTCAACCGAAAAGAAACTAAAAAGAAAAGATCAAAATATCTTGGGTGGAAATAACGAAAATTCCAACTTGGGTGAGAATCCCATAAGGAACACACCAAAGCGAAAAGAGAAATGACTACACGATGTTTCGCCCTGGGTAACCAGCAAGTTAGCTGATACGGATTCGTCCTGGCGTGTTAATATTTTCAGTATTAAATACTGGAAATATTAACACGCCAGGCATCGTTCCGCACTGGTACCTGATACGGATTCGTACTGACGTGTTAATATTTCCCGTATTAAATACTGGAAATATTAACACGCCAGGCCGAATCCGTATCAGGTAACTTGGATAAGTACCAGTGCGGAACGATGCCTATTTATGAGTGATTCAAGGAAATACTGGAAATATTAACACGCAAAGAAGAATCCGTATCAGTTAACTTGGATAAGTACCAGTGCGGAACGATGCCTATTTGTGATTGATTCAAGGTTGGAAATCAAAATGTATGATGGTGTTTAATGATGTATGGTGGAAGGTAACCAGTGAAACCATTGATGAGCCCACGCTGGTTACCCAGCGCTTTGGTCTTTTGTGTGTTCCTTGTGAGATGCTCATCCAAGTTTGAATTTTCGTTAGTTCCACCCAAGATTTTTTGATCTTTTCTTTTTATCTTTAGCAGTTATTATTTAATTATTTATATTATTTAATTTGTGGATTGCCTAAGAATTTCTGGAGAAAACTAAAGCACTTTACCTTTAAATAAAATTCGGAAAATAAACATCTGTTTTAAATCGTCGTGATTGATTTAAGACCTCGACAAATATTTAAATACCGCGAACTATATAAGCTTGTGCCAAATTTTCCAATAAGGCCTAACATCTAAGCAATTTTTGCAATGAAATAAAAACCACTAAACTGAAAAATAACGACAGGAATATCGGCAAACAAATTTGGCTACAAATGCTTTTGATCCTAGATTCGACTTGTTTTTATTAGTCCATAAATAGGTTACCCTTGCCAAAAAAAACAAATCCGCATCGAAAAATTAAAAGGTCTACGTATAAAAAATTTATAATTATATGTAGTTTTCACTCCAAGGCCAATAGAGGATAAAATTATATAGGGTGGGCATTCCGCAGTTTTTGAATTTCTTATAACTTTTAACTTGATTGCTCGATTTTAAAAATGTTTAGCGGTTTAAAAAGACAAAATGTGTAGTTTTCCCCCTTTCTCATTTTTTTTTTGGGAAAGGGGCACAGGAAATAAAAAATTGCAAAAGTTAATAGAAAAACACTTTTTTTCGATTCCGTGCCCAACCTAACCTAATACTAATTTCTAAACGTCTGTCACTTTTTTCTTCTGAGATACAGAAGATCCCTTCACCCTCTTCAAAATCGAATTACCCCTATTTCTGCACCCCTAGAGAAAATTTTGAAAAACGCCAAAACATTTGTTTACTTATTTATTAGTAGAACATACATAACAATTTGTAGATCTCTGCGACTTAGAAATGATATTTTCAAAAATCCTTTCTTAGCGAGCGCCTACGTCACGTGCGTTTATAGTTGATGTTGATTGTATTAGTACAGATGTTTAAATGTGCTGGAAGTTTGCAAGTGGTAAGCACTTTTCAAGATGAAAATACAAGTCCAAAGCATCATTTTTGTTATACTTACAAATACCCCGATTCTGATTGATTTTTAGTCGAAACGCGCAGGCAATAAAATTAAAGTTAAAGAAGGTTGGACTTTCGTTTCGCCATTGTATAAAGTACTTCTTTATACAATGGTTTCGCACTCACTTTTCCTGTTATTATACCGTTCTTGAGAATAGCTTAGATTTTAACTTTTTATTTATTAAAGAATTTTTTTTAAACAAATTTTGATGATAAAGGAGGCATTTAACGCCCGTGGCGTGGAAATAAAAACACGAGCCGCTAGGCGAGGGTTAGCAGGCGAAGGTGTTTACACGCTGAGGGTGTTAAACGGATTCTATGACTAAGATACATACAATGTTTTATGCACAATCGCATGATTTTTGGAAAAAAAAATATTTTAAAATATTTTTTTGTAATATTTTTTTTTGGTGTCAAAATCTCTCTAATATTTAGATAAATCACCAGTTGACAAACAGTTAAGTATTCGAAAGTGATCTGTTGTATGGTTATTTCTGTCATTCTCAATCAAGCAATCTGAGACACAAACAGTTGTTTTTACAAATAATAATTACAAATAATGTTGCGTTTTAGTCGCTTTTTTTACCGTTTTTATTGTAAAATATTATAGAATTTTAAGAAAAAGTGTAATCCCTAGAGATATACTGGAGGCCGCTGAAGAGGTGAAGACGAATCTTTTGCCTGCCAAATCAAGGAAACTATACGAAAAAACCTGTAAAGATTATGTTTTGTGGTGTACTGGTAAAAACATTCCGGAAAACAACCTAATAGTAAAAGACCTACTTGCATACTTCAACGAAACGTGTGAAACAACTCAAGCCGTCTTCCCTATGGAGTTATTATAGCATGTTGAAGACCACCATTAATCTAAATCATAATGTTGATATTAGTAAGTAGCCAAAACTTATAGCATTTCTGAAGCGTAAGAGCGAGGGCTATAAGCCGAAAAAAATCAAAAATTTTAAGCAAGGAAGAAATCGAAACATTTTTAATAAATGCTCCTGACGAAGTATTTGAAGAAGTTGCTTTAAATTTTGGAATATGTGGGGCGACCAGGTGCGAGGAACTATGCCACCTAGAGGTAGATGACATTCAGGACCGTCAAGAGTCTCTTTTAGGTACCATCAAAGAAACAAAAACGAACCTTGCCAAGCTTTATTGGGCTCTTCAGAAAATATCAAGGTTTGAGACCAACCATCGCAGAACATAAGCGATTTTTTGTGTACTATAAAAACAATAAATGCCCCAGGCAAGTTGGTGGTAAAAATACTTTTGGGGAGATGCCTAAAAAAATAGCCAAATTTTTGAATTTGCCTGATGCTGGACAATTTACAGGACATTGCTTGTAGCGGAAGGGTACATCGAACAAACCAGAAGTTCCAAACAAATAATTGCAAAAAAATTATTTAATTTTATAATAATTTTGATTATATAAAATGATTATAGATAAAACAGTAGAAAAATAAAAACAGCCGTCTTCATCTTGTTATGGCATTTATGAGACCACTCTTCCAGATCTTCCACACACAGTAACCACAGCTGAACCAAACGAAAATCGCTTAGCAGCATTGCCATTGCCAGTTCCATCGACAGTAGGGCGGTCGTTTTACAGTTCTTCCGAGGGCAACCCAAGTGCTAGAACTGGCCCTGTACACTAAACCAATATTGTTAAAAAGTTAAATAAGTTTACTTGACGAACTAATTTTTTTTTGAGGATTTCTTTTCTTTTATAACAAACTCATGAGAGACGTGCTAAGACCTGAAAAAGGACCCGAACTTATTTTATAATTTATTGCGTTTATATGCACCATAAAGCTCTTTTATATAAGGAAGGTTTTAAATAAAATCGCTTTCTCCGAGTGTTTATACGTCCCTCATTAAATGTCATTAAATATGTTAGTTTGAAAAAAAAAACAAATAAAACGACTAACTTAACAACAGATGTTTCGGAAAACCAGTGCTGAGTATTTCTAAAGGCGCAATTGCACAGACGAACATGCTCAAATAAAAGCTCGTGCAAAAGATCTAAAATTTTTTGTGTGAACATTTTTGTGAGCTTTTCTTTGAACATTTTGTTGCGGTAAATTTTTGAGCAAATTATTGCTATCTATTTTGGAAACATATTTTTAAAGATGAGAATAATAAAATTTCACATCAGTGATCAGTGATCTCAATTCTTTAAAAAAATGGAACACCAACTTTTATTTAAAATTTTTGTGAAAAAAAGCCGACGGCAGGCGAAACATTATTATTGGCTCTACTGTGAGTTTTTCAAATATCGGCAAAAAACCCAAAATTGCACTTTTAAGCGGTAATCCGCGTCTCACGACTATGAGGAGTGGTGGGGAGGGGATTTTTTTTAAACATATTTTTGCTACTTTACTTTACCCTTAGCTTTGATTGTTTTTTTTTAAATTCCTCACACCAGATTTACCTAGTTAGTTTAAGGCCCCAACGGTTGCTTAAAAAAGCAAAAGGTTCATGAAAATGCTGAAGATAGATATTTACTGTCAATTTAATGTAATAATCAAGGTCGATTACTGACACTGAACAAACAATATGCAAAGGAGCAACATTCCGATTCAGAAGTCTAGTCTATCACTGTTAAATTATATTTTTTTGGACAAGGGTCGGGTTCGTAGGATTGTAAAAGTGGGTAATAAACGGGTATTATTTAGACCGAACGTGCTTTTGTTCATATATTTGAGATTTAATAAAATGTATATAGGTTTTTAATTTGACTTAATTATTATTGTATTGTGTTTTAAACTACAAAGTAAAATAAAGAGATATTCTTTCAAACGTAAAATTTTATCATTACATTTTACAGGCAACAGCAATAAATAAGTGCCATTATTATTTTTTTATTCTCCTTTTTTTACAACCCCAAAAAAGTTACAAGTATACTGGCATATCCCCTATAAAAATCAGGTCAATCGAAGTTGCTTATGAGGTAAAATGTGAATTACGACATCAAATCTTTTTCCGTGGAAAAGCACTTAATTAAAAATATCTTGTTTTAAAACTTAGTCTTTCTATTTTCAGTTAAGTTCAATGAATTCCCATAAAACTATAAAATTTAAATTTGTAAGAAATTTCTATACCAACATATCTTCAAACAAATTTTGCTTAACATTCTCTCCAAAATTTACGTGTGTTTTTTTGTACGAGATTTTGCTCGAACATTTCTTTTTTTGCTCAAGAGGCTCGTGTAAATGTTTGTCGGCATTTCCACATCAAAAGAAAGTTTGTCTGTGTAAATGCGCCTTTAGGTTGGAAGAAACGCGCTAAAGCGTATTTAATAGGTTTATGATGACCCTAAAATTAGTTTTAAAGCGATAAACCGCTTTCTCAAATCGCTTTAAAATAAAGTCGATTAAGTGCTAAAAACGGTTTAAGCGGTGTTTATACGACAACATTTTCAAACCGTCCAAAAGCGCTTTAAGAGGCCCGTATAAACTAAGCAATTGTTTATCTTGTAAAGATTTTAAAAGCCTGTTTTTTCACTCTAAACAAGTCGGAGTTTTTTAGGAATTTGTTTGAGACTTATAGCACTTTGAATACTAAAAATTAAAGAAATAGTAGTTTTCAAAACTAGTGGCTAAAATAGTGCTTTTTTTACAAGCGTTGGTTTAAATAACGAGCGCAGCGAGGTATTTAAAAACGCGAGTAAAAAAAAGCACAGTTTAGCCGCGAGTTATTAACACTATTTTTTTTAATACCTTTATCAAGAAACACAGGAAAATACTTTTCAAAATCTCAAACGTAGAGCACTTCTCGCAACACACCATCTTTACACTATAAAAATTTTTGACAGTTTGGTATTTTGACGATGTTTTTAAATGATTTTTTCGTAAATCCTTGGTGAAAAAACGGAAATGGCTTAATTTTTAGAAAAGAATAATTACATTTTATCAATATTGCTTACTTTTCGCTATTTCTCTTTAATTTTGGGTAAAAAACGGACAGAAATCTTTTTTCGCACCCGTGATAATTTTTTTTTTTTTTGCATCGGTAACCAAAAAAGCCACCCATGCTTTTGTTATCTGCAGACAGTTCTAAAATCATGTTTTTGATAAGGGTATATTTTTTTATAGATTAAGAAAAATAAAAACACAAAGCATTTATTATAATCAACCTTAACAAAGAAAAGCGTATAATTAAATAAAAAATAAACCTATAAATAATTAACATAAAAAAGTCAGATGCACCCCTCAATTTAACGTTAAAAAATATCTTTTCACCCGCAACCCGAGTGTATGGGTTCAATCACCGAAGTTCTTTTTATAAATTTATTTTTTTGAATGTCTGAAATTATTTTTGTTTTGTTTCCACACTTGACGGGATAAAATAATAGTGGCTTACTAGTGCTATTTTTTTGTTTTTTAATGCTTGCCTGATTTTAATATCTGCTTGAATATAAGACAACCGGTTTTAGTTCCAGATACAAACTATTCCCATATAAACTACGGAACGTTCTATTATGTTCTTAAGCAACCCATGCCAAAGCAAACTGCTTTGTTGCAGCTCAGCCCATGTATGCCGTGAATGTTAGCATTTTTACCGCAGATGCAGGTATGATCTTCCTAAGGTCACCCAAGACGCATGCAAAACGGCAAAATTCCGAAAAAATGTCCATAAGATTTCCAGAGCTGCGGAAGCAAAGGATGAAGCCATATACTATCTAATTCTTAAAGAGCTCTAATTTTCTTTCTGGAAGAATTAATTTCACAGAATTTAACAAAGTGGCCTAAAAAGATCTTGCTCATGATATACCATAGGTATATCTATAAGCTTTCGTGAGTGCCTTAAATTCATTCATTATCTCCGAATCCAAATTAGGCAGTGACACAGGTTGACTGAGCAACCCACACACGCACTGGTTACAGTACCCGGAGTCCATTAAGGTACCTATAGTCCGTTAAAGAAGTGGTCCGGTTTTTCAATGAATGAATGAATGAATACAGAACATAATTTCTGCACAATTCTGTTCGTTAATGGTTGTGGCGTATCTGAACTGGTTCTGGTTATTTCATTTTTGCGTGAGAGTGTTTATCTGTTAGTAGTTAAATCGGGTTATTGCATACACAATATCGCTCGATTGACAATAAGTCGATTAATGAAGCCAAATATTTTTTTTTGCACCCGTGATAAAAAGTTTTTTTTGTTTGTTTGTGCCAACTTAAATTTTTAATTGACATTTTTTCGTTATTTGCGTGTAGTTAAACCCAACCAAATAGCTTTTGAAATTAACTCTGTGTTTTTTTTTTCTCAACCAGTCCCTTTTTAATAATATCTAGCGATTCCTTTATCGGGACATTGGTGTATAGACTTTCGACATCAAAACTGACAAGTCTATCCTCGGGTCCTAAAATAAAAGATTTAAGAATATTAACAAAATGGTTGGAATTTTCTACAAATGAAGCGGTCTTGCCTGCAAGAGGTTATATAATTTTCAAAAGGATGACGGTCTGCCAATGGGTTCATCATCGCTTTCGCCAGTGGTGGCCAATATTTCCATGTTCCATGAGTGGTTCGAATCACACGCGGTTGATACCGCAATATATAAACCTAAGCTCTGGCTGAGATATGTTGATGATACTTTTATTGTCTGGACCAGGAGTGACCAACAACTTTCAGCATTTCTTCTCCACCTAAATAACATAAGACCAACCAATAAATTCACAATGGAGTTGGAGCAAAATTGTCAAATTCCTTTTCTTGATGTACTTGTCAAACGGGTAGAAAGCGACATCGGAACAACAGTCTATCGTAAATCCACCCACACAGGACAATATTTAAATCAAGGTTCAAATCATTCTGCTACAACCAAACGAGGCATAATCAGAGCTTTGTAAAACAGAGCCGTTCAAATTTGTAACAATTCTCATGACTTGGAAATCGAAATAAGAAACACTAAAAAGGATCTGCAGCAGAATTGTTACAGCCTTAAACTTATAACATATACTATTTCTAAATTTCAACACACAGAACAGAGATTAGAAGACCAAAATCAGGCAAATGCATTCCTTACAATTCCATACGTTAAAGGAGTATCAGAGAAAAGTCGAAGAGTAGCAAAAAACTTTAATATTAAAGCAGCTTTTAAATCTAGTAATAAAATTCGAAAGCTTCTTAGTAAAACTTTTCTTAAAACACTATCTGTTAGGCTTAAGGAACATCAGACGAATACCCAAAAAGGTGAAACAACGAAATCAGGAATCGCCGAACATGCATGGTCAAAACAACACCGAATAAAGTGGGCAGAAGCAAAGGTTTTGCACAAGGAGTCACACTGGAAGAAACGAAAATTCCTTGAAGCTGCCTTTATTGGGCAGCAGTAAACCAAGTGTTGAAATTTCAAATATTTGGAAGCCCCTCCTTGGGTGGAGCCAACTTCTTAAACTTCAAGGTTGAGTGATTTCTCACAGTATATGAGTACGTAGGAGTTGATTGTAGTTTGCACCTGAAGACGATCAGAGATTGTACTGATCGAAACACATCATTGTCTCAAACTTTCAAACAAATGGTTTTTGCTCAGGAAAAATAAAGTAGGAATTTGTCCTAATATTATGTAAAAGTAAGTAAAAGTGACATTCAGAATTAATTTTGAGTATTTTTTTAGGACACGTGTGTGAATCTATCGAGCTTTCCGAATAAACAGGGTCTAATTGATACAAATAACGGAACTTCCTGTTAAATTGAAAGGACCCCACTCACTTAGCATTGCCACTGGCTTTCGGTTGGAATGGGCTGGGCGTTTGATATGTTGTAGATGCGCTCTCCCTGATCAATGTTTGGACCTCTTTTGGATCCGACCCACGGTTTCAGAGATATAGGTGTTGAAAGTTGGAGGTTTCAGATTTTAGGGATTTTTCTCTAAAATCAGTTTCTTGCCTATTTTGTTGTATTCGAGTAGCTAACTTGCTACACAGTACACCAGTTTTTAGGTAGAGAACCAGGCTATTGAATGCAGTTGAAAAAATTGACATATTTCATTTACGGCACTCTCAGTGGCGATACAAACTTGAAAAACGTAAAAACATTTTTTTCAAAATGCAATTTTTCGTAAAATTGCTGATTAAAAAAGAACAAATGGTGAAATATTTCTTATTTTTTTTTGCTATGTTATAGAAAAATCTTCAGAGAAAAAAAAAGCTAAGCTACATATGTATAAGCTCATGACACTTGGTAAAAAAGGCCCGAAAACCTGGAAAATGCTCGGGTTATTGTCCCCATTTCTACTATGTATATGTATATATATGTATGCCATGCTAGAGACCAGAAGGCTCAGCCGATTTTGACAAAAGTGGTACCCCTGGAGTGCTTTGAGTCTCTTAAGTTTTTGTTATTTTGATCACCAACCTATATATCAACAATTCACAGTCAAGTTAAATTTTAATTTTGTAGTGTTGACATTTCCTATACTAATTGACATAGAAACAACACGAAACAAATGCAACTCATATTCATTTATACCTATTTATAAAATGTACTGCATTAGGCTTAAAAACTGTATTTCTTTTTTGTTATCTTTTGTAAAATTTGGCCACTTAAAAATTCGGAATAATAGCTATTTTGATGGAACCAACACTACTTGTCTGGTATAAAGAAAAGAAAGCAGTATATAAAATAACAAATGCTAAATATATGAGTTCTATCTGGAATGACTTTAAAAATACTTCCAACTATAAAATTTTAAAAACCCGACCTCTTGCCTATATATCTCATTCTTAACAAACACTCCATCATTTCTATCCACTTTATCCACATTTATAAGGCACTCCTGATTCGATAAAACAACTTAAACTTGTTTTAACTTACTCTCTACGATAACTTTAAAGCCACTGCGGAGAGAGATGATATTTTATTACTTTAGAACTACTGCTACAATTGTATAACGTTAGACTCTTAGCCGTCGTTGTTGGACCGTTAAATGCAATTTAGAAGGTCCAAAAGCGAATTATTGCTCACTTACGGGAGGTTTATTTTAGTATATAACCGACACCTAAGTTTATCTATAAAAACGTTTAAAAAGTATAAAATATAAAGTATAATATGACATTTTTTTGGATTCGGCATCAAGTTACTCCACGTAATGCATTATTTGTTTGCCATCCAAGTACTACAGGCAGACTCACAATGACCCTCAAACAAGCATGAAGGTCACTGTGAAACCCCCAATACCGTACCATGACATCCAGATGTGCCACGTGGAGGCAGATGTCACAGACATTGTATTCCTATTTCGCAGTAGGCCATAGGGCAAGCTCTTTCTAAGACATAGCAATATCCACTGTTGATCTTACAGGACGAGAGCTCGTCGATCAACACTGACTGGGCACAATTGGTCGGACACACACTTGGCATACATCAGAGTAGCGTAGAATCCTGTCTCCCCAGCTTGCGGGTGGGTAAAGGGAGCGGCCATCATCTAGTTAGAGCGTTACCAGCTACGTGGAGCTCACACAGGAAAGAGTGGAAAAAATGACAGCACACTGGACTTTTAAGGAAGCCCAGAGGTAGAGTGGTAGTGCGCGAAGCCGAATAGGAGGATGAGGGTGAGAAAAGGGGTATGGAAGAAAGGGGCTATGAAGCGACCTAGTTTCCATACCTACCGTCCGCCCCTCTACTACTATTACTAGTACTAATAAACTTTGATCTACAAACAAGTCAGATATAGAATTTTGGCAATTAGTCCAACAAAATTAAAATAAAAGACAACAAAATTTTTAACAGCAGTTTGAAGACTGGAAATGATAAAGGGGCTTCTGAAAAATGAAAGGGGAACAACAATGGTATTATTGTAGTTTCCGGCAAAAATGAACGTCATAGCGTAAAAACTTCAATACAAAAGTTGTAGACTGTGCAAAGGTCTACAAATTTTGTAAATGTCACTTTTTAAGATAACCTTAAAATTTCAGAGAAAAATGCAAAAAATCGTAATATTTTTATGTTTTTGTTTTTTATTTTTCATTTCCCCAAAAATAATTGCATTTTCACGAAACTTGGCGAAAATATACCTATCTGTGTCCTTCATACCTAAAATTTTTTTTAGACAAAAAGGTTAAAAAACTTTTGAGATATTAATTTTTTTCTGTCGAAATCACTTTTTTTCAATTAAAAATTCTACTCAGGAAAATTCTCATAGTATTTTTTAACGTTGCTCATTTTTTTTGCTTTGACATATACTTTTTAGTGGGATAGTAAAAAATTATAGTTACAATTAGAAAACATGCTCAGAAATGCAAAAAAAAACACATAATGGCTTTTGCAACAACGAATTTTTCAGCAATTGTTGATAATATCCTTCGATTAAAAAAATATCAACAACCGATGACAACATCTATTTATACGGAAAAAAATACAAAGGAGACGGTATTTAATTTACTAAGTTTATACGTGCCTAAAACCGGTTTTATATCACGGTTGTATCTTTAAAACATAGATTTTTTTTTCGATACATCACCAACTACCATTTAACGTAAAAAGTAAAATCCCCTATGTAGCCCTTTTCTGGGGGGCTATTTTTGGAAAATATTCTGATAACCTTAAATAGCAACCCCCTATTTTGACTTCATATTTGCTTCCTAGCTAAAAATCTTTTTCCAACGGTACCTCATATCATAAGATTTACTTTACTAATTTTCGAGATATTGGCTTTCAAAATGTCAAAAATTCGATTTTTGAAGGTCCATATCTTAGAAACTAAAAACGATATCACTATTGTGTTTGTTATCGATTTTAAGGATATTTTAAGAGCAAATAAAACAAGATAACAGTTTGACGTTTGCATATTCTTATTTACAGTTTATTGATTTTCAGTGATTTTGACGATATTATTTCAAAAATATGAAGTAGAAGGTCCAATTGTCAAACTGTTGTCCTTTTTTATTTCCTCGTAAAAAAACCCTAAAATCAGTATTGAACGCAATAGAGATATTTTCTTTAGTTTCTAAGATATGGTCCTTAAAAAAATTAATTTTCAACATTTTAAAAGCCAATATCTCGAAAACTACTATGATATGGGGTACCATTGGAAAGAGAATTTCAGCGGGAGTTCAAATATGAAGTCAAAATAGAAAGTTGCTTTTTAAGATTTTCAGTATATTTTTCAAAAATAGCCCCCCAGAAAAGGGCTACATAGGGGATTTTACTTTTTACGTTAAATGGTAGTTGGCGATGGATCGAAAACAAAAATCTATGTTTTAAAGATTATATACTTTTTTTCTTAAAACCCCCCTCTAGACCAACTGTGATATAAGAACGGTTTTAAATAAAGTCGCTTTCTCCTTCATTAAAATCGTTCTCTAACAGCTGATCGATGTACTGTCAATCCTCTTACCTTACAGTTTTTCACAAATTAAAACATATATATTTTTTTATATTAACAAATCCTTATATTACATTTTTTTTAAACGCAAATAAAACAACTAAGTTAACAATTTTTTTCCGGTTTAAAATAAAATTGATTTAGTATTGAAAATTGTTCTAATGGTATGTTTAGAACAAGAATTTTTAAACCGTCCTTTGCTTAAAAGCGCTTTAAGAGTACCGCATAAACAAAGTAACTGTTTGACCTAAAACTTTATTTTTGTGAATTATTGCTATTAATATCTTATTTTGAATAGTAAAGTGTTATACATAAAAAAATTGTTTGTGGCACAATCTATTGGTGCATTTTTTACCTTATAGTTAAATTTGAATCTAAATTGTAATTATTATGTTTTCAAAAATAGTATATTTTTCAAAATTTTTACAATGGATATTTATATTATTGGTTCACGAAAAATTGTTAGGTAATCTATTAGAGTTTATGATCTATTATTTCCACGCATCAAATTGCTATTAAAATTTTTTAATTTTTTTCTCGCTAAATGAGTTAATCCTAACGATCTAAATTTATTAATCCATAATTAAAAGTTTGCCAAGCAATAAAATATTTGTTATTTTCATTTGTTTCACTAATTAAAATATCTGAACAACATCTCTTTTTTTATATGTTATTTTTAGCGAATGCGAAATTGACTATTTCAAAACAATATTTTGGTTTATATACTTTATTTAATATATAAAAACTTTTTTTTTTTTAATTCTCTGAACTTTTTGCATAATTCTATTCACTCTTGGCTTTTAGTCTCGGGTATAAAGCGCTCAGGAACCGTTTTCGCGCTGCACTAATTAGAGATGTTATCGGTGTCGCGAATTAGCATTTTGAAAAGGTTTGTTGAACACGCTTCTGGTGGTGTTTAAAGCGCTTTATCGTTTTAATGCGAATTTTTATCTCTTCTTTCTACTCCGCGCTGTAGGAATTTGTTACTTTGTAGTTTAAGTTCAGCGTCTTTGGAACGAAGTAGATCAGGAAAGTTTGCACTGAAGGAATTTACTTTTCTTGGATCAAAAATTTTTTTTTCTCCTTAAATCTCGTAAGATCATTCTTGAAATGAATGAAAGAAAATAGGTATTTATAAAAAAATGAAGACAACAAAACAAAGTTGTCAAATTTAGTTATTTTCCCACAATTAGGCACCTTTTGAAACAATGTTACGGTTTAACAATTTTTATAAATACTTTTATTCCGTTTAATCAAAAACAAAGTTTTTCCTTATTGGGAAGTCTAATTTTTCCAAATTTATAAACTAATAAACTTACTTCTTTCTAGTTGAAGAATTCGATCAAGTTTATAATTTTGTATAAGGTAACCATTAGAAATAATTGATCGAGGTATATCAGATTGGAATTTTCTTTTTAGTTCATTACGATCAGGGGGCCGATTGTACCAATTTATATATATTATTAATATAAATATTATTCTTATTATATTTTGAACCCCCTCTTAACTCGTTCGATCGAAAACAACTTTTTTTATACCTTTATCAAAAACATGATTGTAGTAACTGTTTAGTAAGTGTTTTGTGAATGTCCGGCCATTGCACGTCAGCGTCAACGTATCTTCGGTAAATCACAGATCAACGGACTGGATCTGAATGATGCTTCACCAAAGCAAATTGCGAGCCTCTTTAAGAGGCTGAATATTGTGTAGCAACAAAAAATGTTAAAAGTGAGCCACAATAGACGCAATAGTGGTCGCAGTGGACAGTGCCATACTGGCACACTCACAAACGAATCAATCAATCAACTGTCTGCAGATCAACATGGCTTTTTTCTTTACCGAGGCAAAAAAAAGGACTACATTAGCTACTAGCTGTGAAAACTACTATTAAATACAAAACTATTATTTTATTATGAGTGCTTTTAGATTTACTATACAAAAAAGCTAATTGTTATTGCAAATTTCAAAGTCAGACGTCAGGTTTGTATTTTTATATCAAACATCCTTTCCATTTTTAAATCGGCCTTTCCTTTCTGTTTTCAAAATTACCAAATACGTTCTTTCTATCGGTAGTGGTTCGTAAAAAAATTGTCAGAAACAATTTTAGTTTTAATCTTCCTTTAACATATTATGCGTATGGTAAGGTTTTTGAAGCAAATGCATATATTCGCATATGATTACTTTTGTGTGCTAAATAATAGGAAATTCTGACCTCTGTCTCTTTTTATACCGTGTGGAATGAGAGGCGAAAGACAAGCCGGAATGTGTCCACCGTGTTCGAATTCGACTGGTTTTGATCAATTTGACTCGAGTGGATGGAGGGCACTCGACCTGTTTCGCACGTAAAATAGGTTATTCTTTCACACAATACTCATGCATCAGCATGCAGCATCATAGGACTAGACGAAAATACTCGTATGCGAATAGTTTCGTATGGTTTCGAAAATCAGACCCCAGGCTAGTTATTCTTAAGATCATGGAAAAGAAAATAGTTCCCTACAAATGCGCGGTTTCCGTTGGTCGATGTCGGTGATTTTTATTTATTTCTCTCACTAAAGACCAGTAGAAACAAATTTCATCATGAAAAGTCATGTTATTAATATCATTTTCGGGGGAATCGGCGGTGTCGACCAATAGGATCTGTGGGTTTCAGGGATATAATTGTGTTCGCCCTCATTTATTTATCTGGACTTTTATCCAAACGACATATATAGATTACAAAAATCCTATTTTTAAAATTTTTGTCTGTCTGTCTCTTCCAGCATCTAGCAAAAACTGGACCGATTTTGATGAGACTATCAATGCTTCATTCCTTGGACTCCTGTGAGTCTATTCTTGAATTGAGAGAAAATCTGATCTTAGGGAATCAAATTCTCACGCTATTATCATCATATTGGTCCAAATCTTCGGTTTAAATCGGTTTCTCTCAATATTGCCCGATATTAATCGAAAGAAATTTTATTGGTCTTGACTAAGAGAGTTACTTTCGATTAATATCGGGCAAAAGTGAGAGAAACCGATTTAAACCGAAGATTTGGACCAATAAGATGAGTTGAGATTCAAGAATAGACCACTGGAGAGTACAAATGCTTTATTTCATTAAAATAGGTTTACGGGAACAAAAGTCATGACCATTCAAAGCAAGAAAAACGGAAAGAACCCGGTAAAACCGCAGGAGAAGCTGCGGAGTCTTCAGCTAGTCAAGAATTAGCGCCCAGGGGCTGGATTCTTGACCTGCGGACGCATATGAATGCACACACCATATAACTATGAGATAATATGGCGGCCCTCCCCTTGCTTTTTCCGAGAAAAATGCGTACCGATACTAACTCTTTCAATCAAGTTGGCCTGGAAAAACCCCACAGACGAGGAGTGTAATGGGCAGGCGCGTCGATTGCGTCAGAAGTGAAAGCAACTGACAACCATCTGACAGCAAAAATGTAGGTTTATTTTTAATATTTTTGTTTACTTTCGGAAAATCTATTAAAAGAGTGGACACGAGCGGAAAAAAAAATTGAAAAAGTATTGTCTAGTGTTTCCCGCGTAATAATAACGCAAGCAATTACAGAAAATACCGCCACAAAATTTGAAAACACAAAAACTCCACAGTAACATAAACAAAATGGCAAAAACATACCTCGTCAAAAATGTAAACTTTTCGACAATCCCTAGTTTTCTCAGGAAGTGGGTGCAGCACTTGGGGTCATGTCCTCGTGTAACGGGTTTACCTTGTGGATTGAAACCCTCGAGTAAGGTTAAGCTTGCGGTTGGAGATGTTTTATCCATATTATAATAAATAAATTCAATTAAATAAAATCAAAGTTTTCGGACAGATGATATTGTTTTCACTTTCACTCAAATTAATACCTTGTTATTAAATTATCGTAAGGTCACTATTACAGCAGGCGTGGATTTGTTAGTGCATGCGCAGTAGATTTTTGGTTTATGGCCTGGTTGTCCAAACATTTTCAAAGCCAACCGCGATTTTGAATTTTCTTCTTTGATTTTCAAAGTTATTTTCGGTACACATTTTGCAGCACTTGGGCCTTTATAGTAATCTCATAGTTATATGGCGCACACGGATTATAATTGTAATAATATTCTTGAACCAGGCAGCGGTCACCGATCACATTCACCCAAAAAACGTGCGAGCTTAATCGTTTGGACTGCGTCAGTCGAACAGCTTTATTTCGAGGGACGTGTGCCTATAAATAACTATTTTATATTCATTTATTCAGCTTATTTTTAATATTCTTTTACCGGAGTGAACGTTCGCGCTTGAGATTCAAGAATTCAGCCCCTGGGGGCTGATTCTTAAATTTAGTAGGAAAGGTGAAGCGAACGTTCTCGCTTGAGATTCAAGAATTCAGCCCCTGGGGGCTGATTCTTGAATTTCGTAGGAAAGGTCGTACGGGAACGCTCACATCCTTCGTTTCGACCAATAAGAAGGCTCAGACGCTGCCGAGCTTGCATGGCGCACGCGCCAAGCTGACCGGATTGTCGTTTTTCAAGAGCGCGACCAGGTTAACGGTCCGGGGGCAGGTGTATGAAAGTGTAGGAAACTTCCTTCGATACACGGCAATCGGGTGAGGTTTGGTCGTGGTCGGATAGATAACTCCCGTTGTCGTGCGATCTTTCCTAGGAAATTCAAGAATCAGCCCCTGGTCGTAATGCTGAAAAACAAAATGCTAGTCTGATATGCCGGAGATACACTTTTTTAAATAAGTAACCGTTAAATTTTCCTAGCCAAACTGTTACTTGAGGTTGGTAGACAATGTTAATATCACGTTGTGAAAAAGTAAAAAAATTGGTGCCAGAAAGCATGGATACTCCACCATACAATCAATTATTTTATATTCAAAGAAAATGAAAATATCTCGAAAACTGTAGCTTTGAAAGATTTGAACCTTACAACAAAATTTTTAGGTAATATTGACAAAAGCAAAATCTGAAAACCGCATATCAATAGGTGCTTTACTTCTAAAGTTATGATTTTTTTTAATATATTTTAACGTTTTTTTAAATAACTCTGAAACTAAAACTCCCACGAATTTGGACTTTATAACAAAATTTGTAGTCCATATTCATGAAAACTTAAATTTGAAACCCGTATATCGCTACTTGCTTTTGTTCCAAAGCTTTTTTTTTTTCATCGATTAAAGTGTTTTGGAACCTTAGTAATTTCACGATTTTACTAGTCCCACCTACCATATTGGTATGTTGGACTAAAACAAGGAAAGTTTGAAACTTTCTACTCTTATTTCCTAGTTTACTTTGGCTCGCACTTCCTGTAATAGAGTAGCCCTCGAAACGTTTTCCCAATTAAACTCATTGTAAAGAGCTACTTGCAGCGCTCGTCTAGCCGGGTCCTTCTTAAAAAGACGTTTATATCCAGCTTTATTGGCACCCCGTCGACTTTCAAATAGACCCAAATGGTTTCTGGCTCTCAGTTTGATCTCATTTTGGAGAGAATATTAAGTGGTTAATAGGTTTCCTAAGCGCTAATCTAGTAAAGACTGATGATTAAAAAAAGGAAGTGAAAGAGAACCTGATGGCTTTAGAAAATTGGACATTTGTCACGCATGACTTTTTCTTTTTTTTATTTGAGTTTTAAATCTTTCCAAGTAGGATCCACATAGCCTTAAATGTATGTATGTCAGTGTCACTGCAAGTTTTTTAATCGATACATGATGTTAAGATTAGACATAATTTTTTCTTCTGTCAGTGATCTAATCTCAGAAAATATCAAAGTGACGTTCAAAACGGGTCTTGTCATATCCATACTTTAAATATCAGAATTGGCTGAACTTTGAATAGAAGGTACATTTTGTAAAAACTAAGTCACGGCTCGGATCACTTTTTTTAATTTTTTGTTGAATAAGCTAAAATTTCTTACTAACTCCACCAATTTATTTTTTTTTGAATTTAACAGGGAAATGATTCTTTTTATTTTTATCATACTTACGTATAACCATTGTATATCGTAAATTTAATATGACAAATAAATTAATCTAATCAAATTCGAAATTTTCAAACATTTGAATAGGTGGCCTTAGAAGAAATTTTAGCTCATTCTGCAAAAAATCAAAGAAGTGCTCGGAGCGTGTCATAGTTTTTACAAAATTCTAATGTTTATTTGACTCCAAAGAGTATGGATGTCACATGACCCATTTTGAACGTTACTTCGACATTTTCTGAGCTAAGGTCACTGACCAAAAAAAGGATCTCTACTATTAAAGAGCTTTTCACCACTGTACTGCGTAAGAAGGTAATAAATGGTACCAAGATTTTGGATAATTTGTTGAAGTTTTGAAGAAATACTAATAAATTATTTTGCAATTGTGGGACCTTTTGGAATCATTTTTAGGACAGAAATGGTTGGATTAAAAGTTGTAAAAATATTAATTTTTTGTATTTTGGTAACGTTTTATTTTTCATTTAGATTTTCCTAAGAAAGTGATATATATTTGAAAAAGTTGTAAAGTAACTGATTTGAAAGCTCTCCTTGATGGTTTGTTTTTCCTGTAATTTTAAACTGTTGTAAATTGCAAAACAATGCCATTTTATTTAATAACTAACAATTGATAATTTTTAAAATAGAGGATTTCTCATCATTCCGGCTTCTTGGTTACTTGCCCTGAGCTTGAGTGTGGTGGGATACTTGACATTTTTGCTACTTTTGACGTTGCCCTTTTGATATTAACTCTGATTAAAACTTTTCAAAAGTGAGAGGTATAATAAATTGGCATAAACTTGAACTTGTTAACAAATTAATTATTTTTAAAATTTGTTAGGAACGAAGTAAAAATTATTTTCAATTAAGCCAGATAAAAAAAAGAGAAGACGCGTTGACAGCCTTTAATTAAATCACCATTTCCTTGAGGTTAGCTTACCTGAAACCACAAAGTAAATAATTAATAAAGGTTTTAAAACTCAACTGCGAAATGCAATTTGATGAAAAGGTTTGGATGTCTAAAAATATCCGCTTAGTATTATCATTAATCAACGATAAGATTGAAGAACGCAGGAAATTCACAATTTTTAGAAAAGTAAAAAATATAAAAACTTGGGACGTACGATATATTTGATGCAGATTATACTAGTCAGATGTAATACAAAGAGTTCAACAAGGAAATAATGCAAACATTCCGAACATCATCAAAAAAACGCGACAAAAGAAAAACGGTAAAAAAGCAAATTAGACGCTAACACAACTAGACATTTCCGGAAAAAATCACGCCAACTCACTCCAATTCAATCTTAGGTTCAATAAAGCCCTACATAAAAATCAATCATGTCCATCAATTGACCATTTTCCAAGTTTGACAGGAGGGGTACCAAAAAGGTTTGTCATCAAACTAAAAGAAAATGAGCAACAAAAAAAAACAAAATTGACAGGTAAATTTTGGCGGCAACCCTGACTTTCGACATTTATTTGAATAAAGGGTATCTAGTATTTAAAATGATAGGAACCCCCAACCAAAACAGTAAATCCATGAGGCATAAGTTATACATGACATCAGTGGCCGCTCGTGATCTATGAAGAGGAGGTTCACAAATTTGAAAAATTGACAGTGCATTTTTTTTGTAGGTTGCACGACTGAAAGTCCTGTCCATTTTAAATTTTCTGTTGAAGTCCCTAGATTTGCCATTAGTGGTTTGCGCCAAGTCAATTTCGGGTTTAGGTCTACCGGCATTTTTTATGTCAATGTTTTGCTCCATAATCAAATAGCTAAAATGATTTTTTAATTACTCCCCAATGAGCATTTTTGTCTATACAGAAGTTACAGCAAATAATATAAAACCTTCATAAAATAACCAAAAGTTATATTATTTAGTGTTGGTGATAATTTTATAACTCTAATATATCTCTTAAATGAGTAAAAAAGACTTGAAAAACAACTGACCAACACCAGCTTATAAAAATTTATGGTACATAGTATTGGATAGAAAAAGAACATATAGATTTTATAAAACTTCGTTATGAACCCTCAAGTCTAGATATTATTATAAAAAGGTTTTACAACTGTTCTAACAATACTACATAACAAATTAAAGGTTTTTATCGATTTAGAAATATAAATTTTCCATCTTTCTTCCCTTTGCATCTTATGTATTATTCTTTTTCTTTTTAAAATAAAAATTAAAATGGAAGTGAGATAAGTTGAAGCAGGAATATGAATATTTATATACTATAGGTTAAATAAAAGCTGTTTTCCCAGTCATCCTACTCTAATAATCAGCTGCGGTCTCGTGTGTACTGTATAGTTTTTGAATACACTCACAAAATTTTCAGAAAACGGGGAAAAAATATTCATTTAAATAATACTTTTTTTTCACATATGTTTTTTGCTTTCTGGGAGAAATATTGAATTTTGTATTTTATTCTTAACCCTAAACAAGCAATATTTCGATTAAAGCACATGTTGAAACCCCATAAATAACGTTTTTATTTTGGTCAAAAACCTATTGTTGGAATCCAAAATGTCGAAAATTTACAACAATTCTATAAAAAAAAAACCATACAATTATACCACTGTTTACCTCTTTCAACACTATTTCATCAACGTTTTAAAACATGACACTGAAGGTCCGTTTCTGCGAGCTTAACATAGTTACCATTGTTCTCTTTCCAGCATACTACACATACCAGGAAAAATACCCGCCTGCACACCCTTCAACCCCGCATAACTGTCAGAGGTAACTATCTCAAGAAGATAGTTAGATAGAGGGGTCGAAGGGTGTACAGGCAGGTATTTCCCTGGTATGTTGGATCTCTCTCAGACGAATGCATTTAGAAAAAGAGGATAATAGTAACTATGTCAAACTCGCAGAAACGGACCTTGAGGCTGCGTTCCGTCGCGTCGTAAGGTGATGTGTTCACAATTGCCGCCAACCAGCCGTGCGCACTGTATGCACTCGAAGTTTCACGGTGCATTTTTGGGAACTTAACACGGTTACTATATTGTTCCCTTTTTCTAAAACCCGGTTCCCATCTATGGGTTTCTTATGCGTGGGCTCCCCGAATCAAAACACGGATCACGTAGTCTAATCGAGATTTGCCTATACAAGTTCATGTCGGTCCACGTGATGAGTTTTTTGAGTCAGGGTGGCCGCGCATGGGAAACGCTGGTCGGAATCGGGTGTAGAATGCATTCGATCCCGATATCTGTCATCTAAAACTATCTCAAGAAGATTTGGATCTCTTATGTCTCTCCTCAGATTGATGTAATTAAAACCAGATAGTGATAATGATATGGTATCTCGCAAAAACGCGCCTTTTGATGTCGCAAAAACGCACCTTTTGAGGTCACAAAATTAACCTAAAAAATCTTGTTTGTTTTGTTATAAATTAAAATTGTTTTTTGTTGTAAAAACAGTGGTATTATAACCACTATACAAAGAAATTAATAAAAACATTATAGAAAGAATGGGCAAAAAAGGTTTATGAATGAGTTCATAAGAATATTACAGGCACCAATTTATATAAAAGTGTCTCTTTGTTGTTGGTTAATTAAGTTTTTATAAGTGAGTTGATAGCAACATTTTAAAAACCAATCTATATATCTTTAATTGATAGTTACTTACGGTTTTATAGATGGGTTAACAGAAAGATTTCAAAAACCAATTTATATAACTTTTGTCACTGATGACTTATATTTTTATAAATATGTGGGTGGAAACATTGTTAACACCAATTTATATAACATTTGTTACCGATGACTTTAATTTTTATAAAGATGTCCGTGGAAATATTGTTAACACCAGTTTTATGTTACCTTAGGGTACCATGAATTTAGAACCTTTAATAAAACAAATATACAAACTCAATTCCTGTAGGAAACCTCTAAATACCCTAGGGCGTTAATGGAACCCTCTTTATAATAATTATATAAATTTTTGTCACCAGAGGTTTCTGAAAATGCTCATTGGGTCTACCGTGAAAATGTTCATTATAAGAATTTTTAAAATAATACAACTTTGCCCCACTCTTCGACCTGTGATGACACAAAGATAGCAGCTGATTTTTGTCGGCCATTTAAAAACTGTAAGAAAGTTTGACAAATTAAATTAAATTTTCGGAAATTTCTTTTTTTTTGTGTAAATTATTAATGCCAGGGCTATTTTTGGTTTTTATCTTTTTTTATAACTTTTTGTGAACAAGTAAACAAAATTTATTTTTGACCTGCATGAGTTGATCTTGCAGTAAATAGAAATTAAGATCAATAGTTGGTAATCGATTCCGTCAAGAAACCCATCGAATGAGTTGGGGTTAGTTCGAACTCGTCGTTCAGAAGTTAGGTTATGTAGTTGTTATTTTTCCTGTTTTGAAAGCTATTTTTTTGTATTTGTGTTTTGCCAGGGATTTTTGGCAGAGTGATTATTTTATTACTCCAGAAGCCAGAATTGTTGTGGATACAAAAATCTGATTGCAAATTTAAAACTATAAGGTACCTTGTTTTTCATCAATGATGAAGCCTTTTCACTAAAAAAATGCATAAATGCAGCTACTTACGATAAAAATAATGTAAATGATATCTTTGGGTACTTAATTTAAACTAATAAAAGAAAAGAAATGATGAACAAATACAATTTTTATTACAAACACTTCTGCAAAAATAACATAACCCCAAATGTCACCAACAAAAATCAATAAAAAGAGCAGGCTGATATCTTTGTGTCGTCATCAGGTGGGCGGAGCAAAAAAATTACTAGACTGTGTTTATTCAAGGGACCGTGCGACTGTTACGCGTCATCAAGCAGAAGTTCATTTAATTCGGCGGCAGCTGGTTAGCAGAAACTGCGATGAATAGACGTACGGCGGACGCGGCAATGAGAGCGCGGGAGATGGAAAGACATCTGGCTGTGTTAAATTATAAATACTCATCTAATTTTGACGCGGTGCCGTAATAAAATCAGCGCTAGGAGTTTCGGAAACATTACAAAGAATAATATAAATCAGATATTTTATTATTACTTCATTATTCTGTGTGAGGGTGTACGCGGATTAAAACCAAAACACATATTAACATACAATTTACTAGTGGGTTTAAAAAAAATTGTTGGGTGCTTTTATTAAAATGCTGAAGTAGAAATTTTATTAATGCACTTTGATTCTTTGCTTAAAGGCGCATTTACACAAATGCCGACAAACATTTACACGAGACTCTTGAGCAAAACGTTCAAAAAAACACACGTAAATTTTGGAGAGAATGTTAAGCAAAATTTGTTGGGAAATGGGGGTATAAAAATTTCTTTACAAATTCAAAATATATATTGTTATCGGAATTCATTGAATTTAACTGAAAATAGAAAAACAAAGTTTTGAAATAAGGTATTTTTAATCAAGTGCTTTCCGACGGAAATTCACATTTTACCTCATAAGCAACTTCGATTGATTTGATTTTTATGGGGGATATGCCAGTATACTTGTAACTTTTTTGGGGTTGTAAAAAAAAACGAGAATAAAAAAATGCCTGTAAAATATAATGATAAAGATTTACGTTTAAAAGAATATCCCTTTATTTTACTTCCTAGTTTAGCCTTTTAGAATAATAATTAAGTAAAATTAAAAAACCTGTATACATTTTATTAAATCTCATATATATGAACAAAGCACGTTCGGTTTAAATAATACCCGTTTATTACCCACTTTTACAACCCTACGAACCCGACCCTTGTCTAAAAAATATAATTTAGCAGTAATTTAGTAGACTGTGTCGCCGATCTATCATCCCGTGTTTCGGATTTCGCAGGTAGTAGGCCGGCCACCCTTTTGAATCGCAATGTTGCCCTTTGCATATTGTTGGTTCAGTAATCGACCTTGATTATTACATTAAATTGACAGCAAATATCTATATCTTTAGCATTTTCATGAACGTTTTGCTTTTTTAAGCAACCCTTGGGACCTTAAACTAACTAGGTAAATCTGGTGTGAGGAATTAAAAAACAACAAAAAAAAACTAAAGGTAAAGTAAAGTTATAAAAATATGTTTGATTACCGCTTAAAAGTGCAATTTTTGAGTTTTTTGCCGATATTTGAAAAACTCAAAATTTTTTTTGAAAAGAAAAATTTTCCTGGGTTTTTTTTGACTTTCAGAAAAAAACCCTTGAAAATAAAAAAAACTCGCAAGAAAATTCAAAAAAAAACCCCGGACAAAAAAATCCGGGAAAAACCGTAAGAAAAAAATATTATAAGTAATCCTAATCCATGTAACAAAACTGATAGTAGAGCCAATAATAATGTTTCGCTTGCCGTCGGCTTTTTTCACAAAAATTTTAAATAAAAGTTGGAGTTCCATTCCATCTCATCTTTAAAAATATCTTTCCAAAATACTCTACTATCAGTTTTGTCACATGGATTATAATCCTAATCCATGTAACAAAACTGATAGTAGAGCCAATAATAATGTTTCGCTTGCCGTCGGCTTTTTTCACAAAAATTTTAAATAAAAGTTGGAGTTCTATTTTTTTAAAGAATTGAGATCACTGATCACTGATGTGAAATTTTATTTTTTCTCATCTTTAAAAATATGTTTCCAAAATACTCTACTATCAGTTTTGTCACATGGATTAGAGTTACTTACAATATTTTTTTCTTATGGTTTTTCCCGGATTTTTTTTCCCGGTTTTTTTTTGGGAAAACCCAGGAAAATTTTTCTTCTCCAAAAAAATTTTGGGTTTTTCAAATATCGGCAAAAAACTCAAAAATTGCAGTTTTAAGCGGTAATCCGCGCCTCACAACTATGAGGAGTGGTGGGGAGGGGGATTGGGAACATATTTTTGTAACTTTACTTTACCTTTAGCTTTTATTGTTGTTTTTTAATTCCTCACACCAGATTTACCTAGTTAGTTTAAGGTTCCAAGGGTTGCTTAAAAAAGCAAAAGGTTCATGAAAATGCTGAAGATATAGATATTTACTGTCAATTTAATGTAATAACAGCAATAAATAGGTGCCAATTATTATTTTTTAATTCTCGTTTTTTTGCAACTCCAAAAAAGTTACAAGTATACTGGCATATCCCCTATAAAAATCAGGTCAATCGAAGTTGCTTATGAGGTAAAATGTGAATTTCGACATCAAATAGTTTTTCCGTCGGAAAGCACTTAATTAAAAATACCTTGTTTTAAAACTTAGTCTTTCTATTTTCAGTTAAGTTCAATGAATTCCCATAAAACCATAAAATTTAAATTTGTAAGAAATTTCTATACCAACATTTCTTCAAACAAATTTTGCTTAACATTCTCTCCAAAATTTCCGAGTCTTTTTGTACGAGATTTTGCTCGAACTTTTTTTTGAACATTTTGCTCAAGAGGCTCGTGTAAATGTTTGTCGGCATTTCAACATCAAAGGAAAGTTTGTCTGTGTAAATGCGCCTTAACGTTATTCAGTTTCGTTTTAATTCTAGCTAGCCTCATATAATCATCAAGTGAGTTATTTAAGGACATTGAGAGATTGAGAGAATCGTAGGCATAATTCATACCCGATGACATTTTGGGGGTTGTCGTGCATGCTGTAGTTTAAATGCATGCCGCGGCGAACGGATAACGGCGACGTTCACGAAGTGCATTTACATCTTTCCGAGATAGCTTCGGATCAGCGGGAGCAATCTCTCTCTCTCAGATCGTATCACAAGAGGTCCTGCATGATTTAGAACTACTACATATTTCACTTACTGCGATCCAGGAAGTCTATCCCTAAACTTGGAAACCATTAAATCAAATTAATCTATTTATATATTTTTTTGCAAATTTGAAAGAATGTGTCTTTTATTTTGTAACGTTCTCAAGTTCAGACTTACTAGTTATAAAAGATATTTCGCATTTATTAAAGTTAAGTTAAATACCAATTTTTTCGAATAACGAAAGAGAATTTTGATCAAACTTACTTGTTATAAAAGAAATTTCGCATTTATTAAAGTTAAGTTAAGGACCAGTGTTTTTGCTAATGAAATAATATTTTTAAAATCTTCTAAAATTATTTCTGCATCTCCGGAAATCCAAAGTCCAGCTCCAGCGACTATACGAACATAGGGCAAAAAAGTCCTTTTTTATGGTCATCATTGTTTTTTGGGGTTTGGTTAGATAGGTATGTTAGTTAGTGGTGACCTGACCCTCCCCACTAACCAAACAGTTTCGACCTACATACGTTCGTAGTTGCTTGAGCCGTTGATGGTGACTAACAGATACTACCTGATACAACTAATTTATTTTGGAAAAGTTATTTGTTATACAAATCCTTAATTCTAAAAAACAAAAAAATATATTCAGTATTAACATTCCAATATTATTATAGCATTAAAACAACTTTTTTTTCTTTTTTGCGTTGCAAACCTATCTAAGATAGCTTCTAAATCCAAGTTATATAAACGATATATATACAAAATTGCTTCTCCTACCGTGGACCGAAGATAAGTTTTCACAAGTCTTAAAGTGGAGAAACTCCTTTCGACGGTAGCAACCGAAACAGGACGAGAAGAACCAATTTTTGATGCGTTGTAGATATTGGGGTAATCATGTTTACTACACAGTGTGAACGCTTTTAAGGCATCAACGCATTTACTATTTCAAGTTTCGTTTTTCAACAATGTTAACTCTCCCATTAACACCAAATTTTTCTATAATTTTTGTTACCTACCATATCTGATATTTTTTCTGCGTCGCGTCTTTGAAGGGTTGTTAGAATGCATAAATTTACTAGAGAGATATCTTGGATCGCCACCTGTATGCAATTCAAATATGATATTTGGGAGACAGTTGCATGAAGGCTGCAAATTACGATATTTAGGTGATTTGTCACAAAATATTGTGAACCCGATTAAGCTACCTAATGTATTTTTTTAGGCAAGAGAAATACTTTAATATTAAAACATATTTTCTTATGATCTCCTTTAAGTTACCCAAGTCAAACTATTTTTCTTACCTACAAATAATTGCAATTATAGTATTATGGCTCAAAAATGATTATCCCCCGTATAAAAACTAGGCATCCGCCAATAATAGCCAAAATAGACGCTTGCGTACAGCTTGTGTTCTGTTTACCAATTTTAGCCACTTTTTTTCATTTATTCTATTTTCTTAATTGGATCATAACAGTGGCTATTTTTCTCGCTTTGATAGCGGTTATCTCAGAAACTGGTCATAGAAACGAAATAAAAATTACCCATTTTCTTAACTAGCACTAAAACATATTAAAAAATAGTTGAAATCGACAAAGATATGTTTTATAGGAGTGTCCAGTGCGTGGTTCTTTAATGTTCTTAAAACTTTGATATTGTTCAGGAGGGGGGGGGGGCGCGCGCCCCCCGCGCCTCCACCCCTGCATCCGCCACTGCTAGGTACCATAAAAGCAAAAAAGAGGAGGGCCCAACGAGACTTGCTGGATACCTCTCGGGGAAAGAATAATATGCTCTCCGAAGGATAGAAGAGACGGGTTTTTTATAGCATTGAAAATTAAAATTCTATTGTTCAACTGAATTAAAAGCATTCTTATTGATGTGTATACTTCAAAAAGCGGTGAGTTGTATGGGCGGCAGCTTTTGCTCCATATATGGTCCTACTGGAAAGGACAAAACATTATTCCTAATGTATCGTACCGTCTAGAGCAAATAATTTTTGTAACCAAATGTCTTGGTGACAAACCCCACAAAAAATTAGGAGAATCTTTTCTTTCACTAGGCTTTTAATTGCATGATTATCTTTGCTGACTTTAAGCTTTTAATTACATGATTTGTAAGTGTAGAAACTGACAAATTTTACACAAGTGCAAAAACACTCGAGGGTTAGAAAGTGACTTTCTCCCGAGTTATGTATGTTATTTTTCCTACGAACACTTAAGATTTACACTCATTTCTATAATTATTCGTCTGTTATTTTGAAACTAATTTTCCATACACGTTTGGAAGGAGAACTTTGCAACACATGTACGGAAAAGTAATTATGGGCAGTTAAAAACTCTATCTACCTTAACAACATACTTTTCCACATATGTGCGGAAAATTACTTTTTCTACGACCACACACGAAAGTGACCAAATCTGCACTCAATAACGCCTAAGAAAGTTTTATGTTTCAAACGTATATCAATTTTATTTTCGTCTCTAGAGACGAAAATGTTTTCATCTCTAGTGACGAAAATGAATGACAGCAAACCATCCAACCAGCAAACAATGTACCCACATAACATTGGAGGAATATTCATCTTATAGGAATATGCCCTCAAAGTGACGGGAATATTGCAGATCTATTTTTTGTTGAATATTCTTTAAGAGTTTGTGATAGTTTTCTTTGATAATAAGATAATAATATGCCCATGAAAACCTGATAATTAAATTATTTTTATTAATATTTCCAATTTTTTGTCAGGATTTTGGCATGTTTTCTGAAAATATTACTATCTTGTGAAAAGAACGCGATTTACATGATTTATAATTATAATTTAGTTTAATGTCATGTAGTCGGCAATATTATTATATATGTAAGACAGCAAAAAGTTATTCAGTTAAACTTTTGATTACTAATCTCAGTAGTAGAGAAGGGGCGGCGCGAAGCCTGGAAAGTAGGCCTCCCTGGGCCCTTTTTGCCCTACCCCGAGCCTGCCCCTAATCCACCGCCTGCACCACTGGTCTGGCAGTCTGCTCATCTGGTTTCACTGTTCTTTTTGCAAAGTCCAGTATTTTGTCCCATTTGAGAGTGTGCAGGTCCTCCTCATCCAAGGTCGGGAAACCGAATACCTGGTATCTCGTCCTCTGGTATACCTCGCAGTTCGCTATAACGTGTCGATATGTCTCTTCTGCCCGTCCGCAGGCCCGGCAGGTCGAGTCATTCTCCACCGCGATCCGGGTGATGTCCGGTTGTGACCTGTTATGATACCTGTCAGCAGACCAGCGTCCCTTTGCGATCTCCCCAGAAGCCATTTTTGTCTGGCTACATCTGGGCCCTTCACGAAGTTCTTGGTCTGTCTGCATCCTGTTCCTCCTCTCCAAGAGGTCGTCATCGTTGGCCCATTTATTGAGTCGACTTTGCAATTGCCTCTTGGTTGTTTCTAGGAGTGGTTCCGGCCCTACATACTGGGTGCTTGCCCCGATTCTGGCGAGCTTGTCGGTCATCTCATTACCCGGCACCCCCATATGTCCCGGTTCCTACATAAGTGTCACTTGTTTGCTCTTTCCCAAGGATTCTAGTACATCCGCACATTCCTCCACAGGGTGTTGTTGATCTTGGGCGCCCTTAGTGCCTTTAGGGCTGATTGGCTGTCGGAGCATATATAAACATGCTCCTCCCTACCGTTCTTTATTTCTTCCATGGTTGCAGCCATTATTATGGCATACACCTCTGCCTGAAAGACCGTGGCTTGCTCTGCGAGCGGGTAGCTCTTTCGAACCTCCTGGTCTTCCACATAAACCCCCGATCCTGTGGTTTGCCTCTCCGACAGTTTGGACCCGTCGGTGTAGCAAATCACGGCGTTCTCCTCAAACTGTTCGCGGAGGTTTTCACTCTGCCATAGTTCCCTGTCTGGAATGACTACTTTGTACCTCTCGGCGATTTGGGCAATCCTTAGATGCCCCGCAGCTTCCCCTCTTCCTCTTCATTGACCTGTATCTCTCAGCCGGAGGTGGATCACCATCACTTCTTTTCTGATCCAGATCGGAAGCGGCGGCAGTCCCAGAATGGTTTCGAGTGCCTGTATAGGTGCCGTCCTCATAGCGCCGGTTATTCTTCTCCATATGGTTCCCTGTCGGCTCCTAAGCTTGAGGGTAGTAGTGACCTTCTCCACTGCTGGCCACCAGACTATGGATCAGTACTGGATCCTTGGTCTTAGTACTACCGTGTACATCCAGTGGAGGTTTCTGGGGCTCAAACCCCAGGTGCGGCCAACCACTCGACGCAGTTGCCACATCGTTGCCTGCACTTTATTGGTCAATTTCTCAACGTGTGGTGTCCAGGTGAGCCCCTTGTCTAGGGTGAGCCCTAGGTACTTCAGTTCTGAAACCAAAGTCAGTTCTCCCGTACATCTTGGGTGCTCTGAATCCCTCCATTTTCCTGTTTCTTGTGAACAGGATCATCTCTGTCTTTCCTGGATTGACAGAGAGACCGTTTTGTTGACACCAGTCTTCTATGATTCGTACCGCCCTTTGCATTCTGTTACAGACGGTGTTTAGGTGGTGGCCTACCACCTCCACGACACCGTCGTCGGCGTATGCGTGGGTGTCGAATCCTTCCTCTGTTAGGCGTTGTAGGAGAGTATCCACACCACAGGTGTGGGGATAAGCAGCTACCCTGTGGGCAGCCTCCCGTTGCCTCTATGTTGACCCTGGACTCCCCTAGATTGGCCTGGATCTTTCTCTCTGTTAGTGCAGATTTTACCCATTCGGATATAAGAGACTCGGCTCCCCTTCTCTGCAGGGCTGTTGTTATTACCTGCACTTTCGCCTTGTCGAAAGCTCCTTCGACATCAAAGAATACTGCCAAGGCGTACTGTTTGAATTGAAGGGCTTTTTCTGCCTTATGCACTACTGCGTGTGGGACCGTGTCGGTAGATTTTCCCTCCACGTATGCATGTTGGTTTCTGTGGAAAGGTTGGTTGGTTAGGACTGCCCCTAGTAGGTGTCTGTCCACCATTCTTTCCAATGCTTTCATCAAAAAAGATGTTAGACTAATGGGTCTGAAGGATTTGGCCGCTGTATAGTCTTTCTTTCCGACTTTCGGAATAAAGACAACGGTGGCTTTTTTCCACTCTGTCGGTACATATCCCATCGCTATGCTGGCCCTAAAGATTCTCTTTATAAAAGGTAGATCTCAAGTAGTACATCAACATAATGGTGATACATTGATATACCTATATCCATAGGCTACTGATGGCTACTCCGTAATTGCACTTTAGTGGAAGACTAATGCATATTTGATGGATAGTCATGTGGATATATATCCAATCGTGGCCATCTGGACGTGTTTTGAATCACAAAATCATATCCATGTAATATTAAATAGGGATATAATGAGCTTCAGGCTACGGCGAACATAGGGGGAATCAAGTCCAATTTACTCTCCGTGCCGTACGACCGAGGTGGATTCGAAGCACGCTGCAGTGTTATCTTTTGGAAATTTATTTTGTTTTTATTATTTTGTTTTATTTCTGCCTTGCTCGAGAAACAGATTGATAAGTTCTTAAGTGAAATAATACATTTTTAAAACTAAAAATGGATGTCTATGAAGTTGCCGAATAAGTACAGATAGTCAAATGGTACTATCAAGGCAGACCGTTGAGACTTATTCAAGAACATTTTTTGGAGAATTTTGTAAATCGCCCAGAACCTAGTTATCGACGATTCATAGGTTTGTGCAGAATTTTGAAAAGTTTGGTTGTGTAGTGCCAAGAAACCATAAAAAACCCACTGTTTTGAATGACGAGCAGGAAGTACGAGGTGTGATGATTTGCGCTGCAGTGGAGGAAAATCGAAAGTTAACTAGCCACCAAACTGCCGAAGCAGTTGATACGTCTTCAGCCACTGTCTTACGTGTTCTCAAAAAGAATGGTTATCATTCTTATAAAGCGTCAAAAACGCATCAAATTTTTCCCGAGGACAACTATCGTCGTATGGAATTTTGCAAAACAATGATGGAAAGGGCTAATCGTGCTGAAAACTTTCTGAGATCTATTTTTTTCACAGATGAAAGCAGTATTCCGTTATTGAATCGTCATAACCGAACACTCGTTCGATATTGGTCGAGGGAAAATTTGCATTTGTATTTTTTTTAAAAAATGTTTGGGGGGGTATTGTAGGGGAACACGTAATTGGGCCATTTTTGATTTACGGCAGTTTGAATGGTCCTAGATACTTGGATCTACTACTACTAAAATGCTTGGAAACGTTAGAAGGGGTTTTTATAATAGGCTAGGATGTTGTCTAGCCGAGCAAGGAGGACTTTTCGAACATTTGCTCTAAATTTTTTTTGACTGGTAGAATCTTTTTGGTTTTTAGAATGTATTCTTTTATTTTGTTTCTCCTTTTTATTTTTATTGTAACACGTTGTTAGTGATAAATTTGAGCAGTTGAATATAAAACGTTCTAATTTATCAGTGACAAAAAACAAGAAAATTACGTTATGAAAATTTGCATATTTATTGACCAAATTCCGGTTTCATTGACTGCGCTCCACATAGCACCGTGGTTAGAGGCGTACTAAATACAAGCCGCGAACGGCGATCGGGCCTGAGTGTTGGTTGCTCCACTGATAGGTGTGCGGTGTCCCTGCATGTACGTACACTGGCAAATTGGACTTCTTCCGGCCTATATTCGCAGTAGCATGAAGGTCTGTATATTTGATATGTGGGATATTATAGTCGGTGTCCAGCTATATTACTATAATTCTTTTTAAAAAACGTTTTGGTCGTTTTATAGTCATGTTTCACGTCACGTTTCTATCACATTTGTGTCACCTATATGAGCTAGAACGTAACTTATTGCCGGCATGTCTTAGTAATATTCTCAATGGTAAAATGTAACATTTCTATCACATTCTTTGTTCTCTGAGTATATGACTATTACATTACAGGAATGGTTAATTGTTATGTGGGTAGGTATCTAGTAAGCTATGATTTGTAGAGGCGTCGAAAATAGACCGAAACCATTTTCATACCTTGAGATGAAAATGAAAAAAATTTAATAATAATAAAAAATACGAATTAAATCCGAATACAAATACGAAAAAAATAGCGTACACAACTCGACAGAAAGTAACTTTCTTACATTCGAGTGTTGTTTCACTCAGGTAGCGTCTCGTTCACAATATTCGCGCTCATGTGAAATATGTCACTTTCTTCTCTCGTTATAGAATACACTATTTCTGCACACGTTACAACTTATTATTTTCGTATGTATGGTCATGGGAAAAAGATTTAGCAAACCAACACTTATTGACAGATTGTTCTTTGGTAGAAACAGACAACTCCCTGTTAACTTTTTTATTGAATTAACTTAACTTGAACTAACTTACTGTAGTAGGAACCCTGTACAATCAAGTTTTAGTTTAAGGTCATAATCTGTAAATACTAATTTTTTGTTTAATTTTACTAACGATTTTGCGTTTTTACTATAAAAGAGACAAGAGTTGCTCGGTAAAATTAATTATTTTAATTAATAATTTTTTGTGTAATTCTAAGAATAACCATCCAACACCCAATCCTTTCCCACTGTATGATTTAACGCCACTATTTTACAGTCCATTATGCCTAGAGATGGTCTGGTATGTTTGCTTAACTGTCTAGGCACGGTTATGATTCTATGGAGTGTAAATTATGACAGCGTCTTTAATATAAACACGGACATTGTTTAAAAAATCATCTTAAGTCTCGTGATGTTTGTCGATGTGTTTGTTATATGCTGGTTACTTTTTTTGTTCTAGTTTAATTTGTCAGAGTTAAATTTTGGTCTTCCTTTGGCATAAGTGGTTCTTTTTCCTAATTTTATCAAAAATGAGTTATTAAGGTTCCAAAACACCTTAATCGACGAAAAAAAAAGTTATCTGTTGGTTTGTTGTCGGTCTGTATACAGATAACTCAAGAACGCCTTAATCGATTTTAACGAAATTTAGTACAAAAATCCTCTATTGGCTGTCCATGAACTGATTAACTTTTGGGTAGGGTGGTGGGGGGTTGAAGGGGGGAAAAGGGGGATAAAATATTTAAAAAAATTGTAACTTTGAAACCAAAGCAAGTAGCGATATAAGATTTTCAGATTTAAGTTTCCATGAATATGGACTAAAAATTTTGTTATAAAGTCCAAATTCTTGAAATTTGAAAAAACGTTAAAATATATATAAAGAAAAAATCATAACTTTAGAAGTAAAATAGCTATTGATATGCGGTTTTAAAATTTTGGTTTTCGTAAATATTACCCAAAAATTTTGTTCTAAGGTTCAAATCTTTCAAAGCTACAGCTTTCGAGATATTTTCATTTCCTTTCAATATAAAATAATTGATTGTATGGTGGACTATCCGTGCTTTCTAGCATCAATTTTTTACTTTTGGTATCGTGACTATTTCAAATAACTTTTACTTTGGTCTATAACAATTTTCGAAGACTAAATTTTAAAACAAACAATGGCTTATTATGACTACTTACTTCTGAAAACGAATAAATAACCATTCAACAATGAAACATTTTAGCCAAAAAATATTATAACATTTATCCATGTCCAAAATAAAGTTATTTTTCGACCTGCGGAAAGTGTCACTTTTTCGCACGCCATTTAGTTTTAAAAGTGCCACCCTTTTCGCACTACCTTTCCCCATGCTTTTATAAACTTAAGAATTAATACCTTTTTTTTCTATAAAATATTACGTAATAATATAATAAAAAACCTCTTTCAGACTGGTACCAAGAATGGAAGCAGTATTGCCTTTTTAGACAGCAAGGCTTATCCATTGCCTAATGAAGCTTTTTACTTTTCGGTGTTTAATTTTTTTAACTAATTAGGTTTATAAGAGACTTAGTCTCATTTCCCTACGGACCGAAGGTCTCAACACAAAAAGGAACAAAATTATAACGATCTTTTAACTCTCTATACTTATTTCGCTGTACATGATGCATCCTACATTAATGCTTGCCTTTTCTCCCTGAAACCCAAGTCATCCCGTCATTTCCACAAACACCAGGCGGTTCCAAAATAGCAGGAAAATCAGCTCAGTCGAGGGACCGCCTGATAATGTCATTAATCAAAATCAGCCTACAGCCACAATGAGCTTTCAGGCTCTTGTAAAGCAAGAAGGCGAGCTCTGCTTTTTGGGCAAGTTTTAGCATTTAAAATGTTGTTGAAAAAGGTCAAACATAATCATAAATCAAAAGAACTCTTTCTGGGAAAACACATATGAAAAACCCGAAATATTGATTATTGTTTTAAAAGACAAAAGAGCGTCTTCTTTTGTGCTATCATCAGAAGATTGAAGGACGTAATCAGGCAAACGTCGTTAATAGATCCAAGAAAAGCAAGACAACAAAGACTAGAAGAATCTCTTAATCCGAGACCACCTAATTTTATAGGCAAAGATAACTGAATCCATCTATTTGCTTTAAATTTTGGATAATTTCTAGACATTGTCGAAGCATAAGGTCAAACTCGCGCAAGCAATGAGAAACTTTTGAGAAAGGTGCGCAGCGGAGTAGGTATGTAATTCTTGGTATAGCAAAACTTTGAACGCCTACGGTAAGAACGATTCAACATAGAAACTGCAATTCGTCAAACCAATTTTTTATCGGAACATATTTCATCAAACCCATTTAATAACAAATTCGAAATTTAACAGACTCGTTTTTAATCCAACTATTGTTCATCAAACTTCATCAAAAAAGAAAATTTTTGCTAAATTAATTGCGCATTCGCCAATAACACATGAATGCAGGACGGGTGAATGCAAGTGACATCTATACACAAACTATTGAACGCATCCTGTACAAGTATGCGCGTGTAACAGTGACAAATGCATCAGAACGCCGCGCCGCCGCGCCACCTGCGTGTACGCCTCCGGTTCATGTGGCATTGGGGAATGCGCAATTAATTTAGCAAAAATTTTCTGATAAATTACGGGTTTGAATTTGTTATTGAATGGGTTTGAAGAAATAAGCTTCGGATAAAAAATTGGTTTAACGAATTGCTGTTTCTATAGTGAATGATTTTATAATTGAACTTTTTGATTTACCGGATTTGATTTTGCACTTTCTGATAAACCGTGGGCGTCCATGGAATATAATATGCAATATGAGAATCTGCCTTTTTAAGGTTGTCGGTTAATTTTATGAACCTTTCTGACTTACAAGTCAAAACAGATTCTATTTGTTTACATCCAAAACTGTTACATTTTTAGAATCAATTGATATTGATAGCTTAATATTTATGTTTTTCGCTGTCTTTAACAATCCTACTTTCAAAGTGGTCAAAAACCGGTCATTTCAAGGCTTTAATGATTTAATGATTTTACAAACTAAAAAGTGTCAAGTAAAAAAATGGACACTTCAGGATCCAAAGATCTTCTAGAATCTATTATCAATACAGCAAGTGACCTTGACCTCCTTCCTGTAAAACACACAGAAGGTATGAAACAGAATAGTTATTTTTCACCAACTGGTGCAAGGAACAGCCCGTTATTTTTATTATGTTTCCGCAGGTCTAAAGAAAAAATAGTGTTCCTAACACTTGCGGAAAGTTTCTTTTCCGCACTTGACTGCTGGCCGAACTACGCGTCTGTCGGCTAACTGCGATCGTGTGCGGAAAAATGATACTTTCCCATTTGTTAGGAAATATATTATTGTTTATCCTACATTTGTTGGGTACTATTTTACCCAAACCACGCCATATTTTTTCTCGAAATTTCACTCAATTTTACGACAAAATATACGGTTGCCGCATTGTACGATTCGCCATGTGTCTCTTTCAATTGGATTGTTAGACCGCATGGCGCCATATGAGTATTTGTACGGTGGGACTGCTAAATTGCTATTGTAAAAGAAATCATAGACAACACAATTTTACAGACATTTACGTTACTGTTTATGTAAAGAATACATCTATATCATACTTTTTACAACTTTAGTACCCAACTCAACCCCCCACCCTTCCTTTCCTCCCTTTCCCCACCCCCTTTAGCCAAACATAACTATCCAACTAGATATTGAAATTTGGTCACCACAATTTCGGTCATAATTAAAAATGTTAATTAAAAAAAAGTTGTACGTCACTTTTCACCGCGAACCATAAAAAAGTAAGTCATAAGGAATCCTGTTTTACTAACCCCAACAAAAATTTATTATCTCCCAAACGAGAATTAATTGAAAAAATGAGCACCACAAGTGCGAAATCCGGATCTACGGTTACCATTACCTTCTTTATTTATTTTAAAAAAAATACTTTCCCCACCAATTTCAAAACAGGAAAAATTTATTAACTCCCAACTAGTTCGAAAACGTGTTTTAATTTTATTTGATAAATACTAAACGTTCTAAATACTAATTAGTAACAATGCTATTAATCGGAGTATTTGAGGCTTGTTCTAAAAAATTAACAATAAAGTACAGAAAACTAGAAGGGTTTCATTTCATCTGCATTTATTTAAAATTACAAGAATATGACATTAAAAAGAAATGACCCAACCCGACCCAACCCACCCCAAAACTCTAAAAAAACTACGAGTCGAACTTATAACCTTTCTTTTAAAATCTGTTAATAAAATATTTTTAATTGCCTTTTTGCGAAACGTCCAATCCCCAAAAAAAAGTACACTGTAACCAGATATCGTCGCCCAGTAAAGTTAAATAGCCCTATTTTTACAAAAACCTCTATTTCCTTTAAAACTTCTCACTGTGTCAAATTATATTATTATTGAAACATGGTTTGTCTATTTTCACGCGTTATATGTCGCTCTACAACAATTGTTTACTACTATTAGATAATTGTAGTATACTTAACTAATCCGAAGGTAGTGGGCATGCAAAAGCTCATTGAACTGTGTAGTCAACAATTAACTACAACAGTCTAAACATGCGTATGTGGGTTAAAGCACCTGCTTTTAACACCGATTGCTTATATTTATAATAAATTATTGTGTTATGTTACACGCTATTACAATTGAAATATGCACACCACATAAAACATATTATACTGTAGCTATTACGTACTCCTATTTGTCAATCTTTATTTACACAAGATTTGCTTATTAGTCAATCACCCAATCGGTAGTATAAAAAAGGGGAAGATTATTATTATTAAACTAGGGCCCTTGGCAGTTATATTTTAACTTTTTATTATTGTCTCTATTTACCTTGAACACCAAGAAAATGTAAAGTTGGACACCAGCCAAACAACACACGTCGAGCCATATCTTTTTTTTTACTGGACAACTTTTCAAATAATTTAAAACATGCATAAAAATATAAAAAGCAATTCACAACGAAAATAAACAGTGTGCCACTTAAATATATGAACAAGTGTGTAAATTCACGAAAGAGCTTACCAATGAAAACAATCGAGTTCGTAAACTCATGTATGATTCTTGGTGACATTCATCGGGTTCTTAAACGATTGATTCTACCAATGGAGGCATTCCGACAAACTCAATCGACAATCAGTTGTTGTTTGTTGTTATTGTTTTTTTAAAAATTATTTGATGTTTGTTTAATAAAGGCATGATAAGAAATCGCGTGAAAACTATTTGAAAGACAGTTTTCGAAGACTACCTACCCAATTAGCATTTTGACGTTGGCGTAGACAACCTGACGTCAGAAAGCTACCGACGTTGCGATACGTGGGTTCCATAGAGAAAATACATAAATTTGTACTACAAACTAAGTCGTGCTTAGTGCAAATAGCTCAACGCCTGGAGAACAAACTTAGTTAATATTTTTTTCAAAATTTAGGAAACCCCTACGCTTTGATTCGAAATAACAACCGAAGGTCAAAAAAATATTCCTAGATTTGTATACTTGCAACGTTGTCAGACATAAATCAAATGCCCTCAGTGTTCCATGCCAAAATTATTACATACCCCATGAGAACATTGAGACACCAAAAATTACCAACCTTCACTTTACTGACACACATGACCAATTCAGGGCCGAAAATACACAATCGCCACGAATATTCTCACTTTTTCAATAAAAAACCAGATTTTATTAAAAATTTTACACAAAAATACAAAATGTCCGATCGGCTTTATTATTTATCCACAACTACCACAAAGAAAAGATGGCTACGTCAGAGAATTCCAGTTTTAATGAATCGGCAGCCCGTTCTGGCAAAACGTTGGTTTCATCTGCAGTGACGCCACTGCAACTTCCTAGAGGTCGCCAGCCGTAAAACTTTGACTCGATCTAGTGGGTCTGACCTCTGGTGGTGTTGTATCGATATCGAAACAAGACCAAGAAAGGTGGCAGCAGTGAGTTTTAACGGAATGCCTTTTCCAACTGCCTTTAATTTTTTCTTCCATTTTATGTTTTGCAACCACATTTATATAAGACGCCGAGTGATCAACATAAGTGATACACAACACACAATGTTTTTTTTTTGAAAGTTTGAGACAATGATGTGTTTGAAATTAACTCTGTGTTTCGGACTTCCATTGTCTATATTTTATTTATACACGACGTTTCGATCAGAGATTGTACTGATCGAAACGTCGTGTATAAATAAAATATAGACAATGGAAGTCCGAAACACAGAGTTAATTTCAAACACAATGTTTTGTGGTGAACTGCTTAAGGCCTAGTTAAGGTAAGTTTAAAGTTGAGCTTCTACCCAAATTAATCATATCGGCCAGACTTACCTGCTCATGCTCACTGGATAAACGTGATTTTTGCGTGAGCAATTTGATTATTTTCCTGTAGAACGTGGTAGAACATTTGAATTGGTTTTTCTTTGGCATTATTAGTTATAATACAAAAATGTACCGCACGCACGAAAATACAAAAAGAAAGTCTAATTTTCACTACTTTGGGTTGGATTTCAAACCCTAACGTTGAAAAAGTAGGTCAAATATCACCACCACATACATTGGATACATTTGTCGCATCCCGGACGTGGGACGAACGTCGTAGTTTTTACTGATTGTAACGTTGGCAGCACAGACATTGGACCGGCGTCAGAAAACTTTACTAACACAAGTACTACAAGTTCAGACGTCGGGATAACGTCTTACTCTGTACTACATGCCAACGTTCTCTTTGAGGACGTCGAAGCGTTGTCGGAAATCTGCAGTAGACTAGACACAACGGCTCCAAAGTTATTTTGACGACTTACGTCCGTCTATACAAGCTAGGACGTCATAACAACGAAAGATGTATAATCCTTGACTTAAACCACTAAAGTCGTCAACTGACTATATTTTATACTCCCTCTGACGTTAGATGCCGTACAAAACTAGTCGAAAGACGGAAAAATGCTATTTGGGTAAGGAGATAAGATAAGGCATAAGATGGACATAAGTTTTATCCTCGACAGTCTTCTGAAGGTCTAAAATCACCAATTTCTCAATGAAATCTAGGCTACAAAGGTTGAATTTTATCGCGTTTTTCAAATTTTCGATGGTTCATCGAAGTCAACAACATGAAATGTCAGATAAACATCATATGTCATTTGCCAAAAAACTGATGCCATCGGTAAAAAAATCTGCTGAATTTACAAACTCGCCCTATGAGTAAAGTTATTCCAATTAATTGGTGGGTATGGTAGGAGAAGTGATTGAAATAAATAAACGTGTAATCAGTTTGTTCAGGACGTTTTTTTCCGCAACGTTTCGGTGAAAATTTCGACGTCATTCCACCAAACCAACAGAAACGTTGCAAATATGGCGAAACCGTTTAAAAATACGTTTATATATGCAGTTTCAGCAAGTTGAAAAAAGATTCAAATTTTTATCTAAAAACACAATGATCAATATTTTTTTTGTCATTATGGTTTTTTGTTTTTTTTGCGCCCTCAAAACCACAAAAGGCGGTTATGTCGTGACAGTTATTGCGCGATTGAACTTTTTACTCGAACGGATCCAAAAAGTTTATGCGTTCAAATGTAAACGTAATTGTGATCGAGACCAGTGCATATACAACTTGTAGTGCTTGTTTGTGTATTGTAGGTTTGAGTTGTTGTTTATTAAGTATTAGTTGTATTTAGTTAGGATTAAGGTAAGAAAAAAAATCTTCTAAAGAGCCTTACGACGACGAGACTTGAACCATTTTGGCCACATAAGGCACTAATCAAAAAATTTACCAGCTAAGTAATCAAAGCTAGCGTAAATGCTTCTTTCCTTTAGCAATACCATGACAAAAAAGAGACATAATGGAAACAACGACGATTTTCCATAATCCTCGGACATATACCGCGTTTTGATATTGGCACCCATAATAATAAAGGCTAATCTAAATAAAATTTTACCCTATATAATCTATTAGTTCTACCACATTTTCACAAATTATTTTAAGAATAAACTTGAAAACTATTTAAAAATACGTTTTTTTATTCACGTGTAAACACATCTTAATTCCACCAAACAAAAAAACAATTGTGCTTTCCAACGCCAACGCAACGTTCCGGCAAAAACGCAACTAATATTAGTACCTATTACTTGTCAATCCTTTTCAGACAGACTGTGCCTAGAAGTCAATCATATAATCGAATTGGTGGTATAAAAGTGGGAAAAATTATTATTATTAAATTAAGGCCCTTTTTCTACTGGATAACTACTTGAAATTTAAAAACATGCAGAAAAATATACCAAAGCAATCCACAAGGAAAATAAACAAAATCGAAAGCGAGCAAAAGGTCGTAGACGTCACGACGAGAACGACGCTTCCATACTCGGATTTCGTCCAGTCCTATCAGTGGAATCTGACGTCTCCGTCGTGTTCCGTATGGCCATGAAACATGATAAACATGACCAGTTTCGCAGTATATTTACCTTTTTGCCTTTTAAAAATAAAAAAGATTTTGAAATATATAAAGATACTGAATATCATACTGAATTTAATAGCACAACGAGGAACCCTCTCTCAAAACTAAAAGAAAAACGAAATACCTATGTTTCAGTATTAGCATCGGGCACGGGGCGGTGAGTAATGAGGGGCGAAATGTTGGAAAACCGTAAAACTCAAAAACAATAACTGATTGGCAAAATATTTTTTGTTGTAGAATAATAAATAATACCTTTGTAGTTAGTACAGGCACTGAGTTTTAAAAAGGAGAACATTTGTAACAGCTCTTTTTTTGTACCAATATGTTTAGAAGACCTTCTATTTTAAGAAACTGTTTAGTCTCTAGCTGCATGTTGAATACTTCATGAAATGTATGGAGGATTCAAGTAAAAAAAGCAAGGAAAAACATTTAAAACATATAAAATTATATTTCCAATAAGGTATCAACCTTTAAAATCGGATTGAAATTAACGAAGTTATGGGTATAAACCAACACTGTGTTTCTCTGAAATAACTAGTATTACTTTTTTTATGCATTTTAAAGCATTGCTTTAACCAATTTTAAGTTTTTGGTACATACCTTGTACGATTCCTAAAGAACCTAGAGATGTGTGATTTGTGAACGATTCGTTCACTATGATCGAATCACTTTCGAGTATTGAATGATCGAATCATGTTTGCTCGATATGATTCAATCAGTCAAGTGAGTCAAATGACCGACGAAGACAGAATGAATCAAACGAGTGAATCAAATCGGAATGGATCAAATGACTGTGGCATGTGTGGCGATACACTGAATCAGTTGCGCGCGGGGTACACTGTATGAAGATTATGGATTGTCACTGATACCTATTTTACAATCAGGAATCGGGACTGTTGAAAAATACAAAAACCGTGATTACCGTTTCGTTTTTTTGGGTATAGGTATTACGTCAAGATTCCTTTTATACAATAAAAAATGCTCTGCTTTTTTTCACACCCTAATAGATTTTTTGTTCAGCAGAGTATTTCTTATTTAGCTGCATCTTGAACAGACCTTTTTTTTCGTGATTTTTCAGATATCCGCAAGTCTAATTTTGTTCCCCTTCACCCCCCTCATATTTCTTGAAGTACCAAACGCGGAGTTTCTTAAAACAGAAGGTCTTCTAAACATATTGGCCCAAAAAAGTAGCTGTTACAATAAATAAATAAAAACTTCATTTATTCTCTACTAAGTAGAGAACTTCAGATGTGTCTTTTTTTTGTCTACAGGACTTTTAAAGCGTATTTTTGACAACAAAATTTATGTTAAACAACAACTACTGATTATGCCTCTTTAGAATTGCCCTCGGCTACAGTAATTTGTGACAAAGGGGAGAGGAAAGGGGAGTAATTTTGAATTTAATTTGAAACATCAAATAAATTTTTATTAAAAAAAACTTTTAAAGAACAATCTTTTATCAAATGCACTCAAAATTTTCACTTTAGGTATCGTATATCGGTGACGTTGACGATTCACCAGTTGTATTACTCTGTAAGCTAAGGACATTTTCAATGGCTTCGCAAGCACGGCAATCTCACCCGTTCTCAGCTTCTTTAGATGAAAGCATTATGTTTATTATTCGAATAGAAGAAGAATTCAGTTCTTTTGTAGTTCCCTCTTTGTCACCTTAAAGTAAATATTTTTAATTTGCGCCCATGGCTATATCGTCCATTTTGAATCATATCCCCTTCCCGAACAATCCCTGTATGCCAATTTTGATTTAAATCGAACAAACTAAATCTTTTCCCCCCTCCACTTCCCTCGTTAGAGAGAATTGTGTACTTAATAATACCATATTATTTTATTGTCGCCGGAACTATAAACGCATACCAAATTTGAACATACACCCTTAATTTTTAGATTTGTACCCTTAATCGTTCATTTTGAATCCGCCATATTGAAATTTTCAAATTTGATCAAAAATTTATAATACCCCTCCTTAAAATCCTCTGTATGCCAATTTTGATTGAAATCGAACAAACCAAATCTTTTTTCTCCTGCACTTCCCTCGTTCATCGGAACTATAAACGCATACTAAATTTGAACACAATCGGATGTGGATAAGTCAGTTAAAATTGGTTAGCAAAACATCCATCTTTATTCCGCCATGTTGAATTTTAAAAATCTGATCAAAAATTCGTATTCCTTATCCCCAAAAGCCCCCGTATACCAATTTTGGTTGAAATCGGACAAACTTAGGTGTTTTTCCCCTCCACTACCCTCGTAAGAATGAGGGGTGCCTAATAATGACATATTATTGTATTGTCACCGGAATTATAAATGCATGCCAAATTTAAAGGCAATAAGAAGTGTATAAGTTAGTTAAAATTGGTTAGCAAAAGATGACCAAAAATCGTCCATCTTGAATCTGTCATATTGAATTTTCAAAATCTGATTAGAAATTCGTTATCTCCATCCACAAGTGCTCCAACACACCAAATTTCAACGAAATCGGGCGTACTTCAACTGTACCCCCTCCTCCCCCTTCGAGTAAGGGGGATCTGTCAATTTCATTACACTATATTCTTGTGTTGTCACTAGAGTTGGGAAAAATGGTTATTTTCGAGTAACCGGTGTAACAGCGACAGTGATTTATAAATAACCGGTGATTATTAATAGTTATTTTAATAACTGCGGGTTTAGGTAAATTCAAATTCTCGACCAGTAATTTTGCTGAAATGTAACTCCCAAAAAAAAGGCGTGCAAAAAAAATCGGCAAATACGGTTATTTTGAAATTAAAACTTTTTTAAATCAAAACAAAAACAAGAGGCCATCCACTGCGCTGCGGCAAATGAATTATTATTTCTATGTTACCAACTGTACGAGAAAATTGGATTTATTTAAAAATAGGAAAATTTTGGAATGCTTAAAATTTTGAAAACTTTGACAGCCGCTGTGGTAATGTTTAACAACCACTACCACTCATCGATTTTACCAAAGTTTTTGGACCACATTAAAAACTGTCACTTGTAAAAAAATTTAAAGATGAGAAAAAATAAAAAAATTGGCATAATTTTGCAAAGTAAGTGTTTTATATGTTGGAACGTAATATATATTTTTTTAAATTAATTGCGCCAAAATTCTCTAAAATTAACCAGAAAAATAACCACAACCACAACGAAATGGATTCGTAGCTTACGGCAGTGGTAGTGGTTAATTACCTCAACGGAATAACATTTAGCTATTGCGCAGACGCAGTAATTGCCACAACCACTACGAAGTGTCAAACAAGCTTTCCAAAATATCCCTAATATAACAAATTCACTGCGATAATGACCTAACATATTCGATTTCATGATTTAGATAAGTCATTTGCATAAAAATAATCATAATTGGAGTATGCACAAAGAACATAACTACGTTCTTTTTGGTGTAGGGCAGACTGAAAGCGGCAGATATTAAAATAACTGTTTTAAACAGTGACTTTTTATCGTAGCTCCCACTGAAACACTGCGGTTGCGGCTATACATACAGTTACTTCATTCTCAAAAAAATATTACTGCTGGCCGCTGTTTAACCGGGTAGTCGCAAGTCAACGTGATCGTATTTTACCGGTAAATAGGATTTCACTCCAATACATGAATGGAACCGCCTCTAGCGCTTGCCCGCGACACGATGCGGATTCGAGGGAGGTGGACGCGCGTATTCCAAATAACAGGCAGAATTTCAGTAACCGGTAGCACCAGTTCTTTTTGTTTAACTGTTATTAAATCACAGTGATCGATATATCGTGCATCTTTAGTTGTCACCGCAACTATATAAGCATGGCAAATTTGAAGGCGATCGGATGACGGGAAGTTGGTCAAAATTAAGTTGCAAGATTCCACTCGAACAAACATATCTAGTTAGATCCATTGCAAGTTAAATAAAAGCTTGAAAAAGCAACAAATTTTGAATGAATGAATTGATATTTACTGCTCATTCAAAATTCTGCGGGTCAATTTCAATATGGCAATTAACACTAGTGTCAAAAAATTGGTCCGATTGAATTTGGGATGTAGTATACCTATAGGTATGTAGAATTATTTATTTGGATACCTAAATTAAATGTTATAATTTTAGATACATAGCGGTTGTGCTAATAAAATCTTTAGACCAACTAATGTTTTAAATTAACGAAGTGGTATGGGACAGAACCTTGTTAGTATGACCTGACAGGATAACAATCTTTCTTTTTCGCGCCTTTCTTATATTCTCTGTCTAGAATGCCTTTTGGCGTATGAGCATAAACATAGGGCCACACGATATCGGTTTTCTTGATTGGCATTTCGTGCGGACGCTGGTTCATAACAAATAGGTAACTTAAGCCGCCAGGGCCAGTGGTGTGTTGTTTTTCCAACGAAGGGATTAATCATACATGGGCCATTCGAAATCAAACGGGCAACTTGATGTCTTTGGTACTTTTCGCAATCTCAAAAGCTTATAAGTCATTTGTTTTCTTATTTTGAGTACAAATGGTCTCTAGTATGTGCACTGTTTTTTTCTTAATTTCCGTCCATCCGCACTTTTTTTTAATTGTTTTAAGACCAAAATGTCACTAACATGGACTGTTCCCAGAATTTGATATTCAAAAAATCTTTTTTATACAGACAAACGACTTTTATATCTTACTCTTTAAGTCTCCTAGTATTGGTTTTTTTATTGCTTATACATATATCTATTAGCTAATATGGTCGTACAATTCTATGTATTCTCTATTATTTTTGTTTGGGAAAAGTTATTTTGTCAGTAGCAAAACTTTATAAAATGCCATAACATGAACATTTTTCCAGTAACTTTTTTTTGGAAATTAGCTCAAGCAATGCTGTTTGGATAAGATAATTTGGGATACATATTTACTTACTTAATAAATTAGTAATAAATTATTGAAGTAGTCCATGATGGTGTAGTTGATAAATAATTAAATCAAACAAGTATCGTCTTTCTCCACTAAGTTTAATTTCCTATCTTTTAGGCTACTATCATCAGGGGATTCTAAAAAAACCCAAAAAAGAAGAAAATAGACTTATTGTCCTATGCAAAATTGTAGCAAAGAGTAAATTCACTTATCTTTTTATTTAGGTGTTTTTTTTATACGAAATTTGTTTTTTATATATAAGAATTTAGTTAAATTGATTTAAAATGAAAATGTATAAAATAAATCAAATTTCTGGTTCTTGGCTCTGTCTTTTTTTTTCTTAAAAACGAATACTTACATAAATGTCGGCCAGGGACTTTTGCAGCGAACAGTGAAAATTCTTCTTTAAATGGCGTTAGAAAAAATAAATAATGCTGCCTACAGTTTAGTGTTAAATAACAAAATATATCCAACATATCTTATTGTAGGTACTTTTAAAGTTGAACTTGCAAAAAGAGTACCTTAGTTTTTTTGGTGGTCTTTTAGATATCTAGATTCGTAATGGAGATATGAACTATCTGGAACTGGAGGGTTATATTTAGACTTTGCCTGTGTACATTTTGAAAATAAATTATTTTAAATTTTACGCAAAAAAACAGTAAAAATTATTCACAAAAAATATACAGACAAGAGATAAAAGACTTACACACAAATTGTAAATTTTATAAAAATTTTGTAAAAAAGTTACACAAAGCTGTGGTTTTCAGCATAGAACAGTATGTGTAACTGTGTAAATATACACAAATTGTGACTGGCGCCGATCCAGTTACAATTACAATTTGTGTAGAAAAAACACACAATTGTGTAAAAAAATCCAGGAATTTTTTTCCGTGTACATATATCAAACACTTTTAAGGTGCACATTCGTATTCACAAAAAATTCAATACTTCCTCGACTCAAAATGTTTTCGCGCCAAACCGTCCCCACGCCAAATTGGCGGCGTCACACTGTCTCACTTCCACCTTGAATATACAGGCCAGTCAGCGAAGCGAACTTCTGCCACAATGTTTAAAATTAATTACATTAAAAATATCCGTCCCTGGCATGATGTAGAACGCGGTACATACAAAAACACCTACACAATGATATTGACCTACGAACACTTTATACTATTAACGGGTTTTCAACTTAACTGAAAAATTCTTCAGGGATGCAGTGCAGTGTGATATTTCATCTTTTCTTCTTAATTTTGTTTTAAAAATTCTGATTATCTATTGGCTGCGTGACAGAATAACGACTTGACTAAAAATAATCCACTCTTGACATTTCCTTATCTATAAAATATGTGAACTGTTAGTGTAGGAAAATAGCCTTCCTGAAATTATTTTGTGCCTAAATAAACAAGGTTCTGAAAAATATCCATTATTTTTTCAAAACAAATTATGGCCCTGGACAGCAATGAAAGTTTTATAAAATTTATGAAACAAACAAGTAAAAATAAAACTTCTTAATTTAAAACAAGATTAACACCAACAAACAACGCACAAACATAGTCCAGTTGTTGCCCTAAAGTCCGAGAGGATTAAAATTAAAAATTCAAACTGTTTGGCTTACGAGAGTGCCGCAGTAATAAAATGCTGGCTTAAAGCTTAGCCTTATTTATTTGTATTTACTTTACCTACACACGAAACCCTGGCAAGTAGTCTATTTAGCTTTTTGTGTACTTCAAGAGCCGAATCCAAGAATTATAAAACACAGTCACTAACTGTATAGATGTTTAATCAACGTTTAAGAGCAACTCAGGTCTTCAAAAATGTAAATAAAAACAAATCAGAAAAAAGTATTTGACTCCGCAGAAATTTGAACCCAGAACCTCTCAAAACCTAGTTTAACGCCCTAACCAATTGAGCTATCAAGGTTTTGAGTTTTGGCCCGGCATTCGAAAATCCTTTCACAATTGACTGATTGTTTCAATTCTGTTACACGGTAGCTCCTTAATCTCTTAACTAATTAAAATAATATTTTGGTAAAAATAAAAAAGGATCAAAAAGAAGATTAGTATAAATTGGATCTCCAAAAGTTGAAAATGAAAAAAATTACCTATATCTAAAAAATACAATTTTCACATACCAAACCATTCTAATATTTTTTTTTAATGTGGCAATCACTATAGCATCTTCAAAGGTTCTTCTTCTTCTTCAATTGTCATGCTCTCTTAGAACGTTGGCATATGGCTCATTAGGCTGATTAGCCGGCAATCACTACAATTCTTTGCTGAATGTTTTTTAGGCAGTGTAACAAAGGTTGACTTCAGTCAGTTAGCAGGAATTTTACCGCTGCGATAAGTCAAGTTAAAAAGTTTGACTAGCGTTTTAGCGAATCTTCGTTTTTTATGAGCTTTAAAACCTTCATATAGGCTTTTAGCTGAAGACATTGCGTGTTGTACTTCCTCTGATGTTATCTATGCCTTGGTTTGAAAATTCTTCTGTCGATTATTATCACTAAAGAGATGTTCTTTTATACGCTTGTGTTTCCTATTTTTCTATTAATTGATGATTTTTTACTCATCACAACTTTTTTTTTATTTCTTGATTTATCCTTGCTTAAAAGTATTGTGCTTTCGACTACTAATTAACACTTCTAACCCATTAATATCTTTAAGTTTTTTGTTAAGTTTTAGTGGCTGCCATGTTAGCTTAAAGTTCGTCTGTCCTGGGTCTGCGTTTGTTATTTGCGGGATGATTTTTCTTGAGAGTAAATTTAATTTTGGCCACAACTGGATTGTGATCCAAGCCTATGTCTGCGCCAGGGTATTTTTTTGCAGATTTAATACAGTTTTTAAATCTTTTATTAATTAACATTAAGTCTATCGGATTTCTAATGATACTCTCTGGATTGTCCGATCTAGAAGTTCAAGTATAAAGGCGTCTAACTGGAAGTTTCCTGACAGACACTTTAAAGTTTTTGTTTTACATACATTGGTGCCTTCTTATTTTATGAGGTAGTGCCTTTAAGCACCTTTTCGGACAGATACGTCAAACACAAGTTAGAGGTTGCTACAACACCCAATTACAACACTGGTCAGAATCAAGAACTAACTTTAAAGGGTCTGCGCCAACACAAAGATAAGGGTCAAACACGGCCAATATCGCCACTTGCCAGATGCTTATTGTTGATTTTGGAGACACTGAAGTTTACCGAATTACAAACAATGGGAAAATCAAGATATATGATTCTCCCTTGTTAAACAATAAAAATATGTTTACCGTATACGTCAAGCAGACTACTGTAATTCTTTCCGCATTCGTGTATTAAAATTAAAAAAGAGTTTTGTACGAGCGCACTAAAGTATCATTTTCCCGCAAATAGTGGGGGAATGAATTTAACTCGAGACTTTCCCGCACTACGATTTTTATTATCGAATTTTTTCTCTTCAGGTGGTCGTAGAAAAAATATTGATTCTAACTCATGCGTAAAGTATCTTTTTCGCCCTTGTCTGCTTGCTCGAAGTACGTACCGCGTCGTTCGGGACAACGAAAGTCGCTTGCAGTAAAGATTACTGACAAAATGTTGGTCCTAACCCAAAGCTGTTTCCCGCACTTAAAGCTTATCCGTACCACGCTTCGCGCTGTTCGTCTAGGTGCTTTTTCGTGTGGAAAAAACGAAAACTTTTAAAATTTGCGGGAAAACTTCGGAGTAAACTTCTCTTCGCACATTGTCCCACATTGTGGAAACTACTTTGCATTAACAAAAGTGTGCGGAAAGTAGTGCGCAAAGCGGTAGTAGCAAAGTAGTAGTGTTATGAAACGAAGGGTCCATATGGGGTTAAGAGGGACATGATAACATAGTCCGGTTGATGTCCATTTAGATTTTAAAAATTATAAAATTGTCAGCTCCTCCCTTGAGGGGGTAAAGTGGAGTACCATCTAACTACGTCCGATTTCATTTAAAATACCAAAGTTTCCAATGTAAATTTAGTACCCGTAACGATACATTATCCGAAATGCATGAATAACTAAAAATTAAAAAAAAAATTTAGGGAAAAAAAATGTTTTTTTTTTATATCTTCATCAAGCATGGCTTTTTTGGTTACCGATGCAAAAAAATATATCTGTCCGTTTTTTACCCAAAACTAAAGAGAAATAGCGGAAAATAGTGATACTGAAAAAAATCTAATTATTCTTGCCTAAAAATTAAGCCATTTCCGCCAGTTTTCACCAAGTATTTACGAAAAAATCATTCAAAAACATCGTCAAAATATCAAAATGTCAAAGATTAAAATTTCGCAACAATGAACGTCACCGAGTAAAAAGGCACATTGCTATTGAAACCATTGTTATTTCATTTACCAGCTGCCTTGATTTATAATGTAAAGATGATGTGTTGCGAGAAGTGCTCTTTGTTTGAGATTTTTAAAAGTATTTTCCTGTTTCTCTTGGATTTTTTGATAAAGGTATCAAAGAAAATAATGTTAACAACTCGCGGCTAATCTGTGCTTTTTTTTACTCGCGTTTTTAAATACCTCGCTGCACTCGTTATTTAAACCAACGCTTGCAAAAAAGTACTATTTTAGCCACTAGTTGTGAAAACTACTATTTACTTAAATTTTTACAGAAGAAACTAGTATAACTTAGTGATATCGGCCATAGGCGACAATAGCTTATTCTGACGTGGTCTGGCTCTCCCGTACAACATTCAAACTAAACTTACCAACTTTGGTAATTGCTATTGTCGGATAAGGACTAGTTTAAACCCAGTTAGCTATAGCTTTTAACAAACTTGGACTCCTAGGCTGAAAAAGTCACAAAAAAGTTTTAAAACAAATTTTCATTTCGTCTTTGATAATAAATAAGGTGGGGGAGGTGTTCGATACCCAATTTTTATTTACACAATTAATCCTTGGGTATTTTAATGTCCTAGTACAAAAAAAAAACATGATTTTTCAAAAATAATGTGATTTTACCTATATATCTAAATTCTAAGGCAGCAATCCTGATCCTGCATTTGTAAAATGCATTTATTGAAAATTTAACACCTTACTGGTATTACTCTTCACAATAAAAATTACAATTCCTGATAACTATAGGGTGGGCAAAAAAAATTGTCACTTTGGACCCAATCGGCCGACTTTCGAAATTTTTGGCTGTTTTTATAGACTTTACTGACGCGATTCAAAATTTCCAATCCAAAATGGCGGAGAGTTTTAAAAAATTGGTAAATTTGACCTCCCCCCTGCAAAAAATTTGTGTGCGACCCTGGACTTGATTTTTGTCAATGAGGCACAAGCCCCATACTTTCTTCGCCTACCGAGGTATCACTTATTTAAATTGGTTATAAGGAAAAAACATAAATTCTTGCTAATCTGGGTCAAAATTTGATATATGTCAAAAATCAAAGATGACGGACGTGATTTTTTTTCAATGGGGCATTAACCACATACCTTTTTCGCCTACTGAGGTAACACTTATCTAAATTGGTTATGAGATAGAAAAGATATAAAAATTTTAGACCAGGAGTGCTTAGACCAAAAATTGTATTGTTTTCACAAAAACCTTTGAACCAGTCGCCCAATTTTTAAAATATTTCAAATTTTGAACAGATTTAGTGAAGATTTATGTCTCGTTTTACCAAAGAGCTTAAAATTCTAAAAATCGGACAACTAGGTCGCAAGTTATGCTAGCCTTAAACAGTGCACCTTCCTACAGACATTACAATTTTTGGTCTAAATATTCCTGATTTAAAATGTTTAAAACTTTTTATCTCATAACCAATTTAGATAATTATTACCTCGGTAGGCGAAGAATGTATGGGGCTTTTTTCGCAGGGGGGTCAAATTTACCCATTTTTTAAAGCTCTCCGCCATCTTGGATTTATGAAATGTGTCATATTTTGAGCCAGATTAGCAAGAAATCATGGCTTGTCTTATTAACAAGCCTAAAATTTTTAAAATCGGATGACTACGTCGCCAGTTATGCTAGCCTTAAACAGTTCGCTTTCCTACAGACATTACAATTTTTGGTCTAAATGGTCCTGATTTAAAATTTGTATAAATGTTTTATCTTATAACCAATTTAGATAAGTGATACTTCGGTATGCGAAAAAAGTATGGGGCTTTTGCCTCATTGACAAAAATTAAGTCCGGGGTCGCACTCAAATTTTTCGCAGGGGGGGGGGTGAAATTTACCCATTTTTAAAAACAGCCCAAAATTTCGAAAATTGGCCGATTGGTTCCAAAAAAAGGGACAAATTTTTTGGCCCACCCTATATGACCGTATATGCACTTTATACGTTTGCATAGGAACTTAAATTAACGAAATATTACAGTATAATAAGAATTTGTTAAAAAATTAAGGTAACACATTTATTACTAGTATTTTTAATGCATTTTATGACGAGAATGTACAGAAAAGCAGTTTAAAAATGTATGCCTTTGACTTGAAATTTATGGACAGTAAAGAGTACTAGCGTTAATAGGTATGTTGAAAAGGTCCAAAAAGTATCACATAATTGTTTAAGCAATTCACGGATATTATCAAGCGATTCTTGCAAATTAAGCCGTTTTATCTGGGCTAATACTCTCCGTGAAATCTGTCTGTGACTAAATGACTAAGTGATTGCAATCAATCGTTGGATTTTCGGATTTGGAAAATAATAGGGTCCGACTCTGATAAAGACACCTACATATACAATATGACAGACACAGGTTAAAACCAGTTAAGTCTCTTTTACGGTATGAAGTTCTTATACCAATAGTTAATGGTCAAAATGCGAAGATGAAGTTTGATACGCGAGCAGCAGGCCAGTGTCTTAATTTATCTGAGTGTGTAATGACCATAACATGCGAGTTAGTGTACTATAATTTACCTACGACCAATGAAAATGTCATCATAAGTATCAGAAATTATTAAAAATATCAAACGCGAACCATTTTAAGTCAACAACCTTTTTAACCTGAAGTTTCAATGACGTTCTGTATAATACGTTAAAATAAATAAGGTTACTGAGGGATTTTTCAAAGTTTTTTTTTCTTAAAAATGCCTACTATGTTAATTTAACGGGACTTATTTTTGGTTAGGTATTAAAATTATATTGGATTTATTTACGTTTAATAAATATTTATGGCCTTAAGAATATAGAAAAATAATTCACATTTTTGCGTCTATTAGTGCTCTTATAAAATAAAGTTTTATCGCTTGTCACGCCATCTTGTGGTTTACATCTAAGCTTTATTATTATCCTAAGACTGTAAATGAGCCATTAGAATCGTGTTGAGATGGTCGTTAAATTAGTATTATTCGTTGGTCATAGAAAAAATAATTGCAATACAGAATAAAGCCAAAATATCACACGGTGTTGCCAAATCTGTATCTATTTCTGCACATTTACCTTATCCACTGAGTATGAAAAAGAAATTATCTTCGCGTACGGAAAGAAGTCACTGTCCGCTTTCTTTTCACGTGGACATTTTAAGACCAACATTTTTTTTTGCGTTAAGTGGATCCATTACACGAGTAGAAAAAGCTGTACCTAATAGGTGGATAAAGCGACTTGATACTTTTTAAGTAAAATACTATGTATTTTCTCAAATTTTGTATTCTTGGTTGTTTTTTCTTTACGTTTATTTAAATGCAAAGTCAGGTGGCCGTAGAAAAAATATTGATCCTAACTCATACATAAAGTACGTTTTCCGCCCACTTGCGAAAAAAAAACTTGAAAAAGCCAAACATACCAAATAAAAATAGTTTTTTTCTACAACCGAGCGAAAAGTACCATGTTTGCGCTTCAAAAAGAAAGCGCAAAGTGGCACTTTTCCGAGTAGCGAGCGTTTTTTTACTTTTTCGCTGGCCGAGCGGCAAAGTAACCAAATTGCCGCCCCTCGAGCGACAATAGGTGTTTACGTCACTAGACCGGAAAATTGGTCTTTACAGGTCGAACCGCAGGTGAGTCCTGTAAACCTGCGGAGACCTGTAAAAACACTTTCCGGTCGTGTATCGTACATACTTTTTTTTTCTAACGATCAGACAAACATTTTAGTACCTACTGGAGTAAAACACACCTACCCAGGTTCGTTTAACAAATTAAAATAAAACAACCAAAATAAATAAAAGCCCTACGTTGTTAACCCCACTCAACATAATTTTACTTGCCCAGAATGCGCCTGACAATAACAAATTTAGGGAGACTTGAGGTAAGGTGTGATATGTAAAATAAACACAAAATTTGAAAAATACTTCTAATCTATTAATTCAAAGAAAAATCAATAGTAGTGCCGTACTCAGCCTGAAATTCACGAGGGGAAAGAGCACGGCAGATACTTGCTAGGATATTCGCTCAATCACGGAAGGAAAATGTTAGTAGATTCAACAAGGCCCTTTGGGCATACGTCATACAAACTAAAATCCCAGCACAAAAGACAGCAAATGTTTTGATTTAAATCTGCATGGTTCACAGCATAAAACGATTCTATCTAAATATACACATGTTATAAACCAACACATCAAATATAGTAGAAATAAAAGAACCCTTTGTATGAAATATAATAATTTTTAAATACGCATTTTACTGACCTGTAAACAATTCGTTCTACCGTCAACCAAACAGCTCCAACTACTATCTCTTAATTCCGAATTTCGTAAAAACACACACAAATGCTTGCCTCTTTTTTTCTTGTTTTTTTTAATTAATACCTAACTATAGGGTGCTACAAAACCGAATAAAAAATTAAATATTTTTTAAAATAGACGGTTTTCTACACTACCACTTACGTCGACGCCTAGTCGCGTTACGTAATTTATGAACAGTCCCCTGATAAGAAAATCTTCCTTCTGCTTGTTGTTAGCTAGCTAGTAATTGCCGCTAAGGCCAGTAGTTTTTAAGGCCAAAAGTAAAGAAAAACAAGTAAACTTTTGTGGTTAGAAATTATACTTTTACCTTGTGCAAAATTGTAAGAAACATTAGAAAAAATATAGCGTACTGCCTATTAGCTTCACACAGCTAAGCCGACCATGGCCAACTTATCAAGCAAAATAATGATAAAACAACTCATGAAAGTTTACACAGATTTGTAGGTTTTTCCTTAATTTACGTATATTTATAGCATACTTATTTTGGGCATTAAAAATGTGTGATCGATTTTTCCGAAAAATATGCTACCAATTCATCTTAATTAATTTTCTTAACGTTTTTGAATTCGCACAGTTTATAAACGCATCAAAGTTCAGATGGTAGCGCTCGACGGTCTTTAGATTTTTCAGGCAACTAACTGAAAGTGACTCTTGAAGCAGCTTCTATTATTTCCTCCAGATTCCACTCATTTTATACATTTGAGACCATATTTGTACACAAAATTTTTGAAACAAATTGAAAAAAGCTTTTTTTATACCTTCATCAAAAACATGATTTTAGTAACTGTCTTCAGATAACTAAAGCATGGCTTGTTTGGTTACTGATGCAAAAACTTTTTTTTTGATCACGAGTGCAAAAAAAGTTTTCTGTCCGTTTTTTACCCAAATTAAAGAGAAATAGCGGAAAATAGTAATATTGAAAAAATCTAATTATTCTTGCCTAAAAATCAAGCCATTTCCGCCAGTTTTCACCAAGTATTTACGAAAAAATCATTTAAAAACATCGTCAAAACATCAAACTGTCGAATATTAAAATGTCGCAACAATGAACGTCACCGAGAAGTGCTCTTCGTTCGAGATTTTTAAAAGTATTTTTCTGTTTTTCTTGGATTTTTTTGATAAAGGTGCAACTACTTTTCGCTCGGTTGTGGAAAAAATCTTATGTGTAATTCGAGCGCAAAAACTTTGCCGCTTTCAAAATATTCAAACTTTAGCTATTACAACTAGTGGCTAAAATAGTGCTTTTTGTATAAATACACTTTTAAAGAACGAGCGCAGCGAATGATTTACAAACGCTAGTAAAAAAACAACAGTTTAAAAACTGTTAAAAACATACCAAAAAAAAAGCTTTTTTTATACCTTCATCAAAAACATGATTTTAGTAACTGTCTGCAGATAACTAAAGCATGACTTGTTTGGTTACTGATGCAAAAAAACTTTTTTTTTGATCACGAGTGCAAAAAAAGTTTTCTGTTTGTTTTTTACCCAAATTAAAGAGAAATAGCGGAAAATAGTAATATTGAAAAAACCTAATTATTCTTGCCTAAGAATCAAGCCATTTCCGCCAGTTTTCACCAAGTATTTACGAAAAAATCATTTAAAAACATCGTCAAAACATCAAACTGACGAATATTAAAATGTCGCAACAATGAACGTCACCGAGCAAAATAGCACATCGCTATGGAAACGATTGTTATTTCATTTACCAGCCGCCTTGATTTATAGTGTAAAGATGGTGTGTTGCGAGATGTGCTCTTCGTTCGAGATTTTTAAAAGTATTTTTCTGTTTTTCTTGGATTTTTTTGATAAAGGTGCAACTACTTTTCGCTCGGTTGTAGAAAAAATCTTATGTGTAATTCGAGCGCAAAAACTTTGCCGCTTTCAAAACATTCAAACTTTAGCTATTACAACTAGTGGCTAAAATAGTACTTTTTGTATAAGTACACTTTTAAAGAACGAGCACAGCGAATGATTTACAAACGCTAGTAAAAAAACAACAGTTTAAAAACTGTTAAAAACATACCAAAAACTAGAACACATCTATAGCTATTTGTGTATTAAGAGCGCAAAGGAATACTTTGTAGCGGCAATGTTTTGAAAGTGGCAAAGTTTTTGCTCTTGAATTACACACAAGATTTGCTCTACAATCGAGCGAAAAGAACTTGCAGGAACGAGTGTTATTTTTACTTTATCGCTCGCCGAGCGGCAATTTGGTTACTTTGCCGCTCCGAGATCGACATCGTAAAAAAACACTCTAAGAAAAAGTGCAACATTGTGCTTTCTTTTTGAAGCGCAAACATGATACTGTTCGATCGGTTGTAGAAAAAAGCATTTACTTCCCCACCGGCTACTTAATTTTGAAATTTCACACTATATCCTTCTGTTGACCAATTTTTTGACATTATTTGTGTGCAAAACAATGACAAAAAATAACTTTTTTTTATAACACGTGACTGCAGATAACTAAAGCATGGTTTTTTTGGTTACCGATGCAAAAAAAACTTTTTTTTATCACAGGTGCAAAAAAAGATTTCTGTCTGTTTTTTACCCAAAATTAAAGAGAAATAACGCAAAATAATAATATTGAAAAAATCTAATTATTCACCAAGTATTTCCGAAAAAATCATTTAGAAACATCGTCAAAATATCAAACTTTCAAAGATTAAAATGTCGCAACAATGAACGTCACCGAGTAAAAAAGCAAATTGCTATGGAAACCATTGTTATTTCATTTACCAGCCGCCTTGATTTACAGTGTAAAGATGGTGTGTTGCGAGAAGTGCTCTTCGTTCGAGATTTTTGAAAGTATTTTCCTGTTTTTCTTGGATTTTTTGATAAAGGTAAAAAAAATCGTGTTAACAACTCGCGACTCGTTATTTAAACCATCGCTTTTAAAAAAAGCACTATTTTAGTCACTAGTTGTGAAAACTACTGAACAGTCAAAAATAGTAATTTACGTTACAAGGTCGGGAAATAGTGTATTAAAGTAAATATGTATGTTTCCGAATAAGGCAACGAAGGAGCCGAGTCCGGAATTTCTGGACGAGTACTTTATTGTAATTTCACGGCCGTGTATCGAACAATGTTTTATTTCATACTATTTTATATTTTATTTGATAAAAAAATATTGACAAATAGATGCGTGAATTCCCGTGGATATTGGAAATGTGGTAGAAAATTTTTTCATTAATGAATTGGTAACCAAAGAAAAATCCGAAGATGTTCCTGATGCTACCGCTTTAAATATTTCAAATAATTCAACCTTCAGTATTACCGTTAACGTTTATAAGTAACTTTATTGTAACTTGCATTAATAAACATTGTTTAGATATAACCTTGTGTTTATTAAAAATCAAAACAAAAACTAAAAAATAACTACCCGAACATAACAAACATTCAGCCATCTCGTTTATGCGCTTAATCAAGGGTGACTAAGAATGACACAGAAGCACACGTCATGAGGCTTATTTCAAGGCTTGAGTACCTTGATTTTATTAAATTTTGGCTCTACTACTGGAGACGTCGAGGACCCTGACCAGTAATCTTTGATGAGTAAGAAATTAAGTTATTTTTTATGTTTTCATCATTTTCTTTTGATCGACACACTTTATATTTGTAGTTCTGACGACTGTTAAGGAACAGAAATTATCGAGGAAATTGTTTTCGGAGCGCGGAAAAGTAAATGGTGCTGTAATCGCGTGTAAGGCACCATTGAACATTTTAGTTTTTCGTCGTTTGGTTGTTATTTTCTCGTGTTTTTTAAATGATTATTATTAATTAGGATTATTGAAACAAGATTGTTTCCTTGTATTAGTGCAAGTTTTATTTGTGGTAGATAAGCCGCTTTCGGCTTTTTGGTTAGGCCATCATCAGATCAGCTAGTTTTTTAAGATTTTGGAAGTATATGGTTTCTATCCACGCTTGTTTAGGAGTGGTTATGTGCATGTTTTCTTCAAATTAATTTAATTTGTTGTGTTCTGTTTTTCATTTGACATTGTGTCAAAATTTTTCAACTTTTTTTAATCTTAGAGCTTAAATTATATCTTTCGGATCATTTATTGCGTGTTTCCAGCTTGAAGAACTTGGTCTGAATCTTATTTTTTAATTTGAAATTGTTAGTTTTGTTGCTTGAATTTTTTTAAATATTTTTTGTGCGTTAATGATTTTTTTTATACCTTTATTTTTTATTATTTTATTAACTGTCTGCAGATAACTAAAGCATGGCTTTTTTGGTTACCGATGCAAAAAAACTTTTTTTTTTTTGATCACGGGTGCAAAAAAAGATTTTGGTTCGGTTTTTACTCAAAATTAAAGGAAAATAGTAATATTGAAAAAATCTAATTGTTCTTGCCTAAAAATTAAGCCATTTCCGCCAGTTTTTACCAAATATTTAAGAAAAAATACTTTAAAAACATCGTCAAAATATCGAACTGTCAACGATTAAAATGTCGTAACAATGAACGTCACCGAATAAAAAGGTACACCGCCATGGAAACCACCATTGTTATTTCATTTACCAGCCGCCTTGATTTGTAGTATAAAAATGGTGTGTTGCGAGAAGTACTCTTCGTTCGAGTATAAATATAAAAGTATTTTCCTGTTTTTCTGGGATTCTTTGATAAAGGTATTAAAAAAAATAGTGTTAACAACTCGCGGCTAAACTGTGCTTTTTTTTACTCGCGTTTTTAAATACCTCGCTGCGCTCGTTATTTAAACCAATGCTTGTAAAAAAAGCACTATTTTAGCCACTAGTTGCTAAAACTACTATTTGAGATTAGAATGACAACAAAAAATCATTAACAGACCGCCAAATTTTTTTTTGTGCCCGTGTGCCAAAAAAACTTTATTAAAATGTTATTTTTGATCTAGATATAAAAAAATGTTTTCTACCTATCCCAAATTCTAAAGTTAGCGACATCAAGCCCCAGCAAACATATTTAGCTTATTACACTTCGGGGTTAATTATAACTAGCCATAAAGGGCGTTCGTGCAACACTGCTTACACTAACTAATGATGATACTAATAAGCTTTACGTCGGCGTCGAAGACGATGAACATTCGGGGTGAACTGAGCTAATTTTACATAAAATCATTGGCGGTACAAGAATAAATAATATATGTAATTACTGTGGCCATCAAAACTTTTAAAAAAATGTAACGTTTATGTTTATACCTGTTCCGAATTTCAGGATTTCTGATGCAAAACAGGTCCAAATCGTTTCAAAAACTAAAGTCCTGGAAAATATAAACAAAATCTTCCCATAAAGGATTTTGCAAGAGCTAGCCTTTATCACTTCAAGTAGGTTACATCTTTTTAAAATCCTCCTCTTTTTTTTAGATATAGGTCATTAGGTTTGTGTCTTCCTCTCCGTTCTCTGTAGCGCAGTGGGTAGCGTATCGGCCTGCCGCACGGAAGGTCTCTGGTTCGAATCCCGGCTAGGTGCATCGATATTTTGTGTTTGTTTATAACTTTGCAAAAACTTGGCTGAAACTAGGCATTGATCCTATAATAGATGGAAAGTCCCAGTATGGTTTTGATCCGCAATATATGCGAAACACATATTTTTTGGACCATTTAGGAACTGTCACAATTTTAGGATAAGTTTTTTAATTAACCTAAATTTTGTTTTTCTTGTGAGTTTTATTTCACTGACTTAGCAATGAAGAGGGGTCAATATGGAACTTTATTGATATTTCGGTTAGTTGCAAATGTTTGAGTCAAATAACAATAACAGCTCCCTTAAAGGTGTGACAGATGGCTATAGCATCGACTTTGTATAACTCAGCGGACTTGGATAGGTTTAAATCATAAGAGTTGGTGCATCCACTCCGTATAACGATAACCACGTTTTAAGTGACAAATGTGCAGGTCATAACCCCTCTAAAAGTACTAGCCGTCATCATAAATAAACCAACATTTTCAAGAGCTTTTATAAAAACTCTGTTTCTTTTTAACATAATTTGCCTTTTGTTCACACAAGAAACCAAGTTTCTCTTTAAATTCGATTGAGTTTGATTTGCATAACTGTCAGTACAAATTAGTTCTTTGGACTTCTTTACCATTGTCAAAACTAATTCAATTTCTTTTCGCACCTCGTTTTGAACCCCGCCAGTGCTTTTAAATCCATCCTCGCCTTTACTAAATGGGAGTTAACAGATTCATTCGAAACCAGGCCTTTAAGGGGCGGTAGCATACTGATCTTCCCGATACAGTTGTCATGATCCAAAGAAAAAGTATTACGATTTTAAAGAACTAGATAGTTATCACGATTATTTTTCCTTTTCAGAGAAAGGGTTTTAATAAGGAATCTCACTTCGTTGTGTGGGATGTTGGCATAACATAAGGTTAACGGAAGGTGTGTGTGTTTACCATTTTTGTTATAAAGTTTCTTCTGCAACATTAAATATATATTTTTTTGAAGGTGTATGTTTATGGGTTGAGAGATCTTATTAACGAAACGTCCTTTTTTTTTAAATGCCAACGTTTCGCAAAATTTACTTGCTTTTTCAGGGCTCTAAAATTGAATTTACAATAAAAATAGTATGGATTTAAGAGAAAAAATTTTTTTTATGTTATTATAAAACCACCAAAATATTAAAACGTAAAACGTTAAATTTTTTAGTATAAACTTGAGAAGACAAAAAAAAACACTAACAATAACCAAATTTGAGAAAAAAACAAACGTTCCATATGTCAATTTTATTGCCAATAGACGTTATCATTTGGTAAAAAGGCATTATTTTTATACAAGTACCGTAATTTTGATTAAAAACTTTTAAAAAGACGTAAACACATTAAAATATTACTACTACGGAGAGTATTTCGTTCAAATTTAATTAAAAAAAAAAAATACGTTTAGTCTCTAATTTATTCGATTTTTTTAATACGTTACTTTGTTTTTAAGTTTATATACATGGAAACTTCTCATACATATTCATCGATGTATCTACATGTATACGATTCTTTAGTGCCTTCAGTGCATTCAAAATTAGGCTTTCTAAATCTTTGGGCTGTCGATTTGAACGCGAACGCGTTCCAAAAATTATTATTATCGGAGGCTCTTAGGAAGCTTTTAAGATAATTAATTCATGCCGTGATATTATTATTTTGCCTTCGTTTGTTGTTCATAGGCAGAGCTTTGTGAATTTTAACAAAGACGCACTTTTAAAGATTTTGTTATGCCATTAAAAATAATGTTAATAGGGACTTATCGGTACATAAAGTCGGCATAGCCTGTCTTTAATAAAGACGGCACTATTTTTGACAATTCCGCACGAAGTTTAAAGGTATTCTGACATTGCTGTTGTCTAAATATGTCATCATTTGCTATCAAAATAATGTCGACTTTCATAATGTTGGTGCCTGTCTTTAATAAAGGACAGCATTAACTTTAATTTGTCAACTTTAAGAATGGCACAATATGAGCATGTTTAGATGACATGTTTACATGACAAAAATATCAGAAACCTTTCAACCTTCGTGCGGAACTGTCAGAAATAATGCCGAGTCAGGCTATGCCGACCTTATGTACCGATAAGTCCCTATTATCGTGAAAGATGACCTTAATATATTTTCCGTCCCCGTTTATGCAAAAAACTTTTTATCTAATGTATTATAGTGAAGGGGCATGTGTAAGTCCGTGGGATTTTTAATGAAGGAGTTTTGTGACTATGTGGGAATGATAGCTCTTTAGTCACACAATCAAGTGTTACCGGGTGTTTGGTTCGCATCGGTGTAGATGGGGTTGATATGACGACATCTTTTAAGATGGCGGACAAAAATCTTAAAAAATACAACTTTCGCAACCAGGCCATGATTATACTCGATTCTATATAACTCGATGACGAGGATTCCAAAAAATTTACTTAAAAGGTCACAAATGGCATCGAAAACACCTGGTCCAGAATATGGTAATGTATATCTAACTTCTGCTAACTCTTTTATAGGTAATTTAAATGACTTTGTTGGCTAGACAAGTGAGTATAACATAAAATCCACAGTTCGAAACTAAAAACAACAGGTTATTTTTACCTGGGTATAGCATAAAAATCTGGCACGCCAGATCAAAAAAAATGGTAGAGAGGTTTAAAGTTAAGTGTTTATTTATGGCTAAGATGTTAATTTCATCTCCGGCACTTAAAGTCTTTGCATAATTGTAAATTGTAAAAAAAACACTACAAAAAGCTGGTTTTTCAATTTTACATGGTATTTTCAAGGTTAATCAAAGTCATGCATCAACTAATTTTTTTTTTCATATTAAGGAGATATAAGTGAATAAGAATTGATGGCAACCCTTGTTATTTTTACTTTTTTACGTAATTGGATAAAATAAAATGTTATGGGTCTCTATTTTGAGATATCAGCCGCCATATTGAAACGTGTCATAGCTGAACAAAATTTTTTTAAACAAAATTGTTGGACTTGACCTTCTTATCTTTGTGACCCAATTTGGTTTTCTTAGCTTTAATAATTGATGAATAGCGCCCTTTAGTATGTTATTTTTGCAATTTGTTAATTTAGCTGCGGTATTTTTTAAGATCATGAAGCTTCAAACTGCATCAAACTAACTAAGGATCCAATTTGGCATAAAACGTCGAATTATTAAGATTTTTTGAAGAGAAAATGGCAAAAATTTTGTTTTTTGAGATTTTTATGATCATTAAGGGTCAGATGACCTTGAAAGTAAATTTTTTGGAATTCTCGTCGTCGAGTTATACGGAATCGAGTATAATCGTTCCCCGGTTGCGAAAGTTGTATTTTTTATAATTTTTGGCCGCCATCTTAAAAGATGTCGTCATATCAACCCCATCTACACCGATGCGAACCAAACACCCGGTAACACTTGATTGTGTGACTAAAGAGCTATCAATCCTACATAGTCACAAAACTCCTTCATAAAAAATCCCACGGGATACAGTATTATGTAATATATTAAGTATTGAGTATCTAATGTATTAAGTATATATTTCTTGATGTCACTTACAATCTACTAAGGCACAAATTTAGCATTACAACTTTGGATATATTTACGAAAAAAAAAGCGAATAGTAATTTTGGCATCTTGTGGTGAAAAGTGGGCTATTGAATTTTATTTCGCTACCTAATGGTAAAAACCGGGATTATATAACTTAAGGGTCAGCAGGTTAATCCTTCTCTTCTGACACTGAAAAGGAATAATGGCTTGTTATCCTCACCATTCAATTCGTTGGTATTTGAAAGAAGTACATTCTAAGAGCTCTTTTTTAAAATATGAAGTTACCCGCCTCTTGTAGCGCAGTGGGTAGTATATCGGCCTGCCGCACGAGAGGTCTCAGGTTCGAATCCCGGCTAGGTAGATGGATATATTGTGTTTATTTTTAACGCTGAAGAAGCATCTTGGCTACACTGGGCATTGATCCTACTATGCATGGAAAAGTCCCAGTACATAAAAAATTTTAAAAAATATGAAGTTGCGATCCGGCAAAATTATTTGTGGAGGTTTAGTAATAAAAGAATTTCAAAATACTTTCTGAAATATAGAAAACTTTCAATTTTTTAAAAAACCTAAAACGTCCGACCAAATTGGATTACGTTTTCCATGCGAGTTCAAAAATTCATGCAAACCTCGCTTATATCAAAGGTATTGGATATGCCGGATCGATTTAGTGAAAAAATTAGATCACCGGCTGTCTTATATGATACAATTTCTACATAGCTACATGACGAAATTCATGTTCGACGTAACCCCAATCTCCCCTTTATTCACCCTGAAGAGAGGAAAAAAAGTACTTTTTCCGATTCAAGAAACAGAGTGCGAATACCAAAGGGTAAGTTGGATGTAATAAAAAACCCAGTTGTAAGGCTGATACAATTTGCGAGTCGCGTACGTTGCAAAATTGTTGCACCGAGTAACCCATCGAAATTGAAAAATTAAATTAACCGCTTTTATAGGGTCTATTTCCGTGCGTAGTGTATAAAAGTAAAAACAAATTATTGCATCTTGAAAGAATGAAAGGCACGTGACTTTTTTTCTAAAGTATGACAACATTTTGACTGCAGTAGTAAAGAAGTTGCAACTTTTGTACTTTCTACACATCATACATTATGGCTTAGTTGCGAGATTTTATTTTTTATGGAATTTTTGTTCTTTCAGTTAACAGGTTAAAAAACATAGTGCTTTTTTACAAGCGTTGATTTTTACGAGCGCAGCGAAGTATTTAAAAACGCGAGTAAAAAAAGCATAGTTTAGCCGCGGGTTGTGAACACTATTTTTTTAATACCATTATCAAAAAATTCAAGAAAAACAGGAAAATACTTTTAAAAATCTCGAACGAAGAGCACTTCTCGCAAGACACCATTATTACACTATAAATCAAGCCGGCTGGTAAATGAAATAACAATATGGTTTCCATAGTGATGTGCCTTTTCACTCGGTGACGTTTATTGTTGCGACATTTTAATCTTTGACAGTTTGATATTGCCGATTTTTTTAAATCATTTTTTCGTAAATACTTGGTGAAAACTGGCGGAAATGGTTTAATTTTTGGGCAAGAATAATTAGATTTTTTCTGTATTACTATTTTTCGCTATTTTTCTTTAATTTTGGGTAAAAAACGGACACAATTTTTTTTTGCACCCGTGATCAAAAAAAAAGTATTTTGCATCGGTAACAAAAAAAGCCGTGCTTTTGTGTTCTGGATCAACGGCAATTTTAGGTCTATCCTTCCTACAAGATTTTTTATCCGCTTCTTTACTCCTTTCTTCTACCTCAAACTTAAGACCATTGGAAAACTGGGTGTGACATCACATTGTCTATGTGTATTTTTCGAGGTAGAACTGATGTAAAAATGAATAAAATTTGCTTTTCGGTATAAAGTTGCCTGGATGCGAATATGCGGCATAAAAAAGTATGCCAGGCACAAAGAATAACTAAGTCGATGCACAACGACTGATTGTTACTTTCTTGGAAGGCTATTACTGAAAAAGTGCCAGGACTCATCATAAAAACAAAATTAAATATCTAAAAAATACAGTTACAGAAACTTGCAAATTAGTTCTAACGAAAAGCTGTTGAAAATTCCAATATTTAGAAATTTGAAAGATATTCAAAGATCCTAAATATAAAGGACACCTTATAAGGTTTCTGGCAAGCCACGATTTTTGTATGAGGCGAGTATTTCCATATAGAAAGGTTTCTTTTCGCTACTTGTCTTGTCTACATATACAAAAATATTTGTATAGCTTGGTGCCAGATGGACGACGCTCTAAATCTTTCCAAATTAAAATATTTTCTTGACTAGACTAGGCTATGTGTTAAATTACTTTAGCCAAGTCTATCGATCGATAAATGTTAGTCAATCAATCTTAATTGTCACCCTAAAATAAGGCACAAGGTTCTAATAAAAATAAATTGTTGAATTAGATAGCTATAAAATCAGGTGAACCTCGATGTCATGAACCTTTTCTTTCAAATTTTTTAATAATACCTTAAGACCTAGAAGATCAAGGATTGGTCAACAATTTTTAAATAATAAGTTTTGTGACCTGATTAAAAGGTGCAAATTGGTACTTTTTTTCGTTATTGCCATAAATTTTAGGGTGCTTGATTTTTAGCGTAGCGGGAAATACTCTAGGTTTTTGAACAAAAGATGCCGTTATAAATTAGCTATGGTAAAAAAACTGCTTGTTTTTTATTTTAAAAAATCGGCAGTGTTTGGCCCTCTTAATATCATACTTTAAATTTCACGTAAGGACGTGTCTTGATAGCCCAAAGTTCAAAATTATCCTTTTCCGTCATTGTGAAGACAATACTTTTTGTCTAGGATAGAATTCCGACAAGATATTTCCAAGTTTTATATGTTTTATGTTCGTAAATTTATCGTTATTTTGTTGGAACCAAAAAGATCTTGCGGGTAATGTGTAGATATATGATTTAAATTAAAAAGCGCCTGATTTTGATTAGTCCCTTACAAAATTCTAAACATTAGGGGAAATTTTGGAACACTTATTTGACACTTCGTAGTGGTTGCGGTAATTACTGCGCATGCGCAATAGCTAAACGTCATGCCGTTGTGAGAATTAACCACTACCACTGCCGTAAGCTACGAATTAATTTCTTTATGGTTGTGGTTATTTTTTTGGTTAATTTTTGAGGATTTCGACGCAATTAATAATAAAATATTACCAGGTTTCAACATATAAACCACTTCAATTCTGGTAAAATCGACAAGTGGTAGTCGTAGTGATTGTTAAACACTACCACAACGGCTGTCAAAGTTGTCAAAATTTTAAGCGTTCCAAAGTTTCCCTATTTAATCAGTTTGAGCAGAAATGTATCACAGAAATGTAAACAAACAACAAACTTTTCATAAAAATGAACATATTTAGGTAAGATAAACGTCCCACCTATCGAACCTTAAGGAAATTTCTGACTTTGTCATAGTGGTAATTTTACATTTTTGAAGGGAATGTCTTGAAACTATGCCAGCGCGTAGCTTACTTATTACTCTTTTTTAAAAAATATGAAAATTAAGTCACGTCTAAATTTATTGACTAAAAAAAATGAAAATAAAAAAAACACAATTGTCTCACCTGGACATTAAAAAACTGATCCTGTCCTATTATCGGACAAGGTGTGTACTATTTATCGGACATATGATTACTATATTGCATTTATTAGTAAAAAGGGACAAAAAGCAAACTCCGAGTAAGTTTAAACTAGCTCAATAAATGTTTTAATTTATGTTGAGTTTGAAGAAATATCACTGTTCCGGGCTTCCAGTTAATTTATTTTTAATAATTCCAAGACGTTTCGATCATTATAAATCTCTGACCGTTTTCAGATATAAACATGAAGACGATCACTGATCGAAACGTCGTGTAATTAATAAAATAAAGACAATGGAAGTCCGAAGCAGTGATATTTCTTTCAAGTCAATAAATATTAATTGTTTATAGCAACTTAAATCCTTTTATTTTTAATCATTAACTTTGTATAATATGAACTCGTAGGTACTTAATTCAACTTTCCAATCTTATCTAAAAAGGGACGGCAACAAATTTCTTAAATTGCTAAGAGTGTAAGTAGATATTTACCTCAGACTAATATTATTTTTTAATCTGAGATATTTACTAGCTAAATTAACTCACTTTTTGAAACTGTTAAAAAACTAACTTCTAAAGTTCGTTAGACAATGTAAATCTTGGCATATTAAAAGCCCTTGATACTTTTCTAATAGAAATGCAATATTTTGTGGCTTTGTGGTCGTCGGTATATTGATATCGCGTAGCCACTTTCTGAAAAGAATGTAACTTATTCTGAAGTTACTGACACAGAAGTTTCCTAAATTTATTTTCATTAAAAAAAAAATAACGATTGGCACCTAAAATGCTTGTGTTTTCAAGATGTTACACCTATCGGACACCGTTTGTCCTATCTATCGGACAGATGAATCAGGTTAACTTTGAGCAAATTTTCTAGCTTTATTTGAAGTAAATCGCCCATCCGATAAATAGGTAGGCTAAAATTCAGGCTTTTTTACATAATCTTACATAACAAGCAGGTCGGTTTGCCACTTTGTTTTCAAATGTGAATTATGTAGTAAGTTGACGACAAAGTGGCAATGACCTACCTATCGGACACATGGCCGATAGGTGTGACAGTCCACTTTTTTCTATCCCAACTGTCGGACACCCTCATATTATTTTAAATATGACCAATAGACTCTTCAAAACATTGTAAAAATACAAAAAAATCCTACCTCACTGCGAAAAAATATAATAACAATCGAAAATCAAATTGAAAGTAACCTAAAATTGAGTTATAAAAATAGACATTTCTTACCGGTTTTACTAAGCACTTACATAGCACAGCAGGAAGACTGAAGAGCTACTGTTTCAATGAGCGTGAGTACCGCTCAGGATATGTTAGAGCCATGCTGCTGTGATTGCAGCTTTGCCAAAGGTTTTAAGATTTTTCTAGAAAAAAAGTTAATTCAAAAAGTCCTTCAGATTTCTTATTTTTCAAATACCACCCAGAGCTCCCTTCTCTAAATCCCACTTGGGTAATTCTCAACAGGTGCATGCAAGTCGCGGGGGTGGACCCGAATGAATAAGTCGGTGACTAAATTGTGTTGGGGAACGTCATACCGCACCCCCCTGGAACGCAGCTCTTTGGGGTCGATGTGTCGGAGATAGAGGAGCTCTCGACTTCTCTGAGTGGTGGATCGAAGACGGGTGTGGGGTCCTTGGCTTTAACGCTAGGGCCGCGTGGATGAGGCACCACAATAAAAACCTTCCTCAGGGAACCAGGTGCACCCTGTTGTATATAGCCTTCTCCCCGAAGTGTTGGTGAGGTAACTCTAGCCGGTTTACTCGTCTGTAAGGGACCTCCAGAAGGAACCTCCGACAACCAGGAGATAACACAGGGAACCGAACAGCTACCCAGTGAAACCTCTAAAGATAAGGATCAACGAGGAACTGTTCAAGGACCCAGTAGATCTTCTTCAACAGAAGAGGCCCGACAAGGAACTGCACAAGTACCCCTTGGACACTACAAACGCGTTAGGCGCGCCTACGGACGCCGCTGATGTAAACAAATTGGCCAAGGAGCTCAGAAAGCTCCAGGTCAAAATTGTAGTCAGCATGGACGGTCCGGCCGAAACAGAGCTGACTGAAGAGCACCTGCTCGAAGTCCTTGCTCCACCTAGGCAGGAAGAGTGTGAGACCAGAAACAGGGCTCCTAAAAGGACACAGTTGCCTCAACAAGCACCTAGAAACGCTGGGAATCGCCGAAGACTCAGAGAGTCGATGGTGCATGGAGGACGAAGGTCAAGAGAATCGCACCTTGGGAACTATATGTTGGTCCCAGGCGATGTAAGAAAGTTGCAGCCCAGAAAAATCTGTTCTTTTGCGAAAGAGGCAGGCTTGTAACGGTTCCAGCAAGGGGGCCTACGTACATGGGAATTCAACACATCTGATTTAGTAGATTTAAAAAAGAAAAAATATAGGTCTAGCTACATTTAATAAATTTCGGTTTTTGAGGCGCCTCCTAATAATAAATAAATGATCTTTACACTCGTACAATTGAAAATTCCTCGAAAATTTATTTGGCCGATTTAGGAGAAAATTAAAGTCAGAAAGCTAACGCAAAATTAGATGCTCCATCACCCTCTAAACTTTTTATCTTAGTAATCAATCAATCTATTTCACCAAAAAAAAACTTAAATGGGCAAATCGCTCGACCTCGTTTCGACCCAAAGACGGTCATTTATTTTAATAAAAGTTGCATGTTGGAAAAATAGCATGAAAAATAACGAAAAGGAGAGGTCGAATGTAATGCAAAAATCTCGGAAGTTTTATGCGATATTTTATAGAACACACCTAGGCTAACATATTAGGCCAGTAAGACGTAACCATCTTCTCATGGTTTAGCGACTACATCTTGAGCAAATTACAGGACTGTATCTGGCAGCAATAACATCTAACGAATTTAAAGGAATTTGTCGTAAAACGTACGAAAATCTATGTGCGCGCCACCTGCCGAAACAAACTAAAAAACAAAATTTTGAATGAAAAATTAAAATAATATCAAAATTGAAATATTCACTTCAAAGCAGAAAATAAAAAATTTAAATATAATGGGTATTTTTCACGTTTATGAAAGTTCGAAATTATATTTTCTAAGAAGGCAGTTAAAAAAACAATTTTATTAAGATAAAATAGATACTAGATTCACTATCGAGTTGTTCTCTTCAGGTAAGATTAGTTCTTATAAAACAAAAAATAATCATTATAGTATGTTAGGATTATTAAGATTGTATCATGGAGTCCTGTGTGGAGAGGTGTTTGTGGATCGAAAAATGTTTTGCTTTTTATGAATTTTATTTTCCGTGTGATCCACGAAGTCACATTTGACGTTTTTTGTAAAATCACGTGACTTCTAGTTTTACCGAAAATGGCCTCAACTTTCGATTTTCTAACAAGATAACCCGTATTTTTACATTTTTGGATTTCTGGGGAATAATAATAAATTTTAGCGCCACTTAAAATTGCATAATTTATATTTTACTAAAATTTAATTTTTCCAATTAAGTAGGATAATATTAGTTCTCCCTATTATTAAAAAGGTTAAGATTATATCGAATAATTTCCAGTTAAAAAACAGTAAATTAAAAATTCAGCTTTCTATAAATTAAATGATTTGTTTTGGTTTCTAACTAGTAGGCTTGTTGATAGTTAAGAAGGTAGTGTCTCGCTTGTCATTGAGCAAGTTATATAGAAGGCTTGAGAATTCTTCATTTGATTTTAATGAGTGTTGTGATATGATATTTTAGAAGTAAGAAGGCTCGGAAGCTTCCAAACTTGTATGGTGCACGCGCCTGGGTTATCGTTTTCCAACAGCGCCTGTTCATCTGCTCAGAGGCAGGTGTATGAAAGTGCAGGAAGGTTCTATCGATACACGGCAATCGAGTGAGGTTCGACCGAGGGCGAATAACTCCTGAGAACTCCAAAGCTTGTTACTGGTCAACATCAGGAAGGTGAATGTTTCCGTGCTACCTTTCATACGAAATACAAGAATCAGCCCCCTGGACTGCTCTAGCACTCCCCTATATTTTACAGAAAATATTTCCCTATGTAGCGTCATTCTGCCTGCTCTGAGGGCAAGAAAATGATTTATGAGATATCAACACTTGGTTTTTGGCTCATATTTCAACTTTTTCCCGTGTTATACAGCATATTTTCGCTTTCCCTATGTATGCACCGCTTAAAATCCGGGGTAGTTTATGGGGAAGGCTCATATTATTTTGGTTTAATAAAAACATGAAAAGATAAAAATAAATTCAGTTCAGTCGACTATTGAGCATGAAATATTTTGAAACTTTTAGTTTAAAAGCCTATTTGACACGAAGATGGATTCTGATTGAATTTTGACGGCTACAGATAGGAAAGCCGATATATAACTACCTAACATGAAATCCAAACTAACAACCCAAGTTTTTCGTGGAAGGTCTTGTTTTTTAAGTTAGGCACAAGCTTTAGTAACGTTTTTTAATTGTTTTTACATTTAAAGAATGTTTTGGGCCTACTTTTCTTTGTCTTGCAGTAAGGGGTAAGAGCAAGGCGGTACTGGCAATCACCCACCCCCCCTTTTGCGACAACGCACGTCACATTTAAAGATACTTGACATATTTTATATGTACCTTGGTCGCGATTCTTCAGAAACGACAGAAAATCTCATCCGTCACAATTCTGGAAAGTGGCGATATTTACTTATTGCCTCATTTAAAATATAAATGCAGCATCCTTAATATTTAGCCTTTAACGATGTAAGAGAAAGTGCTTCATTTTTTTAATTAAATTTTGTAAATCTAATATTTTAAAGATATTCTGCAAGACTAGTTTTATGGCGAAGCTAAATTGCTACTACGCGTACCAACGAACTTCAAAAAGTGTCGAAACTTCTCACCATATAAAATCAAAGACAGAATTTGTGTGACTTTTCTGAACAGTGACACATAAAGCATATACCTACGGACTTGGAGAAAACTCTTACTAAGGGCATCGCAAAAAACAAGTTACAGCGCCTCTGAGGACTCGGTCTCGAAGCTCACGCGACAATTTGCGCCGATGACATTATTTTAATCAATGTCCATCAATGTCATCGTTTTTTTGTTCTTCTCATGATGTCTTTTCATTGATGTTTTTTAGTTTTGTGTGTTTTTGGCCTTTTTTGGACTGTTACAGTTTATTTTAATCAATGTCCATCAATGTCATCGTTTTTTTGTTCTTCTCATGATGTCTTTTCATTGATTTTTTTACTTTTGTGTGTTTTTGGCCTTTTTTGGACTGTTACAGTAATTTCTTCGATTTTTGTAATAAGTACAATTGGAAAACTATGCCCAAATGTTGTGTCCCAGTGATCCTCTGCTTCATCGCTTTCCACACCCTAGAGATCAAGCTCGCCAAAGACAATGGTTTGCCATTTGAAACGCTTTATAGGTTTAGGGTATGCACCCGACATTTTAAACTAGAGAACTATTCAAAAAACTGTGGACGGAGCCTTCTAATGCGGCATTTAATTCCATCCTTGCATTTACCGCCAGGGTTTGAAACAGACTTTGGCAAGGGATTGTGGAATTTTGTACGAAAGGTCTCAAGGGAACGGTCACCTCCTTTGATATCGACCAATAACGGACTTTAAAGCTATCACGAGTTATTCGAAACCTATCCGACTGCGGCCGAACCTCACCCGCACTCGATTGCCGTGTATTGAATGAACTTTCCGACACTTTCATAAACCTCTTGAAAAACGATAATCGAGTTACCTTTGCGCGTGCACCATAGTGAACGTTGTGAACGTTTCCAGGCGACCATTCTCTCGAAATTCAAGAATCGGCAGCCAGAGGAACAACAGCCTATTCAATAGAGAGTTAATAGACCACTAACTTATCGTCACCTTATTTGCTTAACGTATTGCCGTAATTGAGATGCTAAAAAGAGTTGTTAAACCACAAACACAAATTACCGTAACCGTATTGTTTTGCCCACATACAAACTGCTAATGTAAATAGAATAGAAAAGAAAACAAAAATTCCTGTTTTTGGAAATTACCTTAAACAAAAAAATTAAAAACCTAACTAAACGGGAGAAAAATAACTGATTTTGCCTACGGTATCACCAATTTTGATGGTCTATTGACGCTCGAATAGGGCATTTATTTAGCCTATTTGTTAATTAGATTTTTTTTAGCTTACTCCGTTCAAAAATGGTGATGGGTAACCAGTTACACCGAATTTTTTGAAAATGAAAAAAACTCGCAAGTCTTAAAAGAAACTGCTGCTATTGAGGCCGACATGGGAAGCATAATAAATATAGTTTAATAATAAATACAATAGTTTCGATATGTATAGATCTTCTTAAAAAAATAATATAATATATTAAATACGACGCATTTGTAAATAATGAACTGAAATACTTTAAAAAATACCCGAAATCAAAATTTCCCGGCGCCAGTGCCGCTACCCTAATTTAAGCTTCGAGACCGAGTCACTGGAGGCGCAACGGTAGCAAAAAACTTAACAGGGCCCTAAGTCGTCAGATCGCCTTCTATACCCGTAGGTACATATTTTGTGCAGTGACAGTAACATATACTATGGTTTTGAATGTTAACAGCTCTAAAGGTTTGTTTACACACAAAAATAAGGGGTTTTCAAAAAAACTGTCTACAAAAATTAAAATTGACACATTTTTTATTTACTGGAACAGTATTAAGAAACTAAATTTTAAGGGATATTAACAAATAAGTTCTGACAAAAAGAAGTTAGTGTGTTTAAAAATCGTCAGATTTTTTGTAAGGGCGAGATTTTCTAACAATTTTTGAAGAATCGCGACCCTTATTTCAAATCACTTAAAATATGGCAAACATTATCCTGGTCTTAAATACATGATATTTCAAAATATCTTATCTCCATAAAAGTACACCGACGGAACTCCCGAATAAATTTATAGCCTTCTCAAGTAAGGTAATAGATATACACAAACAAAATAACTTGTCAACGATACTCTTGTGTGAAAAATGATAAGCGCACTACAGGGTTCCGTTCTTGGGCCTTTGCTTAATGTAGACGTATTTATTAAAGTTACAACACACACTGTCGTGTAAAAAAAAAACAATACTCTTGTAGGACAAGATATGCCTCTGATTTTAATAAATGACTGATGGGAGAACACGAGGGTTTGGTTACACGCAAGGAATCTATACCTATTCAGATTTAGTAAACATATTATAACTAAACCTATGACGCTACAAAAAGAAATATATGTGGACTTTTTAGGACGACGGAGTCTTTAATATCTCGGCTTTGAATGGGTTTTTTATAATCTAAGGTAGGCTTTATTTTAATTAGCAAATTTAGAACAATAACTCTTTTCCAGATCGATATAGGGTCAAACCATATCAAGTCAACCAGGCAATAGTTTTGACCATCTCCGATTTTGATGATTTTTGGTACACTTATTCGTCTCATCAAAAAACTCAAAAATCCAAAAAAATCAAATTTTTTGGGTAAGCGGTTTTTATTTTATTGATTTTTGAAAATCAAGAAATTGACCAATATGTCCTTGACAGACACTTACAAAAATAGTAATATCTCAAAAACTATTGATCCTATAGAAGCGAATGATAGCTCATTTTGAAGGGGTTTTAAAGACCTTATTAAAGATGTGTGACACAATATAGTTTGTTTAATTTTTTCTTAATTAAAAAAAAATAAATTTTTTAAAAAACCTCAAAAACACATTTTTTAATTTTTTTCAAAAAAATATTTCTTTTTTTTTCAATGTTTTTTTAACATTTTTGGAAAATTTTAGGATGGAGAATAATGGAGTCATACTTTTAAAAAAATAATAAGATATTTAATACAGGGCTAATTTACCTAATATGGGTATAACAAAAAAATTAAAAGTAAAAATAATAGAAAATTTACAATAAAAAATATTTAGGTTGCTAATTTTTTTTGTAAAATATTTGAGGAATCTGTCATTTCTTCTGCAGTTAGCGTATATGTCCTACCAGTGGCAGTATTTGGGTTGACCCGTCTTAAAAGAGAATTTTGATCTATGACCAATATGAAAGTAAAAAGACGGAGAGGGACCATGAGGATGTAAAAAACTAACTTTTAATTCCCCGCTTTCTATATTTTTGCCAATGATACATCCCATCCACCAAAGACAGTCATACTTTATGGTTACAAAACCGGAGTCGATGTTTTCAATTTCTGTGTTTGACAAACGACAGGTTGCAAAAAGAAAGAATATTTTCCTCTTTACTTAGTGAAAATGGTTTTGTAATAATTTTTTCATTACTGAGGGGGATAATCGAGTGCAATTTTTGAGTCCCAGGTATCGATTGTGTTTCCAGTTATCTTTTTTCCAAAAACTTTTCATGTTGCTGGTAGTCATTTAATGAACAGTATTTAAATGTTATACCAGAAATGTTTTCTGTTGCAAATTTAAAAAGAGCTTCGGGGGTCATAATCTGTTCATTATATGGTCTCTGCAGAATTGCTTTAGCAGCCAACCTTTTTACGGTGCCTCCCAGTCCATCGCATGCACTCTTCCCGTGGGAGGTGGCAAATAAATTCCATTCTGCTTTAATTTTAAATTCCTCGAGATGGTATGTAATATTAACAATTTTTTTTTATTTTTATACTGTACGGCACACCCGTCTGAAAAATAGATAATTTTGTCTAAATTATCAATTTGCCTCTTTAGTTCAGGCATAAGGTGGCTTAAAAAAAGATGAAATGTCACAGTGTTGTGTACCAAACAGTGCGAAAAGAAAATATATAATTTAAATGACCCAGTTTTCCCTCATGAGTTTTGTAATATATTACAAAAGGATGTAGGGTTGCCTGGCTATTTGTCCAGTGATAGGACTGCACTTCATCCTGCAAAATAAATGAATAATTTTCAGCGAAGTCGCATGTGATTAGTGCTTCCCCCTAAATTGTCTTTTACCTCATTGTAGTATTCTTTTTGCATGTGAGTGTAAAAAGAATGAGATTTTAATTTAATCAAGTCGTTTGAAAATTCTTCAATGAAGTCCTCTGCTGGTTTAATTAATGTCTCCATATTGCATCTATCTACAGATATCCACTTCTTAAAAGTCACATTGTCAATCATTGCTTCTTCGAACTTTTCATTCAAAAAGTTTTTTAAATTCTCAGTTCCTGGGCATATCTCACATTTGTCCAAAAAGCAGTGAACTCCTGGTGGGTTACACATCATTTTTGAGAGGCAAGCATGGTAGTCTGGTAAAGCAGGATTACCCTTATCATTTAAGATAAACTTGTTTATTTTAGAACACTCTATCATTAACTTCATATTTTGATGTATTGTGCACACACACACTGTATGTGTACCGCTCTTTCCTGCTAAAATGTATGGTTTTTTCCTGCAAGGTTTTTTATATTATTTTTTTAAAAATAGAACCAATAACTTCTCCATCCTGAAATTTTCAAAAAATATTAAAAAAATACTCAAAAAAAAATAGTATTTTTTTGAAAAAAATTCAAAATGGAGTTTTCAAGATTTTTCAAAAAAAAGTATTAAAAAAATTTAAAAAAATTAAAAACAAAAAATTGCATGGTGATATATATCGTTAAAAAGGTCTTTAAAAAACCTTCAAAATAAGCTATAACTCGCTTCTATAGGACCAATAGTTCTTGAGATATTGCTATTTTTGTAAGTGCCTGTCAAGGGCATATTGGTCAATTTTTTTATTTTCAAAAATCAATAAAACAAAAACCGCTTATCCAAAAATGTTTTTTTGGATTTTTAAGTTTTTGGATCAGGAGAATAAGTGTACCAAAAATCATCAAAATCGGAGATGGTCAAAACGAAAAGTGCCTTTTTTTTGGTTGATTTGATATGGTTTGACCCTATAAGTAAAATTTTAAACTAGGTTTATTGTACCTACCTATATACTGACAAAGAAAAGGAGATCACTTCAATCTAAAAAGTATTAAGAAAAAAATTTAAGAAAAAAAAAACAGATTAGGTACCTATTAAAGTTCAAAATAAAACGTTTAAACGATACAACTAAAATATTTGATTAATCTAAAAAGAACCCCCAGAAGCTATTAGGTTAAAGGTCGAAAAAAACGATAACAATCAAGAAACAATTAAAATCACATAAATAATTTAAAATATAAAAAAGCAAAAAATCTCGACTTTAAAATAAATTGTTTAAAGGGCACAAGTAAAATATCCGATTTAACTTAAGAATAACCCTTAGAAAATATCAAGGCAAAATATAACGATAACAGAACAATTTATTTATATTACATCTTATGCTAAGAAAAAATTAAAGTCACAATAAATAATTTGAAATATTAAAAATCACGCAAAAAAAAACGGCACAATTAAAATATGTGATTAATATAAAAAGAACCCTTCTAATGCCTTCTATTAAAATTTGGATAACAAAAACTCTTTAACCTTGTTCCTAAACTTTTTAAAATGTAAAATTTTTCTTATTTTACCATTTTTATTGCACGTAAAGTATTGTTCATACAGGGCATAGTCTTAGTCTTTGGTTTAATTTTTGTTACAGTCTTATCATAAAAAAACCACTGTTTCTTATGAAAGTTTAGTTATAAGAGTTGGCAACTTTCAACTTTTATAACTAAAATTATGACTATTACTATAACCAATATAAGTGCGCATGCGCGAGTTTCAAATTTTAATTATGACGCTCAACTATGTTGACAGGAATGAAATAAAAATTTAAAAAAATTTTATACAGGCAAATTAAATGCAACAAATCAACTTGCTAAGTGTTTTGTAGGTTCCAAAAAAAAATATTTCTATTCAAACTTATTTTCATTAAAAACAAACAAAAAAAGTAAATAAAACAAAACATCAAAAAAGTGAAGTTAAATGCACTTGTTTAGTGATTGTTTTGACAAGTATGAACAGTGAGCAATTTTTAAGGCTAAATCTATAACTAACTCTATAACAAAACCAAATACTAATCAAGTGACTAAGCCTATGCCTTGTATGAATGTTCCTTAATTTTGATAAGTTTTAAAACTAAGTAAATCCACTTAATTTATTAATTTTCTTTAAATAAACACGCATTCTCACTGTAGAAGCTTTAATATGTGCTTGACTTAGCTGGCTTGAAAAGCGTTAATTAAGTCTTCTTTTTCCATGGCAATTATCACATCAGTCACTTAAAAAATGTTAAAAAAGAAACGACAGAACATGCTTAACAGATTTTGTTCTCTGGACTTCATGATGTGATGGATCTTCTGAAAGCCGTATAATTTAATCTAAACCAGCTGTACTAAAAAGGAGTCGTTAGCTAATACTCAAACAGGCTACTTTTATGTTACACCACAAATTTCATAATCTTTGTTTCGAGAAATATACAAACTAAACAATCAACTGGAGAATATTTCGAAATTAATGCGAAAAAATAGCTGGTTATATAAAATACCTCAATTTTTGACAGTTATTGTTTTACAAGAGGTGAGCAACTCGATTTGGCAGTTGTTAGGGAAATGTTGATCATTTTTTTGTATGTTGGCAACCATTGGAAATAAATAATTTTGTACATGTCACATTTTTGATTAATAAACATGGGTAGATCAAATTTCAAATTTGATTATTTATATGCGGTTTAAAAATCTAATATTGCGGTATAAGAAACTTCGAATTTGCGCGGTAAGTAAGATTAGTTAAATTTAAATAATATTATATATTGTTATTATTTCAAGAAAAAGAGGAATAAAAAGTATCATTAATATTTTTTCTATTATTAACATTAACATTACTATTAACAGTTTTAAATTTCCCGTGAACCTTACTGGTTTTTTTGTGTCAAAGCTTGATATATTTAACTAACCAAAAAGTCATCATAATTCAAAAACTGGAAATTATAAAAAGAGAAAACAAAACGTTAGTCAGTTTCATAAAATCCGTTTTACATGCAAATATGAAAAAAACTAGAAAGAGAGGGCAATGCGAGTTGCCTACGTCTGGTAAAAAGCAACTGTCAAATGTATGGAGGGCCTCTACCTCCAGCTGTGTAGATTCCAACTCTTATTATATGCATGTAAACGTAGACATTAACTAAGGCCCAAAAATATCGTTATGCACCGTGACTTTTACCTTTATTCAATTAGTTATCGTTTATGATATCACAAAGAGGGCTAATGGTAGTCGCTGGGAAGCGTTTATTCTTTGATAATTAAGTGAACATGCATTTAGTACGACTTTAATATTATATCAAGCAGCTATCAATGATAAGAGAAATACAGAGCGTTAAAGGAAAAAAGGTTAATTAACCTAAAGTCAAAAAGTTAAAACGAAAAAAACAACAACGCATATTAAAGGAGCTACACCCTATGAAACATGTTCCTATTATCTTAACATGATATATGTATTTAAAAAGAAAGAATACATCGCATCAAATATAATAGAATTTTAAGAATTTTTACACTAGTGGTGTTTATCAGTTAATTCCAAAAAACATTTTGTGAGGGTAAATAAAAACATAAAGAATACAATTTCGACAAAAACAATAGAATTTTTAGCATTCCGGCACTGTACTGATGAGCACCACTAGTGCAAAACAAAAACAAAAAATGATTTTGCGAGGGTAAATAAAAACAAAAACGATAGAATTTGGAGGATTTCCTCTAAAAAGATAATGGTAACCGCAGACAACCACATCAGTATCCCTAGAAATAGAAGATGAAATGATAATGAAAAGATCTGTGAAAGAAATCATGAAACTTGGATATATTTATGCAAAAGATAACTAAATGCCAGTTTGCAGAATCCCTCCGAAGGAAAAGTCAAGCATCTCCACATAGACGTATATATATTTATCATATACAGGATGAGGATTTTAAACTGGAGAAAATTAGCTACAGCTTCAGGGTGAAGAATGCGGATAAAACGCAATAACACGTCGATTGAGATTTTTTGTGGGCTTTCGATTCATACTAAAAAAACCCAATCCCACTGATTTTTTTTTCAAAAGTACTTATGGCACCTTGCTGTAAAGCTTTCTTTAAAAGAAAATTGAGTGTGCATTTTTTTGTATTTTAACTTGATAGACAGTTTTTATTTTAAAAAACCATTTTCAAGAGAAAGAAAAAATAATTAAAACATAAATTGGAATCAAAATTTGTAATCAGTGCACATTTTCAAAACTTATGTAATGTTCAAGCATCTAAATAGGCAAAACTACCCAAATGCCTACAGCTAAAAAATGTGTTTGTGAAAATTTATTAAAGAAACATAAAAATAGTAGATAATTTATGATAAAAAAGTTTTGTGTTTATTTATAAAATTTTAATTTTACCAAGTAGGTACATTTATTTAAAACAATTTTTTTAAATGAGAATGTTTAAACGTTGCAGAATTTTGCCACATTAAAACGTTTTTTTAAGCTAAAAAATAGCTTTTGAATTGGATTAAAAAAAATGTAAGGTCAATTTTCTTTTAAAAAGAGCTTTCCAGCAAGGTGCCATAAGTAATACAATCAGTTATTTTATGTTAAAAGGAAATAAAAATATCTCGAAAACTGTAGCTTTGAAAGATTTGAACCTTATAAGAAAATTTTTGGGTAACATTTACGAAAACCAAATTCTGAAAACCGCATATCAATAGCTGCTTTACTTCTAAAGTTATGATTTTTTTTATACAATTTAACGTTTTTTCAAATTCTAAAAAAACTAAAGCTCCCACGAATTTGGAATTTATTAAAATCTGAAAACCGTATATTGCTAATTGCTTTTGTGCCAAAGTTACAATTTTTTAATATATTTTATCCCCCTTTTCCCCCCTTTAATCCCGCACCTCCCTACCCAAAACTTAATCAGTTCATGGTCAGCCGATAGAGGATTTTTGTACCAAATTTCGTTAAAATCGATTAAGGCATTCTTGAGTTATCGTGTATACAGACAAACAACAGACCGACAGGGGTTTTGCAACCTTAGTAACTCATTTTTCATAAAATTAAGAAAAGTCAAAACGATTTTAATAGTCCCCCATACCAATATGGTATGGGGGACTATTAAAATCGTGAAATTTTGACTTTTCTTAATTTTATTAAAAATTATTTAGTAAGGTTCCAAAATACCTTAATTGATGAAAAAAAAAATGGTGCTAGAAAGTACGGATAGTCAACTATTTTATGTTGAAAGGAAATGAAAATATCTCGAAAACTGTAGCTTTGAAAGATTTGTACCTTACAACAAAATTTTTGGGTAATATTTACGAAAACCAAAATCTGAAAACCGCATATCAATAGGCGCTTTACTTCTTTTCTTTCTAATTAATTAATTCTAAAGTTATATTTTTTTTATATATTTTAACGTTTTTTCAAATAACTGGGAAACTAAAGCTCCCACGAATTTGGACTTTATAACAGACTGACAGACAACTTTTTCTTTTCGTGGATTAAGGTGTTTTGGAACCTTAGTAATTCATTTTTGGTCAAATTAACAAGTGAAAATTTCACGATTTTAATAGTCCTCCATATCCTATTGGTATGGTGGACTAAAAAAGTTGTCTGTCGGTCTGTTTTCGGTCTGTATACACGAACTCAAGAACGCCTTAATCGATTTTAACGAAATTTGGTACAAAATTGGTGGTGGGGGGTTGAAGGAGGGAAAAGAAGGATAAAATATTTAAAAAAATTGTAACTTTAGAACAAAAGCAAGCAGCGATATACCGTTTTCACATTTAAGTTTCCATGAATATGGACTACAAATTTTGTAATAAAGTCCAAATTCGTGGAAGCTTTAGTTTCCGAGTTATTTGAAAAAAAATATATTTACATAAAAATAATTAAAACTTTAGAAGTAAAGCAGCTATTGACATGCGGTTTCCAGATTTTGGTCTTCGTAAAGATTACCAAAAAATTTTGTTATAAAGTTCAAATCTTGCAAAGCTACAGTTTTCGAGATATTTTCATTTCTTTTCAACATAAAACAACTCATAGAATGTACGTGCTTTAAATAAAAATAAAATAAGCATTTTAAAATTTCTTAAAAGTCATCAAAAACGCATCAAAAATAAATCTCTAAATCCAGTCATAATTTTTTTTACTAAACTCCTTTTATTGGCGAACATAGTTTTAAAAATGTATAGCTTTTCAATAATATCAAGGGTTGATCAAGGGGTTGATGCAAAATAATATGATATCATATTTTTTTTATTTGACGCAAATTTTAATACTTCCTGAGTAATAAATTATTTTGAGAAAATAATAATAAAAATAATCTACCGGTATTACAACATAAACCTCGTAGCCCCTGTTTAAAATAAATCTTCTCAAAAAATTCGGCTCCCACAAAAAAGACCGTAATAAGTTTTTACCGGTTTATAGTCACATTAAACAGACTTTATTTTATAGGCTTACCGAGAGAATTATTAACAGTATAGAGTAGAAGGAAAGTCGTGAAAACATTCATGTAGGTATAACGGATATTTTCGTATTTCATACAGGATAGGAACTTTTTTGCTTATTTTAAAAAGTGTTGGTTTTCTTTTGCAACAAGAATTTGTGTTGAAACAGACATGCGAGGTTAAAAAACTTAACAGGATCAACTCCAAATAGGTATAAGTACAAAATACTATAAAAATCTACCGCTTGTAAGTTCGGTAAAAGAACTTATAATTTAGTAAAAAAACGTAATATAAACATAAACCGGTCGGACATTGGTAAAAGTCCCATTTAATTGAGGCCATATTGATATTAGATCTATTTGCTCAAAAAACGATACATTGTTTAATTTATTTTGGTAAATATGATATTAGAGAGAGAAAGCTAAAAACGAACATTATTTTAAAAAATCTTGATTTAAATCGGATCCATTATTTTTGTATTTGAGAAAAGAGTCCAAACCTTCACAAGTTCTAAGAAAAATAAGAACGATCGGATAATTTGACAATAGACACTGTAAGTTGTTCTTGACACGTACGAGGTGCCCAGCGGTATACCTGAAATTTTTCCGCTCGGATGTTTCTGTCTTTTACATTTTATTACCATGTTATTCTATCTTGCTTTCTCTGGTTCGGCCGCTCGTCTATTGATTTTTTGACTCGCTGCCTATAATGCACCTATTACAAAAAATCTCGGTTAGGTGACTTTATCGCGTAATAAGCTAACGTCACGTTAATTTTAAGACAGCATTTTCAGTTTTTACACGCCGCCTTTGATTTGTTTATGAGAGAAAAGGAAGGTTACGATAAACATATCGGAATCACTTGTCATAGTTGTGAGTGCAAATCAATATTTTATATTTCTTACAAAATTCTAGCCAAAAAAAATGAGTGAATAAAAATTGGCACTTATCTTTACAATTAGAAAGACTAGGTACAGAAGTTTTTCTACTTAACGTTTTACTATCGGCAACCATGTCAATTATAACGGATACGGTATTCTCCCGCAGGTAACGTCAAACTTTATCGGTTAGTAAGAGATTCCGTTATTACCTCGTAACTGCGCATGCCCGAAATAAGCGATAAAGTAAAAAGGCACCAAAATTATACGTACAAAAGGTCTCTATTATCAAATCTTCATGTTGACAACATGCCGCAGACGCTATACCACGTAGGTCAGCGTCATGTCTGAACGTTATACATGCTAATAACGTGACCTTGATGAAAAAGCTCACAGATAGACCGCAGAGATTGGACTTTGATATCTGTATTCGAGCGGAAGTCTTTGCTTTTGTACAGATAAAAGGAAGACAGAAATACAGAATATTGAGCTATATTCCACGTTTGCGCGTACGTCCTATGAGCAACTTAAAGTGTCTAATATCTCAAAAAATGGTTAATTTTGATCCATCTTGCATTAAAAGAAAAACTTTTAAATAATTTCCTGAATCATGTATAAGCCTTATTTTAACTGTAATATTAGGCAACAAATTTGAATTTTTTTTAAAGGTCGTGGTAAAAATAGACGTTTCGATTGTTTATGACTGAAATAGAGCTAAAATGTTTTTTGAAACATTTTTTAGATCATAAATAAAAAATAAGACAAACACAATATGGGCAAGCTTTTAAAATCATCTAAACGTTGGCACCGATGTCAACATTTGATTGAACATCTGATTCTGACAGCTATCACTGATGATTAATGAATCCATCAATAGCCATCAGCCCTCGGAGCCAATTGCAATTGTTGGCATCAAGTCGGTGGCATCGGAAATCCAAAAGAACGCGTTTGATGGCATCGGAACGTTTCAAGAACTTGTTTGATGCATCGATTGCTTGCTATTTTAGTGCCATTTATTGCATAGACACGTCATTTGAGAATTTTACTATGACCTTGTTTTTAACTAATAATTCGGTTTTCATAAACTACCACTTCTCTACATATTATAAGAACTATTATACTTAATGATTAGTCTAATAACAAATCTAATTAATTTATTATAATAATGACAAATTAAATTAATCACTTTTCTTATGTCTTTTTAAGTTTCTCTCGACAAAGCGTTCAACAGTAATCCGCTAACACTGAAATATTCTATTTCCTTTCTTTTTCCATATTTGCAATTTCTTGATCGAATCTCTCTCTCTCCATGTTTGTCACTCACATCTCCACAGTTTTTGGAGAAGTAGTCTAACCCCTAAATGCACCGTAGGCACTTTTCCTCTCTTGATCCCACATAAATGAACAAAGAGGAAGCATGGAGAAGCTAAACTAATCCGAATATTTTTACGGTGCATCTGGGGGTAAGTGAGTCAAAAACATGATCCGATTAACTGTCTGCAGATAACTAAAGGATGGCTTGTTTGGTTACCGATGCAAAACAAGTTTTTTTTGATCACAGGTGCAAAAAAAGATTTCTGTCCGTTTTTTACCCAAAATTAAAGAGAAATGGCGGAAAATAGTAATATTAAGCCAATTCCGTCAGTTTTCACCGAGTATTTACGAAAAAATCATTTAAAAACATCGTGAAAATATCAAACTGTCAAAGATTAAAATATGGCAACAATGAACGTCACCGAGTAAAAATGCACATCGCTATGAAAACCACTGTTATTTCATTTACCAGCCACCTTGATTTATAGTGTAAAGATGGTGTGTTGCGAGAAGTGCTCTTCCTTCGAGATTTTGAAAAGTATTCAGTGTAGTGTATATAGTGTTAACAACTCGCGGCTAAACTGTGCTTTTTTTACTCACCTCGCTGCGCTCATTATTTAAACTAACGCTGTAAAAAAGCACTATTTTAGCCACTATTTGTGAAAAATACTATTTAAGGACATATTACATCGCATGTTCTCATATGATTATAGAAGTTTGTTTATAAACTCTGGATAATTTTTTGCTCTTTTATTTCCTAATAATTTGGTCATTACCATTCTAAACGCTTCCTATGCCCCTTTTTTTCCCTCAAGCACAGCGTCAAATTTCGAATCCACTATTTGGGGACCCACAAAAATTCCCTCTTTAATCTTGGCTTCACTTATTCTGGGAAATTTTTATTCTATGTGATTGAAGGCAGAAAGATCTCATATTCATAGCTTTAACGAAGTTTTTAAATAACCCAAGCCATATGTAACGGCGAAATTAATATTTTATTTGAAGGAACTAAAGGATTGTTCGTAATATTTTTCACTCCAGGTACAAAAGATTATCTTTGTGTCCAATTTCTTCTTTTATATTGATCCTTTTTAGCTCGGTTATCTCATTCGCATAGGAAAAAAACAATATTTTGTTAACCCCAACTAAATGCCAAGTAAAACAGCTACTATCTTCAGATCTGCACAAATTTGGCTACCATATTTGTTATATTGCACAGTTTCCAACAATAGCTTCATATTGGGCTATGTTTATTTCATATAAGCAGCATAACCAATTGGAACTCAACAAAATATACAATACCCTTTTAAAACTTTTAATCGCCATTCATGAGGGTTGTGTTAAAAGTAGATTAACAATACCTAGTAACTAAACATAAAAGAACAATACCCCTCATTACTTAAATTCAAATACACACACAAAAATCACTCTCTCAGTCTAATCCTTGACAATACGTTAACAGCATGCGACACCGCAAAAGATGTATAGTTCGCAGACAGATATACTGGCCGTCTCATGTAAACCAGACTTCAGAAAATATTTAAAGCCATGGATTTGATTGCTATAAGACTGTCGACCTTTTTTTGTGTTGACTAGTGTAATTAACCACAAAGTATTCGCTTTCAAGATATAAGTCCTTGCTTTATGAAAACAATAAATTTTTTTTTAGTTTAAGAAATTCATATCTGAAAAACCAAACATACAAAACAATTTAAACTTGCACAATAAATGCCTAGCGGCTAGTTTTATACCATATTAAACAATTATTGGACTACATTACAAAAGAACTCGACAAAGGTAATAAAGTAGCATCATTGTACTTCGACCTATCGAAAGCCTTTGACACAATAGACCATAAAATACTATCTGGAATTGTCTGGCATCAGAGGGATTGCACTTGACCTGCACATGTCCTACATAGACCACCGAAAACAAATCATCTCCATTTTCAGAGATGTGGTAGTTAGTGAATCAATACAGACTCTCTCAAAAGGATGTTCGAAGGTTACCAATCTCATATCTCAATAGTGTAGTGATAACTCGCTTATTTTGAACAAAGACAAAACCGGACTAGTAACTTTCAGCAAACGAAAAAATACTTCATCATCTCTTTATGTCCAACTGGAACAAAAAACTATCCCTACAACCAGCTCCATCAAATTCTTAGGTGTTCAATTGGATGATATATTAAGCTGGGACCAGCATACAACACTTCTAAAATCTCAAATTTCGAGTACTTGTGCTGTATCGTACACTGCGGGACGTTATTAGCCTGGAATGCTTAAACATTTATTATTTTTCTATTATACAAAGCAGAATATCATATGGCATTCTGTTCTGGGGCTCCTCACCTTATGCAACGAATATTTTTATTGTTCAAAAGCCACTATTAAGATGCATGCTAAGGCCGCAAACATCCTGCAGACCACATTTTAAAAAGTTAAGTATCCTCACTGTACCATCTTTATATTTTGTGTCCCTAGTAATGTTTGTTAAAAATAATCCTTGTTTTCCCTATAAATCAAAATAACCATTCTGAGGATATGACTATAAGAACCAGGCAGGCATCAAAATTGGCTATAGCTCATCACTCCTCTACCTTCTTTGAGAAAGGTGCCTTCTATCGTACTATCAAAGCATACAGATCCTTACCAATGCAAATTAAAAGTATTCAAAACATTCCAAATTTTAAAAAAGCAGTTAAGGGATACGCCCTTGAAAATTGTTTTTATACTTTGCAATTTACTTAAGTAGTTAATAATAATAATCAATTTATTTTAATATTTGATGTTGCTAGGTTTAACTTATTGTAAAGTATTGTGAGCAATAAACTGAGTAAGTAAGTAAGTAGAAACCTGCAGCAATATTTTTCCTCGACCATTTATGAAGTTAAAGATAAAGTTATTATTTATTAGGGTATTTTTGGTCAGGGTTTTTCACGTTTGATCATGGATATGGTTAGTATTGCGTTTGCTTGTGGTGGAGATTATTTTGTTAACTTCTTTTTTACTAATTTCAAGTGAAACCGTTATTTTGAAAACTGATAATATGCCTAATAACATTTAACAACATATATATTTTAAATAAATATTTTTTTTTTAACTTTTAGTAAAAATATTAACTGAACAAATAACAGAAAAAGCTAAGTTATATTTAACGTGAGTCACAAAAAAGTAACCTGATCAAAAACTTGCGTTATCTCTAAGATACATCAAGAAAACCATAACGATAACGACATCCGCAAAAATTAGGTTCACCAACCTATTCAATAAGTATTTCCGAAAAATCACGCATTCAGGTAAACTCAATTTTTTATACGTCAGGTTAAATTAACTGCATCATTTATTTCTTTGTGGATGAAAATCGAAACCTGTGCCAACAGACAAATGCTACACTGTACACATGTTAAAACAACCCCAATCACAGAAACGACAAATTCCATCCGACTACAACGATAAATCTTTTGAAAAAAGCTTTTTGGGTAGTATCGGTTTAAAAGATCCTTTGCTGTAAAAACACAGGTAAAATAATTTAGAGGCTTTTAAAATTCCTCAAGGGGAATTTTTCACTATCTTTTATGCCCGCCCAGAGATTAGCCTAAAAAGTATTACAATTGGTAAAAAATTAAATATTTGAAATGACACAAATCGTTTTTATTTCATACTGTATTGTAAAATACTCCATTACGTTAACGGTTTCAGTCCGGAAAATGATACATTACATCGCTAGTCTGGAAAAGTAATTTTCCCGGACTGAAATATCGATTTCAGTCCGGGAAAATGATACATTACATCACTAGTCCGGTAAAGTAACTAAAAAAATAAAAATAAAATAATGGATTTCCCACTTACAGTATGAAATAAAACGTTGTACGATACACGGCCGTGAAATGTCATTAAAGTTCTCGTCTAGAAATTCCGGACTCGGCTCCTTCGTCGCCTTGTCCGTAAACATCTAGACTTGTACTTTAATAGAGAATTTCCCGGCCTTGTAACGTAATAGTTATTTACCTAACAAGTGCAGAAAGTTATACTTTTCCGCACGAACCTCGTAAGTGCGGAAAATACTTTCGGCACGCGTTAGGTACAACATTTTTCCTACGAGCATGCGGGAAACCAAAATATTTTGTCATTATTTTAGGTAAACCTAGCAGACTAAAAATGAAAAAATAGTCAAAACTACGAATTTTACGTTTTATTCAGAACTAAACTTTAACAAGCTTAAAAAATTAATTTTTATGGCAATTATTAATCACGTGCGTGCTCAACAACAAGCGTGGTCAACAGCGTGCGTGAAATTTTTTTTTGCTCAACAGCGTGCGTGAAATAGTAGTTTTAACAACTAGTGGCTAAAATAGTGCTTTTTTACAAGCGTTGGTTTGAATACACACAGTTTAGCCGCGAGTTGTAAACACAATTTTTTTAATACCATTATCAAACAATCCAAGAAAAACAGGAAAATACTTTTAAAAATCTCGAACGAAGAGCACTTCTCGCAACACACCATCTTTACACTATAAATCAAGGCGGCTGGTAAATGAAATAACAATGCGGTTTCCATAGCGATGCGTCTTTTTACTCGGTGACGTTCATTGTTGCGACATTTTAATCTTTGACAGTTTGATATTTTGACGATGTTTTTAAATAATTTTTTCGGAAATACTTGGTGAAAACTGGCAGAAATGACTTAATTTTTAGGCAAGAATAATTAGATTCTTTCAATATTGCTATATTCCGCTATTTATCTTTACCTTTGGGTAAAAAACGAACAGAAATCTTTTTTTGCACCCGTAATCAAAAAAAAAGTTTTTTTTGCATCGATAACCAAAAAAGCCATGCTTGAGTTATCTGCAGACAGTTACTAAAATCATTTTGTAGATGAAGGTATAAACAAAAGCCTTCAGAAATTTTTTTCCACGCACGGCGTGCGGGAAAGTGGCACTTTCCGCACGGAAATGAGTGCGAGAAAAGCGTTTTTTCGCACGCTGGTAGGAAGTAGTAATTTACGAGAACGTGATACTTAATTTATATCACGGGGTGTTATAGGGCTAGTTTTACTGGGCTAAACTAATTAAATAAATAAAAATGCAATTTTTTAAGGTATCAAACTTATTGTCCAAGTAAAAGATAGCTAAATCCATCGAAATCCAACTTTTTGCTTATTACTTTAACCATCATTTGCTTAAACTTCACTGAACTCCGGATCAAAATAAGCTAAGTAATTTTCGCGAAAAAGTATGCATACTTAATAATAACTGATCAAAAGGGTAGTATTCTACCTCTTCCTTACACATAGAAAAAAAAAGGAAATAAAAGGAAGAACAAGGCTAACAAGAAATAAAAATGTAAAATGCGGTGATGCCAAGATTTGCTAACCTAATTTGATTCTGTTGGCTCGCAGAGCAGCGCGTTCGGCAACTAGAATACAAAAAATCGTCGGTCAGTGTGCTGCTGATCTAGCTAAATCCAGGTATTAAAATTTGTAACGCCATTTAAATGTTAAATAGTAATTAAATCTCAGTTTTACCTACGGTTTAAATTAAATGAAACCAAAGTCTAATTAATGACTTAAAAAATTATACAAAGGGACATGCCTTCATTTTCTATTTAAATTTGCTTTCTTCTCCCGCCGCGGGGCGCAAAGCATAAAACAAGGGGGCTGGGGTAACACTGGCGCCCCGGAGACATACTAACCCCCTGTCGATAAGGTTACATGACTGTAGATTACTCTTATTAAGAGTAGATATTCTTTTTTTTTGTCAGTGACCTTAGCTCAGGAAATGGCGAAGTGACGTTCAAAACGGCTCATGTGATATGCATACTTTTTAGAGTCAAATTAACATTAGAATTGGCTGAAGCTTAAATGGAAAGCACAAAGGGTACAGTACAGATGTTATAATATACAAAAGTAGAAAAATAAGTCATATTAATACAAAAAGGGCCCTGGAAAGCAATAAATTGTTCAAAGTTCAGTCCCTGTGGCTAAAGAAACTAGCGTTCACTTAAAATTAAAAAGATAGCTTAATAAAAAAAATTGTAAAGTTGTAAATGGAACACTTTTTAAACACGGTATAAAGAAACAACTTTGTGATAGACAACTATATAACATGAATTTAAAGTAAACCAAGTTTATATTGCAGGAAAAGAAAGATTTATCAAAATTTAATTATTATTTGTTATTTATATTTTGTAAAAGATAATGATAGTAATTTCAGGGTGGCAAATCTTTTTAGCTGTTATTAAACAATAGCTCTTTAATTTTCTTTTTGAAACCTTTAATGCTTAAAATCTTAAAGTGTGCTTGAAGGTCATTGTACATGCAATTATTTTATGAAAAAAGACCAGCGAATGAAGCTGTCTTCTTTGTCGCATATTAAGCCATTTTGCTTCCTTTCGTTTGTGAAAAATTGGTAACAACTTTTTGATACCATAAATGAACCTAAGGCAAAACTTTTGTACTTTTTGTATCCTGTTCTGATCTCTTTGATCCAATATACTGATGAACTAAGTCAACCCAAGAAATACTAGCCGATTATTTATTGGTCAATTGACTTATTATACTTAAAAAAGGGGTAGCTACAAATTTCAAGAGTGGGAAAATGTCTTTTTTTTTCGACGACTGCAGGCTGCTAGGGAGAAATTGTCTAAACCGCCTAAAATCAAGTTCTGCCTGGACGACAAACCGCTGGTCCACAGTGTATATTTGCTACGGAGTCTATATTACGTTTTTTTTTTTTAACTAAATCAAAACTTGCACAAAGGGGCACTTAAATCGAAAGGGAAGACAGGGGCTGGCAAAACGGGCCCGAAAAGGGTGTAATTGCCAGATCTGTAAAAACCCTTTTACCATTCAACTGCTAGGTATCACTAATTTGTTCAGTTATTTATTACAAAACCCAACACTACTTGTTTTATTTTCGTTTTCCATTTTGCAGTGGGCAGCGTATCTGCCTGCCGCAGGAAAGGTTCCGGGTTTGAATCCCGGCTAGGTGCATGAATATTTTGTGTTTGTCTTTAACTTTGTATAAACTTGGCTAATACTGGGCATTAATCCTATATTGCATGGAAGGCCCCAGCATTAAAAAAAAATTATAGAAATACTTAATCAAGTACTAAAAACGTAACATGAATTTTGAATAGAACCATTAGAAAAACGTTAAGTAGCGCCTTAAAAATATTAAATAATTTCGAGACCGCAATAATACATATAAATATATTTAAAAAAAGTATGCGTATATTAAAAAAGACACTTTTTAAACTATAAATAAAAAAGAAGCTAAAAATTTAATAAAGAAACCCACTTTTATAACATGTCTGTCTCTACCCAAGCAGCAATTTAACGGCGTAGCGACGTTGTTAAATGCGACCCGAGGTTATGATGCGACGTCGTTTTAGCCAACATGCCGACCCGGATTTAAACCAAAATGGTGGATGATTTTTGAGTCCTTGTTGTGCAGTGACTGGAGTCGGAATAGTAATCGTTCTTGTTACGTCGTAAAATACGACCCAAAATGACTACACTAGCGCCCTCTTTGTTATTGATTTTTTGGTGGTGTTTCACTACCCAAAATGTTGCCCATCTCGAACTTTGGGATTTTCGGTTACTGAAATAAACTTATTTTATACACTTTATAAAATGGCAAACAAAAAATTATAATTTGATAAATACCGTTTATTAAATAGTATTTATATGGCCACTTTGGGAGCAAAATTTAAAAATGCAATTCGGTTTACTGGCAAATAAGCTTAGAAAAGGAATGAAAAAACACGCGCGCCTTTGATTTGTTTGTGTTTAAACGAAAAATATTGCTTTTTTTTAATGTAAAAAAAATGGATGCTACTAAAGCCCTTCTATAGTCAAATACCTATCTCGCCCGGAACATAAAATGTCTCCAAAATGCAATTCAATGGTGTTTGTAGTATTTTTTGCCATGTTTAGTAAATATAAACAATACGGGCCAATTCGAACATAAACGACGGCATCAAAAATGGTGAATATTATGAGATTCCCAAAAAATACCCGTAAATGGACTACAGTCGTCAAAAATTCTCAAATGAACTACTTGCCACGACCGTTGGTTACTATCAACCCAACATGCGACTGGAAAACGCTCCAACAATTCCGCCGATGACAGTTGACAGTCTCCATAACCTTACTTTTTATTCGATTTTTCTAAATAAATGGTTGTTGAACTATGAAATAAAATTTAGTTTTTTCAAACATGGCAGAACACTTCAAAGATCCTACTTCTTGGAAGCAAAAGCAAAAAGTATTTTTAGTGAGGGGCAAGAAGTGAAGCTGTGGATCAGACATTACTGTTTAAAGAGCACCAGTCTTTCTCTTTCGCCCATATACTTGTAGGACAATGTGATCGTTGAGCCAGTTATTTAAAATCTAGAGAAAGATAGGGCGATTGCGTGACAAGTCGACTAAACGTTGGGTAGATGGTAAGAATGTTACTGCAGTATTATCTAACGTTAAAGCAACGGAATTTTGTCGCAATATGTAAGACCGTCTCAAGATCACTAATTTATACACCCAAATTAACGTCCATTTAGGTGAAGTATGTGGTCATTGGTTAGAAAAATAGTAACGTATGTTCAGACAAACGTTTATATGAAATTTGACGTTTAGAATTCAAGAATCATCCGCTGGTATTTTATTGTGGGTGAACATTAATGATGCGATATAATACTCGTCAGCTCAGGTGGATGCCATAGACCGTGACTTTTCAAAAGCTTTCGACAAAGTTCACCACTCAATTATTAGGTAAAAATTTTGGTGTAACTTTCAACCTCCTGAGTCGTAGGCTGTATGTAGAACACTTTACGATAGAAAAGGTGAATTCGTGCCTCCACGTAAAAAGTAACCTCTGGAATTGCACAAGTGTGTGCAACGGTACTCTCAACTTTTTTCTATTTTTATTATTAATGAAATCTCAGAATGCTTTAAAAACACAAAATTTAAAAGGTTACAGGATCATAAAATCAACTTATGGATGTGAACTTCTTCAATAACATTTAAATAATTTATCAGATTACCGCTTCAAAAAACGCCTAGTAATCAATATAAGTTATTGTCAGAAAATTGCTTTTAGAAAAAATCATCTAGTTTCACTTTTGTAAACACACGTAAAATCACATTTTGGAATACGCCTGTTTGGCATGGAATCACAGTATGCCAAAGCTTAGAAAAGTCCAGTACCAATTTATAAAAACTACAAATTTTAGATTTCTACATTCTGATATTTTAAAAATTCGCAAAGAAATGTCCAGGAAATGGCTCTCTAAATATCTGCTTATTTTGGTAAATAAAACTGTCAGAAATGGCAAAATTTAAAAGCAAGTCAATTTGACTGAACAAGTTATTGGAACCAGAACAACAATCGTTGCCTCGTAAAATAATAGAAATTCCTGTAAAGAAAAACTTTCCGGGCTAAATGTTCGACCGGAAAGGCCGTACTTTCCGGTTTGTTAAAAAAAATAATTACGTATGTAAAACATTATTTTACTGCAAATTCAATTAATTATCTTTGTATAACTAGAAATCTATGGGTGACGACCCCCCGGCGTTAAGTTTAAGTCGAGATTAAGGAAGCTATTGTCATGAAAGAAAAGAAATACGGGCTGAACGACTGGATTAGAACGGCATCATACCCGCCTTCGGTCATATTTTAAAGGGTGATGAGTAGGAGCATAGATACCATAACGTTTTGTTTTTCAAATATATCCAAACAAAAATTGCCACCAACACTCAATACAGTTGTTCAATTTTCCTCTTATATCATGCCATAAAAAACATCGTAAAATAGTACTACATGAAAAATAGTAGCTTTTACAACAATCCGCTAAAATAGTACTTTAATACAAGTGTCGGACGAGCGCGGCCAACCCAACCCAAGTACTTTATAATTTCCTAAAATTTCACTAAATTACGCCAAATTATTATATATCAAAATTATATCCTCGCCATTATTAAAAAATGAAAAGAAAAACTGAAAAATACATAAAACTTAAACACAAGAAACGAGCCCACCATTTTTACACTATAAATCAAGCATACGGGGGTTATTTCAAGGCCTACTTCGATTTTATTAAATTTCGGTTATACTGGAGAAGAGGACATTGATAGATTATTGACCTCATACATTATAAAAGCAGGTCGATTTTCACCTGATTATTCAGTGAAAATTTCGCGTTCATGTGAAAATCTCCCTTGTCAAAACTGAAAATATCTCTTGTCAAAACTGATAATTGCCCTTTTTAACTTTTTAACTCAAAATCACACGTCTGTAACAACAGGTTTTTATCGTCGATGTGTCGTTTGATGATATCGGGCTGAGAACGGTGTTGATCGGGCAAGCCCTCGAGCGGTTTCCACGGCAAAAAATCTTCGACATGATTTTCGATAATTTCCCCATCCCTTAATAAATTACTACTAATCTTTGATGAGTAAGAAATCAAGTTATTTTTCATTTAAAAGAATTTCCATCATTTAGTTTTTTTAAATTTTGTAGTCTTGACTACTGTCAACGAAAAAAATTGTCCTGGAAGAGGGGAAAAATAAATGATTTAATCATCTTGCAGCATCGTTGGGTTGGGTATTTTCTCGTGTTTTCGATTTTTTGTAAAAAATTCGACGAAAACTTTGAGAAAAATGCCCAATTTTTAGGTAGGAAGAATAAGTTTTTTTTAGTTTATCATTTCATTTTTCTTTAAATTTGGGGAAAAAACAGTGGAAAAAATTTTTTTGTTCCCGTTTGAAAAAGTTGAGAGCGCTTGCTTCTAGAATTGTTGAAAAAGTATAACTTTTCCTTTATCAACTAACGTCAAATATTTGGAATGTAAAAGTAACAAGGTTTCTTATCATTTCCGGGTTTTACCTTACCAAAGCCCTTTTCTTTTTATTTTGGTTCAGGAAATATCGATGAGAACATTCACTAATAGCGGATTCGATCCACAATTAAAAACCGTTCCTGGCCTACCTGCACCCGTGTAAGTCGGAGCCGCGGGACCGCAGATAAGGCCAAACCCAAAAAAAAATACCTTTATTTCAAACTTAATTTAAATTAACTTAAATACAAAAATAAAAAATCTGAAAAAAGGGAAAGTTTACTACTTGTGTGCTCTTCCACTTTACCCTAAAAATTTAAATTATATCTAAAACTAATACTAAATGGAGTTAATTCGTAAATAGTATTTTGCCTTGACGAGAAGAATAAAAAAGAAGAAAAGTCACTGGAGACTTTACTGAAAAACCACCTGTTACTTTTTAAATACAAAATTAGTAAGATACGGAAAGTTCACAGATAAGCACAGTTGAAGTTTTGGTAAGTGCAGTTTAATCTATCTAGCCAGTTAAGTCTGGCTTCTATAGAGGATACTTTTCATTTTTTTTTTAAAGAACTCAATCTAGGAATATTAAACTGTTTTTCATAATAATTGTAAAGATGGACGATGTTATAACTATAAGACTTCTTCTTAAAAAAGGCTGTTTTATGTCTCGGAATACTCATTTTTGTTTTATGTCTAATATTAATGGAGTGAGCTTGACGCCTAAAATTCAGTATTTTGTGTAGATAAGAGGGAGTTTTGCGCTTAATAATTTTATAGAACAGACACAATACTGATTTGCCATGTTTAGCCACTGGAGTTCTCTAATTTTATGAGAACGTCCACAAGAGTTTTGTATTCGCTGGATTCTACTGCTACAATTAATGTCCAAGCTTGGGTCGTAAACTCGGGAGCCGTATGTAAATTGCGATAGAACCAAGCTTTCCCAAATCATTTTTTTGGTTTTGATGCTTAGTGTTTTTCTGCGGGGATATAGAAGTCTTAAGGCCAAGTAAGATTTTTGGATCATTGCAGAAGTGTTTTTGGTGTATTTAAGCTTCTCGTCTAAGATGAGTCCAAGGTTTCTAGCTTCTGTTTTTATTGGAATGTGTTGGTTACTTATATGTATGAGAGCTGTATTTTTTAATTCATTACATTTTTTATTGTTACCAAAAAGTATGACGACCAATTTTTTAGGGTTTAATTTTAAACAATAACTAGTAGAGGCTCAATGGATTCCTGCGAGTTACTTGGATCTATATCGTACTTTAAACCCGTATCATCAGCGTACATATAAATAGAGCAATATTTAATAAATTCTGGAAATTTGCACGTGTATATTGTAAATAATAAAGGGGAGATTATTGAACCCTGTGGTATACCACTGACAACTATTCTTTTTCATAGAAATTCATAGAAAGGACGTCATAAGATTAACAGAATCTTAACTTAAGCCACAAGATCTTAAAATAGCCAGAAGTAATTAATGGTTAATAGTGTCGAAGGACTTGCTGAAATCTAACAAGACAAGAGCAGATATTTTTTTTCATCAACAGATTTTATTATGTCATCAGTTACATTCAGCAAGGCTGTCGTACAACTATATCCCGGGCGGAAACTTGATTGGGTTTTTTTCGACTATTTTAGAGCAGACTGGTAAAATAGTAATTGGGCGAAGGTCGCTAATTTCGGTGGGCTCAGATTTTTTCGGGTTTAATAATACCAACTTTCCATAGATCAGGAAATGTTGACTAAATATGGCAAAATAAATGGACTACAACATTTCAAGAAAAAAGCAGGCATTCCGTCTGAGCCAGCTGAACAGTTTTTTAAACCACCAAGTACTTCTTTGACTTCTTTGGCAATAAAAAATTTAAAATTTGCACTTGGCATTTAACGATTTTTTCATATGATAGTAAGACATCGTTAAAATTAGTCGGAATTGTGTTGGGAATGTTATCAAGAAAGTAATTATTTATGGCATTTAGGTCATTAAAGTTTTCAATAGGATTGTTAGAGAGGTTTTGTTAGTTATATTTAGTTCTTTAAGTTCTTTCCACAATTTTTTACTGTCCTTGCTTCTAGATAGCTGCTCAAAAAATGCCTGCTTCTCCCTTAAAATTGTATGGTTTGTTAAGTTACGTAAGTTTTTGTAATAAAGCCAGTGCTCGTTATTTGTTGTAATTGCAAATCTATCTTTAGCTTTGTCTCTTAAAGGCATCATGAACTTTATATTTGTGGTGATCCATGGTGATTTGGGTTTAGTAATGCGTGCAGTTTTGATAGGTGCGTGTGTATCTAGCAAACCAATAAGCCGATTATTTAAGTATTCAATCGATCAATCCAAAAAAGATTTGCGTATTCGATTTAAGAACGGTCACGCTCCCGCCGAGATTTGCGTATTCGATTTATGCCGCCAAATCCCTTCCTGACCACTTTTTTTGCCCCGTTAATTTTGAAGGATCAAGCAGTACCCTCTCCAGATAGGCCGATCAACTCATACCGATTTAGTGTCCTTTTATCCACCTTCGCCGCCATTTTCACTCAAAAGTGACAGATAATCCATTAGTTTTCTGTCAAAATGGCGGCGAAGGTGGATAAAAGGACACTAAAACGATAAGAGCTGATCGGCCTATGTGGAGAGGGTAATGGATCAAGTATTCAGATCAAAACTATAGACATAACCTTACTTTGCTAATTTTTGTTAATTTTATTTTTTAACGTTTTCGACTTCTTTTTTTTTTGGTGTTATTGAGAAAAAATGGACAGAAAGCGGAAAATAATAGAGCTAAAACTCTGAAGACGAAATTAATTTCATCGAGCCTATGAACATGTGCTTTAAGAATTATGAACTTTGTGCAAGTTTGGTTACTCAACACCGCTTGCATGTTCTATCAATTGATCCTGATCAATTTGTAGTTGCAATCGAGAGCAGTGTAGATCGAAAACACTATCAATATTTACAAATTTTATTTTAACCAATTATCCTCTTAAATTTTACCTACCAGCCAGCCGGTGGGCTAAGAAATTTTAACACATTGGATGAAAATCATTAAATTTAAATTTGGCAGAACAAAATAAAAATATGCCCACCTGTGCACACTGGTCTGGAACCTGATATTATTGCGCGGAAATTTAAAAAAAAATGCTGCTCTCATAAACAAAAATTCATAAATGTTCCCTATAAACATCCTCTGTGTCCAATCGAAGCTTATTTTTTTACTTTTTATTTTCTGGATTAGCTCATGGCTTCAAACAGTTAGAAAATGTTGTTGTTTTTTAGACTGTTCTCAGCGTGTGGCAAAAAAAAATATTTTGCCATCCATATGTTCTCAATATCCATATAATCTCAATATTGGAGTACGTATTGAAAATACAGATGTTTTCTCTTAATTTAAACTGATTTTAGTCAACTTTGTGCTTTTGAGCCTCTGGGTACAGCTGTACAAAATCGACTAATTTGATGAAAAATGCACAATTTGTGTACATAAAAAGTTTATTAAATTAAGCATTATTTAAACGCTGATCTGCTGTACGATCAAGTTTGAACCTTCTTCTAATCACCTAAGAAGAAACTGGGTGCTACAACCTGCGACCAAGAAAATATTTTTTTTTTAAAGAAATGTTGTCATTAGATTGCCAACAAACATTACAAAACTTATAGAAAAATATTGTTCGTTAGCAGTCTATTTTACTTCCGAAAGACAAAAATTATATCGAGAATTCCATGAAACAAAAGGAACTGCGATAGTTGCACCAGAAAGTAGCAGTTACTACGTTTATACGAATCTAAAAGTACTTTTATATAGGGACGGTTTTATATAAGATCGCTTTCTCCGAGGGTCCTTCATTAAATGTCATTAAATATATTAGTTTAAAGAGAAAAAAAAAATATAACAACTTACTTAACAACAGATTTTTCGGAAAACCAGGTTTGAGTATTTCTTTAGGTTGAAAGAAAAGCGCTAAAGCGTTTTTAAAGTGTTTATAACGACCCTAAAATGGGTTTTTAAGCGATAATCGGTTTTACTGGTGTTTATTATATACGACAACATGTTCCAACCGTCCTTATATGGAAGCGCTTTAAGAGGCCGGTATAAACAAAGTAAGGAGGAGGAGGACTAATTAATTTGGGTTAAATATAAAATTTTATGAAAATATGTGTAATTAGAAATTACGAACTATAATAAACCATAGTTTAAAGTTTATATAAGGGCACAAACCCTTGTCTGTACTTGAATCCCTAATATTGTGTAAATTTTGAAAATCTTTTATAAAATTTAAATAACTTCTGCTGGTCTCTAATTGTGAAAACAATTATTTTGGTTACTTGTGACCTCTGCACAACTGAGAAATGAGAGAAAGTGGGGGGGAGGCATAATAATTTAAAAACATTTTTATGGCATATAAAATATATTTTTTAAATAATTGAATTTCCGCGGGGTAATATCAAATCCTGAGCCCGTGTGCGGTGGAAGGATATTGATCTAGCAATCAAATTTGTAGATATATATATATATATATATATTTAATTCAAAAATGTATTTTTGAGCGCACTCCTTATTTATTTAAAAATTTATAATTTAGAATTTTAGCTTAATGAGGACATTAGAAAACCATTAAAGAACCATATTAATAGATATGCTCCGTATTTTTCTTTCTAAACACTTAGTTTCCAAAAACTTGTTTACATTTTTAAAGGTCAATAATATTACACTACTAATATTATAAACAAAAAAACACATCTTTTAAGCACCTATGTGGTTCTTTTATAATTTATAAAGAAACAAATACATTCCTACAAAAATTATCATGTAAGAGTAGAGGGTCGGCCCTTAGGGCTAGCAGATAGTCGTAATAATGTGTTTTTGCAAACGTTTTAAAGTTAAAGAAACTCAGTGACGAACTTGTTTATAATAAAATAAACTACCTTAAACGTTTACCAAGCTTGTTTTTTTTTTTATGTAGTACCACTCAGGCAATCAAAACCAACAAACTATCATATCACACAGGAACAGCACTCGAACTTGAATTTCACAAAACCTTGTACATTTAAGTATTTTGTATTTATTATTTTTTTTAAACATGTTACAGCACTGGGTTCTAAAAAAAGCAAGCATTAAAAAAACATAACAATAAGACTGAGCATAAGACTATTTCAAATTTCTCTTTAAAGTATCAAGTAAAAATAAATCTCCAGATAGACCATTTCTGTATATTAAATATGTTTTTTTATACCTTCATCAAAAACCAGATTTTAGTAACTGTCTGCAGATAACTAAAGCATGGCTTTTTTGGTTACCTATGTAAAAAAACTTTTTTTTATCACGGGTGCAAAAAAAGATTTCTGTCCGTTTTCTACCCAAAATTGAAGAGAAATAGCGGAAAATAGGAACACTGAAAAAATCTAATTTTTTTGCCTAAAAATTAAACCATTTCCGCCAGTTTTCACCAAGTATTTACGCAAAAATCATTTAAAAACATCGACAACACAATAAACTGTCAAAGATTAAAATGTCGCAACAATGAACGTCATGGAGTAAAAAGGCACATCGCTATGGAAACCGCATTGTTATTTCAATTACCAGTCGCCTTGATTTATAGTGTAAATATGGTGTGATGCGAGAACTGCTCTTCGTTCGAGATTTTTAAAATTATTTTCCTGTTTTTCTTGGATTTTTTGATAAAGGTATTTAAAAAAATAGTGTTCACAACTCGCAGCTAAACTGTGCTATTTTTACTTACTCGCGTTTTTAAATAGCTCGCTGTTCTCGTTATTTAAACCAACGCTTGTAAAAAAAGCACTATTTTAGCCACTAGTTGTGAAAACTACTATTTTTTTGTACCTTCATCAAAAACAAGATTTTAGTAACTGTCTGCAGATAACTAAAGCATGGCACGGGTGCAAAAAAAGATTTCTGTCCGTTTTTTAACCAGAATTGAAGAGAAATAGCGAAAAATAGTAACACTGAAAAAATCTAATTATTTGTGACTAAAAATTAACCCATTTCCACCAGTTTTCACCAAGTATTTACGAAAAAATCATATAAAAACATCGTCAAAGATTAAAATGTCGCAACAATGAACGTTACCGAGTTAAAAGGCACATTGCTATGGAAACCATTGTTATTTAATTTACCAGCCGCTTTGATTTATAGTGTAAAAATGCGTGTTGCGAGAAGTGCTCTTCGTTCGCGATTGTAAAAGTATTTTCCTGTTTTTCGTGGATTTTTTGATAAAGGTATTTAACAAAAAAATAGTGTTAACAACTCGCGGCTAAACTGTTCTTTTTTTTACTCGCGTTTTAAATACCTCGGTGCGTTTGTTATTTAAAGCAACGCTTGTAAATAAAGCACTATTTTAGCTGCTAGTTGTGAAAAATACTACTTTTAAATGGTTGGGGGTTGACTTTTACCCAAACGATATAACAACAAATTTCGAATTCAAAATATTCAAGCATTTGAATTGTTGACCTTAAAAAGAAATTTTAGCTTATCCGGCAAAAAATAAAAGACTGCTCCCAGCCGTGTCTTGGTTTTTACAAAATGTGCCTTCCATTCCAAAAAGTGTGGATATCACATGACCCGTTTTGAACGTCACTTCAACAGTTCTTGAGCTAAGGTCACTGAGAGAAAATATTCTTAAAGGTGCAATATCTTTATTATTTATTTTTCTAAGCGAGCCAAGTTTCGGAATAAATCTTTACTCGATTTATTATGATGATGGTGGAAAAAGTTACTCCCCTTGGGCAAAATGTGAAGCTTTTGCAAACAATAAAAACTTACTCCAAATCTACAAACAAAAAATTATGCTGTTAATGTCATTTATGAAATCAGAGCAAATATAATATGATATAGCAATCACTTAAGGCTAGAATGAATCCTGTTGATTCTAAGATTGCGTTAGTAGCAATCGGCGCAAAATAATCAATTTGAAATTTACTGAATCGAAATGGTTCAATGTCCCATCCTCAGAATTACAATATGTTATACTATCATTAGTTTCACTATAAATTGGACAGAAGAAAGTCTGAAAAATTTCAGGTAAAGTGTCGTTTTTAAATATATTTTCTATTTGTTTATTAACGACAATAGAGGATAGCGCTAACTAACACGTAAATATTAGACATGGAAAAATCTCTCTAAATGCTGATTAGATACAACATTGCAAGTTGGCTTTACATGAAATAATCACATAAATGCTAAAATGCAATCATCAACAAATTATTAAAAAACAATACAAATTATGGCTATTGTCGTCTGAAACAGTCCTTATCTTAATTTAAATACCTTACTTATTACTTACGTACACTGTACTGTGAGAAATGTTGACACTTACCTAAAAATAAAAGAGAAAAACGTATTTAGTAAAAATGTAAAAATGAGATCTATCTTATATATATACGCACTAGTTCCGAACGTACAAACTAAAATAGAATAGCTCGTAAATATTTAATACGAACATAATTTGGCCGATAACGTTAATTCATCTAACATAGAAAAATCACAAAAATAATGCAATAGTCTTCAAACGGAATTTAATAGACCCGTAATTTATAGCTATTTCCTGTTCCTGCACCAGTGTCCACTGATTGTATTTCTATCCTTTATATTTCTACAAGCTACAGACAGAGATACACTTGGTGCGCACCAGACAAATATCGACCCGCTCGATAATACGCTTGCCTTCACGGGGCGCCGAGGTGCAACGAAGCCAAGTTTTCATTGTTTTTTCTAGCCGGGTTAGCAACAATTCATTTTAAGAAAAATGACAAGAAGGCGGACAAGGGGAAGGCTCTTTCGTTATTAAATAATAAACTACACCATCCTGAAGAATTTTTTAAATTCCAGCTAATTTGTAAAATTGTAAAAATAACATATCCTTACTACAACCATAATGCTATATACTAATATATTTAAAAATTCTTAACCCTATTCCACATCCCCTAAACCAGAGCTATTCCAAAGCTGCTAATTACAGGCTACACCTGCAATTGAAAGGGACTGTTATTAACTGTCAAGGGATAGTTGCCAACGGCAAGCTACCACATTCGGTAGAAATTTAGGCGGTGTTTGGACAAGACAATTTTGACCACAAGCCGACGCCGACGACTTTATTAAAATATTAGTAATGGAAAAGCTCTTGTTACATCAGGCCAATATCTTTTTTCGTTCCTGTTATAGTGTTGTGGATGCCTACAGAGCGATACTTACTTTGTTTATAAGGGCCTCTTAAAGCGCTTTTACACAAAGACAGTTTAAACATTTTCAGGTCGGTAAGATCTGCTGTTAATTTAGTTGGTTTATTTGCTTTGTTTTCTTTTTCAACTGAAATTTAACGACATTTAATAAAGGATGTATAAACCCTCGAAGAAAACGATTTTATTTAAAAACGTCTTTATATATAACCGATTTTAGGTATTTCTATCAATAACAATATGTACCTGGTCCAAAAGACGATCGCGAACTCTACAAGTTGACCAACTTACAGGTTCGAAGCATTTTTTTATTTATTTTTTTTTAATAAACAATAAATTTTTTGCAACATAATTATCTATGAGAAAAAAAATCTGCTAATAGCTCAAAATAGTAATATTAAGAAATTCTAATAATTTTTACCTAAAAATTATTGGTGCGGCTATGATGAACCTTAAAATATTTTTTTTATACCTTCATTAAAAACATGATTTTGGTAACTGTCTGCAGATAACTAAAGTATGGCTTTTTTGGTAACCGATGCAAAAAAATCTTTTTTTTTTTTTTGATCACGGGTGCAAAAACAGATTTCTGTCCGTTTTTTACCCAAAATTAAAGAGAAATAGCGGAATATAGTAATATTGAAAAAATCTAATTATTCTTGCCTAAAAATTAAGCCATTTCCGCCGGTTTTCACCAAGTATTTACGAAAAAATCATTTAAAATCATCGTCAAAATATCAAACTGTCAAATATTAAAATGTCGCAACAATGAACGTCACGGAGTAAAAAGGCACATCGCTATGGAAACGATTGTTGTTTCATTTACTAGCCGCCTTGATTTATAGTGTAAAGATGGTGTGTAACGAGCGCAGCGAGGTATTGAAAAACGCGAATAAAAAAAGCACAGTTTAGCCGCGAGTTGTTAACACTATTTTTTTTAATACCTTTATCAAGAAATCTAAGAAAAATAGAAAAATACTTTTAAAAATCTCGAAAAACTAAAGCATCAGTCTATATGAAACTTTTGTCAAAATTAACATTTCGTTAAAATTCAAGATGGCGCATGTTTTTTCAACTCAACGCCAACGAAGTAAGTGGTGTATTAAGCCTTTGTAATGCATAGATATTTGTTAAAGCTCGTCTCAGGTTTCAGCGTACCTACGCTATCTGTCAGATTTGACATATTATGAAAATCTGCAATGTCGCATGCTTTTCAAACTTAGATATTTTTCACTCCTTCCTGCTAAACTTTTTTGTAAGCGGAAGTTGCTGATTTCAATATCCGAAAAGCCACGTCTTTTCAGTGTATAAAGAGGTATCATTCGTAGAAATCGGACAAGAACTAAAAAAGCTTTGCTTAACGAAACAAGTGCTTTTTTTAACCCTGTAAACAGTGTACCTAAAACGAGGGGTGGCTCGGTAATGCACTTCGGTGTACACGCCAATGGAATTTCGTGGTAATTTGAGGCAATTTCGGGGGCATTTAGAGGAAAAATCTGGTAAAAAATACTTTTTGGTGCACACAAAATGACCACCGAGTCACCCCTTCAGTTAAAATGGCGGACGATTAAATAAAAAAAGGTTTTTTTTTTCGTTGTGTCCTTAACTTAAATCACTTGGAAAAATATTTGGTTGCGCTAAGTAAGACACAGCCATTCCAAAAATAAAAAAAAGTGACATATGTCATTCACAAATCAAAATGGCGGTGACTAAAATAAACAAAGAAATTTATTTTTCTGTCCGTCTAAAAAACTAGTTTTTACAACTTAGTTTTTTTACCAAAAATGTTAAAATATCTATAATACATTTTTCTATTTCTATGAAATACCTGTATGCGCTTAAAAAAATCATTTTAAAGTGTGCTTTTTTTACTCGCGTTTTCAAATCACTCGCTGGGCTCGTTATTTAAACCAACGCTTGTTTAAAAATCCTATTGTAGCCCCTACTTGTAAAAACTACTAATATTAGAAAATTAATATCTTGACAAAAAACAAAATTACCTAGATCTTTTTTATTGTAAAAAGGTTTACATAGTTACCATACAAAATATCCTAATTCTTGATATTTTAAGTGTCACAAAATAACGGCTTGGGCGAAAACTATGTCGAGACTTTACCTAGGTATTTTTTGTTTCATTTTAAACCACTAACTGTGACGGAAATGAAAATAACCCCAGCCAAATTTAAAAAATATTATAATTTATTTATCTTTACCCATTGTTTTAAAACTTGCTGAAGTAATTTCCATTTTTCCAATAACCAAGTATTTATTTTTTAATAGTTGGCTATCAAAACAAAACGTCGTCGTTCGTTATATCAGATTAAACAACTGACACACGACGTTTCATGGAAGACGCCACCAACAGACACCAGCTTATGAATTATACGATTGTTATTTTGACACCACCCTTGATCGATCGATGGTTTTATATTAATTGAAGGCAAAAAAGGAACATAAAACGCCTGTGGGGGTCAACGTCCAATAAAAAAATAACAAGAAAATTTTAAAAATTAAAAAAATATATAAATTTCTCCGGGCTGAAGCTATTGGGACATTTCTTTTTCCTTCAAAACACAGGACTATTTTTGTAAGTAGTTTCCAAACATGCTGAAAAATAGGCAACAACTTCCGCAAAAAACATATTTAAACCTAATTAAAACGGCTGTACACCATGTATTGTATCCTTATTCAAGAAAGTTTCTCCTGGTATAAAATGAAGAGTGCACGGGAGAAAGGCGAAATGTCACAATTTTTCAGTTTTGAGTTAAACACGGCAACAAGTCTGCTATTAGTAGTAGATTTATTTGCCGAATTGAAAAGGGGAAGAAACGCGAAGCATCACAGCGTAAACGTGATCTGAAAATATCCTGTACAGTGAAAAAAGGCGTAGGGTCCATGCAAAACATTTCGTATTTCTCCCGTGGACTCTTTAAATGTCAATTATCCTAAATAAAAAAAAAAACATATAATCAACATCTTAACAACATAATAACATTAAATGAAACACCAAGAAAATAAGGCAAAATAAATATCAAACAAATTAACTCAACACCTTAAGCAGTTTGTCTGATAACAATAAGACACGATCAACTAGGTATAATAATTATTATTATAGCCAAGGTGCAGTGAGTACTCGTTAAACACCCATTCTCCTCTGAAAAACAGATTATTGTATAAACGGCTAAACTACGATCTTTTAAATTTTAAGCAAGTTATGATCTAAGATGAAAAAATTGGTGCTAGAAAGCACGGATAGTCCACCATACAATCAATTATTTTATGTTGAAAGGAAATGAAGATATCTCGAAAACTGTAGCTTTGAAATATTTGAACCTTATATCAAAATTTTTGGGTAATATTTACGAAAACAAAAATCCGAAAACCGCATATCAATAGCTGCTTTACTTCTAAAGTTATGATTTTTTTAATATATCTAACATTTTTTAAAATAACTCGGAAACTAAAGCTCCCACTAATTTGCAATCTATATTCATAGAAACTTAAATCTGAAAACCGTATATCGCTAATTGCTTTTGTTCCAAAGTTACAATTTTTTAAAATATTGTATCCCCCTTTTTTCCCCCTTCAACCCCCCACCACCCTACCCAAAAGTTAATCAGTTCATGGTCAGCCGATAGAGGATTTTTGTACCAAATTTCGTTAAAATTGATTAAGGCGTTCTTGAGTTATCGTGTATACAGACAGACCGACAGACAATTTTTTTTTCTTCGATCGTCATTTTTGATAAAATTAAGAGAAGTCAAAATTTCACGATTTTAATAGTCCCCATACCATATTGGTATGGTGGACGAAAAAGATCGATATTATAATTGTTTAGCAAACGGAAAATTCTATGATCGATGGATTTTTTTCGACTCGATCAATAACCAATTATATCCGCGTGTAAACAACTCATTTCCGCAACTCCGCGGTCTGAACCAAATAAGAGGAAATTGTGATGTCACCTGTCAGCAGTTCGTGATGTTTTAAAAGTAAATTTTTACATTTTGTTGCAACTAATAAACGAGTAAAAGAAAATTCAAAGGCATTTGCGATTGACGATTTATTTGGAATTTTCTGCTAATAATCCAAATATGTATAAAATCAAGATTTAAAGCTCATTTATCCTTTATCCAAGTTTAACGCATAAAGAAAAAAATGTTAGAAAAAGTATAACCAGACGATTTCCACGAATCGAGTTTTTGGTTATTGTCGAGCCTGACGTCACAGTATCTGTCAAAAGAATAACAGCGGTATTTACCAAAATAAAAGACATTTTACTTAAAACTAAAGAAAGTAAACAAAAGTAATATTATACCATTTTAACATATCTGGGAAACAACAGTAAATTGGATTTTTACCTTAATTTTTCTCTGCCGGCTTTTGTTGTTCCGTGAGTATGGTAATTAGATAAAATATTAATTTGCATTTAATATTAAATAATTCCGGTATATATCCTCTACATAATATATTAAAATTATACAAATAAATAAAAGAAAATGCGATCAAAGTTTTAAATATTCAATATTTGTCCCCCAAATTGCCCAAATGTAAAACTCTAACCGTTGCCGTGCTCATTTATCGGGAACAAAATTTTATAAAAAAATATTTCTACTTTGTATAATTATTTCTTAAAAAATGGTGGTTTAATAGTGAGAAAGGCTTGAAAACCCAAAAATTAAAGTCGAAAGAATTTATAGAAAAAGTTTTTTTTCCTTATTCGAAGTAAACTTGCACAACTGCAGCAAATGGTGAGCATTTCTCACTTTTAAACTATTTCTATCTTGATAATATTATCATTTAGAGAAATATTTTTATTAACTAAAAGACGAAATGCTTTTAAACTTTACCGATCCTTATGTTCATACTTTTATAAACTTTTCCTTCTATTATACCATAAAAAAAAACTTTCTGAAGAAATTCAATCAATCTAAGTTTGTTCTATGTCACTGGCAGTAGTAACAGTAGATACTTGAAAAACCTTAACCCTTCACTCACTCATTTCTCGCCCCATCGCATCTGTCAATCAAAGGGTGAGCTTTTAACACTTTCCAGCCCGGTGCGCGCTCTCCATTACCACTAATCTTAATACTGGTTTCAATTTTATATTGTCGTTAGTGTTTGTATCATATGACAATGAATGTATGAATTTATGATGATAAATGTATGTATCAAGTTGCACACAAGCATATGCATATATACAGGCCCTGTATTTTCGCTTCTCAAAGCGAAAGCGTTGAACAAACAGCAAGAATTCCGCTATATGTTTGCTTTCCAAAAATTAATCACCGGCCCAGTTATAAATTTAATTTGTAACCATAAACTTAATTTTTTTTTTGTAAAGGAGGGATGATAATAAATAAATTTTATACAAAAGCATAAATAAGTAATATGAAACTTGGTGCGTATGCTACAAAAATTTCAAAAAAACCAAAAATCGACGTGTTCGCGGATTTCTTCAAAATCAGACTCTATATAGGTACACTATCGGCATCATAAAAGTGGTACATGATAAACATAGGTATTTTTTAAATTGTATGGTTAACTACCGGCTTATATTTTGTGATAGACTTGTACTAACATGTGAAAATATTGACATCAAATATTAATTTAATAATACGCTAACGCATAACACAACTGTAACAAAAATTAAAAAACACAACTGTAACGAAAATTATAAAACAATAGAAACAAACTAATAGGTATATAAATTTTAATATCTGGTCATTGCGCCATTCACCTCAAATATATCGTTTAATCTTCTTGGTAGAGAATCAGCCAAAATTTCAAAAAGGTTTTGATTTTCACCAATCACTTCTTCATAAGCATTGACTATTAACTGGACTAAGTGATGTTGATTTCCCGCACAATATTAAAGCTTTCCAGCTTGAATTGGCGTCTGGGGTTTTCGCAGGCCAAAGAGAAACTTCAATATTTTGCTCCCGAAACCAAGTTTGGCAAAGTCTGGCCGTATGAGCAGGGCAGTTGTCTTGTTGAAAAATAAACTGGTCTTGATAAAGTTCTGTGACGGCTGGAAGCATGGTGTACTCTAAAATGTCCACGTAAAGCTATGCTGTGAGCCTTCCATTGAATCGAAATAGAGCACCATGACCTCTAGCAGAAATTCAACCCCACATATTTACCGAAAATCTTCCAGCGCGATCGTTGTTACCAGCAAATATATCTTTCCTCATCACGCGTTCTTGGTAGACGATACACCCGAATTTGTTTTCTATCACTACAGGACTGGAAAACTTTTTCATCGGAAAATATTACCTTTTGCCAAAGCTCTGGTTCTTTTAGAGAGTAATTAAGGGCAAAAAGTAACATGGACTGTTTTTTTCCTTCGTAAGATTAATTTTTTAGCATCTACTATCTTAAATTAGAGCCTGTCCTTACGCGATTTCGTGCCACTCTTACACATCCTGGAAATTGAGTTAATCTAATCTCTTTGTCTGGGCAACAGATGCAAAAAGGTTTTCTTCCATAAAAGTGATAAGGTCATTATCTTGTTCATCAGTCCTTTGTTTTCTCTCTATTGTCTGATCTTCTCATCATTTTTTAATGTTTATAATCGTGGTTTTACTGCGTCCATAATGTCTAGCCACGTTCCTAATTGACCATCCTAGTTGTATTTTTGTCAGGAGTTGGGCTTTATCGAATAAAGAAATTTGTGGAGGCATTTTTTATTTATTTGACAGTTTAAGAAAAATACAATAATGGGTGACTCTGTTTGTAAAAATAGACCAAGGTATTACAACAAAAAGTATTGTGTACCAATTTTATGATGCCGATAGTGTACACTTGATTTAAAAAAAATCGCATATATGCAGTCACAAAATTGACCTTTCTAAAAGTGTATAATATATACGGACTACCAGCTAAAATGCCTAAAAACTTCAAAAGTACGACAATTTGTCATATTGTTTAAAAAAGGTCTCTAAAACTGAAAATATTTTTTTACTTAAATTAACGGCAACCTTATTTTTATAATATCAGACTCTAAATAGGTACACTTGATTAAAAAAAAAACGCATACATGCAGTCACAAAATTGACCTTTCTAAAAGTGTATAATATATACGGACTACCAGCTAAAATGCCTAAAAACTTCAAAACATTTGTCATATTGTTTAAAAAAGGTCTCTAAAACTGACAATATTTTTTTACTTAAATTAAAGGTAACCTTATTTTTATATTAAATTTTGCATAATACTAAAAAATCAGCAAAAATAATGTTTTAATAAAGTCTTTATTGAACAATATCAAATTATCACTCGAGTAACGGACGAATGCTGTTCTATAAAGAGGGCGGTAACCCAATAACAATAATACGATGGAAACAGCGCTGGATTGAAAACAATTCGACGAATAGGAAACTTGGATTAGGACAAAAACGATGGTAAACTTAATACTAATTATTTTAACTTAAAAAAGAACTAAAATAAATAATTTAGTATTTAATAGGATCACCATTTTTCTCTATTACAAGCTGCAAACGTCTGGGCATTGAAAAGGTTAAATTTTGAAAATACTGATGGTTCTGAGAGCTGATCCAATGCGCGATAAATAGCATCGCTTAACTCTTCAGCATTTCCTGGTCTCCAATTCCTTTGGCATATTATTTTAACGTTTCGACTCCATATATTTTCATTGGGTTAAGGTCAGGGCTGTTGGCTGGACAAGGAAGTGTTTCTATATTATTATTCTGAAACCATTGGCGAACAACACATGTGTACTGGACAGTTGTTTTGCTGATAAACGAAGTCATTATTTTCATGTAAGGCCTGTACAGATGGCAGCATAACGTTTTCAATGATTTCAATATATCGTTCACTATTGAATCTTCCTTTAATTCTCCGAAAAAAACTCAAACCTCTAGCACTAAACCGTCCCCACATGTTTACAGAAAAATGTCCAGCTTTTTTAATTTGGTTTGTATATTTGGGTTCAAATCTAGAATTTGGTGAACGATAAACTAAAATTCTCCTGCTGCTTGAAGATGATTGAAAAATTTTTTCGTCAGTGAAAACCACCCTCTCCCACAAGTCATTATCACATTGTTCATTGCAAAAATCACTCTGGCCTGTTTTTGTTCTTCTGTTAGAAAAGGCTTCTTTGCTGCAAAGACTTCTGATTTCGTTACTCTTCTATTTACTGTTGCTAAAGAACCCGGAAATAATGTTACATTAGCTGCTTCAACCGACGTTGAAAAAGGATTTTGTCTGAGATGATCAATAAGTCTCTCTTGCACTTCAGAACTTACTTTTGGTCGTCCTGATCCATCTTTCCTATCCGTAGAATTATTTTTAATCCAGCGCTTTTTCCATCGCATTATCGTCATTTTATCAACTCCAAAAATCAAAATGTGTGGCCGCTATTCTTGTAGACCAGCCGTCTTCTATAATTCGAGTAATAATTTGAACTTTTGTAAATGTTGATATTTGCGGCATATTTAAGGATGTCACACTGAATTTTAAGCTGTCAGGCATACTAAGCTGGTGGTGCCTTATAATAGTATACACTAATGGAAAGCTAAATTTTGTGGCATAGCAAAAAATGCATGTATGAGTTTTTTTTTGAAATCAAGTGTACGTAAATCTTGGGTGGGAAGTTTTCAAATGAACACCCTATACCTACTTTCTACATAACTTGTTTAATAATATCTAATATCAGTATGGTCATAACAAAAAGGTAAGTAATCTGTGTTTAAAGTACTTGTAAAATGTACTTTTAAAATCTCCATTTGCACCAACAAATCAAGACTGCCAAGTTTTCCGTAAAGTAATAGTTTTGCGACATCCTGTAGATATGAATTGCAGTTTCTAAAGCATTACCCTTTAATGCGGTTTTTCTCTAGTCACCGTCATCTGTCTTCTTCATAATTGAATTTTTGTTTGTTCCTTTCTAATGTGGCACTTGCTGCCGAAACTGATGTTCATTATACGAGAGACAAGAATCTTAATTTTAGCAGGCCTCTTTGAGGGTATACGATTTATAAGGCAATATAAAGGGGTCCAGAGAGATCCCAATAGAAGAAAAGATAATAGAGATATCAAAAATTTGACTGGCAAAACAAGTGTAACCGTTAACGTAACGTCATAGGGTGATTTTGGTCAGGATTTTGACCGATCTATTACCCTTACATTTATTCTGCGCGGGCACAACAGCGCTCTCTTAAGCTCTTATCTTTACTAAAGGTAACCACAGGCACCTTTATCGTTAAAAAGCCAACCAACCAAACTTGGTGTGATGGGAGATTTTTAGGTTAGAAAGTTTGTTTTCATTTATAAAAATTTGCTAATTTTTGATTTGTTATTTACTTTTACCCGATTAGTAGTAGTGTGAGGTTGATAAACAACGAAGAAAGTAAAGTTTTATTTACCACTGAACGTTATTTTTGCCTAGGTTCAAAAGCACTATTTTTATCCTCTTGAAGTTAGCTTTAGTTACGGTAAAGGCACCATAAGAATAACGAAATTTGCCGTTAAACTGCCTAACTAAAATCACCCTAATTAAAAGCAACAATATACAGGGTGTTTCAAATCCTAAACGGTAGGAGATACGAAGAGTTTTAAATGAGGGCAAAGTTGCGCAATTTGATGCTTTACCCAAAACCAAAAATAAAGTTTACAAAATCCGAGTAGTTCCGGAGATAGGCGAAAAAAACCGAAATTTTCAATTTTAGTCTTTATTTATTTCCGCCTTTATTATTAGAGTTGTCAAAAAATGCTTAAAAGTTTCTACAGACACTTTTTTAAGATCTACCAGACGAGCTATTAATTTTTAAGATTTGACATTTCAGTTTGACAGGAGCGATGTCAAGTTAATTTTTTTCTTATTTGTTGTGTTTTGTTTCTGACGCAAGGCAAATATCATTTTGAAACATTATTTTAACAGGGAGCTTGTTGTTTCGGGCTTAGTGACCATCATCAGTTAAAAAAAATCCCGTTATACAAGACAACTTAAAAAGCCCTTGTAGTGGTATCTACAAAATTATAGTTATCTACAAACTTTTGGGATGGTGTCTGTCTGTCTATCTAGGACAGGATTACTCAAAAACCGCTAAACCGATTTTTATCAAATTTGGCACAAAAATTCTTTGTCACCAGACGTAGATTTGATTAGTTTTTGATAAAAAAATTATAACTCACGAACCGTAGTAGCTAGCGACACGCGGTTTCACATTTTGGTAGATAATTACATTTCAAACAAAAAAAGAATTGAAAAATTTTGAAAAAAAAGTTGTAGTTTTTTTAAATCTTTTTATACGGGAAATTTTTTAATTTTTTTAAAAGGTTTTATGGATGGCTATACGTGCCTGCTGGCGCCATTTTTGAAACTACTACAAGCGCTTTTTAAGTTGTCTTGTATAACGGGATTTTTTTAACTGATGATGGTCATTAAGCCCGAAAGAACAAGCTCCCTGTTAAAATAATGTTTCAAAACGATATTTTCCTTGCTTCCGAAACAAAACGACCAGAAAAAAAAGGATGTGTCCATAAGAAAAAATGAATTTGACAGTGCTCCTGTCAAACTGAAATGTCAAATCTTAAAAATAAATAGCTCGTCTGGTAGATCTTAAAAAGGTGCCTGTGGAAAGTTTTAAGCATTTTTTGGCAACTCTAATAATAAAGGCGGAAAAAAATAAAATCGGTTTAGCGGTTTTTGAGTAATCCTGTCCTAAACAGACAGACAGACAGACAGACAAGACACCATCCCAAAAGTTTGTAGATAACTATAATTTTGTAGATACTACTACAAGCGCTTTTTAAGTTGTCTTGTATAGCGGGATTTTTTTTAACTGATGATGGTCACTAAGCCCGAAACAACAAGCTCCCTGTTAAAATAATGTTTCAAAATGATATTTGCCTTGCGTCCGAAATAAAACAACCAGAAAAAAAAGGATGTGCCCATAAGAAAAAATGAACTTGACAGCGCTCCTGTCAAACTGAAATGTCAAATCTTAAAAATTAATAGCTCGTCTGGTAGATCTTAAAAAAGTGTCTGCAGAAACTTTTAAGCATTTTTTGACAACTCTAATAATAAAGGCGGAAAAAAATAAAAACTAAAATTGAAAATTTCGGTTTTTTTCGCCTATCTTCGGAACTACTCGGATTTTGTAAACTTTATTTTTAGTTTTGGGTAAAGCATCAAATTGCGCAACTTTGCCCTAATTTAAATCTTTTGGTATCTCCTACCGTTTAGGAGATCCCCATGGTGAGCATCGAATTTGAAACACCCTGTATAAGGCGGGTATTAAAATTTTGGACTGTTTTGACTGACAACTTTTTCTTTATTTTTATAAGTAGTACGTCATTTGTTTTACTTTTACTAGTGAAATAAGTAAATTCTGTTCTTTTGCCCTTTCCAAAAAAGATATCTGCAAAAATCCGTTAAAAATTAAAAAGTTATTAACAAAAATTTTTTTTGGTATTTAGGATAGCTCCATATTGAAGGAATTTGTGCTTACGTAACCATTGTATAAATGAACCCAACTTTATAAGTTGTACCTCAATGAACAGGAAATGTCATGAGTTCTCTTATTTTTATAACAGAAAATTATAAGGTGTTCGAAAAAAGTTCCAGCTCTTTTTTCAAAGTACTAATTTTAGATTTTTCCAGCATTTTGGATTTTTAACATTTGACGTCTTTACCATTTAAACACACAAACTAAATAGAAATATCTTTTTCAAAAATTGATTGAATTTGGAATAAATAAAGTAACTAGTATTGAAATAACTACAAAAAAGGCTGTATAGAACGCAGGATAAAGGGTAAAAATCAAGTGGACCCTTAGGTAATTTTTGAGATATGTAGCCACCATAAAGTTCCCTGCAGCTGCAGAGGACCCCTATTCCCGAAAGTAAAACACAAAATTCGTAAGATTTTAAGATTTTGTGGAGGAGCGATAAAAATTGGCACAAATGTTCATTAAAGTACCAGCAAATTTTTAACATCTGTTACTTACTCAAAGTCCTTTGCTGGAGGTCCCAACTCACCGTTGTGGATTGTGACATATACAATGAAGGTCAATCATACAATTCTTACTTTTAGTTAATAACACTTGCAGATGGCCCAAGAACAACAAATCAATGAAGAAAAAATGTTTAGAATAATAGTTTAATCATTTTTTATTTTAAAACGGGAACAGAGAGGGGTGACCAAACTAATTTTATTAGGGCTTAAAATTATTTTAAAAAATAGAGGGGGGAGGGTTGGTCTCGTTGGGTTGATTTTTATTAAAAAAACTCTAAAAAGGAGATGAATATCGCCAACCGCTATTATGTACAGGATGTCCAAAATTTGATGGTTTTGTGGTGTTTCGGGTACTTCCACATATTATACACAAAATTCGACCCCCCTTTACGAGGCTCAAATTTCAAGTAAATATTTTTGGTAAAAAAGTCAGCATATTGGGATAGGCCCCATAACTTTTTTATTTATGAAAATATCTTTGTAGTGTTAATTGCATTTTTGTAAAGTTTTTAACCTACAATGTAATTACCAAATTAGATTTCATGAGTCACGGTTAGTTTTTGAGATATAACACAAAGTTGGTATTTTTCTTACGGGACACCCCAATTTTTTTGAATGCTTTTTTAAGTTCCTTCAAAACGATGTGCCTCTTACCAAAATCGGATAAATAGTTGTCGAGTTATTAAATATTTTCCATAAATCATATAGTAGGATATCATAAAGGCATTATTTTAAAAAATCTAGAGTGCATAAAATATAGGTGTAATTTGGTCTAGAGAGGGGCTTTAAGAAAAAAAAAATATTTAAAACATAGATTTTTGTTTTCAATCCATCGCCAACTACCATTTAACGTAAAAAGTAAAATCCCCTATGTAGCCCTTTTCTGGTTGGCTATTTTTGGAAAATATACTGAAAATCTTAAAAAGCAACTTTCTATTTTGACTTCATATTTGAATTCTCGCTGAAATTCTCTTTCCAATGGTACCCCATATCATAAGGTTACTTTACTAGTTTTCAAGATATTGGCTTTTAACATGTCAAAAATTAAATTTTTAAAGGACCATATCTTAGAAAGTAAATAAAATATCTCTATTACCCCAACATACTTATCGCCATATGCCATTACTTCACCATCGGGTAGTAATCTCTGAGTAAAACCCTGCAAAAAACTGTATAAAACTGAACTTTAATTCAAAAATGGCCACGGGGAGACAAAAAAGCATTAATGCCCGTATCACTGCCAAAAATGAAAACTTTACTTCAAACTCATATTAGAGGCTAAAAGAATCTTAATTTTGGAGGCTCTTTGATGCTGTATATTATATGTATCGGAAGATGATGAAAGGCGTGTAATGAAAGGAAATGGGGAACACAAAAGGATACGTAATTGAGTTTCAGATAGAGCGACCTCAAAATATTGCATATTTATCAGAAAGTTAGTGCAGGATCTGACAAATTTAATATAATACTTGCCTGATTTTACAAAAAAGACATCGAATGATTTTAGGTTCTCACAATACCGACTTCAGATCTCAGCTCTTTTCTTGTAATAATTACGCAAGTGATCATAGACGTAGAATTTCTAGGTTAAATACATTTTTATAAAAAAAAATAGAGAACAAGCTTTTATTAAATGCACTCAAAAGTAGAAAATAATTTTTTATCTTTCTTATAGTTACCATAATAAAAGCGATGGGCGCAAATTAAAAACCTCTAACCTAAGAACATTTTCAAAGGCTTTGCAAGCACGGCAATCTCACCCGTTCTCAGCTTCTTTAGATGAAAGCATTTATTATTCGAATAGAAGAAGAATTTAGTTCTTCTTTTGTAATTCTCTCTTTGTCACCGTAAAGTTAATTTTTTTAATTTGCGCCCATCGCTTTTACTATGGTATAAGAAAGACAAAAAAGTATTTTCTACTTTTGAGTGCATTTAATAAAAGCTTTTTTTTTAAAAGTTCTTTTTAATAAAAATTAATTTTATAAGTTTTAGATTTGTACCCTAAATCGTCCATTTTGAATCCGCATATTGAAATTTTCAAATCTGATAAAAAATACATATATCCTTCCCGAAAAACCCCTGTATGCCAATTTTGATTTAAATCGAATAAACTAAATCTTTCCCCCCCCAGTTCCCTCGTTAGAGGGAAGTGTGTACCTAATAATACCATATTATTGTATTGTCGCCGGAACTATAAACGCATACCAAATTTGAACACACAGCCTTAATTTTTAGATTTGTACCCTTAATCGTCCATTTTGAATCCGTCATATTGAAATTTTCAAATCTGATAAAACATTCATATTCTCCCTCCTTAAAACCCCTGGATGCCAATTTCGATTGAAATCGAACAAACCAAATCTTTTTTCCCCTCCATTGGGTACCTGAGAATACCATATTATTGTATTTTCATCGGAAATATAAACGCATATATTTTGAACACAATCGGATCGCCATATTCAATTTTCCAAATCTGATCAAAAATTTGTATTGCTTATCCCCAAAAGCCCCCGTATACCAATCTTGGTTGAAATCGGACAAACTTAGGTGTTTCCCCCCTCCACTCCCCTCGTAGGAGGGAGGGGTGCCTAATAATGACATATTATTGTATTGTCACCGGAACTATAAATGCATGCCCAATTTGAAGGCAATGGGATGTGTATAAGTTAGTTAAAATTGGTTAACAAAAGATGACCAAAAATGGTCCATCTTGAATCCGCCATATTGAATTTTCCAAATCTGATTAGAAATTCGTTATGACCATCCCCAAGTGCCCCAACACACCAAATTTCAACGAAATTGAACGTACTTCAACTGTACCCCCTCCACCCCCTTCAAGAAGATGGGAGCTGTTAATTTCATCACACTGTATTCTTATGTTGTCACCGCAACTATATAAGCGTGCCAAATTTGAAACCGATCGGATGTCGGGAAGTTGGTCAAAATTAAGTTGAAAGATTTCACCCGAACAAACATACATATTTACATAGACGGATACACTGCAAGTTAAATAAAAGCTTTTAAAAATGTCAGCTCCTAAACTTTAACAATATAGTTTTTATAGTAAGCAAACCAAAACGATGCTGCGAATACGCGGCCAATAATTACGTTGCTCAGAAGGCAAACTATAGTAAATATAGGTTTAATTAAAATTGTTCAAAGACGAATTTCCGACAAACCTCGCACTTTAACAAAGTTCTGTTCAACTTCACTTACTTTAACTAAACTTCCTTTAAAGTACAAACTACTGATAGAAAAGCCCGAGGGACTCAAGAAAAGGCAAAAATCCCATAGCAGCATTGTTTGAAACAACTCGAATATTGCGTTTTTCTCTTTGATCGTGTGCTCTTACCCCAATTAAGCCAACATCTTCCATTTTATTGTATTTGAATAGTGTTGCCGAATTTTCTTGTTCCAACGCTTATTCGTATTTTATTAGAATTTTGGCAAGTTGGGTAGAAGAAACGCACCCCAAGGAATTTGCTTTGTTGCCTAAACATTGCCTTGTTCTAGTTATTTAATATTGACATTGTTGTGTGGTTTTGTGGCGTGAAAAGAGACTCTGGTAATTAATCCTTATATAAAAACAGTTGAATGAACAGGTTTGTTTCCGCTCTGTCACAGTAAACGCATATTTTTAGCAACTTTTAGAAGCTTTTATTTAACTTGCAATGTATGTATGTATATAACTATGTAACTAGATATGTTTGTTCGGGTGGAATCTTGCAACTTAATTTTGACCAACTTCCCGACCTCCGATCGGCTTCAAATTTAGCATGTTTATATAGTTGCGGTGACAACACAATATATAGTGTGATGAAATTAATTTGATAGCTCCCCCTACTCGAAGGGGGTACAGTTGAAGTACGCACGATTCCGTTGAAATTTGGTGTGTTGGGGCAATTGGGGATGGAGATAACGAATTTCTAATCAGATTTTGAAAATTCAATATGGCGGATTCAAGATGGACAATTTTTGGTCATGTTTTGCTAACCAATTTTATCTAACTTATACACATCAGGTTGCCTTCAAATTTGGCATGCATTTATAGTTCCGGTGACAATTCAGTAATGTCATTATTAGGCACGTCTCCCCTCTACGTTTGTCCGATTTCAACCAAAATTGGTATACGGCGGCTTTTGGGGATAAGGAATACGAATTTATATCATTTATAGGTCCGGTGAAAATACATTCATGTGTCCTCGTTCCATTAATCAGGTACCCACCTCCCTCTAACGAGAGAAGTGGAGGGGGAAAAAGATTTAGTTTGTTAGATTTCAATCAAAATTGGCATACAGGGGTTTTTAAGGAACGGGATTATGAATTTTTGATCACGTTTGAAAATTTCAATATGGCGGATTCAAAATGGACGATTAAGGGTACAAATCTAAAAATTTAGGGGGGGTGTGTTCAAATTTGGCATGCGTTTATAGTTCCGGCGACAATACAATAATATGATATTATTAGGTACACACGTCCCTCCAACGAGGGAAGTGGAGGGTGGAAAAGATTTAGTTTGTTCGACTTAAATCAAAATTGGCATACAAGGGTTTCTCGGGAAGGGGATATGAAATGATTACAAATCTAAAAATTGAAAAATAGATTTTTATTAAAAAAAAGCTTTTAAAGAACAAGCTTTTATTAAATGCACTCAAAAGTAGAAAATAATTTTTTATCTTTCTTATACCATAATAAAAGCGATAAGCGCAAATTAAAAATTTAAACTTTACGGTGACAAAGAGAGAACTACAAAAGAAGAACTAAATTCTACGCGAATGATAAACATAATGCGTTCATCTAAAGAAGCTGAGAACGGGTGAGATTGCCGTGCTTGCCAAGCCTTTGAAAATGTCCTTAGGTTATAGAGTAATACAACTGTTTCTTAGGTGAATCGTCGATGTGACCGATATTATACGATACCTAAAGTTAAAATTTTTAATTTGCGCCCATCGCTTTTATTATGGTATAAGAAAGATAAAAAAAATATTTTCTACTTTCGAGTGCATTTAATAAAAGCTTGTTCTTTAAAAGTTTTTTTTAATAAAAATTTATGTTATAACAAGAAAGCATCTCACGTAAAATATCAGTTATATTAAAGTTTCGGCAAGGTTGCAGCCTGTAGTTCTTAATTGTTGTCATTTAAGGGTTATGAAGGTTCTAAAGGTGGCTAGAAGGTTTCTGACACTTGCTTATTTAAGAAAATTGAAAAATTTCAGATTCTAGAATAAAGTTACCAATTAAAATAGGCCATAAAAAATAGTTGAACCTACCTTAAAGTGCAAGTTTAGCTTTGAATCATTTTACTTTTTCCATGTTCTCTCAAATTTTAACCAAGCATTTTCGTAAATTCTCAGTTAGAACAGCACATCAGATAAAACCCTTTAAGCAAGTACTTTTCTAAAATAACGATTTGTTCTCTAAATATTTACATATTAAATAAAAAATAATAAGTGCTTACGTCACTTTCAGGGAGGAGACTGTTGTGTGGGTGGGAATTGTTCGTAGATTTTAAAAATGTAAGAACATTTTGAAATAACACGATTATACGCTAAGAATAAAAATTTTAGTTGGAATATTTTTGAATTTTATGAAAAAACAAACTCTAACCCGCCTTCCGCATTATTCCATTTATTTAAAGTTTCACTCAGTACAGTATGACTTATGTAATGTAGATACATTTTTTCATTTTTTTTAAATCTTGTAGGGGATGCATAAAAAAATAAAATTTAAAAATGTTTTTGCCACATCTAAAGAGGATATTTGCCATACATTGTATCATTAACGTAGATTTTAGAAATGTAAAAACATTTTGAAATAACACGATTATACGCTAAGAAACAAACTCTAACAAGGCTTCTGCATTATTCTATTTATTTAAAGTTTCACTTAGTACAGTATACCCATATAATGTAGATATATTTTTTCATTTCTTTTTAAATCTTCTGTGGAATAAGAGTGGGGGGATATATAAAAAAAATTAAATTGAAAAATGTTTTTGCCACATCTAAAGAGGATATTTGCCATACATTGGATCATTAACCCATATAAAGCCTGAAAACTATGGTTAACCTTCTAGTAATAATAAAAATCTTAGCAATTTTCAATTTCCAAAGGAAACATTCACATCCGGTGAGCTAGTTTAGAGATCCCTAACTTTTTGCAATTTGACAATGACGAAAAATTAATTTAATTAAATTTTTTTTCTTAAACATAGTCACAGGAATTAATAAATAAAGCATTAAAAACAACTGGATACCTACTACATCCAATCCCAATTGACTGTAATAGAGCCATTATCAATTGGACACCGTCTACTGGTTTGTGCCTTAGAATTTTCATCCTTCATTAACCCATCATGGTATAACTACTGGACTTAAATGCTATCGTGCGAAAAATCTGAAAAATTAAATAGTCAGCGCGCCCGACTTGTTATTATGATAATTTGGTTTAAGCTTGTAGCCAATAGTCTCTTATGGCTATTTTTCATTTAACTGTTGTTTTTTACACAAACAAAAAAAGGTAGGTAGCTACTTTCGATGTTAACTTTAAAATAAAAATTATGCACTGTAAAGAGCGGAAAATAGATGATGGAAATAATTCCGAATATATCTATATAAAAACAAAAGATCAAAAGATCTTGAGTGGAAATAACGAAAATTCAAACCTGGATGAGCATCCCACAAGGAACACATAAAGAACCAAAGTAAAAAGTGAAATAATTAAACGATGTTTCGCTCTGGGTAACCAGCGTGAGCTCGTCAGTGGTTCCATTGGTCACCCTCCCCATACATCATTAGACACGATCATACACTTTGATTTCCAACTTTGAATCACTCACAAATAGGCATCGTTCCTTACCTGATACGGATTCGTCCTGGCGTGTTAATATTTTCAATAGGATTAGGCTCCTAAGGCAATTCAAAAACAAAAAAAGAAGTTAAAAAAAAACCTCCAAATCGGTTACATCAATCGAAAAGAATCTAAAAACAAAAGATCTTGGGTGGAAATAACGAAAATTTAAACCTGGATGAGCATCCCATAAGGAACACATAAAGGACCAAAGTCAAAAGAGAAATGATTAAAAGATGTGTCGCTCTGGGTAACCAGCGTGAGCTCGTCAGTGGTTCCACTGGTCATACACTTTGATTTCCAACTTTGAATCACTCACAAATAGGCATCGTTCCGCACTGGAACTTATCCAAGTTACCTGATACGGATTCGTCCTGGCGTGTTAATATTTCCAATAGGATTATGCTCCTAAGGCAATTAAAAAACAAAAAAAGAAGTTAAAAAATACCTCCAAATCGGTTACATCAACCGAAAAGAATCTAAAAACAAAAGATCAAAAGATCTTGGGCGGAAATACGAAAATTCAAACCTGGGTGAGCATCCCATAAGGAACACATAAAGGACCAAAGTGAAAAGAGAAATGATTAAAAGATGTTTCGCTCTGGGTAACCAGCGTGAGCTCGTCAGTGGTTCCATTGATCACCCTCCCTATACATCATTAAACACCATCATACACTTTGATTTCCAACTTTGAATCACTCACAAATAGGCATCGTTCCGCACTGGAACTTATCCAAGTTACCTGATACGGATTTGTCCTGGCGTGTTAATATTTGCAATAGGATTATGCTTCTAAGGCAATTAAAAAACAAAAAATGAAGTTAAAAATCCAACCGAAAAGAATCTAAAAACAAAAGATCAAAAGATGTTGGGTGGAAATAACGAAAATTCAAACCTGGATGAGCATCCCACAAGAAACACATAAAGGAACAAAGTGAAAAGTGAAATGATTAAACGATGTTTCGCTGTGGGTAACCAGCGTGAGCTCGTCATTAGTTCCATTGGTCACCCTCCCCATACATCATTACCCAGAGTGAAACATCGTTTAATCATTTCTCTTTTCACTTTGGTCCTTTATGTGTTCCTTGTGGGATGCTCATCTCGTATTTTCGTTATTTCCACCCAAGATCTTTTGATCTTTTGTTTTTAGATTCTTTTCGGTTGATGTAACCGATTTGGAGGTTTTTTTAACTTCTTTTTTTGTTTTTTATATATCTATATATGCAATATTTATATACAGGTTCTCTAAACCAATTCTTCGGGTGCCAAGCAGTCGCAGAGAAAGACAAATATTGGGCAAGGTTGTCACTACAACTTACATGTAGTAAATCCATTCCAGGTTATTTTTTTTCTAATGTTTTCCATTTTCATACGTTAAGGACAGGAATAAAAATGGTTTTTGCTCGATTTTAATCAGAAACTGATAGAAGCTTTCGTAAACTAGCGACTTTTTTCGCTATTCATTTTGCGGACGAACCTAAAGCATGGTTACACGGCTCAACTGATGCGAAGGGACGGTCGTACGAGAAAATCGAGTGTGAGTGCATTTGCGTAGACACTCTGTCGAGCAAATAGGACAGAGTGACGCCTTAACGAACGTCCGCCACGGGTTTCGCACTTTTATTCGAAAGCAAAAAGGAGGGTAACACTACATTTTTCTAAAATTTTCCCGAAATTACCTAATTTTTGAAAATGTTTTGCTTGCGGCGTACAGTGGGCGAAATTTAATTTCTGGGAGGACCAAAATATTCTGAAGGTTATGTTCATATTTTATGGCGTAATTGTGTTATTTTCAATTCAAGTAAACAAGTTCTAATATAAATTAAAGAAAAAAATCAATCCTGCGATCCTACTTATGTTATAAATGCGAAAGTTTGGGTGTCGATATGTATTTGTGGTCGTTCGTTAATCACGCAAAAATGGCTAAACCGATTTAGATAAAATTTAATAAGAAGATAGGGTGTGACCTGCTGGATTGACTTATAGGTTTCTTTTTATTTGACATTTCGCTTACTGACAGCTGTCAAGTGAAATTGTTTTTTTATATATCTTAACTAGGTGGAAGGTAAGGGAAGGAAGGGAGGTGGGTGGAAGGGTAAAGAACGAGAGTGGGAGAGTGGCGGCTGGTTGGGGTTGGATTAACTTCGTAGGAGTAAAAAAATCGGGTATTTAGCTAGTTAGATTATAAATTAAACAAAATTAGTTGAATGGTTGTGCACTGTTTCTAGTAATAGTATAATACTTGTTTTACCCATAAATTAAGTATATGTGAAAAATATTTTTGAAAATATTCTTATTTTTATAGTGATTTAAGTAATTAACTGAATTTTTATAAATCTTACTTGTGGCCAACTTTTTTACTTTTGGGTTTAGGAAGGTGAAATAAAAAGCATTCGATATAAGAGTACTTTTTTTATTAACATGATTTTTGAAATTGAACATCCTATATATTTCCAAATTTTTCATATTCTGAAAAAATATGCTTTTAACAATTTTAAGAAGACGAAAATAGGCGCTAATTTTTCGCCTACGAAATTTGTTTTTAGTTTTTTGATCAAGGGTGAATAATAAAGCTACAAACCAATAATCAGAGAAAGTTTAGACACCTTGTATAAACTTTTATGGCCTCCAATTTATTATGAAATTATGAATAAATCTTTTATAAATGAGTTAGCAAAATTAAACTGAAATCTGAAAGACAGGTCGCGACCACATTGTCAGAAAAAACCGTTTTTTTTTTAGTTCTTAAATAATAAAAAAGTGTCATGGTCGCGATTCTTCAGAAACGACGGAAAATCTCTCCCGTCAGAATTCTGGAAAGTGGTGATTTTTACTTATCGCCTCATTTAATACAAAAACACTGCGACCTTCATATTTATCCTAACGTTCTAAGAGAAACTGCGTCATTTTTTAATAACATTTTGTAAATTTAATATTTTAAAGATATTCTGCAGGACTAGTTTATGGCGGAGCTAAATTGTTACTACGCGTACCAATAAACTTCAAAGAGTTTCGAAAATTCTCACCATGTAAAAGGAAAGACAGAATTTGTGTGAGTTTTCTGAACAGTGACAGAGAAATATTCCATGGCTATCTATGGTTTTGTTTGTTAAAAGTTTTAAAGGTTTGTTTACACTTAAAAATAAGCTTAGTAACATACCTTTTTGAATAAAAAACAATGTTTTTAGAAAAACATCCTACAAAAATTAAAACTGACATATTGTTTATTTACTAGAACCGTATTAAGAAACTAAATTTTAAGGAATATTAGCAAATAGTCCTGACAAAAAAGCATTAAGTGTAAACTTGTGTTTAAAAATCATCAGATTTTTTGTAAGGGCGAGATTTTCTGACGGTTTTTGAAGAATCGCGACCATGGTGCCAAAAATACTTATATAACTTCGAAAGTCGCAAATCGACGCAAACTATATTTTGCTGCATTAAAGAAGAAGAATGTCGGCTTTGATTTTACAAAAAATGAAAACTACTTTTTTTACCTTTTTTTTAAATGCTTTCTAAAGTCTGACAATAGAAGAAAAAATGCCTTCTTATTTTGTAGCATTTTTTAAAAGTCCCAAAAAATGAGTTAATTCAAATAAATGAATGTGTTAAGATTATGTTAAATTAACCAGCACACACCTCTATATCTCCCGACCAGAACATTAAAGTTAATTTTTGTACTGGAAATCCATAAGACTTTATAGAATTTTATAGAAAAAAACGACTCATTGATGCAATTTAACTTGACTTGCAGGTTTGCGCTTTTTTTCTCGCCATGACATACTATGAGAATAATAATATAATGGTTGAACAACAGGGACATATGTATTTAAATCAATAATAAAAAAATACTTTATTTAAAGCTACATTTTAGGGTTTTTGTCCTCCTAGTTTCGTCATTTCGCCCTCTGTGCGGCGCCCTTTACCTTCATACGCTATGTATAGTAAGGAAATATTTCCTTCCAGATTTTTTCGAAAATAATAGGGTATGATCAAAGAAAATTTATAGAAAGGTTAAGAAAAATTTTCTTTTTTAAGTGGCAGAGCGTAATTTTTTTCGTAAAAAAATTGTTTTCTGTAACGAAACAGAGCCAAATAAAGGCGCGCTTCCCCCTTTTGGTGTGTTGCAATTATTGGCGGCCCCTTTTGTTTTTCGCTTTTACCCTCTCGCTATCATATCATATAATAAGATAAATCACCTCGTAAAACACATAAAATTTTTGAAGAAAAGTGATTTCAAAGTAACGAACAACAAAAATTGTCCGTGTAGGGGCTGCTTTATTCAAAATGAAAGCAGATATGACAAAGCAATACCTTCTCCACATAGGCCAATCAACTCCTACCATTTTAGTGTCCTTTTCTCGACCTTCGCCGCCATATTGACAGAAAACTAATGGATTTTCTGTCACTTTTGAGTAAAAATGGCGGCGAAGGTGGATTAAAGGACACTAAATCGGTAAGAGTTGATTGGCCTGTATGAAGAGGGTACTGGACAAAGCGATTTCTTTGGTTGTGTAGCATAGCGAATGCTGGTTTGGCCTTTTCCAGAAAAATTGCACTAGTAGTAACAGAATGGAACGAAAGTTGGATTTAAAGCGAAGATATTTTATTTTCTAATTAATAATAAATCTTTTCTTCCCGAGTATAAAAAAATACCTAATTTACTTAACCTGACTCGACCCCGAAAGGAAATAAAAACACAATACCATTGTATTAAACAGATACTACGGTACCTACAGCACACAGTCGAGGGTCGGGTGTTTTCCCGACCGTTGCCTTCCTCTAGGAGAATTTGCAGACTTAAGGGTCATTTAGAATAGCAAAAAACTTGACACCTGTCAGCTTAAGCTTTCAGGTGTCAAATTTTTTATTTGGATAATTTAAGTGTACAGACCATCAACGGCCAAAAGTAAAGTGCTATTTACAAGATATCTTCAAGATCAGAGCCCGACCTCCCAAAAATTTGCACAGTTCACCATAAATTAACAAATAAAAAATTTTACACCACCAATAAAAATACTATTTTTGTTTTTTCTTTAAAAAGCTACTAAAAAATCATTTGGTAATAGTAGTTTACCTAACAAGTGTGGAAAGTGCCACGTTTCCGCACGTAATTGCAAATTTCCGAACGACGAGTGAACGCAGTTTGGCCAGCAATCAAGTGCGCAAAAGTCACATGTTAGGTCACAAAAGTGACAAATTTCACTCGAACGTAAATGTTGTGTACGAGGCGCTAGTCGAGCGACAAAACACGTGACTGTAAGAAAGTTACTCTCTATCGAGTTAAAAAACTTTTTTCGGAAAAGGGCCACTTTTAAAACTATCATTCATACGAAGAAGTGGATTTTCCGCACGCTAGTAAAAAAATAGTTTTTTAATTTTTGCTTATTACTAAACAAAGTGGTTTTTGTAAAATATATAAAAATAAGGCTCTATATAGCGACGTACCCAGGTTTATAAAAATCATCTTAAGAAAAAACCTTTTAAAAAAAATTTCTATTTTTTTTTGGTTTAAAATTTAATTATCTATCTTAATGTGTAAACCGCGTGTCGCTTTTAATAAAAGTTTAATCCCCTCTTCTACCCTCTTGTCAACCCCCCACCCCATCAAAAACTAATCAGCTCTGCGTCTGGTGACAAAGAATTTTTGTGCCAAATATGATAAAAATCGGTTAAGCGATTTCTGATTAATCGTGTTACTCACAAACAGACAGACAACATGACAAAATTTTGTATTTAGGTCTTTTTGAACCAAATAACTTATTTTTAGTGGAAATTAAAAAAAAATTGACGATCCCAATAGCCTCCATACTATGTATGGAATAAATAATTTAAACCTACTCGGGGTAAACACTCTGTAGAACATATTCAAATTGGGGTTAAATGTCACTCCAATCAAAACTTACACTTGTTAATTGATGCTCAAATCTCTTTTATGTAGTATTATAAACAACGTATGTAGGAACAGATATTCCGCATCCTCATTCATTTCACGGTAAAAATAGACTTTCTTCGATTTGAGGATTTCACCACTACAAAATAAAAACAAAAACAAAATCTTGAAATGTCAATTTTTAAAAATCACAGCAAAACTGCGACTATACCCATCGTCACAAAACGATACTTTCTGAATGCTATTATAAATATAGAGCAACCCCTCAGAGATGGTTTAAAATATCAGCAACTTTATGACCTTGAATACAGATAATGAAGCTTTTCTGCGCCAAATTTTTGGCGTATTTATTATATTTTGAGACAAAAAAGTAGTTTCTCAGTGGTATTTTGCAATAACAATACAAAATAATCAATTACTTTGTCTTTTCTGTATGGGTAAGTATTTTTTGAAAATTCGTTTTGAAATTTAGTACTCTCCCACAGGTCTTAATACTTGACTGTTTTAAATCTTAGTAAATCCCACTATTATTGTTTTTCTCCCAATATACTTTAGGCGAGGCCGTTTTATGAGATTAGAAGGTTCGTTAATTTGACGCGACGACTGCTCTTAGAAGGTGGCCGTTACGAGAACTGTGGTAAATACAAGAAGACACCCCCTTAAAAAAATAATGCATCAGCATAAGCACATAGGCATTCCATGTATTCATGCCATGCGCGCCGGGCTCTATTGGATCTTTTGATCAAAATATTTTAATGACCTAAACAACCCTCAACATGCAGGTAATTTCGATTTAACGAGATCACAGGGTCTCCATATTGTGCCTTTGTTTATATCTATAACATATTTTGCATTCTATAGACCCATAAAAGGTCTGCATGCCTTTAAACTTAGGAGGGCAAACGCAGCTTAGCTTAAAAATTTTTAAATAAAATGACAACTGGAAAAAGGAATGAGGAGAGAAAAAGCAAGATAGTTGAAAAATATTTGGTTTGCTTTTGACTGGTGACATATACTTATTTCCAAATTCAAACGGACCAGTGTCTTGACAATATCAGTTCCGTTTACTTTCTCTGTACAAATGTTAGCTGCCATATTGAAATTGGTCCGGAGAATTTGAAATGAACAGTATTTGCTTTGGTTTAAGCATGTCCTATTGCAGTTTTCTGATAATAACTGCACAGATAAAAAATTTAATTGAGCCAAATAAATATTTGTTGCTCATAGTCCAAAAAAATATTTATTTGAACCAAACAAATATTTATTAATGTCAAAATTTCTTGCTTGACAGAAATAAATATTTACTTGATTTAAATAAATACTTGTTTGGACCATGAGAAACAAATATTTATTAGGCTCAATTAAATAATTTTTCTGTGTGGAAGACCGGGATAAGCCCTCCACAGTCACCATAAAAACACTTAACGAAGTTAATTTAAACTAATTTACTTCCAGTAATTTCTCATGCATTCGCTTATATGGCAAAAAGACAACTTTGCCTGCCAGGCACCAACAGTGAAAAATTTGGTTCAACTTGTCTCTGTCCAACATTAATCGTTTTTCCCAACAAACAACAACCACAAATCATAGTTTTGGTCCGGAGAATTTGAAATGAACAGTATTTGCTTTGGTTTAAGCATGTCCTATTGCAGTTTTCTGATAATAACTGCACAGATAAAAAACTTAATTGAGCCAAATAAATATTTGTTGCTCATAGTCCAAAAAAATATTTATTTGAACCAAACAAATATTTATTAATGTCAAAATAAATTTATTTCTTGCTTGACAGAAATAAATATTTACTTGATTTAAATAAATACTTGTTTGGACCATGAGAAACAAATATTTATTAGGCTCAATTAAATAATTTTTCTGTGTGGAAGACCGGGATAAGCCCTCCACAGTCACCATAAAAACACTTAACGAAGTTAATTTAAACTAATTTACTTCCAGTAATTTCTCATGCATTCGCTTATATGGCAAAAAGACAACTTTGCCTGCCAGGCACCAACAGTGAAAAATTTGGTTCAACTTGTCTCTGTCCAACATTAATCGTTTTTCCCAACAAACAACAACCACAAATCATAGTTTTAGTCCGCGCTGTCTTAAGTTTTCTGAATTATCCCGTAATTCACAGAATTTAAACCAAAAAATGGTATAACTTCCGTAAATTCTATGTATTATAATGTGTTTAAAAATGAGAAAATGATTTTTTTGGTCGATATAAGAATGTTTGTTTATTTTAATACAGTAAAAAAGTACATTAAGAGTAGATTCTTTTCTTTCTGTCAGTGACCTTAACTCATGTCTAACTGACGTTCTTAATGGGTTATTATGATATCCATATCCATACTTTTTGGACTCAAATAAACAACCAGAATTGGCTGAACTTTCAATGGAAGGTACATTTTGTAAAAAGTAAGACACGGCCCGGAGAACGTTTTTCATTTTTTGCGGAATAATCTAAATTTTCTTTTTAAGGCCACCAATCAAATGTTTGAATATTTCGAATTGGCGGCCTTATACAGAAATTTTAGCTTATTCCGCAAAAAAATCAAAAAAGTGTTCCGAGCCATCTCTCAGTTTTTACAAAACGTGCCTTCCATTCAAAGTTCAGCCAATTCTGATATTTATTTGACTCCAAAAAGCATGGACATCACATGAACCGCTTTGAACTAAACTTCGACATTTCCTGAGCTACGGTTGACGGAAAAAAATGTATCTCTTAATGTAAAGAATAATATTGATTTCTATTGGTGCTTTAAAACCACTCTGGCTTCCATCCCCCCAAACAATATTTTTTGAAAATTTCGATGTCATTCGAAAGCTATAATATTAAATTTTTATGGTTCATGGTTTGAAAATTGTAATTTCACACAGTTTTTTAACTTTGCACAACCACTAGGAATCCTCAGGAGGGTTCTCCAGTAAACAAGTTAGCCTCACCCAGACAATATGTTTTAAACATTTTTATATTGTTTGAAAGAACCAATTTTGTATAATTTTGAGAACCAATTTTTAAATTTTGTTAATTCTCCAAGAACACGGCTACTTGAGAACTCTCTTGAGGATTCCTGGGGGTTGAAAACATTTGAAATTGTGCAATCTTTCGAACGACATACTTCTTTTATTTAAAAAAAAAATATATCGTCTGAGCTAGTTACTAGTTACTCGAGAACCCTAAATATATCAACTGGGGGCGGGAGCAACCGTCAAGTTATCCCCACATATAAATGTGGCCACTGTTACTCGTTAGAGGGTGTGCAAAATTTAATTTTTTTTAGTGTGCAAAATTGTGGCAATAAAATTTTTCACAAAAGCGGGGCGGGTCCAACTTCACTGACCCGCGAGATTGACCAAAGAGTGGAAGAATCGAAAACGCCACAATAAGCAGCGTGTGTAAATTTTTCACACCAAAATATCAATAAGATTCCTTTTATTTGTAAGGTTTTCGTAGTGTGACCACTACTTAGCCAGTGCCTGTTTAGCATAAACACATAAAAATGATTAACGTTGAAAAAATTATTTGACATTTTCGTGTGAAAAACGAGAGCGATTAATATTCACATTCAAGTCATTAGGTGCTCGCTACGACTTCTAGAGCATAAAATAGTCCATTAACTGAAATCCAAAAATTCGATTTCGTAAAATTATATGAGTAAATAAGCAAAAATTTTAACAACCCTTCCGCTCATTAAAAAAACCTTTCGAAAAAAATTACAAAAATTGATAGACGTTATTGATGTATAAGAGTCTATAAATTATATTGTAAAATAACAAGAATTTTGACTTTATTATTATTATTATAACACTTTTTATTTTATTAAGTTACGTAAAATATTTTAAAAACGTGATATAAAATTTAAAATATTAACAATAAAAAAAATGTAAAAATTAAGGAAACTGATAAAATTTTAAAATAAATTCAAATTTATAATTTAAAGCCTTAATCAATCCTTCGTATGGCCTAAGGTCACCAAAACCGCAGCAGCATTTCCTCTCTGTATTTCCAGGCAGATCCGCTGGGTGAAGAAGCTTTTAAAAAGTTTATTTTTAATTTTCAAAGAGAGATCGTTAACAAACCTTTTTGGTTCCTGCATGTGTTTCTACAGAGATGTAGCGGCCAACCAGCTCTTACTTCTTTAGTTTCTCTTGTTCACCTAAAGGTGCAGACGCACCCGCTTCTTTAGATGTTTTGTTTATATATGATGTAGCTAGGGTGTGTCTACACGTTGCGTCCCACAATAACCTCTTTCCAACTCTCCAGGATACCAAAGTTACTCCATCAGCCGGTTTTCCATCTGCCCTGCAGGTATCAAGAGGCTCAAGTTCAGAGGAAACTTCTGCAGAAGCTAAAGCGCGCTTAATGATATCGTTGATCATCCGGTGTCTGGACAGCCTGCCTGCACTTTTTGTGCAATTAAGCCCGTGAAGGCCATATTTATCTGCTTGCTCACTGCAAATGCAGATATGCTGTTTATACACCGGAAGTCCAAATCTTAGGGCGATGAAAACATGGAATATGAAATCGTCCAAGTGATTCTCAAGAGAGACGGCAGGAAGAGCTTTTAACCATGCATTACTTTTAGAAGCCTGGAGAGCCAGAAGACACGCTACACTCTAGGTTCTTGACAGCCAGAAAAAAAACTATCAAAAGAGTCCTGGCAAATTGCTTTTGTTTCTTGGGATATTTGATTGAGATTTGTCGAATTTGGATAATTTAGCCCAATGATCAAAAGCTGTAATGGAATCCAAATCGTCAGGGTCTAAACATTTTTTTGGTAGAATTCTTTTAATTTAAGATTTGACATCGCTTGAGGAACCTAAAAAGGCGAAGTAACAAAGTGTGGATGAATCTCGTATTCCAAGTCAAATCATTTTAAATGGAAGAGACTTTTCATCGAATTGGCAATTTCACAAAGCTTTTCTGAGTAAATTATCGTACTTTTCTGTAGTCCAACAAGGAGCGCATCTTAAAATATAAGAAAGTCGAGGAATTGCAAAAGACTGTTTAACAAGAAAGAAACCAGTGTGTGACCTCAAATATGTTAAATTTTTAGAATTAGAATTTTTGAATTGATTGTTGCGTTGATTTTATTTTCGAAAAAAGGACATCCAAGTAAAGTTAATGATTTCAATATTTTCTAAAATTTCAGGAGCAAGTGATAAAAAGAGTGATGCTGAAACTTGATTATGTTCAGAAAAAAAAAGAGAGGTCGCATTTATTAAAATTAAGTAGCAATTCTACATTTTTACCTGACAAAATAATATCTTTAAAATCCTCTAAAACTGTGTGCATATCTCCGGCGATATAACCATCGCCGAGGTATGAAAGATTAATGTCGGATTTAATAGATTTAACTATGTGTCGTGTCTTGCTAGACAGAAAAGTGGTGATCCTAGCGGATCTCCTTGTTGAACCGCCCCTTTGTGATAAAATTTTATTATTACCAAAAGATAAAAGAGAAGATTTTTTATAACATTTACAAATGAAACTAAATTATTCTGGAAAAGTAGTTTAAATTTAGATATGATAATTTGTCTGCTGATTGGTGCATTGAGCAAACTTTTGCATGAAAGGTTATAGTTAGACATCCTGCTTCTGACGGCACAAGAGTCAAAAAAACTTTTGTTGTGTTTCCATTCTGATTTCTTATGGAACAAAAATTTTAAGCAAAAGTCAAATACTAAAATGTGAACAAAATCAAGACGCTTAAACCCGAGTTAAATAAAGTTGAAAAGCCAACTTCTAAATTTTACTAGGTGCATAATTTGTAGGACGGGTAGTTTTAGTAACACGCGCCAAAAAATTTAAGACCACATTTACCATAAATTTTCTTATCATTATTTATTTATTTTTCAGTACTTTTTGTACTTACAGGAATAGCTACACAGAGTGTCCCAAACGTCTTAGACCTCCTTAATATCTCCAAAAACAAAGGAGGCGTAAGAGTCGAATTTCACATACTTAAGAGGGATTAAAAGAAAAAGCATATTTTTAAAAGCTGGTCGTGCCGCCAGTCATTACAGTCATTAAGGGGGTGGAGCTAGAGCAACGATGTTACTTAATTTTTTTAATGGGTCAGCTTGTGTGTCATCTTTTCTTTTTGCTTCCAAAAATACCTATGAATGTTGTATGTATAAATGTAAAGCTTTTTAACTAAAATGACAAAAGATAAAATACAGTCACAGTTGGTCTAGAGAGGGGTTTTATGAAAAAAAATATATAATCTTTAAAACATACACTTTTGTTTTTGTTCCATCGCCAACCACTATTTACCGTAAAAAGTAAAATCCCCTATGTAGGCCTTTTCTGGGGGGCTATTTTTGGAAAATACTCTGGGAACCTTAAATAGTGACCCCCTATTTTGACTTCATATTTGAATTCTCGCTGAAATTCTCTTTTCAATTGTACCCTATATCATAAGGTTTACTTTACTAATTTTCGAGATATTGACTAATTTTCGAGATATTGACTTTCAAAATGTCAAAAATTCAATTTTCAAAGGGTTATATCTTAGAAACTAAACAAAATATCTATATATTGTATTTATTATCGACGATTTTAGGGTTCTTTTACGAGGAAATAAAAAATGACACCAGTTTGACAATCTGACCTTCTACTTCATATTTTTTGAATAAGATAGTCAAAATCACTGAAAATCAATAAACTGTAAATAGGAATGTGCAAACGTCAAACTATTGTCATTTTTTATTTGCTCTTATAAAACCCTCAAAGTCCATAACAAACACAATAGAGATATTTTGTTTAGTTCTAAGAATTAGTAAAGCAAACCTTATGATATGGGGTACCATTTGAAAGAGAATTTCAGCGAGAATTCAAATATGAAGTCAAAATAGGGAGTTACTATTTAAGGTTTTTAGAATATTTTCCAAAAATAGCCCCCCAGAAAAGGGCTACATAGGGGATTTTACTTTTTTGGGTAAATAGTAGTTGGCGATGTATTAAAAACAAAAATCTATGTTTTAAAGATTATATATTTTTTTTCTTAAAACCCCTCTCTAGACCAACTGTGCAGTACACAACTTGCATCTAGGGAAAACATTACTTGCTCAGATAAACTAAGAAATTCGCCTTAAATTCGCCTTTTTACATGCTTGTTGTGTACTATATACTATTATATTTTGTAATTTGTCCGAAACCCTTTAAAATAGGGAACAATAGCGGCAAAAGACCTGGTAAACATCTAATAACGGGGTTTTCCCTTACTGGGAGCAAAAGCCATAAAACATACTGAGAATACGTGATTGCAGAGCCATTGTAGCCCGAGGCACGTATACATGTACGCCAATAAACCAACCTTTATACATTCTTTTATCGACATCACCTAACACTACAGAAAACCGATACCACCAAAAACACTTTAAGAGTGAATTTGAATCCTAAAAACAGTTCGTTTAGTTAAACAGATAAACCGCACCTCAAAAATTAAAAAAAATTTGCACAGCCGAGGCTTCTGGTATCCCCCACAGACCATTCGCGTGGTATTTCAAAAAATATATATATCTTGTTTTTATTTAGTTTTTTAACATAATCGATAATTTTTACCCTGAATTAAAAATTTTTATCATACGAAAAATTATGTAAAAAACTTAAAATTATGCAAAATCACGTGAATGGTTCCGGGATAATGCCTTAAACTTTTACCGTACAAAATTCGATACAAATTTGATTAACAGTTTTTTAGATTAATTGGAAGAAGCGCATTTTTTGTTCAAATTCACCCTTAAGCAAAATTTTAACTTTGTCGACGTGCGCCAAGGTTTGAGTAAAATTTTTCAAATAAATTTTTTTTAAATATTTATTAAAAAAATGTTTTATACTGCAGGGACGGTAACATCTTCTCCAAAAGAGGGGAGAGGCAGGTTTAACCTAAAATTATGCCGTAATTTTGTTTAAGATTTGATCATGTTTGTTACGTTATCCTAAAATGATCACTTACTTACTCATTTTTAATAAAAGATCAAAAGGCAGAAATTTTTACAGATGTAATGTTTTTCTAAATTTTCTCGAAAATTTGGAGACACCGTCGCAAAAGGAAGCGATGCATGGAAAACAAAATTAAATAGATATTTTTTTAGTCCTTTGTGAGGGGTTGTAACACAACCTCCCTCCCCCCATTATTGAGCCACATAACCAATTGGTTCTTAAAAAACAAAAAAGAAGTTAAAAAAACCTCCAAAGTCATCAACCGAAAAGAATCTAAAACCAAAAGATTAAAATATCTTGGGTGAAAATGACGAAAATTCAAACCTGGATGAGCATCCCACAAGGAACACACAAAGGACCAAAGCGAAAAGAGAAATTGGGCAACCAGCGTAGGCTCGTCAGTGGTTCCACTGGTCACCCTCCAAACATCATCATACACTTTGATTTCCAACTTTGAATCACTCACAAATAGGCATCGTTCCGCACTGGTACTTATCCAAGTTACCTGATACGGATTCGTCCTGACGTGTTAATATTTCCAATAGGATTATGCCCCTAATACAATTAAAAACAAAAAAGAAGTTAAAAAAAAACGAAGTTAAAAAAATTATGATGTATGGGAAGGGTGACCAGTGGAACCACTGACGAACCTACGCTGGTTGCCCAAGGTGAAACATCGTTTAATAGTTTATCTTTTCGCTTTGGTTCTGTGTGTGTTCCTTGTGGGATGCTCATCCAGGTTTGAATTTTCGTTATTTCCAACCAAGATCTTTTGGTTTTAGATTCTTTTCGGTTGATGTAACTGGTTTGGAGGTTTTTCTTAACTTCTTTTTTGTTTTTAATTGCCTTAGGAGCATAATCCTATTGGAAATATTAACACGCCAGTACGAATCCGTATCAGGTAACTTGGATTAGTACCAGTGCGGTACGATGCTTATTTGTGAGTGATTCAAAGAAAGTTGGAAATCAAAGTGTATGATGGTGTTTAATGATGTATGGGGAGGGTGACCAGTGAAACCACTGACGAGCCTACGCTGGTTGCCCATGCAAAACATCGTTTAATCATTTGTCTTTTCGCTTTGGTCCTTTGTGTGTTCCTTGTGGGATGCTCATCCAGGTTTGAATTTTTGTTATTTCCACCCAAGATCTTTTGGTATTTTGTTTTTAGATTCTTTTCGGTTTATGTAAGTGATTTGGAGTTTTTTTTAACTTCTTTTTTTGTTTTTAATTGCCTTAGGAGCATAATCCTATTGGAAATATTAACACGCCAGGACAAATCCGTATCAGGTAACTTGGATAAGTACCAGTGCGGAACGATGCTTATTTGTTAGTGATTCAAAGTTTGAAATCAAAGTGCATGATGGTGTTTAATGATGTATGGGGAGGGTGCTCAGTGGAACCACTGACGAACCTACGCTGGTTGCCCAAGGTGAAACATCGTTTAATAGTTTATCTTTTCGCTTTGGTTCTGTGTGTGTTCCTTGTGGGATGCTCATTCAGGTTTGAATTTTCGTTATTTCCAACCAAGATCTTTTGTTTTTAGATTCTTTTCGGTTGATATAACTGGTTTGGAGGTTTTTCTTAACTTCTTTTTTGTTTTTAATTGCCTTAGGAGCATAATCCTATTGGAAATATTAACACGCCAGGACAAATCCGTATCAGGTAACTTGGATAAGTACCAGTGCGGAACGATGCTTATTTGTGAGTGATTCAAAGTTTGAAATCAAAGTGTATGATGGTGTTTAATGATGTATGGGAAGGGTGCCCAGTGGAACCACTGACGAGCCCATGCGAAACATCGTTTAATCATTTCTCTTTTCGCTTTGGTCCTTTGTGTGTTCCTTGTGGGATGCTCATTCAGGTTTGAATTTTTGTTATTTCCAGCCAAGATCTTTTGATCTTTTGTTCATCTGGTTATTTTCGTCCGCTATGAAGTTGGCAGTCCATAATTAAGATCTTTGATTCCTTTAAACCATAATTTCCATATTTTCAGTTAAGCGACTGCATATTGTTTTTAAAAGCAAACAACAAGTTTTCAAAAACTTAAAATTTCTACTTGCGCCCGTAAAAGTGGTTTGGTGCATTCGCGAATACTGTTTCTGTTTAATGTATTTTTCACAGTTAATGTTTGCTATCACCGATGCTAGTGACAAATTGTTGCAGTTTAATTTTTAAAGTTGGTTTATTGCTCGTTTTGTGCTTCCTAAGGATTATCCAACTGCTTGTGCAGCTCCATTTAAATTTGAACGGACTACATCATGTCTGTGTTTTAGAATTTTAAAAAAAGAAATCGGTTATAAACTTATTTTTAATATTCTTTCTTAAAAAAAGTAATATTTAGTAAAATTACTAAAAATCTAATCTTAAATCCAGAAACTCCCTTAACTCAGGCGGGTGCTATTTCCAATCCGTCGACTATCTCAGTATAAAGTAATGCAAATTCTACATAAAGCATTAAATTATTTTCTAGTACTTTTTTATTTAAATCAGCTTGTCAAAATTCGGCACACGTTTCGCCCATATCAGACCCAGAGCAAATACGAGCCACTCAAGCATGACCCCATATTTTAGCTGATCACCCGCTGCTAGAGTAAATAAGATCAATTTTTTTCTCACCTCCAGCGCAGCGTCCATATAGCGCCCGTTCTATCGTAACGAAACAAAATAGCGTATTGACAAAAAAAAAGAGAAATCTTAAGGTACGAAAAAAAAATAAATGTAGGTAGATGTTATGAAGAAATCGCAATTCTACAAATCTAACCGATATTTTAATTGAATTATTTTTGTTTAATTTTTACTAATAGTCGAGGCAATGGGTTCTTAAATCAGTAAAGAAATAGTTATCTCAAATATATTAGACAACGCCCAAACTGTTCTTGACCACCCTGGCTCTACAAGTTTCTCCTAAAACAATAGAAACGGAAGATAAAGTAACAAAAACAAATCCATATATTTTCGATATATTCGAGAACCCTGACTTTCTTTTAATTTTTCTTCATTTCACAGATATGATTGATTCCAGATATTTCAGGTTTGGGACCGAATCGGTAAGTATCATTTAATTAAATCGACTTTCATCGGTTAATAAAAGTCAACTACCTATACCTATGGCATATTTTTAAAAATTGGGTAGGTGCCTATTGTTTGAGCTGTTGAACTGAAGGGAGGGGAAAGGAGCGATTTAATAGGTGTTGAGTTAGTGTATAGGAAACAAAAATACTTATTTTTAATAGCAAGTCTCATCTAGTCTCATTTGAAGATTTTTTTTTTTAAATAACCCTTAAATGCGCCGCAGGCTAAAATTTTGAAAAAATTACACTAATATGCTATTTTTTACGCGTTTCAAATGTTGTTGACAAAATAACTGCTTAAAATTAAATAAAATTGTTACAATATTTAATACTAGTATAGCGCCACAGGCGAACACTTTGACAAAAAAAAAAACAAAAAGCTCTTCAAAATTTTGGTCTGTTAAGTTTTTTGTCAAATATTTTTGAAAAAGTAGATTGGGTTAGATGCCAAGAAGGGGTGGGTTGCGGTGGTTTTAAGGATAATTATACTAAGAATGTCATATATTACACGTTTTGACTACTGGTGAGAAATTTTTATTAGAATTAAACTAAAATTATAACAATTAATGACGTCATAGCATTACAGGCAACATTTTTAAAACTTAAGACATCACACCAAACACACGTCACAAACAGAAGTACAGGGTCATAAAAGTGGGGGAGTTATAGCTCTCCCTGGGGCCCTTGTTCATGATTAATTTTTTGTAGATTGGGTTGGACATCTTGGGGGGGATTTAACCCCCAAAGCCCCCTGGCTACGCCACTGATTATAGAACCCGAAAACTAAGGTGGTTGCGCCTCTTCATAAGGTTAGTACACATGCAAAAAACCAAACCATTGCTTCGTTGGCACACAAATAAATGTCAATAGATTAAATGGCCAACAGTAAGGATATGGTGCGAAATTTAAAAACTGAGACGGCTGTGGCGAAGCAAATGCTCTTCTGTAGTGCCGTGGCCGTTCTTAATTTATAGTACAAAAATGGTGTACTATCAATGGATTTTGTGTAGTTTTTATACGTTTTTCTGTTTTGAAAAAATAGTGTTTAGAACTGGCGGCTAAGTAGTTTTTTTACTCGGATTTTTAGATCACTATTATCTTATTCTTTAAAACCATGCACGCTGTAAAAAGAGAACTATTTTAGCCACAAGTTGCAAACCCTACTTTCTGCGCTTACGGTATTTTATCTTGTGTGTAAATAAAGGCAGTATTCGTGCGTGCACCGGTTCCGATTTAGTTTCTTTCATTTATTTATCGGTGTTTTACACTCTGTGGGGCTTCCGTTTCCATCCTTAAAATGAAAAAAGCTAAGCCTTGAATTGCATCCTCTCGCACGGACGAATATCGGGACTCTATACTACCTTTTTCTGATGGGCCGTTTTGTGTTTGATTTTCAATGGTCTGACATTGACCGTTAATACAGGATGAATACAGAAATGTGCTCTACTGGTTACACAAAAAAAAACAAATTCGATATTTTTTTAGACCAGTCACATAAATTTCGTTGTTTTTCTTTTGTCCTCAAAAATGGTTTAACAAAAATTTTTACTGGGTTAGTGGACATAGTCAAGCAACATATCTGAAAATCGGAGATAAGTGTTTAAGAAGGAAGTAAGGTTATTAGCTTGAGAGTTAACTAAAGTTTCGGACTTCCATTTTCTCCATTTTTTACTTTTTCAAATAAAGACAATGGAACTTCGAAACTCTACTTTACTCTCAAGTTCAACATTGTCTAATACCACCTTCAAACAACAAAGGTTCAGAGACCAATTTTTTCTAAAAATTTGTTGTCCCCGCTGTTTAAACAAAAATAAACAAAAATGACGTAATTACAAATGGGTATAATAGGTACTATAGTTACGACCAGTCTCATTGTTTGGTTTAATTGCACATCTACTTTTCTGGTGTGTGCACTGTCGATCCAAACACGACAGCAATATTTTTCCTAAAAATTTGTTGTCACCTCTGTTTAAACAAAAATGACGTCATTACAAATGGTTTTAATAGATACTATAATTACTACTAGTCTACTCTAATAGCACAGGATATTTCAGGGATATCCCAGTAAGGTACTGTGAATGTCTGAATGTTCTGGCACATTCACAGTATATTCGTAGGATGTTCCAAAAACGTGCTTTGAATAACTTTCAAGTTAGCATATGAACAGCACAATTAAAAAATATTCTCAGAATATCCTACCTTGTACATTCAGCGAACATTCGATTCAGGATATTCCAGGAATGTTCTGTGAAAGTTCAGCGAATATTCCATGCATAATATTCCGTGACTGTTCTAATTAAGTCCGGAAAATGCTCTTCCTTTTGGATATTGACAGCACATTGAAAATACGTTCCCTGGATATCCTGGATAGAACATTCAGCGAACATTCTATGCAGGATACTCCATGAATGTTCTGCCAATTTCCGTAAAATGTCCTTTCCTTTTGGATACGGACAGCACATTCAAAAAATAGTCTTACACATCCTGAACCGTACATTCACCGAATATGCTATGCAGGATATTCCGCGAATGTTCTGGTAAGGTCCTAAAAATGTCCTTACATTTGCAAATTGATAGCACATTTGGGAGATATTCTGGAAATATCCTGGGTAATACATAAAGGGAATGTTCTAGTTAGTCTACCAATGTTCTACCAAAGTCCTAAAAATATCACACAATATTGTAACGTTTTTTATTCTGACATCTGCGGGATATTTTTATCTGTCGCTTACGCAGCAGAATTTAAGATTTTATTTTGTTCAGAAAGCTTGTTGGGATGGGCTAATATTTATTTCCAATACAAAAATAATTATGAAAATCGCTTGAGCCGTTCGAGAGTTATCCTGCATAGAACAAATAACATAATCCCCTCCCAGTACCGTTTGAGAGGATTCGAGGAGGGGGGTAATATTTTTATTCAATAAAAAAAGAATTATGAAAATCCGTTGAGCCGTTCGCGAGTTATCCTGCATTGAACAAATAACGTAATCCCCTTCCACCACCGTTTGGGAGGATTCGAGGAGGAGGGTAATATTTTTATCCCATAAAAAAAGAATTATGAAAATCCGTTGAGCCGTAAAGAAGTGATCCTGATTTTATGTAAAAAAAAGCAATTTGCGGTGCTCTTCCAACAGAAAACAATGTGCAAAAGGTTATATCCCGCTAATATATAAATTCTCCCATAAGTCCCCATAGAGCAAAAGGTTAAGTCGTTCGAAAAGTGTTATATGGATGCCAGAAGGTAGAGGGTTCGAAACCCATCGCTGTTTAAAAACATATTTTTTCAAGCTCATAAATGTGCTATGAAAATCCTGCGAAAATATTCTATGAATGATCTACCAGGATGTTCTAGGAATATCAAAACTGTGGATACAGAACTTTCCCTGAACATCCCTGGTATGCTTAGAGGATTTGAGGGAACATTCAGGGAATGTTCCCAATATCCTAGGTGAACTTTCATCGAATGTTCGGGGAATATTTTTGTGCTATTAGAGTAATGACCTAAAGAGATTATTTTATTTCATACTCTATTTCAATATATTTCATTAGGTTATCGATTTAAATCCGGGAAATTATACATTACATAATTAGTCTGAATAGAAACTGAACTTTATGCTCGTATCCACTAAACGAAAAAATTCCCCGATTAGGCTTTAATCATGATTAGATACTAATCGGTGTTTAGAATGTGGTGTTTTATTTTGAAATTTTGTTTGCCAAGACTTGTTTTAAACTCCTATTAGTAAAGTTACTTATAAACGTTAACGGTAATACTGCGATTTGAATTATTTAAAATATTTACAGGGGAAGCATCAGGTTCGTATTCGGATTTACCTTTAGTTACCAATCCATTAAAGAAGAAACTTTCTAGCACATTTCCAAAATCCATCCATCCGGTTTACATTGTAAAAATGACAACTCCAAAATTTTGAGAGTAATGTGATGGGAGATTATAGACGAAATAACTTTTTTGGTACAAAATATAGAACAGTATGAAATTGTACCATTGTACGATACACGGCCGTGAAATGTCATTAAAATACTCGTCTAGAAATTCTGGACTCCGGTCCTTCGTCGCCTTGTCCATAAACTTCTAGATTTGTACTTAAATAAACTATTTCACGGCCTTGTAACGAAAATGCTCGAATGGTAAGCGAATTAATTTGTGTACGAACTGAATATAACTCGGATAATAAACAAAATATAAAGGCGCATTTACACAGACAAACTTTCCTTTGATGTTGAAATGCCGACAAACATTTACACGAGCCTCTTGAGCAAAATGTTCAAAGAAATGTTCGAGCAAAATCGCGTACAAAAAAACACACGTAAATTTTGGAGAGAATGTTGAGCAAAATTTGTTTGAAGAAATTTTGGTAATAAAAATTTCTTACAAATTTAAATTTTATAGTTTTATGGGAATTCATTGAACTTAACTGAAAATAGAAAGACTAAGTTTTAAAACAAGGTATTTTTAATTAAGTGCTTTCCGACGGAAAAACGATTTGATGTCGAAATTCACGTTTTACCTCATAAGCAACTTTTTTGGGGTTGTAAAAAAAACGAGAATCGAAAAAAATAAAAATTGACACTTATTTATTGCTGTTGCTGGGTTAGGAGAAGGTAAAAACCGTAGATTAGTGAGAGGGAGTTTTGGTCAAATGAACATTGACACACAAAATTACAGCAGTGTTTGACAGCGCTGCGTTCCGACTGTCTAAACCTCCCTATCCCCCCCCAGGGAACAACTAACTACTCTCCAGAACAGTTCTCTAAAAATATCCACCTGCATTTTAAAAAGTAATTACTTCGAAGACATTTCCGTTTTCTTTTTATAATGAAAGAAAACCAAAAAAGTTAAAGAAAAGAATTAAATGTTATTACCTCCATCATTAACTATTTTAACATTGCATATGACAAAACTAATAGCCAATAATAATGTTTCGCTTGCCGTCGCCTTTTTTTCACAAAAGTTTAAAATAAAAGTTGGTGTTCCATTTTTTTAAAGAATTGGGATCACTGATCAATGATGTAAAATTATATTTATTCTCATCTTTAAAAATATTTTTCCAAAATAGATAGCAATAACTTGCTCAAAAATTTACCCGAACAAAATGTTCAAAGAAAAGCTCACAAAAATGTTCGCGCAAAAAATTTCAGATCTTTTGCACGAGCTTTTATTTGAGCATGTTCGTCTGTGTAATTGCGCCTTAAGGTATCAATAACTTTAATAAATGTAACGTCAATTTTTTTTTCAAAATTGTTTCTATCTTTTTCATGCAACATGTATATTGAATTTTTAATTTATGATTTTTTTTATATTTAATAATAAATTAAATGGCACTTCCCGAAGAATGATTAACAAACTTTAGGAGAAAGAAGACATGTGTTTAGCATAATTTGATTTTTTTATGATCTGCGGTAAGCTCTAAATGTAAAGGACTACTGCGGCAGGTTGACTTTGGGAGGATTATTTGAAGTTCCATAGTTTGAAAATAACCGAACCTAAAACAGGCAAATCTATTAAGAAAAATCAAGATCACCCTGTAGCCACAAATAATTCTCTTCTCGAGCTCCTAAAACCTTTTCGAGCATTTGAAAATCCATAAGAGGTATTGTGCGAAATTTTAAGCCCTATATTTGATTCTCGATCAGGTCCGAGTATAGTTTGTTATACTCTGGTCAGGAATCTCATGATCAATTGAACCGTACCGCATGACCTTTCCTGACCGATTATTATCTGTAACTAAAAAAGTCATATTTTTATGGTGATTAAAGGAAATTACTAAAAAAAGAACTTTAAAAGACTTTTAAGGGCCATCAGTGAAAAATAAATTTAAAAAGACATAAAAATTGGAAAGTATAAAAATATTTCTTTGCAAAATCCAATTTTTTATAAAATGCGGTTTTATTTTATCTGGCCTGCTCACTTTGCTTGTCTACAACAAGTAAAAAAGATATTAATTTCTTTAAAACAATTTTTAGGGGTTATTTCTGCAGTACAGATTATGTAGTTATCGATATGTTAACACAACACACGACTGAAAAAACTCACTATTTCGATCCACATTTAAGGTTCGTCCATTTTTAACGAGACAGAAAAAACCTCCGGAAAAAAACCCTCGAAAAAAAAACCTCGAAAAAAATTGATTGTTACTAGTATAAAAAATAAGCGAAAATCAAAAAATTATATTTTGGGTTGGTTTAGCTTGGGTTGGATTAGGTCTAGCTTGCATTGGGTTGGGTTTGGGTTAGTTAAGTTATAATTATTTTCTCTTGGGGGTTTTTACGAGGGTTTTTTTCCATTTTTTTTTTCATAAATTCCCATATAGTCGAGGGGACTAGAGTCGAAATTCGGCCTCCGTGGGCCTTTTGATGATGATTTTACGAAACCTGTTTTAATCGGTTACTAATAGACCACTTAACATCACCTTGCCTGTAAACAGCCTCAAAAGTGCTGCAGTTAAAAAGTGAAGTTAGGGCGACAAAATATTTTTTAAAATCTTAACGGTTTGACTTACGATGATGAAATTTAGTGCACATATTGGCCTTCTGGCCATATTAAATAATATAATTTAAAAAATAACATTTAGTGCATCCAAGGGACGTTAGAGGGCAAAATGTGTTTTTAGATTATTTCCTGTATCTCCTGAACTATGTGGTTTTGTAGTACATACTATTACCAATCAGCCTGATATCATAAAAAAATGTTTTAGCCTGCGAGTGGAGGGCCCTGAACCGACGCCATTTTTTTGAGAATTTCGAAAAAAAAATCTATTTACGCAAACTTAACTTAAGGGCATCGAAAATTTATATAAATCGGTTACTTATAGACCACTAAATATTTCTCCACCTATGAATAGCCTCAAAAATGTTGCAGTCCAAAAGTGAGGTTAGAGTGATAAAATATTTTTTTTTAAATCTTAACAGTTTGACCTACGATGATGAAATTTGGTAATCGTATTGGCCTTCGGGCCAGATTGTATTATAAAAATAAAAAAATTACATTTAATGCCTCCATGAGCCGGTAGGGGGCGAAATGTGGTTTTAGATTTTTCCCTGTATCTCCCGAACGACCTATCCTGCACATTTGAAACTATGTGGTTTTGTAGTACATACTATTACCAATCAGCCTGATATCACAAAAAAAATTTTAGCCTGTGAGCGGAGGGCCCTGAACAATTTCGAAAAAAACCTATTTACGCAAACTTAACTTAAGGGCATCGAAAATTTATATAAATCGGTTACTTATAGACCACTTAATATTTATCCACCTATGAACAGCCTCAAAAATGTTGCAGTCCAAAAGTGAGGTTAGGGTGAAAAAATATTTTTTTTATTCTTAACGGTTTGACCTACGATGATGAAATTTGGTAATCATATTGGTCTTCGGGCCACACTATATTATAATAAAACAGGTTTGGTCAAATCATCAACAAAAAGCCCACGGAATTCCATATGCCCCCCAACTAATATCCAAACAGTTAGTTCATCGGGATTATTTAAAAACTTTAAGTTTTTAGAATCACAGATAACTTTTTAATTTGTAATTATGTCGGATTATTTTGTAGCTCGGGAAAATTCTAATTTATTGTAATTTAGGCTACTCTCAAAAAGGGGCATAATAACTGAGGAGGTGGGTGAGAAACGAAAGTGTAACCTTCTTTAAAAACTTAAAAAAGGTTAGTCTTACGTTTCTCACCCAGTCCCCAGTTAATTCTTATTTATTCATAAGTATAATAAATCTTTAGATATACGATTTTGTATATTGAAAACCCAGAGGGAAAGCGAATATTCGACTCCAAGGAAGGGTTTAAGACAAGGACCGGGGCGGGGGAGGCACGTGGTGAGAGGGAGTCGCGGACATGCCCGTTTTTTTTTGATAAAAATATTACAAAAAAGGAAATATTCAACGCCAGAAATAAATATAACCTTAAACATTATTAGCTACAATAGCTCATAGCTAGTCATCGTGCTAAAGGCTTCTTAAGATGGTAGCTATATATCCGTATGCAAATTTACATAGATACAATCAGAAAATCTAGAATGCAAAATGGTCAGGTATTAAGATGGCAAAACTGATAGCGGTAATAAGTCCCCGCCGCGTGAGCCTTCAAAAAGGTCAAAAGCACTATTTCAAACAGGCAAATTGCTTTTTTGACTAGGCGTTATGATGGTTATTATTGTCCGAGACAAGCCTAATTGCATATTTAAAAAACGCTTTCGGTCATTTTTTATTTTTTAGTTCCAAACTGTTGTTGAAGCTTTAAGCCGTCAGAACGGCTACTGGAAATAATCGCATGTTATCTTTGCTTGTTATCTGTCTGATGATCTATAATCTAGCGAAAGAGCGTAACAGGGGAGCAGCTATAATAAAATGAATATCCGTAGAACAACTATTATAATTTTGTTTTAAGGTTTTTCTTAAAATCATACGATAGAACGACTAAGACGTCGATTAATCAAATGATCATCAATCTTTGATTTTTTACTTCCGTCGATTTTTTCCGATTTCGTCCTTCTGTCTGAGTATCTGTCTTTCACTTATTTTGTCGCCACTGTAGGTCAGAAACATCTCCACCAATCTTAAATAATTTTCACATACACAGAAAAAATGTCTGTAGTAGGCCACTAAATCATTTGGTTGACCAATATTTTGTTAACTAAAGTATATATTAATTTAAAACAAGTAAAATTTACTTACTCCAAGTTTTTAACTGAAATAGCTTATTTATTTGAAGAGTATTTTTCAAAACCAAAAACTTTTATGGTTGAGTTGATTTTAAAAATCTTCATCAGAGTAGTTCAGTCAAATAAATAAACTTTCCATCTTTAAGTATACATATAATTCACCCTCTATGCATCCTTATACATTCGCTGCGTTGATAACACGTTTATTTTTGTAATATATCTCTAACATCTAACCGAATCATGTGTATATAGGTATTTTCCATTGTCTTAGAATAATTGTTATTTTATAAATACCAATCCTTCATATAATAATCGTTATAATAATAGCCACCCAGTTAAGTCGGAGTTTAGAAAGTAACTTTCCGAATTTTGGCTACTTAACTAAGTGGCCAATTAACTCGTTGCTGCTATTCCCAATCAATGCGCTCCACCGATTATTAATTACTTTACATACTAAAATATAATCTAAAACGAAGTAAATGGTTTTGTTACTAAATGTCACTTAGTACTTGGCAATCATCAAACTCAACAAACAACAAAATGTGTAGTTGCTCTATATTAACAACTTATTTACTTGACTGAACTATATAATTTTTTAAACAAAGTACTTCTTTTTATGTACCGAATCTTGTGAAACGAATATTATTAATATACCTCGTTGGAACTGTAATTGTTCTTACTGATACAAAATAGGCTAAAATAGTGTTTTTTTGCAACCGTTGGTTTAAATACCGAGCGTGCAAGTGATTCTAAAACGCAAGTAAATAAAGCCCGGTTTAGCCTCGACTTATTTTATACCTTTATCAAAAAATCTTAAAAATTAAAAAAATGCATAAAATAAACCACAACATCTACTGAGAGGTATGTTTGAAATTAACTCTGTGTTTCGGATGTCTATATTTTATTTATATTTATACACGACACGATAGAGAGTGCACTCCGAGTGTGCCCGGCGATATGTCCAATTTGAACGGACAAGACGCATTATCATAACCTCATTCTTAGATATTACATTTTTTTGTAATTATGGAAGAAGTAATAGTAAATGCGTGTATAAATGAAGAACTACTCGTTGAGGATGATTCAACTTCACCTCTTTTTCACTCACTTCACCACTCTTAATTGTTCCATGTAGAACAAAATTGCCTTCCTCGTCCAAAACCAAATTTAAAAAACACAAATACAAAAAATATTGTCTCTGAAATAAGGTTAGAAATGGTTGAGCGTTTGATCTGCGCATGCGGGACAAATTTTATCAACCTATTTCGTGGGGTGCGAAAGTGCGCGTTTGAGTAGCGTTCGGTAAAAATCTACCGACAATCTCAACAGCCGGGTAAATTTTAACCAGCGCAATCTGGACGGCCAGGGCGCGCCCGGGCGTCACCCGACATTCAATCTGAATGTCGAAATTACTTTTTTTGGGTTTTTCGCCACTAAGTTAAGAAAATATTTTCAAAAATATGTTAAAACCCACTGCGTAAATTCCTAAAGAAAAAAATTTGTTCGTTTGTCAGTGGTTTTTAAATAAGATAAAAAATTTGCCTACACACACGCAAATCCTAACTAGAATCTAAGTACTTATCTGACGTTTCGGCAGAATTCTACTGCCGTTATTCTTTTCAAAATTTTTTTCGATTCTTTTTTTTAAATATCTGTCTAATTTCATAGAACTGCCTGACTTTGACTGATGTATATTTCAAATATTAACTTGAAAGTTTGGTGCGTCGATAGTAGCCAACAAGGAATTGGGTTTTCAATTTTAGATTACATTATAAAAATACAAAATTTTTATTTTAAAATATCAAGTATAAAGATTATCTTTTGACTGACTTTAAGAAAAAATACATTAGAAACCCAAAGAACATCAATGGTATTTTTTAATTTATTTTAAAAAAACCTTTTTGAAAATCTTGTTTTAAAATTGGAAGCCAAACTGTATTTATATCAACTGATATGCTAGCTACGCATTCATCTTCGTTAAGATAGATGCAAGCTGCTTCTTTGATTTTTCGTTTAATTTTGTCTGGTTCTTTTTGTAATGTACTGGTTTCTCCCCACATTACTCTATGAGCATTTTCAAAAGAATGTTGGAAAATTTTAGACCTCTCCCAGTCTCCCCTTCTGAGGTACCCCTTATGGTCATTTATTCTAACTTCAAGAGGCCTTGAAGTTTTTCCAATATAAAATTTACCAAACTCGCAAGGAATTTTATAAACGATATTTTTTGAGTTTTGCTTAGCATTTAATGGTTTTGTTTTGATTAGAATTAATCTAAGAATATTTGATTTTTGAAAAATTGTTCTAATATTATAGTTGTTAGCGATTCGTTTAATTTTCTCCGAAATACCTGGTATAAAAGGAATTATTAAATTTGTTGGTTGTTCATTATTATGCCTACGTTCGCGTTGTCTTGGAAATTCGATTTGTCTAAAAGAATTTTCGATGAAGTTATTTGGATACGAATTTTTAATTAAGACCTCTTTTATTATTTGTTTTTCTTGTAAAAATGTGTTATCGTCCGAACAAATTATTTTAGCTCTATCGTATAGACTTTTTATTACTGCTTTTTTAACCGATGAGCAATGATTTGAGTTAAAATTTAGATATCTATTTGTATGTGTTAGTTTTCTATAAACTGAGGTTTGTAATGTATTTTGTTTCTTTATTAAAACGTCTAAAAATTAAATTTTGTTATCGTTTTCTACTTCTAAAGTAAATTTGACTGTTGGTTCTTTACCGTTTATAAAATTAAGAAAATCATTAAGTTTATTTAAATCGTGTGGAAAAATACTAAAAATATCATCTATATAGCGAATCCAAATGACCGGTTTAAAATTAAATTCCTCTACAATTTTATTTTCAAAATCTTCCATAAACATATTATTCATTAGAGGAGAAAGTGGAGAGCCCATTGCCATCCCAAAATCCTGTTGAAAAAAATCACTTTCCCTTTTTATGCATAATGTGAGAAGTTACAGAATAGCATTGATGCTCAGTGTAGTTCTTTCGCCTAAATTTTGATCATTTTCTAATCGATGTCTTACTATAGAAAAGCTTTTATCTACAGGTACATTTGTGAAAAGGCTCACCACATCAAAACTCACCATCAAGTGATTGTTATTAAAATTGACCTCGGATAATTTTTAAATGAATTTGTATTTCCCACTAAGGGATTTAAAATTTTAAGTAAATATTTTGCAAGTTTATGACACGGAGCATATCACTTAATATAAATACAGTTTGTCTTCCAATTTTAAAACAAAATTTTCAAAAAGGTTTTTTTTAAATAAATTAAAAAATAGCATGGATGTTCTTTGGCTTTCTAATGTATTTTTTCTTAAAGTCAGACAAAAGTAATCTTTATACTTGATATTTTAAAATAAAAATTTTGTATTTTTATAATGTAATCTAAAATCGAAAACACTCAAAGAAATATAATTTTGATTTTTAAAATTTTACTAAGTTCACCCAATACCTTGTTGGCTACTATCGACGCACCAAACTGTCAAGTTTATATTTGAATTTCTGCCGAAACGTCAGATAAGTCCTTAGATTCTAGTTAGGATTTGTGTGTGTATAGGCAAATTTTTTATCTTATTTAAAAACCACTGACAAACGAACAACTTTTTTTCTTTAGGAATTTACGCAGTGGGTTTTAAGATATTTTTGAAAAAATTTCCTTAACTTAGTGGCGAAAAACCCAAAAAAAAGTAGTTTCGACATTATGAATCCGCCACAAACATATAGATTTTATTTATGTTCAATCTGAACGCACCCCAGAGATTGTAGAGAGTATATAAATAAAATATAGACAAAGGAAGTCCGAAACTCAGAGTTAATTTCATCTACTGAGAGTTCGCCATTTTTATACTATAAATCAAGGTGGCTGTGGATGACACAACAATGGCTTCTATGGTAACCTTAGATTTTCGGATTAATTTCTGCTAAAACTACTTTTTTGGGTTTTCGACACTAAAAAATCTAAAAAAGTTTTTGAAAAGATAATTTCTTTGATAACGGCAGTAGAGTTTCTGCCAAAACGTCAGCTAAGTACCTAGATTTTAGTTAGGATTTGCGAGTGTGTAAGGCATATTTATTTTTATTTAAAAACCACTAACAAATTAACAAAATTTTTTAACCTATTTTTGATAACATTTGCTTAACTTAGTGGCGAAAACCCCAAGAATTAAATATAATAAAAATAACCCATAATTTCTATATATATAAATACATCCTTACAACCCACAGATTCTGCCAAATACAAATTTTCTTAGGTCTAAATAAAAATAAGCCAAGAACATGAATTCTAAAAGAAAAAATACATATTCGTTCCTTAGGAATGCCACACGGTTTAAAACTTTTTTTATACAATGAAAAATATGTAAAACATTAGCAGTTGTAATATTATCTAAACTTAAAACTAAAAACCGAATAAAGCAATATCAACAAAACTTTTCAAGCTTATTCTGCTGCGACTTAAGGCTCATCCTAAAACATTTTAAATTTTCTCTTACCTCGCCCCTTTAGAGATTAGATCAAAATTAAAGCAATATAAATAAAACTCTATCGGTTTAATTGTTGGTTACGATCTTCCAAATCTAGTAGATTCCTAAACTAACTAAAACTTTCAAATACAAAAATAGTAAGTTACGTTACAAGACCGGGAAATGTTCTATTAAAGAACAAGTCTAGAAGTTTACGGAAAAGGCATTATTTTATACTATGTTATATTTTATGTTTTTGGTAAGACACGTGTAAATTAATCTACCAAAAAAGTCTAGTAGTTTATAATTGTTTCAACTTTTACTTCAACCTTTCCATCACATTATTGTGAAAATGTTGAGGGTGTTATTTTTACAATGTAAGACAAATAGCTGCGGCCATCCCCCTGGATATTGGAAATGTGACAAAACGTTTCTTCTTTAATGGCTTAGTAACCAAAGATAAATCCGATGATCTACTTGATGCTGCTCCTGTAAATATTTTAAATAATTCAAATTGCAGCATTACCGTTAACGATTATAAGTAACTTTATTGTAATTTGCATTAATAAAAATTGTTCAGAATTACCCTGGGTTACTTAAAATACTAAATTTCAGTCCGGTAAAGTAACTTTACCGGGTTTGTAATGTAATTTATCATTTAATTAAATAATTAAATAAAAACCATTTAATTTATTTACTTTTAATTTCTTTTTTCCTGTAGATCTATTTTCCTTCGTTTTTATAGTTTTGTATGCATCTAACCCTACACAAAATTATAAAACATATTTGTAAGCCGCTAAAATCAAAACAAAAAATTGTTCAACTGCCGCAAGTCACCAGAGCTGTCTTTTCTTATTGCCATAAATTTGGTTTCAATCAGATTTTACTAAAAAGGTGAAAATTAAAATTATTAACTTTGTGTGTTCCCAATAAAAATGTCTTCCCTACTTTCATTCAGGAAAAAAAACATCACCTGAAAAGTCTGTTTTGCGGAACAAGAAAATCAAAGTGACAAATTGCTGTGTAAAATAAGCTTAAAACGTAAATTAGGCTCTAAAATTGATGTTGTAGACAAGATAATTGCCTTGTAAAAAGGACTAAACTACACCAAATGACATAATCTATGAGCGACGATCTAACGAAACCTCAAATTTGTTGTGACAGATGGCGCAAAAACAAGCAATTAAAATTGATTAATCTGTTTTCTTAGATCCTCTCGGAGACAAGTTGGGACGAAGGCTTAGACCTGATTAACACATCTTCAATAAGAATTGATAAAAATAATTTTAAAATAGACCACGGTTAACACAGCTGAAATGATCAAATACAGAATATTTTTTTACAAGCAAATGGTAAAACTTATACGTGACGCTGGTTGAGTTGTCAATGGTGTCCCTTATTGGACCACCGATTATTATCATACTTATTGTTCATTTCAAATTCTACGGAAAAATTTTAATATAGCCACTGACATTTCAAAACACAACAACTAAATGGAACTGTCATTGTCAGTGTAAAATTTTGTCCGATTGAGTTAGAATGAAGTGTTAAGTATCGTTCATAATTGGAATAGTCATTGCAATAATCGAAATTTTTGTTTTAACGCACGCTCTGTCACTGTATTAGCAGTGACAGAGCGTGCGTTATAACAAATATCACGACTATAACAATTATGGGCGATACTTGGCGCACTTGGGTTTGGTTGGGTTGGGATGCTTGATTATGGTCACATTTTAACTTCAAATTAAGTTTTTTTTATTATTTATCCTTACCCCCCCCCCCTCGAAGTCAATTCCTGGGTACTGTTTTATAACTTATTATCTTTGAGTCTCAATTTTCAACCTGTTGCTCCCATTTAATTGAGTAATTTTTTGATGGCATAGGTACTGCAAAAAACAAAGAATTTCTTTTTGAATAGGTGTGGATAATAATATCTTTGTTGTTTTTTAATTCCTTTAGAGTTAGCTATCATGTATTTACTGCTCATACCGCGTTCGTTTATTCAATCTGTGACCCGCGCGTATTAAATCACAAAATTTCGTTCGATTCTTCAAAATCGAGGAAATCTATTTTTTGGATTCGTTTATTTATTGAGCAAGCAAATTGAACTACTCTCTTCACGTCAAGTTTGTCTAACAAGCGCAGCTAGCTTGTAAAATTCTAACCCCACTTTATATTATTTCATCCTTCAAAACTCTAGCTATCATTGGTTTTCCCATTTTCATCAATAATGAACAGAAGAAGAAAAAAAGGACATTTAAAGAAAAGGCACCTATTAAAAAAATTTAAATGATGGCTCCGGTAGCTTTAAGGCCACAAAAACGGCATAGATTTGACAACTCTGCTTTGCTGTTTTTGGGCCAATCTTTACCGGGCAGAATATCGGAAACGAGAAAACTGAATCTGTTGAAATTTGGCAGTAATGTTTATTTTTGAATTTCTCACAACCGTATCCAGACTGTTTTTTGCTGGACTCTCTCATTTTCGAAATAAAATAAACACGGCTAACAATAGTCAAAAATCTTACCTAGCTTTTTCTTTAGCCTCGTCGATAATACAAAAATCTGTAACAGCAATTTTTGGATTTTTTTATTTTTTGAAAATCATACACCAAATTTTGAAAAATCCTTTGGATACGGTTGTAGATTTTTATAAATCCTATTATCTGATAACAAAAAAGTTATGTTTTCTTTTCTTTGTAAGCAATATTCTGCCGGAATTCTGAAACGCCAAGGTCACGTAATTTAGTAGGCCTAAGGAAACTAAAGTGAGTTCGATTGGAGTATTTGAATTCAGGTTCCGCATAGCCCCCGGCCACTTGTCTAATGGAACATTCGGCCAATAAATTGATACATGTCAAGCGATAAGAATAATACGGAAATTTGTTATTTTTTGATGTTGAATAATGATTTTTTTAAATTATTTTTAATTTCGAGACATTGCAATCCATGAAGCATGAAGCCGAGCATCAAAACCTTTTAAAGAAGCATTAATAAATGGTTACGTTTCCAATAAGTTATACTTTTCTCACATATGGTGTTCGTACCGTGTTCTGAACACTGCACGATGTCACTCGAAATGGTATTAGTGATGCCACCCATTCTTGATCTTTCAAAAAAATAGCAAAGCCGTGTTGTCAAGTCTATGTCGTTTTTGTGGCCTTAAAAGCACTTCGTTTTTTATTTGAATCTCGGTGAACTAGATGATCAGCTGACCGCTGCTTAAGCTCCACACGCTCGACAGCTCGAGCGAATAAACGAAGCAGTATCAGTTTTAAAACTTCTTTTCGTTTCTGCGAGATATTAGTTACTCTTGTTCTCTTTTTCTTAAATGCATTCGTCTGATAGATATCTACCACGCTATATCATACCAGGAAAACACCCGCCTGTAGACTCCTCGACCCAGCATATCTTTCAGCGACAATTATCTTCTTCAGATAGTTCCAGCTGACAGGTATGCGTGGTCGAAGGGTCTCTCTCAGATGGGTGCATTTAAAAAAAAAGAGAACAATGTAACAAATAGTATAACTATGTTAAGCTGGCAGAAACGCGCCTATACTATTACGCCTAATTGCTTTGAACTCTGACTTATGGTCTCCGCAATACAACAGTTATGTGCACTGATGTTAAATAGGTGGTCTAGGCAGGAACAAAAAATATGTTTTTTGATTATTGCATTAAATTTAGGGGTTTAAAACCACGTAAGTTTAATTTAAAAAAACCTTAAAAAAGTAAGTGCCCGCACCGATGCTTATCTTGTAAATAAATATATCAAAAAAGAAAACAATTTGGGTTCAGTGAATTTACAATACTGTTTAAAAATCGCGTCGACCGAATCTCTCTTTAAATGCGGAAATATCTAATTTCACCATTTCTCCTCATAATCAATTCCCTTCTCGCAATCACGTTAGTCATGAGATGCATCTTCAATTGCAGGTCAATTGAGGTCTTTGTTCGGCTGGCCGTTTCCCTGGCCGCAAGCCTAGTCTGTATTCTTTTAAAATATGGGCAAAAAATTTTTGGAAAAATTTAGCTTTCTATAGTAAAATCAGTGAATTTTAGTCACTTATCAATTTAAAAAATATTTTTTATACCTTCATCAAAAACATGATTTTAGTAACTGTCTGCAGATAATTAAAGCATGGCTTTTTAGGTTGCCGATGCAAAAAAAACTTTTTTTCACGGGTGCAAAAAAAAATTCTGTCCGTTTTTCTACCCAAATTAAAGAAAAATAGCGGAAAGTAATAATATTGAAAAAATCTAATTATTCTTGCCAAAAAATTAAGCTATTTCGGCCAGTTTTCACCAAGTATTTACGAAAAAATCATTTAAAACCGTCGTCAAAATATAAAACTGTCAAATATTAAAATGTCGCAACCATGAACATCACCGAGTAGAAAAGCACATCGCTATGGAAACCATTGTTATTTCATTTACCAGCCGCCTTGATTACTGGCGTTTTTAAATACATCGCTGCGCTCGTTATTTAAACCAACGCTTGTAAAAAAAGCACTATTTTAGCCACTAGTTGTGAAAACTACTATTTTGGATAAGTAAAGAAATGTCAAACAATTCCAAACAATTTATTATATTAGAAATAATTTCAAGCACATCCGCATAAGTTATTGGAGGTGTGATAGGAATATTCATGTTATACTAATATTTCCTCAAAGTGATTTTTGGAGTATTCTATTGCGAATATGACAGGAATGTTGCAGACCTATTTTTTGTTGAATATTAAGAGTTTGTGATAGTTATATTTCTTTGGTAATAAGATAATAATATTCCCAGGATAACCTGATAATCAAGTTATTTTTATGAATATTCCCAAAAATAATTTTTTGTCAGGATTTTGGCATGTTCGCTGATAATATTACTATCTTGTGAAAAGAACGCAATTTACGTGATTTATAATTATAATTTAGTTTAATGTCATCTATTGTAGGTATATGGCACTGGAATCAATATGTTCTCTATGTAGCAGTTAATATTATTATAGATATAAGACAGCAAAAAGTTATTTAGGTAATCTTTTGATAACTAATCTCAAGTAGTACATCTACATAATGGTGATACATACGGTACTCCGTAATTGCACTTTAGTGAAAGACTAATGCATATTTGGTGGATATCATAGAGAAAGTAATAGCTACGTGAGAGAACATTGTTTGACGGCGACACGAGCGCAGCCGGTGGCTACAGGAAGGAACCACTTGTACAGCCAGATGCATAATAAAATACATATATTCTTTTGGTTAATCTTTTACAGACACTTACTTATTTATTTAATAACAAAAAGATATAAAAAAACTTAACAGGCGCCATTTTTCTATACTTTTTAGTGTTAAAAAAGCAATGCATTCTCGAAAGGTTTTAGCTCTATACAAACCTTAACCAACTTTGTACTGTTCTATGCAGCTAAAGAACTTTCTTTAGCTTACAAAAAGTTTTTTTGGAACCTTTAAAAATCTAAAATAGGAGGAGGGGGTTATAACTATGTTGAGAAATATTATTAAATATTAAACAACATTTTATTATGTAATTTTCTTTTATTAATTGGGATTTAAAAGTCTTACAGATTTTATAAATATTTTAACCTATATCTCTTTGTTTGTTGTTGTATCTTAACCTATTATCTTCTTGCTTAACTCTGCATAAATCATCACAATATTTTCTTCAGGGATTTGGGTCGCAAAAGTCTGAAACCCCAATTTCCCATGCTCTCTCGCTTTAATGGTAGTTATACAGCCTTATTTGAATGGCATTATACACTTTACAATAAGTTGTTAATCCACTATTTAGCTAATCCCATAAACTCGCGCGAATTCCATCCAAAACTGATTGAAAATCTAAAAAAACCGCTTGACACGCTTGACAGACTTTGACAATCGGTGGAAAAAACCGACAGGTACAAAATTAAATTGTGTGAAATATATTTCGACATTGAAAAATGTTCTGTCTTTCTTTTATGATCATATGGAAAAAGATGGACGGGGCAAGATAGGTTTTTACTTAATACAAGCAATACTTTCACTCTCCGCCGCAATGCGCTATGCGCTACAGGAACGTAGTTCCTGCGCGGCCCTATCTTTCTGTTAGTCTCCGTAAGTTATTAAGTTGTCTCTGGTGGATATTCATGTGGATATATATCCCCACTCCATATCTTAGAATATCCATCTCGTGGCCATCTGGAATCTGGAAATGTTTTGAATCACAAAATCATATCCATGCAATTATAGTCGGTGTCCGTCCAGGTATATTACTATAATTCTTTTAAAAAAATGTTCTGGTCCAATTATAGTCATGTTTCACGTCACCTTTCTATCCCATTTATATCACATGTATGAGCTAGAACGCAACTTATTGCCGGAATGTGTTAGTATTATTCCCTTCTCTAAGCATATGACTATTACATTACAGGAATGTTTAATTGTTATGTGGGCAAAAAGTAATAATTATAAGCATTAATTTTGATTTTTTTTTCAAAAATATAAACACTTTGACATAAACTGACAGAAGTAATTAAATATAAACAAAGTAAAGTTAACCACAAACATAACGTAACTTTTGCGGTAATCAGCACGGCACGCCTTGTGCATGTGGTTCATACCAACGATTTTCTACAGCCTGTTTTCCACTATGCATTTTCTGCATTCATCTTGAGAAGTTCCATGCATTTTGGTTGTTCACACCATGTATTTTCCGCAAAAAAAGATGAACAGAACTTGTTCTAATTTTTGTCAAAGATTCATTTTAGGGAATTTTCTAGTGAATTTTGGTGCGAGAACATAAATATTATGTTGGCAAGCCTATCAATTATCAGCTGTTAAACTAAGATTAGGTTCTAGTTTTCAAAATTTTAATTATTTGTTGTTTCTTTCCCTTGGCTAAAAATGATATTTCTTGATGCACAGTGTGAACGCTTTTGGATTTCATGCATCTAGCAAAAGATGCATCTGCAAGATGCACGGGGAAAAAGCATAGTGAGAAACGGGCTGTATACTTCATTCCAAATTTAATCGGCCAAATTTTGACAGTGGCATTTCCATTTAGTTTTTATGTATAAATGTGAGCCACCATATTAAAATTATTCCGGAGAGTTTATAATACACAGTAGCAATCTTTATTTTGTTCTTGTTTCATGTGTCAATTCCTTTTGATTTTGATTAAGGGAGGTGCGGAATATATTGCTTTATGGGTAAGTGTAGAAAAAGTTAGGAAAATAAACCGAAATAACTTTATTCTTGGCGATTATTCAAATAACAACACTAAGGTTGGTATGTTTGTATGCTGCCCAAAAACATTATAATACAGCTTTGTTAATTTCGTGTACCACGAATTTCGTAAGCCAAGCATTGAAGGTAAAGGCCTCACACAGAGATTTATGCAAGGCTCCATAAGCCGGTACGTGAAGGCCGCAAATGAAAATGCAACGCCATATTGGAGTTACGTAAGAAATGTTCGTAAAGTTGAACTTTTTACGGAGGTTTCTAAAGGCGCATTTACACAGACAAACTTTCCCTTGATGTTGAAATGCCGACAAACATGCCTCTTGAGCAAAATGTTCAAAAAAAAGTTCGAGCAAAATCTCGTACAAAAAGACTCACGGAAATTTTGGAGAGAATGTTAAGCAAAATTTATTTGAAGAAATGATGGTATAGAAATTTGTTACAAATTTAAATTTTATAGTTTTTTTGGGAATTCATTAAACTTAACTGAAAATAGAAAGACTAAATTTTAAAACAAGGTAACAAGTACTTTCCGACGGAAAAACGATTTGATGTCGAAATTCACATTTTACCTCATAAGCAACTTCGATTGACCTGATTTTTATAGGGGATATGCCAGTATACTTGTAACTTTTTTGGGGTTGTAAAAAAACGAGAACAAAAAAATAATAATTGGCACTTATTTATTGCTGTTGCCTGTAAAATGTAATGATAAAAATTTACGTTTAAAAGAATATCTCTTTATTTTACTTCCTAGTTTAAAACACAATACAATAATAATTAAGTCAAATTAAAAAACCTATATACATTTTATTAAATCTCAAATATATGAACAAAAGCACGTTTGGTCTAAATAATACCCGTTTATTACCCCCTTTCACAACCCTACGATCCCGACCCTTGTCCAAAAAAATCGGAATGTTGCTCCTTTGCATATTGTTTGTTCAGTGTCAGTAATCGACCTTGATTATTACATTAAATTGACAGTAAATATCTATCTTCAGCATTTTCATGAACTTTTGCTTTTTTAAGCAACCGTTGGGGCCTTAAACTAACTAGGTAAATCTGGTGTGAGGAATGAAAAAAAACAATCAAAGCTAAGGATAAAGTAAAGTTACAAACATATGTTTTAAGAAAAATCCCCTCCCCACCACTCCTCATAGTCGTGAGGTTCGGATTACCGCTTAAAAGTGCAATTTTTGAGTTTTTTGCAGATATTTGAAAAACTCAAAATTTTTTTGGAAAAGAAAAATTTTTCTGGGTTGTTTTTTGAATTTAGGACAAAACCCTTGGAAATAAAAAAACTCGCAAGAAAATCCCAAAAAAACCCCCAATCCATGTGACAAAACTGATAGCCAAGAATAATGTTTCGCTTGCCGTCGGCTTTTTTTCACAAAAATTTTAAATAAAAGTTGTTGTTCAATTTTTTTAAAGAATTGAGATCACTGATCACTGATGTGAAATTTTATTTATTCTCATCTTTAAAAATATGTTTCCAAAACAGATAGCAATAATTTGCTCAAAAATTTATCCGAACAAAATGTTCACGCAAAAAATTTTAGATCTTTTGCACGAGCTTTTGTTTGAGCATGTTCGTCTGTGTAATTGCGCCTTAACTTGCCAAATCATTATTCTTTTTCAGCCACATTATAAACTTTTACACAGAAATTTACGTAACTTTCGTAAGGCGTTACGTAAATGTCTCGTAAAAAGTGAAACTTTACGAACATTTCTTATGAAAATCCAATATAACGTCGTATTTTTTACAAGCTTTTATTTAACTTGCAATGTATGTATGTATATAACTATGTAACTAGATATGTTTGTTCGGGTGGAATCTTGCAACTTAATTTTGACCAACTTCCCGACATCCGATCGGTTTCAAATTTGGCATGCTTATATAGTTGTGGTGACAATACAAGAATATACTACTCGAAGGGGGTGGAGGGGGGTACAGTTAAAGTACGCCCGATTTCGTTGAAATTTGGTGTGTTAGGCCACTTAGGAATGGTGATAACGAATTTTTAATCGGATTTTGAAAATTCAATATGGCGGATTCAAGATGGACGATTTTTGGTGATCTACTGCTAACCAATTTTAACTAACTTATACACATCTGATTGCCTTGAAATTTGACATACATTTATAGTTCCAGTGACAATACAATAAAATGTCATTATTAGGCACGCCTTCCCCCTACGAGGGGAGTGGAGGGGGAAAACACCTAAGTTTGTCCAAATTCAACCAAAATTTGTATACGGGGGCTTTTGGGGATAAGGAATACGAAATTTTGATCACATTTTGAAAATTCAATATGGCGGATCTAAGATGGATGATTTTCCACATCTTATTATCCACATCCGATTGTGTTCAACTTTGGTATGCGTTTATAGTTCCGGTGAAAATACATTAATATGGTTTTATCAGGTACCCACGTCCCTCTAACGACTGATGTTGAGGGAAAAAATATTTAGTTTGTTCGATTTCAATCAAAATTGGCATACAGGAATTTTTAAGGAGAAGGATTATGAATTTTTATTTAAAAATGTCAATATGGCGGATAGAAAATGGACGATTAAGGTTACAAATCTAAAAATTAAGGGTGTGTGTTCAAATTTGGTATGCTTTTATAGTTCCGGCGACAATACAATAATAAGGTACTATTAGGTACACAACTTCCCTCTAACGAGGGAAGTGGAGGGGGGAAAAGATTTAGTTTGTTCGATTTCAATCAAAGTTGGCATACAGGGGTTTTTCGGGAAGGGGATATGAATTTTTGATCACATTTGAAAATTTCAATATTCCGGATTCAAAATGGACAATTTGAAAAAAGTTTTAAAGCTTTCATTAAATGCACTCAAAAGTAGAAAATAATTTTTTATCTCTCTTATACCATAATAAAAGCGATGGACGTAAACTAAAAATTTTAAAGCATGAGAAAAGCATTATGTTTATTATTCTCTCTCTCTTTGTCACCGTAAAGTTAAAATTTTTAATTTGCGCCCATCGCTTTTATTATGGTATAAGAGAGATAAAAAAATATTTTCTATTTTTAAGTGCATTTAATAAAAACTTGTTATTTAAAAGTTTTTTTTAATAAATATTTTAGATTGTGGACCTCTACGTTGCGGTTTACGGAGCCTTGCGTCAATCTCTTTGTAAAGGCCTTAGCTTTAAGATTGCAAGCTAATGAAATGAAGATTTGACCTGATGTATCTAGAACGAAGGTCATGACGGAAAAGTCAAAGAATAAGTATAAATCAAAATAACCTAAAAAAAGGCAGAAAAAGAAGAATGCAAGAAAGGCGAAACAAAAGATCCCCGTAATCAAGACGATCGCTTTTATCAGACGGGACGGTAAAGTAAAACCTCTGATGGAATTTTCTACGACTCAGATTGGACAACAATAAAATTGAGAATTATTGCGGGCTGTTTGCTTCACACAAGACAAATTTTAGTTTAGCTTTAAAAACAAACCAGCTAATAGGGAATTTTTGGGCAACGATAATAAGATCAAATTTGACCATAGTTGTGATTATTTTTATTAAGGATCAAGATAACATTAGACCATCTATTTTTAACCGGAGTTTAAAAAATTCCCTTGGCAATTTTTTAACGGGAATTTAAGCGGTATGAACGGACCTTTAATTTAAACGCCCAATTGTGACCGTTTAATTTGAAGTTGACGTTGAGTATTAATTTTTGAAGGTTGTTTTGGGTTTGTTAACATTTGACAGATGGTTTTTTTTTTCAAATGCTTTCAATGCTCAGTTTTAGCGAAGTTTTTTCAAAGTTAAAGGCAAACACAAAATATCCATGCACCTAGCCGGGATTCGAACCCGAGACTTTCCGTGCGGGAGACAGATTGACTGCCCACTGCACTACGGCGGTCGGCAAAGATGAAGAAAGATGGTAAATAGTATCACTTTTGGAAAAAAAATGTCTCGGAAATGATTATTTGGATGTGTTACGAGTTTATTCAGGGCCGGTGGGGATAAACTTCCAAAACGTAAAATCCAGCAAAAGAATCACTTTTAGTAATTTTGGATTTTTTTTCGAATTTACAAAATTCGTATATTCGCTAGTTTTGTATCGAAGAAGAATGAAAGTATGATCTCCCAAATTCGTAACAGTTGAAAATAGAGAAATGCTGGATTATTTAATATATGAAAAATTGATATTCCGAAATGGATATAATTTGCAACATAACTTAAAATGAAGAGATCCCTTTATTCTGAACCATCAAATTTTTAAAGCTATAAGAACTCAGCTTTGGCTTTAGGTAATTTTTGGTCCAAAGAAACTCTTTAAATGTAAAAATATTTTTATCCGGGGGAGAAGATGGAGAGGGAGACCAGTTTTTTCTTGTTTTCGTAACATCTCTTAAACCTTTAACATCACGTGAGGCTCTGGTTGACATTATTTTGACAGAAATTTTGACAGCCGTTCTAAAATAATGACGTCTTTTATAATATTGTAAAGGTATCTTTGATTTTATTCAAAAATAGAATTTAAATTTTAGGTAATGTTTACAACTTTCATAATTACTGTAACAAACAAAACAGTATGCTCTGAGTTTTTAAATGGAAGCGCATTTTTAGAAAGTTAATAGCCAAAGTTTTCACATTTTTTACAATTTTCTTAATTTGGCAATTTTTTTCGTGATTTTTATATGAAGCTCCAACAACCAAGAGTAGCCGTGTGTTTTGCTGCTAATCAACTAAACAATCAATCATATCATAACTTCACTATTCCTAAAAAATTACAATCAAGAAAGTCATGATATTTATTTTAGATCTCTTGTCATAATAACACGTAATGATTTGTTGGGAACATTACTTTACCTGCGGCCGAAAAGTTCATATGTTGGCATTGCCATTGAATTAGCACTTTATCGTTTTGTGTTGAAAAAAAGTGGACAATTCGGCCGTTTCAAAAAAAAAATACTTTTCTTCCCTTTCTCCAAAAAAACAACGCGTAGTTAAGGAAACTAAATGAATATTTAGGTTTATATTTCACATTCAAATACAAAAATTTGAGTAATACTCCCATATGCCAACCCAACCCTATAGCTTCAATATGTTCTTCAAAATATTCTCCAGAAAGTCTACCTTCCTATGATTTTAAAAGATGTGCGACCACCACTGGATTTTATCACAAAATTGGATGCGCAAAAGCCGTGTCAATGTCTACACACCCTCTTACTTATCTAAGGCTGTATGCAAGCAGAATAACATGAGAGAGAAAGATGTGTTTTAACATCTGCTCGATTACAGAGGGCCTTTAATTCCTCCATTCAGGTCTAAAATGCTCCCGATTCAAACTTTAGAGAACTCGTAATACTTGAAATAAACATAATCTCACGACCGATAGAAGAAAGGAGGGTGCTCGTCAAACAAACGGATTCAGAAAGCTTTAATTTTTCGCTTTTGTTGATTTTTTCGACTTTTACGGTTGGTCGATCGGATAAAAATCTCCTCGATAACCGAATACGTAAAGTTTGAGGATTTTGGAGACATTTAGGGCGATATTTACTAAGGACTATAGTCTAAAGCCTAAGGAAAGTTTCGTTTGAAGGCTGACATAAACATAGGTATCTAAAAATTGACTTTAAGCCGAACCATACCGCAATTGAAAAGATATTTTTACCATGGAGCAACGTTAAAATGCTCTGGAATGCAATGAGAGGCGTAAGGCAATTTTTTAAAAACAGTCTAAATAGTTTGTAATAATTAATAAAATCTGGGTAAACAAGAAATCTCAAAACTGTCGAAGTAACACGGGATGTAGTATTTCGAGAAAAATCATTGTATATTGTAGCAGTGGCGTAGCCAGAAATCGACTCTGGGGAGGTTTTATCATTTAATAAAAATCATTTAATAGGTGTTGATTTAGTGCTCTATAAGAAACAAAAATACTTATTCTTAAAAGCAAGTCTCATATAGTCTCATTTGCAGGCAAAAATTTTGAAAAAAATGTACTAAAATGTTATTTTTACGTGTTTCAAATGTTGTTGACAAAAAATTGCTTAAAAGTAAACAAAATTGTAACAATATTTAATATTGATATAGCACCGCAGGCCAAAATTTTGACAAAAAAAAATAAAAAATTCTCTAAAAATTTTTTTGTAAAAGTAGATTGCGTTGTCAAAAATTTTAAAATTTAAGATATCACACCAAACACACGTCAGAGCTATAACTCCCCCACTTTTTTTTTGGGCCATTGATCATGATTAATTTATTGTAGATTGGGTTGGACCTCTTGGGGGGAGGTTAACCCCTAAAACCCCCCCTGGCTACGCCACTGATTGTAGACCACCGTCAAGAGGTGGTTTATCTACTTTAAATTTTAAAACAGTCACGATTTTTTTGATTGCTTTGTTCAAAATGTAAATTTTGAGCTATTTTATTTAGAAAAAAATCAAATTCCAGGCTTTTTTCTGCTTTTCCAGCCAGTTCTTTAAGTCAATGTATATAGAAACATACGAGATCTTACTTTAAGTTGATTCAAGGAGATCACTGCCCTCTTAAATCAAGAAAAAAACATTTTGCATAACTTAATTTTAAGTAATTAAAAGAAGAAAAATTCGCAGTAAATGGTTTGCACTGTATATGCTAGCACGGTAAAAAATCACGCTGTAAAAAATTTGCGGTAATTTTTTTGCGGTACGGTGTGTATGCTTGTGCTGTTTAGCAAGCAAAAACCGCGCATGATAATTTAGGTTATATAAAGAGGTAGGGTATATAAGGAATGCAGCGCAAATTAAAGAAAAGCGCATGTAAAAATTAGGCATAAAAGAGGTCCGTGCAAGTAAAAATAGTTATTTTCCTAATAGCAAGTGCGCTTTTACGCATGCATTTCCGTGCGGAAAGTTGCATTACCGGCACGCCGTGCGGGAATGAATTTACCCTGTCTTTCCCGCACGACAGCGTGCGAAAAAGAATACTTTGACTACTACTACTTTGACGTATGCTTTTTTTACCGGTTTTTTAGGTCGAATTCGACCTTTTACATAAATTTTTTAACTCAAATGTAAAGAAAATGCTAAAAAAACAGTTTTTTTCTATTTTAACACCTAAAAATAAAAATCTAATGTTTTCTATATGGTTTTTACGAAAATTTTGTACCTGTCTTTTCCGTTCTTCACGGCTTGCCCGAATTCCGCACCGCATCGTTCGTGCCGTCGGGTGCCGAAAAGTATCACTTTTCGTACGTGTCAGGTACAAAATTTCTCCTACTTGCGTAAAAACCGCCTAGAAAAAATTATATTTTTACTTTTCGGTATTAAAATAGCAAAAAACTTTTTTTTTTGCATTTTCTTTACATTTGATTTGAAAAATATATCATTTTAATACACAAAAAAATACTATAGCTGCTGTAAAATGTTTTTTAGTCATACTAACAAATAACAAGTAAATTATATATGTCTTAAACACACTACCGTTTTGCTGGGAAAAAATGATGCAGAAATCGAGAAACTGTCGGAAACCAAAACAATTTTCGAAAACAAATCGTCGATGCTTAAATAAATGCCTCGCATAAAAATAATGTTTTTGCAATAGGGGAAACATCGCGAAAAAGAAACGCATATTTCAATGGACCAAACCATTTTATTTACATGTATTTATGTGAACAAAATAAATACGAAATTATATTTTTTATTTAATCCTGGAATACACCTAAAAGTTTTCGTAGCAAACACTCATTAATCGTTTGAGCCTTTACTACTAAATACGTCCCACCAAAGTAGAAACTCGCCTAAATTAGCACCAAAATATGCGGCTGAGGCGGCTTCAGCACCTTCCATGACCATGAAAGGTTATCAAGACTGAAGGAAAAAATTCAAAATAGGTTCCGGTACACATTATAAAATGTTCTCTTGATTATGGAAAGAATCTGTTTGACCAGAGGCTAACGCCCACTAGCCCCAAAATGAATCTGGCATGTAAAAAAAACAGGCCCGTGCCACACGAAAGAGACCGAACTCAACCGAACATTTGCGATCTATACTATAGAACTATAGTTTAATAACTGGTTAGAAACCGGTCAATATATAGCCCCAAAAATTAGGTAGAGATAATTGCGGGGAACAGGGAGAAGTAACAGGGGCACTTGTTTTTTGGGGGGTAATGTGTTGTTTGTTTTGAATTTTATTCATGATATAGTAAAGAAATGTTTTTCTTTCGGCAAGTTAGTGCCCAAAAAGCGCAGCACTGCACCAGCTCAAAGCACTTTAGGTTTATAAGAATTTCGTTTTATAAATTAGGCATTTGTCAAATTAATTTCTATTATGAACTTTTATTACTAAATAAATTAACATTAAAATGTTAATCTACCTCAATTAAGAAATATAATAATTATAGCTATAGTTTGGTACACCCAAGCGCGAGAATACCCTTTTGGGTTAACTGTATTTATTGTATTTGTAATTTTAATATTGTACCACTTAATATAATGTCAAAAAATGCTTAATAAATAAATAAAAAAAAAGTTTCTTGTATTAAGGCTTTATTTGGACTTTCTTGCATGATAAACCTACCAACGAGTCAAAAAATTAAAAGAAGATATTTGAATTTGAATCCTAAAAACAGTTCGTTCAATTAAACAGACCGCACATCAAAAATTAACAAAAGTTGGCACAGCGGACGCTTCTGGTATCCCCCACAGACCATTCGCGTGGTTTAAAAAATATTGTTTTTATTTGGTTTTTTAAAATAATCGATAATTTTTACCGTGAATTAATAGTAGTTTTAACAACTAGTGGCTAAAATAGTGCTTTTTTTACAAGCGTTGGTTTAAATAACGAGCGCAGCGAGGTATTTAAAAACGCTAGTAAAGCACAGTTTAGAAGCGAGTTGCTAACACTATTTTTTTTAATACCTTTATTAAAAAATCCAAGAAAAACAGGAAAATACTTTTAAAAATCTCGAACGAAGAGATCTTCTCGCAACACACCATCTTTACACTATAAATCAAGGCGGCTGGTAAATGAAATAACAATCGTTTCCATAGCGATGTGTCTTTTTACTCGGTGACGTTTATTGTTCTGGCATTTTAATCTTTGACACTTTGATATTTTGACGATATTTTTAAATGACTTTTTCGTAAATACTTGGTGAAAACTGGCGGAAATGGCTTAATTCTTAGGCAAGAATCATTAGATTTTTTTCAATATTACTATTTTTCGCTATTTCGCTTTAACTTTGGATAAAAAACGGACAGAAACCTTTTTTGCACCCGTGATAAAAAAAAACGTTTTTTGCATCTATAACCAAAAACGCCATGCTTTAGTTACTAAAATCATGTTTTTTATAATTCAAAAAAAAATTTTTAGGATACGTAAAATTATGTAAAAAACTTAAAATTATTCAAAACCACGTGAATGGTTAAAACTTAAGAATCTCTTTTGGACACCTACATATGATATAAAAAAATTCAAATAAATAAGTAGATTAATATAATTAATTGAATGATAATAATATATAGTATGAAATATTATTTTTTGTAGTGTAATAGATATACATGTATTTTAATTAGCCTAATTTTTGCTAAATAAAGATATTTATTATCATTATTACTATTATAAAAAGTGACGGTATTAAAAATCTGTCAGGTTCAAAAGTTTTCCCGAGCCCGCAAACAAACTACGCCCGCAAACTACCAAAGTTTGGCATTTTTTCACTTCTATTTTCCTAAAACTTTATGAATAAATTTAAAAGTCTTGAAGGCGAGTTAAATTTGAATAAATAAAAGGTGAATTATACGGTCACCGTAAACAAAAAAATTAAGCTGCAGTTTTTGGTTTGTGTTTTTAGTCCTAGAGGGCAAGTCTTTTTTTAATTAATTTTTTAGTTGTTATTTATTTTACAAGTTTTTCCATTTTCAGAGGCACAAATTTATCATTAATTAGTTATTTCAATAAAACCAAAATTTTTCTTTGAGATGCGCGAATTTTCTGCCAAAAAGTATTTTATGTTTTTCTATATAGTTTTAATATAAGTACACAATACAGAAAAGAAACATATACAGGCGAACATCACGTAAAAATTTTAAAATTATGGTGTGTATGTTCAGTCACTGTAGTTTAAAAAAAATGTTATAACTTAACCACCTTTGCTTTTATCAAAGAAAAAAATAGAGACCAGCAGTTCAATTTTCAATTTGTACAATGCAAACAAAAAACCATACTAGAGAACGCCAGAAAAAATAAGAAGTTATGAATGGAAGCAGGAAACGCCGGTGAGCGAGATTGCAAAAATTTTGAAGAATTGGGCACAAAATATGAAGAAAGGAAACGAGTATAAAGAAACTACCTATAATAATTGTACAATTAAAAACAATAAATAGTCTAATTTCTATATTCTTGAAATTTTCTACCGAATACCATTCGTGCTTAGAGAATTATTTCTGAAAAAACGTGGTTTTGTTGAAAAAAGCACTCGGTTATTTTTTCCGTTGTATCAAAAAATTGGCCCCCTCCTGCGGAGTCGGGCAATTTCTGCTTTGACACAACGGAAAAAATTCAAGTTTTTTTTTCAGAATTATCGATAATTCTCAAAGCACTTATGGTATTACCCCCAAAAATTCTGCACTGGTGGAATTACCAATAATTTGTATTAGTTCAAAAATCACTATTTTTAACGTGAGAAAAAATGGAAAACTCTATAAAAACTAATGAATCCTAACGCTTGTGTTTATATACACTTCCGGCCACATAAAATGCGTATGCCGAGTATTAAGGGCCTCGCAACTCAGTAACCTCTTAGGTATTTCAAATTGACAAAAAATGTCACCGTCAGGTTTTGCTGTTGTCATAAGCTTATATTTAAAAATACCCTAACTAAACGAATTCGAAAAAGCGCAAATTTTGGCAAAATTAGACGGTGGTTGGTCGGTTCGAAGAGAAGCGGCCCATTATAAACGAAACAAGGCTACAATTATAAGAATAAGAAGAAAGTATCAAGAAGAAGAAACTGTTCGATGAAGGCGAGGCACTGGCTTGACCAAAGTCAGTACGCCTCAGCAGGATCAGCAACTGATCGACTTTCTTGAAGACCACCCATTTGCGATGGCCCCAGAGGCGAAAATTGAGGCACATTTCCCTGGATCCATAAGATCGACTCGCAGACGGATAACCGTTCTCGGCTTAGATGTCACGTTACTGCCAGGAAAATCTTATTTAGTGCGGAAAAGAAGCAACCCAGATTAATTTTTGCACTAAAGTATTCACTACAAAAAGAAGAATTTTGGCAACAGGTAGTCTTCACGGATGAAAAACTCTTTCAGTCCCACAATGACAACAAAAAAGTTTTGGTATAGCGCCCTCCACGAACACGCTATCTCGAAAAATACATTGCTGGGAACGAAGACCGCGTTGGAAGATTTTCCGTGAATGTGTGGAGTTGGATATCGGCGAGTGGAGTTGGATATCGGCGAGTGGACATGGAGCTCTTTTTAGAATCCATGAAAGATTTACGGCTAAGGTTTATGTTGATATGATGAGAAATGGTATGCGTCCAGAAGCAATCATTCTTTATCCGGAAGCTTTTGTGTATCAACAGGATAACTGGCCTATTCATACCGGACGAATTTCTAAGCAGTGCCGGTTCCAGCAAAAAAATCATCGAGGTTTTGCCATGGCCGGCAAAAACTCCTGACGTCAATCTTATGGAAAATGTGTGGGACCTTATAGCCAAAAAAGTTAACACGAATGAATATTGTTCCCAAAAATTCCAGACATTTAATATGGAGCTCATAGTCAGAAGGTACGACGAAGTCATTGTTTTAAATCCAAATTTATTTCAAAATTTAACAGATTCCATGCCACGAAGAATGGCAAACATTATCGAGGCTGACGGGGCAATTTTGGCAACAGGTAGTCTTCACGGATGAAAAACTCTTTCAGTCCCACAATGACAGCAAAGAAATTTTGGTATAGCGCTCTCCACGAACACGCTATCTCGAAAAATACATTGCTGGGAACGAAGACCGCGTTCGAAGATTTTCCGTAAATGTGTGGAGTTGGATATCGGCGAGTGGAGTTGGATATCGGCGGGTGGACATGAAGCTCTTTTTAGAATCCATGAGAGATTTACGGCTAAGGTTTATGTTGATATGATGAGAAATGGTATGCGTCCAGAAGCAATCATTCTTTATCCGGAAGCTTTTGTGTATCAACAGGATAACTGGCCTATTCATACCGGACGAATTTCCAAGCAGTTCCGGTTCCAGCAAAAAAAACATCGAGGTTTTGCCATGGCCGGCAAAAACTCCTGACGTCAATCTTATGGAAAATGTGTGGGACCTTATAGCCAAAAAAGTTAACACGAATGAATATGGTTCCCAAAAATTCCAGACATTTAATATGGAGCTCATAGTCAGAAGGTACGACGAAGTCATTGTTTTAAATCCAAATTTATTTCAAAATTTAACAGATTCCATGCCACGAAGAATGGCAAACATTATCGAGGCTGACGGGGCAATTTTGGCAACAGGTAGTCTTCACGGATGAAAAACTCTTTCAGTCCCACAATGACAGCAAAGAAATTTTGGTATAGCGCTCTCCACGAACACGCTATCTCGAAAAATACATTGCTGGGAACGAAGACCGCGTTCGAAGATTTTCCGTAAATGTGTGGAGTTGGATATCGGCGAGTGGAGTTGGATATCGGCGGGTGGACATGAAGCTCTTTTTAGAATCCATGAGAGATTTACGGCTAAGGTTTATGTTGATATGATGAGAAATGGTATGCGTCCAGAAGCAATCATTCTTTATCCGGAAGCTTTTGTGTATCAACAGGATAACTGGCCTATTCATACCGGACGAATTTCCAAGCAGTTCCGGTTCCAGCAAAAAAAACATCGAGGTTTTGCCATGGCCGGCAAAAACTCCTGACGTCAATCTTATGGAAAATGTGTGGGACCTTATAGCCAAAAAAGTTAACACGAATGAATATGGTTCCCAAAAATTCCAGACATTTAATATGGAGCTCATAGTCAGAAGGTACGACGAAGTCATTGTTTTAAATCCAAATTTATTTCAAAATTTAGCAGATTCCATGTCACGAAGACTGGCAAACATTATCGACGCTGACGGGGCAATTTTGGCAACAGGTAGTCTTCACGGATGAAAAACTCTTTCAGTCCCACAATGACAGCAAAGAAATTTTGGTATAGCGCCCTCCACGAACACGCTATCTCGAAAAATACATTGCTGGGAAAGAAGCTTTTGTGTATCAACAGGATAACTGGCCTATCCATACCGGACGAATTTCTAAGCAGTGCCGGTTCCAGCAAAAAAAAACATCTAGGTTTGGCCATGGCCGGCAAAAACTTCTGACTTCAATCTTATGGAAAATGTGTGGGATCTTATAGCAGAAGACTGGCAAACATTATCGAGGCTGACGGGCAAGTTATTGCTTTCCTTTCGCCAAACAGTTCCTTCTTCTTAACACTTTTTTCTTTTCGAACGATTGTGCTCTTGTTTCGTCCATAATGAGCTTTAAGAATAAGTCTCCATATTTTTGTGTTTACAATGTCAAAAGATCTAACCTGTAATTCGAAAACGTCAAATTCAGTTACAATAAGCAACGCAATTAGCAAAACTTAAATTCAACAGACATGCAGCTAACTTCTGCTGTATGCATTTTAAAATTTAAACACAAAAACTAAATGAAACTGTCATTGTCACTGAAATGAGTGTACAAAGTGCGGATTCTAAATTTTCAAAGTCCGTTTTGTCAAGACGAGATTATAAAAAAACAGTTTAAAAAAAATTCTACACAATGTGACGTTTTGCACTCGATCTACACTGAAGTTCCTTTACTGCATGCAGAGTTTTGAATGCGGGCCAAAAAGCATTATTTCCAATTTGCACTCCAGCTGCCATTACCACCCGTTTAGGCTCACTGCATAAGACCATTCATAACAATCCGCCTCGCGTATATATTTATTTTTTACGAGCTTTGTTTTAAGGCAAAATGTGAAACTTTTTGCCTAGGTACCTTATTTTTACCCGCAAGAAATTGAAAAAAACGGGAGTTTTAAGAAAAATAAAGTTGCTTACCGAGGAATGAAGATAAACGCAATTAGGGGAAATGCGGGTAGGAGTATGCACTTAGTAAAAAATGGCTTGGTAATTCTGCCGTGTTAATAAAGAAGAGCGAATGTGCAAATTTATAGCTTTGAGAAAAACGCATTTGAAGTTTTTGACTTCGTAAAAGTAGTTCTAGCTTCTTTAAAAATTGTTTTTTTTTTAATGTTTTTTGTTTAATATTTTTTGTTTAATTTTTCCGTAAAAAAATCTCAGTATCTTGTATACATTATTGATTTGCCATCGTCGACAAGTCTTCCTAATTCATCACTGAGCTTGAAACAAGGGCTGGTTGATGCATGCATTCATGGGCTGTAGATGGAAGCCGTAGTGCTTTATATTTTTGGTAAAAATATAGATAACTTGTTTGCTCGTTCAGAACAATGAACTTTCTGGATATATACGTTTTGGTTTTCGGAATGGTAATTACCAGCATGTCTTCTCTTTCTGTTATGTCATTGACAGATAAATAGGTTAATTCTTCCCGGCGACATGTCCCTGCAACTTCAAAAATTGCAACTACTTTCATCATCAAGTACACATTATCTGGCGCTTCAGACAGAAATTTTTCAATTTTGTGTTTTTAAAAAATTTTAGCAATAAGTTTTTTAAATTGGCCAATATCAACATCTTTTAGCAATTTTAAGCATTAAAAACTTTGACCAGAGTGTGGATGATATTCAGGTCTTGGACAGCTCAAAAAAATACGCAAGAAATACTTCCTCCGTTAGAATGTTTTGAACATGTTTTCGGGAGTACCATTTTTCAAAATTAATACTTAACTTAACTCTTTTTCGTACCTCTCTTTGGACTTTTGCGGTACAAGCTCCGAGCTCGCTGTATCGCCTGCGACTAGAATTTCTTCCGGAATCTCTTCAAACATTTTGAATGCTGTTCGTTTTGCTTTTTTGACGGGTACGATGACACAAAAGCTGACAGCAATTGATGCGTACGGAGTGATGAACGTATCGTTACGTCCATCCCAACGGACGCATCGATTGCTGTTAGCAGTTCTGTCATCGCACCTTTCAAAAAAGCGGGCATCGTTCGAAACATCGCATAAACAAGTCAAAAATGTAGTGTATTTTGACTTTATTTCGAACGCGATACGTATACCGATACTGATGCTTTGAAATATTTACTTTGAGTGTCTAATATTTTTGTTCTGTCATTGCCAGTTTTTAAAGATTAAGGACACGAAAAATCAAAATCCTTCTTTGAACATAAAAAATAAAATTTTGAAAATATCCATTTACAGAGAAAAAAAACTCTTTGATATTGTGCGAAAGTGCCATTGATAAACTGTGGGTAAAAACAAGATGTCCTGTAATTTTTTTCAGTCTTTTTTGCTGTTTTTTTTTGTATTAAGGCAGTGCGACACAACAGCGTGCGTGAAAATTTTTTTTCGCGGACGGCGTGCGGAAATTTTTTTTGTCACGCACGGCGTGCGAAAAAGTGGCACTTTCCGCACGGAAATGAGTGCGAGAAAAGCGTTTTTCTGCACGCTCGTAGGAAAATATATATACTTTTGTAATTCTGATATTTTAGGGTTCGGGAAAATTATAATCGGTTACATTATATTCGTGTCCTTTAAGGATCGAGGAAATTAAAATTCTATAAAATTATATTCGTATCCATTATTTTCTCGGTGTTTTACTTTCGCTCATATTTCGTTTCGGACGTTTCATTTTTTTTTTGTAAATTCGGCTTTTTTGTGAATTTCCTGACAGAGTAGCTGATTGCAGTTGCGTAACGGCACGCACCTGGTATCGTACGCAACGATTGCAATCAGCTGTTCTGTTATCGCATTCACCATAAAAGCGGGACTCATCAAAAATGTAGTGTCTTTTGGTTTTGTTTTGAACACGTTAGGTATATCGATATCGATACGTTAAAATATTTATCTTAACCTATTTTTGACGGCTGTACCCATATAGGTACACTACTAATTACTACCCCTCCCGCCATCTATCAAGAACTGGATGAAACTTTCTGGATGAAAAGGGTTTCTAAGAGTGCACTCAACTATTTTGGGCATAGAAATCTACATAAAATTTTTAGTAGATTGTTTTAATCGTGAGTTTTTTAATACCGCCGTAGACTTCAAGGATTTCCAAATAGTCAGTCAAAACTCCAGTTCCTCGGTAGCTCAGGTGGTAGAGCATTAAACTGGTATTCTAGAGGTCCCGGGTTCAAATCCTGGTCGAGGAAAAACTTTTTTCCGATTTATTCTCTCACCCTTTGCCCTCTACGGCACAAATCTTTTCTGTATAAAATTATTTTATTGTTGCAAAATAGCTTCCAATGTTTTTGATGACCTGAAATTGACGTATGGCTACTACAACTTCCTTTCAGGTGCTTTAGATGGTTTGGAGGAAGACGATGATCTGGTTATTTTATCGCCTGATGTTGACAGTCTAACAGATGAGGATGAGTTTAATGAAAATGAAATCGTCCCCTCCAGCTTCCAAATGATGTGGCCGGACGGGTCGAAGTGATCAAGAATGTCAATGTGAATGATGAGCATTGGAATAGCAGTGATGACGAGCCAGTTAGTAATTTGAAGAAACGGTAGAAAGCTCAATGTAAGAAAGAAAAACTGGTCTGCAATTGGAATAAATCTGAAGCTGTGTACAAAAAATGGAATAATGGCGATGTTTTTGTCGCATACCCACAACAAAAAGAGTCTATGATGATGGTTTTCTTTCCTTTTGAGAAGTTTATCAACGATTCTTCTATTGAATATATCGTCGAACAAACAATGTTGTATGCTAACCAACAAAATCGCCATGAGTTTAGTATTACCCAAGAGGAAATCAGAACATTTATGGCAATTCTCTTTCTATTTGGTGTTACCACCAACTACCGCAGGAAAGGATGTATTGGAGTACCGAGGAGGATTTGGGCCTAGATTTGATATCTGCAGCTATGTCTAGAAAAAAGTACCATCAAATAAAACAAAATATTCAAGATGTTTAAACTTCGACCCCTTATGAACATTTTAAATGAAAAATTTAAACAATGGAGTATTCTGCATACGTATTTATCGATTGATGAAGCCATGGGGTTCGCTATTTTGGACGTCATTCAGCAAAGCAGTTCATAAGGAGAAACCAGTGAGATTTGGCTATAAAAATTGGGTCTTGTCTAGCTCTGATGGTTTTTGCTATCACTTTGATACATACTGTGGAAAAAGCAACATGGAGAACGTAACCGATACTTTGGGAGGAAATGTAGTTCTAAACCTTTTGAAGAATGTACAAAATCATTCAAGGCATGTCGTTTTCTTTGACAACTACTTTTCTACCCTGAATTTGATGTCGACTCCGAGTAAAAAGGGTTTTACAGCGACTGCGACAATTATTATCAAGTTGATACAATAAACGAATTACTAGTAGGGCGTTGGGTTGATAATAATGTTGTAAACATGACAAATGACAAATTACGACAATATTCAATCATTACAAAAAGTAAAAAGACTGTCAAAAAAAGACAAGCAGAGCACTGAAATGCCACAACCGCAACTTTATAAAAATTACAACAAGCGAATGGGTGTGGTTGATCCAACTGATCAATCTGTAAATACCTATCGTATTGGAATTCGTGGAAAAAAGTGGTGGTGGGTTCTTTTTACCTACATGTTGGACTTGGCAATGACAAACTCTTGGAGACTTTATCTTTTGGGTACCCGTAAAAAATATCGCAGTTGGAATTCACAAGGTATATCGTTAAGACATTATTTGCTTAGAGCCAATAAAAAATTACGCAAAAGGCAGTCATCATTACCTGACAGTCTTCGTTTAGACAATACTGGACATTTTCCACAAAGGATGGAAAAGCCCCTACGGTGTGTTGTATGCCAATCTCGTGGACACGCAAAAAATTTCGAAATACGTTGTGCGTTGAAAAACATTTTTGAGTTATATCATACCAAATAAATTTGTATCTTCCTAATGTACCTGTTCAGGTAGACCATTTTTTAAAAAATAAGGTGAAATTCTCTTTTTTGTAAAAAAAATTGTTATTTTGTCAATAAAGTCAACGTTTTTTCACAAAAATAATGGTTTTTTGTTTTTCTTCATTTTTGGGCGAAAATGGGTTAAGTGTTTATTTAAAAACTCGAAGTTACGTAACGGGGCGCCAAATATGTTGGTAACCATTATTTTCCTGGACAGCGCGCCTACACAAGAAAATTTATGTGGTCATATTTTTAAATGTTATCTAGCCGGACAACCGTATCTAAATATCTTAATAACAACGATAAAAGAGCAATTTACGTCCATGCAAAACAGCAATTGTAATAACGATAATATTTGATGGCAATAATAATATTGAACGAGTCCTAGCCCAATAAAATCTGACATAAGACTCGTTTTGGCCAATCAAAAGGAGTTTAATTGCATTTTTCGGACAATAAGGACTAACCATATGAGGCGTACAAGTTGATTTTACCACTCCCCCTTCCTATCTTGATTAATATGGGAGCTAAAAAAAATAATTGGAAAAACTGATTTCGAGCAAATTTTTATGTTTTCCGACTAACGTTAAGAAAACAAAAATACACTCAAGCAGTTTTCAAAGCAAAAAACCTATGGGTTCAATAACTTCCCCATCTCTTGTGTATAGTGTATAGTTATACCCATTTGTAATGATAACTTATGTTATTGATTGACACACACGAGAACGGAAAAAAAATGGTCAATGATCAGACACCAACTTTTTCTAAAAATTTGTTGTATTAAACAAAAGATAATGATGTCATTACAAATGTTGAAACCAGTCAGCTGATAATTTTCAAATATATAACAACAAAATACACAAAAAAAAATCGCAGCGATTTTATCGCGTGAAAACATGGTCTAACAGATTTTAGATAAAATATAAGTCGCTTAAAATATGTTTTTGTTAAATAACCTGTTTTTAATTTGGTCCCCTCAACAGTCCACTGTGATTTTTGCATCGCCAACAATTCAGATATTCCGTGATTTTAGGTTTACTTTGGTTTTTTATTAAGGAATTATCAGATCGCTTAACTTGACACTAATATGTCTAATGACAGGTACGCAAGCGCAGTTAATAAGGTAGAGTTTCCGCTCTGTAAAAAGAGTGTTTAAATTATGTTTTAAGTTTTGCCCGAACTTAGGTTTTAGATAGCAAGCAAGCAAGAAGAGCGCCATCTCATAACAGATGGGTAAAGTGCCTAAAATATGTAGTAGTTGTGCGTAGTTATCAAAAATAGTGCCAACTTTATTAAAGTCAGTCTATAATGTGCCGATAAGTCCCTATTCTCCACAGAAATAGTTCTAAAAATTTATTCTTACAGTTTTATGGTGGTTTATTATTGTTTGCGCTCAATTTCTATCGTTTGATTGATGTCAGTACAGGGAAAAGTTGTTAAAAATAAAATAATATTTTTCCTATTTTTATGTTTTGCTCTTAGCTTAGTTACAGTGTTGCCAATTCTAATTTCAAAATAGTGCCGACTTAGCCTATGCCAATTCGACTTAAGCATTCCGATAATTCCTTATTCATTCTATTTAAATCATTGCACTTCGGGTACTAAATTTTTGATGCCTCTTACAATTATTTACCTTAAATACTCGAAGCCTTTTCTCTCTTTGTTTTTCCTGCATTCATAGCAAAGAAGCGATTCTTTTGCTTTCAATTGAAGTATCTTATTGCCGGGTGTATAGGTCAGCTTAGTGGAGCGTGCGATTTTGTGTATGGCTAAGATTTGTCTGCTTTGGAAAGTTATGTTCAGACGTTGTGTTTTTTTTTGTTTTCATGTTTATTTCTATAAAAATAATCCACAGGATCTTTAACCATAATAAAATTACATATTATAGCGGAGAACAAAAAAAACGCAACACCATGTATATGTATAATTATTTGAATGAAAATTATTTGCGTGCATACCTTTTTTCACAGATTCTTTCTATTCATTTTCAAAAACAACCAACACATAAAAGACCATTTCTGTAAATTTTAAATCATTTTTCTCGTAATTTTTTGTCTTTTTGGATTGCTTACAGTTTACTTAAAAAATAAAAATGCCAAGGGTTCGCGGTCGCCAACAATTTCATCATTTAAACGACTTCGAGAAGGACGCATCATGGGCATAAAAGAGACTGGTTTTGGTTTACGGGAAATTGCAAGAAGGGTTAATGCCAATCCATCAACAGTGTTAAGAGTTTGGAGAAGGTGGTTCAATGATGAGACTTATAGACGTCGTGCGGGTTCTGGACACCCTAGATTATCACAAGGTCGTGATTTACGGCATCTCAGACTTCTTGCCCTCAGAAATCGACGGGACAGGATACGCCAAGTAAGAGATGTTCTAGTTGCAGCTACAGGACGAGTGTTTTCAAGGATGACAGTTAATCGAAGATTGCTTGGTATGGGCCTGAGAGCTTACCGTCCACTTTTGGTGCTACCTTTGACCCCACAACATAAGGCTCGCCGCTTGGAGTGGTGCAGAGCTCGGCAAAACTGGAATGACGAATGGAATACCATAAGCTTCACCGACGAATCCAGGTTTTGATTAGGCGACCATGATGGACGCATGAGGGTTAGGCGATTTCGAGGTGAGAGACGAAATGTAGACTTTGCTGTTGAACGTGATACAGCCAGACAGTAAAGTATCATGATATAGGGTGCTATATGTTTAGGAAGCAAATCACGTCTAGTCCTCATCAACGGCAATCTGACTGTTCGGCGATATATCGATGAAGTGCTGCAGCCAGTTTTACATCCCTACCTACAAACTATCCCAAATGCGATCTTTGAACAAGCTAATGCCAGACCGCATATCGCTCGTGAAACAAATGACTTCTTACATGAACTTGGCCTAGAGACTTTGGAATAGCCAGCAAGATCGCCTAACTTGTCGCCCATCGAACACGTATGGGATATGATAAGGCGCAATCTTTGTCGATTACCACGTCCCCCTGGAAAGTTAGATGAACTCTGGCATGCCGTAAGGAGGATTTGGATGAGTGTTCCTCAATATGATATACAGACCGCTTCAAGCTACTGCGAACATAGAGCGGAAAAAGTCTAATTTGCCAGTGTACGTACATGCAGAGACACCGCACGCCTATCAGTGAAGCAACCAACACTCAGGCTTCCGATCGCCATTCGCTGCCGTTCGCCGCCTTTCGCCTTGTATTTAGTACGCATCTAACCACGGTGCTGTGTGGGGCGTAGTCAATGAAACCGGAATTTGGTCAATAAATACGCAAATTTTTATAACGTAATTTTCTTATTTTTTGTCACTGATAAATAAGAGCGTTTTATTGTCAACTGCTCAGATTTATCAGTGACGACGTGTTACAATGAAAATAATAAGAAGAAACAAAATAAAAGCAAGTACTCAAAATAAAATAATACATTCTAAAAACCAAAAAGATTCTCCCAGTCAAAAAAAAATTAAAGCAAATGTTCGAAAAGTCCTCCTTGCTCGGCTAGACAATATCCGAGCCTACTATAAAAACCCCTTCTAACGTTTCCAAGCATGTTAGGGGTGATAATTTGAAAAGCTTCTTCAAAAACAGATAGAAGTCATTAGGAGCAAGATCGGGAGATCGAGCTGGCCATAAAATAGTTCCCCGTGTACTTATAACCCGATTAGGAAATACATTATCAAGATATTCCCTAACAAGGCCAACATTGTGAGCGGAACAACCATCTTGTTAACTATGTTTCACCAAATCTTACACCTAACAACTGCCTAGCAGTTGGAATAATGTGCTGCTGCAGTAGATCCAAGTATCTAGGACCATTCAAATTGCAATTGCCGTTAATAAAAAATGGCCCAATTACGTGTTCCCCTACAATACCCCCCCCCCCCCCAAACATTTAGTTTTTGGGGATACTGTGTTCTTACGTCAAAATACAAATGCAAATTTTCCCTCGACCAATATCGAACGTGTGTTGGGTTATGACGATTTGACCATTTGACCATCTGCACTTTTTCGGCAACTTCGTAGACATCCATTTTTAGTTTTAAAAATGTATTATTTTAATTAAGAACTTACCCATCTGTTTCTCGAGCAAGGCAGAAATAAAACAAAATAATAAAAACAAAATGAATTTCCAAAAGATAACACTGCAGCGTGCTTCGAATCCACCTTGGTCGTACGGCACGGAGAGTAAATTGGACTTGATTCCCCCTATGTTCGTAGTAGCTTGAAGCGGTCTGTAGACCATCTTATTTTGTCAATGCCCAATAGAACAAACGAGTGCATAAATAACCATGGAGGAGCCACTCATTATTAATGTTTTGATGATTATCATGGAGGAATTTGGAACTTCTTGGCAATGTAATCAATTACTAAGAGCATCCTAATGTATTGATATATAAATAAATTAATTTAAAAATATTTATCTTTTCTGGTGTTTCATTTTTTTTGTTCTCCAGTATTTGTGTTAAAAGAAAAATAAAATACAAACTAAAAAATCCCTATGTTGAATCAGAATTCATCTTTATAAGACCATTTCTCACAAAAATTTTCGTGGGTAATTTTGATGCACTTGTTTGATTTTTTGCCGAATAAGCTAAATTTTTTTCTAAGGCCACCAATTCGAAATATTCAAACATACCTTAGAAATAAATTTTAGCTTATTCGGCAAAAAAACAAAAAAGTGCTCGGAGCCGTGTTTTAGTTTTTACAAATTGTGCCTCCAATTCAATTCAATTCTGATCTTTATTTGGCGCCAAAAGTGTGGATATCAAAGAAACGGGTCATTTTGAATGTTCGTTGCTTAAATACTTCATTGACATCTTCGACACTCACTTGTCAGATGAATTGACTATTGCAGTGAGATTTACTAAGATCTAAATAGTACCCCCTACAGATCTTAATGTTTACACCTGTGTGGGGGATACTAAATTTAAAAACCAATTTTCAAAAAACACTTACCCATATTTTGTATTGTTATTGCAAAATACCACTGAAAAATTGATTTTTTTCTCAAAATACACCATATTTTAGGAGAAAATGCCCTAAAACGAATTTCTTTTGACAGATTTCAAAATGGCAAATGGTGAATACTTCAAATATTTGACACATATTAACTTCATTATTTAAGTTTGAGGTTATAAAGTTTGTGATTTTTTAGACCACCTCAGGGGGGTGGTTTAAATTTATAGCCCCCGGAAAGGATTGTTTTATGGCATTTGGTAATAAGTTATTTTATAATGTCCCTAAGTAACCGTTTTTACAAGGATTAATTTACCTTATTTAATATCCCAAGTTGTTCATTACCCAATAAAACTCCTCCTATTTTGTCCAGAAAAACGACATACTTTGAACCCGTTTTCAGCAAAAAAAATATATTTATGAGAGCACTACGAGGCAAAACAAACATAAGTGGAGGTCACTGATTAGGCACGAAAAATATACCAAACAAAAAACTCACCCAAAACAACTATATTAATTTATTTACAAACTGAAACATTGAGGTTATCTTAAAGCTCAGTCAAAAAAACTTTTCTTACATACATTTCAAAGCCGTAGCTTTTATCAGTAGAGGTTGGTGCAAGTCAAGGTGCAAGCAGAGTTAAAAGATCCGAACTCGCTGTTTGTGATTGAACGCAGCGCTAATATTTTTAAACTGACATTTCGACAGTGACAGAAATGTAAAAAAAACTTGCGTTAATACATTTCATAAATAAAAACACCTTTTAAATAAATACAAAATTAATCTACTCTTTATTTTATTATTACCCATCTAAATCGATGTGTGACATCAAGTATTATTTGGAAAAATTAATTAACAAGAATAAGTTTTTACTATTTAAGTGTTTACTATTTAAACCCTGCGTGGGTTTCAATTTTTTAATTTTCTTTTCTTCTAAATTGAAAATGTCCTCTTAAATTCAACAAAAGATTGTGTTAAGAGGAATATTCAATAAACAAATTTATTAAAATTCTTCTTATAAATCAAGCTATGTCCAAAACTCAAGGAGGGTTGGTTTAAAATGCTCAAAACCAAAAATTTCACTTAAACTTTGGACCGTTCTAAAATAGACTAAACTTTTTTAGTAAATCGCACCGTTGGTGTTCACATGTCATCTTTTTAGGAACAACTAACTTCACTCCTGTAATATTCGTTAGGTGCAGAGGTACTACTTCTAAATTCTTGTACAATACTCTTGCCACAAGCATTTCCCTCGGAGTATTCTCAACGTTCGACATTTCCTGAGTTAAGGTCAGTGACAGAAAAAAAAGATTCTCTACTCTTAACACCCAAAACTTGTTATTTAAATTTTCACCAAGAGAAAAACCTGGCGAGAAAAAAGTAATAAAAAAAGACGAAGGCGAGGGCGAAACCGTTATCTGAAGCTAATTAAAGAAGTTTTTCTCTTTCTGGAAATTCAGTCACAGTCAGTCTATTAAAGTAGAGGCATAGCTCATCGGAGAGCTGTTGTACAGTTTTTTTCAAATCTAATTAGACCACTCTTTTGACAATGTCATTGATAGTTCAAGGCGCTATATTAAATTTGGTCCGAAAAAGTTAACATTAACAGTATACTTAATACAATATGTACGAATATCAGGTACCTAGGTAACAATTCAAAAAATTCGAAAAAAACAAGTTTTTTTGGTTCTAAAGAAACCACAATTTAATATTATGTTTCTTCCTTATCTTTTATATAGGCACTGTGTTGAGTGTACAAACAGAGTCGGCGCTAGGGGCGGGCCCCGGGGCGGCAAACTTACGGGGCGGCTAGTCATATTATTTGTGTGTTTTCATCTTTTCGATCCCAGAACAATTTGAACTAAAAGCCCAAATCATAAATAAAAAATTCTACATTTTGATTAACAAATCAAAACTTCAACGTTCTGCACTGTTAATTTTGTGGTTCACGTTTTATTCATTCTACTACAAACATGAGGTTATCTCTTTTAAATTGTATAGTTTTCTAAATATAACAGACTTTAAATGAAGTCATTTTTAAGTTTTAGATGCCGTTTCGTTGAACAAAAAAGCTTAATAATGAAGTTTCCCAGGCATCGGTGCTGGGATCTTTGTTTTACCTAATATGTCATTGACTCACCATATATTTTTATATAATATTTGAAGGGATCACAGCGTCGATCCTGGAGGAATTTGAAGTTAGCAGATGGTGTACTAAAAAAAATTTAATTTTCAATTTGGAAAAAATGTTATGGTTAATTTTCGCAGTTCCGTTCATAAATCTGCGCTACCATAAAATAATATGATCATATCAGAAAAAAACAAATATATAAGTATTACTCTTGATCACTTTTTAGATTGGAAAATTCAAAATGATTATATATGTAAAAAACTCAATAAAAGGTTTTTTGCGATATTGAGAATTCGAGATGTACACTATCGGCATCATAAAAGTGGTACACAATACTTTTTGTTGTAATACCTTGGTCTATTTTTGCAAACAAAGTCACCCATTATTGTATTTTTCTTAAACTGTCAAAGTATTTCATTCTGTATTTCAATCTGACAAATAAATAAAAAATGCCTCTACAAATTTCTTTATTTGATAAAGCCCAACTCCTGGCAAAACTACAACTAGGATGGTCAATTAGGGACGTGGCTAGACATTATGGACGCAGTAAAACCACGATTATAAAAATTAAAAACCGATGGGAAGAAGATCAGAAAATAGAGAGAAAACAAGGGACTGGTTTATTGAAAGTTTCAACTTATGAACAAGATTATGATTATGAAGATATGATGATTATGATGATTATGATTATCGCTTTTATGAAAAAAATGCAAAGAGATTAACCCAATTTCCAGGATTTGTAAGAGTGGCACGAAATCGCGTAGAGCTCTAATTTAAGATGTCAGGCCAGGTTACTTTTGCCCTTAATTACTCTCTAAAGGAACCAGAGTTTTGGCGAAAGGTAATATTTTCCGATGAAAAAGTTTTCCAGTCCTGTAGTGACAAAAAACAAATTCGGGTGTATCGTCCGCCAAGAACGCGCTATGAGATCGCGCTGGAAGATTTTCGGTAAATATGTGGGGTTGGATTTCTGCTAGAGGTCATGGTGCTCTATTTCGAATCAATGGAAGCACAGCTTTACGTGGACATTTTAGAGCCATTGGACATTTTTTCCAGCCGTCACAGAACTTTATCAAGACCGGTTTATTTTTCAACAAGACAACTACCCTTCTCATACGGCCAGAATTTGCCAAACTTGGTTTCGGGAGCAAAATATTGAAGTTCTTCCTTGACCTGCGAAAACCCCAGACGCCAATTCTATGAAAAATATCTGGGGTTTAATTTCAAAAAAGCTGGAAAGCCTTAATATTGTGCAGGGAAATCAACATCACTTGGTCCAGTTAATAGTCTATGCTTATGAAGAATTGATTGGTGAAAATGAAAACCTTTTTGAAATTTAGGCTGATTCTCTACCAAGAAGGTTAAACGGTATAATTGAGGTGAATGGCGCAATGACTAGATATTAAAATTTATATACCTAATAATTTGTTTTTATTGTTTTATAATTTTCGATACAGTGGTGTTTTTTAATTTTTGTTACAGTTGTTTTATGCGTTAGCGTATTATTGTAATATAAAAATTATTTTTCAAAGCAATCTTTAATGTCAATATTTTCACATTTTAGTACCAGTCTGTCACAAAATATAATCCGGTAGTTAACCATACAATTTAAAAAATATCTATGTTTATCACGTACCACTTTTATGATGCCGATAGTGTACTTGACCAATCAACAATAATTACTTTGTATTATTCTATGTTTTATTGCCATTTTAGATTATATTGTGGGGATATAGGTCGAATTCAGAGCGCGCTATCTCTCAAAGACGAGTTACTAGATTAATTTTCAATATGAAAAACAGAGATAGTTGTAGGTTAGTACATACAGAACATACAATAATTGACTTTTTCTTCGATATATATTTACAAACTGGTTCGACATATAATATATATCATAGTATAATAGTCGGTCTGTAGATCTGTTGACAATTGACACGCAGTCACGCAAAATCTTAAAACCTTTGAAAGTTTACCATATTACGTTGGTAAAAAGCTTTTTAATAAATTACCTCAAACTATAAGAAATAAAAATTACAACAGTTTTAAAGGTGATATCAAATTAAAAAAAGGGTACTCTTTAAAACATTTTCAAGTGTTTAGTCCAAATATTGTTTTGTTAGATTTTATTGACTTCTTTTTACTTTAGGTTGTAAGTTTGCATTTGAGCATTATTCCTCTCTTAGATTTAAGTTTATTAAGTGTATATTCATATTCTGTATGACCAATGTACCAATAAAATTACTTTACTTTAATAATAAAAGAAATAAATATTACAACGGTTTTAAAGGTGATATCAAATTAAAAAAGGGTACTATTTAAAACACTTTCAAGTGTTTAGTCCAAATATTGTTTTGTTAGACTTTATTCACTTCCTTTTACTTTAGGTTGTAAGTTTGCACTTGAGCATTTTTCCTCTCTTATATTTAAGTTTATGAAGTGTATATTCATATTCTGTATGACCAATGTACTACTCTGTACTTTACTACTAGCGCCGGCCTTGGTACAACACACTAATTTTTAAAGTGTACCTATTCCTACATGTTAAATTTGTGTTAAATGTTTAAATGGTATTAAAGACAATTTGTTTAGCTTTTTAAAAGGTTTTAAAATTAATATCAATTTAAAACAAAACAATTCTGAAGAAAAGAGGTCTTATAGAATGTAGATTATACAGGGTGTCTTAATTGTCATGGGCCACTATTGCTATCTCGGTAACTATAAGAACTACAAGGTTGGTCAAATTGAAAATCTTGTTTCAGATTTTAAAAAAATATATTTTATCCCGAGATATGGAGGTTTTTCGAAAAATTGCTGAAATCTATTTTAACAAATATCTTAAAAAGTATAATTTTTACAAAAAATTTGTAAAGAAAAAATTTTTTGCATTTTTAACGTTCTTCAATTTGGTACTTTTTCAGAACATTTGCTTCGTCTAGTTTTCGAGATATTCGAGACATAAAGCTATTTGTAACTCATCGCGGTATACGTATCCGCATCAAGCGAGAACCAAGCACATTAACTGGTCAGAAACTTGTACCACGTTCGAAAAGTTGGGATGTGTTAGGTATCACGTATCGTTACGGTACACGTATCGTATCTCAGCACCTATTGCGTTCAGAAACACCTTAAATTAGCATATATCTACTCTTTTCGAACGTGGTACAAGTTTCTGACCAGTTAATGTGCTTGGTTCTCGCTTGATGCGGATACGTATACCGCGATGAGTTACAAATAGCTTTATGTCTCTATTAACATAAACTTACTTTTTTTAAATACGGACCTGTATTTTTTATTCCATTTTTTTGAAGATCTTTTTTTTCTGATTTTAACTATGTATCAATGTCCATATTTGTTTGAGGTTTAATGATAAAAAAATTAAATTTTAGTTTTATTGGGTTTAAAAAAAAATTGAGTCAGAGGTGGCTTAGACGACCGATAAAACAATTGCCTGTTTTAATAACATAAACAGACTGATGCATCGTCTAATGAAAAATAGTAGTTTTCACAACTAGTGGCTAAAATAGTGCTTTTTTTACAAGCGTTGGTTTAAATAACGAGCGCAGCGAGGTATTTAAAAACGCGAGTAAAAAAACACAGTTTAGCCGCGAGTTGTGAACACTATTTTTTTTAATACCTTTATCAGAAAATCCAAGAAAAACAGGAAAATTCCTTTAAAAATCGCGAACGTAAAACTGGTAAATGAAATAACAATCGTTTCCATAGCGTTGTGTCTTTTTACTCGGTGACGTTCATTGTTGCGCCATTTTAATCTTTGACAATTTGATATTTTGACGATGTTTTTAAAAGATTTTTTCGTAAATACTTGGTGAAAACTGGCGGAAATGATTTTTTCAATATTACTATTTTCCACTATTTCTCTTTAACTTTGGGTAAAAAACGGACCGAAATCTTTTTTTTGCACCCGTGATCAAAAAAAAAGTTTTTTTGCATCGGTAACCAAAACAGCCATGCTTTAGTTATCTGCAGACAGTTACTAAAATCATGTTTTTGATGAAGGTATTAAAAAAAAACTATTTATTAACTTTCAAATATAACTTTTTACCATTTAATTAAATTAAACTTATTTAACAGTATTTATTATTATTTTAACAAGTTTTTTAAAACTAAACTTTCAATTTTTCTCCAAATCTCTATTGATATTTGTTTCATCTTCCCCGTCCTCTGCCGGTTGCTCCCCGTTTGGAAGGATGTTCAAATGATACGTGCAACTCCGTACTCAATCCGTGTAGTAGCAAATTTCGCTCTAGCCTTGTAATTTAATTTTTCGATTTGGTACGCGCCTTTCGTGGTACCTATTTTGATACATTTCGGGCGCTCTTTCAGCATTTCGAAATGCTTTTGCGTAACAAAAAATTAAATCTACCTAAACCTTTTGAAAACGCTGCCATCTTGATTTAAACTTACCTTGACAGATGTATTATGCAACATAGGCTTTTATAAGCAATTGTTTATTTTTTCTTTCCAAGCCACCTTTGAAAAAACGGCAAAAGTGCGAAAAAACATAAATAACCATTTTTTGCCATTAAAATGCAAATAAATATGGACATGTGATACATCGTTAAAATCAGAAAAACAAAGTTCTTTAAGACAATGGATTAAAAAATACAGGGCCGTATTTAAAAAAGTAAGTTGATGTTAATATCTCGAAAACTAGACGTAGCAAATTTTCTTAAAAAATACCAAATTGAAGAACGTCAAAAATGCAAAAAATGTATCCTTTAAGAATATTTTGTAAAAATTATACTTTTATATTATAGTTTTCTGCATTTTTTCGAAAAACCCCTGTACCTCGGGATAGAATATTCATTTTTTAAATCTGTGTTGTGTGTTAACCTTGTAGTTCTTATAGTTACCGAGATAGCAATAGTGGCCCATGGCAATTAAGACACCCTGTATAGTTTATTTTAAAACAAAATAAATTTATTTTTTACAAGTATTGGGTTTCCTTATCTTTTGAGACGACAAAAATGTTATGCCTTCTAGTTTTTAAGGTAAGGAAGAATTTTCAAAAATTAAGAATAATTGCTTTTATATAGAAAGAGATATTTGGATTTTATAAAAACCTGTTTATAAAAATATAATTTAATATTTTCTTCAAAACTTAGGAAATAATAATACTTCATTTAAAAATTTACACCAAACATGGTGCCATACAGAAACAGAAAGTAGGTAATACTAGTTTTTAAAAAATAACGAAAAAGAGCGTTTCCGGAATTTTTTTAAAAATTGCTGTATGTAGCTGTACATAAATGAAAATTTACCTATTTATGGAGGCCTATCCACATTACCTATCATGTTCTGTTTCTACTGTTGTTGGCTAAAATTAAAAAATATAAAATTACTTTCATTATTTGGTGATTCTGCTGTTTCTAAAAGTTGATATAGACTTACCACTTTTTTTTGCATCTATTTTTGCGAGAAAAGTGGAAAACTTTGGTCGCTGTGGTAAAATTAAATTCAGCGCTCTGCACCCGCTCGTTTCTAAGACATTTAACAATCTTATTTAAGTTAACAAGCGTTTATTTGTCCCGGAAGAGGTCAACAGGGTTGAATTTAAGTTTAAAAAACGGTTTAGTTCTATAGGGTGGATTAAAACTTATTCAAAAAGATAACGATGTTTTTTCGATTTTCTAAATATAGGCACAGAAATATTATTTCACATTAATAAGTAAGCTTATCCACGAACAATTAGTAATACTACGGTAACACATTTATTTTTTTCGAAAAGCGTTCATAAAAATATTACCGAGCAGGTTACCCACGGTGTGCTTGTTAATTCAATAGCCATTTGTTTCTTCTTTTAATTTCAACGATCAGAAAATGATCCTTTTTCCAAAAAAAAATACTCAGCGACTTGCATGTAGGCTTAGATAAATTCAGACGCTTGCGTTTCAAACTTCATCTTCATGTGTAATGACGTTCATTATATATATTATTCATATTTTATGAAATCGTCCCCCATAAAAGTTTGCTTACCAACTCCTAATGTACTGATGTTTTTCTTTCAAAACAGGAACTTACCTAAAACAATAGTTTATAGTTAGTAAAGCGTAAATATACGTAAATTGTATGCATTTAGTAGAATAACCAATACCGTTCTAAACTAAAAAGCCAGTTAACTCCTACCTCTTCAGTGCCCTTTAGCCTATTGTCGCCGCCATTTTTATAACCAAATTGACAGGTAAAACATGGATTTTTCTGTCAGTCTGGTGTGAATATATGACCGCTATAGTAGGCTAAAGTGTACTAAATCGAAAAAGAGTTAACTGGCTTTTTAGTTGAGAAGGTGTTGGTATAACCAACATCTAAAAATTTTATTTTGTCATTTGACTTGGCCCAAAAGTGTATCTCAAATTACCTGGAAACGTCAAAATACATATTTCAAAATTTCAAATTAATAACCCTTTAAAACCCATTAGAGTCTATTTGTGATCTTAAACCCCAGAGACATAATTCTTTTTATATTTTACATTTCTTGTCGTAGTTTCAAAAATATTAAAATTAGCAAAACCTATGGGATTCCATATTCTCCGGTTTGGGTTAGGTTGGGTTGGGTAGCTTTTTAGTTCTTTTTTAACTACTGATACGGCACCCATAAGGTCACTATGATGGGCGGTTTCACAAAGCCCGCAATTTTTTGACATGTCCGATTTTAAAAATCTGTTAAAATAAGAAATGAATAGGATTTTTAAAACTCTAAGATTTGTGTCTCCATCTATAGTATCACTGGAATGTTTTAGTAGTATTTTTATTTATAGTGTGATTATTTATACTCTTTTTGAGAGTACAATACTTTTCAAAACTTTGTTTTCTGTACTCTATTACATTAGAAATGTACTCTTTTTTCGCATACACTGAGAAAAATGATGGAGACCCAGCCGTGTTTCCAATAGAGGACAGCCCAGACCTTTGGACTGTGAGAACCAAGTCCAAGGGATTGCAGGGAAACACGGTTTGTGTGTTTTGGTAATCCAAAATATGCATAAATATCGAATGAATTTTTTTGGACATTGGGCTACCAGAACTCAAAATCTAGGTTGTGGTGACTCATGATCTGGGCTGCCTTTGGGCTACCAGAACTCAGCATCTGGGTTGTGGTAACTCATGATCTGGGCTAGAAGAACCCTGCTTTCGGGGTACCAAAACCCAGCGCCAGGGCTGGAAGAACTCTACCTTTGGTCAACCAGAATTTACCATCTGGGTTGTAGTACAGTCAGTTGGGTAACTTTGAACCATTATGGATAACTTTTAGGCACTTGAAAAATTCAGTTAAGACACATGACAACTTCCAACATATAATTTTTCAAGTTGCTCAAAGTTACCCATAGTGGTTCAAAGGGTAAATGACTGTAATAATATTTGGAAGAAAAAAAAATAAACTTATTTTTATTTTTTATTTTATTTTTATAAGAAACTCAAGGTTAAAAATTTTTTAGTAGACGAAATAAATCCGAATGCAGCACGAACGCTACTAGAGATAAAAAAATACCGTCAACTACGGAGCTTAAAAATGTGGTTCGTGGTTTTCTCGAAAAACAGATTTTGTGATTTAAAAATAAAACAAAAATCTCAAGTATCCCTTGCTGACTGTAAAGTATATGAATAAAAGCTAAGTATACAGCGCTGACCATTATAAACAAGTATAGAATTTTTCACTCTTGATCTAAGATTAAAAGGGCATTCAAAAGGAATCATCACTTTTCTGACAAATTTGATATTAGAATACTTAGGTTTTGTACATGTATTTTGTTACTTTAAATGAAATACCCTGTTTCGCTAAGAAGGATATATTCTTGCCAACAATGCTGAAAAACTCAAAAACTAAACGAGATTTTTAACACGTTTTTGCCAACTTTTAGCGAAACAACTTTCCCCGAAATTTTCTATATCATATTGTAACTTTGCTAATATTTTATTAATCACAGTGGTGGTCACAAGGGCCGCAGCCTAGCTTAACCCATTTTTTAAAAATATTTTCTAAAAACATTTTTGCAAAATTTTTATCTTATATTTCAAAAAAATTGATTGTTACAATTTTAATTTATTTTTAAGCAGTTTTCCCCGATTAGGCTACAATCACGATTAGAGAGTGTTTAGAATGTGGTGTTTTATATTGAAACTTTGTTAGTCAAGACTCATTCCAAAATCCGATTAAAATATCATGATTAAAGCGTAATCGGAGAATTTTCACGTTGGTGGATATGAACAATTAAAACATATTAAAAATTATATATTTATCATAAAGAAAAACGACTGGATCACACATCAATCCGGCTCTCCTTAACAGCTTACCCAACGCACTTATTTTTAAATATTTCACAAAAACATTGAAGGGATCAAAATTGAAAAAAAAATGTTCTGCTTACACATCAAAAAAGTATGCCTGCAGCACTATAGCATCATTGATTGTTAAAATTTTGATGTAGTTTTAAGGAACAATTAAAACGTGGAAAAAGGCATTAATTTAGCATAGCATAAAAAAATCTAAAATTAAAATTAAATGCCAGGATAAGCCTCTTTGCTTTAAGATCCCTCCCTATTTAAAGAAGCGGCGACCGCCCCTGTTAATTATTGTACTTGCTCTAAAAAAATTATGGTCCACTAATTTATACAAAAAATATATATGTCAACAATATAAAAACCAAAAAAACGGAATTTCATTTACCTAACTTTTCTTCTTGCCTCTTTGTGCACTGAGCTCTTTTAAGGAACTAAAGCATACTTGTTGACGCTCGTTCCTTGGTGAGTACTATAATCTATGGGTCTAGGCAATTAGTCGCCTCTATAACCAGTGACCAAGAGCAACCTCCAAGTCCTCCGAGTACGATTTGGAGTAAAATTAGTTTTTCTGTTCTGTCTATTTTAAACCCAAATAAAAAGTTAAAACCTGAAAGCAATCGGAAAGTTGACAGACTTTTATTGATCATTTATCCTTGTGTTAAAACTCTAGAATTTAATGGGCAAATTATCCTGGCCTGTTTTTATCCCACACATTCTAATTTAGCTTCTCTGGATTTTTATGCCGCCAGTAAAAACACCTGCTGCACCCTTTTAATAAGACCTCCAGACCCTTTTGCGGATTTTGTACGAGGTTTACGTCTCAAAAAGTTCATTCTTTCGAAATTTACGTTAATTGAAAGCGTAAAGTGACACAAGCCAGAAACGCGGGTGCCGTTTTTCCACAACATTTATTTAGATTTTAATAAAAACGTTTAAAGAGATTTTAAACAAAAAGGAAAAGGAAATTTTAGTTTCCTGTTTTAAAAAGTATATTTTATCTTTGTAGAGTAAGTAGGGGCAAGTAGATGACTTTTTTACCACCCCCCCCCCAGACGAAAGCGAAAATTTCACTGCCAAATAAAAAATATTAGCTCATTCCAGAGTTCATTAGTTCCAAGATATAAAAGTTTATTTTTTCAAAATGGTCAACTTTGAAGCTTCATAACTAGGAAACGAATAGTCTTATGGTAACCGAACTACTTTGCGTCGCAACTTTGAGTTCACCTCCTACAAATATATACTATCGGGAATTATATTTTGACACTGACTTTTATACTATGCTTGACTAAAATTTTAAAATAATGAGATCAAAAGATTATTGTGTTAAAAATATTTTTTTTTGAAGGACTAGATTTATGGGTTGAGGGCAATAAAAATAGTGTGGATTTAAAAAATTTTTTGTTAAAAAAATGTTATTATACAAACAACAAAAGTTTAAAAAGTAAAACGTTAATTTTTTTATTTTTTAGTATAAGTTTAAGAAGTTTTAAAATTGAATGTACAATAAAAATAGTGTGGATTTTAAATAATTTTTGTTAAAAAAAATGTTACTATACAACCAGCAAAAGTTTAAAGAGTTAAACGTTAAAATTTTTAATTTTTTAAGCTAGGTTCATACACAAATAAAAATAACAGAAGATAACATAAGATAAGAGAAAGTAAGAAATAAAATAGTTCACCTTAAGGGACTGCTTGATGGCGTTCATACAGACAGAAAAATAAGATAAGATAACATAACAGAAACGTTTTAACGTTTTAACGTTTTACTTTTTAAACTTTTGTTGTTTGTATAATAACATTTTTGTAACAAAAATTTTTTTAAATCCACACTATTTTTCATTCAATTTTAGAGCCCTGAAGAAGCAAATCAATTTTGCGAAACGTTGCCATTTCAAAAAAAAGACGTTTCATTAACAAGATCCCTCAACCCATAAATCTAGACCTTCAAAAAAAATTAAAAATAGGATCGTTAAACCATTCTACAAGTTTTAAAAATAATGTTTATATTACAATAATACTAACTAATGCATAAAATAACTGTAACTAAAATATAAAAATACAACTGTATTGTCTTGGTCGTGTTCCTCAGTTGAAACTTTCAATAAACCAGTCCCTTGCTTTCTTTTTATTGTGTGATATTTTTCTCATCGTTTTTTAATTTTCATAATCGTGGTTTTATTGCGTGCAGAATGTCTAGCCACGCTTCTAATGACCAACCTAGTTGCAGTTTTTCCAGAAGTTGAGCTATATCAAATATAGAAATTTTAAAAGGCATTTTTTTATTTACTTGTCAGAATGAAATCTAGAATGACATGCTATGACAGTTTTAAAAAAATACTATGATGACTGACTTTTTAAAAATAGACCAACAACAAAAAGTAGTGTGTACCACTTTTATGATGCCGGAAGTGTACATCCTCTGTTTCGCCACCTACCTGTAGGAATTTCCAACTAAAATATATTTTTTGTTTAAGGCATTGTTAGTTTGCCATTTGTCAACTACCCACAGTATTTAAAATAATTTTCCGATCTTGAGAACATTAGTACGATTTGGTTGACTTTTAAAAAAATTCCAACATGGCGAAATGGCGAAATATTTAGAGACTTTAGTCGTCCGTTATTTTCCATGGGAAGGAAGCGAAACAAAGCTTGCAGAATTGTAGGAAAAGAATCAAAGGTGCGACGCGAGCTAGTCCGGTTACTATGGGATTATTAGTTTCTGAGTTATGAAGCTTCAAAGTTGACCATTCTTAAAAACAAAACGCTTATATCTCGGGAACTAATAAACCGATAGTTTTAATAGGAACATTTTGTTGAAGAAAAATTAGCCATCTATAAGTTTTCGTAGATACATTTTTACACCCCCAAATCAGTTACAAATCGACTCCTAAGGATTGATTTTTTACCAAAAATAAAGAATAAATAGTTATCTGAGACCCTACAATTACTTAAGCCCCTCCCATCCCAGGAACAATTATTACGTACACCACTGTATAAAATATTTTCTTCTAACTCTTATTTAGGAAATATTACTTAATATAAATAATACGGATAGGTATTTTTACTGTGGTTTTTCTGTACTTTAAAACGGCTTTTTTCGTTTTGTTTTTAACTCCTTTTTAAACCCTTTCTCTGCCCACATTTTCCATGTTTGTGCATGCACAAACAGCAAGCAGGTTTGTTTGAATTTACAAAGCGATTTTTTAAAGATTTTTTGCGTTCTTTGACTTTAAAAAGCCCTGGAACAAACACAGAAGCCAGAAATAATTATAAAATGGTAAAATTTTAATTTTAGAGGACGTTCTACACATACATGTTTTCATAATATTATTTGAGGTTTGCAGGGAAGATTCGTATTTTATCCCTATAATGATTCTGGGGCGGTCAAAGCTTTTTTTGAAGGGGATAGGCGAGGTTTAGTAAGTGTTGGGTTGGATTAGTCTAGTCTTATTTCTAGATTTGTTTATGTGTTTTTTAATCAAATTATAATAAAAACACTAAAACCAATAATGTTATACCGCTGAGACCAGAAAATTTTCAAAAATTTTGATCTTGTTTACGTTTTTCGTGAATTTTTTTTTAAAAAAAGGTGGGTTGGGTAAGCTTTAAGGGGGGGGGGCATCCCCCGGTTCCCCTTTGTGACCGCCACTGTGACTGAGTAACTAAAAGAAATACATACATTTTTTAATTCGCGAACAACTCCCTACATGTACATAACTGCGCAAGGGGGACTGCCTGTTTTTAATTTTCTACAGAGTTCGGCACTAACCTTATTTATGATGAGCTTAAAATCAAACCCTAACGCCCACGTGTATACGTAAAAATTTAACAGGGTCAATATACTGCCTTTTGGAGTAAATTTCAATAATATTTAATATCTTTTAACTAAAAAACAACTATAGGTTGCGAGAAATAAGAAAATTTTTGGAGATAATGTACAATTTTTAAGAATTTGCCTTCACGTTTAGTATTTTGACGTACAGCAGCAAATTGCTCATATTTAGTTTTTTTACAATAAATGCATGTTTATTATATAGGTATCATCAACTTCGACAGCAAATAATTCTCTTTAAAATCGCATATTACACCGGACTAGTCCGGGCGGAAATCCGGAATGCAATTTCCGGCCGGGGATCAAACGCTTCGATTCCGCTGTGACGGACCCTAGTTTATTAACGAGAACGTCAATGCTACTTACTGTTCATTCCCAATTCTCCGGACCAATATGGCGGCGATTATTAAAACTAAAAATTGTCAGTGTCAAAAAATTGGTCGGATGGAATTTGAAAAGTGACACTTTTATGCAGAGATGAAAAGTTTGTAACCCGATCAGATTAAGGGCTAAGGATAAAAAGATAATTCAACCAGTGGCGGTCCCAGGGGGGACAGGGGGCGATTCCGCCCCCCTTTACTCCAGAAGAAAGAAGACAACAAAGATGCTGGTGGTAAGGGAAGTCTTTGGAGAAAAAAAACGAGAAATTGCAGAACGTTCCTTTAAAGACATTCTAGAAAAAGTATTATCGAATAGGTATCTATTTATAAACAAGTTTTGGAGAAAATCATTTCGGACATAAAATCAAGTTTCAGTAACGAGACTTTAAGAATTTTTGACCAGCACATATTCATCAATCAAGGCAAAATTAACTAATGTCATTTCCAAATACTATAAACTGTCTGATTAATATAAAACACAAATTCTTGAACTTTTAGTGGTAATATGGGTCAGCAGTAGGCAAAAGCTGAAATCAAAACATATTTATATGATAACGTTTTGGATATTTCTTAGGTGTTTGCCAGTAAGTAATGCTTCGTCGGAAAGAAGCTTCTCCTGCCTAAGAAGATTGAAAACATGTGTGGGGCTTAGCGTTGCTGCATATCAACAGGCATATTGAAATTGACATTGAGCGAGTTGACCAGTTTGCCCAAAAAAATCGAAAACGAACTTTTTTTGAGATAGGCATGTTATATTTGAGATATTGCAATATAAAAGTTAACGTTTCAACTTAAAAGGCTTTTTAGATCTCAAAAAAAAAGTATTTAGCTATTAGGTTTTGTTTGTTATCTATGTTTTTTATAACTGAAAAAATTATACGCAGTTACTCAAGTGCGGATTTCAGTAGAGAGGTAATTACCCCCCCCCCACCCTGCATTTTATTTTTTTACGAAAAAATTTACAAAATGAAAAGTAGGGCCTAAATAGCGGCGCAATGACACCTTTGATATTTACGGTATTCTTTAAATTTTGTGTTAAAAATGGCATTTGTAGTGTCATTTTCTTAAAAATTTTCACCTGCTGCGCTTTCAAACCATTGATATATTTACAGCTTTAGTTTAATTTTAAATATAAAAAATGCATTTTTTAGTGCAATTTCTTAAAAAATTTTGCCTGCGGCGCTATGATACCGTTGTTATATTTACGATTTTAGTTAAATTTGACTCAAATTTTCTCAAAAATTTTCGACGCGTTTAAACATTTTTTAGAATAAAAATGTATGAAATAAACAACTTAACATCTGAGTACCCCCCCCCCTAGATTTGAAGCCAAATCCGCGTAGTTACTAAGTTGTGTTTGCCTATATATATATTGATATCTTCCTCATCTAGTTTTTTTTTCGTATCGAAACCGCCCCCCCCCCTTACAACCGCCACTGCTTCAACCCAATGGTTTATTCGGCATGAGCATCATCGAAAAATTACAAATAATAGGGAGTTTTTGGGCCAGGGAAAATAAGATCAAATTTGACAGTAGTTAGGCTTATTTTTATCAAAGCTAAACATAATATTAAACAGATTTTTTTTGAGATTTTGGGCATTTAAAGATGACGCGCTGTCATCTGTCCAATAAAATTCATTTACCTGATGCTTGCGCGCTTTATTTCTTCTTCTGTTACACTTACTACGTTGATACACACCTAAAACCGCTTTTATATAAGGACGGTTGTAAATAAAATCGCTTTCTCCGAGGGTTTATACTTACTTCATTAAATGTCATTACATGTCAGTTTCAAAATAAAATAAATAAGAAGTCAACATATACTTGCGTGCGGTAAAGTGCGGTAAAGTGCACTTTACCGCACGGAAGATGTACTTTACCGCCTGAGTGCGGTTAAGAAACTTTACTGCACCCAAAAAAAAAACAAACAAAAATTTGTAATAAAAAAATACCAGAAAATCACTAAATAAGTATTGTAATTTTTGTAGGCACTCTAGTAGCTAAACGTCATACGTTGTTTAACTTGGTAATAGATATTTGCATTGTAGTCCGTGATTGTAGGTATCAAAGAATCAAGTATACCGGACTGTTAACAAACATCACATTTCGACAGATGTTGTTTTTCCCTTGGTAAAAAGTACATAAATGTGCGACGCTAACTTGCCTTTTATAAGATCTTCTTTTCGCTACAAAAATACAATTAAAAAATGAATAATTACGAGGAGGAAATAATTCCCGATGAAATTACAGAAGCTGCAAATTCGTCCAACTGATACCAGAAAAATCAAAATTTCAATATGAGAAAGAACTGGAAGTTTTTGACGAATGGTACAAAAGAAAGAGCGTTAATTCGCTAAAAGAGGAGTTATTTATGTCATATTTTACAGACCTATAAAAAAAATTACCTTCTTCATTGTGGTCAAAGTAACCAATGCTGAAGCTTACTTTAACGATAAAATAGAAGATTGATTTTGGAAAAAGGAAACAGAAAAATTTTTGACAGAGGCACCGAACGATGTGTATCTAATGTGCACTCCATTCCAAATTGCTGCGGACCAGTTTTTTGGTGCTGACAATGACAGAACAGTTCCATTTAGCCGCCATATTGAAATTGGTCAGGAGAATATGGAATAAAAAGTCTCCACAATTTTTGGTATCGCTGGCGCGTGTCGCCGAGAGAAACTTATGAGATAATATATAATATAATAAATATACACGATACAAAATCAAATGTCACACGGACGTTGGTTGTCTGTGATCCAGATAAAGAGAAAATAAGATACATCGACATCTTCAGAAAATTATAAGGTTCTACGAGCATCTAGTATACAATCGCTTCTTCTTTGGATATAAGGGAGGAAAATGTACCAAACTGTGCGTGGCTATCAACACTTTCGGGAAGATTACATCAAATATAGCTGGATACCTAGGCCCTACGCCTGTCAAACCCTGAAATGTATGGGAATTGCTGTCGGCGCTCATCCGCAACGCTTCTGGGCAAACTCGGGCAGTAACATCACCAATAGTAGACGAATCTTACAGAGGATTCGCTTGAAAAAGAAAAAAAAAGTCAAAAACCATTTTATTGGCAATCCAGCAACTCGCACGCAAACTCCACGACTCCGACAGTTCAAGGAAATAAATAATTTCCAATGCAGTAGTTACACAAGTTTCTCAGCTTATTCTTCCATTTCATTTTCAAAAAATAAAAAAAAATGTCCATATTTACTTTCCCGCAATCAAAAAAAAAACCTCTCGAAAGGAATAAACTCTAGGTTTGACACTTTTATAAAAAATATATTTAAAAAAATTAATAACCGTGAACAAAAAATTGTTAGAATTTTTTAATTAATTATTTTTTTTAGGGTATAAGACGCTAGTTGGTAAAATTTGGTACTTAACACATGCGTAAAGTGCCTTTACCGCCCTTGACGGCTTGCCCGAACTTCGCTTCGTGTCGGTCGTGCAACTGCCGTCGCGTGCGATATGCTATCACTTTCCACACTTGTTAGGTAATAGTAATTTACCTAGCAAGTGCAGCAAGTTATACTTTTCCGCACGCACCGGGGTTGCACGAACGACACGCCATCGGAGTTCGGGCAAGCCAAAAATACTTTCCGCACCCGTTAGGTACAACATTTTTCCTACAAGCGTGCGGAATATCAAAATATTTTGTCATTATTTTAGTTAAACCTAGAAGACTAAAAATTCAGAACTCAACTTTAACAAGTTTAAAAAATTAATGTTTATGCTAATTATTAATCACGGTAACATTGAAAGTACCAAGGCTCATGTTGCTTAATGCCATCGTCGACTTCAAGTCTTCCTGATTCATCACTGAGCAACAACTTGCTCGACCAACATAAAAAATTTTTTTTGCTCAACAGCGTGCGTTAAAATTTTTTTTTGCGCACAGCGCGCGTCGTGCAGAAATTTTTTTTCACGTAACTCACTCATTTCCGTACGAAAAGCGTTTTTCCGCAGCTCGTAGAAAAATATCTATTTTAAATGTTTAAACCGACTCTAAAATAAATCGCTTTAAAATAAAATCGATTTAGTGCTTAAAACGGTTTATTTTCAAACCGTCCTTTGATAAAAGCATATAAACAAGGTAACTGAACCCAAATTACAAAACGTTTTCGAAAATTTTCAAAAACATTGTCAAAATCAAAATGGCATATAAAAATTTTAGGTTATAGAAATAAGGACAAATTTCGTGTCTGATAAAGTACAGATAGATAAATGTTATTTTTGGTAGCCCAAAAAGTCCCTATTGAAGCGAAACTCAATGAACTTAGACGATCTTTAAAAGCCTTATTAAACACTGGCATTATTGCCAACTACCCTATTTATAAAGCGAATTGACTGCACCTCCTTTGTCTTTACAAATAAAAGAGTAAATGATAACAAATTTTCCTTCTGAAACAGGGAGTGTCAGAAAAAACTGCCTTTTCATGGACAAACGCAGTTTTTCCATTGCAGCACGTCGTATCCAAGACTCCAGCGGTAAGACAAATGATAATGGAAATTAGGCGAGGACAGCTTCTTATACAGTGACTTCAGGACTCATCCAGAAGCACTGCGTCCGATAAAAGCATAAACTAATAACATAACGTAACGTACTTTAAAATTTGCTATGTAATCTTATGGCGATGGCAGTTGAATTACATTTGTTTTTGAGTCAAGTTTAATTTTTTAGGCTCAATAAAAAAATAGTATTCGTAGACTCGTCAGTATGATCTGAAAAAAAGGAATCATGAAACGTTTTACGAATTCTTTTTTCAGACTTTTCATTATTATTTCATCTCCTATTCCATAAGGTAGTACCGTACTGACGAGCACGATTAGTGCGAAACTCGAATCTACTGTCTACTTTTTGAGGCAGTGCTCGCCATTCTTTCTTTTTTATATTTATTTCATAAGAACCCGCACTTTTTAAACTACTGATTCTCCAAAGTTTACGACTTTAAGTTTTTAAAAAAAGATAAGACTTGATATATATGTATGTATTCAATGTCAAAATTAAAATTTCGTAGAAATCCAAGTGACAGACTATTTCCAAACTGTACCTCTTTGAGTTTAAGGTCTTTTTGACTATAATTGAGGTATCATATTATTTTTCGGACTTCCCCCAAGAAAGGCACCAATTCCAGAAGTCCATAATTTTCTTATCGGTACTGTCAATCAGTCTCGCTCTTCCCTATATTTGGGCATGCGGCGGACGATAATACGTTGACAATTCTATCCAACCTGCTATTCAGCGTTTTTATGAATGGGAAAAATAGGGTGAATTGCGGTTTGCACTTTACAAGGGAAACGATTTCCATGAATCATTGTTAGTTTTTTAGGGATTTTTTTTGTTCTTCGTGGGTGCACCATTTGTAACTAATCATTCTCAAAGCATAAAAAGTAAAATTTATTTTTCAATCATCAGCCAAAAACTCCTTTTGTGTAACCCGCGCGAAATCTGATTTAAAAAAAAATCAATGTTTAAAAACTAAAGGCCTTTCATATTTCTGATAATAGTAGTTTATATAAAAAGCATGTTATGATGTTCATTAAACGCGAAGATAAAGTTTGAGATGCGAGCCGCAGGCGAGTGTCTTAATTTATCTGAGCGTTTAATGACCATAACACGCGAGTTAGTGTACTATACTTTATCTACGACCAATGAAAATGTCATGAATATCAGAAATTATTAAAAATATCAAACGCGAACACTCCTAAGTTAACAACCTTCATAACCCGAAGTTTCAATAACGTTCTGTCTAAAAAGTCAAAACAAATAAGGTTACTAAGGAACTTTTCATATATAGTGTAGGGGCATATGTCGATAATTTCTATCCCGTGGGATTTCCTATGAAGGAGTTTTGTGACTATGTGGTATTGATAGCTCTTTAGTCACACAATCAAGTGTTACCGGGTGTTTTGTTCGCATCCGTGTAGAAGGGGTTGATATGACGACATCTTTCAAGATGACGGCCAAAAATGATAAAAAATACAACTTTCGCAACCGGGGAATGATTATACCCGATTTCATATAATTCGAAGACCAGGATTCCAAAAAATTTACTTTCAAGGTCATCCGACCTTAAATGACAATGAATGAAAATCGCAAAAAACTAGATTTTTGCCATTTTCTCTTCAAAAAATCTTAATAATTCGACGTTTTGTCAGACCAACTTCAAATGTACCCTAAACTATTAAGCATGTATGCCAAATTGAGTCCTTAGAGTTTGATGCAGTTTGAAGCTTCATGACCTTGAAAAATACCCCAGCAAAATTAACAAATTGCAAAAATAACATACTAAAGGGCGCTATTCATCAATTATTAAAGCCAAGAGAACCAAATTGGGTAACAAAGATAAGAAGGTCAAATCCAACAATTTTGTTAAAAATTTTGTTTAGCTATGACGCGTTTCAATATGGCGGCTGATATCTCAAAATACAGACCCACAACCACATTTTATTTTATCCAATTACGTAAAAAAGTGAAAATAACAAGGTGGCCATCAATTCTTGTTGACTTATCTCTGCTTAATATGAAAAAAAAAATAGTTGATGCATGACCTTGATTGACCTTGAAAATACCATGTAAAATTTAAAAACCAGCTTTTTGTAGTGTTTTTTTACAATTAACAACTACGCAAAAACTTTAAGTGCCGAAGATGAAATTAACACCTTAGCCATAAATAAACACTTAATTTTAAACCTTTCTATCATTTTTTTTGATCTGGCGTCCCAGATGTTTATGCAATACCCCGGTAAAAATGACCTATATGCCTGTTGTTTTTACTTTCGGAACTGTGAATTTTATGTTCTACTTACTTGTCTAGTCAACAACAAAGTCATTTAAATTACCTATAAAAGAGTTAGCAGAAGTTAGATATACATTAACATATTCTGGACTAGGTGTTTTAAATGCCATTTAACAAAATAGCGGTCGAAAAATCATAAAAAAATACAATTTTTGCAACCGGTGCGTGATTATACTCGATTTCATATAACTCGAGGACGAGAATTCCCAAAAAATAACTTTCGAGGTCATCCGACCTCAAATGACCTTGAAAATTGCAAAAAAAAAAACGATTTTTGCCATTTCTCTCCATAATTTAAGGTTTTGTTACACCAACATTTGGAAAGCCAGATCAAGAAAAATGGTAGGGAGATTTAAAATAGAGTGTTTTTTTATGGCTACGATGTTAATTTCATCTCCGGCACTTAAAGTTTTTGCATAAAGGCAAATTGGAAAAAACACCACAAAAAGCGGGGTTTTCAATATTACATGGTATTTTCAAGGGCAATCGGGGTTATGCATCAAGTAAACTTTTTTTTTCATATTAATCGGAGATATGTCAACAAGAATTGATAGCTACCTTGTCATTTTTACTTTTTTACGAAACTGGATAAAATAAAATGTGGTTATAGGTCGCCATTTTCATATATCATCCGTCTTATTGAAACACGTCATAGCTGAACAAAAATTTTTTTAACAAAATTGTTGGACTTGACCTTCTCATTTTTGTTAACAAATTTGGTTCTCTTCGCTTGAATAGTTGATGAATAGCGCCCTTTATTATGTTATTTTTGCAATTTGATAATTTTACTGGGGTATTTTTCAAGATCATGAAACTTCAAACTGCATCACACTCTAAGGATCGAATTTGGCATACATGCCTAATAGTTTGAGGTACATTTGAAGTTGGTCTGACAAAACGTCGAATTATTAAGATTTTTTTAAGAGAAAATGGCAAAAATCTTGTTTTTTGGGATTTTCAAGGTCATTTAATGTCGGATGACCTTAAAAGTTAATTTTTTGGAATCCTCGCCCTCGAATTATATGGAGTCGAGTATAATCATGGCCTGGTTGCGAAAGTTGTATTTTTTATGATTTTTGGCCGCCATCTTGAAAGATGACGTTATATCAACCCCTTCTACACGGATGTGAACTAAACACCCGGTAACACTTGATTGTCACATAGTCACAAAACTCCTTCGTTAAAAATCCCACGGACTTACACATGCCCCTTCACTAATACCTTTTTAAAAACAAGAGGTTTTTTTTTAAATACGTAATATTTTTTTACGTTTATTGTCTTAAAAATATAGAAAAATAATTAACATTTTTGCGTCAATTTGTACTCTTATAAAATAAAGTTTCATCGCTTGTCACGCCATCTTGTGGTTTATGTCGAAGCTTTATTATTATCCTAGGACCGTAAATAAGACATTAAAATCATGTTGAGATGGTCGTAAATTAGTATTATTCGTAGGTCGTAGGTAAATAACTTTTGTTTACATGTTTTTAATTTGTTTAGGGGGTTCTCCCGTCACATGACTTCTTCCACAAAACGATCATACATTATCATCATTATTAATGATACATCGTTACTAAATTTGTCCAATCAAATTATAATAAAAGATAAAAAATTGTTAACAGCAATTTTTCCCAAATCCAATACAAGCTTATTATAATCCGCTTTGCCATTTTAACTCAAAAAACTGCTGTTAACTTTTTTACTTTTTCCCTTTACATAATTAAATGATTCTAAAAACACTATCGAACATAACGACCGTCACCATGGATTGACTGTGATGTGGATGTGCACTTCAATCTGTTCACTTTTAAGTAAATTGTTGGAACCTTTCCATATAGAATTATTTATTTTTATTTTTTTTTTTTTTTTTATTCTGACATAAATAATATTTTTTGTCATATTTTTACCAATAATCAACTGGATAATGTTAATTATTAATTTACGTGTTATTATTAAGTATGATACATGAAAGTTGAGCCCTTGGGTTTTAGTTTTTGGTCAATCCCGCGCGCGATCGCTATAAATCGTGCGATGGTAAACCCCCACTCTCCATAAGCGACGGAGAGAGTAGGCAGCTGAGCGCTCGAGGTGCCGGCTTCCTTACCATTTCTGACGCCAAATAAGGTAGGCCATTTTACTATTAATTTGGGGGCTCATCTCCGATTTTAGTGTTCTTTTTCTATTGCTTTTACTCTTATATTTTGTTATAAACATTAATTGTTTTACCCGCGATCCACTAAAAAGGATCCAGAAACTTGGTTTCTTTTCATTGGTCTTCGAACCGGTTTTAAATTTTTGAACCAAATATTAAAAAATTAAAATAATTATTTTTTAAATTACCTTAAAGGTTTTTGAAAATTGGTAAAAATAGAATTTAGAATTTCATTTAATTAAATGCAGAATGTATGTAGGAATATCCTTGCATAAAATAAAACGAGATTTAAAAGAAAATAGATAAGGAATTTATGTGTTAAACTTTTTTTTGATACATTCCAAATTTATTTTTAAACTGTTTTTTGGGTTTTATAGGTATTGATTGTGGTATTTGGTGGCTTATAGAGGACATATTTTATTAGATAATTTATTTTGCGGGTTAAAATTATTGTTTTTTTTCCTCGTTTTTAATATTTTAATAAAAAATACTTTGTGATAATGGCTGAAGGTACTATGGCAAGAACAAATAAACGAAGTGTTTTTATTAAAAGGATTAAGGAACTTTATGATGTGGCCTATAAGGCCACAGCTGACCCTGACAAAATAAAGGATTTCAAAATTCGATATACTTCTTTGGAATCGACTTATGCCGATTTTGATAAGATTCATTTAGAATTAGTTTCTGAAAAAAAGGTCACTGAGACCCAATTAGAAGAGCATGACAAAATTCGGACTGAGGTTGATGATCAGTATTTTTCAATTAAATGCATTTATAACGAATTGTGCGTAAAATCAGACATGTCTATGTCATATCCACCATCACCAGTGGCTCACAATCAATTTAATCAACCCCCGCAAATTAATTTTAATATTCCTAGACTTGATATACCTGTTTTTTCGGGAAATTTAAAAGCGTGGCCAACATTCTTTGACTTATTTAAAAGTTCGATACATAATGTAAATCATTTTTCTTCTTCACAAAAATTCCAGCTGCTTCTTACTTTTGTAAGTGAGGAACCGCTTAGCTTATTAAAAAATATCCCCATCACGGACGATAACTACGCTATTGCTTATGACACGTTGATAAAGAGGTATGATAATAAGAGGCTATTAGCCACGACTTATTTTAATGAGATTATGAATTTGCCTAAAATCTCTACCCTTTCAAATCGAGCATTGCGTGGTTTAGTGGACAAATTTAGTGAGAATGTCGAAGCGTTAAAATTATTGAATTTTCCTACCACAGAATGGGATTTTTTGCTTTTTAACCTACTTCTTTTAAAAATTGATTCTGATACCCTTCAGAGGTTTGAGATGGAACATGCAAAATTCGATATGCCCAATTATACTCAGTTAAAAGTGTTTTTAAATAATCGATGCAAAGTATTGGATACATTAAATTTTTCCCAAGAAGATAAGTCAAAAAATGTTGGATTGAGTTCTAGTAATAATAATAACAAGAATTTTACTAGTAACCGCCAAAATAAGGCAAATTCTCGTACAAATGGTAATTATACCAACTCTTTTTTTACTAATACCTCTAATAATAATACTAATACAGGTAATACACAAAATTGTGGCGTATGTAAAACCGCACATTCCATTTATAATTGCTCTGTTTTTCTTAGTAAAACCCCCCATGAGCGCTATTTACTTGTTAAGCAAAACCGCCTCTGCGTGAACTGTTTAAGTAGTACACATAAATTCTCAAAATGCCATTCTAATAGGACCTGTACCTCTTGCACAAACCGCCATCATAGTTTATTACATTTTGAGGTACCACTTAATAATTCTAATCCTACAGCACCATGTAATAATACCAACCCCGCTTCTCAAAGCACACTATCTGAAAATAATCCCCAACTTTGTGCCACCGCTTCTGTTAATCTTACCCCCTCCAATGGTTCTTTAACCCTTCTTGCAACTGCAAAAGTTGATTTTCGGGATAGCCAGGGCAATCCGCATACCCTTCGGGTACTACTAGATAGTGCGAGCCAGGGCAACTTTTTGTCTGAACGCTGCTTTAAAAAATTAGGGTTAAATCGGTCTCGATTAAATGTTCCTATCAATGGTTTAGGTGAAATGACTTCCGTAGCATCCAATGGAGTAACCACCTGTACGATCTGTCCGGTAGGGCAACTTAATCCATCTTTTACCATCGAATGCATAATTCTACCTCAAGTTTGCCAATCCATGCCAACCACTGCCTTTCCAGATAAAAACTGGTCTTATTTGGAACAGCTGTCACTTTCGGATGACAGTTACAATATCCCAGGGCCCATAGATGCCTTAATAGGCTGTGACTTGTTTCCCATTGTATTGTTGCCCGAAAAGGTGTGCGGGCAGGAGTTTGAACCCATCGCCTTTAATACATTGTTTGGCTGGGTAATAATGGGTAAAATTAACTGTATAAAACAAAATTCCTACAAATCTCATTCTTTTTGCACCTCTTTAGCGGAAAACCAGGATATAAACAAAACTTTGCAATTGTTTTGGGAAATTGAGGAAATTCCTCGCCCTAGATCCTTGATACCGTTGGATGATCCTGCAGAAAATTCCTTCCTAGAAACGCATTCCCGCACTTCTGAAGGACATTTTATTGTTACGCTACCATTTATTAATGGTGAGCCATTATTTTCAGACTCTCGATCAATAGCCTTAAAAAGGTTTTATAGTTTAGAGCGACGTTTACTAAAAGATCCCTCTTTGTATGAGGTCTATTCTAAATTCATTAAGGAGTATCTAGAACTTGAGCATATGGAACCCGTGTCCGCTCCCGCCTCTGACTATTTACAGCGTCATTTTTATATCCCTCATCATGGGGTGACCAATTTAAATAGTACGACTACCACCTTGCGCGTAGTCTTTGACGCCTCTTGTCGCTCTCAAGGTCAGTCATTAAATGACACCTTGTCAATTGGGCCTAAGCTCCAGAATGATATTTCTAGTATTCTCTTGAGCTTCCGCCGATTTCCTATTGCTTTTACAGCCGATGTTAAAATGATGTATCGGCAAATACTCATTCACAAAAATCATCAGGATTATCAACGTATTCTCTGGAGATTTTCTCCCCGAGAACCTGTAAAGGATTTTAAACTTAAAACTGTAACCTATGGAGTTAGCTCCGCACCCTTTTTGGCTTTAAGATGTCTTCTAGAGTTAGCCCATACAGGAAAAAATAAATATCCTAAAGCGGCGGCAATTCTAGAGTCTAAAATCTATATTGATGATACCTGTATATCGTGTGAATCACTAGAGGAAGCAGTAGAGACAAAAAATCAGCTGATCAGTTTGTTAAAGGAAGGAGGATTTTTCCTTCGCAAATGGTCTAGCAACAGCACAGATTTTCTAACCTCTATACCTTCGGATATTCTGCAAAAACCTCTCGCTTTAGACAGTAAATCTGATCCTTGTATGAAGGTTCTGGGTCTGCGATGGTCACCTGAGAAAGATATATTTTCATATGACATACAACTGCTTAACTCGACCTGTACAAAAAGGTCTATACTCTCAGAAATTTCCAGAATATTCGACCCTATTGGTCTCTTATGTCCTATAACTCTCTTAGTCAAGCAACTTATGCAATCGTTGTGGGCTAGAGGTATCGATTGGGACGCAGAAGTGCCCGTAGATATCGCTCAAAAGTGGACAGACTATAAAGAGGATCTTTCGAGTTTATCTTCATTGGAAATACCTCGCTATTGTTTTATTTCACAGTATGTCAGTTTGGAATTCCATACGTTTGGAGATGCCTCAGAACTAGGCTTTGGTAGTTCCGTTTACTCTCGCCTAGAATCCTCGCACGGTAAAATTTATACCTATTTACTTTACGCTAAAAGTAAAGTAGCACCTCTAAAGAAACTAAGTCTCCCTAAATTGGAACTTAGTGCGGCCCTAATGGCCTCAAAATTGCTTAAATTTGTCCTAAATACCTATCATATTCCTAATGTACACAAAATATATGCTTGGTCTGACTCAACTATTGCTCTAGGTTGGATTAAGTCAGCGCCCCATCGATGGCGCACTTTTGTCGCAAACAGGGTGAGTCAGATCCAAGAAAATGTAGCCCCAGACTGCTGGTTTCATATAAAATCAGAAGATAACCCGGCTGATTATGCTAGTCGTCCTATTCTTCCCTCACAATTAGTCAATTGTGCTCTTTGGTGGGCGGGACCCTCATGGTTGTCCCTTCCTACTGAGCGATGGCCTACAAATAAGCCCATTGATCTAGAAGAACCTTTACCGGAGGAAAGACCTGTAGCACTTATGGTCTCTAAGGGTTATGATCCCATCAGTTACATTTTAAATAGGTTTTCATGCTTGCAAAAAATTCTTAGGATATTGACCTACTGTCTACGCTTCTTACACTTCCGTTTTAAGTTAATTCCTGAATTCAAAAAGGGGCCTTTCTCAGAATATGAATTATCTCAAACTCTCTTGTGTATTGTAAAAAAGGTTCAGGCTGAAGCGTTTCATGATGATATATCGAATATTTTAAATAAACGCCCTTGCTCAAAACCTTTAAGAAAGCTAGACCCTTTTGTTGACACAGGAGGTGTTCTCAGGGTGGGCGGTAGATTAGTCCATTCTCAGCTACAGTTTCAAGCAATGCATCCTGCCTTGCTTCCCAGCCAACATAGACTCACTGATCTTATCATTGAATCTTTTCATAAGCGGTACCTTCATTGTGGACAACAAGCCCTTCATTACTTTATTGCTCAGCAATTTTGGATAATAAATCCCAAAAGGGCTATTCGCCGCATTGTTCATAGTTGTATCCGCTGTTTTAGAGTTAATCCCAAGGTTATAGAACCAAAAATGGGCAATCTACCTAGTTACCGTATTACACAGTGCAAACCTTTTCAGTGTACCTCTTTAGATTTTGGGGGACCTTATCAGATTTTAATGTCTCGGTATAGAGGATGTCGAACACAGAAGGCATATTTGTCACTATTTGTCTGTTGTAGTACAAAATGTTTGCACCTAGAGTTAGTCTCTGACTTAACAACACCAGCTTTTCTTGCTGCATTGCGCCGATTTATTAGCCGACGCGGCCGATGCTCTATGCTTCATAGCGACAACGGGACAAACTATGTTGGCGCGGCTCGGTATTTGACGGATTGCATGGCTAACGCAACCGCCGAGGAACTTATTGAGTGGCAGTTTTTGCCTCCCTCGGCCCCCCATTTTGGAGGGCTACATGAGGCGGGGATTAAAAGTGTCAAATCCCACCTCGTAAAAATTATAGGCGAGCAAGTCCTTACCTACGAGGAGTTGTACACGGTATTTACCCAAGTGGAAGCTGTTCTTAACTCACGGCCCTTGTGTGCAATGAGCAGTGATCCAAACGACCTCTCTTGTCTAACTCCAGGACATTTCCTTTCACTGGCTCCCTTATCCGCGGTTCCAGATCCTGACTTAACTGTTAAAATTAATAGGCTTGACAGGTGGCAGTTACTCACACAAATGCAACAAACCTTTTGGAAAAGGTGGCATCTTGAATATCTTCATTCTTTGCAACAGAGAGCTAAGTGGCATCAGAATTCTAATCTTATTACCCCTGGTACTCTCGTTGTCCTGAAAGAAGATAACCTTCCCCCTCTCCAATGGAGACTTGGTAGAGTTGATTCTGTACATCCTGGTGCTGATGGTATTATCCGAGTGGTCACGGTAAAAACTAAAACTGGTCTACTTAAAAGGCCAGTGGTTAAGGTATGTCCTCTGCCACTAAATTAAGCAGAATCAATACTATTATATCAATGTTAGAATATTTTATTTTATTTTTATTTTCTTGTAAATACCGCTGTATTTGGTGGGCGGTATGTTCACTTTTAAGTAAATTGTTGGAACCTTTCCATATAGAATTATTTATTTTTATTTTTTTTTTTATTCTGACATAAATAATATTTTTTGTCATATTTTTACCAATAATCAACTGGATAATGTTAATTATTAATTTACGTGTTATTATTAAGTATGATACATGAAAGTTGAGCCCTTGGGTTTTAGTTTTTGGTCAATCCCGCGCGCGATCGCTATAAATCGTGCGATGGTAAACCCCCACTCTCCATAAGCGACGGAGAGAGTAGGCAGCTGAGCGCTCGAGGTGCCGGCTTCCTTACCATTTCTGACGCCAAATAAGGTAGGCCATTTTACTATTAATTTGGGGGCTCATCTCCGATTTTAGTGTTCTTTTTCTATTGCTTTTACTCTTATATTTTGTTATAAACATTAATTGTTTTACCCGCGATCCACTAAAAAGGATCCAGAAACTTGGTTTCTTTTCACAATCAATTAATATGGAAAAATTGGACGACCAGGTCGGTGAAGACAAGTTTAGATCCCTAAAAAGACAGTTTTGATCTCTCTTATCAACTATTAAAATATTAATCATTAATTTTACTTTGGACACATCAATTTGGAACTGGGAACTAATTTTTCTCCGATAACTAGTACACTTCGTTTAATAAAATCGAGATTTTTTGTGTTTGTAGTCTGTCATTTATAAAAAATAGCGAATGTCAGCGAAGAGAAAATTTGTTTTTTTACCTTGTAACAATAGATTATATAAAGTATCTCATAATAACACAAGAGAAATATTGCTTACCTACCTGTTGCTATCGATAAAAAGGTCATACTCGGTCTAATAGCAAAATGCAGGGCGATCACCCGCCAGAATTTTTTCTGAAAAGATTTATAACTTTATTACAGGGCAAATTTCGGTAGAAAAACTTACCGAAACGCGAGGTTTGAGGGTTTTTTTTCTAACCGCTAAAACTGTCGACAAAGTTTGATTTATTATGTTTTCGTACGTAAAGGAAAACTTTATTTTATAGAAGATAAGCAAAAAATGTTGACGTCTGAAAAACAATTGTTATACGAGCAGCTATTTTTACGCACACGGTAACCGGTTATACCGAGTAAGAGGGCAGCTAGTCTTCGATAATGTTTTACTTTGTATTACTTCCTTTTCGGACATTTTTAAGTAGCTTCTTATTAATTTATAACCATACTTACCAAAAGTGATACCACTTTTATAATAAGCAAACTTTAAACTACAATTTTTTATTAAAACCCAGTGGTTTTAATTTAAAGACTATCTAGACAAAAACGGGAATAGGCAAATTCCCTCCCAAGAAAAAAGGGGTCAAAAATAACGGTTAAATTCGGTCCCAAATTTTGTTTTTCAGTGAAACTGCACAGATAAATTCGGTCCCCGCAAAATATTTTAAGAGGGGACTAGTGAAATAAAACTGTAGTATTGAATAATTTTTGTTTTATTAGATAAAATATACCTATAAAAGTGTAACATATACACAACTATATATTATTTGTATAAATAGGTTACAGGTACTTAAATACATATATTGTACCCAACCCAACCCAAGCCATTTCAGGTATTTATATTATTCATTTACTAATCACTACTATTTTCAGAAAAGCCCATACTTCCTAATCACTTCTTCCCACGAAAGAGATAAGCACCTCAGTATCGTAAAACTCTGGTTGGAAGTACTAGTACCTACCGATAAATGGGTATAAAATTTTTAATTTAATCTGCTACTTGCTAGGACCGAATCTACTATGCCCCAGAAAAACTACGTTGATCGGTTGTGCCTTGTCGTTGACAATCGCAAACATATCAATAAGCACTTATTTACTACTAGCTATGGCCCGCGACTTGGTTCGTCCGTTCGCGTTTTTAAAATTGTAGGTTTCTTCTTCCCCCTCCCCCCGTCTTACACCCTCTACAACCTCTCCACCACCTCCTGCCATCTAGCTTTGCCAGAGCTTGTTTTTCATCGTTTTTTTTTGCTTTATAGCTTTATATGGTCATAACTTTTCTTTCGGTAAACCAATTTTAATGAAGTAAAGCCTCCGAACTGCCCTGAGCCGCGTTTGAGCTTGGGTGCAACTAGCCGCAAAAGGTTAACTGCATCATTCTAAAATTTTGATAAGGCTTTAATGACTTTTCATGTAAAAAAAGAGATAGCAACATGAGCGGCACGGAAAAGACTATAATAGGGATATTTTGGAACGCTTCAAATTTTGACAACTTTGACAGCCGCTGTGGTAGTCTTTACCAACCACTACCACAACCTCGCATCGATTTTACCAGAGTTTTTGGAACACATTAAAAACTGTGACAGTTTTTGTTAAAAAATTTAGAGATGAGAAAAAACAAAAAATTGGGCTTAATTTTACAAAATAAGTGTTTTATATGTTGGAACGAGGTAATATTTTATAATTTTTTTAAATTAATTGCGCCAAAATTCTCTAAAATTAAATAGAAAAATAACCACAACCACAACTGGATCCGTAGCTTACGGCAGTGGTAGCGGTTAATTACCACAATGGAATGACGTTTAGCTATTGCGCAGACACAGTAATTACCACAACCACTACGAAGTGTCAAATAAGCGTTCAAAAATATGCCTAATAACTGGTTGGAAAGCGGTGTTATAAGGCTCCAAAAATCAGGTAGGAGCAGTTGCGGGGAACAGGAGGAAGTAATTATGACACATGTTTTCGCGTGCGCGTTCAAAGATTGGTCAAAGACGAACGTCTACTGCATGTCTTACACATACGGCGTTTTTGACAACGATCAATATAATGTTTTTTCCTATTCTTTATAGTAAATTTTGTTTCTAAAATAGTAAAAAAAGGTTATTGGTGCAATGCAAATTACCAAAATGTAACAAATTCTAGTTCTGTTTTATTTAAATTACCTTAATTTATATGTAAAACGGCTACTTCATTTAAGAAGGTAGTGTCGTCGCTCAAAAAGAGCATGACTCTCCTAGCTCGAACGAGGCTCTTGACTCCAAGAAATGCAGTAGTAAAACTCACATTAAAATCGGTTTAGTTGTTTTTGCGTGATGCTGAAACAAACAGACAGGCAGACAAATTTTTTAAAAATTAGATTTTTAGCAACTATATCGTTTGTTTAGAAGCTAAAACCAAAAATTAAAAAAGATATATTCAATGTACAGAAATAACCTATCTAGAGATTTATAATATGTATAGATTAGTATGGTTTTTTTTTCCACCGTAACTGGGGTAATACTTTACTACTTGTATCTGGGGTAATACTTTAGTAGGCTATGGTCCAGTAAACGTTTATAATGATAAATAATGAATAATTTTTCGAGAAAGTAAATAAAAAGAGTCTTGGCTGAAACGTGTTAAAGAGAAAAACAAAATGTCGAGGTTTTATTAGGCAGAAAGCGAGAAAATTACCGGATAAAAATTGAAAGTGCAGACTATTTAGGAAACTTATCCTGAATTATTTATAACTATACGGAATGTAGTTAAGGGAAGGTTGGTGATATTATTAATAACATTGGACTATTAAAGGGCGCTTGACTTGAGTGAACGTGGTGCAAAGTTGTAATAGTTAAAATGTAAATAAACAGACATTTTAACCATGAAAATAAAAAGAATCACAAAGTAGTAGGTACTGTAGAGACCTCCCACTAGTGCATTCATGCATCTTCAAACTCAACTTTTGCACTATTTTTCATTAAAGCATTTTTGGCTATTAACTTTACAAACCACAAAAAAGACCTCGAACCCTATTTTCTCTTTTTCATTTTTTTTAAATAAAGCAGAGCCCTGAAAAGAAAGTTGGCTGCCATCCGCGAGAAAATCTCTATAATGCAATTTCGCGGCATTTATATTTAGGGCGAATTTGTCGGGAAACGAAAAGAAAAATCCTAAATAATTCTGCGCTATATATGTGATTAGGAAAATAGAGATTGAGGTAATATTTTTTAAAATTTGAAAAAGGTTATTGGAAAGAAAATTGTCAGGAAGTCCAGATATGATGTAGCTCTCGACCTACCTATCAAAAGTTCGCATGGGCTTAAAAAGATCTTATGACTAGTTTTGGAGACAGAGTGGCGCGTCGGTGGGGTTGCACGGTCATACCAAAAAATTACTGTTATTCTTACTACAAAATTTTTCAACAAATATCGGATGACTAATATGCTAAAGATTTTATATAAAACGCTTTTATATACGCGAAAAGTCATATACTGTGCACGGAGGATGATCAAAAATTAATTTAATTAAATACAGTTTTCATGCTTATTTTATTATGCTAATTAACAATCTATCTTACTAAAGTCTCGGTATCTCCGGTTTTATAGATCCATGCTAATTATGATAATTACCTACCTCCCGCTAATGCATGGAAAAATTCGACCATTAAATGGGAAATACCTGGATTTATTATACCAATTGTACTTTTGCTTCAAGATAAAGTAAAAGTTGCTTTGTACCGAAGCCGTCAAATAGTTATTTACTTAACAAGTGTGGAAAGCGATACTTTACCGCACGCGACGGCAGTTGACCAAACGACATCAGACCCTAAAGAGATCTGAGTTTTTATTTGATTTTTTTAGTGCTTGTATAAAGATTCGCGTTCTCTTGATTTAGTTCCTGTTTTCCTTTATTTAACAACTATAACCAATTCTTAGATAAAAATATTTTCTTTATTATTATTTGCAGTTTTATATTTATCAACAAAACTTTTTTAAAATAATGCCTTTTCTTTTTTAGTTTATTTAAATTGTTCTTTAAAAATATTTTTTTTTATAAATTCTTATAACAATTACGTGTTAAATTTGAAATTACAGGCCTGAAATTATATAAAACTTAAATTCCAAACTATAGTATAAATAATGGGCAAAAAGAAATTCAATGAGCCCAGACTAACTAGATTAAATATATATTTTTAAGGAGCAAAAATACGTAAATATTTTAAACGCAATCTATGTATAAAAAGCAAAAACTTAAATACATTTAACAAGATAAACAAAAATATCTCGATAAGAAAAAACTAAAAAAAGTAAGTTTCTGTAAACACAAACTTAATATTACTTAAATTAATGTCAATCAGTTATTATATAATATTAATCGCTAAAGAAAATTATTCTTACCTCAAGAAAATCGTTTTGAATATTTTTTTTTTGAATAAATGCTTTCCAGTCTTTAGATTAGCCGGAAGAATACCTTTTTTCCATGTATACAAAAATTAAATTAAATAACAAAAACTAAGAATATTAGATATCATTAATTCCCTAAGCCCTTTAGAAAATATTCCCATGTTAGTAAATTCCGATAATACACACTCCCTCAATTTTTCCAAAGCTTTTTCCAATATTTTCAAATCGACAGGAAGCTTTTTTGCTGTTAGAGGGATGTTTTCCTAAGGGATATTATCCTGCCGATGCCTAAGGGGTAGTATCCAGATAGTAAATATAATAAAAAGGCACAATTTAAAAGAGACTCACTTAATTTCAATCCCTTTGAAAACAGTATTTCTTTTTTATAGTCTTGAGGGGAGAAATCTATGTTGACGGGGTAAAAGAACCATGGCGCTCAATAAGGTTCATGAAACGAAAAACTTACCAAATATTGTTTTTTTTTTATATATAAACTAATATTACATAAAAATAGGTATTTTTGAAATAGGTGAGTTTGGAAGACGTTAAAGAAAATTATGAAAACTGAAGAAGTGTGAAGAGTCGGGTTTGCAAAGAATTCAGTTTTTTGTTTGAACGCTTCTATAATAAATCCTTGAAGTACATACCTAGAGATTTTGTTTTGTAAAACCACGAAATATATATGATATCAAAATATAAAAACAATAATATCATGTATGCTTTGTTAACAAAGTTTCAAAAAAAGTTATTTTTTTTTTCTACTAGAGTACAAATTTTCCAGCAAGCAGTGTAGAAAAGTAAACATTCTTAAAAGTTAATTTCATATAATTTTATTTTTTTTTCTCTCTATTTACCTGAATATATTTTTTTTGCTAAGTTAAAATACAACTTGGTTAGATCATCGTGACAAAAACCTATTGAAACTATTAAAAACATTTATTAATAATATACATACAAAAACTACAATTCTGTTGAGTCAATTGGTGGTAGGTAAGTGAAAAATCACTCAAATAATAATCAGACACAAACGTTCTAAGCTTGAGAAAACCAGATATTGTTAAAATTACCCTACATTTTGTCGAGTTTTTCTATCACGACTGAGCAACTATTACACCAAAAACGTTGTTTACGCGAAGCTTTTCAGTTTTCAAAAGAATCGATGCCCCTTTTATTGGCAATTTTATTGTATTTTTCGATATCTTCGCATGACACAGACATAAAAGGCCCCTTAAAGGCAACAAACTGATTTAAAAAAATAATACAAGGTAAAACTAACCATCCAAAGTTAACATGTTTTTTGTTATTTACCAAATAATTGACTTCAGTTAGTTAATGATGACAGAAAAGTTTTTTTGTAACTTTTATTTTATTTTATTTTTTGTTAGCTCCGTGAATAGTGTCTTAAGAAATTTAAAATTCTTTATTTATTAAAATTTATCATTAATTTATAGGTTATTATACTCAAAGGTTGAATGGCTGAATGCATCCAACAAATCTTGACACACATTGTGTTTAACAAAGTACAACTTAAATATATGGCTCATTTTAGGCGCCCTTTGATCTAATAAATAAACTCTATCTAAGTAATGTGTACTGCAAATAAGGAAATGAGAGTAACAATAGACTGTGACTAAACCTTGGATTAAATAAAAAATGTCAAATAAATAAACCAAGTAGGTTCATGTCGGTTGAGTTTTAATAAATAGAAATTGAGTAGATTGTGAGACGACGAATGTACTATGGGTAATAAAATGTTCTTGGTTGGAGTGACCCAGTAATTTTTATTTGAAGTGATATGTTGGATGGGGTAAAAAAAGAAATCCTTTGTTTCCAATGTCGACGTTTCGACTTTTCATAGAGTCATTCCCTGATGATGACTTTATAAAAAGTCAAAACGTCGGAATTGGATACAAGGAATTTCTGGAGTTTTTTTGACCCCATCCAACCTATCCCTTTAAATAAATAAAAAAATGATATACGTCGTCAGAATTAAGGTAACTTTAACAAAGTAGCAAACAAAACGAACTAAAATCACTCCAGCGTAAAAAAGGTAGGGGTAACTGAGTAGCAAAAAAGAGTTAAGCTTATTTGGTACTTATTCTCTTCGTTCGAACGTTGGCTATAATCAGCGCGATCTGCAACCTGTCACTGCACACTTCTTTTAATATTAATTTTAAGATTTCATATTTAATATTTCTGAAAATGTGGAAATATTCAAGTTTACGTTTTTTGATGGTGAATAAGATCTTTATTTATTCTAAGCAGAACATCTTCATTATGTCTTCTGTTCATCCAAAACCACACGAAAATATTTGCGTACGAGTACTGTTGTGTGCTAAATAACAGGCAATTTTTACGTCAGTCTCTTTCTATACCGTATAGAATGAAACTCGAAAGACAAGCCGGTATGTGTGAATCGCGTTTGAATTTGAATTCTTTTGATGATTTGATCAATATGACTCTGGTGGGTGGGGGGTATTCGAATTGTTTTGCACAATAAACCGGTTATTTTTTCACGCACTATCCACGCAACAGCATTTTTTTGCCTCCTATTCTCCACGGTATAGGAAGAGACGGAAGTACTTGTATGCGAATATTCTCGTATGGTTTCAAAAAAATAAGCATTCTACGATAACACCACATCTCAATTGCATCCAATTTTTTACACATAGCATTATTGAATGTCCACGCCTCCACGAATTCAGAGTGTTATTAAGATCATGACTACACAATACTGACTTCATTTTGATAAAACGGTCGCGATTCTTCAAAAAAAAATTCTGGAAAGTGTCGATTTTTACTTATCGCCTTTATTTAAAATAAAAACACAGCGTTCCTAATATTTATCCTAACGTTGTAAAAGAAAGGGCGTCATTTTTTTAATAACATTTTGTAAATTTAATATTTTAAAGATATTCTGCAGGACTAGTTTACGCCGGAGCTAAATTGTTACTACGCTTAAAAGGAAAGACAGAATTTGTGTGACTTTTCTGAACAGTGACAGTGATATATTCCATGGCTATCTATCGTGTTGTATGTTAAAAGTTTTAAAGGTTTGTTTACACAAAAAATAAGCTTAATAACATATATTTTTAAATAAAAACAAGGGTGTCCCAGAAAAATATTGGTAATTATGCAGTATACGGTTTTCTGCCATTTTTTAAGATTTTCGAAAAATTCCTTTACAGATGGTTAATATGCCTCGCCAGAAGTACGAAACCGTTTGCGCGTCGAAAAAATTCTTTTTTTTTCAAAAGTTACAGGCATAAAAAGTTTCAAAAACAACAAACTTACGGGACAGCGGAGTGAATAGGGGTGCTGGGCGGGGCACTCCCTTCATCTAAAACACTGTAAAATATGTCAAAATGTAGGTAAAGGATCAACCTTTATGCTTCACTTTTTTGTTTTTTTTTTGAACCTCAATTTTCCGAAAAATCATCGAAAGAAAACAACACAATATTTTTGGATTTTCCAACAAAACACGACATTTAACGTCATTTCAGTGTTGCCAACCACGAAACTGCGTCATTTGCAAAGAATCATGTGTTTTGTTGGTAGGTCATCCGCACGGACGGGGTTTGGATTGTTTTTGGTTTTGGGAAAGAAGGGTTGGGTTGGGTTGGGTTGTTTTACTTTATTATGGGTTGGGATTCATAAAAGAAGGGTTGGGATGGGTTGGGTTGGATTTTCGAAAAAATTTTCGCCCAGTCTTCATTTACTTTGTTTTTGTTTGGTTGGGTTGGCATTACCTAAGGCTACCTTTTCATAAGCATATTATGCGCGCGGTTTTTTTCATTCTGTCACTGTCTTACTAAAGGACAAACAAAGACGAATCAAAAATTTTTTGGTAACTTGTTGGCCTCGTTGTCAAGAGCTTCCACATGAAAAGTCTGACCAATAGGAAAAAAGTAACCTTTCCCCTTTATTCCCCACTCATCGGTCGCGGGCCAAAGGTCCCAGGGAAAAAGTAATTAAAACTTTTCTTCTGTAGTGACAACAGAAGTGGAGGGGATTATGCAATTTTTTAGAATTTCGCAATTGGTTTGAGATGTTTTATTTTTTATATTTTCTCTCTGCCACCCCTACTGGAAGGGGTAATGTCTATATATAGTGGTGTGATTGGTTTCTATCCACGTTTTTAAAGCTTTTGTTGTGCGACTGAGGTTTGACTTCTGCGTAAGTGGAAAAATGCTTTGCAATAACTGTGAGTTAACTTTGAGGGATTTTACTTTGCTTTCTGCTGATAGGCGACGATTTGTGGATTTTTTGGTGGAACATGGGTTGCTGAATAGGTCTGCTAGGTGTGACTCCTGTGAGACTGTAGTTGATTTAAATATCAATAGCTTTTTGTTTACTTGTGGGAGGACATACAGACATCAGAGGCATGTAAGTAAATGCAAATTTAAAAAAAATGCAAAGTCTGGGACTTGGCTGTCGAAGTCCAAATTAAATGTTCAGGACATTATGTACTTAACAGTTTTATGGCTAAAACTGCCGGTTCCTAGACAGCGTTTTATTCAGAATGAATTAAAATGCAGTTCTCATACTGTTGTTGACTGGTCGTCTTTCTGCAGGGAGGTGTGTGTGCATTGGTCGATTGACAACTCTCAAAAAATTGGAGGGCCGGGGACTATTGTTGAAATTGATGAGGCAAAATTTGGGAAAAGAAAATATAATAGGGGTCGAATAATTGAGGGACAGTGGGTTTTTGGGGGTTTTGAGAGAGGCACAAAAAAAGTTTTTCTTGTTCCGGTAGAGAACAGAAGTGCCCAAACATTATTAGGCTTTATACGGGAGTGGATTCATCCAGGTACCACAATCGTTTCCGATTTTTGGAGGGCATATGATACATTAGAAAATGAGGGTTTCCAGCATTTCAAAATTAACCATTCTTTAAATTTTGTTGATCCGAATGATCCTACAGTCCATACTCAAAATATTGAACGTACCTGGAGAAATGTAAGGGGGGCAGTTCCTAGGTATGGACGAAGAGAGGAACACTTCGTAGGATATCTCGCTGAATTTTTATTCAAAAGGTGTCATACAGGTCTTGACGATATACATAACTTTTGTATGGAAATTGCCCGATTATATCCTCCAAGTGAATAATTATATCCTCCAAGTGAATAATTTTGTTTGTAACATTCTGGTTCATATAAAGGCCCGCTTAAAAAATAGAAAAATAAGGGATTTTCAAAATTTTTATTTCTTTCACTCCCGTATGATGCTTACAAAAGTAGCGGGGGTTTTTAGTCCGTAGGCAGTCCTCTAGAGAGGCTGAATCGGGCATGCTCGGAAGACCATTTTGGCCGGCATCTTTTGAAGATTTTCCTTCGCTATAAAAAAAACAAAAAAAAAGTCTGGGCTAAAGACTATACAAACCCTTCTTTCGAAAACTTAACCCAAGCCAACCCAACCCTTCTTTTATGAAATCAAACCCAACCAAACCAACCCAACCAATCCAACCCAACCCTTCTTTTATGAAATCAAACCCAACCCAACCAAACCAATCCAACCCAACCCTTCTTTTATGAAATCAAACCCAACCAAACCAATCCAACCCAACCAATCCAACCCAACCCTTCTTTTATGAAATCAAACCCAACCAAACCAATCCAACCCAACCAATCCAACCCAACCCTTCTTTTATGAAATCAAACCCAACCAAACCAACCCAACCAATCCAACCCAACCCTTCTTTTATGAAATCAAACCCAACCCAACCAAACCCAACCAATCCAACCCAACCCTTCTTTTATGAAATCAAACCCAACCAAACCAATCCAACCCAACCAATCCAACCCAACCCTTCTTTTATGCAACCGGACCCAACCTAACGCAACCCGACCCTGCCTTTCCAAATCCAAATGCCTAAATTTCCTTTAAATTGAAGAAAATTTTCAAATTTAAATTACGCGCCTAAATTGGCAAGTTGATGCCCGTGCGGATGACCTACCAACAAAACACATGATTCTTTGCAAATGACGCAGTTTCGTGGTTGGCAACACTGAAATGACGTTAAATGTCGTGTTTTGTTGGAAAATCCAAAAATATTGTGTTGTTTTCTTTCGATGATTTTTCGGAAAATTGAGGTTCAAAAAAAAAACAAAAAAGTGAAGCATAAAGGTTGATCCTTTACCTACATTTTGACATATTTTACAGTGTTTTAGATGAAGGGAGTGCCCCGCCCAGCACCCCTATTCACTCCGCTGTCCCGTAAGTTTGTTGTTTTTGAAACTTTTTATGCCTGTAACTTTTGAAAAAAAAAGAATTTTTTCGACGCGCAAACGGTTTCGTACTTCTGGCGAGGCATATTAACCATCTGTAAAGGAATTTTTCGAAAATCTTAAAAAATGGCAGAAAACCGTATACTGCATAATTACCAAAATATTCTACAAAAATTAAAACTGACATATTGTTTATTTACTAGAACAGTATTAAGAAACTAAATTTTAAGCAATATTAGCAAATAGTCCTGACAAAAAAGCAGTTAGTGTAAACTTGTGTTTAAAAATCGTCAGATTTTCTGACGGTTTTTGAAGAATCGCGACCATAATATGACGGATTTCTTGCATGTTGTCCCAGTTCTTATTCAGCTGGAAACCCAGGTATTTGTGCGAATCGACGCGTCTTTTCCAACATTCAATATAAGCACAAATTGCGAACTTTTGCTATTTAATTTAACAACACTTGCAGGCCTCCCAGTCTTGTTTTGCTGATCTTATCTTGTTTCTTATTTCTCTGTTAAAATTTCATGATTCTGAGCGCTGCCTTTTTTACTGCATCTTTTGTCCATTAAATCCAGGATTTCAACGATCATTCAAACTTTTTTTTTCACCTTGTATGGTTGTTGTGCTCTCGACTAAGGCACTTTTGAGAACTGTCCAGACCATTTCTGCATCTTGCTCGGTAGATTCATTAAGAATTTAAAGTTTTTTGTTTAGCTCGTGTCCAAGTTCTATTGCTGTCATGTTTTCTTGAAGTTTCCCTATCCTTGGTCTGGGTTTATTATTTGCGGGACGATTTTTCTTAAAGGTAAATTTAATTTTGGGCACAGATTTTTGCATATTTAATGGAGTTTTTGTATTATTTATCAACCAATATAAAGTTTATTTGGTTTCTGACGAGTCTTTCTGGAGTGTCAGTCTTAAAAGTCCAAGTGTAGGAGTCTAGCTGGAGGATAATTGTTCTTCTGGTTAATGAAGTATTTTTTTAAATATTTTTGAAAGGACCCCATTCTGAAACTACACTTGAAGTGCTTTTCATTTGGAGAAGCAATTTAAAAAGGAGACTGGTTCAAATATGTTTAATATTGAATTTTTCAGTTACATGTATGTATATACAGGGTGACTTATAATAGTCAATACTTAACCGATAACAAAAAATAAGGACTAATCCAAATGAAGGGTACGCGAAAACAATTTTTTTTTCTTTTTTACAGCAGACCAAGTTTTAGCCTATTCTTTGCGTGCAATTTATAAATTTTAATAGAGATTAGAGACATAAAGCTATTTGTAACTCATCGCGGTATACGTATCCGCATCTAGCGAAAACCAAGCGCATTAATTGGTCAGAAACTTGTACCACGTTCGAAAAGAGCAGATATATGCTAATCTAAGGTGTTCTTGAACGCGATAGGTGTTGAGATGCGTTAGGTATCACGTATCGTTACGGCACACGTACCGTATCTCAGCACCTATTGCGTTCAGAAACACCTTAAATTAGCATATATCTGCTCTTTTCGAACGTGCTACAAGTTTCTGACCAATCAATGTGCTTGGTTCTCGCTAGATACGGATACATATACCACGATGAGTTATAAATAGCTTTATGTCTCTAATATCTCCGCTTTGTCGCCTTATCCAGTTTCGGAAGTAGGCAATAGAAATTAAAAAAAATACTATAAGAATTTTTTATAGTGTCGATGAGCCCCTTTTCCCCGGTACCCGTAAAATGTGCAATATTTTTTAAATGATTATTCCAAAATATGTCGGCTAGGTTATCTTTACAAATACTTTCGGATTGGATGATTTTGTATCAATCTTAAAATTTATATAAAAAAATGTCTTAATTTCAAAGTTACCACGTTCCTAAAAAAACAAGGTTTAAGCGTGACCATTTATAAAGTTCCACTTGGGAAAACTTTTTTCGTATTTGTCACAAGGGTCGCGATTATTCAAAATTTTAGATCTGGACAGGATGATATTAGGCAGCTTGGATATTCTCAATCAGGAATTCCAATATTACATGTCTGACATCAAAATAACAGTGGTATGCGTTACCATAAGTCTAAGTTAGTAGTTGCCACACTTACCAGTGGTGTGCCTCGTATATGACCAAGAAAAAGTTTGGCAGCATTATCAATTTATAATTAGTGGGTCAATATGACACCTGTATCATAAAAAAATTGCAGGTACTCTATTCATTACCTTGACTGTCAAGCTATGATAGTAATTAGCTTAATTCGGGCTTCCTGACCAAATTTCGAAAAAAGTTATAGTTGGCACACGCTGTAACATACCAATGTGACACTTTCTGGTTATAACCTCTTCTGGTATCTGATACATAGACTTTTTAACGTCCAGCTCCCGGTATATTACACTGACTGCTTTTTTGTCAGGACTTATTTAGTTTCTTATTACTATTCCAGTAAAAAATAAATATTTCAATTAAAATTTTTGTAGGCAGTTTTTGTCAAAAATCTTTTTTTTATATAAAAAAATGTATGTTATTAAGCTTATTTTTGTGCAAAAACAAACCTTTAAAACTTTTAACATAGAAAATCATCGATAGCCATGGAATATGTAACTTTCACTGTTCAGAAAAGTCATACAAATTCTGTCTTTCCTTTTACATGGTGAGAATTTTTGACACCTTGGTCGCGATTCTTCAAAAACCGTCAGAAATTCTCGCCCTTACAAAAAATCTGACGATTTTTAAAAACAAGTTTATACTAACTGTTTTTTTTTGTCAAGACTATTTGCTAAAATTCCTTAAAATTTAGTTTCTTAATACTGTTCTACTAAATAAACAATATGTCAGTTTTAATTTTTGTAGGTTTTTTTCTGAAAAACCCTTTTTTTATTTAAAAATGTATGTTATTAAGCCTATTTTTTGTGTGTAAACAAACCTTTAAAACTTTTAACATGCAAAACCATAGATAGCCATGGAATATGTCGCTGTCACTGTTCAGAAAAGTCACACAAATTCTGTCTTTTCTTTAACATGGTGAGAATTTTCGACACTTTTTGACATTTATTGCTACGCGTAGTAACAATTTAGCTCCGCCGTAAACTAGTTCTGCGGAATATCTTTAAAATATTAAATTTACAAAATGTTATTAAAAAAATGACGTAGTTTCTTTTACAACGTTAGGATAAATATTAGGACGCTGTGTTTTTATTTTAAATGAAGCGATAAGTAAAAATTGCCACTTTCCAGAATTTTCTGTCGTTTTTGAAGAATCGCGACCCTTTTGCAGAATATCTTTAAAATATTAAATTTATAAAATGTTATTAAAAAAATTACGAAATGTCTCTTACAACATTAGGATAAGTAGTCAGGGCGCTGTTTTTATTTTAAATGACGGGTAAGATTTCCTGTCGTTTCTGAAGAATCGTGACCAAGAAGACAAATCAAAAAGTGAATGACTTATGAAATTAGGTAGATTTCTGTAACATTTTCAGTTTTTTCCTTAATCACACTCTACACGCAGAATGGCCATGAGGTTCTGGTTTTTAATTGAATAGTCTGTCTATTTTATAAAATTTTGATAGGTCTTTTCTTTCTGATTCCAAAAGTAAATCATATGTGGGGTTTATTTTGGCGGTTCTCGAGTAAAATCAAAAATAATTTGCCATAAGGGCAATATGTTAGCCAAAGAAAAATAGTTTAGGTGGTTCTTAGTTTAACATTACTCTTATGGCAACGCTTTTGTTAACTTGCTGAAAGACTATTCAAGACAATGGTAACATATGGTATATTTTTGGAATCAGAAAGAAAAGATATGGAATTTTAAAAAAATATACAGGGTGTTCCATTTAAAAAAAGGAGCGTGTAACGGGTGATTTTAAAAAACAAATGAAACTGTTATAAAAATCTACATAATTTCATGAGTAATTCACTCTTTTGTTTATCTTTTTGTGACAAATAATAAAAAAGTTTTTACGGGTGGAACTTTATAAACAGTCACCCGGTACATGCCTGTGCACACATAAAGGGTGAATTTTATGTTGAAGCAGGCATTATGAGAAAAAGTTGGTAATAAGGCAAAATGAAAATTTCAATTGGGGATGAAGGCATGGAAAAGCGACACTGATTAAGGCCACATTCATACGCTTCGTTCTGAGCATATGAGGACAAAATATTTTTCTTTTCGGGTCGAAGACTTACGAATTATATTCTAGGGTCTCAATTTTTGACTTATTTTTCGTGTATGTATTAATTATATTATAAAATTCATAAAAACGAAGAAATAAAGAAAAATACCGATTTGCATAGGCTTCGTTCGAAACATGCTGTAAACAAGTGAAAAAAGTAGTGTCTTCGCTTTGTTTTGAACGCATTGGTTATACCGATACCGATGCTTCGAAATATTTACTTTTCCTACGACCACACAAGAAAGTAACCAAATCTGCCTCAGAAAGTTTTATATTTCACACGCATATCAATTTTATTTTCGTCTCTAGACGAAATGAATGGTATCTAGTAGGCTATGATTTGTAGAAAATACTTTCTTCTCTTGAGATGAAAATGAAAAAAATTTAATAATAATAAAAAACACGAATTAAATCCTAAAGTGGAAAAACAAGTCAAAATAGCGTACACAACTCGATAGAAAGTAACTTTCTTACACTCGCGTGTTTTTCACTCGGCTAGCGCCTCGTTCACAACATTCACGCTCGTGTGAAATATGTCACTTTCTTCTCTCGTTATGTAATATACTATTACAGCACTCTCTTACGAAATCTGTTACCTCAATACCCTTAAGTGTGGTGCTCGCTTATGAAAATCTTTCTTATAGCTGAGTTTATATCTGAATTTTCGCATGCCTGCGGTTTCTTCCGAAAGCTTCAAACCATTGCTTTAAATTGTTATAAGCACCCCCCTAGGTACGCCTCTGGTCCAACTTCAAAAAAACTGACAGACGCATTTAGGGCCTTCAATATTGGTTAAAAACTTTTCTAGTTATTCTTTGTTTGGAAATTTGGGGTACGGGGTGGTTGAAAAATGTAAAGGGAGTAAATCAATACAATATCACAACTTACTTCGACTCTTCGCCGCCGTAAGCCTGGCAAGGTAAAATAATATTTCCGCCAGATTGGGGTTCTTGAATTTTGTGGTTCGGCATTATTATTTGTTAAAAATATTTCCTGACATTTTGTGTTCCTATAAAATTTTCTAGCGATTTGATTTTCCAACAATTTTTTTCGGACCAATTAATTTATTTTCTTTTACATTCTGATAAATTGTTTCTGCCAAATTTGGTTTCAGGGTTTTTATAGGGACCCGTATATAACTGTTTTATTAATAAAAAATGTCACTTTGGTTTATAGATAGAATTTATTTGTCACACTCGATTTTTTGGAGATTTTTTCATTTTCTTAATAATTTTTTGGGCTTCTTTATTTTTTTATTTTATTGAATTATCGTTTTTCGTAAAAAGTATAATATAAAAATGAATAAGGTAATAATAAAGCAAAAAAAAAAACAAAAATAAACACTAAAAAAAACAAAAAAATACATCATCAGGAAATTTTATGCTGATCTCAAAAAATTTTGTAAGAAAAAAATACAAATAGTTTAGTGTTATATCTCAAAATTTTACTTAACTATAAAAAAGCAGTTTACACCAAAAATAACTTTTCATTAATAAAAAAATTAAAGGCCAAATTATAAAACGCATATTTTTCAAAAAGCCCAAGTAGCTCAAAAACGGAATGATATACTTACTTTTTTTATACAGGTCTCTTAAAGTGCTTTTATTTAAGGACGGTTTTAAAACCTCTAATATCGTTTTCAGCACTAAATCGATTTTATTTTAAAGCGATTTAAGATTTAGCGCATTGCTACCAACCTTAAGAAATACTCAACCCTGGTTTTAACAAAAAACTCTGTTTTTAACTCAGTTTTTTTTTATTTATTTTTTTTGTTAAACTGATATTTAATGACATTTAATGCAGGACGTATAACAAGCGATTTTATTTAAAACCTTCCTTATATAAAACCGGTTTTAGATGCGTATAGTAGTAGTATATGACATGAACCGATTTTCACCATAATTAACTTCTCCAAAATCAAGCTTATAAGTATATCAGTTGTTCGCTATCTTCCTTAGAAATAACCAAAACCCCACAATTCTAGTAAAGGGGCATGTGTAAGTCCGTGGGATTTTGAATGAAGGAGTTTTGTGACTATGTAAGATTATTAGCTCTTTAATCACATAATCGAGTGTTGCCGGGTGTTTTGTTCTCATAAATGTTGATATGTCGTCATGTTTCAAGATGGCGGCCAAAAATCATAAAAAATACAACTTTCACAAACGGGGCATGATTATACTCTATTCCATATAATTCGAAAACGAGGATTCAGAAAAAATTTACTTTGAAGGTCACCCGACCTTAAATGACCTTGAAAATAGCAAAAAAATAAGATTTTTGCCATTTTCTTTTCAAAAATCTTAATAATTCGAGTTTCTGTCAGTCCAACAACTTCAAATCCACCTTAAACTATTACGCATGTATGCCAAAGTCAATTCTTAGAGTTTGATGCAGTTTGAAGCTTCATGACCTTTATGAACTATTAAAGCGAAGAGGACCATATTTGGTAAGATAAGAAGGTCAAATGTTCTACTCACTTGTCGAGCCAACGAAGTCATTTAAATAACCTATAAGAGAGTTAGCAAAAGTTAATATATTACCATATACTGGACCAGTGGTTTTAGATGCCATTTTTCCAAAATGAAGGTCAAAAAAGCATAAAAAATTCTAATTATGGCAGTAGGGCATGACTATACTTGTTTATTAACATTCATAATAAAATTCAAGGATGAGGATTTAACAGCTGTTTAGTCACACATTAATGCGCCACCGCATCCCTGTAGAAGTTCCGAAACTTAATAAAAACGACAGGTATATAGGTCATTTTTACCGGGGTATAGCATAAACATCTGGGACGCCATATCAAAAAACATGGTAGGGAGGTTTAAAATGAATGAATTAATTTTATGGCTAAGATGTTAATTTCATCTCCGGCCCTTAAAGTTGTTGCGTATTGGTAAATTGGCAAAAACATCACAAAAAGCTAGTTTTTCACTTGCACATGGTATTTTCAAAGTCAATTAAGGTCATGTATCAACTAAATTATCATTTTTGCTTTTTTACGAAATTGCATAAAATAAAATGTGGTTATAGGTCGCCATTTTGATATATCAGCCGCCGTATTGAAAGGCATCATAGCTGAACCAAATTTTTTAAAATAATATTGTTTGACTTGCTCTTCTTTTCTGTCTTACCAAATATGGTTCTATTCGTTTTAATAGTTGATGAATAGCACCCTTGAGTATGTTATTTTTGCAATGTGTTAATTTTCCTGGGATATTTTTTCAGGTCATGAAGATTCAAACTACATCAAACTCTAAGGATCGAATTTGGCATATATGCATAAAAGTTTGAGGTACATTTAAAGTTGGACTGAGAAAACCTCGAATTATTAAGATTTTTTTGAAGAGAAAATTGCAAAAACTTTGTTTTTTGCAAATTTCAAAGTCATTTAAGATCGGATGACCTTGAAAGTGAATTTTTTGGAATCCCCGCTCTCGAATTATATGGGATCGAGTATAATCATGCCCCGGTTGCGAAAGTTGTAGCTTTTATGATTTTTGGCCGCCATCTTGAAATATGACGTTATATCAACCCCTTCTACAAGGATGCGAACAAAACACCCGGTAACACTTGATTGTGTGACTAAAGAGCTATCAATCCCACATAGTCACAAAACTTCTTCATTCAAAATCCCACGGGATAGAAATTATCGACATATGCCCCTACACTATTCCCTCGAATTTGGGCGACCCTGTACATCTACAGATTTCTATTTACTTCTAATTTTTATTTATAAAAACTAAGTAAGTCGTACAGAGCACCCTTCCGAGACAAAAGAGGGCTAAATGCGACAAGTCGATATTTCGCAAGGTCTTAAATATGACATTTTATAACATGTATTTCAAAACAGAAAGAGGGTTAGATTCACTTTAAACTTTTCGTCTTGTTCCTTGCAAAAGTACTAGTTAAGGGTTGGACATTATAACTGTTGACATTTTTAAACCTTTTTGTTTTGATTTGTCTGTCTCAATATCTCAATACCCAAAACTATTTTGGCATTCATGTTTTTAACAAATAACATGTATTTTTGGCCAAATTAAAATAAAACCACCATTCAAAAACAGTTTATTTTGAGCACTGGAGGAGGTACTTTTGCGTGTTACTTAGAAATTGTTTCTTTCGAGAAGTACTGGGGTAATATTACTTCCCAAGTACCACACATCTGTCCCAAAAATACCTCCGGACATTCGAACATCCTCGGGACGTCTGCTTCGGGACGTACGCCGTCTTTAGGACGTCCCTGGACGGTCCAATGTCCCTGGGACGTACACAGAAAACGTCTGCAGGACATATTCACAGGACGTCTTAGGTACGTCCGCTTTGGGACCTATGCCGTCTTTAGGACGTCCCTGGGAGGTCCAATGTTACAAAATAATTAGTCCACAGGACGTACGACAAAGGCGTCCCTGGGACGTATACAGAAAACGTTTACGGGACATATATTCACAGGACGTTTTAGGTACGTCCGCTTTGGGATCTACGCCGTCTTTAGGACGTCTCGGGGATGTCTGGTGGCGGACGTCCCAAGGACGTTTTTGGGACAGATGTGTGCTACTTGGGATGGCGCAAAATGATGGAGTCTGATTTGATAATGTGCCAAATTCAATTGGAAGAATTCGTCTTCGAGGAAGATTTGGACACTGCCAAGTAACTTTCGTCAGGTATGTTATTTAATGGTGGGTTTATATATGAAAATAACAAAGGATAAGATAACCCAGGAATTATAAACCGGGGATAAGAAATAAAAACAAAGTTAGGTTAGGTTTGTAAAACTGTCACTGGAAATGCATTTTGGCGATGGAAAAACCAATGACGTTGCGGTGGAACCAGTCACATTTCGAAATAACGCAAGCGCCGTAGTAGGGATGTCCTGGGGACGTCCTAAAACTGTTCAGAATTTTGATCCCACGTCAAACGTCCCCAGAACGTACATTTTGGACCTAGGGCGTTTGAGCAATAATAGATTTTATCACTATAATTAACTTACAAAATCAATAAAAACCAATTAAAATGGGACCCAATCAAAACCAGTTACGAAATAAGTATAAATCAATTTTATAGTATGGATGTCCTCGGGACGTCCTAAAACTGTTTGAGTGGTTCTATCCGATTTTTGGTCCCACGTTAAAGTCGTTTGAGCATTAATGGATTTTATCAATATAAATAACTTAAAACCAATAAAACCAATAAAAACCAAGTATAATGGCAACCAATCAAAACTAATCTCGAAATAAGTATAAAGCAATTTTATAGTTATGCTGTCCTGAGGACGTCTAAGTGTTAAGGACGTACGTTTGGAACCGGGACGTTCGGCCCTTAATGGGACGTCCTGAGGACGACGTGTTGTTGGGGTTGTTATCTCTTGCATGTTCATACAAATTTATTATAAAAAAGAACGTTCTCTCGTTTTTAGCGCTTTATATCTGACATTCGCTACCGTTCGTCACCCTAAAATTTAGACGTTTTTAATTATTTTCCGACCTCTTTTTTCCATTTTCAGATGTAATTAAGTGGTCGATAATTAAAAAACTTTTCCGGCGGACTTTTTCTTTTTACTATATCCCCCAAAAAAAAAAAAAGATTGGCAAAAAGAAAAGTAAAGATAATTGGGCAAGAAAGCTCGAATAATTTTAGTTTTAGATACCAAAACCAGACGGTTTGTACGGTGAAAACAAAATAATAGAGACATAAAGCTATTTGTAACTCATCGCGGTATACGTATCCGCATCTAGCAAGAACCAAGCACATTGATTGGTCAGAAACTTGTAGCACGTTCGAAAAGAGCAGATATAAGGTGTTTCTGAACGCAATAGGTGCTGAGATACGATACGTGTGCCGTAATGATACGTGATACCTAAGGCATTTCAACACCTATCGCGTTCAAGAACACCTTAGATTAGCATATATCTGCTCTTTTCGAATGTGGTACAAGTTTCTGACCAATTAATGTGCTTGATTCTCGCTAGATGCGGATACGTATACGGCGGTGAATTAAAAATAGCTTTATGTCGCTAATATGAAATTAAATTAATCTGTCGCGTAACCAATAAGGAATTATTGGAATACGGCCTGCCACCATTAGTGCCGACCTTACACTGATAGTGATACCTTCATCAAAAACATGATTTTAGTAACTGTCTGTAGATAACTAAAGTACGGTTTTTTGGCTACCGATCCAAAAAAACTTCTTTTTTTTAAGCACGGGTGCAAAAAAAGATTTCTGTTCGTTTTTATCCAAAATTAAAGACAAATATTGCCTAAAACTTAACGTCACCGAGTAAAAAGGCACATCGCTATGGAAACCATTGTTATTTCATTTACAAGCCACCTTGATTTATAGTGTAAAGATGGTGTATTGTCAGAAGTGCTCTTCGTTCGAGATTTTTAAAAGTATTTTCCAGTTTTTCTTAAACTTTTTGATAAAGGTATTAAAAAAAATAGTGTTAACAGCTCGCGGCTAAACTGTGCTTTTTTTACTCGTGTTTTTAAATAACTCGCTGCGCTCGTTATTTAAACCAACGCATGTAAAAAAAGCACTATTTTAGCCACTAGTTGTGAAAACTACTATTTCTGGGCTGTTTTTGGTTATTTTATTTTATTGGTGAAATTTATTTTCGGATAAACCGTCCATTATTTACATAAATAATACAAAAAAAAATAAACAGTTTTTTAAAATCTTAAAAATTGAAATCCGTAAATAGTTCGATCATTACTGGAAATTTTTGACTTTTTGAGATGTAAATTATTTCAGATTTGATTACTGCTGGTGTTTAAGTTATATTTTTGAAAATGTCAAAATAAAAAAAGTCACGCCGTAACAGTATTACGGCCGGCGTTAAATCTGATGATTGTTGCGCCCGCGTATCTGTTAACAGTGTCACAATACTGCCCGACAATAATACCCAAAAAACTAATCTTGAAACGCTTACTATAAGCAAAGCAAATAAACCCAACTAAACAGTGATAAAAGTAAAAATATATATTAGTTCAGAAAAATAAAAGAGAAGAGAGTAAAGAAGTTTGTAGTAATGGTTAGCCTCAAACCTCGGATAAGAAAGCTTACGCTGAGTAATTCTTAAGCAAGGATACTTTGTTAACAGAGTGGCTGAAAACCAAATATTCCACAAATAACAATTTAATGTCATAAAAACAATAGATCAGAATGAATTGTTTTTTTCACAAAGCGTCGGTTTTGCTTTTACGGCTTTCCTTAATGTGTAGTTTTTTATATGTTTGTAATGATTTTCTCTTCGTTTAATTTATCTTTCTATAAATCGACAAATTAGTACAAGCCAACCCAAACAATCTAGTCGCAGCATCACGCAAAAACCACCAAACCGATTTTGATGGATTCACCAGATCATCCATCGTATTTCCGGTGAGTACATTAAAATCAGTTAATGGAGACCATTTCACGCAAAAATTAATTAATTAACTATTCATAACAAAAATAAAGTGAAAAGCCGCAAGCAAAACTGCGGCTACATATTTTGCGTTGGTATTTGTTTCTATATCAAAGCATTCGCACTGGAATTTTAAAGGTTTCGCATTTGTTGGTTTCAGGTTTATGGTATATTTCGTCTAGCTATAATACAGTTGCCTTTATAAACGTGTTTTTTATAATTCTTGTTGGTTAAGTTGAAAGTAGAGCTGTGAATTTACAGTCGATGAAAATATATTCTCATATTATTATCGATAATCCCCAGTAGGAAATGTTGACTACTCTTACTGAAATTGGAATTGCTTATATGTCAAACTGCGATGTTATTATGTCCAATTGACAAATAAGTAGCGACATTTTCATCAGCGACCTAGATAATGCTTTTAGGTTGTTTGATAATTTCTTGTTTAACAATACATCACTTTTAGCACATCTAGCAGGTATTTCGTAGTTAGAACTTTATTTTAAAGCCACTTATAACCTATCGCATTTTTATGGGATATCTGTTTTCTTCTTAAAAAAATTGCAAATGTGTTCTAACTGAAGTCTTATGTAGGATTTTTAACAAGTCCTTAGATTGTGGTTACTTTCCGAAATATTGGAAAAGAAGCTATGTTATTCCAATTTTTAAGGACAAAGATAGGAGTGATGTGAAGAACTATAGGGCAATTTCGAAGGTTTCCATGATTTCAAGTGTTTTTGAGGCTATAGTGGCTAATAAAATGTCTCCATTGTTTCAAAATATAATAATACCTGAACAACATGGATTTATGCGGAAAAAGTCAACAATAATAAACTTACTTATATACCAAAATTACCTGTTGGATGCTTTGGAGGGGCGGTGTCAGGTAGGTTCCATCTATACTGACTTCTTCAAAGCGTTCGATAAGGTTGATATCAGTTTTCTAATAAAAAATCTCGAAGCCTTTGGAATTTTTGGGAGTTTCTTGAGTAGGTGTGCTAGTACTTTGATTTATAGGGAGCAGGTGGTAAAAATAGAAAATTTTATGTCCAGTATTATTTCAGTTACCTCTGGTGTACCCATATAACTATGAGATACTATATACTATGACCGTGTATTTCCCTATGATAAAAAGCGTCGCGGAAACCCCTGCGAAATACCAAGTTGGCAGTTGCCAATGGACTAAAGACGGGCTCAAATGCGCATGCGTTAGCTGGAAGTGCGCTGAACGAGAAATGAAATGATTCGACGTTACAAACTCGCACAGGCTCAGATCGCGCCGTCTTTAGCCCATTTGCCATGTCATGGCAATCTAGATTTTGACCGTTGCCGCGACGATTTTCTCGCATCCTGGTCCTTTATATAACTAATAGTTATATGGGTGTACCCCAAGGGGGGCATTTATCGCCATTATTCTTTAGCTGCTATATAAATGAAGTTAAAGACGTATTTTTACATTCTTTTTTTCTAATACTGGCGGCTGATATCAAAATATTTGGGATCGTAAGGAATTTAACATATGCTGAAAACCTCCAGTCAGATCTGGATAGATTTGTAAATTTGTAAATGTAAAACAATCTCATTTTATAGATCTGAAAAACAAATTGATTTTCCATATTCTATTAATGGAAACTCCTTGGAAAGAGTCAGTTTAATTAGGGACTTAGGGTCGCAGTTTGATATGGAAGTAAGTTTTATCGATCATATTGATCCTATTACAAGTAGGGCAAGAAGAATGTTGGGGTTTTTTCAAATCCGATTAATAGACTCCGATAGGTGTAATAAATAAATACGAATTCTAAGCTTTTCTTATTCCTAAAATAAGTTTTTCTATTCTTCTTCTTCGCAATTAAATTATAAACTAAGTTGAGCATTTCCCGACGCCTGATCATAACTGAAAAAACACTGCACCTCTTTAATGAAACAAATTACTTTTTAATAAAGTTTTCTTTTATATGTTTTTTATCATAATTATTTCAAATCTCGACTTTTGTGACCTGTCCAAGGGGTAAACTTTTCGAATTCAAAGTACTACCGTAGAGAAGGTGTATGCCAATTTTCGTCTGCCTCTATTAACTGCAGTAAAAAACCTTATGAGAGGCAAGAAATGCTCAAAGTACCGCACCGTTTTTAATTAGACAAAGCGTTGTTAAATTAGACTTTTTTTCTATTTAGTTATCTGCTTAAATTTGCAAAATTGTCATTTTTAAAGAAAGTAGAGGGTGAGGTACTTTAAAAAAATAAACGAAAAAAAATTATTATTATTATTATGTATTATTATTGCAAGTTAAAAAGAACACATGAAATCGTACGTCACGCTAATATCGAAACCGGTATAAGCTAGAGGCCAACTTATGTGGGACTTTTTAAAAACCAAGAATCAAAGAGGTGCAATTAAGCATTCCCATCTTTTAATTCTGAGTCGGTTTCGAGATATTGATCTAAAAAAAATAACTGTAAACGCTTATAACTCAAAAACGACTGCACCGATTTTAAAGCGGTAAAGTATTTTTTTTAATAAGAACAACGTTTCTATTTAGTCCTTAAGTTAGATTTGCTAAATTATCATTTTTGAAAAAAAAATGGTTGGGGGATGGTATCTTAAAAAATGGTTTAACTAAAAAAAGTTCGTTAACTTTTTTTTCTATCCTAATCATTCTGAATACGTTCTGATAGTTTTTTTTCTTTTATGATAGTATATTTATTTATTTTACAAAAAGTTATTATTATTATATATATTAGTTATTTGCATCAACTACACCACAGTTAGCTCATTCATAAGTGAACTGGATTATATATTTATTTATTTATTTATTTATTTCAATCCTTCATCCATGTGATACAAATCATAGTATATTGGATGTGTCATTAGTATATTGGATGTGTCATTATATCGGTGGAATCTCTACTAAGGGATTCAGTAATATTAAGAATATACACATTTAAGCTACATATGTAACATCAAGAGCGAAAGACCGGTTTTTTGGGCTTTTACGTATAGCTCATAGCTGGTGATTGACGCTACTTCTTTTGTTTCAGTCCTGGTATAGTAATTCCAACTAATATTAATTGGTCAGATTAAAGGATGTAGAGTGGAAAATCCAGTGGAATCCCGAAATCCAGACTGAAACAAGTTTTCTTGGTGCGGGTCGGATAAAATATACTTACGTTCGAGGTTTTAGTTGCATTTGTATGCTTAGCGCTCTTTCTTTTGTTTGATTTGAATTCCTTTTTACACATCACTAATTGTTTACTAAAAAACCATCGCGTCTGGAAAAATGTAATATATTATTTTTACTTTAACACTAGTTTGCTAAGTGTAGTTTAATTTCTATAAAAAAGTTAATAAAGATATAATTTTTACCAATCTAGTCGGGTCAGTCAATGAGAAGGCTATTTAAGGCAACGCTTTTCTCCATAATACTAAATTTAAAAAATTTTTCTGATAAAAAATAACTAACTGCCGTTTTAAAAGTTATCAACATTAATATTTCGCCTTGAGAATTGTTGCTTTCTAACCGTTTCTATTTCATTGTTTCGGTGTTCGTCGAGATCTTTTGGCAATTTATTGGAGTTTAATACCAAATACCGGCGGTTCTACGGGGGGGGGGAGGAGGGGGATAATTCACCGCTCCCCCCCAGTCTAAAAACTATATTTATTACACAGAAAAAAACAGAAGAAGAGTTGGGAAAAATTGTAATACATTACTTTAAATTCATTGTGTAATATCATTGACCGTTTTTATATTTATTCCAATTTTAATCAATTTTTGTCAACAGCATTCAAAACCTGTAAAATATGGAATTTTTAGTATCTTTTCTCAAAATTTCCGCCTGCGGCGCATTTGTGTCAGGATTTTGATGAAAAATCTAGAATCGAGGCTAGACCCCATCCCAACCTAATTCACATATTTTCACAAAAAACGTAAAAGCAATAAAAATTTTTAAGAGTTTTCTGCTTAAGCTGCAACTATTTTTACAACTTTAATTTAAGTTTAAATTTTAGCCTGTGGCACGCCTAAACGCGCAATTACACAGACGAGCTTTCTTTTGCTGTTGAAATGGCGACAAACATTTACACGAGCCTCATGGGCAAAATGTTCAAATAAAAGTTCGAGCAAAAGCTCGTACAAAAAAGCTCACGGAAATTTTGGAGAGAATGTTAGAGCAAAATTTGTTTGAAGAAATGTTGGTATAGAAATTTCTTAAAAATTCAGAATATATATTTTTATCGGAATTCATTGAACTTAACTAAAAATTAAATTTTAAGTTTTAAAACAAGGTATTTTTTAAGCAAGTGCTTTCCGACGGAAAAACGATTTGATTCCGAAATTCACATTTTACCTCATAAACAACTTCGATTGATCTAATTTTTATAGGGGATATTCAAGTATACTTGTAACTTTTTTGTGGTTGTCAAAAAAACGAGATAGAAGTAAGGGATAGGAGAAGGTAAAAACCGTAGAGGAGTAAGAGGGGGTTTTAATCCAATTTTACATGACAACAAACAAGTGTTAACGCAGTTTTTTTTTCCAAGTTTTAGAACAAAGCTTTCCATAGTGAGAGGGGGTTTTGGTCAAATTTTACATGACAACAAACAAGGCGGTTTTTTTATGAAAGTTTTAGAACAAATCTTTCCGTAAAGAAAGGGCTCTCCGGCGCAAAACAAAAAAATATGCCTGAGTACGCTTTAATTTGTTTATTTTGTGTTATTTTATTGATGCGTAGAACTTGCGTTCCAGATTTTTTAAATATTGAAATTTTTGGCGATTTTTAATTTAAAAAAATTATAAGTTGAATCTAGAGTGGAACATCTTTCATTTTAGAAGCAAGAAATTTTTCCAGATTTTCGATAAATTCTTTTCATATTGTATTGGAAAACCTTACGAAAAATGAGAAATCAACAGCTAAATTACCAAAAAAACTTCGAAATTTTGTAAAATTACCTTGGCGAAATCGCGCGCAGAGAATTCTGATCGGTAACATACAAAACAATTCATATTTCATATTAGCAAAATATGACCCAACTTTTCACTTCCGAATTACTGAGCTTTGTAATCCAATAACGTAAAATCACATTTTTTTAACGGACCACTTTCCGTAAAATATAATATAGATTTTAAATTGCATTTTTTATACATTATTACCAAAATTGCTTAAAAGTAAACGCCATCAATGACATTATATTGCACCTAAACGAAACTAGTAAATATACCGAACTCGACCCAATTCAGGATGCTTAATTTTTCCCAATTAACTACCAACAAAATTTTTATATCATATTGTTGGTAGTTAAAAAATAATTAAAAAGTACTTTAGAGCAGAGTTAAATTAGTTTATGCAGCGGTTGACAGTGCTGCGTTCCGACTGTTTTAAACCTCCCCCCCCCCCGGGGTCCCCTAAGCATTTCCACCTGCATTTTAAAAAGTAGTTACTTCGAAGATATTTCCGTTTTCTTTTTTTAATGAAAAAAAAGCAAAAAAGTGAGAGAAAAAAATGAAATGTTATAACCTCCATGGTAAACTATTAACATTGCAACAAAATGTTCAAAGAAAAGCTCACAAAAATGTTCTCGCAAAAAATTTCAGATATTTTGCACGAGCTTTTGTTTGAGCATGTTCGTCTGTGTAAATGCGCCTTAAGACATAATCTGCGCCGTTGCTTCATATCTACTTATAAATACTCTATGACCTTAAAGAATGACCTGAGTAAAAAACAGCCGATTCTATAAACTTGGACATCGTTGGACCCTTTATAGACATATTTTTGATGTTTGTTTTACGATTTCGATAACGCAAGGGCATATGTAGCACGTGTCGTGCATAATTCCTAATCTAACAGGTACTCAAGCCAATGTTAACACTGTGTTCGAAAGTCAAATAATACATGAGTCCCAAGCAAATACAAAATTCGAAATCGATGTTAAGACAGGAGTCGGCGATCCCACCGGCAAGGTGTTTGACAGCATAAGTTAGGGTACCGTTTAGTGAATAGGGTGCTTAGAGCATACAGCAAAATACCGAATAAGAGGGTGTCATAATATATGGATGTGAGTTTATTTCGGTAAAAACACGTGTAGCTTAAAACGAAAGCATACTGTATATTTAAAATCAAAATCAAAAGCCTTCAAAGAAAAGCAATATTTAAAGAAGCTAGAACATAATTATTGAACTAGAAATAAAGTTTTTTTATACAGGAAGGGCAACTTTAGATATTGGTAAAAGATGTTCAAATTACTTATTACCAAGAGCATTTAATTTGGTACCAACTTCTTACCAGACTTTAATTAATATTAAAAAGTTTAAAAGTGTTGTGAGAGACTATCTAATAAAAACAGAGAGAAGTGTAATAACAAGTCTAGTAAACCAAAGTCTAGCAGATAGTACCTAGTCTAGTATAATATAATATAAGATCTTTTTAATTAATGCATATTATGAAAGAATTAATTTTGTGTATCCTGATTGTGACAAACTCTAAAAATTGAGACATTTTCCCCAATTGTGACCCATTTTTTATTAATTGTGACATTGTTTTTTTACCGGATTGTGTATTATGTAATCGATTTTGACCACTTTCGCTACCAGTGACAACACAAAGCTACTGGTGCTCAGTCACTTACAAGTATTATGTTGCACTTAAATGGAGTTTAGTATGTTTACTTTTTTATCTAATTTATTTATCTATGCGTGTTAACTTTTTGTAGTTCGAAATAAACATCTATTCTATTCTAGTATTTGGTTGAATCATTTGCATTCAGTACATCAAATTATATGTATGCTAGGTATTATTTTTCATACTCGAATATCTCGAAAACTAAGCAGTTTTAGATGGTAAACCATTTTTTATTTGTTTTGATGTTTCTTTCTGGCCTTTTCTTAAAAACAGACATACTTAAGAAGCTTCTATACCTTATACCAATGAGCTTTTTTCCATAAACAGTTTTTAAGGATACTCAGTAGATTGGGTTAGTGACGTTATATTCCTGAGAATGGTTCCGCTATTTCGACCAAATCTACAGCGGAGGGTTTTAGCACAGAGTACCGAACAGAGGTGATCCGTGGTTTTAGTCCGTAGGCGTCCTCAAAAGAGGATGAATCGAGCACATTCGGTAGACTACCAGAGACCAGTGTCTATGAAAATTTCTCGTCGCTATAAAAAAAATAGATTAGGATAAGAGATGCATGGAAATTCTAGTTTTGGGCCTCAAACGAGTAAGATGATTCTACTGAAATAAAAAAGGTTTCAGCTTTTTTATTTATTATTATAATCATCTTCAGGGCAGAACCCAAAGAAAATATTTTTTATTTTTGACATTGCAGAAAAGCTCGCAGAACAGTAAGGACAAACAATATTTTTTGTTATTAAAATTGTAAAATAAATCACTTACCAAGATGCTTCGAGATTTACAAGAGTAAAAATTATGAAGAACAACAATTAAAAATAATAATAATAATTGAAAAAATCTATAAAAATCGTACATACAAAAGTTACCAAAATACATTTAAAAAAATTTATACATACATACAAGTCAAACAACCACAAAAAAAAATAAAAATAAAATGAATATGGATGGTTATGAGAGAGATGAGAGAAAGCATAAAAGTAGGTATCAATCATTAAAATCAAAACTATTACTGTTTGGCATTTTTGTACAGGTTGCAGTATATTGCGCTTAAACCATCTGTGTCCTTATTAAGGTTAACATTTGATTGTGATTTTTGTCTGTGACACATTTCTAGGAAAAGTCTTTTTTCATAACAGTTGTAACTATCCACAATGGAGGTTGCCTCAAAATTAAATTTGTGTCCTTCATGAAAATGATGTTTAGCTAATCCCGTTTTTGGATTATCGATGTTTGTTATGTTGCAGTCACATCGAAGTTCTCCAAGCCCATTTTTAATCTATCACAGCCTCCACAAGGAATTTTGTAAACAACTTCTCTCTTCTCTCAACTTGAAAAAAGCTTGTTTACAGTCTTAGTATTGCAGGGTGCGATTTGGGCTTTTGATGTCTTTAATTTTTTAGAAAGATGATCTTACAGGCCTTATATGTAGGGTATTTTATAAAATGTTTTGTTGGTGTCTAGATGATTCTACTTTAGGTTTTAAGAGCAACAAAAGAATTTTTAATATTTACTGCTCACATTCTGTATTCTTGTAAAATGTGTAAAAATTTCGAAAATATGAATTTTAAAATAAAATATGTGTGAGTCCAGTTATTAAGTGAAAACATGAAAAATGAACAAATATTTGCACAATCTAGGAAAAAGTACCCTGAAAAAATCCCCAAGGAAAAATTATTATAACTTATAGAAACCCAACATAACTCAAGCTAGACAATTGTATACAATTTTTGACAATTATTGTTTTATCAGAAACTCGATTTGGCAGTTGTCAAATGTTGTCAAAGATTGGAGGTATTTGAGATGCCGGTCTATTTCATAAAATCGCTTTTACATGCAAACATGAAAAAAACCAGAAAGAGAGGGCAATATGAGTTGCCCCCCTCTGTAAGACAACAACTCTCAAATGTAGGGAGGGCCTCTAGCTAGACTCACCCAACTCTATCCAAAATATTATTTTTTGATTTTCACGTGTTTTAGCTTATTTTTTATATGTAACAATCAATTTTTCCCGGGGTTTTTTTCGGAGGGTTTTTTTTTCCGAGGGATCTTTTCCGGTTTTTTTTTTCGAGTTTTTTATCCGGGGTTTTTTTCCGTTTACCAGGTTTTCAATGCCCCCTAGATCGCAATCCATATAATCTTTCTGTCGCCTTAAAATTTGAGAAAATGGTCGACCAGTAACGTTCAAATAAATAAACTAAAAACCTTCTTATTGGTCAACTCAACGCAAACTGGGAAGATTTATTTATAAAAAAAGAACAATACGATTTACCTCATAAATCTTTTTAAACTGCAAATCTGCCGAGAAGGTTTTGCCAAACTAAAAATTTTAACTTGCCAAATTTACACCGAGAAGTAGAAATCGATTTAGTTCTACATTTGATTTGGTGATTGGTTTAAAAGTATAATTGCCTCTATCAAAAAATATCAACTCAAAAAATCTTTTTATAAATAAACCTTAATATTTGTCTGTTTTTAATTATTTATGTTATTGAAGTAACCGTTTCGAGAAGAATATTCCTTTAAAATTCAATAATGAGCCCACAAAGACCTAATTATTTTTGACCTGAACATGACATAAGTTCAGGTCCAAGGTGAGGTAATGACACATTCCAATTCTCTTAAAAACTAAGCAGGTAATAGACTCCAAATGATGGTGCTTCAGTTGGGGTTTTGGACTTTGTAGTTGGTTTCAGGCAATTAATGATTATAGCGATATTTTCTTCATTATATTTAAACTGTCATGAGTATAAAATTACCAGGATTTTCACACGATAACATTATACTGTTTGCTCATAAATATGTATGAGTCTCGTTATAGTAGGCAAGATTTTCTATCATTTTCGGTTTCATCACGACCAAAATCATGTAGCATTTCTTCCATCTACATTCGCTAACCAAATCTTTATAAATGTGTAAAAAACTGAAAGTTATTAAAAAAAATAGCAAAATGGGTCCGAAGATGATACTGTGACCAAAATCGGTTACCCAGCAACGCACCATTTACCATCCAACAAACACAATGTTTTTCTTTATTCTTCCTTTAATCTTAGTCAACAATAGACAAAAGCACTGGTTACGTATGCCGTTTTCCACCAAAGGTTTAACTGGACTAGGTTGAAGACAAAGTATTAAGCTTAGAACATTGAACTACTAGAAGGAGATTTTTTTCAGACCTAGCGCAGGGTGTTTGAGGTCAACATCTTCATCCCATTGTTGTCATGCTAATCTAATACGTTTTCCCCTGTTTTTAATATTATTTAAAATGCCTTCAATAATTTTTAGTTCGGTTTAATTAAATGGTCTAGATATAGTAATAAAAATCTACGTTTCTATTAAAAAAAACCTAAAAATGTATTCAAGTAGCCGGCAACACAAATTTCCTGCCTTTGTTTACCAAGAATGGCCAAATACGACGAATTCTAATCCAATATTTAGTTAATATTTTAATTTAACGTACCTGTGAAACGAAATACTGCGGTCCCCCGGCTTCTGTTTCAACTTGCATATAATAATACACTTCGGAACCATTTTTCGCCACAAACTTTTCACAAAAATATCAAAAAAACACTATTGACCAATGCTGAAACTTTCACTTTCAAAACAATAATTACATTCCAGGAAAAATCCAGAAACCGCAATAAACAATCAATGTTGTCACGTTGACTACAAAAGAAGATGTTTGAAGGAAAACACATGTTAAATTTCCAAAAAACGTCGAAAGTTTTAAATAGGTTGCGATTATTATATATTGTGTATATTAGCTTTTTCAACATATATCTTAAACCTCATTAATTAATTAATTAATAAATAAGCGTCGAAACTTCATCCAAATTTAATAAGTTTTTTGTTGCATAATTCTGTTATTAAAATTGGCAACAGAGATTTCTTTCTCCCCTTTCCCCAGACCAGACTCCTTCTAGTAGTTCAATGTTCTAAGGTATTAAGCCTATAAATAACGTTTTGAAATCTCAAGGCGTTCTATTTTCCTTGGTCTCATGTGTTTCAATTACGATTTTCCAGTTCGCATTCGATTTCTGAGCACTGGCCCACTTAAGGCGCCTCACTGCATGGTTTAGCTCTTGTACGAGTGCCGACCGTCAACTATTTTTTTTTACTTTTAAATTATATGTGACAATTGCCCATACCTAAAAAATGTATTTATGGTCAATAAAATATTCTATTATCGACCCCCATTTTAGACCCCATTTTAGAAGCCATGTCAATCATTGCAAATTTTAACCACAATATTGTCCGCCTAGTGCTACAATGACACATCTTTGAAAATAGGGTTAAATTAATAAAATGACTGAAAGTAAATCAATTAAATAAAAACACAGGTCAAACCACATTGAAAATTTAGGGACATATTGGGTTTGTGACATAGGCGCTCGCTAAGAAAGTATTTCTGAAAATTTTACCCCTAAGAAGGGGTGGGTAAGAATAGGGGTTCAAATTTTAAGGAGGTTTTCTATATCTCGAAAACGAAACGCTGCAGAGGTCTGAAAATTGGTAAGTAGATTCTACTAATAAAATAAGTACATACATGTATTGGCGTTTTTCGAAGTTTCAACTATAGGGGTGAAGAAATAAGGTTAATTCGATTTCCAGGGAGCTAAAGGGATCTTCTCTCAGAAAAAAAAGTCACAGATGTTATTTTTCTATTAACTTTCGCAATTTTTTATTACCCGTCCCCTACTCCTAACCTCATAATGTAAATATTGACCAACTAAATAAAAACGGTTGTGTGATATCAAACTAAAGGAAATATGTCCGGAATCGAGAACGGTGCTTCTTCTATTATTTTTGCGATTTATTATTACCCTGCTCCTCCCTCCCCCCCCACACCAACATGTGCGATAAAAACAATGAATTGTTAAAAAATATTTTACCTATAAGACCGGAATCAAAAAAGTTTTTTTTGCAAAAAAAAACTGCTGGAAAAATGTTGCTGCATTATTTGGATTTCTGGAGAGTACATACATACATATATCAAAATCGGTTAACGGGAACAAAAGTTATAACCCTTGAAAGCAAAAAAACCTGAAAAAACTTAAGGCATACTCGAGTACATAGAAGGGCTTAAGGGGCTAAAGGTTTGAGGGCATGAAAATAGGAGGGGGAATCTACAATTTTAAACACGCGAACCAAGTCGCGGGCGGCCAGCTAGTTACTTATATTAACTTTTTAGTAACTTAAGATGTGTGTAGTAAGGAATGTAATGGAGGAGTCAACATCTTCAGCAAAAGGAAACTATCTCTGAACGCACTAATAAAAATGCTGATGGTCCTAACGAAGGTACCAATACAGCAAGGGATTTAATAAACAAACCAGCAGCTTTAAACCTCGTATTTGGGATTTTAAACTGCTGAAGTAATTTCATTTAAAAAAAAATACTAAATATATTAAAAACAGCACTTACCGATATATATTTTTACACTGAACACAGGGAAGCAAATATGTACTTACCTAAAAAAAGAGAAAAATTGTTATTTAATAACATCAAACACAGAGTGCCAACAAATACGCACATAAAAAACTTGTTAAAATTCAATTTCAAATCCAATTTTGATTGTTATTTGCAACGCAATTTTAATTCGCTAGGTCAAGAGCTACTTTAACCAACAAGCGAAGTAAATATTGGGAAAAATATTTTAATAATCATGTACAAATACAATTCGTAAAAACAAAATAAATTTCCTGCCAAACTTTTCTTATATCAAATGTAAAAACCCTTTTGTTACTGAAAAATTCAGTTCTTTTAAGATTTTTTACAAAACATCACAAAGTAGAGATTACGAAGTAACAGCTGCGTCAGGTTGGGGCTATTTTTTGAATTTTAACAGAATACCTCTAAAAAACTGTCAAGGTCTTGCTTAATTGCCGCTTTTTCAGAAGAACCCACTCGCTTGGCTACTAGAAAGGTATTGCAGAGTTCTTTTAAAATCTCGGCTGATTGTCAGATAGGTTGTTACAGCTCCATAGTCTCTTATTAATAATTCTCTCAAAATTAAATAAACAGCCCTAATAATACCTCTAAAAAACTGTCAAGGTCTTGCTTAATTGCCGCTTTTTCAGAAGAACCCACTCGCTTAGCTACTAGAAAGGTATTGCAGAGTTCTTTTAAAATCTCGGCTGATTGTCAGATAGGTTGTTACAGCTCCATAGTCTCTTATTAATAATTCTCTCAAAATTAAATAAACAGCCCTCCGTCACGGTGAAACGTTCATTAAAAAAATAAGGAAGTAGCAAATTTGGTTGAGCAGTTTACAATCCAGTATTCATCAAGGTCAAAGATTAGAGAAATATTTGTTTACAAAAACTTGACTACAGGATTTCAACTTTTTAAAGTAAATAACCCCCATATGCATCATCTTTTTTTATGTGTCAATTAACTAAAACTGCTTTTAAGAATGAGTAGTTGGTTAAAGAAAGTTTTAGTTCAAGACACTTAAAGAAAAGTCGGTGCAAATGTGGGTAAATTCCCTGGTCGAGAAGTCAGTTTTTAAATTATTGCCGAAAACGAAACAGAACCTGCACCTGAGTCACCACATTCACTAACAAATTTACATCATTTTAAACAGCCACTTGTTCGCAAAAACCGCTATTTATTTTAAGTATTTAAAACGTCAATGAATTTAAATAGACGACTTCCGAAAAACTGCGAAACTCTTGCTCGAATCCTGCTTTTCAATCACCACTAGAAAGGGATTACAGAGAAGTCCTCTTGAAAAGCTCGGCTGCCTGTTGAATACCTTCTGATAGCTCCAAAGTCTTTCATTAATAATTCCTTCAAAATTCAAGAATCAGCCCTCCGACACAAAGTAGCAAAATTAGCTGAGCCGTTACAATTCAGTTTTTATCACGGTCAAAGATCAGAGACACATTTACTAAGACTTGACTACAGAACTTCTAATCTTTAAGTGATAAGGTTCCCTAGTCTAAAAGTCCCAGTTTTTAAATGATTGTAGAAAACAACAAAATCCAGGTTCAGCAGTCTCCGTTTCCAGTTCAATCAGAATATGAACCACCTCATTCAGTAAAAAATTTACAACATAACAGTCACTATTTCACAATAGACAAAAGTTCTCTTGAAAAGCTCGGCTGACTGTCGGATATCTTTTAAAAGTTCCAAAGGTTCAGCCTTCCTTTTCTTTACAAGCTTTTTTTCAGTTGAAACAGAACCTGAGTCATCCCATTCAGTAACAAACTTAGAACATTTTAAACAGCCACTATTTCGCAAAAAGCCCATTTAATTGCATTTTAAAAACGTCATTACCGTCTGCTCGGGCAGACATAGTATCAACAGTACTGCACCAGTCGGTGGCAGAAAAATTTAACGCGTATTCCGGCTATAAACAAGGATATTTTACAGTTTAGGGGTACCTATAAAGTCGGCTTGTTTAACGGCCAGGGTCGACTGGGATAACGATCCAGTGTGTGTACTGGGTTTCGGCTTATTTATTAGCGCAGCTTTTATGCAAAACATTATACCATACAAGGTGTATAATTTTTTTTAGGCATACAATAATAATAATCTAATCCAATTGGTCCATTTGTCATTAACCGACTAGAATTTCAGTAAACAAAGGGTGAATTAAGAAGGTGTTCTGAAATCAATTCACATTCAATCACTTCTCCGTTCGTCTTGCCACTGTAATATATCATTCTGTTTTACGTTGTAAATGGCTTGTTGGATTAGACGAGTTGTACTACAAAGTATACTAGGCTTACCCCCAGATGCACCGTAAAAATATTCGAATTATTTTAGCTAATCCATACTTCCTCTTTGTTCATTCATGTGGGATCAAGAGAGAAAAAGAATGGATTAGATAGCCAATCGCGATTAAGTTCCTACGGTGCATTTAGGGGTTAGTCTTAACCAATAAGAAGCTGCCCAGTTTTAACGGTACACACGCACGGAAAAAAATATATACTAGTACCAAGTTTTTAGTTTTGATAGTTCTCAATATTAGTATGTCGTTGGAACAAGTATACACAAATACTTGGATGAATATTTAGACTCTAGACGAAGTTAGTTAAACCAAATCCAAGTAATACTTAGGGGAAAGTGAAGAGACCAACCAATAAATTCATATTCCAATCCTGAAAAAGAGTAACTTGAATTATGGAAATAGTATCCTTTATTTGACCAGATTTCTTGTTTAAAACAATAGATTTTTATACTTAATCCAACACAAAATTTTTGAAAAAACCTCCAAATCAGTTTTATGTCAAATTATGATTATTAGGCGAGGTCGCATTTAATCCAAAAATATTGACTTATGTCACTTGAACACAAAAAGGCGGTCAGATTTCAAAAAAAAATTTCTATTATTTTTTAAAACTTTTTACGTAATGATCTTTTTTAATATCTCATATTAAAACTAAAAAAAAGCGGTTACAAAGTTGACTCTTGATATGTCAAAAATATAAGAAAATTATTACATGAATTTTTTTTCAATTATATTTTTAGTAGAAGCCATTAGCATTGAGTTCCTCTCTTCTACAATTAAAATAAAATTGATTTGACGTTTTGTATTTAAAATGGCGGCCTTTCTGTGTAGCTATTCTTGAAATCAGGTAGAAAACAATTATCTCCCTGAAACGCACAGATCCTATTGGTCGACGCCACCGATTCCCTCAAAAATGACAGTAATAACATGACTTTTGATGAAATTTGTTTCTACTGGTTTTTGGTAAAAAATAAAAGATGCCAATTTCTATTAAAATATTGTCATTAGTATCATTTGTGGGAGAAATCAGCGGTATCGACCAATGAGAACTGCGCATTTGTGAGGAATTATTTTCTTTTCCCTGATCTCGAGTGTAATATTTACACCAGTCTCATGCAATATATCAATTTATACTAAATCAAGGACGGTTATCTCAAAAATTGCAAAAAAAATTCATAAGTCATTCTCAAGTCAAAATGGCGGCGATTAAAATCAAAAATAATATTACTTTTTTGCGTGTTAGCATTTTTGCACAAACAAAAGCAGTTTTAGGATGAGCTAAATTAATTTTAAACTTTTTTGTCAAGAAAATGGCATTTTAATAGCTTAGTTGAAATGGTGGACGCTTAAGTAAAAAAAAGTATTTTTTTTCTCGTATGTTAAACAAAAAATACTTGGCAAAATATTAGGTTTCGTTCACTTAGACATAGCGATTTCAAAAATTTAAAAAAAAGACGAATTCGCGATTTTTCTTTTAATTTTTTAAATCGCTATGAACCTTAGCTTTTTTATTGTGACATGAGATATTAAAAAAGATCATTACGAAAAAAGTACAGAAAATATCAAAGAAAAGCTAGATTTTTAAAATCTGCCCGCCATTTCCTTTTCAAGTGATATATGTCAACTTTTTTATATTTTTGGATTAAGTGGGCTATAAGTCGGCTGATATTTTAATGTGGAAAACACATTGTTCCATAATTTTGACAGCCGCCATCTTGGTTTGTGGGGTCCGAAAATGGGGAATCTTTGACTGAAAATTTTATGGTTTTATGTATTACTATGCTAAATATAAAGATATACATACATATATTCTTTTTGCAGTTTCCACTATATTAATAGAAGGATTTCTTAAGATTTGGTTATATATTTTTTAACAGTGAAAGTTTCCTTAAATCAAATTTTGTCTTGTTATTGATGTAAGGGTATTAAAAATTAACTTAAAAACACTTTTTTTTAAAGGCTAAGCAAATCGTTGTTTGAAGTCTTTAATAAGGTTGTTTATAGAGAAGAATGATATTCTTGCATTAAGTATACCTAAATATAGATAAGCGTTTTTCAAGAGAACGTGTTTCCTCGTTCAGAGGTAGTCGAATGAAAACGACGGTAAGGTTTAGCCCAGATCATGATAGATTCAAAGCCTGTTACTTGTCGAAATCAGGGATGTGAAGGGTTCCAGACTATAATCCTATCGAAGTTCAAGAATCAACCCCGAGGAATTAGATTGCAGCGCTAATTATCATAAAAAGAGGAATTGAGAAAAAGAGAGATATCTTTTGCTGATACGATATTTTTTTTTTATTATAGTACGATTTTCATTACTTAATAAATATAGTTATTCCCCTTTTAACTTATTGCCCATTGCACTAACATATTTTGAAAGCCTTAAAACAAAGTTAAATTCGACTGTCCTCCAAAGGTACGAGATTCGCAAAGGGTTAACACCTCTTAAAATTAGTTAGAAAGAAAGTAAGATTTTTTTGGCTTAAATTACCTTTAAAAATAGTTTAAGGGCAGCTGGGCTGGTCTTCTGGCTTTGTATTGATTATTTAGAGGAAAAGGCAAATAAAATGTCAATTTGTCAACTTTAAAAACCTGGCTATTCATTAGATCTACCAGTAACCACTAGACTAAACCAACCCCCATAGTTGTAAAGAAACTGGGGGTAGGGTTAGTCTGGTGGTGACCGATAGAATGAATACCCAGGTATTTAAAGTTTAAAAATTAGTAGTAGTTTTTATTGGCCTTTATTTACTATTAGGTGAGACCCATTTTAAACACGATTTTAAAGGCCTCCAGAATAGGTTGACGCAGCTGGCGATTATAACTCATAAAGGTCTAAGTAACTGTGAAGTCAAACCACATCGGTTTTTATATTTAACGATTATTTTATTTTTAAGAAAGCCGATTAAACTCAGATCACCCTGTTTATAGGCAGTTTTGTTGCCATCATCAACGTTTTTTTTCGATCTCCAAAGATTAGTAATGAAAGATTGTAAAACTAATATAATCTCGAAGATCTGAAGCTAAAAAATTTTTCTATAGACCTTGCAATCGCATAAGATGTTATCTTAAATACGGCGCGTATCATAAAATAAACATAAAATAGGTTTCACAACTCTTTGGGTACCGTTTTGGTACCATATGGATTTTTAAGCGTAACTTTGATGACAATGCGCGGGTTGATCGTGAATAAAATTTTTGTTAATTTTTGAGAGGTTTAAGCAAATTTCAGACAACAGTTTTCTGCTAGAGTGTTAATAAATTCGGAAAGGATAATCTTAATTTTTCCCGACCTTATTTATATTATCATGCAAATAAAATAAAGTATTTTTAAAAAACTTCTAGATAAGTAAATTCCTGGAGAAAAGTGCATGAAACTATCAATACAGTTTTTTTTTAGATTTAGCATTTTATGTTACTCAAAATTTTTAAACAATCTTATTTATAAGGGTGGATACAAAAAATATTTTATATTTAATCAACAAAAAATATATTTTTTAAACCATTCCTTTAAACGCAAGTACAAGATAGCTACAAATCGAGCAAAAATGTAAGTTAAACTCTATGGAAATATTCACAAAAGAATAAGAAGCAAATTTTATTCCAAGATATTTGTAACAATCAAATAACCTCAAATATTTTCTTACAATGTATCCTTTCAGTAAAAATGGGGGGTCTAGGAATAAGAGATACAAAATCAGCTTTTTTGGGTTCTACTAGTACTATGACAAATTTACTGGAAAATATTTTACCTATCAATATATTTAGGTAGATTGATTTAGATTTTGAAGTAAAGTTATTCCAAAATATCAAAAATATGTTAATTTGGCAAGTTCGCAAAGAACAACTACTTCTAAATTTAAACTCGAAAGAAGACAAAGCTCGTTTTCTAGCTTTACAAGCCAAAGAAAGCATTGCTTGGCTTAGTGCTCTCCCATCAACATTATTAGGAAATCTGATCGATAACACATTTCCATAGGTTTAAGGTTGGGCTTGCCTATTTCTGGACCACACATCTGCATATTCGGAAAAAATGTAGACATTTACGGCTCACATGGGCTATGTTGCAAGAAAAGTGCAGGTCATGGGTCCAGACATAGGCAAATTAATGACATAATAAAGCGGGCTTTAATATCTGCCGAATGCCCTTCAATTTTCGGACCTATGGGAATTTGCAGATCCGATGGAAAGCGAGCAGACGGAATAACATTTCCGTGATGCCCCCTATTGGACGAATATTGATTATTATTGTTCTTTTTGAAAAAATGTTTCTATATATTAAGCTATCTAAATCACAAGCTTAGCTTACTGTTGTTGTAACTTTACTGAAATGTTGATTTATTAAAACTCTTGTTATTAAAAAAAAAAATATGAAGCATACAAATCACCCATTAGAAAGTTTTGGCATCATATTACTTAAAACAAAATTATGATTGTTTTCCACAAACCAAAACTACACTTTTTTGCACTCGACGCGCGTTTCGCTAACAACGTTAGCATCATCAGGAGACGATAAACAATGAACTAAATTAATCTACGCTCTATCTTATATACAATCCTTTAGTGGGCGGAGATAAGACCAATAAATTGTGATTGATCACGATCTTTAATCCTACCTCCCCTCAACCAAAGAATAAAGTGTACTAAACGGGATAGGTCCTCTATCTTTATTTAAACTATTTCTGGATTTAATGATTTCCATACTTTCATATGCATTCAAAAGTCTTTTGTTTGGTACACTTTTTAGAAGTTTTAGGTTATCTAATGTGAATCTATGATTGTTTTCAAAAGCATGCTCGGCCACACTTGACTTTTCTGTTCTTCCGTATTTTAAGTGTGCTAAGTGTTCTTTAAAACGTGTTTGAATAGAGCGTCTCGTTTGGCCAACATATTTTTTATCACAATCCATGCAACTAATTTCGTAAATTCCACTTTTTTCTAGAACTGTAGTTTTATCCTTGGGATTTCCTAGTAAGCTTCTTATTGTGTTACCGGATTGATATACTAATTTTAGACCGGTGTTATTAAATACTTTCTGCAATCCTTTCGTATAATTAGGATTATACGGAATTGATACAAATTTTGAGTCGCAGGTATCTTTTTGTCTGAAAAAGGTAGAATTCCGAAAGGTCTTTTGAAAAGAATGTCTATTTATCAGCTTATTTATTAAGCCTTCGTCGTAACCGTTTTCGCCAGCTATATTCCTAATCCTATTCTTTTCTGCTTCAAATCTTTCTTTGTTTAAGGGGAAATTTACTAATCTATATGTTAAAAAGTGCAAACTTGCAAGCTTATGTTGTAAGCAATGAAAAGAGTCATTTGGAATATACCTGTTGGTGGCCGTGCCTTTTCTGTATAGGTCAAAGTCCAATTTATTTTTATTTCTTATAACTAAAGTGTCTAGAAATGGCAGTGTACCGTTGTTCTCTGTTTCATAAGTAAATTTAATAGTGGGAAATTTGTTATTTATTTTTTCCATAAAATTTTCAACACTAGTTACTTTAGTGTTGAATACTGCAAACACATCGTCTACATACCTGAACCATACTCTGGGGAAATACTCAAATTCTTTACTTATATCTGATTCAAATTTGCTCATAAATAGGTTTGCGATAAAAGGTGATAAACTATTACCCATTGTGGTTCCTTCTAATTGCTGGTAGTAGTTATTTTTATATTGAAAGTAATTTTGATTCATGCAGAGTTTTGTTAAAGATAGGTATTCTAAAGTCTGTTTGTCTTCTAGATTGTTTTTTCTTAGTAGTTCCTCCAGGTATTGTAAGGTATTGGGGACTTTGACCTATACAGAAAAGGCACGGCCACCAACAGGTATATTCCAAATGACTCTTTTCATTGCTTACAACATAAGCTTGCAAGTTTGCACTTTTTAACATATAGATTAGTAAATTTCCCCTTAAACAAAGAAAGATTTGAAGCAGAAAAGAATAGGATTAGGAATATAGCTGGCGAAAACGGTTACGACGAAGGCTTAATAAATAAGCTGATAAATAGACATTCTTTTCAAAAGACCTTTCGGAATTCTACCTTTTTCAGACAAAAAGATACCTGCGACTCAAAATTTGTATCAATTCCGTATAATCCTAATTATACGAAAGGATTGCAGAAAGTATTTAATAACACCGGTCTAAAATTAGTATATCAATCCGGTAACACAATAAGAAGCTTACTAGGAAATCCCAAGGATAAAACTACAGTTCTAGAAAAAAGTGGAATTTACGAAATTAGTTGCATGGATTGTGATAAAAAATATGTTGGCCAAACGAGACGCTCTATTCAAACACGTTTTAAAGAACACTTAGCACACTTAAAATACGGAAGAACAGAAAAGTCAAGTGTGGCCGAGCATGCTTTTGAAAACAATCATAGATTCACATTAGATAACCTAAAACTTCTAAAAAGTGTACCAAACAAAAGACTTTTGAATGCATATGAAAGTATGGAAATCATTAAATCCAGAAATAGTTTAAATAAAGATAGAGGACCTATCCCGTTTAGTACACTTTATTCTTTGGTTGAGGGGAGGTAGGATTAAAGATCGTGATCAATCACAATTTATTGGTCTTATCTCCGCCCACTAAAGGATTGTATATAAGATAGAGCGTAGATTAATTTAGTTCATTGTTTATCGTCTCCTGATGATGCTAACGTTGTTAGCGAAACGCGCGTCGAGTGCAAAAAAGTGTAGTTTTGGTTTGTGGAAAACAATCATAATTTTGTTTTAGTGCAACCAAAGGTTCCAAATTCCCAACATAGTTATCATATTACTTACATTAGTACTTCTTGTGTTCTTTTTAAGTTCTAAATTACGATCCCGTACCGGTAACAAGCGTAGGAGAAAACGGTTTTATTATATCTTTTAGAAGATGGGTTATTAATATTCCTGACAATTGAAAAAGTAACACCCACCGCGGTGTTCCCACTCCTGCGTGTCAAAGCATAACAAGTTCCACATTTTGTGGCTTCATTAAAGCGATCTGGTTTTGAATAACATTTTTAGAAAGTTCTACTTTATTAATAATAAATGTTGTATTGAATTTTAATTAAGGCAAATGAGATGTTATGTTGAATGCCATTAAAATAAATTATTTTCTGTTGGCCAGGGAGGAGAACAAAAAAAGGAAGTTTTGTGATAATTAGGGCTCAATTAATGCTTTTACTTTTCCATGAATATATTTTGTCATTGCTAGTGTAAAAAATTTAACTTTTGCATTAAAAAAATTAAAATGAAATAGAAAAATGGGTTAACGAATGATTCGATCCAGGATAACTTTAAAATAATAAAAATAATTCAGCATTTAATGTTCTTAATATGGTATTCTACTCTTTAGTTGGCCTGATTTTAATAAGATAACATTGATTTATAAAAATAAGAAAATTTATTTAAAAAGAACAAGTACAGTAAGTAAGATTCTACAATCTTAATATGCCAATTGACATAGGAAACTGACAGGGTTATCAACCAAGCGCTGAACTTGAGCAGTGTTGCCGTGATAGGTAACGATATTGATAAGGAAATACTAAATATCCGATAACGATAGTCTACTGGGAGCGCCGTCCATTTGATCCTATATTCTCTTAACATTTTAAATTTTTTTTCACCCAAATATTACTATATATAAATGACCATTCTATGGAGCAGCAAATGTAACTCTTGATGCTTAAGATGTACTAGCACGTCTTTCGAGCGACTTTCAGAGTGAGGTTTTCATCAATCACGACATCAGCGCTCAACCAACCTTCGCGTCTATAATGCATTTATAATACCAACTCTTACATATGGTTGCGAAACACGGACTAACTACAAAATACATATCAAATTCCCAGAAAAATACCACCAGTAGCAGCGCTGCCTAAGAAGGATTCTAATGATTAAAGACCGACGAATAAATCATAGTGTTTTAAAATAAAATAGATGTCCCAAATATATCTTCCACGTCTTTCCAGGTACTATACCATATACGCTCAATAAAAAGGGGGGAAACGAAACCAAGGTTGTTAAGAAAAATGCTACAACAATGCTCTTAAAAGCCTTGCCATCGGAATATTTGCACATTTTTATGTATATAAACCACACAATCCTGAAGAGAAAACAAGCATCTTTGGGAAAATATCTTTACTAGAATTCCTTCCTCTGCAAGGACACAGACAAATCAGACAAGGTATTCTTGAAAGTTTAATAAAAGTCGCATGGTCTAAGCCAATCCGCATTGTAAACCCAATCCAAAAGAAATCATGTTTTTGAAAATAAGGTAACAAGAGTGCAGAAATAAGTTGACCTGCACTCTGTATACAGGGTTCCTAAGCAAATCCTTAGGGGGCCAAGCAGCCGTGTATAAGACGCAGACAAACGGAAAAGCACATTAGGCAGAAAAGTTGTTGTCACTACATTTTACACGTAGTAAATCCATTCCAGGTTGTAGTTTTCTAATGTTTTCCATTTTCATACCTTTAGGACTCGAATAAAAATTGTTTTTGCTCGACTTTAATACCAAACTGATGAAAGATATTGTAAAAAAAAATATTTTTCGGCTTTTCATTTTGTAACCATTGTCCTTACGCACTGTTTACAGGCTGGGGACTGAGATACATGCAAATGCCTAACCTAAAGCGTTCATACACGGCCGGAGAAATCGACTGAGATATTTCCGTAGAAACTTTATCAAGCAAATAGGACGGGTTGACGCCTTCGAACGTTCAACCCGGGTTTGGCACTTTGATTCGAAATCAAAAAGGAGGAACAGTCAGATGTGGGGCCGTGCACAAATTACGTAACGGTGATTTTACCAATTTTTGACCCCCTCCCTATGTAATGTTTTGTAACGGTTTGGCACGCCACTCCCCTAATACTACGTAACGATTTCAAGACCACTACCCCCCCAAAAAAAAAACTTTTTACTTATTTTCATTCCAAATTTTCTTAGTTTCACACAAATGCAAACTCCCCTCCCCCCTACGTAACGTTTTGTAACCCCCCTCCCCGTATGACCATTACGTAATTTGTGCACGGCCCCTGTAGTCCCAGTGGAGGAGGGCGAGAAAATTGATATTTTTTCTTAAAAATTATACTCTCGAAATTACGTAATTTTTGAAAAAAAAATTGTAAGCGGCGCATTTTTATTTCATGCTTTGTTTTTCTAACATTTTTGCGTTCGGCTAATTTAATTGAAAAATTTTTGCCTGCGGCGCCCTTTATCTTGTCACTCGAAACCAAGATCCCCCGTTTTAGGAAAACTGATCCCGTCTCTGTTTCTAAATTTTTTCGAATAAAAGTAGAGTATGACCATGGGTGAAATAATTTTTTTCTACGGTATGACGAAAATTTCGAGAAAGTTGAAGAAAAAAATAAAAAAAGTGGCAAAGCTCAAATTTTTCGTAAAAAAACGATTTTTGTAAAGAAACAGAGCAAAATAAATCTTTTCACCCCTTTTTAGGTGTTACAAATATTGGCAGCCCTTATTTTTCGCTTTTACCCTCCCGCTAGTTTTGAAGAATTGGTTCGCTACATGTTTCGAGATCATGTCATAAAACACCTCGAAAATATCAAATGTAGTGTAGGGCCAGCTTTATTTAAAATCAATAATATCGCAAGCAAAAAGCCTGCGGGAAAAACAGCGACGTTTATTGATTTCTTTGGCTGCTAGTGCTAGCTGCATGGTTTGGCCGTTTCCGGATAGATGTCACTAGTAGAACAGAATGGAAAGAAATTTAATTAAAAGCGAAGATATTTCTTTCTAATGTTAACAACCTTACGAGTTTATCGCTCAGTATCGTAAATAATGGACCCTTCCGCTTCCTTTAAGCAATAAAAAGCTGTAGTTTGGACCTGAAAACATCTTGTCAACGGTTATTATTGCAACTATGATTTATGCTCACAATGAAAGAGTGGCGACAATTTTTTCTCATGAAAGCAGTCCGGAGATAATAACAAACTGGCACCATTGCTCAATATACCTGTTTCTTTTGTGCGCGCAGAACTTTCTATGCCATTTCTGTTTGATTTATTGAAATCCTATCCCTAAGGAAAATCTTAGGAACCCTGTATAATCTAAAGCAGGAAGGAGAAATTACCGGAAATCTTCCCCGAATAGTTGTTGCTTTAAAAACTGCTTTTGTATTTTTTCCACCTTAGTTAGAAACAAGAAAAAAAAAAGAATTGCCAAAAGAAGAACTTTTTCTGGCTTATTTTTATGAATAATAATAATTATCGGTATCTTGCCAACCGTTCACACTTCGGTCAAGGTACTTAGTATTAAAACCGTGCACAAGGTAAATAAAAATGTCGACATAAGCAAGCAGTTCAACTTTTTTTCTGAAGAAAAACATGCAATGCTCCTGATGACATTTACGTCCTCATCTACTAGGACTAGCAGAGGCGTGCAGGCGGGAAGAATGAATAAACTTGTTGATTTAAAACGTAAAAGCGGAGAAATCGATGATTCTGGTTAAAATACCCGACAAAAAAACTCACACAAGCCAAGGTTTTTGTGGTTACTGAGAGAATATTTTAGAGTTTGTTGTTTTCATCCAATATCGCAACGGAAAATGTAGTACCCAGTGCGTGGGTCGCTACGTGTTGTTCTTCGGTCAACTGCAGTTGCTTGCAGAAAAAATCAATTTCCTGTATTTGTTGGAAAATAACTATTATAGATTATTTACCAAATAAATTGACAAAAAGCGTCAGGTCCAAAATCACAATAAAAACCGGTAATTTCTAGATGGACAGACATCAAACTTTAAAACGAAAACAGTACGCCAATAACATACCTGCTGATTGATATCGGAGGGCGATTATCATTTATTATGAGGTAAATTATCAGTTTTTGGGGGTGGGTGATTTTCGCTTAATAATCAAAAACAAAATTATGATTGTTTTAGTGCAACCAAAGGTTCCAAATTCCCAACACGCTTAATAATCAAGTGAAAATCAACCCGCTTTTATAATGGATGTGGTAAATAATCATAATAAAATGCAAAGAAGAAAGAGCCACAGCCAAGGTGTGTCCTTTAGACAATAAAAACCTTATTACGAGCACGAGACGATTTAAAAAATTACGACAAAACAACGTCGCGTCATGCCATAAAAATTAATGGCGCGCGGAAAGACAAATTAATTTTGTTGTTTTTAGCAATATTTCAGCGTCTTGGTGATGGTTAGCATGAATTATCCCTTTTTAACGGCCAAAGATTAATAGTAATGCACCCTGTTTATCACATTCCTTTTTATATAAAGTGAGGAATGTGTTTTTCTTGAAAATGAAGTGTATGCATAAGAAACATTGCCTACAGTTTGAGGGGTTAATTTCCAATAGAAAATCTTAGAAAAATAATTAGAAGAATAACTTGATTTTGAAACTTAAGTACCTAGCTGGTTTATTTTAATAAAAAAATACTAGGATCCAAGCAAATCGTTAAAATAATAGTAAATCTATTGTTATATATAAAACTCTTAACATCTCCTCAAGCAATATACTATTTCTTCGTTGCATAAAAGTGTACTTTTAATCAGAGAAATGAAAGGGTGGGTAGAAAACGTTTAGATATACGCGTCTACTGTAGTGTTAACGACGGGTGTACCCAATTTAAATTAATATTTATGCTAGTGATGCAGTGTTGGAATTTTTTAGTACTAAGCCACATAGGTGAACGTAACTGTTTCATAAAAATTAGTATTTAAAGGTGTCTTTAATTCTACTTATTTCCTCATATCTCTGTACTAAAGACGGCACTCCTTTCCATATACCATTGTGTTTCGAATAGGATTTTTCTAGCGCCCACTTTTAATTGTTACCTCGAATAGCGGCTAGCTTTGCCAACGTCAGAGGCGTAAACTGCAAATGATAGATTTTTTGTCTTTTTTTCTGAATTATCAGAACAACAGCAGATTCAAGGGAGGTAAGGAGGGTAATTACCCACGCCTAGTATAACTATCTTATAAGTATATTCTCATTAAGAAGTTTCTTGTAATATATTATTTTTAGGAGCTAAATACTAAGCTAGGTTATTCTTTTTTTTTTGCTTTAAAGGGGCCCTTGAAAAAGCCTCTATTGACCATTGGAACGTCACACTGCCTAGGTATTTTAATGTTGTGTTTACTGGTTTTCTAGAACATTAGAATTTTGTCGGCAGCCTTAAACAATGTGACCTCCTACCCACAACAATAAGGCTCTGGTTCTTTAAGGGCCAGCAGTAGTGGAAGGTGTTCACCAGCGGCGTAACTACGGGGGGCCTGGGGGGGCCGCCCCTCCCCAGATCCTTCCAGGCCCCCCCTGAAAACTATAGCCTAGTAGTTGCCAGTCATATGACGGGGCTAGTGTAATGTCTGGGAAACGTAAGGGCTTAAAAGGTTTAATAAGAGAAGAACATCCTTCGGCAATATATATTTTTTTGGCACATAGAATTAATTTAGTTTTCGTTGACGCATGTACAGGGTAGTCGATTTTCAAGAGAAGTTGAAAACTAAAAACCGCATTGAAAAATATCAAAGCATTTCTGAGCTACAGGGTGATTCTTAAAAATGTACGATTTTAAAGGCCTTCTACAACTTTTTTATTTGTAAACATAGAGATTTTCATTAAAAACATTTTTTGAAGATTTTTTAAAGACAAATCTACCTGTTTCACTGATTTTCTCTTAAAGCCTTTAGTCCCCGAGATATCACACAAAGTTAAATTTCTTTAAATTGGATACCCCCAATTTTTCTAAAAAATCAGTTTTCTAATAAAATTTCCTGTCGAACGATGTGCCACACACCTATTTTTATTAAATAGTTTAAAAGATATTTGCATATTTTGATATTTACCATAGTAGACGCTGTGCGCGCCCTAAATGTGTAAATAAAATTTTATTGTTTTTTTTCATACAAAATCAAGTTGGCTACGACACGAGGGGACACAGCAACCTCGAATTTTAACTTCTAGTTTACTATAATTACCAACCCTAAAATAATAAACAAAAATAAAATCAAAAGATTTTATTTAAAATTTTTATTAATTAAACTACGTAACACCTAAAATCTACATCTAACAATTTTCTTTAATTCTAAAACAAATGCTAAAATTGACGGCCGTTTGCGCTATTTTATGCATTAAGAAGTTTTACCGCACGAAGCTGCCTGAATGCAGTACGAAGTGCCTCTTCCAATTCCCTTCTAATAGTTGGGCGATTTCGAAATACAAGGTCTTTGACTCTTCCCCACAAAAAGAAGTCGCAAGGGGTCAGGTCGGGAGACCTGGGGGGCCAATATATAGGACCTTTATTTCCGATCCAATTTTCGGCAAACACAATATTTAGCAAATTAGTAATGTCTCATGCATTGTGAGGAGGTGCACCGTTATGTTGAAAGTATAGCTTATTATTTTGCTGAAGTGGCAAATTGTCGGAATCACCTGCTCTTCTAAAATTTGTTGGTATCTTTCGCCATTTAAATTTCCATCAAAAATATATGGCCCAATAATTTGTCCTCTGTAGATGCCTACCATACCTTAAAACTGAACCTTCCCTGATTCGCTTTTTCCCCCAATATATGGGGATTTTGCTGTTTCCAGTAATAGCAGTTATATCTGGTGAATATTCCATCACTAAAAATCGTTGCCTCATCTGTCCAAATAACTTTTCTGGCAAAATCGGGGTCTTCTTGGCTTTTATTTAGGTACCACCTGCAAAATGCACGTCTTGGGACAAAATCTTGTTGACGTAATTGGTGCACCCGTCGGGGTCGATAGGGCCTAAACTTGTGTTTTTTAAGCACCCGAACGGCACTGCTGCGTGGAATTCCAGTGTTTCTCTCCATAGCCCTGGTGGAAGTATTCGGGTTAATTTCTATTTCTCCTAGAACCATTAGTTCTTCCAACTCTCTATCTCTGGCTAGGCTTCTATACGTCCTAGGCCGCGGTTTTGTAAAGGATCCGTATTCTTGTAGATGACGTTTTAACTTCAAAAATATTTTTGAGCTAGGTTGCCTCCTTTCCGGATATCTCTGGAAATATAGATTTAACGCTGTCTGTCGATTTTCGTTACTTTCAATATAACATTTTATCATGTCGTACTTTTCAAAGTTTTCAAACATTTTTATATCTTGACGAAGACGCCACTTTTGACACTTGGGCTCGTTTATCATGGCAATTGTTTTTATTTAATCATAGCTACCTAGATAGATACCCTAAAACTGCATAGGTCAGAGTTAAACACAGCCTACTATGGTAATTATTAAAAATTGCAGATATCTGTTTAAATACTTAATAAAAATAGGTGTATGCCACATCGTCTAACAGGAAATTTTATTACAAAACTAATTTTTTTTTAAAAAATTGGGGTATTCTATTTAAAAAAATGTAACTTTGTGTTATATCTCGTGAACTAAAGGCTTTAAGACAAAATCGGTGAAACAGGTAGATTTGTCCTTAAAAAATCTTCAAAAAATGTTTTTAATGAAAATCTCTATCTTTACAAATAAAAAAGTTGTAGAGGGTTTTTAGAAACGCACATTTTTGAGAATCACCCTGTAGCTCAAAAACGCTTTGACATATCGCAATGCGGTTTTTAGTTTTCGACTTCTCTTGAAAATCGAGCCCGTAACATGTATATTAGTTTTGGGCTAACTATGCTGCAAAAGCCCAAAGCTATAGAGGCCCCTCGAATTTGGACCACCCTGTACAAAAATTGCACCGGCAGCTTCTTTCATGAAAAACTTAAAAAGTTTGCAGAGGGCTTCGATATTAAATTTTTGGAAGTATCTAAATTTTCTACTACTCGCTGGGCATGTCGATTTGAAAATTGTAAAGCAGGTTTAATAAACTTTGGAGCGAGTAAAATGGCACTACAAAGCGAAGTAACTGATAACCAGGATAGACATGGCCTTGAAGCTGTTGGACTATTAGCATCTATTCAAAAAGCCGATTTATAATTATAATAGATGTTACGCTACAGCCTCTAGAAGAAACTAGAAACAGCTTTAAAAATATTTATTCTGAAATCCAAGACTTCGCCGATTAAAATGATATTTCTTTAGAACCTATCAGAGTATCAAAACGGAAACGGCAACTTGCTGCACAAACTAAGGATTATACAGACCGCTTCAAGCTACTGCGTGTAAATGCTTTATTTAAGTAAAACATCGAAGAAACTCAAAATTTTATTAAAAATTACTCCACGATTGCAGGTGTGGATGTATCTATGCTTGAAGTTGATATCTTGATAGTAAAAACATGATTACTTGTAAAAATTTAGAAATAAATTTAAAATCTGTCAAAGATTATATTAGAAAAGACCCTTGTCCTAACCTCTAGAAATTATTTTAGATGGCTCTTTTTTTTCTAGTAAGTTGTTAACTAATTAATTTTCCAGTGTGTCAATTATTAACATCCAGAATGATTTAATTAAAGAAGAGATTACAGCAGACCACATTCTGGAAATATTTTCACAAAAGACAAGAGAGTTGCAGTTAATTTAAGTTAATTTGTATTAAACAGCTTGGTTAAATCGAATAGAGTTACGGTTAATTTTAGTTAAGGTAATAATGCATAATATTAAACAGTTTTAAGAAAAACATCACTATCAAGCAGTGTCAGCTAGCCCCCCCCCCCCAGGTCAGAGAGCTAGTTACGTCGGTGGTTTTCACAAGTTTTTTTCAAGATGCCGGGTATGTCGGTATCCAAACATAGATTTTAAAGCGCAGTATATCTACGTCAGGCATTAAAATGATTTTGCAAGCTCAGTCAAGCTACCCCCCCCCCCTCAACAAAACTCAATTTGGATATTGTAAAAGTTATGTACTAATTTAGGGGACTAAATTAGTACATAATTAGTACATAATTTTTACAATATCCAAATTGAGTTTCGTTAAGGGGGAGGGTGTAGCTTGACAGTGCTGATTTAGAAAGATTTGACTAGATGATTGATTTTTTTAGTCTTGGCGTTTTATTCATTCAAGTTTTTATAACATCAATCGAGAATGGCTGCTGAATAGTGGACTCAAAATCTTAAAAATGTTATTGTATTTTAGTAGTCGTTATGCTATTAGTAGTAGTAGACGAGGGACGATTCAATGCCTGGTAAGTAGGCCCTGGCGATCCCTTTTTGCAGGAGTCCTCCAGGTTTCCCTGTCCTGTTCTCTTCACAATGTAGATGGGGCTAATTGAGCCCAAATTACTACTAATAAGAGTAATGTTTGTTATTGTTTTGACGTCGTGGATTTACACCATCAACCAATAAATAAGAGGATAATAAGCAAGCAGAGTTGCACATTTGTGGTGAAGAAAGATAAAGAGAAACTCGTAACAAAGATCGACAAAGAAGGTAAGCTAAAAATGGTTACAAATTTATATGTAAGAATTGAACAACACATAACACTGAATTAAATTCTTAGTTGTTTCCTCAAGCGCTTTAAAACACACACTAAACGGTACTTACCTACATATAAAGCAAAAATGTCTTATATGCACATACACGCAGCATAAGCCTTTAGGGAATTTTATTAAGCAAATGCAAATTTAATTTTTCCATTTACTTATTTATAGTTCAGTTAACTGAAACAATATTTGTCTTTTCATATACTTCTGTAAAAGTTTTGTTTATTTATCTAATTTTACTAGATTATTTGCAATAACAATTATTTCTATTGGTTTTTGACATAATATAGCATTGCTCTATATGTTACTTTTGTCAATCGTTTCCAATTAAATTTTTAACTGTTGTATGGGCGAGTCTTTAAGCACTGGTGCACCTTGGAATTGGTTTAGGGGGAAGGGGGGGGTTAAGGATAAATAATAAAAAAAATTTGAAGTAACAATGTAACCATAATTGATACACAAGGAAAGGAGTTTACAAGGGCGGACCTGGGGGGGTGTTAACCAAATATAAGATCGTTTATTTATCCAAAATTTGATGTCAACATCATGGTTCAGGCAAAATTTTTGGAGAAAGTAACATTTCAAATGTAGATGTTAGATTGCATAAGTGACGGAAGCCGGCCTTGCACTACTTCCTGTGCCTAAGATATAGATATTTTGTGCCCACGTTACCTACTAAGTTATTTAGAATGTTAATTGGAGCACATAAATAAAATTAATTCTCAGATTTTTAATTTTTTCTTTTGTTTTAGAGATATGATTTTTTTCCAAAGTTTATGATTATTTTAAATTCTTTTGCCTCGTCGATTTGACCGGATTTCGAAAATAATTTTAAATATGCATTTTCGCAATCTCTGGAAGACGTATTAAAAATAAAACGTGCCCAATGTTATTTTGAAAATTATTCTTGATTACCAGTGGCGTCCAAGTTGTGAATTGTAATAGATGTTTACAAAAAATACTTTATACGTTTAACAGCAATCTTCTCGCTATTAATAAAAAAAATATTATTTATTTTTCAGATATTAGTAACTAGTGACCATTTTTACCAAAGCGGTTTTTTAGTTTTTTTAAATGTTAACCGGTTTTTTTAAATGTTATACAAAAGAAAAAATAAAAAATCTGAGAATTAATTTTGTTAAGAAAGGTTTGATAACCAATTTGATAATTTTAAATTTTTCCCAATTTTTTTTTTAATTTTCGTTAAGTTTAAACTTTGACAAAAAAAATAGTACTTCTTGTCACACCTTGTAAACCGAATAAAATACAAAATGGCAAACTTTGGTTTTAACCCCTTTTTAAAAACCCCATTTAAAAATAATAAAACCTAAAAAAGTTACAGAGGTTTAACTCTCCTAAATATAAAATATGCGTTTCATAGTGTGCCCAGTTTATATGAGGCTTCAAAATACGGCATAATGGAGGTCTCACAATAATCCCCAATAACACTGGTGAGACGCCACAGATGTCACAAGGAGCCAAACTATGGCACCGTCACATCCAGGTGTGCCACGTGGAGGCAGACCCTTTCTAGAGGATAGCAATATCCACTGCATCCCGACCCGACCCGCCTAGGAGGGCACTTATTTTTCTGGCTGCCCATCAGAGAACAGGGCGAGGAACAATGCAGTGTGAACAATAACTGCCACCCACTTAAAATGTAATTTTTGACTTAAAATTAAACTAAAATCGTAAATATTGATGAGATTTTGGGAATTTCAGTTGTTTGTTTACCATTAATTTGTTTCTAAAAATGCTAAAATACGCCGCAGGTGAAAATTTGTGCGAAAATGACCCTTCAGATGCCACTTTTTACACTAAATCGTAGGCAAAATGTTTTGATAAAATTACATTAAAAAGACCATTTTGATAATGATCCAAATTGAAAACAAATAGAAAAACCAAACATTTTTGATGAAATGAAAAATGAAAATTTTTGCAATTTTTGATTTTTTAAAGATTTCGTTAAAAGTTAAAGTCTAGGTATTTTATTCCCTATATATTTTATTTCTGCTGTTATTTGATTGTGCCAATTGTATATAACCAGGCTTTTCGGGGGGGTTTTAACCCCAAACCTTCCCCCCCTCAGTGCTCAACTGCTGTAAGACAATCGCTCCCAGTAAGGGCGGATGTACTTTTGGGGGTCTATGGGGACAATTTCCGAGATTTGCCACTGGTTGCGGGGACCCATTTTCTTACGGGGACATGACAAATGTCCTAGTAAGAAACGGGTCGGATTTTCAATATCCTTACAGAATTTTAAACAAGGGGATACCTATAAATAGGTAAAAATGTCAGAGTCCCCAAAGCCAATGGAAACTTTCATGTCTAGTTCACTTACACACCTTAAAAGGTCGCACCAGTCGTAACACAAAAAAATTGTGTATACATACACTTTTATGTTTCTTGGAACTCAATCATACACAAAATGCTATACTAAGGACATTGAAAAATTTAATATCTTCCGAGGGGATATTAAGGCGCAATTACACAGACAAACTTTCCTTTGATGTTGAAATGCCGACAAACATTTACACGAGCCTCTTGAGCAAAATGTTCAAAAAAAAGTTCGAGCAAAATCTCGTACAAAATGACTCACGGAAATTTTGGAGAAAATGTTAAGCAAAATTTGTTTGAAGAAATGTTGGTATAGAAATTTCTTACAAATTTAAATTTTATAATATAATAAATATATTTAATTTAAATAGAAATACTAAGTTTTAAAACAAGGTATTTTTAATTAAGTGCTTTCCGACGGAAAAACCATTTGATGTCCAAATTCACATTTTACCTCATAAGCAACTTAGATTGACCTGATTTTAATAGGGGATATGCCAATATACTTGTAACTTTTTTGGGGTTGTAAAAAAACGAAAATAAAAAAATAATAATTGGCACTTATTTATTGCTGTTGCCTGTAAAATGTAATGATAAAAATTTACGTTTAAAAGAATATCTCTTTATTTTACTTCCTAGTTTAAAACACAATACAATAATAATTAAGTCAAATTAAAAAACCTATATACATTTTATTAAATCTCAAATATATGAACAAAAGCATGTTCGGTCTAAATAATACCCGTTTATTACCCACTTTTACAACCCTTCGATCCCGACCCTTGTCTAAAAAAATATAATTTAGCAGTAATAGACTAGACTTCTGAATCGGAATGTTGCTCCTTTGCATATTGTTTGTTCAGTGTCAGTAATCGACCTTGATTATTACATTAAATTGACAGTAAATATCTATCTTCAGCATTTTCATGAACCTTTTGCTTTTTTAAGCAACCGTTGGGGCCTTAAACTAACTAGGTAAATCTGGTGTGAGGAATTAAAAAAAAACAATCAAAGCTAAGGGTAAAGTAAAGTTACAAAAATATGTTTAACAAAAAATCTCTTCTCCACCACTCCTCATAGTCGTGAGGCGCGGATTACCGCTTAAAAGTGCAATTTTTGAGTTTTTTTCCGATATTTGAAAAATTCAAATTTTTTGGAAAAGAAAAAATCCGAGAAAAACCCTAAGAAAAAAATATTATAAGTAATCCTAATCCATGTGACAAAACTGATAGCCAAGAATAATGTTTCGCTTGCCGTCGGCTTTTTTTCACAAAAATTTAAAATAAAAGTTGGTGTTCCATTTTTTTAAAGAATTGAGATCACTGATCACTGATGTGAAATTTTATTTATTCTCATCTTTAAAAATATGTTTCCAAAACAGATAGCAATAATTTGCTCAAAAATTTTCCCGAACAAAATGTTCAAAGAAAAGCTCACAAAAATGTTCACGCAAAAAAATTTTAGATCTTTTGCACGAGCTTTTGTTTGAGCATGTTCGTCTGTGTAATTGCGCCTTTACATGCTAGCTTTAAATATTCTTATTATGTTTAGTTTGGTTCTTTATGGCTTTTTGTAAAATTGAACAAGAAACATGGAAATGTAATAACCACAAATGCCTAGACATAGTTAAACAATATAATGTAAGGCCATTAAGTCAATTTGTCACAAATTTAATGTAAGTGAAGGGTGGTGTATATCGCGTAGCGTGGCGGGAAAAGGGGCTCGGGGGGTTTAGTATCTTCCCGCATTTTTGGCCTGGCGAAGACACCACGTATCATAGCAAAAAAAAAAGATGAAATAAAAAACACTAACAAAATTTAATCAAAAAGATAATTTTACCAAAAGAGAACTTTTGGATTCTAGTTTTGTCTATCAACCGGTCGGGCTTTTTACTACGAGAAAAATCCATTGCAACTATCTAGAAAGCGTCATTAACAACTTTGGTTTCGGTTACTGTCTGGCATTCGATCAGTCAATCTTTTTGTAACCAACGATCATAAACTAAAGAGTAAAAGATAGACAGATGAAGTCCTCATAAGTGATAAAAGGTAAAAAAAATAGTCTTCGTTAGCCACATTGGGTCAAATAGTCTTTGTTGGGAGCATTGGGTCAGATTCTCCCTTGAATTTTAATTCCATCCGCACTTAACTCTCTTGGTATGCTAATAACTACACTTCTACAAATTGTAATTGTAAGTATTTTAAATAACCATTCTAATAAATTTTATCCATAGTTATGCTAATAAGAACTTCACAGATAAGTTTTGCTGGATAATTTTCAAAGTCGCAATTAAGTATGAGCATATATAAAAAACTTTGGGAATCCCATAACAGCTATACTGCTGCTGGTCCTAGTAAGCTATTTTTTATAAAACACTTGTCCTCAGAGCAAAGTAAACATACGGCAAGTCCTCAAAGCATCGTGGGATAGTGGAGTCCTCAAAAGCCAAATTCTATAAAAAAATTATTTTGTCGATCCCTTAAAATCTAAAGATTTTTTACTGTGTCTGAAAGTTTTTTTTATCACCGGGTCAAACTACAACCTGCAAAAAAAAATTAATTCTTTAGCTCCATTCTAAAGGCCTTAAAAGTTCGTATAGGTGTTCTTGATAGTAGACACTTAAAGTAAATATTTCAACGCATCGGTATCGGTATACCTAACACGTTCTAAATAAATCCAAAATTCACATATTTTTGTCTTGTTTATGCGATGTTTCAAACGATGCCCGCTTTTTTGAAGGGTGCGATGACAGAACTGCTGATTGAAATCGTTGCGTACGTTCGTGGGTCCGTAACGATACGTACATCCTTCCGTACGCAACAAGATTCTGTTATCACACCCGTCATAGAAGCAGGCATCGTTCGAAACATGGCATGAACAAGTCAAAAATGTAGTGTATTTTGACTTTGTTTCGAACGCGTTAGGGATACCGATACCGATGCGTTAAAATATTTACTTTAAGTGTCTAGTGTTTCGGTGCTATCAAGCGCGTTCTTGAAACATTCCGCTGAAGTAGCTGATGCCAGCACGCAGCCAGCAAGTCTCATCCCCGATGCCGATCGCTGGATGGAGTTTTAACCACCGGTTATTGACATGCCTACTGGATGGATTTAACATAACCCCTCCTTATCAACTGTTTATATTACTTTTTTGATTTCTAGTGCCAAGAGTGAATTCTTTTGGATGCCAGCGCTGGATCTGTTAAAAACAGCTGGTCAATCGTTTGCACCATATAGCACAAGTATTGGTACTATTAATGTAGATTCCACATAGCAACGCTGTTAAACTAATTTCGAATAAGGAAAACGGAAAGCGATGTGAAATATGGGAGCCCCATTTAGACGTCAAAAGTGATAGTGTAGTTTTTTTATTTTAATAAGAAGATAATCTCCATTTTTTAGTAGCCTTTAAAGTACTAAGGAAAACACGGAAAATAATGTTTAAGAAAGAAGGAATGCAGTAGATTTTCTCCTGGAAGCAAAACGTGTTGTTTTCGACGCAGTAATCAAACTACTAAAAGATGCGCCGCCCTTTTATAAACACGACGATATCTACCTATTGTTAATATTCAAAGGTAAAAATGTAATCATATCAATATGAACCATTTAGAAAAAGGCATTTTGTCGTTATGGCAAAAATTAATGCAAGTGTTATTTCAAAAATTTGTACCTTTTTTTTTACTTAAAAAACAGTCTTATAATCCCCAGTAAACATTGCTTTAACATCAAATGCACTCTTAACGCAGCAAAATCGTTAATGGTACTTTATAGGTTCATCATGGTTTTTTAAAGTACTTACATGACATTTGGTTTGCAACGTCACTAGATTTTGAAATATGAAGCGTAAAAGTGTTAACATTTTTAAACTAAGCGAATATAAAAACTAAATTAAATATTTGATTATTTTTGGATATTAAATCCTTTAAAGTTTTACCCAAAACCATAGGGGTGTAGTATTTAATTTATAAGATAGTATTTAGTTTATTTTGATACTTGATGGCCTACATCTCGAAAACTAATAAAACAAACCTTATCAAATGTCATGATAAAATCAAATGTAATGGTGAAAATTATAAAATGATATCCAAAACCACCCCTACTCTAGTATAAAAGTTTAATTTTAAATTAAGCTAGGAATATGCACATCTTAAAAAGACATACATAGTTAAGGCACTGTCTATATACTGGATTATGCGTTTACCTCCGCAACATAGGGATGCTATCGGTGTATTTTATTCCCTCAACTTTTTAAAACGATTCCTCCTAGATATGTGATTTTCTGGTAATTTTAAAAACCATTTGAAGCTCAAGAGATTTATTTTATTTTTTTAACGGTTTATTTTTAGTTGGAATATTCCTGACAAATTTTGTATAGTACAAATATTTTTTCAATGCATAAATTCCTTATCTTGCAGATGTAAAAGCATAAACCAATTCAGAATATTCAAACATTTGAATAGGTGGCCACTGACCAAAAAAAACCGAAAACGTGTTAACAAATTAATATAAAGTATAAAGTTTGCACAAAATACAAAATTTGGATGTAAAAAAAGAGAGTCTCGAATCTTACGGTGGGATTTACTAAAAGGGTTTACTCTATTTTAGAATGGTCCTAAGTTTAAGTGAAATTTTTGGTTTTACAGATTTTAAACCACGCCCCCTTGAGTTTTAGCCATACTTTGATTTATAAGAAGAATCTGAATAAATTTGTTTATTGAATAATCATCTTAACACAATGTTTTGTTGGATTTAAGAAGAAAGTTTCAATTTAGAAGAAAAGAAAATTAAAAAATTTAAACCCACGCGGGGTTTAAATAGAAAACACTCTGTAGAACAAATTGGAATTGAGGTTATATGTAAGGTGACCAACTCCTAAAGGGACAAAACCGGGACACTCCAGCCATTCAATGTATTGTATATCATGTATTTTTTCTTATATGCACTACTAATAATATTAAGATGTATTTTCCAAAATACTTATTAAAGAAAAATAATTTAAGTAAGGTTTCAATTTAAATTTATAGGTGGCAGAGAACATCCGCTTTATCAATACAGTGGTATCAAAACCGGGGCGAACCGGAACTTTTGCTGAAAAATCGGGCCTATCCGGGACGGATTTTTCCCCCGGGACAAATGGTTAAAAATCGGGACTGTCCCGGCCAAACCGAGACGGTTGGTCACCTTATTATATGTCACTAATTAAAACTTACCCTTATTAATTCGTTTTTTCAATTAATATTTGATATCACAGTCACTGTTGAGTAGATTCATTTTATATTTATGTAAAAGGTGTTTTTATTTATGAAATGTATTAAAAAACTTAAATGCAAGTTTTAGCTGCGTTCAAATCACAAACAGCGAGTACGGATTTCTTACCTCTGCTTGTACCTTGGCTTGCACCAACCTCTACTGATGAAAGCTACAGCTTTGAAATGAGTGGGCTTTGAGTAAGGAAAGTTTTCTTGATTAAGCTTTTAGATAACCTCAATGTTTTAATTTCAGTTTGTAGTTAAATTAATATAGTTGTTTTGGGTTTTCTTGTTTGGTATATTTTTCGTGCATAATCAGTGAACTTCACTTAATGTTTATTTTGCGTCGTAGTGCCCTCATAAATATATTTTTTTGTGCTGAAAACGGTTTCAAAATATAGCGTTTTTCTGGACAAAATTGAAGGTGTTTTACTTGGGATATTAAATGAGGTAAAATAATCCTTGTAAAAACGGTTACTTAGGGAAATTATAAACGAACTTATTACCAATTGCCACAAAACAATCCGTTCTGGAGGCTATAAATTTAAACCACCCTCCAGAGGTGGTCAAAAAAATCATCAACTTTATAACCTCAAACACAGACAGGCAGATAATGAAGCTATTATGTTCCAAATTTTTGGCGTGTTCACCATTTGCCATTTTGAAACCTGTAAAAAAAAATTAGCTTAGAGCATTTTCTCCTAAAATATGGTAATTTTGAGAAAAAAGCAGTTTTTCAGTTGTATTTTGCAATTATAATACAAAATAATCAATAACTTTGGGTCTTCTGTATGGGTGTTTTTTGAAAATAGGTTTTAAAATTTCGTACCCCCCCACATAGGTGTAAATATTTAAACCTGTGGGGGGTACTATTTTAGATCTTAGTAATTCTCACTGTTAAGGTTTATATTTATTTTTTGTTGGCTGGGCTATAATGCGAATAATTCAAAGAAAAACAAAAACGTGGAAAATGCGACATATTGATTTATTTTCCACTTAATTTTTCGTTGCAAAACGCAAATATATGGCTAAAAGCGCGCCGTAAGTAGGTTATTGTGATGTTGATTGGGATATTCGATATGCCAATTAGAGGTGCTATTTTATATACATTATGTATTAGTTTTCTATTGAAATTGTGAAAAAAGTTACCTGCTTCTTTATTATACCGGGTGTCTCTATTTTAAATTACCAATAAAAAAACGAAGGTAGTATCAATAGAAGTTCCTATTCATATTGATAAATGGCAATTAGGAATTGTCTTGAATAAAGGCTAATTAATAATTCAATGGCGTCTGTTATTCAATAAAGGGAGTGTGTTTAAGATTTTTCTTATGTGAATTTCTCTATCTATCTTTAAAAATAAGGAGTAAACACCATTCTGGAATTCTAATATGTCTTGAGAGGAATAGTTGACGCCAAAATTACACTGCGTCAGAAAGAGATAAAAAAAATTAAAACTCATGTTTTTCAGACGGAATATATCAAATTTACTTTAGCTTGATCAATCGTGTTACACCTTAAAGACATAGAAAAGCAAAGACCTACCCTCGTTGGTTTTAATTAACTAAAACAAAGTATGTACTCGCGTTAGAGTAACTTTTGCAACAAAAAAATTTGACCCTCTGAATTCGGTCATGTTATAGGTTGATTTCTAACCGAAAGTTCGATTTCGAAATCACGGAAAAGGTAGCGAATATGTAAAAACTAAAGTTGTCAAAAACAAAAGCTAGCAAGCAACAAAAATGTTAAAGTAAGGTAAAAAAAACAAAGTTAACATAATTAAAGTAATGCCGTCTTTTATGAAAGGTCGGCACAAGCCTTGACACAAACCGCGCCCAAAGAAGCTCTGGCTTGTAGGTTTCGGATTGCCCCGGCAACCAAGAAAAGCGCGGTCTTACTTTAAGTTTGTCATAATAATCAGTCCTGATAAAAATAACTGTGTGTTCTTCCTTATAGTTAAATAAGAGCACTCATGGCCACTTGCACCAACCCAAACCTAGAGCACACCTGAATAGGTGCCCCCTAGTTCTAGGGAAACCCTAACCCGTCACCTAAATTGAAATGGCTTGCTTGGCAAATTTTAAACGTACCCCTGGCTAGGTGAGCAAAACATTCGGCAAAGTCGCAAATTCTGTCAAAAAAACGTCATTCCTTGGGTTCTTCGTAGCCCAAATTTTTTAGAAAATACTTAAGCAGGTGAAAAATTGTTTTCCTAAAGATATATGGCTGAAATTGATTTTGCATATTTTTCTAATTTATAGCAATGTAAAATGTTACAGAGAGGTTATGCATACAGGCAATATTTTTATGCCTGCCTGAGTGTGTGTACATTTTTGATTTTACAATATGTTTTGTATGATAATGATATTCTTTCAGCGAGGTGGTGCGGTATGGTAACAAAACCAATATCCTATTAACCCTGGATTTATAAACTTGATGGTATTGTTAAGGCTTATTTACTTAGCTTTTAATGCATAGTGCTTAATTTTTGACCTCTGTCTTTTAGTATGCTGGAAACAGATTGAGATATAAAATTAATACACATTAAGCATTAAAAATTGACCTTGACCATTGAGTTAATAAATTCGCAGGACCGGAGGATACTCCAGCTGATTCTCAATCTGCTCCAAAATAAACATCACAGTTATCCTCAAAATTATTGGACCTGTTATAAACTTGACGTGGAAAGTCATTTTCAACTATTTCTAACATCTCCAGATCATCGTCCCACGCCTCCATATCCAAAAAAATCCATTTTTGCAACACAGCTACAAAAAATATTGTGGTTAGTTAAATTTTGAGGTTATATTATCAATAGATAGGGGTAAGGTGGACGCTAGGGACCCAAAATCGACTACCTAGATATAGGGCTAACCTAACACGTTTAGGACCCACCTAAACGCTTCAGTAAGTGAAAACTGACACCTACCTAAATTTAGGGGATACCTAAAGCTCCTATTTTTTTTAATCTATTTGTTCCTCAAAACGTTGGTGCAAGTGGCCATTATTCGTGAAAATTTGATCTAGTCATTTCATAACAGTAGGTAAAGTGCCTAAAAATATGTAGTATTTCGTGCGGAACTGTCAAAAATAATGTCGACTTTATTAAAATTAGGATATGCCAACTTTATGAGCCGGTAATTTTTTTGTATTGTTTCAATAAATAAATAATTAAAAAAAAAATAATAATAACAACAAAAATAAATTGTTCTCCGCTTGAGGTATTTCTGCGAATACGCTGTTGCTAAATGATATTCCGCTGTATAAATAAAACAGGTAGCCGGCCTCCGTAGCGCGGAAGGTCTCGGGTTCGAATCCCGGCTAGGTGCATGGATATTTTGTTGTCTTTAACTTTGCAAAAACTCGACTAAAACTGGGCATTGATCCTGTAATGGATAGAAAGTCCCAGTATTAAAAAAAAAATGCAAATTCGGAGACTTTTTAAGAATAATTACAGATTGATAAATTTTATTTGACAATGACTTGTTTTAATTACAAAATAAACATACCAAATTAAATTATATACCGAGTCTAACACTGCCTATAATAATAATGGATGGAGTAATGGGGTCTTTTGCTGGAACGCCTTGACACTTTTTAGGGTTTTTTTGCCATCTTGTATAAATCCCAAAGAGGAAATAAAGTGCCTAAACCGGCACAAGAGCTGAAGTGGAAGCACTGTCCCTGCCAAATACATCAAAAAGCTTAAAGGTATAAAAATTCTATCACTCTCAAAGGTAAACACTTTATTGTTCAATATATACACAGGGTGTTTTAACGAGAAGGCAACAAGAATTGTTTAAGATATTTGTTTACAAATTTTGCAAAAACCTTCGGAAACGTCGTGTGGCGTCGATTTTATTTGCAACGGGGTTAGGCTCAAAAGCAAATAGCTCAAAAACAAATAGATAACAAAAAATATGAGCTCTGCGAAGATGATTGAAAAGTATTTGTCTCAAAGTGCCACCTATCCCATGTTTTTAATTTAATTCTAGAGGTAAGTTTCACCTTCAAAATACGGAAATGTTCTTCATTTTTAAAAGACATGAATTGCAGTTTTTGCGTGGACTCTTACCGCCATATCCACCAACGTAAAATTCTACAATTAAGGTTTAATCATGATTAACACTAATCGGAGTTTGGAATGAGTTTTGGCAAAAAAAGTTTCAATGCAAAATGGATATGATTATTAAATTTTTAACAAACCCTTTTAGAAACATTTTTTTAAAATTGTAAATGTATTATAAGCCCATAATTCATGGTTTGCTATTTCAAAATTTTTGAAAAATGTTTAAAAACGAAAAAATTTGTGACGAACGACCTACCCTTCTTACGTTGAAACACATGATCCTCCAATTTTGAGGTTCCGAATTATTCCGATAACCACGAATCCAGACGCATTTGCTCTGTCTGTCGGTCGGTCTGTCTGACGCCTACTTTATAGCTATTCTAACTCAAAAACCCCTTCACTAATCATAAAAAATTTTTACAGTGATTACTTGTGTGGACGCGACAACCCCTATTGATCATTCTCCTAGTAGACCCTTCGGAGCTACCCTCTTTGGAAAGCTTATAAAAATCGTAGTTGAATGGCGCCAAAATTTTTTACTACATATATATGTATCACATAAAAAATGCAAAAAAGCTCTTGAAAAATTCAATTTTTTGTGCCATATATCTGGAGTTATGAAACGAAATGTTAAATAGAAAAGAGCTTAAGTTAAAATATAGGTCACACCCTACGGTCTTATAAAATTTCATATAAATCGGTTCAGCCGTTTTTGCTGATTAATGGACAAAAATCTTATATATAGGTTTTTAGGAACAATAAAGTCTGAGTCTAAATATAAAATGTATTGGAAAAGTCCGTCTACTAGAAAGAAATTCTGGATACACCCAGGAACAGTCCGGATACGCCGGATACACTCTGGAAAAGTATGGAAAGACCCTGGAAAAGTCTGGATACACTCTGGAAAAGTATGGATATACTCTGGAAACATCTGTAAAGACCATGGAAAAGACTGGTTACACTTTCAAAAAATCTGGAAAGACCCTGGAAAAGTCTGGATACACTCTTGAAAAGTCTGGAAAGACCCTGTAAAAGTCTGGATAGTCTGGAAAAGTCTGGATACAATCTGGAAGTCTGGAAAACCTCTGGAAAAGTCTGGAAAGACCCGGAAACAGTCTAGATACACTTTGAAAGGACCCTGGAAAAGTCTGACTACACTCACGAAAGACCCTAAAAAAGTCTGGATACACTCTGGAAAAGACTGTGAAAATGTCCGAGTACATCATGAAAAAGTCTTAATACACCCCTGAATAGTGTGGATACACCCAAGAAGAAAAATGGATATACCCTGGAAAAGTCTGACCGACCCAATCTAACCCATGTGTATATGACTAATGAATTTCTTCTGAGCGAGGGAAGTTTTAGAATAAACCTTTACTATACAATAAGTGCGGTTTTTATAGGTAAATGCGGTAATTGACCCGCGCGGAAATTGTCATGCGCGGATTTTGTTTGGCGCTAATAAGCGGCGTTGAAGTGGTTTCGCGCTGAATGCGCCGGTGCGGTTTTGGCGGCGCTGAAGTCGCCGTGAATCAAATCTATTCATTTCTTGGGAAATTAAAGAGCGAATTAGTGGATATTGTTTTAAGTTATAACGAAGTACAACAACTCGCCGCAGAAGCTTACCAAATTTATTCCTGTGTCCCCTTACATTAATAGAGGTCTGTCATACCTGTGGTTATGAGAATATTCAGCGATTAGGCGTTTTTGTCGTTTTGTATGTATCAAACTTCAAGAATCATTTGCATTCTTTTAATGAGACAGTCATGTCTTACAAAATGTTCCCTAATTTAAACATTTTTGAAGAGGCTTTTGAAAACGTTTTTTCACATATTTTTGTATTACTTGTATAGTAATATGTCTTACTAACAGTGGCGTAGCCAGAAATACGCTCTGTGGTTGGTAGGTGCCTATTGCTTAAGCTTTTTTAACTGAAGGGAGGGTAGAGGGGCGGTTTAATACGTGTCGAGTTAGTGTATACGTAACAAAAATTCTTATTTTTAAAACCAACTCTCTTCTAGTCCCATTTGCAGATTTTTTTCAAAACTAGCCCTTAAATGCGCCGAAGGCAAAATTTAAAAAAAAATACACTAAAATGTTATTTTTACGCGCTTCAAATGTTGTTGACAAAAAAATTTCCTAACATTAAACAAAATTGTGACAATATTCAATATTAGCGCCGCAGGCAAAAACTTAAAAAAAAACAAAAAAAAAAATTCTGATCTCTTGAGTTTTTGTCAAATAGTTTTGAAAAAGTAGATTGGGTTGGATGCCAACAAGGGTTGGGTTGCAAATATACCACATATTTGTTGCCAAATCATAATTGCGCCGCAGATGAAAATTTTTAGAAAAATTATACTAAGAATGCCATTTATTACACGTTTTGAATGCTGGTAAAAAAAATTCCTTAGATTTAAACTAACATTGTAACAATTAATGATGTCAGGGCACCAGACAAAATTTTTAAAATTTAAGACATCACACCAAACACACGTCACAAACCGGAGTAAAAGGTCAAAAAAGTGAGGGAGCTATAGCTCTCCCTGGGGCCCTTGATCATGATTAATTTATTATAAATTGGGTTGGATTTCCTGGAGGGAGTGTTTAACCCTCAAAACCCCCCTGGCTACCCCACTGTTACTAATGATGTTTTACGAAAAAAAAAGTGGCCTGTTTACATTATGATATTTTAAATTATTATTGTTAAAGTCGACGCACTTTTACTACAAACACTGTTTGAAAAACTGTTTAAAAATTCATTTTTATTACCATGTTTACGATGTGTTAGCCCGTCTGTTGATGCACGTCTCGTGACACTGCCTTGAGGTAGGCTTCTTTTATGTATTCCTTTATTTACCTTCTGCAAGGTTATCATTTTTTTTGTAACGATTCTTTTAGGAATCTTTTTTACACCTTTCACCCTTTCACACAAAATTAAACAAAAAATAGTAGTTTTCACAACTAGTGGCTAAAATAGTGCTTTTTTATAAGCGATGGTTTAAATAACGAGCGCAGCGAGGTATTTAAAAACGCGAGTAAAAAAAAGCACGGTTTAGCCGAATTATACCTTTATAAAAAAAATTAAGCGAAACAGGAAAATACTTTTAAAAATCTCGAACGAAGAGCACTTCTCGCAACACACCATCTTGACACTATAAATCAAGGCGGCTGGTAAATGAAATAACAGTGGTTTCCATAGCAATGTGCTTTTTTACTCGGTGACGTTCATTGTTGCGACATTTTAATCTTTGACAGTTTGACGATGTTTTTATATGATTTTTCCGTAAATACTTGGTGAAAACTGGCGAAAATTGCATAATTTTTAGGCAAGAATAATTAGATTTTTTCAATATTACTATTTTCACCTATTTCTCTTTAATATTGGGTAAAAAAACGTACAGAAATCTTTTTTTGCGCCCGTGATCAAAAAAAAAATTTCTTTGCATCGGTAACCAAAAAAGCCATGCTTTAGTTATCTGCAGGCAATTACTAAAATTATGTTTTTGATGAAGGTACAAAACACATTTTTTTTTAGCCTTCGGTTCGAATCTCACCGTTAGCTTACCATTTTTTATTTTATAATTTTTGGTGTATTTTTTTTAGGCTCCCACGTAAATATATGCTATAAGTATAGCATGAGCTTTGATTGATACCCAATATATATTTAAATAAAAATATATTTTGACGATTTCTCGCCCATTGTACTCTAATGTTTTTTTTATCCCTCACTCAATTGACAATAATCTGGGCACACATTAGACACTTAAAGTAAATATTTCAACACATCGGTATCAGTATACATAACGCGTTCGAAACAAAGTCAAAATACACTACATTTTTGACTTGTTCATGCCATGTTTCGAACGATGCCTGCTTCTTTGACGGGTGTGTTGACAGAATCTCGTTGCGTACGGAAGGATGTACGTACTGTTACGGACCCACGAACATACGCAAAGATTTTAATCAGCAGTTCTGTCATCGCAACCTTCAAGAAAGCGGGCATCGTTCCAAACATCGTATAAAAAAGTCAAAAATGTAGTGTATTTTGACTTTGTTTCGAACGCGTTACGTATACCGATACCGATGCGTTGAAATATTTACTTTAAGTGTCTATTTTGGTTCGCGTAAAAATATTGTCAATCTTTTCTAACCAAATGTCACTAATTGTTTATTAGATGGTCAGTACTTCTGTTCGGGAGTTTTGCACTGTCAACTTTTAATAAACAATTAGTGACATTTGGCTAGAAAAGGATGACAAAAATTTTACGCGAACCAAAATTTCCGTCCAAAATATTGTCAATTGTCATTGATTTGAAAAAATAGTAGTTTTCCACTAGTTGTGAATTGTGCTTTTTTTACAAGCGTTGGTTTAAATAACGAGCGCAGCGAGGTATTTAAAAACGCGAGTAAAAAAAAACACAGTTTAGTCGCCAGTCGTTAACACTATTTTTTTAAATACCTTTATAAAAAATTTAAGAAAAACAGGAAAATACTTTTAAAAACCTTAAACGATAATAATTTTTGGTGTATTTTTTTAGGCTCCCACGTAAATATATGCTATAATTATAGCATGAGCTTTGTTTTATACCTAATATATATTTAAATAAAAAAATATTTTGACGATTTCTCGCCCATTGTACCGCCACTGGGTAAAAAACTCTAATGTTTTTTTTATCCCGACTCAATTGACAATATTCTGGGCGCACATTTTGATTCGCGTAAAAATGTTGTCAATCTTTTCTAACCAAATGCCACTAATTGTTTATGAGATGGTCAGTACTTTTTTTCGGGATTTTTGCACTGTCAACTTTTGGTAAACAATTACTGACATTTGGATAGAAAAGGAAGACAAAAATTTTACGCGAACCAAAATTTCCGTCCAAAATATTGTCAATTGTGGCTAAAATAGTGCTTTTTTTACTAGCTAGTAAAAAAAAGCACAGTTTAGTCGCGAGTTGTTAACACTGTTTTTTTAAATGCCTTTCTAAAAAAATTCAAGAAAAACAGGAAAGATATATATATATATATATATATAAAATATAAAAAAAATTGATTTAATAACACATAAACCATATTGTATGAAAAAAACATTATAAATATTTATAGTATTTGCATTTTAGGATCGGCATATATGCACCTTTTATATAATAATTTTTTACTTTCCTATACAAAAGTAAGAATCGGTTAAGCTAGTTGAGAACCTTGTCTTTCTTTTTAAGTCGTGTAAACATTAGCTGATTAAATAAAACCAACTTTAATCCGTCAAAAAGAGGGCTTAACGATTTACAATAATCGCCCCGACTACAAAATCATTTGACGTGTCACACAAACTGAGCTTCTATTCGCTCCCGACGTAATGCTCTCCTTTGAGATTTAATCTGGGCCGGAATTTATCCCTCACGATCGCGTGAGATTTTATTTCATCATATATAGGGAGGTGTCTCGAGAAAAAGTTCTTTTGCACCAATGAACCTTTATGTGAGTGCTCGTAGAAATGACTGTTTAGTCATTGGTTTCTTAATTAATGGTTGGATAATTAAGTAAAATGGTATCATTTGTTACCAGAAAATTCAAAATTACATTAGGTAATGACTACAACATTAAGCGGCTCACTTTAATAACTACAGCGTGTCGCAAAAGCCTTAGACCCCCAATATCTCGAAAACCAAAAGACGCAGAGAAATAAAATTTCACAAATTTAGATTACAAGTACAAAAAAGCAGATTTTTGAATGCTAACCGTGACGACACTCATTAGGTGGGCGGAGCTAGGGCGGCGACATCTTTTTAATTAATATTCTAGCAAAAACAACTTATATGTTACTTTTTTCCCTAAACATTTTTTAAATAAAATGACAATAAAATCAATGAGTTAAAGAAAGAATAGGCGAATCCCATTTTTTTTTGTTTAACTCAGGGTAATTCCATCAAACTTCGATCAACCCAGGTCTTGCTGCTTATGACTAGTTGGTCAAAATTTACCGTTTTTATTTTTTATCCCTCTCGTTATTACGCTAAGTGAGCCAAAAATATGTTTTTTTTTTAATATTAATTATTTAAAAAATATATGTAACCAAAAAAACTTGCAGAAAACCTATGAACTCTGAGGCATACACTTAAATCAACATTGTTTTTTCTATTCTGGTCATTTTATATAAGCTACGTAAAAAGTGACAAACTCGCTGTCTCACGTCTTTATAAATTTTTCAAAATTTTCTTTTTACCTGTCAACTACTCCTCAAATTAAGTGAAATATGATAAATTTTACTTTTTTCACTGAATATATTTAAAAAAGATATTTTGCTAAAAATCTAAAATTTTACAGAAAAGTAGCTATAGTTCTTAGGACACCGAACGCAAAAAGTTGTTTTTTTTTTGGTTTTGAGATATTATTTTTTTAAATACATGATGAAATGATCATAAAGATATTGTGGGTACTGCATGTCATGACCTTTTTATAATCCATAAAAAATAATTTGAAGCTCTTTTATATTAAAATTAATATATCTTTGTACTTTTGAATAAAAGGTCTGAGTTACATTATTTTGAATTTCTTAATATTTTATTAAAACACAACAAAAGACCAGGCTGTACTATTAATTTAAGTACTAAGAATGTATAAAATGTCAGTAATATCGGTTCTGTATTGAAAGATATATGAATTTTTTATATTTTATTATTAAATACCAGTTATAGAAACGACTTAACCCGAAGAAAGCATTTTGTCGTCAAACACCCTGTATATGTTCCGCACATAAATGATTCTTGTGATACGTGTAAAAAAAAAATCATATCTCAAAAACAAAAAAGATAACTATTTCAACTTTTTTGTTTCAGTGTACCTACATTTCTGTAAAATTTTAGATTTTTTAAATATAACGAATCAAAAAAAAGTAAAATTTCTCATATTTCACTTAATTGAGGTATATTTCATACATTTTCCTGTAGTTGACAAGTCCAAACCAAGAAAACTTTAAAAAATTTATGAAGATGTGAAAAGATAGAATCTGCATGAAGTAGGTTATATTGCAGAAAGTTAAAATTATTAAAATAGAAAAAGAAAACAATGTTGATTAATTTTTTATTATTTAAAATTACCTACCTAGTACCTGGTATAATAACAACAGTTGGAAAAAGTAAAAACCGTTATTTTTAGCCACCATAAACATCATATATTTTTTGGATTTTTGAAAAAAATACGCAGGAACCAAAGTCACGGCTATTGGGCGAAATTTGATGACCCCTCAGTGGTTTTATAATGGAGATGATTTTGCCATTTTATTTAAAAACAGTTCAAAAAAGGTAAAATATTAGGTATTTTTGGACACAAGGAAAATCGCTGTTCAAATTTGCTAAAATATACAGGTTGTCTCCCTAGCTCCGACCCATGGCTGGCGGAAAAATAAAGTAATATACCTACGGAACAGAGGCGCAAAGCGGACCGAAGTGGATCGGAGGGTCCTGCATTAATCCTCGCGAAAAGCGTTTCTGCGCACAAGTCTGCAATCCATTTCGGCCGGCTTTGCGCCTCTGTTCCGTAGGTATATTAGTTTATGGCAGCACGACTAACATATTTTTTAGTTCTCCACCTCTTTTGGTTTGGAGATATTAATGTACTACGATAAGTAGCCGTCAAAGCGGTAAAACATTTTTCAAGCATCTTAAATAGTTCCTTGTCTTCAACTTTTACTATGTGCGAGAAATGCGTATATTTTATCACTTTTACAACTTATTACCGGTCACCATACTAGAACTTACTAAAATCCCTTGTTGGAGAGAGGTTCGTTTATTTTTCGGTCTGCTACTGGAATGCAGTTAGTAAAAGAAGAATCAAGTAAAAGTTATTAATGACGCAAAATTATATGTTCTTCTTAAAAAATAGACACATCCATAATCAGGTATAATATTTTAAATAAATTTAGAACATTACAAAATTAAAAATGATCTGGGTTTATCGGCTTTTTCTAAGAATTATTGATGCAGGTGGCGGTAATCCAAAATATATTACTTAACATTAAAAAAAAATACTGCAGGAAAAAGCTAAACAACCGGGTTTGGTGGAAAATTAGGAAATGCAACACCCTTAAAAACGACACAGCTAATACTTGTTGTTTTCTTTATATTTTTCTTGACTTTTTATAATGTGTTATATAATGGTGTACATAATATAAGATAGTACCTTTGACGCAAATATCTTATTAATTTTCTTCTATGTCTTTAACTTTACCAATAACGTTTTAAAGGAGAAGTAAAGTTCCTTATAAAACAAAATACATGAGTTACATTATTAAACAAGGCAGTCACAGCATGAGCTTTTGTGTAACGATGTTGCTTGAAGAATAAGCGGATTAAAACTTTCTTTTTGTAAGTATAAGAGTTAAGTCAAATTTATTTTGCATATCTTTGACACTCATATTAGGATATGCCTAGAGTGGTCCAAAGAAAAAGTATGCTCAGAATAAGTCAAAAACAGTAGACCGATAAACGTCGGACCTTAAAGGGACTTTTCTGGCGGATGATCATGAAAGGGGTTTGTAATTATTTTTTTATCAGTTTGGCATTAAAATTTAGCCAATTTAAAGACGGTTTTTAAACCGACAATGGTTGTGCATGTTTTTTGTGGTTGTCTCTCTGCTCTAGTGCTTTTATATATACTGTCTTTTTATTACTATTATTTGTCAGGTGTATATATATATATATATATATATATATATATATATATATTTACTAGCTGGTTGGCCGCGATCTCGTTCGCGTGTTTAAAATCGTAGATTCCACATCTTCCTTCACCTTACCCCACTTACAGCTACGTATCCACTCGAATACCCGCTTTGCCTGCGGTTTTTTCCCTTCTTTTTTCTTTAAATGGTCATAAATTTCGTTCCTGTGAGACGAATTTAATACTAATTGTGGAACAGACACACAGACAGAAAGGCAAAAACACAAAAATTCTAAAAATTGGATTGTTGTAATCTATATCGTTGCTTCTTAAAAAAGAAATTCGATTAAATAATTTTTGACATTTGTCAACTCATGAGTCAAAAATTTTAAAAAACCTATTTTTTCTCAATTGTTTTAGCTTCAAAATAAGCTACATATATCTACCACACAAGGATCTTATTGGCGTAAAATTTTTCAGACATAGGTTGAAAAATTTATTTAATCGAATTTCTTTTTTAACATGCTTTCTAAAAAGGTGCCACAAATGGTACCTCCTCACGAGAAAAATGTTGGTAGGCCCCGGGCCTTCAGTAAGGGTAGTTTATTTTGAAGCTAAAACAATTGACAAAAAAAATAAGTTTTTTTAAATTTTTGACACATTAATTGATAGATGTCAAAAAAACCTAATGCGTTAAATTTCTTTTTTAACAGGCTTTACAAAATGATGCCACAAGTGGCACCTTCTCATTAAAAAAAAAATAGTTGGGGGCCCCAAAAATGTTTTTATCATGGGCGCAAAGTCCGTAAAAAAGCTCTTAGCTTTTTAAAAAACCTCTTCCCTAAGTCGCTAGAAGCACCGTTCCATTTAAAGAATCCACCCTGTATATGCATAGATAGAAATAAAGGGTGTTTGAAAGTTTGAGACAATGATGTATTTGAAATTAACTCTGTGTTTCGGACTTCCATTGTCTATATTATATTTATACACGACGTTTCGATCAGTACAATCTCTGATCGTCTTCAGGTGCAAACTACAATCTATTCCTAAGGCTACGTACTTATATACTATGGGAAATCACTGTGAAAAAATTCGAAGAGTAGCGAACAACTTTAATATTAAAACAGCTATTAAATCTAATAAAACAATTCGAAGCCTTCTTAGTAAAACAAAACCGGAGAACAAACAAAATAAGGAATGCATTTACCAAGTTCCTTGTGAGTGTGGTGAATCATAGATAGGTGAAACAAAAAAGACCTCTAGCTGTTAGGCTCAAAGAACATCAGACGAATACCCAAAGAGGTGAAAAAACGAAATCAGGAATCGCCGAACACGCATGGTCAAAACAACACCGAATGAAGTGGACAGAAGGAAAGGTTTTGCACAAGGAGTCACACTGGAAGAAACGAAAATTCCTTAAAGCTGCCTTTATTGGGCAGAATCAGGGTGTTTTCAGTAAACCAAGTGTTGAAATTCCAAATATTTGGAAGCCCCTCCTTGGGCGGAGCCAACTTTTTAAACTTCACGGCTGAGTGATTCCGCATAGTATATAAGTACGTAGTCTTAGGAATAGATTGTAGTTTGTACCTGAAGACGATCAGAGATTGTACTGATCGAAACGTCGTGTATAAATAAAATATAGACAATGGAAGTCCGAAACACAGAGTTAATTTTAGAAATAAAGGGTGTTTCAAATTAGGCACTTTTGGGAGGTTTGAGGTACTTTCAGGAGATAGAAAAAACACTGACCATAATTTGTGTGTGTGTCACGCCGTTTTCAAGCTACTAGGGGTTTTTCTTTGCAAATTGGTCTTAAACATTTTTTTTATACTTTTATCAAAAACACAATTTTACGCACTGACCACAAATAACAAAACCCTGGATTTCTGATTACTGATGCACGGTTAACATTACCCTCACTAAATCCTTTTTAAATTTATCAACTCCAGAGCTTAAAATACCGTGTGTCATACATGTGTCAATTCTGAAATTTGACAGATGGTTGTTTTTTACATGAATCCTGTTTCAGATTAATTGACCATTTTCCGAGTTTGACAGCTGGGTAGCAAAAAGGTTTGCCACCAAACTAAAACAAAATGACCAACAAAAAAAATAAAACATTGACAGGTAAATTTGGGTGGGAACCCTGATTTTCGACATAACCAAACTTTTTTGTTTTTAATGTGCGAAAATAAACAAACGTGAATTTAAGTTAAAATTTACATAAAAACTAAAGGTATGGTGTAATAAAATCCCCGCGGGGTTACTGCTGCAGGGTGAGAAACATGAAAAGCTGGTTTAAAGATCAGCTCATGCTCCAAAACATGTTCAAAAACGAGTTGTAAAGATTTGGCTTCTATCAGGGACCTATATGTCCCTGCTTCTATACACACCTAGCATATAGACTTTTTACTGCTCTGATGAGGAATCCAGCCAGTTACAGATATGCCTGCTGTGTGTAGAAAGGTTTTTTCCCAGGTTGGTACCTATGCTCATTTTAATTCAAAGTTTAAAGGTGCAGTCAGAGTTCCGTAAAGTAAGAAAATAAACTACGGTGGCCCCTATCCGGGTGCTCACTTTCCGGTTCTCACTTTTGGCATCACAAACGGGAAATTTCTCAGTTCTTCCGCCTGCTCACTTCACAGTGCTTTCTTGCTAAATAAAGGATTAATAAATACCTAGTTCTTACTTCCCATTTCCAACGAAATTTTATTGTTTTTGCTTTTTCCAATTGTAATTTTTAAAGTGGTAGGTGGGTTGCATAGAAATAGAAGTTGAAAATGGGTAAATTGCCTATTTTTGCAGTTAGCCACATCAGTTTTCATCGGTTGACGCTGAATATAAGGATTTTCGTTTTACAATTGGTCCTGGTTCTGGTTGTGGACGGAACCGGTCCTTTCGTTTTAAAACAATGACGTCACAGTTGCAACCCGGTTATAAAATTTTAGAACCAATCTGGGAGGTTGGTTTGGCTCTCTGGTTGTAAAAATAACCTCTAAAATTTTGAAAAATTATAGGTAGTCTTTTTTTGAGTAAAGTCCAAAATATCTTCACAATATTTTAAATGACGTCATTATTTTAAAACCAATTCTTAAATCGAAAATCCCTTATAATAATCGTTGAAGAACAATGAAATGCCAAATAAAAATCCATTATTTTCGCAAAGAAAAGGCCACCTTCTGTTTAAAAAATCCGTACTTCATGAAATTGTATTAAGTTTTTACAAGTTTGTTTCACATACTGCATAGAAAAGATATAAAACCTGGTAAAACATTATAAAATCTTGTAAAACTTTTCTAAGAGATTTGATGCAGTTTTTTTTGGCGGGGTTAGTTTGAAAAATAAAATATAATTCAACTTTTAAATTAACTACATAAATTAAAGTAAAAATTGTAAAATCTAACTTTTAATTGAAGCTTTAAAGAACAAATTACAAAAGTTTACCATTTTTTATAAGACGACACCTTAAAAACTTCGTTGAAAGAATAATTTGTATATTCTTAATTTTATTATACACCCATTGAACTGTTTTTCTCTCATAGTTGCAAATGGCTGCCCTCCTCATTGATCCTGTTGCGCGCTTTTATTTCTATGGTGGGTTGAAAACCCCAATTCTGTGAATTATAAATGGAATAAACCCCGAAGTGCGTCGGTTCTTGTAGCCAGCTGAGAGTTAACCTTAAACTTAATTTTGGATTCCTTCATCAGAGCAATAGAAACTGACTAGATTCCTCATCAAAGCAGTAAAAAGCCCTGAATGCTATCCATTTCTAACTAGGTGTTTATAGAAGCCAAATCCTTAAAACTCGTTTTTGAATATGTTTTGGAGCATGAGCTGATCTTTAAACCAGCTTTTTATGGTTCTCACTCTGCAGCAGTAACCCCGCGGGGATTTCATTACATTTTTATGTAAAAATTAACTTAAATTCACTGAAGGGCCCGTTTGTTTATTTTCGTAAATTAAACACAAAAAAGATGGGTTATGTCGAAAATCAGGGTTCCCACCCAAATTTACCTGTCAAGTTTTTATTTTTTTTGTTGGTCATTTTGTTTTAGTTTAGTGGCAAACCTTTTTGCTACCCAGCCTGTCAAACTCGGAAAATGGTCAATTCCTAGCACGATACTGAAAGCTCGCTAATTTTTGGTATTTGTCATTTAGAAGCCACCTTGATTTTTTTGACAAGCGTCGGTTTAAATAACGAGCTCAGCGAGATATTTAAAAACGCGAGTAAAAAAAGCACAGTTTAGTCGCGAATGAAGAACACTTCTCGCAACACAGCATCTTTTCACTATAAATCAAGCCGGCTAGTAAATGAAATAACAATGGTTTCCATAGCGATGTGCCTTTTTACTCGGTGACGTTCATTGTTGCGACATTTTAATCTTTGACAGTTTGACGATGTTTTTAAATAATTTTTCCGTAAATACTTGGTGAAAACTGGCGGAAATGGCTTAATTTTTAGGCAAGAATAATTAGATTTTTTAAATATGACCATTTTCCCCTATCTCTTTAATTTTGGATAAAAAACGGAATGAAATCTTTTAAGATATAAAAAAAAGCATTTTCCTGTTTTTGGTGGATTTTTTAATTAAGGTATTAAAAAAAAATGTTAACAACTCTAAACTCTGCTTTTTTACTCGCGTTTTTAAATACCTCGCTGCGTTCGTTATTTAAACCAACGCTTGTAAAAAAAGCACTATTTTAGCCACTAGTTGTGAAAACTACTATTTTTATGTGCACAAATAATGTCAAAAAAATTAAATTGGCAACAGAAGGATAAGATACGAAATTTTAAAACGTGGTAGCCGGTGGCAAAGTAAATGCTTTTGTGTTTTATTTTTTGAATGTTTTTCAGTTTTTATAGTTTTTTTAATAAAGGTATTAAAAAAAATTGTGTTTACAACTCGCGGCTAAGGTGTTTTTTTTTACTCGCATTTTTAAATCACTCGCTGCTCTTGTTCTTTAAAACCTTGCTTGTAAATGAAGTACTATTTTGGCCACTAGTTGTACAAACTATACTATTATGGGAATAACGATTTCGTGTAAAAATCTGAGTTTAATATGTATTGATTGGTCTTATGAATGTTCTATAGCACTAATAGCCCATTATAGCGTTCTTAAGTAAATTTAGGGAAACGCCCAAAATTCCTCCGATTTTTTCTTTCGCTTATGTTTCTATTATATCAGTTTTGTTGAGTATTGTATGAATTTAGTGAACTGAAATAAGCCGCTGCATATGCTTACAAGATTAAACGCTTATTAGGCTTCACCTTAGTACCAACATTTCCATTTATCATTATCAAGTTGATCTCATTTGAATCAATTATCCAATCGTTATAAAAACAAAACGCCATGCATTATTTATTTAGAATAAAATAGAATTTATTGTTCTGCAGGTGGCATTTACGCCTACTTGATCAGGTGCGTGGAATTTTATTGGGATAGCACATAAAGGCGCATTTACACAGACAAACTTTCCTTTGATGTTGAAATGCCGACAAACATTTACACGAGCCTCTTGAGCAAAATGTTCCAGCAAAATCGCGTACAAAAAAACACACGTAAATTTTGGAGAGAATGTTGAGCAAAATTTGTTTGAAGAAATGTTGGTAATAAAAATTTCTTACAAATTTAAATTTTATAGTTTTATGGGAATTCATTGAACTTAACTGAAAATAGAAAGACTAAGTTTTAAAACAAGGTATTTTTAATTAAGTGCTTTCCGACGGAAAAACGATTTGATGTCGAAATTCACGTTTTACCTCATAAGCAACTTCGATTGATCTGATTTTTATAGGGGATATGCCAGTATACTTGTAACTTTTTAATTTAAAATAAAAATTGGCACTTATTTATTGCTGTTGCTGGGTTAGGAGAAGGTAAAAACCGTAGACTAGTGAGAGGGGGTTTTGGTCAAATGAACATTGACACACAAAATTACAGCAGTGTTTGACAGCGCTGCGTTCCGACTGTCTAACTCCCCTATCCCCCCACAGGGAACAACTAACTACTCTCCAGAACAGTTCTCTAAAAATATCCACCTGCATTTTAAAAAGTAATTACTTGGAAGACATTTCCGTTTTCTTTTTGTAATGAAAGAAAACCAAAAAAGTTAAAGAAAATAATTAAATGTTATTACATCCATCATTAACTATTTTAACATTGCATATGACAAAACTGATAGCCAATAATAATGTTTCGCTTGCCGTCGCCTTTTTTTCACAAAAGTTTAAAATAAAAGTTGGTGTTCCATTTTTTTAAAGAATTGAGATCACTGATCACTGATGTAAAATTATATTTATTCTCATCTTTAAAAATATGTTTCCAAAATAGATAGCAATAACTTGCTCAAAAATTTACCCGAACAAAATGTTCAAAAAAAAGCTCACAAAAATGTTCGCGCGAAAAATTTCAGTTCTTTTGCACGAGCTTTTATTTGAGCATGTTCGTCTGTGTAATTGCGCCTTTACTCTCTTATTTTTTCCATGATAGCATTTATTTACATTTTAGAATTCGAATTGGTTCTCTTTTAAGTTTTAAATGGACTATTTAGAACTTACTTAAAAAGGTCCACCTAGAGTTTAATTCAAAGGGAAAATTTAGAAATTCCAAAATATGCAAACAAATATTGTAAAGTCAACCCATAGTCTAAATTGTTATTTAATCGAACGAGACATATCTTCATTTGAGCTCTCTAAATAAGACATCTACGTTAGCAACTCAATCAAGTAAATTAAATCGAACTCTTCAGATGTTCCTTATGAAATTCAATTCAAGACGATTTAGAGCCCTTGCAGCCTGCCATTAGAATACACGTCTTAATAGAAGCGATATTCCTTTAAATGATTTGTAGGCTATATTTCTGGATGATGCGGGTGGCCATTAGGAGCTTGGTCCGACGGCGTATCTAAAAGACTAATGTATTCTGCCGAATAAATCCCATACGTAATATATCCTGATCACTGGTTCATTACTTTAGATCTGGGAAATAAGTAGTATTCTATCCATCTTTTACGATATATTTCCACCCCGAATCAACAAAATAAATATCATTTTATGACATTCAAGAAATATTCTCCCTAAATACCACTCGAGCTTAAAAAAGTAACCAGATAGCACTCATTGTATTACCCACGAAAATTTTGGATTTCATTTTGGTTAAATATCAGAAATCATTAAAAATATCAAACGCGAATACTCTTAAGAGCCAGAACCCCCAGAGCAAATCGAATTCTGGAAATCCTAGCTAAACAAGAAGTGCTAGAGTGCTGAAATTTTGCACACATACTAATTATGTGACTCCCAATTGCGCCAAATCTTAATTTTTGATTTTTTTTTAAATAAAGTTTTTTTCTAAAAAAGCATGATGGTGCGTGTCGGGTCGGGATGCAGTGGATATGGCTATCTCTTAGGAAGGGTTTTTCGTGTGGCCCTACTGGAAGATGGGATAACAATGACTGTGCCGTCTGCCTCTATACGTGGCACATCTGGATGTGGCGGTGCCATAGTTTGTCTCCTTGTGACTTCCCTGGCAACACTTAACCAAAGACAGGTCCATGCAGCTACACCCCGCATTCGAAAAATCATTTTTTTTAATGTAGGAATTACGGACTAATTACGGGCTAATTATCTACTGAAAAAAAAATTGGGCTCATCTCCTTATCTGATTTTTTTAAAGCTTAAAATGCGGGGTGAGCCCAAATTTTTTGTCCGCAGAGGATTAGCCTGTAATTAACCCGTAATTCTGCCATACTTTTTAGTTCGGTAGTAATTCTATAAATGTGTGCGGGGTGGGGCTGCACATGCACCGCTGCACCCCGCATTTTAAACTTTAAAAAAATCAGATAAGGAGATGAGCATACATTTTTCTTCCGCAGATGATTAGCCCGTAATTAGCACGTAGTTCTGACATACTTTTTGTTTCGATACTGCTCTTAGGAATGTGTGCGGGGTGGGGTTGCACATGCAGCTGCACCCCCCATTTTAAACTTTAAAAAAATCAGGTAAGGCCATGAGCCCATTTTTTTTACCGCAGATGATTTATCCCGTAATAAGTCCGTAATTCTGACATACTTTTTGTTTCGATACTGCTATTATTAACGCTATTTTGAATTTTTTAAAAATTAGGTAAGGGCATAAACCCAAATTTTTTTGTTGCAGGTCATTAGCCCGTAATCACTTAATTAGCCCGTAATTTTGACACACTTTTTTTTTTGGTTAACGCGTTGCGTTAACGTTGATGCGGGGTGAGACTGTACATGCAGCTGCACCCCGCATTTTAAACTTTAAAAAAATCAGATAATGACATGAGCCCATTTTTTTTACGCAGATGATTGGCCCGTAATTCTGACATACTTTTTTTTGGGTACCGCTATTATTAATGGATGCGGAGTGGGACTGCACATGCAGTTGCACCCCGTATTTTAAACTTTAAAAAAATCAGATAAGGAGATGAGCCCAAATTTCCGCAGAGGATTAGCCTGTAATTACCCCTAATTCTGACATACTATTTGGTACGGTAGTACTTCTATTAATGTGTGCGGGGTGGGGCTGCACATGCACCGCTGCACCCCGCATTTTAAACTATAAAAAAATCAGGTAAGGCCATGAGCCCATTTTTTTACCGCAGATGATTTACCCCGTAATAAGTCCGTAATTCTGACATACTTTTTGTTTCGATACTGCTATTATTAACGCTATTTTGAATTTTTAAAAAATTAGGTAAGGGCATAAACCCAAATTTTTTTGTTGCAGATCATTAGCCCGTAATCACTTAATTAGCCCGTACTTTTGACACACTTTTTTTTTGGTTAACGCTATGATTGATGCGGGGTGGGACTGTACATGCAGCAGCACCCCGCATTTTAAACTTTAAAAAAATCAGATAATGACATGAGCCCATTTTTTTTACGCAGATGATTGGCCCGTAATTCTGACATATTTTTTTGGGTACCGCTATTATTAATGGATGAAGAGTGGGACTGCACATGCAGTTGCACCCCGTATTTTAAACTTTAAAAAAATCAGGTAAGGAGATGAGCCCAAATTTCCGCAGAAGATTAGCCTGTAATTACCCCTAATTCTGACATACTATTTGGTTCGGTAGTACTTCTATTAATGTGTGCGGGGTGGGGCTGTACATGCACCGCTGCACCCCGCATTTTAAACTTTAAAAAAATCAGATAAGGAGATGAGCATACATTTTTCTTCCGCAGATGATTAGCCCGTAATTAGCACGTAGTTCTGACATACTTTTTGTTTCGATACTGCTCTTATGAATGTGTGCGGGGTGGGGTTGCACATGCAGCTGCACCCCCCCCCCATTTTAAACTTTAAAAAAATCAGGTAAGGCCATCAGTCCATTTTTTACCGCAGATGATTTACCCCGTAATTAGTCCGTAATTCTGACATACTTTCTGTTTCGATACTGATATTATTAACGCTATTTTGAATTTTTAAAAAATTAGGTAAAGGCATAAACCCAAATTTTTTTGTCGCAGATCATTAGCCCGTAATTCTGACACACTTTTTTTTTATTAACGCTATTATTGATGCGGGGTGGGACTGCACATGCAGCTGCACCCCGCATTTTAAACTTTAAAAAAATCTGATAATGACATGAGCCCAATTTTTTTTACGCAGATGATTAGCCCGTAATTCTGACATACTTTTTTTTGGGTACCGCTATTATTAATGGATGCGGGGTGGGACTGTTGCACCCCGCATTTTAAACTTTAAAAAAATCAGATAAGGAGATGAGCCCAAATTTTTTTTTCCGGTAGATAATTAGCCCGTAATTCCTGCATTAAAAAATTTTGATTTTTAGAATGCGGGGTGTAGCTGCATAGACCGTGTTGCCTCACAAGTAATATTCACGTTGGTTTGGAGGTAATTGTGAGACCTCCAGTGGTACTTGGATGGCAAACAAATGAGGCATTTTGACAGTTTTGACCTCTAGGATGGTATAACTTAGTAGATAACGTGCAAGCAGTGCAAGGCTGGCTTCCAAAAGGGAGCTGACCACCACTTATGCAAATCAAACATCTAACATCTAACCCTACATTTAAGCTTAATTTTTTTATAACTAAAATTCCTAAAAAATTTCTGTGTTTGGACAGAAAAGAAAAATGTGGGACCAAAAATACTCTTGCTAGCAAAATTTTGCATGAGTAAGACAAGGAAAGCTACCAGCAAAGACTATATACTTAAAAATCTGCATAAAAAGTCGTGAATCGTTACAAAAGTTTTGGATCGAAATTTAAAAATTATGTTTTTAGATATAGAAAGAGCAACTATTTAGTATCTAGTGTATAAATAGTTTTGAGACTGTGACTAAATTTAAGGATTTGCTAAAAATTGAGTACTTTTTCTGTATGTTTTACTGGAAAGTTGTGGACTAGGGATAACTCTAAACCTGGGAATAAAAATTATTACGTTTTCCCGTTGTATTAGTTAAGATTTCGGGCACTGATATCATAAAAAAAGAAGAAAACGATATAACTAAGAGATACTAGCATGGTCCGAGAAACGCAAAATGTGTAACATGACTGTAGCCTAATTCTGGGAGGGGAAGCGATTAAGAAAAAGAGTTAACATCCAATTAATGAGGTTATCGATCCCGTTCTCGGCTTTAGAAATAGACGATCCTGTTCTCGGGTTTGGAAATAAATAATTATATCTTTGTCTTTCAAGAAAGAAATCACTCGTTTTTGAATCAAGAAATGGGCCACTGATGGTTTCAATAATCACCCAGTAAAAGAAAAACGACGCTCGTCAACTGATCGTCGCACCGCCGAAAAAGGCAAAGCTGTAAAGCGTTAAAAAAAATTAAATTGGTAATTACCAGTCATTGTTTTTGCTCCAGTGCATGATAGAAAGCAGTCAGGGCGTACTAAGAAATTGTTCCTGGAGGGGGGTTTGCGTATATAATATGTAGTCTCAGATATCCAGGTAATTTATTTTTTAGTCATTATTAATTAGCTTTGGGCCGGGAGTGGCTTGAGCACCTAAGCGGCCCCCCCCCCCTACTTTTTTGTCGGTATGGTAAATTGAGTAATAGACACTTATACGAGGTGTCCAGTGGTATACGTGGAATTTTCCGACTCGGATGTTTCTGTCTTTTACATTTTATTACCATGTATTTCTATCTTGCTTCTTTTGGTTCAGCGGTTCGTATTAACAATCTATTGATTTTTTTACTCCCGTCGGCTGCGTATTTTATCATATCTTCACTTTAGCAACATGCCGCAGACTCTATACTACGTAGGTTAGAGTCATGTCATGACTTGACCTTGTTGAAAAAGCTCAACGATAGGCCGCAGAGATTAGACTTTGGCATGTATATTCGAGCGGAAGTCTTTGCTTTTTTACAGATAAAAGGAATGCTGTCTTCCTTGCACTATATTCCACGTTTGCGCGTACGTTCTATGACGAAACATAAAAACAACGTGCCACACTACAACATTTTATTTTTTCACTTTTATTACCGTTACTTTCATATAAAAATAATTTTACAAATGATTGGAAACATCAAAGGCACTGAAAATAAAAACCGCAAAAGCAAAAAAATATCATCTGACCCCCGCGTAGAATCGAATTACATTTTTATTGGGGTTTTTTCACATATTTTTTTTTTGTTTTGCCATAGAGAAATATTAAAGAAATAAATAAATCGATCATGGTATTTCACTTTTTGGGAAAACATTAGAGACAAATGAAGTAATTGTGTTTTGGCTATAAACTATCTGGGTCGGAGATTACCGAAATCACAAAGGGGGAGGGAGGCTTGAGTAATAGTCTCAGATAACCATTTTAGTTTTGATTTTTGGGGAAAACTAAAGCTTTTGTAGTCGATATTCAATGGTTCTGGGGGAAGGGAGAAGCTTGAGCCCCCAAACCCTCCCTGCGCACACCGGTACGTTTATCCCTCTACAAATTTTTCCGTCCATTATCTTCTTTTTCTCACGCACCACAATCATCTCACTCAAGGCTGATAGATTCAATAAATAAATAATAAATAAATATCAGCATATTTTGGACACATAAATTGGTTTTTGCTCTTATTTAATCAATATGCCATAAGGTTCAAACCTATAACTAAAAAGGAGTAAATCAATTAGGCTAATTAGGCCTATAGACCAAACAATATTTTACAGATTTTACTGTCTCTAAAGCACCTCAAGTTTTGAAAAAAAAGTCAGGTGGAAGTAACTTTATTACAAATGCATATTTTTAGAAAAGACACCTACCCGATTTTTTTTCAAATATCTACGATTTTTTCGCGTGCAGAGAGATAATTTTTAAACCTGTAAAAGAAAATAAGTGCGCTATTTGCGTTTGACGGCTTTTAACCAAAAATGAAAAATACGCCGGCGATATTTACAAGGTTTTATGTCCTAGTTTAAAAGCTTTAAAATTAATCATGAATATGAAACGTTGTATTTTTTTAAAACTTTATAGCTCTTAGTATGGTGAAATTTAGGATTGCATTTTAAAATGTTAAATTTTATTTAATTAACCTAAAATCATCCAAACTAAAACTATTCAATTTAAGAATGTCAAAAAGTTAAGCTAATAGGTAAATGACAGATTGTTACAAAGCAAAAAGTGTAGCACGTTTCCTTTGTATTTCTTTCTAAATAAGTATAAGATTAAAACATCACTTCTACTGTTACTTGTTAGAAACGCGACTAATTTTGCAATATTTTAACCACTGATTTCATCGTGCCTAAATATAAAACAAATCATTCAAATAAAAAAAAACTACCGAACTGCCAATTATAAATAGGGTTTAGTATAGAATGGCTACGCAATTTAGATGTAGATATATAGTTTGTCATAATAATTATGTTTGTCCTTATATATTTTAAATTTTTATATTATTTTATCATATGTATCGTACTGTAACCAATACGCTAAATAAATAAATAAGAATAGAATGCGACTGAAAAACAAAATATCTATATTCTGTACTAAACCCTATTTAAAACGGGCAGTAGGGTAGTTTTTCTATTATTTTTTTTTATTTGGATTATATCTTAAGAACCCTTAAGTTAACAAAAAAGGTTCTTACCACAATGTTTTTTCTTCTAGTCTTATTTTACTTCTAAGGAACTTTTAAAAAATATGTTGTTGGACACAACCCAACACAAAGGGTTTTTTAGGTAAATGACTTGTTGAAAGGAAAGTGGGGCTAAATCACAGACCTCTGTGGGATAAATCCAAAGCATGTTCAAGTGTGGATCCGCAACCTTCAGAAAATCTTTACTATTTTCTTTTCTTCGCACAAAAATTTAATAAAAACAAGCTTATTTTTATCGAAGGAAATATTCTCAGAAATATGTTGAACCAAACACCTTTGGTAGCAACTGCCACCGCAAGCGGAAAAGTATCACTTTCCTTACTAGTTAGGTAGGTTAATTATTTCCAAAACAAAATGTGTGCAGAAACGTAGGTAATTAAGCACGGTTGTAGAAAAAATGTTATCTATTTTATAACCATCTAAATACCATAAAATCAAATAGCCAGACAAAAACTGTCCCAAGCGAAATCACAAAAAAATCTTGATAATTTACTTTCACTACACCGACATTCTGTCGCCCTTTGTTAACCCCGTACAGTAGACATTTTTCTCCATTCAATTATGTCTAATGCGACATTTAAAGGAACTCTAAGGCATTTTTCCGGACACCAGATAACAACGCTCCGTCCGGTCACTAAATGGGTCCCTAGGTGCCTCGTTTTGTTTTTCATACAGGAGAATATACCTCTATAGCTTTATCTCAGATAGAGTAGGTTTTTTTTTGAGTAATGGCATAACGATATAATATTTGAGGGTCAACCAAATATACGTTGTTTTTGATGTATATTTCAGACGCCTAGATTTACCTAAACATTTTTTTAAAGGATACTCAAGTTTGCAGTGGAAAAAGAGTGAAATTATAAAAATAGAAACTGTAAAAAAACTAAAATAGTGCTTTTTTTACAAGCGATGGTTTAAATAACGAGCGCAGCGAGGTATTTAAAAACGCGAGTAAAAAAAAGCACAGTTTATCCGCGAGTTGTCAAAAAATCCAAATAAAACAGGAAAATACTTTTAAACATCTCGAACAAAGAGCACTTCTCACAACACACTATCTTTACACTATAAATCAAGGCAGCTGGTAAATGAAATAACAATCGTTTCCATAGCGATGTGCCTTTTTACTTGGTGACGTTTATTGTTGCGTAATTTTAATCTTTGACAGTTTGATATTTTGACGAAATTTTTAAATGATTTTTTTGTAAGTACTTGGTGAAAACTGGCGGAAATGGCTTAAATTTTAGACAAGAATAATTAGATTTTTTCAATATTACTATTTTCCGCTATTTCTCTTTAATTTTGGGTAAAAAACGGACAGAAATATTTTTTAGCAGCCGCGATCAAAAAAAGTTTTTTTGCACTGGTAACCAAATAAGTCATGCTTTAGTTATCTGCAGACAATGACTAAAATCATGTTTTTGATGAAGGTATAAAAAAAAACTTTTTTATTTTATACTAGCTGAAGACACCGCAGTTCAATAGATGCAGCGGTGATAGTTTCATCAAAATCGATCCAGTAGTTTTTGAAAGGTGCTGGAACAAACAGACAGACAGACAAAAATTCTAAAAACTGTATTTTTGTTATCTATATCGTTTGGTTAGAAGCCAACACCAAGAATTTTTTTTTAATATTTAAAGTACAGAAATGTTTTTTTTTAGATTAATTATATATATAGATAATAAGTAATATTTTTGGATGCAACAATCCCATTGGGCACTGAGCCAAAGACAGTAAGCCTATTAAAAACGAGGTTTTTTAAAGTGAACAAACCAGAAAAACTAATTTTTTTTGGTAAAGTTCTATTGTAAATAGAATAATAAAATACGAAACAAAGAATCATTGTCACTACTCCCTCCAAAGTCACACATAGTCTAAGCTTTTATCGGAACATTTTGACATCATAAAGATTATGAGAATATAATAATGGTATTTCCGGAGTCATATTAGAAGACATTACCATAAAAAACTACCCTTGTTTGGTTTTAGGTGGGTCTGGCCTCAACGGCAAAATATCTATGATAACTTGATGGATCATTCAACTCCCAAAATTGATTTTATCTTTTAAAAATACTCAAGATTTTGGCATATTTTTTAACTTTGGTTTGATTCTTTACTATGAGTTTGCGAAAAATCACTTGGGCCTAATTTTTGGCAGATCAATTTACCTCAGTAACTATCGTATAACAATCAAAAACCTAAAATTACAAGATACACAAAACCAAAACTTTGGTATTTTGTATCCTTCATCAGTAGCTTGTATTTCGTATTCGTTAGTATCTAATAGAATTTTTTGTACTCGTGTTTCGTATTTTTTTATATTGATTACCTTTTTTCCATGTTTTTTATCTAAATAATTTATGTATTTTTCCCTTATAATTATTTTGATTGCAGAACCCTTTTAACAATTCATAAGCCGGGCTAATGTCACGAAATCCAGAAAATGGTCAAATTAGGCTGTTAAAAACCTTTCGTGGTCTGGGGCTGTAAATATTTTAACACAAATTAGGTCAAGTGGTGTAGGAAGAAGGAAGTTAAAAATAGATCAAATTTAAAGGAATAAATAAAAAGTAGCATTTAAAAATGAAACAAATGGATTCCCTACGCACCTAGCACCTTCCCATTTTTTAAATATCTAAAAAACAAGTTTTTCTTAACCTATAATGCTCTGATTAACTAAATAAAATGATCAAATGAAAGCGAAGCAAAATGAAAACCTCCATTAACCTAGTAGTACAATCGTTCGCAGTAAAAATTATGATGGATAGGTAACCCTCGCCATTTTTTCCTGTACCTCAAAATTGTGGATAAGGACTCGGCACACCAATACGGGTTCTTTCATGGATAAGGGTTCGGCACACCACTCTAAAAATGCCCACTTTTAGAGTGGTGTGCCGAACCCGTATCCATGAATGAGGTCCGGCACACCAGGTGATTTTTGGTCTGGTGGAAATACTACATCATATATGTGAAAATGTTGGGGGTTACCCTACCCCCTCTAAAATTGCCCACCTTTGGATTGGTGTGCCGAGCTCTTATCCACAATTTTGAGGTACAGGATTGTCCATTTCGTATTCAGGACGAGAAAATGCACATATTATCAAAAAATGGCGAGGGTTACCTATCCATCATATTTTGTACCTTGAACTCTTGCTCTATGGCCACCCCACCCCAAGAAAATCAAAATTTAGTTATGCCATAATTATGTGCTAATTTCGTTCCCAATCAAAAAATTTTGTGCTCGTCTGGTTTCTGAGAAAATCGAAAAAGAAAATGGGGTAGCCAGATTAATATTAACTTAGTAACCCCACCAGGAAATACGGCGCCAAACTAAACATTTTTGGTTTCATGTGCTAATTATGTGCTCCACGAACATAAAAGAAAAAAAATCGAATTTTTCATTTAAAATTATGTTTTTTTAAAAAAAAGGGGTGGGGTAGCTAGGTTAATATTAAATTAGCAACCCCACATGTTTAGGTATCACGAAATTTAAAAATTTCAAAAACTAGTATGATGTGCTAATTTTGTTCATGATCAGAAAATTTTATACTTGTCTAGTTTTTGAGAAAATCAATAAAAAGGATATTAAATTACATCATTTGTAATAACCTAGCATTAGCAATCTGAAGTACGATTCCAAAGTAAAAATATATTATTACAAAATTATGTGCTCCATGAATATGTGTAAGAATTATCACATAATTTTAAAACCAATAATTTTTAGTTTGGCGCCAAATTGTCTGGTGGGGTTGCTAAGTTAATATTGAACTAGCTAACCCACTTCCTTTTTCGATTTTCTCGGAAACGAGACGAGCACAAAATTTTCTGATTATGGACGAAATTAGACATAATATGCCAGATAATACTAGTTTTTTAAATTTTCTCTAAGTCTAAGTTAATATTAACCTAGCTACCCCACCTTGTTTTAAACATAATTTAAAATAAAAAATTCGATTTTTTTCTTATATATTTATCGAGAACATAATTAGCACATAATTTTAAAACCAAAAATTTTTAGTTTGGCGCCAATTTCCTGATGAGGTTGCTAAGTTAATATTAATCTAGCTACCCCATTTTCTTTTTCGATTTACTCAGAAAGAAAAGGAGCACTAAATTTTTTGATTGGGGACGAAATAAGCACAAAATTATGGTGTGACTAAATTTTGATTTTCTTGAGGTGGGGTCGCTAGGTTAATGAAGGTAAGATGAAAAGCGAAGCTTATGATAAGTAGAAGAAAACTGAAAAGCCGAGATTTTGTTAAAAATGGCTCGTAAATTAACACGAAGAATGAGACACGTTATTTAATAGACACTTAAAGTAAATATTTCAACACATCAGTATCCGTATACCTGAAGCGTTCGAAATAAAGCCAAAGTACACTACATTTTTGACTTGTTTATGCGATGTTTCGAACGATGCCTGCTTTTTTGAAGGATTCGATGACAGAACTGCTAATTGAAATCGTTGCGTACGTTCGTGGGTCCGTAACGATACGTACACTTGATTTCAAAAAACACGCATACATGCAGTAACAAAATTGAATTTCTAAAAGTGTATAATATATACGGAATACCAGCTAAAATGCCTAAAAACTTCAAGAGTACGACAATTTGTCATATTTTTTAAAAAAGGTCTCTAAAACTGAAAATATTTTTTTACTTAAATTAAAGGCAACCTTATTTTTATATTAAATTTTGCATAATACTAAAAAATCCCCAAAATAATGTTTTAGTAGTCTTTATTGAAAAATATCAAATTATCACTCGAGTAACGGACGAAGGCTGTTCTATAAAGAGGGCGGTAACCCATTTTGGAGTTGATAAAATAACAATAATACGATGGAAACAGCGCTGGATTGAAAACAATTGGACGAATAGGAAAGTTGGATTAGCAAAAAAACGATGGTAAACTTAATACTAATTATTTTAGCTTATAAAAGAACTAAAATAAATAATTTAGTATTTAATAGGATCACCATTTTTCTCTATTACAAGCTGCAAACGTCTGGGCATTAAAAAGGTTAAATTTTAAAAATACTGATGGTCTTCTGAGAGCTGATCCAATGCGCGATAAATAGTATCGCTTAACTCTTCAGCATTTCGTGGTCTCCAATTCCTTTGGTATATTATTTTAACGATTCGACCCCATATATTTTCCATTGGGTTAAGGTCAGGGCTGTTGGCTGGCCAAGGAAGTGTTTCTATATTATTATTCTAAAACCATTGGCGAACAACATTAGCCGTGTGTACTGGACAGTTGTCCTGCTGATAAACGAAGTCATTATTTTCATGTAAAGCCTGTAGAGATGGCAGCATAACGTTTTCAAGGATTTCAATATATCGTTCACTATTGAATCTTCCTTCGATTCCCAAAAAAAAACCAAACCTCTAGCACTAAACCAGCTCCACATGTTTACAGAAAAATGTCCAGCTTTTTTAATTTGGAACCACACTCTCCCAGAAGTCATTATCACGAAGAACGTTGTTCAGTGCAAAAATCACTCTGGCCTGTTTTTGTTCTTCTGTTAGAAAAGGCTTCTTTTCAGCAACTCGACAAGAGACTTCTGATTTCGTTACTCTTCCATTTACTGTTGCTAAAGAACCCGGAAATAATGTTACATTAGCTGCTTCAACCGACGTTGAAAAAGGATTTTGTCTGAGATGGTCAATAAGTCTCTCATCTTGCATTTCAGAACTTACTTTTGGTCGTCCTGATCCATCTTTCCTATCCGTAGAATTATTTGCAATCCAGCGCTTTTTCCATCGCATTATCGTCATTTTATCAACTCCAAAATGGGTGGCCGCTCTTCTTATAGACCAGCCGTCTTCTATAACTCGAGTGATAATTTGACCTTTTCTAAATGTTTATATCTGTGGCATTTTTAAGGATGTCACACTGAATTTTAAGCTGTCAGGCATACTAAGCTGGTGGTGCCTTATAATAGTATACACTAATGGAAAGCTAAATTTTGAGGCATAGGAAAAAATGCATGTATGAGTTTTTTTTTTAAATCAAGTGTACATCCTTCCGTACGAAACGTCACACACAAGTCAAAGAAGCAGGCATCGTTTGAAACATGGCATGATCAAGTCAAAAATGTAGCGTATTTTGACTTTGTTTCGCGTTGCGTATACCGATACCCATGCGTTGAAATATTTACTTTAAGTGTCTAATGTTTTCTTCAAAGTAACGTAGAGCGGCTCATATATAATTAATTTTTAACTCTTACATATATACCAAGTATACCATGCATGCCGACTCATATTTATACTCATCTCGCAGGGTGCCATTCTGTCTGTAGTGTCTGTCAGTCCGTGTAATCACGTTAACAACTTCCATGCTTGTTCAAATAACACTTTCTCGCGCATTAATTATAATTTTTGATATACAGCGAATATAAAAAGTCACAGACCATTTCGATTGTTTCAGAAATCATTTTTTATTAACTTTATCGGTTAATTGTCTCCAGCGAGTCAAATTAACTCGGGTTATAATTCTCAGCTTTTTGCTCTTTTAATATTTCTTTAGGTTAACCCTGTGGTAAGACAACTTACCCTCGCCTTAAAACCAGGGTTACCCTGGAGGAGGAACTTTAACTGGCAATTTAAAGATAAAGTTATGTTCCTGGCCCAAACTGTCCAAACCACAATTTGTAAAACCACCAAATGTAATTAGGAATTCGTTTACTCGATGGAGTATTAGAAAAGTATTTACGAAATAACTGAAAAAATTAGACTTGTCATAAGGGTCTCTAAGAGGGAAATATCTCTAAAACAATCTCTGAAGGAATGATTTAAGGATTATAATTAAAATTGTTCTTTTCATAGCTGAGTTTTTTGATACACCTGTATAAATACACATCGTATAAAACAGGAATTATTAAAATAAATACATACTAATGGAATCCTTTTGTGAGCAACAACGCTTTAATTTTATTTTAAATGCATGAAGCCTTTCGAAAACATAAGCAGGATATTTTTGTAGTTAGCAAACCATTTTATTATGTTCTTTTTAGTTCAGCTGTCAGTGATTACTCAAAATCTCACTCTACTTGTTTGTTTTAAAGTTGAAGAAAATGATGTTCGATTCTGCACATATAACTAAGACAATATTTTCTTAACCAAAAAAATAACTGTTTTGCACTAGTCAATTTCCTTAAAAATAAAGATTGCATTACCCGAAGAAAATCCATTTGTCTTGAATGAAAGCGGCAACCTTCTTGTTATACAGACATTAGCTAGCTACAGGCATTATTTTCTTGTTTTGACATAGTCTTTCTAATCTGATTCTTGATTAAATTAAATTTTGTTTTCGCACCAAAAACATCATTTTCTTGTTTTGAAGTACTTTTTTTTTAATCTGAAGGAAATTTAAATAAATAACTTTTCTTGATCGAATTAAAATTTGTTTTTCTTTCAATAATTTTATCTCTCTTAATGGTGAATTTGAATAAAAAATGCGCTTCTTCCAATTAGTTAATCTAAAAAAAGTGTTTATCAAATTTGTAACAAATTTTGTACGGTGGAAGTTTAAAGCATTACCCCAGAACCATTGCACGTGATTTTGCATAATTTTAAGTTTGTCACATAGTTTTAAGTATCTTAAAAATGTGTAATTCACGCTAAAAATTATCGATTATTTTTAAAATCTAAATAAAAACAAGATATATGTTTTTTTGAAAAACCACGCGAATGGTCTGTGGGAGATATCAGAAGCCCCGCTGTGCAAAATTTTGTTAATTTTTGATATTCGGTTTATCTGTTTAATTAAACGAACTGCTTTTAGGATTGAAATTCACTCTTAAAAACCTAAAAATTTTCGCGACATCGACACGCCACCCGCACCGTCTGAACTTGTCTTCTCGTTTGACAAAAATATGGATGTAATGGTCTTGTTTTAAAATTAAATTTTCATTTTTGTTTCGAGAAGTTCCGCTATTTTGAATTAAAAAAGTATAGTTCTTGACGGAAGTAAAGCTGTGCTAAGAAGATGTAAGTAAAAAATTTTATGTCTTCTTGAAATCACTTTTTCTTCTCTAAAGACAGTTTTTTAAAACAAAACAATTTTTCAAGACAATTGTTTTTTTTCACAAAACAAGCGGTTTTTTAACATGAAAAAAAATCATTTTGGGCGAAGACTTTGGCTTTTGGGTCAAGACAATATTTTCAAGAAAAGTACTTTTCTTTAGGGAAGATTTTCTTTTTTTCTGTGTTGAATCGAGAGAAAAATTTTCTCCCAGGGAGTCAATTTCTCTCGCTACTATGCATCTCATTGGTTCCAATTTTCGGTTTAAATCGGTTTCTCTCACTTTTGCCCGATATTGATCTCTTAGTCAAGACCAATAGAATTAGTTTCGATCAATATCGGGCAAAAGTGAAAGAAACCGATTTAAACCAATGAGATGCATAGCAGCGAGATAATTTGACTCCCTGGGACAAAATTTTCTCTCGATTCAAGAATAGACGCACTGAACGAGAAATGAGGTGATCTAGATTTTGACCGTTGCCGTTACGATTTTCTCACATTTATACAGGGTGTTTCAAATTCGATACTCACCATGAGGATCTCCTAAATGGTAGGGGATACGAAAAGTTTTAAATCAGGGCAAAGTTGTGCAATTTCATGCTTTGCTCAAAACTTAAAAAAAAGTTTACAAATTCCGGATAGTTCCAGAGATAGGCGGAAAAAAACCGAAATCTTTATTATTAGTTTTTATTTTTCTGCGCCCTTATTCTTAAAGCTGTCAAAACACTTTCTACTGGCACTTTTTAAAGATCTACTTAGTGAGAGGTCCGTTTTTGAGACTTGACATTTCAGTGTGACAGAAGCACTGTCAAGTTTATTTTTCCTTATGGACACATGCTTTTTTCTCCTGCCGTTTCGGTTTTATTGGCCATAATCAGCTCAAATTTAAGAAAAATACGTTTGTTTCTTTGTGTTTTAATCTTTAAATTTGGGCTGATGATGGTCAATTAACTTTAAACGTCAGGTACTTGTCAAAATGAGGTTGTAAAATATCTGTCATCCTTTATGAACCGAACAGCAGGAGAAAAAAAGCATGTGTCCATAAGAAAAAATGAACTTGCCAGTGCTCCTGTCACACTGAAATGTCAAATCTCGAAAACTGACCTCTCATTAGGTAGATCTTAAAAAAGTGCCTGTAGAAAACTTTAAGAGCTTTTTGATAGCTTTAAGAATAAGGGCGCAGAAAAATAAAAACTAAAAATAAAGATTTCGGTTTTTTCGCCCATCTCCGGAACTAGACGGAATTTGTAAACTTTTTTTTTTTGGTTTTGAACAAAGCGTCAAATTACGCAACTTTGCCCTAATTTAAACCTTTTCGTATCTCCTACCGTTTAGGAGATCCTCATGGTGAGCATCGAATATAGAACACCCTGTATACCTAATACTTAGCAGTGGGATTTACTAAGATCTAAAATAGTACCCCCTACAGGTCTAAAATTTACACCTGTGGGGGGTACTAAATTTTAAAACCAATTTTCGAAAAACACTTACCCATACAGAAAAGACACAAAGTTATTCATTATCTTGTATTGATATTGCAAAATACCACTGAATAATTTTTTTTTTTTAAATATACCATATTTTAGGAGAAAATGCCCTAAAACTATTTTTTTTTTGACAGGCTTCAAAATGGCAAATGGTGAATACGCCAAAAATTTGGCACATAATAGCTTCATTATCTGTGTTTGAGGTTATAAAGTTGGTGATTTTTTAGACCACCTCTGGGGGGTGGTTTAAATTCATAGCCCCCAGAAAGGATTTTTTTGTGGCAATTGGTAATAAGTTCGTTTATAATTTCCCTTAGTAACCGTTTCTACAAGGATTAATTTACCTTATTTAATATCCCAAGTTGATCATTAACCAATAAAACACCATTAATTTTATCCAGAAAAACGTTATATTTTGAACCCATTTTTAGCACAAAAAATATATTTATAAGGGCACTACGAGGAAAAACAAACATAAGTGAAGGTCACTGATTATGCACGAAAAATATACCGAACAAAAAAAAAAACAAAAAAACTATATTAATTTATTTACAAACTGAAATAAAAACATTGAGGTTTTCTAAAAGCGCAGTCAAGAAAACTTTCCTTACTCGAAGCCAACTCATTTCAAAGCTGTAGCTTTCATCAGTAGAGGTTGGTACAAGCCAAGGTACAAGCAGAGGTAATTAAGAGATGCGAACTCTCTGTTTGTGATTGAACGCAGCTAATATTTTGAAACTGACATTTCGACAGTGAGAGAAATGTAAACAAAACTTGCACTTAAGGTTTTTAATACATTTCATAAATAAAAACACCTTTTAAATAAATACAAAATTAATCTACTCCTTATTTTATTTTTACCCATCTAAATCGTTGTGTGACATCAAGTATTAATTGGAAAAATTAATTAACAAGGGTAAGTTTTAATTAGAGTGACATATAACCCCAATTTTAATGGGTTTTACAGAGTGTTTACTATTTAAAACCCGCGTGAGTTTAAATTTTTTAATTTTCTTTACTTTTAAATTGAAAATTTCTCCTTAAATCCCACAAAAGATTTTGTTAAGTTAATTATTCAGTTAACAAATTTATAAAAATTTTTCTTATAAATCAAACTATGTCCAAAACTCAAGGAGGGAAATTAAAATGATTAAAACCAAAAATTTCACTTAAACTTAGGACCGTTCTAAAATAGACTAAACCCGTTTAGTAAATCCCACCGTAGATGTCCAAGCGCCAGATTATTACAATGTACCTCTATAAGCTTAACAAAAAGCAGAAAAAAAAACTGATGAACATAAATAAGCAGCGTGAAATAATGTACAAAGTTAATTTGATTCATGGCGTAAAGCGTGGTAACTTGACGGCAGAAGGCGTAGAGAACTAAATGGTTAACACATGGTGTCAGAATGGGCTGTCCATTGTGGTAGTTTTACCTTTATTGTTTTTAGCGCACTAAAAATGGTGATTATCTATAAGTATAATAAATCTTAAGATAGACCGTTTTAGTACAGCACCAGGCATTCCTTGGATACCTGGCTGGGCAATACGTAAAATGTATATATTTGTAGGAGTCGAAGTTGGACGATGCGAAAGCCACATCACATCATGTTAACAATATACACGCGACGTTACCCACGTGAGGTCTACGTTTACATTAAACGCAACGTGCGTTAAACCTGGGGCCTCCTAAATATATAGACACTTTAGTTGTAAAATATACGTAACTGTACATATCCGTGGACACGACAACTGCCACATTCACTATAACGTATCATTACATCACTTGAACTATTTTGATCACTACGTAAAGCGTTAAAACATACGTTAACGTATAGCGTTAGAGTTATCTTTACGTTTCATGACCAACACTCTGCCAAACTTGTTTTTCAATATATAATCTGTTTTTTGGCGCCAACAGAGAATAATAATTGAACTTCTGGTTTTAAATAAAACACCTCAATTTGTGTAAAGGGGCTATAATTTGACCTTACATTTTTAAATTTTTTAGTTCTTGATAAAAAACAACTATAGTAATTTTGATGAAGAACTATGTGTGGTCGCACCCCATAAAGGCGCAATTACACAGACGAACATGCTCAAACAAAAGCTCGTGCAAAAGATCTAAAATTTTTTGCGTGAACATTTTTGTGAGCTAAAAATGGTGATTATCTATAAGCATAATAAATCTTAAGATAGACCGTTTTAGTACAGCACCAGGCATTCCTTGGATACCTGGCTGGGCAATACGTAAAATGTATATATTTGTAGGAGTCGAAGTTGGACGATGCGAAAGCCACATCACATCATGTTAACAATATACACGCGACGTTACCTACGTGAGGTCTACGTTTACATTAAACGCAACGTGCGTTAAACCTGGTGTGCCGAAACGGAGCCGAAGCAGTAGCGAGTGATTAGAGATTAGGTCAGAGAGCCAGCAGGGGCCTCCTAAATATATAGACACTTTAGTTGTAAAATATACGTAACTGTACATATCCGTGGACACGACAACTGCCACATTCACTGTAACGTATCATTACATCACTTGAACTATTTTGATCACTACGTAAAGCGTTAAAACATACGTTAACGTATAGCGTTAGAGTTACCTTTACGTTTCATGACCAACACTCTGCCAAACTTGTTTTTCAATATATAATCTGTTTTTTGGCGCCAACAGAGAATAATAATTGAACTTCTGGGTTTAAATAAAACACCTCAATTTTGTGTAAAGGGGCTATAATTTTACCTTACATTTTTAAATTTTTTAGTTCTTGCTAAAAAACAACTATAGTAATTTTGATGAAGAACTATGTGTGGTCGCACCCCATAAAGGCGCAATTACACAGACGAACATGCTCAAACAAAAGCTCGTGCAAAAGATCTAAAATTTTTTGCGTGAACATTTTTGTGAGCTTTTCTTTGAACATTTTGTTCGGGTAAATTTTTGAGCAAATTATTACTATCTGTTTTGGAAACATATTTTTAAAGATGAGAATAAATAAAATTTCACATCAGTGATCAGTGATCTCAAATCTTTAAAAAAATGGAACACCAACTTTTATTTTAAATTTTTGTGAAAAAAAGCCGACGGCAAGCGAAACATTATTCTTGGCTATCAGTTTTGTCACATGAATTAGGGTTACTTATAATAATTTTTTCTTAGGGTTTTTCCCGGATTTTTTTGCCCGGGGTTTTTTTTTGGGATTTTCTTGCGAGATTTTTTTATTTCCAAGGGTGTTTTCCTAAATTCAAAAAATAACCCAGGTAATCCGCGCCTCACGACTATGAGGAGTGGTGGCGAGGTGATTTTTTTTTAAACATATTTTTGTAACTTTACTTTACCCTTAGCTTTGATTTTTTTTTTTTCATTCCTCACACCAGATTTACCTAGTTAGTTTAATGCCCCAACGGTTGCTTAAAAAAGCAAAAGGTTCATGAAAATGCTGAAGATAGATATTTACTGTCAATTTAATGTAATAATCAAGGTCGATTACTGACACTGAACAAACAATATGCAAAGGAGCAACATTCCGATTCAGAAATCTAATCTATTACTGCTAAATTAAATTTTTTTAGACAAGGGTCTGGGATCGTAGGGTTGTAAAAGTGGGTAATAAACGGGTATTATTTAGACCGAACGTGCTTTTGTTCATATATTTGAGATTTAATAAAATGTATATAGGTTTTTTAATTTGACTTAATTATTATTATATCGTGTTTTAAACTAGAAAGTATAATAAAGAGATATTCTTTTAAACGTAAATTTTTATCATTACATTTTACAGGCAACAGCAATAAATAAGTGCCAATTAATATTTTTTTATTATCGTTCGTATCGATCGAATCGTATCGAAGTTGCTTATGAGGTAAAATGTCAATTTCTACATCAAATCGTTTTTCCGTCAGAAAGCACTTAATTAAAAATACCTTGTTTTAAAACTTAGTCTTTCTATTTTCAGTTAAGTTCAATGAATTCCCATAAAACTATAAAATTTAAATTTGTAAGAAATTTCTATACCAACATTTCTTCAAACAAATTTTGCTTAACATTCTCTACAAAATTTCCGTGAGTCTTTTTGTACGAGATTTTGCTCGAACTTTTTTTTGAACATTTTGCTCAAGAGGCTCGTGTAAATGTTTGTCGGCAGAGAAAGGCATAAATAAGCTTTATGATTTGTGTTGAAATGTAGTTAGTTATTTCTTTTTCAAGCAGAAGCCAAAATTCTAGTTAATTTTAGCGTTATATCTCATTTACGGGGAAAATTGAAAATGTTTCGGCCTTTTTTATTCGTTTTTAATAATGCAGATGCAGAAGTTTTTAAAACAGTAAACCCGTCTACGAAAAGGTATAGCCTTTGTTCTGTAATTTTAAGGCAGGATTACCCAGCAACGTAATGCACAATTCCTAAATTTAGTTCCTAATTTTATATCTCAATCTTTTTCCAACATGGTATGGTAGTGGCTACCCTTACTTGCTAAATTTTTTGCTCAGTAATGGAGGGAGGAGGTGGTGAGAAATTTCCATAACACATAAAAACAAAATTATGATTGTTTTCCACAAACCAAAACTACACTTTTTTGCACTCGACGCGCGTTTCGCTAACAACGTTAGCATCATCAGGAGACGATAAACAACAATTGTTTATCGTCTCCTGATGATGCTAACGTTGTTAGCGAAACGCGCGTCGAGTGCAAAAAAGTGTAGTTTTGGTTTGTGGAAAACAATCATAATTTTGTTTTAGTGCAACCAAAGGTTCCAAATTCCCAACATAGTCCATAACACATGTTTTATCCTCCTTTGCGTAATCAGATAAAAAAAAGAATGGATTAAAACTCGACCAAAAATAAGAAAGACATTGACAACATTATTTAAATGTTATTCTTTTTGGCAATGGATATAATCTCCCTCTGGAAAATTTCATGTTCCTTCAAAACTTTATGACAATTTATGCCTTCCACTTTTACAGATACGTTTGCGCATTTGGACTTGTGACAGCTTAACTGGACAAGAAATAACCTTGTACCTTCTCGAAGTAACTATAAAGATGCAAACGTAGTAAACATTTTCCTGCCGTTTAAGAATCTCGGTATGGAAACTTAATAATATATACACGAAATAATCGAAATAGTAGAATGATGCACATACGCTAAAGTGGTGCCTTAGCTCATTTTCGCATAAACTAGATCTAACAGCTTTCGTTTCAAGGTTAATACCAAATTTTTCCAAACAAAGATCTATAAAATCAAAATAATAATTTATCCCTCGTGGATAATAGGGATATTTTGGAACGCTTATTTGACACTTCGTAGTGGTTGTGATAATTACTGCGTCTGCGCAATAGCTAAACGTCATTCCGTAGTTGTAATTAACCACTACCACTGCCATAAGCTACGAATCCATTTCGTTGTGGTTGTGGTTATTTTTCTGGTTAGTTTTAGAGAATTTTCGCGTAGTTAATTTTAAAAATAATAAAATATTATCAGGTTCCAACATATAAAACACTTATTTTGTAAAATTAAGCCAAATGTTTTATTTTTTCTCATCTCAAAATTTTTTTACAAGTCACGGTTTTTAATGTGTTCCAAAAACTCTGGTCAAATCGATGAGTGGTAGTGGTAGTGGTTCCTAAACACTACCACAGCGACTGTCAAAGTTGTCAAAATTTTAAGCTTTCCAAAATGTCCCTAATATATCAAACTGAAGGTACCCGGGTCAACAATACGCTCACCCTCTGGTAACTACGGATCTGCCACGTTTATTTCCAGAGAATAAATACCACGTTTTATCACTCAACAAACAAGTGCAAGGTGTTTTGTTTTTTAGAGATGCTTGTTATAAAAAGGATGCATATAGGGTGAATTATAAGTATACTTTAGACTTAGTTGACGTAGACTATCCTGAAAAAGATTTTTAAAGTCAACTCCACCAAGTTTTTGGTTTAACAAAATACTAGTTTACTTGGAGTAAGTAAATTTGCCTTGTTTAAGATTAGCATACATTTCAATCAACGAAATATATGTCAACTAAATGATTTACTTGCCAACCACAAGAGACATTTTTTTGTGTGTGTCTCTTGAAACAATAGGCACCAAACAAGTTTTTTACATTTTCTAGCATTTTGTCTTAGGATGGGCATATTTGATCCAGGTACCCTTCGGTTAATTATTTTAAAAGGGGAAGTGGGGTAGTGGTGGGCAAAGGAGGTTTAAAGTTAAGTTGCACTCGGTTTTGACACTGGCGTAAAACCCTTATTATGTGAACTGACAAATTAAATTGACTTTTACTCATATCTTCAATTTATTTTATAAAATTTAAAAGGAGCGAGAAGTAAAAAAATGTTTTGGTGTCATAAGGTGGGGTTGACATTGTTATTTGTTCGACAGATTACATGTTCGGGTCACAACAATCGTGTTTTATAGCTGCAAACTCACTTTTTTATTTCTTAATTGGCTAAAACACATCGATATAAATAAAATCTATTTTAAAATCGTTTTGCCCTACGCTAATCAAAAATTACCTCAAAGAACCCTGCACGGAATACATGACATTTTGGTTGATTGCAGAATTTAATGAAATTTTAGTATGTTGTAGATCTCGACCTACTGATCATACTTTATATGAACAATAATCAAATCGTATGATTAGTTTCGAAGATACAGGGCATTTCGAAACATAGAAACCGGTTCCTTTATTCTTTTTATTTTAAAGACGTCTCAGGTAAAGCAAGCAACAAGTTTAATTAAAATTCTAGCCCTTACTTACCTTCCACGCCAAATATTAATCTGTGAAAATGTAGTTTTTTAATCTGAGAGTTTAGTACTTTTGGTACTTCCCCTGTAACTCAAATTACGAACAGAATGTTCTTGAGAACCTGCCTGATGGTTAGTTTTAATCACTAGTCCGTCATTAAAAGACATAAAAATATGCACATAAAAAATATACATAAATTATTTAAGGTGAATACTTTTGTGATGACCTCGGTACACTAAAATATCACCTCTAATTAAAAACGGTTATGCGCATACATACTGATGCCAACACTCAACTGAATATTGTTAGAAAACTTCCAAAAATTTTAATAATAAAAAATGACAATGTTTTCACTTTTTAGCAACTACTTTAGAAATCCCCCTGCATCTTTGAAACTAATCATACGATTTAAAGTATGATCAGTAGGTCGAGATCTACAAAAAGCCAAAATTGCATTAAAATCTGCAATCAACCAAAATGCCATGTATTCCGTGCGGGGTTCTTTAAAAGAAATGGGTTTTTCCACCCACCCTATATAATAATAAAAACATTATTTTACACATTTTCCTACTTTCTCATTATTAAAGAATTAGTGAGTGTGCAAAATCAAGGTTTTTATACCACTCCAAAAGTGGACTTCCGAGAAGTGAAGGAACAATTAAAATTTGATTTATCGACATCCGCCCGCTCTTATTCAAATAATCGACTACAGTTATGGATTTCATAAATTAAAAGCCAGATTGCCTCCGTTCGACTTTATATCCAAAGTTTCTTAATTAATGTACTGGAAATGGGTCAAAAACATGCCTTTAATTGTGACTCATTTTTTAACATTTTAACCGAATGATTTTGTTGGATTATTCATCACCCTTTCTTTTAAAAAATCAATTGTTTTTTGGAACTTTTTGAAGTCTTCTTCATTTCCAATACTAAAGTATAGTACACACTCAATAAATGTTTGTTTGTCATTGTGCCTTTAATTTGAAGTAATAAAGTTAATATGATCCTGCCATCCTAGACAGGCATCTAGCGTTATTGCTAGAAATTTGGTAGTATTGTAGTATAAGTTTTTATTTGAGTTGTGATGGCTACGTTGTGTGAGGCTGGAACAAACAGACAGACAAACATCAGAAATTCTTAAAATTGGATTTTTGGTAATTATATTCTGATTCATTTATTAACATTTTAACCGAATGAAATTGTTGGATTTTTATCACCCTTTCTTTTAAAAAATCAATTGTTTTTTGAAACTTTTTGAAGTCTTCTTCATTTCCAATACTAAAGTATAGTACACACTCAATAAATGTTTGTTTGTCATTGTGCCTTTAATTTGAAGTAGTGAAGTTAATATGATCCCGCCATCCTAGACCGGCATCTAGTGTTACTGCTAGAAATTTGGTAGGATTTACCATTCTAATTTCATCCTCATTCATCCATACGGGACCTAAGTTTTTATTTGAGTTGCGATGGCTACGTTGGAATGTGACAAGAACAGTTTTGTTTGTGTTCGCGACTAACCTATTTTTCCAGCAACATTTATAAAACGGGGTGCATGTCTCATTGGCTCTTTTATTTAAGTCTGTGATTGAGTTTGATGTTTACTTCATCCGCAAAAATTGCTATACATTCTAATTCTAAATGATAAGGGAGGTCTTAAAAAAATTAGAGGTCCTAGGACCGATCCCTGTGGCACACACAAGTCGATTTCTTCGTATTGCGAGTTTGATTCATTAATTGATATAAACATTTTCCTATAGCCTAAGTATATACTTAATATAAAGTGTAGGTTCCGTAACCCCCTAGATCTACCCTGGTAAAATATGGATTAACATCAATTGATTAGGTCAAGTACTGATTTACATGCATCAGTTCGCGTGAACAAAATGAATGATACATTACAAAACTAGCTGAAGACCCCACATCTTCGCCTGCGGTTTTACCCGTTTTTTCCCATTTTTCTTGCTTTAAATGATCATAAGTTTTGTTTCCGTGATTGTTGTGGCATGCTGGGACAAACAGACAGACAAATATAGAAACAAACAAACAGAAATTCTTAAAATTGGATTTTTAGTATCTATATTCTATATTCTGATTCATTTATTAACATTTTAACCGAATGATTTTGTTGGATTATTTATCACCCTTTCTTTTAAAAAATCAATTGTTTTTTGAAACTTTTTGAAGTCTTCTTCATTTCCAATAATAAAGTATAGTACACACTCAATAAATGTTTGTTTGTCATTGTGCCTTTAATTTGAGGTAGTGAAGTTAATATGATCCTGCCATCCATATTGTTTGTTTAGAAGCCGAAACCAATAATTAAAAAAAATATTCAATGTACAGAAATGGTCTATCTAGAGATTTATTATAAACTGATAAAATCTTCCACCATTACTATTGAAAATGTGATTGATGAAACAGACCTATGGAAAAACTGTTTAAACCATGTTATTGAAAAGGAAAATCAATATCACTTTCCACCACCGATTAACCCTATAATTATTTCATTTAATAATGATTCCAGTTCTGAAAACTCGAATAATGATAATATGTAAGAAAAATCACCACGTCCTAAATTACCAAGTTTAGTTTAAATTTTTTATGATCTATAATATGAATTTTCCTCAACTTTATAATATTTACGTTAATTTGACAACGCTTGTACGTAATACAGTCGGTTTTTAAATACATTTTGAGCTGGACATCTCTTAAATCGCCAATTTATTATGTATTTAAAGCGTTCTGTATTATTCTGCATAAAAAAATATTCTTCGATATTATTTTGGTGCCTCCGCCTCTGTGTCAATGCCGTTTATGAGGTTTTGGTGTTCAGACCGTGCCAACTGACATTGGAAACACTACACCACCCTTTATGATTTATCTTAACCACTGGTTGACATTATTTACATTCTCATAAGGGATTTTCATTTTAAGAATTGGTCCTGGTTCTGGTTGACATTATTTTGACATAAATTTTGACAGCGGTTCTAAAATAATAACGTCATTTAAATTATTGTAAAGATATCTTTGATTTTACTCAAAAAAAGACTACCTATAATTTTGCAAAATTTAAAAGGTTATGCATACAACCAAAGGGCCGAACCAACCTCTCAGGGGGTCTATTCTTGAATCGAGAGAAAATTTTCTCCCAGGGAGTAAATTCTCTCGCTATGCATCTCATTGGTCCAAATCTTCGGTTTAAATCAGTTTCTCTCACTTTTGCCATATATTGATCGAAAGGAATTCTATTGGTCTTGACTAAGATTCAAGAATGTGGGTCTAAGATTGGTTCTAAAATTTTATAACCGAGTTGCAACTGTGACGTCATTGTTTTAAAACGAAAGGACCGGTTCCGGTTCTGGTTCAACCAGAACCAGGACCAATTGTAGATCGAAAAGCCTTTTATATACTTAACCATTACCAGAGAAACCAGAAAAGCTACAAAAATTCCAGGATTGTTCAAAGTCCAGGATTTTTTTTTAATTTTAGGTGAATTCCAGGTATAAAATTTAATTTTATAAAATTCCAGGTATTTCAGGACGTGTGGGAACCCTGTGACGTTAATTCTGATTCAGTTATTAAAATTTTACCCAAATGATTTTATTGGATTTATTTATCGCACTTTCTCTTTTAGAACTTTTTAAAATCATCAACTGAGTCAAATAAAAATGCTTGTCATGCAATTTCCTTACTTATGTTATTATTTTAAAAGACCAGACAGAGTCAAAAATGATGTTAAAACTGGCAAATTGGACCAACACCGTCTTAACTAAAAAGCCAGTTAACTCCTACCGCTTCAGTGCCATTTTGCCTACGGTTGCCGCCATTTTTATAACCAAATTGACAGGTAAAACATGGATTTTCTGTCAATATGGCTGCGATATGAGGCCAAAGGATACTAAAACGAAAATGAGTTAACTGGCTTTTTAGTTGAGACGGTGTTCATTGAACATTAACATAAAGGTCAACCCCAACTTACTTTTAGTCAATCTAATAGATAATGAGGTGGTGGCAATTGACGTGTAATTTAAGTAAAAATATTATGATGCTCAGGTGGTGGGGCTTTTTTTACAGGGAGTTCCTAAAACTTGCAAAAAATAATAGCTCTATGAAGTCATTTCATCTCTTTTCTGATTAGTGCTCAGATGTTAAGGGCCACATCAAGATAACAAAAAAAATGATTGTCTCTCTCTAGGTGAAGGCTTTTTTTTACAGGGAGTCCTCAAAAGTTGCAAAAAAGAATTGCTATATGAACCATTTCATCTCTTTTCTGATTAGTGCTATTATGTTATGTTATGGCCCCAAAGCTATTATTTTATACAAGTTTTGACGCCTCCCTGTAAAAAACGCCCCCACCCAGAGGTGTGTAATAGTTTTTTTTGTTATCTCGGTGTGACCCTTAACAGAATAGCACAAATCAGAAAAGGGATGAAAAGACTCATATAGCAATTATTTTTTGCAAGTTTTGAAGCTTCCCTGGTGTGACCGTTTACATAATAGCACTAATCAGAAAAGAGATGAAAGGAGTTCCTATAGCAATTATTCTTTGCAAGTTTTGGAGCCTCCCTGTGAAAAGCGCCCCCACGTAGAGGTGTGCAATAATTATTTTTATTATATTGGGGGGGCCCTTACCACAATAGCACTAATCAGAAAAGAGATGAAATGACTTCATAGAGCTATTATTTTTTGGAAGTTTTGGGACCTCCCGGTAAAAAAAGCCCGACCTCGAGGCGTGCATAACTTTTTGATGTATCATAAATATTTGGAAAAATATTAACTACTCGTAAACGCCCCGCCATAGGCGGGTACAGTTTGATTTTTTTAAAGTAGATTGTTTTAATATAAATTGGAGATGGGATGAAATGAGTTCATATAGGTATTATTTTTTGCGTGTTTCGGGGCCTACCTGTAAAAATGGCCCCATCTAGACGTCTGAAAATATTTTTTTTGTTATCTTTGGTGTCTTTATCAAAACTATATAAACCGCAAATGGGATGAAATGATTATTTTTTTACTGCCACCACCTCTCTAACTATAAGGTGATATAAACCCTTAGATTAAAAGAGACAAGATACCTGACACTTACGGAGGCTTTGGTTATATTATTATATGGAAAAATGTTTACCTTTCTGTTGTTTACAGTAAAAACACGAGTGGCGTATGCAAAAAATAATTTTGCCAATTTGAGCTCCGGAAGCTTCCTAACAATAAATGTTTTTAGTATAATTTTATACAAAAGAAATTTTTTACAGAGTTTTTATATGATTTATAGCAATTTCAATTTTCAATACAACAAAATTATGCCAAACATTAAAACAAAGAAACACAGTTCATAGCACCCGGAATATCAAGAAAAAAAAATATTATCCACTAGCTAAAAATTATGTTATTGTGTTTGTTAATTTTGTTATTTTTTCTGGTTATTAGCAGAAACTTACTTATACTGACTTCTTCAGTACACAATAAAGTCAATAATGCTTAGGGTACATAGAGACATCTAGGACAGATAAAAAGATTTAAATATCAATTCGAAGGGTGAGCGCAGATGGCAATGACGGCAGTATAAATCAACCTTAATATTCTGATAAGAGGTAGAAACTCAATATTCTTACAAACCTGAACACATGTGAATTAAGTTTTATTGTTGTTTGCAAGTTGGTTTAAGGACTTTACCTACCTTTATTTTATAGTCTTTATAAAAAAAACCTTCGAAAATATCTTATTTGCGCATTAACTACTTCATCAAAAGTATGCTTTATTTTATCTTCTTTGTAAAAAAAACTATACAAAATATCACTTTAAATGCACTGAAATATTCTTCTACTGGTAGAACAACACATTATAAACGTTTTTCGACAAAATGTGGTTTTAAAACGACTTATAAACTGCTTAAAACATACTGAAATTTTAAAATAAATAACACGAAAAAGTTTATATCAATAAAAATATCACCCGACCGTCTGCGCTCTGCCGACTTTCCCCACCCATAAAGTAATTGAGACAGAATTATCTGTCCCTATCGTTCTAACTTCGTCTAAAAGGATGGAAAAATAATCGATATATCTCACCTTTGTTTTGTTGTGATTTTATTTGTAAATAAACAGTGGTTATTATTTGCCAAGGAGTTTTCGTTGGACCAGATATCTTGTCTCTTTTTAATCTAAGTATAAACCTCATAATTTAAACACTTTCAGTCCCGACACGTGACTATTTAACCCTTGTTTGATAGGTTAGATGATATTCGATTTTACAATAGCACATTCGTACATTCAAGACCGAAAAAGGTCAAACCGTACAAGGTATAGAGTACTGGTTGGTTGCGGTTTATCTATGGCTAGTGCCTTAGTGTGCATAGAAGAAGAAAGAAGTTAGAAGAGGTTTTGACTTTTAGTGCCGAAGTGCCTTCCAATTAGTAGCTCGAATATGCAAATGCACCACCTTCTAAAATGTGGAAAGCCTTTCAATAGGGACTTTACAAGAATACGGCCTGCCACTATTTAAACTCGGTTTGGAGCTTAAACTTGGTTTCAGCTTTTGTTATTATGTGCCCTGTCAAATCCCGAAGAAGGCACACGTCGTGATCTGGGGTGTGCGGGTGTACTACTCTTTCTTACAAGTTTTATTCTGCATTTTTTCCATACATAAACAAGTAAAAACAAAGAAACAGTCTCTTGTTCCTTTCTTTGTCTATGCCTACTGTCAGTCATCTGACCACAGTCATAGATGAAACCCTAAACAACCAGTACTACGTTGTACGGTTTTACCTTTTTCGATCTGATGAAATACTTTCCTATGAATTTCGATTCGATAAACAAACAACAACAATTACGCAAGTTTTTAATGCATTGCCAACGAGATTAATATTAACATGCTATTTTCCTATATCTTCTTCAAAATCACGATATTCGTAACTCCCCGCAAATAACCAAACCAAACCGATATTACCGATGCAAAAAACTAAAACTATTTTTTTATCGCGGGTGCAAAAAAAGATACTCGCCCTTTTTTTAACCAAATTTCAATTAATATTAAGAAAATCTAATTATTTATTTTTATCTATAAAATAAGCCATTTTATTAAGTGTTTTTGACGTATTTACAAAAAAATAATTTAAAAAATAGGACAAAATTTAAAACTGAAATGAAAAACGTTTCAGCTTTCTTGGACAATTATTTTTATTTATATAAATTTATATAATAAAAGTAAACCGCACATAAAACCATTTTAGTGTCATCCACAGCCGCCTATGACTTATAGTATAGTAAATTTTTAAATTGGTATAAGGACTCCCGTTCCGACTTAGCCTAAAAGAATTGATTGCTGATATCAAAATAACAGACCAGTACGTGTGACCATTGCCGTGGATACCTAATGGTCTCAACACATGTTTCAATCAGCTGGTCTATTCATTTAAAAAAGAATGTATTTATTTAACATTACAACTTTAGCTTGAACACCTGTACGCACAATTTATTAATCAATGTGTAGAATGCGGTTATATTTTTATCAATATTTCCTGAATTTGAATAATTATAGCAAACATTACTTTGCATAATAATTTGATTGATTATGTTAGCGGTATAAGTAGCGAAAATTGCGGAAAATAGAGAGATTTTAAAATATGGCCGCAGATATCGCATGAGGCAGTTAAAACCTAATTAGCTCAATAATATGTATAAAATTTATGAGTTTAATCCAGTTCGATAAATACAGATAATTAATTAAGGGAATCTTTTTGGTCAAAAATCTAACTTATCGTAATGGCTAATTTTATGTTTCATATGTTAAATTGAGTCACTTTCTTACCTTAACTTAAAAGCACTTACTTTTAGTCATTCAAAAAGGTAATTATTAAAAATTAATAAAATTTGCCGAGAGGATGGAAATTTCTTAAGCAACTTACTAAAAAGCGTAAAATTATCATGATAATCAGCAAAAACCGATTATGCCAATCAAAGATCGATAAATTCATATTAATGTGACGTTTAACATGAGTCGGGCATCTACCAAATGCCAAAAAGGATTTTAATCCGCTCACACAGACCTACCGCATTTAAATCTACACACAAGCAAATGTGTTCATAATATAATACAGAGTATTTCAAAATATTTGGCTCTTGAGTCTAAATGAAACTATCTGGACACCTTGGAAATTTGTTACTTAAACCTCTGGAAATTTAAATATTTAGGATGATTTTTTTTTACATGGCGCTGATTACCAAGCACGGTATGTTTACCAAAGGTATATTTCTGCAAGCATATTTTACGTCAGTGTTAGGAAAATTTCCGTCAGACAAGAAATTCTGGTTTTTAAAAATCAATTTAAACGAAATCACATCAAAACATTTCCAGAAATAAAAAGTAACCGCACATAAAACTCTCCCTACACTAAGTTTGTGGAAAATTTTTGTCTAATATCCTAAGTCATCAACTGTAAAATAGGGATTTTTGCAGATTTGCAATAATTTTAGATTTTAGTAAAGAAAATTCCATTGCACACACTGAAAATATTGTATCTCGGCCAGTGTTGTTAGTGGTTAGGGTTAAACGAAGTGCAGAAAGGCTTTTCGGATTAAAAACTTATCTGATTAGCAGTTGTGCCTTTGGTCTACACTGGATAAAAAAAGAAGGCCGGCGGGCAGCAGAAAATTTGTATTTCTTGAATTGTAATGCTCTAATTTCTATTTTTTTAAATATGGTATTTGACGCCAAATTAAAATTCTAATTAAAACTTTATGCGAATGTTTTTAAGATACCGATGCGGGCGCAGACGACATAAGATCAGTATAAATCTTTATAACCGTGACTTTTTTGTGCAAGTAGCCATTTAAACAGAAGAACATAATCATACAACTTTATTTTATGGTTCGATGCTAAATCCATAAAAAATAATGCATTACATTAAACATTTTAAAAGAGAAAAGTTTTAACAATATATTTTTACGTTTGACCATAAATAAAAAGAAAGTTTTCCCACCCGCTAGCCACAAAAATGAGACATTGCCAAATGCAAATCATACCCAGCTAGGAAAATTTCACGAAGTTTTCGAGCAAACCGAACCCAATTAGGGGCACTTTAAGTATCTACCTAGAATTAGGTGATACCTAGCAAGGTCTATGCTATGGCTTGGTTGGTGAAAATGGGCATTATAAATTTAGGCTAAAACGTCAATCCTGCCCAACAGCCTTTTTTTTCAGCCCGTGTAATCATCTACCTTAAAGATTTATAAAACGTCAAAAATCTAGCATTTACGCATTTACCAGTTACAGCATCATTTGATGAGTGAACGTTTTTTAACAGAAAAGTAAAACAAAATCCTCTCTATCAAATCTCGATATCGCTGGCATGTTGGCAAACTTTGTAAAAGCTGAAAAACAGCGAGCTCTTCCAGCCTCTGACTCAAACATGACAGATTAACACTGAAAAGGCGTGCATGTACGCTCGATCCGATTCGAAAGAGAAAAATCGGAGATCAAAAATCGAGCTAGATGATGTCAATAATGATTTAAACACGGTTGAACGAACAAGAAAATTAAAAACCTAAGAAAAGTGTAATACTAACGATGATATCAACCCGATTTACTGGCGGGTGACTAAAATAAAAAACTTGAATTAAATTTATATAAAAATAAAACAAAAAAAAATAGGAAATTTTTTAACCTATATATGAAAACCTTGAATTAAATTTAAATAAAAATAAAACACAAAAAATAGGAAATGATTTTTAGCCTATATTAAACTAAGTGTTTTGAAAAAATGTGTGACTTAGGTATTACATAAATAGTTATTTACCTAACAAGTGCGGAAATGTATACTTTTCCGCACGCACCGGCGCTGACGCGTCGTTCGTGCAAGCCGTAATATTTTCCGCACGCGTAAGGTACAACATTTTTCCTACGAGCGTGCGGAATATCAAAAAATTTTATTTTAGTTAAACCTAGCAGACTAAAAATGAAAAATAGTCAAAAGTACGAATTTTATGTTTTATTCAGAATTAAACTTTAACAAGCTTAAAAAATTAATTTTAATGATAATTATTAATCACGGTAACATTGAAAGTACCACTGCTCATGGTGGTTAATGACATCGTCGACTTCAAGTCTTCCTGATTCATCACTGAACAACAGCGTGCTCAACAACAAGCGCGCTCAACAGCGTGGGTGAAATTTTTTTTTTGCTCAACAGCGTGAGTAAATTTTTTTTTTTTGCGCAAGGCGTGCGGAACTTTTTTTTCACGCACGGCGTGCGGAAAAGTTGCACTTTCCGCACGGAAATGAGTGCGAGCAAGGCGTTTTTCCGCACGCTCGTAGAAAAAATATTTTGTATTATTATCTGTAGTAATTTATTAAAGGATGGGGAAATTATCGAAAATCTAAGAATGATTTTCTGATTATTTCACCATCCCAAAATGAATTTTGAAGATTATTTACCAAATTAAAAAACGATCAACACAAGAACAAACCAAAACGTCAATTCGCTTTTTTATATCATCACACGACACATCGACAATAGAAACCTGTTGGTACAGACGTGTGATTTTGAGTTTTGAAAAGGGCAGTTATCAGTTTTGGCAAGAGATTTTCAGTTTTGGCAAGGTATGTTTACACCTGAGCGGGAAATTTTTGCTGAATAATCAGGTAAAAATCGACCTGCGTTTATAATGCATGAGGTAAATAACCATTAAAGAAAACATCGAAATGCGCTTCTTTTTCAATTTTGTCGTTGTCAAAAAATTAACAAACCACCGACCGGTTGCTAGAACACAGTGGATCGAGTCAATGTAAAAGAGGGGCACAAAGATATCTTACAAAAGTATAATGGATTTTTAAGGACAATAAACGCGTGAAAAACGCGTGTTTCTTAAACGAATGGAAAATTTGTAAAAAAATATTAACATTTTTGGTAAATAAGTTCCCTTATGTTAAACTAGGAGAACGCGGCATTCCCTCCTTAATCACTTGATTTTGACTACTCCCTAATTCGCTCCCGGAGAGAAATTTACTCCCTACACCTCTCCGAATGTCAAGAATAAAGCCCCTGGACGTGTATTCTTGAACAAGGAGCGGCCTAGATCTATGAAGAATGATCACATAAGACAAAAATGTTATATTCTTGAGCGATGATCCGATCTTACGGATCTCATGAAAATCATACGTTCCCGATCGCATGGTCTGAAACCGGGAAGTAGCCTCGAATCTAGTGACGCTTGCGCAAGAAAGAGGTTTTTTTAAATGTTTTGCTTCTTTACATTTAAGAAGATGTTTTTTTAGGAGAAGCACTGATTTCCTTACTTTCATGGACTGCACGCCGCTGGAATGTCCACATTTCCCTATACTTTGATCCACTGTGAGATAGTTCAAGTTTACGGAAGAAGTTAAAAAAAAAAACGTCCAAATCAGTTACTTCAACCGAAAAGAAACTAAAAAAAAAAAGATCAAAAGATCTTGGGTGAAAATAACAAAATTTCAAACTTGGATGAGCATCCCACAAGGAACACACAAAGGACCAAATGATGTTTCGCCTTGGGTAACCAGCATAGGCTCATCAGTGGTTCCACTGGTCTCCCGCCCCATACATCATTAAACACCATCATACACTTTGATTTCCAACTTTGAATCACTCACAAATAGGCATCGTTCCGCACTGGTACTTATCCAAGTTACCTTAATATTTCCAATAGGATTATGCTCCTAAGACAATTAAAACAAAGAAAGAAGTTAAAAAACCTCCAAATCAGTTACTTCAACCGAAAAAAAACTACTACCCAAGATCTTTTGATATTTTGTTTTTTAGTTTTTTTTTTCGGTTGAAGTAACTAATTTGGAAGTCTTTTTACTTCTTTCTTTGTTTTAATTGTCTTAGGAGCATAATCCTATTGAAAATATTCACACGCCAGGATGAATCCATATCAGGTAACTTGGATAAGTAACAGTGCGGAACGATGCCTATTTGTGAGTGATTCAAAGTTGGAAATCAAAGTGTATGATGGTGTTTAATGATGTATGGGAAGGGTTTCCAGTGGAACCACTGATGAGCCTACGCTGGTTACCCAAGGCGAAACATCGTTTAATCATTTCTCTTTTCGCTTTGGTCCTTTGTGTGTTCCTTGTGGGATGCTCATCCAAGTTTGAATTTTCGTTATTTCCACCCAAGATCTTTTGATCTTTTGTTTTTTAGTTTCTTTTCGGTTGAAGTAACTGATTTGGAGGTTTTTTAACTTCTTTCTTTGTTTTAATTGTCTTAAGAGCATAATTCTATTGGAAATATTAACACGCCAGGACGAATCCGTATCAGGTAACTTGAATAAGTACCAGTGCGGAACGATGCCTATTTGTGAGTGATTCAAAGTGTATGATGGTGTTTAATGATGTGTGGGGCGGGTGACCAGTGGAACCACTGATGAGCCTACGCTGGTTACCCAAGGCGAAACATCGTCTAATCATTTCTCTTTTCGCTTTGGTCCTTTGTGTGTTCCTTGTGGGATGCTCATCCAAGTTTGAATTTTCGTTATTTCCACCCAAGATATTTTTCACAAACAGTTATTTAAAAAAAATACAAAACGTTTTATTAGGGAATTAACGGAAAGCCTTAGTCGAATTGGCAGATACGCAAGCGCAGTTAGTACGACGGAGTTGCCGCTCTGTATAAAATTGTTATAAATTATATTCGAAGTTAGGAACATATCAGTCTGGCCTGCCAGTCAGGGGATCTATTCTTGAATCGAGAGAAAATTTGCTTTCGATCAATATCGGGCAAAAGTGAGAGAAACTCCCTGGGAGCAAATTTTTTCTCTATTCAAGAATAGACCCACATATTTTGGCATTTAGTTACTTTCTGGTATGTTAATGTAAAGAACGACAAAGTTTCGCGTTAGGAAAAAAATATTTGTTTTTATTTTATTTGCATCCTTTTTTGTTGTTCATTGGGTTTCGTCTATTATTTTAATAAGATCACTGATCACTTGGGGTAAAAATTTAAAAAAATGGGAAAAAATGTGTCCTGTTAAAAATTAAAACCTTGGTTAAGGTACAGTTTCTTTTTTTCCAAATTATTCGTGATCTTCAAAAGAGTCTTTTATAAAGTTTTAACTTTATTTTAACAGTTTAATGGTGGTTTATTATTAGACACATAAAGAAGTACCATTTTAAATCATCACTTATCCGCATCCGTATAGAAATGTGCATGTACGAACTTATCGTATCGAATCATTCAAATATTTGGTCGGTTGAATAAAATAGGTTGCTACTGGTTGCATTTAAGCTGTATATACCTTTTTTTGATAAGTCATTTATCTTGTTCCGACACGTTTATCAATTTCTATCAGTTTGATTAATGTCAACACAGGGAAAAGTAGTTAAAATAAAACAATATGTTAACTATTTTTATGTTTTGCTATAAGTCAGTGATCCTAGTTAGCCTATGCCAATTCGACTTAAGGCTTTCGATAATTCCCTATTATCATCGAAAATATTTATGGAAAATACAGCCATGTGCATCCGACACATAAAAATAAAAAAACCTCTTTTTGACTGCTGCAGACACGCCAATATTTGAAATTCGTTATTTGTCTCAAAATTATAGAAATGCAGACACCATGAAGTTGCCACCGGTTGTGTGTTTGTTCTAAAAAAATTCAATAGGTATATGCGACAACACGGCTGCAAAACTTTAATAATTTTACAAATACAAAGAGGTAAATAGACGCGTTATTGTATTCTGATAATTTTTTTAGTATCTAGCCACTATTTTTTCGCCATATTTTACTATTTCGAATATTTCCTTATGGTCTGGTTGCGTGGTTTAAAAAAAATCCGCATCATAGCATCAAAACAGTTATTAGCTGATCGATGCATGATCTACTAGCATATAAATACCCACATCTTCGCCTGCGGTGTCTTCCTGAAAGGTTCGAACTATATTATAACTAAAAAGAGAGAATTTAAAGGCGAATTTTGACCTGGAATGATTCTTCTTTGGTATTTATCAATATGTTTTGGCGGTCCGTTTTGAGCCAAAGTAGGGGAAGTGGAGAAGTGGCCTATCAACCAAAATTCCTTTGGTTCAAATCATTTATTACCAGACTCTGGACTTGGGTCAAACTTTTGGTTATACCTTTTGAGGTTATGTAAATGAAAACAATTGTTTTTTTCAAATTTTTTATTTTGCAGCTAATACCAATGTGAAAAAATATAGTGTATATTTTAATGGTAAAAATGGCGAATCAGAATTATGCAGTTCTCCCCCTATTACTTAATGGTATGTTTGAAATACATTTTGAAAAGGTGGACAAAGATAACTCCTTTCTCTTTCAATTAATCACTTTCAAAACATTCAAACATAACCATACATTCCTTTAACCAATTTGTTTTGGCGATTACTTCTTCGGTTCTGGTTCTTTGCGTCGCAGTTAACTGTCAAAGTTGTCAACCAAAAGAATAACCGCGGTATTTAACAAAGAAAAATCATTCCAAGCCAAAATTCGCCTTTACCAAAAGAGAAAACTTTTGAATTTTTGGCCGTTATTCATATTATTGTTAGGTGCGTTCTATTTTATGCGCTACCCAGGGTTGAGTTTATCGGGATTGGAACACGGATTTTTCTTTAACTTTTTTGCTTTAAATGGTCATAGCTTTTGTTTGTAGACTATGTACTGGCCAGCTATCCGAAAAATGCAGTATTGAAACCTCAGGCTCACATACAGAGACACAAACAAAAATTCAAAAAATTCAACATTCAACATTATCTTAAAAATATTTAATGTGCACAAATGGTCTATTGATTTACGAAACCTGTTTTATCGATTACTAATGGTCCCCTCAACACTGTCTAATTTTTTCTCTAAAGTCAGACGGTTTAAGCTAGAGCAATGAAATTTGTCAAATATGTTGACCTTCCGGCATCGTACCCTCGTGTGTCACAAAAAAAAATACATATGTGGCCCCTAGGGGGCAATAGGTGCTTTTAAACTATCTCTCATATTTTCCATACTAATGCACATGCACTTCTGAATCTTAGTCAGTTGATAGTTCATACTATTAACCACAAGTCTACTGTACCGAAAACAAATTCGTGGCTGTTAACAAGGGTCCTAGGCTAGGGGCGAAACATTTGGTCGATATCAATTAAAAAATTATATGTCACTTATCATTTAGCCAATGTCAACAAAAATGCATCAATAGAGGCGTAGTGGACCATTTCTCAATTTTAAATACCCCCAACTTTGTCCCAGCCTCTAGGGGCTGTAAGGGAACGAGATCTAATTTTCATATTGCAGAAAACACTCCATATGCACATTTAAGTCATGAATTTGGTGTAACAAATAATATGAAATATAAAAATCTCAAACCCCAGGGGCGACCCCTAAGTAGGGGCTAAAAATGTTAAACCTCGAACAACTTGTTCAAAATTTACTAAAGCAGATTCAAAATTTACCATGCCAAATTCAAAAAGTGCAACATTTATTGGCAATTACAAGTTCGAGTCAAAACACTTACATTTTAAGAGCCTATATTTTTACATCAAACTTGGCCCCAGCCCCCAGGGGCTGTACGGGGGTAAAATGTTTACCATTTCTATATTCCAGAAAACCACTCAATATGCACATCTAAACCTCATCAATTTGCGCAACAAATATTAACTATAAAATTCTCGCACCCTAGAGGCGCCCTCTAAATAGGGGCTTAAAATTTTGAATATCGAACTCCTTGGTCAAAATTTATTATACCAAATTCACAAAGTGTGAATTTCTCTCTCTTCTTTGGCAATTACAACTTCGAGTTAGAACAATTTTTCAATAATAGGTCCCTCAACCCCTAGGGGCTCGAACAAAGTTGGGGGTATTCAAAATTGAGAAATTGTCCACTGCGCCCTAGTGATAGTGGTGCATTTTTGTTGACATAGGGTGAAAGATAAGTGAAATATAATTTTTTAATTGTAATCGACAACATTTTTAGCCCCTAGCCTAGGAGCCTGGCAAACAGCAACGAAAATTTTTTCAGTATAATTGACTTGTAGTTAATAGTATGAACTACCAACTGAGTGAGATTCAGATGTGCAGGTGCATTAGTATAGAAGGTATGAGGGATAGTGAAAAAACACATTTTGGACCCTGTTGCCCCCTAGGAGCCACACATGTATTTTTTTATGACACACTGTGATACGCTGCTGGAAGGCCAACATATGTGCCAAATTTTATTGCTCTAGCTTAAACCGTCTGAATTTAGAAAAAAAAAATTTACACCCTAACCCGACTTTTTGACTGCATCGAAAGGCCCACGGAAGCCAAATTTTCTATATATGTTTCCTAAAAATATCTAGAGATTGATTATATGCATAGATTATAAAAAATTAATATACCGAAGTTTCAAAAATTTCATGTTGTAAATCGTTAGCCACAAATTTTATTTAACAAATACTTTCTTCATAGGTTTTGGTATGAGTTAATATTCAGAAGGACGACGCAACGCGATCCCGACTCTTCGTATTTAACATTCAACAGTCGATATAAAAAGCCGACGTCAAAAAATAATAATTTTCAAAACTAATTACAGTCGCGTCATTGCCAGCAATACTGGCACAAAATGGACAGTAAAAAACATTTTTTTTTAATGAATGTAGGGGACACGTAATAGTGCAGATACGGTTAATCTTTTTCGGTAAAGCATGAGGAATATTATCTGCATACCCATTTTTTTTCTATCATAATATTTTCTACAAAAAAGCTACATTATTACAGAGGGCGAATCAAACTTAACATTCGAACAAATTAATTGTTATGGCCGTAAAATTAAAAGAACATATAGAAAAATCTATTAGGTATCTAATAAAAAAAGCTAGTAGGTACTGAAATATTTTGAGTTAAAAGAATGTAAAGATATCTTTTAGGGCTAAATTAAACCGAATCCAATGCCACTGACTGATTTCTTTCTTGCCGCTGATATTTCTATAAGATAATAAAGTTCATTGCAATATTGACATCCAGCAATTAAAATGCAATAATGTGCAATTGAGGTCACTTTTATGTTATGGATATTTTCACACTTATTAATCATTATTTTCCCAGTCTCTAATAGTAGTTTACATAACAAGCATGTTAAGATGGTTATTACACGCGAAGATGAAGTTTGAGACGGGAGCCGAAGGCGAGTGTCTCAATTCGTCTGATTTTCATTATAAATATCAAAAATGATTTAAAATACCACATCTAAACACTCACTCCTAAGTACATACATACTTTGTATTATTTATGTAATATTACTGTTTCTAATTTGAACATTTTTGAATTTTTTAAAATTTTGGGTTCTTTTTTGGAATTTTGAAAATGTTAAAATTTTTGAAAATTTGATTTAATAAGTATTTATTTTGTTAAAAATATAGAAAAATAGTATACATTTTTGCCTCAATCAGTGTCCTTATGAGAGAAAGTTTTATCGCTTGGCGAACCCTCTTACGATTTAACGTCTAAGCTTCATTATTATCCAAGGAGCGTAAATGGTCCATTACAGTTGTGTTAGCACGCTCGTTAAACTAGTATTATGGGTTTGTCGTAAGTAAACTTTATTATTACACTTACACCTCTATGATAAGTAATAAGTATGTGCTTTGGACAGTGATCAAGAAACTAAATACCCTAAATATTTTTTTACGAGATTGCTACAGACACCGAAAACAATGGCTATACAACTTCGAACACAAAAATAGAAAATGGTTATCTACACAAGAGCTTTTAGTTCAATTTACCCTTAAATAGCACAAAAGCTCTGGTTTTTTCATTGGAAACCTCGTGGAAATACGTGGACTGGACGAAATTCGCAATATTTTAATTTACCCTCTTCAGAATGTATTCCAAATGTATTTTGAGAAAAAAATCCACAAATTTTAAGAACCAGCATTAATTTAGTATGGTGCATTTCTATGAATCTAGGAAGATAGAGAACCTCCGGAAAAAAACGGAAAAAACCCCCAGAAAAATAACGCCGGAAAAAAGCCACAGAAAAAATTATTATAACTAACCCCAACCCAACACAACTTAAGGTAAACTCAACCCAACTTAAGCTAGACCAACACAAAATATTTTTTTTGTCATTTTTAGTTATTTTTTAAAATGTAAAATTTTTTGGAAGATTTTGTCCGGAAGGGAAGAAGGTCCTTGAGAAGAAGGAAGAAGAGAGAAAAAGGGTGTAGTACGCATACTTGTAAGAAAAATATGCGAGTTGGTTATTTTAAAAACTAGACCCAGTTGGATTTAGAAGATGAATGATATTTTCAGATGTATAAATAACGCCAAAAAGAAGATTAAACCAGGTTTTGCTATATTTCGACAACTATATTTTTGAAATGACAGATTATTGGTGCATTCGAGTGTACAGAATAATTGCACATAAGGAATTAATAACATTGTAAGATAATAATAAATCAATTTACTGTTTATAAAAATACAACATGATACAGATGATTAAAATGTTATTAAGATTTAGTTTAAAGTGGTAAATAATTATTGTAATAAACCACTTGTCCTGCAAAATAGATCAATGTGTTTGCAGATTATTAAAGTTGACATTTATGGGCAATTTTTTAGCAATAAGTTATAACCAATTAATGAGCAATATGAAAAGACACAAATCAATTAATAAAGTAAGATGGCCATATTATATTAAAAGAATTAGTCTAGTCTGGTATCAAGTTCCGAAAAGATCAGTAAATTTTCGAAAAATAGCGTAAAATTAATTTATGCACTAAGGAATAAAACGGTACTTTTAATCCCTCTAACTAAAGTTTTTTTTAATCCCTCAGAATTAAAAATATCCCGTTGGTCCGTAGGTTAATAATGTACACGGTGATTCATTATATTTGGACACCCCGGTTATAGCCGTTAATATTAGAGATAGAAAAAATGTTTTAATGTAAGATTTTAATAATTTCGTCCAAATTTTTGGAAAACTTTGACAAAAGCTGTCAAATGTCATTCTATATGTCAGATTTTGACATTAACTTTCGTTTTCCTTTCATATTACAAAAATATATCAATTGTCTAGGTGCGGTAAACAGTTTTCGAGATATTGCATATTTTTGATGGATTTTTGCACTCCCGTTAGAGCCGTTAATATTAAAGATAGAAAAAGAAACTAAAAACAAAAGTTGTTGAGTTTTTTAAGGACTTTATACCTATTTTGCCAGAAAATGTCAAATGTAATTTTTATGTCAAATGTATAAATAACTAAACTAAATTAGGACTTCTCTATTTCAATTTATTCTAAGGTATTCGGGCGATTTGAGTAAATGGTCTCCTTTAAATGATCCCACAACCAAATATCCGGAAGTGTTAAATCTGGGGACTTTGGTGGCCATGGTATGATCCCATTTGAATCAAGCCAAATGGGATGATTTTGATTTAGAAAATTTGTTACTGCAGCTGAAGGATATTGATGGGATTTGCAATATCACCTTCCAAAATGCTAAATATTTTATTCCGTTAAAATTTCTTCGGTAAAAAAATTCCATCAATAACCTTCCATTGGATATCCAAAAGCACCCAATAATATGGCAGCAGGGCGGGGCATCAATTCACAATACTCGAGCAATAACAAATTGTCTGAATCAAAATATCCCATATGGCTTGGTTTAAATGGGACCATATCATGGCTACTAAACTCGCCAGATTTAACACCTCCGGATATTTGGTTTTGGGACGATTTAAAGGAGACTATTTACTCTAATCGCCCGAACACCTCTTAGAAGAAATTAAAAATCGAGGAAATAATGAAGCAATTAATATTAATAGAAACCTGAGACAAAAATAATCAACACGATTTCTGGCCTAAGAATGCGTTATGAACTTTGTGTTGAAGTAAATGATGCTGTGTTCGAGCATTTGTTAGATAAGTAAATTTTTTGTTGTCGTTCTTGTTGTCGTTCGTATTTAAAAATAGAGTAATCCTAATTTAGTATAGTTATTTATACATTTGACATAAAAATGATATTTGACATTTTCTGGCAAAATATATATAAAGTCCATAAAAAACTGAACAACTTTTGCCTTTAAAATACAGGGTGTTCAATTTAAGATAAGAAATTTGATGTCAAAATTGGACATATGGAATGACATTTGACGGCATTTGTCAAAGTTTTCAAAAAATTTGGACAAGATTATTAAAATCTTACCTTAAAACATTTTTGCTATCATTAATATTAACCGCGATAACCGGGTATCCAATTTAGGGATAAAAAATGTCACTTTCTATCCCTAAAATTCGATTCCAGGGTTCCCCATATTGCAATCAATCATGTTGCCACCAGAAAGTTTTTTGACATTTTGCTGGTAATAGAGAGAAAATTACACTACAAATGCCATTTTTAACAGTAAATATCAAAGTGTTATAGAGCCGCAATTTATGCCCTAATTATGGTTTTCTAAATGTTTTCATAAAAAATTTAAAACCAGGGAATGGGGGTGGTTAACTACGCCCCCGTTGAAAAAAAATGATTTCTCCTTTTATATCGCATATCTCAAACATAAAATGCCTATCTCAAAAAAAAAATTCGTTTCCGATATTTTTTGGCAAACCGGTCAATTTCAATATGTATGTTTTTAAATACTTATGTTTTCAATCTTCTGAAGCATGAGAAGCTTCTTTCTGACGAAGTATTACTTACTGGCAAACATCCAAGAATGTTCTTATCAACGGAAAAATATTTCCACACTTGTTCATTGCCTCGAAAACGACTTAGCTAATTTTGCCTTGATTTTGGCTTCACGTTGTATAAAACTTAATAGGAATATGTTCAAGTCAAATATACTTTTTTAGGTCCAAATTGATTTTGTCTAAAACTTGTTTAGAAATAGAAACTCTATAATACTGTTCTGTATTTCCAATGGCTTTCTTGGTGTGACGAATTAAAGGTCAAACTGGGTTATTACCACCAGCATCTTTGTTGTGTTCTTTTTTCTGGAGCAAACAGGGGGGGGCGATCGCCCCCCCCCCCTTAGACCGCCACTGCTGTATTCGTCTTTTATTATTCTTCCTTTTTAAGTGGATTATCTTTTGTAAAGTATTGTTGTGTAGTGTTCATTTTGTTTCAAGATTTCAAGTTTTACGGACCAAATACAAGATGGCGGCTTGACATTTGAACACAAACTTTAATGGAACTTTTAACAACATTGGCAAAAAACTGGTCCGAATTAAAGTCCCTGTATGCAATTTGACAGAATCAACTGGTGACAGTTTAAAGCTGGGCGCAGACATGAAGTGGTCGGGCAAATAGCGAATTTTCGCCGATGTCGAGAGAAACGATTTTTAACCACCGACGCAATTTCGAAAATAGACGGGTGTTCTACGTTTAACACCTAGTTCTGTGTGTCTGTGCGCATTTAGCTCTTGAATCAGTGACCCGATTTCCATGATGTTTGAAGCCGATCCTTCAGCGAGTGTTCATGGCTATGTTCGAGAAATATAGACTAAGTCATTCCAGAGTTAAGACGCTTTTTATAAACAGATATCAAGGAATTTGAGATACCGCGATTCTTCAGAAACGACAAAAAATCTCGCCCATCACAATTCTGGAAAGTGACGATTTTTACTTACTGCTTATTTAATATAAAAACACAGTGTCCTTAATATTTATCCCAACGTTGTAAGAGAAACGGCGTCATTTTTTTAATAGCATTTTGTAAATTTAATATTTTTAAGATATTCTGCAGGACTAGTTTAGGCGGAGCTAAATTGTGTGACTTTTCTGAACTGTGACAGTGCATATTCCATGGCTATCTATGGTTTTGTATGTTTAAATTGTTAAAGGTTTGTTTACACACAAAAATAAGCTTAATAACAAAAAAGACGTTTTCACAAAAACGGTTTACAAAAATGAAAATTTTGTATTTACTGGAACAGTATTAGGAAACTAAATTTTAAGGAATATTAGCAAATAAGTTTTGACAAAAAGCAGTTAGTGTAAACTTGTGTTTAAAAATCGTCAGATTTTTTGTAAGGGGGACATGTTCTGACGGTTTTTCAAGAATCGCGACCACCATGACCAACATAAAATCGTATGTTGCTGTGACAAGGCAATAGTTTATTTAGAGGTGGAGCACATAGGGGTAGTTGTAAGAAAATTTCGCATGGTTGTCAAGGGTTTTAAAATATTTTAATTTTACTTGTTGCTCTTGCAACCTGGCACGGATTATTAAAAAATATTATAAAATATGCAATACATTCTAGTTTTGAATGAGAGGTGCTTCCTATAAGGTTATAAATTTATAAATTAAAAAGCTTCTTAATATAATCTCAAAACTAATTTGTTTCCTTACAAAATACAGCAAGCCAAAAAAGGTCCAATCTATTACCTCTAATTGGATAATTTACTTCTACATAATCACAGAATAAAAATTCACACAGCAAGTAAGGAAACCTAGAATGGTTTAGGTAAGTTACTTAAATAGAAGCAAGAGTTTAAAAACGCGGCATGCTCAAACTTGTGTTTCTGCTCGTTACAAGAGCTTATTTTTCAAAATCCCTTACACTGACAAAAAATGTATTCTGTATTCAAGAAAAATCCTATACTTAAAAAAATATAGTTGGTGCAAATTATTATTCTTCTGCGTACATTATTTAATACTGCGAATAACTATTTGCTTATTACTATATTTTTAAGAATAACTATTTTTAAATTATTAGTTTATAAACTTAAATCAATAATAAACCAAAATTTCATTTAAAAATATTTTGACTTGAAAATTAAGACATACTTATCATTCAAGTAAATAAAATTTCTAGGTTTGGCAACAACAAGTCTGCTCTTAAATTTAGCTTAATTATTGTTTAAATAAGTTTTGTCATCCCTGCCAAAAAAACTGCGTTAATACTTTCTTACAGACTCTGGCGACAAAAAAAAACAACTTTCTATTACGTAGATATGTAAAGATTGTGAGAGTTCAAGGTGTTATTATATTATTGGTTAGGTCGTCGTAGTTTAATTTAGGTTGTAGACATAGTTTAGGTTAAGTTATAGTTTAATTTGATTTTCTGGTTTAATAGTGCAATTTATTTGATTCGAGGAATTCTTATTCTTAGTTCAAGCAAAAACTGAGTTTTGGATTACAATTATTGTTTCAAGCAGGCAATCTGGTCAAATAAAGGATACAATTGTTTTAATTGTTGATTTAAATAGTCTTTTACTTCCTCCCAAGTAATACTTGTATTTCCATCCATTCAAATCGTTGTGTATACTTGTTTCAACAACTCACTAATATTGAGGACTATCAAAACAAAGTTATGCTTGGATCAACATGTAACCTCTTGGTACCAGATATATATTTTTCCTTGTACTGTTGCAAAGATTTATTCCCTAAATGCTTAATATTTAGCCTTTGGGGGTGTAGATTTGGACTCCCTTTTGGTAAATATAAAGTTGCATAAGATTCGACCAACAAATAGTTGTATAAGAATTATCTTGCTGAGTAAGTTTATATGCTGTCCTATATAACCGTAATAAACAAGGCAAGTAAACTTTGGAAAGCTGTGTTTATGAGATGTAAGATAACGATTATAGAGATTATTATAAATTTATTAAAATATAAACCTACGTTCTTAATTAAAGATTTTGAATTAGTGTAGGACGCTTATTGGTAAAGTTGTTCGGAAGTGTAGATTTAAGATGGATTCGAACAGCACTTAACGTAATTCAATTTAACTTATTAGCTGTCAATTTTTACTGACATTTGTCCGAATTTTTGTCAGAAATTCAATCAAATTCTTCCCATTCTTGTATTTGTTTATAAATTGCACCAAATTGGCAGTCATCTTTGTTTGAGCATGCGCTTAAGAAAATTTAAGAAAAGATAAAAGTTGGTTATCTCTTAAACTAAATTAGGCTAAATTAAATCTAGGTTTTTAAAGCCGCAGTAGGCTTCAAAGATCACCCCACTACTAACAAATGAATCGGACGAAAGAATTGCCGAATTGCAAGTCAAAACCCGTCGTCCTCGATAGCTCAATTGGTAGAGCATTAGACTGTTATTATAGAGGTCTCGGGTTCAAATCCTCGTCGAGTAAAAACCTTTTTCCGATTTATTCCCTTACCCCTTGCCCTCTACGCTACAAATATTTTCTGTAAATTAAGTTAGGTTATGCCTATATGAACGCGATACATAAAGTGCTTTAGAATCCATCCAGTTTTGTTTTAAAAACACTTACCGAATTTTACTATTTTTTCTTGAGAAAATATTGAAAGTTACTCACCTGAAAAAAAGAAAACATTAGTCAGTCAAAAACAATAAGAAAATAATAGTACCTATACTATACTTTTACACTTCGCGCCCTATAAAACTGGTACAGGTTATGATATTTTCCCCTGTCAAAATTTAACTAGAAATTTTACGGGTAAATTTAATAAAAACCAAATAAAAATTCTCTCTTCCTGCAGGATGGGAACTTTTTCAAGTTTACTGATGCTTTTTTTTAAAAATTGGCTTAGGCAACGTTTTTTTAAACATTTCCGGAAATATTTATTTCTACTGGAAATTTGTAGCAGTCTTAAGAGGCGCAAAGTGTACCTATTATTTAAATGTATCCGTGCACCTAACGGGTTTAAAATAAAGTTAATGTCGTGCTTTAAACGAGGCCCGATTTTATGGTGGATGCGCTGATAGAACAGCTGATTGAACTCGGTGCGTACTTAGGAATGGACGTAACTTTGCGGCCTTAACGTACATAACGATTGCAGTCAGCTGTTCTGTCTCGTATCCACTATAAAATCGGGCTTGGTTTAAAACATGGCATACACAAGTCAAAAATGTAGCGCATATGTTTTGAACTCGTTAAATATACGGATGCATTTAAATAGTAAATAAAAGTACCTATAGTAACTAAGAATAATAACAAGACTCAAGAACTAAAATAAGGAAATCAAATATGACATTTCAATGCATTGCAGTTTAAAACATAAAGAACTTTAACATGTGTCTGTAATAAGAATTTAATCAATAGGTTTGTAGTACCGCCCAAATCATTAGATATCCTCACCTTTAAAACATACATAGATACTTGGTTCCCACATTTAACATGCTGTTATGTTATTAGCATAGAATAATTAACCTAGGTATTAAAAATTTTACACGTTTACAAGAATTATACGGGTGGCCGAATTGAATTGTAAATACTTTTTGGCAAATTAATTAACGAAGATTTTAGCGAACATGCACAAATTGTGTTGGTCTTTAAAAAAAATGTAATTAAAAAAAAATAAAACTTTCAGAAGCCCATTAATTATTTTTAACTTAATTCAAACATGTTTTTTAAGAACAACCAGATTTTGTGTAAAATAGACACTTAAAGTAAATATTTCAACGCATCGGTATCGGTAACGAGTTCGAAACACAGCGAAAATATACCACATTTTTGAATTGTTCATACCATGTTTCGAACGATGCCCGCTTTATTGACAGGTGCGATGACAGAACAGCTGATCCCACTCAATGCGTACGGAGGGATGTACGTAACTTTACGATCCCACGAACGTACGCAACGATTTCAATCAGCAGTTCTGTCATCGCACCCTGCAACAAAGTGGGCATTGTTCGAAATATTGCATAAACAAGTTAGAAATGTAGTATATTTTGGCTTTATTCCGAACGCATCAGGTATACCGATACCGATGCGTTGAAATATTTACTTTAACTGTCTATCATCTTAAACTGAAACCGAGATAAATTATTCAATCACAAAATAGTCGAACAAACACTTTTATTATATATTTTCTTATTTTTCCATTAAAATTGAAATTCCATAGAATTTCATTAAAATCAATCTTAAAGATCGAGACACAAAAGCCAGACAGTAAAATATCGTTTTCCTACTACTAAAATTCAACGACGAAAACTTTATGATCACAGCTTATACTAGCACAGCATGTAAATTCTTACAGAAAGTGTCTCAAAATTCGTACAGAAAACAGAAAATATTCTGGGCAAATTTAACTAATTATTTACTACGTTGGCAGAACAAAAACCACCAAAAAGTTGCTATTTCGTTATTAAAGTTTGGCAACAAGTCCATTTTTTGGGCATTTTTGTACTGCTATCCTAGAAAATACTGAATAGAGAATATTGTCAATTCAAGGAAAAGCGTTAGAAAGGAAGTTCAGTCCTAAGGCATCTATCAAACATTTTAAAACTTTAGGTACTCTTTTTCAAACTTTTCGCTAATAGTAATCCTAAGCAACGCTAAGTGACGATAATAAAAAATAAAATAAAAAGATGTTCAAAAATCGATTCAACTGACAATACTCTTTCATTAGCTGTTTACTGAGACTGAAAGGAAATAATAATAAACATTAGGTTGGTAGTACAAAAATTAAAGTCAATTTTTTGGGGATTTTTGCGTTTCCAACCTGATAAATAGTCAGTGAGTGAAATTTCGTTAAAAAAGGTTGGCAACACTTTTACGCGAACCAGCATGACTATACAATATTGTCAATTCAATTATAAAGAAATCACCCATATACAAGTGTTTCTATCTTGGTGGCAGGATTGGAAGGTGTATGGCCGACATTTTTTTAGTGGCGTACGCAGAGTCATTAAATATAAGCTTCTAAGATTAAATTTTCTCCAAAAATCAAGAATAAAATGGGTGTGCCATACTACCAGTTTTAGCGCCGCCAGCAGCAGTTAAAAAGTCTTAGTTCAGGCTGTCAAAGAAGTCAAAGTACTTACTATGTTTATACGCACCTAAAACTGGTTTTATATAAGGACGGTTTTAAATAAAATCGCTTTCTTCTAGGGTTTATACTTCATTAAATATCATTAAGTATGTCAGTTTAAATAAAAAACTAATAAAACAAGTAATTTAACGACTGACTTTTCGTTAAAACCAGGGTTGAGCATTTTTTTATATTAAAATCAGTAGTCTAAAGTGTTTTTAAATTGTTTATAGCGACCCTAAATGAGGTCCGAAAGTGTCCGTCCTTATATAAAAGCGATTTAAGAGGCCCGTATAAACAAAGTAACTAACTGACTCAACGCCACCTAGTAGAGATCGTCTTTTCTGGTTTTATATAAATTCAAATACACTTGAAAACTATCTAGTATTTGGCTGCTATGTGGGTTTTAAAGCAGTGCTTTGGTGCTGCAGATCTATCCTCCATAAATGACACAGACTGATGATTCTCTTAATTGGACAACCAGGATAAAAGCCGAAAATTACGAAATAAAGCATTCCATTTTCACTATATAATTTGAAGGTGGAAATGCAGATCTAATAGATAAAAGCGAGAAGTAGAAATCGCTTTGACAATATCTACTAGACGCATCCTGTTTTTTGATACAGGTGTCGGTATTGGTAATAGGTATTAAATAATAGACACAAGGTCATGTCAGCGCCCTTCCTAATTTTGGTCAATTAAAATGTTAAGACCTTAACAAATACCAGAATTAGCGGTTTTTTTCCATAGTTCTAACAAATTCATTATAATTCATTGCTGATAAGCCTATTTTATCAGTTGGGGCCAATTGACCTTTATTTTTTCACCGTGTTTAAAAAATTATAATTTAAAAAGTTTTATTAAACCATTGGGTGCTCTTAAATTGACATAAAAGCTTTCAGAAGCAAACGCAAATATCGCAATTAACAATTTTTCAAAAGTTGGATTACACAGGGCTCTTAACTAATAAAACGTTTGTATAATACGAGGTATTTATAAGTGAATTGCCTTTAAGATTCATGATGGGTTGCATCGAAATAAGGACACGGTGTTAGAGATTTGCGCATTCTGCTCACACCCTCATATCTCTAGTTTAAAGGTATTAATTTACGTCCAACTGTTGGATCGCCCGAGAAAACTCCAGAGAGTATAATTTCGGTAAATATAAATGACCGAGAAAAATGATACATTATCATATTTGGCGAGACCAAAGTTTTGAAACCAAACAGACGTAGGTAAAATACTTATTACTTTTCTTGTTCCGAAAGAGAGAGAAGTAATGTAATCGGTAAAAAAATCGAACCACGAGATTTTGAGGGGTCGTCACAAATTCGGAGTTCTAGAATATAAAAAAAGGTTTTAACAGGTTTGTCGCTATGTCTGTCTATCTTCTGCTGGTTTGTCGCTTATTTTGTTGACACTTATATAGATTACTTGTGTTAACGCAAAATCCTTTTTCAAGCTTTTCTCCGCTGCTTCTTTAGAATCTACCCCCAAATATCTTTCTAAAATATGTTTCTTACATTTTGATACGCTTTTAAAATCTTGATTTATTGGCATCAAAATTTTTAATGTCATAAATAAAATTCAAAAAACTATCGAAATTTTTTTTGTTTCGTATAACTCATGAACGCTTTTATCAATTACAAAGAAATTTTATATATTTGTCTTATCTGATGCTCGGAGAAAATGTATAAGTGTTTTTTTTTCAATAAACCGGAAAGTACGCACTTCCCGATCGTATTTTAAGCCCGAAAAGTTTTTGTTTTCAAAGAGTTCTCAAAAATTACTTTTTTATTTTACCAGGCAATGATTGTTGTCCCATTTTCCGTCAATTTGGCAATGACTTGTGTTCAATCAAGTTCACATGTTTTAAAATTTTGCTATTTCTGACAGTAAATACTTTACTTACTTTTTGCTATTTCATCCATTATTTTTAAAGTTGCTTTATGTCTTCGGTTTAAAACAAAATTACGTACGAAACACGACCGAAAATTGACTTATTAGGTCTCCACATGTTTACACACTGAGAAATCGAGGTCTGTAAAGTACTTTGCTGAGTTTTTTTACGCGGAGATAGCAAATATTTTAGCTGAAATCTCAAAGCAATTTTCCTGTAAAAAACAAAAGATCAAAAGATCTTGGGTGGAAATAACGAAAATTCAAACTTGGATGAGCATCCCACATGGAACACACAAAGGCCCAAAGCGAAAAGAGAAGTGATTAAACGATGTTTCGCCTTGGGTAACCATTATTTCACTGGTCACCCTCCACCATACATCATTAAACACCACCATACACTTTGATTTCCAACTTTGAATCACTCACAAATAGGCATCGTTCCGCACTGGTACTTATCCAAGTTACCTGATACGGATTCGTCCTGGCATGTTAATATTTTCAGTAGGATTATGCTCCTAAGGCAATTAAAACAAAAAAGAAGTTACGTGTGCCTGCAAAAAGCACTTTCATTTTAATTTCAACAAACTGTTTTTCAAAACTAGCAAAGTTATTGTCCTGCAACAAAAACCGTTTTTTTTTTATTTCTAGGAAATATTCTCTTTTTTGACACTTTCGTGGGACAGCAAAGTTTCTTTCCTAAGACAGCTGTGATCATTACATAAGTAGGTTTTTAAAGTATAACCATCAGAAAAGTGAACTTTACTAACAGCAAAGTGCTTGGCTGGCGCTATAGGTACAGAGTAATTTAGCTGTGACAGCGAAAATTTCAGTTATGGCCACGAAAATATTTTCTCAGTGCAGGACTTGCCTACGGCTCGCCCAATAAATCTCCTGTGTCACCCTGTAAAGTTTACGTTTACGGTCTAGTAAAGTAAATCGCTATCTTATTTTTGTCCTTTCCTCACTACCCTGAAAAAACTGCCTTCAAATTTCTTATTTTTTTACAGCTCGTTAAAAATTCTATAAAAATCTGGCATCAAAATTTTTGACATAACAATAAACCCATGTATAGTACACGCACATAATATCTAAAAATTTTGTTTTTTTGTCGTATTACTCTCTTATAATATATCACTTGGCTTTTCTTTCATAGTTTCTGCGTCTTTATTTGATTATCTTGCTTTTTGTTTCTATTTTAATTATAACAAAAGTAAGACCTATGGCTCCCACAATTATTTGTATTAACTGGCGCAACTACGCAAATAGAGTCAAATTACAAACAGCAATAACCTCTTTTATATAAGTTATATCAGACATCGAAAACTTAGAATCCATTTAGGGTTGGATTGGTTTTATTGGTTTACTTGATAAAATCTATGATATTTAAATTCAATTATGGTTTGTAAAAGTTAATTTCCTTTTCGATCAAAAACAAACTTCCTAAATTGATTTTACAAAATATATTTAGCAAATTATACATTAAGGCACCAAACTTCGTCCACACATGACACTGTTGGGGAAATATAGCCAAAATATACCTTAAAATAGTAGTTTTCACAACTAGTGACTAAAATAGTGCTTTTTCTCAAGCGTTGGTTTAAATAACGAGCGCAGCAAGGTATTTAAAAACGTGAATAAAAAAAGCACCAGTTTAGCCGCTTACTCGGTGACGTTCGTTGTTGCGACATTTTCGTCTTTGACAGTTTGATATTCTGACGATATTTTTAAATGATCCTTTCGTAAATACTTGGTGAAAACTGGCAGAACTGGCTTAATTTTTAGGCAAGAATAATTAGATTTTTTCAATATTTTTCTATATACTATATTTCGCTATTTCTCTCGTGATAAAAAAAAGTTTTTTTGCATCGCTAACCAAAAATAACCATGTAACCATGTTTTTGATGAAGATATAATAAAATACATTTATAGCCTTGCAAGTGGTTCTATCCAGAAGAAAACCGTTTTAACAAAAAAAAATAAATAAAAAAGTATTTTCTACGAAATCCCCGATTCCCCGTCCGCTTTTTTGTTCAATTCTGTCCAGCAAGACCTCTAATTCCTTCCCATAGTTGTATTAGCATTTTATCAAGGCACGAGAATTAATGACTTTTACATTTATTTCTTTGTTTGGATCAAAATATACATTTTTAAATATTTTTGTCACTAATATTATATTTTTAAATATTGTGTGTGATGATTTAATTTATTTTGCATATTAAATTTAAAGAAAAGTTTAGAAAACAGACCAACAAATTGTAAAAAAATTATATTTTTAATGAGCATAAAATATTTTCCTTAAGTTTATAAATTTCTCGAACACCAAAAAAAAACTTGGAGACTCGTGTTTGGACCGGCAAAAATCGAGTTAAATGTATAAAATACTTTGACGGAAACCGAATCGTAAACACAGGAATTGTAACTTATTTTAAAAAAGTACTTAAATTTTTTTAGACAAAATATATTGAAAATAAAACAAAAATAAAGTTGTTACGGACGGAATCAGGGTCCATATTTTTGACGACCTGTGAGGTGAGTCGTCACCGGAGAATATTTACCTCTCTCACTTTTCACATGATTCAAAGCAGGTGAGAAATGAGAAATTTGTTCACACTAATGAGCACGGGTGTCAAGAATACAGGCCCAGGCAAAATACAATGTTCACAGTCTCCCTATTCCGTCCACTCTAAAATGTTTTGTATATCTTCTATTTTTGGTTCTTTTGGTGTAAAGCGTTAAATTAGATAAACAGAAGACATGCCAAATTATAGATAATATCATCAGACATACCTTGGACTCTGTTTTAGCACATTTTTTTTATATATGGCAACTTAACTTTTTTTAAAGCTCAAATTGGTGAAAAAGGTACATGGAGAGACTATTTTTTTAATTCTTTTGGGCTCGCTGATAGGTGCAAGTCTGGATGACGCTTATTAAATAAAGCGACCGGAATTAGGATTGCGGACGGAATACGGTGCCATTTTAAGTCGAAGAGTTGATTTTTGAATTTATTTCTTAGTTCACTAGCCAACGAAATTTATATGTTTTTCTTTCTTTTTTGCGTTTAATTGATGGCATTTTCTGCTACTTTTAACGTAATTGCTTTATTGAATCCATTTAAATCCAGTAAAACAAACAATTAATATCAAAAATACTTATTAGACTTTAGTGGACTATACTTAACCCTTATTTTACCAACTTAAGACCACTTAAAACCTTCACATGGACCCAAAACTCCTCAAAATTATTATAAGTTCACAAAATAAAACACCAACAAAAATAAACAACTTTGCATTTGATCGCAATAAGCAAAGAGAAAAAACAACAAACATGGCGACTTAACTTCAAAATACACATAACAATAAAATGTGACGTCTCATGTATGGCAGACTTTAAAACTTTTTACACGACTTTCAATAGTTTTTGGTCGTGCTCAAAACGCCCGACGACCAACGCTATTTGACAATTTTGACATTTGGGAATACCGTGAAACGCCGGAATTTTACGGAAGCTTAACATAAGAATTTTGACGTACGAAGGATATGCGCATTTATGTTTTCGCGCGCTGTTCCCGACAGGGTGGCACTGATCTCAGTACCAAGACGCACTCAAGCATGTATTTCTGTTCGAGAGCTCTTTTATGAAATCTACTTTTTGTAGAAACTTAATAAAGAGAATATAAATTTTGCCTTCAATGTAAAACCTCAGTAAACTAATTTTATTTCGAAAATTACACACAAACACTAATAAATTATCCCAAACGTCAAATAACCGGACCGTCAACGTAAACTCTGTATCAAAAAGGATATTTTAAACTGTCAAATAGTGTTAAAGTTATCGGGCTGTAAATTGGCATGACCAAAAACTATCTTTTAAATGAGTTTTTTCCGTTAATATTAAGCTCTATTTAAAATTAAAAAAAAAAACAGTTTATTTTTTTTGTCTACATCTTAAAAATTGTATTGTCACAAAATGTGTAAGACGATTATTATATAAAGCTACAGGCTTCTTTGATAATAATATTAGACGTATAAAGAAATACATATTTTTCTTTAATTTACTCTTACTATTGTGTGCTCCAAGAACTCTCGGAATTTTTAAAACACTTATAATTGATTACAGATTACTTTTTTTTTAAAAATTATTTTGATAAACCGCGCACCCATTCAGATTTTAGTTTACATAATTTAACGCATATTTTGCGAAGCTTGGTAAACTCTATACTATGTACACAAAGCCGGATTTTTGGCGTTAAGTCCTTATATCGTCTGAACTTTATGAGCAAAACTTCCATGGATATTTTGCCCTAAAATAGCTTTTTTTAATAATTTTCAGAATATTCTTTCAAACTTATGTACACCAAGTTACTACAGTGCACTTAACTCAATAATATGCGCTAACTTCACTAACTAATAATACTATTTAAATTCCTGCTTCTATTTTTAATGTTCCAACAATTTTTTAAATAGTTTGTCTGTCTAAATATCCAGTGTAAAATTTTCAAGGAGCTATATTGATGTCAAGCAGTTGGTATGGATTCTTTTGGAAATCCCACAAAAAATTAATATCTTACAAGCCAAAGCAGCTATTCAATATGCTGCAAAATATTCTAGTATTACATACCCATTTTATTTGAGACTATTCTGGTTTTAAATGCAATTTTTTTAAAGGTTTGCTTTTCTACTTTTCCAGCCTATATGCAATGCAATTACACCGTTTAGCCATCCGAAAGTAAAATACGTGGCTCGATTTTGCAGTTTCTTCACGCCGCAACACGCTTTTAGGGAATCACTTCCATTTATTTTCGGGTGGAAAGGAAGACAAAGAGAATCATAGTGTGTAAGAAAGATAAAAAGTTCAATTTGATATAAAATTAATAAACCAAATATTTCACAGAAAAGGATGAAACTCATTAAGAATTAATCGTAAAAAATATGTTTATATTAGAACCAATAATCTTACATCTGGTACTTAAATGGCGACAAGACGAACATCTAAGTGACTGCAGATAAAAAGAGGTTAGTCATTGGGCCTCACTCTATCATCAGTCAAAGATTAAATAATAGGTAAGAAGTGAAAACGAAGAAGAACATATATTTTACATTAAAAGGGAGGGATTAATTATTATTCAAAGCACAATGTTTCTTTAACAACAAAAATGATCAGAAAAAGAGCATTCTGGACCAACATGACCAACACACATAAAACTTAAAGTCAACATTTAAAACAAGATCATTTCAAAACAATATCAATTTGAAAAAATAAAGACAAAACATGGAGAATGGCTCGGAGTACTAAATGAGTCCCTATATTCTATCAGAATTAGCCTTTATTAAGCCATTTTTTTTATTACAAGCTTTTATGTATTTAACTTGCAATTTACCTATCTATGTATATATGTAACTAAAGAGTGGGCCAAAAAATCTTGCACACTTTTGAATTTGCTATAACTTTTGATCGAATCCGTCGATTTTAAAATGTTTTGAGTTTTTGGAAAGACAAGACATGAGACTTTTCCGATACGGCCCAAAATTTGACATTTCCTAAAAATCCAAGATCGCGGACCGTTTTAAATAACGGGAAGTTTTCACCCCTCCCCTGCAAACAAAATATGTGCGGCACTGGAGAAAATCTAAGTCATAGTGCCAAAAGCCTGATGTATTATCTCTATACCAAGGCATTACTTATCAAAATTATGATTGTTTTCCACAAACCAAAACTACACTTTTTTGCACTCGACGCGCGTTTCGCTAACAACGTTAGCATCATCAATTGTTTATCGTCTCCTGATGATGCTAACGTTGTTAGCGAAACGCGCGTCGAGTGCAAAAAAGTGTAGTTTTGGTTTGTGGAAAACATTCATAATTTTGATTTAGTGCAACCAAAGGTTCCAAATTCCCAACATAGTTAAGGCATTACTTAATTAAATCAGTTAAGAAATAAAAAAAGACGAGCTTTTATATTGAGTGGAGTTGGCTGCTGTAACTTAAGATAGAAGTACAAGGCTTTTATGTTGTGGTTCAAAATTTAACAATTCTCAAAAATCCATGATGGAGGACATTTTTAAATAATGGGTAATTTTCACCCCCTCTTCCCCGAAAAAAAAAATATGTTTGGTACCTATACTGAACAAAATCTAAATTAATGTGACAAAAGTTCCCTCCCTGCTGCATATATTAAGGTATCACTAAATTAAATCGTTTAAGACATTAACAATTGATCATCAAGTATGGTGACATAAACTAAATGCCCCTTTGCTTAAAATATGCAAGTTCCTGCATATAGCAAAATGTCGCAGATTTTATTAAGCCCATTAAGTGGCCTGCTAACAGCCCCGATTCGAATCTGGTAGACAGCCATTATTGGGGAGATGTAGAAAAAAGTGTACAGAAATGACAGCTACGGCGATATTACGTCAAGTCATCACAGAGGCTTATCGACGTTTGCCCCAAAGAAACATTATGAATGCTTTTTTATGCTGTCTTAAGAACACATGGGGATCATCATCATCATTAGAAAATCTGAGTAGCCCGATCTAGATTATTATACGTTAACTAATGGTTATTTTTATAATTAAAGTGTAAGTGCTCAAAAAAATTTATCAAAAATATAAGTGTTTGATGATTAATAACAAAGTAAACTCAGCTTAACCTCGGCCAAATAACCAATACATGCCACTCTAGCTAAAAGATCAGTAGTTTAAAACTACAGCAACTTTTTAAATTTTATTACAACACTTAATTGTTTACTTACTACAACTGATTTAAATAATTTAACCTTCATATACCTAGCAGAGATGGGAGGTAGAATGGCCTTGATTATGTTTTGTTACTTTTTTAGGGGAGTGAAATTACCCAATGGTTAAAGCGTGTTAAAGCTGTCCGCCATCTTGGATGTTCCGATCAACAGGTAAAGCAAATGCAAAAACTGCGATTTTTTTTGCAAATGACAATGTCTAGTCAAAAACCACTTATTTCAGAGGTTTATAGTTTTCTTATGTCTTAACCGATCTAATTAAGTAAGGCCTTGGTATAGAAAGCATACATTTTGTCGCAATGACTTAGATTTTTTCCAGTGCCGCAGGTATTTTTTTGCAGGGGGGGGGGGTGAGAATTACCCGATATCCAAAACGGTCCGCCATCTTGGATTTTTGCGAAATGTCAAATGTTGAACGGATGGAAAAGTATCATGTCTTCAAAAAAGTTAAAAAACATTAAAATCGAGCTATTCCATCAAAAGTTATAGCAAATTTAAAAGTGTGCAAGATTTTTGGCCCACCCTATAGAAATGTTTGTTCGGGTGGAATCTTGCAAATTAATTTTGATGAACTTCCCGACATCCGATCGGCTTCAAATTTGGCATGCTTATATAGTTGCAGTGACAGTACAAGAATATAGTGTAATGAAATTGACAGCTCCCCCCTACTCGAAGGGGATGGAGGGGGGTACAGTTAAAGTACGCCCGATTTCGTTGAAATTCGGTGTGTTGGGGCATTTGGGGATGGAGATAACGAATTTTGAATCAAATTTTGAAAATTCAATTTGGCGGATTCAAGATGGACGATTTTTGGTAATCTTTTGCTAACCAATTTTATGTAACTTATACACATCCGATTGCCTTCAAATTTGGCGTGCATTTATAGTTCCATTCCATTATTAGGCACCCCTCCACCCTATGAGGGGAGTGGAGGGGGGAAAACACCTAAGTTTTTCCGATTTCAACCAAAATTGATATACGGGGGCTCTTGGGGATAAAGAATACGAATTCTTGATCATATTTTGAAAATTCAATATGGCGGATTCAAGATGGACGATTTGCGATCATGTTTTGCTAACCAATTTTAACTGACTTATCCACATCCGATTGTGTTCAAATTTGGTATGCGTTTATAGTTCCGGTCAAAATACAATAATATGGTATTCTCAGGTACCCACCTCCCTCTAACGAGGGAAGTGGGGGGGAAAGGATTTAGTTTATCCGATTTCAATCAAAATTGGCATACAGGGGTTTTTAAGGAGGGGGATTATGACTTCTTGATCAGATTTGAAATTTCAATATGACGGATTCAAAATGGACGATTAAGGTTACAAATCTAAAAATTAAGGGTGTGTGTTGAAATTTTGGTATGCGTTTATAGTTCCGGCGACATATTAGGTACACACTTCCCTCTAATGAGGGAAGTGGAGGAGGGAAAAGATTTAGTTTGTTCGATTTAAATCAAAATTGGAACACAGGGTTTTTTTGGGAAGGAGATATGAATTTTTGATCAGATTTGAAAATTTAGGGTACAAATCTAAAAATTAAAAAATAAATTTTTATTAAAAAAACTCTTAAAGATTAATTTTATTATATGCACTTAAAAGCACAAAATATTTTTTTCTTTCTTATACCATTATAAAAGCGATGGGATATTTTAAGTTTACAGTGACAAAGAGAGAACTACAAAAGAAGAACTAAATTCTTCTAATATTCGAATGATAAACGTAATGCATTCATCTAAAGAAGCTGAGAACGGGTGAGATTGACGTGCTTGGCAAGCCTTTGAAAATGTCCTTAGGTTAGGTTTCTTAGGTGAATCGTCGATGCGACCGATATACGATACCCAGCCACTGACGATATCTAAAGTTCAAATTTTTAATTTGCGCCCATCGCTTTTATTATGGTATAAGAAAGATAAAAAATTATGTTCTACTTACTACTCGAGGTCATACGGATCAGTTACCCATGTGATCCTTTCATGTGTCTGCCCAGTGGCGTACTGAGGGGGGCGGTTCGATCCGAGCCCTGGGTTAAGGGGGGTCCTCTTGGGATCCTACATGTACACAATTATCCTCCATAGGAGCACACGAACAAGTGCACCCCCACACAGACTAAGGAAGTAATAATAAAATGTCTGATTTAAATTATTCTTTGTAATGTTTTCGAGACTTCCTTCCATCCTTCAACCATGTTTCTGAATATATGGATATATATATTGATTTTTGTCACAGTGTACAAATAGACTGTGTTCTTTGGTAATAAAAATTAATATTCGTCTTGAAGTTGTTTGGATTTTCTTAAATTTATTGTTAAATATGAATTATGCGATTCAGTTTTAATTCTTTTTTTTAATCTGAAACTATTTATTACCTTATACGTTTCAAAACTATAATTTTTTTCTTCATCAAAAAATTTCTAGTCTCCAACAACAAACAAAAGGTAAAAATCATTAGATCAAAACCTAACCCCGTCTCTAGTAACTTAAAAACCCCATAAAAAATGTTGGCCTTATTGAATTAGTTAAATTTACAATTTATTTTAAAAAAATTGTCTTCAATAGTTATCCTAATTTCCCACATAATAAAATAAAATTATTTTCCCCCTACATAAAATAAATTTAAAAATTTTAATTTCCCCCCCCCCTTGACTCCTACTCTATTTAATCCCCCTTACCCCACCTAAGAATGTATATTATAAACTATTAAATAGACTATGCAACATTGAGTTGACTACTACTATAAATACTCCATCAATAATAACAAGTACGGTCATCTCCAAACATTCTTATCCCTCTCAAAATAACCCTGCTCTTTTGCCTACCAACAAAATAGAATTTCTAATTAACCTTTATTTTTGTTTGTTTATTCCTTTCCTAAAAGCTGAAATAACTTTGCTTTTATAATAACTTTTTTGTAACATTTTTAACAAAAATTTAGTAAATTTTCAAGGTTTTATTTAAAGAATGGTAAGAAGGAAAAACTTAAAACTCTTCCTGAAAGCTTGAAACCACAGCAGTTCTGAAGTAAGTACATATGTGTATTTTAACAAACTTAATATTTAATATGTTTGTGCATTTACAATAAGTTTCTCTTTTTCGTTTAGGCGTTCAAAAACCTTGAAAATGAGGTAGTAGCCTCAAAACGCGTCGCTAGACTATTAATAAAATGAAGAAGTTTTGCACGTTATTGCTTTCTTTCCTCTCAAATTATAATTTATTGCCCTAGAGAGAGTACCGACAAATTTATCGAAAGAAAATTTATTAATATATATTCAAACTCATAAAATGTTTAAAATAATAAAGCAAAAGTTTAACAGCATTTTTTTTACATCCGAAACAAAGTTTTAGTATCACCTCGTAAGAATATTAAACCAACAAAAGAATTCCATTTTCACATCTGAAAACTTTTATGTGCATTCCTCTTTATTGTCACAGTAACTTTTTTACCATAACACAAATTATAACAGGAATGGGATGAAAAGTCGTGTCTATGACTTTAAGTTAATATTTAACGTATCGGTATTGGTATACCTAACGTGTTCAAAACACTGCACATTCCTTATTTTAAACAGGCCCGTCGCTTTTATGGTGAATGCGATGACAGAAGCTGAGGGCGTAGGCAACGTTGCGACACGAATGAAATTGTAAACGAGCAGACACAAAAAAGACTAGATATTGGTTTCCTCCACTAGATAGTGAATAATATATCTTTTTTTTTAGCTTAATTTGATCCAGACTGGTCCTAATTTCTCAGTTCTTTCCTCTTTTCTCTCATTATAGGTAGGTATGTTTTTGTTGATTTGGTTTTAGAAATGCAGTGTTGTTATTGGGTTGGTAAGACCCATTTATAGGGGAGAGCGCGGTAAGATGACGAAGGACAAAAATTATACATGGCGGCCAGTTTATTTCTGCACCATTAGAAGTCTTTAAAGTCAAAATTTTATAGGTTGAAGATAAATAGCGCTAGTAGGAATATTTATAGTGCAGTTGCTCATAACCTATAGTAGTCGCTTGTAAAATTTTAGGTAAAAATAGTCTTCGTTAGTAATTAGGCAATCGTTTATTATTACTATGTTTTCACTTTTCGATTTTTATAAAACGATGTGGACGCGTTTTGAACACGATTTGATCTTTTGACATTTGGCTGATGTATTTTGAGGTTATTTTTTGCCAATTTTAGTTTTTTGTTTTCTTTTGAACGTCAATAAATTTACAGCACAATATCATAATTAAAATAACGCTATATACATACTTTTTGCAGGAATATTGGAAGTGCTAACAGGTTATTATTGGCGTCATCAGTCAGTTTGATACAATACCCGTTTTCATGCAGTTGGATCTCGATACGATCCCAAAAAGGAGGTATATTGAACTTGGGCAGCGCCAACGAAAAAAAAGTTCAATTCGCCGCGTTTTCATGGAAGGTTTGAAAAACGTATTCAGTTACACGTAAAAACGTAATACAGGTTTTCAATGTAACCAAAAAATGTAAATTATAACATCTTTCCTCGCTTTTTGTTTATATTTTTTATTTTTTGCTAAAAATTGTACCGTGGGCCAGTTAGCCAGGGCATTTTATCCAGAAAATAAAATAGAAAACTCATATTGAAACCTTAGAAATAAAATAGGAAGTTTTTAACGATGTTAATCAAAATCTAACAGGAAAATAGAAAAATAATGAAAACATTTTCTGTCCAGGGCTCGGTCCAGGCTGCAGAACCTCCAATAGAGGACTGGATTCAATGTGGAGGGTGCGAGGATTGGTGGCATAAGGCGTGCACGACATACGTGGACATTCATTTTTGCGATTAGTCGCAGTTTAGTAAGATGACCGAAACGAATTTCTTTTGGGTTTTTTTGTAGTTTTTAAATACCTACGATAATCGTCCTGAAGATAATTTGGAGTTGAATCGAAACGTCGGTACTTGTATTGTAAAAGTTTACATCTACATTATTTTCCAAAAAATCTAACAAAAAATCTTTCTTATTTCAAGACTAGATAGATAAATCAAAAAACTCTTTTTCCTTCGACCACACACGAAAGTAACCAAATCTGCACTCAATAACGCCTCAGAAAGTTTTATATTTCACACGCATATCAATTTTATTTTCGTCTCTGAGAGACGTTGTGAGGTTTTCTTCTCTAGAGAAGAAAATACTTGCTTCTCTTAAGATGAAAATGAAAAAAATTTAATAATAATAAAAAACATGAATTAAATCCTAAAGTGGTTGTAGGAAAAATAGCGTACAGAACTCGATAGAAAATAACTTTCTTACACTCGCGTATTGTTTCACTCGGCTAGCGCCTCGTTCACAACATTCACGCTCGTGTGAAATATGTCACTTTCTTCTCTCGTTATGTCATATACTATTGTAACCCACAGAGTTATCGTATATTAATTTCAAAAACTTAACAATGAAACCCAATAATTGTTTTCTTTAAAACCTTTTGCAGGGCAAGTTAACTAAAAATTGTGAAAGTTCTAACAGTTATTAAACACTTAAAGTAAATATTTTTACCAACTCGCGTGAGGTAAAGTGCACTTTACAAACACCCTTTTGGATGTGGAGGATTGTACTTTTCCGCATACTGTGTGTTTAAGTTAACGTTATGGCACTTTAGAGCAAAAAAGTTATGATTGTTTTCCACAAACCAAAACTACACTTTTTTTGCACTCGACGCGCGTTTCGCTAACAACGTTAGCATCATCAGGAAACGTTAACAATTTAGCATCATCAGGAGACGATAAAAATTTATTGTTTTTCAATTGTTGTGCAAAAAAGTGCAGTTTTGGTTTGTGGAAAAAACATTTATTGTTTATCGTCTCCTGATGAAGCTAACGTTTGTAGCGAAACGCGTGTCGAGTGTAAAAAAGTGTACTTTTGGTTTGTGGAAAACAATCATAACTTTGTTATAGTGCAACCAAAGGTTCCAAATTCCCAACATACTTTACAGCACACTGTGCGGTAAAATGTTTATTTCAAAAATTTAAATACAGATATTTATATTTCTTTTTTGAGAATTTTTAAATGTTTATAGGTTGTCCAGAAGAAACACTACATTTTTTACTTGTTTATGCCATGTTGTAAACGAGGTCCGCTTTTATGATGAAGGCGATGATAGAACAGCTGTTTTGTCATCACAGTTAATATGCTTAGACATTAACACAAAATAAAAAAAAAGAATTACCAAAAGTTCGTTTAAACCATTTTTTCCCAGGTTTTACGTAATCCTAAGAAAGTTGCCTTTTAGAATAGAACCCCGTTAATATTCATAACAAACATTTTCGGGTTATATCCAGATAAGTTTAAACACTACGCTAGGAGTTGTATGTCGATTCGAACCAGTCGTTTGTTCTTGCCAATTAGTGACGCGGTCTTTAGTAATTGGCATCCCCTGTCATCCACACACACACACAAATTTTATTAATGTCTTCCCTAGTTTGTTTCCCTGCACCGCACCCGTTTGGATCCTTAACATTCCGACCATGAAAGGTTAGCAATAGAAGAGAAAACGGAGGATGGCTTAAATAAGAAAGCGGTGGAAATAACAGTGGCGCACCCAGGAATTGACTTCGTGGGGGGAGGATAAATGATAAAAATCACTTAATTTAAAGTCAAAATGTGACCATAACCAGGCTTCTCGGGCGGGTTAAATCCAACCCCCCCTCGGTACGCCACTGGCATTAAACATATATACTACGTTTTCAGGCGAAACCTTCTATTGGCAAATCGTTTTTTTTTTCGTTGCCCTGTCCAAGTTCAAACCGAGTTTTTGGGATCATATCGAGATCCAACTGCATCAAAACGGGTATCGTATCGAACTGACTGATGACATCAATAATAAGCTGTTAACATTTCCAATATTCCTGCAAAAAGTTGGTATTTTAATTATATTATTGCGTTGTAAACATATTGGCTTTAAAAAAGCAAACAAAGGAGTAAAATTGGCAAAAACTAACCTCAAAATATATCGCTTCATGAAAACGTGTTGAGTTCCACGTGAAAACGTAGTAATATAAATACTAGCGATCGACCTGCGGCATTCCCTGCGATAACCAAAAATATTGCCATTTGACAGCTGTTATTATGATTAAAAGACAAAACACACGAACTGGAAATATCCCTTAAATAATCTACAAAATACCTCACGGAATGTGAAAATAAATCAGAAAATCTTCCCTCATATTTCTTGTATTGAAAAACTGCTTTCGTATATTTTTTATGTTTTCCCGACGAACGTCAAGAAAACAAAAAAGCACTGAAGTAGTTTTTAAAGCAACAATTGTGTGTGGCAATACTTAAACTTATTTATCATTGTCTCTTATGTATTATACAAAAAAAACTACACAAAGTAAACAGTTCCATATAGTTCTCTATTATCTAGTATACCTAGGATCCTTTTTTCGAAACCATACGAAAACATCCGCATGCAAGTGGTTTTGTGTGCTAAATAATTAGGCAATTTTTACGTCAATCTATTTCTATACGGCGAGGAAACACAAAACCGGTTATTCTTTCACATACTATTCATGCATCAGCATATCGGCTTGTCTTTTGCCTCAACTTCTGCACGGAGACGAAGTACTCATATGCGAATATTTTCGTATGGTTTCGAAAATCGGACCCCTGGAGCTGAATTCTTGAATCTCAAGCTCATGTCCATTGGCATTCAAACGGACAACTTGATGTCCCCGGTACTTTTCTCAAAAGTTATTTTGAACACAAATGGCCTCTAGTACGTGCACTGTATTTTTTTAAATTTCCGTCCATCCACACTTTTTTTTATATATTTTTTTTAAATCCAAAATGTCACTATCATAGAGTATCCCTATCCGAAAATTTAATATTTACAAACATTTTTTAGACAAAAAACGACTTTTATGACTTTTCTTTTCAATAATAAGTTCTGTTTTTGTAGGGAAGCAGTTTTTTTCTGATAAAAGTTATTTTTTCACTAGCATGGACATTATAAAATGTCATTACTATGGGCATTTTTTCTAGTAATTTTTCTTAAAAATAAAATTAGCATATGTAATCTGGTTTGGATAAGATACTTTCGTATATTTACTTATATAAAATATTAGTAATACATAAATGAGCCAAAATATATTTTAAGAGTGTCACTAACTTGTACAGGGTGCCCATTTTTGATAGGATTCAATGGGAAACTCCTTTGTTATGGAAAATAGAGACATGCGTTCTACGCATATCCCTCGTAGTTTTTGAGCTACAGGCAAAAGGTGAAAAACGATCGGAATTACCAATTGATGATATCTCCCTTTAGAGATAATTGAGTTCTGTAAAAACACCTTTGTGGTAACTTTTTTAGAAATAGACAATGGTCTTTTTGGAATTTTAATCCGACGTTTCGTTTCGTAGATACCATCATCAGGATCAAAAAGTTAAATACGGACCAAAATTTCATATTTTAGTTTCTTTTTAAGTTTTTTGATAATAAAATATATTTTTTTTTTATTTTGAATTTTCGATCCCGAGAAAAATCATCCTCAGTGCATTTTTTTTTCTGGTACGGGCCTGTCCCATTTTAACTTATTTATTTTTGAGACCATTTATATTTAACTACTATATAGTAGAACTTGACAACCAAGATATATTATATGAACATACCGGATGAATCGAAAAAAATCGGACAAATTGTTTTTTGCTATAACTTTACCACTTTCAGTTTAAAAAAACTATTAATAAGACAAATAAGCCTTTTGAAAAAAAACATTCGCTTTGACCCCACATGTAAATCCAAAATTACGCATAAAATCAAATGCGCACATACAAAACAAAGTATTTAGAAAAAAATGGAAACATATAACAATAAGAGTTTCTCTTTTTTTCTCTGCCATATTGGATTTAAATATGGCGAAAAGCAAATGTTTTTTTTTTGAAAAAGCTTATCTTACATTTTTTTTAATTGTAATTTATAAAGTTATAGCAAAAAAAAATTGTCCGGTTTTTTTCGGTTCACCCGGTATGTTCAAATAATCTTGGTTGTCCAGGTCTACTATATAGCAGTTAAATATAAATGGTCTCAAAAAATAAAATAAAATGGGACAGGGCCGTACCAGAAAAAAAATGTACTGAAGATGATTTTTTTCGAGAACAAAACTTCAAAATAAAAAAATTATATTTTATTATCGAACAAACTTACAAAGAATCTAAAATATGAAGAAAAACAGTTTGGTCCGTATTTAACTTTTTGATCCTGATGATGGTATCTACGAAACAAAACGTCGGATTAAAATTTCGAAAAGACCGTTATGTTTTTCTAGAAAGGTACAGACATGTCTTTACAGAACTCAATTATGTCTTAAATTAAGGGAGATATCATCAATTGATAATTCTAACCATTTTTCAACTTTCCCCTGTAGCTCAAAAACTACAAGGGACAGAATAAATCTGTTAATACCTTTTTAAAGCTCAAAAAGTAAGATGTCTCTATCTTTAATAACAACGGAGTTTCCCATTGAATCCCAGCGAAAATGGGACACCCTGTACATTATACTTTTTAATTTTTTTTGTCCAATGAAAATTTAATTTGATTTTTGGCACTTATTTCTACATTTTTTCACTAACATGGACAACATTTCTTAGTAAATAAGAAATTTTAAGCGAGACTAATATCCAAACCCTCGACATCCCAAATGATAGCCCAACTCAAACGAAAAAATCAAATTTTTCCTCAACAATATTTAAAACTCGTAAAAAATTGCATTTCCAGTACAATTTGGTCAAAATTTTTGCCTGCGGCGCACGTAAGGCTTAGTTTGATGCACAAGAGCATTTATCACGAGGTTACCTAATTACTGTCAATAGTATGGTATTTCACCGCTTCTTATGTCTTTAAAATCCGTAATAAGGATTTAAATGGCAATAATGACACCGTAACGCTTCCGGGATCCTAAAGGAACATGTGTTTTTCCTGGATCATTACTGTTTTAGGAAGTCAAGTAAGATGCAAGACAAATATACTAAATATACACTTAAAGTTGGCACGCTATTTTTGTTTCTTTGTTGTTAACATATCTTTGATGCGTTTGAAAGCGTCCTTACAAAAAAAAGTTAAAGTTGTGCTTCCAACGTAGAACGTAACCAAACCAATTCTTGTTCAGTGTTTGATGCAGTTTTAGTTCATGCCGTTGACTTCTATTTCCTTCCTTGTCGAAAAAAGTGAGAGGGCAATAGAATGGAAACTAAACAGATAACTCAGGGTTCAGACAGTTCTCATCATTTTTTTTCAAGAATATTCCAGGACTTTTCCAGGAATTAGAGAAAAAAATCAAGGAACATTCTTACAAAAATACCTGCACCGTGATAAGGCAAACATATACCAAACTGATTAAAATGAGGTCAGAATGATATCAAATATATTATTTGCATGTTTGCCTTACTATCTTAGTCAAGACAAATAGAATTACTTTCTATCAATATCGGGCAAACGTGAGAGAAACCGATTTAAGCCGAAGATTTGGACCAATGAGAAGCATAGCAGTGAGAGAATTGACTCCTTGGGAGCAAAATTTCTATAGTCCAATTTTTGGATGAGCGGACTGACGTCATTTTTCCTCTTAAAACGTATTTCTTGGTTGTAACAGTTCGCATGTCAAATAATTTATTGTTGTCAATTTGAAGTAACAGTTGAAACAATTAATGACATGACATTTTCTTACATACTTATTACCGCTGTCTAAAACAATGTATCAAATAGAGATCCAAAAAAATGACATCGGTCCGCTCATCAAAAAATTGGACTATATCAGTTCGAGAATTATGGCACTCTCCTTCCTCAAAGAAAGCCGTTGTATTAATTTAGAATAAAAATCCGCTACAATGTAGGCATAATAAAAGTGTTTGTCACTGATAACAGCTATTTTGACAAGATTTTACCAGACGTAGGATTGCAAATTGAGTGAAAAAATCGTGGTTTAAAAAAAACCCAAAGACTTACTTTGCATCCCAATACAACAATATATTCACGGATTTTTCCGTCAATAAAATATACAATTTTTATAATAGGTACGCTATAAAAATCATAATTAAAAATATTGTTAGAAAATTTTTTTATTCCTAACTAGAGCAAACGACTTAAAAAAATTCCAGAAAAATTCAAGGAATACCACTGTTTTTTGCTAAAATTCCAGGAATTCTAGCACTTGATTTTTTTTTCTCAAATTCCAGATTTTTAAGGAATTCCAAGATGTGTATGAACCCTTTAACTAAAAGGTTAGGATACGCTAGCTGCGTACAAAAGATACCATTCTCTTCTTGTAGCATGGTGATACTACAAAAGAAGTTTTTTTTTTAATTAGATATATTATCATAATATTGCGGTAAATACAAAACCCCAAAATTCTTTAATAATAATATAATATAATCTGCTTGTGTCGGAGACTGAGTTTTACAGGTTTTTGAGTAACAAGAGTTGTTTTAGTGGGGTGGTGAGGGTGAATTTTTCCCAAAAATCACCAATAAAATGTACGCTGAGAATATTCAATTTCAACAATTTCTGCGTACGCCACTGCCTTTAGTATATATTAGGTACAAATTATAAATTGAAACTTCTAAGTCTAGCAGAAACAATATGAGAACTTAAGAACCAACCTCCGGAATGTTGGCTTTGGTCTAGATCTATCTTTATATTATTTTAATCTGAATTCCACTCCGCCATAAAATTTTAAATGCTATTTCGAAACCTTTTAATTTACGTGGTTATGACATCAAACCTGATTTTTCGCAAGAGCTCTTTTGCCAGAACCCAATAAAAGCTCTAAAAATACTACTAGATCCCATTAACCCTTTTGATACCGCTCTAATGGAGAATTTAATATCACACAAAGAACTTCCGGTTATAAAATTTAAAAAGAGAACTAAAACATAGGCGACCAAGCTACTGCTTACTGCCAGTAATATGCGGAGGATAGGTAGAATGCGGTTGAAGATGAATTTTAACTCAACTTCCAAAAAAGAGGTTAAAGGCAGTGTACCCCTAAACACCCTTTTAAACACTGCAGGGCAACCTGATAAAAAGGATCTAAAATATATTAAAATATTTAATTACCCACGTTAATGTTGATCTCGTTTATATTAATTATCCAAAAGGAGCACAAAAACCCAGAAGGTAAGTATAAAACATTCATGGTGCCCATTCACGTACAGACGGCCTGCAGTCCATGAACTGACAGATTTGATCTGCAGGTCCGAACTGAGGACTGTCGCCTGACAGTAGTTTTTTAAATATTTGACGCTATTTCCTTTACTATATTGGCTATCCCCGCGTAACACCATTTTTTTTTCGATTCAATAAGTATATATATATAGTTTTTTGATTTTATGTTCCATAAATTGGGTAACTGTCTATAAACATGAATAAAACCGGTCCAAAATGATGGATGATTTGTTGCAAATTTAGATACTTTTGGATCAATAGATTTTTCAAAAGATTGAAAGTTGGTGGCGTGGCGACCCAGACTGACGATAAGCCGCTACACACACGCAGTTCTTTCACAGTGATTACACTCTTGTTTATTTATAATGTTTTAAGAGTTTGTAAAAACCGTTTTTTCATAAGATTTTAGCATATTTCATGATCAGAACAACTCATAGAATGTGACAGATTTCTATGAACATTTATAATTTTCTAAGAGTTGGTAAAACAAAACAAAGTCTTTAAATAGATTTTATAGTCAGACAAACACACAATATTTTATAGATTTTTATCCGTGTCCACTCTGCCAAAACAACCTCATTAAATCTCATAAAAACACACCGATTTTTATCAGTTTTTTCGAGCACCTGAAAACCAATTAAAAAAAGCTATACTTAGTATACTTACTTACTTCTACAAAAAAATATTTTTTGACTCATGATCCCATCTGATCAAAAATTCATAATGCTCCTCCTTAAAAACCTGTATGCCAATTTTGATTGAAATCGAACAAACTAAATCTTTTTCCTCCACCACTTCCCTCGTTAGAGGGAACTATAAAGGCATACCAAATTTGCACACAATCGGACGTGGATAAGTCAGTTAAAATTGGTTAGCAAAACATCACTGAAAATCGTCCATCTTGAATCCGCCATATTGAATTTATCCCCAAAAGCCTCCGTATACCAATTTTGGTTAAAATCGGACAAACTTAGGTGTTTTCCCCCCTTCATTCCCATATTATTGTATTTTCACCGGAACTATAAATGCATGCCAAATTTGAAAGCAGTCGGATGTGTATAAGTTAGTTAAAATTGGTTAGCAAAAGACGACCAAAAATCGTCCATCTTGAATCCGCCATATTGAATTTTCAAAATCTGATTAGAAATTCGTTATCTCAATCCTCAAGTAGCACACATCAAATTTCAACGAAATCGGCGGTACTTCAACTGTACCCCCCTCCACCCCCTTCGAGTAGGGGGCAGCTGTCAATTTCATCACACTATATTCTTGTGTTGTTACCGCAACTATATAAGCATGTCAAATTTGAAGCAGATCGGACGTCGGGAAGTTGGTCAAAATTAAGTTTGCAAGATTCCACCCGAACAAACATTACATTGCAAGTTAAATAAAAGCTTGTAAAAAAAATAGTTTTTGGCTTATAAAATCTCATAGAAATTTATCAAAGTAACATCCCTCCCACAGCTCCTGGCGATAAATAAGTACTTATACGAGAACAATTTTCTATTAGATATGTAGATATTGTGCAAGCACACAAGGAGTGTTATTGTATTATAGTGGGTTCGGTTGTCGTAGTTTATAGTTTGGGTTAGGTTACAGGTAGATCTTATAAAATTTTATAAAATCTTATAAACCTTTATGAGGAATTGTCATATTAAAAATCATAAAATATTGTAAACTTTTATAAGCCAACTAGCTGATAAAATCTGATGAACTCCTATGCGGGATTTGCGTTTCACTTTCACTAGTCAAAACTTATAAAATATCATAAGTTTATATGAGCATAGATTATGAAAACTTATGATGTTTCATCTGTTATTTGCTATGATCTTTTAAAAGGTTTTTTTGGCAGGGAAATGAATATGATTTGATTGAGAGACTGCCTTCTACGATGTTCGACAATACCAACACACAAGTTATGCAAGTACTACTTTGTGTTTAATAATGATTATTTCAGTGTCAAAATTTATTTGCAAAGTGCGACAGAATTAAAAAAAATACATTAAATACTTCAGATTACCAAGGGAAAAAGATTTAGAAATAAAATGGATAATTTCCTGCCAAATAAACGATAAAATAAAGTTAAAAAATTGTAAGTTTGTAATATTTATTTTAACATTTATGTTTTACCATAGTCTATATTTAGGCTTCAACCTGTTTATTTTTCTTTTAAAATCTAGTTCTTTATGTATTTTTATAACCAAATTGACAGGAAACACATTTTTTTCTGTCACTTTGGTGTCAATATGGCCGCGATAGTTGGTCAAAGGATACTAAAACTCTAAAGAGTTAACTAGCTTTTTAGTTGAGCTGGTGTTGCTCAGAGACAGTTGAAACATTCGTTTAATACTAAACAGGTCGCCATTTGTTAATTATTGTTTCTTTATGTCACTCTCTTTCTCTATGTCACTATAATTAAAAATATCATTTTGGTCGAAAATGGATTTAGTACAGTTTACCCATATATGTATGAGGTTAAATATAGGCCTTTCCCAGGCCAAACTTGTAAGCAAGATCTAAAATCTAGCAGGCCATGGAGCCGTCTTAGCTCCGCGCCTATGCACATGCGCGAAAATTTTACATGGCGGCCGGTTTCATGACCTTCGTCTTCGCCCTTCGGACGAGACGCCATTTTTGTTGATTTGTTTTGATCACCAAAGTCGTTTTCCGCTTTTTCGTATTTGCAATTTTTTTTATTGTGATATTTTTAATCTTTGGTTACGCAAAAGTTTTTAGAAGTTAAAATAAAAACTGTTTATATCTTGGAGCTTAAGATGTCGCCGCATAAAAAGACGTGCTGTGTTTGTGGATGCTGCCAAACAACAAAAGTGAAGTTCCACAGGTTGGTAGCTATTTTTTCTTAAAATTTGAAGGAAAAAAAGTGAAAATACCTAAAAATTATTTCTATTCATATATTTATTTATTTAAAAATAGAAAATACTGATTTTCTAAAAACGTAAACAAATAGAAAAATGTTGACAACTGCACAGCTGTCTTTCTGAATTTTGGTTGGTTAACCGATGACGATGGCCGCGCATGTGCAGAACCGCTAAGCTTTGATGGCAGAAAGAGACAATAAGAGTCAAAAAAGAGTAAAAGAGACAGGTATAGGCATATATATAGGACATCCTGCTTACAAAGTTGTGCACGCCGAAAGCATTGCAAGGGCGTATATTGAAGCTCATACATATATGAGTTTATCTCTGTAGTACAGATATATAGTTTTTGAGATCTCTGAATTTGAAAACTTAAATAGGTAGGTACCCTTTTTGTAAAGACTGTACATAGATAAGTACCTTACAGCACCATTTTTTAAACTGTTTTAATATAAATTACAATTAACTCATTTGAGCAGTGGGTAGCGTATCTGTCTGCAGCACGGTAGGTTCCGGTTTTGAATCTTGGCTAGGTGCATATACATTTTGTGTTTGTCTCCAACTTTCCAAACCACTTGGCTACACTAGGTACATGGTGAAAAAGACCCGGTATATAAAAAAATACACTTAACACATTTCATTATAATTATATTTGGTAATTATTTAGTATACGGTTTTCTACCATTTTTGATTTTTTATGAAAAATTCTTTATGAAGGCACCTACTAGGGACCTAAAGACCCCAAGTCCGCGTCCGCCAATTTTTTTATTCTTTCTTTAAACTAAATCAACCAAACCTAACTTAAACAAATGCAAGTCAACCTATACCAATCAAAAAACACATTAAACGCGCGGCGTCCCCAAATTACATTAAGGAAAATTAATACCTTTTCCATGCATATGTGCTAGTATCGGGGGAACAGCCGAGATGCGCATTGTTATACCGTGTTAAGTCTGTCGTGGTCAATACCATATACGCACAAAAAAGGATAATAAATAAATGCAAAAATAATTCGGGGGGTAGAACTCGAACAGTTTTCTACCCAGCCTCTTACTTCTGTTCTTACTGCATGCAACCATCAAAGTTTATTGGCAACCGATACAGTCATAAAAGAAAAACCGATTGCAAATCATCAAGACTTTGCGTAAGGCGGTCATTAATTTTTTGATCTTTTATCATTACACTTGCTTTTAAGGAAGATATAATAAGTTATTTTTTAAAGATGCATCATATCGGAATTTTTCCAAAGAAGCTATCGATATTAAACTTCCAAATCAGTTACATCAACCGAAAACAATCTAAAAAAAAAGATCTTGGGAGGAAAGAACGAAAATTCAAAATTGGATGAGTGTCCCACAAGGAACACACAAAAGACCAAAGCGAAAGGAGAAACAAATAAACGATGTTTCGCCCGGGGTGACCAGCGTGGGCTCGTCAGTGGATTCACTAGTCACCCTCAATCCAGACATCATTTAACACCAATATTTTATAGTCAGAGTGTGCGATGGTGTTGGATAATGTCTGGATTGAACTAATGAATCCACTGACGAGGCCACGCTGGTCACCCCGGGCGAAACATCGTTTAATTGTTTCTCCTTTCGCTTTGGTCTTTTGTGTGTTCCTTGTGGGACACTCATCCAATTTTGAATTTTCGTTCTTTCCTCCCAAGATCTTTTGATCTTTTCTTTTTAAACTATCGATATGTTCATTTTACAATACCCTTTCGGAAAAAAAGAAGGTATCCCAGGATTTATTTAAAACCGTACTCTAAATACTCAAAAAAACCTTTATTTTGATTTCGTTGGAGACCCTGTATTTTAAACTAATATTAACACAAAACATACTGGGTTAAAAATTATCAAATTAAAATTAAGTAATTCTAATCTATTGCGTTTTCATGGGATCTTTTCGATGTTTAAAACCATTGCTTTAAATAGTTTTTGACAGTTTTCGAGCATTAGCATTTTAACCGATTCATTTAGCAAAATCTCCCTAACAGCTTTACACTACTTTAATCAGAAAATTTTCATATCCGCCAGAGCCAGGAAATAGTTTCAGATGGCACATAAAAGTGAGAAAAGTCGTAGTCTCTAAAGTAAATTTCATCCGACAATGTTGTGATTAAGTTAATGAAGTACTTTCTAGATTCACGCGAATAAGGAGTTGGAATAATCTAGCCTAGTAAAAATGCAAATTTTTGAAAATAAAAAATTTATAAATTAAAACACAAAATTAAGTATAAATTAACTTAAAAAGTCGACGAGATTTCGTGTTTTTGTTCCTTAATCATGCCAAAACGGGTTTTTTCATTTCTGAAGAGGAATACTTTGTGATAACAGCGTAGCGTTTATATCTTATTTTTTTTAAACTTTAATTTTGAGATTTAAAGTAACAAATTTTTAATATTTTAAAAATGTTGTCTATTGTACATACTGCTAATAGGATTGTTTTTGGATTATAAAAACTTTGGAAATCAAGTATTTAAATTTTGTATTTTGTTTTAGATTTGACATTGTACTTTGCTTGTGCTTTGCATTACTAGTTAAATAGATATCATTTGAAAATCTTTGGGTTGCGTTCTTATTTTATTTTGTTCTAAGATTTTGAGAAATAATAGGGGGATAAAATATTTTTGAATGAACATAAAGTTACAACGTGCTTCACACAGAAAGAATAAAATTTAATTTATCTAGTCGGACTCATCACCCTTAGTCCCGACAATATCGTGGTTTTTATCATAATTTTCTATTTTTTTTGTATCATTTACTCTAGCCCAATTTTTTTAGCCGACACTATTGCTTAAATTACCTGTTATGGTTTGATCTTCAACCTTTGTTTTGACTATTTTCGCGAAAAAAAATATTGATTTTAATAAAAATAGTGATTTCGTCCAATCTACTAATTAGCTAATTGAACTTTTTTTACATCTGATTTAGTTTTTTTGGCATACATAATAACGGAGAAAAGTGGGAGTGACATTTATGATAGGACATCCTGAGCAGGGTATAAAGCGACAATTTTATTTATACCAACTATACTTATATATGTATTAAATATTATAAATGATTATAATTAATATTTTACCTATTATTCATTACTGGCTAAAGACCCGCGGCTTTGCCTGGGATTTAACCCGTTTTTTCACGTTTTTCTTTCATTAAATGGTCATAAGTTTTATTTTTCAACTGATTTTGATGAAATGAAATCTTAAAATTTTAAAGCAGACAGACAAATAGACAAAAATTCAAAAAATTGGATTTTTGGTATCTATATCGTTTTATAGATAAAAATATTATTTTAAAGTTATCTATTATAATATGAACACAACATTATTTGATATGTATACATGTGACTCAATTCGGATATAGTAAAGACTGAAATCTTACCTTATTTTTAAAAATAAAAAACTGTTACAGTTAGCTAACCAGGGGCGTGTCAAACGCCCCCGCCGTCCCCGCAAAGCGGGGGGCCCACGGCATATTGAGGGCCTCTTAGCCGCCTTGCCTTAAAAAAAAGAAAGAATATAATATATAAAAACAAATACGCACACAAATGCCTTTCGGCTCCTTTAAAATTGCATACATTTTGAATACTAATATACATATGAGACCCATTAGTTTGTTGACTTTCTTTATATTAAGTTCTGTTATATATTATAAATATTTTTAATGAAAAAATATAGGCTAAAATATCAGGATTTCACATTTAAAATGGCCTCCGCATTATTTCGTTAACTTTCTTGTTAAAAAAGAAGTTAAAAAACCTCCAAATCAGTTACATCAACTGAAAAGAATCTAAAAACAAAAGATCAAAAGATCTTGGGTGGAAATAACGAAAACTCAAACCTGGATGAGCATCCAACAAGGAACACACAAAGAACCAAAGCGAAAAGAGAAATGATTAAACGATGTTTTGCTCTGGGTAACCAGCGTGAGCTCGTCAGTGGTTCCACTGGTCACCCTGGCCATACATCATACACTTTGACTTCCAACTTTGAATCGCTCACAAATATGCATCGCATTTGCGCTGAATGTATATTTTATAATTATTTTAAGAAAAAAAAAGATCTGGTATTTGTACTCCTCTGGCACTGTCAGATTTTAAGAGGAGTGGAGTTTGAGGTAGCCTTTATTTTGGATGCTCTGAGTGAAGAAACTTAAAATCATCCCAGTCATTCGTTTTTATATATTACCACAGAAATTGTAGTTGGGATCCCTACTAAGTTTTAAATATAATTATTAATAATGGGCAGCTTAATAAATCAAGTATAATTCACTGTAATATCTTTTTTTATATTTTGACTCAAAACTTTAAAATTGCCTGGGGTTTAACACGTGTCTTCACGTTTTTCTTTCATTAAATGGTCATAACTTTTATTTTCATCAACTGATTTTAATGAAATAAAATCTTAAAACAGACAAATAGACAAAAATTCAAAAAATTGGATTTTTGGTATTTATATCGTTTGGTAAAAAGCCAACAACTAAAATTAAAAAGGGGGAAGGGGGAGGGTCGTGTCAAACGCCTCCACCGTCCCCGCAAGGCATATTGAGGGCCTCTTAGAATCTAGTAGATAAAAACAACTACACACACAAATACTTTTCGGCTCCTTTAATCCTTATAGTTAGTTTTATTATATATTATAAATAATTATATAAATATAGGCTATCAGGGTTTCACATTAAAAATGGCCTCCACATTATTGCATTAAATTTAAAGATATAGTAGAAAAGGGGGGCATCCTAAAAAATTTTGCGGGGGAGGCTCGGAAAAATCTGACACGCTTCTGTAGCTAACGCTTCGACGTGATTTTTAAGGGCGTTTCCTGATACTAATCTAATACACAGGTGGCCAGTCTTTTTGGATCACCCTGTATATAAAGTGTCTCACTTTAGTCCCCTCCTATATAATATTCCAAGTATAAGTTTTCAAATTAAAATAGAATCTTCGTTATCCTGAACTTTTAATAATTAAGTACAATCCTGAGAAAAAGAGGTAGTTTTCGTAAATTTTAAGCATCAAAATTAATATTTTGACTTTTATGGTATTATGAATGACATCACAATATTTCCCTAAAAAGTTCCTGTAATTTTGCGCTGAGAGATTGTACGCCTATGGCACTATCAGATTTTAAAAGGAGTGGAGTTTGAGGTAGCCTTTATTTTGGTTGCTCTGAGTGAAGGAACTTAAAATCATCCCAGTCATTCGTTTTTATATATAACCACAGAAATTTTAGTCGGGACCCCTACTAAAATAAATAATTGGCAGCTTAATAAATTAAGTATAATTCATTGTAATAACTTTTTTCACATTTCGAAATTTTAAAATTGACGTTCACTAATAAAATAAATGAAATATTTTAAATCAAACTTTTTCAAATTAAAAACAAAAATTTTAAAAAAAATGATCTTGAGAAAAATGTAAAAAAAAATGCGACATTGGCCACTTTTCAATTTTATGATCAATTTATGTGTTGACATATTGTCTTTAACTCAAAACAATTGTTTTTCAGTAACGTAAAAGAAAAAATTATTTTCGTGGTAAACCAAAATCACCGCTAAAATGGCTTTAAAAAAATTAGTTTACTGGATTTCAAGGAAAACTGAAAAGACGGAATTTACAAGTATATTTGTATTTTGACACACGTATAAAGTGTGACACATCGATAAAAACGTAATTTTATTGGTCAACAAAATCTGCAAAAAAATTGTGTGGGACGCTTTAGTTTTTGAGATATTTATAAAAACTAATATAAGAAAATTTAAGTAATTTAGGGCACCGCGGCGCCGAACTAAAAATATAAATATTTTAAATTTGTTTTGGTCTATTTTACTGCTATGTCAACTTATATCAAAATCACCACAGCTTCACTTTCTACTGCTCGACTAATATATCTTAGCAATAATATAGAAAATTAACCAGGAAACGTGCCCATGTCAAGATATTAGTGTTTCCTTAGGAGCCTTGCTCTTTTGGCGTCTCCTAACAAGAACAGAATTTAAGACCTTACATTGTGAAAATTCAGTACCTACAGAGGAAACTGAGAAGATATAAAAACCTAGGGTATTTTATTATGAAGAAGTTATGGGCTAAACCAGATTACAAAAAACTTGCAATAGTTCAATATTATGGAATTAATGTAGTATGTTGAAATGGGTACCTAGCACCTTTGATTATAATTGTTGCCAAAAAAACGAGACTTTCTTGTCTGTCCATTGCCTAAAAATTTTCATCCGGTTTCAAAAATTTTAACCATTTTGAGAAGTCAAGACTTCAAAATTTAACAATTTGATGTCAACATTTTTAAAGAATAAGGTTTTTTGACCTCCGTACAAATTCTTTATGTGCGCTACTGATGAAAAATTGAACTTTTCTGAGTAGAACTATATCTTTTCCGAGTTTACTGATGCATCTTGTTAACACTAGGTAAGAAATAAGAACTTAATAAATTTTTCAAACGGATGCGTTTGGCGAACCAAATTCAGTCAAGCCAATTTTTTTTTTTATTTAGCAAAATGTCAATATTTACAAAAAACTGCAAAATTTTAAGCCTTGGCTTTTCAATATGGTCAGCATCATTAAAACCGAAAAAAATCAAGCCAGCATAGCAAAAATATATTTGTCATTTGTTTGAAAGTTTGAGACAATGATGTGTTTGAAATTAACTCTGTGTTTCGGACTTCCATTGTCTATATTTTATTTATACACGACGTTTCGATCAGTACAATCTCTGATAGTCTTCAGGTGCAAACTACAATCAATTCCTAAGGCTACGTACTTATATACTGTGAGAAATCACTCAACCTTGAAGTTTAAGAAGTTGGCTCCGCCCAAGGAGGGGCTTCCAAATATTTGGGATTTCAACACTTGGTTTACTGAAAATACCCTGATTCTGCCCAATAAAGGCAGCTTCAAGGAATTTTCGTTTCTTCCAGTGTGACTCCTTGTGCAAAACCTTTGCTTCTGCCCACTTCATTCGGTGTTGTTTTGACCATGCATGTTCGGCAATTCCTGATTTCGTGGTTTCACCTTTTTGGGTATTCGTCTGATGTTCCTTAAGCCTAACAGATAGTGGTCTTTTAGTTTCGCCTATGTATGATTCACCACACTCACAAGGAACTTGGTAAATGCATTCCTTATTTTGTTTGTTCTCCGGTTTTGTAGTAATAGTAATACAATTCGAAGCCTTCTTAGTAAAACAAAACCGGAGAACAAACAAAATAAGGAATGCATTTACCAAGTTCCTTGTGAGTGTGGTGAATCATACATAGGCGAAACTAAAAGACCACTATCTGTTAGGCTTAAGGAACATCAGACGAATACCCAAAAAGGTGAAACCACGAAATCAGGAATTGACGAACATGCATGGTCAAAACAACACCGAATGAAGTGGGCAGAAGCAAAGGTTTTGCACAAGGAGTCACACTGGAAGAAACGAAAATTCCTTGAAGCTGCCTTTATTGGGCAGAATCAGGGTATTTTCAGTAAACCAAGTGTTGAAATCCCAAATATTTGGAAGCCCCTCCTTGGGCGGAGCCAACTTCTTAAACTTCAAGGTTGAGTGATTTCTCACAGTATATAAGTACGTAGCCTTAGGAATTGATTGTAGTTTGCACCTGAAGACGATCAGAGATTGTACTGATCGAAACGTCGTGTATAAATAAAATATAGACAATGGAAGTCCGAAACACAGAGTTATATTTGTCATATTGCGTTCGGATCAAGTTACCCACAACCTTGGAGACTTAAAACAAAGACTGTGTTGAAGCACTACTTGGAGTTGCCAGTTAATCCCGTTAAAAAACTTTGGTTTGCTCCAAAAAACTCTTTAATATCATTTTTTGGTGCCACTTTTCCTAATTATAGATGCCAAAACAAATTAAAAGATCTTTTGTAACCCAAGAAGTAATTACCCTCTGGATTTTTGTATTTATACCGCATTATTCTGGTGTCAGCAAATAATAGCGATCGTGATAGTTACGTGCTGAGCAATGGCTATTTCGATAGCAACGGCATTTTTCTTTAACTTTTCTCTTAAATTTATTGGCAAATTCAATGCGTGTTTCTGTATTTGGAAAACATTTTTCTGGTATCAACATCTGCAGAATAATTTATTTTCTATAGAATATTTAAAGTTTTTAGTACAACGCAACGTGTAAAAAAATTACCAGCAAATTTTATGGCGTTTTCAAACTTATAAATAGGAACTAGTTTCGCACCTGTCAAAACTAATTTGGTTTTTATAGAAACTGTAACACTCCACTAGTTCCACACTATTGGCACGAGCTGTTTATGCTCGTGCTGGTTTTTCCGTCAAGCCATACGATACACGAACCAATCCAGAAACTATTTTTGAACGAAACATCACGATTTCTTTTTGACAACTCTTGAAGGCATACGACGAAATATTTATTCATTTTTAAAGTGTATTTTAAATTCGCCTAAAGGCGTATACTTTGTAGAAACACAAAGAAAAATATATTTTGGCCAAAAACGAATTAATATACAAAAGAAAAAAGTAAAGAGATAAATTATTTGCTGCCTGTTCTACTCTTTTTTAATAATTTGGAATAACTTTATGCCAAATAAAGATATACAGAGTGTCCTAAAAATCCGAATCCACCCTAATATCTCCAGAGCCAAAAGAGACAGAGAAGTAAAATTTCACACAATTTGATGGTTTACAAAAGAGTATCTTTTTGGATGCTAATTGTGCCGCCATTCATTAAGGGGGCGGAGCTAGGGCGGAAGCAATACTTTTTTTAAAATTCTGTTTCCAAAAACACCTAATATGTTACCTTTTCTTTAAACTTTTCAATAAGAGCAATGATTTAGAGAAAGAACCATTGGTCTTATGGAGATGATTTTCCCATTTTATTTAAAAACCGTTATAGAAAAAGTACAAGAAAAAGCTCTATTTAAATTTTCCAACATATACAGGGTATCTCATTCATCATCTCTCCGCTTCCCTAATGACGGATGCGATGATTAGCATCCAAAAATATACTTTTTTGTAAACCATCTAATTATGTGAAATTTTACTTCTCTGCCTCTTTTGCTTTGGAGATATTAGGGTAGACTCGAACTTTTGGGACACTCTGTATACAAAATACAATGCAAACGTAACTTAAAGAAAGCACTAGAAAAGTTTCAGTGTTTGCATGAAAAACTAATCGGTGCGTAAAGATCATTTTAATAAAGCTTTTGATTATTTTATTAAGTGCAGTTAAAAACGACAAAGAACCACTTTTCTAGTATGAAAATAAAAAATTTATATTTTAGCGACAAATGGTAAAAATCCCAAAACACAAACTTTAAAGTTATCAATAATTTAACAAACCCAGCTCAAAATTAGTGACTGTATTACAAGTTGATACATAATTCAAAATCGAGCTTTTCGATACCATAGCAGCTACACAGTTTGACAGTTTTCAACTTTAGCAATAGCACATCAATAGTGCATAAACAACCTATGTTACATATTTTTGGTTGGATGTAAGAAATAAACAATTTAGTGATAAGTTTTTTCACCCGAGCACAACTTAGTTTTAGAGAGTCGTATTTGGCAAACAACAGCGTTAGTGAGGTTTAACCATTTTTAACAATACTTCTCCAGATTTTGCAAAAAATAGAATTAATACTAATATTATTTATTAGACACCCAAGCGTTATTTTTAATTTATTAAAGTTTAAAATCAACAGATTAAGATCTAGTACTTACAGATAATTTAAGCGACAAAAATATTTAAAAAAATGAGATAGGTCGCTTATGATTTTTAAACTTTTTAAACTTTGGCAACAGCACACATAAGTATGTTATTATGGTCCGGAGTTTGTGCCTGTATTTACCAATACGCCACGCTGTTAAATTTCAATAAAGTATAAAGTTTGTCAATTAAATTTCAACTCAGCTTTTCCATACCTACACTCGAAATGAAATATACCCCTTAAATGATATACGAACCTAGGAAAGTTCACCGCAAACAATTCACCGACATTTAACTTAACAATGAAAAAGAGTTCAGAAAACAAACAAAAAAGTTTTTCCTAAACAAAGCTTATTATAATATTGACGAATATTTTAACGATAAATTCTGATATTTAAACCTTTTTTTTATTCCTGGATTTGCTCGGTCTTGTTACAGGTGTTCATTGGATTTAACAGCAAGGACGCTTCAAGCACCGCCCTCACAACGTGCGACGTTATTATTATTATTATTACATCTTTTTAGTCCAACTGCCTTATATAATTGTTTTTTTTTTGTGGTTTAATTTATTATTGTTATTTACTTTAATTGTATTTTTTAAACTATTATTTTAAAATTATTTTTATGTTTTTTATTCCTCTGCCTTATTATGTATTGTCTTGTTTTTGTGCTGTTTTATTTTACTTATTTTAGCATGTAATCATGTCCTCATTTCAACTGACTGCTAACTTTCTGTTATTTGAAGGTGTTAACTAAAGTTTCGAACTTCCGTTGCCTTTTTTTTTAATTTTTCACAAAATTCCGATTGCAAATACATTGTTGTGAAAAAGTAAAAAAAATAAAGAAAATGGAAGAAACTCTATTATTTATATTTTTTTTTGCTATTACGCCTTTACATAAATTATTTTTGGTATGTAAATGATAATCTTGGTTGGAATTTTAACATGGTAAGCATGGCTTTTTTATTGAATACTCTTAAAAACAATAAAGCTAATTTTGAATTGGAATATATATATATATTGATTTAGGATCAAAAATTTACTTTAAAAACAACAAACAGGTCCTTTGCTGTAGTTGAGAAGATGTTTTACACAATATTATACTTCATTTTTATGTTTTAGTGTGAATAAACAAGATCTCTTTCCTACTAGCCTGTCAGAAAATGACATTTGGTTGACCTTGGCCAAATCTTTAATATTTGAACCTGATGGTATAATGGAAATGCATAAAAATACAAAAAATTGGATAGGCTACCGGTTGGAGATTATACATTATTTAAATTTAGAACTCCAATTGCTGCAGCTTAATTCCTTCTAGATTTCCCGAAACCGAGGTGAAAGCAACTCTTTATCAAGTTAGTACACATTTCCAAAAGACTGCCCATTTATCTTCCCGCAAGCGCACTAGTATATGTATATATTCCAAAAATTTTCAATAGAGAAAATGTAGTTAATGTTCTCCTCCAGACCAATTTCAGTAATGCATTCAAACACAGAAGCAAAATGGAACTGTCACTGTCAGTGTCAAAAAAAAATGGCCCGCTTGAATTTGAAATGTAAATGGCGAAAAAAAATGTTTTAATTACAGCACCGCACTGTTAAACCAGGTTTAAATTAAATCGCACATTGTAAATACCAATTAAATTTAAACCTGGTGCAATTAGCAATTAGTTACTAATGTTTTATTGAACCAACAAGTTAGGTCGTTTTTATTTAGAAACTTTTAATTCTTAATAAAACCAGAATTAATAATTATTTTTAAAGTTACTTGCTCATCCTTGGCGCTTATTGTTCTTAATTCGATATAATAGTTGATCTCGCGCAGATTTCCACCAATCGCAAAACTATAGACGCTGTCAAGAGTTCCTTGAAACACGACCTTATAGGGATCCCTCTGCTGTTTTGTACTAGTAGAGATGTTTGAAACAAAATGTGTCAATATTTTCTTCTGAAGTTTTTTTGTGCTGAAGATTGGGAAAAACTGAAGTAATTGCTATATTTTCGGTTAAAAAACTTCTGACCAATTTGTTTACACCCGTTTGTCAAAAATTTTCGGTGACCAAAAAAACCGTTGTCTTGTAATTTGCAGATAGTGACTAAAACCGCGTTGATGTACCACTACGTTTTAGGGCTTAACGTGATAATTTAACACCCTAAGGCCACTTTATTGCATACGTGTTTGTTATTGTTTCAAGTTATTAATTTGAAATGTTGTCAAATACGGGATTTTATAAAATTGTAAATTAATATATTTTAAATCTCAGGTAAAAAAATATTTACGTTTAATGGACGCACACGGTTTATCAGAATGTGCAAAATCAAACCCGTTAAATAAAAGAAAGTTCAATCATAAAATCATCCACAATTCGTCAAACCAATTTTTTATCCGAACTTTATTTCATCAAACCCATTCAATAATAAATTCGAAATTTAACAGACCCGTTTTTAGTCGAACCATTGGTCATCAAACTCATTCAATATCAAATTCTTAATTTGTAAAACCCATTTTGAATAAATCCCGGAATTTGTCAAACCATTGTTTATCAAAACCGGATTTCGTCAAACTCGTTGTTATCAGAAAATATTTGCTAAATTGATAGCGCATTCACCAATAATACTTACATGAACCCACGGTCCGTAGAATAGATACGGTCTAGTAATTTTGCCCCACTCTTCGACCTAATGACGACACAAAGATAGCAGCTGATTTTTATCGGCCATTTAAAAACTGTAAGAAAGCTTGACAAATTAAATTAAATTTTGGGATTTTCCCTTTTTTTTTGTTTAAATTATTATAACTTTTTATGACAAGCAAACAAAATTTATTTTTGGCTTGCATGACTTGATCTTGCAGTAAATAGAAATTAAGATCAATAGTTGGAAATCGATTCCGCCAAGAAACCCATCGAATGAGTTAGTGTTAGCGTAGATAGAGGAAATACCGAAGATGGGTAACCTTACGGGCTAAAATGTTAGCAAAAATTTCGTTCGTGGATAACTCCCCAGAGCGCGCATAGTCGCTTTTGGACAACTCGACTGTCATCAACCCAGTGCATTTCGCCGCAGCGAAATCTGTAAGCATAGAAGACATAATCAATTTTCCTTTGCAATCTGTAATAACTCTCCAATGTTTCACTTGACTTCGTATAGGTGGCGCTATTAACTTAGCATTAACATTCCTCCTGCGCTAGATAGTGTAGAAAATAGAAATATCACTGCCATTGTTTAGATTTGGTGGAAATCGAACCGTATATCATTGAAATTAACTTTTTATGACGACATAGAGAATATTATTCTTGTTCTTATCAGTACTTTTTTTAGTGTTAGAAAAAAAAAGAATATTATCTTGTTGATTTTGTGACTTTTGAAACAAAAACAGTTTTATTCTTGTGATTTATTAACGCTTACAGGTAAGTGTTCCTTATTTTGTATGTTTTTTGTTTTATAGTAACAAAAAACTGTTGGTAAATATTTTCTCGGTAATTATGCAGTATACGGTTTTCTGCCATTTTTGATTTTTTATGAAAAATTCTTTATGGGGGCACCTATACTAGGGTCCCTAGGACCCCAAATCCGCCTGCGCCCGATTTTTTTTTTAAGAGAAAAAAGGGTGCCCGGGGGGAGGGGGGTTGTAATGTTTTTCTGATTTTTTTGGGTTGGGTTGGGTTGGACTGTGTTGGATTGGGTGGTTTTAGTGAAAAAAAAATAAAAAAAAAACAAAAAAAAATTAAAAAAAAACAACCGGCGCAGGCGGATTTGGAGTCCTAGGGACTCTAGTAGGTGCCACCATAAAGAATTTTTCATAAAAAATCAAAAATGGCAGAAAACCGTATACTGCATAATTACCGTTTTTTCGCATTAATAATTAAGTAGGTAGGAACTATTTAAAAAAAAAACATCGGGCAGTTCGGGAATTTCGTAGAAAATTTCAGTTATAAACAAAATATTAAATATAAATAAATTTGGCTTAAGATATTTTAGCATAATTAAAGGGGTAACGTTTTTGTTTAAGAAATTTTTATGCCAAGATTTTGTTCCCATTGTATAGCCTTCTTTCCAAACTTTCGATTTTTAGAATAAAACACTCAGTTTTCTCAAGTTTTCACTTTTTTTTTAGCTTCAAAAAAGTACTGCAATAAAACCATTTTTCTCTGTTAAAATGAAAAATATTTAAAGTTGTTGAAGAGAGACAGCAGGCTATTAAAAAGTATTTTAGAGAAAGATGAAAATAATTTAAGGCAATTGTTTAGTAAAAATTTCTGTTTTGTCATCTGTCTATCATCTTGAGTGTTTTTTTTTTATCCAAAAAATTGTAATTGTTTATCGTGTAAGTCATAAGGTGGTATTAATTTCTTTCAATCAAAGTTCTTTATAGTGTTTAAAATTACCAAAAAACGTGTATATAAGTGTATTTTAGCACATCTTAAAATAATTGAACAGGTATTTAACTAAATTATTTCAAGGTTCATCATGGTAGACGATTCTATTTTGTAATGTGGCCGCTAAATATTTAAATTTGAAAACAAATTGTTGTTAAGTTAAAATAAAAAAGCATATTTAAAAAAATTAAATACAATAAATACCTATAATAGAAATAAGATTATAGCATTTATTATATTTATGCTCATCAACTAATATAATATATAATAAAATAATTTTTTCCGAAATATTTTTGCAATGCTTAAATGCGACACTCTTGTATCCCAAAACTAAATTTTTGGAAAAAAGGAACTTTCAATCCAAACTGTCATAGGGAGGAGAATTTATAATAAAATGGCAAAATAAAAATCATATGCACGACACCACTAAAGATGACAGATGACAACTAAAATTTTTAGTACACAATTGCCTTAATATTTTTGCACTTTACTAAATTATCTCTCCATCTACCTCTAAAATTCTGCCCTCCCTCATTAAATATTTTTCATTTTAACAGAGGAAAGATGTTTTTGCAGTACTTTATTGAACGCTAAAAAACCGGTGAAGGCTAGAAAAATTTGAGTGTTTTATTCGAGGTTTTATTCTAGAAATCGAAAGTTTGGAAGAAAATTTTTAAAATGTGAGCAAAATCATAGCATACAATTTATAATATTATGCATGCTACGAAAAACTTTTAAATACAAAAGTTGTATAACTTTTTTCAACTTTTCAGAGTATGTATGCCGAAGTTGTCAAATGTGAAATTTTGACGCAACTTTCTTATTTTAAATGCCCTGTGTTTATCATCATAAATCTGAAAACCGCACTTTTGTATTTGTTTTCATTACAAAGCTCTGAATTTATCCTTTTTACACCCCTTAACTACCCCCCCTACCCCCGATTTTGATTTATAAAATTGTATTGTCACCAGATTCAATAATAAATCTGAAAACCACATGTTCGTATCTGTTTTCATTTCAAAGTTCTGAATTTGCTCCCTTTAGACCACTTTACCCCCTTTACACCCCCCAATCACCCACTACCCCCCCTTTTTTCATAATATTGTATTGTCATCGGATCTACTTTGCTATGCCAAATTTCATTAAAATCGGTTCACGGGAAGTGTCAATGAATTTAGCCCCTTATTTTTAAACCTTAACCACCCCCTACCCACCAATTTTTTTTTCATAATATTGTATTATCATCCAAACTACACTACTGTGCCAAATTTTATTAAAATCGGTTTACGGGAAGTGTGTCAAAAACGAATCGCAAAATTTGATAGTCAGGCAGACTGTAAAGTTAAATATAATCGTTTAATAATAATAAAAACTGTCTTGCTTCATTCAGCATATTCATGAATTGATATTATGACCTCTCTACCAGCTCCCATTCCCTTAGCAACAAGTTCATTCATTTACGCCACTGATAAACCGGTATTCAGCAAAGAATCAAAAACTTGCGATAATTCCCCTTTCATGGCTTGGCTGGCTGTTCGGATACCGTCGGCTTGCGTCGGATATTATGTATCCTCGTTGCCAGCACTACCTATTTATTGCGGTCTCCGCTAGCGCCCTCTAACAGTTACTCGGCAAAACAAAATTTTTGGTTTCCATACTTTCCGCAAGGTAAATGGGGGGCACCACTTGCCTGATCAGGGTTTATAACGAGTGGAAGTGCAACGGACTATTCTGACTTCCACTTATCAGTTACATATCTTAAGTATTTTCTATCTACGGTGTTAGTTCGAACTCGTCGTTCAGAAGTTAGGTTATGTAGTTGTTATTTTTCCTATTTTGGAAGCTGTTTTTTTTGTATTTGTGTTTTGCCAGGGATTTTTGGTAGAGTAATTATTTTATTATTCCAGAGGCTAGATTTCTTAATTATGAATACTATAGGCAAAAAATCTGATTGAAAAACTATAAGGCACCTTGTTCTTTTGATTTTTTCATTAATGATGGAGCCTTTTCACTATAAATGCAGCTACCTACGAAAAAAAATAATGTAAATGATATCGTTGGGTACTTAATTTGGACCAAATAAAGAAAATAATTCATGAACAAATACAATTTTTATTACAAAAACTTCTGGAAAAATAATATAACCCCAAATGTCAACAACAAAAATCAATAAAGGAAGTAGGCTGATATCTTTGTGTCGTCATCAGGTGGGCGGAGCAAAAAAATTACTAGGCCGTGTTTATTCAAGGGATCGTGACATGAACCGGAGGCGTACAGGCAGGTGGCGACATCTATACACAAAGTATTGAACACTACCTGTGAATATTTTTATAGGACGACAAATGCATAGAAACGCCGTAACGCCGCGCCACCCTCGTGTACGCCTCCAATTTATGTAAGTATTATTGGCGAATGCGCTATCAGTTTAGCAAATATTTTCTAATAAACAACGAGTTCCGGTTTTTATTAACAATGGCTTTTTCAAATTACGAGTTTGATATTGAATGGGTTTGATGAATAATGGCTCGATTAAAAACGGGTCTGTTAAATTTCGAATTTGTTATTGAATGGGTTTGATGAAATAATTCTCCTTATTTCTTACCCGATGTAAAACAAGCGATACATTAGTCCACTCTGGAAAGATAAAACTTTACACGCAAAGGTTAAGTTTTTCACCAGTGGCGCACATCAAAAAATTACAGGGGGTCAAAAATGCCTATTTTTTAAAAAATGTCCGCCATCTTAGATTTTCATAAATTGTCCATTTTGGCATCAAATTTTAAAATTTTGAAATCTTGACTTTTCAAAATGGCTATATATACCCTATACAGGGTGATTCAAAATTCTCTAGAAATACTTTAACTGTAAGCAGAAGTTGTTGTTCTGAACAAGAATTAGTAAAATATATTGTTGTTAACTCTTTCGTTTTAGAGATATTTGCATTAAAAAAAGTCCCGTTTTTTTTTTAAATTCTGTTTAATGCCCTCAGCGTTAAAAACCCTTGCCCGCGGGCGTTAAATACGAGAAATAACTATTTTGATATAGGTATTTTTTTTAATTCTTATTAGTTGCCCGTTCTTATCAATCAAATAACAATTAACAATAGGTAGGTGGATATGTCAAATTGAACTTTATTATTTAAAGCTCGCAATGAGCTAGAGCGTGGCTTCCAATATAATAAGCCAAACCTAAACTACAGTATTAATAAATTACATTGAAAACAATGGGGCATCGAAACAATTGGTCGCTAATTACGACAATACTAATTATTCGCCATTATATCAGAGCCCACTAGATGGATAGTTTGTCATAGTATCACACGATAGAAGGAAGAGCTGTAAGGGCCGTATTTATAGTCTACCCTTGAGGTTTTCTTCCCGAAAGCGGCCTTCGAGGCGTCCTTGATTTTATATTCCTTGGTAAAAGGAGGCCTTAACGCTGCCTTAAGGGGGAGAGGTACCCTATCCAATAGTATTTTTCGAGGTGTTTTTTTTATCTGTGGTCAAAACGGCAGGAGTTATAATGTGGAAATTTTGCACATAGGCTAAACTTTTTGAGCCGAACGTATACGTTTTTATTTTTTTTTCTTCAAATTACTTACTTTTTTAAAAAAGCAGGGAGTCGGCGCTATTTTAAAACCAATTTTATCCAAAATACATTTTGGGAATGTCCAACGATCCATTTTTTTCTTATTCATTGAATATTCAATATGGATGTAATCTGAACATTAGTTTTTTACATATATATATATATATATATGTATGTAGACACTATAGGTACGTATTCAAAAATGTAATGTTCCGATTACATCCGTTCTAAATATTCAGTTAATAATTAATATGGGGCTACAAATAAAAAATACGATTTTGCAAATTTTGCCCATTATTGCAACATTTTGCTACAAGTATATCTGATAAAATTGCTCATTTTTGGTCGTTTTTGTTTACTTACTTGGTATCCTTATGATATCTCTTTGTCAGCGATCTTTCAAGTTTCTGTCGATCAGTGCCAAACAATTTTGACATGGACCGACACACTGTTCATTCCAAATTATCCTTATTTCTTACCTGATGTAAAACAAGCGATACATTAGTCCACTCTGGAAAGATAAAACTTTACACGCCAAGGTTAAGTTTTTGACCAGTGGCGCACATAAAAAAATTACAGGGGGTCAAAAATGCCTATATTTTTAAAATGTCCGCCATCTTGGATTTCCATAAATTGTCAATTTTGGAATCAAATTTTGAAATCTTGAATTTTTAAAATTGTGATTCAAAATTCTCTAGAAATACTTTAACTGTAGGCAGAATTTGTGGTTCTGAACAAGAATTAGTAAAATATATTGTTGTAAACTCTTTCGTTTCAGAGATATTTGCATTCAAAAAAGTCCCGTTTTTTTAAAATGTTTTCGTCGATCAGAGATTGTACTGATCGAAACGTCGTGTATAAATAAAATAAGGACAATGGAAGTCCGAAACACAGAGTTGATTTCAAATACGTCATTGTCTCAAACTTTCAAACAAACGTCAAAATGCTTGACAAAAACCCTAAAACATGTCATTGTCATAGACTTGCTTGGTTAATTATTTTAAAGGCGATTCCCAAAAAAATACGAAAATTTTACTTCTAAATTCAGACAAAAAAAATATAAAGTTAAAAAAAAAATAATCACGTAACTTTTCTTAGATTAATGATTCTAACCACTGGTCAAATTTTTCTAGGGAATTTTGAATCACCCTGTATATTCTATTATGAGGAACCTTACGTAACAAAATTAGTTTAGCGGTTACGGAATAAAAACATCACTTCTGTATGTTGTCAAGGACAACTGAGCAATTTTGAGCTAATTCTGTGATAATATTCGTTGTGCTCAACAAAAAAACCACGAGCAAAATAATTAAAAACATTGAATTTTGAAAATTTCCCAAACTGAAATAAATAAAAATAATAGATGATGAACAGTTTTAGTACAAGTAACGCCATCTCTGAAGATTAGAAGGAAATAGTTTTAGTAAAGGATAACGTTTCCTCAGCAAAAACAATAACGCTTTTGTCCGAGTATAACAAACCACAGAGTAGCGACAGCACCCGTCGGCACCTTTGATGTTTGGGGGACCATTTTTCGCAAGCGATTATGATTGATGGTCAGATAAACTGCTCGAAGAAATGTTAATATTCCGTTTTATTATGCTATAGACAAAATTTATATACAATGCCGAAAAATTACGACTGTGTTCCAAAGTTAACTTTCAAGCAAATTTTTGAGAAAAAAAGTCGATATTAGGTATAAAGTTTTTAATGAATGGACTAAATTATATTTTACAAATATTTATTGGAAACGATTAACGACTTAATGAATCTCAACAGGTTTACTTAAAAACTTTAAAAAAATTTTTATTTTTTTTTAAATAAAAGTGTACATGTTATTATAATTAAGGTACGTATATATTACAATTAAGGTACATATGTTTAGGTACAGGTGTTTCACTAGTTTTTCCCATCATTTTGACCATTAATTTTCGTCATAAAAAAATATTTTAAGAAGCCTTAGAATCGTCAATTTTTTTGTTTTAGTTACGGCAAAAAGTAGATTTTGACATTTTCCATATAGGTTTTTGGAAGAAAAGTTGACTTTTATATTTCAGGAAAAATACCATCTAAAAAAAGTGATATCTAACCGCCCCTTTTATGATAAATTTAAAATAAATGTACTAAAACAAAAAAAGAGAAAATGTCTCCAGGATGAAAAGTAATGGTTAAAATGGATGCGAGAAAATTCAATAAGAAACAATGTACAATTTTTTAATTCCACTTTGGTAAATTTTAAGCTATAAAGAATAAACTAGTAAGAAAGAAATCAATAATACGAAAGTAACAACAGATTTTATAAAATCACACATAAAATAAATCAATTAAAAAAAAACTAAAACCAATTAGTAAATTAACGCCTAACTCCCGGCCTACTACGTTAGTTTTTTGTATGACTCCTAGAAAATAAAAAAGTCATCAACTCTCGGACCAAATAGAGGATATTTTATTGAACTTTATTCTATCGTTACTCTGTGGTTTGTTATACTCGGCTTTTGCTGTTTTCTGCCACCATTTTCAAAACGTCATTAAAATTTTGCATCAACTATTTTGAGGAATATTTTTTGCCTGTGACAATGTGAACGGCAGCTAAAAATACAGCATTTTTGTACATGCATGTAATGTTGTTTCAAATTTGACTTTCCGGTGATCAAATATTTGTGCAAAGGCCTGTTTACCTCATTAAACTACATCATTTCTCAAAAATTTGGGAACTTCACTGTTTTTATTTATTTTTATTTTGAGGTTATATTTACTTGTTTGACGGATTATTTTCCAAAAAATTTTTTTTAAATAATAATTTCAATACCGTGTTCCAACATTTCTGTTTACATACTACAATGATAGCCACTAACAGTTTGTGTTACGAGCCTTTTCCGTTTTTCCCCAGGTTAACCAATTTATTTCGTGAGTTGTATTTCGATATTAACCGGTAGACAAATAGAAAAATATGTTTTAAAAAATTGATAAAAAAAACGAATAAACCGGAATTTTACGTCGCTTGATCCAGAAATACTAGGATATGCGCAACAGCCTAACCGCGATCAAAACTATGGACGCAAAGGGTTCTTGATTAACAAGTGTTTTGCATGTACGGTAGAGAGCGGGACATTCGGAGCTGTCTTATGGCATTTGTTTTAGCTGTATAATTTTAAAAAATACTAAAATTTGTTTCCATTTGGTCAACTGAAATTTAGCTTTTATTTTAATATAAAACAAGCTGTCATAGCACGTTTCTATGTAATATTGGATTGGTGACAATTTAGTGTAAAATAAGATGCCATAAAAATTTGACAGCTAAAAATACAGCTTAAGTTAAGCTAGCTACTTTACAGCAAACACGTAGCAGCCACATCGTGTCTACAACTATGGGTTAGCTGTAAAATCTAAAGTGTTTAGCCTGTGTTACTTGGGATGTGGTTGCAGTGTTTCTAAAAACAATTCCCCAGACCCGATATGTCACGTCCCTAAAGTTAGCAGTACAAAGTCAGCAGGGCAAACATTTTATGATTGGAAAAATAGTGCTAATAAAGTGCTAATTAAATGCCAAGTCACAAAATTTTGTGGTCTTGTAGTTTCCGAGATATGACCTGCACTGCTAGCTATCCGTTAAAGATAGCAGTGCACCAGAAAAATAGTAGAGTGGTCTAAATGATCCAGAAAATTAAATGCTAATTAAATGCTGCCGTTTCAATAAAAAAAAATGTATTTTTTATTTTTTTCTGCATATTTTTTAATATTAACGTGGTGCACTACTAACTGTAGGTCATACACATATTTAAGTTCTCATAAAAGAAGACGTTGGTAGTGTTTTTGATATTGGAATAAATTAGTGCTATTTAGGTGCTAATTAAATGTCAAGTAACCAAATTTTGTGCTCTTATAGTTTCCGAGATATGCAGACACCAAGTTAATTTTAAAAAAATTTCAGTAGAAAGTAAAAAATATAGATTTTTTTATTGAAATGGCAGCATTTAATTTTCTGAACCATTGAGCCCACCCTACTACTTTTCTGGACCATTCTAGCATGGTGCACTGCTATCTTTAACTGGTAGCTAACAGTGCAGACCATATCTCGGAAACTACAAGAGCACAAAATTTGGTTACTTGGCATTTAAATAGCACCTAAATAACACTAATATATTCCAATATCAAAAACATCGCCAATATCTTCTTTCATGAGAACTCAAATACGTGTATGACCTAAAGTTAGCAGTGCACCAAGTTAATTTTAAAATATATGCAGAAAAAAGTAAAAAATATAGAATTTTCTTATTGATATGGTAGCATTTAATTAGCATTTAATTTTCTGGACCATTTAGACCACTTTACTACTTTTCTGGACCATTCTATCATGGTGCGGGTAGCTAGTAGTGCAGGTCATATCACGGAAACTACAAGAGCACGAAATTTTGTGACTTGGCATTTAATTAGCACTTAAGTAGCATTAATTTTTACAATCATAAAATCTTTGCACTGCTGATTTTGTACTGCTAACTTTAGGGACGTCGATATGTCACCTTAACGTAAAACAGTGTAAAGTAATGTATACGGGTGTAAATACATTAGAAACATAAATCTATTTGTAACTCATCGCGATATACGTATCCGCATCTAGCGAGAACCAAGCACATTGATTGGTCAGAAACTTGTAGCACGTTCGAAAAGAGCAGATATATGCTAATTTAAGGTGTTCCTGAACGCGATAGGTGTTGAGATGCGTTAGGTATCACGTATCGTTACGGCACACGTATCGTATCTAAGCACCTATTGTGTTGAGAAACACCTTAAATTAGCATATATTTGCTCTTTTCGAACGTGCTACAAGTTTCTGACCAATCAATGTGCTTGGTTCTCGCTAGATGCGGATACGTATACCGCGATGAGTTACAAATAGCTTTATGTCTCTATTGTTAAAATATTGACTGATCTAATAAAGAAGGAAGAAAATTACATGAATACTTCATTAAACAATGATATTACCCAGACCTCGACTTTATTATTACAATAAAAAAAGCACTTCTAACTTCTAAAAAAGTCAGGTTTTACAAATTAAAATAACACAAGAGACAAGTTTAACAAATCACATACGTCTGTAATTTTTTCAGAGGTTTGTGGTTGTTTTCAGTAAAAGTACTGTAATATTTCGGCAATTGGTTTTTATTTTACAGTAGTTTGTGTTGTTGAAATTTTTTTACTAGGGAAGATTTTTGTGGGAAATAAGAACAGCGATTGTTTTCGTATACTATTTTAATTCATTCGCTACGATTTCCCACAAAAATCTTCCCTATTAGTTTTTATATTGTGTTATTTTATTAGATTATTTATATGCAGAGGCATGTTATGACCAGTATTAGACATAAATTGCTAATAACTGCTGTTTGAAAGTTATTGGAAACAAAAAGTTCTTAAAAAATAATTGACCAAATTGTCATGATATTATTTGTACCACAATAAAAAGTTTTTAAAGTAGTTTCTCACAGAAACCAACAGTAGAAATTAATGCGGTCTTATTCTTTTGAGCTTTCGGTGTTCAATTAAAAACTCTTTAGATCGACCATATAGGCACACTATTATATTATACTGTGATAAATGCCTGAAGGAACATTCGTGGTTTTTCAAGTGCCTTATTTTACATGAGGTGTCATTAGTTCACTGAACAGAGGTCGATTAGCGACGGATATATTGTCCTAAAATTGACATGAAAAGGGCCCACACAGATAAATACAGGCCTTGAATGGTCTGCACCAAATGCGGTGAGAGCAAAGAATTCTGTTACTCGTTAGGTTCCTCATTTCAAATCAATAATAATAATAATTAGTTATTTATTAGTGTGTGGGACTACCTGTATATTAAACAATAGCAAAAATGATCTCGTTTATTTTTGTATATATTTCAGCTTTATTTAATTGATTCTCTATGCAATAATTTGTACATACAATCCGTTTTTATTTTGTTTTAAATTAAAGTGACTTAATAATAGCTAACCTTTACTTTTTAATTTCTCCTGTTTTCTTGTTTTCCTTGTATAAGCAACACATTTCAACTAGATTTATGTAACAGAATCCCTGAAATGTAAAACCAAAAATAATAAATTATAGCTATTTCGCATTCTTCAGAAAAACTAAACCAATCAATCAAAAAACCATATTATGATAAATGCTTTTTGAACAAGACAGACAAGCGCTATTTGACCCTAAGTCAATTTCGAACTAATTTTGAACCACTTTTAAAAATTTTGAACCACACTCCTTCCTCGTTTTTTTTTATATTCAAAATGGGGGGTGCAGCCGGACGTCAAACTACACCCCCCTCATTTAAAGAGTAGAGAAAAATAAAAGCAATTATCCCAAAATTAAAAACTAATTTCAAACTTTTAATATCACCAAAAAGAATTTCGAAAAATCCACTAGTAGCCCTGATTTTTTTTAAATATGGTGGGGGGTGAAGGTTTACGTCAAGCGCCACACCCCCCTCAAAATATCTTCGAACTTTGGTATGCTTATAATTTTGAACTGATTTCGAACTAATTTTGAACCACTTTTAAAAATTTTGAACCACACTCCTTCCTGGTTTTTTTTATAATCAAAAAATCAGGTCCTGCTTTACACATGCCCATAGGTACCAATAAATGTCCAACAAAGATGGAAATACTTTTTCTTACGTGTTTTCTAGTATATTTCTATGCCTTCCAAACTGGATTTCAATTGGTTAAACTCCTTATTTTGCGTAAATATAAAAACAAAGTTATAATTGATTTCCACAAAACAAAACTACACTTTTTCGCTAACAACGTTAGCGAAACGTGCGTCGAGTGCCAAAAAGTGTAGTTTTGGTTTGTGGAAAACAATCATAACTTTGTTATAGTGCAACGAAAGGTTCCGAATTCCCAACATAGTAAATATGAAAAAAATCAAATAAATTAGGGTGGTTAAATTTGTTTTAAAGTTGTACAAAATTAGTTCGGAATTAGTTCAAAATTCGAAATTTTTTTGAAGGAGGTGTGGCTTGACGTCAACCTGCACCCTCCACCATATCTAAAAAAACAGGGTTACTAGTGGATTTTTCGAAATTCTTTTTGGTGATATTAGGTGTTCAAAAGTAGTTCTTAATTTTGGAATAGTTGCTTTTCATTTTTCTCTACGCTTTAAATGAGGGGGATGTAGCACCCCCATTTTGAATTTTAAAAAAAACCAGGAAGGAGTGTGGTTCAAAATTTTTAAAAGTGGTTCAAAATTAGTCCGAAATTGGTTCGAAATTACAAGCATATCAAAACTCGAATATCTTTCGGGGGGGGGGGGGAATGTGGCTTGACTGACCTGAACGATTTCTTGATGGAACCGTTCTCCGTGTTTATGCGAGACTATCCCTTAATTTTTCAGGGAAGAAGTCCAGGTGCGAGTGAAGGAAGTGCACTTTAAGGAAAATTTGTTTTAAAGTTGTACAAAATTCGTTCAAAATTATAAGCATATCAAAGTTTGAGGGGGGTGTGACTTGACGTCAACCTGCACCCTCCACCATATCTAAAAAAACAGGGTTACTAGTGGATTTTTCGAAATTCTTTTTGGTTATATTAGGTGTTCGAAAGTAGTTCTTAATTTTGGAATTGTTGCTTTTCATTTTTCTCTACGCTTTAAATGAGGGGGATGTAGCTTGAAGTCCGGCAGCACCCCCCATTTTGAATTTTAAAAAAAAAAACAGGAAGGAGTGTGGTTCAAAATTAGTCCGAAATTGGTTCGAAATTACAAGCATATCAAAACTCGAATATTTGTCAGGGGGGGGGAATGTGGCTTGCTTGACCTGAACGATTTCTTGATGGAACCGTTCTCCGTGTTCATGCGAGACTATCCCTTAATTTTTCAGGGAAGAAGTCCAGGTGCGAGTGAAGGAAGTGCACTTTAAGGCTGGAATTTATAGTAGCCCTGTTTTTTTTTAAATATGGTGGGGGTGCAGGTTTACGTCAAGCGCCACACCCCCTTCAAAAAATCTTCGAACTTTGGTATGCTTGTAATTTTGAACTAATTTCGAACTAATTTTGAACCACTTTTATTTTTGAACCACACTCCTTCCTGGTTTTCCTTAGAATCAAAAAATCAGGTCCTGCTTTACACATGCCTATAGGTACCAATAAATGTCCAACAAAGATGGAAATACATTTTCTTACGTGTTTTCTAGTATATTTCTATGCTTTCCAAACTGGATTTCAATTGGTTAAAGTCCCTATTTTGAGTAAATATAAAAACAAAGTTATGATTGTTTTCCACAAACCAAAACTACACTTTTTCGCTAACAACGTTAGCAAAACGTGCGTCGAGTGCAAAAAAGTGTAGTTTTGGTTTGTGGAAAACAATCATAACTTTGTTATAGTGCAACGAAAGGTTCCGAATTCCCAACATAGTAAATATAAAAAAATAAAATAAATTAGGGTGGTTAATTTTTTTTTAAAGTTGTACAAAATTAGTTGGGAATTAGTTCAAAATTCGAAATTTTTTTGAGGGAGGTGTGGCTTGACGTCAACCTGCACCCTCCACCATATCTAAAAAAACAGGGTTACTAGTGGATTTTTCGAAATTTTTTTTGGTGATATTAGGTGTTCAAAAGTAGTTCTTAATTTTGGAATAATTGCTTTTTATTTTTCTCTACGCTTTAAATGAGGGGGATGTAGCTTGACGTCCGACAGCACCCCCCATTTTGAATTTAAAAAAAAAACCAGGAAGAAGTGTGATATCAAAACTCGAATATCTTCCGGGGGGGGGGTGGCTTGACTGACCTGGACCGGTTTTCTCGTAACTAAATACGCTCGGCGTTTCGTACTCGCTGACCGTATGATAACGTAATATTCGCATACCACGTGACCAAAGTAACAAAAATGGTATTCACGTATATTGAACGCAAGGTGTCGACGAAGTGCGCTCAGCGCGTGGCGACCGTTTGAGAAACATCTACCATTTGCCAGCTGTTTTGCCCTCCGCGCGTACGATTTTCCTACCCTACAATACTTTGTAGAGTGCTGCAGAAAATATAGTAGTTTTTTCAGTTTGCGTTTTTATTAATAATTAGAAAAATAAAAATCTCTTATTAGTAGCTTGGGGACGGGTGACAAACACGTACACATCAACCTTACTATTTGATGCTCGATGTAAGACAACTTTTTTTTCCAAAAAATTGCAACAAAAACTTTTCTTATCAAAATCGACATCGAAATAATTGAGCATCCGTATAATACTAGAAATAGAAGCAACCAAAATTCTGTAAAACGAAGGGTAAAAAAAGTCATTGGTCAGCGGTGCTTTTTGTATCTTTCATCGGATGTGTACCAAAAAATAAATAAATAGCTTAATTGATATAAAAAATAATTAGCAACAATATAGGTAACTACCTTTATTTCTTTGTTTTCGTCTGTATTTTCTTTACTTTTGTGAAATATCACATTATTTACATTAATTACCATTTTTATGTTTTTTATCTTTTGTCATTTTATTTATTCATAAATGTACTAAAAATTATTATTTTCTTTTTTTAATTCAACACTTCCATGAAAATATAAATTTTTCCACGCGCGAGGTTTCTCTTGTGGATGTATGAATTCTGTGTTTGTTGTTGAATTGGTTAGGTTATTTTTTGGGTAACAAATACCTTAGAGTTTTATTTTCTGTTTCTTAAAATGTAGAATACGCATGTTTACTATAATTATAAGGTATAACTTACTAGATATATAAGTAACTATACTGAAACCATTTTAACAATAAATGCTATATAATAAAGTATCAATATCAATATACGACCGTGCCGGAAACACCACTTTCCCTGACTGAGTGCCGGAATAAATTTAAACTTTTCCGCACTGAGTGCGGAATTTTTTTGTAAGTGTGCGGTTAAGTCTCGGGGTAAACTTTTTCCCGCACACTAGGCGGGAACGTGCTACGAGTTTATATCACAGGGTCAAAGGGCGGGTTTAACTGAGCTAAACCAAACCATCAAGTAATTTTTTAAAGGATCAACACTTGTACAAGTCACATTTGATTTACCCTTTCTGAAATACGGCTCGAAATCGATCACACAATGGCCTCTTTCTTACACATAGAAAAAGAAAAGGAGCGACAAGGCTAACAAGAAATAAAAATGCAAAATTCGATGATGCCAAGATGTGCTAAGCGAATTTGATTCTGTCTGCTCGCAGGGCAGCGCGTTCGGCAGAGAGAATACGAAAAGTCGTCGGTCAGCGTGCCGCTTAGCGCGCTGTTCGCTATTCGTTTCGCTTAGCCACTTCAAAACGTTACGTATTACGAGAATACCGGTCCTGAGCGATTTCTTGATGGAACCGTTCCCCGTGTTCATTTCAGGGAAGAAGTCCAGGTGCGAGTGAATGAAGTGCACTTTAAGTGACATGTTACATCCCATGGGCCTGTACGCTAACAGCAATTTCTCGACCTGGGGGTCTATTCTTAAATCGAGAGAAAATTTGCTCCCAGGGAGTCGAATTCTTTCGCTACTATGCATCCCATTGGTCCAAATCTTCGGTTAAAATCTGGTTCTCTCACTTTTGCCCGATATTGATTGAAAGTAATGCTCTTAGTCAAGACCAATAGAATTACTTTCGATCAATATCGGGCGAAAGTGAGAGAAACCGATTTAAACCGAAGATTTGGACCAATGAGATGCATAGTAGCGAGAGAATTTAACTCCCTGGGTGCAAATTTTTTCTCGATTCAAGAATAGCCCCCCTAAGCGACATACTCAACACTTTTGTGGCCACCCAAAAAGTTCTTACACACGTTTTGGAATGCAAACCAAGCTCGTTTTTTTTTCGAATAAACGTCGAATCTTGGAAAAGCTGTCTAATCAGGGGACCCACAAATACTTCTTCCTTGATTTTAGCCTCGCTAAGACGAGGAAATTGATGTGCAAAAGCGGCAAGTCAATATTTTCCTTCGAAACCAAAGGATCGTTGGCGACCTTTTTCTGATCAATGCCGAACAAATCGAAAGTAATTCTCTTACTTAATGAGATGCATAGTAGCGAGAGAATTTCTTCTATCATTTGAATAATAGGGGCCCAGGAGTAAAACCTTTTCGCAAAGCCATACGATGTAATGTTTGTCTCGGGCTCGGCTGTCTCATTCACAAACGAAGCAGCAATATTTAGTGAAACCTGATTGCAGTAGTTGAGCAACAACTTTTAAGCCAGCGCAAAGGTGAAATATGTGAAAAACAAGTGAAAAAATACGATAAAAAAAGGAAAAATCGATCATGTTCAGTATTTTTTATAATTTGAGCGGGCACTCTCTCCCCCTAAAAAAAAGTCTACCACCTTGCTACAAATGTTCATGTTTCAGAACTCTCTATAAACTCAGAAATAATTATGTAAAGGCCAAAATTTACTTCCACCCAAACCATCGAAAAGCAGTAAAAATAGTGGGGTCTCCCCCAAAAACGGGGGGTGATGAGGGAAAACGAGGGTCATATTTGAATTCAGGAAGTAATTTTACATAAGGATTGGCAAGAATGGTATATCAGAGCTGATTTTCATGCAGACCAGTGCAATCAGTCCTGATAAAAATAACGGTTTTTTTTCCTTATAGTTGGATAAGATAAATAATAAACGTGAAAATTTAAGTTAAAGTTTCCTGAAAAATACCATGATTTGTTCCAGTCATTACATAACAGATGGGTAAGGTGCCTAAAAATATGTAGTAGTGTTTAACCTTCGTGCGGAACTGTCAAAAATAGTTCCGACTTTATTAAAATCAGAGTATGCCAACTTTATGTACCAATAAATCCCTATTGTATTATTTATGGCCCAGACATGACCAAGTTATAAATAGAACAAATATTCTGTTCAAACACCCTGTAACATGTAATTTTTTTTAATCAATATCAAATTAATATTTTTTTAAGTCTTTTAAAAACAACAACTATTGATTAAATTAGTACAAGAAAAATGCACTAAACAAGAAAATAGATTGGATACCTGGTCATAAACCTTGACTGAGGGGACATTAGGACAAGATTTTTAAAGTTCTTGTTGTGTCATTTGTGGCTTATCTTGTATAATTATCAGAAAAGGTATCCGTACCAAAAAAACTAATTTCTTGAGAAGCATCATACACATCACAGTATACAGGGTTGCCCATTTCCAAGCGGATTATTTTGGAAATATGGATATTATGCTAAAATACGTTTTACGGGCTTTTCTGTCAACTCGACCTGACTTCAACATCAAAAATATTGCCATAAGAGTAATGTGTTCAAAGAACCACTGAATTAAAATATTAAGATCGCGATTACACAACAATGACTTTATTTTGATAAAGCCCACGGACTCTTTTCAGTTCTCGAAAACTATTGAGGTTTCAATCTTAAGGGCGCAAATGTTTGGCCACAACCTTTATGATACCAAACTTTAAATTTTATTTTGAAAATAAATTGTTTTAGTCTACGAAGGATTTGGTAACAATTTTTTTTTTTTTAATTAGTATCTAGTATTAGTAACAACATAACACCACATCATAATTAAACTCATTCGCGTTTACAAAACAAACAAAGCTGTAGACATAAAATAAAGATTCTATTGTATATGTACTAAAATAATCTAAACACAATCGAAAAACTCAATCTAAAATTAACGCAAGTGTTCACAAGCAAACCAACAATAATCACGACACAAAGCGAGACCCAAGAAGTTCTTTTGTTAAATGCCAAAACAAACGAACGAAAATGACAGTTGACTTCCGATGCTCTATTGTTCATCCAATCGAGTCGACTGGATTGACCGACCATCTAGATATAAAAAAGATTATTTTTAATTAAATTAAATGGAGACGAAATAATGATCCTAATACTTTTGAGGGAAAACAGAACGAACAGGTCAGCAGTGCATACAAAAACAGATACCTACACGTGAATTCTAATAGGCAATCAGAAAATTAATGAAACTTATAAAATCCTTCTACAGGGTCATCTATAAACCATCTCTGAGGAAAAGTTTTTGGTAATAGGAAGTTCAAACAAAAACCATTCAATATAAAAGAAATTTTTATTTTTCTTTTAGCCAAACAATTATCAAATATAACTTATATATTTTTGTATTATTTCCGACAATAACACTCACTAATTGCTAATTGCACCTCAATGTTATATGTAGTTTAAATTTAACCGGAGTTTAGAATACGCTTCCACAAAGAACTTTAGATACCAAGGTCTCGCATTCTAAAAATCAGTTAAATTTAAACCAGTTTTAACATTACGGTGCAATAATAGGGACTTATTGGAGTTATTTTTTAGCCGGTCACTTTTATCCCCGGTCAGTATTTTGACACTGTTGACAGATACGCGTGCGCAGCCCGTCCTTATTTCATGTCATTCAAATTTCAATTCTGTAAAATATAACTATAACTTTATGAGACATGTTTTTAATCGAACCATTGTTCATCAAACTTATTTAGTATCAAACTCGTAATTTCTAAAACCCATTTTTAATAAAACCCGGAATTTGTCAAACCATTATTTATCAAAACCGGAATTGGTAAAACTCGTTGTTTATCAGAAAATTTTTGCTAAATTGATTGCGCATTCGCCAATAATACATGAACCGGAGGCGTACACGCAATAGAGTGACATCTATAATAATACACAAAGTATTGAACACTACCTGTGAATACTTTTAGCCAATAGTACGACAGCTGCATCGAAACGCCTCCGGTTCATGTATTATTGGCAAATGCGCAATAAATTTAGCAAATATTTTCTGATAAACAAGGAGTTTTACGAATTCCGGTTTTGATAAATAATGCGGTTTGACAAAGTCCGGATTTTATTAAAAATGGGTTTTACAAATTACGAGTTTGATATTGACTGAGTTTGATGAACAATGGTTCGATTAAAAACGGGTCTTATAAATTTAGAATTTGTTATTGAATAGGGCAGTCTAACAAAACAGCTGATAAGATGGCCGCCGACAAAGTTGGTGGATTTTTTTGAGAAGTTTATTATGTTGTGTTATTAATAGGACATTTGTGAATAGTTGTGAATGAATTTCAGTATGAAACAGCCCACCCACTTATCAGCTTTGGGTCGATATTTACACTAAAATGTGATCATACGTGATCACAAAAATGTCCTTTACTCAGAACAGAAAAAAAAACTGTTGAAAAACTCACAAGCTTTCTCAAAAACCTACAAAAAATTCATTGTTTATTGTTTTCCCACGGCGTCCATATTGAATTGGCGACTTTGACATGACTTTGACAATTTCTTAGATGGCTCTATGGGTTTGATGAAATAAGGTTCGGATAAAAAATTGGTTTGACAAATTGCAGTTATTTAACGGGTTTGATGGACTACTAACTACTGTGACCTATTTTGGTGGGAAAATTGACGTCAGTTTTGTCCCCGCTTAGGGAGAATAGTGGGATTTTTTTTACGTAATTTAGTTATACATATTCTAGTCCTTAAAGAGTCCTATCCTATGTTAGATATATATTACTTCATATTCTGAGCCAAAATTCTGCTTGGGAGGCCGTATTCCAATCCCCAACTACTGTGACCTATTTTGGTGGGAAAATTTACGTCAGTTTTGTCCCCACTTAGGGAGAATAGTGGGATTTTTTTTTACGTATTTTAGTCATACATATTCTAGTCCTTAAAGAGTCCTATCCTATGTTAGAAATACATTACTTCATGTTCTGAGCCAAAATTCTGCTTGGGAGGCCGCATTCCAATCCCCAAGTCCCTATGTCAATTTAAAAATACGGACCGTTTGTACTCCTTCTGCAAACCAACGTAATTTTTGACAAATTGTTAAGTCAAAAATGGAAAAATATCTCTTATAATGAATACTTTTGGTTTAAACTTCCTAGTATCCATAGTAAAAAATTTTCCCTTAGGGAAGGTTGATAATGGTTGACCCTGTACAGAGCTTTCAAAACATATAATACCAAAAACATATTTTTACAAAAAGTTCCGGTGCGTTTTGCTTAGCCAAAACAAATAATAACTCAAGATTATCCTGCTGTTCAAACTTGTCCCCAATTATTGTGTTTTGTCAAGCAATGTAGAAGACAAAGGGAAAATTTTAATGAAGTTAACGACACTTTATTCAACAAGTTACATGGTTTTTTCAGGGGAAATTTTAATAACAATCTAAAAACAAAAATACATATTACTTTTACAAGTTTGTATAAGGGAAACAAGCAATGAACTGAAATAATTGATCGTTGCGCATTTAGGCAATCAATATTTTGTAGATCTTAAAAAAAAAATCATTCATGTTATTGCGCGTCAGACCTAGTAGCAACTGCCAAAGAAAAATTGAAAAAAATAAATAATGATCTCACAATTAATTCAGTTTTTGTTTCGTCTCTCTACGATAAACAGTAAAAAAGTTATGGTGAGGTACGTTTATAAAAAATCACCCTGTACTTGCAGGAGAGACTGTAAAACTAAGAGGACATGATATATGTCAAACCTTTTCGAGGTATGAAAAAAAGTTTGGTTAAAGTGTACCTTATAAAAGCTGTTTGATAGAATATTTCCCTTATCTGTTAAAACTCCCATAAGAGAAAACGAAAACTGCACCGAATTGTTTCCATAACGTCAAAACATGTCAACTTCTGCAGGGGCGGATACAGCGGGCGGTTTATAGTAGGTGTTGGGTTTTGGGAAATTATTCTAAAACTGCTATAAAGGTCGCGATTCTTCAGAAACGACAGAAAATCTCACCCGTCACAGTTCTAGAAAGTGGCAATTTTTACTTATCGCCTCATTTAAAATAAAAACACAGCGTTCTTCATATTTATCCCAACGTTGTAAGAGAAACTGCGTCATTTTTTTAATAACATTTTGTAAATTTAATATTTTAGATATTCTGCAGGACTAGTTTACGGCGGAGCTAATAAATGTCAAAAAGTGTCAAAAATTCTCACCATGTAAAAGGAAAGACAGAATTTGTGTAACTTTTCTGAACAGTGACAGCGAAATATTCCATATGGATATCTATGGTTTTGTATGTTGAAAGTTTTAAAGGTTTATTTACACAAAAAAATAACCTTAATAACATACATTCTTAAATAAAAAATAGGGTTTTTCAGAGAAACAGTCTACAAAAATTAAATATGACATATTGTTTATTTACTGGGTCAATATTAAGAAACTAAATTTTAAGGAATATTAGCAAATAGTCCTGACAAAAAAGCATTAAGTGTAAACTTGTGTTTAAAAGTCGTCAGATTTTTTGTAAGGGCGACATTTTCTGATGGTTTTTGAAGAATCGCGACCATTAAGTCATAAAGGTCGCGATTCTTCAAAAACCGTTAGAAAATCTCGCCCTTAAAAAAAATCTGACAATTTTTAAATATTTTAAAATTTTAAAACTAATTGTTTGTCAGGACTTATTTGCTAATATTCCTTAAAATTTATTTTCATAATACTGTTCCAGTAGATACAAAGTATGTCAATTTTAATTTTTGTAAGCAGTTTTTGTGAAAACCTTTTTTTTATACCTTCATCAAAAACATGATTTTTAATAACTGTCTGCAGATAACTAAAGTATGGTTTACCGATGCAAAAAAACTTTTTTTTATCACGGGTGCAAAAAAAGATTTGTTTGTTTTTTACCCAAAATTAAAGGGAAATAGCGGAAAATAGCAAAAATAGCGAAAAAATCTAATTATTCGTGCTTAAAAATTAAGCCATTTCCGCCAGATTTCCCCAAGTATTTACGAAAAAATCATTTAAAAACATCGTCAAAACATCAAACTGTCTTGGATTTTTTGATAAAGGTATTAAATAAAAATAGTGTTAACAACTCGCGACTAAACTCTGCTTTTTTTTACTCGCATTTTTAAATACCTTGCTGCGCTCGTTATTTAAACCAACGCTTGTAAAAAAGCACTATTTTAGTCACTAGTTGTGAAAAGGTATTAAAAAATAGTGTTAACAACTCGCGGCTAAACTGTGCTTTTTTTATCCGCGTTTTTAAATACCTCGCTGCGCTCGTTATTTATACCAACGCTTGTAAAAAAAGCACTATTTTACCAACTAGTTGTTAAAACTACTATTTTTTTATACCTTCATCAAAAACATGATTTTAGTAACTGTCTGCAGATAACTAAAACATCACTTTTTTGGCTACCGATGCAAAAAAACTTTTTCTTGCCTAAAAATGAAGCCATTTCCGCCAGTTTTCACCAAGTATTTACGAAAAAATCATTTAAAAACATCGTGGTTTTGGTAGTTTTGTTTTGGTGGTGGTTGGTTATTAAATACCTCGCTGAGCTCGTTATTTCAACCAACGCTTGTAAAAAAAAAGAACTATTTTAGCCACCACTTGTAAAAACTACTATTAAAAATGTCGAAAAATAGCACTTCTCCAAACTTTCGATTTCTACAATAAAACACTCAAATTTTTCAAAGTTTTCACTGTTTTTTAGCGTTAAAAAAAAGTACTCCCAAAAAATATTTTTTCTCTGTTAAAATGAAAAATATTTAGAGAGAGAGGGCAGAATTTTAGAGGTAGATAGAGAGATAAATTTAGTGAAGTGCAAAAATATTTAATGTTATCGAAGAGACAGCAAGCTATAAAAAAGTATTTTGGAGAAAGATGAAAATAATTTAAGGCAATTAATAAAAATTTCTGTTATGTCATTTGTCTGTCATCTTGAGTGGTGTTGTGCATATAATTTTTATTTTTCCATTTTTATAAAAAAAAACTACAAAAATTGTAATTTTTCAAAGCATAAAGTGTGTGAGACATAATATCAGTCATTAAATTTACCAAAAACGTGTCCTACTATAAGGGTATTTAAGCACATCTAAAAATCATTTAATAGGTATTTAACTAAATTATTTTAAGAGTCATCATGGCTTTACCATAATTTTTAGGCAAGAATAATTACATTTTTTCAATATTACTATTTACCGCTATTTCTCGTTAATTTTGGGTAAAAAACGGACAGAAATCTTTTTTTTCACCCGTAATCAAAAAGTTTTTTTGCATCGGTAACCAAAAAAGCCATGCTTTAGTTATCTGCAGACAAGCAGACATATCAGATAATCATATTTTTGAAGAAGGTATAAAAAAAAGGTTTTATGTTAATATCGACACTTTTGCTTTACATCAGTTATGTAGCAGAATTTGAAAGAACCATGTAAGTATAATAAATTTAAATTTGCAAAATTTAATGGGTAAGGTAATGGGTAGGGAATGATTTTGTTTACATAGAACCATAATAACAAATTTAAAATTTGTAATAATTAATTTAATTTCCTATATTTTGGTTTGTTTGGTTGTTAAAATTATCAAATTCTAGTTTGGTTTAAAAATGTAAAAATATATCAAAGTACTTTACTAATCAATTGGTTTTCAGAATTCAGTTTTGATCTGGGGTAAAACAAAATTACCGAAACTGTCATCGGATGATTATCGATGACACCATTGCTATGTTTTCATGGGTATTGAGTTCGTTTTCAAAACTCATTGTATCTTTTTCTTTTATATAGCGTGTTCTTTATCAAGACCAAGAACACGCTATATAAAAGAAAAAGATAGAATGAGTTTTGAAAACGAACTCAATACCCATGAAAACATAGCACATGTTTTGCCAAAATGGTCCGGAGATTTTTGGAATCGAGTGTACGCTGTCGGGCTTCTTCGCGAAAATATGAAAACAAACTATTGCAATTCTAAAAAACACGTTTCACGTTTTTTAGATTTTGAGCCATAAAATAGTTTTTTTACAGGTAAATTATCTGCTCATTTCTTTAGTTTCAGTATATTTCGACACTATAACGATGAAATATGAACAACTTTACATTACACTAAAAATAACTCAAACACGTTATTTAAAAAAAACCGGTAATTTTACACCAATTAGTAATTCAGATGTTTACTCAGTACTGGCTTTTACCATAAAGGCGCGAATGTGTTACTTGTCAACACTCATTTTTTACTCTTCTTTAAAGTGTTTATTCTGACTTTTTTTTTTCTTTTCAGCCTAGTCAAGTAGACATTCTTGTTGAGCGAAGTAACAATATGCGTCTTGTTGTATGTGTAAATAATCTTTGGCTTCCTAATTATTTTAAACTGCTTTTGACGTTGTTAACAGAGTAGATAATAGAGATCAAAGACATTAGATATAAGCCTTTCGGGTTTTAAATATACAGCAGTATTCAAAAATATTTTATATATATAGGTCCAATAAACAAGTAAGTAAAGATAATATCGTCTAATTTTTTTCCTTAAATTGGGGTATTCCCATTTTATATTTTTAACTAGCTAGTGCCTTCGACTTCGACAGCGTGTTTAGAATTCTAGTTTTCCCCTCCACCTCACGACCCTCCTCTTTCACCTTCCCCTTCACCACTTCAACTCCCCCCGCCCCTCAAACATTTCAATCCGGTCGAATGCCAGCTTTGCCTGCACTTTTTTCCTAGTGTTTTGCTTAAAATGTTAATAACTGTTGTTTCGGTAAACCGATTTTGATGAAATAAAGCCTATGTCCTGCCTTTGAAGCCAAGAAATTTAGTAGTGAATATCAGTATCACAAGTGATGTGTTTTTAGAGTCAGAGGGGATATTACTAGGGTGAGAGCCAGATGTTATCGTGGTATGAGGTGACGCTCAAGGGAACTGTGTTTTATCCTGCTTGCACATCAGTGAAAGAAAAATATGGCGTCTATCTGCATTACTTTTAGGAGACAAATTCCGCTTCAACCGTAAAAAAGATTTATTCGAAAATTCACATGGTTGTAAGTTCCTGCCCAAGATGATACCCAATAAGTTGAATAGCCTTATTAATGGTGTATATGTAAGATAATTGCTATTAAACTCGGTAGACCCAGCAATTAGGCGGAAAGAGACCTAACTTAATAGCAAACCTTCGCGAAGTTAGCTACAGCGAGCCGTGATGCAATTAATTATACTGTGCAATTACTATTATAAGTTGCAACAAACTTAACTCACAAAAGGATGTATCTCTTAGTAGTGTACTTTGTAATTATTACGTTTATATAAGACTAAGACTAATTTCATATCGAACTCAATCCCGACTAAATCGGGGGTCGGAACTAAACTCTGAACAAATAGCAAATGTCTCCAACTCACATTAGTAATCAAAACACCGACCTCCAAAAACCAAAACTACTTTTTTAGACCTAAATATGAGCATAATATGTTGTGATCTACCTGATGTAAGTGACTCTTTCGTAAGCAAAATCGTATGAATGCAAACACACAAATATACGAAAACTGTCAAATGTCAAAAGTTTTACATAATTACAGCTCTAATTCCAAATCCGAACTAAGATCGATATCAGCCCGACGTGTTTAAGAAACTTTAATGGTACAGCCATGATAAACTTTAAAATAATTTAGTTAAATACCTGTTAAATTATTTTTAGATGTGCTAATAACGTTTTTTGGTAAGTTTAAAAACTGTAAAGAACTTTGATTGAAAGAAATTAAATTATTAACTTTTCTTAATTCCAAAACACCTTAATCGACGAAGAAAAAAGTTGTCTGTCAGTCGGTTAGTCTGTTGTCTGTCTCTATACACGATAACTCAAGAACGCCTCAATCGATTTTAACGGAATTTGGTACAAAAATTCTCTATGGGCTGACCATGAACTGATTTACTTTTGCGTAGGGTGGTGGTGGGTTAAAGAGGGGAAAAGGGTGATACGGATTTCAGATTTAAGTTTCCATGAACATGGACTACAAATTGTTATTTTTTTTAGTTTCCGAGTTATTAGAAAAAACGTTAAAATATATTTTAAAATAAAAAAATCATCACTTTAGAAGTAAAGCAGTTTTCGAGGTATTTTCATTTCCTTTCAACATAAAATAATTGATCCGTGCTTTCTAGCACCAATTTTTTTTGATAAAAATGGCAAAATAAAAATCATATGCACGACACCAATCAAATGACAGACAGATGACATAACAGAATTTTTTATTTTTATTTTATAACAATTGTCTTAAATTATTTCCATCTTTCTCTAAAATACTTTTTCATAGCCTGCTGTTCCTCTTTCACAACACCACAACCTTAAATATTTTTAATTTTGACAGAGAAAAAATGTTTTTTGGCAGTACTTTTTTTAAACGCTTAAAACACGTGAAAAATATGATTGTGTTATTCTAGAAATCAAAAGTTTGGAAACAAAGCTTCAAAATGTGAGCAAAATTATGGCATAAAAATGTGAAAAACCTATTAAAAATTGCTTAAATAAAAACGTTACCCCTTAAATTACCATCATGGCTTTACCATCGAGTTGTATAAAAATGACATTTTGTTAAAATTTAACATTTCATATTTTGTTCGTTTTAACGTCAAATTTTATCAGACAAAAATTAACTAAAAATTAGACGACCACAATAAAAAAAAATAGCAAAACTTAAGGACGTGGAAAGAACAATAAAGTTTAAAACTGCTTTCGTGAAAATATTTGAGTTGTGTAATTTTCCCATTGCACCAACCGACGATTATATGGTTAGGTTATCAGTTTGAAACGTTTTTTTTATGTTTGTTCCAGCGTGAGTCCCTAACTGTCCAACCGATTTTCATAACCTATTTTTTATTTGCTTGAGAAAAGCTTCAAGTGGTCCGTTAAAAAAATTCTTGCGCCGCTTTCATAGCAAAAGTGAACAAAAATCCCCTACTAAAATATTAAATCAATATTTGAAACTTGAAGAAGGGTGAATTGCGAATTAATAATTTTTACTAGTTTAACGAGCGTCCTAACACGACTAAAATAGACCATTTATGCTCCTAGGATCATAATGAAGCTTAAACGTAAATCGTAAGAGGGCGCGCCAAGCGATGAAACTTTCTTTCATAAGGACACCGATTGACGCAAAAATGTAAATTATTTTTCTATATTTTTAACCAAATAAATATATAAATTTAAAAAAAATAGACTTTCAAAAAACTAAACATTTTCACAATTTCAAAAAAATTTCAAAAACTCTATGTTACAATCTTGTCTTAATTCTCTTACTCATACATCCAAAGTATGTACTTAGGTAGGTGTAGGTAAAGTATAGTATACTAACTTGCATGTTATAGTCATTACACGCTCAGGGGGCCAATTCTTGAATATCGTAGGAAAGGTCGCACGGGAACGTTCACATCCTTCGTTTCGCCCAATAAGAAGGCACAGAAGCTGGCGAGCTTGCTTGGTGCACGCGCAAAGCTGACCGGATTATCGTTTTTCAAGAGCGCTCGTTCACCTAGTCCGGGGGCAGGTGTATGAAAGTGTAGGAAAGTTTCTTCGATACACGGCAATCGGGTGAGGTTCGGTCGTAGTCGGATAGGTTTCGGATAACGCGTGATCCCTTCAAAGCCTATTATTGGTCAATATCAGGGAGAGGACCGTTCCCGTGAAATTCAAGAATCAGCCCCCAGATGAATTATGACACTCTCCTTCGGCTCGCGTCTCAAGCTTCATCTTCGCCTGAAATGATCATCATAACATGCTTGTTATGTATACTACTATTATTAAGCCAAGTCACGGCGAGAACTTAAATAATATCAAAACTTATTGCCAAATAAGCTTTGAAAGGGCCCTTTACGACCTTTTCAGGGCCAATCAATCACTTCTTTGTACGATACCAAAGAAAAGGCAAATGCGTAGATATTTCACTCTCAATAGGCTTGGCAGGGAAACGGCGTTTGTTTGAGACAATCGAACATCGACGTAAATGTCTTAAAACATCTCAATTTTTAACACTGATGCAAAATAAAAGGAATCAAGGCTTTGGGAAATAAAAACCCGATCGTTACACTTTTTTATAATTTGAGTGTTGTATTTTTCTCACAGGACTGACTGGAAAGTTGAGCTTTGAATAAAAAAATACACGCCATGAATGGATAATTAAACATTTCTTAACTTGTCTCACTTGTCAACAAATAATGTTACTAAAGAATAAAATATATTAAACACTCAAAGTAAATATTTCAACGCATCGGTATAGGTCTATGTATCGCGTTCGAAATATAGCAAAATACACTACATTTTTGACTTGTTTATGCGATTTTTCGAACGATGCCCGCTTTTTTGAAAGGTGCGATGACAGAACTGCTAACAGCAATCGATGCATGCGTTGGGATGGACGTAACGATACGTTCATCACTCCGTACGCATCGATTGCTGTCAGCTTTTGTGTCATCGCACCCGTCAAAAAAGCGGGCATCGTTCGGAACATGGCATGAGCAAGTCAAAAATGTAGTCTATTTTGGCTTTATTTTGAACGCGATACGTATACCGATACCGATGCGTTGAAATATTTACTTTAAGTGTCTAATTTCTTGTTTCATTCACGCATGATTTATAAGGTGTGTGTTCCTATATAAACATAAGCCCTTAACTCGCTGTTGTTGATAGAAGCACCCTTCGATGTTATAAAATATTTCCACTAGAGATATTTTATGAAATCAAGTAGGCTGGATTGTGGTGTGACGTCACGCTAAATCGAAATCTAAATCTAAAAGCGGCAAAATTGACCCTTGAAAGTAGAATTTCTAAAGTCTATTAATTTGTGACTATACCAAAACCTTTCGATATTTTGCTCGCCTGAAGTTCTTTGACGAACTTTTATTTGAAAGAACAAAATTGCAACAACTTTATCGGCAAAATGTTTTTTTAAGTAAATTGATCAAAAATAAAAGATATATGTGTAAACTATATTTTGCAAAGTTTTGTATTACATTGAGTTTTTAACAGCAGAATGGTAATATATAAAAACAATGACGAGCATTTCCCTCAAAAAAGTTAAAGGCAGTGGCGTAGCCAGAAATCGACTTTGGGGGGGGGGGGTCATCATTTAACAAACATCAACTACCTACCTATGGCAAATTTTGAAAAATTAATAGGTGTTGAGTTAGTGTATACGTGTATAGCGTAAACAAAAATGCTTATTTTTAAAAGCAAGTCTCTTGTGGACTCATTTGTAGCTTTTTTTAAAAATGAACCTTTAAATGCGCTACAGGCTGAAACTTTGAAAAAAAATACACTAAAATGCTATTTTTTACGCGTTTCAAATATTGTAGACAAAAAATAGCTTAAAACTAAACAAAATTGTAATAACATTTGGTATAGCGCCGCAAGCGAAAATTTTGAAAAAAAAAACAAAAAATTCTTTAAAAATTTTGATCTCTTAGGTTTATTTGTAAAATATTTTTTAAAAAGTAGATTGAGGTGGTGTATATAGATTTGTTGTCAAACCATAAATGCGCCGCAAAGAAAATTATAAGAAAAATTATACTAAGAATGCCATTTATTACACGTTTTGAACAATTGTAAAAATTAATGACGTTATAGCACCCCAGGCAAAATTTTTAAAATTTAAGACAGCACACCAAACCACCAAACACACCGGAGTAAAGAGTCAAAAAAGTGGGGAGCTTTTAATTAATTTATTGTACATTGGGCTGGACCTCCTGGGAGGGTTTTAATCCCCAAAACCCCCCCTGGCTACGCCACTGTTAGAGGTAACCATAGAGGTAAACATCTTTTTTGATTTTATTATTTTTCTGCTTCTGCAAGTATGTTATGACGGTGATTAAACGCGAAGATGAAGTTTGAGGCGCAGGCAAGTGTCTTAATTTATCTGAGCGTGTAATGACCATAAGGTGCGAGTTAGTGTACTATACTTTACCTACGACCAATGAAAATGTCATCATAAATATCAGAAATGATTAAAAATATCAAACGCGAACACTCTTAATTCAACAACTTTCATAACCTGAAGTTTCAATAACGTTCTATCTAAAACGTCTTTAAATACCTCGCTGCGCTCGTTATTTAAACCAACGCTTGTAAAAAAAAGCACTATTTTAGCCACTAGTTATGAAAACTACTATTTTGTTTTTATTTACCCCCATTAAAATCCCTTTCTTTTGATAAAAAAAAAAACTTTGACTAACTACTATTTCTGTTTATGACGGTAATCCAAGTAAAAACACAAACCCCTTTAACTACAACGGTAGAGATTTAAAAGATCCACGGAACACTGGTTTCTCTAAAGTTTCTCGCAAAGAAATTCCAGAGCCCTTGCCTTGGAAACTAAATTCTCAAAAAAGTATTTTCTGCAAGTTGGATTTTTTTGAGAATATACCTCGTGCATATTAATAACTGGAAATTTTTTTCTGGATTAATAAATGGAAATCTTTGGAAATCGTATGACAAAAATTTCCACGGAAATCGCATCTTATATCTTTATATTAGATTTCCTAATGTTTTAAATAAAACTTGTCCTCTGATAGAAATATGCAGTTTCATTCGGTATATTCTCTATCAGAATATAACGCGTGCATGTGAGATTTCCTTCTCGGAAATCTTTGAAAATTTCGTTTTCAGCTAATTTTTTTTAACAAAAGCTTTCGTGCATGACGACAGAAAAAATCCCTCACCCTATGGCTTTTGTTAAAAGATTGGCTTCAAACAAAATTTCCAAAAATTTCCTGGAAATCTGATATGCACTAGGTATATTACTACTGAATACATTCCAGGCGAAGTGATTTTTCGGTTGTTCGATTTTCAAATTGTTTTGCATATTACGCGCGGTGCCAGTAAAAACTTCGGATATCGTAAATATTTAAAATTGCGTGAAGAACTATTTATGAAGCGCCTTTAATGCAGTGATTCCCTTACCATTTACAATCCACATTTTTATTAAAAACCAGCTTTGCCTGCGGTTTTATCCGTTTTTTTTTGCGTTTTATTATTTTAAATGATGATAACCTTTGTTCCCGTAAACCCATTTTGATAAACGAAGGCCTAGGAATTCAGCAGTGAAACTCCAATCAAAATCCGTTTAATAGTTTTTGCGTGATGCTTAAACAAAGAAACAAACAAAAATTCTAAAAATTGTAGTTTGAGTATCTATATCGTTTGGTTCGTTATAATTTAAAAAAAAATATTCAAGGTACAGCACAGTTAAACTTTAAGCTATTTTTTGGAGGAACATTTTTGGGGCAATCCTATATTTTTTTGAGCGATCTCCTGTTTTTGATACCAAATTTTTCATCCTTTCAAAATTTGCTTTTTAAAGATGCCTCATATCATAGGATTCGCATATCTGGTTCTCGAGATAACTGCAATCAAGGTCTTCAAATTTCAGTTTTTGAAAGCGATTATCTCACAAACTAAATAAGATACCCTAGAATCTACAAATAGTAATATTTTTGCAATTAAGCATTCGTATCAACACTTTAAAAAAGTACGTCAAAATGACCAAAAATGGATAATCGCTCTTAAAAATTTAAATTTTAAGACTTGGATTGCAGGTATCTTGAAAACTAGATATTCGAAGCGTATAAAGCAAATTATATAAGGATTTCAAGTTTTGTATTCAAAACAGAAGATCGCACAAAAGAAATTGGATTGCCCAAAAAAATGCCCCCTCAAAAAATAGCTACGTTAAAGATTTTAATTTTTTTATTTAATTACAAGTAGCTAGGTATTTCTATCTCAAAAATATGTAGTTCAGCTTTTTTATTTATTTTTCTTAGGCGGTCCAGTACTTTTTGCGTGATACTGGAACAAACAGTCTAAGATACAAACAGACAGAAAGTCAGACAAAAAGATAAAAATTCTAAAAGTTGGATTTTTGGTATCTATATCGGTCGGTTAAAACCAATTTTTAGAATTTTTTGCCTTTTGCTTGTCTCGTCTGTTTGTTCCAGCATCACGCAAAAACTACTGTACCGATTTTAATCAAAATTGGTTCAAAAACGGGAAAAATGGGTACAACCGCACGCGCAGCTGCGGGTCTTCAGCTAGCATATACCTATATACAGGGTGGAGTCTTTAAACGGAACGGTGCTTCTAGCGGGTTAGAATTTGGTTTTATAAAAAAATAAAAAAAAATGTCAACTGAGATTTTTAATTTTCTTTAATCGTGCTATATTGGATTTTTTTATGTCGTTTTGTTTACCGGGTATGGCAAAAAAATATTTTTTTTTAAATAGGACACCCTGTATAGTTTGACATTTTTGAATTCTAAAAAAAAATTATATTTTTGATAATACCACACACTAATACTCTATCTCTTATGGTTTCCAAGATAGAGGCATTTAAATTTGCATGGAATTGTTTTCTATGCCCTGTTTTACGGGGGATATTTGAATGAATATCGAAGTTTTTCATACAGATTTAGATAACAATATCTTGATTATCGTAAAAGATAGATCCTACTGTGTGGTATTGCTGAAGAGAGAATTGTTTGCTGATTTCAAAAATTGCAAAATATACAGGATGCCTATTTAAAAAAAATTAAAAATTGGCATACCTCGTAAACTAAATGACATAGACAAAATCGAAAATAGCACGATTAAAGGAAATTAAAAATCTCAGTTGACGGGTTTTGGGATTTTTTTTATTCAACCAAATTCTAACCCGCTAGAAGCACCGTTCCGCTTAAAGAATCCACCCTGTATAATACGTCCCTAGATAGACCACATCTGTACATTGATTTTTTTTTGGTGAAGGCTGCTGACCAAACCATATAGATACCCAATATTCAGTTTTTAGAATTTAAGTTTGTTTCTCTGCTTGTTTTTTTGTTGGTTCTATCAGAACATAAAAACTACTACACGGATTTTGATGCAAGTTTCACTACTGGATTCCTTGGAGTCCCGTGCAGGACACAGTTATAATCATTAAAAGCAATAAAAAGGGGAAAAACGGGTAAAAACGCAGAGTAAGCTGCGGGTCTTCAGTTAGTTTTCAATAAAAAATTGCCTTATAAATGACAGATGAATCATTGCATTAAACGCGCCTCAATAGTCCTTCACGCAATTTCGAATATTTACAATATCCTAGAGTTTTTACTGGTAAAAGGTAATTTAAAATTCGAACAACCCAAAAATCGCTTATAGCCTTGGATGTTTCTGAAAATTTAGTTTCCAAGGCCTCTGGAATTTTTCTGCGAGATAGGGAAATTGGTGTTCCTTGGAACTTTTAAAACTTTAGCATTGTAGTTAAAAGGGTATCTGTTTTTCCTTTGATTACCGTAATCAACAAAAATAGTAGTTAGTAAAAGCTTTTTTATTTGTCAAAAAAGGGGGATTTTAACGCGGGCAGGTGGTAAAAGACATTGCACTAGACAATTAAAGTAAATATTTTAACGCATGGGTATCGCTATACCTAACGCGTTCAAAACAAAGCCAAAAGACGCTACATGTCTCACTTGTCTATGCCATGTTTTGAACGAGACCCGCTCTGTTATGGTGGACGCGAAGCCTGAACAGCTGATTGCAATCGTTGCGTACGTTGGTTGGTACGTAACGGTACGTACATCCCTCCATACGCAACGAGTGGAGTCAGCTGTTCAACAAGTGAAAATGTAGTGTCTTTTGACTTTGTTTTGGACGCGTCAGGTATACCGATACCGATGCTTTAAAGTATTTACTTTAAGTAGACACTTAAAGTAAATATTTCAACGCATCGGTATCGGTATACGTAACGCGTTCGAAACAAAGATGTTTCGAACGATGCCCGCTTTCTTGAAGGTTGCGATTACAGAACTGCTGATTGAAATCGTTGCGTATATTCGTGGGTCCGTAACGATACGTACATCCTTCCGTACGCAACGAGATTCTGTCATCACACCCGTCAAAAAGGCAGGCATCGTTCGAAACATGGCATGAACGAGTCAAAAATGTAGTGTATTTTGACTTTGTTTCGAACGCGTTACGTATACCAATACCGATGCTTTGAAATATTTACTTTAAGTGTCTACTGTCAGTTTGCAGTTTCGGCAAATAAGCTCTACAACGGAGACAGATATAATCATCTTACATCCTGAGCAGAAGCAGAGAAATAATAAATAAAAACGGGGGATTTTAACAAGTTTACAACTCGACTATATGGTTACCTTTCTCTTTTTTTGAGGGAAATGCTCGTTATTTTATTTTTTGTTATTTATGTTTTACCGTTTTATTGGCGAAAAACCAAATTTGTTGCCAATGCAGTATATGCTGAGTGCCACAAAATTTGCACACAGAATTTATACATACAAACCCACTACTAAACTGTCTTTTTTTATTAATGCAATGGTCAGAATAGGTTTAGCGGTTTTTAAGTAATTATTTTCGATTCCAATAGCTTCCATTTGGATAAAAATTAAGTGAACAAAACGATTTTTCAATATATTAGGAAGTCAACCTTATGAACCAGACCTGCCCCTTTTTTTGGTCGAAATCCTTAAATATCTTAGACCAAATGAGTCGCACAATTTTTATTTCATACCGATTTTATTTTGGATAGGTTTTAAAATAAAATATGTATAAAATAAAAAGTTTTCGGCTCATTTTGTCCAAGATATTGGCCCAAAAAGTGTTAACTGTTTTGTCTATAAGGTTGGCCAACTATCCTTAAATCAAACCATGACAAAACGTTAGAAAACCCCTTTGCCCTCACGCTTTGATACTTACCAAAGTCTTGCTCTCGCTCATTGAGAAAGGTCGTTTATAAACTCTGTTGTCCAATATATCATACCAGTACATAAAACAATAATTTGACTACTATTAATAAAAATATAGATATACTGACAAACTTGTAGGAAAACCACTTTGCACCCTTGTCCTAGAGTCGATTAATTGTAGTATAATATTGTATATAACTGTTATGCAACAAAATTGCAAATCCCCCTCCTCCCCCGTAACATTTTCTACGCTTCCTGAGTTCTATTTTAATCCGCAAGGTTCATGATAAATTAAAAAGCTGAAATATCCCCAAAAACCGTTTGCACCATTAAGTTCGTTATGCCTGGATTAACTCTTAATTATTCTTATTGCAAAATAAGAGCAAACAGTTGGGAATTTTGTAGCTTATATTTGGTAAGTTTAGCTATTTCTGGGTTAGAGAGAGAGAGAGAGAGAAAAATGTACCACCATGATTTTCATTCGTATATTTCGTCAGATAAACATAAAATTTAAAAGCACTGGGAATTTATTCAAAAATATGTTTTTGCGATTTAAAAGGATCTTTTGTCGCCGAAAAATAACCAGAAAAATACGAAAAATTGGTTAAGCGGAAACGGTCTCCTTAAGGATTATACCGCTGATTACAGAATTTAACAAGATCTTTCACCTTATAGGGCTCTCCATAATAAAATTGGTACGGTAGAATATAACAATTTTTTCCAACACACTGTAGCTGGTTGGGGAAAATTCCTATATCACTCACCTTTTAGTCAGGTCTTTGGCAAATTTTCTTGGGTTATATTGAATTATTGCGAATTAAGCGGACCCAATAGGTTAGAAATAATTACTACTGAATAATTCTATTGTCTACAAACAAAACTTGTTGAGATTATTTGACATTTTTGGAACTCTGACGAAATTTAAAATTTTCTAGATTAACATTAAGTTTAAAAGTTTTAATGGTCGATTGGTCTTCTGAGTCTCTCAGTCACAGATTTCTGCTTTTTTGTTAGCAGTTCGGGAAGTTTACAGAAGTACTTTAAAAATTGATTGAATATTTTATACGGGTTAATTCGAGCTCGAACAGATAAATATCAGAAAAATTTGTATTTTCCCGCTTTTATAAAGTTACTCAATGGAAATAAAGTTTAACAAAGATTGTAGAATCAACAGAGCAGAACTTTTGCTGTCATGCATTATTATAAACAGATTTACTAGAGTCCAGAAATTTTATTTGGGGGGATGCTTGATCCAGCTTCAAAGATGATAAAAAGGTACACTCGAGCAAACAAAAAAGGGGTACAAAATGACAAATTACTTTGTGAATTTGTCAGTAAAGAACCCCGCACGAGATACATTGAAAAATTATTTCGGTGAAATTTGATAAAATTTTAGTATGTTATAGTGGGTTATGAGATAAGAAAAATGTGTAAATATAAAATGATTTCTATGTCTAGTTGCAGAGATATAGACGGTCAAAGTTTAAAAAAACGTCGTTTTGGGGTATATTGGACACGCTCAAAACAGCAATTCCTGACCGAAATAAAATAAGTTATAGACGAATATGGTTTACTGAGAAAGCACACATGGACTTTCTTATTATTATGTTGGTAAAATGTAACAGGTTGTATACAGGGGCTAGTCAAAAAAATCACCTTTTTAGATTTTTTTATTTTCCCCGATATAAAAATAAACAAATTATATTTGAGCAAACATTAATGTTTTAGTATTTTCTAGATAAACTGAACAAGTGTTTCTTCCCAGTAACAGTTACTTTGTGTTACATAGTTTTTTTATTTTTTTTACCATAATAACTTGACGAAAATTGTTTTCTGCTGCTAAATAATTATTTTGCAACTTAAAACCCTAAATATTCTTTTGTATTCAGTTAAAGTGATAAGTAAATAAACTTGAAATAAAATGAATTTAATTTTTCTATTTTTTTCCTAGCTACGAGGTACATGCAAAAAGTTCTATATCATTAATTTTTACAAAAAAGTAATTAACTTTTAATTTCTTTAAAATTGATCGAGGGATTTTAATTTAATTTTGCTTACGCCTTTATCATACTTTTGTCTAATACAGGGTGCAATTTTTTTATCACCTCTTTACGTTTTGCATTGGGGATTATGATTTTTTAAAGGTTCTCTAAACTAAGTAATAACACTTCTGGTGGGGCTGAATTATCAAACAAACAATAATATGCCATAAATTATGATTATGGGTAATTTCTCTTCCTTATAATACATACACAGTGGCGTATCTACAGGGGGTTCGGAAGGCCTAATCCATAATAATAAAAGTAACCCGCTAACACTATAAAAGCGTCATAAGTTCATTACTAAATGACGATTCCCCCCAGAGCCAATTTCTGGCTACGCCACTGTACCTACATACTCTATTGAGTACTAGTCAAAATCCAAAGAAGGGCGAAGAATTATTATCATAAGTATAATTCTTGGATATCTTGTTTAGAGTTTACTTATCAAAAGTCAAAAATAGTTTTTTAGATGTATGCTTCTTCTGTTTTTACTGATTGCCAACCTTTTTTTGGAAAAGCCACTGACTGACTATTACTTAACAGAGTACCTATATAGGTATGAGGGAGAGCAATTACCCATAATAATAATTTATAGCATATTGTTGGTTTGATAATTCAGCCCCACCAAAAGTGTTATTATTTAGTTTAGAGAACCTTGAGAAACCTTTAAAAAATCATAATCCCCAATGCAAAACATAAAGAAGTGTTAAAAAATGGCACCCTGTATTAGACCAAAGTATGACAAAGGCGTAAGCAAAATGCAATTAAAATCCATCGATCAATTTTAAAGAAATTAAAAGTTGATTACTTTTTTGTAAAAATTAATTATATAGAACTTTTCGCATGCACCTCGTAGCTAAGGGAAAATACAAAAATTAAATTCATTTTGTTTAATGTTTATTTACTTATCACTTTAACTAAATACAAAAGAATATATTTAAATTTTTAAGTTCCAAAATAATTATTTCAAAGCAGAAAACAATTTTCGTCATGTTTTTATGGCATAAAAAAGTCATGTAACACAAAGTAACTGTTACTGGGAAGAAAAACTTGTTCAGTTTATCTAGAAAATACTAAAACAGTAATGTTTGCTAAAAAATATATTTTTATTTTTATATCGGGGAAAATAAAAAATTGTAAAAAAATGATTTTTTTGCCTAGCCCCTGTACACAACCTGTTAACACTTTACCAACATATTAATAAGAAAGCCCATGTGTGGTTTCACAGTAAATCATATTCGTCGATAACTTATTTTATTTCGGTCAGGAAATGCCTTTTTGAGCGTGTCCAATATACTCCAAAACGACGTTTTTTTAAAGTTTGACCGTCTATATCTCTGGAACTAGACGTAGAAATAATTTTATAATCCCATATTTTTCGTATCTCGTAACACACTAAAATTTTATCAAATTTCACCGAAATAGTTTTTCAATGTATTTCGAGCGGGGTTCTTTGCTTTGAAATGTGTCAAAGCTACATGGATAACATAACCTTCTTGTACCACTTTTTGTGTTTGGTCGAGTTTGCAGTAAAAATGACAAACTAAAATAAGATCAAATTTGACAGTTGTTAAGCTTATTTTTATTAACGATAAGGATACCAATAGGTCCCTTTTTAAAAAATTTTGGGCTCACTGAAAATGCTAAAAATAACGCGCTGTTATATTTGTCTATAAAATTTGTTTACCTGATAATACCGACCTTTATTTCTTCGCAAATTTTCAAAAAACCTTGTCAAAAATCAAAATTTAATAAAAAAATTTGAGGTAGATTTAAAACATATAAATGGTCATTTCAATGACCTATTCAACTATTTTCTAAGCTATGATAGAGATAAGCACAAAAAGTGTTATTCCGGTCGTATTTAAGAATTTTTTTGTTATGTCTATTTAACTTACTCTTTGTAATGAGTGCTTAGTCGCACAAATAAGCAAAAGGACAGAAAATGTTATTTGCAGCCCAAAAAGTTCCTAATATTTTTTATGTCTTGAACATTAAGTACAGAAAACTATTAATATACAAAAATAGGATTTTAGTGAAAAATAATTTAACATTAGTCATGGTTCAAGCGTGCCACCCCCTGCATGTAGCATGCTCATATTACTCTCTAAATAAGTAATTAGTCCTCCAATTTATAAGGGAGTTGAGACAAAACTATCCTTACGTCAAGATTTATAATTTTCAGAAATTGCTAAAGAGCATACATACCTCGTTTGCCTTTTAGTCTATACGAACAAATTTTATTTTAAACACATGTACTTCGATTTTATTATTTAAATGTGTTTTACTCGACCGAAGGTTTACTTAACCTTTTTTTCTAATCATCATTGCAGTTCTAAAGGGTAGTTTCAAGGTATTTAATCTTAATGGCTCCCTAAAAAGCATCATTGTTTTACAGCGGGTCTGTCTAGACACGACTGTAAGTCCTATTTTACTTTTAAAAATGTATTATCAATATCACTCACAGAGATTCGTTTGAACACCATAAAAGGTATAAAACTTTTTTAAAAACAGATCCAAAAACCCAGCACACATCAAAAAACAGTTTTATTTTTTTAAGGCATGTAGGTCACAAGAGAGAAAACGAGATGCTGTTTTCAAACTTAGACTATGAACAATAATTCAAACAAAACTTGCATCAAGAATCGCTAAAGTATTAGCTCTTAAGATATTCAACTAAATATATTCGAATTCAGGTTAGGACAACAATACGTAAAATTTGCTTTTATTATCTTTACGGTCGCGATTCTTTAAAAACGGTCAGAAAATCTCGACTTACAAAAAATCTGACGATTTTTAAACACAAGTTTACACTAACTGCTTTTTGGGATTTCTTAAAATTTTTTCAGGTAGTTTTTGTGAAAAACCCCTTTTTTATATTTAAAAATGTATTTCATTAAGCTTATTTTTGTGTGTAAACAAACCTTTAAAAATTTTAACATACAAAACCATAGATAGCTATGGAAAATGTCGCTGTCCCTGTTCGGAAAAGTCACACAAATTCTGTCTTTTCTTTTACATGGTGAGAATTTTCGATACTTTTTGACGTCTATTGATACGCCTAGTGGCAGTTTAGCTCCGCCGAAAAACTGCAATGTTATATAAAAAAAATGACGCAGTTTCTCTTACAACGTTAGGATAAATATTAAGCACTCTGTGTTTTTATTTTAAATGAGGCAAGGAGTAAAAATCGCCACTTTCCAGAATTCTGACGGGTGAAATTTTTTGTCGTTTCTGAAGAATCGCGACTTACGTGCTTGATAACGCCATTGGTTTTATCTTTGGATCACAAATTCCTGACCATCACAAAAGCTACCTCTATCTACTTAGGGCTAATTTTACAACCAAAGGTAAAACTCTAGATTAAACCATAGTTTAAACTTCAGTTTAATCTTTGGATTAATCCATCGGTAAACAAGTTGCTCAATTTTATAAGTCGGAGTTAAACCACGGCATGAAGAAAGACTACATTTTCTTTACATATATAGGGTTGATTATTTTAACCAAAATGGCACCAACTAGAGTCAAACTTGATAAAAATCAGACAAGTAGTTTTTGAGATATCAGCGTTGGTTACAGACAGACATACAGCCAGACGACACAACAAAAATGTTCAGATTTGTCAAAAAGATATACAGTATATATATATATATATATATATACGTGTGAGCTCAATGTGAGAATAAAACTGTGGGATGTTCCAACTCTTGTCAAATTTCCTTGTGCACAATTTCGCATATCTCTTTAGATAATTCTCTCTCTCTCTTTTTAAAATATACATATCGTCGGACTCCTCCAAAGGATTTGTTCTAGGGCAAATAATAATTGGTCTACGTGCTTACAATGTCAATAATTTCGTAATTCTTCATCCAGTTGCTCAAAAATAAAATTTAAGTCATTGATCATAGCGATTTCACTAAATACTTACAGTCTTTTTACCAAAAACAAATTATTAATAACTTTTTTGAGGTTAGAATCTTTCGGTAACTATTAAACTGAAGTTTAACAAACATCCAGACCACCGGTAACAGTTAAACCGAAGTTTGTTGGTAAACTGCACCTATAAAACGTAAAAAAGTCGACATCTGTGGTTTAAACTGAGGTTTGACGTTTAACTATGAGTTGTAAAATTGCGCATTAACAGATTCGAGTTTATCTCTCTAAATGCTTCTTGAGACTAAGGAACCAAATGAAGGGTAGGTTGGAATTTACATGGCTACTATTCAACAATAAACCGTTCACCTTAGAAAATGTATTTGCATCGCTGGATGTCATGCCCAAGTAGCACGGATCCGTATCTTTTGGTTTTTACAGCCAAACAAAGGTTGCTAAAACATTTTCTCAACTGAAAGGAGGGGCACACTTAACATGGGACTGGTTGGCACAGGAATTGAACCAAATTTTGGTACCGTAGAGTATTGTAAACAACTGCAAGTTATTTTTCTCCAAAAACTAATTTTGATAGGTCCTCCCACAGGTATTACATTTCATGAAAGAAAGATGGACCCTCTTTCATAGGAGACCTAAAATTGTTTTTCAAAGGGCGATCCAAAATTAGCCCCTAAGGTGGGGATATTTGGGAAACTGTGGAAATACAACGAGTTTTATTTTATAACCGTTTTTGACGAGAAAAATGGTTTTTTTTTGGTTTTTTTGAAAAAAATTCTTGTTTTTAGGCACAAAATTATGCTTTTAAGAAAAAATAGACTAGAGACATATTTGAAAACTGCTATTTGAAAACAGTGCAGAAACAAATCAAAAGTATCTAAATTTTGCAAAATAAAAAACATTGGGTACCAGGAAGTCAATAAACCCCAAACTTATTATCTTTTCTTAAAATAGAGCCACTTTACGAAATGGTCAGTAGAATTTTTGTTAATGGCAGTAGATGAACGATACGACAAATCCACAGTACCAACACATGTAACAATTTGCTAGCATGGTTATAAGAACATTCAGTTACCTAAGGTAAGGTGACCAACCGTACGGTATTTGACCGGACAGTCCGGTATTTTGATGAATTGTCCAGTTTAAAAAATACGTCCGGTATTGTCCGGTATTTTTTCACGTTGTCCAGTAAAGTGCGGTATTTCACAGTTGCAATACTGCATATTTTTGACAGGTTTTTGCACATTTGTCACAATTCAACGAGCTGCATGCAGCCCTTGTAATGCTTGCCGTCGGACTGATACAAGTCCCCACGATAACACCTAAGTGCCGTTTCACATGGAATGTACGGTCAGCGCGGACCTTCAGCACGTATGAGTAAAATCTACCTATCCAGGAATTAGGAGATGAAATAATGATGAAAAAATCTGATACAGGATTCATGTAAAAGGCAATTATCTTTACAGATATCCTAAGCTCTGAAGTTGATAATTTTAAAAAGGGATTTAGTGAAGGTGAATAAATAACAAAATCTATGAATAGCGATTCTGCAATTTGACAGATTCTCCTAATTCCTAGCACCGTACTGATGAGCACCACAAGTGCGAAATCCGAATCTACGGTTACCATTACCTTTTTTGAGGGAAAGCATGTATGATTAAAAATCGTGATCAATCACAAATTATTAGTCTTATCTCCGCCCACTAAAGGATTGTATATAAGATAGAGCGGAGATTAATTTAGTTCATTGTTTATCGTCTCCTGATGATGCTAACGTTGTTAGCGAAACGCGCGTCGAGTGCAAAAAAGTGTAGTTTTCGTTTGTGGAAAACAATCATAATTTTGTTTCCAGAGCTTAGGATATCTGTAAAGATAATTATATCTGTCTCCGTAGAGACGTTTAATTTTCCTTCAAATTGAAGGTACATCTGCCGATTCTGCAATTTGACAGATGGTTGATGAGCACCACAAGTACGAAATCCGGATCTACGGTTCCCATTACATTTTTTGACGGAAAACTCACTATTCATTGATTTTGAAAAATTAACAGTATCAGTTTGTATACCGGGGACACTCAAGAACTACTAAAACCTATTAATATGTTAACAAAATAGGAAAAAAATGCGAGGGAAAATGTCAAAAACTAATAAATAATACTAATAGTTACGCATCATAAGATATTTATTACTGTGTTATTCTAGGAGGTATACAAATCAATCATAATTTTAATATTTGCAAAAAATGTTTCTTGTGGCAATATTGCTGATGAGAAGAATTAAAAATTAGTGGGGTCAGTTGGTACAACGGAGACACTTAAAAGGTACTAGCATGAAATAAAATTCTGATTGATTTACGTACTTCTTAGAATACCCCGTAATAAGAAATCTTATGGTGTAGCACAAATATTATTTTTTATTGAATTTTGACATTTTCTTTTTATTTCGTGAAATTACAAACCAATTAATACTTTACTAATAAGTTTTTGGTATTTTTCAAGTGTCCCCGGTATACCAAATGACTATTTTAGATGCATAAACTCTTGTGGAAAGCAATATTGCAGCCAAAACCAATTTTTTGGGCTAATATTCACATTTTGTTGTGTATCTTCGAAACTAGTCGTACGATTTTTTTTGGTCAATTTAAAGGGTAATAAGTGATCAGGACCTCCACATCTACAACATACCAAAATTTGGTTCAATTCCTGTACCAACCAAAGTCCCATGTTAAGTGTACCCCCTCTTTTATAGCCAAATGGTTGACTTTTAAAAAATTGTTTTTAAAACGTTTTAAAAACCAGGTTTGAAAATCAAGTAGATGTAACATCTAAATAACTCCCAGAAAAGCTTAATAAAAAACATCGAACTATTTAATTGCAGCTTTGCTTTAAGAAATATCCTAGAACCAATAAACTAATATATAACCAAATCGTTTTTACTTTTCGGTTAGGTTCCGCAAGTGTCGAATCGGGTATAGTTTCTTGAGACGCCATACTGTTTCCGAAAGCATAAAAATCCGTAAATATTTTGGTAATTACTTTAAAATTTGGACTTTATTTAATGTAAATTAGTGCAGGACTAGTTACTTTCGTGTTTTTAGGTTATATTTTCTGATTTCTGGATCATAACCACAAACAAATAATTAACAAATAATTAACTCCACAAAATTCCCAACATAAACAAATAATTACCAAAAAAACTTGAAAATCGCAAATTTTTGTGTGTATTTTGACAATGAAGTTTATCAGTACAATGAACGCCGCCGAAGGAAAATATGACCTCTATACGGGCTTTTTTATTATTTGACATATAGTTAAAAAAGGAGAAAAAGCAGAAAAATGTAGAGCGGAAATAGTTAGCTAAAGAGGTTGTAATGGACTAAAGTTAAAATAATATGGCTGCAAAGTTTGGCTGGCAAAAGTTTTTGCTAACCCCTAAAAAATATGAATGTTAACATATTTATTTTTTGAATATCTCAAAATAATGAACTTTTTTCTTTTTGTGAATCTTTTACCATTTTCAAATCTCTGATATTAGACACTTAAAGTAAATATTTTCAACGTATCGGTATCGCTATACTACCTTATGCGATGTTTCGAACGATGCTTGCTTTTTCGAAAGTTGCGATGACAGAACTGCTGATTGAAATCGTTCGTGAATCCGTAACGTTACGTTACGTTCATCCCTCCGTATGCAAGGAGTGGAATTAGCTGTTCGGTCATCGTATCCGTCACAAAAGCGGGCATCGAAATCGAAACATGGCATGAACAAGTCAAAAATATAGTGTATTTTGCCTTTGTTTCGAACTTGTTAGGTATACCGATACCGATACGTTAAAATATTTACTTTAAATGTCTACTATTTCAAAATTTTCTATCCATATTTACGAAATAAAATAAAAACAACAAAATTCATACCACACGAGGCACTGACCTCACAAAAGTTAGGTTATGTTTCATTTACCGAAGTTTTATTACCTTTTACATTCCAAAAACTCCTTTAAAACATTTTAATAAATATAACCACAAAAGCAATTACTTTTACTGTGATTTATGGTCCAAAATATGTATTATATTGTATTTAAAAAATGCATTATACATAGATTAAGGCAATATCAAAAACGAGAATTTTTTAAATAATTGTTGCCTTTTTCGTAGTTTTTTTCCATAAAAAATGTTTTTGAAAAAAATGCTAGTTTCATTCTATAATTTTCAAAAGTTAATTTAAAGTAATGCAGGGTGAATCCACTACTGTCCCATATTTCTTTTGCTGAAGTAAAATATAAAATAAAATTTAAACTATAAATTTAAATTAAATTCTTTTAAAAACGAGTGGAATTCTTTAACTAATGCGGACTTTGCGTGATAAACGCGCATTTTCTAGCCTCAAGGGAAAAATTGCAGAAAAAAAGTACGCAGCATTCAAAATAAACGAAACAGGTTATGTGGACTAAGTTGAAATTACAATAAATTTGTGAAGTTTCCTCTCCATCTTTTGCCGATTGGACATAAAATTAAATGTTTACAAAAATAAAATGATGACTGCGTAAAAACGCAAATAGTAAACAAACCACAAGCCATGTTAAAAATGTTACTTATTCAAAAAGTTATATCTACCTTTTTTTATTTAGTATTAACTATAAATTATTAAGTATCAACTAGACTAATTCCTATTTTAAAAAGTTTTCCAATGTTTCGTTACAATTTGCGAGATCTCACAAAAACTTTTGCGAGTTAACATTCTATGTATATTTATACTATTACTATTTCGGAAAAAAAAACGAATAACAAGTACTTACCTGCTGAATAAGCATTAAAGAATTACACTTTGGACTTTTTTTGCTTTAAAAAATAATGCATTATTAGGTATTATCTTTATTTCTTCCTCTTTACTGGGGGTAAAAAAAACTCAATTAAAATCGAGGTTTCAAATGTTCAAATGAACGAATTCTCTCATTTCGGGATGTATATTTTAAATCATATAAGCTTTATTCGGTGTGTTATTATTTAATTTGAAATAACTTTAAATTATTTCAAATATATACAGAGTGGTTCGGATTGAAATCAGGTCGCTGAATACAGTGACGAAACGGTAATTTATTCTGGAGTCGGCCCTTACAAAATTACGTTTTATAAAAATTATTTAACTGTTAAAACAAAACTTTCAATATCAATGATCCGGATTTCGCACTTGTGGTGCTCATCAGTACGGTGCTAGGAATTAGGAAGAAAAGCTCGCTATTCATTGATTTTGTTACTTATTCACTCTCGCTAAATCCCTTTTTTAAAAACCTTGCAATGTTCAAATACCTTAAAAATAGATGAAAATTATTAACTATTATAAAAGTTTTTAGTTTCACCGGGTATTAATAAATCAAGTCAAATTCCGCTATTTAGCCATGTTTTAAATTTAACAAGGATTTAAATCATTTAATAATAAAATTTTATGTGGCGTCCAAATTCGTATAGTCCAAGTTAATTACGATGACAAATTAACAAGGAAACATCGGTTAAAAATGGAAATTTTTCCTTTTGATGTACAAATTATTTGAGAAGTGTGTCCAATTAGTTAAAAATATGAGAAAGATGTACTATTTTTAACGGAATAAAAAAAAGATGAGTTTATAGGTTTGAATTGCATGTTTTTTTAGATGATTGGTACAGCATATATCGCAGATGTACATAATTAGTACATTACAATATTCGAATTGAGTTTCGTTGAGCGGGGGGGGAGGTGTAGCTTGATTGAGCCAAGAAAGTCAACACTAAGCGTACGTCCTGTTTAACAAAACATGTAGGAAGATTTGCGAAATGCGTATTGCCTTTATTTTTAAATTAAGACAAAAGTATTTCTCTTATATTCTAAGGAAGGACTATACAGGGTAAAATTTAGGAATTCAACTTTTTCGTTATGTGGGGGACTTTGAGGGAGATGGAAATGAGATGATTCATGACTTTTTGGTTGCGCAATTTTGATAGAAGTTCCAAGTTATTTATTTTATTTTTGAATTTAATTTTTTGGCAGCAAAATGACAAAACACCCAGATAAATTTCTAGTTCCAAATACTAATTTATCAGTTTCCACACAGAGACAACATAATAACTTACGGAGACTAACAGAAAGATCGGGCCGCGCAGGAACTACGTTCCTGTAGCGCATAGCGCATTGCGGCGAAGAGTGAAAGTAATGCTTTCATTAAGTAAACACCTACCTCGCCCCGTCCATCTCTTTCTATTTTTCAATGTTGAAATATGTTTCACACAATTTTAATTTTGTACCTGCCGGTTTTTGCCACCGCTTGTCAAAGTCTGTCAAGTCTGGCAAGCGGTTTTTTTAGATTTAAGTGAGGTTTAATCAGTTTTGGTTAGAAATCGCGCGAGTTTATGGGTTTAGCTATATAGTGGATTAACAACTTATTGTAAAGTAAATCTAAAATGCCATTTAATGCCTAAAGAAAATATTGTGATAATTTATACGGGGTTAAGCAAGAAGATAATAGGTTAAAATACAACCCAAAAAAAAAGAGATATAGGTTAAAACATTTGTCAAATCTGTAAGACTTATACTGGGATTTTTCCCAATTATTAAAAGAAAATAACATAATAAAATAATAACTTTGATAATATATCTTATAGTTATAAGCCCCTCCTCCTATTTTAGATTTTTAAAGAGTTCAAAAAACTTTTTGTAAGATAAAGAAAGTTTTTTAGCTGCATGGAACAGTACAAAATTGGTTAAGGGTTGTATAGAGCTAAAACCTTTCGCGCATGCATTGATTTTTTAGCATTAAAAATTATGGATGTTAAGTTTTTTCATATCTTTTTATTATTAAATAAGTAAGTGTCTGTAAAAAATTACCCAAAAGAATATATGTATTTTATTATGCGCCTGGCTGTACAAGTAGTTCCTTCCTGTAGCCACCGGCTGCGCTCTTGTCGCCGTCAAACTATGTTCCCCAAGTATAACACAGTATCGGTCACTATCGCGTAGCTAATACTTTCTCTATGTTTCCACATAGAGTAAGTATGCTTTTAGATTTATACCAGCCTCTAAACTAAAATTGCTGTCACTGACACAGGGAATGTCGAAGTGACGTTCAAAATGGGTCATGTGATATCAATACTTTTTGGAGTCAAATAAACATCAGAATTGGCTGAAATTTGAATGAAAGGTACATTTTGTAAAAAGTAAAACAGGGCTCGGAGCCTTTTTTCAAATTTTTTGCCGAATAAGCTAAAATTTCTTTCTAAGGCCACCGATTCAAATCCTTGAATATTTTTAATTGGTGGCCTTAGAAAGAAATGTTAGGTTAAGGTCTTAAGTTAGTCAATTCTAATGTTTATTTGACCCCAAAAAGTATGGATATCACATGATCTGTTTTGAACTTCGATATTTTCTGAGCTTAGGTCACTGACAGAACAAAAAAAAGAAGCTCTACTCTTAATATAAGCTTTGACTACCCTATCTACTAGGTATTAAGGAAGCAGTGGTTGTGCATACGTATCTATACTGCGTTTTATTAAAAATTTATTAAATTAGATCTGAAGGAGCTTCTAAAAATAGTCAAGGTCGCGATTCTTCAGAAACGACAGAAAATCTCACCTGTCAGAATACTGAAAAGTGGCGATTTTTACTTATTGCCTCATTTAAAATAAAAACACAGCAACCTTCATATTTATCCTAACGTTGTAAGAAAAACCACGTCATTTTTTTATTAACATTTCGGTCTGAATTTTTGTAAACAGGACCAATCTGGCTTAACTGATAACATTTTTAAAAAATTGTGTGGCTTGGCGCTAAGCTGCACCCCCCTATGCTCAGGAGACAGATTTAATAAAAGTTGATATGTCATCATTTTGTACTAATTATGTACTCTTAAAGAAGGGTACCTTTATTTTACAAAAACCATCGGTTCCTAAGATTTTTGTCTGTTTCTTATAGGGTGTGTAGCTTGATATCAAGGTACACCCCCCTCTGCTTAAAAAAGGGATTCAACCAAAAGTGACTATGTCAGAATTCGGTACTAATTATGTACTAGTTTCGTCCCCTTCTAGAAAATTGACTACTCTCAAGATAACTCCATATGGGGATGATATGAAGGCACACCCCTCTCTGCCCAGGAAAGACATTCGAAAAAAAGTAATTATGCCAAAATTTGCAACTAATTATGTACTAATTTCGTCCTCTTTTAAAAAATTGCCTACTTTCAAGATAACTTCATTTTTTTTGTATACATGAGATGTGCCTTGATATCAAGCTACACCCCATAAAAACAAAAAAAAATGAAGTTATCTTGAGAGTAGGCAAATATTTCAGAAGGTGATGAAATTAGTACATAATTAGTAGAAAATTATGATTTAATTACTTTTTTGAAATCTCCTTCCTAGGCAGAGGAGGTGTACCTTGATATCAAGCTACACACTCCTTAACAAACAAACAAAAATCTTAGGAACCGATGGTTTTTGTAAACTAAAAGTACCCTTATTTAGGAGTACATAATTAATACAAAATTATGACATATCGACTTTCATTACATCTGACTCCTAAGCATGGGGGGGGGTGCAGCTTTGCGCCAAGCCACACCCACCCCCCTTTTAAGTGCCAATAACTCCGTTATTCATTAAGTACAAAATTTTTTAAAAGGGAACTAAATTAGTACATAATTAGTACATAATTTTTACAATATCCAAATTGAGTTTCGTTGAGGAGGGAAAGGGTGCAGCTTGATTGAGCCAATTTTCTTCTAAAAAAAATAAGAAAAAGTACTTACAGTTTTTCGGTATCCAAAGGTATACTCTTGGGCACCTCAGTCAACCCTCTGCGCGAGCAATCCACAGTGGTCCCCATGCAGGCACAGCTTTTTGGACATCTCATGGAACCGCCCAGGGCCGTATTCACCGAAGTAAAACTTAAATAATGTCCCGAGTTGTCGATGCCAGACTCAGCCCATTGACTTTTTACGCTCGAAATTCCCAAAATAAGAGCGACCGTAAATAGAGCGGCTAGACGTGAGCCCTTAACGCTTGCCGGAAAAATGGCGGGTGAATCGTTGAAATAAGCCCCGCTCATCATGGAGCAGGGGCGGCTTTAAAGACGCGAAGATTAAAAAAATTTGTAGAGGGAAGCTGGTAAGATTCGGCGGATGGTGAAGTTGCTGGTAAGGCCGGACCTGTAATAAAAAAAAATGTGTAATATTTTAAATATTTTTAAACCATGAAGTAGTGGCAGTAACACTGGCTGTGAAATTAGTAGAATTAGTTGAAATTGGGGCACAATAAACTTTTCACAATTTAAAATCTTCAATTTGTAAATTTTTCCAATTTAAATTTCCAATTTTCAAAAATTACAGGATTATCGTTTTTACGCCTCGCACCGCTATTCTTCAATTGACAAATTTTCCAAAATTCATCAATAATTTTTAATTGTCATATGTTCAATTCTCAAAAAAATAATTAATTTTAATTTACAAACGCTTTGCACCATGATCAGAAAGGCTATTTTAAACTTTTCACATTTTACAATCTTCAGTTTGTAAATTTTTCCAATTTAAATTTCAAATTTACAAAAATTACAGGATTACCGCCAGCACCATCTCTGGTCTGTACCAACAGGCGCTGTAACACATCAGCGCTATCTCTTGTCCGTACCTATAACGTCACGAATTTCTTCAAATATCAAAAATTCACTGTTCAGCCATCAAATTTTTAATATACAAACGCTTGCACCATGACCAAAAAGGCTTTTAACTCTAAATTTTTCATATTTTTAAATCCATAATTTGCCAATTTTTCCACTTTAAATTTCCAATTGCCATAAATTACAGGATTACCGCTTTTACGCCGCGCACCAGTGCCATTTCATGGTTGTACCAGGAAGCTATTCAGGTACGAATTCCAGGAACTAAATTTTCCCACGGTCTCCAAAATTTTCCCACGCTTAAGTGCCCCAGTACAGTGGTGTAAAGAATTCATGACAAAGTAAAAATAAACCGTACTTTTTATTTCTTTACTGATTTTACTAGAAATTTTTCGATAGAGTAATAAATAATAGTATGCCAAGGAATATTTTTTATTTTATTTTTGTTTTTTTTTTGGTGTGAACTTTTTAAAGAATCCAGTTTTTTAAAGTTTTAAGCCGCCCGTACACCATCAACAGTGGCGTAGCTAGAAATCAACTCTGGGGGGGTTTCCTCATTTATTAAAAATCAACTACCTACCTATGGCAAATTTTTAAAAATTAGGTAGGTGCCTATTGCTTGAGCCCTTGAACTGAAGGGAGCGGAGAGGGGCGGTTTAATAGGTCTTGAGTTAGTGTATACGAAACAAATATACTTATTTTTGAAAGCAAGTCTCTTCTATGCACCGCAGGCAGAAATTTTGAAATAATTACACTAAAATGATATTTTTTTATGCGTACCAAATGTTGTTGACAAAAAAAAATTGCTTAAAATTAAACAAAATTGTAACAATATTTATTACTGGTAAAGCGCCGCAGGCGAAAATTTTGTCAAAAAATCAAAAAATTCTTTAAAAATTTTGATCTCTCCGGTTTTCTGTAAAATGTTTTTGAAAAAGTAGATTATGTTAGATGCCAAGAAGGGGTGGGTTGCGGTGGTGTATATAGATTTGTTGCCAAATCATTAATGCGTCGCAGATGAAAATTTTAAGCAAAATTATACTTAGAATGCCATTTATTACACGTTTAGAAAAATTGTATCAAATAATGACGTCATAGCACCGCAGGCAAAATTTTTAAAATTTAAGACATCAAACCAAACACACAAAAGTGGGGAGGTATAGATCTCCTTGTGGTGCCTGATAATGAATAATTTATTGTAGATTGGGTTGGACTTCCTGGGGGGGGGGGTTTAATCCCCAAAACGCCTACGCCACTGCCATCAATATTACCTCTATTGATTTTATTTGCTTGTTGAACTATTTTCAAATAAAGAATCGCTTAGGTAATCTGTGCTTACTTTTTAAACTGAGTTTAATTTTGCCGCTGTTGCACCAACAAATATTAACTTCCGGTTAACTAACACACGTTTAAATTCATATCTTGAAAACTTCACGTTTCAAAATATCAGCGGATATCAAAATTTTCATCTAACCAGATTTGTTATTGTTAACCCTTACTCTATTTTTTTATTATTTTGAGATTGTCATTTTCATTGAGATAAGACATAAAAAATAAAAATTAATGAAACTAGTGAAGAGCAACTATTAATAGACATTACTTTCTGCTCCAAAAAGATTATTGAAAACACGCAAATCAATAAAGTGAATTATATTGAAAGAGGTAACTTGGAATTAAATATAGCTCCCATCAACGCGATGTTTAAGGTTTAAACAGATGTAATGTGTATTTTAAAAAAATTTAAAATTGGCCTCCATATCCACCTTCATCGTCGGATAAAAAGATTCTTTGGGGAAAAATTACCTAAATCCGAAGTTGTGTTCTTAGTTTTAAAAATTTGAGAGGTCAAAACAAAATCTCTTCATTTTAAGATATATTACATTTATCCATTTCTAGATTTCTCGACTAATATTCATATCTTGATTAGGTACAAAATAAAGATGCGTTATTGCCTTAAATAAAAATGTATTTTATGTTTTAGTCCAAATCACCCTACTTATAATTCACTTAAATAATTTAAAATGTTAAAAAATACATAGGTATTGATTTAGTTTTGGAGACCTCTAACACTTATAAGGGCAACATATCCATTATTTTCATTTTGGAATATCAATTTGCAATTGGGGGGTGAAGGCACATTTTGTTATCAGTAGATATTATATGCAAAACACAAGCAACGATGAGAATTACTCTTCAATTTGTTTTACATGCATATATAAATATGTTGGTTGACTTGTACATTCGAAAAAAAAATACTAAAGTGATTAGTTTGCTCTATTTTGAACTTTGGCATTTTACCTTGGACTTAAATAAATTTGAGCACATCGAAATCATCATTCCACAAATCGTCTTATTTTTTTCTAAAGAAGACACTATTTATCATCTTTCAAATGGTAACAAAAAAAAAACAAACTTCAAAAAATAAAATCAAACGATCGAAATTGGGCGTTTAACTTAAAGATCCGTTAAGACCGCTTAAACTCCTGTTTAACACACCAGTCAGTGGTCTGATTTTCTAAACCATATGAAAACGGGGCATACGAGTACTTTTGTGTTCTAAATGCCAGATTTGTTATTGTTAACCCTTACTCTATTTTTTTATTATTTTGAGATTGTCATTTTGATTGAGATAAAACATAAAAAATAAAAATTAATGAAACTAGTGAAGAGCAACTATTAATAGACATTACTTTCTGCTCCAAAAAGATTATTGAAAACAAGCAAATCAATAAAGTGAATTATATTGAAAGAGGTAACCTGGAATTAAATATAGCTCCCATCAACGCGATGTTTAAGGTTTAAACAGATGTAATGTGTATTTTAAAAAAAATTAAAATTGGCCTCCATATCCACCTTCATCGTCGGATAAAAAGATTATTTGGGGAAAAATTACCTAAATCCGAAGTTGTGTTCTTAGTTTTAAAAATTTGAGAGGTCAAAACAAAATCTCTTCATTTTAAGATATATTACATTTATCCATTTCTAGATTTCTCGACTAATATTCAGATCTTGATTAGGTACAAAATAAAGATGCGTTATTGCCTTAAATAAAAATGTATTTTATGTTTTAGTCCAAATCACCCTACTTATAATTCACTTAAATAATTTAAAATGTTAAAAAATACATAGGTATTGATTTAGTTTTGGAGACCTCTACCACTTATAAGGGCAACATATCCATTATTTTCATTTTGGAATATCAATTTGCAATTGGGGGTGAAGGCACATTTTGTTATCAGTAGATATTATATGCAAAACAGCACAAGCAACGATGAGAATTACTCTTCAATTTGTTCTACATGCACATATAAATATGTTGGTTGACTTGAAAAAAAATACTAAAGTGATTAGTTTGCTCTGTTTTGCACTTTGGCATTTTACCTTGGACTTAAATAAATTTGAGCACATCGAAATCATCATTCCACAAATCGTCTTATTTTTTTCTAAAGAAGACACTATTTATCATCTTTCAAATGGTAACAAAAAAAACAAACTTCAAAAAATAAAATTAAACGATCGAAATTGGGCGTTTAACTTAAAGATCCGTTAAGACCGCTTAAACTCCTGTTAAACACACCAGTCAGTGGTCTGATTTTCTAAACCATATGAAAACGGGGCATACGAGTACTTTTGTACTTTTGAGGACGATGAACAGGTGCTATAGAAAGTTTTACAAGAAGGCTAATAAAAAAAACTACTCTCGAGGGGACTCGAACCCTCGACTTTTCCATTAACTTGGGTAAAGAAGCAAGCACCATACCTACAGCGCCATTCGGCGTTTTTAAAGGTAATTTGTTTTATAGGTATTTATAATTTGTCATAAACTACCGAAAATTTAAAAAAAGGCAGCTCAATCTTCTATGGAACAATTGTTGTGATAGACATTTTTTTTTAAATGCCAAACTAATTTTACTCAACCAAAAGCGGGAAGAAAAGGACAGCGCTATTTGACGACCTCTTAATAGTCTTGATTTTCTAACGATCGGTTCTGATCACGAAAGTAAAAACAAAAGTGGAATGATAATATCCTGTAAACGGAGTAACGTCCTAGTAACTTTTGTTTTGGTTCAAACAAGTGTGTGGCTAATAAAAAAAGCAGGCAAATATATATCATGTTTACAGGGGGACTTGAAACCCATCTAAAAATTATATAACTTTACTTTTTCTATTAACAAAAATTTAAAAAAATTAAATTTTAATATATTATGAAAAATCATGGTAAAAAATACCAATTACTGATTGTGGAAAAGACACACCAAAAACAAAAAAGAATGTCAAATCGATTCGATTGATGTGACTACGTTCTTTTAGGCTCATAACTGTCACCTGCATAAGGCGGTCATTTTTGTGAAATTTCTCAGGGGGTATTATCATTCCACTTTTGTTTTTACTTTCGTGGTTCTGATATATTCGAAGAACGAACGTGAACGTGATTCCATTTTTAAAACTCAATCAAATCGAGTCTTCCACCTCTTTATTTGTCACCGTATAAAAAAATAGGCCCGACTCGATTTAATCGAGTTCAAGAAATGGAATTTTGGCCAGCATATTGTATTTAGTGTCAAATAACCTTAGAAGTATTTATGTCCTTGTTCTACTTAGGTCGTAGTTACAATCTGGGGAATAGTTTTTATCAACACTGTACGGGAAATCAATTTAACTATGTCGACATGATTTTTTTGCAAAATTTTACGTCATTGAATTTATTTTCCATGGCAACGCGGAGACTTTATTTATATTTATCCACTGTGGGACACCAGAGATTTTTTAGCAACGGATCAAAAATTTGGGGTTAGGTTACTTATTTTGACTTTTCGCGTTCTGCGCCGCTAAAAAACCAAGTAAAATACTAAAATAAAAAAAAACATTTATTGCCCTACTACGTATTAAAGTAACTGGGTGTAATGATTAAGGTTGCATTTACAGGTGCATTTATAATTGAACTGGAAACACTCCCGCTAGCTGATACAGACAACAGGTTAACTTAAAAGCATGCAGATTTAAAAATCGGCTACTGGCGCTAGACGAAATAATCGTATTTTATTTTAAACAGGAGCGTCAATGACTAGCAAGAGTCTCTCCAACCTCTAAATGGAGCTTTACTGACCTGTTTTGTTAGTACTCAAGTATCCGTGTATTTTTGAAACAGAGGTTCTAAAATCTATCCTTTGCACTCCAAGATTTCACTAGTACAATTGCACATAACTATGCCGCAAAAATTTAAATTTCAAGAAAATGGTTGAATCAAAATAAAAACAAAATTATGTGGGGTTATGGGCGCCGAATGTTTCTACGCGAATTCCTAGTAATCCCAGCGAGCCAGTAAAGTACTCTTGGTTCTTTGATAGACTCGGGGTAATGCCCGTGCAGCGCTAGGCCTTTTTCAGCGAGCGACCGCACACGGAGTGGTTTCATATTTGTTTTAGAACAATGTTTTTGAAAACACATTTTTGAAAGATAAACATAACCGCGAATGGTTTTCTGTCAGAAAACGTAAAAATACTGTTCTGTCCCACTGCGGCCCGATTTGAAGTTTGTTGACAAAACACCTGCAGTTACCATGGAATCGTATAAATTCTGCGGACTATCGGTCAACACTTGAACTGCGTATGTCTCCCAAACACAAAGCATATACCTACGGACTTAGAGAAAACTCTTACTAAGGGCATCGCAAAAAACAAGTTACAGCACCTTAATCAATGTCCATCAATGTCATCGTCTTTTCGTTATTTTCATGTGGTTTTTTTTGTTGAAGTTTTTTAGTTTTGTGTGTTTTTGGCCTTTTTTAAACTGTTACAGTAATTTCTTTGATTTTTGTAATAAGTACAATTGAAAAACTATGCCGAAGTGTTGTGTCCCAGTGATCCTCTGCTTGATCGGTTTCCACACCCTAGAGATCAAGCTCGCCAAAGACAATGGTTTATCATCTGAAACGCTTTATAGGTTTAGAGTATGCACCCGACATTTTAAACCAGAAAACTATTCAAAAAAAACTGTGGACGGAGCCTTCTAATTCGGCATGTAATTCCATCCTTGCATTTACCGCCAGAGTCTTAATTTAAGTTTAATGGTAAGTACCCGGCAAGAGTTCTACATACCAGAGGAAAAACAGCATATTCAATAATAGAGTCAATAGACCACTAATTTATCGTCACCTTATTTGCTTACCGTAATTGAGATGCTAAAAAGAGTTTTAAAACCACAAACATAAATTACCGTAACCGTATTTTTTTGCCCACATACAAACTGCCAATGTAAATAGAATAGAAAAGAAAACAACAATTCCTGTTTTTGCAAATTCACTTTCACAAAAAAATTCAAAACCTATAACTAAACAAAAAAAACGAATTATCATTTACCAGCTGCAGCTTTTGCTCAGAAATAAATCTGGTTGGTTAGAAAAAATAACCAAGCGGGCCTCGTTAAGCCTCCGTAAGTAACGTATTTTGGTTCGGTTATTTTTGGATACGGGAGAAAAATAACCGATTTTGCTTAGTATCACCAATTTTGATGTTAATAGACACACGGTAATACGGTAAACAAATAAGGTGACCTATAGCCTATTTGTTAATTAGGTACATTTTTTTAGCCCATTCCGTTCAAAAATGCTTATGGGTAACCAGTTACGCCAAATTTTTTGAAAAAGAAGAAAACTCGCAAGTCTTAAAAGAAACTGCTGCTATTGAGGCCGGCATGCGAAACAGAATAAATAGTTTATTAATAAATACAATAGTTTCGATATGTATACTATTATATCTTCTTAAAAGAATAATATAATATATTAAATACGACGCATTTGGTTTATTTCTTAAATTTATAGTCTTTAGACAAAGTATCAACAATACTTTGGAAAACAAAATTAATTATTGATGAATTAGGTTTTCCAAAATAATGTTATTTCTAATGAACTGAAATACTTTAAAAAATACCCGAATTCAAATTTCCCGGCGCTGGCGCCGCTACCCTAATTTAAGCTTCGGGACCGAGTCACTTGAGGCGCAACAGTAGCAAAAAACTTATAACAGGGCCCTAAGTTGTCAGATCGCCTTCTATACCCTTTAACTCCCGCCCGTCTGTTATGACCAGCGCCATCTTATAGCATTGAAAACTATGAAAAAAAAATGCAGGGTATTTTTCACTGTACTAAATATAGTACATTAGGCAACAAAGGTTTTAGCTTAAGAATCAAAGATGGAGGCAAAATTTTATTTTAACCATAATTTTTTTCATAAACTGTGCGACAAATAGGGTATAAATGACAGGACTTAAGTGCTTTTCTAAATCTTTCAGCTTGGGTTACAAACGTTTTGTTGCAAAACCGTGACAAGACATGCAGTATAGAAAGTCTAACTTTTTTTCAGGCCTACTAAGGTATACTATATTCAGTCATCATAATTATAAGGAAAATTCAGCTTTATCCGAATGAAAATATTAGTTTGAGAAAATAACATTTATTCGTTTGCCTTTATAATTCCTATAAATTTATTGTTTATTCTAAATTAAAAATGCATTATCATTAGATCCGAAAAATAAACAAGGGAAGGAATTATAAGGAATTTCAGGTGATTTTTAAAACAACTATGGGCGGATGTTTTTATATACTAAATGATAATAAAATTATTATTTTAAGTTACGAAATATTCAGTTTCAAGTAATATGCCAATTCATGAGCTCTTAGTCTGCCACAAATATATTTTTGTTCAATTTTTTGACATCTGAAAATTAAAACACAAAACCCAAACTTTTTATGATATCATTTGTTGTCAAATTGGATTGTTAATTGTTACCGAGGGCAGTTGCACAAGGGCATCAAAATTGCCGAAAATTTTTGTGTGTTTTCTGTACTGCCGTAGTTTTGGGTCGAACGTGGTAAGTCGCAGAGGGTTGGCCCCACCAATATGATAAGTGTAAATGAAATGATTTTCAGCTTTTTGGACAGTTTTTATTAAGTCACTAAATCAATAGCGAACGTTTCGATACCATCCGTGTCATTATCAAGGCTGGAAAACACAAAGAATGAGAATTAATTTTCAAGCATTTTAAAGAAAGATGCAAAAAACACTAAAACAAACACACATTATAAACAAAATAACACACCATCACAAATTAGCTTTAATAAAATGAATTAGGACCTACCCAGATTATTATTATGATAAGTACACCAAAATGTGTCCCCCTCAATAAACAAATTGACGTGTCTTATACATCAATGTAAACAAGTCTATACAAAAGGACTAAAGTAAAAATTATAAATAAAAATAAAATATTTGTCAGGGTTTATATTGTACGCAAAAGGTGCTCCATGCACTCTTTAACTTTTAAAGGAAAAAATGGGTACATAAGATGCAAACATACAACCCTCTTTTAAATTTTATCCTTTTAGATGGAACTGTAAAAAGCCTTTAATGTTGTTTCGGAACGATCGCCGGAAGTTAAGAAGGAAAACTCGGAAAATCGAAATACCCTTGGAAAAGTGGTTTGGCTATTGAAAAGAAAATGCCTACATGTTTGTTTAGTCTAAGAATGTTCGATCAACAAAAAATTTGTTGTTTTATGTATATCGTGAAAGCTCATCAACGATCCCAACATATTTGTTTATGGAGCCGCCCGCTTATAAAATATCCCAAATAAAAAAAATAATGTTACATACTACTACTACTTGAAGTTTACTCTCATATATTTTTTTATTAATTCGTGATTGCAAACCCAATCACAAAAATACAAAAAATAATTACAATCGTTAAGAAAAGTGCGATAATATCAGAAAAATCTCCAAAACACTGCGAAATCCCGTAAAATTGCTTAAGAAAATTTTGCGAAAAAATCGAAAAAAAAGCATTAAATGCGAAACCGCGTCACAAATTTACCCTACTACTTCCTTGATTATTAGTGTTGTTCGCGTATTAGAGTCGTAAACAGAGCTTTCACTTTCATTTGGCGTGCTACCTTATAAAAATTTCCATTGGGTAAGTAGTAAAGTAGTAAAAAACATGATGGTTTTTGGTCGTGCTCAAAACGAGGCTCAAAACGCCCGACGACCAACGCGTTTTGACACTGTTGACGATTGAACAAAAGCTCATGCAAAAGATCTGAAATTTTTTGCGCGAACATTTTTGTGAGCTTTTCTTCGAACATTTTGTTTGGGTAAATCTTCGAGCAAATTTTTGCTATTTATTTTGCAAACATATTTTTAAAGATGAGAATAAATATAATTTCACATCAGTGATTAGTGAACTTTTAAAAAAATGGAACACCAACTTTTATTTTAAATTTTTATCAAAAAAATCCGACGGCAAGCAAAACATTATTATTGGTCACATGAAATGTTAATAATTTACCATGAAACATTTCATTCTTTTCTCTCACTTTTTGGGTTTTCTTTTTAAAATGCAGATGGATATGTTTAGGGAACTGTTCTGGAGATTATTTATTTTTTCAGGACCCTGGGGGGGGGGAGGTTTAAAACAGTCGGAACGCAGCGCTGTCAAACGCTGCCTAAACCAATTTAACTCTACTTTTTAATTATTTTTTAACTACCGAAAATATTATATAAAAATTTTGTTGGTTGTTATTTCATTAAAAATCCGGAAAAATTAGGCATCCCGAATTGGGTCGGGTTCGGTATATTTATTAGTTTCGTTTAGGTGCTATATAACGTCATTGATGGTATTTACTTTTAAGCAATTTTGGTAAAAATATATAAAAAATACAATTTAAAATCTATATATTTTAAGGAAAGTCATCCGCTAAAAAGATGTGTTTTAAAATCTATATATGCTACGTTTTCATGGGAATTGAGTTCGTTCTGAAAACGATTTCAATCCGATACCGTCCATGAAAACGCCTGTATTCAAATCGATTTCAATCTAGATCCGACCGTGAAAATTTTTAGGTTTGGATCAAGATCGTATTGAGATCGAAATACCGATTGGTGGAGTGTATAGAAAAAAGAAGATTAATAACATAACCTTACTTAAATAAGTAAAGATTTGTTTTTTTAAAGAGTTTAAAAAAATTAATTATGGAAAATAAAAGAAATATTTGCCTCGAAAGTGTATGTGCTATGCACATATAACAGTCCAGCATTTCTTTCTTCACTTCCACTTGCAAACAGCGTAGTAATTAAAATTTTAAAAAAATGTGTGGCAAGGGCCAACATCATCTTTTCAATAAAATATATTTAAAAAAAAAAGTACCAAAACTCAAAAATTAATATTTGACAACTAATATGTCAGCTGCCAAATATCAAAATTTGAAAACCGTTTTCAAATCGATTCAAAATCGATTTGAAAACCTGTCATGAAAACTCATAAAAAAAGTTTTCAAAACATAGCAATATTTTACGGAAACTGGTCCGTTCAAAAAAAATTGTTTTTACGTTGTTGGGTTACAAAGGTCAGTAATTCGGAAGTGAAACGTTGGATCATATTTGGCTAACATGAAATATGAATTATTTTGGATGTACAGGGTGATTCACCATATTTTTCACCCCACCACCACAAAACTTACTTTTTTTGTTACCGATCAAACTTCTCTGTGCGCAATTTCGCCAAGGTAATTTTACAAAATTTCACAGCTTTTTTAGTAATTTAACAATATTTCACGTTTTTTTCTGATGATTTCCCATTTTTCTTAAAGTTTTCCAATGCAATATTAAAAGAATTAATCGAAAATCTGGAAAAAAATTTCTTGCTTCTAAATTGAAAGATGTTCCGCTCTAGATTCAACTTATTGTTTTTAAAATTAAAAATCGCCAAAAACTTCAATGTTTAAAAAATCGGAAACGCAAGTTCTAGACTGAGAATTTTTTTAGTAAAGTTGTTTTGGGCGCCTATGTTGCCAAACAACCTTGCTGGAACAGCAAAGTTTCTGCTACAACAGCAGAGTTTCTAGCTAGAACTCGGATAGGAAAATAATGTTTAGTAGCCATAGTCAAAAAAATAGTTACACCCGCAAACAAATTTAGTAACCTAACATTCTAGCAAAAAGCTTTGCTGTCCGTGCTAAGAACGTTGCTGTCTCAGCAAAATATTTTGGCTAAATAGGCGCCAGCAAAGTTGAAAATTTTTCAGTGTACGCATCAATAAAATAAAACAAAATAAACAAATTAAAGCGTAGCCCTTTCTTTACGGAAAGATTTGTTCTAAAACTTTCATAAAAAAAAACTGCGTTGACTTTTGTCTGTTGTCATGTAAAATTTGACCAAAACCCACTCTCACTACTCTACGGTTTTTCCTTCTCCGAACCCTTACATTTTATAGTCAATTATTAAGTGCCATCAATTGTTATTTTCTTTATTCTATCTAGTTTTTTTTTGACAATACAAAAGTTTAGTGACATATTCCCTATAAAAATCAGATCTGTTGCTTACGAGGTAACATCTGAATTTCGGAATCAAATCATTTTCCGTCGGAAAGCACTTGATTAAAAATACCTTGTTTTAAAACTTAAAATTTAATTTTTAGTTTAATGAATTCCGATAAAAATATATATTTCGAATTTTTAAGAAATTTCTATACATTTCTTGAAACAAATTCTCTCCAAAATTTCCGTAAGCTTTTTTATGCGAGCTTTTGCTCGAACTTTTCTTTGAACATTTTGCTCATGAGGCTCGCGTAAATGTTTGTCGGCATTTCAACATCAAAAGAAAGCTCGACTGTGTCATTGCGCCTTTATACGGTTAAGGGCTACCGTGAAACGCCGCAAACCTACGGACGGTTAACGTAAGAATTTTGACGTACGTAGGACATGCAGATTTATGTTTTGGCGAGCTTTCATTAAATTCCGCGCCTTTTTTCGACAAGGTGGCGTTGCCTGTTTTTCTTTTTGAGCGCTCTTTCATAAATAATTAAATAGGTATACCTACTTTAAAACAAATCTAAATAAAAGCAATAAATTTAGGGATTTGCGGACAACTGGTCGTAAATTTAAAGTCGCAAGCAGTTGCGACGTCCCCAGTACCGTCGCAGATCCACTTCGTCCTTCCTCGCAAACAATTGTGTCGCTGATCCTCCCCGTCGCATAGGAAATTGCGACGTCCCCTCTACCGTCGCAAACCATTTCGTCGCAGATCCATTTCGCCGCAAACAATTGGGTCGCGGATCCTCTCCGTCGCATATTACATTTCGAAGTGCACACTAGCATCGCAGACAATTTCCGCAAATCCACAACGTCGCAAATATATTCCGTTGCATACAACAAAATAGCGTATTAAATTTTCAGAAGCTTACGGAACCAGTGGAGAATTTGGGGTGCTGGGTGGGGGAAATATAAAAAGAAACTAGTAAAAACCACTAAACTAATCTAACCAACCTGACCTAACCAAACCAACCTAATCTAACCATCCTAACCTAATCTAAAAAGCCTAACCAAACCAACCTAACCAAACCAACCTAGCTAACCCACTACAAACGTACCTGTGATCCTCTCATCATTTGAATTAATTTACATACACAATGCTTATGAGCCCGTCGCAATGTCCTATGCGACGGAATGTATTCGCGACGTTGTGGATTTGCGACGAAATTGCCTGCGACGCTAGTGGGCACGTCGCAATGTCATATGCGATGGAGAGGATCCGCGATCCAATTGTTTGCGACGAAATGGTTGGCCACGTCGCAATGTCTTCTGCGGCGAAATGAATCCGCGGCGCAAATGTTTGCGACATTTTGGGTCTGCGACGAAAGTGTCTGCGTAGTGGGGGCGTCGCAACTGTTTGCGACTTTAAATTTACGAACAGTTGTCCGCAAACCAAATTTAGGTCCTTTTTATACTATGCTTTCCCGGAACATAATTTAAAATAAAAATAAAAACTTGTAGCAAAAAGGCTATTTTGAACTGTCAAATAGTGTTAAAGTTATCGGGCTGTAAATTGGCACGACCAAAAACTATCTATCATATCAAAAATATTCGTAAACCAAAAACTAAATAGGCCACAATTTCTTCAATCCTGGACATAAATTTACATAAATGGGTCGTTCTTGAAAAAAGGTAACATTGCATGTAATTGGTTTGTAAATTTAAAACCACTTATCCTTTTGAAAACAAAGTAGGAGGATAGTTAGTGTACTCAAAGGCTAACATTATCCAGCAGTAATGAACTCTCCTCGGAACTCTCCAAGAAATGTCTCCATGGAAGAAAAGTTGTTCACACCATGTGACATGTCACGTCGTGTGATCTGTAATTTTCAAAGTCAATAGATTCAAATATAACAGAAAAAGACTTTAGGATCATAAAATTTATTTAGATAATGATTTAGATACAAAAAAACTCAAGAATTTAAATCCTAAAAAAAATTCCTTGATATAAGTTTTTTGTCTTCATCAAAAAACAAAAAAAAACACGTGTAATTGATTTTGGTGGCACTCGTGTGATCACATGCAGTCACATATTTTTTTTTAATCTGGCATTACTGCGTACAACATCCAACTCATTTACCTGAAAATAGAGAAGCAAGGAAGACACAGTTTAGGAGTGAACCTGAAATGTGTTACATAATTCAGTTTTTGTGAAATTTTGGTGGTTTTAAAACAGTATTAACGTTTTGGACGCGATGAATGTCACACGCTATTTATATAACGAATAAATAGTAAGATATCTACAGAAAAGATTTGTGGCGTAGAGGGCAAAGGGTGAGGGAATAAATAGGAAAAAAGTTTTTCCTCGACCAGGATTTGAACCCGGGACCTCTTTATTTTGTAAGATAATTCCTTTCAAAAATGTGATTTAAGTATGAAAAGTAGGCATTTTACTAACATTAAAATACAAAAGTAGTAACTTGTTATTTAGACATTTTGCTAAATATGTCAGTAGTGTGATCTTTCAGAATATTTTCTTGATAAAACCTGTGAAATTTTTCGCTTTTAATTAAAAAAACTCAATAGTTTAAAAAAAAAAATGGGAAGAACTAGAAAGTCTTTGGCAAAAGCACCAGAAACGAAAAAGGAAATAGACAAAAGAGAGAAAAGAAGACATCAAGTAAGGGCACATTATATACAGGGTGGATTCTTTAAACGGATAGGTGCTTCTAGCGGGTTAGAATTTGTTTGAATAAAAAAATCCAAAAACACGTCAACTGAGATTTTTAATTCCCGTTAATCGTGCTATTTTGGATTTTGTCTATGTCATTTAGTTTACGAGGTATGGCAATTTTTTCTTCGTTTTTAGATCTTTTTCTGGGAACGTTCGGCATACTTTTTAGGGCTGTGACTTTCAGGACCTACGGGGATCTAGAAAGGATGTACCCTGAACGTTAAATTAGAACTGTTTTTAGACCTTTTTCTTGGAACGTTCTAGGGATGTATCTTTCAGGTCTGTGGCTTTCGCGACCTATGGGGATCTAAAAAGGATGTAATCTGAACGTTTAATTGGAACTGTTTTAAGACCTTTTTCTTGCAACGTTCCAGGGACGTACTTTTTAGGGCTGTGACTTTCGCGACCCATGGGGATCTAAAAAGGACGTTCCCTGAACGTTCATTTGAAACTGTTTTTAGACCTTCTTCTTGGGACGTTCCAGGGTCGTACTTTTTAGGTCTGGGACGTTCGCGACCTATGGAGACCTAAAAAGGACGTCCCCGGGACGTCATGTGTTATTAGGGTGTATTTTAATTTTCTGAAATAAACGAAGTCACACACACACACAAGGTGACTAAAATTTCTAAAATGAAACGAAAATAGCAAATAAAAATAAATTTAATAGCGCCGCAAGCGAAAGTTCTGATAATTCCAGCGGCAGAGTACTATTTTTGATATTTTTAGGCTTGAATGTGCGTTGATATATTAGTAAGTATCGTTTATACAAGGCATAGTCTGAGTCTTTGGTTTAATTTTTGTTACAGTCTTAATCATAAAAAAGTTATAACCACTGTTTCTTATAAAAATGTTTCAATTCAACTTTTATAACTAAAATTACGACTATTACTATAACAAATATAAGTGCGCATGCGCGAGTCCAAATTTTAAGTATGGAGCTATGTTGACAAGAATGAAATCAATAATTTCAAAAATTTTATACAAACAAATTAAAAGCAAAAAACAGGTAGCTAAGGGTTTTGTATTTGTAGGTTCCAAAATAAACAATTGATTCTATTAAACCTTATTTTCTTAAAAAATAAAAACTACAAAAAATAAAAGTAAATAAAACAAAACATCAAAAAAGTGAGGTTAAATGCACTTTCTTAGTGATTGTTATGACTATAACAAAGGCAAGTATGAACAGTGAGCAATTTTTAAGACTAAAACTATAAGTAACACTATAACGAAACCAAATACTAATCAAGTGACTAAGCCTATGCCTTGTATGAACGATCCTTATGTTAAGGAATGAAATCAACATTTTTAAAAATTTTATACAGGCAAATTAAAAGTAAAAAATTAGTTGCTAAGTGTTCTCTAGGTTCCAAAAAAAATTGACTGATGTTGCTATTTAAACCTTATTTTCTTTAAAAAAAAATACAAAAAATAACAGTAAATAAAACAAATCAAAAAAGTGAGGTTAAATGCACTTGCTTAGTGATTGTTATGACTATAAAAAAAAGTATGAACAGTGAGCAATTTTTAAGACTAAAACTATAGCTAACACTATAACAAAATCAAGAACAAAACCAAATATAGGTAACAAAGACAAGTATGAACAGTGGGCAATTTTTAAGGGCTGTAACTAACACTATAACAAAACCGAGAACAAAACCAAATATATAGGTAGGTACTGATCAAGTGAGTTGTATACGTATATGAACAATCCTTAAGCCTATGTCTCGTATGAACTATCCTTTATTTGCCTTAACTTATTGAAATGGGTACTGTATACTCAAAAGAGTATAAATGCCATAAATGGTATAATCGGCCGGGACATTTTAGATAAATTTTAAAAAAGACGCAACCGTGAAAAATTATTGGTAACTTTAAAGCTCTTGTATAAGTGAAACTTTCAGTAGTGTTTTATATAACTTAACCAATAAATAGTTTTTAGCCCACTACTCTGGGATTACCTCATGAAATACCTCCAGGGTAAAAAAATCACAATTTAAAATAAAACTTACCCAAATCTAGGTTCCGTAAAGTTCCATTACTTCAAAACCAATTCAAACAGCACCTCACAAATGCGCACTGTCAAAAATACACAATTACACCTGATTTTCTGCCCAAAACACACTAAAATTCACAAGTTTTCGTGAAAAAATTGCACGTGCACAAGTTTTTTAAACACAAAATATTTTGTTTTTATCGCGTGAATATATGAGCTCGATTTCAGTCAGAGCGCGTACAAACCCTAACTCGACTACAACCGGAGTGCGAATGAAAGCTCGGCATCGCTCAAAAGATCACGGAGTGAGAGCTTTGAGATAGGAACTTGTTTTTCGGCTGCTCTGTTTCCTTGGTAGGGGTAATACGCCCTTAGAAAAACTAAAAGCAGCAGCCTTATTAGTTGAAAATAGGAGGATGAGATAGGTAGAAAAGAACATACCTATTTTAATTATAAAATTATTTTATAGATAGGTATATTACTACCACAGTAACCACCCCGCCCGTTATAAATTATAGTAAAGCATATGTACGCAGTTACCTAAAAATTGAACGAGTTAGATGAGGTTTTTAGGTTTCATGAATGACATGACATTCCACGTTTAAAATGTTGTTGACAAAAATTCTTAAACTAATACGGTGGGATTTACTAAAAAGGTTTAGTCTATTTTAGAACGGTCCTAAGTTTAAGTGAAATTTTTGGTTTTAAGAATTTTAAACCAACTCTCCTTGAATTTTGGACATAGTTTGATTTATAAGAAGAATTTTAGTAAATTTGTTTATTGAATAATCATCTTAACACAATCCTTTGTGGGATTTAAGAGGAAATTTTCAATTTAGAAGAGAAGAAAATTAAAAAATTTAAACCCACGCGGGGTGTAAATAGGAAACACTGTAGAATAAATCAACATTGGGCCTATATGTCACTCTAATTAAAACTTACCCTTGTTAATTAATTTTTCCAATTAGTAGTTGATGTCACACAACGATTTAAATGAGTAATAATAAAATAAGGAGTATATTAATTTTGTATTTATTTAAAAGGTGTTTTTATTTATGAAACGTACGTAAGTTTCTTTTACATTTCTGTCACTGTCGAAATGTCAGTTTAAAAATATTTTTTTTACTTTCAGTTTGTAAATAAATTAGTATAGTTATTTTGGGTTTTTTTGTTTGGTATATTTTTCGTGCATAATCATTAACCTTCACTTATGTTTGTTTTGCCTCGTAGTGCCCTCATAAATATATTTTTTGTGCTGAAAACGGGTTCAAAATATGGCGTTTTTCTGGACAAAATAGGAGGTGTTTTATTGGGTAATGAAGAACTTGGGATATTAAATAAGGTAAATTAATCCTTGTAAAAACGGTTACTTAGGGAAATTATAAACGAACTTATTACCAAATGCCACAAAACAATCCCTTCTGGGGGCTATAAATTTAAACCCCCCCCTGAGGTGGTCTAAAAAATTACCAACTTTATAACCTCAAACACAAATAATGAAGGTATTATGTGCCAAATTTTTGGCGTATTCACCATTTGCCATTTTGAAACCTGTGAAAAAAAATTAGTTTTAGGGCATTTTCTTCAGCAGTTTTTCAGTGGTATTTTGCAATAACAATACAAAATAATTTTTAACTTTGTGTCTTTTCTGTATGGGTAAGTGTTTTTTGAAAATTGGTTTTAAAATTTAGTACCCCCCACAGGTGTAAATATTTAGACCTGTGGGGGGGTACTATTTTAGATCTTAGTAAATCTCACTGATAAAGATTTTAACAGTCACTAAATTTTTTTTCTATGAGATATTTAAAAAAAAACTGGGTTGGGTCAGTTTGAAGCTCTCAACTTTAGATTTCTTGCGAAAATCATGGCAAAAAAATAAACATGGCATTTTTTAAATATTTTAAATGTGGTGGTACCTATAAGCAGAAATTGTTCCAAAAATCCACGTTTTTGTTTGGTTGGGTAAGATGCCAAGAGATGCTGGCTTGGATTGCAGGATCTATACTCAATTCTAGATTAGTTGCTAAAATCATGTCACAAATACGCCGCCGCCGCACAGAGGGCGAAATGATAAAACTGGGAGGACAAAAATCCTAAAATGAAACTTTAAATAAAGTATTTTTTTGTATTATTTTTTTAAATACTTTACCCTGTTGTTCAACAATTATATTATTATTTTCATGGTCGGCCATGGCGAGACGAAAAAGAAGCGCAAACTTGCAAGTCAAATTAAATTGCATCAATGAGTCGTTTTTTTTTCTGCAAAGTTCTATAAAGTTTGATATTTTCTTATGGATTTCCAGTACAAAAATTAACTGTAATGTGATGGTCGGGAGATATAGAGGTGTATGATGGTTAATTTAACATAATCTTAACATTTAATTTATTTCAATTAACTCATTTTTTGGGACTTTTAAAAAATGCTACAAAGTAAGAAGGCATCTTTTATATTGTTAAACTTTAGAAGGCATTAAAAAAAAGGTAAAAAAAGGTATTTTTCATTTTTTGTAAAATCAAAGCCGACATTCTCTTCTTTAACGCACCATATTACATAATCACATATTGTACTAGAAAATTTCAGAACTAAAAAAATCGTTTTTTTGTTACAAGGTCTATCAAATTTCAGTTAAGTTTTGCTAGCTTATTTATAAAAGATTTGTTCATAATTTCATAATAAATTGGAGGCTATAAAAGTTTATACAAGGTGTCTGAGCTTTCTGAGATTATTGGTTTGTAGCTTTATTATTCACCCTTGATCAAACAACTAAAAACAAAGTTCGTAGGCGAAAAATTAGCGCCTATTTTTGTCTTCTTAAAATTTATACTTTTTATAAACCTTCCCCGTGGCAGGCTTTTTATTATTGGTTCTAGAAAGCTGAGATAAAAAGAGTTTTGTCATAAGAGTACTTTGTCCATGGCAAATGATATTGTTAAAAACATATTTTTTTAGAATATGAAAAATTTGGAAATATATAGGGTGCTCAATTTAAAAAATCATGTAAATCAAGTTTCCTTATAAACTAATCACGTCATTTTTGTCGGACGTTAAGGGACATGGAAAAAGTACTCTTATATCTCGAATGCTTTTTATTTCACCTTCCTAAATCCAAAAATTAAAAACTTTGCCACAAACGAGGTTTATAAAAATTCAGTTAATTATTATTAAATTTCACTAGATAATTAAATTATTAAAAAAAATACTTTTGACGTTACTTAATTGATGGGTAAAGCAAATACTATACCATTACTAGAAACAGTGCACAACCATTCAACTAATTGTGTTTAATTTATGCTCTAACTAGCTAAATATCCGCTTTTTTTACTCCTACCAACTTACCCTTCCACCCACCCCCTTGGTTCCCTTACCTTCCACCTATCTACATATCAACACACAATCTTTCCCATTTATAACATTAGTATGGTAGTAGGATTGGTTTTTTCTTTAATTTATATTAGAACTTGTTTACTTGAATTGAAAATAACATAATTACCCTATCAAATCTGAACATAAACTTCAGAATATTTTTGTCCTCCCAGAAATTAACTTTCGCCCACTGTGCGCCGCAAAAACTGCTTAAAATTAGACCTAAATTGTAACAATCAATTTGACGTTATAGCGCCGCAAAAAGCTACAAATTTTGTCTTTTTCTGTTTTTTTTTTAATTTAAGAAAATGCGAAGCGGGCCAGCTACAAAGCGGGAGCAATAGCCGTCCCACCCCTCTTTTCAGGGACCGTTACTAAATTTTGGAACTTTTTACAACTATTTAAAGTGTCTAAAATAGCCGGCCTTCTTAGCACTAGTGCAGCCTACCGCACGGAAGATACTGGGTTGGAATCCCTGCTACATACGGAAAAAAAAAAATTCTACAAATGAGTATTTCAGTATGCTCAAAACTGCATCATTGAAATGAAAATCTAGAATTTTATTTTAAACATATTATTTTAAAATAAACATATTGTTATACTTAAATACAAAATTTAAATTTTCTCAAATGTTTTCTTTAATCCAAGTAGAATATATGGGTTTAAAAATTTTATAATTTTTGATTTGAAGCCTAAGATCTTCATTTGGAAATTTACCGAAAACATTAAATTAAAACGGCACCAAGTTTATTATGAAACTCCGTTTATTTTCATTTTAAGTGCATATCTTTAAATTAGGTAAAAAAGTATTTTTTATTTTAAAACATTGCAAATTTTGACATGAGACTATTGTAATTTTAATATTAACATAAATTTTGTTGTTTAAGTTCAAAATAAGTATTTAAAATACTAAAATTAATTATAACCTTCAGATGCTTAATTTAAGAAAATTCTTGTCGTTTTATTCTTAAAATGAATATCTCAAACGTTCGGGGGTCCGAGGTGGGAAGTAAGAGCCTGTCAGTCTTTTATTGCATGTGTTACAGGCCGGCGCATACAGGCGAATTTCGAGGAAAAGTTCGTAAAAAATCAGAAATTCGGAATTGAAAATTATTATTTATTAATATTCTCTAATTTACTTTAAAGTTGGCCTTGTCTGTTAAATATTTCGTGAATTGAGGGTTTCGTTTTTCGCAAATTCATGTCAAAGTCATGGAGTCTATTGCTGGTGGTAAGTAGAATCTCAAAAATTTTGTTGAATTGAAATACCCACAGAACTTTTTTAATTTTGATTTTTTAAAACTTTACAGTCTCGTAGAAAATAAAAATAGGAATTTTTCGTACTTTTCTAACCATAAAGGACATTTCCCCGCATTACTCCATTTTTTAAATATGTAGTTTTGGCAAGACCGCAAATTACCGCAGGCACTAAAGGTTGGATTATTTCAAGGAGATTTTAGATAAAAGTTCTAAGGTAATTAGATCGTAGGGTAATGCGGGGAAATGTACTTTATGGCTAGAAAAGGAAAAAAAAATCCTATTTTTATTTTTTACGAGACTGAATAGTTTAAAAAAATTAAAATTAAAAAAGTTCTGTGGATATTTCAATTCAATATAGTAGTTTTTTTATACCTTCATCAAAAACCTGATTTTAATAACTGTCTGCAGATAACTAAAACATGACCTTTTTGGTTACCGATGCAAAAAACTTTTTTGGTCACGGGTCCAAAAAAATATTTCTGTCCGTTTTTTACCAAAAATTAAAGAGAAATAGCGGAAACTAGTAATATGGAAAAAATCTAATTATTCTTGCCCAAAAATTAAGTTATCTCCGCCAGTTTTCATCAAGTATTTGCGAAAAAATAATTGAAAAAAATCGTCAAAATATCAAACTGTCAAAGATGTCGCAAGAATGAAGGTCACCGAGTAAAAATAGCATATCGCTATGGCAGCCTTGATTTATAGTATAAAGATGGTGTGTTGCGAGAAGTGCTCTTCTTTCTAAAGGTATTAAAAAAAATAGTGTTAACAACTCGCAGCTAAAATGTGCTTTTTTTTACTCGCGTTTTTAAATACCTCTCTACGCTCGTTATTTAAACCAACGCTTGTAAAAAAAGCACTATTTTACAAGCGTTAATTTAAATAACGAGCGCAGCGAGATATTTACAAACGCGAGTAAAAAAACATAGTTTAGTCGCGAGTTGTTAATACTATTTTTTTTAATACCTTTATCACAAAATCCAAAAAAAACAGGAAAATACTTTTAAAAACCTAGAACGAAGAGCACTTCTCGCAACACACCATCTTTACACTATAAATCAATGCCGCTGTTAAATGAAATAAGAATGATTTCCCTAGCGATGAGCCTTTTTACTGGGTGACGTTCATTGTTGCGACATTTTAATCTTTGATAGTTTGATATTTGGACGATGTTTTTAAATGATTTTTTCGTAAATACTTGGTGAAAACTGGCGAAAATTGCTTAGCTTTTAGGCAAGAATAATCAGATTATTTCAATATTACTATTTCAGCTATTTCTCATTAATTTTGGGTAAAAAACGGACAGAAATATTTTTTTTCACACGTGATCAAAAATACTAGTTTTAACAACTGGTGGCTAAAATAGTGTTTTTTTTACAAGCGTTGGTTTAAATAACGAGCGCAGCGAGGAATTTAAATAAACTCTCCTTGAAATAATCGAACCTTTAGTTCCTGCGGTCTTTCCGGTATTTCTCTTTAATTTTGGGTAAAAAATTAACAGAAATCTTTTTTTGCAACCGTGATAAAAAAAGTATTTTTGCATCGGTAACTAAAAAGCCATGCTTTAGTTATCTGCAGACAGTAAAGTTACTAAAATCATGTTTTTGATGAAGGTATTAAAAAAAATTTTAAGATTCTACTTACCACCAGCAATCCGAACACTCAATTCAGGAAATATTTAACACATTTTATTAACACTTAAAAGTCTCATCAATGGTCAACTTTAAACTAAAATATTTTTCAGAGGGACGAGAATATTAAAAAAAGGGTGATGGTTTATTACTTGGGGGTAATAAAATTATAATTGGTTTTTCCAATAATTTTGAATTCGGAATTTCTGATTTTTTACCAGCTTTTCTTCGAAATTCGCCTGTGTGCGGCGCGGCGGTTAGTGCAGTTAGTTAGGTATATACATATACTATGTTTTAATCTGTGTTTTGTTTAGTTGATTCTTAGTTTATAAGTTAAACTAAAACTTTGGTATTAATCATTCGAAATTTAAAATTAAAGTTTTTTGAAAGCGAAAGATTCGCTTTATGTCAAAACTGATACTTCTTTGAAATTAAGGAGGAGGACAGTTTTGAAAAATTGAGAAGTTCGCTAAATAGCCTTATTCTCTTAACGTATACGTTATTAAACTGGTTAAAAAGTAAGAAAGTTTTAGAATGTTACGTTTGATGCTTTTTGTGTGGTAAAGACTGTCTCGCTATAAGTCATTTTCTTTTTGACGGAATGCAGTTTTGTCAAGCATGATCAGGATATAAAGATTTTAAGCCTTTTGGCAAGCTAAAAATGTTATGCGCCCAATGTCCAAAATGACACTTACTTAAAATTCAAGACGTCGAATAGAAGATGACTTATAATGGGACAGTCTTACCACACAAGGAGCATCGTAACACTGCAGAACTTGCTTATTTCTTAACCGATTTAAATAAAGGAAACGTGTTTACACGTTAAAAGAATAAGGCTATTTAGCTAACACCTTAATTTTTTTTACAGTGGTGCACACATTGTTTTTTCAGGAAGGGTTAAAATTATCCACTTTTTAAATCTGTTCGCACTCTTAAATTTTAAATAAATGTCAGTTTTGACATCGAGGGTATATAGTTTAAAGTTTCTCCTTTTTAAAATAATTTAAATCTAAAATTTCCGATACTTGACTAATATATAAAGTTAGAAATTTTTTGGAATACCTTAATTGCTTTATAATATATATAAAGGATGTTATATAAAAAAAAAACCTTGCACACGTTGATTCTGCTTTGAAATACCTAACTAAAAAACACCAAAAACTATTTGGAAAAAACGGAAAAACCTTTTTTAAACGGTCGCTTAAAGGGTCAAACGCAAGATTTGATGTTTTTATGTAGATATTACCTTGTTGAAAGTTCCATGTTTGAAATTAAAATAATTTTAATAAGCCTTGTGTCCTGCCCTACACAATTTTTAAAAATATCCCGCTCTCAAACACAATTGACGTGTCCTTGAGTTTTACCGCAGTTTCTTTTTAAATAAGCTTTCGTATGGACACCCTTTACTATATTTGTTTCCTTTCTAAAACGTAAGAAGTTATTGAAGAAAATGGAAGTAGACAATATATTTTGTACTTTTTATTAATTATTATTAAATCCCACAGATAAAACACTTCGGTATCCTCAATGTGAGTTACCATTCAGGAATATGGATCATAACAGGTTAGTGAAACTGCCCCCCACCCAAAAAATATTGGACTTACTTGCGCATCTTTTGCGCAGCATCGCGCAACCACTTTTATCTTTTGAAACCATCTGGACGTGTACTCTTTAAAGTTATACGATCCGGTCTTTCTCTCGTGCAATGGGATATATCGCTGCACAAAATGTTTTAATGGGGGAAGACTAGTGTTAAGTTATCCCCAGCCACAAAAAAATACCCACATTTTCCATACGGTTGCTGCGCAAAAGATAAAAGTGTTTGCGCAAAAGGTGCGCAAGTCCATTTTTTTAAAGTGGGAAAGTAGCTTAACTTGATGGTAACTCCCTTTAAGGATACAGTGCTTTTTCTATGTTTTAAAATAAGAATATGTTAAAAAATATTCATTTTTGTTTTAAGAATTATATTTTTGCTGTTAGTTTTCACACTTACTTAATTTTAGAATATAATATAAATAATATTTTCAAAATAAGTACATAAAGACAGGTCTATATCTTCAATATGAAATAAAATATAATTGATTTTAGATGAAAATGCGAATAACAATGTTCACTTTAAGAAAGGCATATTCTCAAATAGAAAAATTAAAGATTAGTATTTTCAAAACAAAATTAAAAAAGATACAAAATTGAGATTTTTAATATTTCACATTAAAAATATTATTTTAGGAATAAGGTGAAGATGTATACCTAAAATAAAATTATGTATTTTTAAACCGAATAAGGTAATTTGAGACTTTAATATTGTTAGTTCAAAAAAATATCGTCTCGCGTCTATATGATGCTAACATAGGCTTAGATCTAGTTTTATTGCTTTACATTGAGTATTTCTTTTTTTCCGTGCGTGCATCGATATTTTGTATTTGTCTTTACCTTGGTAAAACCGTAGATAGAAAATACCGTAGATAGAAAATACTTAAGATATGTAACTGATAAGTGGAAGTGAGAATAGTCCGTTGCACTTCCACTCGTTATAAACCCTGATCAGGCAAGTGGTGCCCCCCATTTACCTTGCGGAAAGTATGGAAACCAAAAATTTTGTTTTGCCGAGTAACTGTTAGAGGGCGCTAGCGGAGACCGCAATAAATAGGTAGTGCTGGCAACGAGGATACATGCTAATATCCGACGCAAGCCGACGGTATCCGAACAGCCAGCCAAGCCATGAAAGGGGAATTATCGCAAGTTTTTGATTCTTTGCTGAATACCGGTTTATCAGTGGCGTAAATGAATGAACTTGTTGCTAAGGGAATGGGAGCTGGTAGAGAGATCATAATATCAATTCATGAATATGCTGAATGAAGCAAGACAGTTTTTATTATTATTAAACGATTATATTTAACTTTACAGTCTGCCTGACTATCAAATTTTGCGATTCGTTTTTGACACACTTCCCGTAAACCGATTTTAATAAAATTTGGCACAGTAGTGTAGTTCGGATGATAATACAATATTATGAAAAAAAAAATTGGTGGGTAGGGGGTGGTTAAGGTTTAAAAATAAGGGGCTAAATTCATTGAGACACTTCCCGTGAACCGATTTTAATGAAATTTGGCATAGCAAAGTAGATCCGATGACAATACAATATTATGAAAAAAGGGGGGGTAGTGGGTGATTGGGGGGTGTAAAGGGGGTAAAGTGGTCTAAAGGGAGCAAATTCAGAACTTTGAAATGAAAACAGATACGAACATGTGGTTTTCAGATTTATTATTGAATCTGGTGACAATACAATTTTATAAATCAAAATCGGGGGTAGGGGGGGGTAGTTAAGGGGTGTAAAAAGGATAAATTCAGAGCTTTGTAATGAAAACAAATACAAAAGTGCGGTTTTCAGATTTATGATGATAAACACAGGGCATTTAAAATAAGAAAGTTGCGTCAAAATTTCACATTTGACAACTTCGGCATACATAGTCTGAAAAGTTGAAAAAAGTTATACAACTTTTGTATTTAAAAGTTTTTCGTAGCATGCATAATATTATAAATTGTATGCTATGATTTTGCTCACATTTTAAAAATTTTCTTCCAAACTATCGATTTCTAGAATAAAACCTCGAATAAAACACTCAAATTTTTCAAGCCTTCACCGGTTTTTTAGCGTTCAAAAAAGTACTGCAAAAACATCTTTCCTCTGTTAAAATGAAAAATATTTAATGAGAGAGGGCAGAATTTTAGAGGTAGATGGAGAGATAATTTAGTAAAGTGCAAAAATATTAAGGCAATTGTGTACTAAAAATTTTAGTTGTCATCTGTCATCTTTAGTGGTGTCGTGCATATGATTTTTATTTTGCCATTTTATTATAAATTCTCCTCCCTATGACAGTTTGGATTGAAAGTTCCTTTATTCCAAAAATTTAGTTTTGGGATACAAGAGTGTCGCATTTAAGCATTGCAAAAATATTTCGGAAAAAATTATTTTATTATATATTATATTAGTTGATGAGCATAAATATAATAAATGCTATAATCTTATTTCTATTATAGGTATTTATTGTATTTAATTTTTTTAAATATGTTTTTTTATTTTAACTTAACAACAATTTGTTTTCAAATTTAAATATTTAGCGGCCACATTACAAAATAGAATCGTCTACCATGATGAACCTTGAAATAATTTAGTTAAATACCTGTTCAATTATTTTAAGATGTGCTAAAATACACTTATATACACGTTTTTTGGTAATTTTAAACACTATAAAGAACTTTGATTGAAAGAAATTAATACCACCTTATGACTTACACGATAAACAATTACAATTTTTTGGATAAAAAAAAAACACTCAAGATGACAGACAGATGACAAAACAGAAATTTTTACTAAACAATTGCCTTAAATTATTTTCATCTTTCTCTAAAATACTTTTTAATAGCCTGCTGTCTCTCTTCAACAACCTTAAATATTTTTCATTTTAACAGAGAAAAATGGTTTTATTGCAGTACTTTTTTGAAGCTAAAAAAAAATGAAAACTTGAGAAAACTGAGTGTTTTATTCTAAAAATCGAAAGTTTGGAAAGAAGGCTATACAATGGGAACAAAATCATAAAAATTTCTTAAACAAAAACGTTACCCCTTTAATTATGCTAAAATATCTTAAGCCAAATTTATTTATATTTAATATTTTGTTTATAACTGAAATTTTCTAGGAAATTCCCGAACTGCCCGATGTTTTTTTTTAAAATAGTTCCTACCTACTTAATTATTAATGCGAAAAAACGGTAATTATGCAGTAAACGGTTTTTGATTTTTTATGAAAAATTCTTTATGGTGGCACCTACTAGAGTCCCTAGGACTCCAAATCCGCCTGCGCCGGTTGTTTTTTTTTTATTTTTTTTTTGTTTTTCACTAAAACCACCCAATCCAACACAGTCCAACCCAACCCAACCCAAAACATCAGAAAAACATTACAACCCCCCCCCCCCCGGGCACCCTTTTTTCTCTTAAAAAAAAATCGGGCGCAGGCGGATTTGGGGTCCTAGGGACCCTAGTATAGGTGCCCCCATAAAGAATTTTTCATAAAAAATCAAAAATGGCAGAAAACCGTATACTGCATAATTACCGAGAAAATATTTACCAACAGTTTTTTGTTACTATAAAACAAAAAACATGCAAAATAAGGAACACTTACCTGTAAGCGTTAATAAATCACAAGAATAAAACTGTTTTTGTTTCAAAAATCACAAAATGAACAATTCTTTTTTTTTCTAACACTAAAAAAAGTACTGATAAGAACAAGAATAATATTCTCTATGTCGTCATAAAAAGTTAATTTCAATGATATACGGTTGGCAGTGATATTTCTATTTTCTACACTATCTAGCGCAGGAGGAATGTTAATGCTAAGTTAATAGCGCCACCTATACGAAGTCAAGTGAAACATTGGAGAGTTATTATAGATTGCAAAGGAAAATTGATTATGTCTTCTATGCTTACAGATTTCGCTGCGGCGAAATGCACTGGGTTGATGACAGTCGAGTTGTCCAAAGGCGACTATGCGCGCTCTGGGGAGTTATCCACGAACGAAATTTTTGCTAACATTTTAGCCCGTAAGGTTAACCATCTTCGGTATTTCCTCTATCTACGGTAAAACTTACACTTCCCGCAGACACAGAAGGTCGGTAAATAATCTGACCGACGACGTCGACAATGTCTGTGTTAGGTCGGGATCGGCAGTTAAATGTGGGCCGATGTTGGACCACCTACTGACTTCCATCACCGACCGGTAAATTGCAAATAAAATGTGTCGGCCCTACTCTATCAGACAGTAATAACATCGACGATTCATCGTGAACGCGTCGCGCGCTCTCGGTGCGACACATGGAAACTAACCATATGGCAAATAAAATACCTGAGTAACATTTCTCTCACTGTCGAATTTAGGTGTGCCATTGTATATTAGTGATTAGGTCATTATAGTTTAATTTAGGTTAAGTTTAGGATACTTAGGTATTGTTTGAATTCAGTTTACAAGTCGCTACAACTCTGTTGTAGTGGCAATTTAACAGTTTGGTCACTGCAATGAAAAACTTTCAGGAAATTTTTTTGGGTTCAGATATACCTTCATTAAAAATATGATTTTACTCACTGCCCGCAAATAACAAATACATGGCTTTTTTAGTTACCTATGCAAAACATTTTTTTTATACCTTCATTAAAAACATGATTTTATTATCTGTCTTCAAATAAATAAAGCATGGCTTTTTTGGGTTACTGATGCAAGAAAACTTTTTTTTTGATCACGGATGCAAAAAAATATTTCTGTCCGTTTTTTACCCATAATTAAAGAGAAATAGCGGAAAATAGTAATATCGAAAAAATCTAATTATTCTTAAAACAAAGTTATGAATGTTTTCCACAAACCAAAACTACACTTTTTTGCACTAGACGCGCGTTTCGTTAACAACGTTAGCATCATCAGGAGACGATAAACAATGAACTAAATCTCGCTAAATACGCTCTATCTTATAACTAATAATTTGTGATTGATCACGATTTTTAATCCTCTCTCCTCAACCAAAGAATAAAGTGTACTAAACGGCATGGGTCCTCTATCTTTATTTAAACTATTTCTGGATTTAATGATTTCCATACTTTCATATGCATTCAAAATGCTTTTTTCTTCTAGTTTTTCCTATCTTTTTCCGTTTTTGAATTTCTTGATGAAGTTACCAAAAAATAGTGTTCGTTCTTTAAAATCACGCTTGTGAAAAGGATTATTTGCGCTACTAGTCGAAAAAAATAATTTTCTACACTAAAAATTATAATTTATATTATATACCAGAATACATACATATATTTCAAGTTTTTTTAAAAAAAAAAGTGAAACCTTTGCTATGTTTTCATGGGTATTGAGTTCGTTTTCAAAACTCATTGTATCTTTTTCTTTTATATAGCGTGTTCTTTATCAAGACCAAGAACACGCTATATAAAAGAAAAAGATAGAATGAGTTTTGAAAACGAACTCAATACCCATGAAAACATAGCAATTTTTAATGGAATTCGAATACTCAACACATTACATGAAATTCTTGAGTTGATGCATAAAAGACGCAGTAAAAAAGGCAACGATCAGTACCATGAAATCAATAGAGAAATAAAACACGAGATAAGGTCATCAAAACAAGACTGAATAACACAGTAATGTCAAGAAATAGATACTAAATATGACACTTTTAATTTACACAAACGCATAAAGGAAGCAGCCGGATTATTTTATAAAAGACAAGCTGGAATCCTTGTGGACAATCAAGGCAAAATCATACCGGATACCAAAGAAAAACTAAAAGAATGGTGTAGCTACATAGAACATCTCTTTACCGATAACAGATCCGAACAGAGGAAGTACAACACGCAATATATTCAGCTAAAAACAGAAAAGCAGTAGAGCAAGCTAATAAAAAAAGAAGACAAATCCCTGATGACTGGTTAAAATCAGCCTTTGTTACACTGCCTAAAAAACATTCAGCAACAAAGTGTAGTGATTACCGCCTAATCAGCCTAATGAGCCATATGTTAAAAATAATTCTAAAGATTATCCATAAAAGAATTTATGGAAAATGCGAATCCTTTTCGCAGTTTGGATTTCGTGGTGGGTTCGGACAAGAGAGGCCATGTTTGGCATTCAAGTCTTAGTTCAACGGTTTAGGGATGTGTCGGTGCCAGTATATATGCCTGTTTCATAGATTATGAGAAAGCGTTTGATCGAGTCCAACACGAAATGCTCATGCATAGAATTGCTAAAAGAAGTTGGTCTAGATGACCGAGATCTAAAGAAGAATCACTAATCTATACTGGAATCAGACTGCTTAAATAAAGGTTGATGGGAAACTGTACGAAGAGGTCCAAATAAGAAGAGGTGTGCGCCAAGGTTGTATATTGTATCCGCTGTTGTTTTTGACACTTTGCGTTTGGTCTGGGCTCAGTTTATTTTTATTGTGGGTTAAAACTGTAAAACACGAAGTATAAAAGAGTAAAAAGAGCAAGTGCGCTATGTGTCCTTCTGAAAATCATAATTAAATAAGATATAAATTTTCAACTCCCGCTTTTTAAAAATAAAAATATGGCAACCCTAAAATAATAGAGAATGCACTTCATAACTGCGAAGAGGGTCTGACCATAAACGGCATAAAAATCAACAACTTATACGATATGCCGACGACAGTCATAATAGCAGGCACGCTGGACGGCCTGCAAGAGTTGTTGAATCAAAAGTTCGCAATTCGGGCTTAACTTAAATGTTGAAAAAACAAAATGGATGGTCATATCCAAGGAAAAGAACATCAGAGGTATGTTAGAAGTAAATGGGCAGCAAGTTCAACGCGTGGATTTATACAAATACTTGAGTTGCCTCCTCAATGAGAACTGGGACAACATGCAAGAAGTTCGTGCAAGAATTGAACAGAGTGTTGTGTAGTCGCGATCTTAATACCACTCTCCAAATTCGTGTGCTTCGGTCCCACCAAGCAAGGTCTGTTACATTACAGGTTTTCAACGTTGAAAAAATGATGTAACTTTGTATACGTTAAGAAAAATGTTTTAAAAAAATTAACATTCTATGAGAAAATATCACTGATACACGAAAGAAGCGCTAAATTTACGTTAATATTTAATCTTCGATTTAACAAGAAATGTAAACGATAAAGTAACTAAAAAATAACATTATTTGATGTTTAATAAATCTCAGTGTCGAAACAAATTTGTTTCTTTACAGTTACATGACATGACACAATATTGTAAGTTTATTAAATTCAAAATTTACAACAAATTTGGTTCTTTATTGTGAAATGACAAAATACACTATTGTAAGTGTAATAAACATCAAAGTTGAAACAAGTTTAGTTTATTAATGATCGCATGAAAGCAGCAGTATTGTGAGCACAATGTCAACTTTAAAACAAACTTGCTTGTTTATTGGAAAATTACCAAATACAATTGTAAGTTTTATGCAAAAATTACTGAAACTTTTAACCCAATATGGCGAAAATTTTTGAAAAAATAAATCCTGCAATTTTTTTTATAAGTTCTCACAAAAGGCAAAATAAGTATAAATTTGAGTACATGTATTTGCAGTAACGTACGATCATTTTATGATTTGATATTTTTACGGTTCGGCGAAATTATATAGGTATTTTCAGTTTTTTTTTAATTTTGCCAAATTATATATGATTCGAATCAAAATATTCTGATTCAATATTTGTATATAATTTTTTTTTATTGCAACTATGTATTTTATTCATTAAAAACAAGTAATTAAATTGATAATAAAAAAACATGCGTAAAATGTTATTTTGGCGACGAAACGGTGACGTCACGGTTCAAAATGGCGGTACTTGGCAATAATGAAAAAAGGCCAAGGTTATCTGGCGGCGACAGAAAAAAGGCTCACTTGTGGATCTAGAACATCTATTTTGAAAAATTACAAAAAAAAATCCAAATCCAAAAAACGAGAAGCCACACACACGCAGCTGATTAATGTCATTCAATAATTGTCATTTTGGCGATCAGTATCAATGGTTCGAAAAGGTGACGTTGCGATTGAAACGGTGACGTGTTTTCAAAATGTGCTTTCGAAATCATCAGTCGTGAAAAGACGTCTCTAGTGTGTCGTCTTTAGACTGAGGGTTCGAGTCCCGTCAGCGCATATTTTTTTTTTTTTTTGATAATTTTTTTTTAATTTTGGTTATTTTTTTTATTTGTTTAAGATGTAATCACGAAGATCAGAAATTTTAAAGCACAAAAATATATTTTTTAGGTTGTTTGAACCAATATTTAACAAGTTAGAGCTAAATGTTACATGCAAGTCACATACTTGTTAAAAAAATCGAATGTAACACACACGTAAATGTTTAGGATAATTGATGTACTGGCAATGTAATATCTTCGTTAAGGTTATAAGCTGAGTTAAGTAACAGGTCACAAAAATAACAGGTTTCTGCTTAGTGCATGGGGTGTTATGTTTTTAGCATCTTATATTATGGCATGGAAGCATGGACACTGACTGAGGTCATGTGCAAAAAGTTAGAGGCATTCAAGATGTGGTGTTATCGTAAGGCGCAATTACACAGACGAACATGCTCAAACAAAAGCTCGTGCAAAAGATCTAAAATTTTTTGCGTGAACATTTTTGTGAGCTTTTCTTTGAACATTTTGTTCGGGTAAATTTTTGAGCAAATTATTGCTATCTGTTTTGGAAACATATTTTTAAAGATGAGAATATATAAAATTTCACATCAGTGATCAGTGATCTCAATTCTTTAAAAAAATGGAACACCAACTTTTATTTTACATTTTTGTGAAAAAAAGCCGACGGCAAGCGAAACATTATTCTTGCCTATCAGTTTTGTCACATGGATTAGGGTTACTTTTAGGGTTTTCTTAGTTTTTTTGCCCGGGGGTTTTTTTGGGATTTTCTTGCGAGTTTTTTTTATTTCCAAAGGTTTTTTCCTATATTCAAAAAACAACCCAGCAAAATTTTTCTTTTCGAAAAAAATTTTGAGTTTTTCAAATATCGACAAAAAACTCAAAAATTGCACTTTTAAGCGGTAATCCGCGCCTCACATTTATGAGGAGTGGTGGGTAGGGGATTTTTTTTAAATATATTTTTGTAACTTTACTTTACCCTTAGCTTTGATTGTTTTTTTTTAATTCCTCACACCAGATTTACCTAGTTAGTTTAAGGCCCCAACGGTTGCTTAAAAAAGCAAACGGTTCATGAAAATGCTGAAGATAGATATTTACTGTCAATTTAAGGTAATAATTAAGGTCGATTACTGACACTGAACAAACAATATGAAGAAGTCTAGTCTATTACAGCTAAATAATATTTTTTTAGACAAGGGCCGGGATCGTAGGGTTGTAAAAGTGGGTAATAAACGGGTATTATTTAGACCGAACGTGCTTTTGTTCATATATTTGAGATTTAATAAAATGTATATAGGTTTTTTAATTTGACTTAATTATTATTGTATTGTGTTTTAAACTAGGAAGTAAAATAAAGAGATATTCTTTTAAACGTAAATTTTTATCATTACATTTTATAGGCAACAGCAATAAATAAGTGCCAATTATTATTTTTTATTCTCGTTTTTTTACAACCCCAAAAAAGTTACAAGTATACTGGCATATCCCCTATAAAAATCAGGTCAATCGAAGTTGCTTATGAGGTAAAATGTGAATTTCGAAATCAAATCGTTTTTCCGTCGGAAAGCATAATTAAAAATACCTTGTTTTAAAACTTAAGTCTTTCTATTTTCAGTTAAGTTCAATGAATTCCCATAAAACTATAAAATTTAAATTTGTAAGAAATTTTTATTACCATCATTTCTTCAAACAAATTTTGCTCAACATTCTCTCCAAAATTTACGTGTGTTTCTTTGTACGCGATTTTGCTCGAACATTTCTTTGAACATTTTGCTCAAGAGGCTCGTGTAAATGTTTGTCGGCATTTGAACATCAAAGGAAAGTTTGTCTGTGTAATTGCGCCTGTAGAATACTAAAGATATCTTGTATAGATAGAGTAACTAATGTGGATGTTTTTCTTAGAATAACTAAAAATCTTGAAGTTTTATTTACCGTCAAAAAACGAAAAATTGAATATTTTGGCCATATTTTGAGAAATCACAAATATAATCTTTGAAAATTGATAATAGAAGGCAAAATTGAAGGCGACTTCAAAATCTTAGACAATCGTATGGTGTTAGTACAACACTTTTCCGAAAAGCAGTGGACAGGGTACAGATCGCGCTGATGATAGCAAACGTTCGCACTTGAAGAAGAATAAGAACACATTATGTTGCGCATTGCTATACCGACGCCTTAACCACTCTGCCATCTGCCCTTATGAAAAATTTAAGTATTTGCAGTGTATTAAAGTTGTGAAACTTAGAAAAAAGCGTTAAGAGTAGAGATTCTTTTTTACTGTCGATGACCTTAGGTCAGGAAATGTCGAAGGGACGTTCAAAACGAGTCATGTGATATCCAAACTTTTTGGAATCAGATAAACATCAGAATTGGCTGAACTTTGACTGAAAAACACATTTTGTAAAAACTAAGACACCGCTCGGAGCACTATTTTGCTTTTTTGCCGAATAAGCTTAAATTTCTTTCTAAGGCCACCAATATGCAAACATTTGAATCGGTCTTGTAAAATTAAAAACAAAAACTTTTAACCAAAAAATTTAGCAGCCGCCGCAACGCTAACGCTAGAGTATTAAGGTTTTGGCCGGAAAATGCTCCTTTCCTTTACCAATAGCATGACAAAAAATAGACAAAATGAAAACAACGCCGATTTTTGTTTTTCTATTACATACACACCTCTTTTTGCTTTAAAATAGCTAGTTCATTTATTCTGTAATTTTGACGATTAAAATTGTTTCACTACTAAATTTACATTCAAAATAACTTCTATAGTTATATCATCTAGCTATATAATAAACTTTTAAAGGTAAAACTTATACCTAAAAATATGCTAAAACTTAACTAACAAAATAGTTTGCAATCTTAACTTTTTTTCTTAAAATACGACTGAAAAAAATGCCAAGATGGCAATGGCAGCTATTTGTTGTATCCTAGTGCAATTTTTATTAAAATACAGCTGCTTTCAATACTATTTAGTATTTGAGAATAAGCGACCTCTACCGCTAGGCTGGGACCCTGAGCCCTCAGCAATGACGCCAGGATTTGCCTTTGTTTTAGATTTATTGTAAAAAAAAACAAAAAAATGCAAAGTGGTTGGTTGCACGGGCGGGCGTTTTATATATATATATAAAACATAACCTATTAAAAATTTGTAACATAAATATGCTCAAATCTAAATCTTTCATAATTAACTAAATATGCAAGACATGATGTTTTTCCTTTAATTTTGGATTAAAGTTATTTTTTTTTAATTTTATGATTAAAAAAAACCCTTAATCGACAATTAAAGTTACATATAAAAAGAGTGCTATTTCTTGTCGTATCTCAGTGCGCATGCTCCAAACGCCATTCGGCGTTACATCTCACCAATAAACATTTAAAGTGGCACATAAGAAGAGTGCTTAGTCTTTGTCGTATCTCTCAATGCGCTAACTGCTTGCGAATACTGCATGTGTGGTCGTAGAGATAGGTGAGATGTAGTCGTAGGATTAGTCACTCTTTATATGTAACTTTAAGTGTCTATTATCTCAAATTTTTGAAGCGCGTGCCGTTTAACGAGGTATCATGACACGACAGGTTTTGTAATCGAATGGGTCTTCGCACAAAGATTTGACTCTTGGGAAGTCCACAAAATGCGTATTTTTGATTGAGAATTTGTAAAAACATCAGTTATATTTTAGTTGTCCATCTTCAGTCTTTTATGATGGCGGTCAATTTTGATTTAAATGCTATTTTTAAATACATTTTTTTGTCAGGGAAGTTAAATTTTAAACAACCTTGCTTTTACGTGCAAAAAAGGTGTATTTTCAGCTGCCGCAGACGTTGTTACAGATAAAAAATATTCCTCAAAATAGCTGTGACACCATTTTCACGACGTTTTCATAACGTTGCCGTTGTGACAGAAGACAGCAAAAGCATTATTGATATTAACTCTGTGTTTCGGACTTCCATTGTCTATATTTTATTTTTCCACGACGTTTCGATCAGTACAATCTCTGATCGTCTTCAGGTGCAAACTACAATCTATTCCTACTACGCCCAATCACAAGTTCCAGAAATTCTCCAACAAGCAATCTTTCTAAATTCCTTTTGAAAATTATTCAACCCCTTGCCGGCAAGACCTCTCCATTTGTAGAAAATTCCAACCATTTTGTTAATATTCTTAAATCTTTTGTTTTAGGACCCGAGGATATATTTGTCAGTTGTGATGTCGAAAGTCTATACATCAATGTCCGGATAAAAGAATCGCTAGATATTATTAGACAGAGACTGGTTCATGACGAATCCCTGCATGAACGTACAAGCCTGCCGCTGGAAGGAGTGATGGAGTTGTTGGAGTGCTGTCTACTGCTATGAAAGATAGGTTTTATGCTCAGAATGACGGTCTGCCAATGGGTTCATCGCTTTCGCTAGTGGTGGCTAATATTTAAATGGAGTGGTTCGAATCACACGTGGTTGATACCGCGACATATAAATTTAAGCTCTGGATAAGATATGTTGATTATACTTTTATTGTCGGGACCGGGAATAACCAAAAACTTTCAGAGAATTTCTTCACCACCTAAATAACATAAGGCCCATCATTAAATTCACAATGGAGTTGGAGCAAAATTGTCAAATTCCTTTTCTTGATGTACTTATCAAACGAGTAGAAAGCGACATCAGTAAAACAGTCTATCGTAAACCCACTCACACAGGACAATATTTAAATCAAAGTTCAAATCATTCTTAAAATACAAAAAAAAATCAATATAAACAAAACAAACACTGTGACTTTTGGCACGGTTTTTTTGGCTCTTCCTGCAAAAATCCACTGACAAACTGCCTTATCCGTTTTTCAAAAAGAACAAACTATAATAAAAATGCATTTTGACCTATTGAAAGTCACTGGAAAATCCAGAAAATCACTCGAAGTTAACACTATGTCTTATGGAAAATCGCTTTGTCTGCCCTCCATGACTTCTCAATCAAGCGAAAGTTACAGATCGTCGGACTGTCCTATTAGTTTTTATTTTTATAGAAGCGCCCTTCAGTCAAGAGTCGCGTACGGAGGTTATGTTTTGTTTTTATGCTGTGTTTTGTGGTGGTTTTGTGGTATAAATACCTAGTGCAATTATAATTGTTTTTGTCAAACATTATTAAAAATGCCTCATGCATGTGTTGCGCCAAAGTGTCGGACTCAGTATGATAAGGAAGGCCCAAACTTATAGACCTTTAAGTATAGGTGTTTTTTCAGTACCACTTGAATAAACTTTCCTATCTTTTGGTGTCTCTTTCCAAAAGGGCTTACCTTGTACGGTCGAAATGTGGTATTCTTGAAATTTCCAAGTTGGTAACTACCTCGATAACTAGCTACATATTTGTTTTATATTTTGACCATGGTTTGGTTTTTCATTTATAGGTTTGTGAACTACATTTTAAAGCCGAAGACATTGAAGGGAACACACAATTTTACACAGCTACAGGGGATGTTTTGAATGTTCCGTTGAAAACACCACGCTTAAAAAAAAGAGAGTTTAAAAAAATACCTACATCCTACATACATTTTACAAGATAGACCGATAAGTTTGCACAAAACTTACAAACCCTGTCCTCTTTGAGCTATAAGTAGTAGTTTCTGTGATAATATCAATCAATTTTTGAATAATAACTTTTGTATATGTGTGTATGTGTGTGTGCGCAAAAATATAGTAGTTTTTAAAAAAACAACCCTTTCCGTTGCACATTTGGTTAACATGTATTTATCTTTATGGCATGCATCTTAGTCTACAATTTAACCTGACTGAGGCACCCATGTGCATAAAAAGTTTTTTTTACATTGATGACCAAAAGCAAATGTAAATTGTTTGCAGGGAACAACATTGTTTTCTTGAAAGAGATATGAAAAGTTTACTTATTAAATTTTAGATGTTATCTCATCAAAGTTGCCAGGAAATATTTGACAAAAAAAGAAAATGTATGAGAAAGTCCAAATACAAAGCGACTGAAATTAGACAATGCTGCTCTCTCTAAAGCTGTAGAAGATAGTATTGAAACAATCACATTAGACGATATTTGGCAAAAATTTTAAAATAAGTGTCAGTCCATGGACAATTACAAAAACGGGAAACTATAGTTTTCGTTTTTTGTAATTATATATATTTGTTATTGTGGAAAAACCTGAACTTTACTTTATTTCAGACTCTGTTAGGACGAACATTTTTTATACTTTTTAGTTGGGAAATATTTACTTTCCTTTTACTTTATCGGTCGCATAATCAACTTTACTCAAATACTTTTTAACTAACTATTGTTATTCTTTTTAGCAAAATGGCTTTGCAGTCAAATTTAAAATTAAGCTTTGAAAAAAAATCAGGTAAATGGAACAAAATGTTTAAAATAAAACCAGGAGAAAATATTGCGTCCACAAAGACATTCAACTAAAATATAGCTTTATGGACGTCCATAAATTATGTACCACCATTTTTTGCCTAATTTCAACCCTCCTTTCCCCTCTTCACGCTCTTTTGCAACTCCGTCACCCTGAATTTAAAAACCTCAAAAATATGTGTTTTAAATATTTTTCGGATCAAATTGTGATATAATGCAGTTGCACACCCCCCCTCCCTCCCTGGTTAAACTTTTTAATATTTTTACCTACTCCTCTCCTCATTTCTGCGTCACATAACTTATGAATTGCCCCTATAGCAAAATTCGCGCGATTTATATGATCCTCGACTTCCGCGGACATATTGATTCGAGTTGATTGGCCTTCCGAGAAGGTGATACGGTTTCAGCAAACAGGACAGAGATTACAAGACGAAAACCAGGCAAATGCATTCCTTACAATTCCATACATTAAAGGAGTATCAGAGCAAATTCGAAGAGTAGCGAACAACTTTAATATTAAAACAGCTTTTAAATCTAATAATACAATTCGAACCCTTCTTACCCACATCGCAAGCCATGGATATGTATATCTAATTTCTAGTCTATCGCCGTATATATATTCATGGTATACCCATTGGATGTTCAATTGATCATGAACATAGTTCCACTGGATTTTCAATTGACCTCCCTTGTATGGACATACATAAAATATATCTCCACTAACGTACATGCAAAAAAGGTCCCAATTCTGAATATCCAATGGATCTGTAATTTACATTCCTTTCATAGACATTCATAAACGTACCTCCACTAGACATCCAGTAATGTATATACAAAAAAATTCCCAATTCTGAATATCCAATGGATGTGCAATTTACATCCCTTTCATGGACATTCATAAACGTACCTCCTCCAGACATCCAGTGACGTATATGCAAAAAAGGTCCCAATTCTGAATATCCAATGGATGTGCAATTTACATTCCTTTCATGGACATTCATAAACGTACCTCCACAGACATTCAGTGACGTATATGCAAAAGGATCCCAATGCTAAATATCCAATGGATGTGCAATTTACGTCCCTTTCATGGACATTCATAAACGTGCCTCCACCAGACATCAAGTGACGTATATGCAAAAAAGGTCCCAATTCTGAATATCCAATGGATGTGCAATTTACATTTCTTTCATAGACAGTCATACACGTACCTCCACCAGACATCCAGTGACGTATAATATCCGATGGACGTGCATTTTACATCCATTTTATGGACATTCATAAACGTACCTCTACCAGTCATTCAGTAATGTATATGCATAAAAGGTCTGAAATCTAAACATCCAATGGATCCGCAATTTATATTCCTTTCATGGGCATTCACAAACTGTACCTCCACTGGATATTTAGCAATGTATATTTAAAAAAGATCCCAATACCTCCACGTTTGATGGTGACATATATGCACACATTTTGTAAAAAGTAAGACACGGCTCGACACACTTTTTTGACTTTTTGCCGAATAAACTAAAATTTCTTTTTAAGCCCACCAATTGAAAATATTCATTTGAATCAGTGGCCTTAGAAAGATATTTTCGACAAAAAATCAAAAAAGTGCTCCGAGCCGTGTCTTTTTATTTTCACTTATTTTTTAATACCTACAATACTTAATTAATTTCTCCTAGGTTTTCTTCGGGGGATTTTCCGAGTTTTTTTTTCGTTCTTTTTTTATCCGGCGTATTTTTATTTATATATATATTTTTCGTTTTTACCAAAAGAAAGACATAAATAATGGATTGAAGAGGTTGCACTGGATGATTCGTCTTCGTTAAAAAAACTCTAAAACTACCACGCACGTGTAGTGCTTGCCGGCATGTTGCCAACCTTCCGTAATTTTCTTTGAACAGTAAATATATATTTAAAATTTAGTGCCTTAGTAGAGTAAGTAGATGTTACTAAAATTATAGATTAAATTATACTTTTTTTAAATTGAACATTCTATTTTTTTTTAATCTAAAAAATATCACAGACAGAGGCAATAAAAACTTAATCCATATTTTGCCTAGGAACCTTATTTTTTTCTTTGAAAGCTGTTTCGCCCAATAAAAAGGCTCAGAAGCTGCCGAGCTTGTATGGTGCACGCGCAAAGCTGAGAACCGCATACGTTTTATTTTTTTTTAATCTAAAAAGTATCACAGACAGAGGCAATAAAAACTTAAGCTATATTTTGCCTAGGTACCTTATTCTTTTCTTTGAAAGCTGGCAATACCGCTACCGAGAACACCTGAATATCATAGGAAAGGTCGCACGGGAACGTTCACATCCTTCGTTTCGCCCAATAAAAAGGCTCAGAAGCTGGCGAGCTTGCATGGTGCACGCGCAAATACCTTCGATACACGGCAATCGGGTGACGTTCGGTCGTGGTCGGATAGTTTTCGGATAACTCGTGATCGCTCAACACCTGCTTAACTAAAAAGCCAGGTAACTCTTTTTCGATTTAGTATCCTTTATCCTACTATAGCGGTCATATTCACACCCAACTGAAAGAAAATCCATATTTTACCTGTCAATTTGGTTATAAAAATGGCGGCAATCTTTGGCTGAAGAAATAAGAGTTAACTGGCTTTTTAGTTGAGAACGGTGTTGGATCGCTTCAAAGCCTATTATTGGTCGATATCAGGGAGAGGACCGTTCGCATGTGATCTTTCCCACGAAATTAAAGAATCATCCCCCTGATGGGCAGCCTAGACGCCAGACAAGAAGCCTGTTTCTGCGGGGTTAATACAGCATATCTGTATGTATAGTAACAGGGTGACCGGTATTTTTGCGAGTAACTACACCTTACCATGACGTCACATTTAACTTAGGTGTGACGTCATCGTTATATTGCTTATTTCTTTGGTGAATATGAAAATAAATTGTAAACAATATTTTGTAATTTTTGTTAAATGTTTAAAACGTTTTGTGGTCGAAACACACAACCTCAAGTTAATTAGGACATATGTCTGCCTCGATTATGCAAACAAAGTAAAGTACTTACATTTAAAATATGTATAACCCGACGATGAAGTCGACCAAACCTGTTGTATAAACAATTGAAAATATGAAACTTACAGGCTAAAAAAGTGTGGCCCAGCCCTAAGAAAGTCGATAAGACTCTTTGAGAAAGTCGAGGACACTTGGGCTTCAAACAGGTGGGTGTTTTGTCAACTGACAACAAAGGTAGAGCGATTTAGTGTAGTTAATATCATAATATGATGATGATGATGATGATGGTTTCTGATAAAGTTGATTCTGGTATTTTCAGGACATAAATAGGGAGCCCTTGAGCACTACGTGTGTAAATTTGATCCCAGTCTTTCACAGAGAATTTAAAACTTCCAAGATTAATGAGGACAGGAATTAAAAACTCAACAAATGGACCAACACCAGTTTCTAGTAGGTTTGTACACCAGACAGCTAAAGGCGGATTCAGAGTTCTGTAAGGTAAGTGGTATGAGGTATGCGGTAAGACGCAAGGAGAATAAACAATGGGAAACACATGCTGCTCTTACCGCTTATCACTTGTGGCTTACAGAACACTATAAACAGCAGTATGTGTTTGCTACCGTTTATTTTCGTTGCGCCTTACCGCATACCCCATACTACTTACCTTACGGAACTCTGAATCCGCCTTTAGTCTTTTTTTCTGATAGGTACTTCATAAGTCTATTTTTGTTGTTTTAGTTGAGCGGGTTACTATTTGATATAATATAAGAGCAGGTTTATGCAGCAACTTAAATTAAACTTCATTTTTCATCTCTGTCTTTTTCTCATGCTATGTTAGAAAAAGATACAAATATAAAATTAGGCACTAAATTTAAAAATTGTGCATTAAGTTGCTGGGTTGACACATCTAATATATATAAAATGTATCATATGGAGAGAGAATTAAATAGATAAATAAAATATGTTTTCTTGTTTATTTTAGGTTACTGCAGAGGCCAGAAAAAATTTTTCGGCGAAAAAGTTGACTATTGGATAAATTTCCCACATAGCAAGCCTTGGATATTGTATATTACAAAGATATTTAAAATTAGGATATACGTTTTGTATGTTACATGTATATTTTATATATATTAGCAAAAAAAACATGATTCGTTTCAAAAAAGGAAACATGAACGGATATTTACTGTATATTCAGTGTATATGCGCTATCGTACATTCAAAATACATGTTTTTTGTATATAAGCTTTATATGTTTTAACCGAATATCAGTTAATATTTTAAAATAAAATATTACCCAAATAATTGTTTTTTAATATAAACTAAATATATAAATTTTATAATTATCACGTAATATTCTCTAAATAAGGTTTTTAATATTTTCCTCTGCATTTAAAATACTACATACTTTTTAGATAAAATTTATTGCAAGAAATTATCTAAAAAAATATGAATATTTGTATCCGTTTGAGTATATTCTGTTTATCTGCTTTTTGTATTTAAAGCAGACATATCCTAGCCCAATATCATTTGAATATTTGCACAATAAATATGCCCAAATATTTGTTTTGTGGAATGGAATACTTTATTAAATATATTATTGTTATAATATATAATTAAATTTTTTTAACATTAGAGATCACAACATTTTTCTGCTTTTTTTAACGCTTTTTTTTAAATGTACTTAACCCAGATCCTCCTTGTTTTATATATCTTTAAAAAATCGTAGGTATATTGCTATAGTTAACATATTTTTTACGCGGGTTAGATTGTGACTCAACATTTTGCCAAAATTTGGCGAATTACATTCTCTCCGAGTGGCCAAACTTGTCGGTACACATAGTCCCTAGTCTTATATATATTTTCTTATCTCAGTGAATCAAAAACCACTAAATTGATAAAATGTATTCAAGGATTCCTTTAGTGAGGGAGCCTTAAATATTAACCATTTAGCAGTGTATACGACCCTGCAAGCTCGATTTTCCTCTACGCATTAGCGCGTGTACCACGTGGTTTCAATTCAACCAATCAGATACGAGATTAATAAATGCTTCTTCTGCATTGCAAATACGGAACTAAGTTTGTTTGGCTTGTTTATCGAGATGTGTGCAGTGAATTTGCGCCGTTTTCTAAAGTTTTGTAGCAAAAAACAATATTTTTTATTATCGGTTGGATTAAACTACAATGGACTGTCCCCCTGGAAATTGCTATCTTACATCCAGGTCTTGCAGGTAAGTAGGTAAACGCGATTGAAGTTGTTTTATTCGTGTGGGCTCAAAATGGTGGCGTCAGATGAAATAAATGCATCTATATATATGGCTGAATTTCTGAATTTCAACTTGACGATATATCTTGCTTTTCGACGTTCACGCACTGGGTAAAAAAGGGACAGAGAAGGGTCAATGTCAATCAGGAACAGCAGGTGTTGTGTTATCTAAAGCTAGGTTTATACTGTAAAATTAAAAGAAATATTGACCTATATGGGAGGCAGTGTATTTTGCATTTTTGTTTCACAGTGTCTAAAGTTACGACGGTTACATCTAGAGCGAAAACAACCTTTTTTAGGGTTAAGTTGGGTTTGCTGGGGTTGTATTGGTTGGTTTTCTTGTGAAAATGTAAAAAAACTGGTTTTTGTGTTTACCAAATATTAAATTAGAAAGCTGATAAATCACCTCGTAAATCACTGTACATTTATAAAAGTTTTGTGCTGATTAATTTAAAGTTATTTACCTATATTTTTATTTTATTTATTTATGTGTATTGGAAAAGAAGAATCCTTTTGAAACTTTTATTTTTCTTCTTTCCTATTAGATCTCTAAAAGCAAATATGTAAGTTGTATGGTTTTATTTTTTGTTTCAGATTGACACTTGATGAAAATTTGGTTGGTTGTTTCCACCATCTTTGGTAACTTTACATCTCTTGGGGACTGCAGGGTAAGTACATAAAGCCGATTTCAGTTTTTTTATTCATAAATGGTAGAGTCAGAAAAAAATGCACCTTGGCCATTTTTTTCATATCAAAATTCAGGCCATTTTATAAACATAAATAATTTACGTAAACATTTCATTCTGATCTAAATCTGGACGAGGTTTCAGGAAATGAAATACCTACCTAAATGGAAATGTAACCCACGAACAATATTTATTATTAATTCATTATTATTTCAAAGTTGTAATTTTCATTTTTTCTGTATTTTTTATCCAAATAAAGTGACTTTAGTAGTACATAATTCATTTTCTTGAATTATCTGTGAAAATTCCCTATATAAAATATTAAAATTTTATTTTACTATTAGCAACAATTTAAGGATTTTGTGAAATTAAGTCTACTCAAAAATAAGTTCTGACCTGATAAAATCGTTAGGAATGGTAACTGTCAATCACCAAATTTCTATTTTTTGCCTCTAAATTGTGAAACAACAAAAATTATCTTTGGTTCCTGTACATGGAAAAAGACAATAATCCTGGCGGCCATCTTGACATCTAGACTTTGCAGGGTACGTAGTATAAACTGTCGGGAACTTTTTTTTAAATTCAGTTTAAAGCAAAATTGAGGCGCTACAAAAGAGTGTGTTTCTTTTTATAGATTGTTATTTTTAGTTTTTTATATATTACTTTTGTCAAAAACTAAAACGATGATGTCCGAAAGGTTCCACATAAAAGTGCTCAGTATATTCACGCATTAATTTGCCAGAAATTGGCATAATCATTTTTTGGTGAGTCTGGAGAACTTGTATAATTTTTTTCTTTACTTATATTTGTTACACACATACATTACTTTTTTAAAAGTTTTGGCTTTATATTTTTTTATAAACTTAATTTTTTCAAAAATTTTTGTTTTACAGTATTGTATTTAAAAGATTAAAATAACACATTTTGAAGAAAATTTTTGCCCATGGCATTTTTATAGTTTTTTTTATTATAAAATGTTGCTTTGTACCACCAGCAAACTGAAGAAAAACTCATAAAAACTGATTAAAAAATGAATATGCCACGTATTATCTATTTATAAAAATATTTTATTTCCAGATGTAGCTGCAGCAAGAAGAAATTCCCTGTCTTTACACACCACCACGAATGCAAAGCTTCATATTGTCATAGATAGAGACAGATATCAACCACCAAAAAGAATCGACATAAACATGAGGATATGTACTGGTAATAATGCGATATGGTGCCTGCGAGTGTTAATATACTGCTTTGCACTCTTTGACTTAAATTAAATTTTTTAATAGAAAGCTTAATTCTGTATTTTCTAAATAAAAAAAAATGTTATTCAACTGCTTAAATTAAGAAATGAGAAAAAAGTGTTTGTTTCTTATTAAAAAACCTTTCAAAATTTTAAACTATTGTTGTTAAAAATGTTTAGCTGTCCAAGACGTTTTTATTTAAAAAAAAAATTAATTTAGGCATTTTAGATTTTTTTACTAACAAATAGCACTTTTTTACGTGATAGCGTATATTTTTTGGATATATAAATAACATAAAAAACGATATTTTCTACCATTTTAAAGTAAATCTAAAAAATGCTTATTTATGTGAGAGCATGTGTTTCTGATGTTAATTTTACTCACGTTAATTTTTCTAAATTTAGGATGCGACCTATTATTGTTATCGACGACGGTGTCGTGGAGGTCGTAGGCCACCACCTAAACACCGTCTGTAACAGAATGCAAAGGGCGATACGAATCATAGAAGACTGGTGTCAACAAAACGGTCTCTCTGTCAATCCAGGAAAGACAGAGATGATCCTGTTCACAAGAAAGGGGAAAATGGAGGGATTCAGAGCACCCAAGATGTACGGGAGACCCCTGACTTTGGTTTCAGAACTGAAGTACCTAGGGGTCACCCTAGACAAGGGGCTCACCTGGACACCACACGTTGCGAAATTGACCAATAAGGTGCAGGCAACGATGTGGCAAATGCGTTGAGTGGTTGGCCGCACCTGGGGTTTGAGCCCCAGAAACCTCCACTGGATGTACACGGCAGTACTAAGACCAAGGATCCAGTACGGATCCATAGTCTGGTGGCCAGCAGCGGAGAAGGTCACTACTACCCTCAAGCTTAGGAGCCTACAGGGAACCATATGCAGAGGGATAACCGGCGCTATGAGGACGGCACCTATACAGGCACTCGAAACCATTCTGGGACTGCCGCCGCTTCTGATCTGGATCAGAAAAGAAGCGATGGCGACCCACCTCCGGCTGAGAGATACAGGTCAATGGAGAGGAAGAGTGGAAGCTGCGGGGCATCTTAGGATTGCCCAAATCGCCGAGAGAGAAATCCCTATGGCAGCGATTAAAACACAAAGACCAAAAAACCCCTGGAGATTCAACAAGAGGTACAAATCCCAGACAGAACTATGGCAGTGAAAACCTCCGCGAACAGTTCGAGGAGAACGCCGTGATTTGCTACACTGACGGGTCGAAACTGTCGGAGAGGCAAACCACAGGATCGGGGGTTTATGTGGAAGACCAGGAGGTTCGAAAGAGCTACCCGCTCGAAGAGCAAGCCACGGTCTTTCAGGCAGAGGTGTATGCCATAATAATGGCTGCAACCATGGAAGAAATAAAGAACGGTAGGGAGGAGCATGTAGGTCCGGAACCACTCCTAGGAACAAACAAGAGGCAATTATAAAGTCGACTGAATAAATGGGCCAACGATGCCATGACGACCGCTTGGAGAGGAGGAACAGGATGCAGACAGACCAAGGACTTCGTGAAGGGCCCGGATGTAGCCAGACAAAAATGGCTTCTGGGGAGATCGCGAAGGGACGCTGGTCTGCTGACAGGTATCATAACAGGTCACAACCGACTAAGGAAGCACATGACCCGGATCGCGGTGGAGAATGACTCGACCTGCCGAGCTTGCGGGCGGGCAGAAGAGACATCTCGATACGTTATAGCGAACTGCGAGGTATACCAGAGGACGAGATATCAGGTGTTCGGTTTCTCGACCCTGGATGAGGAGAACCTGCACATGCTCAAATGGGACAAAATACTGGACTTTGCAAAAAGAACAGTGAAACCAAATGAGCAGACTGCCAGACTAGTGGTGCAGGCGGTGGATTAGGGGCAGTCTCGGGGTAGGGCAGAAAGGGCCCAGGGAGGCCTACTTGCCAGGCTTCGCGACGCCCCTTCTCTACTACTATTATTGTTATTGTGCTAAGTGGGTATATTGTTGTAATATAAATGACAATATATGCAGGGTATATACAAAACGTATAAAGCTTATATATATGATCATAGATTTGTAATGGATATTCTTCATTGAATACATCAGTGTTATAAGGATTAGTATATTGCAATAATATAAATCTTATATATTTATATATACCCTCAATAAAATATTGTGGATACGAAAAAAAATATGGATATACCATTGTTATATATAAACTAAAATTTGGACAAATATACATTTTGTATATCGTGACGGATATCGATAGGATATAATATATAAATATATACCATAATGGATATACCATAGAACATCAAATTTGGTGTAATAGAATATAACTCGAATATTTTTGTGGATTAACTAATACATGTTCAGAATATACTTATAACGTATATTCAGTGGATGTTACCTAATGGGTACCTTTGGATCTAAACTGGATCTTTTTTGGGGCTCCTATGCACGTCAGGTGAATATCTGAGTGATATCCAGGGCATTATCCTTCTCCGTTTTCGTATATACGCTGGATATACATACAATATTTTTTTGCTATGTGGGTTACTTGTTAAATTATACAAAGAAAAATACCAGTGCTTCACTTGACAGTAGGGTTACACATGGTTTCCACCTACACGTGCTGACCCAGACTCAAAAAATGCTCAAGCGACTCTACATTTACAGCAATTGCAAATCTATGTCCTGTAACGTGGTGCGTTTTTTGAGTCAGGGTGAGCGCGCATAGGTGGGAAATGGGCGTTAGGTACTATAACTTTAGTTAGAAAAAGACATTAATTTTAGTAAAAAACAAACGGAAGATGGCTGTGGCAATGGAAAAACAAGAGTTTTTTGTACTTTAGTGCAAAATGAACTTCCTGTATTTCGATTCCACCCTCTGTGTGAGCAATCGAAATACAGAAAGTTCAAATCTTGTTTTTTCATTAATTTTAGTGTTCTTTTTAGGGTTTTAATGATGTTTTATTTAAAGTATTTAAGTTTTTAAAAAATTTAAGTAGAAAAAATTAATTTTAATGTAATTCCCTTATTTCTTAACCTCAGTAAAAAGTAAAAGACTCCAAAATACAAAATGAACATCATGCTCTAGGAACTGTAATTCAAATAAAACAAAAATCATTTAATCAAACGGATCTTTTAAAAGAGTATAATAATGGTTTGCAGATTATTCTCAAATTCTGAAACATAAAAAATTTTGATGGAAAAGTTATTCCTTAACCTATGATTTTAAACCATAAGGAGGCGCTGGCGGACCGGCGAAGTTTGGATAATGAGAAAGGGTGGTCGTGCGATATAGAGGTTACGTGAGTTTTCCTTTTTTTAATTTTTGAGAACCTTTCTCATTACAATTCATTTAATATTTTATTAATTGTACTCGTGTTGTCTCATAAGATAGAACTCTTGTAAAGTAAAATAAACGTAAATTAAAATATACTACGAGCATCTAACTACCTTCGAAAGGTAGTTAGATAGTATGGTATGTAAAACGTCATACCTGACGTCATGGTATCTCATGGTTACTCGCAAAAATACGATACAAAAATGTATATTTTTAAAGTTCAGTATTCGTATTTCGTGTTTTTGCCAAAAAAATTATTTCTTGGTATTACCTCTTCAAAATAAAATATAAATTAATACATTTTACTTACAAACTACCTGGCACTTTTTAAAAAAAAAACAGTTTTTTTGTTTTTACTGCTACAACTGTATTTATGGTTTTAAAATGAACCTTGCAGATAAAATAAATGTGTCAAATTTAAACTATAGGCCGATTTTTTTAAAAATTTAAACGCAGTTTGTAATATCCACTTTTTATTGTGCAACGTGGCAACAAGGCGAATTAAGTATGGCAATAACATACCGTGAAGTTATTAATTTTGCTATACCGGTATGCTGTATTAACCCCGCAGAAACAGGCCTAAGGTTCACTTTACTTTAGAGATGGGTAAATCGATTATTTTGTACTGAACGAATCGATCGGTGATTCGTTCAGTGGGTCACTCAGTCATTTGATCCATTCCGATTTGATTCACTCATTTAATTCATTCTGTGGTCATTTGACTGATTGAATCATATCGATATCGAGCAAACATGATTCGACCATTCAATACTCGCAAGTGATTCGATCATAATGAACGAATCGTTCACGAATCACACATATCTACTTTTCTTCCAGTGACTTGTATGCATTAGCGCAAGGTGGTAGCCGTTTCTTTGCTATGATGGTTTTTTTTTGGCGTGGGAGCCTTTCATTTTACAAGTAGATAGTTTGTTTTTTGGTAATTTTAGATCTTTAGGTCCCAGATCGTTTTTGATAGGGAAATATAATTTATTCAGCTTTATTTTTTTTTTTAACAGAGAGTTATTAAAACATACAATAAAATATTGGTCATTGAAAGAAAAAAACAATATTATAATCTTATTAACCGGAGCGATAACAAATCAAAAGGCATCTGGCAGATTGTAGGGGAAATAAAGGGAAAAGGTTCAAAAGGCAAGTCTTGTGGCATTAAAGGTGACCCACAAACAATCGCAAAAAATTTCACCAAATTTATCCTTGGGGCTGCACCTAAGCTTGTAGCGAAATTGCCTAGCTCCAACTTTAATTTGAATGATTCATATGGGGTGGAACAAAATCTTAACATGTTTCTGACTCCAACAACACCTCAAGAGATCTTAAAGATAATGAACTCTTTTAAAAAGCAAAAAAAGCTAAGGATATGATGAAATATCGAGTAGTCTTATCAAAAAATGCGCACAAGAACTTTCAAAATCCTTGTGTCACATTATTAATAATTCATTTAAATATAGTATCTTTCCAGAAAATTTAAAATTAGCTTTAATAAAGCCAACTATCGGCCAATAAGCCTGCTTTCTGCATTTTCTAACAACATGGATACCTAAGTGGGAGATTTGTGGATACAGCCATTTATGATTTTATTGATAAGATAGTGGATGGTTTTGATGATAAAGATCTGTCAATGGGTACTTTCCTTGATTTATCTAAGGCGTTCGACAGCCTGGATCACACAGTTTTGCTGAGAAAGCTTGAAAGTTATGGGGTCAAGGGACAAGCACTTGATTGGGTAACATCATACCTTAACAACAGAAAGCAATGAGTCGTGGTTGAGTCAGAGGGAATAAATTATGTCTCGGAGGACGGTTTTCTTACTATGGGGATTCCGTCCTTTACTTTTCATTTTTTATATCAATGATCTGGCATCTAACCTTGGGAATTTATATGGCAGAACTTGTACAGATTACTGAAGAGCATATATCCAAAGCTAAGAATTTGTTTGTAGACAACAAATTAATTTTAAACAAGGAGAAGACCCATCATATTTGCTTTTCAGCAAAACAAAAAAATCCAGCCATTCCTGAGTCGTCATATAGATCATAACCTAGACTGGTCAACTCAGATATCTGAAGTTTGTAAAAAGTAAATTCTGCTACTCATTCACTAAGAGTTATGTCACAATATCTAACTAAAGAGCACTTAAAGACCATATATTATGCCAATGTTTATTCAGTTCTTCGATATGGTGTGATATTCTGGGGGGGGGGGGCAGTAGTGACTCAGAAAGTGTTTTTAAAACACAAAAAAGGGCAGTGCGTGTTCTATCTGGCATAGGCTATGCAGACTCCTGCAGAGGTAGATTTAGAAATTTAAAGATTCTCACTCTTCCAGGATTGTTTATTTATGAGTGTTTATTACTTCTCTTTAAACATAAACACAAGTTTTAGACTGCTGAAATCAAACACTGTTTTAACACCAGGTACCAGGGATACAATGTGCCAACAGATAAACTCACAGTAACTGAAAAAGGTCCAAAATGAATGATGAAATCAGAAGAAAATCTGAATCGATTTAAAAAAAAAACATATTTGTGTTATTAGTGCAAATTGAGCCTTATAACCAGAATGAATTTATATTTTTTTTTTGATATTTTACAAATTTTATGTATGTATGTAAGACTGAATTGTACGCCTAACCTTAACATTTTACTTATTTTAAAATTCGGTTTTAGTATTTGAATTATTTTAAATGTGCAGTATATATCTTTTTAAAATTGCTTTTAAACATGTGTGACAGTGTATGTTCATTATGGACTTACCAATACTTATATTAGTTTACTTACTTATAATATTTTCTAAATTAATAGCTTTGGCATAACTAATTACTGACGCCATTCATTCAACTTTTTTATGAAGTTTTTCTTGAAGAAACAGATTTTTTACTTTGACTATTTATTTTTACGTAATTACCTAATTTCAGATAGTAAAGAAGAATTAAGCGAGAAAGAATGTGAAACTAGCAGAAAAAAATCAGCGCACTTTCTGCTTACCAGCGCTTATTTGACACTCCGTAGTGGTTGTGGTAATTACTGAGTTTGCGCAATAGCTCAATGTCATTCCTTTGTGGTAATTAACCACTCCCACTGCCGTAAGCTACGAATCCATTTCGTTGTGGTTGTGGTAATTTTTTTGGTTAATTTTATACAATTTTGGCAAAATTAATTTTAAAAATTATAAAATATTACCAGATTCAAACATATAAACAATTATTTTGTAAAATAAAGTCCAATTTTGTGGTTTTTCTCATCTCTAAATTTTTTTGCAAGAGAAAGTTTTTAATGTGTTCCAAAAACTCGGGTAAAATCGGCGAGTGGTAGTGGTAATGGTTGATAAACACTACCATAACGGCTGTCAAAATTGTCAAAATTTTAAGTGTTCCAAAATTTCTCTAATGAAGAAAAATTTAAGTCTTCAAAGTGAGGGAGTGAAAGGTCAAGAAAAATTCACTAACACCATAAACGTTCAACTTTATAGTCCAGAAAACTCAAATTTTCCTCCTTATTATGTAGACATGATAGTGTGTTCTCCATATTTATTTAAAATAAGTGAATATACAGGTACATATTTTGTTATTATATGTTTAATTTAGAATTTAGGTATGTTATTTTTATTAATATATTTATTAGCGCAGTAGCTACCTACATTTTAAGAACAAAAAGTACGTACTTTTCTGGATATCCATGTTACGCATATACATTGGAGATACAGTGGTGGAACTGCAATGGACATCCAAATGAGATAAAAAATCACGTCCACTGGATATTCACCAAACCATCCACGAAACATCCAGTGGATGTCCATGTGATACATATACAGTGGACATACAGTGATGGAGCTGCAATGGACATCCAAGTGTGATGAAAAATCACGTCCAATGGATGTCCACTTGATATTCACCAAACATCCAATAGATGACCATTGTATATCCAGTGCGTTGGTATCAATATCCAGAAAACATACGTAAAATGATGTCCATGTTACTCACATACCATGGATATACACCAACGGAGATCCACGGGACATCCACTGGATCTCTTATGGAAAATACATGAGATATCCATGTGTCAGTCATGGATATCCATTGTATATCCGATGGACATACTTTTGCTATGTGGGTAGTAAAACAAAATCGGAGAACAAACAAAATAAGGCATGCGTTTACCAAGTTCCTTGTGAGTGTGGTGAATCATACATAGGTCAAACAAAAAGACCACTATTTGTTAGGCTTAAAGAACACCAGACGAATACCCAAATTGGTGAAATAACGAAATCAGGAATCGCCGAACACGCATGCTCAAAACAACACCGAATGAAGTGGCTTCTGTTTCCCTAGTATATAAGCACGTTACATTGTAGTTTGCACCTGAAGACGATCAGAGATTGTACTGATCGAAACGTCGTAAATAAAATATAGACAATGGAAACACAGAGTTAATTTCAAATACAACATTGCCTCAAACTTTCAAACAAAAGCATTATTGTTATCTTTTTTGCTGCGAAAACTTTATCCCAGCTTATTTACAGCACGCTGTGTTACTTGGGTAATAACCCAGACAACACAAATTGTCCATCGGACAGCCATTTTTTGTCCGGCACGCCCACATTGTCCATGGACCATTTATGGACATCCATTGGACAAAAATTTTTCCTGATACAGTCGATGACAAAAACACAGAGTCCAAAGGACTTCCAATTTTGATCCATAAAGAACTGCTTTTTTTCAGTTAGTTTTTCGATATCCAATGGATAATTATGGTTCTTGGTCCATCGGACCAAAAATAAACTATATCCGGTGGACGTCCATTTTGTGTCCTGCAAAAGTACTTTATCCATTGACTAAACATTGAATAATTATCAAAAAAATCTATTTTAATCGGGCTTGGCCTAATTGGCACATTAATAAATATGTCTTTTTTCCGAACTGTTTTGGATATCCAATTTTTTTTATTATTACCAACAATAACATTTCTCTCATATCTAGCCGAATCATTTGTATATTATAGGTAAATATTTTTAATTATTTTAGGCTAATTGGTATTTTAGTATTTTAATACTCATCCTTTGCTAGGAACTCCATTTTCGAGGATCGACAATCAGACCTATGATGTTGGAGTGGTTTTGACAAAACTGTCCACTGAATATTCATTGTAACCAATATATCCAGTGTATTAAAAAAATTAGACCAACGGATATACATTGTAATTATTAATTTTTTCCAACAGTGAACCTTAAAAATACTTATTGGATAGCCAATGGATAACTTTTGGACAGAATTTCGATCCACTGGATAACCATTGGATTTAGTATAATGGTACAGTATAGTCAAAATATTGAAACTTTTGGACCTTTTTGGGATGTCCAAGAGCCGTCCAACGTTTTGACAATTGTATTACCCAATGGATATGCCTTGGACAAAATTTCTTACAGATTTGGTTGTCCAATGGACTGCTGCATTGTCCAGAAAACTCTCTCTACTGGACATCCTTGGGACAGAGTTGTGCTGTCTAGGAAAGGCTGATACACATAAAATTTAATGGATTTTGAGAAACTGGCGAACATTTGTCCTATTAAACACACGAAAACGAACGAATAATTTTAAGAATAAACTTGAAAGCTGTTTAAAAATACGTGTTTTAGTCACGTGTGTGAACACATCTTAATTCCACCAAACAAAAAAACATTCGCGTTGTCCGACGCCAACGCAACGTTGCGGAAAAAGACGCAACTGAGGTATGTCTTTGATTTTGGTAAGAATTTATGTGGTTTCATATGTGTGTTTTTTTTATCTGATCCTATAATCAGACTTATGAATGTTTATAAAATTTGATAAGTGTAAATATTTTTTTAAACATATTTTATGGTTTTGTAAAAGCACCATTTTCTAAGAGATTTTATAATCAAACCGACACATCAACTTTTATGGGTTTCTATGATTACACCCTTGTTCTTTTATAATGTTTTAAGAGTTTGTAAAAAAACGTTTTTCATGAGATTTCGGGATATTTTATGATCAAACTAACTCATAGAATTTGACAGATTTCTATGAACATTTATAATTTTCTATAAGTTGGTAAAAACCATTCTTTAAATAGATTTTTTAGTCAGAGAAAACAAAATTTTATAGATTTTTATGGGTCCACCCTGCCAAAAAAACCTCATACGTCGGTACGTCCCGGGACCAATTAGGGACATACTATGTACGTACATATAGCACGTAACAAATTGTGTATAATTTTACGTCTAAGTATGGTCATACATGGGAAATAAAATGTACGTACTGTGTCACATCCCAAGGTCGTACCATTACTTATACGTGTACGTACCGTGGCTGTATGGGGAAATCTTATAAAATATTACAAAATCTCATAGAAACTTATCAAAGTAATAATTACCTGCCCTAACTTATATGCCCTTTGAAACAAATATATTAAGTCGTCGCCCACCGAAACTTATAAAATCTTATAAATGTCGTAAATATTTTTACAACAAAAAAATAGTTTTTGGCTTATGAAATCTTGTAAGATTTTTTAAAAAATGCCTCAAACAATCTCATAGAAATTTAACAAAGTAACATCTCTCCCACAGCTCCTGGGGATAAATAAGTACTTATACGAGAACAATTTTCTATTAGATATGTAGATATTGTGCAAGCACAAGGAGTGTTATTGTATTATAGTGGGTTAGGTAGTCGTAGTTTATAGTTAGTTAGGTTATAGTTTGGTTTGACTGTATATTAATCGCTATTACATTACTTCTACTACTATTACTAGTACTACAACTGCTAAAGTTGTGCCGTATTTTTTTATTTTAGAATGTTACAGGGAGATCTTCTAAAATCTTATAAAATCTTTTAAACCTTTATGTATACAGTATAATATTCACTCGAGGTTTACAATAAGTGTTGACTTAAAAATTGTCTTTTTAGGAGAACATAAACACCCTACGTGCCTCCTAGGGTCAAGCCAAATTCTTCCCAAGGAATAATTTGTTAACGTTACCAAAGGTGACTTAACGTTGCGTGAAAACGGCGTAGGGTATAGGTACTGGTAATGGCCACCCCACCAGTAGTGGCCATCATTTACAGAAAAACTTAAATATATATTCACCGTTAGTTTAGCTATTACTGTCTCGCTTTAGGGCAGTTAGTTTAAAACCCCAAACAATTTTGTGATCCATGGCTAAAAATTGTATTCTGTGGTCATAACCTAAAATAGTGCAGTTTTTTTGGTAACAGGTGGATACAACGCTCTGCGAAAAAAAATTCTTTATATCGTTGTTTATTTTGTTCCAGTATACTTAGAATATTTTTCTTGTGGAGAAAGGTAAGTTCCTTTATAATTTATAAAAGCTAAGGTGATATTTACATATTTTTAAAATGTTATAGAGAATGGTCACTCCTGAAGCTGGAATTTCTAAAAAATCTAGTACTGGCCATTTTGGTGGCCATTAATAAAATATTAAATTTTAGTAGTGACCAGCTCCAAAAGGTAAGAAAAACCAGACTAGTCAACAGCGATACTATACGAAAAAGGGCTACCAAAGTTATCCCACTTTTTTAGACTTACTTAGGGACGTGAGCTGTCACCATCTAGAAAAAAATTATGGGCCGCTGAATATTTGTATGTTTTTTTCCCTAAATAATTACCTGATCTCCCTGTCGTTTATTCCTAGAAACCCCTTAATAAAGGTATTAGTAATACTTTTAGGTAACTTTTTAAATTTGTTCCAAACCAAGCAATAACAGTTATTAGTTCTTTTGAGCTGTCACCATCTAGAAAAAAATGATAGGCTGATGAATATTTGTATGTTTTAAGTATTCCCAGCAAACACAAATTGTCGGAATTGAATCGGGTCAATGTCGACAACGTCGGCAGTGTGTCGGCATCGGCGACTACACTCTGGTCCGATGTTGGTCAGATTGCGATTTTCAGTTTTCGGTCAATAATCGGCAACTGACGGAGGTCCACATTACTACAGTCGACTTTATGCCGACACCACTTTAGGACCGACGATGGTCCGATTGGAACTTTGTTTAATCGGTCGAAAATCGGCAACTCACGATGGCCCGATTTACTATAGTCGACTTTTTGCCGAAGCCCACTTTATTTGCTTTAGGGCCGACGACGGTCCGATTGGAAATTTGTTTAATCGGACGAGAATCGGCAACTGACGATGGCCCTATTTACTATAATCGACATTATGCCAACGCAAACCTTATCTGCGTTAGGGTCGATGATGGTCGGATAGGAATTTTCTTTAATCGGTCGAGAATCGGCAACTGACGATGGCCCGATTTACTATAGTCGACTTTATGCCGACGCCTACTTTATCTGCTTTAGAGCCGACGACGGTCCGATTGGAGCTTTGTTTAATCGGACGAGAATCGTCAACTGACGATGGCCCGATTTACTATAATCGACTTTATGCCGACGACCACTTTATCTGCTTTAGGGCCGACGATGGTCCCATTGGAACTTTGTTTGATTGGTCGAGAATCGGCAACCGACGATGGTACGATTACGTCACCTTAAAATTTTTAAACTGCTTAATAGTTTCTTTCAAGTATGTAGAGATGGCGCTAATGTCAGTATGTTCCCTGTACAGTGGAAGGTAATATTATATATATAATGAGCAAAGATATTTCAAAACTAGAATGCGGACTTGACAAGATGGTGGTACTTCTCTATAAAAATTACCTCTTCTGCCACTTAAACCAGCCCGACTGGCTACCCACATAGCAAAAAAAAAATATATATATATATAAAACGGAGAAGGATATTGCTCTGGATATCACCCAGATATTCACCTGACGTGCATAGGAGCTCCAAAAAAGATCCAATTTATATCCAGAGGTACCCATTAGGTAACATCCAATGAATATACGTGATAAGTATATTCTGAACATGTATTAATTACTCCACAAAAATATTCGAGTTATATTCTATTACACCAAATTTGATCTTCTATGGTATATCCATTATGGTATATATTTATATATTATATCCTGTCGATATCCGTCACGATATACAAAATGTATATTTGTCCAAATTTTTCGTATCCATAATATTTTATTGAGGGTATATATAAATATATAAGATTTATATTAATGCAATATACTAATCCTTATAACACTGATGTATTCAATGAAGAATGTCCATTACAAATCTATGATCACATATATAAGGTATATACGTTTTGTAAATACCCTGAATATATTGTCATTTATATTACAACAATATACCCACTTAGCACAATAACAATAATAGATCGCACCCTAAATTTAGAAAAATTAACGTGAGTAAAATTAACATCAGACACACATGATCTCACATAAGCACTTCTTCCTCATTTTTTAATTTAAGCAGTTAATTGAATTGCATTTTTTTTAATTTTATTTAGAAAATACAGAATTAAGCTTTCCTTTAAAAAATTTACTTTAAGTCAAAGAGAGCAAACCAGTATATTAAGACTCGCAGGCACCATATCGCATTATTACCAGTACATATCCTCATTTTTAGCTCTATTCTTTTTGGTGGTTGATATCTGTCTCTATCTGCAGCATCCTTAATCAGTTTTCTATGACAATATGAAGCTTTGTATTCATGGTGGTGCTTAAAGAAAGGGAATTTTTTCTTGCTGCAGTTACATCTGGAAATAACATATTCTTATAAACAGAAAATACATATTCATTTTTTAATCAGTTTTTATGAGTTTTTGTTCAGTTTGCTGGTGGTACAAAGCAACATTTTATAATAAAAAAAACTATAAAAATGCCATGGGCAAAAATTTTCTAAAAAATGTGTTATTGTAATCTTTTAAATACAATGCTGTAAACAAAAATTTTAGAAAAAATTAAGTTTATAAAAAAAATATAAAAGCAAAACTTTAAAAAAAGTAATGTTTAACTTTAGTAACAAATATAAGTAAAGAAAAAAGTTATGCAAGTTCTCTAGACTCAACAAAAAATGATTATGCCAATTTCTGGCAAATTTATGCGTGAATATCCTGAGCACGTTTATATGGGACCTTTCGGACATCATCGTTTTAGTTTTTAACAAAAGTAATACATAAAAACCTAAAAAGAACAGTCTATAAAAAGACACACACACAAAAAATCTTTTGTAGTGTCTCAATTTTGCTTTAAGCTGTCGACAGTTTAAAGTTAGTTTATACTACTTACCCTGCAAAGTCATTTTCCATGTAAAGGAAACAAAAATATAATTTTTGTTGTTTAAAAATTGAGAGGCATGGTAAAAATTACCCATATTTCCATCAAAAGTCCACCTGAAATAGAAATTTGGTGATTAACAGTTACCATTGCTACCGGATTTATCAGGGCAGAACTTATTTTTGATTAGTCTCAATTTCGCAAAATCCTTCAATTGTTGCTGATAATAAAATAAAACTTTAATATTTTACCCAGGGAATTTTCACAGATAATTCAAGAAAATAAATTATGTACTGCTAAAGTCACTTATTTATTTGGATAAAAAATAGAGAAAAAATAAAAATTACAACTTTGAAATAATAATAATAATAAATATTGTTCGTGGGTCTCCATTTAGGTAGGTATTTCATTTCCTGAAACCTCGACCAGATTTGGATCAGACTGAAATGTTTACCTAAATTATTTATGTTTTTTTTTTGGTATCAAAAAAATGGCCAAGGTGCATTTTTTTCTAATTCCACCATTTATGAATTAAAAAACTTTAATCGGCTTTATCTACTTACCCTGCAGTCCCCAAGAGATGTAAAGTTACCAAAGATGGTAGGAATAACCAACCAAATTTTCATCAAGTGCCTATCTGAAACAAAAAATAAAACCATACAACTTATATATTTGCTTTTAGAGGTCTAATAGGAAAGCAGAAAAATAAAAGTTTCAAAAGGATTCTTCTTTTACAATACACATAAATAAATAAAATAAAAACATAGGTAAATAACTTTAAATTAATCAGCACAAAACTTTTATAAATGTACAGATATGTGGGTGTCAGTGGTTTCCGAGGTGATTTATCAGTTTTCTAATTTAATATTTGGTAAACACAAAAACCAGTTTTTGTACATTTTCAAAAGAAAACCAACCAATGCAACCCCAGCAAACCCAACTCAACCCTAAAAAAGTTTGTTTTCGCTCTAGATGTAACCGTCGTAACTTTAGACACTGTGAAACAAAAATGCAAAATACACTGCCTCCCATATAGGTCAATGTTTCTTTTAATTTTACAGTATAAACCTAGCTTTAGATTACACAACACCTGCTGTTCCTGATTGACATTGACCCTTCTCTGTCCCTTTTTTACGCAGTGCGTCAACGTTGAAAAGCAACATATATCGTCAAGTTGAAATTCAGAAATTCAGCCATATATATAGATGCATTTATTTCATCTGACGCCACCATATTGAGCCCACACGAACAAAACAACTTCAATCGCGTTTATCTACTTACCTGCAACAACTGGATGTAAGATAGCAATTCCCAGGCGGACAGTCCATTGTAGTTTAATCCAACTGATAATAAAAAATATGGTTTTTTGCTACAAAACTTTAGAAAACGGCACAAACTTACTGCACACAACTCAATAAACAAGCGAAACAAGCTTAGTTCCGTATTTGCAATGCAGAGGAAGGATTTATTAATCTCGTATCTGATTGGTTGAATTGAAACCACGTGGTACACGCGCTAATGCGTAGAGGAAAATCGAGCTTGCAGGGTCGTATACACCGCTAAGTGGTTAATATTTAATGCTCCCTCACTAAAGGAATCCTTGAATACATTTTATCAATTTACTGGTTTTTCATTCACTGAGTTAAGAAAATATATATAAGACTAGGGACCATGTGCACCGACAAGTTTGGCCTCTCGGAGAGAATGTGATTCACCAAATTTTGGCAGAATGTTAAGTCACAATCTAACCCGCGTAAAAAATATGTTAACTATAGCAATATACCTACGATTTTTTAAATATATATAAAACAAGGAGGATCTGGGTTAAGTACATTTAAAAAAAAGCATTAAAAAAAAGCAGAAAAATGTTGTGATCTCTAATGCTAAAAAAATTTAATTATATATTATAACAATAATATATTTAATAAAGTATTCCATTCCACAAAACAAATATTTGGGTATATTTATTGTGCAAATATTCAAATGATATTGGGCTAGAATATGTCTGCCTTAAATACAAACAACAGATAAACAGAATATACTCAAACGGATACACACTGAATATTGGGAAAATATTCATATTTTTTTATATAACTTCTTGCAATAAATTTTATCTAAAAAATATGGAGTATTTTAAATGCAGAGGAAAATATTAAAAATCTTATTCAGAGAATATTACGTGATAATTATAAAATTTATATGTTTAGTTTATATTAAAAAACAAATATTTGGGTAATATTTTATTTTAAAATATTAACTGATATTCGGTTAAAAAATATAAAGCTTATATACAAAAAACATATATTTAGGATGTACGATAGCGCATATACACTGAATATACGGTAAATATCCGTTCATGTTTCCTTTTTTTGAAACGAATCATGTTTTTTTTCTATTATATATAAAATATACATGTAACATACAAAACGTATATCCTAATTTTAAATATCTTTGTAATATACAATATCCAAGGCTTGCTATGTGGGTAAGCAGGCCCATTATCGAAACTTTGTAGTTTGCCAATGTCGGACCGCTTTAAGCTACCACTGACGGACGTCCCCCAAGCAGCATTTTTCTGACTTCCGACTAATTACAACCTAACATGACGTCCGTTTTGGCGCAAATTTAGGTCGGCAGTTGGTTTGTCCATCAAACAACGCATTTTTTACTAAGACCTGACGTCGCCAACAACTAGTGCATCAGTTGTGACGTCGATACTTACCAAAACTGACGTAGCCAAATGTTGGTGATACTCGCTACTTATCAGCGACGTAAATTAACGTTGATTTCGGCGACGTAATTTTTAGAATAAAATTTAAGGTCAGGCCAAAGTGAAAACGGACGTCAATAAATTTAGTTGTTGCCAAGATTTTCTGTAAATGGCAACACTGCAAATACGAAAGTATTTTATAAATATACTTTACGTGGACTTATGTTAGAATAGAAAGTTTAAAAGTTTCTATTGTATAGTTTACAAAATAATCTTATAGGCCAGTCACCTCGGGACACCCGGTATAACGTCCAATTCATGAGACGTTATATTTAGTATGAGTTTTAAAGTAGAATTGTAATAAAATTGACGTTGCCAAACTTTTATTTATTAAATGTAACTATTCCGAGGCCCACCGACGTGGGTGCGTGACCTACAATTATACTACAATATTCTAGGTCGAGTCGTTCTACAAGGCGACGTCGCAGGAGGTGTTCTTGTCCGAATAGGTAAATAATCATTAGAAATTTGGTCGGCGCCCGAAACGCCATTTTAAACGTTTAGCACCGATGCGCCATTACAACAGTACATTTAATTTTTTAATTTTAAAGGCTTGATATGTAAATTAACTCATTTGTTGGCAACTAAAATGCATTTTTTAAATGCCTATAATGTTTTACTATAAGAAACGGGCTTCCTTATAAATATTTTATTTTTAGGTTAATTTTTTTCAAAATTAATTTCTTAATATTTTTGAATTATTTTTGTGGGTTTCTGTTTTTTTAATGTCTATTTTAATTATATTTATCAGTAAACTGACCTTCCTTGAAAGATTTGCATCCAAAAACTAACTTTTTTCAGTTACCTACAATAACTAAGATAATAATTATTGTCATCCACAGTTCATTGGGATGGGTTTGTTTAGACATATAAAAGTTTTTACCTAATAAACTTGGTGTGCACAGTAAAACTTTGGGTCGTGGGTCTACGTAAATTGACGTAATATTTGACCAAAACATTGTGCAGCACCCGACGTCGAAACGACTCGAATTTTGATTCCCCACTTGCTAAATCGAGTCCTTAGGAAGACTGATGGACGTCGGAGCCGACGTCAGGTATTTCTTACCCTACGTGACCATAACGTAATATAACGTCCAAATGCTTGTTGGGCCGTCAATCTCGGACTTGAATAGTTTACCGATGTCGGGTCGAGACCAGCCTGCCTGCCTACGTGAGGCCGACCAAATTAAGCAGTTATGGGCGGATGGTCGGTACCATGTGGTTAAACCGTATCGGACCTTAATCGTACGGCGACGGTATGCCGATGTCAGCAAAAAGTAAAATTTACCATTGGTCCGACGACGGGCCACAGTCTAACGGACAAAAAAATACTGCTGGTCCTATGTCGTAAATCGACGTCGTGTCGATGACGACAAATTCGGCAATCGACATCGGACCGAAGAAGGCCCGAGGGAACCGTGTTTGCTGGCCCTAAATAGTTACCTGATGTCCCTGTTGTCCATTCTTTAGAAACCCCTTAATAAAGGTATTAGTAATAGTTTTAGGTAACTTTTTAAATCTGTTCCAAACCAAGCAATAACAGTTATTAGTTCCTTTTCATAATTTAATTTTGTGTCATAATTTTTTTTTAATGTATCCATCCATTTTTCTGTGTGTACACTTAAAAAGCTCACTAATGGATAATTTTCTTTTAGTTTCAGCTATGAGTCATCCAAAGAAAAAAGCATTAAAAGCTGTCAAAGAAGAGAGGATGTCGAAAAAGGCTGCAGCTCTTCAGTTTAAGATTCCTCGGACTACAGTTAGAAGAAGATTAAAAAATAATATAGAAACGAGGCGTATGGGTCTCTAGAGCAGCCGTTACAAAAGAAGGTATAATGCAGTGGTTTGAAGAAATTGAAAACTATTTTAAGTCGAAAGGAATATTTAGTATTTTAGAAAATCCCAGTCGCATCTTTAATGCGGATGAAACAGGATTCGTAATGGACCCAAAATTAGGCACAGTGATCGGACCAAGTGATTTAAAAATAGAAGATTTTTATGAAAGAAAATCAAATTTTGAAAAAGAACAAATTACTGTCATGGCTTGCTTTGATGCAGTGACGGGAAAGTAGTACATCCAATGATAATATACAAATTTAAAAAGGTACCTAAAAACATTACTGATGGGATTCCCGAAGAATGGTCCAGTCGGGCGGTCAGACTCAAGTTGGATGAATTCGGAAGTATTCTACGAATAAATTGCAAATCATTTGATATTTATTTATTTTTTTTGTTAATTTATTTATTTATTTATTTACTTATTTATGTCTTTAGCACGCATCAGGTCCAAAAATAGTATTTTGATATTACAATGTTTATAAATATATAAATTCAATCTTAGTTATAACAATTTCAAGTGTAATATCTAACTAATTAAAAAGATAGTTTTTAAATTATTTATCACAAATGGATATATAAATATTTAAATTAACTTAAAACAATTTATTTATCACAAATTCCATGTCTTCTCCGAGAATTTAAGCTTAAGGTTATTTTTAAATGACAATAAGCTACGTGTGAAGGGATCCAAACTACTACCAGTGCAATTCAAGTTAGTAGCTTTAACCATTCTTACTAAGGGTGCTCCCTGGTAATAATTTGTCCTACAATATATTATATATATAAGTTATATGACCACCTTATACTGACAAACTAGTGAAGACGTTACAAAGCTGCTGAGTCTGCAATCCTATGGAATATTTCTTCGAATCTTTATATTTTATTAACATGTGTTTTACCATTTTTAAGTTATTTTTAGTTTTAGTCTAGAATTAGATTTGATAGAAATCACTTGTATAATTTTGAACAAGAAAATTATAATTTTTTAAAACGGTTTTACGGAGACTCGTCTTTTAAGTGGCGCAGTCGGTAGGATTCCCAATCGCGATAAATGAACATTATTGACGGTTCGTCTTAACGATTTATTGGGATTCTACGAACAAATAAATAACAAAAAGGTGCCGGGCGGTTCGCGAATTCGAATTGTTTGGATCAAGAGGAAGTTCCAGTTGAGTGAACTGAGTAGCTCAACGAGAAGATTTACAGAAGGATTATTGAACGTACATCAATACCGGAAGTATTTACCTCAGTGCCCTTTGAATGGATATCAGAGGACAAATGCTTGGACAGATCTTGATAGTTTCACTGTAAGTAATACTTTTAATGTCATTTAGAGGTTTCGTTTTCGAAAATTCTGATATTTCAAATTCTGATTCTGACTCAATAAAAGACGAAGAACAAACTTGTGTAAGTTAAAGTTCAGACCCGAAAATTGATATATTTTTATCGGAATTGATAGGAAAAGTTAACTTAGGGCTAGATTTAGGACCAAATTTTAATATCTCTACAAATCTGCAAGCAAATTTAACAAAAATGGCTACACCACAACTAAAATCTGAGTATTTAAACATGATCCCCGAATTTCATGGGGAACCAGAACTATTAGCCAGATTTATGGAAATATGTGAAAAATTAATCACCAAATTTTACAACACCGCTGATACTAGCGATTTTCAAAATGAATATTTGATGTCGAGTATTTTGGGTAAAATTAAAGGTGAAGCGGCAATAAATATTGCCTCAAACACCATTTCTAGTTTTGTGGATTTAAAAGAAGCTCTTCTTAATACGTATGGGGATAAACGCGATCTTTTTACGCTTGTTATCGAAACTACAGAAATGAAACAAGGAAATGAATCGCCGTTCGATTTTTACAACAGATTACAACACCAGTTAAATCACCAAACTTATCTTTCCACTCACGGCTCGGCTGATGAAAGAAAAATCATGGGTGTGTTTTGTAGAGGGTTATCTTTAAGAGTTTTATTACGCGGTTTAAAAGAGCATGTTGGGTCCTTAATGCGAACTAAAAATCCAATAGATATGAATTATGCGCTTAAAATGCTTACAAACGATTTTCAAATCGAAAGTGCCCAAAAATTTCAAAATTCGAAACCATTACATAATAACACCAATCACACTTTAAACAGACCACGACCCAACCAACCTTTACAGTTAAAAAATTATCCTCATAACCACCTTGCTTCCACTTACTTTTTAATTACAGACAACCACAATTAATATACAAACCCGAACAAAATAAAAATTATTTTGCAAGAAATCCAAACCAAACAAACGTATTAAGGCCTAATCAAACACCCATGTCAAAATTATCGAAACCAACGCCCATGAGCGGCATATCAAATCAAACCTTTAGACCCCAACAAAACAAAAACTTTCCTTATCGACCAATGCAAAATTACGCTCAAAATAATCAATCAAAACCCCGGTCAAATTTCGTAATTGAAGAAATAAATAATATTGATGACCAATCGGCGGCGAATATCCGGAGGAAGAAAATCAGTATCTTTACACGGATTACACCGAATATTCTCAAAACGATCACGAGTTAAACGAGTTTTTTCAGGAACCAGCCTCGGAACCCCCGAATACGAATTAATGAACCTCACTAATAGCAAAAATAAACTACCTTATATTATTTTTCCAGAAAATAATCTAAAAATTCTGATAGACACGGGTAGTACTAGATCTTTTGTAAAACCAGAAATCGCACAAAAATATTTCCAAAAATCGATAAAAAATGACCCATTTCAAATCTCAACTGCTCACGGTACCTCCATAGAAAATTTTAGCACGCTTATTCCCTGTTCAAAAATATTTAATGTGGATACAAAACAATTAAAATTTTATATTTTTGATTTGTTTTTTGGGGATAGACAATCTATCCTTATTAAAAGCAAATATTGACCTTGAGAAAAACAACTTAATTACTCCCAATTCTCAAATAAAATTAAAATTTCATAATTCGTCAAAAAACACCAATATTTTATTCTTGCAACCAAGGTCAGAACAAGTAATTAAAATGAACATAAAAAATATCGAAAATGGTGACGTAATAATCCCATACACAAAAATTTCAAATTTAGAAATCCCGCAATGCCTTACGACGGTAAAAAACTATGAGGCCATTTGCACGATCTTAAACCCAACCGAAAAAAATTTAAAAGTTGAACTTTTTGACTCTTTAGAAGTCATTGATTTTAACGAGTATGAACTTCAAGAAAAACCTACACCAAACCTTAATAACGTTAACGTAAATAAATTTAAATTTGAGGTTTCGAAAATTAGAACCGAGCACATGAACAGCGAAGAATGTAAATTGACAATCGAATTATTAAAAGAGTATTCGGATATTTTTCATATCGACGGAAATCAGTTAACTTTTACCAGCCAAATAAAACATTCAATAAAAACATCGGACGAAGTGCCAATTTACACTAAATCGTATAGGTACCCCGAAATTCACAGAAATGAGGTTAAAAGGCAGGTCCAAGAAATGCTCGAACAAAATATTATAAGACCCAGCTATTCTCCCTGGTCGTCCCCAATCTGGGTGGTACCCAAAAAGTTGGACGCTTCCGGGAAACGTAAGTGGAGGATAGGACGATTTTCGTAAATTAAATCTTAAATCAATAGGCGACAAATATCCAATTCCAAATATATCAGATCTTCTTGATAAGCTTGGGCGCTGTCAATATTTCTCTACTCTTGACCTCGCATCAGGTTTTCACCAAATTGAGTTGGCAGAGGAAGACATTCCTAAAACGGCATTTAATACCGAAAATGGGCATTACGAGTTTTTAAGAATGCCTTTTGGCCTAAAAAATGCGCCTGCCACCTTTCAAAGGGTGATGGATAACATCCTTAGAGGTATCCAAAACGAACGCTGCCTGGTTTACTTAGACGACATAATAGTGTTTAGCACAAGTTTGCAAGAACACATAAATCGTCTAAGAGAAGTATTTGATCGATTACGACAAGCAAATTTTAAAGTGCAATTAGATAAGTCGGAATTTCTCAGAAAAGAAGTGGCCTACTTAGGACACATTGTTACACCTCACGGCGTGAAACCCAACCCTGAAAAAATTAAAGCGATATCTTGTTACCCGATACCTACTACACAAAAACAGATAAAACAATTCTTGGGTCTCGTGGGTTACTACCGTAAATTTATAGCGGATTTTGCGAAAATAACAAAACCTATGACTATTTATCTAAAAAAAGATGCAATACTTGACCCGAAAAATTCCGCGTATATAAAAGCCTTCGAGACGTGCAAAAACATATTAATTAACGAACCCATACTGCAATACCCAAATTTTGAGGAACCGTTTAACCTTACTACGGACGCTAGTAATTTCGAAATTGGCTGCGTACTTTCGCAAGGAAAAATTGGGTCAGATCTTCCAATCGCGTACGGTTCAAGGACACTTAATCAGTCGGAAATAAATTACTCCACAACCGAAAAAGAATTATTGGCTATAGTGTGGGCGGTTAAATACTTTAGACCCTATTTGTTTGGCCGAAAATTTAACATTATAACTGACCATAAACCACTCGAATGGCTAATGTCATTAAAAGAACCGAATTCTAGGTTAGTACGATGGAGCTTAAAGCTTGCGGAATATGATTTTGAAACCAAATATAAAAAAGGTTGCTTAAATCAAAATGCAGACGCTCTTTCGCGCGTGGAAATAAACACTAACGAAACAAAAAACGTAGACCCCCAAAATCCACAGGCTTGCTTAGATCGGTTGCGCGAATACGTCGAAAAAATAAACGAAAATTTGACAAATCAATCGATCGTCGTTGAAACAGGAGACTTGGACGATCATAATAACGCGGTCGAAGACAACGTTAGCGACCAAACGGTACACTCCAGTCACGAAAACCCAATAATCGGAATACCAATAGTTGATTGCCCTGTAAATTTTGGAAAAAATCAAATATTCATTTCAGAAGTAAATTTTGCCCCTGCCAAAACTTCCATCACCAGATTATTTCTAACAAAACAAAGATTTCACGTTCAACTCTGTCAAAATAATTTCGAAAAAGATGTAGTCCAGTTTATTAAAGAGTACGTGGATCCAAAAATAAAGTACTATGTTTATTTCGAAGACCCAATTTACGGAAAATTCAGTACTGTCTTACAAACTTATTTTAAAAACTCAGAAATTCAAATGATCAAATGATCTAAAAAACTAATCGATGTTTTATCTGAAAACGAAATACAGGAAATGATACAAAATAATCATGAAGGGAAAACTAATCACAGAGGAATCGAAGAAACTGAAAAACGCATAAAAGCGCATTATTACTGGCCGAATCAATCTAGAACAATCCAAAATTATATAAACGAGTGTGAAGTCTGTCAACTTACAAAATACGATCGAAAGCCAATACGCGTAGAATACAATGTTACGCCCAACTCGATCAAACCTTTTCAGATTTTGCACGCAGATACTATCAGTTTGGAAAACAGCAAGTTTTTAACCATTGTCGATCCTTTCTCAAAATACGCGAAGGCCTATAAAATCGATTCTGCGCAAGGCATCGAAATAGCAAATAAATTATTAATTTATTTCTCTCATCATTGCATCCCAGAACAAATAATTTTTGATAATGGCGGCGAATTTAAGAACTCCGTTATACGTGAACTTCTTGAACTACATAAAATAAAAATTCATTTTATTTGTTCCCAGCACCCAGACTCCAATGGGATAGTGGAACGGTTTCATTCGACATTAATAGAACATATTAGACTTTTTAATAATCAAGAACAGTTTAAAAATGACCCTGTAGAAAATAAAGTAACCTATAGTATTTTAGCTTATAACAACACAATTCATTCGGTCACAAATTTAAAACCGTACGAGATAATTACTGGCCATTTTGGCAACGAGTCACCGTTTAATCTGGACATAAACAACTTATCAATAACTATATTGAAAACCACCGCGAGAAAATAAACACACTTTACGAAAAAATCAATCAAGATATACAAAATAAAAAACAAGGAGTCATTGACAAGGCAAACGAATCGCGCGAAAAATTACCAGAAATCCCCGAAAACGTGTATGTTAAAAATAAACAAAAACAGCAAAAGACAAAAAATAAATACAAAAAAGAAAAAATATCTAGTTTGGATCCTAATCTAAAAACAGCCAGAATACAAACTACACATCCCAACACATAAGACAAAATACACATTTCTAACCCAAAAAGAAAATTAAAATTAAACCTATTTCAGATTCCTCGCCACCCACGCAGGAGGGTCAGGAATAACGAACATTAGGCAAAACCTAGGAGTTCTGCCAATCAATCTAGGCCATGCCAGACTCCAAAGGACAGAACACACATTTGTACATTACTATGACTTAGGACCCCTACTAAAAGAATACGAAAACATAAAATCGCAGCACCTATTACTGAGACGGACTTATGCGAATCTCACCGTGTTAGAAAGAGAAACATATAATTTTAACAAAATAGCCCATTTCTATAACCAATCAATTTTCGAAAAACTCGAAAACATAAATATTCACCAATCAAAACGAACTAAACGAGGCCTTATTGATAGTTTAGGTTCGGTTATTAAGGGAGTAACAGGAAATCTAGACTCAAACGACGGGAATAAAATTTACAGCATAATAGATCACATGCAGCGTAAGGAGAAGAGCATTGCAATATTCAATAAATCAAAATATAATTAACCAATTTAACAAAACTGTCCAAAATATTCAGCATAATGAACTTATGTTAAGGTCAAAAATTTTGCAAATGCATTCTATAATCAAAAACGGTGCTACCTCAGATGATGCAATTTTTATCAAAACATTGTACAATGAACTAATCTTGCTTTATAGTAGCGTGTTAGGCATTTTCCGAGAAGTAGAAAACTCACTGACCTTTTGTAAATTAAATGTGATGCATCCGAGTATTATAAGCTCGAAAAATTTAATTTTAGAATTAAAAAGAATATCCGAATTTTATAAAAATCAATTTCCTTTCGAAATTAAAACAGAAGATATTTTCTATATTGAGTCTATGATAAAAATCAATTGTCATATAGATAATAATAAAATTATGTACTTCCTATCAATTCCAATCGATACCGAAGAACAATTTGACTTGTTTCACTTAATATCAATTCCCTCAAAAATCAGATCGGATTTTGTAACAGTTTTACCAAATAATCAATACCTCTTAAAATCGCGAATAAATAATCAAATTAAACCTCTAAACGGAAAATGTATTACCCAAGGTAAATCATTTCACTGTCCTAGCTATTTATTAAGCAACAGCCAAGCACTCTGCGAAAGGAGTATTATTATGCAGGGAACCGCCGACACCTGCGCACTGACCAAACTGAAAATTGAAGAAAATCATATGGAAATCATTCCGGAACTAAATAAATATATGGCAGTTTTTCCTTTTGCGGAAAATCTTCAAATTACTTGCCAAAAGCAAACTGAAGTCAAGGAGCTAAGAGGCATTTTTCTGATCACCGGAAACACATGCAAACTGTTATTTAAAGGAAAACAACTGCATTTTCAAGAAAAAACAATTGGCAGTCCCTTAATAATCAATTCACCCATATTGGAAATCAGGCATCAAGAATCACCTCAATTCATCAACCCTTTGGTTCCCTTATATAAAGCAAATACACTATCCGACTTGTACGTGCCTAGTGGTTGGACAATCTGTCTTTATTACATATTGGTTACAGCCTTTACGTACTTTTGGGAGTTATCCTCCCAGGGGAGGCTTCCTTCTAAGGGTGGAGGAGTTATATGACCACCTTATACTGACAAACTAGTGAAGACGTTACAAAGCTGCTGAGTCTGCAATCCTATGGAATATTTCTTCGAATCTTTATATTTTATTAACATGTGTTTTACCATTTTTAAGTTACTTTTAGTTTTAGTCTAGAATTAGATTTGATAGAAATCACTTGTTTAATTTTGAACAAGAAAATTATAATTTTTTAAAACGGTTTTACGGAGACTCGTCTTTTAAGTTATATATATATATGATTTATAATAGGAAAGTTTGTCTTATAGCACAGAAATCATAAAAATTTATTTTGAATTTTTTCGAGTCTCTCATTGTTATTGTTATATATAGGGCTCCATATGACTGAGGCAAATTGTAGTTTGCTAAAAACATAAGAATAATAAAGAGTTAACATTGTCTTATAATTCTGAAAATCAGCACACTGCCTTTTAATAAACCCTAGAATTCTGTTACAATCGTTAACCAATTTATCAATATGCAGATGAAACGTCATTTTGGAGTCAAAAAAACCCTATTTAAAAAAGCACTTCCAAGTTTATAGTTATAATTAATTGTAGCAGACCCACGCGAAAATGATAAAACAGAACATTCGTCGTAGTTTAAAAATAATTGATTTTCGTTGCAAAATTGTATTAAATTATTGATACCAGTTTGAAGGGTCTCACAATCTAAAATGGAGTTAATTTTAAGAAAAATTTTAAGGTTATCAGCGTAGCAAAGGAACAGGCAGTAATTAAAGCACAGGCTTATGTTATTATGTAAATTACAAACAACAGTGGGCCAAGATGGGAACCCTGTGAGAACCCCAAAGATGGTGAGAATTTGTCGGAGTAGAACGCTAAAATGGCCACGAACATTGATCGATTAAGTAAATAGGACTCAAACCATCTAAGAAGGACATCACAGATCCCCAACTCCCCCAACCTATAATCATATTACCATGAGAAATTTTATCGAATGACTTACTAAAATCTGTATATATTACGTCTACTTGATGAAATGAATCAAATGATTCATATGTGTATTGTGAATATTCGACCAAATTTAGCTCCAAGTTCCTTTTTTAAGAAAACCGTACTGTTCAGGTATAATGTCATTTATTACAAAGTCAAATAATAGCCATATACTCCAGCCGGTAGACGTCGCGGTCTTTAAGCCACTAAAATCTAGGTGGAAAACAGTAGTTCGGAACTGGAAATTCGACAATCCTTACTTTTGTCAGTTTTCGAAAAATTTGCCACTACAGAGAGCATTAAAAACGGATTCAAAAATTGTGGGTTGTTTCCATTTAACAAGGAGAATGTTGATTATTCCAAATGCTTGACCAATAGAAATATTCAGGATCCAAGAAGAGATTTGATGGACAAAGAAAATTCACAACGTATATGTGAAAGCCTAAAAGAAATCTAAACCCAATTGCCATCAACCATAATAAAATCATTTAAAAACACATTCAAAAATAATTAAATTTTTTTTTGTGCCCATAGAGTATAAAATGTTGTTTGGTCTACTATTAAAAAAGAAGCATTTGCTGGGCACGTAACAGCTGAAACAGAAATAAATATAGAAGTAGAGCAAGCGATACATTTAGAAACTAATCAAATAGCTAGCACAGCTAGCTTGGAGGACATTGCAAGACTATTAACTTCTGTAAAGTCAATATCAGAAGAAACTCGTGAAAAAATATTTTTATCCCCCCATAAATTAAATGAAGTAGTACTTTACAAAGCAAAGGAAGAAGGGATATAAAGTATCGACTCCTTTTAAAAACTGCTTAGTGTTCCTACGACTCCCGAAAATCGGCCACCTAAAAAACGTAAGGCGGTATTTCCGGAAGTAGTATCGTCTAAACTATAAAGGGGATTTTACGAAAAAAGTGAGATGTCATTAAGGAAATCCAAAAAGAGACAAAATTTGTCAAGCATTGATTTGCCTTCAAAGAAGAAAATGGTACCTCTTAGTCGCGAATCATCTGATGATTTCTCTGATGCCGAACGAGTTTTATGCAACGATGACGACTTACATGTCAGTAATGAAAATGACCTGATATTTTGTATCAAGTCAGGGTATTATGTAGTCGTTAATTATAGCGGACAGCGGTACCAAGGTAGTTCTAAATCTATTTTAAACTTAATAAAACAGACACAATTTAAAATAAGTACTAATGGCAGTGTTTTGTTTTAGGTAAAGTTCTTAAAAAAGATGCTGAAGGTGCAGAGGTGTCATCCATGCAAAAAGCCGGAGAAGGTTGAAAATAGCCGGAAAAAGAAGATGTGTAGTATTATTTTTTTTATTTTATTAATTAAAAGACTTCTTAAAAAAATAAACCCACCGGCCCCAAAAAACAAACGGGGATTATTTACTGTTCAAGAACTTTCAAATTTTGTTTAGTTTGATTATTAGCAGTTTATGGGTACCTATAGATAGTTTGTGTTTAAAAACACATTTTTCTTTAACTAGCTACCTATATCAGTATTCTTAATATTATTATTGTAGGTATGTACCAAACATTTGCGTTTTTTATTTTTAATTTAAAAGCGGTGGCCACCACTAGATTTTAAGGTGGGCATAATTAAAGCATTTGTGGCCATTACTGGCATTTTTTAGTTTCTTATATTTTAATTTTTTTTACGTTAAAAATTGTAGCCTAATTTAAATTAAAGTGTTCGTTTCAAAAAATAGGATCGCTTTACTGCCCCCTTCTAAATTTGTGCCTTTTCATTAACAATATTTATAATTTTTATAAAATTTATAACTCAAAAAAACCTAAAGGGTGGCCATTAACGGTGCCTTTACCCTAGAAACGTTCTAGCAACTCGCTTTTGCACCAATTTTCCGGAGATTTTTTTGACTTGTGTTGACGTTGCCTGCGACTAGAGTCGCGTGCAACGTTTCCGCAACGTCGCATCAGGGCGAAATATCGTTTATTCATTTCTCTTTTCGCTTTGATCTTTTGTGTGTTCCTTGTGGAATACTCATCCAAGTTTGAATTTCCTTATTTCCACCCAAGATCTTTTGTTTTTTTAAAAATAAACGTTGTTAGAGCATTGCCAAATTTACCCTGTTAATAACAACGGTGTGGCGTCGGTTTCTCGGCCATCATCGACCGTTATACTATTTTTACTATATGCAACGTTAATTTTAGTGTATTTCTTAGCTATATAACTAAGGCAAGTAAAAGTTGTTACTTGGGTTAGTAAACAAGACGACTCGATTGCAGGTTTAAACAGCATTAGAATGCTTCTCAGCAACTACGAAAGACTATATTTTCTTCATATGACAGGTGTGATCCACTGAACTAAGCGATAGACAGAGGCTGGGAGAAACCTACAAGCATAATATTATGACAGCAGTGAAATACCCGAAAGAATAATATGAGGATATTCAACTTCCACAAAAAAGACAGATTGGTACATTATTTTTCTTTAAAGAAACTAAAAATATAGAAAGTTTAATAAGACATACTAAATTAACAGCAAATATAATTAGCTGTAATCTGATGCCAAATGATTTGACTGATTTTAGGAGAACGTGCAGCAGCTGTTGGAGATTGCAATGACGCAACTAAACCTTAGGATGAAGTCTGAAAATATTTTTTTTTGTTTGAAAGTTTGAGACAATGATGTGATTGAAATTAACTCTGTGTTTCAGACTTCCATTGTCTATATTTTATTATACACGACGTTTCGATCAGTACAATATCTGATCGTCTTCAGGTGCAAACTCGTAGTGCACAACGTTGAGTCGCACAGTGGTTTAAAACGGTTAAATTTCCGAAAAAAGTAAATATCTTTAAGAGTATTTGATTGAAACTACTTTCGCCCTCATTTGTCTGGTGACATAGGCGTATTTAGGGGAGGGGGCCCACAGTCCCGTATATTTTGTAGTTAACTAACTATGAAAAAATTATTAAAATCTTTTCTATAGCAGCTGCTTTTTCCTGTTTAGAAGATATGTTGACACTGCTGAGAGTGCTGAGAAGATTTGAATGATTTTTGTGGCTTAAGAGTTTCACAAGTTTTTGAAACTTTAAAAATGTTGTTATTTTAATTATTTAAAGTCAAGCACGGCTTTGGTTTGGTGAGGTTGGGTCGGGTTGTGTTTTATCGGGTTGGGTCGGGTTGGACTGAATTGAAAAGAAAATCGTTGAATAATCTGTTTCCTCGGAACAAAAACAAAAAATGAGGTTAAAAATTAGGTCACGTGGTTTGGTTTAAAGCACCAAGAGCAAGAAGTTGCTAGCCGTGCTTTTTTCCGCGCGGATTTGGAAATTTGACCTTGTCTGTCAGTGAGTGAAACAGTGACAGAACGTTTGGAACCCTCACCATAACTTGAAATCCATGCGGAATATTGAACCGCTAGCCTAGAGGCCCTGTATACGACTTTTGACAGTTATTGTTTTAGATAGATAGATAGATAAAGTGCTTTATTGTCAAAAAATGTTATATATTTTGTTTACAAAGCTTGGTAATAAACAATTTACAATAAGTATATCCCTAAATAATAATAACTTATCTATTGGTACACTGACATAGTATGTATGCCAGTGTACTTTTACATATTTAAATTATATAAAAAAATTGTCAAAACAGGACACATTTAATTTAAAAACAACTTCTGAAACGGCTTTTCCAATAATATACAAATTTAAAATCCACACAAAAAACATTCGTCACAAAAAATTTCAAAAAAAGGAAAAATAAACGAAAAACATTAATTTAAAATTCACGTGTTGAAGTTATCGTCAAAGTATTCTTCTAAACTACAATAGGCACCATGAATCAGTATATCTTTTACTTTTACACTATTTGGAAGATGATTGAACATCTTGATCCCACTAAAGTAAACTGATCTATGAAGAACAGAAGATTTAGGGATGGAAAGTTGGAGATTAAATTGCTGATAAGATCTTGTGTTGTAGCCAAAAGAAGAACGTAAGAACTTATTCTGGTGAATGAATATGAGAGACACAGATTCAAGAATATATAAACAAATAAGCGTTAAAATTATTTAAAAAGAGGTTTATATGATTCTCTAAAAGGAACACGACAAAGACAACGAATTTTACGTTTCTGTAATACAAAAATCACATGTAAAAAGTTATTAAAGGTTGATCCCCAAAAGGCAATACCATAACGGAGATGGGATTCAATTAGTGCAAAGTAGACAGTCCTGGCAACGTTAAGCCTAATTCATTAACCGTGGTTTTAACCGCAAAATAACCTGATGCAATCTTATTGCTTACAATAGAAATATGGTTCTCAAATACTAGCTGAGAATCAATTATAAGGCCCAGAAATTTGCTACTTGTGCGATTTTCTAAGAATGAACCATCGACTATCAAATTATCGATTTGATACCTAACACACATAAGATTTGTCTTGTTGAAATTTAAGGTAAGTTGATTGGCGTAACACCAGTTTTTAACAAGATCCATATCATCTTTAATTATTTTTTAGTCGTATCGTCTTGCTAGGTCATTAAAATATAATAAAAACAGAATGGGACCAAGCACGGAACCCTGTGGAACGCCCCACTCAATTTTACCTGAACTGGAGGTTTTATTACCTACCGTAACGCGCTGCCAACGACCTGTTAAGTGATACAATTTGTTTAAAAGAATCGAATGATTGACTCTTTCGCTAGGTCACAAAAGACCCCAACAGCTACTTCTGATCGGTTAATTGCGGAAAAAAGTTGTTCCAGTAAATTAAATACGGCGTTGTTAGTTCCAGTATTTTTTTAAAATCCAAATTGTGATTTGTCTATAATTTTATGCTGTTCTAAAAATGACATAACACGTATTTTAATTAATTTCTCAATGATTTTGGATAAAGTGGACAATAAATAAATTGTCCTAAAGTTGGCAGGATCAGTTTAGTCTCCCCTTTTGTATAGTGGAATTATCAGAGCGGACTTCAGACTAGAGGGAAATATACAAATCACACATGAAGTATTGATACAATGAACCAAGATATCGGATAAAATAATGTCAGGCATATGAAGAAGTATTTTCGCAGACAACCCGTCTTCCCCCGAGGAGTTTTTATTTTTCATGCTATTTAGTAATGTTTTAACTTCTTCAAGATTTGTAGGCGAAAACGAAAATGAATTAACAACAGCTATATCAGAACGATATGACATTGGATCAGTGGATATTTGAAAATATTTTGGTAAATTGCGAGCAACGCTGCAATAATACTGGTTTAAGTCGTTTGGTGATAAATCAGGATTTGTCGATGGTCTAGCACAATTTTTAGATCGGATATTATTAACAATTTTCCAACTTTCCCGGAGCATTAAAAAGGCGATCTTTATAATACTTTTTCTTAGAAGCTGCAATAAGTTTTCGAAAGTGTGATCTGTACGAAGTAAAATAATTATGGAAAAAAGGAATATCAGTGTATTTACGAATTTTGTGGAGACTTCTAAGCTTTTTTGACGATGATTTTAGTCCTTTGTGAGCAATTTTATCGTTTTTAGAGGAAAACATTTATTGAATATTGCACAAGTAGTGGTATGAAATTTTTCCAATGGGTTCTCAGCTAAAGTTATAGAAGACCAGGAATGTTTGCAGCATGATTCATAAAACCTATCAAAGTTTCTTTTAAAAAACAAAAGATCAAAAGATCTTGGGTGGAAATAACGAAAAATTCAAACTTGGATGAGCATCCCACAAGGAACACACAAAGGACCAAAGTGAAAAGAGAAATGATTAAACGATGTTTCGCTCTGGGTAACCAGTGCGAGCTCATCCGTGGTTTCACTGGTCACCCTCCCCATACATCATTAAACACCATCCTACACTTTGATTTCCAACCTCGAATCACTGGCACTTATCCAAGTTACCTGATACGGATTCGTTCTGGCGTGTTAATATTTCCAATAGGATTATGCTCCTAAGGCAATTAAAACAAAAAAATAAGTTAAAAAAACTTCCAAATCAGTTACTTCAACCAAAAAACAAAAGATCAAAAGATCTTGGGTGGAAATAACGAAAAATTCAAACTGGGATAAGCATCCCACAAGGAACAGACAAAGGACCAAAGTGAAAAGAGAAATGATTAAACGATGTTTCGCTCTGGGTGACCAGTGCGAGCTCATTAGTGGTTTCACTGGTCACCCTCCCCATACATCATTAAACACCATCCTACACTTTGATTTCCAACCTTGAATCACTCACAAATAGGCATCGTTCCACACTGGCACTTATCCAAGTTACCTGATACGGATTCGTCCTGGCGTGTTAATATTTCCAATAGGATTATGCTCTTAAGTCAATAAAAAAAAAGAAGTTAAAAAGAACTTCCAAATCAGTTATTTCAACCAAAAAGAAACCAAAAAACAAAAGATCTAGGGTGGAAATAACGAAAAATTCAAACTTGCATGAGCATCCCACAAGGAACACACAAAGGACCAAAGTAAAAAGAGAAATGATTAAACGATGTTTCGCTCTGGGTAACCAAGTGATTTGGAATTTTTTTTAAACTTCTTTTTTGTTTTTTTTTTATGTTTCTTTCATCGTAAATTCTACCTATTTTTGTTTCACGCTTATTAGATATTTCTGAATCATTGATTCCAGAGGAGAGCAAATTATTTTCTCTATGGTTTGCAACTGGATTTGACAGTTGTTAGGGTAATGTTTAAAAACAAATTGTGTATTGGCAATGATAGTTGGTAACCCCTGACAGTAAATCATTTTGACACCGTCACATTTTTGATTAAGAAACGTCCGGATTGAAAATGGAATTTTGCTGAATCAAAAACTGTAAAAACACGTGCCTCGACGAATTTGTATTGTTCCGTTGTCCAACGGAGAAAGAAACTCAGGAAAAGTGAAAAGAAAACATGAATTTACCAAGCTCGAAAATTAATAAAAATAGCTGAATTTGCGAGGCAAGTGAGCTACAAGCAGTAGGTACAAACACACGCATTTACCTGTACTTTGATAATAAATATTATTGTAAGAAAAAGAGTAACAAGAATATAGATCAATAGGTGTCTTTATATTTTACCTAATATTTACAGTTTTAATATCTAACGTGTATATTCACAATTTGTTTTTGTTTTTTTTTCTGACAAAGCTTGACATATTTTACTAACCAAAAAAAAATCAATGTTTCAAAAACTGTCTGGGGAAATTATAACAAGAGACAACAAAACATCAGTCCATTTCATAAAATCCGTTTTACATTCAAATATGAAAAAAAAAACAGAAAAAGAGGAAAATATGAGTTGCCCACCTCTATTAAAACAATAACTGTCAAAAATCGTATACAAGTCCTCTAGGCTAGCCTAACAGAGGACCCAGAGGGGCCATCCGAATACGACTGATTCGACTCCGCCATTATTGGAAATTCACGACCCAGTGTTGTCCAAATATAAACAAGTTTTAAAAAGTAATTAAATTTTAAATTATCTTGTACGCCTTATTATCAATGCAGAATACATTTGTCCGAATTTTTTATAGATAATTGCTAAGTTATTTTTGTGGTCATTTCTTTGGCAGGTATAATAATATGTCCAAATAGCCCGGAAATATTTATTTTGAAAGAAAAAAATACACTACTAAAATAAGCACCACCAGGCCCAATCATCACGCCATTATGATTACTTAAAAATACTACAGCAAATCAGGGTAAGCTCTTAGGCTGTACCAACGTAAGCGCCTAAAATCGGATCGTGTTTAGCGACGTCATGCCGTGGACAAATTTCTACTTGGGACGGTGACCCACAAGAATAATCTCGCGCGTGGGTTTAAGTACCCATTCATATTTGTGAAAAATGTATTCCTTAACAATAATATAATTGGTTTTAAATTACTTACTATTATTAGCTTTTAATAAGGCCGAGTAACTATAATCTCTTTCAAACAAGGCTATCAGTAATAAAAAAAGTCCTAGTCAAAAATTGCATATTTTTGTAGTCTCCTACAAAAAATTGTTTTTTCATTAGTCGTATATACATGATTTTCTAGGAAGCAGCAGTAAACCAGATTAAAATTCCAGATTCTCGTCAGAATTCCCTGACATTTGCTTGGGGAATACCTGACTTGCTGATTGTTTAGTCTGTGTATTACACGCAGCTGTAAAGTCCCTTATAAGAACGATACGGTATCTATTGAGTCGTTTTTTGACGTAGAACACGGTGCTTGCGTGATTTCGAAATGTGACGTCACCGGTTCAACCACGTCATCGGTTCTTGCTATTGCCAAAATGCACTTTCCAATGACAGTTTTAGAAAACCTATCCTAACTTATTACTTTTCTATTGGGTTTTTTTATTTCCTATCCCCGCTTTATAAATCTGACGAAAGCTGCCTGGCACTGTCCGAATCTACCTCTAAGAGGAATTCTCCCAATTGAATTTGGAACATTACCAAAACAGACTCCAACAAAATAGCCGGTGCTCCATAACCTGACACTATCCGCGTATTTTGCTAAATGACAACGTCCGCCATATTGGAATCGTGATTGAAGCGCTTTCGAAACAGTTCGACGAGCGGTTTTGAAATCCTTTGAAATGTGTTGAACCGTGACGTCACCAGTTCAACGCTAAAAAATGACTTTGATTGGAATTGGAATTGACAACCATTCATTTCAATCATTTGTTTGTATGTATCTATTGCTCGTGGACTTTTTATGAGGTTCAGATTGATGTCTCCTACTATTATGCATGGATCCTTCTGTTTCTTTAGAAATCTGTCTATTTTTTGTACAAAAATACTGCATTTATTTTTTGATAGTCGATAAATAGAAAATATTTCCAAGTATTGTTTAGGTAATGTTGCAATCGTTGCTGCAAATTGTTTACTCTATAATTTATTACCTCTCTAATTATAATATCTTATTTAAGTAGTTTTTATTAGATTTAATAAGAAGAATAGGTTTGACAATTTTTCTATATCTTGACATATATTTTTTTAACTAAACTTCTTTTGTTGTCAACATGATGTGACAATAACATAGGTTAACAAATAAGGGAACTAATACATAACAGTTTTCCGCGCTTTAATAATTTTACAAATTCAGTCTCTGAACAGATTTTCTACTTCTTTTGGATCTTCTTAGCTCAGTGGAAAATGTTGTTGTCCTTTCGTTATAATAATTTTCTCTTGGTGAAATTCGATCTGACATACGTTGTGAGCTGTAAATATTTCGTGAGTTTTCTAATTTGATGCTGTCTTGTGAGATTTCTCCCTCGTTAAATATTTCGGGTAATTCTGTATTACTTGGAGTTTGAATATCATCATATATATTTTGCTGATTGAAAATATTGGTTGGTCCTTGAATTGGTAGATTTGTTTTTCGTCCTTGGTTTGAAAACGGTAACTCGTGCGTAGATGTTGTGCCTGGGTCTGGGATCTCAGATCTAAATCGATTTCTTAATATCGTCTGACTATTGTGATCTCTTACTTCAAATTTTTTAACATGTGTCGGCGTATCAGGTGTTCTTTCTGACAATATTTCTTTTGGTTTTTCTTTTTTAACTTGACAAGGTCTCAGTTGGTTGTAGGGGCGTTTTAATTTATAACCATTATCTAATTCTACCATGTAATGTAGTCTCCCTAGTCTTTCTTTTATAATTCCAAATTTCCATAATTTCGGTCCCAAGTAATTTCTAGATTGGATTCTGTCTCCTTCTTTATAAAATTTGTCAAATTTTGGTTGCTTAAAATTGAGGTTGTTCTCCTTTTTTATTTGAACTGTTATTTGTGGTCGAACGAATTAAATCTAATTTTGTCCTAATTTTTCTCCCAAACATTAGTTCTGCTGGCGATTTTCCGCAATCTAAAGGAGTAGCTCTATATTTAAATAATAATCTGTAAAATTTTTAGTGTAATTGACATTCTTCATTTTTCATGCAATTAAGTCTGGTCTTAAGAGTTTGGCAGTATCGTTCAGCTTGACCATTGGTGGCAGGATGTCCTGGAGCAATGTACGTTTGATGTATCCCATTCCTTTTGCAGAACTGCGTAAACTCATCAGATATAAAAATGGATGCGTTATCACTAACCAAAATTTCAGGCAGGCCATGACAACTAAAAATGATGTTGGAACGTTTTTCATCATGTGAATTTCTGGCCACTTAAAATTAGCGTCTACCAATATCAAAAAATAATGACCAAGGAATGGTCCAGCATAGTCGAGATGAACTCTTTGCCAATTTCTCGAAGGAGGTTCCCACTTGTGTGTTGGAGCTTTGGTTGGATTTTTCTTAATGTTACAACATTCTATAGAACTTGTAACCAAATTTTCAATATCAAAATCGATACCAGTGGTTTCTTGCTAACATTCTCATTTTTACCATTCCGATATGCGTTGAATGAAGTTCTTGAAGTAGTAATGGCTGCAAAGTCTTTGGAATAACAACTCTGTTACTTCTAAATAATATTCCTTCTTCAATTGAGTATTCGTGATTGGTAATTTTGCCATGTTTTAGCTCATTTTTTAGTTTCGACAGATCTGGGTCTTTGTTTGTTTCTTCCAAAATTTGTTTGGCTGTAACTGTATAGTCGCAAATTTCGTGAATTGCACTAATATTTAAATTATCTTGTTTTTGAACTGGGTTTCTTGACAAAAAATCACTGTTAATATAATCGGTAAATTTTCTGTATTCAATGATGAAGTCAAAAGCTGATAAAAACTGAGCATATCTGAGAAGACGTGTAGCTGCCATAACTGGAAGTTCTTTGGAGGGGTTAAAAATTGTCATAATAGGTTTGTTGTCTACAATCAGTTTAAATTTTTGGCCGTACAGGTAGTGAAAAAGTTTTTTAATAGCCCAATAAATCGCTGTGGCTTTTTTTATCTAGCTGACTGTAGTTTTTTTCTGCTTTTGTCAATGATCTTGAAATGAACGCTACTGGGCGTTCTGAGCTATTACTTAATTTGTGTGACAATACAGCTGCTAAGCCAACAGGACTTGCATCGGTTGCTAAGATGATCGGCAGCTAGTAATTTCTTTTTTAACTTCCTGGAAACTTTTTTCACAATCTGTAGACCAATGATATCGGTTGTCTTTCCTGAGCAAATTGTTTAGAGGTTGTAATAATGTAGAAGCATTTGGAATGAACTTTGAGTAATACATAACTAATCCTAAAAATTTTTGTACTTCCTCGGGGTTTTTTGGCTGGGGAATTTTTAAAATTGCCTTGATTTTGTTCGCTGATTTTTCAAGTCCTCTTGCGGAAATAACATGTGCCAAATATTTTATTTTTTCTTGAAAAAATTTACACTTATCTTTGTTTAGGTGAAGGTTATATTTTCTTAATCTGTTTAAAAGAATGATTAATCTTTCTTTGCATTCATTGATAGATTTTCCTTGAACAATTATGTCGTCAAAATATGCCACGGTACCCTCTAAATCATGGACCACTTGATCTATAAGTTTATGAAGTTCCATTGGTGCTGTTTTGATTCCGAAAAATAATCTTTTGGCTAAGTATGTAGAAATGGCTTGCATTTGGGAACTGCTTTTATCTAAGGGAACGTGCAGATAGGCTTTAAAAATATCCAATGTGCAAAAGTATTTGCCACCTCCCATTTTATTAAAAATATCCTCGATTTTAGGTATAGGGTATCTGTTATCTTGTAATTGTGGATTTACAGTTAATTTGTAGTCAGCACAAATCTTTATATTTCCATCGCTTTTCGGAATAATTACTAGGGGTGTTCCCCATTCTGAATGATTAGTTTTTTCTATGATTCCTTGATTCTCTAAACTGACCAATTCTTTTTCAACTCTTTCTTGTAGAGCGTATGGTACGCGCCGTGGTTTGATAAATATTGGTTTGGCATCTGGCTTAAGGAGTAAGGAGCATTTATAATTTGGAACTTCTCCTACTTTCGGCTCAAAAATGTCTTTGAAATCGTCAAAAAATATCTTGAAATTTGTATTTTCAACATTATTTACTTGAAGATCAAGATTTTCTACCTTTGAAAGCAGGTTTAAGTTACGAATCCATCTGCGTCCCATAATGGAACTACCATAGTCAGGAACAATGTATATTTCTCTCCATGATATTATTTATCTTCAAAAATGATTGGAACATCAACATATTCAATTGGTTTAAATAAATGTTTTGTATAAGATCTAAAACATACATTGGTTTCTTGAATTGGAATCTGTAAGTTCCGGGCACTAAAATGTGTCACACTTAAAATTTGTTGGTTTACCCTGGATTTCCACTTGAACAACCATTTTTGGTTCATAAATGTCTGAGGTATTTTAGTTAAATATGTCTATGATTTGATTTACCGAAAATCTTCATCTGTATTCTCAGAATCAGAAATATCGGAATGAATGTTGTGCACACTATTTGATTAGGGTACTGATGCATACCTTTGACACGTGACCCTTTTTTTTGCGCTAACGTAACATTAGTTCTGTTAAATAGTTGTTGAAACCGCAGTGTAGACACAACCCATATAATCCTAGTTTCTTAAGATCTTCTTGTTTTAGATTTCTCCAGTTGGATCTTTGAATGTTTTTTTTAATTATAACCCGATGGTCCAGGTCGACTAGTATTTATTTTGTTGATGTCTGCGTTATTGTATGTACTTTTGTATACCTCTCGGTTTTGAACTTTCGCTTCTTCCATGGCCATGGCTTGTGTCTTCTTAAAGGAAATATCAGAGTGTTGTAGGATTTTTTCTCTTATATATTGTAAACTTGTTCATTAAGGATATTATGTTTGGGAGCTAGATGCTCTGTTAAAAGTTGAATTAATATCTGGAGATGTTAAGACTAACTAACAGTTTGTGTTGCTTCATTAGATTCTGCATCATTGTTTTCTAAACCCTTAAGTTTAAAGAAATTTTCTAATCTCTGTAGATAGTTTTCAAAGTGTTCAACATTCTCATCAAACGGTTCAAAATGTAAGATGTGATTTTGTAATTGTTCTTTAATACTCACAGGTCTTTGTTGTGTCTGCATATTTTGAAAAAATTCCGGTTAGTAACTGGATTAACTGAGTTGTACAAGTCTGGGTGGATCTTACTTCAGTGGCTGCAAAAAAGCTTCATCCTCGTCGCCAATTTATAATATCTTATTTAAGTAGTTTTTATTAGATTTAATAAGAATAGGTTTGACAATTTGTCTATATCTTGACATGTATTTTTTTAACTAAACATCTTTAATAGTCAACATGATGTGACAATAACATAGGTTAACAAATAAGGGAACTAATACATAACACTAATGTAGATACTATACCCTCCATTAGTTTTGCGAAAATTATGTAGTCCGGTATATAAAGAAAGTTAAAAAAGTTCTGTTCGATTGGATACAGCCACGTTTCTGATGAATGTTGGGCCGTCGTTCTGTAGAAGTTTGTCTTCTCCCCGTTTTGCCGATTCGAGTGCTCGGCATCTTCAGGAAATCTGTTTCCACATTTGGCTGAACGTTGACTGATGATTTGTAGGGAGGAGTGAATTGCGATTTCACGAACTGTGACTTTGTCACTGTTACTCGTCTGTCGCACACACGGTCTGTTTCACGGTATATGAAAAATCACCCCTTAATTAAAAATCGATTGTTTCACCCTGTATATGATTTTGTGTCGCTTTCGAACTAGGCTGAAAAAAAAGGTTATATAGTTGCCTTAGTTATCAACATAATGAGGAAAAACTCAGAGTTTTAAGTTATGAAAAAACACCCTATATTAAAAAATCGATTGTTTCATCCTGTAGATGATTTTGTGCCGCTTTCGAACTAGGCTGAAAAAATAGGTTATATAGATGCCCTACCTTGTAGATGACTTTGTGCCGCTTTCGAACTAGGCTTTTTTAGTAATCAACAGATTAAGAAAAATTCATAGTTAAGGTATTAAAAACCAGCCCTTAATTAAAAATCGATTGTTTCAACCTGCAGATGATTTTGTGCCGCTTTCAAGCTAGTACGAAAAATAGGTTATATAAATGCCTTTTTTAATAATCAACGGATTGAGAAAAATTCGGAGTTTTAAGGTATGAAAAACCATCCTTTATTAAAAAGTCGATTGTTTCACCCTGTAGATGATTTTTTGCCGCTTTCGAAATAGGCTGAGAAAATAGCCTATAGAAATGCCAGTCTATTGAAGTACCGTTAAGATTTTTTTTTTCTAAAGTTAAAGTTTTCTAAAGTTTTTTTTAAAGTTTTCTACAGTTACATCCATACCGATATACCCAGGGATTAAAATAGTAATTTAAGTGCCTAAAATGAGGGAAATAAAGTACTGGGAGTGACGTTATGCAAATAGTACCGTTTTCATTATTATTTCTTTAAATTGTTTTTTTCCAATCCTGCAAAAAAATTTCTAAAGACAAAGACGCATTCTTTATATTATATTACAGATAGAATATTTTGTGCCCCTTTTATAAAGTTACTGCCGTCCGTTTCTAAATCTTGCTTAAACTCTTTATGTATAACAAAAAATATCCGCGCTTTTGATTTTTACACTATCCGAAATACAAAAGAAAAACCCCTATCCGCCACCTGGGGACGCGTCCGATGGGAGAAAGGAAACTCCGCACGGATTTTTTTCTAGTTTTTTTTTTTACTTCTTGTTATAAGATATAAAATAAGACTAATGTAACTAAAAGCAATTTTATTTTATTTTTTGTATTTTTTTAACCTATTGTTCGTACACATAAAACATGAATATATTTTAAGAACGCACGTTTTTCTTTTTGTTATTAACTTACTTTTCTAAGAATTCAAACAGGAATAATAATTTAGCAAGGCATTTTTTATTTATTTTTTTTTTTTGTATTTTTTAAGATATAAAACGAGAATTTTAACTACGCATAATTTTTTTGTATTTTTTTTAGTTTTTTATTTTGTTAGAAGTTACTTTTGTAAGACACACAACAAGAATATTTTAACTTACTTCAATTTACTTTTGTTTAAAAAAAAAAAGAAAAGAAATAACATTTTAACTGATCACTTATTTTTTAACTTTTCTTTTTTTACTTATTGCTAACGATTACGGTAAAAATAAGTGTAAAAATGAAAAACAAATCATAGGTACAAAATAATTATTTTTATTTAACTTTACTTATACACGCTTTATTAGCTCATTGTAAACCTGATCTAATGTATATGGACTAGGATACTTAATGGACGTTTGAAACTGCGCATCTTCAATACTAAACAGTTCCTGGTAAAAATGCATCAAATCAATATCTTCATCTTAGTGAAGGGGCATGTGTAAGTCCGTGGGATTTTTAATGAAGGATTTTTGTGATTATGTGGGAATGATAGCTCTTTAGTCACATAATCAAGTGTTACCGGGTGTTTTGTTCGCACCCGTGTAGAAGGGGCTGATATGACGTCATCTTTCAAGATGGCGGCCAAAAATCATAAAAAATACAATTTTCGTAACCAGGCCATGATTATAGTCGATTCCATATAATTCGAGGACGAGGATTTCAAAAAATTTACTTTTAAGGTTATCCGACATTAAATGACCTTGAAAATCGCAAAAACAAGATTTTTACCATTTTCTCTTCAAAAAATCTTAATAATTCGACGTTTTGTCAGACCAACTTCAAATGTACCTCAAACTATTAGGCATGTATGGCAAATTCGATCCTTACAGTTTAATGCAGTTTAAAGCTTCATGATCTTGAAAAATACCCCAGTAAAATTAACAAATTGCAAAAATAACATACTAAAGGGCGCTATTCATCAACTATTTAAGCGAAGAGAACCAAATTTGCCAACAAAGAAAATATGAAGGTCAAGTTGAAAAACCCGCTTTTTGTAGTGTTTTTTCCTATTTACCACTACGCAAAAACTTTAAGTGTCGGAGATGAAAATAACATCTTAGCTATAAAAAAAAACACTTCATTTGAAACCTCCCTACCATTTTTTTTGATCTGACGTTCCAGATGTTGGTGTAACAAAACGTTAAATTATGGAGATTTTTTTAAAGAGAAAAGGTTATACCATTACTAGGAACAGTGCTCAACCATTCAACTGATTTTGTTTAATTTAAGGTCTAACTAGCTAAATACCCGCTTTTTTTACTCCTACCAACTTAATCCAACCCCTACCACCCGCCCCCCTCCCACTATCTTTCTTTACCCTTCCACTCACTCACTTCCTTCCCTTACTTTCCACCTAGTTAAGATAACTTCATATTATACAGATGTTTCATTTAAATATCCAAAAACAATTTCACTTGACAGCTGTCAGTAAGCGAAATGTCAAATAAAAAGTAACCTATAAGTCAATCCAGCAGGTCACATCCTATCTTCTTATTAAATTTTATCCAAATCGGTTTAGCCATTTTTGCGTAATTAAAGAACAACCACAAGCATATATTAACACGCAAACTTTCGCATTTATAACATAAGTAGGATTAATTTATATTAGACCTTGTTTACTTGAATGGAAAATAACATAATTACGCCATAAAATCTAAACATAAACTTCAGAATATTTTTGTCCTCCCAGAATAAATTAAATTTCGCCCACTGTGCGGCGTGGGCAAAAAAATTGGATGCATTTGAATTGAAGTTTTATTCATCATCGAAAGACGTAAACTTCAATGTTTTGGACATATTTTTAACAAATTATAAACAAAGAAAAAAGCCAAAGTCTTAGATATGGTGCAAATCGCGTTAATGATTGCAAATGCTTTCATTTATGCCTTGAGTAATCTAACAAATACAGGATCGGTTTATTGTAACTTGCTTTGTCACCGTAAAAGTATGTAGTTACATGATTTTCAGGTGAAGACCGAACTTAACGGTTGTTACAGATTTTGTATACATAGGCCTATACTTTCTGTTTTATGATTTTATGACAATTTTTGAAAAATTTTATGAACTTTTTTGTGAAACTATTTTCTTACAAGCCTGCGAAAAGCGCCACTTTACTGCACAGCGTGCGGAAAAAGCTTCTTAACGCAAGCAAAATCTTTTTAACTTTCTTCACGCTCGTAGCAAAAATGTTGTACTTAACGCGTGCGGAAAGCGTCTTTTCCAAATTTACGGCTTGCACAAACACAAAAATTTAAGCGGTAGGAGTTTTTTTCCAGTTTCATGTGTTTTTCTGAAGCTACGTGGGATTTAACTTGCCCAATTCCACATCCATCAATTTTGAATATTTTCTTACAAAGTTTGCAGTTAGCAGAAAAACTTATTTCGTCAAGGAGCCAAGAATACTGGCAAAACCTTTTGCAAGGGTATAATAAAGGTTATTTTCTCACAACACAAGTACGCACACAAATGATTGGTGCAGTAAACGAAATCGAGCAATTCTATTGGTTAATATTAAAAAGCAGGACAAAACTCTTGATGTGTCCTTTGTATCAGTTGCCTATATATTCCTGCACTAATTTACCCGGTGTGAGTTGCGTAACTATCTCATGAGAAAATGTACAGGTTAAATATCCAAAGTTTGTTTACACTAAACTTAAAATATTCAGTTTTTTGTGAAAATTTTATGACAATTTCAAAATTTTATGATATTTAGGGCATATTTTATGACAATTTTGAAATTTTGTGAATTCATAAAATTTTATGACAAGTGGTACAGGTTTAGGGGTTTTTAAACATTTCTCTATTTTTGCATCCGTAATCCGTACCCACCACGCCCCTGATCTACTTCAGTGTATCGGCAAAAACTCTAAATTTTGAAGTTAGTTAAATATGTTATTTTTTCAAAAGTCAGTATTTCCAAGATGAAAAGTTCTTATTATTTTAAATGCAAAAATTAAAAGTAGTTGGATAATATATAGTCTATTACAGAAATAATTTGGTTAAAAAAATATGCTTAGTTTAGCTTTTCAACGCTTTTTGGCTACTGCAGCCGTAATTTTTGAACTTGTTGACCGTTATTAATTTAATGAGTTGATTGTCAAAATCGTTGCCGCAGGTCACTAAAACGAGAATCGATAAAAGATCCAAAGTGTCGAAGGAATCGACCAGCTAGCGCAGTCTATTTCGGCTCGGTATTTTTGTTTCTCTATGATATCTACTCTGCATATTATGTAGAAATTATATCGTACACACACGGTACCATAGTGCACGGAATTTGGCAGTAGTAGGTTAAGTTTATAGTTTAAATTTCGTTAATTTGTTATATTTCAGGCACAGGTTATTATGAAAGTTGACGAGTTTTTACAATGTTTCATAGAGTTTCATAAGGTTCTACAAGTTGGTCTGTTGTAAAAACTGATAGAAAATCTGTACTTTATGAGATGACTTAGTTTTTATAAGTTTGTTTCACATACCGCATGAAAAACATATAAAACCTGATAAAATATTATTAAATCTCGTAAAACATTTCCGAAAGATTTGACCCATCTTGTTGCTAAATAAAAATTATTTATAAATAATCTAATAATTATTTTTCATTTATTAACTAATTATCATAAAACTATAAAAATATCTATTTAGATTATAACAAAATCTACAATAGTAAAATACTAAATACTTTTATAAAAAAAAATAATATAGTTTATTCTTAACAATAGACTTACATTTAATTTGGCACTTAAAAGGGCAGTTTACCAAAATGGCAAGTTGGGCTTAATCGATAGCAAAACAAACTTTACGATGAATAGTGATCTTCGTGTGTTACTATGATGCCCCGTTAATGAGATATAAGCACGTTTGGAGCACGTGCAGTGCAAACTTCACCATGTCAATTTTCGCATTAGACCACTTAGTATATCTTCGTGTTTTTCAGTTGACTGATTGTCAAAGAAGAAATGTCAGAATTTTGACTCTTAAAGCATTACGAACACTGGAAAAACGTCACTGCCCCTTGCAATTTACCTGCCTTAATCACTGTTTGTTTGTTAGTTTTTTCTGGTTGACTGTATTGACATTTACGTTTTATTCCACCATAACTTTCCATTGACCAGACATCAATTGACAAGCAAAGTAATATTTTCTAGAGCTTTCATTATTTACTGGCCAATCATATGTCACCTGTTTATCACCAGAATCTATACTGACCCTTATTTTTTCATTTTTGAGTTGTTCAAAAGTGAAACATATCTAAAACATAAAATTACATAAAAAAAGTAAGTTTTACTATCGTACGAAAAAAAATTACGGACTAACATTTAGAAAGTTTAAAAGGACTCTAAAAATGTAACTAAATGCCAATAATGGTAAAAAGCGATTTTTTTTCAGGTTTTTCAAACGTAAGTTACTAAAAATTTAAATGTTTAAAAAAGATGTAGAATAGAAAATCAGGTTTCGAAAAATTTGTATGGGCAAAATTTTAGTTATTTTAGGTAGATCTGAAATAAATGATTTTAGGTTGACAAAATAATACAGTTTGTTTTTTGATTTTAAGAAATATAGGGCGATGAATTTGACTTTTCAATTACTTACTTTTAATCCTTTTTTAAATTCTGGCAAAACAGTTGTTTTCTCAATTCCCTCCACAAAAATTTTTCCATGTCGGTTCACTAACAATGATTCTTTAGAGTCTCTAAGATTTTTCAGATCTATTTCTTTGTTTCTGACTAGACCTAATATAGCATCAGTTTTGTCAATTGATAAAATCTAAAATAGGATTAATTTTTAATACTAGCGTTTAAATTTTCCGTTTTTCTTAAACATTTTCAGACTTTTTAAAACATTTTCAGTCTTTTTATGAAAAGGGCACTTTCGTAAGGTAAGGCTACACTTTAAGCACTTGTGTACGTCTTACAAACTTTCCAGTAGCAATTTTTTTGACTGTAACTAAAAAAGTTTTTTTGTAGGTCATGAAATTTAGAAATGACGATACGATAGCGATACTCTTTTCGAGTAAAATGATGACACTTAAATCTACTAAGAAATAATAAATATATTGCCTGATGGTGTATTTGAATTTGTTTTGGTTTTTTAGTATAATTTAAAAAGAAAATGTCAATAAATTACTATTAAAAAAAATTGAGGTGACCTGAAATATACGAATTTATTATTTAACATAGCCTTGTAGGCGTAGATAGGCTTCCTGAGATTCCCAACACCAGGCTACTATTAATGGTTTACGTCCTTTCAGTTTAAAGTTTTTATTCACTCCTCCTTGAAATCATCAATTGCATAGTCCTAATAGAAATTTCACAGAAATAAATTAGCGATTTTTTGAACACAAAGAAATTAATCCGTTTAAATGGTTTACAAGATGTGCCAACAAGTTGATGTTTTAGTTATGAAACACCCTGTATATTTTGATATTTTTAAATCCTGAAGGAAATTAGCTTTTTAAAAATACCAGATTATATAGATCCGCGTATAACCGTTTTTGGTAAGTTTCAAATGGGATTTGATCCTGTATTTGTTTGATCTCTCTGCGACTATAAGAAAAAAAGTTATCACAGGGAACAGTGACAATCGATCAGTCTATACAGGGTGGCCCAAATTCGAGGGGATTGGGGGGGTGTTGGATATTTTTAAGGAAGGTAGCGAAAAATTAATGGATATGTTATGGGCTCGATTTTTAAGAAGTTAATAATGGTGAAAACCGCATGTCACTATGTCAACCCGTTTTTAAGCTGCAGGGGCTTTTTGAAAAAAAAGTTTTTAGAATTTGGTCCAGAACTTTTTTATGATGAAGGTTTCTTTTCGTGTAAATTGCTTTTTCATAGATAATTTAAATTAGAATTTATTTGTCAAACTTTATTTTATCTTTAAAGTTTATTTTTTGAGATAACACTAAGTTGGTATTTTTCTCATTGAATGACCCACTTTTACTTAGTTTTTAAAATCACCGTGAAATTTCCTTTAAAACGATGTATCGCACAATTTTATTTTTTATATGTTTATGATTTTCTATATTTTCTTAATCATTTTATTGTTTTTTATATTTTCATTTTATTGTCATTTTTTGTCAAAGATATGTAATGAAAATAAATAAGTAAATAATAAAAAAAAATAAAAATGGGCATTAAAAAAAAAACTATTTATTATTGTTACACATTTTTCTATCTTTGAGCCATTATAGTATCTCATAGTTATATGATTGTAGGTAATAACATTTTCTTTCCAACGATGCATCGCTTATATTATGATTGACAGTCCAGTGACGTCCGTAAACTGGAGTTATTTAAAAAAAAACGGAAAAAATCACCATTATTCGTAATTTCATATTGAAAAAACAAAAAAAGAACATTTAGCCACAAAAGTCCGGCAGCCGAATTTCGAAACCATGCGAAAATATTCACATACAAGTCCTTTCGCCTGGGGTCTTTACGATTACTTCCGTCTCTTCCTAGGCCGTGTAGAATAGGAGGAAAAAGATATGTCCATATGCTGATTCATGGGTAGTGCGTGAAAGAATAACCGGTTTTTCATGCAGAACAACACGAATGCTCCCCACCCACTCGTGCGATTTAAACCAGTCGAATTCAAACGCAGTGCGCACATACCAGCTTGCCTTTCGCCTCTTATTCCACACGGTATAGAAAGACACTGACGTAAAAATTGCCATTATTTGGCACACTTGTAGATCACAAAATTGTGGATTACTCCAGACAAAATTTAAATATTTTGCGCACTTTTAGGGTAGTGGAGTGCAGTAGAGTTAAGTTCATATTACATTCTTCGTACTTGCGATCGCATCGCTTGTACTTTTAATCACTAAATAAATACGGAAGTACGTGTGCGATATTGATTAAAATAATACCATTAAATACTCCATAACACAGTTCATCTTAGTGACTATAAACTTGGTGATAAGACTCTACTAGTACCATAATTAAGGATTTTTGATGCACGTAAGTTATTCTATTCCAATATATCAAACATGCGAAGAAAGGTTTTGTGTACTTTGCGGAAATTAATAGCGACATAAAGCTATTTATAGCGACATAAAGCTATTTGTAACTCATCGCCGTATACGTATCCGCATCTAGCGAGAACCAAGCATATTAATTGGTCAGAAACTTGTACCACGTTCGAAAAGAGCAGATATATGCTAATCTAAGGTGTTCTTGAACGCGATAGGTGTTGAGATGCGTTAGGTATCACGTATCGTTACGGCACACGTATCGTATCTCAGCACCTATTGCGTTCAGAAACACCTTAAATTAGCATATATCTGCTCTTTTCGAACGTGCTACAAGTTTCTGACCAATCAATGTGCTTGGTTCTCGCTAGATGCGGATATACCGCGATGAGTTACAAATAGCTTTATGTCTCTAACTCATCGCCGTATACGTATCCGCATCTAGCGAGAACCAAGCACATTAATTGTTCAGAAACTTGTACCACGTTCGAAAAGAGCAGATATATGCTAATCTAAGGTGTTCTTGAACGCGATAGGTGTTAAGATGCGTTAGGTATCATGTATCGTTACGGCACACGTATCGTATATCAGCACCTATAATATCAATGTGCTTGGTTCTCGCTAGATGCGGATACGTATACCGCGATGAGTTACAAATAGCTTTATGTCTCTAATATCTTCGGCTGCGGTTGGTTATCACATAGGACTACACTAAACATGCTCATTCTGAATTCTGAGACTTTTTCTATTTGCCTTAAATCAGACAAATACTATATTTTGTGTATATAATGAAGTTTATTTTCTACACAGTGGTGTCTGCCCATAAAGGTTGTAAACAAATCGAGTTGTATCAAAGATCAACAGATATTTTTTAAATCATCGTTAGAAGTCTAATAAACCTCCCTCAACGTCAACCACTTTGCTGCTTGCTGCTTTGACAATCAGATTTGCAATTGCAAAAAAGTAATTTTAAAATAAATTCTGAAGCTGTTTTCTTTAGATTATGGATTGGATGAAATTTACCACCATTCTTAACCCAGTGCACCCAGAAAAATGATTTGGGAGGGGAGGGCTTGAATTAATTTTAAGATTATTATACCCAAACCATTAAAAAATAGGTACCTAGGTAGGAACTTAGGATTGGTTAGGACATATTTGTATTCTTTTATATGTATAGGGTGGGCTTTAAAATTTTGGACTGTTTTGATTTTCTAATAACTTTTTTGTTCCTTAACCGATTTTTATAAATGTTAGCTTTTTGGAAACGTAACTAACCAAATTTTATAATTTTTCTAACAAAAACCGTCATATGTCAAAAATCCAAGATGGCGGAAAAAAATTAAAATCACATTTTTTAAAAAAGAGCTGCAACTTTTTTTTACCACCCTGTATTTTTTTCTTATAAAGGTAAGAAATCTGACGCTATTTCACGTTTAACGAGGTACCACTCATAAAATTCGGTTTATTTATACAAAAGTTACGTGTGTTCAAATTTCCTGTAAATACAGAACCTATTCTAAATACCAAAAAATGTTTTTTTATAACTTTTAAATGTTTTATCCGATTTTTATAGAATAAGCCTTTTTAAAAAAACAATTGTTCAAAATTTACCATTTTTATATAAAAAATGTCAACTGTCAAAAGTCCAACATGGCGGAAATAGAATAAAACAAGATTTTTCAAAACCGGATCTGCAACTTTTTTATGAGCACCCTGCTAACTTTTCTAATAAAAATTAGAAAGACTTTACCATTCGACGTTTAACGAAGTATCACTCATAAAATTTGGTTCATTTATGCAAAAGTTACATTGACTCAAATTTCCTCAAAATACAGAACCTGTTCTTAACACCAAAAAATTTTTTATTAAATTTTAAATAACTTTTTTATTTTTTATCGGATTTTTATAGAGTAAGCCTTTTTGCAAAGACAATTGTTCCAAATTTATTTTTTTTACCAAACATGTCAAATGTCAAAAGTCCAAGATGGCGGACATAGCCTAAAATAAGGTTTTAAGACTTATTTTTAAAGAAAGTTTTTGCCATTTGACATTTAGAGCGGTATTATAAAAAAAAAGATTTAATTATTGTTGCTTGGTGGTTTATGAAACTCACAAAAACTGAAAACATATTATTATGACCTTTTTATAAAAAAAAATGTTTTTTTTTATTTTGCACAAGTTTATAATAAAAGCAAAAATTAAGCAGGCCATGAAAACAAAAACTTAATCATAATGACAAAACGATACAGGACGCCTTTACCTTTTGCATTTATCATGGCTTTGATACTTGAAGACTATTTCCGCCATCTTGGACTTTTGATATTTGACATGTTTGGTAAAAAAATCGTAAATTTGGAACAATTGTCTTTGCAAAAAGGCTTTAAACTCTATAAACACACGATAAAAAATTTTTAAGTTATTTAAAAAAAAAATTTTTGGTGTTAAGAACAGGTTCTGTATTTAGAGAAAATTTGAGTCAACGTAACTTTTGCATAAATGAACCAAATTTTATGAGTGATACTTCGTTGAACGTCGAATAGTAAAGGCTTTCTAATTTTAATTAGAAAAGTTAACAGGGTGCTCATAAAAAAATAGCAGATGCGTTTTTGAAAATCTTGTTTTATACTATTTCCGCCGTCTTGGACTTTTGACATTTGACATTTTTATATAAAAATTGTAAATTCTGAACAATTGTTGTTGCAAAAAGGCTTACTCTATAAAAATCGGATAAAAAATTTAAAAGTTATAAAAAAAACATTTTTTGGTGTATAGAATAGGTTGGTTGTGTACTTAGAGGAAATTTGATCAAACGTAAGTTTTGTATAAGTAAACCGAATTTTATGACTGGTACTTCGTTAAACGCGAAATAGCATGTGCTTTCTTACTTTTATAAAAAAAAATACAGGGTGGTAAAAAAAAGTTGCAGCTCTTTTTTAAAGCCCACCCTATATATTTAGTCTATAAAAATACAAAACTAAATTTAAAGCCTGTACTTAATTAGATAGTATATTATGATAAAAAAAATATTTTCAAAAACTAATACAACAAACTAATATAAAAAACCTATTTGAATAGAATCTGACATTTTGATTGTCAATCTCATCGATTACTTCTTCGAGAGATGTCAATGTCAATGTATTTTAGACGGGGGGGGGGGGATCGGCTTAATTAATTAATCATGATCAAGGGCCCCACGGAGAGCTATAGCTCCCTCACTTTTTTGACCCTTCCCTTTATTTGGTTTGTGAAGCGTGTTTGGTGGTGATTTCCAACTTTGAATCAACTCACAAATAGGCATCGTTCTGCACTGGTATTTATCCAAATTACCTGATACGCCCACGCTGGTTACCCAAGGCGAAACATCGTTTAATCATTTCTCTTTTCGCTTTGGTCCTTTGTGTGTTCCTTGTGGGATGCTCATCCAAGTTTGAATTTTCGTTATTTCCACCCAAGACCTTTTGATCTTTTGTTTTTTAGTTTCTTTTCGGTTGAAGTAACCGATTTGGAGGTTCTTTTACTTCTTTTTTTTTATTAGTATTTTTGTTTCGTATGCACTAACTCAACACCTATTAAACCCCTCCCTTTAGATCAAGAACTCTGCAAGCAATAGGCACCTACCTACTTCTTAAAAATTTGCCATAGGTAGGTAGTTGATTTTTATTAAATGATGAAACCCCTCCCCCCAGACTCGATTTCTGGCTACGCCATTGTTTTACATTTGAAAAACATCTTTCTGATGTTCCGGTGGTTATTGGCAAAGCTATGAATATTTGAAGTTTTTTGATATTTCGAAATATTTCAATATAACAATCGATATAACTTTGTAAAATATCTTTATATTGTAATTATAATTTTTTTATATTCCAAAGTTCAAGTTCTGCTTTCAAAATCGTTTCGCTGCTGAAGTTTTCAATAAAACCATTTTGATTGTAAAAACAATGGATATCCAAACAAGATTTCAATTTATGTATTAAACGGTACTGATGGCGTAGGAAATAAGCTTTCAAAACCTTGTAAAATATTTCTGTTTTCAAAATCTTTGGTAATTAAGATCTCTTAAAATGGCAAAAATATAGTTAGCTTGTAATATTCTATAGAGCTTTCTGTATTTATTCAGGGTTCCCACTAAATTCTGATTTCCAAATTCCCTGACTTTTGCAGGTTTTCCCTGACCATTTTTTAAAAAATTCCGGTATTTTTTGGATATAAATTGCTTGTCTACGTGGATAACAAGTAAATGTGGACTTTTACCATGACAATTTTTGAAAGCCCAAATTTAGCAGGTATTTATATTATCGAGATAAAAAGGTAAAAAGCAGATAAATACGATGAGAAACTTTGTTCGAAACTTTATTTGAAGAAAAACTCACAGGAACCGAATTCGTTAAATCCTAAAAACAAATCAGGTACTTAACACTATGAAAAATAAAAGACTAATTTGCCTAGTTCTACCAACGTTTTTTTGGTTCATTTAGCAAGTTATAAAACTAAATTGTACGAAGTGTTAATATAGGGTGGGCCAAAAAATTTTGAACACTTTTAAATTTGCTATAACTTTTGATTGAATAGCTCGATTTCAATTTTTTTGAAAGACAAGACATGAGACTTTTCCGACCCGGTTCAAAATCTGACATTTCGCAAAAATCCAAGATGGCGGATCGTTTTTAATATCGCAAACAAAAATTCGTGCGGCACTGGAGAAAATCTAAATTATTGCGACGAAAGCCTTATGTATGGTTTCTATACCAAGGCTTTACTTAATTAAATCGGTTAAGAGATGAGAAAACTATAAACCTCTGTGGTGTGTGGTTTTTCTCTCATTTGCAAAAAAAATCGCAGTTTTTGCATTTGCTTGAACTTTTGATTGGATTACTTGATGTTAAACATTTTTACATTTTTTTAACACGCTTTAACACGCTTTAACCATTGGATAATTTCGCTCCCCTAAAAAATGGTATATAAAGGTATCACTTGCTTAAATCAGTTACGAAGTAAACAAGTTAGTGTCATCATTTCCAGCGTTTTCAATAAAAATTGTAACTTGTAATAAAATTAAAAAAATTGCTGTGGTTTCAAACTACTGATTTTTTAGCTAGAGTGGCATGTATTGGTTATTTGGCCAAGCTTAAGCTGAGTTTACTTTGTTATTAATCATCAAACACTTATATTTTTTGTCAATTTTTTTGCACACTTATACTTTTTAATAAAAATAACCATTAGTTAACATATAATAGTCTAGATCGAGCTACTCGGATTTTCTAAGCTGATCCCCATGTGTTCTTAAGACAGTATGCAAATCGTTACGTCATTTATTAAAAGCATTGGTAACGTTTCTTTGGGGCAAACTTCGATGGGCCTCTGTGATGCCTTGATACAGTTCGTTAATGTCGCCGTAGCTGCGGCCATTTCTGTACACTTCTTTTTCTAAATCTCCCCAATAATTGCTGTCTACCAGATTCAAATCGGGGCTGTTTGCAGGCCACTCAATGGACCTAATAAAATCTGCGACATTTTTCTATATGCAGAAACAGGCAAATTTTAAGCAAAGGGGCATTTAGTTTATGTCACCATACTTGATGATCAATTTTTAATTTCTTAACCGATTTAATTTAGTGATACCTTCATATATGCAGCAGGGAGGGAACTTTTGTCGCATTAATTTAGATTTTGTTCAGTATAGATACCAAACATAATTTTTTTTCGCAGAAGAGGAGGGTGGGAATTACCCATTATTTAAAAATGTCCGTTATCATGGATTTTTGAGAATTGTTAAATTTTGAACCACAACATAAAAGCCTTAAGTCTTGTACTTCTATCTAAAGTTACAGCAAACTACTCCACTTAATGCCTTGGTATAGAGAGAATACATAAGGCTTTTGTCACAAAGACTTAGATTTTCTCCAGTGCCGCACATATTTTTTTTGCAGGGGGGTGAAAATTTCCCGTTATTTAAAACGGTCCGCCATCTTGGATTTTTAGGAAATGTCAAATTTTGGACAGAATCGGAAAAGTGTGATATCTTGTCTCTTCAAAAAGTCAAAACATTTTAAAATCGACCGGTTCGATCAAAAGTTATATCAAATTCAAAAGTGCGTAAGATTTTTTGGCCCACCATATATGTACGAAAAAGAACACAGCATAAGCTGGAATACGGAAAAACTAAAGACAGAACAAACACAGGAAATATACCAGAAACCAATTACTGAAGAAATAAAAGAACCGCATTGGGGCTACAATATAAATGAGCTCTGGAATAAAATCCAAGAAACAGTAACTACGTTCGACAAAAAGAGAAAACAGAGAAGGAAGTAGTTTGGTAGTAGAGAGACAGAAAAACGAAATATGACCAGGAAAAAAATGCTTCAATACCCAACGCCCACGCAGAATAATGTAAAGGAAAAAGAGAGACCACCATCTAAATATAATAAGAGAAATGGAGGAAAATAGACAAAACAACAGAATAAAAGAATACTTTCATGGAATAACAAAGCACAAAACATGATCCCAAACCAGAACAGAAAACTTCCTCTCAACAAACAACGGACAACTGATAACTAACGAAAGAGATCCTAACCACATGGAACAACTACTTTTGCGAACTACTCAACGAAGAGGTAAATACCCATACTACACCCATAAGCATACAGACCAGATTTTCACCGTTAGAGAAATAATGGAAAAATGTTGGGAATTTGACAGAGAACTTCACCAGATGTTTATTGATTTCAAACAGGCATTTGACTTTTAAAAGCTGATATCCCTGGTAAAAATGTGTACGTAAGATACAAGGTGCAAGATAAGGGCGGAATAGAGCTACTCTTATTTCTTTGATATAAACAATGGGCTTAAGCAGGGTCGTGACTGTCTTTCACCCCAACTCTTCAACATAGCATTAAAATATGCAATTAGGAAAGCCAAGGTTGAGACATCAACGGCTATATTGGACCAGGAAGGACCCAAACTACTACTGGCCTTTGCAGATGATGTGGACATCATTGGCAACAGAAGGATTAATCTTAAAGACTCTATGCACCACAATATTTCTGCATCCATAACTGATTGCTTAATAAGAAAAGATTACAAAAAAAGTAGCAGAACCCTTTTTGGCAGTGGAAGCATTTGCTGTGAAGATTCCTTCACTTCCAATAGTTGGTGTAGATGTAGGTCCATTATCATATTGGGCCAAGACTGATAGTGTATCAGTTTTCTTGATTAACAAAGGCAATTTCCTTAAATTTTTTTCAGCCTCCACATACTTTATATGATCACTGCTCTCAAAATGGCTCAAGATGGCCTGAAGCCCCATATTACTCAATTCAATATTTTTTAAACAAAGCTTACAATATGCTTGATATTTATTGGTTTACACAGCCTGTAGACACTGTCACTCTGGTGGACTTACGGAAGGACTTATCCAGTCTAAATTAGAAACTGTTTCTTTCAACATTTTGGATTCTTGCTCTTAAAAAAATTGAAAATTCTCGAAATCTCGGATCGCAATTGCACCCCACATCATTTAAAGGTTAGGAATAAATATATTACATGTACAAATAAAAGTTGTAACAGAAGATATCGCGCTGTGTGCTTAGAAAAAGGAGAAATAATACCAGGTGATATTTATTATTTTGTAACGAAAACCAAATATGTTCAGCAAACACAATCTGCCACACACACACGTTTTAAAAAGCTTTCCTCTCTCTTTTCTCTTGCTCTTGGATTTTAGGTGGACTGGAACTGATTGAGAGCGAAACAGCTTATATAATATTTTTTACAAAGTTGGTTTAAACAATAGGTTGAGAAAGAGAAATTCCAGGTTTTGTGTGCCAATTCCCTGATTTTTGAGGATTTTTTGGTCATTCTCTGACTTTTCCAGGTAGTTCTCAAAATTTCCTGACTTTTCCAGATTTTCCAGGTTCCAGTTAATGTTCTTAACATGGTATTCTACTCTTTAGTTGGTCTGATTTTAATAAAATAAAATTGATTTATAAAAATAAGAAAATTTATTTATAAAGAACAAGTACAGTAAGTAAGAGTCTACAATCTTAATATGCCAATTGACATCGGAAACTGACAGGGTTATCAACCAAGCGCTGAACTTGAGCAGCGTTGCCGTGATAGGTAACGATATTGATCAGGAAATAATAAATATCCGATAACGATAGTCTACTGGGAGCGCCGTCCATTTTATCCTATATTCTCTTAATATTTTAATTTTTTTTCACCCAAATATTACTATATATAAATGACCATTCTATGCAGAATGCTCATGCCATGATGCTTAAGATGTACTAGAACGGCTTTCGAGCGACTTTCAGAGTGGGGTTTTCATCAATCACGACATCAGCGCTCAAACCAACCTTCGCGTCTATAATGCATTTATAATACCAACTCTTACATATGGTTGCGAAACATGGACTAACTACAAAATACATATCAAATTCCCAGAAAAATACCACCACCAGCAGCACTGCCTAAGAAGGATTCTAATGATTAAAGACCGACGAATAAATCTTAGTGTTTTAAAATAAAATAGATGTCCCAGGTACTATACCATATACGCTCAACAAAAAGGAGGGAAACAAAACCAAGTTTGTCAAGAAAAACGCTACAACAATGCTCTTAAAAGCCTCGCCAACGGAATATTTGCCACATTTTTATGTATATAAACCACACAATCCTGAAAAGAAAAACAAGCATGTTTGGGAAAATATCTTTACTAGAATTCCTTCCTCTGCAAGTATCAATCTCGTGCAAATATTTTGCCATAAATTAAATAAAGGCCTCAATAGCTACTTTTGACACAGACAAATCAGACAAGGTATTATTGAAAGTTTAATAAAAGTCGCATTGTCTAAGCCAATCCGCATTGTAAACCCAATCCAAAAGAAATCATGTTTTTAAAAATAAGGTAACAAGAGTGCAGAAATAAGTTGACCTACACTCTGTATATAATCTTTTGTTGTTTGTTTGTATGTCGTTGCTTTAAAAACTGCTTTTGTGTTTTCTCCACCTTAGTTAGAAACAAGAAAAAAAAATTGGCAAAAGAAGAAGTTTTTCTGGCTTATTTTTATGAATAATAATAATTATCGGAATCTTGCCAACCGTTCACACTTCGGTCGAGGTACTTAGTATTAAAACCGTGCACAAGCTAAATAAAAATGTCGACATAAGCAAGCACTTCAAGGGAACCCTGATTATTACCTTTTGGTCCGTCTAATCGTCTAGAATGTTATAGATTGGGCTACTTTGAGCAAATTATATTACCTAATAATAAGTTTTAAATATTTTTTGGGTGGGTGGGCTTGCGGGAGGGGGCTTAAGACCCTCATTGGGTGAGCCCATGCTAAACCCATCCCAACTGTTTCACTGGTAAGAGGAAAAGACCCCAATTCAAAGAGGCTGGACAATTTTTGTGGAGCAACAATTTGATTGAATTTTATATAGCGAAAATTGGTCAAACAGGCAGACTTTTCTCCGCTATACCGAGCTAACATGACATCTTTACCTATCAATTGTCTCTGTCTTAGAAAAAACCTAATATCAGTTATGTAAAATCCCAATGACAAAAGTGTGTTGTGCAAAACCTTTTTTTTATAGCTTCATCAAAAACATGATTTTAGTAACTGTCTGCAGATAACTAAAGCATGGCTTTTTTGATTACGGGTGCAAAAAAAGATTTCGGTCCGTTTTTTACCCAAAATTGAATATTGAAGAAAATCTAATTATTCTTGCCTAAAAATTAAGCCATTTTCGCCAGTTTTTACCAAATATTTACGAAAAAATAATTTAAAAACATCGTCAAAATATCAAACTGTCAACGATTAAAATGTCGCAACAATGAACTTCGCCGAATAAAAAAGCACATCGCCATGGAAACCACCATTCTTATTTCATTTACCAGCAGACTTGATTTATAGTGTAAAAATGGTGTGTTGCGAGAAGTGTTCTTCGTTCGAGATTTTTAAAAGTATTTTCCTGTTCTTCTTGGATTTTTGGATAAAGGTATTTAAAAAAATAGTGTTAACAACTCGCGCTAAACTGTGCTTTTTTTACTCCCGTTTTTAAATACGTCGCTGCGCTCGTTATTTAAACCAACGCTTGTAAAAAAAAGCACTATTTTAGCCACTAGTTGTTAAAACTACTATTATTCTACATGCTGTTTAATGTGTAATGTGATATTTTAAAAAATTCAAACAAAACTCTATGAACGTCATAGAGAAAAATAAATCTTTGGCTAAACAGTTATTGCTATTTAAGATAGAGTATTGTAGTTTAAAATAGGTAAAGAATTCATCTTAACTTGGTATAGCGGAGAAAAGTGTGCTATTTGAGCAATTTTCGCCATATAAAATGCGATCAAATTGTTGCTCGACAAAAATTGTTCAGAGACTTTGAATTGGCACCTTTGCCACCCACCAGCGAAGCACTATAAATGGATTTGATAAGGGTTTATTTGCAGACAAAATCTTTGTTGGAATGTCGGTTAAATCCTGGAAATTGAGGATGGGCTTAGAAAAATGGATAGAAAGGATGCAAATATCAGTAAGAATGAAATTTGCGAGCAGGACATAAAAAGCGGAACGTGCGAAAATGTACCGGTTACTGAAAGAAGACCGTTCAAAACACAACGTTCGCAGCAACTCCACCCTCAATTGGAGTTTATACTACGTCGCCTTATATTAAGGCTTATATCCTGCTCGCAAATTCCATTCTTACTAATATTTGCATCATTTAACATTTTTCTTTTCACTTTATTCCGACAGGCTGCATCTAGCCAGACCAACATCCCGCGTTTTTTGACGACGAAAGTTGTTTAAATTCGCTGGGGGTGGTTGCTTATGTTATGCGTCATACGCCAGGTACAGTACTATGCTACCCTGATGATTCCAACAAGGATGAAACAGGTAGGTTTCTGGACTATTCATTAGATCTTGGAGGCCTGGTCGTAATGAATTAAAAAGCAAAACTTAAATTTTACTTGGCTTTGTTTTGCGCAACAACCTCCGGAGTGATTGTTGCTGAGCCTTAATATAAGGCGACGTAGTGTAAACTCCAATTGGGGGGTCGAGTTACTGCGAACGTTGTGTTTTGAACGGTCTTCTTTCAGTAACCGGTACATTTTTGCACGTTCCGCTTTTTATGCCTTGCTCGCAAATTTCATTCTTTCTGATATTTGCATCCTTTTAACATTTTGCTTTTCACTTTATTCCGACAGGCGACGCGCTGCATATAGCCAGACCAACATCCCGTGTTTTTTGTAAATTCGCTGGGTGTGGTTACTTATGTTATGCTAACAAGGATGAAACAGCCCTGTAGGTTTCTGGACTATCCATTAGATGTTGGAGGCCTGGTCGTAATGAATTGAAAAGCAAAATGTGCGTCCGATGCCAAGAATCTTTCTTTTTAGTTATTTTTTTGTTATGTACCCATTTTTTATGTAAAACGCCTAAAAATAAAATGTAACAATGATTTAAACGAAATATCTCATCATCTTCGATACAACTCGATTTGTTTACAACTTTTATGGACGGACGCTACTGTTTTCGTTGCCATATGCCTAATAAGTTATGACAATGTGTTACGCTAGGTTTAAATAAACTACACAAAATATAATATTTGTTTGTTTTGAGGCAAATGGGAAAAGTCTGAAATTATTCAGAAGCCGAAGGCAATTTCCACAAAGTACTTATGCATGCCCAAACCCTGCCAATGATCCTGAAGTGATCCAAAATTTTGTGATCTGGCACTGGACTGTCAACCATAACATAAGCGATACAGTTGGAAAGGAAATTTCAAGGAAATTTTATTACTTAAAATAAGTATACCATACATTTTTCTCTTGGGAGCTGGGTTTTTGAGAAAGACAAATAAATCTAAAAATTGCAGATTTTGGAGGGAGGTTTGGAAGAGAAAGGAAAAGAATAATTATCTAATTTCTATTGATTGTAACTAATTTTGTCCGAGTCCACTTCCGGAATGACCGGACCAATAAGTCAGTTAGCTCTTACCGTAAATTCCACAGAGTCATTGAGAGATACTTGAGGTCCTTCAGAATATAAGATATTTCTACCACAATTCATCGGAGATACGATTCTATTCTCATTAGATAACATAAACTTTTCGTTTTCTTCCCACGAAAACGGTTTTAAATCGGTCAGACCGATTTGCGGTATCGACCATGGACTCCATTCTGAGCTACCGTCAAATTTACAACAAATTCGAAACGAATAGGGCTGGGATATTTGAATGTCCCTGAGGAGGTACTGGAGTTCGAGTCCTATAAAAAAATTAAATAAGTATGCAAAAGTTTTTAATACTTTGACGAGTAATGCAACAGATGTCGATTAATTGATAAATTAATTTTATACAACACGTAAAAGGCTAATAACAGACATTTTAAGTTGGTCATAATACGTACGAGGTGCCTAGCGGTAGGCGTGGAATTGTGTATGTATTTCTATCTTGCTTTCTTTGGTTCGTCCGTTCGTATTACAAATCTATGTTTTTTCTCATATCTCTGCGTTATCAACATAAAGCAGAAGTTATAGAACGTAAGTTTGGGTCTGATCTGAACGTTAAACATGCTAAAAACGTGACCCTGACGAAAAAGCTCAACGCTAGACCGGACTATCATTTAATTAAGAAAGACCACTTATTACTAAAATATACTAGACACAAAATAAAAATATGATACTAAATCAAATAAAATAATGTTCTAAGCTATCCTATTATCAGTTTTGTAAAAAATAAATAAAAATTGTTGTAAATAAAAATTAAATCAAACGTAAACAAATACCAGCTGGGACCGTGCTCAACGACAGACTACAAGCGGCAACTTTCTGTCGTCCGATCTGTGCTGCTGTTCAAAAGGGATACCTACTCCGATTTGAAAAGTTGCAGTCGTCGCTGCCCATTTTTAAATAATTATATATCTATGGATAATATACGTTCCCATACTTTGACATGAAGAACGCGGTGGAATAGCTAGTTTAAGCAAAAAAAAGCCGGGAACGTTTTTTTTTCTAATTAAAAAACAATGAAAAAATCGTGATTGCTTTAAAATTTATAGTGCTAAGTAAACCGAAAGAAGCTGGTATGGACGAAAGTGTTAGTGAGGCCTTGCTTGCATAATACGGTGCACAGTATATACATACCTCTATAGCAATCTGTAAAGTTACCAAACAATTTTGTCTCTTTTTTGACATCCCCAAAAGCTTTTTGTAATCGGAATTCTTGTATGTCTCGAAGTTTGTCTTCATTCTCAATGCACTGCTGCCATTCCACCAAGATCGCTCCTGGTTTTTGGCGCAAGGTCCTAATCTAAAACAATGTCTTAACCTTAACTATACATATAATAAATCTCTAGAAAGACCATTTCTGTACTTTGATTTTTTTTTTAATTTTTGGTGTCGGCTTCTAACTTTTTGTGTTTGTTTGTTCCAGCATCATGGTGGTTCGAGCTGGATCACTACAAAATTTATTTTATTTCATTAAAAGCGGTTTACGGAAACAAAAGTTATAGCTAGTTAAAGCAAAAAAAAGGAAACAAACAGCAGGCAAAGCTGGTATTCTACTGAACGGAAGGGTTTGAGGAGCAGAAGGTGAGGGTGGTAGGGAGAAGGTGAAAGGGGCGGGGCTTAAAGTTAAGGAGGGAAAAATTTAGAATTTTAAACAGGTGAACGAAGTCGCGGGCAATAGCTGATAATATATATAGAAGTTATTTTCACCTTGCTTTGGTCAACATCACCAAGATTTTGATATCATTAAAATTTTGATACCCCTCAAGATGCTACCTTCCTGAATTTCATTAAAATCGATCCAGCCACAATGCTATCGTAGGGTGCCATTGGTTTACCGGGTTTTGCTGGGTTTGGTGAGGTTGCTTGGGTCGGGTTGAGTTGGAACAATGTTCCTATACTTCATTCCAAATTCAATCAGACAAATTTTTTGACAATCACAATGACAATTTCATTTAGATTCTGTGTTCAAATGTCAGCCGCCAAATTGAAAATTGGTCCGGCAAATTTGGAATGGAAAGGGAGCCATCGATTGTTGTCCTGCTTAAACACAAGGTTTAACAAAAACCTTTTATCAGGTAAAACAAAGCTATGATTCTTTTCCACAAACCAAAACTACACTTTTTTGCACTCGACGCGCGTTTCGCTAACAACGTTAGCATCATCAGGAGACGATAAACAATAAACTAAATTAACCTTTAAGTGAGCGGAGATAAGACTAATAATTTGTGATTGATCACGATTTTTCCTGATGATGCTAACGTTGTTAGCGAAACGCGCGTCGAGTGCAAAAAAAGTGTAGTTTTGGTTTTGTGGAAAACAATCATAGCTTTGTTTTAGTGCAACCAAAGGTTCCAAATTCCCAACATAGTTTTAATCAGGTACTTCAACCAAAAAGAATCTAAAAACAAAATATCTTGGGTGGAAAAAACGAAAATTCAAACTTGGATGAGCATCCCACAAGGAACACACAAAGGACCAAAGCGAAAAGAGAAAATCACTCACATGTGAGTGATTCAAAGTTGGAAATCAAAGTGTTTGATGGTGTTTAATGATGTTTGTGACCACTGACGAGCCCACCTGGGTTAATCATTTCTCTTTTCGCTTTGGTCCTTTGTGTATTTCTTGTGGGATGCTCATCCAAGTTTGAATTTTCGTTTTTTCCAGCCAAGATCTTTTGATCTTTTGTTTTTAACATCAAATATCTATTTAAAAAATCTATGATAGGTCACTCAAACTCGTGTAATTTTTATAGCGGTTGGTATAGTAGAATTATCTAAATGTGTTAAATTCTTAATTCTAACTGTGAATGGAGTATACCATCCATAATCCTGATAGCTGTGATTCGGGAAGACTAGTCTTAGTTTATTTGGTGTGGTTTTATTAATACATTCGGTTGCGTTAACCGTAAGGTGATTGAAAATAGTATTATCAACGCCAGAATTTTCCTCCAATCTATGACAGTAACAAGGCCAACTTTCCTGTGAATTAAAGGTAATAAATGCCTTCTCAACACCAGGTTCTCTAAATAAGTAAAAACTGCAGTTTAAAAAGCCGACTAAAATAAGAATTGTTTTCTCATCTTTACTACTTGAAAGTCTGCTTATTGCTAAACTTTTTCAGAGAAAAAATGTGAATTTTTTGCAAATTATAAACAATATAAGTAAGTATGGAAATCAAATAAAAAACAAAAACTAATATATAACATTTGTTTTTATCAGATTTAACATTAATTAAATCCATTATACAAAATGATTGTGAACATATTATATTATTTATATTATTATAATTATTGGTAACGTCTGAATACAGATCTATCCACTTATAATTGCTGTTAAAAGTATACAACTTAAAACGCTAAAATACTTGCTGCTGTAATGATTCATTCCATGTTTTTCATTAAGGTTTGGAAACTTGAATTATAGTATTCCTTTCCGTTATCGGTTACCATATTCTTGGGAATTCTTTCCGATTTCTTAAAAATATCTTGCATAGCATTGGTAATATCGGAGGCATTTTAAAAAAATTTTAACTTAATTCAAAACTTTTGTTTTCCCTTGCGCAGAGGAAGAAAGGAATGAATAGTTTTTCGTGATGCTCCACCAAAGCACTATCTCCTACAGGAGACCTACTACGACTTTTACCGGGAGGTTTTGGGTTTATAAAATCTTTATATTTACTGCTTCTGCTACCTTTTATTTGCCTGAGGGTTGAAACTTTCTTCTATGTGCATTGGTTTAATCAAATATTTCTAATCATAGAGTAATCCACATCGGGTGAATTTGATTTTTTTTTTTTAGAAAATGACGAGTTACAGGTAGGAAACTTTACTCCACCCTGAAAAAGATGGAGTGAACAGAGTAGGTATTCTGCGAACTACTTCTGGTGTAATGCAGAGGCCCCTTGTCAAAATATGCCCTCTGCCTTCTTTTGCTGAAGAAGCTCCGTAAAGCACTATCTGTTTTAGGTGATCGGAATGTTCAGACCTCTCTGATTTGTACATAAATATATTTTCCTAATTTAATATTCTCACTGTATAAATCAGGATTTTAATTTCTTACTGTATTCTATACCGTGAAAAGAATTGAATGATCGCATTTAATATTTATAAGTTTTTGGGTATTTTTTATCTCAGCCGGTGAAGGAAAAAAAACGGCTATCGAGAAACGCGGCAGAATTACTTCAATTTTCAAACAATACACAAGTGCACGTTCCTTTTTTTGGTGAACTTCATGGAGTTGTATGGTTGAGTTGAGCTAGCCGTGGATTGGACTTCGCTACACAAACTTAACAATTTTCAATTCTTTTCATATTCACTGAGGAACACAGTGAAACCAAGAAATTTTCTCACCATATGGTTAATTTACAGATAAATTCTATCTGGCTCCACGAGGACTTTACACGAAAAACCCAATGGAACACAGAACACTTTTGACTTAAGTTATTTAACTTCACAAAATATTACCCATTTTATAAACAGTGATATTCAAAATGAAACCGTTTTGGTTAAAGGAGTAGAAATTTGGTTAACTAATTTAATAAATAATAATGTTGTGGATATGTATGAATTGGGTTGCCACAATTTAAAAAAGTTGAAAAGAGCCTACACTGTTCTATAATTTTTTAGGATGTGCGAAAAAAAAATATTATTGGTAAATAATTGGTTTAAAAATAAAAAATTATAATTTTATATACTTTGTTTAATTTTTTCATTTTTATTAATAACTAGTAAAATAGTCCCTTTGAGATTTTTGTAAAATAAAATCATCAGTGTCGTCGTCGATGATCACTGATGCCGTCAGAAGCACTTGCACTTGCCCCCGCTGCTTTCACTTGTTCAAACGATAACACCCTTATAGTTATTTTCCTTTTTGGGACTGGAAGCTGTAAATGTTGTTTTTGGTGCATTGGTTCTAGCAGTGGTAGTGGTGATTATAAGGTTCTCTGCCTATGTGCCCCATCACTCAAGTTAAATGTATATTTTCTTGAACACTGGACTTAAGTTATTTAACTTTACAAAATATTACCCATTTTATAAACAGTGATATATTATTAAAACTTTCATATATGTTATATATAAGATATGCCACTCATTAGGTCAAACTAGTCTATTTTTTTAGTCTGACTGGCGTCGTTTAAAATGATCAATTTGTTATTTTCATAAATTTTTCATATAGCAACGTTATAGGGTTACTGTAAAAACATATTCTATAGTGTAGGTGCAGTACTTTATTCTACATGATATTACTGCGCATGCGTAAAACTTAAACGAGTACTTTTTGAAAAAACTCCTAGTCGTCTCGTCATCGTCTGCATTACATTATTTCCATTTCCAATCTTGGATACAACAAATTTGAAAAATGAGTTCTCAATCGTTTGATATGTTAGTGTCCGAATGTGTTAAAAAGATTGAAAAGGTATTAGTGGAGTAATTTCGTAGGGATTTTCAAGAAAAAGCTGCAAAAAGGGTATATTTTTTATATTTGGCATAGTGATACCTAGGTCGCGATTCTTGAAAAACCGTCAGAAAATCTCGCCCTTACAAAAAATCTGACGATTTTTAAAGACACGTTTACACTAACTGCTTTTCTGTCCGGACCGATTTGCTAGATTTCCTTAAAACTTAGCTTCTTAATGCTGTTCTAGTAAATAAAAGATATGATTTTAATTCTTGTAGGCAGTTTTTGTAAAAAAACCTTTTTTTAAATTTAAAAATGTATTTTAATAAGCTTATTTTTGTGTGTAAACAAACCTTTAAAACTTTTAACACAAAAAACCATAGATAGCCATGGAATATGTTCAGAAAAGTCACACAAATTCTGTCTTTCCTTTTACATGGTGAGAATTTTCGACACTTTTAACGTCTATTGGTCCGCGTAGTGGCCATTTAGCTCCACCGTAAAACTAGTTTTGCAGAATATCTTTAAAATATTAAATTTACAAAATGACACAGTTTCTCTTACAACGTTAGGATAAATATTAAGGACGCTGTGTTTTTATTCTAAATGAGACAATAGGTAAAAATCGCCACTTTCCAGAATTCTGACGTTTCTGAAGAATCGCGACCCTAATACCAAAAGCTAAAATTCTGGTCAAAGATCCCCCATTTTTCGGCCCCAGAAACCAAGATGGCGGCCGTCAAAGTTGGAAATGTTTTCTACGTTTTCAGAAAAATCAAATTATAATCAATTGGGTAATAGTGAGAAGGTCCCACTTAGTGCAAAAATATAAAAACACACATGTCACTTCAAAACAAAATGGCGGCCAGATTTCAAAAATTTAGTTTTTCTTAGATTTTTCTTTTAATTTTTAAGTATTGATCTTTTCTAATGTTTCATATTAAAACTACTGATCGCCTTCTTGATCTCACAATAAAAAAAATTAGAGTTTATAAGCGGGTACAAAGATGGCGCTTGATATGTCAAAAATATAAGAGACCTTATTAACCTATCGACAACATTTTAAAAAAATTGTTTTTAGTAGAGGGATGAGTTCGTCTGAAATTTTAAAAAACATTTGATTTGACATTTGATATTTAAAATGGCGGCCCAACTATCAAGAAAAAATTTGTACTAAATCGGGACGCTTGTCTCAAAAATTGCAAAAAAATGACACGTCATTTCCAAATCAAGATGACCGCCACTAAAATCAAGAAACATAATTATTTTTCTGCACGTTAGCAGTTTTGCACAACCCAAAGCAGTTTTTTTAATTTTTCTTAAAAAAAAACAAATTTTAATGCTTAAGAAAAAAAAAGTGTTTTTAAATTTTTTCCTTAAGTTAAACACAAAGCACTTGGCAAAATATTGGGTGGCGCTAAGTAAGACATTTCAAAAATAAAAAGTGACATTAACAAATCAAGATGGCGGCGACTAAAATAAACACACAACTTTATTTTTCTTTCGGTTTACATTTTTCACAAACAAGAGCGGTTTTAGGATGAGCTAATTTAGTTTTAAATTTTTGTGTAAAAAAAAATCAAATTTTAATACTTCAGTCAAAAAAAGTCGGACGATTAAGTAAAAAAAGTGTTTTTTTTTTGTTTTTTTTTCTTAAGTTAAACAAAAAACACATGATAAAATATTAGATTTTATCAAATTAAAGAAATAGACTTAAAAAAAGTGATGTCATTTCCGTGCCATTACATTTTCTCACAAACAAAATATATACTATCTCAGTTAAAAAAAAGTTTTGTCGTAAATAAACAAAAACACAATATTAAAAAATATTGAAAAAAATTAATATATAAATATATAACTGGATACTTGCTCAACTTTTATCTGATATGTTTTCCTTAAAAAAAAAACTATAGCCCTAATTGTAACATTACGTCATTCTAAATAATATGAACTGGGTTAAAAATCAATTCACTTGCTTTTCTTGAGAGACTTTAAAGCGTGATTTGACCAACGTGTCCCATATTTTCCCAAGTGTTTTTTGTTTATCTTACGAAAAATTATTTTTTTTTAACTTAAGTATCCGCCATTTTAACTGAGATATAAAAATGTATTTCTAAAACTGCTTTTGTTTGTAAAAAACGTAAACGAACAGAAAAATAAAGTGGTTTTGTTTGATTTGTGAATGACACATGTCACTTTTTTTTAATTTTTGGAATGACTATGTCTTACTTAGCGCAACCCCATAATTTTGCCAAGTGCTCTGTGTTTAACTCAAGGAAACAACGAAAAAAACCCTTTTTTACTTAATCGTCCCCCATTTTAACTGAAGGATTAAAATTTGTTTTTTTTTACACTAATTTAACTCATTCTAAAACTGCTTTGGCTTCTGCAAAATTGCTAACATGCAGAAAAATAATAACGTTTCTTAATTTTAGTCGCGTCCATCTTGATTTGGGAATGACATGTGTAATTTTTTTTGCAATTTTTGAGACCAGCGTCCTTGACTTGGTGCAAATTGATATATTGCATGACGTTAGTATAAATACCACATCAGAAGGGGAAAATTACTTATTTCTCGATAGTTTGGCCGATAATCACTTAAAAAGTAAAAAAAAAATAAAGAAAAACTAAATTTTTTAAATTTGGCTGCAATTTTGTTTTGAAGTGACATATGTCACCTTTTTTTATATTTCTGGATTAAGTGGGAACTCCTCATCATTACCCAATTGATTTTGGTACTATGCCAAATATAAAAAAATATACCCCTTTTGCAGTTTTTCAGTAGACTAATGAAAACAAAAGAGGCTTTAATAACTGGATTAATTTCATTATAAATTTAATTTTGAACGTAAAAAATTGTGTAAAAAATAAGCTTGATTGTGTACAGAATTTTTTTAAACTAGAAACAAGTCTAGCCCTTTTGAAATATTATTTAAATTAAATTAAAAACCAAAAACGTATTTATTTCGGTAAAAATAAAAGGGTTACATTTTTAATAAGAAATTATTATCAATTAGTAAGAGGATGTGGAAACCTGCTTTGGTGGTAGAATGACAACAGGGGTTATCACAAATTTTACTATCAAAGACCCAAAAAGATTTTTTAAAAAGGCCTTCAAAAGTTTTTCTATTCAAGTTAAAAAGGCGTTGAAGCCATCTGTAATAAAAGTTAATGTCATTTTCTTGAGAAATTTTATTAAATTACATGAAGGCACTACGCAGACTGATGTGACAACTAATTTTTAAAAAAATGGTACCAAGAACACATTGCTGAAAAAATATGATGGAAGATTTTTCAAGAACGGGATAATGATGGGCTATCTACGAAAATCTTCATCTCAAGGTTAATATTAACCAGCGAACTTCCATACCACCACGGTGGATTAAAAGCTCTAAGGGGGTAATCAATATAAATAATAACGATGATTATTGCTTTCTTTGGTTTATTGTGGCCGCCCTGTTTCCTGCTGCTAACCATCCAACACGTACTTCTTCATATTCTCATTTTAGTAATTTGGGGTTAAATTATGAAGGTTTCGAGACGGGTTAATTTTCTAATTTTAAAATGTGATGATGAGAAGTTAATTGATAGGGAGAATGACATGGAGGTAGATTCTGTAATTTTGAAATTGTCAAACGCATTTATCACTTTGCTCTAAAAACACAAAAAATTGGTTTTGTTTCCGAGACACTTTTGAAGAAGTATTATTTAGATTCTATAAATAAATTTTGTCAAACTAACTACTTTCCCTCCTCCCTTCCATTTGTTATTTATGCGGATTTAGAATATTTGTTGGAATAAATCACCCAATGAGCATTTTCCGAAACTTCTGATGGCAGAAATGTATATAATTATTATAAAGAGGGTTCTATTGATGCCCTAGGATATTTAGAGGTTTCCTACAGGAATTGAGTTTGTATATTTGTTTTATTAAAGTAAAGAAAAGTAAATTTAATTGCCTGAAAGATCACAAATAACATGATATAAGACATTGTCAGGTTACCTATAATAAATAAAAATAAATACATAGGTTACTAAATAATGAATGTAAATAAATATAAAGACATACAATGTAACATTGCTATACGAAAAATAATAAAGACATTTAAAAACATTTAGTGTAAATAATTTGGTTATTCCTAATTTTTGTCATTTAAGTACTCTTGAATTGTATAATAACCTTTACAGATAAGATGATGCTTGAGTTTCCTTTAAAAATGTTTGTAAATTTTGTTGCTTTAATATCGGCATGAAACTTATTAAAAAGTCTTTTCCCAATGTATGCTGGAGATTTTTCAAATAATGCAGTTTTATGTTGGTCAATTTTTAGTAAGCTACCCGATCTGGTTGGATACCGATGCCCTTGGGATACAGTTTCATATTTTAATTGGTTGTTCTTGATAAACATTATGCAAGCAAAAATGTACATTGAAGCCAGGGTCATAATATTATGTTTTATAAAATGCTTTCGACAAGTTTCTTGAGGTTTTAGATTAAACATTAGTCTAATTATTCTTTTTTGATTGACAAAGACTGTTTATATATTTGAAGCATTCCCCCACAGAATGATGTTGTAGGCGAAGATGGAATTAAATAAGGCAAAATAAACGTTTTTTAGGCTTTGAATGTCAAATACCGGTTTTAGTTGTAGGAGAGCATAGTACCCTGAGTGAAGCTTATTGCATACATTCCCATGACATGTCTGAGTCCAAAAAAGTTCCCAAAAATTTTGTTTGATTTGAGAGATACTGGTGTGTAGTAGCTGCCGTTTATTATGAAAATTGATGGCTACACTCTTTCTGGGATTGGCTATTAGTTTGTTTTGCCAACACCAGGTCTCAAACTGGGATGCCACTTGGTTCAGTCGCTCTTGGAGCCCCTCAGGACTCTTAGCTGCCACCACAATGGTCGTATCATCTGCAAATATTACAGTACATCCTGCTGTTATTAAATAATCAGGTAGGTCGTTAATAAAGATTAGAAAAAGTAGTGGCCCAAGCACCGAGCCCTGAGGTACCCCAAGGGCAACCTTCTGAATGTCCGATGTTTCATTTTCAGTCTTTACACATACAGTTCTGTTGGTAAGATAAGAGAGCAGTCATTGGAGCACCTCACCCCGTACTCCAACCGCCTTCAATTTGTGTGACGCAAATGTGATATCGAGGCAATCAAAAGCCCTGGACAGATCGAAGAAGAGTGCACCAACGTAGTTGCCGCTATCAATGTTGGAATAAACAAACTCAAAGAAGTCACAAGATGCACTCTCCGTCGATCTGCCAGATCTGAATCCATTTTGGCAGTTCGAAAGCAAGTTAAACTTGTCAAAAAAATCAGTGAGTTGATTGTACATGGCTCTTTCAATCACTTTTGCCATGACATTAAGTATTGTGATAGGAAGGTAGTTCTCGATGTCCTTTTCTAAGCCTTTTTTTTGAAGATCGGGATAATAACTCCCGTTTTTAATTGTTGCGGAAATTCCCCACATTCTACGGATTTATTCAATAAAAATGTTAAAGGCGCAGAGATATGTTCCTTAGTTGTTTTAAGGATAATTGTAGGAATACAGTCCAGTCCCACTGTACTTGTGCTTTTTAGGTTATCAATTATATTCTCAATCGCCACTCTGTCAACTGGCTTATAGAAGAACGATCTTGAAAAGGGACTTGAGGTGGTGCATTTTTGGGAAATGTTGTTTCCAAAGTGTTCGGCAACCGATTTTTCAGCCACCGTGGCGAAGTATTTTGCAAAGGTATCAGCAATTTCCTTTTGTTTTGTGTATGCTTCACCCTCACGTGTAAGTTTTTTTATACGTTTTCTTGTTCCCTTTTTGTTGCCATTGATTTCTCTAACAATTTGCCATATTTGTTTTGTTTGTTTTACACTTATAAAAACTGAAGTAACCAAAAAAAATGTATATAAAGTAAGATTGAAAATATTTTGAGAGACACTTATAAAAACTTGGGAACTAACACACAATAGTTATATAAATTGGTTCATAAAGTTTTTTTGCCCATAAGGTTTTTTTATATAATGTTGTTATTAATTTCTTTATATAGTGGAACAAAAAAACAATTTTAATTTATGTTAGCAATTATAATAACAAAACAAACAAGATTGTTTCGTATACCCACAGGAGTAAGGTTAATTTTGTGACATCAAAAGGCGCGTTTTGCGAGATACCATACCATCATTATCTTGTTTTAATTACATCAATCTGAGAGAGATAAGAGATACTAATCTTCTTGAGATTTACACCCGATTCCCACCAGCGTTTCCCATGCACGGCCACCCTGACTCAAAAAACTCATCACGTGGTCCGACATGAACTTGTACAGGCAAATCTCGCTTACACTACGTGATGCGTGTTTTGATTCGAGGGACCCACGAATGAGAAACGCATAGATGGGAAACGGGTTTTAGAAAAAGAGAACAACACAATATAGTAACCGTGTTAAGTTCGCAAAAACGCACCGTAAAACGTCGAGCGCATATGTTGATACGGCTGGTCGGCGGCAAATATGAACACACCGGGAAATACTCGCCTGTACACCCTTCGACTCCGCAATCTAACTATCTTATTGAGATAGTTACCTATGACAGTTCTGCGGGGTTAAAGGGTGTGCAGGTGGGTATTTTTCCTGGTATGGGTAGTATGCTGGATCTATCTCAGACAAATGCATTTAGAAAAAGAGAACAATGGTAACTATGTTAAGCTCGACGAAACGGACCTTCAGCGTTCAACACTGCGCATCATGTTTTAAAATGTTGATAAAATAGTGTTAATCGATTCCAAAAATAGGTTTTTGACCACAATAAAAACGTTATTGATGGGGTTTCAACATCTGTTTTAATCGAAATATTTCTTGTTTAGGGTTAAGAACAAAACGCAAAATTCAATATTTCTCCCAGGAAGCAAAAACGTATTTTTTCCCCGTTTTTCCAAGTATTTTTGGAGCCCATGAAATTTTTGTGAGTGTATTCGAAAACTACAGTACACACAGGACCGCAGCTGATTTTCAGAATAGGGTGATTGGAAAGAAAAACACTTTTATTTTACTATAGTATATAAATATTCATATTCCTGCTTCAAGTTATCTCACTTCCATTTTCATTTATTTTAGAAGATTGTAAAAACCATTTTATAATTTTTTTTAATGTTAAAAAAAAAGAATAATACATAATAAGCAAAAGGAAGAAAGATGAAAAATTTATATTTCTAAATCCATAAAAACCTTTAATTTGTTATGTAGTGTTGTTAGAAGAGTTGTAAAACTTTTTTATAATAATCTCTAGACTTGAGGGCCCATAAGGAAGTGTTATAAATTCTATATGTTATTTTTCTATCCATTACTATGTACCATAAATTTTTATAAGCTGGTGTTGGTCAGTTGTTTTTCAAGTATTTTGGTTATTTTATGAAGGTTTTATATTATTTGCTGTAACTTCTATATAGACAATCCTCATTGGGCAACAATGAGGATTCATCAATATCAAATACAGAAAATACTCAACATCATATTCCCTTTACTATTGGGTATTATGTGAAATGTTCTTATGATGACTCTTGTATTACCATATTACCATCAAAATTATTGCTGAAAAATTGTACAAAACTTTTTTAAACATTGTGCCTTTAAGATCATTAACCACTGAGGAAAGACTTGAGGAAAGATATAAAAATGCAACCCTTTGTCATATCTGGGAACAACCATTGAAGGAGGATAATGGAAAACATTTGGACCATTATCACTTGACAGGAAAGTATCGGGGTTCAGCTCATGCGGGTTGTAACTATTTTACAGATTTACATAGCGTTCTTGTGGTTTTTCACAACTTATCCGGATACGACAGCCATTTTTTAATAAAATCTTTAGCTAAAGATATAAAGGGTAGAATTCAACTTTTACTGGTTAATTAAGAAAAATACATTTCGTTTACAAAATCCAGATTTTTTTTCCTTTTTTCCTCACGATGTTTAAACAGCCTTCACCAATAACTGGATTTATGAGAAAAGCTACAGGAAACTGCCCTTTCACCTAAAGATGCGTTTTACAGTAGTTTGGAAAAAAATGGGATTTCAAATGACGAGTATGAAAGCGCTCAAACAATTTGGAATCTTTTTCATATTTACACAGATATAATTCTACTAAGTGACGTCATGGAAAATTTCCGCTCCATATGTCTTTCTACCTACAAACTTGATCCCCTTCATTACGACACAAGTCCAGGTTTGGCTTTTTCAGCTATTTTGAAACAGTGTAAAGTTGTTGCTTGTTGAAAGAGGCATCCGAGGCGGTGTTTCTCAGTGTTTAATCAGATATGCCAATCCAAGCGGGGACACGTCATGTTTGATGAATTATGGCATCAACTCGCTTTATGGTACAGCGATGAGTTTACCATTACCATGGTGGTTTTAAATGTGTTGAAAATGGTCCATGCATTGAGGAAGAAATATGTAACATTTTTGATGACAGTGACAGAAGGTACATTTTTGAAGCAGACATTTCTTATCCACCTGAATTATTTGATATGCATAAGGACCTCCCTGTCTGTCCAGTACATGGAGTATCACTTAACTCTAAAAGTAAGTTACACAAACTAATGATCACACTGTATGATAAAAAGCAATACATTATTCATTACCGAAACCTGAAACAGGCAACTGGTTAGGGTTTGAAAATTTTAAACCCTCTCCATGGTTAAACAATCACATGTGCCAATAGAGCAGCAGATAATCACAAGTCTGTATACAGGCCAGTGCCGACTCAACCAACACATGAATAGAATTGGAGTTACCAATACACTGATTTGTAGATTCTGTGGAGGAGAAAAAGAAACGCCGGTACATATCCTGTACCACTGCGTAGGATTAATGAGAACAAGGGCGAAAATATTTGGCCCTGCGTTGAAAGTGCCCCAAGACTTCGAGGAAGTCTCACCAAACAGACTGATTTCCTTTATCAGGGAAGTTGGGCTGAGTGACTTGTAGACAGGCATGAGCCACAATAGACCTCTTAGGTCACAGTGGAGGGAGCAATATTGCACCAATCATAACAAACCTTACCTAACCTAACAATTATATTGGATTCGCAATTTGGGATCTATCAAAAACTTTCTTGTATGATTTTCATTATGATCAAAAAATTGGAAATAAAGGTAAAATGTCATACATGGATACCAACAGTTTAATATTATCATTTACAAGTTGATGACATTTATAAACACATGAAAAATAATATTGACATTGACCACAAAAAATTTTCAATATGCCTTTAAAAAATATAAAAGTTTTGGAACTTATGAAAGATGAAAATGATGGTGCTATTATGACAGAAATTGTAGGAATGCGCAGAAAAATGTATAGTTTAAAAATTTTGGTAATTGAGAGCGAATTGAAAAAACATCAAAATAAACCAATGCAGAAAAGTTTTTGTGAACAGGAAATTGAGGAGAGCAGCAATAATTTTAACATTAGTAAAACGCTTCACTCAGAAATATTATCACAAGTTTCTCAAATTTTAATCAAATCCTACCAACACCAGGTGTACTCAGTAAAGCAGAAAAAAATCGCGTCGAGTTACCACCACCGATACTTTACCTTAGGGGTATTTATACAAATTTGTCGATTTGCTCCATTCCTTTTGATTCTTTAAGTCAAACAAAAATCAATGTAGTTAATAAAATTACTAACTTTTTATATAAATCAGTAAGAAGATTTATGAGTTTTACTAATAGGTTAGGTTATATCGAACGAGATAGTAAATACTTAAGTCGCGCAGGTCTTGGCAAGGTAGCAAACACTATAGCAAAAAATATAGAAAAATTTTAATGAAAATAAAGATAAAATTTGTAATTTAATAAAAGAAGTTAAAATAAATTTTTGTTCTAACAGTATACTAGAAAAAACATAGATAAAAGCAAACATTCTTTAACACCATCAGAAAATTGTTTAGAAACTACTCAGCAAATAATCGAAATAATATAACAAAAAGTTGCATTTTTTATGCAAATGTAGGGGGTCTTCTATCAAAAATTTGAAATATTTGCACAATAATAAATTATTACAATCCAGCAATTATATGTATAGCAGAGACTCTTATAACAGAAGAAATTAATACATCAGAATTTCGAGTAAACAATTTTAGCGCATTGAATTGCAGATCTCATAGTAGACATACGGGTGGAGCTACAGTATACATTAAAGATGGAGTACAATATCAAGAGATTTTAAATGAGTTTTGAAAGGAATACATGGATTTTAGCAGATAAAATTCAATTTAATAAAACTTTGTATGTCTTGTGTAACATATATCATTCACCGAGTTCATCTCTTGAAAACTGACACAACGTACAGTAAAAAAATACTGGAACTGTTTGAATTTTTTGGAAGTTTTAATAAGCTAGAATTTCAATTTACAATATTAAATTCAAAACTGAACATTCAATACCAATGATGTAAACATATTGCCAGAATCTTTTGTAAATAATCTTGTAGGAGCCTTGGATATTCATGCGCCATTTAAGGAAAACGGAAATTATAATAGCTTTAAGATAAATATATGGTTCTCGGAAAACTTAATGAATGAAATAAAAAATAGAGATAAGTTGTATAAAATAGCAAAAATTCAAAAAAAGAAGAGTGGGAAAAATATAAAATGGTAAGAAATAAAGTAACAACAAAAATTAGGAACGAAACACGACAACATTATAAAGCTATGTGGAAAACACTAAACTTAAATTTGAAAATGAAGTAAAGAATTCAAACTACGAAATTGCCAATTCATTTAACTTTTGCTTTATAAATAGCATAAAAAAATATTGCAGAAACTATTAGCCCTAATAAAGACATCGAAAAATTTTTTAAACAAATTACATTTACTGGACATGAGTTCACACAGTTAAGTAAATTAAACAAAATCATGAAAGACCTTATCAAAAAGAACAAACATGGAATAAGTCTAAAGATACTGAAACTGACAAATGAAATAGCTGAAAAACATTTACTAAATCTAACCAATACATCGTTAGAAACAGGGGAGTTCCCAGAAAGTTGGAAAGTATTAGCAGTGGTTCCTATTCAAAAAGTAATAAATACAACAACTTGTTTTGAGTTTCGTCCTGTGAATACGCTCCCGAAAAAGTTTTAGAATTAATAATCAAAGAACAGCTTACAAAACATATAAACGACAGTGACATTTTAGTAAAGGAACAATCAAGATTCAGAAAAGAACATTCCTGTGAAACAGCTCTGCAATTTATTATCTCAAAATGGAAACATGAAATATCCAAATGTATTTTTAGATTTAAAGCGAGCTTTCGAAACAATAAATATTGACGTATTGTTGATGAACCTAAAAGCATACGGAATAAAGGGAAAAGTTTTAAAATGGTTTAAAACGTATTAAAAAAAAAGAAGCCAGTATGTAAAATATAACCAGACACTTTATGATACTTTAAATGTTTCCTTCGGTGTACGACAGGGAAGTGCATTAGGCCCAATCTTGTTTTTAATTTTTATAAATGACCTTGTTAAACATGTAAAAAAATGTAGAATAAAATTTTTTACAGATCATACGATGATTTATATTATTAGAGAAGCAAAAGATATAAAAAGATGATTCAAGACCTTAATTCGGATTTAGAAAATGTATTAAAATGGTTCTAAAATAATGGCCTCAAAAACTTAATACTGAAAAAAACTAAATGTATAATTTAGGCAGTTTAGATACACAAAATAATTCAGAACACAAGATTGAAATTAATGGAGAAGAAATAGATTAAGTATTTGGGTTTTATGATTGATGAGGAACTTGACTTTAATGTACACTGCCAATATATTAAAAAGAAAATGGTCAAAAAGATTGGTTTTCTCTTTAGGTTAAGTAACAAAGTATTAAGGTTTGCTACACTTACCATTTATAAAACTACACTACATTTAAAACACAGCCGCATTTAGAGTATTGTAGGACATTTATTTATTTCATGAACCAAAACCAAATAAATGTATTACGAAAGATTCAAAATAGAGCAATAGGAGCTATTTTATTGTGTAAAAAAACGAACTCAAATAAAGCTGACGTTAGAAACATTAAACTTTCTCAACTTCTCGCAGAGTGCTGCATTTAATGTGCTAAAATTAATTTTTTGCTTGAAAAAAGGCACCTAAATATTTAACTGATGAGATTAAACATGAAATTCACTGTATGAACACAAGAGCAAAATCTATGAACAATTTTTATATTGATTATGCAAATGCTTCAAATTAAACCATTTTTACTGAGGGGTTAAAGTTATTCAATTCCTTGCCCACAGAAATATAGAAAGTTTTAAACGACTCTGCTTAAACTTTGTTAAGGCTTATGTAAGACAAGGGCTTTAATCAATTTTAATATAATGTGTGTAGATTAGTAAATTTTAGCTTTTTACTTAGTTTTATTTTTTTAATTTATTTCTTTTTTTTATGGTTATATATACATATTTTTATTCAAATTAATTCTGCTAGTTTCTTTTGCCGTATATGGCTTGTGTTAATGTTAAATGTTGTGTTAAGTTTTTAATTAATACCTGTGTGTAATTAAACATGGTTAAATAGTTTAAAATCCAGTGGGAAGTAATACCTTTGTTAGTTTTTATATTAATTTGTTTGTATACATTCTATTGAAAGCCTAGGTAGATAAACCTTTGATTTTATATTAAATTAATAATGCCTCAAAATGTATGTTAGGATTTTTACGATAATAGCAGTTGACAGTCATCTATCTTACAGGTTATTAATATTTTATCACATTTGTATTCTTTCTATTTATACTTTGAGCTTTGCTAAGAATATTATTATTATTTTTAATAAAGTAATTAGATTCCTCATGAATTTTTAATTTTTTAAAAATTGGACTTGCATAACTAGAATGGGTACATAATTATTATATTATTTTATACAAATAACTGTACAGTTTAATAATAATTTAAGCACTGTCATGGAGAAAAAATATTTACCAGAGGATTCACAAAAACAAAATTCAGACAAACAATCAAAGACTGAGAGAGAAGAGAAATGCTTTTTTCAGAACTATGAGAATGTTGTTAATGTTGGCTCAAGATGTTGTTATGTTTGTAACAAAATGTTTTGTTTTTGTCTAAAGTCAGTTGTACATCATAAAATTTAACAGAAATGTGTGAGACCAAATCTGCATATAAAAAATTATTTTGTTTTGAGATACATAATTTATCAATCAATATTTTTTCTAAAAATAAATTTTTGTTTCTGTTTTAGATCCCAAAAAACTGTGTTTTTTATCGTAAAAAAACTAAACCACAGTAAAGAATGTGCAAGTTTTGCTTATTGGAGTTTGCAATTAAACACCTTGAAACGAGAAATCTGGATGTGAAACTATTGTTCAAAAATTATGGTTATAAAATCGTATTTCAATAAATCAAAAGATTTATGATAGTCATTATTTAAATGGGTTATAGGGGGGGCAAAAACAAGTAAGTTCAACACAGTTTGACAACAATGCGCTTTTAAGTGCGAAAAAATTAAATATCTCATGATGAGTGACGCGTTTGGTTGTAAAAGTTTATATAAAAGTCCTTTTCGGTATCGAAATAAAGTTTTGATTTGAAACCCAATCTTTTATTATAAAAAAAGTAAGATACCTGTCACACAATTTTCAAAGCTCTTTTAAATTTGTATTGTGTGTGTTATTAAATTTTTTTGGCAAACACTCAAAAAAACCCTTCTTTTAAGAATTTGTTTGTAAACTTGTAGGGCACACTCCCTTTTTTTAAAATTAAAAACACCTGGCACAAAGCGTTTAAACTGTTTTTAATTTGAAAACACTCTTTATATTAAAAACAGTAATGTTGAATACAGGTTGAAATAACAAACAAGAATGTATACAAAAATAAATAAAACAAACTATTTAACAGTTAAAATAGGATTCCAGAAAAATACTAAAAATGTCAAGAATATATAAAAACAAGCAGTTAAAGGATGTTTTACAACTTTACCCTGTAATATATATATTTTTTTCAAATTTACGTAATGGTTTATTTTTATTTCTATTTACATTGTATTCTTTTAAAATTTGTAGTTATGAAATAAGTAGTAGTGTTTTTTGGTTGTTGTGTTTACGTTAATTGGTGTTTGTCAATAGATTCCCTATTTTTGGTAATGTAATTAGAATATTGCAACTTTCACTGAACATTTTGTCACAGGTTTAAACAATGAACATAAAAGTAAAACTACTACGGGGCTCGATTTTGGAAATTTTTAACAATTAAAAAAAAATTATTATATTGCCGCCGTTGTGTGTTTACTCTTTTGTTATTTGAAATGATTTAATAAGTGCATAGTTTTTTAATTTGCTATGTAAAAGAAGAAGAATTGATTCGTTAGAAATGTGTTGACAAAATAAAAATAACCAAATAATTGACGAATTCTACAAAAAAAATATTTATTTAAGGAACAAAAAAAAAACTAAAATGCAACAATGGAATCTTTCCAAGGCTGTATTTTACACCAAAAATACATAAAAATAATGTACCTTTACGTCCAATAGCAAGTTTTGTATCCTCACCAACTTATAACACAACTGAGTTTCTTTCAAAACTCCTAAAATTAGTTTTCGAAATCAATGAAGAAGTCTCTTGAACTGGTTTAAAGCAAGTCACGATTCTGGAAGGATATGTGCTCATCCCACTGGATGTAATTTCTTTATTTACCAATATCCCAATTGAAGTAAAGTAAACGTTTATAATAAGGAAATGGGATAAAATAGAGCTTAATTGCAAAATACCTAAAGTTCACTTTTTTAGACTACTCCGTTTCTCTTTTAACTTCAATTATTTTAGCTTCAATGGTGAATTCTATAAACAAATATATAGTCTAGGAATGGGAAATTGTTTCTTACCAGTGTGTGCAGACATTGAAAGGTCTGAGTTACAGAACACGTGCATTAATAAATTGTCCTTTTTCAAACGCTATGTAATGATATCGCTACCGCAATGCCAGCTGACCAAATCAAAAAAGTTTTGAGAGAGATAATGTAAATAACGAAGTACCATATTTAGACGTTTTTCTTAAAAGAGAAAACCAGTTCATATCCAATCCAGTCGTCATATCTCTAAAGAAATAAACATATTTGGTAATCTCGTTAACAGAGCTATCTCGATTTCACATATGGAGTTCTCAAAACAAACAATAACCCTATTACCTTGTGCAAAAAAATTATAAAAAGCAAGAAAGGAAAAATAAACAACAAAAAAATGAAAAAGGCAGATAACAGAATCAACTTGGAGCAAAACAATACAGATGATACAAACATCAACAGCAACGATAACAGTGCACCAAAACTAATTAACAATAGCTCAAATATAAACAATATTAACATCAACACAAACAATAACAACAATGACACCAGTATAACTGAAAATCAAGACACCAGTTCTAAAAAGAAATATTTTAAAATTCCTCATATAAGACACCTATCCGAACAAATAAAACAAAATTTATATCAGAATAGTTTAAAATTTAATTTAACAAATTAATTAAACAAAAATTTCTCAAGAACTAAAATTAAATATTAAATAAATTTAAAAAATAACTTTGCGGCTCTGACGCAACACACTGTAATAAACTCTCACTATTACACATTTGAGAACACAAAAATAATCGCCAGCCAACATTTCCAAAAAAGACTCATACAGGAAATGGTATGCATACAAAAACAAGAAAATAATGTAAATATAAGAAGTGAGATAAAAAACCTTAGTGCTTGTTATCACGGTTTAATAAACACATTAAAACAAAATTCTTCTGGCCGCCAAAAAATGTAAACAATATGTTAACGTCATAAAACTCTCCTAATAAAAATATGTCAACATCATACAGTTCTAAATAATCAACTCTTCCTTTTTTTACATATCAAAATGATTTAAAAAAAAACCATATACACTTATTTAGATCATTTATAGTATTTTTTTTTAAATTGTTTAAAATTTCCAAAATGGAGCCCCGTAGTAGTTTTAATTTTATGTTCATTGTTTAAACCTACGACAAAATGTTCAGTGAGCGTTGCAATATTCTAATGACATTACTTAGAATAGGGAATCTATTGACAAACACCAATTAACGTATAAACACATAAATACTCATATATGAAACGTTAAATTGTCTTCACAACAAAAAGACACTACTACATATTTTATACCTACAACGTTTAAAAGAATACAAAGTAATTTTTTAACAAAAATATATTATAGGATAGTTTTAAAACTTCCTTTAGCTGCTTGTTTTTATATATTCTTGACATCTTTAGTATTTTTCTGGAATTCTATTGTTAAATAGTTTGTTTTTTATTTTTGTGTTTATTCTTATGTTAGTTCTATCTGTTTATGGTGATTTAAAAAAAATTTTTAAATGTACTAAGACAAACTCTTTATTGTATTTTTAAATTAGATGAAACGTCGGAGTTTTACAAAAAATTGGTAGTTTCATTTAATCCAAAATCCATTAAATTCACCCACTGATTTAACATTGGGTTACGAAATCAAACCAACAGATTCTTTACTATTCCTGCATAAAAGCTTCCAATTGGATTACTTTAAAAATAATACCGCTAGAAACTACTAAGACCTTTCTTTGACCACCTTAATGCGATTTAGGTTTTCCCATCCCTGTGGGAATGGAATAGAAAAGAATAGATTTTATTTACCATATTAAATATACAAACTTACAATTAATTTAGTTAAATTAATTGTCTGTCTTTGTAAAACTAGACTAAGATTTAGTTGGTTTAAAAACAGGTATTACGTTAATTACTAAACGATAAAACTGACAAAATATTCAAAGTCAAAAAACGCTTTATTGTCTTAAAATTACAAAAAAATCTCATTGACAAAGCAGTCCTAAGTCTAGATTTATAAAATTTATAGTACGATATATACGATAAATATTCTTTTAATGAGTATGGTTCTATTTGGCACACAAAAGTAAAGCACGCTTTTTTAACTTGCTTCTAACTATTGATTTCTCTAATTGTTGATGGTAGTTTATTAAAATATTTAATAGATGCATAGTCCGGTCCTTTTTCTGTAGATGTTAATCTATGATTCGGATAATTAAAAAAATCTTTATGACCCTTACTTCTTGTATAATGGCTGTGATTTGGACTAAGGTTTTTAAATTTATCAATATTTTTCCTAAGATACCTAACTCACTCATAGATATATACCCCTGGTGCCATAAGATATTTGTTTGACCTAAATGTGCCTCTACAGCTTTACCAAATTTAAGATTAAACATAGCGCGTATAACTTTTTTTTGGCCACTTTGTACATGTGTGATATTACCCCATAGGAGTATACCGTATTTGACATGGAAAAAGTACATGCCGTAATATGTTGTTCCTAGACTAGCACTGTTTTTTAAAATTTTGGTCATAATTCGTATTGCATAGCTTGCTCGGCTCAGATTAATGCACAAATTATTTATGTGGTTAGAATAGTTTAGACTATTGTCAACTGTGGTACCCAATATTTTAACATCGCTAACAAAATTAAACTGTTTATTATTGGAAGTAAGTCTTTTTCATTGTATGTCGATTTGATATTACTTGAAAAAATGATTTTTGTTTTATTTTCATTAGAAATTAATTGATTAGATTTCAGGCAACTCTTTGTTTATTGTTAAGAAATTCCAGACAGTTTGCGGTACGCCAGTGAAAATAGTGTTTCCTGTCTGTAAGATATGACCTAAATAGTTTTAGAGGAATTCCTCTAATTCCATACGCTTCAAATTTTTTCAAAAGAATTTCGTGGTTTAGCGTGTCAAACGCTTTGGATAAATCTAGCAAAATTCCACAGGCTATAGCTTTGTCTTCCAAAATTTTTAGTATTTTATTGATAAACTCTATAATTGCTGATTCGGTTGATTTTTTGGAATGAATCATGATGGAATATTTTAAGATTATTTGTCTGAAAAAAGTCTACAAGTCTTTGGTGAAGAAGTTCAATTTTAGCAAACGTCGAAAGAAAGCTAATTTCCAAGTTATTGGGATCATCTTTTTTATAGATTGGAATTACACAAGCTGTTTTTATTTGATTTGGGAATGACCCTTGGTTCATACTTATATTAAAGATGTATGAAAGAGGCTCCGAAATACCAAAATATGCACTTTTTGAAAAGACTGGATGGGACTTCATCGTCGCCTGAACTATTTTTATTTTTTAGTTTTTTTGGGATCTCTGTGATTTCATTTATTTTGCATTGGTTGGCCTCAGAAACATATTTTTGTCAAACTGAAAATTTCGTGTATAGCCAATGGACTGCATTGGCTTTTCAACAACTTACTCGTCTTTCTAGAAAAAAAAATTAAAATCATTTGCTAGTTGCGTGGTGTTTTAGTCTTCAGGAAGAGTATTTATAAACTTTTTGCTGTTTGTAAGTTTTTACCGCATCCCAAGTGGCTGGCTATATTGTTACTGGATTCAATTTTATGTAAAGCATGTTCACTCCTAGCTTTAATTAATTCATAAGCGCGAATTGGTGTTTCGCTGAGATAACATTTACAAAGTAATAACTTGTGCTTTTCGTTTGAAGAGCTCTAAAAAAAACCATTTGTTATTGCTGATGTCACCGAGACTGGGCACTAGATATTAGGTAATTTCAGCCATTACTTTCAGCACAGACAGACAGATAGTCTGACGGATATACGTTAACACTAAGAGGTCCAGAACCTACACTACCATATTACTTGTATGGCGCCAAAGATGAATGGGATTGAACTTTAACTTTATTTTTTTCAAATAAATCATAATAGGTGAACTTAATAGTAAAGTATTTGTCGGAAAATCGGTGTAACTGCCTTTTCGGCATCAAGATCCGCTTCGTAAAGCAATACTAATGCATTAATAAGGCTACAATGACATTTTCGCCATAAGTGATTCGAAGTCGAGTAAGCTTCTGTGGGTCAGTTTTGACCTTTTCAGGAACTGCAAAAATCATGTAAATTTGGTCAATACAAGCTTTATATTTTGAAATATTATTTTATTATATTATATATTTATATTATTTTAAAATAAAAATGGTATAAAAACGAAGAAATGTTTGCTGAAAAATGATGTGAAACAACCCGAGTTGTAAAAGGTTTTCTAAAAACAAACTAAAAAAGCAAAAAAAAACCTCTTCTAAGCTAAAAAATATGTTTACCTATTTTGCTTGAATGTGAAACGGTTTTTTGGTGTGTTTTTACGTCGATAAGAGATTGACTTTAATTTTATTTAAATACCTAAAAATTATTTGTGTTTGTATCAGGCGCGAATGAAAATATGTATGAAAGTATTAGAAAATTTTCAAAAATTGGTTGATCATTAATTAATATTTACAAATTATGAAGGAAAATAGGTGATCCAGTCGGGGCGACTGCGACGGATTTTGCCGAATGCAGCCAAACGAACACACCCGGGTTTGTTTATAATCTGGAATCGAGCGACGGTTTTATCAACTGGCGCTGGTCGGCTGTTCAGTAAGGATTTTTGCCTGGTGTTCTCAGCTAAAAACTTCGTGATAAAGTTTCGAAAAAAAATTAAAAGAAAAGAAATAAAAATGTAAATTCCAATGCATTCCCATAGGAAAGAATAAAACGACCCAAAATACTCAAAATATATATTACCGGGTGTGCGGACAATATGAAACACTTAATTTGTTGTAGAAAACAAATGAATCAATCCCGATGGGTATAAGAAAATTTCTTGGGAAATTCTAACTTTTTACTACTGTAAATCAAAAATATTTGAACTAACCTGTATAGGAGCAATCTTAAAAATTTCCCCAAAATTGGAACACAAACTTTCCAATTCTTTTTTATTTATAGGCTCGTAATAAAAACTGATATAAGGAACTTCTTTTAATTCAGGAACCTCTGGCAAACTGCCTAGAAAACTTGCTTTTCCTAAAAATTCTTCTATGTTTTTTCTATTGTTAATTTTTTCCAAGGAATTTCCTGAGTCAATGTAGCTATTGGTTGTTTCGATTTTTTCTGCGAGTACTTTTGTACATTGCTGGAGGGGTAGTAGTCCTTGGGATTTGGCCTAAAATGTAGTAATTCATTTTTATTAATGTAACTAAAAAATCAGTTTAATGGGCAATAGAGGAGATGGGGTTGACGCCAGAATAATAAAAACTTAAAAAAAATTTTAGATCATTTTTTAATATTTATACACTAAACCGCTTTAAACATTTTAACATAAAAATATAAACTATAATGCAAAGGGAAAGCTATTTTAAGTTAAGTAATTTTTTTTCAAGAATTTATATTGATGAGAAGTATAGTTAAAGAAAGAGATGATTTATAAAGAGTTAAAAATAAATTTAACAAATAAAAAGATAAAGAACACAAATAAAAGCAAAATGTTGTATTCAAAGTTATTAGGGAAGAAAAATATATGTATTTTGAGGCTAAAATTAAGGGACGTAAAACTAATATGGTTCAAACGTGGAATATTGTAAAAACTATTATTCCAGATAAACAATCAAAAACAATAATAAAGAAATAAAATTTAGCAATAATGAAATTATATCTAATGGTAAAGAGCTTCCTAACAAACAAAATAATTTGGTTGATTTTTAAATAATAGTTTTTACAACTAGTGTTTTTACGTAGTAATTTGCCTAATCAGTGCGGAAAGTGATACTTTTCTGCACGCGATGGCCGTTGGCACGTTTTTAGTAGAACAATTTCCTACTTGCATAAAAAGCTTCTTCCTAAGGTTACATATATTTGTTATATTTGAAATTAAAAACAAAACAGAATTTTGTTTCTATTTTTAAATTAATCTAGTTTATAAATGCATCTAAAAACTCCAAATAGACTTTAAATTCACGGCGTGCTAAAAAAATACTTTTGCATGCTAATTTTTTAATATGTTTTGCAGGTACTCTATAAATTGCAGCCACTTTTTTTGTGTCACTTGACATTATTACTATTTTGCAACTTCCCGCATGCAAATGCGTGTGAAAAAGTCTACTTTTACATACCAATTTTAATATGGAAATTTTACCTTCCCACACGCCGTGGGGCCTAGCGCGCGTGAAAAAAACTTTTTACGCACGCAATTTTTTTTAAATGGTACTTTTTGGACCAGATTTTTTTGAGTTTAAAATGTGTGTTCACTAAAAACTAATAAATAAACACTCGTAAAAAAAAATTGTACCTACCTCTTGCGGAAAGTGGCTTTCCCGCCCGAAATCCTCCCGTGTGTAAAAGTATCACTTTCCTCACTAGTTAGGCAGTTTACTCCATTTTCTTAACTTGGTCCCACATAAGTGAGGTTTATTTTTTGTCAAATTATCGATTTTTTGCAAGTTTATGTAGAAAAAATCATTTCCGTCCGTTGTCTCCAATATAAAATTGAGTAAAAGGAATAGCATATTTTTATAGGAGAAAGTGAAAACAGAACTCTTTCACTTATTACATTGAGAAAACATAGAACTTTTTGAACCAATTCAAACATATCTGTCATTTTAATATTTTTTCGAAAGGTCAAAGTTTGTCTCATGGTTTGTGCGTCATTCCCGTCCGCGAACTGTTATTTTCAAATAAAAAAATTAAATTCTACCCCGTAGTATTCTACGAGAGTAGGTGTGTTTTCAGGAAGTTGTAGCAGATTTTGCATTTAAATTTGTTCGTGTAACGTTGGTAGCCGTCATTCCTGACGTAAGTATTTTTTTGATTATTTGATAATTTTTTTAAATTTTGAAAACAAAAAAAAGGTTTCTATGACTGCCTTTATATGTTTTCGAATAATAGAAAAAAATTAAAAACTCACTCAATCATCATTCCCGTCGTCGTCCGAACAGACAGAAATGACGCAAAACAGACGGGAATGACGAATGTGAGAAAATTTTCCGAAATAATTGATTTTTTTATTCTATGAAAATACCAGGAACCCTGTTTTCTTCTCTGCAGGAGCATACTTTTTCTCTTCACCTAGAAATGTGTGTGTGCTTAATATACTAGCAGAAAAGAATAATAAAGTGAAATGTATGTCTCATCCAAAAATTATATGTATTCTGTCTGCCTACTCCAGCCCAATCTGCCACCTCAAAATTATTGGTCTATCCTTTTTTGACTGCTGCTGACAGGGCTGTGGAAAATTAAATTTATTTATTATAGGTAAAATGGCTAAAACCAATCTGAAAGATGAAGAAAGAAAAAGAAAAGATCGCGAAAGAGCAAGAAAACGCAGAAGACGAATTAGAGAGGACCCAGAAAAAAGAGATTTCCAACGTAGAAAAGAACATGAAAAATATGTGAAACAAAAGGAGAAACGCATTAAAAAAAAAGTTGCAGATTTACACCAAGAGAGCAGAGGAATCAGCGGAAAAAATGGCAGAAGAGATCAGAAAAAGGCAAAACTGCAGCTGATTACAAGAAAAGAAACCACCTTAACCATCTGGAGATGACAGTGGAGAGTCCCCAGTCGGGATTCCAGCAAAGTCAACCTGTTATCAGAAGAAGAAAAACAGAAATAAGGTTAAGCGACATCGAGAAAGAAAGAAGTTGAAAGGACAAATTGCAGACCTAACACTTAAATGCATGTGATATAAAAAAAATATGAAAGAATTAAGAAAGAGAAACAGCAGCCAAAAAAATTCAACTCCCCTCCCTGCCCTCTCTACACACAGAGCAAAGAATTGAATGCTATATTGATCGTGCGATAGACCCGACCAAAAGAGAAGCAATAAAAAAAGAAACTGGTAATTTCGAAAGTCATTAAAGATCAACTTAAGGAATCTTATAAAAACACAAATAAAATTGAATCTAAACAATTTTTTAAAATCATATGTGGCAGGATAGTGAAACAGCAAAATTTAGAGTCAAAGATATCTGGAATGTTTAAATATTGTAGATCGGACAAGACAGGGAAAAAGATAACAAGGAAGCAAGTATCATCTTATCTGAAAAACAAACCTTGATTGAACCCAATGATCGTGAGGTAAAAGTTACATTTCTCAAAATATGTGACGTTGAGAATTATGAGTCTGGAAACCAGTTGTTCAAAGTGGATGAAGATGACACAGCTTATATGTGCGAAACCCAAATAGTGAAAATTCTGAAGTCACTTCGAATTGTCATAAGAGGTGACAGAATTTTTTAAAAATTTGCAGAAACTGTTGAAGTTTTTGAAAAACCTTAGAATAAGTTTTTTCGGTTTTATTTTTTGATTTTTTTAAAATAAAACTTTTCAATAACATAAAAAGCCTCATTCCCATCCCCAAATTGTCATTCCCGTCTTCCATAGTTTTATATTAAACCATATATTTTGGAAAATACCTCAAAACTGATTGGTTATCAAAGATTTTTTTCAAGATACTCTTTGAAGAATTAGATTGAGCAGGAGCAATTTGTATTTTTCAAAAAGAAGTACTTAAGAAAATATTTTTCAGAAAATGTGACTCTTTTCATGTAATCAAGCATTCAATTAATTTTTGACATAAATATTTTCACAATGAAAAATATAATACCTCTCCTACCTCGATATCAATTATTAAGTATAAAAAAATTAAAGATTGTAATTCCAAAAATATTTGACAAGTCTGAAGAAAAAGACCAAACCTTTTTACATTTATAAATAACGAGCCACTTCTGGCCGCTGGTTGCCAGTGGAAGATAAAATGGTTTTCCCTAAGTTTAAAGACTGATTGCGTTTCAAAGTGATTTATGAATGACTTGATGGGTCTATTTTAGTTGAATGTTTTTGGCTATTTCCATAAAGGTATAAGCTATTTCTGTATTTGGCTGTTGTGTGGCTGTATTTTTGTTGTTTTTTATATTTGAGAATCTATGGTCTAAGTTTTTCATATTTGGTACCGAGTATCAAATCAAATCAATCAAATCAAACATTTATTGTTTTCTAATACCAACTTATAAAGGTACATAAACAAGGATAGAAGTACTAAGTGAAAAATTAATTATTTATGGAGGTTCTACTTAACTTAACGTTCGTTCATCCAGAAGGATCTTAATCTAAGTATTTCTTTAATATAATTAAAAAGCTTGTACCAAAACTTTAGATCACAAGTATTATTTAGGCAACATCTCTCAAAATCAAAATCTTGATTTATCTTTATTATTTCTGGCAGAATATGATCTCTGATTGGTTTATACATTGGGCATTCTAAGAATATGTGGTGTAGGGATCTTATAGTATTTAAATTACAAATTGTACAATAATCTGTTAAGCTAATTCTATGTATTGTATTTAAGAGATTGTTGGTTGTGAAGCCTTAGTTGTGTTATGAATCGTTTTAAGAATAGAGGAATTGTTAATGATTTAATGTATTTTGTTATGTTTGAGGACCAAGGATTTTCATTAATTAAAAATTTGTGGTTGGGAAAATAGGTAGACAATAATATTTTGTCCCAATCATTGTTTCTTAATTTATTTTCCATTTTATCATATATTGTGTTTATTTGGACATTATTTAGTTGTGAAACATCAAAGACAATATTAGTGTGTTCATAAATTATGGTTTTAAGGTTAAAAGCCAGTTTTCAGATTGCCCTGTAAAAGTTAAAAGTTTTGTAAGTTTTTTTAAGGCTATTTTCTGAATTCTGTGGTTCTCTAGTTTTTGAATGCGAATGATAAAGTTTAGTGCATGTCTAATGACTTGCATTACAATGTGATCTAATTTAAATTCTGCTGCTATTGTATAGCCAGGAGTAGTTTTGTCTAGATAGAAAAGATTTAAAAAATAGGGCTTGGGCTTTTTCAAGCTCTTCCAAACAATATAACTATATCTAATTTGTTAATTTGAATTATTATGTATTGAAATGTTGAAGTTACTAGAGAAACATATTTTAATTTTATCATGGTTAGGACCCCTCTATATCCATCATTCCTGTCAGCCCTTATTGATTGAAAATTTTTACAAAAAAAAGAGTGTTCCTTCTTCGGCTATCCTTTGTTTAAATAAAATAATGTCCGGATTGTATTCTCTTATTAGATTAATCAGATTTGCCCTGTTTGCATTTATACTTTGTATATCCCATTGAATAATTCTAATTTTTTTTTCTTTTGTTGCCTGCATTTTGTTTTTTTTTGTTGGTGAGTTTTTTTTTATTTGTTTGTTTCCATGTTGTTACTTTCATTAATTAAAATTTTTTCTGTTTTGTTTTGTGTTTGTTTGTATTAATTTTCTTTGTTTTCTGAGTTTAGTGTAAAAAATATATTTCCTTCTTCGGTTTCTGAGGAGAATCCAGCATTATGCTGTTTTGGCTGGTGATCCTGTAAGGGTCCTATTGGTGGCGATGTTTCTATATTAATCCTATCTGTAGGTTGTAGGGTTATTTAATATGAAATCAACCGAAAAAAAGGGAGGTTTGGCAGAACATCTCCACAATTTCGATAATTTTTGGTACATTTACTCTACTCATAAAGCATATGAAAAATCCCAAATTAAAAATTTTTTTGACCATTAGTTTTTTTTTAATTAATTCTTGAAAATGACAAAAACTACCAATTTAACTCAAACATGTACTTAAATAAATTGAAATATCTCAATAACTACTTAAACTTGGACAGTGGTTTATAGCTCGTTTTAAAGGTATTTTAAATACCTTTCGAATGATGTATCACATGATATACTTTTTGTTTTAAAAAAAATTTGCAATTAAAAAAAAATTTTTTTTAATTTTTGAAAAACAGCATTTTTTATTTTTTTTTATAAAAATATATTTTGTTTCTGGGTATTTCGCCAAACTATTTACAAAATTTTAAGATAGAGACTTGATGGGTTCATGAAAAAAAATATATTTAAAAAATTTTGAAATTTTTTTTTCAGAAAAAATATGTGATACTTAATTAAAATGGCATTTAAAATACCTACCTTTAAAACAAGCTATCACTCGGTTTTGTAGTTTGTAGTGGATCTCAAGAGATTCATATTTGTATAAATCCCTGTAAAGACAATCGAGTTTAATAAAACCAAATGTGCAGGTACACAAAAAGAGTAATATCTTGAGAACTGTATACCGTAAAAAAGCGAGTAATACCTTGTTTTATAGGTATTTTAAAGCCAATTTTGATAAAGTATCACATAACCTATTTTTTTTTTAATTTTCAAAATTTTTAAAATAATTAAGGGAAAAAAATTAAAAATGATGTTTTGTAAAAATTAAAAAGTAAGTACATCATGTGATACATCATTCAAAAGGTATTTAAAGTACCTTTAAAACGAGCTATAAATCACTGTCCTAGTTTAAGTAGTTATCGAGATATTTTCATTTCTTTAGATACATGTTTGAGCAAAATGGTAGTTTGTTTTAATTTTCAAGAATTAATTTATTAAAAAAAGCTAATGGCCAAAAAAATTTGGGATTTTTCATTCCCTTTATGGGTAGAATAAATGTACCAAAAATTATCGAAATTGGGGAGATGGTCTGCCAAACCTCTGGTTGATTTGATTTAAAATGACCCTGGTAGCAAACAGGCATTGTGTCCGGCTCTGTCATTCCCTTGATTTATTGTCCTTTTTTTAATGAGTGATATTTTTTCTTCTTCCAGGGGTCTCTTCTTCCTGTTTATTGGCGTGATTCCTCTTTGTCTTGGTGGTCTTGGTTGATTATTTGGCAAAGCCGGGAATTTTCTTGGATTATATATATAGAAATTTTCATTTTTTTTTGGGAACCTATTGTTGGATTTAAAGTATGTTATATTTTCGTATTTGTTTTTGTCGCATATACTCAGGACATCTTCTATATGTAGTTGTGTGTTCATTGTTTTTGCAGTTTAGAAACCATATAGTGCATGATTCATTCTTATCATGTTCCCCACCACAGTTGTTGTACTTGTTGTACAGGGTGATCCATTATAAGTCTCCCCCCCCCCCATCTAGAAATTAAACTAAGCTTGATAGAATGTTCAAACACAATCTGGCTAAAAGAACTATTTTTTTAAGTTTTCTTTGATAGTTTACTTAAAATTTCTCGTAAGTCATATACAGAGTGTAACAAAAAACATGTATTCCTTAAATGAGACACCCTATATGTATTTTGGCATTTTTGAATTCTCCAAAAAATCTACTTTTTAAAAATACTACATACTAATATTTTATATTTTACGGTTTTCAAGAAATTCGCGTTTAAAATGTTAATTTATATTAATAGCAAATACTAATAAATAATACACAAGTAGTTGGCTGTGAAATGCAGGATATTAATAACCAGGAGGGCAAATAAATAATGACATTTAATTTTAAGTCTAAACCAGTATGTTTTATAGCCTACTGGCTTTGTTCAAAATTATTTTTTTTTTATTTTAAACGCGAATATCTCGAAAACCGTAAAATATATGATCATAGTGTGTAGCATTTTTGAAAAGTAGATTTTCATATGGGGTAACTCGCAGTGGTATTTCATAGATTTTAATTTCCCTTGGTAGAATGGTCCCCTCAAAGGTGTATGATATGGTACCTGTTGGTATTGTTTTATTAGTTTTGTCCCTCTTATTCTTTCTGCTAAACCTTTGTATAGTTAAAATCTTGCAAAACGCTTGGCTTGCTGCCAGAATCTCTTCTTCTGTAAAAGATGTGTCAACCCCCTTTACCCTGCCGTCAGAAGAAAAAACCGCGCAGCCCAAAAATTTTTCAAAAATGACTTTTTTGGTTTTTTGAACTTCCTGGTTGGTTTAAAACAGGTTAAAATTAAAAAAAATATATATTTTTTATTTTTGACTTAAAAAAATTTATAAAACCACGTTTTTACAACTCTTTTATCTAAATAGCTATAGCCAGTGCTAAGAAAAAAACACGTAAAGTCTGTGGATTTATGTGGATCTTTCTTAGTATTTATCATAATTTATCGCTTCTGCCCAGCAGGACTGCCCGAATAGGATATGTTATTTTAACATATGTCCCTTATTTATTTGCAAATCGCACAATTATTAATTATTGTTTTATTTTTTGGTATTTTAATTCATATATTGAATCTTTATCTATATCCAAAAAAATCATTTTTCTGTATTACACCTAGAACATTTTAGAGACTTTATTACAATTCAAAGCTTCTTTTCTATTTTTCCACAAATCAAGTTTAGGTCGCTCACAGGGTTTTTCCTTCTGACGACAGTACTATCCCTTTGTGGGTAATCAGACCAAAGCGGATTTAGGCCTAGAGTGGTTCTGGGGACCCTCTAGTATTTTATTAGCTATTCTGGTTAACGTTTTATATTTAGAAAATGCACTTACCCTTTTTTACAGGGATGGGGGCAGGTTTTGATTAAAATTTTGTCAAAAATAAAATAAATGCACAATCAAGTTCACACACATTCAAGGATGGCGGCAAAATATCTATTGAAAAAAAAAATTAAAAATTAAAATTGAGGTTGAAATATCATTTTTTGATAAAATGCCGTGTTCGATAATCACTCTCTAATTCCCGTCCAACTCCCGGTTTTTCAAGGCTCTGTGAAATTCCCGTTCATTTCCCGGTTTTTAAGGCTCCTAGACACCCTGTTCAATTTTTGGGGTGCTGTAAATAGGTGCAATCAGGAAAATAACCCTCATTAAAATGAAAAATAAACACACTAAGTACAAAGATGGAGGCATTTGGTCTTTAAACTAAACATTTTCTGACAAAACAGCCCACTGTGGTTAAGCCCTATGGGCTTATGAATACAGATGCAAAAATGTAAATTATGCGGTATACGGTTTTCTGCCATTTTTTATTTTTTATGAAAAATTCTTTATGGGGGCACCTACGACCCAAAATCCGCCGGCGCCGGTTTTTTTTTTTAATTTTTTTTGTTGTTTTTTTTTAATTTTTTTTTTACTAAAACAACCCAATCCAACACAGCCCAACGCAACCCAACCCAAATCAACACATTAAAAACCCTCCCCTGGCACCTTTTTAAACTGGTTTAATAAACACCTTAAAAATTTATGTCAAACCCTTAGCTTTCTAACAGAATTTAATAAAATATATCCCTCCCCTGCTTTGCAAAATAAAAGTAAATCATTCCGCTTAATGTACAAACAAGAAATCAAAAAAGCCAAAATACAAGCCAATGAACAACTTATAAAAAACTCTACAAATCCCATCAAAACAATGTGGCAAATAATAAATCAACACAGGTGACAAAAAAGTAAAGAAAACCACTCTATTGCAAAAATAACACCTGATGAATACAACAAAACACAAAACACTTAAATTCTAACTTGACTTACTCATGCAATGGAAAAAACAAACCAAAAGGACAACAGCAAGGGAAATTACTCAGACGGAAGTTGTGGAAATTATAAACAGATTAAAAAACAAAAAATCTTCTAAATGAATGTTTAGCAAAAAACATTTTCCCAAAAGTTCTAAGGCATGCTATAGTTGTTCCCATTTTCAAGAAAGGATATGTTAATGAAATTACAAACTAACGTCCTATCTCATTGCTGCCTGTAATTTCAAAAGTTTTAGAAAAGGTTTTAGCTAATTAACTCTGGTGATAAGACTTCGGCAGTGTTCTGTGATTTATCAAAGGTGTTTGATTGTGTGAATCATAGAATACTGCTGGAGAAGTTGGAGAAGTATGGAGTACGGAGTGGCTCTTGAGTGGTTTCGAACTTATTTATCAGAGCGTTTTCAAGCTGTCTACTTCTGAACCAGTTAATGAATGAGTACCTCAGGGTTTCGTACTTGGTCCTCTGCTGTTCCTAATTTTTGTTAATGATATCTGACACCTGCCAATTACAGGGAAACTTACTAGTTTTGCAGATGATAACACCTTCTTGTGGCATGACAATGATTTAGAGAGGCTTGCAGCAACAGTTTAAAATGACTTTAAAATGACTTATCTCTAATTAAAGAGTGGTGTGATGCAAATTTGTTATCATTTAATGTCTCGAAAACTAATATTTTGAACTTTAAATGTAATGTCCAAAATATTCATTTAGATAATGAAAATGTCAGCAATCCAGGTGCAAACAAATTTCTTGGCCTTGTTATTGATGAAAACTTAAAGTTCAATGAACATATAATAAAACTTAAAAGCAAAATTGCATCTAGCTGTTACGCAATAAAAGTTATAACAGATAACCTTGGTTTTGAAGCTGCGAAAAATGTTTATTTTTCTTTGGTTCAATCTCACCTTTCGTATGGCATTTGCTTCTAGGGATCTTGTTCTGATTTTTGGTTCAGATCAGTTTTTATTTTACAAAAGAGAGCCCTCAGAAATTTGTGTGGTGTCAGAAGAAGATATTCTTGTAGATCTTTATATGTAGATAATAAAATATTAACTCTCTGTTCAATATTTATTTTGGAGACTGTTTGTTTCGTTTTTAAAAAGTATAACGAGGAATTACATAGGGAGAATAGCTATAGTGTGCGCCGGCCATTTTTATTACCATTGCCAATACCCCGATCTACCTTAATTAAAAACTAATTTGTTTACGATGGCAAAAAACTTTTTAATCATTTGCCGCTAGAAATACGCAAATTAAATTGTTATAAACATTTTAGAAGACACACTAAAGATATTTTAATCTCCAAAGCATTCTATACTTTGGAAGAATTTTTTAATGATAGAATGAATGATTAATTAACTAACTAATTGATGTATTTTAGATCAAGCTTGATAAGTATGTATATTTTATGATTACTGCTTTTTACTTTTAGATTTATTTTTAATTATTTTTTTTTCTTGTAAAATGACTATTCTTAAATTATCCTAGATTTTAAGTAAGGCTTTGTCAATGTTTATTTAATATACACGACAATAAAGCGATCTGACCAAAGCATTTGAATGTGTGCCGCATGATGCTCTGCTACGAAAACTCGCAATGTGTAACTTTGACAAAAATAGTATTCTGCTTATAAAATCATATCTTGATTATGGCAGTCAAATATTCAAAATAGGAAGTATGTCATCAGCGGAAGAGTGCACTGATATCGGAGTCCCACAGGGATCCATCTTACCAGAACATTTCAATCTCACTTGGATACACTCTGTATTTTACGCAGATGACGTGGTAGCTTCAGTCAAGGGGATACTTTGCAGGGGACAGTGGTGGCATCGAGTGGTGCGCAGGAGGTGGCAGTCAGATGGTTTGGGGCAAATGGGTTGGTGTTAAGCAATAGCAAGACTCAGAGTGTCGTCTTTTCTTAGAGACACATGGTCTTGGATGAGCAGAGCCCTGTCAAATATCTTGGCGTGGTTTTCGACTGCCAGCTTTTGTGGAAAACCCACGTTCAGCTGGTCTGTCGGAAGCTAAACACAAATATTTTTGTCCTCCAAAATTTGGCCATTTGCGTTTCAAAGACTGTCCTTAAACAAGCCTATTTTGCTTTATGTCAGAGTAGGGTTGAATATGCTTTGCTAGTATGGGGACACGCACCTCAGGCCACTGAAGTATTTAAAGCTCAAAGACAGGCAGTTCGCATTGTGGCTGGTCTTAGATATCGAGACAATTGCAGGGAAACTTTTAAAACCGAAAAAATTTTGACATTTCCGTCACTTTATATATTAGATAGCTTAGTCTACATAAAATCAAACCTAAGCTTATATGAAACTCACAAGGATTTCCACAACTATAATACACGAGGAAAAAATAAATTGAGACCAGTCTACAGTAGACTAAAAAGATGTAAGAACTCCACCAGATACTGGGGTGTTCAATGTGTTGCCTCAATATATTAAAATATTAACGTCAAAAGCTTTTAAAACTAAAATAAAAGAAATATTATTGTAAAATGCCTTCTACTCATTTGAAGAATTTTTGATATATAAATTTTAGTTAAGTTAACAATTATTTGTCATTTTAATATTTTATTGTTTGTGAATATTTTTAACTAACTATACTTACTGACTTGTGTAAACACTAATGTATTGTGAAAAACATCAATAAACTATTCTATTCTTTAAAAAAAAGGGAGTGTCTAAAGAGCCGACAATTCGGTTGAATAGTCGTGAGGCTAAAGAGCTGAGAGTAATTATTTATTATGTGTTGTTCATATTTTTTTTTTTTAATTTTTAAACTGACCAAAACAGACTCAAACCAACTTATTCAAAGCCAAAACAACTCAAAAAAACATACTACAACCCGTATATCTTTTTTGGCATTAAAAAAAGGGAGTGTCTAAAGAGTCGGCAATTTGGCTGAATAGCTGTGAGTCTAAAGAGCCGACAATAATTATTTATTATGTGTTTTTCATATTTTCGTTTTTTTTTTTAAAATTAAACTAAATTAACCCAAACTAACCTAAACAGACTCAAACCAACTTATTAAAAGCCAAAACAACCCAAAAAACACACTTTAAACTAAATTAACGCAACCTTAACCTAAACAAGCAAAAAAAACATGTAGGAGTTGTAGTGTTTTTTTTTTTGGTTGTTTTGGCTTTGAATAAGTTGGTTTGAGTCTTTTTAGGTTAGGTTGGGTTAATTTAGTTGGTTTAAATCTGTTTAGGTTAGGTTGGGTTAATTTAGTTTAAAGTGTTTTTTGGGTTGTTTTCGCTTTTAATAAGTTGGTTTGAGTCTGTTTAGGTTAGGTTGGGTTAGTTTAGTTTTAAAAATTTAAAATAAAAATGAATATATGAAACACATAATAAATAATTATTGCCGGCTCTGTGAACAACGGCCCTTTAGGGTTATTTCTAAAGTTCGAGCGGATAACTTTTAACTCCTTAAGAGACGCCACATATTTTTCTTACACTGTTTTGGACATGAGCGTTTTAGTGTGCATAGTAATATTTAATTTTTGGGGATGTACAAACAGACAACTCGATTTTTCATAAATATAATAGGTATTTTATTGAAATTATTAAAGTTCAAATCCAGTGTGATATAATATTCGGTTAAACAGTGCTACACTAATACAAGAATTTTAGAACTTTCTTGGCTTAGAATTTATTTCGAACTGTTCTCTTTGAGAATTTATTTTGAACTCATCTCTTTGATAATTTCTTTTGAACTTTTTTTTTAGCCTTTTTACTAGCGTATTTCTTTTGGTGTGTACAAGTTAAGGTGCGAATTTGAACTAACTCTTGTTACTCGAAAATCCGCTTTTATAACAGAAACGTGACGTGTATTTTGGCGGAATTTTCGTTTGTTGTCAACGCGAGATTGATTTCTCGGGATATTTCTTAGGAAAACGCGGCTTTTGGGCTGTTTTTTAACACGTTCCTGCAGAATGTGGCGTTTAGGTTACAACGCAGAGCGGTGAGAATCCTTTCTAATCTTGTCATATCGTGCTGATTGTGTGGAGGCATTTAAAACACTAAATATTTTGACTCCTCCATGTCAATACATTTTATTGTGCTTGCTGTACATTAAGGAAAATATGCCAAAGTTCACAACACATAGTGATATTCACACAATAAAAACAAGAGGGCATAATAATGTTGTTTTACCACAACTTCGCCTGGAGAAAACCAGAAACGGGACTGGGTACTATTGTATTAAATTTTTTAATGTGTTGCCAGTTAGAATTAGAGAACTAAATCATAAGCAATTCAAAAAAACAATTAAATTATTTTTGATTCGAAATGCTTTCTATGATTTCCGTACATTTTTAAATGCTGACTTCTCCGAAATATAATTTTCTTCTCTCTTTTATTTGAATTGTTTTATTGGTTAAATTTAATCTTTGAGTTCTAAAATTTTAACATGTTTTATATCAGTATGTGTTTTTTTTTATATTATTTACAAGTGCTTGTCTTAAAATTTAATTTTTTTTTTATAGTAGGTAATTTTTAAGTATTATATAAATATTTTTTACTTACTATGTAGGAGTTTTTAGTTTTTAAATGATATTTATAAGTGTGTGTCTTAAAATTTGTCTATGTTTTCTTATAGTATATATTAGGTTTATTTATTGTATTTCTTTTGACTTGTGTAAGAGTGTTACCACTCAATTAACACCAATAAAGAATCTGAATCTGAATCTGAAAGAATAAATTATGCCAATTACGGTAGCGCGCAGGTATGGGTTGCGCTTTTCGCTTTTCGGACTTTCGGAGCTCCACAAACTGATTTTAGTTTTTAAGAAGATCTCGACCGGGTTAGATCGTCGGGGTGTTCGCGCTATATATACATAAATATGTTTTGTTGTTGGGACTTAGAAAGTATTTTTTTTTAATAATTATTCACTTGGATTTTATTTTGGATTGGACTTAAAAAAGTTTGTGCTAGTTCTTGGGCAATGTGTTAAATTTTTTTTTTATGTAAACAATGTTTTCTTAATCAAAATTATTTTTAATTCTCTTAATTTATTTTAAAAGCAAAATTATCGTGAATCCTTTAGAGAGGGAAACAAAATGTTTAAAAAAAAACAGAATCATTCTGATTGACAACCTCTCGCGAAGGCTGACGAAAAGAAACGACTAAATGATTATTAAAAAGTTATCTTACTTAAAAGTTATTCTTCTTAAGAATTTTAATTTTATTTTTTAACGAAATTTATTGAAATTTGGTTTTATGACAAAACTCTCTTTTTTTAAATTATTTTGATCTCACAACTTCGATCTTTCACAGCTCTTTAGCCTTTTGGTTTGATTTAAATAAAACATAAAATAAAAAAAATGGGCGTTCACACAGAAAAATAACATAAAATAAGAGATCAGTTCCAACCAATCAAAACGCACATTTTCTTCCATGCAATTTTAAATTTTACTGTCACTACTATTGTTTCCTATCATTCGTTCGTCGCCATGACGTCGCGGTCATGCGTGGAACGCATTGTAAATGTAAATGTAATGTTCACTTTCAGATAAAATAAAATAAAAAGATAAATGTTTGTCTGTATGAAGCAGTCCCATAGGTGAACTCTGGTAATTATGCAGTATACAGTTTTCTGCCATTTTTGATTTTTTATGGCGGATTCGGACGATGAAAAAACTTGTAAAAATTTATTGTGCCAATGCTGTAAAAAAAAGATTCTAAAAAGTAAGTGCAAAGTGTACACTATGTAGCACTACACAGTACACTTGCATCTTACCGCATAACTCATACCGCTTACCTAACGGAACTCTGAATCCGCCTTTATAGTGCTCTCTGCTTTTGAATTTTATTTTCATTCATTTTTTTGTAAAAAAAAAAATGAAACATTTTAAAAATAACAAAACTATAACCCCAAACATAATAACAATGAAGTTATCAGTAGTTTATTTGCACCATCATTTTTGCGACGTTGCCGGTGCAAGTGAAATGAGTGAAAATGGTTATATAGAACTTTGAAAACATCGAAAACTAATTGCAAGTTTTACAATTAAAATACCTTTTCTTTTTGTTTTTAAATAAATTAATCTTTAACAAAAAATGCAAAAGATATAAGACGGCAAACTCGAACTTCCTTATTAATCTATGTGAAAGTTTTTGTGGCGCACTGACCTTACTCACTGTTTTTGTCCTCGTATTTACTTTATTATACCGATAACATATATTTGTTATGACTGCTCCACCATAACAGGTTGACCTTGAAATATTCGTTCCCGAAGGAAAGGACTATAAATAAGAAATGAAACGACGACTTGAAGGACACCTTCGTCAAAGAGGCCTTGAGGCTTCCTTTGGCGTCGGACTATAAATTTGGCCCTAAATAAAGCCAAAGAAAGTGAGATAAACATGACAACATTGCCAACCACACAAAACGTCAACAAATCTAGACCTAACTTCAATAAGAAAAAATCAGCTGATCAACAAAACACAACAGAAGCTAGCAGTAGATCAATCGCACATGGCCAGCAGGCCAACAATAAAGGCAACTCAACTCAAGAACAAGAGCAAGCAGTACACATGCTATTTTGTTGCTCCTCTTTAAATGTTAGTTTTTATGTGTTAAAATGACTGAAAAATTATAAGTATTTATACAGTGTATGTTAATGTATTGTGCAACTAGTCTGTGAATTTGAGTGAAAATGGTTATATAGAACTTGGAAAACATCGAAAACTAATTGCAAGTTTTACAATTAAAATACTTTTTCTTTTTGTTTTTAAATAAATTAATCTTTAACAAAAAATGCAAAAGAGATAAGACGGCAAACTCGAACTTCTTTATCAATCTATGTGAAAGTTTTTGTGGCGCACTGACCTTACTCACTGTTTTTGTCCTCGTATTTAATTTATTATACCGATAACATATATTGTGCTTTTTAACTTTTGCCTAACTTTTGTCTTTGTTATGACTGCTCCACCATAACAGGTGCGCATCTCTTAACCCTTATGAACAACATTTAAGGGTAGAAAGTTTTAAAAATGGATTTAACATGCGTAAATTGCAACATGTCTTGCGTACTAAAAAGAAGACCTAAAGAAAACGAGCGCTTTGGACATTGCTGTGACTTCTGCAAACGCGGTTACTGTAAAACTTGCTCTGGTATTACAGTAACTGAAGCTGACTGTTTAATTCTGAGCCAGAGAAAAGTCACATTCTACTGCACAGAATGCCTGAATGACCTTTCGAACTCTCTAAAAAACTTAAATAGTTTGGAAAAATCATACGACAAAATAAGGGAGGAACTAGTCATGGAATATTGAACAAGAATGTGCAAAACTAAACAAAAAATTAACTGAAAAGGACAAATACATTCTGCGACTGCAAAGAGGATCAAAAAGTTACACCAAGATATGGCTGTCGACGCGGAAGAAAAACTTCAACAGAAACTAGAATGTCAGATTAAAATAATAGAAAATTTAAATAAAGAAATAAAGAACGAACAGTTGAATAGGGAGCAAGAAAATAAACTAGAATTGGAATTTAAAGACCTAAGAATTAAATTACAAGAAAATGAAGAGTTAAGCAAGAACATGATTGTATCGATACAATCTTTGGAAATTGAAGTTGAAACCCTAACAAGCGAACTTAAGACTAGTAAAATTGAACAGTTTGAATTAAACAATAATCTTGAGGAACATAGACAAATTAAAAATGCTAAAACAAGAAAATCAACAGCTAAACAAAAAATTAGAAGATGCTACTCTGCGCGAATGCACAATTAAAAACATTTTCAATGAGACACCAAAAGATACACAACACCATAAAGTTATAATCTTGGGTGATAGCACGGTGGTAAACCTTCATCAATATCTAAAAATTCTTGACACACTTGTCAAACATAATGGTACACTAGAAAACATAGTCCAGGATATTGATAAGTATACAATTAATTTTACAAATCAGGACTTTGTGGTGATATCAGGTGGTTTACAAAACGCTTGTCGTGGCGAACAAATAGATGTCAAAGTCATTGAAATGTTGTCATTGGTGGGTCAACGTACAAACTTAATTATGGTGTCAGCGACGCTCTAGGGAAACCGAAGAATATTAAACAAATTAGTAAAACGACGTTAGTAAACATGCTAAAGAATCAGAGCTCACATTCTTTCTACTTAATATACAGTCGTTACGTAATAAGACAGACGAAATTTTTATTTTACTTGAAAATAATGACTTTCCATCGTTTATTCTTTTAACTGAGCACTGGCTGTCTGAGGAAGAATTGTGCTATATTCCAGACTGAGGTCATATCAAAATACTCTAAAAAAAACGGATATGGGGGGACACTTATATTGGGGCATAAAAATAATCTTTCTAACTACGAAATTATTAATATCGATTTTTATGATAGTTTTATCTTAGAAAAGCAGTTTGAATTCTCTATCATACATATTAACAACTTAAATATTTACGTAGTGTGTATATATAGGTCCCCATCAGGAATAACTAATGTATTTCTAGATTGACTTGAAGGTATTTTAAACAAGTTTCCAAATAACGCCAAAATTGTCATCGCGGGAGATTTAAATATTGATTATAAAGACCAAAATTCATCAAATACGAAACTACTAGTCAATTTATTAAATTCCTTTAATTTAACTGTCTTTGTGAATGAACCAACCAGAATCATGCAACACTCTTCAAAAATAATAGATTATGTTTGTAGCAATTTTAATTGTGATAACCTTAGCTGTAGCGTTATACCTTCAGGACCTTCAGATCACGAATCTTTGGTTGCTAAACTAAATATTTCTTTTAATAAACCCAAAAAAGAGCAAGTAAAACGTAGAGTTTATAGTAGTAACAATTACAATAGTTTTAAAATTTTAGCCAACCAACAAAACTGGTATGAATGCCTAACATCAGCAGATCCAATTCAGTCTTTTCAGGCAAAAATAAAAACGATATTTAATAAAACCTTTCCTCTTCGTAAAATTAAAGTTAAAAATAACAAAAAACTATGGATAACCAAAGGTATAAAAACTTCAGCGCGCAATCTAAGATCTCTTCACACAATACGTAAGTTTACCACTTGTCAAAATATTATAGCATATTATAATAAGTACCGTTCAATTTACAGAAGCGTATTAAAAAAGGCAAAAGAAATTTATTACAAAAAAAATAATTAATAATGCGGATAACAAAGGCAAAGAGTATTGGAACATTATAAATGAATTAAGAAACGTTAAACAAAAACATAAAGATAAACCTAATATTAATCCAAATGATCTCAACACATTTTACACTTCTATTGCTGCAACATTAACAAGAAATCTAAACTCCCATATTGATCCCGTATCATATTTAGAACCTGCGCAACACACGGAAACATTTAAATTTCAAAATACCGATGGAAATGAAATTAAACACTTACTAAAGACCATAAAAAAACAAAACTCATCTGGTACAGATAATATATCATCAAAACTTCTAAAAAATTTGCCAGACAATGCCATTGACGTTCTAGCCTTAAGCATTAATGGGTCATTTAGCACTGTAATATTTTCTCCATGCCTTAAAACGGCCATGGTAATACCCATTTTTAAGGCAGGCGATAACACCGACCCGTCAAACTACAGGCCTATTTCGCTAGTAGGCTGTCTAAGTTAATGGAAAAAATAGTAAAAACAGAACTTATAGAATATTTAAGCAATCACAATATAATTAATCAAAATCAATTTGGACTTCAAAATACTAAAAACACTAACGATGCTGTCTTTTCCTTTTTAGAGAGACTTTACCTTAGCCTTAATGATCAGGAGGTTGCTGCGGCGGTGTTCTGCGATTTTTCAAAAGCTTTTGATTGTGTTGATTAAGGAATACTGCTGCAGAAGCTAGATCATTATGGTATTCGCGATACGCCATTATTTTGGTTCTCATCTTTACTCTCAGGGAGAGATCAGTTCGTCAGTGTTAATGAGAGTGAATCAGCGGTTCAGACGATTAGTCGGGGGGTTCCTCAGGGCTCTGTACTAGGACCGGTTCTGTTCCTATTGTACATCAACGACCTCTTATCCTTGCCAATCTCAGCGGTGGTTGCTGCTTTTGTTGACGATGCAAATGTTTTATGGACTGCAAAGTCTTTAATTAATTTCTGTGCCACTATAGAAAAAGATCTCTCTTTAATAAGTCCATGGTGTGAAGCAAACAAACTCTGCTTTAATATAAAAAAACAAACATCCTTACCTTTAAATGTGCTTTGACTGACATAAAACTAAAAGACGAGACTATCGAAAACAAAGCAACAATAAAATTCTTAGGCATTCACATCGATACACATCTAAAATTTGATATTCATATAGACCAACTCACAAAAAAACTAGCCAAAGGATGTTACGTCATAAGAGTAGTTGCACAGGAGCTTGGCAAACAAACAGCAAGGGCGGCTTACTTCGCTTTAATTGATTCACACATACGTTATGGTATAGCTTTCTGGGGTAGCACAACAGACAGTCTGTTACATTCAGTGTTCGTTCTACAGAAAAGTGCTGTTCGTTGTATGTGCAAAAAAGGATACAGAGAATCACGCAGGCCCCTGTTTAAGCAGGAGGAAATACTAACGATGTCATGCATTTTTATATTAGTCAGTCTGCTTAGTATACAAAAAATTCCTTGGTTATTCATATGAAAGAAATTATAATTTTAGACACATTAACTTGCCATTGCCAATTCCAAAAACTACACTCGCAAAAAAATCATTAATTTATGAAAACATCAAAATATTTAATCACTTGCCGCACGATATTAAAATAATTAACAATTACAAATTATTTCGCACTACAGTTAAAAAATTTCTAGCAACCAAAGCATTCTATAACTTGACTGAATATTATCTATAACTTGACTGAATATTATCTTAACTGAATAACTTAGTAAATAATATAATTTCGTTTTAAATGTCTTGCTTCTTTTAAACTTTAACTAATAACACTATTTGTGATGTGTTTATTTAATTGTCTTTTACTGCGCATATCATTATTTTTAAATATTGTATTTTTTGTTTTATACTTATATATACTAAATTCTTAATAAGAGTATTGCCTGATTTAGAGTTTAAGTACTTACCTATTTATAATAACAATTGCTTTGTCAATGAAATATGTTTATTTTGAGACAATAAAGCTTATTGAGATTGAGAATGACACTAAACAGCTGACTGATATTTACAGAACAAATAAACAATTGAAAAACACAAATGAGATAACTCTAAGTTAATTATGCCTTTAATGAAGCTTTGAAATCGCAAACCAATGCAGCTAAGCCATTTACAACAGTGTCATATAAAAAACGAACCCTGCGTGGCTCAGCAAAAAACGAAAGTAACATGGTAGCCGCTACAGGTACTGTAGCAAGTTGTGGCTATATGTTGGCAAAGCAGCGCAAACAGTCACCACAGAACAACTGACAACACACATTCATTTAAAATTGGCATGTTACCAGAATTATACCAAGATATCAATCAATCAATCATTAATCAAAAAATACTTTATTGTCAAGAACAAAAATTCTGTGACAAAGCAGGCTAAAAACTAAAAGAAATAAAAAATGTAAAATAAGTAGGAACATAAAGAAAATACATTATTATTGAAGCTTATTTTAGGTAGAATGCTAAAAGCACAATGTCCAACATTTTGAATGTGTGAGTTCATAAAAAATCAAATTTGTGTCTACATTAATAAGTGGTTTTAAACCTAAGTTATTACTAACAAATTGGAAAAGTTTGTTATGTTTATACTAAATTACTAATAATAAAAAATAACCACTTTACTATGATTAAATAGAAGCACAACCAACAATTATTGTAAAGGGGACAATACTACAACAATAAAAAGAAAAAGTATAAAAATAAATATAATTCATAAAAAAAGAAAAAAAAAACACATTAAAAGCAGCAAGTTTATAACTGAGTGTCATAAAAATCTGAAAGCGAGTAAAAAGGTAAGTTTAAAAGCCTCCCCCTTAGATCCCTTCTGAATTTTTTAACAGAGGTAGCACATCTAAGGGTGATTTGCAAATGATTGAAAATTTTAATGCCCTCGTATATAAGAGATTTTTGTGCTAAAGTGCTTTTTGGAATTGGCAATCGAATGTTAAATTCTTGTCTTGTATGATATTGTTGAGACTTACGCCCTTTTTTATAATTTTTAAAAACTAAAGATGCTGTTTCCAAAACATAAAGTGATGTAAGTGTTAATATTTTATGTTTGACAAATAGAGGTTTGCAAGACTCTCTTTGGTTTACATTGGAAATGAATCGAACAGCCTTTTTTGTAGTATTAAAATTATTGATAGCAAATATTGATGCGCAGATCCCCAAAACGGCAAGCCGTACCTTAAGTGTGACTCAAAGAGTGAGAAATATACAGATCTAGCCATATCAACTCCCAGTTCAGATCTCACACATCTCACTGCGAAGCACCCAGAAGAAAGTTTTTTATGTATGTATATGTTCATCAAATCTCAGCTGGCTGTCAATATGTACACCTAGAAATTTAGATACATTTTGTTTTTATAGAAGATCCTCACCCAATTGTACATTCTGCAAACTACACTTAAAAGCGAGAATGTTAGTTTTCTCTACATTTAAACAAAGACGATTGACATCGCACCACTTTTTAATTTTTGATAGATCGTTGGAAATAATAGATTTTACATATTCTATGTCTTTATGATCCCACAAAACAGAAGTATCGTCCGCAAACAATGTAAATTCACCTGCATTTTTTAAACGTACAAGATCGTTAATGTAAAGAAGAAATAACAGGGGACCCAATACTGACCCCTGGGGCACGCCGCAAGTGATATTTAGAGAAGCAGAGCGAGAGCCTCCATCGACCATCGATTGCGTACGATGGCTTAAATAAGACCTAAACCATTCCAACACCAAACCCCTAAATCCATACCGTTCGAGCTTTTCAAACAGTATTCTGTCATCCACACAGTCAAATGCCTTGGATAAATCACAAAATACTGCTTCAACCGCATCGCCCTTGTTTATTTCTCTATAAACATTTTCTAAAAACCTAAAAATGGCATCATGTGTACCCTTTGATGCCTGAAACCCATACTGTTTGGGTGTAATCAATTTGAATTTTACTAAGTAATCCCACATTCTTTGCTTAACAATTTTTTCAACCACTTTGGATAAGGTCAGAAGAAGGGAAATTGGGCGAAAGTTAGACGGAACATCTGTTGCGCCACCCTTATGTAGAGGAATGACGATAGATGATTTAAGACATATGGGGAACGAACTAGAATCAAATGAGTTGTTAATAGCGGCAGACAATGCCAATAAGGTGTCTTTTACAGCGCATATCATTATTTTTAAATGTTGTATTTTTTGTTTTATACTTTTCTTTAAAGTTTTAGCCACAATGTAAATTCTTAATAAGAGTCTTGCATGATTTAGAGTTTAGTTACTTACCTATTTATAATAACAATTGCTTTGTCAATGAAATATGTTTATTTTGAGACAATAAAGCTTATTGAGATTGAGATTGAGATTAAGGCGCTGTGATGTAATTTGGATAAGACCTCGGAGGAAATTTCATCTTCACCACCTTCACAATAAATGTGAATTTTGGCCATTTGGAGTGACTTTTACACGTTTTAACTTTAGAACACACAATACTAATAACAAACAAATGGCAAATTTCTACCCCATAGCCGACAATCAAGTAAGAACCTAAAAGTTTATTATCATAATATTAATGGTTTGAGAACTAAACTACAAGATTTCTCGTTTTCAGTAAACTCTGAAGAATATGATGTTATCCTACTCTATATTCTGACATACAAGATAATGAACTCAATATCACAGACTACAATATTTATCGCACAGACAGAAGCAGTAACACAAGTACGTCAACTGTCAAAGGAGGAGTACTGATTGCAGTTAAGAAATCATTACCATCAGCAAAGGTTGATTCCACTTACCAGAATGTAGAAAGTGTATTTGTACAGGTAACAAATGGAAAAAACAAAATCTTATTTGGATGCACTTACTTACCTCCACAATCCTCTGAAGTTCTTCATCAAACCTATGCACAGTCCATTGAAGAGATATATCATAACAACAATTATACATTATCATATCTTTGCGGTGATTTTAAACTACCTAACATCAAATGGATTAACGATAAATTTGGATGTAGACCAGTTGGCTCAATTTCAAAGCAAGCAGAGGAAGTTGCAGATCTGTATGCAGTATTAAATTATGTCCAAATAAATCCAGTTCCTAATTGTGTTGGGAACTTTTTAGATCTCATTTTTACTGATTCTACTGACTCGACTATGTCCATTGTGGATGTCCCTCTTGTTAAATGTGATAAATATCATCCTGCGTTAATGTTTAATGTTAAATGTATTAAATGTGAATTTTTAGATTTTAATTATCATTTTAGAGATTTTAAAAAAGCAGATTATAGGTTAGTTAACGATATGATAAGTTATTTTAATTGGAGGATTTAGAGATTTTAAACAAGCAGATTATAGGTTAGTTAACGATATGATAAGTTATTTTAATTGGAACGAATTTTTTTCAATACCAGATATTGACAAGGTTGTAAGTTTGTTTTATGACATTTTATATTTTGTGATTGAAGAATGTATTCCTAACCGTATATGTAAGAAAAGGGTGTTTCCAAAGTGGTATGTACTCAGCTGAATTAAAACAAGCTATTTTGAACGAAAAAACAGTCCATAAAAAAATATAAATTGACAAAAACTACACAGGATTATCAAATATTTTCACAATTACGTAGTGAATGTAAAAACTTGATTATTTCTAGTCATCAGCAGCACATTATAGATTTAGAAAATTCAGTCACTAACAAAAAAGAGTTCTGGAAATACATAAATGAAAAAAGAAAAAATTCTGAAATTTCTAATCTGATGCAATTTAATGGTAAAACATCAAATAATTTAAAGCAAATATCAAACTATTTCAAAGAGTTTTTTTTCTTCAGTTTATATAAATACCAATTCCACGTTGCAAGAAGAACCCTTTTTTGATAGAGGTGTGAATTTGAATTACTGTGAAATAACCGCATGTGATATTCTCGAAAATATTGAAAAATTGAATTTAAAACTATCGTCTGGTCCAGATAATATATCACCAATATTTATTTGTAATTGTAGGTTTTTCTTGTCATATATACTAGAAAATATTTTTATGCTTTCTATTAAGACTGGTAAATTTCCAACAAAATGTCAAACCAATTTTTAGGAATGGAAATAGAGCAGAAATTAGGAATTATAGACCAATATCACATATTAATATTTTTGCCAAAATCTTTGAATCAGTTGTAGCATCAAAGATAAGTTTTGTTACAAAGTACAATTATCTCTCAACAACATGGGTTTATTAAGGGTAAATCTACAGTGACGAATCTTGCAGTGTTTTCAAATTACTTGTTGGAAGCCTTGGAGAGAAAGTGTCAGGTAGATGTGATCTACACCGATTTTTCCAAGGCCGTTGATAAAGTTAATATAAATATTTTAATTCAGAAGCTTTCTGCGATAGGTATCTATGGTACACTACTTTCTTGGCTCAAAAGTTTTCTAACTGATAGAAAACCGAGTAGAAAACAAACTGGTAAAATACACAACAACCTATCAGAAACTATTAATGTCACATCAGGAGTTCCTCAAGGGGAACACCTTTCCTCAATTCTCTTTAATATCTTCCTCAATGACAGTCTGAAATGTTTTATATTTTTTGAATACACTTTAGAGAATGGTTTGGAATTAAACTTGGGGAAATGTAAAACTATGAGATTTTACAGAATGTTAAATCCTTATATTTTTACGTACAACATTAATAACATAGATAGTGTAGAATTAATTAAAGATCTTGGAGTTGTGTTGGGCACATCCTTAAGTTTTAAAGATCATATTGAATATGTAGCAAATAGGGCACTTAAAATGTTAGGTTTTGTTAAACGTAGTTTGTCAGAGTTTTCCAATATCAATAGTTTAAAAACTGTTTACTTATTAGATCTTTATTAGAATATGCTTCAACAATTGGGTCTTCATATTATGACACACACATTGAACAACTTGAAAGAGTTCAGAAACGTTTTTTACGGCATATTGCGTATAAAATTACCAAAGCTTGATAAACAAAGAGTTTTTGGATCTGGTCTTCTTTTACAAAATATTAAAAAACATTATTAACTCACCAGATCTATTGCAAAAAATTTCACTATCAGTACCACAGGTCCACCTCAGACAACATCAGCTGTTTCACGTGGAGTGTGACAGAACTAACTATAGCCAAAATATACCTATACAGAGATTGAGCTATTAGCCAAGATATTGATTTTTTAAATTTTAATCTTAGTAAATTTAAATCTCTGTATTTTTTGTACTCTAGTAATTATTCTAGTATTTATATTGATTGTGCTATGCATTTTATATTATGACTTTGTAAAATGGTATTACTGTTAATAAATTTTTACTTTAATTTACTTTACTTTACCTACTAGGGTCCCTAGGACCCCAAATCCGCCTGCGCCGGCCACTAAAACAACCCAATCCAACACAGTCCAACCCAACCTAATTCAACCCAACCCAAACAATCAAACAACACATTACAACCCCCTCCGCTGAGCACCCTTTTTTCAAAAAAAAAAAAATCGGGCGCAGTCTTAGGGACCCTAGTAGGTGCCCCCATAAACCTCTGTGAAGCGAATTACAGCCGACCAAATAAATATTGCCCCAAAACTTAAAATTATTTATTTTATGCTTATTTTTTAATTAAAATGTACTTAGTTAGGTTGTTAACCCCCTGCCATCATTTCATAGCAGCAGGGGATGGAAAACTTCAGGGGCAGAGATACATTTTTTTTTTCTGAAAGAAATAGAAAAAAAGAAAACTTTCTCATATTCAAAGACTTTCACACAAAACTTTGACAAGTTCTAGAGGATCCAATCTCACACTCACAATTTTTTGTAGGTGGGGTGGCAAACATCAGGGGCGGAGCTGCGATTTTTTTTCTGAAAAAAATAGAAAACTTTCTTATATTAAAAACTTTTGACACAAAACTTTGACAAGGTATAGATGATCCAATCCCACACTTACGATTTTTTTGTAGGAGGGGTGGCAAACGTCAAGGGCGGGGCTGCGATTTTTTTTCTGGAAAAAATAGAAAAAAAGAAAACTTTCTTATATTAAAAGATTTTCACCCAAAACTTTGACAAGGTATAGAGGATCCAATCCCACACTCACGATTTGTTTGTGGGTGGGGTGGCAAACGTCAGGGACGGAGCTGCGATTTTTTTTTTCTGAAAAAAATATAAAATAAGAAAACTTTCTTATATTAAAAGGTTTTGACACAAAACTTTGACAAGGTATAGAGGATCCAATCCCACACTTACGATTTTTGACACAAAACTTTTGACAAGGTATGATGGATTCAATCTCACACTTACGATTTTTTTGTAGGTGTGGTGGTAAACGTCAGAGGCAAAGCTGCGATTTTTTTTCTCAACGAAAAAGAAAAAAAGAAAACTTTCTTATATTAAAAGCTTTTGACCCCAAACTTTAACAAAATATAAAGGATCCAATCCCACACTCATGATTTTTTTGTAGGTGGGGTGGCAAAGGTCAGGGGCGGAGCTGCGATTTTTTTCTGAAAGAAAGAGAAAAAAAGAAAACTTTCCTATATTAAAAGCGTTTGACCCAAAATTTTGACAAGGTATAGAGGATTCAATCCCACACTCACGATTTTTTTTGTAGGTGGGGGTGGCAAACGTCAGGGGCGGAGCTGCGACTTTATTTCTGAAAATAATAGAAAAAAACAAAACTTTCTTATATTAAAAGCTTTTGACCCAAAACTCTGACAATTTTTTTTCTGAAAAAAATTAAAAAAAAGATAACTTTCTTATATTAAAAGCTTTTGACACAAAACTTTGACAAGGTATAAAGGATCCAATCCCACACTTATGATTTTTTTGTAGGTGGGGTGGCAAACGTCAGAGGCGGAGCTGCGATTTTTTTTCTGAAAAAAATATAAAAAAGAAAACTTTCTTATATTTAAAGTTTTTGACCCAAAACTTTGACAAGGTATAGAGGATCCAATCTCACACTTATGATTTTTTTGTAGGTGGGGTGGCAAACGCCAGGGACGGAGCTGCGATTTTTTTTCTGAAAATAATATAAAAAAAGAACACTTTCTTATATTAAAAGATTTTCACGCAAAACTTTGACAAGGTATAGAGGATCCAATCCCAAACTCACTATTTTTTTGTAGGTGGGGTGGCAAACGTCAGGGGCGGAGCTGCGATTTTTTTTCTGGAAAAAATAGAAAAAAAGAAAACTTTCTTATATTAAAAGATTTTGACCCAAAACTTTGACAAGGTATAGAGAATCCAATCTCACACTTATGATTTTTTTTTAGGTGGGGTGGCAAACGTCAGGGGCGGAGCTGCAATTTTTTTTCTAAAAATAATAAAAAAAAGAAAACATTCTTATATTAAAAGCTTTTGAACCAAAACTTTCACAAGTTATAGAGGATCCAATCCCACACTTACGATTTTTTTGTAGGTGGGATGGCAAACGTCAGGGGCGGAGCTGCGATTTTTTTTCTGAAAGAAATAGAAAAAAAGAAAACTTTCTTATATTAAAAGCTTTTGACACAAAACTTTGACAAGGTATAGAGGATCCAATCCCACACTCACGATTTTTTTTAGGTGAGGTGACAAACGTCAGGGGCGGAGCTGCGATTTTTTTTCTGAAAAAAATAAAAAAAAGAAAACTTTCTTATATTAAAAGCTTTTGACCCCAAACTTTGTCAAGATATAAAGGATCCAATCCCACACTTATGATTTTTTTGTAGGTGGGGTATCAAACGTCAGGGGCGGAGTTGCGATTTTTTTTCTGAAAATAATAGAAAAAAAGACAATTTTTTTATATTAAAAGCTTTTGACCCAAAACTTTGACAATCTATAGAAGATCCAATCCCACACTCACGATTTTTTTGCAGTTGGGGTAAATAGAAAAAAAAACTTTCTAATATTAAAAGCTTTTGACCCAAAAGTTTGACAAGTTATAGAGGATCCATCCCACACTTCGATTTTTTTTGTAGGTGGGATAGCAAACGTCAGGGGCGGATTATTTTTAGAAAAAAAAATCGCAGCTCCGCCCCTGACGTTTGCCACCTCAGCTACAAAAAAATTATAAGTGCGATTGGATCCTCTATACCTTGTCAAAATTTTGGGTCAAATGCTTTTAATATAGGAAAGTTTTCTTTTTTTCCATTTTTTTCAGAAAAATAATCGCAGCTCCGCCACTGACGTTTGCCACCCCACCTACAAAAAAATCATAAGTGTGGGATTGGATCCTTTATACCTTGACAAAGTTTGGGGTCAAAAGCTTTTAATATAAGAAAGTTTTCTTTTTTTCTATTATTTTCAGAAAAAAAAAATCGCAGCTCCGCCCCTGACGTATGCCACACCAGCTACAAAAAAATTATAAGTGCGATTGGATCCTCTATACCTTGTTTAAGTTTTGGGTCAAAAGCTTTTAATATAGGAAAGTTTTCTTTTTTTCTATTATTTTCAGAAAAAAATAGCATCTCCGCCCCCTGACGTTTGCCACCCCACCTACAAACAAATCGTGAGTGTGGGATTACATCCTCTATACCTTGTCAAAGTTTTGGGTCAAACGCTTTTAATATAAGAAAGTTTTCTTTTTTTCTATTATTTTCAAAAAAAAAAATCGCAGCTCCGCCCATGACGTTTGCCATCCCAGCTACAAAAAAATTATAAGTGCGATTGCATCCTCTATACCTTGTAAAAATTTTGGGTCAAATGCTTTTAATATAGGGAAGTTTTCTTTTTCTCTATTTTTTCAGAAAAATAATCGCAGCTCCGCCACTGACGTTTGCCACCCCACCTACAATAAATCATGAGTGTGGGATTGGATCCTTTATACCTTGACAAAGTTTGGGGTCAAAAGCTTTTAATATAAGAAAGTTTTCTTTTTTTCTATTTTTTTCAGAAAAAAATCGCAGCCCCTGACATTTGCCACCCTACCTACAAAAAAATCGTGAGTGTGGGATTGGATCCTCTATACCTTGTCAAAGTTTTGGGTCAAACGCTTTTAATATAAGAAAGTTTTCTTTTTTTCTATTATTTTCAGAAAAAAAATCGCAGCTCCGCCCCTGACGTTTGCCACCCCACCTACAAAACAATCATAAGTGTGGGATTGCATCCTCTATAACTTGTCAAAGTTTTGGGTCAAACGCTTTTAATATAAGAAAGTTTTCTTTTTTTCTATTATTTTCAGAAAAAAAAAATCGCAGCTCCGCCACTGACGTTTGCCACCCCAGCTACAAAAAAATTATAAGTGCGATTGCATCCTCTATACTTTGTCAAAATTTTGGGTCAAATGCTTTTAATATAGGAAAGTTTTCTTTTTCTCTTTTTTTTCAGAAAAATAATCGCAGCTCCGCCACTGACGTTTGCCACCCCACCTACAATAAATCATGAGTGTGGGATTGCATCCTTTATACCTTGACAAAGTTTGGGGTCAAAAGCTTTTAATATAAGAAAGTTTTCTTTTTTTCTATTTTTTTCAGAAAAAAAATCGCAGCCCCTGACATTTGCCACCCCACCTACAAAAAAATCGTGAGTGTGCGATTGGATCCTCTATACCTTGTCAAAGTTTTGGGTCAAACGCTTTTAATATAAGAAAGTTTTCTTTTTTTCAATTTTTTCCAGAAAAAAAATTGCAGCTCTGCCCCTTACGTTTGCCACCCCGCCTACAAAAAAATCGTAAGTGTCGGATTGGATCCTCTATACCTTGTCAAAGTTTTGGGTCAAAAGCTTTTAATATAGGAAAGTTTTCTTTTTTTCTATTATTTTCAGAAAAAAAATCGCAGCTCCGCCCCTGACGTTTGCCACCCCACCTACAAAACAATCATAAGTGTGGGATTGCATCCTCTATAACTTGTCAAAGTTTTGGGTCAAACGCTTTTAATATAAGAAAGTTTTCTTTTTTTCTATTATTTTCAGAAAAAAAAATCGCAGCTCCGCCACTGACGTTTGCCACCCCAGCTACAAAAAAATTATAAGTGCGATTGGATCCTCTATACCTTGTCAAAGTTTGGGGTCAAACGCTTTTAATATAGGAAAGTTTTCTTTTTTTCTATTATTTTCAGAAAAAAAATCGCAGCTCAGCCACTGACGTTTGCCACCCCACCTACAAAAAAATCATGATTGTGGGATTGGATCCTTTACACCTTGACAAAGTTTTGGGTGAAAGTCTTTGAATATAAGAAAGTATTCTTTTTTTCTATTTTTTTTAGAAAAAAAATCGTAGCTCCGCCACTGACGTTTGCCACCCCCCACCTACAAAAAAATTATAAGTGTGGGATTGGATCCTCTATACCTTGTCGAAATTTTGGATCAAACGCTTTTAATAAAGGAAAGTTTTCTTTTTTTCTATTTTTTTTACAAAAAAAATCGTAGCTCCGCCCCTGACGTTTGCCACCCCTCCTACAAAAAAATCATAAGTGTGGGATTGGATCCTCTATACCTTGTCAAAATTTTGGGTCAAACGCTTTTAATATAGGAAAGTTTTCTTTTTTTCTATTTTTTTTCAGAAAAATAATCGCAGCTCCGCCACTGACGTTTGCCACCCCACCCACAAAAAAATCATGAGTTTGGGATTGGATCCTTTATACCTTGTCAAAGTTTGGGGTCAAAAGCTTTTAATATAAGAAAGTTTTCTTTTTTCTATTTCTTTCAGAAAAAAAATCGCAGCGCCGCCCCTGGCGTTTGCCACCCCACCTACGAAAAAATCATAAATGTGGGATTGGATCCTCTATACCTTGACAAAGTTTGGGGTCAAAAGCTTTTAATATAGGAAAGTTTTCTTTTTTTCTATTATTTTCAGAAAAAGAAATCGCAGCTCCGCCCCTGACGTTTGCAACCCCACCTACAAATCAATCATGAGTGTGGGATTGCATCCTCTATACCTTGTCAAAGTTTTGGGTCAAACGCTTTTAATATAAGAAAGTTTTCTTTTTTTCTATTATTTTCAGATAAAAAATCGCAGCTCCGCCCCTGACGTTTGCCACCCCACCTACAAAAAAAAATCATAAGTGTGGGATGGAATTCTCTATAACTTGTCAACGTCAAACGCTTTTAATATAAGAAAGTTTTCTTTTTTTCTATTATTTTCAGAAAAAAAATCGCAGCTCCGCCCCTAACGTTTGCCACCCCACCTACAAAAAAATCATAAGTGTGGGATTGGATCCTTTATTTTTTGTCAAAGTTTGGGGTCAAAAGCTTTTAATATAAGAAAGTATAAGTGTGGGATTGGATCCTCTATACCTTGTCAACGTTTGGGGTCAAAAGCTTTTGATATACAGTTTTCTTTTTTTCTATTTTTTTCAGAAAAAAAATCGCAGCTCCGCCCGTGACCTTTGCCACCCCACCTACAAAAAATCGTGAATGTGGGATGGGATCCCCTGTCAAAGTTTTGGGTCAAATGCTTTTAATATAGGAAAGTTTTATTTTTTTCTATTTTTTTCAGAAAAAAAATCGTAGCTCCGGCTCTGACGTTTGCCACCCCACCTACAAAAAAATCATAAGTGTGAGATTGGATCGTCTATACCTTGTCAAAGTTTTGGGTCAAAAGCTGTTAATATAAGAAAGTTTTCTATTTTTCTATTATTTTCAAAAAAAAATCGCAGTTCCACCCCTGACGTTTGCAACCCCACCTACAAAAAAATCATGAGTGCGGGATTGGATCCTTTATACTATATCAAAGTTTTGAGTGAAAGTCTTTGAATATAAGAAAGTTTTCTTTTTTCCTATTTTCAGAAAAAAAATCGCAGCTCCGCCCCTGATGTTTGCCGCCCCACCTACAAAAAAATTATAAGTGTGCGATTGGATCCTCTATACCTTGTCAAAATTTTGGATCAAACGCTTTTAATATAGGAAAGTTTTCTTTTTTTCTATTTTTTTCAGAAAAAAAATCGTAACTCCGCCCCTGACGTTTGCCACCCTTCCTACAAAAAAATCATAAGTGTGGGATTGGATCCTCTATAACTTGTCAAAATTTTGGGTCAAACGCTTTTAATATACGAAAGTTTTCTTTTTTTCTATTTTTTTCAGTAAAATAATCAGAGCTCCGCCACTGACGTTTGCCACCCCACCTACAAAAAAATCATGAGTGTGGGATTGGATCCTTTATATTTTGTCAAAGTTTGGGGTCAAAAGCTTTTAATATAAGAAAGTTTTCTTTTTTTCTATTTCTTTCAGAAAAAAAATTGCAGCTCCGCCCCTGACGTTTGCCACCCCACCTACAAAAAAATCATTAGTGTGGGCAAGGCCGACAAAAAAAACAACAGGCCGTAACCATCAGAAAAACAGCTGTTAATCTTGGGCCGTTTTTTACATGGAGTCTTATGGGAGATCCGAGGTTTTTTCGGGATTATTTCTAAACGACTCGATGAATTTTCTTCAAATTCCCATGAAATATTCTTCGATACTATCCTAATATTTTAAAAAAGTTTTCTGGAGATCACAGGGTCTCAAATAATAAAAATTCTAGGAAAAGTATTTTGTGAGGTTAGGTTGATGTAAACAACAACACTTATTTTATTTTTCTTAAAAAAAGGAAATTTTCTCATATTGTTAGCAATAAAATGCACATGAAAGGTTTCAAAAGGTGCGCATCCATATCTACACCAGAATAGAAATTGATTTATCGAAAAAAATGCAGGAGACTAGTGTTTTTTTTGTGATCATTTCACGAATTGGAAATGGTGGATTTATATACCTAAATTAATAATTCCTGTCTTGTTGAGTCGCTAAATAATATTTTAGTCGCCATACATGACATCTGAATATATTTTGTCGTATAGCGAGAAGAGTAGGTATGGTTTAAATGTTGGTTTAGGTTCTTCCACGAGGTCTCCTACCAACCAGGTCCCATCAGAGTGACTACCTTATAGAAGATTGGAGTAATGATAAAAAGTAAGACAATGGCACAGAATACGGTACAGAGAAGCATCTAATTAATACGTCATTTTGAGTGCAGTTTTTGAGTAATATCTGGGACTTTTGCTGTTTGTGTGATTTTCATCATAAGAGATCTAAATTGAACATTATTTAGATAGATAGATAATTCTTTATTAGCAATTAAATATTTTTCATAGGTAGCTGCACTGAGAATCCTATTTATCTAAGACGTCTTGTGGGCGTTTCAACCAGTTAACATTTTTAATACAAATTGCAGATTAAATTAACATTTGCTATGTTTTCATGGGTATTGAGTTCGTTTTCAAAACTCATTCTATCTTTTTCTTTTATATAGCGTGTTCTTGGTCTTGATAAAAAACACGCTATATAAAAGAAAAAGATACAATGAGTTTTGAAAACGAAGTCAATACCCATGAAAACATAGCAATTATGATGATGAACTTAACAAAAATTACTAGAGATGGAAACAGTGATTTCAGTGACATCACAAAGTTTTCTTGCTCTTTTTTGCATTATTTGAGGTGCTATGGAGGTGTATTTATGAGAGGACGATGACCGACAATCCCTCTGCATAATGTGATCCTTAACTTGTTAGTGTTGTTTGTTTGAATGTGGTTATCAAATCGCATTTTTCGATCCTTTGTCTCAGAGGATCTCGGGATTCATCACAGTTTTCAAAAAAGTGTGACAGAAAAACGCTATACGATAACCACCCCCAAAACAAGCAACATTGACAAGTTAAGGGTCAAATACTACGAAGGGATTGTGGCTCTCCTTCCACCCACAAAAACACCTTCACATCACCTCAAATAATACAGAAAAAAGTAGACAAACTTTGCAATGTCATGATTTACTGTTTTCATCACCACCATCTCTGAGAATTACTGTTAATTTAAACTGGAATTTTAATTAAAAATGTTAACTTGTTGAAATACATAGAATATCTGAGTTACATACTCCAACAAGACATCTTAGTTAAACAGGATTGTACTGAATTCTTTCAATAAAATTCGGTATTCTTCTGCAAATAAGTTTATTTTCTTTAATTGGATTCACACATAAGTAGGTACCTACTTTACAAATCCAAAAAATAATCACTTTTAGAGATTTCCTAGGACCTTCTTGACTTCGTGGTTGTTTGACTATTTCATAAAATAATAATAATAATATATATCTATTAATTTTCAATCTCTATGAGGCTTGTGCTTGGAAGTTTTTAAATTTATTTATGATTACTACTAAGAAATAAATTATTAATTTTAAATATAAAGAATAAACATAAACATAAAGTCTCTAAATATAAATAAATAATAAAATATAAAGGCAACTTTTGTAAAGAAATATACAAGGATACTAGAAGTTATTAGAAAAATTTTTATTATTTTTAAATACCTAACAACTTAACAACCTAACGTTTGGATAGCCTTTGATAAATAATTTGATCAAAAAATAATCTAGATTCATTTGGAATCCAAACTTTTATCTCTTTTTTTAAATTTTTTCTGATTGTTAACAGTTTTAATTTCGTCCAGTATCAGATGATAGACATAATTAAGGCCCAGGGCTTGCCAGTCACAGTAAAAGGAATATTTTTTTACCCCTTTTAGAGGGTGAAACCTAACCCCACCCTATTTTTTTAAATGGGATGATAGTACTTGTGGCACCTTGCTGGAAAGCTCTCTTAAAAGAAAATTGGCTGCTCATGTTTTATTTCATTCTAACTAGAGAATCTATCTTTTAGCTTCAAAAAACTTTTTAATATCACAAAATTCCGCAATGTTTAAACAGAATGAATTTGCAATTTTTAGTGGTCCAGTATTATTTTCATTAATTTAGACACAATGTGTATGAACTGCTTTATCGAAATTTTGCACTCTTTATTGCCCAAAATGGATTTTTCTGAATGAAAGTTGAAATACTTACTAAAAAAAAATATATTTTTTTTTTCATTTGTGTGGCAGAATTAAATCAATTATTTTTGCCGAAATATTTTTCAAATATTCTTTATTTACATTAAAAATGCCAGCAAATAACCGAAACATTAAAAATTTAAATTTTAATGATTGGGTTCAGAGATTTGAAATATGAATTACCTATGAAGTTAAAATAAAACAAAAATTGCACAATTTTCTGCTTAAAAGAGCTTTCCAACAAAGTGCCACAAGTGGGGTCAGGTTTCGCCCTCTAAAAGGAGTGAAGCAATATTTTCTTTAGTATGACTGTAAAGCCCAAATTCTTCACCCTGAAGCTGTAGAAAATTTGTTTGAGTTAAAGTCCCCACCCTGTAGATTCTACAATATTATATAGGCAACCAACTTAATCTAGGAATAGTTTTCAGTGAGTGTCATAAACCAAGATGACCATTGACCATTGCTATCTCCTAGGTAGTATTTGGAGGTATGATAATAATTTATTTTCAAAAAAGGAATGGACACTTCCGGACCCTTCAACTGGAACAGTATTATTGTGATGCCTTTTTCGTTTACCTCTCTTTCTCCACTTTTATCTTCTTCATCTCCGCCTACTTCCATTCTAAAAACATTAAAAAATTTACTACCTCAAGGGAATTAAATTAATAAATTCTCCAATATATACGAATTTTAGGTCATTCTATCGCTTTTATTGGCAATGGTAGCATGTGATCCTCAAAAAGTTAATAGCTGTGGATTTTTCTTAAAAAATACGTTAAAAAATGATACCAAACTTCACAGGGGTACCCCTTTTAGTTTCAGAGACATGGGCATTTAAAAGTTACTTAACCTTATGAAACAGATTTCTATTAAAAGTAAATTTTAAGATGATTGCAAATTTAATATTAAAATGGAACATTTATGTTCAAACCTTCTAAGTTAAACCAAAATTGCCCCCTAAAAAGGGGCTACATAAAAAATTTTAATTTTTACATTTGTAAGTTAAAAATATGGGCTGCAAAATGCTTGAATATGCTGTTTTGTTAACTTTGTTTACCTTGATATTGTTAATAACATGTGCCGAGGTATTATTTTCCATATTCATAGTTCTCTATCCCTCCCAAGATCTCTCCATTATGCATTCCCATGTTTTCTCTTTTACAGGCATTCAAGTTTCCATTTTCTACTCCTTTTCCTATAAAAAATAAGTAATAAAAATTATTAGCAAAAGAACTGGGGACGTGTACAAATTATGGAACGGTGATTTTATCAATTTTTGACCCCTTCCCCCATATCATGTTTTGTAATGGTTTGGTGAACCTCCGCCCATAATATTATGTAACGGTTGGAAGACCACCACTCCCCAAAAAGTAATTTTTTCTTATTTTCATTCCAAATCTGTCGCAAACCCCCTATGTAACTTTTTGTAACACTTTGGCTACCCCCTTCCCTCCCCTCTATGACCGTTACATAATTTGTGAACAGCTCCTAGCATATAATCGTAAAATTTTATTCATTAGCTCAGTTCAATACCTATATATGTTTAAATTATCTCTAAGTATGAAGAATGTTCAGTGTTTTATACAAAAACAGTTTTTACAATTAAATTTAACAAAAAGATAGGAAAGTCAAGTTTCCTACCTCTGATAACATGTATGAAGGGCCTCCTAGCAATAGGCAGGTAATATGTGACATTTTACTAGCTTAGTAGAAAAGGGGGCAATTATGCAGTATACAGTTTTCTGCCATTTTTGATTTTTTATGAAAAATTCTCTAGGACCCCAAATCCGCCGGTTGGTTTTTTTTTTAATTTTTTGTGTTTTTTTAATTTTTTTTTCACTAAAACAACCCAATCCAACACAGCCCTACCCAACCTAACCCAAAACAATCAAAAAAACACATTACAACCCCCCCGGCATCTTTTTTCTCTTAAAAAAAAAACCGGCGCCGGCGGATTTGAGGTCCTAGGGACCCTAGTAGGTGCCCCCATAAAGATTTTTTCATAAAAAATCATAAATGGCAGAAAATCGTATACTGCATATAAAATTACCAAAAAGGGAGGGATCAGTTGGATAGGAAAAGTTTGTTACATATGACTCACCCTTTTTCTGGGCACTTTCTGGTATGCAGCATTTTCGACGCATTTTCCTGATTTCTATATCAAATACGATAGACGATAAAGGTGATTTAAACATTTTCGAAGCACAAAATTCACACTGTAAGCAATTGTCCTTTTTTTGGTTTGAAGTTCACTTTTTTCACATCAAACGACCAGTCATTCTTTTTAAAACAATACCGGTTTATTTTAAAGTTTGTTTGATTCCAAAATTGGAAAAAAAATGTTCAAAATTGACTGAAAATTAAATACACAAATCAAGAATTAGTGAGGTTATGTTTGCGGCTTTGCGCGTCTGGCTGGACGCAACCAACGAAAAAAAAAACCGGCCCAAGATTGTGACGTCACAATTTTGGTTGTGTGAGGCCCGTGTGGAACACATTCTTGTCGGCCCTGGTGTGGGATTGGATCCTCTATACCTTGTCAAAATTTTGGGTCAAACGCTTTTAATATAGGAAAGTTTTTTTTTCTATTTTTTTCAGAAAAATAATCGCAGCTCCACCACTGACGTTTGCCACCCCATCTACAAAAAATCATAAGTGTGGGATTGGATCCTCTATACCTTGTCAAAATTTTGGGTCAAACGCTTTTAATATAGGAAAGTTTTCTTTTTTTCTATTTTTTTAAGTAAAATAATCGGAGCTCCGCCATTGATGTTTGTCACCCCACCTACAAAAAAATCATGAGTGTGGGATTGGATCCTTTATATTTTGTCAAAGTTTGGGGTCAAAAGCTTTTAATATAAGAAAGTTTTCTTTTTTTCTATTTCTTTCAGAAAGAAAATTGCAGCTCCGCCTGTGATATTATTATCACGTGATGTAGTTAAAATAACCACGTGATCAAATTGTACCTAACCAAATTATACTGTGATATTGGACTAACCAATTACAGAGAATAAACAGTCACTTGTCTACCATCATGTCCGTCTTTCATTTTGTTCTTGTCTTGTCTTAAATAAAAATTAAAATTAAAGTATAAATAAAACACCGCCCCTGACGTTTGCCACCCCACCTATAAAAAAATCATAAGTGTGGGAGTGGATCCTCTACACCTTGTCAAAATTTTGGGTCAAACGCTTTTAATATAGAAAAGAGTTTTTTTTTTTATTTTTTTCAGAAAAATAATCGCAGCTCCACCACTGACGTTTGCGACCCCATCTACAAAAAAAATCATGATTGTGGGATTGGATCCTTTATACCTTGTCAAAGTTTGGGGTCAAAAGCTTTTAATATACGAAAGTTTTCTATTTTTTTCAGAAAAAAAATTGCAGCTCCGCCCCTGACCTTTGCCACCCCACCTACAAAAAAAATCGTGAGTGTGGGATGGGATCCTCTATACCTTGTCAAAGTTTTGGGTCAAACGCTTTTAATATAGGAAAGTTTTATTTTTTTTCTATTTTTTTCAGAAAAAAAAATCGTAGCTCCGCCCCTGAAGTTTGCCACCCCACCTACAAAAAAATCATAAGTGTGGGGTTGGATCGTCTATACCTTGTCAAAGTTTTGGGTCAAAAGCTTTTAATATAAGAAAGTTTGCTATTTTTCTATTTTTTCCAGAAAAAAAATTGCAGTTCCACCCCTGACATTTCCAACCCCACCTACTAAAAAATCAAGAGTGCGGGATTGGATCCTTTATACTTTGTCAAAGTTTTGGATGAAAGTCTTTGAATATAAGAAAGTTTTCTTTTTTCCTATTATTTTCAGAAAAAATAATCGTAGCTCCGCCCATGACGTATGCCGCCCAACCTACAAAAAAATTATAAGTGTGCGATTGGATCCTTTATACCTTGTCAAAATTTTGGATCAAACGCTTTTAATATAGGAAAGTTTTCTTTTTTTCTATTTTTTTCAGAAAAAAAATCGTAACTCTGCCCCTGACATTTGCCACCCCTCCTACAAAAAAATCATAAGTGTGGGATTGGATCCTCTATACCTTGTCAAAATTTTGGGTCAAACGCTTTTAATATACGAAAGTTTTCTTTTTTTCTATTTTTTTCAGTAAAATAATCAGAGCTCCTCCACTGACGTTTGCCACCCCACCTACAAAAAAATCATGAGTGTGGGATTGGATCCTTTATATTTTGTCAAAGTTTGGGGTCAAAAGCTTTTAATATAAGAAAGTTTTCTTTTTTTCTATTTCTTTCAGAAAAAAAATTGCAGCTCCGCCCCTGACGTTTGCCACCCCACCTACAAAAAAATCATAAGTGTGGGATTGGATCCTCTATACCTTGTCAAAGTTTTGGGTCAAACGCTTTTGATATAGGAAAGTTTTCTTTTTTTCTAATTTTTTCAGAAAAATAATCGCAGCTCCGCCACTGGCATTTGCCACCCCACCTACAAAAAAATCATGAGTGTGGGATTGGACCCCTTTATACCTTATCAAAGTTTTTTTTCTATTTTTTTTGAAAAAAAAATTGTATCTCTGCCTCTGAAGTTTACCATCCCCTGCTGCTATGAAATGATGGCAGGGGGTTACCAACCTAACTAATTACATTTTAATTAAAAACTAAGCATAAAATAAATAATTTTAAGTTTTCTGCCAATATTTATTTGGTCGGCTGTAATTCGCTTGGAGCTGGCAACATGGACCTTCACAGATATCCCCCATAAATAATTTTTCATAAAAAATCGAAAATGGCAGAAAACTGTATACATTTTTTATTTTATTTTCTCTTCTCTTATTTTATCTTTTCTTATTTTTATTTCTGTATGAACCCAGCTTAAATAATTACTGTCGACTCTTTATACACTCCCAAAAAAAAAAACCGGCGCCAGAGGATTTGGGGTCCTAGGGACCCTAGTAGGTGCCTGTAAAGAATTTTTCATTAAAATAAAAAATGGCAGAAAACCGTATACCGCATAATTACCAAATATACAGAAAATGTAAGGGTAAGGTATACCTCCTCAGCATCTTTTATCAAAACTTCTTGTCTTTTTTCCAACAGATTGCAGACGGCTGCTTTAAGGTTATCGAATGTTTTCTGAGTATTCTCTTTTGTTTCCTGGAACGTGTTTAAAACTTGCTTTTCGGCACACTCAATTTCACTTTTTAAATTTTTTAAATTGGTCAAATAAATTTTTGCCGCTGCTAGAGTGTCCAAAACCTCTTTATCCATTTTTATCATAACAACTACTTGTCAAACCGAACCCAATTTTTTTTCTGTAATTTTTATTTTCTTAAGGTCTATTTTGCGACCTTACCACAACATACCGGTACTCTCAAACTGTCACGGCTTTTTTTTGCCTTGAAATTTTAGAACCAAGTTCAACCAGAGCCGCGTTCGAGCAACACCTGTTTAACTAAAAAGCAAGCTAACTCTTTTTCGATTTAGTATCCTCTAGCCTACTATAGTATATGCCACCCGAAATTCATTGATTGACGTCAACTGTCAACGAGAATTTTCAGTCTGACGTATTTTTTTTTGTGTTTCGAGTCCCTATAGTTTGTAAAAAAATACAATAAAGAAAACATATTTCATAGAAATGAACAATGGCAAAATCGTACTTTGCAGAATCGAACTTCAGAGGAATTATCCATTCCAGAAATCGTAAAACAGAAAAACCGTAAAACGTAAAAATTGGTAAGGCGAAAATCTGTTCTGTACCTGACAACTGTTTGTATGTGCCCTTAGAATAAGAATTGAATTGAATTGAATTGAATAGTGCTTTATTGTCAAAAATTTATAAAAAAAATTTGTGGACTAAGCGAAAACTATAGAACTAGGGTAAAAATAGAAAATAGAAATATATAGATCGATGGATAAATGATAATTACACAATAGAGTAAAATTAAAATTAAGTTAGAAAAATGGTATAAACAAATAGATAAATAAACAACAATATATAAAACGACAGTTAGTTACAAAATAAAGTCAAAATCAAGTTTAAAAAAATACTATAAACCATAATATATAACACGACAATTACTTAATTAGTATAAAATTAAAAAGGGTTTAAAAATAGAATAAACAAACAAACATTAGTAGTGAAAAACGAAGGAATTCATGAATTAATTACAGTGGTATAAAATTCAAAACAAATAAACTATAAGAACAAAAAAGCGTATAAAATATAATTAGTTATAAAAATAAAAAAAAATATACATAAAACGATCATAAATAAAACAGATAAAAAAAATAAAAAATACAAAGAGCTCAAAAACGAATTAAATAAACAAAAATGTAGATTTTCATAAAAAAATTCTTGCAAACAATAATATGGGTTTTGTTCAAGCAGATGTTTTATGATATTTTTAAACTTTTTTTGATCAGGAATGTTTTTGGTATCCTCAGGGAGGTGATTGAAAATCTTTTTGCCATCGAATAATATAGAATTTTTTGTTAATGTTGTTTTTGTGATTGAGTATACAATTTGATCGTCTTGTGCTATGAGTGCCGCCTTGGTTGGTTAAACTGTTAAAATTTTATGTTTTTTGAAGAGAGGTCTACAAGACTCTCTTGGTCCAACTTTACACATGTATCTGAGTGCTCGTTTTTGTAATAAGAAAACAGAGTTCATCAGTTGACCACTACAGAAACCCCAGAATGGAATACCATACCTTAATGCGTAGCAACCGCTTGCCAATCTGCCATTTAACTTTGCAACATGTTCTTGAAATTTAAGCTTTGAGTCTATTTCAATGCCCAAAAACTTTGTAGAAGATTTTTTTACGATATTTTGATTTTCCAAGACTAAGTTTTCAAGTTCAAATTTGAAGGTCAAGAAACACGTTTTATTGGTATTAAAGCATAGCAAGTTGGCATCACACCACTCTTTTACCTTGGAAAGATCTCTTTCAATTATATCTTTTAGACATGATCCATCCTTGCTATGCCATAGCAAAGTAGTATCATCGGCAAATAAAATAAATGAACCGTTCAGTTTTAGTTTTGTAAGATCGTTCAAATAGATAAGGAATAGGAGGGGCCCTAGAACTGACCCCTGAAGAAAGGGTGTAGATCAAGTAATTTTTTTTTTTGCTAAACCAACCTGACTTAAAAAAGCAACCCAACCAACCCACCACTTCTTGAAATTTAGCATAAAAAAATAAAAAAAATGTCTTTTACGCACTTTTTTATTCTAAGCTCGCATGCAAACACCTGTCAGGTAGAGAACAGATTTCGCCTTACCAATTTTTACGTTTTACGGTTTCTCTGTTTTACGATTTCTTTGATGTACTTTTCTCCAGAGTTCGATTTCTACAAAATACGATTTTGCCAAAGCTTGTTTCTATAAATAACGATTACTGCATTTTACTTTTCTTTATTTTATGGGACCCCTTTGTTTCTCCCTAGATTTTTGGCCACACTGATCACAGTATGGACAGGGCCTTATTCAGAAAATTTTCGATTTCGTTTAGTTTAAATTTTATCATGAGGTGATTGTAATAGAAAGTTTTTGAACCATTTTTTTGCCATTTTCTTATTGTTATCGTAAGACAATTGATCACAGTGTACTAGATATGGCCAAGACAGGCATCATAGAAGGTACTCGTCTCAAATGAATGAAGCTCAGACATTGTTTGGGGCACAGGCGTGGTGGACGCACCCACCCATTGATAATTTTCAGGGGCACAATATATAGGCATATAGCCGCAAGAGTAGCAAGATCGATAGAAATCTGCTTTGACACAATTCCCTCTAATATTAGGAAGTAATTTGTTATTTTAAATCCAAAAACTGCAAATTCGTAGTAGCCTTAGGGCTCAAAATTAGAAAATATTAACAACAAAAACAAAATTATGATTGTTTTCCACAAACCAAAACTACACTTTTTTGCACTCGGCGCGCGTTTCGCTAATAACGTTAGCATCATCAGGAGACGATAAATAATGAACTAAATTAATCTACGCTCTATCTTATATACAATCCTTTAGTGGGCGGACCCAATCCCAACATAGTAGAAAATATTAAGTTTATTATTACAAGCTTTTATTTAACTTCACCTTTATTATCTATATATGTTTCTATATTCGGGTAAAAATCTTGCAACTCAAATTTGACTAACTAGTAGTCCGATTGAATTCAAACTTGGTACGCGATTATAGTTCCAGTGACAATACAATAATATGGTAGTGTTAGGCATTCCCTGGAGGGAAGAAAACGCCTAAGTTTGTCCGACTTCACCCAAAATTGACATACGTGGGTTTTTGAGGATAAGGAATACGAATTTTTGATCAGATTTTAAAAAATCAATATGACGGATTCAAGAAGGACAATTTTTGGTCATGTTTTGCTTACCAATTTTAACTGACTTACACCTATCCGATTGTCTTCAAATTTGGTATGCGTTTATAGTGCCTGTGACAATACAATAATATGGTATTCTCAGGTACTCACCTTCCCCTAACGAGGAAACTGGAGGGGGAAAAATATTTAGCTTGTCCGACTTCAACCAAAATTGGCATAAGGGAGTTTTTGCTAACCAATTTTAACTGACTTATACACATCCGATTGTCTTGCGTTTATAGTTCCGGTGACAATACAATAATATGGTATTACCAGGTACCCACCTCCCCTAACGAGGGAAGTGGAGAGGCAAAAAGATTTAGTTTGTTCGATTTCAATCAAAATTGGCATACAGGAGTTTTTAGGGAAGATGATTATGAGTTTTTTATCAGATTTAAAAATGCCAATATGGCGGGAACAAATCTAAATATTCATATCAAATACAAGCTTTTATATAATATAAAATTCACTAAAAAGTAGAAAATAATTTTTAGCATTCTGATATAATAATAATAAAAGCGATGGACGTAAATTAGGTCGAGTTGGGTTGAATTTACTTACCCTTGCATTTCTCTGCATTATAGTGAATTCAGATTCTTGCGAACAATCATATAATCAATAACATACATTTTTCGAGTCAACATGTCCAAACTTTCTATAATGCGCCCATCGCTTTTATTATTATGATAGTGAACTTTATATTTTTGTATAAAAGCTTGGATTTAAAAAGCTTTTTTTTATCTAAAATTATTTTTTAATTTTTAGATTTGTACTCTAAATCGTCCATTTTGAACCCATATTGACATTTTCAAATCTGATCAAATATTCATAATCCCCTTCTCTAAGAACCCTTGTATGCCAATTTTGATTAAAATCGAACAAACTAAATCTTTTTCCCCCTCCACTTCCCTCGTTAGGGGGAGGCGGGTACCTGATAATACCATATTAATGTATTGTCACCGGAACTATAAACGCATACCAAATTCAGTCAGTTAAAATTGGTTAGCAAATGATGACCAAAAATCGTTTATCTTGAATCCAACATATTGAATTTTCAAAATCTGATCAAAAATTCGTATTCCTTATCCCCAAAAAAACCCCGTGTACCAATTTTGGTTAAAATCGGACAAACTTAGGTGTTTTCCAACCTCCACTCCTCCCGTAGGGTGGGAGGGGGTGCCTAAAATACCAAGTTATTGACTGTTACTGGAGTTTTAAACACATACCAAATTTGAAGACAGTCGGATGTGTATAATTCAGTCATTTTTGAATTTTCAAAATCTGATCAAAAAATTCGTATTCTTTATCCCCAAAAACCTTCGTATATCAAGTTTGGTTGACATCGGACAAACTTAGGTGTTTTCCCTCTCCACTCCCCTCTTAGGGAGAGAGGGGGTGCCTAATAATACCAAGTTATTGTATTGTTACCGGAACTTTAACCGCATACCAAATTTAAAGACAGGTGGATGTGTATAATTCAGTTAAAATTGGTATGCAAAACACGACTAAAAATCGTTCCTCTTGAATCCGCCATATTGAATTTTTAAAATCTTATCAAAAATTCGTATTCCTTATCCCGAAAAACCTCCGTATATCAATTTTGGTTGACATCGGACAAACTTAGGTGTTTTCCCCTCCAGTCCCCTCGTAGGGGGGGAGGGAGGTGCCTAATAATACTATATAATTGTATTGTTACCGGAATTATAAAAGCATACCAAATTTAAAGACAATCGGATGTGTACAAGTCAGTTAAAATTGGTTAGCAAAACATGACCAAAAATCGTCCATCTTGAATCCACCATATTTAATTTTCAAAATCTGATCATAAATTCGTATTCCTTATCCCCAAAAACCCCTGAATACCAATTTTGGTTCAAATCGAAAAGACTTTTTTCCCCCTCCAGGGGTGCCTAATATTATTATATTATTATAATTATTGTATTGTCAACGGAACTATAATCGCATACCAAATTTAAATTCAATCGGACATTAGAGGTTAGTCAAAATTACGTTGCAAGATTTGACCCGAACATATAAATATATATACAATACATAGAGTTAAAGTTAAATAAAAGCTTGTAATAAAAAATACGCAAAATATAAAGCCGGTCCAGCATTTTTAAACGTTTAAATTGAATTTGAATTCATTAATTTTTGAATGACTTCGTTCACCAGCCTGGGTCTCTCTCCGGCATATTGGATCAGCATCGCGTTTTCTCTGTTATGTTCGGTGTACAAATAACAGGCATATTACGTAATAATATATTTTTCATCCATAAAGTATCTCTAGCATCTTGCTGTTTCACTCTGGTGCATTTGATTGATATGAAAGCGTAATATAAGGGGTTATTCGGAGTGATTTAATGTTAGCAGTGTAGTTATAATGCCGTGGTGGCTTTTGATTTTGGAAACTTACAAATCTGGTTTTTGTTCTATGGAAAGTGAGGTTATGTTTACAGCGGTCGTGTTGGTTCGAGCTTGGGTGCAACTAACCCATAAGGGTAAACTGTATCTTTCTAAAAAGGCTTTAGGCTGGAATTTATAGTCGATCCTCAAAGCGTCCTTAAGGCTGAGTGATATTTAAGGATCCCTTAAGGTCGCATCGTCATTTTGTAGTCGCTGAAAGAAGCCTTAAGTTTGAGTAAAGGCCAAGTTAGCTCGTGAGCTACCTTAAGGAGGCCTTAGATCATGTTTCTCAGTTTAGGTTCAGGTTTTATGTGTTGTTGTTGGTGTGATTTTTGGAGAGTGATTTTTTTTTGCGTTTTTCTAACCCATAAGGGTAAACTGTATCCTTCTAAAAAGGCTTTAGGCTGGAATTTATAGTCGATCCTCAAAGGGTCCTTAAAGCTGAGTGATATTTGAGGATCCCTTAAGGTCGCATCGCCATTTTGTAAGATTTCTGGGACTATTTCAGGAAATAGTATAAGTACCCACCGTATTAGTGAGTTGAAAAAAAAATATCTAAGGGATCTTGACAATCCTTTTGAGAGGTTTTCTGAAAAGGCGTTCAAACAAACGATATTGTTTTTCTAAAAATACAGTTCAAAATTATATACATCCAATAGTATATGATGAATTAAAAAAAGATAATAGAAGAGGGCTGCCGATAGAACCGATGATTCAATTACTACTCAATTTAAAATATTATGCAAATGGCACTCATATGTATGTATGTATGTGTGGACAGAGAGACAGATAGCAAAAATTAGAACTAAGGCGAGTATGAATGGAAAAAGGAGTTCTGTTCTTCTTTTGTTTTTCCATGGCTTATAGCTTTAAAAACTTCAACATGCAATTTATCAAAATGAGTAAAATCACACAATCTAAAAAAATAACCTAACATTTTTGACAACCACCACATAGAATTCTGTTTTGGCTTAAAGGCGAATTTACGCTGGCCAAGCAAGCAATTAAGCAAGCAGAAAATTGACAGTGTACATGGGAAATTGTACTTCTGCTTGACATATGACATTTGCGAGCGTAAACGATTGTGTGTGTTCCCATATGATGAACTTTTCCGACTTGCTTGCTTACCAGCGTAAATCCGCCTTAAATCTGACAGCGGCAAACAAGAAAAATCTCGAAAATGCGACGTTGCCACATATTGCGCGACCTCTAAGTGACCTTCAGCAAGTCTTTCTCGAGGAAGGCTTTATAAAACGGACTCAATGAGGAGCCCTCAAGGAATACTCACAGAAAAGGATGGCCTTAAGGATCGATTATAAATTCTAGTCCAAGTGCCATGTAAAAAAAGAGATAGCAAAATGAGCGGCAGCATATAACTATTAGCTTAAATATACTACTTATCCAGGCCAAACTTGTAAGCAACATCTATAATCTAGCCAGCCATCGAAATACCAAAACAAAAGACATTGGTTTAGCTCCAGCCGTTTGCACATGCGCAACAATTTATCGATCCGAGTGGTGGAGTGGTTTCGGGCAGTTTCGCGGCCTACATCATACGTCTTCAATGGAGACGACGCCATTTTTGTTGTTTAATTGTTTTGATTCCGTGTTTTCATTTGTGCTGTGCGTATTTTTCGCTGATAAAAATTAGAAAAAGTAAGCTAAAAGATGCCGAAAGACATGGATTGTTAATAATAATAATAATAATAATAATAATAATAATAATAATAATAATAATAATAATAATAATAATAATAATAATAATAATAATAATAATAATAATAATAATAATAATAATAATAATAATAATAATAATAATAATAATAATAATAATAATAATAATAATAATAATAATAATAATAATAATAATAATAATAATAATAATAATAATAATAATAATAATAATAATAATAATAATAATAATAATAATAATAATAATAATAATAATAATAATAATAATAATAATAATAATAATAATAATAATAATAATAATAATAATAATAATAATAATAATAATAATAATAATAATAATAATAATAATAATAATAATAATAATAATAATAATAATAATAATAATAATAATAATAATAATAATAATAATAATAATAATAATAATAATAATAATAATAATAATAATAATAATAAACCCCGTGTGGGGTACGGGTTGACATCAAGAATATCCCCACGGTAATCTCTGCCTGTCGTAAAAGGCGACTAAAAGAGAAAACCGCCTAGTGTGTTAGCAACTCACAAAGCGAGCAAACTAGTTCCTTGCTATAAATACAAGAAGTAAAAGATATTCGGGCGTGGCAGATAACCAGGCCATATCTGCTCGGACACGTCAGGAGGACCCTCGGCCTGGCTCGAGTCAGGGTGGACCAGGTGGCACCCCCTCGAGTACGGAATCCACCTCGCATGAAACTGGAGTAAATAGCAGCCAATCAGCTACACGAAGAAGAAATAGACAGCCTGTCCCTCAAACAACTCCAACTATATGGGTGCTGCGCAGGATACTCAGCCAGCGCTCACTCAAGCGGGAATGCCTAGGAGACGCATGAGATGGACTTTAGAAATGAACCAAGACATAATGCGTACATTTTACAGAGTCACAAACCTAGGTAGAGATAAAACAGGCTATAGGCAAAAGATGCATACAGAATTTGCCAGAAAATATTTACATCTTGAAGTTACCGAGCAAAGGGTGGTCGATCAGTACCGAACCATACTAAAAAACAAACTTCTCTCAGAAGACACTATTAACACAATAAACCAAGAAATTGATCGCGAATCCAGAAGAAGTATGCGACGTACCATTGAAAATCGACATAGCCTAGCCTTTGAGGACCAAAACGAAACCGCCCAACAAAACCAAGGGTCAATCATAAACAACCAAACAGAAGGCAATCTTGAACTTTTAACTTCCGAAATGCAAAAAGCAGTGCTTGAATTTGAAGGAACTGATCCATCAACTAGGCCAGTATTGCCAAAAATAAACACATCAAAAAACTTGACAGCAGCACTGGAAAACATGAATAATAATATCCTTCCTCAGCATGTTCAAGAAGCTACCTGCCTAGAGAACCTTCATACAATAATTTACTGTGCGGGTACTGCTATTAGCAGATTACTGGGCATTAAAACAAAAACCTCTACTAATCTGGTAAGAAAGACTTATGAACCTGCATGGTCGAAAAGGCTGCAAACAAAGGTGGATTAGCTGCGCAGAGATATCGGCCGGCTTACAGAATATCAAAAGGGAGTCAAAACGCACAAACTTCAAGATAAGGTTAAAGCTATAGTCGAGAAAAACCGAACACACTCACGAAGAGATGCAGACAATAGCACTGTGCCACAATGCCTTGATACACTCCGACAAAAACTGGGCAAATATGCTTCCAGACTAAAAAGGTACAAATGCAGTAACCAGAGGAAGCAAGACAATATCCTCTTTACAAAAGCTGAAAAGAAATTCTATAGGCAGCTTACTGAACCCAATGAAAAAATGGAATGCAATTATCCAACCAAAGAGACGATAGACAATTTTTGGAGAGAGCAATTAGCCACCCCAGCAAGTGCCAATCTTAATGCTTCATGGATAACTACTGAAACTACCTGTTCGCGAGCCTATGACAACATGGTCTTTCGACCATTTACAAAACCCGAGATTAGCAAGATACTCAAAGAAATGCACAACTGGAAAGCACCAGGACCAGATGGCGTTCAAAACTACTGGCTTAAGAAATTTTTCTGTACCCACGAAAAACTAGCAGAATTCATTAACGAAATCCTAAATCAACCTAAAAAAATGCCACAATTCTTGACGCAGGGCATAACATATTTACTACCAAAAGACCGGCAGAACACTTACGATCCTGCGAAATACCGCCCGATAACCTGTTTACCAACGATGTATAAACTGATTACATCATGCATCACGAATAGAATTTATGATCACTGCAATCAGAACAACATTATAGCAGAACAACAAAAAGGTTGTACCAAAAACGCAATGGGCTGCAAAGAACAACTAACTATTGATTCTGTAATATGTAACCAAGCGTTTGCGAAGAACAGAAATCTTTACATGGCATACATAGATTACAAAAAAGCATTCGATTCTGTCCCCCACGACTGGCTGCTAGCCATTTTAAAAGTATACAAAGTAGATAGGCTTATAGTTGACTTCTTGGAGCACGCGATGAGATCATGGCGTACATCTATTATACTTAAAGATGCAAATATTCAAACCAATACAATTTCCATAAAAAGAGGGATCTTTCAAGGGGACTCACTAAGTCCACTATGGTTCTGTCTTGCCTTGAACCCACTCTCTAACAGATTAAACTCAACATCCTACGGGTTTAGCTTAAAAGAAAATAATAGAGAGCTCTTAAAAATAAACCACCTATTATACATGGATGATCTAAAATTAACAACTGCAACAAAGAAACAACTAGAAGAACTACTCGGAATTGTCGAGGGATTTTCAAATGACATAAAAATGCAATTTGGTCTTGATAAATGTAAAACCCTTAACATAATCAAGGGTAAAATACAACCAGGAGACTTTCAAACAAGAGATGGACAACTTATTACAGCCATACAAGACGGCACCACTTACAAATATCTTGGAATGAAGCAGTCCCAACGAATAGAGCAGCGATTAATGAAAAAAGAACTAGAACAGTCTTTTGTTCAAAGAGTACGTACAGTCCTTAAATCAAAACTAAATAGTAAAAATCTTTTTAAAGCATTAAACACGTATGCATGCGCTGTTCTTACTTATTCGTTTGGAATTATTAACTGGACAAGGACAGAATTAGATGCTTTACAACGTAAAATGAGAACTATGCTGACAAAATCACGTATGCACCACCCTAGAAGCGCCGTGGAGAGAACCACTCTACATAGATCGGAAGGTGGAAGAGCTTTGGCAGACATAGTAGAAAGATTAGACCAGCAAATAGCAAACCTTAGAAAGTACTTTTTAACGAAAGCAACCCAGTCTGAAATTCATCGAGTCGTCTGTCAAATAGATAATGCAACCCCATTAAAGCTATCACAACACCAGATACCAACACATCACCAAACAAAGGATGAAAAAATTCAACACTGGAGAGAAAAACCGCTGCATGGAAGACACCTGAATGAGGTTACCCAAGAAAATGTCGACAAAAGTGCGTCGAACTACTGGCTAACTTCAGGACATATGTTTCCAGAAACAGAAGGATTTTTAATGGCAATACAAGATCAAGTTATTCCAACTCGAAACTATTTAAAATATATAGTGAAAGACTCTTCAATAACTGATGGAAAATGCAGGTATGGATGCCAAGCACAAGAAACGATACAACATATTACGAGTGGTTGTCAAGTGTTTGCAGCGTCTGAATATAGAAACCGCCATGATTCGGCTGCAAAAATTCTGCATCAAGAGCTAGCACTTAAATACAACTTAATATCGAATGAAAAACAGCCGTATTACAACTACACGCCAGAAACTATCTTAGAAAATGACAGCCATAAGTTATACTGGGATCGCAGTGTGCTAACGGATCAGACTACTCCTCATAATCGGCCGGATATTATTATGGTAGATAAGATAGCACGAAAAGTTACACTTATTGACATTGCCATCCCGAACTCTCACAACTTACGCGAGAAGCATGCTGAGAAAATTGCAAAATACCGGGACTTAGAAATTCAAATAAAAAGACAATGGAACATGCAGAATGCCGAAACAATTCCAATTATTCTGTCAACCACGGGAATCATACCCAAAATACTGCTTACTAACCTGAAGGCACTTGAACTAAATAAAAACGTCTATATCCCCATACAGAAGTCGGTGCTGCTTGGAACTTCAAGAGTTGTTAGAAAATTTATGGGAGAACAACCAAGAATAGGACCCGAAAGGGCGCCCACCGAGCTCAATCCCTCTGATATCTAGATATCTGGGATGAGTAAATGTTCCCCTCAGAGGGAGTGCGAAATGACCAAGAGAGGTCAAAATCAGATAATAATAATAATAATAATAATAATAATAATAATAATAATAATAATAATAATAATAATAATAATAATAATAATAATAATAATAATAATAATAATAATAATAATAATAATAATAATAATAATAATAATAATAATAATAATAATAATAATAATAATAATAATAATAATAATAATAATAATAATAATAATAATAATAATAATAATAATAATAATAGTACATTTATTTGCAATAACAAAGGAATTTTTACAATTACAGGTACATTAATGTCCGTATGCACCAAAGCTGAATTTCAACAATTAACTTTTAATTTAATCGTTGATTACTAAATAATTTTTAATTATTTCGTATCTACTAAGCAATTTTTTTTACTAATCGACTGTTTTAACTTGTTCACTTTTAAGTAAATTTTTGGAACCTTTCCATATAGAATTATTTATTTTTATTTATTTTTTTTTTATTCCGACATAAATAATATTTTTTGTCATATTTTTACCAATAATCAACTGGATAATGTTAATTATTAATTTACGTGTTATTATTAAGTATGATACATGAAAGTTGAGCCCTTGGGTTTTAGTTTTTGGTCAATCCCGCGCGCGATCGCTATAAATCGTGCGATGGTAAACCCCCACTCTCCATAAGCGACGGAGAGAGTAGGCAGCTGAGCGCTCGAGGTGCCGACTCCCTTACCATTTCTGACGCCAAATAAGGTAGGCCATTTTACTATTAATTTGGGGGCTCATCTCCGATTTTAGTGTTCTTTTTCTATTGCTTTTATTCTTATATTTTGTTATAAACATTAATTGTTTTACCCGCGATCCACTAAAAAGGATCCAGAAACTTGGTTTCTTTTCATTGGTCTTCGAACCGGTTTTAAATTTTTGAACCAAATATTAAAATAATTATTTTTAAATTACCTTAAAGGTTTTTGAAAATTGGTAAAAATAGAATTTAGAATTTCATTTAATTAAATGCAGAATGCATGTAGGAATATCCTTGTATAAAATAAAACGAGATTTAAAAAAAAATAGATAAGGAATTTATGTGTTAAACTTTTTTTTGATACATTCCAAATTTATTTTTAAACTGTTTTTTGGTTTTATAGGTATTGATTGTGGTATTTGGTGGCTTATAGAGGACATATTTTATTAGATAATTTATTTTGCGGATTAAAATTATTGTTTTTTTTCCTCGTTTTTAATATTTTAATAAAAAATACTTTGTGATAATGGCTGAAGGTACTATGGCAAGAACAAATAAACGAAGTGTTTTTATTAAAAGGATTAAGGAACTTTATGATGTGGCCTATAAGGCCACAGCTGACCCTGACAAAATAAAGGATTTCAAAATTCGATATACTTCTTTGGAATCGACTTATGCCGATTTTGATAAGATTCATTTAGAATTAATTTCTGAAAAAAAGGTCACTGAGACCCAATTAGAAGAGCATGACAAAATTCGGACTGAGGTTGATGATCAGTATTTTTCAATTAAATGCATTTATAACGAATTGTGCGTAAAATCAGACATGTCTATGTCATATCCACCATCACCAGTGGCTCACAATCAATTTAATCAACCCCCGCAAATTAATTTTAATATTCCTAGACTTGATATACCTGTTTTTTCGGGAAATTTAAAAGCGTGGCCAACATTCTTTGACTTATTTAAAAGTTCGATACATAATGTAAATCATTTTTCTTCTTCACAAAAATTCCAGCTGCTTCTTACTTTTGTAAGTGAGGAACCGCTTAGCTTATTAAAAAATATCCCCATCACGGACGATAACTACGCTATTGCTTATGACACGTTGATAAAGAGGTATGATAATAAGAGGCTATTAGCCACGACTTATTTTAATGAGATTATGAATTTGCCTAAAATCTCTACCCTTTCAAATCGAGCATTGCGTGGTTTAGTGGACAAATTTAGTGAGAATGTCGAAGCGTTAAAATTATTGAATTTTCCTACCACAGAATGGGATTTTTTGCTTTTTAACCTACTTCTTTTAAAAATTGATTCTGATACCCTTCAGAGGTTTGAGATGGAACATGCAAAATTCGATATGCCCAATTATACTCAGTTAAAAGTGTTTTTAAATAATCGATGCAAAGTATTGGATACATTAAATTTTTCCCAAGAAGATAAGTCAAAAAATGTTGGATTGAGTTTTAGTAATAATAATAACAAGAATTTTACTAGTAACCGCCAAAATAAGGCAAATTCTCGTACAAATGGTAATTATACCAACTCTTTTTTACTAATACCTCTAATAATAATACTAATACAGGTAATACACAAAATTGTGGCGTATGTAAAACCGCACATTCCATTTACAATTGCTCTGTTTTTCTTAGTAAAACCCCCCATGAGCGCTATTTACTTGTTAATCAAAACCGCCTCTGCGTGAACTGTTTAAGTAGTACACATAAATTCTCAAAATGCCATTCTAATAGGACCTGTACCTCTTGCACAAACCGCCATCATAGTTTATTACATTTTGAGGTACCACTTAATAATTCTAATCCTACAGCACCATGTAATAATACCAACCCCGCTTCTCAAAGCACACTATCTGAAAATAATCCCCAACTTTGTGCCACCGCTTCTGTTAATCTTACCCCCTCCAATGGTTCTTTAACCCTTCTTGCAACTGCAAAAGTTGATTTTCGGGATAGCCAGGGCAATCCGCATACCCTTCGGGTACTACTAGATAGTGCGAGCCAGGGCAACTTTTTGTCTGAACGCTGCTTTAAAAAATTAGGGTTAAATCGGTCTCGATTAAATGTTCCTAACAATGGTTTAGGTGAAATGACTTCCGTAGCATCCAATGGAGTAACTACCTGTACGATCTGTCCGGTAGGGCAACTTAATATTAAACATAATTCTACCTCAAGTTTGCCAATCCATGCCAACCACTGCCTTTCCAGATAAAAACTGGTCTTATTTGGAACAGCTGTCACTTTCGGATGACAGTTACAATATCCCAGGGCCCATAGATGCCTTAATAGGCTGTGACTTGTTTCCCATTGTATTGTTGCCCGAAAAGGTGTGCGGGCAGGAGTTTGAACCCATCGCCTTTAATACATTGTTTGGCTGGGTAATAATGGGTAAAATTAACTGTATAAAACAAAATTCCTACAAATCTCATTCTTTTTGCACCTCTTTAGCGGAAAACCAGGATATAAACAAAACTTTGCAATTGTTTTGGGAAATTGAGGAAATTCCTCGCCCTAGATCCTTGATACCGTTGGATGATCCTGCAGAAAATTCCTTCCTAGAAACGCATTCCCGCACTTCTGAAGGACATTTTATTGTTACGCTACCATTTATTAATGGTGAGCCATTATTTTCAGATTCTCGATCAATAGCCTTAAAAAGGTTTTATAGTTTAGAGCGACGTTTACTAAAAGATCCCTCTTTGTATGAGGTCTATTCTAAATTCATTAAGGAGTATCTAGAACTTGAGCATATGGAACCCGTGTCCGCTCCCGCCTCTGACTATTTACAGCGTCATTTTTATATCCCTCATCATGGGGTGACCAATTTAAATAGTACGACTACCACCTTGCGCGTAGTCTTTGACGCCTCTTGTCGCTCTCAAGGTCAGTCATTAAATGACACCTTGTCAATTGGGCCTAAGCTCCAGAATGATATTTCTAGTATTCTCTTGAGCTTCCGCCGATTTCCTATTGCTTTTACAGCCGATGTTAAAATGATGTATCGGCAAATACTCATTCACAAAAATCATCAGGATTATCAACGTATTCTCTGGAGATTTTCTCCCCGAGAACCTGTAAAGGATTTTAAACTTAAAACTGTAACCTATGGGGTTAGCTCCGCACCATTTTTGGCTTTAAGATGTCTTCTACAGTTAGCCCATACAGGAAAAAATAAATATCCTAAAGCGGCGGCAATTCTAGAGTCTAAAATCTATATTGATGATACCTGTATATCGTGTGAATCACTAGAGGAAGCAGTAGAGACAAAAAATCAGCTGATCAGTTTGTTAAAGGAAGGAGGATTTTTCCTTCGCAAATGGTCTAGCAACAGCACAGATTTTCTAACCTCTATACCTTCGGATATTCTGCAAAAACCTCTCGCTTTAGATAGTAAATCTGATCCTTGTATGAAGGTTCTGGGTCTGCGATGGTCACCTGAGAAAGATATATTTTCATATGACAAACAACTGCTTAACTCGACCTGTACAAAAAGGTCTATACTCTCAGAAATTTCCAGAATATTCGACCCTATTGGTCTCTTATGTCCTATAACTCTCTTAGTCAAGCAACTTATGCAATCGTTGTGGGCTAGAGGTATCGATTGGGACGCAGAAGTGCCCGTAGATATCGCTCAAAAGTGGACAGACTATAAAGAGGATCTTTCGAGTTTATCTTCATTGGAAATACCTCGCTATTGTTTTATTTCACAGTATGTCAGTTTGGAATTTCATACGTTTGGGGATGCCTCAGAACTAGGCTTTGGTAGTTCCGTTTACTCTCGCCTAGAATCCTCACACGGTAAAATTTATACCTACTTACTTTACGCTAAAAGTAAAGTAGCACCTCTAAAGAAACTAAGTCTCCCTAAATTGGAACTTAGTGCGGCCCTAATGGCCTCAAAATTGCTTAAATTTGTCCTAAATACCTATCATATTCCTAATGTACACAAAATATATGCTTGGTCTGACTCAACTATTGCTCTAGGTTGGATTAAGTCAGCGCCCCATCGATGGCGCACTTTTGTCGCAAACAGGGTGAGTCAGATCCAAGAAAATGTAGCCCCAGACTGCTGGTTTCATATAAAATCAGAAGATAACCCTGCTGATTATGCTAGTCGTCCTATTCTTCCCTCACAATTAGTCAATTGTGCTCTTTGGTGGGCGGGACCCTCATGGTTGTCCCTTCCTACTGAGCGATGGCCTACAAATAAGCCCATTGATCTAGAAGAACCTTTACCGGAGGAAAGACCTGTAGCACTTATGGTCTCTAAGGGTTATGATCCCATCAGTTACATTTTAAATAGGTTTTCATGCTTGCAAAAAATTCTTAGGATATTGACCTATTGTCTACGCTTCTTACACTTCCGTTTTAAGTTAATTCCTGAATTCAAAAAGGGGCCTTTCTCAGAATATGAATTATCTCAAACTCTCTTGTGTATTGTAAAAAAGGTTCAGGCTGAAGCGTTTCATGATGATATATCGAATATTTTAAATAAACGCCCTTGCTCAAAACCTTTAAGAAAGCTAGACCCTTTTGTTGACACAGGAGGTGTTCTCAGGGTAGGCGGTAGATTAGTCCATTCTCAGCTACAGTTTCAAGCAATGCATCCTGCCTTGCTTCCCAGCCAACATAGACTCACTGATCTTATCATTGAATCTTTTCATAAGCGGTACCTTCATTGTGGACAACAAGCCCTTCATTACTTTATTGCTCAGCAATTTTGGATAATAAATCCCAAAAGGGCTATTCGCCGCATTGTTCATAGTTGTATCCGCTGTTTTAGAGTTAATCCCAAGGTTATAGAACCAAAAATGGGCAATCTACCTAGTTACCGTATTACACAGTGCAAACCTTTTCAGTGTACCTCTTTAGATTTTGGTGGACCTTATCAGATTTTAATGTCTCGGTATAGAGGATGTCGAACACAGAAGGCATATTTGTCACTATTTGTCTTTTGTAGTACAAAATGTTTGCACCTAGAGTTAGTCTCTGACTTAACAACACCAGCTTTTCTTGCTGCATTGCGCCGATTTATTAGCCGACGCGGCCGATGCTCTATGCTTCATAGCGACAACGGGACAAACTATGTTGGCGCGGCTCGGTATTTGACGGATTGCATGGCTAACGCAACCGCCGAGGAACTTATTGAGTGGCAGTTTTTGCCTCCCTCGGCCCCCCATTTTGGAGGGCTACATGAGGCGGGGATTAAAAGTGTCAAATCCCACCTCGTAAAAATTATAGGCGAGCAAGTCCTTACCTACGAGGAGTTGTACACGGTATTTACCCAAGTGGAAGCTGTTCTTAACTCACGGCCCTTGTGTGCAATGAGCAGTGATCCAAACGACCTCTCTTGTCTAACTCCAGGACATTTCCTTTCACTGGCTCCCTTATCCGCGGTTCCAGATCCTGACTTAACTGTTAAAATTAATAGGCTTGACAGGTGGCAGTTACTCACACAAATGCAACAAACCTTTTGGAAAAGGTGGCATCTTGAATATCTTCATTCTTTGCAACAGAGAGCTAAGTGGCATCAGAATTCTAATCTTATTACCCCTGGTACTCTCGTTGTCCTGAAAGAAGATAACCTTCCCCCTCTCCAATGGAGACTTGGTAGAGTTGATTCTGTACATCCTGGTGCTGATGGTATTATCCGAGTGGTCACGGTAAAAACTAAAACTGGTCTACTTAAAAGGCCAGTGGTTAAGGTATGTCCTCTGCCACTAAATTAAGCAGAATCAATACTATTATATCAATGTTAGAATATTTTATTTTTATTTTCTTGTAAATACCGCTGTATTTGGTGGGCGGTATGTTCACTTTTAAGTAAATTTTTGGAACTTTTCCATATAGAATTATTTATTTTTATTTATTTTTTTTTTATTCCGACATAAATGATATTTTTTGTCATATTTTTACCAATAATCAACTGGATAATGTTAATTATTAATTTACGTGTTATTATTAAGTATGATACATGAAAGTTGAGCCCTTGGGTTTTAGTTTTTGGTCAATCCCGCGCGCGATCGCTATAAATCGTGCGATGGTAAACCCCCACTCTCCATAAGCGACGGAGAGAGTAGGCAGCTGAGCGCTCGAGGTGCCGACTCCCTTACCATTTCTGACGCCAAATAAGGTAGGCCATTTTACTATTAATTTGGGGGCTCATCTCCGATTTTAGTGTTCTTTTTCTATTGCTTTTATTCTTATATTTTGTTATAAACATTAATTGTTTTACCCGCGATCCACTAAAAAGGATCCAGAAACTTGGTTTCTTTTCATAACTAATTAGCTGAATTTGGCCAATTAAGAAAAGATAATTGACGATTAACTAACAAGGGAGGTTATGTGTCAATGATTGTTATGTTAAATTAAATTTAAGTAAATGAACCGACGAAAAATCGATGGAGGTTGAGGATATTATATTGGATGATGATCTGGACATTCAGGATATAATCCTTAGAGACTTTCCAAGGCATTGGAATCAAAGGTCTGAGCGGTTTTTTCTTAGTTAAAAGAAGCTTGGATAAAGGTCAATTCATGTTCGCAACTTGGATCAACTTAAAGACAAAGTGCGCAGATATTTTACTCTATAAAAACTTGCACACGGTGACATATGTTGATCCAAGGTACGAGCATGAATTGACCTTAAATGAGCCCAATACGAGGCCAAATAAGTTGTGCCAAGTTGAAAATAATATGTTAGAAAATATGGTTGAATTTATAACTAGCAAGTTGATGGAGATGTACAAAATCTTGGTCACAAAGACAGAGCCGCCAACAACCACACAAAAAATCAAACAGAATAAAAATGTGCAATTTGACTTCTTGCACTAATGACCTCTCTATAAGAGAAAAATAATAAACTGCTTGAGCAACTACCTGTATTGGGGAATTAATGAAAAAGGCAAGTGAAAATTAAACCTTCATTTTTGTGAAATTATTGTCCTAGTGATGAAATGTTTGGTAAAAGGGGCTTTTAATTTGTGGGTCGTTGAATGTCATGCTTGAGGATATATTTTTCATTGATTTCTAACTTTTCTGTTCTTAAAATATTTTGGAATAAAACTCTTTCCATAAATCTATTATGCCACCTTTGTTTTATGTCAGTGAATAATTTATTATCTAAAAATTTTAAATGTTTAGCTTCTGAAAGAGAGATATAGGACCTATAGGTCCAAAAATATTTATAATTTCCTAATAAAAGATCCTTTAACTAAAACACTGATTACCAATGTCCCCCGAACTTTAGTTAAAAAATGCATAAGAGGAGGTTGCGGCAAAGATGCGGTCGTAGAAATACTTGTTCTTTTTTGGTTTTAAGTGAACATTTATTAAAGCCCTCCTTACTAGTACTAAAAAAATTATTCTGGCTAAATTAGACAAACATTTTCCTCTAATTTTTTTTTATTTTCAGATTTTGGAATTTAGGCAAGGAAGCTACTGAACCATATAATTTTTATACATTTTAGTTATTCACACAACAATAACAACTACACTCCATTCCAAATTGCTGCAGACTAGTTTTTTGACAATTACAATTCCATTTAGCTTCTTGTATTTAAAGGTCATTCACCATATTGAAATTGGACCAGAGAATTTGAAATGAGGTGTATATGGATAGAATAGAGTAGAATTTTTGTGTGGTAGAAATATTTTTAGCAATTTTAATTAAAAATCTTTTAATAAAATTTTAAAAAATATGCAGAAAAATTAAATTTTTTTACACCTAGAGCCTCTAAAATTGCAAATATGTATAACATATATTTATATTCCAATATATATTTTAAAAATATTTATTACTAGTTATTACTACCACATCTAACACAAAATAACATAAAATTATCCATGATTTATTCCTTCTTTGGTGCTACAAACTAGTAGCTGCATGTAGTTTTAAATATTAGGCTTCACGTGGTTAGGTTCTAAAATAAAAAAAAAACAAAACAAAAGTATAGGTTTATGAATGTTAAAAAATATAAATAATTAAAAAAATAAAACAAAATATAGGCACCTGACACATCAATTCCTGGGTTTTTAGATTCCTGTTCTGCATTTATGTGATTTAAAAAATTCTTAGAGGGGTACTAATTTAAATTTTTTTGTTTGATTTTAATTGGTCAAGATGTGAATTTTATGAATCCGATTGATGCCCCTCTGACACCCCTGTAAAACTCAAAATATTCAAGATGGGACACCAACATTTTAAAAGAAACTAGATCAAATACAGACATATGATATATAAACTTTAGGGTTTTCGTATCCACTGATATCATTTTTCCAATATAGTATGGTAGAAAAAAAAGAGATACAAAATTAAGCACTAAATTTAAGAATTGTGCATTATGTTGCTGGATAAACCAGGCCTTGAGTGCTCGTATTCAAGATACATCTTGACATAAATAATATCCTTACCTGTATCTTTTGGGTTCTGTTTCAAATCTTCAGTTTATGATAGTAGCATCTATGGGTGGCAAATTATGATCATCGTCTAGGATAAACCTATCTCTCGAAGAACTAGGTATAGCAATGTTATGATGTAAATTCTATTTTTCCACACAGGTTCAATTTATGGCGAGGTGCGGTCACCCCCAGCGTATACAGGCAGGAATAAAATAAACCGCCACTGATCGCCTTTATTTAAAGTCTTTTTATTCTGGACTTCTATCACAAATCATTCAGATATTGTTTGTTTTCACTTTACATTGCTTCCACAAAAAATACAGAAATATCAAACGAACTCCGGTGTTCAGATAAACGTTGAGCGCGCTCAAAAAGTATCGATGTCTTTGTTTGCCTTTATTAATTGATAGTGACAGAAATGTCACTCAAAGACGTTCGGCGTGAAGTTTGAACATAACCGTCGAACATGCTGATTTTCCAGTGTACAACGTTGCCAATCCTTTTTTCGAGTAAAGCCTGTTTCTCTCTTCAGCCTCGCTTGATTAACTTATTGTTGCCCACAATAATTTGGTGCATACCAAAATATCATTGTCTTGATTAATTAGCTAATCGACAATTTAATTACAAAAAAACGTGTAAATTGGTGCATATGGACATAGTGTTAATATATCGCAAAAAGGGAATGGAAGGCAATAAAATTATTCAATAGGGATATTTTGGAACACTTAAAATTTTGACAACTTTGACAGCCGCTGTGGTAGTATTTAACAACCACTACCACTACCACTCATCGATTTTACCAGAGTTTTTTGGACACATTAAAAACTGTCACTTGTAAAAAAAATTTAGAGATGAGAAAAAATAAAATATTTGGCTTAATTTTACAAAATAAGTGTTTTATATGTTGCAACCTAATAATATTTTATTATTTTTCAAGTTATTTACGCCAAAATTCTCTAAAACTAACCAGAAAAATAACCACAACCACAACGAAATGGATTCGTAGCTTACGGCAGTGATAGTGGTTAATTACCACAACGGAATGACGTTTAGCTATTGCGCAGGCGCAGTAATTACCACAACCACTAGGAAGTGTCGAATAAGCTAACCAAACTATCTCTAATGTCAGCCCCTATAAAGTTTGTGGTAATCGAACTTATGATTATCAGTAGAAATATAATCACAGTTTATAGATAAGAAAGATTTGAGTAAGTAGCTAATTACTAAAATACATACATATAAAATTAGGTATCAAAACATATTGAAACAAGAACAACTAAATTAGGAGGTGACTTTGCGTTTTAAATAGTTAATTTTGTTTATAGAGAACATCAGACAACGAAAAAAGGGGGATATCATCGAAAGTATTGAGTGATGAAGATCCAGAGTATTTCTTTGTCTTATAAAGATGCATGCAGTTAAACATCAACGAGATTATGTTTCTTCTTTACACACATTTATATTTTTTGGTTAAAAACATATCAAAATCCAGTATTCTTGAGAAAATTAAACAAATTTATGACTTTGGCACAGCGCATCTGCAAAACAGCGTTACTAAGTCAAACGATTCGAGATAACAGAGAGAGAGAAAGGGAGATAAATAATAGAGAAAGTAGATAGACATGTTGCTTACAACTTCGTGCATGCTGAATAGTTAGCTAATAGTTATGTGACTGCATGTCATTGAGTGTGACGGGGGTCTGAGCTTTATAAAAAAAAAGTCGCACGAAAGGGACCGAATATTCGGGGTCTTTAAACCATAGTTTGATAACTATGTTGGGAATTTGGAACCTTTGGTTGCACTAAAACAAAATTATGATTGTTTTGTCATAGTTTGATAAGTGGTTGGAAACCGATGTAGACCCTATATAAAAGTTATAAGTTACCACGCTTCAAGTCACGGGAAACAAGCAGTACCCCTTTTGTTACTATTCAAAGTTTTATTTTGGTTCTAAAAGTAAAAAATATTAAAGAAAAAATTAATTTAACTAAACTTAAAAGAAAATGTATGAAAAAACTATAAATTAGTATTATAAACTAACAATTTTAATGTAATAAACAGTGATCATTTAATTAATTACTGACAAAACTAGTGATTTCAGGTCACCTGAGTTACTTTAGATAAGACAACAAAAACATGTTTTTTTTTGTGAATTAATTTAAATAAAGTAATAATAATAAATATACATGTTTGGAAATCAACAGAGTGACAAAAATATTAATATAACTGTTTAATCAACCGATGCATTTAAGTCTTAATAAAAATGGAAACTATTTGCTCAAAATGTCTTAAGAAATTTATTTTTAAGGCACGCCCGGCTGAAAATGAGTTTTTAGCGCATCATGTGATTTATGTAAATTGATACTTTGCAAAATTTGCGCAGAACTTAAGACAGCAGAAGTTCACACTTTGGCTCTTAATGAAAGAAGCCTGATTTTTTATTGTCTATCTTATAAGGATCAGTTTAGAAAGATGTGTGACAATGAAGAGAGGCTGAAAAAAATGTTTAATGAAAAGAAGCTCTTAAAATATGTAATCGATTTGTTGAAAGGCAAGACTGATGATTCAAAATTAGAGCTAAAACAACAAGTCTCTAAGTTAAATAAAATCGTAATTGAAAAAGATAAGAAAATTCAAGATGATGAGAAAACTTTGGTTAAAAAAATAAAGGTGCAGGAAGATATTATCAGAGATCTAAACAAAGAACTTAATTATGTGAAAAATGAACTTATTTTACAACAAAAGATAAATGAAAGGAACAGTTTAGATTACCTTAATCAGTTAAATAAACCAGAGGCGGCTTTTTCTTTTAGACCTATTACCTTTATTAAAGTGCGCGATATCATAAAAAGTTTGAAAAACAGTAAATGTAAAGATATTTACGGTTTAAAAAAAAAATAATTTCAATTAAGGACATTATACTTTACCCCTTAACTAAACTTCTAAATCAATGCATTGACCAGAGTGTATTTCCGGATGCGTTAAAAATATCGAAAGTTTTACCGTTACATAAGAAAAATGACACAAATCATTCTAGCAATTACCGCCCAATTTCCATTGTACCAATATGTGCAAAAAATTTTCAAAAACTTTTAAATAGTCAAACTTCTGAATATTTTGAAATAAAAAAATTGTCTTGTGTAACACAATTTGGTTTTAGGAAAAATATGTCGACGGAAAAAGCAATTAATAGGCTAGTAGAACTAATCAACAATTTAAAAACAATATAAACAAATTTACAGTTGCAATATCAAAAAGCCGAAGCTATTGAAACCTGTAACATTTAATTTGATAGCTGTAAGTATGTATCAGCAAAATTTTTGGATTTGAGTAAAGTTTTCGACTGCGTGTCTCATGAATTACTGGTAGAAAAACTACCTTTTTATGTCTTTACTCTAAAAAGTCAAAATCTTATTAAGTCATATCTAACTAAGAGTGCATTGGGTCTAACTCTATTTTTATTATTTATAAATGATCTCGGGAAACCTTTCCATCTACTGATTTTGTTAGATTTGCAGATAACAATACTGTATTGCATTTTGTCTAAACTCTATAACAAACTTCCTGAGAGTATTAGGGGTTTGGAGTACAAAATTTTCAAGAAAACCATGAAATTATTTTTAGAGGGGCATGCTTTTTACAACCTGGAGCAATTCTTTAATGCTGATTTTTCTCACTTGTGATATTTTAAAGTCTGACATACATTTTTGTTTTTAATTGCAAGTCTCTGTTTTTTAAATAAAATTGTTTATTATAATACAATATTATTCACAATAATTGACTGTCATGTTTTTAAATATAACAATACTGATAAAATACTAAATTTACAAATTTAATAACTTATAAATAAAGCTCAGAGGTAAAATCGCAAGATTATACAAAAACTTGTAAAAATTTAATTTAGTGAAAAAAATTCAGGCAAACTCTCTTCAGAAGGCATTGTTCCAAGGACAGACGCCGCATTTCCGAATTGAATGGAAATACTGATTACTGATTCATTGTTTTAGAAAGCTAGTTGATCTTTTCTCTCCCGTTACGGCTTGGATTCTTTTTCCCAAACATGATATTAATTTTTTTACTTTTTCCCCCCAAGGTCCAAAAGTTTCCACACAAAAAGGAACAAAAATATATTTACTTAAGAAATCTTTATACTTATGAATTTTATTGCTTTCCGAAATTCTTGCAGCTTCCCCTGATTTAATGCTTGTATAATTTATGTAAGAATTTGCCAAAGTATCACTACAAGTAGCGTCCCAAATGAGCTGTCTTCCACCCTTCCAGGAGGCCAAAGTCAACCCGTCAGCCCTCCTTCCACCAGCTCTGTGAATACCGGCAGGCTCCAAAATTGTGTTTATTTGGGCAGAAGCAAAAGCTTTTTTTTAAATATCATTAAGAATGCTCCAACGTGACCACCTACCTGCACTTTTGAGGCAATATAGGCCATGAAGACCCAATTTGTCTACTGTTTCGCCGCAAGTGCAAATGTATGGTTCACATATATTTTGGCAGAGCTGCTGAAATTCGGAATTACGAATCGTCCAGAAGTGTCCCCAGAGAAGGTGAAGGCAACACATTCAACCAGGCCCCACTTTCTTCTTCTTCAATGGCTAATAATCTTGCTCTATCTAGAGGGTTTGTAGTATCTTCAATAATTTTTTAGATAAAAAACGAACATAAATTATAATCTAATTGTCTTTGTGTTAAAATATTTTTCATTGTTAATTTGGTTGTTGCATAAAAATAACCAGTTGAGTAAAGCCGCATTAAAAGCAAAATCAGGACTATTTAGAATGTCTCCTGGAACAATTGAAGGGAGAAATGACTGAAAAACATAAAGTGGAAATATCACGGATACCTAGACCGCCAAGCTTTACTGATAGTTTACAGATAGGGCAAGATATTTGAGAAAAAATACAATTTGTAATATTTTCAGTTGTTTCTTTTAAAATTTGGTCGTATTTATCTGAAAGTTCAGGTTTTCTCGAACATGGAGAACAACGAAGTAAATAAATCATTCTTGGAATTGCGAGTGAGTTTTTCAAAATGAAAAATTATATATGAGAATTGATTTCTTCTAGATTCTTACATAAAAGTTTTAAATTTTCAATCTTTTTGTTTAAAGCTGGGGCTAAACCTTCATCTGAAAGAGGACATCCTAGAAGAGATTAATTTCATTTGTAAAATCTTTGTTATTTCCTGAAATTACTAATAATTCACATTTATTAAAGTTTATGTTAAGGCCACAAAAACGCATAGATTTGGCAACACTGCTTTGCTATTTTTTTGAAAGATCAACAATAGGTGGCATCACTAATACCATTTCGAGTGAGATCGTGCAGTGTTCAGAACACGGTACTAACACCATATGTGAGAAAAGTATAACTTATTAGGAACGTAAGAATCAAAAGAAAAATCATTATTCAACATCAAAAAAATAACAAATTTCAGTATTTTTTTTATCACTTGACATGTAGCAATTTATTGGGCTAATGTTCCATTAGACAAGTGGCCGGGGGCTATGTGGAACCTGAATTCCAATACTCCGATCGAACCCACTTCAGTTTCCTTGGGCCTACTAAATTACGTGACCTTGGTGTTTGAGAATTCCGGCAGAATATTGCTTAGAAAGAACAAAACCATAAGTTTTTTGTTATCAGATAATAGGATTTATAAAAATCTACAACCGTATCCAAAGGATTTTTCAAAATTTGGTGTATTTTTTTCAAAAAATAAAAAAAAACAAAAATTGCTGTTACAGATTTCTGTATTATCGACGAAGCTAAAGAAAAAGCCAGGTAAAATTCATTTCCGAAAAACATCAAAGCGGTGTTGTCAAATCTATGCCGTTTTTGTGACCTTAAGCGTAAAATTTTGGAGGTTTGTAAATATTGTAGTTTTTTTTTCTTTTGTGTATGTATTGTTCAAATATTTTTTATTTTTAAATTGTTTTAAATTTAATATTTTAAAATCCCTACTAGTTATACAGAGATTTTAAAACTGACTGTTTTTTAATTTTAATTTTATTTTTATTTTTATTTTATTAATTTTAATTTTACTTAGTTATTTTAATTTTATATTTTTAGTTTTGTGACATTTTTCATATTACTGTATTAGATATTATTTTGTATTGTTTTGATCAAAGACGTAGGTCTACTGCTACATGTCCGGATCAAAATAATGTTTTTTTCTTATTATTAGTCGTAAATTTTGTTTGTAATATAGTTAAAAAGGGTTATTTGTGCAATGCAGATTACGGATTAAATGTAAGAAATTCTTTATTTTTTATTTAAACTATGTTAATTTATAAGTAAAAAGCCTACTTCATTTAAGGGGGTTGTGTCCTTGCCCAAAAAGAACATGACTGCCCTAGGTCGAACGCGGTTCAGTACCGTGATAAAATAAAATCGAAATCAATCAATCAGTGATATCAATGGAAACTGCTATGGTTCAGTTGGCGGTTGGTAGATCTCTGTCTACAATTTTTTATGTTTTTTGTTCATATTTTTATGAAAATCCTTAAATTTAAATGTATGTTGCCTAAATTACAAATTTAAATAGATCATCATTTTTCTTTGTTGGTTTCGTTCTAAAAATCGACGCGATTTTTAGACGACAAAAAATCTAAAATAAGGTTATGTTTTTGTTCTATTTTTTTTGCATCTTTTAATTTTTTGTTCATTCTTTTGAAATCGTGAAGTAATATAAATAATGCTTGCTACGTTTTCCAGAGATTCTGATGCTAAAGAGGTAGGTAAATTTTAGAGTCAGTTCCTCAGTTAAAAGTTATATTACGGCAGTCCCAGTGTTAACAATCTTAGGGCCCAGTTAAGACAGCACGTAGTGTAATTTAATTAATTTTATATATAATATGTTAGCTGGGAACCAGATCCCAAATCTGCCTGCACCGGTTTTTTTTTTTTTTTTTTTTTTTTTTTTCTTTTTTATTTACTAAAACAACCCAAACCAACACAGTCCAACCCAACCTAATCCAAACCAAAACAATAAAAAAAACACATTACCTGGGCACCCTTTTTTCTTATAAAAAAAAAAAAATCGGGCGCAGGCGGATTTGGGGTTCTAGGGATCCTAGAAGGTGCCCCCATAAAGAATTTTCCAAAAAAAATCAAAAATGGCAGAAAACTGTATACTGCATAATTACCAAAAATTCTTTATGGAGGCACCTACTAGGGACCCTAGGACCCCAAATCCACCTGCGCCCAATTTTTTTTTTTTTTTTGAAGAGAAAAAAGGGTGCCTGTGGGGGTTGTAATGTGTTTTTTTGATTGTTTTGGGTTGGGTTGGATTAGGTTGGGTTGTACTGTGTTTTTTTCTCTTAAAAAAAAAACGGGCGCAGGCGGATTTGGGGTCCTAGGGGCCCTAGTAGGTGCCTGCATAAAGAATTTTTCATAGAAAATCAAAAATGGCAGAAAACGGTATACTGCATAATTACCCAAAAATATTTGAAATAATGATACGAAACAAAATAGATTGGATTTTAGAAAATTCCTCCTTTTTTCAAAATTTCAGATGGGTTTTTAGATATTAAATCAGCTTATGATAGTGTCAATACCCAGGTGCTGTATCACCAGATGATTGAAGCCAACCTACCTATTAACATTTGCAATTTAGTATATAGATTGATAGATAATATACAGTTATACATAACAGATAGAGAGGGGAAAATCATAGGACCAAAAACCACCACAATGGGTTTAACCCAAGGTTCCCCCCCTTAGCCCTTTATTGTTTAATATATTTATTAAAAAGATTTTTGAAATGCTTCCAAAAAACATCTGGATCATAGGGTATGCAGATGACCTGGTAATATTTTGTAAAGCTCAGAATGTCATACAGATGACTAATGACTTAAATAGGGCTCTTAAAAAAATACAACTATTTCAAAACGCTCACAATCTTAACCTAGCTAAACGCAAATATGAAGCTAGGTAAAAAAAAATAGAAATACTACCATCCCACCCAATTTATATATATATCAGGCAAAAGAATACCTTACAAAGAAGAAGTAAAATATTTGGGAGTAACATTGAATAGGAATATGAAATGGAATTTACATATAAATAATATTGCAACAAAAGCAAAAAAGGGTCTTAATCTCATAAAAATCTTTTGTGGGACATAGTGGGGTGCAGACCCTAAAACTTTAAGGTTGGCCCTTGATGGTTTCGTGAGGTCGCACCTGGAGTTTGGCATTATTTTTATCAAACCAACAACTCAGGCAAATTTAAAAAAATTAGACACACTTTATGCCGAAACTGCCTCAATTGATCTTGTCACCAGGAGGAAGATTCTTGTACTAAAATTTCTTTCAAAAACAACTTTGTTAACTACAATCCATTGATTCTTCTTTTAAAACAATATAAACACTATTAGAAAAGTAAACTTTGATAGAAATAAAATCCCAACTTTATTAGAAACATACTTAGAAATAGAAAAATACCTCCCCTATCTTAAGAAAGAAAAAACTCTACCTTGCTATAAAGGGGAATATAATCTACAAATCCAACCACTACCTATTTTAAATTTTAATATAAGAAAGAACCTGAACACAGGCCAGGGAGAACTAGACCCATCAGTAGGCTATGGTATTCACATCCCTAAGCTTAACCTTAACTACTCATGTAGATTACCAGACAATTTCAATATATGTACTGCAAAAACAGTAGCAATCTACGAAGAAGTAAGATTTTGCCTGGAAAAAAATATAGAAAGATCTATAATTTTTAGTCACTTAAAAAGTGCCATAGAAAAATTAAACAGGAATAAAATAGACCCCAAACAAGACCATATCACATTGGCCACCAAGAGTATAATAACTTTAGCAAACTTACCTGGACACAGTGGGATCAAAGGCAATGAGGAGGTTGACAAACTAGCAAACATTGGCAGAATCTTAAGGATACCAAGAAAAATAGAATACCTCAGAGAAGACATTTAAAACCTTTAAAAAAAAAAAAAATTGGGAACTATTAAAAAGCATGGAAAGAAAAAATGAATTTAAGGAACTCCTGGTATGTTGGTATACAAGAAAACGTTCCGAATAAACCTTGGTATGAAAAAGTCAGATTCTTATACAGGAAACATATAATGACTATAAATAGAATGAGGACTGGGCATTGCCTGACAGCGGCACACCTCCACCGTCTGAACAATCAATCAATCAAAAAATACTTTATTGTCAAGAAAAAAAAAATTCTGTCGACAAAGCAGGCTAAAAACTAAAAGAAATAAAAACATGTAAAATAAGTAGGAACATAAAGAAAATACATTATTATTGAAGCTTATTTTAGGTAGAATGTAAGTTAATCACTAACAAATTGGAAAAGTTTGTTATGTTTATACTAAATTACTAATAATAAAAAATACCCACTTTACTATGATTAAAAAGGAGCACAACATAGTTGCACCAACAATTATTGTAAAGGGGACAACACTACAACAGTAAAAAGAAAAAGAATAAAAATATCTAGTCACTAAAATAATTCATAAAAAAAAAGAAAAAAAAACAACAAAAAACACATTAAAAGCAGCAAGTTTATAACTGAGTGTCATAAAATTCAGAAAGCGAGTAAAAAGGTAAGTTTAAAAGCCTCTCCCTTAGATCCCTTCTGAATCTTTTAACAGAGGTAGCACATCTGAGGGTGATTGGCAAATGATTGAAAATTTTAATTCCCTCGTATATAAGAGATTTTTGTGCTAAAGTGCTTTTTGGAATTGGCAATTGAATGTTAAATTCTTGTCTTGTATGATATTGTTGAGACTTGGGCCCTTTTTTATAATTTTTAAAAACTAAAGATGCTGTTTCCAAAACATAAAGTGATGTAAGTGTTAATATTTTATGTTTGACAAATAGAGGTTTGCAAGGCTCTCTTTGGTTTACTTTGGAAATGAATCGAACAGCCTTTTTTTGTAATATTAAAATTATTGATAGTAAATATTAATGTGCAGATCCCCAAAACGGCAAGCCATACCTTAAGTGTGACTCAAAGAGTGAGAAATATACGGATCTAGCCATTTATTTATTTATTTATTCAAATTTACAAACATTAGCCATGTAGGCTGGTGGTTGCACATAATACAAAAAAAAATACATAATCAACAAAAACATAAATCTAAAACTTAAGTAATACAGATAAAAACAAAAAAGACCAGGTGATCTGCTCACTAATTTGTTAACTTTTTCTTGAACCATATCAACTCCCAGTTCAGATCTCACACATCTCACTGCAAAGCACCCAGAAGAAGCATCAAAGGATCACCCCTCTATGAATGTGGAGAGAGAGGGGAACTAAACCACCTTCTATCAAAAACTAGCCAACTCAGGGTCCTCTAGACCCCTGTCCATAAGGACTGTACTAAGCTGTCCAGATAACAATAAAGCCAGAATAATACTGCCTTTTTTAAACAAAAATCAAACAAAGCTCTAGCTAGAGTAATATCTCGTAAAAGATTGAAAAAAAAATTAAAAATTGAGGGAATAAAAAGAAGATATTTTTATTGTAAGAAATCTTGGAAAAAAAAAGAGATATATTTAATTTTGTTACCACCTATCACCTTAATATCATTTTTTCCTAATTTTAAGTTTTAATCTGTTGTATTTTATGTTTTGTGGTGAATCAATGAATTAACTACCCTCTCCCAACCCAAAAACATTTATAAATAAATAAAGACAAGGGAAACTAAAAATAGCTCACAGACATCTGTCAGACTATCTTGAGAGCTACTGGCAAGAGGTGGCAGATTGCCTTGGAAGAAGGCAGGCCAAGAATCCTAACAGCAGCAGCACAGACATATGGGTGATTCTACAGAGAATGAGTAATTTGAAGGCATAATCTTTGTAATGAAAAACTAACCATATTAGTCATTAAAAACTCATCCATGGGGTGGCGTTTAGTAAGTGTAAACTAACTTTGATTAATAACAATCTAAAAAGAGTTTAGTCTGTATTATATTTAATTTTTTTAAAGAACAAAATCATGCTAATGAAGCTTTATTGACATGCTAATGACAATAATACTTGATAATCAGCATTTTGAGAAAATATATAAAATTATGTGAAGAAGTAAGAAGCCAAAAAATAAATCTGATCTATAAAATTTTTATTTTATGTAAAATGGAAAACTTTCTGTTGAAAAAAATAAAAAATTTTTAAGTTTGACACGAAAATTACTAATTTAACATGCAAATGATGAAAAGTAACACACGAGATGATTTTTTGAGTTTTTTATTAAAATAGAAGTAAGAAACGCGAACAAGTAATCTTTTAATAACTGACATAAAATATTCTAATACATAAATACTAAGTAGATTCAAATAAACTTATGCAGATTCAAATACATCAACTTTATTGGGAAACTTGTAAAAGATTCAGTTTCCTTTAAGTGTCAATGCTGGATCTGGTAGAAGTCGAATTATTTGCTATTCTTTTATGTAACTCAAATCGTCTTCATTTAACTTAAATAGATTATCAGTTATTGCATAATTTTAAAAAAGCGACTTTAATTTCATCATCGTCAAAGTCACTTTGATAAACAGCTATGTATCTATATTCTAAATTATGTTTTTGGGTGCTTTGTACTGACACTAAAACAAATGTTCCTGTCTTAATGGAATAAGTATTAAGCAACTTCATGTTGTCATGGGAACGACCTAATTCATCTTCATCACTGCTGTAAATATCAGACACTTTCAATTTCTTTTTAGTTACCAACTCTGATAAGGGGATGTCTGAGTCTTCTTCAGAAGAGGAATTTTCTGCTGGAGACTCTGGACAGTTAGGATAATTAAGTTACCCTATTTCATAGTCAATGCAGAATGTTTTGCAAGAAAAGCATGATAAAAATCTTAGAAACAGTTGATGGCTTTTTGCAAGTTTCACTTGATGCACCTTCATTGTGCCTTTAAAACTTAAAAGAGGTTTTCCTTGTATAACGTTAAGAAGCTTTATTCATAAGGCTGGTAATGGCATTGTACTGATGCAAAATTGTGAATTCGCATTCCATGAAGTTTTTTGTGCATGTGCATTTTAAGTACTGTTTATGTTTCTTTTGCTTCTCAGCTTCATATTTTTCTGGATTTTCTTTTATTTTTTTTCGCCTTTCCTTTTCTCGTAATCTCTTGGCTTCTAGTATCTCTTCTCTTGTTTTCTTTGGATGAGGAACCTTCAATTAGAACAAAAATATCATAAATAAAAAAAGGTGGATTTAATTGGATTGGTATTATTTTCGCTTTATGTCTTAGGCTTAATCCTATTTTTACCTGTTTTAAAGCTAACTTTAAACCGCGTCACTTTTGAAATTCTTTAAAAAAATTATATATTTTGTCTCAACGAGCTAATCATTCGAGTGTCAATTACGTCATTCAAGTGTCACAAGAGAGACACACGAATGACGCACATCCGAATGATTTTTTTTGTATTTTTTGCAAATAGTAAATCAGAGTATTACCATTTTAGGAAAATATTAGGTTACAATAATTAGTCATTCATTTAATATTAGAAATTGTACCAAACTAATTCAAATTATTATATTTAAAGCAAATTTTACTTACCATCCTAATGACGCAGTAGCACGTTACAGCTTGTAAACACTTATTTAAATATTCACTACACAAGAGATGCATACTCTCTGCCTGCCAGAAGATAAATGAGCTGGCGCGCTAATACTCCTAGAGCTTTTATAACCTCGGTGTTATCCAACTTTTTCTGTCTTTTGCCGCGTTTAATCGAAAAAAACATGTGACACCCGGAATGATGAAATTTCTGAACCAAAAGATTTTTATCATTTTTGTACCTTTAAAATATTTTTTTTTGTAAAGCTAAAGTTTTCAGAACAGGCTGGGGACAAGACACGCGAATGATGAATTTTTGATTTTTTATGAAATATTCTTTATGGGTGCACCTACTAGGGTCCCTAGGACTCCAAATCCGCCGGCGTTGGTAGTTTTTTTTTATTTTTTTTTTGTTTTTTTTATTTTTTTTTTCACTAAAACAAGACAATCTAACACAGTCGAACCAAACCTAACCCAACCCAACCGAAAACAATAAAAAAAACATTACAACCCCCCTCCCCCCGCACCCTTTTTTCTCTTAAAAAAACCAGCGCCGGTGGATTTGGGGTCCTAGGGAACCTAGGTGCCTCTATAAAGAATTTTGCATAAAAAATCAAAAATGGCAGAAAACCGTATGCTGCATAATTACCATACGGTTTTCTGCCATTTTTGATTTTTTATAAAAAATTCTTTTTGGGGGCACCTACTAGCGTCCCTAGGACACCAAATACGTTGGCTCCGGTTGTTTTTTTAAAATTTGTTTTGTATTTTTTTATTTTTTTTTTTTCACTAAAACAACCCAATCTAACACAGCCCAACCAAACCTAACCCAACCCTACCCAAAACAATAAAAAAAACATTACAACCCCCCCCCCTGGCACCCTTTTTCTCTTTAAAAAAAAAAAAAAAATCGCACCGGCGGATTTGGGGTCCTAGAGACCCTAGTAGATGCCTCTATAAAGAATTTTTCATAAAAAATCATAAATGGCAGAAAATTGTATACTGCATAATTACCATTTAGCATAACCTAATTTAACCTAAGAGTTGCCCTAATGAGATTTAATAGGGACTTATTGGGCGTACATTTTCGCGTTCCTTTATTAAGGAAAATTGACATCTGAGCATGGGCGTGACCTGCGTTTTTATTAAGGGAACCATAATAAAATACGGTGTTCCCTTAATTCGGTACAGTTACCGTACGTCCCTTATCTGTAAACATAACGTCAATTAGAAAAGTTAATAGTGATGGTTGGTTTGTTTTTCGACATGACTTTTTAATATTCTTTGCACTTTTAGTTTTTGTTTATAAACAAAAACAGTCTTGTGGATTTTTAAAATCTATGTGAAAAAATTAATAAATTGGAGAAACCTACAAGGTTGAGGTTCAGCTACACTGACAATATAAATATTTTGCGAAAATTTATCAGGGAAAATCCCTACAAGGTTAGAAATTTTAGGTTAGGTTAGGGACTTTTTTTTAAAGTATGGTTAAGGTTCAACCTAAATAAAATACGGTATTCCATTATTATGGTAAAACCTTATAGAGTAACGCCCAATAAGTCCCTAATGATCGCGTTCATATAGGCGTAATTTAACGTAATTTAGTGCAAGTGGAATCAAAAGTGCGCATGCTCAGTAAAGATGAAGTGTTGATGTTTGACCAGAAAAACATAATCACAGTTTTTTGTTTATTGTTAAATAGGGAAAACATGCCTTAAAAACGTTTTTAGACCATTTTGTTTGTGTACCTACTGCATAATAAAATATTTTGCTTTATAAATAACAAGAAGAGCTGGTTATTTATTGAGATTCCCCATAGGCATAAACAACAAGCACGAAATTGGTTGAGTCAATAACAAAAATTTTGACAAATTACATTAAAAACCTACACTATTGCGCATTGGTAAGAAAGCTGTATGAACACCCTAAATTTTCCTTAAGTTAAGCTAAGTGCTGTTAGAATCCACCTTTACTCAAGTTTTAATATATATATATCTTTATTAGCAATTTGCTCTCAGTTTTTACAATAGCATGTGACAATACCAGGTCACTAATCTATCTACTTAATACCATCTGCCATTAAACATATGTAACTAAGTAACCAAAAATAATTAAAAAAAACCATCTGTAAACAAGTATTATGTACAACAACATCATAGTTAATATAAAAATTGTTTGAAGGATTAGATCTTGTGTTCTGTGAATGTATTTGATGAACAAATGTAATATTGTATCGGGTATGTAATCGGGCAAGTTTCCCGATCGTAATCTAAATATAAGTTTAAGGGTATTAAATGCAGCCCTTTGCTGTACGTTCAAAAAATTTAAAGTTTTCATCATTAAGTTTATTGGTGTTCTTTTCTTACACAGTAGTATCGCTCGCATACCACGATTCTGAATTTTCTGTAGTATGCTTACTTGTGACTGATTCGGGTAGTTTCATATCAAACCAACCAAAATAAAAAGAGGTATGGCAGACCATCTCACCAGTTTTGATAAAATTTTGGTGCAATGATTTTCTATATGGGTGGGATGAAAAATCCAAAATATTTTTTTTTCTGATCAGTAGTTTTTTTTTTATTCATTTTCAAAAATCGAAAAATGGATCAAATTTGGTCCACCACAGCTTCACAAAAATTAGAATATCTTGAGAAGTACTTATCGTAGATCAATAAGATATAGCTCGTTGTAAAGGTAATTCAAATATCTTCCCAACGATGCATCACATGACCTATTTTGATTTTATCTGTTTTTGTTTTTTTAATTAAAAAAAAAGAAAGTGAAAATTATGAACATTTTTACAAGAAGTATACTTATATTATTATGAAAAAATATTTACAAATAGTTTTTTGTTTTAATTTTTCTTTCCAAAATGTTTCAAGTTTCAATAATTTCTTCTGTAGTTAAAGTATGTGTCTGGCCAGTAGCAGTATATGGCTGAACTTTCCTTAATATAGTATGTTTTTTTATTATTAGTAGATCTACTTTAGGCTAAGGGTAGGAAAATGAACTAGTTGGCCCATTTGGATGCAAAAAACTGACTTTGAGTTCATCAGTTTCCTCATTTTTTCCAGTGATACATGCCAACCACCATAATTTGTCGTATTCAATAGTAACAAAAGCAGATTAGATATGCATAAGCTCTATTTGTTATTTCAGAACACTGTATTAATGTATGAATTTGTTCTTCTGAGCTCAATGAGAAACCTTTTGTGACAATTTTTGACTTTGACACTGGGATGACAGAATTGATTTTTTGAGTTCCTGGAATTGTCTGTGCATCAGCAAACCTTTTTTCCAAATGTTTTGAATGCTTCCCTGAATGTTTTCTTTTGCAAACTCAAACAGTTGCTGTGGAGTCATGATTTGTTCTTCATAGGGTCTTTGCAAACTAGCCCTGGTAGCCAACCGTTTTACTGTCCCACCGAGCCCGTCGTAAGCACTCTTGCGTGTGACGTAGCAAAAAAGTGCCATTCAATCTTTAGTCCAAATTCTTCCTCATGATAACAGATTAGTATTTTTTTTAATTTTTATACTGAGCTGCGCACCCATCAGAAAAATAGAAAATTTTTGTAAGCTTCTTGATTTTATTTTTAAGGTCAGGTATTAAATCTTTTAAAAAGAAATGAAAAGCTATTGTGCTATGGTTTAAACAATCTAAAATATAAACATAATTCAAATGCTTCATTTCGTCGTTTTCATCTTTGTAATATATCACGAATGGATGAAGTGTTGCCTGACTAGTAGTCCAGTGGTATGACTGGACCTTATCCTGTAAGACAAAAGAATAATTTTCGGCAAAAGTGATAAGTGCTTTTCCATTTTTAAATTTGTCTTAGTCTGATTGTAAAAATCTTTTTGCATAATGGATATAAACGAGTGAGTTTTTAGTTTAACTAAATCTTGCACAAATTCCTCAAGAAAATCTTCATTGGGTTTAATAATCGTCTCCATGTTACAGCGATCCACAGAAACCCACTTTTTGTATGTAACAACAGGAGAAGTTTCATATTTACCGAGGTAACAATCTACGCTTGCTGGATTGCACATTATTTTTGCCAAACATGCGTGGTAGTCTGGAAACATCGCTCTCTTAGTGTCATCAATGGTGAATTTATCAATTTTGGAACCACTCATGGATGAGGCAAACGCACACTGAATGTGTGCCACTTTTCCCGGCAAAGATGCAGTTTTTTGGTTTAAGTTCATTATTCATTCATTATTTCTGGGTACTCCTTTTTAATAGCATAAACTTCTTTTAAGTTGGCTAAAAGCAATCTTTTTTGTACATATTCTTTGCGGTCTTCTCTTTTAATTACTACACAGTCCTTTTTTTCTGGCATCATTCTGCTTATATCGTCTCAAATAAAATTCTCTAACCAGTGTAACAATATTATTTGAAGTGGTTTTTCCTGGTTTGGGATTGGGCGTAGAAAAAATGCCCTTTTACCAAACTCTTTCTGAATTTGTGCTCTGGTCCAACTAATTGGCAGAACTGACAACACCAGCATTTTCTCACTTCTTTTGGTGATTTCAGCAAATTTTACTTTTAGTTGCTTTATTATCTCACAATCATGCTCAGTGGCACTATTAGCAGGCGCGGGGGTTTCTTCTAATTTTACACGTCTTTCTTTATCCAAAATTTCTTCGATCACTACCTTCACTTTTTCTGCTTTCTGATTAGTTAGTCTTTTCTTTTTGATTGGAGATTCTTCAGCGACTCTTCTGATCCAGATTTAAAATTGGGTGAATCAAAGATAGTTGATGGTCTGAAAAAAATATTCACAAATATGTAGGTACCTAAATCTAAATAAATATGTGGACCATTTTTTTACAGTAAATATTTTTTAAAAATTTTTGGTTGTGGATGTTAGCCGATCTGCTATCTGGTATAGATCCCAAAAATCCAATTTTTATAAATTTTGTCTGTTTGTCCGTTTGTTTATTTGTTTGTTTGTCTATGCCAGCATCACGCAAAAACTACTGAATTTAATGGGATTTAACTAATAAATTACTTAATTATTAAAGGTAATTACCTTTTCAACGAGCTATATCTTATCAATCTGCGATAAGTGGTCCTTAAGATATTCTAATTTTTGTGAAGCTGTGTTGGACCAAAATTTATCAGTTTTTCGATTTTTGAAAATTAATAAAAAAAACTACCGATCAGAAAAAAAAAATATTTTGGATTTTTCATCCCACCCATATAGAGAATAAGTGTACCAAATTTTATAAAAATCGGTTAGACACGAATGCGATTTTCTGAAATCTGATTGTTCTTTTATTAAAATATTATTCTCTCCAAGATGTTTCATGATTCCGGGCAGGGTATTAATTGATCTAAATTCTGTACAGTTATTTGTATTTTGCACCTTTTCTGTAGGGACTACTGTAGCTTCTTTCCAGCTCTTTGGGAAGGCGCCATACTCTAATGCGGTAATAATTAGATTTAATAAATGGTCGCCAACTACTTCAAACGTTAATTTTAATTATTTAATTTTATGCCATCTTCACCACAATTATTTTTCTTTAAACTAGGTAGGTTCTCTTAGGATCTTAAGAAGTTTTCCTCTATTCACAATGCACAATTTTGTCTTCTCTCTCTACTTTTTGAAGAGAAATAGACAGAAATAGAAATAAAAGATTATGTATGCATTAGGCATTATGCATTAAAACTTGAGTAACTGTAGATAGTAATAATACAGATTTTATGCCTAGTGAATTAAGATCATTTTTTTTGCAACAAGTTGATTACACATTCTGATATTGACAATGCTATCAGAAAAATAAAATGTAACAGGTCTATTAAAAGGATGTCGTGAATAATTAGTATATCCCTTATATATATATTATTCAATTCAATTACTATTGTCAACGCGATCTCAAAAATTTTTGAAGTTATAATTTTTAATATGATTTTTGACGAGGTTTCCAGTAAATAGTCTTTTACACAGTATGGTTTCTTACCAAAAAGTTCAACTTTAACAAATCTTATTACTTTTTCACAATATATACATGAGGCTTTAAATAGGAAATCACAAGTGGATGTCATCTACACTGACTTAGAAAAGGCTTTTGATAAAGTCAGTTACAATGTAATAATAGATGGACTGAATCAAATGGAAGTTTCTGACTTTTTAATAAAATTAATTCAATCTTACTTAGGATACGGATTAAACAAAAGATATCAATATGTAGAAGTGGAAGGTAGTAAATCTGTATTATATACGAGTACATCTGGAGTTCCCCAGGGCTCAAATTTGGGCCCTCTTCTCTTCTTGATATCTTTTGACAGGATATTGAAAAAAGTTAAAAATGTCAAATCTTTAGCTTTTGCTGACGATTTCAAACTTTATTTAGAAATTGTATCATTGGAGGATAGCCGTATACTCCAAAATGAACTTTCTGTGATATCTAATTATTGTAAAGAAAATAGTTTTAATGTTCCTGTATGTCTTTTTAACGATGTTTTTAAATAATTTTTTCGTAAATACTTGGTGAAAACTGGCCGAAATGGCTTAATTTTTAGACAAGAATAATTAGATTTTTTCAATATTACTATTTTCCGCTATTTTTCTTTAATTTTGGGTAAAAAGCGGAGAGAAACCTTTTTTTGCACCCGTGATAAAAAAAATGTTTTTTTTTTACATCAGCAACCAAAAAAGCCATGCTTTAGTTATCTGCAGACAGTTACTAAAATCATGTTTTTGATGAAGGTATAAAAAATATTTTTTAAACTGATAAGTGACTAAAATTCACTGATTTTACTATAGAAAGCTAAAGTTTTCAAAAATAAATTTTTGCACATATTTTAAAAGAATACGAAATTAAATATTTCCGCATTTAAAGAGAGATTCGGTCGACGCGATTTTTAAACAGTATTGTAAATTCACTAAACCCAAATTGTTTTCTTTTTTGATATATTTATTTACAAGATGAGCGGGCACTTACTTTTTTAGGGTTTTTTGAAATTAAACTAATGTAGTTTTAAACCCTAAATTTAAGGCAATAACCAAAAAACATATTTTTTGTTCCTGCCTAGACCACCTATTCAATATCAGTGCACATAACTGTTGTATTGCGTTGTAAGTCAGAGTTCAAAGCAATTAGGCGTAATAGTATAGGCGCGTTTCTGCCAGCTTAACATAGTTATACTATTTGTTACATTGTTCTCTTTTTTTTTTAAATGCATTCATCTAAGAAAGACCCTTCGACCGCGCATACCTGTCAGCTGGAACTATCTGAAGAAGATAATTGTCGCTGAAAGATATGCTGGGTCGACGAGTCCACAGGCGGGTATTTTCCTGGTATGATATAGTATGGTGGATCTCTCTCAGACGAATGCATTTAAGAAAAAGAGAACAATAGTAACTAATATCTCTCAGAAATGCATCTTAAGAGTTTTAAAACTACTGCGTTCGTTTATTTGCTCAAGCTATCGACCGTGTGGAGCTTGAGCAGCGGTCAGCTGATCATCTAGTTCACCGAGCTTCAAATAAAAAACGAAGTGCTTTTAAAGCTACCGGAGCCATCATTTAAATTTTTTAAATAAGCGCCTTTTCTTTAAATGTCCTTTTTTGTTCTTATGTGCTTATGATTTTGCCAAAGCCTTTCCTCCCATGAAGAGGTCCCCATTATTGATGAAAATGGGAAAAACCAATGATAGCTAGAGTTTTGAAGGATGAAATAATATAAAGTGGGGTTAGAATTTTTACAAGCTCGCTGCGCTCGTTAGACAAACTTGAGGTGAAGAGAGTAGCTTAATTTGCTTTCTCGATAAATAAACGAATCCAAAAAAGAGATTTCCTCGATTTTAAAGGAACGAACGAAATTAATCACAATGACAATACCCTAAAACGTGCATCTGAACAAAAAGACTAGAATTATTTTTTATGAGTCATTGTCTTTCTCAGGTCATATTATTACTAAAATCGACAGTGCTCAAAAAATTGCAGGTTTTATTTAAAGAAACAGTAAAAATTTTAGTGTAGATGTAGGCCTTCACTTGTTTGATAGCCTGGTTTTGCCAATAATAGAGTATGGAAGTATATGGGCTCCGCAGTATAATATTTGGATCAATATATTGGAAGGTTTTTCGTAAATATGGCATTTACCCACAGCGTGGTTGTGACGATGACTATTTGCTGGCCGTTTTTAACAGACTTTCTTTAAATAAAAGAAGAACCAAAATGTATTTATGTACAATGTTTAAGAATCTCAAAAATAGCAACATTCTTGAACAATTACCCTTTGCAGTTTTTTTTTCCGATATTCTCTTGGACGAAGAAGGCCAAGACGTAGTCCTCAAAAGCTATGACCTGCCTTTACAAGTTCAAGGATTTTTTAACGTCATATGGATATGTAAAAGGCGTACGAAGAGAAAAATGTACTGGCTCAGAATACTCTTGCATAACAGTAGATGGGTATACCTCCTTAGTTGTCTACCAATATCAGGTGAGAACATCAATCGTCAACAATCGTCTCGTTAACCGTATAGAAGCAATCAGAAGACCTTCTGCTCCATTACCAAGTGAGCAAGATGAAACTGTACACAAACTCTACTCAGAAATTGCAAACAGCAACAAGTATAGACCTGAATTGCAAAATATCGAAATGGAATTGACGGAAGAAATGCCATCCGAAACACAAAACATTGAGGAGTTTAGTTCCACACAGAATAGTTAACATCAAAACAAAAAAGAAAGAACCCTGGTATTCTAAAGGCCTGCATACATCAGCTACAAATATGCATTCACTTCACTATATAAAAAAATTTGCAGGTAGTAATGAACATTTCTTAAGATATTATAACAATTACAGAAGTAGTATAAAAGAACCCTAAAACTCGCAAAACGAACTTACTACTTCAATAAAATTAATCGATCAGCTAACAAAAGTAAAGAATGATGGAAGATTGTAAATAAATTAAGTCATCAATCTTACATACAATAGCTATTAACTCAACTGAAGATCCCCTAGACTATTTGAATCATATTTCTGTGCCTGATAAATTTGCCTTGTATAAAACGTCTTCTGTAGAAATAAGAAACATATTTAAAAAGTTAAAAAAATAAAAGTGCTTCTGGGTGGGACAAAATCGCTCTAAAAATTTTTTAGGCTCTTCATGATCAAGTTCTAGATACATTGGCTCAAACAATTAATAATTCGTTTATAACGGGACATTTTCCTGCGGTTCTTAAAAAAGCAGTTATCTTGCCGTTGTTCAAAGGAGGTAATTATGATCTTCCATCAAACTTTAGACCTATTGCCCTACTACCCACTTTAAGCAAAATTAGAGAAAAACTAGTACAGATAAGGTTAACTGGATTTCTAACTGAGAGGAACCTCTTAAATGCATCTCAATTTGGTTTTGAGGAAAAAAAAGCAGCATTTTTTAGAGAACTTATATCTCCAGCTCAATTCAGGAGATAAGGCGTCGGCAGTATTCTGTGATCTATCTAAAGCTGTGTGGATCACATAATACCGCGGAGAAAGCTTGAGATCTATGGTACTAGAGGGGTGGCTTTGGAGTGGTGTAGGTCTTACTTATCAGAAAGAACCCAGTCTGTTAACTTTAATAATGAGAAATCTTCATCACTGCCAATAAACACAGGAGTACCGCAGGGCTCAATATTAGGACTTCTTTTATTCTTCATTTTTATTAATGATTTCTCAAATCTCCCAATACAAGGAATGATCACGGCGTTTGCGGATGATCAAACTGTCCTATGGCATAATCAGATGTAGAAAGACTTTCAAGAATTGTGAGATGTAGAGCTCATAAAGGAATGGTGTGATGCGAATAAGCTTACTTTTAATATCACAAAAACAAATATTTTAAATTTTAAATGCGAACTTAGCAATATTTAGCTTGAAAATTAAAATCTGTGTAATCCTGAGGCAAGCAAATTTCTTGGGTTAACCATCAATAAAAACCTTAAATTTGAAGAACATATTCATCAAAAAACTATCTCCAAGTTGCTTTGCACTAAAAGTCATTTCTGACAATCTTGGTTTTAATATGGCCAAAAATGCATATTTTTCTCTTATTCAGTCCCATTTATCTTACGGAGTTTTTGGGGCTCTTGTACAAACTTCGTATTTAAAAGTGTGTACTCGAAAAAAGGGTTTTGAGAAATGTGTGCAAAGTTAGTAGAAGGACGACATTTAGACCACTTTTCCTGCAACACTGTGTTGTATTTATATTTTAGAGGTTTGTTTACCTCACTTCGCCCTAGAACAATGCAGCTACTTATTCCTTACTCCACTTCAATTCGCAACTACTACTACTACTACTACTACTACTACTACTACTACTACTACTACTACTAGAGAAGACACGCACATCGAATTCCTATGCCAAGCAAGAGACAGCAACATTATTCCGGTTGCGTTTCGTCTTAAGGCATCATTTCCAGGACAAAGACTTCAGCGGATTCTAGATGACGCCAGTAAAGCGCTTATACGGTCCCAAATCAGCTTTCGTCACTGGAACAAGTCCTTACTGACAGAAGAACTGGGACAACGGCTTCACGAGATTCGAGAAAATACTGTGGAGGAAGATTATCAGCCGATTATGGATAAAATCACAAGAACCTGCTACCATCTACGACAGACCTGGCAAGCGAAGCATCAAAGGAAATTCGCCCATCAACAGCCACAAAGCCAATCGTCCACCGACGCTATAAGAACCATCGTTAATGGGTCAAACACGACATTGACACCCATAGAAGAAAACTTACTTGCCAAAGGACTTAACTTTTCCATCGCTCCTAAGAAGATACTGACCATCGATATCATCACCGCCATAGAAGGTCATCCTCACGACAAGACGCCGACGAGTTCAGACATCACGTAAGGACCATTATTGACAAACCTATTAAACATACCTCTAATATAAGCAAAACAGAGGAAATCACGTTGAAGAATCTTCAAAAGGACAAATCAGTTAAAATCTTACCGGCAGACAAGGGCAATGCAACAGTGATTTTGGACACGGAAACCTATGAGCAGAAAGTTGAAGAGGTACTTGCTAAAGGAAACTATAACCTACTCCCAAAAGATCCGACGCTCGAAAGTAAGGTTTATAGAATCTTGAAAAAGTATTTCAGATATATTCCGGACGAATACAAGGTCTCAACTTACACCAGATTATAGCAAGCCTCCTCATCTATACGGACTTCTCAAAATTCACAAAGATGCAATGCCCTTACGCCCAATTACAAGTTCCAAAAATTCTCCAACAAGCAATCTCTCTAAATTCCTTTTGAAAATTATTCAACCTCTTGCAGGCAAGACCGCTTCATTTGTAGAAAATTCCAACTATTTTGTTAATATTCTTAAATCTTTTGTTTTAGGAGCTGAGGATAGAGTTGTCAGTTTTGATGTCGAAAGTCTATACACCAATGTCCCAATAAAGGGATCGCTAGATATTATCAAAAAGATACTGGTTGATGACGATCCCTTTATGAACGTACCAGCCTACCGCTGGAGGGAGTGATGGAGTTGTTGGAGTGCTGCCTACATAACTCGTATTTTCAAGTGAAAGATAGGTCTTATGCTCAGGATGACGGTCTTACATGGAGTGTTTCGAATCACACGCGATTGATACCGCAACATATAAACCTAAGCTCTGGCTGAGATATGTTGATACTTGTATTGTTTGGACCGGGAATGACCAAAAACTTTCAGAATTTCTTCACCACCTAAATAACATAAGACCCACCATTAAATTCACAATAGAGTTGGAGCAAAATTGTCAAATTCCTTTTTTTCAAATGAGTAGAAAGCGACATCAGAACAACAGTCTATCGTAAACCCACTCACACAGGACAATATCTAAATCAAGGTTCAAATCATTCTGCTACAACCAAACGAGGCATAATCAGAACTTTGTATAACAGAGCCGTTCAAATTTTTAACAATTCTCATAATTTGGAAATCGAAATTAGAAACATTAAGAAGGATCTGCAGCAGAATGGTTACTTAAACTCATAACAGATACTATTTATAAATTTCAACAAACAGGACAGAGATTACAAGACCAAAACCAGGCAAATGCATTCCTTACAATTCCATACGTTAAAGGAGTATCAGAGAAAATTCGAAGAGTAGCGAAAAACTTTAATATTAAAACAGCTTTTAAAACTAGTAATACAATTCGAAGCATTCTTAGTAAAACAAAACCAGAGAACAAACAAAATAAGGAATGCATTTACCAAGTTCCTTGTGAGTGTGGTGAATCATACATAGGCGAAACAAAAAGACCATGCATGGTCAAAACAACACCGAATGAAGTGGGCAGAAGCAAAGGTTTTGCACAAGGAGTCACACTGGAAGAAACGAAAATTCCTTGAAGCTGCCTTTATTGGGCAGAATCAGGGTATTTTCACTAAACCAAGTTATGAAATTCAAAATATTTGGAAGCCCCTCCTTGGGCGGAGCCAACTTCTTAAACTTCAAGGTTGAGTGATTTCTCACAGTATATGAGTACGTAGGAATTGATTGTAGTTTGCACCTGAAGACGATCAGAGATTGTACTGATCGAAACGCCGTGTATAAATAAAATATAGACAATGAAAGTCCGAAACACAGAGTTAATTTCAAATACATCATTGACTCAAACTTTCAAAATGAGCACTATTTTTAACAGTTGCGCACGAAGTTTAAAAGGTTTATGACATTGTTCATTGCTCATATTGTGCCACCCATAAACATTATGAAAGACTACATTTTAACACGGATTACCAAACAACTCGGTACTCTGTGATTTTAATAGCACCGTGCACAAGAAAGCTCTGCCCGAACGTAGTTTTCGGGTAGCCTCGGCAACCAAGAAGTGCGCCGTCTCATAACGGATGGGTAAAGCACAGAGTTATAGTTAAGTTATGTTATATTTGATGATGGTATCTACAAGGTGATCCGTGGGTAAAGTGCCTAAAATATGTAGTAGTCGTGCGTAATTTCGACTATATTAGGGATATTTTGTAACGCTTATTTGACACTTCGTAGTGGTTGTGCTAATTACTGCGTCTGCGTCATTCCGTTGTGGTAATTAACCACTACCACTGTCGTATGTTACGAATCCATTTCGTTGTGGTTGTGGTTATTTTTCTGGTTAATTTCAGAAAATTTTCAGACAATTAATTTTAAAAATAAAATATTAACAGGTTCCAACATATTTTGTAAAATAAAGCCCAATTTTGTGTTTTTTCTCATCTTTAAATTTTTTTACGAGGGACAGTTTCTAATGTGTTTCAAAAACTCTGGTAAAGTCGATGCGTGGTAGTTGTTCTTTAACAGTACCACAGCGGCTGTCAAAGTTGTCAAAATTTTAAGCGTTCTAAAATTTCCCTATTATCATTATATGTAGCTTATAGCGAATTCTTTTGATTGATAAAAAAGTGCACCAGTGAGAATAAAGTCTGTCATCTGTCGTGCACTGTTTTTTTTCTTTCAACTTAGTCAAGAAAAACGTGATATCTTGCTACTAAATCAAAAACAAAATAATAAAAGTGATACAAATTGAAACCTAGGTCAGTGTCTCAGATTCAACAGTATGTTTCAATATTCAAGTATTACGGCTCTCTTGGTATTTCCAGTTACAAAATCTTGATTTTGTTTGGTTGTTTGATGACTTCGTTCCCTTTAATTGATATGCCAGCTCTCGTTGATAGGTTCCAAGATAGTCTGGTGTATATAATTTTTTCTTCTTCTCTGTTTGTTTTTTCTATGTTTAATTCAACTTTACTTTATTTTTTAACCGTTGAATTAATGAATGAATCATTCTCTCATTCATACACAATAGGAACATCACAACTTAAGTAAAAAAAACTCATTTTAAAATATGTGATCTGTTTATTTTTATAGTTTGTTTTTTTTGTTATGTTTGTATTTAAACATTTCTTGAAAGAGCGGATACTTCTCAATAGGCACTGAAGATAATTTTTTTTGGGATCGAAACATCAAAATAAAAAATATATATATTTAACCTTTTATGCTGATGATGGTATCTACAAAACGAAACGTTGGATTAAAATTTCGAAAAGACCAGCAGGTTGCCACAGATATGTTTTTACAGAACTCAATTATCTCTTAAATTAAGGGAGATATCATTAATTGCTAATTCCGACCATTTTTCAACTTTCCCTTGTAGCTCAAAAACTACAACGGACATAATAAATGTGTTAATACTATTTTTTAAAGCTCAAAAAGTAAGAAAGTAATGCAAAAACCGCATGTCTCTATCTTCAGTAACAATGGAGTTTCCCGTTGAATCCCATCGAAAATGGGACACCCTGTACACAAAGAAATGAGCAGTTTATGTCAAAAATTAATGTTACACGCAAGTATCTATTCCCCCTTCCTTGCCGCGGAACTAGCTGAGAGCCGGTCATTGAAGAGAGGTCACACGTGGTCGGCTATCTGGAATCGGTGGAGCCCCAGTCGATTTATTTTCACAGCAAACTAGAATATTTATGTAGCAACGGCAACGTCGTCGACTAAATTAGCAGTGGATTGCAGACTTTCGCGCCAAACCATTTTCGTTTCCCCAGGCTCCATAAGCTTTATTTCTCTGTACCGTAGGTAGTTTCTCTGTGACATATTGATATAGATACTCAGCAAGGGGGTCCTTTGTAAGGTACAGTACAGGTTAGTTTTACAGTATTTCCCTTCGAAATTTACACACATTGATTGAGGTCAACTGTCAACGAGAATTTTCAGTCTGATGTTTAATTTTTTTTTCCCTTAAGACCATGGTTCGAAGAAATCAAATATATGGATAGGAGACACATCACCACCCTTATTAGAATGAGGAAAGGACATTGTCTTACAGCAAAACACCTACATAAAAAAGATAATAAAGAGTCTCCTCTATCTCTATGCAAATGTGGCCAGGTTGAGGATTTATGTCATATACTTTTGCCACATAAATATCAAACTCTGGGAGAATCAGGTGTGACCTGCCCTTTTTGAATAAAATATATATTAAGGGAGAATAAAAAAATAAATAAAAATTATAATAGAGTTCCTAAACAAAAACCAAATAAAACTGTAACAAAAAAAATACGAGTTTCGATCCCAAAAAAAAATTATCTTCAGTGCCTTTTTTTTCTGGTACAGCCCTGCCCCATTGTAATTTATTTGTTTTTGAGAGCATTTATACTTAATTACTATATAGTAGACCTGGACATCCAAGCTATATTATATGAACATACTGGGTGAACCGAAAAAAACCGGAAAATTTAATGATAAGGCAAATAAGCCTTTTGGAAACAAACATTCGATTTGCTGCCATATCCAAGGTGGCGGAGAAAATCAAATGCCTACCTTTTTAAAACCCTTTTTGTTAAAAGTATGTTGCCATTTTTTTTCTAAATAATTTGTTTTGTATGTATATAAATAAAAAAACAAGTCTGAAAAAAAGTGCGCATTTGGCGGCAAAGCGAATGTTTTTTTTTTTTCAGAAGTCTTATTTGTCGTATCAAAACAATTTTTCCGGTTTTTTTCGGTTCACCCGGTATGTTCATATAATATATCGTGGTTTTCTAGGTCTACTATATATAGTAGCTAAATATAAATGGTCTCAAAGACAAATAAATTAAAATGGGAGTGAACCGTACCAGAAAAAATAATGCACTGAAGATGATTTTTTTCGGCATCGAAATTATAAAATAAAAAAAATGATATTTTATTATCAAACAAACTTAAAAATTTTGTTCCATATTTAACTTTTGATCCTGATGATGGTATCTACGAAACGAAACGTCGAATTAAAATTTCCTTTGTAGTTCAAAAACTACAAGGGAAAAAACAATACCATTGTTTAATGCTAAAAAAACCGCATGTCTCTATCTTCAATAACAACGGAGTTTCCCATTGCATCCCATCGAAAATGGGACACCCTGTACACTGCTAAATAAAACCATACTGAAAAATATTTAGTTTTGACCTCTACAAAAGGTAGGCATGTGACAAAATTTAAACAAAGTTAAAAAAAATATGAAAAAAAAAATAAAAAAAAAACTTGTCGATTCACAATACATACAATACGTTCCTCAGATTTTTGGAAAAGCGGGCATTATTGATGTGTTACTTTAATTATTGATGATGGCTAAGGTTTTGTGAGTGATTTTGTTAGCGGAGGGGTTCTATTTTACAAATCAAATTGATGCCGCTCTGGTCTTCTTTACCAACTGCAGGGTATTCAAGATGGCGGTCATATTTAAACAACAAAATACTCGATAAACTATTAACGAAAAAATAAAACAAAATATAGGTAGGTATATGATATATTTTAGGGGTTTTTGGCTCTCCTGAATCCATTTTTATGACCCTTAAAAAATATTAGGGGTAACATAAGGGTTCTAGGGAAAGTTTTAAAATTAAACATTTTTAAAAACAGACATATGACCAATGGACTAGGTATATGTAAGTCTTTTTATAGGAGGTTCTTTTTGAGGAGTTCACTTTATGAATCTGATTGATGACACTTTGGCACCCCTGAAAAACTCAAAGTATTCAAAATGGCGGAGAATCAGGAACCAAAAACTTAAAAAAGAAACTAAATGAAATATTTGTAGACATATATTATATTGGGCCTACTAATGTCAATTTTCTTGTCAATTTTTTTTTGTGGTAATATACCTAAGAGGCAAATTTTTGGGAAAAAAGTGTGTAAAAAATAAAAACACACCCTGTATGTATGACATCTATTGAAGACCTTTTATCAATCTTCAAGACTACAAATATTACGTATTTCAATAAAAATTAAATAAGCAACCCTCGATTTATAGTATTGTGTTCAAGTTTTACGTAACTTTTTTTTTATTTTTTGATGAAGGTATTAAAATAGTAGTTTTTACAACTAGTTGCTCAAATTAGTTCACTAAACAGTATTTTTTGTAATACCTTCATTTAAAAAATTAAACACAAAATAGTACATTATTAATCTGGAGACTAAAGTGACACTTTTATCCCGAGGCTAAGTTTGTAGCCTGAGCGAAGCGAGGAATACAAAAGACATTAGTGGTTTAATATTATTCTATGCACCTTAGGATAGGAAAAAAGAAGAAAATACCACTTAACGGTACTCTATTTACAAAAAAATAACACTTAACATAATACAGCCGCTAAGTGTCTTTCAGCCAGTCCAATTTTTTCATCCATTTTCCACTGTCTAGATTTTTTCATTTTCTCCATTTTTCCAGCCGCTTTACCTTTTCTTTTGGCAGGAGGAAGAAAATTCACTTTAAATCCCCAAAATATAACTTTAATTCCTAAAAATATCGATTTAAAGTACAACTTTAATCCCTGAAAAGATATATTTAAAGCATCTTTTAAATCCCTAAAGTGCATAAAAGCATTTACTTACTTAATTAAATTAATTAATACTTACGAATAACAAAAATAATTTTTTGGACTCCTGAACAACAAAAAAACGTTTTGAATTGTTTTGTTCTTTGTGGACAGTGAGTAAAATGGTGCTGCGCTCGTTATTTAAACCAACGCAACGCTTGCAAGAAAAAAAATTATCCGCTTGTTGTAAAAACTGCTATTTAGGTAGGTTGAAAACTCTGTCTACAAATAACCAAACCAGGGCTTTTTTGGATACGGATGCAAATATGAATTGGTCAGAGGTGCAAAGAATATTTTTTTTTTAATTCTTTGGAAAAAAAAATTGAGGAATTTATTCTTTATTTTGTTAAAAAATTAAATGGCCTAAAGTAAAGATATTGTACAAAAATTTGAAAACGAAGTAGGCGGTGGCAAAGCAAATGCTCTTGTTTAGCGACATAAGCTGTCCTTGATTCGTTCTTTAAAAATACGCTTGTAAAAGAAACAATTTTAGTCAGTAGTAAACTAGTTGTAAAAACCGTTACATTCCTTAAAATGTTTTACAATATTTATAGGTACGGCGCCATATTTTTTCCACAAAATTGCAACAAAAAATATTTTTACTACCACGGTGCGGGAAACACCACTTTTCCGCACCCATTTTATTTCAAATTTGTCTTATTTCCAGATTTTTTTTATCGGCTTTTTTCTCTTCAGGTGATTGATTGATCCTAAATCATGTGTAAAAGTATATTTCTCGGCCTTGCCTGCTTGCCCAAACTCTGCTCCGCGCCGTCCGGTCAACTGCAGTCGCGTGTTGGAAAAAGAACTTTCCGCACTAGTTAGGACAATAGCAATTTTATTATGAATTTATCCAATTGATAACTAAAATATTTGAGACATTGTACCTCGTGAGAGGGTAAGTTATTTCTGGGTAAATCTTGGGTTCCTAGCTGACCGAAACTAATTATCCATTTTTGGAAATAAAATTTTTCTCACTGAAATTGAAAGTCGTCAGTCCAAGATTGTAATTTACGTGGCGCGGCACGCAGCTGAAGAGAATGAGAGAATCGTCGAACCCACGATATAATAACGTGGTCGAGCCGAGGCGGCAACAGAGCACGTTGGATTTAAAATAAAAGTTTAAATTTAATATAATTTTGCATGCAGCACTTCAGTAGTAAAATAACACAGCATTATTCGTCTGTTCCGAAGTTAGTTTCTCTGTGGTTATATATTATTTTTGTAGCCCACAATTTATTTTATCTTGGCAAATTAAGTAATGGGAAATCATCGAACTTGGGTGATTTTTATAAAATTACTGATTAGAATCGAACTGCATCATACAAAAAAAACCTGATGGTCTAATAATGCATTAGTTCGAATGCTTTGTTTATAGCTAGTCAGTTTTAAGAAAGAGTAGCTTTATACAAACCAAGTAGATTCTAATATGGTTCTGCTTACCCAAGAAGACACCAATGTAAGTTTTTTAAACTTTATAATATATGGGGTCTAGACGAGGGTCTAGAACGTTTCGACGCCAGAAGTTTGATATCTGCTTTGGATACAAACTTTACTTATATATTTATTTAGAAATCCGTGGAAAAATCAAACCCTACCCAATCTCACCCTAACCTACAAAACCTAACCCCACTATTTATTTTAGTAAACCTTACCTACCAAAACAAAGAAAAATTAAGCGAACCCTTACCAACCCGGTGATGTGTGATGTTTGTGGCGTTTTTAACTTAAAGAAGCTAGTTCTGCAACGATTTATTTTCAACTTAAAGGACTACTTAGTTTTGAACTGACTCGATCTTTCTCTGTTGATTTCAATAGAAAAGAAGGAGAAGCTACAAAAATTCGGCGTTGGAGGAAATTTTCCCAGTACATACATTAAGTTGCCTTAACATTGTATTGTGTGTCATCTGTATTTTGTGTTAGGTTAGTTAAAATTAATAACTTATGTCACACCAAGAGGGAGAGAGGGTAGAAGGTATGCAGATCGGTGACAAAATGTGACAAGGGGAGTGTCGGGTTGCGTGACCTTACATTTTTTTTAACGCAAGATTCATTTCTGAACCAAGAAAATTTACATTTTGATAGAGGCTCTTCTACTACTATTATAGTCCTTAAAATATAAATAATAATAAAAGTGTCATATAACTAATCATTTAACTTTAAAAAAACAACCTAGTTATATTATGCAGCAGTCATTAAAATTTCTTTAAATGAGAGTTTTTCGTATGTGTTTTGTTTGTATTTTAGTATAATTATTGGATGGATATCCCGCAAGGAACACTTAAAGCCGTTGTGGTTTCAAATCTATTCACGAAGTTAATATTAAAATATTTTGTGTGATTGTATATAAAAGTAGATGGTTAAAATTAATATACTGTATAAATTAAAGACAGGATTTTATAGTGTTGATGTTGAACTTTGTTAAAGACAAATTCAAAATAGTTAGGAATTTCGAAATGCGCATGCGCAGTCAATATAAAAACTACTACGGTGAGTCGGCCTTTAGTTTATGGTTTGAGGACATTACATACAAACTTGCAGGTCACAGAACGCATAGCATAGCAGCTTAAACATACAATCATTAACTTGAATGTTGCCATATCATGTTGAACATATGTTGTAATTATTTCATATTAGCTTGCTATGCATTAAAAAAAAAGTTAAAACTTGGACAAGTTTTAAACTATATCTATGACATCAAATTCATAAAACAATATAAATAACAATATCTTACTTTAGCAGTCAATGCTTCATTCGGATGAAATATCGCTTTTGCTCCAAAGTTCAAAATGGTATCCATTAAAATACAATAATAATGATCCATAATTACTCTTAGAATATTTAAGACATATTGATGAGCGAGTTTGTCTAAATACCATTTTTTGTCATTGAACTTATTTTAGCTTTCCAATAACAACTTTCAAATATTTTTTCGGGTCCCCTAAAAATACAGGGTGACAATTTGAAAACCGGTTCAAGTTTAAAACAAATTACTTTGTCCAAAAGCATGAGTGTGGGCTGGGCATTTCATGAAGTTTACCATTTATTTTTAAAATTGGGATTTTAAGTTTCAAATTCAAATTAAAAATGTTTATTGTCTAACAGGAAAGACAAATCCTAATACAAGATAATTAATAACAAAGATAAATAGATTTATAAGTAAAAAAATCAAGTAAAAAAAGAAAAAAATAAAGTAAAAAGTAGGTACCCACAGTAAATAAACTTACATAGAGATTAATCAGATTAAATTCTGATAGGAATAGCAAATGCAATTAACAGTTAACAATCAACAATTGGTGCCAAATGTAGATAAAATAAAACAAAATCAACAGTGGAAAATTAGAAACCAAACATATACCTAAATTACTGTATCTAAAGTAAAGTTACATTGAGAGCAATATGATGTGCAAGTTAAAAGAAATAATAATAAATGTAAAATACATAGATACCTATTAATTAAATTAAATAATCAAAAGTTTATATTTAAGATACCTAGTAATTAAATGAAATAATTAAAAGTTTACATTTTAAATAATCAGGCATCAAAAATTAAAAATTAGTGGCTTAATGATTTTTTAAAACGTTGCCACAGATCCCTTAAAAAGATCGATGTTTTGCACATTTGACAAGTTTCGTTAATGGTATTTGATGTTGTGTAATAGCTGTTCGATAATATTGTTTTTTTTTATTTCAGCAATGTCCGGTATGCAAAATACATCCTGGTGATGCAGAAGACTTTGAGAACCACAAAAACTCAGAGATACACAGGTTTAACTGGGCCGTGAATGAGTATAACAAAAGAAGGTAAGATATTTGTTTTAATCCTAAAAAACTTTTTTTAATTAATGCCAGTGCACGTTAATTTTCTAAAACAAAAGTTTGAAGCGAAAGTAAAAAAATAACTTTGAAAAATTTTAGCTAAATTCATTAAACATTAAAAAATTAATCTTATCCAAAGCTTCTTCATTTAAGAGCATAAAATTACTTTTGATTACTATTACTTATTCATGTAAAATAATGTAGCAAGTGCTAATTCAATTTTTGAACACATATTCCTGGAAAAATATGAAAATACTTCTTTATACCTCTTTTTTTCATACTTTTTCGACTTCATAATTTAATTTAATAAAATTTACAACAAATTAAATAAGCCAACATTTATATGCAATAAAATTTCCAGTGGATTAGTGTATATCTTAGGTACACAACAGCAGTAATGTAACTTGCCGCATTTTTTGAAATTGAATAATTTTTTTAACCATTCTTCTAGAACTTTTTACATAGCCATCTTGAGAAATACATGTCAAAATCTAAATGTCAAATATAGGCATGCAAATATTAGTTTTTTTATTTATCCTGTAAAAAAATATTTTTTTGCCCTTTGCTAATTATGTAGGAATATTTAATATGTGTGTGTGAGCGTGTCTGATATATTGTTTTTATGTTGAGATTGTAATCATTGATCTCTGGATTAAATTGGATTGCGAGTACATTCATGTTATTTTTTGCTTCTGATATGGACGAAAGCAAATAAAACGTTTTAAGACATTGCCGTCGCGTTTATACCAAAAGTAAAACATAACCTGTGTGTACCTACTTACAAACAAATGAAATACGGAGGTCAGTTATTATATTCTTTTTTTTACAAGAAAAATAAAAAGCTAATATTTAAAAAACAATACATACTATTTTAGTTCTAATGAAGAATTTGACATCAGCGAACCCGATTTAGTGTAAAAAGAGATATTACATGTCTATATATATAACAAACAAATTTGGCATGTATTTCTTAGGATGGCGACCAAATTACATTTTTTTTTATCTTAACATTACCATTGATTATTGAAATAGTTATTTGCTTAGCGAATCATTAAATATGGAAAAGTTCTAGAATATTACCTATATGAGCTACATAGCTGTGTGGCACCTCGTTAAAAAGACAATTATTTTTCCTCTAACATGCACCTATTTATTAAAAATTATTTCTTCCTTATGTTTAAAACAATTATTCAATTTACTACTGTAGCTGTTTAGCTCTAGCTACAAAGCTACAAGTAAAAGCTAGTAAATTATGTACCAACTTTTATATTATTAAGTTATTTTCTTAAGTTAATAGTTTGTGAAAAACTCGTTTTCTTTTTAAATCATGCGTCAAATTTTTAAAAACTACCTTTAATTCGACAACGTTTTAAGGCCTTATCCGACAAAAAAACATAGACATCAGATCCGTATTGTCCTTTTTTAAAAAATTATTTTTGAATCCTATTTATATATTAAATATATAAAAAATTCACGTTTTAAAACACATTTTGGGGGCTGGCGAGTGGTCAAAAATTACTTTTTTTTTTGCAGTTCGCATATTTTAAAAAATTGCCACCCCTCCCTTAAAAAAGGGTGGGCGTCGGCTCTGCAGCATATGCCAGATCTCCACAATCACATTTCGAATTCTGATAATTTTTCTGAAAATTTTTATGTATGACTCATTATTCCATCACAAAATTGTAAGCGGCTCACGAAAATCAAATGTTTTAAAACTGACCGAACATGATCGAATACGAAAAAACGTTAAAAGTATTTAAATTAACGCCTATTTTTACTAAAAAAATCAACTGTCATCTTATAATTTTAAAAATGGGAAATTTGACATTGAATTATTATGTCTAGTATATTCGTTTTTTTAAATGCTTAAGATCATTAAAATCGGTTTAGTCTCGGTCAAATTATAGCCAAAGTAAATACTCCATTCTACTTAATTTAAACAATGCCAAAATTGGCAAAATACACCAAAAACAAAGACCCCTTGCATTATTAATTGTTTACCGATTTCTGCAAGTGATACATTTTGGTGCTTGGAAAAATTCAAAAGTGTGGTGGTGTGGATCAAAAATTGCTGTATTTTTAAATGCTATATTTTAAAATTGTCCACCATCTGGAATTTTTAAGAAATGTAATTTTTGACGTTTGACATACAAAATATAAAGCATATTCTTTCCAGCTTTTTTTAATCGGTCCATTGGTTTTAAAGTTATAAGTAATTCAACATGTTTTATTTTTTATGCCCCCGCCAAAAATGACATGAACAATCAACTAAACAATTTAAATTGTCCCTAGGCGGATCAGAGGTTTTGTTAAACAACTAAAAGTGTTCAAAATTGAAGCTGGTTTAAGTATGCTGGAAAAATATTTTCTCTTGGCGCGATACATAGTTTTATAATTTCATTGGTCTAAAAACAAAACGAACTCCATTATTCTCGAAAGTTACTTTAGCTGTCCAAAAATTAAAAAAGTAGCAAAAGACCTCGCAAAAAACACTCCTAAAAACCAAAACCTATTTTCTTTCTTTTTTGTCTCCGAAACCACTTTATATTCTGTGAATCACATATCACATTATTTTGCCATTTACCAGTATCTATTATGCGCTTTATTGATAACGAAACGATTAAATATTTTTAAAAAAATAAACAACGATAGAGATAATTACTTTTTCGACAATAACGTTTCCCTACTATTATCTTGATATTTTAATGACTTTAGATTTTGGTATTATTTAAAAGTAATAAATCAAACTTTATTTGAGTGGCGGTCGCACCTTCTTTTTAAGGGAGGCAGGTGTTGTGGGTTTTTGAGTCTCCAAGGGGAAATCTTCTGTTGGAATTTTTCCCGACCAACCTAAGTCTTGCACTGTATTCCCTTGGGGTTATTGTACTATCCGCCCTCCGACCCAAGGGATGAGTAGCACCTAACAGGGTCTAGCCCAACACAAACAGATTGTGTAACTTTCGGTACTTTATACCCAGGAGCTGCCAGACAAGACTGGTTTATCCTTGGGCGAAACGGGGATTCATCCTTATGACGTTAAGTACGTTGTTTTATTGCAACCGGCTAAGTTTAAAAGCTGTTAAATACAATGAGACTCATACGTACGTTTCAGCCATGTGCTTTCTGTTTTTTAGAGAATATATTCATTTCACTTTTGCTTGAGCACAGACAAAATAATATTTTTTACTGAATAAGCTAACTTTTGCTGATGTTATTCTAAACTAAACAAACTGAGGTAAATAAAAGAAAATATCTTTAAAACTAAATAAAGCTTAAGAGTCAATTTAAATCAAATCAACCAGAGGTTTGGCAGACCATTTTGATACATTTTTTTATACATTAATTTTTTTAAAAATTAATTCTTGAAAATCAAAACTATCATTTAAAAAAAAGAAGTTAAAAAACCTCCAAATCAGTTACTTCAACCGAAAAGAAACCAAAAAACAAAAGATCTTGGTTGGAAATAACGAAAATTCAAACTTGGATGAGCATCCTTCAAGGGACACACAAAGGACCAAAGCGAAAAGAGAAATGATTAAACGATGTTTCGCTCTGGGTAACCAGCGTGAGCTCATCAGTGGTTTCACTGGTCACCCTCTTTTGTTTTTTGGTTTCTTTTCGGTTGAAGTAACTGATTTGGAGGTTTCTTAACTTCTTTTTTTTTTTTGTTAAAATCAAAGTGTATGATGGTGTTTAATGATGTATGGGGAGGGTGACCAGTGAAACCACTGATGAGCTCACGCTGGTTACCCAGAGCGAAACATCGTTTAATCATTTCTCTTTTCGCTTTGGTCCTTTGTGTGTTCCTTGGGGGATGCTAATCCAAGTTTGAATTTTCGTTATTTCCACCCAAGATCTTTTGATCTTTTGTACATATGTAAACACGTACCTAAAAAAGAAATGAAAATATCTCGATAACTACTTAGACTAGACAGACAGTTATTAGAGCTCGTTTTAAAGGTATTTTAAATATCTTTTGAATGATGTACTTTTTGTTTAAAACAAAAATTGAAATAAAAAAAAAACGTTTTTTTTTAATTTTTGAAGAACAAAATTTTTTATTTAAAAAAAAATATTTTGTTTCTGGATAAAAAAATTTGAAAATAATTTTTCGAAAAAAATTAGGTTATCACATAATACTTTATCAAAATACCTATAAAACAAGATATTACTCGCTTTTTTACGGAATACAGTTATCAAGATATTACTCTTTTAGTGTACCTTCACATTTGGTTAAAATTGACTGTCTTTACAGGCATTTATAAAAATATGAATATCTTGAGAACCATACATACTACATATATAGCTGGTTAAGGTATTTCAAATGCCATTTTGATGAAGTATCACATGACCTAATTTTTTTTTAAATCAAGATTTTTAAAATATTTTTTTTTGTTGACCCATCAAGTCTCCATCTTGAAATTTTGTAAATATTTTGGCGAAATACCCAGAAACAAAATATATTTTTATAAAAAAAATAAAAAGTGCTGTTTTTCAAAAATTAAAAAAAAAAATTAATTGCAATTTTTTTTTAAGTTTAAGTAATTATCGAGATATTTTAATTTCTTTAAGTACATGTTTGAGCAAAATTGGTAGTTTTCAAGAATTAATTTAAAAAAAAACTAATGGTCAAAAAAATTTCAAATTTGTGATTTTTCATCCCCTTTCTGGATAGAATAAATGTACCAGAAATGATCGAAATTGGGGAGATGGTCTATCAAACCTCAAAAACCTTCAAAACGAAATTTGGCAAGAGACATAATTTGCCCAGCGTGGAGTTGGTTGAAATTAAATTCAATGTTTCAAAACAATTTTTACAATTTCATTTTTGCAACGTGACTCATGATATAACAAAATTTTAACAAAAATGTAAACTTCCAAAATTTGTTTCTGACTGCTTAAATTTAAATTGAATTTAAAAAGTTTAAACTCTTTGCTTAATTTGTTAAGATTGCATTAAAAAAAAACCTCTGTGTAAAATTAGCTGATACTCTTCGCCCTGGTTGTTTCTTAAATGGATCTGCAAACGTCGGTAATTTGGAGGACTTCGTGTCATGCAGCCTGGGAACGAGTGGACTTAGCAATTTTGTGTATCTAAAAAGAAAGACGTTTAAAAGAAGCTATAAAAACGTGATCGTAGGTTTGACAATCTAGAGACCGGCCCTGGTGGTCTAGTCTCTTAGTTGGTTAGCGACCCAATAATTTTTATTTGGAGTGATAGGTTGGATGGGGTCAAAAAAAAACACCCGAAATTCCTTGTTTCCAATGCCGACGTTTCGAATTTTTATAGAGTCATGCTTTTGGCGCTCGCTATAATGTCATTAATTAACAGCATTCAAAACGTAGCTTTGTTAGTACAACTTTTTGAAAATTTTTGCCTGCAGGCATTTATGACATTTCACCAACCCATATAGAACTAAGACTAGATCCCACCCCAATTCCGCGTCTCTTAACTCAACGAACGACGAAACAAAATTAGTTCAATGGAGCAAGATGGACGACTCCTTGATTATTTAAGGTAGAATCCTTTTACCACATGCTCCCCTGCTGCCGCTGCAAGCATGTTTCCAGAGTCCCGGCGAACTGCTTGTAGTAGGATACAAAATTCAAATCTATCGTATAAAGTTGCAGCAAAAAATCCTCTTTTAACGGAAGAGCAGAAACAGGCTCGAGTAATTTTTGCGGCCAATCATCTTTTAGAAGGGAATAATTTTTGGGAGAAAGTAGTCGGAGAATTTTGTTTTATCGTTCACCAAATTCAAGGTACGATCCAGAATACACACACAAAATCAAGAGAGCAGGACATTTTTCCGGCAACATGTGGGGATGGTTTAGTGCGAGAGGTATGGCTGTTTGCTGGAGAATAGAAGGTAGATTTACCAGTGAACGATACATCGAAATTCTTATGTAGCTGAAGTTCTGAACGTTCAGTGAATGACAAGGCCTCTCACATTAAGAGGCTTGATCAAAAATTTTCTAAAATACCTTAAAATGGCTCTCATAGTGGTTTCGTGCTATTGAAATGTAAATATTACTTGCTTAACTGCAAAATCAATTTACATATTTTGCTATTTATTTGTAGTGTATAAGGACACTAAATCTGCAGCATAAGTTTTAACCACTCGAGTTGCTACTAACGGCACATAACTCACCCAAACAATAAAACGCTAAATTTAATATAAAACTGTGATGCCCCTCCCAAAAACTGTTCGTGTTTCACCGGTTGCTAGGCCTAAGGTCACTAATATAGTGTTAATTTTAACCTCTAAAATGACTACGAAAAGTCAAGACACCCAAACAATAGAACGCTACATTCAACATATGAACGTGATGCCCCTCCCCAAAAATTGTTTTTCTTTCACTTTTTGCTACGCTAAGGTCACTAAATCTACAATATAAGTTTTATCTTTTGGAATTGCCATAAAGGGTGCAAACAAACAGTAAAACGCTAAATTCAGCATATGACTATGATGCCCTCTCCAAAAATTGTTTTTCTTTCACCGTTTGCTAGACCTAAGGCCACTAAATCTACAGTATAAGTTTTATCTTTCGGAATTGCTATTAAGGGCGCAAAATGCACCTAAACACTACAACGCTATATTCACCATATAACCATGAGGCCCCTCCCCAAAAATCGGTTTTATTTGGGGAGGGGCATCACGGTCATATGATGAATTTAGCGTTTTACTATTTGTGTGCGTTTTGCGACCTTAGTAGCAATTCCGGAAGATAAAACTTATACTGTAGAATTAGTGACCTTAGACCGAGCGAACGGTGAAAGAAAAACGATTTTTGGAGAGGGGCATCACGGTCATATGCTGAATTTAGCATTGTACCGTTTAGATGCGTTTTGCACCCTTAGTATCAATTCCGGAAGATAAAATTTATACCGTAGATTTAGTGACCTTAGATCTAGTAAACGGTGAACGAAAACTAGTTGCGTGCGTTTTGCCGCCTTGGTAGCAATTCCGGAATATAAAACTTATACTGTAGGATTAGTGACCTTAGAGAGGGGCCTCACGGTTATATGTTGAATTTAGCGTTGTACTGTTTAGGTGCGTTTTGCGCCCTTAGTAGCAATTCCGGAATACCGTAGAGTTAGTGACCTTAGATCTAGTAAATGGTGAAAGAAAAGTATTTTTGGGGAGGGGCATCACGGTCATATGATGAATTTGGCGTTTTACTGTTTGTGTGCCTTTGCGGCCTTAGTAGCCATTCCGAAAGATAAAACTTATACTGTAGGATTAGTGACCTTAGACCAAGCAAACGGTGAAAGAAAAACGATTTTTGGGGAGGGGCATCACGGTCATATGCTGAATTTAGCGTTTTACTATTTGTGTGCGTTTTGCGGCCTTAGTAGAAATTCCAGAAGATAAAACTTATAATGTATGATTAGTGACCTTATACCGAGCGAACGGTGAAAAAAAAACAATTTCTGGGGAGGAGCATCACAGTCATATGATGAATTTAGCGGTTTACTGTTTGTGTGAGTTTTGCGCCCTTAGTAGCCATTCCGGAAGATAAAACTTATACCGTAGATTTAGTGACCTTAGAACTAGTAAACGGTGAAAGAAAATAATTTTTGGGGAGGGCCATCACGGTCATATGATGAATTTAGCGTTATACTGTTTGTGTGCATTTTGCGGTGTTAGTAGCAATTCCGGAAGATAAAGCTTATACTGTAGGATTAGTGACCTTAGACCGAGAGGACGGTGAAATAAAACCGATTTTTGGGGAGGGGCCTCACGGTTGTATGGTGAATATAGCGTTGTACTGTTTAGGTGCATTTTGCGCCCTTAATAGCAATTCCGAAAGATAAAACTTATACTGTAGATTTAGTGGCCTTAGGTCTAGCAAACGGTGAAAGAAAAACAATTTTTGGAGAGGGCATCATGGTCATATGCTGAATTTAGCGTTTTACTGTTTGTTTGCACCCTTTATGGCAATTCCAAAAGGTAAAACTTATATTGTAGATTTAGTGACCTTAGCGTAGCAAAAAGTGAAAGAAAAACAATTTTTGGGGAGGGGCATCACGTTCATATGTTGAATATAGCGTTCTATTGTTTGGGTGTCTTGACTTTTTGTAGTCATTTTAGAGGTTAAAATTAACAGTATATTAGTGACCTTAGGCCTAGCAACCCGTGAAACACGAACAGTTTTTGGGTGGGGCATCACAGTTTTATATTAAATTTAGCGTTTTATTGTTTGGGTGAGTTATGCGCCGTTAGTAGCAACTCGAGTGGTTAAAACTTATGCTGCAGATTTAGTGTCCTTATACACTACAAATAAATAGCAAAATATGTAAATTGATTTTGCAGTTAAGCAAGTAATATTTATATTTCAATAGCACGAAACCACTATGAGAGCCATTTTAAGGTATTTTAGAAAAATTTTTAATCAAGCCTCTTAATGTGAGAGGCCTTGTCATTCACTGAACGTTCAGAACTTCAGCTACATAAATTCTTCGTATTATTATGTATTCATCTGTTCATCTGTTTCGGCCTTGCATGAAAATAATGAGTTCATCTACCAACAAGATAACTGCCCTGTGCACACGGCGAATGTAGTGAACACTTGGTTTCGAGAGAAGAATATTGAAACTCTACCTTGGCCATCTCGGATTTAAATCCCATGGAAAATATTTGGGGACGGATTGTGAAGATAATTTTTATCAGCGAAATTGGTTCCCCAGAAATTGAGACGAGTTGAATGAAGCCATTGAAAGAGCCGTAAATATCATCAGCAATATTTTCAAAATTTAAGTTTTTCAATGCCGACTTGTCTGCAGCTTGTTTTAGACAAGAACGGCGGGCCCATTAGGTATTAAAATTAGGTATTAAAATAATTTTTAGTTATTTGCAAAAAAGTTCAGTTTTTTTATCGCCTTTTATTGTATTCTTGATTTTTCTGTGTGGTATTGTTTTTGTTACAGCGCTTTGCCCAGCGTGGTAATGTATTTTTATTAACTCCAAAATGGTTCGCCGCTCTTCTTATAGACCAGTTATTTTTCGTAACTCAAGTTATAAGTTGAATTTTGCAACTCTATTAGATCCTAACATAGGATTTTAAGGAATTTTGAATAAATGACTCTAAAAACTCTCCTTTGATTTATTTACTATTATGACAAACACAAGTGTCAAATGTATCAAGGTAAATAACGAGAGGTTAATAATAATTATAATAATAACTAACAAATGACTAACAATGTAAATTTTCATTAATATAGGGTGTTATATTTACCCATATTTCAATTCCGTGTCCTAATTTTTTTTCGCCAGGAGTGTAATTTAATGACATTTCACGGCCGTGTATCGTACAACGTTTTATTTCATACTGTAAGTGGGAAATCCATTATTTTATAATTTTTTTTAGTTACTTTACCGGACTAGTGATGTATCATTTCCCAGACTGAAATATCGATTTCAGTCCGGGAAAATTACTTTCTCGGACTAGTGATGTAATGTATTATTTCCAGGACTGAAACCGATAACGTAATTAGTCCGTTAGTTTTTTTAAAAAACTTGAAAAATGTGTAACTTTTATGAAAGTCCCAGGGTTGTTTGCAACTATGTTGAGAGCCCCACGGACCCATTTTCTATATTTTTAATACGTTAACGCATATGTTTGGGATTTTGCAAATATCTCCTGTACTATTTACTTTTGACATATAAAAAGTATGTCATTCTAAAGAGGACATATTGCCCTGTCCAGGAAAGTATATATAAGTTTAACAGGTTAATTATTGTGGCACCAGTGGCGTTCGTAATTTAAAAAAAGACAATTTTCTTTTTTTTTTGCACATTACATTTTTTTTTATTTTTACATTTTTTTAAAATCGGGTAGCGTGCGGGGTAACCCAAAATAACTTAAAAACATCTCGAACCTTTGTTCTGTCTAAAAATGTAAAAGTTTTAAAAATCAGATTAAAACTAAAAGCACAAGCTAAGTTTAAATTAATTTTAGTTGTGAAAATTTGCTCTTTTTAGTTTTGGCATAAACTTGTCATTTTTGCTGGGAAATGTAGAAAGATAATTTTTTTCTGCTTTTTCATTTTCATTTATACAAAAGACACTTACCTTTGTTCTTGAATGTACTACTAGTCTATATATGATGGAAATTTAGAGTTTGCGAGACGCTCAAACGTAAATAATTGGATTCTGTAAAATATGATGTTTTTTCTTAGATTTTGAATTTAAGACATTCCTTATCAATATGAGTAGAAGATCTAGACTGATTTTGATCTGACCTACCTCATTTTGTTTTGTCATCTTTTTTCTTTATTTTAAGACCTTCTGGGTTAAAATCGTTCGTTTACAATTTTTGCTATATGACTTAGTATAGCCTTGCAGAACGATTTACTGGATTTTTACGGGTGAAAGATGTGTGTGGTCACCGAAAAATATATTCTATTGCCGAAATATACAGTTTTTTGTTTATGGAATTTACCCAAAATAAAATTATATATATTACAAAAATCAACCCCCCCGTCCCATGTTTTCGACGTTACGTAATGATTTTCAGCAAGTTTTTGCATATCTGTGTATGCCTACATATTATTACACACTATTTAACAAAGTAAATTTTACAGTCGTACCCTCCCCCTTACAGTCGTACTTCTCTCTCTCCACTACGCTCGGTTTTTGACATATGACAGTTTTACGATTAATTACGGGCACATGACTGTTTTCCGATTAATTACATTTTTATGCATATTAAATATTATAATGCACCGAAAAATATATTCTTTTGTCAAAATATACAGTTTTCTTTTTATGGAATTTAACCAAAATAAAATGGTAAATGAAAAAAAGTAACCCCCCCCCCTCCCTCGTTCTCGCCGTTACTTACTAATGATTTTCAGAAAAATTTTGTACATTTGTGTATACATACATATTATTACACATTATTTAACAAAATAAATTTTACAGTCATACCCCCTTCCTTACAGCCGTATTTAGCCTCTTCACTGCGCTCGGTTTTTGGCACATGATAGTTTTACGATTAATTACATTATAAGGAATTCTTATGTAGTTACAAGTAAGTTATTACACCTGTCCTGGCCTCTCGCTCATTTTTTTTACATTTTGCAATTCAGATGTACTTAAGTAAAAGACATATTTATTATCACTCGCACACCGAAAAACTTTGCAGGGTGCACCTTATAGTTGTGTTATACTATACTGTTATACTAAGGTAATACCCGGTGTTTATGTATAATAATTAAAGTCAAAAAGTTGTGATCAACCCCACAGTTATAATAGTATATTTATAATGTCGTTGTAAAAAAATAACAATTACAATTTGGTATTGATCTTACTATGACAACAAACTTTTTTTAATACTTTTATGAAAAATACGATTTTAATCACTTTCATCAAATAATAAAAACAAATGCAGAGATGTTTTGCATACCTTTATCAAAAACATGATTTTAGTAACTGTCTGCAGTTAACTAAAGCATAGCTTTTTTGGTTACCAAATGCAATTGTTTTTTGGCCACGTGTGCAAAAAAAATTGTATCCGTTTTTTACCCAAAATTAAGGCGAAATAGTAATATAGAAAAAAATCTAATTATTCTTGCCTAAAAATTAAGCCACTTCCTTCAGTTTTCTTTAAGTATTTAAAATATGAATTACCAATGTTTCCTCTATTTTTATTTGATTTAAATGGATCGCTGCGTCAGAACACCAAAGTTTTGGCAAAATGTCTTAAAAAAGACACTGAATATCACGATGAATATGAAGTGTGAAGTATAAAGAAATAATTAGCATTTGTATTTGTTGTTAAATAATAATAATAAGTAAATATTAAAAGTAAAGTTTATTGTCATAGTAAGATTAATACTAAATTGTAATTGTTATTTTTTTACAACAACATTATAAATATACTATTATAACTGTGGAGTTGATATCAACTTTTTGATTTTAATTGTTACACTTAAACACTGGGTATTACCTCAGTATAACAGTATAGTATAATACAACTATAGGGTGCACTCTGCAAAGTTTTTCGGTGTGCGAGTGATAAATGTGTCGTTTACTTAAGTACATCCGAATTGCAAAATGTAAAAAAAAAATGAGCCAGAGGCGTAGGGACAGGTGTAATAAGTTACTTGTAGCTAAATAGTAATTCGTTATAGTATAATTAATCGTAAAACTGTCATGTGCCAAAAACCGAGCGTAGTAAAGAGGGGAAGTACGACTGTATAGGGAGGGTACGACTGTAAAATTAATTGTATTAAATAATGTGTAATAATATGTACGTATACACAAATGTGCAAAACTTTGCTGAAAATCATTGAGCAACGGCGAGAACGAGGGAGAGGGGGGGGGTAATTTTTTTAATTTACAATTTTATTTTGGGTTAATTCCATAAACAAAAAACTGTATGTTTCGGAAATAGAATATATTTTTCGGTGTGCATTATAATAATTATAATGCAATAAAATGTAATTAATCGTAAAACTCTCATGTGCCTGTAATTCGTGGTAAAACTATCATGTGCCAAAAACCGAGCGTAGTGGACTGTAAGGGGGTGTACGACTGTAAAATTTATTTTGTTAAAAAATGTGTAATAAAATATGTACGGATACACAAATGTGCAAAAACTTGCTGAAAATCATTATGTAAGGGCGAGAACGAGGGAGGGGCGAGGGGTCATTTTTTTTTAATTTATAATTTTATTTTGGGCAATTTTCATAAAGACAAAACTGTAAATTTCGGCAATCGAATATATTTTTCGCTGACCAGACACATCTTTCACCCGTAAAAATCCAATAAATCGTGCTGCAAGGCTATACTAAAAGTCATATAGCAAAAATTGTAAACGAAGTATTTTAACCCGGAAGGTCTTAGAATAAAGAAAAAAGATGACAAAACAAAATGAGGTGGGTCAGTTCAAAATCAGCATAGATCTTCTACTCATATTGATAAGGAATGTCTCAAATCCAAAATCTAAGAAAAACCATCATTTTTTTCTGAATCCAATTATTTACGTTTGAGCGTCTCGCGTCTAAGTTTCCATCATATATAGACTAGTAGTACATCCAACAGCGACGGTCTGTGTCTTTTATATAAATGAAAAAGAAAAAGCGGAAAAAATTATCTTTCTGCATTTCCCAGCAAAAATGACATGTCCATGCCAAAAACTAAAAAAAAGCCAATTTTCACAACTAATACTAATTTAAACTCCACTTGTGCTTTTAGTTTTAATCTGATTTTTAAAACTTTTAAATTTTTAGAAAGAACAAAGTTTAAAAATGTTTTTAAATTATTTTGGGTTACCCCGCACTCTACCCATTTAAAAAAAAATGTAAAAATAAGAAAAAATTCAAAGTGCAAAAAAAAATTTAATTGTCTTTTTTTTTATTACGAACGCCACTGGTGCCACAATAATTAACCTGTTAAAATATTATTTATTTTCCTAGACAGGGCAATCCGTAAATAGTACAGGAGATATTTGCAAAATCCCAAACATATGCGTTAACATATTAAAAATATAGAAAATGAATCCGTGGGGCCCACAAGGGGGGCGCAGTCTTATAATATTTTGCACAAGTATTCCTTACCATAGTTGCAAACAACCCTGGGACTTTCATAAAAGTTACATATTTTTCAAGTTTAAAAAAAAAAACTAACGGACTAAATGGAGTATGCTACAATACAGTACGAAATAAAAATTGTTGTCTGCGGCACTGGAACATCATTTACTCCGCTTTTATATAAAGACGGTTTTAAATCAAATCGGTTTCTCCCAGTGTATATGATATATGACTTAGTATAGCCTTGCAGAACGATTTACTGGATTTTTACGGGTGAAAGATGTGTGTGGTCACCGAAAAATATATTCTATTGCCGAAATATACAGTTTTTTGTTTATGGAATTTACCCAAAATAAAATTATATATATTACAAAAATCAACCCCCCCGTCCCATGTTTTCGACGTTACGTAATGATTTTCAGCAAGTTTTTGCATATCTGTGTATGCCTACATATTATTACACACTATTTAACAAAGTAAATTTTACAGTCGTACCCTCCCCCTTACAGTCGTACTTCTCTCTCTCCACTACGCTCGGTTTTTGACATATGACAGTTTTACGATTAATTACGGGCACATGACTGTTTTCCGATTAATTACATTTTTATGCATATTAAATATTATAATGCACCGAAAAATATATTCTTTTGTCAAAATATACAGTTTTCTTTTTATGGAATTTAACCAAAATAAAATGGTAAATGAAAAAAAGTAACCCCCCCCCCCTCCCTCGTTCTCGCCGTTACTTACTAATGATTTTCAGAAAAATTTTGTACATTTGTGTATACATACATATTATTACACATTATTTAACAAAATAAATTTTACAGTCATACCCCCTTCCTTACAGCCGTATTTAGCCTCTTCACTGCGCTCGGTTTTTGGCACATGATAGTTTTACGATTAATTACATTATAAGGAATTCTTATGTAGTTACAAGTAAGTTATTACACCTGTCCTGGCCTCTCGCTCATTTTTTTTACATTTTGCAATTCAGATGTACTTAAGTAAAAGACATATTTATTATCACTCGCACACCGAAAAACTTTGCAGGGTGCACCTTATAGTTGTGTTATACTATACTGTTATACTAAGGTAATACCCGGTGTTTATGTATAATAATTAAAGTCAAAAAGTTGTGATCAACCCCACAGTTATAATAGTATATTTATAATGTCGTTGTAAAAAAATAACAATTACAATTTGGTATTGATCTTACTATGACAACAAACTTTTTTTAATACTTTTATGAAAAATACGATTTTAATCACTTTCATCAAATAATAAAAACAAATGCAGAGATGTTTTGCATACCTTTATCAAAAACATGATTTTAGTAACTGTCTGCAGTTAACTAAAGCATAGCTTTTTTGGTTACCAAATGCAATTGTTTTTTGGCCACGTGTGCAAAAAAAATTGTATCCGTTTTTTACCCAAAATTAAGGCGAAATATTAATATAGAAAAAAATCTAATTATTCTTGCCTAAAAATTAAGCCACTTCCTTCAGTTTTCTTTAAGTATTTAAAATATGAATTACCAATGTTTCCTCTATTTTTATTTGATTTAAATGGATCGCTGCGTCAGAACACCAAAGTTTTGGCAAAATGTCTTAAAAAAGACACTGAATATCACGATGAATATGAAGTGTGAAGTATAAAGAAATAATTAGCATTTGTATTTGTTGTTAAATAATAATAATAAGTAAATATTAAAAGTAAAGTTTATTGTCATAGTAAGATTAATACTAAATTGTAATTGTTATTTTTTTACAACAACATTATAAATATACTATTATAACTGTGGAGTTGATATCAACTTTTTGATTTTAATTGTTACACTTAAACACTGGGTATTACCTCAGTATAACAGTATAGTATAATACAACTATAGGGTGCACTCTGCAAAGTTTTTCGGTGTGCGAGTGATAAATGTGTCGTTTACTTAAGTACATCCGAATTGCAAAATGTAAAAAAAAAATGAGCCAGAGGCGTAGGGACAGGTGTAATAAGTTACTTGTAGCTAAATAGTAATTCGTTATAGTATAATTAATCGTAAAACTGTCATGTGCCAAAAACCGAGCGTAGTAAAGAGGGGAAGTACGACTGTATAGGGAGGGTACGACTGTAAAATTAATTGTATTAAATAATGTGTAATAATATGTACGTATACACAAATGTGCAAAACTTTGCTGAAAATCATTGAGCAACGGCGAGAACGAGGGAGAGGGGGGGGGGTAATTTTTTTAATTTACAATTTTATTTTGGGTTAATTCCATAAACAAAAAACTGTATGTTTCGGAAATAGAATATATTTTTCGGTGTGCATTATAATAATTATAATGCAATAAAATGTAATTAATCGTAAAACTCTCATGTGCCTGTAATTCGTGGTAAAACTATCATGTGCCAAAAACCGAGCGTAGTGGACTGTAAGGGGGTGTACGACTGTAAAATTTATTTTGTTAAAAAATGTGTAATAAAATATGTACGGATACACAAATGTGCAAAAACTTGCTGAAAATCATTATGTAAGGGCGAGAACGAGGGAGGGGCGAGGGGTCATTTTTTTTTAATTTATAATTTTATTTTGGGCAATTTTCATAAAGACAAAACTGTAAATTTCGGCAATCGAATATATTTTTCGCTGACCAGACACATCTTTCACCCGTAAAAATCCAATAAATCGTGCTGCAAGGCTATACTAAAAGTCATATAGCAAAAATTGTAAACGAAGTATTTTAACCCGGAAGGTCTTAGAATAAAGAAAAAAGATGACAAAACAAAATGAGGTGGGTCAGTTCAAAATCAGCATAGATCTTCTACTCATATTGATAAGGAATGTCTCAAATCCAAAATCTAAGAAAAACCATCATTTTTTTCTGAATCCAATTATTTACGTTTGAGCGTCTCGCGTCTAAGTTTCCATCATATATAGACTAGTAGTACATCCAACAGCGACGGTCTGTGTCTTTTATATAAATGAAAAAGAAAAAGCGGAAAAAATTATCTTTCTGCATTTCCCAGCAAAAATGACATGTCCATGCCAAAAACTAAAAAAAAGCCAATTTTCACAACTAATACTAATTTAAACTCCACTTGTGCTTTTAGTTTTAATCTGATTTTTAAAACTTTTAAATTTTTAGAAAGAACAAAGTTTAAAAATGTTTTTAAATTATTTTGGGTTACCCCGCACTCTACCCATTTAAAAAAAAATGTAAAAATAAGAAAAAATTCAAAGTGCAAAAAAAAATTTAATTGTCTTTTTTTTTATTACGAACGCCACTGGTGCCACAATAATTAACCTGTTAAAATATTATTTATTTTCCTAGACAGGGCAATCCGTAAATAGTACAGGAGATATTTGCAAAATCCCAAACATATGCGTTAACATATTAAAAATATAGAAAATGAATCCGTGGGGCCCACAAGGGGGGCGCAGTCTTATAATATTTTGCACAAGTATTCCTTACCATAGTTGCAAACAACCCTGGGACTTTCATAAAAGTTACATATTTTTCAAGTTTAAAAAAAAAAACTAACGGACTAAATGGAGTATGCTACAATACAGTACGAAATAAAAATTGTTGTCTGCGGCACTGGAACATCATTTACTCCGCTTTTATATAAAGACGGTTTTAAATCAAATCGGTTTCTCCCAGTGTTCACACGTCCTTCTTTAAATGTGATAAAATATGTCAGCTTAAAGAAAAAACAAATAAAACAAGTTAGTTAACAACAGATTTTTCGGAAAACCAGTGTTCAGTATTTCTTTAGGCTGGAAAAAATGCGCTAAAGCGTTTTTAAAGTGTTTATAACGATCCTAAAGCGATAAACCGTCCTTATATAAAAGCGCTTTAAGAGATTGTTACAATTTTAGTTTAATTTTAAACATACTTATGACAGGATTTGTGCAACAAATCTAGAGTTAAGACCAGATCCCAAACCAAACCAGCATTTTCTGCTTAAACTGCAAAAAATTGCTCGCAGCACTATATGACATCAGGATTTTTTTTTAATTATTCGGGAAAAACCGGGAAAAAGTCGGGAATTTTATCTAGGGAATCTTGTGGCAACCGTCCGATTAAGTTAATAGTGCCCTCTCACTCACTCAAAAAAGTGACGGTTAACAAAGAGGAACAACAACAACAAGCCGAAACAAAATTTTCCAAAAAATTATAATAAATAATAATAATAAACCATCTCCAATTTGCAGCAAATGTCACAATGACCTATACACACGCAGTGTTTCCAAAAACAAAATGTCTAAGCACATGGTTTTTACAAAGTTATGAAAATATTAAATTAAATTTTCATTTTTATTGAATTTAGAATGTAAAATTTCTAGAAAAAACTCCACACAAGAGATTTACATAAATTTTATTTAGCTAATTTTGAAAAGCAAAATATACCCACCAGCAATCTAAAATATTATTTTCAAACTTAAGAAAATAAGGGAAATTATTAATTATATCTGTTACACAAGAAAAAGTAAACAGTAGTTTATAACTTTTTGTAACATTTGATAAAATATTTAGTTTTTATAACATTTTTGCAAAAATTGACAAGTTCCCAAGGAAAAACATTTAGAAAATGATTCTAATGTATTTTAGCTGCTTATTTTTTATTAGAAAAAATATAAGAGAAAATCGAGGTCGGTTGATTTGTCCTTTTTATGCACAAAAAAATCAAAATGGTCGCAAATCGACTGAGTGGGAGATAACATAGAAATCAAGGCAACAATTAAGCTTCAAAGATTAGGTAAAAGTTTTTCTAGAGCAATCCTCAAGTAGTGATCGAGAACGGAAATTCTCAGTAAGTTTTTCATTCAATAAAATCTGAAACAAGGTCTATTAAAATAAATTAAATTGAAAAATTTACCAAGAAAATACAGCATTAGTTCCAATCTCGATCCACTCAGGAAAACAGCTACAGGAATTGTTGTAATCATCAGGAAGTCATCAGGTTTGCGAGAGCCAGACCTTGTGAGTGGTCACCTGAAGCCTTCTCGTCAGCAAATCTAAAAAACAAAAATTTCCCCTGAAAAACCATACCAAAATGTAAGAAGAAAAACTTAATTTATGTGCCTTAATCTTTATCTAATTATGCTAAAGGCATAAATAAATATATTTAAAAAGATTAAGTAAGAAGTAAGTAAGTAATTTTCTTGCAATGAAGAATCATTTTAAAAGTAAAATTTTAAGTGAAAAAGAAAAAAAAACAAACCTACCTGAGCTATTTCTTGTCGTGTCGAAATTTAGTCATACACTTAAAATCTCTTCATATTCGCACTTTGTACAGTTAACCTCGCGTAGACTTTCTTACAAAAAAACAGGCCTCATTAACACTTGACTGGCAGATTTCTATAAATCTAAGTGACACTTGATCCTAAAACCTTGTTGCAAGTGGCTATTTAGTATCTAGTATTTTCTTATTAGGATGAAACAGGTCTGTAGGTGTCTGGATTTTCCATTAGACATTGGAGGCCTGGTCGCACTGAAGTGAGAAACAAAAATGTCCGATATTCCAGAAATGAAATTAACATTTCTGTATTTGGATAGAAAAATGTGGGGTCAAAAATACCCTTTTAAGCGAAATTTTGCATGAGTGAGACAAGGGAAGCTTCCAGCTAACACTATACCTTTAACAAAAACTAGAATAAAAAAGGTGTTAGAACGAAAATTAAAACTAAAAATAAGTAATTTAAATTAAAAATTAAGCAAACCCTGACATAAATGAATTAAACATTTAAAAAATTGAATAAATAAAAATAATAACTTCCAAATTACAAATAAAATGTTTTGTTTTCAAATATAAATTGTTTCCATTCCTTCCAATTTTATTGACACCTTGTATCGTAACTGTTTTCTATATACTATTTCATACCTTATTACTTGTTAGAAGAGAGATTTGTATATCCTTTTAATAATTCACATCAATGCTTACATTGTTTTACTCAATTGTCTAATATATATCATTATCTCTGGTCTTAAGATATTGACGAATTTGAACACCGACATATTACCCCTTTTTAATAGTAAATACTAGACTCATACCCAAAATTTCAGATTTCTTTTGATCCATGCAGGGTTCTGTTGTTTTTAAGCTGGATAGATTTATTACTTCCCGCACTTCGAGATTTTTTTTCATTGATTTGATTTTGATGAATCGCCACGAATTTGAGTTCCGAATCCAGATAAGCACGTTTTCAGAGGCCGCGCCGTACTGTCGGTCGGTCTTTCTGCTCACTTTCTAGCCCTCAAAAATCCCTGCACCAATCATAACGAAATTTTACATAACGATTACTTGTGTTGACGCACAGGCCCTTATTGTTTTTGAGCTTTCCCTCATGGCACCCTTTGATGCTACCCACAAAAAACTTTATTCCTAAGTTCCTAAAAAAAATATATTTTTCTCTTACCTTGCGATATCTCATTGGAAAGCTTATAAATTTCTTAGGTTAACGGCGCCAAAATTTTTAACATTATTTATATATAGCACATGAAAAATGCAAAAAACTTTAATTTTGTCTGCCATATAATTCAAGTCTTTGGGCGAAATTTTCAATAAAAAGTAGCCTATGTTAAGATCCAGGTTACACTCAATTTTCACTTTTTTTAAATGGGTTACCGTGTATATTTTGGAAAATTTAAATAGAGCTTTTCCTTCTGTTTCCAAAAACACCTAATATGTTATTTTTTTCTGTAACGGTTTTTAAATGAAATGGGAAAATCATCTCCACAAGATCAATGAGTCATTTAAGAAAACATATTCGGTGATTCTTTGTCTAAATCATTGCTCTTATTTAAAAGTTTTTGTCATTTTATTTAAAAACCGTTAGAGAAAAAAGTAACATATTAGTTATTTTTGGAAACGGAGTGAAAAGCTTTATTCAAATTTTGGAAAATATACAGGGTATCTCATTTAAAAAAAGTATTGTCTCCGCCCTAGATTCGCCTCCGTAATGAATGGCGGCACAATTAGTATTCAAAAAGATACTATTTTTTAAACCATCTAATTATGTGAAATTGTACTTCTCTGTCTCTTTTGGTTCTGGAGATATTAGGGTGGACTTAAAATTTTAGGACACCCTGTATATAGAGCACATATGAAATTTAATTGAAAAGTCCAGATACAGACTGAAAAAGTCTGGATACACTCCGGAAAAGTCTGGACTTTGAAAAACCTGAACACACCCCGAAAAAGTTAAACACACCCAGGAATAGTCTAGATACACCCTGGAAAACTCTGGATGCACTCTAAAAATACTGGATATACCCTGTAATAGTCCGAACACATCTTGGAAAAGTCTGGATACACCCCGGAAAAGCCTGGATACACCCAGAAAGTCTGGATACGAACCAACCCAGCCCACGGTTTATCAGAAATATTTAACATGAAAACCTGTAAATAATTACATATCTCATTTAAGGATCACGAGAAATGGACGAAAGAAGTTTTGAAGTAAATCTTTACTCGATTTATTTTTATTTTAATATTTTTAGGAAAACCACTTGTAAAGATAGAAATGGAGTTACTGTTGATGTACAAGTTAAACCCAAGAATGGAGTCAAATACAAATTTACCTCTCCATATGACAAAGAGGGGTGTTATACCTTAACAGTAAGTTTAGTAAATTAGTTTTTTACACAACCGCGTAGAAAAGCTCATTTTTGCTCCTGTAAGAAATTATATTGCTACCATTAGTACCAAAACTATTATATAGAAATCAATGAAATGGCCTGACAACAAGTGTTCTTTCAGGGGCTCTGTTTTAAGATGCTCTGTTTTAAGATGCCCGACCAGAGGTCGGGATACCAGGGTATTTAGGTTGGCTAAACCAAATGTCTTTCAAATCTAATTATTTTCCGCTAATTATATCCGCTTCACACACAGACGACCCGGGTTCGATTCCAGGCTAGTCATTGGGTTTAGTCGAATATATTTTTTATAAATCAATGTGTTAAAAACTTAATTTAGCTTGGAAAACTCTGCCCTTCTAAGGCAGGAAGTCGTATCTGCAGAATATGCATTTTCGGATTAATCTGTATTTGTATACATTAAGGTATTCTACATCATGCAGAAAAGATCTGAAGGTCCTATCTGTGCTAGAAAAAGTGATTAAATTTCTAACTATTCGTTCTTATCTAAGAATGATCTGTATTATTTTTCATTATTTACTATTAGACCTTATTTATAAAAGATATTTTGATTTGATTATTTTAAATTAAATTAATTTGTCGTATCTAACTAGACAAAATATTTTTTTTTTATTTTTGATTAGAATTATCGATTTTTGATTTGTAGTTCTTTTCACTGCTCAAAACTCTGTTTTTGTAGATGAGACTTCTAGCCATAGCAGGTCACAACTGGGCATTGGTCTTAAATTGGACGGAAAAGTTTCAGTATCATATAAAAATGCACACTCAAAATGACGGGGCCCTTTTGAGCAATTTCATTAGGGATTTGTCATGCTGTGAACTTAAGTAGGTCCGCACGGTATGCCTGAACAAGGTATAGGTCACATAAAAATGGATCCAAGTACTCTGTGCTTTTTGAATATGAGCTCTTTCCACCCTTTATCCTTGCGGTTTTCATGGGCAAAATTTCACAAAGATGATCAACTGCGACTTTAACAAATATAGGGAAGAGTACATATTTATATATTTTGGACCCATTTTATGTGGCCTCTACCTCGTTTAGGGACACCGTCTATAGGCACTAGGATGTTTTTAGTTATTTTTAGTTCCTGCTCTGTTAATTTTATCTTTATTCTACGCCAGTGTTTTAGCTACCTTGTGTGTCTGTAATGCATGGCAGGTAGCTACTGGGACAGTGCACAGTAAAGATAACTTTAACAGAGCAGCAACAAAAACATACCATAATTACTGTAGCATAAATTACCCAACAATCGGTACGTAGAACCGTAGACCGTAGAATAAAGATCAGTATCTTCTTCTTCGAGTGCCATGCTCTCTTCGAACCTTAGCTATCGCGGTCTCCACCCTTTCCACTGCTTTTAGGAAAAATGTCGTAGAACTAACACCATATCATTGTCTTAAGATTTTTAAGCATGATACCCGTCTACGACCCGGACCTCTTCTGCCTTCGATTTTGCCTTCTATGACCAATTTTAAGAGTTTATATTTGTCATTTCTAAAAATATAGCCAAAATATTCAAGTTTTCGTTTTTTGATGGTAAATAAAACTTCTTTATTTCTTCTCAGAAGAAATCCACATTAGTTACTCGATAACCATAACACTACATTTCGAATGCCTCCAACTTTTTGCACACGGCCTTAGTCAGTGTCCATGCCATAATATAAGATGCTAAAGACAGCAATGAAGCACACGATTCGGATAGTGGTATTAAGATCGCGAATACAGAACACTGATATCATTTTGATAAAAGATGATCTGGACCGGTATTCTCGTAACTAAATACTCTCGACGTTTTGCACTCGCTGATTGTGATGACGTAATATTCGCATACCACATGACCAAACTAACAAAAATAGTATTTTCGTATATTGAACACAAGGCGTAGATGAAACGCGCTCAGCGCGCGGCGACCGTTTGAATAACAACTACCATTTCATAGCCGTTTTGCCCTCCGCGCGTATGATTTACTATGACTACCCTACATTGTGTGCGTATTGTATAATGTTGCGGAAAATATAGTACTTAGTTTTTTAGTATTCAGTGCTTTTCTATGAACAAAAAAAAAAGATCACTCATTACCATAAATATTTTTTTTAAATCATAGTTTTTTTACGACCATGCGGCAAACACTACTTTTTCTGACTGAGTACGGGAATTAACGTAACCCGAGATTTTCCGCACTGAGTGCGGCATTTTTTTAAAGTGTGCAGTTAAGTCTCGGCGTAAATTTTTTCGGAACGTGCGACTTATTTTATATCACGGGGTTAAAGGGAAATCAGCATTTCTGCGTATTATTTTAGCCACCATTTGCTTTAACCTTTCTGAACTCCACAAATTGATCACGTAAGGGCCTTTTTTTTACACACAGATAAGGAGGAACAACAAGGCTAACAATAAATAGCCAAGCCAAGATGTGCTTAGTGAATTTGATTCTGTCAGCTCGCACGGCAGCGCGTTCAGCAAAACGAATACAAAGGTCGTCGATCAGCGTGCCGCTAAGCGAACTGCTAGTCGTTTCGCTTAGCGATTTCAAAGCGTACGTATTACGAGAATAGCTGTCCTGGCCTTTTCAATTCTTGCACGGACTTCTTGCATGTTGTTCCAGTTCTCTTTGAGCAGGCGACCCAAGTATTTGTACGAATCGACGCGTTCGACCTGCTGCCCATTTACTTCTAATATGTCTGATGTTCTTTTTCTTGAATATGACCATCCATTTTTTTAAAACATTTGATTAAGCCCAAATTGCAAACAAAACATTTAAGTTAAGCCCAAATTGCAAACTTTTGGCAGCAATTTGATTCAACAACTCTTGCAGACCTTTCCGCGTGTCTGCTATTATGACAGTGTCGTCATATTGTAGGTTGTTGATTTTTATGCCGGTTATAGTCAGAACGTCTTTCTTCGCATTCTCTATTTTGTTACTGTAGATATTAAAGAACAGTAAAGTTAATATGCAATCTTGGCGAACACCTCTTCTTATTTGGATCTCTTCGGACAGTTGGCCATCGACTTTTATTTGAACTGCCTGATTCCAGTATAGGTTAGCGATTATTATCTTGATCTCGGTCATCTAGATTAACTTCTTCTAGTGATTTTATTCTATTCTTTTTTGGATAACCTTTAGAAATATTTATAATTACTATACTTCTTTGCTGAATGTTTTTTAGACAGTGTAAGGTTGATTTCAGCCAGTTAGCAGGAATTTTAGCTCTGCAATAAATCAAGTTAAAAAGTTTGACAGCGTATTTAGCAAATATTTATTTTTTATGAGCTTTAAAACCTCCATGTGTACTTTTTTTAGCTAAAGATATTGCGTGTCGTACTTCCTCTGGTGTTATATCTATGCCATGGTTTGAGAATTCTTGATGTTCGGATCGATTATATTATCAGTAAAGAGATGTTCTATGTAGCTATACCAGTTTTTCTTTTGGTAGACCATTTCTGCTTCTTGCTCGGTAGACGCATTAATATCTAAGCTTTTTGTTAAGTTCAACTATAGATTTAGTTTTTGTCATGTTATCTTGAAGTTCGTCCTTCCTGGATCTGGCTTTGAAAATTTAATTTGGCCACAACTGGATTGTGATCCGAGCCTACGTAATACAAAGTATCTGGTTTCTAATGAACCTTGGGGTGTCGGATTTAGAAGTCCAAGTATAAAGGCGTCTAACTGGAAGTTTAAAGAAAGTATCTGACACGACTAAATTCCTTTCCTGACAGAACTGGAAAAGGCGATCTCCACGTTCATTTGATATATCATGACTGTACCTTCCAACAGTGCCTTCTCCTGGGGCGTTTCCAAGTTTTGCATTAAAGTCCCCCATAACAATGGTGACCTCTAATTTTTTTGTAAGGGCAGTTTAAACTTGGTCGTAGAATGCCTCTAAGTCATCGGCTGAATATTTACTGGTTGAAGCGTACACTTGAATAATATTAACTTTGAAGAGCTTAGACTTTAGCTGAAGGAATATGATTCGATCTTATATAGGAACAAAAGAGATTACGGATTTTTGGGTTTATTTATTTTACCTCGCTAACTCCTACGATCTCTATATATAATCGTTCCATTTCTTTGAAAACATTGTTGTAGTCTGAAACAAGCTTTGTACGTTCCAGGTTACAATCTTCTTTATTACTGATGTTTCCTTGGGAGGGTAATGAGGTCGTTTCCCGTTGTCTTCCTTATCTTTAAGCATTAAAACCGTTAAAACCATCCTTGTCACGCACTTAACTGTGCAATTTGTTGCCGTTTTTGATTCTATATTTAGAGGTACGCTGAACAATTACTTTTAGTGTTAATGCTTCGCAATACTAATTTTAATGCCATATCTGGCTACCCTCACATAGTTTGGCCTGCAGGTTGAGGCAGTAACCAGGACTTGGCACTTGGAGCCATATGTGAGATCTGACCGTCCTGTGAGTTTAAAACCATATCCAGACTATGCAAGAGGTAGTAGCTCTATAGCGCAGCCCGAAGACCCCTAAAAATAAAAATTAAAGTATCAGAGTAGGGAGACCCTATTGTCTGCTTTTGTCTTGATTTTTATGTGGTTTGTAAAACCATATAAATGATAAGATATATAAAGGCCCAACATGCCAGAAAATCCATGACATGTCATGACTTCGAATACACCATCCAATGAAGGCGCGTTCTGAGTGTGTGCGAGTTTATAAAGTCGACTCACCTCATTTCTTTGGTCAGCGCACTTCTAACTGACGCATGCGCATAAGAGCGTTTCATTTGGTAATTGAGTCTCGGCCAATTTGATATTTCGAGTTGTATGTATGTATTATAACAGAGTTCCCACTGACCTGGAAAATCTGGAAAAGTCAGAGAATTTTGAGAGCTACCTGGAAAAGTCAGGGAATGACCAAAAAATCCTAAAAGTCAGGGAATTGGCACACAAAACCTGGAATTTTTCTTTCTCAACCTATTTTTTAAACCAACTTTGCAAAAATATTATGTGAGTTATCTGCTCACCTCGTATATAAGCTCAACATCTGTTTCGCTCTCAATCAGTTCCAGTCCACCTAAAATCTAAGAGCAAGAGAAAAGGGAGAGGAAAGCTTTTTAAAACGTGTAGGACATGCATCATTACCCAGGGTGGCAGATTGTGTTTATTGAACATATTTCGTTTTCGTTTCGAAATTCTAAGCACACATCGCCCTATCTTCTGTTACAGCTTTCAAGTGTAATCTAGCGCGTTTTTTCTAATACGACAATATTTTTCATGAAATTGTTATTCTTAACCTTTAAATGATGTGGGGTGCAACTGCGATGCGAGATTCCGAGAATTTTCAATTTTTTTAAGAGCAAGAATCCAAAATGTCGAAAAAACAGTTTCTAATTTAGAGTGGATAGCTTTGTTTAAAAAATATTGAATTAAGTAATATGGGGCGTCAGGCCATCTTAAGCCATCTTAAGAGCAGTGGTGAAAAAACGAAAAGAAATTGTCTTTGTTAATCAAGAAAACTGATACACTATCAGTCTTGGCCCAAAATGACAATGGACCTACATCTACACCAACTACTGGAAGTGAAGAAACCTCCACAGCAACTGCTTCCACTGCCAAAAAGGGTTCTACTCCTTTTTTGTAATATTTTCTTATTAGGCAGTCAGTTATGGAAGCAGAAATATTGTGGTGCAAGGAGTCTTTACCCAATGAGCATTTTCAGAAACCTCTGGTGACAAAAATTTATATAATTATTATAAAGGGGGTTCCATTAATGCCCTAGGGTATTTAGAGGTTTCCTACAGGAATTGAGTTTGTATATTTGTTTTATTAAAGGTTCTAAATTGATGGTACCCTAACGTAACATAAAACTGGCGTTAATAATATTTCCACGGACATCTTTATAAAAATGAAAGTCATCGGTAACAAATGTTATATAAATTGGTGTTAACCAACATATTTATAAAAATATTAGTCATCAGTGACAAAAGTTATATAAATTGGTTTTTGAAATCTTTCTGTTAACCCATCTATAAAACCGTAAGAACTATCAATTAAAGATATATAGATTGGTTTTTAATGTTGCTATCAACTCACTTATAAAAACTTAATTAACCAACAACAAAGAGACACTTATAAAAACTTGGGAACTCACACACAATAATTATATAAATTGGTGCCTATAATATTCTTATGAACTCATTCATAAACCTTTTTTGCCCATTCTTTCTATAATGTTTTTATTAATTTCTTTGTATAGTGGCTCTAATACCACTGTTTTTACAACAAAAAAACAATTTTAATTTATAACAAAACAAACAAGATTTTTTAGGTTAATTTTGTGACATCAAAAGGCTCGTTTTTGCGACTTTAAAAGGTGCGTTTTTACGGCATCAAAAGGCGCGTTTTTGCGAGATACCATACCATCATTATCTGGTTTTAATTACATCAATCTGAGAGAGATAAGGATCCAAATCTTCTTGATATAGTTTTCGATGACAGATATCGGGATCGAATGCATTCTACACCCGATTCCGACCAGCGTTTCCCATGCGCGGCCACCTTGACATGAACTTGTATAGGCAAATCTCGCTTAAACTACGTGATCCGTGTTTTGATTTGGGGAGCCCACGCATAAGATACCCATAGATGGGAACCGGGTTTTAGAAAAAGAGAACAATATAGTAACCGTGTTAAGTTCGCAAAAAGGCACCGTGAAACTTCGAGTGCATACAGTGCGCACGGCTGGTCGGCGGCAATTGTGAACACATCACCTTACGACGCGACGGAACGCAGCTTCAAGGTCCGTTTCTGCGAGTTTGACATAGTTACTATTATCCTCTTTTTCTAAATGCATTCGTCTGAGAGAGATTCAGCATACCAGGGAAATACCTGCCTGTACACCCTTCGACCCCGCAATCTAACTATCTTCTTGAGATAGTTACCTCTGACAGTTATGCGGGGTTGAAGGGTGTGCAGGCGGGTATTTTTCCTGGTATGTGTAGTATGCTGGATCTCTCTCAGACGAATACATTTAGGAAAAGAGAACAATGGTAACTATGTTAAGCTCGCAGAAACGGACCTTCAGTGTTCAACACTGCGCCATCTGCAGCCTTTTGTTCCAACTAGCATCATGTTTTAAAACGTTGATAAAATAGTGTTGAAAGAGGTAAACAGTGGTATAATTGTATTGTTTTTTTTATAGAATTGTCGTAAATTTTCGACATTTTGGATTCCAACAATAGGTTTTTGACCAAAATAAAAACGTTATTTATGGGGTTTCAACATCTGTTTTAATCGAAATATTGCTTGTTTAGGGTTAAGAACAAAATATAAAATTCAATATTTCTCCCAGAAAGCAAAAACATATGTGAAAAAAGCAGTATTATTTAAATGAATATTTTTTTTTTCCCGTTTTCTCAAGTATTTTTGGAGCCTATGAACATTTTGTGAGTGTATTCGAAAACTATACAGTACACACGGGACCGCAGCTTATTATCAGAGTAGGATGACTGGGAAAACAGTTTTTATTTAACCTATAGTATATAAATATTCATATTCCTGCTTCAACTTATCCCACTTCCATTTTAATTTATTTTAGAAGATTGGTAAACACCATTTTATAAATTTTTTATTTTAAAAAGACAAAGAATAATACATAACAAGCAAAGGGAAGAAAGATGGAAAATTTATATTTCTAAATCGATAAAAACCTTTAATTTGTTATGTAGTGTTGTTAGAACAGTTGTAAAACCTTTTTGTAATAATATCTAGTCTTGAGGGTTCATAAGGAATTTTTATAAAATCTATATGTTGTTTTTTTATCCATTACTATGTCCAATAAATTTTTATAAGCTGGTGTTGGTCAGTTGTTTTTCAAGTCTTTTTTACTCATTTAAGAGATATATTACATTTATAAAATTATCACCAACACTAAATAATATAACTTTTGGTTATTTTATGAAGGTTTTATATTATTTGCTGTAACTTCTATATAGACAAAAATGCTCTTTGGGTAAGATTAATCCTGCTGTTGCCAATTATGTCCACCACATCATCTGCGAATGTCAGTAGTAGGTTGGGTCCTTCTTGGTGGAATATAGCCGTTGGTGTCCCAATCTTGAATTTCCTAATTGCATATTCTAATATTATGTTGAAGAGTTGGAGTGAAAAAGAGTCACGACCCTGCTTAAGCCCATTGTTTATACCAAAGAAATCGGAGTAGCTCTGTTCCACCCTTATCTTGCGCCTTGTATCCTCCGTAGACATTTTTACCGGGGATAATCTGTCAAATGCCTGTTTGAAATCAATAAACATCTGGTGAAGTTCTCTGTCTAAGAGTCTAAGTTATTTGTCTAAAGGTGAAAATCTGGTCTATATGCTTATGGGTGTAGTATCGGTATTTACCTCTTCGTTGATTAGTTTTCTTCTATCTTTCGTTGGTTATCAGTTGTCCGTTGTTTGTTGAGAGGAAGTTTTCGTTTCTTGGTTGGTATGATGTTTTGTGCTTTGTTATTTCCTGAAAGTATTATTTTATTCTGTTGTTTTGTGTATTTTCGTCCATTTCTCTTCTCTCTCTTTCTGCGTGCTTCAGATTTTTGTTGTTTATACTCTTCTATATTAGATGCTGTTGGGTGTTGAAGCATTTTTTTCCTGGCCATATTTCGTCTTTCCGTCGCTCTACTACAGTCGTCATCAAACTACTTCCTTCTTTGTTTTCTCTTTTTGTCAAGTACTTGACTAGCCACCCTAGTTACTTGCGGTTCTTTTATTTATTCAGTAATTGGTTTCTGGTATATTTCCTGTGTTTGTTCTGTCTTGAGTTTTTCCGTATTCCAGCTTATGCTGGTCTTCTTTTTCGTGTGCATGTGCACATGTGCATATATATTAACACTTCGTGCAATTTAGTTTTATAACATGCTAGATGAACCAAAAAAACCTTGGTAGAACTAGGCATATTAGTCTTTTATTTGTAATACTGTTAAGTACCTGATTTGTTTTTAGGATTTAACAAATTCGGTTCCTGTGATTTCTGTCTTCAAATAATGTTTCGAACAAAGTTTCTCGTCTTATTTATCTGCTTTTACCTTTTTACCTCGATAATATAAATACCTGCTAAATTTGAGCTTTTAAAAATTGTCATGGCAAAAGTCTACATTTACTTGGTCCATGTAGACAATCCAAAAAATACCTGGATTTTTTTAAAAAATGGTCTGGGAAAACCTGGAAAAGTCAGGGAATTTGGAAATCAGAATTTGGTGGGAACCCTGTTATAGTATCTTATAGTTGTATGTGTAAAAACCAATAACCTAAACGATTTGAAATTTTTTGGTCAATATAATTTAAATTAAAATCCAATATTTTTTTTTTGGAGTGGGACCTTACCTATCAACATTAACCTTTTCTACTCCATTGGTTGGTTGATTCATATTGATTTTCTATTACGGGCATCGACTGCTCATGCATATTTATTTTAATTTTTCGCAAAACATTTACTTTACATAGCTACATAACATTTCACATAACTTTCAGATGACCCCAGAAGAAATGCAAAACCATGGCAACACCGTAGAATTTGTGTGCAACATTAAGAACGAGAAAAAAGAGGGAGCTATCATTTTGACGTCTGCCAAACTCCTACATCCATATGATGTATTTTCTCTCTGTGATCCTAACAATAACTTGGAAAGTGGAAGATTCATCGAGCTAAGTGCAGGTATTTTATAGCGAATTTTACTACCTGCCCCGGTGCAGAATTGTTCGAGCTATGACGTCGTCTTATCGAAGACCAAAGTAGTTTTGAAATATTTCAAAGTTTAAAATTTTGCCTGGTTAAGTGACTAAGCCAGAAGTTTTTTTTCGCGATTTAGCGCAAATCATTTAACAATGATTTTTGCCTTATTTTTGTTTAAGCTATCATGTATTAAGCATAAATAAGGTTTTAACAAAAAAAACATCTTATAGGTCACATAAAAATGGATCCAAAACTAATTGTGCTTTTTGAATATATACTCTATCCCTTCGTTTAAGGAATATTTTAAATATTTCAATTAAGTCAAAATAGTGTAATTTTACCATACGCCTTTTTCTTCTACTACGCAAGCAATGACGAACAAAACCACTATAACGGCATCGCAATCATTTTGAATAAAGAAATTCAAAAATCCGTTATCTCTTTTGTCCCTGTGTCGGATCGAGTCATATTTCAGACTGCCCTTAATTTTACAAAAAAGACAGTTGTTATTATACATTATAAGACATTGTTGGGAGATACAGTCTTGCTACATCAAATGAACGTGGAGATTGCCTTTTCCAGTTCTGTCAGGAAAGGGATTTTATCGTGTCAAATACTTTTTTTAAACTAACAGCTAGACGCCTTTATACTTGGACTTCCAAATCTGACACTCCTGAGAATATCATTAGAAACCAGATAGACTTTATGTTAATTAATAAACGATTTAGAAACATTATTAAATCTGTAAAAACTTATCTTGGTGCAGACGTAGGCTCGGATCACAATCCAGTTGTGGCGAAAATTAAATTTACGCTCAAGAAAAATCGTCTCCCAATTAACAAACCTAGACCCAGGTTGGACAAACTTCAAGATAACATGATAGCAACTAAACTTAAAGTCGAACTTAACAAAAAGCTTAAAGATATTGATGAGTCTACGGAACAAGATGCAGAAATGGTCTGGACAAAGGTTAAAAATGCCATAGTCGAAAGCACAACACTCTTAGGCAAGGATGAAACAAGAAATAAAAAGAAAGTTAAAGACGCAGTAAAAAAGGCAGCGATCAGTATCAAGAAATCAATAGAGCAATAAAAAACAAAATAAGGGCAGCAAAACAAGACTGGATAACACAGCAATGTCAAGAAATAGAAGATCTAGATGCTAAACATGACACTTTCAATTTACACAAACACATAAAAGAAGCGGCCGGATTATTTAATAAAAGACAAGCTGGAATCCTTGTGGACAATCAAGGCAAAATCATACCGGATACCAAAGAAAAACTAAAAGAATGGGGTAGCTACATAGAACATCTCTTTACCGATAACCGATCCGAACAGCCAGAAGAATTCTCAAACCAAGGCATAGATATAACAGCAGAGGAAGTAAAACACGCAATATCTTCAGCTAAAAATAGAAAAGCGGTAGGGCAAGACGAAGTATACACTGAGGTTTTAAAGCTAATAAAAAACGAAGATTCGCTAAATATGCTGGTCAAACTTTTTAACTTGATTTATCGAAGCGGTAAAATCCCTGCTCACTGGCTAAAATCAACTTTTGTTACGCTGCCTAAAAAACATTCAGCAAAGAAGTGTAGTGTTTACCGCCTAATCAGCCTAATGAGCCATATGTTAAAAATATTTCTAAAGATTATCCACAAAAGAATTTATGGGAGATGCGAATCCTTTATGGGTGGCACGCAGTTTGGATTTCGTGGTGGGTTCGGGACAAAAGAGGCCTTGTTTGGCATTCAAGTCTTAGTTCAGCGGTCTAGGGATGTGTCGGTGCCAGTATATGCCTGTTTCATAGATTATGAGAAAGCATTTGATCGAGTCCAACACAAAAAGCTCATAGAATCGCTAAAAGAAGTTGGTCTAGATGACCGATAATCGCTAATCTATACTGGAATCAGACTGCTCAAATAAAGGTTGATGGCCAACTGTCCGAAGAGAAGAATGTAAGAAGAGGAGTACGCCAACGTTGTATATTGTCTCCGCTGTTGTTTAATATCTATAGTAACAAAATAATAGAGAATGCACTTCATAACTGCGAAGAGGGTTTGACCATAAAGGGCATAAAAATCAACATGCCGACGACACTGTCATAATAACAGACACGCTGGAAGGCCTACAAGAGCTGTTGAATCAAATTGCTGCCAAAAGTTTGCAATTAGGGCTTAACTTAAATGTTGGAAAAACAAAATGGATGGTCATATCCAAGGAAAAGAACATCCGAGGCATGTTAGAGGTAAATGGGCAGCAAGTCGAACGCGTGGATTCATACAAATACTTAGGTTGTCTCCTCAATGAGAACTGGGACAACATGCAAGAAGTTCGTGTCAGAATTGAACAGGCCAAATCATCTTTTATCAAAATAAAATCAGTGTTGTGTAGTCGCAATCTTAATACCACTCTCCGAATTCGAGTGCTTTGGTGTTGTCTTTTTAGCATCTTATATTATGGCATGGAAGCATGGACACTGACTGAGGCCATGAGCAAAAAGTTGGAGGCATTTGAGATGTGGTGTTATCGTAGAATATTAAGGATATCTTGGATGGACCGAGTAACTAATGTGGATGTTCTGCTTAGAATAAATAAAAAGCTTGAAGTTTTATTTACCATCAAAAAACTAAAACTTGAATATTTTGGCCATATTTTGAGAAATGACAAATTTAAACTCCTAAAATTAATAATAGAAGGCAAAATTGAAGGCAGAAGAGGTATGGTGTTAGTACTACGACACTTTTCCGAAAAACAGTGGACAGGGTGCAGATCGCGCTGATGATAGCCAACGTTTGAAGAGAGCATGGCACTTGAAGAAAAAGAATTACCAAATCAGATGTCATGAGTCACTTTTAGATTTTGAGATATACCACAAAGTTGGAATTTTTCTTATGGAACACCCCAATTTTTTTTAATGCTTTTTTAATTTCCTTCAAAACGATGTCATTGATTAAAGGAAAAATAAAAAGATGGGTGAAGTCTAAGTAAAATATCGTGGACGCTTTTTGGTCCTGGCGCTGAGATGGCGCTCGCGTTCTCCTGGGACGTGATTCACCGGATGGCTTGGTAGTTCCCTGCAATGCTGTTTTCCTTCGCTTCGAGCTCGAGTTTATACACGTTCGGCAATCCCATATTGTATCGCATTAAAAAATTATCTTAGAATTTTAAAAATGTCAATTTATTGCTCCTACTGGAACTGTCTCAATCGTAAAGTAAAAAAAAAATATTTTGTAAGTTCACAGTGGATAAGAAAAAAATGGAGTGAGTGTCCATACGAGTACGCGTGCTAGTAACAAGGCGAGTAGGCGTTTAACTTATCTGATAATGGAAAAAATCAAATTAGTTTTGCTAAACTTAACCTAAAAGAAACAAGAGTGTCCATAAGAGTAGGCGTGCGAGTAACAAAGCGGGTAGGCGTTTAACTTGTCTGATAATGTGAAAAATCGAATTAGTTTAGCTAAAATTAACCCAGCATGTCAAGACTTAAACAAGACTGTCCATATGAGTACGTGTGCGAAGAACAAGGCGAGTAGGCGTTTAATTTATCTGATAATGGGAAAATCGAATTAGTTTTGCTAACCTTACCCTACCATTTCAAGATTTAAACAAGAGTGCCCATACGAGTACACGTGCGAGTAACAAGGCGAGTAGGCGTTTAACTTAACTGATAATGGGAAACATCCAATTAGTTTTGCTAAACTTAACCTAGCATGTCAAGATTTAAACAAGAGTGTTCATACGAGCACGCGTGCGAGTAACAAAGCAAGTAGGCGTTTAACTTAACTGATAATGGGAAAAATCCAATTAGATTTGCTAAACTTAACCTAGCACGTTATGATTTAAACAAGAGTGTCCATACGAGCACGCATGCGAGTAACAAGGCGAGTAGGCATAAAAATACAATTAGTTTTGCTAAACTTAACCTAGCATGTCAAGATTTAAACAAGAATGTATATAAGAGCATGCGTGTGAGTAACAATGCGAGTAGGCATTACACTTAACTGATAATGGGAAAAATCGAATTAGTTTTGCTAAACTTACCCTACCATGTCAAGATTTAAACAAGAGTGCCCATACGAGTACACGTGCGAGTTTCAAGGCGAGGAGGCATTTTACTTAACTGATAATGGGAAAAATCCAAATAGATTTGCTAAACTTAACCTAGCATGTCAAGATTTAAACCAGAGTGTCCATACGAGCACGTGTGCGAGTAACTGGGCGAGTAGGCATTGAACTTAACTGATAATTGGGAAAATCCAATTAGTTTTGCTAAACTTAACCTAGCATGTCAAGATTTAAACAAGAATGTATATACGGGCACGCGTGCGAGTAACAAGGCGAGTAGGCATTACACTTAACTGATAATGGGAAAAATCGAATTAGTGCTAAACTTAACCTAGCATGTCAAGATTTAAACAAGAATGTATATAAGAGCATGCGTGCGAGTAACAAGGCGAGTAGGCATTACACTTAACTGATAATGGGAAAAATTGAATTAGTTTTGCTAAACTTACCCTACCATGTCAAGATTTAAACAAGAGTGCCCATACGAGTACACGTGCGAGTAACAAGGCGAGGAGGCATTTGACTTAACTGATAATGGGAAAAATCCAACTAGATTTGCTAAACTTAACCTAGCATGTCAAGATTTAAACCAGAGTGTCCATACGAGCACGTGTGCGAGTAACAAGGCGAGTAGGCGTTGAACTTAACTGATAATGGGAAAAATACAATTAGTTTTGCTAAACTTAACGCCTAGCATGTCAAGATTTAAACAAGAGTGTTCATACGAGCACGCGTGCGAGTAACAAGGCGAGTAGGAGTTGAACTTGACTGATAATGGGAAAAATACAATTAGTTTTGCTAAACTTACGCCTCATGTCAAGATTTAAACAAGACTGTCCATACGAGCAGGCGTGCGAGTAACAAGGCGAGTAGGCATTACACTTAACTGATAATGGGAAAAATCGAATTAGTTTTGCTAAACTTACCCTACCATGTCAAGATTTAAACAAGAGTGCCCATACGAGTACACGTGCGAGTAACAAGGCGAGGAGGCATTTTACTTAACTGATAATGGGAAAAATCCAACTAGATTTGCTAAACTTAACCTAGCATGTCAAGATTTAAACCAGAGTGTCCATACGAGCACGTGTGCGAGTAACAAGGCGAGTAGGCGTTGAACTTAACTGATAATGGGAAAAATACAATTAGTTTTGCTAAACTTAACGCCTAGCATGTCAAGATTTAAACAAGAGTGTTCATACGAGCACGCGTGCGAGTAACAAGGCGAGTAGGAGTTGAACTTGACTGATAATGGGAAAAATACAATTAGTTTTGCTAAACTTAACGCCTCATGTCAAGATTTAAACAAGACTGTCCATACGAGCACGCGTGCGAGTAACAATTCGAGTAGGAGTTGAACTTAACTGATAATGGGAAAAATCCAATTCGTTTTGCTAAACTTAGTCTACCATGTACACGTACGAGTAACAACGCGAGTAGGCATTTAACTTAACTGATAATGGGATAAATCCAATTAGTTTTGCTAAACCTAACCTAGCATGTCAAGATTTAAATAAGAGTGTCCATTATTCGATTTTTGCCATTATCGGATAATCGGATACGTTAAACGCGTAAAACGCGTACGCGCCTTGTTATTCGCACGCGTACTCGTATGGACACTTTTGTTTCAGTTTTGACATACTGGGTTAAGTTAAGCAAAACTAATTTGATTTTTTCCATTATCAGATACGTTCAACGCCTACTCGCCATTTTACTCGCACGCGTACTCGTATGGACACTCTTGTTTAAGTCTAGACATGCTGATTTAAGTTTACCAAAACTAATTGGATTTTTTCCATTATCAGATAAGTTAAACAGCTACTCGCCTTGTTACTCGCACGCGTACTCGTATGGACACTATTGTATAAGTCCTGACATGCTGGGTTAAGTTTAGCAAAACCAATTCGTTTTTTTTTTTCATTATTGGATAAGTTAAACGGCTACTCGTCTTGTTACTCGCACGCGTACTCGTATGGACACTCTTGTTTAAGTCTTGAGATGCTGAGTTAAGTTTAGCGAAACCAATTCGATTTTTCCCATTATCAGATAACTTAAACGGCTACTCGCCTTGTTACTCGCACGCGTACTCGTATGGACACTGTTGTTTAAGTCTTGACATGCTGAGTTAAGTTTAGCAAAACCAATTCGTTTTTTCCCATTATCAGATAAGTTAAACAGCTACTTGTCTTATTACTCGCACACGTACTCGTATAGACACCCTTGTTTAAGTCTTGACATGCTAGCTTAAGTTTAGCAAAACTATTTCAATTTTTCCCATTATCAGATAAGTTAAACGTCTACTCGTCTTGTTACTCGCACGCGTACTCGTATGGACACTCTTGTTTAAGTCTTGACATGCTGAGTTAAGTTTAGCGTAACAAATTCGATTTTTTCCCATTATCAGATAAGTTAAACGCCTACTCGCCTTGTTACTCGCACGCGTACTCGTATGGACACTATTGTTTAAGTCCTGACATGCTGGGTTATGTTTGGCAAAACCAATTCGATTTTTCCCATTATCAGATAAGTTAAACGCCTACTCGCCTTGTTACTCGCACGCGTACTCGTATGTACACTCTTGTTTAAGTCTTGATATGCTGGGTTAAGTTTAGCAAAACCAATTCGATTTTCCCATTATCAGATAAGTTAAACGGCTACTCGCCTTGTTACTCGCACGCGTACTCGTATGGACACTCTTGTTTAAGTCTTGACATGCTGAGTTAAGTTTAGCAAAACCAATTCGTTTTTTCCCATTATCAGATAAGTTAAACAGCTACTTGTCTTATTACTCGCACACGTACTCGTATAGACACCCTCGTTTAAGTCTTGACATGCTAGCTTAAGTTTAGCAAAACTATTTTAATTTTTCCCATTATCAGATAAGTTAAACGCCTACTCGCCTTGTTACTCGCACGCGTACTCGTATGAACACTCTTCTTTAAATCTTGACGTACTGGGTTAAGTTTAGAAAAACTAATTCGATTTTTTCCATTATCAGATAAGTTAAACGCCTACTCGTCTGGGTACTCGCACTCGTACTCGTTTGGACACCCTTGTTTAATTCTGGAAAACTATTTGGATTTTATCCATTATCAGATAAGTTAAACGCCTATATCTGGATTCTTAGCATTCAAGCGATACCACTGTTATCAAAATTGGTTCACCCGGTTGGTTTCTAGCGTGGCATATATATACTTCAACTCCAAAGATAACGACCTCTTTAATTGAAATGTTTTTCCTGATAATCAATTATATATATAATAATAATATTATTATGATAATAATTAATTTTTGTCATATCATTTATAAAAACGGCGCTCGTTTCCTTGGAGGCTTCAAATATTACAAGCATGTAGGAAAAAAAAACACTATTAAAAACCATTATTACTGAAACGGGCAGAAATAAGTTAAATTAGATCCTCTATTATTTATAGTTTATTTAGCAATCAATTTGGTAAAATTGTTGCGTAAAGAAGTCCCATTGTACAGATTTAATATTTTATTATCAGTAGTTTCATCTAAATCTAATGCGTTCTCACATTTTGGATTGCCGACACGCATTAATTATAATCCCACTGCCAAAGTGATGTCGCTAGCTACCGAAACAATATTTTACACCAGTCGAGGGCACGTCGCGGGGCAGCCAGCTGCGCGGGTTTAGGGGTCGGCGTCCACGCTGAAGCCTATACCTTCGCTACTCTTTTTATTTTTCCTTTACTCTAATGACGATGTAAACTATTTAATTACCAAATCAGATGTCAGTTTTTGAGATATAACACAAAGTTGGAAGTTTTCTTATGGAACACCCCAATTTTTTTTAATGCTTTTTTAATTTCTTTTAAAACGATGTGCCTTTTACAAAAATCGGATAAATAGTTTTCGAGTAATTAAATATTTTCCATAAATCATATAGTAGGATGTGATAAAGGCGGCAAAAATCTAGAGTGCCTTGGTTGACAATCTAATCATAAAATAAAAATTAAATTCAGTTCAATAGTTTTTTATATCTTCATAACAAATTATTTTTATCATCTCAGATTTACAACCATGACACTCCCGATTTTTTAATAATGTGGTGTGCCGCTTTTATCACAGCCTACCATATGATTTATGGAAAATAATTAATAACTCGACAACTATTTTTCAGATTTTTGTAAGAGGCACATCGTTTTAAAGGAAATTAGAAAAGCATTCAAAATATTTTTTTAAAAATGGGTGTTCCATAAGAAAAACACCAACTTTGTGTTATATCTCAAAAAGTAAAAATTACTCATGAAATCTGATTTAGTAATTAAATTTTAGTTTAAAAACTCTACAAAAATTCAATTAAGACCACGAAGATATTTTCATAAATAAAAAAGTTATAGGGCCGATCCGAAAATGCAGACTTTTCAAAAAGCCTTCGTAGCTCGAAGACGGGGTGACATATTGAAATTCGGTTTGTACCAAAAACCTTCTCTTGAAATTTGAGCCTCGCAAAGAGGGGTCAAATTTTATCTATCTCCTCTAGAAGTACCCGAGACTTCCCAAAACCTTCGAATTAGACACATATTCAAAAAGTATATTCTGTTATCGTACCCATTTTTTGTGTGATCTGTGTCTCGTTCAAACACATCGTGTATAGGCGCCAGTGTGCTTTTAGTACTTTTTAGTTGTTGCCCTGATATGTTATCTTTATTCTGGGCGGGTGTTTTAGCTACTTCTGTCTGTCAACTTGAATAGTGCTGGCCACTACCCAAGTAACAATTTACGCTACGTTACGTTACGACGTACCCTAATACAACCTAACGTTGTGAACTGACGGAATTTAAACGTTTAGACGTCTCACTTTTGTACCAAAATAGTAAGTACTTTTTGAGTTGTGTCAACGACTTGTGTGTCAACGTTCTAGGAACGTGAGAGAACAACATACACTACTCTGCGCCACCTACGGCAAAAGTTGATGGAGAAAGTGCATTTTGTTACCCAAAAAATTAACTATTTTAAACTTAACAAGTATTTAGGTCTAGCTAAATTAAAAGTATATTTAAAAAGCATTCTAATAAATAAATTCGTAAACGAACCATAGTTTACTGTTGAATTTGGATGTAAAACTTTCAGAAAATTGGTGGGCTCTGCATCAACTTAACTTTCTTGAATTTTTTTTTTATATTTGTCGATTAAAATAAAAATTTGTCAAATTGCATTTTTCATGTTGGTATGGTATGGTATTCGGGAATGTTTACAAATGATAAGCAATTGCGTCATACTGAAAGGGGAAGCATCATGGCGTCCTGTTCGACATTCATACAGTTTTGGCATTTAGCAAAGATGACTGTTAAATCGACTATTTTCTTTTCTAGACGCTTTGCGACCAAATATTACCAAAAAACAACGCTTTCTTAAAAGTTGACAGTTACCAACCCGAAAATTTTTTCTACTTGACAAATGACACACGTCTACTTCCAATGTCATTTTTTTACGCCTCTAGAAACGTTTTTAAGTCGTTAGTGTCGCTCCCAGAAAATAACCAATATCTTTGTAGACCAAACAACATCACGACAAACTAATAACTACTATAGTCACCTAGTAACGTCTGAGTGTGGTAATTGCGTCGCTAAAAGCGGTCGTCGTTAAATAACTAATTTCTGCACTTCATATAACGTTTATTTTGGTGCATCTTTTAGAAATTGTGACTAGCATGACTAAAAATTGTTACTTGGCCAGTTTTTTTGGTAGAAGTTCTGTTAAAAATTACTTTTTCAATAAAGAGTAAATATTTGATTCCTTGAAATTAACTCTGTGTTTCGGACTTCCATTGTCTATATTTTATTTATACACGACGTTTCGATCAGTACAATCTCTGATCGTCTTCAGGTGCAAACTACCTATACACGACTACAAACACTAAGTAGTTTGCACCTGAAGACGATCAGAGATTGTACTGATCGAAACGTCGTGTATAAATAAAATATAGACAATGGAAGTCCGAAACACAGAGTTAATTTCAAACACATCATTGTCTCAAACTTTCAAATTTGATTCCTTATTGTAGAGAAGTAAAGTCTTCAACCTTGGCTCGTAAATAAAAGTACTAGCACGCATTGTGATTTGTGGTGTAACAATTGATTTTTTGGAGGGCATTTTTTAGGTAAGAACTATTTTACTATACAGGGTGTTTCAAAATTCAGTATCCACATTTTTTTTGTTTTTCAGGTCAAGTGTTTATAGCTGTTTTTAAACCATAGGTTACAATTTAAGACTTATCCAGCATGTCGAGTGATTGTAAGAATCTACAGGGTGATATTTTTTCCGGGGTCAAGCCTTTTTTCGCTCCATAAACCAATTTTGAGGTGGATTTCGAAATACGAATTTAATTCTTTGTTTTGTTTAGAAACTTTATTAACCTATTATGAAATTTTAACGCTGTAGAATGGTAACGAAGCGTTTGCGGCCACATGTTAATAGAAAAAAAAGTATTATTTTAACCTGAAAAATACACTCTTAAAACCTTGATACTGAATTTTAAAACACCCAGTATTTAAATTATTTTTGAAATAATAAAATTTGATTTTAGGCGCCGGATATCAAATAATCGTAAAGTTTCAACTTAAACAAACCACAGTGAGCAGATTTAAAATTCCATTTTATTTGACATTCCAACCCAAAGACTTATCGAAATCAGGAGAATCAAACCAATTTTCTATAATCAGATCCATAGTAAGTATCAGCATTTTTACAGATTACCCCTACAGAGATGTCCAGCAACCGGGAAATAGTCGGGAATTTCGCGGTGCCGGGGAAAAAGTCGGGAATTTTATATCAAACCGGGAATTTTACCGATATTGTTAATCAAATTAAGAAAAAAAATACACCAAACAGAATGTCAAAAGAATATAATCGGCATTTAGCAAAGAATGTTAAAATAAAATTTGATTTAAGTAGGAATTTTTATTATTTTTGTAAAGTACTAAATTATAAAAAATTTACAACGTGCATTTATGGGGGTCACAGGGGGAGGGGCGCGGTATGCGATCGCTCTCCCTCCTTTGCAAGTAACTCAACCTACCTTTTTTTAAAAAAATAATTCACAAAAAACGTAATACACATTTTTTAACAATTTTCGGCTAAAATTTTAAAACTTGTAAGAAATGGTATTATTGCTTTAATACAGGCACCTATTCAAATAAACCAAATTTGAATTATTTTAAAATAAAGAGCAATTTAAGTGTTAATTTGGTCCATCTTTCGAAACTTCGTTGTGGCGAAAAATGGAAAAAATGGAACTTTAATGGTAATTTTACACAAATTCGAGATAATAAGCATAAAATTATTAAAATCTTCAAAAGCAATACGTTCAATTTAGGAGTTGAATAAGAATGCGAAAACCCTGGTTTTCGCGCGTAGTTTTTTTTTAAACAAAGGGAGTGGACCGCCAAGTTTATATAAAGCCAGCGGTCCACTTTGGTACCTTTGATCAAAAAATAATTTGACATACGTGAGAATTGGGTGCTATTTAGGTGCTAATTTGGTCCATCTTTAGAGAATTAAGTGCTCTTTTCGTTATATAAACTTAGCGGTCCAACCCCTTAGTTTTAAAAAAAAGCGCGACAACCATGGTTTTCGCATTTTTGTTAAGCACCTGAATGGTACATATCGTATTTGAAGATTTTAATCATTTTGTGCGTATGATCTTCAATTGATGTGAAATACCACGGAAATTCAATTTTTTTCATTTTTCTCCAAAACGAAAAGAGCGCTTAAATAGCACCTAATTCTCGCGTATACCAAATTAATTTTTGATTAAAGCTACCGCATTTTTTATTCAACTTTTAAATTGAACGTATTGCTTTTGAAGATAATAGAGACATAAAGCTATTTTTAACTCTTCGCGGTATACGTATCCGCATCTAGCGAGAACCAAGCACATTGATTGGTCAGAAACTTGTAGTACGTTCGAAAAGAGCAGATACATGCTAATTTAAGGTATTTCTGAACTCAATAGGTGCTGAGATACGATACGTGTGCCGTAACGATACGTGATACCTAACGCATCTCAACACCTATCGCGTTCAAGAACACCTTAGATTAGCATATATCTGCTCTTTTCGAACGTGGTACAAGTTTCTGACCAATTAATGTGCTTGGTTCTCGCTAGATGCGGATACGTATACCGCGATGAGTTCCAAATATCTTTATGTCTCTATTAATCATTTTATGCTTATTATCTCGAATTTATGTGAGATTACCAATGAAATTCCATTTTTTCCATTTTTCGACACAACGAAAAGTTTCGAAAGATGGACCAAATAGCACTTAAATTGCTCTTTATTTTAAAATAATTAAAATTTGTTTTATCTGAATGGGTACCTGTGGGGCCGCTATAGGTTTATGTTAAGCTAACGGTCCCTACTTATTTTTTGCACAAATACCAATAAAATTATTTTTTTTTTTAAATTTTGATTTAATATTCGGGGAGCACTTAAATACACCTAATTTAGAAATAGTAACATTAAATTTTTTTCCTACTATTTTTTGCTAAAACTAGAGGAGCACTTAATTTTTATTTTGAGGACCAAATTAGCACCTAAAGAGCACCTAATTCTGGTACTATCGTTTTTTGATTTTATTGAGGTAGGACCGCCGAGTTTGCATAGGTTATTTTCTACCGAATTAATCCTACATATTGTCGGGGGTAATCCATATAAATAGAATGTATTAAGAATGGACCAGAACCAGTCGTCCTTTAACAAACGAAAGAGAAAGAGATGGGTTGAGTTTTCGTCTTTTCCGCACTTGTTGTTAACAGATAAAATAATTTTTATTTATTTATTTATTCATACAGTATCAACAGCACTAGCCAATTAGAGATACCATCTTAACCTAAAGAAATACAAATTTTGTAATATTAAAACATCACTTATAAAATAGTACAATTGTAGTTTAAAATAATAAAATTATGTAACATTTATATTTATATTTATTAACATTGTCAATGTCAATATTACAAGCATACAAATTAAATAAAGCACACATTTTGTAAATGGGAGAATTCTTGTATAAATTTGTTCTTGGGTGTGCAACATAAAATACATTAGAGCTACGTGAATTTAAACGGTTAATTAAATATCGGGACAGTCAATACCGTTTTTTAACAGTTTAAACATCGTGCAAAGTATAATTTTAAATCTTCTCTTAGTCAATGACAGCCTATTAAAAACTCCCAAAAGGAATTCATTATCGCACACACGAGGGGGATAAACTTCATAGCTCCTATAATACAGACATTTAAGAAATTTTCTTTGTATTCTCTCAATAAATGTTATCCAAACATCATATTGCGGTGACCAAGTAATAGTGGCATATTCCAATATGTTTAAAACCAGGGTGTCAATAAGATGCAAACTCACATCAATATTTAATTTTTTTTTGTTTCGTGCTATAAGTCTAGCAATTTTCTGGGCACTATCAATTTTTAAAGTAATGTGGCTGGAGAAGGACAAGGTGGTGTCAAAAATAACACCTAAATCTTTTTGTTGGTCAACTCTTTGAAGAGGATTATTATTTAAAGTGTAATCATATTGTATAACATTAAGATTAAGAGTACAAGAACATTCACCAACATTTAATTTAAAATTATTTGTGTCACACCAGTTAGCCACATCACAAAAATCCTTTTGTAGGGTCACACAATCCTCAATAGAATTTACTTGGACAAAACATTTAAAATCGTCAGCTAAAAGCAAAGCAGGTAAAAAAAAGTAAAGGAGCCTTGTGGAATACCTGATATACTTTTATAAATCGCCGATTTACAACCTTTTATTTCCACATATTGATATATTTTTGTTAGATACAAGTGAATCAATTTTGTAATGTACAGTGAAACATCCATTTCTGACAAGGCTTTTGTTATTATGCAGTGCCTAACTCTATCAAAGGCTTTCTCCATGTCTGTGTAAATTACGTCTACTTGAGATTTATTGTTAATTGCTTCATGGACATATTGACTCTATTTGTTGGAAAGAGATATGGGTGCTTTTTAACAAAGATTATTAACTAAAAAAAGTAAAGACACGGAGCTCGCAGTATATCTAGGTTTTTAAAATGTTGTCTACAAGACATTCTCGGTGTTGATGTCGCCTAGCTCTTATTATACGTTTTTAACTTTTGAAGATCTTCAAAGCATTTTTTGAAGATCCCTAAAATATAATCTCATACGAGATAAAAAATTCGGAAACTGTGCTCTGAAATCGTTCCCCTGACCCGCCTTATTATAGTACAATTGCTAGACAATTTTGAATTTACAGAGTTGATATGCTTGTCCCAGCCAACGGAGGCATCAATATGCATGTCTAAAAACTTCCAGCGGGTAGAAACTGGTATTGTTTTATTATCTAACCTTACCAATATAGACTAATTGGAAACACCAGCCTCTTGGAACTGGAGTGGCCCTGTTTTATCTGGATTAAATTTTAGTCCATTTGCGGAGCACCATGAGGGAATCCTTTGCTATGATAGATTACTTTTGAGATAATTCTACTATGGTGATAGCCGCAGAACAACTTCAGAATCGTCGGCGAACTGTCCTACCAACCCTTGGTCCGCCGGTCCTTCCTGTTGCACACCTAAATTGTCAACTAAACTGTTGACATTCAACAAAAAGATCACTGGCCCCAGGATGGAGCCCCGTGGGACTCCTCTAGTCACAGTGCTCCACTCTAAGTAGTATCTTATTACATTTTATCATTCTTTGGAATGCAAGTTGGTGATCTATCGTGTCGAAGGCTTTTGAGAGGTCGAAGAATATGCCAGTAACATGTTCCATTTGATCAAGTTTTTCGGAAATATATGACAATGTGGTAAAGACAGCTAATTCTGTGCTGTGCTGAGGTCGGAATTCATTGGTTTTTTAATAATATATTGTGACTTTTTAAAAATGCCATAGGGTAATGACCCTATTATATATCGCCCTCTCAAAAACCTTTCATACACTTATAAGTAAATTGAACTAATTTATATATATTTATATAAATTTAAGAATAAAATTAAACAATATCTCGTTAAAAAAAGTTATTACTCTATCACAGAATTTATAAACTCCTGACCACTGATTTTAAGCTTTCTTCTTCACTTTTTTAATTCAATTTGTACTGTGAAGTTAGCGATCTTGTCAACTTTTGTTTGCGTCATGATTATGTATAAAAGAGAAATTATATCTGCCATAATAATTTATGTGTCTTTTTTTATTTCTAATTAGAATATTCAGAGAATAACACTTAATGCTTGAATCTTAGTTAATAATTTGTAAAAATGTATAATTTTACTTACCTGTTTGTTTTTTAATTTACATTATTTTAAAGCAAAACCGTTTCCTTGATTTGCATCTTTTATAAAACCTGTTAGATATATACGGTTTATAATTATGAATGGGTTATAGAGATATTTTTGCTTGTATGTATTAAAAATGTAATTCTTTGACGTCTACAATCACCTAGACGGCTTCTTTTGAAACTACAAATAAAAAACCTGAAACTTGAACTTAAATAGAGTGTGGTATTAGGATTAAAGATGTATATTTTAAAAATGTTTAACTTTGTGTTATTCAACTTATTATATATTTTTTTAATTTAAAAATTCTTATAAATAAAAATCTGCCGAGTGTTAAGAGACATTTGACCATATATTATATATATAAGTATTTATTTTTTCTTTATGTGTTTCTTAATATTATTGACATGTACATCCACTTTTAGTGGCTCCTTTTGGAAGTACCTAATAAAGAACTTGAACTTGAACTCATATTTGCTTCCTTTTTTTGTGTATAGGAATGAGCTTGGCTTAAGCCTGCTGGAAATATTGCCGATGAAAGTGAATGGTTAATGACCTCGTTTAATGCTGCTGTTTGTTTGTTTTCTATTTGTTTCGTTATTAAGTTTTAAATTTATTTTTAGAGTTGTTAAGTTTTTTATTCCAGTTTTTTATATAACTCATGTTCGCTTGCTTATATTGTTGAAAATCAATTTAAAGATCTTTAACATAGCTAGAGCGATTTTTTATTTTCTGGCTAACCCAGCTTTCCTTTTCCGCTCATGAACAGTTTGCAATGGGAAAAATAGTACAAAATAATATAAAAAAAAGAATTTTTCGTTCGTAGTCGTTGCCTGAAATACCGCCAGCCATGACTCCCACAGGAGGTATTCTTCAAAAATTTTATGTTTTCTTCACTGTAGATCCTTTTTTTGATAAATAAAATAATAAAATTTTTGTCCATACTGATCTAATATGTAGGTTTTTAGAATACTACTAGTGGTATTATCGGGCTCCAAGTTACTAAATATATTGTCGATTGAGAGTTAGAACTTGGTCTAGTGATTCCATGTATGGGTGGAACTAAGCTAAAACTAGCAAAAAGGTTTATTAATTTTAATGAGTTAGTGTCTAGTGTTTCAAAATGCGCATTAAAAAAAGACCGGACTATGAGAGGTTTATCAGAGCTACCCCCTGTTAAGTGTAAAGTTTTATATAACCTATTATAAAAAAAATCAGAAAATCTGACCCTGGTATTCTATACAAGTAGACAATTACATAAGACTTACTGTTAATAACACACTGGAACACAGAAAAGTCATTCTCTATATTTTTCAACTGAAGATGGCTTTTGCTTCTATCTGATTTTGAACAAAAATTGCAGTTCCTCCTCGTTTTTTCTTTTCGCGAGAAATGAGATGCTAATTTGTACCCAGGAATGTTGACTGAGTTTAAATCATTATTCACAAACCAGTGTTCGCTTAGGCAGATCACATCCGGCTTGTGTTCTGCTAACAATACGAATTCATTGTTTAAACCTTGTATTTGTACAAAATTATCATTATTTTTGATTTTGTTATTAGTTCAATATTTTTCAAGGTTTAATTTTGGAATTTCATTGTTCCCATTTGATTAACGCCTGATGTGTCGAGCGTCGTTGTAGATTGATGAAAAAATTGACACTAACCCCCTGAGGCCATATTTCATGATTCATTATTTTATCTGTTTCTGATGGCAATATGCTAATTTTTAATGAGCCTTTTTGTCTATCTTTAGAAGTTCTTAATTTTTCTACTTCGGGGTCTCTTGCGAGTTTTTCAGAGTTTGTAGTGTGGTATTTGGATCGAAGCCAGTAGCAAAGAGATATTCTGATCTTGGCTGCGGCACTGATGGTTTCGTTTTTCTCAGGTTGCTTGTTTCCCCTGATGGGATCAGGTCGTGGAACCATTCCTCCCCCCCCCCTCTTCTTGTTACTTACATTTATCCATTTTTCTTTCGTAGGATGATTTTTGTTGTTTTCCTCAACTTCCGAAACTTCCCCACTGTTTTTGTTTCGAGTTGAGAAGCGCTGCAAAGTGAGGTTAGTAGCCTCTTCTTTTCTTTGGTGGATTTGTCGTCTTATTGTCTCCACTGTCTTTTTTTCTGTTCACGAACACCTGTTTATGATCGGCCATTATTAGACGAAGTAAAGGCCAAAGTAGTAGGTACTGGAGCTGAGTAACAAATTTTAACTAGTTCTTTGTTGCTTTCTCTAAGATTCAACACTTCTGTGGATAGTTTATCGAAACGTTCCACCAGTTTCTCTATTTGCATTTATTTGTGCATTTATTTTATTAACGTTTAGGAGTTCCTTTCTTCTCTTGCAATCTCCACAATAAAATAATAGAGATCTTTGTGCTAAACACAAAGTGTCCAACTTTGTTGCTGTTAACTGAGTACATTCTTTACAGAGTGCTCTCTCACATCCGTCGCCTTTCGCGTCAAATTGCTCATTGCTGGGCAGCTGACGACGATTTTTAAAAACACTGGTTTTTACATGTGTCGCATTTCTAATGCCCTCTAAACACTGTTTCTTATTATGAGCTTTTATAAAAACTGGTTACAACTATACATATACTGGTTACAAGTAACCAGATAAGAAGAAACTGCGTGTTTTCTTGTGTAACAGCACTGTTTCTGGTGTTCAAGATACTGTTTTTGGATTCAGCATATTGTATATTACACTGTAAAATTTTTTATCAAATATCTTTTATAAAAGATCTTTGACAAATAAATTTTATAGTGCAATACCGGCCTAAATCTATGTCCATCTCATTTAATTAAAAAAGATCCACTTACCACTAAAATATTTTAAAACGAAAATAAAAATATGGTACAAATAAAACTAAAGTTGTGATCTAGATTTTTCCGTTATTAAACATAAAATAAGCTAGATTATTAAAAAGAAATAAAAATTGTTCACAGTAAATAAAAGCAACATAAAATCACATGTAAACAAGACCAGCGGCAATTCCCACACGTCCGATCAGTACTGTTGTTCAAAATTAACGGTACCTTAGGGTCCTCCGATTTGAGGATGCGCAGTCGTCGTTGCCCGTTCCTAACGCATTCTATTTCTATGAGGTAATCCCACAAGAGCTTTAAAAGCTTTACGATTGCGTGTATTCTATAATTTGGCTTTTTAATATTGTATTTACGTAGTACAATTTTTTTATATTAAAAGTTATTTTACAATATTAAAGAGGATTAATATGTTAACATTTTTATAACTAACTTTATTATATATATTATAACCCGGTTTTCGATGATTGTAGATTGTAGGAATTCACTATTGGTATGAGATTGATGAAGCTACAGGAAAGAGCCCTTTTACGAATGTCGGTTGGGAAAGTAGCCGCGAGAAACTTACTGTCATAAGGCCTAACAAAAGGTAAGTCAAAAATGAGAACAACCATGTTTTTAATAATAATGTGGATACATAATAACATCCGAAATAAACAACACCCCAAGTAAATCCTTACAAACTCGGCTGTTATAAAGCATGTTGTATTGGTTAATTGACCTCAGGTTCACTATGAGTAAGTCGAGGTGTTTTACTTGCATGTGTCCGGGCTGAGGCGATCGCCCGTTATTGGAACAAGCAAGACGCATTCGTACGTATACGACAATTACTTCTTTTGTTTTGTTTATAATATTTTTTTGTGTGTTTTGTGATGTGTTAGTTGAGGCAATGCTTCCCTTGCTTACATAAACCGCTCGCCGCTAGTGGACATCATCGACGCTTCGAGAGCAGAAGGGTCGCAGTTCATAGAGACTATCGATACAAAATTGCTGCTGGGACGCTAGCAACTAGGGGCAGGCAGACACTCACTCGCTATCTTGATATCTAAAGATCACTGCCCTTGTCTGTCAAAACCGGTTTCTGCATTATATTACAACAACTGCTTGCATCCAATTTATTTTTTCTCCGTCCGTTTTTGTTAAATGATTGACTGATTTTAAAATATCCTACTTATTTTGATTTCGATTTTGATGTTTGGCGATTTTACATTTGTCCTTTTTGATAAACTGAGTCACATTAACCGCATTAAGTATAACTATTGTTTTTTTTTCGCTGAAATAGTATCAGAGGGCACGTTTGGATTTCAGCATGGCAAAACATTCATGCTTTTTTTAAATTAAAATTTAAGATGATACTTTTTAATTATCTCCTCTTTTAAAAATACCAATAAAATAGGATAATAATAAATAAATTATTTATTATTAGACTAACAAAATCAGTAAAACCATGACAAACTAAATAAAGTTGCTAATAAAAAGAACTGGCTAGCGCATATAGTCGTGTATTGTAAAAAGTGGTTTTATATGTTTTTATATGTTAAAAGCAAAGCAATTGCCATTTTTTTTATTGTTTTTTATTGTTGATATATTTTCTACTAGCTGAAGACCCTGCAGCTTCGCCTGCGATTATACCCGTTTGTCTGGCGTTAACCGATTTTGATAAAAACTCACATAAAAATTCGTTCAGTAGTTTTTGCGTGATGCTTAAACAAACCAACAAACAGACAAAAATTCTAAAAATTGGATTTTTGGTATCTATTTGTTTTGGTTCGAAGCCAAAACCAAAAATAAAAAAATTCATTTTACAGAAATGGTCTCTCTAGAGATTTATTATTTAAATGGTTAACTCCAAGATGCTTTAGACGGCCAATACCCTAGCGAGCGCCGTGCTGCTTGTATCATAGATTGATTAGAAATTTTGATTTATGTTTTAGCTGTAGACAGTTTATGGATCAACATCCAATACCTAGAGAATATAGAAAGACTTTAAAATTGGGTTTAAAAGAACTACCTGACAATTTCGAAGTTTTACAGGAAATTAGGTGAGAAAATGGCACTAAGAGTAGACATTTTTTTTCCTGTCAGTGACCTTAGCTCAGGAAATGTGACGTTCAAAACGGGTCATGTGATATCCATACTTTTTTGAAGTCGAATAAACATTAGAATTGACTGACCTTTGAATGGAAGGCATATTTTGTAAAAACTTTGATTTTAGCTTATTCGCGAAAAAATAAAAAAATGCTCCGAGTCGTGTGTTAGTTTGTCTTTGTTTATTTGTTTTGACCGTCATATCGACATTTCCTGAGCTAAGATCAATATTGCAAAAGTACTTTCCTTTCTGCTTTATTTTTGTGTTTTACGGTATGACTAAGGCAGGTTTTAATTTACGTCTCTTTCAAATTAAATACGGAATAATTAATATACGGCCGATTTACTTCCGACCTTACAGGTGCAGAGCGAGCTCAATAAATGGGCGAGCGATCAACTGAAGTCGTCCTGGAGGGAAGAGCGAGAGTGCAGACAGTCCAAACTGTTCGTAAGTGGACCAGACGCAGCCAGAACTAAATGGCTTCTGGGAAAAACTCGCAAGGACATTGGATTGTTAGTAGGAATGCTGACAGGGCATAATCGGCTGCGCAAGCACTTGATATTCATCAGAGTGTTGGACGACTCCTCCTGCCCAACATGTGGGTGGGCAGAGGAATCAGCGGTACACCTGATAGGAGAGTGTGCCGGGTACGCCAGAGTGAGGCAGCAGACGTGGGGTGCCCCCACAATAGAAGAGGGGGAGCTACACTCTCTAAGATGGGCTGACCTGCTGTCCTTCGTAACGAAGGCGGGAAGAGAGAGAGGCAAGAAATGTAGAGGGAGTGGGAGGATAAGGCAGAAAGGGCCCATCAAGAGGCCTAGTTGCCAGGCCTGCGGGCCGCTCCCTTACTACTGCTACTAATACTACTTCCGACCTTAATATTGTAGTGGCTAACGTTACAGTTGGCGATGGCGGTACCGTCTAACTTATCCTAAACGAACTTCAATCAGAGACTAACTTATAGTTGTTTCTTTTTATATTTAAGGTAAAATATAAAATGTTCCCTTAAAAATTTAGCACCTAAATTTTTATTTAAACTTTTGTCCAAAAAAATACTTAGTTATCTAAGTTATCTAGCGAGTACGAATTTTTTTAAAAGAAAATTGGTACAAAATTTCCACAATCTTAAATTTGGTTGAGGCGGGTGTACCTATCTGAAAAGGTCTAACTGCTGATTATATTGAAAAAAATATATGTTCGACATTTTGTAATAGTTCTTTAAAGCTTTTCTGATGTTTTAGTTGTTTAATTTTTGTCTTTCTCTGAAGTCTAAAGGGCCAAAATCACTTTATAAAGAACTTGCGATCTGTCCATAATATCTAATGTTTGCTTTTAAAACTAATTTCTCAGTTTCTGTGACCAGAGTAAATTAAAAGTAGTATTTCATGTAAACTCTTTTTTTGTGTAGAAATAACCTCCATCCAAGCAGAGCTACCAGAAACAATTATGTTGGATTTTTCTCAATCATGTTGTGGCTAGAAGAAACGGCTTGTGTTATTGGTCTTAGCTCTTATAATATGGAAAATGTAAGTACCGTCAAATATCATTATCCCAAGCACTGGGGTGGGGAATTTATGTAAAAGGCGATCTCGAAGCCGATTGATAGGTTAAATTATTTAGACTGGACCATAGGTAATATCAAATACAACAAAAGACCACTAGAAAGTAGCTAAAGAAACAATTAAGTTTTGTTGTGTTGATTTTTTGCAAATGCTTTTATTATTTTTTATAAAAATGAAAATTGTATTATCTTAATTTTGGTCAGTTTAACAAAGTTTTTTTTATATACCGGTGGCCCATAACGAATTCAACAAATAAACTCTTTATTTTTTTAAGGTAACGCTCGGACACAGGAAACCATATTTATTACTGGAAGTCCCTGGGCTAGCTGAAAAGCGCCCTTCTGTAATTGTCGGAGACATGATCGAAATGAGGATCCATGATGATCACACCGTTTATCAGGGAATCATTAAAAATGTCACTGATTCTATAGTGGAAATTGCAGAGGTCGCTAAGGAGTAAGTTTATTGAAAAATACTTAAAAAATTACCAAATTTGCATAACCAAATATTTAAAAAAAAAGGATTTAGCAAGGGTGAATACCCAAGTAATATTTGGACGTCAAACTACGTCCTCTACTCGTTGTCTTAAAAACCCTGACATTGGCAAACGGACTACAAATCTCATTCCATACGACCCCAATCCGACCTAAATGGGGAATACAAATTCGGGTTGGTTCGACGTCGCTAATTGTACTTCAATGGTATAGTAGTTACCTATGACGACGTGATAATATGTCCGCCAGCTTACCCAATTTTATATTATTTAATTGATTACTTAATGTGTTACTTGTTTAGTAAATTTTACGTGAAATATATATTAACGAATAACGAATATTATAATATAACGAATTATAACTCACAAAAAATAAATGGCCACCTTTTTATTTCATTAACAATGAAAGTTATGTTATTAAAAAGGGCACTTTACCGAGTAATCTAGATGGGGGGCGAAAAATAGCAAAAAGAAAATTTCGGTTGTAATTAATATTAAAATCACTCAAGAATTTAAGGCATTATTAAGTTTCTTTTATTGTTTTTTTTTTTTTTTTGAAAGAAGAAGAAAAAAATGTTGTCAATAATGGCTACCTAAGCTTGCAACTCCAAAATGGCCGAATTTGGGTTGGTATAGTACTTTTACCAATTTTCACCAATTTGGACAAGGACACCGATTTGTAGCCCTAATTTTATCCAAATCTAACCAGCCAACGTTAAACTACGTAATATGTGCAAACGTTCGGAATGCGCCTCCATTATTCGTTGGCCATGTAACCAAAACTGACTTAAAAGAAAAATGACAGTCCAGCTGAACATAACCTAGAAAGATATTTTCCTTTTTTCCTTGTTTTTACCTTAAAAACATGGATTATTTTCAAATTGTATTTATTAAAGCACTGAATGAGCTCGAACCTGTCCCGCAGATGTGGGAGGAGGATAACAATTGTTGGTTTTCCATAAAAAAAAGCGACATTAAACAATATCAGTATGACCCCACTAATGCTCCAGATAAAGTGGACTGGAAGAAATATAAGTGCGAGTTGAAGGTCATCAGATTTTTGGTTGGCAGCAAGCCAACAAATTGTGCAATTTGATGTCCCAGATGCAAAATTGTAGGTTAAGTATCCTTCTTTTTCTTCGTTCCTTTTTTGGTATCCAAATAAGAGCCCTGAAATGCGACGTCGATTAAGTTAACAAGGCCGACGTTTCGTGGTCGATTTAGGTACAGGCGTTAAAACAGTCGGCTTTGAAACGTAAACTGACGTGAATCCGTCTGGGCAAATATTTGTACAAATTACGTTGCCTATTTTAACGTCGTTTAAGGTTCGCATATGCGTACCTGACTACGTAAACGTCGGATTTTATTACATAAGACGTTTGTCGTTTGACTTACTAGTAGACAACTTTATTTTCTAATTAATACGACGTCTCTTTATGACAGATTAGGTTCGAAGACGGATAAATGCTACTTGGGTAGTGAAAATTATAATGCTAAGAATTAATCTGAAAAAAACAACCATCTGTCGAATGGTTGTTTTTTTACATGAATCCTGATACTGTTTTCCTGTAGAAGAGAATAAGGAAATAAATTAACTCACCACACATCATTTAAAATATAAAATTCTCAAGTTCAAAAACCATTATTAAGCTTTTTTTTATTTGCTTCACGTTATATTTTCAAGATGTCTTCAAGCCCAATGAGCATTTTCAGAAACTTCTGGTGACAGAAATTTATATAATTATTATAAAGAGGGTTCCATTGATACCCTAGGGTATTTAGAAGTTTCCTACAAGAATTGAGTTTGTATATTTGTTTTATTAAAGGCTCTAAATTGATGGTACCCTAAAGTAACATAAAACTGGCGTTAACAATATTTCCACGGAAATCTTTATAAAAATTAAAGTCACCGGTAACAAATGTTATATAAATTGGTGTTAACAATGTTTCCACCAACATATTTATAAAAATATAAGTCATCAGTGACAAAAGTTATATAAATTGGTATTTGAAATCTTTCTGTCAACCCATCTATAAAACCATAAGTAACTATCAATTAAAGATATATAGATTAGTTTTTAAAATGTTGCTATCAACCCACTTATAAAAACTTAAGCAACCAACAACAAATTTATATAAGATAAGATTGAAAATATTTCGAGAGACACTTATAAAAACTCAAACTCATACACAATAGTTATATAAATTGGTGTCTGTAATATTCTTATGAACTCATTCATAAACCTTTTTTGCCCATAAGGTTTTTTATATAGTGGTTATAATACAAACGTTTTTAGAACAAAAAAACAATTTTAATTTATTTTGGCAATTATAATAACAAAACAAACAAGATTTTTTAAGGTTAATTTTGTTTGTCAAAAGGCGCGTTTTTGCGACATCAAAAGAACCGTTTTTGCAAGATACCATACCATTATTATCATGTTTTAATGACATCAGTCTTGAGAGAGATAAGAGATCCAAATCTTCTTGAGATAGTTGACGATGACAGATATCGGGATCGAATGCATTTTACACCCGATTCCCACCAGCATTTCCCATGCACAGTCAAAAAACTCATCACGTGGTCCAACATGAACTTGAATAGGCAAATCTCGCTTAGACCATGTGATACGTGTTTTGATTCGGGGATCCACGAAAAAGAAACGCATAGATGGGAACCGTGTTTTAGAAAAAGAAAACAATATAGTAACCTTGTTAAGTTCGCAAAAAAGCAACGTGAAACGTCGAGCGCATACGCTGATACTGCTGGTCGGCGGCAAATGTGAACACCCCGGAAAATACCCTCCTGTACACCCTTCCACCCCGCAATCTAACTTTATTCTTGAGATAGTTACCTCTGACAGTTATGCGGGCTTGAAGTGTGTGCAGGCGGGTATTTTTCCTGGTATGTGTAGTATGCTGGATCTCTCGAGGAATGCATTTAGGAAAAGAGAACAATAGTAGCAGAACCGGACCATCAGTGTTCAACACTGCGCCATCTGCAGCCCTTTGTTCCAACTAACATCATTTTTTAAAAGGGTTATAAAATAGTGTTGACGAGGTAAACAGTGGTATAGTTGTATTGTTTTTTTTATAGAATTGTCGGAAATTTTCGCCATTTTGCATTCCAAAAATAGGTTTTTGGCCTAAATAAAAACGTTATTTATGGGGTTTCAATATGTTTGTCAATCTAATTATTGCTTGTTATGGTTAAGAAAAACATAAAAAATTCAATATTTCTTCCATTTTATAGAATTGTCGGAAATTTTCGCCATTTTGCATTCCAAAAATAGGTTTTTGGCCTAAATAAAAACGTTATTTATGGGGTTTCAATATGTTTGTCAATCTAATTATTGCTTGTTATGGTTAAGAAAAACATAAAAAATTCAATATTTCTTCCGAATGAAAAGTGTATGAAAAAAAAGTGATATTTAAATAAATATTTTTTTTCTCGTTTTCTCAAGTATTTTTTGAGCCCATGAAATTTATGTGAGTGTATCCGAAAACTATACAGTACCCACGGGACCTATACAGAGTAGGATGACTTGGAAAACAGCTTTTATTTGACTGTAGTATATAAATATTCATATTCCCGCTTCAACTTAACTCACTTCCATTTTTATTTATTTTAAAAAGAAAAGAATTATACATAACAAGCAAAGGGAAGAAAGATGGAAAATGTATATTTATAAATCCATAAGAACCTTTAATCTGTTATGTAGTGTTGTTACAACAGTTGTAAAACCTTTTTATAATAATCTCCAGACTTGAGGCCTCATAAGGAAGTTTTATAAAATCTATATGTTGTTTTTCTATCCATTACTATGTACCATAAATTTTTATAAGCTAGTGTTGGTCAGTTGTTTTTCAAGTCTTTTTTACTCATTTAAGAGATATATTAGAGTTATAAAATTATCACCAACACTAAATAATATAACTTTTGGTTATTTTATGAAGGTTTTATATTATTTGCTGTAACTTTTATATAGATAAAAATGCTCATTGGGAGCCCAAGTAGTTTTTCGTTAATATGTGCTTAAGTCAAATCTCGAGTAAACTCTAAGCTTCTTCACTCGTGATTTTTAAAGATTTGGTGAGTATATAATTTGTAAGAATGTATTTTTGAGGAATGCACAAGCGCAAAACGTTATATTATCAAAAACGCATTTTGTAAAAAATCCAAATTACAATAAACGGTATTCATAAAAAAGCACTAAGGCGAAAGTTAATACAAGAAGAACAGTATGAAATATATGTGATAATAAGTTTGTAAAAGAATTAGAAAAGGTTAAATTACGGATTACGAAATTCCAATTCTTGAACGCTCGTATACGACTTTTCGGTCGGAGTTGGAGTCGAGCGGTCCGACCCATTTGGATAGAGATTTTCGCATACGAATCTAGTGATCTAACCCTACTTTTTTCTGTTTGTTCAATTTTTTTCTGCAAAATTGTTAAAATTTACCAACGTCATTCAATTGACGCGTGTTGATTAGAAATTCAATTTTTTTACTTGTGTGTGACTGTGTGATGTTCGTGAATCTTTTTACAGGGCAAATAGGGACGATATACCGCGCCACCCCTAATAACACAAACCATCCCAAGGGCATACAAACGTCCCGGGGATGTCCTAAATGTCCCATAGAAGTCCCATTTTGGGCTGATGAAGGTCCCGTGTCCGCACAATGGATCGCCTATGCACATCCTGCACGGATATCCCAGGGACGCCCGAACCGGACCTACAAAGAGTTTCCTTAAAATATGACCTTTTTAACTTTAAGTAAAACATTTTATAAACATTAATAACATATAGAATAAAGCTTTACGTTAAGAAATCTAGTTCAAGTCAAAGAGAACGGAATATTCAATTCAATTCAATTTATTATAAATTATATTTTAACTGTAATATGTAATCCCAATAACGTTTATCTTTATTCTTCTTAACTTTTTTTTGGTAGTAGATTTCTGTGTATCTGCATCATCTTCCAGTTTGCAATGGATATCGCTGAAAAAGAATTTCTACTTACTGCAGCTGCATCTGAAAATAAAATATATAAACAGCATTTAGTTTTGAAAATTGTTTCAGAGACTTTATAGTTTGCTATGTAGTGGGTGTGGATTTAAACTTTTAATATCATTTATACACGACGTTTCGTCATCAGTACAATCTCTGATCGTCTTCAGGTGCAAACTACGAACGGATGTTAATTTAACTACAGGCAAAACTTTTTTTAAAAAGTGTGTGTTATTTTGTTATTTTAATATTTTAAATACAATGCTACAAAACAAAAATTGTAGAAAAAATAAGTTTATTTAAAAAAAAGATGACGCTGAAACTTTTGGAAAAGTAATGTGTAATTTTAGTAGTAATAATACATGCATAATTTAAAAGTTTTCGCAAGACTAAAAAGTATTAAATGTTATGAGTTTTTGGGAAACTACATTCATTTTTGGAGGATGAATTGCCAAAGAGAAAGGTCCGGCCTCAAGTGTTCTAAAGGGCGCCTGACACCCACTCAATGTTTATGGTATCTTTCGGTACACCATTCTTTTGGTTATTTAAAAAAATATATATGAAAAACATCAGCTTGTAGAAAACGGTATACTTACCACCGAAATAATAAAAATTGCACCAAAACTCCTAGAAATTACTCACAATGCACTTGTTTGTGATTGCACGGGAAAAAAAATAAAAAAAATGAAACGTTAAACTTCAGACTGTTTGTTGTCATCTCCCCGTCGAATTTTTCGACGGCCCGTTGGGCAAAATGGTCCAAAAGCAACGTTACCATGACGCACAGTCGAAAAAAAGTCGAACACGGATTCGTCTTTCGAGTGGCGTTCGAGAATAGATATTTTTTTCGGGTACTCGACACAACGTTCGAATTTTAGTCTTATTCGACGAAAAATTCGACTGATTCAAGAATTGGGTCCCTGATCTTGAGAATATTGGATATAAAGAAAAAAATTAATTGGCACTGTGTCGTCTCCATTTTTTAATTAAAAATCTCCATGAACCTGTCCACTGAGATCAGCCACTCAGTTATGGGTGGGGGGGGGGGGGACTTTAAGGCAACGATAAGCTGGGCAATTTGCTCAAATACTTTGGTATTTAATATGCAGGATGTCCTATTTAAAAGGATGTAACAGAATTTTCACGAAAACTGATCAGAATATTAAAAAATCCCAAGACACGTCGATTTTGTTTGCAAGTACTATTTGGCTGTATTGGAATTTTTGCAGGGGACACCCCTTTCAAGGGGTGAGTGTTATCACCATAATTTAAATGGGAAAAGTTGGTCAAATATCTTTACAAAAATTTTAAAAATTAAGCATTTTTTTTTGAGATATTCAATTTCAAAGTAATGACAACAAAATCGACGTGTCCCGGGATTTATTAAAAATAAAATTTTAATTTCGTAAAAAAACACATTTTGGCATTGGTCAATGCTTTTTAAAATTTTTAACACTTGTAAGGGCATTTGAAAGTCCTTCAAAACAAGATATCACTTGATTCACTTTTCGTATTTAAATTCTGGTGGTGAAACTCGCTTCTCGAAAGGGGTGTGTCCTACAAAATTTCAATATAGCTAACATGTGTCCCCCTTGCAAAGTAAATCGACGTGTTTTGAAATGTTTTTAAATTCTGATCAGTTTTCGAGAAAATTCAATGATGTATGCTATTGTATTTTATGCCACTTTACGATTTTTTGTTGTGCGTGCAGAAAAAGAAAGAAATCAACCTATGTTCGATTCTTGCTGATTTGCTTTAGGCCCCTTTACGAGATAAGAGTTTCATTTTTTACCTTAAGAAAATCCAATATCGGTAAAGATTAATGAATGAATGAAATAAAAAGGGCTACAAAAATTTTTTATTTTTCATTTTCTTTTCCCTAATATACAGGATGTCCTAAAAGTAGGAGAACATCTAAATCTCTCAAAAACTAAAAACTTTTCAAAAATTGTTTAATATAAAAGTTTTGGAATTTGAATGGTTATTTTAAGGTCATTGTTAAACCCCATGTATTTTTTGAGCATTTCTTATTTTGACCAAGTAAGGATTTTTAAGATATGACAATGTGTCCTTAAAATAAATGTTAGTACTTAAAAATTTGTAAACAAAAACCATCAAAATTCACATCTTAAACTAATATTAATCATTTTTTGAAAAAGGCGTGATTTTTCAGATATTTAGGTGTTCTATTACTTTCCGGTGAACGATTTTAACCACTTTGTATTTTTTTAGTTGCGTGGACATGATTAAAACATATCCAGACATAGAAATGGACGTTAGATTCATTCTGGGTCGGGTAAGTTTCGAAAGAATGCATCAAGGGATTCTAAGGGTCGAAAACAACGGATTTGTGCCAAATTTGTTTCCCGATGAAAGTTGCGCTCAATTGAGAATCGCCGAGCCTATGGACCTTACCGAATCTCAGTAAGTATCGTAGAGTTTGCATGCTTCAAATTACTTAAGCTTATTCAGCTGAGTGAGATGACATCACTGAATATCATTTTTCTTAAGATCTTGGGTGGAAATAACGAAAATTCAAACTTGGATGAGTATCCCACAAGGAACACACGAAAGATCAAAGCGTTTGTTTTAATTGCCTTAGGAGCATAATCCTACTGGAAATATTAACACGCCAGGACGAATTCGTATCAGGTAACTTGGATAAGTAAGTACCAGTGCGGAACGATGCCTATTTGTGAGTGATTCAAGGTTGGAAATCTAAGTGTATGATGGTGTTTAATGATGTATAGTGGAGGGTGACCAGTAAAACTACTGATGAGCCCACGCTGGTTACCCAGGGCGAAACATCGTTTAATCATTTCTCTTCGCTTTGATCTTTCGTGTGTTCCTTGTGGGATCCTCATCCAAGTTTGAATTTTCGTTATTTCCACCCAAGATCTTTTGTTCTTTTGTTTTTTAGTTTCTTTTCGGTTGAAGTAACTGATTTGCAGGTTTTTTAACTTCTTCATCATTTTTCTTGTTTAACTCATTTATCTGATCGAGATGATTTTGCCATTTTATTAAAAGACCGTTAAACATATTATGTATTTTTGAAATCATGAAGAAAAGCCTCATTTAAATTTGTCAAAATATACAGGCTGTCTTATTTTAAAAAAGTGACATTGCTGCCATAGTTTCGCTTTTTTAATGACTTGCGGCACGACCAGCATCCATACTTTTCTGCCTCCTTTGATTTTGGAGGTCTAAGACTTTTCGAACACCCTGTATATTTTCGTAAGGAAAAAATTTAACCGAAAGCCTGGGCATTCAAAATTTTTGTATCTGGTCTTCATAGCTAAAATCCACTATAGGTAAAAATAACCTAAGTAGACAGGTAATATGTAACTGCTGTGCGCCTAAATAATACAAAAAATGTAGGATAACTGAGCGTTCCAGAAGTTTCGCCTTTCATTCGTTTTCGAATCAACTCCTTTTGCAGTTACTTGTTTTCTACAGAACGTGATGCGCTTTAATGTAAGGAAAATTTGAAAATGTTTTCACAAAAACACCATTAAAACTTTCTAAAAAATTTTCCACCTATGATTTTTGCTTTTGAAGGATTATTTTTTTCCCAAAAATTAAAAATACATGAGCTTCCTATGAGAGTATCCCTATATATCGACCCAAGTAAACATATTTTTTGAAAGCACAATTTTGAATAATACTAAACGCATCTTTAAGGCTCTTTCATCTTTTTTATTGTTTTTTTTAAAGAAAAACAAGAAAAAAATTGTTGTCAATAATGGCTGCCCAGGCTTGCAACTCCAAAATGTCCAAATTTGGGCTGGTATAGTACTTTTACTAATTTATCACTTATTTGGACAAGGACACCGATTGCAGCCCTAATTTTATCCAAATTTAACTAGCAAATTACGTAGTTTAACGTAATATGCAAACGTTCGGAATCCGCCTCCATTCTTCGTTGGTCAAGTAACCAAAACTGACTTAAAAGAAGAATGACACTTCAGCTGAACATAACCTAGAAAAATATTTTCCGTTTTTCCTTGTTTTTTCCTTAAAAACATGCATTATTTTAAAACTGTATTTATTAAAGCACTGAATGAGCTTGAACCTGTCTCGCAGGTGTGGGAGAAGGATAACAATTGTTGGTTCCCCATCAAAAAAAGCGACATTAACCAATATCAGTGTGACCCCACTAATACTTCAGATAAAGTGGACTGGAAGAAATATAAGTGCGAGCTGAAGGTCCATCAGATTTTTGGTTGGCAGCAAGCCAACAAATTGTGCAATTTAATGTCTCAGATGCAAAATTGTAGGTTAAGTATCCTTTTTTTTCTTCGTTCCTTTTTTGGTAGGTATCCAAATAAGGGCCCTGAAATGCGACGTCAATTGTTTCCGGCCGACGATGTTTCGTGGTCGATTTAGGTATAGGCGTTAAAACAGTCGGCTTTGAAACGTAAACTGACGTGAATCCGTCTGGGCAAATTACGTTGCCTATTTTAACGTCGTTTAAGGTTCGCATATGCGTACCTGACTACGTAAACGTCGGATTTTATTACAAAAGACATTTGTCGTTTGACTTACTAGCAGACAACTTTATTTTGTACCTAATACGACGTCACTTTATGACAGATTAGAGACGTCTTTTCGCGACCGATGTTTTCAAAAGCACATTTTGAAAACATATGTCACCCTTTCAACCGCAACGACACCGTTTCGAACCATCGCCACTGATCGCCAAAATGACAATTATTGAATGACATTGATCAGCTGTGTCTGTGTGGCTTCTCGTTTTTTGGATTTGGAAGTTTTTTTTGTGACTTTGCGAAATGGATGTCCTAGATCCACAAGTGAGCCCTTTTTTTTCACGCCGCTGGATAACCTTGGCTTATTTTCATTATTGCTAAAAATTGACAAGTACCGCCATATTGAACCGTGTTCGAAACGGCGGCCGAGGCGCTTTCGAAATCCTTTGAAATGTTTTGAACTGTGACGTCACTGTTTCGTCGCCAAAATAACATTTTACTCATGTTTTCAAAGGGGTTTCGAAATCATCGGTGCGAAAAGACGTCTTAGGTTGGAAGACGAATAAATGCTACTTGGGGAGGAGCCACAATAGACCCGCTGGTGGTGGAAAGTGCCAGAGAGCACACTCACAAATGATTTAATCAATTAATCCCCAATATACCATACAGTGCTTTTCGTGCTTTCGATTTGGATAACAGCCAAACTGTGCAGAGCGGGAAAGGGGTTGTAGTGTGCAACATGAAACTGTACATTACAGAATTTGAGGTATTTACTGTAAAAATGACGCACACAGTTCCCTGAGACTTCCCAGAATATCTGCGATAAACTTAAGATTCCCCAGGAGGGCGGAAGTTCCGAACATTCGAAACAATTTCCACCTCTCCGAGAGAAAAATGAAAACAAAAACAACCAGATAGGAAAAAGAGGACTGGAGAGATACAATATTCAACACATAAATTGAAAAAATGCAACGGATACCACAAAGAAAAATACAATACCTGCTTAAATTTTTCAAATGCAAGAAGTATGGATTGAATTTCTCCAACAAAAATTGCTCAAACTGACTGAAATATTTTCCGGCCCCAGAAACCAAGATGGCGGCTATCAAAGTTAGGAAAAAATGGGTTCTACGTTTTCAGGAAAGTCAAATCGAAATCAAGTGGGTAATAATAAGGGGGTCCCACTTAATCCAAAAATATAAAAAAAGTCGACGTGCGTCACTTCAAAACAAAATGGCGGCCAGATTTGAAAAATTTACTTTTTCTTAGATTTTTTTTTACTTTTTAAGCGATGATCTTTTTTAATGTCTCATATTAAAGCTACTGACCGGCTTCTTGATCTCACAATAAAAAAATTAGAGTTTATAAGCGGGTACAAAGATGGCGCTTGATATGTCAAAAATATAAGAGACCTTATTAACCTATAGACAACATTAAAAAAAATTTAGTAGATGCTATTAAGCTGAGACAATTTAAAAAAAAATATTTTACATTTGATATTGAAAATGGCGGCCAAACTATCGAGAAAAAAGTAATTTTCCCCTTCTGGTGTGGTATTTATACTAACGTCATGCAATATATCAATTTCAACTTCAACTTACTTTTATTGTTTCTAAGAAAATATACATTTTCTATAACAAGTGAGTTCAGTTTAAAAAGAAAAAACTTAATGTAAACACGTCTCTTAAACTAAATTTACAGTCAAAGAAAAACAAAAATTAAAGAGAAAATCACAATGTGAGTGATAAACTAAAAACTATTTTTTTTATAAAAAGGATTGTTATATGTTTAATAATATTGTAATAAGAAATAAAAGTTTTTGACGCTTATTTTTAAACAGGTAAGTATTTTAGATATTGTTTTTTGTTTTAATCAAAAAGTAAACCAACAGCATTCATTTCGTAAAAAAGCACGAATTCTGAAAATATTCTGAATCATTTGGAATAACTTTTTTTTCGCTGTGTGGGAGTCAATGAATAGAATAGAATATATTTTATTTGTTCTAATGCAATGCAGTATTTGCATAAAACCTTATGTAGGTGTCGAAATGTCTTCCAATTGATTGAAGAAAACACCATGGTCGTTCCAGGGTTCTAGATGGACCTGTGCATACATAGCAAACTGAGCAATTTTCATCTGGCTTGACAATATATGTGGTTCCTTTAATTGAGAACTTATAAAATTTGTTAGTACATGTTCTGAGTTGCGCAACAAGTCTTGACATAGCTATAGGTAGAGAAAGCCTTAGGTAAGTGGCAGGACTTTGGTAGTTAGTAAACCTATGGTAAAATATAGTTTAATTTGCATTTTTGGCAAACGATAAGTCAGTTTCGATAAGTTTTTATTTTAGGGACTCAAGAATATTTACTTTATTAGACTTTAGGGAGTTAGCATCAAGGTTGTCCCATAGATGTTGCTTTCCAAGCATAACGAACCATTATTTTTTTTTTGTTGAATTATGTTCAATTCATTCAATTATGTTGAATTTTGGTAGAGTTTAGTAACTGAAGTTGTCGGTTAAAGCATTTCTTGGGCAGTCTATCATTTGCCATAGATACTATTTTTGACAGGAACGTAGGACAAAGCTTAAAGACAAGATATTCAATGTGAATGGAGCCGGACTCGAGGCGTACAAGAGAGGATTAAGTAGATTTTGGAAGTCGCAAAACTGAAGAAAGCCAGCTGAATTATTTCTAGATCTTGGGCATATCTGGGGGCCCACACAGGAAGAGATGCAGTGATAGTATTAATAACGCTGGAGTTAAATAGAGTGGTTATTGTGTCCCAGGAGTTAACCTTGGCTTTCGCCATAACGGGTAGAGTGGAGCTGGCAGCTTGCTTTGCTCTGTCTACGGAAAACTGTGACGCCTAAATAAGTGAAGGTACTAACCAACTCCATTCAGCTGAAAATTAAATTAGTTGGATGTATTCCCGCTTTGATTAAAGCACATTATCTTCATTTTAGCAGTGTTTATAGTAAGCGAGTTGTGTTCTGCATATTTACACAAAATATCCAGTTTTCTTTGTAAGTCTTGCTCTGTATCGGCCAGTGGAACCAAGTCATCAGCGTATAGGAGTAAAATTATGGCAGTGGTTCCATCGATGTTCAGTTTATTACAGGTAGAGAAAAAGTCGTCTATATCCGAAAGAATTAGAGAAAATAGGGTTGGTGACAGAGTTTCACCCTGCAATACCCCAAGGGAAACATCATATGCCCTTGAGAGCCCATCCGAGTCTCCAACTCTAAGTTTAGCCACGTCATAGATGGCTTTAATTCCGTGGATAAAGTTAGGGCTAATTCCCAGTGTATACAATTTGCGCCAAAGCAGCTCATGGTTAACAGAGTCGAAGGCTCGTCTGAAGTCCACAAATGCTGCAAAGACTTCTCTTTTTTAGTATTATGTGAAAGTTGATAACAGATGATAAAATTAAAACATTGTCGATACAGCCACGAGACTTACGAAACCCGGAGTGGGTTTCTGGAATAGCACATCTTTCATCTATCCAGGACGAGAGCCTTGACAATAAAATTTGGGTAAAAAGTTTTAACGTGCAGTTTACCAGCGCTATCGATCGGTGGTTTGAAGGGTCATTTCGGTCGCCTTTTTTGTGGAGCATACATAGAAGAGCTTGGCACCAACCGAGCAAAAGTAAAGTATCCAATTCTGCGGTAAGTTTTTAAGGAATTCATAAGAAATCATATCAACTCCGGGATTTTTCTTGCATTTGGTGTGCGATAATGCTGCCAATAGCTCGCTGTGGTCAAAAATTCTATCCAAAATAGAATCAAAGGTGCCGTAAAAAAGAAGGGAGTTAGCTGTTTTAGGGGTGTAAATGGTATCAAAGTAGCCTTGGTATAAATGGTATCAAAGTAGCCAGGTAGCAACATCAAGGGACGCTCGAGGAGAGCGCGTTCTAAAAGTTTTAATACACTCCCAACATTCTTTGCTGTCGCGGACGTTTGAAAGAGTGCAAATTTGTTGGCATTCGTATGCTTTTCTTTTCTTTTTAATTTCAGCGCAAAAAGATTTTTTAGTCTTTATGTAGTTCTTTTTTGCATTTTCCTCAAAATTTTGTGATTTATAGTACCTTAGCGAATTTTTTAGACTCTTTTTTAAGCCCGCGACAGTCGTGGTCAAACCAGGGCTTATCCTTTGACGCCCAGTTTGCTCTCTCTACCCTGCTATCCGTGAACGTGCTGCACATCTTTGCAGTATTTATCAAAGTTGTTTCAAAATTTATTAATAATGTGTCGATATCTAAGCTAACTTGCGATACATTGGGAGAAGCCTACATGGCTAATTAAAAATTTTGTTGGTATAAACAGTTCCACTTTAGCGACGCGGGTCCAACTTTTGACGCCTCGACAGCATGAAGGTTGCTTGGACATGGATTGTTTGCACCATAGTTAAACTTAAGAGAGGAAAGTGACTTGAAGTACAAATATAGCTATTTAGCACACACATATTTTTTATGCAGTAGAGCATTTCAAGGTTGGTGAGGCAGAGATCTATGACACTCCATCCTCTTTCACAATTGGGATGGGTGGTCAGCAGGTGATCTCCCATTGATCACAAAAAGATTATTAGCATAAATAAATTCGACTGAAAGAGTTTCCTGTCCCGAAATCAATGAATGAACTCCAATCCTTTGTTGGCACAGCGAACTCGTTAAGAGAATTTGTACCAAATTTTTCCTTAGTTATATCTCCTCTTACATTTTTCACCGGGAAAAATAAATTTTCATGAAACAGCGAAGCAGAAGATGCTTTTAATAAACACCCTTTAGAACTTCATAGACCAGATTCAAATTTACCTTCTGTCCTACAAACTGATGCTAGTCAAAATGATATGGGAGCTTTTTCACTGGACTCCGGATAAACACAGAAGAATAATTTCATATGCAAGCTCAAAATTTAACAATGCCGAGAGAAAGTTTCACGTGAATGAACAAGAAGTAATGGCAGTTGTTTGGGCTTGTAAAAAGTATCGTCCCTACCTTGATGAACCATTTACATTAATAACCGATAGCAAAGCGTTGACTTGGTTAGAGAAATTTAAAGACGAGAAATCAAAATTAACCAGGTGGTCATTATTACTTCAAGAATTTGTTTTTACTGTTGGAACATTGTCCTGGACCGAAAACCAACTACCTGATTTTTTGTCGAGATTTTGATATGAAACACCAAATATCCAAGACTATAATCAACGATTATTACCATCTGAAGTTTCAGTTCGACAGAGTTCCGATGAAGTACAACTTAAAGCATTAGAAAGCAACAATTTTTACGATGATATAATTAAAACTCACAAACATGACCAAATCAAAGTGGTCAGGGAAACCTGGAAAAGTCAGGGAATTTGTATGCTGTCATGGAAAAGTCAGTAAAAACCTAAAAATGACCTAAAAGTGAGGAAAAAGTCAGGGAATAAGATACCCATAGTGTGAAACTGTTTATGATTATTTTAGATATAAACCTGGTACAATTAAAATATTTAGTAGGTTTGAATTCTCTCGTATGTCAGCACCTCGTTACGAATCAGACGTGCGCAGATAATTCTTACCGAAATTCTTTCGCAACCATGGGGCATAGTGCAAAAAAAGAAACAGAAAGTCACTACGATTATCCGAGCTATATTCGTAGTTTTGTCCGCACCAATGAGAATGTAAAAAACGTGCCAGTGTATTTGTTTGTTTGTGCATTTTCCCCGACTTATTTTCATGTGTCGATTAACTAAAACGTCCATTAAAAAACGAGAGAGAATGAGATAGGTAGAGTTTTCGTCTTTTCCGCACTTGTTGTTAAAGATTGCAAATGGGGGTTAGAGACTCTTTTTGCTTGTTATAAATAAAGCGCGTAAAATTTTTCCTGTTTTCCTGCAGAAATCTATTTTTTATTCTGTAATTTGTGTGGTTTTTTTGTCTGCTAGTGGAAAAATTTTAAAAATGTCAAATAGAAAAACTAATTTTAGTATGGATTGGATTAAAACAAAGTTATGATTGTTTTCCACAAACCAAAACTACACTATTTTGCACTCGACGCGCGTTTCGCTAACAACGTTAGTATCATCAGGAGAGGATAAACAATGAACTAAATTAATCTACGCTCTATCTTATATACAATCCTTTAGTGGGCGGAGATAAGACTAATAATTTGTGATTGATCATGATTTTTAATCCTATCTCCCTTCAACCAAAGAATAAAGTGTACTAAACGGGATGGGTCCTCTATCTTTATTTAAACTATTTCTGGATTTAATGATTTCCATACTTTCATTTGTATTCAAAAGTCTTTTGTTTGGTACACTTTTTAGAAGTTTTAGGTTTTCTAATGTGAATCTATGATTGCTTTCAAAAGCATGCTCGGCCACACTTGACTTTTCTGTTCTTCCGTATTTTGAGTGTGCTAAGTGTTCTTTAAGGCGTGTTTCAATAGAGCGTCTCAAATAAAAAAAAAATCAAATTTAACCAGGTGGTCATTATTACTTCAAATTGGCCAACATATTTTTTGTCACAATCTATGCAACTAATTTCGTAAATTCCACTTTTTTCTAGGACCGTAGTTTTATCCTTGGGATTTCCTAGTAAGCTTCTTATTGCGTTACCGGATTGATATACTAATTTAAGACCGGTGTTATTAAATACTTTTTGTAATCCTTTCGTATAATTAGGATTATAAAAAATTGATACAAATTTTGAGTCGCAGGTATCTTTTTGTCTGAAAAAAGTGGAATTCCGAAAGGTCTTTTGAAAAGAATGCCTATTTATCAGCTTATTTATTAAACCTTCGTCGTAACCGTTTTCGCCAGCTATATTCCTAATCCTATTCTTTTCTGCTTCAAATCTTTCTTTGTTTAAGGGGAAATTTACTAATCTATATGTTAAAAAGTGCAAACTTGGAAGCTTATGTTGTAAGCAATAAAAAGAGTCATTTGGAATATACCTGTTGGTGGCCGTTCCTTTTCTGTATAGGTCAAAGTTCAATTTATTTTTATTTCTTATATAACTAAAGTGTCTAGAAATGGCAGTGTACCGTTGTTTCTGTGGAAACGAGACGCTCTATTCAAACACGTTTTAAAGAGCACTTAGCACACTTAAAATACGGAAGAACAGAAAAGTCAAGTGTGGCTGAGCATGCTTTTGAAAGCAATCATAGAGTCACATTAGATAACCTAAAACTTCTAAAAAGTGTACCAAACAAAAGACTTGAATGCATATGAAAGTATGGAAATCATTAAATCCAGAAATAGTTTAAATAAAGATAGAGGACCCATCCCGTTTAGTACACTTTATTCTTTGGTTGAGGGGAGATAGGATTAAAAATCATGATTAATCACAAATTATTAGTCTTATCTCCGCCCACTAAAGGATTGTATATAAGATAGAGCGTAGATTAATTTAGTTCATTGTTTATCGTCTCCTGATGATGCTAACGTTGTTAGGGAAACGCGCGTCGAGTGCAAAAAAGTGTAGTTTTGGTTTGTGGAAAACAATCATAACTTTGTTTTAGTGCAACCAAAGGTTCCAAATTCCCAACATAGATGGATTGGATTGATCCTGATGCGAAAGCTCCACCTGATTGGATAAAGTGGCTTAAGCCAGTAGAAAAAAATCTAAATCAGTTTTTGTGTGTCCTGTGTGATAAAAATAAAATCACACTTTGAAGGATCCAAACACAAAAATAAATTTGAACTTTTTCAAAAAATGAGCAGCAAAACCATAAAGAGAGTGTGATGACAAACAAAAATAATGAGGCTAGTACCTCAAAAAATTCTAATAATATTTGTGATACTCAGAAAAATGTATTTATTAAACCCAATTATTTTGTGTTAAGCAAGGTTTAGGGTTTGGCGTATGCATCAGAAAAAAAAACTTGCTTGTATTTTATGTTTGGTAAAGGTGTTGGCTACCTAGCCGCATTGTCTTGTAATAATTAACAAGGTTTGGCGAATGCATTAGAAAAAAGTAAATTTGTTTGAGTTTTATAGTTTGGTGGAGGCGTTACTTACCTATATCTGCATTTTCACAAAATTATTAGGGTATTACAACAATGTTAAAGGTTTGGCGAATGCGTCTTATAGTTTGGTGGAGGCGGTGGTCTTTTCAAATAATAACTAGTAAGGGAAAAACATAATGTACAAGGACTATGAGACTAAATTTGAAAAAGTGTAACATGGACAAAAATGTCAGGAAATTTTTTTAAAAATGGCCAGGGAAAACCTGGAAAAGTCGGGGAATTTCAAAATTGAAAATAACTTTGAACCCTGTAATAGACAAGTTTAAGAAATGGACAGAAAATAACTTAAGTTGGAGGAATTGAGTTTGAATGAAGCGAAATTTTCTGTCACAATATACAGTTAAAAACGGTATCCTTCTGCACAAACCATCATCTACAGTGGAAGTTCCAATAACACTGATAGAAAGAGTCCTTTATGAATACCACGATTCGGTAACAGCGCGCCATTTTGAAAGGGATGAGACTTTAAGAGTCATAAGAGATGTTTTTTATTGGCCTGGTATGTGGAAAGATATTAGACAGCACGTTCGTATGTGTTTGGTCTGTGCATCAACCAAACCTGGCACGAATCAATGTCATGCTCCAATTGATCCTAAACCTCCAACTAAACCATGGCAAACTATTAGTTTAGACATTATGGGATCTTACCAACGATCTACCAATGGTAAAAAATTTATTATTACGATACGATTTCTTCGTCTACAATAAAAATAATTATACGTTTTCTCAAAGAAATTTTTGGCCAATGGGGATATCCTGAATCAATTATTACGGACAATGGAACTCAAATGCGGAGTCACATTTGGAAAAAGTTTCTTCAAGATCATTTTATTGATCATTTTACATAGTTAAAAAAAGGTTTACGAGCTCAATGTTCTACAATGGGCTGATTTGAACCAACTTATTTTCACAATCAATAACAGACTCAATCGTTCTACTGGTTATCCTCTAAGTGTTCTCCTCTTCGGAAAGAGACTTATGAGACCCGGCGAATGGGCTAGTTTATCAGTCATATCATCATCATCATCATCTATAAATGAGGCCGTTGATAGGAATCAGCGTCTTGCTTATGCATCCGAAAAAAGCGAAACTGACAACACCTTCTGTATGGTTCGTGAGTTTAAAATTTCAGGAAACCCACTTGCACTAACGTGGTCTGGTCCCCATAAAATTCTCAGAAAAATCGGAAGCCACTCATACGACATAAAAAAAAAATGGATATATTCTCAAAGTACATATTGATGAAATGCGACCTTATCTTGGAAGACCCAATCATGATCCTCAATGATCAAGTTTTTGAGCAATCAAGTATCAGTTCTGACAGAGAAGATTAAATGCTGTTATTAATTTTATTATTGCAATTTTTCTTTTACATAAATTGGTATTGGGGAGGGAGATGCCGCAGGCTTTGTCTTTCCTTTATACTTTTATTGGGTCACTCTGTGAAAGTATGAAAGCTGCCAAGTATTTGTTTGATTGAAGGCTGAAAGTTTTTGTCAGTCGACAAGGACTGAAACTGTTCGTTACTACTTTTAATGGACTCCAATACCCCACTATCCCTAATACTACGACACGCTGACTCTCAGACCCTTTCACCTCTACGAGGATTCCCAAAGGCGTCCTCACGACGACACTATGTCTTACTTAGCGCAACCAAATATTTTGCCAAGTGCCAACAGAAAAATAATGACGTTTCTTAATTTTAGCCGCGGCCATCTTGATTTGGGAATGACATGTGTCATTTTTTTTGCAATTTTTGAGACAAGCAATACCACACCAGAAGGGGAGGAATAATGTTGTCTATAGGTTAATAAGGTCTCTTATATTTTTAAAAAACAAACTTGTTTGTTCTTATACTTTTACTTACGCTTATAAACTCTTATTTTGAAATCAAGAAGCCCGTTAGTAGCTTTTAAAAAGTCAAAAAAATCAAAGAAAAACTAAATTATTGACATCTGCCCGCCATTTTGTTTTGAACTGACATGTCAAATTTTTGTATATTTTTGGATTAAGTGGGACCTCCTTACTATTACCTAATTAATTTCGATTTGATTTTTCTGAAAATGTAGAAAACAAATTTTTTTCCTAACTTTTACAGCCGCCATCTTGGTTTCTGGGGTCAGAAAATGGGGGATCCTCGACTGGAATTTTAGCTTTTTGCAATTTCTTTTTAAAAATTTACTCCAATACAACACAAAAAAACGGATCAAAACAAAAAGAAAATCACATTTAAAAATTATACAATGGAATATTCAAAGTGTAAATTCCAATAGGAAAGACCGTACCATTATAATAAGATAACATAATCCGGTTATTTTGTTAAACTAAACATGGCTGAAAAAAGAATATAACTTTCACATTAAGTCATAACAGATTTCCAGGATAGATAGAGCTATGGAAGGATAGCTACTTTATTTATTTAAAAAAACGACCTAAAATGACAAACTAAATGCGCATCATATACTTTGGCGAAGCAATCAAAATAACGCAAATGGCATAGACGCGCTAAACTAAACTGAGTAGCTCAACTTTGTAATTTTAAATGATGATCTACCAGAATACGGCTTCCAGAAAAAAATCAAAGCCCTGTGGACCTAACATTAATTTCTAATAACTTGAGAAACCAAGCTAGCTGGGACATCAATAGTCACCACTTTTCAACTGTCTTGAAGTCTGGTAAATGGACGGACTACTACACCTTATTCCAAATTTAATCGGATCACCTTTTTGACAATTAGTTTCATTCAGTGTCTGTGTTTAAATATTAGCCGCCATATTGAAATTGGTTTGGATGATTTGGAATGAACAGTAACTTTATAGGTATTTACGACTATGTAAAATTTGAGTTTTTTAGCTCAATCCAGAGAGGAATTATAGCTGGGTCGCATATAGGCTAAGTTGTTTCGGGAAAGGTGGTACAGCAGTACGCGAACATATTCTTAAAATATTTGTTCTTGTTTATTATTACGGTAGTTCTGGTGTCGGTTCTTGTACTAAAAGAAACATGTTTTGGACAAATAAAGATTACTAAAATATGCACATAGCAACTGATATTTAGAGCACTACCATACAATCATATTTTTTAAACAATACAATTTTTGAAGTTCCCAATGTCTTGTGCACTATATAACCAGAATTTGGGACTGGAGTTAATACAAATTTTAGTTAGGTGTGCTGGGCTGTATGGAAGAGGGTGAGGTTTTAGGGTGCGCATATATAATAGTGTTACTATTACGTGGAAAATTATCTATTGCGATTTCAAAGTCTGTGGTTTAGCTAGTGGAGTAGCGGTCTATTTCTCCGAATAAATTGCCTGAATAAAAACTCGAAAAAGTTTATTTTTAATTTTTAAAATTAATTTATAATTTGAAAAAGCGTTGACCTTGGTGAAAGAGATTTAAATACTATTCTAGACTATTTAATCTAAAATATTTGTTTACCGATGTATTATCTCGTAGGTTCTTCAACAAAGATATTTACAGAAACCAAGAACAGAGAACTGCCGTCTTAAAAATTTTGAATAATACCTCAAAAAATGTGCCTTATATTGTGTATGGACCTCCCGGAACAGGTAGGTAATCAATAATCAAACCAAAAGTTACAAAAAGTAAAAACATACCTGAAAGATAATAAAAAAAATGGTTAAATGCTTAATACCCTGGAAAACAACACACAAGTATAAATGTCCGAAAACTAATTTTTATTGTAAGATTACTATTGCTTGGGTTGATTAATCACCGTTATTGTTGTGTAATAATTTTTACAATTCCTTGTATAATTTTTAGGAAAAACAATGACAATTGTTGAGGCCATTCTGCAAATTAAAAATCGTACCAAAAAGAATATATTAGTGTGTGCTCCTGCCAACGCTGCCTGTAACATGATCATGCAAAGACTGGCTCAGCATTGTAAATACAACGAATTAAAAAGAGTGGTATCAGCAAATGCAGAAATGTAAGTATAATTCTTGTTTTAAAAATAAACAATAAAAAACTCGTCATTGAAAAATCAATTAAACCGTCGAGTAATTTTTAGAACATAAGCAATATCACACTGTGGTATGGCAGGGTGTCCTGAAAACCTGGAATTTGTTAAAAACAATTACCAGTACTGGAACTGACCTGAAATTTTGTGGAAAATCGTTTGGGTAAGCTTTGAGAGATTTTCAAAAGTTTAACCTCGTTTTGATACTTACATAGTGCTGTCTTTAATTCGTTTATCGCTTATTACCATGATAACAGTTTTAATAATTCGGCAATTTTTAAAAAAATAGTCAAGTTTTGGGTTTTTAAATATGTGGTTTTAAATATTTTTTAGAATCGGATATGACCCAGAATGGTTGTTATGACTGCAGAAAAGGTAAATATTTACACTTAGGGCATATCTCAATTTTGATTGATTTTGCAGTTATTCCCTTTGTGCTTAGTGAGCGACTAGTAGGCAGAGAACGGCCTAAGGCCTGTAACCCATTCTTTTTTTTTTTAAATTAAGTTACACTATTGTAAAGGACCTTAAAAGGCCATTTCAACGTCACTTGACTAATGTTCCCTATTTAAATTTTAGAGGTGTGTATCAAGACTCGGAAGAGGTTCGTCCTAATAATCCAAATTAGTCAAAAAGTATACCCTTGCGAACAAAATTGAATGTTTTTTGATAACTTGTGAAATATCTGAGAAATAGGGCGAGTTCGTAAAGTCATCGCTGTAACCACCGGTGGAGTCAAAGCGTTCTTGAAACTTATGATTCCATCAAAAACGTTCCGACTACACCGACTGCGGAGGTCGGTGAAGATTTTTTGATGGATTACCCTATAGCCTCAAAAAAACGGCTGTTTACTATTTTTCTTTTTTTTTTCGATTTTTACTTTTTTAAAAAAAGTAGATAAAGTGGTAATTGGAATTGGATCTTCTTTTTCCCGCAAAAATTCAGAAATATGTGGGAAAACGATGGCCGACCTTAGCCTTTATTCAGATTTCAGATCTCACTTTTGATTGTCTCGTGCCCATAGCCCCGCCGTTCTTCAATTTTTTTTCGATGGATTATTTGACATTGACATTTGACATGACCGATGCTGACGTCCTTCCACTGCAATCAAACTCAACAAACCGGTGGATTTCTGTTGACTATACGAACTAATTCATACCTAAAAAGACCTGATTACCTTATAACTGCCATTATCTCAAAAATGATTACCTTATAACTGCCATTATCTCAAAAAACTTTTTATATTTTTCTTTGAGAAATAAAAAAAAATCTTTTTTTTTTCTAACGGTGCATTTTTATGTCCTTTTTACAATGTCGCGTGGAAACTGGGGGTGACACGCTACCTTATTTTATTTGATGCATGATTTCACATTAGGTATCTGCCTTGTCTGATTTATGGCAGAATGTAGCAAGTTCTTCCGTCCGAGATATGAAAGTTTCTTGAGGTAATGTGACGTGTCCAGGTTTAAATTGGTTTTGAATGTTGATCGGTTGGATTATTTTGAAGCTCAAGCACCTAATAAACCAAAAGAAATAGCGCTCGATTTTTAGGTTTTACCGGAAGACTCATGTTAATGAAAACAGCAGCCTACTGTTATTTTTTTCTATTTTTTTCCAATTAGAAACTCTGCGTCTATCAAAATTGTAAAACATTACCGTCTAAGAAGGCTAAGAATAAGTCTTAACACAAAGCCAACACGCGGCCATTCACTATTTCTCGTTTTTAAAAATTGAGTATTGGGTAAGTTTTTTACTAAAAATGAAGAAGGCAGCCAATAGAAATTATTTCCTTAACACGCCTTCTATTTACTTATTCGTTGATTTTTTCCTTAACTATCTCCTTTTTGCAAATATGTCTGTCTGGTAGTTCTCGTGAGTTGAATTAAAGCTGGTTTAGAAAATTTCTTTCTTGCTGGCCCGAGCCACAGCTTGAACATCAGTTTTTGTTATCTCGAACGACAAACCCTCCACCATCTAGCCTACGAATGCCACGACAGACAAAGTCACTGCACAATCACAGAATTCTTGAGGGCCAATCCATCGGTCGTTACTTGGATTGAGAACATAGATATTAAGATTTAATGTTCAGATTTATTAAGATTTAGAACATGTTTCGCCATACGCTAAATAAATAAATAAAATCTCCAGATAGTATTGAGATTGTTTTGTCTCTTGAAAGTTTTTAATTATTTAATTCCTTATATTCCGTCTCTAGTTTTTGTTCTATTTTCAGTTTATTTTCCACTATCCAAGTCCTTGACCGTAATTTTAACCTTTCAGTACACGCGCCCCAATTTTTAACTTGAGTTTAAATCTCAAATATATTGGTAGTGGCGGTATTCCTTTCCCGACAAAAATGTGTTGGTGTTGAACAAATATATTTATTTGTCGGATCTATAATAGAAAAATTATAATTATTGTACAAAAACATATCTTTAAAAAAGTCTATTAATTATTTTTTATTACAAACACATTCTCTACATATAAAGGTGCAATGTTTTAGGCATATATTATTAATATATCCCCCACAATTGGTACATGAGTATTTGGTGTGTTGCTTTTTTTCGATCACTGTAACTGCAACGGCCTTGTTTTGAAACAGTTGGATCTACACGTGCTGGAGGTTCCTCATACTCAGTTAATTTTCTAATTCTTTAAATTAGGTTTGTTACGTGTTAGAAGTTGTGCTCCTTAGCCTAGATAATTGTTGACAAGTTGAACAGCCGGATTACTCCATTCTGCTACTGGTATTAGGACTATTACAATGATATATTACCATCGTATTAATGCCAGAAATGTTTATTAGAGGAAATATCGGACACAATAATGATCTCGGGTTTTCCCGTGTTAGTTTTCATACTGTCGTTGTGTTGTAAAATTGTTACCCATAATATATTCTTATTGGCTTACCTGTTCACGAAAACCAAACATACTAGATAGGAGCATATTCTTCTAGTAACTCATTTTTATTTTTACGGATTGTGCCTATCAATGTTAGTTTACTAGAAATGACTTCAATAACTCTATATTGATAAACCAATTGTCAGTGGTCATATTCCTTATAGATCCTTTTATTGTTTCGCAAAGTCTTTGAACTATAGCACTTGGAGAATTGCTTAGTACAAAAGTATTCGGAATATACTTTCGTCGATTGTGACTAATGGGAGCCAACGTGGCCAGTTTTTTTTCGCTCCTATCTACGTCAGCATCATCGAATTTCAGATGTCTTACAAGAAATTGAGATCTGTGGCTAATCGCCTAGCTGAAATTCAGCGATTAACAAAAATAGACCAGTGGCGACACGTGAGGTCACGTGACAACCCGGCGGATATTATTTCAAGAGCGCGCTTCTAGAAAATAAACTTAGTATAAAAATTAAACGAAATGAAACAGTCAAAATAACATCAGACGAAAGTATATATAAAAAAATAAACAAAAAACTAAGCTTAACGGAGGAACTGTGCAAGTGAGAGGAACATATTTAAGTTATCACAGTGTATTGGTTCAAAACTGATTGAAATGGAAGTATTAGCAGGGATTCGTCAGCAGAGGAAAAAAGAGAGACTGGGAGCTGCGTGTACTGAAAGATTAAGATCTTTGATTAGTTGATTGCTGTAAGATTAATCCATAGCAACGATTTTATTGGTGATTTTTTTCAATGGGTCCTTTAATTTCAGTTTGGCAGCGGCGGTAATATGATATCTTGATAATAACTTAATTAAGAATTTGTCAATATTTTTAAATAATTACGAAAATTTTTAATTTGTTATCTGCCGGCACTAATATGCGTTAGATTATTTGCTAAAAGTTCCTTATGCTACTTTAAATAATTCTTAAAAAGTACGGCGGTAGTTTGCTAATCTGAAAATGATTAATAGTTGTATTTTAAATATGTGTCACCAAAACCGATAGACGGCGTAGACAGTGACTGAAATTAATTGTCACATTAATCAAATTAATAATTAATAACGAGAATTTTTCCCATTGTCTCTCGATATAAATCTATACTTATAATAAATCTCTAGAAAAACCATTCTTGTACATTGAATATTTTTTTAATTAAATTCTTCATGCAAAATATAGTTTTTGGAATATATGTCGGTCTGTCTGTGTGTCTATCTGTCTGTTTGTGTTCTGCGGTGTACATAGGCTTTATTTTGTCAAAATCGAACAACGGCAACAAAAGTTGTGACTATTTAAAGCAAAAAAAAAAACGAGAAAAAATCGGAAGCACTGGGTGGAAGTGTTTTGGGGGGGGGGGTAAATAATTGGGGGAGGGGCGTGTAACCAATGGGTAGGGAAAGCTACACTTTAAAACACGCGAATGAAGTCACGGGCAATAGCTAGTTTATAATAATATTTTTATTTTATTTTAGAGATTCCATTCCTAAAGACTACCTGAAATACACAAACGTAGATATTGACGACGGTGTGGCTATAGTGACCGCAGTGCCTAGTTTTAAATTGAAAGGATACAGAATTATCGTTACTACTTTGATTCTGGCGGGAAAATATACTGGACAGTATAGTCCAGACGTTGTTTTTATAGGTATGTACAGCAATTAGACAACATTGATATTTGTGCTGTCAATACCAAAATAAAATACCTATATTTTGTTGTCCCAGAATTTAGTGATTTTGTAATTTACAAAATTAACGATTTATTTGTGTAGCTGCCAGTTGCAGCATACTTAGCTAAACCTAATTTTTAATTTTGTCTATTGTGTTGTGGTATTAGTACTTCTCTTGCAAAATGTGGTACTTTTAATTTTTTTAAAAATAATTCTCGCATACTGCTCTGTCGAAGTTTTCTTCAATACGAATGTTTGATTTGTTGTCACCACACAAAGCAACCCCTAAAATATTTTTTCTACTAACGTGCGAAAAATACGATTTTTTCGCACTGTTTTGAGTGTGGAAAATTCCACTTTCCAGACCCTCCAGACTTTTTTGCAGCTTATTTCAAAGCCAGTTCTGTAAAGATGTATTACTACTGTAAGGATGTATTACAATTATCCGTTTAACAATTATATTGATACATTTTGTTTATTTCTTCATTTTATTATTTTCCTCGTGTTTTATGAAATAGATTTAATTATGTGGAAATTCACACTTTTTGGTATTTTTTTAATGCCTAAACTGGCTTTAACTATTTCTTAAATTAATTTATCAAGCACCTTCTTAATTTTATAGATGAAGCTGCTCAGGCTAGAGAGCCCGAAGCTTGCTGTGCCATTGGTTTATTGCGCTCTGACAAACAACTCGTATTGGCAGGTGACCCCAAACAATTGGGTCCAAGTGTAGATTCGGCAATATGCCAAAAATATAATTATGGTAAGATAAGTATACAACATTTGCCGTTTGAAAACAAGAGTCGGTTGGTTGGAGAAAAAATTAAGAATAAACCATCAATAAAAAATTATTATGTTGGCTGTAAACCTTAAATATTGGTCACTTTTTTACAATTTCCAGTTAGTGGTATAACTACATTGTTCTCTTTTGATAAAATTATCTGTTTTTTTATATTAAACTTTAACATGACATGAGAAGGCGGACGAACTTGCCAGAGCTGGTGCCGAAACCCAATATATTGGACCGGAACCGCTCTTGGAAATCACAAGAAAATAGTTGCAGAGCGAGCTCAATAAATGGGCGAGTGATCAACTGAAGTCCTGGAGGGAAGAGCGAGAGTGCAGACAGTCCAAACTGTTCTTGAGTGGACCAGACGCAGCCAGAACTAAATGGCTCCTGGGAAAAACTAGCAAGGACATTGGATTGTTAGTAGGAATGCTGACAGTGCATAATCGGCTGCGCAAGCACTTGACATGTATCAGAGTGTTGGACGACTCCGCCTGCCCAACATGTGGGTGGGCAGAGGAATCAGCGGTGCACCTGACAGGAGAGTGTGACGGGTACGCCAGATTGAGGCAGCAGACGTGGGGTGCCCCCACAATAGAAGAGGAGGAGCTACACTCTCTAAAATGGACTGACGTGCTGTCCTTCGTAACGAAGGCGGGAAGGCCCGGAGAGAGAGAGGCAAGAAATGGATAGGGAGTGGGAGGATAAGGGTGCGAGACGGGGTATGGTAGAAAGGGCCCATGAAGAGGCCTAGTTGCCAGGCCTGCGGGACGCCCCCTTACTACTACTACTCACCATGCCATTGAGAATATATTAATTATAATATGTGTGTTATAAAATTCGCGATGGCCTAGAAACGCTAATTTCAGGGTTTATATTTCGGTCAATTACAAATATTATATTTTTCAGGCGTATCAATACTGGAAAGGCTGTGGAAACTACCGCTTTATCAAAACGACGTCCAAAACAACTTCATAACTATGTTAAAATTAAACTTTAGATCTCATCCTGGCATTTTGGAACTACCTAACGAAGTGTTTTATAATAACGAATTAAAGGTGAAATTTCAATTATTATAATGTTAAATTTAAAGTATTCGCAAAAAATGGTTTTACTTTTGCCTTAGCCGCCTTTTAATTTGCGCGAATTACAAATTCTACTCGCGTCATGCATAGGTTACAAAAAAAAAGGATCATCGACATTTGATTTGGGCTATTGGCCAATTCTAACACATAAAACTATGAAATACTATAATGGCCAAAGGATCGCAAAATGGGTAACAATAATAAATTAAGAAAACAAAGTATTGTAAAAATCAGGATCGGCTCTGGGCAAGGTCAAAGGGGGAAAATCAACTGCGCCTGCCTGACTGTTCACGCCCAGAAGAGTTTTTGGATCTGCATTTTTCCAGGCTAATTTTATTAGGAGAGTTATAAATATAATATAAACGGCTTTTTTTAAATGCAAGGACAGGGGGTCGACTTATTTTATAACATTAAAGGGTGCTTCTATCAACAACAGCGCGTCTAGGGCTTATGTTTACATGGGAACACACACCTTATTAAATCTTGCTTAAATGAAAAAATAAATTAGCTTTTATTCTTTAGTAGTAAAGTTTTTTTACGATTTCTTATATTGGTTGAAGAAGTTAAAGTCGAACCAAAGCACGTGTAAACAAAAAAAAAAAGGATAAACTTAAAATCGACGTTTTACTGCAAAATGCAAGAAAAAATGACATGTGTGTTTAATTTTTGACGTGACTTGGAGAATTGGGTTGAGTTTCTGATACCCTGTTTTGCTTGTGATCGATTTGATACAAACATGCAACAATACATTAGTCAAAGTGTATGGGACACTAAAAACTTCAAAATAAATTTAGACAATAGACAATTTATTAATCTTTTCGACTACAAATGTAGATAAGAGAAGTCATTGGTTGGTTAAAATAATGTTTGTAAATATTTAAAATTACAAAAAGCCAACATTAAAGAAAAACTTTCTACATTTAAAATTATTATGTGTTTAAATATCAATTTTAACAAACACAGTAAAACCTTTTACCTTTAAAATTTCTTAAAAAATCAATATAATACAAGTGCGCTAAAAAGTTGAAAATAACAAAACAAAGAGAAAATATTTAAAATAATCTAAAATTACAAAAAGTCAACATTAAAAGAAAAACGTTCTACATTTAAAATTATTATGTGCTTAATTATCAATTTTAACAAACACAGTAAAACCTTTTACATTGAAAATTTCTTAAAAAATCAATATAATATGAGTGCGGTAAAAAGTTAGAAAATTATAAATCGAAGTCAACAATAATTGAAAAACGTTTTACACTTAGAATTATTATGTGCTTAACTATCAGTTTTAACAAACACAGTAAAACCTTTGATATTTAAAATTATTAAGCCACAAGCTTTTATAAATTTTCATTTCAAGATGATCATTGATAGAGGACTAAATAAATAGACTTTATCATCAAGTTTGGTGCCGAGCTTGGCACATATATATACTAAATTGACATGCTATGTAATTATGTGTTTTTGTGTTTGCGCCATCCAGCACTATTATTTAAGGTAAAAATCAAAATATTCAATGTAACTCTTAGAGATTAACACCCTATAAACCTGCAAAAAAAACAAAATTTCTTAAAATTAAAAAAATTACATTTTAAAAAAATAAAAAATAGAATACATTAAAGCCGAGATTAAAGCATTCAATTTTAAGTAAAAAATGTAGCACGTTTAGTTTTTTAGGGAAATGATTTTAAATATTTCAAAATTTGAAAAAATTGACCATTTAGATTTTTATGCGCCATTCATTAAAAAGTCATTTTTTTTTAAATAAATTTTTGAGAGTTGTATAGAATCCTATGTTGAGCAAAAAATGTTCCATAAAGTTTTTTGTAGCATCTACACTTTTCTCACAAAAAAATTTAGTTTGATATTCTGCAAAAATGGTCAATTTTATTGGCCTTTTTTGCATCAAGGTTTTACCAGGGATTTGGCAATAAAAAACCAAATGCAAAAGATAGCTGAGTTCTTTGTCTATCAGCTGGCATTGGTAAAATATATATAATAATGTTCACTTTGTCAAAGTGACAGGATTTGTGCATAAGGTTTATTGGGTAAGCCATAAAAACTAAGAAAAAATTAATTTTAAATTGACAAAGTAAACATTATTATGTATATTTTTTAATGTTAGAGGGCAGACAAAGAACCCAGCTATCTTTTGCATTTGGTTTTTTTTTTATTGCCAAATCCCTGGTAAAACCTTGGTGTAAAAAAGGCCAATAAAATTGACTATTTTTGCAGAATTTCAAACTAGATTTTTTTTGTGAGAAAAGTGAAGATGCTACAAAAAACTTTACAGAATACTTTTGCCCAATATAAGATTCTATAGAACCCTAAAAATTTGTTTAAAAAAAAATATTTTTTAATAAATGCCGTATAAAATTCTCAAACTCTTTACAAATTTCGAAATATTTTTTAAAAAAATTCCGAAAAACTAAGCGTGCTACAAAAAAGTTATTTTTTTAATTTTTTTAATGTAATTTTTTTAATTTTGATAAATTTTGGCATTTTTTTTACAGGATTATATCTCTAAGATGTATATATACATATATGGAATATTTTGATTTTTATCTTAAATATAGTGCTGGATGGCCCAAACACAAAAACATATAATTGAAGAAATATATTTTTTTCTTGGAATCGACCGAAAAGTGAAGTGTGTCTGGCAGGGTGGAGGTAGTGAACCATATGTTATGCCTATATTGTTTGATTTGTCTCAGTCTCCCCTACAACATGGTAATTTTTTCACCTTATAGGACAGATTATCTGCATCCGACTCTGAGATGAAATAAATATGACGCAATAGGATTCTCCTTATAGATGTGAAAAAATGGACTTCTTTTTAAAACATAACTAAAAGTAGTGTGTGGTGTTGCCTTGTAACAATTACAATAAAATATTAAACAAATTCCATCAATCCTTTTTTTGAGTACCTATTTTTTCGTCTAGATTATAAATTAAAATGATAAAAGCTTATTTACCAATTTTAGGCTATGTCCATGACTGCGAGGACCGATCCTATTGCAAAAATTTTCACATATTCTCTTTTGAAAAAAAAGAGCGTACCTAAACTGGAAAATAAAGATTACTCGCTTGAGTTTTGCTCCATTTTGTCAGTTGAAAGGAGAGAAGGAAGGTCTCCAAGGTAAGTTATAGTCTTAGATTTATTTTTATTCTTCAAGTGTTATGCCCTCTTCGAAGATATTTAAGCTATGATATCCGTCTACGACCCGGACCTCTCATAACTTCAATTTTGCCTTCTACTATCAATTTTAGGACTTTATTTTTCATTTCTCAAAATATGCAAAAATATTCAACTTTCCTTTTTTTGCCTCCAACTGTTCCACAGGTCCGAAGAGTGCTATTAAGGTCGCGACTACACAACACTGACTTCATTTTGATAAATGATCTACCCTATTCAATTCCTGAAAGAACGTCCTGCATGTTTTCCCAGTTCTCATTGACCTGGCTACCCAAGTATTTGTACGAATCGACGCATTCGACTATGATATTCTTTTTTTTGGTTATGACCATCCATTTTGTTTTTCCATCAATTAAGTTGAGGCCAAGTTGCGGACTGTTGGCAGCCATTTAATTCTCAGCGTGTCTGGTATTATGACAGTGTCGTCAGCATAACTTAGGTTGTTGATTTTTATGCCGTTTATGGTCAGACCATCTTCGCATTTATGAAGTGCATTCTTTATTATTTTGTTACGGTAGATATTAAACAACAGCGGAGACAATATGCAACCTTGGCGCACATCTTGGCGTAGATCTCTTTGGACAGTTGGCGATCAACTTTTATTTAAGCTTGAGAGTAAGTTAGAGTTTCGAACTTTATGTATCTGCAAAAAAACTAAGACTGCCTAATCTTATATACTAGTGTGTGTTCAGTGAACCATGAAGTTTACACTTGGTTGGCTCCGCCATTTCGCAGTTGAAATCTGTTACCTCCGAAAAGTATAGATTTCCAAACATCCCGTGACGCTTTGTTGAGAAAATACTTTATGGTTCCTCTGTATAATTGCTGTTTCTTTGAACTTCCGCTTGAATAGACTTTCCTTCTTGGCGACGACCTTTGCTTCTTTCCATTCCATATGATGTTGATTGTCCCAGCAATGTTGAGCTATTTTTGATCCCATTGTGTCCCCTTGTCGAGTTTTGCGTTTGTGTTCTGAAAGGCGAACTTCCGCACTCGCATGGTACCTGGTAGATGCAGTTCTTGGTATCGTGGCATTGTGGTTTAGTTTTTTTTAATTGACTTCTTATAGTTATGGTTGTTTTGAAAAAGTTCGAAGATCGTATTGGCTGCCTATCCTTCTTACCTTTTCTGAGATTCCTTTGATGCATAGAATTATAAGCATCGCCTTCCTTTTAGTATTTACGTCTTTCGTCCTTTGTGTTGGTGTGTTGCTTCGGAGATCGGATCGAATTTTTGCCTTTTCTTTATTTAAAGCTATTGCAGATCTAGGTGGCTCGATCTATGATAGATTTTCCAATTCACAGTTTGGTTGACGTTGAGTGGTTTGATTTGAAGTTTAGATATTGTCCAGTATGAGTTGGTTTGCGATATACGGAAGTGGTTATGGTTGAATTATTTTTGGTGACTAGAACGTCGAGAAAAGGGAGCTGTCAATTTTCTTCTTTTTTCAGAGTTAATGTAATGCAGTTTCTTATGCTGTTGACTTGATGAAAGAATTGTTCTAGTGCATTGTTGTTTTTTTTTCCAGATGATCAATATGTTGTCCATGTATCTGAGCCATAATTTGGGTCTCTGCCAAGATTTTAGCAGAGCTTCTTCCAAGGCTTCCATAAAGATGTTGGCCACTACCGGCGAAAGTGGAGATCCCATGAGTAGACCATCTTCCTGTCGAAAATACCTTTCTTTTTCGTGGAAGTAAGAGTTCTGTAGACAGCATTTTAAAAAATCCATAATGACTTTGATTGGTAGATTGGTTCTATCAGAGAGGTGGCTGTCCTTAAGTAGCTTCTGTTCAATGATTTGGAGTGATTCTTCCAGTGGTACGTTCGTGTACAAACTTTCGACGTCAAAACTAACAAACTGGTCGTCAGGTTGTAGGTTGATGTCTCTAAGGAGGTCCACGAAGTGCTTTGAATTTTTGACGAATGATGATGACTTTCCTTGAAGAGGCTGAATGATTAGTAGAAGATATTTAGCAAAATTATAAGTCGGATAATTGCGAGAACTAGTTATCGGTCGACGTGGCATGTTTTCCTTATGAATTTTCGGCATATGCGGTGCTTTGCTGTAGTGCGGTGTGAGTTTGCTCCTTTCAATGTCGTTAAGTATCATCTATGTTGGTAGAGAGTTAGATTTTTCTTTCTATGGTGGTGGTTGGGTCCCGAGTTATTTCTCTGTAATTACCTTTTTGTAGAGCCTCTTTAATTTTCTGGTCGTAGGTGGTGGAGTCCATTACTACCGTTGCATTTCCTTTGTCTGAAGGAAGAATTTTGATCGACTGATCTGATTTAAGATCCTTGAGGGCTGATTCTTCTTGCGATGTTAGATTTTTCTCCAATTTCTGTTTGTTATCCAAAATTGTTCTGATCTTCCATCTAAATTCTTTTACTCTATCTCTTTCATTGATGTTTGTAGATACGATGACTGTGATGATGTTGACTGCTGGTATGGTGTTGGGTGCAATGGCGTAGTTAAGTCCTTTGCTGAGTAACGATGATTCAGTCTGTGTAAGTGGTCGGGAAGAGATGTTGATGACTGTATTGGTGTTGCTGATTTGTTCTTTTTTGTTTTGGACTAGGTTTTTTCCATTTTTTTGTCGTGTGTCTTTTGATGATCTTCTAAGGACTTCTGATAGCGTTTCTCAATTTTTTGGAGGACATAGTCTTCGTCAACTCAAACCTTGTAGAATGTCATATAGGAGTTGAGAAACGTTGTGAAAAATAAAAAAATAAAGACAATGGAAGTTCGAAACTCTAACTTACTCTCAAGTTCAACATTGCTGGTTCCAGTATAGGTTAGCGATTATCTTGAGATATCTGTTATCCAGACCAACTTCTTTTAGCGATTATATGAGCTTTTCGTGTTGTACTCGATCAAAAGCTTTCTCATTTATGGATAATCTTTAGAAATATTTTTAGCATCGGGCTCATTAGGCTGATTAGGCGGTAATCTCTGCACTTCTTTGCTGAATGTGACAGACAGTGCAGCAGGGATTTGATCGCTGCGATAAATCAAGTTAAAAAGTTTGACCAGCCTATTCAGTTTTAAAACCTCCGTATATACTTCGTCTTGCCCTACCGCTTTTCCTACCTCTGGTATTATATATCTATGTCTTGGTTTGAGAATTCTTCTGGCTATGCGGATCGATTATCGCTAAAGAAATGTTTATTTTCGTTGGCATCCGGTATAATTTTCCCTTGGTTGTACACAAGAATTCCAGCTTGTGATAAGAAAAATTTTAAATAAATTGATTCCACTGGCAGGGAAATATCTAGTTCATAAAGTCGTATCAGTACGTTTATAACGTGGAGACAATTAGTGGATTTAATGGATTGGTGTAAAGTGTCAAATACCAGGATGGTCCAATACCGGATTTATCTGAAAAACTATTAACCCTACAAAGTTGGGGAAAATTTTATATAAATTTGGGCCTGCCTTTTTATTAAAAATATTTGTGTGCGGATCGGCCTTTTCAAAGCCTAGTTAAGGACTGTAAAAACATATTTTAGATAATTCCGTTGGCCGGTCTTATTGGACCACCCTGTATATATACATATTATATTTATAAAAAAGACAAAAAAAATATGTATTTTTTGGTGCGTTTTAGTGGGATAGGGTTGTTATGTTTTTAAATATAAAGTCTTTATTTATTCTAACATTTTATTACTGACTTCTGTCAGTCAATCCTCAAACATCAACATTGACAAAACAGACAAATACTCCCCTTTTTGGTTGTCTCTATCATCATCTCCCCTCTTGGGATCTAAGTTCCGGGTATCATACGTAAGAATTTTCTGTTTCTTATGAGAACTCGTCCACTTGCTGTTTTTACAGTATATTTTCGGTACGGTCCAATTTCTACAACTACTCCTGTGTTATCCCATCGTTTAGTAATAGGGTTTTGTAGGTACACATTGCATGCAGGTTTCAATGGTGATAAATCCTTTGAGGTTTTATTATATCTCTCTAATTTCACTTTATGGTTTGTTTTTGCATCATGAATATTGGATACATTTTTCCATTCTGCAGCAAACGTTTTGTAATGCCCTGAAATAATAGATCTCATTGGTCTCCTATACAATATTTATGCCGGAGATTTTCCGTACATGTTGGGTGTATTTCTCCACTCTAATAATCCTTTGTAATATTCTTCTTTCTTGAAAACTCCTTTGGTACATCTCAAAATCAGGGATTTCATCGCTTTTACTCCAGCCTCAGCATGTCCATTACTTTCTGGATAATGCGGTGTAGATGGGGCAAAAGATACATTCCACTTTTTTAAAAATGTTTGAAATTCCCTTGAGGAATACTGACCACCATTGTCTGAGCGAAATCTGACTGGCACTCCAGTGTCTGCAAAAATTTTTTGTAAATCGTTTGTAATTTGCGAACTACTGGGGTCTTTGTTACCATACTGACAGACAATGGGCCATCCAGACAAACGATCAACGTAGACCATGAAGTCTTTTCCACAGGTACTGAATAAGTCAGATGATACATCTTCAAAAGGACGACTTGGTGGATCTTCAATAATTAACGATTCTTTTTTTAAAGAAGGCCTGCTCATTTGACATGATTGACAAGCTTCCACGCCATTTTTGATATCACTGTTCATTGCTGGCCAATATATTGTCTGACGGGCTCTTCTTAACGTTCTTTCGATGCCCTGATGAGACGCATGTAACTTTTCGACTATCGACCTGCGGCAACTACTTGGAATTAAAATTCGACTTCCATCCTTGACAACTAGCTGATTGTCAAAGCCTAACTCTTGCCGAATATTCCAATAGGGTAATAATTTTATTTCTAGGTTTTTCCTTGAAGCTGGAAGTCCATTTCGAATTTTATTGATCAGCAATTGGTATTCTTCGTCATTTCTTGCAGCATTTTGCAATTCAGTTATCATTGGATCTATGAGGTGAGAACTTCGAACTTCATCTGCCGAACTGTCTGCTAATGAAATTTGTTAAATGATCAAAGAATCTACTTGTTTGGTAACCTCTTCCGCTAATAAATCTTCCGGATTAGGTCTGGAGACAGGTGAACGAAAAAACGCATCTGGGATTTGATGTTCTTTTCCTTTTTTCCATTCTGCAAGGAATTTGTAACCAGAAAGCTTTTCTTTCAACCTTTGAATTCTTGGGTTTTCAATTATTTCTAGAAGATTTCAATATTCCTAGAAGTTCAATTTAAATCATTGCATATCTGGTTTCAGTATCTGAGAGAAATCGGGAGCCACATTGTACAAGTTTACATCCTTCATCATGTTTTTGCAGAAGGACAAATCCTAACCCATTGGTTCTAGATGCATCGGTGTGAAGGGCTGTTGATTTGGTAATATCGAAAGGTGCCAGAATCGGAGGTGCTGACAATGCCTTCCTGACATTGAAGGCTTTATCATGGATCGAACTCCAAATAAACTGATTTTTAACTTTGAGAAGCTCTCTTAATGGACCAGCGGTATTACTGATTTCTGATGAGAAACAGCCAAGTTGGTTCACTATCCCCATAAATGATTTCTGTTCTGTAATGTTCTTTGGCCTTGGAAAATTTTCTATAGCTTCCACTTTCTTAGGGTCTGCTTTTATACCTTATTTTCCGACAATGTAACTTACATATGTTACTTCTGGTTGACCAAAAATAAATTTATCTGGATTTAAGATAATTGACTTTGGAGAAATACACCCAACATGTACGGAAAATATCCGGCACAAATATTGTATGCTGCAGAATGGAAAAATGTATCCAATATTCATCATGCAAAAGCAAACCATAAATTGAAATTAGCTGAGAGATATAATAAAACCTCAAAGGATTTATCACCATTGAAACCTGCATGCAATGTGTATCTACAAAACCCTATTACTAAACGATGGGATAACAAAAGAGTAGTTGTAGAAATTGGACCGTACCGAAAATATACTGTAAAAACAGCAAGTGGACGAGTTCTCATAAGAAACAGAAAATTCTTACGTATGATACCCGGAACTTAGATCTCAAGAGGGGAGATGTTGATAGAGACAACCAATAAGGGGAGATGATATAGTTCACTTTGTAAATAGTATTTGCCTGTTTTGTCAATGTTGATGTTTGAGGATTGACTGACAGAAGTCAGTAATAAAATGTTAGAATAAATATAAAAGACTTTATATTTAAAAACATAACATTTTAAGCTTTTATGCCACGCATTATGACATCTAGGACATATTTTGGTTTTGTTTGGCTTTGTTTGTTGCACATTTACTTTTTGAATTTTATTCTCTGCAGATTTTTGTTCTTCTTTTCTTGCATTCTCTTCTAGTTCACAAATTTTTATGACTTCAGTTGAGCTTGCTGTATCAGGTAAAGTTCTGCATTTCTTTCGAATTTCTAGATCATATAAAGATTCGATAAGATGATCAGTAAACGATCTATCAAAACTGTGATAGCATGGGTCGGTCAAATGAAATTTTTTTAATTTTTCTCGATAAAATAGTGAGCCCTTGCTTGCGACACATAAATTGACTTCTCCGGATACGACTATTCTCCTTCTTTCGAAAGTAGTCTTCAAGTTCAGAACTTCACTAGCTGTGTTGGTATTTAAGTTTTCTATTTTAATCACAAAGCGAATTATATCTAGAATATCTTGAGTAAAGAATGAAGCTAATAACGTGGTTATCTGTCCTGACTGGTCAATGTTAAGTCCTTGAAATAACATGTAGTTTTCAAATTTTAATCTCCAATCTTTGAACTGAGCGAAATTTAGCATATCGTCTAATTTTTCTGGACTAGGTATGTTAGATGGAAGTTTTATATTTTCCATTTTGAAAGTTTCAGCAGAATGTTCACTTACTTGGTCATGACCCGAAGTTCTATTGCTTTTTGAATGATTGGCGTCACTTGTATTTTCATCCTTTTGGTCAATCAGTGTTTTCATAAATTCCTGTATTGCTAAAAATTGTTTCTCGATATTCTTAAAGTTTTCATCCGTATTTTTTTTAAGATCTTTTAAAGCCTCTTTCGTCGCTTGTATTTCCTTCTTATTAGGATCTTCTTTTGGCGATATCTTGGAATTCCTTAATCTTGTATTGGATGCCATACTTTCGATATTACGCTTGCGGGTTTCTTGCCAGTTTTATACCGACTTCGCCATGTTATGTTTTTAAATATAAAGTCTTTATTTATTCTAACATTTTATTACTGACTTCTGTCAGGAAATCCTCAAACATCAACATTGACAAAACAGACAAATACTATTTACAAAGTGAACTATATCAAGGGTCAGATAGAAAAAACCAAATTATTCTTCGCCGACGTTCTTTTTCCTATGTTATATGTGTTTTGGTCTGTAATTATGCTTTTATTTTTTTTAAGATTTTTTGATATGCAGGACCAATAACTTTCGGTAAGTTTTTAGTCAATTTTATAAACATTGCAACACTTATATGATATACCTACCTATGTACCTACTAATTAACCTATGTACAACATTTATAAACTTACCCAGACGTATGTTTTTAATTAATTTTTTGTTGTTCTGTTATTTTACGAACTCTTCTTCTTTGTCTTGTAGAGCCCTGAAGATGACATAATAAAGTGTCGAAACGTCGGCGAAAAATAAATTTGGTTTTTGTCTACCTGACCCTATCCCACTAAAACGCACCAAAAAATATACTTTTCGGGTTGCAAACCTTAACCAAAAAAAAAAATATATATATGTATCTGATTCCATGAGCAAATAACTTCCTAATATGGTATTTTTAAAGTACAATAAAAACCATTTTTTAATTTAAAATGGATTATAGTTTTATAGAGAGTCACGTTAGCAAATAATTTAAAAGTATTTCATGGAGAAATAAGACTGTGCAGGAAGACAGGCGTAAAATACTTGATCTCTTAATCTGACATAATTACAAAAAGAAAATAATATGAATCATAATAAGTTTGCTCGATCAACTTAATCAGGGCCCGTATTCTTTCGGGGAAAGGAGTGCTCCCGGGGAGCATTTCTGTTACAAAAACCGACCTGATTGGTCGAAATCTCAGTTTTTCTGTCACTATTCTGTCAGGAATCGTATTCTTGACCTGTGAACGCATATGAATGCGCATACGGATTATAATTGTAATATTCTTGAACCAGCGTTCAAGAATTCAGCCATTGGTTTCACATTTATGACATTTGTAAGCGGTTTTGCCGTCATCTAACCACTACTTTTGGTGGTTTGTTTTTGTTTTAAAATTAAACCAATGACGCTTCTTCAACCAAGACGCGAGAAAAAATTATTCGCAAAATTGTGCGAAGAGCCAGAAATACTCGAAATCTTATCAAACCAAAACTATTTTTTTTATTCAATTTTGGAAAACCATACAGTGTTGTTAATTTTTGATGCACAGTTTATCCGTTTTTCTCTTTATGTTAGGTATCCCTTTTGCTTGATAACTGCGCGAGTTACCTAACCACTACTTTTGGTGGTTTGTTTTTGTTTTAAAATTACACCAATGACGCTTCTTCGACCAAGACGCGAGAAAAAATTATTCGCAAAATTGTGCGAAGAGCCACAAATACTCGAAATCTTATCAAACCAAAACTACTATTTTTTTTATTCCAGTTATTTCAATCCAAAAGAAGTTCAGATGGTTGTGAAATATATTGAAGCACTAACATCTTTGGATGATACCATCGATCCTAGGCTTCCAGTGCAACCTTCCGAGATTGGTGTGGTGACGCCTTACATTAGACAGGTAACTTATATACCTACACATTTTAAGGATCTTAGCTTGGCTTTTTTTAAATTACGTGAGGTCGAAAGTACTCCAAACGCTTTGAGAATGGCTAGCAAATTTTAATTCTGACTTGAAAATCATTATCAAAACAATATAAACGAAAAATCGACTGGGCACAATTCTAGTCTGTCAAATGTCAAAATTTCTGTAATTTTAGTTCTATAGTACGCCAGCGCTTGAACTTGGCGAGAGCACTGCTGTAACTTCCAGATTAATATCTTATGTCGACCTGATTTTTTTGCAAAATTTTACGTCATTGGATTTGTTTTCCATGGCAACGCGGAGACTTTATTTATGTTTATCCACAGTGGGAGACCAGAGATTGTTTAGCACCCAATTGCTACCCAACTACGTATTAATTGAATTGGAAACACTCCTGCTAGCTGTTACCGATAACAGGTTAACTTAAAAGCATGCAGATTTAAAAATCGGCTACTGGCGCTAGACGAAATAATCGTATTCTATTTTCCATTTTCCATTCCATATCAAATCAACCAAAAAATCACAAAAATTTTACGCGACCAATTCCAATTTTGATGATTTTTGGTATATATTTTCTTCTTACCATAAAAGTTGAAAATGCAAATTTTTAGATTTTTTTGATCCGTAGTTTTTTTTTTTTTAATTTTTAAAAATAAAAAAGTCAGCATTTTGACCTTAACAAGAATGTACAAAACTAGCAATATCTCGAGAACCACTTACACTAGGAAAGTAATAAATGGCTCATTTTAAAGTCATTTTGAAGCTCTTTTTTATGAAATATCACAACATAATTTTAACAAAAAAAAAAATTGAAAAAAAAAAATTGAAAAATTCAAAAAGGCCATTTTTAATTTTTTTGAAAAAAATATATAATTTTGGTCAAAGTGTTACTTAATTATCCACAAAATTTTATGATGGAGAAATGATGGGTTCAATGTCAAAAAAAATATCAAAAATATTAAGTACATTAAAAATCATGCATTTAAAAAAATAAACATATTTTAGGAGCACCAATAGTGCACTGGATATTAAAATAAATAAATTTGTTGGATGGATACAGGTTTTAAAAAATACCCAGAGGCTTTATCTACAAATTATTTTATTTTAAACTCGCAAAAGAAATAAACAAACTTTTCTAGTTCGTTGATAAAAATTAGACAGAAAACACTAAGACTAACTATATACCTTAAATTTATTTTTTTAACTTTCTTTTAAGAATTTCTGATGAATCTGACATTTCTTTTTTGCTGACATTGTAAGTTCTGCCAGTAGCAGTGTTGGGTTCAACTTTTTTTATAAGACTTTCTGGTTTAATAATTAAAATATCTTGAGGTGTTGGGTAAAAAAATGATGAGGCAGGTCCTCGTGGATGAAGAAAGCTAACTTTTAGTTCTCCGCTCTCATTATTTTTCCCCAAGACACAAGCCAGCCACCAAGCACTGTCATATTCTACAGTGACAAACCCTGACTCGATATTTTGCAAAATAATGCTTCCACCTTTAAAAAGATTATGTGTTTCGACCTCTAAGCATGTAGAAAACTGTTTTGCCAAAAACGTGCTTTCTGTAAGAGGAATTACAGCATGAATTTTTTGTGTCCCCGGTATTGTTAAGACTTCCGCAAATCTTTTATTCAAAATTATTTCATGATTTGTATAATCTGCTTCTGTGCAATATTTAAAATCAATGCCAGATATGTTTTCTTCACACCAAGTAAACAATTGTAGAGGTGTCATTATTTGATTGTCATAGGGGCTCTGCAAACTGGCTTTGGCAGCAAGTCTTTTAACAGTTCCTCCCAAGCCATCGCAGGCACTTTTGCCATGCGAGGTGGCAAAATAATGCCACTCTGCTTCAACACCAAAATCTTTTTTATGCAGGCATATATTCAGAAAATTCTTTTTGTTTTTGTACTGCGCAGCACATCCATCCGAAAAATAAAATGTTAAGTCCTGGTATTTTGATTTTTAAATCAGGCATTAATTTTTTTAAAAATAAATGAAATGCAATTGTATTATGTGTCAAGCTTTCCGAAATAAACACATAATTCAGGTTGTGCAGTTTACCATCACTTAGAAAATAAATGGCAAAAGGGTGGAGGGTTGCCTGGCTGTTATTCCAATGATAAGACTGGACTTCATCTAGCATAACAAAGGAATAATTTTCCGCAAAGTCACAAGTGATCAAAGACTCTCCAGGTTTAAGGTTAATTTTTATTTCATTGTATCTATCTTTTTGCATTTTTGCAATAAAAGAATGTGATTTAAGTTTTACAAGATCATCAGTAAATTCCTGGACAAAATCATCACTTTTCTTAACAACGGTTTCCATAGTACACCTATCTACTGAGACCCACTTTTTAAATGAGACCTCATCAATTAATTCTTCCTCAAATTTTTCTATTAACGTATTTTTAAACTGTTCTACTCCAGGACATTGCTTGCATCTATTGCTTAAAAAACAGTCCACTGAAGGTGGATTACACATTAGTTTATAAAGGCAATCATGATAAGATATTGCAAGAGGCCTGTTATTTTCATTATATAGCTTATTTAATTTGGAGCCATTGAGCATTAGTTTTATATTTTGATGTATAGTACATACACATACAGTATGAGTCCCACTTTTTCCTGCCAGTATACAGTTTTTGGGTCGCAGTTCACAAAATTTTGAAAACCCAATTTTTTCATTGGGGTACTCAGTTTTAAACAATGCATAAATTTCTTTTAAATTAGCTAAGACTAATTTTTTTTGTACATATTCTTTTTCAGCTCCATATTTTCTGATAACAACATAATCTTTTTTACCTGGCATGGTCCTGCTAATGTCATCCCTTTGGTAAAAATCTACCACTATTTGGGCCACTCTATCACTAAGGGTCTTTCCCGGTTTGGGGTTAGGAGAACATAATATCCCATTGTCCTTAACTAACTGTTTTACAGCTCTGGCCAAATATTGAGAAACTCCAAATTCTTCTTCAATCTTCTTTCTACTCCAACTTTGAGGTAAACATGATAAAACTAGTATTTTCTCACTCCTCTTTTCGGTTTTTAAAAATTTGTCCTTTAACTGCTTAATCATTTCACTTTCGTCACTCTGGCATTCCTTTACTAGCGTTGAATCTGATTCCTTTGTAAATGCTTTCGCAATTGTATGCTGTACAATATCAATTTTTTCTTTGTATACATTTTTTTTTTTAATCGGCGACACACCAAGAAGCTCCAATGACTTGTTTAAAAGAGTAAATGATTCAGCAGGATCTTGAAAATCTGGATCATTTTCTGGAACTTGACTGGGTCTAAAAAAATTTAAAAAGTTAGTTTTTTATAAGAACTTAAAAAGGGGGTAACAGCTGACCCAAAATGTGTACATAATGCCAAGAAATTTGTACATAATGTCTGTATTCTCAAAATGCCATGCAAAATAATGCCATGCAAAATAATGCCATGAGATTTTTCCACTCCGTACTTGACGCAATTGGTTTAGTTTATTAATTTTATATTAAAAAATACTATTTGTTACTTACCCTGCCTCATCTTCTTCAGATGCCTTAAACTCCTTTGAAAGCTTTAGTCTACAACCATCACAGATTTTCATTCCCATTTTGACATTTTTGTAACTGCACATCCACTTGGTCACATTTCTTAATTTCCCAAAATGCTTGATTTTTAACTCTAGTGGATCACAGCACTTTACTTTATATTTAGTCCATCCACTTGCCTCACCCATAGTTGAAACTTTTAAAATTACACAGAGATGACTTCTGATAAACCTTCAGTCGAACTATTATGTATCGATTATTTGGAGCTGTATCAGGAAGATACTTGCCAAAAATTTAAAATCAATTTATGCAGGAATTTTCATGTCAGCAAATCCCCACAATGTACCTAAACAGACCAATAAAATGAAGTAGGTGTGTCCTTAATGTTAAACAGGAATAAACAGGCAGTATTTCACAAAAGTATTGGCAGGTTTATACAGGCATATTTTCCTAAGAATTGGAACATCCAATAGTACGTCTCCGGTGGAAAAGAGGTTTTGTAAGTAAATATTACAATGGGGGGCAATGTTAATCTGATTACTGATACAGAATGAAACGTAGGATATAATTTTTTATTAAATAAAATATTGTTAAATATTTTTATAATATCGCTTTAAACCCCATTATATTCTTCTAATTACCAAAATGCATTGTCTATTTATAGGCGATTTTTCATGCATGTGACATTTTTAATAAATTTTTTCACATTGAACCCATGATTTGTCCATCTCAAAATGTTGTGAATAGTTTAATAACACTTTAAAGAAAATAATATAATTTTTTGAAAAAAATTAAAAATGGCCTTTTTGAAATTTTTCAAAAAAAAATCAAAATTTTTTTTTTTTATTTTTTTTTCAATATATGTTATGCAATATTCTCATATGAAAGGTCTTTATAAGAGCTTTAAAATGAACCTTCACCTACTTTTCTATTATAAGTGGTTCTTTGGATATTCCTAATTTTGTGCGCACATATTAAGGACAAATAAGTGATTTTTTCGATTTTCAAAAATTAATTCAAAATAAACAACTGGTCAAAAAGTCTGAAATTTTGGATTTTCCAGTTTTTTGGTAGGAAAAACATGTATACTAAAAATCATCAACATCGGAGATGGTGTGGTAAAATACCCTGGTTGACTTGATATGGACTGACCCAGGAGCGTCAACGACTAGCAAGAGTTTCCAACCTCTAAATGGAGCTTTACTGACCTGTTGTTAATACTCAAGTATCCGTGTGTTTTTGAAAGTGAGATTCTAAAATTTATCCTTTGCGCTCCAAAATTTCACTGGTACAATTCCACATAACTATGCCGCAATACTCTAAATTATAAAAAAAGTGTTTGAATCAAAATTATGTGGGGTTATGGGGCCGAATGTTTCTATGCGAATTCCTAGTAATCCTATCGAGCCAGTAAAGTTCTCTAAACATAACCTCGAATGGTTTTCTGTCAGAAAACGTAGAAATACTCTTCTGTCCCACTGCGGCCCGATTTACAGTTTGTTGACAAAACACCTGCAGTTACCATGGAATCGTATAAATTCTGCGGTCTATCGGCCAACACTTGAACTGCGTGTGTCTCCCAAATTCAATGAAGTGTGATTGATTGATCGGTTTTCTTTTCCGGAGTGCACACGCTTTTAGAAAAAAGGAAACTTAGTTTGTATTTTCGCTAAAGCAAGGAAATATAAAAAGGAAAAATGTAATCCAGAGGAAATTGTGAGTATTTCTCTATTTTTTTTTAATCGGGTTTGTTCAAAACCGAAATGATTTTGAGGCTTTTGGGATAGATGACAGCACCAGAGCTTTTATTTTAAAGAAAAAATAATTGAGAATTTTGAAAAATCCTTCAGATATTTTTGTTAAGCATTTAAAAATGATCACCCCTGCAAAATTTCAGCTAATTCTGAGCTAAAACTAGAAGGCGCACTCCATACGTTGAAGACAAATTTTCCAAGTCAGTAATCAAATCTCAGGAAATTGCGGAGGACTATTCAGGGTAACATTGTAGAGCCGCGTTCTGCAAGAAAGATTTAAAATGTACTGATGATTCAAAGTGCTATAAAATTAAAACAGGACTATGTTCTTCTTCAACAAGACATAGACATAGATAAGAGGTCCCGGGTTTAAATCCTGGTCGAGGAAAAAGTTTTTTCCGAATTATTCCCTCGCCCTTTGCTCTCTACGCCACAAATCTTTTCTGTAAACTAACAATAGTCTGATTATTGTTTTCAAAATCGTTTAGAGTTAAATACTAGTAAGTGCATTTCACGAAAAGTCACAGTGAAGTAGAATTTCAGTGGAAAATTTCGGGAGAGCCCTTAAATAATGCTGCATTTGTGAAGGATCTGGGGTTGTGGTTAGACAGGAAATGAAAAACACATAGAAGAGTCCTTTAAAAAGGCATATACAAATAGGGTTTATACTGAGAATTACCAGGGCTTTCAAATCACCTAATAGTCATTGATATCCCTTTTTAATTCTATTTAATTTTTGGGTATAGAGTCCCTAGTACGTTAAATACCCAAAAAGGCCCAAAAAAGTTCAGTATAAATGTATTAAAAACATTAATTTTCGGTATTTACGTACTGATGATTCCTATGAAGACATTTTGAGAAATCTTAAGCTAAATTTACTTTTAACAAGAAGAAATATGGCATCAGATGGTTTTTTTGCATAAAATTTTACAAAATCTTGTAGACTACATTTTAACGCTAAGACACCCATACCAATAATCGCATTTTTTATCTTTTTTACACCCCTAGATGCGGCACAAATGCATCTTTAAACTCACCCATTGAACATATAATCTATTATTATTAATTCATATCGACCGTGAACTGGCAATTAAATGGAACCAAAAAAATTGGAAGGTAATTTTACACTAATTCTGCAAACATAATCTTACATATATACATTTGACAGTTGTTGTTTTACCAGAGGTGGGCAACTCATATTGTCCTCTCTTTCTAATCTTTTTTCATATTTGCATGTAAAACCGATTTTTATAATTTCCTCAGACAGTTTTTCAATGAGGATGACTTTTTTGGTTAGTAAAGTATCCCAGTAAACACAAGCCTTACGGCAAGAAAGCGGTTTCTAGGCGGAACTGGTGGGCAGCCATCGGTCGGTAAACCACTTGCTTACCGATACCTTGCAGCAAGCCGCGCACAAAAATCCACAAGGTGGAAAACGTGTGGCTAATCGCTTCGGTATATTATCTTTCTTGCCAGACGAGGCAATCAAGCGAGCTGCTATTGATTGGTTAACGCGGCTTTACGAAACAATTCCGAACGGTGGCATATTGGTGGCTAGCCCCTTTGATATATCACCTTTCTAGCCAGACGAGGCAATCAAGCGTGCTGCCATTGATTGGTTAAGATGGCTTTACGAAACGATCCCAGTAGGTGGCATATAGGGGGCTAGCCACCTCGGCATATTATCTGTCTAACGAGACAAGTGAATCTAGTGTGCTGCCATTGATTGATTAAGATGGCTTTACGAAAGAACCCCGAAAGGTGGCTAGCCCCTTCGATCTATTATCTTTCTAGCCAGACGAGGCAATCAAGCGTATGTCAACAAAATATTATTGATCTATCTTTTTGTTACTCTTTCTCTTGAAATAATAATATGTATATAATATTATTTAAATTTAACTAATCTTACTTACCTCGCAAATTCTTCTTAATTTTATAGTTTGGTAAATGCATGATCTCTTTCCATTTCTCTTGCGTTTCTGTTTCCATTGAGCAATTTTTACAGTATCTTATACCGCAATATTACATTTTTTTACCCGCATATAAAATTTAAAATTTGATGTACCTACTTTTATTAATGAAAAATGTGACACTGACAAAATTATTTATTTTCAGTGGTTGCCTACACACAAAAAAATTATCAACATTTCCCTAAAAACTGCCAAATCGAGTTGCTTACCTCTGGTAAAACAATAACTGTCAAAAATTGTATATAAGGCCTCTAATCTTACCCACAGGTCGTTGATATTAGGTGTAATAGGTATGTTTTATAGTGTTTAATTCTCGAAACACTTCAGAAAACTGGCAATAATTGACAATTTTATTTTCTTACCAACAAATGTTTGCTAAGTTGGCAGTACAAAAATCTACAAAAAACTGAGTCTTGGAATTTTTGTACTGACAACCTAGTAAACAATTTGGTTGGAAAAGGTTTACATCACTTTCTCGCCAACTAAAAGGTCCGCCCAGAATATTGTCAATTACTTCAAAACGCAAAAACCGGACCAAGTTTGTAAATCAAAACAAAAAAAAGTGAAATCTCAGGAACGTCACTAAATAACAGCAAGAGGTAAAATTTAAACGATAAAGCCGCTGGCTACCTTGTTCACTATTCATCGAAAACCTTAACATTTTTGCCTTAGTTGGTGTCTGTGTCGGGGCGCATGTAGTTTAGTATATAGAGATCAAGGTATTTTATATTTATATGTTTGGCAGGTGTACAAGGTCAAAGAAGCCCTAAGAGCGAATTTTTCGGATATTGAAGTAGGCACGACTGAAGCTTTCCAAGGTAGAGAAAAACGTGTGATGATCATAACTACTGTAAGGGCTCAAGAAGATTTACTGCTCTTTGATAAAAGATACAAGCTTGGCTTTGTCAGTAACGAAAAGGTAATGTGCAAATAATTAAATTTGACAAGAGACTGAGATCAAAAACCCAAACCTTATAGAGTTGAGTTGTCCCAATTTTGAGGCGTTACAGATTTTGGTTAATAGTGAAAAGTAAAAACTTAAGGTTCTCTAATAGATGCCAAAAAAAGTCAGATTTTGCTAATGATTATTTTCCATTTCGATATTATTGTTTAGGATTCTTTATACAGAGTGATTTCAAAGTCATTACATTCATTTTGGGAGATCATAGATTGCGTCAAAGTAAGACAGAAGTTCACATACCCCTTTTTTCAAAGCTTAAAAGTTATGAAAATGTATCTTTAGTTTTAATCTTCTAGATGTTAATTTACTTAAGCGAGACATGTGTAGATAGTCAAAAGTTTTGTTGAAGTGGTAAAAGTATTATTAATTTACACCAAAGGTTCCAAAGTTCCAACTGATGAAATTGATGATGTGGAGTTTGATATAGATGGTTTTAGATCGGTAAACTGTAGATCTAGAAGTAGGCATACTGGTGGGGAAACAATATACGTAAATACTAACATTAACTACCAACAGCTTATTAATACTTCTCTTCAAATGAATGCTTGGCTTGTTGCACTCAAAATTTCTGTAATGGAGTCATCTTATATAATAGTGTACCACTCAACAAATGGAAGAATTACTTCAACATAATTGTACCATAATTATTACAGGCGATTTTAACATCGACCTAAGTATTAAGTCAACTTACAGTAATAGAATTAGGGGCTTAATTGATTTCTTTGGGTTAAGACAGATAGTTACCGAGTATACAAGAGTCACAAAAAATACACAAACATTGATTGACTACGTAATTACCAATGTAAAAACAATACTACACAAAGTATCGGAAGAACTCAAAATATCAGATCACTCTATTATTACAATTGATATGCCAAATAAGAACCTTCGGATGAATAAAAAGAAAACTGTTAATAAAAGAAGTTTCAAGTATTTTCAAAAGGAAAACTTTCAGAAGACATTAATCAGCATGGACTGGGGCCAAAATGAAACAGATGTAAATAACTTGGCAGAGCTATTTGTAAATAATATTGTACATAAAAGAACAATCGGGTTTTAGAAAGGCACATTCTTGTGAAACAGCATTGCAGTATACAATCTTTGCGGTATACAATCTCAAATTTGGTGTAGCTCAGGGAAGTACATTGGGCCCATTACTATTTATTATATTTATTAATGATATTGCGAAACATGTTAAAAATTGTAAGATTACATTATTTGCAGGTGACACCATGATTTATATAGTGGGAGATCCAGAAGAAATAAATAAAATTATAATGATATTGAATAAAGGTCTAGAGAACTTATCAGAATGGTTGAATAATAATGGATTAGTGTTGAATACAAAGAAAACAAAGTGTATGATTATAGGTGGTAATAATAACTTGAAAAAAATTAAGGCTAAAGAAACTGCTCCTAATGTAATAATGAATGGAGTTGTCATAGAAAGAGTTGAAGTTTTTAAATACTTGGGTTTTATTATTGACTCAGAACTTAAGTTAAATTCACACTGTGGATATATTAAGAAAAAAATGGCAAAGAACATTGGTTTTTTATACAGACTGAGTAATAGAGTATCCTTATTTACTAGAATAACAATTTACAAAGCGATAATAGCGCCTCATTTGGATTACTGTGGAACTTTTATTAATTTCATGAGCAGATCTCAAATAGATGTATTACAGAAAATACAAAATCGAGCAATGAGAGCAATTCTTTTATGTAAAAAACGTACGCCAATAAGTCTAATGTTAGAGACCTTGAACTTTTTAAATGTGTCACAAAGGGCGGATTTAATACAATTCAGTTAATTTTTCGTATTAAAATGGGTCAATTACACGAGTATATGACGGGAAATATAACATACGTAAATCAAATACATAATCGGAATACAAGATCCAGTCATTTATAGGATTTCTATATAAATTATGATAATGCAGCATGCAATACCTTATTTACCGAAGGGCTGAAATTGTTTAACTCTCTTCCAAGGGAAATTAAAGAATCAAATAACTTTAATAACTTTAAATCAAAATGTGTATTGTACATAAAAAATACAATAAAATAGGTAGGTAGCTAAAGCTTTAAAAATAACTTATTTATGTATGATGTATTTATTTTGTTGATAAATGATAATGCAGCACCTTATTTACCGAAGGGCTGAAATTGTTTAACTCTCTTCCAAGGGAAATTAAAGAATCAAATAACTTTAATAACTTTAAATCAAAATGTGTATTGTACATAAAAAATACAATAAAATAGGTAGGTAGCTAAAGCTTTAAAAATAACTTATTTATGTGTGATGTATTTATTTTGTTGATGAATCTTTGTATATTACTATTTGTGACATGTATTAAGCTTTAATTGTGTGACCTTATATTTTGTTTGTCGGCTTAAATTTTGTTGTAATTTGTTTAAATTTACACTTATTTGTATTATTTTTTTGTACATTGTATTTTCACGAGAGCTTACTGCTAATAAACGATTGATTGAAAGTGCTATGAAAATATTCAATTGTAGGATTACTGCGTAGGCAACCAATAACAGTTTTTAATACAAACCAAATTTTTTTTTTTAGTCAATAGTCAAATGAAAACTGGGCTTCGCATCAATTTTAGTGCATTAGTTGTATGTATGGGTCTAGGGTACATTTTTTTTTATAGACACAACTGCCGATTCCTGACGGGATATGCCAAAACCCGGTGGATGCTTTAGGCTGGATCCACAGTTTCACTTCTTGCAGCTCACTTCTATTTCCCTCTTTGTCGAAAAGAGTGAGAGGGCAATAGAAAATATATTTCCTTCTATCTCTAAACGACAAAGAGGAAAATATAAGTGAGCTGCAAAAACTAAAGCTGTAGATCCGGCATAAAAAAAAGTCAACAGATGCCAAAATGTTGTATTTTTTTGAATTTTGTGCCTTAAAACTAATGTTACTTGGTTTATAGATCTATTTTCAAATTTCTGTATTTTTTCCAAAAATCAAGTGATATGGTTTTTTAACAGATTTTTGACGTTTTGTCTTTTTGGCACTAATTAAATAGACATTTTAGTTTTTTATTAGACAAGGTACTAAAAGTACATATTTCAACGTAACGGCATCGGTATCCCAAAGCGTTCAAAACCAAGCAAAAGGCCACTACATTTTGACTTGTTTATGGCATGTTTTGAACAAGGCCGAGGTCGTACGAACTGTAAAAGCCAGCCAGGTTTAAAATATGGCATAAACAAAGCAAAAATGTAGTGCCTTTTGGCTTCGTTGTGACGTGTTAGGTATACCGATATCGATAAGTTAAAAAAACTAACTTTCAGTCCCTGTTAGAGCGATGCTTGTCTTTCTACAAAACTAATATTTTACAGAGATTCAACGTAGCAATCACCAGAGCCATGTCAAAACTGATAGTAATTGGCAACCCTCTAGTTCTTACAACTGATACAAATTGGACTAAGTTGATTGAAAAGTGCTGTCACAAAGGTAGGCTTTAAAAAAATAAAAACAAAACAAATAAATTTTTCTTATACCCTGTCGGAAAATGACATTTACGGTGGGATTTACTAAAAGGGTTTAGTCTATTTTAGAACGGTCCTAAGTTTAAGTGAAATTTTTGGTTTTAAGCACGATACACTTAACACGGTATCACAATGCGCATTTCGGCGTGACGTCACTTTGTGACTTCGATACCACCACATGTGCAAAGAAAAGGTATTAATTTTCCCTAATATAATTTTGGGCTGCCGCGCGTTTAATAATTTTTTGGTTGGAATGGATTGACTTGCGTTTGTTTAAGTTAGGTTTTGTTCAGTTACTTTAAAAAGTAAAAAAAAAATTAGCGGAAGAGCTCCGAGCCGTGTTTTAGTTTTTACAAAATGTGCCTTCTTCACAACGTTTAAAAACTATTTTTTCTTTCATTATTTTCAGGTCTCAAAAGATATTTTCTAACTTCAACTCCTTACTCGCCCTAACCCCAATCAAAATAACAGACAATTAAGATTATATTTAAATAAAAAAAAGTAAGGTTTCTCAAAACATTTTAATGCAGTCAAAATAAACTAAAAAAATGGTTTAAGTTAACGAACTTAAACCACAAGATTTGTTCCTCTAATTTGTGCTCTGATTCACGTCTTCTTTTGGCAACCACCGGCGGTTTTTCTTAATATTTTTGCTTGCGTACAAAATATGTTAAACTTCCAGGTATATTTAAAGTAGGTACTGCATCAACCCTTAAATTATGAGCGTTCTTTGCGGTGTGGTTCATAAGTTTTTGTTGTAGAAGTATTTCGAAACAACTATATCTTCGAAATGTTCTGAACAAATCCTATCTGGAAAAAAATTACGATTACCGATTATATGCCGTTTTTAGCCTAATAATAGTAACGTAATGAAAATGTACGTACTTTATACAAAACAAAACTAGATTTTAAAAGAAAAATAAACAGGTTGAAGTAAAATAAATCATAACTCAAAATATACGTATGGAGTTTCCTAAAATTATAGCTTAAATATAGGGCTATGCCAAAACATAGGGGTTAAAATAAATAATAAAAACTTACAATTGTTTGACTGTATTTTTTCGTTTACTTGGCAGGCAATTATCCATTTCATTTCTACATCATTTTCCGTTGGAAAGCTAAAGTATTTAGTGTTTTTTTTAATTGTTTAATAATTTTTACATTCAAAAACAGCGCAGTTTGTAAATAAATTTTGACACTGAAATAATCATTATCAAACAACAAAATGGTACTTGCACAAGTTGTGTGTTGTTATCGTAGAAGGCCGTCGTATGTTTGGGGGGGCAAGCGCATCGAGAATATTTATGTTCTTTACGGTTTAAATTAAAACATGAAACAAATATTTCAACTCAGTGAACTTATTCTCTCAATCGAGGACGCTAATAAAACTTCGAATGTTGACGTCAGTTTATGAGTGCGCGGAATGCGACGGAATTTGGAATAAATAGTAGCATACCGTGTTACGTGTATCGTGGTTTTAAGCATTTTAAACCAACCATCCTTGAGTTTTGGACATAATTTTATTTATAAGAAGAATTTTAATAAATTAGTTTATTGAATAATCATCTTAACACAATCCTTTGTTGGATTTAAGAAGAAAGTTTCAATTTACAAGAAAAAAAAAATTAAAAATTTAAACCGACGCGGGGTTTAAATAAACACTCTGTAGAACAAATTAAAATTGGGGTTATATGTTACTCTAATTAAAACTTACCCTTGTTAATTAATTTTTCCAATTAATACTTGATGTCACACAACGATTTAGATGAGTAATCATAAAATAAGGAGTACATTAATTTTGTATTTATTTAAAAGGTGTTTTTATTTATGAAATGTATTAAAAATCTTAAATGCAAGTTTTTTTTTACATTTCTGTCACTGTCGAAGTCAGTTTAAAAATAATAGCGCTGCGTTCAATCACAAACAGCGAGTTCGGATCTTTTACCTCTGCTTGCACCTTAGCTGGCACCAACCTCTACCGATGAAAGCTACAGCTTTTAAATTATTACAAATTAAAGTTTTTTTGACTGAGCTTTTATGTTTTACTCAATTTTAGTTTGTAAATAAATTAATATATAGTTGTTTTGGGTTTTTTTGTTTGGTATATTTTTCGTGCATAATCAGCGACCTTCACTTATGTTTGTTTTGCCTCGTAGTGCCCTCATAAATATATTTTTTATGCTTAAAGCGGGTTCAAGATATGGCTTTTTATTGGGTAATGAACAACTTGGGATATTAAATAAGTTAAACTAATCCTTGTAAACACCACAAAACAATCCTTTCTGGGTATCGATTCTTGAATTTTAGACGGACGTTCGTGTGGTGGATGATCACTTAAAGGATGTGAACACTCCCAGGGACCGATCCCATCCCTGGCTGTTCGTATTCTTGAATGCAGCCGAAACACGTGCAATGCTGCCAGTTTGCTTTTTGAGCGATTAAACTAATTTCAAACTAACCAAAACATTTTCTGTGATTTTTTCCTAATTTTTTTGACATTTAAATAAAAACAGTCATTGAATTTAAGGTGCAAAATAAACATATGACAAACTATTAAAAAAATTACTTTTTGTTGTAAATGGGAATTTACATGAAATTTTGTAGATAGAGTTTATTTTTTTTTTAATTACACCTTACACGCAGGCCATAAGGTCCTTTTTTATATTTTGTAAAACTAATCTTTTCTTCCTGTTTCCAAAAAGGCAGTGTCTAAAGAGCCGACAATTCGGCTGAATAGTCGTGAGGTTAAAGAGGCGAAAGTAATTATTTAGTAATTTTTAACTAAATGAACCGAACCCAACTGAAACAGATTTAAACCAACCCCAAAAAGAAACATTTTAACCCCCCCCTGAACCTTTTTTTTGCATTAAAAAAAACGCCAGACAAGGATTGAGGGTCTCTATAAGGTGCCTCCATTTTTTTAACTAAAAAAAGATGTGGGGGTTGTAGTGTTTTTTTGGTTGTTTTGGCTTTGAATAAGTTGGTTTGAATCTGTTTAGGTTAGGTTGGGTTAATTTAGTTTAAAAAAAAACCTAAAATATGAAAAACATATAATAAATAAAATTACTGTTGGCTCTTTAGCCTCATGACTATTCGGCTGAATTGTCGGCTCTTTAGACACTCCCTTCCAAACATATACTATAAGTTACCTTTTTCTTGAACGGTCATCAACACAAAAAAGTTGCCATAAGAAGATGTGTTGAACAAAGAACCATATTACTATTTTTCATTGACACATTGCCCTTATGGCAAATTATTTTTAATTTTACTCGACAATCGCCACAGATAAACCCTACATGATATATTTTTTGAATTAAAACTTAAAAAAAAATAGGATTCCATTAAAAAGAGACCCTCATGGCTACCCTGCGTCTAGTGTGGGAAAAAACTGAAATTGTGACAGAAATCTACTTAATTTTATGAGTAATTCCCTTTTTGATTGAGCTTTTTGTGACAAATAACAAAAAATGTTTTCCAAGTGGGACTTTATAAGCGGTCACCTTGTACATAACTGAGTGTAAATGAAATGTCTCATTTTTAAGTTAATTTACAATATTTCACATAAAACTTGGCTATAGATACAGCCAACTGTAGATTTTTTTTAAAAATGATACTTATGTGGAGATTCTTGTTTTTCTCTCAGTAACCTTAGCTCAGGAAATATCGAAGCGACATTCAAAATGGGTCATGTGAAATCTCTACTTTTTGTTTAATTGGTTTAATGTTGAAAGTGCTTTCTACAGAAAAAATTCTAAATGTAACACTAAAAAAACAAAAAAAAAACTTAACAGTAAATTATTATGAATTATTTATTTGTTGTCAAATAAACATCAGAATTGGCGGAACTTCCTTTAACATTTTGCTTTATTCCGATAGGCGGCGCACTGCATATAGCCATCCAACATCCCGCGTTGTTTGACAACGAAAGTTGTTTAAATTCTCTGGGTTTGGTTGTTTATGTTATGCTTCATACGCCAGGTACAGTCCTATGTTACCCTGATGATGCCTAACAAGGATGAAACAGGCCTGTAGGTTTCTGGACTATCCATTAGATTTTGTAGAGCTGTTCGTAATGAATTAAAAAGCAAAATGTGTGTCCGATATGCCACGAACCTCTCTTGTTATCATATGATAGAAGGTTTGAAGTTACCATAACCTATAAATAAAAAAAATAAATAAGAGCTTATAAGTATGAGGTATATACTAACAGCTGCATCATGCACAATTGACAAACATAATGAACTTTCTATCCATCTTTTTCTATTCATATATGTGAGAAAGAGACAGACATATAAGATTAATTAGCTGCATAAACCATGCTTTAGAGGATTGAACTAGGTTAACCTAGGTATAACCGAGGGTATAACTAAGGATACCTGTTAACTGTGAAAATTGGATATTTAATTAGTTTTTGAGTTATGATGAAACCCCAATTCTTCTATTCCCACATAAAGTATATCCATGAATGTCCCATATATATCCAGTGGACATCCATCAGAAGTGATTATTTATCACACGTCTGTTGCAGCTCCATCAATGTATATCCATTTTATATGGGTAACATATAGAATGGATATACATTGATGGAGCACATATACAAATCACTGGATGTCCATTGAATGTATGTTTCATGTATGATCATAAATGGGATAAAAGTTCAATATCCATTAGAGGTGTTCATGTATGTCCATTAAAAGAATAATCATTTGCACATCCAATGGATGTTGGATGAATGTATATATGCCGATGGATATGGATATACATATCCATGGCTTGTTATGAGGTTTACTTTGTATGTTTTCACATTATACTCAGTCAATATGAATAAAAATCTTTCATATATCACGCTTAGTCAGAACAGAGAACATGCTCTATGAAAGAAAAAGAAAACAATCTATTCAATATGTATTGAGTATGATGTGAAAACATACTATATATTGCACTGGGTATATTAATTTATTGCTTACTTTTGTGTCGATGGACAAGTCTGATGCCCTTCAGCCCTCAACAATAAATGGCCATTATTTCTCTTGCCAGGTTTTTCGAAACTGTAATTTTTCAAGGATCAAATCGTCTTGTATTGGAAGAGCGACTTGTTGCGCCGGATCCGCCTCGGCCTCCTCTAAATAATATATAACTCTATTAACGAGCCATATTTCTTCATTTTTCATTCATCATTTTTCCGACAATATTTATATAAAAAAAAGCAAACGAAATAAAAACCGAATCACTATAATGAAACAAAGGTTAGGTTACAAATTAACCAACCAAACATTGCATTCTGCGCAAGTTTCGTGCGATTACAGCGCCATTCTTCTGCCTCATACCAGTAGAACGTTCACCTGCGAATTTTGGACGGACGGGAACACTCCTCGCGCGTTCAAGAATACAGACTAGACATTTTTTCGTGAGAACAATCCCATATGTGACCATCCCTCGATTCAAGAATCGACACCATGGGGGCTATAAATTTAGACCACCCCTCTGAGGTGGTCTAAAAAATCACTTTATAACCTCAAAAACAAATAATGACGCTATTATGTGCCAAATTTTTGGCGTATTCACCATTTGTCATTTTGAAACCTGTCAAAAAAAATAGTTTTAGGCCATTTTCTTTTAAAATATGGTTTATTTTGAGAAAAAAGCAGATTTTCAGTGGTATTTTGCAATAATAATACAAAATAATCAATAACTTTGTGTCTTCTATATGGATAAGTGTTTTTTGAAAATTGGTTTTAAAATTTAGTACCCCCCACAGGTGTAAATATTTAGACCTGTGGGAGGGTACTATTTTAGATCTTAGTAAATCTCACTGTTAATGTTTTTTGTAGAGAAACTGCTCATCTATTTATCAGTTGTGTGTTGACAACATATTTTAACGAGCTTTGATATATTTAGTAAAAAAAACTATTTTTGTATTGAAAGACCTTTGAAATAAGGTATTGCTTGACCCACTTTCCCTATTTAAAGTTTGGAGGTGATGCTCATACTTCGCAGGGTCTGTCGGCCTGTGTGTTCGTCACTCACTTTGTAGCCACTGTAACTCAAAAAAACCCCTGCACCAATCGTGACGAAATTTTACATAACGAATACTTGTTTTGTTGCGCAGACCTCTGCTGTTTTTTAGCTTTCCCCCATTACTCCCTTTGAAGCTATCCCCAAAAAAAATTCTAAAAAAAAAAGATTTTTTTTCTTTGATTGATGATTACAGCCAAAATAGAACGATTTGTTTCCCTATTTGTCCTGAATGAAACACCCTTTCCATCCCTGTAAAAATATTTCTATAAGGGTTCTTTGGTACCACCAGAAAAGTCACTGATTTGTAAATTTTAAAAACGAAAGAAAATGACCGTAAAACTAAACAAGAAACAAACATCCGTCCCTTCGAAGAACTCGTATGCGGATATTTTCGTGGGGTTTCGAAAATAGGACCCCCGGAAAAGTCTGGGACACACTCTAAAAAAGCCTGGAAACACCCCGGAAAAGTTTGGATACACCCAGGAAAAGGATAAACCAGTATTTATTTTCTTGATCGAGAGAAGTTTTGCAGTAAATCTTTACTCGATTTATTTTAAATTGGTTAACCAACTTTTGTTTTATAATTTCCAATTGCACCGCAGTTTTAAATCTGGTTTAAATTTTAATGATGGTTAGAATGTGATACCTTTATATTTTACGTTCATTGTGGAAGCATATTAAAACCCCAATTAAATTTAAACAGGTTTAACGCTACGGTGCAATTAGCAATGAATATTACAAAAAAAATTGCTCTGCTTGTCAAACCATTCGGACAGTGATTTTTTTTTACTTGACATTTGTTATCAGTGCGGAAGTCAAAACAATTCATCAGTCAAAAACTATTACGTAATTTTAGCTTTTTTCAAATTTGTTCACTTATCCGTATCGGACGTACGTCTACGGAAAGTCGATTTCTCCAAACTTGTTTACTCGGCGCTTTTGTCGTTATTTTTTTGAAAGACAAGTTTTTTTTTAAATAGACAAAAACAAGCTGATTTTGGTCGGCATACGTTAGGTATACGTATACGGTAACGATACGTTCAACTTAACGTAACGACCGTGACTGCACATGTGCATTGCGATACGTATAAGGATAAGTGAAAATTTTGAAACGTTCTAAAAATATCTATTAGCTTTAAATTTTACTTGAAACTCTGTGACTACTTTAAATTTTCCCAAAACTTTGAGTCGTAATATCTTGAGAACTAATGGATGAAATTTTGTATATTTTTGTGTTTAAAGAATGATTCAAAGAATGTAAACATAAAAATAAATTGTTATTGTTTTGTCTATATAAGAGCACCCAAGAACCACGTTCAACAACGACTGAGTAAAGTTTAAGTCCTCACTCGTAAATGTGTCATCGCACCAGTAGATTTCCCCCCGACAGTTAAGATAACTAACTTTTTGTTACGGTTTTCAATTTAAAATCCTCAACAGAAAAAAGAAAGGGCTGGTTTTGCCAAAAAGTCAAACTATACAATTATTTATTCGCCATTTTGGCTAGGTTTGACAGATGTCAAATTAAATGGCATTTTTAAATTCAACGTTTTCATTTTAGTGAGAATTAATGCTTTTTTTTGTCCATATCGTTCATCATAACTGACAGATATTATTGGCTCACCCTGTACATATCGACACCTGTGCCCATAAGACAAAAAGACACTGTCCCAATAACATACTTAAACGCCGTTTAAATCCCACCGAGATCCAGTTTCCATTTAAATTGTGCGTGGTTCTCTTTATGTTTGGCCAAAATATTTTTAGGTCAATTTAAAGAGCATTTTTTTAATATGCACCTCCAAACAGTATTTTTTACAATTATTCCCTCCGTACTGTTTGTTACTGGTCCTGGCCCTTGCAAACAATTCCCTAGGACTTTAACAGTGGGATTTACTAAGATCTAAAATAGTACCCCCCACAGATCTAAATATTTACATCTGTGAGAGGTACTAAATTTTAAAACCACAAAGTTATTCATTATTTTGTATTATTATTGCAAAATACCATTGAAAAACAGCTTTTTTTTTCTAAAAATATACCATATTTTAGGAGAAAATGCCCTAAAACGAATTTTTTTTGAAAGGTTTCAAAATGGCAAATGGCGAATACGCCAAAAATTTGGCACATAATAGCTTTTTGTTTTGAGGTTATAAAGTTGGTAATTTTTTATACCACCTCAGGGGGGTGGTTTAAATTTATAGCCCCCAGAAAGGATTGTTTTGTGGCATTTGGTAATAAGCTCGTTAATAATTTCCCTAAGTAACCGTTTTTGCAAGGATTAATTTACCTTATTTAATATCACAAGTTGTTCATTACCCAATAAAAAGCCTCCTATTTTGTCCAGAAAAACGCCATAATTTGAACCCGCGTTCAGCACAAAAAATATATTTACGAGGCAAAACAAACATAAGTGAAGGTCACTGATTATGCACGAAAAATATACCAAACAAAAAAACCCACAACAACTACATTAATTTATTTACAAACTGAAGGTAAAACATTGAGGTTATCTAAAAGCTCAGTCAAAAAAACTTTCCTTACTCAAAGTCCACTCATTTTAAAGCTGTAGCTTTCATTAGTAGAGGTTGGTGCAAGCGAAGGTGCGCAGAGGTAAAAGATCCGAACTCGCTGTTTGTGATTGAACGCAGCGCTAAGATTTTTAAACTGACATTTCGACAGTGACAGAAATATAAAAGAAACTTGCATTTAAATGTTTTAATACATTACACCTCTTAAATAAATACAAAATTAATCTACTTTTTATTTTATTATTACTCATCTAAATCGTTGTGTGACATCAAGTATTAATTGGAAAAATTAATTAACAAGGGTACATTTTTATTAGAGTGACATATAACCCCAATGTTAATTTATTTTACAGAGTGTTTACTATTTAAACCCCGCGTGGGTTTAAATTTTAAAAATTTTTTTCTTCTAAATTGAAAATGTCCTCTTAAATCCTAGCAAAGATTGTGTTAAGATGATTATTCAATAAACAAATTTATTAAAATTCTTCTTATAAACCAAACTACGTCTAGAACTCAAGGAGGGTTCGTTTAAAATGCTGAAAACCAAAAATATCACTTAAACTTAGGACCGTTTTAAAATAGACTAAACCGTTTTAGTAAATCCCACTGTAAAATACTAGTGTAAAATTAAAAAAAAAAAACATTGTTATTGTAAATAAATATATGAAAATTAAAATAATTCGTTTTTTTTTTTCATTTTCAACAGGATCTTTCGGAGGAGCCGTTTACAACAACCTGAAGAGAACCAAAGAAGTTCGCCAAGATATTCAGAATAGATTCAACGGTTTGCAGTTACCACAGAGTAAAAATAAGAAAAAGGATGGATTAAAGAGAGGGTAAAATATTGATAGTTAAAATATTACTAAATTTTCGCAGGTAAACGTATGAGCAACTTAAACGTATAGTCAAAATTTTACTGTATTTTTGTTAACAGTACTTGTTTAAAATAACTGTTTTTTTTTAAATGCTTTTTTCTCTTAGGTATGGTTTTTTTAAATTTTTAATACAAGAATGCTGTCCACACCTTTTAATAAGAGATGGGGAGGACAAATAAAAAAAAGAGTCGGCTCAAGTGTTTTCGAGATACAGACTAGGTCGCGATTTTTTTTTATTTGTTTTATTTTTGTTAAAAAACACAAGCAGAAAACGAAATTTTGAATTTTCTAGAGGTACATAGAGATGGGGAGGACAAATTTAAAAAAAAGTCGGCTCAAGTGTTTTCGAGATACAGACTAGGTCGCGATTTTTTTTTGTTTTATTTTTGTTAAAAAAGCCTAAAACGAAATTTTGAATTTTCTAAAGGAACATATTATAATAAAGAGTAATGATTGAGAATAAAAATTGGTGTCAATTTGTTTTGGTTTTTTTAGAACCTATTTTTTAAAAAAAATTAAATTAGGAGAGCCCTTGATATTTTAACTTTCTGACATTTATGGGGGGCAGAATTTATTAGGGACAACTCTACACATAACAAGAACATGTTTATATTTTACTAATTCATGTTTTTTCTCTTTCTCTTAACCTATTTTTCAAAAACTGAATAGGATATTTATGTATCACATTTGGCGTTTTGGAATTTTTATTTTCGCCCACCTCTCGAACTTGGAAACAAAAACTTTCTACTTTTAGGAACTTTTTTTTAAACACTCGGGTTTCCAGAGCGGCCTTTTACACCTTGTATGCAGTTTGACGTTAATTTTCTTTCTACCTATTCCAGGCTATCGTGTTCTTTTGACGACGAAAAGGTCGAATTTAAAATGAAAAATACGTTTACTATGCCAATTTAGCAATGCTTTCTTTCACTGTCATAACAAAGCAAAATTACAAATGAAATAGTTTTTTATTGTTTTCCGTACCATGTACCTTATAAGTATCCTAAATACATGCCACACCTTAAAATCAACGTGAAACCCCAAAATAAAAACTTACTAAATTTGCAATTTTGCTGACACATTATTATTACTTTATACATTGAATTTTGTTAATTATTGCAGGAGTTATTTTATAGAATACTGCGAAAGGGTTAATTTTAGTTACAAAGGGATATATTTGACACTATTTTATTTATAAACAGTAATATCGCTCTTTCCTGTTTAAATTTTAGAAAAAAAAATTGGAATCCTAGTTTTGATTATTTTCTAGTTGTAATGATGCTGTTAACATGTAAGCCTACTTGGTTGCGGTTTTAATTCAAATGAAAATCTGTTACATTTTTGATCATTTGGTTGAAATTAAGAATATCTGCTGTTTATGTTATATGCATTGTTAAAATAATTGTTAATTTGAAAAATATGAAACATTAATGTCGGTTCCTTTTTTCGTCCATTTTTTAAATGATTTATTTCTGTCAAAAAATAGCAATCCTTTACGTCAAGGTAAATTTATTTAAGATCTTAAAGCACCCACTAGCCAAAGTTTGTATAGATATATTTTCTATCAGTCAGAAAAAATATATTAACCCTAAACAATGTATTTTTATAAAAATTAAAACCTTGTACAATTGAGGACACTGGAGTGTACGTAAAGTCCAATGTTTATAAAGCAATCCAGAATAAAATTCGCAAAAAAAAACAAGCGATTTATTTAACTACTATCTAACAACTACTCAGTACTCAGTAGAAGGTTTTAATTATGGTCCTTAAATATGCAATTTTTGCTAACTGTAGGAAACAAGCGTGATTATCAAGTGATTGAAAACAATTTTTTTATATACTATCGGAAACCTGGTTAGTATATTGGACAGTCGGGGGTGCCTTAATTTTTGTAAGTAGATATATACAATCAAGGTATTTTATGCCTTAATATTTGTTAATGGTTGACAATGAGAGTACCTGTTTCTGATATATTTTCCTGTGCAAATATACACATTTGTTTTTTTAATAAAACACGATTTGTTTTAATTAATTTGTATATTAACTCTTAATAAGGTTTAAATAAGTCGAAAATGCGTAAATATATAAACTAACGTAAATTATAATTATACTTAAACTAAAAAAAGTCGAGAAAATAAAAAAAGAATATATCCACAAAGACCATCAAAATAATTACAAAAGATCTATTTGCGCCCATATTTTAGAAGAAATACTTAAACCCAAAAAAAAAACTGGATTGGGAAGAAAAGAAACTGATTTGGAGAAATAACAAGATAAATAACACAAGAAAAATAAATAATAAAAAGAAGAGAAAAAATCACATTAATATCTTGGACCAACAGCATGCACAATTGGTCGTGGAACATCTATCGGCAATCTCTGCTTGTTAAGTTGGCTTATGATTTAAATTAATGGCTTCTTAATATGTTTTTAAATTTTTTCACCTACCTTTACCGGTTAGGTATCCAAATTTGTCCTCAACAGTCCCTTTTTCCACCTATTTTTTGTAATTTTTACTTTTTTTAACAATTGACCGTATTCACATTAACAGAACGCGGTCAATCTCTTTCGGCAGAGTATGGTTTAATTTTTTCATTTTTTTTTTTAACTTATACTATGTATATTTTAACATTGTGTTTATTTTTTAAGCTTTAAAAAAAAAAATTGTTTTAAGTATTTTATTTATTAATTCCTGCTTTTTAACAATAAATTGCGTAATTGCATTCCACATGCACCTCTGTTATCAGGACCAAAAAACCAAACAGTAGGGAAACAATAGATACAAACAAAGTTAGGTACTGAGCCAGGTGAAATAAAGTAAGGAGGCCATCCATAAATTAAGTCGCATCATTCTGACCTATTTTTAAGCACCCGCCTCTTGTTAAAAATCGTCACGTTTTTATTGACCCCCCTAAGATTACGTCACAATATAAAAAGAAGCTGATGCCACGCTACCACCGATCCCCCCAAAGTAATCATAAAATGAACCCCATTATTTAACAATACCAAAATTGTAAAAAAATAAGGGAGGCGTTGATTTTATTTTAGTGAAGACGGTCATCAGAAACATGATGATTTATGGCAAGGTGGAGGGCGACGAGTCAAAATTTGACGAAAATAAATGTATCACATTGATACAGTACTAAGGATTCTTGAGTCAATGGGTACTACATCTTGACCTCCCCCCCCCCCAACCCGGCATAAAATTATCATTAGGATGGGGGAGAGAACGTCGGTGGTAGAATTTTTTTTTAGCCCTTTACTTCACACAGCAAAACAAATTGTTTTAAAACTTGTCCAACCCAGTTGCTTTAATTTTGTGACTTAGTTTTGAGCGGATCATCAGAAACGTGACGATTTGTGACAAGAGGAGGGTGGGGCAAAAATTGCCGAAACCGAGGGGGTAACCACTAGTTCAAAAAAATGTGACATGATTGCCAATTTTGTTGAATGGTCAGTGATTTCTGGGGACTGCCGAGGGATTTCCAAAGACTCCCAGGGTTTCTTAGGGTCTGCAAGCCAGGGTTTGGTGAGGTTTTAGCAGTTTCAGGGACTGCTAACGGGTAAGATTTATGACATGATGGCCAACAGTGGTTACCCCCTCAGGTTAAACGCTATAAGAGAGGTATGAAATGCGATGGCTAAAAACAACGCTGACGGGTTGATTCATGCAGTCGACTTCCAATATAATTATTGAAAAGTAGAAATGAAGAAAGGATAAAATACTCAACGTTTTTATAAAAAGCCTAGAATTAAAGTGTTGGAGCCATTTGTACCAATGAGCTAAGTGACACTCAGTTAAGTCGGCGGTTAGAATGTGACTGGCTAAATTTTCCAAGTGTCACATTCCAACCGCTAAGTGTGGGCACTTAGCGGTTGGAATGTGACACTCTTTGGTGCTATTATCAATTAAAACACAAAAATGACAAAATAGGTTTTAAAAAAAGCTGACACCGGCCCTGCCCCGCGTAACAATGAAAAATGGTAAAAATCTTTAAACATTGTTGCAAAAAGAGACTGTTAATTTTGACACCTAAGCGATAAAGGTAGGTGGAAATATTTTGAAAAATAGTAAAAATCTCGGTAAAAATATTTTGGCTACAGGTCAACTTAACCTTGTGATTGCACATGGGCATTCTCCGCATTTTCTGATGAGATTGCCATGAGCAATTGTGCATGAAATCGGATACCTTAAGAAATTCTTGTCCTAAAGAACCATTTTTTCATTTAAATTGTTTATTCTTATATCTAAAAAACATAATATTAAACATTTATTTTTAGTTGACATTGCCCAAAAATGTATCACATTGATACAGTACTAAGGATTCTAGAGTCAATGGGTACTGCTAGAGTGAACACATTAAAATCTTGTTAATGTGATGTCACCATACAACTATGACATGAACCATTATAGTGGCCCAATGATCGCAAAATGTGTAAGATTGAAAAACAAAGAAAATAATTTAAAAATCAGGGTTGGCCCTGGGCAAGACAGTAGATTGCCGGCCTGACGCAGTCGACTCGCGCCTCTGCATTTTTGCTAACTTAATTAGGAGAGTTATACGGCTTTTTTTCTCATAGTTATATGTGACACTAGTGTTAATCCGAGCTTTAATCATTTTTTGGCTGTCGAAAATTTAGAAATTTAAAGATTTCTTAGAGCCCTTTTAATTTTTATTTTGAAAATCGTAATTATAAGACAATCGTGGACTCTGAAATTCAGAATATTTCAACTTGTTAATGGTACAGAATACAACAAATATTTGCATTAAATAACTACTGGCATTTTATTTTTTTTTTAGTTTAACTCAATTTAAAGATTGTTGTATTTCTTAACCGTTTTAAGATCCTCATGATGAGCCGAGTTTAGAATATTCTTTATATGAAAAATAAACGACTCAGGCTGATTGCTGCATTTAATGTGCGTTTCTTTGATAGCCAAATAAAGTAATGAAAAACATAATATTAGATATTTTTTCAAAAATAAACAAAAAAAAGTTTATTTTCACAGTTTTTTTTTTGCAAAAAACATATTTTGGGATTTGCGTAATTGCAGCAATTAACATAATGATTCGATATCAATTATGCAAAATTAGATTTTTTAAATTTAAAAATATATTCTTGGAAACCTTCAAGTTCAAAATTCTTAGAATATGGAAAAATGAATTAAAAGAAAAGTTACTGACTCTTGATGACACAGTGTTAACTCAACTTCAACTGGTTTTGGTTTAAATTTAAAAAAAAAACGATGTGCCGAATGTCGCATTTCAAGGTTATGGTTTAATTTGGGTTTACATTTTATAATTAACTTTTAGGGGAATATTTTGTTACACGTTTCTATATAAAACTTCGTTTATTAATATTTGCTCCTTTAAAACAAGCAAGAATGAATTATGATGAGGTTTTTCCCAGCAAGCCCTTTACTCTCCTTGGTTGTTAATAATAATAATTTACTTAACAAGTGTGGAAAGTGCCTCTGTTCCGACGCGATAGCAGAGCTTGGCTAGCCATCGAGTGCAAAAAAAGCACTTTACACACGTGTTAGATACAATGTTTTCTACTACGACCTGACTGCAGTCGAACGGATATAAAGAAAAAAAAGCTGCTAATAAAAAATCCGAATACGGAAAAGTCTCTGGTTAAATTTATTCCCGCACCCAGTGCGAAAAAACACAACTTGCCACACTTAAATGAGTGTCGAAAGTTATTACTTTCCACACAGGAGTAGAAAAACTTATTGTCCAGTGAACTTTCCAGACAGCCATTTAGAAAGTGTTTGAAGCTCAATGCTGCTATACTTAGCAGATTCGAACAGTTTATAATTAAACAAAACATGCCTATACTTGTTTCTAGGTATCCCTTAATTAAGCCTGGATTGGATCGGCTTCTTCCTTCGTCTCCTTCCCCCGCCCCCTGTGCTTTGACTAGTCAGCCAATGCTCATAGTGTCTCTCGTTGGCTAACCAGTCTTGGTATTTGTACCACCATTCTTCCCATTTCATGTAGTCGTCGATTGATAGGTCTCTGAAAAGCAATAATTAGTAAACATAATATCATTATGGGCTACATATTATACCTAATAATCTAAATACACCATGCTTCGATTTTTGAGTCAAAGTGGGTAATAAATGCAAAATTTGTTCACCTCACGGGCACAAACGTTAAAAATGTGCTTGGTCCTAAAATGTCCTTCGCGTTGCCCAAAGGGTAAAAAACGAGGACTCGATATAGTACAGTAAAATTTTCATCCGAGGTCGAAAAAAATCCGGGGAGGCTGAGTTTTTGGTATGTTCTTTCGGGGGGGTCTGAAAGTAAACCTCCCTTATGTGTCCCCCACTCCTCGGGAACCATCCGCCATTTTTAAAAAACTTTGTAAGCGAATTTCTATTGGTCGAAGGCGAAAAAGTGCGAGAACAAAAATATTCGGCAAAAAATTTGCAACATTTTTGTCCATGTGCTCAACTTTTCTAGTTTCCAAAAAGAGAGCGCCAAAGTTTTAAAAAATCAGTTTAAACGTATTTGGACCAAAAAAAGTGATTTTTTAAAAAAACTTTAAATAAGAAAGTTGTAGATCTCGGAAAAATCCTATAAAAGTATGTATATTATTTATAATTAATTAATCAGTACCTGAACTACATACAGCGACTGAAATATATTATTATTTATAGTAAGAATAATAAAGTCACTATTTACTTATATATTAGTATCCAAAAACCTACATATTAAAGGAAATACTTGTCAAATTTTTATCAGTATCCATTTTCGAAAAAAATCACAATATTTTAAAAAAATAATAGACACTTAAAGTAAATATTTCAACGCATCGGTATTGGTATACCTAACACGTTCGAAACAAAGCCAAAATACACTACATTTTTGACTTGTTCATGACATGTTTCGAACGATGCTTGCTTCTTTGACGGGTGTAATGACAGTAAAGCTGATTCCACTCGTTGCGTACGGAGAGATGTACATATAGTTACGGACCCACGAACGTACGCAATTATTTTATTCAGCAGTGCTGTCATCGCACCTTTTAAAAAAGCAGCCATCGTTCGAAACAACATAAACAAGTAAAAAATGTAGTGTATTTTGGCTTTATTTCGAACGCGTTGGGTATACCGATACCGATGCGTTGAAATGTTTACTTTAAGTGTCTAATAGTAATCGCTTTTTATTTATTTATTTATATAATTCTTAACTGTTTTATGTCTGTTTCTTTATAATTTAATTTTTTTTAAATGTCTTTTTTTGAGTTAAATGGCTTTCCTGTAATAAACATTTAAGTTTATTGGGAAATAGACGTTATATATTTCAAAAATGAGGTATCAAATTAAAGCTTGTGATGTACGCTACACAAATGACCCAGTCTTCCCGCATGAAAATTGCCGAAAGTATCTGACAGACTGACATTTAGTCGGGTACCGATAGTCGAGTCCTTTTGGGTAACGGGCCATGCTTATATAAACGCGAAAAGAAGGTTTGGAGGCGTAGGTAGAAATATTAAGTGCCAAAAGGGAGGGGGAAGAGGTTGCAAAAATGTTATAAAGTGTTGCAGGGGGGGGGAGCGGTCAAAATTTGGAAAAATCGTTTTACATAATTAATGGTAGTACAGTAACATTTTCATTTGAAGTCGAAAAAAAACCGGAAGGCTGAGTTTCACTGACCATTTTTTTGTACATATGTTCGCATTGTTTGACAAAATGTAAATAATGCGAAAAAATGTGAAACAATGAAAAAAATGTAGGTAAATGCGAAAAAATGGGAAAAAATGCATAATAATGTAAAAAAATGCAGAAAAAATGCATAATAATGTAAAAAATGCTAAAAAATAAAATAAATAACTTTTGAGTTTATTGTATTCGGGCACTCTAAAAAGGGTTAAAATAAAAGGGTATTTTCCATAGTTTTTAAAAAGGTATTTTAGTAAAAGTAAAATAATGTTTCAAAAAACTTTTAATGTGAAGATATACATATATCATTACTCGTAATCGTCAGAGGTAAGTTCCTCAAAATCTTCTAGCTCACTTTCACTGATGTATTCATCTGTTTCACTTTCCGTATCAGTTGATTCAGTTTCGCTTTTTTTGTACGATTTGACCTTTTGATTTTTTAAATGTTCCATGCAGTGCAATCATTTTTTTTTATTACAATATTAATAACTCGATTAATAATACCCATAAACCGCAGTGGCGTATGCATCACTTTTTCCTGATGGGGCATATAATTACCTAAATATTTTTTTAAAACTATTTTGGTGAAAAGTCGTAATGGGTATTTGTTTCATAAACGTAATTAATTTTTTTAATAAATTCCAAGTAAAAACAATAATGATCGACTTAAATGCTGTAGATTAATATTTACAAGGTAAATAGCTTAATAACAGTAATTCTATAAAATAAAATAATGATAATGATTTTTGGGTAATAATTTTGCATTTAATATTTTTTATATTTGCGACGTCACTGCACGACAAAATTTGTAGCTTTTTATACAGTGTATCCCATGTAAAATGATGAGCCCTCGGATGCACTTGATTTTTCTGGAAAATTGCTCAAAATTGTGAGCTCCAACCCCATAAATTTAAATAGGAAAAGTGGTTCAAGTGGCCCTATTTTGAAGCTATTTTGTTTCTCTTTATAAGACTTTTATTGCTTCTTATTCTGATCGATTCGCTTTTAAGATATTTGCATTCGCGATTAACATGATTCGATTTAAAAACACCTTTATGCACTTTAGGGATTAAATAATTACTTTTAATCCCTCTTTTCAGAGGCTAAAGTGGTAATTTTAATCCCCAGAGATTAAAAGTATATAGTAAAACTTGTCAAAAACAATATATGTCAACTATTAGTCATATATGGATTGACATCCTAAAACTATAGAGTAGCAAAGTGTAGCCCTCCCTCCGGCCGGGCTACAAACTTCGCCGCGGGATTAAAAGTGGCAGTTTAGTCCCTAGGTTTATAATGTACTATTTTTTACAACTTTTCATAAAATTTTAACTTTTTCCAATTTAATTTAAAAATGGTTTTATTACAGGTGCAATCAAATGTTCTAGGAAAGAAGAAGCTATTAAAAAACCAAACTTATTTTTTTCTTTAAAAATGGGTTCAAACTATTATTTTCTGTAGTAGTAAAAGTATAAAAAATATCAGTTTTTGACTAGCCCCTGTATATATTACCTAACGAACAATAACATCATCATGGAGTTGGTCTACAAGCTTTACCATTTTAATTTTATGGTAACTTACTTTTTTTTTAGAAAAGTGTTCCGAGTTTTTATTGATAAAACATAGACAAAAACAGCCTTTTTTCCCACTTCTTGTTTATATCTCACGAACTAGACGTAGAAAAACTTTTATAATTTAACATTTTTTTTTAGTTACACATCCCTCTACAACATATCATAATTATAGCGAATTCTACCAAAAAAAAACTTCCCATGTAATCCTGTATAACCGCGTGCGCGGTCCTTTAAGCTTAAAAGATAGGTAAACTAACCATAACAAAAAATAAAAGGCTTATAAAGACAATCAAAACATCTTTAAAATGAGGTACTACTTGACTTGACTTTTTCTATTTAAATTTGGGGGGTGAACTCGGGTGAAGCTCACCCCTTAAAGGGGGAGCAAACTACAAAAATTCCAATATAGCCAGATCTGTCGCCCTTGCAAACAAAATCGACGCGTTTTGAGATTTTGGTAATTATTTCATATACGGGTTTCTGCCGTTTTTTATTTTTTTTGAAAAATTCTTTATGGGGACACCTTCTAATATCCGGGCGCTTTTTTTAATGCAAAAAGTGGTTAGGGGGGAGTTGAAGTATGTTTTTTGGGTTTGTAGGAGTTGGTTTAAGTCTGTCTAGGTTAGATTGGGTTCATTTAGTTAAAAAAAAAAACAAAAAAAAAATATAAAAAAAAACGTTTCTCCGGAAGGGGATTCGAGGTCCTGGGGACCCTCCTGGGTGCCCCCATAAAGAATTAAAAAAAAAATCAAAAACGGCAGAAACTCGTATATGAAATATTACTGAGATTTTTTAAAATTTTTGTTTAGTTTTCGGGAAAATTAAATGGGACACCTTGTGTAGCACAAATTTAGTGTCACCTTTTGTTTTCTTATCAAAATAAAGAGACAGACATAATAACAATAAAACACTAAGTTTGTACTTAATTGATGTGTAAATCTTGTTTCACAATTTGGTAGGTAGGTACATAATTAACTAAAGCGACACCTTTGACCCACAATACAAGTTATATGACTTTTTTCTTATTTTGGCCTCCCCTATCATCCATTAAAATATTTTCACCAATGTTTTTAATACCCTGTATGGAGCCCTGTATATTAAAATTAAAAGTAATAAAGCTTTAACTTACTTCTTCGTAAGGCAAAATTAGAAAATTCACTTAAAAATTTCCATGAAAATAAAACGGGCAAATGACAAACACGGAAAACACATTATAGTGTTCCAAAAAAGAACTGCAAATCATGTTCTAATATTCTACTCTACTATATTAGTAAAAAAAAGATGGATAAAAAAGAAACAACTAAAAGTCGAAAGTCGAAATCCACCTTATACGTAAGCACATAAGAGTTTACAGTTCCTCGTTAGTAACATGTTAGTAACAAGCGAATTCGCGGAAGAATCGATGGGAAACAGTGTCGCCACGCATTGAGGAATTGTGAATAAAAAAAGTTTTATTTTTTGAAAAGCAATATTTAGGCAGAACGGCAACAAATTTCAAGGGGCCTTTCCGAATTGCGAATCGCAGCAAACTTTTTGTCGACTCGTTCTTTGTAAGAGATGTAGACTAGGTATGTAAAGCGATTTTTTTGCCTTTATTAAGGGTAGTTTTCGGATTTAGCCTGTCCTTATTTTTACATTTAGAAAAATATAACTTGAAAACAACAGAAATCAGGGCCAATTTAAGTTTCATTTAAAAAAGTACAATAAAAATGAGTAATTACTAAAATATTTACGGGACACTGATTCCGTTTATTTTTTACTGTATGAATATAAATCTGCCCTTAGATGCTTTGAATATACTGCAGAATAATCGCCTTTTCTTCAAACATCTTTAAAATTTTGTATTACCTAAATTATATTTTTACGTGCACGCGTGTCTGTGAAACGAGCGCGATCTCCCGTTTTGAGGGGAGCGCAATCACTTGATTTTTGATATATAAGGAGAAAATTATAATAAAAAAGAAATAATGTGAAAAAATGCGAAAAAATGTGAAACAATGCGAAAAAATGCAAAAAAATGTGAAAAAATGCAGAAAAATGCGAAATAATGGAAAACAATTTGAAATAATGCGAAAAAATGCGAAATAATGCCGCATTATTTCATCAAAATTTGTACATATATTGCGGCTAGTGAAATCCCCCTCGGCTCTTACTGTAAGTAATAATATATAATCTACAACACGTGACTTCATGCATGCCCAGAAAGCGGTTCTCAAAGAATTTTACCGACTTTCAGTCGCTGTATGTAGGACACCTTGCTGGGCCCGTTGCATGCCCACTATCCTTGGTTTAGCCCTCGAAGCCTGCCTCTTTCGCAAAAGAACAGATTTTTCTAGGATGCAACCTTCTTACATCGCCTGTGCCCAGCAGATAGAGCCGGACACTCCAGCAGGACGTGCAAGGACGATTCCTTGTCCTCCATGCACCATCGACACCCTCGAGTCTTCGGCAATTCCCATCGTCTCTAGGTGCTTGTTCTCAGAGACTGTTTGATTAATTACAAACAATATACATATTTTTATAGGACTTTTCCGAGATCTACAAATTTTTCATTTAAAGTTTTTTAAAAAAATCACTTTTTGTTGGTCAAAATACGTTAAAACTGATTTTTTTTAACTTTGGCGCCATCTAACTTTTTGAAAACTAACTACAGAAAGTTGAGCACTTGGACAAAAATGTTGAAAATTTTATGCCGAATATTTTTGTTCCAGATAATTGTTTGAATATATGTGGTAATTGTTTAAATGTCAACCTATTTTCTGATCAATATTGCGATGACGGCACGTATCAGCTGACTTGAGCAGTAAAATTGATACAGAATAAACGCACCTGGGGACGGTTTTTTGAGCTGTGATCGTGTGAAATTTGCCTAAGCTACAAATTCAAGAAAAAAAATATAAAGTTTGAACTATATATTTTTAAGACTAGCTATAATTAATAGAAAAATTAAAATCTTTGATGTAGCTATTTTTTGAGAGGGCATTTTTGGAGGCAATCCTATTTTTTTTTTGTGCCAGCCGTTTGAAATCCTTATAAAATTTGCTGTTTAAAGATATCCCATATCATAGAGTTCCAATATATATAGGGTGGGCTTTAAAATTTTTAATGAAGTACCACCCATAAAATTCGGTTTACTTATATAAAAGTTACGTTTGCTCAAATTTCCTCTAAATGCAGAACCTATTCTAAACATCAAAAAATATTTTTTTTATAACTTAAATTTTTTATTCGATTTTTATAGAGTAAGCCTTTTTTCAACAACAATTGTTCAAAATTTACGATTCTTATATAAAAAATGTCAATAGTCCAAGATGGCGGAAATAGCATAAAACAAGATTTTCAAAAATAGATCTGCAACTTTTTTGTGAGCACCCTGTTAACTTTTTTAATAAAAATTAGAAAGTCTTTACCATTCGACGTTTAACGAAGTGTCAGTTGGTGCAGAAATTGTTCTTAACATCAAAAAATATTTTTTGAAATATTTTTTAATTTTTTATCGGATTTTTCCATAGTAAGCCTTTTTGCAAAGACAATTTTTTTTACCAAACAAATCAAATGTCAACAGTCCAAGATGGCGGACATAGTCTTCATGTAACAAAGCCGTGTTAAATCCAAAAAGTAAAGGCGTCCTGTAACGTTTTGACATTATGATTTTTTTTTATATATTAAGTTTTTGTTATGGCCTGCTTACTTTGTTTTTGTTTCCATGACTTGCTTACTTTTTGCTTTTATTATAAACTTGTGAATATTTCTAAATCGCGCAAAAATATGAAAAAAAAATCATAAAAAGATCATACAAATATGTCTTCAGCTTTTGTCAGTTTCATAAACCACCAAGAAACAATAATTAAATATTTTTTTCATAATATCTCGTTAAACGTCAAATGCCAAAAGATTTCTTATTTTTATTAAGTCTTGTAAGGTGCTCACAAAAAAATTGCAGATCTATTTTTTAAAACCTTATTTTGGACTATGTCCGCCATCTTGGACTTTTGACATTTGACATGTTTGGTAAAGAAAATCGGAAATTTGAAAATTGTCTTTGCAAAAAGGCTTACTCTAAAAAAATCCGATAAAAAAGTTTTTTCGAAAAACATTTTTTGGTGTTAAGAACGGGTTCTGTATTTTGATGAAATTTGAGTCAACGTAACTTTTGCATAAATGAACCAAATTTTATGACTGATACTTCGTTAAACGTCGAACGGTAAAGGCTTTCTAATTTTTATTAAAAAAGTTGTGGTGGGTGATCACAAAAAATTTGCAGATCTGTTTTTGAAAATATTGTTTTATACTATTTCCGCCATCTTGGGAGTTTTGACATTGACATTTTTTATATAAAAATCGTAAATTTTTTGAACAATTGCTGTTGCAAAAAGGCTTATTCTATAAAAATCCGATAAAAAATTAGAAAGTTATTTAAAAAACATTTTTTTGTTATTTAGAATAGGTTCTGTATTTAAAGGAAATTTGAACACACGTAACTTCTGTAATAAGTAAACCGAATTTTATGACTGGTACCTCGTTAAACGTAAAATAGCGTCACCTTTCTTATCTTTATAAAAAAAAATACAGGGTGGTAAAAAAAAGTTGCAGCTCTTTTTTAAACACACACAGTTTTTGTTAAAAAATTATAAAATTTGTTTAGTTACCAGAAAATCAAAACAGTCCAAAATTTTAAAGCCCACCCTATAGTTTTCGAGATACCTGCAATCAAAGTCTTAAAATTTCAATTTTTGAAAGCGATTATCTCACAAACTAAATAAGGTACCCTATGGTGTTGGGTGTCATTTTAAAAGATCTTTTAGGGAGAAAATATTCTAAAATGGTAGCCTTTGGGTGATTACACATTTACATATGCAATTTATCCATTTTTCGTTATTTTGACGTCATTTATTAAAGTGTTGATATTGATGTAATTTCAAATTTGTTACTATTTGTAGATGCTCTAAAAAAACTCTTTAAAATGACACCCAAAATTACTTTGTGAGATAATCGCTTTCAAAAATTGAAATTTTAACATTGAAAACGAAATAAGGAAACCATACGATATGAGGTATGTTTAAATAGCAAATTTTATAAGGATTTATTAAAAACAGGAATTCGCAGAAAAAATTAAGATTGGCTCCAAAAATAAGCTACATCAAAGATTTTTATTTTTACATGTAATTAAAGCTAAGTGTATGTCTATATATTTGTTTCTTGAATATGCCTTTTATGCTAACTGTGTTTATAAGATTTTGATTTTACTTATTTTTGAGTACTTAGTAGGTAAGAATTTTTTTAAAAATGTTCAATTTTTTTCGGTAAAAACCCTGTTATGGTAAACTGCTATCAGGTGGTCGACCCTTTTCTTCATATTCAAGAATTAGGCCCTTGTCGGTTGAGTTTAATAACTGCTGAAGTTGTAACTAGCACCAATTTGCATCCGAGTTAATTACATTTTTCTCTGAATGGGGCTAAGTTAACGGTAGCCTCCTAGATACAATTTGTAGAAACTTTATTTTTCGTTGTTTAATAGAGGTGGATTTCATCACTATTTTTGGGTTTTGCACCCCACTCTTATTCCACAGCTAATTTTGCACCACTCATTTTTCACTTTGCAATTCCACTATAAACATACAGAAAAGTTCTCGAGAAACCAAGACTAAAGTTAAGTTTTTTATGTCATACACACACCTTTTTTAAATTTTGCTATTTACTATTAACGTACAGAAACGTGCTCTAAACACCCCTTAAAACAAATACAAAACAATAGATTGGTGCAAATTCACTCCTTCGAAGCCATAAAAAATACATATTACCTGACGAAGAGGGGGGGGGGCGCGACTTGAGAACCGACTCGAGAGAGTTGTGCCGAAAGAAGTTGGGTGATACAAAATTAGCTGTCAAATGACATAAAAATACTTCAAAATAGTTTTTTTTTAAATTTTATCTGGGCGACTACGGTCAACTAAGCGTCGCCCAAAAAAAGCCAGTCGACAAAGAATGGCAGTTACTTTCAATATGGTTTGTTTAAATTTTCGCAATTTTTAAATTGCGTTGGATCAATAAAAATTTTAACTAAAGACGGCAGCTTTTCCTGCACTAATTCATGTGTACGTATTCCTAGAATCAAGAAAAAATTTCAAAATTTCTAAAATACTACCCTTTAATAAATCCTTGCACACCCCTATTATTAGAAGGGCATTACGCGAAAACACTGATTTCCCATCCCTGTCATAATACAGATTTCAACAAATACCAATGTAAAAATGAGTTAATTAGGAGGTCTTTTACACCTTTTGTTTTAAAAATATGCAAGGCAGGCAGCATTTCACGACCACCCAATTCCATAAGCTTCAACTGTGATCGAAAAATTATTAATAAGTTTGATTAAATCGGGCGTGTTGAACAATTTCAAGAAAGAAAATGAAGAAATGATCAAGCCATGATGGTAATTTAAGCATAATTTAAGGGATAACGTTTTTGATGAAGCAATTTTTTGCTACGTTTTTCACATTTTTATGCGATGATATTGCTCACATTTTAAAGCTCTTTCCAAAGTTTCGATTTCTAGAATAAAACACTCAAATTTTTCAAGTTTTCACTGTTTTTAGGCGTTCAAAAAAAGTACTGCCAAAAAACATTTTTTCTCTGTTAAAATGAAAAATATTTAGAGAGGGCAGAATTTAAGGAAAATGTTTACTAAAAATTTCTGTTATGTCATCTGTCTGTCATCTTGAGTGGTGTCGTGCATATGATTTTTATTTTGTAATTTTTATCCAAAAAAACAGCCAAAATTGTAATTTTTTAAAGTGTAAAGTGTGTAAAACACAAGGTGGTATTAATTTCTTTCAATCAAAGTTATCTACAGTCTTTAAATTTACCAAAAAACGTGTCCTACTAAAGTGTGTTTTAGCACATCCAAAAATAATTTAACAGGTATTTAAGAAAATTATTTTAAGCGTCATCATGGCTTGACCAAAAGGGGCATGCAAATTTTTATGGCTCTTGAAGAAAACCCACGGCAAAGCAGCACGGAACTAGCAAGAATTTATGACGACAATCAGAGCTAAGTAGTACGCACCTAAAAAAAATTAATTGCAAAGCTTAAGCTGGGTTTATATAATCAAATAAAAATAAAAATTACAAATACGAAATTAAAATAAAAAGATTGGCACCTTTTATTTTTATCTGAAAACGGATTTGCGCATGCCTTATTGACACACATAACCTCACTCTTATTTGCTGTTGTCATTTAAATGAGCGTTTTTAAGGTTTTTTGCATTCTTTGGTTTGTTTTAGATAGATTGGAAAGAAAACAGAGTATGATGAAGCTTAGTTTAATTATTTCAATTACACTAGTCAACACAAAACAAAGGTCGGCAATAAAAATAGCTCAGTCTTATAGATTTTGACCTGCTCGACGCAAATCCATCGCTGAAAATGTTTTCCGAGGTCTGGTTTACATGATACATGGCAAATTTGTGCAGATTTTAAGATGGTAGCTGTTTGACTTGGCATGCAGTTGGGGTGTACCAAATACTGTTGTTTTCTATCTGAATGGGATAGAAGAGGTAAAAAGGATCACTAAAAAAGAAGAAATTGGCCACAAAGACAATCTTTTGTACCAGGAGTTAAAAATATTCCTTCAAATAAAATATTACTTCCGCCATTATATATCAAACTTGGCTTATTTAAAAACTTCGTTAAAGCTATGAATAGAGATCTTTCTGCCTTTAATCACATAAAACAAAAATTTCACAGAATAAGTGAAGCCAAGATTAAAGAGGGAATGTTTGTGGGACACCCTTCAAATGGATTCGGGATTTGACACTGTGGTGGGCAAATTCTTAGGAAATGAAAGAGCAGAAAATTATCCAGAGATTGGAAACCAACTTCTACAATCATATGAAAATATGGGATGTAAAATGTCCTTAAAAATACACTTTCTACACTCTCACTTCGACTACTTCTCCGAAAACTGTGGAGATGTGAGTGACGAACATGGAGAACGATTCCATCAAGAAATTGCAAATATGGAAAAAAGATATCAAGGGAAGTGGAATGTAAGTTAATTAGAGTTAATATTAGACTAATCATTAAGTATACTAGTTCTTGTAATATGTAGATATATGATTGTTTATGAAAACCCGAATTATTAGTTAAAAACTATGAAAGATTCTCATATGGCGTGTCTATGCAATAAATGGCACCAAAATATTGTGGTCCTATTTTTGATTTACGACCTAAGAAAATTTTCCTAAATATTTTGGCTCTACTTCAGTCATAAACAATAAAAAACCACGACCTTAAAAAAACAATTTAAATTTGTTGCCTAGTGCTATTGGTGTCACTCATTTTTTTTACATAATGTGTATAAACCTATAAACCAAAATTATTTAATATTTTTATTTACATGTATAACCCAGCTTTACAAGTACCAAAAACATCAAGAACTTCCACCAGGAGATACCTTACTGATTTCTGTTTAGACGTGATGGAACGTGCCAACGCAGACCCAAATTGGTTAGGTAACATTTGTTTCACAGACAAAAATTTGTTTACCAAAGAAGGAGAACCAAATGTTCAAAATTTTCGATAATACCTGCAAACACTCAATATCCTGAAAGCGTTAATGTTTGGGCAGGAATAATGGGGGAACACAATAGGACCATTTTGGGTTGAAAATATTTTAACGTTTATATCTCGCAAACCGTAATACGTACAAGATTTAGTCCAATTTAAAGGTTGTTAAGAATTAAATTATCTACGACAAAAAATTGTCCACCTCCATAGATCCCGAAAATCCCAAGTTATCCGTGCGTTACCCTTTATAAAAATACATAGGTAAATTTAGTTTTAATGATTAAAGTTTGATTCAAGACACTCTTTAATAACACAAACAACTACAAACTATTAAAGGGAAACAATATTTTATTTCTTTAAATCATGATCAAAAAATTTTCCCAAATCCTTCATACTGCTTCACGGTCAACTTTGCCCCCCCCCCCCCAGATACAGTTTCTGAAAAATGTTTAGGTCAAATTTTGCACATCATAAATTAAATTTTGCACACCTTCCTACGAGTAACTGTGGTCATTTTTCTATGTGGGGGGCCAACTTGATGGTAGCCCCCCACCCCCATATAAGGTTTCTTGAAAATTTTGGTATTATTCGAAAGGACCAATTTTGCACACCTATTTTGAAATTTTGCACACCCTATGGGAACCCGCAATAGGGTTCTCGAGTAACGAGGCTAGCCCCCCCCAGATGATATTTTTTGAAAATTTTGGTATCATTTGAAATGTCTAATTTTGCACACCTATTTTGAAATTTTGCACACCTATTTTGAAATTTTGCACACCCCATGGGAACACGCAATAGGGTTGGGTTTTGCAAAATTTCAAAGTAGGTGTGCAAAATTAGAACTTTCGAATGAGGTCAAAAAATATCATCTGGGGAGAGCCAGCCTCGTTACTCGAGAACCCTATTGCGGGTTCCCATGAGGTGTGCAAAATTGCAAAATAGTTGTGCAAAATTTCAAAATAGGTGTGCAAAATTAGAACTTTCGAATTGTACCAAAATTTTCAAAAAATATCATCTGGGGGGAGGGGCTAGACTCGTTACTCGAGAACCCTATTGCGGTTTCCCATGGGATGTGCAAAATTTCAAAATTGGTGTGCAAAATTGGACCTTTTGAATGATGCCAAAATTTAAAAAAAAACCTTATATAGGGGGAGGGCTACCATAAAGTTAGCCCCCCCCCATAGAAAAATGACCATAGTTAGTCGTAGGAATGTGTGCAAAATTATGGCATGGCCTCAAAATTTTTGAGAAACCATATCTGGGGGGGGGGTAAAAGGTCATCATACTGTTTAATAAAGTGGGGACTACAAAATGAGAGGTAATTTCTTGATATTCACCCACATTACTACTAGTCCAGTAAGTGGGTATAAGAAAAGGCCTTGGCTTGCCAAAGGTGGGGAATAAACGATTTTGAAATATGTTATAGACGGATAGACTCTAAAAAAAATCCAAGTTTTCGACCTTGGGGGGTGGGGCGCCGCTAACTTGGATTTTATGTGCAACCAACTCTTTTTTTAGCTTTATTATCGTAACAATTGGTTGTGCAAAAAAATGGTCTTATAGGTTAAAAGTTACACAGATAGAAATATGAAGTTATAAAAAAAACGTCAGACTCCCAATAAAAACACACAGTATATTTTGTCAAAATTTTGGTAAATACCCTGGGTAGCATATTTACACACCCTTCCATACGACGGCACTGATTGGGCACCTATGCACATTATTCGCGAAGGCTCTTCAAGTGTGCCATAACAGTCTTTAACCTAGTTTTTCTCTATTTCCAGATTGATGCACGTGTGTGTTATGCAAAATATCGTAATGGAGGAAGAATATGAATAAAATATCAAGTTTCTTTTAAAGCGTGTGGATCAAGCGTGTAAGATTGTGTGGCTCTGGCTGGTAAACGAAAAAAATAAGTTCAAATAAAAAAAATATTATTTTGGGTTAGATTGGGTGGGTTTAGGTTGGGTTGGATGGGTCTACAGGGTTCCCACTGACCTGGAAAATCTGGAAAAGTCAGGGAATTTTGAGAGCTACCTGGAAAAGTCAGGGAATGACCAAAAAATCTTCAAAAGTCAGGGAATTGGAACACAAAACCTGGAATTTCTCTTTCTCAACCTATTTTTTAAACCAACTTTGTAAAAAATATTATGTGAGTTCTTCTCTGCTCACCTCGTATATAAACTCAACATCTGGTTCGCGCTCAATCAGTTTCAGTCCACCTAAAATCCAAGAGCAAGAGAAAAGAAAGAGGAATGCTTTTTAAAACGAGTAGGACAAGAACCGCATCATTACCCAGGGTGGCAGATTGTGTTTATTGAACATATTTGGTTTTCGTTTCGAAATAATAAATATCACCTGGTATTATTTCTCCTTGTTCTAAGCACACATCACGCTATCTTCCGTTACAACTTTCAAGTGTAGTCTAGCGCATTTTTTCTAATCTGGTGGGGTGCAACTGCGATGCGAGATTTCGAGAATTTTCATTTTTTTTTTAAGAACAAGAATGAATGTGGAAAAAACAATTTCTAATTTAGACTGGATAATTCTTTCCATAAGTCCTCCAGAGTGGCAGTGTCTACAGGCTGTGAAAAAAATAATGAATTAAGTAATATGGGGCGTCAGGCCATCTTCAGCCCTTTTAAGTGGTCATGTAAAGTATGTAAAGGCTGAAAAAATTCAAGGAAATTGCCTTTGTTAATCAAGAAAACTGATACATTATCAGTCTTGGCCCAAAATGACAATGGACCTACACCTACACCAACTACTGGAAGTGAAGGTAACTCCACAGCAACTGGTTCCATTGCCAAAAAGGGTTCTACTCCTTTTCTGTAATCTTTTCTTATTAAGCAATCAGTTATGGATGCAGAAATATTGTGGTGCAAGGAGTCTTTAAGAATAATCCTGCTGTTGCCAATTACATCCACATCATCTGCGAAAGCCAGTAGTAGGTTGGGTCCTTCCTGGTGGGATATAGCCGTTGGTGTCTCAATCTGGGCTTTCCTAACTGTATATTCTAATGCTATGTTTTTTAGGGTGAAAGAGAGTCACGTCCCTGCTTACGCCCAATGTTGATACCAAAGAAATCAGAGTAGCTCTGTTCCACCCTTATCTTGCCCCTTGTATCCTCCGTACACATTTTTACCAGGAATATTAGCTTTTAAAAGCTTAGTTCCTGCATTGCTTCCTACAACTTTGCTCTACATAATCTGTCAATCTGCCTGTTTGAAATCAATAAACATCTGGTGAAGTTCTCTGTCAAATTCCCAGCATTTTTCCATTATTTGTCTAACAGTGAAAATCTGGTTATATGCTTATGGGTGTAGTATCGCTATTTACCTCTTCGTGCTGAAGTATTTTTTCCTGGTCATATTTCGTCTTTCCGTTGCTCTACTACAGTCGTCATCAAACTACTTCCTTCTTTGTTTTCTCTTTTTGTCGAGCACTTGACTATCCACCGTGGTTACTGTTTCTTGGATGTTCTTCCAGAGCTCGTTTACATTGTAGCCCCATTGCCGTTCTTTTGTTTCTTCAATTAATTGGTTTAACTTGCTAGATGAACCAAAAAAACGTTGGTAGAACTAGGCAAATTGGGCTTTAACACTATTAGGTACCTGATTTGTTTTTAGGATTTAACGAATTCGGTTCCCGTGATTTTTATCTTCGAACAAAGTTTCTCGTCTTATTTATCTGCTTTTTATCTCGATAACATAAATACCTGCTAAATTTGAACTTTCAAAAATTCAGTCAGGGAAAACCTGGAAGTCAGGGAATTTGGAAATCAGAATTTGGTAGGAACCCTGGTCTAGCTTGAGTTGGGTTAGTTGTAATAATTTTATCTTAGGGGCTTTTTCCGTTTATTTCGGGGGTTTTCCGGTTTTTTTCGTTTTTTTTTGCAGTAACTTCTTTCCTATAGATCCTCTGGCTCGTTAAGTTAAAATAACTCAAACAAATCGCATAGGTGCCTAATTATATATAGGCCACAAAGGGTGTGTACTCATTTCCTCACCACCATGTGGTAGAGTAAATGTCGCGTTTTTTTTATGTGATATCCCCAGTAGGCCCAATCTACGATTTGTTCATAGGTATATACTTGACAATCTCTTCTTGGCTTTTCGCTTCAAGAACTATTTTATGGAGACGTCCAGTCGCTTTGAATTTTGAGACGATGAATTCTTCCAATTGGCTTGATTTGTATTGTATGCAAAACTTTTCGTTCAGAATAAATCTCGGTTCATCTTCAGATAATAATATCAAATATCAGCGATCATTATTAAGTACTTAAATTTTGATTCTTTTTGAATGACCGGGACGACTTGTTTCTTTTTCTTGGATTTCGTCTGGGAAGTTAACACCAGACAACTGCTCGCCTTTGTCCGCGAGGTCGTTATGAACTACAGTGCCGTTATTCCATTCCCTACTATTACAAAAACCATACATAATCCAGCTGCCCTACAGCTACATGCTCCTCCACACCCTTTCTTACATTTGGAGAAAATAACTTTTAATAATGGGTCGGGGGCTGGTTTATCTGTCATGGTCATGGGAAACAGACCATTAGCCTCTGATTTCCATCCCCACTCTCCTACCACTTTTGAGTAGAGTATATTTATTAATTCCTCTGAATAAGAAAATAAATTTTTGTTATTATGGGATCGTCATGAGTACAAGTAACTATAAACTAATATAAAATAAAAAAATAAAATTCATAATCACAAGACACTAAAAAATATAAAACAAAAACACGACGTTTACTTATGATTTAAAAACAAAGAGCACCAGAATGCTCAAATATTGCAGTTATAAATTATTTAAAACTACGCAAGTAGGAATCAGACACAAATGAAAAATATTAAAACAAACAGTAAAGGTTATAATTTGAAAAATACTTGTTAAAATGTTAACGAAAAATAAACAAAACAATAGAAAAAGAGGATATTACTGCAGGGAAATATGTATAAAAAATTACACAATGCTATGATTTATCTAGTAAGTAAATCCTCGACATAGTAACATTTGTTTACCAGTAGTTTCCTTAATTGCCTTTTAAAGCTATTAATATGTAGTACTGCAAATTATTTTCTAGTGGTATAAAGTTTATTAAGGCATTTTATTCCCATATAATTTGGATCTTGCTGTCCTATTTGAAGAGACTCCGTCTATAACATATTTCAAAATCGGTTATTCCCCACCATTTGCAAGCCAAAAACCCCTACTGCCTAGACTATACTGATAATATAATTGTTGCGGTAGTTTCTGCTTAAAGAAAAGCGAAAGCGATGTAATTTAATTGAGGTAGCCGGGAAATTTATACGAATTTCTCCAGATCCCCCAACAATTGGAACGCGATTCTTCAAAAACCGTCAGAAAATCTCGTCTTCACAAAAAATCTAACGATTTTTAAACACAAGTTTACACTAACTGCTTTTTTTGTCAGGAGTAATTGCTAATATTTTAGTTTATACTGTTCTAGTAAATAAAAAATATGTCGATTTTAATTTTTTTATACAGTTTTTGTGAAAAACCCTTTTTTTATTTAAAATTTAAGTAAAGTATAATGTTATTAAGCTTATTTTTGTCTGTAAACAAACCTTTAAAACTTAACATACAAAACCATAGATAGCCATGGAATATGTCACTGTCACTGTTCTTAAAAGTCACACAAATTCGGTCATTCCTTCTACATGGTGAGAATTTTCGACACTTTTTGACGTTTGTTGGTACGCGTAGTAACAATTTAGGTCCGTTGTAAAACTAGCCCTGTACACTTTCTTTAAAATATTAAATTTACAAAATGGTATTAGAAAAATGACGCCGTTTTTCTTACTACGTTAGGATAAATATTAAGGACGCTGTGTTTCTATTTTAAATGAGGCAATAAGTAAAAATTGCCACTTCCCAGAATTTCTGAAGAAGAAACTTGCTGTCAAAAATGTTGATAATCTTAGTTTTGACATTTACGCTCTTTGTTCTTCTCTCAAGCTTAATGTTCACACAGATTATATTACTTAACATACCTAAGGTATCCCAAGTCCTTGTAGTACTGGTAGCGTACTCTGACGTCATCCCACGAGGCTAAACTGGAAGGTCCCGAAGCCAAAAGTTCTTCCGGAAATCTACCAGCTGGTCCCGGTGACAGACTAAAAACAAAGCAAGGAATAAATATATTAAGGTTTACTTAAAAATATATTATCTACTTTAGACGCATTTTTAAGAAACACAGACAGAGTTTCTCACAAATTTTGTTTTAAAATTTTAGTTTTTTTTCAATTTAATATGGTCGTTCGATGTCACAAATAACCTCAAAAATATGGAAAGAGCCTTAAAATTAAGGTAAAGGTAAGTAAATACAGCACAAAAGGTAAGATTAAAGTGTTTATATTATTAGGGCCCGAAAATTACCGATTTTTTACAACCTTAGAGAAAGAAAGAAAAAAGGGAAGGTTAAAATACACATTACAAGCAGATGTAGAGATTTAAGCTTGGAGCATTTAATAGACTAGAGAAAGCCTTCTTGAATACTGTTTGAGTGCAACATGTGCAGGAGTGTTTATTATTCGCATCCATAAGTCAACACAAGATTTTCGTTGTTGCAAGCTCCCGGTAAAACACGTGACATTACCAGAAAACCACCTTTTTCCGTTAGTGGCCTATTTTGCCTATTTAAAACCTTAGTTTGTTTCTTAGGTTTATTTAGAAAAGTAATAGAGAATATTTGAATTTTCAAAATGTTAATTCTATACGTTTAAAAGCATTTATTTAAACATTTCTAAAATATTTCTCAAAACAAGATATTATTAAGGTACAACTGGCAACGCCGCCAAACGCGGTTAGTTTTGTTGAAGGCTACCCCATTTTCGTTTCGTTTTCGGTTCGATTTTAAACGCGTGTTTTAAAATGTTGTGAACTTATTTTGAACTATCATCCATTATGGTGAAACGATGTGAATTATGCGACAGGGCGTACTCCAATGAAGATAATCGCTCTTTTCACAAGTAAGTAAACAGCTGATATTTCAGTAAACAGAAAGTTCCATGGGCGTGGTGAAAATGCTTTTTAAATATCAAATAATAGGTAACTCTTGATAGCTTACGATATACACAGTGGGTATTGATGGTATATTCTTTAATTTGTATTCGTTTGAAATAAAGTTGACAATTTTTTTAAGTTTTAAATTTAATAACAATTATCCAACTAATTTTTTTTACCTCTTCAATTACAATAATCATAAAAACATTTTCCAAATGACACTCACCCTTTTAGGGTAGGTATATTGGAATTTTCGTAGGACACAACCCTTTCGTTTCACCACCAGAACAGAGAGAGAAAGTGGGTCAAGTGATATCTTGTTTTAATAATCTTTTAAAGGCCTTAACAAAAGTGTTAAATTTCATGCGATTGGTTTTTGAGATATTCACTTTTCAAGTAAGCTGAAATTGTACAGGTAAATATCACCCCACGTAGGGATGTATCCTAAAAAAAATGCAATGAAAAATTATCGCAAAATCAACGTGTCCAGGGATTTCCCAATAAAATAATAATTTAGTAAAATAGAACGATAATTTAGTAAAATAAAACAATTTTTGCATTAGTCCATGCAATTTTGAAACTGAATATCACAAAAACTAATCAGTACATTTTTAAAATTTGAAAAAGGACCTTCACTTGGCCCATTTTCCATACTAAAAGTCTGGTGGTGAAACTTACCTTAAACTTTACCCTTAAAAGGGGTGTTTTACAATTTGATAATTAAATATAGTCAAAAAGTATCCCCCTTAAATCGCAAACCCATAAATAACTATCAAGGAAAATAAAACACAAAAACTTTTTACTTTTGTTTACGTAATTTTTTCAAAATTAACCCCCTCAGACAGTCTCCGTAAGGGAAAAACCCTGAATATGCAGTATTCATGTTATGAGAAAAAGTCTTCTGCGGTTTGCCCGACATACGGCTCTTGACGGCTCGTATCTCCTATCATATATATACGATACTTATAGAATTTCACTATTTTGACCTTTGGTACAATACCTTCAAAATATTTAAATATGGTTACATTTTACATGTTATCCATGCGGGGGTTCTTTCATTTTCCCATCGTATCTAAAATTGAGACTAGATTCGACCCCAACCCAGTCCTTGGCAGGTAACCCAACTCACTTTAAAAAAAAACATTTTAAAATAAATGTTAAAAAAGTCAATTTTCTTCATTTTCCGCTTATCATTCAAAAAAATTTTACCTATGCATCATTGATTGTTACAATTTTAGATAAATTTAAAGGATTATTTTTTCAGCAACATTTAAAAGGTGTTAAAGATGGCATCTTTGGTAAAATTTTCTTACAATTCGTACCCAACTAAGTCGCTCTTGGCCGGTAACCCAACCCACTTTTGTTAAAATAAATATCCTGAAGTTCAAAATTATTAGCTTTAACTGCAAACAAGGTAATTTTTTTCCTACAACATTTCGAACATGTTAAAAATAGCATTTTTAGTATATTTTTCTTAAATTCTTTGCCTGCGGCGCATTTAAGACTCATTGAGACAATAGATTCGGCCAAGGATTCGTGTCCTTAAATATAAATTAGTATTTACCCTGCACTTATTTGTTTCGAACTACGTTCAATTTTATGGTGGAGGCGATGACAGAACATGGCATAAACAAGTCAAAAATGTAGTGCCCTTTGGCTTTGTTTTGAACGCGTTAGGTATAAGTATACTAATATTCTGCCGTCAGAAGGAAAAACCTCGTGAGCGACCTTAAACTTGATTTGTGGAAAAATAGAAAAGAAGCTTTGAATTGTAATAAAGTCTCTAAAACGTTTTAGGTGTAATACAGACAAATTGTTTTCTTGTCTATAGATAAAGATTCAAAATATGAATTAAAATACCAAAAAATAAAACACAATAATTATTAATTGTGCGTTTTGCAGATTAAATAAGGCACATACGGTAACATAACATATCCTATAAGGATAAATTATGAAAAATACTAAGAAAGATCCACGTAAATCCAGACTTTACGTGTTTTTTTCATAGCACTGGCGATATTCGTGGTTATAGAAGTAGAGATTATAAAAGAGTTGTAAATACGTAATATTTTTAAAGCCAAAAATAAAAAATAAAAAAATTTTCATTTTAACCTGTTTTAAACCAACCAGTAAGTTCAAAAAACCAAGCCATTTTTTAAAAATTTGTGGGTTGCGGGGTTTTTCCTTCTGACGGCAGTATTGTAGTTAAAGGGGCAGTTCACCAAAATGACAAGTTGGGCTGAATCGACTGCAATTTTTTTATACGATGAATGGTGATTTCCTCTTTTTCCTATGAAGCCTCACAAAAATTGACCGCCCTGCACTTATTGGTGCTATTTTTCGAACTAGGTTCGATTTTATGGTGGAGAGAACAAGTCAAAAATGTAGTGCTTTGACTTTTTTTTGAACGTGTTAGGTATAAGTATACTAATATTGTAGTTAAAGGGGCAGTTCACCAAAATGACAAGTTGGGCTGTATCGACTGCAATTTTTTTTACGATGAATGGTAATTTCCTTTTGTTCCTACGAAGTTTCGTAATGAGATATAAGCACGTTTGTACCACGTGCAGTGCACACTTCATTCATGCCATATTTTTTTTAGTGACCTCTTTATAGACGTTCTTTTAAAAGATATAGCCGAAAAAAACTGACAGTGACTTTTTCTCAATGTTTGTAATGTTTCAACTGTCAAAATCCTGACATTCCTTCTTTGACAATCAGTAACAAGAAAAACACGAAGATATATCAAGTGGTCCAATTGGAAAATTGAAATGGTAAAGTGTGAAGTGCACGAGGTACAAACGTGCTTATATCTCGTTAACGACGATCATAGAAATCGATTAAGCCCAACTAGTCATTTTGGGAAACTGCCCCTCTAAGTATTTTGGTCCCCTTCAGCGTTTATATTTTATTATAAACACTAACAAGTAATCCTTCGATTACGATCCTTTCGATCTTACCTGTACCTTCTAGGGGGCGTTCCATACAAATAATCTTCTTCCTCTACCATTACTTTCATGTTGCTACCAGTTTTCGTGATTCTCATGTTTTCCATATCTCTCCTTTCCCTAGAAACAAGACACATCATTTGTTTTATTGTAATCTTATTTTAACTCAATCAAGCTGATTGATTTTATTTCCTATTAAGATACCTACAAAATTGGGTTTAAGTGTTCATTTTTAAATTTTGAATGGGTACATTCTCTCTTGGACGGTTGATTAAATTTGATTTAAAAAAGAATGGCACGTTAAACGGTCCTATTTTTTACTATTTATTTGATTTACATAAATTAAAATTGGTTGTTGAGTCAAACCACTGAAGTTTTAGAAAAATAAAACAAAAATGGTATCCGTGCTGTACGATTATAAAGTAAAAGAAACATTCTCATAAGAAAACGATTTTTAAATCGAAATGCTAATAATAAAACCATACAACGACGTTTAATTCGGCAGTGTAAAGCAGGCATCGGCGCGAGCATAGTCCAATTTTTTTATTACCAAATAAGCAGTCGTTTTTTATAGGTAGTTTATACTGTCTAAGGTGGCTTTGTCACATTTTAACTGTAATAAATTTTAAAATGGCACAAGGGCACTAAAAAATTTAACTTTTTTAGCAGCAGTTAGCAGTTTAGAAACCTAATAACTTTCTTATTGGAATATTTCTAAAATTTATTTTTTAAGGATCTATCAGAGCTTTATTTTTTGAGATATTCGACTTTTAAAATAAGACGAGTACCTAAATTAAGACTACAACCAGAACAAGAAATGCATTTTTAAATTATATAATATACAAATAAAACAAATTATATTTAATAAATGGCCTTTTTTGGAGCTTGTAAATATAATTGTATATATATATATATATATATATATATATATATATATATATATATATATATATATATATATATAAGTTAGTGCAAGAACCATACAAAATCTTTAAAAAAATGGACTTTCAAAAAACAAAGGCTACACCGCAAATGTATCATCAAAGGCAAAGGCAAACACCAAAATTACTAAATTTTGTAGTTCGTTGTTTTCGAGCTTTGTTGTTTATAAAACTTAGTTCACAAATAGCTGGCCAGGCATTTAGGTCCATATAGATAACCTGACTTATGCCGCACTGATGGGACCCAAATAAGTTCGGAATACGTGTATGTGGCTAGTCTTAAGGTTTTCTAAGTTTTAAGGTATATTTTCGAGAACCTTTAAAACCCCGGTATGATGGAGTTTTATAGTCCCGATGCATATCCTTGGTTAATACCAAGTGGAGAAAGACCCTTGAGTTTTTCTTGTAAACTAAAAATAATTATCTAAAAAAATAAAAAAAAATTATATACCACGTTTTTAAAACAAACCTAAAAGTATAAAATAATTTTTTTAGTAATCTGTATCGGAGTAAAAAACAATATAGACTATTTTATGGCGAATTATAAAAATTTGGTAGCTATTTTTGCTACAAAAGTAGCTAAAGTAGCTATTTTTATAATGAGATTGCACGTTAATGTCCGGTATAGTTTTTCTTCTCTTTGAAAAATTGAAAACTATACAGAACAAACCAGAAGTCGATGGAAGTCACGTGACCGACCAAAAAATGTCAAAAACGAAATATAAAAACTCCCAACAAACAACATGATCTTGACGATAGCGCATCTCTTACAATTATTCGGAAGCCAGCTGGCGGTTCGACCCATGACCGCTTGGGCACGTGTCGGCCGACAGGCGGGTAGGCGCGAGTATTTTACCTGTCATTAAAAAAAATTTTGGACGCAAGCGACATCCGAACTTGCGCGTCCCGGGTGAGAGTCTGATACTCTACCACTACGCCACGAGCCTTCTATATCAAATCTGTCTTTTAACTTCATCCATTGCGAACCATAGAAATATATATGTTGCGAACCCGCCGCGAGAAAAATTGCGTAGACCTGGCGGCTACGAAGCGACAAAACGCTTAATACGTTAATACGTCAGGCTTTTTCAGCAAGCAAAGAACCTATTCGTTAGAAGGCGCATTTTGGTGGCGTTTAACCAACCTCGGAATGAATTAGAATTAGCGAACGCCAAATATGTTCCGAAATACAGGAATTTTAGCGGCTGCATTGCAAGTGCCTATACGTCCCGTCAGAAATCCGCCCGTATCACTTAGCGGCCGAATGTTTACCCACACCTTCTGGTTTGCTGGGCTGTTTCAATGAACATAATTAAACTTAAAACAAGTTCGCTAATTCGAAATTTCCAGTAAGAAGTAAATATTTAAGTGTCAAAAATAGAAAATTGTATCGTTTGTACTTTTTAACTAATTTACCGAATTAAAAGTCGTTGTAAATTGGTGTTGTTAACTGGGGGAGTTGTTTCTCTTAGTTTATATTATAACAGTATCATAAATTTTAAGATGGCTACCATTTTTGCTTTATTGTTTTAAAACTTTAGTGGTTTGGCTTAAGAATCAAGTAGGACCGTTAATATATTTTAAAATTAAATTTTAAAATTAAATAAACCAAAAAAAAACCTATACAATCCTGACAATTTTGCATTGTTTTTATAATTTTTATAATAAGTACTGTTCTGCCCGAAAATCCTCTCCGCCAAACAAATACGTTATTTCGATAATTCCTAACTATTTAACCCTTACACTAACCCTTAAATTGTCGTAACAGAGTCCAGAGAGTACCAACAACATATTTTAAGCAGGTGTAAGAATGTACCTGTGCTAGGTTGCTAAGTCTATGTTTGCTCTTTGTCTAGGAAAATTGAGCACTATCTGTCAACAACGCACGGGGGTTGTCTGAAGATGTCCCCTTCTACGAAGTCTCAACCCCCTAGGTCGGAAGGACCCCTGAATACAAACGAGAGATAGCTGGCGGCTACGAAGCGACAAAACGCTTAATACGTTAATACGTCAGGCTTTTTCAGCAAGCAAAGAACCTATTCGTTAGAAAGCGCATTTTGATGGCGTTTAACCAACCTCGGAATGAATTAGAATTAGCGAGCGCCAAATATGCAATCTTTTCCGATACTCTGGATTCCAGATGTTTCTATCTAGAAAATACCAGATGATCGAAATAGGTATATAAGAAGCCAGCCGCTTGTCGTAGCTCAGCGAAAAACCTTGAGCCCACTTGTAAGAAAAGCCTACGAGTTATATTTCGGGTGCAAAGAGAAAACTTCAACGCTCAAGAACCTTAGCAAGATGGCTATGGGGTACTCACATCTATATGAAGTTTGGAGTGCCAATGATTTGGCGGGAGCCTAAGAATCATGTTGATGATTGTTACTTTTACTCAACAAAAATTCTGGGATTTTCTAATAAAAGCAAGCATAAAATAAGAGTATCCTAATATCCCCTCAGCCATTAGACCTGTACCTCATGACGCTTCTAGTATACCTGTGCTGGTACACTGACGGATCCAAAATACCTTCAGTTGTTGGATCCGGAGCTTATTGTAGCCGGGAAAATGTTAGGATTATACATAGTCTTGGACAGATGGCTACAATCTTCCAGGCGGAACTCTTCGCTATTGAAATGAGCGCACGATGGATGATAAATCATAACTGCCGCAAGATACTCTCCGACAGTCAAGCGGCTCTTAAGTATCTTGAATCCTTTAGGTGCTCATCGAGGACCATCAAGAGCTACCAGGAAACACTGAATACCCTTGGGCGAATAAACACTGTGTCGCTGGTATGGATTCCGAGACATTCTGAGCATCTGGGAAATGAGACTAACGACCAACTGGCGCGCGAAGCGACCTACGCCGTCTTCGTTGGCTGCAAGTGGCTTACGCCGTCTTCGTTGGCCCCGAACCAACCCTGGGAATATCATACAACACAATCAACACTGCTCTCTCAAACTGTATGGGGAATAAGTTCCACCAATACTGGAGAAAATTGCCAAGACTGGCATATTCCAAAGAGTTAATTACAGAACCCTGCAAGAAGAGGGCCAGGAAACTCATTGAGCTCACCAGGCAGGAGAACCGGACAATGGTTGATCTACATACAGCCCGCTTCAAGCTACTGCGAACATAGGGGGAATCAAGTCAGTGCCGTACGACCGAGGTGGATTCGAAGCACGCTACAGTGTTATCTTTTGGAAATTCATTTTGTTTTTATTATTTTGTTTTATTTCTGCCTTGCTCGAGAAACAGATGGGTAAGTTCTTAATTGAAATAATACATTTTTAAAACTAAAAATGGATGTCTACGAAGTTGCCGAAAAAGTGCAGATGGTCAAATGGGCAAATCGTCATAACCCAACACACGTTCGATATTGGTCGAGGGAAAATTTGCATTTATATTTTGACGTAAGAACACAGTATCCCCAAAAACTAAATGTTTGGGGGGGGGGGGTATTGTAGGGGAACACGTAATTGGGCCATTTTTTATTAACCGCAATTGCAATTTGAATGGTCCTAGATACTTGGATCTACTGCAGCAGCACATTATTCCAACTGCTAGGCAGTTGTTAGGTGTAAGATTTGGTGAAACATGGTTTCAACAAGATGGTTGTTCCGCTCACAATGTTGGCCTTGTTAGGGAATATCTTGATAATGTATTTCCTAATCGGGTTATAAGTACACGGGGAACTATTTTATGGCCAGCTCGATCTCCCGATCTTGCTCCTAATGACTTCTATCTGTTTTTGAAGAAGCTTTTCAAATTATCACCCCTAACATGCTTGGAAACGTTATAAGGGGTTTTTATAGTAGGCTCGGATATTGTCTAGCCGAGCAAGGAGGACTTTTCGAAAATTTGCTTTAATTTTTTTTTGACTGGGAGAATCTTTTTGGTTTTTAGAATGTATTATTTTATTTTGAGAACTTGCTTTTATTTTGTTTCTCCTTATTATTTTCATTGTAACACGTCGTCACTGATAAATCTGAGCAGTTGACAATAAAACGCTCTTATTTATCAGTGACAAAAAATAAGAAAATTACGTTATAAAAATTTGCGTATTTATTGACCAAATTCCGGTTTCATTGACTACGCTCCACACAACACCGTGGTTAGAGGCGTACTAAATACAAGGCGAACGGCGGCGAACGGCAGCGAATGGCGATCGGAAGCCTGAGTGTTGGTTGCTTCACTGATAGGCATGCGGTGTCTCTGCATGTACGTACACTGGCAAATTAGACTTCTTCCGCCCTATGTTCGCAGTAGCTTGAAGCGGTCTGTATAGTTGCGAGCCCCTTTAAGGAGCTAAATATTCTGTAGCAAGAAACAATCTCAAAAGGGAGCCACAATAAACCTGCTAGTGGTCGCAGTGGCCAGTACCAGACTGGCACAGTAACAAATGAATTATCATCATCATACCTGTTCCTAAGCCTTCAGAAAAATAGCACTATTTTAGCCACTAGTTGTGAAAAAATAGGATGAACCCTCGGATGAACTAAATAATTTTGAAACAGATGAGCTAGAAGCTGGTCCAAGTTTTCAAAAGGAAGTCGTTTATGAATGTAGTAGCAGCAAACAGCCACATTTTATATCTCAGAAAGAGTTCAATGATCTACTTCGAGATTTAGATCTTCCCAAAACAAATGATTGGATTCCGTTTGCAGCAGTGGAATCTTTTACAAAAAGGTTGTGTTTCTGTTGGACCCTTAAACGTGAAACCGATCCTGGACAATACAAGCGAAAAAAGAGAACAAAATAAATTATTTGATTGCTTTTATCCTTTTTTTCGATACAATATTAAGTATATTTTTAACAGAACAGTGAATGGTTGATTTGATATATATACAGTAGACGACTGCAAATACTTAATATATTAGGAAAATTTTCCTGTGTAATTAAATAAGTGGTGCAGTTTTTTTTTATACACAGTCACAGCAGTTATTCAAACAATTACAAAAAAATATATAAAAAACGTTAACCGCTATCTTAAAAAAACTTGCAATTTTGTTTGGTGCGTTTAAGTCCTGAACTAGTCAAAATTTAAATATGGTGGCTAGGGCAAATATTGAAAAAAATAGTTTGAAAACTCTATCCTAAAATAAACCGTTAAAAAATTTCTGGCCCGTTTTTTCATAAATGCAGTCGCCTATGTATATTAAAACCATATAACTATTAGATATATAAACCAAGATGCGAGAAAATCGTCGCGGCACCGGTCAAAATCTAGATTGCCATGACATAGCCAATTGGCTAAAGACGGCTCGATCTGAGCCTGTGCGAGTTTGTAACATCGAATCACCTCATCTCTCGTTCAGCGCACTTCCAGCTGACGCCGGGGCATTGGAGCCCGTCTTTACTCCATTGGCAACGGCCAACTTGGTAATTTGCAGGGGTTTCCGCGACGCTTTTTATCATAGGGAAATACACGGGCAGGGCCTTTATAGTATCTCATAGTTCTATGATTAAAACAAACCCAACCTGTTATTTATATTTACCTGTCAGCGGACCACTGTGCGATCTTGCCGAACCTTTCCGACAGCATAATACCGGTGGTGGCAACAATGGGCACCACCACTGGGGCAGGTGGTTCCTCGGAACCCGACGAATCTCCCGCTTCTCGTTGTTCCTTTGATATTGCTGGTTTTTTACGCATGCCTTCTTGTTTGACTTTGAGCATTTTCTAAATAAAAATTCGTAGTTTTAGGAGAAAAATCGCAACCTTTCGAGTCTACTTGACAGTGGCGGAGATTGTAGCTGGCGTTTTAGTTGAGAGGGTATTGTGCAATGTAAAAACTGGATAGGCGTAAACTCACATCGATATACAATCAACCTATTCCTTATCGTATGGTTAAATTAAACCGTATACACTTATTATTACTGGTATACGGATAATTGCCACAACAAACGCGCCACAAAAGCAAATATTCTTCACATATTGCATTACGCCTGATTCACAGTTTCACTTCTAGCCGCTACTTCTATTTCTCTTTTTATCGAAAAAAGTGAGATGGCAATAGAAAATATATTTCCCTCCTTCTCTAAACGACGAAGAGGGAAATGAAGTGAACTCAGAGAAGTGAAACTGTGGGTCAGGCGTTATACATTGTGAACAGTGAATTTGTCACCCGAGAAAGATAATCCCAAATAATTGTGACTCATTATGTTTGATTCAGTTTCTGAGACGCTATTAGCTATAGGTGCTCATGTGCAGGTTGCTCAGCAAAAATTCAAAATCGCTGCGCTCGTTATTTAAACCAACGCTTGTAAAAAAAGCACTCGCTAGTTGTTAAAACTACTATTTCACAACTAGTGGCTAAAATAGTGCTTTTTTTACATCGTTGGTTTAAATAACGAGCACAGCGAGATATTTAAAAACGCGAGTAAAAAAAAGCAGGCGCAAGTTGGGCGCGAGTTTTTAACATTATTTTTTTAATACCTTCATTAAAAAATCCAAGAAAAACAGGAAAATACTTTTAAAAATCTCGAACGAAAGGCACTTCTCGCAACACACCATTTTTACACTATAAATCAAGGCGGCTGGTAAATGAAATGACAATGGTTTCCATAGCGATGCGCCTTTTTACTCGGTGACGTTCATTGTTGCGACATTTTTTGTTTTTATATGAAAACTGGCTTAATTTTTAGGCAAGAAAAATTAGATTTTTTCAATGTTACTATTTTCCGCTATTTCTCTTTAATTTTGGGTAAAAAACGACAGAAATCTTTTTTGCACCCGAGATCAAAAAGTTTTTTTTGCATCGGTAACCAAAAATGCCATGCTTTAGTTATCTGCAGACAGTTACTAAAATCATGTTTTTGATGAAGGTATAAAAAAAACTACATATTTTTATCGAAAAAAAAATTAAAAATAATAAACAGCCGTTTTTTTCAGGTTATGTTAATCCACCAAAAAATGTTCACCGATCTCTGAAGACGATGAGCATCAATGGCAACAATTTTTTCCACCGAAAAATTTTAAGAACGTTTTTGATGAAATCGAAAGTTGCATCTTTTTTATTTTATTTTGTTGTTTCTTTGGCAGGGATTATCCGTTATTTTTCTAAATCTTTTTCCTTTGAATATCTGAAGTATTTAATGTATTTTGTAATTTTTTCATAATTCCTACATCACAAACAGCGCACTTGGGCGTTGTAAATAATTTTTCAGTAAGAGTAGAGATTTTTTTTTCTTCTGTCAGTGATCTTAGCTCAAGAAATAGCAAAGTGATTTCAAAAGAAATTTTGGCTTATTCATAAAAAAAACATTGCAACACTGCTCCGAACCGTGTCTTAGTTTTTACAAAATATGCTTTCCATTCATAGTTCAGGCAATTCTGATGTTTATTTGACTCCAAAGCGTATGGATATCACAAGACTCGTTTTGAACGTCACTTAGACATTTCCTGAGCTAAGGTCACTGACTGAAAAGAATCTAAAATAATCATCAATCAACAAAGTGGTACCGGCACAAAATGTGTGTTGATATCGTAGCAACGAGAATATTTCTGTTCTTTATGATTTTAAATAAAACATGAGACAATATATCAACGCATTGAACTCATTGTCTCAATTGAGTACGCTATAAAACTTCGAATGAGTTCGATGCGCGAAAACCGCTGAAATTGGGCATGAATGTACCGTGTTAAGTAAATCGTGCAGAAAACTACTGTATAACATAGAAAACTTACAGGTTGTCCAGGTTTTTGATTAGGTTTAACACCCTTAATACTAATGAGCTCTCCGGTAGCTCCCCTGGGTCTAGGCGGCGGCGGCTGCCTTCTTGGATCTGTTGGCCTATCGGAAGCGCTCAGTTTGGGCATTTTCTTGGTCACTGAAATTTAAAAATGTATTTTTTAAACCAATAAACGTACTGAAAATGTCCCAAGTAAAAACCCCCGACAACATAAACCGTATTATCTCTGGAACTACCTAGCCTATTTTTATCGAACATAGCTTAAACTTATAACATCCCTAGTAGTAGTAGCAGAAGAAGGGAGGGCTTTTGACCCGGCGACTAGGCTAGACGCGAGGCTAGATGAGCCCTTTTATTGCCAACCCGCAGAGTTCTCACACTTCCGCTCTCCTACAGGCGAACCTTCCCGTCCTTTGGAAGATACCCTCTCTGAATCTTGACATTTTGCAAGGTAGTGGAATGAGGACTCTGTAAGTTGAGTCCCTCTCTACCTTCATCCTTGCCAGGTGCTCTTGGAGTGCGCAGTGTCCAATAATAGTACAGTAAAATTTGCCCTTTTTGGTGCGTGAAGGGATAACAGCAAGAACTTAATGTGGTGGGTAGACAGTAGACAGGCCTACCAGGGTATGCGTAAGCATACTAATAACCCTGAAAGCGGCAGGGAGGGGGGTGCCAAGCGGCCATCTTTAAAAACATGATAAAGTCTAGACATTGCAGCAAATTTAATACAATATCTCAGAATCCACTTATACGATTTGGATGAATAGTAACTCATTTTCGAGAGCATTGTATGACGCTTCCGCTCATGTACGACACGTAATACAATTAAGCGTACTTTGGCGTAAAATTAGATTTAAAATTAAAAAATTCTAAAAAAAATTTAATATTTTATTTTAAACTTTTTTAAAATTAAATAGTTTTCAAGTTTATGTGGTGATTTTAATAAAACCTTCCCATAATTTCCTGCAAACCCTTACCTTTTTCACTGTTTACTTCTTTTGATTAAACCCCAAGTGCTTTTTTTAATATAGAGTAATTAATTGGCGGAGTCGAGTTTTTTGGAAATTGCGACCTTCTGCAACTTACTTACTTATTTATTGTGTCACAAAGAGTTCGCACTAGGTATTCTAAAGTAGTATAAAATTATAAATTTTAGCTTAAACTTAAGTAAAAGTAAAAAAAAAACTAAACAAAAATAGATATTCATGAAATTCAAGTCAACCTTGAGAACTTAATTAGTGAAATTTGGATACAAAACAATAAATTTAATGAAGCTCGAAGTTTCATAAAAGAGCCTATACTAATAAAAATCTCTTAGGCTGACTTTGAGCTTATTGTTGCGTTGAGAAGATTAATGAGCCTTTCTCGCCCGCTTGTCCAATCACCACTGTGTGGAGTCCTTAAAGGTTTGTAAGCAGGACACTGAAATAGGATGTGATCTATTGTTTCATTTTGTTTAAGATTGCAGATTGTGCATAATTGTTTTTGATCAATAGAATAAGTGACACCGTTAACAGAGAGTTTAAGATGGTACTTGGGTGACAATCTGAGTTGTGAAATGATGCGAATTTGACAGAGGAGTTCTAAGATCTAGATATGTTTGCGGAAAACGTTCGACCGTGAAATAATTATAGAAGTTGGTTTAGCTGGATAGACTTAAGCTGTCTAAATCTTTTTGGTATAGGTAGTGTTCGAAATCGGAGAGTAAGGATTGTTTATGCTGTCTAAGCGTATTTAAATTGAGGTTTTGCCAAATGTGAGTTTTGTTTAGTGCCACGAAAATATTTTTAAGTTGTCCTATCCAATTATATTTGGCGGGATCATTTTGAAAGTTAAGTAATCGCTGAAAGCATATAAGGGGTAGTCTTGTCTCTATGCGTGTTTTAAAAAGAACATATTCAAGATGGGGCTGGCCAGTTTCTAGTCGAATTAAAAAAATCAGGAGTCGTTTTTGCAAGGCTTAAGAGTCGCTTGAAAAAATTTGAATGTTCCTGTTCGAGAATTTCTTTGTATCTTAAACCCCATATGCGCAGGCAGTGGTTTAGAGTTTATTATTATGGTTTTATAGAGCTTGATGCGAGAGTCCCATGAGTTAATTTTAGATTTATAAAATAGGATGATGATACTTTATTTGCCATATTTCGAAATGGAGCTGATGAAGAAAAGACAACGCCAAGATAGAGAAACTCTTTTACAACCTTAATTTCTCTTCCTGCGTACAAAAAAAACACCGTTTGATTTATAATTATGTCCTTTACATAATCTAATTATTTTGGTCTTGTCAGTGTTGTGCCACTTTAAGTTAAATAAAACTTTTTCAATCTTGTTATTTTTAACATCTGATTTTAAATGAGGAACTTGACTAAATTTATTATTTAAACCCATCCTTCCCTTACTTATTTTTCAGCAAACTAAAAAAGTAAAATTAATTTAAAAATCGTCACTACGAAAACTAATTGCACCTAATCTTGTTCAGAAAGTGAAATCAAAAGTCCAAGTTTTTTATACGGCCAGCGCGGCCTACTAGATCTTAATCTAATAACATTAATAGACACTTTTTAATAATTAATCACTGTATTCTTAGATGTAAATTTTGTTTAAATGTAAAACCATTGATTTTTAAAAAAAGTAACTCAAGTCAGGTTTAATATCCAAAACATATATTACTTAATTGCTCTTCGACAGTTCCAAGGCATTTGATTGTGTGATCCATAGACTGCTGCAGAAGCTAGTCATATTGTTTCAGGGGAACCGCCTTGGAATGGTTTCGTTCTTTTCTAACAAATAGAACTGAAAGTGTCTCAGCTAACAACAAGAACTCGTCAAAAAAATCTATTGACTTTGGTGTGCCGCATGGCTCTGTCCTCGGTCCAATTTTATTTCTTGTTTACGTCAATGATCTACTGCACCTTGACATATCTGGAGTTTTTGCTGCTTTTGCTGATGATGATACAGTCACCTGGCATAACAAAGACACGAAAGATCTTATCACCAATGTATCCAGATACATAGGTACAATTAAGCAGTGGTGTGAATTTCAATAAAACTCAAGTGCTTGGATTCCGGTGTGACATAACTGAAATTGCTTTCGAACAGTTCTCTATCAAAAGTACTACATCCACTAAATTTCTTGGCCTAGAAATAGATGTTGACCTAAAGTTTTAAAACCACATATTTTCTCTCAATAAAAAATTAGCTTCCGGATGCTACTGCGTTAGAACAGTAGCAGAAAATCTAAGTGCGTCTGTAGCAAGAATGACAGATTACGCCGTAATTCATTCTCATCTGTTATATGGCCTACCATTCTGGGGCTGCTGTAGTCAGTACCTTTTCGATTCAGTCTTCAAACTTCAAAAACGCGCCATTCGTTATATGACCAAAGCTCCACTCAGATCCCATTGCAAATCTCTATTCACAACTCACAGAATACTCACTTTACCCTGGCTTTTCATCTTGGAATCGGTGAGTTTAATTCATAAAAATATCTCCTTATTTCCCACTCACACATTAAATCGTTCTACTTGACAGAGTATCAATATTCCTCTTCCGATTCCGCATTCTACCCTTGTTAAAAAAATCCATCATCTATAAGAGCATCAAAATTTATAATCACCTTCCATTATCTTTTAAGGAAATCTCTGGTATCTCAAAGTTCAGAAATAATCATCTTCCATTATCTTTTAAGGAAATCTCTGGTATCTCAAAGTTCAGAAAAACGGTCAAAGAAGGACTGCTGTTGCATGCATTCTATTCAGTTGAAGAATATTTAAATTTTTCGTTTTAAAATAACAGTGTTTTTTTCCCCTCTTACTGCGTATACTACAACTATTTTTCTGCGGGTCCTTTAGATTTTCCTTCTCAAAATATTCATTTGTTGAACCTATCCAGTAAGCAGTATGGTATTCTTGTTGAATTTTACCTTTTCAGTGAATGACTGCCTGTTATAATGTATTTTTTACTCTAAATGTTACTTTTATTTATGGCAATATTTTTTGTATATTACATGTTGCTCGTACTTTCAAATTTTAATAAGTTTTTAAATCTCGCTGTATTTTGTTTTGTTTTTTATCTTGCTGACATGATAACATATTACTAAATCTTTTATTCTTATTTTATTATTATTAATCTCTGTTTTTTACTATTGCCTTATAAAGATCAAACGTAAGTTTAGCCACAACAAGCGTTTTATAGTTTTAGGATTAAGTTTTTAGCTTTCTCAATAAGTTCTTACATCAAAATATCCCAAAATTCTTCTGGTCTATTTCTGTCTTCAGGGCGCCATTTTGAAATTTGTAAAGATGGAGTCGTAAAAGGTATACCTTGCCATCCATTTATGAGATTGGTAATAATAAAAGCAAATACGACAAAATGTACTTTATGAAATTCGCAAAATTCTCCTGAACTAACCATCCCTATGGACCAACATTATTAAATTTCTGAAAATGATGACATGGGTAGCTTTAAAGACGTAAGAGATCCGAACTCACTGTTTGTGATTTGAACGCAGCTAATACCTTGAAACTGACATTTCGACAGTGACAGAAATGTAAACAAAACTTGCATTTAACTTTTTTAATACATTTTATTATTACCCATCTAAATCGCTGTGTGACATCAAGTATTAATTGGAAAAATTAATTAACAAGGGTAAGTTTTAATTAGAGTGACATATAACCCCAATTTTAATTTGTTCTACAGAGTGTTTACTATTTAAACCCCGCGTGGATTTAAATTTTTTAATTTTCTTTTCTTCTAAATTGAAACTTTCTTCTTAAATCCAACAAAAAATTGTGTTAAGATGATTCTTCAATAAACAAATTAATTAAAATTCTTCTTATAAATCAAACTATGTGTATGGCAAGAATCTGAATTCACTATAATGCAGAGAAATGCAAGGGTAAGTAAATTCAACCCAACTCGACCTAATTTACGGCTACCGCTTTTATTATTATGATATCAGAATGCTAAAAATTATTTTCTACTTTTTAGTGAACTTTATATTATGTATTTGAAAAGCTTTTTTTACAGAAAATTATTTCTTAATATTTAGATTTGTACCCTATGATAAAAAACTCATAATCCTCTGCCCTAAAAACCCCTGTATGCCAATTTTGATTGAAATCGAACAAACTAAATCTTTTTCCCTCTCCACTTCCCTCGTTAGGGGAGGCGGGTACCTGATAATACCATATTATTGTATTGTCACCGGAACTATAAACGCATATCAAATTTGAAGACAATCGGATGTGTATAAGTAAGTTAAAATTGGTTAGCAAAACATGAGCAAAAATCGTCCATCTTGAATTCGCCATATTAACTTTTCAAAATCTGATCAAAATTTCGTATACTTTATTCCCAAAAACCCCCGTATGCCAATTTTGGTTGAAGTCGGACAAGCTAAATATTTTTCCCCCTCCAGTTTCCTCGTTAGGGGGAGGTGGGTACCTAATAATACCATATTATTGTATTGTCACCGGAACTATAAACGCATACCAAATTTGAAGACAATCAAGTCAGTTAAAATTGGTTAGCAAAACATGACCAAAAATTGTCCTTCTTGAATCCGCCATATTAATTTTTTAAAATCTAATCAAAAATTCGTATTCCTTATCCCCAAAAACCCACGTATAACAATTTTGGGTGAAATCGGACAAACTTAGGCGTTTTCTTCCCTCCATGGAATGCCTAACATTACCATATTATTGTATTGTCACCGGAACTATAATCGCGTACCAAGTTTGAATTCAATCGGACTACAAGTTAGTCAAAATTGAGTTGCAAGATTTTTATCCGAACATGAAACATATATAGATAATAGAGGTGAAGTTAAATAAAAGCTTGTAAGAATAAACTTAATGTTTTCTAATTTTGAGCCTTAAGGCTGCTACGAATTTGCAGTTTTTAGATTTAACAAATTACTTCCTAATATTAGAGGGAATTGTGACTAAACAGATTTCTATCGATCTTGCTACTCTTGCGGCTATATGCCTATATATTGTGCCCCTGAAAATGACCAATGGGTATTTTCAGAAACCTCTGATTACAAAAATTTATATAATTATTATAAAGAGGGTTCCATTAATGCCCTAGGGTATTTAGAGGTTTCCTACAGGAATTGAGTTTGTATATTTATTTTATTAAAGGTTCTAAATTGATGGTACCCTAAGGTAACATAAAACTGGTGTTAACAATATTTCCACGGACATCTTTATAAAAATTAAAGTCATCTGTAACAAATGTTATATAAATTGGTGTTAACAATGTTTCCACCAACATATTTATAAAAATATAAGTCATCAGTGACAAAACTTATATAAATTGGTTTTTAAAATGTTGCTATCAACTCACTTATAAAAACTTAATTAACCAACAAAAAAGAGGCACTTATAAAAACCTGGAAACTCACACACAATAGGTAATTATATAAATTGGTGCCTGTAATATTCTTATGAACTCATTCATAAACCTTTTTTGCCCATTCTTTCTATAATGTTTTTATTAATTTCTTTGTATAGTGGTTATAATACTACTGTTTTTACAACAAAAAACAATTTTAATTTATAACAAAACAAACAAGATTTTTTAGGTTAATTTTGTGACATCAAAAGGCTCGTTTTTGCGACTTTAAAAGGTGCGTTTTTGCGACATCAAAAGGCTCGTTTTTGCGAGATACCATACCATCATTATCTGGTTTTAATTACAGAGAGAGAGATAAGAGATCCAAATCTTCTTGAGATAGTTTTCTATGACAGATATCGGGATCGAATGCATTCTACACCCGATTCCGACCAGCGTTTCCCATGCGCGGCCACCCTGACTCAAAAAACTCATCACGTGGACCGACATGAACTTTTAAATCTCGCTTAGATGAGAATGTGCGCACGGCTGGTCGCCGGCAATTGTGTATACATCACCTTACGACGCGACGGAACGCAGCCTCAAGGTCCGTTTTTGCGTAGTAGTTTGACATAGTTACTATTATCCTCTTTTTCTAAATGCATTCGTCTGAGAGAGATCCAGCATACCAGGTAAATACCTGTCTGTACACCCTTCGACCCCGCAATCTAACTATCTTCTTGAGTTAGTTACCTCTGACAGTTATGCGGGGTTGAAGGGTGTGCAGGCGGGTATTTTTCCTGGTATGTGTAGTATGCTGGATCTCTCTCAGACGAATACATTTAGGAAAAGAGAACAATGGTAAATGTTAAGCTCGCAGAAACGGACCTTCAGTGTTCAACACTGCGCCATCTGCAGCCTTTTGTTCCAACTAGCATCATGTTTTAAAACGTTGATAAAATAGTGTTGAAAGAGGTAAACAGTGGTATAATTGTATTGTTTTTTTTATAGAATTGTCGTAAATTTTCGCCATTTTGGATTCCAACAATAGGTTTTTGACCAAAATAAAAACGTTATTTATGGGGTTTCAACATGTGTTTTAATCGAAATATTGCTTGTTTAGGGTTAAAAACAAAATACAAAATTCAATATTTCTCCCAGAAAGCCAAAAACATATGTGAAAAAAAAAGTATTATTTAAATGAATATTTTTTCCACCCGTATTCTCAAGTATTTCTAGAGCCCATGAAAATTTTGTGAGTGTATTCGAAAACTATACAGTACACACAGGACCGCAGAGTAGAATGACTGGGAAAATAGCTTTTATTTAACCTATAGTATATAAATATTCATATTCCTGCTTCAACTTATCTCACTTCCATTTTAATTTATTTTAGAAGATTGGTAAACACCATAAAAAATGTATATTTCTAAATCGATAAAAACCTTTAATTTGTTATGTAGTGTTGTTAGAACAGTTGTAAAACCTTTTTATAATAATATCTAGACTTGAGGGTTCATAAGGAACTTTTATAAAATCTATATGTTGTTTTTCTATCCATTACTATGTACCATACATTTTTATAAGCTGGTGTTGGTCAGTTGTTTTTCAAGTCATTTTTACTCATTTAAGAGATATATTAGAGTTATAAAATTATCACCAACACTAAATAATATAACTTTTGGTTATTTTATGAAGGTTTTATATTGTTTGCTGTGACTTCTATATAGACAAAAATGCTCATTGGGCCATGCCTGTGCCCCAAACAATGTCTGAGCTTTATTCATTTGATATTTCATAACCATAACCTTCTATGATGTGTAGAGTTCGCACTATTTACGTTTATGTATTGGATCAACACTTGCTGCCTTGGCCATATCTAGTAGATACGATACAATAACAAAATGGCAAAAACATGGTTCAAAAACTTTCTATTACAATCAACTCGTGATAAAATTTAAACTAAACGAAATCGAAAATTTTCTGCCCTGTCCTCTAACTACTTCCTGATCTATGGGTCCAAAATTTTGGGTAGCCATTTTAAAACTTAAAATAAAATTCATATTTTACAAATTTGTTACCCACTTGTTCATCCTTCCTTGTTCCTGGGGAACCCATGCCAAATGACCTACCTGTTATAAAGCCCATTTCATCCCATTTTAAAAGTGCCATCAGATGTTAAAATCAAGAAGATAGAAAAAGTTTTATTTAACTTAAAGTGGCAAAAGTTCGCGCAATTGTCAAAAAACGAAAAAAACCCCGACTCCGACAATTAATTACTCCTTATTAAAAAAAGCACTTGGGCTTTAATAATAAAAAATTAACAGGGACAAAGGTAAGGGTTTGAGGGAAATTCTGGAAAGGTTTGATTAGAACCACTAAATAACCTTAAAAGCTATTTAATTTAAAAAAAAAGTTAAAAATAAAATATTATTTTTTTTTAGATTTTTTTAATTTTTAAAGTAGTTTTACGCCAAAGTACGCTTAATTGTATTATGTGTCATACATGAGCGGAAGCACCATACAATGCTCCTGAAAATGAGTTACTATTAATCCAAATCGTATAAATGGTTTCTGAGATATTGTATTAAATATGTTGCAATGTCTAGGCTTTTCCATGTTCTCAAAGATGGCTGCCTGGCACCCCCCTCACCAACGCTTTCAGGGTTATTAGTATGCTTGCGCATACCCTGGTAGGGCTGTCTACCCACCATATTAATTTCTTACTGTTATCCCTTCACGCACCAAAAAGGACAAATTTGACTATACTATAAGAACTCCTGTAGAGGTCCCGGATTAGCTCTTTGGCTTGCCTGGCGTTCCCTGTGTTGTGCCACTCCTGATTTAGTCTTGTGTACGGTCATTCCTGGATGACCCGATTGCGTCTGCCCTCTGGTAAAACCCAGGCAAGGTATGCCTGCAAGAACCTTTCCTTGCAAGTTCGTCTGCCATCTTGTTACCTGGGATTCTTATGTGTCCTGGTACCCAAACAAGTTCAACCTCTTTTTGCGCCGCTGTCCTTGGAGGGCGTTTGTCCACTCCTGGACCAGTTGTGCCTTTACGGCAGCGTGGCTTCACAATTCTATTATTTTGGCCGTGTCATTAATAAACAACGATCACTTACATCCAACTTAACATTACATTATTAATTCTCACCATTTGATGACGAAAATCCCTACAGAAAACCGAACCCATCAAAAAATGTTTTGACCCAAATAACTCATTTTTATTAAAAATAAAAAAAAAATTACTATCCCATGGCTAAAAGTTAATTATAAAAAAAAAGGATTAAGTGAATCAATCATTAAAAAATTTTAAAAGAAGTTAAACAAAGTTTACACAGTATTCAAAAAAAAAGATTAACCAGTATTAGGAGTTACCTATTATTATTACCTTATGATTTTTTTTTAACTGGGTACATTCATATTTTTTAGGGATCTTTAAAGAAAATAGGGACTTCAAGGAAATTAGGGACTCGGGCCGATGCCTTGCACTTTCTGGTACAAAAATATATTGTCTTAGAATAGAAAATTACCATTTTGATCGTTTTTGTGGATTAAAAAGAACTTTTTTTCGGCCCGAGAGGTAAAATTTCCTTTTACTTGCAAATGTTAAGTTTTTTGCCAGAGTCGGTCCATAAAAATTTTGGGAAAGCTCTTAGGGCACACTTGGATGGAGGTGTATATGTAGTGAATTGTTGTAAGGATGTCAGAAATATCTCTAAGATCATCTGGTACTAAATACGCTATGTAGGACCAAATTACACAGTTTTAACTCGATTAAATCGAGTCGGGCCTTTTTGTTTTATATACGGTGAGAAATAAAGAGGTTAGACTCAACAAATCTGGGCGGGATTTTTTATTAAACAGGCGCGCGAGTTCGCTCTTCGAATCTTGTAACCGATCGTTAGAAAATCAAGAGCTCGTCGGATAGCATTATCTTTTTCTTCCCGTTTATGCTTGCGCTAATTTTCTTCCTTCTTTGAGAAAACAAATTTCCATTAAATTTTCGACAACGCCGAGTAACGCCGTAGGTTCCGAGTGCCGCCGAGAGAAGTTTTTTTTATTAACCTTCTTGTAAAACTTCTGTTGTGAAACTTTTCACCCACCTCTATTCGTGGCATTCGAAATTGCTACAATTTAATTATTTTTATAAGTTGCTAAATGAGCAGGAAAGAGAAAAAGCAGCAGAGAAGTTCAAATTCGTAAATATCTTGGTAATCACGACTTTTAACTTTATTAAATTTAAATTAATTCAGTCCTGATTACTGAAAACTAAAAACAAAATAAGGACGCGCCGAGGGACGCGAGCTGTATCCAAATTTTAAAGCCTTCACTATTAATGGCAGGACCCTCACACTACCATTACGTACGGATTTTTGAATGGATTTTATTATATATATCGATCGGTAATAGTAGTTTACCTAACTAGTGCGGAAAGTGCCACTCCCTTTGGCCAGCAATCAAGTGCGTAGTCACTTTTCGCGCGTGTTAGGTACACATTTTTTTCTACTTGAGTAAGGAAAGTTAACACATGTAACTCAAAAAAATATGTAAAACAATATTTTTACTAAACAACAAAATGAATCTCGTGTCCGCAAATAAAAATTAAAGTAACACTCGTGGCATATCAGAGAAAGCGTTTTTGTTTCTCACTTCATTACGACCAGTCCTCCAATGTCTAATGGAGAATCCAGACACCTACAGTCCTGTTTCATCCTTAATAGGAATCATCAGGGAGTCATAGGATTGTACCTGGCAGTTGAAGCTACACAGTGACCATGCACCCCTCTCGAATTTAAAACAAAAAGTTTGTAATCCGTGGAGGCGTAGTAACTGTGTGCGCCACCTGTCGAATAAACCGAGAAACATAAAACATCAAAATTGAAAAGTGCAGAACACCGTAAATATAGAATCCTGTACCTTTCAGCAGGTTATAAAGTAGAAACCTGTAAAAGTATAAGGTCACTGGAACATGACTCTTAAAAAGAGGTAACGTTCGCAGCAGCACCGCCCTCAATTGGAGCTTCATACTACGTGGCCCTAATTTTAAGGCATCAGCAAGCAATCGCTCCTGAGGAGGCTTGTTGCGCAGAACTAAAAAGCCAAAATATTTAAAAAACAACAAAATGAATATCGTGTCCGCAAATAAAAATTAAAGTAACAATAGGTTCATGATTCCTAATAAGGATGGAACAGGACTGTAGGTATCTGGATTCTCCATTAGACATTGGAGGCCTGGTCGTAATGAAGTGAGAAACAAAAACGCTTTGTCCGATATGCCACGAGTGTTACTTTAATTTTTTGTTTCTCGGTTTATTCGACAGGTGGCGCACAGTTACTACGTCTCCACGGATTACAAACTTTTTGTTTTAAATTCGAGAGGGGTGCATGGTCACTGTGTAGCTTCAACTGCCAGGTACAATCCTATGACTCCCTGATGATTCCTAATAAGGATGAAACAGGACTGTAGGTGTCTGGATTCTCCATTAGACATTGGAAGCCTGGTCGTAATGAAGTAAGAAACAAAAACGCTTTGTCCGATATGCCACGAGTGTTACTTTAATATTTTTACTTTTTATTGAAAAGGTTTTACATAATTAAACTAAAGATAACAGTATCTAACGATCTATTTACGATTCAAGATATTGATGGAAAAATTAGAATTTTTGGCCTGCTTTAATTTGATTGCCGATACTAAGCTTTCCGTCACTGCTGATGAAATGACATTCGAAAAATTTTGCTCTAGGTGTCATTATTTCGGTACCCAAAATTGCATTTGATGTGTTCCGTTCCTGTTGTACGGAGTTCTCTATGTACAATTCCACAACTGTGCTTGATTTCCAGCCTTCATGTTTTTAAATGGTAGTCAAATTAGCCCCAGAATCTGCAAGGTGTATCGCAGAAAATCTGCGAAAACAGTGTCCCGTATACCAAAGAAACCAGCTATTTCAGAGGTAATTTTACCAAAGGTGTTAATTCCTTTAGCAACTTATAAAAATAATTAATTTTTTAATTTCGAAAGCCACTAGGTGGGGTGAAAAGTTTTACAAGAAAGTTTATAATAAAAATTAAAAAAAAACACTCCTTGATGAGACTCGAACCGCCGACCTTCGGGTCAAGAAGCGAGGACCAAAGCATTAGCTGTGCATGGACGCAGTGCGGATTTATAGGTATAATTATTTCTCACCTCTTTATTGTCACCTCAGCTAATAACTAAAGAGACCTATATAAATCCTCTGATGTTTACAATCCAACTTCTGCACGATTCATCATCATCATCATAGGCAATCACTCGATACCGAGTATGATTTTCCTCTATTCTGTATCGTCGCCAGCTGTTGTGCGTTTTTTGATGGCTATGTAAGCCAATTCTCGAGCCGCACACCCTTCCACAGTCCTGACACACCCAGTCTCCGGCAGCAGCCGGCTGTTGTTGGTCATCCATTCCATTTAGTCGCTCCTTTCTACGTTCTCTCTTTTCCGTCTCTAGTCTACGTCGTTGCTCTTTAAAAGTTTGTGCTCCCTCATGGACTGTTCGGCGCCATGAAGCCCTATCGTTTGCCGTGGTCTCGAAGGTATTTATGTCGATGTGACCCTTCATCATATTGCCTTTGAGAACGTCTTTGTACCTTTTTTGTTGACCTCCTTGATTTCTCTTTCCCTCCTTCAGTTGTCCATAAAATATCTGCTTTGGGAGAGGTGTTTCAGGCATGCGGATAATGTGGCCAGTCCAACGAAGCTGGTGCTTGAAGATAAGGGCTTCTATACTAGTTGTTCTGGCTTCTTCTAAAACACTTAGTTGGTTCGTCGGTCTTGCCATTTGATTCTCAGTATTTGTCTTAAACAACTTTGGTGATATTTTTCTAGTCGTTTGATATGCCTTCTGTAGGTGGTCCACGTTTCGCATCCGTATGTTAGAGTTGGTATTATAACTGTGTTGTAGACACGAAGCTTGGTCTCCGCATTGATGTCGTGATTGTTGAAGACTCTCTCCGAAAGCCGTCCGAACGCTGCGCTAGCACATTTTAGGCGATGCTGTGTTTCTGCGTCAATAGTTACATTTGATGATAGGTGGCTCCCAAGGTATGGGTAATGTTCCACGTTCTTTAGAGGATGGCCATTTATGGAAATGTTTGGAGCTTGGGGATTCGTGCCTGGTTCTGGTTGGTGAAGAATATGAGTTTTGGCAAGATTGACCTCTAGGCCAATGCTTTTGTAGGCTTGGTTAAATGCGTTGATTACCAGTTGTAGACCTTCCTCTGTATCGGCCATTACGACGTTGTCATCGGCGTACTGCAGTTCGATTACCGAGGTTGTCGAGACCTTAGTTTTTGCTCGCAGTCTGCCTAGGTTAAGTAAGCCACCGTCGAATCTATATAGAATTTCCACTCCTGGAGGTAGATGCTCCTCAACAAGGTGAAGCATGGCACCTAAAAATATAGAAAATAGGGTGGGCGCAATAACACACCCTTGTTTAACGCCTGTCGTAATCTGGAGTGACTCTCCTGTCTATCGTTGCTCAGGACTGTTGCATTCATATTGCCGTTTAGTAGTCTAAGAATTTGAATATATTTTTGAGGGCATCCAGCTTTTGCCAGTATTTTCCAAAGAGCTTCTCTGTTGACCGAGTCAAATGCTTTGACTAGGTCTATGAAGGCCATGAAGAGAGGGCGATTTTGTTCTCTAGATTTCTCTTGCATTTGTCTGGCACTGAAGATCATGTCAGCTGTGCCTCGATTGGGCCTAAATCCACACTGTGTCTCTGGCAGATTTTGTTCAGCAATCGGAATTAATCGTTTTGATAGTATCCGTGCAAGTATCTTTCCAGCAACAGAGAGCAGAGATATACCTCTGTAGTTTCCACATTCGCCTTATTTGAAAATAGTAACTATAGAGGCGTCTCTGAGTTCGGCAGGAATGATCTCAGTGGTCCATAATTTACTTATTAGAATGTGCATTTGGGAATTAAGTGCGGGACCCCCTTGTTTGTAGACTTCAGCAGCGATTACATCTGTGTCCGCTGACTTATTATTTTTTAGCTGTGTGATTGCCTTTTCGACCTCCTCTAATCTCGGAATCTCACTTAGGTGTTGTTGTGTAGTTTTCTCCGGAATTTTGTCGAAGATGTCATTATCGACCTGAGACTCTCTGTTGAGTACTTCTTGGAGGTGTTCTTTCCATCGTGAATTGATAGAGGATCTGTCTTTAAGCAGCCTTGTTCCATCTTTGGATCGTAGGGGATTGATACCTTGTATAGTGGGACCATATATCATCTTAGTAGCTTGAAAGTTGTTGGACTCAGCTAGATGTTGCATTTCATGTGATTTTGTTGTCCACCATTGGTTTGTTAATCTACGTGTTTGCCTTTGTACTTCTGCTTTGGCTTCTTGATATTGCCTTTTCTTTTCGTTAGAGTTAGGGTGGCTTTTCCAAGCATTATGGGTTTTTCTCTTCCTCTCAATAAAGCCTTGAATTTTTTTGTCGTGCTCATCAAACCAGTCTTGATGTTTTCTTTGTGTGTAGCCGACCGTTTCTTCGGAGGCAGATGTTATTGCTGTCTTCAACATTCTCCAGTGATCGTCAATATTCTGCGGGTATTCTAAAATACCCAACTTTTGATTCAGAGAAACTTGGAATTTTGTTCTGGTTTGATTATCTTTAAGGCGTTCTACATTGAATCTTCTTCTGATTTGCTTTTTTTGACGGCTACTTCATTCATTTTGGCTCCTATCAGGCGATGGTCTGTCCAGCAGTCGTCTGCACTCGTTATTGCTCTTGTAATGTTTACGTCTTTTTGATCTCTGCAACGTACAATAATGTAATCAATGAGATGCCAGTGTTTTGACCTCGGGTGTTGCCAGGAGGTCTTGAATTTGTCTTTTTGTCGGAAAATTGTATTTGAGATTATGATGTCATATTCCGAACATAAGGTTAATAGGCGCAGTCCGTTTGAGTTCATGTTTCCAACACCTTCCTTGCCAATGACGCCCTTCCACAAGTTTGAATTCGTACCAACTCGAGCATTGAAATCACCTAGGATGATAAGTTTATCAGATTTAGGTACAGATGTTACGGCTTCACTAAGTTGAGAATAAAATTCATCTTTTTGGTTTTCATCAGCTGCAAGAGTTGGAGCGTAGGCGCTGATTATAGTAGCGTGTTGGTGGTTGCTAAGGTTTAGGCGCAATGTCATCAATCTTTCGCTTATTCCGGATGAAAATTCGGTTAGGTGGTTCACAATCTCATTTTTTATAGCCAAACCCACTCCGTGAATACGTGGTTCATCTTCTTCTTTTTCTTTCCAGAAAAATGTGTAGCCTCCTCCGTGTTCTTTAAGTTGACCTTCGCCTGCTCTTCTAGTTTCACTGAGAGCAGCGATATCGATGTTGTATTTCCTTAGTTCACGTGCCACTATTGCCGTTCTTCTTTGTGGTCTTGTGATTCTGTCTGTATCCATAAGTGTACGGATATTCCATGTGGCAAAGTTCATTGGATTTCTTTTTCTTTTGTTTTGACCGCATGTGGTGTACCCTCTAGATGCGGTTGTCCAGTCGGGCAGTTGTTGGCTGGCTATGTTTAGGGCACCTTTTATAGCCCCTTCCCCCCTTTCAGGGTGAGCAGAGTGGGTATTAAATAGGGCTGCTCAGTCACGGATGCAGCACACGAGTTGCTCTACAGCCAATCCTTGAGCAAAACGGCGATCACACTTCCGCCGGTTTGTCACTAAGAGCTTCCAGACTACGCTGTCCTGCTCCCGTCGCAACTTGCCGATCGCCGAAAGACTTTGGTGTGCTTGGACTTCATGGTCTTATGTGTCCTAGAAAGTATAGGATCTCAGAGTAGAGAATGCCTGTGCGCGACTTTTATTAACGTGGACATGCTGATGCACAGTCAGCAAGCCCACGATCCCTAATAACGAGTGACGACCCAATGACGTAAGGAATACGACGATTGGGTCCCTCGAGATTAGGCCAGCTGATTGCACGATTGAACACTAGACTCGAATCGTGGGCGGGGGGTCGCTACATCCCACCGCCTACAGGCTACAGGCAGTATGGTTCGCCCAACTTCCCATAGCGGACAGATTCATGCCACAATGGCCTGATCTGTCCGGCCTGACACCACGATTATATGAGCAAAAAAGAGATGGAGGAATAAAACGGCAACCGGTCGAAAATTACTTTTTCCATTACGTGTGGGAGAGTGAATTTTGATTTAAATATATAAATGTGAAAAACGAGATATAAGGTTCGGTTGGTAGAGTACCACGCAATACTTCGAATGTTCATACATTCAAAAGAAATAAAACAAAAAAATGTAATATTACAGCCAGAACTTAGAAAATCCCAAAAAAACTGGTTTATTGTAGGGTACTTTAGCTTGAGGAATGTAGTTATCTAGGAACAGATCAAGTTTACCAAACTTGAACCACTGGAAATGTTTTTTAGATTAATTATTTCAGATGACAGTTATACATTTTTTCTTAATTGTACATTATAGACTTATTATTAATATTAAAAAAAAAACATTTGCTGAAATGAAAAATCTATGTAAATTTTCCACAAATATAAAGGATTTTCAAAAGTCTTTATTTTATTAAATTACAAAAATTTTATGGCCAACAAATTTTAGCTGCATGTTCATTTCTATAAAACACAATAAAGTTTTAAAGAAAAGGTAAACTATTATTCATAAAAACTTAAGTAAACACCCCTATTAATTAAGCATTAAACACTATTCATTACATTTATCAATTACGCATTAAGCATTAAAAAATGACTAAACAGGCCTTTATCTAAGTATTTTCATTCCAGTATTGCAGATTACTTATATTTCTATAATTTATTGATTTGTGGAAATAAGAAAAACATACCATTGATATTATATTTTTGAGGTATTAATAATTTAATTAGTAGCTTTTTACCGAACTTTTTACCTCCAACTACGCCCACCTCCAAAATATTAATTCTGGGTGTTGGTTCTCAAAATGGCTTTACGGAGTTCGTTTTTCACAAAAAGTCAAAATAAAATTAAAAAATCATCAAACACCACCAACTCTCGTTAATAACACTGCTGTCAGCTGCAAAAAATATGTGGGAATTTATTCGCGGCTCTTGCCCAGTGGCGGCATTTGGAGACTACGAGAGGACCGGAGGGATGGCGACTGACCTTCATGGTGGGCGCGGACACAATCCAGTATCTGGATCGGGTTGAATGGCGGCTGTGCTACGAGTTTGTGACCCTCGCGGTGTCGAGGTCACACTCGTATGGCGCGGCTGCCGGCCGGCCCGCGAAGGGTAAGGGAAAAGGTCCTCCCGCCCCCAAATGGTCAGAGTAGGGGGTTCCCTGCGTTCCATGACATCCCCGACATGGCGGCGACACGGGCTTCCGACCGCAGAGTTGGTCGGACTGTTGGCTGGCGATAATGCACCGCAGATTGTTTTGATACGAGAACCTTATGTTTTAGGAGGCAAAGTGGGAGGTCTAGGTAGTGCCGGATATAACATCATAACCGGCAAAGATGACAACGAGGAAAAACGACCAAGAAGCTGCATCCTTGTATCAAAGGACCTCACTGCGATAGCACTGCCGCAACTAGGTGCTCTAGACGCAACAGCAGCACACCTGGAGATTAAGGTAAAAGAGACTAGTATTAAGGTGGTAATTTGTGGCGGTCGAGTGACTGGTGATGAAAGAGTTGCCCCTCCTAAGACTGCTAGTGAAACCATGGAGGTTCGTACAATGTACAATGTCACAATACCCGAACGGAATGAGTGGCAAAGGATAGAATTCCAAACGGAATTAAGCAGAGAGGCGAAGGTCTGCTACACGGATGGCTCTAAACTATCAGCCAGGCAGACAACAGGGGCAGGAGTGTACGCGGAAAGCCTAGAAGTTCAGAAGAGTTATCCATTTGGAGAACCCGCTACGGTGTTCCAGGCGGAGGTGTATGCCATTATCATGGCAGCAACCCTACCCGAGGCCAGAAATGACAGGAGGGACATATACATATGCTCCGAGAGTCAGGCTGCCCTCAAGGCTCTAAGTGCACCCAAAATAGTCAGTAGTCTGGTGGAGGAGAGCGCTGAAGCACTGGCTCAAGACAAAAGGGTGAAACTGATGTGGGTCCCAGGTCATGATGGAATACCAGGGAACGAGAAAGCGGACGAACTTGCCAGACTAGGGGTCGAGGTACAGAGTGAGCTCAACAAAAGGGCGAACAATGAACTGAAGACGTCCTGGAGGCAAGAGTCGAAGTGCAGACAGTCCAAGCTATTCGTGGATGGTCCGAATGTAGCCAAAACTAAATGGCTCTTAGGCAAGACCCGAAAGGACATTAGACTGCTGACAGGGATGCTGACTGGGCACAATCGGCTGAACAAACATCTGACGCAAATAAGAGTAGCAGGAGATCCCGTGTCCCGCTTGCGGGCTCGAAGAGGAATCGGCGCAGCACTTGTGTGATGCATATGCCAGATCAAGGCAGCTGAAGTGGAGATTTCCCACGATAGAGGAAGAAGAGCTGCACTCGTTCAAATGGGCCGACATACTGAACTTCGTAAAGAAAACAGGGAGGCCCGAAGAGAGAGGTGCGGCGGAAGTAGGGGCATAGGGGTAAGGAACGTGGTATGGCAGAAAGGGCCCATGAAGAGGCCTAATTGCCAGGTCCACGGGCCGCCCCTATACTACTACTACTATTCGCGGCTCGTCGAAACAACGGTGCCAGCAGTGTTCTTTTTTTGTTAATCAAGAAATTGTGCTCATTAAAAATTTTACAAAAGGTAATTACTGTTATTAGTCCAAGGGTATTTCTCTTATATTAAAATATTTAAAATAGTCAATATGTTATAAAAAGAGTCAAAAAGTTTATGGATCGCTTTGTTCCTAGAAAACTCGGCGGTGAATTGGCAACCATGTATTTTATGAGAAAATGAACCTTATGGATGGTTGGTAGTATTGTTTAGTGTTATATGTCTTTTTTATATTTGTTCCGTCACCATTTAATTAGTTGTTAGTTACAGTAATTATATTTTAGAATTTCTTTTCTTTGTTTTATTTTTGCTCAAATGGGCGTGAATGCGTTAGTTAAGGCGTAAGAAAATAGAAACTTTATTTTATTTTGCAATTTTCTCGTATCGCGAAATTCAATTGGGAAGGTTTTTCTTCTATGCAAATCGGCGCCAAGACTACACACTATTTTTAAAAAGGACAGTTAGCTACACGGCGCACTTGCTGACGTTACTCGAGGCCTTTGGCGATTAATTTTTCCTCATAAAAATTATGATTACTCGCCTCAATGTGCCTTTCCAGCAGTTTATGGAACTAAAAGTAGGAGGTACCTCTCAGAAGACCAAAGAAGATTATTGGGCTAAGTATTCCCAATTCTCGTCAAATTTAAAATTAATAATTGCTTATTATCTAAGGAATACAAACCACTTATCGAAGGTGTAACAATATTAATCTGAGATTGTCACCTTATAAAACACAAAAAGACCCCGATTCGATTTAATCTATTTAGTGCCTTGGAGGTATTTCTGTCCCTATTCTACTCAAGATATAAACCGAGGAATATATGACCAGCAAGCGAAACTTTTGCAAAGCGAAGACGTGATTGCATATATCCTAACAACATGTAAGACTGGACTACAGTTTTAAGAGCAGTGATGAGGGCATGAAAACGATGGTGACGCCATCTAGTACATAGCACGATTCAGGTATGTCGTTTATTAGCATTACGTTACGTATCTTTTTCGGTTATATAATCAAGATTATACTAAGGGCTTTGTCATCCCAAGGCAAAAATTTTGAGGATAAAAAGACAATTAACGCTCTAGGTTTGTTTTGTATACTATCAACGTTTCTAAAGTAACCTTAAAAGCAGATTAGTAACCGCCATATATTTTCAATTTTAGGAAAATAGAAAATTAAAATCATTACATATAAGAATAAAGTTTTTTGAAAATCAACAACACAGATTTTTTAAGTAGTCAAAATTTAAAAAAATAAGAGGTTGTTCGATCCAAAATAAGTTGTTGGCAACCCTGCAAAACTATCTTATGCATAGTCACGGGCAGAATAAATTACCGTATCTCTTGGCGGTCATTATATAAAATTTGGAAACAACATCGGGCTCAATCCAACCCATATTCACACGAACTAAGGTTTTAAATATATGTACTTTTTTACCATTTGAATAAGAACAATTAGAGGTCTACATGAAGGTCAAATTTGTCACAAACCAACACAGTAAGTGTTGCAAGAGTTGGCAAATATACAAATAAACCATTTCGCTAATGCATTTTTGCATTTTATATAGTGAATAGTTAGTTATTTAAGCAAAATTTAATGTTTTTACATCTACTAGAAAGAGTTTTTATTTTTGTAATCGGTAAAGTGAAGTGTCGATAGCCATCCAAGTGCTTAGAACACGTGACACACACAAGACTTTCGGATTCAGGTTAAAAAAATATACATATCTCATATATTCTGTAGTAGTGAATATATATTTAAATTTTATAGTTTTCAGTGTGCAGTTTTAAAGATATCTATTATTATTATAATAACCAAAAGCAAATGGACTTGTCCACAGCTACTAGAGAATTTTTGTGTCATTTTTCAAAATAAATTTAAAAAGAGGGTATCACTAGATGCTTTGGTTCTTAGGTTAACCATCCTCTCTATCCACTTAAAAACCCCTCCTCCAACACCACGTACCCAAAAAGCCGTTAAAAAGTAGTTATTTTTACAGAGGTTATTAATGGTAAAACTACCGCACAAAACTACCCGGATAATGCAATGAAATAAAGAGCAAAAAGCTATTCTTATTCTTATTAACCTGTCTCTCTCTCTCTCTCTCTGCGGTTTACTATGGTCTTGCGTAACTTGACGTACGACCAGTTTTATATTCAATGTAGGGCGTGACTGAATCACGTCTGGACTGTATCCATACCCTACAAGGGACTTTTTGTCTCCCCCCCCCCTTCCCCGCTCACCAGACCGGTCTGATGAGCACCCCCTAGGAAGGCAGTTTTCTTTCCCTAGTAGGATTTAATTTAGACCTAAACCCCTTTGTCGGGGCTAGGGATCTTTAACGTGCTCCACTATCAATATGTGGATCACACGGGACCGTCCTCTTAACGTCCTCTCCGAGGGACGGACGGTACGGAAACGAATTAGCCTGCCTTCTAGCTAACTCGGCCTACTCCGCTTCATACTGCGTTTTTCCTTAATCTTACAAAATTCTGTAATTTTAGAAGAATATATACAATGATCCCTCAGAGATACGCTAATTTTTTTTGAGCGTGAATGTACCTAACTTACGTCAATATAATATACCTACAAAATTTAAAAATGGTCTCTTCGGAAACCTATAATTAGTTAAATAGTACGGGTTGTAACTTTTTTTATTGTAATCCGTAGTTTATTGTATTTTTTTTTTATTTGGCCACTAGTAGCTTATACTCAAAAGTGGGGCTACAATTTTATTCTATACTAACAGAATTTATAAATTTTGCAAAAAGGCATTTCCAACACAGCAAACGTACCTATTAACATGACAAAAATTACTGAACTTTACCTGGTGGCGTCATAGGACGCGGCATCCTTCTTGGAGGAGGAGATGGGGAGGGGCTCGGAGGACGCCTCCTTACTGGTGTCTTGGGAGATGGAGGCCGCTTCATGTGTTTTCGACTGCTATTGCCGGACGTTCTGGGTGGAGGCGAGAAGGACCTAGACCTGGAAAAGAAAAAGAATATTAGCATTAGCTTTACTTTTTCTGTGATTTTCGAATTATCTTTTTATACGTATTTTGGCGGAATTTTGTAAATAGTACAATAGGTGGTTTTATTTTAGTAATATCTTAGTGCTATTTTTCTTTATTGTTAGTATTTTCCATTTGTTTATTAAATCATGTACAATTTGAAGAAATTATTGGCTATTTTATATATTATTATGAGGGCCGCCTGTAACTGCAAAAATATTTGGTAAAGGAAAATATTAAACTCTAATTTCATCAATTAATACCAAAATACCACGGCACAGCAGATTTTCGACAGCGTTGCCGTTTCGGGCTTTGTCTTTTATCTAACATACTGTTTTTGACAATCTGTCGTGCGGTGCGCACCCCGTCAGCAGCGCTGGAATGCTTCCAACTACCTTCACTACGCATTGCTCTGAAGAAAGAGGCTAGGAAGGCAACATACAAAATCATGGCCGACCTGTAGGGTGGCAAAGCCCGACAAATAGCGCCAAGCCCCCTAAAGCAGAAAATAGAGCGCCAGCACTACACTATTTATTTATTATTTAAGCCCACAACACTCAACAGCAAAGAGATATGCATCCCAATAGCAGGATAAAAAAATGCAAAAATACAGACCACAATTACGGATTATTTTTTATCCAAAAAGCGGACCAAGAACGGATAATTTATTGTTTTAATTATTCCCATTTTCATTACCTTTTTTTCTTAAAACATCTAATAACCAAAAAAAAATAGTACTGTCAAAAAAACAAGACCGACAGGACCATTTTTAGTGGGGGAAGATTCGACGAAAATTAAAAAAAAGCAAGATATTTTTTCATTTTTAACCACAAAATCTATTACACCTCGACTCAAGGAGCCACTAGTTAAAAAAAAAGTCTCAACGCCACTGCTAACGAAGTACTACTTTTTTGATTTTTTTAAAACAGAACTTTACTGACCAATTTATACAAATACTGAATAAATACTGGTTTATACTGACATACAGGCGCAAATATTCTTGGACAGTAAAGCAGACCTTAGGTGCTTATATTATCAAGAAATGATAGAAGCTACCAGGTGGAACCCTGGAGGAAGAGACCCGAGCGACTCATTGAGCGACAGCGTTAGTTTTTATTTGGCAAGTCGCATACCCACTTCGAAGATCTGAATGTTGCTTCACCTAAAAACAAGTTGCAAGTCTTTTCGGGGCTTAGAAAGTGAAAAGTATGGCACACTCACAACACATTGGGTTTACCAAGTTATGTATTTATCTTTTAATGTAATATAGCTACCAAGCATAAGCTAGCCTAATATTCAAAAGCTCTAGTTTAAAATCGACGAAAAATCTTAGAGTAAATTTATGATTAAATATAATATAGAAGAATAACTCAAGTTTTAATGTAACCCTTGGGGCTAACCATACCAAAAATATGTTGGCCTTTAGACTTGAACGTATAATTCAAACGAGAATAGCAAAAATACCTCGAATTCCTGAACCACAAAAGAGAATTTTAATAACTTACCTAGGTCTTCTGGTCTTAGGGGAGCACACTGAGCACGACTCATCAGAGCAACTACTCACGCTGCTCCCGGAGGGTGAACGTCTTCTTGTAACTGGGGAAGGCGGAGTTCTCCTGGGGGGCGGAGATCTGGGACGGCCCCTTGCGGGGGGCGACCTGGCGGCCCGTACTGGGGATCTATAATTGTTGCTGTCAAAAAATGTATTGATTTAATAACTACATTATTTTTATACACGTCTCTCAGCGTTCACTAAGCAGTTTTAAAATAATGGAGACTAACCATCGTTTTTGAAACACCTTTAGAAAAAGTAAAAATTTCGAAAATAATAATATCAACTGTGATGTTAACGCAGTATAATTTTTTTAGTATCCTAAAGGTCTAACTCTAACCAGAAAAGGAATACTTTGGTGAACTGCGTTTTGATGATGACTTTTGCAAAGATAACCAGTAGACAATAGGGGTTATAAGCCACAGCACGTAACTCGACGTAGCGTAAGTTTTGATCAATTGCGCAGTAAACTCCAAACGTACGATACGCTTTACGCGCGGTGTATCGTTACACCGCGTATCGTATGTAAATGCGTAACCCCAGATCAAAAGAAAGTTTGTTTACTATAAACATGTCTGGTATTCCCAGACGTGTTTTTTTAAAAACCTAAATAGTGTAGACACTCATTTTTCGCCACTTCATCAAAGTTGAATCTTCTATAACGGGCTGCTCTATTCTTGAGAGCAGCCTCTCCACAGAGAATTTCGATATGATGATGGCATCCTCGATGTAAAAAACAAACACGACAATTTTTATGTTATCTTATAAAAAACAAAGCAAATGAGAGCGCCCTCTGCTCAACTACTTAATCAATTTACAAGATACGCAAGAAGCGTTGCTTTAAGCCTTTTTTAGCTCGTCGTAACTAGGCGACGTATCCTCTCTGCGTAACGTACGTTGCGTTTACGCTATGCCGTGGCTTATAACCCCTAATTAAAGTAATTATTTCAACGCATCGGCATTTTTATTGAAGCCAAAGAAAAAGTATAGTACAGTATACATCAGAAATAGGTGCACAATGAATTTGACAATTGGTGCGTGCACCTATATAGTTCTACTAAAAGCTAACAGTGAGATTTACTAAGATCTAAAATAGTACCCCTCACAGATCTAAATATTTACACCTGTGGGAGTGTACTAAATTTTAAAACCAAATTTAAAAAAAAAAACACTTACCCATAGAGAAAAGACACAAAGTTATTCATTATTTTGTATTATTATTGCAAAATACCATTGAAAAACAGCTGTTTTTTCTAAAAATATACCATATTTTAGAAGAAAATGCCCTAAAACTAATTTTTTTTTGACAGGCTTCAAAATGGCATATGGTGAATACGCCAAAAATTTGGCACATAATAGCTTCATCATCTGTGTTTGAGGTTATAAAGTTGGCGAGTTTTTAGACCACCTCTGGGGGGTGGTTTAAATTTATAGCCCCCAGAAAGGATTGTTTTGTGGCAATTGGTAATAATTTCGTTTAAAATTTCCCTAAGTAACCGTTTTTACAAGAAGTAATTTACCTTATTTAATATCCTAAGTTGTTTATTAAACAATAAAACACCTCCAATTTTGTCCAGAAAAACGCCATATTTTTAACCCGTTTTCTGCACAAAAAATATATTTATGAGGGCACTACGAGACAAAAATATACCAAACAAAAAAACCCAAAACAGCTATATTAATTTATTTACAAACTGAAAGTAAAATATTGAGGTTATCTAAAAGCTTAGTCAAAATAACTTTCCTTACTCAAAGCTACTCATCTTAAAGCTGTAGCTTTCATCAGTAGAGGTTGGTGCAAGCCAAGGTGCAAGCAGAGGTAAAAGATCCGAACTCGCTGTTTGTGATTGAACGCAGCGCTAATATTTTTAAAGTGACATTTCGACAGTGACATAAATGTAAAAAACACTTGCATTTAAGTTTTTTAATACATTTCATAAATAAAAACACCTTTTAAATAAATACAAAATTAATCTACTCCTTATTTTATTATCACCCATCTAAATCGTTGTGTGACATCAAGTATTAATTGGAAAAATCAATCATCAAGGGTAAGATTTAATTAGAGTGACATATAACCTCAATTTTAATTTGTTCTACAGAGTGTTTACTATTTAAACCCCGCGTGGGTTTCAATTTTTAAATTTTCTTTTCTTCTAAATTAAACTTTCTTCTTAAATCCATCAAAAGATCGTGTTAAGATGATTATTCAATAAAAAAATTTATTAAAATTCTTCTTATAATTCAAACCGTGTCCAAAACTCAAGGAGGGTTGGTTTAAAATGCTTAAAACCAAAAATTTCACTTAAACTTAGGACCGTTCTAAAATAGACTAAACCCTTTTAGTAAATCCCACCGTAAATGTTTACGCAGTCAGTGGAAAAACCTATTACAATTCTATAATTTAAAGAAAAGTATGAAAATAATTTAAACAAAAATAGGAAAATAAATGCCTTCAAAAGAAAAAAATACAAATTGAAAGTAATAATTTACGTTATTATCTATAAACTATCCAAAGTCTGTAGCCTTGTACCATTTTCTTTTTTTTTTCCTAAACTTTTTATTTTAAAATCATCTAGAAAGGCATTGGGACTCTGGGTGCTGTAAATAATAGGCTTCTTTGCACCGCCGTGTAATAAACGATTGTATTTATAGAGTAATAGCGTTTTTGTCTGAATTTTAGAATGTTACTGCTACACAACAACCTTACAACTTACAATAAAGAAAAGTCAAGTTTCTGTTGAGAACTGCTTATTCTTAGATAAAAATATTTTTAGCACCCATTTTTGTGCTATTTCAAATGGAAGTAAGGCACTATATCTGCCGCAGCACTTCATATACAAATCACATAAGTTAGTATTGATTCAACTAATAATGTAAATATATTTATATGCATTTATTGTTAAGACTTTGGCGTAAAATGTAGAATTTATAGAGTAATTTTCTTTTTTTGCTATATACATATTCAACATGGAATTCCCATCTCAGATGCTCGTAAAAATAAACTCAAAGGTACTTAGTGTGTGTTACGGAAGACGCTGGATTTTGAATTATGAAACCATAAGGGTCGTGGACTTTGTCATTGAATAATAAATAAAGTGAGATTTCTCAACATTGACGATCGACTAATTTATTATTTCTGCATTATTAAATACCTTGTCATCCGCATAAGCGACCATATAGACTTCCTGCAACATCGAGAAAATTGAGTCGATATACAAAGTAAATATTACTGGTCCTAAGACCGTACCCTGGTGACACCATACTCTACTACTTAATGCATCGTCAATATTTGTTTTCTGATTGCTATTATTTAAGTACGATTCAAAAAGTTTTAGCATTCCAATCTCTCCAGTAGTGTGTGTGCCACAGTGTCAAAGGCCTTAGCCAAATCAAAAAAACACAGTCATGCATTTCTTCCCACTGTTAAAGCTATTTACAATACGGTCATTAACGCTGATGAGCGTATCTTCAGTGCCACTGTTCTGGTGGCGTAAGCGCACTAACCAGACAATTTACTTCTCTAGTAACTAGTTATTTTATTAAGAGCAAGCAACAGAACGGAAACTTTAAAAATATTTCAAAATGAGAAATCAAACTGTTACATTCGCACATTTTAACACGAGATCTCTGTCATCAAATTTTGACTTGTTTTCTGAGTTCTTGGGCGAAACTGGTTATGATATAGTTGGAATTTCTGAGACATGGCTTAGCACACATATTTACAGCACAGATACCTAGCTGTGCTGTAAATATCAACTCCGCCACTCAATTCATTAACTGTATTGATCACTTTGGTCTTGAACAGCTCGTAACGGAGCCGACGAGAATTACGGAGGATACTAGATCGTTGTGTGGAACGCCGGAGGTTCAATATGGATGATATCACTGACCATCACTTTATTTCTTGTAAACTGAAATTTACCAAGGAGAAGCCTCCCACTATCTTCAAAACATATAGAGATTTTTCAAGGTTTAATATCGATATCTTTAATGATGATCTTACTACAGTTAACTGAGAGTATGTTTGCTTTTAAAAACATTGACGAAATAGTTGATCTTTTTAACGTTAATGTGACTAACTGTTTAAATTACACGCTCCCTACAAAACTCTGCGGATCAAGAAACTTCCTGCGCCCTGGATGACTGACAATGTCAAGTTATTGATGCGACTCAGAGATAAAGCAAAATTGAGGTATAGGCATAACAAAAGCGACTTACTACTAAACGAGTATCTTCACATTCGCAACTTCGTTAACTCGGCTATTAGTCGAAAAAAAAAGCTTTTTTAAACTCGAAGTTTAAAAGTAACCCAAAAAAGTTCTGGAAATTTATTAAATCCATGAATATTAACAATAGACAAAGTGGAAATGCTATTACAGATATTTCACCTGATTTGTTTAACACCACTTTTACCTCAAATCATGTAAGAAACGTAGATCAGGAATTTATTGATAATAAATATCATGATACGGTTTTAGTATATATATACCGATGCGTTGAAATTGTTATATCGTTACAATGTTTACTAGTTTCAAGGATGCTCTAAACGCTGGTATGGTAGCTTTAGTTAAAGCCATATAACTATGAGATACTATACCTGCCCTACCCTTGCATTTTTGGGAAAAAATCCGTAGCGATATAGCTCCCCTAATCAAGTTAACCTCGAAAAAACGCAGAGCAGACTGCATAGGGCATGCGCAATAATTTTTTTGCATTTGGCCTTGCCCAGAGCCAACCCTCATTTTAACATTATTTTCTTCGTTTTTCAAAGTTATTATTGTTACACATTATCGAATCTCATAGTTATATGGTTAAATCCAAAATAGAATCATATAATAAGCATCCAAATGGCTATTTAAGTATGAAGTAATACTTGCAAGTGCACAATAAGGGGAAAAATGTCAATAATTATCGCTGGACTTCACTTTTTTATAAATTTCTATTTTACCAATATCTGGCCCCTTAAAATAAATGAATATCCGATATACATACCTAGTCCTTCTTGGCGGAGACCTGGCGCGAAGTACCGGCGACCGACGGCCCCCCATCGGGGGCGAACGGCGACGCGACGACGTGGTTGGCGGCGGCGGCGAGACGGGTGAACGAGCGGCGCGACGCGGTAACGAGCGGCTTCGGCTTCGACCACTCGCCGATGGCGATGATTCACCGTCGATGTAGAGCGACTTGTAGCCTGAATGGGTCCACCTGAAAAAAAGGCAATGTTGATTTTAGCAAGGTCAACGAATAAGAAAATAACAATTCTCCCTCTTATATACTACACCTTCTTGCAAGATGAACTATTTTTCAAATATTTTAAAAGTAAAAAATTCTGTAACTTTTTTATGAACCTACTTATAAAGAAAAGTTTATTAGCCTGGAAGTTTCTAAGATACATAGGCTTTCCTCAGGTATAGGTTTTTACTGGCTACTGTTCAAAAAGAAAACTTTGTTGTGTGTTGAGTAAACAAAACAAAATATCTATTCTCAATTCTATGTCAAATCAGGGAAAATCTTGAAAAATGTATTTCTTACACGTTTTGAATGACCTAAAGACATTTTATTTGCAATTTAAGCAGAAAATTCTTTAAAAATTTTGATCTGCTTTATGGAAATATTTTAAAAAAAGTAGGTTAGGTTAGCTGCCCAGGAGATTTGGAGTCTCAATTTTAGATGTTCTGGCCGCAGGCGACAGTTTTGAAAAAATTACACTTTCCATGATTTTGCGTAAATTTAAAAATGTCTATAGGTTTTCCAGGTTCTGCGGATAACTTTAAACCTTGATTAAGCAAGGAGAATACTTAGTAATCATTTAGCTCAAAGAAACTAATAATCTTGCAGAATAAAACTTTTGTCAAAAAATTACATACAAAATACATAATATTATACGTAGTAATCAATTATCTTATTAGTTACATTTTAAAAATTGATAAATACCAATATGTCCAGATCTCTTAAGTTCCTTATTTAATCTAAAAAGAATAGCTATCTCTAGCAGATCTCTGTTTATTACATCCATTATCTCTCTCATATTTTCCCCAGAAAAAAAAACAATCCATCATTAGCGAATAAGTGAATAACGCATTGTCCTGTGGGACTGCGTGATGATTTTGTACTTTATCTGAAACTACCCCGTTAACTTTTGCTTTTTGCCACCTATCACTTACAAGATTAACAAGCAAATCCAGTGCAGATCCCCGAATTCCTATTTTTTTAAAGCTTTTTTATTATTCTAGGTCTACTAAAGGAGGCGTTTAACGCCCGTGGCTGAGGGTGTTAAACACATTTTATGACTGAGATACATACAATGTTTTATGCACAACTGCATGATTTTTGGAAAAAATATTTTAAAATAATTTAAGACACCTTTATACAACAGACATAGAATACCGACAGACATTAATTATTATACCACTTACATACATATAAATAAGTAAAGTAATTAAAATTAATTTTGTATTTTTATAAAAAAGACACTTTTAACAAAAGAAAATTACTATTATAAAATGCACCGTATTAGGTGTGCGTTAAGTTTAGATTTACAAATATTTATTGTTTGGCAGTCTTTAATTTCGTTTGGTAGGTTGTTGAACATATTTAAACGTTTGTCTACGTTGAAGTATATATATATCGCTTAATACGAAAGTCGTTTCTAGCTCTAGTACTATACGGGTGTATCTCCCGATTGTATTCTACTTCCTCAAGTAAAAAAATTGGAGCATTCTTAGTTTTTAGTTTGTAAATAAAAACAAGGGCCTGAAAATCAAAAAATTATTTAACTGGCAACCAATCGAGTTCCTTCAGCATATCCCTTATAGGAGTTCTCTTCGGACAGACAATTTTTGCAATCTAGATGTTTCATTCTTTTGTAGTAAGGGCTAATTTTACAACCAAAGGTAAACCTCCAGATTAAACCATAGTTTAAACTTCAGTTTAATCTTTGGATTAATCCACTGGTAAACAAGTTGCTCAATTTTATAAGTCGGAGTTAAACCACGGCCATGAAGAAAGACTACATTTTCTTGACATATATAGGGACGATTATTTTAACCAAAATTGCACCCACCAGAGCCAAACTTGATAACAATCAGTCAAGTAGTTTGTGAGATATCAGCGTTGGTTACAGACAGACATACAGCCAGACGACACAACAAAAACTTTGGAATTTGTCAGAAAGATAACAGTATATATATACGTGTGAGCTCTCTTGTCGAATTTCCTTGTGCACTATTTCGCATGTCTCTTTAGAAAATTCAAACCTCCTCCAAAGGATTTGTTCTAGGATAAATAATATTTGGTCTTCTTGGTGCTTCGACAATGTCAATAATTTGGTCATTCTTCATGCAATTGGTCAAAAATAAATTCTAAGTCATTGATCATAGCGATTTCACTAAATACTCACCGTCTTTTTACCAAAAACAAATTTTTAATAACTTTTTTGAAGTTAGAATCTTTCGGTAACTATTAAGCTGAAGTTTAACAAACACCCAGACCGTCGGTAACGGTTAAACCGAAGTTTGTTGGTAAATTGCACCTATAAAACGTAAAAAAGTTGACATATGTGGTTTAAACTGAGGTTTGACGTTTAACTATGAGTTGTAAAATTGCGCATAAGAAAAGAATGGTTGCACAATATATAAATTGTGGTAATACTAGTGAGTTGAACAGGATTTTTTTGTACATTTGTTTAAAAAGTTGCATGTTCTATAAAAATATGAGAGTTTAAATCTAATTATATCAATAATATATTCTGAGTAATCCTTAAAGCTCAAGCATTCGTCTATTATGACGCCAAGGTATGTAAAAGTCCCTACTCTATCAATTTGGTCATTCCCAACTTTAGCACATGGGTCAAACCATATCAAGTCAACCAGGCAATAGTTTTGACCATCTCCGATTTTGATGATTTTTGGTCTACTTATTCCTCTTATCAAAAAACTCAAAAATCCAAAAAATCAAATTTTTTGGATAAGCGGTTTTTGTTTTATTGATTTTTGAAAATCAAGAAATTGACCAATATGTCCTTGACAGACACTTACAAAAATAGCAATATCTCAAAAACTATTGATCCTATAGAAGCGAGTGATAGCTCATTTTGAAGGGTTTTTAAAGACATTTTTAAAGATGTGTGACACAATATAGTTTGTTTAATTTTTTTTTTCTTAATTAAAAAAAAAAAATTTTTTTTCAAAAATCTCAAAAACACAATTTTTAATTTTTTTCAAAACAATATTTCTTTTTTTTCAATGTTTTTTTAACATTTTTGGAAAATTTTAGGATGGAGAAATAATGGAGTCTTACTTTAAAAAAATAACAAGATATTTAATACAGGGCTACTTTACCTAATATGGGTATAACAAAAAAATGAAAAGTAAGAATAATAGAAAATTTACAATAAAATTAAATATTTAGGTTGCTAATTTTTTTTCTAAAATATTTGAGGAATCTGTCATTTCTTCTGCAGTTAGCGTATATGTCCTACCAGTGGCAGTATTTGGCTTGACCCGTCTTAAAAGAGAATTTTGATCTATGACCAATATATCAGCTTTTGGCTTTGGAAAGTAAAAAGACGGAGAGGGACCATGAGGATATAAAAAAACTAACTTTTAATTCCCCGCTTTCTATATTTTTGCCAATGATACATCCCATCCACCAAAGACAGTCATAGTTTATGGTTACAAAACCGGAGTCGATGTTTTCAATTTCTGTGTTTGACAAACCACAGGTTGCAAAAAGACATTGAATATTTTCCTCTTCACTTAGTGAAAATGGTTTTGTAATAATTTTTTCATTACTGAGGGGGATAATCGAGTGCAATTTTTGAGTCCCAGGTATCGATTGTGCTTCCAGGTATCTTTTTTCCAAAAACTTTTCATGTTGCTGGTAGTCATTTAATGAACAATATTTAAATGTTATACCAGGAATGTTTTCTGTTGCAAATTTAAAAAGATCTTCGGGGGTCATAATCTGTTCATTATATGGTCTCTTGCTTTACCAGCCAACCTTTTTACGGTGCCTCCCAGTCCATCGCATGCACTCTTCCCGTGGGAGGTGGCAAAAAAATTCCATTCTGCTTTAATTTTAAATTCCTCGAGATAGTACGCAATATTAACAAATTTTTTTTTATTTTTATACTGTGCGGCACAGCCGTCTGAAAAATAGATAATTTTGTTTAAATTATCAATTTGCTTCTTTAGTTCAGGCATAAGGTGGCTTAAAAAAAGATGAAATGCCACAGTGATGGGACTTCACTTCATCCTGCAAAATAAATGAAAAAATAAATTTTCAGCGAAGTCGCATGTGATTAGTGCTTCCCCCTTTTTTAAATTGTCTTTTACCTCATTGTAGTATTCTTTTTGCATGTGAGTGTAAAAAGAATGAGATTTTAATTTAATCAAGTCGTTTGAAAATTCTTCAATGAAGTCCTCTGCTGGTTTAATTAATGTCTCCATATTGCATCTATCTACAGATATCCATTTCTTAAAAGTCACATTGTCAATCATTGCTTCTTCGAACTTTTCATTCAAAAAGTTTTTTAAATTCTCAGTTCCTGGCCATATCTCACATTTGTCCAAAAAGCAGTGAACTCCTGGAGGGGTTACACATCATTTTTGAGAGGCAAGCATGGTAGTCTGGTAAAGCAGGATTACCCTTATCATTTAAGATAAACTTGTTTATTTTAGAACACTCTATCATTAACTTCATATTTTGATGTATTGTGCACATACACACTGTGTGTGTAACTTTTTGGTCTCAATTCACTAAATTTAATAATAATAAGATCTTGAGTGGAGGGGAGGACAATTGAAGACAATTAAAGAAATACTCAAAATTTTGCAGGAATAAACAAGTTTGGAAAAACCTTTTATGTATCTTATTTACAAGACTGGGAGCAATTGACAAGTTTTTAGATATAAAGCGTAAATATATAGGTATTTATCAAAAAATGTATGGTTTTCTCCTGCAAGGTTTTTTATATTATTTTTTTAAAAATAGAACCAATAACTTCTCCATCCTGAAATTTTCCAAAAATATTAAAAAAATACTGAAAAAAAAAAGTTTTTTTTTGAGAAAAATTCAAAATGGTGTTTTCAAGATTTTTCAAAAAAAAAATTAAAAAAATTTAAGAAAAAATAAAAACAAAAAATTACATGGTGATACACATCGTTAAAAAGGTCTTTAAAAAACCTTCAAAATAAGCTATAACTCGCTTCTATAGGACCAATAGTTTTTGAGATATTGCTATTTTTGTAAGTGCCTGTCAAGGGCATATTGGTCAATTTCTTTATTTTCAAAAATCAATAAAACAAAAACCGCTTATGCAAAAAATTTAATTTTTTGGATTTTTAAGTTTTTGGATCAGAAGAATAAGTGTACCAAAAATCATCAAAATCGGAGATGGTCAAAACGAAAAGTGCCTTTTTTTTGGTTGATTTGATATGGTTTGACCCACATACATTTTCTTCTTCAAAACTTTTTTGGTATTTACCTTTACATATTAGCATAAATTTTGTTTTCTTTATATTTATTTTCAGTTTATTTGTATTACACCACTTTTGAATGTGTCCCAGATCTCTGTCTATTACATCCATTATCTCTCTCATCACAACAATCCATCATCAGCGAATAAGTGAATAAAGCATAAGTGATAAAGCATTGCCCCGTTAACTTTTGCTTTTTACCACCTATCACTTACAAGATTAAGAAGCAAATCCAGTGCAGATCCCGGAATTCCTATTTTTTTAAAGCTTTTTTATCATTCTAGGTCTATTAATTGTGTCAAATGCTCGTCTAGAAAAAATTGCTACAGTGACCTTGTCTTTTTCAAATTTATCTTTCCATTTATTAAGGACACACTGTAAAGCGGTTTCGCAACTATGTTGAATTCTGAACTTACTCGCTGCGCTATTGCCATGCATTGGTGGTTTATTTTAAACATTAAGATTTGATATTGGACAAGTCAAAGTAACACATTAGGAAGATTTTGGACCAGCTTAAATAAGATCAAATTTGGCAGTAGTTATGGTTATTTTTACTAATAGCGTTTTCGATCTACACTGCTCTCAGATCACCCCCAGCCAGAGCAGTGACGTCACAAATCGGTCCGGGAGTGATCTGAGGGAGATTCCGAATCCAAATACTCGACTTCCGATCGTAACTCAAACGCGTTTACACTCTCTAAAATTCATCACATAACCCCATATTTTGTCTGTCCTAGAAGGGTGTTTAGTAGTGTAATTCAACACCAAGCTTTACTTTACCACTTTGTCTGTACAGGGTTATCCATTATAAATGTTACCCCCTCTTTATTATGCATTCTACAAAAAATAGTCTTTAACAAAAGTTACATAACTTTAAGTAAGGTGACCAACTCCTAAGGGGGCAAAACCGGGACACTCCGGCCATTCAATGTATTGTATATGTAAATACTTATTAAAGAAAAATAATTTAAGTAGTTTCAATTCAAATTTATAAAGATGGCAGAGAACATCCGCTTTTTTAATTGCAGCCCAGGCAACCAGTCACGTCACGTCACGTGCATTTGACGTGTAATTTAGGACTATCATTCAACGTGACGTAAGTGACGTCGAACTTACGTCGAAATTTGGGTTTCAGGAAACCAAAGACACAAGTCACACGAATTTGACGTGTTTTTTGGGATTAACATTTGACGCGACTTAAATGACGTTGCATTTTTAACTCTCAGGCAACCAGAGATATACAAGTAACATTTTTCTTACATCTGACGCAATAATTGGTATTTTATTTTATGGAAACTCATATCCCCGTCAAGAACTCGCTCACCAGGCATCGGCCACGGGAGTAATGAAAGTATTTGAAGTATAACTGTTTGGCTCGAAGTTGACCACAAGGGCGTAAAAGTATCATTTTACGCCTTCATTTGCGGTAATTAATATATTGTAAATCGCCTGTATAGACCAATATGTTATTAATGTTACGTCTAATTCACTTAAATTAATTCACGTCAAATTCACGTGACTAAAGTCAACGTCAAAAAGCGGGTCAAACCCACGTGATACAGACGTCGAAGAGACGTCGCAAAAATCACGTGATTGGTCGAATTTTTGACGTCTTCTCGACGTATCAAAACCTGGGCGAACCGGAACTTTTGCTGAAAAATCGGGACTATCCGATACGGATTTTTTCCCCGGGACAAATGGTTAAAAATCGGGACTGTCCCGGCCAAACCGGGACTTTTGGTCACCTTACTTTAAATAAACTATATATGTCAAATTTAGACATCGACTTTCTTATTTTAAATTGAACACCCTGTATATTTTTAAAACTTCGATAGATCTTTTCTTCCTGATTCCAAAAATATGGTCATTTCCATGTTACCTTGGTCTTGAACGATGATTCAACAAATCTGACAACCAGAGCAAAAAAGTTCTTGAATTATTGTGGCACGGTTTGCCATTTTAGGTGTTTTTGTTTTTTTTGTATTTTATGCAATTGTTATTTACTATACTTATATATGTTTGTTTTAAGAGTTATAAAAATGCATAAGAAGTGTGTGTTAGGTAAAAAAAGTGCTGAAAATTCGCCGGAACTATCTTTTCACGGTAAACAACACATGTGTATTAAACCGCCACATTTTGAATATTGCTTTAGAACCAATAAAAACGCGGCTCTACAATGTTGCCATGAACAGAAAATTCTAAATTTTCTACATTTTTGGTCCAGTACTTTTTTGTTATTAATTTTTGAAAATTATAAAATTATCAAGTTTTGCTCTTACATAAGTATAGAAAAATAGGAATATCTCTAAAACTACTTATCAGAAATGCATGAGCGATACCTTGTAAAAGGTCTTTCAAAGTCCTTGTTAATGATATGTAACATGACAAAAATCAAAAATAAAAAGGGTTTTATTTTTTTTATAATTAAAATTTATAATTTTTTCCATTGTTTTACTAATACACTCACCAAAAATAAATAATGTTCAAACATGTAAAAAATGGTAGCTTTTCGAAGTAAAGCACATAAGAGTCAAAGATAAATGCTATAGTATAGGAAAAAATAATATTTTATAAGTAATTAAATATTTTTTAAAATTATTTTTCTTTCCAAAATTTGGGTCGAATCTGACATTTCCTCCTTTGTTAATGTGTAGGTCCGACCTGTACCGATAATGGATTGAAATTTTCTTAAAATCATTTTTCTTTCAATAATTAAAATATCTGATTAAGGATGGCAAAAAACTAACTTTGATTTCATTTGTCTCACCATTTTTGCCTGTAATACAAGCCACCCACTAAGTATTGTTATATTCTACCGTTACAAACCCAGATTCAATTAGTTTAATTTGACAACAACAACCTAGGGCGTTTGGATTTCTGTCAACTTTCAAGCCTGGTTTTGTTCCGTGGGTCATTGAGGTTAGGTTTTGTCAGAGAGCATATAAATCTAAATAGAGTTTTTCATTATTAGCTGAATGCGCCAGGATGAACCGGGGTAATATTTATTTAAAATTAAAACGGCAATAATCCCGCGCGTTGAATGGATATCGATTTATCACTGGCGTACATATATATTTAATGCAATTTTAAATTAACTTGTTTTAAGTTTTTTGACTTGACTTGTTTTTTAAGGAGCTGACAGCAAGATTTTTTGGATATATTTTTCAAGCCTTTATTACTTTTAATAATTTAGGAAAAAGCAGAGAACATATAATTTAGGTTTTCTCCGGTAAAAGCGTTTTTTATTTATTTTTTAAATATTTTGTTATTTAAGGTTACTTCAATTTTGCTATAAAAAAACAAACTTTTGCATCAAACCATCCAAACTATGCTTCTGTAACAAATTTTAATAACCCCGTCGTTTCCGAATGTTTGAAAAATACATGATTAGGAGATCAGCTGCGCCACTTGGTTTTCAAGTCAGTTGAGCAGGGTCGCAAATTTATCATAGGTGTTCTCTCTATTTAGATTCATATGCTAGATTTATATACCGTATTTGGAAATCACCCGAAAAAATAATCGATTTACCAAATTTTCCACCCCAGGGCTTTTAGCGGGTTTAAGCTGCTTGCAACTTTTCGAAAAAAAGAGACTTTAAGGGACCTTTTTTTTTTAATAAAAACCCCCTACCAAATGCCTGTTGAGAAGTGTTTAAAAAAATGTAAGTGCTAACTTTTTAAACCGTTTTATTTAGCTTGATTGCTATATTTGTGGCTTTATTTACATGCTTCAAATTTTGCGATAGGTTTTTTAATTACTTCTCGATGAGCTAGAGACTTGAAATTTGGCAGGTGTATAGTGTTCCGGTGACAATAAAATTTAATAGACATAAAGCTCTTTGTAACTCATCGCGGTATACGTATCCGCATCTAGAGCACATTAATTGGTCAGAAACTGGTACCACGTTCGAAAAGAGCAGATATATGCTAATCTAAGGTGTTCTTGAACGCGATAGGTGTTGAGATGTGTTAGGTATCACGTATCGTTACGGCACACGTATCGTATCTCAGCACCTATTGCGTTCAGAAACACTTTAAATTAGCATATATCTGCTCTTTTCGAAAGTGGTACAAGTTTCTGACCAATCAATGTGCTTGGTTCTCGCTAGATGAGGATACGTATACCGCGATGAGTTACAAATAGCTTTATGTCTCTAATATTTTTTTATATCACAGAAAAAATGAAAACGGCGGTTTGAAAATGGTGGATTTAAATTATAATTCGTTTTGCCCCAAATTTGAAACTTTGTGGTGTTTAAAGATTACTCAATACAATTTTTGACTCAAACTTAAAAAAAATCTAAATGGCGGCAATTTGTTTCAACCTTGAAAGTTTGAAAACTTAAAAAATTTCAAACGGCGAATACAGAATGGCGGACTTTCTTATTTATAAACAGATTTGTCTCAAACTTATTATTTATTTTACATTATACATTTTTTTTTTAATGGCGCAGCTAGGTCGGGACTATTATTATTTTTTTTTTTTTTTTGGATGGCCTTATCTGGGGTCCCGCGGCTCCGACTTAGACGGGTGCAGATAGGCAAAGTGTTATTATTATTATTATTATTATTCTTATTATTATTATTATATTATCATGAATGCCCTTTAGGCATTCTATCTTGCCCTTGCTTGGTTTGTAAATGTTAACGACTCAGGTTATGATCTAACAGTTAGCATTAGGAAGTATGTGATGTTTAAAGTTCAATGAATAGATGTTTTTGTAAATTCACGTTTTGTTATCACATACATCCTATAAAACCAATCGAGAACAGCAAGAAGGGGTCAGTAAGTTTAGTAAGTTCATTAAGTCAGATGTGATGTATTTCTCAAGAATAAGATAAACTGCTGAACCACGACCTACCCCTAAGATAGAACTGTGACACTGCTGTATTAAGACTGTTGGATGTTAATTAATTACAAGTAACGTTTTTATATTTTGTTATAATAAATTCATTAAAACCCAGTACGGTTGGTTTATTAAGTCAATAAATAAGAACAACCCCGTCACGAAAACCCCAACGTGACATATGGTGGAGGTGCCGTTGTCTTTTTTGTTAGGCTATTTCTCAAATTAGAAAATCAATTTTTTTTTTTCAAAAACGATTTATTTAATAAAGTTTTTTTTTCAGTAATTCCATTTTTAACAATTGTTTTTTTTATTTTTCTTTCAAGTTTAATGTTGTTTTAATTCAATTTTTTATATACCATACAAGGTATAAATATAAATAGTTAAGGATTGGCATTGATAGGTTACTGTCTAAGGGTTAAAATTGGTAGGTCGTTATTGAAATCACCCACGGTAAATAATTTTTTATAAAGACAGTGCATATGTTTTTAAAACATTTTTGTAGGTTCTTAATAGTTACAGTTTAATTTATATTTTTTTATATACGTGGTGTAATTTACTTTTAATTTAAATTTAAATATGGATCAACTTAACAACGCTTTTAAAATGACTCAAAACGCTATTACTCCTCAATTTACACAACCACCTACATTTGATCCAATTTTTGATTGTCCGGTTTAATTTATTCACAATTATGACAAAATATGTGACAAAAATTTTTGGTCAGATTGTCTGAAAATGCGTCATTTTAGCGTTTTTCTAAAAAGTCCAGCCAATTTTTGGTATTCAAGCTATGTGGAAAAGTCTGAAAATGTCAGTCAAACGTGGAAAGACATTAAAGAGGATTTTATTAAATATTTTGGAGGTGATTATGCTTACAAGAAATTGAAATCTAATTTTAAAAATAGAAAACAGCTGGTTCATGAAAGCATAAAAAGTTACTATTTCAATCTCTTAACGTTGGCATATGAACTAGAACCAAAAATCTCCTTTTCTGATTTTCTCGAAGATTTTGAAGATGGGTTACTCTCCGAGTATTACGAAAATTTTTGAATTTTATCAGCTTCCAACATAACACAAGACAATTTAAAAGATATTGTTTTACGACTGAACCATATTTCCGAATTTAAAAATAAAAATTCATCTGAAAAATTGGATCAAAATTTTAGGTTTAAAGAGGAGGATTTTCTTAATGGCGAATATAAGGACGATTTAAATTTGTCTTCATTCACAACAGACTCCAATATCCTTCAAATAAAAGGATCTATAAATGGGCATAATAATGTCAATATTCTGCTTGACACAGGGTCAAGTCAAAATGTAATACATAAAGCATTCGCGGAAAAAATTAATAAAATTGAATACGACAAAAAATTGTCTACTGCTGGTGGTCATTTTGTTTCTCCTATTGGAACAACAAACATTGAAATAAAATTTGTTTTTTTAAAATATAGAATAGCTGCTCTTGTTATTGATAAACAACCCTTGTCGTTAATCCTAGGCACATCATTTCTGAGTGAAAAGAAAGTGGTTATTGACTATAGTAAAAATAAAGTATCGTTTGAGGACGATTTTTCAACTTTTTTTAGTTATCACGAAATTAATTCTCTAGAATCTTGTCTTTCTGTCTTACAAAATGATCGGTGCAATAAAAACGTATTTTTAAAATCCCCAAAAATGTATTCTTTAGGGTCAAATCAAGTATTATCTATAAAATTAAAAAATAAAATTTCAAATCGCATTGGAAGATGTCATTTTAAACTCACTAAAGGCCTTAGAAGAAAAAATTTGGAGCTCGTCTCGGAGCCGCAAATCTCACAAGATTGTATTTCTATGCAAATTTTATCAAGAAATCATAAGCTTGTCAAAATTTATAAAGGTGCCAATTTGGGCTTTTTTGTAAAAGGTACTAAATTTAATTCTTATTTTCAAAACAAAAAATCTATTTTAAAGAATAAAAATAGCATAGCAAAACCATATGACATTGGCCTTTAAAATAATCAAAAACAAAACCGAAAAGTAAACGTTCGACCTAGTAGTGTTACAATTTCGCAGCGGAATCAAAATGTTTATCAACATAGTAAACTAAATTTCATAAATAAATACTTCATTGCGATTTTTAAAGAATATAAAAGTAAAACATCATCAGGAACAACCACCGAAAGGAGATATCAGTGACTGTCCCCAATATTTAACTCCCCGCCTTTACCTTAAGTAATGTTTTTATTGACATTTTATTGGTTGGTGTAGTGTTTATCACGCACTAAATATGTTGTATTATTTAAATAATGACATCTATTCTGAGTTTTAGGTAATTTTAGCACATGTCACAGAAAGAAAAATTATATGATCAATTAAAAAGGCCTATCTATGAAAAATAAGACATGCCAAAATGCATAATTTGGACCTTATGATCAATCTAAGCAGGTGGTATATTTTCATTTTTAATTTAAATGTGACTTGTTTTTAATTATTGTTACATTTTAACAAAACTTGTAACACCATGTCGGAATAGTATAATTTCCACGTTAAAAAACCCAATTTAGGCAAAGAAATTTGGGCATTAAACGCCTTTTCCATCGACCTCCTATAGAAACGGTAAATAGAGGACAATTTACAATGCATTGCGTCAAAAAAAATACTTGGGTTGACTAAATGTTCGTCATCCGCATGGGCTAACTACAGAAATTGTTTTTATAAAGACTTGTGAAAACAAAAATATATGGTACTTTTAAGTACTTTAGATTTGAGGAAATACTAGAAGACATTTGGATAAAAATTAAGGTACATCCGTCTGCTATAAAGTGAACAGGGCATGATCGTGCAAGGTGCTGGGTTCACATAAGAAAAATAGTGTTAAATGTTGAGTAATTGTGAAGCCTGATAAATGTAAGGAACAATAAACAGTATATATATATATATATATATATATATATATATATATATATACCTATGGTTTTAGTTATAACTTTGAGCTAAATATAGTAAAGAGGGTAAAAGTAAAGAAAAATAATAAGTATAGTTCTGATTATTGAGTTATAGTGAGAGAATGTAAGTGCACATCAAATAAACAAAGTATTTTGAGAATATGGTCATCATCTAGTGGCATATAAGTAGTAGAAACTCACGTTTTGTTATCACATACATCCTATAAAACCAATCGAGAACAGCAAGAAGGGGTCAGTAAGTTTAGTAAGTTCATTAAGTCAGATGTGATGTATTTCTCAAGAATAAGATAAACTGCTGAACCACGACCTACCTCTAAGATAGAACTGTGACGCTGCTGTATTAAGACTGTTGGATGTTAATTAATTACAAGTAAATAACGTTTTTATATTTTGTTATAATAAATTCATTAAAACCTGGTACGGTTGGTTTATTAAGTCAATAAATAAGAACAACCCCGTCACGAAAACCCCTACGTGACAATATGCTTAAACGCTTTTATTTAAAATTATCAGCTATACTAACAACTAGAAAATAATAATTTAGGCCCTTTAATAGACTAAAATAAATACGTTGGGCACGAGGGGTCCCCACATCCCGCAAAGTGTGTACATTTTGTTTGCAGAGTGCATTGTCTTGCATTGTTTCACATTGTCTCACACTGCTTTGCATTGTCTTGCATTGATTCGCATTGTCTTGCAATGCGCTACATCTTCCTCTATTTTTTGTCATTTGTTCCTATTTCGGTATATTTTTTGTGCGACTCCCAGGGCGGCATTTACTAAGATTGACTATGGTTTAGAACTATGTGACGCATGTCGTTTTTAATCTAATTATGTGGTTTTTCTGTAACCTAAGTGAAATTTGTTGGAATTTTGGACTTACTATAATCATATAAGTTTTCGCAAGAAAAAAACACAGGTTTTTCCCAGTATTTCGAAAAAAAAAAGAAAAAAAAAAGAGATTGGCGGTGGGTTTGTCCCTGTATAGCAAGCATTTAAAAAAAACTTTGAAAAAACACCAATGATAAAATGAAAAATAATTAACTGCCAAAAAAACTTAACTGAAGTTTCGCTCGCTACCTTCTTAAAAAAAAAAAAACCTTTTACATTTCAGTGAACAAATCTAACACCAATTTTGCAAAATTTTAATTTCGACTCTCCTTTCCCTTCCCCTCCTCCTTAAATTAGGTAAGAGATATTTTGAAGGGTTAGTTACCGGAGTGGGTGATTGTTCTCCCAACTTTCAAAAAATTTTAGTAAAATTGCTAAAAGGACAAGTTACTTTTCCGGCCGCTAGAGCGCACGAATTTGCCGCAAAATATTTTAGACTTGGATCTAAAAGGCTTTTTTCTTGATTTACATCCCGTGTTACTTTGACAGTTCTCAAAGAACACCGCACGAAATATATTAAAAAATTATTTCGGTGAAATTTGATAAAATTTTAGTATGTTACGAGGTAAGAAAAATGTGGAAATATAAAACGATTTCTATGTCTAGTTTCAGAGATATAAACGGTCAAAGTTTAAAAAACGTCGTTTTGGACATTTCCTGACCGAAATAAAATAAATTATCGACGAATATCGTTTACTGAGGAACCACACATGGACTTTCTTATTATTATGTTGGTAAAATGTTAACAGGTTGTATAGATGTATAGATGGGCTAGTCAAAAAAATAATTTTTTGAATTTTTGAGCAAACATTAATGTTTTTGTATTTTCTAGATAAATTGAACAAGCTTTTCTTCCCAGTAACAGTTACTTTGTGTTACATGTTTTTTAATTTGTTTTACCTTAAAAACTTAAACTTTAAATAAAATTAATTTTATTCTTTTTTTTTCCTAGCTACGAGGTTCATGCAAAAAGTTCTATATTACTAATTTTTGCAAAAATGTAATCAATTTTTAATTTCTTTTAAGATGGATTTTAAGTTAATTTTGCGTACGCCTTTATCATACTTTTAATACAGGATGCAATTTTTTACCACTTCTTTATGTTTTGCATTGGGGATTATGATTTTTTAAGTCGTTTCTCAAGGTTCTCGAAACTAAATAATAACACTTTTGGTGGGGCTGAATTATCAAACAAACAATATGCTATAAAACATTAATGTTTGCTCAAAAATAATTGTTTTATTTTTATATAGGGGAACATAAGAAATTGACAAAAAATGATTTTTTTTTAACTAGCCCCTGTATACAACTTGTTAACATTTTACCCACAAAATGATAAGAAAGTCCATTTGTGGTTCCTCAGTAACCCATATTCGTCGATAACTTATTTTATTTTGGTCAGGAAATGCCTTTCTGAGCGTGCCCAATATACCCCAAAACGACGTTTTTTTTTAAACTTATCTCTGGAACTAGAGATAGAAATCATTTTATATTCTCACAATTTTCTTATCTCATAATCCACTATAAATTTCACCGAATTAATTTTTCAATCTATTTCTTGCGGGGTTCTTTCTTGTTTAACCAGATTTTATTAATTTTTACGGATTATTTGTAGTTTTAAGAAAAAAATGGCCTTACGCGTCTCATTCCAGTGCATTTTAACGTCCATCCAGATAAAAATATCTTATCAATTGCGGTATCAGCCTTCAAACCAAACTTTCCTTAAACTATAGTTCTCAGTAAATATCGGCCCCAGTATTTTACCTACCCTTATTTTTGCCTGGAGTATTAGTGAGATAGCAGCAAACAATGTAATGTTTCTTTGGACAGAAGAGTTTTTTGTAAAGGAAAGAGAGAATTGAATTAAAAAAGCTGCCATCTAACTACCTACTTTTTTAATTAATTTTTTCCTTAAGGTTTTAACTCAAACATAACCTATATACTTATTATTTTGTTTTTATTATTATTTTCGCCTGTTAGAATCAAAATAAGCTCGAATTATAAACTCTAAGTTCACCTTCAATTCGCAGTTCATGCATCTCTTACTTATGCTAAAGCTGTGATGGTAATTTAAGGCTAAAAATGTTTTAGCATAATTTAAGGGGTAAGGTTTTTAATGAGGCAATTTTTTACTATGTTTTTCACATTTTTATGCCATGATATTGCTCACATTTTAAAGCTTTTTTTCCAGTTTCGATTTCTAGAATAAAACACTCAAATTTTTCAAGTTTTCACTGGTTTTTAGGCGTTTAAAAAAAAGTACTGCTAAAAACATTTTTTCTCTGTTACAATGAAAAATATTTAGAGAGAGAAAGAGGGCAAAATTTTGGAGGTAGATGGATGCATGGATGGATGGAATTTAGCGTCCTGCAAAAATATTTAATGTTGTTGAAAAGAGACAGCAGGCTATAAAAAAGGATTTTAGACAAAGATCAACATAATTTAAGGCAAATGTTTACTAAAAATTTCTGTTATGTCATATGTCTGTCATCTTGAGTGGTATCGTGCATATGATTTTTTTTTGAAATTTTTATCCAAAAATGTAATTTTTCAAAGTGTAAAGTGTGTAAAACATAAGGTGGTATTAATTTATTTCAATCAAAGTTCTTTACAGTCTTTAAATTTACCAAAAAACGTGTCCTACTAAAGTGTATTTTAGCACATCTAAAAATAATTTAACAGGTATTTAAGAAAATTATTTTAAGGGTCATCATGGCTTTATCATTAGAGGGAGAAAAAAAAACATGCGAGAACTGAAAGAGGGTTTTGAAATGGTTTATAATTCCAGTCTCGATTTTCGCTTAGATCATACCAAGGGTCTTATCAACACAACCTCCAAAATTTGATGCATTGCATTTTTTTAAACAATGCGCAATATGTGTACACAAAAAAAAAGTGAAAGACACCTCGGTTGGGCGCCTAAAGACCTGTACATAACGACTGTATAATTAAAGACTTCTATAGAAAAATGTATCAAGTTACCAAAATAAATAATTCAAATGGGCCCCACGTTTTTATTTTAGCCTGTTAAAAGGCCTAGATTACTATTTTCTAGTTGTCAGTACCTCTAATGATTTAAAATAAAACCGTTTAACTATTTACCAATTTTTATTAAAACATATAAATATATTTTTATACTTACAGAGAGTAAAAAAGCACAGTTTAGCCGCAAGTTGTACACTATTTTTTTAATACCTTCATTAAAAAAAAAATTAAAAAAATGGAAAAAATATACAAAAAACTAGAACACCTTTACTTTGCCAACGGCTAATTTTTTTGTGATAAATGAAAAAATGTTTGGCATGGGTAACCAAAAAGCCGTGTTTTTGTTATTCGGTGACATATCGTGTTTTTAATTAAAGGTATAAAAAGGTGTTTTTGTCTATTTATCCAGTTTTTAACAAATATTTTATGAAAATGCTCAAAAAATAGTGTTCACAACTCGCAGCTAAACTGTGCTTTTTTTACTCCCGTTTTGAAATCAATCACTGGGCTTGTTTCTTTAAAACCACGCTTGTAAAAAGAGCATCATTTGAGCCATAGTTGTTAGAAAAACTACTATTATTTTAACATAATACACTATAAGAAAAGAATAATAGGTATCTATTAACCCTGATCAAAAATTACGAAATTTTTGACGTCATACTCTAATTCTTTTGCAGTTGTAAGAGCCTCTGTAAAGGCTTTTGTTTTCGTCATTTCGCAACATTTTTACTAGGCGTAGCATATTTTGATTTTTTTTGATAACCTTTAATAACTTATGTAAGCGTTCTCCAAAAGTAAGGAACAAAAGCTTTTGTTATTAAATACATTAATTTGACAGAAGAAAGGAAAAACTCATGAGAGAACCCCAAAAAAAACATTACATATTGGTAGTTTTTTTCAACGAATAATAAAATTATTAACAGGCTTTTTCCCACAATTGATTCAATATCTGCCGTTTCTAAATAAAACATTGAAGATTGATAGATTCCTAGATGTGTATGTTCAAAAAAGAAAAGATTTATTCATATTAACTTTTATTGAACTTTTGAAAAAGATGAAAACCCCCTCAGTTTTTACATTGGAATATGGGAAAAATTTCAAAAAACTTCTTTCCTCAAACAAAAAGGGACTTATAAGGGACCAAATCCTAAAAAAAGACCTTCGAAAAAAAGGGATTTTAAGGGAAAAAGGGACTCCACTAAAAGCCCTGACTTTCCTCTTATCTCCCTTATATTGAATCTGGGAAAAAGTTTTATGAACAGAAGTTGCAAATTTTCTGTAAAATATCAAATGACATCCTTAAAAATTAGCAGGTGCCATCGCAACGACGCGACGCCACACTACAATTCCGCCTACTTAATTTCATAAAATATCACTAGAGGGAATATTTGATAACATCGAAGAGTGCTTCTATCAACAACAGGGAATACACACCTTATTAAATCATGCTTGAATGAAAACAGAAATTAGCTCTTATTGTTAACATTATTTGAGCGTATATTTTAAATTTTTTTAATCAAGAAATAAACAATATTGTTGGTAAAAAAGTAAAAAAAAACGTGTGAAAGATTACGATTTCTTATATTGATTGAAGAAGAAGTCGATCCAAAGCTTGTGTAAACTGTGTGAAGTTGTAGTGTGACGTCGCGTGGTGCTAAATCAAAATCCAAATCTAAAAGCGGTAAAATTGATATGTTAGATTTATCTTGAACAGTTCTCGAGTAAAAAGAAAAATACTTTCCCATAATAATATGTAAAATTTGTTAAACAAGTAAACATACTTTAATGCTCGTATCCACCAACGTAAAATTCCCAGATTAGGCTTTAATAGTGATTAGTTACTAATAAGAGTTTAGAATGTGTCCTTTTACATTGCAAATTTTTTTAGCAAGACTCATTCCAAAATCTGATTAATGTTAATCATGATGAAAGCTTAATCGGAGAATTTTCACGTTGGTGGATGTGGACATAAGTGGTTCTTCGTTTAACACAGTACTCTTACCTACGATCAACGAATAATACCTATTTTACGACCATCTCAACACGATTTTAATGGCTCATTTACCGTCCTAGGATAATAATAAAGCTGAGACCTAAACCAAAAGATGGCGTGACAAGCAATGAAAATTTGAATTATTTTTCTATATTTTTAAGACAATAAATATTTATTAAAAGTAAAAAAATCCAATATAATTTTAGTACCTAATCAATAATTTTTAAAAAAATCTTGTTTTTAAAAAGATATATGAAAAGTAACCTTATTTGTTTTGACGTTTTAGATAGATCGTCATTGAAACTTCAGGTTATGAAGGTTGTTGACTAAGAGTGTTCGTGTTTGATATTTTTAATAACTTCTGTGATATTTATAATGACATTTTTATTGGTCGTAGGTAAAGTCTAGTACACTTACTCGCATGTTATGGACATTAGAGTCTCAGGTAAATTAAGACACTCGCCTTCGGCTCGCGTCTCAAACTTGATCTTCACGTTTAATGACCATCATAACATGCTTGTTATGTAAACTACTATTTTCTTTTACTTGAGAACTATCCAAGATAAATCCAACATATTATACATATATTTTTGGAATTATGAAAAAAGCGGCCATTCTAAATTTAAAAAATATACTGATTTTGAAGATGCTGCTTCAAAACTTCGAAATTTCATCGGTAATATATGCTTTGCCGACTATGGTGCGTAAAATGCTCAATTAGAACACTTTGAAAAACTATAGGACGAATTTCAATGTAAATGTAGTTTTAGACTGGTAAAGGTTACTTGGTTTCGTTTCAACTGTTTCTTGTCATAAAATCAAAATGTTTGAAGTAAGAAACAATCCCCCTGGACTGAAATAATTTGGAAAAAGATTTACAAAATTAAAAATTTGAAGGATTTTTTGCATAAATTGCAAAAATCTTCGCCTGCGGCGCTATAACACCTTTAATATATACGATTTTAGATTCATTTTATATCAAAATGGCATTTGTAGTGTAATTTTCTCGAAAAATTTTGCCTACGGCGCTATAATACCAGTCATTTACGATTTTAGTTTAATTTCCAGACAAAAATGGCATTTTTAGTGTAATTTTCACAACATTTTTTGCCTGCAGCGCCTTTTGCTAACAAATTTTGGGTAAATAAACAACTTAAAATCTGATTCCCCTCCCTCCTCCTAGATTTGAGGTCAGGTTCCGCGCTTGAACCTCAATCAGATACTGGGCTTTATGAAAAGTATGCGATTTGGAAGGTGTTCCTTAACATTAATTTTTTAAAACCAAATCAGTTACTTCAACCGAAAAGAAACTAAAAAACAAAAGATCTCGGGTGGAAATAACGAAAATTCAAACTTGGATGACCATCCCACAAGGAACACACAAAAGACCAAAGCGAATAGAGAAATTATTAAACGATGTTTCGCCCTGGGTAATCAGCGTGGGCTCGTCATTGGTTTCACTGGTCACCCTCTATCATACATCACTAAACAACTTTGATTCACTCACAAATGGACATCGTTCCGCGCTGGTACTTATCCAAGTTACCTGATACGGATTCGTACTGGCATGTTAATATTACCAGTAGGATTGCCTCGGTTTCATTCATTGAATTTTCGTTATTTCCACCTAAGATCTCTTGATCTTTTGTTTTTTAGTTTGTTTTCGGTTGAAGTAACTGATTTGGAGGTTTTTTAACTTCTTTCTTATTTTGCCCTAGGAGCATAATCCTACTGGAAATATTAACACGCCGGGACGAATCCGTATCGAAACATCGTTTAATCATTTCTCTTTTCGCTTTGGTCTTTTATGTGTTCCTTGTGGGATGCTCATCCAAGTTTGAATTTTCGTTAGTTCCACCCAAGATCCCTTGATCTTTTGTTTTTATTAATTTTTTATTTATGGAAATTTTGTTTTCATGTAAAAAGCTTTTTATAAACAATCAAACTGTCAAATTAAGCGTAAAATTTCTTTTAAAATTACTTGACTTGATATTTTAATTGTTACATTTTTTTTTAGCCGACCATGCCAACAAGTCTGGAAGGCTATCAAAATGTGTTGAGAATTAATTTTGAAGCTTGAGGGCGGCACTTACTTTAGTTTCGTTTGGGCCGGCAAAAACCCGGCCCTGACAATTAAAAAAGGAAGCCCACAGTTCATTAAAGCGGACAAATTTAAACCCGAAAACATACAAAAAGAACGTTCTAAAATCAATCCATCGCGTATCGTCAAAATAGGAAGTAATTCAAACAATAGTTCAATAATGCATGGATCCCACTTCGGAATTAAGGTTATTAGTATTTAATATTGTTACCAGTTATTAATTATTACACGTTATTTAGGTATTCTGTTATTTAGCGTTAAGTGTTTTATTGTAAATAAAATCTATATGTTTGTGACGGATTCATAATGTCGAAACTACTTTTTTTGGGTTTTTCGCCACTAAGTTAAGGAATTTTTTTCAAAAATATGTTGAAACCCACTGCGTAAATTCCTAAAGAAAAAAATTTTTTCGTTTGTCAGTGGTTTTTAAGTAAGATAAAAAATTTGCCTACACAGACGCAAATCCTAACTAGAATCTAAGTACTTATCTGACGTTTCGGCAGAAATTCTACTGCCGTTATCAAAGGAGTTTATTCTTTTAAAAAAAAATTTTTTTCGATTCTTTTTTTTTAAATATCTGTCTGCTGTCATTTGTCATACAACTGACTGACTTTGACTGATTTATATTATTTCAAATATTAACTTGGCAGTTTGGTGCGTCGATAGTAGCCAACAAGGTATTGGGTGAATTTAGTAAAATTTAAAATCAAAATTATATTTGTTTGAGTGTTTCCGATTTTAGATTACAAGTATAAAGATTATCTTTTGACTTAACATACATATATACATACATACAAAGAACATCAATGCTATTTTTTAATTTATTTTAAAAAAACCTTTTTGAAAATCTTGATTTAAAATTAGAAGTCAAACTGTATTTATATCAACTGATATGCTAGCTATGCATTCATCTTTATTATGATAGATGCAAGCTGCGTCTTTGATTTTTCGTTTAATTTTGTCTGGTTCTTTTTGTAATATACTGGTTTCTCCCCATATTACTCTATGATCATTTTCAAAAGAATGTTGGCAAATTTTAGACCTCTCCCAGTCTCCCCTTCTGAGGTACTCCTTATGGTCATTTATTCTAACTTCAAGAGGCCTTGAAGTTTCTACAATATAAAATTTACCACACTCGCAAGGAAATTTTATAAACGATATTTTTTTGAGTTTTGCTCAGCATTTAATGGTTTTGTTTTGATTAGAATTGATCTAAGAGTATTTGATTTTTTTTTAAATTGTTATAATATTATAATTATTAGCGATTCGTTTAATTTTTTCCGAAATACCTGGTATAAAATGAATTATTAAATTTGTTGGTTATACATTATTATTTCTACGTTCGCGTTGTCTTGGAAATTCGATTTGTCTAAAAGAATTTTCGATGAAGTTATTTGGATGCGTATTTTTAATTAAGACCTCTTTTATTATTTGTTTTTCTTGTAAAAATGTGTCATTGTCCGAACAAATTATTTTAGCTCTATCATGTAGACTTTTTATTACTGCTTTTTTAACCGATGAGCATTGATTTGAGTTAAAATTTAGATATCTATTTGTATGAGTTGGTTTTCTATAAACTGAGATATTTTAAAAAAAGCATCGAAAAAAATATTTTTGAAGAGAATAAATTCCTTTGATAACGGCAGTAGAATTTCTGCCGAAACGTCAGATAAGTACTTAGATTCTAGTTAGGATTTGCGTGTGTATAGGCAAATTTTTTATCTTATTTAAAAACCACTGACAAACGAACGATTTTTTTTCTTTAGGAATTTACGCAGACTCAGGGTTCGTAGCGCTCACTGACTTTCAAATTCCCTGTCTTTTCCAAGTTTTCCCTGACCAATTTTCTAAAAATTCAAGGTCGGTGCCATATATATCTCCATTGATTTTCGAAAAGTGATCTGTTTAAAAGCAAGTTTTTTTATAAGTGTGTAATTACTGCCCCAATGAAATAATAACATAAATTCAACAAATTTTTTGTTCCTTAACCGATTTTTATTCATTCAAAGAGGTAAAAGAAAAATTTGTACTACCTACTCATAATTCCAAAATGGCGGCGAACATGAACTTCTTCCTGCTGTACAAAATTTGGCTATTCATTCAGTTTTATAAAAAAAATCGCCATTTCCTGACTATTTTATTGGGGTAATAAGTATAGCATTATGAAATTAGAAAACACGCGAGTCAAAAAAGCCGAAATGTTTTCCACTCCATTTTTTACTTTGATGTCGTTTTTAGCTATTACATTCCTGGCAGTACCCCATCAAAAAATACTTTATTTTAAATTGTTTTTTCACTCCTGTGACACTCCACCATCAATAATTATATAAATCCACTCACATTGACTATTTTCTACTAAAAAAAACACACTTCTCTGAGCTTCATCGAAACTTTTTTAATAATTTCCGTGAAAAACACGTGGAGTACGTTATGCGAAACTAAGCCTTATGTATTCTGATCACTTATAAAAACAAAGAGTAAGATTAGCTTTATTATTCCCGCGTATACCGGTCTCTTTTTATCTCGGTAAATTGTATCCCTTTTGTGTGCGTATGGACAGAGATGACCTATCTTTGAGGCATTTGGTAGATGATCGATGGATTTATTTCGAACGAGCATAGAAGTTTAGGATTTGATAGATATTTTTATTACAGACCAATATGTTTTCGAGGTTCCCACATCATTTTCCAGGTTTTTGTCGATTTTCATAAAATTTTTTGACTTTTCCAGGTTTTTTTTAGGACATTTTTAATTCCCTGACTTTTACAGGATTTCCAGGTCACTACGAACCCTGGCAGTGGGTTTTAACATATTTTTGAAAAAAATTCCTTAACTTAGTGGCGAAAAACCCAAAAAAAGTAGATTCGACATTATGTTTTATTGTAGTGTCCATTTGTTTTAGTTTAAGTTATGTATGAAAGTAGGCGGGCTGTCGCGCAGGACCGAGGCAATTCGCGAATAATCTAGACGCGAATATTCTCGAGTGGTTGACACTGTTCTCAATCAATCAAAAAATATTTTATTGTCAAGAAAAAAAATTCTGTCGACAAAGCAGGCTAAAAACTAAAAGAAATAAAAACATGTAAAATAAGTAGGAACATAAAGAAAATACATTATTATTGAAGCTTATTTTAGGTAGAATGTAAGTTCATAAAAAATTCAAATTTGAGTCTACATTAATAAGTGATTTTAAACCTATAATCACTAACAAATTGGAAAAGTTTGTTATGTTTATACTAAATTACTAATAATAAAAAATACCTACTTTACTATGATTAAAAAGGAGCACAATAGACACATAACATAGTTGCACCAACAATTATTGTAAAGGGGACAATACTACAACAGTAAAAAGAAAAAGAATGAAAATATCTAGTCACTAAAATAATTCATAAAAAAGAAAAAAAACACATTAAAAGCAGCAAGTTTATAACTGAGTGTCATAAAATTCAGAAAGCGAGTAAAAAGGTAAGTTTAAAAGCCTCTCCCTTAGATCCCTTCTGAATTTTCTAACAGAGGTAGCACATCTGAGGGTGATTGGCAAATGATTGAAAATTTTAATGCCCTCGTATATAAGAGATTTTTGTGCTAAAGTTTCTTTTGGAATTGGCAATCGAATGTTAAATACTTGTCTTGTATGATATTGTTGAGACTTGGGCGATTTTTATAATTTTTAAAAACTAAAGATGCTGTTTCCAAAACATGAAGTGATGTAAGTGTTAATATTTTATGTTTGACAAATAGAGGTTTGCAAGACTCTCTTTGGTTTACATTGGAAATGAATCTCTCGGCTATATAAGCACGGCCCTTTGCAACAAAGGATAATTTAGTTAGCGAGTAGTAAGGATCTTAGGAAAAGTTGTTATAAAAAGGATTTACAATAAAGCTGGTGATTTAAGGAGATCAGTAGTTTATTTTACGATTTTACGATACGCGATTTCGTTCGCGTGTTTAAAATTGTAACTCTGCCCCCACCTCACGCCCTTTACCCTTCTATCGCTCCCCGCCCCCTTTTCCCTTACAACTACACCCTGTGGCTCATAGCAAGAATCGAACTTCATAACCACATTTGACCTACAAAAACAAGATTTTTGAAGGATTTTCCATACAATTCTACAGCATTCTACGACGCTCTATTCAAGAACCAGAAGAGACAGCGAAAATCTGATTTTACCACTGAATTTGGCATAAAAAAATAACTCCACAGGAGGAAATTATGGAACAAATGCTTTACATGAAACGATTAGAAACTAGACAACAACATGCTGGAGTCTAGAAGAATTTGAGGCTGAAATAAGGCGCCTTATTAGTCTATCTTACCCAGAAGTATCAGAATATGCTAGAGATAAAATGGCAGCGCTGTATTTTGCCATTTTGCTCAGACTTCAAGAGCAGCAGTCAGATACTTATAAAAGCTCTGGAGATTGAGGCAGCCTGTAGCATTTCAAAACTAAAAATAAGAGATGTATCTTTTCAGGATGAAGAGAAACCCAACCAAAACCGACAAACAGAGAACAACCAGAAGTTCGACAAGATTATCGAGATAATAGACAAATTATAGGCCATGGTACCAATTGGTAGGGGCAAACGACCTTTTGCAAAATGTTTTAGATGTACACGTATAGGACAGAACACATACAACAAAATTTCGTGCCCAAATGAGGTCTACCACTCTAAATAGCGGTACAGAATATAGAAGAAAAAACTCTGAAAACTAACTACAACGCGACGAACGTGTCTTGGCTAACAATATCTACTTGATTAGAAGTCTGAAACATACTAGAGATTAATAAATGGAAGACGAATTAACATCATCGTCGATACAGGTGTTGCAATATCCTTGGTTAAATAAAATTTGGCCAAACGAAAAATTCAACCAAAAAGTAACTTTGGTTGAAAATTCCTGTAATAGTTGAATTTGAAATAAATTAAAATTGTTCTTGTGATCTAAAAAACCCAAAATAATCTCTGTGTCTCAAATGGCGAACAGAAACGGTTTAAAAATGTAATCTTGAAAGATGACGCAGGCGTGAATTTTTTCAGTCTAAATGTGGGATACTAATAACCGAGGAAAAAATTGGCTTATAGTCTATTATGATCAAAAATAAAACTGCAGGCAAAAATATAAGAATAAGTAAAATTTTAACCGAAAGAGAAACAGAATAAGTAAAATTTAAAGAGAAATACCTAATACCTGTGTAATATTGCAATAAAAAATATAACAATAACTACTTAACATTTTTTAATTTTTTTATAAAAGATGTCAAATCAACTAGGGTATTTTACCACACCATGTCCGATTTTGATAATTTTTTATATACATGTTCTCCCTTCCACAAAAAACGCAAAAATTCAAAATTTCAGATTTTTTTATCGGCAGTTTTTTTTAAATTAATTTATCAAAAAAATCAGTTTAACATTGGAATTTTGGAAGTAATTAAACAACACTTAAAAAAAAATAAAAATGGACTTTTTAAAATTTTTCTGTTTTTTTTTATTTTTCAAAAAAAATTTTTTTTTTCAAAAATTTAAAAAAAAAATTGTTTTCGAAAAATCTCAAAAAGGCCATTTTTAATTTCTTTCAAAAATATATTTTTGCAAGTATTAATAAACTAATTTTAAGGTGGACAAATTATGGCTTCACTCTTCAATGCGAGCTTTAATGTCAAAACAAAATAGTAAATGTCATTATAGGAGAAATCATATTAAACAAAATTATTTTTTGAATAACTTTTGAAGTTCTAAACCGATTTTAGAGAAACAAACTACGTCCCATGTATTTTTTTGATCGCCATCTTGAAATACAAAATGCTCGTTGCTTTTAAGGGTATTTCTAAGATTACGAAATCAAATAAAAACTGGGGGAAAGCCTTGATTTTGCTTAGTTAATAATATTATTAATCACTGAAATCGGTGTAGTGCACAGCCATCTTTCATTTGTTTTTTAAAAATAATAGTTTGTAAAAATGAAAGTTGATATTAGTCTAAAAAAGAATTTAAACAAAAACAAGATTCCATTTTAGACATGGCGATTGAAAACAGGTTACGAATAATCTTCAAAACCTAAGTACTAATGTCCAACACAGTCTGTTTTATTAAAATTGGACAAGTGGTATTCAAGATATTATAGAATTATTTAGGTATGGTTTTTTAAATATTTCTCTTAGTAAAAATTTGTGTAACGAAAAAACTACTTTACCAGTTTTTTTAGTTAGTGGAAAATATTGATTACGTATGAAAATAGTGGATATAAATTTTTCCGTCAGTTTCAATTTCAAAAGAAGTTCATAAGACATGTCAGACCCAGTCATTTTTAAATTAAGAAAATTTGTCTAGGCAATTGTTTAATATATAGTGAAATCACTGTTTATTAAAATCCGCATATCTTAGAAACTACTACATCGATTTTAGATATTAATAATTTTTTTACTACCAAACAAAAACAAGATGGCCACCTAGATCTAAAGAAAAAATATAATTTTTTTAAAACGATCAAAAATTGACGCAGAACTCACGTGACCTATGGAAAAAAGGTATGTGAAACATCCGGTATCTAGGTGATTTTTATGTAATGAAATTTTTAATATCTTTTTTGACAATGAATCCATCATTTGTCCATCACGAAATTTTGGAAGTAATTAAACAACACTTTAAAAAAAATAAAAATGGACTTTTTAAAATTTTTCTATTTTTTTTTAATTTTTTCAAAATAAAAAAAAAAGTTTTTAACAAAAAGTATTATGAGCCATTTCTTACTTTTTTTGTGTGAGTGGTTCTTGGGATATTGCTAGACAAAACGAGATAAATGGTAATGTTACCACGCCAGAACATCAGTCAAGAAACAAAAAGTACCTAAGTACCTGCAAATAAGACACCATGTGATCAATATGCAGGTTTCGTCTACCAATAAACCCTGCCCCACCGAAACTTCGATTAAAATTACAAAAAATATTGCCTTATGTACAGCTGCTTTTCAAACTGAAGCTATTTTTAATCTGCTGTGGTTTTCTTGTTGGTATATTGATTTACAGACACTAACGGTATAAACAAAAACATTAAAACTACCATAGTAAAAATGAACCTTTTAAAACTGTCTATGAGGAAAGGGGGAAAGAAAGTTTAAAATACCTGTTGGGATCCTTTGCTTCAACCTCCAATAGCCTCTTGTTCCAAATAGCTTCTGAATTTGGCGATTTTTGTGCCCGGGCTCTTTTCATAACATTATCAATCTCTTTTCTTCGACCAGCCGGGTTGCTCGGATCTGAAATATACAAAAATACCCTTGTTTTGTTCAACTTAGATCAACACTAATAGCAACAGCCTTTGTAAAGATGAAATTTTTGGTATATTAAAATAAAAGCCCTAAATTTATAGTATTCCTTTAAAAGTACTTTTCTGGGTTGTTTTATTTTTGGTCATGGAATTCAGAAATCTTGAGAATAAAGCAAATTATTGGTATAATTCATAAATAGTAAAACTCGAGATGGAACCTTTTCAAAATAATGTGACAGAAACAAATTTAAGTATAAAATGTTTTTTTACTTTTATAAAAGGCTTCTGATACCATAATAAAAGCTATGGGATATGAGTTTGACACAAATATGACATAATAATTTAATATGTCTAGGTAGTTATTATTATTTACTTCTCTATCTCTCATCTCTTGTATTATGGTATCACAAAGCTAAAAATATTTTTTCAACTTTTCTTTTCATAAAAGCTTGTTCTAAAAAACAACTTAACAACACAAACTGGGAAAATCTTTTAACAACAAAATAAAACTATTTATAAACAGGCCATTGTTCTGAGTAGGAAATTTTTTTAAACAGTACAGCCAGTTCCCTTTAAATTAATTCTTCGCGCGGTTTTTTTAGAAATTTATGTCTACGCTCATATATTGTTTCAATTCAATTTCAATTTATTGTCAACAAATTTTTCTTTTTCTTACAAATTTACATTAACATATACCCGTTTTACTACTGTTAAAAAGTGTATCAGTTAAAGTTAAACAATAAAATATTATGCTCTTAAACAATATATAAGTAACACCTTATAAATTTCATTTAAATTAAGATTAAGGCAAAGAGTAAATTAAATAATAAAATCTTATAAATCTATAATTATTATTAATGAGGAACATCTTCCAATTTTCATTAATTTTGATTATGAACTTAAAATAAAAATAAAATACCTTGGTAGCACTACTTCACAGAGTACATGGCTGACCCCCACCTCATCCTAAATTTTTCAAAATTTAAAGATCAATAGTAAGATTATTTCTGCTTTTAAAAGTTACTAAAATTATCTTCTATTAATTCAACCCAGCAGAAACCATGTTATCCAACTTTGGCCCAACAAAAGCAATATGCCTCTGACAAACTGAGAACTCTATACTAAGTACCGCTACATTTTGATTTGAGACCTAAAAAGATCAACTGTAGTTTAAATGCTTGGTCCCAAGTTTTCGCTTTTATGAGACACACAGTATCGTCACAATAAGATCCCATTCAACATTCTTCTCTTGGTAATATATTGTTAAGTTGTTAATGCATATAGTGACTAGTATCGACCCCAGGACTGTACTATGTGGTACACCAACTTCAATACTTCCTTTCTGACTAATATGTTTATTAATTTTGACTTGTTGTGTTCTATATTCTAAGTAGGATATGAAAAGCTAATATTCTTTGTTTTATATACCAATGTCATTTCATATTTTTAGTCGAATTTGCCCACAGTGTCAAACGCCCTGGCAAGGTCAATAAAAATTCCGATAGTTTTATTACAATTATTAAAGTTTTTTATGACTTCTTCTGTCACACTGTCTATGGCATCTTCTGTAGAGATTTTGCACACTAAAAATTTTGATGCTTTTCTAGCTAGCTAGCTAGCTGTTTAACCGTAATTTTATGGATTTTTCTCAAAGTGCGTCTAAGGTACCTGCGACTGCTATAGGTCTATAGTTTTCCTTTTTGCCGATCTCCAGTTTTGAATACTGGTGTTGTAATAGAATTTTTTTAAATATTTGGATAAAAAACAAATGTATTGTTAAAGTTACGCGAATTTACTATATGAAGCAAAGGTTAATAAATAAGCTGTTAAAATTTTCCATCAAGATTCTTGCTGTAATATTTTCTGGTTCACTAGGGGGGTTATTTTTTAAGTATTTTATTTGTATTAAAATTCTTCGATAGTTAAATCTCCAAAATATGCAGTTGAATTTATTTTTTTTATATTTAAACTTTTATTGACTCTCTTTTAAGTTTGTCCTTCATTTATTATTCCAATTGTTGTCCATATTTTTTCTTTCTTTGTTTTTTAATCTTTATTGTTTGAGTGGCACGTTCCTATATAACATCATCTTATCTAGTACTACTTATCTTATTTGAAACGGTTCCATTTTTTTTTTTTTTAATTAAGTGCTCATACTTTTTGTTTTTTTCTCTGTTATTTTTGCTATTTAGACAAAGCACCACCGGGTAGTAATCTGTAATTCCACTCTTTATTACAAAAAAGTTAGCTGTAATTGTATTTTTAAGAAAAATATTCAACACTTTGTTGGATAACATTGTTTTACAAAAATTCCATAAAATATGCGAGACTTATAAATTGAGGTTATTCCCATTTCTGTTATCTTTTACAAAAGAGATTCTAAGAAATTTCAAAAAAATTATGTTTTATTAATACAGTTCCGTCACAGTTATTAAGGACTTATCGGTACATAAAGTCGGCACTATTTTTGACAGTTTCGTACGAAGGTTAAAATGTTTCTGACATGTCACATGTTCATATTGTGTTAAAGTAACGCGATCTTTTATTAAAGGCAGGCACAAACATTAGGTTACGTCAACATTATTTTGAAAGCGCCGCCATCAAAAAAGCTCTGACTGGATAGCCCAAACGTAGGTTTTGGATAGCTCCAGCAACCAAGAAGAACGCCGCACCGCACCCGTCCCATAACAGATTTGTAAATGCCTAAAAATATGTAGTAATTGTTTACCTTTGTGTGAAACTGTCAAAAATAGTGCTATAATTTCCTGTAAGTCCCTATTAAGTGGACTTTCATTGTGGAATACATCAAAATTTTGAATCTTAAAATTATTTAGATTACAGATTTTGTGAGTCTCTGACAAAATTATTATTTCAAACGTAATACCACCTGACTCCAAAAAAGCAAGAAGTTCCTCATAATGCTTACTTAGGCTGCAAATATTCAACCATGTATTCCCCTCTGTGTTAATATCACCTATATAATTGCATGTTGTTTTAATTATATTCTGATAATCGTCAAGAATAGTGTTAAGCGCCTTGACCCCCCAAAAAAAGGTAGGTAATGTTGCTAAAACAAAAAAAAACTTACTTATATCCTACTTCAAATTTAAGTTTCAACATTATTCTTTCCAGCATTTCTATGTCTTCCTCTCTTCTTATTTTTACTATCTTACTGCTGTCTGTTTCACGTACAAAAATGCTTCCATCTTTTGCCCAAATGTGCTTAAAAACTTGTTTTTTTAGGCCTCTAGCTTTGCTAAACAATATTTTTTGGCTTTTGGACATATTCTCACTGAAGTAGCATCATACTTGGCTTTGTTTACATACACTCTTATTATTTTCATCTACCTGATACACAAGTCCCACAATCAGAAGATTTTTATTTTTAACTTTTTTAATATACATTTTATCGGTTTTTACGTTAATTATAGTTATAGATACACATTTACAACATTTACATTTCATTTAAATTTATTTTGAAATTTTTAGTTATGTTTTAACCCCAAGGGTTTCCGGTAATGCATTGTAGCATATGTACCAAATTTGAATTTAATTGGATAATTTGGTATTTTAAACGAAATCGCACATAAATAGATGGTACTCCCCTTTATCAACCCTTGAGCCACTCCCACCAACGTAGTTTTTATCTTTAAAATTAGGAAATATTTAGAGAACCTCAAAACTAAAAACTGCTTTTGTCTAAAAGAGTTATGAATATATATATATATATATATACCCTCTCCCATTTCCTTAACCACCCTCCACTAATGTAGTATTCTCATAATATTGTATTGTATACTGGTCTTTCACAAAAAATAATATTAACAAATATTTGTCAATATCAGTTCAAAATACTAATACAAATCTTTAATTAGTTTTTTGTCAACTTCAACATACTGTAACCTTTTTGAGATAAGTTCCAACAAGTATTTTATAAATTCCATGACCAGATTATTGTCAACTAAAAATTAAAATATTGGGTACCTATTGTGCGAACAAAAAAAAACTAGAAATACAGGTAGAGTCAGTAGTGAAATCTATACCTGTAATGCGCAGTGTTTGAGGTTTAGTATCCATTCTAAGCTTTGGATTGGAATTTTTCTTGTCCCTGCTGTGACTGCGTTTTCTTGACGACATAACGAAAACTATAAAATTTTATGCAAAAATCAACCCAGTGAAAATTTAAAAGTTAAGAAAAAGTACCAGTGATTTTTGAAATACTATTTTCAATTTAAGAACTAGAACTACTGGTCTCTAGAGTGGGCAAACTGCGTAGTTGATGACTAAAACAAAAACTTTTTTAATGTGCAGTTGGGTAATCAATACAAAAATTTAGGGTCCTGTTGGTAAATTTTGAAGTGAACGCCCACAGTTTCTTTAAATATGCAAATATTAAAAATTCTCTGCTTTTTGTGGTTTTTATATTGTTCCTTTTTGATCAGTAATGATCGCGATATTGGACTGATTTCACAATGTCCTGCTTCAGTCTGGATAGAGATTATTTAAAGCTTTTTACAACTTCCAAAAGTACCTAATTCTCTGTATACTGTGTGCAACTTCTTTCAAATGCAATAAGATTAATATCAATATACTAAAACTCCCCCGAAATCCTCCCATCCCTTTCTATACTGACTGTTGAATTTTAGAAAAAAAAGCAGCGAGTGATTTTTAAAAGCAAACAAAAAGTTTTTTCGAATATTGTATTACAGGCTCCTTGGATGTAATGGCTTGTCTACCAGTGCCACAGGCGTATATAAAAAAAACCTAATAAAATTCGTTTTTTCGGTAAAAATCCAATAAATTTGGGAATTTATATTATACCCTCGGTTATGCCTTAGCCCATGCATATGCTCAATTATTTCTAATCATTAAAAAAATAAATAAGATGGATGGCGGTGAAACAAAAAATATTGAAACACAAAAGTTTGTAATATTAAGAAAACAATCAAGGAAAAACTAAATTTTTTGGGGCAAAAACAACTTTTTTAACATAATTAGTAGATAGGGAAGACTGGGGCACACATGAATAAAAAAAAATAAAATGGCTTTATAATTTTAATATAAGTAAAAAAAATAAAATGAAAAGGATTGCAGATCAATATGTGTAGCTTTGAACATTTTTGGGGAACATTTAAACACTATAAAAAAACTTAAAGAATCTACAAAAACATTGTACTAAATAATACTAAAGGAAGCAAAATTCAAATTAAAGGGCAAAACTGATACAGCTCGTGCTTTTTTTATGTGATTTATTACCATCCTAAATTCAAAAAAATTGTTTTTTAATTTATTTATTTTTAATAATTAATTAAAACACTGAATTTAATATGCTCAAATGTACCCCAGATTTTTTGTTCAAATGTGCCTCTTTATGACATTTTTATTATTTTAGTTTTTTTATGTAACAAAAAAAAAAATGTAATAAAAATATGCCAAAGACTTACCTACCTATTTCAACTAATTCATTCGAATTTATTAATAATGCATAACTCGCGAACTATAGTCAAAAATATACCGAACATTTGAAAATTTGACAATTTCATGCCGAGGAAAGGTCAAATATCTTCGGACAGGGTTTCCCAAACACTGTTGCCAAATAGTTCTGAGCGCCTACTATATATGGACTTATAACATAATCAGTAGATACCATATACAAACTAAATGACTTTAAGATGACTTTATCAGTTATAGTTTTTTTAAAACTCATGAAAAACCTACTGAAAATTGATTCGACACCAGAAGTAAACATTTAAATAAGAAAGAACAAAATATATTTTCTTTTTTTTTAAACATTTTATTTAAAAACATTTAATACTGTTACTCGGTTCTAGATATATTTTAGTTTACAATATACTTAATTAAAAAATGTTTGTGCCCGTGTTTGTGAGTGTCCCAATTTAGTGACTTTCCGTATTATTCCAAGTACCAAGTATAAAGGAACGTTTTTAAAGGTAGAGTAAAAAAAAAGTTTTTGAACAAAATGTAAAATTTGCAATTTTTTTCAAAATTTCGTGTAGTACAAATGATGTACTTACCTAATTCCCTCATTGTAAAAAACAAGTGTTGATTTTACTTGATGCTTGGATCAGGGTTCCAATAAAAAAAATAACAGGACCATAAAGGAAACATGCAATATAATTGAATACGACAATACTAAGTCTCCACTCCAAAAATGTTATTGTTAGTTCAGGTAACTTATTTTTTTTAAATGGTATAGGATTACATAAGTTGATTTCCCAACAATAACAATTGTACACTTCACCTCTACGCAACTGACCCATCCTGAAACCGGTTATTTTTTATTTAAAAAAAATTGTACTCAAGATAAAGTTTTATCAAATAAGAAACAAAACTATATCAGAGTTGCATTTAAAAGAACACTTTTCGCTTATGTAAACTTTTTATTACAACTCTGATTTTCCAAAGGATCCTGCACCATTGAACAAGGCATGTATGTATGATGCCTTATTCAGTGCCTGGACAATTCATGTGGGTTCTTGATTTTTACCAAATTTATGTATGTTATAGTTTAAATTTCAACCTTCAAAAATGATGCATTAAAAATTCTTAATACTTACTTAACCCAAGACTAAATATACAGTTCTGGATGATTATTCTGGCCAGGAATAAAAGCAATGGAAATCAGGGAGAGTGGTAAAAACAGTACTTAGAAACTAAAAGGTTGTTATATTAAATATTTACTATGTTACTTAGCCCATCTAATTCCCAGCTTTTCCCGGCCCGTTTTTACATTTTCCTGGTTAGGTTTTTGCAATCCAAGCAATCCCTCGCAATCCCGCAATCTCAAGTATACAATTTGCATATGTGCGGTTCCTTCAGAATATTGGCATTAATGGTCATGTCATTTAAACAGATATTTGTTTTAAAAATGATACTGCGAAGTGGTCCATCTGTTTTTATTTTGATTGAAAAGTGATTGCATGTGTTTGTGATCTGAAAATCAAGTGTTAAATGTAAATGTAAAATTACTTTTTGTATTGAATTTTCTTTTTTTTTTAAATAATTAATTATGTACAGAATTATATACAAAAATCTCAAACCAATCAAATAGAAAAAAAAATCAAAACTTTAGACTTCTTTAGGTATTAAAAAAAAATGGTGTGCGCCCGCTGGTTTTATATAAACCTTAGTAGGCTCAACCTTAACAAGGTCAAAAATATGTGATAAATATCTCAGAATTATGTGCTTCATGAAAATAGAGAAAAAAAAAATAATTATTTTTTAGCGGGCCCACATCATTTTTAAAATAATTAAAAAAGATTGTTTTTTTTATTTCATTTTTAAAATAATTAAAAAAGATTGTTTTTTTTTATTTTTATGGAGTACATAAAAGCACATAATTCTAAGATATTTTACGGACATTTTTAAGCCTTATTTAAGGTTGGGCCCGCTAAGTTTATATAAAGCTAGCGGGCCAACCTTTTTTTCTCAAAAACTAAAGAAAAAAATTGAATTTTGTGAGGTGGGCCCGCTAGGTTTATGAATTGAAAGAGACAAAAAGGATTCTAAGGACACCTAAGGTGGGATTCTACAATCGCAGTCAAATCGTGCTTCAAGAGTCTTGTCTTTTTTAGGGCAAGGAATAAAGACTTGGTATGGTAGAATCTGGCCTGTGAATAAAATTTTAAACATATATTGAGCAATCTCCTTTCCTTCTCCAAGACCTCCCTCTTTTTCTCTTGACAATTGAAGATGGCTGACACATCATAAAAAATTATTTTAAAAAAATTAGACAACTACATTTGCTACAACGATGATTTCCAAATTGTAAATAAAAATTAGAATTTTTATGTGGCCCATTTTGAAAAACGTGGTTTAAATAAAAAAATTATATATTTTTTTGGATAATAATTTATTCAGTGCATTAAATATTAAAAACAAAAAAATATATACATCACTTATATGTATTATACAACCTGCTGTTATGTGCAAAGCATGTAGATCAAAAACATCAAGAGATAAAACAAATTCAAGTTTAAAGTCTTCTATTCAAATGCTAGACTATTCAAAGCATTGTTTCAAAATAAAAACCTGTACATCGGATTCTGGAAATGAGTGAGTGTACATGAAATTTGAAATAAATATTTTTTTTTAAATAGTAGATTCTAGCAGGAGTTGCTCACAGTGTTTCAAGGTGACAGTTAAAGAGGAGTTAGCCAAAAATGTAACATAACTACACTCCAAAATAATATTCAAAAAAATCTTAATTAAAAATTCGAAGCAACCTGAACATTAAGTTTGTAAATTATTGAAAAAAAAACGCAATTGGACTTATAGTGGAACGAAAAGTTCAAGCAAGCAAAGCGAATCTTGCAATATCTTTATCGCAGCAGCATGGTAAGCCATTGAATGTTATAGTTAACGCAAAAAAAAAAACAAGTACGTCAAATATCACCAGACGATTTGTGTGAATTACAGAACCATTCTAGTATGTTAGTCGGACAGATACTTAAATTTTCCAAAAACCTCATGCTTGGGAAAAAATTGATGTACAGGAAGCTAGCAGCACAACTTGCGATTTTTTTTATTAGAACCTATATAACTAATTATAGCTAATTTAGTACTAATTTTGTTTGGCAAAAAAAATTTACAGCTTGCATTTTTTAAAAGTTATCGCATGCGCTTCTAGGTTCTGTGAGAAGTCAGCAGCGCATGCAATTACAGCCTAATTAAGAGAATTCAGAAAAAAAAAGATAGCTACATAATTAGAGCTAATTTAGTGCTCCATAGTTTCATATATTTTTTTTGTTTTAAATATATAATACGAAAATTATAGTACAAATATTATATTTAGAGAATCAATACGATTACTCAACACTATTACAACCAGGCAAAGTACTAAATTTATATTCCATAAAAAAAATGTAGAGCTCGTTTTTTTAAACAAAGAGTGTATGCATTGCTAACTTCTGCGGAAGCTAGCAGTGCAAGTGATTGTAAGCAAACCAAACATAATTTAACTCCAAAAACCACATGAATCACTATGACCGATTTAGTGCTACAGAATTATATCATTTTTACCAAAAAAAACTACTCCTCCAGAAAACTCTCTTATAGGCATTAGATTTTAAGTTTATCTCATTTAGTTATCCCACAATTTTTGATATCCAATTTATTAAATTAAAACTATAAGAACTATTTAAATATGTTAAGGTACTAAAATTTAGAGCTCGCTTTTTTTAAAATATAGAGCCTGCACAGCTAGCTTCTATGGTAGCTAGCAATTCAAATGATGATGGGTATACCATATACCAATCACATGAATCATTAGAACCCATTTAGTACTAGAGTTACATTACTTTTAACAAAAAAAAATTACTCTTCGGGAAAATTTCCCTATATCAGAATATAATATGTGTAGTATAATTTTCATATTATATATTTAGAAAAATATATAAATGAGACCAGGAAGCACTAAATTAGCCCTAATTATGTAGGTGTGTTTTGATTTCTGAATTCTCTTAATTAGGCTACAATCAAGGCTACATGCAAGCTCTAAGTTGGTGAAAGGAAACAAATTTTGGATCTTTTTAAAAATACCAGTTTTATCTTTTAGGGGTAACTTTAAGCGGTAAAAAGAGGGTTTTCCCCAACAGATTTTGCACATGTGAAGAAGCCAAAAAGTACATAAAATTTTGGGCCATTTCCTAAACACACTTTTTAGTTTTAAAGGGCCGGTTTTAAGGGTGGAAGAGACATCTTCTGCAACTGACTTTACTTCAATAGTTTGATCTGAGGACTCAAGATACCCTAAAACCTAAAAATCCATAAAAGAAAACTGGCTACTACTATTTAATTTTCGATCAAAACTTGATCAATCAAAACTTCAGTGTAATAAAAAAATTAATTTTTGTATTCAAACACATATTTTTAAAATAGGTCACATGAACTGATGAGTAATACTAAATTTTGTTTTTTTTTGTACCAAAAAATTCAATGGTTTATTATTTTTTTATTTTATTTTATATTTATTATTTATATTAGCTCTGATTGCAAGATATTATTTCAAACTATTTTATTGCATATCCTATAATCATATAATATTTTTAATCATATTGACAGATAGTTTTGCTTATAGTAAGTTTCCTAAAAATCCCGCAATCTAATCAATTAGTTGCAATCTCTCCACAATTTCATTGATTGCATTGAAATCCTAACAATCAGGCAAAAATCACAGAGATTGCAGCAATACATGTACAGATTTAGAAGAAGTTTTTTATTAAACACTACATTTTTGTAAACATATTTAAAACTTACTTATACAAAAAAAAACAAATCCAAAATAAAATTAAAAAATGTACAAAGGATTTTTTTTTAGTAGACCTAGAGCTTTAAGGTAGTTTTTAGGCAAAATATACAAAGAATTTTAAAAACTATTTTCAATACACAAGTTAATTCATTATTCAGTCGCAGCTTTCTTTAAATGAGGGAAGCGGTTTAGTAGGTGGTAGATTAGGTTAGTGTATACAAAAAAAATATATATTTAAAAGCAAGGGCAAATCCTCCATAAAAATGGAATTTGTTGTGTTTGTGTAACAATTAATGATAATTTTTTATTTTGATCTCCAGGTCATTTCATATCAAATCAACCAAAATAAAAATAGGTTTGGCAGATCCCCTCACTGATTTTTATAATTTTTGGTACAGTTATTCCACCCATGAAGAGGATCAAAAATCTTAAATTTAACATTTTTTGGACCAGTATTTTTTTTAACTTTTTAAAATAAAAAAACTACTCACACTAGAATAGGTCTCAAAAATACCTGTTGTTGTTTGTTGTTTTGTAAACCACTATACGCTTGTATTTGTTATTTGTTAGTTTGTCTCAGCCATGTCCCCTTGCCATTTTTTCATTTTATGATTTTAAATTTAATAATTCTTTTTAATATACCATCAATGAATCTTAGTATTAGTTACAACCTTACTATACTGTATAAATATGTAGAAAATATAGATTGTTAAAATACCTTTTAAAGAAAAAATCTGACTATATGTAATATTAGACTTTGACCAAAAGTCCATAATAATATAGAATGTCAATACATCCTTTTAACTTAAACTTATAATAAGTATAGGGTAGTTACAAATAATGAATTATTTTATTGACTTTTATATGTACTTCTATTGAGGTTTATTAATTTAGGATTTAGGTAAGTGAATTACTAATTTTTTGATTTGTCAATAAAACTATGTCTTCAGATAATAAAGCACAGTTTGATTTGATTAAAATAGAACCTTTGACATATATGAGGTGCTCAGCGATATACATGAAATTTTCTGGCTCGGATGTTTCTGTCTTACATTTTATTAACCATGTAATTCTATCTTGCTTTCTTTGGTTCGGCCGCTCGTCTATTGCTTTTTTGACTTCTGTCAGCAAAACTCCCTGCATAAATTATCATATATTCACGTTAGCAACATGCCGCAGACGCTACACTACATAGGTTAGTGTGATGTCTGAATGTTATACATGCTAAAGACGTGACCTTGATGAAAAAGCTCAACAATAGACTGCAGAGATTGGACTTTGTTATCTGTATTCAAGCGGAATTCTTTGCTTTTGTATAGATATGGATTAGGTAAGTTTTACCTGTAATTTGTATGGATATGGACAAGACATATACAAGAACTAAATAAAAAATTATTCTTACTCTTTACAAGTTATGAAAATGTATTTGGATTTACACCATCTAGAAACAATATATTATTCAAATTTTTACATTTAAGATTTGGGATAATTTTTGGGGGGGGTTCAAGTGAAACAAAAGATCTCATCTTTAAAACCCAAAAAAGAGTAGGGGTCAAACCATATCAAATCAACCAAAAAAAAGGCACTTTTCGTTTTGACCATCTCCGATTTTGATGATTTTTGGTACACTTATTCTTCTTATCCAAAAATTAAATTTTTTGGATAAGCGATTTTTGTTTTATTGATTTTTGAAAATAAAGAAATTGACCAATATTCCCTTGACAGGCACTTACAAAAATAGCAATATCTCAAAAACTATTGGTCCTTTAGAAGCGAGTTATAGCTTATTTTGAAGGTTTTTTTAAAGACCTTTTTAACGATGTGTATCACCATGTAACTTTTTGTTTTTATTTTTTTTTTAATTTTTTGAATATTTTTTTTTTTGAAGAATCTTGAAAACACCATTTTGAATTTTTTTCAAAAAAATACTATTTTTTTTTCAGTATTTTTTTAATATTTTTGGAAAATTTCAGGATGGAGAAGTTATTGGTTCTATTTTTTTAAAAATAATATAAAAAACCTTGCAGGAAAAAACCATACATTTTTTGATAAATACCTATATATTTACTCTTTATATCTAAAAACTTGTCAATTGCTCCCAGTCTTGTAAATAAGATACATAAAAGGTTTTTCCAAACTTGTTTATTCCTGCAAAATTTTGAGTATTTCTTCAATTGTCCTCCCCTCCACCCAAGATCTTTTCACCCACCTATTATACTGTTAAACATGTTAATTCCTACAAAATGTTTAGCTCCTCCCATTACTTTTTATTGTCCCTTACCCCTATTTGTATCATTTCTGGTTCAGACAGGAAAAGTTTTGACAATAATTGATTGCAAACCTGTGGTTTATGTGATAAATTGCTATTTTTTTATTTAAAACATTTATCGGAGTCGTGTGTTGTACTGAGAATTTAAAAAACTTTTTGAATGAAAAGTTCGAAGAAGCAATGATTGACAATGTGACTTTTAAGAAGTGGATATCTGTAGATAGATGCAATATGGAGACATTAATTAAACCAGCAGAGGACTTCATTGAAGAATTTTTAAACGACTTACACTCACATGCAAAAAGAATACTACAATGAGGTAAAAGACAATTTAAAAAAGGGGAAAGCACTAATCACATGCGACTTCGCTGAAAATTATTCATTTATTTTGCAGGATGAAATGCAGTCCTATCACTGGACAAATAGCCAGGCAACTCTACATCCTTTTGTAATATATTACAAAACTCATGAGGTAAAACTGGGTCATTTAAATTATATATTTATTTCAGACTGTTTGGTACACAACGCTGTAGCATTTCATCTTTTTTTTAAGCCACCTTATTCCTGAACTAAAGAGGCATTGATAATTTAGACAAAATTATCTATTTTTCAGATGGCATGCGATGGACTGGGAGGCACTGTAAAAAGGTTGGCTGCTAAAGCAAGTCTACAGAGACCATATAATAAACAGATTATGACCCCCGAAGATCTTTTTAAATTTGCAACAGAAAGCATTCCTGGTATAACATTTAAATATTGTTCATTAAATGACTACCAGCAACATGAAAAGTTTTTGGAAAAAAGATACCTGGAAGCACAATCGATACCTGGGACTCAAAAATTGCCTTCGATTATCCCCCTCAGTAATGAAAAAATTATTACAAAACCATTTTCACTAAGTAAAGAGGAAAATATTCAATGTCTTTTTGCAACCTGTGGTTTGTCAAACACAGAAATTGAAAACATCGACTCCGGTTTTGTAACCATAAACTATGACTGTCTTTGGTGGATGGGATGTATCATTGGCAAAAATATAGAAAGCGGGGAATTAAAAGTTAGTTTTTTACATCCTCATGGTCCCTCTCCGTCTTTTTACTTTCCAAAGCCAAAAGCTGATATATTGGTCATAGATCAAAATTCTCTTTTAAGACAGGTCAACCCAAATACTGCCACTGGTAGGACATATACGCTAACTGCAGAAGAAATGACAGATTCCTCAAATAGTTTAGAAAAAAAATTAGCAACCTAAATATTTTTTATTGTAAATTTTCTATTATTCTTACTTTTAATTTTTTTATTATACCCATATTAGGTAAATTAGCCCTGTATTAAATATCTTATTATTTTTTTAAAGTATGACTCCATTATTTCTCCATCCTAAAATTTTCCAAAAATGTTAAAAAAACATTGAAAAAAAAAGAAATATTTTTTTGAAAAAAATTAAAAAATGTTTTTTTGAGATTAAAAAAAAAATAAAAATTTTTTATTAAGAAAAAAAATATTAAACTAACTATATTGTGTCACACATCTTTAAAAAGGTCTTTAAAAACCCTTCAAAATGAGTTATCATTCGCTTCTATAGGATCAATAGTTTTTGAGATATTACTATTTTTGTAAGTGTCTGTCAAGGACATATTGGTCAATTTCTTGATTTTCAAAAATCAATAAAACAAAAACCGCTTATCCAAAAAATTTGATTTTTTGGATTTTTGAGTTTTTTGATAAGACGAATAAGTGTACCAAAAAATCATCAAAATTGGAGATGGTCAAAATTATTGCCTGGTTGACTTGATATGGTTTGACCCGTAGGTAGTACGCTTGCTCCTTGGTCTGAAATGTTCTGAATCATGCCGAACAAAATTTAAGGAGCTGAAAAAAAATTTAGAGTATTTTTGAGTGAAAGCTCCTACTACAACAGACATCTAAACTATCAATTACCCAAACACAGATTATCTTTGACAGAAAAGCTACCAACATATGCCTGTTTGAGATGCTTTAATAAACTACCTCAGAATATAAAAACAGAAAACAGTATGGTGGAATGCAGAAGGCATGAGGATTTTTTACATTATAAATTTTAAATGTTCTTTGTATTTTGATCTGTTATTTTAAAATAGTAATAAGTCTATAATTTTTAACACTTTATTTATTGACTCTATTGACAATTTATTTTTTTTTTTGATGAGAAAACTAACATCAATTCATTTAACCTACTTAAGTTTGATTAATAAGTTGTTATTGTTAACTTTTGATAGGTTCATCTGAATAAAGAAATTTTGAACTTGAATTTGATAAAAGGAACACAGAACATTGCACTAAAACTTAAAGTGTCTAATGTACGTTTAAAAAAAGTACCTATTTTTTAATTTTTTTCAAAAAATATTTTTTTTTCAATATTTTAGCAAGAGATTTACCAAATTTCAGAATGGAGAAATTATTGGTTCATACTGTTCATATAGTGAAAAAAATATTAAAAATTTAAAAACATACCACAACTCTTAAGTGTTTTATCTCAGTTTTATTTGATTAAAAAAACATGTTTTAGCACTTATATAGTCTTGTTTTGTCACATTTGCTTTGGCGTTCTTTTTAAACCAAAATACAATACAATTTTCCCTCTCCCATTTCAACCTCCCTCCTCCTCAACCAACCTAGAGACCCTCTATAAATTTGACAGTTGTTGTTTTACCAGAGGTGGGCAACTCATATTGCCCTCTCTTTCTAGTTTTTTCATTATTGCATGTAAAAGCGATTTTATAAAATGACATCTCAAATGCCTGCAATTTTTGACAACTGCCAAATCGAGTTTCTCACCTCTGGTAAAACAATAACCGTCAAAAACTGTATACAGGGCCTCTAGACCAACTTCGACTACAACTTTCCCCCTCCTTCCTCCACCTCCCTTACCCACCACAATTCTAGACTACTTGACAAAACCAAAAGTTTTGATATTTTAAATTTTTCTCAAGAAAAAACTTGTTGAAATTCCTGCTCAGGACACATCTCTAATTTGCTAGGCATGCCCCAGCCCCCTTATAAACCTCCATAACCCTAGCGAGCCCACCTCATAAAATCCAAATTTTAATAATTCCAGAATTATTTGCTAATTTCGTCCCCTTGCTAGCTTTATATATAAAGCTAGCAGGCCCAACCTTAAATAAAGGTTAAAAATATTCGCTAAATATCTCAGAATTATGTGCTTTTTCTATTTCCATGGAGCACATAAAAAGCACATAATTCTGAGATATTTAAGAGATATTGTCAACCTTGTTTAGGGTCGGGCCTGATCGGTTTATAGAAAGCTAGCAAGCCCACAACATTTTTTTTTTAAATAGCTAAAGAAGTTAAAAATTTTCATTCACATAATTCTGAGATCTTTAACGGATATTTTTAGCTTTTATTTAAGGTTGGGCTTGCTAGGTTTATATAAAGATAGCAAGCCAACCTTTTTTTTAAATTTTCTCAAAAACTCACAAGAGCACAAAAATTTTTAAAAGGGGACAAAATTATGTGCTTTTTCTATTTCTATGGAGCACATAAAAAGCACATAATTCTGGAATTCATAAAATTTGGATTTTGTGAGGTGGGCTCGCCAGGTTTATGGAGGTCATTATGGGAGACCTCATTCAAAAGGTATTTTCAAGACCTTTAGAATGAGCTAAATATCAATATTTTCGTGATATTCTTTTTTTCTTAGTGCATGTTGAGGAAAAATTGACTTTATTTTTGATTATTATTATATTATTATCTTTGATTATTTGGATTTCCCAAAATTAATAAAAGAAACTACTAGTCTAAAAAATCTGAATTTTATGTTTTCTGATCCTCTTTATAAGTAAAATAACTGGACTAAAAATGATCAAAATTGGAGAGGTGAGCTGCCAAACCTTTGGTTGATTTGACACCCTGTATTATAAATAAAATTAGTCATTGAGGCCATCATCATTTTGGATGAGTGGGTTGAAATCTAGAACATCCTAAAATTCCGCTAAAATGGGTTAGAATTTCCCACTCAAACAAGTACCCACATAAAATGTACAGCTTTGAACAAAAAATATGTAAATACTTAATACTAATAAAAATTAGAATATAACTCACTTTAACAAGAGCAAGGGTGTGGCATCTTTAAACACAATTTCTTGCCAATATCGTTTAACCTGTAAATGCTGTATCGCGTGAACAACTGCGGCATTGGCAAGCAACAGCGAATTGCCAAAAATCACGAAATTACACAAGTTAGCCGCATGGTAATTAGCACAGAGCAACGAAAAGCCACGAATCATGTAATACTATTTAACGCCGACGTGCCATGATTTTACAAATCAGTCGAGGAGGTATTCACTAGTGTGAAATTTGTGACGCGATTTCGCGTTTAACATATTTTTCCTATAATGCCACGCGATTTTGCAGACTCTTGTGGGATTTCGCAAGGATTTCGCGCGATTTCGCAAGGATTTCGCGCGATTCGCAAAGATTTCGCGTAATTTTGCAAGGATTTCGCAGCCAAAATGTGACGCGATTTCGCGGAGAGTTTATCCCCTCGAAATCAGTTGGGTAATCACAAAAAGTTGCCCTTCATTACCTTGGGTTTTACTTAGTATGACTTGAAATACTAACTGAACCAAAGAATTATGCAAAACTGGCAAGGAAAACATAAGTGAAGTGATTTCCACTGACACAACATATGCTTTGAAGTTACATTATAAGTTTTTGCATTAATTATCTTTGGGCAATTTAAAAAAGGATGTGTTGAGCACTGGCATAAAGCTCCTTGTTCTTAAACTTTTTCAATTTTTTTTGTTTCCCCATAATTTATGATTTTCTTATGAAATGAAATATTAAATTAAAAGACCAGGTCCTTGTGGTAGACTAGCTATTAGCAATACTTATATATTCTAATTCTTAAATCCAGTTTATACTTAAGGTATCTTTTTTATTAGGTATGTCTCAGTCTATTTCTCAAGATTTTCTTTAATACCTAACCAATAATTTTATAAGCTAATCTGGTTTCTCACATTACTTAGTAAAAAAAAAACAGTTTAAAAATATATTTTGTGATTGTACCTTTTGAGGATTTTTCCACATTCTTTTTATTTGGAATACATTTTTTCCCTCAAAATTAGTAAAAACCCACTAAAATGGGCAAAATTACATGTACATTCCAAAAGTTTCTTCATGTGGATTAGAGCTTTGCAAATCCATTAACATTTTAAGTGTTTGAAGTTTAGCTTCTTTGATTAGTTTTGGATTCAACTCTTTCACAGATTTTGCAATACTTCTAAAAAATAGATCAATATCATCTTCTTTACTCGAGTTTGATCCAGAATTTTGGTTATTAGTCTTCAATACCTGCTCCAAAACTTTTCTAATCACAATATATTGTTGTTGTTGGCAAGTACTCTGTGATAAATAAGGGCTTGCCTCTTCAAGTTGTGTATTTTTAGAATCAGAGGTTGACAAAAATTGGCACACCTTTTTTTGTTTGGAAGCAGAAACTTTAGGGTCAGGAGTCTTAAACACCTCTGGTGATGTTTCAGAACTAGAATTTAGCCCAGATTTTTTATTTGAAACATAGCCTAAAGTATTAATCACCAAAATATTATTTGGTTTATTAACTAAGTCAGATATTTCTTCTGGGCGTTCTTCTGAATTGTTTTTTTTTTTAGCTGAAGAATCAACATTTATCTCTAATATTTCTTCAGACTTCATATCAGAAACACAACCATTGGTGCCAGATACTAGTTTAGTTTCTAAGGTTTCTTCTATATCAGTTTCTTTCTTCATATCAGAAATACAATCATCAGAATTAGATACTCTCTCAGATTGCATATCAGAAGTGCCTGAATCAGACACTTTTTTATCTTTTAAATCTCTTTCTTTTTCAGCTACAGAGTCAATGATTAACTTTTCAGATTCTTTTTCAACCTTTTGTTTTTTAGTTAAGTAATTAGCATCTCCCTTTGAAAAATGTCTTTTTACACTAGTACTACTAACTAATTCACACTCAGATTCAATAATGAGTGACTTAACATAAACCTCAAAAGTTACAGTATCATCTTTAATGTAGCCATTGTTTGGATCAATGAGATAATTCCAAGATATAAATTCATGGTAACCAAAATTATTTTTATCAAATCCCAATAATCCCTCAAAGTTCCTAGAATAATTTTCAATATTGGGGATTACCGATATTATTTTAAGATCTATTTTAGCAACATATATCCAAATATTAGAATCTTTCTTGATGTTACATTGTAAGAAAAAGCCCACAGATTTTTGATCATTTAAAAAACTGCGCATGACCCTTATCTTCCACGGCAAGTTATCAACATAAAAAATTGGTGAATAAACTTCATCAATCACTTTGCTAAAGTTTTTAACAGTGTGACAAAAAGTTGCCTCTTTACAACTTTTATTTTCCTGTAAATTTTTTCTGAGATTTTTTCTCTGTGTCACTGATAAAAATGTTTTTATCATAATACCATCATAAGACAATAAATCTTCCTCTACCATATAGGCTTGGGGACTTCTCAAAGCATAACATGCAAGTAATTCTGATCCTTTTAATTTTATAAGTAGTTTTCTAAAAAATGTATTTTGATTTTCAGGTGATACAACTTTTTTAGCACAAGTATATGAACCATACTTTTTTACAAAACCTTTAATAAAGGATCCACCCTGGTCAAATGGAAAGTTAAAAGCACCAACATATGCATCAATTGAGATAGTGTCCTCTTTTAAAAACCCATTTTCAGGATTAAGAATTTGACTACAGGCAAAGGAACCAAGGTATGCCCATTCATAACTCCCAAAAAAAAAGAAGTTTTTGTTAATACTAGTACAATTGTTATCATCTTCTGGGGTAGCTGACACTAATTTAAATTTAGTAATACAGTTGCAAAACCTCTTTTCAGGTTTCTCTTGGATTTTGCAACGAAGAAAAAAGGCAAGAGTCTTTTGATTGCATTTTAAATGAGCCCAAACTACAAATTCAAAAGACAAGTTCTGCATATAAAAATGTGGATCAATATGTATAAGCTCTCCTTGGGATTTTTCATCTTTTATGTAAATATCATCATGTAAAAATCTGCTACAATTATAAATATTGAGTATCAAACTGCCTTCTGAAAAAACATTGGAAACAGCCTTCATCTCACATGGTAAATTCCTCCCTAAATTAGTTGTGGTATCTGTTTGCTTATCTATATTATGGTAGGTATTGCCTGAGCCAAGTTTCTCCATGTCTATACCTCTGCTCTAAGATAAAAAAAAAATGTAATAAGGAACCTCTTAGGTATTTATATCGGAAAATATGCAATTTTTGACAATATCACTGATAGAGGAAAGTTATTTTTACAGCCATTTATGCATATAACGACGAAAAATTCGGCGACGCTGCAAAATCGGCTTGCACGACGAAATAAGAAAACCACGAAAGAAACGGCGACGTTACAAAATCCGACGTACGTACAAAATCAGCTTGCCGACGAAATTCGTTATAAGAGAGAAGGAACGATAGGTAATTCTTCTATGAATAAGAACCGACCGGACCCGCGAACAATATTTACAGACTGTAGTATCAGTTTTTACCAAAATTTTATAAAACAATATTACCGAAATACGACCAGGATTAATGCCTTTTAGTTCTCTCGACCCGTAAAATTGTTAAAAAAGTGACAGCTTCGCGCACGGCAGTCTACGATTTTCCCTATAAGAACACAACTCGCTACGACAACCGTGAGGTACCGTTAGCGAAGCGACATGCACAAAGGACCACGAAAAAGAAAGTTTCAAAGCAGTCTTAAGGGGTTACAACCACATTCCTGTAAAAATCAATAGACAAAACACCAGAACTACAGCACTAATTTTGGCTCACTTACTTTAGTAAACGACGACAAAAGTGCACTTTTCCGACGGCGAGAATCTCTAGGTACGATTTTGCAAGAAAATACCTGGATTTGTACACTTTTTCCCAAAGAAATTAGCGAAATACGACGGCACTAAATAAAGAACGCCATCAGCAATCCGACGTTTCCTTGGCAAAACGTCAAAAGTGGATTGACCAAAATAGAAAGTTGCGCAGGCGCCATTGGGAATTATAAAATTTGGGTGGTGTCGGATGAGTTCGAATAGGGATTCTGTAATCCCGAGTCAAGCACGGAAGTTACTTTCGTGATTCGGGTATGAAAGCTTTCGGGTGCGTTCAGAATATTCATCTATTAGGGATTCCATAAATTGAATGAAAACTTAATGGAAAACACCACATTCTATACACCAATTAGTAACTAATCACGATTAAAGCCTAATCGAGGAATTTTTGAATTGGTGGATATGAGCATTAAAATTAACATTTTTTGTGGTTATCGTTATTTGTGCGATTACGCAGTAAGGGAAAAGAGGGAAGGCTAATCAAATAAGGATAACGATGGACTTTATTAGGGACATTTTGGACCATCTAAAATAATTAACATTTTTGTGCGGCTGAGCACTTGGCAAAAAGAGGGAAGGTAAATGAAATAGGCATAAAGACAAACTGTATTACACCCGGTTTCCACCTACGACTTTCTCGTGAGTGCTCAATCACGCGTCACATGATGTCAATATAAAATGTTATGACAGTCATGTGACGCGTGAGCGGGCACGCACAAAAAAGTCGTACGTGGGAACCGGGTGTAAGATGATCGGTGCATTTCTATAACCTTAAACTTGTATATGTTATTTTTATTTTGACAATGTTTTTGAAAAAATGCGAAAACATTTTGTAATTTGTGTTACCATCAGTGTTCAGAAGAAGAAATAAAGCACGCTATAATCAGATAAATGGATTCCATTCGATAGATGACAGCGCGTTATTTTTAACTGGCCAAAACCTCTTAAAAATAGGTAGTTTTTGGGCCAGCGAAAATAAGATCAAATTTGACAGTACTTAGGCTTATTTTTATTAAAAATAAGGATAACATTAAACACATTTTTAAGGGGTTTTGGGCAGTTAAAAATAACGCGCTGTCATATGTCGAATGGAATTCATTTAACTGATGATGAGCGTGCTTTATTTCTTTTTTTAAACACTGATAACACAAATCACAAAATGTTTTCGCATATTTTCAAAAAAATTGCCAAAATCAGAGTAACATATAAAAATTTAGGGTTAGAAATAAGCACAAAGGCAGTGTCTAATAAAGCTTGTCTTCACTGTCACAGAAAATGTTATTTTAGGAGGCCCAAAAAGTCCCTAATGTGTCTAATGTTATCTTTAATAAAAATAAGCATCGCTAATGTCAAAATTGATCTTATTTTCGCTGACCCAAAAACTCTCTAATAAATACTTTTGTGGTATTAGTAATTAAATATAAAATGCTCTATTTCTAACCTCTTGAAGTTACCTTTATTTACGGTAACGGTAACCATAAGAGTAACGAAATTTTCCGTTAAACTGCCTGAACAAAATCTCCCAAATAAAATCCGGCGTTATCCTTATTTGATTAGCCTCCCCTGTTTTCCCTTACTCCGCAGTCGCACAAATAACGATAACCACAAAAAATGTTATTTTAAGTGGTCCAAAATGTCCTTAATATTTATTCCAAATAGGAATAATGATTTTTGTGGTTATCTTTATCACAGACTAGAAAATAGTTGATTAATTCGTATTTTACTTCTAGTTTTTTTTTTATACTGTTTTATCCAAGTTTTTTGCAAAGTTAAAGGTAAACACAAAATATCTATGCACCTCGCGGGGATTCGAACCCGAGACCTTCCGTACGGAAGGCCGATACGCTGCCTACTGCGGCACGAAGACCGATATTTTTCTTTTCGTAAGAATAGATATTTATCATTAGAAACTTTGTGTAAATTCATGCCTCTGTAAATCCAATCTTTTACCCAACGTCTTTTTTTATTTTTTTTTTCTCTTAATTTTTTTCGCAATGTGCGCCAAAATAATAGTATTAACACACGCTTTTTTTACTGCCTTCATACCTGATGTTTTCTGCAAACACAAAAAAATAGATTACTATCCCCCAGATGCACCGTAAAAATATTTGTAGTAGTTTAGTTAATCCATGCTTCCTCTTTGTTCATTTATGTTCCCACATAGCAAAAAAATATTGGATGTATATATTGTCCTGGATATCACCCATATATTCACCTGACGTGCATAGGAGCTCCAAAAAAGATCCAATTTAGATCCAGAGGTACCCATTAGGTAACATCCACTGAATATACGTTATAATAGTATATTCTTTTCGTATCCATAATATATTGAGGGTATATATAAGATTTATATTACTGCACTATACTAATCCTTATAAAACTGGTGTATTCAATGAAGAATGTCCATTACAAATCTATGATCATATATATAAGGTATATACGTTTTGTATATCCCCTGAATATATTGTCATTTATATTACAACAATATACCCACTTAGCACAATAACAATAATAGGTCGCATCCTAAATTTACAAATATTAACGTGAGTAAAATTAACATCAGAAACACATGCTCTCACATAAATAAGCATTTTTTAGATGTACTTTAAAATGGTAGAAAATATCGTTTTTTATGTTATTTATATATCTAAAAAATATACGGTATCACGTAAAAAAGTGCTGTTTGTTAGTAAAAAACCCTAAAATGCCTAAATTTAATTTTTTAAAAATAAAAACGCCTTGGACAGCTAAAAATTTTTAACAACAATAGTTTCAAATTTTTAAAGGTTTTTTAATAATAAACAAACACTTCTTCCTCATTTTTTAATTTAAGCAGTTAATTGAATTACATTTCTTTAAATTTTATTTAGAAAATACAGAATTAAGCTTTCCATTAAAAAATTTAGTTTAAGTCAAAGAGAGCAAAGCAGTATATTAAGACTCGCAGGCACCATATTGCATTATTACCAGTACATATCCTCATGTTTAGCTCTATTCTTTTTGGTGGTTGATATCTGTCTCTATCTGCAGCATCCTTAATAAGTTTTCTATAACAATATTAAGCTTTGTATTCGTGGTGGTGCGTAAAGAAAGGGAATTTCTTCTTGCTGCAGCTACATCTGGAAATAAAATATTTTTATAAACAGATAATACGTGGAATATTCAATTTTGAATCAGTTTTTATGAGTTTTTGTTCAGTTTGCTGGTGGTACAAAGCAACATTTTACAATAAAAAAAAACTATAAAAATGCCATAGGCAAAAATTTTCTAAAAAATGTGTTTTTTTAATCTTATAAATACAATGCTCTAAAACAAAAATTTTAGAAAAAATTAAGTTTATAAACAAATATAAAACCAAAACATTTAAAAAAGTAATTTTTAACTTTAGTAACAAATATAAGTAAAGAAAAAAATTATACAAGTTCTCTAGACTCCATAAAAAATGATTATGCCAATTTCTGGCAAATTTATGCGTGAATATCCTGAGCACTTTTATATGGGACCTTACGGACATCATCGTTTTAGTTTTTAACAAATGTAATGTATAAAAAAAACTAAAAAGAACAGTCTATAAAAGGACACACACACAAAAAATCTTTTGTAGCGTCTCAATTTTGCTTTAAACTGAATTTAAAAAAAAAGTTCTCGACAGTTTATACTACTTACCCTGCAAAGTCTAGATGTTAAGATGGCCGCCAGGATTATTGTCTTTTTCCATGTAAAGGAACCCAAAATATAATTTTTGTTGTTTAAAAATTGAGAGGTATGGTAAAAACTACCCATATTTTCATCAAAAGTCCACCTGAAATAGAAATTTGGTGAATAACAGTTACTTAGTCTTAGTAGTCTTAATTTCACAAAATCCTTAAATTGTTGCTAATAGTAAAATAAAACTTTAATATTTTATACAGGGAATTTTCACAGATAATTCAAGAAAATGAATTATGTACTGCTAAAGTCACTTATTTATTTGGATAAAAAATAGAGAAAAAATAAAAATTACAACTTTGAAATAATAATCAATTAATAATAAATATTGTTCGTGGATCTCCATTTAGGTAGGTATTTCATTTCCTGAAACCTCGTCCAGATTTGGATTAGACTGAAATGTTTACCTAAATTATTTATGTTTATAAAATGTCCTGATTTTTGGTATGAAAAAAATGGCCAAGGTGCATTTTTTTCTAACTCCACCATTTATGAATTAAAAAAACTTTAATCGGCTTTATCTACTCACCCTGCAGTCCCCAAGAGATGTAAAGTTACCAAAGATGGTGGGAACAACCAACCAAATTTTCATCAAGTGTCTATCTGAAACAAAAAATAAAACCATACAACTTATATATTTGCTTTTAGAGGTCTAATAGGAAAGCAGAAAAATAAAAGTTTCAAAAGGATTCTTCTTTTACAATACACATAAATAAATAAAATAAAAATATAGGTAAATCACTTTAAACAGTGATTTATGAGGTGATTTATCAGATTTCTAATTTAATATTTGTTAAACACAAAAACCAGTTTCTTTACATTTTCACAAGAAAACCAACCAATGAAACCCCAGCAAACCCAACTCAACTCTAAAAAAGGTTGTTTTCGCTCTAGATATAACCGTCGTAACTTTAGACACTGTGAAACAAAAATGCAAAATACACTGCCTCCCATATAGGTCAATGTTTCTTTTAATTTTACAGTATAAACGTAGATTTAGATAACACAACACCTGCTGTTTCTGATTGACATTGACCCTTCTCTGTCCCTTTTTTCCGCAGCGCGTCAACGTTGAAAAGCAACATATATCGTCAAGTTGAAATTCAGCCATATATATAGATGCATTTATTTCATCTGATGCCACCATTTTGAGCCCACACGAATAAAACAACTTCAATCGCGTTTATCTACTTATAGTCAGTGGCGTTAGCCTAAAAATATTTCAGTGCCGGACACCAGCACCAAATTTGGCACACGCTTTCTAGAGATAATAGGGCTTAAAAATTGCCGGGAGACAATCTCTCGCATCTCCGGATCATCCTTTGATGACGTCATCAAAATGGCGAACCAAATTTTTAGCATGAAATTGAATTATCACTTGTAACTTTATTAATATTTAACCGATTTTAAGTTTTAATAGCTTATTTTAAAGCTTGAATAATTTGCTAAAAAAACTATATTCAAATTGAAATAAATAAATGAAAAATGACGGCTTTATTCTAAACAAATTTAAACGTTAAAACAACAAAACAAAAAAATTGTTTATTACGTACGTTATACTACTCTTAATTTAACTATTTTTTGCCCCCCTCCCCCATCGATACATCCTTCCCCCTCGCCTTGTCTCTGAAATGTTACAATTTGTTTTCATAAGCAAAAAAATAAAACTTTTTTTTTGAAGAAACAAAATGTAGCTAATAAAATAAATATTTTTTAAATATTTATTTTTTCTACCCTCCCCTTACTTAAGTCTTTTTTTTTTTGTTCCTGTCCACCCCTCAAGCCTACATACATCTAAAAATTTATTAAAAAAAATGACTTCGGAAGATACATTTCTTAAGCTAAAAATAACTTTTGCGAAAACATATTGGTTAAACAATAAAAATAAATCTAAGATAAATATTAAAGTAATACCTTAACACTAATTTTATTACTAAAAAATAGTCACTATATGTACAATATTCCCAAACAAAAGAAAACTTCGCGGGTACATGACATTTACAGAGCATTGTCCAGCCCTCAAAGTTCCTCTAAATCCTCCTAAAAAATGAATAAAAATGTTCCTAAAAATAACTTGGGAGGATACATTTTTAAACTAAAAATAACTTAAAATTAACTTAACTTCGTTATAACTTATAATTAAAAATAGTAACTAATAATAATATGAAAGGGGGCTGTGGAACTGTGTAAATAACTCTCTTGCATATATTCGCTCAGAACAGATCCATAGGTAGTGTTAAAAGATTTTTCTTCAAAATCTTCCTGAACTATTTTTCGTTTTGCACTTCGCACCTTGTTTAGGAATCGTCGATAACAGATTTTATGATATTTGGCTTCCAAAGCTAGTAAATCGGTGTTGCCTGTTAACTTTGTTAAAAGTTTATCATCCTGTATAATTAATGCGTTTTCAAATATCGCTGGACCTATATAAAGGGTTGAAGCTGAAACAAGTTTTTCTTCAGAGGTTTGACCTCCCTTCTCGTTACAAAAAATGCAATATTCATTAACACTGGATTTAGGAAGATGCGATCTGGTGAAAGTGACTATCTGCTTTTCATCATAATTATTATCTAATGGAATATTTTTCTGTAAAAGTCTTTTAATCTTCTGAATGTTATACCTTGTTCGACATGCTTTGTGATATTTTGCATTATTTTCAGTAAGGGCCTGAGCAAGATTGGAAATCCTTAAATGGCAGGGTATTGTTTCCAATTTTGCAAAATCTTCTAAATTTGCTATTAATGAAGCATATCCTCGTTCTGTAGGTGACGTTAGTGGCTCCTTCGATGAAATTTGGCAAATTGCGCACAGATTCCAGTCAATTTATATCTGGGAAGTAAGGCTTCCTTCGCAAACTTTATGTGGCCTTTTGCTAGCCATTATCTTCTTTCAATCATTTTAACAAACAATAAATATGTTAAATAAGAAATATTTTTCGGCAATGCTTTAATTCTTAATCTAATAGATATTAAAACATTCCAATTTAAGCAAATATTTCTTGTTTAACATACACTCACAGCTGAAAAAAAAAACAAGCAATTGCAGACAGTGGAAACATAGAATTTTGGTGACGATAAAAGAACAATAAATTTCCCGTAACCAAAAATAGAGTTCCAATACCATCTGTAAAAGCTTGTACATATTAATATATATTATGATGAGGTTGATGTTTCGGTCAAGTCAGGTCTAGTCAATGTCTTCCGAAAATTTTGTATAGATCTTAAGTTTCAGGCGATTTCGAACATTTTTTTTCCGTAGTTTGTAGGCAAGTTAGTTAAGTCCGATGGGCAGATTAGGTCAGCTTAGGACCCATATTTTTGAACGTGAAAGTGACTTTTCTCTTTGTCGTAATATTCAATAATAAACAAAGACAAAAGTCACTTTCACGCTCACCTCACGGGATCCCAATAATTCGGGCCTAGGTCAGGTCAGTTTTTGACAAAACACTGGTAAATCATTTGTTGTCAATTTTTGGGAGAAGTCAAAGGAATTTTGGGGGCTCGAGGGGATAAAAAGGGTCAGGGCGGGCTGAGAAAATTTATTAGAGGGAAGGAGTGGGGACAGTGGAAAAAGGGTAGGATTTTTTTTTTAGTTTTCTAAAATTATTAAAAAACATCTGTATGTAAATCAAGATGGCCGACGTAGATGGTTCTGTGTCAGAAACTCAAATTAAATATTGTGCTAGTTGCAACAGAACAGCTAAGGCTGACATAATTTGCGTAAAATGTAGTAGTGTGTATCATGCAGCATGTAGTGTTCGCATAAAAAATGTGAAAATTGTGGGGTATAATAGATTATTATGCGCAAAATGTGTAGAGGTTGATTCATCTCTACAGGTGTCCATTCAACAGAAGTTAGACATTTTGGCTAGGGAAAATCAAATTCTACAAACTTTGGTAAAAGAGCTGACTGAAAAAAACGACTTACTTACTTACTTACAAATCATAACAAACATCCTAACCTTACTTTTTCATTTGAGATTTCCGATAAAAATAAAAATAATCCTAACTCTAATGGTAATCCCCATAATTTCAGCCTTAGCCAGGTTGCTACCTCCATAAATAATGATGTGGTCAACAATCAAAAACTTGATCAAAACAAGGTACAGCAATAAAAAAGAAATGGTTCTATGTAGGTAGAGTGGCTAACTCCACATCTGCTGATATAGTGAAGGATTATATTGTGAATAAAACTGGCATAACAGATAATGGCAACATCATAGTAAGATTGTTAAAGACAGGTGATTTTGGATCATCATTTAAGGTTGGTATTGATTCTCTGCATGAGGAGCAACTTATGCATCCGGAATTTTGGCCCAAAAATGTAATTGTAAGATATTTTAATTTTGTGGTAAAAAAAAAACCATCTAATGACAACAATAACATAGGAACTTTTCAAGCCCCAGAACAAAATAAGGAGCTGTGAGTTGAATAGTGAAATAACTTTGTATTATCAAAATGTGTGTAGCATAAAAAATAAAAAAATTGCAGTACAGCAAACGGCAATTATTGATCAATATGATATATTATTGTTTACCGAGATTTGGATGGATGAATCAATCAGTGATGCAATGTTTGGTTTTCATAACTATAATGTATACAAATGTAACCGCTCTATATTGACTAGCGAATGTGAACGTGGTGGTGGTGTCTTGGTCGCAATAAAAAAATGTTATAATTCAGTGGTTTTATCGGCAGATCAATCACTGGAAAACTTATTTGTAGTAGTTATAGTTAATAAGATTTCAATTCTCATTGGTGTGTATTTATCGCCCAGTACACCATGTGAAAAATATGAACAATATTGTTTATCTGTGGAAAGCATTTTAGAAAACAAAAAATTTAATAGAGTTTTGCTTTTTGGTGATTTTAACTTACCCAGAGTTTTTTGGACCAATAAAGAATATGGCTGTGAAGTGAGTGGTCAGTTAACTTCCAAGGTGGATTATATCTCATTATTTTTCATTTTTAAACTTTTTCGAACATAATAATATAGCAAACATTTATGGCAATACGCTAGATTTGATTTTTAGCAACATGAATGATGTTATTGTTCACTCAGTAGGAGAGCCTTTCATAAAATTGGATCTTAAGCATCCAGCTTTGGAGGTAATTTTTGAGACTAAAACTAATATCTGCCCTCTTTCCTTTGATTACTACTATTACAACTATAAATATGCTGATTGTAATGCAATAAATAGATTCTTAGGTGGCTGCGACTAGGATAAACTGTCCAGTCTTGATTTGAATGCAATGGTCGATTTATTTTATGTATACCTGCAGCAAGCAATAGATCTTTTTGTACCAGTTTTTAGGGCAAAAAACTCCAATTTTCCAAGCTGGATGCCTAGAGACCTAAAAAACTCAATCGTTTTTAAAAAGGTATTACACAAAAGTTATAAAAATACTGGTTTAAGTGATGACTACAATAGGTTTGCTATTGCTCGGCGAGAATGTAAGAATCTATATAATAAATCTAGGTCTGATTATATAAAAAATGTAGAATCATCAATTGAAAGTAATCCAAACGAATTTTGGAAGTTTGCAAAAAGTAAAAATAATACAAATTCTTTGCCAAATAGCATGATGTATGAAAATCATCTTGCGTCTAACACAAAAGATATAGTTAACTTATTTGCCACCTTTTTTGGGCAAGTCTATATCTCGGATGAAAATGAAAATCTAAAATTTCAACCATTAAATATCAAGTCTGATCTTAATTTGGGTTACTTGGAAATTATTCTAATGGATGTATTTTGCACCATTGAAAAATTAAAATCATCATTAGGTAAGGGTCCAGATGGCATTCCAAGAGATCTTATATTCAACTGCAGATTTATTCTTTCTCCAATTTTGTATGAAATATACTCAAAATCTTTAAGCTCTGGAATATTTTCAAAGAAGTGGAAAGTCATTTTTGTCACTCCTATTTTTAAGAGTGGGGATAGAACTAGAATAGACAACTACCGAGCGATTTCAAAAATAAGTAAGTAAAATAAGAACATGGCTTCCTTAGTGGAAGATCCACCATTAGTAATTTGCTGGAATATACAGAATATATATCAAGGGCTTTGGAGGGTCGGTGTCAGGTCGATGCAATCTACACAGACTTTTCAAAGGCCTTTGATAGAGTTAACCATAAAATTATTTTTCATAAAATGTCGCAGTATGGCTTTTTTGGTTCTTTTCTTCAGTGGTTAGAAAGTCACCTCTCAGGAAGATACCAAATAGTGGCTATCAATAACTGTCAATCTTTTCCTATAAAAGTTTATTCTGGAGTGCCACAAGGAGGACACCTTTCCCCATTACTTTTTAATTTATTCATTAATGATTTATCGCAATGCATTGAGAATGTCTTTTTTCTGCTTTTTGCAGACGACCTTAAATTGTCTTTTAAAATTATAGATATTTCAGATTGTCTTAAAATTCAGCAAGACCTTGATCGATTTAGTTTATGGTGTTCTGATAATTGTCTACATCTCAACACAAATAAGTGCAATATAATGCGATTTTTAAGGTTGCACAATCCTATAATATTTAATTACTCAATTAATAATACAGATCTCTTAAGTGTAGATCAAATTAAAGACCTAGGGGTCATATTTGATCAGAAAATTGATTTTAGTTTGCATATTGAAAAAAGCTACAATAAATGTCTAAGATTGTTAGGATTTTTGTCACACACTTTAGAAGAAGTCAGCAACATTTATTGTTTTAAATTATTATATTGTTCTCTGGTACGTTCAATAGGGGAATATGCCACTCCAGTCTGGAATCCACATTATTATAAATATAAAAATTTACTTGAAAAAATCCAGCGCAGATTTTTGAGGACAATAAATTATAAAATGAAAATTCCAAAAGAACAAATTGACTATAACTCTCTTCAAAAATTATTAAATATTGACTCTACTTAATAATAATGTTGATAGTCCCAGATTATTGGAGCTTGTATCCTTGGATGTGCCTCAAAGAACAACTAGACATTTTTCTTTGTTTTACATTGAATTTCACAGAACTGTTTATGGTATGAATTCCTCTATAAATAGAATGGCTTCTTCTGTGAATAAGTTAGACTTTGATATTTTTAATTTTTCACTCAGTCAATTTAATCGTCTCGTAAAACAATTCTGTAGTTCTAACAGATAGATAGGCAAAGTTGTTATTGTTAATCTTATATTTCTATATATTTTATATTTGTTAATTTTGTAAATGGCATGTCTGTTTAAATAAATAAATAAAATAAAAATAAAATAATAAATCCCAAAAAAATCAGAGAGAGGGACAAACAATAATTAAAATTAAAAAGCTGTTTTATACTTAATATTTAATATATTTTTTTTGGTTTTGTTTTTTACACAATTTGTTGACAATAAAGCTGTCAGTTTTTACTAATTACCACAATTTTAAGAGATGCGTTAAAACTACCCCCCCCCCTACAAAAAAATTAATATAAGGTTTTTTTTATTAAATTATTCAAGCTTTAAAATGAGCTATAAAAACTTAAAATCGGTTAAAAAATAACAATTTCCTAAAAATTTTGTCCGCCATTTTGATGACGTCATCAAAGGATTATCCGGACATGCCAGGGATTGTCTCCTGGCAATTTTTGAAGCTTTATTATGTGTAGAAGCTGTGTGCCAAATTTGGTGCTGGTGTCCAGCACTGAAAATATTTTGATGCTTTTTAAGGTCAACGCCATCGACTATTACCTGCAACAACTGGATGTAAGATAGCAATTTTCAGGGGATAGTCCATTGTAGTTTAATCCAACCGATAATAAAAAATATTGTTTTTTGCTACGAAACTTTAGAAAACGGCACAAATTCACTGCACTTAAATCGATAAACCAGCGAAACAAGCTTAGTTCCGTATTTGCAAGAGGATTTATTAATCTCGTATCTGATTGGTTAAATTGAAACCACGTGGTACACGCGCTAACGAATCAAAATGCGTAGAGGAACACCGAACTCGTAGGGTCGTATATACCGCTAAGTGGTTTTTATTTAAGGCTTCCTCACTAAAGGAATCCTTTAATACATTTCATCAATTTAGTGGTTTTTGATTCACTGAGATAAGAAAATATATATAAGACTAGGGACCATGTGCACCGACTAGTTAAGTGGCCACTCGGAGAGAATGTGATTCGCCAAATTTTGGCAAGATGGTAAGTCACAATCTAACCCGCGTAAAAAATATGTTAACTACGATTTTTTAAAGATATATAAAACAAGGAGGATCTGGGTTAAGTACATTTTAAAAAAAGCATTAAAAAAAAGCAGAAAAATGTTGTAATCTCTAATGCTAAAAAATGTAGTTATATAATTATATATTATAACAATGATATATTTAACAAAGTATTTCATTCCACAAAACAAATATTTGGGCATATTTATTGTGCAAATATTCAAATGATATTGGGCTAGGATATGTCTGCCTTAAATTCAAAAAACAGATAAACAGAATATACTCAAACGGATACACACTGAATATTGGGAAAATATTCATATTTTTTATATAATTTCTTGACCTAAATTTTATGTAAAAAGTATGTAGCATTTTAAATGCAAAGGAATATATTAAAAACCTTTTTTAGAGAATATTACGTGATAATTATAAAATTTATATATTTAGTTTATATTAAAAAACAAATATTTGGGTAGTATTTTATTTTAAAATATTAACTGATATTCGGTTAAAAAGTATAAGGCTTATATACAAAAAAAACATATATTTAGGATGTACGTTAGCGCAATATCCAAGGCTTGCTATGTGGGTTAGCCAATCGCGATTAAGTGCCTACGGTGCATTTAGGGGTATATGATACAAGCTCTAACGGGACATATATCTTTTAGGACATACCCAACTAGCAATTTTTAGTTGTGCAAGTTGTAAAAATTAGAATTGCACTAATTTTAAACGTTGTTTTACAGATAAAGAATAGTTATCATGGCGACGGTCGACAACGTCGACTATTATACGACGCCTAAACGTTTATCACAACTTCAGTCGCCATCACAACTATTTATGACCGTCTATTGTACTAACAGTAATTCCTTAGTTGTGAAGGCGCCGACTACAAACCGGTGTGTGCTAAACCAAAAATTGATCAATTTACTCCACGTTTTCTGGCCGGTTTGTTGGAGACGCGGGCGCGCCTGTTTTCATCTAACCAATTTTTCTCTTCTGTTTGCAACAAGCCAATTTTGGAGCACTGCTGTCTGTCATACAAACGTCAATTAATTCAGTAAAAAAGTTTCTATTAGTTTTCTTTGAACATTTTGCACTATGAAAAGGAACAAATGGTATAAATATTCTTCGATATTTTGACATGTGACAGCTGTCATTGAAGATGATTCCCCAGTGTGTCGGAAAAAAAGAGGAAGGTCCTGTGTAAACAACAAGGACGGAAATTAAGTGAGCAGCAGAAAGCCAAACTGTGGAGCAATTTCGATTGGGTAAAAATTGAGGCGTGTTCGCGTCTTTTAGTTAGGGGATCCGTTCAAAACAAAGTTAAGTAGTTAAAGCAGTCGAGACACAGGACTCCTTTGGTTGTCATAGAAACTAATAAGTGCCGCCATGATTGATTGTTAAAAACATTGTATGCTAATTTGTAAACAAACATTAAAAATATTTTTTTTGCTTTTTTCTACAATAAACTAAGATCTTTTTGCATATAAAAATCCGTATTTTGTTCTTAGGAATCCTAAGCAACATCTTTTAAAGGATTTTCGAAGCGATTTTTTTTTTAATTTCATAAAATCATCTTAATCGAGGGCGCGCTTGTTTTTTAGAGCTACGAACTGTACATTTGACAGTAAACTACCGTCTGTTTATATATTTTGGCATATATGACATGAATGTCATTTTATTTTAATAATATAATAGTGTATTTATCATTTTACGTAATGAATAATATTTTGAACAAATAATTGTACTCCAAAACCCATTGAACTATTACTTCAACTGTAGTCGCGATCGCGACGTTGACTCAACCAAAAAATCATCCACCAAATTGGTGCAAAAGTGGGTGGTGTTTTAGTAAAAGTAAACGTTGCGACGCAACGTTGGCACGCGGTGCACAACGTTGAGACGTCGACAAATTGCTAGTTGGGTACACAAAGCGAATAGGGAAAACGGACGACATATGTCGGTACCATCGACGTACTAACTATAGACCGGGCAATTCATTCATAAATTACTATTTGTTTTGACCCCAACACCTCCAACATAACCAGACAAAGAAAGAGAGATTTTCAAGCTATCTGTGGCAACACCGCCAGAGACCGCGGGCGCGCTTGAAAACATATATGTAGTGTTGTTGCAGCGTATAGCAGTGGCGGCGAATATGACCTAATATGAATTTATTTTTTAGTCCAAACATTATTTGTTTTAAAAAAAAATTTACTATTATTATTTTAATTATTTGTTTTTATTCGATTTAGCAATAATACTTAATATCTTACCGCAATTTTTTTTACCATAAATGCATGAGGTTTTGATGTTAAGAAAAAAGTGCCACACTATAATCGTTCAAGTGTCGCAAAATGTGTATAGTAATAATTTTTAAAAACTAAGAAAATAATGTAAAAATTAGGCTAACTTGATTGGGAGAGTTATTATCGCTACTAAATCGTAAATTATGCCTCCTTAATTTCGTTAAAATTTTGTTTAAATTTAAAAATATAAACATATCTGGAGACCATATAAAGCATATATTATATATATATACCTATGGGCCAAGTGGCATTTTTTATTTTTTTACAATTCTGTGAGGCATAAAAAAGACACTTAGGCACAGGGTATAAAATATATTTACTATTTTTAGGGCCATAGATTTTCGTATTTATAAAAAATACTAAAAAGAACAAACACGTCGTTTTCAATCTATTTTTGAATTTTTGCAAATCAAGTCTTTTTATTTCCTTAATTTTTTTTACTTTTCAATTAAGGAACTAAAATGCTATCGCACAAATTTTAAATATGTATTAGTATAAAAAATATTCACTTTACTTTTTAAATATTTCTTTATTGAAAATATTAATAAATTTTAACCAAGGTCGTAGATAGGGGTAGAAAATACGCTACGGTATTTTTCCAAAACTTTGATCTTCTTTCTTTTATCGGCGAGATTATCTTTCATCATTTTCAAATTTTTTCGCCTCTGCTGGTGTTGACAAATCGCTGCATCCCAAGTCTCCAGGATATTTTCTCTTTCTGAAATAAAAGATATTACCAGCTAATTTAAATTAATAAGTATTTTAGTACAGCACACCAGCGAAAATTTTTAAAAGACTGATGTATTATAATTTTCATATTTAGAGTAAACTACTTTAAAAATATAAAAAATCTGATTACACCTTTTAAAAAAATTTCACAAAAAATAGCAGGTATTTTTTTTTAAATAAAAACTTCAAGATTTTTCTGACGAGCAATCACAACAGGGTGTTGAATATAATGTATGTCCTAAAAGTTTTAGCATAAAATTCATGGGCTTTAATTTTAACTAAAAGAAAATAATATCAAGTTGCCTTTGGCCCTGAGCCTCCAGTTGAGGGCCCCAAATTTTTTTTATCATGCGCGGAAAGTCCGTAAAAAATGCATTTTTAGCTTTTTTTAAAACCTCGTCCCTAAAGCCGCTAGAAGCACCGTTCCATTTAAAGAATCCAACCTGTATATGATTTGATTTTAGCAACCAATTTAGAACTGAGACTAGACCCTAATAAAATAATTTAAATGGCATTTCAGTTTACTTTTTTTACAATTTTTACATTTTATAACATGATTTTATCAAATCTAAAATTGACGCAAGATCGCATCAGTAGATAGCTAACTCAACCCAGTTTTTATTTTAATTTTGCAATTTTTCTTAAAATACATACATACATGTAATTTTGTAACTCTTGGGAGTGTAAAGGTCGAATGAGAGGGGGGAAGGTTGTTTTTGCTACGTTATTTTTGAACAAAATTGAGTCTAGACAGTGAAAAAGTCATTTCAACTTCTTGAAGGTGAAATGAGGGAGAGGGTTCACTAATTAAAGACTTTATTTTATGTAAACTTTGTGAATTTTCGTGCCTATGATCATCAACGAAGGCATATATAATTAAAATTTATTATCAAATTTTGGAAAATAAAAAAACATTATATTATTAAGTTTTTAAATATATATATATATTTTTAATTTTTGTAAATTATATGTTTCATAAAAAAAAAAGCTTTTGCATACATTTATCATCAAAATTATAAAAAAATTGTCATAAAATCATAAAAAAATTGTTTTTTTTTCCAAGTAGCCACATTTTTATTGTGTATTTACTTACATTGCCTTTGATTCTAGTTGTTTTGAAATTTCTGTAGGTCCTGCAGTTTCTTCCCAACTTAAATCCTTAGTTCATTGCTTGAAATTTTTCATCCTCTCTGGAAATATAATATTGAAACTAAAATAAACCTAGATATATTATATATATACCTTTTTTTTTAAGTATCAAATAATTATTACAAAAAAGCAAACAAGTTGTGCAAACAGCTCATACCTTTTTGTGGGGGGCTGCTGTCGGACCCATCAAGTAAACTCCGAAAATTGGTTTTCAAATCTTTTTGAAAGTAAAAAGTACTTCCTGAGGTGGTGGAATCAGACGGTACATCTGAACTGTAAAATAAAATTAACAAGATAAGAATTTGGTATACAAATACAGGGTGTCCCAATATGCGACCCACTTTATTGGACCTATATGCATTTTTTGACAAATTTTTGGAGTTGGAGCTGGTATACCCATGTATTAGAGAACATTTAACAAAAACGCGACTTTACAGATCTTAAATTATATATCAATAAGCATGTCATTTAAGTTATATTAAAAAAAAACAATTTAAAAAAGGAATCCTTTGTATTAATCATAAAGTAGTAAAGCCTATTCATAAAGAAAAACAAAAACTTATCTTTTCTATTTTTATAAATTACAAAACACCTATTTTATTCAAAAATTATTATTTTTGTGAATTCTAATAGGAAAAAATCAAAAATATGTTTTTTCATGAGGAGGCCACTTTGCTTTTGTCACAAGCTCCCTAAATATACAAAATACTTGACTACTGAAAAATATTGGTTCTTGATGCTCGCTTACTTACCTCTCTGTTTCGAATATGTCATGACTTAATTTTGGAAAGCTTCCCAGCTTAAGTTAATTTATTCCATCCTTTCTAGTTAAAATGTCTTCAAAATTATAATGATTAGAACACAATACTAATTGTTTTGATAGCGGCAGATTTTCTTCAGCCCCAAGTTTTCTGGAAATCTAAAAAAAATTAATACAAAGCTCTATTACATACATGTATATACCTATAGCTAAGGAATCGAGGAAAAAAATACAACAAAAAAACCAAATAACGCCCCGGAAAAAAAACCCCAAGAAAAAAATATTATAACTAAACCAAACCCAATCCAACTCAAGGTAGAACCACCCAACCCGAAATATAATTTTTTGATTTTCACGTATTTTTGAATATATAACAACCAATTGTTTCTGAGGTTTTTTGCGGGATTTTTTCCATTAAGAATGTCGCTTTTCTTTTTGGTATTGCACAGGTAAAAAGCAGTATCTTTATCATTTATTTTACACTAGATTTTATGGCTTGAAACTCTTAAAAATCATATTGTAACCACAGTGTAATATAATTTACGACAGAACAAAGAGCAAAAAGGTGGCAATTGTTCCCCTTTTAAAACAAAGTTATGATTGTTTTCCACAAACCAAAACTACACTTTTTTGCACTCGACGCGCGTTTCGCTAACAACGTTAGCATCATCAGGCGACGACAAACAATCATTCTGTATCGTCTCCTAATGATGCTAACGTTGTTAGCGAAACGCGCGTCGAGTGCAAAAAAGTGTAGTTTTGGTTTGTGGAAAACAATCATAACTTTGTTTTAGTGCAACCAAAGGTTCCCAATTCCCAACATCGTTCCCCTTATAGTTCTAGAGCAATAAAAATTATACTACTCTGGCATGTATTCTCACACCTCTTCCCTTTTCTACCCACCATCAGGGTCAGATGTTTTATTTAAGTTTATTTACTTACAAATGATTGATGGAATTTACTGGGGGTTTTTCAATTTTTTTTTTATTTCAGAGCAGGTAGAGGAATTAAGGCCTATTGTTTTGATTTTCGTCACATTTTTACATATTCTTATACTTTTTAAATTTTCACCTGCAGTACTATTTTTTGTGATCTCATATGTTATTTTCCCAGAAAATTGTAGGTAACTGTTGAATAAAAAAAATATATTTTAGTTTTTTCATTACTTTACCATTGGTGTCATGTCGAAAAAATTAAAATTTCTGATTTATACCTCTTATTGATATATACTTTCGCCATTCAAGATCAGTTTTTTTGGCCATAACTTAAGATCCATTTACCGATAAGCATAAATTTAGTACTAATTCTGTATGTCTGTGTCTTATTTTGATAAGGAAGGAAAGAGACAGACATACAGAGTTAGCACCAAATTCATGCTTATGAATTGGATAAACCTAAACCTATTTTGGGTTGGTTTTAACTTAAGTTGGGTTTGGGTTAGTTATAACAATTTTTTCTTGGAAGTTTTGTTTTGGGATTTTTTTTTCCGGGGGTTTTTTCTCGAGGGTTTTTATTCTTAGATTTTGTTTTTACGGTTTCGCGACTCTTACAGAAGATTAATTCTGGATACGACTGTCATAAATTTAGACAGACACTGCCTTTTTTATCTTTTCTATTCGCCATCGTACCTAAATAGTTTTTGTTTATGGATGGCGTCTAACAAAAATGATAAAAATCAACTCAACTGGCAATAGAATAAGATAATGGTAGTCGTATATATTAAGCTTTACATGATATCCTAAATTTTCATGACTGCAGATTTGAAATGGGTACCTACACCTGCCAATTGCACCGGTTATGACAAGCTGGCAGGAGCGTTTCAACCTATAAATTGGACCTATACTTGCTTAAAAATATGCTTAAAAAGAAGTTCAGAAAACAATTTCAATTAAATTATTTGATTCTACGGCACTGTTTATCAAAATAACGCTTTCTACAAACTTACCTGTGAAACGAAACATCACTGTTCACATCGTCTAGTTTTTTGCATAAAATGTATACACGCAACATTTAAATGTTTTAAAAATTTCAAAAAAAAGCACAAAAAACTAACAAAAGTGCTTTAAAATATTCAAAATATTTATTTTAATTGTCAGCAACATTGTATCAAAAGTTTACGCCCTACTAGTTCTGGCTAATAGGAAGGCAGTTTAAGAATGGGAATTTTTACAAATCATGTGACTGTCGTTCCCCAGGCGCCACGCGTTAACTGAAGAAAAATCAGTAAAAATTATTTACGAAGGAAGATCTGAAATTATAGTGGTAAACTAATACCTAATAATTATCTATATACTTTACGTCGATGCTAATAATTAAAACTGTCTTTTAGTTCAAAACAGTACCCATGGTATTCCGTTATATAACCGTGAAAATTTAAAATACTGTATATGTATACCTTATTTCCTATGGATTAAATACATGTAGGTAAGTAGTTCGATTTTTTTAAATAAATTGCACTACGTGTTTCTTATGAAAAAATACAGTATATTTTTTAGAAATATTTTAATAAACACATTAAAATAAAAAAAAAATATTTTTTGCAAAACGTGACAAACACGCATTTATAATTTCCAATTAGACAACCACCACTGCTTTAAAAGGATGGGTTTTTACCCCAAGACATACGTTTTGTGAGATAGCTTTGTTTATGTTGGCATCAGCATATTTTGGACGTTCCCTATCTAAGGTTAGTACATCGATGGTCGGTACGTACGTTAATTTAATGTCCAAGATTTGATAATTACCGCCAAACAACAAGACACGATCCACAGATGGAGAATATGACCATAGGGAAGGAGGAAGGGAGTGTCGTTGCCCCAGGCGCCACGTTGCCGTTGTTAACTGAAGAAAAATCAGTAAAAATTCTTTACGAAGGAAGATTTGAAATTATAGTGGTAAACTAATACCTAATAATTATCGATATACTTTACGTCGATGCTAATAATTAAAACTGTCTTTTAGTTTAAAACAGTACCCATAGTATTCTGTTGTATAACCGTGAAAATTTAAAATACTGTATATGTATACCTTATTTTCTATGGATTAAATACATGTAGGTAAGTAGTTCGATTTTTTTAAATAAATTGCACTACGTGTTTCTTATGAAAAAATAAGGGTATATTTTTTAGAAATATTTTAATAAACATATTAAAATAAACAAAAATATTTTTTGCAAAACGTGACAAACACGCATTTATAATTTCCAATTAGACAACCACCACTGCTTTACAAGGACGGGTTTTTTTCCCCAAGACATACGTTTTGTGAGATAGCTTTGTTTATGTTGGCGTCAGCATATTTTGGACATTCCCCATCTAAGGTTAGTACAGCCATGGTCGGTACGTACGTTAATTTACTGTCCAAGATTTGATAATTACCGCCAAACAAGAAGACACGATCTACAGATGGAGAATATGACCATAGGGAAACTCTTTAAAGAAATTATTACGTAGACAAATGGAACCAAACACAATTGCGCATGCGTCATTGTTTCGGATGTTTGCAATTTCGGATCATTGGTGCTCTCCCGATATGATAAGAGCGATTCTAAAAATTAAACACGAAGACGAACGAACGTGAGAGATCAAAACAGTGAACGGCGAAATAGTACGGAAATTTTGGAACGCTTAAAATTTTGACAACGTTGACAGCCGCTGTGGTAGTGTTTAACAATCATTGTATGTGCGACTGTTCCTCGTCATCAAGCAGAGGTTCATTTCATTCGGCGGTGAGAGCAGCTGGTAGCAGGAACGGCGTTGAATAGAAGGACGCGGCAATAAGAGCGCGCGAGACGGAAAAAGACGTGGCTGGAAATATTAGGGTGTGGTAAATTATCGCGGTGCCATAATAATCAGGGCTGATAATAAATCATAGGAAGTTTCGGAAACATTGCAAAGAATAATAGAACAGTACGCGCGTTTTTAAGTGTATGTACACGTTTATTTGGATCTCCTATAAAAAGTGTAATAAGCTTAATCTAACCGTCAGTTTTATTGCTGAAAGTGGTATCAAAATAAAGCTGAAAAAATTCTAGTTGATATCTTAAAAAACTTATTATTCAATGTATACTTTGTGAACAAGAAAAAGTGTTTTTTATAATAACATTACTATTGTTGTAAACCATTTAAATTATTGACTTTTTATTTATTAATTGTTATCTCTTTCGCAAATTGATAAGAAAATAAATCCGGCATGAACAATGAACACAAAAAAGTTAAATTAAATATTCACATGAATTCACAGTGGCTAAAATAAAAATATAACTGTTGGACATTTAAAGTTTCTTTTTCTCTTTTTTCAAAAATAAAATGGAGCACCTTTGTTCTGAATGCTCTAAAACTTGCTTTTTTAAGGCACGTCCGACTGAAGGTGAATTGTTTGGGGCAGCATGTGATTCCTGTAAGTTGATGTTCTGCAAAGACTGTGCAGAACTTAAGACAACTGAGGCTCACACTTTAGCCCTTAGTGAGAGAAACTTGATTTTTTATTGCCAAAATTGCAAGAATAATTTCAAGAAAATTTTAAACAATGAGGAGCAGTTTGAAAAAATATTTAATGAAAATAAAAAACTGAAGCAAGTAACAGAGCTTTTAGAAAGTGAAAATGGAGAATCAAAAATGAGGCTGGAACAAAAAATTGCTGATTTACATAAAATTATAAATGAAAAGGATGACGCAATAAAAAGACAAAAAAGGAAGACAATAGATTTTCAAGACGATGTTTTTGCTGCAGAAAATTTACTGGAAGAGGAAATTAAAGAACAGAAAAATATTATTGAAACACTTAAAAAAGAAGTTAACCAGTTAAAAAATGAAATTACTCTACAGCAAAAGCATAATGAAGAATTAATGTCAGAACTTAAAAAAGTAGAGAAAGAAATGAAAAAACGAAAAGCGTCTAGTAGCAAAGAAGATAAAAAAATGGTAGGTGACCTAAGTGAGCTTACACAAACAAACAAAAATCTAAAGCAAATGTTATCAAAGGAAAAGCAGAAACGTGAAGAACTTAAGGAATCCTTGTATAAAGAAGAGCAGACATCTTTTACATTAAGGGAAAAACTCAAAGAACATGATATTGAAATAAAGAAATTAGTGGATACAGAGATAACTGTTAAAAAGAATGAATATGATGATCAAATAAAAGAAATGCAAATGGTTATTGATGAGCTAAATGCAAAAATATTAGAATTGGAAAAGAATATGGAAGGATATGCGAACAGACTAAAAGACTAAGAGGATGAGTTAGTAAAAAGCAGAGAAGAATTGGATGATGCCAATAACTTAAATAGCGACATGATTCAAACAGTGAGGATGTTTGAGGAAGATAATAAAAAATTTGCAGATGAGATAGTCCAAATAAAACAAAACTATAATAAGTTATTGGCCGAAAGTACTTTGGGTCGGAGTAGTGTAAGAGAAAGAAGGAATAACACTAAATTTAACGTGAGTAACACTAACAATAACTGTATTAACACAAATAACAAAAATATCAAGACTAGCAAGAGTAACATAAATTGTGGAAGTCAATCTGAACAAAAAAGACAAATACTAGTATTAACAGATGAATATGGCAAATATCTGTACTCTCATCTTAATGACCTTCTTTCGACTGATTATAATGTTCAAGTAGTATGTAAACCACATGCATCATTTAGAGAAGTAACAGCTGGATCAAAGACGCTAATTTCTAATATGGGTAGCAAGGACTTTGTTATTGTTCTGGCAGGACTTAATAATTACAGTGTTAAATTGAGTGACATAACATTATTAACTAATCTTTGTTTTTACACTAACCTTTTGGTATGCACCATACCTGCCAAACATGAAGATGGCTGGCCTTACAAATTTATAGAGGTAGTTAATACTAAAATTGCTCAATCTATGACAAACTTAAAGAAATTTGCAACAAATATTGACTATCTGGATTTATTTAGTAAATTTAGGTATTCAGATTATGCCTTTAAAAGCATATATCTGAATAATAAAGGACTTGCAAAGATGGCATTCTTGATTTACACTTCAGTAATCTCATTTAATATCTCTAAAGTGACTTGTAATTTAAAACCCATTCCACTGAACAGGAGTTATTCAAAGCCTGCTCTCTGCAGTGTCGAAAATATGGTGGTGTCAGACAGCTGTGATGGTAAAAATAAAAATATGGATTCTACAGGTGCGATTGTCAATGAAAGAAACTTTAGTGCTTTTTTAGAACAAACATGCGTCGAAACAGTAACACTTGTGTGACACGCAAATCAAATTTAATAAACTTTAAAAGAACCTCGGTATTAACTTTAAATATACAGTCTATTCGAAATAAAATTGACAGTCTTAGTGTTTTCTTGGATAGTTTTGATAATCCCGATATTTTGCTCCTTACAGAACATTGGTTAGAGATAGGAGAACCATGTTATGTTCCAGGTTATTGTACTGTCGCAAGCTTTTGTCGCTCGTCTGGTTATGGTGGTACGCTGATTCTTGTACAAAACGATTTTTTTTCAAAATTTAATTTAGAATGTATCGATAGATACGATCACCTTTGTGTAGAAAACGTTTTCGAGTTTTCAATAGCATTTAATAAGAAAGAGAATATTTATATTATTTGTGTTTATCGACCACCACAACCGGATGTTACAATTTTTCTTATCAACCTTGAAACAATTTTACTTGACTTGCCCAACAACAGCAAAATACTGCTAGCCGGAGATTTTAATGTTGATTTTAGTAAAGTTGACTTAATTGCTACAATTAACTTAAAAAATCTATTGACATCGTATGGTCTAAAAATGTTTGTAACTTCTCCAACACGAATATCTTCTGGGTCATCTACTGTTATAGATTATTTTTGTAGTAACTTTAATCATAATGAGATTGATTGTCAAGTGATCTCTACCGATCTCTCAGATCATGAAGCCTTGTTGGCTGGCGTCTGCCTAAAGCAACCTACTAATAAACGGCCTGCTAAATATGGTCGCATTTTTTCAAGTAAAAATTTTTTTGACTTTAGGGAGAGTGTGAACAGTGCTGGATGGGATTCTGTTTTGACTGCAAATAACCCTATTGATTGTTTCCATTTTATTTTACATTCTGCTTTCAAGAGAAGCTTTCCATTGCGCAGGATGAGAGAGCGCAAGGTTAAAAAGATGTGGATAACATCTGGAATTAAGGTGTCATCAGAAAATTTAAGATCTTTAAGTAATATTGTTAAATATACTGACAGTCAATTTTTCCAAGATTATGTAAAAAATTACAGAAAATTGTATAAAAAAGTTGTGAAATTCGCAAAAAAACAGTTTTATAAGAATAGAATATCAGCAGCAAGAAATAAAAGTAGGGAAGCCTGGTCTATTGTCAATGACCTTAGAGGCAAGAACGGATTTTCAAAGGTATCTGCGGACATTGATGCCAACACACTAAATAAATATTATTGCACTATTGGTAAAAAATTAACCTCAGATCTTGTGACACGATCGGATCCTCTGGAAAACGTTAATACTCGAGTTTATGTAGACGAAAATCTTGTTTTAACTGATACAAATGTGTTAGAGTTAAAAAATGTTATAGGAGGATTTGAAAACAAAAATTCAACAGGAACAGATGAAATGTCTATTAAAGTTTTTAAAAATTTAAATGATGTTGTTTTGGAAATGTTAGCGTACGTCATAAATGACTGTTTCTCAAAAGGGGAATTTCCTGATCTTTTAAAAACAGCCTTGGTGATTCCACTACACAAAGTTGGCTCTTTAAATGAATCTGCTAATTTCAGGCCAATCTCGCTTCTAAACACTCTGTCTAAAATAATTGAAAAATTAGTAAAAAATCGAATGTTAGATTTTTTAGAAAAACATAATATATTGAGTGCAAATCAATTTGGTTTTCAAAATTCAAAGGGCACAACCGACGCCATGTTTTCGTTTTTAGAACAATTATACTTAAAATTAAATGACAAAGAATGTGCAGCTGCCATTTTTTGTGATTTTTCGAAAGCATTCGATTGTGTTAACCATGATTTGTTGCTTAAAAAACTGCAAATTTATGGATTTCGTGGAATATCAAACTTATTTTTTAAATCTTTTTTAACAGGTAGATTTCAAAAAGTAAAAAATGAAAATAAAGTGTCTTCTTTATGTCCAATTGATACTGGCGTTCCACAGGGATCCGTTCTAGGACCTATTTTATTTCTTTTATACGTAAATGATCTTAGTTTTCTTGATATTCGGGGCCTTTTTACCATTTTTGCTGATGATACAACAATCCTCTGGCATCACAAAAATGATCAAATTCTTAAAAAAACAGTGGAAGATGACATCTTAAAAATAAAAGACTGGTGCGACTTAAACTTTTTATGTTTTAATTTCACAAAAACAAAAATTTTAAGTTTTAAATGTAACTTTGAAGACCTAATGGTGTCAGATAAAATAATTAACCAAAGTCAAAACACAAAGTTCCTTGGTCTACTTATTGATGACAGATTAAAATTTGATGCACATATCATGCAGTTGAATAAAAAAATTGCAACAGGTGGTTTTGCGGTAAAACAAACTGCTGCAAAATTAGGTTTGGATATGGCAAAAATCACTTATTTTGCTTTAATCGAGTCTCACTTACGCTATGGAATTGCTTTCTGGGGAAATTGCAGTCAATTCTTGTTTAGGTCTGTTTTCACTATCCAGAAACGATGCCTAAGATATATTTGTAAGGCAAAACTTAGAGATCATTGTAAACCTCTTTTTCAAAGGGAAAAGATTTTAACCTTAGTGTCTCTTTTCATTCTTGAGACAGTATGTCTCATTCATCAAAAATACAAAGAATCTATTAACCACCCACATCGAACAAGAAATGGCTATAACATACCTTTGCCTATCCCTAGATTCACATACACAAAAAACTCTATCATTTATCGTAGCATTAAAATTTTTAACAAGCTGCCAACAGAATTAAAAAATGTAGATATTTATAAAACTTTTAGAAGAAAAGTCAAGGAGTTGCTTGTAAATAAGGCTTATTATAATCTAAATGAGTATTTTAATGATAACTTTTAATATTTTATTTTTTCTATAACTTTCTTCTTGTATTTTTTTTTGTATTGTTTTGTTATGCTTTTTTTAAATTTTTTATTCTATATTAGAAATAGGCGGTTTTAATGATTGATTTTAATCTAAGTTTTTTATATGTGTCTGTGTGTATATGTCTATATATATTTATGTATATGTGTAAACTTTACCCATATTGACTGATATTTATAATTTAGCCATAATTTGTTTTTTTTTTAATACTAAGCTACATTTTAATTCTTTAGTTTGTTTTAGTTTTTTTTTAACTTGTTTGATTGTTTAATTCTAATATTAAAAAATAATAATAATAATGTTTACACTTTTACAGTTCTAATTATAAAAAAAAAATATTTTGTAAAATCTGTTAAGGTCTTAACCAAAGTTGCGGGATACCATTAATTAGAATTAGGTAAAATTGTTTCTTTTATATTTATTAGGTTTGGCTTTGTCATTGAAATGTTTGCATTTTTAGACAATAAAGCACATTTCTATTATTATTCTATTCTATAACACTACCAAGCATCGATTTTACCAGAGTTTTTGGAACACATTAAAAACTGTCACCTGTAAAAAAATTTAAAAATGAGAAAAAATCTAAAATTTGGCTTAATTTTACAAAATAAGTTTATATGTTGGAACCTTGTAATATTTTATTATTTTTAAAATGTATTAAGCCAAAATTCTCTAAAAATAACCAGAAAAATAACCATAACGAAATGGATTCGTAGCTTACGGCAGTGGTAGTGGTTAACTAACACAACGGACTGACGTTCAGCTATTGCGCAGACGCAGTAATTACCACAACCACTACGAAGTGTCTCTATCTCACTCCGATTTACAATGGTCTTGCGCTGCTATGACGGCCGACCATGAATACTACAATGTAAGGCGCGCACTCGCATACACATCTGAGACTAGCCCATACCTTACAAGGATTAGCTAATGGATAAAAAGCTAAGCAGTCACTATAATTCAAAGTCATGCACATTAAGGAAGCAAACTAAAGCACTACAAAATGTAAAAGTTACAAAGTCACTATTGTTTAAAGTCATGCGCATTAAGCAAGCAAAAGCACAGTATTTATATTTTCCCTTAAAAAGCACTAATTAAGCATATGTAAAGCGATTTAAAATGAAGAATCTATTCTTTAATATAATGGGATTCTTTTTATTATTTATTTCCATGCAGCTGTTAGCTAATTTTAACACTTACAGTTTTATTTTATTTCTATCCAAGAAGTAAATTATTTTTGTCATTGTATTTGATGATGGACTCTGTACTACCGTATCCTAAATGGGTGATCCGAATTCTTTTACAGCATTATTATAGTTTTGATTACAGTTCTCTTGGGTTAAGGGACATGCAAATATTATGTGGTTCAAATCTTCTTCCGATCCACATTCACAATTAGGGTTATTCTTTATTTTTAATCTTACCGGTGTTTACGAGTTAAGCAATGATTGGTTCTCATGCGTATTATTATGGTTATGGATTTTCTATTAACAAATTTTCTTTGGTAGTACCATGGTTTCTGTGCCGGTGTGGGTTGAATTTTGGAATACCTATGGTGATCAGAGGTATTCCATTGCTGATACTGGTTGGCCCATAAGTTCCAAATATATTTTTTGATTATTTTGATAAATCGAGAATGATCCACTTTGTTTTTCTGGTCTGTTGTAGGTTGTGATCGTCCTTCAGCTGCTAACTTGTCCGCCATATTATTTCCTGCTATTCCAGAGTGACTAGGGACCCAGATAAGTCTAATATTACAGTATTCTGATTTGTCCATTATTTCCTTTTTTGTACTCAGGGTGAGGTAGTTGCTGTGACTGCTAATACCTTCCCGGGATATGAGTTGAAGAGCACTAAGTGAGCCTGATATTATTGCTAGCCACTCAGTTCCATGGTAGAACTCTCTGGTAGCTTCTCGAATGGCTAGTGATCCTGAGCTGCAGATTGGTGTTAAATTACTTAACCTAGTTGATGCTTTGTTTAAGTTCTGGACAGAACAGCTCTATTCCACAAGTATTTGTGTCCAAGTCCACTGAGGCATCGGTAAAGACCAGTCTTCATTTTATTAAAAAGGTCTTCCTTTTTTAACTTTGTGTTAAAAATTTGTAGATTTTTTATCTGTATTTCATAGGAAAATTCAAAGCAAGGGGGTTTTTGGGTTTTTAGGATTAAATTATCATACCTAAGTATGTAGTCAAACCCATCCAACAAGTCTGGGCACGGGTGGTTGCTCCAATATGTTGGTTGTAAGTTGTATATCTGGTAAAATCTAAGAATTATGCCTGTTACTTCATTGTCAGTGTATGAGAGTAATTTTCCACAAAATTTAGAGGCTAGCAATTTTCTTCTGAGAGCAAGAGGCATTTCTGATGTTTCAGCTAATAGGGCTTTTATCGGGATGGACTTCATGCATCCGGTAATTACTCTAAGTGCTTAGTACTGTATTTTATTTAATTCTTGCCAGTTTTTTTGGTAAGTTTTGAAGATACATAGAGTCCCGTAGTCCAGCTGAGACCTTACTAGACCTTTGTAGACTGTAATTAAAATTTTGGGGTCAGCCCCACACCATGTTTTGGTTAGTGCCCTCATGACGTTTACTCCTTTTTGAGCTTGTGATGTAATATGGTTTATATGATCGTTCCAATTCATCTGGGCATGCAGCATCACTCCCAGATATCAATGTTTTTGTACCCATTCTATCTGCGAGTTATTTAAGGTTAGGGGATTGGGTTTAGTACGTATTGGGCCTTTTGAAAAGATAACTGCCTTTGTTTTGTTTACAGAAATTTGGAAGCAAACCTTACTAAGCCATTTTGTGAGATTCCTGGTAAAGATTTGCAACAGATCTCTTAGCTCATTTAGGTTATTACCCCTTTTGTCATTATTAAAACTTGAGAGTTTTGACATATAGATATTAAGAAAAAAGATACTCAGGGGGGATCCTTGCATAATGCCTTTGTTGGCATATCTTGACTGTGTAAGCTATCCTGTGTATGAGGATTTTATTTTTATCATTCTATTGGTTAACTGGCTTTTTGTAAATTCAATGATAACTTTGTTAATATTTAGTTCGTTTAAATAATTCAATAAAACTGGAATACTGACATTTTCATAGGCTGATTTGAGATCTATGAAAACAGACATCACCTTTTTGTTTCTAGTAAAGGCTTCATAAACATATGTGGATATATACATTAAATTTTATAAAACACCTCTACCCTTACGGAACCCATTCTGTAAATCATGAAAAAACTTTTGGTATTATAATTTATGCTCCACCCTGGCCAGCAGAATGGTCTACAGGATTTTTCCTACGCAAGACGAAATTGCAATGGGACGATAGCTTGTGTGGTGGATAGGCTCATTACCTGGTTTTAGGAAGGAGATGATTATTTGCTCCTTCCAATCATTTGGGAATTGTTGATTACCAGTTAGAATCTCATTAAATACTCTCGTTAATTGGTAGGCAAATTTTTTAACATTGAGTTTGTAATCATGTCTTCTCCTGACGACACTTTCTTTTTATTCTGGATAGCCCATTCCACTTTCTCCAGAGTAATGGTAATTGATAGTGTTTTAATATTATAGTTTAGGTGATGATTGTAACCTACTGGATGCTCGGATTCCGTTAAAGTTAGGGCAAGATTATTAATCCAGACGTCGTTTCGTGGTCTGTGGGGCCTCGTATAATTATTTTCCATTTTTACTTATTTTTGCTTTTTTTCCCTTTTTCTTCCTTTTTTCCTTTTTTATTTTTCTTTTATGAGAGATATCTATTATTATTTTGATTTAATTTTGTTGTTTGTTACTTTATTTATTATTTGTTTTTTTTATTATTTCTTATTTTTTTAAATTATGCTTTTGTTTATACTTTACACTTATCCGGGAGGGGGTCCTTCCGCAGGTAGGAGTCTACTTCTCCTCCTGTGTTGTTGTCATGCCTTTCGCTGGGTGTGTTTTCATCTGGTATAGTGGAATCGTCATCCATACTGTTCACATTAGATATGGGTCTATCACCCAGAATTACTTTGTTAAATTCTTCTGCTTGCAGTTCGTCTATTAGTGATTTCTGCTATTTTTAAGAAAGTCCTAGTTTTGTGCCCACCTGTGATAAGACTTGCTTTATTGCCAATGGTGGACTTTGGGTTCTCGTAGCTTGCGGGAATAAGAGAGCTTGATGCTGTTTTTTATCATATCCCAGTTCCGGGGTTAAAGGCTGGGTGTTTTTCCTTTTTTTAAGTGTATTAGCGTAGGATTGCTTGGCTTGCGATCTATTCTGTGTGTCTAGATCGACCATTATGGATCTCTGGGATATGGAGATATCCTCTAAGGGTTTATTTCTCATGCTAGGGAAGTCTTGCGGTCTACTATTAATTCTATGCCCTATGGGGCTCAACTGCTGAGTGTTTTGAACCTGGCCTCTTTTTGGGTGATTTTTGGTTGCTTCATAGTAGGATCAACGAGGATATAAGCTAAATAGAGGGGACACCTAATGGTAAATTTCGACCCTGCTCAACTGAAATGAATACGAGATGGCGCAGGCTATCGTGCTTTTAGTACTTAAATCCACAACTTGGTGCGCCATTTTCGTTTTCGAACTTGCTTATTTTTAACGATCGAAAGCATTGGCGGCACACTGGGAAATCGCATTCTTCTGGACGTGTTTCGCGTGGGTTCATTGAACTTCATTTGATTGCCCGCATCGCGCTGCAGGGGACACACACAGGCTCGTGCCGGGGCCGGGGGACTCCCAGCCCCGCCGGGGTTTTGCAGGTGCGTTAGTTTACGATACAGTGCTTTCGTGCTGCTTACTATTTGTATTGAATTGTCTCGTGAATTGTAATCTAAATAAATTACAAAATGTCAACAAAGTGTTGTTCGTATTGGAACTGCTCCAACCATAAAAATAAAAACAAAGATGTTGCTTTTTTTATTTTCCAATCAACGACATTGTAAGACTGGAAAAATGGAAGAAACTTTCGGGAAGCTTAAACAACAAAAAAATTTGCCCCAAATTTTATATTGTTGAGCAATGCAAAAAATGCAAAATCACGTCGATTGAAATCTGTTTATTGAAAATTCTCAATATATTTTTTATTTTTTTTTTAATCTATGGAAAATTTCGGTTTATCTCTTCAGGTTGAGCTAAAAAAAATTAACGAGTTTCTGCATTTTTATAAATTGTTTGCTAAATTTTATATAAAGACTCGGGTTCTTTAAGAAAGCCAAAAAGGTCATTAGCCACAGAAGCTCATTCTCTCTAGTGAAAAAGAAGAAAAAAAGCCTTTGACCGCTAAAATTTAAATTATTTTGATGTTTATAATAAAACCCAACTTTTTTTAATTTCGCGTGTACCTAAAAAAAAGTTTTATGCTTTATGGACTATTGTTTTTTGACAACTGCTAAAAATCGTTTTTTTATACCTTCATAAAAACAAGATTTTACTCAATGTTTGCATAAAACCAAAACATGGCTTTATTGGATACCGATGCAAAACATTTTTTTTAGGGGCTCAAATTATTTTTTTTATACCTTCATTAAAAACCCAACCATGGCTTTTTTGGTTACTTTTTTTTATCACGGGTGCGAAAAAAAATTTACGTCTTTTTTTTACCGAAATTTGGAGAAAAATAGCTTTAAATGTTAATAATAAGAAATTCTTATGATTCTTACCTAGAAATTAATTCAAAATTATTCACAAAAAGAACATTCAGAAAATACGAGAAAATTACAAACTATCAAAAATTAAAATATAAGGTTTAGCAAGGTTACCATAGAAACCATTGTTTTGTCATGTACGCAGCCACCATTGATATTAATGCCAGTATAAAAGTGGCCAGCTTTTAGTGGATGTTGTGTTTGAATTTTATTTTGTAAGTTTTTTTCCTGTTTTTTTAGGAGTTTTTGATAAAGGCATTAAAAAAATAGTGTTTACAACTCTGTTTTTTTTACTCGGGTTTTTAAATAACAACGCACGTAAAAAAACACTCTTTTAGCCACTTGTTGTAAAATAGTAGTTTTCACAACTAGTGGCTAAAATAGTGCTTTTTTACAAGCGTTGGTTTAAATAACGAGCGCAGCAAGCAGGTATTTAAAAACGCAAGTAAAAAAGATAGTTTATCCGCGAGTTGCTTACACTATTTTTTTAATACCTTTATCAAGAAATCCAAGAAAAACAGGAAAATACTTTTAAAAATCTTGAACGAAGAGCACTTCTCGCAACACACCATCTTTACACTATAAATCAAGGCGCTTGTTCTTTAAAACCAAGCTGGTAAAAAACACGATTTTAGTCACTAGTTTTTTAAAACTATATTATTTTTTAAATTTTGTCCATTTGTAACCATCCTGGCAACCCTACTCGAAATGCGAAATAACATAATTAGTTAAAAACTGATCAATCGACAATATTCTGGGCAGCCATGCTGGTTATTTTTTGTTGCCCACTTTCAATAACAAAATAATGGTAATTTTTTGGGATTTTTGTACTGCCAACTTAGTAATCATGCAGCTAGTAAAATTTTAAATTTTGTAAGAGAAGGTTGAAAACATTTACGCGAACCGACATGGCTATTTTATATGTGGAAATTATGCTGAATAGTAGCAGATGGCATCATTTTGAAGTTTAACAAAATATTATGTCAAACATTATTAAAGATACCTAGATAGTGTATATATATATGCACCATGATTTTATATCGAACTTAAAAATATATAATGTGCCATTTACGGTTGTAGTAAATAGAGATCTGCCAAACTATTTTTTACTTTTTAATGCAATTTTGTAATAAAATCGTTCAAGTTAAAAAAATATTTGTTTTATTTTTCACATATTCCTAATCAAAAAGAAACAAAATACAAAATGTATAGGGTGTGCCAAAAAAAACCGGTCCGATTTTAATAATATTAAGCTTTTTAGAAAGCCAAAGCTTTAAAATTTATAGGACTAATTTCAAACTTGACATTTCCTAAAAATCCAAGATGGCGGACCAATTTGAAAAATAGGCATTTTTAACCCCCCTAGATATTTTTTTGTGTGGGACACTGTAATAAATCTGAAACATCGGTTACGAAGCCACATTCTTCCGAAGCACATCGATGAAACATTTTAAAAATTCGGACAAGAAATAAGATTGAATAAATTGTCTCAGAAAAAGTTTTTTCTAGGGGGGTGAAATTTGGCTACGTTTTAAATAGAGTATCTTGGATTTTTAGTAAATGTCAGTTTTATCATTAGTTCTATAAATTTTTAAGCTTGTGCCTTTTAAAAAATTTAAACTTATTAAAATCGATCCATTTTTGAAAAAGCTATTGCTACAAGTAGATTTTTTCTTAATAAGCTTGATTTTGCAGGTAAACTCTGGTCTATTTAAAAATTGCAAAGTTCCTCATTTCTTGTCCGAATTTTTAAAATGATATATCGATTCTTCTTCGCTTTTGCTTAAAGAAAATGTGGCTTCGTAACCGATGTTTCAGATTTATTACAGTGCCGCATACAAAAAAATATCTAGGGGGCTTAAAAATGCCTATTTTTTTTAAATAGGTCCGCCATCTTGGATTTTTAGGAAATGTCAAGTTTGACATTCGTCTTACAAATTTTGAAACCTTAGTTTTCTAAAACGTTGAATATTTTTAAAATCGAACAATTTCCCGCTAAGTTATAATCATTTTAAAAAGTGCCGTTTTTGGCAATGCCTTAGTAATACAAGATTTCTTTCCTGTCAATTTTGTACAAGTTCTTTCCCAATTATCTCTGCATAAAAGTCATAGTATAAAAAAAGTTCTGAATTTATCTTCTTCACACCCCTCATACACCCCCCACTTCCGATTTTTTTTCATAAAATTATATTGTCACCAGATCAAATCATAAATCTGAATACCGCACGTTTGTATTTTTTTTATTACAAAGCTCTGAATTTATCCTCTTTACACCCCTTAACAACCCCCCTACCTCCGATTTTGTTTTATAAAATTGTATTGTCACCAGATTCAATAATAAATCTGAAAACCACATGTTCGTATCTGTTTTTATTTCAAAGTTCCTGAATTTGCTCCCTTTAGACCACTTTACCCTCCAATCACCCACTACCTCCCCCCATGATTTCATAATATTGTATTGTCATCGAATCTACATTACTGTGCCAAATTTCATTAAAATCGGTTTACGGGAAGTGTGTCAAAAACGAATCGCAAAAGTTGATAGTCAGCCAGATTGTAAAGTTAAATATAATCGTTTAATAATAATAACAGCTGTCCTGCTTCATTCAGCATATTCATCAATTTATATTATGATCTCTCTACCAGCTCCCATTCCCTTAGCAATAAGTTCATTCATTTATATTTATTTTATACACGTACGCCACTGATAAACCGGTGTGCATTCGACAACGAGTTCAACGCGCTGGATGTTGGCGTTTTAATTTCAAATAAATATTACCCAGATTAATCCTAGCGCAAAGCAAAATCTTGCGGTAATTCCCCTTTCATGGCTTGGCTTGCTGTTCGGATACCGTTGGCTTGCTGGTCGGATATTAGCATTACGTGTCCTCTCTATTTAGCTTATATAGTCGTTGGTAGGATACATTATCCACTACCATGGTCCTGTTAATTTATTTTTGGCGCAAAAATTCACATTTCCTTGAATCTGCCTCATGGTTACCTGGACATAGTAGACAATTTTCCTCTGCGGTGCAAAAATGTCTCTTGAGTGATCCTCATCACCACACCGAACACATCTAGGTTGAGAGCTGTTGCATTGGTCCTTACCATGCCCAAACCTCTAGCATTTTAGGTAGGGGAAGGGTATGTATAGTTTTACATTCATTATAGCATAATGGAGTTTAATTTCTACTGGTAGGATTGTACCTCTAAATGTGATTAACACATTTTTTGTGGCGTCCTCTCCTTTTTTAAACCTTTTATCCTCTACAATTTCATACTTGCTTACCGCTTCCTGTAGAATTTCCTCTTCTGAAATATTCTCTGGCATGTCTCTTATCAGCCCTTTACAAGTTACTAAGTTTCTGGGAATGTATGCTATAAGATCAGCTTTGTTAAGTATTCGTTTACTGCCTTTGAGGTTAGGAATTCGATTGCAATCTTATTTTTCCCTTTTTTTTATGTTGTCTATCTATGCTATTGGGTGCAAATTGCCAATATTCTTGTTATCCTTTCCTTCTGCTACCACTATGTAGGGTGCTTGATCTCTGCAAGAGTATAATAAAGTTTCAATATCCGGTGGTTTCTTGGGCCCTGGGAGGCCTTTCTCCTCATTAAACATTGAATTTGAGTAAAAAGCCACAGACTTACCAAGCGTGGCGTCACTACTACTAATAATTTTTAGAGTGTCACTTTTCAGTAAGGTATGGGCTATATTTTTATTTTCCCCCTATTCAGGGTATTATTTATTGTCTATTTATGGTGGAAAAAGTTTGGAAACACATAGATTATTAGCGAATAAACCGGATTTTAAATAACTACCGACAACCATCCGCCACTAACCAATCTTTTTCGCATTTTCCCGTCAAAGTAAAGCGAGTGACTTTTAGTTTGACCACTACGAAGTGTCAAATAAGCGTTCCAAAATATCCCATTTCCTGAGAATGGTTCCGCTATTTCGACCAAATCTACAGCGGAGGGTTTTACCCGTAAATGCACCGTAAGCACTTAATCGCGATTGGCGATCTAATCTATTATTTTTCTCTCTTGATCCTACATAAATCAACAAAGAGGAAGCATGGATTAGCTAAGCTAATCCGAATATTTTTACGGTGCATCTGGGGGTTAGTCCTCAAGAGAGGATGAATTGGGCAACAGCAGTGGCGGTCCCAGCCATTTGAAAAGGGGAGGAGCGGTTCCGAAACGAAAAAAAAGCAATATATGCAAATAAAACTTAGTAACTACAAGCGCGAATTTGGCCTCAATTCTAGGGGGGGGGGTTACTCAGATCTTATGTTGTTTATTTTATACATTTTTTATTTTAAATGTGTCAAAAATTTTTGAGAAAACTACATTAAAAATGCAATTTTTGAGTCAAATTAAACTAAAATTGTGAATATCAACGGTATCATTGCGCCGCAGGCGAAATTTTTTCAGAAAATTGCACTAAAAATGCATTTTTTGGTTTAAAATTAAACTAGAATTGTAAATATATCAATGGTTTCAAAGCGCAGCAGGCGAAAATTTCTTTCAAAAATTACATTACAAATACCACTTTTAACACAAAATTAAACTAATAACATAAATATCAAAGGTGTTATAGCGCCGCAATTTATGTCCTACTTTTGAAAAATATCGCCACACTTGTTCATTACCATACACCTCGAAAATGTTATCAGGTATGTTTTGATTTAAGCTTTTGCCTACTTCTGAACAATATTGTTTCCAAATACTGACTCCTCCCAATAAAACTTCAAGAATTTGTGTTTTGGATTAATCAAACAGTTTATAGTATTTGCAATTTGGAAATGACTTTGGTTAATTTTGCCTTGATTTTGGCTTCACGCTGTATAAAACTTGGTATGAATTATGAATATGTTTAGGTCAAAAATACTTTTTTTATGTCCGAAATGATTTTGTCTAAAACTTGTTTAAAAAAAAAGAAACTCTATAATACTGTTCTGTATTTCCAATCTCGTGGTTTTCGCGGTAAGTACTTCTTGCGTTTTTTTATTCTTGGTGTGACGAATTGAAGATAAAACTGTCTCAAAATACTGTAGAGGGATTCTAGAATGTCTTTAAAGGAGGGTTGGCGGCCCAATGAGTAACCCACCCACATAAAAGAAAACCCGTATTTTTTCATTATTAATAAAATAAATAAACGTAAAAAAGGTGTATTATTACCAGTCGTTTGAATCTGATCGTAAGATTCGATAAACATAGCGTTTTCTAATCCCAAAAAATTTCCTTTTTTATTATTCCAAATAAGACCGTAAGTTAAAAAATGTCTTTCAATGGATGCTGCACTAGCTGGGCAACAAAGCTAATTATAGAAAAAACGATTCTGTTTCAATATTTGCAAACTCTACATTTATTACTGGATTCTTAAACCTCAGTCCATTCTGAAGCACTCTTTCTACCAAAGTTGTAAGGCATTTTCCGGTAAAAAAAAAATGGTTTAGAGTTAATAACCTCGAAAAAAAACAAAAACTTGAATCGTATAGTATCATATCATACTAAGTAAGCAGGTACTTACAGTGTAGTAAATACACAAACTCCAAAAATAATTTTCTTTAGGTTTGTTTACATTAAGAAAAGATGATACGAACATCGCATCCGCATAAAGCGCTGGTCAAACTAAACCAAAACTGCTTTGATTTATTAATAAAAAAAACAAACTGTCAATATCTGTATTCCACCTATTTGTATGACGTATTTTATAGTTGATAAACGATCGTAAGAATAAGTCCTAATTTTAAAGAAGAACTACAATCTGTATATAACTTAAAAAGAAAACCATAAAAACCCCAATAAAACCCATTTATAAAACCCAAAAAAGCCGAGTGGGGTGGGTTTTTATATAAAAAACTCGGGTTTCCAACCTTGCTTTAAAGGAACGTCCTGCAATTTCTCGTTTTTTCTCCAAAGATTTCAGGTTTACCACCAGCATCTTTGTTGTCTACTTTTTTCTGGAGCAAAAGGGGGGAGGGGCGATCGCCCCCCCCCCTGGGACCGCCACTGGCAACAGGCTGGCAGAAACGGTTCTTTTGGTTCTCTCCCGGCAATTTATCGTTTTAAGCCAATATTTTTTTAAGGTTACTCTGAGGAGGAACTCACCCTGTTTTTATATAATATAAATTTTAACCCGGTTTTTAAAGATTTTTACGAGATTATGTTGCTAGAGTTAACGCTAACTTGATATTGAGAAACCGGCCCTTACAGTGCACGAAATCAAATTTATGAACTCACCCGGTCGATCCTTCTCCATGCCCAAACCGAACTTTTATGTTTAGGAAAATAACCAAACAATCGTCGCCATTTTCTTATAAAAATCGGTATTCAAATTTAAAGAGACAAGTACAGTAGTGGGGGGTACTCGTTTGTTCGTTGTTGAGTACCTTGGGTTTTCCACACGGATTTTCATTTATTTCGGTCATTTTAAAGGGAGCACTTCACGTTCGAAAACTGCAACTCCTGTCCAAGTTTACGTGTGGTGTGCTGTTATTTGTTTTGTTTTTTTGAACTTTAGGCGACTTCCAATCAGTGTTCCCACTATCCCTTATCACAATCTTGCTGTTTCTGTTGAATTTGGAATTCAAGTTAATACAGGATGTCCCCGAAAATAAATACAAGAAAATTTGTAAAGTGACATCTGAACTGTTTTTAGTTATGTTATTTACATAGAAAAGTAAGGACGTCTATTTATTCAATTTATACACTATATTTTTACATCTTGTGCGCGGCTTTACATTGGGAATTGTACAATATTTATGTAATATTGGGCAGGCAATAATATTGACTTAAATTGCTGAGACAAATAAAATACTAAAGGATGTCTGGTGAAGGCAGCGACAGCAGAGTATTTAGGCAGATGAAGCTTAGTGTGGCAAGGAATCTTTTCAACGTTGAATCACCCATAGGAAATTATGATAGGTATGCACAATTTCCATTGCACATTTTTGTATAACTGTAACTTCTTTTGTAACTTTTATAGGTAAAGGCAGATTTAGAGTTCCGTAAGGTAAGTGGTATTACCGCTTGCAGCTTATATAACTTTATGTGTAGTTTATTTTCCTTATGTCTTAGTGCATACCTAATACTGCCAAGAATACTGCTTACCTTATGGAACTCGGAAACTGCCTTAAAGGTTTCAGTGTACTATCCAAACACCTTGGAGGTTTTTTTAAACTTATTTAGATGCAGAACATCCAAAAAAAACTTTCATAAACTTAGCAAGGCCACCTCACAAAATCCAAATTTTAATAATTATGTGCTAATTTCATCCCATTTCAAAAATTTTTGTGCTTTTTTTAGTTTTTGAGAAAATTTTAAGTTGGGCTCAGTAGCTATTAAGCAGGGCTTTGTCAATGACTACTTTGTATTTTGACAATAAAAACTATTTTTGCTTGATTGATTGATTGATATAAACCCAGCAGGCCCACCTTTAAATAAAGTTTAAAAATATTCGTTAAATATCTCAGAATTATGTGCCTTTTGTGTGCTCCATGAAAACTAGTTAAAAAAAACTAAAAAAAATACTTTTCAGCTATTAAAAAAAAAGAAATGGTGTGGGCTTGCTAGACCACTAGGCAATTAGTCTTTTTATTTTTAATACTTTTAGGTACCTGGTTAAATTTGTTTTTAGGATTTAATGAATTTGGTTCCTGTGATTTTTGTCTTAGAATAATGTTTCAAACAAAGTTTCTCATCTTATTTATCTGCTTGATATTTTAAATAACTGCTAAATTTGAGCTTTCAAAAATTGTCATGGTAAAGGTCTACATTTACTTGGTATCCACATAGACAAGCAATTTATATCCAAGAAATACCTGGAATTTTTTAAAAAATGGTCAGGGAAAATCTGGAAGTCAGGGAATTTGCAAATGGAACCCTGTTTTAATTTAGTGACAAAACTGTGCTAATTTCTGAAAACCCAACTGGGAAAATGTAAAAATGGAGTGGAGAAAATCAGGAATTGGACGGGAATTTGGTTTTTGATTTTTGTTATACACCCTGCAGGCCCCACCTTAAATAAATGGTAACAATATCCGTTAAATATCTCAGAATTAAGTATGTACTTTTTATGTGCTCAATGAAAATAATTTTTTTTTACTTTTTAGCTATTTTTTAAAAAAATTGTTGTGAGCTTGCTAGCTTTATATAAATCTAGCAGGCTCAACCTTACATAAATTTTAAGAATATCCATTAAATATCTCTGAATTATGTGCTTTTTATGTGCTCCATAAAAATTGAGATAAAAATAGAAGAAAACTGAAGATTTTTTACTTTCATAGTTATTTTTGTTTTTAAAAATTGTGTGGGCTCCCCTGCTTTATATAAACCTAGCAAGCCCAAATTTAAATAAAGGTTAACAATATCTTGCTCCATAAAAATAGAAAAAAAACTAATAAAAATTTTTGCCTTTCTTAGTGTTTTCTTTTGTTGTTGTGGGCTTGCTAGCTTTATATCAACATAGTAGCTTATGTACTTTTAATGTGCTCCATGAAAATTAAAAAAAGCAAGGAAAAAAGCTAAAGATTTTTTTGTTTTTTAGTTATTTTTTTTTTGAATGGTGAAGGCATAAACCTGGCAGGTCCAACCTTAAAGGTTAACAATACCCCTGAAATATCTCGGAATTATGTGATTTTTATGTGCCCCATAAAAATAAAGAATAAATATGTTTACCTTTTTTGTTATTAAAAAAACATACTGTGGACTCGCTAGCTTTATATAAATCTAGCAGGCCCAACATTATCTCATAATTATGCGCTTTTTTATTTGCTTCATGAAAATAAAAAAAAAAACTACCTCCATAAACCTAGCAAGCCCACATCATAAAAACCAAATTTTAATAATTCCAGAATGATGTTGTGCTTAATGTGTTAATTTCGTCCCCTTCAAAAATTTTTGTGCCCTTTGAGTTTTTGAGAAAATTAAAAAAAAAAGGTGGGCTCATTAGCTTTATATAAACCTAGCAAGTCCAACCTTAAATAAAGGTTAAAAATATCCATTGAATATCTCAGATATATATGCTTTTTATGTGCTTCTTGAAAATATAAAAATGTTTAAGTTTTTTAGTTATTTTTTTTTAAATGCTCTGGGCTCTCTAGCTTTATGTAAACCTAGCAGGCCTAACCTTAAGTAAAAGTTCAAAATATTCGTTAAATATCTCAGAATGATGTGCTTTTTTTTTTACTTTTTTAGTGATTTAAAAAAAAACATGTTATGGGCTCACTAGCTTTATGGGTATAAAGTCTCTTTCTCTCTTTTATCTTAGTTAGTTCGTATAGTAAATACTAGACAACAAAATAATTTCTTTATAGCTCAAAGAAAAACAAAAAATGGTTAAAATTTGCTCTTTTTCAACGGACTCAATCATTTAATAAGTTGCCTCAGAGCATTAAAGATGCTTGCTCAGTCAATAACTTTAAAAAGAAATTAAGAACACATTTACTTAAAAGATGCAGTATATACATTGAGTAGATAGGTTTTCTTATTCTCTCTGCCACTTTATGTTTGGCTGTTGTTATATTTTTGGTTGTTCTATATACATATACAGGGTTCCTAAGCAAATCCTTAGGGGGCCAAGCAGTCGTGTATAAGACGCAGACAAAGGGAAAAGCACATTAGGCAGAAAAGGATGGGCATGGGGCGATGTTGTCACTACATCTTACACATAGTAAATCCATTCCAGGTTGTTGTTTTCTAATGTTTTCCATTTTCATACCTTTAGGACTGGAATAAAAATTGTTTTTGCTCGACTTTAATACCAAACTGATAAAAGATATCGTAAAAAAAAAAATTTTCGGCTTTTTATTTTGTAACCATTGTCCTTACGCACTGTTTACAGGCTGGGGACTGAGATACATGCAAATGCCTAACCTAAAGCGTTCATACACGGCCGGAGAAATCGACTGAGATATTTCCGTAGAAACTTTATCAAGCAAATAGGACAGGTTGACGCCTTCGAATGTCCAACCCGGGTTTTGCACTTTGATTCGAAATCAAAAAGGAGGAACAGTCAGATGTGGGGCTGTGCACAAATTACGTAATGGTGATTTTACCAATTTTTGACTCCCTCCCTATGTAATGTTTTATAACGGTTTGCCACGCCACTCCCCTAATATTATGTAACGATTTCAAGACCACTACCCCAAAAAAAAAACTTCACTTATTTTCATTTCAAATTTTCTTAGTTTCACACAAATGCAAACGCTGTCGAAAACCTCCCTCCCCCCTACATAACGTTTTGTAACCCCCCTCCCCCCTATGACCATTACGTAATTTGTGCATGGCCCCTGTAGTCCCAGTGGAGGAGGGCGAGAAAATTGATATTTTTTTCTTAAAAATTATACTCTTTAGACCTATTTCTTTGCATTCCTGAAATTACGTAAAGAAACCAAGATCCCCCGTTTTAGGAAAACTGATCCCGTCTCTGTTTCTAAATTTTTTCGAATAAAAGTAGAGTATGACCATGGGGGAAATAATTTTTTTCTACGGTATGACGAAAATTTGGAGAAAGTTGAAGAAAAAATAAAAAAGTGGCAGAGCTCAAGTTTTTCGTAAAAAAAAACGTTTTTTGTAAAGAAACAGAGCAAAATAAATCTTTTCACCCCTTTTTGGGAGTTACAAATATTGGCATCCCCTTATTTTTCGCTTTTACCCTCCCGCTAGTTTTGAAGAATTGGTTTGCTACATGTTTCGAGATCATGTCATAAAACACCTCGAAAATATCAAATGTAGTGTAGGGCCAGCTTTATTTAAAATCAATAATATCGCAAGAAAAAAGCTCTGCAGGAAAAACAGCGCCGTTTATTGATTTCTTTGGCTGCTAGTGCTAGCTGCATGGTTTGGCCGTTTCCGGATAGATGTCACTAGTAGAACAGAGTGGAAAGAAATTTAATTAAAAGCAAAGATATTTCTTTCTAATGTTAACAACCTCATGAGTTTATCGCTCAGTATCGTAAATAATGGACCCTGTTAATACATTTTTTATTATTATTTGGCTCTTATATGTGTTCTTGATTTTATGACTATTTTATAATGATTTTTGATATTTTACCTTGTTTGTTTAACTTTGTACAAAAATGTGTATTTTCTGTTATCTGTGTTTTTACTGTTAAGACTGTAACCGACATATTTTATTTTATTATGCTTTTTATTATTATTATACATAGATTTTTTTAAAAATATTATGACTATTCTATTTTTGTTATTTTACTTTGTTTTTTCTATATATATTGTTTGTATGACTACATTGATTTTAACTTTGTATAAAAATGACCGCCATTAACCTAGCAACCCCACCCCAGGAAAATCAAAATTTAGTTATGCCTTAATTATGTGCTAATTTCATCCCCAATCAAAAAATTTTGTGCTCCTCTGGTTTCTGAGAAAATCAAAAAAGAAAATGGGGTAGCTGGATTAATATTAACTTAGCAACCCCACCAGGAAATATTGGCCAAATTAAAAATTTTTGGATTTAAAATTATGTGCTCCATGAATATATAAGAAAAAATCGAATTTTTCTTTTTAAATTGTTTTTTTTAAAAAAAGGTGGGGTAGCTAGGTTAATATTAACCTAGCGACCCCATATTGTATCACGGAATTTAAAAATTTCAAAAACCATGCTCAAAAAATTTTGTATTTGTCTGGTTTCTGAGAAAATCAATAAAAAGGATATTACATCATTTGCAATAACCTAGCATTTGTAATCTGAAGTACGATTCCAAAGTAAAAATATAGTATTACAAAATTATGTGCTCCATGAATATGTGCAAGAAAAATCCGAATTATTTGTTTGTGGTGCACATTTTTTAGTGGAATTATTAGCTTAACATTAACCTAGCTAACCCACTTTCTTTTTCGATTTTCTTGGAAACCAGATGAGTACAAAATTTTCTGATTGTGGATGAAATTAGCAACTACTGATTTTTGAAATTTTTAAATTCCATGATTCCTAAACATGTGGGGTCAATAAGTTAATATTAGCCTAGCCACCCCACCCCTTTTTTTTTTAAAACAATTTAAAATGAAAAATTCAATTTTTTTCTTATATATTTGTGAAGCACATAATATTAAAATCAAGAATTTTTAGTTTGGCGCCATATTTCCTAGTTGGGTTGCTAAGTTAATATTAGTAGTAGTAGTAGTAGTAAATATGCTTTATTGTCCAAAGATACAAAAAAAATCCTTATTGACAAAGCAAATAACTTAAAAATAAATAAATAAATTTTGCAGGATCAACAGAAAATTTTGTAAGGTAGGTAAATCTAAGCATTATGTGATATTTTGATGTTATGTACTAAAATCAGCAAAATATGAAATTTATGCCACCATCTAGAATATCAATTAAAAAAAAGCGACTTAACATAAGCTACATTTAAAAATATAGAGTCAAACAAGTTGGAAATACCTGTGATTAAAATCAAAATAAAAGCTTAAAATTAGAATGAAAATAAATACAGAAATAAAATAAACATAAAAATATAACAAATATTTTTTTTAGTTTTGTTTTCTATTTTTATGAAGCACATAAAAAGCACATAATTCTGAGATATTTAATGAATATTTTTAAGTTTTATTTAAGGGTGGGCCTGCGGGATTTATATAAAGATAGCTATTTTCTCAAATACTAAAATAGCACAAAAATTATTAAAAGGGAACAAAATTAGCACATAAAAACTACATAATTTTTGAATTATTATAATTTGGATTTTGTGAGGTGGGCCTGCTAGGTTTATGGAGGTAAAAACAAACAGTTTTTTCTGTAAAAAGCTGCCTTTTGCATAAAATGTCAACTCTCAGGTAAGTCTGTATTTGTATATCAATGGGTTCCTAAATATTAGCTTTATTTTTCGTTGTTTTAGCGGGTAATGGTACGGCCGTGATGAAGAAGTATTTTAGTTAAATACCAGTTAAAATATTTTAAGGCACGTTTTTCACTAATTTTAATGACTTTGAATTTGATAATTAAAAAAAGAATTTAATATACTGGAGGCTTTAAAATACCCTTTGAGCATTAAAAAGCAAGAAAAGTCTACCTTTTTTGATGAAAGTGTAAAATAAAGATCACATGCACTGTGGGAAATATATTTTACACTGTTGCTAACACTAAACCCTTTTTTCTTGGAATTTCTGATATTTATAATTTTATGCCACTCATAAATACTTACATTTCCAATATTCAAAAGTTTTTTTGTAATTATTCATAAAAGCCTGCTTTTTAAATATTATTAGTTCAAAGTTGGTAAACATGATGGACAATAAATTTACAGCACAGAATATCATGTGATACATTATTCGAAAGGTGTTTAAAATACATTTAAAACGAGCTATAAACTACCGTCTAAGTTTAAGTAGTTATCGAGATATTTCAATTTATTTAAGTACATGTTTGAGCAAAATTGGTAGTTTTTGTGATGTTCAAGAATTAATTAAAACAAAACTAATGGTCAAAAAAATTTCAAATTTGGAATTTTTCATCCCCTTTATGGTTAAAAATTATCGAAATCGGGGAGATGGTCTGCCAAACCTCTCTTTTTTTTGGTTGATTTCATTTTAAATTACACAAAGATGTTTCAGTTGACCAGTTTTAAAATATCTCCATCATTCTCTAAAATACTTTGTCCTTGTCTAACTTATCTCTGTTTACATCTAAAATACTGCTTTTTCTTTCCAAATATTTTTCATTTTTACACAGGAAAAATATTTTTTGGCAGTACTTTTTTTAAATGCTAAAAAACTGTGGAAACTCTTGCTTTTACAAATGAACAGTCCACGGGAGGAAGGTGAAATGTCCATCCAACATTGTTTTGAGAAAATTCCACTTTTTGCATGGACACTACGCCATTTTTCACTGTACATGATTTTTCAGATCACGTTTACGCTATGACGCTTCGTGTTTCTTCCCTTTTTCAATTCGGCATATAAATCTAATACTAATAGCAGGCCGTGTTTAACTCAAAACTGAAAAAAATGTGACATATCGCCGTTCTCCCATGGACTCTTCAAATCCAAATTGTTCAGGGTTAATCAAGATAGGGAAAGTCCAAGTTTTTTCCTAACTAAAGAATCAAGCAGTTTGGACAGCTCCGAGGACAGCTCTGACTGATTATAAACTTCATGGTAGTTAGTAGCCTCATCTTTGGCTCCAGACTTGTAGATGGACTTTAAAAAACTCTTTTTCCAAAAAATTGGAAAATTACCTGTCTCCCGAGATTTATTGATGAAATAGGAAATGTCAACATGCAAACACATGTCTTCTTTTAAAGATAAAAAATATTTTATGGTAGTCCTTTTTTGAAACGCTAAAAAAAATCGAGTAAAAAACTTCTCTTGCTCAAGAACATATATAAAAATATATGGCTTAGATTCTATGGGTGTATTCACACTGTTCAGGGGTGTGTTCAGACTTTTCCATGACGTACTTGGACATTTTCAGAGTGTATCCAGATTTTTCCAGAGTGTAGCCAGACTTCTCCAGGGTCTTTCCAGACTTGTCCAGAGTGTATTCAGACTGTTCCGGAGTACTCAGAATTGTCCAGGATGTATCCAGACTTTTCCTGGGTGTATCCAGACTTCCAGAATGTATCCAAACTTTTTCTGGGTGTAGCCAGAGTTCCATGGTCTTTTCAGACTTTTGCAGGGTGTATCCAGACTTTTCAGGGTGTATTTAGACTTTTCCAGAATACAGCCAGACTTTTCCCAAGTGTATTCAGATTTTTTCTGGGTGTCTCCAGACTTTTCCCGAGTGTATCCAGAATTTTCCTGGATGTCTCCAGACTTCCAGGGTCTTTCCAGAATGTAGCCAGATTTTTCCAGAGTGTATTCAGACTGTTCCAGAGTGTATTCAGAATTGTCCAGGATGTATCTAGACTTCCTGGGTGTAGCTAGACTTCCAGGATGTATCCAGACTTTTTCTGGGTTTATCCAGACTGTTCCATGGTCCTTCCGAGACTTTTCGAGGGTGTATCCAGACTTTTCAGGGTGTATCCAGACTTCCTGAGTGTATTCGGATTTTTTCTGGGTGTCTCCAGACTTCCAGGGTCTTTCCAGAGTGTAGCCAGACTTTTCCACCAGGGTCGTTCCAGACTTCTCCAGAGTATCCGGACTTTTCCAGGGTCTTTCCAGAGTGTATCCAGACTTTTCCAGGGTCTTTCCAGACTTTTCCAGGGTCTTTCCAGAATGTATCCAGACTTTTCCACAGTATTTCCAGACTTTTATAGGGTCTATCCAGATTTTTCCAGAGTGTAGGCAGATTTTCCCAGGATCTTTCTAGACTTTTCCAGTGGATATCCAGACTTCCAGAGTGTATCCAGGGTCTTTCCAGAGTTCATTTAGACTTTTCCAAGGTCTTTCTAGACCTCCAGAGTGTAGCCAGACTTTTCCAGGGTCTTTCCAGATTTTTCCACAGGGTATCCGGACTTTTCCAGGGTCGTTCCAGCCTTTTCCAGGGTGTATCCAGAGTTTTCTAGCATGTATCCAGACTTCCAGGGTCTTTCTAGACTTTTCCAGAGTGTAGCCAGACTTGCTGGGTGTATCCAGACTTTTACAGGGTCTTTCCAGCCTTTCCCAGGTTGTATCCAGACTTTTCTAGGGTTTATCCATATTTACTGGATGTATCCAGACTTTCCAGGGTATATCCAGACTTTTCCAGGGTCTTTCCAGACTTTCAGAGTGTCTCCTGACTTTCTGGGTGTTTCCAGACTTTCAGAGTGTATCCTGACTTTCTGGGTGTTTCCAGACTTCCAGGGCATATCCGGACTTTTCCTGGATGTATCCAGACTTTCCAGGGTGTATCCAGATTTTTACAGGGTGTATTCAGGCTTTTCTAGGGTGTATAGAGCCTTTTTTAGAATGTATCCAGAATTCTTGAGTGTTTCCACACTTTTTCAGGATATATCCTGACTTTTCCAGGGTGTATCCAGAATTTCTTTCAAGTAGACAGACGTTTCCATATATATGTATACTTTTATGTTGTCGAACATTTTAGTGCCAACAATAGGGTGTGACCTGGATCTTAAATTAAGCTACTTTTTATTAAACATTTCGTTTTTAGCGTCATTCAACTAAGATTTTTCTAAACTCTCTAAAGAGGTATCACACGGTGATAACAAAAATTTTTTTTTAGGGATGAAGTTTTTTGGGGTTAGCTCCGAAGGGTGTAGGCATAGGAGAATGCTCAAAAACAATAGGGGTCTGTGCGTCAACACAAGTAATCACTATGTAAAATTTTGTTATGATTGGTGCAGGGTGTTTTGATTTAGAGTGGCTACAAAGTAGGCGACAGGCGGACCGACCGACACACAGAGCGACGGCGCAGCGCCTAGATTCGTCCTTATCACTATTCGGTACCTCAAAATTCGAGGGAAGTAAAAATCAGAGAAAACTTGAAAAAAGCGAGGTTTTTATTCTACGAATCCACATTTTAAAAAGAAAACTATAAAACATGAGTAAAATTATGGCTTAAAACCACCATGATGCTACGGTCATGATAGTAATTTAAGGCCTAACATGTTTTACCGTTTTTGTTTATCAGATTTTTTTGTGGATTTTTCACATTTTGAAGCCATAATTTTAGCAACATTTTATAGTGTTCTTTTGAAAATGTCAATTGGTATAATAAAAACTTTTTTCAAATTTTCTGTTTTTTTTTGAGTGGCTACAAAGTAGGCAACAGACAGACCGACCGACAGACAGAGCTGCGGCGCAGCGTCTGGATTGGTGCTTATCAGTGTTCGAATCCTCAAAATTCAAGGGAAGTAAAAAACAGAAAACTTGAAAAAAGTGAGGTTTTTATTCTACGAATCCACATTTTGGAAAGAAAACTATAAAACGTGAGTAAAATTATGGCTTAAAACCACCATAATGGTACGGTCATGATGATAATTTAAGGCCTAACATGTTTTACCGTAATTTAAGCTGTAAAGTTTTTGTTTATCAGATTTTTTTGTAGATTTTTCACCTTTTGAAGCCAGTTATTTTCAATAAATCTCTGAAGACGGGTATTTTTCCAATTTTTTGGAAAAAAGCTTTTTAAAGCCCATTTACAAGTCTGGAGCCAAAGATGAGGCTTGTAATCAGTCAGAGCTGCCCAAACTTGGAATTTCCGTTTCTTGATTAACCCTGAACAATTTGGATTTGTCAGAGGCAGGTCTACTGACGCAAACTTGGTTTTGTATGTTAACTACATATAAAAAAATTTGGAATAAAGGTTTCAGGTTGACTCAGTCTATTTCGACTTTTCAAAGGCATTTGAGCGTATTAATCATGAGGAGAGCTCAGAAGTAAACTTCAGGTATTCGGTTTTTGAGTAATCATGTTACAGACAGACACCATGACATAACTTTGTATTTAGGTCTTTTTTGATCTAAAGAACTTATTTTTAGTGGAAATAAGAAAACTTTCATTTTGATGATCCTGATAGCCTCCATACTATGTATAATAATAACGAAAATCAACACCACCACAACAAGTGCTTCAACATGCGCTGACAGTTAAAAACTACAGGATTCCGATATGCAAAAACTTTTGTTAAAACTTACGCCATTAAGCTACTGGTTAAGCTATAACTTTTTAATACACAGTATATGCCATTTTAACTGACTAACTGAAATGGTCAGCTCTCGGGTCAGCTATATACATACAGGGTTAGGCACAGGTGCTTTTACCTTACCAGAAAATACTTTGCTTGCCGCTGATTAGCTTTCTTGCTTATAATTAGCTTTTTTCGAGGCTTTCTTGCTAAATAAAGGATTGATTATTTATTATTGTTAGTTTTATGCTGTGTGAGAAATCTGGAAAAACCTTCAAACATTTCAATATTTATTCCAGATTTATCCCATGCCGCTCAAACAATAATTGGGAAACCAGCTTTGCCACACTACCCGACCCAAATAAGTCAATGCAAACCAACAAAAAAACAGGCAGAGAAAATGGAGACAACACCAAAGATAGTTCGGTGTACAATATTTTACTGAGAAATGAAATTCTCGGAGAGAAGATAGAAGATGTCAAGTCCCAGTGTGACGAGAGGCAGGCTCTTACCCCAGTCAAAAATAGGAATTTGTTTCGATATGGGACACCTTCAAAGGTAAGCAGCTTAATTTACATATATTAGGTCATTTACTGCTCTATATTTAAAATAAGTAATTACCTGTTATTTGTGCTTTTCTTTAACATGTTGCAAAAAGCATAATTACTTTGAAGTTTGTACCGAAGCCAAAGTAGCCAAACTGAATTAAGATTTTTAAACTAAATTAATCCTTGTCTGACATTTTAATTTAAACATTTTGCTGATCGCAGGAGAGTATGAGTTGCACCAAAAATATACATATTATTACAAAATATTACATACCTCTTTTTCGAATTTGGGATTGTTCCTGTGGACAATTTGCCAACTCTATTTTATGAGCTTCAAGGAAGTGTGGCTCATAAATGTATAGAAAAATTCGACCATTCAATAGCATATACCAATTGTACTTTTTAAGGTGTTTAAATACTTATAGCATAAATCCTAAATTGTGAGTTACATTTTTATGTAATATTGTTAATAATTGTTGTTATTCTATGAAGTTACTGGGGTTTTTTTTATTTTACTTTTGAGTTAGTTTATCTGTGCCCGCGAGTATTCGGGAACCGTCGCGTCGGCCATATAAATACGATCGTAGCTACGCAAGTGACGCGTCAGTTGATTATCTCGTGAGTTTATGTAAATAAGCCAGATCATTTTTCTATATATATATATTTATACTGGGATTTTCTCAACCTCCATTAACCTAGCGACCCTACCCCAAGAAAATCAAAATTGAATTATGCCGAAATTATGTGCTAATTTCGTCCCTAATCAAAAAATTTTGTGGTCCTCTGGTTTCTGAGAAAATTGAAAAAGAAAATGGGGTAGTTAGATTAATATTATTTTAGCAACCCCACCAGGAAATATGGCGCCAAACTAAAAATTTTAGGTTTTAAAATTATGTGCTAATTATGTGAATTTTTCATTTTAGATTGTTTTTTTTTAAATGGTAAAAGGTTAATATTAACTTAGCGACCCCACATGTTAAGGTATCACGGAGTTTAAAACTTTCAAAAACAAGTATTATCTGCAAATTATGTGGTAATTTCGTCCATGATCAGAAAATTTTGTACTTGTCTGGTTTCAGAGAAAATTAATAAAAACAATATTACATTACATTATTTGTAATGATCTATTATTTATTAGTTATACTTGGCGCAAAACATGTGACAAGTCTAAAGCTTCAGCAATAGTCCCGGATGCAGCCACAAAATTACAAAATTTTGATTTAAGAAACCAACAAAAAATTTTAGTTTTTAAAATCTAAGTTTGATGTAGCCTAAAAATGTTAATTTATAAGTTGGAATACAACTAATCAACTTTTAATTATGCCTAAAATATACTGCGTATAAGATGGTATAAAGATGTTTTATAGATTTGTTAAAAAAAATATTTTTTGTCTTTTTTTTACTTAATTGATTCTCATTTAAAAATATATTTTTCCTGGTAAAATAAAAACCTATTTTTGTTTAGAAATATATTGTTTGTGTTTCCCATTAGTTGGCCAAGGTGATTCTGGTTTTGACTATGGAGTCTTAACCACTAAGGATAGAGCTTTCGAATGTTGTATAAAATAATATACGGTTCTATGAAAAACATCATGAATGTATAGTGGAGGGTGACCAGTGAAACTACTGATGAGCCGACGCTGGTTACCCAGGGCGAAACATCGTTTGATCATTTCTCTTTTCGCTTTGATCTTTTGTGTGTTCCTTATGAGATGCTCATCCAAGTTTGAATTTTCGTTATTTCCACCCAAGATCTTTTGATCTTTTCTTTTTTAGTTTCTTTTCGGTTGAAGTAACTGAGTTGGAGGTTTTTTAACTTCTTTTTTAAGATCAAAATTATTGCTAGTTTTTTTTTTCAGTATTAAATAATGGGTAATAAAACAGTTGTGTAATATTATATATGTTTTTGTTTTGGAACAAAAAATGTTAAAAAATGAGAAATATAGATTACTTTTTTTGTGTTTCGATAAGTACCTACCTAATTTACAAGTGAAAGGTTTCGGACGTCCATTGTCTTTGTTTGTACTTTTTCACAACGTTTCAACTGATGTAATATCTTCAGTCGAAACGTTGTGAAAATTTACAAATAAAGATAATGGAAGTCCAAAATCTTTCACTTGTAAACCAAGCAGTCTATTCAACTTTCAACGGCATCGATAGCTCTAATTTTGGATGTTATGACATAGGTTCTTTTGAGTTACTAAATTTTTTAGTTGCCTATTTTATTTAAAAAGTAAAATATCAAAAGTTTGACGCCACTCGTTTTTTTTTTTAATTTAAAGATTCAATGTTATGTGTCCTTAAGAACGAGAAAAATAACTAAGCTTTCATATTGTTATAATTTGAAAAAATAAAATAAAACAGTATAAAACATAAAACAAAAAACAGTTTTTATTTTTAAAAAACCAAATTTTTCAGCAGAAAGAAAACCTATTGCTCATTTTTCTTTATCTTCCTACCTAACCTTGTTTGTTTAGATCATTACCAACGGCATCTTATGACAACGTTGTAATATGGGTTTAAATATTTAGGATCAAAATAGTTTAAAAAAAGTTTTACTAACGTTCTAGTTCTGGCCTTAAAATTAAATAACACGCCTGCAAAGCATGAAAAAAATATATTTTTTTTTTGAATTTTCGCGATACCTGGTAGTGTGCGGTATCATAGTGAGGGCGGTAATTTTCTTGGCGGTAGAAGTCTTGCGCTATAATATATATGCGCGTTTTTTTTTTGTCGCGGTAATTGCAGGCGTTCTTAAAGTATTTCGCGATAAGTGCATTGCGCTGTATTTGCTTGCGCTTTAAATTATTTCGCTGGTAGCTCCATTCGCGGTATATGATGACGCGGTAGAAAACCTCGCTGTAAAAAAATCGCGGTAAATGTTTTGCGGTAGCAGCCGCGTACCGTAAAATCTATTTAACATAAGGCATCCGCCCAAGAACAACGCAGAATCCCTATAAATTCAATTTTCTTGGAATTTAACCCTCTAAAACTCATTTTTTTTCATAGAACCGTATATTATTTTACACATCATTTGAAAGCTCCGACCTTAGAGGTAACGAGTCCATAGTCAAAACCAGAATCACCTATTAAAAATGCATTCATAATAGGGAGAGTTTGAAAATGGTGCTTTTTTAAAAAAATATTTTTTTTCTATTGTTTCTAGTTTGGCGACATGTAGACAACCACAAGGTCATTAAGGTCAATGTTGTGGCTACTTTTTATTTTGGCCAACTAACGGGAAGCACAAAAAATATTTCTGGATAAAAATAGGTTTTTATTTCAACAGGAAAAATTGTATTTAAATGAGAACCAATTGCATAAAAATAAGAAAAATGTGATGGTCTCAAGACAAAAAATATAATCTTTTGAAGATTTTTATAACATTTTTACATAGTATACTTTAGTTATAATTAAAATTATATTCATTGTATTGTAACTTATTTATTAAAATTGTTAAGCTGCAGTAAAGTTAGATTTTAAAAATTCAATTTTTAGTTTTTATTTTTAAGTTAAAACTTTGTAATTTTGTTGTTACCTCCGGGACTAATGTCGAAGACTTAAATTTATTACATACTTTGCGGTTATGTATTACCTTCCAATCGACAGTATTTTACGAAACATTGCGCGCATGTATGCATAAATTTTTTTTTTTTGTAATTAGCTAATGCCCATAAAGCTTCAGTTAAAAGGACAATTCCAGTCATTAAAGTGTTACGAGAAATCCCAAAATCTGCCCTACTATACGATTCCAAAGTAAAAATATATTATTACAAAATTATGTGGGCCATGAATATGTTGTATAGTTAGCTTAATATTAACCTAGCTAACCCACTTTCATTTTTGATTTCCTCGGAAACCAGATGAATACAAAATTTTCTGATCGTCGACAAAATTAGCACATAATATGCCGAAAATACTGGTTTTTGAATTTTTTAAATTCCGTGATACGTTAACATCTGGGGTCGCTAAGTTAATATTAACCTAGCTACCCCATCCTTTTTTAAAAAAACATAATTTAAAACGAAAAATTCGATTTTTTTCTTATATATTTGTGGAGCACATAATTTTAAAACCAAAATTTTTTAATTTTTTAAGTAAATATTAACCTGGGGTAGCCATTTTCTTTTTCGATTTTCTCAGAAACCCGAGGAGCACAACATTTTTAAATTGGGGACGAAATTAGCACATAATTAGGGTGTGACTAAATTTTGATTTTCTTGAGGTGGGGTCACTAGGTTAATCCATAGTAGGATCAATACCCAGTGTAGCCAAGTGTTTCTGTAGAGTTAAAGATAAACACAAAATATCCATGCACCTAGCCGGCATTCGAACCTATACAGGGTGTTTCAAATTCGATGCTCACCATGGGGATCTCCTAAATGGTAGGAGATACGTAAAGTTTTAAATTAGGGCAAACAAAACTAAAGTTTACAAATTCCGTATCGTTCCGGAGATAGGCGGAAAAAACCGAAATCTTCATTTTTATTTTTCTGTGCCCTTATTCTTAAAGCTGTCAAAAAACGCTTAAAACTTTCTACAGGCACTTTTTTACGATCTACCTTGTGAGCGGTCCGTTTTTGAGATTTGACATTTCAGTGTGACAGGAGCACTGTCAAGTTCATTTTTTCTTATGGACACATCCTTTTTTTTCTCCTGCCGTTTGGTTCATAAAGGATGACAGATAAGATTTTGCAAGCTTATTTTGACAAATCACCTGACGTTTTGGGTTTATTGACCATCATCAGCTCAAATTTAATTTTTCCTTTTAACTCAAGATATTTTAAAAAGGACAGGTTTTTTGAAATTTTGTTATAACAAAATAAGTTTACCTAATATTTTAGAAATACGTTATTTTCTTTGTTTTTTAATCTTTGAATTTGGGCTGCTGATGGTCAATTAACTCAAAACGTGAGATAAGATAAAATAAGTTGTAAAATATCTGTCATCCTTTATGAACCAAACGGCACACTGAAATGTCAAATCTCGAAAACGGACCTCTCGTTAGGTAGGGTTTTTTGACAGTTTTAAGAATAAGGGCGCAGAAAAATAAAAACTAAAAACAAAAGATTTCGGTGTTTTCCGCCTATCTCGGGAACTACCCGAAATTTGTAAACTTTTTTTTTTTGGTTTTGAGCTAAGCGGCAAATTGTGCAACTTTGCCCTAATTTAATCCTTTTCGTATCTCCTACCGTTTAGAGATCCCCATGGTGAGCATCGAATTTGGAACACCCTGTATATATAACATACAGGATGTCCCAAAAGTTCGAGTCCACCCTAATATCTCCAAGACGAAAAGAGGGAGGGAAGTAAAATTTCACATAATTAGATGGCTTACAAAAAAGTATCTTTTTTGGATGCTAATCAAGGCACCCGTCATTAAGGAAGCGTAGCTGGGACGGTGACGACACTTTTTTAAAAGAGATACCCTGTATATTTTGGAAAATTTAAATAGAGCTTTTTCTTCTGTTTCCAAAAACTCCTAATATGTTACTTTTTTCTCTAACAGTTTTTAATTAAAATCATTGCTCTTATTTAAAAGTATTTGTTATTTTACGTAAAAACCGTTAGAGAAAAAGGTAACGCATTAGGTATTTTTGGAAACAGAATTAACAGCCTTATTCAAATTTTAGAAAACATACAGAGTATCTCGTTTAAAAAAAGTATTGTCTCTGCCATAGCCCCCTTAATGAATGGCGGCAGAATTAGCATCCAAAAATATACTTTTTTGTAAACCATCTAAATATGTGATTTTACTTCTACTTTGTCTCTCTTGGTTCTGGAGATATTAGGGTGGACTCGGATTTTTAGGACACCCTGTATATATTACCACTTGTATTGGGTGCAAATTTGGAGACCAGGATAAAAATTGTGTATGTGGTTACAAATTGGCGTCCAACATTCGCAGCTGGTTTAGTGGAAAAAAGTATAAGATGCCCTTCGCTGTTCTTATGATCTGGCGAGAACCGAAAGACCACGTTACTGACTGTTACTTTTGCTTAACACCTCCCATTAAAAAAGGCTTTTCGGAGAAGGAAAAGTCAGCGATATAGTATCCAAATTTACAATCCGCTGTACGCCCTGTGCCTCGTAGTGACGAGTTAGCTGTACCTAATTCACTCAGAAATATAACCTTGATTCGGATGATGATTCCACAGATTCAAACAGTAGTGTGGCAAGAAAGGGTCGCTGGCCCATCAAGCTTGCAAAACTTTGATTTTGTCTGTGAACTTTTCAGTAAAAAGCCTCACAAAATAAGCCTAAGTGAATTAAGTGACCTTATAAGGGATGTGGAATTGCCCAAGAAAAAAGCCGAAGTAAAAGTTTCTGTGTACCAGAACCGTCAAAAAAACCTATTACGAGAGATGCACCAGAGGCTACTTTCAAAAGGCAGGGTAAGAAGCGCAAAATGAGTGTCTAAACTAAATTCAGTAATAAAAATATATTACAAATATATGGTTATATGTATTTTGTATGCTTTTTTTTACGGGCCATTTTTCTACGGAATTCATAATTTTTTTTTACGGAATTCATAATTTTTTTACGGAGTTCATCATTTCTTTACGGAATTCATCATTTTTTGACGGAATTTACCACTTTACGGAATTAATCATTTTTTTTTACGGAATTCACCATTTTTTTACGGGAATTCACGATTTTTTTACGGAATTTCAAAGTTAAATCTTTAATTGGTATTTTTTCATTACCTACTTGGGTGTAGTTAAACAAAAAAAAAATAGTTTTTGTTCATGAAACAAAAAAAAAAAGTTGGAATCTGTTCCCTAGTGAAATTTAATTTGATTCTTGAGGTTTGGTCTCTGGTTTGGCAGACCATCTCCTCGATTTCGATAAATTTTCCCAAATTTAGTTTTTGTTTACCATTAGGTAGTTTTTTTTTTAAATGAATTGTCGAAATAAAAAAACTACCAATTTTGTTCAACCATGTACTTAAAGAAATTAAAATATCTCGATAACTGGTTAAACTAGGATAGTGTTTTATAGCTCGTTTTAAAGGGTAAATCAGAAAATTAGGTTATGTAATGCTTTATTAAAATGAGCTTTAAAATACCTATAAAACAAGGTATTACTCGCTTTTTTACGGTATACTGTTCTCAAGATACTACTCTTTTTGTGTACCTGCACATTTGGTTAAAATTGACTGTCTTTACAGGCATTTATAAAAATATGAGAACTATGCATACTATAAAAGCGAGTGATAGCTTGTTTTAAAGGAATTTTAAAGGCCATTTTAATGTAGTATCACATGATCTTATTTTTTTTTAATTTCAAAATTTTTAAAATAATTTTCCAATCAAGTCTCCATCTTGAAATTTTGTACATAGTTTGGCGAAATATCCAGAAAAAAAATATATTTTTATAAAAAAAATGCTGTTTTTGAAAAATGTTTTTTTTAAAATGAAAAGTACGTCATGTGATATATCATGTGATACATCATGTGATAATGTAGGTACCAAAAATTATCGAAATCGGGGAGATGGTCTGCCAAACCTCCCTTTTTTTTGGTTGATTTCATACGAAATGGCCCTAACATCAGTAAAAAACAACTTTTAAGCGTGACTGATATCGAATATTCATCTCTTGACATCCCAAATGAGTCTAACTTAGTTGCCTATTCAAATTGAAATGGCCCATATAAAGACTGACAGACTGAAACTGATGCAACAGTGAGGCTGGGACAATTGGCTGCTAAGTTCATGCCGCTAGTTCTTAACTAGAAATATGTTATTGATGTATGTGCTAGAAATATTTTATTGATATGTGTGCTTAGAATTTTTACTAATTATTAAACTTCTGATGATTTTCGAGATTTATTAAGATTTGTTAAATATACTAATTGGATATATTGAGGCACCAAACTTGTTAATTTGTAAAACAAATGCTTGTTTAACTGTGCATCCCACAAATGAAGGAAAAGCTATTGGTTTATAAACAAACAAAAATAAAGTTAGATTATCAAAGTAGTACCTATTGACAAAGCAAAATAAGATAAAACATTTAAAATTAATAACCTATGCTAATACTAATTTTTAAAAACGTATTGATAAAAACAATCAAAAATTGGGTTTAAATAATTTTTTAGGAAATTATAATGTAGCTCGTAATACAGTAATTATTCTAAAATCCTTAATAATAATTATTACAATTTTTAAAAATGTACAGTTCTGGACATGGTGAGGTGCTTTTTTAAATGAAAACTGTCTGGCTGCCGATTCTCCCGAAGTCGAGGAATTTCACAAAAAACAGCAAAGTAAAAATTGTTAAAAAGTTAATTTTATAAAAAAATTTTCATAAAATAGAAAAAATTATTTGTCATAATCAATTTTGCAGTGTTTATTTTCCATAAAAAATGAATGGAATTTTTCACAAAAATTCAGGAAAAACCGGGAAAAGTAATTTTTCTGTACGAACCCTGTTTTGTTCTTGTCCATAAACATGTCTAGGATGTAGTTATTTTAAACCGAGTTTAAAACCAATAATACGAGTTTTCGGAAAGATAAGACAGAATAAATATTTGAATCGCACCAATATTTTTTAATAACAGAGACTTAAAACGGTAATTAAAGTCATCACTTATCCGCATCCGTATGTAAATGCGCATGTGCGTTAGGTATGTATTTAGGTTGCGTTTTATACTTTTTTTGATAGGTCACTTATCTTTTTCCAATACGTATATGCATAGGGATAAGTGTTTAAATTTATGATGTTGCTTTATGTCTCTAATAGCAGAGTTTAAAAATCAAACGCATTTAACCCTACTTTGCGATGGGTAGTCGGATAAAAAAATCTAAAAATCCAACAGGACCTAAATATGTTTTTTTAGTGTTTCTAGTCTAGTAAGAAGTTGAGCGTTTTTATACCGAACACACCGAATATAACATTTTTTAAATAATTTAACTTTTACTTAGTGCCACAAAACTAAAAAATTGCCTTTTAAGAAGGCAATCTAAGCTTGGATTTGTCACAAACATTATATTTTATTTAGATGCTTATAAAATATCAGTTTTATTTTCTTTTAAATTATCGTCTTATAAAAGGTTTTGCTTGATACTTGCCACCTTTTTTTATTTTGCCAAACATAGCTAAAAAAGTGAAAAAATATTAAAGGAAATAATCTTGAAAAATTACAAATTTTGATTTTAGTACTGCCCATTTACTAAAATAAATGTAGGAATGATTTATTTAAGTCTAGATTAATAAACCACAAAATTTTTACCTTTTTAAACAAGTAATTTAAATAACAATGCAATGCCCCTTGTTTTGTGTAAATGAACCAGCATTAATCAGTTCAATTTATGCATTTTTGGCCTTTATTAACAAAAATGGTTTGGCTTTTGAAGACAGTCGTTTTTTTAATGCCCCTAAAAGTAAGAGATTCAGAAGTTGTGTGAGATTTGGTTCAGCAACTTTATGGCCTGAAAACATTATGTATTATTTTGATTTTATTGAAATTAAAATTTTAATTTCAGATGCATTTTCGGTGTCAATAATTTTAATAAAGTTAAGGCGCGCCAAATAATACCGGGGTGTTTCACGGAGGTAGATCACCCCCTTTTTTCTTCTTCATTTTTTTAAAGATAAATGAAACTTCGGGATATCGTTGAATTTGACTTTTTTAACGAGTCACGTGACTTCCAGTTTCACCGGAAACGGTGTCAACTTTCGATTTTCAAATGAGACACCCTGTATATTTTTACATTTTGGGATTCCTGGAAACAGTCTGCGCCAAACGGTACCTCATATGTCAAATTTTGACAAAATTAAAAAAAATAAATTTAATTTTTTTTTCAATCTATAATGGACCAAAAATTATTATTTCGATCTGAAATAATCCAACAAAAATTAATTGCTTTACGCTTAATTTGATCGCGTTTTGAAATTTCAAAATAAAAATACCCCACTTTTTTAAATAGGATGAATTGTGGTCACACTATTATTTAAAAAATTATGGTTATAAAGAATAATTTTCAGTAGGAAAATAAGAAATTAAACAAACATTAAGCTTTTATAAATTAAATTATTTGTTTTTGTTTTTAACTCTAAGGCTTGCTGATAGTTGAGAAAGCAGCTTGTCATTAGGTATAAAAAAGTATAAAGTAGGCCTGCAAATTCTTCCTGTTTTTAAACTGCTGCACTACCTCAACTGTCAACAGGCCTACGAGTTAGAAACAAAAACAAATAATTTAACTTATAAAAAGCTAAATGCTTGTTTAATTAAAATAAATTATTCTTTAAAGCCTTTACCTTTTTATAAATAGTGTCAACACATATCATCCTAGTTAAAAAAAAAATTGATCATTTTTATTTTGAAATTTCAAAACGCCATCACATTAAGCGTTTACAGAGGGTTTTTAATATTTGTTAAGTTATTTCAGATCAAAATAATTATTTTTAAGCCAACATTTGGCAACAAAATTGGACATATGGGGTAACGTTGGACGCAGAATGTTTCCAGAAATCCAAAAATGTAAAAATATACAGGGTTTTTTATTTAAAAATCGGAAGGAATTATATTAATTGTAAGGTTGTTTCGGGTTAAACCGAAAGTCACGTGAGATGTTAAAAACCGTAAAATTTGACATTATATGAAAGTTTCATTTTTCTATCTTGAAAAACGCAGAAAAAAACCCCGTGAAACACTCGGTAAAATGGATAATGCACATCCTAAACTAATGAAAACTAGCACTGTAGATTATCCATTTTCATAGAAAACACGACGTTAATAGAGAGCTATTGCCTTTAGTACATACGGTACACGACGGAAATCACTTGAACGCTGCACTTTTGGTTAGCGGTCTAAAATTTGGAACATACTGGACTTTTTTCCACAATGGCGTCCAAATATTTTGCCCTTTTGCTTTTATCTGGATCCGATCCATGTTTTGACGTTTTTTGTTAACAGAATAATTTTGAAATATTTTGAAAATACGTTTTTCCTGTTTTTAATTAATAAATTTTATAAACTTATCTTATTAAAATTTTGACAATTTAAACAAAATTTTTAGATTTTAACTATCATAGGGGCCGTGCACAAATTATTTAACGGTCATAGAGGGGAGCCGAACCGTTACAAAATGTTACGTAGTGGGGAATGGAAGTTTTTCCGAATTTTAACATTGGTTTGTAATTTTCTTTTTATAACTATTTGATGTTCTTTATTTTGTTAATACTTTTTTCCTATAATGGTAATTATAGACCCTTATTATGATAGTTAGTTTTTGATTTTAACATAGTAAATAAAAAATAAAACCTTTTTTTGTAGGAGGGATATTTGAAAACGTTACGTAATTTTAGGGGAGTTCGTCCAACCGTTACAAAACGTTATATGGGGAACAGGGGGGGGGTAACTTAAGTAGTTCATTACAGGGAATAAAAAAAACATAAACATTTGGGTGCAACATGCATTAAGTAAATATTTCTAGATATTATTAAATTTAAATTATATTATTTGTAAAAATGGTAATAAATAAATTGTCATTAAAAAAAATATATAATACTAATAATCATAATAATACAATTAAAAATCGGGAATACAATAATTACATCATTTTAAAAGATTTTTTTAAAGTATTTTTTAAATTTAATTTGTATATTCTTATTTTTTATTTCTTCTGTCAGTAAGTAGTACTCATAAACAAGAATTTTCGAATTTATAAAATAGTAAAAACATATTTTTAAAATATTGGGCAAAAATTATTTTGTTAAAGCAAAACGTCAAAAGAAACTCATTTTTAAAGTGTCATAAAAGATACTGGAAGCGGGTTTTCAAAATATCTTGAGTAAGTCCAAAGCAAAAATTGTATTTGGGTAAATGAAGGTAACCCAAAACGTCAGCTGACTTGTCAAAATAAGGTTGCAAAGTATCTGTCAGCAGGAGAAAAAAGCTCATGTCCGTCATTAAGTAGAAATTATTATCTCCGGAACTACCTGCATTTTGAAAACTTTGTTTTTAGTTTTGAACAAAGCATCAAAATGCGCAACTTTGCCCTAATTTAAACATTTTCGTATTTCCTACCGTTAAGAGATCCCCATGGTGAGCGTCGCTTTTGGAACACCCTGTATAGTACTGAGGGGAGTTGTGGGAGGAATCAGGGCCGCTATTGTCGAAAGTGAAAAAAAGAAAAAAAAAATTGGTGTGTCACATGATAAAAAGCTTTAACCCCACTCCGTATTCCTTTGGTGATGCGGGGGTTGTGGGGTGGGAGGGGATTCAGTTGGTAAGGGGAGATGTGAGATGGATCGGGATGTCACTGTTAATATCTAAAGCCAATATAACCAAATAACTTTATATTTGAGGAAGTTATGCCTTAAGGGGAGGGGAGGGGGTCAGTAGGTGTGGGGGGAGGAGGAACGGTGAAGTGATTGGAAGTCACTGCAAATAAAGCAAAACATATTATAAAAATCGCTTTATATTTGAAGAAAGATGTTGGGTCAGGTCGCATTGCCTCCAAAACCATAACTTGACTTTTTTTAAATAAAATATAGCCTTTATCATTGTCGGGACTTTCAGCTTTCCAGTGATACCACTTATCAAAATCGGTTTAGCCGTTTGGTCTCTATCGTGGCACATATAAACATACATGCATATTCCAACTCGAAAAACATTACCCTCATGTCGTAGGCAGTCGGGTAAAAAGTCTTCTAAATAAGTTGACACCTAGTTGGTCCTTGCTAAAGAATAAAATTGATATTGGCATTTCTAAATGGAGATACTGTAGGTCTTAGTTATGCAGGATATAATAGAAATATTAGAAATTTTTTCAGTTTTTAGGGAAAATATATCTGTTTGTCAGTCTTGTATATAAAAAGACGTGGGTCGTTTAAGGGATTTTCACGGTCGGAGAAAAGTAGTTTGAGGCTCGTATGAAAGGAATTTAAAATGTTTTAAAAGTGAAGTATCAAATTAAATTTGTAAAAACAGTACGAGTTAAGTGGTATTTGAATTTTACTGTAATATATTTTTAGCCATCCATCAAAAAAAGTTTTTTTTATATTTACTGAAAATAAGTTATTTGGGTCAAAAAAGACCTAAATACAAAATTTTGTCATGGTGTCTGTCTGTCTGTCGGTAACACGATTACTCAAAAAACGCGTAACCGATTTTTATCAAATTTGACACAAAAGTTCTTTGTCACCAGAAGCAGAGCTGATTAGTTTTTGATGGGCGTGGGAGGTTCGCAAGAGGGTAGGAGGGAGGAATAAAGCTTTAAAAAAATTGTAACTTACTGACCTTAGCAGCTAGCGACACGCGGTTTTCACATTAAGATAGATAATTGCATTTTCAACCAAAAAAATGAAAACAAAATTTTTGAAAAAAAATATTGATTGAAAAAAAAAAATATTTTATGAATGCTATACGTGCCTGCTGGCGCCATTTATTTTAATTAATTTGTTAATAAATAACAAAAGAAGCGTGAAACGTAGTAGGTTAAATTAAAGAACCAGATACCATTAAGCATTTCTGTCGATCGATCCGTTTTTAAGATATAGGGTGTCGAAAAAGATACATTTCCCTATTTTTTCCTATTTTTAACTCAAATAACCTAAAAAAAAATCCAATAATTTTAAAATTGGATTTTATGTATCCTCCCGTAAATTATATAAGTTTTTAAGGTACAGACTGTGCCAAAAGTGATGGTTTTATTGTCTTGTCTTTTTTATGTTTGGAAAACCAAGTTTTCAAAAAAAGTATAAAACTACCCGAAAATCTTTGATGGTATAGGTGATATTATACAGGGGCTTTTAGATACATTGTTTTCCAAAAGTGATGCTTTTATTATTTTGTTCATGTATTATACAGGGCTTTCAGGGGAGTCAGGAGAGTATACAAAAAGTCAGGGTTGTCAGCGGTTTTTACTTAAAAAAACGCCAAAAGTCAGGATAATTGTACCAAACATGCACTACTTGCATTTTCAAATCCTTTCAAGTTATTGCTCCCAGTTTTCAAACCTTTTGAAGCTAGTTATGGTCTTTTGACCAAACAGATCCAAAAAGTCGGGATTTTTCTAACAGTTTGGTCAGGAAAAGGCATGAGAAGTCAGGATTTTCGATTTTGAAATTTTGGTGAGCATTTTGTCTTTTCCTGGTTTTTAGTCGATCACGTTAAAATGTATGAAAGGAATTGTTGTATTATAATACTAATAATTATATACGTTAGTGAATTCTGTACTTTGCACTTATACGCAAATAACACGAAAATGCTGAATATGACTACCATTCAGTTCATTTACACCTGACATAAAATTAATACTTGATATAGAATTATGCATAACATCCTGGAATTTAAATATTAAGTTCATTTATCTTGTTTTCATGCAAATGGGGGTTTTCAAAAATAAAAAAGTGCTCTTTTTGCTATTTTTTTTACAAGGCTTGAACCAACTTTCATGCTATTTTTAACTGGTTGGCTAGCGACCCAATTTTATTTTTGTAATAATTTAGAAATAGAATATGGATCGAAATAATGCACCGATTTTTTTTTTCACGGTTTGGGCTTTATAATGTCTTTTTCAGGCACATAAAATGAAAGTTTCTCTGTTTCATTAATTCTTATACGATGGGAGTTTTCTAAATTTCACATTCACAAGTAAAAAACATCAAGATTATCAATTCGCCTTGTTTAAAATTTGTGAATAGACACTATTAATAATTTTCTCGTTATTTTTACATTATTTAAGAGTGGGAATAGTAAGTTTGGTCATATCTTAAAAATAATAATATTAAATCAGCAGATTGGTGCGTATTTTTATGGAGGAATTTATGTGTACATACCCTGACTTTAATAAAGTCGGCACTATTTTTCACAGTTCCGCACTAAGGTTAAACAACTAGTAGAAATTTTTGGACACTTTCAGTTTCACGTTAATTTTCACGTTTAAGTTCTCTTAACCAACTATAAGGAAGAAAACCCAGTTACCTTTATCAGGACTGATTATTATGACAAAACTGAGGTTCGTGCTATCCGGCCAGAGCTTTTTTGGACGCAGTGCTGTCAAAATAGGAACTTATCGGTACATACAGTCGGAATAGCCTGAGTCGGCACTATTTTTGACAGTTCCGAATGAAGGTTAAAAGGATTCTAACATTTTTGTCATATAAACATGTCATCGAAACATGCTCATATTGTGCCATCCTTAAAGTTGACAAATTAAAGTTAGTAGTAGACACAGTTAATTTTCAGTTTTATCAGCATTCGTATCCTTGTCTCTATCGAGTCGACCACTCAAGCAGGTGCACTTTTAAAATTATGCGAACCTCGTTAGGTACGTCAAGGGGGTCGTAACTACGACCGTCCCTGCTTACGAAACGATGTTTACACTCATTTGATCAGCTGGAGTTGTCACGCATTCGCCATTAATTTAAAACTACACCTGCTCGATAGGTCGACTCAATAGAGAATAAGGATACGAATGCTGATAAAACCGAAAATTAACTTTAAGTGTCTAGTCCCGTCCTTTATTAAAGGTAGGCACAAACATTATGTTAAATCAACATTATTACAAAAAGCTCTGGCTGGATAGCTCAAACGTAGGTTTTGGATAGCCCCAGTGTAAGTGCCTAGAAATATGTCGTAATTGTTTACCTTTGTGTGGAACAGTTAAAAATAGTGCCGATTTTATTAAAGTCAGCCCATAATGTCCAATAAGTCCCTAATAAAGGACGCCTTAACTTTAATTATGTCAAGTTTATAGGAGGCAACATATGAGCATGTTTAGATGAAAACAATGTCAGCAATAGTAGCAAGAATGAAATTAACTCTGTGTTTCGGACTTCCATTGTCTATATTTTATTTATACACGACGTTTCGATCGCGTCGCGTCGTGCATAAATAAAATATAGACAATGGAAGTCCGAAACAAGAGTTAATTTCAAATACGTCATTGTCTCAAACTTTCCGTAGCAAGAATGTTATGTAACCAAATTACATAATTCTTCAAGGTGGGGTGGAGACGGGTAGCTGAAAGTGTTATAATGTGTTACAAGGGGGGACAGGGCACATAAACATGCAAGGATTTGTTCCAGTAATTTTATAGCAGATCGGTAAAGTGCCTAAAAATATGTAGTTGTTTAACCTTCGTACGGAACTGTCAAAAATAGTGCCGACTTTATTAGTAATGCTATTCCGACTTTATCAGGTTATTCCGATTTGATGTACCGATAAGTCCCTATCAGCCCTATAAAGAGTAAACATAATGCGTTTACTATATTTCTAAATAATAGTTAATTAACCTTTTGTCCGAATTTAAAGTCGACATCACTTTTTGACTGTCTAAAAGAGAATAGAATCCTCTTATTTTTTTAGTACCCTTAGTAATTTTTGTCGAAACTTCCACCAACAATCTAATAATTTTCTAATGAAATACAATTTTATTTATAAATATTTGACATATTTAAAATAAAGCTCAATAAAATAAAACCTTGTTTTCCGAATTGAAACCAAATAGTTAATATTTGGGTCATTGCTACCATTAATAATTTTCACTGACTGATAAGGAAAATTTGAATTATTTTTAAGGTTTATAAAATTGTTGTGTTCCATTGATAATGAAAATAGGACCATTAATTATAAATAATTTGGGGGCTATCTACAGCTATTATATAGTTTGTTATTCAGGGTGATCACAGTAAGCAGCAAGCACATATTCAAGGAAAAATACATATAAACTTTGAATTTTATATTTTTGAGATAGACATATCCCTAGCTTTAATTTAATACGAAAATTACAATCTTTCACGTAGGTTTTTTTAGGAGGGGGGCGGCAATTTTAGGTGCGGAAATCTTAATTTTTATTGAGTGGTTCTTTTTTGATACCAAATTTGAAATTCTTAAAATATTTAGGGTTTAATTGAATATTTACTTTTTGGTAACTGTGTGAGTCTTTGAAAACTTAAAAGGACCATATTTTTCTAAACTATTAAAAAACTAAAAAACGCGTTTCTAGGAACCTCTATCTAAATTTTAGGGGTCTTCACTCTGTGGTGTGCAAACTACGACTAATCGAAAATTGCCTAAAAAATTCCATTCTGTTTTTCTAAAAACGATTTTTTTTTATAGTACATTTCAGTTTAGAAAATATGGCCATTAAAAGTTTTCAATGCCTAAGTCACAGTGTAATAAAATCTAATATTTAGTAGACTGTGGCTCAGTATCTCAATGTTATATGGCTTACCCTGTAGATAAGTACCTACTGATTGCTAAATAAAGAGATTCCGTTCATAGCTTTTAAAATACCGAAAGTTACAAATCCCATACCACCCAACTTTTTTTTATAATAAAGAAATATTTAGTACAACTTAAAGCTTTGACTCAAAAGACCCATACCAACTTAATTGTTACATAATATTGTATTGTCTCCGGAAATATAAATGCATACCAATTTGAACTTGATCGGATATGTAGAAGTTACTCCAAAATTAAACAATAAGAACACCGTTTACAGGAATCATATTTTTCCTTCCTTCTGTCTTTCACAAATTAATTTTGTCGTTTTTTTATTGGGTTAAAAATATGTTGAGTTTATAAAAGAAACATGTTTTATATTTACTAATCTTATTGGATGACTAGCTGAAGAGCCCGCATCTTCGCCTGCGGTTTTACCCGCGGTTTTTTCCCGTTTTTCTTGTTTTAAATGATCATAACTTTTGTTCCTGTAAACCGATTTTGATAAAATTAAGCATATGTCCTGCTCAGGAGCCCAAGTAATCCATTAGTGGAACTTCCGTTAAAATCCTTTTAGTATTTTTTGGGTTAAGCTGGGACAAATAGTCAAAAATTTAGAAAAATGCACTTTTGGTATATATAGGGTGTGCCAAAAAAACCCGCACTTTTTAAAATGATTATAACTTAACGAAAAATTGTCCGATTTGAATAATATCTAGAAAGCCAAAGCTTCAAAATTTATAGGACCAATGTCAAACTTGACATTTCCTAAAAATATATCTGAAAAATAAGCATTTTTAACCCCCCCCCTAGATATTTTTTTGTGTGCGACACTATAATAAATCTGAAACATCGGTTACGAAGCCACGTTCTTTCGAAGCGCATCGATGTAACATTTGCAAAATTCGGACAAGAAATATGAAAGTTTGCAATTTTTAAATAGACCAGAGTTTACCTGCAAAATCAAGCTTATTAAGAAAAATGTACTTGTTTAAATAGCAATAACTTTTCAAAAATTTATCTATTTTAATAAGTTTAAACTTTTTAAGCTTCAAAATTTATAGAACTAATAATAAAACTGACATTTACTAAAAATCAAGATAGTGGACCCATTTAAAATACAGGCATATTTCACCCCCCTAGAAAAAACTTTCTGCGACACTGTATTCAATCTCAAACATCGGTTATAAAGCCACATCCTTTCAAAGCACATGTGTGTAAATTCGTACGAGAAATAAAGAAGTTTTAAATATTTACATACCAGAGTTTGTATGCAAAATCAAGCTTATTCAGAAAAAATTGCTTGCAAAGATTTCAAACTTCCTTATTTCTTGTCCGAATTTTTAACTTATTTTATTGGTGTTCTTGGAAAAAATGTGGCTTTGGAACCGATGTTTGAGATTGAATACAGTGTTGCAGAAAAGGTTTTTTCTAGGGGGGTTAAAAATGTCTATTTAAAAAAAAAACCCGCCATCTTGAATTTTTAACAAATGTCATTTTTGACACAAGTTCTATAAATTATGAAGCATGTGCCTTCTAAAAAGTTTAAACTTATTAAAATCGACCATTTTTTGAAAAAGTTATTGCTATTTAAACAAGTAGATTTTTTCTTAATAAGCTTGATTTTGCAGGTAAACTCTGATCTATTTAAAAATTGTAAACTTCGGTATTTCTTGTCCGAATTTTTAAAATGTTACATCGACGTGGTTCGAAAAAATGTGACTTCGTAACCTATGTTTCAGATTTATTACAATGTCTTAAAATGTCTATTTTCAAATAGGTCCGCCCTCTTGGACTTTTAGGAAATGTCAAGTTTGACATTGGTCCTATAAATTTTGGAGCTTTGGCTTTCTAAAAAGATAAATATTATTAAAATCGGACAATTTCACGGTAAGTTATAATCATTTAAAAAAGAGCGGTTTTTTTGGCACACTCTATATTAAAAAATTAAAAATTGAATATTTCTTCAATGTTAGACTAATGACTTCCTAGCTCTGCGCAACCTTTCAAAAACCTAACCTATATTTTTGTTAAGAAGATAAATAACTCAAAATAGGTAATACATTAGAAATGGCCTAGCTATCTAGAGATTTATTATATGTATAGATTTGTTAGGTTAATAATGACATTTTAACTTCTTCCTTATCTTCTTTCCTAGCTCTCTGCAACCTTTCAATAACCTATTTAAAAAGAGGTAGCCTAAGTTTTTGTTAAAAAGACAAATAACCCAAAATGTACTAGAATCGCCCATATAATAAATTTTTAACATTCCTAAAATATGATTTTTTTGCGATTTTATGAATGTGAGGTATGGCTCATAAAGATAATACAAATGTGTCTAGACTTAAAAAATAAGAATGCAGAGGTGTATCTTTATAATGATGTATAAAGAATCAGCTGTTACCATGTGTGTCTTGTCTATTTAATTTTTGTCACACAGGAACTGCCAAATTTGGAAACAGGAAATTTCCTACACCGACAGAAAACAGTTTAAAATACTTATTATTTATGGCCATGCTTTTAATGTTAAACTGATTATAAAGCCACCATATCTCAAAACGTGGCTAATTTCATGCCACTAGATTCAATTCAAAATTTAGTTAATAAGTAGCAGTAGTATCAAATAAATGAAAATTAGTGAGGGACTAAACTACCAGTTTTAAAATATTAAGAAAATACTGTTACATACAAAAAATTTTTAAATAAAGGAAAAAATTAACCAGTACTACACTTTGCAATATTTGCTCAACCAATTTTAAGAACAGATAGGTAGATTTTGTTTAAATATTTAATCGTCTTATCAACTTGATAAAAAGTCGCAGTCTTATGTGAACCTGTTAATTTTTTAGATTTGTTTTTTTTCAGCCACGTTACATGGTATCTCTATGGATCTAGTGTTTTTACAACGTTGAGATCGGGGTGGGGGGGGGGGAAGAATAGCTTTGTATTTGAGAAAAATATACTTCAAAACAACTTGCACAAAAATTACTTATTTAAACCTCAACTGCTAATTTCAAGTTTTTCGAATCTATTTCATCACAGATCATATTAAAAATGTAATTTAAAGTTTAAAGAAATTTCAAGAATTTATTTAAAAAAATCCTGGATTGGGTTTATAATGTAATTTAAAACAAAAGTGTACTCATTCGGAAAGTTATTATGATCGATGATAACTAAATTCTACAGGCTTGCAAAACTTTTTTAAAAACAAAAGATCTTGGGTGGAAATAACGAAAATTCAAACTTGGATGAGCATCCCACAAGGAACACACAAAGGACCAAAGAGAAATGATTAAACGATGTTTCGCCCTAGGTAACCAGCGTGGGCTCATCAATGGTTTCACTGGTCACCCTCCACCATACATCATTAAACACCATTATACACATTGATTTCCAACTTTGAATCACTCACAAATAGGCATCGTTCGGCACTGGTACTTATCCAAGTTACCTGATACGGATTCGTCCTGGCGTGTTAATATTTCCAGTAGGATTATGCTCCTAAGGCAATTAAAACAAAAAAGAAGTTAAAAAACCTCCAAATCAGTTACTTCAACCGAAAATAAACTACTGGACATATTAACACGTCAGGACGAATCCGTATCAGGTAACTTGGATAAGTACCAGTGCGGAACGATGCCTATTTGTGAGTGATTCAAAGTTGACCAGTGAAACCACTGATGAGCCCACGCTGGTTACCCAGGGCGAAACATCGTTTAATCATTTCTCTTTTCTCTTTGGTCCTTTGTGTGTTCGTTATTTCCACCCAAGATCTTTTGATCTTTTGTTTTTTAGTTTATTTTCGGTTGAAGTAACTGATTTTGAGGTTTTTTAACTTCTTTTTTGTATTAATTTTTTTATTGTGAAAATGATTTTTTAGGCACTAGTATCCAGGGGAAAGTTTTGCCGGTTTGTTTTTTCAGACAACTAAACCTTTCTTCCTCTTGCCAAAGGTACTTCAATCTAACTTGAACAACATCGGGAAAACCAGTCTCGTTCGGAAAAGTGCGGATTTACCACGTGTTAGCAAATATAATATTTTATAATGTACAATATTTAACAAAATGTTTTAAAATTAACCCATCCTACTGTTTTTTCTTTCTTTTTTAAGGAGTGGTTTTAATTTCGTTACTAAAAGAATAATCATTAAAATGCCTAGACCAAAACAGATATTTTTTCCATTAAACTTAAGTTTATCAGTTATTCTTACATTATTTATTTATCAAATAATACTTACTTTCTAAAGGTATTATTACTTAAAACCATTGATTTCGGTTCGAAAAACCCCAAATAGATTGTACTATAAAAATAACCAAAATTCCTTAAATAAAAATATCACAAGAATTTGTGAACAGGGTTCTCGCATTGGACATTCCGTGGGCTATTTAATGACTTTGGTTTAAGACTGTAGATAGATGAAACCCCTGTCTTTTAGCTCATACATATATACTTTAACTATAGCAGGTATAGTGTGTTAGCTGACACCTATATATAACTATAGTATAGTGCGAGCTTTGCTTGAGGATCATACCAAAAACAACGAAAAAACAGTTCCTCTGATTTGACAAAAATTATCTTTGCATTTCAGACTATTCTGAACATTTTTTGTTATGGCGTCTGTCTGTCTGTCGGTCTGTCTGTCTGTCTGTCTGTAACCAACGCTCAACTCAAAAACTAACCGATTTTGATAAAATTTGGTGCATGTGCTGGATTTGAGCTCTAGTTGGTCATATTTAAAAATGGTTAAATCAAACCCATATTAACCAAAAAGGGGTGTTTTAAAAAAAAATTGCCAAAATATGACTTATGGTATCAAATGAATGGTATTTTTTTTTGGTACTGGGATATAGGTTCTTTTTTTATAACTGGAACACTCAGCAACGGGGGGCTTTACTGCTTACTGTTGTAAATGTAGCATTTGACAAATTAAAATTTCTTTGTGAAGAATTTTGGATTTAATTATCACTTGCAATATGATCTCTCTTCACTACAGAGAATTCCAGAACACTCAGTAACGTGTTAAATATTGAAAATAAATGTTTAGTTTAAATTGGCCAATTAATTGGTATACTATGTCAATATTTTTTTTCGCCCTCCGTATACAGGGTGTGACAACGAGGCGAATTTTTTTAAATGGGCAAACCCGTATATTTTTGCATTTTTAAATCTATTAAAAAATTTGCTCTAAAAAATACCAAATACTCTTTAGATATCATTTGTAGTTCCGATATATAATATATATATATATATATATATATATATATATATATATATATATATATATAAGTTCAAAATTAATAATTCGCTTTTTTGGTAGTAAAATTACATTTTGATTTCGCCGAGTAATAAAAATTTAAACGTAAATATCTCCAAAACGTTAAAATATATCTAGAGAGTGGTTAGTATTTTGGTAAAGCTTATTTTTTAAGGGATTTAGAAATGCAAAAATATACAGGGTGTCTTATTAAAAAAAAAATACTTTATTGTCACGCCCTGTACGGAGGGCTACAAAAAAACTATTATAGCACTTTAAGTTTGCCATAATTTAGCAATCAATCTGCCAACTTTTTAAACTAACCCTTTCTTTATTTTCTATAATAAAAAAGTTACTGAGTGTTCCAGTTATAAAACAGACTGTACAATCAAGGGGGAAATGGACAAAATATTTTTTTATATAAAATTTGCCTTATGTGGTATCAAATAAATAAGTGTAATTTAAAAAAAGTACATTTTAGTATTTTTTATTAATTTTGGGTAAAATGGGGGGAGGAGTCAACCGTGTGAGCTTAGATGCCCATCAATTGGTAGATAATTTTTTTGCGTTCTCTCCATACCAAAAATGAAATTTCGAGATTGGGTTGAGTTTGGTTTGGGTGTTTTTATGGTAAAACCTTAATTTTACATATTATATTATTTCATACACTGAGGAAAATTTTTGGGAAAGTGATTTAGCCTGGGGCCAAACAATCTTGCTAAAATAACGAGGTTTTTGTTAGTCTAACTGATTTGTTTTGCTACTTTTTTGTTCTAGCAAGATTGTTTAGTTAAGTAGGCGCCAGGCAGAAACTAAAAATTTTCCTCAGTGTAGCCTTAAAACATACACTAGACAAAAAATTAAACAAGCACCTAATTTGAAGTAGATTAAAACAACATTCTTGTTGAGGGTTCCAGATACGATTATTTTAACTACAAGAAAGTATTGTTCCTTAGTCATCAAAAATTAATAATGTTCCTACATGTCCTCATTAATAATAATTATTAGTAAAGTGTGTCGCCAATATATCCGACGACAACTTTTAAAATAAATTACTATGATCCTTTATTATAAGTTTCTACAATGAAAGACCCGCAATAATAGGATCTATATTATCCGACCAAGATAATTTATAATTAGTATAATGATGACGCTTACCAGGTTACGATTTTAGTCACGTACAACTTATTCTTGACTTGACCCTAAAGTACAAATTACATAAATCTATTTTAAATAGGGATGCAAAACTTTTTGAAAAAAAAAAGAAAATGCCGAATACCGAATTTATTCGAAATTCCGGAAAAAACCCTAACCCTAAAATATTATAGCTAACCCAAACCCAATCACGAGCTAAACCAACCCATATTTTTTTTTTTTCGTTTTACTATGATTCATACCTCCATTTCTTAAGAAAGTTAAGAATGATAAAAAAATGATTTGAGAATAGTTTTTCCATATTGAGGCTAACCTGTCAAATTTGACCTGTTGTTGTTGGGGTCTCCCATCTTGCTTTTAGGTGCCAGAGCAAACGTAAAGATGGTCACCAAGGTTTAGTTGAAATATTGTTAAGACGAAGAAAATAGTTTATATAGTAGTTTCCTTTGTTGAAATTGGTTTTTACAAAAGAAACTTTCAATGGACTAGAAAATAAAAAGATAAACAAGACAAATTATTTTTATGATAAGGGTGCCATAAAGTTTGTAGATTTTAACCTCCGCTCATGTATCATTAGGTTTTATCTCTCTGTTTGATTAAAATTAATTTTTAAAATCGTATGGTAAATATTATTTCTCAATTTGATATATATGCGATAGGTGGGTAATTACATACCACTGTTAGCTGATAATTTTTTTTTTAAAGATAAGCCTCAAAAACATTTTGTCGTTTTCCCTTGAGAAATTGAATTTAAAAGTTAACTTTTGGTGAATTTTAAGAATTTAGAAGATGGAATGTGTATATTTCGGTGTATATGACGATACACCTAACACGGTATGCTGATTTCTCGTCACAGATTCAACACGCGCCGTGCATGACTTCACGCTGGAATCAGAGGGGGTGGTGGGGCGTGTTTGGGGATAAATAAATAAAAAAACTTAATTTGAAGTAAAAATGTGACAATAACCAGGCTTTTTTTTGGAGGGGGGTTAACCCGAGGGGGTAACAATTGACCAAAAATTTGTACATGTATTGCCATTAATGCCAAGGAATTTGTACATATATTGGCAGTAATGCCATGAGTAGTTTTCCCCTAGGGTTAAACCCCAACCCCCCCCCCCCTCGGTGCGCCACTGATTCACAGTTGTCTTCCTGTTAGTTTTTTTTTTTGAGTATTGATAAATAGGGAAGTATTAGGTTGGTCTAATGGATTTCTACACGTTGCGCTGAAAAAAATGTCTCAACTAGAAATTCACCATGTATACATGTGATAGCTTCTTTGATCTTTCAAATAATATTTTTTAATCCAATCATTCTCATTATACTTAAAAAGATCTGATTTTACTCAACAGAGTAAGCATTATTTTCCTTGTAAAAAATTACTCCCTGCCTTACGTGAGATTTTAACTGATAAATTCAATAAAAATATGTGTATAGTGTATTAAAATATGTAATTTCATTACATATTACATTTGCAAAATCCAGTTGGTTACAAGATATTCTATTTTTCCAAATAAAAGATCATATAAAGCATACACTTGATATTAAAGATTTCAGATTATGATTGTGTTAGTGTTAGGTGTATCGTGGCAACACCGTTCTCAACTAAAAAGCCAGTTAACTCTTATCTCTTCAGTGCCTTTTAGCCAATTTTTAGAACCAAATTGACAGGTAAAACATGGATTTTCTGTCAGTTGGGTGTATGACCGCTACAGTAGGCTAAAGGATACTAAATCGAAAAAGAGTTAAATGGCTTTTTCGTTAAGCCGGTGTTGATCGTGGGTGTATATATACTTCTCACCCCATTCCCTTGTATTTTTCATAACATAATGATCAACAAAAATAAAATATTTTTTTAGAGCTTCTGTTTTGCTGCTATTAGCGCAGATAAAGCCGCTGACGAAAATAAACAAGGATATGTATACATAGTTGATTCCCAATTCCCATTTCTGTGTGTTTAAATGTCAAACCGCCTTATTGAAATTGATCCGAAAAATTTATATTGAACAGTATAGGTATGTCAACGGAAAATTTTGAAAAAAAAACATTTTTTTTTGGAGGGAAGCAAACTCTCACAAAAAAAAGAAAACACATTGATATTAGGTTAAATAAATTAAACTTTTTAATTTTCAATAAGTTGAGAAACTCGAAGAATAGCGTAACCGATAATCATAGGAACTACGCAAAATACCCTTTTTCTGCATTTTTTTAAAATGTGTTATTTATATTTCTTGTAGTCGCTTCAACGGACTTGTAGGCGTCTTTGAATGGATATTGGGATTTAAAATAATATGCTATTTGATTTATTCCAACCAGCGAATATAGTCGCAGAATACTTTTTGGTGAGGAAGATTTTAACTAATCAATCCCACGTTTTTAGTTTTATTTATTTGTAACATTGTGGTTATACAGGGTATCCCACAAGGAGAAATGGGGCAAATTTGGATGGATGGATTTAATATAAAATATTTCAAAAACAAAACAACAAAATTTTAAGTTACCGTACCACAACGTAAAAAATATATCACCAGTTTTCTGTAGTAATATCACAAGGGATGGAAAAATATCGAAATCGAAAAGAATTTCTAATGCAACAAACCTAAGGGAAGATTATCTGATTATTTTGCTATTCCGAGGAGTCTTTTGTAAATTATTTAAATATTCAATGGACAAGATAAATTGACAAACAGCGTCAAGGGGAGTGTGACAAATAAAATCCAGTAGCTTCTAGACAGGCTGGCATCAAATATTTTCAGTTCTGACGGGGTAAATTTTTACTTTTTAATGAATTAGGTAAATAATCTGTAGTAATTTATTAAAGGATGGGGAAATTATCGAAAATCATGTCGAAGATTTTTTGCCGAGGGCTTGCTCGAGAGCAGTTGCCTCATGTCAAAAAATCTAAGAATGATTTTCTGATTATTTCACCATCCGGAAATGAATTTTGAAGATTATTTACCAAATTAAATATATTGAACTGTGCAAAAAAAATCCCTATTTATATATCCTCAAACGACACATCGAAAATAAAAACCTGTTTGTACAGACGTGTGATTTTGAGTTTTGAAAAGGGCAATTGTTAGTTTTGACAAGAGAGATTTTCAGTTTTGACAAGTGGGATTTTAACCTGAGCGGGAAATTTTCACTTATAATCTCCCTAGAGCTTGAATTATTTCCTAAATTTTTTTGAGGTGTGAATTTTCTTATAAAAATCCGATTCAGAGAAAAAATTTACGGAGATTAATTCAAACTTGCAGAAGATTCGGTACGAAAATTTTATACCAAAAATTATTTCAAAAAAATAATACAAATTTTGACAATTTGGCAAACGTTTATTTTGCTTTGAGGTTTGTTGTTTTAATATAAGATGGCTATTTAATTTCTTTTTTGACACTTTGAATGTCTGTGTTACCTATATTGTGGCTATACACTTATTCATCTATTATTGTTACAATTCCCTGGTACATACTCCAGTAAAATAAGGTTTGCATTTATAATGTATGAGGTAAATAATATGTGATAATATCACAAGGGATGGAGAAATTATCGAAAATCTTCCCAAAGGTTTGTTGTGCATGTTTTATGTTTTACGGAATAAGACCGATAAAACAAAAAAGCACTCAAGCCGTTTTTCAGTTTTTCAATGGCACAAACCTGAGAGAAGATTTTTTGATTATTTTCCCCTTCCCAAGAGGTGTGTTGTAGATTATTTACCGAATATTTCTAGATAGACAGACTTCAAACTTTAAAAAAAAAAATAGTATGACAATGATATACCGTTTATTATCCAAGGTCGATTGTCAGTTTTCACAAGGTAAATCAGTTTTTGGGGAAGGAAATCACCCTTCCAAGCCGACAATGTTCGCTTAATAATCAGGTAAAAAGTCAACCGACTTTTTAATGGATGAGTTAAATAATCATTCAAATAAACTCGAGAAGTGCAGAATTGACCTAGTACACCCGTCTTTTTTTAAACGAATACGATTTTAACACTAAAAGCTAAATAAATGTAGAGTCCGGTTGAAAAGTAAATGAGCCAGCTAAGGAATGTGCGTAGAAACCCATTTTCGTCTAAAGCCCGCACACTTAGCTCGCAATTGGTTTGCCGTATAGAGTCATAGACGTAGACGATCTAATCTTTTTATTGCACTTAATTTTCCAAAGCATTCTATTGATTTCACTTTTTTATAAAAAAATATCTCTTTTACATAAAGCACCCCTTGTCAATTTGTTATTATTTTTAACAGTAACTTTATATTTAAGTAATGCACATGCGCATATAGTTAGTGTAACATCCATTAAAAAAAAAAGTAAATTTAAATATTAATACATGAAGGGTACACGGGAAACACGGGAAAAGGGGGAATGTCCATTTTCAACTTATTTGAGAAAAGGAGTTTTTTAACTTTCAATCTATTGCTACTTCTGATGATTTTATTTATGTTTCCATTGTTTAAAAAATATTTTGTTAAGATGATGTCGTAGTCAACAGGTGGCGAACCGAAAATGCATGGAAAGGATAGGCAGAAGGCTGAAAACTAGAAACAATTTTGAGAAAAAAATAGTCATTTTTTCAAAAAATGTTTCGAGTAGAATACCTTTTAAATTCATTAAAATTAGTTTGAAAAACCCTGATTTTTACAAAAAATGTGAAATAGCGAATTTTTTTCTTAAAACTAAAAATAAAAATTGCTTGCAAATAATATTTTTATATCATTTTATAATTCTTCAACTTATTCATTTATTTTAAATGGCAGTGACGATACGTACACTCCTGCCACAGTGTTTGGCCCTGCCTCAGACAGAGACAACCAGAGAACGCCGCGCATCGTCCGTGCTTGTCGTGGCCCATTTACTTAATAATCGGACTCTAAATGCTCTTATTTTGAGCGGCTGTTTTATTTCTTGTGGGACACCCTGTATACCTATTTTATATTGATGACTTGTTTAAATAACGGAATATACATAACTAAGATATGCTCTCATTGCTTTTTAAATCTAAAAACAATTTTTGGGTGTAAAAAGTTCTATAGTTTTCCTCCCACAATAACCGCAATTTTCTATTGCGAAAATAATAATGGGAAAAAACTGAAACCGCATATGATAAATAAAATATGTATTTTTTATTCCCGTTTTTTACAAATCATAAAATAATAACCACCATCGAAAATATAGGCAACCAAATTAGTGTAAAATTAAAGTGAAACAAAGTAATACCATACCATTTTTATATTAGGGAACAAAAATAATGTATTGGGTATAACATTAGTTAAAACTATTTTTAAAATTATGAGAAAAAGCCTATTTGAATGTTTCACCAATATTTTATTATATCTTATCATTTACCTTTAATTTTATTAATTAGTACATAAAGTACCACAAATCTTACAGTTCGGGCGTGTCCCTGCCTAAAGTTTTTACCCTTATATTAATATTTTTAACTATAGAAATATAAAATATCTTCACCAAGTAAAACTCTCTTTCTCTTTTATTTTGATTCTCACTCCTGGCTCACTTTGGGTCCATAAAACCATAAAGTAAGGAACTAAATAAAACTTTTAGTTATCATTACTTACTATCCAGTTAGAGTAACAATAATGGCCACAAAATGTTGCTGTGTCAAGTTATTCGAGTTTTAAAATTGAAACAAAAAATTATAAGTACCTATATAGGTTTATTATTCTCATTTTCTTGTAACATTTTGCACAGTAACCCCTAGCCTCACCCCGTCTAGTGTCCGAAGAGTAGGACTAGCACCAGGGTGTAAAACCCCGAAAAAAACTGAAAAAAAAACGGAAAAAACTCAGGAAAAATTGATTTTTACATATTAAAAATAAGTTGAAATACGTGAAATTCAAAAAATATTGTTTTGGGTTGAGTTGGGTGGTTATAATAATTTTTTGTGTTTTCTTTTCGGGGGTTTTTCCGTTTTTTTTTTATAGATTCAGTTGATTCCACCAGGGTAACCCCTAGGCCTGTTGTAAGAGGACACTAAGAGGGCCTCGACCCATAGATAAATGAGTAGTATCGTTAGCTTCTTTAAAAATAGCTTTAAACTGGTTGCCCCCCAGGATCAACCGACTACCAACAAATATAGAGGGGGTTTTCTTCTTTGAGAGTCTTCATACCTGGCGAATAATTTTATATGAAATCTGCTGTGTTCGTAACTTACTAGATATTGTCTTAATTTATATCTAACACAGTAGGTACGTGCGCGTAACGTGCCCAAATTGGTTACCTACGTGTAGGATTGGCATTCGCAAGGATGCTAACCACCAAAGATTTTATATTAATTCATTCATTCAACCCTAGCCCAACATCGCCCCAAAGAATTAGAAAATCTCAGTAGCTCAGTTTTTTCTCTTAATCAAAATGTTGGTAGATAATTAACGACCAGTAGACCACGCAAATATATGTTTTTAGATGATAACAAAAATTATCTTTCTTATTATTATATTTTATATAGATGTTTTGTTATTGTTTTTACATTGTTCATAATGCATAATGTGCATTTATTGAATCATTAACATTTAGTTGTGCAATAAGTGTATGTATCCTAAATAAGAACTGTTTATCTTATTAATATAGGTTATAAAAACTTGGGGTCATCGCTAATAAAAATTGTTTTTTTTTCAATTACCCTCACACATTGAACTGCTATTTCTTTCGGTTAGATTTAGCTGGAAGCCTGATTTGTTGTAGATCTCGTTTCCCTTATCCACTGTTTGTCACGACCCGTAGTTGACCTTCCAAAAATTTTTTCACCAAAAACAAACATATAAGGCCACCAGCGAAATTTACCCGAAATTCACTGACCACTTCGGACCACTTTGAAAATACTCAGTCAATTACTGCGAACCTAAGCTCACACAATTGATAACTAATATTATATTTTTATAAAAATGTATTTTGACGATATTTTTTTTTAACTCGATTGAGCACTATTTATTTGGTACCATACAGCCATATTTTATACAAAAAATTATTTTGACAATTGTTCCCCACTGGCTAAGAAAAATAATTTAATTTTTGGAAACTTTCTCCACCCTATTGGCTTATGTGGGATTGATTTAAATCATTTTTAAACGATACTAACTGGAGCCCAAATCCACCAAATTTTATCAAAATCTGTCAGATAGTTTTTGAGATATGAAAGTTAGTTACAGAGAGACAGCTGACTGCGCCACAAAATATGTTCAAAATGGTCTGAAACGCAAAGGTATATAAAAAAAAAATCAAATCGGAGCAACTTGTTTTTCGTTTATGGTACACTAGAATTATAGTATACATGTGAGCTGTTAACTTTTATCGAAAATCGGCTGATAAGCACTTGATAGTCACAATAATCATCAGTAAATATTTTTGTAAACGTGAATCATTTTTTTCATTTTTAGAGAGCACAAGCTATTGACAGAACCCCACTCAAATGTCAACCCAGCCCGTACTCCTTATCTCCATTAAGTACAAGTAGTCAAAAGTAAGTATACTTTTTATTGCTGAGGCAGAAAGTTTGCGAAGAACCTCTGAAAACTGGTAGTCCGATTTGTGGACTTGCACAGCAAAAGATCAAATAGTGTTTATAAAACTTGCTTTTTTTGTGTGGTTATGATTTTAGAATAGGATCTTTTAAAGGACATCGAATTCTTCATAGCTTTTATTTAAGACTTTTTTGAAGTTTTTAATTTGAGTTCCGTGCACGTTTAGTAACGACTAGTCTTGTAGGGCGATATTTACTAAGGACTGGTTTAAGGAAAGTTTGGTTTGAAGGCTGGAATATACATGGGTATCGAAAAATTGATTTTAAGCCGAACCAGATCTCAATTATTAAGATATTTTTACCTAGATGGACGTCAAAATACACTGGAATAAGACGCGTAAGGCCATTCTTTCTCAAAATAGTCTAAAAAATCCGTAAAAATTAATAAAATCTGGGTAAACAAGGTCAAAGTAACATAGGATGTCGTATTTTGAGTAAAGTTATGGGGGGGATGAAAAAAAGCTTTCAAAAAAATGTTATAAAGATGGACGAAAATTGAATTGAAAAATTGGTGTTTTACGAGTTTATAGATGTAGGTTAGAAGGCTTTTTGTATTTCAGAAAGTACGGTTCTCGTCCAAAATGACCACCACGTCAGCGAGCGAAACGTCAGTTAAGTGTTTTGACAGTTTTCAATCAACAAAACTATATGAATTAAGAATTTTCATTTCATTTTCTCATCTTATTGGAGATGTGTTCTTCTCATATGGACCTCTGCAAATTTAGGAATAACAGAGTATTTTTAGTTAAAAAACTATACTGGGATAAACCCACTGTCAATTTTATTGTTTTTCCCAAAACCTGTGTAATATAGTTTTACTAAAGTTAAATAAAAATCCGCAAAATTAGAGTAAAAACCTCAGTCCTCTAGTCTTAAGCCCTAAACCATCTTAGTAAATATCGCTCGTAAAGTCGCAGGACAAGCTTGGGTTTTTAAAGAAACTAGCTTAAAGCCCGCGACGTTGATAGCGCTCCCTAAGGTTATCTCCTGAGTTGACCAAACCATAACCTGACCCGCCCAGACTAATTCTAACATTTCCTTCGCTTAAAAAAACTCAGACGTTTCCAGGGTGTATTCAGACTTCCTGGGTATATCCAGAGTTTTCCAGTGTATCCAAATTTTTCCAGACGGTATCCAGACTTCCTGGGTGTATCCAGATTTTTTTAAGCTGTAACTGGACTTCTTTATTACATTTTATACGTGGAATATAAATATGTTGTCACAAATTTTAGTGAAATTTGGTAAGAAAAAAATGGTGTAACCTGGATCTTAACATAGGCTACCTTTCATTTTGCCTAAAGGCTTGAATTGTATGGCACACAAAATTGAATTTTTCAAAAGTTTTTTGCATTTTTTATGTGCTATATATACAGGGTGGATTCTTTAAACGGAACGGTGCTTGTAGCGGGTTAGAATTTGGTTGAATAAAAAAATTCAAAAACACGTCAACTGAGATTTTTAATTTTCTTTAATCGTGTTTTCTTGGATTTTGTCTCTGTATATTTTGCAATTTTTTAAATCTGCAAACAATTCTCTCTTAAGCAATACCACTCAGTGGGATCTATCTTTTACGATAATCAAGATATTTTTATCTAAATCTGTATGGAAAACTTCGATATTCATTGAAATATCCCCCGTAAAACAAGGCATAGACAACAATTCCATGCAAGTTTAAATGCCTCTATCTTGGAAACCATAAGAGATAGAGTATTAGTGAGCAAGATAGCACGATTAAAGAAAATTAAAAATCTCAGTTGACGTGTTTTTGAATTTTTTTATAAAACCAAAATTCTAACCCGCTAGAAGCACCGTTTCGTTTAAAGAATTCACCGTGTATATATACATGTTGTCAAAAATTTTGCTGCCATTAACTAAGACAAGGTAGAAAAAAAATATTTTTTTAGAGATGAAATTTTTTGGGGGTAGCGTCAAAAAGAATAGGGGTCTGCGCGTCAACACAAGTACTCGTTATGTCAAAATTTCGTTATGATTGGGTAGGAATTTTTGAGTTACAATGGCTACAAAGTAAGCGACGGACAGACCGACAGACAGACAGACGGACACACGCCAGACCGACAGACAGACATACAGAACAACGGCGCCTGGAAACGTGCGTATCTGGATTCGGGACCACCAAATTCGTGATTTATCAAAATTTCGAAGTACAATTTTTAGATGATTTAATTACTTCCCTTAGCAAAGGAAGTAAAAACTACTTTTGTTTTGATAATTCAGTAACCTTCGCGGGCGTGCCCACCACAATTCCTCAAAGTTACATCACAATCAAATGAATGGTATCTTTAGGAAAAAATACGGGAATAAATATTAGAAAAAAAAATTGTTTTAAACATTTTTAGGTTATTTTTAAGTTTTAAATAATGGCGAGCAAGAAAAAATATTTATTTTATGTAAATCTTGGTATTGAAATTAAAAAATCGCTGTTCTGCCATTATGAAGCAGAAATTACTAATATGCTTTTTTTATTCCAGATTACTAAGATCACCCCACAAAGCCACAAGAAAAATAAGTCGAATACCCTTTAAAGTACTGGATGCGCCAGAGCTACAGGACGATTTTTACCTAAATTTGGTAGACTGGTCAGTACAAAACGTACTGAGTGTAGGATTAGGTAGCTGTGTGTATTTGTGGTCGGCGTGTACTAGTCAGGTGCGTAAATTTACATTAAGATTGCTGAGCAGAACGATAAGTTTTTAGTTTGCTACTATATTTACTACTATAATTACGAAAATTTCCTGTGATTTTTTTTTTATTTAAGTTTTTCACGGATGTAGATTAGATTTGATTGGATATTTGTTAACGAATCCCGAGACGAATCCTATCAATCCCATAAGAAACAGGACAACTTTTAGCCAGCAGCCACACATTTAGAGCTTGCGTTTTTTAAAAGTTTTCGATGCGATTACAACCTAATTAAGAGAATTCAGAAATAAAAGATACCTACATAATTAGAGCTAATTTAGTGCTCCATATTTTCATATATATTTTTTTTTAATGTATAATACGGAAAATTATACTGCAAATATTATATGTTGATGTCATTTTCTTATAAAAAAAAATAAATCGTTTTTATCGACGAATTTTGTGACCCAAAATTAAATTTAACTTGAAATTTTGTTGGATGAGATCAAATAAACAGAAACCTTCCTTCCAATGTCGACGTTTCGACTCGTTTATTGAGTCATCCTCAGGACACTAAAAATAATGATGTACAATAGTACTGGGTTTGTTTCTACCTAAGTATCTTCTTTTTATAATAATATATATATATAGAAAGTAGGTAAGTTATTTATAAATAGATATTATTTTTTTTTTAATTATAGATAAAACATAATAAGCAAAACGAAATAAGATATGACATAATGTGTTTTTTTTGTTTTTTTTTTATAATTTTAACAGTACCTATGTAATAAAGGTGATAATTTACGTTGGGGTACTTACTGAAAATTATTTGGTTTCTAGTCTGTTATGACTAAAACTACACAAAAGGACACTACATTTAAAAACATTCTAAAATAGTAAAATTAAGTTTTTTGTTTTTTTTTTTATATCACAGATTATATGGTGTATTGTATACCTTATGTAGGTTCTTGACGTAATGTGTTAAAAAAACTTTTGTCGAGTCACCTTATCTGGTACCTGCTTGAGAGAAAAAAAAAACAAAAGAAACAACAAACGACAAAACCAAAAACAAACCAAAAAGAGCCCCTTTGACAATTGAGACGAAGAAAAAATTAATTTGAATACTTTTAATTAAAAAAATGGGGTGAAATGAGACAAAAAGATATCTATTATTATAGTCGATTTAGTAGATTATAATAGGAAGTATGAAAGTTTTCTATGTCCTTTTTCTTATTGATATTATTTTTGTGTTTTCTAATTTCAATCATTTTTTTTGTTGGCCGTTATTTGTAATTCGGTTGGTATTATGATAAAACTTCTGTGTTATTAAAGGTAAAATGATGCAAGCAATTAAATGCGTGTTCGCTAAGCCCTGTTTTTGTTTTTGTGATGTCATAGAGATGATATGGTTGGACGCTTCTTTGATGTTCTTGTATTCTTGTTTTTAGATATCTTCCTGTTTGCCCTATATAAATGCCATTATAATCAGAACAAGGGATTTTATACACTACCCCACTAAGTTTTTCTTTAGGTGTTTTTGATTTTAACTTAGAGTAGTATTTAATATTGTTTTCATTTTTAAATGCTATTTTGGAGTTATCCATTGTTAGCACTTTTGCTACGTTCTCAGAAAGATTCTTTACGTAAGGAATTTTATAGTATTTTTTTTGTTCTTTTGGTAAGTTTGAATTAATTGTGCATTCTGTTCTTAAAATTTTATCTATTAGTTTTTTTTGGATAGTTATTTTTCAGAAGGTAAGATGTTACGTGTGTTAAGTTTTTTTGGTGATATTTTGGGTGTGAAAAGCTTAAGGCTCGGTGTTTTAGATTTTTAATGATGTTTTGTTTTTGTGTGAAAGAATGCTCTGACTGAAAATTGAGAAAACGTTCTGAAAACGTAGGTTTATGGTACCAGTAGGTTATTAAAGTATTTTCGATGGTTCTTTCGACTAAAACATCTAAAAATGAAATGCTATTATTATTTTCAAGTTCAACTGTAAATTTTAGTTTAGGGTGAAAGCTGTTAAAGATATTTTGTATAACTTCAACTTGGTTTTTAGGCACACAAGTTAAAATGTCGTCAAAATATCTTTTAAAAAACGGCAATTCGAAAGGTAATTTTTGTATACATGTATTTTGCAGTTCTGACATGACAATATCTGAGCAAACAGGTGATAAGCAATTTCCCATACCCAAACCATAGATTTGTTTATAGAAGTTTCCTTCAAAATTAAAGTAACTATTTTCAAATGTAAAATCAAGTAGCTCTAGAAATTCTGTTAGAGAGAGCGAGCAATGTTCTTTTATAAGGTCCCGCCTATTTTGTATTAAACTTCTGGTTAGATCAGTTGGAATATTTGTAAATAACGATACTACATCTAAAGAAATCAGGACATAGTCTCGTTGTATTATTAGATTTTGTAAGGATGATACTAATTCGAATGAATTTTTAACATAATAGTTATCTTTTTGAAAGATGTGTTTTAAAACATTTGCTAAATATTTTGTCAGGTTATATAAAGGGGAACCAACAAAGCTTGCAGTGGGTCGTAAGGGTGCATTTTGTTTGTGAATTTTTGGTAAAAAGTATATTTTGGGAAATACTCCGTTTTCACATTTGATTTTATTTCCCTCTTCCTTACTTATTGAGTTGCCCTTAATAAGTTTCTCTATTATTCTGTTTTGTTTATTTTGTACAGTTGTTGTTGGGTCACTGTTGATTGTTATGGACGTAGTAGTATCAGATAAAAGTGATAAGGCTTTACTGGAATAATCAATTTTACTTATTGCTACCGTCGTGTTTTAAAAACTGTTTGGTTTGTTTTTGTTTTTTAATTACATCCCTTTGGGTATTGTTTAGTCTTATATTTGATTGTAAGAAGTTTGTAATTATATTAACAACTTGGTTTCTTTTTTGTATTTTAATTTCTTCATCATCAGTAAAACTCAAAATGTACTCTGTGTCAATGGTAAACTGTTCCAACGGTAAATCCTTGTGGTTGTACGATAAATTATATTTTTCGCCCAAACTCAAAAATAATTTCACATCGTTCGGAATTTCCGTTTATATTTTACAGTGAATCAATAAGGTTACTTAACACTAGCATAACTATTAAAAGCTAGCAGTGCAAGTGATTGTAAGCAAATGAAACGTAATTTACGTCCAAAAGTCACATGAATCACTAGGACCGATTTAGTGCTACAGAGTTATACAAGAGTTATATTATTTTTACAAAAAAAAACTACTCCTCAGGAAAATTTTCCCATAGGCATTAGATCTATCTAATTTAGTTATGCCAAAATTCTTGATATCCAATTTATTAAATTAAAACTATAAAAACTGCTTAAATATGTTAAGGAGCTAATTTTCTGAAGCCTTAAAAAATGTTGAGCTTACTTTTTTCTAAATATAGAGCTTGCGCTGCTAGCTTCTATTATAGCTAGAAGCTCAAATGATGACGGGCAAACCAAAAGAGGTTTAATACCAAAAGTCACATGAATCATTAGAACCCATTTAGTAGTACAGAGATCACTTTTACCAAAAAAAACTACTCCTCGGGAAAATTTCACTATATCAGAATATAATATTTGTAGTATAATTTTCTTACTTCACTAAATTAGTTCTAATTATGTAGGTATCTTTTGTTTTCTGAATTCTCTTAATTAGGCTGCAATCGCATGCGCATGCGGCTTCTCACGGAACCTAGCAGCGCATGCGCTAACTTAAAAAACGCAAGCTATAAATATTTTTTTGTGTGTTCTAATAAAAAAATCGCAAGTTGCGCTGCTTCTTGTACATTTTTCTACCCAGGCTAGTGTCATCTTTCTGCTGTATCCTAGGTCAAAGTTAAGGTACACTTCATCAGCATAGCAACTAACAGGAATTGTCATTGTCAAAAAAGTGGTTTGATTGAATAAAGTGTGTTTTGCTTTTACCATGCCGAGTAAATCAGAAACAACAAAATAATTGTTGGTGTCAATTTCACATATTTTTTTCTATGCAACTTAGCAGGTGACCTTAAATTAAAAAAAAATACCTATAGTTTATTTTTATTTAAGTTTTAATTTAATTGAGTTAAGAACGATTTTCCTAGTCTTAAAATTAAGTCACACAATTTCTTTGAAAATTTAAAAGCTTGAAATATCTATAACATAAATAATACAATTACCTTTCGTATTGTAACAAGCATCAAGAAGAATTTATTTTGCCCAATATCTGATTTTTTGCTAAAAGTCAAGCACGGCTCCTCGCTATTGATTTGCCGGGTTTGGTGAGGTTGGGCCGGGTTGGATTAAATTGATAAGAAAATCGTTGAAAAATCTGTTTCCTACGGACAGAAACAAAGAAAATTCACGTCATTTAAAGCACCAATAGCAAGGAGTCGTGCTTTACTTTTAGCATCTTGTTATTTAATTTAAAAGAAATATTTTTCTACGCTGCTTTTCATATTTGTCAGGAAAATAATTATATTTTCCTTTAGGTAACGAGGTTATGCGACCTTAGCGGAGACAACAACGTAGTAACCTCGGTAGCCTGGAGCGAAAGGGGCAATCAAGTAGCCGTAGGAACGCATAACGGTTACGTAACCGTGTGGGACGTAACGGTCAATAAACAAGTAAACAAATTAATGGGACACTCGGCCAGAGTAGGGGCGCTAGCGTGGAACGGAGACGTTCTTAGTTCCGGAAGTAGAGACAGGATGATACTTCAAAGAGATACTAGGACACCACGTAAGTTTTTACAACTTGTAGCTCACCAGAACATACAATAATAAGTCGTATGTTAAAATACTAACCATATAAAGAATTCGTTTAGTTTCGTCATTTGCGTTTTGTCTTTAGGTGAGACTGGCTAGACAACTTTCATGATGCTGTTATACTATTCACAATTTTTCCGCAGACTACTATCCAGTTGCCATTGAAATTTCATTGGTTGTCATAAAAACTGAATTGTTGAACTTAAAAAGGAATAGTCCCCGGAATAGTCATATCATATTCTTTGTATGTTTAGAACTTAAGCGGATAAAAAAGCAAAGACACAGCAGCACTGAACGGCAAGGTAAATTGACCGTTTGTGGTATTAGTCGGAGGTTTTTTGTATCTTTTTTCCAATGTATAGGAAGATTTTTGATGATTTTGTTTTAATTCTGTACACACTTAGATATGACATGAATATTAGTTTTTTTGGCTACGACGTACGTTAGGCGTCGCGACGCCCTAAACTTTTTAGGACTTAGGGTCATTTTGACATCTATATCTCGGTCAAGTGACAACATTTTAAAATTTTAGTTAAACCTCTTAAAAGGCTATGAAATGGTCTTTAATATAGTATGAAAAACATGATATTTTACTTCCGATTGATTGCATAAAAAAATAATCAATTTGAAATTTAAAAAAAAATGTTTTTTTTCTAAAAATTCACAAAAAAAATTATTCTCTATTTATAAACGGGATTGTGCAAATTCATTTTGAAGTGACTGTAAGAAGGTCCTAGCTATTCGCCGATATCAAAAAAATGCAAATTCATGCCACGGAAAAATCACAAAAAAATCGGAAATTGACGCATGTTCAGAAAATTTACAAAATCTCAATTTTTTGACCCCGGCTACTTAACGTCAAATTGTTTAATTCACATTCCCTTTACAGACCTGCGATAATATGTTTTTTAAAAGGCTATATAACACGCTAGAATATTAAATGTAACAACAAATTTTTACAGCTGCTTGAAGGTAATAAATTATCCTTTTATAAACAGCAAACTTGAATCTTGGACTCCTTCAGGATTTTTGTCTGTGAGCTGTGAACATAGATGGTTTTTAAAAGTCGTGCAATTTTACTTAAAAAACCATTGCTTCTTTTATTTTATAAAGTTTGGCATTTTAGAAAGTTATAAGAACAAAGTTTATTATTTTTGTACAAAAGATGTAAAATATCAAAAATTCAAAATGACGAACGTAGTCAAAAATTTAGTCTGAAAAAAAAACCTGAAACTTTTTTTCGACCTCCCTGTAATTTTTTATTGCCAAAATAGGAAACCTTATGCCTTTTCACGTCTAGCGAGGTACCACACATAAAATTCGGTTAAGTAGTACAAAAGTTGCATTGGCTCAACATATCGCATAACGTTACCACCTACAAATTATGTCTCTTTTTATTTACCGAGAACTTTGTTGCTTCTCATCGAATTTTTACAGGTGTCTCCTGTCTGCAAAGGTAAATAAACCAAGTCAAAATGTCAAAAACCCAAGATGGCGGACATACCTAGTCAAAAATTATTTTTCCAAAAAAAAAGCTAATTTTAACGAAAACGACGATTCTTATACTTTTCTACTACTTAACCGAATTTTATGAGTGATATCTCGTTAAACGTGAAATGCTTTTCTAGATTTGCAATAAAAGATAACAGGAATGTAAAAAAAGTAATTTTTTGCTATGTCCGCTATCTTGGGTTTTTGACATTTGACGTTTTGACGGTTTATTTATCTTTACAGAAATAATATAAATTTGTAAAAATCCGATAAGAAGTAAGAAAGTTCTTGGGAAACAACCAGAGACATTATTTTGAGGTGGTTAGAATATGCAAAATTTTGCGCCAATGCAACTTTTGTACTACCTAACCGAATTTTATCTGTGCTACCGCGTTAGACGTAAAAAGGCATAAAAGTTTCAGATCTTTTTTTCCAGACTAAATTTTTTACTACGCCCGCCATCTTGAATCTTTGATATTTTACATCTTTTGTACAAAAATAGTAAACTTTGTTCTTTTAATTTCCTAAAATGCCAAACTTTATAAAAATCGGCTCAGGAACAAAAAAGTAATTAGAAAATTAAATCAGTCCAAGATTTTCTCGCCCTTCCCATATATTATTATGGATTAAACCATCAAATGGGAGAGACGAGTGAAGAGGGGCCGCCAAAAAATTTTATTTTTATGTACGTATTGCCGATTAGGTGCACCCACAACGATAAAAAATACTTACCTGCTCAAAACTGAATAAAATAACAAAAGAAGCAACGGTGTTTTAAGTAAAATTGGACGACTTGTAAAAATCTTCTATGTTTGACAGCTCACAGACAAAAATCCTAAAGACGTTCAAGATTCAAGTTTGGTGTTTTTAAAAGGATATTTCATTGTCTTCAAGCAGCTGTAAAAATTTCAGGAATCCGCTGGAAAACTTTCTAAACACACGACAAAATATAAAGCGTGACATAAATTTTGTTTATTTTTGAAGCTTTTATCAAAAAGCTTTTTTTATGTATGTTGTTTAAATTTATTTTATTTATGGCCCATCGTGCCTTGTTACATTTTTACTTTAACAAAAATTTTAAAATGTTGTGACTTGACCGAGATATAGCTGTTAAAATGATCCTAAGTCCTAAAAAAAGTTTAGGGCCTCGCGACGCCTAATGTACGCCGTCGCCGAAAAATTTTATATTGGTTTGGTGGTCCCCGGAGTCATGCCTAAGTGTGTGCCAAATTAGAACAAAATCACCAAAAATCTTCCTATAGGTTTGAAAAAACCCCCGACTATATAGTAAATCGCGTTTTAAAGGGATTAAAAAGAATCTCGCAGAGGTCTAGAAAAAGTTACGCGTGTCAAATGGGAGATAATTTCAGGTTGGTAACGAATAGTCGATATTAAGTTTATTGTTAACCGACTTCAAAAAGGACAAGGTTATAAGTTCGACGCTATTTATTTTAAAGGGTTTTTTAAGGGAACTCTAGAAATAGTAACATTTTGGAAATAAAAAACCCTTTTTGTTCAGACAACTTTTATTTTATTTTGTCACGAGAACATTCTAGCAGGTTTTCTAAAAAATCTTATTTAAATTTAACCAAATTAATATTAAAATCTTATAAACTATTCTACCTTGTCTTTGTATGGACTATGTATGGTATCGGTTTGAATTTTTTTCAAATTTTCGTACGAAGAATTTGTGACTCAACCACACTAGTTTTTAAAGTTGGATAATATTTGAATCTAGAAGACCAATCGTGCAGACATCTGTTAAAACTACGTCAGTCAAAAATATTTTTGTAACTTCATGTACCAATCCTTTACTATATATACTCTTGAATTAGGATTACTTCCAAATGAAATAATTAATATGCTGGAGCTGCAATGTAATAACAGTATTCTTGCCAGTGGCGTTAGAATTTACAGTTATAATATTTCATTTTTATTATACCTCCTTTGCACAAAATATTCCTGATTATTTTGGAAAGATGTTTGCACGATTGGTATTTTTAGATTCAAAGTGTTCCTAAATTTTAAAAAAATATGGTGGAGTGGCAAGGTCATATCACTAACAGTACCAGCCCAAGCAATATTTGGACGTTATCTTACGTTGCGCATACGTTGTCCTTGAGAAACACGACGTCGGCTAGCAACGTCGTTTCGACTGCCTGACGACCCTCGACGTCATTTATCCTGACTAGCTTTACCAATTTCCAACGTTATTTTACGTTTAATTTCTCTCACCTAAAAGTTACTAAACAAGAACGTTAATTACGTTTGGTTTTATTTTGGCTACCTAAAATATATAAACTTTTTGTAAAAGAATAAAAATGGATGCGATTTTTTTAAAGGCATTGAATAAAAGTTGGATTAAAATTTTCAAAAAAGTTAAGAACAAGAGAAATAAAAATAGTTATTTAAGTTAGAGCAAATGCACGAAAATTAACGTGTTTGTTTGGGACGTCGGGTGACGTAGGCCAGTTCCAACGAGCTACAGGTTTTAAATTTCAACGACAGGCAGACGTCGTCGGTATCCGGCAAGTTTAAATTTCCTACGCTCTGAAGTCGTCGGTTTTGCAATAAAAACGTACATCGCTTTTGCCGACGTCGGCATATCGTCGGGTTTTGTAACGCATAACTAAGAACGTCGCTTTTACCTCAAAAACAACATTGTACACAAACGTCGAAATTGACGTCGTATTTGGTTGGAAGTAAGATTTTTGCTGCTTGGGAGAGGCGTAGAAATTGGTATAAATATATTTTAATGCATTCTAATTTCAAAAATATCGGACTGGCAGCGGTTATGACATATGTCATCCAAAAGGACATTTTTGTATTAAAATTACTTCTTACTTTAAAAATTGGAGTGGTAAGACACAAGTATTGCTATATTCCGGTAGCATCAGAAACAGTTATATTACAGTTTTATATATATTTTATATATTATTTTATATATATGTTTTATGTATATTACAGAATACAGTTATATTGTATACATTTTTTCATTACACTATTAAAAATTAATCCTGTTCGACGTATTTTTGACAGAAGTCTACACGATGGTAATTTTTGTACTCGGTTAGAACCTATATTTTAAAATATTAATAGTCGAGTAACAAGGTATAAATGTTAGTACCACCAGTGGCGTAGTAATTACAGAAACATATTTTATTTACCTTACAATATATTTTTAAAAATCGCTGACCGACAGCGATTGTACCAAGCACCAATCAGATTGACATTTGTTTATTAAGATTACTTTAAAATGTAAGATTTTTTAAGGTAGAGTGGCAAGATATTAATATTGTTAATGCCAGTGGCGCCAGACTATACGCTACTATATAATCTATCTCCCATTTCAAATTTATCTGGACCAATTTTTTGACACTGACCGTGACATTTCCATTTAACTTCTTTGTTTAAATGTCAGCCGCCATATTGAAATTGACCCGGAGAATTCTGAGCAAACCATATAGATACCAAAAATACAATTTTTACAATTTTTGTCTGTCCGATTGCGATGATGAATAAATAACTCAAAGTAATGTGGTGTCTGTGTGGTGTGGTCTTTTAAATTTATACCCCCCCGAAAAACCATCCCATTCAAGAAGTTCTCGATCAAGTTTCAAGAATCGTTTTCTAAAAGGTTCCGTAGATTTCCTATTGGCGACACAATCACTACGTTTATACGCGCCTAAAAGCGCTTTTATAAAAGGACGGTTTTAAATAAAATCGCTTTCTCCGAAAGTTTATACGACGCCCTTCATTAAATGTCATTAAATATGTCAGTTTAAATAAGAAACAAATATAAAAACTTAGTTAACAACAGATTTTTCGGAAAACCTCGGTTGAGTATTTCTTTAGGTTGGAAGAAATGCGCTAAATCATTTGAAAAGGGTTTATAACCATCCTATAATGAAACAAAGTTATGATTGTTTTCCACAAACCAAAACTACACTTTTTTGCACTCGATGCACGTTTCGCTAACAACGTTAGCATCAGCAGTAGACGATAAACAAACATTGTTTATCGTCTCCTGATGATGCTAGTGCAAAAAAGTGTAGTGAAAACAATCATAACTTTGTTTTAGTGCAATCAAAGGTTCCAAATTCCCAACATAATCCTATAATGGGTTTTAAAATAAACTACTTTCTTAAATTCTTAAATTTCTTTTTCTTAAAAAACGGTTTTACTGTACGACAACATTTAAACCGTTCTTATATAAAATCGCTTTAAGAGGCCCGTATAAACAAATTAACTGTTGCCTTGGAGTTTTCTTCTATATTTTCCAAATGAACTCACAGGGTCGGACAACTCTCAGTAACACTTTATGTTCACTTTTGTGACACCGATAACTGTTAGACATTTCACATGTCGACTAAGTTTTTTCATAAACGTATTGGTTTCAAAAATTAAGTTGAAATGGTCGATACAAAATCTGATGCCAAATTTGCTCAAATAAAATCTGTTTGTCAAAATTGTTGGTATTTTTTCTGATTGCCAAACTTTTAAATAAAATCTGATTGAAAAATTCATAAGTTTTTAGAGTATTGGTCATTTTCTAACTTTACCTGATTGACAATAATTTATTTCCTAATGAGTTTTTTCCCGAAGACATTCCGTTTAGCTCCCTTGTGAAAACGCTTGTCGCATCAATGTTCCACACACCGTAATTTGACGAATGGAAACTTTTGAAACAGGGAATAATCTTCCCAACAATCCGGGATAGGTGTAAGATCTTGTGATCTCACCATTCTGTTAAAATTACTTTTAAGTTAGGTTTAGTATGCCTACCCTAGTTTTAAACCTTGTGTATATGGTGTTATTTAGATTTTGCGATTAGAGTACCTATATAGAAATATCTTGGAGAAAACAAGAGAAACTATTTGCTCGATTATTTGGTTTCTTTGGTTTATGCCTACCTGTGTTTTTCCGAAAGGACTAAACCATTTCTATATAAAGTATCAGTATCAGATTTTAAAACCTAGCTCTTGTCGGTGATGACTCCACCGTAAAAGTTTAGAACCTTTTATCTAAGTATAATTCAATAGGTTCTGGAATCTGATACTTATGATAAAGCATCAGTAAAGTAAGTTTTTTTGTTTTTTTTTTAATTCGTTGAGCGGTCAGTGGGATCTGATCGGGATGGAGACAGGGGATCTCTTCCGTTCTGGCTGGGACCTACAGAATTTGACGATAGAGTGGTCGGATAAATGGCAATATATCATTTGAGACGCTGGGGAACTTAAAACACTCTCTACTAACCGCCAACGACAAGGATATTTAACGAAAAGGGGGCACACCACTTCAGTAACTTAAACAAGTTTTATTGTTCATTTAAGCTCATAAGAATAAAATTACGCGATAATATAGGCTATCCTAATTTTTGTCGAAAATACTGTAGAAATTTTGTTAGCATATGCTTTTTTTATGTAAACTTATTTTACTACACAGTAAAAGGTATTATCCGCTTTACACAAAATTTTGTCTTGACGCGTAATTACAGAAACAGTTTTATTTCTCCTTACACTTTGTTAGGTAGGTAAATGAAGTTGGAAAGAATATTTATATGAATAGCTACGATATAACTGGTAACACCTCACTACTCCACCATCAACTATCTGAGTCAAGAATACCCGATCAGACAGATAGGGACCAGGAATATTTTAATCTAAAATATACCGCTAAAATTAAAAATATAACTCTATATTCTGACGCCACTGGTATTGACAGTATTGATATATTTTCAAAAATTTAAATCTGGTTTTTACTTGTTACAACCGCTGTCTGTTAGCGATTTTTTAAAATATATTATAAGGTGAATAGAATTTAAAATATTTTTCTGTAATTACGACACCACTGGTAGTAACAATAATTATACTTTATTAACTCACTATAAAAATCTTAAGTTTGGGTTCTATCCGAGTACAAAAATACACATCGTCTGTCAAAAATACGTCGAACACGATTAATCTTAATGAAGAGTAATAATAAAATTTATACAATATAACTGTTTCTGATGCCACCGGCATAACGTCATACTTATATCTTACCACTCCAATTTTTAAAGTAAGAAGGAATTTTAATACAAAAATGTCCTTTTGGATGATATGTCATAACCGCTGCCAGCCCGAAATTTTTGAAATTAGAATGCCTTAACAAATATTTATACCAATTTCTACGCCTCTGGTACTGTTAGTGATATGACCTTCCCACCCCACCATATTTTTTTTTAAATTTAGGAATACTCTGAATGCAAAAATACCAACCGTGCAAACATCTGTCAAAAATAACTCGATCAGGAATATTTTGTAAAGGTGTTATAATAAAACGAAATAATATAACTGTAAATTCTAACGCCACTGGCAATATATATTGCCGATTTACCATATTAATTATTTTTCTTTGAAAGTAATCCTAATTTAAGAGTATCAATCTGGGTGACATATTTCAAAACCGCTGTCATCCAGGGATATTGGAAAAAGGATAGGTACATGAAGTTAATAGCACATTATAAACCTAGGGAGTAAAGTGGTACATTTAATCCCGAGGCAAAAAGTTTAAAAATCGCACTCTGTAGACAAACCGCCATATGTACCTTCGCTCTGTCTTTATGTCAAACGATAACATCCAGTATGCCGAAACGCAGAAACATAGACGTCGCTATGTCAATAAATTTTCCTTTATTTCCCTAGGGAATAAATGACCCACTGTATTCCCGCAAAAGCGGGATTAAATTGGTGCATTTATTTCCGGAAGTGCATAAACAAATATTTCCATAAATTCCTATGCCGCTGATATGAATAATTGTGTGTGACTCAACAACACAAATTTTTAAAGCTGGATAATATTTGAATCTAAAAACGTCAATCGTGCAGACATCTGCTAAAACAGCGTCAATCCGAAATATTTTGGAGGTCACTGGCTCTAAAAAAATGAGTATTTTTTGAATCTATCAAAAAAATTTTAAAATTTCAAGAAATTTTTGAAATAATTTTTTTTTGTTATTTAACTCATGTATTCTGCAATTGTTTAAAAGTTTGAGACAATGATGTGTTTGAAATTAAGTCTGTGTTTCGGACTTCCATTTTCTATATTTTATTTATACACGACGTTTCGATCAATACAATCTCTGATCGAAACGTCGCGGTCCTGTATTATTTATTATCTTGGATAATTTTTTTTTCTTTGTACATATTTAGAATCAGGTTGGGAAGATTGTGTAAAAGTTTCAGAGTGGATCTCGAAATACTTTACGAGATATTTCAATTATAACAGAACTTTATGGAAGACGCCCTTTGATAGGCCTGTTATAATTGAAATATCTCGTAAAGTATTTAGAGATCCACTCAGAAATTTTTACACAATCTTCCCAACATGATTCTAAATATTGACAAAGAAAAAAAAAAACAAAAAAAATTGGTCCAAGTTGAAAAACATTCAGTTTGTTTATAACAATTGCAGAATACATGAGTTAAATAACAAAAAAAATATTTCAAACATTTTTCCGGTGAGCTCATAAGAAACTTTTATTATTCGAATTTTTTTTTCATACATCGAATAGTTTGCGAATTATCAGTGAGTGAAAAATGTCCAATTTTATAAACTAAAAAATTTTGAAAAACAAAAAATACGTGTCGATTATTTTTCGCTAAGAGTGAGTCGAAGAAATTAAAAATTGGGTTGTAAATCTGATGTGGAATGACCCATAAGTAATTGTTGATGGGTAGATTCTGTAACAAAAACCAGTTCTGAAAAATTATATCAGGGTACAAAATTTTTAAAGAAATATATGTTTCTTCTCAGTTGTTACGTGTCTTTAACCGCCAGCGCATTTCACAGTTTCCACTTTCCATTTCTGACGTCACAAGCGAGAAATATCTCAGTTACTAAGTTTTCCGTTATCTATATCATTTAATATTTACCATCGTTGATATTATCCAGAATATATTTTATGTGGTAGGTGGGTTGAAACCACTAATACTGTGAATTATAAACGGAATAAACCCCGAAGTGCGGCGGTTTTTGTAGCCAGCTGAGCGTTATCCTCGAAATCAACTAAAAAACAGTTTTTTGTGCATGATGCATGTGAAAAAGAAATTGATCGAAACAAGGTAAGAAATAACATGTTAATGGATTCATGGGTAAGTATATCATCGACATTATGTAACTAAAGCTGTTGTCATGTAGTATAATTGTGAGGTCAGAAGCGCTATTGTGAAATGCGCTAGTGGGTAGAGGCACGTAACAACTGAGAAATTTCTTACTTGTGACGTCACAAATGGGAAGTGGGAACTATGAAATGCGCCGGCGGGTAGAGGCAGGTAACAACTGAGAAATTTTCCGCTTGTATCGTCAGAAGCGCGAAATGAGAAGTGAGTGGGCGCAAAGGGGAGACCGAATAATACTGTAGTGCCACCCATAACATTAGAGTCAACCAGTCCTATTAGGTATATCATCTTATACCATCGATCCTGGAATTGCACTCTATACGTTATATTTTTGTCAGTATTTTCAATTCTTAAAAATAGTTGATATTTACCTATACAGTGTGTCCCATTGAAAACGTACCACCCAGGATTTGTGGAGAATCGTTGGACATCGTGGGACACATTTTGACTACCTTGGAATTTTCATAGCGCACATCCTCTTCGAGGGGTAAACTTTACTCCTATATTTTGAATGGGGAAAGTGAATCGAGTGATACCTTGTTTTGAAAGTCTTTCAAATGCCTTCACAAAAGTGTTAAAATGTTGAAAATCTAGCGACTTGTTTTTGAGATATTCACTTTCAAAGTAAGTTCAAATTGTACAGGTACATTTTCCCTCTCGTAGGAATTTATCGCAGAAGAAATTATTTCTCAAAAATCAAATTTTAATTTCGTAAAAAAACGATTTTTGCATTGGTCCGTGCAACTTTAAAAGTGAATATCTCAGAAACTTATTTTTAAAATTTTAACACTTGTGAAAACATTTAAAAGACCTTCAAAACAAGGTATCACTCGACCCACTTTGCGTATTCAAAATATAAGGTTAAATTTTACCCCTCGAAGGAGGTGCGTCCTACAAAAATGTCAAAAAGTGTCCCCCTCGAACTAAATCGACGTGTCTCGGGGTTTTTGTAAATTTTTAGCGATCCTTCAGAAATCTTGGGTGGTACGTTTTAAATGGTACACCCTGTATATAAAATGCTCCTTATATCTATAATTGTTAAAAAAAATAATTTAGAGATACCAAAAAAACTATAGAAAACAAAAAGAAATGATTTGGGTTTGCAACAATGTCCCAAGCATATGACCACTAAAAATACCTTTGAACAATAATAATAATACTTGGGCACACAAATTCAATAACTGATAATAATGCTTGCTTAAATTTCAATATATTTATTCACTCCCTGGTTTTTGAACTATTAACAACCACATTATTATAAATGGTAATGTGATTAAGCCGCGCAAAAATGTATCTGGTGAAGTAATTAAAATCTTGCACTGATTTGAATACTTATTAGTATATAAGTAATTGGCTATTCAAATTCAGAAATACTTTACCAAGCGAAGATATTCCAATCACTAATACACTGCTGATCAAAAGAATCCAAATGTTAATCAATAGTGAAATTTCTAAACAAGGGAATGCTAGAAATAGTTAAATTAACTAACCGGATCACAAATTTGCAGAATGAAGGAGTTGAATATGCCATTTGCATGGTTTGACAACATTTTTTTTTTTATATTAACAGCATTTTTAAAACAATTGCAAATCCTTGAAAACCAAAAAAAAAATCTAAAACCAGGTGACAAGTCTCGGGATAATGTTTTAAACTTAAACGCATATTTTATTTAAATTCCCGTTTAAAAATCATCTATTTTTGTCGATCAATATCCATTTTTTTTATTTCGGATTTTTTACAGCAAACGTGACGGAAAGAAAACTCATGGGCCACAAGCAAGAAGTGTGTGGCCTGAAGTGGTCACCTGACAACCAATATCTAGCATCGGGTGGAAATGACAACCGACTGTACGTTTGGAACATGCAGTCGTTATCGCCTGTTCAGGTGGGTACAAACTCGATCGTGTCATAATAATGTTTCTCTACACCTAGGGACTAATGTGATACTTTTAATCCCAAAACAAGAAGTTTATAGCCCGACTGAAAGGAGGACTATAATTTATCAAGGGATTAAATCACACTTTAGTTCTGAGGTGTAGACACTATTTTATGCAGTTTAGGAAACAATAACTCAAAAAAATATATATTTTTTAAAGACGCACTTAACGGTACTTCAATAGACTTTAATTTCAAAACGATAACATCGAGGTTTGCAGAAAATTTATCCTGGGAAAATAGAGTATTAATTTAATCCCCGGTAAATACAGTGGGGATTCAAAGAACCACTTTGCTACCTAAAACAGGTATTAAAGGGTACTTTTAATCCCTAAAGTGCATAATAGTAAAGTTATTTACCTAATAAGTGTGGAAAGTGAGAGCGAAGCCGAGTTTGAACGAGCCATCAAGCACAAGTTTGGTACATGTGGTACTAGAGCTTATAGAGTTAAAAGAAAACATGAAAACTGTAAGAACATTTTTTTTGATAAAATTTATTCTGAACACTAGTACAAAAATAATTAAACTAATGTACTTTACGGCACTAAACTGTACTCTACTGCTTCAGAAAGTTGCATATTTCACCCGCATATTGATTTTTATTTTTCTCTCTAGGGAGGAAAATTACTGACAGTAGACATATCCCTTAGAAGGATACTTTTCCTCACAAACCGGCGTTCGCCCGAACGACGCCCACAAGCGTGTTGTTGTATATGATTTTGTAAATAAAAATTTTTTCACCGAAAAATTGCGTGCGTGAAAAAACTTTTGCGGCCGCGCAGGTGGGAAAGACTTCCGCACACAAATGAGTACATTGAAGACGAAAAATAGTATACATAACTTTTTAGAAATTGACGTTTCACAATCGTGTAAAATCTGTCACTTTTTTACTTGTCTATTATACTGTTTCTATTTGCGTGCGGAAAATAGTACTTTTCTACAATCAGTCACTCAGTTCGGTATGGTACCTTAATTAAAATATTAATCTGTTCAGGATTATATTAAAATATCTTTATGTACTTTTTTTACTAAAAAAAATATATAAATTAAAAAGGTTCTTATGGTTTTTATGTTTAACTATAGGCGTTGTAGAAAAAAATTAGGAGCCAACTCTTACAGAACGTGCCTTTTCCGCACATGTTGTAAATAATTATTCCGCACTAAGAAGAGCGCGGTAAAGTGCACTTTACCGCACGCAAATAAATGAAACAACCGAAATTCAAAAAAAACTTGGATCCCATTGTGGTAACCGAACGATTTACTTGTTGTAATTTTTTTATTACCGCACGGTGTGTTGAAACATTTTATTACCGCACGGTGTGTTGGAACATTTTATTACGGCACGCCGTGCGGTAACATGGTATTTACCGCACGCAAAATAGTGCGGTAAATTTTAGTAACCGCACGGTTGGAGATAAAAGTATATTATATAACCAGCTGAATACCCTGCAGCTTCGCCTGCGGGTTTTTTGCAGTTTTTCTTCCTTTAAATGGTCATAACTTTTGTTTCCATAAACCGATATGGATGAAATAAAGCCTATGTACTAGTCAGGAGTTTAAGGAAGACAACATTAAAAGTCCCATCAAAGTCGATTTACTAGTTTTTGCGTGATGCTGGAACAGACAGACAAAAATTCTAAAACCAAGAATTAAAAAAATATTCAATGTACAGAAATGGTCTTTCTAGAGATTTATTATAATATATGTAGATAAGTGTGGTAAGTAAATTTTACCTCACGTGCAATTCGTGCGATAAACCTTAGTTGCCGCACGGTTGTAGATAAAGTTACTAATTAATATATGGTGGTGTCAAAGTAAAAAAAGGTGCTAGCAGGCACATATAGCCAAAAAAATAATAATTTGCCAAATATAGTGATAAATCTTGATGTGAAAACCACGTGTGGCTAGTTACTACGGTTCTTTAGATTGTTTAAAAAGTTTTACCCTTTTTCGTGCCCTACGCAGCTCTTCGCCTGGTGAATTTTTGTGCCAAATTTGATAAAAATCAGTTTAGCGGCTTTTACTCGTGTCTCAGACAAACAAACATTGCAGCACCATCAAAAATTTTTGTATGTAGGTCTTTGGTATGTATGTTATGCATTTTAATAGATTGGGCATAGACCTCGGGATAGACGCCCCCTTGTTTTGTGGTGGTAAGTTTATTTTTTTAAGAATTAAAAAAAAAACTTAGCACTACAAAAACTGTGACGGAGTGTATGCCACAGTCCACTTTCCCTTCCCTTTTAGGACTACTACTGATAGTCGTGGTCTTCAACCTCATTCTTGCCTGTAATGACTGGATTATTCTCATTCGGAGACTAGGTAATTTTAAAATTTTTGAACGATCAGTCATGATTACAAACACTTTCTTATTTTCAGACTTACACAGATCATTTAGCAGCCGTGAAGGCCATAGCGTGGTCACCCCATCACCATGGCCTGTTAGCTTCGGGCGGCGGAACGGCGGATCGGTGTATTAGGTTTTGGAATACCCTAACGGGACAGCCTATGCAGTGTGTGGATACGGGTGAGTTCGTGATTTGTAAAATGATAACGTGTTTATCCGATGTCAAAAAATCATCATATATACAGTGTGAACTACCGAAAATTGTCAGTGCGCAACATTAACATCCAAAATATTTATTCGTTATAGGATATAACATGTCAAAACAATAATGAACATTACCATTATCTATACATACAGTGTTTTAAAATTCAGCATCAAGATTTTAAGGGCGTATTTTTCCGGTCAAAATAAGGTTTTTCCTATAAACGTTATTTACCGATGTACATACAGACATACAGAGCGTTAAAGTTTACCCAACCACGTTTTCATTAAAAATTTTAATTTAATCTAGCGAATTACAAAAAACGATTAAAATATTTACTCAATAAAGGTCGCAGAAGCCAAAAAATTACAGTAAACAAAAATTTTGCCTAAACAAAATAAAGAACTCGTTTAGCATTTCAGAATCCACCAGTGGAACACCTCAAAAAGGTTTATGGGGCGAGAAAAGCTTTACCCCTGAAAAATATCTTCCCATAGATTCTTAGAGTCACTCGACAACATATGTTACCATATGTTTCAAATTTTATCTAATATCTCAAAAACTGCAAAAGCTATAAAGGAAAAAATATTGAAACTAACACTAGGTCGGTAATGAAGCGTTTTCGGATGCATTTTCATAGAAAAAAAATCATATTTTTACCTAAATGGTACGTTATTTAAATCTTTTTGCTGAATGTTGAAACACCCTGTATAGATATACTAAGTGACAAAGAAAGGTAAACACGCATCTACATTTAATATATTTTATTAATTTTATGCCCACATGTTTAACAGCCAATGTCAGAAGTTTAATAATGTGTTAACGACCCTCGATTTCTTATACGCTTATTCGCACGCCTGGCTATTCCACCTTAAATTCCACCCTAAATCATGTCCAAGTGCTGCCCGAGTCTGAGGGGATGCTGTAGATTTAAAATCCTGCGACCCAGAATATTCCACATATTTTTGATTGGAGACGCATATTGTTGGCCATGGCAAGCGGTTAATGTTGTGTTGATCCATGAACTCTAAGTTTACTTTAACCACATGCAGTCTGGCGTTGTCTTTACCTTTAATAAAAACTGGAGGTGTTCTGCTACCATATGTGATGAGACCCGCAGCCATATCTTATTCTTTCCATATCACACTGTGTGAATCACGTCTTTAACCGGGTCGGCTTCTTGCCATTACTCGACCATCATTTAAACCAATACCAGATATGGTCAATTTTTGCGGTCGTTGAGTGCAGAAGCAAATCGATTTTCTGAGCGATTTTCAATGTGCAAAAAAATCGATGTCTTTGAACTACTCTAAAAAGCATGCCAATGTTGCCAAATAAAAGTTTTGGAAAACAATATAGGGCGAAAAATTTATGGCATGCAGTTTCCGCGTGCATAACCAATTTGATGGCACAAAAAATCGTTAAAATTTTTGAAATCTTCGAACGATTTTAAAATGCATGCCAATGTGTTTTATCGTAAATCGTCGTTTGGCAGTTCCAAATTTGCATTTTGAAAATCAATTCTGCACGCGACGACTGCAAAAATTGACCATCTCTGGTATACTTACGGTAAATGGAATCACATATATGATTGGCATGCATTATCGCACGCTTTTGAATTTACAGCATCCTTTCAGATTCTGGCAGCACTAGGACATGAGTTATAGGTAGAGCGGAATAAGATACCCCAAGAGGATATAAGCCACCTCATCAGAGCAATGGGCATATTTGGAGTCCATTTTCCACTGTGCCGCTTCCCCATCTGAGCAATGTGCTTGCCAGTCAAATCTCTTGCTGTGGTCGTCTGAAACTGCACCCAAATTGTCAGGGAAGAATTCCAAATGGGAATGAAGAAAATGGAGCTTAAGTGACATATTGCAATCTAAGGTCCTATAAGATTGGATAAGTTCTTCAACTAGATCTTTGTGATTGTTCGACTTTTTATTACCTAAGAAGTTGCTACATACATTTTTGAAGCCAGTCCATGTTTTTTCCCTTTTAAAATTTTCGTCGTTAAAAATTAAATGAACTTTCTGCTGATCTACTAAAGGTTCATTAAAGACGTTTTTCTGGCCGGGCACAATGTTTTCACGTAACGACAAATCTTCGCAAAAAATCAACAATATTTTATGAAGCCATTCTGCAGTCCTGTGAGCAGTGCAAAAACATATCAAGCACCCACTTACGATCGTAGTATTTTATGTTTTGAATATGCGCATGTTCTGGTATGTTTATTTTATATTTACAGCATGACCAACGGGAACTAATGGCCGTTCATTTCCATTGAATTCCATTGTTCGAAGAGTCAATAAATAGTCATCACTCGGTAAGTACATAGGAAAGGCCAAGTTAATTCATTGAACCTGGAATATCATGACAGTAAACTAAGTCTTGCTTTTGAGGAAAATACGTACATAGGAGAGGCCAAGTTCATCAATTAAACCTGAAATCGTATGACCGTAAACTAAGTCTTGCCTTTGAGAAAAATACGGCCAGCATAGACTGCCTATTCCGAAACGTGGAAATTTGTAAACTTTTTGTAAAAAATTCCACTGCTGCAAACTAGATCTAAGCTAGCAGTGCCTTTGTTTTGGGAAGATCTAAATCACGAACTAGATCATTGAGCTCTTCCCGAGATAGTTTTGCTGTTTGCTGCTACTACATTAGTAAACGACTTCCTCTTGAAAACTTGGACCGGCATCTGGCTCATCTGTGCCAAAATTATCTAGTTCATCCGAGGGCTCATCCCATTCCGAGTCGATTTCTTATTTCTCTGGAGATTATATAATTTGGCTCCCTTATTTTTATGTGGGAGGGGTTTTATCCAAAAATTTTTTACACCACCTATAAAACCTTTTACGCTCCCTTCTTCCGCTATAGCCATTTAAATGGATGGTACTTGTCCCCTCATATATAACAGAAACTGTTCGGATGGTTGACAAAGTATCGCAACGGCAACGCTTCGCTCATCTATCCATTGCTGAATACTATAATACTGATGCTCCGACAAGCGGATGGCTGCTTATATACCCGTTTTTCTAGAGACATTGGGAATCAAGAGTATCGGAAACGATGGCATAATTAATAGCTGTCCCTCCAACGCGACGCGACGACTATGGGGTACTTTGAAATTACATGGGTTCAATGGATAATGGATATCTCCGTTATTTGAAGTCTTAGAGGGTTAAGACTTCGTAGATGGGGAGACATCCCCAGACACTCCTTTATGCGGTGTTGCCAAATTGTGCACAGTGTCCCTAGACTAAGGTAACAAGTGATATGACAATTTAAAGGTCGGTGTAAGGGTTCAATAGGTAGGAATTATCGAAATAACCTATTTTTTGGCGGAGAGGATTTTCGTGCAGAACAGTGATTAAACTGCTGCTATGGGATTGGCTGTAATTTTTATTAGGTATTGACCTCGGTATTGGCTGTTAAACATGTGAGCGTAAAATTAATAAAATATATCAAATATAGATAGGTGTCTACCTTTCTTTGTCACTCAGTATACATAGTTGGTCCTAACAAGTGCTAGAACTGGTCAAAACAAAAAAAAATAATAAATTAATACATGAGTATGACGAATAAAACAAACTGACTTCATTTACAGTTAACTTAACAAACTAACTTATCTTAAATATTGTTTTGACGGTTGAGAGAGGGATCTGAAACAAAGCATTTTTCAACTTGCCTTAAACTCTGCGGTGCTGGCAATGGGTTGTAATCACTGTAACCTCAAAAAGGTCATGTAATACCTTATTCGAAAGGTCTTCTTATTCTCTAAAATTATATCGTTTATGGTTTGTGTAATTTTGGTAAAAACTTATTTTATCGGTTGATTAATAACGATTGCGAACAAAATAAAAGTATTCTTTATTCTTATGGTGTATAAAGGATTACATTAGGGTGCTACATCCTAATAATATTATAAATGCGAAAGTTTTTGTGTATTTGTAAAATAATATTTTCTATTTATAATAAACTACATTTATTAATATGAAAATTATCTGGGCTAAAAAATAGAGAAAACAAAGATGGCTGTGGCACCGTAAATCTAACGAAAAAACAAGAGTTTTATTGTACTTTAGTGCAAAATAAACTTCTTGGATTTAGATTGCTCACACACAGAGGGTGGAACCTAGGACGACACCGTTTCGTCCTTATTAGGGACTCGTCAGCTAGGTGTACCCATAGAGAAAGTAATAGCTACGCAAGAGTGATCAATACTGTGTTATACTTGGGGAATATTGTTTGTCGGCGACACGAGCGCAGTCAGTGGCTACAGGAAGGAACTACTTGTACAGCCAGATGCATAATAAAATACATATATTCCTTTGGTTAATTTTTTACAGACACTTATTACTTATTTAATAATAAAAAGATATGAAAAAACTTAACAGGCGCAGTCTTTTCATACTTTTTAGTGTTAAAAAAGCAATGCATTCGCGAAAGGTTTTAGCTCTATACACAGACACACACAATAAGTTAAAATACAACATAAAAAAAGAGATATAGGTTAAAACATTTATAAAATCTGTGTGTGTGTGTCTGTGTCTGTGTGGAACCAATGGACTACTTCTTCAACTAATTGATGCGTTTATTTCTTGTTTCACATGAGTGCTTAATATTACATTACTTGTAATTAACTTAATGTTAGATTTTTTACTGTCACAGTAAATTGAATGAATTAAAATGCCTAATTTTAAAATATGTAGATTGTTCATATTAAGGTAACCCTTTGGTTTATAGATGTTTTCTGTTGGTTCTAAGATTTTTGATTTGATTGCTTTATTTTGTAGTTTTTTTAATGGTTTTATTCTGGTTACATGCAAACAAACTTTTTTAAAAGATTTTGTTTTAATAGGGTTTATCCATTATTATTTTTATTCTGATCTCCAAGTAAATTATGAAACAGCGTTCTGAGCCTTAAAAATGTAGAAAATGTACCCACCATACATGTTAATAATTTTATCCACCATTAGTAATGACAAAGTTACGCCAGAACCCCATCAAGAAATTATCGGGAATAACGCAAAGAAAGGAAAATATATTATTCATATCTTTGTTACAGGTTCACAAGTCTGCAATTTAGCGTGGTCCAAACACAGTTCCGAACTAGTCTCCACCCATGGATACTCGCAGAATCAAATACTAGTATGGAAATACCCCAGTTTGACGCAAGTGGCAAAATTGACCGGGCATTCGTATAGGTAAATAAATATAAGGATTTAGCGGGATACTGAAATGAGTGCTGCAGCACTCAACAATTTTTTTTTGCAATGTATATTCTATTTTAAATTATTTTTCAAAAAAAAGATCTTTTTCGTTAGTAAATTACATAGGGTTTTCACATCGTTCGCTCATCTGCAGTCCCGTGCGGTAAAGAATCACTTTCCCTTTAATTAAATAACTATTTCACTCTTTCTTTTAAGAAGGACGAACAGTTGAACTGGAATTCTGGAAAAAAAAGTAAGTCAGGGAAATTTGTATGCATATAAAACAATAAATACTTCCTATATAATTTTATCAATAAATAATGCATTCAACCCTAGCAACGTTTGCTGCGGCGCATTTGTGACATTGATGAATATTTAAAAATAATTTTTATGTATATTCCATTGTAAAGTAGTGAGTTTTTTCCAATATTACTATTAAATTTTATAGTTTGTAACATATTTCCTTGTCTTGTTTGGTAGTTATGTAATAAGTTTTTTTTTTAATTAATATTTGAAACTGTTGTGTATAATATAGAGTGGACATAAATCCAGATTTTAGCGTAAAAATCGTATTTTCAAAAAATGTTCAAAGGCCCTATAAACAAAATCGGAAAAAATCAAGCTTCAGTTTGAATCTCATTTAAGAAGGGCGACCGATATAAAAACCGGCAAATTTAATATCCAAAGGGGACGTTGTAAAATCCATCCATTCTTATTTACCAAAAAAAAAAAACACAGAAAAAAAAACGTAAATCAGAAACTAACAGAACAGGACATTTTAGCAGTCCGATGTCACAATACCCAACGGACGTTTTTTGAAGAGTCTGAAACAACAAAAAAAGTGTATACTAGGCTAAAATCTAACGGTGGGATTTACTAAAAGGGTTTGGTCTATTTTAGAACGGTCCTAAGTTTAAGTGAAATTTCTGGTTTTAAGCACTTTAAACCAACCATCCTTGAGTTTTGGACATAATTTGATTTATAAAAAGAATTTTAATAAATTTGTTTATTGAATAATCATCTTAACACAATCTTTTGTTGGATTTAACAAGAAAGTTTCAGTTTAGAAAAAAAGAAAATTAAAAAATTTAAACCCACGCAGGGTTTAAATAGTAAACACTCTGTAGAACAAATTAAAATTGGGTTTATATGTCACTCTAATTAAAACTTACCCTTGCTAATAATTTTTCCAATTAATACCTAATGTCAAACAAAGATTTAGATGGGTAATAATAAAATAAGGAGTAGATTAATTTTGTATTTATTTAAAAGGGGTTTTTATTTATGAAATGTATTAAAAAACTGAAATGCAAATTTTGTTCACATTTCTGTCACTGTCGAAATGTCAGTTTAAAAATAATAGCGCTGCGTTCAATCACAAACAGCGAGTTCGGATCTTTTACCTCTGCTTGCACCTTGGCTTGCACCAACCTCTACTGATTAAAGCTACAGCTTTAAAATGAGTGGGCTTTGAGTAAGGAAAGTTTTCTTGACCGTTTTCAATGTTTTAATTTCAGTTTGTAAATAAATTAATATAGTTGTTTTGGGTTTTTTTGTTTGTTATATTTTTCAAGCATAATTAGTGACCTTCACTTATGTTTGTTTTGCCTCGTAGTGCCCTCATAAATATATTTTTTGTGATGCAAACGGGTTCAAAACATGGCGTTTTTCGAGACAAAATTGAAGATGTTTTATTGATTAATGAACACCTTGTAATATTAAATAAGGTAAATTAATCCTTGTAAAAATGGTTACTTAGGGAAATTATGAACGAACTTATTACCAATTGCCACAAAACAATCCTTTCTGGGGGTTATAAATTTAAACCACCCCCCAGAGGTGGAAAAAATCACCAATTTTATAACCTCAAAAACAGATTACGAAGCTATTATGTGCCAAAATTTTGGCGTATTCACCATTTGCCTTTTTAAAACATGCCAAAAAAAATAAGTTTTAGGGCATTTTCTTAAAATATTGTATTTATTTTGACAAAAAAGCAGTTTTTCAGTGGTATTTAGCAATAAAAATACAAAATAATCGATAACTTTTTGTCTTATCTGTATGGGTAAGTGTTTTTTGAATATTTGTTTTAAAATTTAGTGCCCCCCACAGGTGTAAATATGTAGACCTGTGGGGGGTACTATTTTAGATCTTAGTAAATCCCACTGCCAATAGTTTTTGACATTAATTGGAAAGTATTTTTTTATTTTTATATTTGCTTTAAATGGGTTCAAACGCTAAAAAGAAATACAAAACGTCATATTTTACAAGATTCTAAAATGTGAATGTAGCAAACTTTTTGTTTTTTTTTTAGGGTACTGTATTTGGCTCTATCACCAGACGGTGAAGCAATAGTGACAGGTGCTGGTGATGAAACTTTACGATTCTGGAACGTTTTCAGCAAAGCCAGAAGTCAAAAAGAGACTAGGTCGGTTCTTAGTCTGTACACAGGTATTCGTTAAAAGTATCTTTTCTACTTTTGTACAAATCATCTTTGTAACATGATTGATATCAGATTTTGTTTCCTTTTAAAAATGGTTTAGTCAAATAAATAAGAAAAAATCTCACTGCAATGCCTCTTGACTTAAAAAAAATAGACGTTTCTAAATAAATGCCAGTTTTCTCAACAACAATAAAAAATTGAGATTTTAGTGCTTTTGTGCTAAGCTACATAATTTGAAATGCAGGGTCATTTTTGCCTTCACGTAAATGTGCCTTTTTGGGTATTATGTTTTCCACGACACCCATCATTAAAACCATGTGTGATAGGACTGGTTTGTAAATACATTGGCCAGGTTTCCTAAAAAAGAGAACCGATTTAATCGGTTAGCTCACCGATGAGTTTACGAAATCGCCCATACACCAAAAATAGATATTCTTAAAACTTCACATATGCAAAGATTTTACATTACACCGATCCTATCTGTAAGCAAGCATTCAACAATTAATTTTCAACACGTCGACATTTTTTTACGCATTAATTTCTATTGTTGGCTGGTGTAAATAAAAAAATAATGACAGAAAAATAGTAACTGTCCGTCAACAGGCATGGCACAGAAATTTTTGCCCTCTAGGTAAGGTAATATTTTTTGACAATCACTGACGTTTTAGTCAGAATACAAAGTGTGTAAAACACCATTATTCTGTATTTTGATTGATGTTTAGTGTCAAAAAATGTTTTCGACTAAATTTCAAAGTGTTCATAAAACTTAGGTATATAATATCTAGTAGTAGGTAGATTATTTTATAACGTGCATTCGGACTACTAATAGATTTTAGCAGTTTATTAATAAACAAAATATGTCTCATTTTAATTTAAAAATTGTTTTGTTGATTCTAAATTATAGAATGCTTATTTTAACAACACCTTTAAATTTATCAATGTATATGATCAATTTAAAAAAATTATTACCACAGTCAAACTGCAAAGGTGTTTCAAATTGTGCACTTTTGGGCTACTTTCACAAAAAGATAGAAAAAACTGACCGCCACTTGTAAGGCTCGATTTTCAAGAGAAGGTAAAACAAGAAATATCATCTTGATGTTAAGCTCCTATCGGGCCTAGAGGTGTTTTTCAAAACTTTGCTTTTTGGGAGAAGCCTATAACTACTATATTTTTTTACTTAAACAGCTTTTTAGTAGAATCTCTTAGGAGAATTTTCGGTTGCAAACAGTTTTTGAGATATCTTCAAGTTGATATTTTCACTAGGGAATATTTAACCTTAATGTTTTTTACTTTTTAAAATTGCGGTTACTTGTTCGAAATTCATATATAATGCATTATTTTAGAGGAAATTTTATGGTAATTTTAAAAGGTAAATAAAAAAAATACATTCCAAAAACTATCACCATAAAATTCTTTATTAAAGATTCTATTAAAAATCTTTTAACACTAGAGCACAATTTTCATAAATAAAGATGACCCTTTCAAAAAATGCGATCATTTGAAAAACCCCTTAAATAGTCCAATTTTTAGCAGTTGCCCTGACGTCATTTCCTGTAAATAACAATATCTTTTGTTAACAAAAAAATAACCAGTCGTTTTTTGTAAGTAGTTATTAATATTAAGTAAAAAATATTTACATTATATTTTAGCATATTATATAGGCATTTAGATATAAAGATTAGAATTTCTAAAGTGGCGTACCGGGGTTGACAAACTTCAAATTTCGCAGTTTATAACTTTTTTAAGCTAAATAGGAGCTGTTATTTGATATACACATAAACCAAACCTTTAAGCAGACTAGTCCAGAGCCGTACATAAAAATGCTAAAAATAAGCATGGATTTTACGTGCTGTTTATTTTTTATATTTTTATGTACGGCACTGGACTAGTCTGCTCAAAAGTGAGTTACAATAATGTGTCTATTAAATAACAGCTCCTATTTAGCTTAAAAGGCCATAAATTGCGAAATATGTACTTTATATTTGTATTATATAATATGCTAAAATATAACGGAAATATTTTTTATTTAATATCCCTTTTAAAGGAACTCGTGAAAAGCCATACTTATTTTTAATATTTTTATTTACGGCACTGGACTAGTCCTTTAAGTTTTTTTAGTAGCATCAAGCTTCGGGACTTTCTCACTCCAATATTCCTCAAATTTATTTTTTAGGGATCTATCGGAACTTTATTTTGTTGGGATATTCGACATTCAAAATACATAACCATTATGTTGCATGCTGGGAAATTTTTACTTTATAAAAACAAAATAAAACTGAACACTCTTTGTTAGAGTAAATTTTAAAATATACTTTAAACTTTAAAATATTAAACAAGACTAAGTACCTAACTAAATTAAGAATAAAAACAGAAAAAGAAATGCATTTTTAGATCACGTAATAAGCAAATACAGACTTTAAAAAGACAAATGCTAGACTGCAAATGTATCACCAAAGGCAAAAATCAAAATTAACTGTAAAAAAATAAAATTCTTTCGAATTTTATAAAATAAAAAAATTTACTCGTTTGTTGAAAACACCTGGTAAGTCCATTAAATATTTTCGGTTACTACTTTTCTTCCCTCTAAAGCCTACGTAATGAAAATGGTTTCGACATTTCTTCATTTAGCTTTTGAAGCAGTTTTTATTATAAAAATTTTTTGGCATACATTCAATAAATTGTATCTCGAATTTTATTATTTAAATATTCTGTAATCTTGTTTTTTTTAGATTTCTTATCGTTCTTGCACTAACTTTTGCTGCATTTGCTGTTCTTTCAATTACATTACCAACATTCAAAGGGATTCCTTGGGCCAATTGTCTCTTCTCAATCGTAAAAAACACTCATATATATTATATATGATTAGCTGGGCTTGCTCATTATATCTGAATTCATTTTGCGGCATTTTTGCGTGTTATTGTTGATTTTGTCAGAAAACTGACTTTTTACTGACACTTTAAAAACAGGCTTTTTTTAGTATGTTTTTAAAAAAATAATACACTAAAAAAGTATACAAGAAAATGCCGTCAGGGCAACCGCTAAAAATCCGTCCGAATACGGCTTGACATATCTTTTCTGCTTTTAACTTGTTTTGAAAATTGAGTCTTGTAAGTGGGGGTTAGTTTTTTTTATCTCTTTTGAACGTTCCTCAAATTCCCCAAAAATGCAAAAGTTTGAAACAACCTATAAGTACTGTTGTTTCTATGTTTAAAATCACGAAATACTATATTTTAAGTTGGACCCTCGACTGCTGATATCACTGACTTGGTAATTCGAATGCAATTCGACCTTATTTTGACCTGAAGGTCACTAAATTATAAGGTTTCACTTATTCTAACTTTATGATTTAGCGATCCTGATCTCGATATTGTTACTTCCGTGAAGTTAAATTTATTTTCTATTTTTACTTTACTCTACGTAAATTATTTTGACTTTTCTTTTTTGTGATTGGGTTACATAGTGACAGTTTTTTTTTAATTTATAGTTTGGAGAATTTTGAAAATTTTTGTAGATTATATTTTTAAAATACGATTGTTTAAAATCGAGAAATAGATATTTAATAAGCAAGTATATAGTCCTTTTGTTGCAATATAAAATTATATTTTATTTATGATCAAGGTAAAACAATAAAGAAATGTTATTATGGAAATTAATTGCATTAACTTATTTTTTCCTAGAGCACCTAAAAAAACTGCCGTTTCACCTTGAAGAAAAAAAGAACTATGAATAGTACAATATTTATTTAGAATTTAAAAAGGGATTTAGTGAGGGTGAATAAATAACAAAATCAATGAATAGCGAGCTTTCCTTCCTTTAAATTGAAGCTTAGGATATCTGTAAAGATAATTATATCTGCCTCTGTAGAGACGATTAATTTTCCTTCCAATTTGACATATGGTTGTCTTTTACATGAATCCTAGCACCGTACTGATGAGCACCACAAGTGCGAAATCCGGATCTACGGTTACCATTACCTTTTTTGATTTTTTATTTAGAGTCCTTTTGAATATATACAGTCCGTTCTATTTTTATTTAGACAAAACCTAACCTCAATGACCCACTGAACAAAACCAGGTTTGAAAGTTGACAAAAATCCAAATGCCATAGATTGTTGTTGTTGTCACATTTAAAGTTTTTAGGTGAGGTTTTTTTTCTGACAGAAATTTTGGCGGAGAGAGTATTGGTTTACATTTTGGCCATGGCAGACTCATGAAAATAAGATTATTTAAGAATTGTGCAGAAACCTTACAATTGTGTAGCCATTAAACCTAGTTTGACACGCGTTCGTTTTATTTTTCATTGTTTGCACTTTTTGACACTGACATGTAAATGACATAACAAAATGTATCATAATTTTTGGCTTGACATGGCTGGAAATGTGGGCAAAAGTTTTGAATAGATGCGTTTATGAAAGTGATGGTTTTATTCATAAAAATAGATAAAAAAAAAGTGTGCAACATAGTTTAATAAAATTTTAATAACAATATCAGGGTTCGTACATTACTGGAAAACCTGGAAAATGAAACAAGCAAAAAAAATCTGAAAATTACCTGGAAAATTACGAAAAAAGTGGAAACACCTGGAAAAAGTACTATTTTGTGACACTATCACCTGGAAAAATAATTTGGATAAATATTTCACCTCAAAACCTTTAAGAAAAATTAAATTTTACAATTTTTTTCCTCCTTGCTTCAGTTTGAAAATATCATTACAATAACATAATTTCTGGTGCTTTATATAGAAACTCAAGCTTTTTTAAAACATTCGACAAAAAACATATTTCAATATTTTACAAAAAAAAACTTAGAGGTCGCTAAAACGCAAAAAAGTTTGCCGGCGGCGCTACAAAATCATTGTTTGTTAATTTCTAAAAATCGTAACAAACGTCATGTCTCGGAAGCTTTCCCTCAAAATTTTTTGCCTGCGGAGCAACTATGACATGATGAGGATGAAAAAAAAAATTGAATTAATCCTAAATCCCTCCCAAACAAAAAAAAAAAAAGAGAACGCTTAAAATACAAATGTTCATGATTTTTTGTTAATTTTTATTCAAAAATTCATTTACTTACTTTTCTTGATTTAGGTAACCAATATGAATTTTTTTTTCATACCTTTCTTTTTTAATATATATTAAAATTTATTACTTATTTCTCTTGTTTCGCCGTTTCATCCTTTTTTATACTTTTTTTAAAGCTGGATATTTATTAATGATCTTAAAACCCTGGAAAACACCTTTTGCGTACGACCCCTGAATATTATCAGCACACATGATAAAAATAAAATTAAAGAAAACTATGCGGCGCTGCGCTGGCAGAACTGTGATCAAATTGTCTTTTAAACAAAATTATCAAACGTCAGATCGAAAATTCTCGCTGAATCTTGACGTCAATTAAATCTGTATTAACTTCGGGTGGAAAATACTGTACAAACATCAAAATATTTAAATTTGTATTTAATTTTATTTTATGAAAGCCTTAAAATAATATTACATTTGAGGGTGAGCCAAAAAACAGTTTGCAAGTGCAACAAACGATATATTAGATAGTCCATTACTCAAAAAGTTTTTGTCCATTATTAATAACTTTTACTAGTAAAGAAAAAGTAACATTTCGCGTGTACTTTCAATTTTCCCAAGTGTACTAACATCGCGCAAGAAATATATGGTAATAAGTGAGTTATTTAAACCAAATTTATACTTGCCAAATTTGTAAAAAGTCAACATTTCCAAATTTAGGAATATGGTGTTAAAAATGACATTTCCTAAAAATTCAAGATGGCGTGCAACTTTAAAAAATAGGTCTTTTTGACCCTTTGTAAAATCTTATCTTTCCCAAGTGTACTGATCATCGACGTACATCGATGGTACTGATGGATTAGTTTTTGACATCTGGTAAAAAGTAAAAAAAAAATAAATAAAAAAATACCCGACTTCCAGCTCTGACCCGTTGCAAACTTTTTTGTGCGCCACTGGTATAAAAGTAAAATTTTGCGTGTAAACCCTTGTCTTCCCCAAGTGTACCGATGTATCAGTTTTTGACATCGGTTAAAAATACCCGACTTCCAGCTCTAAATAAGTTTTGCAGTCACATGCGTTGAGTTCGTTAGGGCGACTATAGGCATGCGACTGCAAAACATTTCTCTATTCTGTGCTAAATCAACGGAACAAAGGTAATAGACACTTAAAGTAAACATTTCAACGCATAGGTATCGGTATGCAAAACGCGTTCGAAAGAAAGCCATAATACACTACATTTTTGACTTGTTTATGCGATGTTTCGAATGATGCCCGCTTTTTTGAAGGGTGCGATGACAGCACTGCTGATTGAAATCGTTACGTACGTTTTTTAAAATAATACAATTCAAAAATAATTTAAAATAATACATTTGCTTTTTAAAATAATACATTAATAAATGATACAAGAAAATGACGGCAGGGCAACCGCTAAAAAATCGGAGTAAGTCCGAATACGGCTTGACATATCTTTTCTGCTTTTAACTTGTTTTGAAAATTGAGCCTTGTAAGTGGGGGTCAGTTTTTTTATCTCTTCTGAACGTACCTTAAATTCCCCAAAAGTACCAAAGTTTGAAACAACCTATAAGTACTGTTGTTTCTATGTTTAAAATCACGAAATACTATATTTTAAGTTGGACCCTCGACTGCTGATATCACTGACTTGGTAATTCGAATGCAATTCGACCTTATTTTGACCTGAAGGTGACTAAATTATAAGGTTTCACTTATTTTAACTTTATGATTTAGCGATCCTGATCTCGATATTGTTACTTCCATGAAGTTAAATTTATTTTCTATTTTTACTTTACTCTACGTAAATTATTTTTATTTTTATTTTTTGTGATTGGGTTACATAGTGACTTTTTTTTTTAATTTATAGTTTGGAAAATTTTGAAAATTTTTGTGTGAAGCTTGTAGATTATATTTTTAAAAAGCAATTATATCGTCCTTTATAGTTGTGTAGCCAATAAACCTAGTTTGACACGACATGTTATAACAAAATGTATCATAATTTTTGGCTGGAAATTTGGGCTAAATTTTTGAATCGATGGTTTTATTCATAAAAATAGATAAAAAAAAGTGTACAAAATAGTTTTATAAAATTTTAATAACAATATCAGGGTTCGTACATTACTGGAAAACCTGGAAAATGAAACAAGCAAAAAAAATCTGAAAATTACCTGGAAAATTACGAAAAAAGTGGAAACACCTGGAAAAACTACTATTATGTGACATTATCACCTAGAAAAATAATTTGGATAAATATTTCACCTCAAAACCTTTAAGTAAAATTAAATTTTAAAATTTTTTCTTCCTTGCTTCAGTTTGAAAATATCATTACAATAACATAATTTCTGGTGCTTTATATAGAAGCCCAAGCTTTTTTAAAACATTCGACAAAAAATATTTCAATATTTCACAAAAAAAAACTTAGAGGTCGCTAAAACGCAAAAAAGTTTGCCGACGGCGCTATAAAATCATTGTTTGTTAATTTCTAAAAATCGTAACAAACGTCATTTTTCGTAAACTTTCCTTGAAAATGTTTGTCTGCAGCGCAACTATCGAGGATGAAAAAAAACTAGAAATAATCCTAAATCCCTTCAAGACAAAATAAGAGATCGCTTAAAATACAAATTTTCATGATTTTTTGTTAATTTTTATTCAAAAATTCATTTACTTACTTTTCTTGATTTAGGTACCAACCAATATGAAAAAAAACTTTTTTTCATACTAGTTAGGTATTTTTGGACTGCCTTTCTTTTTTAATATATATTATAATTTATTACTTGTTTTTCTTGTTTCGCCGTTTCATTATTTTTTTTATACTTTTTTTAACCTGGAAATTTACTAATGATCTGAAAACCCTGGAAAACACCTTTTGCATACGAACCCTGAATATTATCAGCACACATGATAAAAGTAAAATTAAAGAAAACTATGCGGCGCTGCCTGACAGAACTGTGTAGGGTCACTGGATCCTGAAACATGCGGTCCCAGAGGTAGCGACACGAGTCACCTGATCGCACTCGTTTTTCCATGGACGTTCGTGAAAAAAAAAACTCGTTTTTATACAGCCTGAGATAGAAAAACTGTTTTAATAACACTCAGTTTTATACAGCTTAAGAAAAAAAATGTTACTAGCTTTTTTTTTGTTGTGAAAAATTGTAAGGTATTATAATAATAACATTTAGGACATATTTGGAGAATTTTTTAAAAATTGCTAAAAATAATTTTCTTTTAATTATTATTTATAAACAATTAAAAGAGACGACACACGTTGAAACTTTTTAATAATAATTAAGTATAATCTAGTCTAACCTAATACTGTATTAACAATATTCAATACTGCATATATCTATTTTATTATACAGACGAATTTCTGGAAAATCAAAATTACATAGAAAAATATGGGAAAACCTAAAATGTAGATTGGTAGTTCTTAATGAGTTTTGGGATAAGGCTTGGTGACGTGTGGTGTGAGACAATACAAAGCTTTTTTGGTTGTGATTGTGATATTTTATTAATGTTTGTTAATTTCTAAAAATAATTTCACATAGCCCTAACAAACAACCCCATATAGTTATATAGCAAAAATGTTGATATATTGCGTAAATATTCTGGGAACATACGGGAATGTCCAAAAGACATCCTGTGAATGTTCGTATCCATTAAATCTTTAGTAGCAGTTACTTGGTTCTGTTAATTATATTACTTGTTCAAACTCTACCTAAAAACATCGTTATACCGAAATTATTCCAATAATTCTTGTGTAATACTAGCGGCATTGTCTTGCATTGAGGCGAAAATATATAAATAGGCACTTAGATTGGACACACGCGAGTGGCGATAATTAAGTATTTTTTAATGTTTGAGGATTTTTGAACGTATATAGGTATGAAAACGCGCGCGGATAAATGTATGGAAATGTTTACAAAAATTTCATGTCAGTTTTGACAAATGTGTTGTTTGCATCAGACAAAAGTGGTCAAAATTTATTTTTATTTATTTTTGAAATCACCGCCTGTGACAGTGTCAAATTTGAGTTTTGCGCGAATTAGGTTATGTTTCGTGTCGCTACCCCTGGGACTGCAGGTTTCAGGATCCAGTGACCCTAGAACTGTGACCAAACTGTCTTTTTAGGGAGAAAAAAAATTATCAAACGTCAGTTCTCGCTGAATGTTGACGTCAATTAAATCTGTATAAACTTTGGATGGAAAATACTGTACTAACATCAAAATATTTAAATTTTGATTTAACTTTATTTTATGAAAGCCTCAAAATAATATTATATTTGAGGGTGAGCCAAAAAACTTAGATTGTCCATTACTCAAAAAGGTTTTGTCCATTATTAATAACTTTTACTAGTAAAGAAAAAGTAACATTTTGTGTGTAGAGTTTCAACTTTCCCAAGTATACTAACATCGGGCAAGAAATATATGGTTGTAATAAGTGCGTTTTTTAAACTAATATATCAAATTTGGAAAAAGTCAACATTTCCAAATTTAGGAATATGGTGTTAAAATTGACATTTCTGATCATCGCCGTACTAGGTTAGTACATCGATGGTACTGATGGATTAGTTTTTGACATTGGGTAAAAAGTTAAAAAAATACCCGACTTCCAGCTCTGACCCCTTGCAAACTTTTGTGCGCCACTGGTATAAAAGTAAAATTGTGGGTGTAAACCCTTGTCTTCCCCAAGTGTAACGATGTATCAGTTTTTAACATCGGTTAAAAAGTAACAAAAATAAGTTTTGCAGTTGCATGCGTTGAGTTCGTTATTTCTCTATTCTGTGCTAAATCTACGGCACAAAGGTTATTAAAGTAAACATATCAACGCATCGGTATCTGTATGTAAAACGCGTTCGAAACAAAGCCAAAATACTATAAATTTTTGACTTGTTTATGCGATGTTTCGAACGATGTCCGCTTTTTTGAAGGGTGTGATGACAGCACTGCTGATTGAAATCGTTACGTACGTTCGTGAGTCCGTAACGTTACGTACATCCCTTCGTACGCAACGAGTAGAATCAGCTGTTGTGTCATCGCACCCGTCAAAGAAGCAGGCATCGTTGGAAACATGGCATGAACAAGTCAAACCGATACCGATACCGATGCGTTGAAATATTTACTTTAGGTGTCTAATGTTTTCTGATTTGGGATGCAGTATAGGAAAAGTAAGTGGGTTTTGATCCAGTTGCATTTTCAGCCTTTGAAGTTAGCAAAAACAGAACGCTAAAAATATGTCACTTGTCATTATTATTGTCAATTTTTAATAAGGAGTGCGAGGTAGGGTTAAAGCTTTATGTGTGACACACCAATAAAAAAAATAAATAATAAAACTACCCGACTGCCAATTCTAAATGGGGCTTAGGACAGAATAGAGAAATGTTTTGCAGTTACATGCCTAAGTTTAGTTGCACTAACGAACTCAGTTTGAGGACATGCGACTACAAAACATTTCTCAATTATGTACTAAACTAAAAGCTCATTTAAAACTGGCAGTAGGGTAGTTAATTTTTTTAGTCTAGTTTTCTTAGACTTGTGTAGTGCTTTTTATTTTTTCATTTGTTTTTTGATTATTTTTCGTGATAAGCGTTGGTTTAAATAACGAGCGCAACGAGTGGTTTAAAAACGCGAGTAAAAAAGCACAGTTAGTCACTAGGTGTAACCAAGCGTAACGAGTGATTTAAAAATGCGAGTAAAAAAGCAGTTAGTCGCAAGGTAGGTACACAATTTTTTATAACTTTTTTAACAAATATTTTTTAAAAAACAAGCAAAAACAATAAACTTGAACCCAACAACCCCTGACGGCTGGCCATTTTTATCCAGGTGCCGAGATAGAGGAATGGAATTGAGTTCGTTATTGCGACAATGCATCGCTTTATATTTGAGAAGTACAGACAGAAGAAAATAACCTAATATGTTCTTTGTGCTATATCCCAGTGATCATCGCAATTCTTATGATCTCTACTAAGAAGACAGTTTTACACAGATGTTAAACCGCAAAATATTATCAATCTAATCAATCGGAGCTTGCTTCTTAGAAAAAAGAGTTAAATAACTCGTTATTCGATGATAATTCACGGCTTGGTTCGCAAAAAATAAAACTTCATTTTTTTTTTCACAAAATCACATCTAGTGGTTAGCAGAAGATGTTAGGTTTCCAAGGAATGGAGCGACCCTTTTACAACTCCTCAATTATATTTTGTGTCTATGTCCTACCGGCCGACCTCCGTAGCGTAGTGAGTAGCTCATCTTACTTTGACCTTTGCTAATAAAGAATATTATTATCTGCCTGCCGCACGGAAGGTTCCGGGTTCGAATCCCGGCTAGGTGCATGAATATTTTGCGTTTGTAGCAGGTTTGAAACTGATTTCCAATTTTTGGATTCCCTGAACAAAAATAAAGGGTTCATACACATCCTGGAATTCCTTGAAAACCTGGAATTTTAAGAAAACAAATTGAAGTGCTGGAATTTTAGCAAAAAACACGAATTTCCCTTTTCGCTTTGAACTTTTGTGTGTTCCTTGTGGGATGCTCATCCAAATTTGAATTTTCGTTATTTCCACCCAAGATCTTTTGATCTTTTGCTTTTTAGTTTCTTTTCGGTTGAAGTAACTGATTTGGAGGTTTTTTAACTTCTTTGTTGTTTTAATTGCCTTAGGAGCATAATCCTACTGGAAATATTAACACGCAAGGACGAATTCGTATCAGGTAACTTGGATAAGTACCAGTGCGGAACGATGCCTATTTGTGAGTGGTTCAAGGTTGGAAATCAAAGTATATGATGGTGTTTAATGATGTATAGTGGAGGGTGACCAGTGAAACTACTGATGAGCCCACGCTGGTTACCCAGGGCGAAACATCGTTTAATCATTTCTCTTTTCGCTTTGAACTTTTGTGTGTTCCTTGTGGGATGCTCATCCAAGTTTGAATTTTCGTTATTTCCACCCAAGATCTTTTGTTTTTTAGTTTCTTTTCGGTTGAAGTAACTGATTTGGACGTTTTTTAACTTCTTTCGAATATTTTTGTTCATGAACTTTACAGTACTAATTCTAAAAATTGTATATTTTATTGACGGAAAAATCCGTGATTATATTGTTGCATTGTTGTACTGGGTGGTAGGTTGGGATGCAAAATAAGTCTTTGTGTTTTTTTAAGCCACGATTTTGTCACTCAATTTGCAATCAAACGTCTGGTAAAAACTTGTCAAATGAGTTGTTATCAGTGACAAACACTTTTATTATGCCTACAGTATAGCGGATTTTTATTCTAAATTAATACAACGGCTTTCTTTGAGGGAGGAGAGTACTGTTATTCTCGAACTGATAGAAATTGTGCTCCCAGGGAGTCAAATTCTCTCGCTACTATGCTTCTCATTGGTCCAAATCGGCGTAAATCGGTTTCTCTCACTTTTGCCCGCTATTGATAAAAAGTATAATTCTATTGGTCTTGACTAAGACAGTAAGGCAAACATATGCAAATAATATATTTGATCTCATTAATAAAGTGGTATATGTTTGCCTTATCACGGTGCAGGTATTGGGGAGTCGGGAGCCTGCATTAAAAAATTAATACCCACTTTAAAATATTTAAAAATCCTGGTTTATAGCAAAGAATGTTTAATTCCTGCAAAAGTCCTGGAATATTCTTGGAAAAAAATTAGTAGAACTGTATTAATCCTGAAATAAAAAAAATCCAGGTTCAGGGGCGGCCCCAGGGCAGGGCATGCCGGGCCCCCTGCCCGGGACGGCAACGTTTCAGGGGCGTCAAAATGGGGGACCAAAATTTGTTTTGTCCATGCACTGATTAGATTAGAAAGGGCCGTCACTGCCGCGTCGTCGCGCTGTGCGCCCCAATTAATTATTTTGGTTGTTCACAATTAGACGCAGCATTTTTCTTCACTTTTTTGCTTTTTTTAGCGCCTATAAGAGCACTTGGCGCCTTTGGAGGCTTTTTGGCTTTCAAGGGGCGCTTTGCGCCTCTACGAGCGCTTTGGCGCCTCTAAAAGATGCCTTGCACTTGCATGCGCCGTGTGTACTACTGCATTCTGTTGCTGATACCTACCGTAAAAATAAGTTCATTGTGTTTTTTATTTTTAATAATAATATGCTAACGTATTTAGTGATTATACGCCTTCAGGCAATTTTTGACACGTAGTGTACCTATAATATGTAATGTGCGTGTCTTGAAAATTCTTTCAGGTAATTTTACGTCTTCAGTTCGAAAAAATGTATGATGCTTTATTATGCATTTATGAAGATGAAAACATTGACACCATGATAAGAGATGAAGCGAGCGGAATATTAAATCACTTGAAACAGTTTAAATTCATGTGTAGTTGTAATTTGGTACAAAATATTAAGTCACATCAATCCCATAAGCAAACTGTTACAGACGAAAGATTTTGAATTATCTCAAGCTATTGATATATTGAACAAATGCAAGCATTTCTTTCAAAATTTAAGACCAGATGAATCTTAACAAGATGAACTTTTATAGGCTTCCGAACTGGCTTCTAAAGTTGTCGTCGAACCTAATTTTGAAGCCAATATGCCACGTCAACGTGTTCGAAGCAGAAAAAGAACATTCTCGTATGAAGGTGAGGACCAACCTATCTAAGATGCGAAACCAAAATATAAGATAGAATTCTTTTTTTTACAATAGATCAAGCGATTAATACCTTATACAAAAGATATTCATTGCTAAATAATCACAGTAGCCATTTTTCATTTTTTTTTTATAAGATTTATGAATTAAGATATTACTAGGAAGGATTTATGGGGCAACCATTGCAAAGATCTGGAAATAACTTTAACCGATAGTTATTAATCAGATTTGAACGCATTAGAACTGGCAGAAAAAAGGAAAGACCTATTGAGGTTCTTAAATTATAACCTCTATGAAAATTGCTCCAAAACTAAGCATTGCTACTGGAGAGAGGAGCTTCTCAAAGTTAAAAATAATTAAGAATTATTTAAGAACAAGTCATAAACAATAAGTTTAACCTGAAGCGCCGGCGAAACAAAAAGACCACTATCTGTTAGGCTTAAAGGACATCAGACGAATACCCAAAGAGGTGAAACGAAATCAGGAATCGCCGAACATGCATGGTCAAAACAACACCGAATGAAGTGGACAGAAGCAAAGGTTTTGCACAAGGAGTCACACTAGAAGAAACGAAAATTCCTTGCAGCTGCCTTTATTGGGCAGAATCAGGGTGTTTTCAGTAAATCAAGTGTTGAAATTCCAAATATTTGGAAGCCCTTCCTTGGGCGGAGCCTACTTCTTAAACTTCAAGGTTGAGTGATTTCCCATAGTATATAAGTACGTTGCACTGAAGACGATCAGAGATTGTACTGATCGAAACGTCGTGTATAAATAAAATATAGACAATGGAAGTCCGAAACACAGAGTTAATTTCAAATACATCATTGTCCCAAACTTTCAAATATAATATTATATATGCATATTTAAAAGGTAATGGAAAAAGTCTGGATACACCCTACCGAGAAAGTCTACACAAATGCCATTTTTTACACGCTTAAAATGCTATAGACTAAAATTAAACTAAAATTACTCGTAGAAATTGTAATATTTAATGAAATTTAGGCATCAACTATTTTTACTAAAAAAGTTTAACTTTTATAAGTTAGCAAAAAAGGTTGCCACACAAAATAATATTTGCAAAGGGTTGGTTCACATATCGTTAAATTTTTAAATTGTTTAAACGAAATAAAATAAACGAAAATAAATATGCAAAATTAAAAAAAAAATTCAAATTCAAAATATTTATTCATTACTTTGGCCTACAAATAATAGGATGTAATATGTCAAAAAAAATTAATAACTATTGCGATTGGTACCTACATAGATATAAACATAAAATGGTTGGTCCTAACGAACGCTAGAACAGGTCGAAAAAAAAGTTAAAAAAAATAATAATAAATAAATACATAAAGACGAGAAATAAATAACATACAGGCTTAATGTATTTACACGTAACCTAACAAACTAACACTTATTTATGGTTTTACCAAAAGACATAATCTCATTTAAACTATAAAATGCGTATTTTTTTTAGAACTTTTTTAAACCGGTTTAAAATATAATTGTTGAAAGTCATTTGGTAGTAAATTATATAAACAGATTCCAGCGTAAGTTTGACTTTTTTTTAAAAAATTCATGCTTATGTAAAGGTAAGCAGAATTTGTTGCCGTTTCTAGTGCGATAGTGATGAGAAAAGTTATTTTTAGCATAAGAATCTTTAGTTTTATGCACATGTATTAGTAGTTTATAAGCATACAAGGACACAACAGTAAGGAAATCTTTTTTTTTTGAAAATTTCACGACATGGGTCTAAAGGCCTCAAGTCAAAGATTATTCGTAAAGCTCGCTTCTGTGAAATCAGGACTCTTTCCAAATCTGAGGACTGACCCCATAATATGATACCATAGCCAATAATGGAAGGAATGTTTGAAAAATAGGACGTTAATAGTGCTGATCTCCCTAGGGAGTTTGAAGACATGTAATAGCATATATGTTCTTATTAATTTTTGAGCAAAGCTGGTCGATGTGATTACTGGATTCTAGGTGAGTGTCAAAGGTTATTCCCAGCAATTTAGCAGTAACAGAGAACACAATAGGGGCGCCTTGGAAATTTGCCTGGATATTTAAAGGCTTACTTTGTTTGGTTTTGAATTCCAAACACACCGTCTTGTTGTAATTAATAATAAGATTATTAGAGGAACACCACTTGGAGAATTTATTAAAAATTATATTAAGTTTTAGTAATATTTCATTATCGTTTCTTCCAAAGATCAAAATTGCAGGAAGATCATTTACGAAAATAAAAAAAATAAGTGGCCCGAGAATACTGCCTTGAGGTGTACCCATCTCAGAATTGTAAGTATTTGATAGTGTGTTGCCAATCTTTACTTTAAGAAGTGAAGTTAACCAATTATTAACTGTACCTCTTATACCTAGTTGTTCCATCTTACGTGAAACGAAATTCGGACAAATTGTATCGAACGCTCGAGTTAAATCGAACAAAATTGCTACCACATGTTCACTCATATCCATATAGCTATATATATTTTGAATAAATTCCACTGTGGCCGTTTCAGTTGAATGATTCGGCCTGAACCCATGTTGGAATTTAGTAAAGGTGTTCTGTTTATCTAAAAATTACATTATCTGATTATACATCAGCTTTTCAAACATTTTACTAAAGCAGCTTGTTATTGAAATAGGACGATAATTTTCTAATGCTTGCCTATTCCCTTTTTTAGAAATAGGTGTAATGTTAGCTACTTTTAGTTGTTCTGGAAACTTTCCCTGACTTACAGAGGTATTCATTAGGTCTGCTATTATTTCAAAAAGAGTTATATTACAATTTTTAATTAAATGGATGGGAAACGCCATCATAACCAGTTGATTTTTTATTTGGAAGACCACAAGAAACGTTTTCCGAAGTTACAGGTAGGAAGAACATTTATTGACTTTTTTGCCAATAGTGCAATTGGTTGACATGTAATTATCTAAATGTTTTTGTAAATTACGTTAATCACATTTGACAAGTACGTACCAAAAGCGTTCGCAATATCTTCCTCCCTATCTAGAACAATGTTATCATTTAAGATAGATTTGATTTGAGGTTTTGACTGACTTTTACCATTTAGTTCTTTAATTATATCCCAAGTTTTTTTTGCTTTGTTATTTGTGTTTTTTATTTGATCGCTAAAGTATTGGTCTTTTTCTAATCTAGTTTGTTTACTTATCTCTTTTTTCATTGTCCTGTAACGTTCTTTAACAGTGCTATCACCAGTGGTTTTCTTAAGCCAGTTTAGATTTTTTAATTGAATCATTTGTTTGCTAATGCTATGGTTTATTTTATTTCTATGTTTATAGTAAGAACAAAAGAAAGATTTCTTGACCTAATTTCCATGACTTGAGACCCATTTACTGACTTTTCCAGGGCACTTTTTAAATTCCCTGACCAGCTTTAACCCTGTTTACACTTGGCATCCACTTTGGCACCACTGGGCGCATTGATCCTCCAGTGGATGGAGAGTCCCAGTATAAAAAAAAATATCCTACCGGTTTCGGATAACACTATTTTCAAGGGCTGCGACGATTAAACCTAATGGAAAATAGGTATCGTAAAAACTTAACTAACCCTAAAATATCAAGGTAATTATAATAACATAAAAAAACGACTTACAAGTAACTGTCCGAATATTTTTTGTGGTTTTTCTAAAACAACTAGATAGTAGGAATCAAGCAAGTGCGCTGCCCGCTCCACTTTTATCTCCGGATCGTACCACAGAAAGTAAACAAACTAGGCTTACCTTGGATTAATGGCGCCAAAATTTTGGAAAGCAATGAATTTGTAAATGAAAATTTTGGGCGAATTGTCAGATAAGAAGTGGCGCTAAAATTTTTGATAACATATACAGGGTGTCCCAGTTAAAAGAATGCACCAAAATTTTCCTTTCAAACGCCTTTAGAAGTGTTAAAGTTTTAAAAGTCTAGGTATTGGTTTTCTGGATATTCACTTTCAAAGTTGCATGGACCAATGCAAAAATCGTGTTTTTTTTACGAAATTAAAATTTTATTTTTAAGAAATTTCGGGACACGTTGATTTTTTTCTTTGTTTTCTTCTAGAATACATTTCTACGAGGGCGGAAATTTACCTGTACATTTTGAGCCTACTTTGAACGTGAATATCTCAAAAACAATTTTAACATTTTTGTAAGGCATTTAAAAGACCTTGAAAATAAGCTTGACTTGACCCACTTTCCCCATTTAAATTCTGGTGGTGAAACTCACCCAAAAAGTGTCGCCGTTGCAAACAAAATCGACGTGTTTGGGATTTTTTAAAAATTTGATCAGATTTTGAAAAAAATCAGGTGCATGCTTTTAAATGGGACACTGTATAAATCTGGATATATCCAGGAATAGTCTGGATACCTCCTGAAAAAGCTTAGATACACCTTGGAAGTCTGGATACATCCTGGAAGTCTGGCTATACCCTTGGATATACCGTATAAAAGTCTGGATACACCCTGGAAACGTCTGGATACATTTTACAAAAGCCTGGACATACCCCGAAAAATTCTGGGTACACCCTATAACCCTATTACCTTGGATTAATGGCGCCAAAATTTTGGAAAGCAATGAATTTGTAAATGAAAATTTTGGGCGAATTGTCAGATAAGAAGTGGCGCTAAAATTTTTGATAACATATACAGGGTGTCCCAGTTAAAAGAATGCACCAAAATTTTCCTTTCAAACGCCTTTAGAAGTGTTAAAGTTTTAAAAGTCTAGGTATTGGTTTTCTGGATATTCACTTTCAAAGTTGCATGGACCAATGCAAAAATCGTGTTTTTTTTACGAAATTAAAATTTTATTTTTAAGAAATTTCGGGACACGTTGATTTTTTTCTTTGTTTTCTTCTAGAATACATTTCTACGAGGGCGGAAATTTACCTGTACATTTTGAGCCTACTTTGAACGTGAATATCTCAAAAACAATTTTAACATTTTTGTAAGGCATTTAAAAGACCTTGAAAATAAGCTTGACTTGACCCACTTTCCCCATTTAAATTCTGGTGGTGAAACTCACCCAAAAAGTGTCGCCGTTGCAAACAAAATCGACGTGTTTGGGATTTTTTAAAAATTTGATCAGATTTTGAAAAAAATCAGGTGCATGCTTTTAAATGGGACACTGTATAAATCTGGATATATCCAGGAATAGTCTGGATACCTCCTGAAAAAGCTTAGATACACCTTGGAAGTCTGGATACATCCTGGAAGTCTGGCTATACCCTTGGATATACCGTATAAAAGTCTGGATACACCCTGGAAACGTCTGGATACATTTTACAAAAGCCTGGACATACCCCGAAAAATTCTGGGTACACCCTATAAAAGTCTGACCGACCCAACCCAACCCATGAGCGAGAGAAGTTTTGGAGTAAACATTGATTCGATTTATTTTTAATTATGAGAATTCAGACAAGGCTTTATGTGTATTGTCAACTATAACGAATCATGTGTCGTAATTGGAAATTTCCAGCAGAAGCTTTTGAAAACGGCGTTCTTATTAGCATATTACGCTCTAAAAGTTTGGTAAAGGAAACTTGGGGTGGAGTTGCTGCGAACGTTGTGTTTTGAACGGTCTTCCTTCAGTAACCGGTACATTTTCGCAGGTTCAGCTTTTTATGTCCTGCTCGCAAATTTAATTCTTATTGATATTTGCATCCTTTAACATTTTGCTTTTCACTTTATTCCGACAGTTGCATATAGCCAGATCAACATTAGATCTTGGAGGCCTGGTCATAATGAAATGAAAAGCAAAATGTGTGTCCGATGCCCCGAACCCTTTTTTTTTAAGAGTTCTGAAGAAACTGTTAAAATGGTCTTCAGCAGTTTTCGATGTAAATTGGTAAATAAAATTAGGTTTTCAAAAATTGTAATCAGTATAAAGGAGTTAAAAATCCTTGATTATAGAGAAAAACGTGATACCTTTAAGTCAAATTATTTTTTTATTACAGCTCTTGCAGACCATATTTTCTTTAAAAAAATCCATTTTGCCTATTTTCTTAAAAATTATAATGTGTAATAGAGGGACTCCGAAGAAACCAAACTGTCACACTTAAATATAAACTTCTGGTCAAAATCGAAAAAATCTATGTATTTAATAAATCTAATGTGATTATTTTTAGTAAGTAAGTAAGAGTAAATTCGTAAAAACTGCAAAAAGGATATATATTTTTATATTTGACATAGTGATACATAGGGGCCGATTCTTAGGCAAAACGACGAAATTTCGTCGCGTCAATTACGTGGCAACGCCGGCTCTGCCAAATGCGCCTGCAACACCATTCTCAACTAAAAAGCCTATTAACTCCTACCGCCTCAGTGCCCTTTGGCCTATTGTGGCTGCCATTTTTATAACCAAATTGACAAGTAAAACATGGATTTTCTGTTTGGTGTCAATATGGCACCGATCATAGGCCAAAGGATACTAAAACTAAAATGAGTTAACTGGCTTTTTAGTTGAGAACGGTGTTGTGCGCCTGTATCATACCGAAGGTGAAACCATCAAGTTGGCCATGACCGAAACTGCTGACTCCTAAATGTCAAAGTCACTTTTAGCTTACATTTTTATAAAAAAATTTATTTTGATATCATCGGATTGTCGATTTTTAAAGAAAATGTGTTGAGAAAGAGATCAGACTAGGCGTAGATTTGAAGAAGACACAGATGGACCAACAAAAATCACAAAGAAATATTTTGGGAATGCCAGCCATATTTACAGTAAGTCGCAGGTTAAATAAGTCTTAAATAAAAGCCTTTTACAGTTGTACCTGGGCCCGTATTCTCGTAGTTATAAAAACGCTAAGCGTTTTCAAGAACTATAGGCAAAACAGCAAGTGGTTGGTAGATGTTTTGTGAAAAAGGTAACGGCTTCTCAAAGCGAATGGAGAACCGCAAGCTATTGCAGGGTGTTCTGCCATTTGTTTTGAAAAGCGCTTCTTAGCGTTTTTCATTACGAAAGTATCCCATTAATTTTACTTTGTGCATTTTTATTAAAATTTTAGAGGGGCCTAGGTAAATAATTTTAGAGTAAAAATAAAAGTGGGGCGTCCTGGGTTTGGTACCTATTTATTAATCCAAATGACCTGTTTTTTATTACCCAATTTTAAAAATTAAAGCACGTTTATTTTTTTGATTTTTTATCGTTCTCTTGCCAGAAGCAAATATTTTATTTAGCTGATCACAGTCATAGTTTTTTTTTATGGCAAAGCCATAATTTTCTTATGGGAATGGTCAAGCCATGATGGTAAAATTTAAGGCTTAAAATATTATAGCATAATTTAAGGGGTAGTTTATAACATTTTTACGCCATGATTTTGCTTACATTTTAAAGTTTTCTTTCCAAACTTTCGATTTCTAGAATAACATACTCACATTTTTCAAGTTTTCACGGTTTTTTTTTAGCGTTCAAAAAAAGTACTGCCAAAAACATTTTTTTCTCTGTTAAAATGAAAAATATTTTGAGAGAGGGCAGAGCCCTTTTCTGGGGGGGGGGGGGCTATTTTTGGATGTCAATGTCAAAAAAATCCATTTTTGAAGGCCCATATCTTAGAAACTAAAAAAGATATCTCTATTGTGTTTATTATTGATTTTAAGGATATTTTAAGAGCAAATAAAAAACGATAACAGCTTGACGTATGCACATTCTTATTTACAGTTTATTGATTTTCAGTGACTTTGACGATATTAATCCAAAAATATGAAGTAGAAGGTCAAATTGTCAATCATCATCTTTTATTTCCTCGTAAAAAAAGCATAACATCAGTATTGAACACAATAGAGATATTTTCTTTAGTTTCCAAGATATGGTCCTTTAAAAATTTAATTTTTGACATTTTAAAAGCCAATATCTCGAAAACTAGTAAAGTAACCTTATGATCTGGGATACCATTGGAAAGAGAATTTCAGCGAGAATTCAAATATGAAGTCAAAATAGAAAGTTGCTTTTCAAGATTTTCAGTAATATTTCCACAAATAGCCCCCCAGAAAAGGGTTACATAGGGGATTTAACTTTTTACTTAAAACCCCTCTCTAGAAAAACTGTGTAAAAATTTAATCTATAATAATAATTTTAATGATTTATAATAGTAAAATTTAATGCTTGGGAAATAAAGTAAAAATTTAATCTCCAGAAAATACAGTCAAAATTTAATCCCGGGGATTAAATACCCCACTTTCCTTCTTAAGAACAGGAAATAAAAAGCTACTTTTAATCTCTAAAGTGCATAAACACGCTGTTAGGGAAAAGTCAATGCATTTTCTAAAAAATATCTGAAGCTCCCAAACTAGTTTTTTCAGTTGAAAAACTTGATCACCATATTTTTTTTCTGCTTCCTTATTTTTATGAAATTTTTAGTTTTAATTTTTTTACATTTACACAAGACGTTTGAATGCTCGTTGGAAATTTATTTTCTACCGTTGATTTTATCCGATTTTTTTCTTGCAGATACTGGATAAATTTGAAAAAGTGGAATAATTGCTGCAGTGTTAAGAGGAAAATGATACTTCCCGGGCAAAGACATCCCTCTCAGACTTCATGACGTTTTGCATAAACCCAAGATTGCATTTTTGTCCCAATGAAGACAAAGTCTCATTTGCTGTTAATGAAGTATAATACTATTCAACTACTTTTTTTTGAAATATTTTCTATAGATAGGAATTAAATCATTTATTTTTTTTAAATCATTTTAAAAACTAAGCTATAGCAGATCATCTCTTGATTTTTTTACTCCAAACTGTAAGTATAGCTAATTGGAGCAATTTGGTGCTAATTTTGAATCGCAAAAAAAATAAAGCTCGCTTTTAAAAAAAATTGCCGCCTGCGATACAATGTTTTGTAATAAAAAAAAAATCAATTTAAAAAAAAACAACTAGATAATAAAAGCTGATTTATTTCTCCACAGTTATATCGGTAATTCGTAAAAAAAAAATTGAGAAAATCACATAATTTAAAAAAGAATGAAGCTTAGGATATACAGGGTGAGTAAAAAAATATCGACAAAAATAATTATAGTTGGCAACGAGATACATGAAAATCACAAATCACTTAATCCTCAGTAGTTGGGGCGGACAAACAAACACCGGCGATCCGAAGGCATTTGATTGGGAAGGGGGAGGGATAAAGCCATTTTCCCAACTAATATTAAAAGCGATTCCCAAGTAACCTGAAACTTTGAGATTTTTTTTATTGTTGTTTGAAGAAATTAGATAAACAAATTTTTTTATTGTTGTTTGAAGAAATTAGATAAACAAAATGTTTTGTAAAATGTACTTAAATTTCCCAACTGAACCTTCATATTTCCCAACCGCAAGCAACTGGAAAGCAACATTGGGAAGATGCCCCCCCCCCATGGGATCGCCGGTGCAAACAAAATATTCATGACCAGGATTGGAGTTTTCGTTAAGCATTCTGCATACCATGCAAGTGGTATTTATTAATACAACAATAATAGATATTTAAAAAGCGCCTCTGCCTACCTGTAGTCACTATTTTACTGCAGACCCTTTTTTGCTTTTGGGATTATTTTCTTCATAATAGATATTATAGAACCTAACCGATAGTGATAATGAAGATTGTTTTGCGACGTCCATATATCTCGGAGCCAGCCATGTATATAACAGAACTTTAATTTAAAAAAAAAATATATAGGGTGCCACAAAAAATTGCCAACGCATTTTTAATGTTTAGTTAAAGTTTAAAGCATCATCTTAAATTTTCGCAAGGTGTCATTTTTTTTTATGCTTTTAATAAAAGTGAGTTTTAACCACTTTCAACCAAGCCTACCTACCTATTTGCGTAGTAGTGTAGTGTAGAAGATACAAATCAAAAATGTTATTCAATAGTCCGATTTTTACGTTAATTACTTAGTGACCAAGTGATCACTAATGACGACAGTAACTTTAGTTTGACCCGTGCTTAACTAGACCACACAAAATAAAATTTTTAAAAACACTTGGAAAGGCTGGCATATCAATATTCCATATTGACAATTGTTTGACTACCGGTTACATAATTTTAATAAGTTTTATTTTGAAACCAGAGTACACATTTTTACTTTTTTAAATTTAAATAGTAGCACTTTTAATATGTTTAAAAAAAATGTTAAAAAGTAGAAGGTTAATAAATTGGTCCCTGCACCATTGAAAAAAATTAATATAGCAGGTAGTAAAAAAAATTGGTGAAATGGTTAATTCTTTCATAAAAATGTATTATAAATTAAGAAAGTTAAAAAAAAGGTGTAAAGCCTAAAATTTAACACCATTTCTTTTTTTTTGTTTCAGATTAGCTGTGCCCAAGCTGTTCAGCAAATATACAAGCAATTAATGACCATCAAAATGTAACTTAAAGTAAATTTACTTCTAAATTTTAATAAAAATATATGTAAATAGTTGGCAATAAATAAAATAAACTAAATCAGTATTGTGTTTTTGAGATTGTTATAAATTTTGGTCACTAAATTATTATTTTCACCCACTTAAAAATCATTAACGTGAATTTTGAAAACATTCAAGCAAAAGTAGGTAAAAATTAAAAGTTTTAATATATCTTTTTTTTGTGCATTTTTGGTAATAGAATTTTAAAAGACTAAAATAACACAAGAAAAATAATGATAAGGAAAGGAGTAAAAAAGTACCTATGAATATCATTTACCGTCTTAAATTTTGTATACTTTTGACTCCGGACATTTGGGCAAAAGAAAAATTAAGGAAGCAACCAACCCAACCTTATTATTTTTTTGAACCTTACGCACTAAAATAAAGAAAAATAAAGCGAATCTACCAACGCGGTGAAGTATTGATAACATTCTACATTTTTCTCTTGGTGTCGCCCAAACGGTCGGCGCTTAAATGTCCACAGTCCAAAAGTCCTGCAATGGCATTTGCTTAACTAATTTATCCAATTTTTATGCATGGTTCAAACTCCCTCCCTAATTTTTTATTCTAATTCCAAAACAAGACAATTTTGAGATTTACTTAAAATTTAAATAAAAACCTAAATTTGCTTGCTCTCTGATACCTAGAATAGCTACTAGTTTTGTCCTTGAAAAATATCAGGTGAAGGTGTAGCTTGGAATTAAGCTATTTCCTTTTCCATGCGTTTAGTAGAAAAATTTGAGAAGCTATTAGGTCATAGTTCTTTAGTCGTTATAAACTTGCAGGAATTCCCAATACTCAACGAAACTTCGCGTCGAAACTATGTCGCCAAAAATAAACGACAAAATATTTGACGAAAACGGCCTACTAGATTCCAAAATTCTGCCAGTTTGAACCTCTACGAACAAAATATGGCAACACCGGAAAAGGCCAAAAATTGTCAAGATACCGTTCAAAAATCCGACCGGCTTCTCGTGGGCTCAAAATATTACGCAAATTTCATTTACAAAAATTCTAGTAAATCACAAATTTAAGTATTTAATCATCTGTTATCACAAACTGACTAGAAAATGGCAAGTGGAAATGTTTTCATTTGAAAATTTTTATTAAACCCCTTAAAGTTGCACTAAAGTCATTTGTGCTCGATGAAAAAATGTATAATCAAGTACAAGGAATGAAAATTAGGCTACATATATCTCAGGTAATTTATTACTACTGTGAAATACCTCAATATCTTTTGAAACGTCAGAAATTTTGACGCGCCGATATTTCATTGTTTTGTCTAAGAATCGGCCCCCTAATACCAAAAGCTAAAATTCCAGTTGAGGATTCTCCATTTTCCGGCCCCAGAAACCAAGATGGCGGCTGTCAAAGTTAGGAAAAAATGTGTTTTCTACGTTTTCAGAAAAATCAAATCGAAATCAATTGGGTAACAGAAAGTAGGTCCCACTTAATCCAAAAATATAAAGATAGTTGTCATATTTGACTCTTCAAAACTTAGTTTTTAATGTCTCATATTAAAGCTTCGGACAGGCTTCTTAAAGTCACAATAAAAAAAATTAAAGTTTATAAGCGGGTACAAAGATGGCGCCTGATATGTCAAACATGTAAGAGACCCTATTAACCTTAAGACAATACTAAAAAAAATGTTGATTTGAGTAGATCTTATTAGCGATGAGTTTTCCTCTGCAGAATTAAAAAAAAAAATTGATTTAATATTCAAAATGGCAGGCAAACTATCGAGAAAAAAGTAAGTTTCCTCTTTTCCTTTTAATTATTTTTCTTCGCGTTAGCAATTTTGCACAAACCAAAGCAGTTTTAGGATGAGTAAAATTACCTTTAAATTTTTGTGTAAAAAAACAAATTTTAATGCTTTACTTAAGACATAGCTATTCCAAAAAAGAAAGTGACATATGTCGTTCACAAATCAAGATGACGGCGACTAAATTAAAAAAAAACATTATTTTTCTGTCCGTTTACATTTCTTTACTAACAAAAGGAGCTTTTGGAAAAGCTAAATTAATTTTAGATCTGTGTGTAATAAACAATTTTTTTTTCTTAAGTTAAACACAAAGTACTTGGTAAAATATTGGGTTGCGCTAAGTAAGACATAGTCATTTCAAAAATAAAAAAAAGTGACACATGTCATTCACAAATTAAGATGGTGGCGACTAAAATAAAAAAAACAACATTATTTTTCGGCGCGTTAACATTTTTTCACAAACAAACAAAAGTAGTTTTAAGAAGAGAAAAATTAATTTTAAATTTTTGTGTAAAATAAAATCAATTTTTATACCTCAGTTAAAATGGCGGACACTTAAGTTAAAAAAAGAATTTAATTTTTCGTAAGATAAACAAAAAACACTTGACAAAACATGGGATACCTTCAATTGAATTGATGATGATGCAAAATCCTTGGTAAGAAGTTTAATCAAAATTTTAATCCTACCTCACTTTATTCTAAATAAATACTTAACGAGCTAAAACAAAGGTTAATTTGTTTCACATGGATTAAGGATTGAGATAAATAAATAAATAAATTTGTTATATCCCAATTTGTTTTATTTCACCCACATACTTATAAATTTAAAAAAATGCAAAATAACAACAGGATTTAAAAATAAAATACTACAAACTTGCATTTAATTCAAGAATCCAAAGAATTTTCTAAACTTTTTGTTAAAAGAAAATAGGTACGGTCAACATTATTTAATTTAATAAAATACGTTATGAATTAATCTAGGTAACTGTATCCATTTTATATCTTTTTTGTCAAAACAATTAATAATATACAATTTGAAAGCCTTGATTTTGACGAAAATTCTAAGGTTACCGACATTCTATTTCTAACCTAGTAGATTTAACAAAATCATCAATATTAACAATTGTTCATAAAAATGTATATAACAATATGGTTAAAGCATTATTGTACTACTTATATTAAATACATTTTTATACTGAATGTAGTAATCCAAATTTTAACCCATAATACAAATATTTGTTTTTATGCAAATAGACCTTCCCATATTTTTGTTAGTGGATATTTGTAAAAAAACTAGCAATATTTATATAAAAGAAAATTATTATTTTTAGGTCCCAAAAATATTTGGTATCATTTTATCATTTTAATAAGTAGAAATAAAGCTAAATTTTAATGCAAATTAATTTTAATATTGGAAGTTGGTTTCATATTGCAAATTGGTATGAGGTCACTGTCATGGTAAGACGTTTTATCGCGATTTCAAATAAAAGATTTTGGTGCCAATAAAACTTTCCTTATTTATATCATGTTTGTGTTTCATAAAAATGGGTTAGGAAAATTTCACCAACTCTATAGGTTAAAATGTAATTATGGTTAAGGTATAATAAGGTATTAAGCTTAGTGTGATTCGTAAAAAATTTGGTTGGAAAAATTTTTTTGACAGAAAAATTTTAAATTAATTTAGCTTATCCTAAAACTGCTTTTGTTTGTGAAAAAATGTAAACGGGCAGAAAAATAATGTTGTTTTTTTAAATCAATCACCTCCATTTCGGCAAGAAAATGGCATATACATCTCATTTTTTTTTTGAAAACTGTATCTTAATTTGATAAAATCTAATATTTTATCTTGTGTTTTTTGTTTAACTTAAGAAAAACAAAACAAAAACACTTTTTTACTTAATCGTCTGTTATTTTAACCGAAGCATTAAAATTTGTATTTTTTGACACAAAAATTTGTGCAAAATTGCTAACGTGCCGAAAAATAATGACGTTTCTTAATTTTAGTCGCGGCCATCTTGATTTGGGAATGACATGTTTCATTTATTTTGCAACAAACCTCGATTTAATACAAATTGATATATTGCATGACGTTAATGTAAATACCACACCAGAAGGGAAAATTACTTGTTTCTTGATAGTTTGGCCGTCATTTTGAATATCAAATCAAATGTTTTTTAAAATTGCAACAGAGACGAACTCATCGCTAATAGCATCTACTAAAAAAAAATTTTTAAATATTGGCTATAAAAGGAAAGTAAGCTTCTTGACACCAATACACAAGACTGGTGACAAAAGTGATATTGGTGATTAGAGGTATCTGTATATATCCAGTCCGTGATTCCGAAACTCTTTGATATGTTAAAAGTAAAAAGTACTTAGTGACTTACAGCATGGATTTACTTAGGGTAGGTCTACTATTACCAACTTGCTTACATACTAACACTACCTGTTGAATGCCTTCGAGGAGTTCAAGCAAGTAGACATTGTTTACACGAACTTATGGAAGGCATTTGATAGTCAGTCATGGGAATCTCGTCAAGAAGTTTGAGGCTATGGGACAAATAAATAATTATGTTTCAAACGAAATTAAAGTGCTTTCTGGTGTTTCGCATGGGTCACACATAGGACCAGTTTTTTTCAATTTATTTATTCATGACCTTAGTGATGCGATTTTGAATTCTGAGCACTTAGCTTTTGCAGATGACTTTAAGTTGTATAGAGTTATAAATTCACTTATGGACTGTCTTCTGCTGCAAAATGATCTTGATAATGTTATTGAATATATCTATTCTATAAATGACACAGCTCTGGAAACAGTTACAACCATTAAAGACTTGTGTTGTGTTTTGATACTTAACTTACTTTTACTTCTCACTTTCAAGAAATCATAAATAGAGGAATGGGAATTCTTGGTTTGTAAAGATGTTGAGGTGAGTATTCATTATTCTAAACCCTATACCCTAAACAAACTAATATGGCGCAGTAATAGTAGAATTTAATTAAAATATAAACAGTAAATTAAAGTCAAAATAATGGAGACCCTAATTTTTTCGTACAAATTTTAAACGATTGCATGGATTTTTGAAGATTTTGATTTTGATGCATTTTCAGTAAATTTTATGCATTAAGTTTGTGGTTTTTTGAGTAAACGCACTGGTCCCACGCAGATGCGGTTTTTTGGAGCAAGAATTTTCTGGATTTTTAATAAAATAGTCGATTTTACGTTTTCAATTGTACAGATAACCTCAAGCGAACACAGTTTCAATATTTTTTTTTAAATAATACACAATGGATTTCCGAGGTTTATCGCTCATGTGCATGTCCGAAAATTTAAGCGAAAATTGGAAATTTTGGAAGCAGAAGTTCGACAATTATCTTAAGGACACTGAGTTGACCAAAAAGGAAGAGACCACTAAAATAGCTCAACTTTTAACCCTTATTGGAGATGAGGGATTGCGTATATATAATACATTTACTTGAAAACAGAATCATACTGAGACTTTAGACAGAATTTTCAAAAAATTTGAAGAACATTTTAATCCACAAAAGAAATTGACTTATGAAACATTTAAATTTTTAATTTGCCGACAAAAGGCTGGTCAAGCCATAGATTAGTTTACTACAGAATTGAAGAATTTGTCGCTATCGTGTGAATTTGACAGTTTACGAGAATCTCTAATACGTTGTTTGTTAATAACACTGTCCAAGAATGAAAATGTTTCGGGCTCAAAAACAGCCAATTCTTAAGTATTTTCATCCACTGAATTCAAAAATCATATCACTTATATCTAATCCTCTAAAAGCATCGAAAGAGAAAATAATAGAAAGGGCAGAGAACTGGATAGGGCGGGGAGTGGTACGCCACCATCGAAATTGACTATCGCTAATATCGATAGAGATAAAACTACAGAACTATCGATAGTTTTAATTTAGCTATCGATATTTGCAATACAGCCCTACTATTCTCGATATATATAAGTGGGGACTCCCTCCTTTCCGAAATAATTGCGAATTTGCGCGTCTTTTTATTCAGGGCGACCGATACCTTACAGTTCAGTTTTATATTTCTAATCGAACGCACAGTTAATGTAGTGTGTGTGGTATTGTTATAAAACTAGATACACGGAGACACAATATATCATCGCAAACTGACTAGTGTTTATGCTGTAAATCTAAGGTTTACTTTTACATACAATATTTCTGTTTTGTTTAGTGCAAAATTTGTTGTTTTGGAGTGTTTTTAAAGTAAAACTTATTGTATTAACATGCCTCGTAAATATGTAAATTCAGTTGACAATTTTTGTTATATTTGTGGAGAAATACAGCAATGGAATCCTCTTCAACCAGATGTCAAGGTCTCTAAGTACAGACAGCGTCAGCGGAATCTGTTACCTTTTTTTAAGAAGGAGAATAATCTTGTTTTTTGCTGTGATATTAATGGTCTGATGAAAAGTTTGAAAATGGAGCATAATCCAACTGAATGGAGGCTATTCATAGACTCTTCCAAGCTTAGTTTAAAAGCTGTATCGCTTCATAATGGCAATTGTCTTCCTTCTGTTCCTGTTGGTCACGCAGTTCATATGAAGGAGACTTATGCAAATATGGCAACCCTCCTCAACTCAATCAAATATGCTGAACATAAGTGGAAAATCTGTGGCGACCTAAAAGTCATTGCTATACTATTAGGAATGCAATTAGAGTACACTAAATACTGTTGCTTTTTATGTATGTGGGATAGTAGATAGGAAATCACACTATATCCAAATAGATTGGCCTGCAAGGAATTTTAAACCTAGTGAGAAAAATGTCGTTGCCGAGCCTCTCGTGAATCCAAAAGATGTTCTTCTTCCACCCCTACATATCAAGCTCGGTTTAATGAAGAATTTTGTCAAAGGCTTAAACCAAGATGGTCAGGCTTTTAAATATTTGAGAGAAAAATTTGCCAAACTAAGTGATGCAAAAGTCAAGGAAGGGATCTTCGTTGGGCCACAAATACGTAAACTTCGACCTAGTTCTGAAAGGAAAAGAAAAGGAAGCTTGGGAAGCTCTTAAGGGAGTTATGCATGGATTTTTAGGGAACAGAAGAAAGAAAAATTACACTCAATTGGTAAAAGTACTTCTAGAAAAGAACCATCAACTCGGATGTAATATGTCACTAAAAATACATTTTCTCCACTCCCATCTTGATTTTTTCCCACCCAGTTGTGGAGCTGTCAGTGACGAGCATGGGGAAAGATTCCACCAGGATATTTCTCTCATGGAACGGAGATATCAGGGCCGCTGGAATGAAGCAATGCTCGCGGATTACTGCTGGTTTATGTATAGGGATGCTCCAGAAATTACTTACAAGAGGAAAGCCAAAAAACAGCGATCTCATGAAGCCCCCAATTAATTCTTCATATATTCAACCACCGGTGAGTGTTCTTTTGTCATTTATAGTGTGTAACTGTCATTAAAAATACACCTTTTAATATTGTTAGCATACATAATTAATATTTTTCGTTACCTCATAATCCTTAGTAAATTAAAAACTCATTATTTTTTATCACAGAAACTAGAGATAATAAAAAATTTTCTTTGTCATATTCGTTTTTCGCAACCCAAAATTGGTAGGAATTAACTTATAAGTTGAAGGAAACAAAAAAAAAATTTTGTTGGACAGTGTAATTGGTTTGAAAAATCAAGATTTAAGAGCAAAACTGTTATCAACTGATGGTTCACTTGAGGAAGCTATATAATTGTGTGTCAGTTCTGAGTCAATGAGGGAGCAGAATCGCAAAATCACAAATGGTCACAGCAGTTCCAAGTTCGATGCATTGAAGCGGGGTGGTAATGCCAGACACCACTCGTACCAGTCAACCCGTTCAAACCAAGGGGGTTATTCAAAACCGATCCAGGTTTTGAGATCAAATGGTGCCTAAGGAGCTAGCTGCGGCAAATGTGGACGTCAACATCCTGTCAATCAATGTCCTGCTTACAAAGTTAAGTGTTTACGATGTTCTAAATTTGATCTTTTCACAAATTTTTGTAAATCTTCAAATTTTTCAAATTCTAAAAATAATTTTTCAAATGAAAACTCTAGTAATGGTAGCAATAATTTTAATAAAAATAAGAGTCAATCGTCAAGAGGAAATTTTACTAATCAAAAACATTTTCAGACGAGAAAGGTTCATGGTGTGGACCAAGACGTGTGATAATTTTGAATCTGAGTCGTTTCTCTTTGTAGGGTCCATGGATCAATGTCAGCCAACCCATAACCATCTACCAATGTGTGTATTCATGGGTGACAAGACTCGATATTAACAACCATTCTGCCAGTTTCTAGCTGGATACTGGAGCAGATGCTAATGTGATTCATGTGTGTGTTTTAATTGAAATTGGGTATAATTTGTCAAACTTACAAAACACTAGCACTGTTTACCTGTAGCAGGTCAATGCTTTCTGGAATGTAAGTATAAAGACAAAATTGTAACTTTATAATTTTTTGCAGTATCTATTGACAGTTATCCAATTGTGGGGTTAAAAGGTTATATGGAACTAAATTTAATTAAAAAAGTTGACGCTTGTCAGTCAAATGATTTAAATTTAAATAAAATTTTGACTTTTCAAAGGAATTGGCTGTTTAGATGAGGAATATCATATAGATTTAAAGCCAAATGCAGGTAATTTTTCTTGTCCTCCAAGAAAAGTTCATCGTCTTGCTTTATCAGAAAAATTAAAATCAACTTTAAATCAATTACAAAAATATGATATTATTAACATTACTGGGAGTTCAGTTTGGACAAATCACATGGTAGTTGTCAAAAAATGAAAAATCCTTTACGAACTTGTCTTGACCCAACTCAGCTGAATTCTCAATTAAATCGTCAAATTTTTCAATTACCCACTATGGACTCTATAACCGCAAAATTGGCTGGTAGTAAATTTTTCAGTACGTTAGATGCTACTCAATGTTTCCTTCAAATAAAATTAGATAACGAGAGCACTAAATCATGTACTTTTGCCACACCTTTTGGTAGGTATGAATAAAAAAGATTACCTTATGGTCTTTCTTGCTCGCCTGAAGTTTTTCAAGAAAAAATGTAAGATATTTTGAATTCAATTGAAGGCTGTCAAATTTTTATTGATGATCTTTTAATATATTCTAAAGACGAGGCTACTCATTTACAAATTTTAGAAAAAGTATTTAAAACTGCCTTAGATCATAATCTCCGTTTTAATCAGTCACACAATTTCAGAAAATAGAGTAGAAGCAGATCAGTCAAAAATTCAAGCTATTTTAGACATGCCGTCATGCAAAAATGTAAGACGGTCAAAGATTTTTAGGCATGGTCACATATATTGCAAAATTGGTAGATAACCATTCAGAAAAAACTGCTATCTTCCGTAACCTAATTAAAAAAGAGACTATTTTTGAATGGACAGAAAATCATGAAAAATTCTTTCCAATTTAAAACTTATGCTTACGAAAACACCTTGTTTAAAACTTTTTGATGTCAATAAGCCAACTGTCATTTCTGTCGACAGTAGTCAAAGCGGGATGGGGGCTGTACTTGTCCAAGAAGGCAGACCCTGTGCCTTTGCCTCAAGAGCTCTCACAGAAACTCAATCTCGCTATTCACAGATCGAAAAGGAATTGTTAACTTGCTGGTTTGGGGCTAATCGCTTTCATCAGTATGTCTTTGGTAGATCTTTTGTAATTGAAAATGATCATAAGCCTTTACAAACTATTTTAAAAAAACCTTTACATTAATGTCCTCCAAGATTACAAAGAATGTTATTGTAATTAAAAAAGTATCAATTTGAACTTGTTTATAAGCCCGGAAAAGACCTAGTTTTGGCAGATTGTCTATCGAGAGCCTATAGTCCTAACCTAAATTTTGATGAAAATATCGATTTTGAAATTGAGGCTCAGATATGTTCGGTAGAACTGTCTAAATATTTCAGATCAGAAAAAAACAGCAAATTCAAAATTTAACTTTGGAAGATGTAGAACTTTCTACACTCAGAAGTGTTTTCGAGACCGGTTGGCCTGCTACAGTAAAAAACTGTCCAGAAAATGTTAAATTTTATTACAGATTTAAAAATGAAATTTCGTGCACAGATAATTTATTAATTTTTAAAGGTCAAAAATTAATTGTTCGAAAAGCTTGACGTTCAGAAATTTTAGAAAAATTGCACTATTTACATCTAGGCTTTAAAAAATGAAGCCTCATGCCGTTCCAAAAATTCCCTGGTATAAGATTGCTGTAGATATTTTTCAATTTCATACTGAAAATTACCTCTTGATTGTTGATTATTATTCTAAATTTGTGGAAGTCATTAATTTGAATAACGATTTAACATCTTAAAATATAATTCATAAATTAAAGTCAGTTTTCTCTAGATTTGCAATTCCTAAAATCTTGTTAGTGACTGTGGAACAAATTCAGAATCAAGAGAATTTAAAAATTTTGAAAAGTGCTGGGAATAACAACATGTTTTTTCTTCACCATTATTTCGGCAATCTAATGGTCAAGTGAAAAGATGCGTTCAAACAAAAAAAAATTTTTACTTAGATCAGAAAGATCAGATCAGATCTTGCTTTATTGGGACTGAAAAATTGAACTCTTGATGGTGAAAACTCTCCAGCAAATGCTTTAGTGAATAGAAATTTTAGATCCATTGTTCCAGATATCACATAAATTTTTGGAATAATTTTAATAAAAATAAATATCATTCTTTTTTGGATAAGAAAAAACAACAAATGAAAAAGTATTATGACAAAAATAAAAACCATTTTCAAACTTTAAAAAATAATAGTTCAGTTAAAATTCAAATAAAACCAAAAACACCCTGGAAAAATTATCAAAAAAATTGGAATAAGGTCTTATTTGTTAAAATTAGAAAATGGTTCAGTTTTAAAACGTAACGGAAAATTCATTAAATAATTTTGCCCAACTTATAATTTTTTACCAAACCTAAGTTTCCTACAGAAAATAATTATTTTCAAAATCAAAGGTATCTTAAAGTTGTAAATCATAGCGATGATAATTTAAATCAGTCAAATATGTCAAATTTTTCTCAGCGCTTGTCATATTCTCAAGATTTTCCTGATTTGTCAATTTCTTCTCAAAATGAGATTTTAACATTTATAAATCAAAATTTTCCTGAAAATGTATCAAATTTGCAGAATACATTAGATTTTCAAAATGTATCAAATTCTCTTTCGAAATTGTTTCGAAAATGTCCCAAATTCTAACGAAAATAAAATGAACGACACATCTTGGAAAGGTTGTGATGTAAATTGTAATAGTAGTAGCTGTAGTGATGAAAGTTTTGAAAATTGTTATTCTAACCCTAAGCCGAGCTTTTATAGCGATTCTAGTGTAAGTGCCTGCGTAGGTTTTCCTAGCAAACTTGTAAATAAATCTTTAGCTTTACCTTCGACTTCTAAAGTCTTTGTAAACTTTGGAAAAAAGGGGTGAAAGTAGGGTAACAACTATTAGATCCGGTAGAAAGTCAAAACCACCAGAAAGGTTTAAGGATTATATAGATTATGTAGATCCTTAAAAAACATTTTTTTAATTTTTTTACTAGCTAATTTACTAGTAGTAAACAATGTTGCTTTACATAAAGTGACATACTTTTCATTTGGTTTTACATAAAATCAAAATCTCTAAATAATTTTTCAAATTTATTTTATAAACTTACACTGGAGTTCAATAAAAAGCAAAGTTTTAGGTGCAAAACATTTTTCAATTTTATTATTAAATACTAATTTTGGTTAGTTTGTCAGGGCAGATATAAATGGATGTAATCAACATTTTATTAGTGTAACATCTCACTATAAAAACATTTTACTTATTTGAACAAAACATTAAAAATTTATTTAACTTTTTAAAAAATTCTCAACTTGATTCATTTACATGCAAAGATCAAATTTAAATTGAATCGTCCTACAGCTTGAATGTTAAATTTTATATGTTAAAATAGGTTCTGAGTGTAAACAAAATTTAAATTTTCAAACTAAATGTAAAATATTTTAAACAAAATGGTATAAAATTTTCAAATTTTATAAAAACTTTATTACCATATAGTATTTATTGAAGTGATTTTCAATTTAAATATTTTTAAAATTAATTTAACATTTTAAAATTTAAACTGTTTTTATTTTTTTTTTATAAACACGGAGATGTGAGTGGATGTAAACCAACTACTTTAGTAACTAACTTCACATGACTAAAGGGGTCACGTGTTTTAATTTAGGTCACATGACCATTATAAACCAATAAATAAAGCATCTAAACTTAACAATTGGCAATATAAAATAAATTATTTTTTACCAAGATGTTGCGGTGAGTAGTCATTTCACTAAACCCTCTACCCTAAACAAACTAAAAGTGCTCAACTTTCACCATACTGCTACAAATTACTCTACTGCTCGCTCGTCCGATCAGTGCTGGATTACGCCTCAGTGACATGGTCCCCATATTGCGATTGCCATATTAAAAATATTGAAGCAGTTAAAAAAATATTTTTGAGATTTTTAGCACAGGACTAATGTCAATATCTGATGAAAATTATTACCTAAACTATATTTAATTAGTGATCCATTTGTTGGCAGTCTTGTTTCATTTAAATCTAGAGTTTTAAACCTTACAAAAGACTGATTTTTTTGTTGTTCTTTATTTAAGTATTGACATTTTTTGTAAATTACCTTTGTTTGCTATCTTACTATTATGCTTTATATATTTGAAAAATGGCTCTGCTGTAGAAATAAATAAATAAACAAATATATTTTTGACATATTTTCATTTTGAGATCAAGAAGCCGGTCAGTAGCTTTAATATAAATAAAATTTATTAAAAAGTCAAGAAAAATCAAAGAAAAACTAAATTTTTGAAATCTGGCTGCCATTTTGTTTTTTGATTAGGCGGGACCTCTTAACTATTACCCAATTGATTTCGATTTGATTTTTCTGAAAATGTAGAAAACACATTTTTTCCTAACTTTGGTTTGGTTTCTGGGATCGGAAAATGTGGGATACTTGACTGGAATTTTTGCTTTTGGTATTAGGTATCACCTCGGGTATCACTATTTATTATAATAATAATAAAAATCGCCTTTATTAGGAAAAAATAAACACATAGGCTGGGTTTAGCAAATTGCTACTCATACCTAACCTTCCATAAAGAAACACTAGAAAAGTTCTTACACTATTAATTCTGTTTCTAAAGTCTATAAAACCTTATTAAAACCTATTTGGTAAATTAAATCCAAGTTGCACACTTACCCTATAAAAACTAGTTTTAAAACACTCTGAATATTAATTAAAATATGTTTTAAATGAAATTTAGTTTAAATAATATAATGCTAAGACTTTTATTTCTTCGGAATATTATAAGTAATATATTTTCTGAAAAAAATATTATTATACCAAAACCAATTTTTGGAAATGGTAACATTAATTTTTATGCGACATTGACCCTGAATTGTACCTTTTAATACTCACACAGAATACTCGAAAAAAAAACAAAATTAAGTGTGAATGAGTGAATAAATTTATGCATATAAATCTTTAATTTTTTTTCTAAAAGAAATTTTGCTCAGTTTTTAATTCAGTGAGAATAATATTATATGTTTTTACTGAAGTATACAAAAACGATTTTTGGTAGAGTGCTGTTTTATGTCTTGGAACAGTTCACAGTAATTTTCGTCTGACGTTAATACTATGTGCATCACTACGTTCCTGTATTTTACACCTTAAATAGCTTGGTACGCCTCTAGAGAGCAAATTAGTTAGTTTGCCACATTGATGCCATGGGCATCCATTTTAATTCCATAAGCTTTTTAATGACTCTATCATATTTACGCAACCCACAGACAAATCTACAACAGTAATTTTGAACTTTCTGTACTCTATTTTTGGTATCAAGCATATCAAGGCATGGTCCATAGACAATAGTGGCGATGGAGTATTGAAAGATGGAAAAAAACAGTATTGTACTGATATTAAAACTTAAAGAGTGACGACTTGAATACAAAAGTTTCAGTCTCGCATAGGCCCTTTGGAGAACTAACATGATTAGTACAATTTAGGTTTTTATCAACAATAAGACCCAAATTTCTTGCTTTATTATTTTTGGGATTTCATCGGATCAGACAAAAAGCCTAAATTGATTGGAAATTAAATCAACTTGCTTTTTATTTCCAAATAACAGATAGGTACATTTTATTGAGGTTTCACTTTTACCAAAACTGTAGTAGCACTGGGCATCATCAGCAAATCCATGCAGTGGCAGTTTTCTACAACTTTAAAAAGGTCAGCGATGTATATTAAAAAGAGGAACGGCCCCAGAATTGACCCCTGAGGTACACCAGCAACACGTTCTTACTTGAAGAAATATTATTGTTTTTAAAAACACACTGCGCCCTCCATTATGATAAGATGATATAAGTGAACGAGTATCGCCCGAAAAACTCAAATATTTAAGTTTGGCAAGCAACAACCGATGACACACCAAAAAAAAGCTTTGGAAAAATCGAGCAAATTTTTTTTATTGTCCATAGCTTCTATAATATCATCAACCACCGCCAGAAGAGTGGAGACAGTGCTATGGCCTTTTCTAAAACCGGATTGTTTGACAGGTATTAAGTTGTTTTCTTCAATAAACTTTAATATTTGCGACAATATGATTTTTTCTAGGATTTTGGAAAATACAGGTAGGATACTGATAAACCTTCAGATCTTATAAAGTAGAAAGACAATTATTTTTGAGAATAGGCTGAATCATAGCTAATTTTCACAAACCAGGAAAGTACGGTAATTTACTCCACTATTTGGCAAACTTGTCCTTAAAACTTTTTTTAATAGTAAAATTTGTAAAATGTATGCTTCTTCCTTTATTTTAATATTATTATATTTTAAATTTAGTGAGTAAATGTCATCTTAAAAGGACACTGAACCGCGGCTTGCAATGCCAATTGGAGCAAAAATGTGCCCTTATTATTCTTGGGCTGTTGGCAAAAAGGAAAAATTCTGCCAACCAAAGTTTGAACTGTGAATTTTTCGTCGGATAAACTTTTTGGACATTTCTGATTTGACTAAAATTCTTACTTACTTCCATTGTTGCTCTGCATATAATAATAAATAACCTAAGAAATACAAGTCACCACAGCCATAAAGAATACACGAATGTCTTTTCACGAAATAAGCGAGTCTAGGGCCTTGTCTCGATCATTGTTACTGTTAACCAACGCCCTAGTTGCATCTTTTTCTGGAAACCCTAGATCTAGGAGATCGGAAAGAGCGAGTAAGTGGTCTACTACCTGTAAAAAAAAACAAGAAAATATATGTGCGGGAAACCTTAACTTTCCTCATGCAGTGCGTAAACAAAAATTCTGGTCCTCGTGCGTAAAAGCAAATTTTAGCGAGTGTAGAAAAAATTGCGTATTCTTTTTACCCAAAAAATACAATAATTTATTAAGAACAATGTTATTTTTAAAGATAGAAAAAATGTTGTATCAAACAGGTGCGAAAAGTGGCTTTCCACATTTGGCAACTCCGCAAGCGTTGTTCCTGTAACTGCCACCGAGTGCAGAAAAGTATCAGTTCTCGAACTTGTTGGGTAATATTATAATACACAACAAGCATGTAATATTTAACATTACACGTGAGCATGAACGCGAGTATTTTAATTAATTTTATTTTGTTTTTCTACAACTTACAAATTAATTTAAAATATTTTTATTGCAAACATGACCTTTCTCTACACCGGAGAATTCCTGAACCTTGATTTAAAATGTTTTACACAATAAGTTATATTAGATATAAATCTCTGTTCCACTGCAAAAACTTAAGCCGGATTCAATCAATCAATTCAATTCAAATTTTTCCTCTGTTACTAACCATCTAAAAAGGATGACATAAGTTCAATTTATAGGCCAGACAACTACAATGGTCGCAATTTTTGACACTGTTATTGCATAATCAATTGTCAAAATGACCGCCATTTAGACCATAACATTACACGAAAATTCCTTTTTTTTATACCTTTATCAAAAACATGATTTTACTAACTGTCTGCAGATAACTAAAGAATGGCTTTTTTGGCAACTAGTGGCTAAAATAGTGCTTTTTTTACAAGCGTTGGTTAAAATAACGAGCGCAGCGAGGTATTTAAATACGCGAGACTTTTTTTGCATCCGTGATCAAAAAAAAACTTTTTTTGCATCGGTAAACTTGCTTTAGTTACCTGCAGACAGTTACTAAAATCATGTTTTTGATGAAAGTTTTTTTTTATAACGAGTGCAAAAAAGATTTATGTGATATGTAAAAATAGTAATATGCCTAAAAATTAAGCCATTTCCGCCAGTTTTCATCAAGTATTTACGAAAAAGCCATTTAAAAACATCGTCAAAATATCAAACTGTCAAAGATTAAAATATCGCAACAATGAACGTCACCGAGTAAAAAGGCACATCGCTATGGAAACCATTGTTATTTCATTTACCAGCTGCCTTGATTTATAGTGTAAAGATGGCGTGTTGCGAGAAGTGCTTTTCGTTCGAGATTTTTGAGTATTTTTCCTACGAGCGCGCGAGCGTACCGAAAAGTTACTTTTCCGCACGATTTTTCGTTTTGAAAGTTGTACTTTTCCGCACGATTTTTAATGAACGCACGATTTTCAACCTTAAAGAACAATATTTTAATTCAAGATATACTTTAAATAAAATTACTATTTATGCGTACTATTTTTTAAATTTAATATTTTAAAGATATTCTGCAGGACTAGTTTGACGACGGCGCTAAATTGCTACTACGCGTACCAATAAACCTTAAAAAGTGTCACAAATTCTCACCATGTAAAAGGAAAGACAGAATTTATGTGACTTTTCTAAGCACTGGCAGCGCAACACCGTAGTTTAGAACGGTGTGGGGCAGCGACATATTCCATGACTATCTATGGTTTTGTATGTTAAAAGTTTTAAAGGTTTGTTTACACACAAAAATAAGCATGATAAAATACATTTTCAAATAAAAAAAGGGATTTTCACAAAAACTGCTTACAAAAAGTTCACAATTTTTTATTTACTGGAACAGTATTAAGAAAAATCAGTTAGTGTAAAGATTTTTGGTAAAGGCGAGATTTTCTGACGGCATATTTTTCGAGTGTTGAAGAGTCCCTATGTTCTATTAGAATTGTCTTTCAAATAAATTTTCGTTGTAAGAACAATTTACCTTAAGAAACGTAATTTGAAAAATCAATTATTCGTCAGACCATTTTTTTACAAAATCATAAAAAAAAATAATTAAACGATCATCTCCGTCGACTGCACTCGAGGTCATACGGATCAGTTACGTATGTGACTTTTTTATGTGTCTGCCCCAACGAGGCCAAGTGGTTACTTTGTATTTTTGCATTTTAGGTGGAATTAATTACTTAACGAAATACCTTCCTTTAATTTTTTATGGAATCATATTTTCATAAAACTCCAACCCAAAAGAGACAGAAGAGTCAAATTTCACATACTTAGATGGTTTACACAAAATAATATTTTTAAATTCTGGTCAGACCGTCGCCGGTCATTAGGAGGGCTAGGGTGACGATGTTATTTTTGAGAGTAAACTAGGGTTTCGAACTTCCATTGTCTTTACTTTTTGCTTTTTCACAACGTTGCGATTGCTTATGTATCTGCAATCGTCATCAGGTGAATACTAACACTCCACATCAACCAAACTGGGAAGTGTAAAATCTCTTATAGATCGAGCCACCTACATCTGCAATACAGAAAAAGCTTTAAATAAAGAAAAGCAAAAATTCGATCCGATGTGCGAAGAAACGCTTTCTCCAACTACACGATCAATAAAACTCTTCAGACCACACCAACACAAAGGACAACAGACGTAAATACTGGAAATAAGGCGACACTTATAATTCCATACATCAAAGGAATCTCAGAAAAGATAAGAAGAATAGGCAACCAATACCATCTTCGGACTGGATTTAAAACGACCACAATAATAAGAAGTCAGTTAACAAAAACTAAACCATATCGCCGCAACATCAAGAACTGCATCTACCAAGTACCATGCGAGTGTGGGGATATCTACATCGGACCCATGAAAGTTCGCCTTACAGAACATAAACGCAAAACTCGACAAGGGGACACAACTGGATCAAAAATAGCTCAACATTGCTGGGAAAATCAACAATATATGAAATGGAAGGAGTCAAAGATCGACGCCAGGGAAGAAAATCTATTCAAGCGGAAATACAAAGAAACACCACAGAGGAACCAGAATGTATTTTCTCAACAGAGCGTCACCATCAAGGATATTTGAAAACCCATACTTCTCGGATGTAACAGATTTCAACTGTGAAATGGCGGAGCCAACCAAGTGTACAGTCCATTCCATTTTTATTTAGACAAAACATAACCTCACTTTCCTTAGAACAAACACCAGATTTTTGAGTTTGGACCCATTGCTTGCTAAAATACCTACCGAAAAATCGTAAAAATGTCAAAAACGGATTAGAAGTCTTTGAGATATTCAAGGAAATCTACGCAGGAATATTTCCTATGCATAGCAGAACCTACGTATTTTGACAGGCTATATCTCCTAGCACAGACATACGATCCTCTTTATATTGAAAAAATATAGAAATTTGGTTAAAATTCACGGGGGCCTATTTTCAATGTTAATCGTGCGTTTAAAACTCTAATAACAATACAATAACTTGGTGTTTTAGGCACCCCTACGAGAGGAGTAAAGGGGGGAAAACACCTAAGTTTGTCCGATTTCAACCAAAATTGGTATACGGGGTTTTTTGGGGATAAGAAATACGAATTTTTGATCAGATTTTGAAAATTCAATATGGCGAATTCAAGATGGACGATTTTTGCTCATGTTTTGCTAACCAATTTTAACTGAATTATACACATCCGATTGTCTTCAAATTTGGTATGTGTTTATAGTTCCGGTGACAATACAATAATATGGTATTATCAGGTACCCGCCTCCCCCTAACGAGGAAAGTGGATGAATTTTTGATCAGATTTGAAAATATCAATATGGCGGGTTCAAAATGGACGATTTAAAGTACAAATCTAAAAAGTTAAAAATAATTTTATATAGAAAAAAGCATTTCAAATCCAAGCTTTCCTACAAAATATATAAAGTTCACTATAATGCATTATAGAAAGTGTGGCCATGTTGACTCGAAAAATTTATGTTATAGATTATATGACTTTTGGCAAGAATCTGAATTCACTATAATGCAGAGAAATGCAAGGGTAAGTAAATTCAACCCAACTCGACCTAATTTACGGATATCGCTTTTATTAGTATGATATCAGAAAGCTAAAAATTATTTTCTACTATTTAGTGAACTTTATATTTTATAAGAGCTTGTATTTAAAAAACTTTTTTTATACAAAATAATTTTTTAATTTTTAGATTCGTACTCTAAATCGTCCATTTTGAATCCGCCATATTGAAATTTTCAAATCTGATAAAAAACAAACAAAAAACAAAGTAAGTCTTTTCCCCCCTCATTTCCCTCGTTAGGGGAGGTGGGTACCTGATAAGACCATATTATTGTATTGTCACCGGAACTATAAACGCATACCCAATTTGAAGACAATCGGATGTGTATAATTCAGTTAAAATTGGTTAGCAAAACATGAGCAAAAATCGTCCATCTTGAATTCGCCATATTTAATTTTCAAAATCTGATCAAAAATTCGTATACTTTATCCCCAAAATCCTCCGTATACCAATTTTGGTTAAAATTGGACAAGCTAAATATTTTTCCCCATCCACTTTCCTCGTTAGTAACGCTTAAACGCATACCCAATTTGAAGACAATCGGATGGGTATAATTCAGTTAAAATTGTTTAACAAAACATATCAAAAATTCGTATTCCTTATCCCCAAAAACCCACATATAACAATTTTGGGTGAAATCGGACAAACTTAGGCGATTTCTTCCCTCCAGTCCCTTCTATCATGTGTAGAGTTCGCACTATTTACGTTTATGTATTGAATCAACACTTGCGGCCTTGGCCATATCTAGAACACTATGACCAATTATCTTACGATAACAATAACAAAATGGCAAAAAAATGGTTCAAAAACTTTCTATTACAATTACCTCATGATAAATTTAAACTAAACGAAATCGAAAATTTTCTGAATGAGGCCCTGTCCATACTGTGATCAGTCAACACCGTACTTAAATAAAAAGCCTGTTAACTCCTGCCGCTTCAGTGCCCTTTAGCCTATTGTGGCTGCCATTTTTATAAACAAATTGACAAGTAAAACATGGATTTTCTGTCAGTATGGTGTCAATATGGCCCCGATCATAGGCCAAAGGATACTAAAACGAAAATGAGTTAACTGACTTTTTAGTTGAGAACGGTGTTGGATCAGTGTGGCCAAAAATCTAGGGAGAAACAAAAAAATAAACGTCAGACTGAAAATTCTTGTTGACAGTTGATATCAATTATTGTGGATAAACTTCGGGTGGAAAATACTGTATTCATGGTTCATTGAACATATGCTAGTATATAAGATTAGGTAGTCTTAGTTTTTGTTAGTATTCACCTGATGACGATTGCAGATACATAAGCAATCGAAACGTTGTGAGAAAGTAAAAAATAAAGACAATGGAAGCTCGAAACTCTAGTTTACTCTCAAGTTCAACATTGTCTACCATCTTCAATAAAGTTGGACAAAGAATCACCGAATAGCATTTTTGATGAAATTTGGAACTAGAAATTACAGTACTTCTCGTGTTTAGAAAATGTGAATAAACCAATAAAATAAAATGTGACACAATATCTTTTAAAAGCCAAACAACTTTGGGGATACTAACAGGAATTGATTACAAAAAAAATCCTTTTAGATAGGTACATACATAATTAGAGTTTCTACAATAATTCAAAATTATAATATTTTGCCAGTTTTTTTTGAGCCCTTCCAATCCAAACTTTGAAATAGTTTTAAAACAATTTTAATATTATAGAATTTTAATTCTTGTCACAGATGGTCGAAAATCACCTTTAAGCCATTTAGCCATCTTAGACAAGATGTTATTTTTCCATTTTTTGTTTAATTTTTTCACAAAACGATCTGCTGGGTCGGCTTTGATTTTTGCCTGAAATCCCTGGGAATGTCAAAAAAATCGTATCTTTTTAAAATAATTTTTATAACAGCATTCATTTTTTGCTTCTGGGACATGATGCCTCAAGTCATCTTAAATTTAAAAAAAATATAGAGATAAAAAGGGCGGCTAAACGCGGTCAAATTTTATTGTTTTAAAAAGTAGAAAGATCACTCTTTTTAAAAAACTAAGTCTCCTAGTGGTATATTGCCTAATTTACTTTTAAATTCTGTACAGGTTTTTTCAATGGTACTGGCATTGATTTAACAAATAATTTGTTTTGCTTTATCTAGTGTTCTACTTAAAAAAAAAAACGGCCAACCTTTATTGCACAAATCACTCAAAATATAAACATTTTACCCTGTTTTGACCTCTCGTACCAAGAGGTAAGTTTGGTGGCATTTTTTAGCTCATCAGACAAATGCAGATATTTTGCTGATAAATGGACAGAAACTGTTTAGTAAAAAAACTGCTCCCAAATTTAAGTAATTTGAATTAATATCAGCTGGATTGCCGAAATTTCGCACCGTTCGCCGGTCCCAATTTAGAACCCTGCGCAATGTATTCCGGTAAAAAAACAAAACAAAAAAAAACAACCCAATCCAATCAACCTAATCAAACTTAACATTTCTTTTTGTGTAAGACGTATTTCCATAACTTTCGATTTAATGTTGTGAAACAGAGAAGGACGGAGTCACGTTTAACTGATCCTTATGACCTCAAGGGCGATGATCGTTTCACTCTGATGGATTACACGAGGGATTACAATTCTGTTAAAAACGGTCTGACAAAGAATTGATTCTACAAATTGTCATTCTGATGGAAAGTGGGTTTGACGAATTACAGTTCTTGCGGTAAATTTGCCTTACAAAAAATGTTTTTGCGTTTAACGATTCTGATTTTTAAAATTCTGACAAACCATGGGCATGGGTTCTCGTGTTGAATCAACAAAAAACATAAGTTAATAAATTCGAGGTTTCAGTTCCATTTTTTAACTTTTTCTGATAGAGCTTTCTTACCTCTGTTTGTAGCAACTCTATTAAGCGTTCGTTAACTACCGTAGATATTTTGTCTTTTTCGCTTCCTATGTCCATGAAAATTTTGTTTTTATAAGAAAAACTCGATGAAACCGGCGAGTCGGATCAAAACTTTTACGATCAGTACAATATTTGAAAATAAATTTTTAGTAATACATCGTACTTATGTTTATGTCTAGGAGGAACAAAGGTGCAGGCAGCAATTTAAAGATCTTACCTTTTTATAATCATCCCCTATTATCTTTTTTACTCGAACCACCCTATCCAGCGGAAAACCCATTGAACTAATGGACTGACAAAAGTGCCTATGTTCTTCACTCAAGCCCTCCATTGGATCCACCAGTTCCTCCTTTTCCTTTACTTTTCTATACACCTAGAACAAAGGGAAATGAGAAAGAATAGACTTTCGGCAATAGACATGAATGTCAACCAAACTTTTTGTGGCAACATTACATAAAAACCACACAAAGTTGAATAAAATATTCCTCGTTCTAAATTATTTTTTTTTAAATTATGCACTTTGCTTGTTCTGCTTTTATATTGTTGTGGCTTGCTACTATTACGTAGAGGTTGACTAAAAGCATCATTTTCGTCTTTAGTTGAAATGTTAGATTTCAGGATATTAGCGTCGGTATTTTTATGAAGTTTTTACCCCTAATTGACGATATAAATTTATGATAAAATATTTTATTGTAAAGTAAAGTATAACTTTACCATCACGGCATAAACGTAGCCAGTTTTAAGCTCGACTTTTGGAGTTTGCATTTTGCTCAGTCTACTAAACTGTCTTGCTTGCTTTAATTTTTAAATAACTTTTTTATATCTAAAACTAATATATATCGCAGATTCATTCAAAGAAACTTGTTGAAAAGTCACTGAAACACACTTGTACTTACCGTATATACCGATATAGACTAGCTTAAGCTTCAAGATAGGCTAACCTTAAAGTTTGGGAATATTAAAATGCGTTGACATTTTTTTGATCCATCAGGAAAAAATTAATATAACCGAAAGCCAACCCAACTCAAGCTTAACAAACCCTAAATAATATTTTTTGATTTTCACGTATTTTAACTTATTTTAATAATAATAATAAAAAAATAATAATAATAAAATCAATTTTGGTAATTTACAGGTTTTGACAACAAAACTCCATTAATTTTCTATTTTTCTTATTAAAACAAAGAAAAACAAAATTAAAATTTTCCACTGTTACCACGGTAATATAAAAATGTATCCTAAAATGTTACTATTTACATTTTCTTATCAGTAGTAGTAGTAGAGAAGGGGCGGCGCGAAGCCCGGCAAGTAGGCCTCCCTGGGCCCTTTCTGCCCTACCCCGAGCCTGCCCCTAATCCACCGCCTGCACCACTGGTCTGGCAGTTTGCTCATTTGGTCTAACTGTTCTTTTTGCAAAGTCCAGTATTTTGTCCCATTTGAGCGTGTGCAGGTCCTCCTCATCCAGGGTCGGGAAACCGAATACCTGGTATCTCGTCCTCTGGTATGCCTCGCAGTTCGCTATAACGTGTCGAGATGTCTCCTCTGCCCGCCCGCAGGTCCGGCAGGTCGAGTCATTCTCCACCGCGATCCGGGTCATGTGCTTCCTTAGTCGGTTGTGACCTGTTATGATACCTGTCAGCAGACCAGCATCCCTTCGCGATCTCCCCAGGAGCCATTTTTGTTTGGCTACATCCGGGCCCTTCACGAAGTCTTTGGTCTGTCTGCATCCTGTTCCTGCTCTCCAAGCAGTCGTCATGGCATCGTTGGCCCATTTGTTGAGTCGACTTTGCAATTGCCTCTTGGTTGTTCCTAGGAGTGGTTCCGGCCCTACATACTGGGTGCTTGCCCCGATCCTGGCGAGCTCGTCGGCCATCTCGTTACCCGGCACCCCCATATGTCCCGATACCCACATAAGTGTCACTTGTTTGCCCTCTCCCAAGGATTCCAGTGCATCCGCACATTCCCCCACCAGGGTGTTGGTGATCTTGGGTGCCCTTAGTGCCTTTAGGGCTGATTGGCTGTCGGAGCATATATATACATGCTCCTCCCTACCGTTCTTTATTTCTTCCATGCCTGCAGCCATTATTATGGTATGGCATACACCTCTGCCTGAAAGACCGTGGCTTGCTCTCCGAGCGAGTAGCTCTTTCGAACCTCCTGGTCTTCCACATAAACCCCCGATCCTGTGGTTTGCCTCTCCGACAGTTTCGACCCGTCGGTGTAGCAAATCACGGCGTTCTCCTCGAACTGTTCGCGGAGGTTTTCACTCTGCCATAGTTCCCTGTCTGGGATGACTACTTTGTACCTTTTGTTGAATCTCCAGGGGTTTTTTGGTCTTTGTGTTTTAATCGCTGCCATAGGGATTTCTCTCTCGACGATTTGGGCAATCCTAAGATGCCCCGCAGCTTCCCCTCTTCCTCCCCATTGACCTGTATCTCTCAGCCGGAGGTGGGTCGCCATCGCTTCTTTTCTGATCCAGATCGGAAGCGGCGGCAGTCCCAGAATGGTCTCGAGTGCCTGTATAGGTGCCGTCCTCATAGCGCCGGTTATCCCTCTGCATATGGTTCCCTGTAGGCTCCTAAGCTTGAGGGTAGTAGTGACCTTCTCCACTGCTGGCCACCAGACTATGGATCCGTATTGGATCCTTGGTCTTAGTACTGCCGTGTACATCCAGTGGAGGTTTCTGGGGCTCAAACCCCAGGTGCGGCCAACCACTCGACGCAGTTGCCACATCGTTGCCTGCACCTTATTGGTCAATTTCGCAACGTGTGGTGTCCAGGTGAGCCCCTTGTCTAGGGTGACTCCTAGGTACTTCAGTTCTGAAACCAAAGTCAGGGGTCTCCCGTACATCTTGGGTGCTCTGAATCCCTCCATTTTCCTCTTTCTAGTGAACAGGATCATCTCTGTCTTTCCTGGATTGACAGAGAGACCGTTTTGTTGACACCAGTCTTCTATGATTCGTACCGCCCTTTGCATTCTGTTACAGACAGTGTTTAGGTGGTGGCCTACCACCTCCACGACACCGTCGTCGGCGTATGCTTGGGCGTCGAATCCTTCCTCTGTTAGGCGTTGTAGGAGAGTATCCATGATCAGACACCACAGGTGTGGGAATAAGCAGCTGCCTTATGGACAGCCTCCCGTTGCCCCTATGTCGACCCTGGACTCCCCTAGATTGGCCTGGATCTTTCTCCCTGTTAGTGCAGATTTTACCCATTTCGGAGATAAGAGACTCGGCTCCCCTTCTCTGCAGGGCTGTTGTTATTACCTGCACTTTCGCCTTATCGAAAGCTCCTTCGACATCAAAGAATACTGCCAGGGCGTACTGTTTGAATTGAAGGGCTTTTTCTGCCTTATGCACTACTGCGTGTAGGGCCGTGTCGGTAGACCTTCCCTCCACGTATGCATGTTGGTTTATGTGGAAAGGTTGGTTGGTTAGGACTCCCCCTAGTAGGTGTCTATCCACCATTCTTTCCAATGCCTTCATCAAAAAAAGATGTTAGACTAATGGGTCTGAAGGATTTGGCCGCCGTATAGTCTTTGTTTCCGGCTTTCGGAATAAAGACAACGGTGGCTTTTTTCCACTCTGTCGGTACATATCCCATTGCTATGCTGGCTCTAAAGATTCTCTTTACAAAAGGTAGGAGTATCTCTTGGCCTTTTTGCAGGAGCGCCGGGAATATGCCGTCAGGCCCCGGGGACTTGTAGGGACTGAACTCGTTGATTGCCCAGGAGATGGTAGCATCCGAGACCACTCGGTCCGCCAGTCTCCAGTCAGGGTCTTGCCCCTCCTGGGGTCCGGCGGTCCTCTGCGCCCCCCGTTCGCCGCCCTCTCCCGGGAAGTGAACCTCGAGCAGGTGTCGTATTGACTCCTCGCAAGAGGCGGTCCAGCTCCCGTCTGGCCTTTTTAACGATGTTAGCGTCTGTTTATTCTCGCTGCTTAGGATTTTAAGAAGTCTGGATGTCTCTGGAAGGGAATTAATCTCTCCGCAGTATTTCCTCCAACTGTCTCTTTTGCAGTTTCTTACCTCTTTTTTGATCTCCTTTCTAGCCTCTCTGTATATTTCCCAAGTCATTCTCCCCATCCCTCGTCGCCTTGTTTAGTGCCTTTTTGGTTTTGCTGCGAAGCCTGTCTAGCTTGCTGCTCCACCATGGCACTCGTCGGGTCGACTGGGTTTTTAAGGGGCACGCCTCTTCGAAACTCGTTGTTATGACAGTTTTAAGCCTGTCGACTGCCTCTTCTAAGTCCTCACAGTTGTCGATGTTCATCTCTAGAATACCTTTGTTCAGGTCTAGGGTCGCTAAGAAGTGTCTCCAGTCCGTATTACGCGGGTTCCTTTTTTGTTTCTGGATTTTCTCGTCGGTGTCTATCTCGTACCTGATCATCCGTATCAGCGTAATAATCTCCTCTGTTACTCTCCAGTTGACAACGTCTTGGTATATACTCTGCGAGACCAGTGTTATGTCGATAACTTCCTGTCGGGTCCTATCGACAAACGTTGGTTCGCACCCTTTATTCACTATTTCCAGTTCCGTGGTGGTCAGAAACTAAAAAAGAGCCTCCCCACGCTTTTTCTTATCAACTAAAATCCTTACAAATCAATAAATTACATTTTCTATTGCTGGTTTTAATTAGAAACCTTACCTAAAACCAAGATTCAAATAAAAATGTGTTTATTTTAGAACAAATTAGTAATACATTATACATTAAAATATAAAAGTAGGTAATAAACCTTACTAAAACAGATTTTGACTAAAAATAAACAAATTGTTACTTTTTACACAAAAAATGTCAATAAATATAGAAAGGAGTGAAAAATGTTGTTTCGAATATGGATACCGCAATAACATTTACATTATTTTAAATTATTTTTTATGATACATATCCATGTTGCATCATTATTCATCATTTTTTAGAGTTGCAGGATTTTCGTGTGCAAAACTAGTTTTCAAAGACAGTCATGGATTTTTTTTTTATAAGATGCAAGTATTTTTTTAAAGAGATTGTTATAACGAGAGGAGCGAATTTTTTGCAATACATTTTTATGACTAAATTTTTGGAGTTTCGCTTCTCAACTGGAAACTTTAGACGTTTAACTTTTCTAATTTTAATCAGGTTTTGTTTTGAAAAGGGTACTCTCTTTAAAGCTAGCATATTTGCCTTCATTTTGAAAATATTTTATAGGAAAAGAGCAGTTTTATGAGCTACACGGTAACGGCGATTTTCACTAGCGATGCAGCAGCATCAACTATTTTGGTCAGTCTATTTAAACCACTAGTCTTTCGTACATTATTTTCTATAAGATATGGTTCGTAAACGTACTCCAGGATAGAAGTTATTGTGCCCCATAAGAATTACTGCGAAAATTATCGGCCGTTTCAAAACACGCAGGAGTACGTTCAAAGCATCAAAACAATCTGCACCTTACAAAAAGGCAGCAAAATAAACAAAAAACAGCTGTTCTGAAATACAAAATGGACGAAACAAAAACTTCGGTCTGCCATTGTTATCTAGCTGTCTTGAAAGGGACTTTAAGTATGCAGTAAAAATTAAAGATCTCCTGATTATCTTCAGTAAACCATGAAAACAGAAAAATGAGGATATTGAAAACAAAAACCCATAATATTCAACCTTACTATTGAGATTGAAAACCTGTTTAAAGGAAAATGATTAACTTTTGGGAGAAGAAAAATGCCTCAATCAGGATATGGAGGTCAAGAATAAAGAAATTAAACAATATAGGGAAGAATTAGAGGCACAAACAAAGAAGTAGAAAGGTATAAGCAAAACCTTGATATCGAAAATATTGAAATAGAAGGCCATCAATAAGAAAAGAAAACAAGATTAAGATCCTAAATATAAAAAAGAGCCTAAATCATAATTTGTAGATTCGAACATAAATAATCTATCGTTAGGACACGAGATTAAATCTCAAAACACTAAAAGAAACAATCAGAAGATTAAACCGTGACCTAGACCCTCTCAATAAGAAACAATATAGATGGTAAATCGCTCAATCTTATTCTACAAGAAATAGACAAAACAAATACCGGAAACAAGTTCATTCACAAAAGCTTGACTCTCTTGAAAAAAAAACAGGCTCCCAGGTAAACTACAGACATAAAAAAACTTTTAAAGTAAGTTCATGATTTTGAGGGACAAAATCAAGCGAATGGGAAACAATGAGGCGGAACTGAAATAAAAAGTCAACTAAGCCAAACCGAAAAGCAGTCTTAGAAATTGAAAACTAATACCAAACAAAATATTAGACATACAAGCATTCAAAATACCGAACAAATTATTTACAGACCCCTAATGGATCCAGAGAGACCTGAAAAAAAAATAATCCATCTTTCTGAGCAGGCTCGAAACCACAGCTACTGTAAATGATACTGAAAATTACATCAAAATCAAATTTGGTGACGTAAGACATATCAGTAGGGCAAAAAGAGGTAAGACCTGGTGAGTATAGTGCTTTAGAGTAAAGGTTTTAGAAGCCGACTTGCAGACTCTTTTGAATGAAACAAAATGGCCCGGGATATAATTGTGAAAAAAATTAAGTTTTTTTGGGACAACGCAAGACGTATCATGTTTTTTAGCGGCATAACAATCACAATGGAATGCAGTTCATATAAATGCTTAAAGTTTGCAAAACAAAGATCCTCAACTTGAAGTCTTAATTAGTAAGTAACATAACACCATTGTAAATCTGAACAGATATTAGTCACAACTATTCCTGGCCTTAAACTAGTAACAGCCTATTGCAGAGAAACACACGATTGTGGCGGAGTAGCTACCTTTACTAACGAAACCAATACAAATGCCAGGAAAATAGACTTATTTAAGTTTGCGTGTGAATTTTCATTTGAATCTGTAAGTACAATAATTTAGAAAAAAGAAAAACTTTCAAATATTGAAGTATTTTAGTAATTATCGTTACAAGGCCAGGAAATGATCTATTAAAGTACAAGTCTAGATGTTTACGGACAAGATGACGAAAGAGCCGAGTCCGGAATTTCTAGATGAGTACTTTAATGACATTTCACGGCCGTGTATCGTACAACGTTGGTTTCCCCTTAATATTGGAAATAGGGTAGAAAATTTCTTCTTTAATGGTTTGGCAACCAAAGATAAATCCGAAGATGTACCTGATGCTGCCTAAAAATAATAAAGTAAATATTTTAAATAATTCAACTGCAGTATTACCGTTAACGTTTATAGTACCTTTATTGTAGCTTGCATCAATAAAACTTGTTCAGAAATAACCCTATCTTAACTAAAACAGTAAATTTTAGTTTCAGTCCGGTAAAGGTAAAGTAACTTTACCGGACCAGTGATGTAATGTAGCATCTCCCGGACTGAAACCGTAAAGGAGTATATTACAATACAGTATGAAATAGAAATCTTTTCGGGCACCAAACTGGATTTTAGAAACCTGTGAAACAATTATCCTCACAGGCGACTTAAATATAAATAATCTTATAGAATCAAGCGAAAAAACTAAACTATATTTCTTTCGATTCTCTCGATCCTTCCACAACACAGGGTTGTACCAAATAACGAACCAAGCACCCTCGATGTCATCACCAACGAAACTTTCTTTACTGCGACAAATTCTTTAGATCAAATAGCGGATCACGGATCTCAATTTATAGAAACTAAGGTTTTGAACAATACTCGTAAAACTCCGGTAGCTAATTGTTTTTAGATAGGGCGATATTTAATAAGAACCATAGTTTTCAACCAAAATGGAACAATTCCAAGTAGATTAAAACTTGGTTCCTCATTCTTCTACCGTTACAAACTTTTATCTTCCCACCAGCATGATTTTTTTTCAACTTTTCTACAGTTACTGCAGCCTTTGATCTATTGCAGTTTGTGTACGATTTTCTAGATTTAAAAAGCAATTGTGTATCGAGAACATTTCTTCTACAAAAATTTAATAAAATGGGAATAAGAGGAAACATAAACGACTGGCTGCAGAGCCATAGAAAGGAAAATAATTGTAAAATTTAAAAATAATCTGTCATAAAAAAGTCTCACTCAATTACTGGGTCCCTAAGGGTAGTGTCCTTTCACCGTTAACCCAAGTAACAATTGTATGACCTACTGGTTGTGATGACTAAAAACTTAACCAATATTAACGTTGTATTTGGTGGAGAAATTGGTTATTTTCGGGACGACCTTCGTTAACGAAATAATTACCGACGCCTAAAAGTTAATTTTACCCTTTAGTTAAACTGCAACGTTTTGTTAACGTTTTCGAATGACTAATGAGTTTTCGTGATTATTTTGGTGTCAAAATAACGACCACAAAACGTTAAAGGGTACACGTCACGCATCCTACGTAATTCTTCGTCAAATTTACGTTTTTTGGTCGTTATGTGGTAAGAGCACGGAAATAGGTCTATTTCATGCACAAACCATTTCTGATCGTTCTGTGCAGAGAATGGGAGTCGTTTTGTTTGGTGTCTTGTTATCAACAGAATACAGAACCTCACTTTTTTTATTTTTAAATAGATTATATTTTTCATTTCAGTTTTATTTGTTTCATAAGGCCTATTTACTCAAGTTTTAATGGCTAATCCTCAACGCATAATTTTTTCTTCTCTCTCTACTTTTTGAAGGGAAATAGACAGAAATGGAAATTTAAGCATTACATAGGCATTAAAACTTGAGTAAATGGGCCCTTACTTACGAATCCTTGAATAGTTAAAAAAACTATGATTTCTTTGTGGTTTTTTCAGCGTGTATTATCAATAATAAAACCTTTCTTTTGACTAATTTTAATACAAAATACATATTACACAAACACTACAAAACATAATACAAAACACAAAGTAGGCACTTAGATTGTAGCTTCTTTAAAAGTACAGAACACAACTAATAAGGACAACATTTTAATGAATAAACTAGCAGAAAGAAAAACCTTTTTTTTTTGCTGAATCTATCTAATTATAAAACTAACCTATACAAAAATAAAGAATATATTTTTTTTAATTTGAAAAAATATTACAAAGCTTTTTTAGTACGTACAGTATAGGTACTCACACAAATACCCAAATACTGACATAGCTTCAATATTCAGCACTAAGAGGCTGATAGCTCCCATATTTATTTGGGTTGTGTACCTATCTATTATTTAGAAATCTCAAATAGGTATGTAAAAAACACTAGTATCCACTTAAATGATCAAAGGATTATCCCCTTTTGCAAGTTCTTCATCCAAAGTATTGTTTTCCTCTTTAGATCCAATATTTCATTAGCCTTCGGTGTAACTTTCTTTATTTAGGTCTTTAAGGTGGTCCAGTTTTACATCCATATTGTCAATTTCTTCGCACCTAAGAAAATAAAAAAAGTTAAGAAAAATTAAACAAAAAAGCAGTACTCAGGAAATTAATTAAAAATAAAACTTCCATGATTGAACAAGCTCTGCTTAGCTATGCTTTTAATGCTCATAAAGTAAAAATTCTGAGATTATGTGATGTTTTATATTGAAACTTTATTTGTCAAGATCCATTTCAAACTCCGATTAGTGTTAATCATGATTAAAGCTTTATCAGAGAATTTTCATGTTGGGAGATATGGGCATAAGAGAAGTTATTGTGTTAAAGAAAATTAACCTACAAAATTGAATGTGACTGTTTCTTATATAAATCTGTCATTTAAGTCTTGACAGTTGTCAATAAAAATCAAACGTATGGATACTGGGTGTTTATTAAAAATAAAAGAAAACCAGTAAAGTTGTAGTACTTACATGCAGCTATGAGGTTGCAAAGTTCGTTAAGCTTCTCAAGAATATCTGGACTTTTGTTACGATCATCAGGTGTGCGTGTGGGACTTCATTTATGTAGTATTTCTGAACTTTCTCCTTGTTGACCATTAACTTTTTCTGGGAATGAATCTGATTTTCTTGCTGCTATTGCTTTGATGGTCCAGATTAGGATTTTATAACTTTATTCTGTTAACTGTAAGTAAATACCACTCTTCCTTTACAACACACGGGTAGGTACTGGTTTCATGAGCAGAGCTCCGGTACCATCAGACTGAAGTCTTCTCAACAATCTCAAAGGTGGCGGCGAATAGAGGTGACCCTTGTTTCCCATGAATGTGGAACAGGCTCCACTTTGTCAATTTCCAAAATATGGACCACTTTAAACTAGCTCCGGTCTACTTTTTTATTTGACAAAAACCATCGAGCTCGAGCAGCAAAAAACAATTTTTTTTTAAATCGCGGACAGATGAAATTGACTTGGCAGTCTGTCAGCTGTCACCCAAGTAAAAGATTTTGGTACGTTGACATTAGGCACATTTTGGTGAAGCAGCTGTTGAATCTGTTAACAAAGGACGTTTTTTGTTGACAAACGGTAAGTACGAAACGACGGATAAGCGCCATGTTGCTTTTTGCAATCACCTTTTTAATTTGAAGCCATATTGCCAAACAGAATGTAAACAAACGCGTTGGGAGTCTTTTATTAGTTTTTCCTAGCAATTCGTAGCTGTTATTACTGTTAAATCACTAATTTAGTTGTATACAGACGTAAAAGTAGTTCTGCAATAATTTTTTGTCTTATATAAAATTTTTAAAAAAATAATTTTTTTTCTAAATCTGCCATATATTTCAGTCCCGCGTTTTTTTTTTGGACCTAAAAATATCATATTTGATAGTACACTAAGTTGCGTTTCCGATTATGGTGTACAGAAAGCCTTTAAAACGTACATCTTGTTCATGATTATTAATTTGAAAAATATTGATTATTATTACTCTGAATGTTATGATCATCGATGTGTTAATACGTCGATGGTTATGATAGATGATTTTTGGTGGAGAAAAAATATAAAATGTAGGCTACAGGTTATATTTTGGGCACTAATAAACACCTCTGGTGTACTTCTAACAAATAACTTATTGCAGGTGGCGCTGCACACAAGGTTGTGATCTTGGTCTTTTCTTGACTTGGATGCATACCAAAGGTTGCGAGCAACGTTGAGACAACTCGAAAAGTATTTACCAAATTGGTGTAAAATAGGGTTGGCAAAACGTTTCCTACAACGTCACATCGCAACGTTGTAGTTGCGTTTGGAAACGTTGTTGCGTCGACAAATTGTTACTTGGGAATGTTCATACTTATTATTAGTGATATGATCAAATATATTCTAGATCGTTGCAGAAGCATAAAGATAGACTTGTGTCCAGATTACTGCATAGTATCAATCTCAGTTGAAATCTGGAACTTAAAAAAACAGCAAACTTTATTATTAAAATCTTTAAAAAACGGTGTGACTAAAATAAATTGGTGGTCAATCCTTTTAAATCCCAATACATAGTTTTTTTTATTAAAAAAATTATCAATGATATAGTACTAAAACTAAATAACAACCTCGATAACAAGAGCATAAACAAACTAGAAACCCGTTCTAAGTTTTTTGCAATTTTGAATTTTAAAAATTTACTTGCAATCAAGTAACTTCTTAATCTATATTACTCTTTAGCATACAGTCATTTAAGATATCAAATTAAAAGTAACAGAGTTTTTAAATTTAAAAGAAGGTTAACACCTGATATTTGTCTGATATACTTTAAGTTTATTCTTTAGCCTTACATCCAAGTAGTTAAAATTAAATGATAGGTACTACGTTTCCTAAACTTTTTTTTGACATTGCCCTTATTTACCATATAAATCTTATGGCAATAAACAACTATCAATTTAGTAGCGTTAAATAAAAAGAGTAAACTGCCGCGTGGATTTAAAAAAACGAAGGGGTAAAGTGTTCTTAATTAAGATGTCCGGAAACTTTTGTTTTAGGTAAAACACCCTGTATACTAACCGTGTCTATGCTCTTCGGTCTACTGGGGGTCGGTACGTTATTCGTCAGATAACTCGGCTCGTTACGTAAATTTACTTGGGCCAATTCGTCTTCCAGAGACTGCATAATATCAGGTACACTCTTGCTGCTCACCGACGTACTGCTTTTAAACGACGGTTGATTTTGGAGCGAAGGTTGAGGTAAATACGGATTCTCGTTCGTGTTAGGCTGCACAGTAGTATTATAACCACCGTAACTATTCTTTGTGTCTAAAAATTGGAGTTCTACTTTAATTTATAAATGTTGTCTGTGCAAAATTATAAAAAAGTGGCGGTAAGGTGAAACCGGGTGTAATATTTAGAAAATATTACTTCTAACTTTCTCTTTAAAAAAAATGACCAAACTTACTTTATAATTTAAAAAAAAAACGGAATTTCTGATGTAACGGTCATTATTGTGATAAGATAAAAACAATTCTTACTGAATAAAAAAAAAATCTTTCTCAAATAATATTAAAAATTCATGTTGGACATCTTTTTACCTTCACAACAGAACTCAAACTTGATGTTGTAAGGAAAATAATGAACTAATTTTGTTTCCTTAACAAAATATACTCTAAAGCTCAAGTTATTTAAGTTGAAAAGTGGGGAGGTGTGGCTTGACAAGGTACAGGGTGTTTTTTTATGACACACTCACTTTTTATTAAAGGAAATAAAGGGTTACTTTAAATCGATCGGTAAGTTAGGGAGAACTTAATCTTTTTTTGTCGCCTTCCCTATGCAGGGCTAATTCTTTTAGAGGGATTTAAAAATAACCAAAATAAAAAAAAAATAGAATCCATAATCTGTACAATCTGGCAATCAAGGCATTCCTTAGTATAGTTAATTATTAATAATAATGAAGACCAAGAAATGAAAGTGTTTTATTTATTTCCTAAACAATGTTAGATTACTTTTAATATAGTCGGGTAGTAAAAAACCTATTTTTTTTTTATTTAAGTGGTGATTTTGATATATTTTGTTACGATAATATAACAGACCGAAACTAATTGGAAAATTATATTTTTTTAGTTCGGCCTCCTATTATAGGTGGCATCGCGGCGCAATAAATTACTTAATGTCCTTAAATTAGTTTTTATATATAACTTAACGACTAAAGCGCCCAAAACAATTGTTTTACAGATTTTGTTTATCAATAAAATTACTATTTTATGTTGTGTATAAAATTTGTTCAAAATACAATATTTGTAAAATTCCTTCTTTTCTCTCTCTCCTTTCAGTTTTTTTAAACTTCAGTAAATTAATTTTTTTAGCCGTTTTAGGAGTGACTTTGGTTTACTGTGATTTTTTTTTTCTTTTGTGTTCCTTGAAAACAATCGTTTTGAGTAAAGACTATACTAATATTTCATCACATAAAGTGACCACAAAATTGCAAAGTTGCCAATGTCGCATTTTTATCAAATATCGTAGTTTTTGTCATAATTTTCAATTTTTTTATGTCATTTTCCTCTAGCCAATTTTTTTATTTTTGTTAACGGAAGAGAAAATAGTGTACAAAAATTAAATGAGATCATATTTTTCATGTAAGTGTTCAATTTTTCCAATAAACCATCAAACATAAAAAAATTAAAAAAGAAAAGACTCCCAACTTACTTATGTCCCTGTGTGTATGTAATTTTGATGTCCCCTTTAAAAAATATTTTTCTTAGAGTACTAGTATTTAAACGATATATAGAAAAAAATAAAATAAAAATGTATTTCATACAACCGGACGGGTGCGAAAATTAACATTTTTTCTCTAAATTCATCAATAATCAAAAATTTTATAAAATGTATATGTTTTTGTCCTGAAGCACATATGTAACTTAAAATTAATATTAAAACTTCAAAAAGTAAAACTTCATTTTACATGAATTTCGATTTTTAGGTTTTGTTTAGTTTATTTTATTTCTTCGTTTACGTTTGCAGCAAGTCAATATTAAAACAAAATATAATATACTGGTATTATGGATTACAGAAAGTATTAAAGTTTAGGGTTATTTACGGTAACTTTTCCTTAAATACTTTCAGTAATATTGCACTGAATGTAATTTTAATAAAAAAAAGCTTTGGTATTTTTATGCCTCTGGTACCGTCGGATCCTAAGAGGAACGGGTTTATTTTGGCTGCTTCAAGTAAAGAAACTTAAGATCATCCAGTTATTGCTTTTTATATATATAAATATATATATAAATTTGCTATAAGTTTTGATCGAATATTTCAAAATTTTGTAATTTTTTGGAAAGACAAGACATGAGACTTTTCCGATGCGGCTCAAAATTTGACATTTCGCAAAAATCCAAGATGGCGAACCGTTTTGAATAACAGCAAATTTTCACCCCCTGCTGCAAAAAAATTGTGTGCGACCCTGGAGAAAATTCAACTAATTGCGACAAAAGGTCCGTTCCTTCTGTTAATATAAAGGTATTATTTATTTAAATCGGTTAAGAAATAAAAAAATTATGAACTTTTGAATATTGACTGGTGTTACTTTAAAATTGTAGTTGATATACTATTTCGCATTTTTTGCGTATGCTGCAACTTGAGATATTTGTGTTTAGTATTTTAGATTTCCAACATCTTTAAATGAATCTAGGCAAAAAACCCTCGGAAAAAACCCCCTGGAAAAGAAAACCCAGGAAAAAAAAACCTGAAAAAAGACTCTCGAGATAAAATTATTATAACTAACTCAAATCTATCCCAACTCAAGCTAGACCCACTTCACCTAACCCAAAATAATATATTTTTATTTTACCTTATTTTTAATAGATAAAAATCAATTTCTTCAGGATGGTTTTTGTCTTCGGTTTTTTTTCCGGGTTTCTTTTCGGGGGTTTCTTCGGTTTTAAATAATGGGTTATTTTCGAATCTATGAAAAAACCCCGGGAAAAAAAGCCCTCCTGGAGAAATTGATTTTTTTCTATTAAAAATAAGTTAAAATAAAAAAATATTATTTTGGGTTAAGTGGAGTGGGTCTAGCTTGAGTTGGGATAGATTTGGAAATTTAAAAGTGTGCAAGGTTTTTTAGTTACATTGGTCATTCTGGACAAAAACATTTATATTTATTATTTATTTATAATTGATAAATTTAGAGAATTCTGAAAAATACCAATTTTTGTACTCGTCCGGTTGCATGCAATAATTTTTATTTTATTTTTTTATGTATCTCTAAGAGCACCTGAAAAATGTTAAGTCTCAGGGACATAAGTAATTTTTTATGTTTGAAGATGACTAAAAAAAATTTGAACACTGAAAAAACAAAGATCTAAAATCTTTTTTTGCACTATTTTCCCTTAGGTTAACAAAAATTTAAAAAAAAAAGTAAGGCCAAAAAAATAGAAAATGATGACAAAAACTACGATATTTAGTAAAAATGCGACATTGGCAACTTTGCATTTTTGTGATCACTTCATTTGAATATTGCCTTTAACCAAAACAATTGTTTTTCAGGAACTCAAAAAAAAAAACTTTTCATGGTAAACCAAAATAACCCCTAAAATGGTTTAAAAAAAAATCAATTTACTGAATTTCAAGAAAAACTGAATAGACGGAATTTTATTTTGTATTTTGATCAAACTTTAGGTAATTTAGGGCATCGCGACGTCATCAGTAATGGTACGCTGAACTAAAAAATATATTAGAACCATTTTTACAACACCAAATCGTAAAACGTACCGTAATTACTATTTTGACTAGCTAAATTCGAATTATAATAGTAGCCATTCAAGTGAGAATATGTTGAAACAGTAGTCGGAACATAAGTGGCGTTACCCACATAGTTGTACTGACTGTAAGAACTATGAATAGGAACCTGACTTAAATTGGGTGGTGACGTTGCAACTTGGGTACTACTGGGTATGTAACCTTTGGTACTACTAGGAATTTGCATGTTCCTCATATCGTATGCGGTACTAGGCATATTATATTGATTAGTGTATTCGTTAATCTGTGTAGTACTAATATTTGGCGTCGGGTACTGACTTCTATCGCTTTCTAAAACCTGTAACAAAGAAAAAAATTAAGATTTTGAGACAAACCCTGGTAGAATATATTTTAATTAGAAATTAAAAAGCTATTTTTCAGTAATCAAGGAATACACCAGTAGATAAGGATAGATTAAATAAAAAATGTGGTGGTCTCTTAAAATAAAGACAACTCAGTTTTTCAGTAGTCATGGCCATTACTAAATTTATTTTAAAAAAATTAATTTGACAAATTAGCGGCAAGCAAAGTATTTTATACAAAGTGTAAGTTTGTAAGCGATTTTTTTTTAAAGAAAAATTTATATAGGGTGTTCCAAAAAAACGAACTTTTTTCAATGAATATACTACTAATAAGCGAGAAACTGTACAATTTAAATAATTCGAGGCATCAAAATATATAGATTTAATATGAAATTTGACATTTCCTAAAAATCCAAGATGACGAACATATTTAAAAAATAGGCATTTTGACCCTAGATATTTTTTTCTGTGCGACACTGTATTAAATCCTAAACATCGGTTACAAAGTCACATTATTTTCAAGCAAATTGATGTACCAATTCAAAAATTCGGCAAAGAAATCAAACTTATTGAGGAATAATTTTACTAAAAAATGTTTTTAATAATAAGCTTTTATAAACAAGCACTAAAAAGTTGAATATAAAATTTTAACTTTTTGATACCATAATAAAAGCGATGGGCGCTAACTAAAATTTGGGCGCTTTTTGAGGTTGGGTATCTCAATTTAGAATAAAAGTAAGCACGAAAATTGTGATAAGCGCCTTTTTATTAATATTTGTTACTCCTCTATCAAAGGTTATCTTGAAGTTGAGGCTTAATTTTATTTTCAATTTTTTATAAAAAAGCTCGTTATTAAAAAAAAATTTTTAGTTAAATTATTTTGATATTTTTAGTTATCTACCCATGCATTTCGGATAATGTATTGGATTTGGAGATATTCGATAATCGGCCATTTCAAGCGGTCGGACGGGACAAAAAAGTAACCCATTACTAAAAAAACCAACTGTGACTTCTTTACGATTAAAATTATGACTATATTTTCTAATAAATAATTTCCTAAAACCATAGGTTATGCAATAAAATAGTTTAAAACAATAAGTTGTAACCAGAACCAAAACTTAATTTTAGTAAATTCTTATTTTTATATATTTTAATTTTTTAGAAAAATGTTTGATGTTGTTAACATTTATGTTAAAAATTATTGTGAATCATGAACCAGTATAGCTTTCCTTTTGGGTTGGACGGGACAAAAAATACAATAATTGTATATTTCGGCTGTTTTACATACCAAGAAAAAGTTATAGTGTTTTATGATTTGGAGTTATTTCAAGATTTTTAAGAAAAACCAGTAGATAGATAAATTATATTTGCTTGAACTAATTTTAAACCAAATGGAACTATTGACTAAGTTCGATGCCCCCCCCCTTCGAAGCGGTGGAAGCTGTTAATCCTTTTCCCCAAAAACCCCTGAACACCAATTTTGAACTGCATCGGACTTCTTAAGAAACCCCCCCTCTCCTCATTGAAAAGTAAGAACCCATCAACCCTCTCTTATCCCCTTCCCCATCAATGTAGTTTTTACTTCTAAAATTACAAAATAATTATTAAAACATAAAATTGCGTATTCGAAGTAGCTTTCCTTCAGAAATTATAAATTTTGGAATATTTAAATATATATTTCTCCTCTTACGACGACCACCCACCACACCGGCGTATACAAAGGGGGGAGGGTAGTTACCCCCCAAGACTTAAAAATCCCATCGCAAAATACGCAAATTGAAAATGTACACATTTTGTCTATCCTAAACTTTTTGATACACGCAGGGGGTGCGTGTATCATGGGGTAAACTTCACCCCTATATTTGGAATAGGGAAAGTGGATTGAGTGATACCTTGTTTTGAAGATCTTTTGAATGTCTTTACAATGGCGTAAAAATTTCGAAAATCGATCGATTCGTTTCTGAGATATTCACTTTTACAGTTGCATTGAGCAATGCAAAAATAGTTTTTTTTACAAAATATTTTTTTGAAAATTTTATAGTTACTCATGCATTTCGGATAATGTATAATGTGTTATACCATAATAATAATAATAATGGATAATTTGTTACTTTAAACAATATCAGACGTAGTTGGATGATACTCCCCTTTACACCCTCAGCTGCCAACTTTATCATCTTTAAAAGTTCAATCGGACCAAGTTAGACCCCACTCCTCCCGATTTGAAGATGGGAAACCTGATAGCTTCATCATTTTGAACATCTTATCACAAATTCGTAATTCTCTACAAACATGTGCACCAATTTTAAACGAAATCGAAAACATGTTTAGATGCTCCCCCTTCCCGAAGAGAGATAATCTGTCAAAAATTCGTGTTCGAGACACTAAAAACCCCTATTTTGAATGAAATCGGAGTTACTCAGATGGTACAACCCCCTTCACACACCATCAAAGAGGAGGGGACCAACGTCATAATATCACTTCCTTAACCACCTCCCCCTCCAAATCTCAAAACTTCATATTCGTAGAAGCTTTCGTTAAAAAGTTATGAATTTTCAATTATATTAACCCCCCTCTCATCCCCTTAACAACCCCCCCCCCACCAACGTAGTTTTTACTTCCAAAATTAGAAAATATACTATAAACGCATACCAAATTTGAAGTTGATCGGATATGTAGAAGTTGGTCAAAATTTACTTGCAAGATTTGTGACAAACATACTAACTAACAAACATACATGTGACGTTACATAAAAGCTTGTAAAAATGTACTCGTTTGAATGGCCATGACTTTTCCAAAAATTGACCACTTTTAATAAACTTAAGACTTTTTGAGGTTTAAAAATTTATAGAACCTATGTTAAAACTGACATTTATTTAAAATCCAAGATGACGGGCCTCTTTAAAAATACTCTTTTTAAACGACGAATATTTAATAGAGTGTTGCACAGAAAAGAGAATCTAGAGATCTTGGATTTTTAAGAAATGTAAAATTTGACATTGGATCTATTAATTTTGATGCTTTGGCTTTATATATCCTTTATTTTCCAACTACTCCATTTCATTTAGTGGCGTAGAAATTGGCAAAAGTTAAGAGAGGAAATAATAAATTTTTCCCCACCTTGTATAGTTTAGTTACCTGGGCTAGCTCTTCCAAGTCGTTTATCGATTTTAACTCCATATTATCGAACGGACTCGACGTATCAGCTTCAAAGTCTGACAAATTAAACAGTTTTCTATTGTTATTTATTCTGCTAGGCTCATAGTTGGTGGTACTTAAAACTGGTGTCAAAATATTTGAATAAGTAGCGAGAGTGGGCATCAAAATTCCATTTGTTTCATAATTTTGGAAAGTTTTAGTCATTTGAATTGATGGAATGCTACCACTATTTGAATAAGGTTGGTTGTTTTCAGTATTTGGGTTGGGTTGGTTAAAATTATAACTTATCGGTTCTATAGTGATGGTATTTTCGGTTTCCAGGTTTTTGGGGCTTTCTTTATGATCTTTTGCTCGGGCTTCTTCTTCTTGATGTTTTTCTTCTTCTTCACACCTGCAAGATTTTTGATTTAGACTTTATTAGGTTATGGTTGCTTGTTGCTTTTTTTTTGTTCTGTCAAACATAACCTTTATTTCAATAAGAAAAAACAAGTTATTGTTTTAATTGTCATAATACGGGCGCTCACTGAGGGCTTCAATTTCCGCCTTTGCTACTAAGGGGCACAATGAACATTGGAACCAAATTTAATTATTCTATCATTTTGCGTTTATGACATATTCAGTGTTGATTTTTTCTGTATAACTTGGGGAATTGGGGCACTTTGCATATGTCTTTTTGCTAACAACATACCTTATAGCGCGGTTAAAAACTCGCGATTTCTATTTTTGCTGGCAGAAAACTTCTAGGGCAAAGAATTTTCGTACACAGCTAAAGTAGGCTCTGGTGCATTTTTAATGATAATTAAAATCAATCACCCCCTTCTGGATCCAGACTCGCTCCCATGTACATCATCCGTGTGTCAACATTTGACATCCTACAAAGTTCTTTTATAGCTCAATCGAGAGCCAAGAAATCTATCTACTCGTCGGTGTAAGAAAAATTTTTGTGGGACTTAGTTGAGTATTTCTTCCGCAGGTCAAAATAAAAAATTGAAAAAAAATATTGTCACTTTTTTTACATATTTTGAATAAAAAAAATTTTATGCCTTGCATATTTATACGATTCTGAGTTTAAATATTTAAAAAATATCTAAAACTTTTTGTGAATCCTATAAAACCACAATTTTAGTTCAGGCCCGCCCCATAAAGCTGAAATAATTTTTTGAAAATCGATCTTAGCCGTTTTTTAAGAAAATTTCGATTTTGGTAGTTGACTGACAATTTCAATTGTAGTTCGTAGAAATCCGCACACAGGAAAATAATTTTTATTTTATGATATTCAGCAGAAACCAACCTTTCCAAAAAGTCTGAATTATATCATAGTCATGATCAATTTTGAAGAGCGTTTATCAAAAATCATGGAACAGTGAAAATACTAAAAATTGCACCTTTTGAAAAAGACATTCATTTTTCACTCTTTTGCATATTGCAAAATTACTGAGAGGATAATTTTGTTAAAACAGCACCAAAATAATTTACATAATATTCGACACGAAGGTTGCCCTGCACGCTGTGTTCGAGTACATGGAATTTGGACGAATTTCGACATAACGACAAATTCTTGTATTGCAAAAATATTTCGGCCACCTTTTAAAAATTGTTGGAGTTGGTTCTTTAAGAGAAATTATCGGTTAATCTTGCGTGTGTCGTTATGTCGAAATTCGTCCAAATTCCATCTACTCGAACTGTGATTGAGTGATAAATTATTATTATTTTGTTTAAGTCTGAGTATTTTTTTTTAAATTATATTTGTCTTCATATACTTTACAGTGTTATATTAATCCTGAATTTGCTGTAGAAAACAATTTAAATTTTCCTGTGATCTTACGTAATTCAGCCTATCATATAAAAACTTTAATTTTACATTACAGTCATTGATTTGGCACCACTCTCGGCAGACCTGTTCCTTGCTCATTTAAAAAATAATTTTAATTTATTTTAAAAAATAACGATCTTTACAAACATATAACATATTATTACCGATTTGTTGACGATATCCTATGCTTCTGGACTGGGAGATCTTATCTGCTTCAAGAATTTTTAAATTATCTCAACTTAATCCACCCAAAAATTAAATTTACTCTAGAAAAAATATCTCAAAAATAAATTTCCTAGACCTAACAATTGGTAGGAAGAACGGTACCCACTCCTTTTCTATTTTTTGTAAACCTTTCAACACCGGAATAATATTAGACAATTGTACCTTTCATCCAACTAACCATAAAATGGCTGCATTTCATAGTTATATATACAAAGAACTAGTCATTCCCATGTCTGAATCTAATTTAAAAAAAAGAAATTAATAGAATTAAGCAGATCGCAATCACATAGAACTACTCTCATGAGCTAATTGACAAACTACTGCAGACAAGAAAACTAAAAAATTGTTACAACCAAATTTTACCCCCCTCCTCCCCTGCCACTTACTCTCCAACCTCCAAATAGCAACCACCCATATCAGAATCCATTAACGACCTACTACTGCACCCTTACCTTTAATGGCACCAGCTCATACAAAATAGCAAACATTTTTAAAAACAAAGGGTTAAAAGTAGCTTTCCTTTCAAAAGATACACTTGGCAACATGGTTTTAAATAACAAAGATAAATTGGACAAACTTTAGGGCAAAAGAGTCTACATGTTAACATGTAATACTTGTCAGTCCGCTTATTTGGGTAGGAACATAACAAACTTTAACAGTAGATTTCAGGAACATTTTATGTGCCAAAATTTTGCCGCTCATATTCTGGAAACGGACAACAGAGTTTTACTGACCAATATAGATATATTTTGAGCAATTTTGTAAAATTAATCTCTTAACATTTTTTAATAAATTTAAAATAATTTTTAAAGACGTCTGCATTTGCATACCTGTAAATAAAATATAATTTGTAAGATTTGTCATTGGTTGGTCAATCCTTAAATAAATAAAAAAAAATCTACTATAAGGTACTACCCAGAAGTAGGTAGGCATAATTAATGTTTAACAATATTCATACAGGATAGCGTTGCGCACCACTTAACCAAACAAAATAATATAAACGATGACAAGAAGAATTACACGTCTTTCGTAATTTTTTCTAAAATAAAAAATCCTTTGTTAAAGTTGAATTTTAAAAATAGTATAACCATACTCCAAAATATTAATTTGCCTTACTTCCAAAGACGAACATGCATTCGATAAACGCCCTACAATGGACTAAATGCTGTTGATTTTTATAAGGTAAAGCTCTGGCCAATGACAGATTATAAATAAATTTACTAATTTTTTTATATATTTTTGAGTATCTTTTTAAAAATTGTTATGTTATATATGTTTATTTCTAGGTTTTTCACAATCGACAGAGTTCGCCTGTTAAAATATTTTTCCATCCCTTTGTATTGATTATTTTTTTATATTTTCGTAATTTTTTCCTAAAATTCTCCCTTTTTAGGTAAAAGCGGTCTACTGTTGAAATAAATACTGTGGGAAAAAGACCCCAGAAGCAATTTTGTCGTTTCAGTCCCCTAAAAGTTCCTGGTTGTTTAGTGTCATCCTTATATTATTCTTAACGGCGCAAGAACAATCCAGAGATAATATAAATTTGTCAATCGATTTCAATACGTCATCTACCACTCATTATCTATCTCTGGTTTCTTTACTGTATTCTCCTGTTCACAGATTGCGCCGCGAATCATTGGGGATTAGGGTCACTGGATCCTAAAACCTGCGGCTGGGACCGCAGGTCTCAGGATCCAGTGACCCTATGGGGGATTGTTTATTTATCACCTAGGTGATCGAATTGAGAGCAGTGACAACTAGTCAAATGGCCATACACACAGACCACTTAAGGGTTCTAAAAAGTAGCTTTTCACCAAAGGAAAAATTATTAAATAAAACACAAAAACCAGGCCGACGAACTCCAAAACAAAACGACAAAACTAAGGTTATGAAGAATGTCAGGCAGACACACTGACATTGGTTAGTTGCAAATACAGTGAGTCGACCAATTTCGATGTTTGCATGGCATAAATTTTTTTTCCTGGTAAGGGGTGTTACCTAGGTATATATGCTAGATCTCTCTTAGCCGAATACATTTAGGAAAGGAGAACACTAGAAACTATGCCTAGGGTAAGCTCACAAAAAAAAGACGTGGGTGGTTAATTTTGATGGTGGCGGTATCTATAATATAACCATTTAAGTACTTTTTGATGCTAGGCATACAACTAATATTGATAGGTAACCAGTATAGTATACTCAATTTGTTTTTTATTAGAGGAAGAGGATTACAAAGCTTATTAATACAATCTAGAGAGTTTTTGAAATTAGGTGTCCATTATTAGGAAAATTACAAATATTTCCAATTTAGTTTTACAGGTCTCTATAAAGGGTATTTCTGACTGTTTCTGACGTAATATGGGCGCGCCATGGGCGCGCCAATTTTGAAACACCACAAAAGCTAAAACAGTTTTTTTCAAAAAATAAACAAAATTTTAAAAAAGTACCAAGATTTGATGGAAAAACATAGTCCAATAAACAATTTAGGCAAAATTTCAGGCCATTTGGAAGTCCCGTTTCTGAGAAACATGCGGAAAAAGAATTGCCTAATAAACGGACCCAACAGCGTTGCCGGTTTAACGATGTAATTGGGCCGTTAACGGTTTTTCCATCAAATCTTGGTACTTTTTTAAAATTTTGTTTATTTTTTGAAAAAAACTGTTTTAGCTTTTGTGGTGTTTCAAAATTGGTGCGCCCATATTACGTCAGAAACAGGCAGAAATACCCTTTATAGAGACCTGTAAAACTAAATTGGAAATATTTGTAATTTTCCAAATAATGGACACCTAATTTCAAAAACTCTCTAGATTGTATTAATAAGCTTTGTAATCCTCTTCCTCTAATAAAAAACAAATTGAGTATTATTTTCCTCTAAAGCTAAAACATGCGGAAATGTAAAAACATGGACTATACTGGTTACCTATCAATATTAGTTATATGCCTAGCATCAAAAAGTTCTTAAATGGTTATATTATAGATACCGCCACCATCAAAATTAACCACCCACGTCTTTTTTTGTGAGCTTACCCTAGGCATAGTTTCTAGTGTTCTCCTTTCCTAAATGTATTCGGCTAAGAGAGATCTAGCATATATACCTAGGTAACACCCCTTACCAGGAAAAAAAATTTATGCCATGCAAACATCGAAATTGGTCGACTCACTGTATTTGCAACTAACCAATGTCAGTGTGTCTGCCTGACATTCTTCATAACCTTAGTTTTGTCGTTTTGTTTTGGAGTTCGTCGGCCTGGTTTTTGTGTTTTATTTAATAATTTTTCCTTTGGTGAAAAGCTACTTTTTAGAACCCTTAAGTGGTCTGTGTGTATGGCAATTTGACTAGTTGTCACTGCTCTCAATTCGATCACCTAGGTGATAAATAAACAATCCCCCATAGGGTCACTGGATCGTGAGACCTGCGGTCCCAGCCGCAGGTTTTAGGATCCAGTGACCCTAATCCCCAATGATTCGCGGCGCAATCTATGAACAGGAGAATACAGTAAAGAAACCAGAGATAGATAATGAGTGGTAGATGACGTATTGAAATCGATTGACAAATTTATATTATCTCTGGATTGTTCTTGCGCCGTTAAGCACCAATAATAGTTTATATCAATCAAGTGTAGTAAATAACCATTTAAAAGAAAATGCCCCATCTATGACCAAGTTTATGAACATCGCAAATTTTACTAAATAAGGCATTTCCTTACTCCAGTAAAAACATAAAAATAACCGCTGTGTCATAATTATGATATCTACAGGATGACAAATGTATGGTTTCAGTATTTTTCTGAAAAAACTTTTCAGTCAGCTTTAATAATTAAACTACATTTAAAATATGACATAAAAAGTTAATATCAAAATAACAAAACCATCTTTAAGAAAAAAACTTGTCTACAAAAATAATAACGTTTTAGCTAGATTATGTATTGCAAAGCAACGGACCAAGGTGTAACTTTTTTTTATCCCGCTAAAGCATAAAACAGATGGATTACACATTATTAAAGAAGGCAGTGACTTTGGCAATGGGAACAAAAATCAAAGTGCTCCATGGATGCGTTTACCCATAATCCTTTTTTTTGTTTGACAAAAACAGAAGAAAAATGCGCGGGTTGTGGTGAAAAAATTAAATTTGGAAAATCAAAACCAAAATTATTTAAAATAACTTTACGGATAGAAAAATTACTACAGGCCTTTTCAAATCCAAACTTTAATATAAATAATATAAAACTTCCTACATCTATATCTGAAAGGCGCTATATGATCGTGAAAATAATGTTTTTATTTGCCAATTGCTGCTGATGCCAGATTTTGAAGCAATGAATGTGACTAGGAATACAAGATTTTTAACGGATCAAGACTGTGAATGTGATGTGTGCCAAACTGCAAGATATAAAGGACATAAAAATATAATAAGACGAGGAGAACATTTCAAGATTCTCGCTATAAAAAAAACGCAAAAGACAATGTTTTATTATATAAGCATTTGTGCACAACAGTCATTTTTCTCTCTCTAACTCAACTTTACAATCTTCTAAAGGAATAATGAACCAGCAAATTTTAAAAAAACCCTTACCCTCCATCGGCTATAACTTTCACTTGATAGCTTCCAGTCATATTTCTTTCACTTTTTACTTTTTCTAATAGCTCTTCCGCATTGGCCCAAATAATCGGTCATTGGCTTTACCACTGTTCCCTCCATATGATGACTGGAATCTTGTATTCCCAGTAACATTAATTGCTTAAAAATCTGGCATCGGTGGCAATTGGCGAATAAAAACATTATTTTCCCGATCATATACATCATACATAGAGATGTAGGAAATTTTATATTATTTGTGTTAAAGTTTGGATCTGAAAAGGCTTGTAGTAATGTTTCTAACCGTAAAGTATTTTTAAATAATTCTGGTTTTGATTTTCCAAATTTAAATTTTTTCACCACAACCTGCGCAAACTTTTCTTCTGTTTTCATTATGATTGGTTATATGTTGGTTTGGCTTTTATTTTTACTTAAAACTTTTACAACAAACTTTATAAATTAAACAACGTACCTACTGAAAATTCTCAAAACAAAAGAACACTTGCGTATCCTTAAACTACTTAAAAAAATATATTATGTAAACAGTTTAATAATTTTTAAGCCTTAAAATGATCAGGTGGAATTTTAAAATATCTTGTTTTAGGATCATGGAAGGGTCCTTAATCATAATCTGCAATCAGATTTTGGTACCATTTTTTTTGCAACCTATAGTTCGTTCAGGATGCCTGTAATCTACAACTCTGCCTCACAAACTCTGAAAAAGTATAAAATTTTTCATTTAAATTTTACGTGCTCCTCGGCTAATTTTGATTAAGTGCTGACTGCTTCGGTTCCGATAACAACAATTGTGACTGTTTTTGCATAACTGGGGGGCAATTACAGTGGGCTATCGTTATGAGATAACAATCGCTATCGCCATTATTTTTACTGTTACGGCAACATCGCTTATTATTAATTAAAAAGAAGGCTTGAATGGCACGCAATCCGCAATACTTTCCCAAAACAACTGTCAAATGCCGACAGTCAGTCAAGTTTATTTACCTTTTTTATAACTTGCGGCGAAATTTCTGGAAAATAATCATTTTCATGAACTTTTTGCACGCAATATAGACTAAAGATCTGATCACAATGTGATGGTGGACGACCGTTATCAATTTTTGATTGAATTTTGTCTGGAAATGCCACGTTCTTTGTGAAGAAAAACCCACATGGGCCTTGTGTGGAAGTGCCGCCAGATTTTTTGTTTGGGTAAGTACTTATACTTACTTTATTTTATGTTCTATTCTGTTCTTTTTGGTGCTTAAAGAACACTACTTACATAATGGAACCAAAAAGATATAGTAGGTCAGTTTTAAGTTGTTTATACATTTTGAAAAGACGTGAGCCAGTGGTCAGAAAACCGAAAAATAATTTTACAAAATATTCAAACATAAGAAAAAAAAGTTGGAAATTAGTCAAGAATGCAGGATTTGTTTGGTTATTACACTGACTTTTTATTGAAAAAAATCTGACATCAACTAATATCTAGCTATATAATGAGAAAAAATCAAATATAATTTATTTGGACACTGACATTTGCTCGCCTATTTATCATGCATTGCATTTATGCTTGTATTTTTTGTGGTTATCGCCAAATTACTAAATATTATGCCTTGTATAAATGATAGTACTTAGCACAGAACGCATTGAGTACCTAGTTGAAGAGAGGCGGCTGATTCTGAATTGCTAGCAGTGAATTCAAAATGATAGAAAGATTGTTTCTGATGTCTTCACTGGAATTAATATCACATGCGATCATTTAAAAGCGTTTAGACTGGGAAAAAACATATCTCAAGGACCCAGGCCCCTAAAAGTCATTTTATTTGATAGCTCCCTTCTCTGGTTCTTAAAAACCGTAGGCTACTCACCAACAATTCTATTCAAATTAGAGCTGATTTAACAGTCTTACAACGTAACCAACTTAGAGATGCCCGTGAAGAGCTTGGATCTCGCTCTAAAAATGAACCAAATCTGCATATACAATATATTAAAGGCATGCCAAAGTTTGTTGAACAGAGAAACAAGACCAAACCAAACCCAAAAAACTAAAGATTTATTACCACAATGCAGGTGGGACTCGTACTAAAATAAATCTACGGAATTCTGTCAACTGTTGTGTTTATGATGTTATTATTTTGGTTGAATCCTGGCTTAATGAAGATTACTCAGATTCTGAATTAGGGTTTAAAGATTTTAATGTTTTTCGTCAGGATAGGAGTAAGCTAAAAACTGGTAAAGCCAGAGGTGGTGGAACACTTATAGCCATTCGTAAAAATATAATGGCAAATCTGCTACAAAAGAATGACTCTACTTTGGAGCATCTTTTTGTGTGTGCTTCATATGGCCCAAAACAAATAATTTTTGGTGCAGTATACATTCCACCTGCTTCGGTCACTTCAGTCTATGATGAGTTTTCTAATCTGGCGGTTGATTTGTTGGGTGAATACATTAATTATGATTTTGTGATTTGTGGTGATTTTAACCTTCCCAGTGCTATCTGGCTTAACAGTGATAATGGGTTCTGTGTAGAAAGTGAGTCTTCTATTGCATCCGCTAATTTATTGTGCACATGTTTTAATTATTTTAATCTAAAACAGGTAAATTTTTTACCAAATGCCTTTAGAGATTTTTTGGACCTGGTTTTCTCAAGTATATCAGACGAAAAAGTCTCTTATGCCTTGGAAAATCTATCCAATGTTACTCAGCGCCATCCTTAGTTGTAGTAGTAATGTAGTTCTTAAGTATGATGTTTATTACTACGATTTTAAAAACTGTGATTTTGTTGCATTTAACAACTATTTAGCTAGTGTATCTTGGGCCCATGTACTTGATTCTAGTGATGTTAATAAATGTTTGGAATATTTTTATGACATTTTGTACTCTGCCGTTGAGTTATTTGTTCCAGTAAAATATTTTAAATCCACAAATTTTCCATCTTGGTTTAGCCGTGAACAACAACAGTTGATTATTGAAAAGAAAATTACTAACTCCAAATATAAATGTTCAAAAAATTTTAATGATTACATTGTTTTTTCACAATTAAGAGATAAATGCAAGATCCTGCATAATGAATGTCATAATCAATATATCTCAAAGGTTAATAATGATGTAATGCAAGTGTATTCTGGAAACACATAAATAACCTGAGAAAATCGAGTACATATCCTAGTAGTATGTATTTGGGGAATGAGGTGGCAGAGAGTTGTCAGCAAATTGTCAATTTATTTGCAAAACAATTTGTGTCAACATACACAAACAATGAGGGTGAGGTCCCTAACTGTAGTTTTCACAACAATCTGGATTTGCACTGTGTTGAGCTCTCTCTGACTGAGATTTTTGAGGGCATTACCAATCTTAAAACTAAATTTTCCCATGGACCTGATGGCATTCCATCTGTATTGCTGAAAAACTGTGTCTGTACTTTGAGTAAACCCCTGCATTTTTTATTTAATTTAGCCTTATCAACCGGAGTTTTCCCTGATTATTGGACAGTAAGCTTTTTAACACCAATACATAAAAACGGGGATAGATGTGATATGAGTAACTACCGAGGTATTAGTATTCAGTCAGTATTCATTTTTCCTGGCACTGTAAAAAAATTCTAGGTGACAATCAGCATGGGTTTGCTTGTGGTAGGTCGACAGTTACCAATCTTCTCACCTACCAGACGGATCTGTTGAGTGCCTTTGAGGGGTCTAAGCAGGTGGACAGTGTCTACACTGACTTCTCAAAGGCGTTTGACAGAGTGAGTCATAGGCATATGGTTAGTAAACTTGGGGCTATGGGATTGGGTGAGACTCTAGTAAATTTTTCCCACAGTCTTTTAACTGGCAGGACTCAGTTGGTTCGGGTCGGCAATTATGTCTCTGGTGAAATTGAGGTACTGTCTGGTGTTCCACAAGGATCGCATATTGGCCCTGTATTTTTTAATTTATTCATTAGAGGTCTTAGTGATGTATTGTGGACTCGTCCCACTTGGCATTTGCCGACGATTTCAAACTTTATAGAATTATTGAGTCTTACCTAGATACCCTTATGCTGCAAAGAGATCTTGACAATGTTAGTTTATGGTGTGTTGGTAATGGTCTCGAGTTAAATGTAAAAAAATGTATGTGTATATCTTTTGGTAGATTGAACAACTTGATAGAAAGTCAATATTCTATAAATGAAACCACTTTAAAAAGAGTAAAAACTGTTAGGGACCTGGGTGTTCTATTTGATAGTAAACTGACCTTCTTGCCTCATATTGATGACATTATAAACAGGAGTATGCGAAACCTTGGTTTTGTCACTCGTAATACTGATCAATTGTCACCTGATTGTTTAAAAATGCTTTATTGTTCTCTAGTTCGTTCGTTGTTGGAGTATGCCTCGGTCATATGGTCTCTGTACTATGCATGTAACATAAATAAATTGGAATCTGTTCAAAAAAGGTTTCTGAGAACTTTGGCATTTAAAGCTAATATCAATATTGTAAACAACTTCGAAATAGACTATACTATAATCACCAATATTTTTAATATTGATAGCTTGGAGAACAGAAGGATTTGTGCTGATGCCTTAACCTTCTATAAGATCCTTAATGGGGTATACTTTTGCCCTTCTGTTCTTCAGTCAATTGAATTTAATACCATTCAAAGAAGAAATCAATCCCCAATGTTTCGCATCCCTTTCCATCGTAGCAATTATGGTTATTTCTTCCCCCCTCACACGCACTTTAAGATTCTATAATAATCATGAGCTTGACCCATTCTCTGGCAATCCTCGTACTAAAATAAGGAAGATACTACAAGACTGATTTCATTTTTGTGATAAAAATGTTGTGATTTTTGTGAGCTTTTGTTGTGCATTATTTCGTTGTTAATTATCGGTACTAGTTCTATTAATTTGTTATTTTAGTTACCTAGTAGCAATTTAATGTCTGCATCTTGTTAATTTTTAATTTAAAATTCTATTATAAAATATTTTGTAAAGTGGCTCTGCCGTTGAAATATATAAAAATAAAAAAAAATAAAAAAAATTTGCATCCCTTCTCATACTGTCCCCTCTTCTTCAATGATTGTCTTTTGCACAGGATAGTAGATCTTTTAAACTCCCTCCCTCTGTCCGCTATCGCCATTTAAATGGATAAATGACAGACAAGAATCATGCACCTATTTTTCGTACATTCAAATTGATTTTGCTAAAACAAATTCTGATGTACACATTTTCTTTTTTTAAGGTTTGCAAAGTTTTAATGTAATGTAATGTACTGTTCTTTTTTTAGGTCAACTGTTGAAAATCTACAAGAGCAGAACCCATGCTGTAGTGCTAATAAGAGAAAATAAATTATGAAGCTTGGGACTGAACACTTACCGTAGCTGCTCAATTGATAAATTATCCATAGAAATCAATTTTGGTAAGTTTTCAATTCCAACACATTTTAAATTTGTAGGTACACCTATTGTCAAGTAATGCAAACTATCCTAAGATTTTGTCTCATACAGTCAAGTATTATCGAGTTTTCGTACACCTATTGGAGGTGATGGCCTCTCGATTTTAGATTCTGAGTTTTAAAAATGTGTACTTAAATCTCTGATTAATAATAAATCATGTTTAAAAAGTAAACAAAAACTTCTAGTAAATTTTACCATCAGTACCTACAGATACTGCATTGGGTCATTACTTTTTAAATCGACCAATTTGGGATTAATTTGTTTCTCAATATTTTTAAAAATTGATAATTTTTAACACTTTTATACTATAACTTACATGTATAGATTTTTTTTTTTTCTCTGTTTGTAAATATGGACTTACTTGCTTATCATTTAAAATTGTGGTTTCAATAAAGCCAATCTGCAATTACATACAGAATAGCTAGCTAATAGTAGCTTTCAAAAGACCCTGTTTAATTGATCTAATTTTTTTAAATATATTTTTTAGGGAAAAGAAAAAATTTTGTGTAAATATAATTTTAGACCAATTTTCTCACCTTTGTCAGAATCAAAATGCAAAAACTTTTAACTTTTCAAGCTTTCTACTGTTGATCAAATTCCTGTCTTAAAAACTCTTTTAGTTTTTATCTACTGTTTTACAAAGTTTACTAGTTCTTATCAGTAAATTATTTAACCCATCATTACACAAAATTAGTAAAGTTAAAAAAATTTAATGTGCAAAATGTGGCAAATAATTTAATAATAATAAAATGTAATTTTACTCGGAAGTCATTTTATTGGGATAATTTCAGATAATTTCGTTTTTTTAACCGGTATCAGAGAGTCTTTACCTCGACTCCCCCTTCCTTTGGGACGCCACTGGGTAACCATATATACCTATTTAACAAATCTTATGCATTTTTGTTAGATACCGTTTACAAAAATTGGATTATTTAATTCACGTTACATTTTTTATGCATACATTTTATGGGTATCAGTAATAAAAAGAATAAGTAAAATTGATAATACAGTACCTACAGATACTGCATTGGGTCATTACTTTTTAAATCGACCAATTTGGGATTAATTTGTTTCTCAATATTTTTAAAAATTGATAATTTTTAACACTTTTATACTATAACTTACATGTATAGATTTTTTTTTTTTCTCTGTTTGTAAATATGGACTTACTTGCTTATCATTTAAAATTGTGGTTTCAATAAAGCCAATCTGCAATTACATACAGAATAGCTAGCTAATAGTAGCTTTCAAAAGACCCTGTTTAATTGATCTAATTTTTTTAAATATATTTTTTAGGGAAAAGAAAAAATTTTGTGTAAATATAATTTTAGACCAATTTTCTCACCTTTGTCAGAATCAAAATGCAAAAACTTTTAACTTTTCAAGCTTTCTACTGTTGATCAAATTCCTGTCTTAAAAACTCTTTTAGTTTTTATCTACTGTTTTACAAAGTTTACTAGTTCTTATCAGTAAATTATTTAACCCATCATTACACAAAATTAGTAAAGTTAAAAAAATTTAATGTGCAAAATGTGGCAAATAATTTAATAATAATAAAATGTAATTTTACTCGGAAGTCATTTTATTGGGATAATTTCAGATAATTTCGTTTTTTTAACCGGTATCAGAGAGTCTTTACCTCGACTCCCCCTTCCTTTGGGACGCCACTGGGTAACCATATATACCTATTTAACAAATCTTATGCATTTTTGTTAGATACCGTTTACAAAAATTGGATTATTTAATTCACGTTACATTTTTTATGCATACATTTTATGGATATCAGTAATAAAAAGAATAAGTAAAATTGATAATACAGTACCTAAAATGTGTTATAAAAATCTAAACTTTTTACATGAAAAAGTTAGCTCACTTTTTTCCTCGTATTGAAAGGTCAATAACTCAATAACTGAAAGTCTCAAATACAGAAATTTAATCATCAGTGGAGCATGAAAGAATAACAATATATGACAAGTTTTATTCATTTTGATGCAGGCCTAGGCGAAAAGATTAACTTTAAATTTGGCACAAAATTGGAAAAATATTGCGAAAACACAAAAAAAAATAGCACATGGTATTGCTATTGTCTGAAGTATTAATTTAAGTGAGCTAACTGGTTAGCTGCTTAGGCTATAGATTTGCATACATCACACCTATAATAAATTACTTTAAATTTAATTTCAGATCAATGATTTCTCATAATTATTAAGATGTATGATGAAGACATTTAAGCAGGCAGCACCCCACCCCACCTACGCAACTAAACATTTTAGCAAAATACGGCAAAATCATATGAAGGACAAAAAACATATGGTAAGCTTCACATTAAAAAGAAAACATTTTAAAATCCAAAAATTCATCAGTAAAATTAAAAAATTTGGCTAATTTTTGGAAGATGTTGTCGTTTCAACCAAATATAAATTTCCACTTCTTTATTGCTGTAATTTAAGTTTTTGTTTTCAATTATTTTTATTAGCCAACCAAACATAAATATTTCAAATTTCATAAGTGAAATCCAAGGTGGAATAAAGTTTTAAGGTAACTTTGTATGTCCACAGGATATTTAAAAAAAAAACATTAAATAAGAATTGAATATCTTGGGGTAACTAGGGGATAAGCCACGCTTATTTCGTTAATTTACAAGAAAAATTCAAGAGTCCTTTTCCACTTGGATCCCAACTTGTTAGATTTTCTGAACTTGTTCCCTTTGTTTCCCCAAGGTTTTTAATTATTATTCACTATCTTGACAGTTTTTTTGATCGACAGTTAACATTATTTTTTCTAAATAATATATACAGGGCCAAATTCATATTGTTTTTTTTTTAACGGGCAAGTTTTTTTACGACCTTAGCCAGAAAGTTGTTTTATCCTCTCCCTTAATTTATAAATAAAGTGCGTTGGACCAAATTCACACAAGCATTGACCATCACTTAAGTTTCTAGTTTACCTTAAATATTAAGATGTGGGGTAAACAAAAGCTAGTCAATAATAAAATTTTCAAAGTAGAATGTGATGTAAAACTTAGTCCGTACTTTTCTAAAAGAATCTAAATTGGCAGACAGCAATAAAACTAGTGGCCAAAAAATTGGTGAGAGATAGTCGATGTAAGTCTAATAAGTCGGATTATACTCTTGTTCAAAGGGTGATTAAAAGTTACTATTGGTGTAATTGATTGATTTTACAAACCAAACCTGAAAGCCTTCAATCTTAAGTAGTCAGTTCACTAGCTTACATTTTGAAATACATCTTATTTTTTGTTTCGGGTTAGCAGTGCCCAAGCTGATGAAAGAAAAGATGCAATCCACCAATTATTGAAATATTATAAAACAATTTTTAATTCTAAGTAAAATTTAAACCAATAAGTAAAACAAATCAGTTTTCTATCCCAAATTTAATTATTTTTTAATAGCAATGTCAAGAGTGATAAAATCAAGTCAAATCAATTTTTTCTATGTAACATAATAAATTGGTAATATTAAATTAAACACTAGTATAAAGTATAAAGCTAGCCAAAAAATTAAATTTACCTAACTGCATTGTAAAAAACTCAACTTCATGTCAGTCAGTAAACCTTTAAAGTTAATTTAAAAATGCAGCATACATTTTAGGCCCTTTATTTGAAGTACTAAGTAGGTTTCTTAAATTATATTACTCAGCTTTACATTCATAAAGATTGATTTAAAGTATGGTATTTTCAAGGGTATTATTTATAAAAATAGGTTTCTGAGGTAAGCATTTATTTGATTATTTAGAATCTATAACTTTGAGTTATTAGTTTTTCTGGTAGCCGCAAAAATAAGTTGACCAAGCAAGTATTAAAAAGGTATTAAAAATTAAAATAATTTGCTTATTGAGCCAACTGCTATATAAATATCATGCTGTGCTATGTGTGTGTGGGAAGAAATATCATTTAGGTAATTTAAAAATGGATGTAAAATAATGAAGAAATATAATTTAGGTAAATATTAAATCACATCTGTCCAATTTTTTAAAACATCTTCATCAATTCTTTTTTATAGCAACCAGAGCTGGAAATAACTTAATACTGTACTTAACTTACCCCACCAAACCAATCTAAAGGCTCTTGAAAAAAAACTCTGCCTTATTTTAAAAAGTTTGCAATAACTTAAATTAATATGTTTAAAATAAAGTGGTTTTGCAGGTGTGGCGGTGAGCAGTAACTGACCCACTCTTTTTCGATGACTCCCCCAAAAAATCTGCGAATTTTCACGAAAAAGTTCTAAAATCGTAGTTACAATAGGTCCAATGTTCTATAACTATCACTTAAGTGACATTTAAATTTTTTGATTTAAACAAATGTGGCCTAACAGAATTAAATAATCAAATTTTACTTCTGTACTATATTTTACACAACTTTTTAATTCATTAAAAGTTATCTTATTATTTTTTTTTAATGGGCGAACGACTAACATTTAGCATACATGTAAGTATATTGCATCAGTTTCTTCTGAAAGTTAGTTTCAGTATGTTTCATCTAGTGCCTTGGAAGATTGGTCTATGTCTTACTTGAATCCATCCATACTTAATTTGTGGCCCGAGTTGTGGTACTTGATCGGAGACTTCATTATATCTAAAAAGAAGTATACATTTTAAGTTTTATCGAAATTGTACTTATCCAAAATCTGATCACAGCTTTAAGTAGTTATTTTTTCTTTGGTCAACTGCAAGAATCTAAGTCAGTAGTTTTTATTTTAAATAAACTATCTTAGTAGAACTCAAAGGATGTATATGGACTCAATGGCCCTCGCTAATGCGTCCATGCATTTTTTGGTCCCTACACGGATGCAAAGAATATATATGTCATATATGCTCACTTGTTAACTTTAAGTCCAAAATTGGTAAAGTATGTTGCATAAACTGAGCTTTAATTTCTTTCAAAAAAAATTTGATCCACCTTTTACTGTATAATTTTTTCTAGGCTCATCTTACGAGTATGTTCACTAATTACTAATACCTAATTTATCGGTGATAAACATACACATCAAAAACACAAAGAACATGCCTTTTTATTTTTTCTGCATCTGTCATTATTTGTTTTGTTAGACCTATGTTCTGGAAGGTCTTGGGCAATTTAAAGCATTTTTTAGCTAACAGAATAGTGAAACCGGTTTTTTGTTTTAATAAAGATATTTTATGTATTAAAAACAAACAATCACCTTAACGTATCACATTCTCGCACACCCTGACTTTAATTTAAGTAGGTAATAAATTTCATCAAACTTAACTGGTTGGGTCATGCTTATCTATATTCTGCCATAAGGGCTTGCAATTCCTTTTACAGAAGAGTATAAAATATAAACCCACCTTAAAATAGCAGTCTCATAAATAGCTAGTCGAGAAGGTATGATGTACAAGTTTGGGATGAGAAGTAAAACAAATATTTCCCCATAACAAAAGCTAGTTTTACTTACTGTGCTGCTCTTTGTGCGCTCCAAATATGGTGTGAACTTATTTTCGTCTTCCATTCGGTTGGTTAGAGAACAATATCACAGGAGAAACTAGACAGCAGGAATTATAAAAACTATTTTCTTTCCCGATGTCTGCAACCATCGCAGAAGAAATCATGTAAATTTTTTCCTCGATCATTGTATCACCATTATTAGTCAAAAGTTATATTTTTGCGCGAGTTTAGTTGTCAAAGTTGAATTGACACGGCCGCGGCCATTGTGAAGCAAAAAAACAAACCGCGGTGTTGCCGCGATAACGAATTCGCTACGTAACGATATCGGTATGAGCCACTGGAATAGCCCCCCAGTAATTATATAAACTAACATCTGGCTAAGTTTAAAAATTTTCAAGTCATCATTGAACTAATATTTTTTTTGATATGTTTAGAGCGATGCTAACGTCACGCGAACCATTATAATGCAATCTCAGGAATTTTTTAAGTCATAATTTCTTATATTTTTTTTTAGTAAATTTGTTAAATGAAAGAGCCAAGGTCCAATACTTTGTTTATGAGGCCAATTATGCAGCTTTAGATTTTAAAAAATTCTTATTTAATTACTGGAAGCAGTAAATACAAGCAGAAAGTGTCGTTGGAAATGTAATTTTATCTAGTATAATATCCAGTAAAAATCGGGGCCTTTTTTCTATATGTCAGTAACTGTTCGTGAATGATATTAATTTGAATTTTGCGCCCATTTTATTCATTTCAATTTTTGAGCAATTGGCAATACTGATTTTTAATCGCGCATGCTCTCACGATCGGCTTTTGACAAGGACGTGCGCAATTTTCACTTCTTTGAAAAAAACCGGCATGCTAACTACGGCGCGGTAAGAAAAGGCGATTTTCTACACATCCAGAGGCAGAGACAGAGAATGGCCAGCCAATAATCCTGCAAGACATCGACAGAAAGATTGGTAAGTCGTTCGTGAGATCGTTTGTCAATATTTTCCAAATTTGCTAATTTTCAAGTGATACCTTTTTTTTTCTTGTGCCAAATTTCTCTTATTTAATGCAAACATGAGCAGTAACAGTGGCGTATCAAAGAGTTTTGGTACATTTTGAAATTTTCTAGTTAAGAAAAACGGACTTCGCCACTTGAAAAAATTAATTTTTTGATATAATTTAGGTCATTACTCTTAGATGAATCCTGTCAAGTTTGGTACTTGTAGGTTGAGAAATCTTGATGAAAATGCTAAAAAGGAATATGCAAGAAATTGTTCAAACTGGCATCAATTTTGCTTGGGTTTTTTCAATTTTTCTGGTAGAAGGAGTGGTTTAAGCTACACTATCATTAGAGGATTAAATTGGCAACATTTTTCAAATTTGTCACCTTTGACAGTCTGTCACCGTTTAGGAGTTATCCAAGAAAAACACTTTTTCGGAGGTTAGAAATGACAGTTTCCTAGGGGGTAGGAATAGGGACTTTTAGTATGTTAAACGGTGGACCTTCCTAATCTTGTTAATGAAAAAAATATTGGGTTATAATTTTTTCCTCTATTCAAAAAATTTACATCTAAATTGCCTATCCTATGAGGATACCAATTATTTTGACATCTTTGCCATGCCCTTAGCGCCAGGGTTCCCGGCGCCCGGGGTGCTGACTCTGGAGTCTCTTTATATGATTGCAGTGTAGTCCATCCTAAAAATATCAGTAGGTGTCCAAAACTCATCTATTTCTTGTAGTGTTTGTTCCCTAAAATAATCTGGTAATAAACCTCTACTTAATTTGTAAATAAAAACCTAAGTTGTGGTGGTAAAGTACAAAAGTTGTTTCATTGTCAATAATTTCAAAATTTTTCTCATAACTCGTATTAGTATATATCTATTTCCTCCACGATACATTGCCTCTTAATACATACATATAGAGGAATACGTAAGCGGGATTTACACGGGTCGATTTCTGGCCGTGCGGCCAGCTTGAAGAATTGCTTCCTCACTATATTAATTCCAGTACGTAAAAAAATACCTGTTCTGTTCAACATTTTTAACGAATGATCAATTTCTTGCGATTTTAGTCGCCTTGTGTAAATGAAGTAGCGATGCAACTAGCCGCACGGCAAGTCGAGGCGACTTGCCGCACGGCCAAAATCGACCCGTGTAAATCCCGGTGCTATTACACGGGTCGATTTCCGCCATGCGGCTGGTTGCTTCGATAGCCCATTTACACAGTTGACTGAAATCGCAAGCATCAGTCATTTTTTTTTTTTAATGTTGAGCAGAACAGGGGCCCCAATATCTTATTCGGTGAAAATTAACCCTTTCTTCGTAAAATTTTTGTGAAAATTTGATACGTATACGACTGAAATTCGAGTGATTCAAGAATTGGGCCCCTGTTGTGATGCGTGCCTATGAGATCGCCAGAGAAAATGAGACATTTACACGGCCGATTTTAGTTACCAGTCGACTGCGGCTATGATCGCGCGCGACAAAATTCGGACGGTACCTTACTTTGGCGCTTGCGATTTTACTCACCTGCTGCGCAGTCGATTTACTATTTACAAGGTCGATTTTCGCCGACCGGCCTAGTCGTGCGTGTAAACTCCGCATTAAATAGCACTTCTTAATAATTTACATAATGTTTTGACATTAAATATACCACAATAAGCCGCGGTGAAACGACCCATCCCCTCCCCCTGAACTACCAGTCTGTTCTCCAGGTCTTTGTTCTTTTTGCAATAAGTATCCGTTCTGCGTTTCCGGGACATTCTGAGCATCGGGGAAATGAGACTGCCGACCAGCTGGCGCGTGAAGCGACCTCTGCCGTCTTTATTGGCTTCGAACCAGCCCTTGGAATAGCACACCAATACTGGAGAGAATTGCCGGGACTGGCACATTCCAAAAAGTTGATTACAGAACCCTGCAGGAAGAGGGCCGGGAAACTCATTGAGCTTACCAAGCAGGACATCCGGACAATGGTTGATCTATACACCGGACACTGCAGGCTGAAAAAACCATTACACAGAATGGGTCTAAGTGAGGACACCGAATGTAGGCTCTGTATGGAGTATGATGAGACGGCCAGACATGTGCTGTGTGAATGTCCGGCCATTGCACGTCAGCGTCAATGTATCTTCGGTAAACCACAGATCGACGGACTGGATCTGAATGATGCTTCACCAAAGCAAGTTGCGAGCCTCTTTAAGGGGCTGAATATTCTGTAGCAACAAAAAAATGTTAAAAGTGAGCCACAATAGACCCAATAGTGGTCGCAGTGTATAGTGCCATACTGGCACACTCACAAACGAATCAATCAATCAATCAATCCGTTCTGCGTTCAGGGTTTGGAATTCCAAATACCTGGTACCGTATTCTTTGGTATGCCTCACAGTCGTCTATGAAGAGCTGACCTTTGTAATCATTCCTATCTTAAGATCAATATCCAATATTTAGGTCTGGCCGCATCTGGCTGCAACCTGATTCTCTTCTCCGATTGCAATTGCAGCCATTTATGGTTAGCTCATTTATTGAGTCGAATTTGCAGCTGCCTTCTGGTGATACCTAGGTCTATGTTCTAGATGCCTAACCCGGTTCAAGCTTGCTTTCTCGTTTTCCGGCATCTTCATATATTCCGGTTGGTACACGCAACAATGTCAAGTGTTTGCCCCCTCTCAAGAATTCTAGTGCCTGGGCACAGTCCTCCACTAGGGTGATGGCAATCTTGGGTGCCATCAGTCCCGGGGCCCACATGTCCCATTTCGCTCGGAGAACAAGCCACGATCTTAATGTCAGTAGCCCTAGAAGAGGTAAAAAATATCACAGATGAACGAGATACGAGGTCAAAGATAGCACAGAGGAACACGTATTTAAATGTTAAATACGTGTTCCTTTGTGCTATTTTCTACCTCTAGGGTTGCTGCCATTATTAAGAGCGAAATGGGACAAGTGGTCATAAAAGTGGGTGCACAGACAACTGGGCAAACAATGTGGGCGCATGGACAAACACCACAAATTTAAAAAAAAATAGTAGATCACAAAAAAAGGGTTCAAATAAAAGGCTTTGGAGTACTTTTAAGATGTCCCAGTATTTCATTACTTTTTTGCTCATAAGTTTTGTTTGTTTTTTCGAACTCCAACTTTATTTAAGAAAGTCTTGAGTTACAACCGGAAAAAATTTGAATTTTCAATAAATTATCACTATTTTCGATTCCTGTAACTACTCGTACTTTCGAAACGAGCCTGTATTTTTGAAACCAGAACAATTTTATAATGGTCCTTTTTCTGCATGCAAGGTTTTTGTTAAAAACGTTTTCTGTCTGTTTATCCTACCATTTTCATTTTAAAAATATGTTGAAAACTACATTTTTGGGTTTTTTGCCTCTAAATTAAGTAATAAAACAAATATATGTAAAAAACTACTACGTAAATTCCTAAAGAAAAAAAATTGCGTTCGTTTGTCATTGGTTTAAAAAAAAAAATAATCCTACACACTCACAAATCGCAACTGAAACTGGAAGAGCACTTATCTGACGTTTCGACAGAAACTCTACTGCCCTTATAAAAGAAATTATTCTTTCAAAACTTTTTACAACTGATTGACTTTGACTGATAAAATATTTAAAAACCACTGAAAAACAAACAAAAATTTTTTCTTTAAGAATTTCCTTAATTTAGTGGAGAAAAAACCAAAAAAGTAGTTTCAGCATTAGGAATCCGCCACCAACAAATAGATTTTCAGGGTTCCCACCAAATTCTGATTTCCAAATTCCCTGACTTTTCCAGGTTTTCCTTACCATTTTTAAAAAAATTTCAGGTATTTTTTGGATATAAATTGCTTGTCTACGTGGATACCAAGTAAATGTAGACTTTTACTATGACAATTTTTGAAAGCTCAAATTTAACAGGTATTTATATTATTATATTTATATACGGGAAACTTTGTCCGAAACTTTATTTGAAGACAAAAATCACAGGAACCGAATTCGTTAAATCCTAAAACAAATCAGGTACTTAACAGTACTAAAAATAAAATACTAATTGGCCTAGTTTTACCAACGTTTTTTTGGTTCATCTAGCAAGTTATAAAAGTAAATTGCACAAAGTGTTGATATATATTCGCATGTGCACATGCACACGAAAAAGCAGACCAGCATAAGCTGGAATACAGAAAAACTGAAGACAGAACAAACACAGGAAATATACCAGAAACCAAATACTGAAGAAATAAAAGAACGTAAATGTATACGAGCTCTGGAAGAACATCCAAGAAACAGTAACTAGGGTGGCTAGTCAAGTGCTCGACAAAAAGAGAAAACAAAGAAGGAAGACGAAATATTCCTAGGAAAAAAATGCTTCAACATGCAACAGTATCTAATATAGAAGAGTATAAACAACAAAGATCTGAAGCACTCAGAATGATATAAAGGAAAAAGAGAGACCACCATCTAAATATAATAAGACAAATGGAGAAAAACAGACAAAACTACAGAATAAAAGAATACTTTCAGGGAAGAACAAAGCATAAAACAGGATAACAACGGACAACTGATAACCAACGAAAGAGAGATCCTAAGCAGATGAGAGACTACTTTTGAGAGCTACTCAACGAAGAAGTAAATACCGATACTACACGCAAAAGCACATTGACAGCTGAAATAGAGATACTAACCCCAACATATGAAGAAACAGTTAAAGTCATAAAAAAGGTAAAAAACAACAAAGCTGCTGGTAGTGACGGCATACCTTTCGAATATATAAAATATGGTGAATAAACACTGCATAGTGCCATCTATAAGCTCATCCAAAACATTAGGAACACCGAAATGCTACCGGATTCATGGAAGGAAGGCGTGATAGTCCCCATTTATAAAAAAAAGGAGATAAAAAGAAATGCTCAAATTATCGTGGAATATCTCTGCTAAATCCATGCTATAAGGTCCCCTCCAGTATCATGCGAGAGAAAATTGAACCATATAAGGTGGATATAGTCGGGGAATAACAGTGCGGGTTTAGACCTAAAATGCCCACTATAGACCAGATTTTCACCGTTAGACAAATAATGGAAAAATGCTGAAAATTTGACAGAAAACTTCACCAGATGTTTATTGATTTCAAACAGGCATTTGACAGATTATGTAGAGCAAAGTTGTGGGAAGCAATGCGGGAACTGGGCTTTCCAAAAAAGCTGATATCCCTGGTAAAAATATGTACGGAGAATACAAAATGCAAGATAAGGGTGGGACAGAGCAACTCTGATTTCTTTGGTATCAACAATGGGCTTAAGCAGGGTGACTCTCTTTCACCCCAACTGTTCCAACATACCATTAGAATATGCAATACTATTGGCAGATGATGTGGAGATAATTGGCAACAGCAGGATTATTTTTAAAGACTCCTTGCACCACAATATTTCGGCATTCATAACTGATTGTTTAATAAGAAAAGAGTACCAAAAAGGAGTAGAACGCTTTTTGGCATTTGAAGAAGTTACTGTGGAAGTTCCTTTACTTCCAGTAGTTGGTGTAGATGTAGGTCGATTGTCATTTTGGGCTAAGACTGCTAGTTTTCTTGATTAACGAAGGCAATTTCCTTGATTTTATTTCAGTCTCCACTTACTTTACATGATCACTGCTCTTAAAATGGCTCAAGATGGCCTGACCGTATTACTCAATTAAATATTTTTTAAACAAAGCTTACAATATGCTCGATATTTACTGGTTTTCACAGCGTGTAGAAACTGCCATTCTGGTGGAGTTATAGAAGGGCTTATACAGTCTAAAATAGAAACTGTTGTTTTCGACCTTTTGGGTTCTTGCTCTTAAAAAAATTGAAAATTCTCGAAATCTCGCATCGCAGTTGCACCCCACATCATTTTAAGGTTAGGAATAAATACATTACATGACAAAATATTGTCGGATTAGAAAAAACGCGCTAGACTACACTTGAAAGTTGTAACAGAAGATGCGCGATGTGTGCTAAGAACAAGGAGAAATTATACCAGGTTATATTTATTATTTCGAAACGAAAACTAAATATGTTCAATAAACACAACCTGCCACCCTGGGTGGCAGGTAGATTGGAACTGATTGAGCGCGAAACAGATGTGCTTATGTACGAGGTGAACAGATAAGATATATATGTTAAAGGCTAGATTTTTAAAAAAATTATAAATGGTGGAAACCACAGGTCAGTATACCAACCCGGTTTTAAGCTACCGGTGCTTTTATATTTTTCCCCCGGAATGACCCATTTTTGTACTCATTTTTAAAATGATGTATTGCACATGATATTTAATTTTTTGTTTTTTATATTGTTATTTTTTTTTTCGTAATAATTTTGTTTCAGTTAATTATTTTATTACATTTTATTTTAATTTTTCGTAAAAAGATACTATAAAAATAAATAGAAAAAATAATAAAAATGAAAAAATAATAAAAATAGATATGAAGAAAACAAAAAATGAAATATTATGTGTGATACATTGAGTCAAAATAGGTAATTCCATAAGAAAAATATCCACTTAGTTTAATATCTCAAAAACTAAACGTTTCAGATAAAATCCAGTTAGACAAATAAATTTTACTTTAAATTATCTATAAAAAAGCAATTTACACCAAAAATAATTTTTTATTGATAAAAAAGTTATCGGTCAAATTGTAAAATAGATATTTTTGAATGCAGTTTTCACTATTAATAATTTTTAAAAAATCGAGCCCATAACAAGTATATTAGTTTCTCGCTAGAAATAGTGAAAACCCCAGAATCCCCTCGCATTTGGAGTACTCTGTACCTACATAAATTACTTAAACCAGAATTTTTGACTTCCATTATCTTTAATATTTATTTCAGCAGACATCGTTTTGGTTAGTATTTGTAACCGTTTTTGAATATGTCAGTTTACGATTCTAATTTTAGTCAAACTACAACATTGTTCATCAAGTTTGAACAAGTACAAAGTTGCCCAATTAGGAGAACTGGCGTTCTTATTACTCCCACCAGTATTTTAAGAAATACACCAAACTCTTTTACTTTAATAAAAAAAAAGAAAACTACATAACGATCTACAAACCTTTTTTCATATTCTTTTTTCGCTTTTTTCAATCGTTTTCTTCTCTCTGTTTCTTGTGTCATTTTCAACTGTTGCAATTCGGACATTTTTTGTAAACATGACTTCTCTAAGCCAAAATCGTAGTCTGACTTTCCAGCTAGAATTTGTTTGTTTTGCTTCAGTCGTTGAGAATATGTGAAAGGTAAACTTATCCGGTAGGGAGGTTTGTATTTTTCTGATATTTTGACTTTGATTCCATCAACGCAGGAAGGATTGGACATGTTTGTTATCTGAAAACAATACAGATGCTAACCGCAAAATGTCACCCGTTGCATTATGATCTACCCAGCATTTTTTATCATCACCAGACATATCAGCTGTTTTCAAACGTGTTATTTATAATCTGACCAATGAAATTGCTAGATTTGGATGCACACAGGCATAAATTTTATCATAGTTAAATAATTCAATTTTATAGTAGTAGTAGTAGTTTTTTTCTTGAGGGGCTTGAAAGGTAGAAATTAGAATTTTTTAAAGTGTAAAGTGTGTAAGCTAAGTCAAGCTATACCCCCCCCCCCCTTAACGAACCTCAATTTGGATATTGTAAAAATTATGTACTAATTTAGTCCCTTTTTAAAAAATTTTGTACTCAATGAATAACGGAGTTATTCGCACCTAAAAAGGGGGAGAGGGGTGTGGCTAGGTGCTAAACTGCACCTCCCCGTGCTTAGTAGATAGATTTAATGAAAGTTGATATCTCATAACTTTGTACTAATTATGTACTCTTAAAAAAGGGTACTTTTAGTTTACAAAAACCATCGGTTCCCAAGATTTTTGTTTGTTTGTTATGGGGCCTCTGCTTAGGAAAGAGATTCGACAAAAAGTGACTAGGCCAGAATTTGGTACTACTTATGTACTAATTTCGTCCCTTTCTAAAAAATTGCCTACGATTTTTTTTCTTGATATGGGGTGTGTAGCTTAATATCAAGGCACACCCCCCTCTGCCTACGAAACAGATTTTTAAAAAAAGTATGCCATAATTTGCTACGAATTATGTACTTATAAAAACTCATAAAAACAGAAAAAAAGTTATCTTGAGAGAAGGCAATTTTCTAGAAGAGGACGAAATTAGTACATGATTAGTAGCAAATTGTGGTATAATTGCTTTTTTGAAATCTCTTTCCTAGGCAGAGGGGGGTGTGCCTTGATATCAAGCTATACACCCCATAAAAACAAAAAAAAAGAAATTATCTTGATTGTAGGCAATTTTTTAGAAAGAGGCGTAATTAGTACATAATTAGTACCAAATTCTGGCTTACTGAGGCGTCGGTGCAGAATATTTTGCCAAAATATATACATGAAATACATAAAAACAACTAATAGGCCCACCCTCTCCGATTTTGATAATGTTTGGTACACTTATTTTATTTATAGAGCAGATGAAAACTCTAAATTTTCAAAGTTTTTGGTTCAGTAGTTTTTTGTTATTAATTTTTGAAAGTTATAAAAATACCAAGCTCTACATAATTAGAAAAATAGGTATATCTCTAAAACTAGTTATCCGAAATGCATGACCGAATCCTTGTTTAAAAGGTCTTTCAAAGACTCAACAAAAACCTTTTAAATGATGTTTAACATGACACATTTTAAAAACAAAATACATTATAAAAAAATTGAAAAAATGTTCTTAATTTTTCTTTCAAAAACACCATTTTTATTATTTTTTTTTAATATACAATTTTTTTTTAATGTTTTACTAACACCCTCACCAAATTTCAATATGGAGAAATAATGGGTTCAAACATGTGAAAAATGGGAGCTTTTTGAAGTAAAACACATAAAGAGTCAAAGATAAATGCTATAATATAGGAAAAAAATTATATTTTATAAGTAATACCGACGCTTCCCTAAATTTAAAATAAATTAAATATTTTTCAATTTTTTTTCCAAAATTTGGGTCGAATCCGATATTTCCTCCCTTTTCAATGTGTAGGTCTGACCAGTAGCGGTAATGAGTTGAACTTTTCTTACAATCATTTATATGATTTTGTTTTAGGGTAATAAAAGGAGGAGGCTGGCCAGTTTAAATGCACAAAAAAACTTTAATTTTATTTTTATTATCATTTTTGCCTATAATACAAGCCACCAAGCATTGTTATATTCTACTGCTACAAACCCAGATTCAATAAGTTTAATTTCCATTTCATTCGATTCTCACAAATTTTTATGAATTTGCTGTTTTTGTTGATCATAACTGAAAAAATTGTGTTTCCAAAAAAGGAATTGCCACTTGTATTTTTTTGTATCTCTTGTATTGTTTGGGCTTTAGAAAATCTTGGTTCTATATTTTTAGTATGTTCATTATATTCTTCAGTTCCCGGCCGTCGTAGCGCAGTGGCCAGCGTATCTGCGTGCCGCAAGGAAGGTCTCGGGTTCGAATCCCGGCTAGGTTCATGGATATTTTGTGTTTAATTCAAAAATACTTTACACTTGGCTCTCACTTAGGTGGGAAAGTAATAATTTTTTGTAAGAGTGAAGTTTTGTATTGTGTTTTTGAGGTGTTAATAAACATGTCATGACTAGTGTACCAGGCTTTAAGTAGGTCCAGATCATATTCCATTATTCCATCTTTGAGTAATTTTCTTGCCAACCCAATGAGCATTTTTGTCTATATAAAAGATACAGCAAATAATATAAAACCTTCATAAAATAACCAAAAGTTATATTATTTAGTGTTGGTGATAATTTTATAACTCTAATATATCTCTTAAATGAGTAAAAAAGACTTGAAAAACAACTGTTCAACACCAGCTTATAAAAATTTATGGTACATAGTAATGGATAGAAAAACAACATATAGATTTTATAAAACTTCCTTATGAGCCCTCAAGTATAGAGATTATTATAAAAAGGTTTTACAACTGTTCTAACAACACTACATAACAACTTAAAGGTTTTTATGGATTTAGAAATATAGATTTTCCATCTTTCTTCCCTTTGCTTGTTACGTATTATTCTTTTTCTTTTTACAATAAAATTTTTTTATAAAATGGTGTTTAGCAATCTTCTAAAATAAATAAAAATGAAAGTGAGATAAGCTGAAGCAAGAATATGAATATTTATATACTAAAGTCAAATAAAAGCTGTTTTTCAAGTCATCCTACTCTGAAAATGAGCTGCGGTCCCGTGTGCACTGTATAGTTTTCGAATACACTTACGTAAATTTCATGGGCTCCAAAAATACTTGAGAAAACGGGGGAAAAAAATATTAATTTAAATATCGGTTTTTTTTCATACGCGTTTTTTTCTTTCTGGGACAAATATTGAATTTTGTATGTTGTTCTTAACCCTAAAAAGCAATATTTCGATTGAAACACATGTTGAAACCCCATAAATAACGTTTTTATTTAAGCCAAAAACCTATTTTTGTAATCCAAAATGGCGAAAATTTCCGACAATTCTATAAAAAAAACAATACAACTATACCACTGTTTACCTCGTCAACACTATTTTATAACCCTTTTAAAAAATGATGCTACTTGGAAGAAAGGGCTACAAATGGCGCAGTGTTGAACACTGATGGTCCGTTTCTGCGAGCTTAACATAGTTACCATTGTTCTCTTTTCCTAAATGCATTCCTCGAGAGATCCAGCATACTACACATACCAGGAAAAATACCCGCCTCCACACACTTCAAGCCCGCATAACTGTCAGAGGTAACTATCTCAAGTTAGATTGAGGGTTGAAGGGTGTACAGGCGAGTATTTTCCGGGGTGTTCACATTTGCCGCCGACCAGCAGTATCAGCGTATGCGCTCGACGTTTCACGGTGCGTTTTTGAGACCTTAACACGGTTACTATATTGTTCTCTTTTTCTAAAAGTCGGTTCCCATCTATGCGTTTCTCATTCGTGGGTCCCCCGAATCAAAACACGTATCACGTGGTCTAAGCGAGATTTGCCTATACAAGTTCATGTCGGACCACGTGATGAGTTTTTTTGAGTCAGGGTGACTGTGCATGGAAAACGCTGGTGGGAATCGGGTGTAAAATGCATTCGATCCCGATATCTGTCATCGGCAACTATCTCAAAAAGATTTGGATCTCTTATCTCTCTCAGATTGATGTAATTAAAACAAGATAATAATGGTATGGTATCTCGCAAAAACGCGCCTTTTGATGTCACAAAATTAACCTTAAAAAATCTTGTTTGTTTTGTTTTTAAAATTGCCAAAATAAATTAAAATTGTTTTTTTTTGTTCTAAAAACAGTTGTATTATAATCACTATATAAAGAAATTAATAACAAAATTATAGAAAAAAACCTTATGGGCAAAAAAGGTTTATGAATGAGTTCATAAGAATATTACAGACACCAATTTATATAACAATTGTGTGTGAGTTCCCAAGTTTTTATAAGTGTCTCTCGAAATATTTTCAATCTTATCTTATATAAATTTGTTGTTGGTTAATTAAGTTTTATAAGTGGGTTGATAGCAACATTTTAAAAACCAATCTATTATATATCTTTAATTGATAGTTACTTACGGTTTTATAGGTGGGTTGACAGAAAGATTTCAAACACCAGTTTATATAACTTTTGTCACTGATGACTTATATTTTTATAAATATGTTGGTGGAAACATTGTTAACACCAATTTATATATTATTTGAACCGATGACTTTAATTTTTATAAAGATGTCCGTGGAAATATTGTTAACCCCAGTTTTATGTTACTTTAGGGTACCATCAATTTAAAGCCTTTAATAAAACAAATATACAAACTCAATTCTTGTAGGAAACTTCTAAATACCCTAGGGTATCAATGGAACCCTCTTTATAATAATTATATAAATATCTGTCACCAGAAGTTTCTGAAAATGCTCATTGGGAAGTTAGGGATGAATATACTAGAACTATATCGTCAGCAAAAGCTATAAGATTTCCTTTGAAAGGGGCAGTACAGAGGATATCGAGGTAGATAATAAAAAGAAGAAGCCCTAATACAGAGCTTTGTGGTACTCCGGAAGTTATTTTTGCCGTGTCACTAACAGTGAGATTTACTAAGATCTAAAATAGTAACCCCCACAGGTCTAAATATTTACACCTGTGGGGGGTACTAAATTTTAAAACCAATTTTCAAAAGACACAAAGTTATTGATTATTTGGTATTGTTATTGCAAAATACCACTGAAAAACTGCTTTTTTCTCAAAATACATCATATTTTAGAAGAAAATGCCCTAAAACTAATTTTTTTTGACAGGTTTCAAAATGGCGAATGGTGAATACCCCAGAAAATTGGTACATAATAGCTTCATTATTTGTGTTTGAGTTTATAAAGTTGGTGATTTTTTAGACCACCTCAGGGTGATGGTTTAAATTGATAGCCCCCAGATAGGATTGTTTTGTGGCATTTGGTAATAAGTTCGTTTATAATTATCAAGTAACCATTTTTACAAGAATTAATTTACCTTATTTAATATCCCAAGTTGTTCATTACCCAATAAAACACCTCCTATTTTGTCCAGAAAAACGCCATATTTTGAAGCCGCTTTCAGCACAAAAAATATATTTATGAGGGCACTACGAGGCAAAACAAACATAAGGGAACGTCACTGATTATGCACGAAAAATATACCAAACAAAAAAACCCAAAACAACTATATTATATTATTTACAAACTGAAAGTAAAACATTGAAGTTATCTAAAAGCCCAGTCAAAAAAACTTTCGTTACTCAAAGCCCACTCATTTTAAAGCTGTAGCTTTCATCAGTAGAGGTTGGTACAAGCCAAGGTGCAAGCAGAGGTAAAAGATCCGAACTCGCTGTTTGTGATTGAACGCAGCGCTAATATTTTTAACCTGACATTTCGACAGTGACAGAAATGTTAAAAAACTTGCATTTAAGTTTTTTAATACATTTCATATATAAAAACACCTTTAAATAAATTTTAGTAATTTGAGTTCTATTAAGAAAATAGTTCTTAAACCAGTTTAAATGTCTATTTTTGATTCCAGCTTTAAGAAGTTTATTTAAAAGTATGTTATGTGATATTGTGTGGAAGGCTTTCTGTATGTCAATAAATAGTGCAGTAGTTTTTTTCTGAGTCATCTGGTTTTTGAAATATTTGGTTTGAGGATTTTATTAGGCCAAGATCTGTTGACTTGTTAGGAAGGAAACCATATTGTTTTTGTGAGAGTTGTTGTTAGTGAGATGTTCATAGTCTTTTGTGTACTAATTTTTCCAGGATTTTTGGGAAGATTGGAAGAAGAGCCACAGGTCTAGTTTCACAGCACCTGTACAATTAAAGAAACAAGTAAGTCGAAAATGTCGATTTTTGGGAAATTTAGCTTAGTTTTTTTTTTAATTTGTAATTACTCCATTTTTTTAAACAGTAACTTTATTTCTGGAGGAGTGGTAGACTGTGTCCTTTCAAACCATAAACTGACGAGAATATACGCACTGTATAAATCACTTTAAATTGGAGACAAAGACTTGCTTGGTTAACAATTTTAGGGAAGAAAACAAATTTTTGCAATTGAAAAAAAAAACGTAAGTAGTTTTTTCAAATGAAAAAACATGTAACCCTTCTTGCTTGGGTGTATTTGTTATAACAGATAAGTCATTTTAGTCAATAGTTCACTATGCATTTTTTTGGTAGCAACGCAAATGTAGCAAATAAAACATGTTTTAATCTTATGCTTTGAGAAAATATGACTTTTAATATTTATTCAACTTAAAAATAAACTACAAAATTTACAGTTGACAGAATGAACAAAGCGAAAAAAATTGTTTTTTTGGTGGCATATAAGAAACCAAGTCCTTGAGTATATTTTCTTTTTTGTCATTAGTGATGCCTCTGGGCACATATGAAGGCTGAGGCAAGTTAAGTGTGAACCTTGGTTTCCTTGAACTCAAAGTTATCGGAATTCGGCTTATAGTAGAGCAGTCTGTTTTCTTTTCTAAATTCACAGACTGTTTCAAAATATTTAAAGGTTACATTATCAGAACTCCAAGCTTCGTTAACTATCAAAGCTATTGTTGTGAATGATGTCCACTTTTAATTTTGGACAGAGCAGTTGCTTGCCCAAAATATAAAATGTTTTACACCAATCAAGCAAGTGAAGCTTTCGCGGCCTTCGTCTGATAGTATGTTATCTTTCGGGTTGTTGAGCCGTCGTTCTGTAGAGGTCTGTCTTCCCGACGTTTTGCAGATTCGACTGCTCGGCATCTCCAGGAGATTTCTTCAGGTGAACGTGATTTATTCTGGCCTGTAGCTCATATTATGTGAAACAAATAAATAAATAAACATGCACCAGTTTAAAAAAAATATGTGAGCACAAAATGGGCTAACAAATTGTGGTGGACACCACAAATAGGGGAACAAATGGTAAAGAGAGATAATTTATATAAGAGATTATATGATAACACGGTTAGATTCTGAAATCGAGTGGTATCTTTAATTCGATACGAAAAACAGCAGTACTATTATCAAAAAATTGACGAAGCACAAGATGACCCAAAAAGCATGTGGAAAGTTATAAAATTTTTAGTGTCAGATAAACCAAAATCAAAAAGTCAAAAATATATTGACTTTCAAAATGAAATTATAATTAATAGTTTGGAAATCGCCGAAAAGTTTAATTCTTTTTTTCTGGATAATGTAAATGAAATTGCTTGCTCTATCAAAAGAGACCAAAGTTACATGGAAACTGTCTCAAACATAGATGTGAATTGTACTTATGACAACTTTAAACCACTGGAAATGTCAGAATTAAGAAAAGTTGTTAAAAATTTAAAAAACAAAGAAGAAAGCATATATATAAATAAAAATAATAAAACTGGCATTTGAAGCAATTGGTGACAGATTTTTAAATTTTATAAATCAAAGCTTATCTTTGGGGTTATTTCCAAATAAATGTGGTGCCTACATATGAAAAGCTACTGGAAACAGTAATTAACCATCAGATGATTCAATATGTGGAAAATAATTAATTACTAAGCAAACATCAAGCTGGATTTGAAAAACAAAATTCTTGTGAAACTGCTCTGTAATCAGTGTTGTATGCTGTGTTTCTAGACTTTCGTCGGGCGTTCGAGACAATAGATCGGCGCCTTCTATTGCTAAAATTTAACAAAAAACGGTTTTGGTAAGATACCTGTTACACTAATGGAAGATTTGCTCACGAAAAGAACTCAGTCTACCAAATTTGATGATCGAGTTTCTACTCCTAAGGAAACAGCATATGGAGTGCCGCAAGGCACAGTGATGGGACCAAATCTTGTCGTGCTGTATATTAATGATATGGTCAAAATTTTTAAAAAGTGTCGAATTCAGTTATTTGCCGATGACGCGCTTATCTACATAATAGGTGAAGATATAAACTTAATTATAGACATTATAAACTCAGAACTTTTAATTTTAGAATCATGGTTAAAAATAATAACTTAAGTCTTAACATAGAAAAAAACAAAATGGATGTTAATAAAAAAACAAACATAATCAAACACAAATACAGACAAAGGGATAATATGTAAAAACAAAAAAATTGAACAGGTGACAGAAATAAAATATTTAGGGGTTGTGATTGACAATTCTTTAAGCTTCAGTAGTCATCCGACATACAAAACAAATAAGATCGCAAAAAAAGTTAATGTTTTATACACAATAGGAAAGGACCTTTCAAAAAATACTAAATTAAAAATATATAAAACAATTATTGGTCCACATTTAAATTTTTGTTCATCAATTTTATTTTTATTTAACAAAAAAGAAATAAACGCAATTCAAATTATGCAAAATAAAGTATTACATTATATTTTAAATAAAAATCGATATGCAAATGTAAAAAACATGCTTTTTTAAACAGATCTTCTAACTATACATCAACAAATAACATACAACACCTTAATCTTTTTTTATAAAATAATTCATGGCCTGTTACGGAAACATCTTATTGATAATTGCACTTTCGTTACTGAAATTAATGACTGCAATACACGATCTAATATCAACTTTTATATTCAAGGAGCAAACAATAGTTACAGTCAAAATAATTTGTTTTTTAAAGGTTTAGAAACTTATAATCAGTTACTAATAATAATAAAAGAATCAAGAACACTTAAAATATTTTGCAACCTATGTAGAGTTTATATTAAGGACCACTTAGATTAGGATGATAAACTGAAGTACCTGTTGAGTAACTAAAGAAAGTGTTGTTTTTAGTAAGAGTTTAGAACTTTTAATTAGAATTTATTTATATAGTTAAAATGATTTAAGTAGTTCTGAAATATTTTTTAGGAATTTATATACCATATAATAAAAAATTTTCCATTCTATTCTATTCTTCTATTCTAAACAAGTGGTACCTCATTGTTCAAAATCGGAAGTCTTATCTTTTTGTTTGGTGTACCGGAGAGTTTGTGTATCTTGTAAGACTGGTATCCAGGTGCGGTTAATTTTTAGCACTTCTTCTGATCTATTGATATTTTCTTTGTTTTTATGAATTTCTATGGCTTCAAGATAAAGTCTAGTGTGGTAATGTGCCATTTGCGCCAAAACTTGAGTTTCCCCAAACTTGATTTGGTGATTTTCATGGTTGAGAGTATGTTCTGCTACCGCTGATTTTTGTGTATGTCCTAGTCTGCAGTGTGCCTTGTGTTCCTTTAGTCTGGTGTTAATAGACCTCTATGTAAACCTTCCCGCAAGAGTAAGGTATTCTGTATATTTCTGACAAGGATAGATAATCCGTTTTGTTCTTTAATTCTGTCAGTTTGATTCTCTACACTTTGAAATCATAAGTTTAGAATGTAGTGATGAGGTACAGCAAAGTCAACAAACCCTAGTAGAAGAGTTTGATGATATAAAATATACCATTAAATCAATTTGCCGTGATCTTTTTCCCGAAGAATCTCAAGACCCCTCACAAGTTACTTTAAATCAATCTATGGCAATGTATGCCGACAAGGGTCTGGAAATAAAACGTCCCTTCTTTTGACGGTAACCTCAAGGACTGCCCTTGTTGGGGAAGCAGCCAGTGTCTTCAGAAATATTCCACTGACCGTTGATAATTATCGAGTTGCCTATGATGTTATGATAAGGCGTTTTAATAATAAGAGACTTTTAGTGACAAAATATTGGACATCCATTTATCAAGCACCCCCTGCTAAGTCTAGCAACCCCCATGATTTAAGATTCTTTTTGTCGACCTTGCGGGAAAATTTGGAAGCATTTTCAAATTATGATGATGTTGACCTGTTGAATTTCTATAAAATGAACCTTCTTTTGCAAAAAATAGACCCATCACTTAAAAAAACAGTTTGAGATTGAATATAGTGATAAGGAAATTCCATCATATAGAGATTTATTTAAATTTCTAAAAAAAAATTGTCGTGCATTGGAAAATGGTACACTTTTGAATAAATCAAATTATAACTCGCCTCTGTCAAACCAAAACTTGCCAAAAAAGTCTGGCAACCTTATCGTGCCCTCCTTACTGGAACGGGGCAAGGTCAATCAAATATTTGTTGTTATTGTAAGCAGCAGCTTTACCACCACCTTATGAAGTGTAGTGAATTTTTGGAATTAGAAGTAACCCCACGTCATTCATTTGTGAAACGTGAACGACTTTGTTCAACTGCTTTGGTCGGCATGCTGTCCCACCGTGCCCATCCACTGCCACATGTCATCATTGTCAGGGCCGTCACCACTCCCTCCTCCATTTTGTTAAGGTGTCCTCCAACCCCTAAGGTGAATCTCCAAGTACCCCGATTAATGAAGTTGGTAAAAAGTCCATGTGGTGTACCTCCATGCCAAGTAGTGACCATCTTAAACCTTGTAAAAGTAGATCCGTACTTTTTGCACTACCCAAGTTTTAGTTTTGGATGCCAACCATAAATTTGTTTCTTGTCGAGCCATTTTAGATCCAGCTAGTGAAGCATCCTTCCTAACTGTGTCATATGCTGAGAAGTTAAGACTTCAAATTACCCCTAGTAGAACCTCGATTGAAGGAATAAATAGCATGATCTATAGTGTTTTCCATGGCAATGTAAGATTTTAAATTAGTTCCCTAAAATTTTCTGATAGTTTGTTCACCTGTGATGCCATTATTATTCCCAAAATTTGTGGAACCATGTCTGTGAGTATTATAGAATATGATTTAATCCAGTGGCCATATCTAACAGATTTAGATGTTGCCGATCCTAGTTTTGGACAACCTGCCGATGTGGACCTTCTAATTGGTGTAGATCTATTTGGACAAATGCTTGTCCCTGGATTTAAACGGGGAGAAAATGGAGAACCGTGTGCGATTAATTCAATATTTGGTTGGATACTCCTTGGTGGTGTTCATTTTAAACCGCCCAAACCCATTAGTTTGTTGACTTCAGTGCATTCCCCCATAGGAAATCAATTGGATACTACCTTGCAAAAGTTTTGGGCACTAGAATCAACCCCTCAAAATATACCTCTTTCTTCTGAAGAGGAGTTATGTGAAAAAATATTTGCTACAACCCACTCGAGAACTGACACTGGTAGATATGTAGTTCATTTACCTTTTGTGGAGCCTCGCCTTGAACTTGGTGACTCTAAGAGTCAAGCTTTGCGGAGATTTCAAATGTTGGAGAACCTGCTTTGTTTGCCTATAGAGAATTTCTTACGGATTACTTAACTCAGGGACATATGAAATTAGACAACTTCACCTCCGCCTCCGAGTCGTTTTTTATCCCGCATCTCCCAGTCCTGAAAGCAAATGGTAACTTGTCAAAGATTCGTGTGATTTTTGACGGCTCTGCAAAGAGCTCCAATAATCAAAGCCTAAATTCTATTTTGTTAGTAGGCCCCAAGCTACAAAAAGATATTGTCTCTATCTTGCTATCCTTTTGTCTCTACAGTGTTGTTTTTTTAGCTGTCATTCGGCAGATGTACCGCCAGATCAATATCCATGAGTCTGAAGTGTGTTATCAAAAAATTTTGTGGCGTTTTGACCAGGCTCAAGATATTCAAGAATATTCCCTACAAACTGTGACTTATGCAGTAAGTTCCAGCCCATACTTAGCTTTTCGTACCCTTCATCAGCTTGTTAATGATCATGGCAAGGATTTTCCATTAGCCAACAATGTTTTGATGCATACCACTTATGTTGATGATGCTTTGGGACTAGCGAATTCTGTGGCTGAAGCTTTAGATATCCAGCAACAGCTGATTGCTTTATTAAAGTTTGATTGTTTCGAGCTTCGAAAGTGGAGTAGTAACACCTCTGAGTTATTAACATATGTTCCCACTAGTCACCAGTAACCAATTTCTTTTATTGATGAATGTGCTGGTCTGAAAATTCTTGGCTTAAGATGGTGCCCCCAATCTGATTCGTTTTGTTATGATGTACACCCTATGGAAAGACCTTGTACCAAGAGAAACATTCTCTCCGAGATTGCTCGCATATTCGACCCCCTTGGCTTCTTAGCCCCTGTTGTTTTGGTTGCCAAATGTTTGATGCAACGTTTATGGGTTCAAGGTTTGTCATAGGATGATATCCCCTCCACTGATATTGATGCACAATGGCAGCTTTATGTTTCTCAACTCTCCTTGCTATCTTCTATCTCCATACCCCGTTATGTTTTAAAACAGACTGCTGTCATCACTGAACTTCATGGTTTGCCTTGGTGGGGCAGTGTATATCAGACAAGTTGAGTCTGATGGGACTATTTCTGTATCTCTTTTGTGTGCCAAAAGTAGAGTGTGCCCCTTGAAAAGTATTTCCATTCCCCGACTAGAGCTGTGTGCTGCTCTATTGTTGGCCGAATTGTTGGAGTTTGTTAGCAGTCATCTTAACCATATCCAGAGGGATAAGATCTTTGCATGGTCTGACTCTACTGTAACTATTGCCTGGATTAAATCATGTCCCTCTAAGCGAAAGGTTTTTGTAGCCAAGAAAACCCAGCTGATTGTCTATCCAGAAGCTTCCGAGCCAATTATTGAACCATCATTTGTGGTTTACTGGACCATATTGGCTCTCTCAATCTAGCGACATTTGGCCCATAAACAATAGTTTTGATTCATGCGTTGGTGAACTTCTCCCTGAGGAAAATCGTCTGGTGTTTGTGACAACTGAAAACTCCGTTAGTGAGGTCCAATTATTGCTTATTCGATACTCTTCTTTGCGTAGAATTTTGGGAATTCTTGCCTTTTGTTTGCGACCTTTTCGATTAAAAAGAGATCCCTCCTTAATCGCACCTACTAAAGCTCTTAATGATGAAGATCTTTACTATGCTATGGTAGTTGTTGTGCGAGTTGTCCAACAAGAGGTTTTTGGCGAGGATTTGAAAAAGCTACGTAAGGGCGAGAGTTGTGCTAAACTCCTTCGAAAATTAGCCCCTTTTTTAGATTCCCATGGTGTTCTCAGGGTGGGCGGAAGGTTACGCCACACTGACCTGGCATATGAGGTGAAATATCTTATGTTACTTCCTCGCACTCATCGAGTAACAACTTTAATTATTGAGAAATTCCATAATGAGCATGGGCATCCCGGTCCTCGCTTGTTAGAGTACCTAATCAACCAACAATTTTGGATTTTGTCAGTGAGAAGTGCCATTCATAGTGTCATTGCCAAGTGCTTCCGTTGTACAAGGGTAAATCCTAAACCATTACATCCCTTTATGGGTGACAACTTGGCACCTCCTTATGTAGGGCCATATATCGTCCAAGACAAGGTTTCTCCGTGGACTTTTGTTCTGCGTGAATTGGAAGGGAAGATACTTTCAGTTACTTGGCATGCTAAGGACCTGAAGCCGGCACACGAAGATTAGTCATGTTTAACCCTTAGGGGTTAACCATTTTGTAGCAAGGGAGGGATTTTGTTACGTTAAAAATTGGTTTTACGACAACAACTAATCAATTTTTTACTTCACAAGTGTTTCATTACTTCAAAGCATAGCTTAATTAAAAATAGCCGTGTTTCTAATAGAAATGCGATAAAATCATAGAAGCCGTAGGGCTGTCGTAACCAGAACCTCTCTACTGTTATGTTTGCCTACTTGTTATTTCGACTTTTTAGTGGCACGTTGCTGTCGGTTAACAGGAGTGACGTCTGACATCAATATCCCGGGGTTGAACAAGCTTGTCCTGTTTAAACTCATTTTTCCGCACTTAGATTTGGGGTTTTTTTTAAACAACATCACTTTGTTTATTTTTGTTGCATGACTATTTCTAGGTTATGATTTAGGCAAAACAGAGTATAGAAGGATGTGCAAACCTGCACGCGCTTTCATCAATTGATCGAGAGGGAAAAAAATAGGTCGATTTGTTGATTAATAAATTAACGTAATTATTTATTTTTGAGCGTAAAGTACCATTTTCGGCTGAGACGTAGGGCTCTCATTTTATTTTCTTAAAATCTCTTCGAGTATAGTCGCAAATTTTTATACTTTGTTGTATTTTCAAACTACGCGGTAGTCGCTATCAAATTCAGGCAGTTTCCGTTTTCTATCACAATCCAATGTTGCCAGGTGGACTCTTTTGTATAATATATAAGATTGTTGGCAATTTTATAAAATAAAGACACGTAAGTGGGGGTGTAATACGAACCGCTTACACAACCCCGTTGTTAAACAACGTCAGTTCTCCTATTTGTGATTTTTTTTATTTCCCCCAATATTGACTTTTATTCTGTTGGCTGTCGTTTTAACACTGGTCTTTGAGAAGATTACTGGATTTCCAAGAGTACAGATTTTTAATTCATAGGATTGGCAGCAGTGGGCTGTTATGCTTTCCGGGTTAGTTCTTTATTATAGTTTTGGATTTTTAGAGAAGGGGTTTTCCTAGTGACGTATTTCCGGTAAGGTTTTAAAAAGGAATATTCAAAAACCATGCTTTAGTGCAATCGAGTGTTCCGTGTGCGAAAGTGGCAAATTTGGCCTTGTTCCAATTTTTCTAAAATCCGTTAAGGATTTTTACCCTAAGTAATAGGGATCAAACCAGGGCCAATTTGCGGTAGCTTCTTATTGTTTAAGTAGTTCTTTGGGAACGAAGCTCCGCACCTATTGGGATAAAAAAAATTGCCACTCGCACACGTGTCGCCACCGTCCATCTGGGGGGCGGACACTCGATTAACTCCAGCAGCTTCAGCAGAATTTCTATCTTGGTAAGTGGACTTTTGATAATAGAATTCGGCCTTCCAATTTGGTAACTTTTGAAAATATTTTCTGGTTTTTTTTTTGGTTTTCACACATTTTTTTTGGGACTCAATTTGATGCTTTGCTTTCTCCTTGCCATAGGGGCTGCTGTATGAACTCATGGTGATGGATTCCTAGTTCCCACGAGGTGTCCACACCAGCCACCGAAGATGTCCGAGATGTCCTCTGGAGGCAAGTGTGCCTAAAAACCTTCGTACGAGGTAAGCTTCCTAGTCATTTTTTTTTGAGTCCGATAAAGTGTTGCAATTGAGTTAGTTTATTTTATTTTCTGGAATAGTAAGGAGTGTTATTCTCTTTATTCCAGGGTTTTTGGGCGAGAGGTAGTTGTAGAGTTGTGGGGCCGTATGCAGAGATTTTCTCCAACATCTTTCCATTTTTCCCACAAGCTCCAACATATTAGTACCTACCAGTGCAACACCAATCCCAGTCATCGCAGGAGGTTACCGGTTTGAGATTTACATTTTAAACATTTTATTTCTAAAAAAAGTTTTTTTTTTGGTCTTATTTTGGAGGGATCATATTGGCGGATGACAGTTGTAATTTTTTTTTTGAGTTCCAATTGAGTATAAATCGTCATTACAGTTAGTATAAGGCAACAACTGCCAAGCTGCGAAATGACTTCTTCAATTAAGGCTGTAATTTAGTATTTTTTTTTCTTTCTTGACTTTATGACATGGCTGACAGATAACCATCGGTTTTGCCTTAATTTCGTTTGACTTAGTGTAGAGATTTACATGTTGCAACCCTGTCGCTTCGGATTGTCGGGCTAAAATGTTGGGTTAAGGCTGGCTCGTTGTTTCGGCCTCACATTGCAGAGTGGCAGTCTGGGGGTCAGGTTGTTGTAATGAGTTTACTTTTAAATGGTGTCGGACATTCCCTTTTAAAAATATCTTTGTTAGCACATGACAGTGTCTAGCACTTCAGGGTGACTCGGTCTGATGCCCTAGGCTGTTCAGCTGACGTTTGTTGCTGAGAGTTTGCTCGTACAGACGTAGCATAGTTCGGTTGGTTGGCCTGGGGTTGGCTGGGCAGAGTACCACTGACTTGTTTGACATCGCCAAGATTTTGACGATTTATTTTTTTTTTAAAAAAAGGCATATTTTTTTCATATTTTTCTTTGCTTGTGTTATCTATTTGGTGATAGCAGTGGTAGCAACATATACAAGCCAAGATTATTTATTTTAAAATTAATTTAGGAACTTTAAGGTAACGAATATAAGTATTACAATTTGTACACGGTATATGAGCTCATAAATCGGTAACTTTAATACAAATTAATATTTGCATGATATTCATGTTAAGTTATTGAATGGTATTGCCGGCATTGGTATATTTAATATTTAAATATTTACAATTTTCCTTAAGTATAACAACCCCACATTATGAGAGTTTGAGTTGCAGGAGACTAGTCCAAAATCTGTTTTTTTTTCTGTTCGTCATTAAATCTTGTGTTCCTATTTCTCTCCCACTCTCCGTTGAAGAAGGTCGTCCAGGTTTGGTACAATCCCAGCCCAAAGTTCTTATTTAGTTACTTATTTATTCTTCATTCTGGTAATAACCAGAACACCCTGATCAAGACAAATAAATATCAAAATTTCATCAAACAATCCTTGTGAGATTGAAAACAAAAGAAAAGGAACAGATTAAGGAGTATAGTAAGTATATAAGTGTTTATTTTCCTAAATCAGGGAAGGGTCTTGATAGTTGTGACAGTTCGTATTTGATGCCATTTTGCTATTTAGCTGACTTATTAGTTGGGCTATTTAATACTATATTAACATCATAAGCAATGTCTTTAAATACGTGGCGCTCATAAATTTATTAACCTACGACCTACCGGCTGTTAAACTTAAGAAGCTGGCGGCAGGCATTTGACGCGATTCTAAACTAAATAAAAATAGTATTAAAATTTTGGTGATTTCGGGTTTATAATTTTTTTTTCTTTTTTTTTTGACGGATATCTCAAAAAGCACTTAATCGATTAGAAGGCTAACATTTTTGGCGCCAACGTGGGGCCTATTTGTCTTGAAGAAGGGGTGGGGGTAATTTTTGAAAAGTGACATTTAAACATTTTTTTTCTACCACTCTGCTTGGGCTGACATTTTGATTTTTGTTTTAGTTTGGGTATTTGTGCTTAGAGTGTTCATTGGCTGGTACTTAGCTTTCCAAAAATTGAAAACCACATAAAACAAAAAACACCACCAACCACCTAATTTTTTTTTATTTTAATAGTTTTAACCTATTAAGTTGTCTAAGAATTTAACATAAGTAAATGACTTTCACATTACTTTAAGTTAACTTTGAGATAGTTGTTTAAATTTTGTAGACTTGGAGAAAGGGGGATACAGACTGATAAGGACATTTATTTGCTGTTTTGGAAAATAATTAATTGTTGTTAATTAATGTTTTTTTGTGATGGGCTATGGGTGTCCGAGGTGAAAGGTCAATTGGTCTGACTGGGGTAACTTTAAGGGTTGTTTCTTGCAGAGAAAATACAGGATGACCTTAAGATGACACTGGGGAAACATACAACTACACCTATTCCTTTTTAACTATATATTTTTTTTAATTTTTGTTCTGGCTTAAATGAGGGGTTAAGTGTTAATAACTTTACACCAAAGTTGAGAGCCTAAATTATCAGTAATCGGCAAGAGTTTAACTTACTAGTTGGTTTTTCAATTACCATCTGAGTGAAGCTGATTAGATATATGCGGGCACAAGGGTCCTGACCAAGGAGCCCTATGTGCAGGTTTTTTTTTCTCCGTGGGCACCAACCACCAGTACCATAATACATACCTACCTACATATACCACGTTAAAAAAAAAACACCATATTTTTTTCCACAAACACCAATTTTGTTAAATACATCCCTTTGAACATTAACATGTTGGTTATTTTCAAAAACTGGAAAAATTGTTTTGGAGTGTCTTTTTAGGGAATCATCAACAGCAATTGAAACATGCACATGCCCAGAGACATTTTTTTTTTGAGTTTTTGTGTGCAAATCTAAAGATTTTAAGGTGAAATTTCAGATCGTTGAAAATATAGTCAAATTTGGGTATGGTGCCAAGTTTTTTTTTTGAGATGGTAACGGTGAACCTGTTTTAAGATAACCTTGGGTTATTTTGTTTTGTTATCGATTGTTTTGTTCCTATGGAGTTTTTATCTTGTGAAGAAAAACACTTTTAATCTTTTAACAGAAGTTTAAAAAACGTTTTAGCTGTTTTGATTGTCAATGGAACTGGTTGGTTAAACCAAAACAATTTTAAATCACTTTGTTACTGAAACCCAATTTTTTTTTGTGGACTTTGTTGATAATTTTTTTAAAAAAAGAAGCCACCTGTCATATGATCTTTTTACATAAGTCGGCATACATTCACTTTTTCAACAGTTGTTAAGCAATGAGATCTCATTAGTCCGTTAGTTGTCTTAACATGATCTCTTTATTAGTAAAACATAGTCACACTTGCAGAAAAGTGTTGTTGGTTTTATTAGCCATTTTTTTTTGCAGGGTGTCATATGTTTTATAGTTTTGTTTATAAAAGTGTATCAGATATTATATGTCAGTAAAATATGTTAAACACACAACAAACAAAAATATGACCGGGGGATCATTTTCGAGTTTTATTTGCGGTTGATAGAACTTAAAAATAAAATTAAGTCTGTACCCTTTGGTTTTGTCACACAGCCTACGGTTCATTTACAGGCCTGATTTTTTTTTCCCTCTACCTATTCGTTGGTTTGTTCGAGGATGACTTCCTAAAATATTTTTAAGTCAGTGTTTAGTTTATTTAGTTAATAATTATAGTTTGTTGTTCAGGTTAAAAGAATGTAATTTCTCAGGGTTCTAAAACCTTCAACTTCAAATCAACCAAAATTTTTTTTTTTGTAGTCTCATCAGTGGATATGAACTTTTCAGTAGTGGCACATCATTTGGGTTTTTTAAATTTTAATGTATTTTTTTTTTAATTTCAATGGATTTTTTTTTTAAGAAATTTCAAACGTCATATTTTTTTTAAAACTTAGTGTCATTCTTTCGATTTTGCAACGTCGGAACAACATTGTGACGTCCTGCTTTGGGGAAGTATTGGGGACGTCAGTGTCGTAGTCAATCAGTGTATTGTGCGGCGGGGTCACAACGGGATTTTTTTCTAGTTTTGTTAAATTTCCATTTTATATACTTTTTAAAAAATTTCAATGGCGGGTTTTTTTTCAATATCATTTTTTTTTAAAATTTCCAAACACGTCACATTTTTTTTTTAAACTGTCAAATATCATTCTTTAAAAATTCGCAGAGGAAACAAAGTCGGGTTACTCTACTTAGAAGTACTGATGACTTGTCATAGAGGCTTTGCTCTTCGTACTTCGCCTTAGAGTGGCAGCGGTTTTGGAATATTTTCGAAAGATATATTTTTTTTAATTTTCATTTGTTTTTGGTTGGACAACTTGTGTTACTGTGTTAATCAACGTTTTAATCATAACCAATCTTGGAAATATTGCCTTTCTATTAACGGAGTTTTTTTTCTTGGAAAAGGAATGATATTTTGAATTTTGTTTCACAGGTGTTTTGGGTGGTCATTTTTCGAGCTGACCTGCTTTTGGTTGTAACTAGTTGTATTTGTTTTTGTACAAATAACATTTTTGATTCATCTGAGTAGTTTAATAGAAAATAAAAAAATTCTATCCTTAAAATTTTCGCAGGAGTAGATGAACGGCAGGCATGGCTCCGAATGCGTTACGGTTATCTCTGCAATTTCTTTTAGGGTTAACAAGAATTGGGTATTATGAGTACAGATACGGGAATATCAAATTAAAAATTACTATTTTTTTTTTAAATATTAACAGTTAACAAAATTTTTTTAAATATTAACAGTTAACAAAACCCTTGTCGTCGTTTACGCTTTTTGTAAGTAAAAAGTAATATTTTTAAAGTAAGAATGATGGTAGAGTTTGCAAGCACAGATTTGAAAGTGTTTAGATTTATTTTTTAAATTTTTTTGTCCAATGTCAATTCCTAAAAGTTTTTTTTGTTATGGCTTTTCCAGGATTTTAGATTTCACGACTTTATTTTCCTCCTACCACTTTGGAGTTTGTATGACTTTCGAATTTTTTTTATACTTGGCGTTGGAACTTTGCTTGGTTTTTCCCTTGGGTCTTTGCCAAAATTTTCAGACAGGGGAAATTTTTTTTGTTAGTTCCAGTTGCTGTTTCTACTTTCACAGTTTTTCCCTTGGACACTTAGCTAACTTGTGGTAAATTGGTGTGTATGTTATATTCCAAAGTACAAAAGGGTGGTTGTGGATTAATTTGGGTCTTGGGACTTGAATAAGACGGACACTTAATTTTTTTTTTGGGGCTTATCAACTGGAGGGGGGTCCATACTCTTGTGTTTGACTAGTTTTTTCTTTGGGGTCGACACCAAGAAAAATTTCCGGTAGGGTAGAGGGTTTGAGATTTTCTGAGTTGATACCTAGCGAGCTGTACTTCGTTTAATACGCGTGCCGCGCGGGTGACGTTCTAGCTATGACTTTTCAGAAAATAGAATTCAAGTGGAATTTTTTTTTCAACTTTATCAGGGGGATTAAACAAGGCTAGTTATAGCAGAGGTTGAACTTGGGAATATGTTCGAGTTGGTCTTAAGGACCCGTGACGTTTTTTTTGCGTTGAAACTCTGCGCTCCAATTGGGATTATATGCCACCCTATAGCGTAACGCTAAACAGGCATTTTAAAAAAAACTTTTTTTTTTAAAAAACATTCAAAGAACGAATGGGCGAAATACATGGTGATTGGTTAAGAAGTGTCCTTGTCTATTAAGAATTCAGTGGTATAATGTAGGGTCTTTTGTTTTTTTTGGTCCCCAACCTGGATGCTTTTTTTTCGGCTGAGTGGGCAGAGAGAGACACTTAAACTTTTTTTTCATTCAATGTAATTACGGTTCTGCATAACTGCAGAGGGTTTTTTCGTGATATTTTCGGTTCGGTTCGTGGACACTTTCGCTTTATGATTATAGAATCATTATAATCTGATTGATTTAAAGTACCAATTGGTACTAAAGATTGAGTTTTAGTGAACAGTGGAGGTAGTGAAGTGAAAGTAAAATACTCTAGATGTGACGGTGTTACTTCGTAGAAGTGACTGATTTAATTACATATAAACTTTTTGTTTTTGGGGTATTGGCGAAAGATTTATACATATTCTTTTTTTTGGGTATTGGAGAGCCTACACAGGGCTATATCTGTGTAAGTAGCCTTTAAGGGTGAAATTTTACTAGTTTTTAAGTTTCTTTTTGCAATATGGCACGAAAAATCGATATTAAGCGCCTGGAAAGGGACGAACTCTGTTATGAACTGGAGGTTAGGGGAATTGATGTCCAGGGTACTGACGAGGAGTAGCAAGCGAGACTAACGTTGGCTAGGCAATATGAGCTCATTGGGGAAAGTGTTTCTTATCCGACTTACCCTTTTTTATTTTCTGAAGACGTCGAGGCGGTGACCAATAAGTTAGAAAGCCTTGTCCTTCTAGTAGAATCGTTTTCAGGCTCCAAAAGATGCATTTCCTATATCACCCTTCAAAGTAGATTGAACCATGTCTTAAATAGGATTGACAACATGGAGGCCAAGGGTGTTGAGAGGAAAAAACTTAAGGCCGTCTTATTGGGACAGACGCTTGAGCTTTTGGGTCAGCTGGATAGCCAGATTACTTCTCGAAGGAGTACTGTTCAACACGCAGTACCACCTAACCTCACAGTTCTGGCGGGGGCTGTTGGACCTAGGGCTGTTGGACCTGCAGCTGGTAATTCCACATCTCATTACCAGGGATATCACACACCTCTTCATGCATCGTCACCCATTCCGACGGCTATAAGTTTTGCAACCCCATCAGCAACATCTACCTATAATGTGACGCCTGTATTACCACATAAGTGGAACATTACTAAATACACCGGCGATAAACGAGTGACAGTGACCGCTTTCTTTGAGCGTATAGAGGAATTACGCAAGGCTCGAAATGTTAGCAAAGACGTTTTGTTCCACTCTGGCATTGATCTTTTTGATGGCCGTACTTTAGCATTTTATTTTGAATGTCGAAACCAAACCCATACTTGGGACGAATTATCACCGTTTCAAGGAGTATTTATCACCGTTTCATGCTGAAGACCTATTAGAAGAACTGAAGCGTAGGACCCAAGGGCCTGAGGAGAGTATTGATATTTACCTCTCGGTTATGAGTACCAATTTCAAAAGGCTGCAGTGCCCTATGTCAGAGGAGGTCTCCGAAATGTTGCACCAATTTACAAAAATCAGCTTGGAGCTTTGGAAATTACTAGCATTGCAGAACTTAAGAGACTTTGCAAGAGAATTGAAGAAAGGATGTACCTCTGTTTTGCTGCACCGCTTAAGAAAGGTCAACTGCTCGAACCCGATTTGGCTTATGTTGGCTTGGAAGAAGAAAAAATAACCGAGTCGGCTGAGGCATTGCACGTGTCCCAATTTGGTGAACAGCCTTCAACTGGCCCGAGTACTAGCGTAAGTCATGCTCACCCAGTCAGTGCTGGTCCAGAGGTGAGTTCAGGCGCAAGGAAGCCTCTTTCATGCTTTAATTGTGGACAGTTCGGTCACAAGGCCATTGGATGTTTGGCTCCCAGGAAACTTAGGTGTTTTGGTTGTAACAGGATGGGTGTTACCAAGGCTAGTTGTCCTAACTGTAGTGCGCCGGGAAACGGGAGAGGGCAGTCGTAGGCAGTCGGCCTTCGTGCCCAACAACCCGCGTAAATCCGGCTAATTCAGTTTCCCCTATTTTAGACTTTATTTTAAATCATGCTCGTAATGATGAAAGGCCATACTTGGAGGTGGAAATTTTGGGTCATAAATTTTTGGGACTTTTAGATTCAGGAGCATCGCGAACATTTGTGGGTAGCGCAGGTTGGAAAGTTATCCAGAGCTTTGGTATTCCCTTGGATCGTTCAAGGAAGTCATCTTGTACGGTCGCAAATGGTCAGCGGGTTAAAAGCATTGGTGTTTTAGATCTTCCAATTGTCCTCCGGAATACAGCGTTTATCTGTCGAAAAGGGTTGTTTCAGTTTAAAAGAATGCCCTTTGGGCTGCACAATGCTCCTGCTACGTGGCAGCGGCTCATAGATAACGTTCTGGGCGCTGATTTACAGACTAATGTATTTGTATATCTTGATGACGTAGTGTGCATTTCTCAAGACTTTGACGAACATCTTAAGGTCTTGACGAACATCTTAAGGTCCTTGAGGAAGTCTTTAAAAGATTAAAGGACCCAAATATTACCATCAGTTGGGAAAAATGTAAATTTTGTAGACCTGAGATGAAATACTTAGGGTATGTCGAGAGGTTTAAGAGTTGATCCAGACAAAGTTAAGAGCATGTTAGAGCTACCACGACCAAGAACTGTTCGAGAAGTCCGTAGAATTGTTGGATCATTTAGTTGGTACCGGCGCTTTGTTCCTGAATTCTCGTCGATTGTTTCACCTATTACTACATTAACCAAAAAAAATCATAAATTTGTTTGGTCTGAGGACTGTGAAAATTCGTTCAGAAAAATTAAAGAACGAAGGATTTCGTAATACAAACGGATGCCAGCGGGTACGGTATAGCTGCAGTGCTTACTCAACCTTATAAAGAAGGAGAAAGAGTGATTTGTTATCTGAGTCGTTCTCTGATACGTCACGAACAGAATTTTACTACTAGTGAAAGGGAGTGTCTGGCATTAGTCTGGGCAATAGGGAAATTAAGACCCTATATCGAGGGAATTCCCTTTACTGTCGTAACAGCTCACTTTGCTCTTAAGTGGTTGCACAACCTCAAGGATCCATCTGGAAGATTGGCGCGTTGGTCCGTAAAACTCCAACAGTACGATTACAAGATCATACACCGCAAGGGCAAGGACTTAGTAGTACCAGATATGTTATCCAGAGCAGTTCCTGTGTTAGACATGATTTGTGAAGATATTACCCCTAATACTCCTAAGAAAGATCGATGGTACAATAAAATGGTACAGCGGGTGGTGGATAAACCTTTAAAGTTTTTAAATTGGCGGGTAGGAGAGGATGGTAATCTTTACAAGTATGTCAAACAGGAATATTCTGACTTAATGCCTCAAGGAGACAATTGGAAGTTACTTTTGCCAAAGGAACAGCGACGTGAAGCTATCGTAGCAGCCCATGATCCTCCAACGGCGGGTCACTTGGGTGTATATAAAACCTATGGTCGTCTTACAGAAAAGTATTACTGGCCGAAAATGCGCCAAGACGTTGCAGCTTATGTTAGGCGTTGTAGCACTTGTGCTGCTCATAAAGTTGATCCTCATGGGGTAAGAGACCACATGATTCCCAACGAGAAGGCCAGCCGACCTTGGGAGATTATTAACGTCGATCTAGTGGGTCCTCTACCCCGAAGCCACAAGGGTAATACGGCACTTTTAGTCGTTTATGATAATCTTAGTAAGTTTACTTTAGTTTTTCCACTTAGACCCATGTCCATGAAGCTGGTTGTTAACAGGATGGAGGAACAAGTGTTTATGGTATTTGGGGTTCCTCGAAAGATTGTTCTGGATAATGGGAAACAATTTACAGGTGGTGACTTCCGAAAGTTAGCTGAAAACTACCAGTGTAAGCTGCGTTATGACGCCTACTACCATCCCAGGGCCAATCCCACGGAGAGACAAAATCGACAGGTTAAGACTATAATTAGAATGTATGTTAAGGATAACCAACGAGGAGTATGGAATCGGGAGAATCGTACACGAAACGACGAAATTTACTCCCTACTTCATGAATTTCGTAAGAAACATGTGTTTATCTGGTGACGATTATCGTAACGAAGAACTTCTGGGCGTCGAAGATGGTACCCAAACTGCTGGTATTACCAGAAACTTAATTTTTCGTAACATGTTTGTAGAGGCTAAAAACGTCTCGAAGTAGCCGGTCAAAAGAGTGTGGCTAGGTACAACTTTAGGAAGCATTCGAAAGGATTGGGCAGAAGCTCTGGAAAAAGAACTACGTTCAATCCGATGCCGCCAAGTTTTTCACTTACCAGTTGGCACCTCCTTATGTAGGGCCATATATCGTCCACGACAAGGTTTCTCCGTGGACTTTTGTTCTGCGTGAATTGGAAGGGAAGATTCTTAGAGGTACTTGGCACGCTAAGGACCTGAAGCCGGCACACGAAGATTAGTCATGTTTAACCCTTAGGGGTTAACCATTTTGTAGCAAGGGAGGGATTTTGTTACGTTACGGTTTTACGACAACAACTAATCAATTTTTTACTTCACAAGTGTTTCATTATTTCGAAGCATAGCTTAATTAAAAATAGCCGTGTTTCTAATAGAAATGCGATAAAATCATAGAAGCCGTAGGGCTGTCGTAACCAGAACCTCTCTACTGTTATGTTTGCCTACTTGTTATTTCGACTTTTTAGTGGCACGTTGCTGTCGGTTAACAGGAGTGACGTCTGACATCAATAACCCGGGGTTGAACAAGCTTGTCCTATTTAAACTCATTTTTCCGCACTTAAATTTGGGTTTTTTTTAAGCCACATCACTTTGTTTATTTTTGTTGCATGACTATTTCTAGGTTATGATTTAGGCAAAACAGAGTATAGAAGGATGTGCAAACCTGCACGCGCTTTCATCAATTGATCGAGAGGGAAAAAATAGGTCGTTTTGTTGATTAATAAATTAACGTAATTATTTATTTTTGAGCGTAAAGTACCATTTTCGGCTGAGACGTAGGGCTTTCATTTTATTTTCTTAAAACTTCTTCAAGTATAGTCGCAAATTTTTATACTTTGTTGTATTTTCAAACTACGCGGTAGGCGCTATCAAATTCAGGCAGTTTCCGTTTTCTATCACAATCCAATGTTGCCAGGTGGACTTTTTTGTATAATATATAAGATTGTTAGCAATTTTATAAAATAAAGACACGTAAGTGAGGGTGTAATACGAACCGCTTACACAATCCCGTTGTTAGAAAACGTCAGTTCTCCTATTTGTGATTTTTTTTATTTCCATCAATATTGACTTTTATTCTGCTGGCTGTCGTTTTAACACTGGTCTTTGAGAAGATTACTGGATTTCCAAGTGTAAAGATTTTTAATTCATAGGATTGGCAGCAGTGGGCTGTTATGCTTTCCGGGTTAGTTTTTTATTATAGTTTTGGATGGTGTTTTGGATTTTTAGAGAAAGGGGTTTTCCTAGTGACGTATTTCCGGTAAGGTTTTAAAAAGGAATACGCAAAAACCATGCTTTAGTGCAATCGAGTGTTCCGTGTGAGAAAGTGGCAAATTTGGCCTTGTTCCAATTTTTCTAAAATCCGTTGAGGATTTTTACCCTAAGTAATAGGGATCAAACCAGGGCCAATTTGCGGTAGCTTCTTATTGTTTAAGTAGTTTTTTGGGAACGAAGCTCCGCACCTATTGGGATAAAAAAATTGCCACTCGCACACGTGTCGCCACCGTCCATCTGGGGGGCGGACACTCGATTAACTCCAGCAGCTTCAGCAGAATTTCTATCTTGGTAAGTGGACTTTTGATAATAGAATTCGGCCTTCCAATTTGGTAACTTTTGAAAATATTTTCTGTTTTTTTTTTTGGTTTTTCACACGTTTTTTTTTGGGACTCAATTTGATGCTTTGCTTTCTCCTTCCCATAGGGGCTGCTGTATGAACTCGTGGTGATGGATTCCTAGTTCCCACGAGGTGTCCACACCAGCCACCGAAGATGTCCGAGATGTCCTCTGGAGGCAAGTGTGCCTAAAAACCCTCGTACGAGGTAAGCTTCCTAGTCATTTTTTTTTTTGAGTCCGATAAAGTGTTGCAATTGAGGTAGTTTATTTTATTTTCTGGAATAGTAAGGAGTGTTATTCTCTTTATTCCAGGGTTTTTGGGCGAGAGGTAGTTGTATAGTTGTGGGGCCGTATGCAGAGATTTTCTCCAACATCTTTCCATTTTTCCTACAAGCTCCAACATATAAGTACATACCAGTGCAACACCAATCCCAGTCATCGCAGGAGGTTACCGGTTTGAGATTTACATTTTAAACATTTTATTTCTAAAAAAAAAAGTTTTTTTTTGGTCTTATTTTGGAGGGATCATATTGGCGGATGACAGTTGTATTTTTTTTTTTTGGATTCCAATTGAGTATAAATCGTCATTACAGTTAGTATGAAGCAACAACTTGCAAGCTGCGAAATGACTTCTTCAATTAAGGCTGTAATTTAGTAATTTTTTTTCTTTCTTGACTTTATGACATGGCTGACAGATAACCATCGGTTTTGCCTTAATTTCGTTTGACTTAGTGTAGAGATTTACATGTTGCAACCCTGTCGCTTCGGATTGTCGGGCTAAAATGTGGGATTAAGGCTGGCTCGTTGTTTCGGCCTCACATTGCAGAGTGGCAGTCTGGGGGTCAGGTTGTTGTAATGAGTTTACTTTTATATGGTGTCGGACATTCCCTTTTAAAAATATCTTTGTTAGCACATGACAGTGTCTAGCACTTCAGGGTGACTCGGTCTGATGCCCTAGGCTGTCCAGCTGACGTATGTTGCTGAGAGCATAGTTCGGTTGGTTGGCCTGGGGTTGGCTGGGCAGAGTACCACTGACTTGGTGATAGCGGTGGTAGTAACATATACAAGCCCAGATTATTTATTTTGAAATTAATTTAGGAACTTTAAGGTAACGAATATAGGTATTACAATTTGTACACGGTATATGAGGTCATAAATCGGTAACTTTAATACAACTTAATATTTGCATGATATTCATGTTAAGTTATTGAACGGTATTGCCGGCATTGGTATATTTAATATTTAAATATTTACAATTTTCCTTAAGTATAACAACCCCACATTATGAGAGTTTGAGTTGTAGGAGACTAGTCCAAAATCTGTTTTTTTTCTGTTCGTCATTAAATCTGCAAATGTCAAAAACTTGTGTTCCCATTTCTCTTCCACTCTCCGTTGAAGAAGGTCGTCCAGGTTTGGTACAATCCCAGCCCAAAGTTCTTATTTAGTTACTTATTTATTCTTCATTCTGGTAATAACCAGAACACCCTGACCAAGACAAATAAACATCAAAATTTCATCAAACAATCCTTGTGAGATTGAAAACAAAAGAAAAGGAACAGACTAAGGAGTATAGTAAGTATATATAAGTGTTTATTTTCCTAAATCAGGGAAGGGTCTTGATAGTTGTGACAGTTCGTATTTGATGCCATTTTGCTATTTAACTGACTTATTAGTTGGGCTATTTAATACTATATTAACATCATAACTCGTGCAATGTCTTTAAATACGTGGCGCTCATAAATTTATTAACCTACGACCTACCGGCTGTTATACTTAAAAAGCTGGCGGCAGGCATTTGACGCGATTCTAAACTAAATAAAAATAGTATTAAAATTTTGCTGATTTCGGGTTCATATTTTTTTTTTTTTTACGGATATCTCAAAAAGCACTTAATCGATTAGAAGGCTAACACCTTCCCAAATTCCGGGTGTCTCAAGTAAAGCCCTTTTCACACGTTAGTGTAGATTTTATGGGTCCATTCTCCATCACCTTAGCCAGATTTCGTGGTGTTAAATCTCATAAGGCTTATGGGTGCATTTTCGTGTGTTTTGTCGGTAGGCGTGGAAGGTGTGCTGCGCTCTACAGTGATCAAGGGATAAATTTTATTGGCTGTAATAACTTTCTCGAGTCCTATTGCCAGCAAGCTGCCGAAACCTTATCCATTAAATGGTGTTTTAACCCACCAGCCAGTCCCCATTTTGGAGGGCTCCATGAGTCAGGGGTTAAATCTACAAAAACCCACCTGCGAAGGATTGTGGGGGATCAAATCCTTACCTTTGAGGAGCTGATGACTGTGCTGGTCCAAATCGAGGCCATTCTGAACAGTCGACCCTTGTGTAGTATCAGCCCCGATCCACACGATCTCCAAAGTCTTACCCCCGGCCATTTCCTCACGTTGGAGCCCTTGACCGCCCCTCCTGACGAAGACCTGGTCAGTGTACCACAAAATCGCCTAACTCGGTGGCAGCTTGTCCAACAGATGCAGCAACATTTTTGGTGCCGCTGGAATCGTGAGCATTTGCAATCCCTCCAGCAAAGCCAAAAATGGAACACCCCCGACCATCCCCCGCAAATAGGAACTTTAGCCGCGTTAAAAGACGAAAACTTACTCCCGTTAAAATGGTCGCTCGGTAGAATCGTAAAAATTTCTTCGAGTCCTGGCCAAATTCCTCGGGTAATACAAGTTAAAACCGCGAAAGGTTTACTTGACAAACCATTGGTAAAGGTATGTCCGTTACCTAGCCAATAAGTCAACTTTCAAACTTTGTGTTGTTTCGATCTTACTTATTTGAATTAACTTTTGTTTCTCGTCGCAGGTGCATGTAGACGTATTTTCAGTTTGCTCCGTACTTATCTTTGTTTTTATACGGCTAACCTGTATTGTTTTGGACAAGTTTAGTATCAAAGAACAGCATTTTGTGGATTTTATATTCTAATTACAAATACTTGAAATAATTATTTGCCGGTAGTGTAATAATTTTCAAAGCAATTACATTTTGTTTGCAATTATTTATTCGCAGCAGTTTTTTTTTATTGGTGAAATTCGGAGTCGACACTTTATCAGTTTTTTGTCGCTTTTGGTTCGAGTTAACCATATACAAGTAAAATCTTAGATAGATAATGGCAGGTGATTTGTGCAAAGTTTGCAAATCTGTTGCTTTACCAAGGCAGAGTATAAAGTGTTATAAGTGTAAAAATGTGTTTCATCAGCGATGCGTTCAGCTGGCTGGTTCCTTGGATCTTGAAAATTTACCCGGTGTCGAATGGAAATGTAATGCTTGCAGGGACTCTCAGAGCTCCGAGCCCACTTTAAAGGATGTTCTGGCCAAAATTGAAATACTATCAAACGAGGTAAGCGGCATGCGTAAGGAACAGCAAACATTTGGACGGTAAGATCATTGATGATTTTAAACTTAAGATTGTCTCATTTGAAGATCAAATAAAACTATTAATAAAGTGACTAGTAAGGTTGAAAACAGTGTCGTTGAAGTGGGATCTGAAGTTGATATACTTAAGAATCAAATGGATCAGTTAAACCAGTCACTAAAAAAACAACTTTTTAAGGAAGTTCGTAAAGTTTGCAAAGAAAAACATTACCAATACTGGACAAAGGACTGCAAAATTCTCGTACGCAATCCAGAGACGGGAAAAATTACTCACATTGCAAATAGATCGACTCTAGATAAATTGTCTTAAAAACAAGTAACTTGTAACGCATATTTAAAGTTTTTTTATAATAATGATTTGGTAGCAATGGCTTTATTAACGTACTATCAAAATACAAACGGTCTAAGGACCAAGCTAAATGATTTATATCTATCATCTTTAAGTTCATCCTACGATATTATCTGCTTGACCGAGTCGTGGTTGCATGGGGGTATTTCTGATGGTGAACTTTTTGAAACCAATAATTAATACTTATTAATTACCATTTAATTTTCTGAATTTTTATCAATACCAAAAGTTTGCTAATACTTTAGCAAATATTTTAGATGTATTATTTAGCTCTATTTCTAACATTAAAATAGTTACTGCCATTCATCCAATGGTCAAGGAAGATAAGCACCATAAAGTACTGGATATCCAAGTAAAGTTGGATAACAATTTGAAGTTTATCAAAAAACAGTATTGTTCTAAATTTAAATTTTTTGCTGCAGATTATAATCTTATTAAATGTAGACTTAACGAGGTGAATTTGAATGTTTTACTTAGCAAAGATGTGGATGAAAGTGTCAATTTATTTTACAATGAGCTAACACGTATTATTGATTCGTATGTACCTAAAAGAATAAAGAAGTTAACTTATCCAACTTGGTACAGTCGTAATGCAATCTCTTTGATAAAGGAAAAAGCAAAGTTCCATAGAAAATGGAAAAAAAATTAAAAATCCTAGTGATTATTTATCTTTCTGCAATTTAAGAAAATCTATTAAATTGTCCTTAACTGAAGACTATAATAAATGGGTTTCGAACGTGGAAATGAACATAAAATCAAATGTAAAAAGTTTTTGGAATTTTGTGAATTGTAAAAAAAATCGCAGTAGCCTTCCAGCAAATTTGACATACAACGGTACACATCTAAAAACAACAGAAGATGTGTGAAGCTTTTAGTGAATTTTTTTTCCTCAGTTTTTATATCAAACACAACGCCGTGCTTAATCGATACAGTTAATTCAAGTAATTCGATTTTCATTGAAGCGTTTACGGGTAAACAAATACTGGATGCGATCGATGAGCTTGACGTTAACAAAAGTGCCGGAATCGATGGTATACCTGTAATTATAAAAAGTTGTGCAAGTGCGTTAGTGCATCCTTTGTGTATTTTATATAATAAATGTCTAAGAGATGGTGTTTTTCCATCACGTTGGAAGCAGCGGCAAGTTACGCCTATCTTTAAAAATGGTTCCAAACAAGACATAAAGAACTATAGGCCGGTTACTCTACTCTGTATTTTTGGAAAATTGCTGGAGGCGGTAGTAACAAAGGAGTTGTTTTTTACGGTTAAGCATTTAATCTGCGAATTTTGAGCATGGTTTTTATCGGGGACGTTCCACTGTGACAAATCTTTTACCTTTTGTACAAAGAATCTATGAATCTATGGATATGCAAGAACAAGTTGATGCTGTGTACACCGATTTTTCTAAAGCTTTTGATAGAGTTCATCATCCTACATTGCTACGTAGGCTTCGAAACTTCGGTGTGCACGGTAATTTGCTCAGATTAATTGCCGCCTATATAATAATAGGTCTAATTTCATAATTGTATCTGCGATACATGTATAATTATTTAAATTTGTATAAATATTATGTGGTTCTTTGTAATTGGACTTCTTGTCTGTAAAGCACCCTTGTCTGAAAATAAAAGAAAATAAATAAAACTTGAGTATGATGTTAATTGTGTTTCGTGATAAAATTTATTGGTTGTTGCAAAACCGCGAATTTTGTCCAAATCTATTGGGATTTTTTGTTTGTTTTTGTTTGCTTTCTGGGCGGAATGTTTAGAACTTTTTTTGGGATTTATGAAATAAAATTTAAATCATTAAGCCAACCTAGTTTTTATTCTCCTTGTTTGGGATAATATTCGTCAGGTGACAATTTTGATTAAACACCACCTTTTATGATCACCTGATTTCTTTTTCTTCCAAATTTAACTTTATTTCGCGTGAAATCTACGCTGGGACTTTGCACGTGCGTCAACGATGCGAGCCTTCAACCACCACTTCCGCACGAAAATTTGGCGAAGTCAGACGCCTCCAAAAAAAATCCTAGAAGAACACGCAAATTGGCAAGTCTTTGGCGTGGTCGGTTATTGATTGCTGTAAAATCATCCATTTCTCTGTTTTATTTTGTTTTTTTTTGCCTTTCAAATGAGTCAGTATTCCCAGACGGGGTGAATTTATTTTGGGGCTTTCATACTCTAAAAGTCGAAGGAACCTAGGACACCAAAGACAACTATTGTTCTACTCCACAAGTGTTTTTTCCATGATTGTTTTAAATTGTTTCTTGTTTATTTATTTATTAATAATAATTTTATTTATTCCCCTTTTTTTATTATGACCGTTATAGCCTTTTTTGTTGTTGTTGTTTGTTTATACTTCAATGTAAAATCTTTAAACAAAAAAATTTTAAAATAAATCTTTTAACATATAACTTTTTAATTTAAACCTAGTCACTATATAGTGTAATCAAACTCCTCAAAGAGGGTTTACCTACACAATAAGTGAAATTATTATTTGTGATTCATTAATATTTTAGTTTAAATTGTTAAATAGACTTAAGGTACAGAGCTTTGTCAATAAAGATTACCTTGGACAATAAAGCATGTTTACTACTACTACTACTCCTTTGCTGATCGAAAGTAATCTTTTAATTTTCTAGTTTGTTTAAAAATGGTGTTGACTTTGTATTTATTTAAGATTCTACTAATTCTATCAGTGCTGCCAGGTATGTAAGGTCAAAATGCCTTGGAGTCATTTTTTAGTTGGATTACTTCTGCATTAAGTTTTCTGATTCGCATATACTTTTTGCACGATCTAAGAGTGTCTTTATCGAGGGGGTAATCACCAGCCAAAATTGGTACACCAGATTTCACAAAAGCATAAGATTTCTCAGATTTCACTTAGGATTTCACAGATTTCTCAAAGATTTTTTCATAAGTAATATTTAATAAATTTAGAGATAAATTTACCTCTATAAACTAGGTGTTCCCACCTCAATAAAATAAACAAACGATAGTGCCAGAATTAGGTGCTCTTTAGGTGCTAATTTGGTCCCCAAACTAAAAATTAAGTGCCCCTCTGGTTTTAGCAGAAAATTAAAAAACGGTAGGACCGCTAGGTTAACGTTAAGCTAGCGGTCCCATCAAAGATTTCACGGATTTCAAAGATTTCACGGATTTCAAAGATTTCACGAATTTCACAGATTTCTCAAATATTTTTTCATAAGTAATATTTAATAAATTTAGAGATAAACTTACCTCTATAAACTAGGTGTTCCCACCTCAATAAAATAAAAAAACGATAGTGCCAGAATTAGGTGCTCTTTACGTGCTAATTTGGTCCCCAAACTAAAAATTAAGTGCCCCTCTGGTTTTAGCAGAAAATTAAAAAACGGTAGGACCGCTAGGTTAACGTTAAGCTAGCGGTCCCATCAATATTTCTTTAAAAAAATATAATGTTACTATTTCCAAATTAGGTGCTATTTAACTGCTTCCCAAATATTAAATAAAAACTTTGAAAATTTTTGGTATATTCGGAAAAAAATAATTAGAGACCACTAGCTTAACATAAACTTAGGGTACCCACTCAGATAAAACAAATTTTAATTATCTTGAAATAAAGAGCAATTTAACTGCTAATTTTATTATTATTAGAGACCACTAGCTTAACATAAACTTAGAGGTACCCACTCAGATAAACCAAATTTTAATTATCTTGAAATAAAGAGCAATTTAACTGCTAATTTCGTCCACCTTTCGAAAATTAAGCCAGCAGTCCACTTTGGTACCCTTGATCAAAAATTAATTTGGCATACGCGAGAATTAGATGCTATTTAGGTGATAATTTGGTCCCCAAACTAAAAATTAAGTGCTCCTCTAGTTTTAGCAGAAAATTAAAAAAACGGTAGGGCCGCTGGCTTAACGTTAAGCTAGCGGTCCCATCCATAATTCTTGGAAAAAAATTTAGTATTACTACTATACTATACTATTTAAGTACCCACCGAGTATTAAATCGAAACTTACAATTTTTGTTGTATTTTAAAAAAAAAATAACTGGGTTAACATAAACCTAGCGGTCCCACAGGTACCCCTTTAGATGAACCAAATTTTAATTATTTTAAAATAAAGAGCAGGTTAAGTACTAATTTGGTACATCTTTCGAATATTAAGTGCTCTTTTCGTCGTGGCGAAAAATGCAAAAAATTGAATTTCCGTGGTATTTTGCACACCAATTCTCAATAATATCATATGCATAAAATGATTAAAATCTTCAAATACGATACGTACTATTTAGGTGCTCAAGAAAAATGCGAAAACCGTGGTTTTCGCGCGTATTTTTTTAAACTAAGGGGGTGGACCGCTGAGCCAGCGGTTCACTTTGGTACCTTTGACCAAAAATTAATTTGGAATACGCGAGAATTAGAACAGGGAAAAAATATCACCCATACGCACGCTAAGGGGCACATATTACTTAACGCTTTTTTGCCCAATTTTTACGTCCGCCCCCTTTCCTTGTGCATCCCTTTTTAACGTTTGGAACTAACTCACCCTCCCCTAAAAGTACGTAATGTTTTCCTGCCAAGCCCACCTCTATTTTAATCATTTTTGCGTATGATCTTGAAGTGGTTCAAATACCACGGAAATTCCATTTTTCCATTGTTCTCCAAAACAAAAAGATCACTTCATTTTCTAAAGATGGACCAAATTAGCACCTAAATACCACCTAATTTTCGCGTATGCCAAATTAATTTTTGATCAAAGGTACCAAAGTGAACCGCTGGCTTTACATAAACTTAGCGATCTACCCCCTTAGTTTTAGAAAAAATACGCGCGAAAACCACGGTTTTCGCATTTTTGTTGAGCACCTAAATGGTGCATATCTTCTACATTTTGTGTAGGAATCTTCATAGACCCATTTCGCCAAAATTTGAAAATTCATATTTTTACAACCGATTGCCTGATGAAAGTGGTGATGAAAATTGTATATCATGTGGCACATCATTTAATAGGTCTTCAGAAGACCTTTAAAACCTTCTATCGCTCTATATAATAGCTATAATAGCTTTCCAAAAAATTTAACTCAGCGTATTTTGCGTTACTTCAGCTAAAGGACACATTAGATAGAGAAGGGCTCCTAAATATTTATTACGCATTAGCATACTCAAATGTCCCATAATATCATTTTCTAGGGAAATGCAGCTTTTGTTAGTCGGGTGTTAATACTGCAAAAAAGAATAATTAGCTTAATTTTTAATTTAAAATCAAGAGAAACTTGCAAACCAGCTTTCAAAAAAAAATTACCAGCTATATTTATCTTTAAAAGTATAATGTTTATTAAAAATAATCTATCTAGATTTAGTAAAAACTGCGACACAAATTCTCACAATACAAGAAATGGCAATGTTTTACGAATAAACAAACATAGTAGTGCTTTATATGAGAAGTCCTCTGAATATTGTGCTATTAAACTATACAACAAATTACCTACAGGAATGCGAAGCATAATTAATATGACAAGTTTTAAAAAAATAATTAAGCTAAAGCTTATAGAACTTCCTTATAATATTCAAGATTTTTTCTTGTAGTACAACTAGTGATTTTTTTTTTGTGTTTAATATTAAGTTAGTCTCTACCAATCTTTAAATTTTAACATAACTTGACCTTTAGGTATCTTTTCGACTTTGGTTTAATGTTCTGCTAATTTGTACCAATCTCATATTTTGGACGTAATTTTAATGTGACCTAAAACTAATTAGATATACTATTTTACTAAAGAGGTAAATATGTAAATAACCCTATTCATATTACATCTTTTTTTTTTGACAATTTCTATATTGTAACATTACAATCGTTTGGAAATATATACACTATTTTATTCAATTCTATTCGATATCACCCTTTTTGTAAATACCAATATGAACCAAAATTGATAAAGGTATTTTTGGTACTTTTTCTGAAACGGAACCCATTGTTAACCCATCCTAAAATTTTGTATGTTAAGGAAACATCAAAGAAAAATATAAATTTTTTGAAATAACTAAAAATAGGGTATTTTGAGATTTTTTCAAAATTTAGTTTTTTGAGAAAATTTCAAAATTTAATATGTCTTTTAAATACCTTTTAAACAAGGTATGGTACATACAATTTCGTTGCTGTCATAGTCTTCAAAATATTGAGCTTTTTGATGGGGCTTGTAAGGACCAGCATTAATCCATAAAAAAATTGACTGTTCCCAAAATTCTAAAATTTTTTATTTTCAAGTGTTTTTGTAGGTAGATTATGTGTGCTACAAATCATCAAAATCGGACATGGTCGAAACAATTGCCCGGTAGATTTGATATGATTTGACCCTTTCCGCAATATTTTCTACAAGCGCCTATTGTTTAAAACTATCTCAAGAGTAACATGGATAACCAGTAATTCATTTTTTAGACCTAAATTTAAGAAACCCATTTAAAATAATTAATGCAACAATGTGCAAGTAGCAAAGTAAATTCTTTGAGACCGTGCATATACCGTCAAATTACATATGGACCATTCAGGACACTTTTAAAAATCGACTTAAGTTCCCAATTCGGAAAGCATCCCAGGTAAGTTGGTACGGATGGTCCTAGTCTCGGTCTTAGTAGACTAAAACTCAGGTCTAAAAAATTAAGATATATATCTATATCTTCTTTATTAGGTTTTTTAATAAAAATTAACAAGATTTAGAAAGTAATAGAGTATCAAAAAATTTAATGATTTTTACATATTTCATGGATTTCACACAAGATTTCATGGATTTCACACAAGATTGCACGGATTTCTCAAAGATTTCACAGATTTCACGGATTTCACAGAGGTGGTACACCAGATTTCATGCCGTGTTTACCCCCTCGGATTTTATGATTCTTTGTTTTTGCCTTGATGGTTAGAATTATTGTTAAGGTATCTGTCTGCATGCATCGGTTTTCTGTATACATTTCAGCCTATTCGAAATAATGATGTCATTTTTATTGGCAACTTCAATATAACATCTAACTCTGAATTAACCACATTAAATGACTTTTTGTCATTGTGCGATCTGAAAAAATGTAATAAATTCCCTAATTGCCATAACAACCTACTTGACCTTGTCATAGCTAACTTTGACTGTAAAGTTTCTAGAGAGCTCATACCCCTTGTCCATGAAGATAAACCACATCCCAGTATAAATGTCACTGTCTCAATCAAAAAGAACACAGGATTAAGTGATTTTCCAGAAGACTTGCACAATAAACGCTATAACTTTAATAAATCTAACTTTCCCCTACTATACCAACTGCTTTCTCAGACTAATTGGACTGTTTTACTTAACACATCTGATGTTAACTCAACAGTCTCACTTTTTTACACATGCTTATATGATATCTTCAATCTATTAAACACAGGAATAGTAGATTCAAGTATCCAAGCTGGTACACAAAAGAAATTATTGACAACTTAAAGGAAAAAGACCGTTTGCACAAAAGATATAAGACATCTAAACTACCAAAATTGATATTGCTTATAAAAACTATGTACAGCAAACAGAATCACGGGTAAAAAGTGATCCAAAACAGTTTTGGAAATAGGTTCGTCAGAAGTGGAATAAACCTTGAATCCCTGAAACCATGACTGTTGGAACCTCAGTTATTGAATCCCCCCCAAACATAGTTAATTCATTTGCTGACTTTTTTAAAAATGTGTATTTTAATTCATCAACCCCTGTAGCAAACCAGAAACACAAAATATAAAAATCAACCCTCTTACTGAAGAGGAAGTACTAAAATCCCTCAAAAGACTTAAAAACTCACATACCTAAGGACATGACCAAATTCCATCTTTTATTCTATGTGACCAATGTCTTACCTCCCCCCTTCACCATATTTTCAACTTATCTCTTCAATCAAGCACCTTTCCAGACCAATGGAAAATAGCTAAAATCTCTCTTATACTTAAAGAGGGCAACATCAATAAAGTCGAAAATTACAGGCCTATCTCTATTTTGTCCAACTTCTCAAAGGTCTTTGGGGTTTGTGTTTTCAACAATTTATTCCATCAATTAAAAAATGTTATCTCTACCAAACAACACGGCTTCTTCTCCAAGAGATCTACTGTTACAAACCTTTCTTGCTTTCTGTAAAAGGCATTCCAAGCCATTGGAGAAAGAAAACAACTAGATGTAGTGTATACAGACTTTACAAAGGCTTTTGATAAGTTGGACCATGGCCTCATAGCTTCAAAAATATACTCTATAGGGTTTCATGAAAGCCTTGTTAACTTCTTCAACTCATATCTATGTAAGCGTCGTCAATTTGTTGAGTATAATGGGTTTAAGTCTTATGAGTACTTAACAACTAGCGGGGCCCCACAGGGAAGCAATCTTGCCCTTTTAATATTTGCAATATTTTTTAATGATATTAGTGACACAATATCTTCTGACTGCCTCCTTTTCTCAGACGACCTAAAAATATTTAAAATCATAAATAATGTCACAGACTGTACTGCACTGCAAAAAGACCTTGACTCTTTGGCACAATGGGGTGCAAATAATAGATTGCCTTTAAACATAAACAAATGCAAGGTTATGACTATCTCAAATTTAAATAAGGAATGTATTTATAACTATACTCTTGAAAATATCTCGCTTGAACCTGTTGATTCCATTAAAGACCTGGGGGTAACTATTGACAAAAACCTAACATTTAATGATGATATTGACCAAGTGGTCAAATCAACATTAAGAACTCTTGGCTTCAGTATCAGATCAACCAAAGAATTCAAAAACTTGGACAGTATAATTACACTTTACAATAGTTTAATCAAATCCAAACTTCTCTATGCAGCCCTGGTATGGTTCTCTTATTATGAAGTCCATCTGGATAGGCTTGAATATGTCCAGCGTAGGTTTTTAAAGTACCTATGCTTTAAACAAGATGGTATTTATCTTCCTAGAGGTTATGACCAAGAACTACTTCTTAACAGATTTAATCTTCTGTCTCTTAAGCAAAGTACAATTTTAAGTAGCCAGTTATTTTTGTTTAAATTGTGTAACAATCTAATTGACTCACCAGAGTTGGTCAACTATTTAAACTTTTTCGTACCTCCGAGAAACACTTGTCAGCGAGTCACTTTCTACTTAGAATACAAAGCAACTAATTTATCTAGAAATGCGCCCATACATCGAGCCTGTTCACAATTTAATACCTTGTCAAATGTGCAAAACATCAATCTTTTTAAGGGATCTGTGGCAACTTTAAAAAAAATCATTAAGCCAGTAATTTTTAATTTTGGATGCCTCATTATTTAAAATGTAAACTTTTAATTATTTAATTTAATTACTAGGTATCTTAAATATAAACTTTTGATTATTTAATTTAATTAATAGGTATCTATGTATTTTACATTTACTATTATTTCTTTTAACTTGCACATCATATTGCTCTCAATGTAATTGTTAATTATTAATTGTTAGTAATATTGCAGAGTCATTTGCTATTCCCATCAGAATTTAATTTTTAACTCTATGTAAGTGTATTTACTGTGGGTACCTAAGTTTTACTTAAATTTTTTCTTTTTTTACTTGATTTTCTTACTTATAAATCTATTTATCTTTGTTATTAATTGTCTTGTATTAGGATTTTTCTTTCCTGTTAGACAATAAACATTTTGAATTTGAATTTGAATTTAATACAGTGTGGCCCAGTTTTTTCTCCTTCCATGAAACCCGAACTTCCATAAATGAGATTCGGCGAAACATCTAGAAGACCATATAATTTACTTGTTTTGGAATCGGTCCCATTTACAGTAATCTAACTTGTTAAGTTATATTACACTTTAAAGGATTTGTAAGCAACAAAATGCTCTTTTACTTTTCATAAAAAACACTTACTTGTTTCTATCATAGGAACTACATTCAAGTAAGAAAATTATATTGACTTAAATGATTTTTAATTTGTAAAAGTGACTTACTATACCAACTTTTCATTGGTAATTTTATTATATTTTGGATAAAAAAGGTAATGGGTGGACCAAGTAAGTCGGAATAACTTTGGAACGGTTTGTGGTATGAGCAAACTGCAAACAGCAACAGATATATCTTCTCTTGAAGAATACGTTGGTATAGAAATCTCAATTTCCTAGTAAGTCAACTTACTTGGTTCTTTAATTGTGCGGGAGACAGCCTGTTGTTTTTTTTGTCGGCCTTGGCTACATGTCATGGAAGGTTATGACTCGTATTTAATTCGAGTTCGAAACAAAACAAAACAATAACGAAACTTACCTCCTGTAACCTTCAAATTAGAATATGAAAATCGAAAATAAACAAAGACTGCAACTGGAAAAACTATAAATTTTAATTTAACACTACTTTAAGTTTGACATGATTTATTTCTAAAATTTATGTCTGGTTCATGTTGTAAAGTTTTACAAATTTAACTTCATAGTAAAGAAAACTAATCTTCTTTTCAAAAAATCACAAAAAATTTGACAATCAGCTGATTTTGAAATTGATTTGTCAGTTGTCACAAAGGATTTTCGTTTTAGAATTGGTCCTGGTTCTGGTTGAACCAGAACCGCAACCGGTCTTTTCGCTTTAAAACAATGACGTCACAGTTGCAACCCGGTTATGAAATTTTAGAACCAGCCTGGGAGGTTGGTTCGGCCCTTTGGTTGTAAACATAACCCCTAAAATTTTTCAAAATTATAGATAGTCTTTTTTTGAGTAAAATCAAAGATATCTTAATAATATTTTAAATGACATCATTATTTTAGAACCGCTGTCAAAATTAAAAACTAAATCGAAAATCCTTACAGTATTGCACGGATCCATACCCTCTCCACATAGGCAAATCAGCTCTTATCGTTTTAGTGTCCTTTTTTCCACCTTCGCCGCCATTTTGACAGAAAACTAATGGATTATCTGTCACTTTTGAGTGAACATGGCGGCGAAGGTGGAGAAAAGGACACTAAATCGGTATGAGTTGATCGGCCTATCTGGAGAGGGTACTGCACGGATGTAGATTACATCCGTGCAGTATTGTCACAAAAGAGATTTTCGATTTAGAATTGGTCATGGTTATTAGGAAATTATTGAAACGCAGTTAGGGCGGATGGTTTTTGGTTGTGCCATTAGACACTTTAATAGCGTATTCCTTTGGCAAAAAAGGCGTGTTTCTGCGAGCTTAACATAGTTACTAGTGTTCTCTTTTTCGAAATGCATTCGTCTGAGAGAGACCCAGCATATCAGGAACATACGGTCTGTACACCCTTCGACCCCGCTGTCTAACTACCTAAACTGACAGATATGCGGGATCGAAGGGTGTAAAGGCGGATATTTTTTGTGATGGTGTAGTATGCTGGATCTCTTTTATGCCCGTGTGCACGGATTCGGCTTGACATGTAAGCCGAGCTTAAGCTTTAGTTTTATTTTGCAAGGGTGTGGAATATCATGTAAGTGGCATTTAAGCTGTAGTTAAGAAAAGCCGTAGAATTACTTCGGCTTAAGTGCATTTTTAGGTTATGGGAGGTATTTTTTTCATTATGTTTTTAAACAAAGCCATTAATTTATTCAGATTATAAAACTATTCCGTTGCCTTAAAATATTTCTGTGATTGTAGTAGTGGTCTATGCTTAAAATGGAACTTCTTTGGGATTACGAAGAAGATGAAGAATTAGACTTTGTAATTAATGTAATACCTACCAAGAAGGATTTTTCAAAACATGAGATGATACCTTTTACAAAAGGTTTAGAATGTCCAAAAAAAATCATTTTTTTCTCTCTAAGCGAATAATTCACCTTTTCTTGCAAATTCGTTGTAAAAAAACCACCACTCTGGTGGTGTAACAATTAGTATGTTTTTACATCGTATTCAATACTTATCGAAAATCAAGCATCTTGTTCTTCATATGTCACGCTCTTTGTCGGAACAGAGAACATGCTCTATGAAAGAAAAAGAAGACAATCTTTTCAAGACGTATTGAATACGATGTGAAAACATATACTAAATAAATAGTCAGGTTTTATAGTTAACAAATTATAGTAGTTTTATTTTGTAGGTAGGTAGGTAGGTTTTACTGTGTAGGTGCCGTCCTCATAGCACTAGGGTGTTGTTGATCTTGGGCGCCCTTAGTGCCTTTAGGGCCGATTGGCTGACGGAGCATATATAAACATGCTCCTCCGTACCGTTCTTTATTTCCTTCATGGTTGCAGCCATTATTATGCCATACACCTCTGCTTGAAAGACCGTGGCTTGCTCTCCGAGTGGGTAGCTCTTTCGAACCTCCTGGTCTTTTACGTAAACCCCCGATCCTGTGGTTTGCTTCTCCGACAGTTTGGACCCGTCGGTCGGAGGTTTTAACTCTGCCGTAGTTTCCTGTCTGGGATGACTACTTTATACCTCTTGTTGAATCTCCAGAGGTTTTTGGGTCTTTGTGTTTTGATCGCTGCCATTGGAATTTCTCTCTCGGCGATTTGGGCAATCCTAAGATGCCCCGCAGTTTCAAACCCCAGATGCGGCCTTATTGATAAATTTCGCAACATGTGGTGTCCAGGTGAGCCCCTTGTCTAGGGTGACCCCTAGGTACTTCAGTTCGGAAACCAAAGTCAGAGGTCTCCCGTACATCTTGAGTGCCCTGAATCCCTCCATTTTCCTCTTTCTTGTGAACAGGATCTCTGTCTTTCCTGGATTGACAGAGAGACCGTTTTGTTGACACCAGTCTTCTATGATTCGTACCGCCCTTTGCATTCTGTTACAGACGGTGTTTAGGTGGTGGCCCACCACCTCCACGACACCGTCGTCGGCGTATGCGTGGGCGTCGAATCCTTCCTCTGTTAGGCGTTGTAGGAGAGTATCCATGATCAGACACCACAGGTGTGGAGATAAGCAGCTACCCTGTGGGCAGCCTCCAGTTGCAGTTTCTTACCTCTTTCTTGAACTCCTTTCTGGGTTCTCTGTATATTTCCCAAGAGTCATTCTCCCCATCCCTCATCGCCTTGTTTAGCGCCTTTTTGATTTTGCTGCGAAGCCTGTCTAGCTTGCTGCTCCACCATGGCACTCGTTGGGTCGACTGGGTTTTTAGGGGGCACGCCTCTTCGAAACTTGTTGTTATGACATTTTTAAGCCTGTCGACTGCCTCTTCTAAGTTGTCAGTTGTCGATGTTTATTTCTAGGATACCCTTGTTCAGGTCTGGGGTCGCGAAGAAGTGTCTCCAGTCCGTATTACGCGGGTTCCTTTTTTGTTCCTGGGTTTTCTCGTCGGTGTCTATCTCGTACCTGATCATGCGGTGATCTGACGTAATAATCTCCTTTGTTACTCTCCAGTTGACAACGTCTTGGTATATACTCCGCGAGACCAGCGTTATGTCGATAACTTCCTGCGGGTCTTATCGACAAACGTTGGTTCGCACCCTTTATTCACTATTTCCAGTTCCGTGGTGGTCAGAAACTCAAAAAGAGCCTCCCCACGCTTGTTCACATCACTACTACCCCACGCTACGTGATGTGAGTTGGTATATATATAATAATATAAGTAAGTAATACATCTAACACCTTGTTCTAAAGAGCCAAGTTTTAACTAAAGTTTACTGCTATTGAGAAAACGAACCCAACACATATACTATAGTGGGAGTAAAATAAAGAAAAATTTTAAAAAATATTCAAAGCATTTTTGTTTTATAGTACCTTAAAATAATATACTATTTTATCAACGGCTATAAAATGAGTGCTAAATTTTAGTTGAATCAGATTCTTATTATACCAGACATGGTACAATTTCCCCAACAATTTCTTACTAAAAGTTAAAATATGAACAAAATAAAGAACACCTTAACCTAAATACATGTACTTATTATCTCGCTTAATATGATTTGATATATATTGAGCAATATAACAGAGACAAACATACCATTCTTCACACTCATCTGTGTATCACAAAGACTATTGCTGTTGCCGTCTAAGTTCGCCGTTGGAGATGACTTAAATTTTGTTATTAGCAGAAACTTAAACTGACTTCTTCAGTATACAATCAATAATGTTAGGGTATATGGATACATTAGGACAGACATTAGGATAGACAAAAATATTCAAATATCAATTCGAAGGGCGAGCGCAGATTCATTCTCATATTCTTACAAACCTGAACACATGTGAATGAACTTTTATTGTTGTTTGCAAGTTTGTTTAAGTACTTTAGCTACTTTTATTTTATAGTCTTTATAAAAAAAACGTTCGAAAATATCTTATTGGCGCATTAAATTACTTTATTTTATTGTCTTTATAAAGAAAAACCTCGAAAAAAACCTCACAAAAACCTTCGAACATATCTCATTTTAATCTAAGGATTTACTAATTTAAGTTTATTTCATAAACTTTTTTTTATTTTCTGTGTACCTACCGGCATGTACCGCCACTGACTGCTTAAAACATCCTGAAATTTTAAAATAAATAATACGAAAAAGCTTATGTCAATAAGCCGACTTTCTCCGCCCACAAGCCAATCACGACGTGGTTGACACAGAATTCTCTGTCCCTATTGTTCTAACGTCGTTTAAAAAGGAGAGAAAAATAATCGCTATTTCTTACCTTTGTTTTGTTTTGATTTTATTTGTAAATAAACAATGGTTATTATTTGCCAAGAAGTTTTTGTTGAACCAGATATCTTGTCTCTTTTTAATCTAAGGGTCGTACCGAGGACATCCACACTTTAAAATTAATTTATACTTATTTCGTGACTGGTTTTAATTGGGTCCAATTTTAATTGGTTTTTATTGGTTTTTAAGTTATCTCTAGTGATAAAATTCATTAATGCTCAAACGCCATGGGTCCAAAATGTACGTTCTGGGGACGTTTGACGTGGGACCAAAATTCGGATTAAACCACTCAAACAGTTTTAGGACGTCCCCAGGACATCCCTATTATAAACTTGGTCTAATAAATGTCGTTTTTAGCGTAGAATACGGCGCTTGCGTGATTTCGAAATGTGCCATCACCGGTTCAACCGAAACGTCATCAGTTTTTGCCATCGCCAAATTGAATTTCCTGTGAAAATTTTACAAACCTAATCTAACTTTCTTTTTATTTCTTCTCCCTGGTTTATAATTCCTAGGTTATCTTAATTTGATATATTCCTCAAATTCAATTGTGAGAATTCCTCTAAAAGGCGTCCCTGGGACATACAGAAGACTTCTACAGAACATATTAAGAGAACGTCTCAGGTACGTCCTGCTTAAGGTTTAAATACCTTCTCAGGATGAACCAATTTTATCCCTAAAACATCTTAGCGATGTTCCTGGGAGATCCAATGTAAATTCATTGATGCTAAACGCCCAGGTCCAAAACGTACGTTCTGAGGACGTTTGTACTTATTCCATGACTGTTTTTGATTGGTTCCTATTTTATTTGCTTTTTATTGATCTTGCAAGTTTTTTAAATAAGTAATAATATCCATTAATGCTCAGACGCCCTAAGTTCAAAACGTACGTTCTGTGGAAGTTTGATGTGGGACCCCAAATCGGTTTAAACCACTCAAACGGTTTTAGGACGTACTCAGGACATCCCTAATATAAAACTCCCTCATACAGGAATAATACCGACGATTCAAAGCGAACGCGCAGCACGCTCTATGTGCGACACATGCAAGCTAAGCATATAAACTGTCACATGCAAAATATCTACTTATACCGGTATAATTTTGTATTCGATATGTGTATGGCTCATGCGAGCCTAAGGTGTGTGCTATCATATATATATTAGTGGCTGGGTCATAGTTTAATTTATGTTATGTCACGTTTAGGATACTTAGGTATGGTTTAACAAATGGACGTAGATAGCACATCCTGTGAGGATACATACCTTGAGAACCGCAACCATTCTGAAGCGGCAAAAGGCGCGTTTCTGCGAGTTTAACATAGTTACTAATATTCTGTTTTTCTACTGCCTGTACACCCTTCGACCCCGCTGTCTAACTAACTTTTTGAGATAGTTATCCCCTGACAGATATGCGGGGTCGAAGGGTGTAGAGGCGGGTATTTTTTGTGATGGTGTAGTATGCTGGATCTCTCTTAGACGAACGCATTTATAAAGAGAAAATAATAGTAACTATGTTAAGCTCCCAGAAACTCGCCTAAAATACGCTGGTTCCGATTCTCAAGACATCAAACATGACAGGATGCGCTGTCTACATCGATTTTTTCTGTTAATGTTAGCTAATAGATAACGTCATAGCATTTTTGATATGAAAATTTAAGTATAATCCAGAAATTCATAAAAATTAAAAAGTTTTGATTATTTACACATGTAAACATAAACAATTACCTGTAAATTTAAACAATATTACACAATCGAGGTCTCTTTCTTTTGCTTATACTTCTGGGCACGGAAGTAGAAACATCCGTGCTTCTGGGAAATTTTAGACCAAGGTTAACCGTCACCGCGACAAAAAGAAAACTACTAAGGAGATTCGTTGGCAGAGGAGTGCAGTGCAAAAGAAGAGAGCAATAGCAACTATAATAAGCTCACAAAAAATTGCTACAATTTAAAGTACAGTCACGGATGTAAAAACTGTACAGTACGAACATATATGTATGAGGTTAAATATAGGCATTTTCCAGGCCAGGTCAAACTTGTAAGCAAGATCTAAAATCTAGCAGTCCATGGAGCCGTCTTAGCTCCGCGCCTATGCACATGCGCGAAAATTTTACGAGGCGGCCGGTTTCGCGACCTTCGTCTTCGCTCTTCGATCGAGACGCCATTTTTGTTGATTTGTTTTGATCACAACCACACATAGTCGTTTTCCGTGTTTTCGTTTATGCAAGTTTTTTTATTGTGATATTTTAATCTTTGGTTACGCGAAAGTTTTTAAGAGTTATAATAAAAACTGTTTATATCTTGGAGTTTAAGATGTCGCCGCATAAAAAGACGTTCTGTATTTGTGAATGCCGCCAAACAAAAAAAGTGAAGTTCTACAGGTTGGTAGCTATTTTTTCCTAAAATTTGAAGGAAAAAAAGTGAAAATACCTCAAAATTATTTCTATTCATATATTTATATATTTAAAAATAGTAAAGACTAATTTTTCTAACGTAAACAAATAGAAAAATTTTGACAACTGCGCAGCTGTCTTTCTGGATTTTGTTTGGTTAACCGATGACGATGGAGGCGCAAGTGCAGAACCGCTAAGCTTTGACGCCAGAAAGAGACAATAAGAGTCATAAAAGAGTAAAAGAGGACATCCTTCGTACAAATAGCAATTTTTGGTGTGCTTACTCTAGTTACTATTGTTCTCTTCTTTTAATTGCATCGGTCTGAGAGAGATCAAGCTTACCAGAAAATGTTCCCCTGCACCCCTCTGCCAATAAAACATAACTATCTCTTTGATATAGATATCGTTGACAGATATACGGGGTCGAAGGATGTACAGGCGGGTCTGACAGGCCATTTTCCTGGTATGTTGTAGTATGCTGGATCTCTCTCAGCCGAATGCATTTATAAAAAGAGGACAATAGTAACTATAGTAAGCAGTGTTACCAATCGGAGCATAATTATGCGATTGGGCATAATTTCACTAGCGGGAGCATAATGATAGCATAATGGGTAAAAAAGCATAATTGGGCATAATATAGGACAAATCACATAATACGAGCATATAATCTACCATAGCAACATATCAGTCGGTGAATGCGCCGCTTACAGTTAGTTTTCATAATCTACTGATTTTGTGTGGGAAATGAGCCGAACGAATTCTCGCGCGCACGAGCGGCAACCGACAACACCAACAACCTGATGACTGGCTGTCTTGTTCTTTGCCCGTGTAATAGAAAGGGACGTAATATTACTCATAGTGTATCGCGGGTGTGAATCCCAGAAAAAAAAGGTGTGTTTTTGGTTTTATTTTGCAGTGACTCGTGCCGCGCTGCCGAGAAGATCAACGGAGCATAATTTAGAACAAAATCGCATAATTTCCGCAGATGTGAAGCATAGTTTTATTCAAAGCTATTGGTAACACTCATAGTAAGTTCACAAAAATTTGCTAAAAGTTGTGCACGCCGAAAGCATTGCAAGGGCGTATATTTGCTCATATTTTTTGATGAGCGGACTGACGTCATTATTGCCTCTGAAAACGTATTTCTTTGTTGTCAACAGTTCGCATGTCAAGTAATTTGTTGTTGTCAATTTGAAGTAACAGTTGAAATAATCAACGACTTGACTTTTTTTACATATTTATTGTTGCTGTCTAAAACAATGTCTCAAATAGAGATCCAAAAAAATGACGTCAGTCTGCCATTTTTGATTTTTGATGAAAAATTATTTATGGGGGCACCTTCTAGGGTCCCTAGGACCCTAAATCCGCCTGCGCCGTTTGTTTTTTTTTTTATTTTTTTAATTTTTTTTCACTAAAACAACCCAACCCAAAACAATCAAAAAAACACATTACAACAATTCTAAATCGAAAATCCCTAATAAGTAAACTATTCGCGAAAATTCCCCAGATAATCCGTCAACGACTGCTACCAACCGTGCTGTAAAAACACTAGAAAATGATCATCATCAAAACTCGTCCCTACAAAAACTTTGTTGTTTTAATTAATTTTACTTCAATTTTAACTAATTAAAGCCAGTTTTATAAGTTGATGACTAGCCGTTTCTATCGCCCCGATCACGCCACAGGTCTTTGTTACGTTAGAGTTCCAATGTGAAAATTCGTTGAGAAAGGTCTCCCCATTGATGTGTTTATTTTCTTTTCTTAAGTCTACTTATAAGATCAAAAAACACTTCTTCAGTTAGCCATTTGTATTTAAATTACTGTCCCATATCTTTGTGCAATAGACTTGTTTACTGGGGGACAATCAACAGGAATTTTTTTTTTTAAGAATGCTCCTATTTTGTGCCAATACTACATTCATTTGTTGAATACAATAATTACTGTAATACATCAAAGTTACCTTTTTTGATAAGATACTCCTGAACAATGACAGAGTACAAACTGGTTGTGGTAGGTGCTGGTGGTGTGGGCAAGTCTGCATTGACCATACAGTTGATACAGAATCACTTTGTGGATGAATATGATCCTACTATTGAGGATTCCTATAGGTAAGTGCTGGCATATTAGGCATAGATTTACCACTTGTTCTTAACAATATTGGTAATTATGCAGTATACGGTTTTCTGCCATTTTTGATTTTTTATGAAAAATTCTTTATAGGGATCTACTAGACTCCCTAGGACCCCAAATCCGGCTGCGCCTGATTTTTTTTTTTTTAAGGGAAAAAAAGGGTGCCCCGGGGGGGGTTGTAATGTGTTTTTTACCACAATATTTTGCAATATTATTAATAAATCCTCCAATAAGGCTGTGGCCATACTTACCCCTAAATGCACCGTAGGCACTTAATCGCGATTGGCTGTCTAATCCATTCTTTTTCTCTCTTGATACCACATATATAAACAAAGACTAAGCATGGATTAGTTAAACCAATCCAAATTTTTTTACTGTGCATCTGGGGGTTAAATATCAAAATTGTACTATTTTACGTTTACTGTTTATGTGGTTTTGTTTTGTTGGTTGGTGCTTTTTAATTATGTTAGTAACAGCGATTTCCATTTGTTGCACCAGTGCGCATTGAGTGTATCTCTATCTTTTATTTTGATACAAAATAGAAAAGGTTGCTGGTTTTCTTGTTAAAATGTATAAAGATCATGTTCTCTGTCATATCCTCAGTCATAACTTTAGGATTTATGCTAAAGCTACAACATCTTGTGTAAAAAAGACCTGAACTATTATGTTACGGTCATCATTTAGCCACAGCCTTATCAGTTTCCCTTCACATTGTTACAATTTTTGGATTACATACTGCCTGTTGCACCATTCAGTTTTAACCGGAGTTTAACATTAAACTCTGGTTAAATGGTCAATTCCCTTTGCACCATTTTTTAACAGGAGTTTAACTTAAACACCCAATTTTGACCATTTAATTTGGAGTTTTAAAGTTAGTTTTGCTTACCATTTTAAAGATGGTAAAGTGTTTTTTTTTATAAATGTTTTAAGATGATTTCTGGAATGATGATTCGGATGTGGGGTCATTTCAAATCAAATGAACCAGAGGTTTGGCAGACCATCTCCCCAATTTCGATAATTTTTGATGCATTTATTCTACCCATAAAGGGAATAAAGAATTCCAAATTTAAAATTTTTTTGGCCAGTAGTTTTTTTAAAATTAATTCTTAAAAATCAAAACAAACTACCATTTTGCTCAAACATGTAGTGGTAAACATGCTTTATTGTCCAAATATTGTCTACATCCTTATTGACAAAGCTGAGGCTTAAATCTAATCACATATAAGAAAATCCTTTAAAAAAATACAATAATAAAATAAAATTACCTACCTGGCAAAGGCAGGCATGAACAAAAGATAAAAAAAGAAACAAATAAGTTGGTAACAGTCACATTGTAAAAATCATAATGCAGATAGAACAAACAAGTAAGTAAAATCAGGTAAACACATGATGCAAAAAATACAAACAAGTTAAGTCTAAAAAACTAATTAAGTATATAGGTAAAAACCTTGTCCCAATGCAAAAACTTAAAAACGTTAACTAAATTAAAAAATTGTTATTATTAAAAAAGAGTGATCAGTTTTTTGTCAACATATCTATAAAGTTAAATCACAAATACTTATTTTTAATATTTTAAAACCTGAGATCACAGACAATTTTATAATGCTAGTTGTTTTTGGCTTAGGGTTGTTGTAACACAAGCAACAGAAATCCTAGAAACCAATTCAATTTTAAGGCTTTAGGAAATAAAAACGCGAAAAAGTAGGTACTTAATTAGTTTAAAATAAATTTAAAAAAAAATAGATAATAAATAGGTATGTGTAAAAGGAAAAGGTAAAAAATTAATCCACTGTATAAAATGTTTGTTTTACCAAGTTGTTTTTCAGTTCTTTGCGGAATTTTGATAGATCTGGAATAGCTATAGGAAGATGGTTATAAAGTTTTATGGAATTATAGATTATGGAATTTTAAACGAACGCCGAGTGTGGAATAGGAAGTGGTATATTGTGTATTTGACATGTAACATGAATAATTTGGTGTTCAGGGAAAGAAGATTTGTGTTTGTGAATAAGACTTACTGATTCTAGGATGAAAAGACATGGTAGCTTACAATGATCTCTTGCATATACACCAGCAATGAATCAGACTCCTCGCTTTTAAAGTGTAAAGACTGACTGAAAAAGATATTGGGTACAGCAGCCCCAAAATGGTAGACCGTAGGAAAGGTGAGACTGAATAACAGCATAGTATATAGATTTGGCAATAGAAGTATTAAGATTTTTGGCCACTGCTCATACACAGTAAGAACCTGAGGCAAGTTTCTTGTTAAGTGCAATTATGTGAGATTGAAATTTCAAATCAGTATCAAGTTGAAGCTCAAGAAACTTGGTATTTTGAGAAGATTTGATGGAGAATTGGGCACAATCAACATCATCAATACTGCAGCGAAATCCAAGTATCTGTGTTTTGTTAAAATTAAGTAAAAGTCCATTGGCATCACACCACAGCTTGATGACCCTGATGTCATCAGATATTACCTGTACCAACTCCTACGTCCCTTTTTTGTGCTCCCAAGATATACAAATTTAACACATTATTGATGTATATGAGAAATAAGATTGGCCCTAGGACTGAGTCCTGCGGGTCCCCAAAATGTAATGTAAATGTACCTAAAGAAATGAAAATATCTCTATAACTACTTAAACTAGGACAGTGGTTTATAGCTCGTCTTAAAGTTATTTTAAATACATGATGTACTTTTTGTTAAGAAAAAAATTTAAATATTAAAATAATTTTTTTTTTATTTTTGAAAAACAGCATTTTTTATTTAAAAAAAATATATTTTGTTTCTAAAAATTTTGCCAAACTATTTAAAAAATTTTAAGTTGGAGACTTGATGGGTTCATCAGAAAAAAATTATTTTAAAAATAAAAATTAGGTTATGTGATACTTTATCAAAATGGGCTTTAAAATATCTATAAAACAAGGTATTACTCGCTTTTTTATGGTATACAGTTCTCAAGATATTACTCTTTTTTTTACCTGCAGATTTGGTCAAAATTGACTGTCTTTACAGGAATTTATAAAAATCTGCCAAAATGCCATTCTAATGAAGTATCTCATGTTTTTTTTTAATTTCAAAATTTTTAAAATGTTTTTTTTTGAAATTTTGTTAATAGTTTGGCAAAATATACAAAGACATGTGCCAAAACATAAAGCCTACTTTATAAAAAACATTTAATGAACTATTAAAGAATTCTTAAAGAAATGTTTAGTTAATTTATTATTGTTGCTATTTAGGCCCTGGTGCCAGTATTTTTGTACTGTTTTAGGGTCAGAAATAAAAGCTTATTAAAAAAAAATACCTAAAAACAAAATCTATTTTAATTTTTTTTAAAAAATTAAAAAATGCAGTTTTTCAAAAATAAAAAAAAAAGTTTTTTTTAATTGCAAATTTTTTTTAAAACAAAAAGTATATCATGTGATATATCATTTGTAAGTTATTTAAAATATCTTTAAAATGAGCTATAAAACACTGTCCAAGTTTAAGTAGTTATCAAGATATTTCAATTTCTCTAAATATATGTTTGCAAAACTTGGTGGTTTTTGTGATTTTCAATTTAATTTATTATTTATTTATGAAATGGCCCCCCAAATTTATTGGAGGCCAGGGTAAACTGGTGGAGCACAAAATAGAGCAAAATAATCACTTTAGTAATTTTGGAATTGTTTTTGAATGTACAAGTTGTTTTGCATTTAGTATCGGCTGATGAGCCTGAATCACCTTAATAAATTTGGGACAAACTGATATTCGAAAATGAAAATAATGAAAATGCATCTCTTTTAGTAGAAACACAGGTCTCCAAAACAAAATCAAAACCTATCTATTTTTGTTAAGTTAAAAAATATATGTGTGTAGGCTGAATTGGACTAAAAAATAAAATATATTGTTGTTTAAGACAAGAATGCATCTTTATTTTGTCACTCACCAAGATCTCAATAGTAGTTAAGACATCTAGAGTTGGATTTATGTAAAATAACTTAAAATAAAAAATGATTTTTGAAAACTAAGAAAACAACTTCAAGGTTTATGTAATTATTGCCCCAAAGAATATGTAAAATTTTTTCATCAAGAGATGAAGGTGATGGAGACCAATTTTAGAAATATTATGCATTTGTTTGGCTTGATTTTGTTTCTTGGTTCTGTTTAAACTTTAATCATCGCGTTGATGGAACCTACATTTAATTCTAGGTTACCTCTTTCAATATTATTCATAATAACTTACGTATTTTATATCAATCAAAATGACAAACTCAAAATAATCAAAAAACTGTCAAAAATAGGGTTAGGTATAACAATAACAAATAATCTGGTTAGTTGAACATTTTGATATCGGGTCAAACCATATCAAATCAACCAGTCAATTCTTTTGACCATCTCCAATGTTGATGAAATTTGGTACACTTATTCTTGGTATCAAAAAACTCGAAAATTTAAAATTTCAGATTTTTGGGATCAGCAGTTTTGATTTTATAAATTTTTTAAAAGCGAAATTTTCACCAATTTGTGTACTGCAGTTACTTGAAAAAAAGCAATATCTTAAAAACTCTTTGTACTAGAAAAGCGAATGATGACTTGTTCTCAAAGTCTTTAAATGACCTTTTGAACGATGTGCTACATGTCAGCCTTTTTTGAAAAAAAAAAATCAGTAGAAGTAGAACACATGCTTTATTGTCCAAGAATAAACTTATTGACAAAGCAATCTTAATAATAAACCTACTGATAACTACATACTTAAAATTACTAATTCTTAAATAGAGAACAATTAAATAGTTTAGGTTTGATAATTTGGTCCTACTAATAATAAATAATTTGTGTTAAAGAGGCAAAGTCTAGATTGTAAAGCATTAACAAATAATTTGAATAGAAAAAGACAAAATATAGAATGTAGAAAAATTTCCGTAGATTTTTGCAAAAAGACCCACTTGTAGAAAAACAAACACTAAAATTAAAAAAAAAAACCAGAACTAACTTACTTCCATTAACTTAGCGACCCCACCTCAAGAAAATCAAAATTTAATCACACCATTATTATGTGCTAATTATGTGCTAATTTCGTCTCCAATCTAAAAATTTTGTGCTCCTCGGGTTTCTGAGAAAATCGAAAAAGAAAATGGGGTAGCTAGGTTAATATTAACTTAGCAACCCCACCAGAAAATATGGCGCCAAACTAAAAATTTTTGGTTGTTTAGTTATGTGCTAATTATATTCTCCACAAATATATAAGAAAAAAAATGAATTTTTCGTTTGAAATTATGTTTTTTTTTTTAAAAAAAAAAGGGTGGAGTAGCTAGGTTAATATTAACTTAGCAACCCAACATGTTTAGGTATCATGGAATTTAAAAATTTCAAGAATCAGTATTTTCTGCATATTATGTGCTAATTTCGTCAATCATCTGGTTTCCGAGAAAATCAAAAAGGAAGGTGGGTTAGCTAGGTTAATATTAAGCTAACTAACCCACTAAAAAACTCCACTGATAACATACATATTCATGGAGCACATGATTTTGTAATAATATATTTTTACTTTGGTAAGATAATATTGTTTTTACTGATTTTAATAATTTGTAGATAACATGTCGGGTCGCTAAGTTAATATTAATTTAGCTACCCCACCCTTTAAAAAAAAACAATTTAAAATGAAAAATTCAATTTTTTTCCTATAGCACGTAATTTTAAAACCAAAAATTTTTAGTTGGGCGCCATATTTCCTTGTGGGGTTGCTAAGTTAATATTAAGCTAGCTACCCCATTTTCTTTTTCGATTTTCTCAGAAACCAGAGGAGCACAAAATTTTGTGATTGGGGACGAAATTAGCACATAATTATAGCATAACTAAATTTTTATTTTCTTGGGGTCGCTAGGTTAATGGAGGTAACTAACTTGATAGATGTAACAACCACGTCAATTCAAAATAGCAAACCACACTAACAAATAAATAAAATGATAGTTGGTATGATATAGTGTAGTGCTATAAGAAAGAAAAAATATATTAAAATGAAAACCTAAAATATTCATCAATAAAGTAAAATACCTGTATTAGTAGTAGTTCTTTTAGTGCTGACCTAAACTTTGAAAGGTCGGTGATTTGTTTAATAGCTGTAAGAAGATGAGTATACATTTTACTACTTCTGTAAGTAGTAGAATTTTTTTTTTTTTTTTTTTTTTTTTTTTTTTTTTTTTTTTTTTTTTTTTAATTTAAAAAGTACCTTTTTTATTTTTTTTCAAAAAAATATTTTTTTTTTCACTATTTTTTCAACATATTTGTAAAGTTCTAGGATGGAGAAATAATTGGTTCTATTTTTATTTATTTTTTATATTTATATTAAAGTGTATGTATGTATATCGAGAGTTACGTGCAAAATGACACAAAATAATAATGAAAAAAAGTTGCATTTTTTTTGTAAAATGTTGTGACCCTTTAAGTTACAGGAAACATTTGAGAAAGTTACGGAATGTAACAGATTGGATTTGTACATTTAAAGGAGTTGAAGCGGGGATGAAAATATGTGATAGTTGCAGTATGAAAATTTTAAAAGAATTTCATTCAGAACAACCATCTCCCGAAGCAGGGTAACTACTGAGAAATGTATTTTTTTTCTACCCATCTCCACATTTGAACTAATTTAGAATTTTTAATTTTTTTCGATCACAATTGTTTTTTCTGTTTTTTTCCTCGTCGGTAAATTACCATTAATACTCCCCTATTGTTACAGAACTACAGAATATAAAGAGCGTGACAATAATTCTTTGGATTTCTTAAATCTCTGCAAATTATGGGAGAATCACTAATTAAAAAAAGAAGGCCATCTAAAGAAAAAGCTGAAATAGTGAAAACTGTGATAGAAAAGAGATTAACTGAAGAATGACACAAAAAAGAGTGCGAAAGGTTGCAGTACTTAAAAAAAAAATTTATGGAGTTTAAGAAAGAAGTGAAAAAATGTTAATTTTTATCTTGTCTTCCTAAGAGCTGGACTCATGCCAAAATTCAAAACGAGTTTGGAGTTTCCCAATACATGGCCAAAATGGTAAAGGAAAAAGGGATTTTATCAACACTTAACCCAAAACCAGGTAAAATACTTGAACAGGGTGCTGTGTCTTAGCTCAGAGAGGATGTTAGTAGAATAATGATTGGGAAGAAAGATTTTTTTGTTGTAAGGAAAGAGGGACTCGAGGAGCATTTACAGAAAAGGTTGGTTTTGTTCAATATTAAAGAAATATGCTAGCATTTTAAAGAGTAGTAGTAGTAGTAGACTTGCTTTACTTAACTCTAGACTAATAACTAAACTACAGAAGATAATTTTATTAAGCATAAGGAGTAGAAGAGGAATTCATGGGAGAAGTTTAAATCTAACCCCAATCTCCAAGATTCTTTCAAAATATTAAGATATTAAGTATATGTAGGTATTTTAAAAGTCAATTTAAAATTTAATAGTCAATAATTTTAAAATCATGTAAAAAAAGATAAAAAAAAACAATCATAAAAAGAGGAAGTAATAACAAACAACAAATCTTAAAACAAAATCAAACTTGTGAAAAGCTAAAAGCATTTTAAAATATATATCTAAATGTAAAAATAAACAGTTTAAAAAAAAAAATAGTAACAATAAAAATAAATAATCTAGGTCACAATAAGTAAAAAGTATTAAAATTAAATAAAATTAAACTTCAGGTACATTAAAGTATTATTAAACAGGTATATAGTTTAGGTGTTACTATTATATGGAAAACAGCACAAAATATAGATATTATATTATATATGCCGACCAATAACTGTAAAACGGAGCATTTATTGCAATTTTAGGATAATCATCATTAAGCAAGATTAAGAAGAAAGGGATGTATGAGTATGTATATATATAAAGTTGAATGTAATTGAGGAGATTAAAGAATTACGGAAAAGAAAATTCGAACAATTCTTCAATAGAATAAAAGGCTTGTTTGAGTAAAATCTTTTTTAGTGTTTTCCGAAACTTTGAAAGATCTGTAATAGATTTGAGTGTTGCAGGAAGGTGGTTGTAGATCTTTAGGCTGTTATAAATAATAGATTTTTGAACAAGCGTAGTATGGGGTGTAGGAAGAGTTAATGTGTTAGACTGACGTGTGGTGTAATATCTTTGATTAGATGGAAACAAAGAAATAATTTTGTGAATTAAACTAACTGTTTCTAAGATAAAGAGTGAAGGCAGAGTTAAGATTTTGTACTGTATATAGAGCGGTTTGCAATGATGTATTGGGGAAACACCTAATTGATATTTTTTGTAATTTGAAAACGGAATTGAAGAGATATTGACTACAACATCCCCAGAAAGGTAAACCGTAGGAAAGATGTGATTTAATTACAGCGTGATAAACTGTTTTTGCAATAGATGTCCCCAAGTTAATAGCCACCGCCCGGACACAGTAACAGCCTGATGCAAGCTTTTTGTTAAGTGACAAGATGTGTGATTGAAATTTGAGATTGACATCAATTTGAAGTCCAAGAAATCTAGTGCCCAGGGAACTGCCAACTGAGAACTGGTCACAAACAATATCACCAATGTTGCAACAAAACCCAAGGACTTGTGTCTTATCAAAGTTGAGCAGAAGCCCATTCGCATCGCTACATTGTTAAATCTTTGTCAGATCCCGAGATATCACCTGAACCAGTTCCTGGGAGTCCTGTTTCAGAAAATTGGCTTATCTAAATATACCGAAATTAGGCCAAAAAACTGCATTCTAGCAGGGAAGAGCGGCACTCACACGGTTTGTGTTTGCGCAATCCACCAAAATGTTAAACTTATGATGGAAGGTTCTAAAATAAACAAGTTTATTCTAACGTTTGTTTGAGATAATGATGTATTTAAAATTAACTCTGTGTTTCGGACTTCCATTGTCTATATTTTATTTGTACACGACGTTTCGATCAGTACAATCTCTCAAGACTACGTACTTATATACTATGGGAAATCACTCAACCGTGAAGTTTAAGAAGTTGGCTCCGCCCAAGGAGGGGCTTCCAAATATTTGGAATTTCAACACTTGGTTTACTGAAAACACCCTGATTCTGCCTAATAAAGGCAGCTTTAAGGAATTTTCGTTTCTTCCAGTGTGACTCCTTGTGCAAAACCTTTGCTTCTGTCCACTTCATTCGGTGTTGTTTTGACCATGCGTGTTCGGCGATTCCTGATTTCGTTGTTTCACCTCTTTGGGTATTCGTCTGATGTTCTTTAAGCCTAACAGATAGTGGTCTTTTCGTTTTACCTATGTATGATTCACCCCACTCACAAGGAACTTGGTAAATGCATTCCTTATTTTGTTTGTTCTCCGGTTTTGTTTTACTAAGAAGGCTTCGAACTGTATTATTAGATTTAAAAGCTGTTTTAATATTAAACTTGTTCGCTACTCTTCGAATTTTCTCTGATACTCCTTTAGTGTATCAATCAATTGTAAGGAATGTATTTGCCTGGTTTTGGTCTTGTAATATCTGTCCTGTTTGCTGAAATTTAGAAATAGTATCTGTTATAAGTTTAAGGCTGTAACCATTCTGCTGCAGATCCTTCTTAATGTTTCTGATTTCGATTTCCAAGTCATGAGAATTGTTACAAATTTGAACGGCTCTATTATACAAAGTTCTTATTATGCATCGTTTGGTTGTAAGATTAGGGCCAACGATTTCAGGAGATTCGAGAATACACTATAGAGGAAGATTATAAATCGATTCTGGACAAAATCACACGAACCTGCAACCATCTACGACAGACTTGGCAAACTCGCCCATCAACATCCACAAAGCCAATCGACCATCGACACTGTAAGAACCATTATTAATAAATCAAGGAAGACATTGACATCCATAGAAGAAAACTTACTTGCCAAAGGACTGAACTTTTCCATTGCTCCAAAGAAGATATCCGCTATCGATATCATCACCGCCATAGAAAGTCATCCTCTTCCACGATAAGACGTCGACGAATTCAGACATCAAGTAAGGACCATTATTGATAAACCTATTAAGCATACCTCTAACATAAGCAAGTCAGAGGGAATCGCGTTGAAGAATCTTCAAAAGAACAAATCTGTTAAAATCTTACCGGCAGATAAGAGCAATGCAACAGTGATTTTGGACACGGAAACCTATGACCAAAAAGTTGAAGAGGTACTTGCCAAAGAAAACTATAAACTAAAGGTTTATAGAACTTTAAAAGAGTATTCCAGATATATTCCGGACAACACAAGGTCTCAACTTACACCACATTATAGCAAGCCTCCTCATCTATACAGACTACCTAAAATTCACAAAGATGCAATGCCCTTACGCCCAATCACAAGTTCCAGAAATTCTCCAACAAGCAATCTGTCTAAATTCCTTTTGAAAATTATTCAACCTCTTGCAGGCAAGACCGATTCATTTGTAGAAAATTCCAACCATTTTGTTAATATTCTTAAATATTTTGTTTTAGGAGCTGAGGATAGATTTGTCAGTTCTGATGTCGAAAGTCTATACACCAATGTCCCGATAAAGGAATCGCTAGATATTATTAGACAGAGACTGGTTGATGAATCCCTTCGTGAACGTACAGGCCTGCCACTGGAGGGAGTGATAAAGTTGTTGGAGTGCTGTCTACATATTTTTTATTATTTTATTATTTTCAGGTGAAAAATAGGTTTTATGCTCGGAATGACGGTCTGCCAATGGGTTCATCGCTTTCGCCAGTGGTGGCCAATATTTACATGAAGTGGTTCGAAACACACGCGGTTGAAACCGCAACATATAAACCTAAGCTCTGGCTAAGATATGTTGATGATACTTTTATTGTCTGGACCGCGAATGACCAACAACTTTCAGAATTTCTTCACCACAAAAATAACATAAGACCCACCATTAAATTCACAATGGAGTTGGAGCAAAATACTCAAATTCCTTTTAAACTCACTCACACAGGACAGTATTTAAATCAAGGTTCAAATCATTCTGCTACAACCAAACGAGGCATAATAAGAACTTTGTATAATAGAGCCGTTCAAATTTGTAACAATTCTCATGACTTGGAAATCGAAATCAGAAACATTAAGAAGGATCTACAGCAGAATGGTTACAGCCTTAAAGTTATAACAGATACTATTTCTAAATTTAAGCAAACAGGACAGATATTACAAGACCAAAACCAGGCAAATGCATTCCTTACAATTCCATACATTAAAGGAGGATCAGAGAAAATTCGAAGAGAAGTGAACAAATTTAATATTAAAACAGCTTTTAAATCTAATAATACAATTCGAAGCGTGGTGAATCATACATAGGTGAAACAAAAAGACCACTATCTGTTACACTTAAAGAACATCAGACGAATACCCAAAGAGATGAAGTGGACAGAAGCAAAGGTTTTGCACAAGGAGTCACACTGGAAGAAACGAAAATTCCTTGAAGCTGCCTTTATTGGGCAGAATCAGGGTGTTTTCAGTAAACCAAGTGTTGAAATTCCAAATATTTGGAAGCCCTTCCTTGGGCGGAAACTTCTTAAACTTCACGGTTGAGTGATTTCCCATAGTATATAAGTACATAGCATTAGGAATAGATTGTAGTTTGCACCTGAAGACGATCAGAGATTGTACTGATCGAAACGTCATGTATAAATAAAATATAGACAATGGAAGTCTGAAACACAGAGTTAATTTCAAGTTTATTCTAAATGACAAAAATAATCCTATTCTTCCTAACTACCATGCGTGCCTTTCCAAAATTATGTACAATCCGCAAGGAGTCCACTGTTTCCTGTATAAATGTAAAATGTGTCCTGGAGTAGAAAATAAAAAAAAAATTGAGTGAAAAAGTTAATGAACAAATGATAGACAATGTTACTTTTAAAAAATGGATTACAGTTGATAGGTGTAATATGGAAACGCTAATAAAACCAACTGAAGATTTTATTGTGTGTATTTTACTTGTGTTTCAAATTTAATAATTTTTTTTCTTAAATTTTATTAACTTGACTACTAAAACTAATTATTAATGCATATTTTTTTTTCTTTACGATTTTACCACAACAATTTATACTATATTTACATACATGTTTATAAGTATTTTGTTTTTCTTTTAACTAGGTAAGCTTATAGCTTTTATTTTTTTTTTGTTTTGTCTGATTGTTTCTCAATCCATATTATCTTTACTCACATTTACGTATAGATATTGAACAAAACTGGTATAGTTAGATAAGCCTAGGTCAAGTATTTGCTTTGTCAATAAGGTTTTTTTTTATCTGGATATATATATATATATATATATATTTCAAAGTTGTCAAAAAAATTTAAAAATGTTTTAGTTGAAAATTGAAGGTAAGCGCTATATCTGGTGAAACCGGAAGTCACGTGACCTCTTCAAAAAGCTCAAATTTGATGTGATATGTTGTTCAAAACTTAAAATTTTCTATCCTAATATTTAGTCAAAAAGGTATGTGAAATACCTGGTATCTTATGTTGTTCAAAATTTTAAATTTTCTATCCTAATATTTAGTAAAAAAAGGTATGGGAAATACCTGGTATCTAGGTGATTTTTATGTGATGAAATTTTTAATATTTTTTTTTTGACATTGAACCCATCAAAAAATATTTTCTTGGAATAATTAAACCACACTGAACAAAATTATATATTTAAAAAAATGCCTTTTTGGAACTTTTGAAAAAATATTTTTTTTTCATAATTAAGAATTTTTTTTTAACAAAAAGTATTTTATGTGATGTATCCAGTTGACAAATGTCCTAAAATCCTAAAACATCCTAAAATGTTGACTGGGTCCTAAAATTTTAAGTAAAAATGGTCAAAAATCCTAAAATTTATACAAATTAACATTTTGTCCTAAAATGTGTTGTTTTCTGGCTCTGCCCGTTTTAGAAATATGTCCGAACTGACTGTACTACGAGCAAAGCAAGCAGCGGGAGCGAACCTTAACATGACATCCAAGGTGAGAGTCGGATCTTTCACACCGAATAAAAAACTATTTCAAACCTCTGTACTGAATTGTTTCACTGGATGCCTGGCAGTATGGGGTTTAAGGTATCCCGACATCTTGGAAAAAATCCAAACCAGCTTTTTTAAATCCTTGCTACGTCTTCCAAGAAGTACTAGCTCAGCAATTGTAAGACTGGAAGCCGGTGTACTCCATTTGTCTTTTTTTATTTTTAAAATAACCATAAACTTCCTAATCAAATTACTTGTTATGGGTGACGATAGGCTGACAAATTTGTATAAAACTGCTGATTTATTTACATACTAGTCAACCCTCACTCAAGTACAACTGGATGTCCCAATTAAAAAACTGGTTTCAAGAAGCGGGGCTTTTAGAGCTATGGACCCTTAATCCCAATCTGTTAAAACAAAACCGCTCTCAAATATTAAATCTTTTTCAGCAAAAATGTTTTGAATCCGATATCAGCGTAGCAACAAATGCAACCTACACACTGTTTTATAGTATTTTTGATCGAACTATACTGACTCACCCTAAGTATCTAGACTTTAAATGCGATTTTTCAGTTGCTAGATTAATATGCCAAATTCGCACTTGTAATAAATTCTGCTGCAAATTTAATATAAAAAACATCTCATACCAGTTTAGGCAGGAGGAACTTGGTTCTGTTTGCAATATGCATGAACCGGAGACGTTCAATCACATCTTTTTTATATGCCCTTTATATAAACATTTCGTCCTTTAAATTGGAACAACAACAATTTTGCCCTAGCCTTAGATAATCTAACCCAAGATTCCGCGAGAGAGTTCTATAACACTGTTGCAAATGTTTTAAAATTAAGATCCTTTTTGCGAAACGAGTAGAGTGCTATTTATTATTTATTTATAGTATTACAATTAGTTACTTACTACTAATTACTAAAATTTCATTATTACTTTTTTTCAATTATTTATTATTATTTAATATTAGCTATTTCTATATTTCTGCATTAGTTATATTGTTTAATTTTTCCCTTTTAATGTGAACTCGTGTTCATAAGAATGTATTTTCTTTTAAGAACATTAAATAAATTGAATTGAATTGAATTGAAATTTTCACTAAAATAAAAAATTATTTTTTCTTTGATTTTTTTTCGAGTTTATTCTCTTTCTTTTTTGTCCAATATCTATGGTATGGCTCACTGAACCTCCGTTTCGTTTACAGGTCGGATAGCATCGGATAAAATTGGTGTCTTTTTTTAGCACCCAGAACCAACAAAGATGCCTGCTGTTATTATTATCATAAAGTAAATAATTAACAGCAACGGTGTTCATCATACTCCAGTACAGCAAATGAGCACTGCCCACACCTCTTCTATTATATTTAAATTTTAAACTGCAACAGAAGCTTCGCGCTCTCACCATGTTGCCAAATCTTGTCTGAATAATATGTTTTCATTTAATTTATAAGAAAAAAATTTTCAAAAGAATTTTAAATACCTCAAACATTTTATTACAATTATTGTCTTTATTATATGTAAATTAATTCAGCCCTAGCTGATTTTACTGTTGTGTTCTTAGATTATTGTTGTCGAGACTGTTCTGAAGTATTTATCCGATTTAAAAACGTTCATTAATAGTGGAGATTCTTTTTTTCTGTCAGTCACCTTAGATTATGATATATCAAATGTGATATCCATACTTTCTGGAGTGAAATAAGCATCAGAATTGGCCTCGGAATTGGTTTAAATTTTGAATGGACGGCACATTTTGTAAAAAATAAGACAGCTCGGAGCACTTTTTTGATTTTTTGCAGAATAAGAAAAAAAATATTTTTAAGGCCACCATAAATATTTCGAGTCGGTGATCTTAGAGAACATTTTTTACTTATTCTGCAAAAAATCAAAAAAGTGCTTCGAGGCGTGTCTTAGTTTTTACAAAAGTTTTCCATTCAATTTTCAGCCATGTTTATTTGACTCCAAAAACTGGGTATTGTTTTGAACGTCATTTAGACATTTCCTGAGCTAAGGACAGAAAAAAGTAATCTCCACTCTTAATAAGTTGAACATGAGGACGTAACACTATTACGGCCGGCGTTAATATTAATTGCCTGCCTGAAAAAAAATTCTCCAACAAATAGATACTGCCCGCCTGAAAAGCAAACATATCGCAAGTACAAAAAAACACTAATTTGGGACTCTGCATTTTACAATATTTGTACAATTTTTACTGCAATTCGCAGCAACAATACAAAAAAGCGTAAATATTGCATTGGCTATATTCCAAATATTTACTTTTTTTACAGCGAATGTTTTTCATTTTTAGCATCCGATGTTTGCTGGGCTGAATTTTAAAGACAGACAAATATTGCCCATATTGGTAACGAACAACACTTTTTGTCCCAAGGCGAAAAGTTTGTAGCCTGAGTGAAGCAACCCTGCCACAAAAACCTCAAAAGATCATAGTAAATAACAAATAAAACATCATAAGATTTCCTAATCTATGCTCATATAATCTTAAGATTTTTTATAATTTTTGACTAGTGAAAGTGAAACACAAATCCCGCATAGGAGTTCATCATATTTCACCATTGATTTGATTGAAGGGTTTAAAAGATTTTATAAGATCTACCTGTAGTAGTTGTAGTAGTAGTAATAGTAGTAGAAGTAATGTAAGAGATTAATATGCAGTGAAACTAAACTATAAACTATATCCTAAGCTAAACTATAAACTACGACGACCTAACCCACTATAATATAATGAGCTTGCACAATATCTACATATCTAATGGAAAATGGTTCTCGTATAAGTACTTATTTATCGCCAGGAGCTGTGGGAGAGATGTTATTTTGATAAATTTATATGAGATTGTTTATAAAATCTTACAAGATTTCATAAGCCAAAAACTATTTTTTGTTGCAAATGATGTGACGACTTAATATATTTGTTTCAAAGGGTATATAAGTTAGGGCAGGTCAAATTACTTTGCTAAGTTTGTATGAGATTTTGTCACATTTTATAAGATTTCCCCATACAGCCACGGTACTACACGTATACGTAATGGTACCTCCTTGGGATGTGGCACAGTACGTACATTTTATTTTCCATTTAGGGCCAAAATTGGACGTAAAATGATCGTAGGTACGTACACTTTGTTAAGTACTATGTACGTACATTGTACGTCCCTAATTGGCCCCGGGACGCACTGACATAAAATGGGACCAAGAGTACTGCATGGGATCATGAGTCAAAAAATATTTTTTTGTAGAAGTAAGTAAGTATAGTAACTATAGCTTTTTTAATTAGTTTTCAGGTGGTCGAAAAAAGTGATAAAAATCAGGTGTTTTTTTTATGAGATTTAATGAGGTTTTTTTTGGCAGGGTGGACACATAAAAATCTATAAAAAGTTCGTCTTACTATAAAATCTATTTAAAGACTTGTTTTTACCAACTCAAAACATTATAAATGTGCATAGAAATCTTACAAATTCTATGAGTTGGTCTGATCATAAAATATCCCAAAATGTCCTGAAAAACGTTTTTTTACATACTCTTAAAACAACAACAAACAAGAGTATTATCATAGAAAACCATAAAATGTTATGAGTTGTTTTAACTATAAAATTTCTCAGAAAAGTCATAAAAACATCGGTTTATATAATCCCATAATATTTTATAAAAGAAAAAGAATGTAATTATAGAAATCCATAAAAGTTGATGTGTCGGTTTGATCATAAAATCTCTTAGAAAATGGTGCTTCCATAAAACCATAAAATATGTTAAAAAAATATCTGCCTTATCAAATTTTTATAAACATTTATAAGTCTGTCTATATATATAATCAGATAAAAAACACACATGAAACCACATAACCACATAAATTATTGGAAACTTTTATAATCCTAAAATTTTGCCTCACAAAAGCTTATAAACCTCATAGAAACTGATAAAAATCAGGTGTGTTTTTTTATGAGGTTTAATGCGGCATGTGAGGGCTACAAATTCATCAAGGAATAAAAAAGACACTTTGGTCATGTGGTTAATATACTAGGTATTTGATGCAATTTAAGGTAGAAAAAAAGGAAAAAATGTCACTTAACGGTACTCTATTTACAAAACAATAGCACATAATACAGCCACTGAATGTCCTCCAGCCGCTCCATTTTTCCATTTTTTTCATTTTTCTAGCCGCTCCACCCTTTAGTACAACCTATGTGGGTGTCTTGCCGGACAGATCAGGCCACTGTGGCATGAATCTGTCCGCTATGGGAATTTGGGCAAACCATACTGCCTGTAGCCTGTAGGCGGGGGGATCTGGCGACCCCCCGCCCACTAATCTCGAGGAATCCAATCGTCGTATTCCTTACGCCATTGGATCGTCACTCGTTATTAGGGACCGTGGGCTTGCTGACTGTGTATCAGCATGTCCACGTTAATAAAAGTCTCGCACAGGCATTCTCTACTCTGAGATGCTATACTTTCTAGGACACATAAAACCATAAAGTCCACGCACACCAAAGTCTTTCGGCGATCGGCAAGTTGCGACGGGAGCAGGACAGTGTAGTCTGGAAGCTCTTAGTGACAAACCGGCACGAAAGCGGCGGAAGTGTGATCGCCGTTTTGCTCAAGGATTGGCTATAGAGCAACTCGTGTGCTACATCCGTGACTGAGCAGCCCTATTTAGGACCCACTCTGCTCACCCTGAAAGGGAAGGGGCTAAAAAAGGTGCCCTAAACATAGCCAGCCAACAACTGCCCGACTGGACAACCGCATCCAGAGGGTACACCACATGCGGCCAAAACAAAAGAAAAAGAAATCCAATGAACTTTGCCACATGGAATATCCGTACACTTATGGATACAGACACAACCACAAGACCACAAAGAAGAACGGCAATAGAGGCACGTGAACTAAAGAAATATAACATCGATATCGCTGCTCTCAGTGAAACTAAAAGAGCAGGCGAAGGCCAACTTAAAGAACACGGAGGAGGCTACACATTTTTCTGGAAAGGAAAACAAGAAGATGAACCACGTATTCACGGAGTGGGTTTGGCTATAAAAAATGAGATTGTGGGCCACCTAACCGAATTTCCATCCGGAATAAGCGAAAGATTGATGACATTGCGCCTAAACCTTATCAACCACCAACACGCTACTATAATCAGCGCCTACGCTCCAACTCTTGCAGCTGATGAAAACCAAAAAGATGAATTTTATTCTCAACTTAGTGAAGCCGTAACATCTGTACTTAAATCTGATAAACTTATCATCCTAGGTGATTTCAATGCTCGAGTTGGTACGAATTCAAACCTATGGAAGGGCAAGGAAGGTGTTGGAAACATGAACTCAAACGGACTGCGCCTATTAACCTTATGTTCGGAATATGACCTCACAATCTCAAATACAATTTTCCGACAAAAAGACAAATTCAAGACCTCCTGGCAACACCCGAGGTCAAAACACTGGCATATGATTGATTACATTATTGTACGTCCAGAGAGATCCAGAGATCAAAAAGACGTAAACATTACAAGAGCAATAACGAGTGCAGACGACTGCTGGACAGACCATCGCCTGATACGAGCCAAAATGAACTTTAACATTCCACCAAGAAGTAGCCGTCAAAAAAAGCAAATCAAAAGAACGTAGAACGTGGAATGTAGAACGCCTTAAAGATGATCAAATCAGAACAAAATTCCAAGTTTCTCTGAATCAAAAGTTGGGTACTTTAGAATACCCGGAGAATATTGACGATCACTGGAGAATTTTGAAGACAGCAATAACATCTGCCTCCGAGAAACGGTCGGCTACACACACAAAGAAAACATCAAGACTGGTTTGATGAGCACGACAAAGAAATTCAAGACCTTATTGAGAGGAAGAGAAAAGCCCATAATGCTTGGAAAAGCCACCCTAACTAACGAAAAGAAAAGGCAATATCAAGAAGCCAAAGCAGAAGTACAAAGGCAAACACGTAGATTAAAAAACCAGCTAGCTGAGTCCAACAACACCAGAGCCTTCTTTCAAGCTACTAAGATGATATATGGTCCCACTACACAAGGTATCAATCCCCTACGATCCAAAGATGGAACAAGGCTGCTTAAAGACAGATCCTCTATCAATTCACGATGGAAAGAACACTTCCAAGAACTACTCAACAGAGAGTCTCAGGTCGATAATGACATCTTCGACAAAATCCCGGAGAAAACTACACAACAACACCTAAGTGAGATTCCGAGATTAGAGGAGGTCGAAAAGGCAATCACACAGCTAAAGAATAACAAGTGAGCAGGCACAGATGGTATCGCTGCTGAAGTCTACAAACAAGGGGGTCCCGCACTTAATTCCCAAATGCACATTCTAATAAGTAAAATATGGAACACTGAGACCATTCCTGCCGAACTCAGAGACGCCTCTATAGTTACCATTTTCAAAAAAGGCGATAAGGCCCAATGTGGAAACTACAGAGGTATATCTCTGCTTTCTGTTGCTGGAAAGATACTTGCACGGATACTATCAAACCGATTAATTCCGATTGCTGAATAAAATCTGCCAGAGACACAGTATGGATTTAGGCCCAATCGAGGCACAGCTGACATGATCTTCAGTGCCAGACAAATGCAAGAGAAATCTAGAGAACAAAATCGCCCTCTCTTCATGGCCTTCATAGATCTAGTCAAAGCATTTGATTCGGTCAACAGAGAAGCTCTTTGGAAAATACTGGCAAAAGCTGTATGCCCTCAAAAATATATTCAAATTCTTAGACTACTACACGACAATATGAATGCAACAGTCCTGAGCAACGATGGACCAGGAGAGTCATTCCAGATTACGACAGGCGTTAAACAAGGGTGTGTTATTGCGCCCACCCTATTTTCTATATTTTTAGGTGCCATGCTTCACCTTGTTGAGGAACATCTACCGCCGGGAGTGGAAACTCTATATAGATTCGACGGTGGCCTACTTAACCTAGGCAGACTGCGAGCAAAAACTAAGGTCTCGACAACCTCGGTAATCGAACTGCAGTACGCCGATGACAACGTCGTAATGGCCGATACAGAGGAAGGTCTACAACTGGTAATCAACGCATTTAACCAAGCCTACAAAAGCATTGGCCTAGAGATCAATCTTGCCAAAACGCAAATTCTTCACCAACCAGAACCAGGTACGAATCCCCAAGCTCCAAACATTTCCATAAATGGCCATCCTCTGCAGAACGTGGAACATTACCCATACCTTGGGAGCCACCTATCATCAAACGCAACTATTGACGCAGAAACACAGCATCGCCTAAAATGTGCTAGCGCAGCGTTCGGACGGCTTTTGGAGAGAGTCTTCAACAATCACGACATCAATGCGGAGACCAAGCTTCGTGTCTACAACACAGTTATAATACCAACTCTAACATACGGATGCGAAACGTGGACCACCTACAGAAGGCATATCAAACGACTAGAAACATAAGTGTTTTAGAATAAGCCAGAACAACTAGTATAGAAGCTCTTATCTTTAAGCACCAGCTTCGTTGGACTGGTCACATTATCCGCATGCCTGAAACACGTCTCCCAAAGCAGATATTTTATGGACAGCTGAAGGAGGGAAACAGAAATCAAGGTGGTCAAAAAAAAGGTACAAGGACGTTCTCAAAGGCAATATGATGAAGGGTCACATCGATATAAACAACTTCGAGACCACGGCAAACGATAGGGCTACATGGCGCCGAACAGTCTATGAAGGAGCACAAACTTTTGAAGAGCAACGACGTAGACTAGAAACGGAAAAGAGAGAACGTAGAAAGGAGCGACAAAATGGAAGAATGGATGATCAACAACACCCGGCTGCTGCCGGAGACTGGGTGTGCCAGGACTGTGGAAGGGTGTGTGGCTCGAGAATTGGCTTACATAGCCATCAAAAAACGCACAACAGATAGCGACGATACAGAATAGAGGAAAATCATACTCGGTATCGAGTGATTGCCTATGATGATGATGACAACCTATGTATATAAGAAGTGTGTGTATAAATCACTTTCAAGATTGTGATTAAAAAAAAGCAAAAAACACTTTTTGACGGGTTTGTTATAAACCTGGGAACACTTTATCCCGAGACGGAAAAGACACTTTGACTGCGTGGTTTTTAGACTATTTAATGCACTTTAAGATAGAAAAAAAGAAAAAATGCCACTTAACGGTACTCTATTTACATATGTCCTCCGCCCGCTCCAATTTTTTATTTGATCCATTTTTGCAACAGCTCCATTTTTCCATTTATTCCTTTCTCACTACCGCTCCATTTTTTCAACCGCGTCATTTTCTCCATAATTATCAATTTTCGCAAGCTCCCTATTTTCTCCATTATTTCCATTTTATCCATTTTTACTACCGCTTCATTTTTTCACCTGCATCATTTTTTCAGTTTTTCCATTTTCTTTCGTTTTTTCCATTTTTTACCACAGCATCCTTTTCTCAGCCGCTTCATATTTGATTCCTCCATTCATTCCATATTCTTCATTTTTTATTTTTTCAAATTCAAACTCACTAAAAAAAATAAAAATAAAAAGTGTTGTATCATGTAAATTCCATAAAATAAATTTAAGCAAAAGATGTTTTTTAATAAAAATAAAAAAGCACTAATCAATGGTTAAATGCCATCCATCACCCTTTGAAGAGGGGGAGCCTGTTAACTTTATCATTTTTAACATGTGATCACAAATTGGTAATCCTCTACCAAGTATCAAATACTAAAATCTATCACTAGTTACTAACCGAATGTGCAAAGCTATTTTGATGCCGACTTTCGCTTATTTTTTGTTACTAACGGCAACGTCGCACGCGCCAAACGATTTTGATGCACACTTTCGCTCCAAGCCCAAAGCCTGCCTCAATTTCGGTCAACCAGCGTCCCATCTACATCGTTTCTCTGTTAGTTACTTACTTTATGTTCTTATTATTTCTCGATTGCATCCATTTTTAATGGAACATAGCCTAGATTGAATTCTAACCTTACTTCTGTCATTTGTTGATTTTAAAACTCTTTGAGCAGAAAGATAATAAATAAATTTTAATATATCTATTGTAACACCTATTTGTATTTGTAAATTTTTATTATTTAAGTGAGGGATTGATTACATAATTAGTTTAATTAACCAACTAATTAATCAGTCACCAAAAAAAATTGTGGAAGTTTATAGTTAAGAAAATCTAGAAAAACTTAATTATTGATATTTTATGTATTGATGTTCATAATTCATGGATTTCAGTTATTTGGTTTTTGAGTTTTTTCAATAAATAATCACCATTTGCAACTCAACAATTTATTCTATTTTCTCCCTGGAAAATTAATAACAAAACACGGTATTAACATCGTAATGTAGAGCACTCAAAATATTGTGGAAAATTAAGTAGTTATTTTATTTACAGAATAGATTTTATAAATAACTAGTTATAGTTTAATTCAACTAAAAACTTACTTGCAAAACCTGGGGAAACATTTTAGAATCTTTCGGGGTTCATATTTTAATACCAAAAAGTTACCTCAGGGTAACTGAAAAACAAATGTGTGTAAAAACCAAAGGGCTATTTATAAAAATCATAACTTATTCTAATATTGAAAAAGCATTTTATTAGGTAGTTAAGTAAGAACCATTTATTTTTGGGCCTTATTTCCTAAGCAAACCTGTTTATATGATGTCATATGAACGGTCCTGGTAAAGCACCACTCTGGCCTCGTTTTACACCACTCAAGAGACCCATTATTGACTTCAAAAATAAAGCAAGTACAGGCTCGTAGACAGGGTAAGAAATTTGGCAGAACCGACAGCTGATTGGCCAAGAAAGAAATTCTTGTTTAGCCAATTTTAGAAATTTTTGTTTTAGCCAATTTTCTCAAAAAAGAGAATTTTGATTTTTTCAAAGGCACAAAAAAAAAGGACAAAACTTACCCCTATTAGAACACCGGTGGCAACTTACCAAAACGGCACCAGTCAACAGCAATACAAACGGCGGCAGCAACATAATCCATCTCGCCAAAAGTATCTCTGGAAGGACGAAAAAACATCCGTTAGGAAATAGAAAAAAACACCCTTACGCACGTGTAACTTACTTGAAATCATCATCCAAATAATTCCAAAAATATGTGCACCATGAAACAGCAAACTAAGAATTTTCTGGCAATGTTCTCACGCCGATCGTACAGATCCAAGGGTCGGAAAGGCGTTAAAACGGGGACCTTGGAAAAATCCAAGATGGCTGCAAAGGCCCGTAGGAGACCGCCAACTTTGCTTTAGCGCTGCGTGCACTTATGAACGTAGGACTCTACGGCAAGTGAAACGCCTTTCGAAACGGGAACCGAGAAAACCTCGAGAAACGAGAGATCCGGCGAGTTGAGACGAAACCAAACGAATTGGAAGCCGCCAAAAAGGAAGAAATTTGAAAATGTTCAGCAAAAATAGGAGAAACTGGATGACAATATGTAAATAAATAATTATGAATGATTATTTTCTGGATGTGATTACACATTATGTTAAGACTAGGCTACTTTTATTTAAGGATTATGTCTTATGCCTGAAATTACGTTTTATTGTGTTAATTTATATACAACAAAATATATAGCTTAAAACTTTTTAATTAAGACTTAACTTATTTTTTAATTATTTTATTTAAAACTATTTTCAAAAAGTTTCTAGGTTGAAGTTTTGTGAAAAAGAAAAGGAAAAGGAAACTTGTAGCATTTTCTACTAATTAAGTAGGTGAATTTTGAAAATGCTACACTATGTATTTATTACCTAGTCGGTAAGTTATTAGGGAAATTTTGGAACACTTATTTGACACTTCGTAGTGTACCACTGCCGTAAGCTACGAATCCATTTCGTTGTTGTTGTGGTTATTTTTAGAAAATTTTGGCGCAATTAATTTTAAAAATAATAAAATATTACCAGGTTCCAACATATAAACCACTTATTTTTTAAAATAAAGCCCAATTTTGTGTTTTTTCTCATCTCTAATTCTTTTTAGAATTAGCAATTTTTAATGTGTTCCAAAAACTCTGGTAAAATCGGCGCGTGGTAGTCGTAGTGGTTACTAAGCACTACCATAAGGGCTGTCAAATTTTAAGCGTTAAAAAATTTCCCTATTACCTCTAAGCAAATATGTTGTAGAGTGATTACTTCAATTGTGTTTTGTAGGACAAAATGCGAAATAGACAAACAAATTACATTCAGTCTTGGGAAAATACTTTTTCTTGGGTAAAAAAAATAAAAGCATGAATATCCTGCATATAGTAAAATATGCAGACTTGACTTTAAGATACACAGCAGTGGAGTAAGGCACTTTTATCCATTGCAGTTCCGAACATATTAAAGAAGTAGCTTTTAATTTTATAAAAGAATATGGACTGGATCCAAAACTCCTAATTCATAAGTATGGATTGGCCCAATGTTAACCTGAAGTTTTTTAAAATATTCATGATTGCCTTGCAGGAAGAGTTTGGTACAAAGAACAAAATGTCCTAAAATTTTTCCAAACTGTCCTAAAATTTTTTTTGTTTTCGTCCTAAAAATCGTAAAAAAAAATTGACAAAAATGCTTTGGTCACCCTGTGTATTATTGGAAAGGTCTTTAACGTGGCTTTAAAATGAGCTACTTCTTAACTTTCTAGTGTAAGTGGTTCTCGAGATTTTTCTGGTTTTGTACATTGTTGCAAAGGGCATAATGCTCATTTTTTTATTATGAAAAATTAATTTAAAAAAACTACTGGTCAAAAATAATCTCAAATTTTGGGTTTTTGAGTTTTTTTTGCAGGGAGAACAACTATATTAAAAATCTTCAAAATCGGAAAGGTTCGCGTAAAATTTTTGTTTGATTTGATATTGAATGACCCTGATTCTGAAATCGAACTTGATGAAAAAACCCATTCTATACTTGACATTATATTGGAGCCCTGTGGTATTTTTTAACAAAGAGAATCCTATTGAACAGAAGAGTTCCAACAGTGCTTTTTGTCTGCCATTCCCTAGTCGCTTCTGCTCTTTTTGTTTCTCATTTCGAAGAAGGTCGTGCTCCGTTTCATATTTTTGTATCAAATCTTGCATCGCTTTGCCGTTTTGAACTCATAAACGATTAAATAGTCTCTTCTTTTTATGTCAAATCCGGTGATCAAGTCTCCTCCGGTTCTCGAATAGGACGTTGTAGAATTTTAGGGAAAATCCTTCACAAATCCTGGTTTTGTATGCCATTTCTTACGGTTCTCATATAGTACGTCGTGGAATTTTCCAGAATTTTCTCGAAAATCTTCTTTTAATCCTGTAAAACTTCGGTGTCTTCCTACTCATGCGTAACAATCTTCTTCCAAGTAAATCTCACATCTGACGCCAACTGTTACGGGTTCTCCAATTCTTAACGAATCCTCTCGTTAAATAAACTAGTGGCCTCCAAAGATCACCAACTTTCCTTAAATCCTTAGCATAAGCATAACAGTATTTTATTTATAATTCTAAGAAATTTACAGATCATAGCCTAGTTACTTAATAAATAAATAACAATACCAATACCTATATTTTGCGAAGGACCTATAAAGCGTATAAATTTTTTTTTTTTGGTTTTTTGTTTTGGTTTTTGAGATATGAACCATTTATATTTAAATCATTTACATAAAAGGTTATTTACAACGAAATGATCAAAGAGATATTGTAGGTACTACGTGTCATGTCAAATTTCTCATATTTTAATTAAGTTGAGGATATTTCACACATATTCCTGAAAAGTAGTTCACACGTAAAAATTCTTTACTATAGGCTTTGCTAGAAGACAGATGAAGTCTGTCGAAAAACAAGAAAATTTAAAAAAATGACAAAGATGTGAGGAGATCACGAAATAGGTCAAATTGCAGCAAGTTTGGCACTGTTTAAGTACTTTTTATAAAATTACCAGAATAAAAAATCAATTTTGATTTAGATTAGTTACAGTTAGAGGCCCTCTATACATTTGACAGTTGTTTTACCAGAGTATGGCAACTCATATTGCCCTCTCTTTCTAGTTTTTTTTATATTTGCATGTAAAACGGATTTTATGAAATGGACTGATGTTTTGTTGTCTCTTTTTATAATTTCCCCAGAAAGGTTTTGAAAGAATGATGTTTTTTGGTTAGTAAAATATGTCAGGCTTTGATAAAAAAATAAAAACAAATAGTGAGTACACACGGTAGATATTAAAAATGTAAATAATAGGTAAAATATAAAGACTCCTATGATATATATTTTTGTTATTCTTTGCCTTACAATAAAACATGGAAACATAATGTGTTATTTATTAACGAAGTACATGCTAAATGCGTATGTTTGTACCTACTGCTTGTAGCTCACTTACCTCGCAAATTCGGCTATTTTTATTAATGTTCCAGCTTGGTAAATGCATGTTTTCTTTTCACTTTTCCTGAGTTTCTTTCTCCGTTCGACAAAGGAACAATACAAATTCGTCGAGGCACGTATTTTTAAAGTTTTTGATACAGCAAAATTCCATTTTTAAACCTGAAGTTTCTTAATCAAAAATCTGACAGTGACAAAGTTATTTATTGTCAGGGGTTACCAACTATCATTGCCAACACACAATTTCAAACATTTCCCTAACAACTGTCAAATCCAGTTGCTCACCCCTGGTAAAACAATAAATGTCAAAAATCGTATAAAGGGCCTCCACTTACAGTTACATATATTTGTATTAATTATATATTTAAAATTAACAGTTTTTCATGTTTTTCGAGTACCCTGTATAATAACAAGAGCTGTAAAAATTAACCGTTAGTTTTAGTCAAATTAGGTCGAAAAAAACCGTTTTGAGGAGTTAATTCCCAGCGAGCTAGATATCGTTTTAATAGCTCTATTTGGACCTAAATGTGTTTAATCTGAGTTTCCACCATCCCAGGTGGTGAGCTTAACTTTTGGTAGCCAAAAAATCGCTAAATTTGCCACTCTTTTTAATAATGCAGAAGAGTAAATTCTGCGTCGAATGTCATCGAAAACGTCAAATTTGGTTTAGTGGTATATATTTCAATTCGGTGCAAAAATACATCTTGCGACGTCGGTTAACCTGGGGGACCATCATAAGGGGAGCAAATATTTTTAACGCAAAACTTTGTAGCCTTTTTGTAGCTATTTGGTTAAGGTTAAACTAATTAAGATTAACAGTGAAGCTGAGGAGCCACCCTATAATTAGTTCTGTCAAAACCAGGAAGATCAAATAAACACTACATGTTGTAGCTACGCTTGTCTGAGGAAATCACATAGAAAAAGTTTTGAAAATATTTCTAAATATTAATTTAACTGTAACAAAATAGCTACAAAATGTAGTGTTGAAGATATTTGGGCCCCTTAGGTTAACCGACGTCATTTTCAGTCATTTAAAATTCGAAATTTGGCATCGATTCAAAATCGGCTGCAGTTGCAATTCTAATTAATACAAAAAATCTAGAATTCTTTTGAACATTTTTTATATGTGATTCAGTCAAACAAGCCTATATACAACATGTAGTGTGTGTGTGTAGATCTTCCTAGCTTTGACAGAACTAAAGTTATAGGGTGGTCCCTCAGCTTAACGGTTAAGCTAGGGGGGTCGCGTTTTCTCGAAAACGGCTGCAGATACAAAAATAATTTAACCGTAACAAAATATGTACAAAAAGTCTACAAAATGTAGCGTTGAAAATATTTGGGCCCGTTATGATGGTCTCCAGGTTAACCGACGACGTCGCAAAATGTAATTTTGCACCCAAATGAAAAATTTTCCTTGTTTTCGACGCAGAATTTAGTCCTCTGCGCTATTGTATAGAATAGAATTTTCCTTCCGATGCACCGTCTTCCAGATACAAGCAAAAAAATAATAAAAGTGCAAAAATTTTGCGGTTTTGTGACTACCAAAAGTTAAGCTCACCACCTGGGATGGTGCAAAATCAGATTACACGCATTTAGAACCGAGTAAAGGTATTAAAATGATTTCCAGCTTGCTGGGAATTAATTCCTCAAAATATCTTAATTACAATTACTTAAAATAAAATAGCCCGAATGAAAGATAAAAAAAAGCATTTTTTGATTATTAGGAAACAAGTAGTCATAGACGGGGAGACATGTCTACTAGATATTCTAGACACAGCCGGTCAAGAAGAATACAGTGCCATGCGGGATCAGTATATGAGAACTGGTGAAGGATTTTTGTAAGTACTTTTTTAAAGTTTTTATTACCAGATACCCGAGCAACTGGTCATAACATATTACGTGTGTCCCCAAATGCGAAAATTTTAAATCATTATATGGTAAACATTCATGTAAACCTTGCAAAAAACATCTTTAAACCAGAACAGATCACTTGCCGACCTATCACAGAAAGTGGAAAAATACAAATGTTTAACATACTAGAAGGAACAGATTGGTCCTTTAGAGATCTCAAACTTTTGACTGCAAGCTATAAACACTTGTTTCCCAGAAAAAACTTTTAAAACAAAAAAAGAAAAGAAAAACAACATTGAATGGTTTAATAAAAACATTGCAAATCATCGAGAAACTCTACAATTTTTGCAAGACCTTAACAAACAAAATCCAGCACAAACACTCATAAAAACAAAACATTGCAAAAAACAACTGAAACAAATATAACCTCCAATCAATTTAATATATTCTTTGCCAATGTTGCCGATAACTTAATAAAAAAAAACTCCCTAACACAAACACAAACTACAAAGACACGGTACAACTAACTTTAAATGAAATAAATAAGTACAGACAATAACTTAAACCTTTCTTTCTCTTTCAAAGAAGTCAGCACAGTAGCACTTAGAGATGCAATAAAAAAATTAAAAAATACCCCTAGCAAAGATATATATCACATGAATGTCCCTCTCCTCAAATACCTAAAAAACACTATTATATCACCACTTACCAAAATAATTAACTTAAGCCTACGAGAAGGAATCTACCCAAACTGCTTTTAACAAATAAAAGTTGTTGCTATACACAAAAAAGATAACACAAATGATTCAAACAACTTCAGACCCATTTCGTTAATACCAGTCATATCAAAAGTTTTTGAATGCATACTTAAAACACAAATCAATGAATACTTCCAATCAAATAAACTGTTAAGTGAATGCCAATATGGCTTCCGGGCGAACAAATCCACAACAAAAGCTATCCTAAACTTCATGGGGCATGCGTCAACAAAATAATATAAACAATGCAGATGAGGTCAAATTTGTAGGTATTTATTTAGACCCAAATTTTATATTTTAAAAACCATGTAGAGCATCTGGCAAACAAGTTATCATTAACCACACTTTTATTAAAATCTATAAAAGACCAAGTTCCAATGTCTACATTGCTGCAAACCTTCCATAGCCTATTTCAATCTTTAAGTTTTTACGCAATCCTAGTTTGGGGTCACACATGCCATCCTGAAAGAGTATTTGCTCTACAGAGACGCGCTCTTCGTTTCATAACTGACCTAACATATAGAGCCGATGTAAAACATAAATTTGTAGAACTTAAAATTATGAAAACTCTATCAAGGTACATATATGAATGTTTACTACATACATCTAAATCTAGACAAATATCAAAGTCATAACGACTTCACAGCTATAAATTATATAAAATCAAACAAATATTAGAATTTAGTTTACCAGACTGGAGAGAAGTAGAGTGGTCATAAAATACTTTTGCCCAAAACTATATAATAAACTGCCAGAGGCCTATAAACGGTTACCTGAAATAACTTTTAAAAATAAAATCAAACAGTTCCTAACTTCAAAAGCTTTTTATAGTATACAAGACTTTGTAGGTTCATCCCTAGGTCATATAACTTGCCCCCCACCCCAGTAAAAATTTAAAATTTTTCTTATTGCATCGCTATGCACCATCCTGCAAACGTTTTGCACCCCCTCCTCTAAGAAACTAGTCATTTTTATGTGGGGGGGGGGCAAATGAAGGCTGACCCCCCAATCCTTTTATCCAATTTTTTTTGCATTGGATACAAGATCTTTTGCCCCACAATGCATCACCTTTTGCACCCTCGCCCTTCCTCCGCTATGGCCATTTATTACTTGGCACCTCCCAGTAATTGTTTTTTTTGCACCGTATAGTAGATTTTTTGCACCAAAATACACTACCATTAAAACTTTCTGCACCCCCTACCTTCCTCCACTATGGCCATTTTAACGAATATTACAAAAATAACTATTATATGGCGAAAAAATTTTGTTGGAAAAAAACGATTGGGGGGCACATAATATTCATTTAAATGGCCACAGCGGAAGATTGGAAGGTTTTAATGGTGGTGCATTATGGTGCAAAGGATCTACTATATGGTGCAAAAAAATGTTTGGAAAAAAACGATTGAGGAGGGGGCAAGTAATATCCATATAAATGGCCATAGTGGAGGAATGGAGGGCGAGCAAAAGGTTTTGATGGTGGTGCATTGTGGTGCAAAAGACCTACTATCCGGTGCAAAAAAAATGGATAAAACGATTGGGGGAGCAGCCTTCATTTGGCCCTTCCCCACATAAAAATGGCTCCAGTTACTCGGGCTAGGGGGTGCAAAACGAAAAATAATTCCTGATATTAAAAATCCATCTTGCCACCCCCTCCCTTGCGCCGTTTGCTTCCACTCTTCCGATTTTAGATCTGAAATTTAGCCATATCTCCACAACAAGAATTTTTTGTTTAACTTTGGCTAGAAAAATGCCATTTTTTACACGTTTTAGATGAGAACTTTAAATTAATTTTGTAATTTAAGCAGATAAAAAAAATAAAATAGGAAATATCAAAAGATCTTCGGTGGAATAACGAAAATTCAAAATGGGTGTATATCCCACATGGAAACACCCCAAGGATCAAAGCGAAAAGATAACTAATTGAACGATGTTTCGCCCGAGCAACCAACGTGGACTTATCAGTGGTTTCACTGTGTAACCTCTCCAAACACCATTCATAGACAATTGATTGTTGATTGATTTGAGTTGATTATTCAAAAATTTTGATCCCTTTTAAGTTTTTTGGGGGTTGGATTAGCAAGAAGGCATTTAACACGTTGGAAAGATTTATTGGCCTATAATAGTTTAATAGATGCTCCTAAGGCAAAATTATATAACTTGGCTGATACTGATATTGTTTCTCAAAACAACAAATGAAAAGTGAGCAGTTACCTCCAAATGAAACTAAATATTATTTAGGAATTACATACAGATAATTACGGTGAAAGTGAAAATGCCCAGGTGACAGTTTTCACCAACTTTTGGTAAACATTTCAACCTAATTTGTGCCCTCTTGTGCAAACCTACTTCAAAATGCCCTCTCAGTTCCCTCTGCGCCCCTGCCTGTCAAAATAGAGAGAAATAGACTCTGTGTTTCGGACTTCCATTGTCTATATTTTATTTATACATGACGTTTCGATCAGTACAATCTCTGATCGTCTTCAGGTGCAAACTACAATCAATTCCTAAGGCTACGTACTTATATACCGTGAGAAATCACTCAACCTTGAAGTTTAAGAAATTGGCTCCGCCCAAGGAGGGGCTTCCAAATATTTGGGATTTCAACACTTGGTTTACTGAAAATACCCTGATTCTGCCCAATAAAGGCAGCTTCAAGGAATTTTCGTTTCTTCCAGTGTGACTCCTTGTGCAAAACCTTTGCTTCTGCCCACTTCATTCGGTGTTGTTTTGACCATGCATGTTCGGCAATTCCTGATTTCGTGGTGTCACCTTTTTGGGTATTCGTCTGATGTTCCTTAAGCCTAACAGATAGTGGTCTTTTAGTTTCGCCTATGTATGATTCACCACACTCACAAGGAACTTGGTAAATGCATTCCTTATTTTGTTTGTTCTCCGGTTTTGTTTTACTAAGAAGGCTTCGAATTGTATTACTAGATTTAAAAGCTGTTTTAATATTAAAGTTTTTCGCTACTCTTCGAATTTTCTCTGATACTCCTTTAACGTATGGGATTGTAAGGAATGCATTTGCCTCGTTTTGGTCTTGTAATCTCTGTCCTGTTTGTTGAAATTTAGAAATTAGAAATCTGTTATAAGTTTCAGGCTGTAACCATTCTGCTGCAGATCCTTCTTAATGTTTCTTATTTCGATTTCCAAGTCATGAGAATTGTTAACAATTCAATAACAAAAGGAATTTGTTGTCCGTGAAACATAAATAAGGAGAAAGGTTCGTGGCATATCGGACACACATTTTACTTTTAAATTCATTATGACCAGGCCTCCAAGATCTAATGGATAGTCCAGAAACCTACAGGCCTGTTTCATCCTTGTTAGGAATCATCAGGGTAACATAGGACTGTATCATAAGCAACCACATCTAGCGAATTTAAACTGTAGGTTTCTGGACTATCCAATAGATCTTTGAGGCCTGGTCATAATGAATTGAAAAGCAAAATGTGTGTCCGATATGCCACGAACCTTTCTTCTTATTTAGATTCATAACTTGTAACAGTTTTAACAAAAATATCACTAATATTCTGTTTCGGGACCACACTAATTAAGTATTTTTTCCAATTTATGATCATAATTTAATATTTGGGTATGAAAAAAATTTAAGCAATCATTTAGTCCAAACTATGGATTTTTTTTTAATTAAAAAAATTAAAATTGGCCAAAAGGAACAAAAAAACACATAGCGTGTTGCCTTTTTTCGGCGACCGTGCCTTAAAAAATTTTTTAACCGTGTTTTTTTCCTTAAACAAAAAATTTACAATGTTAAGGGCGAAATTCCTTATTAGTTTGAACTTAAAAAACGGTTCATCCATTTTTCGGCTTGATTACCAATCCTTCCATGCAAAGACTCCTCGTTCGCCCATAGTTTATTTGTCAACAAGAGCAAACCCGCGCCCTATCTTCCTGTCTAATGACATATCCTTAGAGAGAAAGGAAAATAGCTGCTCTCCGTTAAAGGGACCATGTAACGTCGCTTATTACCAGCGCAAGGCGGCATTTACCACAACTTTTTAACGCGCGTTTAAACTGACAGATGTATAGAATAAAATTACAGAAAGTACAATGATATTCCAACCGAAATTTTTGAACATTTTAATTCTTATAAAGACCGTGTTGAATAGTTGTGGTGAAGACCTCAAACATGCAATTAGATTGTTTTAACCCTGCCAATCGATCCAGAAATGAAAGGTAAAGTGACAAGTGCTCAGGCTCAGAAGCGCGCGAGATGAAAAACTGAAAATTAAAGCTAATGTAATAATTTTATTCGATTTTGACGTTTATGTAAAACCAAAATGGCTGAGTCACGTAATACCCACTTAAACATAACTGGGCGGCCACATGATGATCGAATTGGTATCTCGCGTTATACGTGCTAATCTTTTTTTGACTCAACTCAAACTCGCCCAATCAATACAGTGAACCAACGAATTCAAAAGGAATGCAAAATTTGTTCTGCAAAAAAAATGTGAATTAACCACGGCTAAAACTAAAATTAGGAAATTAGGTCAAATGGATGAGCGCAAAACAACTTTCTTGTTTTCTACCACAAAAACATTTTTTTCTATCAAGAAAAATTTTTTTTTATCAAGAAAAACACAAGTAAAGTTTTTACATAATCAAATCCAAATTTTCCATATAGTTAAATAAATTAGAAGAATTCCCCATAAAGTCGGTATGTATTTCTAGGTTTTACTTACATAGTCAAATAAACCAATGTTTGTCCTAAAACAAAAACTAAAAAAAACCTCTAACTTTGAGGATTTTTTTTAGGCCAAACATAACTAACTTGGAGTTAAGATGTAAACCAAAAAAGTTCTCAACTTTTAAGGATTTCTTTAGGTCATTAATAAGAACTTTTGACAAGCGATGTTGACCAAAAAATGCCCAAAACAGCGAGGACCTAACCTCAATTTAAGTTTACTATCAATTTTCCTTTTTTTTTCGCTTTTATAGTCAAAACAAGTTTGAAGACTAATGTCCATTTGCACTGCAGAGTTAAAACCAGATTTAAATTTAGGACGCCGATTTTCATTTGCACCGTATTTTAAAACCGGATTTAAGAGGCGTTAAACCAGGTTTGGTTAACACCTCAGTACGTTGGTAAAAAAAATGTATTTTACAATAGAAACTAGGAAGGCCCAAAGGCCCAACGATCATGTGTCGTGAAGGGCAAACCAACGATTTTAAAGGGAAGACGCAACGTTTTTGGAGTTGGGTGGCGTTGGTTAGTGCTTTTTTTTGCTGGGGTTGTGTTGTGTTTTTACGCGACTGTCGTAATTTTAGCTACGGCCTAATTTGAAGTGATTTTCTTATCGGTAAAAATGCAGAAAGTGGATAAAGGTGGTTCGCTGATTTTTGCAAAGAAAAATAAAAAAACCGGTTTAAAAAAATGGTGTTTGCGCAAAGGTCAATCGTATGTTTTGTTTTTGTTGTTGTTTTTTTTTAATTTTTTCGTTTGTTTAATTTTAAGAAAGAAATAAAATACGAAAAGCTTGTTGCAAATGTAAGTGAAAAAAAAACAAGAATTATTCTGCTGAGATAACTCAAATTATTATTTTTTTCAGTTTAGGCGGATAACCATGCATTCACGGCAGCTTCCAGTTTTACCAGCTTTTCTGCGCCTTAAAGTTAAATCTGGCATGGTGCAAACAAATTTTCTTAAATCCTGATTCAAAATTAAATTAGGATTTAGCCAAACCTAGATCTAACGAATTTTCGCTGCAATTGGCCGTAAATAAAAGGAATCCAATTAAAAAAAAATCCCAAAAGAAAACCTTCAAAATTTCATGTGTTTTTAGGTTATTTCTTTCAATTAAGGCGGTATTTCCAAACCTGAGACTACTACTAAAGTTATTTATCTCCAGTAACCTAGCGACCCCACCTCAAGAAATACAAAATTTAGTCACACCATAATTATGTGCTAATTTCGTCCTTAATCGAAAAAATATTGTGCTCCTCTGGTTTCTGAGAAAATCAAAAAAGAAAATCGGGTAGCTAGGTTAATATTAACTTAGCAACCCCGCCACGAAATATGGCGCCAAACTAAAAATTTTTGGTTTTAAAATTATGTGCTCCACGAATATTTAAGAAAAGTCGAATTTTTTAAAAAAAGGGGTGGGGAAAAATCCGAATTATTCGTTTTTAGTGCAGCTTTTTTAGTGGAGTCATTAACCTAGCTAACTCACTTTCTTTTTCGATTTTCTCGGAAACCAGACGAGTAAAAAATATGCAGATAATACTGCCTTTTAAATTTTTTAAATTCCGTGATACCTAAACATGTGGGGCGCTAAGTTAATATTAATCTAGCTACCCCATTTTCTTTTTCGATTTTCTCAGAAACCAGAGAAGCAAAAAATTTTTTGATTGGGGACGAAATTAGCACATAATTATGGCATAAGTAAATTTTGATTTTCTTGGGTGGAGCAAGTTAATTTTCTGAAGGAAAAGGGTGAATATTTTGACACCTGATTGGGTTATCTTGACCTTCCTATAAGCCTTAAAATTGAAAATGTTACTTGTTTTTGTATACTTTCTTGATTGAGGGAAGTTTTGGAGTAAATATTCACTTGATTTATTTAAATTAATAATTATAATTATTAAAATTCTGTTTAATTTTCAATATATATTATGATTTTAAAAATTTTTGTTTAATTTTTTTTTAGACTAGTATTTGCCGTTAATTCTGCCAAAAGTTTCGAAGACATCAGCACTTACAGAGAACAGATCAAGAGGGTGAAAGATGCCGAAGAGGTGCCCATGGTTTTAGTCGGGAACAAATGTGATTTGTCGGCGTGGGCTGTGGATATGACACAAGCTAGAGAGGTACTATATGTTTCCTACGAGCAGAATTTGATGAAAAAGCGACAAATTGTTTTTCAAGCATGAAATTTGATATGATTGTTAAGAAGCATATTTTAAATAGACCAAAAACAGTTCATTAGGACCAATTTTCATTATGGTTACCAAGTCAAGCTTCTAGTCGAGTGTATATATTTTGGGTACGAGAAATTCCAAATAAAATGTCGTTGCGACCCTCAATGCCAAGTAACTTTTTGCATATGGGATATTAGGTTATGATTACAGTCGATTCAATATAAATTGGGGATGAGAATTTAAAAGAATTGTTTTAAGAGTAGAGATTTTTGATTTTTGTGCCGAATAAGCTAAAATTAAAAAAGTGCTTCGAGCCTTGTCTTAGTTTTTACAAAATATGCCTTCCATTCAAACTTCAGCCAATTCTGATGTTTTTTTTACTCCAAAAAGTATAGATATTACATGACCCGTTTTTAATGTCACCTCGACATTTCCTGCACTGATCTTAAAAAATGTCAATTGTCTTAAAATGCGTTTCTTTACAACGGTACCAAATTCCATGCTTGTAGAAAAATTTGGTGCTTTTTTTCCTGTGACTTCAAAAGTGTACGTAAACAAATAATGTAAAAAAAGACAGGAACAGGGTTCAATGAGGTCAGGGAAAACCTGGAAAAGTCAGGGAATTTGTATGCTGTCAGGGAAAATTCAGTAAAAATCCAAAAATGACCTAAAAGTCGGGAAAAAGTAAAGGAATAAGATATCCATAGTATGCAACTTTTTATGATTATTTTAGAAATAAACCTGGTACAACCAAAATATTTAGTATGTTTGAATTCTCCTTCGTATGTCAACACCTCGTGACGAATCGGGCGAGCGCAGATAACTACGTTTGTCTGAGCTATATTCGTATTTTTGTCCGCACCAATGAGGATGTAAAAAACGTGCCAGTGTATTTGTTGTTTAGTTTCGCCCTTATTGCATCGCCTCTTAATCCCATTTTCACCGACTTATTTTTATGTGTGGTAGAGTTATAGAGTTTTCGTCTTTTCCTCAGTTGTTGTTAAACAGATAAAATAATTCGGTGCAAATGGGGGTTAGAGACTCTTTTTGCTCGTAATCATAATGAAAACGCGTAAAACATGTCCTATTTTTTGTTCTGTAATTTGTGTGGTTTTTTTGTCCGCTAGTGGAAGAGTTTTAAAAATATCACATAGAAAAACTAATTTTAGTAAGCTCCACCTGATTAGGTAAAGTGGCTTAAGCCAGTAGAAAAAAAATCGAAATCAGTTTTTGTGTGTCTTTGTGATAAAAATAAGCCATTGGATCTGTTTAACATGGGACGCCGGGTAGTACAATCCCACTTTGAAGGTTCCAAACACAAAAATAAAGTTGAACTTGCTTGAAAATGTCTGGGTCAAAAATTATTAGTTTATTTACCTATTTCTGTAGAACTACCCATATAGGATCATTTTAGGTAAAAAAGCGGTTTAAAAAAAATGTATACGCTTTTATACAGGGTGTTCTAAAAACACCATGACACAAACTTCCCGTTTTTTAAATTCAATACTCTATATTATGTCATTTTCTGTATCCTTAAAAAATAAGCTTTTTAAAAATAGGAATCACAATGGGTCTATCTTTTATCTTCTTCCAAGATATGAAAGATTTTCGATTTCCTTATCTCTTCCATGCAAAGTTAAACTTGAATATCTTGGAAAAGATTGGTATTTTTGAAAAGCTTATTTTTTACGGATTCAGAAAATTACATAGAATTCAATTGCGTGGGAGAGATAGGAAAATAAGTATCATTGGTATTAATAGTGGGTAGTTGATTTCGATTTCCCTATATCTTCCATGCAAAGTTAAACTTGAATATCTTGAAAAATATTGGTATTTTTGAAAAGCTTATTTCTTACGGATTCAGAAAATTAGATACAATTCAATTTAAAAAAGTAAGTTTGTGTCATGTCTTATTTTAAGACACACTGTATAAAAGCGTATACATTTTTAAAACCGCTTTTTTAACTAAAATGATCATATATAAGTTTTTCAAAAAAAATCCTATAGTTTCCTCAAAAAAATCCATTATTCTAGACTTTTGGAACACACTCTATGCTGGATAGACTTTGATATACTCTTTCTGATCCATCAACAATGTAGAAACCATTGTAAATAAATAATGGTTTCATGTAGGTACGCCATTACGTGATATATATTTTAATCTGGGAATCCATTGCACGCATTATTGTGATATTTAAAAAACGATTTTTTTTTCTTCTTATCAGTTTTAGAATTTTTGGGGTCGCGCCTTTCAATTTTGTACGAATTATAAAGAGTTGGTAAATTTAAAGTTTACTAGCCGATGAATATTGCTTAACTTTACTAACATATTCACAATTATAATAAATCTAACATAGTTATGGTATATAAAATTAAATGATGGTCGCGGACAGAACGGCACAGATAATATATAGAAGAACATTTAATAAATTTGACTAAACTTAAACCTAATTATAAAATGATTTACGACTTATATACTACTGGCGTAGCAAGGATTTTTCTCATTAGCAAATTGCTCTAAGATAAGAGAAGTAGTAAAAATTAAGATGTCCCTTGACAGCATCCCCCCCGACGTTATGAAGTTTTTGGAGACAGAAAGGTAGAAAAAGCAAATTCGTAGGAACTCAATATTTATTTTTTTTTATTGCAGGTGGCAAAACAGTATGGTATTCCCTTTGTGGAAACTTCAGCCAAAACCAGAATGGGCGTTGACGACGCATTTTACACCCTAGTTAGAGAAATTCGCAAAGACAAATCAAGGGGTAAAAAGACAGGTGATTGACACACTTAATATTAAAGTAACTTTTGTTATCCCTAGGGTTTTGCTAAATTGTTTTTTCGTGGGAAACATTGAAGCGTCGCTACGAGTAATACACCAAAATTTTCGGAAAAATATGTGAAAAACCGTTTGAGATGGGTAAATTTGCCTGGAGGGCGGCGGCTGGGTTAAAAAAATTATTTGACACTAAGAACAAAGTCATTCATAAGTTTCTTTCCTACACATTTGAGAGTTCAATGACTGTCATTGGAAGAGTAAATGCTTTGAAAAATACGAGAATGTACCTTAATTTGACATATAAATCAGTATAATTGTTTTCAATATTAACCCTTAAAAGGACGAAGATTTTTTTTTAGGTAAATATTTTACTATTTTGATTTGCTGCACACAGCTGTCAAATCAAAATAGCTGCTAATATTTTTTTGTAGATAGTATAAGTTCTTTCGAATAAACCATGATACAGTTACATGTAGCTGTCCTGAAGGGTTTAAAGTCAGAGAATTGTAAAAAATTTAATATTTTTCAAATTTAAACCATATTTATGGGAAAAAACAACGTAAAGTACAGTTACAAAGTCGATAAGGAAATAAAATAATATATATTAATGGGCAATTTTTGTAAACTTCCTCCTCTCCTACAAGTTTTTTAACGTTTATTTTGAAGCCTTAAAAAATTTTTAATTGATATGTGGCACATATATATAGGTAGAAGGCTTTAATTAAAAGCGGCCCCAGTTGAAATGACTGACATTGTGTTTGAAACATCACATACTCTTTATCTTCCCCTTTCCCTTATTATATTTATAAAGGTAAAATAAAAACATTTTAAATTTACATGCTCATTAAATTAGAAAAAAAAGTATGAAAACCGGAAAAAACTAGGAACTTTTATTTTGCCCGGAGTAAATCGGGACAGCAAAAAGGAAACTTATTTTTCTTATGGAAATGTTTCGTTATGTATTATAACTTTATCAAGCCCTCCGAATAATAAAAATGTGTCTTCACACACACAGGGGTTGGTAAAGTTATAATACATAACGAAACGTTGCCGTAAGAAAAATTAGTTTCCTTTTTGCTGTCCCTATAACCCAATAAAATCTACTATAAATCAGGAATTTCGTAAACTTTTCTAAAAATATTTTTTGATTGAAATTTAAGTTATAAAAAAAATCCATTGTGTCTTATTATTCACAACCATTTGACAAATATTCGAAGTGTTTATCTACTTAAGTTCGCCAATTCGATTATTTATTGTAAAAATTCTTTGTCGGGTTTTGTAAGGTTCTACTTAAAGGTTTCTGTTTAATAAAACTTATTTTTTAAAACAGCTAGAACAATATCTTCTATTAAAAAAAAAAAAAATAAAACGGCAATATTAAACCTTTAAAATTAAATCTTTAGTTTGTTTTTATTTAGTTAAAAAAGTATAAAGTATAAAAAGGGCAAATAAACTTTTATTCCTTGGCGAACTTTATTTGTAAGATTGATCGAATTCCATACTTACCTGTATGAAGATCAATCTAGATTATTCCTAGCTTACACTCTGGGATGTTTTAACCTGTAGTGCACAATGTTTAAAGAATAAACGCTCCCTCTCTCTCTCTCGTTATATTAAAAAATTAAAATATAAAAGTATTTTTTTGCATTTGTTTAATATCTACTCTCTCTCTCTCTCTCTCTCTCTCTCTCTCTCTCTCTCTCTCTCTCTCTCTCTCGTTATATTAAAAAATTAAAATATAAAAATATTTTTTTGCATTTGTTTAATATCTACCCCTTTTTAATCAATTTTAAAAATAGCAGTACGTCAAAGAGATTATCCGGAAAAAACAACATTAATTCCACTAGCCTGCTTCGACTTGTAGTATCACGAAAAGTTAGAAATAACCTTTTGCAATCATTTTGTGGAAAACAGTTTTAGTTTTTTCCAAATATAATTTTATTGTTGACGACGACGGGTTTTTTATGCTATACTATATTTTTTGTGGAATTTTTATCTCAAATTGATCTGATTTTTCTGAAATATCTTAAAGATTTATTACAGAAAGAATTTGCATCTTGTTTGCATGTAACGTTAAACCATTAATGTGGCTAATTTTTCAAAGTTAACGAATTTTATAGATGCATTTTTTCTAGTGCATGGATTAGAACAACATTTGGTTCCTAAATTTCCTTATATGGAGGTTCAGGAGGTTTTATCTCCCCCAAAACCAATCTAGTAGATACTAATTACTGATAAATATAAAGATTCTAAGAAAATTTTAAGAGTATAGTTATAAAGATTAAATTTTAAATGTTTGCAAAAAATTCCGGTAAACTTTTTAGTCCTGTTTTATAGTTATTTTCAAAATAGATGCAACATTTTTTTAAATAATCAAAATAAGTGCAAAAATTTAAGTTTTTCCTGCTTATCCTAAAGGCATTTATGTTACGTCAAAGGACTGAGGATCAGGACCTCAGGACACATATTATCACACTTTTTATTTAGTTAGTCAACTATTTGAAGAAAAAACACGGTGTAAAATGTGCGTGATACTTTTTATCAATGGAAACTATTCTGGATTCTGGTTCTGGTTTATATAGAATGGAAACAGAAATGGATTTTTAAACCTATATTTCAAGCAAATTAATTTTTATTTTCGCAAAATTCTCATAGTTTTGTTGATATATATCGTTTAAATCTTAATTCCTGACACTGTCCATTGTAATGTAGAGCAGTGACTGGGTAAAATTTCTCTTTGGGTAAATCTGTTTTTTTGGAAGCCTTAATCGAGAAAATTTTAAAAACGGGAAATGTAATACAAAAAAAATTATAACAGTTTTACAATCTAGGTAACCCCCTTATTGGGTCATTCCATTGCAAATCAACCAGAGTATTTTACCACACCATCTCCGACTTTCATAATTTTTGATATACATGTTCTCCCTACCACACGAAACGCAAAAATTCAAGATTTCAGATTTTTTTTTCCGGTAGTTTTTTTTAATTCACCAGTTTGTCCTTAACATAGACGCACAAAATTAGCAAAATCAAATCAACCACTTGTTGTAGAAAAGTAAGTAAAGACTTTTTTTAAAGCTTTTTTAGGGACCTTTAGGGAAAATAGTTCTTTTAGTTCTCTAAATATATATATGTGATGAATCGAAAAACATCCCCAGAGTGGTTTTTTGTAGAACCACATAAAACTACATTTTTTAGCAAAAACAGAAAATTCCATGTTTTATAGGTTGCTAGGTTATGCCAAATATTGTTACTTTCTCTGCGAATGGGACAGTCGTGCACGATCGGATCACTCTAAAAATAAAATTTGGCCAACAGGAGAATCTTTTGAGCCAGGGAAAAGATGTAAAAGATTTTACTACCGCCACTTCATAAAAAAATTAAGACTTATGAAAAATTTTGTGAAGGTCATGGATAAAGAAGGCCATGCTTTTAGTTATTTAAAAGAAACGTGTCCTAGAATCACTGACGCTAAAATTAAAGAAAAAATACTTGTTGGTCCCCAGATTAGGAAACTTCGGAGATACGCTATTTGATTTCCTACTTCAAGGCAAAGAAAAAGACGCTTGAATACATTTAAAATGGCTGCAACAATTTTTTTAGGAAACACTAGAGCAGAAAACTATAAAAACCTGGTTGCCCAACTCATTTTGTGTTACCATTCATTTCTTGGATTCTCATCTGGAATACTTTCCGGAAAATTGTGATGCTGTAAGTAACAAGCACATTGAGAGGTTCCACCAAGATATTTTAAACATGGAAAGTAGATATGAGGGAAAATGGAACTGTGAGATGTTAGCCGACTAGTGCTGGACTATTAATAGAGATGCCAACCTAAACCTTGAATTGGTATTTTTCCGATACTTCGATGTAGTTAAGCCCAAAAAAATACCAAAAAAAAGTTGAAATTTGTTCTCTAGTGTGATCACACAGCAGAATCATTGCACTATTCCGAGATACTTTTATGGATTTAGGCATAAATGTGACGCCAAAAGTACGTATTCTGTGTCAGCTCATGCTCAGAGCTGCAAAAATACAAAGTAAAGAAATCTAACGTGAAATATTCTGAAAATTTATTGAAAATTAGACGTGAATATAATGGCAGACATTTTTGTGCGTGTCGTCTTTGGTATGCTTAATTAAAGTTTTCTCGTAGCCTCGAAAAAGATCGCTGATTCCGGGTCCGTACCGGGATTCCAACGTTTGTTTACAATGCATACAAATAGATTTGTATTATGTTATATAATTAATTAAAATAAAGTAATCAAAATATATTTGTACATAATTTCACTGATTCATATGATCTTTGAAGAAAAGAAAATATCTTGGTAATAAAATAGTAGTGTATACAACGAGTGGTGAAATGGGTCCATTTTTTAACGGGTGATTTTTAAAGAACCGGTAGTTTTACCTACGAGATGTATTATGCAATATTTATTTCAAAACCTAGTAAAACGCATGCAATTATCTGTTTTCGCTAAAAAATGTAGTTTTATGTGGTTCTAAAAAAACGGCTTGGGGATGATTTTCGATTCATCACATATCGTATGTGGAGTACCCAAAGAACTATTTTCCGTTGAAAAAATTTGGGCATACCGCTTTTTAGAATTTAATCCTTTAAAACCAACCGTGATACATGTTGTAAAAAAAATATTTTGAAAAATCTCAAAAAGGCCATTTTTAATTTTTTTAAAAAAACATATTTTTGCTTAAAGTATTAGTTAAGATGGACAAATGTCAAAAGAAAATATTATAATTATGAAAAATTATACTAAATAAAATTATTTTTTAATAACTTTTGAGGTTCGAAACCGATTTTAGAGAAACTTTATTTATTTTTATTTAGAAATTATTATTTATTTACTTAAAATTTGGCACACGTAAGGGACCCCAAGAGGCACTTCTATCAATGTATAAAAAATTAAATTCCAGGTCCGGACTAATTTTTTTTTGTATATACGTAAAAGCTAAAGGATGGTGCGATAATACCCTTAGATTGTATTTAACCCGTTAATTCTCAGTTTGTTATAAAAAAATACAATATCCAAAATCCAATCCTGACATATTAGGCTTCCAAATAATATTACGTTCTAAATGACTAAAAACGTATTTTTAGGTTAAAACTAATTTAAGCCTAAATAATTCAACACCCAGCCTACCCAAGAAAAAAAAACAGGCAGGTGCAGCACCTGATTAATATTTTTTAATTTATTTTTTATAAAATATACAAACACATAGTTTTAAATTATTAATAAACCCTATTTTAATTTGACATCCGTTTTCGGAATTGGTTTGAGGTCGTAGTCAAATCAATAAAATTTCAGGCCCGGACTAATATTTATTTGATTTTGTTTGTCCTTATTCGAACACAACATTTTTTTGTACTTCATTTGGAGATTATTATTATACAAGGCAAAGGATGTTGCTATAAGTATTTTTTAATTAATCATCTACAAAACCGTCCAAAGATTACAACCAGGGGATAATGTACAGGGTGATCTATCATAAATGCCACCACCAAATGTCAAATTTTGATATAATGTTTCTTATTCTAAATTCCTCGTTTTCTTCTGATTTCAAAAAAAAAATTATAGCATGCATAATAACGGAGAAAAATGGCGGTGACATTTATGGTAGATCACCCTGTACATTATCCCCTGGTTGTAATCTTGGGACGGTTTTGTAGATGATAATCAATTTAAAGAAATATTTATAGCAACATCCTTTGCCTTGAATGTTGTGATATCAAAATCTCTGAATGAAGTACAAAAAAATGTTGTTTTCCAATAAGGACAAATAAAACCAAATAAATATTAGTCCGGGCCTGAAATTTTAATGATTTGACTAAGACCTCAAATCAATTCCGAAAACGGATTTCATTAAAACAGGGTTTATTAATAAATTAAAAATATGTGTATGTGTATATTTTTTACAAACAAATTAAAAAATATTAATCCGGCCTGTACCAGCCTGATTTTTTTCTTGGGTAGGGGGGTGGGTGTTGATTTACTTATGCCTAAATTAGTTTCAACCTAAAAATATGTTTTGAGTAATTTAAAACGTGATATTGTTTCTAACCCTAATATCTCAGGATTGGAATTTGGATTTTTTCTTTTTTTTTTATAAAAAACTGCGCGTTAAATACAATCTAAGAGTATTATAGCACCATCCTTTAGCTTTTACGTAGTAATACCAGAATTTTTAAATTGCAGTATACAGGGTGTTGTTTTTAACAAAAATATTTAATGCTAAAAATTTTTTAGTCCGGACTGGAATTTTATTTTTATTATATATATGTGTGCCAAATTTAAAGTACATACATTTATTTGTTTCCGAGATATGTCCGTTTTTATTTTTGCAATATTTTATTGGATATGAGTTCCCCCTGGCTTGTGATGCTTACCATTAAAATATTTGCATTTCGTCGTAAATCACCCTGTATATTTTTTTTCAAATCTGTCAAAAATTGACGCAAAATACCTTCAGGAATCAAAAAATGTAATGTGTTTCATTTAAAAATTTAAAGTAAGCGCTATTTCCGGTGAAACCGGAAGCGTCCGTAAGTCACGTGACCTCTCAGAAAACGCCAAATTTAATGTAATAAAACTGCAAAACTTTCAACTTTCTATCCTAATATTTATAGAAAAAAGGTATGTGAAACACCCGGTATCTAGGTGTAGTGAAATTTTTAATATTTTTTTTTTGACATTGAATCCATGACTTTGAAAAAATTACAATATATTAAAAAAAAAAAAATAAAAATGGCCTTTTTGAAATTTTTCAAAAAATATTTTTTCAAAATAAAAAAAAAGTTTTTAATATAAAATAAGCCTTTTCTTACATTTTTAGTGTGAGTGGTTCTCGAGATATTGCTAGTTTTGTACATCCTTACAAAGGGCAAAATGCTGATTTTTAATTTTCAAAATTAATTAAAAAAAACTACTGCTCAAGAAAATCTGAAATTTTGGATTTTTCAGTATTTTGGTAGGGAAAACACTCGGGAAAACAAGTATACTAAAATTCCTTAAAATCGGAAATGGTAGCGTAGATCTTGGGTGGAAATAACGAAAATTCAAACTTGGATGAGCATCCCACAAGGAACACACAAAAGACCAAAGCGAAAAGAGAAATGATTAAACGATGTTTCGCCCTGAGTAACCAGCGTGAGCTCATCAGTGGTTTCACTGGTCACCCTCTACAATACATCATTAAACACCAGTTACCCAGGGCGAAACATCGTTCATTTCTCTTTTCGCTTTGGTCTTTTGTGTGTTCCTTGTGGGATGCTCATCTAAGTTTGATTTTTTCGTTATTTCCACCCAAGATCTCTTGGTCTTTTGTTTTTTAGTTTCTTTTCGGTTGAAGTAACTAATTTGGAGGTTTTTTAACTTCTTTTTTTTAACCTACAGTTAGTTTTGCGATAATATATTTCCCTCGAAAAAGAATGTCTAACTTTGCGATAATATATTTCCCTCGAAAAGAATGTCTAATTTTGCGATAACATATTTCTCTCGAAAAAGAATGTCTGACTTTGGGTGTGTCTCCGATATGCCACGAACCTTTCTTTTTTTTATTTTTCACGGACAACAAATTCATTTTTTTTTAAATTTTACTTGGCTTTGTTTTGCTCAACAAGCCTCCTCTGGAGTGATTGTTGCTGAGCCTTATTATAAGGCGACGTAGTATAAACTCCAATTGGGGGTGGAGTTGCTGCGAACGTTGTATTTTGAACGGTCTTCTTTGAGTAACCGGTACCGTTTCGCAGGTTTCTTTTTTTTTGTCCTGCTCGCAAATTTCATTCTTATTGATATTTGCATCCTTTTTTTTTTGCTTTTCGCTTTATTCCGATAGGCGGCGTGCTGCACATAGCAATCCAACATCCAGCGTTGTTTGACGACGAAAGTTGTTTAAATTCGCTGGGTGTGGTTGTTTATATTATGCTTCATATGCCAGGTACAGTACACTGTTACCCTGATGATTCCTAACAAGGATGAAACAGTCCTGTAGGTTTCTGGACTATCCATTAGATCTTGGAGGCCTGGTCGTAATGAATTGAAAAGCAAAATCTGTGTCCGATATGCCACGAACCTTTCTTTTTATTTATTTTTCACGGACAAAAAATTCATTTTTTTTTAAAATTTATATATACTACAAAAAAGTACTAGCAGCTCTTTTTGTCAGCTTTGATTTGACAAATTAGTATTAACAATTTATCTAAAAAATTTTTTGTTGCTTCGTTCTTTTAAGGAATAATATTAATTGAAGAAACGGGTAGTTTTATATGTCAAAAAGGTACATTGTTTATTTTCCGAATACATTTTAAAGGAGGGGGCACACTTAACATGGGCATTTGTTTGGCACAGGAATTAAACCAAATTTTGGTATGTTGTAGATGTTGAGGTCTTGATCACACTTTAAATTGACCAAAAAAAAATCGTACAATTAGTTTCGAAGATACAGGGTTTATTTGATAGTGCTAATAAATAAACGAAATGTGAATATTAGCATAAAAAATTGGTTTTTGCTGCAAAATTGGTTTCTACAAGAGTATATGCAACTAAATAAAAATTAAGAGGGCCATAGGTGTCCCAAAAAATCATTTGGTATACCGGGGAACCTTGAAAAGTACCAAAAACTTATTAGTAAAGTATTAATTGGTTTTTGTTTTTTGTAATGGTCAATGGAAAATATTATTTATGGTACACCATTTTTATTACGGGGGTATTCTAAGAAGTACGCGAATCAATCAGAATTTTATTTCATGCTAGTACTTACTTCTTAATAAGTTTTCCCGTTATACCAACTGACAGAACTCTTCTCGCCAGCAATATTGCAACAAGACACAAGTTTTTGCAAATATTAAAATAATGATGTGTGTGTACGTGTGTAATTAATAGTATTATTTATCAGTTTTTGAAATGTTCCCTCGCATGTTTTTCCTATTTTGTAATGTATTAGTAGGTTTTAGTACTTCTTGACTATTAACATAAGCTCTTCTGACTAACAATAATGCCACAAGACACCTTTTTTACTGCAAATAATAATATTCTGATTGATTTATGTACTTCTTACAATACCCTCGTAATAAAAAAATCTTATGGTGTACCACGTACAAATATTATTTTTCATTGAATTTTGGTATTTTATCTATATTTCGTACTATACAAAAAAGAAAAACAATTTAATACTTTACTAATAACTTTTTGGTACTTCTCCCGATTCCCCGGTATACCAAATGACTTTTTGGTGCAATTATGGCCCTCTTATTTTTTATTTAATCGTATAAACTCTTGCGTAAAGCAATATTGCAGCAAAAACCAATTTTTTGTGGTAATATTTACATTTGGTTTATTTATTAGTACTGTCAAATAAACCCCTGTATCTTGGAAACTAGTCGTACGATTTTTTTTTGGTCAATTTAAAGTGTGATCAGGACCTCAACATCTACAAAATACCAAAATTTGATTCAATTGCCGTGCCAACCAAAGTCCCATGTTAAGCGTGCCCCCTCCTTTTCAAGTGGTTTACTACCCTACTAACGGCAAAGTTTGAAAAAATTATTTCATTCGACTCTCAAATGTGTAGGAGAAAAACATATGAGTTGCTTTATCCCAAAGTGTTAAAACATTTTTTTCAATTTTTATGGGGCATATCGCCGATCTGCCGCTTCTAGACGAATGTACCCATTCACGAAAATTTTGGTGTACGCTTGTTGCGACTTTCGGAAGTTTCTGAAAGAATGGTATTTTTAAATAAGATGAGTTGTTTTCTCGTTTGTTTTGTTGTTGGAAAATCGGGTTTCCATTTTTTAAAACCAAATATAAATAGGTCAAAAAAATGATACTTATGTAAAAAAGACCGAATTTTATCTTTAAAAAAAATCTAACTTCAGACGTTAAGCTAGTTTTTTCTTTTTTCCTCACAGGTAAATTCACCAGTCACCACGGACGTAACCCGTTTAAGTTTAAGTGTACCTGCCTCTAGAAATTCGTGAAAAAATAACTTTAGTTATTTCTTGGCATGTAATTTTTAGGCTACCTGTACCTATCAAATGGCAATTGATTTTTTTTGCAGGTTTAAATTCTATTTTAAAAGAATTTCGAAAAAATTTGCTTTTACAATATCATTGGTTCAGGTACCCTACAACTAAATTAAATTTTTAGTAAATTGTACCTTCTACATAAAGCTTATATTTTTAGCGCGATATTTTATTTAGCAAGTTAACAATAATGTTAATGCTCACGTAAAAAAACATTTTGATTCATGACCCCGCGATATTGTTTGCAGCGAGGGGGTAACCAATAGTTCAGAAAATGTGACATGATTGCCAATTTTGTTGAAAATTATCAGTGATTGCAGGGGACTGCTGAGATATTTCTAAAGACTTCCAGAGACTCTTAGGGTCTGCAATCCAGGGTTTAGTGAGGTTTAGGTAGTTGCAGCGGCTGCAAGGGACTGCGAACGGATAAGATTTGTGACATGATTGCCAACAGTGGTTACCTCCTAGGTTTGCAGTATAAATTAGAGATTTAAATACAACGTTGTGACCACTTTTCATTATATTTTCTTTCGTTACTTAGAGTTCGTCAAAGATGCTTTTTTGTAAGTCTAAAATATATTGCAGGCAAATTTTGGGCTGAAAAACCGTCAAAACTAAATATTGTTTTTAGTTCACTGATGGAAACCTACTTATAGAGAGATAACTTTCAAACTGGGGAGTTACGGAACAATTTTGCACTAATAGTGACTTGTTTTTATTCGGCTTTAAAAATGAGTATTGGATGTCGCCTAGACGGTTTGCTTGTGTAAATATTAAAAACTAAAGAAGTAACGACGCCGCTGTGCCGGTTTGAAATGTTAGAAAATAGGGCGACACTATTAGAGTATGGCGCAATATTTTTGGTAAAGGAAAAAAAACGATAAAAACCTCCCGAAAAAAAAAACGGAAAACACATCATTACATTACATATCAAACAGTTACATATTAAAAATTACGTGAGAATCAAAAAAAAATATTTTGGGTTTGGGGAAACCAAGATAGCGGCTGTCAAAGTTAGGAAAAAATGTGTTTTCTACATTTTCGGAAAAATCAAATCGGAACTGATTGGGTAATAGTGAACAGCGCCCACTTAATCCAAAAATATAAAAAAAAGTTGACAAATGTCACTTCAAAGCAAAATGGCGGCCAGATTTAAAAAATTTAGTTTTTCTTTGTTTTTTTTATTTTTTAAGTGATGTTGAGTTTATAAACTGGTACAAAGATGGCGCTTGATATTTCAACAATATAAGAGCATTAAAAAAAAACATTTTCGTAGATGCTATTAGCGATGAGTTCGTCTCTGCTACAATTTTTTTTTATCCTGGGACTTTCCATCCATTAAGAATCAATGCCCAGTGTTAGCCAAGTTTATGTAAAGTTCTTCAAAGACGAACACAAAATATCCATGCACCTAGCCGGGATTCGAACCCGGAACCTTCCGTGCGGCAAGCCGATACGCTGCCCACTGCGCTACGACGGTCGGTACACACGGACAATTTTAAAAAACATTTGATTTGACATTTGATATTCAAAATGGCGGCCAAACTATCGAGAAAAAAGTAATTTTCTTCTTCTGGTATGATATTTCCACTAACCTCATCCATTATATCAATTTGTACTAAGTCGAGGACGCTCGCTCGACGCTGTCATTCCCAAATCTTTAATCTATGCTAAATAAACTAGTATTATCTAGTTACAAAAATGAAAAAAAATAATTATGTCAATGAGATTTAGATAGAAACGAAGAGGGCGTCATATAAACAGGCAATATTTGACATTTTGGCCTGAACAAAAGTAATTCGACAAATCACACAAAGCTTAATACCTCAGTATACCTTAACCATCATTATATTTTAGCCTATAGAGATCTATAAGGAAAGTTGGCACCAAAATCTTTTATTTGAAATCACTATAAAACGTCCATTTAAACTAAGGTATTAATTTTTTTTTGACACAGAAATTTAAAATTAATTTAGCTCATCCTAAAACTGCTTTCGTTTATGAGAAAATGTAAACGGGCAAAAAAAAAATTGTTTTTTTTTTATTTTAGTCGCTGGAATGGCTCTGTCTTACTTAGCGCAACCCAATATTTTGCCAAGTGCTTGCTGTTTAACTTAGGTAAAAACGCCCGCCATTTAAGCTGAAGCATTAAAATTTGTTTTTTTTCAAAAAAATTTAAAATCAATTACTTTTATACGCTTAAAGCGCTTTTATATAAGGACGGTTTGAAAATGTTGTCGTACTCACACCACTAAAACCGATTTAGGCACTAAATCGATTTTATTTTTAAGCAATTTACTTACTACTTGTTTTTAGAAATGTATTTATTTCTGTGAAAACAATAAAGAAGTAAGTAAGTAAGTTAGATTTAAGAAAGCGGTTTATTGATTTAAAACCGTCTTTATGGTCGTTATAAACACTTTAAAAACGCTTTAGCGTATTTCTTCCAACCTAAAGAAATACTCAACCCTAGTTTTCCGAAAAATCTCTTACTGACATATTTAATGACATTTAATGATTTTATTTAATACCGTCCTTATATAAAAGCGCTTTTAGGTGCGTATAAACGTAGTAAATGTAACTCATCCTAAAAATGCTTTGATTTGTGCAAAATTGCAAATGTGCAGAAAAATAATGACGTTTCTGAATTTTAGTCGCGGCCATCTTAATTTGGGAATGACGTGTCATTTTTTTTGCAATTTTTGAGACAAGCTTCCTCGATTTAGTACAAATTGATATATTGCATGACGTTAGTGTAAATACCACACCAGAAGGGGTAAATTACTTTTTTCTGATAGCCAACATTTTGAATGTCAAATATGTCAAACCAAATTTTTTTCATCTATTAAAAAAAAATTGTTTTGTAATATTGTCTATAGGCTAATAAGGTCTCTTATATTTTTGACATACCAAGCGCCATCTTTCTACCCGTTTATAAACTTATTTGTTTTTATAGTAAGACCAAGAAGCTGGTTAGTAGCCTTAATATGAGACATTAAAAAAGATCGTCACTTAAAAAGTAAAAAAAAATCGAAAGAAAAAATAAATTTTTAAAATCTGACCGCTATTTTGTTTTGAAGTGCCATATGTCAACTTTTTTATATTTTTGGATTAAGTGAGACCTCCTCACTATTACCCAATTGATTTCGATGTGATTTTTCCTTGTTCCTAACTTTGACAATGAATGAAAATGGGTGATACTCGACTGGAATTTAAGCTGTATTTATTAGATATTACTATGCCAAATATAAAAAATATACCTTCTTTGCAGTTTCTTTTTACGAATTTACTCCATTACTTGAGTTAGGTTGGGTTTGGGTTAGTTATTAATAATTTTTTTTGGGAGTTTTTTTCTGGGTTTTTTTTCTGGGTTCTTTTTTCCGGTTTTTTTCCTGGATTCATATTTTTAACCCCTGCAAAAAAAATTTGGAATAATATATTTGCCAATAGCACAGTACCGTTAAATGGTTAATTTTTAGCATATGCGAACATGTAAACTGTCACATTGTGGTGCAATTGGAAAATAGTAAATTAACAAACGGCAGTTAAATAATATTTTTTGGTGGTGTTACAGCTAAGGTCATCATGTGGAATTTGTGTGATTATTATTTCTACAAACAAAAAATCTTATAACTCGACGAAGTTATTTTAGAGAGAGTATAGAGGACTATTTGATTTCTCTTAAAACTGTAGGGGGTCTAAAATTATTTTTTTCTAATTTGCTCAAAATGAAATAAAATAGACCCCATTTTTTGCCAAAACTTTCGTTGTGTGTTAATTAGTTAAAAACCAATTTAATCTTTATCAAATAGTGTGCCAGATTTGAAGGTGGGCCAAAAAACCCGTACATTTTTTCTTCGACTGTAGTTTTGTTCCCTCACTTTTGATTTTTGTGATGTTGCCAAAATATAGACTATAAGAAAAACGCATAATTTTACAATTTCCTACACTTCCCACCAAAATTTTATGTGCGCCTCTGCACTCGTCATTAAAAATTTTCCAGAAAGTCTCGTCTTTGGCGAGCATAGAGAGGTATCAACTGTTAAAATTATCCCTTTGTAAAACATCTAAAAGCTCTTGTTATTCGCGGATTTGTTAAATCTTGTCAGATTTTTGTGATTTTGAGCTCTGCGGGAAAATAAGGCTCTCTACAGTAGCTATGTGTCAAATTTGATAATTCATGAAAATCCTTAATGCCGCATATTTTTTTTTAATTTAGGATTTTTTCCCCTCTTCCAAAAGTTGCTGTACGCCAATGTGCCTGATTTTAATTATCCGTGTACAAAAAGCACTTGTAAAAAATTCGACAAGAACTAAAAAAGCTTTACGCAAAGACGGACTCTACTGCCTCTGACTTTTTATTTTATTTTAAAATTATTTCGTTTTAAGATTATTATATTAAAGAAAAATTAAAGTCCGGAAATTATGTATGTAATTACAATTTTGTTTTTCTGGACACTGCACAAAAAGAACGGATGATTTTTTAACAAATTGTCAGCAAAATTAGTTAAATGCATTTTATCTATGTTTTACAACTTAAAAATTACACATCATTGGTTGGGTAAAGCTCTATTAGTTCTTGTCACATTTTTACAGGTGATACCGTTTTGTACACGGCAATGTCGTGACTTTCCGCAAAATTAAAATCATGCACATTGGCGTTCAAAACTTTTGGCAGAAGGGGTAAAAAATACCCAAATTTAAAAAACATGCTCCATTAGGGATTTTTTACGAAATATGAAATTTGACACGTGTAGCGTATGTAGCAGAGAGCTTTAGGTTCGCATAGCCCAAAATCTCAAAAATCGAACGCGATTTAACAAATCCCCAACAGAACAGAAAAAATCGTTTTTTAGACCTTATGTTTTCAAAGAGTCACATTGACTTCGTTGCGGTTAAGTTTTGTTAGTTTTTGTACAGTTTTAACAATTGATACCTCTCTGTGCTCGGCAAAGAAAAGGCTTTCTAGCAAATTTTTAATTTCGAGTACAGTGGTACACATAAAATTTTGGCAAGGTGTGTTAAAAGAAGTAAAATTTTAAACTCGTGCATCATCTTGAATTTTAAAGAAATGTCCATTTTGACAGAAGTTTTATGTGGTCTAAGGTTTTTAGCTTACCGCAGAAGCTAAAAATCCAGAAATATAACTTACGGTAACACAATTACAACCGAAAGAAAATGTTCGGCTTTTTTTGGCCCACCTTACAGTATTCTTATGCGACTTTTTAATTTAAACATAGGAAATAATTGTGTAGTATATATTGATTTCTTATCGCCATTGGATGGTTTAATCTTTATACAGGACAAGTACAGGTACAGGTACTGAAATTCGGAGCCCACAGAAAAAACGTAATTCTTGAAAATTGATAAGAAATTCCAAAAGTAAAAAATTTAATTATTATTTAAATATTTGCTATGTTTAACTAAAAATTTTGGTTGTTGTTGATTATCTCTTTTCTTATGTCTTATTAAAACGTAAAATTTGCGTGGAATTGATATTTCTTAATTGGTTCAAATGCTAAATTTGAATGTTTATGAATGAAAGAAAATGTTTTTCTTAACATTTTTGTGGGGCGCGAATTTTTAAACATCTTGTACATATAGGACAGAAAGGGCTCAGGAAGGCCTACTTTCAGGCTTCGTGCTGCCCCTTCTCAGCTACTATTGTGACGTTAAGATAAAAATATGCACATTATGCAAAAAATATGTGTACATCTTTATTAACAACGTAAAGGAACCGAAGTCAAAATAAGACTTAAGGTCTTGTGCTGGAAAAACCATTTTGCTGGACAAGTAGGACTCCCTAGTATCGCCCCCCAGCTATATTTACAAAAATATTTAGGAATAGAAAATAAATTAATTTATATGCAAAATTAAATATTGTCAAAACTAATTTTTGTTTAAAATGTAATAGGGACTTTTTAAAAAGCGTAACTATCGTATGGTTTTGTACAATATCGCTTAGAAATAACTGAACTGACGTTTTAACCTTTATTGACGTCATTGCTGTCAGAATTCGAATTTCCGTTTAGTTGGGTCCGCGCCGTATCAGCAAGTCACTTGTCACTTTTTTTTCAGTTTTTTTGAAAAACGTCACTTTCGTCACTTTTTCAAAAACACTACCTTGTTTTTTGTTTTTTTTTAGGTTAAAAATTCTGGTTGGTATAGTTCGTGAGAAACCCAAAGATATGTTGTAGTTTTTAATCTTTGTCAGTAAATTTTAGCCCCTTATAGACAGTAGTGTCTATGAAAATAATTTTTCATAAAATACAAGAAATTCGTTTTAAACAATTGTAAAATATTTTTTCTGCAACTGCCTATAAAAAAAAATATCAAAAAAGGTGTCGAACAAAAAGGAAATCAGCTCCAAACATGAAATTTTGCATACTCTGTGTGAAGAACTTTTTGTACACGGATGTCATTTTTGCACGTGTAAGTTTCCACACAATTAACGTTTTATAAAATCTCTTTGCACACTTGCCCAAACTTTCTAGCTTGTTTGCAAAGAGCTTTTTTCTGCATTTTTTTTTAAAATACTTTTGTTAATTAGTTAGTTTTAGCACTCTATAATGCACCGTTATTCAGTGGGTTCAAAATTATCACGTGAATCATCAAAAGTTTTTTTGCTTGGTTTTTGGGAAAACTCGTCAAAATAAAAAAAAACAAATCTATACTATTATAGAATCATAAAATCATAAAACCGTTAAGGCTCTTGATTGATGGTTTCCACATTTGTGACAACAATTAAAAGTAGCTTAAAAAAGCCCTTATTCTTTTTCCTCTTTAACACATTTATGTCTTTTCTCAACTGAGCCCTCCTCGCAAGTTAAGACTTAGGCCCACGTTTCCGTTATTATTATTTATCAAAATAACAATTTTTTTACTTTTTGGCTACTTTTTGTACTTAGAAAAGGGCACTTTTGAGTCAATTTTATTTTTAATTTTCAGTGAAGTCCCTGGAATATAACCAAGAATATAACAGATGCGGCTATTAACCGATAAAGAAATACGTAGATTAGTGGCGTACAACCGCGTGAAACACCTGTTAATTCTTTAACGCACCCTTTTTTAATTGCAACTTACTTTAAATATGGATGGCAATTCCAAAATATTCCTTTTCCATTTTTTTCGGTTCATCTCCGTGTCTTCAAATTTTAATTGTGTGATCGCCATTTTAAACTTATACGAGTAACCTAGTGCATCCCAGATTTTAAACATGTATGAACTTCTTACAGAGAGTACTAGTCTGTCTTCGATATCACACATTTTATTGAAGACAATCTTGTGTAATAATGTTTCTTTAGCACATTTTAATACTTATAAATTACCTTGACATTTGCGAATCAAGGTTTCGGTCATGACGAGCTTGGAGTCTTCTTGTAATAGCATTGTTAATGAAATACTTCTCCCTTTGCAATGGTTCCTTATCTAGATAAAATTACCCATCAAATTGCTTGACGAAAATAAAGTTTAAAAAAAACGTTAAAAAATGCGTTTTAAAAACTAAAATTTTGTTTTCAGTCATTTACCGATATTGTAAAGCATAAAAAGCGATATGTAAACCTTCAAAAAGTCCCTAATGTTTTTTAAAGTTGTGCTAAAACTCGTAAAGTTGTTGATCCGAAGAAGGTGCAATTTTTACTACCGTCAACTCTATATTACAGGTTGTATAAACCATTTTTTTTTTTTGTAAATATTGTGTAAGATCTTATGACGAAATTTATCTTCATTCTAAAGATGTTTCTTGACGCACATCCGTTGTGATGTTTTCTACTGTTCTGACTTTTTTACAAATGTGTTATTATTTGCCATTCTTTTTTATTTTTATCTTGTAAATTTTTGTTTTTAAAGTAGGTAATGACTCATTTTATAAAAAAAAAAATAATTTTATCGTTTAAAGTAAAAATAAGCGAATGAAAGTTTTGGTCCCTTATGAAAAAAGGTTTTTTTTTTATGGTTAATTAATACTGTATATATATTTTAGGATGAGCCACCAAGGTCAAGGTACAATTGATCTTGCGTCGGCCATTGCAGAAAAATGTATTTTTTACGTTAGGTATTTCCCTAAAATTTAATGTTTCTCCCTTTTTTGTTTTTGAGGATATTTGCCTGTACGAAGACTTGGCATACCTGTACCTACTAATACCTAAATGTACCTCAATTTTCCGCAATATTTTTATTTTCTTTTGCCCCGCTGCGCTACGCCGAAGTTTTTTTCTGCAATATTTTAGCTTAAATAGAAATAGAAATAATAGGAAACATACCACAAAACAAAAAAGAAAAGCAAATAAGTTCAATCTACCGCAAAAATAAAGCTTAATTTATAAACGCGTTCGCAGTTGAAGTTCGCGTTCGGCGTTCGTTAGTTCGTAGTTGGGAGCTCAGAAAACAGAATTTATAAACGCAGTTCGTTGCTGAAATTTGATTGGTCTTTCCAAGGTCAAGTGAATATAAAGTAAAACAGTTGACATAAGATCATAAACTAACCTGAAAATCGGAAAAAATTTTGCCCATTTGAAAATGATTCTTGTTGTTAAGTATTTTGGAAAAAAATTGATTATGAATATGAAGAACTGTGGATTCTTTGTGGCCACAATTCTTATATATGTAGCCCACAAAGTGAGGCAGAAAAATTTAAACATTTTTCTTGCATTTTGATTGGTTGATGCGAACTTTACCAACTACCAAAATAAAATTTGGTTATCTCGGAACAGCGAACGTGGACGCGAAAGGCGAACGCGAACCTAAATTATCAATGGAATTACATGTTTCAATAAGATGATTTCCAGCGCGCGAACTATGAACTTCCACTGCGAACGCGAACGCGTTTATAAATCCCGTGTAAAGCTTTTACTAAGAATATGAATAAAATCGTTTAGTGACAAATAAAAAATAGAAGTCAAATTCTTATTCTTATTGGGCTCTGGATTGAAAACCAACCATAACCCAAGTTTGTTGATTAAAAGTAATAATAAATACACCAAATCCAAAGAACAATACGACAGGACATCCTGTGTTACTGACTTAGAAAAAAAAATTTTTGGTATCCAGGACAAAATTTATAACATCCATACTTGACATTTTTTGGTCACAGTTTGATAATTTTAGTCTTTAGATATGCTATTTTGAAATGAAGATATATCTTAAAACTTTAATTTTAATATAGGATTGACCTTATTACTCTCATATTTATTTCCAGATTTTAATGCGTGATAGGTATCTGAAATAAATTAAAGATAACAAGAAAGGCTGCTTTAAGTTTTGCTCTTTTATAAAATAGTTTGAATAATTTTTACCCCACCATTGTATTTGAACCCTATAGTTATGTGTATAATATGCTTTTTCCTGAACTTTTAGCAGTACCCTACAAACAAAAGAAATTTGCCTTTTCTATCTATAAATTTACGAAAAAATACTAAGTGCAAATTACACTCCTGATTTGCGACTGTTCAAACAGAGGGTGGAACCTAGTACGACTTGAGTATAACAAACCAAAAAAGCATAACAAACCAAGTTAGGTGTACCACACAGACAGCAACAATTTCACTCGCACTTTATACCTACCAATATCGCTAGAGCGAGAAAATGTCAAAGTCCGCCCGGAATTAGCCACCCTCTGTGTGAACATTCGAGAGCCAAGAAAGCGATTACCCACTGCAAACAGCAGATGTGTGAATGTATCTATAAAGTTATAGCAATTACAGAATTTAGGTATATCTTACTAAAAGAACTTCTATTATTAATAAAAAAAACTGTTACATATTTACAATGTTTTTCATTATTTCTTTATTTATACAGGGTGTCTATTAATTACAAACAATTTAAGAAAAATGTTCTAAATTACGTGGATTGTTCATAGTAAGTGGTCCCCCGCCGACCAAGGCCGATCCACGACAAAGCGCACAAGACCCAATAGGCTCTAATCACAGTGCACACTTTCTAGGTTTTGTGACCCAAGGAACAATTTGTCGACATTTTAACGGTGCCAAAGGCGACCTAACGTTGGGTGAAAACAGCCTATAAACGTTCTAGCAAATCAATTTGGCGGACATTTTTAGAGTTGTGTTGTCGTGGTGTGCGACGTTTCCACACCGTCGCCGAAGCGACCACGGCTGAAGTGCCCTCTGGATAAAATTTTTATTAGAATAGAATAGAATTATTTCCAAAAATACAATTTTATGAAAATATAGAGGAAAGAAGCAATAAGTCAGTTGATGTGACTTGCTCTATTGAGGCGACATAAAGCCAGATTGTTTTCTAGCTCTATGACGCATGGAGCACAGTTTTTAATTTAATATAATTATATAGCAACTAATTTATAATTTACAATAAAAATAGATTTCAGAGTATAGTAAAATTTCTTAGTAATAACAAAACGAAAATATCTATTAACAGCAACAGAATAATAATAATTAAAACAACTTACCTACATGGGGAAAAAAGTGATTGTGTAGGATGTGCTTGTTAATTTCTTATTATTTTTGTGGGTTTCTGTTTTTTTAATGTCTTATTTTAATTATATTTATCAGTAAACTGACCTTCGTTGGAAGATTTGCATCCATAGAATGTGAAAAACTAACTTTTTTCAGTTACCTACAATAACTAAGATAATAATTATTGTCATCCAGAGTTCATTGGGATGCATTTGTTTAGACATATAAAAGTTTTTACCTAATAAGTTTAAACTTGGTGTGCACAGTAAAACTTTGGGTCGTGGTGGGTCTACGTAATTTGACGTAATATTTGACCAAAACATTGTGCAGCACCCGACGTCGAAACGACTCGAATTTTGATTCCCCACTTAGGTGCTAAATCGAGTCCTCAGGAAGACTGATGGACGTCGGAGCCGACGTCAGGTATTTCTTGCCATACGTGACCATAACGTAATATAACGTCCAAATGCTTGTTGGGCAGCGAATGTTCTAGTCAGGATCATCTACCAATGTTCTCCCAAAGTCCTAAAAATATCACACAATATTGTAACGTTTTTTATTCTAACAGCTGCGGTAAAGCTTTTTTCGGGATATTTTTATCTGTCGCTGTAAGTTTCCTTTTATTAAAAAAAATTCTCTCTTTTGAGGTAGGTACAAGAAAAAACCATTTCATACATGAAATTAAATAATATTTTTTTATCTACGATCATGCTTACGCAGCAGAATTTAAGATTTTATTTTGTTCAAAAAGCTGTGCTGTGCTATAGGCTAATATATATTTAATTATTTCCAATAAAAAAATAATTATGAAAATCGGTTAATCCTTTCGCGAGTTATCCTGCATAGAAAAAATAATATAATCCCCTTCCACTACCGCTTGGGAGGATTCGGGGAGGTGGGTAATATTTTTATCCAATAAAAAAAGAATTACGAAAATCCGTTGAGCCGGCGTTCGCGAGTTATTCTACATTGAACAAATAACGTAATCCCCTTCCACTACCGTTTGGGAGGATTCGAGGAGGGGGTAACATTTTTATCCCATAAAAAAATAATTATGAAAATCCGTTGAGCCGTTCAGGAGTAATCCTGATTTTATGTAAAAAAAAATCACGTTGCTCTTCTAAAGAAAACAATGTCCAAAAGGTTATACCGCGCTAATATACAGGGTTCCTAAGCAAATCCTTAGGGGGCCAAGCAGCCGTGTATAAGACGCAGACAAACGGAAAAGCACATTAGACAGAAAAGGATGGGCATGGGGCGATGTTGTCACTATATCTTACACGTAGTAAATCCATTCCAGGTTGTTTTCTAATGTTTTCCATTTTAGGACTGGAATAAAAATTGTTTTTGCTCGACTTTAATACCAAACTGACTGAAAGATATCGTAAAAAAAATTATTTTTCGGCTTTTCATTTTGTAACCATTGTCCTTAGCAACTGTTTACAGGCTGGGGACTGAGATACATGCAAATACCTAACCTAAAGCGTTCATACACGGCCGGAGACATCGACTGAGATATTTCCGTAGAAACTTTATCAAGCAAATAGGACGGGTTGACGCCTTCGAACGTCCAACCCGGGTTTTGCACTTTGATTCGAAATCAAAAAGGAGGAATAGTCAGATGTGGGGCCGTGCACAAATTACGTAACGGTGATTTTACCAATTTTTGACTCCCTCCCTATGTAATGGTTTGGCACGCCACTCCCCTAATATTACGTAACGATTTCAAGACCACTACCCCCCCCCCCCCAAAAAAAAATCCTCCTCCCCCCTATGTAACGTTTTGTAACCCCCCTCCCCCCTATGACTATTACGTAATTTGTGCACGGCCCCTGTAGTCCCAGTGGAGGAGAACGAGAAAATTTATATTTTTTTCTTAAAAATTATACTCTAGACCTATTTCTTTGCGTTCCCGAAATTACGTAATTTTTGAAAAAAAGTAAGCGGCGCCATTTTTATTTCGTGCTTTGTTTTTCTAACGTTTTTGCGTTCGGCTAATTTAATTGAAAAATTTTTGCCTGCGGCGCCCTTTATCTTCTTACTTGAAACCAAGATCCCCGTTTTAGGAAAACTGATCCCGTCTCTGTTTCTAAATTTTTTCGAATAAAAGTAGAGTATGACCATGGGGGTTGAGAAAGTTGAAGAGAAAAATAAAAAAAGTGGCAGAGCTCAAGTTTTTCGTAAAAAAAACGTTTTTTGTAAAGAAACAGAGCAAACTAAATCTTTTACAAATATTGGCAGCCCCTTATTTTTCGCTTTTACTCTCCCGCTAGTTTTGAAGAATTGGTTCGCTACATGTTTCGAGATCATGTCATAAAACACCTCGAAAATATCAAATGTAGTGTAGGGCCAGCTTTATTTAAAATCAATAATATCGCAAGCAAAAAGCTCTGCAGGAAAAACAGCGCCGTTTATTGATTTCTTTGGCTGCTAGTGCTAGATGCATGGTTTGGCCGTTTCCGGATAGATGTCACTAGTAGAACAGAATGGAAAGAAATTTAATTAAAAGCTAAGATATTTCTTTCTAATGTTAACAACCTCACGAGTTTATCGCTCAGTATCGTAATTAATGGACCCTACCGCCTCCTTTAAGCAAGAAAAAGCTGTGGTTTGGACCTGAAAACATCTAATTTTTAATTAGATTAGATGTTCAAATCTGTCCCCTTCTTGAGCCTCACAATATCCCAATCTATTGTAAATCTCTTGGCGCGTAGCAACCAACATTTCAGGGGTGATAGAGTTGCCCGCCTCCAAAATTTTCGCCCTCAACTCCTGTATAGTCGTAGGCCGTAAGTGAGGGTGTTGGAAAATTTTGTCGTGCCAACAACCCCATAGGAAAAAGTCATTTGGCGTAAGATCTGGTGATCGACGAGGCCATCGGATATTTCCATACGTGGAAATAATTGTATCGCCAAATACCTGACGAAGGTAATTTGTAGCCTGAAACCACAATTCGTCCAAATTTATGTTGAGTTCCCTCAATCGTAGTAAAACCTGTTGTTGGAGAAGATCAACATATTTTTGGCTATTCAAATTCCCTTCAATAAAAAAGTTTCCAATAATGTGATCCCCGACAATACCGCTCCAAACATTTAATTTTCTCATTTAATCTCATGGTGTGGCCGCCATCTAGCGGAATTTGCAGACATCTTGTCAACGGTTATTATTGCAACTATGATTTATGCTCACAATGAAAGAGTGGCGACAAGTTTTTCTCATGAAAGCAGTCCGGAGATAATAACAAACTGGCACCATTGCTCAATATACCTGTTTCTTTTGTGCGCGCAGAACTTTCTATGCCATTTCTGTTTGATTTATTGAAATCCTATCCCTAAGGAAAATCTTAGGAACCCTGTATAATTACTCCCATAAGCCCCCGTAGCGCAAAAGGTTAAGTCGTTGGAAAAGTTATATGAATGCCAGAAGGTTGAGGGTTCGAATCCCATCGCTGTTTAAAAACTTTTTTTTTTAATTTTTTTAGGATGTTTTGTGAGAGAACGTATTTTTTCAAGCTCATAAATGTGCTATAAAAATCCTGCGCAAATATTCTATGAATGCTCTACTTCTAGGAATATCAAAACTGCGGACACAGAACATTCCCTGAACATCCCTGGTATGCTTAGAGGATTTGAGGGAACCTTCAGAGAATGTTCCCAATATCCTAGCTGAACATTCAGCGAATGTTCGGGGAATATTTCTGTGCTATTTGAGCAGAAGCCTCCGCTGTGCAAAATTTTGTTAATTTTTGATATGCGGTTTACCTGTTTAAGTAAACGAATTGTTTTTAGGATTCAAATTCACTCTTAAACAATATTTCTAGAGCTTTTTTGAAGCAATTTATAATTCACTATATTTTTTTTCCATTTCATAAAATCATCCTGAATTGAAAGCGTGCATGTCTTTTAGGGCTAAAAACTGCATATTTCACAGTGAAGTGAGTGAACTGCGCGTTTTTTTTTTAAATAAATTTCGGCATTAGTTTGCGCGTGTATTGGGGATGTAACTTAACAGATTCTCGTCTATACAGGAGGTGGCGATAAACAGTCAAGTGATACCGGCGGATTTCTGACGGGACGTATAGGCACTTGCAATGCAGCCGCTAAAATCGTCCTGCATTTCGGAATGTATTTGGCGCTCGCTAATTCGAATTCATTCCGAAGTTGGTTAAAAGCCATCAAAATGCGCTTTCTAACGAGTAGGTTCTTTGCTTGCTGAAAAACGCCTGACCGTATTAAGCGTTTTTCGTAGGCGCCAACTCTACGCAAACTTACCCTGGACGCGCAGGTTCAGATCCCGGTTGCGTCTAACACTCTTTTTTTTAAATCACAGGTAAAATACTCGCGCCCACCTGCCTGTCGGCCGATACGTGCCCAAGCGGTCATGGGCGGTATACATGCCGCGGCGCCCCACGTTGTCGAACCGCCAGCTGGCTTCCTAAAAATTGTAAGAGATGCGCTAGTGCCCAGACCACCTTGTGTTTGTTGATATCGTTGATTCAACCGTTGTATGAACTGCTTAGTAGATTCTTTTTCTCTCTTGATCCCACATAAATGAACAAAGAGGAAGCATGGATTAGGTAAACTAATAATAAATTAGTGCAAGAGGGTCATGTTTAAATAGGTAAACGTTGTGACGTAACGTTGACACGCGGTACACAACGTCGAGTTACCTGTTCACTGGTTGATTCGTCGACAAATTGCTAGTTGGTTATTAACTAGGGTAAATTTGGCAACTCTGTAACGTTTATTTTTACTGGAATATTTGTGGGGTATTCAACGACCGTAACGAACGATGGATCAACGACGCCGAAACGTTGATAATTAAGTAGAGTTAATTAATGTACGTGCTTCCAACGTTTCTATTTACGAAACAATTGTGGCCAAATAATCAATGCAGTTGCGGCCAATTTCAAAATATAACTATATATAATCCCCATAAACAATGCCGGCATGGAAAAGTGCCTTACAAATATTGGCATCTATTGGCAATGAGAATTTGACGCACGGTAACCTGTGCGTTATAAATACCTTAAACACTCCTGTGTGAGCCACCGGCCGAGCGACGGCAACGAATACGTTTAAAATGATGGCAAATACACACTTAGCATGGTTTAAATGTAGAGGAGCACTGCATACTAAATACCGGCATTTCAGGCAATATTTTTCCCACTACATAGCTCATTTATTATTAGAGATAGAAAAATATAAATTCAATAAAAATTTTCAAAATGTCAACTTTCTTATTTTAAATTGAACACCCTGTATATTTTTTAAAATTTCGGTAGATCTTTTTTTCCTGATTCCTAAAATATATCATATGTAGGGTTTATCTTTAGCGGTTCTCGAGTGAAATAAAAAATAATTTGCCATAAGGGCGATGTGTTAGCCAAGGAAAAATAGTCTAGGTGGTTTTTTGTTCAACACATTGCTCTTAAGGCAACGTTTTTCTTGAAATATATACAGGGTGTTCCATTTGAAATAAGAAAGTTGATGTCGAAATTTGACATTTTGAAAATTTTGGTTAAATTTTTTTAAAATTTGTGAAAAACTAAGCAACTTTTGTATTAATTGTTAAACTAAGTGCCAAAACCACACAAAAATTTAAAGTTTAAAAGTGCACCTCCTTGATTGGTCGGCTCAATAGAGATACAGATGCAAATTCCGATACCACTGATAATTGGCGTTTTCTCCCTATTTAAAGTATTTATGCACAAAATAAAAATTGTAATGATTGTGGATTAAAAATAAAATAATGCAAATAATTTACGAATGCATATTTATTTTATTTTATCCTTAAACGAACAAAAATTCCTGGAAAAACCAATATGTAATAAATAAATAAATAAATGTTACTATAAACAAAAACTTATACACTTATATTTATATCCTAGCATGAAGACAGGAATAATATTTGTCGTCTTGGTCATGCCAAAGATAGAGGAAAATTCTTTCATAAATTTAAAAAAATTTAAAAACTTAGTACTTCCTTCTTCTTGTTCTAAGATAAGATGAAGATCTGTGCAGCATCTTTTTTCCTGGATGTTCTGCCCCCTTTCCAGTCACAGGCATCCCATAACCAAGCCTTAATAGCATTTTCAACGACAGAATGAGGAGAAGTTGGTTGACTTCTTAAAGGATTTTTCTTTACGGAATCTAAAAAAGTTTAAATTGTGGTAAGTATAGCTGTAAATTATTTTCTTTTTGATAAACCAGTATTTTGTTTTAGAAAAAAGTAGCCCTTTTTGCTTAAAAAGTGACAAAATATCAGTTTCTCAAAAAAGAAAAATAAAAACTTTAATCTAGTTGTTTTATTGGCAAGTTTACGTTAAAATAAAAAAATAGTACCACAGACGAGTTTTTTTAAATTAATTTTCTCGGCTCGGTTTCACAAGAAATTTGAGGGTCATCAGTCTCTGGGTTACCCAGAGAAATTTCAGTGTCAGAAAATGACTTGGATGTAGACTGAATTGATGAATCTTTAGATGGCTCGATTCAACACTAAAAAGCCAGAAAAAACTACAAGATTGTACTCCAATTTTTCAACGGATATTGCATCTCAGAGTAAAACTCTTCTTAAAAATATCAGTATCATTGACTTAAAAGCCGTACCAAAAGGGGTACAGGCTGAGAAAAAATAAGGGCCAATTTTTTTGAAAAAAATCATACAGTAATACCCTTCTTGTTATTACCAGTGGCGTTCACTTACAAGCCGTACCAAAAGCGGTACAGGGTGAGGAAAAATATAGGGCATTTTTTTTCAAAAAATTAAAACTAAGAAATTGCAAGATTTTACACGAATTTTACAACGGATCTTCCAACTAACAGTAATACCCTTCTTGGGATTATCAGTGATGTTCACTTATAAGCCGTACCAAAAGCGCTACAGGGTTCGAAAAATATAAGGCCAATTTTTTTGAAAAAATCATCACCAAAAACGACAAGATTCGATTGTACACGAATATTACAAAGTATATTGCGTCTAACAGTAATACTTTTCTTAAGACCACCAGTGACTTTGACTTACAAGCCGTACCAAAAGCGCTACAGTGTGAGAACAAATAAGGGGCATTTTTTTCAAAAAATCATAACTTAGAAACTACAAGATTTTAAACGAATTTTACAACCAATGCTGCATCTAACGGTAATACCCTTCTTGGGATTACCAGTGGCGTTTACTGACAAGCCGTACCAAAAGCGGTACAGGGTGAGGAAAAATAAAGGGCATTTTTTTTTCAAAAAAATTAAAACTTAGAAATTGCAAGATTTTACATTAATTTTACAACGGATCTTCCAACTAACAGTAATGCCCTTTTTGGGATTATCAGTGATGTTGACTTATAAGCCGTACCAAAAGCGCTACAAAATCATCACCAAAAACTATAAGATTCGATTGTACACGAATTTTACCAAGTACATTGCGTCTAACAGTAATACTTTTTTTAAGACCACCAGTGACTTTGACTTACAAGCCGTACACCTACAGTGTGAGAACAAATAAGGGGCATTTTTTTTCAAAAAATCATAACTTAGAAACTACAAGATTTTAAACGAATTTTACAACCAATGCTGCATCTAACGGTAATACCCTTCTTGGGATTACCAGTGGCGTTTACTGACAAGCCGTACCAAAAGCGGTACAGGGTGAGGAATAATAACGGGCATCTTTTTTTTTAAATAAAAACTACAAAATTGTACATAAATTTTACAACGGATCTTACAACTAACAGTAATACCCTTCTTGGGATTATCAGTGGTGTTCACTCATAAGCCGTAAAATAAAGGCCAATTTTTTTAAAAAAATCATACCAAAAACTACAAGATTCGATTTTACACGAATTTTAGAAAGGATATTGCGTCTAACAGTAATACTTTTTTTAAGTCTACCAGTGACTTTGACTTACAGTCGCTTACAGCGCTACAGGGTGAGAAAAAATATGGAGCATTTTTTTTTCAAACAATCATAACTTAGAAACTACAAGATTGTACACATATTACCTGTTTTGGTATTACCAGTGGCGTTCACTTACAAGTTGTATCAAAAGCGCTGCATGGTGAGAAAAAATAGGGGGAATTTTTTTTTAAATCATAACGTAAAAACTACAAGATTGTACACGAAATTTTCACCGGTTATTGCATCTGACAGTAATAATCTTCTTAAAAATATCAGTAGCGTTGACTTACAAGCCGTACCAAAAGCGCTACAGGCTAAGAAAAAATAAGGGCATTTTTTTTCAAAAAATATAACTTAGAAACTGAAGGTTGTACACGAATTTTACAACGGATCTTACAACTGTAAGACCCTTCTTGGGATTACCAGTGTTCACTTATAAGCCGTACCAAAAGCGGTACAGGGTGAGGAAAAATAAGAGACTTTTATTTTGAAAAAAGCATAACTTCTTTAAAATATCAGAAGCGGATTTACAAGCCGTACCAAAAGCGCTACAGGCTGAGAAAAAATAAAGGCCAATTTTTTTTAAAGAAATCATCACTTAAAATTACAAGATTGTACACTTTTTACAACGGATATTGCATCTAACAGTAATACCCTTCTTGAAATTACCAGTGGCGTTCACTTACAAGCCGTACCAAAAGCAGTACCGGGTGAGGAAAAATAAGGGCATTGTTTTTGAAAAAATCATAACTTAAAAACTACAAGATTGTACACGAATTTTACAACGGATATTGCGTCTAACAGTAATACGAACTCTTCTTAGGATTACCAGTGGCGTTCACTTACAAGCCGTATCAAAAGCGAAAAATAAAGGGCATTTTTTTATTTATAACTTGAACAATAAAAAATTGTACCAACACAAATTTTAAGAGTTTCTATTTAATTACCTACTGAACTTTTGCTATCTAACTCTTTACAGACTTGCAGTCTAATTATTTAAGACTGGCTCTCGAAATATTTGCAGACTTGCTATTTACAACTTGCATTTAGACATTTACATATTTGCTATCTAATTATTTAAGTCGTGCTATCGAAATATTTACAGACTTACTATTTAAAATATTTACAAATGATGTTTGATTTTGACTATACTTTCGCAGCAATATATCACCACAAATACTTAACGCATCTTGTTTGATTATTACTAGACTTTAGAATGGCATACATTACTATTTTACTAAGTATCTACAAATGTACTCAGTGTTTTTGTGCTAATGATTGGTAATAAACTACTGATGGTTTCATTGTTATTTAACTGTGCTATTTAGTTATAGCTAAGCTTTGGTTTAATTATTGCTAAGTCTATGCAGAAATTACAGCTATATAAAATTATTTACAAATTTATGATTTATTGAGAATATCTGGCGCAATTTTAGGCGCATAAATGTGAAATTCTACATATAAAATCTGACATTTGTTAGCGTAAATGTTAACAGGTGCGAAGTGCCAAGTTTAGAGTTTTTTTTTAAACAGGACCCAATCTATTAGTAGGTATACAACACTGTTTACAAGTACATTATTTATATATTTTTACATGCGAGGACATCACTATACGTGCAATCTACAATCTCTAATGAGCACCTATTCACCTTTTGAATCATCTTTCTGCGACAAATAATGCATTTATAAAAAATCGCTTTTTACATAAATTTAAAGCTGGTAGGTTTTATTTATTTCTTGATTTTAGGTTATTGGTTAAATACTCAGAATAACACTAACTTGGATTGTGATTATTTTACACAGAACAACATTGGAATCTCGATGGAAAAAGGAAAGGAAGGAAAAAGTACTTAAGGCTAGCTCTTTTCCAAGATACTTTTTGTTGTATTTTTGGATTTTTATGAACAAGGGAGGATGATAAAATTTAAGAAGATAGTCGTGTCATCCATATTCACTACTTTTAAAACTTGCCTTTGCATTTGTAAATTATTTTATTGCAATAAAGAGTATGCTAAACAAAACTTACTCTTATTAGGTAACAAAAAGTTTTTTCTATTAAAAAAATTAAAAACCAAAATACCTACCTAGTTACTATCCAGAAGTTAAAAGTGTTAAAAACGGTTCTTAAGGGTTAATTCTAAAGTTCGAGCGGATAACTTTTAACTCCTTAAGAGACGCCACAATTTTTTTTACACTGTTTTGGGCATGAGCGTTTTAGTGTGCATAGTAATCTTTAATTTTTGGGGATGTGTGATAACCCCCGTTATTAAAAATTATTGAATTTGTTACGAATTGTATTAATAGTAATATTTAGATGACACAACCTATCGGTTGGCCTTTCTGAGCGGTAAAGAAACGTCTATATGGGAGCTTAACCTTATAACGAGGGCCACAGGATAGTAAATTTGGATTCGTTGTTATTCTCTTGGTGGATTAGTGAAATTAAGCAACATGATTTTACGACACTTTATGAGGAATCAATTAAATTTTATCAAGTTCAACTTCAATTCAAAATCTTTGTTCCGAAAAAAAATCTAATAAATATCAACCTTTAAATCAAAATTTAGATTTTTATCCTACGCAATTAAACATAATGAATATTTTATCTAAAAATGACGGGTTTTCACTTCGTCCTTGAAATCCTCAATATTACTGTTGATCAGGTGTTTTAACATCCTCCCTTATAAGAATCTAAACGTGCCTCTGAGCAAAATGTTCAAAAAAAAGTTAGAGCAAAATCTCGTACAAAAAGACTCACGGAAATTTTGGAGAGAATGTTAAGCAAAATTTGTTTGAAGAAATGTTGGTATAGAAATTTGTTACAAATTTAAATTTTATAGTTTTTTGGGAATTCATTGAACTTAACTGAAAATAGAAAGACTAAGTTTTAAAACAAGGTATTTTTAATTGAGCGCTTTCCGACGGAAAAACGATTTAATGTCGAAATTCACATCTTACCTCATAAGCAACTTCGATTGACCTGATTTTTATAGGGGATATGCCAGTATACTTGTAACTTTTTTGGGGTTGTAAAAAAACGAGAATAAAAAAATAATAATTGGCACTTATTTATTGCTGTTGCCTGTAAAGGCGCATTTACACAGACAAACTTTCCTTTGATGTTGAAATGCCGACAAACATTTACATGAGCCTCTTGAGCAAAATGTTCAAAGAAATGTTCGAGCAAAACCTCGTACAAAAAAACACACGTAAATTTTGGAGAGAATGTTGAGTAAAATTTGTTTGAAGAATTGGGGGTATAAAAATTTCTTTACAAATTTAAATTTTATAGTTTTATGGGAATTCATTGAACTTAACTGAAAATAGAAAGACTAAGTTTTAAAATTTTATTAAGTGCTTTCCGACGGAAAAACAAAATTTACGTTTTAGCTCATAAGCAACTTCGATTGATCTGATTTTTCTAGGGGATATGCCAGTATACTTGTAACTTTTTTGGGGTTGTAAAAAAACGAGAATCAAAAAAAAATTATAATTGGCACTTATTTGTTGCTGATGCTGGGTTAGGAGAAGGTAAAAACCGTAGACTAGTGAGAGGAGGTTTTGGTCAAATGAACATTGACACACAAAATTACATGACAACAAACAAGGGTCAACGCAGTTTTTTTATGAAAGTTTTAGAACAAATCTTTCCATAAAAGGGCTCTCCGACGCAAAACAAAGAAATTTTCTTTAGTACGCTTTAATATGTTTATTTCGTTTTATTTTATTGACGCGTAGAACTTGTGTTTCCGATGTTTTATGAAATTTTTGGCGATTTTTACAAGCTTTTATTTATGTATGTTTGTATGTTCGGCTCAAATCTTGGAATTCAAATTTGGTATTCAATTTCAGTTTTCGGTGTGCATTTATAGTTGCGGCGACAATACAATAATATGGTATTATTAGGCACCCCCTCCCGCTAATGAGGGAAGTGGAGGAAGAAAAAGATTTATTTTGTTCGATTTCAATCAAAATTGGCATACAGGGGTTTTTAGGGAAGGGGATTATCGAGAGGATGGATTTATGATGGTCTAAAAATTAAAAAATTATTTTAAATAAAAAGAAGCTTTTATAAAATATAAAGTGCACTAATAAGTAGAAAATAAATTTTAGCATTCTCATATCATAATAATAAAAGCGACGGGCGCAAACTAAAACTAAAAATGTCCATCCAAATATCTGAGAAACGTAGAGTAGTTTGGGTCGAGTTGGGTTGGATTTACTTCACAAAAAATTGAACTTACAATACCAGAAAAAGTGGTGAGAGTCGCAAATATCTCCGTTAAAAAAATAATTGTATTTTTTGTACTTATAGTATTTATTGTTTTTTTGATACGTTAGTTATAAACGCCTTACCACTCATATCTCTTTATTTTACTTTTTAGCTTAGTCTTTTACAATAATAATTAAGTCAAATGAAGGAAACCTATATACATTTTATTAAATCTCAAATATATGAACAAAAGCACGTTCGGTTTAAATAATACCCGTTTATTACCCACTTTTACAACCCTACGATCCCGACCTTTGTCTAAAAAAATATAATTTGGCAGTAATTTAGTAGGCTGTGTCGCCGATTTATCATCCCGCATTTTGGATTTCGCAGGTAGTAGGCGAATCGGAATGTTGCCCCTTTGCATATTGTTTGGTCAGTGTGAGCGTAGATAGAGTAAATACTCTATCTACGGTGTGAGTAATCGACCTTGATTATTACATGAAACTGACAGTAGATATCTATTTTCATGAACCTTTTGCTTTTTTAAGCAACCCTTGGGGCCTTAAACTAACTAGGTAAATCTGGTGTGCGGAATTAAAAAAAAAAACAATCAAAGCTAAGGGTAAAGTAAAGTTACAAAAATATGTTTTAAAAAAAATTCCCCTCTCTACCACTTCTCATAGTCGTGAAGCGCGGATTACCGCTTAAAAGTGCAATTTTTTAGTTTTTTGTCGATATTTGAAATTGGGTTTTTTTTTTAATTTAGGAAAAAAACCCTTGGAAATAAAAAAAACTTGCAAGAAAATCCCGAAAAAACCTACGGGTAAAAAAATCCGGGAAAAACCCTAAAAAAAATATTATAACTTACTAACTCTAATTTAACCCAACTAAATTAGAAAAAAAAACACAGTTTAGCCACGAGTTTTGAACACTATTTTTTTTAATACATTTATCAGAAAATTCAAGAAAAACAGGAAAATACTTTTTAAAATCTCAAACGAAGAGCACTTCTCGCAAAACACACCATCTTTACATTATAAATCAAGGCGGCTTTTAAATGAAATAACAATGGTTGCCATATAGTCGGGCAGTAGAAACCTATTTTCTTTATTTATGTGGTGATTTTGATATATTTTGGTATGATAATAAAATAGACCAAAACACATTCAAAAATAATATTTTTTAGTTCGGCGTCCCATTACAGGTGACGTCGCGGTGCTCTAAATTACTTAAATGTCCTTACATTAGTTTTTATATGTATCTCAAAAACTAAAGCTCCCGACACAATTTTTTTGCAGATTTTATTGATCAATAAAATTACCTTTTTATTCATGTATTTCACTTTGTACGTGCTTTTCACAACTGTGTATAATATTGGATCAAAATACAATATATGTAAAATTCCGTCTTTTCAGTTTTTCTTCAAATCCAGTAAATTGTTTTTTTTTTAAGCCATTTTAGAGGTGATATTGATTTACCATACAAATAATTCTATCTTTTGAGTTCCTGAAAATTAACCATTTCCTATTTTTTTGTAACATTTTTCTCTAGCTTAATTTTTCAAAAATTTTTGTTAACGTAAGAGAAAATAGTGCAAAAAATTAACTTAGATCATCTTTGTCATTTAAGTGTTCAAATTTTGTTTTTATACATCTTCAAATATAAAAAAGAATATGGAAGAGAAAAACCATTTTTGGCTCCAAATTGACATACTTTTACTTTTGTCCCTGGAAATTTAACATTTTTCATCTGATTATGACGCCCCCTTCAAATAACTGCTCCTTAGATTACTAGTATTTAAACTATATCAAAAAATATAAAAAAAAAATGAATTTCATTTAACCGGACGGGTGCGAATGTTGGTTTTTTTTGCAGATTTCTCTAAATTCACGACAAAATCATAACAAAATTTTGTAAAATGTATGTTAATTTGTCTTAATTGAGATACACATGTAACTAAAAATTAGTATTAACTTTTAAAAAAGTAAAAACAAAGTTTAACTTAATCTATTGCATTTATTATATTACTATGGGTGCAAACGTCAATTTTAAAATTTTTAAATTAATTTGGAAACAAAATGTTATTATATTGATTGGATCATATTGAATTTATATTAGGCTGCCAATTATTTTTAAATATAATTGATCTTTTGCTTCCTAATAAAAATAGAACATCCAAAAAAAGGAGACTAACAAGTGGAGCAATAAAAATTGTCAATTAAATATTTACTTTCTTAGTTCGATCGTTTGAATTTAAGTAAAAACATAAATTGCTTAAACTTATTGTTGTTACATCATATAAGACAAATTTTATTGCTTACATCTAATAATAGTACAGGGTGTCCCATTTTCGATGGGATTCAATGGGAAACTTCGTTGTTATTGAAGATAGAGACATGCAGTTTTCGCATTACTGTCTTAACAGATTTATTCTGTTTCTAGTAGTTTATAATTTACAGGGGAAAGTTGAAAAATGGTCGGAATTACCAATTGATGATATCTCCCTTAATTTAAGAGATAACTAAGTTCTGTAAAAACATGTCTGAGGCAACCTTTTAAGAAACGCACAATGGTCTTTTCGAAATTTTAATCCGACGTTTCGTTTCGTACATACAATCATCAGGATCAAAAAGTTAAATACGGACCAAAATGATTTACTTCATATTTTAGTTTCATTTTACGTTTTTTTGATAATAAAATATGTTTTCCGGTTTTTTTCGGTTCACCCGATATGATCATATAATATATCTTGGTTGTCCACGTCTACTATATAGTAGTTAAATATAAATGGTCTCAAAAAAAAAATAGGTTGGAATGGGACAGAGTTGTACAAAAAAAAAATGAACTGAAGATGATTTTTTTCGGGATCGAAACTTCAAAATTAAAAAAATATATTTTATTATCAAAGAAACTTATAAAAAACTAAAATATGAAATAAAACATTTTGGTCCGTATTTAACTTTTTGATCCTGATGATGGTATCTACGAAACAAAACGTTGGATTAAAATTCCGAAAAAACTATTGTGTTTTAATAAACAGGTTTTTACAGACATGTTTTTACATAACTCAATTATCTCTTAAATTAAGGGAGATATCATCAATTGGTAATTCCGGCTATTTTTACTTTCCCCTGTAGCTCAAAAACTACCATTGAATTTCCCATTGCATCCCATCGAAAATGGGACACCCTGTCCAGTATTACGGTTTTACGTACAGAATATAAGACTATTTTATTCCTATCAACCATACTTTAATTTAAGTACATACAAAAAAATATATTATTTTAAAGTAATATAATACGAACATAACATTATTTGTTATATACTTACATATGGGACTTCTACTACTATGTCCACTTATCATTTTTAATGTGAATAAAGTAAAGGTTGAAATCGAGTTGTTCTTACCTTATTTTTTAGTTAACTTACGTTTCAACGTAGTTTTTAGGAGAGAATTTGAACAAAAAAAGCGTTACTCGATAAACCCTACTTCAGGAACCCACCATTTTTGCACTGGACGCTTATTCTTGACCGACCATGAGGTGACGTGAGCGAAATTCCCTGTAGAAGAAGGTGGTGAAAAAAGTTCAGCTCATCTCACGGTCGTTCAAGAATAAGCGTCTAGCCTCAGATTACTAGTCTGAGCGTCCAGGAAATCGATACTTTACAAAGATTTGTAAATTTTATTTTATTTTACTTTTTTATAGTTTTATTTCGTTATTTATTTTCTTACAAATTTTTCCCCACCCATCAATTTTGAAAGACCTGAAACTATCTATATGAAAAATGATTAAAGTAAATTTAAGGCAATGGAATCTTGAAAAAGGAATGCATGTTTGTAAGGTTTGGTTCAAATCTGAAACAAAGCTTTTGAATACACATATGCTACAAATGTCGAAATCTAAAAATAATAATTGTTATTTACATAACAAGGGAGGGAAGTGCCACATTTCCTCGGTTCCTCGGTTTGTTTGATGCTCCACGTTAGGAGGGCAATAAAAAACCAAGGGATGTGGTGCACTTTACACCAGAGGCATGTATCTGATTTCATCTACCACCTAATAATACAAAGTAACAACAATTTCAGCACCGATTTTTAATTATTTTCATTTGCAGCAAGGGTCTATACGCGGTACGGTGAGGTAAAGTAAGCCAAACTCCTGGAGGGAGGTAAAATATACAAAACTCCCTAAGGAGGTAAAGTGACATTTTCGCCTCTCATGCGGATCAAAAATTTCATTTTCTGATAAGGTAGTAGATAAAAACTTTATTTAAAGAAAATTTAAACTGCTTTGGATAAAAATTTGCAATAGAGCAATTCCTAAAATGTATTTATTGTTTTTAATTGAAAAATTTATTTATCTGTCTAAACCATGTCAAAACGCAGTTATTAACAGCATAAAATGACAATTTGGTGACTAGTGTTATTGTCACCCTGTATCTGAAGTGTCCCATTTAAGGCCCATTATAATATACTATGTATATTAGGTATTCAAATTAAAATATTAACTTTGTTAACACAAAGAAGAAGTTAAAAAACCTCCAAATCAGTTACTTCAACCGAAAAGAAACTAAAAAACAAAAGTTTACCCAGGGCGAAACATCGTTTAATCATTTCTCTTTTCGCTTTGCTATTTTGTGTGTTCCTTGTGGGATACTCATCCAAGTTTGAATTTTCGTTATTTCCACCCAAGATCTTTTGATCTTTTGTTTTTGAGTTTTTTTTCGGTTGAAGTAACTGATTTGGAGGTTTTTTAACTTCTTCTTTGTTTTAATTGCCTTAGGAGCATAATCCTACTGGAAATATTAACACGCCAGGACGAATTAGTATCAGGTAACTTGGATAAGTAAGTACCAGTGCGGAACGATGCCTGTTTGTGAGTGGTTCAAGGTTGGAAATCTAAGTGTATGATGGTGTTTAATGATGTATAGTGGAGGGTGACCAGTGAAACTACTGATGAGCCCACGCTGGTTACCCAGGGCGAAACATCGTTTAATGATTTCTCTTTTCGCTTTGATATTTTGTGTGTTCCTTGTGGGATACTCATCCAAGTTTGAATTTTCGTTATTTCCACCCAAGATCTTTTGATCTTTTGTTTTTTAGAAACTTTGTTGTCCTGGACTTTTTAATAATTAAGTGCAATGTTGAGTTGCATGGTTATTTACGGGAATTTTTCTTTAATTGTAGTATTGCATTAAATGTATACATCATAATTTTAAGAAAAAAAAGATATAGTATTTGTACGCCTCTGGTAGTAAAGTAAAGAAACTTAAAATCATACAGTCATTCCTTTTTTTAAGAACCATAGGCACTGTACTTGGGACAACGACTAAAGTTCAATTATGAAAATTACGAAACTGACGTTTGCACAATACTAATACAATAAATGCAATGCCTACTGTAAGATGTACTTTGGTTTTACTTTGCTAATGTTAATACTAATTTTTAGTTACATTTGTACCTCAATGAAGACAAAAAAATATACATTTTACAAAATTTTGTTTTGATTTTGTGACAAACTTCTGCAAAATTATCAACTTCCGCACCCGTCCGGTTGAATGAAATTTAATTTTAATTGATTTTTTTTATTATATAGTTTAAATACTAGTACTCTAAGAGCAGTTTTGTAAAGGGGGCATCATAATCAGATGAAAAATGTAAACGTTCCAGAAACAAAAGTAAAAGTATGTCAATTTGGAACCAAAAATCGTTTTTTTCTTCCATATTTTTTTCTATGTTTGAAGATGTATAAAAACCAAATTTGAACATGACAATGACAAAGATTACGCTAACAAAAATTTTTGAAAAATTTAAGCTAGAGTAAAATGTTACAAAAAAAAAAGAAATGATGACAGAAACTACGATAATTGGTAAAAATGTGATATTGGCAACTTTGCGATTTTGTAATCACTTTATCTGATGAGATATGGTCTTTGCTAGAAACGATTAATATTCAGAAACTCAAAAGAAAAAATTATTTGTATGGTAAACCAAAATCACCCCTAAAATGGCTTTAAAAAAATTAATTTACTGGATTTCAAGAAAAACTGAGAAGATGGAATTTTACTTGTTCTATATTTTGATCCAAATTTTTTTTTATATACAGTGGTGAAGAGCACGAATAAAGTGTAATAGAGGGATAAAAAGGTAATTTTATTGGTCAACAAAATCTGCAAAAAAAATTGTGTCTAGCTTTATTTTTTGAGATATATATAAAACTAATATAGGGACATTTAAGTAATTTAGGGCGCCGCGACGCCATCTGTAATGTGACGCCGAAATAAAAAATATATTTTTTAAATTAGTTTTGGTCTATTTTACAACTATGCCAATTTGTATCAAAATCATCACAACTTCACTTTCTACTGCCCGACTAATAGCGATGTACCTTTTTGTTTGTTTGATATTTTTAAGATGTTTTTAAATTATATTTTTATTATTATTATTTATTTTTAGGCAAGAATAATTAGATATTTTCAATACTACTATTTTCCGCTATTTCTTTAATTTTGGTTAAAAAACGGACAGAAATCTTTTTTTGCACCCGTGATAAAAAAAAGTTTTTTTTTATACCTTCATCTAAAACAGGATTTTGGTAACTGTCTGCAGATAACTAAAACACGACTTTTTTGGTTACCGATGCATAAAACCTTTTTTTTTTATCACGGGTTCAAAAAAAGATTTCTGACTGTTTTTTATCCAAAACTAAAGAGATATAGCGGAAAATAGTAATATTGAAAAGATATCGCTATGGCAACCACTGTTATTTCATTTACCAGCCGCCTTGATTTATAGTGTAAAGATGATGTGTTTTGCGAGAAATGCTCTTCATTCAAGATTTTTAAAAGTATTTTCCTGTTTTTATTGAATTTTTTGATAAAGGTATTAAAATAAATAGTGTTCACAACTCATGGCTAAACTTTGCTTTTTTTTTATTCGCGTTTTTAAATACCTCGCTGCGTTGGTTTAAATATCGAGCGCAGCGGGGTATTTAAAAACGCGAGTAAAAAAAAGCACAGTTTAGCCGCGAGTTGTTAACACTATTTTTTTAATACCTTTATCATAAAATCCAAGGAAAACAGAAAAATACTTTTAAAAATTTCGAACGAAGAGCACTTCTCGTAACACATCATCTTTAAACTATAAATCAAGACGGCTGGTAAATGAAATAACTGGTTTCCATAGCGATTTGCCTTTTTACTCGGTGACGTTCATTCTTGCGACATTTTAATCTTTGATATTTTGACGATGTTTTTAAATGATTTTTTCGTAAATACTTGTTGAAAACTTGGGCAATAATAATTAGATTTTTTCAATATTACTATATTCCGCTATTTGTCTCTAATTTTGGGTAAAAAACGAAGAGAAATCTTTTTTTGCACCCGTAATTAAAAAAGAAAGTTTTTTTGCATCGGTAACTCAAAAAGCCATGCTTTAGTTATCTGCAAACAGTTACTAAAATCATGTTTTTAATGAAGGTATAAAAAAAATATTATTTTAAGTTATAATAATTTTTTCTTGGGGGTTATTGTCGAGGTTGTTTTTCAGGGTTTTCTTTCCGGGGTTTTTTGCACAAAATGCTATATAAAATTTTTTTAAAGAAAACTATAAACATCTATGTTGAGTGTTCTGTTTTAAAATTTGAGTTTATTTTGCGTCAAGTTTTTTTTTATAAAAATTATAATAATACCTAAACCTTAATAAAATCACAGAGAATATATACCAGGCTGCAGGTATAGTCTCTGTGATTAATTAGAGATATTAGTGTTTTGATAATATTATGTCCAGGGCAATAAATCTTTAGCCGCTTTTTCTTTAACCATCTGCAAATCCATCGCTTACCAATAATATACCATTGTTTCTATGGGAATTTGGGGATTCAGTCCTTAGTCAATATAAAAAATCGCCACTGGATGCTATTCATTAACTTGTTCTTTGAAAAATAAAATGTTCTGTTTTAATAACGTGACATGATTAAAAAGATGTTTTGGAACCGCAAACGAATTTGGCACTATAATTTGTTTTTTTACATCATGGTGCAGTCAACGGGTATTTTTGATATTGTCCTGGAAGCGGAAATTTTTTTCTGCCGTTTCGTAAATTTTCATGTTTTCGAAATCATTTTTTTTTTAGTTGAAACCAAGGGGTAACCGACTTGTGAAATTTGGTGTACAAGCTTGTGAAATCCGTCTACTTGTGAGATTTGGAGTACAAGCTTGGGAAATCCGTGAAATTTTGTAAAGCCCTGTGAAATTCAATGAAATCTTTTGCAATTCTGTTTTTCTTTAAAACTGTGTAAAATTTGGTGTACACATTTTTGCAAATGGTTTATCCCTTGGTTGAAACTTGGACAAGAGGAAATGGCTTACTTACAGGTAGGAATAACTACTACTAACATAGGAATAACTAACTACTAACATAAACCAAGCGTCGTTCGTGCAACAGCAACCGCTTGCTAATTTTAAGTGATGATGGGTTAAACAATTTAGTCGCGCATCCAAAAGTTTCTTCTGCGGGGTTGCTGCACCTATGCAGCCCCATGCAAAGGGAACCTATTTGCACAAGAACTTAGAATTCCTCGTATCATTTAATATCTCGTTTTAAAAACCACATTTATTTCTACTTTAGCCAAAAATAATCTGGTTCGTCCCAGCCAGGACGGAAGAGGTCCCCTGACTCCACCCGATCAGTTCCCACTGATCGCCTCAACGAATGATAAAATACGAATAAAATCTGTTTTGCTAAAAATAAAGCTTGAATACCGCATTGCTACCGCGGATACCTCCTAGCTGGGGCAAATAGTTCTGACTTATTATATACCTCCAGGGTGGAAAACGTGTTAGTGCATATGTAACAACATTTGGTATTACAATTTTTACTTTCATTTTATGCAATAAAGTCTCTATTGACAGATAACCTGACGCATTTTTTTAAATATTATTATCAAATATTTAAAAAAGAACAAAATTTTTGAAAAGTTTTCCGCCTAGAATAAGGCTCATGATACCAATGATTGTTACACCTTTAGCTAAATTTTAGAGTTTCTGTTTATACTTAACATTCAAAAAGCTTAAAAAATAATTTTATCATAAAATTTCAAGAATAAAAATTTAAGAAATATATCATGCTGGAAATATTATGAACTAAAGCAAAGACTTAACTAGCGCCGCAATAAAAACTAAAAATAAATAATGCCGCAAATTTTATTAACTAAAGCAAAGACTTAACTAGCGCCGCAATAAAAACTAGAAATAAATAATGCCGCAAATTTTATTAACTAAAGCAAAGACTTAACTAGCGCCGCAATAAAAATTTAAGAAATATATCATGCTGGAAATATTATGAACTAAAGCAAAGACTTAACTAACGCCGCAATAAAAACTAGAAATAAATAATGCCGCACATTTTATTAACTAAAGCAAAGACTTAACTAGCGCCGCAATAAAAATTTAAGAAATATATCATGCTGGAAATATTATGAACTAAAGCAAAGACTTAACTAACGCCGCAATAAAAACTAAAAATAAATAATGCCGCAAATTTTATTAACTAAAGCAAAGACTTAACTAGCGCCGCAATAAAAATTTAAGAAATATATCATGCTGGAAATATTATGAAATAAAGCAAAGACTTAACTAACGCCGCAATAAAAATTTAGAAATAAATAATGCCGAAAATTTTATGAACTAAAGCAAAGACTTCACTAGCGCCGCAATAAAAACTAGAAATAAATAATGCCGCAAATTTTATTAACTAAAGCAAAGACTTAACTAGCGCCGCAATAAAAATTTAAGAAATATATCATGCTGCAAATATTATGAACTAAAGCAAAGACTTAACTAGCGCCGCAATAAAAACTAGAAATAAATAATGCCGCAAATTTTATTAACTAAAGCAAAGACTTAACTAGCGCCGCAATAAAAACTAGAAATAAATAATGCCGCAAATTTTATTAACTAAAGCAAAGACTTCACTAGCGCCGCAATAAAAATTTAAGAAATATATCATGCTGGAAATATTATGAACTAAAGCAAAGACTTAACTAACGCCGCAATAAAAACTAGAAATAAATAATGCCGCACATTTTATTAACTAAAGCAAAGACTTAACTAGCGCCGCAATAAAAATTTAAGAAATATATCATGCTGGAAATATTATGAACTAAAGCAAAGACTTAACTAACGCCGCAATAAAAACTAAAAATAAATAATGCCGCAAATTTTATTAACTAAAGCAAAGACTTAACTAGCGCCGCAATAAAAATTTAAGAAACATATCATGCTGGAAATATTATGAAATAAAGCAAAGACTTAACTAACGCCGCAATAAAAATTTAGAAATAAATAATGCCGCAAATTTTATGAACTAAAGCAAAGACTTCACTAGCGCCGCAATAAAAACTAGAAATAAATAATGCCGCAAATTTTATTAACTAAAGCAAAGACTTAACTAGCGCCGCAATAAAAATTTAAGAAATATATCATGCTGCAAATATTATGAACTAAAGCAAAGACTTAACTAGCGCCGCAATAAAAACTAGAAATAAATAATGCCGCAAATTTTATTAACTAAAGCAAAGACTTAACTAGCGCCGCAATAAAAACTAGAAATAAATAATGCCGCAAATTTTATTAACTAAAGCAAAGACTTAACTAGCGCCGCAATAAAAATTTAAGAAATATATCATGCTGGAAATATTATGAACTAAAGCAAAGACTTAACTAACGCCGCAATAAAAACTAGAAATAAATAATGCTGCACATTTTATTAACTAAAGCAAATACTTAACTAGCGCCGCAATAAAAACTAGAAATAAATAATGCCGCAAATTGTATTAACTAAAGCAAAGAATTAACTAGCGCCGCAATAAAAACTAGAAATAAATAATGCCGCAAATTTTATTAACTAAAGCAAAGACTTAACTAGCGCCGCAATAAAAATTTAAGAAAGACTTAACTAACGCCGCAATAAAAACTAAAAATAAATAATGCCGCAAATTTTATTAACTAAAGCAAAGACTTAACTAGCGCCGCAATAAAAATTTAAGAAATATATCATGCTGGAAACATTATGAACTAAAGCAAAGACTTAACTAACGCCGCAATAAAAACTAAAAATAAATAATGCCGCAAATTTTATTAACTAAAGCAAAGACTTAACTAGCGCCGCAATAAAAATTTAAGAAATATATCATGCTGGAAATATTATGAAATAAAGCAAAGAGTTAACTAACACCGCAATAAAAATTTAGAAATAAATAATGCCGCAAATTTTATGAACTAAAGCAAAGACTTAACTAGCGCCGCAATAAAAACTAGAAATAAATAATGCCGCAAATTTTATTAACTAAAGCAAAGACTTAACTAGCGCCGCAATAAAAATTTAAGAAATATATCATGCTGCAAATATTATGAACTAAAGCAAAGACTTAACTAACGCCGCAATAAAAATTTAGAAATAAATAATGCCGCAAATTTTATGAACTAAAGCAAAGACTTAACTAGCGCCGCAATAAAAACTAGAAATAAATAATGCCGCAAATTTTATTAACTAAAGCAAAGACTTAACTAGCGCCGCAATAAAAATTTAAGAAATATATCATGCTGCAAATATTATGAACTAAAGCAAAGACTTAACTAACGCCGCAATAAAAACTGGAAATAAATAATGCCGCACATTTTATTAACTAAAGCAAAGACTTAACTAGCGCCGCAATAAAAACTAGAAATAAATAATGCCGCAAATTTTATTAACTAAAGCAAAGACTTAACTAACGCCGCAATAAAAACTAGAAATAAATAATGCCGCACATTTTATTAACTAAAGCAAAGACTTAACTAGCGCCGCAATAAAAACTAGAAATAAATAATGCCGCAAATTTTATTAACTAAAGCAAAGACTTAACTAGCGCCGCAATAAAAATTTAAGAAATATATCATGCTGCAAATATTATGAACTAAATCAAATACGTAACTAGCGCAATAAAAACTAGAAATAAATAATGCCGCAAATTTTATTAACTAAAGCAAAGACTTAACTAGCGCCGCAATAAAATTTTAAGAAATATATCATGCTGGAAATATTATGAACTAAAGCAAAGACTTAACTAACGCCGCAATAAAAATTTAGAAATAAATAATGCCGCAAATTTTATGAACTAGAGCAAAGACTTAACTAGCGCCGCAATAAAAACTAGAAATAAATAATGCCGCAAATTTTATTAACTAAAGCAAAGACTTAACTAGCGCCACAATAAAAATTTAAGAAATATATCATTCTGCAAATATTATGAACTAAAGCAAAGACTTAACTAACGCCGCAATAAAAATTTAGAAATAAATAATGCCGCAAATATTATGAACTAAAGCAAAGACTTAACTAGCGCCGCAATAAAAACTAGAAATAAATAATGCCGCAAATTTTATGAACTAAAGCAAAGACTTAACTATTGCCGCAATAAAAATTTAAGAAATATATCATGCTGCAAATATTATGAACTAAAGCAAAGACTTAACTAGCGCCGCAATAAAAACTAGAAATAAATAATGTCGCAAATTTTATTAACTAAAGCAAAGACTTAACTAGCGCCGCAATAAAAATTTAAGAAATATATCATGCTGCAAATATTATGAACTAAAGCAAAGACTTAACTAGCGCCGCAATAAAAACTAAAAATAAATAATGCCGCAAATTTTATTAACTAAAGCAAAGACCTAACTAGTGCCGCAATAAAAATTTAAGGAATATATCATGCTGCAAATATTATGAACTAAAGCAAAGACTTAACTAGCGCCGCAATAAAAACTAGAAATAAATAATGCCGCAAATTTTATTAACTAAAGCAAAGACTTAACTAGCGCCGCAATAAAAACTAGAAATAAATAATGCCGCAAATTTTATTAACTAAAGCAAAGACTTAACTAGCGCCGCAATAAAAACTAAAAATAAATAATGCCGCAAATTTTATTAACTAAAGCAAAGACTTAACTAGCGCCGCAATAAAAATTTAAGAAATATATCATGCTGGAAATATTATGAACTAAAGCAAAGACTTAACTAGCGCCGCAATAAAAATTTAAGAAATATATCATGCTGGAAATATTATGAACTAAAGCAAAGACTTAACTAGCGCCGCAATAAAAATTTAAGAAATATATCATTCTGCAAATATTATGAACTAAAGCAAAGACTTAACTAGCGCCGCAATAAAAACTTAGAAATAAATAATGCCGCAAATTTATTAACTGAAGCAAAGACGTAACTAGCGCCGCAATAAAAACTTAGAAATAAATAATGCTGCAAATATTATGAACTAAAGCAAAGACTTAACTAGCACCGCAATAATGTTCCTCCCTTTTGTCTAAAAAATAATATTGCCACCACCGACGGCGTTGCCGTAAATTCCGACTTTTTAGAATGCATACTGCAGCAGCTAACCGACGCGACGATATCTTTGAGAGGGCATTATGGTTCGACTGATCATCATTCGCAGTACCCTACATTTCTTTTCTGTTACCACAACTCGACGCCCCCCTACTTGCGAGGGGCGAGGGGTTGAACCGGTAAGTAGGTACAATGCGGCACAAGTGTTACTTCAAAGGGCGAGACCACCTAGTGTTCTTTATTCACAATAATATACCTATTTGTAATGACGTCATTTTTGTTTAAACTTTGTTTAATATATTTCAAACAGTAGTTACAAATTTTTAGGAAAAATTGGCGTCTGGTTATTGTATCTAGATAAAATTTTATTGTTTCTAAACTAGGAGATATTTTACTCTAGATTCAACTTGTTATTGTTTTTAAGACCATTGTTTACAATATTAGTTGATTTTCTTACCCCCCACCCCTTGACTAGCCTAGGAAAAAAAATCGAAAATAAAGAAAAATAAAGAAAAATTTGTTGTTTCTAATCCATCTGACTTTTTATTGTTGTAAGGGTAATTCTTAAAAATCTAAATTATTTTTTTAACTCTTCACCCCCTGAATAATCCAGTAAGTAAAAAACAAAATTTTTTGTGGTTAAAAAAAAGTTATTTTACTCTGGATTCAACTTATTATTGTTTTAAAGACCATTCTTTAAAATGCTGAGTAATTTTCTCACCCCTACCGCCTGAATAGTCCAGTAAAACAATAAAAAATAAACAAAAATGTTCATTATTTCAAAGAATGATTTTAAAAACAATAATAAATCTAGAGTGGAACATCTTTCAATTTAGAAGCAAGGAATTTTTCAAGATTTTTTTCAATAAATTCTTTTAATATTGCATTGGAAAACGTGAGATATCACTAAATTATCAAAAAAACTGCGAAAGTTTGTAAAATTACCTTGGTGAAATCGCGCGCAGAGAAGTTTGGTCGGTAACAAAAAAGTAAGTTTTGTGGTGGTGGGGTGGAAAATATGGTGAATCACCCTGTACACACAAAACAATTCATGTTTCATATTAGCAAAATATGACCCAACTTTTTACTTCCGAATTACTGTACTTTGTAATACAATAACGTAAAAACACATTTCTTTAACGGACCATATTTTTTATACATTTTTACCAAAATTGCTAAAAGTAAACGCCATCAAGAAACATTTTATAGCACCTAAACGAAACTAATAAATATACCGAACCTGACCAAATGCCTATTTTTCCGGATTTTTAATGAAATAACTACCAACAAAATTATATAATATTGTTAAAAAATAATAAAAAATTAATTAAGAGCAGAGTTAAATGAGTTTACGCAGCGTTTGACAGGTCTGCGTTCCGACTGTTTAAACCTGCCTCCCCTCCCATGATCCTGAAAAAATAACTGCTCTCCAGAACAGTCCTCTAAACATATCCACCTGCAGTTTAAAAAGTAATTACTTCGAAGACATTTCCATTGTCTTTTTGTAAGGAAAGAAAACCAAAAAAGTGAAAGAAAAGAATGAAATGCTATTACCTCCATGGTAAACTATTAACATTGCATGTGACAAAACTGATAGTCAATAATAATGTTTCGCTTGCCGTCGGCTTTTTTTCACAAAATTTTAAAATATAAGTTGGTGTTCCATTTTTTTAAAGAATTGAGATCACTGGTCACTGATGTAAAATTATATTTATTCTCATCTTTAAAAATATGTTTCCAAAACAGATAGCTAAAATTTGCTCAAAAATTTACCCGAACAAAATGTTCACAAAAATGTTCGCGCAAAAATTTTAGATCTTTTGCACGAGCTTTTATTTGAGCATGTTCGTCTGTGTAATTGCGCCTTAAAATGTAATGATAAAAATTTACGTTTAAAAGAATATCTCTTTATTTTACTTCCTAGTTTAAAACACAATACAATAATAATTAAGTCAAATTAAAAAACCTATATACATTTTATTAAATCTCAAATATATGAACAAAAGCACGTTTGGTCTAAATAATACCCGTTTATTACCCACTTTTACAACCCTACGATCCCGACCCTTGTCCAAAAAAATATAATTTAGCAGTGATAAGGCGCATTTACACAGACAAACTTTCCTTTGATGTGGAAATGCCGACAAACATTTACACGAGCCTCTTGAGCAAAATGCTCAAAGAAATGTTCGAGCAAAATTTCGTACAAAAAACACACGTAAATTTTGGAGAGAATGTTAAGAAAAATTTGTTTGAAGAAATGTTGGTATAGAAATTTCTTACAAATTTAAATTTTATAGTTTTATGGGAATTCATTGAAGTTAACTGAAAATAGAAAGACTAAGTTTTAAAACATGTATTTTTAATTAAGTGCTTTCCGACGGAAAAACGATTTGATGTCGAAATTTACATTTAATCTCATAAGCAACTTCGATTGACCTGATTTTTATAGGGGATATGTCAGTATACTTGTGACTTTTTTGGGGTTGTAAAAAAACGAGAATAAAAAAATAATATTGGCACTTATTTATTATAAAATTTTAGATCTTTTGCACGAGCTTTTATTTGAGCATGTTCGTCTGTGTAATTGCGCCTTAAAATGTAATGATAAAAATTTACGTTTAAAAGGATATCTCTTTATTTTACTTCCTAGTTTAAAACACAATACAATAATAATTAAGTCAAATTAAAAAACCTATATACATTTTATTAAATCTCAAATATATGAACAAAAGCACGTTCGGTCTAAATAATACCCGTTTATTACCCACTTTTACAATCCTACCATCCCGACCATTGTCTAAAAAAATATAATTTAGCAGTAATAGACTGAACTTCTGAATCGGAATGTTGCTCCTTTGCTTATTGTTTGTTCAGTGTCAGTAATCGACCTTGATTATTACATTAAATTTACAGTAAATATCTATCTTCAGCATTTTCATGAACCTTTTGTTTTTTTAAGCAACCGTTGGGGCCTTAAACTAACTAGGTAAATCTGGTGTGAGGTATTAAAAAAAAAACAATCAAAGCTAAGGGTAAAGTAAAGTCACAAAAATATGTTTAAAAAAAATCCCCTCCCCACCACTCCTCATAGTCGTGAGACGCGGATTACCGCTTAAAAGTGCAATTTTTGAGTTTTTTGCCGATATTTGAAAAACTCAAAATTTTTTTGGAAAAGAAAAACTTTCCTGGGTTGTTTTTTGAATTTAGGAAAAAAACCCTTGGAAATAAAAAAAAACTCGCAAGAAAATCCCAAAAAAAACCCGGGCAAGAAAATCCGGGAAAAACCCAAAGAAAAAAGTATTATAAGTAACCTTAATTCATGTGACAAAACTGATAGCCAAGAATAATGTTTCGCTTGCCGTCGGCTTTTTTTCACAAAAATTTAAAATAAAAGTTGGTGTTCCATTTTTTTAAAGAATTGAGATCACTGATCACTGATGTAAAATTTTATTTATTCTCATCTTTAAAAATATGTTTCCAAAACAGGTAGCAATAATTTGCTCTAAAATTTACCCGAACAAAATGTTCAAAGAAAAGCTCACAAAAATGTTCACGCAAAAAATTTTAGATCTTTTGCACGAGCTTTTGTTTGAGCATGTTCGTCTGTGTAATTGCGCCTATAGACTAGACTTCTGAATCGGAATGTTGCTCCTTTGCATATTGTTTGTTCAGTGTCAGTAATCGACCTTGATTATTACATTAAATTGACAGTAAATATCTATCTTCAGGATTTTCATGAACCTTTTGCTTTTTTAAGCAACCGTTGGGGCCTTAAACTAATTAGGTAAATCTGGTGTGAGGAATGAAAAAAAAAACAATCAAAGCTAAGGATAAAGTAAAGTTACAAAAATATGTTTTAAGAAAAATCCCCTCCCCACCACTCCTCATAGTCGTAAAGTACGGATTACCGCTTAAAAGTGCAATTTTTAAGTTTATTGCCGATATTTGAAAAACTCAAAATTTTTTTGGAAAAGAAAATTTTTTCTGGGTTGTTTTTTTAATATAGGACAAAACCCTTGGAAATAAAAAAAACTCGCAAGAAAATCCCAAAAAAACCCCCAATCCATGTGACAAAACTGATAGCCAAGAATAATGTTTCGCTTGCCGTCAGCTTTTTTTCACAAAAATTTTAAATAAAAGTTGGTGTTCCATTTTTTTAAAGAATTGAGATCACTGATCACTGATGTGAAATTTTATTTATTCTCATCTTTAAAAATATGTTTCCAAAACAGATAGCAATAATTTGCTCAAAAATTTACCCGAACAAAATGTTCAAAGAAAAGCTCACAAAAATGTTCACGCAAAAAATTTTAGATCTTTTGCACGAGCTTTTGTTTGAGCATGTTCGTCTGTGTAATTGCGCCTTAATATTACATGAATTCTATACTGCGTTAAGAGGAGTTCAAAGAGAGTCGTAAATTACCCATTATAAATATTCTTTAAAATCCCTTTTTGACAGGCTTGACCGAACTACCAATACAATAATCTACTAAATTATTTTAAACATGTTTGAGGAAGAAAAACAACCGCAAAGTATACATTGACCACCTTTTCTGTAAGTTATGGGACATCTAGGATTAAATCTTTCGATATTTGCGATGAAATGTCATCATTTTAGTTCTTTTGGAAAAGTTTCTTGCCACCGTTAACCCCAATAAATTAAAATGGATTTATAAAATAGCCACATCTTTATTACTTGAATAGAGTTTACACCTGCAAATAATACTCTTTGACAAAATACGAATGCCATAAACTAAATAATATCTTGTTCATTATGAAGGTTTTACTGCGTTTTGACACTATTTTTGGATTTTTCTGGACATCTCAAACAAGCCAAGTAATTTATTAAGCTAATAAATTATTTCAAATAATTATCCACAAAATTTGAGCCTTTGATTTTTATTGCCGCCACAAGGGTGATTAACAGGTATGATTTTAATACACACGTGTAATCTTAAGGCGCAATTACACAGACGAACATGCTCAAATAAAAGCTCGTGCAAAAGATCTAAAATTTTTTGCGCGAACATTTTTGTGAACATTTTGTTCGGGTAAATTTTTGAGCAAATTTTAAGGCGCAATTACACAGACGAACATGCTCAAATAAAAGCTCGTGCAAAAGATCTGAAATTTTTTGCGCGAATATTTTTGTGAGCTTTTCTTTGAACATTTTGTTCGGGTAAATTTTTGAGCAAGTTATTGCTATCTATTTTGGAAACATATTTTTAAAGATGAGAATAAATAAAATTTCACATCAGTGATCAGTGATCTCAATTCTTTAAGAAAATGGAACACCAACTTTTATTTTAAACTTATGTGAAAAAAAGGCGACGGCAAGCGAAACATTATTATTGGCTATCAGTCTTGTCATATGCAATGTTAAAATAGTTAATGAAGGAGGTAATAAATAACATTTAATTCTTTTCTTTAACATTTTTGGTTTTCTTTCATTACAAAAAGAAAACGGATATGTCTTCGAAGTAATTACTTTTTAAAATGCCGGTGGATATTTTTAGAGAACTGTTCTGGAGAGTAGTTAGTTGTTCCATGGGGGGGGGGGAATAAGGAGGTTTAGACAGTCGGAACACAGCGCTGTCAAACACTGCTGTAATTTTGTGTGTCAATGTTCATTTGACCAAAACCCCCTCTCACTAGTCTACGGTTTTTACCTTCTCCTAACCCAGCAACAGCAATAAATAAGTGCCAATTTTTATTTTTTTTGATTCTCATTTTTTTTACAACCCCAAAAAAGTTACAAGTATACTGGCATATCCTCTATAAAAATCACAACAATCGAAGTTGCTTATGAGGTAAAACGTGAATTTCGACATCAAATCCTTTTTCCGTCGGAAACCACTTAATTAAAAATACCTTGTTTTAAAACTTAGTCTTTCTATTTTCACTTAAGTTCAATGAATTCCCATAAAACTATAAAATTTAAATTTGTAAGACATTTTTATTACCAACATTTCTTCAAACAAATTTTGCTCAACATTCTCTCCAAAATTTATGTGTGTTTTATTTTTGTACGCGATTTTGCTCGAACATTTCTTTGAACATTTTGCTCAAGAGGCTCGTGTAAATGTTTGTCGGCATTTCAACATCAAAGGAAAGTTTGTCTGTGTAAATGCGCCTTTAGGTATCTGTTTTGGAAACATATTTTTATGAGATGAGAATAAATATAATTTCACATCAGTGACCAGTGATCTCAATTCTTTAAAAAAATGGAACACCAACTTTCATTTTAAAATTTTGTGAGAAAAAGCCGACGGCAAGCGAAACATTATTATTGGCTATCAGTTTTGTCACATGCAATGTTAATAGTTTACCATGGAGGTAATAACATTTCATTCTTTTCTCTTACTTTTTTGGTTTTCTTTCCTTACAAAAAGATAATGGAAATGTCTTCGAAGTAATTACTTTTTAAACTGCAGGTGGATATGTTTAGAGGACTGTTCTGGAGAGTAGTTATTTTTCAGGACCATGGGAGGGGAGGGAGGTTTAAATAGTCGGAACGCAGACCTGTCAAACGCTGCGTAAACCCATTTAACTCTGCTCTTAATTAATTTTTTATTATTTTTTAACAATATTATATAATTTTGTTGGTAGTTATTTCATTAAAAATCCGGAAAAAATAGGCATTTGGTCAGGTTCAGTATATTTATTAGTTTCATTTAGGTGCTATAAAATGTTTCTTGATGGCGTTTACTTTTAGCAATTTTGGTAAAAATGTATAAAAAATGTGGTCCGTTAAAAAAATGTGTTTTTACGTTATTGTATTACAAAGTACAGTAATTCGGAAGTAAAAAGTTAGGTCATATTTTGCTAACATGAAACATGAATTGTTTTGTGTGTACAGGGTGATTCACCATATTTTCCACCCTACCACCACAAAACTTACTTTTTTGTTACCGACCAAACTTCTCTGCGCGCGATTTCGCCAAGGTAATTTTACAAACTTTCGCAGTTTTTTTGATAATTTAGTGATATCTCACGTTTTCCAATGCAATATTAAAAGAATTTATTGAAAATCTGGAAAAATTCCTTGCTTCTAAATTGAAAGATGTTCCACTCTAGATTCAACTTATTATTGTTTTTAAAATCATTCTTTGAAATATTGAACATTTTTGTTTATTTTTTAATTGTTTTACTGGACTATTCAGGCGGTAGGAGTGAGAAAATTACTCAGCATTTTAAAAAATGGTCTTAAGTCTTAAAAACAATAATAAGTTGAATCCAGAGTAAAATAACTTTTTTTTAACCACAAAAAATTTTGTTTTTTACTTACCCGGATTATTCAGGGGGTGAAGAGTTAAAAAAATAATTTAGATTTTTAAGAACTACCCTTACAACAATAAAAAGTCAGATGGATTAGAAACAACAAATTTTTCTTTATTTTCGATTTTTTTTCCTAGGCTAGTCAAGGGGTGGGGGGTAAGAAAATCAACTAATATTGTAAACAATGGTCTTAAAAACAATAACAAGTTGAATCTAGACTAAAATATCTCCTAGTTTAGAAACAATAAAATTTTATTTAGATACAATAACCAGACGCCAATTTTTCCTAAAAATTTGTCACTACTGTTTGACATATATTAAACAAAGGTTAAACACAAATGACGTCATTACAAATAGGTATATTATTGTGAATAAAGAACACTAGGCGGTCTCGCCCTTTGAAGTAACACTTGTGCCGCATTGTACCTACTTACCGGTTCAACCCCTCGCAAGTAGGGGGGCGTCGAGTTGTGGTAACAGAAAAGAAATGTAGGGTACTGCGAATGATGATCAGTCGAACCATAATGCCCTCTCAAAGATATCGTCGCGTCGGTTAGCTGCTGCAGTATGCATTCTAAAAAGTCGGAATTTACGGCAACGCCGTCGGTGGTGGCAATATTATTTTTTAGAAAAAAGGGAGGAACATTATTGCGGTGCTAGTTAAGTCTTTGCTTTAGTCCATAGGATTTGCGGCATTATTTATTAGTTGATGTTCTATTGCGACGCTAGTTAAGTCTTTGCTTTAGTTCATAATATTTGCAGCATTATTTATTTCCAAGTTTTTATTGCGACGCTAGTTAAGTCTTTGCTTTAGTTAATAAAATTTGCGGCACTATTTATTTCCAAGTTTTTATTGCGGCGCTAGTTAAGTCTTTGCTTTAGTTCATAATATTTGCAGCATGATATATTTCTTAAATTTTTATTGCGGCGCTAGTTAAGTCTTTGCTTTAGTTCATAATATTTGCAGCATGATTTATTTCTTAAATTTTTATTCTTGAAATTTTATGATGAAATTATTCTTTAAGCTTTTTGAATGTTAAGTATAAACAGAAACTCTAAAATTTAGCTAAAGTTATAACAATCATTGGTATCATGAGCCTTATTCTAGGCGGAAAACTTTTCAAAAATTTTGTTCTTTTTTAAATATTTGATAATAATATTTAAAAAAATGCGTCAGGTTATCTGTCAATAGAGACTTTGTTGCATAAAATGAAAGTAAAAATTGTAATACCAAATGTTGTTACATATGCACTAACACGTTTTCCACCCTGGAGGTATATAATAAGTCAGAACTATTTGCCCCAGCTAGGAGGTATCCGCGGTAGCAATGCGGTATTCAAGCTTTATTTTTAGCAAAACAGATTTTATTCGTATTTTATCATTCGTTGAGGCGATCAGTGGGAACTGATCGGGTGGAGTCAGGGGACCTCTTCCGTCCTGGCTGGGACGAACCAGATTATTTTTGGCTAAAGTAGAAATAAATGTGGTTTTTAAAACGAGATATTAAATAATACGAGGAATTCTAAGTTCTTTTGCAAATAGGTTCCCTTTGCAGGGGTCTGCATAGGTGCAGCAACCCCGCAGAAGAAACTTTTGGATGCGCGACTAAATTGTTTAACCCATCATCACTTAAAATTAGCATGCGGTTGCTGTTGCATGAACGACGCTTGAAGAGTTCGGGCATGCCACCTTGGGTAAAAAAGGCACCCTGTACCTGTAAGTAAGCCATTTCCTCTTGTTCAAGTTTCAACCAAGGGATAAACCATTTGCAAAAATGTGTACACCAAATTTTACACAGCTTTAAAGAAAAACAGAATTGCAAAAGATTTCATTGAATTTCACAGGGCTTCACAAAATTTCACAGAATTTCACGGATTTCCCAAGCTTGTACTCCAAATTTCACAAGTGGACGGACTTCACAAGCTCGTACACCAAATTTCACAAGTGGGTTATCCCTTGGTTTCAACTAAAAAAAAAATGATTTCGAAAACATGAAAATTTACGAAACGGCAGAAACAAAATTTCCGCTTCCAGGACAATATCAAAAATAGCCGTTGACTGCACTATGATGTAAAAAAACAAATTATAGTGCCAAATTCGTTTGCGGTTCCAAAACATCTTTTTAATCAGGTCACGTTACTAAAACAGAACATTTTATTTTTCAAAGAACAAGATAATGAATAGCATCCAGTGGCGATTTTTTATATTGACTGAGGACTGAATCCCCAAATTCCCATAGAAACAATGGTATATTATTGGTAAGCGATGGATTTGCAGATTAAAGAAAATTGCAGATGGATTTGCAGGTTAAAGAAAAAGCGGCTAAAGATTTATTGCCCTGGACATAATCTTATCAAAACACTAATTTCTCTAATTTATCACAGAGACTATACCTGCAGCCTGGTATATATTCTCTGTGATTTTATCAAGGTTTAGGTATTATTATAATTTTTATAAAAAAAACTTGACGCAAAATAAATTCAAATTTTAAAACAGAACCCTCAACATACATGTTTATAGTTTTCTTTAAAAAAATTTTATATAGCATTTTGTGCAAAAAACCCCGGAAAGAAAACCCTGAAAAACAACCTCGACAATAACCCCCAAGAAAAAATTATTATAACTTAAAATAATATTTTTTTTATACCTTCATCAAAAACATGATTTGAGTAACTGTCTGCAGATAACTAAAGCATGGTTTTTTTTTTATACCTTCATCAAAAACATGATTTTCGTAACTGTCTGCAGATAACTAAAGCATGGCTTTTTGGGTTACCGATGCAAAAAAACTTTCTTTTTTAATTACGGGTGAAAAAAAAGATTTCTCTTCGTTTTTTACCCAAAATTATCTTGCCCAAGTTTTCAAAAAGTATTTACGAAAAAATCATTTAAAAACATCGTCAAGTGTCAAAGACTAAAATGTCGCAAGAATGAACGTCACCAAGTAAAAAGGCAAATCGCTATGGAAACCAGTTATTTCATTTACCAGCCGTCTTGATTTATAGTGTAAAGATGATGTGTTACGAGCTCGATATTTAAACCAACGCAGCGAGGTATTTAAAAACGCGAGTAAAAAAAAAGCACAGTTTAGCCATGAGTTGTGAACACTATTTATTTTAATACCGTTATCAAAAAATCCAATAAAAACAGGAAAATACTTTTAAAAATCTTGAATGAAGAGCATTTCTCGCAAAACACGCCATCTTTACACTATAAATCAAGGCGGCTGGTAAATGAAATAACAGTGGTTGCCTTAGCGATATTTTTTCAATATTACTATTTTCCGCTATATCTCTTTAGTTTTGGGTAAAAAACAGTCAGAAATCTTTTTTTGAACCCGTGATAAAAAAAATTTTTTGCATCGGTAACCAAAAAAGTCGTGTTTTAGTTATCTGCAGACAGTTACCAAAATCATGTTTTTGATGAAGGTATAAAAAAAAATCTTTTTTTTATCACGCGTGCAAAAAAAGATTTATGTCCGTTTTTTACCCAAAATTAAAGAAATAGCGAAAAATAGTAGTAATGAAAATATCTAATTATTCTTGCCTAAAAATAAATAATAATAATAAAAAAATAATTTAAAAACATCTTAAAAATATCAAACAAACAAAAAGGTACATCGCTATTAGCCGGGCAGTAGAAAGTGAAGTTGTGATGATTTTGATACAAATTGGCATAGTTGTAAAATAGACCAAAACTAATTTAAAAAATATATTTTTTATTTCGGCGTCACATTACAGATGGCGTCGCGGCGCCCTAAATTACTTAAATGTCCCTATATTAGTTTTATATATATCTCAAAAAATAAAGCTCGACACAATTTTTTTTGCAGATTTTGTTGACCAATAAAATTACCTTTTTATCCCTCTATTACACTTTATTCGTGCTCTTCACCACTGTATATAAAAAAAAATTGGATCAAAATATAGAACAAGTAAAATTCCATCTTCTCAGTTTTTCTTAAAATCCAGTAAATTAATTTTTTTAAAGCCATTTTAGGGGTGATTTTGATTTACCATACAAATAATTTTTTCTTTTAAGTTTCTGAATATTAATCGTTTCTAGCAAAGACCATATCTCATCAGATAAAGTGATTACAAAATCGCAAAGTTGCCAATATCACATTTTTACCAATTATCGTAGTTTCTGTCATCATTTCTTTTTTTTTGTAACATTTTACTCTAGCTTAAATTTTTCAAAAATTTTTGTTAGCGTAATCTTTGTCATTTAAGTGTTCAAATTTGGTTTTTATACATCTTCAAACATAGAAAAAAATATGGAAGAAAAAAACGATTTTTGGTTCCAAATTGACATACTTTTACTTTTGTTTCTGAAACGTTTAAATTTTTCATCTGATTATGATGCCCCCTTTACAAAACTGCTCTTAGAGTACTAGTATTTAAACTATATAATAAAAAAAAATCAATTAAAATTAAATTTCATACAACCGGACGGGTGCGGAAGTTGATAATTTTGCAGAAGTTCGTCACAAAATCAAAACAAAATTTTGTAAAATTATAATTTTTTGTCTTCATTGAGGTACAAATGTAACTAAAAATTAGTATTAACATTAGCAAAGTAAAACCAAAGTACATCTTACAGTAGGCATTGCATTTATTGTATTAGTATTGTGCAAACGTCAGTTTCGTAATTTTCATAATTGAACTTTAGTCGTTGTCCCAAGTACAGTGCCTATGGTTCTTAAAAAAAGGAATGACTGTATGATTTTAAGTTTCTTTACTTTACTGCCAGAGGCGTACAAATACTATATCTTTTTTTCTCAAAATTATGATGTATACATTCAATGCAATACTACAATTAAAGAAAAATTCCCGTAAATAACCATGTAACTCAACATTGCACTTAATTATTAAAAAGTCCATGACAACAAAGTTTCTATTTTAATTTGAATACCTAATATACATAGTATATTATAATGGGCCTTAAATGGGACACTTCAGATACAGGGTGACAATAACACTAGTCACCAAATTGTCATTTTATGCTGTTAATAACTGCGTTTTGACATGGTTTAGACAGATAAATAAATTTATCAATTAAAAACAATAAATACATTTTAGGAATTGCTTTATTCCAAATTTTTATCCAAAGCAGTTTAAATTTTCTTTAAATAAAATTTTTATCTACTACCTTATCAGAAAATGAAATTTTTGACCCGCATCAGAGGCGAAAATGTCACTTTACCTCCCTAGGGAGTTTCGTATATTTTACCTCCCTCCAGGAGTTTGGCTTACTTTACCTCAACGTACCGCGTATAGACCCTTGCTGCAAATGAAAATAATTAAAAATCGTTGTTACTTTGTATTATTAGGTGGTAGATGAAATCAGATACATGCCTCTGGTGTAAAGTGCACCACCTCCCTTGGTTTTTTATTGCCCTCCTAACGTCGAGCATCAAACAAACCGAGGAACCGAGGAAATGTGGCACTTCCCTCCCTTGGTATGTAAATAACAATTATTATTTTTAGATTTCGACATTTGTAGCATATGTGTATTCAAAAGCTTTGTTTCAGATTTGAACCAAACCTTACAAACATGCATTCCTTTTTCAAGATTCTATTGCCTTAAATTTACTTTAATCATTTTTCATATAGATAGTTTCAGGTCTTTCAAAATTGATGGGTGGGGAAAAATTTGTAAGAAAATAAATAACGAAATAAAACTATAAAAAAGTAAAATAAAATAAAATTTACAAATCTTTGTAAAGTATCGATTTGCTGAACGCTCAGACTAGTAATTTGAGGCTGGACGTTTATTCTTGAACGACCGTGAGATGAGCTGAACTTTTTTCACCACCTTCTTCTACAGGGAATTTCGCACACCTCACCTCATGGTCGGTCAAGAATAAGCGTCCAGGGCAAAAATGATGTGTTCCTGAAGTGGGGAGTAACGCTTTTTTTGTTCAAATTTACTCCTAAAAATTAGGTTGAAACGTAAGTTAACTAAAAAATAAGGTAAGAACAACTCGATTTCAACCTTTACTTTATTCAAATTAAAAATGATAAGTGGACATAGTAGTAGAAGTCCCATATGTAAGTATATAACAAATAATGTTATGTTCGTATTATATTACTTTAAAATAATATATTTTTTTGTATGTACTTAAATTAAAGTATGGTTGATAGGAATAAAATAGTCTTATATTCTGTACGTAAAACCGTAATACTGGACAGGGTGTCCCATTTTCGATGGGATGCAATGGGAAATTCAATGGTAGTTTTTAAGCTACAGGGGAAAGTTGAAAAATGGCCGGAATTACCAATTGATGATATCTCCCTTAATTTAAGAGATAATTGAGTTATGTAAAAACATGTCTGTAAAAACCTGTTTATTAAAACACAATAGTTTTTTCGGAATTTTAATCCGACGTTTTGTTTCGTAGATACCATCATCAGAATCAAAAAGTTAAATACGGATCAAAAGTTTTTATTTCATATTTTAGTTTTTTATAAGTTTCTTTGATAATAAAATATATTTTTTAATTTTGAAGTTTCGATCTCGAAAAAAGTCATCTTCAGTGAATTTTTTTTTCTGATACGATCCTGTCCATTTAATTTATTATCTTTTCAGACCATTTGTATTTAACTACTTTATAGTAGACCTGAATAACCAAGATATATTATATGAACATACTGGGTGAACCGAGAGAAACAGGACAAATTCTTTTTTGTTATACCTTTACCAATTTCAATTAAAAAAAAGTAATTGATAAGACAAATAATCTTTTGGAAAAAAAACATTCGCTTTGCAGCCATATTTAAATCCAAGATGGCGGAGGAAATCAAATTCCTACCTACTTTTTTTAAACCTCTTTTTGTTATATGTTGCCATATTTTTTCAACTTTGTTTTGTATGTCGAAAAGTAACATTTATACCTAAATAAAAAAAACAAGGTGCGCATTTGATTTTATGCGCCATTTTGGATTTAAATGTAGCGGAATAGCTTTTTTTTAAACGCCTATTACTCTTATCAAGAGTTTTTTTAATTAAATTGGTAAAGTTATAGCAAAAATCAATTTTTCCGGTTTTTTTCGGTTCACCCGATATGTTTATATAATATATCTTGGTTGTCCACGTCTACTATATCATAGTTAAATAAAAATGGTCTAAAAAAAAAATAGGTTGGAATGGGACAGAGTTGTACCAAAAAAAAATGAACTGAAGATGATTTTTTTCGGGATCGAAACTTCAAAATTAAAAGAAAACATATTTTATTATCAAAAAAACCTAAAATGAAACTAAAATATGAAGTAAAACATTTTGGTCCGTATTGAACTTTTTGATCCTGATGATTGTATCTACGAAACGAAACGTCGGATTAAAATTTCGAAAAGATCATTGTGTGTTTCTTAAAAAGTTGCCTCAGACGTGTTTTTACAGAACTCAGTTGTCTCTTAAATTAAAGGAGATATCATCAATTGGTAATTCCGACCATTTTTCAACTTTCCCCTGTAGCTTATAAACTACTAGAAACAGAATAAATCTGTTAAGACAGTAATGCGAAAAATGCATGTCTCTATCTTCAATAACAACGAAGTTTCCCATTGAATCCCATCGAAAATGGGACACCCTGTACTATTATTAGATGTAAGCAATAAAATTTGTCTTATATGATGTAACAACAATAAGTTTAAGCAATTTATGTTTTTACTTAAATTCTAACGATCGAACTAAGTAAGTAGATATTTGATTGACAATTTGTATTGCTCCACTTGTTAGTCTCCTTTTGTTGGATGTGCTATTTTTATTAGGAAGCAAAAGTTCAATTATATTTAGAAATAATTGGCATCCTAATATAAATTAAATATGATCCAATCAATATAATAACATTTTGTTTCCAAATTAATTTAAAAATTTTAAAATTGACCCATAGTAATATAATAAATGCAATAGATTAAGTTAAACTTTGTTTTTACTTTTTAAAAAGTTGATACTAATTTTTAGTTACATGTGTATCTCAATTAAGGCAAAAACACATACATTTTACAAAATTTTGTTATGATGTTGTCATGAATTTTGTTATATTTTTTGATATAGTTTAAATACTAGTAATCTAAGGAGCAGTTATTTGAAAGATGCGTCATAATCAGATGAAAAATGTTAAAGTTCCAGGGACAAAAGTAAAAGTATGTCAATTTGGAGCCAAAAATCGTTTTTCTCTTCCATATTCTTTTTTTATATTTGAAGATGTATAAAAACAAAATTTGAACACTTAAATGACAAAGATGATCTAAGTTCATTTGTCGCACTATTTTCTCTTATGTTAACAAAAATTTTTGAAAAATTAAGCTAGAGAAAAATGTTACAAAAAAATAGGAAATGGTTAATTTTCAGGAACTCAAAAGATAGAATTATTTGTATGGTAAATCAATATCACCCCTAAAATGGCTTTAAAAAAAACAATTTACTGGATTTGAAGAAAAACTGAAAAGACGGAATTTTACATATATTGTATTTTGATCAAATATTATACACAGTGGTGAAAAGCACGTACAAAGTGAAATACATGAATAAAAAGGTAATTTTATTGGTCAATAAAATCTGCAAAAAAAATTGTGTCGGGAGCTTTAGTTTTTGAGATACATATAAAAACTAATGTAAGGACATTTAAGTAATTTAGAGCGCCGCGACATCACCTGTAATGGGACGCCGAACTAAAAAATATTATTTTTGAATGTGTTTTGGTCTATTATATTATCATACCAAAATATATCAAAATCACCATATAAATAAAGAAAATAGGTTTCTTTAAAGCCGCCTTGATTTATAATGTAAAGATGGTGTGTTTTGCGAGAAGTGCTCTTCGTTTGAGATTTTTAAAAGTATTTTCCTGTTTTTCTTGAATTTTCTGATAAAGGTATTAAAAAAAATAGTGTTCAAAACTCGTGGCTAAACTGTGCTTTTTTTACTCGCGTTTTTAACGCTGCGCTCGTTATTTAAACCATCGCTTGTAAAAAAGCACTATTTGAACCACTAGTTGTGAAAACTACTATTTCCGTTTTTTTTTTCTAATTTAGAAGTTTATTAAAATATGAAAGTCAAAAAATATTATTTTGGATTAGATTGGGTGGGTCCAGCTTTAGTTGGGTTAAATTAGAGTTAGTTATAATATTTTTTTTAGGGTTTTTCCCGGATTTTTTATCCGTAGGTTTTTTCGGGATTTTCTTGCGAGTTTTTTTTATTTTCAAGGGTTTTTTCCTAAATTAAAAAAAACCCAATTTTAAATATCGACAAAAAACTCAAAAATTGCACTTGCGGTAATCCGCGCTTCACGACTATGAGAAGTGGTAGAGAGGGGAATTTTTTTTAAAACATATTTTTGTAACTTTACTTTACCCTTAGCTTTGATTGTTTTTTTTTTTAATTCCGCAAACCAGATTTACCTAGTTAGTTTAAGGCCCCAAGGGTTGCTTAAAAAAGCAAAAGGTTCATGAAAATAGATATCTACTGTCAGTTTCATGTAATAATCAAGGTCGATTACTCACACTGAACAAACAATATGCAAAGGGACAACATTCCGATTCAAAAGGGGGCCCGCCTACTACCTGCGAAATTCAAAATGCGGGATGATAAATCGGCGCCACAGCCTACTAAATTACTGCCAAATTATATTTTTTTAGACGAAGGTCGGGATCGTAGGGTTGTAAAAGTGGGTAATAAACGGGTATTATTTAAACCGTGCTTTTGTTCATATATTTGAGATTTAATAAAATGTATATAGGTTTCCTTCATTTGACTTAATTATTATTGTAAAAGACTAAACTAAAAAGTAAAATAAAGAGATATGAGTGGTAAGGCGTTTATAACTAACGTATCAAAAAAACAATAAATACTATAAGTACAAAAAATACAATTATTTTTTTAACGGAGATATTTGCGACTCTCACCACTTTATCTGGTATTGTAAGTTCAGTTTTTTGTGAAGTAAATCCAACCCAACTCGACCCAAACTACTCTACGTTTCTCTGATATATGGATGGACATTTTTAGTTTTAGTTTGCGCCCGTCGCTTTTATTATTATGATATGAGAATGCTAAAATTTATTTTCTACTTTTTAGTGCACTTTATATTTTATAAAAGCTTCTTTTTATTTAAAATAATTTTTTTAATTTTTAGACTAACATAAATCCATCCTCTCGATAATCCTCTTCCCTAAAAACCCCTGTATGCCAATTTTGATTGAAATCGAACAAAATAAATCTTTTTCTTCCTCCACTTCCCTCATTAGCGGGAGGGGGTGCCTAATAATACCATATTATTGTATTGTCGCCGCAACTATAAATGCACACCGAAAACTGAAATTGAATACCAAATTTGAGTTCCAAGATTTGAGCCGAACATACAAACATACATAAATAAAAGCTTGTAAAAATCGCCAAATATTTCAATATTTAAAACATAGGAAACACAAGTTCTACGCGTCAATAAAATAAAACGAAATAAACAAATTAAAGCGTACTAAAGAAAATTTCTTTGTTTTGCGTCGGAGAGCCCTTTTATGGAAAGATTTGTTCTAAAACTTTCATAAAAAAACTGCGTTGACCCTTGTTTGTTGTCATGTAATTTTGTGTGTCAATGTCCATTTGACCAAAACCCCCTCTCACTAGTCTACGGTTTTTACCTCCTCCTAACCCAGCATCAGCAACAAATAAGTGCTAATTATGATTTTTTTTGATTCTCGTTTTTTTTACAACCCCAAAAAAGTTACAAGTATACTGGCATATCCCCTAGAAAAATCAGATCAATCGAAGTTGCTTATGAGGTAAAACGTGAATTTCGACATCATATCGTTTTTCCGTCGGAAAGCACTTAATAAAATTTTAAAACTTAGTTCAATGAATTCCCATAAAACTATAAAATTTAAATTTGTAAAGAAATTTTTAGACCCCCAATTCTTCAAACAAATTTTGCTCAACATTCTCTCCAAAATTTACGTGTGTTTTTTTGTACGAGATTTTGCTCGAACATTTCTTTGAACATTTTGCTCGTGTAAATGTTTGTCGGCATTTCAACATCAAAGGAAAGTTTGTCTGTGTAAATGCGCCTTTAGGTAGGTGGCCATTTATAAAAAAAAACTTTTTTTTTTCAATTATACTCAATTTTAGGTAGTCGGCATTATCTGAATTAATATCAATAGACAAATATCACAGATGTACAAACAGACAATTCAATTTTCAGAAATGTAATAGGTGTTTTATTGCAATTGTTAAAATTCAAATCCATTGTAATATAATATTTGTTTAAATATTAATTCCTACACTAATACAAGTATTTTTGCATAAAAATTTATTATGACACAAAATCTGGCCGATACAATAGTCCAGGAAATTTCCGTCTTACATCCTGCGGAATCACTACACTACACACACTATTTTAAATTATTCATTTGAGTTTAAACTTCCATACGACACTTTTTATACCGGGCTGCCAAAATTTTAGCATTTTGAAATACTGTGACAAAACCAACTTCACTTTTTACATTCTAATTATTTTCTTGCACTGTTTTAAGATGAGTCTTGGAATGCGTTTGGATTTCAACTGTCTTCTGCCTTTGCGAATCTTGGCTTTTAAAGCAAGCTGGGACGTGACTTTTAACAAATTAATTAAAGTGTGTGTATTTTTTTAAAATTTTTCTTGGTGCGACAAATGATGATTCGATTTTCAAGAAATTAGGTGCCTACTAGAAATTTGGCAAAAGCCGAAAGTAAAATTTTTAATTAATAAAAAACGTTTATCTATGATCTTTTAATGCGGCGACAAAATGAGGATGTTATGGGCTCAGTTAAGTTTGCCCCCCCAGATCGATTTTCTCAAAAATTTTTATGCCAAAATTTTGCACACATTTTGCACAATTTTGCACACCACAAATAAAATTTTGCACACCTTCCTACGAGAAACTACAGCCCATTTTCTGTGGGGGGGGGGGCAAACTTGACGTTGCCCCCCCCAGTCAGTATTTTTCAAAAATTATGATGTCATTTGAAAGGTCTTATTTTGCACAATTTTGCACACCCATTTTAACATTTTGCACACCTCCCTGTAACCCACACGAGGGTTCTGAAAATATCAAGTTTGCCCCCCCCCCCAGTCAATATTTTTCAAAAAGTTTGGTGTCGTTATAAAGGTCTTATTTTGCACAATTTTGCACATCCATTTTAAAATTTTGCACACCTCCCTGTAACCCACACGAGGGTTCTGAAAATATCAAATTTGCCCCCCCCCAGTCAATATTTTTCAAAAAGTTTGGTGTCGTTAGAAAGGTCTTATTTTGCACAATTTTGCACACCCATTTTGAAATTTTGTACACCTCCCTGTAACACACACGAGGATTCAGAAAATATCAAGTTTGCCCCCCCCCAGTCAACATTTTTAAAAAAATTTGGTGTCGTTCGAAAGGTCTTATTTTGAACAATTTTGCACACCCATTTTAAAATTTTGCATACCTCCCTGTAACCCACACGAGGGTTCTGAAAATATCAAGTTTGCCCCCCCCAGTCAATATTTTTCAAAAAATTTGGTGTCGTTAGAGAGGTCTTATTTTGCACAATTTTGCACACACATTTTAAAATTTTGCACACCTCCCTGTAACCCACACGAGGGTTCTGAAAATATCAAGTTTGCCCCCCCAGTCAATATTTTTCAAAAAGTTTGGTGTTGTTAGAAAGGTCTAATTTTGCATCATTTTGCACACCCATTTTTAAATTTTGCACACCTCCCTCTAACCCACACGAAGATTCTGAAAATATCAAGTTTGTCCCCACCACCGTCGATATTTTTCAAAAAACTTTGTGTCATTCGAAAGGTCTATTTTGCGCAATTTTGCACACCCTTCAGTACCCCACAAGAGCGTTCTCAAAAAAGTTTGCCCCCCCCCCGTTAATATTTTTCAAAAAAATTTATGTCATTCGAGAAGCCTAATTTTGCACAACTATTTTCAAATTTTGCACACTTCCCATGCCGTTTTCTTTTTGTGGCATTTACGGTTAAACTTGGTCCTAAAATTTCCCAGAAGTATAAGCAAACGAAGGAGATCTCGATTGTGTAATATCTTTGAATATTGTTTAAATTTACAGATAATTGTTTATGTTTACAGTTGTATATAATGAAAAGTCAATGTGAACGCCTCTATTTAAAATACATAACATTACGTAACGCCTGGTTCTCACCTATGCGTGCTCACCCTGACTCTAAAAATGCATCACGTGATCAGCCATGCATTTGCCGATTTTTTAAAAGTGTCGCGTGATGCGTTTTTAGTGTCAGGGTAAGCACGCATAGGTGGCAACTAGGCGTAACGCTTATAGGGGTTATGTAGGGGTGAGCGGAGTTTCGCGGTTCCATTACGTAACGCAATTTTAAAATTATTATTGTGAAATAAAACAACTTTTTGGATTTTTCGAGTGAAAGAGAAAAATCTCTGGCAGCAAAACGTTACGTTATTTTAGACTGGAGTAGTCCCAAACGTTACAAAGCATTATATAGGGGGTCGCGGGTTGGGGTCAAAATTGGGAAAAATAAGGGTTACGTAATAAGTGCACTACCTCTCAGTTTACGCAATTACTTTGTGGTTGGCTGTAAATATAACCTAACTTTTTTGTTACTTCTTATTTTTTTTAGTCGATGATACGTACCTCATCAATCAATTTTCCAAAAATATTACGAAAAAAATAAAATATCGATAACCACAAAGTAATTCCTCCGGAAATTCCGAACTCTGTTATGGAACTGCGCAGTCGCAGAAGTAACAATAATAATAAGGAAAGAGACAAAAACACTGACCTTAAGAATGGAACTTTAACTTTCTACCTATTGGTGTCATCCCATTTGCAGCAGGCGTTGTTTCCGTCTTTGGGTTGAGAATTGAGTCAAATTTACATGACGTACTTTTTGAATTCGATTTCATTTTTTTTTTCGATCTATAAAAGGAATAATTTTTTTCTTATTGGCCATTTTAAGTGCATGAAATATAAAAACAAAATGTCTAAAATGTTCATGTGTAGAAATAAATAAACGACTTCTTCTAATTATAATTATTGACGGACGGAATTTTTTGATGTAAACCTAGTTAATGACACACCAAGACGCCAAACGCGTGATGTGAACTGCAAAATCAAGGCGGGCGTCATCACCGTAGCCGCTGTCCGCAAATAGCAAGGTGTCATCCCACCATTATCCAGATGAAAATATTTGGACGCACCCATGAAATCGGAGGCGCGTTCGACCTCGGGTGCAACTTGCCCCAAAATGGGTAAGTGCAGCTCTCTAGAAATTTGATAAGCCTTTGGTATTCTTGACATGTAAAAGAGAAAGATAGAAATGCGGCGTTATAGGCATTCTTAGTCATTTTCGGTAAGATGTGTCTGAGCTTCATAGAAAGTGACAGTTTCCTCGTTCATTCCCCAAATGCAACTACCTAAGTTTTTGGGTGTTCTGTGCCAAATTTTGACGTTTCTTTGACCTTGGGCATCTTGTCTTTACACTTTGAAGTGTGTATTTGTGGAAGAAATGAATTTAATGCACGAGGCTGGGAATAACTAATTTTTTTATTATTTCACCAGAAGCACGAAACCGTCTGGGTGTGAAAAAAATTCAGTTTTTTTATAAGTTAACTATACAGCTTAAAAAAGTGTCGCCTCGATATGCGCCACTGTAACTCAAAAACTCCTGCACCGATCATAACGAAATTACACAACGATTACGTGTATTGACGCGCGGAGCCCTATTGTTTTTGAACTTTCCTCCATTTCTCCCTTCGGAACTACCCCCAAAAATCTTAAGACATATACTAAGACGTATCTCTATCTTGTCGGCCAATTAACCAAGTACACTTTTAAATTTATGGCGAATGCATGACATGTCCAGCTGATCGAAATGACACGTTTTTGTTGATAGAGCAACGTCTTGGTGAAAACTACGTAACGTCACGTCTTCTTTCGTATTATCCTGACACGTATTGCAGGACAGGGTAACTATTCTTCAGTTTCGAGAGAACACTCCTATAGGAACGATCACATCAGTGATTTGGACCAATAGGATAGTTTGACTGCTTGCACTAGCCATCCGATATCAGTCGAGCACCGCCGGACATTACCGGGCTACCGCATATCAAGAGAACTCTCCTACAACTTACATCTGCTGGTTATGGGGAAGAGAGCGGGTTCTCTGCGCGGGCGCCGTGGAGCTTTTCAGCTTATCAAACGTTTCGTAACCGCATTGGAGCTTGCCTATTGGTTGAAATAAAGGATGTGATCGTTCCTACACGAAAGTTTCTCTCGAAACTGAAGAATAGGTATCCAGGCGTACTTTGATCAGCTGGAGCTGTCTCGCATTCCCCATATATTTAAAACTGCACATGGTTGATTGGTCCACCCGATAGAGATACGTCTTAGGATAGTGTTAACTTTGATAATTGGCTTTAAGTGTCTAATAAAATAAAAATGTTAATTTTAAGTTCCATAAAAGTCTTTGTCACGCAAGTTAGTCGAAAGTAAGTAAATCGTAATTGCGTGTTTTTGCACTTCTAATAATAACCTAGATAGATAAAATAAACACTTTCTTTTAAAAAAAAACGACGCTTTGTTTTCTTTCAGATCTTTCTACTTTCCCGCACGCATATTTTACTTCAATAATAAACCAAAATAAAAGTTACAGCTCAAAAAAATGGGATAAAAACATACCTATACTTACGGGACCATGGAGTGAATAGGGGTACGCTCTAATTCAATCCACGGTTCCGTAAGCTTGTTTTTATACAACCTACACTTTTTTAACCTATATAGTTAACTTATAAAAAAAAAACAGATTTTTTTTCACGCCCAGACGGTTTCGTGCTTCTGGCGAAATAATAAAAAAAAATAGTTATTCCCAGCCTCGTCCAATAAATTCATTTCTTCCACAAATACACACTGCAAAGTGTAAAGACAAGATGCCCAAGGTCGAAGAAACGTCAAAATTTGGTGCAGAACACCCAAAAATTTAGGTAGGTCCATTTGGGGAGTGAAGGACGAGGAAACTGTGACTTTCTATGAAGCTCAGACACATCTTACCGAAAATGACTAAGAACGCCTATAACGCCGCAATTCTATCTTTCTCTTTTACATATCAAGAATACCAAAGGCTTATCAAATTTCTAGAGGGCTGCACTTAGCCATTTTGGAGCAAGTTGCACCCGAGGTCGAACGCGCCTCCGATTTCATGTGTGCGTCCGAAAATTTTCATCTGGATAAGGGTGGGATGACACCTTGCTATTTGCGGACAGCGGCTACGGTGATGACGCCCGCCTTGATTTTGCATTTCACACCACGCGTTTGGCGTGTGTCATTAACTAGGTTTACATCAAAAAATTCCGTCCGTCAATAATTATAATTAGAAGAAGTCGTTTATTTATTTCTACACATGAACATTTTGTTTTTATATTTCATGCACTTAAAATGGCGAATAAGAAAAAAGTTATTATTCCTTTTGTAGATCGAAAAAAAAAAATCAAATCGAATTCAAAAAATATGTCATGTAAATTTGACTCAATTCTCAACCCAAAGACGAAAACAACGCCTGCTGCAAATGGGATGACACCAATAGGTAGAAAGTTAAAGTTCCATTCACACTTAAGGTTTTTTGGTCAGTGTTTTTGTCTCTTTCCTTATTATTATTATTGTTACTTCTGCGACTGCGCTTTGTAACGTTTGGGACTACTCCAGTATAAAATAACGTAACGTTTTGCTGCCAGAGATTTTTCTTTTTCACTCGAAAAATCCAAAAATTTGTTTTATTTCACAATAATAATTTTAAAATTGCGTTACGTAACGGAATCGCGAAACTCCGCTCCCCCTACATAACCCCTAAAAGCGTTACGCCTAGTTGCCACCTATGCGTGCTCACCCTGACACTAAAAACGCATCACGAGACACTTTTAAAAAATCGGCAAATGCATGGCTGATTCCGTGATGCATTTTTAGAGTCAGGGTGAGCACGCATAGGTGAAAACCAGGCGTTCCGTAATGGTATGTATTTTAAATAGAGGCGTTCACATTGACTTTCCTGCCGAAATGGAACGCCACCATTTAAAATACACGTTGCAAACTGCGGAAACTTCAGCCGAAGTCATTCTGAATCATGAACACAAATAAAACTAGGCATTGCTAAGCGACATTTCAATATATTACATAAAAGGCCTTTGCGCGTGGTAGGTGTAGGTCCTCTTTATGGCACGTACAACCTCCCGCCTCCCGCGGATACCTGTCCCGAATTCAGATATAGGTGCATATACCTACCTACTAGTTTCTGGAGCTGTTTTCTTTTTGTAGCGGTTACGGTTAACCTTGGTCCTAAAATTTCCCAGAAGTATAAGCAAAATAAGGAGACCTCGATTGTGTAATATCTTCAAATATTGTTTAAATTTACATATAATTGCTTATGCTTACATATATGTGTCTATAATCAAAAGTTTTGAATTTTTATGAATTTCCGGATTATACTTTCACATGCTATGACATCATCTAACAAATGGACGTAGATAGCACATCCTGTGAAGATCAATCGAAAATAGGCTGGTTCCGATTCTCAAGGCATCGAACATGACAGGATGCGCTGTCTACATCGATTTTTTCTGTTCATATCAGCTAATACATGACGTCATTGCATTTTTGATATGAAAATTTAAGTATAATCCGGAAATTCATAAAAATTAAAAACTTTTGATTATATACAAATGTAAACATAAACAATTATCTGTAAATTTAAACAATATTCAAAGATATTACATAATCGAGGTCTCCTTCGTTTGCTTATACTTCTGGGAAATTTTGGGACCAAGTTTAACCGTAAACGCCACAAAAAGAAAACGGCAAGGGAAGTGTGCGAAATTTGAAAATAGTTGTGCAAAATTAGGCTTCTCGAAGGACATAAATTTTTTGAAAAATATTAACTGGGGGCGGGCAAACTTTTTTGAGAACGCTCTTATGGGGTACAGAAGGATGTGCAAAATTGCGCAAAATAGACCTTTCGAACGACACAAAATTTTTTGAAAAATATCGACGTTGGTGGGGGCAAACTTGATATTTTCAGAATCTTCGTGTGGGTTAGAGGGAGGTGTGCAAAATTTTAAAATGGGTCTGCAAAATGATGCAAAATTAGACCTTTCTAGTGACTCCAAAATTTTTAAAAAATATTGACTGGGGGGCAAACTTGATATTTTCAGAACCCTCGTGTAGGTTACAGGTAGATCTGCAAAATTTTAAAATGGGTGTGCAAAATAAGACCTCTCTAACGACACCCAATTTTTTGATAAATATTGACTGGGGGGGGTCATACTTGATATTTTCAGAACCCTTGTGTGGGTTACAGGGAGGTGTGCAAAATTTTAAAATGGGTGTGCAAAATTGTGCAAAATAAGACCTTTCTAACGACACCAAAATTTTTGAAAAATATTGACTGGGGGGGGGGGCAAACTTGATATTTTCAGAACCCTCGTGTGGGTTACAGGGAGGTGTGCAAAATTTTAAAATGGGTGTGCAAAATTGTGCAAAATAAGACCTTTCTAACGACACCAAAATTTTTGAAAAATATTGACTGGGGGGGGGGGCAAACTTGATATTTTCAGAACCCTCGTGTGGGTTACAGGAAGGTGTGCAAAATTTTAAAATGGGTGTGCAAAATTGTGCAATATAAGACCTTTTAAATGAGGTCATAATTTTTGAAAAATATTGACTGGGGGGACAACGTCAACTTTGCCCCCCCCCACAGAAAACGGGCAGTAGTTTCTCGTAGGAAGGTGTGCAAAATTTGATTTGTGGTGTGCAAAATTGTGCAAAATGTGTGCAAAATTTTGGCAAAAAATTTTTGAGAAAATTGATCTGGGGGGGGGGGCAAATTTAACTGAGCCGATGTTATGCCTACGCGAATACGTGACTTTTTTTTAATTAGATGAGCCAATATAGTGAAATTTTTCTGAGCTCTGCAGAATCAAATTTTAGTCTGTCAGGATTTCTTGAACCTAGAAAATAGTTGATGTGTTGACTTAGACTTTAGTGATTGTGAAAATACTTGGATTGTTTTTGAATTTAAATATTTGTTATTTATTTTGGATAAGAAAACTTTCTTTAAAATAAATCTCCCTTTCTAAAAAAAGAAAATGTTAAAACCAAAAGATCAAAAGATCTTGGGTGGAAAAAAAATTAAAAATCAAACTTGAATGAGTATCCCACAAGGAACACACAAAGGACCAAAGCGAAAAGACAAATGATCAAATGATGTTTCGCCCTGGACAACCAGTATGAGCTCATCAGTGGTCATCATTCAACGCCATCTTTTTTTCGACCCAAGATCTTTTGATCTTTTGTTTTTAGATACTTTTCGGTTGAAGTAACTGATTCGAAGGTTTTTTAAACTTCTTTTTGTTAAAAGAAAATTTTATTGAAAATTATTTTGAAACCTTTATTAAAACTTATGGAAAATTATTTTGAAAATATTTTAAATGTTTTATTTTACAACTTTTAAAATAAAGAATAAAAATATTTTAGACACTTTAAGGATTGAAAGTGCACGTTTAATCACTCATTTTAGGGATAAAAGGGGCACATTTAATCTCTCAGGGATTAAAAATAATTTTAATCCCGGGGGATTTAAAGTAAATTTTTCCAAATTAAACAATAATTTTATTGAAATTTTATTTATTTTGTAAAATGTATGAACGAAAAAAATAATTAGCATATGCATTACTTAAATCTAGTTCTTATTATGATATATATTTACATTTACATTCACTTGGGTGCAATTTGCAAGGCTTACGAAGGGTGGACAGTTGGAGACAACATTTTTAGTTATAGGCGTTTCATCCGTAAAATTCTCTGCATGCTGTTCAGCGCACCATTTTCGGTAATCACGAAACTGTTTCTTATAAACCTCGCGTGATTTTTGTGGAAGAAGGCTAGCGATGGCCTCTTCCGCGGCCTCTTCAATGTTCATTTTTTTAAAAAATGCTTTACGATTTTTCTGGACTCACCGTTTGGTGACATCGTTTGATAAAAACTGACTGACAACTATCAGTAATACGAGCTGTCAATCTTGAAACTAGAGTACCGTTAAGTGGTCTACTGTTAGTTTTGTGATTTTTTGTTTTTAATTTCTCGCATTCTAAAGTGCATAAAATAGTATATAAACCTCGAGACTAAAGTGTATTTTAAACCTTTCGCCGCGGAATTACAAGAGGCACTTTAGTCCCTAGGTTTATAATCCTCTAAATGCACCGTAGGCACTTAATCGCGATTGGCTATCTAATCAATTATTTTTCTCTCTTGATCCCACATAAATGAACAAAGCATTAAAAATCATTTAAGGAAAATTATTATGAAAAAGAATGACAATATCTAAAAAGTTATTTTAAAAGTTACTTTTATTTAAAAAAATGTTTTTTTTTCTTCTTCTTTTAAAATAAAATTATTTAAACAAACTCACTTTCTCATGTTTGCACTTTTTGTGGAAAGAAGATATTTTTCCAATTAATAAAAACTTTTAAAATATTTTTTTTCTTTTCGATTCTTCACAAAAGAACAAAAAATAATTACATAGTTACTTAAAAATAGCTATAGCTATTTTCACAGGAAAACCTACAAAACTGAATTATAAAAACTAAAATCTGACTTAGCCTAAACAATCCAACATTAAATGCAAACCATTCACATAAACGCAAACAGAATAGTACAACTGCCGTATAACTTAAGCCACCGCCCAAGAAAAAGTTACTTTATTCTCCCATACAAAGAATTTAAAAAAGCATAAAAAAATCGCCTCTAAGCAGGACATGAAAGATGGATGCCAAACAGGGTTCCCACTCTTCCCTGTCAGTAAATTCGCCTTAATTTATCCTGTTATCTACTCCCGTTTCAGTGGGCTTCTATTGTTTATGGCAGCCATTTTGACAATTAACTCGTGTAATAACTGTAAACATTCTCAAAAATGGCGGTTGCATATGACGAAGGGGGTAGTAAATCGGTCGATGGCTCGTCTATAAATCGGAGGTATACAGGGAAAAATAGAACATATAGGGAATGCTGATCCCAACCGACCAATTTGAAAAATTAGGGGTATCGATGCGATTGACAGTTTCATAGCTAAAACGGCGCCGCGGTTGGGAAAACGGCACTTTTTCTATCCTTTGACAAAAGGGGTTGACAACGGCTTTTCAAAATTGTTGTTTTCATGCCATTAATTCTTACATTTTTTTTAAATTTTGAGTAATTTACGCTAGCCAGTGAGTTTAGAATTAAAAAATAAAGACAATATATTAGAATAGGGCAGTCTCAATGCTTAGCTAATTTACGTCAACCAAAATCAGTATGGCGTGAGACCTTCTGTGCTTTTTTACAAGATTTTCTAATAAACCTAGTGATTATTATAATGAATTAAGTGCGTCAGGACCCTCTAGTGGCCTCGCGATACCTCAAAAAAATTGCAGTGATTAATAATGTTCACAAGTCCACCCTCAAAATACTTGACGGTATTTAAACTTTTAAAAGCTTTCATCGCCTGGTTGGTGTAAATTAAAGTTGTTAGCACATAGTTTTATACCTATATATAATATATGTCAATACAATGTCCATGTTGGAAACTGGGGAAAACTCGAAAGGGTCAAAACAAACCAGTGTCTTTTAGGGTAAAGGCATCTACATTATTAATCACTGCAATTTTTTTGAGGTATCGCGAGGCCACTGGAGGGTCCTGACGCACCTAATTCATTATAATAATCACTAGGTTTATTAGAAAATCTTGTAAAAAAGCACAGAAGGTCTCATGCCATACTCAAGTGGTTGCAGAACACGTATTTTTGGAGATTACGCCTTAGTTATGGCCAAGGTGAGCAATCTTCACTCGAATTTTTTCTCTTTATTTATACTGAGAAGTTTGGCTTAAGGGTGCAGTTCAGCCAAATAAAAAGTAGGGCTTAATTGATCCAACACCGTTCTTAAGTAAAAAGCCAGTTAACTCATTTTCGTTTTAGTATTATTTGGCCTATGATTGGTGCCATATTGACGCCAAAATGACAGAAAATCCATGTTTTACTTGTCAATTTGGTTATAAAAATGGCAGCCACAGTAGGCTTAAGGGCACTGAGTTGGTAGGAGTTAACTGGCTTTTTAGTTGAGAACTGTGTTGATTGATCATACAAAAAAAATTATGTCAAATGGCTGGCTATTTTCATTTTTCTCTATGAAGATTATTTGTTATTAAAATATGAGCATGTTTGTGCCAGGTGAATTGCACGCCTGCATTTATGACATTTTGAGAATTTGACCACTTGGTACATCTTTTTTTGTTGACAATGCCTCACAGAAAAACATTTGGCTCTGTCACTATAAATCTATGGCAGATCTATGGTATTTAGGTTAACATTTTCTAAAGATCTACAGAGACATTCAACAAAAAATTTAAAACTGACATAAATGAAGTGTGCATTGCACATGGTGCAAATTAGAGGCCCTGTATACGATTTTTGACAGTTATTGTTTTACCAGAGGTGAGCAACTGGATTTGACAGTTGTTAGGGAAATTTTTGAAATTGTGTGTTGGCAATGATAGTTGGTAACCCTGACAATAAATAACTTTGTCAGATTTTTGATTAAGAAACGTCAGGTTTAAAAATGTAATTTTGCTATATCAAGAACTGTAAAAATAAGTGCCTCGATGAATTTGTATTGTTCTGTTGCTCAACTGAGAAAAAAACTCAGGAAAAGCTGGAAAATTAATAAAAATAGCCGAATTTGCGAGGTAAGTGAGCTACAAGCAGTAGTAACAAACATACACATTTACCATGTACTTCGTTAATAAATAACACATTAAGTTTCCATGTTTTATTGTAAGAAAAAGAGTAACCAAAATATAGATCGTAGGAGTCTATATTTTACCTATTATTTACATTTTTAATATCTACCGTGTGTATTCACTGTTTGTTTTTGTTTTTTTTTTGTCAAAGCTTGGCATATTTTACTAACCAAAATAAAATCAATCTTTCAAAAACTGTCTGGGGAAATTATAAAAAGAGACAACAAAACATCAGTCCATTTCGTAAAATCCCTTTTACATGCAAATATGAAAAAAACTAGAAAGAGAGGTCAATATGAGTTGCCCACCTCTGGTAAAACAACAACTGTCAAATGTGTAGAGGGCCTCTAGTACAAACGTGCTCATATTTTAAAAACAAAGCTTCCTAGAGAAAAATGAAAATAGCCATTTAATGTAATTTTTTTTGTGTGATCAATTAAGCCATACTTGTCATTTTGCTGAACTACACCTTTAAGTTGGGAAGAGTTTTCGATTTGCATTCGGCAAAAGTTCAAGTTGTGTTGTGTTTATCTTTTGCCAACTCAACTTGGTAGTTGGTCAACAAAAAAAAATGCTAAAGTTGGTGAAAGATAAACATGTGAGTTATGCCCAACTTTTGCCGATCAAACTTTTGTCAAATGCTAATTGCAAACTTTTTCCAACTTAAGCCGAACTTCTCAGTATAAACCACACTTTAATAACATTAATTTGTTCATGACATTTTATTTTATTTTACTTACTCCTATCCCTAAAAGTCCTTTCTGTTTCTCTTTTTTTGGCCTTATTTTTATTTTTTTATTGTTAGTACCAATATTTAATTTTTATTTTTTTATGTGAATTATTTTGTCAACTTGTATTTTTTGTAATTTTATTTTTTTTTAGTAACTGAAATCTCTCTACCTTGTTTCATGCTGATCCTGCTTTGGAATTGAGCTTGTACAGTCAGGGAGTTATTAATTTAGCGCTTTAGTTGGAATGCACCTAGTGTTTTGACAGTTTCTCTACACAAAAACTGTTAACTAGGTGCAGCCAAATTAAAATGGTAAATTAAAAATTCCCTAACTGTACATCCCAGGCAGTGTTACAATAATAAAATAAATAAACCATGCTGTAATTACTGCAGAGATTACAAATTCAATCAGATTTTCCTTTGTTTTCACAGTTTAGTATCCTTATAATTGATAGGTTTGTCAAAGGGATTATTAAAATCAATTTTACACTGACCTACTTTTTGGCATTTGTTTAATAAATGTTTTTTCTTTCTTTCAGGTCAAACATTTGCAGAGAATGAATCTTCCAGCTCTAAGATCAACATAGTAATAATTAAGTTTTTTAAACAAATTCAAACCAATAAGTTATTTATTATAATAAAACAACTGATGCAACCCTAGACTTAATCATGATTTGACTTTAATTTTTTTGGACTACCTACTTTGATTGTTTGTTTTATCTGTATGTGTGTACCTTTTTATTTGCAAATGAAAATAAGTAAAAGGTTTTGTAAAATTATTTAAATTTTTTTATGTACATTTTATTTTTAAACATGTTTGTTGGTACTCTTGGATTTTAGGTTCTAAATAAAAAAAAACTGTTAAAAATATCTTGTATTTATTTTCAAAATCCTATATTTACTAAAAAACTGCAAAATGGAACACTAACTAGGTATATTAATAAAAAAACTGGAGCAACTGAATTAAACTAAAAAAAAGTTAGTTACAATGGGACAACTGGGGGACATAAATTAATTAATTAATGCACAGCATACTGTAACAATTTCATCTAGCAGTGCTTCTTCACCTTTTGATGCAAGGATGGTTACAGGTAAGGCAGGAGTTTTGTAAGGTAAGTGGTATGATGTACGCGGTAAGATGCAAGGAAAATAATGCAAGGAAAATAAACAGTAGCAAATACATGCTGCTGTTCATAGTATTCTGTATGCTAAGCCATGAATAGCATGCATGCAATCTATCTTGCATCCTACCGCATACCTCATACTGCTTACCTTATGGAACTCTGAATCCACCTGACCCTGACAAATTCTGTATATTTGCCTGATTAAATTTATAATTCTTTCAAAATGTATGCAGACATAGGGTGAAATTGGGACTTACCTATAGTAAAAGCTAGAATTTTTACTGTATCATTAAATAATTGCACAAACTCTTGAATTAAGTGGGATAATCTGTGAAAAATAGCTTGCCAACTTGCCAAAAGTTTTTACAGAAAATTTTTGGGGGTTGTCAGAAGTACATCCCTTCCATCCTAACCTAACCTAAAAAAAAATCGAGCGCAGGCAGATTTGCATTTTTGATGAACCCTGGAAATATAATATAAAAGAATTTTTCAAAAAACACAAAAATAGCGAATTATTTAAAGTGACCAGTGCAGAAAATGAATTTTACATACCTGTGACAAAAAGTTTTGACCATATTCTCAAAAAGTTTAACTTTTTTTTTGTTAAATCCTCCCTTTTTAATGCCTGAATCCATTTCTCACATCTTCTTGTAGATTAGGTATTATTTATGTTCAGGAATTTAAGCTACAAATTAACCTTTAGGATACCTCATCTGTTCTTACTTTTTGTGGAATTTTTGTACAATCTGCTAAACAGAACAACTCTAGAAGTTGAAATAAGTAGTATTAATATTCTGTTCTTTGGAGAAAATACTTACTTTTTGTGGAATTTTTATACAATCCGCGAAGCAGGACAACTCTAGACGTTGAAATAAAACAATGTATTGGATATTTTAAAGAAAAGACTCAAAAAAGGCCAAGAAATTCTAACTTTAAAAAGTAAACAAATAAAGGAAAAAGTAAACCAAAAAGTAGGGTTATACGTCAAGTCGGACCGGAGATCAAATTTACCCAGGGAATATAAATTTACCTAACCGCGGCAACCCTCAACGGCTCGTTCAAAATTTGCCACTTTTTCTTTGGTGTTAACCGTTCCCTATATGTTCTATTTTCCCTGGAGGTATCGTACAACACCGTTCTCCCTACTGCGATATTAATTCTATAGTGGCCCTATTTATTTTGCCCTTTTTTTCTCTTATCATCTTTGCTGGGCGTTCGTTTCATAATTTTCGTTTAATCCGATCATTCCGATTTAACTGGTTCGTCAAATTAACATGTCAGTGTCGCAAATTGATTCCTCGAAATATAACGTCACACAAAATCATAACAAAGTTTATGTTCTTAAGATAAGTTTAACACTTTATATAGTGCTTAAGTTTGAAGACAAAAAATTAGGAAAAAATATCCGCGATGGACGTTTCCACAAGCACTGAAACACCAAGACGTGGAAGGCCTGTACTTGTTGTAAAAGAAACCATAACCTGGGGCCTCCAGTTTAAATTTCTGTTTACTATAACTGTTTTACTTTCATGTGCTGTTACGTCCATTTTAATCAAGCATAAACACTCGGAATGTCTTCGTTGTAGGTAAGATGCACAGCGCTTAATAGCGTTTACACAGGTCGCAGAATTTTTTTCGAAAACACGTTGTTCGAAAACATTAGTTCGAAAAATATTGGTTCGAATGGTATTTAGTTCGAAATACATTGGATCGAACGGTAATTAATTCGAAATATATTCTTTAGATATAGAATAATTAAACTTATTAAACCTAACCCATCACACAAAAAATTTAATAGAAGGATTTTTCCCAAATTTTCTGGTGAGTGGGTTAGGTTTAATAAGATAACTGTTTCAGTGAAATAAAAAGTCACAAAAATGTTATTTTATTAAATCTAACTTGCCTCAAGAGGAAAATTGAGCAAACCCAGCAAAAAACAAAAAAAACCCACTTCACAAAAAAATAAAGCGAACCGGTGATAACCCATCTAATTACCACTAGAACTAATTACCATTCAAACCAATGTCTTTCAAACCAATTAACTTTCGAGCCAATGTATTTCGAAGAAATTACCGTTCGAACCAATGTATTTCGAACTAATTACCGTTCGAAAGAACGTATTTTGAACTAATGCCGTTCGATCTAATTTTTCGAACAAAATTCCGCGACCCAGATTATACTATCCATAACTTTGTAACAAGGCGCAACCACCTTAAATTTCGGATCCGACATATACATAGATGTCGTATAAAAATTAGTATTTAACATCCCACAGTATAATTTTGGCTAGTGGTAGGCCCAATCCTGGACTATTAAGCCCGCAAACTTTGAGGTCATAGTTACGATTTGGGGAAATAGTTTTTGGCAACACTGCACGCATGTCGGTAATTACCATGAAACGCCAATAAATCCGCCGACCTGGATCAAAGACCGGAACAGTACTGCGATCTATATTACAAACGCTTAGAAAGCAAGATTTATTGATCATTGATTTCCTTGGCCGGGGTGCCCAGGGTATTAGAAAAATGGGAACTTAGTTTTTCTTTTTGCTCAAGCAGTGAAACATAAAAAGAAAAAATGTAATCCAGAGGAAATTATTGAAAATTATTGAAAATTCTCCAATTTTTTTTAAAAATCGAGAGAGCTTTCTTTTATCGAAAAAAAAATATTAAAAATTTTGAAAAATCCTTGAGATATATGGTTTGTGAAAACGGGGGGTGTGGGTTTAGATATTTGTTAAAAAATTGAAAATGAACAACAGTGCAAAATTTTAGATAATTCTGATATTTAATTTTCTCTGGGCACCCTGACAAAGTTATGGAAAAAACCATGACCTTAAATATTTTTATATATTCTTCACACACGCACATGTCGGACGTACGTCCGTCAGTCGACAGAGCCCTCGAATTCGAGATGATGTCAGTATTTTTGGTCGTGGCAAAACCCATCTCCGGGAAGTACGAAAAGTAAAAAATGTATGCGCAATTATAATAGCGGCAGTAGTAGTGATAATGTGCATATGAATTTTCACTAGTAATACCTCGTGTGGTATTCGGTAAGAAAATTCCACACCAAATTGTGTTTTAAAATTAAATAATTAAAATTTATTTTTCGATTTCCAACAACGTCAATTTTTGTCTTCATCAAATACCAGCAAAACATAGAAGGTTTCGTTGACTTGTGTGAAAACCTAACCTAAAAATTATTTTAGTTTTAAAGCTGTCAAGTGGAACGACGTAAAAAAATGTTTTGGTCAAGAAGGCAAAGAAAATATTTCCCAGGGGATTAAGCAGTTGACACCCGCGTATGATTTCGACAGAGCAGATATACCTGTGGAAGAACTGGCGCTTATTCCTAATGACTATTAGGTTCAACATGCGAAAAAAAAAATCCGAAGACTACAAGGAGAGTGTTATCAAAGTTTTATGGAACTCCACAGCCAAGCAGTTGCAGGAATATTTTTTCGAAAGGTATAATCGCAAATTTAATCCATTCTCTGACATAGAATTTGTGAACGCAAGAGCTGCAAAAAATGCTAAGCTTCGGAAGCCACAAATGGATCCAACCAAGAGAAAGGCAAGTTCACCCGCTCTATCAGCAGACGAGTTGAGAAAGATTATTGAGCTTTGGGACGAAAACACTCCGGAAGCCTTGTAAAGAAAGTTCTTTTACATTGCTGCTCATGAATTGGCCCGGAGAATGTCTTTGAGGGGACCAACAGGCCGCATTGAGTATAAACCGGTTTTCTCCAAGATCACCCAAGGCAGTTCAAAAAAAATGGCTGACAGTAAGTGGTTAGTACCGAATGCATTCAATGAAGAAGTATTCCTAGTTAGACTCTTCAAAAAACTAACAAGCAAGCGAGGCCATCTCATCAAAACGAACCGTTTATTTTTAAATACAAATCCAAACTGTACAAGAACAGCCCGGCTGGACAAAATACAATGTCTTCCTGGTTCAAATCGGCGGCATCATTGATTGGAATTGATGTCAACAAGATTAAGATAACAAATAATTCTGCAAGGGCCACCGCTGTTTCAACTTTAGCCAAAATCGGAATTGGAGAACAGCAATTTTAATTAAAATAACAGGCATGGTCAATAGGATATAATTGACGCAATGAGGTCGGCTTCAACAAACCTGCCATAGTTTATCATAATTGCGTTTTTCATATAAACAATAATTATAATAATCAAAATATATATTATATATTTAAATAAAAAACTGAAAGCCCTTTTTTTTTGTTATTTTTTAACTGCTAGAAACTCTATTTGATTTTCAAATACCTAGGTTCATGAACAAATTTAGATTGGGTCTACTTGTTGTAGTTTAGGCAGTTGTAAGTGGTGGAAAATAAAAATTTTATTAGTTCTATAGAAACAGACATGAACAGATTCAGTTTGTTTTGTCACCAATTGATTCTTAACCTATAAAATTCATCCGTTACCATGGTGATCTGTCAAAAATACACGTTTTGATTGGTTAAAAATTACAGGTGCGGAATTTTCAAATTAAATTTAAACTACACAATGCTCGTATTACATACTGATAGATTCATACGTCGCACTCAGAGCGAGCGGCGTGGCGCGTTCTTGGTGAATCATCGGTATTATTCCTGTCAGTTTATTTGCAATTTACCGATTTGAGGATACTACATCGGACTTTCGTCGAGCAATGAATATTATTTTTCATGTGCATGGCGAATGATCGATGATGGAAGCCGATAGTTGATCGGCTTAATTGCCGATGCCGACCTAACACCGACATTTCCGATGTGGGTCAGATTATTTACCGAATTCCTGTGTTTGGGTTAGAACAAAAATTAAACATAACTAAAAATTACACTGCAAAACATATTGCTTATTAACAATCATTCCCTAAAGCTTTGGCAAATCGGTATGTTGTAAAATTTGACAAAAGTGGGAGTAGCGGACCTAAGCCAGTTAAAAATAATGAGAAAATAAGGGTAGCGTAAATGTTGTGAAGGAGGCGCTGGCCGAGTGAAACAACACGTGAGTGTAAGAAATTTACTTTCTATCGAGTTTTGTACGCTATTCTTCCTACGAACGCTGATGTGTGGAAAAGTACTTGGCAACAAATGTGCGGAAAAGTATGGTGACAGTTGACAGTTAACTTCATCGTATACTAAAATATTGTTCTCTTTTGAGTTTCATATTTTGTTACAGTGACAATTAATATTGTTTGGTAAGATTTTTATTTAAATTTTATTAAAAAACTAAAATTAGTGATTTTGTTTAGTTGAGTTCGGTTGTTTTCATGTTTTTAATAAGAAGCATGAAGGAAGAAGACTCCGAGGTTGATCAGATGTACGACGAGGACTCGGGATATCAAAGCGGACAAAACCTTGAAAAGTCCATCTGTATTACGCATGCAGTCGTTCGTATAATAAATAAGCACTAGATACGAAATATTACATTACACACCTAGGGACTAAAGTGGTATTTTAAATACCGAGACAAAGAGTTTATAGCCCAACCAACGGAGTAGGTAATTCGATACTTTACCCAGGCAGGGGCGTGGCCTAATTCGTGACGTCATAGCGAAAATTTAAATTGGTAAAATTTGCAAATTAAAGATGTTAAAAATGTGAAATGTTTTTGGTTATTGTGAAGAGCATTTATAAATTAAAAAAAATTATGGCTGAATAGTAGTAGGTACGGATCAGAGATGGCGCAGATGCGCTATAGCGTTTTCTGGTAAATTGCAAATTTAAATTGGAAAACTTTGCAAATTGAAGATTTTAAAATGTAAAAAGCTTAAAGTTAAAAGCCTTTTTGGTCATGGTCCAAAGCGTTTGTAAATTAAAAATTGCAAAGAAAAATTTACCACCACTTCTTCAGCGTTACGTCGTAGTGGCTGTTAGTACGGACGAGAGATGGCACTGGTGCGTTATAGTGGTCGCTGGTACGAACCAGAGATGGCGCTGGTGTGAAAACGATATTCATGTAATTTTTAAAAATCGGAAATTTAAAGTATAAAAATTTGGAAATTGAAGATTTTAAAATAATAAAAAAATTTAAAATTATATATCTTTTCGGTCATGGTGCAAAGCGTTTGTAAATTAATAAATTGATGGTTGAGCAGTAAATTTTTAAAATTTGGACATGTGAAAATTGAAATTTATCATTGAATTTTTAAAAATAGGAAATTTGAAATACGGATAAGAGATGGCGCGAATCGTTTGTATAGTAAAAACGATCATCATTGAATTTTGAAAATTGCAAATTTAAATTGAAAAAAAATTGCGAATTGAAGACTTAAAAATGTGAAAAATTTAAAGTTAAATCTTTATGGTCACGCTGCAAAGCGTTTGTATGGTAAATATTGATAGCTGGGCCCTGATTTTTTTATATATATTGGACATTTAAAAATATGAAAATCAAAATTTATCGTAGTTTCCTTTTCATAGATTTCAAATTGAAATAGGCGGTGACAAAGCAAAATGCTGTTTGTGTGTGGATATTGGATATTTAAAAATGTAAAATTTAAATTTGGTGCGATGCGTTATTTCCACAGTAAAACATTTTCACAGGGCATCAAAATTTTAACATGTAAACTTTATTTATTATTATTTTATGAAATAAAAACTGTTTAAGCCTTGCGATTAATGTACGCTGCCCTTATACAGCTATTAACGTAAGTTTTAAAACGAAGATATCTATCGAATATTACTCTTAAATTACGCGCTGAGTTGGAGGGTTCCATCACGTCACCGTTTACATTGATTGAAAATTGTTGATTAACTTTTGCTCTGTTTTTTCTGGTTCCAAATAAAAGTAAGTTAGTTTTTTTTGCATTAAGTCCATGATAATTTGACTATTTTACAAGTCTTAAAAATATCACTATTTATCTTTGTTATCGCCAGCCTAGAATCATTAGGTGAGAAGAAATATCTAAGCTGAGGCATTCTGTGTGTGTAAATGATAAACAAAAGTGGTCCAAGGATAGGAAAAGATACCGTTTTCTAACTTTGCACATTGAAACCTGTGGGAAAGATAGTCTTTAAACAATGTGAGAAGTGTTTCTCCAAAACTAATCGATTTTAATATAGCCCACATGAGAGAATGACTTATAGTGTCGAATGCCTTTGAGTAATCTATTAGGACAAGAGCTGTAACCTTGGTGTTATTAGCTTCCCGAATGATATCAGTCAAGTCCAACAGAGCCGTGTCACAGCCGTGATTAGGTCTAAAACCGCTTTAAGAAATAGGTAAAATATCATGTTTATTTACGTGATGACGAACTTGACGATCAAGAACGCGTACGAGTACTTTTGACAGCGTACATAGGATGCTTATCGGTCAAAGATCCCTAATTTCTTAAGGGTTGTTAACTTTTGGCAGAGGTCTAACTAACGCCTGTTTCCAGAGTCTAGGAAAGACGCCTTTAGTGAGACAAGTATTAATAATATCGGTGATATGTGCAAGAATTCGTGGAAAACAGTGCAATAACATTTTATTATTAATATTGTCAACTCCTTGAGCATTAGACCTGAGAACGTATACAATTTTATGTACGTCATTTACGCCAACGTCCTGGAAATTAAAGTGATCTTTCTGAGATTGTGAAATCAAGTAAGAGTCTAATACATTCTGTTTAATAGGTGCTGGTGCAAAAGACGTTATGTAATAATCAGTTATATTGTTCAACTTTTTTTTGCCTATATTGAATTTTTGTAGGGTTTTTCATGTTTGTTTTATTCCTCCTGTGCGGATTTGATATTCGAAATATGTCCGCTTTTTATTACGAGTAGCCAAAGTAGCAAAATTGCACAAGGACTTAAAGTTTTCTTTATCCACTAAATTTTTTGTGCTCTTCCACTTTGTTTTAGATTTATTAAGTAGCTTTAAGATTAGTTTTATCAAATAGGTTTAAAATCTGTCTATTTAAGAGGGCTACTTTTTTGTTGAGTCAGCAGTCATAAATATTATCAAAGGGTATTGTATTTAGATCAGCAATGGAACTATCAGAATTAAAATTTCTAAAATCTCTTATTAATTTGAATTGCGGAGTTGCTAATTTTCTAGAATGATTTAGTACGTAATATGTTAAATCATGGTCAGTATTGGTTTTAAGATGTATTCAAAATATACGTAACCTAAAACAAACAGCACTTCCATTTGCTTTTTAATATTTTTAAATTTTAAATATTTGACGGAACACTGTTCCCGAAATTCTTTATACGTGTATCGCTCGCAGGCGCAACAGTAAAGGATACGCGTGCAATCGTTTGGTTGATGTTGATGAAGTTTTTTTGCAAATCTAAACTGAATTAAACAACCACCACAAAAATATAATTTGTGATCATTAGAAGAAATTTGTTCAGATACTAAAGCCGAAAAATTTTTTATCCAACAATAATGACTTTTTTGACAATTATCACAAACGTGGTTCTTTATTTTTTAACTGATCTTGTAAAACTAATAATAAATAAAGAGATAACTTGCAACAGTTAGAAACAGAATAAAAAAATATATAAAGTTTAAAATAAAGTTGTCCCCCCTTTTCAATTATAAATATTAGGTAACTATAATCCTAACTAATTTAATTATTAAGATCATAATAATACAAATTAGGAAATGTAGGACAATAAAACTTTAGCACTATAAAAAATTTGTATGGTACGAGGATAGTATATAAACAGAACTATAAGTGGGAAAAATAGGAAAACAGCAAACCTTTTAAACTAGACTATATAACTGAAAAGTCCAAAATTTTAGGTTTTATCTGGTTAATATAGTAATTTACCTAACTAGTGCGGAAAGTGCCACGTTTCCGCACACGATTGCAAGTAATTAAGTGCGGAAAAGTCACTTTACGCGCGAGTTAGGTACAATATTTTTTCTAATCGCTTGACTTAGGTATTAAATTAACTCAGTAAAAGGAAGGAACACAAAAAAGAAAATTTTTTAAAATATAGCAATATATTAATTTTTTTACTTTTGGTTAATTGCGGAAAAGTACCATAAAGTTAACTTTTCCGCACGCAAAACAGTGCGGAAAAGTGAATTTTCCGCACGCTAGTAGAAAAAAATGTTTTTTTCTTATATTCATTGTTTTACACAAAAAACAAACATATAAATACAAGTAGGAAAATAGCAAAATTTATTAAACTTGACTAGATAACTGAAAAAAATATTAAGTTTTGGTTAAGCCACTGTATAAAAGAATTTAATATTAAGATGTTGTTAAGCGAACAAAAATTTTAGGATTTTAACTAGTTTATCATTTATGGGTATTATCATTATGTTAAAACTTAAAACTTCTCTCGAAGAACATGGTACGATGACGAGGCGTTTGGATTAGATTTTTTAAACGATTACTTAAAAAGTAATATCTAGTTCCAAATTAATTTTTTTTGTACAAGTAACTTGGCTTATGATTATTAATTATTTTATAAAAGTGACATAGTGAATGTAGTTTTATCCGCTGTTTCATGTTTATCCATTTTGCGTCCTTTATTTTATGTGAAATTTTCTCATACTTCGTGATTCCAATAGGTTAATATGAAAATGCTTTTTTTTGAGTAATGGTATGGATGGTACTTTTATTATTTGCAAAAAGTTTGCCCATGCACATTAATAGATATATCATTTCGCTTCACAAACTTTGATATGCCATGTAATTTAAATGGAAACTCCATACACCGAAGAAAAGTCTGGGTAAGATGAAATTGATTTAGGATTCTGTTGAGCTGGCCGCAATGCGGATACTATTGCCCAAGCAAAGTACGCTTGATCTTCATTATTGACGTTTATGACAACATGGTAATTCTCTATGGGTTTTGATAGTTTGAAGTATGAGAAGCCTCCAAAATTTGTTGATGTTAACCTCCACATATAAAATTTATTGCAAGGCCCATCCATAAAAAGAGAAATTAAATATAAGTAATCGTAGGCTAAAAAAGCTATTCAGATTAACATTATTTATGAATATTAAAATTATTAATACCTACCAGAATTACGTTCTTTAAACTCTGAAGTTTAGTTCATCAATTTATCGACAAAATCATCATGGATCTGATATAGGCACTATGTGATTTTGTGTGTTAAAATACTTTTCTTCACATTTCTCATTTTTGAGCATCACAATTAGAGCAAATCATTTCAGAATAATTTGAATTATATGGTGTTTTTCTAGTAATCTCTGCAACAATTGCACACTTTGATTTTAACATCTATGAAAAATTGCTTATAGTTTGTACCTATTGACTGAATCCTGTCATTGACAATCTTCTTTCCAAAAGTACTTCATATTAAATTGACCCCTAATAGCACAATGCATTTGTGCGGTGTTGTTGTATTCAACAAAGTGCTGCTATTAAACGTTTTTGTACATATACGTTACATGTCGGACTCAACTTTTTGCACATCTTGCTCACAAACATGATGCTGTTGACGGAAAACTCTTTGTAATCGTAGGCGACTGTGTCCACTGTTTTTCACATTTTGTTTAAATTTTAGTCTTTTAGCTGGAGGTGCGTCGACAGTTGTAACCGGTAATTTCTTACATGCCGTACGTTGATGCCTCTTAAGATTATGGACACGAGTAATTTTTTTCCCATAAAACTCACACAAATTCATTTTCGTATAGTGCACTAAGTAAACGGGAAATTAGAGACCAATACTCTCCCATCAAATGTAAAAGAAGAGAAGGATAAAGTCACGCCTCCGATATACAAACACTGAATTAGTGCGAGTTATCCTCGCTTAGCCAAAAAAAAGGAGGTAAAGATATAGAGGAGATAGAGAGGGGTAGACGGAGGTTAGAGAGGGGGTGCAGAAGTAGAGTGGATAAAAAGGGGAGGGGGCAAAGGAGTAGAAAGACAAAGTTCAAAGGATAAGGTTTAAGGGTCAAGGGCCAAGGTTCAAAGGTTCAGGATTGAGGGGAGGGGATGGGGGAGAGAGGGAGTGTGTTACCACGCCCAACCTCATTTACTCCTATTTGAAAATGCCCCTTCTAGTATATTGTTAACTAACATTGTACAGTATTTTTAATTTGTTTTCACACGACTGCGTGATATTTTGAGTGTCTTTACTGATAGACAATTCACCGTCTACGTACGAAATTTTTAAGAGCTTTGTTTAAATAGTCGTACCTATGTAATTAAAATCTTACTTCTTCAGGTCGAATACTACGTCAGGAACAATGGCTACAACTACTTCAGGAAGAACCGCTATAACCACACCAGGAACTATCGCCGGTAAGAAACTTTTATTAAAATCGGTTTATTAGTCCAGCGAGCAAGGGTCAAAAAAAGTTAAATTACCAAAAATAAGATCATTCCAACGGGAAACTCGGGAACCACCCTCTCCAAAACATGCGAAGTTTCTAATTAAATCCAAATAAAATTGGTATTATTGAAATAACTTTAAATGTTAATTAACCGTAAAAAATACGGTAATAGTAATTTTGGACACTTAAGCCTTCGGTTTTACAATATTTACTACAAAGCAGAAAAAATGCGATAGTATTTCTTGCAGGAGTTGTCTTCTGATATATTTAATTTTGATTAATGCATTTCTTTACAGAATGGATATCCATTTTCCATATTCAACAGCAATCCATTCCTGTTTGAATTTTCAGAATATTGGCGCACTTTGCAATCGTTTGATTCCCGCTTGCTTCGACATGCTTCGTTTGGTTGTTTAGCTTACCATTTCCGCATTGCGGGATTTGCTCACTTGTGCTAGAACGTTTCACAGCAAAGATCAGTTATCAAAAACTTTTAACGCCTCTTCTGAAAGATTGTAAAATTTCATTCATACCATTCTGTTTTTTTTGTGTGATTTTTCGCCAAATTATGAGTTTTTCTGATGATGTCACGTAAGTTACACGTGTACTGGAGTAAGATTTTCCATTTTCTAATGACCACTTTCCTCTTTATAGATCTATTTCTGGTCGATTGGTTTCTGTTTTTGTCGCGACTGTTTTGCGCCGCTGCAATGTTAAATATTTTCCGATGGAGATCTATAAAGAAAAGTCACTGTAAATTCACCTCCCTCCGTTGCTTGAGAAATCTTTCTGGCTTAGGATCCAGACCTTCCAAATTTTTTGAAGATTCCGAAGTTTCCGAGTTTTGCACCACTAACAAACTTCATGATTTTCCTGACTTTTTTGTTACTACTTTCCAGCCCCTTTTGACGCAATTTCCAATGTCCAACATGGCTGTGCTTGAAGGAATGAAAGAAATCAACCTTCATCTATTTCACTTAGTATGGCTCACAACATTAAGCTCGATTTTCCCCCCAAAATGCACCAGAAAAGTTAGACATACTGTTCATGGGTAAAAGACGATTTTGTGCACCATCAATATGAGTGTAAAAATGTTGCATTTTTTAACCACTTCAACTTAGTATGAGGCAATAAATTAAACTCTATTTTTTGCACCCCTAAAATGCACTATTAAAAAGATCCGTTTTCGGGGTTTTTGCTATTTTGTGCATCATCAAAATAGATCCCAAAATTAAGCATTTTTGAATGGCTTCAACTTAGTCTGACTCAAAAAATTCGATTTTGTTAACTATCAAGATCGGTGTCAAAGGCTAATATTTTTTTACCTCTTGAACTTGATACGAGTCGAGAACTTAAACTCGATTCTAAGTCAAAACATTTAATTCAATATTTTTTAAAGACACCATTTGTGGGGGAAGGGCGATTTTGCGCACAATCAAAATTATGTATTTTTAAACCTATTTAACTTAATATGGGTCAAAAAATTAAAGTCGTTTTTTTTCACCCCCGAAACCTACCCTAGAATTAAAAATGCCGTCTTTGGGAGAAAGGTGATTTTGTGTACTATCAATATGGGTGTAACAATCTAGCATTTTTTGGTACGAGTGAAAAAGTTAAACTCGATTTTTTTCACCCCTAAAATGAACCCTGCATTATCAAGATGACAAAATTTTAAATTTTTTAACACTTTAAACTTGGTTTGAGCCAAAAGCTAAACTTGATTTCTTTCACCCCTAAAATGTACCATTAAAATTAATAATACCGCTCCTGCGGGAAATAAATACCAACCGTTTCTGAAGGGAAGGCGAAAATTTATCATATTTACATCTCTTTAACTTCGTCTAAGTCAAAAAATTGAAGTCAATATTTTTCATCCATAAAATTACGCATTTAAGTATGTGTAGAAAAATTAAACTCGATTTTTTTTACTCCCAAAATGCACCCTAAAATTAAAAATATCATTTCTCCGGGAAAAAAACTGATTGTGGGGGTGGGCGATTTTGTGCGATTTTGTCCACCACCCTAGCCTTTTAAACTTGGTATGAGTCAACAAAAAAATAAAAAAACCTTTGTACGGGAAAAAAGCTGATTATGGATGGTGTGCACCATTAAGATGGTTCTCAGAATTTAGCATTTTTCACTCTCTTTATTATATTATCAGTCAAAAAATTGCTTTTTTCACCCCCAAAACGCACCCTAAATGTTAAATATGCCGTCTCAGGAGACAGAGCGATTTTCCGCACAATCAAGATTGAAATCAAAATCATGTATTTTTCCATCTATTTAAATAAGTATGGGTGAAAAAATTGAACTCGATTTTTTTCTTCTCCAAAACTCACCCTAAATGTTAAATATGCCGTTTCAGGGGAAAGGGCGATTTTCTGCACAATCAAAATGGACATCAAAATCATGCATTTTTCGATCTATCTATCTATAATTTTTTGATATAATTTATATCATTGCTCTTTGATTAACCCTTGATTTGATCTTCAGGTTAAGAAATCTTGATGAAAATGCTAAAATCGAATATGCAAGAAATTGTTCAAACTGGCATCATTTTTTCTTGGATTTTTTCAATTTTTCTGGTAGAAGGAGTAGTTTAAGCTACACTATCGATATTTACTTATTGAAAGAGAATTAAATTTTCAATATTTTTCCCATATGTCACTTTTGACAGTCTGTAACCGTTTAGGAGTTATCCAAAAAAACGCTTTTTTGGAGTTTTTTGGAGGTTAGAAATGATAGTTTCCGAGGGGGTAGGCATGGGGACTTTTAGTATGTTAAACGGTGAGCCTTCCTAAGCTTGTTAATGAAAAAGTTTAGGGTCTAATTTTTTCCTCTATTTTTCATATATAGCTTAGCCTAATAAAATAAAACAATATCCGCTAATTTGCTGTTTAATACTCAGCACCAACGTGACGTTACATTCAAAACTGTTTACTTTCTATGGTACCATACGGAGATAAGAGCGGGGCGGGCAACGCACTTGCTTGCTTGATGCTCATTTTTTTGTTAGTTATTTGGTTGATAAACCTCAATGTACAGTCGAAGGCGAAGTTTTAGCAAATTTTTCGTTATTTTTTTTGGGAAAACTTATGAACAAATTTAAGCGAAATAAATCGTCATTTTAAGCACCGACCAGTATTAGAAATCACGTCTTTTATTTTTATAAGTAAGTTATGGAAGACCCTATATATTTTTACATGTACTCTTTTCTCAAAGTAACACATTAATTACTAAAAGCAACCCATTCCTTTTTATTAGTGAATAACAAAGGGTTCACTAAAATCGGTAAAGTAGTTATTTTAGTTTTTGTTAATCAAAACTTGTTTTAGCGCCTCTAGGTAAAAGAAATTTTTTATTGAGTTTTTAAGGTAAAGGACCCATGAGCTCAGTCCCGATTGAGCAGCTGAAAGTTTGTAACGAAAATATATTACAAATTAAGATGCGCGACCAACGGGGGCCGAGTTTCTTTGTTATAAAAATTTTTATTGCCTATAAATCTTTTTGTAGACATTGACTATTTTATATTTTAATATCCTTGGTTGTTTGATATCAGGTAAAGATATTTGAACACTCTTGCTTTTGCAGTTTCATATAATGATTTGGATGATTAATAGTAGGGAGGGCTAAAATTCGCTGAGGGATTAAACGACACTTTAGTCCCGAGGTTTATATACTATTTTATGCACTTTAGGAAAAGATCTTTGTTAAAATTAAGTTATTTCTACGACAAATGGTTCGTCAACTACAAGAAAGGGTGACAAGAATGAAATCTTGGACAAGAGCTAGTGCTGTTTGGCTTGACTTGCCATAAATTTAATTATAATTTTCCAGAGATAAGTTTTTTTAATCCCTGAGGGATTAAATTTACTTCTAATCCCTAAGCTGAGGGATTAAATTTATTTTTAATCCCTTAAGGATTAAATTTTCTTTGAATACCTTAGGGATTAAAAGTGTCACTTTAATCCCTAAAAGAGGGATTAAAAGTACCTATTTAATCCCTGAAGTGCATAGAATATTTTTCAAAATTCCTTATAGCTCAGTAAAGTAAAAATTTATTTTTAAATTTTCATATACAATACAATACAATACAATAAATCTTTATTTTCCGTAGATTACTTTACAAATAATATGGAACACGTCAAAAAATAAAAAATCCTAAAGAGGTAACAAAATTAAAACAAATCGACTAAAATAATATTAAATAATTTTTTTTTTTAAATTCTTACAGTCTCAATTATCCGAAATAGTATCGTCAATAACTCAAGCTAAAAATTATAAACTAAAAACTACCTGAAAAATATTCCTGCATATCATAAAAAGCCTTATGTCTCAAAAAAGCCTTTAAATCATTTTTAAACTTATATCTTTTCTCAATCTCCTGTCTCCTGTATTCTCTTTGGCAGTTTCATGAAAACCCTAATTCCTACTGTTAAGGGCAGATTGTTACCTAATTTGGTTTTATGAAAGGGCACCCTATATTGGTTTTTTTGCCTTGTATTTATATTATGTATATTAATATTACGAATTAGGGTTGATTTTTTTGAAAAAACAAAATTACACAATTCATACAAATAGAGACAGCACAAAGTTAAAATTTTGATCTTTTTAAAACTATCACGACATGTTTGCATAGGAGGCAGTCCTAGCATGCATCTTATTATTCTTTTCTGCTTAATAAAAACTTCCTCCCAATTTGTTGATCCACCCCAAAAAATAATGCCATATCTCAAACGTGATTCAACCTGACCATGATATATTACTTTAAGTTTGTTGATATTTAAGACAGTTTTAAGATTTTTAAATAAAAAATATGAGGATCCTAAACTGGTATTTACCTTAGCACAGTGATTTTTCCAATCCAGATTTTCATCCAAATGGACACCCAAAAATTTTACAGTTTCTTTATTTTCCAGTACAGTATCCTTAACTAAGATAGATAGATCCAAATTTCTTCTATTCTGGAGAAAATGAAACCTTAAATAGTGAGTTTTGTCTAGATTTATAAACAACGAGCTCCTGTCGAACCAGTCCGTAATACCAGACATCGCCAAGTTGCATTTATACTCTACAATTTGTTCTACTTTGTCACTTACCGTGACTGTGGAATCATCACAAAAAGACACCAGTTGAGTATTTCCCGTAGCTAAATTAATATCTTCCATGTATAAAATAAACAATATTGGCCCCAATACAGATCCTTGTGGGACTCCAGAGGTGACTTCAAGTTTTGTCGACACCACTTCTTTTTTAATTTGGGAAGAAAAATCGATTAACGACACATATTGCTTTCTCGGCCTTAAAAATGTTTTAACAAAGTTTAATGGACATTCTTTTATTCCAAAACGTTCTAGTTTATTAATTAATAGGACATGATCAACGCAATCAAACGCCTTACTCAAGTCACAGAAAATCCCTGCTGGACATTCTCCTTTTTCCATGCAAGTTGTTATGTTTTCTATGAGACTATTAATTGCATCAATCGTAGAAACACCATTCCTGTACCCAAACTGGTTCGAAGAAACTATCTGATGCTTCTCTAGATACGGTTCCAGTCTATATAGAAAACTATACTCAAATACTTTGGAAAACACCGATGTAAGAGACACTGGTCGATAATTATCAGGATTGGCTGAATCACTTTTTTTGAACACTGGTATTATTTTATTTAATTTTAACCTTTCTGGAAACTCTCCCAAATCAAAAGATTTGTTTACCAAACATGTCAGTGGAGAAATAATTAAATCCAAACATTTAACTACCAAATAGCTTGGAACATCATCAAATCCACAAGAAAATTTCGATTTAAGCCTTTTTTTTAGTAAATATAATAACTCAATTTCGGTGAAACTCGTTAGGGAAAAAACGTCATTAACAAGTTTTGTTGCATTTTTTTCGTCCGTTCGTAATGTGTGTGGTGTATTTTTTTGTCTATCTGTCTGTCTGTTGATCTTATTTATGATTTGCAAAGGAGCTTCGTTAAAGAATGAGTTAAGATGATTTCCAACTAACTGAGGATTTTCCTCCGTTTCTTCTTTTATTTTTATTTTTAAATTACTTTTACCAGTTTCAATTTTGCCGTTCATTTCTTTAACAATGGACCACACAGTTTTGTTTGTATTTTTTGATTTTGCAATTTTTTGCTCAAAATAACCTTTTTTTGTATTTTTGATGAGATTCATATGCCGTTTTTTTTTTGTTTATAATTTTCTTTTAATACAGGATATTGTTGAGACATTTGGTACCACTCTTTAACTCTTTTACTTGATTCTTTTATGTTTCCATTTACCCAAGTTTTCTTTTTTTTGTTATAAAATGTTTTCTTTGTAAAATGCTTATTAAAATACCATTGAAAAGTATTATGAAACCTATCATAAGCTAGGTTTAAGTTTGATTCCAAAAAAAGAGATTCCCAAGTTTCTTTTGAAATGTCGTCCTTAAAATTTTTTATGTTTTGAAAGCTAAAATCTCTCCTTTGAGTCACAATGTCAAAATTTTGTTTAATGTAAGAAGTTTTATCACAGAATATAATTGAATTGTGGTCAGAAATACAATTTTCTAAAACGTTACTAATACCATTGTTATTTACATAAATATGATCTAACATATACTTATCTCTAGTTGGTTTGGTTACACAATTTCTTAATCTAAAAGACAGAACCGTACTTTCTAAAATTTTGTAGTTATTAATATCTCTAATTGGATCGCAATTAAAATCTCCACTAAGAATTATTTTCGTATTTTGCTTGTACACCTTATCTAGAACTAAATTGAGACGGTCACAAAACACTTTAAAATTTCTACAAGCTGGTGATCTGTAGACCACTATTACAGTTGTTTTTATTTCACAATCGATTGATATTCCGCACACCTCGAATTCTTTTTCTACACAATAATTGCGTAATTCAATACTTTTAAAGGTACAACCTTTCTTGCACCATATTGCAAGGCCACCATGTTGATATTCTTTTCTACTAAACTGCGTCGTCAAATTAAAATTTTTAAAATAAACAAAATCATTTTCACTCTCAAACCAGGTCTCAGTGAAACATAAAAATTGAAGGGTAGTATTTTCTAGGTATTCGGACTGAATATAGTCAGCTTTTAATTGATTTAGTCCCTGACAGTTGAGATAAAGTAAACGTTGTGCTTTCAACTTAGTTTCCTGAGTCACGAAAAAACTTTTTTGGACTTTCACTACTCACTACATTTACAGAACTTACATTACTTTCCTGACAAACTACATTTACATGAGCTACATTATTTACAATTAAATTACTGATAACATTTATTTGACTAGATGTATTACTAAAAATATGCTTAGAGTTCTTGTTGCTTTCATTCAATAGATTTACCTCTTCTCCTATTGTTTCGTTTAACCCCATCTCATTACTAACCATTGCCGCGGATTCAGTTTCATTATTAAGGTCAGTAAGTTTATTATTTTCACTATATACCATATCTATCAGACAAGTTTGTATCGGCACAAGGGTAAGTTTGTTTCCTTTTGCTGAGCTAAATCTTATGTAGTCTGCCATTAAACTACTTAAAATATTTCTTCCAAGTCTATAATATCCGTTTTTTAGTTTCTCATTTGCCAATAGTCTAATGGATACATTTTGTTTCCCTGTTTCTTCGCATATTTGGCTGTAAAATTTCGTGTACATTTTTTTGCTAAAGAAATACCTAGGATTGTATGTAATGTAGCATACTAAATTGGTATATTTGCTAAGAGATAAAATTTCTCGAAGCCAGTTGGGCATAGTAGAGTAAAGTTAAAAAAATATTTTTTTAAAAACTTTGTAGTCCAGTAAAGCTAGAAAAATATTGTTTTTATTTTTTTTTTTAATTCAATGGCCATTAATAGACTAGTGTAAATCATTTTTTAAACTATTTTTAAATAGATTTCTTTTCGCTTTTTTGATTTTGATTTTTAGGCGTGTTTTGCTTAAAGATAAGCGAGTTTGAAAAAAATTTTAAAACTTTTTTGTAAACTTTTAGTAAGACGCTTGTGTTTAATTAATTTTATGCACAACTGGGCGTTAAAATGCGTTTTACCGCCCGCGTTTTAGAGCGATAAGTGGCACTTTAACGCCCTAAAGCTCACTTAACGCCCGCGGGCATTAAAGTGATTTTACTAAAATTTGATAGTAATTTTGCTTTTTCGGTTTGGCTTGCATTTTGTTCGCTCAAAACAAAGATATTTTATTTTTTCAATTTTTATTTCAATAACAACAATAAACAAATTATATAGTTATAGGTACAAATCAATCCAACTTAAAATCAAAGATGCAGATGGTCACTTTCTCGAAGTGCATGTCAACGTTGTTGTTAAAACTAATAATGGTCTTCGGGGAAGACGGCTTGTTTTGTTTCGCCTTTTCGCTGAAATACGCCAGTAAAGTGTCTTCTTTTAGGTTTAGGTATCCACTTTCAGCAATATTCTCCTCTGAACACCACCAAAAACAGTCCTTATATAACTTTTCGCAAAGTTTTCTGGGTTTCGCGGGCAAAAGGTCCTTCTTTGCCTCTTCAGCGGCATCCAGGATTTCCCTGGGGAGACTTGGTGAACTCTGTTTCTCGATATCGAAGCTCAGCTTGTTTATTTCGTTGCTATGTGTTGCTAGGAGCATTATTCAATGTTTTTGTCAGATTGCTTGATTAAAAACTGACATGGAAAGATTGGCCGCCCGCTGTGTTGTCAAAATATTAGAGAGCTTTAGACCAACAATTTTTTTTTATGGAATAATTCATGAAGTCTTTTTTCTCCTAAGAAACACGGTTGGGCATAAAATGTTGTATGTATCTCGTTCTCAAATTCTGTTTAACCTCAGCGTATAAAAACCCTCGCCTATCGGCTCGGGTCTTTATTTTCACGCCACAGGCGCTGTCTTTAAGACCTAGATACATAAATAACTATTAAAAACTATTTACCATGGACTTTCCAACGACATTGCCTTATGAATTAAGCGGAGAAAATTCGAAACATATCTTATAGAAAACAAACGGAAGATGGCTGTGGCACCGTAAATCTAACGAAAAAACAAGAGTTTTTTGTACTTCAGTGCAAAATGGACCTTCTTGGGTTTCGATTGCCCACACAGAGGGTGGGACCTAGGACGACGCCCGAACCAAAACAACCGAAAGTGCCGTACTGCACGATTTAAAAAACAAACGAAAGATGGCTGTGGCACCGTAAATCTAACGAAAAAACAAGAGTTTTTTGTACTTCAGTGCAAAATGAACTTCTTTGATTTCGATTGCTTACGCAGAGGGTGGAATCTAGGACGACCGTTTCGTCCTTATTAGGGACTCGTCAGCTAGGTGTACCACAACAATAGAGAACCTCGGTCACGCCTATGTGCCAAAGATCACGACTCAAGCGGAGAGAATATCTGTAAAGTACCGACCATGGCGCCTTCTGTGTGAATCTCCGACAACCAAGAATATAGAGACTCACAATATGATTTTGAAAACGAAAAGAAAATTATTAAGAAACCTTAACACAGTTTGAAACCATAATTACTGAATTTGAGATATCGATCCCGTTTAATTTATATTTTCAATCGAATTTGTAAAGTTTAGATAATCGATGAAGACGTGGCTATTACTAATTTTAGGCAAGACGCTTACGCAAAATATTTAGAGTTAGACGCTGACCTTATTGAAAAGCAGAACTTTTTGAACAAAACGATAATAACCCTAACCAAAAAGTAAATCAAACTGTTCTTCCAGCTCCTCCGCTATTGTTACCCTTGTTTTTACTCAAGTCAAGCCCAGTGTACCAGTGGAATTTTTAATAAAGTAGCGAACGCGACTATCATATTGTTTTATGCCGTTCTTTGAAAAAGTTAAAGATTATTGTAAGTCCCGGCGTATTCCCAAATTAGAATTATTTGAAAGTGCAGGTGAATTATTTGATGAGGATGCTAGTAAGTGGTATAGGTGTGTTGTGAATAAATTTACTGATTGGAAATATTTGGTAAAAGTTTTAAAGAAATATTTATTGCCTAAACATTTGCATTATTTAATTGCTGATAATATATGTAAAATCACTAAAGTTTTAATTGTTCCTTCTTTATCACATGGTTTTGTTCTAGAAGGCGATTTTTTGTTAAAATTGATTTTGAAGTTAGTTCGTGGGCAATTAGTAGTTTGGTTAATAATTTTGTTTTCTCTGTTTCATCTAAAGAAAAAGATTCTACTTATAACAATCATTTTTTCAGAATTTTTGACACATGCATTGACAAATGTCAAAAAAAATACACGAGCGTTTTTCTTTTTTGATAAGCTTTTTAACAAGGTGCTACAAGCGGGGTCTTCTCATTTGAAAAGAAAAGTTCTATTTGAACAGACTCCTTTCTGAGGGTTCGTTCACAAAAGTTTTATGCCGAAAATTTTGATTGCTAAAAATACTAGCTGACGTGTTTTTGATTTTCCTAAAAAACGAATTTCCATCTCGCTAGGGGCAATGTTCCATTTGAAGCCCAAAACAACGATTTCTTGAGGATTTTGACACATATATTGACAAATGTCAAAAAAAGTTACACGAGCCTTTTTCTTTTTCGATAAGCTTTCCAACAAAGTGCTACAAGCGGGGTCTTATTTGAAAAAAAAAAAGTTGTATGTGAATAGATCCCTGTCTGAGGGTCTGTTCACAAAAATTTTTTGCCGGAAATTTTAGATGGTCAAAATCTTAGTTGACTTGTTTTTGGATTTTTTTAAAAAACAATTTTTTAACCCGCTACGGCTAATATTCAGCTAAAAACGAATCTGATTTTTTATGGACTTTCTGCCCATGGTAAAAACCAATTTTGGGGCCCCCAACTGGAGGCCCAGGGCCTACTAATTATTTTTTTTTTTAATGAGAACAAGAACAAGATGGGCCTCAAAATTTAGCATTCTTCACTGTACTTAACATAGTCTACGTCAAAAAACTGAACTCGATTTTTTTCAACCCTAAAATGCACCATTAAAATAAAAAATACCGTTTCTGAAGAAACTGCAATTTTGTGCGCTATTTTATTTAGCATTTTTCAACCTATTTGACTTCGTGGATAAATGGAACTCGATATTTTTTACCTCCAAAACGGACTCTAAATGTTAAGAATGCCGTTTTTTGCTATTTTGTGCACAATAAACATTGACATACCAATTATCCATTTTTTATCTTATTTAACTTAGTATGCGTCAAAAAAATAAGCGCGATTTTTTTCATTCCTAATACACACCCTAAAATTAAAAAAAACCGTTTCTGAAAGGAGGGCCATTTTGTTCATCATCAAGACTGGTATCAAAATTATGCATTTTTCAACCTATTTAACTTCGTATGGATTAAAGAATTAAACTCAATTTTGTTCACCCCTAAACTGTACTATTAAAATTAAAAATTCCGTTTCTGCGGGAAAAAATACCATTTCTGGGAATAAGGCGATTTTTGCACCATCAAGGTGGGTGTCAAAATTATATTTATATATATATAGATGTATATATTTTAATACACCCCAAAATATAAAGACACCGTTTCTGGTGGGGGGGAGGGCGATATAATATTTAGCATTTTTCAACCTGCTAGTATGGGTAGAAAAATTAAACTCGATTTTTTCACCACCAAAAAGCACCTTAAAAAAGTGCCTTTTCTGGAAGAAAGGCGATTGTATGCACCCTCAATATAGGCATTTTTTAAGCTCTTAAAATAAAATACTTACCTGCCTAAAATACACCATCAATACTGTAAATACCATCTCCGTGAGAAAAATTCCGTTTGTAGGGTGTGTGCGATATTGTGCACCATTAAGATAGATCTTAAAATGAAGCATTTCTTAATCTTTTAAACCTACCCTACCCTTTAAACTTAGCCTAAACTCGATTTTTTTTAAGCTTTAAAATGTACCATTAAAATTAAAAATACCGTTTCTGCGGATAAAAAATTGATTCTGGGGGATGGCGATTTTATGTACCATCAACATTAATATTAAAATTTTGCATTTTTCAACCCATTTCGCTTATTAAACTCGACTTTTTCGCCCCCAAAACGCACCCTACAAATAAAAATACCGTTTCTGGCAGGAAGGCGATTTTGTAAATCTACATAGTCTTGGACAAAAAATTAAACTCGATTTTTTTCACCCCTCAAAGGCAGCCTTAAATTTAAAAAGTTGCCTGGCGGGAGGGCCATTTTGTGCACCAAGATTTGTATAAAAAATATTCATTTTTCAACCTATTCAGATAAGTATCGGTCACAACATTTGCATCCCCAACACACATCCTAAAAATAAAAAATACGGATTCTGAACGTTTCTTGGGGAAGGCGATTTTGTGCACCATCAAGATGAGTTCAGAATTTATCAGCTTTCAATCTCCTTAACATAATCTAGGTCAAAAAACTAAACTCGATTTTTGTCACCCCTAAGGGGTACCATTACATTTAAAAATGTCATTTCTGGGGAGGGGAGGGCAGAAACGGTATTTTAATTTTTTTAATTTAAATGGTGCATTTTAAAACAAAGTTATGATTGTTTTCTACAAACCAAAACTACACTTTTTAGCACTCGACGCGCGTTTCGCTAACAACGTTAGCGTCATCAGGAGATGATAAACAATAAATTAAATTAACCTAAACTCTATCTTGCATACTATCTTTTAGTGGGCGTAGATAAAACTAATAATTTGCGACTGGTCGCGCTTTATAATCCTATCTCCCCTCAACCAAAGAATAAAGTGTACTAGACGGAATAGGCCCCATTCTTTATTTAAACTATTTCCATACTTCCATATGCATTCAAAAGTCACTGGTACACTTTTTAGAAGTTTTAGGTTATCTAATGTGAATCTATGATTGTTTTCAAAAGCATGCTCGGTCACACTTGAATTTTCTGTTCTTCCGTATTTTAGGTGTGCTAAGTATTCTTTGAATCGTGTTTGAATAGAGCATCTCGTTAGGCCAACAGATTTTGTGTCACAATCCATGCAAATAATTTGGTAAATTCCACTTTTTGTAGAACTGTAGTTTTATCCTTTGGATTTCCTAGTAAACTTCTTATTGTGTTTCCGGATTGATATACTAATTTAATACCGGTGTTATTAAATACTTTTTGTAATCCTTTCGTATAATTAGGATTATAAAGTTCTTTTGAAAAGAATTTCTATTTATCAGCTTATTTATTAAGCCTTCGTCGTAACAGTTTTCGCCAGCCATATTACTAATCCTATTCTTTTCTGCTTCAAATCTTTCTTTGTTTAGGGGGACTAATCTATATGTTAAAAAGTGGAAACTTGCAAGCTTGACAATGACAAGAGTCATTTGGAATATACCTGTTGATGGCCCAACACCGTTCTCAACTAAAAAGCCAGTTAACTCATTTTCGTTTTAGTATCCTTGGGCCTATGTTCGGCGCCATATTGACACCAAATTGACAGAAAATCCATGTTTTACTTGTCAATTTGGTTATAAAAATGGCAACCACAATAGGCTAAAGGGCACTGAAGCGATAGGAGTTAACAGGCTTTTTAGTTGAGTTGAGGTGTTGGATGGCCGTTCCTTTTCTGTATAGGTCAAATTCTAATTTATTTTTATTTCTTATAACTAATGTGTCTAGAAATGGCAGTGTACCGTTGTTCTCTGTTTCATAAGTATATTTAATTGTGGAAAATTTGTTATTTATTTTTTCCATAAAATTTTCAGTTACTTTAGTGTTGAATACTGCAAACACATCGTCTACATAACTGAACCATACTCTGGGGAAATACTCAAACGAGTTTGAAAATTTATTTATAAAGGAAAAAGGTTTTTCTGTTCAAAATTTCCTTGAATTTATCAACAAAGTTAAAGATATTTCACTCCAAGAAGGTGAAATTTTAATCTCGTTTAATGTTAGTTCGTTGTTCTCTAGTGTGCCAATCCCCAATACCTTACAATACCTAAAAAAACTACTAAAGCCCTGTTCTCACTATATATATATAAATTTTCTGATAAGGTTAAAAAATTTTATTCATGGAAAAGTTGCATAGTGAGAACAGGATATAAGAAAAAATAATCTAGAAGGCAAACAGACATTAGAATACCTATCTTTAACAAAACTTAGCATGAATCAAAATTTCTTTCAATATAAAAATAACTACTACCAACAATTAGAAGGAACCACAATTGGTAATAGTTTATCACCTTTTATTGCAAACCTCTTTCTGAGCAAATTTGAATCAGATATAAGTAAAGAATTTGAGTATTTCCCCAGCCTAAATTTGTTATTTATTTTTTCCATAAAATTTTCAGTTACTTTAGTGTTGAATACTGCAAACACATCGTCTACGTAACTGAACCATACTCTGGGGAAATACTCAAACGAGTTTGAAAATTTACTTATAAAGGAAAAAGGTTTTTCTGTTCAAAATTTCCTTGAATTTATCAACAAAGTTAAAGATATTTCACTCCAAGAAGGTGAAATTTTATTTAATCTCGTTTAATGTTAGTTCGTTGTTCTCTAGTGTGCCAATCCCCAATACCTTACAATACCTAAAGGAACTACTAAAGCCCTGTTCTCACTATATATATATATATATATATATATATATATATATATAAATTTCCTGATAAGGTTAAAAAATTTTATTCATGGAAAAGTTGCATAGTGAGAACAGGGTATAAGAAAAAATAATCTAGAAGGCAAACAGACATTAGAATACCTATCTTTAACAAAACTTAGCATGAATCAAAATTTCTTTCAATATAAAAATAACTACTACCAACAATTAGAAGGAATCACAATGGGTAATAGTTTATCACCTTTTATTGCAAACCTCTTTCTGAGCAAATTTGAATCAGATATAAGTAAAGAATTTGAGTATTTCCCCAGCGTATGGTTCAGGTATGTAGACGATGTGTTTGCAGTATTCAACACTAAAGTAACTAGTGTTGAAAATTTTATGGAAAAAATAAATAACAAATTTACCACAATTAAATTTACTTATGAAAGAGTTAATAAATAAGCTGATAAACAGACATTCTTTTCAAAAGACCTCTCGGAATTCCACTTTTTTTAGACAAAAAGATACCTCCGACTCTAAATTTGTATCAATTCCTTATAATCCTAATTATACGAAATGATAACAAAAAGTATTTAATAACACAGGCCTTAAATTAGTATATCAATCCGGAAACATAGTAAGAAGTTTACTAGGAAATCTCAAGGATAAAGCGAAATTTCTAGAAAGAAAGTGGAATTTACGAAATTAGCTAGGATTGTGACACAAAGTATGTTGGCCAAACGAGACGCTCTAGTCAAAAACGATTCAAAGAACACTTAGCATACCTAAAATACAAAAGAACAGAAAAGTCAAGTGGGACCGAGCATGCTTTTGAAAACAATCATAGATTCACATTAGATAACCTAAAACTTCTAAAAAGTGTACCAAACAAAAGATTTTGAATGCATATGAAAGTATGGAAATCATTAAATCCAGAAATAGTTTAAATAAATATAGAGTCCCCATTTAGTACACTTTATTCTTTAGTTGAGGGGAGATAGGATTATAAAGCGTGACCAATCACAAATTATTAGTCTTATCTCCGCCCACTAAAAGATAGTATATAAGATAGAGTGTAAGTTAATTTAATTTATTTTTTATCGTCTCCTGATGATGCTAACGTTGTTATCGAAACGCGCGTCGAGTGCAAAAAAGTGTAGTTTTGGTTTGTGGAAAACAATCATAACTTTTTTATAGTGCAACCAAAGGTTCCGAATTCCCAATATAGGTGCATTTTAAAGCTGAAGAAAAATCAAGTTTAATTTTTAACATATACTAAGCTAAATAGGTTAAAAAATGAAAGATTTTGACATGTATTTTGATGGTGCACAAAATCGCCCTTCCGCCAGAAATGGGGTTTGTAATTTTCTGGTAAAATTTGACTTAGACTAACTTTAAGAGAATAAAAAATGCTTAAATTTTAAATGAAAAAAATCGATTTCATTTTTTTGACCTAGATTATGTTAAGGAGATTGAAAAATAATAAATTTTGAACTCATCTTGATGGCATACAAAATCGCCTTCCCCAGAAATGTTATTTTTGCCCGCAGAATCCGTATTTTTAATTTTTCGCGTGCGTTTTGGGGGTGCAAAAAATCGGGTTCAACTTTTTGACCGATACTCTTCTGAATATGGTGAAAAATGCTAAATTTTGATACCACTCTTAAAGGTGCACAAAATGGCTTTCTCGGCAGACATGGTGTTTTTAAATTTTAGGGTGCCTTTGAGGGGTGAAAAAAAAATAGTTTGATATGAATTTAAGTAAAGCACTGTTTCTATTTTGAGTTCGAGTCACCATTTTATCAAAAATGATGGATTGTACAGTGAAACTAAAGTTCATAAAAATTATACAAAAAATATATTGTGTATATATAAAATATCTATCACAATGGTTTCTTTGGTAAAGGGGTTGGTACCTTAAAGCTACAAGAAATGTATTAAATTTTAAAATAACGTTGGGGCATAAGAAAAGTTATTAACTCGGCATATCACACTAAAATTTATCACTGGTAGGGTAGGTAACTAGGGGTGCCTTCCTATTATCGGCCATCATACAAATTAATGAAAATTGGGTATCAATGGCAAGTATTCTGTGCTCAGGGGCCCTGGCACATAATATGGCCATTGATAGCAGTTAAACGGGAGTAATAAATTTACTTAATTTTATATCTGAAAAAAACACATTATGGAAAGTGACTACTTAGGTAATTTTTAAATTGTTGCGGGTTGTGTTGGTTGAAAAATTCAAATTTTGAGGATATAAACAAATTAATAGTAGATATAGAAAAAAATATTACTCAAAAATAGATTTTATGTTTAAGTTGCTTATCTGTCAGTATAGGACTATAACTGCCACCAACCATCTGCGTGGGAGGCTCCATAAGTGAGACAACAAAGCAGACGAGAATGCATCAGCCTGTTGTGGGTGTCTTAGCCCCCAAGGGTCAAGTGGGTGCACCAGGGTAATGTCGGAGACCCAGGTTGATGTGGGTGGCCCAAGGGTGATATGGGTGGCTCCAGTTGATCTGAGTGGCTCCCAGGTGATTCCTATGACAACCAACAAAAAAGACTATACCGAACTCCTACCCCAATTACCATCATTTAAAGAATAAATTTAAACTATCATATCTTAATAACTAAACAGGTGCATAACACTTAAGACTTACAAGAAAAATACACAAGGGTAATTATTTAACTTAAAAATTTGACAAAATCAATGAATAGCAAGCTTTCCCTCAAAAAAGGTAATGGTAACCGCGTAGATCCGGATTTCGCACGGTGCTAGGAATTAGGAGAAGAAAAGATGATGAAAAAATCTGACACAGGATTTATGTAAAAGACAACCATGTGTCAAATTGCAGAATAGGCAAAATTAAGCGTCTCTACGGAGAAAGATATAATTATCTTTACAGATATCCTAAGCTCTGGAGTTGATAAATTTAAGAAGGGTTTTAGTGAGGGTGAATAAATAACAAAATCAATGAATAGCGAGCTTTTCCTCAAAAATTTTTTTACCATTACCTTTTTTGAGGGAAAGCTCGCTATTCCTTGATTTTGTTCTTTATTCACTCTCACTAAATCCCTTTTTAAATTTAAAAATTTGAGTCACAACTTGGGAAAATTACAAATATTACCTCAATTAAATGAGGGAATCCCAGTCCGCCATTATGGCTTGCAGCTGCCGGTTCTTGGACAGCATGGTTCTTTCGTCTACGACAAGGAAACAAAAAATAGTACAATTGTCCAGGGATAAAAAGGCAACAAATCAAAGGGAATACTAAAATAGTAATAATTACTATAAAAATAGTTGCCTTCATAGGTTGAAGTGCCGTGTGGCGTCTTTAGTATATTTTAATCGGAATGAAATCCATAAAAAAATACTAGGAACTGTTTCCACAGAAATAACCTAAAATAATTTTTTTTTAATTTTCTTTCTCTTAAAAATATCGGCAACACATGGTCAAAACAAAATGAAGAAAATCCCGCACTTGCGGACGCCATATGTACAAGTGTCCCCTGTCCGACCTTCTAGAGAAGTCTCAAACTGTGGAGAAAACGACCAATCAGGGAACGCTATGCAAAGGATTACCTTATTGGTCACCTTTTAGCGACGAAAATTACCCCTACCCAGGAAGGTATGAATTTTCGAGAGCCAATAGAGATTTATTGTCTACTAGAAAATATATTTTCGGATAACCAACCTCACTAACGTTATGGCCAATTTCGGGACAGCGGAACTAAGCCTTAGTCATTCTGTTTCCTTTCCTCAATCTCAAGAAGAATCATGAAAAAAATATTCAAACTTACTTTATTTCGCAAAACTATGACAGATAAAAACTAGTCTTGCCCAATACGCAGGCGTGAGAGCAACTAGAAATAGCGGCAGACATAACGGAAAATTAAATTGTAGCCGTCGACAGGCAGACAACATTTCTCTAAACTAAGTAAGAAAGAGACGCCAGTAAAAATGTGATGTGAGAAAAGGATGGTCTTTTCCGAAAGGATGGCGATATACGATACAAGTGTGAGGGAGAAAGACACCGCCAACTAACGAATGCTAACTGACAGCCCAAAATCGCCAGTCATGTCACATGTAAACAATGAAAACAAGTGAAAATTCACGATTTCTCCTCCGGAAAATGGTGAAGAAACCAAGGCATCGTGCACAGGTAACTAATAGAATTCTCTTAAGTATTATTCCTTTGTATGTGGTTGTTTAAAACAATGGAGACTTATGCCCTTTTATTTACTTAATTACTCAGCCCTGCTTTAACCTAAGATTTATTTTTTTTCAGGGGCGAACCTTACATAAAAGGGAAGAAAACAGGCCGACAATCACTCTTAACTACCCACAATAAATCTCGGCAAGACTCGGTTGGTTACCATAACTCAAACGACAGGCAAGGCCCAAAAATTCGGCCCTTCTTAGATTCATGGAACATCAGTTTATAGGTATAACACAGGTTAGAACCCACTTTACCTCTTTGATATTATATAAATATAAGGGAGGCAGCTACCAGGGTGATGAAACAGTTGTCGTTATTACCATATAACCTTACAAAAGTGCCATCCTTAATAATAAATACTTAGGTGAGCTACCGATTAAGCTAATGTTTTTGTATTTTTTTTCAGGAGCGACCAACTACTCGCCGTGGTCATTGAGAGTTCAATTCACCCAAAAAAGGTTATAGGCATTATCAACAGAAATCAGTAAAAAGCACTTTTTTAAATTTTAATTTTATTGTAAATGACATAAATGAATGAATTAAAAAAGATTATAAAAACCGTTGTTATCATTTTAATAAAATACCGTTCTATAGGCAAAAGGTTACAATGAATTCATCTAAAAAAATCTTGGGAGCAAAATTGAGTGTTTTAGTTAATATATCATAAAAATATTCAAAGCGAATTGAAAGTTTTACTTTAGTATTTTAAACAATTTTAATCATAAGAAAAAAATAACAAACTAAACAGCTATAGTTATCTTCTAATTAAAGCATTCTTTCGTCTAAATTCTGGGCGAATCAATACACAAGTTCGTTTGGGGTTCCAAGGATGGCGCAAGTAGTTAGTCGACCACACTAAAATATTAATAAAATAGAACTTTTAAGGGCATTAAAGATTTAATTTAGGTAATACGTCTAGTGAATTTTGAAATCGTTACACTATATGTCTTGATTTAGTTATTTTAACTTATTAAGTATAGCTAATAATTCCTTGTTAGATATTTAACTTTTTAGTTAGTTGGTAAATACTAAATTCTTATGAGGCACACACATATCTATTGATACATGCTGCTTCTTTTCTTTTGCTAATGTAGTTTTTTTTGATATTGTAAAGTGGTTGTAATTTATAAATAAATAATAAATAAATAAATAAAAAAGACAGATTCGATTAGTGGAACAAAAAAATTATTTACTAATGTGTCTTTTTTTTTACAGGTAAGTATCAACGAGGTTATCCACGAGGTTACTGGATTTAGAAATGCTACATATATCACTCTCTAACGTAAGTTTCACATCGGGATAAATATATATCTCGTCATTTTCGGTACAGTAAGCAGGTTATATAGTTATCGATTTATACACGGTTATAGTACATCCCGTAGAAGCCTTAAAAACTGGAGTCCAAAAGAGGTTGTGGAGCGCGGCGTTGGGCTCCACAACGTCATTGTGCTCTTTTTATCGGTACCGGGCTAGAGAGATCAACGATCTATATCCCAACTTTCGTACATTAGTCCCTAGGTTTGATATACAGAGGGCGCCAGTGTTTTTTTTAATTTAAATTATATGAAGATAGCTCGTAATAGAGCCCTATATATAGTTTCCCTGCATGCGCTTAATAAACAAGTGTTCGGATAGTTAATATCGCAGTTAAAATGACTATGCAATGCTAAGATTCACAAAATACCCTTAGTCCTTAGTACATGTTGGCGTTTTATAAACTTTTTTACTTTTTCTTTCATATTTTTAGTTTTGTCATGGGTTTAAAAACATTTGATAATTTTGCACAAGTTTACAAACCAAATATTTTCTAGCTTAACGGTGCCCCGCTACCGACTACAAAATTTTTTAAAAACGAAACGAAAGGTGAAGGAACTATTCTTCTCCCAAAATAAATCTCCCTTTTTTAAACTTTTTAAAAATTTTGGGATAGAAATGATGTTTTATTATTATCGGTTTTGGACTCGGGAATATGAAGTGTCTTTTATCTAAGTCGTTCCTTGTTTAAAAATTAGGGTCTAGGAGATTTCTTAAACACCCAACTCTCCGACCTTTTGAATGGTCTAATATTTTGCACAGTTTTGCACATCCATTTTCAAATTTTGCATAACACTCAAAAACCGACAGAGGGGTTCGTTTCTTGAGTAACCGAGATAGCCTCTCTACAAACAATATATATTTTTTTAAATTTTATATTGTTTGAATTGTTTATTTTGCAGAAATTTGCACACATATTTTAAAACTTTACTTCATAACTCCGAGAGGGTGTTTTTAAGTAATTGAGTTAGGCCCTGCCAAACTTTTTTCTTAATTCATATTGTTCAAAATTGATTTTTGCATACTAATTTTGACATTAAGTACATTCCTTAGATGTCCATCTTTCCAGATGACAATTTTAAAATATTGCTAGATAAATTGTTTGTCTAAAGAGGGGGAGCACAAAATTAGCCTTTTCAAATTACACAAAAAATATTTTTGGGCAAACGCTACGTTTTAAGAAGTTAAAATAGTAGTTTTCACAACTAGTTGCTAAAATAGTGCTTTTTTACAAGCCTTGATTTAAATAACGAGCGCCGTGAGGTATTTAAAAACGCGAGTAAAAAAAGCACAGTTTAGCCGCGAGTTGTTAACACTATTTTTTTAATACCTTTATCAACAAATCCAAGAAAAATAGGAAAATACTTTTAAAAATCTCGAACGAAGAGCACTTCTCGCAACACACCATCTTTAGACTATAAATCAATGCGATAGCGGTGTACCTTTTTACTCGGTGACGTTCATTGTTGTGACATGTTAGTCTTTGACAGTTTGATATTTTGACGATGGTTTTAAATGATTTTTTCGTAAATACTTGGTGAAAACTGGCGGAAATGGCTTAATTTTTAGGCAAGAATAATTAGGTTTTTTAAATATTTTTTAAATATTTTCCGCTATTTCTCTTTAATTTTGGGTAAAAAAAAATTTTGGCTTATTTTAGGTAATCTTTTTTTGCACCCGTGATAAAAAAAAGTATTTTTTGTATCCTTAACCAAAAAAGCCGTGCTTTAGTTATCTGCAGACAGTTAATAAAATGATGTTTTTGATGAAGGTATAAAAAGGTCAAAAAATATTTTTAAAAAGTATTGCCTGGAAACATTGTGAATGATAAGGGTGAACTTAGTAAGTTGAATAGGAACTCTCATAAGGGTTCTTTGGGGGTATGCAAAATTTTAAAATGGGTGTGCAAATTGGTGTTTTTTGAATGATATGTACGAATTAATATAATAATTCCATAATTATTATGTTTAAAACCTCAACTAGACCTATTCTAGTCATTTGGAATCCTGTCTATGACAAATATATTGTTTTTCTGGAAAAAATCGGATCAAAATTTATAAATTCTCTAAACTATCATTTTAATAGAAAAAGGCATTTTTACTTATATGCAGAAAACTTAAATTGTCGTTTTTTAAACTTGATTTGCTAAGTCACTGGAAAAGTCTGTACGATGCATGCTTTATGAATAAGATTATGAATAACTTAGTAGATAGCGGGGTTTGTAATAATGATGTTTGTTATAATGCTTATGCAATACGCAACAGACCAAAATTTTTTATTTCTAGGGCCTGTATTCTTGACAACCGTGCCCGTGAGTGTGGACAAATTTCTCACTTCTCACCTGCTTCGAACCATGTGAAAAGTGAGAGAGGCAAATACTCAGCGGTGACTACTCACCTCACAGGCCATCAAGAATACGGGCCCAGGACTCCTACAAATTACCTTAGAAATGGACAAATCGACTTTCGTGTGCGAGTCGTGCTAATTTTGTGCCGATAAGCTAATTTTTTTTATGGGTAGTCCATAGAGCACGTTTTGACTTGTTGTCATTCTGGTAAATTCTTTTAAAAAAAATATGGCAAAATTGGGTTCAAAGATTCCATTCGGTGAAGTAGTTTTTGAGGTATGTTAAAACAACTGGTCCAAAATAGAGGTTTTTGGGCTATATTCGGGATTTATGATATTACTCAAAACTACAAGAACTTTTTGCAGATAACCTAAACTTGTTGAATAGGCTTAGTATATATATAAGTTTAAACCCCTTGTTATTCTGAAACATGCGTTTCTAAACAAATATGCCGATTTCAAAATGGCAGAAAGGTGTATTTTTTCAGTATTTATAACTTTTTTAATTATTTATTCGATTTTGATAAAACAAAGTTTGAGATACTTGGTTTAATAATTATATATATAATTCTTGTACAAAAATATAAAGAAAAACAAAAACAAAAAAGTTTTTAATTTTATTGGTCTAGCATTGGTCTACGAAAAAAAAAATCATATAAAAAAGTAGCTATTTTGACGCTTAGTTCAAATTAGGTATTAACATTCCAATCGGTTAGGTAGTTTTTGAGTTATGTGAAAATAACGAGTAAAAAGTGGGTTCTAAACAATTTTTGTTTATAAGAAATTTGTAAAAAACGAAAATTACAAGTAAGTTGTATTTAAGAAATATTACAACAAAATAAACTTTCAAAATACAAACAGGCTCTCCAATTGTAAAAAATATATATATTAAAAAATTTAAAACATTAAATCTAATTTTTTAACATTACTTACCTTTGTATATTTCTTAAAGAATGTTCAGTGCAGTGCTTGTTTTATCTTTATCTTTCTTTTGACATATTACGCAGAAACACAAATTAATTTCTCCAGATATGGTTACTCTTTTCCAAGTTTAGAAACAATAATGGAAAGTCACCTGATTATTGCGTAACTCTACGCATGCCTCTAATTCGCCGCGAGGGCCGCCAATTAAAAGTATAGCCTATGTGGTAATAAGTTTATATAAAAAAACGCTTTTCAAATACAAGCTTTTATACAATATAAGGTGCACTAAAAAGTAGAAATTTTAAAATGTGATCAAAAATTCATAATCCTATTCCCTAAAAACCCCTGTATGCCAATTTTGATTGAAATCTAACAAACTAAATATCTTCCCCTCCACTTTCCTTGTAAGGGGGAGGTGAGTACCGGATAATACCATATGTCAGTTAAAATTGGTTAGCGAAACATGACCAAAAATCGTCAATCTTGAATTCGCCATATTTAATTTTCAAAATCTGATCAAAAATTCGTATTCCTTATCCCCAAAAACTCTCGTATACCAATTTTGGTTGAAATCGGACAAACTTAGGCGTTTTCCCCCCCCCCCTCTCCTCGAGGGTGCCTAATAATACCATATTATCGTATTGTCACCGGAACTATAATCACATACCAAATTTGAATTTAATCAGAATATTTGACCCGAACATACATACATACATACCCTACTGAAGTTAAATAAAAACTTGTAAAAAACAACTTCGCGCCTGGTCTTTCTAGTGACAACCAATTTGTTTTTCTATTGAAATAAATGTAATATACAAGCGCACACATAACTTCTATACATCAGATTAAAGAAAAATGGTTACTCTACAAGTTTTATTTCAAACTTCTTTTTGTTGTAATTTTGCCAATATAGTTGCAAATGGCTTCTGAAAATAAATAACTGCTTAAAAAAAAACAAAAATTAGGTTTTTTATTTTTTGTGCCAAAACAAAGCAAAATTTTTAACTTTTTTATAAAAAACAATTTTATCGCGTGTTTCCACTGAATCGCTTGTTGTCATTTTCGACTCTTTATGTTAATTTTTAAAAAAGTTACAGTTTTTTTAAAAGTACCATGCAAAAAGTGGTGGGGCAATAACTTGAAAAAAACGCATTTACCTGAATGACAACAAGCCAAAGAGTGATCTGTGAACTACCCTTAACAAAGTTAGCTTATCGGCATAAAGTTAACACGATTTGCACACGAACCCCCCTTTTTAACCGATTCGTCCATAGACTAATAACGTGTCTTAAGGTGCAATTAGACTGTGGTAGTGTAGTCGTCGTTGCATTGTAGCTGTAGTGAATTGTTGTACATAGGTAATGCAGAACAAGGTATTTTACAGATAAGTAGTTAGCAATATTTTTTGGTACACACTTTTTAATATAATTTACCTTGTTTAATGTTTTAAACAAATATTGGTGATAACAGACCCTCCCGCAAAATTTTTGAACATATTAAAAGATCTACGTTATATATTTCTTTTGTATTAACCGGTTTTTTCATAATATAAGTTCAAAAATGCTTTAGTTTTAAAATTAGGGTTGATTGGGTACCAAAGATGGACAAATTAAAACTTGGGGTAAAAAAATGTGGTAATTTTGTATTTGCATACATACAGTCAATAGTGTGTTCAGTGGTATTAGCGATAAATTAACAAGGCACTATACTAGTTATATCTGATCCGCTGATTAATCATTCTGGTTTGTTATAATTGCGAAGAAATTAGAGCCTTTTTTCTAAGTGAAAAAAAGCGCTTAGTTTTAGCATTACTTCGCTTGCATGGACAAATTATATCAAATAATTTACCTTCTTAATCTTATATATTGCTTTAGTAATAACCTTTAGAAAAGGTATAGTACCGTATTATCAGCGGTGCACGGTGGTTGTAGTGAAAAAAACTCACACAGAGATAGGTAAATATTTTCGGGCGCGTGTGAAGAGATGGCATAAAAGGGGGGCTCAGTTAAGTTTGCCCCCCCCAGATCGATTTTCTCAAAAATTTTTATGCCAAAATTTTGCACACATTTTGCACAATTTTGCACACCACAAAGCCCATTTTCTGTGGGGGGGGGGGCAAACTTGACGTTGCCCCCCCCAGTCAATATTTTTCAAAAATTATGATGTCATTTGGAAGGTCTTATTTTGCACAATTTTGCACACCCATTTTAAAATTTTGCACACCTCCCTGTAACCCACACGAGGGTTCTGAAAATATCAAGTTTGCCCCCCCAGTCAATATTTTTCAAGAAGTTTGGTGTCATTTGAAAGGTCTTATTTTGCACAATTTTGCACACCCATTTTAAAATTTTGCACACCTCCCCGTAACCCATACGAGGGTTCTGAAAATATCAAGTTTGCCCCCCCCCACTCAATATTTTTCAAAAAGTTTGGTGTCGTTAGAAAGGTCTTATTTTGCACAATTTTGCACACCCATTTTAAAATTTTGCACACCTCCCTGTAACCTACACGAGGGTTCTGAAAATATCAAGTTTGCCCCCCAGTCAATATTTTTTAAAAATTTTGGAGGCATTAGAAAGGTCTAATTTTGCATCATTTTGCACACCCATTTTAAAATTTTGCACACCTCCCTCTAACCCATACGAAGATTCTGAAAATATGAAGTTTGCCCCCCCCCACCGTCGATATTTTTCAAAAAATTTTGTGTCATTCGAAAAGTCTATTTTGCGCAATTTTGCACACCCTTCAGTACCCCACAAGAGCGTTCTCAAAAAAGTTTGCCCCCCCCAGTTAATATTTAAAAAAAAATTTATATCATTCGAGAAGCCTAATTTTGCACAACTATTTTTAAATTTTGCACACTTCCCATGCCGTTTTCTTTTTGTGGCGTTTACGGTTAAACTTGGTCCTAAAATTTCCCAGAAGTATAAGCAAACGAAGGAGACCTCGATTGTGTAATATCTTTGAATATTGTTTAAATTTACAGATAATTGTTTATGTTTACATTTGTATATAATCAAAAGTTTTTAATTTTTATGAATTTCCGGATTATACTTAAATTTTCATATCAAAAATGAACAGAAAAAATCGATGTAGACAGCGCATCCTGTCATGTTCGATGCCTTGAGAATCGGAACCAGCCTATTTTGCCGGTTCAGAATGGTTGCGATTCTCAAGGTATGGATCTTCACAGGATGTGCTATCTACGTCCATTTGTTAGATGATGTCATAGCATGTGAAAAATTAAGTATAATCCGGAAATTCATAAAAATTAAAAACTTTTGATTATAGACACATATATGTAAGCATAAGCAATTATATGTAAATTTAAACAATATTCGAAGATATTACACAATCGAGGTCTCCTTATTTTGCTTATACTTCTGGGAAATTTTAGGACCAAGGTTAACCGTACCTATATCTGAATTCGTGACAGGTATCCGCGGGAGGCGGGAGGTTGTACGTGCCGTAAAGAGGAATGCGTGCATACCTACACCTACCAAGCGCGAAGGCCTTTTTTGTAATATATTGAAATGTCGCTTAGCAATGCCTAGTTTTATTTGTGTTCATGATTCAGAATGACTTCGGGTGAAATTTCCGAAGTTTGCAACGTGTATTTTAAATGGTGGCGTTCCATTTCGGCAGGAAAGTCAATGTGAACGCCTCTATTTAAAATACATAACATTACGTAACGCCTGGTTCTCACCTATGCGTGCCCACCTTGACTCTAAAAATGCATCACGTGATCAGCCATGCATTTGCCGATTTTTTAAAAGTGTCGCGTGATGCGTTTTTAATGTCAGGGTGAGCACGCATAGGTGGCAACTAGGCGTAACGCTTATAGGGGTTATGTAGGGGTGAGCGGGGTTTCGCGGTTCCGTTACGTAACGCAATTTTTAAATTATTATTGTGAAATAAAACAATTTTTTGGATTTTTCGAGTGAAAAAGAAAAAAAAGAGGGGATCTCTGGCAGCAAAACGTTTTGTTATTTTAGACTGGAGTAGTCCCAAACGTTACAAAGCGTTATATAGGGGGTCGCGGGTTGGGGTCAAAATTGGGCAAAATAAGGGTTACGTAATAAGTGCACTACCTCTCAGTTTACGAAATTACTTTGTGGTTATCGGTAAATATAACCTAACGTTCTTACTTACTTTTTACTTTTTTTAGTCGATGATACGTACCTCATCAATCAATTTTCCAAAAATTACGAAAAAAATAAAATAACGATAACCATAAAGTAATTCCTCCGGAAATTCCGAACTCTGTTATGGAACTGCGCAGTCGCAGAAGTAACAATAATAATAAGGAAAGAGACAAAAACACTGACCAATTAAACAAAGATCTTAAGTGTGAATGGAACTTTAACTTTCTACCTATTGGTGTCATCCCATTTGCAGCAGGCGTTGTTTCCGTCTTTGGGTTGAGAATTGAGTCAAATTTACACGACATATATTTTGAATTCGATTTGATTTTTTTTTCGATCTATAAAAGGAATAATAATTTTTTTCTTATTTGCCATTTTAAGTGCATGAAATACAAAAACAAAATGTCTAAAATGTTCATGTGTAGAAATAAATAAACGACTTCTTCTAATTATAATTATTGACGGACGGAATTTTTTGATGTAAACCTAGTTAATGACACACCAAGACGCCAAACGCGTGGTGTGAACTGCAAAATCAAGGCGGGCGTCATTACCGTAGCCGCTGTCCGCAAATAGCAAGGTGTGATCCCACCATTATCCAGATGAAAATTTTCGGACGCACCCATGAAATCGGAGGCGCGTTCCACCTCGGGTGAAACTTGACCCAAAATGGGTAAGTGCAGCCCTCTAGAAATTTGATTAGCCTTTGTTATTCTTGACATGTAAAAGAGAAAGATAGAAATGCGGCGTTATAGGCGTTCTTAGTCATTTTCGGTAAGAGCTTCATAGAAAGTGACAGTTTCCTCGTCCTTCACTCCCCAAATGGACCTACCTAAATTTTTGGGTGTTCTGCACCAAATTTTGACGTTTCTTGGACCTTGGTCATCTTGTCTTTACACTTTGCAGTGTGTATTTGTGGAAGAAATGAATTTGATGGACGAGAAGCACGAAAACGTCTGGGCGTGAAAAAAATTCTGTTTTTTTTTATAAGTTAACTATACAGGTTAAAAAAGTGTAGGTTGTATAAAAACAAGCTTACGGAATCGTGGAGTGAATTAGGGCGTACTCCTATTATCTCCACGGTCCCGTAAGTATTATATATATAACTTTTATTTTGGTTTATTATTGAAGTAAAATATGCGTGCGGGAAAGTAAAAAGATCTGAAAGAAAACAAAGCGTCGTTTTTTTTAAAAGAAAGTGTTTATTTTATCCATCAACGAAGTTTACTATTAGAAGTGCAACAACACGCAAATACGATTTACTTACTTTCCACTAACTTGCGTGACAAAGACTTTTATGGAACTTAAAATTAACGTTTTTATTTTATTAGACTCTTAAAGCCAATTATCAAAGTTAACACTATCCTAAGACGTATCTCTGTCGAGTGGACCAATCAACCATGTACAGTTTTAAACATATGGGGAATGCGAGACAGCTCCAGCTGATCAAAGTACCCCTGGATACCCATTCTTCAGTTTCGAGAGAAACTTTCATGTAGGAACGATCACATCCTTTATTTCAACCATTAGGCAAGCCCCAATGCGGTTACGAAACGTTCGATAAGCTGAAAAGCTCCACGGCGCTCGCGCAGGAGAACCCGCTCTCTTCCCCATAACCAGCAGATGTAAGTTGTAGGAGAGTTCTCTTGATATGCGGTAGCCCGGTAATGTCCGGCGGTTCTCGACTGATATCGGATGGCTAGTGCAAGCAGTCAAACTATCCTATTGGTCCAAATCACTAATGTGAGCATTCCTATAGGAGTGTTCTCTCGAAACTGAAGAATAGGTACCCTGTCCTGCAATACGTGTCAGGATAACACGTAAGAAGACGTGACGTTACGTAGTTTTCACCCAAGACGTTGCTCTATCAACAAAAACGTGTCATTTCGATCAGCTGGAGATGTCATGCATTCGCCATAAATTTAAAAGTGTACTTGGTTAATTGGCCGACAAGATAGAGATACGTCCTAAGATTTTTTTAGGGATGAGGTATTTTGGGGGAGTTCCGAAGAAAGAAATGGAGGAAAGTTCAAAAACAATAGGGCTCCGCCCGTCAATACACGTAATCGTTGTGTAAAATTTCGTTATGATCGGTGCAGGAGTTTTTGAGTTACAGTGGCGCATATCGAGGCGAGGGACAGACAGACAGACAACAAATCAGTAAAGAATTGGGTTTCATCCTGTGAAGATCCATACCTTGAGAACCGCAACCATTCTGAACCGGCAAAATAGGCTGGTTCCGATTCTCAAGGCATCGAACATGATAGGATGCGCTGTCTACATCGATTTTTTCTGTTCATTTTTGATATGAAAATTTAAGTATAATCCGGAAATTCATAAAAATGAAAAACTTTTGATTGTATACAAATGTAAACATAAACAATTATCTGTAAATTTAAACAATATTCAAATATATTACACAATCGAGGTCTCCTTTGTTTGCTTATACTTCTGGGAAATTTTAGGACCAAGTTTAACCGTAAACGCCACAAAAAGGAAACGGCATGGGAAGTGTGCAAAATTTAAAAATAGTTGTGCAAAATTAGGCTTCTCGAATGACATAATTTTTTTGAAAAATATTAACTGGGGGGGGGCAAACTTTTTTGAGAACGCTCTTGTGGGGTACTGAAGGGTGTGCAAAATTGCGCAAAATAGACTTTTCGAATGACACAAAATTTTTTGAAAAATATCGACGGTGGGGGGGGGGAAACTTGATATTTTCAGAATCTTCGTGTGAGTTAGAGGGAGGTTTGCAAAATTTTAAAATGGGTGTACAAAATGATGCAAAATTAGACCTTTATAATGACTCCAAAATTTTTAAAAAATATTGACTGGGGGGCAAACTTGATATTTTCAGAACCCTCGTGTAAGTTTCAGGGAGGTGTGCAAAATTTTAAAATGGGTGTGCAAAATTGTGCAAAATAAGACCTTTCTAACGACACCAAACTTTTTGAAAAATATTGACTGGGGGGGGCAAACTTGATATTTTCAGAACCCTCGTGTGGGTTACGGGGAGGTGTGCAAAATTTTAAAATGGGTGTGCAAAATTGTGCAAAATAAGACCTTTCTAACGACACCAAAATTTTTTAAAAATGTTGACTGGGGGGGGCAAACTTGATATTTTCAGAACCCTCGTGTGGGTTACAGGGGGGTGTGCAAAATTTTAAAATGGGTGTGCAAAATTGTGCAAAATAAGACCTTTCTAACGACACCAAACTTTTTGAAAAATATTGACTGGGGGGGGCAAACTTGATATTTTCAGAACCCTCGTGTGGGTTACAGGGAGGTGTGCAAAATTTTAAAATAGGTGTGCAAAATTGTGCAAAATAAGACCTTTCTAACGACAGCAAACTTTTTGAAAAATATTGACTGGGGGGCGCAAACTTGATATTTTCAGAACCCTCGTGTGGGTTACAGGGAGGTGTGCAAAATTTTAAAATGGGTGTGCAAAATTGTACAAAATAAGACCTTTCAAATGACATCATAATTTTTGAAAAATATTGACTGGGGGGGGGCAACGTCAAGTTTGCCCCCCCCACAGAAAATGGGCTGTAGTTTCTCGTAGGAAGGTGTGCAAAATTTGATTTGTGGTGTGCAAAATTGTGCAAAATGTGTGCAAAATTTTGGCATAAAAATTTTTGAGAAAATCGATCTGGGGGGGGCAAACTTAACTGAGCCTAAAAGGGGAGAGGGGTAATATAGCGCCGCTGTTTATTGTAGGTAGGTACCATTATTAATTATTAACTTCGGCTGGTCAGGGGATAGGGACATAAGTAAATATAATACTTTGTTCATTAATTGAAAATATCGTCTGCATTTCCACGAAATAACTCCCATATTTGTTTGAAAGTTTGAGACAATGATGTGTTTGAAATTAACTCTGTGTTTTGGACTTCCATTGTCTATATTTTATTTATACACGACGTTTCGATCAGTACAATCTCTGATCGTCTTCAGGTGCAAACTACAATCAATTCCTAAGGCTACGTACTTATATACTGTGAGAAATCACTCAACCTTGAAGTTTAAGAAGTTGGCTCCGCCCAAGGAGGGGCTTCCAAATATTTGGGATTTCAACACTTGGTTTACTGAAAATACCCTGATTCTGCCCAATAAAGGCAGCTTCAAGGAATTTTCGTTTCTTCCAGTGTGACTCCTTGTGCAAAACCTTTGCTTCTGCCCACTTCATTCGGTGTTGTTTTGACCATGCATGTTCGGCAATTCCTGATTTCGTGGTTTCACCTTTTTGGGTATTCGTCTGATGTTCCTTAAGCCTAACAGATAGTGGTCTTTTAGTTTCGCCTATGTATGATTCACCACACTCACAAGGAACTTGGTAAATGCATTCCTTATTTTGTTTGTTCTCCGGTTTTGTTTTACTAAGAAGGCTTCGAATTGTATTACTAGATTTAAAAGCTGTTTTAATATTAAAGTTTTTCGCTACTCTTCGAATTTTCTCTGATACTCCTTTAACGTATGGGATTGTAAGGAATGCATTTGCCTGGTTTTGGTCATGTAATCTCTGTCCTGTTTGTTGAAATTTAGAAATAGTATCTGTTATAAGTTTCAGGCTGTAACCATTCTGCTGCAGATCCTTCTTAATGTTTCTTATTTCGATTTCCAAGTCATGAGAATTGTTACAAATTTGAACGGCTCTGTTATACAAAGTTTTGATTATGCCTCGTTTGGTTGTAGCAGAATGATTTGAACCTTGATTTAAATATTGTCCTGTGTGAGTGGGTTTACGATAGACTGTTGTTCTGATGTCGCTTTCTACTCGTGTGACAAGTACATGAAGAAAAGGAATTTGACAATTTTGCTCCAACTCCATTGTGAATTTAATGGTGGGTCTTATGTTATTTAGGTGGTGAAGAAATTCTGAAAGTTGTTGGTCATTCCCGGTCCAGACAATAAAAGTATCATCAACATATCTCAGCCAGAGCTTAGGTTTATATGTTGCGGTATCAACCGCGTGTGATTCGAACCACTCCATGTAAATATTGGCCACCACTGGCGAAAGCGATGAACCCATTGGCAGACCGTCTTCCTGAGCATAAAACCTATCTTTCACTTGAAAATAAGAGTTATGTAGGCAGCACTCCAACAACTCCATCACTCCCTCCAGCGGTAGGCTGGTACGTTCATAAAGGGATTCGTCATCAACCAGTCTTTTTCTAATAATATCTAGCGATTCCTTTATTGGGACATTGGTGTATAGACTTTCGACATCAAAACTGACAAGTCTATCCTCGGTTCCTAAAACAAAAGATTTAAGAATATTAACAAAATGGTTTGAATTTTCTACAAATGAAGCGGTCTTGCCTGCAAGAGGTTGAATAATTTTCAAAAGGAATTTAGACAGATTGCTTGTTGGAGAATTTCTGGAACTTGTAATTGGGCGTAAGGGCATTGCATCTTTGTGAATTTTGGGAAGTCCGTATAGATGAGGAGGCTTGCTATAATGTGGTGTAAGTTGAGATCTTGTATTGTCCGGAATATATCTGGAATACTTTTTCAAAATTCTATAAACCTTACTTTCGATTGATTGCGTCGGATCTTTTGGGAGAAGTTTATAGTTTCCTTTAGCAAGTACCTCTTCAACTTTCTGGTCATAGGTTTCCGTGTCCAAAATCACTGTTGCATTGCCCTTGTCTGCCGGTAAGATTTTAATTGATTTGTCCTTTTGAAGATTCTTCAACGCGATTTCCTCTGTTTTGCTTATATTAGAGGTATGCTTAATAGGTTTGTCAATAATGGTCCTTACCTGATGTCTGAACTCGTCGGCGTCTTGTCGTGGAAGAGGATGACCTTCTATGGCGGTGATGATATCGATGGTAGGTATCTTCTTAGGAGCGATGGAAAAGTTAAGTCCTTTGGCAAGTAAGTTTTCTTCTATGGGTGTCAATGTCTTCTTTGACCCATTAACGATGGTTCTTACAGCGTCGGTGGTCGATTGGCTTTGTGGCTGTTGATGGGCGAATTTCCTTTGGTGCTTTGCTTGCCAAGTCTGTCGCACCAAAGCAAAGCACCAAAGGAAATTCGCCCATCAACAGCCACAAAGCCAATCGACCACCGTCGCTGTAAGAACCATCGTTAATGGGTCAAAGAAGACATTGACACCCATAGAAGAAAACTTACTTGCCAAAGGACTTAACTTTTCCATCGCTCCTAAGAAGATACCTACCATCGATATCATCACCGCCATAGAAGGTCATCCTCTTCCACGACAAGACGCCGACGAGTTCAGACATCAGGTAAGGACCATTATTGACAAACCTATTAAGCATACCTCTAATATAAGCAAAACAGAGGAAATCGCGTTGAAGAATCTTCAAAAGGACAAATCAATTAAAATCTTACCGGCAGACAAGGGCAATGCAACAGTGATTTTGGACACGGAAACCTATGACCAGAAAGTTGAAGAGGTACTTGCTAAAGGAAACTATAAACTTCTCCCAAAAGATCCGACGCAATCAATCGAAAGTAAGGTTTATAGAATTTTGAAAAAGTATTCCAGATATATTCCGGACAATACAAGATCTCAACTTACACCACATTATAGCAAGCCTCCTCATCTATACGGACTTCCCAAAATTCACAAAGATGCAATGCCCTTACGCCCAATTACAAGTTCCAGAAATTCTCCAACAAGCAATCTGTCTAAATTCCTTTTGAAAATTATTCAACCTCTTGCAGGCAAGACCGCTTCATTTGTAGAAAATTCAAACCATTTTGTTAATATTCTTAAATCTTTTGTTTTAGGAACCGAGGATAGACTTGTCAGTTTTGATGTCGAAAGTCTATACACCAATGTCCCAATAAAGGAATCGCTAGATATTATTAGAAAAAGACTGGCTGATGACGAATCCCTTTATGAACGTACCAGCCTACCGCTGGAGGGAGTGATGGAGTTGTTGGAGTGCTGCCTACATAACTCTTATTTTCAAGTGAAAGATAGGTTTTATGCTCAGGAAGACGGTCTGCCAATGGGTTCATCGCTTTCGCCAGTGGTGGCCAATATTTACATGGAGTGGTTCGAATCACACGCGGTTGATACCGCAACATATAAACCTAAGCTCTGGCTGAGATATGTTGATGATACTTTTATTGTCTGGACCGGGAATGACCAACAACTTTCAGAATTTCTTCACCACCTAAATAACATAAGACCCACCATTAAATTCACAATGGAGTTGGAGCAAAATTGTCAAATTCCTTTTCTTGATGTACTTGTCACACGAGTAGAAAGCGACATCAGAACAACAGTCTATCGTAAACCCACTCACACAGGACAATATTTAAATCAAGGTTCAAATCATTCTGCTACAACCAAACGAGGCATAATCAAAACTTTGTATAACAGAGCCGTTCAAATTTGTAACAATTCTCATGACTTGGAAATCGAAATAAGAAACATTAAGAAGGATCTGCAGCAGAATGGTTACAGCCTGAAACTTATAACAGATACTATTTCTAAATTTCAACAAACAGGACAGAGATTACATGACCAAAACCAGGCAAATGCATTCCTTACAATCCCATACGTTAAAGGAGTATCAGAGAAAATTCGAAGAGTAGCGAAAAACTTTAATATTAAAACAGCTTTTAAATCTAGTAATACAATTCGAAGCCTTCTTAGTAAAACAAAACCGGAGAACAAACAAAATAAGGAATGCATTTACCAAGTTCCTTGTGAGTGTGGTGAATCATACATAGGCGAAACTAAAAGACCACTATCTGTTAGGCTTAAGGAACATCAGACGAATACCCAAAAAGGTGAAACCACGAAATCAGGAATTGCCGAACATGCATGGTCAAAACAACACCGAATGAAGTGGGCAGAAGCAAAGGTTTTGCACAAGGAGTCACACTGGAAGAAACGAAAATTCCTTGAAGCTGCCTTTATTGGGCAGAATCAGGGTATTTTCAGTAAACCAAGTGTTGAAATCCCAAATATTTGGAAGCCCCTCCTTGGGCGGGGCCAACTTCTTAAACTTCAAGGTTGAGTGATTTCTCACAGTATATAAGTACGTAGCCTTAGGAATTGATTGTAGTTTGCACCTGAAGACGATCAGAGATTGTACTGATCGAAACGTCGTGTATAAATAAAATATAGACAATGGAAGTCCGAAACACAGAGTTAATTTCATAACTCCCATACTTAAAGTTGCTGTGTTCATGACATCTCTTTCATGTACGCCCAAAAATATCTACCTATCTCTGTGTAAGTTTTTTTCACTACAACCACCGTGCACCCCTGACAATACGGTACTATAACTTTTCTAAAGGTTATTACTAAAGCAATATATAAGAAGGTAAATTATTTGATATAATTTGTCCATGCAAGCGAAGTAATGCTAAAAGTAAGCGCTTTTTGTCACTTAGAAAAAGGCTCTAATTTCTTCGCAATTATAATAAACCAGAATTATTAATCAGCGAATCAGATATAACTAGTATAGTGCCTTGTTAATTTATCGCTAATACCGCTGAACACACTATTGACTGTATTACAAAATTACCACATTTTTTTCTTCCCCAAGTTTTATTTTTTCCATCTTTCGTACCCAATGAACCCTAATTTTAAAACTAAAGCATTTTCAAACTTATATTAAGAAAAAACGGAACTTTCTTGGTTAATAGAAAAGAAATATGTAAGGTGGATCTTTTAACATGTTCAAAAATTTTGCAAGAGGGTCTATTATCACCAATATTTGTTTAAAACATTAAACAAGGTAAATTATATTAAAAAGTGTGTACCAAAAAATATTATTAACTATATATCTGTAAAATATCCTGTTCTACATTATCTATGAAAAAAAATTCACTACAGCTGCAATGCAACGACGACCACAGTCTAACTGCACCTTTAGAACTTATAACTTGGGTATTACTTTCGAAAATAGTGCAAGAAAAGACTTTTTCAATTTGTCTTTAAGTGAATTTAAAAATAATATTTTAATTATTTTAAGGTAAATGGGATATTAGCAGGTCTCTTTTTCTCTTTTTCTTGGATTAGAATGAATTTTTTCTCTTTAAGCAGATTGTTCTATATCTCATAATTTTATAATTTTATTGATAACAACTAGGTATATTTGCGTAGTAGAATAAGTACCTATCTGTATAAAATGAAATAAAAAAATAAGAGAATTTTTTTAAATCTTGCGTACAGGAGCTCGCTTTCTCCCCCCAAAAAAAATGGCCAGCTACTCGTCAGAACCACCCACGGGATTTTCTATTCTCGCGCCTTTTTCTAAGATTTCGCGCGGTAAAATTCATAATTATGTATTCTTTTTGCAGACAAGGTAGAGCAGTATTAGTGATTTTTAAGTTAAAAATGAGAGAAAAAAGTAAAAGAACTTTAAATCTTTTAAAACAGCCAGAAGAAACTGGTAGTTACAAGTTACGAATACGTACAGAGCAGAGGTAAGTAAAAATTACGTTAATTTATTTTAATGAAAAGAAACTAATGGGCACTTTTAACCTTCTATTTCGGTTTCGTTTTTTCAATAAAACTGAATTATTTAAGTTAGATATTATGGTCACCCATCAAGTAAACACGAACTAACTGCTAATTCTGTATGCTAATTCTGTATGTATGTCCTTTTTTTCCTTACCAAAATAAGGAGACATTCATACAGAACTAGCACTAATGCTTAATTACACATCTTTTAAGCGTAAATTTAGTACTAATCTTAAAAATAGCTATTTTCCTAACAAGTGCGGAAAATCGATTTTTCCGCAGGCAACTGCCGTTGACGGAACGACGCGCAACCGAGTTCTGTCAAGCAGTTAAGTGCGGAAAAAAAGGTTTTCGCACGTGTTATGAACAATTGTTTTTCTACGAGCGTGAGGAAAATACACTGAAAATAGTTTTTAAACCTTCTCATTTAAAATAATATTTATTCACTTATTTATATTATAGTTAATGGTAAATGTACAATGATTGGCACTATTCAAATTTATAGCAGATGCCAGTTGGTTGCGGTTGCCCAATAAAGATTGTGGGTCCTGTTGTACAGGGATAATTACTTCAGTAGACTGCAACTCGTTTACGGATTCTTGATGCCCAGTTTGTTTGTGTTGGGTTGGGTTGGGCTGGGTTAGGTTGGGTGCAGGGTTTCCCTGCCCTATACAACAAAAGTGATAAAATATTTAAATTAAGGACGGCTTGGTCCTCAATTGGTGTCATACTGGGATTTTCAGGTAAGGAAATTATTTTTTTCTGCATATTTTTCTATACATTCGAAAATGTTCATATATACATGAGTTTTACATTGATCATTCTAATGTGGTGTTCATTACCACACCCTAGTGAACCACAATTTGAGGGGTGAACTAATCCATAATTTTGTACACCTCCTGCCAAAAGGGCCCATATTCTAGGTCCTTCTGGGTCCTGCCAGGACCCAGCAGGACCTAAAATATATGTCTCTGAGAGAACCTATAATTTTGGTCCTGCCTAGCCCTAAAAGGAAGATCATGTCAAGTCCTGGCAAGAATTTTGTACACCTCCTGCTAGATTGGTTTTAATGTCACATGCCAAAATTCCTAGGAAAATATTTTCTTCAACAACTTTCACCAACAATGGGATTATATATGGTATTTTTTAAGGTTTTTTTCTATTTATTTTTTTTTGTTTGATCCTAAACATTTCCCAGTCACAATATATTTTCATTTTTAGCTGAGGCAACGGTGGGTGGTTTTAATAGCCAAATATACCAAATTAAGGAAAGAGATGAGGGACAAGCCAACAGGGGCTACCAGTTACACGATAAGCTGGCCATACTATATGTCAATGGGGTTCTTGGACCCATATTTGACAACAAGGAAGTAAGGATATTTGTTAGCCATCCATCCATTCAATAGTATGAAGGCTCTTGTTTCTAGGTCACCAGAAGCTGAGCTGATTATTTTTTGATGGGGGTCGGGAATTGTAAAGAAGGTAGGAGCGGGGATTAAAGTTAAAAAAAAAAAACGTAACTCACAAACCGTAGCAGCTAGCGACACGTGGTTTTCACATTCAAATGGATAATTACATGTTCAACAAAAAAAAAATGGATTTTAAAGGGTTTTATGGATATGTTTATGATAATCACGAAAATACACTAAATGAAAATGTTTTAACCCAGTAATAAATATTAAAGAAAATAATAAAGATATAAAGGGCACCACAATAATAATAACTCCTCCCTTTACTTACCTTGTTTTTTTTTCATGATATAACTGTTAAGCCTATTTTAAATTTATTTATGTTAATGGTTTACAGAACAATTTCCAATATCTGTCAAAGTCAGGAACCACTAAGCCCAGCTTGGGACACCTTATCCCAAATCACAAACGAAGACACATTACAGGAATCTGAGGCTCTGATGGAAGACAATGAAATGTTTTAGGACAGTGAGCCGCCCCGGTCAAGAGACACATCCCGCCCTGCAAGTGTGTTATCCAGGCACACTTTGACAGAAGAGAGGGAGCAATCTTTACCCACTTCAACACCCAAAACCCCTTTAGCACAGCATCAAACATATAGACCCAAAATGGTAAATTTAAGAAAAGAATTGGAAGGGGAAAAAAGAATTCTTCTGAAAAATCTGCCCAAGAGAGTATGTGCAACTCAATTACAAATGCAGTAAAAGAGCTATTAAAAAAGTAGATGAGGACAAGAGGGGCAACCTCAGTTGGCCAAGAAGTCTTGCCATTGATATGGAAGAGTTAAGCAACTCAATACTTAAAGTTGGTGTGTTCATGACATCTCTTTCATGTACGCCCGAAAATATCTACCTATCTCTGTGTGAGTTTTTTTCACTACAACCACCGTGCTGATAATACGGTACTATAACTTTTCTAAAGGTTATTACTAAAGCAATATATAAGATTAAGAAGGTAAATTATTTGATATAATTTGTCTATGCAAGCGAAGTAATACTAAAAGTAAGCGCTTTTTGTCACTTAGAAAAAAGGCTCTAATTTCTTCGCAATTATAATAAACCAGAATTATTAATCAGCGGATCAGATATGACTAGTATAGTGCCTTGTTAATTTATCGCTAATACCACTGAATACACTATTGACTGTATGTATGTATGCAAATACAAAATTACCACATTTTTTTCTTCCCCAAGTTTTATTTTTTCCATCTTTGGTACCCAGTGAACCCTAATTTTAAAACTAAAGCATTTTCGAACTTATATTAAGAAAAAACGGAACTTTCTTGGTTAATAGAAAAGAAATATCTAAGGTGGATCTTTTAACATGTTCAAAAATTTTGCAAGAGGTTCTATTATCACCAATATTTGTTTAAAACATTAAACAAGGTATATTATATTAAAAAGTGTGTACCAAAAAATATTATTAACTATTTATCTGTAAAATATCCTGTTCTGCATTATCTATGGAAAAAAATTCACTACAGATGCAATGCAACTACGAGTACACTACCACAGTCTAACTGCACCTTTAGAACTTATAACTTGGGTATTACTTTCGAAAATAGTGCAAGAACAGACTTTTTCAATTTGTCTTTAAGTGAATTTAAAAATAATATTTTAATTATTTTAAGGTGAGTGAAAAAAGTAACAGAATTTTAAATCTTTTAAAACAGCTAGAAAAAACTGTTAGTTACAAGTTACGAATACGTACAGAGGTAAGTAAAAATTACGTTAATTTATTTTAATGAAAACAAACTAATGGGCACTTTTAACCTTCTATTTTGGTTTCGTTTTTTCAATAAAACTGAATTAGTTAAGATAGATATTATTGTCACCCATCAAGTAAGCACGAATTTACTGCTATGCTAATTCTGTATGTATGTCCTTTTTTCCTTACCAAAATAAGGAGACATTCATACAGAATTTGCACTAAATGTATGCCTAATTACACATGTTTTAAGCGTAAATTTAGTACTAAATATGTATCTGTGTCTGTTTACTTTGGTAAGAAAAAAAAGGGCACACATAGCGAACTAGCAATAAATTACGTGGGTAAAGCTGGGGGGACCACCATAAGGGGCCACAAAGATTCCCATGCCAGAATTTGGTGCTAATTTGTTACCGAAGAATTAAATTTGTGGCTATTGCCGTTTCTGAGAAATCGCGACCCCTGTGACTTTACGGTAAAGCTGAGGGGCCACCCCATAACTCCTGATTGGCAAGCATTAGGAGAATAAATCAAACGCCATAATTTGTTGCTCGAAGGCCTTATGTGCATCAACATATAAAAAACATCGAAAATATCACGATTTTCTTTAGTCTTCAAAATAGCTATTTACAAGTGCGGAAAATCGATTTTTCCTCAGGCAACTGCCGTCTCCTGCGCGTCGTTCCGTCAAGCAGTTAAGTGTGGAAGAAAAGGTTTTCGCACGTGTTATGAACAATTTTTTTTCTGCGAGCGTGAGGAAAATACACTGAAAATAGTTTTTAAACATTTTTATTTAAAATAATATTTATTCACTTATTTATATTATAGTTAATGGTAAATGTACAATGATTGGCACTATTCAAATTTATAGCAGATGCCAGTTGCTTGCGGTTGCCCAATAAAGATTGTGGGTCCTGTTGTACAGGGATAATTATTTCAGTAGACTGCAGCTCGTTTACGGATTCTTGATGCCCAGTTTGTTTGTGTTGTACAAGTGCACTTGTTTCAGCATCCGAAAAGGCTACACAACTGGTGGAATCATTGCCTAGAGAATATTTCAATATTTTCCTTGCGATTAATTTTTTATTTTTCAGGGATTCATTCAGGTAACCTTCGGCTACTTTTATGGATTGCCATCCTCCATGGCGCTTCAAGTTCGTTATGCCCAATTCAGCATCTGCAAAGGCAGTGGCAGAAGACCTTCGATAACAATGTCCAGTAAACTCTTCTGGATTCGGAAGACGTAAATATGCCTCTACCTCAGATGGCATTTTTCCAAATTTATTTATACCGACGCACTGGATACTACATTCTCCTTTGCGATGTTGGACAAAAAACCTTTAGTGTGTTGTATGTTTTGGTCTCAAGCTGTGTTCATACAGAAATAAAATAACATAAGATAACATAAGATAAGATAAGTTAAAAATAACATAAGATAACATAAAATAAAAAAAATTGGGTGTTCACACAGAGAAATAACATAAAATAAGAGATCGGTTCCAGCCAATCAAAACGCGAATTTTTGCGCATGCGATTTTTAATTTTACTGTCACTATTATTGTCTCCTGTCATTTGTCATTTATGCTCTACCTCATTTGAATTGTTTAGCAAACGGTTTTTGTGTTCTTTTTTATAAAAAAAAAAAATCGGAAATGAACGATGTATACTTGGTTCAACAGGTGCAGGGTTTTCGTGCCCTATACAACAAAAGTGATAAAATATTTAAATTAAGGAGGGCCAAATAGCAGGCTTGGCCCTCAATTGGTGTCATACTGGGATTTTCAGGTAAGGAAATTATTTTTTTCTGCATATTTTTCTATACATTCGGAAATGTTCATATATACATGAGTTTTACATTGATCTTTCTACTGTGGTGTTCATTACCACACCCTAGTGAACCACAATTTAAGGGGTGAACCAATCCATAATTTTGTACACCTCCTGCCAAAAGGGCCCATATTCTAGGTCCTTCTGGGTCCTGACAGGACCCAGCAGGACCTAAAATATATGTCCCTGACAGAACCTATAATGTTGGTCCTGCCTAGCCCTAAAAGGAAGATCATATCAAGTCCTGGCAAGAATTTTGTACACCTCCTGCTAGATTGGTTTGAATGAAGTAATGATCTTGGGTAGAAATTTAATGTCACATGCCAAAATTCCTAGGAAAATATTTTCTTCAACAACTTTCACCAACAATGGGATTATATAGTACATATGGTATTTTTTAAGGTTTTTTTCTATTTATTTTTTTTTTGTTTTACCCTAAACATTTCCCAGTCACAATATATTTTAATTTTTAGCTGAGGTATGTGAGCAACGGTGGGTGGTTTTAGGAGGCAACTATACCAAATTAAGGAAAGAGGTGAGTACCAGTTACACGATAAGCTGGCCATACTATTTGTCAATGGGGTTCTTGGACCCATATTTGACAACAAGGAAGTAAGGATATTTTTTAGCCATCCATCCATTCAATAGTATGAAGGCTCTTGTGATCGGCAAAAAAAGTTTTTTGTTTTCACTAAAAATAAGTTGTTTGGGTCAAAATAGGCCTGTAAATACAAAATTTTGGGATGGTGTCGGTCTGTCTGTCACACAATGACTCAATTATTATCAAATTTGGCACAAAAATTCTTTGTCACCAGAAGCTGAGCTGATTATTTTTTGATGGGGGTGGGGAATTGTAAAGAAGGTAGGAAGGTAGGAGCGGGGATTAAACTTTTTAAAAAAACGTAACTCACAAACCGTAGCAGCTAGCGACACGTGGTTTTCACATTCAAATGGATAATTACATTTTCAACAAAAAAAATGGATTTTTAAAGGGTTTTATGGATATGTTTATGATAATCATGAAAATACACTAAATGAAAATGTTTTAACCCAGTAATAAATATTAAAGAAAATAATAAAGATATAAAGGGCACCACAATAATAATAACTCCTCCCTTTACTTACCTTGTTTTTTTTTCATGATATAACTGTTAAGCCTATTTTAAATTTATTTATGTTAATGGTTTACAGAACAATTTCCAATATCTGTCAAAGTCAGGAACCACTAAGTCCAGCTTGGGACACTTTATCCCAAATCACAAAAGAAGACACATTACAGGAATCTGAGGCTTTGATGGAAGACAATGAAATGTTTTAGGACAGTGAGCCGCCCCGGTCAAGAGACACATCCCGCCCTGCAAGTTTGTTATCCAGGCACACTTTGACAGAAGAGAGGGAGCAATCTTTACCCACTTCAACACCCAAAACCCCTATAGCACAGCATCAAACATATAGAGCCAAAATGGTAAATTTAAGAAAATAATTGGAAGGGGAAAAAAGAATTCTTCTGAAAAATCTGCCCAAGAGAGTATGTGCAACTCAATTACAAATGCAGTAAAAGAGTTAACAAATAAAAGTTGGCCAAGAAGTGACAAGTTACTTCATGTGACTTGTCAACATGGATAATATAACCTTCTTTTACCACTTTTTTGTTGTCATCGAGTGTACTGTTGATTTTAAATAAAATGAATACTTTACATGATTTTGACTAAAGTACAATAAGGTCTTGTTTATAAGTGCAGTCAAAGTCATCTGGGGCAATATGCATTTTATTTAAAATTAACAGTAGGTAGTTTTCCTAGGAGAAACTGCAAAAAACTATGCTTTCCCCCTTGTCCTCATTATTTGATATTAGAAATTTATTTTAGGTCACAGTCAAAATAATTTACTGTGGCTCTTGGCAGTGATTGCATAAATTTAGGCAGCTAAATTGACTTTACTTTAAAAGATGGCAAATAAGTGACTTACACTCCATTTAAAATTGCTGCAGACCAGTTTTTTGACACTGACATTGACCTTGACAATGACAGTTTCATTTAGCTTCTGTGTTTAATTGTCAGCCGCCATATTAAAATTGATCCGGATAAGCCAAATATATACAATGACCACCAAGAGATATGGTAAATTAATCTGACTGTGACTATACCTACAGTACTGTATTTTATGTAAAAAAAAAGTTTTTCCTCCAGGGCCAGACAATTTAAAAACTTACAATGGCTATATTTTCTAAACTAAATAAGATGAATTAGTAAAATTTCTTAACCACCCACTTAATGTCTGGTGTTTTGGAAATTGTGCAGGTATTAGAAATTTGACTAATTTGTATTTTTCTATTAATTTTATATAGTTTAGAAAATATATAGCCTTTGTAAGTTTTCAAATTTTCACCCTGTATATATTTTTGATTATTTGTTACTTGAAGTATTACCTAATTTTATTTAGATATTAAGGAAAAGTTGAACTCTGCTTTTACAGATCTTCAAGAAGAAATATGTGTATGTCTGTAGAATACGTTCTAGATCGGTGTTCTTTTTATTCGGTGTATTATTTTTTTTCAGCCCTTAAAAAAATTAAATGATTTGTTACTAGATCAAATTTTTGTGTAATTTATTCATTATGAAATGATTACAAAAAAAAGACAATTTCTTCAAAAAGATACTTACTAAATTACTCAAAAGTAAAAATATCAAAAAACATCCTAAATTTAAATAATATCTAGATTAACTTGCAAAGATTCTTAATTAGTATCTAACTAAAAAATTATTTAAGTAAATACTTGTGGTCATCTAAGCTCGAACTATTAATGCCAAATTCTCCTCCACTGGCTGAAAACCATATTTGAAAGCTTTTAAAAATTCTACATGTAAATTTAAATGCTCATGTTTCTACGAAAATCGCCTGGTCCTCCAAATTTGTACAATCGATTCCATTGATATCTAATATGCCCATAAATGAGAAACCAGCCATTCTGCTAAATGGTTTTCACACTTCGTAAATTAGCACCTGGGTCTCTCCTCCACTGTCCTGGGTGAACATTACCTTCACTATCTTCCCAATCCACAAACTCTGTTAGACTATATCTCCTTTCACTTGGAACCATATCCTTCTCTCCTTTCTGCAGGAAGATATGCAACAACCGTTGCCAATATAATTGTCTCGCAAGTCTCTACACTGGCAATGATTCGATTCCTCAATCTTCTCTACCTTTGAGCCAACATCCCAAATGAGTTTTCAATTATTCTTCGGCTCCTAGATAATCTATAGTTAAATATATTTTTTTTCTCCTGTTTGGACGGTTTTGGATATTTGTTGGAAAGAGCCAAAAAAGTAAATACAAGTATGGGGCTCGATTTTTGAGACAAGCTCAACTCAAGATTTCATGATTTTCACTTTTTATAAGAAAACGACATAATTGATCTCAATTTATTCCAAAAAGTGAAAAATTATAAAATTTTCAGTTGTGCCATTCAACACCTACTTAACTAAAAAGCCATTTAATTCTTTTTTGATTTAGTATCCTTTAGCCTACTATAGTGGTCATATTGACAACCAACTGACAGAAAATCCATGTTTTACGTGTCAATTTGGTTATAAAAATGGCGGCAATCTGTGGCTAAAGGGCACTGAAGAGATAAGAGTTAACTGGCTTTTTAGTTGAGAACGGTGTTGTGCCACTTTGTTCTGAAGCAACACCATTCTCAATTAAAAAGCCAGTTAACTCCTACCTTTTCAGTGCCCTTCAGCCTACGCCTAGGTCAAACATGGATTAACTGTCAGTTGATGTCAATAAAGCTATATTAGTAGGCCAAAGGATCCAAAAATGATACTGATACTGTCTTTTTACCTGAGACATTGTTGTCTGAAGGTGCTGTATGTCCAGCAGTTTATGAGCTGAAGAGTCTGAATTTTGTTGTTGCTATTGGGAAATCAAGATAAGCAAAGCGCCCTCTAACCTAAAGCCCCCAACTATCCTAAAGCCCCCGATACCATGGCAACTGCAGGTGTTTTGTCAACAAGGCCCACAGTAGGCAGAAGGGTATTTTTACGTTTTCTGACAGAAAACCATTCGAGGTTATGTTTATCTTTCAAAAATATTTTTTCAAAAACGAATATGAAACCACTCCGCGTGTAAGGTCGCCCGCCGAAAATGGCCTAGCGCTGCGCGAGCATTACCCCGAGTTTATCAAAGAACCAAGAGAACTTTACTGGCTCGCTGGAATTACTAGGAATTCGCCTAGAAACATTCCGATAACTTCACATAATTTTGTTTTAATTTTGATTCAATTTTTTTTAAAATTTAAATTATTGCGGCATAAGTTATGTGCAAGTTTACTAGTGAAATCTTAGAGGCCTAAGGATATATTTTAGATCACAACAGCAGTTTCAAAAACACACGGATACTTGAGTATTAACAAAACAGGTCAGTAAAGCTCCATTTACAGGTTGAAGAGACTCTTGCTAGTCGTTGATGCTCCTGTTTAAAATAGAATATGATTATTTCGTTTAGCGTCAGCAGCCGATTTTTAAATCTGCATGCTTTTTAAGTTAAACTGTTGTCCTTAAATCAGTGGCAACAGCTAGCAGGAGTGTTTCAAATTCAATTATAAATGCACTTGTAAATGCAACCTTAAACACTAAACCCAGTTACTTTAATATGTAGTTGGGTAGCGTTTTTTTAGCAAGTAATTGTGCAGTAAATGGTTTTTTTTTATTTTAGTGTTTTACTCAGTTTTTTTTATGAAAAATATCTGTATGTAGGCACTAACTAGGGTCCCTAAAGAGTTAAAATTTATGATCGCTGGAATTGCTAAAAAGTGCTGGGTTGGTTTGAGTTCAGGATTTGGGTGGTTTAGTTCCCGCTTTAGTTAAAAAAAATTAAAAAAGTTTCATCACTGGTAAATTTGAACTTCCTAGGGGCTCAGGTAAGTGCTAAGTAGGTATCTAAAGAAAACTGTTTACTACACTAATACCGTTTAGCCTTAATATATTAAGTGAGCAGCATGAAATAATACTGTAGAAAATTTTACTGATAAAAAGTTATTCTTAGGGCCAGTTTCTCAATAGCGGATTATCAGAAACTTAAAGTAACTCGCGCGCTATAAATCCCAGTTTCCTTGCTGTTTTTAAGCCAATATTTTTTTTAGGTTAACCCTGAGGCAATGTAACTTACCCTCACCTTGAAGCCCTGGTTATCCTGGAGTTAATTTTAACCTGATTTTTAAAGATTTTTACTAGGTTACTCAAGCAATTGAGTTAACACAAACTCGCTTTTGAGAAACCGGCCCTTGGTCTGTCTTGTTTTTTGAATAAAATAGGTTAGTGACTTGAAAATTGGAGAATATTAATCAGGAAAAATTCTTTAAAATATAAATAGTTGCTCACTCATCTTTCAAATAAATTAAATACACAGGATCAAATACTATGTGTATATGTCATAACTGGTGGTTAGTGAACACTTCTATGAATATAGAAACAAAATTTAGAGATAGAATATTTCTTGTTATTTTTATTATTCTTTTAGGAGCTGTATATAACAACAAAACATATGGAGCAGTGGATATTTAGGCAACTACCTTAAATGAAAAAGAAGAAGATTCTAAAGTGCCACCACCCAGAGAAGAATAATAATCTATAAATTAAAAAGTCTACAATTTGTACCCAAACATACAGAGCAATGGATATTTTGCCAACTAAAATGTATAGCAAAACAAGATGGTTCTATAGAGTCAACACCAAACAAAGAATAATAATCTATAAACTCAAAGTAAGTTTTTGCTTCTGATTTCAATTATATTTGGTGAAACTTCCTTAAATAAACAAAATTTATTATAGTCTAGATCCGATATCAAAAATTAATTTAACTCTTATTCTTTATTGCAAATTACCTGGACCTATTTCTGGACATATTTTGAGCCTCCCCTCATCTATTTCAATTCCATTAAAAAAAAAAGAAAAACTATCCACAAAGAACAAAACAGAACAATTTTGAAGGGGGACACTCACAGATACTTTTTGGCTCTGTTGGAAATTTCATAGGGTAATTTTTATCTCTGGAATTTAAAAGGGGAAAGGTCTTTACTATTAATTATGTCAAAATTTTAAAAAGCTAGGATGACTGGTGTTTAAGATATTTGCTTTTAAATTTGGTATGGAATGAAGAAAAGGTTTGAACCTTTTCAGCGGATCAGTTTGACCACCAAAATTTAAAGAATAAAAGTAGGTTTATTTGAATGATATGTTTGAGAAAACAATCAGAAAAAAATCATGAAATGTTTATTCCCTTTTTTATTATGAAAAATGTAACTTTAAAACCAACGTTTTTTCCTGAATTTTGTGCAAGAAATTGTTTATTTGTCGCTCCTTGACAAATTTAAACTTAATATCTTGCATGTTTGTAAAGCAATTTAAACGATCTTCTAAATAAGATGTCATTCGAGCCACTTTTTTATATAATTTCTCCTGGAAAAACTCATATCCCTCAAGTCACCCCCAAAAAGCCTGTTTATGGAAAAAAATATATTAAAAAGTAATTTCTAGACTACTAAAATTGTATGTTTTTCAAGTGTTCACCAAATACTCAAAAACACTTCTGTTATGTTTTCGTTGAACATGAATTTGAATTATTTCAAGCATAAATCAAGGTGCCAATGGGCTTTTTTCCATGTTTGAAGGGAGCGCTTGATAATAAAGGTTTTTTGACGGATTTTGGTAGCTAAGGGGGTCTATTTTACAAATCCAAGTGATGAAACTCTGGCTCCTTTGGGAGAACTCCAAAAAATAAAACATAATATAGGCACCATAAGGGTTCTAAGAACAGATTTAACAGTAAACATTTTTTTAAATAAACACATCAAAAATGGACTATATATAAATCCATTTTTGTCAGAATATATATTTTTTTTGACACCCCAAATATTCCAGATGGCGATGACGGCGACTTAAAAGCACAAAATTTTCATGAGAAACTAGATCAAGTACACACGTATAATACATTAACCTCAGGATTTTTGGAAACACTGATTCCATTTTTTAGAATAAACATTTTTTGGGAATAATATAATTAAGGTTCCTAGGGGCAAAAAGAATCGTAAATGACAAAAAAACTTGTGACCTCAATTAAGAAATTTTTGAATTAACTGAATTCATTTTTGGTGTAAAAAAAAAATTTTAGGGGTAATTTAAGGGGCCTAAGGGTGAGTTTTAGGGGTAAAAACAACATACTATTGATAGAAAGACATCACTTTGGAGACTCTGGGGTTAACTAAATTCATTTTGGGGGTTAAACAGTTTTTAGGGGTAATGTAAGGAGCCTGAAAGGGCAACATAAAAAATTATTGGTGTAAAAGATATGTGATATATTAATTTAGGGGTCTTTTGGGTCTTCCAAAATTAATTTTGGTGTTCCAATTATTACAATAGGGATTCAGACAAGGATTTAGAGGTAGTTTTAGGGAAATATATCGATTTGGATATTTTTAAGTCTTCTAAAGTTGTATATATGTTAAGAGGTAATATAAGTTTGGGCTAGGTCCCAAAATTTTGTCCTAAGATCCTTTTATTGTCTCCAGATTTTTTTTTTATCCAAAGAATGATATCAGTGGATGTCTGTATTTGATCTGGTTTCTTCTAAAATGTTTGTGTCCCATCTTAAATATTTTGAGTTTTACAAGGGTATCAGAGTGGCATTAATCGGATTCATAAAATGTACAGCTGTACCAATTAAAATCAACTAAAAAAACTGAAATTAGTCAACCATGCATGCAAAATGTTTACTTTTAAAACTGCTACTAGAACCCTTAGATACTTCTAAGAATTTTTAAATCACATAAATGGATTAAGGGAACCCAAAAACCCTTGAATTGATGTATCAGATGCCTATATTTTGTTTTATTTTTTTTATTAGTTATTTTTAAAAAATGGTCACCACCTTGAATATCTGGATTCAAGTTTCCCAAAATCAGTAAAAAAATATCTGTTATCAAGCTCTTTCTTCAATTTTGTTGTTTTCTCTAAAGAAAATATTTTTTCAGTTCATACACGTATACTTCTTTTTTTTTAATTTCAGAACCTAACCACATGAAGCCTGATATTTGAAACTACAGCTACTAGTTTGCGGTTCCAAAAAAGGAAAAAATAACATGTTATTCTTTTCTTTTTTAAGTTAGATTTAATTTAAATGATTATTAATAAGTATTTTTGAGATAAGTTTTTTAATTATTTTATTTAATTGCATAGGTTTTTATAATGTTGTGGCCATAATCACCTCAACAAGTTGAGCCATGTGTGCATTTAGTTTTACTTCCAAGGACCAGATGCCCACCGGTGGACACAAATCCTCCACTGTTTTGTGACCATCGGTAGGCACGCGGTCCTGAGACGTAAAACAGAAATGCCCACATGTGAGCATGGGCAATGTGTTAATAGGAGGGTGTCACATTCTAAACACCAAATACATTTAATTATGTTTTAAATTGAAATATTTATTACACTCCATTCCAAATTGCTGCAGACCAGTTTTTGACACTGACAATGACAGTTCCATTTAGCTTCTGTGTTTAATTATCAGCCGCCATATTGAAATGGGTCCGGAGAATTTGGAATGAGGTTTATATGTAAAAATGTAATTTTTCAGCATATTTTTTAAAATTTTATTATATATAGTTAATTAAAATTGCTAAAAATATTTCTACGACACAAAAATGCTAAAGTATTCTACCCATATAGTTGTTATTGTTTTGTGAATAACTAAAATATATAAAAATTGTATTGTTCATTCTGGTAGTTTTCTTGCCTAAATTCCAAAATCTGAAAATAAAAAAAATTAGAGGTAAACATTTGTCTAATTTAGCTACAACGCTTTTTTTAGTACTAGTAAGGAGTACTTTAATAAATGTTCACTTACAACCAAAACAGAACTCCAAAAAAGAGAAAGTATTTCTGCAACCCTATCTATGCCGCAACCTTATCTTATGCATTTTTAACTACATTGGGCATTGGTAATTAGAGTTTTAGTTAAAGGATCTTTTATTAGGAAATTAGAGATTTTTGGACCTGTAGGTATCTCTTTCAGAAGCTACACATTTCAAATTTTTAAACAATAAATGATTCACTAACAGAAAACACAAGTTTACATAAAAGATAGCAAGAGATGTAACATTACATTTGGTACCTACCTATATGCCAACAAAAATAAATAGGTAGTATTTCTGTGTGTGCAAGCATATTAAATATTAAGTTTTTGGATTTTATTTGAATTATTTATTTTTGAGTTTGCACAAGAAGTAATAATTTTGGGTAAGAGATTTAAATGAAAACGGCATCAGTACATAAGTTCAATAACAGAGTTTGTACAGAAAACCTTTAATTGGATTCTCTGATGTCTCCCAGTTATTCCTAACCATTTGTAAAAAACTTATAATTTTTTCAAGAATTTTGTATAAAAGAAAACAGCTGCAAAATTTTAGTTTGAAAAATTTCATGATTCTAATTTGTTTTTAAATCAATTTTTTCCAGATGGGCTTCCAGATTTTCCTTGTTTTTGTATATTTTTTTGTCAAATTTCCTGACCTTTTCAAAGAATAAATTTCTCAACTTTTCTCGGTTTTTCAGTTCCATACATACTCTGACTGATTAAAATTGTTACAATAAGAATTTAAATTTTGAATTTTATATATATACCTTGAAGACAAAAAAAGCAGTGTCATTCCATCTTGATAGATTTCTTTCCTACAATAAGGCATGATTTAGGAAATCCCTGATACTGCAGCTAGTTTGCTTATTGCAAGGCTTATTGTATTCCTCATTGCATATTCTTTTCTACTGTTCACATAGGTGTTTTTTTTTGCCAGGTGGAGCAGCCTTCTTATTAGTATTTTCAGGAACCCTCCCTCCTAGACAGTTTCCTCAGACCAGTATGCTTAATCTTGAACAAACGTGAGAGGAATTTCGCTCACCTCACCTCTCAGTCCTTTATCTTGGACACCTTAAATTTACAAAAATATTCAGGTCCTAATTTTATTTTCAACTCTTAAAAAGTGCATAGAGGTAGGTATTAAAACTGGACTTTCTCTAGCTTTACTGTAGAGAAAACTTAGAAATAAGTAAATGAGCCAAAGTGAGCAAAATGTGCCTCACTATTTTTTTGTATAATGTTTTTATTCTTTACCTAATATTTTCACTATAGTCCGTGAGCCCAGGCCTATGAAAATTTATGACTACCTCACCGTTGAGACTTTGTATGTGTTCTTCAAGATGTTCTAAGGGGTATTTTTAGAGACCCCTCCAAACTTAACCCTTAACTGAGCCCTTAAGTTAAGGTCCTTTCAACAGAATTTCTCGGAAATGTTTAAATTAGATAATGTGACCATGTGTTTTAAATACTTATAAAGCAAATCTTGAAAAATCAGCTGTGAGGAGCTTAATTTAACTTTTCGATGCTATCAAGAGGGGCTTAATGACAAAATATATTTTTTTGACAAAATTTTTGTCCATTTCTTGTTAAAAAAGTTACAAATTTAAGTATATATATGTTTAAAATATCATCTGAGTGGACATAAAAAATAAATATTATGCAAAGTCCGGCAAGGTCTTAACAGTTTAAGTTATGGGCTGTGGGACTATTAATTTATATGGTACCTAATTCCACATATGTTAGTGGTAGTCAAAAAGGAAAAACATACTTATTATATATAGGTACCTACATAAAATAACTTGTTTTGCAGAAGAATAAAGGCGTATTTAGAGTTCCGTAAGGCAAGTGGTATGAGGTAAGATGCAAGGAAAATAAACAATAACAAATGCATGCTGCTTTTACTGCATACCGCTTGTGGCTTATGGAACACTTACTTTGTTTATATAGGCCTCTTAAAGCGCTTTTATATAAGGATGGTTTGAAAATGTTGTCATATAAACACCACTAAAACCGATTTAAGCACTAAATTGATTTTATTTGGAAGCAGTTTATCACTCAAAAAAAGCCCATTCAACACCATTCTCAACTAAAAGGTCAGTTAAATTCTACGGCCTCAGTGCCCTTTAGCCTACTGTGGCTGCCATTTTTATAACCAAATTGACAAGTAAAACGTAGATTTTCTGTCAGTTTGGTGTCAATATGGCATTGATCATAGGCCAAAGGATACTAAAATGAAAATGAGTTAACTGGTTGTTTTAGGTAAGAACAGTGTTGGCCCATTTTAGGGTCGTTATAAACACTTTAGTGCATTTCTTCTAACCTAAAGAAAATACTAAACCCTAGTCTTTCAAAAAATCTGTTGTTAATTAATTAATTAATTAATTATGTTGTTTTATTTGTTTTTTCTTTAAACTGACATTTAATGAAGGACATAACCCTCGAAGAAAGCGATTTTATTTAAAACCATCAATATATAAAAGCGCTTTTAGGTGCATATAAACGTAGTAACTGAGGACAGCAGCATATGCTTGCTATAGTTATGGAACTCTGAATACACCTTAAAAGAATCTAGAAGGAAGTAATTTCCTTAAACTAAAAATGAGTACCTAACAACGTTGCCTAGTCCCTTATAGTTATTTCAAGGGGTAATTATGCAGTATACAGTTTTCTGCCATTTTTGATTTTTTTTTTAAATTTTTTTTCACCAAAACAACCCAATCCAACACAGTCCAACCCAAAACAATGAAAAAAACATTAGGTAATTATGCAGTATACAGTTTTCTGCCATTTTTGATTTTTTTTGAAAAATTCTTTATGGGGGCACCTTCTAGGGTCCCTAGGACCCCAAATCCGCCTGCGCCCGATTTTTTTTTTTTTTTTTTAACGAGAAAAAAGGGTGCCTAGGGGGGGGTTGTAAAGTGTTTTTTTAATTGTTTTGGGTTGGTTTGAATTAGGTTGGGTTGGACTGTGTTGGTTTGGTTTGTTTTAGTGAAAAAAAATTAAAAAAAAACAAAAAAAATAAAAAAAAAACCCCAAACGGCGCAGACGGATTTGGGGTCCTAGGGACCCTAGAAGGTGCCCCCATAAAGAATTTTTCAAAAAAAATCAAAAATGGCAGAAAACCGTATACTGCATAATTACCAAACATTACAACCGCCCTCCAGGCACCCTTTTTTCTCTTAAAAAAAAAAAAATCGGGCGCAGCCGGATTTGGGGCCCTAGGGACCCTAGTAGGTGCCCCCATAAAGAATTTTTCATAAAAAATAAAAAATGGCAGAAAACGGTATAGTGCATAATTACCTTCCAAGGAAAAACCAAGGAAAAAACCCTTATAAAGACAACAATACTTATTCAAAAAATGTATAGTCAACCCGAGGTCTTACCTTAAGAATTTGCTTCCTTTTATTTTTTCTTGATCCATTGCATATTTTCGGAGTCTTTAAGCACACCAAGAGGCAAATAATGTACTACATTAGCAAAAACCGAGGGACAAATAGAAAAACTTATTGTTTTTGCCTGAAAAATAAACAGGCAGTCACATGGACCTAAAGGTTTATTTGCGCGGTGGTACCGTACAGCGGCGGTAATGATGATGCAAGGCAATTTCGGGCTACAGCAACGAATCATGAGTTACACGGAAGCGAAAGTAAAAAAAACTTATGTGCTTTAGCAGCGCGGAATGCGAAATCAAAATAAGTAAACTATCGCCAAATTTTTGGCCCGGTGCAAAAAAAGCTCTGGTGTCCCACTGTGGACAAAAATAAATAAACTCTCCGCGTTGCCATGGAAAACAAATGCAATGACGTAAAGTTTTGCAAAAAAATCAGGTCGCCACGGTTAAATTGATTTCCCAATAACTTTTTTATTTGCGAAAATTTCTTTTTAGTGTAAATTGATTTTTTGTAATTTGTTAAAGCACAATTCATGTCAAACTAGGTTTCATCTGTTATTTTTAGGTTTTGAGATATAACCACAAGTTCTTATTTTTATTATGGAATAACCAGAATTTTAATTGATTTTTAAGGTCAGCGCCAAATTTCCTTTCAAATTATATAGCACACTTTGTTTTTTTTTTGTTTCTTTAAGTATTTAATTTTTTTTATTTATTACCTACCTTTTAAATTTTTAATTTAATATTTTAATTTTTTACTTAACATTAGGTCAAAAAAACAAATAATTTTTTTTTAAAAATACCAACGTTCGGTTATATCTCAATAACTACAAATGACAGATAGTCAATATCTTTATAACTTACCTAAATCACTTTCTGTATGACAAATATATAGAACCAGAGTGACTTGGGCACTGTATTTGTATATATTTCCCATCACATGCCCCACAACAGTTTGGAAGGTTCTATCTTAAAAAGTTTTCCTTGGCAATATTTTGCAATATTTCTTGAGTAGGTTCTGGCAATACCAGTGGTTGTAGAACTGTCCACAATGCCTTAATGCCTTAATTGTTCCACGCAATTTCCTGCATTGAGCAGCCTTCCGAAAGATAGCTAAAAATTGTTCAATTCCATATGATATTCAAATACTCAATTACCTACGTCTTAAAAGGATATAAAGTTTAGTTTAGTCCTCACATTGGGGAAATGTGTTACTCTATCCTTGAAATTAAAACGAGAGATAAAATGTAAAACCAGGTTATAAACTTACACAATATTTATAAAGTAAAAAAAATCCTCTTTGCTGTTAGCTCTTTGTACAATGGACACTTACTCCCCATTTATAAAGTTGACGGCACGGTTACTGTTTAATGGTGGGGTATATATTTGTTATTCTTACTAATTGAAAAATAAGAGTCAGAGATATGCCATGCATGTTCAAACTCTCGGTCAAACTGTAACAGAACTATTGAGTCTATAATTGGGGGTATCTCTAGTCAGTTAAATTTAATAAAAACGATGAAAAATACTAAGGTGAAAATAATATAACTTACTGTAATGTCATAACCAGTCTTTGTTTCGGTGATATGTGGTTTTTCGAAGGATCCTTTTATAGAAGTTCTTGGGCCAGGCTCAGCAGGTAATTAAATAACTCCGGAGTAATCCTAGTATATTTAAAAAACTGATCTGTCATTTATACTATAAGGTTTACCCCTTTCACTCACAGGGCGAACTTTAAATCGCCTTCTTTTTTTTACTCCTAGTGCAGTAGCTGCAAGGCCAAGCAGTAGAAGAAACTATAGCTGTATTTCTTCACATCCATCCATCTACAAAAAAATAGTTTATAGTGTATATTAACTAAACTATTTGAAAGAAAGAAAACATGCTTTATTGTCCAAGTGTACACTTATTGACTTAAAACTTAACAAACAGTGGTAGAACTGGTAGAGAAAGCGAAAAATCCAACAGTTTTCTGTCGGTAAAACTCTCTTTTATTTATCAAATTTTTTGGCTTCATGGAGGCCACAACCAAAACTGTCCTTTCCCCTGTTACCCCTGAAAATGTCTTCTACTTTCTCCATTAGCTCTGGAGCCCCTCGCCCTTTAAATCGGCCTTAAGCCTACCTAGACCAAGCAAAATTAAATATAAGAATATTTTACCTGCAGGTTTACCTTTTTCCTTTTTTTATTCTTAGTGGACTCAAGTAAGGCGTTTTTAAATCGCTGTCCAAAAGCTTTTTCTTTTTTTCAAAAATTTAGAACGACCCAACCATTCAAATATATGTCAGGTAATGTTTTATACCTACCACCCTTATTTGAGGGAGTGGGGGGGTTGTTTTTTTTTAATGTGTAGCTTGGTTCCTTAAATGTTACTACCAAGTTTCATTTTAATTGGTGTTGGTAGAACGACCCAGTCATTCAAATATATGCCAGGTAATATTTTGTCCCTGCCACCCTTATTTGAGAAAGTGGGGCGATTGAATTTTTTCCAAATATGTAGCTTGGTTCTCTAAATATTTTAAGTAAGTTTTATTTTAATTGGTTCGGTAGACGTCATTTAATATATACCAAGTAATTTTTTGTCCCTACCACCCTTTTTTTGAGGGCTGTTGAATTTTTTTCTAAATGTATAACTTTGTTTTTGGAATTTCCGCATTTTATCAAAATCGGTCTGGTACTTCACTGAAATATGTGTAAGATAATGGTATTTTACCCCTACTACCCTTAATTGCGGGGTGGGGGAGGTCAATTTTTTTAGGGTTTATATATTTTTATCTTAAAATAATTGTGCTAAATTTCGTTAAAATCGGACCACTGTAAACGTCCAGTCATTGGTCAAGTGACTGGTCAATAAATTAGACTCAAATTTGGCAACTAGCCTAGAGAGACTCTAAATGAATTGGTGCCAACTTCTACCGTCACTATATCGCGTGAATACTGATAGTGTATACAGTCCGGATGCCAACTGGGAATGTTAGCAGATTAGTCTTAAGGACAGCTTTAGCGTTATAGTTCAGCTTTTAGGTTTTGTTTTTAAAACACTATATTTATATTAAAATATTTGATTTTGTTTATATTTTTCACAGTTAAACATTTTCAAACGCGATATTTTAGACTTTTTTAAGTTTTTTTTATGTAAGGGGTTATCCATTATAAACTTTATCGTGTTATCTGAAATTTGATATTTATAATTTACAAATTGCATAGATATGTTTTGTTATTTTCAATGTTACACCTTGTTTATTATTATTATTATTATGACTTTAAGAGAAATTTTAAAAATCTCGTCTAGTTTTTGAGTTATTTAGCATTGTTGGCAAGGGTAAAGCTTGCTTAGCTATAAAAATTAGCCAAAATACAGGTTGTTTCATTTAAAGTAACAAAATACATGTACAAATATGTCAAAAAAAGTAATGATTTCTTTGAATGCCATTTTAATCTTAGATTAAGATTCAAAAATTCTATACTTGGTTATAATGGATAACGCTGTATAGTTAGCTATTTATTCATTATATCTTTTTTTTTTGACAAATACGATTCACATTTTTAATGCTCCCTAGTTGACGCTATTTTTTTTATCTCTAGTAGCGTTCGTGCTGAAGATGAAAATTAAGATTTTTTTCTTTGCATTCGCATTTATTTCGTCGATTAAAATATTTTTAACCTTGCTGTTTCTTATAAAAATAAAATAAAAAATAAAAATAAGTTTTATTTTTGTTTCAAAATAGTACAGTCATTTGGGGTAACTTTGAACCACTGTCTGCCATGTGTCTAAATTGAATTTTCCAAATGGCTCAAAGTTACCCATAATAGTTCAAAGTTACCCCGACTGACTATACTACAACTCAGATGCTGAGTTCTGGTAGCCCAAAGGTAGGGTTCTCTCAGCCCAGACCATGAGTTACCACAACCCATATGCTGAGTTCTGGTAGCCCAAAGGCAAGGTTCTCCCAGCCCAGATCATGAGTCACCACAACCTAGATGTTGAGTTCTGACAGCCCAAATGGCCAAAAAAATACATTCAGTGTTTATGCATATTTTGGGCTACCACAACACACGAACCGTGTTTTGTTTTCCCTTAAACTTGGTTCTCACAGCCTAGAGGTCTGGGCTGTCCTCTATTAGCAACACGTCTGGGTCTAGGAGAACACATATTTAAGTTCTCGTAGCCCATCATTTTTCTCAGTGTAAGACGATAAGGTTTATAATGGATAAATAACCCTTTACATAAAAAAACTTAAAAACAAAATCTAAAATATCGCGTTTGAAAATCAAATATTTTGTAAATAAATAACTGTAACCTAAAGCCGTCCCTAAGTCCAATTTGCTCAGGAAAATGACAGAAATATATATAGTTGTAAATTAGGATTAGGAAAGAGTTAGCGACGTTAGTAAATCTCAGCCAAACTGTTTAAAATACAATACAGACCCTATACATTTCGCACTCCACACTTTCATGTTATTTAGGAAATACCATAAAACACGTTAATATTTTTCACTCGTGAACCTGCCACTGCACCGGCCAGGATACCTGCACATATAGGCTACACTAACTTCATCACAACTGGAAATGAAGCTAGCAACCGCCAGCCAAAGCAACCCGCAAGCCCGAATATGTGCAAAACTCGACATTTGGCAAGTACCGCCTATAATCGGATTCACATGTGTAAATACCTGGGTTTCACTAGACGGCGGAAAAAATAAACCATGATCATAAGTTAGAACAATTTAGGCCCTGAGTTATTGTAGCCCAGACCGTAAATTATCACACACCCAAAAAGTTAATACATGAAACTGGGCTGGGGCAATCCCATGCCTGAATTGTGGTAGCCCACGACTTGTTGAGTTCTCCTAGCTGAATTGAAATGGTTTGGGACAATCATACCGTGTGCTATAGCATGGTGTGAGTTCTGGTAGCCCCGTTTTCTCAGTGTATTAAATTGTGACACAAACGTTGGATCACGTAAATAGCAAATCTAGGTTACAATAAAAAAGAAAAAGTTTTTACCTTCTTATTGGTCAGCTTCTGGTTGCTACAAACAATGGTAAGATAGCATAAAAAATCCCCATCACAATCCTAACTATATTTTTGCGTCGCTGGATCTGTTTCCATCCTTCGTAATTGTGTCTATAATGTACAATTTTGTTGGTCTTTCCCTAAAAATTAACGTTTTTGACTAGCTTGGTACAAATGGAGTGAATAAAATAGAAAATTTTATTACCTTCCTTTTGGTCCTTTTTTCTAATCTCTCTACATAGAAGTTTAAGGGTGACTCTTCTAAAGTTTAGGCTTTAGACCATATCTGTAATATTATTATGTTTAAAGTTGACATGTAAGGGTAGAATCCTAAGGTAAAAAGTTAACAGCCATAATAAATTAGACCAATGACTGGGTTTTCTTGTGTAATTCATTTTTTTTTTTCGTTTTTTAGTCGTGATTCCGGTCTTACATATTCCTGTAATAAAAAATGCTCTGTATATTTGACTTCATGTATGAGAATTAAAATTTTCGATTTTTATAAAAATCATAGAAAGTCACTAATTTATTTAGCTTCGTATGCATTTTTATCCGTTTAGCTTGATTTAACTCAAAGCTATTGTCAAAATAGTTTTTGATCCTGCCCAAGTAATCCAATAGTCCATCAAAATCCTTCGAGTAGTTTTTGTGTGACCTTTGAACAAACAGCAAGACAAACATACAAAAAATTCTAAAAATAGGATTTTATTTATATCTATATAGTCTCTGGTTAGAAGCAGACACAGAAATGACCCTTTAGAGATTTATTACATGTATAGATCTTAGGAAAAAATATAAGTTACCTATCGTACCATACATGAATCTGTTACCATAAAATAAAAAACCTTACATAATTGTTATATTTTTACATCGTGGACCTGTTACCATGGTTCTATAATAAATAGCATGTTGGCGAATTTTCAGTAAAATTAATGTTTTGAGAAGAGTATATTTATCAAATGTGATACAAAAGAGATTATGAAATAGTAATAGTAGTTTACATGACAAGCATGTTATGATGGTCATTAAACCAAAGATGAAGTTTGAGACCATAATGACCATAACATGCGTGTTAGTTTACTATACTTTACCTATGACCAAAGAAAATGTCATCATAAAAATCAGAAATAATCAAAAATATCAAACGCGAACCCTCTTAAGGCAACAACATTCATAAACTCAAGCTTTAATGACGTTCTAGCTAAAACATCAAAACAAATGAGGCTACTAAGGGACTTTTCATATATCTTTAAAGTTTTTTTTCTTAAAAATGCGTAATATGTCAATTTAGCGGGACTTATTTTTGATTAGGTACTTAAATTATATTGGATTTATTTAGGTTTCATAAATGTCTTAGAAAGATAGAAAAATAATTCATATTTTTGCGGCTGCATGCTCTTATAAAATAAAGTTTCATCGTTTGTCACGCCATATTGAGGTTTCCGTCTAAGCTTTATTATTATCCTAGGACCGTAAATAAGCCATTAAAATTGTGTTGAGATGGCCACAAAATTAGTATTATTTGATGAGCGTAGGTAAATTTAATTTCCATCTTACTATTCGTTTTATGCCTGGTTTTCTGGAATATTTTGAGTTTCAGAAAAATATTTCCTGATCGTCAAAATAGGGGCCTTTCATTGGTTTAAGTAGGTACGTCAATAAAGATGACCTTATGATCTTGTTCTTATTCCTAGAATGGTAGAATGCTATCCCTCGAGATCGAAATAAAAAATGTAAGTTGCCAGATAAGTAGTTAGGAACAGAGTTCTACCCATACCTGTTTATTCTATGTAATTCTTTAATGTTTTAGGCACTGCTTTTCATTTCCACTGCTGTTAAATAAATAATAAACTAATTTGTGGGATTTTGTAACAGTACAGCATTCATCCGTAATTTGTTGATTCTAGATTTTTTTAATTTTAATGCCAACATTTTTAATATTAATAAAGACATAGGAGTAGTGAGCGGAGCATATAATTGTTACATACATGTTTTAAATAAGTAGCCTATTACACCCTATATCTAAAAGAGAGTGTAGGAGTAGTGTCCCAGGTTGCGCAGGCGTCCCGCACACAGGGGATGTCATCTATACCGGACTGCGCATACGTTCCACACGCAGGGCCTGTCATCTGTAAATATGTCAACTGTCATCTGTCAATCTTACAGCTGAATATCATCACCCCCAATGTCCTCAACGCCAAATCATCCATTAATGCTGTAGCCAGGATCTACAGTACAGATATAAATTTTTGAACTCACAATCCCGCACGCAGGGTCTGTCATCTGTAAATCTGACAGCTGACAGATATACATTTTTGAACGCAACCTGCATATTATTTCTGCTACCTGTATTTTTTTAACACCCTGTCTCTAGGACTTCTTTTTGGTTCAACCTGTATAACGCCCTATATCTACTATTTCTTTCTAATCCAACATATATAGTAGATCTTACCCTCTCTCTCACACTCCTTAAAAGTCCTTGATCTTTTTCGTCTGCTATATTTAAGGGAACCCAAAAACAAGTCGAATTTACAAAAACCGAAACACAATTGAACAGAAAATAAAACGTCCGAAACGAAATATGAACGAAAGTGAAACACCCAGAAAATAATCCATGGATATAATTTTATAGAATTTTAATTTACTCGATCCTAAAAAGACACAATTATAATTTAGTCGATTATAATTTTCTCAACCTTAAAATATCAGAATTACAAAAGTATCGAAAATAATTGTCTAGAGACGAAAAATACCCGAACCACCAATTGATAGAGCAGAACAACAATCCAGCCGAATCGCTATTGGGCATGCCTCAAATTGAAATCTTTAGATTCGAGCGCCGTAGGCCCTGGATTGCGGCGTTGACAGGTTTCTCTATTTGGAAGATGACACGGGAATTTTTTTTTATCAAACGATTTTATTTAACTTCACAATTTCTGGGCTGTCTAATTGCCTATCAAATCTTGCAATTCATTTTTGTAATGTAGGTCCAATGACAATACAATATTATGAAGAAATTTGGGGGTAGGGGGTGGTTGAAGAATGTAAAGGGGGTAAATTAATACAATATCACAACTTACTTTGCCTCTTCCCTGCCGTAAGCCTGGCAATGTAGCAAATGAATTCGTAGCTATCGGTTCAAATCATTTTCGGCCAGATTGGGGTTCTTGAATTTTGTGGCTCGTTTTTATCAAATTATTTACAAAATATTTTTTTTTGTACCTTCATCAAAATCATGATTTTACTAATTGTCTGCAGATAACTAAAGCATGACTTTTTTGGTTACCGATGCAAAAAAACTTTTTTTGATCACGGGTGCAAAAAAAGATTTCTGTCCGTTTTTTACCCAAAGTTAGAGAGAAATAGCGGAAAATAGTAATATTGAAAAAATCTAATTATTCTTGCCTAAGAATTAAGCCATTTCCGCCAGTTTTCACCAAGTATTTACGAAAAAATAATTTAAAAAAATCGTCAACATATCAAATTGTCAAAGATTAAAATGTCGCAACAATGAACGTCATCGAGTAAAAAGACACATCGCTATGGAAACGATTGTTATTTCATTTACCAGCCGCCTTGATTTACAGTGTAAAGATGATGTGTCGCAAGAAGTTCTCTTCGTTCGAGATTTTTAAAAGTATTTTCCAGTTTTTTTTGGATTTTTTTATAAACGTATTAAAAAAAATAGTGTTAACAACTCGCGGTTTTAAATACCTCGCTGCGCTCGATATTTAAACCAACGCTTGTAAAAAAAGCGCTATTTTAGCCTCTAGTTGTTAAACCTACTATTTAACCTTTTGCGTTTCTATAAAAATATGTTTCGTTTAAATTTATTTCTATGCATATATTTTCTAGCGATTTGATTTTCCCGTCGAGACAATTTTTTTCGGACCAATTATTTTTTTTCTTTTAAATTCTGACAAATTATGTTTCTGCCACATTTGGTTTCGGGTTTTTTATAGGGATCCCTCGCGAAACGAGAAAATTTCTAGCCTACTCCACTAGATGTATCACTAACTGGTTTCGGAACTAAGGCCATTAACCAGTCGACTTTATGGTGGAAGTTTTGCAATAAGTTAGGTATTAATCGATTCGCAGGTGAAATAATAATAATTATTAATTAAATAATTATTTGTTCTACGTAAATTGAATCAACAAAAAGCTAGGGAGATGACCCAAATCTTAAAAGATTTATGAAACGCATCTTTAGGCTTTGGCCAACCAAACCTAAAACCAATTTAAAACAGCTTTCCTATAAATTAGTGACCCTTTTAGTTTTAGCTACCGGTCAAAAAGTGCAAACTCTGTTCCTTATAAGTTGTTCGAAAATATTTGTTTCCAATTAGACATAAATAGTATATTACATAACGAGAGAAGAAAGTGACATATTTCACACGAGCGTGAATGTTGTGAACGAGGCGTTAACCGAGTGAAACAACACGCGAGTGTAAGAAAGTTACTTTCTATCGAGTTGTGTATGCTATTTTTCCTACGACCACTTTAGGGTTTAATTCGTATTTTTTGTTATTAAAATTTGTTTTAATTTTAATTTTCGTCTCTAGAGAAGAAAATACTTTCTTCTCTAGAAACGAAAATGGTTTCGGTCTATTTCCGACGCTTCTACAAGTCATAGTCTACTAGATACCTACATTGTTTGGATGGTTTGCTGTCATTCATTTTCGTCACTGATATGCGTGTGAAATATCAAACTTTCTGTGGCGTTATAAAGTGCAGATTTGGTTACTTTCATGTGTGGTCGTAGGAAAAATCTTTATCCGGGATCTAATTAAGACTTCAAAGCCCACTTCTATTCCACCGTGCTTGGATTTGCCTTTTTTAAAATCTGATCCGCAGCTCTGTGTAGCTTCTGTCCTAAACAAGTATTTAGAGAGGACCAAAGTTTTGCGACCTTCTGAGAGTGGCGTAGCCAGAAAGTGACTCTGGGGGAGGGGGTTCATCATTTAATAAAAACTACCTACCTATGACAAATTTTTAAAAATTAAGGGAGGGGAGCTGGGCGGTTTAATAGGTATTGAGTTAGTGTATATGAAACCAAAATACTTGTTTTTAGAAGCAAGTCTCATCTGGTCTCATTTCCATATTTTTTTAAAATTAACCCCTAAATGGGCCGCAGGCAACAATTTTGAAAAAAATTACATTAAAATGCTGTTTTTTACGCGTTTTAAATATTGTTTACAAAAAAATTGCTGTAAATTAAACAAAATTGTCAAAATATTTAATATTGGTATAGCGCCGCAGGTAAAAATTTTGACAAAACAAACAAAAAATTATTGAAAAATTTTGATCTCTTAGGTGCTTTGTAAAATATTTTTGACAAAGTAGATTGGGTTAGATGCCAAGAAGGGGTGGGTTGCGTTGGCACATATAGATTTGTTGCCAAATCATAACCCCCCCCTGGCTACGCCACTGCCATATCATTCGGCGTCAAAACAGTCTAGCCGATGGATCAAGGAAACGTTAAAAGCAGCGGGGATAAACTCCGGCGTGTTTACAACCCGTTCCACAAGACATGGCTTCATTTCGGCTGCCTTAAGGAATGGTCCGTCAGTTGACGCCATCCGAAAGTCTGCTTCTTGGAGCAAAGATTCCAGGACTTTCGCGAAGTTTTACAACAGGCCTCTCCCAGAAACAGTAGTTTTTTGTAAACAGTTTTTGATGAAGACAAGGTTTTCTCTTATGTTTCTTTATGTTTTATGATTTTCTTAAATCATAACTGCTTTATTTTTTTACTTTTGTGTTTTATGATTTTAGGAATTGGACCTATTTTAAGTTGCATTTTTGTTTATAAATAAAAAAACGTTACTTAATAAGTATTGGGTTTTTGGTTTTATAGTAACTGGTCTAAAGAACTACTTGGTAACAATTATGGTAATATTTGAGGACTGCACCGTAATATAATTATTTGATCAAAGGAACTTACTTGAAGTTCTATCATAATTATATGAAGGTCCAGTCTGAGAATATTACCAACCCTCCCTCCCTAAATAATCTATTCATTGCCATAAAACATCATCTTTAAACTAATGAACGTAAATACGAGGAGAGTGCAGCGAGGAAAGAAAGGGAGCAGAACCATCTTCGATTTTATTTATTTTACTTTACTTTACTGGTAATAATTACGGTAATATTCTCGGACTGGACTTTTATATAATTATGATCGCACTTCAGTTAAGTTCTTTTGATCAAATAAATAATTGGAAGGTAACGCGTTAGATAGTCTCTGATGTCCGGTTTGCCTAATCCCGCTTTTTATTTTATATAGATTTTTTTCTGAGAAAAGAGGTGAGAATGTTTTAAGTAGTTACCTACGCTCCCTTTAAAAAAATCAGTTCCGTTGGCTTTTAAAATGTGATATCTTTTGTGTAGATTTTACATTTTTTGCCCCAACAAATAAACATTTTATTTATAAAAGTATTTTCTTTACAAATGTCAACACGCCCCATTTGGTTACGTAGGTGACACTTAGTATTTGTATTACCGTTTAATTTGTTTCTTTCTAATAAAACATTAATTTTAACATATCTTGCACTTGATTTTTCAATCGTGATAAACAAATCCGTCACTTACGCCACTTTTAACAAAAATTGAAGAAAATGGCAGAGAAGATATATTCGATTCATTATTATAATTTTGGATTGTACATGTGTGAACTGTGATTTGTAGTAGAATAGATGACACTAAAATTTAAAAAAAATCAGAACAAAAGGTGTAAAAAATTAAAGTCTGCATGATTTTCACTGTTTTAATAGTATATCTCTAACCAACACCGTTCTCAACTAAAAAGCCAGTTAACTCATTTCGTTTTAGTATCCGTAAATATAAATGGCAGCCACGGTAGGCTAAAGGGCACTGAGGCGGTAGGAGTTAACTGGCTTTTTAGTTGGGAACGGTGTTGCTCTAACACTAGACTAGCTAAAATATCTCTCAGTAAGTAAGCTTTTTTTTCTAAATTTTGCTCTTTGGTATTTTAATTATAGGTCGGCGCAAGTGATTCGGCTCGCGCCGCGAAATAGAGTAGAAATTTAATCTCCAGGAAATAAATTTATAATTTAATCCTGTGGATTACAAGACCCTCTTTATTTCTTAAAACCAGGGAATAAAAGTACTCTAACGTGCATAAAGTTTAAATGAAAAAGAAATACTTATCTATTTCTTCAAATAACAAAGAAATATCATTTAAAACAACTTTTTTTATTCTTAAAGTATTATTTATAATAAATATACATTTTTTGAATATCGGTACTAGTTTAATAAAAACTAATTTCCTAATGAGTTTATTACATTACTAGTGCTGTAATCTTGGTGTTATTATTGATAGAACACTTCAATTCAAAGATCATGCTAACCATGGTATATCAAAAATTATTTTTTGTGTAAATTATTTGTAAATTATTTGCCAAGTTGGTCAAAAATTACACTATTTATTTATTACAATTGTATTACCTCATTTTATATATTGCGCATCAATATTATATTTGTTAAATCAGAATGAACCTAACAAGCTTCAAAAATTTCAAAATAGAGCCATGAGATTGATCTTAGGGGTAAATAAGTATACTCCAATTCAAGTAATGTTGGTTTGTCTGAAGTGGCTTAATGTAAGAAGCTTTATAAGATATCAAACACTTGTTTTGATTTACAAAATGAAATCCGGTTTAACTCCCTCTTATCTTCAAGACAAAATTATGCCCGCGACTAAGATTCACAATTATCATACAAGAAAAAATAAATCAAGTAAAGTTTTACTCCAAAACTTTCCTCGCTCAGAGGAACATATATTATATAAAAAACCGCTACTCATATTGTTGGTCAGACTTTTCCAGAGTATATCCAGACTTTTCTTGGGTGTATCTACACTGTTCAGGGGTGTATTCAGACTTTTCCATGATGTACTCGGACATTTTCACAGTGTATCCAGACTATTCCAGGGTTTTCCAGACTTTTCCAGAGTTTATCCAGACTTTTCCAGAGTCTTTCCAGACTTTTCCAGAGTGTTTTCAGGCTTTTCCAGGGTCTTTCCAGACTTTTCTAGAATATATCCAAAGTTTTCCAGAGTCTTTCCAGACTTTTCCAGAGTGTTTCCTGACTTTTTCAGGGTCTCTCCAGACTTTCCAGAGTGTATCCAGACTTTTCCAGGGTCTTTACAGACTTTCCCAGAGTCGTTCCAGACTTTTACAGACTTTTTCAGATTATATCCAGACTTTTCCATGGTCCTTCCAGACTTTTCCAGAGTGTTTTCAGGCTTTTCCAGGGTCTTTTCAGACTTTCCAGAGTGTATCCAGACTTTTCCAGGATCTTTCCAGACTTTCCAGAGTGTATCCAAACTTTTCCAGGGTCATTCCAGACTTTTCTAGAGTCTTTCCAGACTTCTCCAGACTTTTCCAAAGTGTATCCAGACTTTTCCAGGGTCATTTCAGACTTTTATAGAGTCTTTCCAGACTTCTCCAGACTTTTTCAGAGTATATCCAGACTTTTCCAGGATCTTTCCAGAGTGTTTCCAGACTTTTCCAGGGTTTTTCTTGACTTTATAAAGTGTATCCAGACTTTTCCAGGATCTTTCCAGACTTTTCCAGATTGTATCCAGACTTTTCCAGGGTCTTTCCAGACTTTTTTAGGGTGTATCCAGACTTTTACAGGATTTTTCCAGAGTTTTCCAGATCATATTCAGACTTTACCAGGGTCTTTCCAGACTTTTCCAGGGTCTTTCCAGACTTTTTTCCAGAGTGTATCCAGACTTTTCCAGAGTGGTTCCAGACTTTTCCAGAGTGTTTCCAGACATGTCCAGGGTCTATTCAGACTTTCCAGGGTCTTTCCAGACTTTTCAGGGGTCTTTTCAGAGTGTATTCAGACTTTCCCAGAGTCGTTCCAGACTTCTCCAGACTTTTTCAGATTATATCCAGACTTTTCCAAGGTCCTTCCAGACTTTTCCAGAGTGTTTTCAGGCTTTTCCAAGGTCTTTCTAGATTTTTCCAGAATATTTCCAGACTTTTCCAGAATATATCCAGACTTTATCAGAGTGTTTCCAGACTTTTCCAGAGTGTTTCCAGACTTTTCCAGGGTCTTTCCAGACTTTCCGGAGTGTATCCAGACTTTTCCAGGGTCTTTAAAGACTTTTGAAGAGTGTATCCATACTTTTTCAGGGTCATTCCAGACTTTTCTAGAGTCTTTCCAGACTTCTCTAGACTTTTCCAGAGTGTATCCAGACTTTTCCAGGGTCATTCCAGACTTTTCTAGAGTCTTTCCAGACTTCTCCAGACTTTTTCAGAGTATATCCAGACTTTTCCAGGATCCTTCCAGAGTGTTTCCAGACTTTTACAGGGTTTTTCCTGATTTTCTAGAGTGTATTCAGACTTTTCCAGGGTCTTTCCAGACTTTTCCAGATTGTATCCAGACTTTTCCAGGGTCTTTCCAGACTTTTTTAGGATGTATCCAGACTTTTACAGGATTTTTCCAGAGTTTTCCAGATAATATTCAGACTTTTCCAGGGTCTTCCCGGACTTTACCAGGGTCTTTCCAGACTTTCCAGAGTGTATTCAGACTTTCCCAGAGTCATTCCAGACTTCTCCAGACTTTTTCAGATTTTTCAGGCTTTTCTAGGGTCTTTCCAGACTTTTCCAGAATATATCCAGACTTTTCCAGAGTCTTTCCAGATTTTTCCAGGGTGTTTCCAGACTTTCCAGAGTGTATCCAGACTTTTCCAGGGTCTTTAAATACTTTTCCAGAGTGTATCCAGACTTTTCCAGAATCTTTCCAGACTTTACAGACTTTTCCAGAGTGTATCCAGACTTTTCCAGGGTCATTCCAGACTTTTCTAGAGTCTTTCCAGACTTCTCCAGACTTTTTCAGAGTATATCCAGACTTTTCCAGGATCTTTCTAGAATGTTTCCATACTTACCCAGGGTTTTTCCTGACTTTCTAGAGTGTATTCAGACTTTTCCAGGGTCTTTCCAGACTTTTCCAGATTGTATCCAGACTTTTCCAGGGTCTTTCCAGACTTTTTTACGGTTTATTCAGACTTTTACAGGATTTTTCCAGAGTTTTCCAGATCATATTCAGACTTTTCCAGGGTCTTTCCAGACTTTTCCAGGGTCTTTCCAGACTTTTCCAGGGTCTTTCCAGACTTTTCCAGAGTATATCCAGACTTTTCTAGAGTATATCCAGACTTTTCCAGGTCTTTCCAGACTTTTCCAGGTCTTTCCAGACTTTTCCAGGGTCTTTTCAGATTTTTCAAGGGTCTTTCCAGACTTTCCAGAGTGTATTCAGACTTTTCCAGGGTCTTTCCAAACTTTTCCAGAGTCTTTCCAGACTTCTCCAGGGTGTATCCAGACGTTTCTAGGGTGCACGGACTTTTCCGTATATATATAGAATCAGACTTTATTGTTTCTAAAAACATTTCGTTTTACATGAGCTATATATATATATGTCCTCGTATACATAAGATTTTTGTCCATTAATCACGCAATAACGGCTAAACCGATTTATATGAAATTTGATAAGACAATAGGGAGTGACCTGGATCTTATCCTAAGCTACTTTTTATTTAACATTTCGTTTCATAACTCGAGATATATGGCACAGAAAATTGAATTTTTTAATTGTTTTTTGCATTTTTTATGTGATATATATATGTGATATATATAAATATATATATATGTAGGTCGAAAATTTTGACGCCATTCAACTATAATTTTTATAAGCTTTCCAAGGAGGTATCACACGGTAAGAAAAAAAAAATTTTTTAGGGATGAAGCTTTTTGGGGGTATCTCCCTTTAGCAAGGGAAGTAAAAATAACTTTTTCTTGACTAAAAAGAACAAGAGTAGTAGTCAAAATTAAATTTTTTGTAAAGGTTTAAGTGATTTTAATTCATTACCTAGAGATCAAAAATTTTGGAACATTAAAGGTATTTAAAGTCAAATTAAAAGAATTCTGGGTTAGACAAAAATGATCTGTGACTTGTCCTATTTTATCTTTGATTTTAGGCATAATTGTGTCAAATTTTATTTATTTGCTTTTCTATTTATATTATTATATGTATTATGTTGCTTTTTTGGGGTTGGTAATTTCTATTTGCCTGATCAATATTATATAGTTAGGTTAAATATTTAAAAACAATATCTAAATACATATGAAATTTAAAAAAAAAACTTAAAAAGTACCTTAAATATAACAACAATAAAAATTTTTTACCGAATACCTACAAAAATAGCAATAATTTTAAATATAAAACATTTCGTCCATACATTTCAGGCAAGGTAAAGTCCCAAGAAGTGATGCCGCGTTGCCCCTCTGAACTGCTAAACTTATGTTTTGAGTAATGATTGATTTAACTCTTGAATCGCCTCCCAATACACCCTTTATAAGTTGGCCGATTTTGTTTATTAAATTTTTAGCGCCAGGTCCTAAAGGGCCTAAGGTTTCAACGGAAAAGGGCATGAAACAGAAGCGATCCAAGAATTCCTCATATTTCCTCATTTTCAAGGACTCTCCCAGTTTACAAACCTCCCCTGCTGTTTTTCATACCACCACTTAATTCTAGACAACACTGTTGTCTCTAGGTTACCAGAATCCAAATTCTGGGCTACTAGAATTCGACTTTGAACTGCAGGGTCCACTTCATAAGGAGTAGTTAATAGGCATATTGTGCCATTTTGCAAGCTTCAGCCAAATTGAAAAACATCGTATTTTGGGGTTATTTCTTGCACACTCACCCACTCGAGTGAAAGAAAACGCTAATGGGTATGCAACGGGTGCATGACACACATGGCGCGTCCGTCGAAAACGGCCGCGTAATAGGCAGGTTCGATTAGATTCAACCAAGAAAAATATCGTCCGACCACTTACGTCAGACGAACCGTCCAGCGAACCTTGCGACGAACTCACGTTCCGAGATGTTGTGTTGCAGGCTCTCGTTTCTGAAGAATCGCAACCAATCAATACCGTTCTCAACTAAATAGTCAGTTAACTCTTATCTCTATAGTGCCTTTAGCCAAAGATTGCCGCCATTTTTATAACCAAATTGACAGGTAAAACATGGATTTTCTGTCAGTTGGGTGTTAATATGACCGCTATTATAGTAGCTTAAAGAATAATAAATCGAAAAAGAGTTAATCTATCGAAAAGTTAGCAAGAATAAGGCAATTCTTGAATATAAACCTCATTTAAATTCTCCGGACAAATTTCAATATGGCAGTTAAAAATTAAACATAGAAGCTAAATGGAACTGTCATTGTCAGTGTCAAAAAACTGGTCCGCAGTAATTTGGAATGGAGTGTAGTGTTATTTTGTGTGTGTGCCTAAGTGCAATTCAGTGACCTAATTCTTAATTTAAAAAAAAATGTCGTTTGCTGTCGACTGAGAAACAAATAAGTCAAATTTATGTCACACAAGTGTGTCAGTTTTCTGAAGAACCCAAATTAGGGTTTTTTTGCATATATGTTTAATCTGTTAACCATTAGGTTTGTGTTTACAAAGTTTAGTTATTTTAAATTCTTTATTCTTTACTACAAAAATATGATAGGAGCAGTTGCGGCAAGTACTGGAGTAAGTGCGGGGGCTAGTGCTGGAGCAGCCATGGCACAAACTGCAATGACCTGGGGTTTGGCTTTCAAGATGTTTTTCACTGCTATCTTGTTGGTTTCTTCTGCAACTATGTCGGTTATGGTCAGATTTAATCATGAAGATTGTACCCATTGTAATCAGTAAGTTTCATTTATTTTATAAGTGTTTTTGTGTAATTTCTTATTATTATTAATTATAATCAGATGGTAATAAAAGATAATTAGTAGGTTAGTAACATAACTGAAAAATTTTAATAAGAGAGACAGTAAAACCCTTAATGGGGAAGGTACAGGTTCTAAAAAAAGATTGATAAAACCCCAGGGGTTGGTTTTAAGGGTTAAATAGTTTTAAAAATTATTACTAACTGCACTTGTTAAATTATTCACTAAGCGACGTCGACAAAACTAATATCAGTTTCGTGTTCCCTAGAAAATCACTAAGAGACTTGTTATAGATTGGAAAAATGACTCGACAAAAGGTAAAGCCATGATGACCCTTAAAATAATTTTTTTTATACCTTCATCAAAAACATGATTTTAGTAACTGTCTGCAGATAATTAAAGCATGTCTTTTTTGGTTACCGATGCAAAAAAACTTTTTTTTTGATCACGGGTGCAAAAAAAGATTTCTGTCCGTTTTTTACCCAAAATTAAAGAGAAATAGCGGAATATAGTAATCTTGAAAAAATCTAATTATGCTTGGCCAAAAATTAAGCCGCCAATTTTCACCCAGTATTTACGAAAAAATCATTTAAAACCATCGCAAAAATATCAAACTGTCACAGATTAAAATGTCGCAATAATGAACGTCACGTGTAAAAAAGCACATCGCTATGGAAACGATTGTTATTTCATTTACCAGCCGCCTTGATTTATAGTGTAAAGATGGCGTGTTGTGAGAAGTGCTCTTCATTCGACATTTTTAAAAGTATTTTCCTGTCTTTCTTAGATTTTTTGTAAAGTTATTAAAAAAAACTCGCGGCTGAACTCTGCTTTTTTTTTCTCGCGTTTTTCAATACCTCGCTGCGCTCGTAATTTAAATCAACGCTTGTAAAAAAAATCACTATTTTAGCCACTAGTTGTTAAAACTACTATCTTAAATATTTGTTAAATTATTTTTAGATGTGCTAAAGTACACTTTGGTAGGACACAGAGAAAAAATTATTTTTGGCAGGCTTTTTTTGAACGCCTAAAAAACAGTGAAACTTGAAAATTTGAGTGTTTTATTCTAGAAATCGACACTTTGGAAAGAAAGCTTAAAAATGAAATCAACCAAAAACATTATCCCTTTAATTATGCTAAAATATTTTAAGGCTTAAATTACCATCATGGCTTGACCATAAAAATAATGCAAATAAAAAGATAATAAAATAATTTGCTCCTAATACGAACCTTTGCAGTTTTGTGTATTAAAAAATCAGACTTCAGTACGGTTTTTTGCTTGCGCATCGCGTCAAATTTATCTATACAGTGCGGTCCCCCCCTGCTAACTCTTGAACGGATTGAGGTATCGTCCTCAAATAAAAACCGTGTTTAATGATAACACCTATATATATAGTCTATAAGGTCACTAACTACTTTAAAATTTTAAATAGAAAGGGGGGTCGAGTGATACCTTGTTTTTTAATTCCCTATTTAAAATTTTAATTTTTTAAAAAATCGGTTTACGACTTACAGAGTTATGAGTTTTTTCGACTATAGTTTACGCACCTCTCCTTACATTTATGCGAATTGAGATATCGACTTTAAATAGAAAACATGCTTAATGACAACAATTTTACCACTTTTTTATGTATTTTAGAATATTCTCATAATGACTTAAGACTATAAGGTCACTAACTACTTTACAATTTTAAATAGAAAGGGGGTCGAGTGATAGCTTGTTGAAAAGGTATTTTAATTCGCTATTTAAAATTTTTTAAAAATCGGTGTATTACTTACAGAATTATGAGCATTTGTAACTATAGTTTGCGCACCTCTCCTCTTACTTTTGAATGAATTCAGTTGAATTTAAATAAATTTTTCACTAGCAACCTAAAGTTTTTATTATTGTTGAGTAATACTTTACGTAATACGTAAACTATAGTCAAAAAAACTCATAACTATGTAAGTCGTAAACCGATTGCAAAAAAAAAAAAATTTAATAGGGAAATCAAATGCCTTTTAAACAAGGTATCACTCGACCCCCTTTTCTATTTAAAATTTTAAAGTAGTTAGGGACCTTACAGACTTAAGTCAATATGACGCTTATAAAAAATACGTCGTAAAGTGGTAAAATTGATATCATTACGCATGTTTTTTTATTTAAAGTCGATATCTCAATTCGTTCAAAAGTAAGGTAAGGTGCGTAAACTATAGTCGAAAAAACTTATAACTCTGTAAGTCGTAAAGCGATTTTTTTTAGAATTAAAATTTTAAATGGGGAATTAAAATAACTTTTAAACAAGGTATCACTCGACCCCCCCCCCCTTTCAATTTAAATTTTTAAAGTAGTTAGTGACCTTATAAACCTACGTCAATATTATAAAAAATACGCAAAAAAGTAGCAAAAGTGTTATCATTAAACATGGTTTTTATTTGAAGTCGATACCTCAATCCGTTTAAGAGTTAGTAGGGGGGGGGGACTTTTTACGTCCGCACTGTATAACTTAACTTAATGACGTTTAAACGAAGGTATGTTAATACAAAATTATTTTTTGGGATGATTTTCAGCATTTTTAAAAAAATTAAAATGGAATATTTCGGGTTTGCCATCCATATTCAAAGTAGGTCGCAATTAAAAAAGCGGCCCTGGTTTGACGCCCTTCTTTTTAACACAATTTACGTTGCGGAAAAAAATAACGGGTGTTTTACTCAGTTGTAAATAACATATTTCAACATCGATTAATAGTCGGATCTGTTAAATCGCTGATTCGGCGCAGACTCAACTTAACGAAAGATCGCATTCTGTTAGCAATGACGTCAATAACGAACCGATATTGTTGGTTAAAACGTCCGTTCGATTTTTAAGCGATATTGCACAAAACTTTTACGTTATTTATGCTTTTGAAAAATAGTGTTTGGTATTAGATATCAGATGTTACCCAAGTAACCCCGGATTTATAAACTCAACATTTTACTGTCCTTCAATAAAAGTGAAAGGTAGAGATGCATTCATGTCGAACCTTGACAGTATAGGTAAACTGAAAAAAATGGTGGGCTACGAGAACTCAAATATGTGTTCTCTTAGACCCAACCGTGTTGCCAATAGAGGACAGCCCAGACCTCTGGGCTGTGAGAACCAAGTCCAAGGGATTGCAGGGACACACGGTTCGTGTGTTGTGGTAGGCCAAAATATACATAAACACTGAATGTATTTTTTTGGCCATTTGGGCTGCCAGAACTCAACATCTAGGTTATGGTGACTCATGATCTGGGCTGGGAGAACCCTGCCTTTGGGCTACCAGAACACAGCATCTGGGCTGTGGTAACTCATGGTCTGGGCTGGGAGAACCCTGCCTTTGGGTTACCAAAACTCAGCATCTGGGTTGTGGTAACTCATGGTCTGGGCTGGGAGAACCCTACCTTTGGGCTACCAGAACTCAGCATCTGAGTTGTAGTATAGTCAGTCGGGGTAACTATGGGTAACTTTGAGCCACTTGGAAAATTCGGTTTAGACACATGAAAAGTTCCAACATATAATTTTCCAAGTTGCACAAAGTTATCCACAGTGGTTCAAAGTTAACTCAAAAGACTGTAGTAGTATTATGAAAAAAAAAATTAAACTTATTTTTATTTTTTATTTTATTTTTATAAGAAACAAGGTTAAAAATGTTTTAGTCGACGAAAAATTTTCATCTCCAGCACGAACGGTACTAGAGAGCATTAAAAATGTGGATCGTGTGATTTAAAAATAAAACAAAATCCAACGAATCCTTGACGCTCAAGTCGCCCCGGCTGGCTGTATACAAAATACAATAAATAAATAGCTAACTATCCACCAGCATGGAATTTTTGACTGTTGATCCAAGATTAAAAGGGCACTCAAAAGAAATCATCACTTTTTCTGACAAATTTTATATTAGAATACTTAGGCTTTGTACATGTATTTTGTTACTTTAAATGAAACACCCTGTATTTTGTGTAATTTTTATAGCTAAGCAGGCTTTATTCTTGCCAACAATGCTGAATAACTTAAAAAGTAAACGATATTTTTTTGTTACTTTGAAAATAACAAAACATATCTATGCAATTTGTAAATTATAAATGTCAAATTTCAGATAAGGTGATAAGGTTTATAACCCCTTACATAAAAAAACTTAAAAAAAATCTAAAATATCGCGTTTGAAAATGTTTGACTGTGAAACATATAAACAAAATCAAATATTTTAATATAAATATGGTGTATTAAAAAAAAAACCTAAAGGCTGAACTGTAACGCTAAAGCCATCCCTAAGTCTAATTTGCTCAGGAAAATGACATAAATATACAGGGTGTCCCAAAAGTCTTAGTCCCCCCTCATATCTCCAAAATCTTTTGAGATATTGTAACAATACACTGGGAACTTCAATAAGAGGCAAAATGGAAATAATCTAGAGAAGCGGTATTGCCGCCCCTTTTTCTGGGGCGGCCTGAGGCGGCATGCTAAAAAAATAGTTAAATGGAAACACATATCGAGTTGCACTACATTTTAATGGTCTACTAAAGTGCTCCGTCCTAACGTCAATATTATTGACATCTGTCACTCCTGTCAAAAGTTATTGGGAATAATTTGATATATTAAAAAGTCCCCCCTTTAATCTCCAAAAGCTCTTGAGGTATTATAAAAATACTTTGGAAACTTCATTGAGAGGTGAAATGGAAAAAATCTAGAAGGGCGATATCACCGCCCTTATTTCTGAGGCGGCCTAGGGGCGGCTTACTAAAAAAAAGTTAACTGGAAACGCATATCGAGTCGTACCTCATTTTAAAGGTCTTTAGAAATGCTACATACCATCATCGATAGAATTATTCAGGGTAAACTAATAATTAAAACCATTAACATTAATAATGGCTTATTGTAAAGGCAACACAATAACGTTGATTTAGTAAATCTAGGTAGAATACATTTCATTAAATTACAAAAACAGCTGAAAGTGACCTGCTTGAACTTCTTGGCAAAACTTCTCTCTTAACTGCTGCAAGTCTCTCGGCTTTGTCCGGTAGACCCTCTCCTTAATGTAGCCCCACAAAAAGTCAAGAAGAGTTAGGTCAGGAGACCAAGCCGGCCATTCAATTGTGCCCCGGCGACCTATCCAGCGATGATATTGGGTGGCAAGTAATTGTCTAACAGGTAGATAAAAATGTGGAGGTGCCCCATCTTGTTGAAATATGCAACTGCCAACGTCACCAATTTCGTTTTCAATTTGTTTTATAGCAGAAATAATCTGCTCCTGCAGAAGCCTAAGGTACCCATCGCCATTGAGGTTACCCTCAATAGAAAAGGGACCAATTAGTCGATCGCCCATAATTCCAGTCCAAACATTAATTTTTTCTTGATTTTGGGTGTGCGCCTATCAAGCCAGTGTGGGTTTTCATTAGCCCAATAGCGAAAATTGTGCCTATTTACGGTCCCATTTAAAAAAAGCATATCTTTGTCAAAATATCTGGCTCATCGGTAATTAAGCTTGTCATTTCTTCCGTAAACTGAACTCTTCGATCGAAATCATCTTCATTTAGTTCTTGAACTAACCTAACTTTGTAGGGGTGAAATTTATAAGCTTTTAAAATCCTGTATACTATTGATTTGGGGATATCAATGTCATGAGAATCTGTTCTTACCGATTGTTTTGGTTCCACGAACATTGTCCCAAGGACTTGTTCTTGAATTTCTCCAGTTGCCGTTTTCGGGCGGCCAGACCGGGAAGAATCCAATATTTTAAATGTTGTTATACCACCACGCTCTTCACATAACTTTTTGAAACTGGTCGGGCTGGAAAAGCATTGTTAAATAGACACATTGCACCATTGCAAGTCCGTGTCTGACCATAGAAAGGAACAATTTCTACTTTGTCTTCATTCGAACGACGCATTTTGAATAAAAAACATTTTTGAATTGTACGTAATATTTGTTTGACAGGATTTTCTTTTATTTTATTATGATGCCATAGAATCAGCCTACGAGATGTAGGTCCTTACTTTTTTCTGACAATAACGCAACACATTAAATGGAAAAAACAAGAAGATACTTCTTGATATGTCAAATTGTTTCAAATAGCTTTTGACAGGAGTGACAGACGTCAATATTATTGATGTTGGTATGCAGCATTTTTAGAGACTTTTAAAATGAGGTGCGACTCGATATGTTTCCATTTAATTTTTTTCAGTATGGCGCCTCCAGTGCGGTCTCAGAAATAGGGGTGTCAATGCCGCCCCTGTAAATTTTTTCCATTTTGCCTCTCATTAAAGTTCTTAAAGTAGTGTTACAATATCCCAAGAGCTTGTGGAGATATAGGGGGGGACTAAGACTTTTTGATATATCAAATTGATCCCAATAACTTTTGACAGGAGTGACAGATGTCAATAATATTAACGCTAGGCATTTTAGGAGACCATTAAAATGTGGTGCAACTCGACATGTGTTTCCATTTAACTTTTTTTAGTATGCCGCCCCCAGGCCGCCCCAGAAAAAGGGACGGCAATACCGCTCCTCTAGATTTTTTTCATTTCGCCTCTTATTGAAGTTCCCAAAGTATTGTTACAATGTCTCAAAAGCTTTTGGAGATATAGGGGGGACTAAGACTTTCGGGACACCCTGTATATAGTTGCATATTAGGCTTAGGAAAGAGTTAGCGGCGTTAGTAAATCTCAGTCAAACTGTTTAAAATACAAAACAGACTCTATACATTTCGCACTTCACACTTTCATATTATTTAGAAAATACAATAAAACATGTTAATATTTTTCACTCGTGAACTTGCCGCTTTACCGGCCAGAATACCTGCACATATGACCTACACTAACTACATCACAACTGGAAATGAAATGAAGCTAGCAACCGCCAGCCAAAGCAACCTGCAAGCCCGAATATGTACAAAACTCGACATTCGGCGAGTACCGCCTATAATCGGATTCACATGTGTAAATATCTGGGTTTTACTAGACGGCGGAAAAAATAAAGCATGATCATGAGTTAGAACAATTCAGGCCCTGAGTTATCGTAGCCCAGACCGTGAAGTACCACAAACCGAAAAAGTTAATACATGAAACTGGGCTGGGGCAATATCATGCTTGAATAATGGTAGCCCACGACTTGCTGAGTTCTCCCAGCTAAATTCAAATGGTTTGGGATAATCATACCGTGTGCTATATTAACGCACGGTGTGAGTTCTGGTAGCCCCAAATTTTCAACCCACTGATGTGGGTTGGTCACTTTTTCTCAGTGTACTTACCGTTGAGTTTATAAACCCAGGGTAATAGTAGTCGGGATTTTTTTTTATATCTTTGGGGACAGGGTATATGAAGATTTGTGGTGATTTCGTTTTAACTTGGTACACACTTAGGTATGACTTGTGAAAATTAATTTTAAAGTGACTATAACAAAGTTGTAGCGCTTCGACGATATCAAAAAATGTAAATTCTTGCCACGGAAAAATCACAAAAAAATCGGAAATTGACGCATGTTCAGAAAATTTGCAAAATCTCAATTTTTTGACTCCGGCTGCTTAACTTGCAATTTTTTCAATTCACATTCCCTTTCCAGATCTGCCAAACATGTTAAAAGGATATACATATATAACACGCTAGAATATTAAATGTAACAAGACACGATGGGTCCCCATGTTTTAATAAAATTAAACGACAGACATAAAAAAGAACTTTTTGCTAAAAACGTCAAAAATAACAAAAATTATGGCACGCTTCATATTTTTTCATGAGATGATTTTTAGAAGTCGTCCAATTTTACTTAAAAAACCATTGCCTCTTTTCTTATTTTATTCAGTTTTGACTAGGTAAGTATTTTTTATCGGTGTCGGTGCACCTAATTGGCAACAAAGTTGCACAAAAATTGCGTACATAAAAATTCAGATATCAGTGGACTTTGACGTTTTTCAAATGAGACTTCAATTAATATTGACATAAATCACAAGACTCAAAATATCTCTTGTACGCAGTTTTTCTGCAACGAGTACATAAAAATAAAACATTTTGACCGTCCCCTTTTTACTTGTCTCTCCCTTTTGATGAGAGAGAATTTACTTTTATTGACCTCAGCTACCAGGGCTATATGGCCAGAATTTGCCATTCGGCAATAATTTTTGACTGATACTTATTGTATGATCCCCTACCCCACTCACCAGGACCGGTATTCTCGTAACTAAATACGCTTGGCGTTTCGTACTCGCTGACCGTATGATAATGTAATATTCGCATACCACGTGACCAAAGTAACAAAAATGGTATTCACGTATATTGAACGCAAGGCGTCGACGAAGTGCGCTCAGCGCGTGGTGACCGTTTGAGAGACACCTACTATTTGCCAGCTGTTTTGCCATCCGCGCGTACGATTTTCCTACCCTACAATACTTTGTAGAGTGCTGCAGAAAATACAGTAGTTTTTTCAGTTTGCGTTTTTATTAATAATAAGAAAAATAAAAATCTCTTATTAGTAGCTTGGGGACGGGTGAAACACACATACACATCAACCTTACTATTTGATGCTCGATGTAAAACAACTTTTTTTCCAAAAAATTGCAACAAAAACTTTTATTAAAATCGACATCGAAATAATTGAGCATCCGTATAATACTAGAAATAGAAGCAATCAAAATTTTGGTCAGCGGTGCTTTTTGTATCTTTCATTGGATGTGTACCAAAAAATATCTGGTTTTGTTAGGCTTATGCCCACATTAATTGTTTTCTTTCAAAAATAAACTAAAAACTTTCATGAAATATGAAATTAGCAAACATAAAATAAATAGCTTAATTGATATAAAAAATAATTAGTAAACAATATAGGTAACTATCTTTCTGTCTTTTCGTCTGTATTTTCTTTACTTTTCTGAAAAATCACAGTTTTCACACTAATTACTATTTTTATGTTTTTTTATTTTTTGTCATTTTATTTATTCATAACTGTACTAAAAATTATTATTTTCTTTTTTTAATTCAACAGTTCCATAAAAACATACATTTTTTCACGCGCGATGTTTCTCTTGTGTTTGTTGTTGAATTGGTTAGGTTATTTTTTTCGGTTTCTTAAAATGTAGAATACGCATGTTCACTATAATTATAAGATATAACTTACTAGATATATAAGTAACTATTGTGAAACCATTTTAACAATAAATGCTACATAATAAAGTATCAATATCAATATACGACCGTGCCGTGCACCACTTTGCCTGACTGAGTGCCGGAATAAATTTAAACTTTCCCGCAATTTTTTTGTAGGTGTGCGGTTAAGTCACGGCATAAACGTTTCCCGCACAATGTGCGGGAACGTGGTACTAGTTTATATCTTAGGGTCAAAGGACGGGTTTAACTCAGCTAAACCAAACCATCAAGTAATTTTTTACAGGATCAACATACACTTCTGCAAGTCACCATTTGATTTACCCTTTCTGAACTACGGATCGAAATCGATCACGTAATGGCCTCTTTCTTACGCATAGAAAAAGAAAAGGAGCGACAAGGCTAACAAGAAATAAAAATGCAAAATTCGGTGATACCAAGATGTGCTAAGCGAATTTGATTCTGTCTGCTCGCAGGGCAGCGCGTTCGGCAGAGCGAATACGAAAAGTCGTCGGTCAGCGTGCCGCTGAGCGCGCTGTTCGCTATTCGTTTCGCTTAGCGACTTCAAAACGTTACGTATTACGAGAATACCGGTCCAGACCGGTCTGATGAGCACCCCTTAGGAAGGCAGTTTTCTTTTCCTAGAAGGATTTAATTTAGCTTAAATCCCTTTATCGGGGCTAGGGATCTTTAACGTGCTTCACTATCAATATATGGATCACACGGGACCGTCCTCTTCGTCCTCTCCGAGGGACGTTATGGAATCGAATTAGCCTGCCTTCTAGCTAACATGGTTTACTCCGCTTCATACTGCGTTTTACCTTATTCTTACAAATTACTTTTGATGGTTTAATCCATAATGAAGCATAACTTTACTTTAGGTCTTCCAAAAACATGTTGGTGCTATTGGCAATAAATATGGTCTGGTACTTATATTGTGAAAATAAGCATAAATATAATATATTATTATGGATTAAACCACCAAATGGGAAAGACGAGTGAAGGCGGGGCGGTAAAAAATGTTATTTTTATGTATCTATTGCCAATTAGGTGCATCCAAACCGATTCAAAACTGAATAAAATAACAACAGAAGTAATGGTTTTTTTAAAGTAAAATTGGACGACTTGTAAAAATAAACTATGTTTGACAGCTCACAGAAAAAAATCCTGAAAGCGTTCAAAATTCAAGTTTGTTATTTTTCAAAAGGATAATTCAATGTCTTCAAGTAGCTCTAAAAATTTTAGGAATCCCCTGAAAAAATTTCTGAACACACGACAAAATATGACGCGTGACATAATTTTTGTTATTTTTGAAATTTTGTCTGTTGTTTAATTTTATTAAAACATGGTGTCTTGTGACATTTAATATTGTAGCGTGTTATATAGCCTTTTAAAAAACATGTTTGGCAGATCTGTAAAGACAATGTAGATTGAAAAAATTAAGCAGTCAGAGTCAAAAAATTGAGATTTTGTCAAATTTATGAACATTCATAAATTTCCGATTTTTTTGTGATTTTCCCGTGACAAAAATTTACCCTTTTTTTTATATTGCCGAATAGCTAGAACCTTTTCATAACAATTTTAAAATGAATTATTATAATTCGTTTCATAAGCTGAGAAAAGGATTTTTGTTTGTAAATTTTTAGAAAAAAATAAATCAATTTTTATAAATATCTAAAGTTTGTAAGGACAATTTCCTAACCTTTTAACAGGTTTAACCAAAATTTTGAAATAATGATCAAAGTGACTCTATGTCGCGACGCCTAACGCACACCGTCGGCAAAAAAATTTATATTGATTTGGTGGTCCCCGGAGTCTTGCCTAAGTGTATGCCAAATTAAACCTATAGGTATGAAAAAACTCCCGACTATAGCTACTTTTATATCTAGCGCAAATAAAAATTATTATTTAAAAATTCCATTGCCACACAAACGCATAGCTTAAAAATTTTTTTAAAAATCGCTAGAACTCATCAATAATTAAAAAACAAAAAGCACAAAAGATAAAAATCGCAAAATCGTTTTAATATAAATTTCATATCGATTAAAATATTGGCAATAATCAGCGAAGAATGAAAATTAGATGGGATATAACTGAACCAACATTGCCACCTCAATCTAGACTTAAATTAAGTTTCGCATTGCAACGAGTTGGGCAAGTAAAGTTGTTTTAAGTTTAACTTGAATTTGAGGCTATTCTTAAATTTTTTTAGTTAGGGTGTTTTTTGGGCAAGTGGGCAAAAGTAGCAAAAAATAACAATGGAATTAAGGTTTGTGCCATCTTCCAATAAATCGAGTAAAGGTTTAGTCCAAAACTTCCCTCGCTCAGAAGAACATATATTATATAAAAAACCGCTACTCATATATACATGGGTTAGATTGGGTTGGTCACACTTTGCCAGAGTATATCCAGACTTTTCTTGGGTGTATCTACATTGTTCAAGGGTGTATTCAGACTTTTCCATGGTGTACTCGGACATTTTCACAGTGTATCCAGGTTTTTCCAAAGTGTATCCAGACTTTTCCAGGGTTTTCCAGACTTTTCCAGAGTGTATCCAGACTTTTCCAGGGTCTTTCCAGATTTTTCCAGAGTATTTCCAGACTTTTCCAGGGTCTTTCCAGACTTTTCCAGAATATATCTAGACTTTTCCAGAGTATTTCCAGACTTTTCCAGAGTGTATCCAGACTTTTCCAGAATCTTTCCAGACTTTTCCAGAGTGTATCCGGACTTTTCCAGAATCTTTCCAGGCTTTTCCAGAGTCGTTCCAGACTTCTCCAGACTTTTCCAGATTATATCCAGACTTTTCCAGGGTCTTTCCAGACTTCCAAAGTGTTTCCAGACTTTCCAGAGTGTATCCAGATTTTTTCAGGGTCTTTCAAGATTTTTTCAGGGTTTTTCCAGACTTTTTCAGAGTCGTTTCAGACTTCTCCAGACTTTTCTAGAGTATATCCAGACTTTTCCAAGGTCTTTCCAGATTTTTCTAAAGTTTTTCCAGACTTTTCCAGGGTCTTTCCAGACTTTTCCAGATTGTATCCATACTTTTTCAGGGTCTTTCCAGACTTTTCCAGAGTATATCCAGACTTTTCCAGGGTTTTTCCATACTTTTCCAGGGTGTTTTCCAGAGTATATCCTTTTCCAGCGTCTTTCCAGAGTTCTCCAGCGTCTTTCCAGAGTTCTCCAAAGTGTATCTAGACTTTTCCAGGGTCTTTCCAGACTTTCCAGAGTGTCTACAGACTTTTCCAGAGTATATTCAGACTTTTCCACGGTCTTTCCAGATTTTTTCAGAGTTTTCCGGACTTTATAGAGTGTATCCAGACGTTTCCAGGGTGTTTCCAGACTTTCCCAGATTGTATCCAGACTTTTCCAGAGATTTTCCAGACTTTTCCAGGTTCTTTTCAGACTTTTCCAGAGTCTCTCCAGACTTCTCCAGACTTTTTCAGAGTGTATCCAGAATTTTCCAGAGTCTTTCCGGACTTTTCCAGTGAATATCCAGACTTTTCCAGGGTCTTTCTAGACTTTTCCAGAGTGTTTCCAGACTTTTCCAGGGTCTTTTCAGACTATCCAGAGTGTATCCAGACTTTTTAAGGGTCTTTACAGACTTTTCCAGATTGTAACCAGACTCTTCCAGGGTCTTTCAAGACTTTTTTAGGGTGTATCCAGACTTTTCAAGGGTCTTTCCAGACTTCTCTAGATTGTATCCAGACTTTTCCAGGGTCTTTCCAGACTTTTCCAGGGTCTTTCCAGACCTTTCCAGATTATATCCAGACTTTTCTAGAGTATATCCAGACTTTTCCAGGGTCTTTCCAGACTTTTCAAGGGTCTTTCCAGACTTTCCACAGTGTATCCAGACTTTTCCAGGGTGTTTCCAAACTTTTCCAGAGTCTTTCCAGACTTCTCCAGGGTGTATCCAGACTTTTCTAGGGTGCACAGACTTTTCCAATAAATTTTATATGTGCTATATATATATATATATATATATATATATATGAATCTATATATTTATATATATATATATATATATAAATATATAGATTCAGACTTTATTGTTTCTAAAAACATTTCGTTTTACATGTGCTATATATACATATATATATCCTCGTATACATAAGACTTTTGTTCATTAATCACGCAATAACGGTAAACCGATTTGTATGAAATTTGATAAGACAATATAGGGTGTGACCTCGATCTTATCCTAAGCTACTTGTTATTTAACATTTCGTTTCATAACTCGAGATATATGGCACAAAAAATTGAATTTTTCAATTGTTTTTTGCATTTTTTATGTAATTAGTAGTATGTATTTAGTAATTTAGCAAGGGAAGTAATAAAGATACTAAACTGGACGCATATTTTATATTTAGAAGAGTATTTTAAACCTCTGGAACTTTTTTACTTCCCTCGCTAAAGGGAACTAATGTAATCATTGAAAAATGGCACTTCGAGATTTTCATGAGCCTCCACTAATTTTGAGGGTCCGAATAGTGCTCTGTCTGTCGGTCTGTCGGTCTGTCTGTCGCCTACTTTGTAGCCACTCTAACTCAAAAACTCCTTCACTAATCATAACAAAATTTTACATAGTGATTACTTTTGTTGACGCGCAGACCCCTATTCTTTTTGAGCATTCTCCTAGTAGACCCTTCGGAGCTACCCCCAAAAAACTTCATCCCTAAAAAAAAATATTTTTTTTTGTTACCGTATGACACCTCCTTGGAAAGCTTATAAAAATTGTAGTTGAATGGCGCCAAAATTTTTGACTACATATATATATATATATATATATATATATATATATATATATATATCACATAAAAAATGCAAAAAACAATTGAACAATTCAATTTTCTGTGACATATATCTCGAGTTATGAAACGAAATGTTAAATATAACGTAGCTTAAGATAAGATCCAGGTCCCACCCTATTGTCTTATCAAATTTCATACAAATCGGTTTAGCCGTTATTGCGTGATTAATGGACAAAAATCTTATGTATACGAGGATATATATATATAGCACATGTAAAACGAAATGTTTTTAGAAACAATAAAGTCTGAATCTATAAATGTATATACAGACCGCTTCATGCTGCTGCGAACATAGGCCGGAAGAAGTCCAATTTGCCAGTGTACGTACATACAGAGATACCGCACACCTATCAGTGAAGCAACCAATACTCAGGATTGCGATCGCCTTTCGCCGCCGTTCGCAGCTTATGTTTAGCAGGCCTCTAACCACGGTGCTATGTGGAGTGTAGTCAATGAAACCGGAATTTGGTCAATAAATACGCAAATTTTTATATTTTCTTGTTTCTTGTCACTGATAAATTAAAGCGTTTTATTTTCAACTGCTCAGATTTATCACTAACACACTAAAAACCAAAAAGATTTTCCCAGTCAAAAAAAATTTAGAGCAAAGGTTCGAAAAGTCCTCCTTGCTCGGCTAGACAATATCCGAGCCTATTATAAAAACCTCTTCTAACGTTTCCAAGCATGTTAGGGGTGATAGTTTGAAAAGCTTTTTCAATTTTAATCCGAAGTTCTTCTAAATTAAATGGTTCCCCGTGTACTTAAAACTCGATTAGAAAATTCATTATCAAGATATTCCCTAACAAGGCCAACATTGTGAGTGGGACAACCATCTTGTTGAAACCATAATATGCTGCTGCAGTAGATCCAAGTATCTAGGACCATGCAAATTGCCGTAAATAAAAAATGGCCCAATTACGTGTTCCCCTACAATACCTCCCCAAACATTTAAAAAAAAAATACAAATGCAAATTTTCCCTCGACCAACATCGAACGTGTGTTGGGTTTTGACGATTCAATAATGGAAAAGTGCTTTCATCTGTGAAAAGAATAGATCTCAGAAAGTTTTCAGTATAATTAGCCCTTTCCATCATTGTTTCGCAAAATTCCATACGACGATAGTGGTGCGTTTTTGACGCTTTGTAAGAATGATAACCATTCTTTTTGAGAACACGTAAGACAGTGGCTGAAGACGTATCAACTGCTTCGGCAGTTTGGTGGCTAGTTAACTTTCGATTTTCCTCCACTGCAGCGCAAATTATCACACCTCGTACTTCCTGCTGGTCATTCAAAACAGTGGGGTTTTTATGGTTTCTTGGCGCTATACAACCAAACTTTTCAAAATTCTACACAAACCTCAAAATCGTTGATAAACTAGGTTCTGGGCGATTTACAAAATCCTCCAAAAAAAGTTCTTGAATAAGTCTCAATGGTCTGCCTTGATAGTACCATTTGACTATCTGTACTTGTTCGGCAACTTCGTAGACATCCATTTTTAGTTTTAAAAATCTGTTGTTTCACTTAAGAACTTCCCAATCTGTTTCTCGAGCAAGGCAGAAATAAAACAAAACAATAAAAACAAAATAAATTTCCAGAAGATAACACTGCAGCATGCTTCGAATCCACCTCGGTCGTACAGCACGGAGAGTAAATTGGACTTGAATCCCCCATGTTCGCAGTAGTTTGAAGCTCATTGTATATATATATATATAGAACATATAAAATGTATTGGAAAAGTCCGTGCACCCTAGAAAAGTCTGGATACACCCTGGAAAGCCTGGAAAGACCGTGGAAAAGTCTGGAAAGGCCCTGGAAATGTCTGGATAAACTCTGGAAAGTCTGGAAAGACACTGGAAAAGTCTGAAAAGAACCTGGAAAAGTCTGGATATACTCTAGAAAAGTCTGGATATACTCTGGAAAGGTCTGGAAAGACCCTGGAAAAGTCTGGTAAGAACCTGCAAAAGTATGGATACACTCTGGAAAAGTCGGGAAAGATCCCGGAAAAGTCTGGAAAGACCCCGGAAAAGTCTGAATATGATCTGGAAAACTCTGAAAAGATCCTGGAAAAGTCTGAATACACTCTGAAAAAGTCTGGATACACTCTGGAAGAGTCTGGAAAGACTCTTGAAAAGTCTGGATACACTCTGGAAAGTCTGGAAAGACCCTGGATAAGTCTGGAAATACTCTCTGGAAAAGTCTGGAAAGCCCCCTGGAAAAGTCTGGATATACTCTCGAAAAGTCTGGAAAGGACCTGCAAAAGTCTGTAAAGACTCTGGAAAGTATGCAAAGAACATGGAAAAGTCTAGAAACACTCTGGAAAAGTCTGCAAAGACCCTGGAACAGTCTGCAAACACTCTGGAGAAGTCTAAAAAGTCTCTGGAAAAGTCTAAAAAGACCCTGGAAAGGCCTGGAAACATTCTGTAAAAGTCTCGAAACATTCTGGAAAACTCTGGAAAGAACTTGGAAAAGTCTGACTACAGTCTGGAAAAGTCTGGAAAGACCCTGGAAAAGTCTGGATACACTCTAGAAAAGTCTGAAAAAACCCTGGAAAAGTCTGGATATACCCTGGAAAAGTCTGACCAACCCCATCTAACCCATGTATATATGAGTAGCGGTTTTTTATAAAATATATGTTCTTCTGAGCAAAGGAAGTTTGGTGGTAAACCTTTACTCGATTTATTTTAATTTTATTTTAATATAGTATACAAGGTGTGACAAAAAGTAATGTTTTTGTCAAAGTTTAAACAAAAATTTAAAAAAAATACAACAAATTTTTTATTTTTGCTTTTGTTTTGGAGTAATGATTTTATTTTCCAAAATTTATGCTTATTGTAAATTATTTTGCCTCGTGGATTTGACCGGATTTCGCAAATAATTTTAAATATGCATTAGCGCAATCTCTGGAAGGCTTGTTGAAAATAAAACGTAACCAAAGTTATTTTGAAAATTAATCTTGATTACCAGTGGCGTCCAAGTTGTGAAAAAACACTTTACATTTTTGACATCAATTTTCTTGCTATTAATTTAAAAAAATTTTTTTTTAAAGTTATTAGTAATTATTGACCATTTTTCCCAAAGCAGTTTTTAATTTTTTTTTAAATGTTAAACAACGGCGGAGCTAGATTTTTTTTTCCGAATACACTTTTATTGATAAAAAATGGTTACATAAATTAGAAAAAGCAGGTTCAGCTTATTTTTTTTAAAATTATTATGTATAATTTTTTTATAGCAAGCACATCAGAAGCGTGCATAATTTTTTTATTTTAAAAAGTTTTTATTTAAAAATAATATGTTAGTTCTGTGTTATCCTAAAGTGAATTAGGGAAACCAATCATAAAATATAAGTTTTAACGTGACGTTTTTCGATCCAATTTATTTTTACTAAAACACAGAAATCTAATTTTTTTCTATGCCGATGTTTCGGCCCTTTATTGAGCCATCCTCAGAGCACTTGCTAATTGTTCATTAACAATTGACAATTTTTTTTAAAGTCTGACAAGTCTGGTAGCCAAATTCCTGCTGAATGTCTTCTAAAAAGCCCATGTTTCTGATCCAGTCAAAGTTGATCCAAGGGATGCAGTTTTAATGTGACGGTTTTTGACCCAATTTATTTTTACTGGTGTTGGTTCGTTGGAGAGGGGTCAATAAAACACAAAAATATAAATTTTTTCTATGCCGACGTTTTGGTACTTTATTGGGCCATCCTCAGGGCACTTGCTAATTGTTCATTAACAATTGCCCATTTTTTGAAAGTCTGAAAAGTCTGGTAGTCAAATTCCTGCTGAATATCTTCTAATCTGTGTTTCTGATCCAGTCAAAGTTGATCCAAGAGATGCAGTTTGAATGTGACGATTTCGACCCAATTTATTTTTATTGGTGTTGGTTCGTTGGAGAAAGGTCAATAAAACACAGAAATCTAAATTTTTTCTATGCCGACGTTTCGGCTCTTTATTGGGCCACCCTCAGAGCACTGGCTAATTGTTCATTAACAACTGCCCAAGTCTGAAAAGTCTAGTAGCCAAATTCCTGGTGTAAATGAACAATTAGCAAGTGCCCTGAGGATGGCCCAATAAAGGGCCGAAACGTCGGCATAGACAAAATTTAGATTTCTGTGTTTTATTGACCTTTCTCCAACGAACCAACACCAGTAAAAATAAATTGGGTCGAAAAACGTCACATTAAAACTGCATCTCTTGGATAAACTTTGACTGGATCAGAAACATGGGCTTTTTAGAAAATATTCAGCAGGAATTTGGCTACCAGACTTGTCAGAGTCTAAAAAAATGGGCAATAAAGAGTCGAAACGCCGGTATCGAAAAAATTAAGATTTCTGCGTTTTATTGATCCCTCTCCAACGAACCAACACCAGTAAAAATAAATTGGGTCAAAAAACGTCACATTAAAACTGCATCGCTTGGATCAACTTTGACTGGATCAGAAACATGTGCTTTTTAGAAGATATTCAGCAGAAATGTGGCTACCAGATTTGTCAGAGTTAAAAAAAATTATCAATTGTTAATGAACAATTAGCAAGTGCCCTGAGGATGGCCCAATAAAGGGCCCAAACGTCGGCATACAAAATAATTTAGATTTCTGTATTTTATTGACCCCTCTCCAATGAACCAACACCAATAAAATATAAGGTTTTTTGAAAATTTTTGTATTATTCGAAGTCCAATTTTGCACAATTTTGCACACCTATTTTGAAATTTTGCACATCCCATGGGAACCCGTAATAGAGTTCTCGAGTAACGAGGCTGGCCACCTTCAGATGACATTTTGTGAAAATTTTGGTACCATTCGAAAGGTCTAATTTTGCACAATTTTGCACACCTATTTTGAAATTTTGCACACCCTATGAGCACTAGGGTTCTCAAGTGAGGCTGCCCCCCCCCCAGATGTATAAAAAATATTTGAAATAAAAAATTATGCACGCCCCTGATGTGCCTGTTACAAAAAAAATTATTTACATAATAAAAATATAAGCTAAACCTGCTTTCTCTAAGTTATGTAACCATTTTTTATCAATAAAAGTGTATTCTGAAAAAACATTTTAAAAAAATAAAAAAACCGCTTTGGCAAAAAAGGTCACTAGTTACTAATAACGAGAAAATTAATGTGAAACATATAAAGAATTTTTAGTAAACATCTGTTACAATTCTCAACTGGTAATCAATATTAATTTTCAAAATAAGTTTGGGTACGTTTTGTTTTTAATAAGCCTTCCAGAGATTTCAAAAATACATATTTAAAATTATTTGTAAAATCCGTTAAAATCCACGAGGCAAAAGAATGTAAAATGAGCATAAATTTTGTAAAAAAATCATATCTCCAAAACAAAAGAAAAAATAAAAAATCTGAGAATTAATTTTCTTAAGAAACATTTGGTAACCAATTTAATAATTTTAAATTTTTCACATTTTTTTTTTAATTTTCGTTAACTTTAAACTTTGACAAAAAAAACAGTACATTTTGTCACACATGGAATACCTAATAAAATACAAAATGGCAAACTTTGGCTTTAATCTTCTTTTAACAAAAAATACCAGCTGTACGATACCAAATAGTCCATTTAAAAATAATAAACCTACAAAAGTTACAGAGCTTTAAAATACTCTCGTAAATATAAAATATGCGTTTGATAGTGCGCCCAGTTTATTTAAATTTTTTTCAACTTTTTCCTGACATTGTACATGTACGCTCGTGCCATAAATGTCAATATATCACTTGACTGTCAAGAAGGCCAGTATTCCTAACTTTAAACAGAATTTAAAGCACCGCCGACTTACCCTAGGCCAATTCAACTTCGCCTTTAGCGTTTATGCTGGTTTTTCAATTATTTTTAGGACTAGTGCAACGACTTACAATATCACAACCATCAACATGACCACAACAGTAAGTATTTTTTAACATCTTAAATGTAGATATCATTCATCCACATTAGACTATTACTGAATATTTTTTTAGCCAGACACTATTATTACCGGCCAGTATTTTGACACTGTTGGTAGATAGGTACGCGTGCGCAGCAGCAATCAGATATATGCCGGCTGTACCTATTAGCCAAGTAAGGCAGTGTGCTATAAAGTTCAGCACGGACAATATTTCAACAGTAAAAACAATAACAATATTGTTACGTGGTATTTTGGCCACTGTGATTTAGGGGATAATAACTCTGATAGTTTTAGACATATAATAAATTTTAAAAAAATCAGTACATGGGCTATTTGGTTACCCAAATAAAATTATCGAAAGTAGGTAACATGATAAAAAAGGACCAATGCTTGGGGTATCGGGTTTCGAATGCTTCTTAGAGCGTGGAGCTTGAAAGCAGAATAGCCACCCTCTGTAACGAAGTGCGGCTTAGTGGAACGACTCCTTGATACACAATGCCGTTTAGGAAGGTTTAGTAGACTCCTTGATACAGAATGCCTAATGAAGACCCATTAGACTCCTTGTTACAGAGTGCATACTGGGGTGACCGCTTATAACAGCGGGCCTTACTGAAGATTCAGTAGACTCCTTGTTACAGAATGCCTACTGGGGTTGACCGCTTATAACAGCGTGTCACCTGGGTTGACCGCTTGTTACAGTTCAATAAGCTTTATTGTCATAAATTAATAAATTTAATTGACAAAGCAAATATTTTCTAAAGTTTACCCTAATCTAATTTATTCTAGTAAGAACAAGAAAAATATCTACATGGTAAATGACAAACAAAATTTTAAAAAAGTGTAAAAAGCAAATGGAACCACAAACATATAATAATAAAGGAGAAATGGCAAGAACATTTACAGAACGAATAAACGAGCACACTTAAAATTAGATTATATGGTCCTATTTATATCGAAATTTAGTTGACTCAGCAGTTTGTCTCATTACGTAGTGTGCGTCGATGCTGAGGTAAGTGATTACGTTTATATGCGGTAGTTTAAGTTTTGATAAAAAAATGTTACTTGTTAGGTGATAATAACTCAGTGATAGTTTTAGACATATAATAAATTATATTCATGACATATGCTCTCCGCCCGCTAAGCATTGGCTTCCAATGCTAAAAATATCTACACTTAAAAAAGTTTTGCTTAGAGTTAAAAAAAATGCACAACTTAAATAAAAATATACAGGGTTCCTAAGCAAATCCTTAGGGGGCCAAGCAGCCGTGTATAAGACACAGACAAACGGAAAAGCACATTAAGCAGAAAAGGATGGGCATGGGGCGATGTTGTCACTACATCTTACACGTAGTAAATCCATTCCAGGTTGTTGATTTCTAATGTTTTCCATTTTCATACCTGTAGGACTGGAATAAAAATTGTTTTTGCTCGACTTTAATACCAAACTGATGAAAGATATCGTAAAAAAAATATTTTTCGGCTTTTCATTTTGTAACCATTGTCCTTACGCCCTGTTTACAGGCTGGGGACTGAGATACATGCAAATGCCTAACCTAAAGCGTTCATACACGGCCGGAGAAATCGACTGAGATATTTCCGTAGAAACTTTATCAAGCAAATAGGACGGGTTGACGCCTTCGAACGTCCAACCCGGGTTTTGCACTTTGATTCGAAATCAAAAAGGAGGAACAGTCAGATGTGGGGCCGTGCACAAATTATGTAACGGTGATTTTACCAATTTTTGACCCCCTCCCTATGTAATGATTTATAACGGTTTGGCACGCCACTCCGCTAATAATACGTAACGATTTCAAGACCACTAACCCCCCCCCCCAAAAAAAAACTTTTCACTTATTTTCATTCCAAATTTTCTTAGTTTCACACAAATGCAAACGCTGTCGAAAACCCCCCTCCCCCCTACGTAACGTTTTGTAACCCCCCTCCCCCCTATGACCATTACGTAATTTGTGCACGGCCCCTGTAGTCCCAGTGGAGGAGGGCGAGAAAATTGATATTTTTTTCTTAAAAATTATACTCTTTAGACCTATTTCTTTGCGTTCCCAAAATTACGTAATTTTTGAAAAAAAAATTGTAATTTTTGCTTTGTTTTTCTAACATTTTTCCGTTCGGCTAATTTAATTGAAAATTTTTTTCCTGCGGCGCCCTTTATCTTCTCACTCGAAACCAAGATCCCCCGTTTTAGGAAAACTGATCCCGTCTCTGTTTCTAAATTTTTTCGAATAAAAGTAGAGTATGACCATGGGGGAAATAATTTTTTTCTACGGTATGACGAAAATTTCGAGAAAGTTGAAGAAAAAAATAAAAAAAGTGGCAGAGCTCAAGTTTTTCGTAAAAAAAAACGTTTTTTGTAAAGAAACAGAGCAAAATAAATCTTTTCACCCCTTTTTGGGTGTTACAAATATTGGCAGCCCCTTATTTTTCGCTTTTACCCTTCCGCTAGTTTTGAATAATTGATTCTCTACATGTTTCGAGATCATGTCATAAAACACCTCGAAAATATCAAATGTAGTGTAGGGTCAGCTTTATTTAAAATCAATAATATCACAAGCAAAAAGCTCTGCAGGAAAAACAGCGCCGTTTATTGATTTCTTTGGCTGCTAGTGCTAGCTGCATGGTTTGGCCGTTTCCGGATAGATGTCACTAGTAGAACAGAATGGAAAGAAATTTAATCAAAAGCGAAGATATTTCTTTCTAATGTTAATAACCTCACGAGTTTATCGCTCAGTATCGTAAATAATGGACCCTGCCGCCTCCTTTAAGCAAGAAAAAGCTGTGGTTTGGACCTGAAAACATCTAATTTTTAATTAGATTAGATGTTCAAATCTCTCCCCTTCTTGAGCCTCACAATATTCCAATCTATAGTAAAGCTCTTGGCGCGTAGCAGCCAACATTTCAGGGGTGATAGAGTTGCCCGCTTCCAAAATTTTCGCCCTCAACTCCTGTATAGTCGTAGGCCGTAAGTGAGGGTGTTGGAAAATTTTGTCGTGCCAACAACCCCATAGGAAAAAGTCATTTGGCGCAAGATCTGGTGATCGAGGAGGCCATCGGATATTTCCATACGTGGAAATAATTCTATCACCAAATACCTGACGAAGGTAATTTGTAGCCTGGCGTAAATTGTGGGATGAACAGCCATCTTGCTGAAACCACAATTCATCCAAATTTATCTTGAGTTCCCTTAACCGTAGTCAGACCTGGTGTTGGAGAAGATCAACATATTTTTGGCTATTCAAATTCCCTTCAATGAAAAAGAGTCCAATAATGTGATCCCCGACAATACCGCTCCAAACATTTAATTTTTGAGGATGTTGCGTTCTAACACGTGCGTGCAGATTTTTATTTTCGCAGGACCAATAGCGGCTATTTTGTGGATTGTGAGAGCTATGAAGTTCAAATGTCTTCTCGTCACTAAACAAAACTTTTGATAGGAAATTTTCGTTCCTGTCACATTTATCCCTCATAACCTCACAATATTCTAACCGGCGAAAATAATCACCTGGTTGCAATTCCTGTGACTTCCCAATCTTAAACGACTTGTAGCCGTATTTTTTTAGGATCCATTGGCAAGTACTGTTGGGAATATCCAGTGCCTCCGCAATCGGTTTCGTCGAACATGGTTCATGTGCCTCAACGTAAGCGCATACTATTTCGTCTCGTTCCACCCTGTGTGGAAGAACGGGATGCTCTGGTATTTCGCCGTCGTGGTAACACTTTCTACAACCATTTATGCACCCGTACCTTTCAAAACGATGATAAATGTTGTAGACAGTTTGAGCCACAGAAACCGGTCGATCTGGAAACGCAAAAACAAAAAGCCCAATGACCTCGTCCGCACTGTCACTTTTTATGTAGTTTTTAATAATAAAAATCTTTTCTTCTCGAGTATACGGCATTTTAAAAACACAAAATTTACGAAACTGAAGCGACTCGAAAGGAAATAAAAATGCAATGCCTGTGAATCCCAGTTTTTCCTCGATCATCTCATGGTGTGGCCGCCATCTAGCGGAATCTTGCAGACATCTTGTCAACGGTTATTATTGCAACTATGATTTATGCTCACAATGAAAGAGCGGCGACAATTTTTTCTCATGAAAGCAGTCCGGAGATAATAACAAACTGGCACCATTGCTCAATATACCTGTTTCTTTTATGCGCGCAGAACTTTCTATGCCATTTCTGTTTGATTTATTGAAATCCTATCTTTAAGGAAAACCTTAGGAACCCTGTATACTAGATACACATGAATATTCCTTTTTGAAGATGATTTTCGCTAACCCCGGTTATTTTTGATTTTTGATGGTAAGTGTATGCATGCGTTTTCTATTAACCTCTCGTGATGCTGATCTTCTCCTTATGGAGCCACCGTCATCCTTCGGAAAGAGTCTTTACTTTTATAGGATGTGATACGTACTTAATAAATTTAAGAATATTTACTATATTTAATTAGGTGCCTAAATATTTGATTTAAACAATTTAAAATAACTTCCTAACTTAAATTAATTAATAAGAAAAAAAATGTTTAACCGATTATTGGATTGGATTTGTTAGTTTGCAGAAAAAGTTTTTGTTGAGCCTACCTGTTAAAGCCTCCTGGCTCTGGATTTCTATAACCAGTATAGCTAGAGCTAAAATAGATTTTTCTTCATGTACTATTCCTTTTGTGGTGCCTCTGGTTGTCTGGATTTTTCTTTCGATTTTTTTCCAAGAGGACGTTGTATACACACCATATGATGTTGGCGGCTGTTTGTGCTTGCTGGTTGTGCATTTTTTTTAACGTTGAGCAAAATTTTGCTTAGTGGGCGGAGAGCATATATCATGAATATAATTATTCAAGTAACATTTTTTTATCGAAACTACCGCATATAAACGTAGTCACTTACCTTAGCATCGACGCACACTACGTAATAAGACAAACAGCTGAGTCAACTAGATTTCGGTATAAATAGGACCATCTAATCTAATTTTAAGTGTGCTCGTTTATTCGTTCTTTTTAAGCAATTTGTAAATGTGCCAGATGAGAGCTTGGTATCGAAACAACAAGTGTAGGACTGCGACGGATAGTGATGTGTTCCATAACATCATTATTGTTGCCTGGGCTTATTGGAGACGAATGCAGTGTCGTTTGTGAATTGTTAAAATGGTCTGTGGTTCATATGTCACGTGCTTCTGGACAAATTTCTATACTGCGATGTTTGGGTTTAACGTCTGCCTCTGATTACGAACCTTCTCTGTGTCTCAGATTGTATCTTTTATCCGACATCAACTATGATGTGGTTTTTTTATAGATTTTTTCTTATGTGCCTTATGTCAGTCTTGACTTAACGGTGTTCCTAAGATATAACCATCTACTCAATTCAATCGTCGTACCTAGGAACTTGAATTTTTCTTAGTATCGTTGCCATCGCTAAATTCTTGACTTATTCCGTGCCTGTAGAATTTTCTTTAGCAATCTGAATATATGTTTTATAGTGATTCCTTTTGTATTGTAAGAATATACTGTGATAAACATTGTTTATTTAACTCCTCTGTGGAATTTTACTATGAATGAGTTTCTTTTTGTAACAGTAGTTACTGTTCTTACTAATTAATATATAAACTGTAGAGTTTCCCATTTATATGTGAATAAAATGATAATATAGAATTAATCCTTTGGCAAAATTTTCTTAGTAATATTAACAGTAGTATAGCTGTGAGTGTTCTGGATACAATGGTAACATGCCATCCAGTTCTCCGAAGTGGATGGCCAGTTTGCTGAAGAAGTGGTGTCCAGTCCCGAAGAAGTGGTCAACCCAAGGTCATTCTGCAAGAAGTGATCACCAATGACGTTACTTGACCAGTGGCTGTTGAAATTCCAATGACGTCACTTGGCCAGTGGCTGTTGAAGATGTCCAAGAGGGTTGCAAGGGGGTTGCAAGGGAATGCCATAAAGGCCTGTGCGAATAGGGGATGTGATCACGTGACTTATGTTCTACAGAGTGAGTCTGCTTGGGGTTTATACAGGGTGCTCTAGTGACATTCACCTGTCATCTGTCATTTGTGCTCTCTAGCCAAGCTGTCAAGTGCCACAATAGTACTTAGCGTTAACGTATGCCTGCTGAAATTCTCTAATGGTTGAAACTTCCTAATATTAGTTGCCCATTCTCGGTCACAAGTGCCAATGTATGGAGTAGAAAATGACGTCATGCATAGCATTGGAGCTTTATTATTTCAAGAGTGTCAAAGGGGCACTATTTGAAAAATGTCGAGATGAGAGAGTTTGCTATCAGCCAGTATACCGAAGGTACTTTTTCCGCTATGTGCGCACGTTTTTCTCCTATGGTTTCTGTAAAAGACTAATTTTGGTTTGCTGCGCAGGGGACAAAAGACCTTAGTAGTTTTCTGCGAATATCTCGAGATCTAAGTGATAGATTTGAAAAATTCTTTTTTTGTTAGATTGCTGTGTTCCGATGCTATTTATTCTTAGAGAGATAGGGAAGCCAAAAGGGCCTTAAGTGGTGAAAGAAAGACCTTAGTAGTTTTCTGCGAATATCTCGAGATCTAAGTGATCGATTTGAAAAATAATTTTTTTACTGGATTTCTGTGTTCTAATGGTATTTATCCGCACAGACATGGGGAAGCCAAAAGGGCATTATTGTGCTTGACCTTAGTAATTTTCTGCGAATATCTAAGTGATCGATTTGCAAAATTATTTTTTTACTGGATTGCTGCGTTCCAATGCTATTTATTCTTAGAGAATTGGAGAAGCCAAAATGGCATTAAAGTGCTTGACCTTGGTATTTTTTGCCGGATATTTCGCATTATAGCGATGGGATTTGAAAAATGTTAGTGTTACAAAGGGGAAGGTATGGCAAAAAGGTTGTATTATGTTCGTGACGTAGCTGTGCAGCTCGAGTTAAAAGGCTTTTATGTTTACGGTAAATAATATTATTATTATATGGATTTTAAAATGATCAAAATGTGTGCTTTTGTGAAGACAAAATCGAGTATACTCAAGATAACCCATGACCCTGTTTATCAAGAATTTAAAATAACATGTTTACGTAAAGCTTATTAATGAGCTAATTTTATACGGTCAAATGCCTTTACAACCGTCTAGTTCCACTGCGAATTGACAATGACGGACTGGTATGTTAACGTTACTGATCAAATTAGAAGTTTTTATGGAGGCAAAGTAAAGTATACAAAAATAGGTATACTCGAGATAACCTAAACTTGTTTGTCACAAGTTTAGCATGATAATGTTTTATGTATCCAAAAAACACAGTTTCTTGGGATCTAAAATATAAACAAAAATTTATTTTTAGTAAAAATATATTTATTGATTGATAAATTATGTTAAGGGCATGTCCTTAAAACAAAATATTTTTTTTTATACGCATATTTGGTCTTACTCATTTATGCTGTATTTTTATGAAGATCAACTGACTTTTGACAAAAACAAAACATTTTGTTGCAAACGGGGCAAAATCTGGAACCAACATTAACAAAATTCATATAGTTTTGACAAAAACATTTCTCTTTTTGCAATAAGAACATACATAATAGTCCTTAAATTTTTGCTTGTATGTCCTTCTTCACCACAATAGCCTCTTTTTACCTTTAGAAGGCATATTTTTTTAAAGTTAAAGGTAAATTGTGTCTTTGTGAATCCTCTGATAAATATTTTTTTCTCCAGTGCTTAAATTGGAATGAAACAACAAAAACCATATTTAAACTGTACAGTTATATGTGTATAAAAATAATACTTTTCAAATTTATTTTTCCTATATTAAAGATAATAATTCTCACCCTGGTTATGCGAGTCCAATTTTTAAAAGTTCTCAGTGTGAGTATTAGATGCCCAGAACCTTAAAAGATGAATGAAATATATAGAATGATTAAAAATTCATGAGGAATCTAATTACTGATGTCCTCATTCAAGATAGTTGTTAAATGTAATTTTTCTACGTGAAGCCTTGTTCACCACTTTTACCCTCATGCTAACATTGAAATTTTTTAGTCTTCTCTTATTTCCTCTTCAGAAAGATCCTTGTGAATCAACTTATTTTCATGATTTTTAAATTAAATTTTTATTTGTTAAAAGTCTTAAGATTGGAGCACAATCCTTCAAATTCTGTCATAATAGCACCATAATTTTCATCAAAATAAATAAAATTTTATTAAATAATGAATCATATGGGAGAAAAATTTGTATGCAAATATCGCTAACTAACTTGTTTCTTGAAAGTTGAGCTCTCTTCAAGTCTAAATGTGGCTGATGTTGCGTCCTGGGAGGCATTTGTATCATATCTCATATAATCCATATGATGGGCAACTGAAAACTGATGGAAACAAAACATTTTTACTTATATTGTATATAGAATAAAATCTGGTACTTACATTATTTTGATGGATGTCCTTGTGGGTCCCTTATGTCTTTGAAAAATAATCTACTAGATGCAATGATTACTATAATTTTCTAAAGATTGGTTGTATTTCTTTTGATGTTTGGTTAAAGACATACATTTTTTCTTCAAAAATTTTTATATTTTTGTAACGTAATATGATGTAATCTTTTAATATCTATTTACCTCCTTTCGTAAGATCCGTAGTTCTATGTCTTAGTATTAATGATTTCCAATGTAGAAAAAGCGCTATGTAGCGGTGCAAAAACTGAGGAGGAAAGAACATTTTTTTCTTTACTTAGTAGAAATTAATAAGGCTTAACACATACAGACCGCTTCAAGCTACTGCGAACATAGGGCAGAAGAAGTCTAATTTGCCAGTGTACGTACATGCAGAGACACCGCACGCCTATCAGTGAAGCAACCAACACTCAGGCTTCCGATCGCCATTCGCTGCCCTTCGCCGCCTTTCGCCTTATATTTAGTACGCCTCTAACCACGGTGCTGTGTGGAGCGTAGTCAATGAAACCGGAATTTGGTCAATAAATACGCAAATTTTTATAACGTAATTTTCTTATTTTTTGTCACTGATAAATAAGAGCGTTTTATTGTCAACTGCTCAGATTTATCAGTGACGACGTGTTACAATGAAAATAATAAGAAGAAACAAAATAAAAGCAAGTTCTCAAAATAAAATAATACATTCTAAAAACCAAAAAGATTCTCCCAGTCAAAAAAAAATTAAAGCAAATGTTCGAAAAGTCCTCCTTGCTCGGCTAGACAATATCCGAGCCTACTATAAAAACCCCTTCTAACGTTTCCAAGCATGTTAGGGGTGATAATTTGAAAAGCTTCTTCAAAAACAGATAGAAGTCATTAGGAGCAAGATCGGGAGATCGAGCTGGCCATAAAATAGTTCCCCGTGTACTTATAACCCGATTAGAAAATACATTATCAAGATATTCCCTAACAAGGCCAACATTGTGAGCGGAACAACCATCTTGTTGAAACCATGTTTCACCAAATCTTACACCTAACAACTGCCTAGCAGTTGGAATAATTTGCTGCTGCAGTAGATCCAAGTATCTAGGACCATTCAAATTGCAATTGCCGTTAATAAAAAATGGCCCAATTACGTGTTTCCCTACAATACCCCCCCCCCCCCAAACATTTAGTTTTTGGGGATACTGTGTTCTTACGTCAAAATACAAATGCAAATTTTCTCTCGACCAATATCGAACGTGTGTTGGGTTATGACGATTTGACCAATTGACCATCTGCACTTTTTCGGCAACTTCGTAGACATCCATTTTTAGTTTTAAAAATGTATTATTTCAATTATGAACTTACCCATCTGTTTCTCGAGCAAGGCAGAAATAAAACAAAATAATAAAAACAAAATGAATTTCCAAAAGATAACACTGCAGCGTGCTTCGCATCCACCTCGGTCGTACGGCACGGAGAGTAAATTGGACTTGATTCCCCCTATGTTCGTAGTAGCTTGAAGTGGTCTGTATATAATTCTTAATAAATGAATGCCTATATAATCAATAAATTTAGAAAAGCATTGATAATAGTTCAAAATTAGCTTATACTTGACCCCAAGGTTATCAGTTGTACAAAGTTAAATGGTACCTTTTAAAATAGTTTGGTAGGTAGAAAGAAAACTATTAACCGCATTTGTTTTTGAGAAAATGTGATAAAAATGCATTTTTCTCGTGAAATTAACAGAACATAATATACCTGTCTCTCCTCCCTAGATTAATGTCACCACGGTATTGAATTACAGTGTTTCCGCTGCGTTCTCACAATATTTGAATCTCTGTAACAACAGAACCCTTACACCTCGTTGTAAAGAAAAATTCCAACCTTTATATCGCACCCTTAATTCTCCTGACTTTTACATAAGGCACCCCAAGTTTTGTTCTAATTGGTCCTAAAAAGAGTTATGGCAACTATCCGACCATCATTATCAGCATCTGTCTATTGATAAATTATATATATCTAAGCATAAAAGTTTGCGTTTAAAACCGAATCAATTTTAGTAATTTGTAAAAGTTTTTTAAAATTAAGCGTTTTGCATATCATCCCATTCAAACACCATATGGTTGTAATAACTTAATCAATTAGGAACCACCAATATTTTCAATCCTTTAAAAACTAGTCGCAATTAATATTTTTCATGGAAATTTTAATCAAATCGGTTTACTAGTTTTGGATATATCATGGTACATATGTACGCAGTACTTTATGATACCATATTGAATACAGTAACCTCTTAACATTTTTAGTGAATATTTGTCACAGTTATAGCTCGGAAGGGAAAATTTAAAAAAATACTTTTTAGTCAGCTACCAGAAGGGTACAAACCCCAAGTTTCTAAGAATGAAAGATCGTTTGAGCTATGTTAAAACAGTGTCAAATTGAACAGGAATTGTTGACATATGTGGATATGTTTTTTGTCTTTGGCATATCCCTTAGAAGATGTAATCCAACCTTGCCAAATTTGGGCTAATGATGTAATAAAGGAGATCAAGTTTGTCGTTAGGAAGACATGAAGCAGAAATATTCCATGACGTCACTAAGTGTGAATAAAAAGTGAAATGGAGTCTTTACCAACAAACAGTTTATAAAATGAGTCATCATAAAAAAATAAATAGCAAAAGGATAGGTGCAAATCCATATCATTCCATTCAAATACCATATGGTTGTTGTAACCTGATCAATTAGGAATCATTAATATCATGACGTCTTGATTTACAATCCTTAAAACCAGTGCAGGATACACCTAATTAACATTTTTCATGGCAATTTTATTCAAATCGGTTAAGTAGTTTCGAAAATATCTTGGCATCTAACATACTCCATGGTTTTACCAAATACTGCGTTAATCATTAATTTGAAAAAGTGTTTTCCGAAACTGTTTTTGCTCTGTTGACGCATGTAAATGTTTAAGTCAATATAAGGCATAATCATAAAGACTGTTTAAATTTTAGGACCCCCATGAATTTTTTTAATTTTTAAACCCAAACTAATAATTGCCTGTTTCAAGTTTCGATAATGAATAATGTATCGTTCTTTATCATATAGGTCATTAATTTGGGTAGCTTACTTTTAGAATTGGGTGGAATTCTATGTTCTGGGCAGACGTGAAGATCTTTATGCACATCAAATAGTTCAAGGGGATAATATCCACATATTTCCTATGGGTGATATTATCAGAAATTTTATTAATATCCGCCTCTAAGCATACTGCTATTTAGACCCACTTAAACAACAAAAGGTAACGATAAAGGCATTGCTGTTCCAGAAACTGAGTTGACGTCATAATACATCAAATATGAGGTTTCCTGGCTTGTATTGTGTGATTCTCCTATGTACCTGTTGCCGTTTATTTTCAAGAGCTGTAAGCCGTTTATAAGTTGGTATTTCTAGTCAAAAACCACAGATCTTTGCTGGATGTTTGAAACTATCATATATTTTAACAATGGCAATATGGTGCCGTCAATTCTTCAGAACATAAATTTAAAAAAAGACCTATAAAATACTTTAATACTTTTTATTATGTTAATTGCACTAGATATATCTATTACTTGTATTTTATTTTATTTTGGTAATTACAGAATTTAACAATAATTTTAACTGTTCCAATAAATTTGGGGTTGGACAAAGAATATCAAAAAAATCTAAAGAAGTTTTCCCAATCTTTTTCATTGTGTTGGAAAATTCATCATACTCGTAGTATATATTTTCAGTTGTAAAGAAGTAAAACAACCCGTTAGTGTAGCGGAATACAGAGTTAAAATTAGCTGGTACCCCCTGAAATTTATCTGAAAGTAAACCATATCTGGTTGGTGAAAAATTACACTCGTTAATTTCAACATAATATATCTTATCATAAAATAAAAATGTCTGACCCTCATAGGTATTAACTACACCATGAATTTTTGTTGATTGGTGAAAACCCAGTAAATCTGAGATATATTTCTCATGTTTTAAAGCAAGAGATGGATAATTAATAAAATACATTTTTTTATCTGCAAAGATTACAACATCTCCAACAGGTCTGTGATATATGGCTGAAATTCTCGAGAAATTCTCAGGTAAAAATTTAAGAAAATCTTTTATTTTAATCGGGAAACTATCAATTAAATTAGACTTTAAGTCCTTTATCCAAACATATTTTTCATAAAAAATATATAATTTTCCATTTACCACTAGAAATGTATTAATTTTCTTAAAGTTCAAATCACATAATCTGGGTATTTCTTCTGCTGGGTGGTATTTTTCTATAGTACTGCTTTTTCTCGTTGTTGGTGTGGAAATTGTTGAAGTATTGGTGGTTTCTTCCGTTTGTGTTGTTGTAGTCGTAGTAGATACGAGTTTATCCCCATATAAATATTGAATTGCGTAGATATCATCTTGAGACAGCTCTGTAGTTTGTCTATTAGAGTCCAAGATGGGATACATAATGCTCTCTCTATGTGAAGAATGTGAAATAGCCAATGTGTGTCCAATTTCATGAGTCAGAGTATGTATTAAACTAATCTTCCCAAGTTTTGGTATTATATTTAAATTAAATCTTATATTTTTGTTGACGTGAATCTCTAACTGTGATCTAGAAGGGTAATCGGCATGAGCCAGAACGCCAGAGCCTTGAAAGAAACAGCTCAAGTTTCCAAATCCATTATACGTGTTGTTATTTTCGTTAAAAGTAATTGTAATATCTGCATTATGATAGGCGTATCTAAATCTTAAATTTGTATATTTTTCCCAATTCTTGAAGGCACGGTCAGCTAATTGCTTATATGTGTTGATGTCATATGTTGGGGGAATAATTTTCCAATATATATCACTCTTGTTCCATTTTATATGTATTGGGTTTGCCAAAGAATAATCACCCTGATTATCTTTTACACCACATCGGGAGGTTGCCATCAGTTTCTTCGTCTCTTCATTTAACACACCATTAGCTGTAATAGCCATTTTTTCTTGAAATTCCAATATTGCGTCATTAATTAAGGTAGATATCCATAATTTTCTAAATAAATTTTGGCTTCTTCCAAGGTAAGTTCTATATTTTTACCATTTTAAAGCATGTGACTCTAGAAACGGCTTACGTACATGACTCATATTCCTGTCGAGGTTTCTCACATAGAAGTAGTGAGTGGTGCAGAATACCTGTTACAGAATTTTTACAGAGGAGTAGTGGATGGTGTAAATCATATATCTAAAAAAAATAGTACAATACCAGTCAAGATATTTGGTATAGGAGTAGTATCTCAGGGTGCGCAGTAATACTGCACGCAGGAGCTGTCATTCCCAAAGGGATTATTTTACCACCATCTATTGATAAAAATAAAATAAAGTAATTATTTAACAATAATATATTTTCTTTTGCATAGCCTAAAAATTATTAGAATGCATAAAACAGTGACAATTTATGTGGACTCTCTTCAACTTTTTTAAATTGAGGCAACCAATCTCATACATGGGTCGTTGAAACAATTCACAAATATTCGACATTCCGGTCTAAAAAAACCAGATAGATTGTCCTGATATATTAAACAAAGTCAACTTTCTTGTTCCACGTCACGTCAAAATCTTACTTTTTCTCTCCCAAGAGCTTGAACAAACAAATTACTTTTTTCTCCACTCCATGTTATGTGTAGAACTCATAATATCCATAACAGGGAAATAGATATATTTAATACCTCAATTGCTAAAATTCACAGATATTTTATTTCAGTGACTCCAGATAGTACATAATTTCCCTCCTGTCCTGCCTTTATCTAATCTGTGATTTTATTAGGTTTTTTCAGTGTTTTTTATTGTTGGATTTTATATTTTTTTGTAAGTGTTTCATAGATTGTATGACTTTTAAACTTTGATTAAGTAGGTACCTTAATGTAATTAGTTTTAGCGTGTGTGTACTTTTTCCTGCTTTGTAATTGGGTATTTTGGACCTGTTAAGCAGTGTATCAATAAATATATAAATAAATAAATAAATAAATTTTTACAAAAAATACAAAAACCATGTAAGACCATTTTGGAACATTGCGTTTCACGTTTGTCCTAGAAAACATAAAAATACACAAAGATCGTTTAAAAATGGACTAAATATCCTAACAAACAAAAAAACGTCCGCAAATTTCAACCTTGCTCAGCCGATGAGTCACATGTGAGTAGAAAAAACATTTTTAATTCCAAAGCTGTCAATGAGGGTTAGGCAGGGGGTGGAATCTAGTCTCAATTTTATTTAGTCAGAAATGCGCCGCAAGCTATAATTTTGAAAATATTTTAATAAAAATGTTAATTTTTACACGTAATAAATGCTAAAATACAGCACCTCAGGTAATATATTTTTTTTCATTTTTGCACAAAAATCTTACAAATTCTTTATCTCTTTCACGTTTTTCTGTGAAATATTGAATGGCAGTAGCTGGTGATCGCTACTGATAATATCACATACTTCACATCAATAAAAAACCTTTTTTACATATTAAGTATAATTTATTTAATTTTTGAGTCGTTAAAAAGTTGAAAAAATCTAATATTATTTAACGAGCCAAACTCAAATTTAATTAATTTATTAGGCTAAAAATTTGATAACCACAGAATAAATAAATATTTTAAATAAAAATCATTAACATTTTAGATCAAAATACACATTAATCATAAAATATAAACTTAAATATTGGAAAAATAGGAAAAAAGTAGAAGTCAAAATAATAAATAGTAAAAAGTAGTTTTCTCAAAAAAAAAAAAATATTTTGGTTACAATCATGATCAATTGCCTTTTTATAAGCAAACGATAGAAATATTAATCTAAGTCTGGGTGGTCTATAATTTATTTATTTTGCACAAGATGCCACGTTTTGATTGGTTCAATACTTTAATTGTTAACTCTTCTGGTATGTTTATATCATTTACCATATAGGTAGGCAGTTGTGACCAGGATACTTACAGGAATGGAAGCGGGCTAGAATCATTTTCCTACTGATTTTGAAATTGTCACTCTTTGAATTAGTTTAAGAATTTTTAAAAAGTTATAAATAAACAATGAGATAAACTAACTAAAATTTTAAATACTAAATAACTGACAAACAACAAAAAAAATAAAATATTTAGTTAAAACTATTCTTATGCACCATTCAGGGCGAACACTTTATTTAAAGTACTTATTATTTATTTTGTTTTTCGCTTGACATTTTGTATTTAGGTAGATTTTAACTTCCTAGCACACATAACTTTTTAACTGAATCTAGATGATTTATGTAGAGATAAATCTATGAAAGATCTTTAATTTTAGCCCTAACTGCAGACAAAACTATTTTTAGCATAAAAACCCCATTTTTGCTTGATATAAGACATTTTTATAAAAATCTCAATACATGTTCTTTTGCAAGATCTAAGATAGGTCACTTATTAGGTCAAAGTCATGTATTTTTTACAGTCTAACTGGCGTCGTTTAAAATAGTCACTCTTGTTATTTTCATAAATTTTCCATATACAAACGTTACAGGGTTACTCTAAAAACATATTCTATACTATAGGTGTAGTACTTTACTCTACATCATATTTACTACACATGGTATAATAAAAATAGTGACATAACAAGTATCCTATCACTGTGAAATCAGCATTGCAGATTAAAACTTAAACCCGTACTTTTTTAACACACCCTGTAAAGTCCTTACATTACATATATTATGACAAGTTTGATATACTGATTTCTGAATCCGTTAAAAAGATAGAAAAGGTATATAGACTGGTTAGAAAAAAGGAGGAATTTAATAACTGGATTAGTTTTATTATAAATTGAATTTTAAATATAAAAACTTGTGCAAATAATAAGAATTTTTTCCAGACTAGAAGCAAATCTGACCCTTTTAAAATATTATTTAAATTATTTAAAACATATTAATTTCTGTAAAGGCGGGATGTTTGCACACATTGAGATAATACCAAATAACTTGACAGGTACTACATAAAATACAGTAATAAAACTGAAAGTGCGGTTTAAAAACATTTATTTATTATTTAATAATAATAATAGGTAAAATTTCGTTACAAAGACTACATTGTTCCTGTTCGATGTGGGTGCTCGATTCCTCCATTCAGGTCTGTTGTAGTGAATAAAACATGGTAGCTTTGTTTCTAGAGAAGAGTTAGATCTGTAAATTTTCGGTAGTCTTCCCCACACTTCTAAGAGATCATATGCCCTTGTGTTGCAATTGCAGTTCTTCATCAGTTAAATCTACCAATCTCTTTTTACTATTTAAATATGATAAAATGACATCACCTGATAAATCTTTTACGTTCATATTGGCTGAAAGTAGATAACAAAGTAAAATAATTTTTAACAGATATCTAATGTTACACATTACTTTTCCTATGCAACGTAATACAGTGATATAAAACTTAAGTGATAATAAAACAAAGACGTTTACGTTAACGTTTCCGTAATACAACAGATGTCTTCTTCGGTTAGTATAGTAGAATTTGTTACCTGATATGGGGAATACCAGTCATATCTTGATCTTTACGATCATCAAAGATCAGTTTTAATTTATAAGTTGTAGTATTATTTTTAAATTCTATTGTGTTAACTGTGAGGTGATACAGAGTGATATTATCTTCGTCATATTTTTCCTCTAATCTATGGCAGTACCAAGACCATTTCTCCTAAGTAATAAATGGATTAGAGAACCATATCCTGTTTATTTGGATAACATGAGAATCAGTTAGTTAAAATATTTCTAAAATTTACATTTATTGAATTCAAACGAGTATGGTAATTTAAAACTATATAGATTTAATAGTTCAGGTGTTTGAGACACATTTTTCCAAGTTAAACATCTTATTTTCGTTAGCAACTCATCCTCAATTTCTTCAAAAGCCTTTACAAAATTGGAAAGGTGGCAAAGAATCATTTTTGAACTTTCTATTTTTCTGTACGTTCCGTTAGTTCTGTTAAAATGTAGTGAAAAAGTTATTCTAGCCATACAATATCCTGGTACTAATAATTTTTTAAGTTTTTCAATAGCAGTCTCTCTAATATTATTAAAAAACTCTTCAGCGTTTGAAACAATAGCGTCTGCTGCATCAAACCAACTGTTGTGACTAGAATCGAAATCTAACCACTTGACATAAATTTTATCCCCTTTATTATGCTCAACCTTTATAAGGTTAAATTATAACTTCTACGGGACATATTATTATGTTTGTAGGGAGAGGGATAGGAGGTAGGGAGTACAAAAACAGGTACATAGGAGAATCACACAATACAAGCCAGAAATCCTCATATTTGATGTATTATGACGTCAACTCACTTTATGGAACAGCAATGCCTTTATCGTTACCTTTTGGTGGTTTTAAGTGGGTCTAAATAGCAGTATGCTTAGAGGCGGATATTAATAAAATTTCTGATAATAGCACCAATAGGAAATATGTGTATATTATCCCCTTGAACTATTTGATGTGCATAAAGATCTTCCCGTCTGCCCAGAACATAGAATTCCACCCAATTCTAAAAGTAAGTTACCCAAATTAATGACCACACTATATGATAAAGAAACAGGCAATTATTAGTTTGGGTTTAAAAATTAAAAAAATTCATGGGGGTCCTAAAATTTAAACAGTCTTTATGGTTAAGCCTTATATTGACTTAAACATTTACATGCGTCAACAGAGCAAAAACAGTTTCGGAAAACACTTTTTCAAATTAATGATTAACGCAGTATTTGGTAAAACCATGGAGTATGTTGGTAAATATAAGAATGTAAAATTGGTGACTAAATGGTCTGGACCTATAGGTATGTACATACGTGCCAAGATATTTTCGAAACTACTTAACCGATTTGAATAAATTTGCCATGAAAAATGTTAATTAGGTGTATCCTGCACTGGTTTTAAGGATTGTAAATCAAGACGTCATGATATTAATGATTCCTAATTGATTAGGTTACAAAAACCATATGGTATTTGAATGGAATAATATGGATTTGCACCTATCCTTTTGCTATTTATTTTTAATTTTTGAGTAAAGACTCCATTTCACTTTTTATTCACACTTAGTGACGTCATGGAATATTTCCGCTTCATATGTCTTCCTAACGACAACCTTGATCTCCTTTATTACATCATTAGCCCAAATTTGGCAAGGTTGGATTACATCTTCTAAGGGATATGCCAAAGACAAAAAACATATCCACATATGTCAACAATTCCAGTTCAATTTGACACATAACATAGCTCAAACGATCTTTCATTCTTAGAAACTTGGGGTTTGTACCCTTCTGGTAGCTGACTCAAAAGTATTTTTTTAAACAAATATTCACTAAAAATGTTAAGAGGTTACTGTATTCAATATGGTATCATAAAGTACTGCGTACATATGTACCATGATATATCCAAAACTAGTAAACCGATTTGATTAAAATTTCCATGAAAAATATTAATTGCGACTAGTTTTTAAAGGATTGAAAATATTGGTGGTTCCTAATTGATCAAGTTATTACAACCATATGGTGTTTGAATGGGATGATATGGAAAACGCTTAATTTTAAAAAACTTTTACAAATTACTAAAATTGATTCGGTTTTAAACGCAAACTTTTATACTACTATAATTGATCAATAGACAGATGCTGATAATGATGGTCGGATAGTTGCCATAACTCTTTTGAGGCCCAATTAGAACAAAACTTGGAGTGTCTTATGTAAAAGTCAGGAGAATTAAGGGTGCGATATAAAGGTTTGAATTTTTCTTTACAACGAGGTGTAAGGGTTCTGTTGTTACAGAGATTCAAATATTGCGAGAACGCAGCGGAAACACTGTAATTCAATACCGTCGGGACATTAATCTAGGGAGGAGAAACAGGTATATTATGTTCTGTTAATTCCACGAGAAAAATGCATTTTTATCACATTTTCTAAAAAAAAAGCAGTTAATATTTTTCTTTCTACCTACCAAACTGTTTTAAAAGGTGCATGCTCAAAAATTTTTGTTTACCATTTAACTTTGTACAACTGATAACCTTGGGGTCAAGTATAAGCTAATTTTGAACTATTATCAATTGCTTTTCTAAATTTATTGATTATATAGGCATTCATTTATTAAGAATTATACATGTATTAAAGCCTTATTAATTTGTACTAAGTAAAGAAAAAAATGTTCTTTCCTCCTCAGTTTTTGCACCGCTACATAGCGATTTTTCTACATTGGAAATCATTAATACTAAGACATAGAACTACGGATCTTACGAAAGGAGGTAAATAGATATTAAAAGATTACATCATATTACGTTACAAAAATATAAAAATTTTTGAAGAAAAAATGTATGTCTTTAACCAAACATCAAAAGAAATACAACCAATCTTTAGAAAATTATAGTAATCATTTCATGTAGTAGCTTATTTTTCAAAGACATAAGGGACCCACAATGTAAGTACCAGATTTTATTCTATATACAATATAAGTAAAAATGTTTTGTTTCCATCAGTTTTCAGTTGCCCATCATATGGATTATATGATATATGATACAAATGCCTCCCAGGACGCAACATCAGCCACATTTAGACTTGCAGAGAGCTCAACTTTCCCATATGATTCATTATTTAATAAAATTTTATTTATTTTTGTGTGCTCCAATCTTAAGACTTTTACCAAATAAAAATTTAATTTAAAAATCATGAAAATAAGCTGATTCAGAAGGATCTTTCTGAAGAGGAAATAAGAGAAGACTAAAAAATTTCAATGTTAGCATGAGGGTAAAAGGGGTGAACAAGGCTTCACGTAGAAAAATGACATTTAACAACTATCTTGAATGGGGACATCATTAATTAGATTCCTCATGAATTTTTAATCATTCTATATATTTCATTCATCTTTTAAGGTTCTGGGCATCTAATACTCACACTGAGAACTTTTCAAAATTGGACTCGCATAACCAGGGTGAGAATTATTATCTTTAATATAGGAAAAATAAATTTGAAAAGTATTATTTTTATACACATATAACTGTACAGTTTAAATATGGTTTTTTTTGTTTCATTCCAATTTAAGCACTAGAGAAAAAAATATTTATCAGAGGATTCACAAAGACACAATTTACCTTTAACTTTAAAAAAATATGCCTTCTAAAGGTGAAAAGAGGCTATTGTGGTGAAGAAGGACATACAAGCAAAAATTTAAGGACTCTTATGTATGTTCTTATTGCAAAAAGAGAAATGTTTTTGTCAAAACTATATGAATTTTGTTAATGTTGGTTCCAGATTTTGCCCCGTTTGCAACAAAATGTTTTGTTTTTGTCAAAAGTCAGTTGATGTTCATAAAAATACAGCATAAATGAGTAAGACCAAATATGCGTATAAAAAAAAATATTTTGTTTTAAGGACATGCCCTTAACATAATTTATCAATCAATAAATATATTTTTACTAAAAATAAATTTTTGTTTATATTTTAGATCCCCAGAAACTGTGTTTTTTGGATACATAAAACATTATCATGCTAAACTTGTGAAAAACAAATTTAGGTTATCTCGAGTATACCTATTTTTGTATACTTTACTTTGCCTCCATAAAAACTTCCAATTTTATCAGTAACGTTAAAATACCAGTCCGTCATTGTCAATTCGCAGTGGAACTAGACGGTTGTAAAGGCATTTGACCGTATAAAATTAGCTCATTATTAAGCTTTACGTAAACATGTTATTTTAAATTCTTGATAAACAGGGTCATGGGTTATCTTGAGTATACTCGATTTTGTCTTCACAGAAGCACACATTTTGATCATTTTAAAATCCATATAATAATAATATTATTTACCGTAAAAATAAAAGCCTTTTAACTCGAGCTGCGCAGCTGCGTCACGAACATAATACAACCTTTTTGCCATGCCCTCCCCTTTGTAACACTAACATTTTTCAAATCCCATCGCTATAATGCGAAATATCCGGCAAAAAATACCAAGATCAAGCACTTTAATGCCATTTTGGCTTCTCCATCTCTCTAAGAATAAATAGCATTGGAACACAGCAATCCAGTAAAAAAATAATTTTGCAAATCGATCACTTAGATATTCGCAGAAAATTACTAAGGTGAAGCACAATAATGCCCTTGGGCTTCCCCATGCCTGTGCGGATAAATACCATTGGAACACAGATATCCAGTAAAGAAATTATTTTTCAAATCGATCACTTAGATCTCGAGATATTCGCAGAAAACTACTAAGGTCTTTTGTCCCCTGCGCAGCAAACCAAAATTAGTCTTTTACAGAAACCATAGGAGAAAAACGTGCGCACATAGCGGAAAAAGTATCTTTGGTACACTGGCTGATAGCAATCTCTCTCATCTCGACATTTTTCAAATAGTGCCCCTTTGACACTCTTGAAATAAAAAGGCCCCAATGCTATGCGTGACGTCATTTTCTACTCCATACATTGGCACTTGTGACCGAGAATGGGCAACTAATATTAGGAAGTTTCAACCATTAGAGAATTTCAGCAGGCATACGTTAACGCTAAGTACTATTGTGGCACTTGACAGCTTGGCTAGAGAGCACAAATGACAGATGACAGGTGCATGTCACTAGAGCACCCTGTATAAACCCCAAGCAGACTCACTCTGTAGAACATAAGTCACGTGATCACATCCCCTATTCGCACAGGCCTTTATGGAATTCTCTTGCAACCCTCTTGGACATCTTCAACAGCCACTGGCCAAGTGACGTCATTGGAATTTCAACAGCCACTGGTAAAGTGACGTCATTGGTGATCACTTCTTGCAGAATGACCTTGGGTTGACCACTTCTTCGGGGCTGGACACCACTTCTTCAGCAAACTGGCCATCCACTTCGGAGAACTGGATGGCATGTTACCATTGTATCCAGCTATACTACTATTAACTATGTGTTGATAAAATTCTTCTTTCCGTTGTAACTCTTCTCGGTATTTATTTTCTAAGCTATGGGTAAAGTGCTCGGTCGTTAGTGCCTCTTATTTAATTTAAAGTCTTCTGGGTGCCGATTCTTGAAGTCATAGGAGGTGAACCTTTTATCGAGAGAAAGCTGTTCTTGTGAGAGCATTCCCGATAGAAAGTTTTCTCTCGGTGAAAGAAGGTCGTATTCTTGATATGTTGCCAAGTTTCCGTGGTATATTTGAACTAAGTTTTCAGTGTGTCAGAACTAAATTGAAATATTCTGTAGTTGTTTTTCTATGGAGTTTTGACAGTTGACAAATTTTCATGGGTGAGGTAAAGAATTTTCTTTGCTGGTTGTCGAATAAAAGGGCTTAAAATGCCCATATCCACCAATAAACACCACAACCATCTGTTAAAAAACTGATGATTAACGCTAACTGCTAGTTTACATGTAGCCTGTTTAAGACTGCACTGAAATGTTGAACTTATGGACCAAAAATGCACACCGAGACAGGCAAGACAATTCACACTTGATATGGCCCAGCTGTAAGAGAATGGGCAAGGCTCTTGGAGGAATTAAAGCATAATCAACATCCAAACAAAACCAATAGGTGAGTGCTTTGTGAAATGACGACAAAGTTAGAATGATTTTGTAATATTTAATCAAATGGTTGGTGACAAACTCGGTTCTGTTATTTTTAGGACATATTAGGGGCCCCCAAGCCTAATATGTGCAAATCTGAGACCGATCATTCACAGAAACTGCCAAACTTCAACGCATTACTGATGACAAGATTTTACAACTCAACAAATGGATCAAAACTAGTTTCTAGTAAGTACAAGATAGCTAAGTCTCTCTTTTTTGACACAGGTTATAAAACTATTACATTATACTATCGATTATACTCTGATTACCTACTTTATTTTTTGGATTTTAAGTAGTTGACGGGATGAGAATTTGATATAATCAGTCTATGAAAAGAAAGGCTTTACTATACTAACCTAGTAAGTTGGGGTTTAAACTATGTGCTAGAAAGACTGTTTGGATGTAAAGTTATGTTGTTTTTCCTTGTGTCAGGTCACTGCGGACAGGTTACGTTATACAAGAAAAATACCACGTTTCACTGAACTGTAGAGTGTACATACAGACCGCTTCAAGCTACTGCGAACATAGGGCGGAAGAAGTCTAATTTGCCAGTGTACGTACATGCAGAGACACCGCACGCCTATCAGTGAAGCAACCAATACTCAGGCTTGCGATCACCACTTGCATGACTTTCCTTTGGTATTTAGTACGCCTCTAACCACGGTGCTGTGTGGAGCGTAGTCAATGAAACCGGAATTTGGTCAATAAATACGCAAATTTTTATAACGTAATTTTCTTATTTTTTGTCACTGATAAATAAGAGCGTTTTATTGTCAACTGCTCAGATTTATCAGTGACGACGTGTTACAATGAAAATAATAAGGAGAAACAAAATAAAAGCAAGTTCTCAAAATAAAATAATACATTCTAAAAACCAAAAAGATTCTCCCAGTCAAAAAAAAAATTAAAGCAAATGTTCGAAAAGTCCTCCTTGCTCGGCTAGACAATATCCGAGCCTACTATAAAAAACCCTTCTAACGTTTCCAAGCATGTTAGGGGTGATAAGTGAAAACAGATAGAAGTCATTAGGAGCAAGATCGGGAGATCGAGCTGGCCATAAAATAGTTCCCCGTGTACTTATAACCCGATTAGGAAATACATTATCAAGATATTCCCTAACAAGGCCAACATTGTGAGCGGAACAACCATCTTGTTGAAACCATGTTTCACCAAATCTTACACCTAACAACTGCCTAGCAGTTGGAATAATGTGCTGCTGCAGTAGATCCAAGTATCTAGGACCATTCAAATTGCAATTGCCGTTAATAAAAAATGGCCCAATTACGTGTTCCCCTATAATACCCCCCCCCCAAACATTTAGTTTTTGGGGATACTGTGTTCTTACGTCAAAATACAAATGCAAATTTTCCCTCGACCAATATCGAACGTGTGTTGGGTTATGACGATTTGACCATTTGACCATCTGCACTTTTTCGGCAACTTCGTAGACATCCATTTTTGGTTTTAAAAATGTATTATTTCAATTAAGAACTTACCCATCTGTTTCTCGAGCAAGGCAGAAATAAAACAAAATAATAAAAACAAAATGAATTTCCAAAAGATAACACTGCAGCGTGCTTCGAATCCACCTCGGTCGTACGGCACGGAGAGTAAATTGGACTTGATTCCCCCTATGTTCGCAGTAGCTTGAAGCGGTCTGTATAATTAATTAATATAAGAAAAAGTTTGATGGTGTTTTATTATTTTTGGAATACACATGATTTGATATTTATTGATATATATTTTTTTATGTGACATATTGAAGTTTGTTTTTGTTTAAAAAAAAACGTTAACCAGGATAAAATGCTTTCATTTCAAATAATCATAATTTTAGTATAATTCAACCCCAACACCGGGCTCTTAGAAGGACTATTACAAAGGTGTGTTATTTTTTAATTCTAAGGGATAATTGCTATGTTTTCATGGGTATTGAGTTCGTTTTCAAAACTCATTGTATCTTTTTCTTTTACATAGCGTGTTCTTTATCAAGACCAAGAACAAGCTATATAAAAGAAAAAGATAGAATGAGTTTTGAAAACGAACTCAATACCCATGAAAACATAGCAATTGTTAGGGAAATGTTAAACCTTTACACTAGATAAAAAGTTATCAGACCTTTATTATTAAACATTTTTAAACTATATTATTATTAAACATAAAAAACTTAAAAACACATTCAATTTAAAATAATGAATATATTCAACAAGCAAGTTAAAAAATTGATTAATCGACTGTTGACATGTAGAGGCCTTAACCGAGCTACAATTCTGCTAACTCTATTAATTATTCGAGAAGCAGTGTTTTGAGCGCAATGCCTATGGAAGTTTGGTGTCCATCTGACGCATAAAATCACGTCGCTGAAAAGTTGGATTTGGATTCAGATTCAGATTTGTAAATATTACAGTGGACCAAACAAATCAAGAATAAATATTTTAAACGCGTTTATCTCTGCAATCAACTGCCCGATTTTGACGAAATTTGCAGGATAGTCTCCAAATACCTCCCTCCTCATAAATTACGAGTGTAAGGTTGACGCGAGTTCGCGTACGAGCAGCAGGCGAGTAACAACTTTAACTGGATCTTAGTCTTATGGGACACAAAATTTTGACCAACTTACATATATCCGACCGGCTTCAAATTTGTCATGTTTATACAGTTGCGATGACAACACAATATTATAGTGTAATGAATTTGATAGCTCCCCCCACTCGACGGGGATGGAGGGGGGTACAGTTGAAGTACGCCCGATTTTGTTGAAATTTGGTATGTGGGGGCATTTGGGGATGGCGATGACAAATTTCTAATCACATTTTAAAAATTCAGTATGGCAGATTCAAGATGGACGATTTTTGGTCATGTTTTGCTAATCAATTTTAACTGACTTATACACATCCGATTGCCCTTAAAATTGGCATGCATTTATAGTTCCGGTGACAATACAATCATAATTATGGTATTATAAGGCAGCCCTTCCCTTTCCACGAAAGGAGTAGAGGGGGGAAAACACTTACGTTTGTCTGATTTCAATCAAAATTGGTACAAGGTGGTTTTTGGGGATAAGGAATACAAATTTTTGGTCATGTTTTGCTAATCAATTTCGTTTTTGGCCTTTTTAGATACTTTAAAGAACTTTCAAACGAGGTACAAAATGACCCCCCAGCAAACGTCGTTAACCCCAAAAAATGACATTATATTGTAAAATAATAAATTATTTAAAAAAACATGCATTTTTCAATCTCGACGTTGTTCATAGAATTTGATTTTTGGCTTTGATAGACAATTTAAAAACCTTTCAAATGACGTACGATATGACCCCCCAGCAACCGTCGTTAATCCCAAAAAATGACTTTATATTGGAAATTAGGACAATTTTGAAAAAAATGCATTTTTCAATCTCGACGTTGTCCATAGAATTTGATTCTTGTGTTTGATAGATACTTTAAAGACCTTTCAAATGACGTACGATATGACCCCCCAGCAACCGTCGTTAACCCCAAAAAATTAACTTATATTGGAAATTAGGACAATTTTGAAAAAAAATGAATTTTTCAATATCGACGTTGTCCATAGAATTTGATTTTATTCTTTATTATGTACTTTAAAAACCTTTCAAATGACATACGATATGACACCCCAGCAACCGTCTTTAACCCTAAAAAATGAACTTATATTGGAATTTAGAACAATATTGAAAAAAATGAATTTTTCAATCTCGACGTTGTCCCTAGAATTTAATTTTTGGCTTTGACAGATACTTTAAAGACCTTTCAAATGACGTACGACATCACCCCCCAGCAACCGTCGTTAACCCCAAAAAATGACATTATATTGTAAAATAATAAATTTTGAAAACAACATGCATTTTTTAATCTCGACGTTGTCCATAGAATTTGATTTGTGTTTGATAGACACTTTAAAGACCTTTGAAATGACGTACGATATGACCCCCCAGCAACCGTCGTTAACCCCAAAAAATTACATTATATTGTAAAATAATAAATTTTGAAAAAAACATGCATTTTTCAATCTCGACGTTGTCCATAGAATTTGATTTTTGGCTTTGACAGATACTTTAAAGACCTTTGAAATGACGTACGATATGACCTCCCAGCAACCGTCGTTAATCCCAAAAAATGACATTATATTGTAAAATAATAAATTTTGAAAACAATATGCATTTTTCAATCTCGCCGTTGTCTATAAAATTTGATTTTTGTGTTTGATAGACACTTTAAAGACCTTTGAAATGACGTACGATATGACCCCCCTGCAACCGTCGTTAACCCCAAAAAATTACATTATATTGTAAAATAATAAATTTTGAAAAAAACATGCATTTTTCAATCTCGACGTTGTCCATAGAATTTGATTTTTGGCTTTGACAGATACTTTAAAGAACTTTGAAATGACGTACGATATGACCTCCCAGCAACCGTCGTTAATCCCAAAAAATGACATTATATTGTAAAATAATAAATTTTGAAAACAATATGCATTTTTCAATCTCGACGTTGTCTATAGAATTTGATTTTTGTGTTTGATAGACACTTTAAAGACCTTTTAAATGACATACGACATCACCCCTCAGCAACCGTCGTTAACCCCAAAAAATTACATTATATTGTAAAATAATAAATTTTGAAAAAAACATGCATTTTTCAATCTCGGATTTTTTTTAATAATCGTTTTTAATATGGGCCAAAAAAACCGTACATTTTTTTTTCATTTTCGGCCGCTACCGTAAGGTTAATTTTTGAGATTTTAGCTGATGCGAAAATTAAAAGCTTCAGAATATATAAAACTTTTATCAAAATTGACAATTTGTTAAAATCCAAGATGACATATGATTTTTAAATTTCCCCGCCTAAATTTTATGTGCGCCACTGTACTCGATTTTAGTAATTTGCAATAAAGACGCATCTTTTTCGTGCACAGAGAGGTATCACTTCTAAAAATCATTTAAAAGAGCGGTCTTATTTTAGCGACATTAAAAAAGACTATATTTTAAAAGAGCGACATTCGATAGAGCGACATATCAAAAAAGCGACATGTTAAAAGAGCGACACATCAAAAGAGCGATATTTAAAACAGCGATATATTAAAAGAGCGACAAATCAGAAGAGCGACAATTAAAATAGCGACATTCAAAACAGCGATATATTAAAAACCAAAATTAAACCAAACCCAGTAAATCTAACCAAACCGAAACAACCAAACCCACCAAACCAAACCAACCTAACTAAACTCTACAAAACAACTAAATAGGTTGGGTTAGTTTGGTTCGGTTTAGTGGGTTTGTTTGGTTTGGATAGGTTTACTGAGTTTGGTTGGTTTGCTTTGGTTGGATTTGGGTAGGTTGGTGTTGTCCTTAATAACCATAACGAAGAAACTTTATCTATGGCGAATAACGTTAGTTGATCTCTTCATATATCGGTGTTTTATTATATCGCTGTTATAAATTTCGCTGTTTTGAATATATATCGCTGGTTTAAATATTGCTATTTTGAAAGTCGCTCTTTTAGTATGTCGCTGTTTTGTCTAAATGTCGGTCTTTTAAATGTAGCTGTTTAAATATGTCGCCTTTATAACTGTCGCCATTTTGATATATCGCCTATTTAAAGATCGCTCGTCCGATTTTTTTGACCTCTGCGTGAACTTAAGCCTAAATACGATGTCTCTTGAAACTTAGATATTTTTTACTCCTTCCTGCCAAACTATTTTGTAACCCATTGTAGCAGCTGTAGCATTTCCTCATTTTTAACACCCCCCCGCCGTGCGCCACTGTATTCGACTTTAGTCATTTGCCATAAAAACGCGTCTTTTTCGTGCACAGAGAGGTATCACTTCTAAAAATCGGAAAAATAACTCAAGGTCAATGTCAACGAAGTAAGTGGTGTTTTAACCCTTTGTAAAACATAGGTCTAAAAACTTCTAGTTTTTGTTTTACTAGGCATTTTTTAAATCTCGTCCGATTTTTTTGACTTCTGCGTAAACCTAAGGGCTATAAACGCTGTCTGTCAAATTTGTCATTTTATCAAAATCCGTAATGACGCATGCTTTTGAAACTTTATATTTTTTACTCCTTCCTGCCAAACTATTTTTAAGCCACTGTAGCAGCTGTAGCATTTCAATTATCCGGAAAGCCACGTCTTTTCAGTGTATATAGAGTTATCATTCATAAAAATTGGACAAGAACTAAAAAAGCTTTGCTCAACGAAAGAAGTCCTTTTTTAACTTTAGGACAGTAAAATTGTCATCGAAAGGTCAAAAAAAATCCAGCGAGGCTGAGTTTTTGGTATGTTCTTTCGGGTAGAATGAAAGTAAACCTCCTAAGTTTGTGTTTCCCCTACTCCTCGGGAACGTATATCACAAGATTTAATGTAATACCTCATTTGTACTGCTCTTACTATAAATAATAATATATAATCCACAACACGCGACTTCACGCATGCGCAGAAAGCAGTTCTCAAAGAATTTTCCAGACTTTCAGTCGCTCTAGTTTAGAGACTGTTTCCTTAATTATAAATAGTATACATATTTTTATAGAATTTTTCCGAGATCTACAACGTTCTTATTTAAAGTTTAAAAAAAATCACTTTTTGTTGGCCAAAATACGTTAAAACTCATTTTTTGTAACTTTTGAGAACTACGTACAGAAAGTTGAGCACTTGGACAAAAATATTGCAAATTTTTTGCCGAATAATTTTGTTCTCAGACTTTTTCGCCTCCGACCAATAGAAATGAAGAAAAGTCGGTTACAAAGTTTTTTTAAAATGATGAATGGTTCCCAAGGAGTGGGGGAAACACAAATTTGGGGATTTTACTTTTATACCCCCCCCCAACAATATATAATTTTAGCCTCCCCAAATTTTTTTCGAGGTACCTCCCTTATTTACGACAATTTTACTGTACTACTTGTGTAAAATGGATAAAATCGAGAACATTTTTATTTTACTGATTTTTTTAAGTTAATTTTTGAGAAATTAGCTTTCCCTAAAATCAAGATGGCGCATGATTTTTAAATTTTCCCCACCCCCGCCAAAATTTTATGTGCGCCACTGTACTCGATTTTAGTCATTTGCTATAAAAACGCGTCTTTTTTGTGCACCCTAACCCTTTGTAAAACATAGGTCTAAAAACCTCTGGTTTTTTTTTATTAGGCATTTTTTAAATCTCGTCCAATTTTTTTTACCCCTGCGTGAACCTAAGGCTGTCTGTCAAATTTGTCATTTTAGAAAAATCCGTAATGGCGCATGCTTTTGATATTAGTAGATATTTTTCACTGCTTCCTGTCACTATTTTATGAGCCACTTTACCTGATTTCAATTATCCGGAAAGCCACGTCGTTTTAGTGTATAAAGAGGTATCATTCGTTAATATCGGATAAGAACTAAAAAAGCTTTGCTCAACGAAAGAAGTCCTTTTTTTAATCTGTGTAAAAAGGATAAAATGCAGAGAATTTTTATTTTGTTGATTTTTTCTTAACTTATGCGATTTTGCTATTTTACACAGATTGAGATAATACACCAAAGAGAAAGAGTGTGTTTACAAAAAATCACCATGTACTTACGCAAAGCTAAGGTTCCTTCAAAATAAAAAAAAAACTAAAATTTTTATTTGAACACGATGTTTACTTAGCTGAAAAAGCAAAACAAAATAAACTGAAACAACATATTTACTTATTAATGAATAATTAGGAACTTTTTCGTAGCTATTCACGATTTGTTCTATAATTACCGCCTTGAGGTCGTTTTTCTAAGCTTGTGGTAGGTTTGCATGGGCCGCTAAAAGGCCATGGCATAACTCTTCAATGTTTTGATAAAATCTACCATTTCTATAAACTTCATATTCGAGGCTACCTCAGTAATGTCTATCAACAATATTTAAGTCGGGACTGTTTGCTAGCCAATCGTTTGAGTGAACAAAGTCCGGAGTATTTTCTTCCAAAAATGCCATTGTAAAAGCAGCTGTGTGACACCGTGCCATATTCTAAAAACATTAAATACTTTAAAAAATATATATTTAAACGTGTTTAACACCTGTCTAAATCTAAAGAAGTTAAGTTGAGCCCAGTGTCGCTACTACTCGCTTAAATATAGCGTATACATTATAAATTTTCGGAGAAACTAGAAAAGTTAAGGGAAAATACACAAGAAATTAAAAATTACTCACACACACTTATCAAAAGTTTGGAAAATTGGAAAATTAACGTAAACTTGCGTATTCGTATATCACGCCGAAGGACGTTCCATTTTCTTAGAATAGTTATTCTTTCTCATGCTAGGAGGTATAATTAATGTCAGTTGAAACCTTGTGTATAAAATGTACAGAATAAACAAGAAGAGAGTTGCCTGAACATTACTTGCTTCCAAAATCTACGGTTTTACTATAATTAAGAAAAATATTAAAAAAAAAATATGATTCTAAAATGAACACATTGACGAAAAAACGCTAAACAGGGAATTAAATTGATTTGACCTATTGATTCGAAAGAGGGCCGAATTCAACTCTCTCAACTGTGACTACTCTGATGAGTCCGTAAGTACCCGGGTGTAATTTAACTATTCTTTCCAAATCCCACTGTAATGGCGGTTTTAATTCAGTTTTAATAAGAACTAGCGTATTAAGCTTTATAGTTGGAACAGGATTTGTCTATTTTGTTCGTTGCTGGAGGGTGTTTATGTATTCAATATGCCACCGTTTCCAGAAATCGGCATGTAAACGCTGTAGTAACTGGCCCCTATTAAAGTGATTTAATTGAATATGGGATAAATCAGGGTCAGGAAGATTATTAAGCGGTTTAGTCGAAAGAAAGTGTCCGGGAGTACTGGCTCGATGAACATTGCACATAAGGACCTTGGATTAAGTAAAGCTTCGATTTGACAAAGTACGGTTATAAATTCTTCGTATGTCAGAATTTGAGTTCCGATGACACAATCAAAATGTTGTTTGAAAGATTTGATTCCAGCCTCGCTTAGGTCATTGAAGTGGGGGCCAGATGGCGGATTAAAATGCCATGAAATTTCAACCGCATGGCAAGCATGTTGAGACAACCTTTGAAGTTCAGAAAGATATTAGAAATACGACTACGTCTAGCTACAATTCTGCGGAATGCAGCGATGAAAGTTTCTAAAGTTAGATCAGACACCAGTTCTAAATGTATAGCTTTTGTGGCACAGCACACAAAAATACATACACACCCCTTTGAAGTTTAAGCTCCTCTTGTGTGCTTTGACCCCAAGACTAAAGAGAACGGTCCAGCATAGTTAATGCAGCATTGAGCGAAGGTTTTAACGGAAGAAAGACGACGACCATGTAGGGTGTATAAGATCAAGGAGGTAGATTCCCCATGTAGGGTGTATAAGATTTTGGTTTGCATTAAAAGCAACATATGCATTTAGAAAGGCATTGGTCTATGGCTCGACGAGCTGAAATAATCCAAAAGCGTTGTGCTAAGAGATAATGCGGAATTTTTAGCCCAGGATGAAGGTTTTCTCTGTTCGATAATAAGATCAGTAAGACGATCATCTCTCAGAAGAAGCAAAGGATAAGTAGCAAGATAAGCAAAGATATCGTAAGCTAAGAGAGCTTGTCTACATCTTCCACCAACTCGGAGTACCTATTGGATTATAGAAATGAAGCCAGCTTATGGAAAGGTGCCTTGATAGAAACGAAAACCATAGGCAACAAGTCTTTTAATTTTAGCTAACGAAGAATATTGGTTAAGAAGTGAACTAATGGCATTATTCTCATGCACAGAACTATGTAAGAGTATTTGTTTTTGCTCTTGCAAAATGATTGGATCTAAATGATTGGTATCTGGAAACTCAAGTGAACGAGATCGCCAGAAAGCTTCGGGCGATTTCAATCACTCAGGTCCATGCCAATATAAGTCATGACTTATCACTGCTCTGGGGTAAGTACACGTGAAGCGCAATCGGCAGGGTTTTCTGCTAAAGGAACGTAACGCCAAGAATTGACTGAAATAACTTGTTGAACTTGAAAAACCCGATTTGCTACAAATCTTCTCCATTTGTATGATGATGAAGTAAGACAGTATAATGCTGCTTGATAATTAGACCATGTATAGATAACATCGAACATAACAAGGTTTGAATATGTTTCTTTGACTTAAATTAACTCGGCTAGGAGAGTTGCAGAACATAATTAAATAAACAAGCCTGGGTATAGATTTAGTTTTAAGAGGAGTGACTCGCGTTTTTCCTGATAAAAGAAAAGTCTTGATTGACTTAAAAAATTAAATTAATAGTAAGGCGGAATAGCCGACTTCTGATGAAACACAGTATCCGTGTAATTCTATGTTTGAGTCAGAAAAGGCTCTTCTGGGAAGGTGAATATTAGAAAGCTCTGGTAATATTAACAAGACTATCTAAAGGTGTTTCATCCCAGTCACAATTAGAAAGCCACAGTTGTTGCATCAGATGTTTAGCTAATAAAGTAACTGGGGAAAGAAATCCTAGAGTATCGAACATTCTTGTAATTTGGCATATAATATTGCGTAGTACATGATTTTTCAAGTGGTTGACATGTATAAGAAAAGCTATCTGGGTTCCATTTATGGCCAAGCACTTAAATGAAGCTTGGTTCTTACTTGTCAAAAGATAAAGAAGATTTAGTGTTAGACGAGCAAACAGACTTAAGTAACTCGGGATGATTAGATTACCACTTATGTAGTTCAAAATATCCAGACTTTAGGACAGTGATAAGATCTCGCTGTAGCGTAAACGCAGATTTAAGAGAGTTGGCTCTGCAAAGTGCATCTTCGAAGAAAAAATTTTCTTTAGAAATTGACCCAGCTTATCACTCTGCAACTCAGCAAAATGATGTAATCTACGGATAACTAGGTATGGAGCAGAAGAAGGTCCATAAACCACAGTATTCAAGCAATATTGTTATATAGGTTCGTTTGGTGAGAATCTCAATCAAATTCTTTGATACTTAGTATGCTCTGGCATTTGTTTAAGATCAGCGACAAAAACAAAGGCGTGAAATCTAAAGTTAAGAAGAATTTTATTGATGTCAATTTAAAGTTTACGACCCGGTAATAGTATTAATGGATATTCCATTGGACGTAAGAAATTTTCCATTAAATAATACGCGAAGTTTGTTTGTCACGCTTTCTGGATTAATAACATAGTGATATGGTAAGAAATGTATGTACAAGAAATGGAAGTACTTCTCGACTCATATGGTTGGCTTTTAGATAGTCTCTCATAAATTCAGAATAATGTGTGTATAGGTTTGAATTTTTTACCATTCTGGACTCAAGAAAAATAAATTGACGATAAGCATCTGTATATGAATTTCCAAATATGGGTTCTCCATTTCTGAAAGATAGAGAAACCATAAATCGACCACGGGGTTCTTGTCGAACTGTAGATTTGTAGATATCTTTTAACTGACACATTCTCTAGTTCCCAGAATTTTTGTAAAACTTCATGAATAGAGTGATCAACAATTGCGCAATTAACTGAAATAAATGAATTTTAAGAACAGTTAACTTTACCCAACAGAACATGTCCAAATATTGTTAATAATAATAATAATAATAACATATATTTATTCTATAATAATAATAAGTACTTACATATCAACTACAAAATAAAGAATAAATATGTGTGGTTAAATTTTAACCTAGCTATGTTTAAAATAGCACAAAAAATATTCCAATTTATTCTGCTCAAATTTAATAAGAAATTATGTGACACAATAAAAAAAAACAGATATGTAGACTTATAAGTTATTTTTTAAGTCAATGATGGAATGGATGTATAATCTAGGTTTGCTTTCAATCCATAATTTAACTTTTTTTTTAAATATAAATTTATTTCTTAATACTTTTATGTCATTTGGGAAAATATTATAGATCTTCGGCCCTATATATCCGAAACTTCTTTGTGATATAGTTTTGGTGGGTTTTGGGAACTTGAATCTGATTTTTGTTAAACCGAGTATTTTTAATTACAAGGTTTATAGACTTCTTAGAGAAATGTTGTTTTTTTATTAAGGCTAGGCAGAAAAGCTGCCGGACATCAAAAATCTTACTTTCCGCAAGAGTTGCTCGGTTGGATATCTATAATATTTTTCAAATATTATCTTTAGTACCCATTTTTGGACTTTTTTGAGTTGCTTAAGATAGTTATTAGTAGTACCACCCCAAGCGACCAACCCATATGTCATGTGGCTCTGTACCAAAGCGTAATACAAAGTTTTTAATTGCTGTAGATCAAAGATATCTGAAAACTTTCTATAAATATGATATGATAGTGAAGATGGTTGACCTAGCCCTACGATATGATCAGGTTCAAGTATTTGAGGTATTACCTACCTTTCAATCACCATTTGAATGGGTGATCAGGTATGGTAGATTGGATCTGCTAATTTTAAATCAGCTAGATAAAAATAATTGGTAAAGTCAATTTTTGCGCTAGGTGTTTCAGAAATATATGGCCAGATAATTGCCTCAAAGGAAAAAATTCGGCTCTCTAGTTTTTAAGGTTTGATACTACAGTATGTTAATCCCTTTGAGGATGTATTCATACTATTTAAATCATTAATTGGTATGTTTAAATTGCGCCTAGTCAAGCCCAGTCGGTTTAGACAACTTTCAAGAATAAAGTTTTGGTTATTGCCTGTATCAATCAGAATGCGAATAGGTTGGTAGTATCCATTGGAGTCAAGAACATCAAGAATAGCAGTTGATAATCGTACAGTAGTATTTTTATTATGTAAAACAGTTGTATTTACCTGAATGTGAGCAGTAGTGATTGCTCCGTTTAGATTCTGAGAATGTAAAGGGTTTGAAGATATATACAAATTTTGATTTTGTTCAGCAGGTACTGCAGACTGAATATGTTGTGATTTTTTTGGGAACACACACGGCACGAATAGCGCAATACACAGCTTTACACAGTTTGACTAGGATGTAAATAATTTATGCAAATTTTATGATCGACATACGTTCGGCTGGTGATTTTGTTAAAAATTGAGTGCATGTAGTTAATGAGTGTCCTCATTACAAACCTTGCATTTGATTGTTTGTTTTGTAGTTTGATTATTGAGTTTGTGGCTGAGTGTTGCAGAAAATGTAGCTGTTGAACTTTTTAAAAAAAAGATGTTCGTTCTGAAGAGAATTTTGATTTGGAATTAAATTCTGTATTAGTTGGAACGACCTCTAAAGCTTTGCAGTGATTTTCCAGAAAGGTAAAGAGTTCTTGACAAGTTGAAAACTTATCAGATAAGCGTGCATTGTTGCTGGGGCTTATCTCAAAACTAGTCCTAGTAGAAGAGTCTAGTTTATTGACTAACATGTTAAAAAGAAGACAAAACCAAAATTGTACAGGGTGACCGTTTATAAACTTCCACTTGGGAAAACTTTTTATTATTTGTCACAAAACGATAAACAAGAAAGTGAATTACTCATGAAGTTATGTATATTTATATTACAGTTTTACTTCTTTAAAAAAAATCACCGGTTACACGCATGATGGCTATGAGGTTCTTTTTTTTAATGGAACACCCTGTTACTTTTTATTTTTTTTTCTTTCTGATTCCAAAAATATATCATATGTTACCATTATCTTACATGGTCATTGAGCAAATTCACAAAAACGTTGCCATAATAGTAATGTGTTGAACAAAGAACCGTGTACATTGAACTTTAGTGCATTTACGCAAGAGACATTTTCAGCAAAAATATCAATTATTTTTCTCCTATCAGTATGAGAACCAGTTTTTGCTATTGGGGCCTTTGCAAGTTCATTGTAACATTTTGTAGCCAAAAGTCTGTTATTTTGGTATCGCGTTACCAAATCATAATCAACATCGCAATAGTTTTCAGAGAGATATTTTGTAATAAGTTTAATGGTTGACCCTCAACTAATGTTTTAAGAAACATGAATTTTTGAATTTTACCATATTTCGCGGTATAATAATATAGATATATAGAAATAAAAATGAACGTGCGTAGACAGTTTCGGCCACTTAAAACACTTCCTGTTGTACTGTAGAAAAAATAATAAAATAATTCGAAAATTACCCCGAAAAATAGAAAAATTATTTACAAAATTTGAACGAAAAAATTTATTTTAATCTTGTACTAGAACAAGGCACAGTTTTACTACCGGTCCACGGTACGTCCCCGACGCAGTTTTAACGTCAACCACCCTAACTACGCCGTCAGCTCCAGCCTATAGAGCTACCACTCTGGCTAGAGGCCACTGAAGCGGAGGCTTCGTTTTATTTTTTAGAGGACGAGTGTATTCAGCTCAACCTTGTTAGCAAGTTCCGTCCATTTGGAACGTTGCTGCAACGTGTGCAGATACTCTGAATGCCATCTGGACTAGAAATCTGCCTGAAATCTTTGAATTAGTTGCCAGCGGGACAAGGTAGAAATTGTTACATCTGTAAGATCTAGATCACACAACAAATTCAAAGGCTCAAAAGTAAGAAAATGGCCGGAGGTGATAGGAGATAGGTCGTTAGGATCGGTGCTTTGGGAAAACAAAAGTCTTGAGTTCAGAATCGCCTCGACTTGGCAAAGAAGAGTCGTAAACTCCTCGAAGGTAAGACGCTGTTCCCCGATAACATGCAGCAAGTGTATCTTAACAGACTTGACTTCCGCCTTGCTGAAGCCATTGAAATGGGGTCCACCACTTAGACTTTAATGCCAAGTGATCGAATGTGATTAAGAAACAAGCTTAGAATATTCTGTGAGTATATTGTCACTTCCATGAAATGTTATGGCATTATCTGAGTAGATATGTGCAACTGTGCCTCTGCGAGCCACAAATATACGAAAACAGGCTTAGAATCTCTCTGAATATAAATCTGAAGTCAACTCTAAGTGAATTGTCTTTGTATTTGTGCACACAAAAACACAGCAGTCAGATTTCAGAGATTTACTTCCCCTGTGGCGGGAACCCAAAGTGTAAAAAGGACCGCAGAAATCTATAGCCGTGTGTAAAAACATTTTAATTGAGATGAACTCTGAACAGGTAAATCGGACATGGGTTGTACATACGGTTTTGGATTTAAACGAAAACATCTTAAGCAATGAGACAAGGTATGTTCAATTTCTCGTCTGGCTGAAACGATCCAGTACCTCTATATCAATGAGAAACTCAAGTTCATAAAACCAGGATGAAGAAATTTGTTATAAGTGTACTCAAATTTAACTGTGAATATTTGGGACGTTCGCCCACTCTGACGAAACCACTCGAATCAAGAAGTAGTGAAAATTTTCGAGACTGTTTAGGAATTATTCGAGTGTGCTCTAATTTGTCGAAAATGTCTGAAAATGCTTGGCACTGTACATGTCGAATAACAAGGGAAAGTGCGTTCTCCATCTCCTCTGGAGAAGGCTAAATAGAAGTGCTAGGAATACGCTTGGGCTGCGGAAGTAATCTAAGAAAATAAGAAATAAGTCTCTGAATTTTTGGAAGCAAATAAATATTGTTTAGCAAAGTATCTGGAGTATTTTCTAGAAGAACAGTATTATAAACGACTAATTTTATTTCTTCAAACTGAATTTTTTGAGTGTTTTCCTCGCTAGGATCGAAAAATTAATTTGGCCAATCAGATTCTGCCAATCGTAAGAAAGGTGGTGAATTCCACCACAGGTCACAATCGAGCAACTTACTGGCTGTAACTTCCCTGACACTCTATTGGCAACAAAAACTTTTCATCCATGTGGAGAAGCAGCTATCCAGTCCAAAGCTACTTGTGAATCGGACTAAGCAAATATGTCGTCGAAACTAATTAAGGTTTCGTAAGCAAGCTGTAGCGATTGAATCAAGTCGGCTAGCAAAACCGCCGTGCTCAACTCGAGGAGCGGTAAAGAAATTGTTTTTAGTGGCGCAACTCTTGACTTCGCTGTCACAAGTTCGACAAGTGAAATGAAAATACCATCAGGTGTAGAAAAACGAAAATATATCACCGCACAATAGCCCACCACAATAGCCCACCATGTCTCGGTAAATTTATTGAACATAAGTCAGGAAGTTCTGATTTCAATTGATTCCAGATATTAATAATGGATTGGTCTGGAGTACTATCCCAATCTAATTCCTTGCAAATCCAAAAACTTTGCCTAATGTGTTTCGCAAGAAATGTAACTGGACTCAAAAAACCTTGTGGATCAAACAATCGAGCAATCTGAATAAGTATTGTCCTTTTTGTGATAGGTTTGTTGATCTAAAACAACCTTATAGGAAAAAGAATCCCTTTCAGGATTCCATTGTAATCCAAGCATTTTTATGTAAGTGGGATCATCTTGATCGAAACTTGATGAAATCTGTCAATTCGATTCTGGTATATTTGTAAAAACCTCTGGACAGTAGCCCATTTTCGTAGCTCAAACGCGCCAGATTTTAGTAAATTAATTAATTTTTGTTGCAATGACAAGCACGAATCAAGGGATGAACTACCTCGAATCAATCACCGACGAAAATTTGAGAATCTAAAATCTGTGCTGCATGAGGAAAATTGGACCTGTCTTGATTTGCAAGCTCATTTAATGTAAGAATACATAAATAAGGTAAAGGAGATAAGCCATACGTAATGGTATTTAATCTGTAAGTTTGTAAGGGTTGATTAGAATCAAAACGTTAAACTATCCTTTGAAAGCCTCTATCTTTTAAACGCCACAATATATTTCGAAAACACTGCTTTTTATCGATAATTAAAACTAACGCTAAAAATCGAAAAATAAGCAGTAAAGAACTATTATACTTCGATTGGTCACATCCTGTTAGATATACCTGGTAGTGATACTTCGTATTATGTCATACGCAAGTTTTAGAGATAAGAAAAAAATACCGCCCCTGAAGCCTGCCTGATCTCTGCTAGGTACTACAGTATAATTCTTTCGCTGTCATGCGACAACTGAAGACGCTATCAAAAGTTATTTACTCGCGCGAATTGTAATAATACGCTTTTAAAGAAAAAATCTAACAAAAGAAAACGTGAAAAGCAATTGGATTACCTAAAGAAGAAAATGAGATAACTGAAAAAGGAAAGGAAAAGGAAGCGTCGTGATTCATGTAAGGAAGATATATGCAAACTGTCAGTGTTAAACAATGGAGTGAGACAAATATTATGCTTTTGGCTAATATTTTTTGGCATGGTTTTGTTTATTCTGTAAACACACATTTGATTTTATTACTCATAAAAACTTAAATCCTGCATAGTTTCTGACTTATGCCCGCCAAATTAGTCTCAATAATAAAAAAACTCCATATGTTTACTTAAAAAATTAATATTAGCACGAGGTTGTTTAAATTATTATGACGACGATCTGACAGTTAAAGGAATAAATTGCCGAAAAAATCTAACAAAAGAAAACGTGAAAAGCAAATGGATTACCTAAAGAAGAGAATGAAGAAACTGGAAAAGGAAAGGAAAAGGAAGCGTCGTGATTCAAGTAAGTAAGGCACATTGTCAGTTTTAAACAATGGAGTGAGACAAATATTAGACTTTTTGCTAATATGTGTAAACAGACATTTGGTTTTATGACTCATAAAAACTTAAACCCTGCATAGTTTTTGACTTATGCCCTCCATATGTTTACGTAAAAAATGATTATTAGCACGTTATTTTTTCATATTATTATTAAGTTCATCACTCGTCAAACCAGTAGTTCCTTAAACTCTAGCATAGAGAGGCACCCCTTAGAAAGTATATTAGGGGAGTAGGCATTGGTGCACTTGAGCGTGGGAAAATTTTGAAGACCGTGAGAACTTTTTGCTGATCAGGAATCCTTTGATATATGCCGCCAGGCGCACCGCCCTAATTATAGGCACGCGCCACCAGTCACCTTTGCAGACACCTGTATCCTTTGATATATGCCGCCAGGCGCCACGCCCTAATTAGAGGCAGGCGCCACTTGTCACAGGTACAGACACCTGTGTCCTTTGATATATACCGCCAGATTTTTGTTTATATGCCTAGTGTATTTTATACAGGGATTGAACCGGCGATATACTGCACAGATGACCTTCGGTCAAGACCGCACGGCCATGGGGACTTATTAAAAAGTTTTTGTAAAATGGTGTTTGGATTAAAAATATGTTAATAATAGCGATTCATCTCAGGTAGTTCCACCCTGTGAGCGCTTTTCTTAATAATGTTGGTTTTTGTAAAATAAAGGTTATTCACGTCGAGCATTTTATTTTGACACATTTCAGTTGTTAAATAATTAAAGTTTCAATCTCATTTTCCTCTTAATTTAGGCCGGCCACCGTAGCGCCGTGGGCAGCGGATCTGCCTACCGCACGGAAGGTCACGGGTTTGAATCCCGGCTAGGTGCATGGATATTTTGTGTTTTTCTTTAACTTTGCCAAAATTTCGCCAACACTGGGCATTGGTCTTGTAATGGATGGAAAGTCCCAGTATAAAAAAAAATCTCATATTCCTCTTAAAGATATTTCAGAACGACCACATATCTTTATTCATTTTTTTTGTTTATTGGAATAATTTAAAAATAAAGGCAGTTTGAATTTTTTATTTAGCTCCAAGATAAAAAAAAAACATGGGTATAACCTGTTAAAAACGGTCTAAAAAAGTACTATTGTTTTTAATCTAAAGGTAATGGAAAATTAAGTGAGGTATCAAATATATTATTTGTCCCCTACATAATATAATAAAATGGTATAATATTTATACTTTTCTTTATTTTGAGTTTTAGTTAGATTTAATTGTGTTGTAACTCACAGGGCATTTGCTTGTTTAGCTAGAGCGGCTATTTCTTTGACTTGCAAACAAAAGTTATTATGAAAATGTTCAGGTACAAAAATCTAAAAAAATGCCTAAAATTACCTGATTACTCCTAAAGATGCCCTTTTGTAGGTATTAAGTAAGTTCAAACAGTATGGTAATCCATGAGGGCACATTACTACACTACTACTACTAATACTACTAATTTTTTTTCTAAACTAAAGCTATAACAACTAAATATTCAATTAATTGTTTCGTTCAATAAGTTAAATTTTAATTATTTGTTACACAATATTTTCTCAACTTATTAACACTCTTTTCACTATGGCGTGTAGTTCTTGTTTAAATCCTTGGTAATACGTTTTTTTAAATGATTATTTTTTTTTAATTAATTTTGATCTAGAATTGCAGTCAGCCCATAGGACCCTTCTCTATTACAGATAAAAATAATGCAATTTTTTAAATATTTTGTCTTAATGGGGCCGATTCTTAGGCAAAACGACGAAATTTCGTCGCGTCAATTATGTTTCAACTCCGGCTCTGCCAAATGCGCCTGTATCATACCGAAGGCAAAACCATCAAGTTGGCCATGACCGAAACCGCTGACTCCTAAATGTCAAAGTCACTATTAGGTTATATTTTGATAAAAAATTTTGTTTTGATATTATCGTAATATTTTTTGACCATTTTTAAAGAAAATGTGTTGAGAAAGAGACCAGACTAGGCGTAGATTTGAAGAAGACAGATGGACCAACAAAAATCACAAAGAAATATTTTGGGAATGCCAGCCATATTACAGTAAGTCGCAGATTAAATAAGTCTTAAATAAAATCTTTTTACAGTTGTACCTGGGCCCGTATTCTCTTAGTTATAAAAACGCTAAGCGTTTTCAAGAAGTATAAGCAAAACAGCAAGTGGTTGGTAAATGTTTTGTGAAAAAGGTACGCGCTTCTCAAAGCGAATGGAGAACCGCAAGCTATTACAGAGTGTTCTGCGATTTGTTTTGGAAAGCGCTTTTTAGCGTTTTTGATTACGAAAGTATGCCATTAATTTTACTTTGTGCATTTTTATTAAAAGTTTAGAGGGACCAGGTAAATAATTTTAGTATGAGTAAAAATAAAATCGGGGCGTCCTGGGTTTGGTACCTATTTATGACCTGTTTTTATTACCCAATTTTAAAAATTAAAGCACGTTTATTTGTTTGATTTATTGTCGTTTTCTCAACAGAAGCAAATATTTTATTTAGCTGATCACAGTCATAGTTTTTTTTATGGTAAAGCCATAATTTTAAGTCTTAAAATATTTTAGCATAATTTAAGGGGTAGCTGTTAACATTTTTATGCGATGATTTTGCTTACATTTTAAAGTTTTCTTTCCAAACTTTCGATTTCTAGAATAAAACACTCACATTTTTCAAGTTTTTCACTGTTTTTTTAGCGTTCAAAAAAAAATTACTGTCAAAAAACATTTTTTCTCTGTTAAAATGAAAAATATTTAGAGAGAGGGGGCAGAATTTTAGAGGTAGATGGAGAGATATTTTAGTGACGTGCAAAAATATTTAAGGTTGTTGAAGAGAGACAGCAGGCTATAAAAAAGTATTTTAGAGAAAGATGGACATAATTTACGGCAATTGTTTACTAAAGATTTATGTTATGTCATCTTGAGTGGTGTCATGCATATGATTTTTATTTTGCCATTTTTATCCAAAAAACAACAAAAATTGTAATTTCTTAAGCGTAAAGCATGTAAAACACAAGGTGGGAGTAATTTCTTTCAATGAAAGTTCTTTACAGTCTTTAAATTTATCAAAAAACGTGTCCTACTAAAGTGTATTTTAGCATATCTAAAAATAATTTAACAGGTATTTAAGAAAATTATTTTAATGATCATCACGGCTTTATGGTAAAGCCATGATCACCTTTATGTTTTACACACTTTACGCTTTGAATTACAATTTTTGATGCTTTTTGGAAAAAAATAAAAATCATATGCACGACACCACTCAAGATGACAGACAGATGACATAACAGAAATTTTTAGTAAACAATTGCCTTAAATTATTTCCATCTTTCTCTAAAATAATTTTTATAGCCTGCTGTCTCTCTTCAACAACGTTAAATTTTTTTGCACGTCACTAAATTATCTCTTCATCTAGCTCTAAAATTATGTCCTCTCTCTCTAAATATTTTTTATTTTAACAGAGAAAAAAATGTTGTGACAGTACTTTTTTTGAACGCCTGAAAAACATTTAAAACTTGAAAAATTTGAGTGTTTTATTCTAGAAATCGAAAGTTTGGAAAGAAAGCTTTAAAATGTGAGCAATATCATGGCATAAAAATGTGAAAAAAATAGTAAAAATTTTTATAGTTAATCAAAAATGTTACCCCTTAAATTATGCTAAAATATTTTAAGCCTTAAATTACCATCATGGCTTGACCATTACTTTAAAAAAAGACTTTCCAGCTAACCCGACCCACTTTTCTTAAAATATTTTTAAAAACTCGAAGAAGGTCTGACGCATATTTTGGCAAAAAATCTAGAATTAAGATTTGTTTATAAAAACTTACTAAACCCAAAAACCTACTAAACATCCCCCCTCCCTCCTACTCCCCTTATACATTTTTAGAAAAACTATTGAACTGGACTACTTCGACAACAATTACCTACTATATTTAAAGTCAATTATAAGGAGGAAAAATAGTAGGCATATGTCATACCGGATTATGGTGTATCAATATTTTGTTTGAAATTTTAGTTTTTAGCCAAGCAAAACTGTGCACCAATTAAAAAATGTGTAATTTAATTTGTCGAGGGATTAAAAACCACTTTCTGAGTCTTAAGGTGTACATACTATTTCTAGTAGTAAAATATAATCCCGGAGAAATAAAGTAAAAATTTAATCCCTGGGAAATAAAGCAAAAATTTAATCCCCGAGAAGCAAAGTAAACACGGTTGGTCTAGAGAGGTGTTTTAAGAAAAAAAATATATAATCTTTAAACCATAGATTTTTATTTTCGATACATCGCCAACTACCATTTACCGTGAAAAGTAAAATCCTCTATGTAGCCCTTTTCTGGGGGGCTATTTTTGGAAAATATTCTGAGAACCTTAAAGAGCAACCCCCTATTTTGACTTCATATTTAAATTCTCGCTAAAATTCTCTTTCTCTAATTTTCGAGATATTAGCTTTCAAAATGTCCAAAATTCAATTTTTGAAGGCTCATATCTTAGAAACTAAAAAAGATATCTCTATTGTGTTTATTATCGATTATAAGGATATTTTAAGACCAAATAAAAAACGATAACAGTGACGTTTGCACATTCTTATTTACAATTTATTGATTTTCAGTGATTTTGACGATATTAATCCAAAAATATGAAGTAGAAGGTCAAATTGTCAAACTATTGTCCTTTTTTATTTCCTCGTAAAAAAAAACATAAAATCAGTATTGAACACAATAGAGATATTTTTTTTACTTTCTAAGATATGGTCCTTTAAAAAATTCAATTTTTGACAATTTAAAAGTCAATATCTCAAAAACTAGTAAAGTAACCTTATGATATGGGGTACCATTGAAAAGAGAATTTCAGCGAGAATTCAAATATGAAGTCAAAATAGAAAGTTGCTTTTTAAGATTTTCAGTAATATTTTCCAAAAATAGCCCCCCAGGAAAAGGCTACATAGGGGATTTTACTTTTTACTTAAAACCGCTGTCTAGACTAACTGTGTAAAAATTTAATCTATAATAATAATTTAATGATTTATAGTAGTAAAATTTAATGCTTGGGAAATAAAGTAAAAATTTAATCTTCAGAAAATACAGTAGAAATTTAATCCCGGGGATTAAATACCCCACTTCAATCCTTAAGAACAGGAAATAAAAAGCTACTTTTAATCTCTAAAGTGCATAAACACGCTGTTAGGGAAAAGTCAATGAATTTTCTAAAGCTCCCAAACTAATTCTTTCAGTTGAAAAATTTGATCTCCATATTTTTTTTCTGCTCCCTTATTTTTATGAAATTTTTATCTACCGTTGATTTTATCCGATTTTTTTCTTGCAGATACTGGATAAATTTGAAAAAGTGGAATAATTACTGCAGTGTTAAGAGGAAAATGATACTTCCCGGGCAAAGACATCCCTCTCAGACTTCATGACGTTTTGCACAAAGCCAAGATTGCATTTGTGTCCCAATGAAGGTGTTTGTATATTTTTTTAACCAAAAAGACAAAGTCTCATTTGCTGTTAATGAAGTATAATATTATTCAACTACTGTTTTTTGCAATATTTTCTATAGGAATTAAATCATTTATTTTTTTTATTCATTTTAAAAACTAAATTCGTAAAATAATAGCGGCCCATCTCTTGATTTTTTTACTCCAAACTATAAGTATAGCTAATTGGAGCAATTTGGTGCTAATTTTGTATCGCAAAAAAAATAAAGCTTGCGTTTTAAAAAAATTGCCGCCTGCGATACAATGTTTTGTAATAAAAAAAATCTATTAAAAAAAACAACTAGATAATAAAAGATAATTTATTTCTCCACAGTTATATCGGTAATTCGTTAAAAAAATCTTGAGAAAATCACATAATTTAAAAAAGAATCAGGCTTTGCCTTTTTTACAAAATATACAGGCTGAGTAAAAAAAATATCGACAAAAATAATTATAGTTGGCAACGAAATATATGAAAATCAAAAATCATTTAATCCTCAGTAGTTGGGGCGGATAAACAAACACCGGCGATATGAATGCATTTGATTGGGAGGGGGGAGGGATAAAAGCCATTTTCCCAACTAATATTAAAAGCGATTCCCAAGTAACCTGAAAATTTGATTTTTTTTTAAATTGTTTTTCGAAGAAATTAGAAATACAAAATGTTTTTTAAAATGTAGTTAAATTTCCCAACTGAACCTTCATATTTCCCAACAGCAAGCAACTGAAAAGCAACATTGGGGCGATGCCCCCCCCCCAGGGATCGCCGGTGAAAACAAAATATTCATGACCAGGATTGGACTTTTCGTTAAGCATTCTGCGTAACATACAATAATAGATATTTAAAAAGGGCCTCTGCCTACCTGTAGTGACTATTTTACTGCAAACTCTTTTTTGCTTTCGGGATTATTTTCTTTATAATAGGTATTATAGAAGCTAACCGATAGTGATAATGAAGAATGTTTTGCGACGTCTATATATCTCGGAGCCAACCATATACATAACAGAACTTTAATTTTGCAAAAAAAATATATAGGGTGCGACAAAAAATTGCCAACGCATTTTTAGTGCTTAGTTAAAGTTTAAAGCATCATCTTAAATTTTTGCAAGTCGTCATTTTTTTATGCTTTTAATAAAAGTGAGTTTTAACCACTTTCAACCAAGCCTACCTACCTATTTGCGTAGTAGTGTAGTGTAGAAGATACAAATCTAAAATGTTATTCAATAGTCCGATTTTTACGTTAATTACTTAGTGACCAAGTGATCACTAATGACCACAGTAACTTTAGTTTGACCTGTGGTTAACTAAACCATACAAGATAAAATGTTTAAAAACGTGTGGAAAGACTGGCATATCTATATTCCATATTGACAATTTGTTTGTCTACCGGTTACATAATTTCTTTAAACCAGCAAGGCTAAAGTTTTATTTTGAAATCAAAGTACACATGTTTACTTTTTTAAATTTAAATAGTAGCACTCTTCATATGTTTTAAAAAAAAATTAAAAAAGTAGAAGGTTAAAAAATTGGTCCCTGCAAAATTTAAAAAAATTAATATAGCAGGTAGTCAAAAAAATTGGTGAAATGGTTAATTCTTTCATAAAACTTAAATGTATTATAGATTAAGAAAGTTAAATTTCTGTAAGGTTTAAACTCTAAAATTTAACACCATTTCTTTTTTTTTTGTTTCAGATTAGCGGTGCCCAAGCTGTTCAGCAAATATGCAAAAAAATGTAACTTAAAGTAAATTTACTTTTAAATTTTAATAAATATATATGTAAATAGTTGGAAATAAATAAAATAAACTAAAACAATATTGTGTGTTTGAGATTGTTATAAATTTTGGTCACTAACTGATAGTTTCACATAGTTATTATTTTCACCCAAATAATTTCTTAATAAAGTAACATTTTTGCCACTTCATCACGTGAATTTTAAACACATTCAAGCAAAAGTAGTTAAAAATCAAAGTTTTAATATGTCTTTTTTTTGTGCATTTTTGGTAATACAATTTTAAAAGACTAAAATAACACAAGCAAAATAATGATAAGGAAAGGGGTAAAAAAGTACCTATGAATATCATGTACCGTGCAAAATTTTGTATACTTTTGACTCCGGACATTTGGGCACCGGCAAAAGAAAAATTTAGGAAGCAGCCAACCCAAACTTATTATTTTTTTGAACCTTACGCACTAAAATAAAGCGAATCTAACAACGCGGTGAAATATTGATAACATTCTAAATTTTTTCCTTTGGTGACGCCCAAACGGTCGGCGCTTAAATGTTCACAGTCCAAAAGTCCTGCATTGGCATTTGCTTAACTAATTTACCCAATTTTTATGCACGGTTCAATTTTCCTCCCTACTTTTTTTATTCTAATTCTAAAACAAAACAATTTTGAGATTTACTTAAAATTTAAATAAAAACCTAAATTTGCTTGCTCTCTGATACCTAAAATAGCTACTAGTTTTGTCCTTAAAAAATATCAGGTGAAGGTGTAGCCTGAAATTAAGCTATTTCCTTTTCCATGCGTTTACGAGAAAAATTTGAGAAGCTATTAGGTCATAGTTCTTTACTCGTTATAAACTTGACGGAATTCCCATTACTCAACGAAACGTCGCGTCGAAACTTTGTCGCCAAAAATAAACGACAAAATATTTGACGAAAACGGCCTACTAGATTCCAAAATTCTTCCAGTTTGAACCTCTACGAACAAAATATGGCAACACCGGAAAGGGCTGAAAATCGTCATGATACCGTTCAAAAATCCGTCCGGCTTCTCGTGGGCTCAAAATATTACGCAAATTTCATTTATAAAAATTCTAGTAAATCACAAATTTAAGTATTTAATCATCTCTAGCAACATTTACCTTTTTTATAATTTTTGTATGGGCAGTAAACTATTTGTAACACCTATCTTAATTAAAAAGCAAACGACAATTTGGGGACTGCAGGAACATACCCCAAATAGATGACATTTGTTATCACAAACTGACTAGAAAATGGCGAGTGAAAATGTTTTCATTTGAAAATATTTTTAAACCCCTTAAAGTTGTACTAAAGTAATTTGTGCTCGATCAAAAAATGTGTAATCCATTACAAGGAATGAAAATTAAGTTACATATATCTCAGGTAATTTATTACTACTGTGAAATGCCTTAATATCTTTTGAAACGTCGGAAATTTTGACGCGCCGAAATTTCGTCGTTTTGTCTAAGAATCGGCCCCAATATAACGAAAAAGATGTTGAAATTGTTTCTCTTTCTTGAACTAGATACCTTTCGAGCTTTGGTTTGGAAATCTTTGATCTTGAAAACGCAAAACCGAGTGTAAAACCTACCCCACTCTTTTTCAAAATTAATATTTTGTTATCTCATAACCGTGTATTTATAATGCGAAAAATATTTAGGAACAAATTAATTTTGAGATAAATAGAGAAAATCTAACACTTGAAAAAAAAATTGATTCGACTAATATGACTAAATACCCGTTTTGGAAAGGCAATCTTAGCAACATTATTTGATCAAACTAATATATTGCAAAACTTTTTTTTTACCAAAACATGACAAATATACTTTCACATACTTAGGCTAAAGTGTACCTAGTTATGTGGGTGCAAAAACTAAAGCTCTTTTTTAAATTCGGTATATATTAAATTATTATAATTTGCAGTAGACATTGTTTTCAAATTAAAGTGTATCTAAAGATGGTTGACATAAATTTAGGAAAATGTATTTTTAATATTCTTTTAAAACTATTCGAAGATGCTGAAAATATTTTACCTTTGCCCCGATGTATTGGATGAAGAAAAATAAAAAAAATTGTATTTGGAGCCTTTGCATGTGCACAGATGTTGACAACTCTTGCAATGAAATAAAAAAATTAAACTTTAAAGAGCGTTTCAAAGCAAAGGTACAGAGGAAGAATAACTCGAAAATTGGAAACGTTTTGATCTAAGCGGCTCGAAAGAAGAAACTCTAGCTGAACCTAAGGAAAAATATAGTGGTGAAACTGTGCCAATTTTTTTTTGTGTATAAAGAGGTTTATTATTATTTGTAGAATTAATGGTATTAGATAGATATAATGTTTAATATTGATCATAAGCTCTTATCTATAATATTTAATTAATGAAGTAAATATTTTTAAATTATTTGTTTTCTTGAAAAAATTATTAACTCGTTATTAAACGAAGTAAAGTTAAGAAAAATACTAGGTAAAAATAAAATAAGATAACATAAAATAAAAAAATTGAGCGGTCACACCAAAAAATAACATAAAATAAGAGATCAGTTCCAGCCAATCAAATCGCGAATATTTACGCATGCGATTTTAAATTTTACCTATCACTTTCTTCTGTCATTCGTTCGTCGCGATGACGTCACGACCATGCGTGGAACGTGTTTTCAGATAAAATAAAATAAAAAGATAAAAGTTCGTCATCTTTTTGTTATGTTATGTTATCTTATCTTATTTTTCTCTCTGTATGAACGCCATCAAGCAGTCCCATAAGGTGAACTCTTATTTTTTATTTTATTTTTTATTTTATTTTCTGTTATGTTATCTTATCGCAGTTGTTGAAAAACCCAACCATTTGACAAAATATTATTCACAGCTACATTATGACAAGTTTCTATAGATATTACTTATCAATACCTAACCTACGTGGTACAAAGTGGACAATTTATTTCCATACATACATAACAGAATTTTAAAGCAGCAATGAAGTTGGCCAGATACAGAGGAATTCAGGTTTTTACATCGGAATTTTGAAGAAAACAATGATTTCCGCACTTGATAAGTTAAAATTTAATTATTCCTATGCTCCACCTAGAAGTAACAGAAACAGCATAAGATATAGCTTTTACTCCCCAGTTTTGAAGTTTTCATTTTTTATCGGCGGTCGTCTGCTCACTATTTGCTTTTATAATAAGCTATTTAATTTTAAAACTTCTGCTACATTTTTTAAATTTTGCATACTCCAGTGTTGTTTCAGAAAAGCCACATTATGGCCATTAGGAAATAAAGGATTTCTTTTTCTGAAGACCATTTTTCGCACGTACATGTTCTTAGAGATTGAGTAAAAATAATAGATAGATATGCAATCTGGGATTTTAGCAAGTGAAAATAAAATTTTAAAAAAAATCCAAAGTTTCTTGTTTATTTTTTCTTAAAAATTAATACAAAGTGATCAGAAATTGTAAAGTACAGTTAATGTTCACACTTTTCTATACTTCAATCCGCGGTGTACGTGGTCAACGTCGCGAAGTCGGCAATCGAAACAGAGACCTTTTAGTAGACGCCTTGACATATTTGGTAGACGCCTTGACGTATTTGATAGATGCCCTGACGTATTTACTTTTATAGTTTACGTACACGTATATTCTTTTAGTTACAAAAATACGTCTTCTGGAACAAAAAATTAAGGGCGATAGAGAACTTTTGCTTACATAATTGATATTAGCTTGCAGAAACCTAACTACGGATGGTATAGCGATTGCGATTTTAATATATAAATATAAACGGCATCTTTTTTCTTACTCAAGTATACAAATTACCTATACTTACCTATTAATAAATTTTTTGAAATTTCAAAATTTTCAAAATTTCAAATATGTCAATTTTTTTCTTTTACGGCGACCGATTCCTATTTTATGTTTTTTTATTAGTACCTTCATTCTTTTTGGAAAGTCGCAGAAACTAAGCTATATATAGAGTCTTGTATGGATACGTCTGAAAGCGTCTTATGCTGACGTTAGCTCTTAGCTTTTATAAGAGAATAAGAAAGAACGAATAAAAGGCGCTCTTTTTTCTTTAGAGAACGCGTTGGATACATAAATGTACATACATAAATATATTTGTAATCATCCCTTGTTTATAGCGGTTTCTCTAATGTGTTCTTTAATTTCATCATTCACTAGTTTATGCGTGCCCTTTAAAACGGGTTGAGGTTTATACGCATGCTAATGTGCAGTTCGTAAAACGTCTAAGTGAAAGCACATGTAGACATGTAAACACTGTTTAGGTGGTCAACGTCGCGACAAAGCCGAGACGTAGTTGGTAAAAGCCAAGAGGTAGTTGATAGAGGCCGCAACGTAGGCGACGTTTGGCGTCGTGAGGGTAATGCACATTTAGGCTCAATAAGACATATACGAATTTATTTAAAACAAAAAAACACAGTTAAATATACGAAAGAATTAAAAAAAAATGTTTATCGCCGTTTATGTGTAAATAACAAACGACAACCTTTTTTTAAGACAAATTCCTAGCAGAAAAAGGACCAGCAAGAAGGTAATCAAATTCTCTGCTTTATTAACCCATATGTATCAATTTACTCGAAAAAATTAATTTTACTGAAAATTCAGCAACATAATAATTATTTTAGGTTTTTTGAAGTCCGACAGAAATATAGAAACAATTACGATAGATAATAATAGGTATATGATGCAAAAAATAGACCTTTTTGTGATGGTTTCTTTTTATACTATGGTATAGTACGAGAAAGAAGTAGTCCAGTAAGGTAAATTATGCTTTTTCTACCCTTTTACGTGATCGATCGTTTGTGTTAAATTTAATACACAGTAAAATAGGTTGGCTTAAAATAACACGTGTCGTAAGCACTGTTCTATCTTAAACGATTATCCCTAAAAAGATAGTCATTGGGTAGTTCAGCTCCCATTAAAGTTTTTATAATATATCCCTCATTTGCGAAAAACTTTCGTATATAACGCGAGCAGGTCTTCGGATTATCGAAATTTCGCAAAGAGGGCTAACAACAAAAATTTTTTGAAAATTCCCTTAAATTAATAAATGTTATGTTTGTGAATTTTTGAATACTTGGATTTTTTTGTTTAAAATGAGGTATCACACGGTTAAGGAAGGGGTGAAGAAAAGGGCAAACTACCCCTTATCGTACTTAAGAATAAGAATAAAACCGCGCCTTAATATGCCCTATAATATTTATTTTTCGTAATAAATTTATCTTAAAATAAAAGCAAAATATTAAAGTCCTATCTCACCAGCTACTTCTATGATCAATACCTCAACAAGAAGTCATGTAATTTTTGACAAATAAGCCCATTGGTATAAAGTTTAATTTTTTTTTACGCATAGCAAATACTTTGACATTATCAAATTAATATTTAACCATTAAACTGAAATACACAAATTCGTGCATGATTTCTTTAAAAACCATTTTTAAAATTGATCTTTAAAATTCTACCATTTGATTCCATAGAATCCAGGTTGACAATTCCCGCTTCTCTAAAATGATGGATTTTAAGCTCTTTAACACATCGAAGGAAATTTTTATCGGAAAGTGCTCTTAAGAAAATGGAGCGGTTTTTTTTTTAAATAAATAAAATTAACAAAACCCATAAGTACAATTACGTTTTAGTTGGTTTAATAACTGATTTTACACTTAAAAAGTTCAAAATGTAAAAGAGGGTAAACTGCCCCTAACAAAATATAAGAGGCCTGTTTTTAAAAATATGTAAAGAAATAAGAATAATACCTACTCCTCTGACTAATTCACAGCATCCTGCTAGAATTTCTAGAATTGCGTATCTACCATACTACCTTAACAGTTTTTTATTTCATTAGTAGCAAAAAAGAAAAGATCAAAAGATCTTGGGAGGAAAGAACGAAATTTCAAAATTGGACGAGTGTCCCACAAGGAACACACAAAAGACCAAAGTGAAAAGGGAAACAATTAAATGATGTTTCGCCCGGGGTGACTAGCGTGGGCTCGTCAGTGGATTCACTAATCACTCTCAATCCAGACATCATTTAACACCATCGCACACTCTGACTTCCAACTCTAAAACACTCACAAATAGGCATTGTTCCGCATGGTACTTATTATAAGTCGCCTGATACGGGTTCGTCCTGGCATGTTAATCTTTCCAATAGGAATATGCTCCTAAGACAATTAATATAAGAAGTTAAAACTTCCAAATCAGTTACATCAACCGAAAAGAATCTAAAAAAGAAAAGATCAAAAGATCTTGGGAGGAAAGAACGAAATTTCAAAATTGGACGAGTGTCCCACAAGGAACACACAAAAGTCCAAAGCGAAAAGGGAAACAATTAAATGATGTTTCGCCCGGGGTGACTAGCGTGGGCTCGTCAGTGGATTCACTAATCACCCTCAATCCAGACATCATTTAACACCATCGCACACTCTGACTTCCAACTCTAAAACACTCACAAATAGGCATTGTTCCGCATGGTACTTATTATAAGTCGCCTGATACGGGTTCGTCCTGGCATGTTAATCTTTCCAATAGGAATATGCTCCTAAGACAATTAATATAAGAAGTTAAAACTTCCAAATCAGTTACATCAACCGAAAAGAATCTAAAAAAGAAAAGATCAAAAGATCTTGGGAGGAAAGAACGAAATTTCAAAATTGGACGAGTGTCCCACAAGGAACACACAAAAGTCCAAAGCGAAAAGGGAAACAATTAAATGATGTTTCGCCCGGGGTGACTAGCGTGGGCTCGTCAGTGGATTCACTAATCACCCTCAACTATTAGTAGCAGACAAATTAAAGTATCCATTTTTAGTAGAAAACATCTATAAAAATTAACACATAAAGGACCTTCAAATACCCTTAAAAAGTTTATTTAACAACATGTTCTCAATAAAAGATTCTCTTGACAACTCTTGAATGTGTCTGTTCTTAAATAAACAGTTCTTAAACGGACATAATTACACATATAATAGATTATATAGATACCAAAAATACAATTTTTATAATTGTAACTATTGAACCGGTTCCGATGGACGCCAGTTATAATTAATACAAATGTTCCTGTATATATCTATCTTTTCCGGTCCTTTCAATTTATATACATTTGGAAAAGAGACGGGTATGGTCCCCAAATTATTGTACAATTTAGCTATACTGTTTTGGTTTAAGCTTACGTGTAAGATATAAACAATGAAGCAGCAATAACTGTTTAACGTGTATATATTTTAGGTTTAATAAATTATAAAGATATTAATACAGTTTGTACACTAATTATATAGTTGTGACAGGAAGTCAGAAAAAGTTTACAGTTTTACATAAAAATAATATTTATACATAGTTATTAATAACAATATAGTAACTTTCCCCAATTTATAAACATAATATTAATTTTCGAACCATTTTAATTATACATATAATGACCCGACAGCTAAACACTTAAAAATTCGATAGATAAACAATATTTACACGCTATACTTTTACATTTAAACTAATAGTAATGAAAGTAAAACTCGTGGCATATCGGACAAAGCGTTTTTGATTCTCACTTCATTACGACCAGACCTCCAAAGTCTAATGGAGAATCCAGACACCTACAGACCTGTTTCATGCTTATTAGGAATCATCAGGGAGTCATGAGTCATCGTAATGAAGTGAGAAACAAAAACGCTTTGTCCGATATGCCACGAGTTTTACTTTCATTTTTATTTGCGGACACGAGATTCATTTTGTTGATTTTTACTAATAGTAATCTTTACTATTCTAATCTAGGTTTTTTAAATCTAAAGGGTACTAGGTCATACCCCTCGACCATTTTTCGTTTTTGAAAATTAACTCTAAAGATTTTACTTGTTTCTTTTGTCACAACCTGATGTTCGCCCGTTCTAAGAATACGTCGAGCATTAATATTGACCTCCGGCTCATCAAAAAGAATTATATTTTTTATGTGTTCAAAGTTAATTAAATTTGACGCCGAATACGACAATGAAATACCCTTAACCTTGCAAACAGTTTTCAACTCATTGTCGATAGTTGACAATACCTGGCAGGCATAACTTTTAGGACCAGTAGAGACAAAATCGGTAATATAACTTCCAGCACCATAACTTTCCAACTCGTTTGTTATATCACCGAGAAAATTGCCTGTAGGTACCTCATATTCACCATTTTTAGATAGGTAAAGGACACTATCCGTGTCATAGTATATGACACGCTCTCCCAGTTTTTCTAAATAACTGTATAACTTTAACCTGGCCTGAGCAGTGGTATGAGTAGCCAAGCATACGTTAACCATTGAGAACCTATCATATACTTCCTCCTTGTATTCCCAATTAACAACTAAAGTATCGTCGTTGACGGATAAAATAGTGTTAATAATTTTTGAAGAGTCTGTCATCATATGGAAAAACCCATCGGGCTTATTAATAATTGAAGTTTTGGCCTGGTTTTTTTGCTTCCCCAGCTTTCCGACGCCCAAATTCAATCTTATCATGGATCAGTTGAATACCCTCATGCTCAAAATATTCCTGTATATATCTATCTTCTTCTGTCTGAGTATCACATCCTGCAGGCCATCCCGAGGCATGCTGTTTAATTTTTAAAAAATCTGAAATATATTCTGAAAAAAGTCACCCTGTTTTAGTTCTAAGATTATACTGACACGCCTCATATTTCCGAATTTAAAAAATCTCTATAATTTTATATCCCAAGTCTAAAGCCTTTTTTACCTCGTCCATTACCCAAGTACCTGTTAAAACTCTCTGTTCACTAGAATGAGAATATTCTTCACTGTGATCCATGTTCTTATAACACGTATAAGAAAGTGAAAACATTAATTGTGCATTTTATTGACCCTTCAGTTTCCATTAAATTAAGGTCTTTGCATTCATCACCAACAAATACTCTAGGATGGCCTATAGGATATTTCCCATATTTATTATCCCAAGGGTAGAGACTACAAACATCTACATATTTGATTTTTTCCCCTTCCCGAGCTTTAACTATTAATTCTGTAGGATCTATCCTACCACCAAAAAATGAATCTCTAGGGTTTAGATGTAAGTGAAGCATCAGAGGGTGACCTTCTGTATATTTTTTGATGTTCTCATCATTTTTCATATCTCTTCTAAAATCACATTCCCATTTTTCAATAACCTCGAAACCCTTCGAAAGTAGTCTTAAAGTTTTTGCACACGTACTCTCATAACATTGATCAGGTGTTGCGTTCGGCTCTATTGAATTCAATGCAACGCGGACACCCGTGCCATAAACAGCCGTGAAACTCAAAGATCTGGTTGGTTTCCTTGCAAAAACCGTCAACTTTTACCTCTCCCAAAACTATTTCCCTGCCCCCGGCTGCATTTTTTATTTTGATTTTCCTTTCTTTCTCTTCCCACAGTAACCATTGGATGGTTATTTTTGACTGGTTATCGGACCAACGATAACCGTTCTTTGGTATAAGCCCTATAGAATTTGGCTTTGGCAAACCCCTCCTTCCTGAATCATAAGATCCCGAAATTTAAGGCGTGCTTGCATTAATATTTCCACATCAGAAATACAGTATTCCGTTATTTCTTTTTGAAAATCAAAAATGTAATTTTTAGTAACCATCGAGGAATGCCATTGAATCAGTTTTTTACGTTCTTCGTCCTTCAAATTATCAGGATCATAAAATTCTAGAGACGGTATACTTCCGTGATATTTCTGATTTTCAAATGTATTAAATAAATGAGGAAAATATCCTTTTTTCAACTCGTCAAAGCCGAAAACTTTTGATAATTTCGCCAAGGCCATAGGAAAATAGTTTAGGGAGTCCAAGAAACTAACATTACTCGTACTCATTAAAATTAATTTCGTCCCACGCATTATTAGTTCAGGGGTCAAATCTGATTTAGTAAAAATATAATTTAATATAAATTAGTGATCAAATTTAAAATATGATCCATTTTGAGTGATTAGAGTTTAGAATTTTTTGTCTAAAACCACAATACTGACAAAAATATAGGTTTGGTTCTTTTATACACCCTGAACAACACTGTTTCAAAACACATAAATTTGGTTCCTGTAACAAAGAACCATTAGGTAATAGATTCTCCTGCGTTGTCTCAAGGTCATAAAATATAAATAGTGTATCTTTTATCGGTTTTGGTACATAAACAGGCATGTAACAAAGATGGTCTTGTGTAACATGTTTGTTACATACTTTACTGAAAATCATCAGGAGTTGGCACATCTCCGTCTGTCATTGATTGTAAGAGTAGACAGTGATACTCGAACGTCCCAACTGCGAACTGCAACGATACCTACAAACTAACAAACCTCTGCTAAATCTTTTGGTATAGCAATATGGGCTCTTTTTTCTTAGACCTTACAATGTTTTTTATTTTCACCTTCACCACCAATTACTACATTTTTATCTAAAATTAATCCACATAATTTTATAAACTTTTGTTTGGATTTATTTATTAGTTCTGTAGCACAGCTTTGCCCAATGTTTTTCAGAAAACTTTAGAATTAAAAAAAAAATACTGTGTGTATATTCAGCTCTTACTAAAGCTGTCACATAAACTAGTGCTTTTCTATTTCAAAAATCGACTTACTTTGATTCAACACCATGAAGAGGACAAAAATTTTATAGAAACTGTTTTGGCCAACTTTCCATATGGAATTAGAAAAAAGAAATGGAATGTCACCATGTGGCGTGTTTTCTTTGAGCAAGTTTTGTTTTATTTTGAGTTTACTATATTTAGCAATATTTGATCCTATTGGAATGCAAACTAGCTTTTTAGCTAGATAAACAGATTATATGCATATACAAGACATATACATATGTAGAGCCTCACGAGAAACCCTGCCAAAAATACCGCGTCAAAACTCGTAAAAAAGAACTAGTGAAAGTTCACGAGTTCTGGTTGGTATTTCATGCGGTTTATGAAACACCACTTTCAAGTGAAATCTCATGAACTTTCAATATTGGAAAAATATTCAAAACTCGTCAAACATCATGTATTTTTAGGAGGTTGAAAAGTTTTTAAAACAATTTGTGATAAGAGTGGATAAGATTTCCCCAGTATTTTAAAGGCTCTGCTTCCACTGGTTTTGATAAGTTTTGAGCAGATTTTAACCAAAAGTAAAACTAAAGTTAATAAGATTTCACAAGGTTTTATGAGAATACACATGTTTTCAGCAGTTTTTAAGAGCACCATCCTCCATCAGAGTTCAAGCTCACATGAGAAAATCCACATGTTTTTAGCAGTTTTCAGCAGATTTTACGAGAAACAAGTTGATAACGTTTCAACGGTTTTGACAAGTTTACATGTTTTCAGCAGTTTTGAGAAAATTTTAATGGAAATATAAAATAACGTTAATAAGATTTTATGAGATTTCCCATGTTCTCAGCAATTTTGAGCAGCTATAAAAAGACCCAGCCTCCATCAGATGTCACAAGTTTACATGGAAAAATTCACATGTTCTTAGCAGATTTTAAGAGAAACAACATTCAGATTCACCAATTTTCAGATTTTAAACGAATCCATATTAAAAGTAATTGATAAGCCTGTGGAACATACATTTATATCTTATCATTGTTTAATGTATAGAAAAGTTGGACAACCTTATGGACCCAACAATGGAAACTTTTTAGGCCAAATCATTAAATAGTTTGGACAAAATGAATCGAGCACTTATCCGATATCCGAAATGAAATCTTGTAAAATCTTTTAAAAACATCCCTTCATTTGGACTTTTAAAATCTCATCAAAATTCTGCTTGCTAAATCTGTGTCTGATATAAACTTACGAAATCTCTTATATTCTTTTTAATAATTTATGTTTATAGGTATTGATAAAATCTTTTAAATTCGCATCTTTTTTGTCAAATCTGGTTATACTTGCAAGTCTATATTCTACACTTTAATACTTATATAATCTTGTCAAATCTTTACAACCCTTTATCCTTTTTCTCATGAAAACTTGTAATATCTTTTAAAAACGTCCCTTCGTTTAGACTTGTGAAATCTTGTAAAATCTCATAAAAATCTAGTTTGCTAAACCTTATGCAATTTCATGTGTGAGTTTTTAATAGTCAGAAATTATTGGAAACATCATAAGAATTGTGGCATACATTTTTTCCAGGTCAAGTATCTTCAAAACAATAAAATCTCTTAAAATCTCATCTAGACTTGATCAGTTTTTAAGAGTTTTGAAGTGTTTTTTTTTGGCAGGGTAGTTCAGAATTACTAAAATTTTGGAAATGCTTGTTTGAAACATTAGAGAATTTTTTTTGTTGTTATTTGGTCAACAATTGAATCAACGGAGACTTAACAAAAATCATTTTTCAAAATTCCAGTTATTGCTAATCTAAAACAATAAAATTATAGGTATTCAATGACAATGCAAGATTTACTAGAAATGCAGGAAAACATGGTGATTATAAATTGATTAAAAGTTTTAAAATTATTTCTCCCACCTTACAAGTAACACATATTTAAATAAGTAAATAATTAATGAAAATCGTTGTATGACCGGTTATGAAATATAATCCAAGCAGTGGGTTTTACGCCAAAAGTATTTTACAAGTATTCGAGTTTAATTTTCTTTTACTATTTTATTTTTTTTTTTGTAAAAAAACTAAAAAAAATTCTCAACATAATTTTTAATAGTTTTTTCTATTACTAGTACGGTATGAGCTTCATTAGTAGTAGGGAATATTGCCACTGAGAGGTCGTAGACCCAGTCGTGGTAACCACACGAGGGCTTTAATGAGCCTTACCGTACAATTAACCTACAACATTTTATCTAGGAAGCAAGGTCAATTAGAGTACGTTTTTCACTAGTGATGTAATGAGCGTTACGTAATAAGCTCACTACCTCACTAGTGATATATAATGAGAGCTTATTATGTCAGTACTACAATATACATCTTATTACGTAATTCAAACAGCCCAAAATGAGTTACGTAATAAGCATGTGGGTGGATTTGATTTTGATAACATCAAGCCTACTTAAATCCACTCAAACCCTGTTCTAACAGTTAAACATTTCCCTAAGAGTATCCCTTAGAGTTAAAAAAAGTCTTAAAAACACTAAGAGCCTGGTGTTTATTCTATATTTTTATAGTTCATGGTAAATACGCTGGTATTTTTCTTGTAGAATCCAATCAGTCCAAAAAGGACGCTCTGGGCTCTGCAGTAACCTGAAACAAAAAACGAATAACATAACTTAACACCCAAATGGTCCTTCTAACGTACTAGGTTAGTATATAGAACAAGAGTTCGAGGTATAAATTATGATGGATAGGTAACCCTCGCCATTTTTTGATAATATGTGCATTTTCTCGTCCTGAATACTAAAGAGATAATCGTGTACCTCAAAATTGTGAATAAGGGCACACCAATCGAAAGATGAGCAATTTTAGAGGGGTTAGGGTAACCCATACCATTTTCACATATATGATGTAGTATTACACACTCCCAGAACAAAAATCAACTGGTGTGCCGGACCTCATTCATGGATAAGGTTTCGGCACACCACTCTAAATATTCCCACTTTTAGTGAATGAGGTCCGGCACACCAGTTGATTTTTAGTCTGGTGGTACTACTACATCATGTATGTGAAAATGGTGAGGGTTACCCTATCTATCACGTGACCTCGCCCACCTTTGGATTGGTGTGCCGAGTTCTTATCCACAATTTTGAGGTACATGATTCTCCATTTCGTATTCAGGACAAGAAAATGCATATCTTATTAAAAAATGGCGAGGGTTACCTATCCATCATAATTTTTACTGCGAATGCTTGTCCTAATAGTAAAGCCTTTATTTTTTAGACTTATTATATTAAATTCTCCTTCATCAACTATTTAACGTTCAAGAATAAAGTAGATAACAAAAGTTCATTTTATAAACCGTGTCAAACAACGAGAGACTTACACCCGGTTCCCACCTATGACTTTTTCGTGACTGCCCACTCACACGTCACATGATGTCAATATGAAATGTTATGACAATCATGTGACGCGTGCGCAGGCACTCACGGAAAAGTCTTAGGTGGGAACCAGGTTTTAGCTGTCTTGTACTTACTGGAAACTAGTTTCGGTCCATTTGTTGTCTTGTAGATTCTTGTCATCAGTAATCTGTTGAGGTTAGGCAGTTTCTGTGTATCGGTCTCAGATTTGCACATGTTAGACTTGAGGGCTCCTAATATGTCCTAAAAATAACAGGACCGAATTTGTCACCATATGGTATTGATATTACAAAATAACTCTACCTTTGTCGTCAGTCAAACTTAAATTTATTGCCATAAATCATACAAAAATACGAACAGCAATGTCAAATATGTTTACAGGCAATGTAAAGTATACTATTACCAACTATAATTACAGTAAATGTAAAAAAAGTAAATAAAGTATTGAAAATAGAAGTACTACATAAAAGAGTGAATAGTTTAATTTTCTAGAAAGCTAAAGTTGTATGAATACTTCTCTAAGAGAAAAGCTCACCTGTTGGTTTTGTTTTGATGTCAGTAAGGCTTGACTTCTGCAAATAGCCTTGCCCAATCTCTTACAGCTGGGCCATATCAAGTGTGAACTATCTTGCCTATCTGTGTGTGCGTTTTTGGTTCATAAGTTCTATATTGCCTGCGGTTTATACGATAGGCTGTGCAGACTTCAGCAGGTTAAATTTCAATAGATATTAAGTTTATTTATTTGAATGAGGCGATCATCTGTCCTATTACGACTCGGGCGATGGACCTAAAAGTACAAGAAATACGAAATAAAGGAGTCGTTTTAAAGAAGCACACAAACATTAAAATTCAGAGAGATATTTGTCAAGGATCCGTACGTTACATACACGGAAGGAAGCTGTGACTCACCTGAATTATTTAGGTAGGCTTTGAGTACCGGAAGGTGGTCTTTTTCTTGGCGAAAATTCGGAATTTTCTGTAAAAGTGTCAACCACCAGCTGGCCGTGACATTTATTACTTATACTTGTTGGCGTTCCTTATGTAGGTCCTGGTTGGCATTATGAATGCGTGATAATTTACGAGCGTATGGAGACAATTTTTTATTCACTTTCACAAGAAAACATAAAACTTGTACGAATTCAAAACAACGATCACGCTTGAAAAGTGACAGATTTTAAAAAAACAGCTGATTATTGCCTTAAAAAGGCTTATCCACAAAGGGAATTATGTAACCTTTTGTCCAACTCAAAGTTAATTTATTTGGAGTTATTTGATTCCACTCTTCTGAAAAAAAAATTATTCGACCGGAATACGTTCTTTCACAGTTTACCTCTAATATTTTCTATCGGCGCCTTTTTTATATTTTTGCAATTTTCGGCAAAATCTTCGCTAAAATAGAAAAGATCTGCATTTTGCGCAGTAGCAATTTTTTATACTTTTGCATGTAACAATTGTGGCCAATGCAAAACAACTGCGCCGATAAGGCAAGACCCCCAAGATCTTCATCAAGTGCTTCATATCTCCCTGTTTTGTTTAGGCCAGATTAGAGAAAACCCGCTCTAAGCCTGTCAAACCTTTTCCCAAAATGGTTTACAATTCCAAGAGTTACGTATCTCTTTTTTGCTCTGTGGATGCTAGCACCCTGGATTTAATTTGGGTCCTTGAAGAATTTGGCAATTTCCGGGAATTTTGTATTTTTCGAGGAGATTATTTTTTGATTTCTTATCTGTTCCTATAGAAAGGTGCTTCTTCCATCTGCAAGCTAGCTCTGCTGATATGTCTGGACCCAATGTACTATCATCTGTCCCCTTTAGTATACTTTCTAAGGGGTGCCTCTCTATGCTAGACTTCGAGGAACTACAAGGGTCTGGCAAGTGACGAACTTGAGGAACTGTCAGATTCGTCGTCACATATAATAATATGAAAAACGACGTGCTAATAATAATTTTTTAAGTAAACATATGCGGGGGGATTTACTAGAAGGGTTTAGTCTATTTTAGAATGGTCCTAAGTTTAAGTGAAATTTTTGATTTTAAGCATTTTAAACCAACTCTCCTTGAGTTTTGGACACAGTTTGAATTGTAAGAAAAATTTTAATAAATTTGTTTATTGAATAATCATCTTAACACAATCTTTTGTTGGATTTAGGAAGAAAGTTTCAATTTAGAAGAAAGGAAAATTAAAAAATTGAAACCCACGCGGGGTTTAAATAGTAAATACTACGTAGAACAAATTAAAATTGAGGTTATATGACACTCTAATTAACTTACCCTTGATAATTGATTTTTTCAATTAATACTTGATGTCACACAACGATTTAGATGGGTGATAATAAAATAAGGAATATATTAATTTTGTATTTATTTAAAAGGTGTTTTTATTCATGAAATGTATTAAAAATCTTAAACACAAAATATGTACCTACGGGTATGGATAGAAGGCGATCTGACGATTTAAGGCCCTGTTATAAGTTTTTTGCTACCGTTGCGCCTCTAGTGACTCGGTCTCGAAGCTTGAATTAGGGTATCGGCGCTGGCGCCGGGAATTTTTGAATGAAACCTAATTTAAGAAATAAATTTAAGAAATAAACCAAATGCGTCGTATTTAATATATTATATTATTCTTTCAAGAAGATATATGTAAGTTATATGACCACCTTATACTGACAAACTAGTGAAGACGTTACAAAGCTGCTGAGTCTGCAATCCTATGGAATATTTCTTCGAATCTTTATATTTTATTAACATGTGTTTTACCATTTTTAAGTTACTTTTAGTTTTAGTCTAGAATTAGATTTGATAGAAATCACTTGTATAATTTTGAACAAGAAAATTATAATTTTTTAAAAACGGTTTTACGGAGACTCGTCTATTAAGTGGCGCAGTCGGTAGGATTCCCAATCGCGATAAATGAACATTATTGACGGTTCGTCTTAACGATTTATTAGGATTCTACGAACAAATAAATAACAAAAAGGTGCCAGGCGGTTCGCGAATTCGAATTGTTTGGATCAAGAGGAAGTTCCAGTTGAGTGAACTGAGTAGCTCAACGAGAAGATTTACCGAAGGATTATTGAACGTACATCAATACCGGAAGAATTTGCATCAGTGCCCTTTGAATGGATATCAGAGGACAAATGCTTGGACAGATCTTGATAGTTTCACTGTAAGTAATACATTTAATGTCATTTAGAGGTTCCGTTTTCGAAAATTCTGATATTTCAAATTCTGATTCTGACTCAATAAAAGACGAAGAACAAACTTGTGTAAGTCAAAGTTCAGACCCGAAAATTGATATATTTTTATCGGAATTGATAGGAAAAGTTAACTTAGGGCTAGATTTAGGACCAAATTCTAATATCTCTACAAATCTGCAAGCAAATTTAACAAAAATGGCTACACCACAACTAAAATCTGAGTATTTAAACATGATCCCCGAATTTCATGGGGAACCAGAACTATTAGCCAGATTTATAGAAATATGTGAAAAATTAATCACCAAATTTTACAACACCGCTGATACTAGCGATTTTCAAAATGAATATTTGATGTCGAGTATTTTGGGTAAAATTAAAGGTGAAGCGGCAATAAATATTGCCTCAAACACCATTTCTACGTATGGGGATAAACGCGATCTTTTTACGCTTGTTATCGAAACTACAGAAATGAAACAAGGAAATGAATCGCCGTTCGATTTTTACAACAGATTACACCACCAGTTAAATCACCAAACTTCTTATCTTTCCACTCACGGCTCGGCTGATGAAAGAAAAATCATGGGTGTGTTTTGTAGAGGGTTATCTTTAAGAGTTTTATTACGTGGTTTAAAAGAGCCTGTTGGGTCCTTAATGCCAACTAAAAATCCAATAGATATGAATGATGCGCTTAAAATGCTTACAAACGATTTTCAAATCGAAAGTGCCCAAAAATTTCAAAATTCGAAACCATTACATAATAACACCAATCACACTTTAAACAGACCACGACCCAACCAACCTTTACAGTTAACAAATTATCCTCATAACCAGCTTGCTTTCACTTCGAATTACAGACAACCACAATTAATATACAAACCCGAACAAAATCAAAATTATTTTGCAAGAAATCCAAACCAAACAAACGTATTTAGGCCTAATCAAATACCCATGTCAAAATTATCGAAACCAACGCCCATGAGCGGCATATCAAACCAAACCTTTAGACCCCAACAAAACAAAAACTTTCCTTATCGACCAATGCAAAATTACGCTCAAAATAATCAATCAAAACCCCGGTCAAATTTCGTAATTGAAGAAATAAATAATATCGATGACCAATCGGCGGACGACCCTACAATCGAATATCCGGAGGAAGAAAATCAGTATCTTTACACGGATTACACCGAATATTCTCAAAACGATCACGAGTTAAACGAGTTTTTTCAGGAACCAGCCTTGGAACCCCTGAATACGAATTAATGAACCTCACTAATAGCGAAAATAAACCACCTAATATTATTTTTCCAGAAAATAATCTAAAAATTCTGATAGACACGGGTAGTACTAGATCTTTTGTAAAACCAGAAATCGCACAAAAATATTTCCAAAAATCGATAAAAAATGACCTATTTCAAATCTCAACTGATCACGGTACCTCCATAGAACATTTTAGCACGCTTATTCCCTGTTCAAAAATATTTAATGTGGATACAAAAAAATTAAAATTTTATATTTTTCATAACTATTTTGACTGTTTGTTGGGGATAGACAATCAATCCTTATTAAAAGCAAATATTGACCTTGAGAAAAACAACTTAATTACTCCCAATTCTCAAATAAAATTAAAATTTCATAATTCGTCAAAAAACACCAATATTTTATTCTTGCAACCAAGGTCAGAACAAGTAATTAAAATGAACATAAAAAATATCGAAAATGGTGACGTAATAATCCCATACACAAAAATTTCAAATTTAGAAATCCCGCAATGCCTTACGACGGTAAAAAACTATGAGGACATTTGCACGATCTTAAACCCAACCGAAAAAAATTTAAAAGTTGAACTTTTTGACTCTTTAGAAGTCCTTGATTTTAACGAGTATGAACTTCAAGAAAAACCTACACCAAACCTTAATAACGTTAACGTAAATAAATTTAAATTTGAGGTTTCGAAAATTAGAACCGAGCACATGAACAGCGAAGAATGTAAATTGACAATCGAATTATTAAAAGAGTATTCGGATATTTTTCATATCGACGGAAATCAGTTAACGTTTACCAGCCAAATAAAACATTCAATAAAAACATCGGACGAAGTGCCAATTTAATCTAAATCGTATAGGTACCCCGAAATTCACAGAAATGAGGTTAAAAGGCAGGTCCAAGAAATGCTCGAACGAAATATTATAAGACCCAGCTATTCTCCCTGGTCGTCCCCAATCTGGGTGGTACCCAAAAAGTTGGACGCTTCCGGGAAACGTAAGTGGAGGATAGTTATCGATTTTCGTAAATTAAATCTTAAATCAATAGGCGACAAATATCCAATTCCAAATATATCAGATCTTCTTGATAAGCTTGGGCGCTGTCAATATTTCTCTACTCTTGACCTCGCATCAGGTTTTCACCAAATTGAGTTTGCAGGGGAAGACATTCCTAAAACGGCATTTAATACCGAAAATGGGCATTACGAGTTTTTAAGAATGCCTTTTGGCCTAAAAAATGCGCCTGCCACCTTTCAAAGGGTGATGGATAACATCCTTAGAGGTATCCAAAACGAACGCTGTCTGGTTTATTTAGACGACATAATAGTGTTTAGCACAAGTTTGCAAGAACACATAAATCGTTTAAGAGAAGTATTTGATCGATTACGACAAGCAAATTTTAAAGTGCAATTAGATTAGTCGGAATTTCTCAGAAAAGAAGTGGCCTACTTAGGACACATTGTTACACCTCACGGCGTGAAACCCAACCCTGAAAAAATTAAAGCGATATCTTGTTACCCGATACCTACTACACAAAAACAGATAAAACAATTCTTGGGTCTCGTGGGTTACTACCGTAAATTTATCGCGGATTTTGCGAAAATAACAAAACCTATGACTGTTTATCTAAAAAAAGATGCCATACTTGACCCGAAAAATCCCGCGTATATAAAAGCCTTCGAGACGTGCAAAAACATATTAATTAATGAACCCATACTGCAATACCCAAATTTTGAGGAACCGTTTAACCTTACTACGGACGCTAGTAATTTCGCAATTGGCTGCGTACTTTCGCAAGGAAAAATTGGGTTAGATCTTCCAATGGCGTACGGTTCAAGGACACTTAATCAGTCGGAAATAAATTACTCCACAACCGAAAAAGAATTATCGGCTATAGTGTGGGCGGTTAAATACTTTAGACCCTATTTGTTTGGCCGAAAATTTAACATTATAACTGACCATAAACCACTCGAATGGCTAATGTCATTAAAAGAACCGAATTCTAGGTCAGTACGATGGAGCTTAAAGCTTGCGGAATATGATTTTGAAACCAAATACAAAAAAGGTTGCTTAAATCAAAATGCAGACGCTCTTTCGCGCGTGGAAATAAACACTAACGAGACAAAAAACGTAGACCCCCAAAATCCACAGGCTTGCTTAGATCGGTTGCGCGAATACGTCGAAAAAATAAACGAAAATTTGACAAATAAAAACGATCAAGAAAATCAATCGATCGTCGTTGAAACAGGAGACTTGGACTTTCATAATAACGCAGTTGAAGACAACGTTAGCGACCAAACGGTACACTTCAGTCACGAAAACCCAATAATCGGAATACCAATAGTTGATTGCCCTGTAAATTTTGGAAAAAATCAAATATTTATTTCGGAAGTAAATTTTGCCCCTGCCAAAACTTCCATCACCAGATTATTCCTAACAAAACAAAGATTTCACGTTCAACTCTCTCAAAATAATTTCGAAAAAGATGTAGTCCAGTTTATTAAAGAGTACGTGGTTCCAAAAATAAAGTACTATGTTTATTTCGAAGACCCAATTTACGAAAAATTCTTATTTTAAAACTTATTTTAAAAACTCAGAAATTCAAATGATCAAATGCTCTAAAAAATTAATCGATGTTTTATCTGAAAACGAAATACTATAAATAATGATACAAAATAATCATGAAGGGAAAACTAATCACAGGGGAATCGAAGAAACTGAAAAACGCATAAAAGCGCATTATTACTGGCCGAATCACTCTAGAACAATCCAAAATTATATAAACGAGTGTGAAGTCTGTCAACTTACAAAATACGATCGAAAGCCAATACGCGTAGAATACAATGTTACGCCCACCTCGATCAAACCTTTTCAGATTTTGCACGCAGATACTATCAGTTTGGAAAACAGCAAGTTTTTAACCATTGTCGATCCTTTCTCAAAATACGCGCAGGCCTATAAAATCGATTCTGCGCAAGGCATCGAAATAGCAAATAAATTATTAATTTATTTCTCTCTTCATTGCATCCCAGAACAAATAATTTTTGATAATGGCGCCGAATTTAAGAACTCCGTTATACGTGAACTTCTTGAACTACATAAAATAAAAATTCATTTTATTTGTTCCCAGCACCCAGACTCCAATGGGATAGTGGAACGGTTTCATTCGACATTAATAGAACATATTAGACTTTTTAATAATCAAGAACAGTTTAAAAATGACCCTGTAGAAAATAAAGTAACCTATAGTATTTTAGCTTATAACAACACGATTCATTCGGTCACAAATTTAAAACCGTACGAGATAATTACTGGCCATTTTGGCAACGAGTCACCGTTTAATCTGGACATAAATAAACAACTTATCAATAACTATATTGAAAACCACCGCGAGAAAATAAAAACACTTTACGAAAAAATCAATCAAGATATACAAAATAAAAAACCAGGAGTCATTGACAAGGCAAACGAATCGCGCGAAAAATTACCAGAAATCCCCCAGGACATAAATAAACAACTTATCAATAACTATATTGAAAACCACCGCGAGATATACAAAATAAAAAACAAGGAGTCATTGACAAGGCAAACGAATCGCGCGAAAAATTACCAGAAATCCCCGAAAACGTGTATGTTAAAAATAAACAAAAACACCAAAAGACAAAAAATAAATACAAAAAAGAAAAAATATCTAGTTTGGATCCTAATCTAAAAACAGCCAGAATACAAACTACACATCCCAACACATCAGACAAAATACACATTTCTAATATAAAAAGACCCAAAAAGAAAATTAAAATTAAACCTATTTCAGATTCCTCGTCACCCACGCAGGAGGGTCAGGAATAACGAACATTACGAAAAACCTAGGAATTCTGCCAATCAATCTAGGCCATGCCAGACTCCAAAGAACAGAACACACATTTGTACATTACTATGACTTAGGACCCCTACTAAAAGAATACGAAAACATAAAATCGCAGCACCTATTACTGAGACGGACTTATGCGAATCTCACCGTGTTAGAAAGAGAAACATATAATTTTAACAAAATAGCCCATTTCTATAACCAATCAATTTTCGAAAAACTCGAAAACATAAATATTTACCAATCAAAACGAATTAAACGAAGCCTTATTGATAGTTTAGGTTCGGTTATTAAGGGAGTAACAGGAAATCTAGACTCAAACGACGGGAATAAAATTTACAGCATAATAGATCACATGCAGCGTAATGAGAAGAGCATTCAAAATCAATTATCATTGCAATATTCAATAAATCAAAATTTAATTAACCAATTTAACAAAACTGTCCAAAATATTCAGCATAATGAACTTATGTTAAGGTCAAAAATTTTGCAAATGCATTCTATAATCAAAAACGGTGCTACCTCAGATGATGCAATTTTTATCAAAACATTGTACAATGAACTAATCTTGCTTTATAGTAGCGTGTTAGGCATTTTCCGAGAAGTAGAAAACTCACTGACCTTTTGTAAATTAAATGTGATGCATCCGAGTATTATAAGCTCGAAAAATTTAATTTTAGAATTAAAAAGAATATCCGAATTTTATAAAAATCAATTTCCTTTCGAAATTACAACAGAGGATATTTTCTATATTGAGTCTATGATAAAAATCAATTGTCATATAGATAATAATAAAATTATGTATTTCCTATCAATTCCAATCGATACCGAAGAACAATTTGACTTGTTTCACTTAATATCAATTCCCTCAAAAATCAGATCGGATTTTGTAACAGTTTTACCAAATAATCAATACCTCTTAAAATCGCGAATAAATAATTAAATTAAACCTCTAAACGGCAAATGTATTACCCAAGGTAAATCATTTCACTGTCCTAGCTATTTATTAAGCAACAGCCAAGCACTCTGCGAAAGGAGTATTATTATGCAGGGAACCGCCGACACCTGCGCACTGACCAAACTGAAAATTGAAGAAAATCATATGGAAATCATTCCGGAACTAAATAAATATATGGCAGTTTTTCCTTTTGCGGAAAATCTTCAAATTACTTGCCAAAAGCAAACTGAAGTCAAGGAGCTAAGAGGCATTTTTCTGATCACCGGAAACACATGCAAACTGTTATTTAAAGGAAAACAACTGCATTTTCAAGAAAAAACAATTGGCAGTCCCTTAATAATCAATTCACCCATATTGGAAATCAGTCATCAAGAATTACCTAAATTCAGTATTGATTTGAAAAAATTGGAATTTGATAAACCAATCATCAACCCTTTGGTTCCCTTATATAAAGAAAATACACTATCCGACTTGTACGTGCCTAGTGGTTGGACAATCTGTCTTTATGTCATATTGGTTACAGCCTTTACGTACTTTTGCTACTACAAAAAACGAGGAAAAAATAAGCAAACTTCGACTTTGGAATCTTCCGAAAGGGAACATGTTAGAGTTATCCTCCCAGGGGAGGCTTCCTTCTAAGGGTGGAGGAGTTATATGACCACCTTATACTGACAAACTAGTGAAGACGTTACAAAGCTGCTGAGTATGCAATCATATGGAATATTTCTTCGAATCTTTATATTTTATTAACATGTGTTTTACCATTTTTAAGTTACTCTTAGTTTTAGTCTAGAATTAGATTTGATAGAAATCACTTGTATAATTTTGAACAAGAAAATTATAATTTTTTAAAAACGGTTTTACGGAGACTCGTCTTTTAAGTTGTATACATATCGAAACAATTGTATTTATTATTAAACTCTATTTATTATGCTTCTCATGTCGGCCTCAATAGCAGCAGTTTCTTTTAAGACTTAAGTTCTTTTCATTTTCAAAAAATTCGGTGTAACTGATTACCCATCAGCATTTTTGAACGGACTGGGCTAAAAAAAATGTAATTAACAAATAGGCTAAATAAATGTCCTATTCGAGCGTTAATAGACCACCAAAATTGTTGATACCGTAGGCAAAATCAGTTATTTTTCTCCCGTATCCAAAAATAAGGATATTTTGGAATGCTTATTTGATACTTCGTAGTGGTTGTGGTAATTACTGCGTCTGCGCATTAGCTAAATGTCATTCCTTTGTGGTAATTAACCACTACCACTGCCGTAAGCTACGAATCCATTTCGTTGTGGTTATTTTTCTGCCTAATTTTGTAAAATAAAGCCAAATTTTGTGTTTTTTCTCATCTCTAAATTTTTTTACGAGTGACAGTTTCCAATGTGTTCCAAAAACTCTGGTAAAACCGATGCGTGGTAGTGGTAGTGGTTGTTAAACACTACCACAGCGGCTGTCAGAGTTGTCAAAATTTTAAGCGTTCCAAAATTTCCCTAATAACCGAACCGAAATACATTACTTACGGAGGCTTAACGGGGCCCGCTCGGTTATTTTTTGTTACCAACCAGATTTATTTCTGAGTAAAAGCGTGTGCAGCTGGTAGGTGATAATTCGTTTTTTTGTTTAGTTAGGTTTTTATTTTTTTTTTGTGAAAGTTAATCTGCCAAAACAGGAATTGTTTTTTTCTTTTCTATTTTATTTACATTAGCAGTTTGTATGGTGGCAAAAGAATACAGTTACAGTAATTTGTGTTTGTGGTTTAAAAACTCTTTTTAGAATCTCAGTTACGGTAATACGTTAAGCAAATAAGGTGACGATAAGTTATAAGACGACTAACTCTCTATTGAATAGGCTGTTTTTCCTCTGGGTGCCGATTCTTGAATTTCGAGAGAGTGGTCGCCTGGGAACGTTCACATCCTTCGTTTCGGCCAATAAGAAGGCTCAGAAGCTGCCAAATTTCTATGGTGCACGCGCAAAGGTAACTCGATTATCGTTTTTTAAGAGCACCCGTTCTCCTGCTCAGAGACAGGTGCATGAAAGTGTAGGAAGGTTCCTTCGATACACGACAATCGGGCGCGGGTGAGGTTTGGTCGTGGTCGGATAGATTTAGGATAACTCGTGATAGCTTTAAAGCCCGTTCTTAGTCGATATCAAGGAGGTGACCGTTTCCGTGCGACCTTTCCTACAAAATTCCAGATCGGCACCCAGATGTAGAAACCTTGCCCGGTACTTACCCTTAAAGTCTGTTTCAGACTCTGGCGGTAAATGCAAGGATGGAATTACATGCCGCATTAGAAGGCTTCGTCCACAGTTTTTTGAATAGTTTTCTGGTTTAAAATATCGGGTGCATACTCTAAACCTATAAAGCGTTTCAGATGGCAAACTATTGTCTTTGGCGAGCTTGATCTCGAGGATGTGGAAAGCGATGAAGCAGAGGATCACTGGGACACAGCACTTGAGCATAGTTTTCCAATTGTACTTATTACAAAAAATCCAAGTTACCGTAACAGTCCAAAAAAGACCAAAAACACAAAACTAAAAAACATCAATGAAAAGACCTCATGAAAAGAACGAAAAAACGATGACATTGATGGACATTGATTAAGATAGATGTCATCGGCGCAATTTGTCGCGTGAGCTTCGAGACCGAGTCCCCAGAGGCGCTGTAACTTGTTTTTTGCGATGCCCTTAGTAAGAGTTTTCTCCGTCCGTAGGTATATGCTTTGTGATCTTAAATGCAAGTCTTCTTTAAATTTCTGTCACTGTCGAAATGTCAGTTTAAAAATATTAGCGCTGCGTTCAATCACAAACAGCGAGTTCGGATCAGTACATAAGCAGAGGGGGTTCCAGGCCACTTTCCCCATGTAAATCCCCATAAGACGAAAACGTGGTATTTTTTTTTTGATCTACAAAGAAATTTGCATATAACTCTTATATTTTATATTTATTATATATATTTAGAGATAGGTGTATATTTAAAATTATCTGGGTAAGACTTTTAGATCTATTAATCACAAATATTATATTTTTAGAATTTATTACTTCATGTAGAACAGAATTAAGTAACTTTAAGTTTGGTAGGTATTATAAATATACAATTAGTTTGTTTTCAATTTTATATATTTTATAATATACATTTAGTTATTCTTACATAATATAAATACAGTTCCTATTAAACCTTATACATTATACTATTATACATAATACTACTTAGAATCTAAATGAGCCACTACAATCCAAAGTTTATCTTAAATTTACATACTATTACATTTACTTACGATTTAGCACTAATAAATCTATACTTATATATGTTCTTATACTCTAGGTACATACATCTCATGATATAGGCGTAATACTATAATGTCCCCAAGGTAAAATATTGAACTAATTATTTGATATACATCGTTTGTCATCATGGGGGCTTAGTCCTACTTTGGTTTGCTTGACGGAATATAGTTCATGTTTGTTTGATTGAATCGACCTTTGTGTAATAATTTTTTCATTGGTTGAAAGGTTATATGAGTTTTAACCACGGATTTCTTTACAGCTTTTGCCTTTTTTTGTTATTTTTGTACTAAGGGTTCTCTGAAAGACGTCACATACGAAATTTTCTTGCTGCTCAGTATTAAGAACCTTTATAGAGTACATTTTTGATCGAAGTCCAACGAAGTGAGTCATGATTTTTTCATTGTTCTCATCCTTCATCATTCCCAATACTTTTTTATTTAGCCTCGGTATCCCATAAATGTTATTTTCAGGATAATCGGAAGTATCAAAATATTTGTAGCAGTCCTTTTTCATCACCTTATATACATAATTTTTTGTTTCATAAATACACGAGTCAGTATCAGTATATGCTAACGCACTGTTTGGGAATCTTTTTTTTATATAATTATAATGAAAATCATATATCGTTGTCTTTGCCATGTCCAAAATGCACATTCCTACGTATATTGGTTTATTAAAGTAAACCTCTGTTTTTTGAAGCTCAACTGCCACTAAATTTTTGTTAAAAATACAAACCCTTTTAAACTCAGTCCTTGATATTAACGTTTCTGCTTCATAACGTCCATCCCATTTATTAACCAATTTAACAACACTATCGTTTTACCAAATACAGCATTATTCATCAACTTAAATAAGTTTTTCTCGAATTCGTTCTTTGCTTTCTGCCTTAATTGCGTGTTCAAGTCAATGTAAGGCTTAAGCCATGCAGACTACCGAAAACTTAGAATTCTATGATTTTTTTTCTAGTTTAACAAGTTGCAACGCCTGCTTTAAATTCCGATAGTGAATAATATATTCTTTTTTGTCATATAATGTAGCTAATAGCTTTTTATTTTTGGCGCTTTTGTCATCAAGTGGATTTCGATGTTCAAGACATGGGGGTAAGTCGGAAAAATAATCATGCAACTCTACAGGAATGCTTAAATTTACTTCTAGTATGTATCCTTCAGAGGAATCATCTGAAATTTCTTCCACTTTGAAATTTTTTATTTCAGTTTCTTCCAAACATTTAAATTCTCCATACGGTAGATATTGACTCATACTAAAGCCATATTGATTGTTTATATCAAAATATGCCAAAAACGTTGTTTCTTTGCTTGAATCATAATTAGGCATTTATGTGTTGTTAGCCTCAACATACCTCTTTGAGCACTGGCTAAGACCCCCTCGAATTCCACGTTCAATAAAAGTCACCATATTATAATCTGTCAGAAGCTCAAGTTTTTGTTGCGTAATATATAACATACAATCCCAAGTATATCCTGGAAGCGTATAGTAATTTGCTGGATCCAAGTCATATGTTCTATGAGTGCTTTGTCTAAATTGTTCGAAAATTTCCACCAGCAACATTATATCAACTTTCATGTAAAATTCCAAATAACTTTGCAGACTCTTACAGTTAAAACTTGACCAAACATTTTGAGCATGTGCATAGTCATCATCGCTTATGTGGCTATTGGACAAAATATTGAAAAACATTGGCTGGCTAGGCAAACATGTTTCTTGTAAAGTAAAATAAAATACTCCCTTTCTATGAATTAAATTGTATTGTGCTTCAGTTAGATTGGGAAATTCCTTTTTTAATATTGGATATTCTTGTGGGTAAGAAGCTAACTCCTGCAGACTGCTAGCCATGAACCGATACGAACCAATAAATCGAAATTCAATTAGGTTCTCTTGAATTTTTTTTGTAAAGGAAATGTATTTTTCTTTGTTGATGGGAAGTACGTTTATAGAACCGTCCAACTTGGCAATACTTCCTATTATTAGATTTCCATCATAGGGATTTAAATTATGGAAAACTACTGGTACCGTGTGACTGTCTTGAAAATTTAAGTTACAGTTTTCATGTGCTGCTCTTCTAAACTTGGAGGTTAAGAGATTGTGGTCACGCATTTTCTTTTCCCCATTTAGAAAAGGTTTTTCACAAATATGACAATTTTTGACTTCATAAAAATTATTTTTTTGTTTCTTACTTAGGGGTTCCATAGGTAAATCACATAAAACACAGTCTCCAAGTTTTCAGAAAAATCCAGTAGTTCTTTAGCAAACCAGTCCATACAATCAGGTCCAGTGTATGAACGATAAAAAGATAAGGATTCGTCATAAGAAAATTTAACGTAGTATCCTATAGAACAAGGTCTTTGATAATTTTGTGTGGGTTTTCCATTGTTTTCATTAATCGGAAGTAACAAACATTCAATGTCGGAGTAAATAATAATTGGAGCTGTCTGCTTATTTTTAAAGTTTTTGAATTCAACTATTTTCTTATTCTCACTAGGTAATTTTTGAATTACTGTACTGTCAATTATCTTACAATCTTTAGCATGTTGATTAAGTCCATGTTCAGAGTAAAAATAGTGTAAACATCTATCACATATCCACTTTGCCACTTTCCTGTTACTCAGTTGATAACTGACCAGTCTCGACAGATTTTTTATCCACACAAAGTGGAAAGTAGGGTGAGATAAATCGATAATCTCCTCATTTTCAGAATATTATTTATCTTGAAGCAATAATAAGTTTATATGCTTGCAACATTTAATTAATCAACAAATTAATTAATTAAACGTTGATGGAAATATTGTTTTGTTTTTCAAACTTCGAAATTTGCTCCATTGGAAACTTAATGCCACGTAAGTTAAGCACTTGTTGAGGATAGGGATACGATGATATACGATACGAATGACTACTCACAGGATACATTGCTGACACAACGGCCCAAGCAAAACACATGCTAGCCGTGTTTTTTACATTAACCCAATCCTCATAGGATTATATTTAATTATGCCAAACATAATGTTGTTTATTTTGCCAAGAGACCAGCCGGATTGATTTTTCTGAAATTCTTCCAAATCAGTTAAGAGTGGGACTTTTATGTTTCTACTGAACCACTGAATTAAATTTGTATTTCGATAAATAGGAGCATTAGAGATATTAAAATGTTTTGTTTCAGTCATTAACTCACCTCGTTTTAAAACTTGGAAATCTCCACTTAAAACAGCATTTACTGTTATCGTTTCTTCTTTCCTTAAGATATTTTCTATCCTTCGTTTAAATAAACTAAAACAGTCATCCAAAAATGCGTGTTTTAAGTTCGCAATAACTTCACTTCTTAGTCTGCTCTCAAAAGCTAAGATTACATCCTCCCACTGCACCCTATGCTTTACCGTTTCTTTGACAGTCCCATGACCAGCTCCTTGTTTAATTCTGATGTTTTTCAAATTATGCTTACAGTCCTTAACTTTTCCAAGGCAAGCTGTTAGATGAGCTTTCTCCGTTACGGTACTAGATTTTTTAAGTGCAATACTTATTTTTCGACTAGATAGGACACATTCTTTTAGCGTTTTTAAAATAAACTTATCATCCACTTTTTTACAGCTACGGTTCATCTGACATTTAATTTTCTAAATCAACTCCGTTGCAAAACTCATTTTGATCAATTGGATATGTAAAATATTTAGCTCACAAAACACTTTTTATTTTTAATTGTCGTGTGCTCACCGTGAAGGCTAAAGTACTACTAACTGGTTTTGTTACAAGTTCAGGCTAAATATAGCAAGGTACTACTTAACCTACTCTTTTACATTAGCTTTGACCACTTTTAACTATGTTTAAAAATATTTGTAATACCATCTTTACTTTACATATAAGATATTGGTTGTGCTTAGGTAATTAAGCGTCCTGCCGTACCTCGTTTCGGTTTCTTATACTCCCGCTACGCGCCCTACCGCCCTCTCTCCGAGCCTCGCTGGCTTCTTTACGAAGCTCAGTATGTAGGCCCATCTTAGATAGTGCAGGTCTTCATCCTCTACGGTGGACCACGTCAGATGCCTTAATCCTAGTAATTTTAAGATTAAGATTTAATGATATGATGGAAAAACTAAATGCATCTCTGTTTAGATGTTGCGTTTATTAAGATTTTGTTATATAAGTAATTATTCAAAATTTGCATATAACTTACGAAAGTTCTAACATGTCACAGAAAATACATGGAATCAAATTGGCTCAAACTAGTGGAAAGGTTTTAGCTGCATTACTTTAATTTAATAACTATAAAATCGAAGACAAAAAGTCTCCAAAAAACCTTCTTACAATACCACGTGGAATAGGTCGAATCGCTCGTGCAACAAGAAATACCCATCTTTATGTATTCCCTAGGCACAGAGCTTCCCAGTTTCAAAAGAGTTTTTCTTACATGGCAGTAAAACTTTTTAATAAACTACCTGTTTATATCAATTCTTTAAAAACCATATCTAGTTTTAAGAAACCAACGAAAGCCGGGGATCGTATGTGAAATGATTTACATAAAACATCTTCTGTTTTTTGATCTTCGTTCTTACCAGTCTATTTTCTTTTTTTAAAATACTAAATAAATAACCGTTAAGTAAATAATTATTTATTAGTGTGATATGCTATTATTTCAAGATATAATTTATTTATGTAGTATAGTATATTAAGTTATTATGTTAATTTAGTTCTTTTTTATAATGGTTGGTTGCATGGAAGAGCAAATTTAATTTGAATGTCGGCACCCATGTATTATATAGATTTATACAATACCATGTATCTTGCAAACAAAAAATAAAAACACTTTATTATTATTATAATTACTATTATTAATATAAACCGGGTTTTCTAAAATATCGCGCCTATAGATTTATATTTACTTTTTTTACGTTTCTTTGAAAATCTTTCTGTTAATGGATCACATTTGATTTTTTTAAAATCATTTTAAAATTTATAACTTGATTCGCAAATATTCAGACTTTCAGTTCCTAAAGCTAAACATTTTATAAAAATTAAAGTATATTTGGTTAAAAAAGTTTTGTAACTCCGAAGAGGTTTAAAAAGTTGAAAAGTCACAGACCCTTCGGTGGCGGAGCAATAGGAGCTCGGCTACCAACTTTCCCCCCTTCGGTGGCGGACCACTGGATGACCGGATACCAACTTTTTATCCTTCGGTGGCGGAGAAGAAGGAGATCCGCTACCATCTTTCCGCCCTTCGGTGGCGGACAAGTAGGAGATCCGCTACCAACTTTCCCCCCTTCGGTGGCGGACAAGTAGGAGATCCGCTACCAACTTTCCCCCCTTCGGTGGCGGATAAGTAGGAGCTCAGCGAGCAACTTTCCCCCCCTCAGTGGCGGACAAGTAGAAGGTCGGCTACTAACTTTCCCCCTTCGGTGGCGTATCAGTCTATACTTTCTCTTTCTATCTTATGTATTTTTGCTCTATCTGTTTCTGTATTTCTTTGCCACTCGCACTAGGAGAACTCTCTATTTCTCTTACTCGCACGTCTTACGGTCATGTTGATATTCTTGGTTCAATTGTTAAAGCTAAATATATTTATTTTAACTAAATATTTGATACGTACCTCGTTAGTATCACTTTTACTACTACTGTTTTATATTCCTATATATATTTTCATATTATGTCATAGTATTTAGCATCACTTTTCACCACCACTGATTTATAAACCTATATATATTTTAATATTTAGTCGTATTATAGCTAATTGATTTTCTATGCATTTTTTATTTTACTTTTCTTAAAGAAGAAAGTAGTCAATATTTTATTTTATTATTTTTTCGCATTTTTTGAATATTACCTCATATCTGTTGAATACTGTTAATACGCACACAAATATAGAATGAAGCTGACACTACTGCTTAAGTATAATTTGTTCAAAAACAATTTTATCGAGTTTAGGTAACGTTGAGACGGTTAGTGAATGAAAAATTAATAAATATTACAAAATTGTTATGCATTGAGTTTTTTAGTTTTATTTTATGATATTTTTTTTATGTTATTGTATGTGTGTATATTGACACTTGGAATTCAAAAGTCCAAAGCTTTTTACGAGTTGTCAAAAAAATTACTTATTAAATATAGGAGTTTAACCAATATGTATTTAATACTCATCAATCAGGGCCGCCGCAAGGCCGGGCAAACTGGTGCGCGCACTGGACCGGCACGCCGCCGCCGCCGGATTTTAATTATTCATTGCGTTTTGCCTTTGATTCACTCCTCCGAAAACTGCTCTGCTCTTCTTTCAGATTGACCATGCCCTTTAAGACTCTTCTTATGTAAATATAAATAACACTATTTTAATTTTGTAATGGTTTGGAGGGTGCCCTAAAATATAAACCAATTTATTTTTGATGTAAATGACGCTCCTTAAAGCATTTAGAATTCAAAAGATTTAAAGAATTTGCTGCTTAAATTGTAAATATTTTCGCTTGTGGCGCTATTACACCGTTGATTTTTACGATTTTAATTTTAAGATGTGTTATAATATAGGCCTATTTTTGTCAAAATTTTACAGGTAGAGTTGAAATGTGAACCTTATTGGGAGGTACACGATCATTCAAGATGTGTTAAAAATAGCATTTAGGCCTAATTTTCTCAAAATTTTAGTCTGCGGCGCATTTATAACATTAAAAACGTGTCATAAATGGCATGTTTAGTACAGATTTCTCAAAACTAAAAGCATGTTTTAACCAAAAACTTTAAGATATCAATTTCTCCCTTGCTTTGGTGTGGAAATTTGTTCACTTATTTATTTTATTTATAAAGTGAGCCACGGTTCAGGTTAAGTTTTTAGTTAGCTCGCCTCTGCTGCAGGTGTTCCGATTATGCTAATGGTTTTCACGTTGTGACTTGTTGCCTATACGTATTCGTTTTTTTTTCTTGTTGGATCTTGTAGTTTTACGTCACCCTCTTCTAATTTATGCAAAGAAATAGTGGATATGATCTTTAACTTAAATATTGATATGTCTAGTAATAAATAAATACTATATTACTTTTAACGTTTTGTATATTTGTTTAAAGAGAATGTATAAAACACCGCACGAAAGCGGATGTAAATGTGTATTGATGCATAATTTTGAGTAGTAGAACAGACTAACTTAGAAGAATTAGCTTGTCATATCTTACGTGTGCTAAAAAAGGAATCAAAGTTATTAAATAAAAATACCTATTTATGCCACCACTAAACATTTCTCTTTTTTTTTATTTTCGCGAACAAAAATTCCTCTTAAAAATTATTGTTTACCAATGAAAAAATGATTTAGTAGCTTAAACAGTAAAGCAATACACATTGCAATAGTTTATTTTTGATTAGTTTTCTCATTCTCGATATCTCGCTATAAACGCATAAAATTCGACAAAAAAATTACCTTTTTTCAATCTTACTCATTGACAGTAATAATGGCTAATCCCATTTGTTGCTGAAATTTTCTATTTTTTAAATTGCGTTATTTGATTATAATTTTATATTACCGTGAACAAATATAGATTACATATACAAAGACATATTTAAAACAATCGTAGTGGATTTTTTCAATTTTAAAGATAAATTTATCTGCAAATTTAGATATAATGTAATGTAAGTTTTTTTAATAGTTATAAAAAATTTTGCTGAAAATTAAGGTTTGCGACTATTTTGACTTGAGAAAACTAATTAAATTGCATTGTACTATACCCAATGTGGTTAGTTGGTACTCATGCAGGAGGCAAACCTGCACTGCAACCTGGTATAATATATCACATTTTGTACCCAAGTAACTATAACTATGTTTTAAGTGAGTGTCAAGTGACTCAAGATGACAATTAAAACAATATGTAGCTCCTGAAATTTAAAACGACAGCTTCTTAAGCTTCATACGGCCTATTTATTTATTTTCTTTCCGCCAATTACTAATGATTTAAATTTTTGCTCAATATTTAAAACTTCGGTATTTCTACGCCAGCATCATCCATTGTGTTGTATGATTTTTGGTACGCTGGTAAGTTTTTATTTTTTATATTGCTTTTCTTCATTTTACGCACCGATTTCGCCACCTATTAGGTACATTTTATATTAACGCCCTAAGTCGAGTCGATATAACTGTCTATTTAATGCGGGTTCTATAGAGAGGCAAACTTTAATTGATTTGGGTGCAACCGCTCTGCTTTAATTCTGTTTCCGAGCGCCGTTCATCTGCGTCAACAGAGAGCAGAGGCATGCAAAGGTGATCAAGATAATTTCGAACAAGTGAGCCGCGCTTAACGATACATGCAAACCATAGAAATATAAAGGGAACGAGAACGTGCTACGCATCCACTTTTGGTGGAACGCAAGGGCGGCAGCCATTTTAAGCCGTGCAAAGATCGGAATTGGTCGACTCACTGTTTTTGCAACTAACCTATGTCACTAATGTCAAATATCTGTGCCTGACATTCTTCATAGCCTTATTAATTAATCTTATTATTTGTCGTTTTGTTTTTGAGTTCGTCGGGCGTGTTTTTAATAATTTTTTGTTTTGTGTAAAGCTACTTTTTAGAACCCTTAAGTGGTCTGTGTGTATTTGTGGCGAAGCTAAACTTTATTTTTGAGAATATGTCTTGTGCAGTGAAAAATTGCAAATCGATAAGGAGGCTGACCGAGGACGTCAACATTTCTTTTCACAAGTAAGTGTAAGGGTCAGTTCATGATCGCAACTTAGATCAAGCAAGACAATATTTGGAAATTTTTTATGTGGTAAGCAACCTGCATATTTTGTACTGCTTGTTGATCTAAGATATGAGTATGAATTGACCTTAGAGCTGTATTCATTGTTCCGTAAATTACGAGTTAAATTAAGGAGAAGAAGTAAGACACAAGGAAAAATATACTACATACTATACATGCTGTTGTTTATAGTCCACAGCTTGGCTTACCAGTAAGAAATTAATAATTTTTATTTCTTACTTCTTAGGTACTTTACGGAACCACGACTGGACCTTTAAGGTTCCATTAACTTAAGTTTTAATGTGTTAATTACATCGAGTACCAAGCAGAGTAACAAATTCATAAATATGTGATGTGATTAAATACAAGGTCTTTTGTCACCGTTAAGAACTTGATGTTGCTGTTCATTTTTATAGGAACATTAACATTATTTTTAGAAATGAGGGTAAATTGTGATGCATGGAATAGGTAGGCAATGGCAATACCTCCAAAATTATTTTCTTTTCACAATAAATGTAAAAATTGGTGAAGAAAATGAGTGTAAAGTTGCCTCCAAGAGGAATTTCAATCTGCAATATATGTACAAATAATGAACATTAATTTTGTACATTATTTTAAATATTTTCCTGTTTTTTCTCTTACTTTTTATTCTGCTTTAAAAAAAAATCCTTAATTTTTTTCATTGGTTCACATTTTGCAAAAACATGCGAAGTGTATAAAAAAAGTGAAATCCCTCTGAGTTTTTTTTATTTGTGCTCTAAACATTGTGGGTTCACTTAACCATACTTGTGGTTAGCATACTTATTTTTTTTGACAAAAAAGTGCAACTAGGAGCAAGGATATTTCATTTACTTTTACATTAATAGTTTTGGTACAAAAAAAAGCTGGACAATTAAAATTTTATGATTCTGGACACTGCAGTGATCATACATAAAAAATACTTGGGCTCAATTAAATCAAAAACAAGACAAAAATTGTTTCTCAGGATGCCCATCCCCAATTTGTAATTGGTTAAACATTCCATAATACAGACCGCTTCAAGCTACTGCGAACATAGGGGGAATCAAGTCCAATTTACTCTCCGTGCCGTACGACCGAGGTGGATTCGAAGCACGCTACAGTGTTATCTTTTGGAAATTCATTTTGTTTTTATTATTTTGTTTTATTTCTGCCTTGCTCGAGAAACAGATGGGTAAGTTCTTAATTGAAATAATATATTTTTAAAACTAAAAATGGATGTCTACGAAGTTGCCGAAAAAGTGCAGATGGTCAAATGGTCAAATCGTCATAACCCAACACACGTTCGATATTGGTCGAGGGAAAATTTGCATTTATATTTTGACGTAAGAACACAGTATCCCCAAAAACTAAATGTTTGGGGGGGGGTATTGTAGGGGAACACGTAATTGGGCCATTTTTTATTAACGGCAATTGCAATTTGAATGGTCCTAGATACTTGGATCTACTGCAGCAGCACATTATTCCAACTGCTAGGCAGTTGTTAGGTGTAAGATTTGGTGAAACATGGTTTCAACAAGATGGTTGTTCCGCTCACAATGTTGGCCTTGTTAGGGAATATCTTGATAATGTATTTCCTAATCGGGTTATAAGTACACGGGGAACTATTTTATGGCCAGCTCGATCTCCCGATCTTGCTCCTAATGACTTCTATCTGTTTTTGAAGAAGCTTTTCAAATTATCACCCCTAACATGCTTGGAAACGTTAGAAGGGGTTTTTATAGTAGGCTTGGATATTGTCTAGCCGAGCAAGGAGGACCTTTCGAACATTTGCTTTAATTTTTTTTTGACTGGGAGAATCTTTTTGGTTTTTAGAATATATTATTTTATTTTGAGAACTTGCTTTTATTTTGTTTCTCCTTATTATTTTCATTGTAACACGTCGTCACTGATAAATCTGAGCAGTTGACAAAGAAAATTACGTTATAAAAATTTGCGTATTTATTGACCAAATTCCGGTTTCATTGACTACGCTCCACACAGCACCGTGTTTAGAGGCGTACTAAATACAAGGCGAACGGCGGCGAACGGCAGCGAGTGGCGATCGGAAGCCTGAGTGTTGGTTGCTTCACTGATAGGCGTGCGGTGTCTCTGCATGTACGTACACTGGCAAATTAGACTTCTTCCGCCCTATGTTCGCTGGTTGGTTTTTAAGTAGCTCTTTTTGTATATCTGACGGCAGACTGACATTTGACAAGTAAATGGCACTGTAAATTAAGTAATTGGAGGAAATAAATATAATTATACAAACCAAACAGTTTAAAATTGCTAAATTTTAAATAAAATATATGTATATATGTGTAAGTATCTACCTAGCTAATATACAGCAAAAAACAGATACATTTATTTGTTTTTTTAATCAATTTTTAGTATGTTTGCATTTGTCACAAAAAAAATATCCTTTCCACCAAAAAATGTAACATTGTTGGTTTTGTAATTAAACATTTATTAAAAACATCTTGTGAAAAATTTAATACCACAAGGTTTTATATTTTTTTAGGTTTCCAAAGGAAGGTCCGATATCACAATTATGGCTTCAGGCACTTCAAATAAATCCTGAAGGGTGGCAATGGAAAAAAAAACAAATTAGTGTGCTCCAGGCATTTTAAAGAAGAAGACTTCTTATCAGATAAAAAGAGAAAGATGCTTAAATTTAATGCTGTACCATCCTTACTTTTGGATATAGAAATTCAAAATTTAAGTATGCCTAGTACCAGCACCAGTGATATATCACAAAACTCAACTGTGATGAGTTCAGATGCAAGCATAAGTCAAGTTTCACAAAATGCAACTATAGCTGATGCATCTGCAAGTTCATCAGGGAGCATCTCTAAGGAAATGACATTGAAAAGAATTGCAAGAAAAAAAAAGTAAGTCTTTTATTTCATAATATTACATTTTTATTTGTTGATAAGAAAACAAATTTTTCATTTTTAGATAAAATATTGTGAATATGTAATATTCATATTTTTGTTCTCTGGTATTTCTTATGATATATAAAACAACATTTTTTAAAGTAATTTTAGTTTTAGTATTTTTACCTATAGAATTTTTATATTACCGCTACATTTTTAAAAACTAATTTTTATTTATTTAATAGTATTTTCCTGTTAAGAGTTTGTTAAGAAAAGGAATGATTGATTGATTCAAAATGTTTGATTTCTGAACTACAATATTTATCTTTATTTTGCTTTAAACTTTTTTTAGATTAAATGAAGAAATTCAAAGCAGCTCTACATCAACCAGCAGCAGTGGTACCAAGAGGAAGAGGCTGGCATTTATTAAAACCATTTACAATTACGGGTTAGTATGCTGGCCTGTCATATTTATTCTGAAACTTACATTTTTAATTAAGCCAAAGATTATAATGGGACAGTATTTATAATTTACTAGAAAACCAACAAAGGTGAAGCATAAACCTGATCTATTATTTGTATTTTTTGGAATTAAGAATACAGGTTCATCTAAATTTTAAAAAACATTTAAAATAAAAAAGTTAATGTCATAATTTAATAAATATATTTTTTTTTAGTACATCGCCTAGTTTTGTGATAAAAAAGAATGAGCAATTAAAAAAATCTCAACTGAAATATAGAAAACAGCTGTACAGTGCAAGAAAACAAGTAACAAAACTTAAAAACAAAGTTTTTCACATGAAAAATGTGTTGGACTTTGTAAAAAGGCAAGAACTGTCTAATCATGGTGTGGACCACATTGACAAAAGTATCAGTGACGTACCACATCTCCTTATGTCCAGGTATTTAAAAAACATTCAGAATGATACTGTCACTCATGAAAAATATCCTGAACCTCTAAGGCGTTTTGCTGCCACATTGCAGTTCTATTCTTCAAAGGCATATGAAGCAGTAAGAAAAGAATTTGCTCTTGCTTTGCCTGAGCAAGCAACAATAAGAAAATGGTTTGCCAATGTAGAGTGTGACCCTAGCTTTTTGGATTTGTCACTTAATTTACTGGAACAAAAAAGAGAGGAAGCTTAACAAAGTGGGAATGATTTAGTTGTGGCACTCATGTTTGACGAAATGTCACTTAAAAAGCAAATTCAATATGATGGCAAAAAAATGTGGGGCTATGTTGATATCGGAGTTCCAGTAGATAATGATCAACTAGATGTTGCCAGTGAAGTTTTGGTTATTAATGTGGTTTGCCATCAAGCCTCTTGGAAGTTACCCATTGGGTACTTTCTGATTAAATCACTTAGTTCAGCAGAAAAGGCAAATTTAATAAATGAAGCTATTGCTCGTCTTCATGAGAGAAAAATTGATGTAACAGAGCTTACATCTTAACATGCGATGGTCCTAATGCAAACTTTGCAATGTTTGAAAATTTAGGCTGCAATTTTGACCTTTCAGAAGCCGGGAAAAATCTGAATTCAGGTTTTATTATTGGAGAATCAAAAATATATGCTATTCTGGATGCCTGTCACATGGTAAAACTAGCTAGGAATAACCTTGCATCATTGCATTCATTCAAGGACCCAGATGGAAGGATTATTAAGTGGGAATACATAAAAAAATTGCACGAGTTACAGGAGACAGAATCGCTAAATTTGGGCAACAAACTATCTAAAAGGCATGTGGACTTTCAAAATCAGAAAATGAAGGTTAATAACTTATTAGAAATAATATGTTTACATTTTAAGGGTCACATATAAAGACTATTAAAAAAAAGACGAAAATTTTGACGAAATCCAATTTTTTTTTTAAAGCAAAATAATGCATCTTTTTAATTTTTAGGTATCTTTGGCTGCTCAGACTTTATCACGAAGTGTTGCTGACGCTATAAAATATCTTCGAGTAGATTTGAAGCATCCAGATTTCAAAGATTCATTAGCCACAGAAGAATTTATTTTAAAAGTAAATAGGCTCTTTGACATTTTAAATTCTAAAAGTCCTTTTGCTAAAGGGTATAATGCATCCCTAAGGGAATCAAGTGAACCTATTTGGAGATCATTCTTAGAAGAAATGGTGGAGTATCTTCTAAGATGTACTGATGTAGCTGGAAGGCCGTTATACTTAACACCCCAGAAAACGCCATTTAAAGGATTTGCTATTACCATCAAATCAGTAATAGCTATTTTTGACCATTATGTCAAAAATACCAAGCAACTTAAATACATCTTAACATTCAAGTTAAGTCAGGAACACCTAGAAACATTTTTTTGCGCAATAAGGTAAGTTGGTATTTTTTACCAAAACTTTCTGGAGATTGTGTTGGAAATAAGAATAGGTGACTGTCAGATCACTATTATTATTTTATCTCTGTCTAATTAATGTCAAAATATTGGCCAGAGGAGTAGTTTTTCACAGTAGCTTATCTCTACTGCACATAAACTAAAAAGGATATTTCCCCTAATTTTTTTAGAAGGTGCAATGGTTGGAACAACAATCCAACTCCCCTACAGTTTAAGTATTCCTTAAGAAGATTGCTGTTACATACTAGAATTGATGGTCAAGGAGGAAACTGTAGGGTGATTGATTCGACAGTAGTACTGTCAGTTCCAAGCCAGACGAGCAAGGCTTTAGAACCAGTAGACTTCTCTTTGATAAGAAAGTATGGAATGGATTTGGACGACATGATACTTCAAGACAATGAGTATGATCTAACCAAGTTTTTTATTCCACTAAGTAAAATATCCTCAGATGTAGTTGCCTACATTGCAGGATATGTAATTCAAATGCTGGTGAAAAAGAATGTCTGCCCAGATTGTTTAGATGAAGGTGCATTTGGAGATGTTAATGATGAGATAAGGCACTACAAGCTTATTAACAGAAAGGATAGAGGTTGGTTTACTGTTTAGGAGCTTTTTATTCTTTTGTATTTATGGAGAGATGGTATACTAACAGAATTTTGTTTTTAGGAGGTTTAAAGCGCCCCTCTCAAGGACTAATCAGAGTATGTCTTGGAGCAGAAAAAATTATACGAAAACTTATGATACTTACAGGTGATAAGGTACCTGCAGAAAATAATTTTCAGTCATCATTTGTGGTCATGATAAGTCAAATGTTTTACGAAAAGGTTGAAACACTGTTTCCAAAACTTGTTGACCATTTCCAGAATAATCCTCCCCTAGAGGAAAATCATTCCTATATTCTTATTAAGCACATAGTAAGCTGCTATGTAAGAATTAGATTTTTTAATCTTTCCAAAAAATTTAGCACTGCTGTGCAAGGAAAAAGTATAAGACAAAAATTAAATAAATTGGTTTTATTTAGCCATCAGCAGATTAGCTGGATTAGTACTTAAATAATTTTAAAAAAGCCTCAGTTAGGAATAAAGTAAACTCCTTTTTTGACAGTTAAGCTCTCGAGAATATATTTTTCTCTTCTTCTCAAAAGCTTGACTGTCAAAAAAGGAGTTTACTTTATTCCGGCACATATAAGACTGCATCCCCACTAACTAACCGAGGCTTTTTTCTCAACTAGTCAGTCACGACTACTTGTCAAATTTGTTTTAAATAAGTTTAGATAAGATTCTTTTTATACCTAGTGGATTGTACTTTATTGTTTATATTATATATATATATATATATACATATATAGTTTTAAATATACAATCTTTAATAACTTTATAGGCTTGTTCAGAGTTTCATAGAGTAAGAAGTAAGAAATACACAGAAATCATATCTCCTTACTCCATATTTCTTACATTTTACTATGTACAATAATATGTAAATCCCATTGTTCATTTCTCTTGCATCATACGTCTTAAGACTGCTTCCTTTATGGAACTCTGATCAGGCATCTAGTGTTTGTATTTATCAACTAAAAAAATACTAGCGTGATAATAAAACTAATATTATTTTGAAAAAACCTATTGCATAACCATCAAACAAGAAAAGGAAATAGGTATATGTTAAACGTAATACAATTTTAAAAGTAAGTTCTTTATATTTTTAATGTTTCATTGTTTATAAAAAACAGCTGATTATGGGGCTCATTTACATTGCAATTATTAATTCACATAAATATCGAGGAAATAATTTAATTTTAACCAACTGGTTTAACAAGGGTTCCTAAAATGTTCACAATAAGTTCCTTTATATATTTTGTTTTTGTATTCAATTAAAAGTAGATTATTATTATTAAAAATTAAACTATTCTTAAACACCAGACTGCTTTGAGCTTGAATGTAAACATGGTAGAGGCATAGAAGCATTATATAACTGTCATAACCCATAACCAACCATTTAGTTTTCTATGCGTGGCTTAAAATGGCTGCGGCCCTCATTAGCCCTTTCGCGCAGGTTGAAGCACATTCTCGTTCCCTTTATATTTCTATGATGCAAACGCACACCGCAGCATCACGGCTCAGACCGAGACGACGCGACGGCAGCAAGCGCAAGCTTTTAGGTGGTATGTGCGAGATGGCTCCATTAGTACCACAGTTTATTCGTACCACTGGCCATCTGTGCGGGTATTCACTGATATATCCACGCCCACCACACCAAATTCGGCAGGGTGGGGGAAACTCTTTCTAAGACTTTATAAGGAATACATGTACACAGGACTGTATATTGGCAACGTAGCAAATTCATTTGAAGTCGATGGTTTGAGTAGGCAGACCGCGTCTCAATGACGGGAACCCGACATTGCTAGCGTGCTAAATAGAAATCAGGGCTATTTGAGAGAGAGAGAGACTTTTCCCGTCTTAGCCCGTTGTTTATGTGCAAGTCTTTGCGAGCCTTATCTACCTAGATATATTATATATAGGTATGATTTATCAATGTTGTTTTGTTGCTTTTTTTCATTCAAATTAACTTTGTTTTATTTCTTCATGGGCTGCTAGATAAAATGCATACATAGAATTATGATAAGCAAGAGACAAATATTCTCAAAAGCTAAAAAAGATAAGCCCTTATTATTATATATTTTTAGAAACCTTTTTTCAGAGGCATTCAAAAATGTCAAAATATACAGGCATTTAAAATAAAGAGAAATTGGATTATGAATGTTTTGAAAACGCGGCTCTGCTCTCTTTGCTTATATATATCTTTTAATTAATCTTAAATATCTTAATTTTTAATACATAAATACAAAAATCGTGCGTAAAAGTAATTTTTCAGCACTAGTGCGGAAAAGTCGTTTCAAAACAAAAAATAGGAAAATAGGAAAACATATTTACAAAACATTATACATTAAAAAAAATAAATTACAATTTTTTTCCAAAATGTATAAATTTAACACTAAAATCAAAATAACAGGGCCCCCTAATTGGTTTGTATAACCCATATAACTATGAGATAATATAACCGCCCGGCCCTTGCATTTCCCAAGAAAAATGCGTACCGATAATAAATCTGCCAATCAAGTTAGCCTGGAAATAATCCAGAGACGAGGAGTCTACCGGGCAAGGGCGTCGCGTCGATTGCGTCAACTGACTACCATCTGACAGCGAAAATTTAGGTTTTTGTTTACTTTTGGAAAAGAGTTGGCTAGTGTTTCACGTAATTTTGATTCAATAGAAAATTAGATTCCTCTAGATTTAAACATGGACAAAACAAGATTTGAAAAGAAAAAGCAGGATCTTTGAGGCTCAATTCTTTACTTTAAAATAACATTATACAACAAATATAATTTAGTGTTCTACTAAAACACGACCTGTTAGTTTGCCGTTTTTGACGTTAAAAGTACATTTTCTAAAAGTAACTTCGAGAATAAGGGTTCTTTTAAAATTGTTTTAGAAAATTTGGTACTAAGGGACCCAGTGATCATTTGTGGAAAATTCCATTATTCTATCATTATGCTTTAGTGATTTTTAATGTTGTTTTTTTCAAAAATCTTCAAGAATTGGAGCCCTTTACATAAAACTTTTTAATTTAAGCTAATATAGCGAAAATATTTGTTCTTAATCTGATAGTTTTATCACTTTTGGATGGCTGTTATTAATATTTTCTTATTTTTTGTTTAACGTCGATAATTGGTGTCCTATGCAAGCGACCTCGAATAAGTAACACGTCGTCAAGCTCTTGAAACGTGTACGCTTATGTATAGTGTGCGTACTATGTATGTACACGTTTGTACGTACATAGTACGTCCGTAATTGCTCTCGGGATGTACCGACGTAAAATGGACATAAAATGTACGTCCCTGGGACGAAGTGTTGGTATAGGACAAACAAATCGTTTTTCCATAAGCCGTAATGTTAACAAAAAACATAAATTTCCCAAAAACGACAAGCGGTGCAGTTCTAAAAAAGATATGCAGTCAGATCACATAGTAAAATACTAGAGAGAGAAGGCGCTATCTACAGTAGTAATATTAAGTGCGTAACAAATAGTAGACGCGGCCTAGTCGTGACAGTTCTTTAGACAAGCAATATTGAGATGTATATGTTAGACCAGAAATGTCAGATGTCACCCCGGAAGCCATGTTTAGTTGTTTGAATATTTAGCTATGTGTAGCACCTTTAATTGTTTATAATGGGTGCGTACATAGTACGTACGCTTGTGTACGTCCGTGGTACGTAAGCTTATGTACGTCCAATATACGTCTGTAATTGCATGTTTGAGAGGTGGCCCTAAAACGTATGTAAAATGTACGTACATAGTGTACGTACTATGTACGCATTATTTTGTACATACATAGTACGTCCCTAATTGGTCCCGGGACGTACCGACGTAAAATGGACATAAAATGTACGTCCCTGGGACGAAGTGTGCTGTATGGGGAAAAACCTCCCTAGCATAGTCCCACGCCAACTTTTTTGCATTTGTAATAGCAGCCCTAAAAGGGAATGAATAGAGCTGCAAAAAAATATAACCTTGTCAAAATCTCACAAAGTTTGTAGAAATGCCAGCGAGAAATATTGCGTTGTTATTTTTTCAGGAAAATTTGTACAATTTTGAATTAACGGATTTTTTAAATTTAACCGTTGTTGAGAACGCTACTGAAAAAAAGAATTGAACAAACTGTTATTCGATATACATAACAACAAAAATGGTAACATTTCTATAGGCAAAAAAAATAAAGGCCCTGATGCTGCGGATTTAAAAAAAAAAAACAATTATTTCGGTACCCTTTGTGCTAAAAAGGCCACAAGTAGCGTAATCCGTACCCCAGAAAATATTTTAAAATGCAGCAAAATAAAGGCAAAAAAATGAGCCAATTTCCGAAGTGAATAAATGTAATTTCGGAATTCAAACCTAAAAACCAGAATGAAGGAAAATAACTTGCAAAGAAGTTAAAAAAGCTGAAATTTTAACATTTTTCCAAAACGAGCCGCTTCTGTTTTCGTACCACTTGCTTTTAAACAAAAACGAATACCTCGTTAAATAAAACAATGATTTTTGTTTTTGAGATATTCATAAAAAACTTGAGCAATGCTTAGATTTTCAATTTTTTTATTAAAAATTCGGTTACCGCCCCCCCCCACAATGGACGAAAGCCGAAATTATTTGACTTTTGATTGTAATATGGTCATGGTGTCATGTCATAAAAGTTTAAACAATCTTACACATTTTTTCAATGTTTACCGAATGGTCTTTGTTTATCACATTATTACCGTGACATTGAAATTCTTACTTTTAATTTACCGGGTGAGCTTGATGCCTGCGTTTTATTCTAGAATTTCTAAAGGAGTTGATATACAGGGTGAATTGACAGCGGGGCTAATCCAACACCTGCTTGAACGGTGTTGGCTAATCTTACTTTTTCAAAAAATCCAAAAACATGGCCACCAAGATTTTTCATTACTTTCAATCGTGGTATCCGAAACTATGTATGTGTCATGTATGTGTCACGTGGAGTGTCCCCCACCCTCAACCTTCTATATGCGCCCTTCTATCTTTCTCAGATCGAAAACCGTATCTTAATGATTTTCTTATTCACAAGTTATGGCTCTTTTAATAAACCCCTCCCTTTCCTGAAACTCTCTTCTACCAAAATTTATCTTTGGTGCATAAATGGTATCAATCGGTTTATCCGTTCCTGAGAAATCGCAGCAACAGAAGAACGGACATAAAAAAAATATTGATCGTTTGTGAATCACGTTTTGAAATGTTCATATACCTAGTCTCACATCTTTCTGTAGTAATAAAAATCTGCCTCCTACAGGGGTCAGGTCAACATTCAAAAGATTATTTAACCCATAATTTGTAGAACATCTGCTGAACAAACGAGGGTATATATTTTAAAAGATCTTTTACCTGCCTAGTTACTGTATACAGACTCTATACAGGATGGTTCAATAAGATTGGGCACCGGATTAATGGGAAACTGCCAGTCTGTGACATGGTCACAGTGGAACCGAATTCGCCCGATTTTTTCTCGGCCGAATACAGCCGAACTTTTCAATTCCATTATATTATATTATGGCGATTGTCACAGTGCATCCGATCGAACTCGGAAACAGTAATGCCAACTGATCAACAATTTCCCGATTCGTGGGAAGTGCCACTGTGATCGCACACCTAACGCTAGAACTTCGGGAGAAAATAGGTATAAAATCGGGCCTAACGAATTAAATGAAAATATTATACTATTTGTTGCTTGCCCCTAGTAGACAATACAAACCTTTGCCAGAAAAAAATATAATTCTATGACAAAACTTCATAGTTAACGTTGAAAAAAGATAACATATTCCTGATCTTTCGACAGAAAAATTTTTGTTTTGAAATCCTTGTCATACCAATTCAGCACTTTTTTGTTGTTATTGTCGGTTGCATCCACAGGAGAAACACTCTGTTTTCCCTTAAGCGACAGTGCTGACACAAATCAACTTTGTGACTTTAGTTAGAAGGGTTTGAAGATTTAAAATAAAATAATTCATTAAGAGACTGGTCCTTTCTGGATAACAGAAAATATTTTTGTTTATTAATAACCGCCAAGTTCCTCGAATATCGTCCTTTTCGAAAACATGTGCGTCTTATAGACCTTCTTTAAGTTGTACTTTTTACGATGGTAAAAACCATTGCTCTTGCTGCTAACAGATTTTGTTTAAGTAGGTAAAGTAGATTTAAAGGTATTAGGAACTAAATATTTTAGTCCCCGGTACTAAAATATTTTAGTCCCGCTCCTTATTATCAGGGTATATAAATTAACTTTTCCGCAATCGCCTTCGATTAAATCATTGAATAATGAGACCAAACTGTTGACGCTTTGGCATGATGAAAGAAATGTGCCAGAAGCACTTTTTCCTGGCTTACATCAGCATCATCTTGAGATTGACACCAATGAAGGAAATGGTTGTATTTTTTTTCGTATATTTTTTCTGATTTGGCGGGCAGCAGCGCTTTCATTGCCTCTGCGGGAGCTTCGTCGACGAAAAATCTTGACAGCTATAGGCTTTGTTTGTATCTTACAATTTATTTTCTAGTACCTTGGCTACACCTTAGCAACTAAGTATTATCAGATAAATATGAATTGACTTAACGTCAGAGAGTGAATGATAGTTTGGTTGTCACATTTTTATAGGCCAATATAATGAAGATCTGTTTTTTTTTTGAAAAAAAATTATAAAAATTGAATGAAAACGGTGCCCAAAAGTGCAAAAAATAGTATATCTGCCATGTGACTAAAGTGTCTTTTTATACCTCAGCGAATTGTAGCCCTCCCTCCGGTCGGGCAACAAACATTTCTCCTCAGTATAAAAAGTACCACTTTAGTCCCTAGGTATATAATGTACTATTAAAAAGCTTTTTAAGTTGAAAGATTACCTTTTTATTCCATATATTATATTATATATATATAATATAAGACGCCTATCTAAAAAAAAATTCGTTTCCGGCTTTTTTGGGCAAACCGGTCAATGACTCGCTCAATATCAATTTCAATATGTCTGTTGATATGCAGCAACGCTAAAGCCGTCATACGAATTTCCGTCATAGTGTTTTTAAGTACTTATGTTTTTAATCTTCTGAGGCAGAAGAAGCTTCTTTCGGACGAAGCATTACTTACTGGCAAACATCCAAGAATGTTTTTTTAACGGAAAAATATCGCCACAATTGTTCGTTGCCTTGAAAATCTTATCATAAAATAGGTTTTGATTTAAGCTTTTGCCTACTTCTGCCCAATATTGTTTCCAAATACTGACTTCTCCCAATAAAAGCTTAAGAATTTTTGTTTTGGATTAATCAAACCGTAGATAGAAAATACTTAAGATATGTAACTGATAAGTGGAAGTGAGAATAGTCCGTTGCACTTCCACTCGTTATAAACCCTGATCAGGCAAGTGGTGCCCCCCATTTACCTTGCGGAAAGTATGGAAACCAAAAATTTTGTTTTGCCGAGTAACTGTTAGAGGGCGCTAGCGGAGACCGCAATAAATAGGTAGTGCTGGCAACGAGGATACATGCTAATATCCGACGCAAGCCAGCGGTATCCGAACAGCAAGCCAAGCCATGAAAGGGGAATTATCGCAAGTTTTTGATTCTTTGCTGAATACCGGTTTATCAGTGGCGTAAATGAGTAAACTTGTTGCTAAGGGAATGGGAGCTGGTAGGGAGATCATAATATAAATTCATGAATATGCTGAATGAAGCAAGACAGTTCTTATTATTATTAAACGATTATATTTAACTTTACAGTCTGCCTGGCTATCAAATTTTGCGATTCGTTTTTGACACACTTCCCGTAAACCGATTTTAATAAAATTTGGCACAGTAGTGTAGTTCGGATGATAATACAATATTATGGAAAAAAAATTGGTCGGTAGGGGGTGGTTAAGGTTTAAAAATAAGGGGCTAAATTCATTGACACACTTCCCGTGAACCGATTTTAATGAAATTTGGCACAGCAAAGTAGATCCGATGACAATACAATATTATGAAAAAAGGGGGGGGGGTAGTGGGTGATTGGGGGGTGTAAAGGGGGTAAAGTGGTCTAAAGGGAGCAAATTCAGAACTTTGAAATGAAAACAGATACGAACATGTGGTTTTCAGATTTATTATTGAATCTGGTGAAAATACAATTTTATAAATCAAAATCGGGGGTAGGGGGGTAGTTAAGGGGTGTAAAAAGGATAAATTCAGAGCTTTGTAATGAAAACAAATACAAAAGTGCGGTTTTCAGATTTATGATTTGATCTGGTGATAATATAATTTTATGAAAAAAAACGGAGGTAGAGGGTGGGTGAGGAGTGTAAAGGGGGTAAATTCAGAACTTTGTAATGAAAACAGATACAAACATGTGATTTTAGTGACAATACAATTTTATGAAAAAAAATCGGAAGTGGGGGGTGTGAGTGTGAGGGGTGTAAAGGAGGTAAATTCAGAACTATTTTATACTGGGACTTTTATGCAGAGTTAATTGGGAGAGAACTTGTACAAAATTGACAGGAAAGAAACCTTGTAATAATAACGCATTGCTATAAATGGAAAGGTTGCGAAAAAATTATATAGGGTGTGCCAAAAAACAACTGCACTTTTTAAAATGATTATAACTAAGCAGGAAATTGTCCGATTTTAAAATACTAAATATAAATAAAACTTTTTAGAAATCTAAGGTTTCAAAATATACAAGACGAATGTCAAACTTGACATTTCCTAAAAATCCAAGATGGCGGACGTATTTAAAAAATAGGCATTTTAACCTCCCTAGATATGTTTTATGTGCGACACTGTAATAAATCTGAAACATCGGTTACGAAGTCACATTATTTTAAAGCGAAAGCGTAGAAGAATATATATATATCATTTTAAAAATTCGGACAAGAAATAAGGAAGTTTGCAATTTTTAAATAGACCAGAGTATCTACAAAATCATGCTTACTAAGAAAAAATCGACTTGTTTAAATAGCAATAACTTTTTCAAAAATTGATCGATTTTAAAAGGTTTAAACTTTTTAAAAGGCACAAGCTTCAAAATTTATAGAACTAATGAAAAAACTGACATTTAGTAAAAATCCAAGATGGCGGGCCTATTTAAAAAGTAGCCAAATTTCACCCCCCTAGAAAAAACTTTCTGAGACACTTTATTCAATCTTATTTCTTGTCCGAATTTTTAAAATGTTTCATCGATGTGCTTCGAAAGAATGTGGCTTCGTAACCGATGTTTCAGATGTATTACAGTTTCCCACACAAAAAAATATCTACGGGGGGTTAAAAATACCTATTTTTCAAATTGGTTCGCCGTCTTGGATTTTTAGGAAATGTCGAATTTGAAATTGGTCCTATAAATTTGGAAGCTTTGGCTTTTTAAAAAGCTTAATATTATTAAAATCGGACCGGTTTTTTTTCTGGCACATCCTATACATTTTGCATTTTGTTTCTTTTTGATTAGGAATATGTGAAAAATAAAACAAATATTTTTTTTAACTTGAACGATTTTATTAAAAAATTGCATTAAAGTAAAAAATATTTTGGCAAATCTCTGTTTACTACAGCCGTAAATGGCAGATTATATATTTTTAAGTTCGACATAAAATCATGGTGCATATACACTATTTTATATCTTTAATAATGTTTAACCATTGTATAATACTTCTTTATACAATGGCTTAACATAATATTTTGTTAAAATTTAAAATTATATCCTCTGCTACCATTCAGAATAATTTCCACACATAAAATAGCCATGCCGGTCCGCGTAATGTTTTCGACCTTCCCTTACAAAATTTAAAATTTTACTAGCTGCATGATTACTAAGTTGGCAGTACAAAAATCCCAAAAAATTACCATTATTTTGTTATTCAAAGTGGGCAACAAAAAATAAACAGCATGTGAGCATGGCTGCCCAGAATATTGTCGATTGATCAGTTTTCAACTAATTATTTTATTTCGCATTTTGAGTTGGGTTGCCTGGATAGAAATACAGCGTGTTAAAAATGAATAAAATTTAAAAAATAATATAGTTTTAAAATCGTGTTTTATATTTTAGTTTATAGTGTAAAGATGGCGTGTTGCGAGAAGTGCTCTTCGTTCGAGATTTTTAAAAGTATTTTCCTGTTTTTCTTGGATTTCTTGATCAAGGAATTAAACAAATAGTGTTAGCAACTCGCGGATAAACTGATGTGCTTTTTTTTACTCGCGTTTTTAAATAACTGCTTGCTGCGTTCGTTATTTCAAGCAACGCTTGTAAAAAAAGCACTATTTTATCCACTAGTTGTGAAAACTACTATTTTACAACAAGTGGCTAAAAGAGTGTTTTTTTACGTCCGTTGTTATTTAAAAACCCGAGTAAAAGAAAACAGAGTTTAGCCGCGAGTTGTAAACACTATTTTTTTAATACCTTTATCAAAAACTCCTAAAAAAACAGGAAAAAAAACTTGCAAAATAAATTTCAATCGACGTGATTTTACATTTTTTGCATTGCTGAACAATATAAAATTTGGGGCAAAATGTTTTTCATAAATGACAAAATTTTTCAGTTCTTCCTCGGTTTTACAAAGAATGTTTAAGCTTCCCGAATGTTTCTTCCATTTTTCCAATATTACAATGTCGTTAATTGGAAAATAAAAAAAGCAACATCTTCGTTTTTATTTTTATGGTTGGGGAAGTTCCAATAAGAACAACACCTTGTTGACATTCTGTAATTTATTTCGATTACAATTCACGAGACAATTCAATTAAAATAGTAAGTAGCACGAAAGACCTGTATCGTAAACTAACGCACCTGTGAAACCCCGGCGGGGACGGGGATCCCCCGGCCTCGGCACGAGGCTGTGTCCCCTGCAGCGCGACGCGGGTAATCAAATGAAGTTCGATGAACCCACGCGAAACACGTCCAAAAGAAAGGTGTTCCTAATTTGCTGACCCTTTCGAAAGTATTTCAGAGAAAGATGAAAATATTTTTAGGCAATTGTTTTTTAATTTACCAAAAAACCTGTCCTCCTAAAGTGTTTTTTAGCACATCTAGGATATTTAAAAAAATTATTTTAAGGTTCATCATGGTAGAATCAAAAATTGCCCCAGTGGCGCACTGTAATGGTGCATTTTTTGTCAAATATATATTAGATTTTACGCGTGTGATAAAAGTTCCTTTTTTACAAAAATTTATTGTCGCATTTAGGCATTGCAAAAATATTTCAGAAAAAATTATTTTATTACATATTGTATTAGTTAATGATGATAAATATAATAATAGTATAGTATATTAATTATATAGTATAGTAATATGTATTTATTGTATTTATTTTCTTTAAATATGCTTTTTTATTTTAACCCTAACAACAATTGCTTTCAAATTTAAATATTTAGCAGCCACATTCCAAAATAGAAACGTCTACCATGATGAACCTTAAAATAATTTAGTTAAACACCATCAGGTTAAACATCTGTTCAATTATTTTTAGATGTGCTAAAATGCACTTATAGTAGGACACGTTTTCTGGTATAAAAAGATAAGACCAGCCTTCCATATTAATGGAGAATCCAGACAGCTGCAGGCCAGTTGCATCGTTGTTACGAATCATCAGGGAGTTATAGGATCGTACTATCTTAATCCATATTCACCAATGTGAAAATCCTTCCATTAAACTTTAATTATGATTAAAACTAATCGGAGTTTGGAATGAGTCTTGGCAAACAAAGTGTCAATACAAAACCCACCATTCTAAACACCGATTAGTATATAATCATAATTAAAACCTAATAGGAAATTTTTCCGGATACGAGCATTAGTAATATCTATAGAATCTACATAATATCTTTTAAGTGTATTAAAGTGTATGATCACTATGTAAGGACAGGATCAATTAAACAACTTCAAAACAAAAGCAAAAAGATAAAACAAAATGCATATCTATGAAACTGAAGACTATATCCACTCCAAATTTAATCGAATCAATTTTTTGACGCTGACATCCCTGCTAAAAAATCCTCAAAAATATTATAAAAAATAAAACATTATAAGATTTCATGATCTAAGCTCACATAAATTTATGATATTTTATAAGTTTTGACTAGTGAAAGTGAAAAACAAATATAGCCAGTTGGTTTATAAAAGATTACAATATTTTATGATTTTTAATATGACAATTCCTCATAAAGGTTTAAGGGATTGAATAAGATCTACCTGCAGCATTCTAAAAAAAAATACGGCACAATTTTAGCAGGGGTATTAATAGTAGTAGAAGTAAATTATAACCTAACGTAAACTATAAACTACAACGACTTAAGCCACTATAATATAATAACACATTGGAGCTTGCACAAGTTCTGCTTATCTAATGAAAAATTGTTCTCGCAGAAGTATTATATGTCCCCAGAAGCTATGGGAGAGATGTTACTGTGATAAGTTTGTTTGAGATTATTTGAGGCATTGTTTATAAAAGCCTACAAGATTCCATAACCAAAGAATATTTTTTTTGTAAAAATATTTACGACGAATGATGTGATTATAGTTTTTATAAGATTTTATAAGTTCAGGCAGGCGAAAAAAAAATTTGACGACATAAAAGGGCACATAGGTTAGGGCAGGTAAGATCTTATTTCTCTGAGAAGTTTGTGTGAAATTTTGTGAGGCTTTGTTTAATATAATATTTTATGAGATTTCGTGAGTTTGTGGAAGTATTTACGATAGGATATAGAACTTAGTGTACTAAGTATACCTTTTTTAATTAGATACAAAAAAGGGATATAAAACCCACAAACAAAAATTACTACCTAATTCTTGGATTTGCCTTTTTTTAAGTTTTGAATTGTTCTTTTCTTCAAAATTGATAGCTTTGACTGGGTTTTTGAGTTTTTTTGTGTCTCGTCGGATTTCATATTTAATGATATTTCTTTGCATTTTTTAAAAACCAAAGTTCTTATTAAGACGTCCAATATAAACTGCCTGTGAGTTTCACAGTTTTTCTCCAAATTCCACTCTGATAGCTGTATTTCTAGTTCCCTAATAATTTTTGTTTTAATAAACTTCTCAAATCCTCTTTGATCCCACCGTTTCTGAAACCATTTAGAAAATATTACCATTGCAATTTCAGTAAATTTCTTTAATAAAGCAGAGGGGACTTTCAGAGCACAACAACCATTAGTGGCGTAATTTTTTAAAAACATTAAATTTTCATCAGTATTTATTTTGGTATCCAACTCGGACCGAAGGGTTTGCCTACAATTAACACAAGATTTAAATTTATCCAAAACTTTTTTCAATAAATATCCGGGTTATAGCATTCTTTTCTAAAGATGAAGAGTCTTCAAGATCTTTATCCTGATTTTTATCAGATGTTTCAGTATCGGATGTTTCACTATTGGATGCAGATTCATCATCAGTTTTTTCATTTATTTCAAATTTAGGGTCGGTAAAATCTAAAATGCTGGGATTATTATCTTCTTCGCAATTAGTGCTGGGAGGTTTAAGCCAGTTAATAGTAGTGGATACCTTAAAGGAACTTTTAAAGGTTCGAGCCGTCGGATTTTTGTTAAATCCCCCATCATTCCTATAAACAGAAAATTGGTTTTCTAAAGGATCCTGCTGCAGTCGTCTTGTTAAAAGAAAAGTGTACCCGTTTTGAATATTATCTAGAAACAAGCAGTTGATAGCGTTGATGCTTAGCAACCAGCCAGAAAAGCAAGGCGGGCGACTTAATTGTTGTTTTCCATGACTTGATTTGACAAGCTCGGAAAACAATCTAAAACCATCCTGTAATGCCTTTTGAGTGGCATGGTTTTTTAAGGTCAAATCTGAATTTTGCGGCTTTATAGCATAAAGTAATTGACTATTAAGCGCATCAAACAGTTTATCTAAAATTTCGATAGATTCTGCAGTATGAAGGGCTGTATGATGCAACTCTCCTGTTTTAACTGCTGTTCTTATAGCTGCGGCCATACTGTTGCTAAAAACCTGTGCAGAATATTTCACGCGCATTTTTTGAAATAAATTTGGCGTTAGGTGTGTGTCGGTAATTTTGACAAGAGCTTTTGCTGTATCGCTTTGGCGGTCTAGTGCTACTACATTCTCGATAACTTTAAAAGAAATAGTTTTACTGCCAAAAAGAAAATTACCTTGCAAAAAATTATTTCTAATTGACTTAAGCAAATGGGGCACATCAAACAAGGCGTAAATTTTATTTTCGTTTTGAAAGAAAAATGGGTTTGCAACCGAAACACGTAAAAGTCTAAATAATTTTTGATTTGAAGAGCCTTGGTCGCAAACAAAAGCACGCACTTTTAAAGAGGTGTTTTCAATTTTGTTTATGCTTTCTTTCAAAATTATTTCCAATTTTTCTCCCGGAACTCCTGATTCCGAAAAAAAAAACGCACAGGGTAGTTTCCAACGCGAATATATACCTGCTACCATAATAACCAGAACTTTTTTTACCATTACAGGTCTGCTACCAAATTGCCCTAAATCTTCAAATCCCTCAATACAATCGAGTTTTCTGTTGTATTCTATAAATTGCTTTATGTCCATCTCATCAAGCATCATAACACACTGTTTTTCTTTGATCGTCATGGTTGATACTTTGTGAAAAATTCGATTAAAGAAAAACTTATCTAACCCCGGTTGAACATTAAAATCTGTAATCCATTTTTTTACTGATGACTCAGACGGCAAAACAACTTTTTCCCGTCTTAGCATTCGGTACATAGTGGGACTTTTGTAGTATAAAGCAATTGAAACTTTTTTTTCGTCTTTAGAAAAAGGCATTCGTCTTTTGTGGTACAACTGCATTTTGACCAAGACTCGAGGAAATAGAGGAAGGCTTTTAACGTCTTTCGGAGTGAAAGATTTAACTCTAAGGGATCTATTTTCTTTGTATGCCCTTGAAAGCATTGAAGTTTTACTTTTTATCTTTTTTGTTAGTATTTTAATTTTTTTATTTGACTTGTAATTAAAAAGTTTAATTGAATCCAAATTCAATGGTTTTGTGGGGTTTGTTAAAAAACGTTCCAAATCTTCCCATTCCGAATCTAACTCATCAGAAACTGTAATTTTCCGTTTTCTAGTTTGTTCTGGGGTTGTGGGTGGAGTTTTAAAGTAAATTTCTTGAGTCCGCGATTGGACTTTAATATCGATGTTTGGCTTTTGGTTTAAATATGTTTTGGAATTTAGTTCGCGTTTTACTTCAAAATTGTATGCTGGTATTTCAGATTTTACCATATTAAATGAAATGGGAGCAGATCCGCGACGAAGGTATCTATTTTCTAATTCTTCTTTTTGAAAATGGGCATCACAGACAAACCTCGTCTTCAAGATTTTCTCATCCAGGTCCAAAAGAGTAGGATTTCCTACCAATAAAAAGTATTTTCATTAATCTCACATAAATGTAATTTTTGATCTCTGACTAAAAATGTTATTAAGAAAAAGATAACTTCTTGGTCGTTCTTGAGTTAAGACGGTAGAAATTTATTATGTATTTTTGATCCCCGGAAAAATTGGGGCGCCTTGGGAAAAAAACTAAAATTTTTGGTCTCTTTAAGAATATATTTAATATGGATCTACGGTTAAGTGGGTCGTGAAAGTAATAACCAAAAAAAAAATATTTGTTTTGAAAAATCCGGGCCACGTTAGCCCAAAAAAGATCGTTCCGATTTTATGACTCTATCCAAATATTTTTTAAAACAAAAAAGAACGTTCTTCCCTGCCAAAGTACAAATTTGGTTTAATTATTCACAGTGCACTTTACCGCACTCATTCGAGTGCAAAAACGTGTAACTTTCCGCACTTGTTAAGTAAATAACTATTATATACTAGCCTGTGGTAAGTGCACTTACTTTACCGCATTCATTTGCGTGCGAAAAGATGTTCTTTACCGACATTAGTGCGGTAAAGTTAACATAATGTCTTCACCGCCCTTCATGGCTTGACCGCCGTTGCGTGCGTTAAAATATCACTGTCCGTACTTGTTAGGTAAATAACTATTAAATCTTTTAAAAAATTCAGAAATAATGTGGCAAAATCAATTTGAAAATCGAAAAAGTTTTTCTTCGACTTTCACTTGACAAGGGGTCTAGGGAGAAATCAACCCCGACTACTTCCGCCTTTTAGTCCGACCTCCCATCATGAAAATTAATTAAAAAAATAGAGAAAACCAAATATGTTAAAAAATAAAACAGCTTAAATTTAAATATTTCAGCAGTTTTCAGGTATAAAACCAAATTAAAACTATTATAGCTAGACAGCTAGACAACTATGGTCATGAAAAAAATCAAATTACAACAAGTAAAATTAGGGAATCTTAAAAACTAAAATGTCAGATTAGTTTATTTATTACTTTTAAATTAGTTATGCTTGCGGAGTAGTGATTTTTGTAGGAATTTACGTAGTGGTTTTTAAAAATTTTTTGAAAAAAAATCTTAACGTAGTGGCAAAAAACCCAAAAAGTATTATGAATCCCCCACAAACATTTAAAACTGTATGTGTAATATTAAGAAAAAATTTGATCGCTCGCAACAACATCTTGTGGTTGCACAGTCGCATAAGCGAATCTATAAAAATAATGGGGATATATATTTTGACAAAAATAATGTCGTAGGCAAAAATTTACCTTTTATTTAAATTTTTTTAACTAAGGGAAAAATTTTTAAAAATTGCATAAAACTATTAAAAAAAATGTAAAAAATATTGCATCAAGCAAAATAATGTACCTTTAAAAGTTTTAAGGAAACTTGGTTCACTACTTTGATTTTTTTTTGAAAAGTAGTGCTTATTTTTTTAAAGTGGTGAAAATAAAAAATGGGTCAAAATTTTTAGAAAAATAATGAGAATTATTTTTTTTTTTAAATAAATCGTTTTAAAATAATTTTGTTAAAAAAATATAGGCAGGGAAAGCATCAAAAGTAATGCGAAACGCAGTTTTGACGTTTGCCGTAAAAATATCGTTCCTGTAGAGAAAAAAGGGGCCAAGTGCCAAAATTCGCTATTGAAGATCTTCCGCCCGACGACATTTTAAGAGTCCCCCTAAAAATGCAATTGTAATTTTAGTTGAACGTAGAACCGCCAAGGGTTACACAGAAATGAGGGGTGAGGGAATCTTAATCAGTTAGAAGCCAACTGACAACTATTGTTTCGAATGTATACTTGCCAGAATTTTTGACCCACTGCTTACATATGGGACTTTCGACTGGAAACTTAAATTGTTTCATTTCGGGATCTGTGCGCTTTGACTTTTTACAGTTAATGTACGCACATTGATTTCCGGACATATTGACGTCTAAAACATAATAAATAATATATTTTATATTTTACATTAAACTGTTAAAAAAAATATAGTTGTTTTGTACAAATAAGTATAAAAATGTCCGTTATCTTAAGTTTTTGACAATTTACGTTTTGACGATTTATTTACCTTTCTAGAAGTAATATAAACTTCAAATCCGATAACAAATAAGAACGTTCTCGGGAAACAAAAAGAGACATAATTTTTTGGTGCAAATGCAACTTTTGTACTACTTAACCGAATTTTATGAGAGATACCTCGTTAGACGTGAAAAGGCATAAGGTTTCCTACTTTGACAATAAAAAATGACAGGGAGGTAAAAAAAAGTTTCAGCGCTTTTTTGAAAAAGTAATTTTTGACTATGTGCGCCATCTAAGGCATTCGACATTTGACATTTTAAATAAAATTTCAATAAACTTGGTTTATGTAACTTTCCAGAAAAGATACACTTGTCAAAAACCGATGAGAAATAAAAATGTTCTTGGTAAAAAAGGAGACTATAATTTTTTGGTGGTAGTGTTATCGTAGATATTTCTTCTATCTACGGTGTTATGCGAAATGTTAAGCCAATGCATCTTTTATACTACTTAAGCGACTTTTATGAATGATACCTTGTTAGACGTGAAAAGGCATAAGGTGTTCTATTTTGGCAATAATTATTATAAATTACAGGGAGGTTAAAAAAAAATCAGCTTTTTTCCAGAGTAAATTTTTGACTATGTCCGCCATCTTGGATTTGTGACATTTTACATTTTTTGTGCAAAAATACCGGCAAAAATAGTAAAGCGTGTTCCTTTACCTTTTCAAAATGCTAAACCTTATAAAAATTAGCCAAGGAACAATAAATTAAATCAGTGCCAGATGTTTAGTCCCATTGCACCCTATAAGTATTTTCTTTCTCCGTTATTCGATTATTATGCATGCTAAAAAAAGAGTTTTTTAAATCAAAAGTTGTCCAACCTTTGGCGACCATTCAGAATATGTTCATGCCAAAGTAATCACTCTGCATTTTATTGCATTTTTGAATTCCTGTTTTTTTTTTAATTCCAAAAATATCTTTTGAAATATAGCGCATTGAAATTTGACCGATAGGGTGGATATGATATCATATATCTATGATCACATCAACCATAATTGTAATATCATTTAACAACCTTGATATACTGCAAAAAGTTATAAAATAAAAAACTTTTATAAAAAATGCAATAAACACAGGGCATTTAAAATAAGAAAGTTGCATCAAAATTTCACATTTGACAACTTCGGCATACATACTCTGAAAAGTTGAAAAAAGTTATACAACTTTTGTATTTAAAAGTTTTTCGTAGCATGCATAATATTATAAATTGTATGCTATGATTTTGCTCACATTTTAAAAATTTTCTTCCAAACTTTCGATTTCTAGAATAAAACCTCGAATAAAACACTCAAATTTTTCAAGCCTTCACCGGTTTTTTAGCGTTCAAAAAAGTACTACAAAAACATCTTTCCTCTGCTAAAATGAAAAATATTTAATGAGAGAGGGCAGAATTTTAGAGGTAGATGGAGAGATAATTTAGTAAAGTGCAAAAATATTAAGGCAATTGTGTACTAAAAATTTTAGTTGTCATCTGTCATCTTTAGTGGTGTCGTGCATATGATTTTTATTTTGCCATTTTATTATAAATTCTCCTCCCTATGACAGTAGCTTTTTGGATTGAAAGATCTTTTTTTTCCAAAAATTTAGTTTTGGGATACAAGAGTGTCGCATTTAAGCATTGCAAAAATATTTCGGAAAAAATTATTTTATTATATATTATATTAGTTGATGGGCATAAATATAATAAATGCTATAATCTTATTTCTATTATAGGTATTTATTGTATTTAATTTTTTTAAATATGCTTTTTTATTTTAACTTAACAACAATTTGTTTTCAAATTTAAATATTTAGCGGCCACATTACAAAATAGAATCGTCTACCATGATGAACCTTGAAATAATTTAGTTAAATACCTGTTCAATTATTTTAAGATGTGCTAAAATACACTTATATACACGTTTTTTGGTAATTTTAAACACTATAAAGAACTTTGATTGAAAGAAATTAATACCACCTTATGACTTACACGATAAACAATTACAATTTTTGTCGTTTTTTGGATTAAAAAAAAATACTCAAGATGACAGACAGATGACAAAACAGAAATTTTTAGTAAAGAATTGCCTTAAATTATTTCCATCTTTCTCTAAAATACTTTTTAATAGCCTGCTGTCTCTCTTCAACAACCTTAAATATTTTTCATTTTAACAGAGAAAAATGGTTTTATTGCAGTACTTTTTTGAAGCTAAAAAAAAAGTGAAAACTTGAGAAAACTGAGTGTTTTATTCTAAAAATCGAAAGTTTGGAAAGAAGGCTATACAATGGGAACAAAATCTTGGCACAAAAATTTCTTAAACAAAAACGTTACCCCTTTAATTATGCTAAAATATCTTAAGCCAAATTTATTTATATTTAATATTTTGTTTATAACTGAAATTTTCTAGGAAATTCCCGAACTGCCCGATGTTTTTTTTTTAAATAGTTCCTACCTACTTAATTATTAATGCGAAAAAACGGTAATTTTATGAAAAATTCTTTATGGTGGCACCTACTAGAGTCCCTAGGACCCCAAATCCCCCTGCGCCGGTTGTTTTTTTTTTAATTTTTTTTATGTTTTTTTTTTAATTTTTTTTTCACTAAAACCACCCAATCCAACACAGTCCAATCCAACCCAACCCAAAACAATCAGAAAAACATTACAACCCCCCCCCCCGGGCACCCTTTTTTCTCTTAAAAAAAAATCGGGCGCAGGCGGATTTGAGGTCCTAGGGACCCTAGTATAGGTGCCCCCATAAAGAATTTTTCATAAAAAATCAAAAATGGCAGAAAACCGTATACTGCATAATTACCGAGAAAATATTTACCAACAGTTTTTTGTTACTATAAAACAAAAACATGCAAAATAAGGAACACTTACCTGTAAGCGTTAATAAATCACAAGAATAAAACTGTTTTTGTTTCAAAAATCACAAAATCAACAAGATAATATTCTTTTTTTTTTCTAACACTAAAAAAGTACTTATAAGAACAAGAAGAATATTCTCTATGTCGTCATAAAAAGTTAATTTCAATGATATACGGTTCGATTTCCACCAAATCTAAACAATGGCAGTGATATTTCTATTTTCTACACTATCTAGCGCAGGAGGAATGTTAATGCTAAGTTAATAGCGCCACCTATATGAAGTCAAGTGAAACATTGGAGAGTTATTACAGATTGCAAAGGAAAATTGATTATGTCTTCTATGCTTACAGATTTCGCTGCGGCGAAATGCACTGGGTTGATGACAGTCGAGTTGTCCAAAAGCGACTATGCGCGCTCTGGGGAGTTATCCACGAACGAAATTTTTGCTAACATTTTAGCCCGTAAGGTTATCTATCTTCAGTATTTCCTCTATCTACGATCAAACAGTTTATAGTATTTGGAAAAGACATTAGTTAATTTTGCCTTGATTTTGGTTTGGTGGGGGTACTTTCTGCAATTTCTCATTTTTTCTCTAAAGACTTCAGGGTTTCCACCAGCATCTTTGTTGTCTACTTTTTTCTGGAGCAAAGGGGGGGATCTCGCTCCCCGCCCGTCCCACTGGGACCGCTACTGTATCAGATCAGCACAATGTCATCTGGTCAGCAAATTAAGGAGTCCCCCACGAAACTTCCACATTTAAACTTTTTCACGGACATGAACTCATTACTATTAATACAATTATTGTAAAAAATCGAATTCTGTACATAAAATATTTTCTAATAGTACACGGTGATTATCTGTATTTCGAACTTCCTGTTAGTTAATATTGATAATAGAAAAAAAGTTTATGTATGAAAGTAATATTGATATTACATCGACTTTTTTAATTTAAATAGAACGCCCTAGCTGTCTATTACTCTTAGTATTTTGCATAAGTATGTCCTATGACGAGTGGTTTTAAAAATATAAAATACGAACTTTTACGGCACAGCCTTATTTTACTATACATGTGTTGTGGATATCATAAAATTCCGAAACTAAGATTTTGTCAAAAAATCCACCCCACTTTTTAAATTGAATGCTTCCTAAAATATAATAAAATTTCGAAACTGAAATTTTTTGTCAAGGAACATGTAAATTTTGCGTCATATGTCATCTTACCGCTTACGTTACGGAACCTCTGAATCCAGCATATGCTAACAGGTCCAAAGTCCCACCTCATCTGGCCGTCCAGAATGCGTGAAAAGTTTCAAAATATCTAAAGAATAATTGTTAATAGCGGCTACACTGCGAACCTGCCATTTATAAGGAGGGGCATATATTTTAGGGACCTGTAGGGGTGGCGCTAAGAATGGTACAATTGAACAGTGGTATAAACGTGGCTAGGCCGGTATGTGCAAGTAGTTTATACGGCCCCTGGCTTCCTATTGGTCAGCCATTAAGAGGCAAGCTTGCCCCTTATTGGATGGCCGCCATTTGGGCTCCTCCTCCACGTGAGCAAGCCCTCCTCTGATTGGTTGGCGGCCATATTGACGCCTACCACAAGGTGGGGGGAGCTTGCTTCTTATTGGTCGGCCGCCATCTTGGGGTGGGAAGAGCCCCCTCCCATTGGCCGGCCGCCATCTTGGGGGGCGTGGCCACGTCTCCTGGGGGAGTGGAGGAGGGAATGGGAGGAGCCTAGGGTGGAAGGGTGGGGATGTTCTATATGGGCCGTATAAACTACTTGCACATACCACCTAACAGTACTATCCCAGCGCTTGCTGCCGTCGCGTCGTCTCGGTCTGGGCCGTGACGCTGCTGTGTGCGTTTGCATGTATCGTTAAGCGCGGCTCGCTTGTTCGAAATTATCTTGATCACCTTTGCATGCCTCTGCTCTTTGTTGACGCAGATGAACAGCGCTCGGAAACAGAATTAAAGCAGAGCGGTTGCACCCAAATCAATTAAAGTTTGCCTCTCTATAGAACTCGCATTAAATAGACAGCTATATCGACTCGACTTAGGGCGTTAATATAAAATGTAGCTAATAGGTGGCGAAATCGGTGCGTAAAATGAAGAAAAGCAATATAAAAAATAAAAACTTACCAGCGTACCAAAAAACATACAACACAATGGATGATGCTGGCGTAGAAATACCGGAGTTTTAAATATTGAGCAAAAATTTAAATCATTAGTAATTGGCAGAAAGAAAATCAAGAAATAAGCCGTATGAAGCTTAAGAAGCTGTCGTTTGAAATTTCAGGAGCTACATATTGTTTTAATTGTCATCTTGAGTCACTTGACACTTAAAACATAGTTATAGTTACTTGGGTACAATATGTGATATATTATACCAGGTTGCAGTGCAGGTTTGCCTCCTGCATGAGTACTAACTAACCACTTTGGGTATAGTACAATGCAATTTAATTACTTTTCTCAAGTCAAAATAGTCGCAAACCATAATTTTCAGCAAAATTTTTTATAACTATTAAAAAAAACTTACATTATATTATATCTAAATTTGCAGATAATTTTTTCTTTAAAATTGAAAAAATCCCCTACGATTGTTTTAAATATGTCTTTGTATATGTAATCTATATTTGTTCACGGTAATATAAAATTATAATCAAATAACGCAGTTTAAAAAATAGAAAATTTCAGCAACAAATTGGATTAGCAATTATTACTGGCAATGAGTAAGATTGAAAAAAGGTAATTTTTTTGTCGAATTTTATGCGTTTATAACGAGATATCGAGAATAAGAAAACTAATCAAAAATAAACTATTGCAATGTGTATTGCTTTACTGTTTAAGCTACTAAATCATTTTTTCATTGGTAAACAATAATTTTTAAGAGGAATTTGTGTTCGCGAAAATAAAAAAAAGAGAAATGTTTAGTGGTGGCATAAATAGGTATTTTTATTTAATAACTTTGATTCTTTTTTTAGCACACGTAAGATATGACAAGCTAATTCTTCTAAGTTAGTTGGTTCTACTACTCAGAATTATGCATCAATACACATTTACATCCGCATTCGTGCGGTGTTTTATACATTCTCTTTAAACAAATATACAAAACGTTAAAAGTGATAAAGTATTTATTTATTACTAGACATATCAATATTTGAGTGAAAGATCAGATCATCAAACCCAACTCTATCATATCCACTATTTCTTTGCATAAATTAGAAGAGGGTGATGTAAAACTACAAGATCCAACAAGAAAAAAACAACGAATACGTATAGGCAACAAGTCACAACGTGAAAACCATTAGCATAATCGGAACACCTGCAGCAGAGGCGAGCTAACTAAAAACTTAACCTGAATCGTGGTTCACTTTATAAATAAAATAAATAAGCGAACAAATTTCCACACCAAAGCAAGGGAGAAATTGATATCTTAAAGTTTTTGGTTAAAACATGCTTTTAGTTTTGAGAAATCTGTACTAAACATGCCATTTATGACACGTTTTTAATGTTATAAATGCGCCGCAGACTAAAATCTTGAGAATATTAGGCCTAAATGCTATTTTTAACACATCTTGAATGGTCGTGTACCTTCCAATAAAGTTCACATTTCAACTCTACCTGTAAAATTTTGAGAAAAATAGGCTTATATCATAACACATCTTAAAATTAAAATCGTACAAGTCAACGGTGTAATAGCGCCGCAAGCGAAAATATTTACAATTTAAGCAGCAAATTTTTTAAATCTTTTGAATTCTAAATGCTTTAAGGAGCGTCATTTACATCAAAAATAAATTGGTTTATATTTTAGGACACCCTCCAAACCATTACAAAATTAAAATAGTGTTATTTATATTTACATAAGAAGAGTCTTAAAGGGCATGGTCAATCTAAAAGAAGAGCAGAGCAGTTTTCGGAGGAGTGAATCAAAGGCAAAACGCAATGAATAATTAAAATCCGGCGGCGGCGGCGGCGTGCCGGTCTGGTGCGCGCAACAGTTTGCCCGGCCTTGCGGCGGCCCTGATTGATGAGTATTAAATATATATTGGTTAAACTCCTATATTAAACAAGTAATTTTTTTGACAACTCGTAAAAAGCTTTTGACTTTTGAATTCGAAGTGTCAATATACACACATACAAAAACATAAAAAATATCATAAAAGAAAACTAAAAAACTCATTGCATAACAATTTTGTAATATTTATTAATTTTTCATTTACTAACCGTCTCAACGTTACCTAAACTCGATAAAATTGTTTTTGAACAAATGATACTTAAGCAGTAATGTCAGCTTCATTCTATATTTGTGTGCGTATTAATAGTATTCAGCAGATATGAGGTAATATTCTAAAAATGGGAAAAAATAATAAAATAAAATATTGACTACTTTCTTCTTTAAGAAAAGTAAAATAAAAAATGCATCGAAAATCAATTAACTATAATACGACTAAATATTAAAATATATATATACAGTAAAATAAAAAATGCATCGAAAATCAATTAACTATAATACGACTAAATATTAAAATATATATAGGTATATAAATCAGTGGTAGTGAAAAGTGATGCTAAATACTATGACTTAATATGAAAATATATATAGGAACATAAAACAGTAGTAGTAAAAGTAATACTAAAGAGGTAAGTATCAAATATTTAGTTAAAATAAATATATTTAACTTTAACAATTTAACCAAGAATATCAACATGACCGTGAGACGTGCGAGTAAGAGAAATAGAGATCCTAGTGCGAGTGGCAAAGAAATACAGAAAGAGATAGAGCAAAAATACATAAGATAGAAAGAGAAAGTATAGATTGATACGCCACCGAAGGGGGAAAGTTAGTAGCCGACCTTCTACTTGTCCGCTACCGAGGGGGGGAAAGTTGCTCGCTGAGCTCCTACTTATTCGCCACCGAAGGGGGGAAAGTTGGTAGCGGATCTCCTACTTGTCCGCCACCGAAGGGCGGAAAGATGGTAGCGGATCTCCTTCTTCTCCGCCACCGAAGGATAGAAAGTTGGTATCCGGTCATCCAGTGGTCCGCCACCGAAGGGGGGAAAGTTGGTAGCAGAGCTCCTATTGCTCCGCCACCGAAGGGTCTGTGACTTTTCAACTTTTTAAACCTCTTCGGGGTTACAAAGCTTTTTTAACCAAATATACTTTAATTTTAATTCTAATTAAATGTTTAGCTTTAGGAACTGAAAGTCTGAATATTTGCCAATCAAGTTATAAAATTTTAAAATGATTTTTAAAAAATCATATGTGATCCATTAACAGAAGGATTTTCAAAGAAACGTAAAAAAAGTAAATAAAAATCTACAGGCGCGATATTTTAGAAAACCCGGTTTTTATTAATAATAGTAATAATAATAATAAAGTGTTTTTATTTTTTGTTTGCAAGATACATGGTATTGTATAAATCTATATAATACATGAATGCCGACATTCAAATTAAATTTGCTCTTCCATGCAACCACCCATTATATAAAAAAAACTAAATTAACATAATAACTTAATATACTATACTACATAAATAAATTCTATCTTTAAATAATAGCATATCACACTAATAAATAATTATTTACTTAACGGTTATTTATTTAGTATCTTAAAAAAAGAAAAAAGACTGGTAAGAACGAAGATAAAAAAACAGAAGATGTTTTATGTAAATCATTTCACATACGATCCCCGGCTTTCGTTCGTTTCTTAAAACTAGATATGGTTTTTAAAGAATTGATATAAGCAGGTAGATTATTAAAAAGTTTTACTGCCATGTAAGAAAAACTCTTTTAAAACTGGGAAGCTCTGTGCCTAGGGGCTAACTAAAAAAAGATTCAAGTTTCTTAGGCTGATGATGTTAAGTATGCCTAAATTGGAAGACATATTAAGTTTCGCCTTAGTACCACAGGCTTTATACTTGTGGAAATATGCACTAATATATACAGATTTTCCTAAAAATCCAAGTCCACCCTAATATCTCCAGAACCAGAAACAGACAACCAAAATTTCACAGAATTAGATGGTTTCTAAAAAAGTATCTTTTTGGATGCCAATTTTGCTGCCATTAATTAATGGGTGGGAGCTAAGGTGACATAATAGTTTTTTTAAATGATATACCCTGTTTCCAAATATGTTACCTTTTTCTCTAAGGGTATTTAAATAAAATGAGAAAAACTTTTAAATAGGAGCAATGATTTAGACAAATAATCACCGAATATCTGTTTTCTTGGTTAACTCTTTAGTCTTATGGAGACGATTTTCCCATTTTATTTAAAAACAGTTAGTGAAAAAAGTAACATATTAGAGGATTTTGAAAACAGTAGGAAATGCTCTATTTAAATTTTCAAAAATATACAGGGTTTCTCAGTTTAAAAAAATATCGACGTCGCCTTAGCTCCGCCTCCTTAATGACGGGTGCGATGATTAGCATCCAAAAAGATACTTTTTTATAAACCATCTAATTGAGTGAAATTTTACTTCTCTGTCTCTTTTGGTTTTGGGGTATTAGAGTGGACTCGAACTTTTGGGACACTCTGTATATTAATATTATACCTGCATATTATTCATTATACATGATTTTAAAAATATTGCCTATTAATGTCTCCATATTAGTATTTTTTTTATATATATTTTTAAAGTTTATTATTACTATTACACACTAGTATTAATGAACATAATTAGGTATAGTACGACCATAGATCTAAGAGACTCATTATAAATGCTAATCCCTTACCCTAATAATCACCTATTATTCGGGGTGTAAAAGTAAATAAAAAAAGGAGGATTACAGGTGCGGATTTAAAAATGTGTAATTATTTCTTAATAAGTACGCGTTTTTGGCCGAATTAAGATTTATCAACTTTATGACCAATTACGAAACGTTATAACATTAGGTTTTGATTACGTTACAAATTAATTTTCTTAAAATAATTAGGACAGGCTTAAGATACCAAGCTGATTTGTAGTTTTGAAAATCAGTTAGCAGTTGGTGTTTGGTTACAAAAGAATTATTTGTTGTTAATTGTGATTGTATAAAGAATGTTTCATCCGTGGGAGGAACAACCGAGTACGTTACGGGGAATAATGGCGTTATAAGGGAAATAAGTAATAAAAAACAATTTAAAGGCGATATTTTGTCACTTGATACAAAAAAAGTGATATTTGACGTTTATACCGCCCTTCTTGAACGTGGGTTATCAAAATTTGTTGCAGTGAAGGAATCGGCAGCTTTAACACGAAGATCGGTAAAAACAGTGTGGCGTGTAGTAAATAAACCGATAGTTGGGAGAGTTATATAAGCAAAAATCTCAGGAAGAAGACCATGTAAGCAGGTGCAGTTCTAAGAAGATGCAGAAACAGCAGTTTCCCAGGGATCTTTATTTTAAGGCATTATTTTTATTTGTTTTGTTTGTATCTAAAATTAATTTCCCATTTTTGGTCTTGTACGAACAGCAGCTCAGCTATTCGAAAATAAAACTTTTAAAAAAAGCAATCCGAGACTCTCAAAATATAACTGGCGCAGTCGTTCAGATGTACACCACTACATAAATAGGCTTTTGCGAGTACTAAACGGGCTAACAAACTTTCGCTGAAAAACGCTGAAAATAAGATGTTTTTGCGAGAAAACGGCAGTTTTGTGGAGTTTCGCTGAAAAACCGAACTTTCGTGGTGTGAGTCTTAACTCTTGAGTGTACAAGGATCTAACAACCCCGAAAACCTGTTGAAGGCAAATTTGGTGAATCAGAAAAAGGATACCAGCGTCGCAGAAAAATCTGTGTTATTTTCCTTTTTACCTCTTCCCGAACCCTCTGAATAAGGTTTCTGGAGAGATAAGTAGGGCAGGTTCATCGCGAACAAAAGCTAGGTGTAAGCAAGTTTAATTGCGGACATATTAATTAAGAAAATAGGTTAAGAAATACAAAATTAAAAACTGGTATAATTTAATACTTTGCGACGAAAGCAAGAAACTGATTTAAAAATCTTTAAGTAATATATCATTTGAAGCCATTTTAGGAAAATTTAAAATAAAATATCAGTAGATTATTTAGTTTACGAAATTAAAATAATCTAAATTTATCAATATGCCTGATAATAATGCGGCACCAGCAGCACCAGTGCCACAACAAATAAATACATACAAATAAATTAATACGATCCAAACATACGATGGAGATTTCTCAACCCTTAACAGATTTTTAAGTAAATGCGATAGCATAGTAGCTAACTATGCTATAGCTCAAGACGTTAGGGCCATTCTACACGAGCCACAAAAACGCGACCGTTTTCCTGCGAGCGACACGCATGTGTCACAGAACCTCAGAGTGTTTATTAAGCCAAGGCCGACAAAAAAAACAACAGGCCCTAACCATCAGAAAAACAGCTGTTAATCTTGGGCCGGTTTTTACATGGAGTCTTATGGGAGAACCGAGGTTTTTTCGGGATTATTTCTAAACGACTCGATGAATTTTCTTCAAATTCCCATAAAATATTCTTCGATACTATCCTAATATTTTAAAAAAGTTTTCTGGAGATCACAGGGTCTCAAATAATAAAAATTCTAGGAAAAGTATTTTGTGAGGTTAGGTTGATGTAAACAACAACACATTTTATTTTTCTTAAAAAAAGGAAATTTTCTCATATTGTTAGCAATAAAATGCACATGAAAGGTTTCAAAAGGTGCGCATCCTGCTACACCAGAATAAAAATTGATTTATCGAAAAAATGCTGGAGACTAGTGTTCTTTTTTGTGATCATTTCACGAATTGGAAATGGTGGATTTATATACCTAAATTAATAATTCCTGTCTTGTTGAGTCGCTAAATAATATTTTAGTCGCCATACATGACATCTGAATATATTTTGTTGTATAGCGAGAAGAGTAGGTATGGTTTAAATGTTGGTTTAGGTTCTTCCACAAGGTCTCCTACCAACCAGATCCCATCAGAGTGATTGAGTGCAGTTTTTGAGTAATATCTGGGACTTTTGCTGTTTGTGTGATTTTCATCATAAGAGACCTAAATTGAACATTATTTAGATAGATAATTCTTTATTAGTAATTAAATATTATTCATAGGTAGCTGCACTGAAAATTCTATTTATCTAAGACGTCTTGTGGGCGTTTCAACCAGTTAACATTTTTTTTACAAATCTCAGATTAAATTAACATTATGATGATAAACTTAACGAAAATTACTAGAGATAGAAACAGTGATTTCAGTGTTTTCTTGCTCTTTTTTGCATTATTTGAGGTGCTATGGAGGTGTATTTATGAGAGGAGGATGACCGACAATCCCTCTGCATAATGTGATCCTTAAATTGTTAGTGTTGTTTGTTTGAATGTGGTTATCAAATCGCATTTTTCGATCCTTTGTCTCAGAGTATCTCGGGATTCATCACAGTTTTCAAAAAAGTGCGACAGAAAAACGCTATATGATAACCACCCCCAAAACAAGCAACATTGACAAGTTAAGGGTCAAATACTACGAAGGGATTGTGGCTCTCCTTCCACCTACAAAAACACCTTCACATCACCTCAAATAATACAGAAAAAAGTAGACAAACTTCGCAATGTCATGATTTACTGTTTTCATCACCACCATCTCTGAGAATTACTGTTAATTTAAACTGGAATTTTAATTAAAAATGTTAACTTGTTGAAATACATAGAATATCTGAGTTACATACTCCAACAAGACATCTTAGTTAAACAGGATTGTCACTGTGTATACCTATTTGTTTTACTTGATATTGACATCGAGTGGACCTTCTACTGAATTCTTTCAATAAAATTCGGTATTCTTCTGCAAATAAGTTTATTTTCTTTAATTAGATTCACACATAAGTAGGTACCTACTTTACAAATCCAAAAAATAATCACTTTTAGAGATTTTCTAGGACCTTCTTGACTTCATGGTTGTTTGACTATTTCGTAGAATGACTATTTCATAAAATAATAATAATAATATATATCTATTAATTTTCAATCTCGAATTAGATTATTATTTTTGATTATTTTGAAAATTAGAAATAAATAGGGAAACTCACTGAAGCCTCTATGAGGCTTGTGCTTGGAAGTTTTTTAATTTATTTATGATTACTACTAAGAAATAAATTATTAATTTTAAATATAAAGAATAAACATAAACATAAAATCTGTAAATATAAATAAATAATAAGAAATATACAAGGATACTAGAAGTTATTAGAAAAAATTATATTATTTTTAAATACCTAACAACTTAACAACCTAACGTTTGGATAGCCTTTGATAAATATTTTGATCAAAAAATAATCTAGATTCATTTGGAATTCAAACTTTTATCTCTTTTTTAAATTTTTTCTGATTGTTAACAGTTTTAATTTCGTCCAGTATCAGATGATAGACATAATTAAGGCCCAGGGCTTTCCAGTCACAGTAAAAGGAATATTTTTTTTACCCCTTTTAGAGGGTGAAACCTAACCCCACCCTATTTTTTTAAATGGGATGATAGTACTTGTGGCACCTTGCTGGAAAGCTCTCTTAAAAGAAAATTGGCTGCTCATGTTTTATTTCATTCTAACTAGAGAATCTATCTTTTAGCTTCAAAAAACTTTTTAATATAACAAAATTCCGCAATGTTTAAACAGAATGAATTTGCAATTTTTAGTGGTCCAGTATTATTTTCATTAATTTAGACACAATGTGTATGAACTGCTTTATCGAAATTTTGCACTCTTTATTGCCCAAAATGGATTTTTCTGAATGACAGTTGTAATACTTACTAAAAAAAAAAAAATGGACCCTTCAATTGGAACAGTATTATTGTGATGCCTTTTTCGTTTACCTCTCTTTCTCCACTTTTATCTTCTTCATCTCCGCCTAATTCCATTCTAAAAACATTAAAAAATTTACTACCTCAAGGGAATTAAATCAATAAATTCTCCAATATATACGAATTTTAGGTCATTCTATCGCTTTTATTGGCAATGGTAGCATGTGATCCTAAAAAAGTTAATAGCTGTGAATTTTTCTTAAAAAATACGTTAAAAAATTGTACCAAACTTCATAGGGGTACCCCTTTTAGTTTCAGAGACATGGGCATTTAAAAGTTACTTAAGCTTATGAAACAGATTTCTATTAAAAGTAAATTTTAAGAAGATTGCAAATTTAATATTAAAATGGAACATTTATATTCAAACCTTCTAAGTTAAACCAAAATTGCCCCCTAAAAAGGGGCTACATAAAAAATTTTAATTTTTACATTTGTAAGTTAAAAATATGGGCTGCAAAGTGCTTGAATATGCTAGTTTTGTTAACTTTGTTTACCTTGATATTGTTAATAACATGTGCATAGGTATTATTTTCCATATTCATAGTTCTCTATCCCTCCCAAGATCTCTCCATTATGCATTCCCATGTTTTCTCTTTTACAGGCATTCAAGTTTCCATTTTCTACTCCTTTTCCTATAAAAAATAAATAATAAAAATTATTAGCAAAAGAACTGGGGATGTGTACAAATTATGGAACAGTGATTTTATCAATTTTTGACCCACCCCCCCCCTCCCCCATATCACGTTTTGTAACGGTTTGGTGAACCACCGCCCATAATATTATGTAACAGTTTCAAGACCACCACTCCCCAAAAAATAATTTTTCTTATTCTCATTCCAAATCTGTCGCAAACCCCCTATGTAACGCTTTGTAACACTTTGGCTACCCCCCTCCCTCCTCTCTATGACCGTTACATAATTTGTGCACAGCTCCTAGTATATAATCGTAAAATTTTATTCATTAGCTCAGTTCAATACCTATATATGTTTAAATTATCTCTAAGTATGAAGAATGTTCAGTGTTTTATACAAAAACAGTTTTTACAAGTAAATTTAACAAAAAGATAGGAAAGTCAAGTTTCCTACCTCTGATAACATGATGTATGAAGGGCCTCCTAGCAATAGGCAGGTAATATGTGACATTTTACTAGCTTAGTAGAAAAGGGGGCAATTATGCAGTATACAGTTTTCTGCCATTTTTGATTTTTTATGAAAAATTCTCTAGGACCCCAAATCCGCCGGTTGGTTTTTTTTTTAATTTTTTTGTTTTTTTTTTTTAAAATTTTCGCTAAAACAACCCAATCCAACACAGCCCTACCCAACCTAACCCAAAACAATCAAGAAAACAGATTACAACCCCCCCGGCACCTTTTTTCTCTTTAAAAAAAAACCGGCGCCAGGGGAATTGAGGTCCTGCCATTTTTGATTTTTTTTGAAAAATTCTTTATGGGGGCACCTTCTAGGGTCCCTAGGACCCCAAATCCGTCTGCGCCGCTTGTTTTTTTTTGATTTTTTTTGTTTTTTTTTAATTTTTTTTCACTAAAACAAACCAAACCAACACAGTCCAACCCAACCTAATCCAAACCAACCAAAAACAATTAAAAAAACACTTTACAACCCCCCCTGGGCACCCTTTTTTCTCGTTAAAAAAAAAAATCGGGCGCAGGCGGATTTGGGGTCCTAGGGACCCTAGAAGGTGCCCCCATAAAGAATTTTTCAAAAAAAATCAAAAATGGCAGAAAACCGTATACTGCATAATTACCAGATTTTTTCATAAAAAATCATAAATGGCAGAAAATCGTATACTGCATATAATATTACCGAAAAGGGAGGGATCAGTTGGATAGGAAAAGTTTGTTACATATGACTCACCCTTTTTCTGGGCACTTTCTGGTATGCAGGATTTTCGACGCATTTTCCTGATTTCTATATCAAATACGATAGAGGATAAAGGTGATTTAAACATTTTCGAAGCACAAAATTCACACTGTAAGCAATTGTCCTTTTTTTGGTTTAAAGTTCACTTTTTTCACATCAAACGACCAGTCATTCTTTTTAAAACAATACCGGTTTATTTTAAAGTTTGTTTGATTCCAAAATTGGAAAAAAAATGTTAAAAATTGACTGAAAATTAAATACACAAATCAAGAATTAGTGAGGTTATGTTTGCGGCCTTGCGCGTCTGGCTGGACGCAACCAACGAAAAAAAAAACCGGCCCAAGATTGTGACGTCACAATTTTGGTTGTGTGAGGCCCGTGTGGAACACATTCTTGTCGGCCCTGATTAAGCATACTATACGGGCAACATTGCGATCGCGTGTGGACGCGTTCGTTGGCGTGCCGACATTTTGAACGCAAGAGGTTGCGTAAAAGTCGCGCGCCGGATGCCAGTATATCATTCTATATGTAGCAACTTGCAAGCGTCTGGCCGGCCGAGCCGATTTGTCCTTCACCAATCCACGATTAGTAGTGCAGATCGGGATATCTCCGATGTTCTGCAAAGCTAAGATGAAACACCCCTAAGGTCAGACGATTAGTAATAACCGGGTGTACCCACCAACGTCTTTTTTACGTTTTTTAACCAGCAAACTTAATAAAGTTAATTGGTGAAAAGCTATACACCCAACTTGTACGGGATCCATAACACATATGAGGCGTTTTGTTGCTAGTCTAGAATTGGAGCGGCGCCTACACGCTCGTATAGAATGGGCAAACATTTTTAAGCGACTAAGCGACTAACCGGTCGCGTTTTTGTGGCTCGTGTAGAATGGCCCTTAGTCTTAATCGTCTAATTTTTGATAGCATACAGGGTAAATTAATAGGCAGAGCTGAATTTTTAGTAGGAAACAGTAGATTTAACCAACTGGGTTTCTTTAAGGGCTGCCTTAGTACACTGTTTTTCAGATCGCAGATAATTAAATTGCTTAGTGCAAGAATTAACAAGAACAAGACCATTAAAAAACGAAAATTTGATTAATTTTGGAACTAGAGTGAAATATCTTGAAAATACAATCAACCAGAGAGCCAGTCAACCAAATTTGACCTTCGAAAGTATCGCCCTTATGCGATCTCACTATGACAAAACAGCATTAAACACATTGCAGGATGCCCTGGCATTGTTAGGAATAATATGTATTTAAAACGACCGACTTGTTTAGAAGAACCTATTGCGCATGTCAATGACTACGAAAATTTTGAAAAAATTTACGCCATTCAAAATAATGATACTGCAAAATCTAACAATAAAAATCACGATCAATTGAATCGAAATTTTAGTCACCAAAACACACCTTCTAGTTCCCACCAAAATCCAAACTTTATACAAAATTACCAAAATTATCCCCAAAATAATTAACAGAGATTTTTCACTCCGAATTTTAACCAACAACAACCGCTAAACCCAAGTTTTAATAATCAAAATTTTAACACGGCACCAACACAAAATTTCCCTACTGGACCTATTACCATCCAAACTCGTCAAATGCAACCGAAAAGATTCTTTAAAAACCAGCAAGTTTTTGGACCTAAACAGAACGTCTTCAGACCAAATCAAATACCACCCGAAAATCTGCAGAAACCAATCCCAATGTTAACCACGTCGCGAAATACCTTTAATACATCGATGTACTAACCTTAGATAGGGAACGTCCAAAATATGCTGACGCCAACAATAACAAAGCTATCTCACAAAACGTATGTCTTTGAAAAAAATCCGTCCTTGTAAAGCAGTGGTGGTAATCTAATTGGAAATTATAAATGCGTCTTTGTCACGTTTTGCAAAAAATCTTTTTATTTTAATAAGTTTATTAAAATATTTCTAAAAAATATACTCCATTTTTTCATAAGAAAGACTTAGTGCAATTTATTTAAAAAACTCCACTATACTTACCTACATGTATTTTAAATTTTCACGGTTATATAACGGAATACTATGGGTACTGTTTTAAACTAAAAGACAGTTTTAATTATTAGCATCGATGTGAAGTCTATCGATAATTAATAGGTATTAGTTTACCACTATTATTTTAGATCTTCCTTCGTAAATAATTTTTACTGATTTTTCTTCAACTAACAACGGCAACGTGGCGCCTGAGGCAACGTCACTCATCATATGATTTGTAAAAATTCTCATTCTTAAATTGCCTTCCTACTAGTCAGAGCTAGGAGGGCGTAAACTTTTGTTACAGTGTTGCTGACAATTAAAATAGATATATTGAATATCTTAAAGCATTTTTGTTCGTTTTTTGTGCTTTTTTTTATTTTTAAAACATTTAAATCGTAAGAGAATACATTTTATGCAAAAAAACTAGGTGATGTGAACAGTGATGTTTCGTTTCACAGGTAAGTTTGTAGAAAGCGTTATTTGGGTAAACAGTGTCGTAGATTTAAATAATTTAATTGGAATTGTTTTCTGAACTTCTTTTTAAGCATATTTTTAAGCAAGAATAGGTCCAATTTATAGGTTGAAACGCTCCCGCCAGCTTATAATAACCGGTGCAGTTGGCAGATGTAAGTACCTATTTCAAAACTGCAGTCATGAAAATTTAGGATATCAGGTAAAGCCTAATTTATACGACTACCGTTATCTTATTCTTTCGCCAATTGAGTTGATTTTTTATAATTTTTGTCAGACGCCATCCATAATCAAAAACTATTTAGGTACTTACATTTCCAATATTTAGCAATGGCGAATAGAAAAGATAAAAAAGGCGGTGCCTGTCTAAAGTTATGACAGTCGTATCCAGAATTGTAAGAGTAAGTAAGAGTCGTCACCGTAAAAAAACAGAATCTAAGAATAAAAACCCTCGAGAAAAAAACCTCTGGAAAAAAAATTCCAAAAAAGAACTTCCCAAAAAAAATTATTTTAACTAACACAAAGCTAACTCAAGCTAAAACCAACCCATAACTCTGTATGTTGTGTCTCTTTTCTTTATTATCAAAATAAGCACTAAATTTATGCTAATCGGTAACTGGAGCTTAAGTTATGGCCAAAAAAAACTGACCTTGAATGGCGAAGGTATTTATCAATAAGAACTATAATAAGAAAATTAAAATTTTTTCATCATGACACTTATGGTAAAGTAAGGAAAAAACTAAAATATCTTTTTTTTATTTAACAGTTACAATTTTCTGGGAAGATAACATATGGGATCACAAAAAATAATGTTTACAACAAAAATAGTACTGCAGGTGAAAATTTAAAAAGTATAAGAATATGTAAAAATGTGACGAAAATCAAAACGATAGGCCTTAATTCCTCTACCTGTTCTGAAACCAAAAAAAAATGGAAAAACCCCAATAAATTCCCTCATCTAATACGATTCAATTATTTGTAGGTAAATAAACTTAAATAAAACATCTGACCCTGATAGTAGGTAGAAAAGGGAAGAGGTGTGAAGGCGCATTTACACAGACAAACTTTCCTTTGATGTGGAAATGCCGACAAACATTTACACGAGCCTCTTGAGCAAAATGCTCAAAGAAATGTTCGAGCAAAATATCGTACAAAAAAACACTCGTAAATTTTGGAGAGAATGTTGAGCAAAATTTGTTTGAAGAATTGGGGGTATAAAAGTTTCTTTACAAATTCAAAATATATATTGTTATCGGATTTCAGTTAACTGAAAGTAGAAAAACAAAGTTTTGAAATAAGGTATTTTTAATCAAGTGCTTTCCGACGGAAAAACGATTTGATGCCGAAATTCACATTTTACCTCATAAGCAACTTCGATTGATCTGATTTTTATAGGGGATATGCCAGTATACTTGTAACTTTTTTGGGGTTGTAAAAAAAACGAGAATAAAAAAAATCATAATTGGCACTTATTTATTGTTGTTGCCTGTAAAATATAATGATAAAAATTTACGTTTAAAAGAATATCCCTTTATTTTACTTCCTAGTTTAGTCTTTTACAATAATAAATAAGTCAAATTAAAAAACCTATATACATTTTATTTAATCTCAAATATATGAACAAAAGCACGTTCGGTTTAAATAATACCCGTTTATTACCCACTTTTACAACCCTACGAACCCGACCCTTGCCTAAAAAATATAATTTAGCAGTAATTTAGTAGACTGTGTCGTCGATCTATCATCCCGCGTTTTGGATTTCGCAGGTAGTAGGCCGGCCACCCTTTTGAATCGCAATGTTGCCCTTTCATATTGTTGATTCAGTGTCAGTAATCGACCTTGATTATTACATTAAATTGACAGTAAATATCAGTAAATCTGGTGTGAAGAATTAAAAAACAACAATAAAAGCTAAAGGTAAAGTAAAGTTACAAAAATAAGTTTAAAAAAATCCCCCTCCCCACCACTCCTCATAGTCGTGAGGCGCGCATTACCGCTTAAAAGTGCAATTTTTGAGTTTTTTGCCGATATTTGAAAAACTCAAAATTTTTTTGGAAAAGAAAAATGTTCCTGTTTTTTTTTGTCTTTGGGAAAGAACCCTTGGAAATAAAAAAAAACTCGCAAGAAAATCCCAAAAAAAACCCGGGCAAAAAAATTCGGGAAAAAACCTAATTAAAAAATATTATAAGTAACCCTAATCCATGTGACAAAACTGATAGTAGAGCCAATAATAATGTTTCGCTTGCCGTCGGCTTTTTTTCACAAAAATTTTAAATAAAAGTTGGTGTTCCATTTTTTTAAAGAATTGAGATCACTGATCACTGATGTGAAATTTTATTTATTCTCATCTTTAAAAATATGTTTCCAAAATGGATAGCAATAATTTGCTCAAAAATTTACTCGAACAAAATGTTCAAAGAAAAGCTCAAAAAAATGTTCACGCAAAAAATTTTAGATCTTTTGCACGAACTTTTATTTAAGCATGTTTGTCTGTGTAATTGCACCTTGAGAATACATGCCAGAGTAGTATAGTTTTTATTGCCGTAGAACTAAAAGGGGAACAATTGGCACCTTCTTGCTCTTTGTTTGGTCATAAATTATATTACACTGTGGTTACAATAGATTTTCAGACCATAAAATCTAGTGTAAAACAAATGATAAAGATGCTGATTTTTGCCTGTGCAATACCAAAATAAAAGCGACATTCTTAACGGAAAAAAATCCCTGCAAAAAACTTCAGAAAAAATTGATTGTTACATATTCAAAATTACCTGAAAATCAAAAAATATTATTTTGGGTTGGGTGGGTCTACCTTGAGTTGGATTGGGTTTGGGGTAGTTAATAATTTTTTCTTGGGGTCTTTTTCCAGGGCGTTATTTGTGGGTTTTTTTTGTATTTTTTTCCTAGATTCCTTAGCTATAGATATATACATGTATATAATAGAGCTTTGTATTAATTTTTTTAGATTTCCAAAAAACTTGGGACTGAAGAAGATCTGCCGCTATCAAAACAATTACTATTGTGTTCTGATCATTATAATTTTGAAGACATTTTTAACTAGAAAGGATGGAATACATTACTTTAAGCTGGGAAGCTTTCCAAAATTAAGTCATGACATATTTGAAACTGAGGGTAAGTAAGCGAGCATCAAAACCCAATATTTTTCAGTAGTCAAGTATTTTGTATATTTGGGGAGTTTGTGACAAAAGCAAAGTGACCTCCTCATGAAATAACATATTTTTGATTTTTTCCTATTAGAATTCACAAAAATAATGATTTTTTTTAAATAAAATAGGTGTTTTGTAATTTACAAAAATAGAAAAAAACAGTTTTTGTTTTCCTTGAATAGTCTTTACTACTTTATAATTAATACAAAGGTTTGCCTTTTTAAATTGTTTTTTTTAATTAATATATAATTTAAGATCTGTAAAGTCGCGTTTTTGTTAAATGTTCTCTAATACATGGGTATACCAGCTCCAACTCCCAAAATTTGTCAAAAAATTTATGTAGATCAAATAAAGTGGATCGCATATTGGGACACCCTGTATTTGTATATCAAATTCTTATCTTGTTAATTTTATTTTACAGTTCAGATGTACCCTCTGATTCCATCACCTCCGGAAGTACTTTTTATTTTCAAAAAGATTTGGAACCCGACAATTGGGTGTTTACTTGATGGGTCAGACAGCAGCCCCCCCCCCACAAAAAGGTATGATCTGTTTGTACAACTTGTTTGCTTTTTCGTAATAATAATTTAATACTTTAAAAAAATTAAGGTACGACGATGAAAAATTTCAAGCACCAACTAAGGATAGGGCAGAAAGGGCCCAGAGAGGCCTACTTGCCAGGCTTCGCGCCGCCCCTTCTCTACTACTACTAAGGATTTAAGTTGGGAAGCAACTGTAGGTCCTACAGAAATTTCAAAACAACTAGAATGAAAGGCGATGTAAGTAAATACACAATAAAAGGGTGGCCACTCGGAAAAAAACAATTTTTTAGGATTTTATGAATTTTTTATAAATTTGATTTTATCTGCTTTAGTTTTGAATTTCTGCCAAAGTTTTTTTTTGTTTCTGAAACATATAATTTACAAAAATTAAAAATATATATATAAAAACTTAATTCTATAAGTTCTTTTATTTTCCAAAATTTGATAATAAATTTTAATTTATGTCTACTTTGATGAACATAGGCACGAAAACTCAAAAAGTTTATATGAAATAAAGACTTTAATTAGTGAACCCTCTCCCTCATTTCACCTTCAAGAAGTTGAAATGAGTTTTTCATAGTCTAACCTCAATTTTGTTAAAAAATAACGTAGCAAAAACAACGCGCCCCTCTCTCATTCGACCTTTACACTCTCAAGAGTTAAAAAATTACATGTGATAAGAATTGAGCTAATTTTAATTATTAATAATTTTACCTAAAGTGGCGCAAAAAAAATCTGGATACCATTTAAAGCATAAAAAAATAAAAATACGCAACTCAATGAGACAGAAATACCCGTTAATACATTCTAGTGATATCCAGAGTGCGCACTCAGTCTTTAGGGCTCTTCTGGGACTGAGCCTGTTGGCAGCGAGATGTTGCTTCTTTCAAGTTAAAAATTTGTCTACTTCTGTACAGTGGACCAATCAAATTCAGTTGTTTTGCATTAATAAACGCGAGTGGCACATTTTAATATAATTCTTTCAAGCTACTTTGGTAGATTTTAACCCAGATCACAAATATAGTTTAAAACAAAAAAAATGAAAATTAAACATACCGCCCACCAAAATGTGATAGGATTTTTCCACATAAAATTTTCCAAAAGGAGAGTAAAAATAAAAACCAAAAAAAAAATCATAAAATTCCCAAACAGAGCAGAAAAAAAAAATAAAAAAAAATCTAATAAAACAGAAAAAATTTTGTTTTGTTCTACTGCACTGGTAATGGGCATAATTTCACCACTGGCCTCTTATACAGTCCGTAGGCTGTTTTGACTTGGGCTACCCTGACCACACCATCCTTTCCAGGATAAACCTTTAAAATTCGTCCAAGGCGCCAGCTTAAGACCGGAGTATTGTCCTCCTTAACAACCACCGATGCTTCAACTTCAAGGTTTGGGTAATTTTCAAACCATTTATTGCGTTGAGTGAGTGTAAGGAGATACTCGTTATGCCATCTGTTCCAAAAATGCTGCTGGATTTGCAATATTAACTGCCAACGATAACGAATAACTTTGACACCTGTTAAGTCCGGATCGGGTAAAGCTAATATCGGAGACAAATTTAAAAAGTGACCAGGCGTGAGACACGACAGGTCGTTAGGATCACTGCTAAGAGCACAGATAGGGCAAGAGTTGAAAATTGATTCAATTTGTATAAAAACTATATTTAGCTCTTCATACGTGAGAATCTGCTCTCCTACGACTCGGACTAAATGGTTCTTCACACTCTTTACCCCGGCTTCCCAGAGTCCACCGAAATGTGGACTGGACGTTGAATGACCATGAAATGTGCTCAACTTCCGCAGCATCAGAAACAATATCTTGAATGTATTTAGAAGCAGATATGAAATTAGGGCCGCAATCACTATGAAGAGATGTGACCTTTCCCCTGCGGGCAATCATTCGCCGGAGAGCAGACAAAAAAGCCTCTGCGGTTAAGTCAGAAACTAATTCAAGATGTATCGCACGCACTGTGCAGCAAACGAAAACAGACAGATACGCTTTGAGGGTTTTGGCTCCTCTTAATTTAGCCATTGTAACTTTGAAGGGCCCAGCCATATCAATACCCACACACTGGAATGGTTTTAGTTGGGATATCCGATAGGAAGGCAAATTTCCTATTTTAGGAATATATGGCTGAGGATTGACCTTGAAACATTGATAACACTGAGATAAATTTCGTTTAATGACGCGTTTGGCGGCCAAAATCCAGAAATGTTGGAGCAATAAATACGCCAAAGTTTGAAAACCTGGGTGTAAGCATCTAAGATGATAATCAGAGACTATTAAGTCAGTTAGACTGTGATTTGAAGGAAGTAACGCAGGGTGTTTCTGTTCATAAGGAAGAATGGAGTTAACCAATCTTCCGCCCACCCTAAGGATACCTTGAGTGTCAATAACAGAACACAACTTACGTATTGGCTTTGAACAAGTCGCTCCTTGTGCTACCAATTCCAATTCTTTTGAGAAAGATTTCTTTTGGACTAATCCGACTAGGATAATTAATGAATTATGCAGTTCAGTTTCTGTCATAACACCAACATTAACTGATTGTTTTTTGACAAGAAGTGCAATAAATCTTAAAGCATAAGTAACAATCCGCATAATTTTTTGCAGAGAAGAATATCTTTCTAGCAGATTCAAAAAGGGGACAGATTTTTTAGAAACAATAGTGGAAAAAACTTGTTTTCTTTCCTCTTAGAATTTCAGGTGAATCTGTGGAGGGAGCAGGAGTTTTAGGCCACTTATCTGGAAACAAACATAACCATTCAGGCCCATGCCACCACAATGTATTATTAAGGAGTTCAGCAGGCATAACACCACGTGAAGCAATATCAGCTGGTTTTGTCTTGGTAGGAACATGAAACCAGCATGATGGAGCCAAAATATCCTGTATATGGCTTACTCTATTTGAAACAAAGGTCCTCCATTTATGAGGAGCCGTCTTTATCCAACAGATTAAAAAATCAAGTCAGAGTAGGTGTTTTTTATAAATAATACCAAATCCGCGACTAAAACGGACGCTGAAAGCTCAAGAAGAGGCAATGAAATCTTTTTTAGAGGTGCAACTTTTAGCAATGATGAGCTTGGAATATACTTTCTCGGACGCGTCAGTAACCCGAAAATAAGCACAAAAAGCATAGCCCAACTCTGAGGCATCACCAAAAACATGAAGTTGCAAGGAAACTATATTGGGTACAAGAATATACCTATAAATCTTAATTTCAGATATCAATGGTAAGTCATGTCGATATTTTTCCCGACGCTCAATTATCTTTTGGGAAGGAATATCATCCCACCCTATACCTTCCAATAATACCAATTTGTCCACAATATTTGCATAAGATGTTTAGCCAAGAATACTATAGGGGCTATGAGACCCATAGGGTCATATGTCCTAGCGATAGTGGACAAGATAGATCTTTTCGTACAAGAGTCCGAGGTACAATTTACCTTATACGAAAACATGTCATTGATTGGATCCCATTGAAGACCTAGAACTTTGTAAATACAATCTGTGTCAGTATCCAGAGAAACTGCTGTTTGTCGTATAGAGGAGGAGAGGACTAGTGTCAAGAAAGTCTGAGTTATTGCTTGACCATTTCCTTAACTCAAAACCAGCAGAACTCAACAAATCTATTAATTCTGTTTTTAAATTTAAAGCTTGCTCTAACGAATACGCTCCAGTACAAATATCATCGACGAAAATCTGAGACTGTAAGGCTTTAGATGCGTTTGGATGTGTCTCAGCACCTTCACGTGCAAGTTGCAAAATGGCTCTAAGAGCCAAAAACGGAGAAGATGCAACACCAAAAGTTACACGAATGAGTCTATAATCCTGCACAGGCGAATCTGGTGAAAACCTCCATAATATGCGTTGGTAATCACGGTGTTTTGGATCTACGAGTAACATGCGATACATGGCTTTAATGTCACAACAGAAGGCTAAAGGAAACTTAAGAAAATTAAGAAGTATTAACACTATGTCCTTCTGCAATTTTGGTCCAGGAAGCAAATAATCATTTAAAGATCCTTGTGGTGTAGGGCTAGAGACATTGAACACCACTCGGACACTTTGATCACTAGCCTTTACCACCGAATGATGAGGTAAATAATAAATTTTTTCCAACTCTTTGGAGTTTGTAGGGGAAGCAACTATTTCCATGTGACATATCTCCAAATATTCTTGGATAACCAATGAATATTTTTCATATAAAGCAGAATCTGTAAATAGTTTACGCTCTAATGAATAGAACTGTCCTAGCGCGATATCTCGAGAACCAGAGAACAGTGGTTCTTCTTTGTGAAATGGAAGTGAGACTACATATCTACCAGATTGATCTCGATAGTGAGTATCAACAAAATAGTTTTTGCTTCAACATGAGGTACCTCTTCAAGTTGCCAAAATTTACTCAAAGTGCTGTCAAGAGAATTTGATGATGTCAAAAAACTATGCATGGGTTGGGAATTGCTAAAAAGCTTAATTTTTCCCATTAAAATCCACCCATAAATGGTGTTTAATGGAACAGGACTGTCAGGATTTTCCATGATTTTCCCGTCCAATAGAATTAATGGAAAGATTGAGGCTCCCAAAAGAATGTCAATACCACTTGGCTTTCTGAAAGAAGGATCAGCCAACTTTAAGTTTGACAGAAAATCCCAACTTTTGTGCTCAATGGAAGAGCTTGGTGTGTTAACACAAATTGAGGGTAAAATAACTGAATCGACAGTAATAAGAGGTGGGTTGCAACCAGGAGTGCTAAGATTTAAAAGAAATATACCCTTTTGTTGTACCCACAGCAGTATCTCCTAAGCCCTGTGTCTCAATACCTTTTCCATAACTTCTTAAGTCTAACCTATGAAAGCATTTCTCTGTAATGACATTCACTTGGCTCGCACTATCAAGCAATGCTCGACATGTTTGAAAATTACCATACCTATCGGTGACTTGAACTAGTGCGGTGGCCAATAAAGTTGAATCAGTTTGCTGGATTGTAGAGAAATTAAATGAGAAATAGCTTTTATTGTGGCTATATTCTCCAGAGGATTGATTTTCTTGAGTTGACTTAGTAGAAACATGCATATTATTAGTGGAATTATCACTAGTTTGAGATTGGACATTAGGTTTTTCAATTGAATTAAAACCCCAATGGAGTAAAGCATTATGTCGAGATTGACAAATTTGGGAATTAATATTGCTAGTGCATTTCCGAGTGACATGTAAAGAACTTAAACAGAGAATACATAACCTATTCTGTTTTGCTAAATTTTTGAATTAAAAATTGGACATTTTGGAAATAAGTGTTTATCGTGACATCCAAGAATGCACTTGACACGGTCACTATTGGACACAAAACTTTTTGCATTTTGTGGTTTTCATCTACCAGACCTTTCATTTTGACCTTTGGCAAATTTTGATTTTTGAGCATCAGACGACTCAGGATTAGAATAGGCAAATGAAGACAAAGCTTTGCATTGTTTATGTATATATTTAGTTAAATCCTCATAGGAAAGTATTTCTAAATGACTATGCTCAAATTACTTGGCTGTATGATTATCAAGTTTTGACAGAAGCAAGTTTAACATGACAAAGTTCCACTCCTTTACATTAAACTCCAAAATTGACAAGGCAGCTAAATTTTCCTCAAAGGTGTCTACTAAACGTCGTAGCGACAGATGATCATCAGATCCCACTTTAGGTGCATGAAAAACGTTTGTCCAATATTCAGACGCAAGCAGCCTTTTATTTTGATACCTGTCTTTCAAGGCCTGGTATGCAACTATATAATTGTTTTCAGTCATACGGACAGTTTTAAGCAAGTTAAGTGGCTCACCAATGCAATGCTTAATAAGGAATCCAAATTTTTGAATGATCGGCATGCCTGGGTCATTATGAATTAAACTATCATAAAGGTCAATAAATGTGGGCCAATCTTTATAATTTCCACTAAAAGGAGGCACATCCACTTCATAAACCTTTGGATTAGTGGTCATGTTAAACAAAGTTTGGTTTAAAGGAGCAGGACTTTGTGTATTCTGTGGAAAAAGATCCAAAAAAACAGCTTTTACCGAAAAATATTTTTCATCAAGATCACACCGTACTTTATCTTCTGACTTTAACAATGCATCAGTCATTTGTGTAGCAGAAATAATCAAATGATGATTGACTTCAAATAGAGTTTTTATGTCTTCAATCTCTTCAAATCTTATCAATCTTAAACAAGGACCGTTTAGTAGAATCGCTAAGGGCCTCTTGACAACAATCATAGATCTCAGTTAACCGATTTATAAAAAATGAACGGGTGGCCCGTAGCTAGGTCAATGTTTTTAACATATTTAGAGTTTAATAGATTGTGAAAAAAAAAATAATCAAAAATATTAGAACCAAAAATATATTTTGGCAATTTCAAGGTGCAAAATTAATCTGCTTATTTCAATAAATCACACTCAAAATGCAAAAAAAAACGTGTTGCATCTGCAGATAAAACGAGGATTCTATGCAAAAACAAAAAAAAATCAATAAAAAAAACTGGTTTTACCCAAAACACAAATGGCCTTAAGTGGAAATAGGTCCAGCAACAGAACAAAACAATAATTATTTTATTAATATTTCAAAAATTGGTTCAAAGATCCGGCTCGAAAGACCATAAAATATGATAAGAATTGAGCTAATCAATATTTAATTTTAATTATTAATAATTTTACCTAAAGTGGCGCAAAAGAAATCTGGATATCATTTAAAGCATAAAAAAATAAAAATACGCAACTGAATGAGACAGAAAAACCTGTTAATCCATTCTAGTGATACCCAGAGTGCGCACTCAGTCTTTAGGGCTCTTCTGGGGCTGAGCCTGTTGGCAGCGAGATGTTGCTTCTTCCAAGTTAAAAATCAAAAGAGGTCGATTTCTTGATCGGCAAAAGTGAGGTTAGGTCCAGTTGTCTACTTCTGTACAGTGGACCAGTCAAATTCAGTTGTTTTGCATTAATAAACGCGAGTGGCACATTTTAATATAATTCTTTTAAGCTACTTTGGTAGATTTAAACCCAGATCACAAATATAGTTTAAAACAAAAAAAAATGAAAATTAAACAATAGGCAAAGAGATACAAGATGTGAGTCATTACTTAACCTTTCAGAGCATATTGTCACAAATAAATTTAGACTGTCAAAATTTGATAACATTTCAAACAAACAAATTAAATGCTTTGCATAACTCTATTGTTACGTGCAAAATTCGCTTTACGACATTTACTAGAATTTTTCACTTCACAAATGTTTACTAGTTTATGCAGATCAGTTTAACTTAACGGCGCAAAAACAATCCAATGATAATATAAACATATCAATCGATTTCAATACGTCCTCTACCACTCATTATCTATCTCTGGTTTCTTTACTGTATTCTCCTGTTCACAGATTGCGCCGCGAATCATTGGGGATTAGGGTCACTGGATCCTAAAACCTGCGGCTGGGACCGCAGGTCTCAGGATCCAGTGACCCTATGGGGGATTGTTAATTTATCACCTAGGTGATCGAATTGAGAGCAGTGACAACTAGTCAAATGGCCAGTTTCTCAACTTCCACTTAAGTTCTAAGTGCTAGTTATGGTGTGTCTCTTTTTCACTTTTTAAAAATGTATTTGGCAGATTGTAGGGGAAATTAGGGACAAGGGCCCTATAAAGAAAAATCATGTCACGTCAAAGGAGATCCACAAAAAATCTCTAATAACTTTAATAAATTTATCCTGGAGGCAGCGCCTAAGTTAGTCGCCTCATTACCACATAATACAGCACACTTCATCCCAGGGACGTACATTTTACGTCGTTACGTTCCGGGACCAATTACGAACGTAATATATATGTTCGTACAAACGTGTAAGTAGTACGTACAAACATGTACATAAATACACGTATGTTATAAGAGCGAATGTAAAAACCTTTATAAAGTATATGTCACAATCTTAGCAGTTTCCTACGTATAGGTGTTGGTCTAGTGGTAGAGTATCTGGGTCTCAGCCGGGAGACTCAGGTCCAATTCTCGGTATCTCCAACACTTTTTTTTAAAAATTATCAGTGAAATATCCTTGCCTGACCCAAGCCCACGTACACGTTCGGTTTTGGTCCCGCGTAGGACCTAAATTGTATATACCTGAAATGTACGTACATAGGACGTATATAGTATGTTCTGTACCACATCCAAGGTACATAGTGGGGACATACAAAGCGTTGGAAAATGTACGTCCCCGATACGTACATAGTACGTCTTTGTGCGTACTAAGGACGTGACGTATGTCCCAGCAATTATCTACTACTTGAGAAATCAGCCACCTAAATCACTAGGTAAGTTGCCAAAACTGTATCACTAATTTACCTATTCCACAAATTTACCTTAACTCACCCTACTAGTTTTGCATTTTTGTTTTAGGAAAAAGTTTAAAAAGCAAATTCCTGTAAGGTCTCTTCCGGGAACACATAGAATATAAGAAAATGTCAAGAATAAATATAGTATTTGATTACCTATCCTATATTTCCATTATTTTATGGAATAAAAAATGTTTAAGCCTTACGTAAAATGTGTTTTGTCTAAAAGAGAGTTTTTTGTTTGACTATGTTTATAGAAAAAACAATTCAATAGCAAAAAGAAAATTAATGAAGCCTGGATAAGGTACTTCGTTGGTTGGTAATTATTTACTAGTATACTATAGTTACATGCAAGTAAAAACAGAGCAATAAATAATAACACCAACATAAGCTTTAATAATAATTATTACATAAATCAATCAAGATACAAACTTTTTTTTCTTCCTGAATTTGTTTGAACCTTTTTTGTCCAGTGAGGCAGCCTTTTGTGAAAAAAGGACACTGCTGTCCTATAAGTGTTGGCTCTTATGATGACTGATTATCCAGCAGTATTTCCCACTTTAGTCCATCAAAAATTAAAGAAAAACTAACACCCAACCTGAAAACCACCCATTTGGTCCACCCAACGCACAAAATGTATTTTTAAAAGTACATAATAGCTCAACTCACCCTTATTTCGCTATTTTCGCTCGTTCAAAAAGGCACTTTCACTGGAGCGCTCCTTCTCGTGTGCCGGCGTGCGTCGAATAGGCTGAGGTTAGACATCTGTCAAATAACCTCAGAAAAAACCCAGGTTGGTTGAGCACAACAAAACAATTGGTTAAGGAAAAAAAAAATTACCCTTGTTTACAATTTACAACAATTATGAACGTAAATGAACATCAAACATTTCCGCCCACTTAAAATTAGGTAAGAATTTTAGCCCCAAACAAAAAAAAATAATTCCCATGAAGATACTTAAACACCCAAAAAAAAAAAAAAAAATGTTTTGCAATTGTTGCAGCAAAGTTTTGACAATCGCACATTTCTAAAGATTGCCAAAAAAAAAAAAAAAATAGATGTATTCAAAATCACACACACAAACAAATTGTAGTCAGCCTGTAACTCTATAGTAAGGGTAGCGGGCAAATCTTCACCAACGGTCTGTCAAAAGTGCCCTTGGCTGTCTTAATTTTAACTATTCGTGGAACCCCATCAGGGCTAGGGTAAATTTTAATAATACGTGCCAGGGTCCAGCGCAGTGGTGGAGTATTCTCATCTTTTACCACGACTAAAGTGTCTAGTTGTGGAGGTTTTTCTGGAGTATTCCATTTTTCACGTGTTTGAAGTTGGTGGAGATATTCCATCTGCCATCTCTGCCAAAAGCTTTGATGTAGTTGTTGTACCAACTGCCAACGACTCAAACGTCCAACCTTGATGCCTGATAAATCTTCATCAGGGGGCGCCGTTAAAGGCTCGAGGGTCAAGAAATGTCCAGGTGTCAAACATGAAAGGTCGTTTGGGTCTGGACTAAGACTACACAATGGACGAGAGTTTAATATGGCTTCTATTTGAACTAATACAGTGTATAGTTCTTCAAAGGTCAAAATTTGATCGCCGACTAGACGAAGCAAATGCGACTTGGTCGACTTGACACCAGCCTCGTGCAGCCCGCCAAAATGCGGAGCTCCGGGGGGGTTGAAATTCCATTTTATTGCCAAGCATTCACTAGCCTTTCGACAATAAGAATCTAATAGGTTTCTAGACCCAATAAAATTGGTCCCCCGATCACTATAAAGCTCAGAACATCGACCACGACGAGCGACGAAGCGACGTAGTGCGGCCAAAAAAGCGTCTGCCGTCAGGTCCGACACTAATTCCAAATGTACGGCCTTGGTAGGCAAACACACAAAGACACATCCATACGCCTTTTGTGACCTTACACCTCTGGCTCTACTAAGAACAATATGGAAGGGCCCCATATAATCTACTGCACTATGAGCAAACGGTTTGACTTGGGAAATTCGAGCCTTAGGTAAGTTTCCCATATACGGAGAAAAAGGCACCGGATTAACACGGTAACATTTAATGCATCTTGACAACACACTATGAATCGCACGCTTTGCTGAGAGAATCCAAAATCTTTGCATCACTAGGTAATGCATCATTCTGGGTCCAGGATGACCATTTTCCTGATGAATTTGCTCTATTATTAAAATAGTTAATCTATGGTTTCTAGGCATCAACATAGGGTGTTTAGTCTCGTAAGACAAATCATCACTATGACGAAGCCGTCCGCCCACTCTGACGACACCGACACTATCAATAAACAGAGCTAATTTTCTCAACGGTTTGGAATATGACTCATTCCTTGTCAATTTTGATATATCAGCACCAAAACACTCCTGTTGCACGTGTCTCACAAGCACAACCAATCCCCTGTGTAACTCTTCAAAACACAAAGCCTTTGAGTCGAAGATGGCCTTTAAATGAAAGCGACAGAACGGTCGCAATAAATATGCAATAAGTCGTTGTATTTTGTGCAAAGAAGAAAAACGAGTCATCAGCTCGTCAAGTACATTGGGAAATATCTCTGTGACAAGAATTTTAATCTTTTGTTCAGCACAAATTTCAGCACTATCACAATCATTAAGTTCAGATGTAGGCCACAAATCTGAAGGCCAATGCAACCACGGTGGTCCATGAAACCACAACGAATGATTCACAAATTCATTAGGGAGTAAACCACGAGAGAGACAATCAGCGGGGTTGATTTTTCCCTCAACATGATTCCAGCAACTGGGAGCGAGTACTTCTTGGATTTGGGTAACTCGATTGGCGACAAATACCTTTAACTGAGATGGATGATCCTTTATCCACGCCAACGCAACTGTTGAATCGGACCATGCAAAGATACTGTCAATTTTGACGTCACGCAAATTATCTAGGACAAAATGCATAAGATTACTCAATAAATGAGCAGCACAAAGTTCGAGACGGGGCACTGATATTGTCTTAAGAGGAGCCACTTTACTTTTGGCACACACAAGATGCACTGACACATTTCCAGCAGAATTAATTTGCCTCAAAAATACCATACCCCCATAACCAAGCATAGACGCATCACAGAAACCGTGCAGGTCAGTCTGAACCACATCATCTATAGTTACACGTCTAGGTATAGATATCATTGATAAAATAGGCAACTGACTCACATAAGAAGTCCACTGGTCAACAATTTCTTTGTCCGGGACATCATCAAAGTTCAACTCTTGCAACCATAACTTTTGAATTAAGGATTTAGCCACAAAGACAACGGGCGAGAGAAATCCCAACGGATCATAAATCTTCGCTATCTGCGACAGAATATTCCTTTTAGTACAAGGCCTGTCTTCAGGCAGAACAGAGTAAGAAAATATATCATTTACTGGACTCCACTGGAGCCCGAGGACCTTTAACACCGAATCACTGTCATCAAAACTAATAGGTTGCAAATGACTTTCTGGCACATTGGCTAGCAACTCTGGGCAGTTGCTTGCCCACTTTCTAAGCTCGAAACCACCAAGTTTCAAAAGTTCAATTAGTTGACGCTGAATTTCCAAACCTTCACCTACACTATCACAAGATCCTACAGCATCATCAACATAAGTCTGATTACGTAATATACCAGCAGCCAATGGATAATTACCTCCATGATCCTCAGCCAGTTGTAATAGAGTGCGGATTGCCAAATATGGGCTACAACTAAGACCATAGGTCACTGTGTTGAGCACAAATTCTTGTACAGGATGGCTTTGATCAAACCTCCAAAATATAGTTTGAAAAGACACATCTTGCGGATCAATCAGAATATTACGGTACATTTGGCGAACATCTGTAGTAAAAACTACCCCCTTTACTCGAAAATTTAATAGAACAGAGACAATATTCACCTGAAGTTTCTGTCCAGTCAATAAAACATCATTAATGCTCTTCGAATTAGTAGTTTTGGCTGAACCATCAAACACTACGCGCAACTTATTAGTTTCACCACATTGTTTCCAAATTCCATGGTGTGGAATATAATATTTTCCAGAATTCATAGTCACAGCAGGGCTCATATGATTCTGGTCCAGGTAGTCCTGCATAAAATCAATATAGTCCTTATGAAACAAGGGATTTTTGAGAAGCCTAGCCTCAAGCAAATAAAACCTACGAAGGGCTTGATTTTTGGACTTACCCAACATAGCCTCCTCACAAAATGGCAACCTTACAATATAGCGCCCACTGGTATCACGTTTGTGATGTTTTTGAAAAATATTTTCACACAGTTGATCGTTCTTAGACAATGGAATGTCTGTTGGGACGGATTCCAACTGCCAAAACTTCTGCAAGGATTGTTCAAAATCTAATGATGTCAGAAAAGTTTGAATACTTTGCCGTTTAGAGGTCACATTATTACATACACCGCCCACTAACACATACCCAAAGATGGTATTCATAGCACAAGGACCTCCATTCTGTCCCTGTTTGAAGCCTGGAAGCAAAATGTGTGAAAACACATCAGCACCCAACAATAAATCAACTTCCCGCGGATTTCCATACTCAGGATCAGCAAGTGTTAACCCTGACAAGTACTTCCAAGTATCATGCACACTACTAGAAGGAGTCAAACCACATATTAATGGAACCACCACAGCCTTGACTTCAATTGGCAATAAAGAACCAGACTTGGGAGTTAAGCAAAGCAACATGTTACCCAATGATACAGAGGATGTCATATTATTTAACCCTATTATTGGGGTACTACTATTAACACGTGGCAAGCCCAAACGTTGAGCACAGGCTGCCGTTACAAATGAAGCCTCACTCGCTGAGTCTAGCAATGCTCGGCAAGTAATAAAGTTGCCATGCACATCACGCACACACACCTGCGCAGTAGCAAACAACACCACTTTGAAACTAGGAAAATCATTTTTACATATATTCACTTTAACAGATCTTCCACTATCAGAATTATCACCACTTTGTTGTTGGTTATTGCCCATATATTCACTTGCTGGGGGTGGAGCCCCATTTTGTGATCTCGGAAAATGTAAAAGAGACGAGTGCCTTCTTGAACAGATGCCACAACCCACTGTCACGGGACATTCAGAATAAGAGTGTGTCTTTGCCGCAAGACAATTGAAACACAGTCTCTCAGATTTAGCTAAGGCATGACGCTGTTGAGGTTCCATCTCCAAAAACTTCCCACATTTTTCTAGAGTGTGTGACCCAGCTGCCAAACAACAAGGACACTTCACCACTGTACTAGTACCTGTCATATAATTTTGTTGTCTTTGATGTGAACCACCCTTTTTTGACGTGTCATATTTCTTAGGAGGCATGCCCCCTTGTGCACCAATTCCACTAGTCACATTACTAGCTTTGGACAAAAGAGCGCTGTTTTCTAAAGCATGACAATTTGTTTCCAAAAATGCAATTAGACTCTTATAAGAAGGAATTTTGTCTTGACTATGTTCAATCTCAAATCGTGTTTTCAAAAAAGGATCTACCTTTTGCAATAAAAGATTTAATTTTGTAAAATCCCACAAATCAATATTCTTATAAGCATCTAAAGCTTCCAAATTTTGGTTAAAAGTAGAAATTAATCTTCTTAATTCATTAGCACTATGATTTTTTGCAGAGGGAGCATTTATAATAGCCAACCAATAGTCAGTCAAAAAAATTCTATCATTTTGGTACCTTTTTACCAAGGCATTGTATGCCACTAAATAATTTGTACCTTGGATAGGTATATTTTTAATTATTTCTGCTGCCTCTCCCTCTAACACAGACACCAGAAGCTGAAACTTCGCTATATCAGAATAATCCAATTCTTCATGGACCAAAGTCCGGAACATGTCAAAAAAGGTTGGCCATTTACGCCTGTCCCCATTAAAATTAGGTATATCTAACCTCGGTTTTGCCAACATTTTCTGGCGACCACACACAGACATATTTGAATCCCCTCTTGGTTCATGTTTTGACAACTCTGGCGGAGGAAATAATGTTTTACACATTTGATGAATGCTAAATCGCATTTGATCAAATTCATCCAACACGGCTTGCTCTCCATCGAATTTGTCGTCACTAATAAGGGACACAATATTTAAATGTAAATCTTCAAACTGAATTGCCAAATTGCTTACATTTTCCAACCGAGCTTCCAATTCCGGTTTTTTTGAGGGGTCGGTTTGAGCATCATGCGCCAAAGTATAAATAGTTTTCATTCTAATAAACACCGATTTTCGGCGACGCGACAGCGCCTTTATTTCCTCCGGCATCGTTCTGTTTTCAAAACACGCAAAAATTACGCCGAAAAATGTCAACAACACAAGAAAATAAATGAGGTTAATTCGAACCTTTTTTGAGGTTAGGATACTTTTGACAACTTGACAGACGTCACACACTGAAGTGAATATAGCCACACAACCTATAAAATTCGACCGACCAGAAAAGTCACATGCTAACCAAAATTCGTTTGGTCCACTTTACACACACGGCTATATTCATGTTGTTTTCCGAACGTCCTCGGTTTTTTTTCAACGGACAAAAAATTGCGAAAAAAAAACGATAGAAGTTTCACGAAAACAACACAGAATATGCCTGAAAAAAATTTAAAAAAAAATTAAATTAAAACAAATTGCTGCAAAAACTGAATGAATCAATCAAAATCACGAATTTCACTAAACCACAGTCGCTTTTTCAAAGATTTGACTCGCGAAGGACCATTTAATGAACCCACTTTAGTCCATCAAAAATTAAAGAAAAACTAACACCCAACCTGAAAACCACCCATTTGGTCCACCCAACGCACAAAATGTATTTTTAAAAGTACATAATAGCTCAACTCACCCTTATTTCGCTATTTTCGCTCGTTCAAAAAGGCACTTTCACTGGAGCGCTCCTTCTCGTGTGCCGGCGTGCGTCGAATAGGCTGAGGTTAGACATCTGTCAAATAACCTCAGAAAAAACCCAGGTTGGTTGAGCACAACAAAACAATTGGTTAAGGAAAAAAAAAAAATTACCCTTGTTTACAATTTACAACAATTATGAACGTAAATGAACATCAAACAGTTGTCATTAATTTTTTTGGACGGCAACTACTCGTGAGCTTTTTAAATTGTTGCAGGAATACACCTAAAAAAGAAAAAATATAATTCACAGGAAAAACTTAGGGACCTTTCTCCACTTGGTATTATCCAAGGATATGTATTGGGGCCATAAAACTCCAAACAAAATACCAGGGGGTTCGCAGATGTTTATTTTTGAGGACGGGCTCCCCAGTCTCCCTCATTCAAGAAAAAGTTACTTACTTAGGTGCTAAGGCTATATTTTTTGTTTTAAACTTTTAGATTTATATTTGATTATTGAATTTGTATTTCTGTGATTATTTTTTATATTATGTACAACCACCGGCCTTCATGGCCAATGTTTGTAATTTTGAATAAGTAAAGTCCAGCAAAAAATATCAGTCAGGTATATATTTTATCTCGAAACTTATTTGTGCCGGCCCCCCAAGGAGAATTTCGGCTATTAATATATTTAAAAAGGGTCATGCAACTTTTTTGCTATAACTTTAGCCCCCCCTCCTTAAGAGGAAAATAAAAAAAATACATGCAATAACAAATATAAAATACCTCATAGCAGCAAAGCTAGAGTGGTGTTACATTTTTTGGTGGAAAGGACATTATTTTTCATGATAAATGCAAACATACTAAAAATTTATAAAAAAAAAAAACAAATTAATGTATCAGTTTCTTGCTGTGTATTAGCAATTTAGCAATTTTAAACTGTTTGGTTTGTATAATTACATTTATTTCCTATAATTACTTAATTTGCAGTGCCTGTATGGAAACATTTACTCGTCAAATATCAGTCTGACACTAGATATACCAAAAAAAAAACTACTAAAATTAAATGGGTATGCATGCTTTTAAAAAAAAATGTTTTTCTTGTATTTATTATATTTTTTTCTAAGTATGTTTTCCTAAACCAGAAAATTCAAATTGTTCAGCATTTTTTTGTGCACCTAAACTATTAATGTAAAAGTAAATGAAATGTCCTTCTAGTTGCACTTTGTTGCCAAAAAATAAGTTTGCTGAGCACAAAATATGTTTAAGTGAACCCACAACATTTAAAGCACCACATTTAAAGCAGGCAACCGAGGGGGATTTCACTTTTTTTTGTAGATTTCGCATGTTTTTAGAAAATGTGAAACAAAGGAAAAAAATAAGGATTTTGATGAAAACTAAGAGAAAAAACAGAAAAATATTTAAAATAATGTAAAAAAAAATCAAATTAATGTGCACCAAAATGTACATATATACCTGCCAGTGAAATTACCCTTGTAGCCAGGCAACTTTACACTCATTTTCTTCACCAATTTTTAAATTTTTTGCAAAAATAAAATAATTTTGGGGGTATTGGCATTGCCTACCTATTTTATACACGCCAACTTACCACCATTTCTAAAAATAATGTTATTGTTCCTGTCACCATGAACAGCAACATCGAGTTTGTAACGGTGACACAAAAGACCTTGTATTTAGGCACATCACATATTTATGAATTAGGTACTCTAGTTGGTAGTCGATGGGATTAACACATTAAAACTTAAGGTAATGGGGCTTTAAAGGTCCAGTCATGGTTCCATAAAGTACCTAAGAAGTAAGATATAAAAATTATTAATTTCTTACTATAAGCTAAGCTGTGAACTATTAACAAATGCATGTATAGTATGTAGTTTATTTTTCTTTGCATCTTACTTCTTCTGCTTAATTTACGGAACAATGAATCCAGCTTTAAGGTCAATTTATGCTCGTATCTTAGATCAACAAGCAGTACAAAGTTTGCAGGTTGTTTAATTACCCTGTAAAAAATCCGCAAAGAATGTCTTAGCTTGATCTAAGTTGCGAGCATAAACTGACCCTTACACTTACTTGTGAAAAGAAATGTTGACGTCCTCCGTCAGCCTCCTTATCGATTTACAATTTTTCAGTGCACAAGTCATATTCTACAAATACACACACACTACTTAAGGGTTCTAAAAAGTAGCTTTACACCAAAGGAAAAATTATTAAATAAAACACAAAAACCAGGCCGACGAACTCCAAAACAAAACGACAAAACTAAGGGTATGAAGAATGTCAGGCAGACACACTGACATTGGTTAGTTGCAAATACAGTGAGTCGACCAATTCGATCTTTGCATGGCATACATTTTTTTTCCTGGTAAGGGGTGTTACTTAGTTATATATGCTGGATCTCTCTTAGCCGAATACATTTAGGAAAGGAGAACACTAGAAACTATGCCTAGGGTAAGCTCACAAAAAAAAGACGTGGGTGGTATATTTTGATGGTGGCGGCATAGGCATATAACTAATATTGATAGGTAACCAGTATAGTCCATGTTTTTACATTTCCGCATGTTTTAGCTTTAGAGGAAAATAATACTCAATTTGTTTTTTATTAGAGGAAGAGGATTAGAAAGCTTATTAATACAATCTAGAGGGTTTTTGAAATTAGGTGTCCATTATTTGGAAAATTACAAATATTTCCAATTTAGTTTTATAGGTCTCTATAAAGGGTAGGTATTTCTGACTGTTTCTGACGTAATATGGGCGCGCCAATTTTGAAACACCACAAAAGCTAAAACAGTTTTTTTCAAAAAATAAACAAAATTTAAAAAAAGTGCCAAGATTTGATGGAAAAACATAGTCCAATAAACAATTTAGGAAAATTTCAGGCCATTTGGAAGTCCCGTTTCAGAAACATGCGGAAAAAGAATTGCCTAATAAACGGACCCAACAGCGTTGCCGGTTTAACTATGTAATTGGGCCGTTAACTCTAGTAATAATATTCTAGCATGAAAACCATAGGTATTTAGTAATGTCGTCAATATAATCTGTCTGCTGTTACATTTACTTACTTATTTTGACCTTTTTACTGGCACATTGCAGATTTTTCTTGGTGCTACATCTTGCATTAATTTTCCCGGGGTTGAACAAGGGTGGCACTGACTTGTATTAATTGTCTTAATCATTATTATTGGGTAAATAATTAAAATAACACCACTTATTTATTTCTGTCACGACGTCAAATATTGTCAAATAGAGCACTGCTAATTTTAATAATACCTTTATTTATTTACTTTTCTTATCTCTTTTTATTTATTAAATATAATAACAACAAATTCTTTAATTTTCCAAATAATTTCAAGTGTTAGTTACACCTATTTATTAAACATCGTCTGGGAAATAATAAGTAAATGTAATTTTTTAGATTATTTTTATTATATTTGCAGTAGTGTTCTTGTTTAGCGCTAACTACGGACGATTGGTACACTTTATGGGCTAAATATAAAATTGTGATTTATATATTAATTTTGTAGTTGGTGTATTTTGTACTTCGCGTCGACAGGTTAAGGGTGGACGAAAACATGGGTCAATTTGCCGGGTTCGCAATGTTCCCAACATTGATATTGCTCGATCACAGTGATCTCAACATTCTAGTGAAAAACAGAAAAGTAACCAGCATGATTATGTCTTCCTGGGAAGAGGTTATGACTGTTTTGTTGTAATTTGTTGAAGATTTCATTAATTGAAGCGTATTGCAATTGTCCATGCTTTGTATATTCGTAGTTTATGAACTTACGCACTATGGGCGTATTTGGGTCATGTTGGCACGATTGATTTTTCATCGAATTCCGTCGAATGTTTATCCCACTCTAAATGCGATGTTGTCAGCTTCACTATTTTTTCAATCGGTTTGAAGATTTGTAATAATTCTCTAACCATAATTCTCAATAATGGCGCGTAAGCGAGGGTGTAATGAGACTCGCTTACAAAAAATCCCAATTTTGACTTCTCTACCCGATTTTGACAATTCTCTTGATTTTGATATTTTCCTTCTTGTACTGTTGGATAGGAGTGACCTTATCGGCTTTTCAGGATTTTAGGTTGTCCACTTGGCAACGTTGGAGAAAGCGATTCGGTTGTTTTGATTTTTTATAAATAAGATTTTTGAATCATAATGATGGAAAATTAGTTGAGGAAAGGGAAATTTGCTAGTGATGTATTTCCTGTGGAGAAAGCGAAGTTTCCTCGGAGAGGGGGTTGGTTCCCTTCCTCAGTTCCATCGAGGGTTCCGTGTGGTGAGAGGCTAGCGAGGTTTTTCAATTTTTAAAAAACTCAAAAGGGGTTTTTTACCCCATGTTGATGGGGGATTAATCCAGTAAACCTTTAAGCAAAGACTCGAGTAGTTTTGGTATCTTTTGACGTATTTTGTAACAGAGTTTTGCTCGACCAAGTGTCGGATTATTATTTCTAACCTCCACCACCACACGTGTTCGCTTTTCCTTAGCCCTTTTTCCAACACCCACGGGCTGGAACCCTCGATAACTTTGGCAGTGCAGTGGGTACATTAAGTTGATAAGTTTATTTCGATTTTGTAAAATCCTGATCTTTCCACTCTCAAGTTTTGTATTTTTTTTTGGAAGTGGTATTTTTTGACCATTTATTGTGGGCTTGGTTTTTATGATTCCGTTCTCCTTTTCAAGGAATCAGTGACCATGGGCTGCCGTAGCAGGATGGACTGCTAAGCAGGTCGTAGGTGGCCGCAGGCCGCCATCCATCCTCTATCCACCATGTGTCGCTGGAGGAGAGCGCATGAAAACCCTTGTATAAGGTAGGATGTTTTTTTGGTTTATTTGATATTTTATTTTCAGTCTTTACCTGCCTGTTGTCCACATAAATTAGTAATTTGTGGTTAATTGTGTTTACTGAAATACTAAAGGTTGTGTCCTTTTGTTCCAGGGTTTTTATGCTGTATGAGTTTTGTTGATGGGCCAGGTACGAGTAATTGGGAGTATGGTGTTTTCATCTTTCCAATGACATTGGTGTTGCTGTTGCTGGGAATGTCTAGTTTCATCAGTTTTTGATATGGTGTACCAAGATCGTCGCCAAGGAGTTACCGGTTTGGTTAGCTTAAAAATATATACCTATTTTAACAATTGAGAAGTTATCTTGACCAGCTGGTAATTTGGTAATGGTCACTGCGAGTGTCTTACTGCTAGGCAACGGTCAAGTAACTCCTCAATTTATTTTGTTTTCATTCTTTTTATCAATTCTTTTAAAAATTCAACCTGTCAAAAGTCATTTTTTTTGTTGTGGTGGGGACTGGCCAGTTAGTCGGGGGGAAATCGGGCACAGATAGTGTGGTTCAAGGCTGGCTCGTTGCTAAGGCTGCACTATCCTGTGACTGGTGGACCGGGCTACACTGGTCAGTACCGTGATCCACAAATAGTTTAGTGGACCGTTTTGACATTAAGGTCAAGGGTGACATTCGGGAGGTCTCTGACTGTCGGGCCAATGTTTGACATTAAAGGCTGGCTCTTTGCAAAAGATGGTTTACTGAGGACTGGCAGTCGGACCCTTGCATTGGTTTTTTTTGAGTTTAGTGGGTACTTTTGACAAGGTTGGTTAAACAGTTTTTTTAATTTCTGTTCAACATGATTGTTGACATATTTGATTAACATAAATAATTATTGCATTTATTGGCGGAATTTTGTCGGATGACATAGTCACTGTTTTTAGTTTGCGGTTTATATGTCTAGCGGTTATATTTTTATGTGTCCATGTAAACGAAGTATGAGCTCATAAATCGGTAAAGCGCCTTTTTGACTCTTATAGAATCCATTATTAGAACCTATTATTTAATATTTAAATTTTGAGGTTAGTTATAATAACCATTATCCGTTTCTTATTTTTTTTACTAAGAAATAATTTTTGAACTTAATTAGTTGCTTACGTATGGTTATTTTGTTTTATAAAACTGATGGGATGGTGGATTAGAATAAAGCAGCCTGTACTGAAAAATTTTGTTCATCTTCCTTCGCCCAACCCTAGCTGTCAGTTTTTTTTTATTAAGAGAAGTAGTACAATAACCCCATGTCTTCAAAGTAGAATAAATAAGGTACTTAGCAGAAAGACAAGTAAGTCAATTCTTGAGATTGGAGTTTAGTCATTTTACAGGTTACAAGGTTTGGTAAGCATTAAAAGAAACAGGTAGTCAGTTCGTAGTTAATGTTGATTTGTTCTTTTGGTGACTTAATAGTTTCATCGATTCTTAACATTTTTGATAACATCAGTCCTCGTGCGGTGTCTTTAAATACGTGGCGCTCAAACATTTAATACATCCTTCCTTAATGAACCTACGACCTAGCGACTGTTAACCTCAAAGAGCTGGCGGCAGGCACTTGACGCGAAACTTTACTTTAAAATAATGTTAAGATGTAAAACCTGTCATTCATGGCTGATTTTTATGAAGGTCCATTTCTTAAAGCTCACTAAAACGATCTTAACGTTACATTTTTGGCGCCCAACGCTTTTTCCTCTTGAAGGAAGGGTGGGGGTAATTTTTGAAAAGTGTCAAAATACCACCACAATTTAATTACAAAGAGTGTTCCATGGGCTGGTTCATAGATCGAAAGAAAAAAGAAATAATTCACTATTTTGTGTCATTTCATTAAACATATTTTTTTTTAACTGAACACCATTTTAGCTTATTTTCAAAAATTAAAAGGTTTTTTTTCTTTAGACTAATTTTCTAGGTACACACAATTAAAAATAAGTCCTGTAAATTATTATTGGTTCTGTCATTTTCCTGAATTTTGATGGAAGTAGTTTTGGAATTTTAAATTTTGACAACTTGCTTGAATGTTGTTTTTGGGAGTTTTTAGAAACTTTTAAAATTCTATTTTGGGTTTTCAGGTGGGTCTTTGCAAAAAATTTTAAAATTTATTCTTCTTTCAATGGATGGTAATTTTTTAAAAAGAACAGGATCAAATTTCCTCAAGTGGGTCTAGATTTGCATTTTTTCTTAATTTATTTTTTTTGGAGGTCTTTGCAAAAAAAATCATCAATTTTTTTTTTGTTTTTTTTTCTGTATTGAGAAATTTTTTTTTTTAACATTCTTCAATTGGGTCTTTACAAAATTTTTCTAATTCAATTTTTTTTTTAAAGGGGTCCTTGCAGAATTTTTTTTTTTATTTTATTTTTGTTTTTTTTTCTTGTTGAGACTTAAAAGTTTCACATGATTTTTCGGGGCCATGCCAAGAAATTAAATTTCAATAACAATTTTTTTTTTGGGGGGTCTTTGCAAAATTTTTGGATCTTGAAACAGTTTTTTTCTTGGGGTCGTCTCGTTGGAGTGTTGCGATAGTTCTTGACTCTCAGATGTTGTCAATTTTTAATTGTGTTTTCAGTCTTTGCCATATTCTTATTTTTGTTGACACCGTGTTTTGACATTTTTTTTTTGTACTTTTATTGACCAGCCTGGAGCTTCTCTTATTTTATTCTGCCTTGGGAGAGAGATGGGGTGTATTGTTTTGGGACAAAAAAAAATATTTTTTTTTGTCATTAGAAAAAAAAACTATAATTTTTTTTTGTTATGTATTGTATTACTTATGGATCTCGGTTGCGTTATACCATAGGTGAAGTGTCCAAGCATTATTTATCTAAATAAATTTTAGCAGATCTTTCAGTTCCTTAGCAGCGAGGATTGGTTGGTGAAAAATTGATCACTTTTTACTGACCACATTGTATAATACTAATGCCAGGATAGTCATGAACATTAATAAAATTCGGCTAACTAATTTGTTTTGGTTTTAATAGGGGTTTAATTTTTTTTGTATTTAATTTTTTTTTATGGGAAAATCTGACGTACCGACGGACTGACTTTACGGATTTTATTTACTTACTTGTTTCTGGTCCTGCTTGGGAGATTTGTTACTTGGAATCTTTTACTCTGTGGAAAAATTTAAATAGATGGTGCAATTTTGAAAAGTTTGAATTTGGAAATGTTTAACAGTGCATGATTTTTTTTTGTTGATTAATTTTTTTTTCCTGTATAGGGGAATGTTTTTGATTGGAAAAGTTGGCATGTGATTGGAAAGATTTCACTTAGGATCGACACTAAGGGGTCTTTATTTTGTGGCGGAATATGCTAATTTCCTGCTGGAATATGCTGGGATTTTGTTGTTTATATTTGGTCTAAATGGAATAGCACACTGGTAATTATTTTTAATGAAATCCAGGGAGGGATTTTATACCCTTTTTTTAAAGGGATTAATTAAGAACCAGTTTTGCGGGTTGCCGATATTGAGTTTTTGATAGTATTGGTTTTTGGAGATCGGACTCGTGTACCAATTTTATTTGGGATTAAGTGCTGACCATTGGAGTTGATTTTTGTGGATTGGAAATTCGGGGAGAAATAGACAAAATATAAACAAATTTGTGTAATCCACCTATACAGAGGGAAATTAAGTTGATTTTTTTTTGAGTACTACCTTGTTTTGACAGCTAGGGGAATGAAGGTGAACACCATGACATTGCTTGTATTTGGTGAAAAATTTAAATAACGGTAACACGGCGGGTCATATGGAGGTGTACAAAACTTATGGTCGCCTCGCTGAAAAATACTTCTGGCCTAAGATGCGCCAGGATGTCGCTGCGTACGTTAGACGTTGTAATACTTGTGCTGCGCATAAGGTAGATCCTCGTGGAGTTCGTGATCAGATGATTCCTAATGAAAAGGCTAGTAGGCCTTGGGAAATCATTAATATAGATTTGGTCGGTCCTCTACCAAGAATCTACAAGTCTCACACTGCTCTTTTGGTTGTTTATGATGATCTCAGCAAGTTCACTTTAGTTTTTCCGCTCCGTTCGATGTCGATGAAGCTTGTTGTTAATAGGATTGAGGAGCAAGTTTTCATGATTTTTGACGTTCCTCGTAAGATTGTCTTAGACAATGGGAAACAGTTTACCGGTGGAGAATTTAGGAAACTTGCTGAAAGTTATCAATGTAAGTTGCGTTTTGATGCTTTTTATCACCCAAGGGCAAACCCTACCGAAAGGCAGAACCGTCAGGTAAAGACTATGCTAAGGATGTACGTGAGGGACAATCAGCGTACTTGGGATCAAGAGGTGCATAAATTGGCTTGTGCTGTGCGGACTTCGTTACAGGAGACTACAAGGGTCACTCCGTATTTTATGAATTTTGGTAGGAACATGTGTTTGTCAGGAGATGACTATCGTAACGAAGATCTTATTGGTGTTGAAGATGGAACACAGACCGCCGATCAGACACGTAATGTAGCTTTTCGGCATATGTTTGCACAAGCTAAAAAGCGCCTCGAAGAAGCTGGACGGAGAAGTGTGGCCAAATATAATTTAAGACGGCGTTCTGAGGAATATCAGGTTGGTGAAAAAGTTTGGAAGAAGAATTATGGGCAGTCAGATGCTGCCAAGTACTTTACTCATAAGTTGGCACCTCCTTTTGTGGGACCTTACTTTATTCATCAAAAGGTATCTCCTTGGACGTTTGTTTTGCGAGATTCAGGTGGGATCGTTCTTCCAGGGACTTGGCACGCTAAGGACCTGAAGGCTACCGACGGCGACTAGTTATGTTTAACCCTACGGGTTAACCATCTTGTAGCAGGGGAGGGATTTTTTTACGTGCAAAATTCGCTTTACGACATTTACTAGAATTTTTCACTTCACAAATGTTTACTAGTTTACGCAGATCAGTTTAACTTAACTCTAGTAATAATATTCTAGCATGAAAACCATAGGTATTTAGTAATGTCGTCAATAGAATCTTTCTGCTGTTACATTTACTTACTTATTTTGACCTTTTTACTGGCACATTGCAGATTTTTCTTAGTGCTACATCTTGCATCAATTTTCCCGGGGTTGAACAAGATTGGCACTGACTTGTATTAATTTTCTTAATCATTATTATTGGGTAAATAATTAAAATAACACCACTTATTTATTTCTGTCACGACGTCAAATATTGTGAGGTTATAATTCGATAAACAAAAGTACGGAAACTTTTACCCTTAAGCGCCAGCGTGCGCGCACCTTTTCAGTAGAGCACTGCTAATTTTAATAATACGTTTATTTATTTACTTTTCTTATCTCTTTTTATTTATTAAAAATAATAACAACAAATTCTTTAATTTTCCAAATAATTTCAAGTGTTAGTTACACCTATTTATTAAACATCGTCTGGGAAAAAATAAGTAAATGTAATTTTTTAGATTATTTTTATTATATTTGCAGTAGTGTTCTTGTTTAGCGCTTACTACGGACGATTGGTACACTTTATGGGCTAAATATAAAATTGTGATTTATATATTAATTTTGTAGTTGGTGTATTTTGTACTTCGCGTCGACAGGTTAAGGGTGGACGAAAACATGGGTCAATTTGCCGGGTTCGCAATGTTCCCAACATTGATATTGCTCGATCACAGTGTTCTCAACATTCTAGTGAAAAACAGAAAAGTAACCAGCATGATTATGTCTTCCTGGGAAGCGGTTATGACTGTTTCGTTGTAATTTGTTGAAGATTTCATTAATTGAAGCGTATTGCAATTGTCCATGCTTTGTATATTCGTAGTTTATGAACTTACGCACTATGGGCGTATTTTGGTCATGTTGGCACGATTGATTTTTCATCGAATTCCGTCGAATGTTTATCCCACTCTAAATGTGATGTTGTCAGCTTCACTATTTTTTCAATCGGTTCGAAGATTTGTAATAATTCTCTAACCATAATTCTCAATAATGACGCGTAAGCGAGGGTGTAATGAGACTCGCTTACAAAAAATCCCAATTTTGACTTCTCTACCCGATTTTGACAATTCTCTTGATTTTGACATTTTCCTTCTTGTACTGTTGGATAGGAGTGACCTTATTGGCTTTTCAGAATTTTAGGTTGTCCACTTGGCAACGTTGAAGAAAGCGAATCGGTTGTTTTGATTTTTTATAAATAAGATTTTTGAATCCTAATGATGGAAAATTAGTTGAGGAAAGGGAAATTAGCTAGTGATGTATTTCCGGTGGAGAAAGCGAAGTTTCCTCGGAGAGGGGGTTGGTTCCCTTCCTCAGTTCCATCAAGGGTTCCGTGTGGTGAGAGGTTAGCGAGGTTTTTCAATTTTTAAAAAATCCAGAAGGGGTTTTTTACCCCGTGTTGATGGGGGATTAATCCAGTAAACCTTTTTGACGTATTTTGTAGCAGAGTTTTGCTCGACCAAGTGTCGGATTATTATTTCTAACCTCCACCACCACACGTGTTCGTTTTTCCTTTGCCCTTTTTCCAACACCCACGGGCTAGAACCCTCGATAACTCCGGCAGTGCAGTGGGTCCATTAAGTTGGTAAGTTTATTTCGATTTTGTAAAATCCTGATCTTTCAACTCTCAAGTTTTGTATTTTTTTTTGGAAGTGGTATTTTTTTGACCATTTATTGTGGGCTTGGATTTTATGCTTCCGTTCTCCTTTTCAAGGAATCACTGACCATGGGCTGCCGTAGCAGGATGGGCTGCTAAGCAGGACGTAGGTGGCCGCAGGCCGCCATCCACCCTCTATCCACCATGTGTCGCTGGAGGAGAGCGCATGAAAACCCTTGTATAAGGTAGGATGTTTTTTTGGTTTATTTGGTATTTTATTTTCAGTCTTTACCTGCCTGTTGTCCACATAAATGTGTAATTTAAGGTTAATTGTGTTTACTGAAATACTAAAGGTTGTGTCCTTTTGTTCCAGGGTTTTTATGCTGTATGAGTTTTGTTGATGGGCCAGGTACGAGTAATTGGGAGTATGGTGTTTTCATCCTTCCAATGACATTGGTGTTGCTGTTGCTGGGAATGTCTAGTTTCATCAGTTTTTGATATGGTGCACCAAGATCGTCGCCAAGGAGTTAACGGTTTGGTTAGCTTAAAAATATATACCTATTTTAACAATTGAGAAGTTATCTTGACCAGCTGGCACTTTGGTTTATTTTGTATTAAATTTGGTATATTTGGTAATGGTCACTGCGAGTGTCCTACTGCTAGGCAACGGTCAAGTAACTCCTCAATTTATTTTGTTTTCATTCTTGTTATCAATTCTTTTAAAAATTCAACCTGTCAAAAGTCATTTTTTTTTGTTGTGGTGGGGACTGGCCAGTTGGTCGGGGGGAAATCGGGCACAGATAGTGTGGCTCAAGGCTGACTCGTTGCTAAGGCTGCACTATCCTGTGACTGGTGGACTGGGCTACACTGGTCAGTACCGTGATCCACAAATAGTTTAGTGGACCGTTTTGACATTAATGTCAAGGGTGTCATTCGGGAGGTCTCTAACTGTCGGGCCAATGTTTGACATTAAAGGCTGGCTCTTTGCAAAAGATAGTTTACTGAGGACTGGCAGTCGGACCCTCTCTGGGTCATCCCTTGCATTGGTTTTTTTTGAGTTTAGTGGGTACTTTTGACAAGGTTGGTTAAACAGTTTTTTTTAATTTCTGTTCAACATGATTTTTGACATATTTGATTAACATAAATAATTATTGCATTTATTGGCGGAATTTTGTCGGATGACATAGTCACTGTTTTTAGTTTGCGGTTTATATGTCTAGCGGTTATATTTTTATATGTGTCCATGTAAACGAAGTATTCTTATAGAATTTATTATTAGAACCTATTATTTAATATTTAAATTTTGAGGTTAGTTATAATAACCATTATTTGTTTCTTATTTTTTTTATTAAGAAATAATTTTTGAACTTAATTAGTTGCTTATGTATGGTTATTTTGTTTTATAAAACTGATGGGATGGGGGGAAAACAACTGGATTAGAATAAAGCAGCCTGTACTGAAAAATTGTGTTCATCTTCCTTCGCCCAACCCTAGCTGTCCAAAGACATTTTATTTTAAATACCTAGTTAGAAGTTTTATTGAGCTATTTTGTCAGTTTTTTTATTAAGAGAAGTAGTACAATAACCCCATGTCTTCAAAGTAGAATAAATAAGGTACTTAGCAGAAAGAAAAGGAAGTCAATTCTTGAGATTGGAGTTTAGTCATTTTACAGGTTACAAGGTTTGGTAAGCATTAAAAGAAACAGGTAGTCAGTTCGTATTTAATGTTGATTTGTTCTTTTGGTGACTTAATAGTTTCATCGATTCTTAACATTTTTGATAACATCAGTCCTCGTGCGGTGTCTTTAAATACGTGGCGCTCAAACATTTAATACATCCTTCCTTAATGAACCTACGACCTAGCGACTGTTAACCTCAAAAAGCTGGCGGCAGGCACTTGACGCGAAACTTTACTTTAAAATCATGTTAAGATGTAAAACCTGTCATTCATGGCTGATTTTTATGAAGGTCCATTTCTCAAAGCTCACTAAACCGATCTTAACGTCACAGTATTATTTCAAGTAATGATCTCATGCAAATGATCGATTATCTAAATACTATCTATAAAGAAGAACAAATACCAAATTTTAACGATATCTTAACCTATTATCAATTTTTGGGAACGCAAGTGAAATTTTTGAATTCAAAGTTAATTTTTGCAAAATATGTCCCTATTATCGAACCAGAAATCTTTACCTTTTATCATTTTATTCGTACTATCCAAAATAACCAAATATTTATCCCTCGCTAAAATATTAACAATATCTATAAATTAAGTGATATGGCCAGGCAATTAAAGCCAATAATTACTATTGATGGCTTATCGATGCCCTCAAAATTAACCACATACATTATCTCATTAATAATAATGATCATGATCGTTATATTAATCGCTTATTGGAAAAGAAAAGAAGTTCATTAAAAATACAACTTCAAGCAACTCCAAAACTTCAGAAAGTCAAAATTAGGTTTTGAATAGAAGCTCCACAGAAGAAATAGGAGTAGGACACTCCGTCGAAAATAACTCCATAATTTTTTTTAAAATAACTCCGTCATTTTCGAACTTTAGGAGGGAGGAGTTATATAAGCAAAAATCTCACAAAGAAGACCATGTAAGCAGGTGCGGTTCCAAGAAGATGCAGCAACAACAGTTTTCCAGGGATCTTAATTTTAAGGCATTATTTTTATTTGTTTTGTTTGTATCTAAAATTCATTCCCATTTTTGATCTTGTACGAGCAGCAGCTCAGCTTTTCGAAAATAAATCTTTTTAAAAAAGCAATCCGGGACTTTCAAAATATAACTATAGAGAACAAATGATTCCTACTTTACAAACATTAATTCAAAATGTAAAAAAAAAGATGATACAGGAATACAGTGTCGCCGTGAGACACTGAGAAAATGTATTTTAAAAAACGTCTTTAAAATAAAAAAAATTAATAAACGGCAAGTGATTATGGAATCGGCCCGTTTAAAAAAATGGAGGATGAAATATTTCATTGCAATACACGAGTATAGAGAAAGTAATAGGGATATTGTTTATCTCGATGAAACTTGGTTTGACACCCATGAAGTTCCAGATAAAGGTTGGGTAGATTCGTCTGGTCACTGCACAACTAAAGCTCCATCAAATAAAGGAAAGCGTATCACAATAATTCATGCTGGAACAAAAAATGGGTTTATACCAAATGCGTTGGGCTTATCAGCCAAAAATATAAAGGATTCCGATATACTCATATACACATATTCAATATATACTTGATTAGTGAGCAGGGGCTTTTCTGTTGTGCTACGAAAAGTACCAAAAAACATGTCTAAATAATGTTTTAAATAGTGAAAGTACACTCAAAAGAAAGGTTACGATACAAGCAACTCCTGTAAGTAAAAAAACTAACAAGCGTTTTATACAAACTAAGATAATTGCAAATTTGTTGAAATACGATATCTATCTTGTTGAACCGAGCAAAAAAGCATAGACAATTTACTAACAAACTAAACATAAAGTAAAAACTAGTTATGGGAGTCGACATTAGCAAAGAACAACAACTTTTAGAAATAAAAAAAGTGATTCAGTTTTTTACAACAAGATTAGACATATCAATCGAAGCATTAGATAAAGACCTCAAAAAAGACGGATACCAAACAACAGAAAAGGTGAAAAAACTAGAGGAAGAAAAAGTAAAATTAAAAATAAATATTGAATATTTAGAAAGGACTCTACGTAGAAAATAACGTAGTCTTATTTGGACTAAAATCCGATCCTAAAGGCATTGAGCTAGCCTCATGGGCAGTAGCAAAAATACACTCAATTATGGGAGTAGGATTCAAACTTGAACAAATTGCGCATATATACTTTAAAGGCTCGACAAAACATCCAAATAAACCACTTGTAATTGAACTTGCCAATACATTTATGAGAGATATTCTGCTATAAAACAGACACAAATTAAAATCAACTGGTATAACAATACAAGCTGATCTCTCCATCGAAGATCAAAAGATCAACAAGATACTTATTGCAAACTTAAAGGAAGCGAGAAAGCAGAACCTTAGGGCTTTCATTAAAAATCAAAAATTGTACGTTGGCGAAGACATATACTCGTATAATCAATTGATAGATAAGGAAATATTCTTGTCGGGACCACCAGAGGATAACGAGTTGCCTTCTCCATCTACCCCAACTAAAGTATCTACGAGCGCCCCAGGAACTCCAGTCATAAAATCCAACAGTCCGCTTGACGTCAACATCATCACACACAACGTGGTACCAACCTCTGCGCAGGAATCGAAACCATCAGTGTTTGTATTTCCAACAAGTGAGTCAACAGAGAGGGTCACGGTTGAACCGCCAAAACCTACTGTCGATACAAGAATTGGAAAAGTTATTAATAACTTAATCAAAGTTGTACTTCAGGCAAACACCCGCACCAAAAGTGAAAGTTCTGAAAAAATAAGAAGTTTATCTAGACTTCAAAAAAGATAAGCTCGCAAGAAACATCTTTTAAAATATTATTTTTATTTTATTTAAATTTTATCTTGTAGGTCTTATGTAATGCCCTTTTTAGTAGTGGTATCTTTCAAACAAACCTTGGCATCTTCTTGTAACAAAGTGTATTTTATATAGAATCAAAAATGGATTTAGTAGAATTAGGAAACGAAATTGAACATGATTTAAGCTTAAAAACAACTACTTATTCAAATATATGCAAATTTAACCAATTTGTAAAAAATTCTCGGGCTTTCATATTTTAACACAAAATATCAAAATTCTGTTTTCCGTAAAGGAAACTATTAAAAAATACCAAACAACTTAAACAAGCAGAGTCACCTATTCTAATTCTAATTCGACTAAAACAATTCATTTAAGTTCTTTTTTCTTTTGGACCTTTTTACTTATAAAATAAATCTTAAAAAATTATCTAGTAGGTATAATAGCTATTAAGCATAAATAACATATTTATATTGCGCTAAGAGTATATATTGAAGAAAGTGGGAAAAGCTACGCGCTGGCAGAAACACTGGCTTAGTAGCAATCCCTTCCTACTTTGTTCATATTTCTTAAATTTTTATTTTATTTTATTTTTAATTTATTTACTTATTTAATCAAATTTTATTTAGTTAATCAGATTTTACATTAGCTGTGATTATTTTTTTAGTTTGGATTTTGAATAAAATATTCATTCATACTGACTACCATGACGATACCACAGCAGAACAACACCGTTCTCAACTAAAAAGCCAGTTAACGCCTACCGCCTCAGTGCCCTTTAGCCTACGGTGCCTGCCATTTTTATAACTAAATTGACAAGTAAAACATGGACTTTCTTTTTGGTGTTTGGAGTCAATATGGCACCGATCATGCAGATTTCGCTTCTGACTGAGTAGACTGTTGATTTTTGCGCTCCCGTAAATTCGTTAAAAAATAAACAAAAGTGCACCAAAGTACATCTTTTTCAAGTCAGTCAAGTGTGCTGTTGAATAATCTTTCGGTTTCAGTTTAGTGTATCCCCAAAAAGCCTCTATTATGTCGAAAAACCCTACAATTAAAGAGGTTAGTGCACGTGTTAAACAGCTAGCAGCTAATTTCCAGGCAGGCCTTGACAGTTTTTAACCTTCAAAAACTACTACAACAACAACAACTGATTCGCAAGGAAATGGAGACTTCTGGGACCAATTTAAAGCTTTTTAATCAAGGGTTAATTCATCCCTTCAACAACTGCAGTTCGATGTTAACTTGCTACAGAGCAATCATGAAAACTTACACAAGGAATCAAAATAAACAATTGTCAAATGTCATTTTGGTTCATGGCGTTGAAGAAAATGTACCTGATATGTATGAAAAATTGATCGACAAAATAAAGATAGTGATTGAAAAACCAGATATCAACAACTGTTATTGCATTGGTAAAATTGAAAAAAAGAAGGAAAACTAAAATTCAAGAGCAAGGCCAATAGCAGTCCCGTTTTGTACAAAGAGGATGTGTGATAGTGTGTTTTTCAGCAAAAAGTCGCTCAAAGGTTCGTCGTTTGTTCTTACTGAAATGTTGTCGGTGAAAAATCTTAATTTGCTTAAAAAAGTACGCGAGTTCTTTGGTGGTAATAAGTGTTGGTCATTAAATGGTCGCACATATGTTATCGTAAACAATGAAAAAGTTCATATCAGTAGTGAAGATGATTTTGCTGCATACAAAGATAACTGATAGTGGCAAAAAACGATAATCCTTCTATAAGTGCTTTATTTTGTTATCTATACTGTTTTTTTTTTGTTGCTTGAACTACATACTTACTATCCATCGATCAATTATACTTCTTTCAATTATATTTCTTCCTATTAATATTCTATTATTCTATACCATCACCGTTCTCAACTAAAAAGCCTGTTAACTCCGACCGCCTCAGTGCCCTTTAGCCTATTGTGGCGGTCATTTTTATAACCAAATTGACAAGTAAAACATGGATTTTTTGTCAGTTTGGTGTCAATATGGCACCGCTCATAGGCCAAAGGATACTAAAACGAAAATGAGTTAACTGGCTTTTTAGTTGAGAACGGTGTTGTTCTATACTATCTTATTGTTTTCACATGTAAGTATGGTAAAATACGAATTTTATGCGTAATAATCTCGACATATTATCTAGATACATATTCATTAGTAGCTTAAATTATCAAAAATGCATGTTAATTTTCCATAACATACCTGTTTTTAACTAAAAATCTTTAGAAAAGAAAAAGTGATTCAAATATCTTCAAATAATTTTTGCATAATAATGCCCTTTTATAGCTTTTTTTTCACAACACAGAAAACATGAAAATTGGACATTTGAATATTAGGTGTGTTTTTACAGGTTTTGCCGATTTTAAACATTTGGTAGAACAGCATAATTTTGACATCATGTTTTTAACAGAAACTTGCCTGTCCAATGAGGAGAGCTCAGATGCAATCAATATTCCTGGTTAAATTTTTTTTCCGCGTGATAGAATGGGGCGATGAAAATTCCTTATAAAATCGGATTTGAGGATAATATTCTACCAACACTTTCTAAAATATTCGAAAAAATCATATATAAACAGATCTATAGATATGCATGTGAAAGGGATATTTTACCAAACACTCAATGCGGTTTTCGGAAAGACTATTCTACAGCCACTGCCCTGGCCTTAGTTAGGAGTGACGTTTTACATGCCTATAATAAAGGAGACATCACTGCGCTGACCTTGCTGGATTTTTCTAAGGCATTTGACACCATTGATCATCGATTAATGGTGGCAAAGCTAAAATATTACGGCTTTCATTACAGTTTTGTCAATTTAGTGATACCCTATTTAGGAGGTAGGTCACAGTGTGTCTCATATAACAGGGTAACTTCAAAATCAGAGTTGCATGTGACCTGGTTTGTCTTTGGGTCGCCGACTTACAGAAGGGATGAATATGTCGGATATAAAAATTGACTAACTGATTTTGAGTTGTAAAAATACATATAGAAATTTACTAATTGATTCTGAACTGTAAAATACTTAAATTAGTTTAACAGGTTTTGAAAAACGAAGTAGTTCCTCTTAATAAACGGGACTGTGTAAGCTGGTCTTAATATATGCAACAATGTAAGAAACTGCCGAGAGTTAGAGAAGATAAGTATAAAAAAGGTTAACTGAACTGATTATTCACGGTCTATAGACAGAGAGAAAATTTGTAAAGCCTTACTCAGGGAAGAGCAAGAGAGCAACTCTTCAACTCATTCGTATTTGCCTATAAAAGCACGATTCAGTCGGGTCCAAGTAGAACTAAATTAATCATTTTAAAATGTAAAAATAAAAGTCGTATTTTTAGTAGTTCAATTAAAGTGTAGGAATGGTAAGTTTTTAAAAGGGAATTATTTTCTAAAGTGTTTTAAAAAAAAAATTGGTAGATTTAAATTTGATTTTTGGGTTTTTGTAATATAACATCATTTTGTCTTTGTCAAAATAAATGTATAAAACATCTTTGTGATAATGAAGGGTTATTACTTAAATTCAGTAAAGTTTGTAGATATACATTACCCACTTTTATTCATATTTACATATTTTGATTTTAAAAAGACCCGCATAGCTCAGCACCCAAAGGAAAGCTGACTCAGCTATGTGGTGGATTTGATAGAATGAAGGTCTAGTACTTCAAATTAGTAAAGTTTGTTGATATACATTGCCGACTTATCTTCATATTTACATTTTTATGATTTTAAAAAGTCCTTCATAGCTCAGCTCCCAAAGGCAAGCTGACTCAGCTATGTGCTGTCAGTACTCAAAATCACTAAAGTTTGTTGATATACATCGCCCACCTATCATTTTTATGATTTTAAAAAGACCAACATAGCTCAGCTCTCAAAGCCAAGCTGACTGACTAAAGGGTTTGTACTTCAAATCAATTAAGTTCGTTACTATACATCGCCAACTTTTCTATATATGTAAGCCCACCTATCTTCATATTTATATTATTATTATTTTAAAAAGACCCCCATAGCTCAGCTCCCAAAGCCAAGCTGACTCAGCTATCTCGTGGGTTTGATAGAATGAAGGGTTGTGACGGTTCAAAATTTCCTTAGTCGTATATCTTTGAATTCTTAACTAAGTCCGTAAAGAAAACCATTGCCATCCCTTGGTCGATATATCAGTGCTTTTAAGTACTAGCAAATGTTGTGGTCAAAAATTCGATTTATTAAATATGAAGCTTAAATTGAATTTGAAACCGAGTTATGGGAGTCACGATGTTCATTTTCTGGTGACAGAGTCCGTGCTATCACTGGAGGTAAAATTATACGCATTTTAGGCACATTTTATTTTGAAATTAACTCAGTAAAATATCTGATCGAAACGTCGTGTATAAATAAAATATAGACAATGGAAGTCCGAAACACAGAGTTAACATTTTGTTTGTTAAAACTTTAAATAAACTTCAATATATTTAATAAAGTAACTGTAAAATCCTTTCTATAAATTATCTAAATTTAAGAAATGTATTACACATGAATTTTATTTCTTCAATAACAATATAAAGTCAACTTTTTCCTAAACTAAATAATTATCTTCAGTCAAAATCTAAGGTATTTTTTGGTACATACCTTCACCATGCAGTAATTTGGTCACCACTCAACTTGCCTATATAGCCCTCAGGTTCCTCTGGTCTTCGCATTTATCTACAATAAAGAAGAATAACTTAATTCATATTATTGCTAATGAGCTATGAATTTAATTCAATAAGACCACGCTTTATTTGTGCTTGATTTGCCAACTTTTAACTCAAAAGAAAGATACTAAGTTTTCTTGTACTTACTGTAAACTTGCTTCTTCGGTCCAATTATGGAGTCGCACAGTTCCAAGGGAGTACTAGTCTCAAAGGTCTATTTCGAATACTTAAGGGGGCCTTCTATTTGCTGAAATGTAACACGAGACACGTTTAAAACAAACTGTATATGAGTAACTATGTACAAATCATCTACCTTTGTGGTCAGCTAATAAAACGTCCATCTTAACTTTCTTAGGAGCCACCTCCACACTTTTAGAGCTTGGCTACAACCAGTTTCAACCATCTCGCTGGACTCGTTATGCATCTCTAACCGGCAGGTTTTCGGGGTCCTAAGTTTTACATATCGGGCTGTGCAGACTTCACTGTGTTACAGACTAAGTGTACTCTCTATGTTGATAATATAAGTAAGACGTACATCTCTACTTTTACTACGTAGGGCTGATCTAAAAGTACAAAAAACACAAGATAAAGGAGTTTTATAATCGCTAGGAAATGTAAACAAACATCAATGTTGAGTGTCAAAAGACCTGGACGTTAGGTCTGGTGTAATTTATGGCTCACCTGGCTTCTCCTCGAAGGGTTTTAGGACCTTCTAGTGATTCTTCCTTGACAAAAATAATGTTTTTTTGGGGAATTTTAAAGTTATCAAACGTGTATTTGACCCTGAAGTTCGATCGTTGACGTTTAGGCGACGTTACCGGACTTTGCTGGGCGAAATTCCGAGATTCCTTTTCCAAGTAATAAGGGTATTGTAACCTTGTCATAAACAATCAATATGACAGTAGCACATCATTGAAAAATAGTGTCGTCTATCGCACTGGTTGTTATTATCTAAATTGGTTCCAATATCTTTGTTGAACGGTCGCCCATAACAGCTGATCTGATGCCATGGTACAAAACCTGCTTAACTAAAAAGCCAGTTAACTCTTTTTCGATTTAGTATTCTTTAGCCTACTATAGCGGTCATATTGACACCCAACTGACAGAAAATCCATGTTTTACCTGTCAATTTGGTTATAAAAATGGCGGCAATCCTTGGCTAAAGGGCACTGAAGAGATAAGAGTTAACTGGCTTTTTAGTTGAGAACGGTGTTGCATGGTATGGAAAACTAGGTGTTTACACTTTGATTTATTATTCCATCGTAAGACCGCAACTACAAATTAGGTGCCTCAATTATTTCATTCTTCCCGTGCTTTTCCCTATATCTTTTTGAAAAAGAAATCTGACAACACCAGGATTTGTTCATCGTCATCCCTCCTATTTCAATGCCCGACTGATCTCGATTTGGAACCGGTCCGGCATACAATGGCCGCCACTGTTTGACACTATTGACAGTTATTGCATAGCCTATCTGTCAAGATGGCCGCCAACCTGGCCTAAGGGCACCGAAGCAGGAAATGATGAAGGGCCGTTCATTGAGGAGGTATTGCGCCGATAAAAAAAAGCTCTTTTCGAGCATTTTAGCTCGAGTATTGGACAGCCCGCAGATCTTCAGCCAATCAGAGCTCAGAAAAGGAGCATCGCATAGTTTTTTGACCAATCCGAAGACGACATTGGGCTGACTCTTCGAGAAACGAGGGAAAGAAATTACTTTCCACAAGAAATGTCGTAGGTAAAGTCGCGAAGTTTTCACTTTTTATTTTTTTACTTTTGGAAGGATTCCAGAAAGGGCTAATTTCGTAGAATTTTGTTGTAATACACTGTTTTGTCTGCGAGACAACAAGGATGCTCTTGTGCCGTTTTCTTCAGTGTTATTTTAAGTTCTTTAACGTCGAGTGACGGATTCGGACATGGCGATTTTCACCTACCACATGGACTGAGTCAGCAACTTGCTGACCAAGTTAAATATCTTTGCAAATAATTATGTAATTTCTTTCTTTCCTTGTCGTAGAACGAACGAATGTTGCCCTCATGAACGAGGTAAATAGCTACCTAATTTATTCTAGTTTTGTGCCCTTGCTAAATTGTAGTTTTTTTTAATGTATCTTATTTGAGATTCTTGTCGCTTTTCTTGCCCCCTTTGAGGTCTTGTATTTTAGCCAAAGTAAGGTCTGCTGTGAAACAAAACCAGATTTTGCCCCAGTTAGTTTAGTCAAGATATCTAATTTTAATTACTTATGTAGCTAGTATGAATGAATAGAAAGGGCTCTTTCCGTATCCTATAAGGGTGCCTTTTCATTTAGAGTCTTCATACCGGGGTTCTCTCTTGTCCTTCCACCTGGTGAACTACGTGAGACCAAGGACGTAGGAAAGAGAGTATTAGAATGGGGTGACCAACTTGTCCTTGAGTCCACAGATAAGTCGAGTCAGCACACTAACCATTTTAAATGTTACCTACCAACTACGGGTTATATTTTCAACCATGTGAAATTTATATTACAACTTTTTTTTCTCTCTCCAAACATCAATCTCAAAATTTTCTCTTTTTATGAATACTTAAATGTCAATCATTTGATATTTACGTTACTCAAGACTTTAGCTCTACTTTTATTATGAAACTGTGATAAATGCATATAGACATATAAGTACTAACTAGCAGTAACCTACTCCTAATCCTAATTTTTACCTGTTATTTATACAACACATTTGTCTACTGGTGTTTATTATACAACGTTATTATTTCAAAATGTACTTTCTTTGCTTTTGGGAAACCAGCAATATTCAACAGGGGGTTAAGGGGCCAAAGGAATGATGCTGATTTCAGTAATCATGGATCATCAGAGCATCTAATTTGTCTTATTTTGTTTGTCCGTTTGGCTCTTCATCCAATGTTTTAACAATCTTTTTCAATGTTTTTACATCTTTTTCAATGTTTTTGAATTAAACGAGTCTAATAAATTTGATAAGACAATAGTTAAAATTTTAAAACAGAGCAAGTAAGTTGATGTTTTTTCTGTTTTCTTTTCAAAATAATTGCAATAATAATCAACATTATTTTCTTTTTAAATCAAACAAAGATTAAGCACAACGAAAGTTGAGTTTTTATTATTTTAAGAAGGAAACTAGATAGAGCGTGGTTTGAGAACTATAACTTTTCTTTGGTTCCCTGTATGTGGACATGTTTTAGTGAGATCTACATTGCTTAACCAATCGTTTTTGGTCAGTAAATTTAAAAAATTGAATTTTATCAAACTAAAAGTTTCCTCACTCATCACCTACGAACTGGAGAGACGAGGAGTAGAAATTACAAATTTTGCAGCTTGGGACAAAAAGGCACAGCTCAGGGGTCTGATTTTCGAATCCATACGAAAATATCCGCATACGTGTACTGAATAATCGTCAATTTTTATGTCAGTCTCTTTCTATACCATGTGAAATGAGAGGCGAAAGATAAGCCGGTATGTGCGGACCGCGTTCGAATTCGACTGGTTTAACGCAATATTGCACGAGTGGGTGGAGGGTATTTGTGTTGTTTCGCATGAAAAACCGATTATTCTTTCACGTACTACCCATGAATCAGCATATCGGCATGTCTTTTGCCTCCTTTTCTATACGGTATAGGAAGAGACGGAAGTAGTCGCATGCAAATAATTTCGTATAGTTTCGAAAACAGGACCCCAGGACAGTTTTTGCTGAAGAGATAGTTTGAGTGAATTGTGTTGCGGTTTACTGAGAGCATTGGAAGGAATTTATAATGTAGCAAGCTTAGGCCTGGCTGGTGGTGTGCAAGATTTTCTGGGTGATTTGCTGGAGTACCTTTCGGAAGAACCTTCAGGGATTCCAACCGAGGAGCTTACTTCGGAGGTTGTTGGTCATCCAACCACCACATCTGTCAATCGACCCATCATAGATTTGAGGGTGTCTGATTAAACTGGAGGACAGTCACATTTAGCTAACTATAACTCAGCTACACAACCAAGCAACCCAAATATTGTTTTTTCACACTCGCCTATAGCTGATAACAACTTGGTTTTACAACAAAGCGACCCAACTACTAGTTTTCCACACCTAGCGACATGTAACAGTCCAGCTACTTAACATAGCTACACAGCTACCAACTCAGCTACAGTTCAAAACAACCCAACGACGAGTTTTACGTACTCAGCTACTTGTAACAACCCAGCTCCAACTAATACCAACTCAGCTACACAACCAAACAACCCACCTATGTTCCCAAGGTATTCAGCTACTATTTCCTCACGCATTGCAACCGATGACAACTTGCTACCGTTTAAAACAACCCAACGGCGAGTTTTGTGTACTTGGCTACTTGTAACAACCCCGCTACAGCACGAACAACTCAGCTACACAAACAACCCACCTATGTTCCCAAGGTATTCAGCTACTATTTCCTCACGCATTGCAACCGATGACAACTCAGCTACCGTTTAAAACAACCCAACGGCGGGTTTTGTGTACTTGGCTACTTGTAACAACCCCGCTACAGCTACGAACAACTCAGCTACACAACCAAACAACCCTCCTATGCTGCCAAAGCATTCAGATACCGTTTCCAGTCAGCTGCAAACACCGAAGTTGTGCAGAAGTCAGCTACACCTGCAGGAAGTGAACAACCTCACAATAACTCGAATCCTTTTCTTTGTCATCCGGCCGATCTCCAGAATATTGTAGTCAACGAGTAAATATGGTGTTCGCTAACGAACCAGATTTGTATGAGCAAACTAGGACTGTGCCAGAAGATTTTCATCCTTTTAGAGGCTCACGGTATACGCAAAGACCTGAGTTACCATTTTCTTATGAAAACCCGATGTTGCTTTAACAAAATCTTACTAAGGAGCGTAGGCGAGTCACTTTTCAGGCACCTCCTAATTGTCCCTGGATCAAGGACGTACCCTTCGGGTCCGGCTGTTTCTTCAATGAGACCTGAATGCTTTTCTCGATCTCATGTTTCAGATTTTTCACCTATTGTCTTGCCTTCGTTTAGGGAATCAAGATCTCTAGATCCAGTAATGGAGAATTTGCCAACAGAACGGAGTGAATTTCAGTCCGCACTCTACAATCCTGCACGGACTTTACCTCTAGATAATTTTCAACCATCATTCAATAACAAAAACCCGGAAGAAATACCTCATCGACCACAAATGGGCACACAAACAACTGATCACTGGAGAATAACTGAACCACCACAAGTTCCTTTGTTTACTGCACTAGTAAACTCGACTTCCTCTCAACTAAATGGTTTTGAAAAATGGAACCGTCGTTACGATGGACATTCGAGCCTTAATTCTTTCCTGGATAATCGGAAGATAAATGTTTTTCCAGAAATGTTTCTAAAGAGCAACTGATAACTTCTAGAGCTATGGGTGAATTCCTCAAAGGAAATGCAATGGACTGGTATCGGGTTCGGAGACAAACTTTCAGGGGTTGGAATAATTTAGAAGCTCAATTAAGGAGGACCTTTCTTCCTTACGATCATAAAGCCGCTTTGAGGCGAAAAATACCTAAACGCAGTCAGGGCTCTGACGAGCGTTTTGGCCTTTATGTAACCGGAATGCAGAGTTTGTTTAGACAACTTAGATTTTCCCAACCTGAGAGTGAGCAGATTGAGTTAATCAGAAGAAATATGTTACCTCCTTTAAAACGAGCGTTAGTGTTGAAAAACATTGAATTAATCGATTGCCTCATAGAACTAGGAAGCACGGTCGAAGGGATTATGTACAGGACAGAAAAATTTGCTCCACCTCCAACTTCTACTTATCTCCAAGAGCCGAATTTAGTCTACAAGAAAAGTTCGCAAAGAGCAAATGTGAACACTATACAGACACCTAGTCGAGACCAACCTAGGAAGATAATTTGCTGGAATTGCAGGAAACCTGGGCATCGTAGAGCGCTGAAGTACTTTCGGTACCAGAAAGAAGGATTTGTCATACGTACTTGTCCCTCTTGTTTGGGAAACGCCGAACAGGGTCGCTAGAAAATGATGTAGTGGCCCGTTCTCTAACTTCCACGGCTGAACAAACTTTTCTTTCCTATGTCTTGCTGCATGCGGCTGGTGATCGCCGTCCGTCGTTAAAAATTGACATTTTTGATCGAAAAGTTTTAGCACTTTTGAATTCCGGAGCGAGCTCGACTATAGGTGGTGGCTCTGGATGGAAAATTTTTCAAGAACTAGGTTTAAAGCTCGATAGAGGTCGTAGATCCAAGTGTGTGGTAGCCAATGGACAGGCAGCTGACATTGAAGGAGTGGTTGATGTTCCCTTCTGCTTGATGGGTCGTGCTAGAGTTTTACCAGTCATGGTTGTCCCTGATTTTCCCCACACCTTGATTTTGGGTGTTGATTTTATTATTTCCATGGATATCCTACCTGATTTGCTTCGAAACCAGTGGAGCTTTGGCAACAATGTAGACTCCTGCGAAGCCGCTGCTCAAAGTCAATTTTTTCAAGATTTCCTTGATCATGTTAAGTGTTATTACGCTACAGTAGTCAATCCTGAGGACGACGAGTCCATTCTTATATTATCATCAGAACAACGATCTCAATTAGACAGTGTTTTACAACAAAAGTTTTCAATTATGAAAGATGGGTTAGGCTTTACGACAGTCTATGAACATGAGATCATATTGGAACCGTGCACTAAACCTATCAAGCAAGGATTGTACAGTATGCTAGAGTTGGATGTTATTGGGCCATCCAAAAGTTCTTGGTCATTTCCGGTGTTGTTGGTGCCAAAGTCCAATGGCAAATATCGCTTTTGCGTTGATTATAGACTCCTTAACCGCACCAGTAAGAAAGATGCGTACCCCATTCCCTATATATCGGCCATTTTGGGTCGTTTGAATGAAGTTAAATACATCAGCTCCATAAACATACATTCTGCGTACTGGCAGGTTACTGTTAAGGAATCTTGTCGTGAATTTACTGCGTTTACCGTCCCAGGGCGAGACTTTTTTTAATTTAAGCGTATGCCATTTGGTTTAACCAACGCTCCAGCTTGTTGGCAGCGTCTAATTGTGGTGTTTCGGTGTGAATTTGCAACCAAACGTGTTTGTGTACTTGGATGATGTCATTTTCATTTCACCTGATTTTCCCACACATTTGCGAATTCTGGGTCTTGTTCTGAACAGATTGACTGCTGCTAGTCTTACCGTTAGTTCAGAAAAGTGTAAGTTTTTTCGTTCTTTCTTGAAATTTCTAGGTTATGTCGTGGACCAACGAGGGCTACGTTGTGACGTCGAAAAAGTGGAAGCCATAATAAATGTTCCTGCTCCGAAAACCGTTAAGGAGGTTAGAAGTTTTCTCGGCATGGCCAGCTTGTATCGTAGTTTCGTACCAGACTTCTCAACCATTGTTGCCTGTTTGACTCGTCTTACCATGAAACATGTTGCTTTTCGATGGACCCCAGAGTGTGAAGCTGCTTTTAATAAACTAAAGTCTCTTGGTCTCCGCTCCTATTTTGACATGTCCCGACTTCACGAAACCTTTTACCTTGCAAACGGATGCTAGTGCTTATGGCATAGGGGCTGTTTTAAGTCAACAATTTGAGGATGACGAGAAGGTCATTTGTTATGTTTCCAGATCTCTGACAAAACAAGAAAAACAGTTTAGTACCACAGAACGCGAGTGTTTGGCCGTCATCTGGTCAACTGAGAAATTAAAACAGTATTTGTAACTTACGAATTTCACGGTTATAACTGACCATAGCTCACTGGTGTGGCTGAATAACTTAAAAGATCCCACTGGGAGATTGACTCAATGGGCACTCCGACTACAAGCTTTCAATTATCAAATCATCCATCGAAAAGGTCGTGATCATGTCGTGCCAGACTTTCTTTCTAGATCCGTTCCCAACGTAGACAGTGTTACTATAGAGAAACCAAAATACGATTTTTCCGAAACCAGAGACGCTTGGTATCTCAGCATGAAATACCTGGTAATTTCTTCTCCTTTTAAATATTCTCAGTGGCGTATACAAGACCATCTTTTTTACAAGTATGTCAAGTGTGCAATTCCTGAATTGGTATAGGGCTCAGATTATTGGAAGATTGTGATTCCAAAAGGTCATAGATTAGAGATTCTAAGAGAAAATCATGATAATGTTCGCTCTGAGAATTTAGGTATTTTTAAAACATATAACCAGACTTAAGAACCTATACTACTGTAAATCGCTGTCAGACATGTGCCAAGTACAAAGTGGAACAAAAAGCAACAGCTGAACACATGGGGAAAACTCCCGAACCAACACCCCCATGGCAGGTCATTAGCATTGATTTTATTGGTCCGTTGCCTAGAACGTCCAAGCATGATAATACTCATCTTCTGGTCGTCAGCGACTATTTCAGTAAATATGTGGCAGTTTTTCTGGTTGGTCCGTCACCGAAAATTTTATTTGTAAGCACCTGGAAAATTACATTCTTTTGACGTTCGGTGTACCTCAGTATGTCATTTGTGATAACGGTTCCCAGATGAAGAGTAAGGAACTTCAAAGTTTGGCTGAGAAGTACCATTTTAAGCTTTCCTATATCATCCGCAGGCTGATCCTTGCGAACGATCAAATAGAGTGGTTAAAACCATAATAATAATAAATAACTTTATTGAGAAAATAATTTACAGGACAGTTGTTACAAAGATATTATTTTTTACTTGGATAAGCTTGGCGCAAGTCTAGCTATTGGCTACTCTACTGAACCAAACATAGACAAACAAAATTACAAAATACTATGTTAATCCATACTCAGTAATTAATTATCAGTAGAAATTAAATGCTTATGTATATACATTTTACAAAACTTTAGGTATACATTATAAGAAAATTTTTTGGTCTATTTAACATTATAGAAGTTTTTGTAGGTTCATACTTTTTTTCTCATTGATTAAGATTTAAAAGATATTTTTTATATTTTTATTTAAACCCTTTTGATGATAGGTTAAGAAACTGCTCAGGTATTGAGTTATATTGTTTTACGGCGTTGTAAGAAAACGAACGCTGAAAAAATGCAGTGTTATGATGTGGCATAGTTAATTTTATATTCCCTCTAATATTTACACTATGAATAGTGTTACGAAATATTAAACGTTCTCTTATTAAAACTGGTGCACTAGAACTGTTTATTACATTTATAAGGAAAGACGAAAAATGGAGAACTCTGCGTTCATTCATCTTCAGCCATTTTATGTCTTTGTACAAATGTGAAACATGATCGAATTTGAATACGATTTTTACTTTCCAGATCTAGACAGAATCCATAGACAAAATCACAATAATTAAAATAAGAGAAGACCAAGGATTCACATAAAGTTCGTTTTAATTGCTTACTAAAAATATGCCTATTACTATATAAATCTTTTATTGAGGTAAATGATTTTTGAAATAGTTTTTTAAGATGTTCTTTAAATCTAAGTTTGTTATCGAAGATAACTCCTAAGTTTTTTGTGTTATCTTTAAAAATTAATTTTGATTTATTTATAATAATAATTCTTTAAAAAATCTACATTTTGGTCATTGCCAAACACCATAACGCAAGATTTATCTGGATTGAGCTTTAAATTATGATCACAAGAGAGCTGATTCAAGATACTTAGGTCATCGTTTACATATTTCTCAAACTCTTTGTAATTTTCAAGAACAAAACAACAGTAAATCTGTGTGTCATCTGCAAAGGCTTGAACTTTACAAAATTTTAGTGATCTTAGAATGTCAGAAGTGTAGATAAGGAAAAACAGTGGGCCTAAAATTGATTCTTGAAGAATACCGGACTCACCGTTTGAAAAAATAGATTGAAATCTAAAAGATAAATATGAATTGAGAAGTGTATATGATTATATATTTATTCTGTAATATTGTAGTTTAGCCACCAGCAGCTTGTGACTAATCGTATCGAAGGCTTTCGAAAAATCTAATAGGACTAGTACTGAACTCATTTTTTTTATCATAAGCTTTGAAAATACCATCCAATACATTAGTCAGAGCTACTGATGTACCAAACCCTTTACGAAATCCACATTGAGTATTAGGAATAATGTTATTTTTTATGCAATAATCGTAAAGTTGTTCATAAAGAACTTTTTCAAAAATCTTAGATAAGGCCGGAAGGATACTGACACGAAAATCGTTAAAACTAGAAGGATTTGACGTTTTAGGTAGGGACTTGCCAACAGAAATTTTCCACTGGGCCGGAAAGTAACTTACTTCAATGCAGTAATTTATAATATGAGTGATATATTTATCTATAAAGAGCCTACAGTATTTTAGCATAGGGGGGGGATACTTCGTCGACTCCAGTTGCATTAGTTTTAATGTTATTAAGAATTCTATTTACTGTAGGTATATCTGTCATTTTAAAAGCAAAATTTAGGTTTTCTTTAAAATAGTTATTTTTATAGAAATTGATTTTTTCTGTACAGCTTCATTTATTTTATAGATACGCAGAAAGAACTTACTTATATGGTTTGGTTTTGATAAGCGTTGTGGAATTTCGTTATTTTTTGTGCTGCAAATGTTAAAGTTTTTTAAAGCTGACCAAGTTTTCCTTGTATTATTTTTAAGAGAGTCTAGATACCGTTTTTTTTCCTCCCTAATTGACGCAAGTGCGATATTTCGAAAATTTTTATAACTTATCCAATCAGCATGTAGTTTTGAATTTTTAAACTTTTGCAATGCTGTATCCCTTTGCTTCATGAATGTTTTAATATTTTCTGTCAACCATGGACCTTTAGTTTAAGTAATTAATAACTCCTTAACTGGTGCGTGGCGATCGAATAATAAAAGAATTAGTTTATTAAATATATTTATTTTACTATCAATATTTTGCTCATAAAGTATGTCATACTAAGATAGAAAATTCATGTCTGTCAAAAAACTATTAAAGTTGAAATGTTTAAATGATCTATCCTTGATAATTTTTGGCGTTTTCACCTCTTTCGACAGCTGAAGATCACAATAAATATATTTATGATCAGAAATGTTCCCACTTGGTCCTACTCTAGACTTTAACACAAGCGACTGATTTGTAACAAAAATTGCGTCAATCAATGTACTTGACACGTCAGAAATGCGTGTAGGCTCGTCAATGATCTGCACAAAATTGTAGTTTTCAAATAATGGCACTAACGGATTATGAATATTCAACAGATTAATATTGAAATCGCCCAGACAGAAAATTTCATCGACAGTGGGGTAAAGGCAAGAAAAAATATTATCAAAATCAGGTATAAGAGAATTAAAATTTAGTTTTGGAGGTCTATAAAAAACACAAAAAAAACATAAGTTTTGCCTCATATTCTAATTTTCAAAATAAAATATTCGAGCTGTATATTAATCACAAAATTAAAATTTACCTTTTCTGTGGTATATTGTGTTTTTACATAGGCAGCAACGCCTCCCCCTCTGCCGACCCTACCTTCTCTTAATAGTTGGTAATTAGGTATTTTGAATATATCGATATTATCTTCGGGCTTAAGCCACGTTTCAGATAAAAGCATTATATCAAAATTTTGATCTTCAATGAGACCCTGAAGTTCATTAAAATTTGTAAAAAATTACCGTACATTTAAATGACCGATCTTAATATTATTTTTCAGTAAACTCATATCAATAATACAGACGGTTTATAATAAAAAATAAATATATGTAAAAAAGCGCCTGCAAGTGAAAGAAAGAATTAGATTAACAACAATATTCTATTTTATCAATAAATGACACAAAAGGTTGCAATAATTATTGCAAAATAGTTAACCCAATTTAATTTTTATGAACTTTACTACAAAATCCAAACAAGAAAAAACGAAAAATAATATTTGTGTACACCCCTTGTACTCCAGCATAGAAATTAAAAAACTTAAATAAAAATTAATATCACAGAATAAGGCAAGAAATAAAATGAAGTAACAGACTTCCAGCAAAAAACAGAGATAGTAGTACTTACAGTTTATTCAGCCGTCGCCAAAGGGGTATTTTCAATTTTTTCGAACTATGATTCACTGGAAACCCAATGGGTTTTCCCGTTGTACTTAACATACACATTTCCATTAAGCACCCACGCATTTTTAATGGAGAATTCACTTTTAGCACTATTAATCAACAATAAACGCATTTTTGTTAAATCCTCCTTAATGGACATACCAGAATTTTTCCAATTTTTCTTGTTTTTCAGCACCGATAGTCGCGAGGTATCCGACGAAAACCTCACTAGGACTGCGGGCGGCTTATCGCTTGGATTTTTATCAGGCACCCGGTGGCACTTTTTTAAATCGCTCTCTTGAATATTTACTTTTAATTTATTTGTAAACAAATTTAAAATTTTAGATCGAATATTTTCACCATTTTCGGCTTTTACACCTTGTATACGTATATTCATATTGCGCACCGACTGCTCCTGCGAATCCAAATTCTTGCGCAGTTGATTGTTTTCTTCCTGCATTTTCGCGGTTATGCTCCGAAGTTCTGATATTTCTTCTTTTTGGGCACTAAATTTCTCCTCAAACTTTTTTTCCAGAGCAGAACCTACCTTGTCTACAAGTTCTTAAAGAAATTTGTCGTTGAACATGCTGACCATGGTTTCGATGTATGTCGGTGAGAACCAACGTCGATGGGATAACAATCTGTCTGCACTGGCATACGCGCTCCGAACTTCAAAGAGTGAAGCAACTGCCTTTACACCGTTCTATATCAATTTTGAGAGAGAATATGTCGCTGATGGTAGGGAGTATTCTTATTCTATTAAGAAGGATACTAAACCTGACATTGACAAGATACTGGATGGTTTAAAAAAATGTATCCGGCTGTAATGTTTAACATGAAGAAATCGACCAATCGAGGTTGTTACCGTTATAATTTGAGACGACGAGAAGCTTCGTACTCTGCCGGAGATCTTGTATGGAGACGAAATAAGCTTCAATCTGATGCCCTGAATTATGTAAACGCTAAGATTTGTCCTAGATTTATCGGTCCGTTTCGTGTCTGTAGAAAACTTGGTACTGTGACGTATCAACTGGAGGACTTGGATGGCAAGCTTTGCGTTGGAAACTGGCATGCCCAAGATTTAAAACCAGTAGTCGCAGCTGGCGACGCAGACAGTTTAAACTTATAGCCGAGAATGGCTCGGGTTTCTTATTTTCATTATTCTTTTCTTAATCTAAATAATTAAATTTTCTTTTGACGGCAGTTCTTTGGGAGAGACTGCTGAATCAGGTCAGTGGTGGGCGCATTTTAAAGCTCTAGATTTCCCTAGTTATTATCCGTCACTAGATAGCTAGAAGCTTACAGGACAGAACATCATGCCACTCGAATTGTTTTCGTACTTTCGGCTATTTTTTTTTCCTCGAAAACCATTTGATCAAAACCAAGTTAATAAGCAACTTGACTTTATCTTTCTTCTACGGATATTTTCCGTGTAATTTCCTGTTATTCTTTTCAAGTCGATTCAATTTTCGAAATTCCTTTTCGAACTTTCTTTATGGGTATGCAGGTTTTCATTTCTGTTTGCTGCGGGGGATCGGTCTGTCCGGGGCCATAACTTGCGACTTTTCGGACTGTTATGAGGACTTTTATACGAGACTTGGCTGCTGCCTTAGCGCTCTGTGCACTTCTAGTCTCCTGGACTAAAATAATACCCTAGTACAGTTCAGTGTACCATTTCAGTTTGGGGATTCGCTTGTTGTGTTTCTGGGTTGGCTGGTGTTACGCTGCTTGCGGGAATCACGCTTGTGTATTGGGGGGGTGGTAGTTTTTTTAGTTCCCTTTCGACCTTTACTTACGGGTCGCTTTTGCCTGCCTCCTGATAATTTGTCAGGATCTGACATGGCCTTATGCGGCGGAGATTCGAATTCGAAGGATTCGGGCTCTTCGATTGGTAGCTGAGGCGGGCCAATCAACTATGGGCAGTCCGGGCTACTGGTGTTGGGTTCAACCTGGCGGTGACAGATGAGCAACAGTAATGGACGTGGGATAACCTGTCAAAATTTTATTATTTTGGTTTTATTGGTGGTACCTATTTATTATAGCTCCACTAGGTAGTCTCGCCTGCAACAAGGGTTGCACGCGATACTGCTGCGTTACTTAGCATGTAAGCTTTTGGTATAGTGTATAGAGTTTTCAACTATTTTTTTTTTCCCTCTTCAAGGTTTCAAGTTTTTCTAGTATGTTCCTCTTAAAGGTTTTAAGGTATTTTTAAGGTATTGGTTAAAGGAGTTGTATTCAGATCCGCTAGATTCAGATGTTGTCAAACTCTCGGTTGTGGCCTATAAACGTTTCGCTTATTTTGTGGTGTTAATCGGTGCTCACCTCTGACGGAGGGAAGGGGGAGTGTGACGGTTCAAAATTTCTTTAGTCGTATATCTTTGAATTCTTAACTAAGTCCGTAAAGGAAATCATTGCCATCCAGGTCGATATATCAGTGTTTTTAAGTATTAAATTGAATTTGAAACCGAGTTATGGGAGTCACGATGTTTATTTTCTGGTTAGAGAGTCCTTGCTGTCACTGGAGGTAAAATTATAGGCATTTTAGACACATTTTGTTTTGTTAAAACTTTAAATAAACTTCAATATATTTAGTAAAATAACTGTAAAATCCTTTTTAATTAATTATCTAAATTTAAAAAATGTATTAAACATGAATTTATTTCTTCAATAACAATATAAAGTCAACTTTTTTCTACACTAAATAATTATCTTCAGTCAAAATCTAAGGTATTTTTCGGTACATACCTTCACCATGCAGTAATTTGGTTCACGAGTCAACTTGCCTATATATCCCTCAGGTTTCTCTGGCCTTCGCATTTATCTAGAATAAAGAAGAATAACTTAATTAATACTTTAGCTAATGGGCTATAAATTTAATTTAATAAGACCACGCTTTATTTGTGCTTGTTTTGCCAACTTTTAACTCAAGAGAAAGATACTAAGTTTTCTTGTACTTACTGTAAACTTGCTTCGGTCCAATTATGGAGTCTCACAGTATCCAGGGAGTACTAGTCTCAAAGGTCTATTTCGAATACTTAAGGGTGCCTTAAATATATCTTTGTGGTCAGCTAATAAAACGTCCATCTTAACTTTCTAAGGAGCCATCTCCACATTTTCAGAGCTTGGCTACAACCAGTTTCAACCATGTCACTGGTCTCGGTATGCATCTCTAACCGGCAGGTTCTCGGGGTCCTTAGTTTTACATATCGGGCTGAGCAGACTTCACTGTGTTACAGACTAAGTGTACTCTCAATATTGTTAATAAAAGTACATAAGATAAAGGAGTTTATACTTGCTAAGAAATGTAAACAAACAACGATGTTGAGTGTCAAAAAACCCGGACGTTAGGTACACTGGTGTAATCTATGGCTCACCTGGCTTCTCCTCGAAGAGTTTTGGGACTTCTAGTAATTCTTCCTTGACAAAAATAATGTTTTTTCTTTGGGAATTTCAATGTTGTGAAACGTGTATTTGACCCTGAAGCTCGATCGTTGACGTTTAGGCGACGTTGCCGGACTTTGCTGGGCGAAATTCCGAGATTCCTTTTCCAAGTAATAAGGGTATTGTAACCTTGTCATAAATACTTAATATGACAGTATCACATCATTGAAAAATAGTGTCCTCTATCGCACTGGTTTTTGTTATCTAAATTGGTTCCAATATCTTTGTTGAACGGTCGCCCATAACAGCTGATCTGATGCCATGCTATGGAAAACTAGGTGTTTACGCTTTGATGCGTGCTTTTCCCTATATCTTTGTGAAAAAGAGAAATCTGATGAAACCAGCATTTGTTCATCGACATAGATCGAAGCCTCCTATTTCAATACCCGACTTATCTCGATTTGGCACCGGTCCGGCATACAGTGGCCGCCACTGTTTGACACTGTTGACAGTTATTGCATAGCCTACCTGTCAAGATGGCTGCCAACCTGTCCTAAGGGCACCGAAATAGGAGGTGATGAAGGGCCGTTCATTGAGGAGGTATTGCGCCGATAAAGAAAAGCTCTTTATCGAGCATTTTAGCTCGAGTATTTGACAGCTCGCGGATCTTCAGCCAATCAGAGCTCAGAAAAGGAGCATCGTATAGTTTTTTGACCAATCCGAAGACAACATTGGGCTGCCTCTTCGAGAAACGAGGGAAAGAAATCACTTTCCACAAGAAATGTCGCAGGTAAAGTCGCGAATTTTTCCCTTTTTATTTTTTTACTTTTGGAAGGATTCCAAAAATGGCTAAATTAATGTAGAATATTGTTGTAATACACTGTTTTGTCTGCAAGACAACAAGGCCGCTCCTATGCCGTTTTCTTCAGTGTTATTTTAAGTTCTTTAACGTCGATTGACGGATTCGAACATGGCGATTATCACCTGCCACATGGGCTGAGTCAGCTATCTGCTGACCAAGGTAAATATCTTTGCAAATAATTATGTAATTTTCTTTCAACGTTTCATCTTTCTTTTTAAATTGAAAATAAAGTAATTTTCTTTCCTTGTCGTAGAACGAGCAGCATCTAGAAATCATCGTGGAATAACCCGGAATGCCAGCCCGAATGTTACCCTCATGATCGAGGTAAATAGCCATCCAATTTTGTCTAGTGTTGTGCCCTTGCTAGATTGTAGTTTTTTTTAATGTATTTTATTTGAGATTCTTGTCACTTTTCTTGCCCCCTTTAAGGTCTTGTATTTTAGCCGAAGGTGTGCTGCATAGGTTGGTTTAATTGCCCTTGTGAGCAGTAAGGTCTGCTGTCGAAACTACTTTTTTTGGGTTTTTCGCCACTAAGTTAAGGAAATTTTTTCAAAAATATGGTAAAACCCACTGCGTAAATTCCTAAAGAAAAAAATTTGTTCGTTTTTCAGTGGTTTTTAAATGATATAGAAATTTGCCTACACACACACAAATCCTAACTAGAATAAAATACTTATCTGACGTTTCGGCAGAAACTCTACTGCCGTTTTCAAAGAAATTATTATTTTCAAAACTTTTTCGATTATTTTTTTTAAATATCTGTCTGTTGTTGACTGTTGACTGACTTTGGCTGATATATATTTCAAATATTAACTTGAGAGTTTGGTGTGTCGATAGTAGCCAACAATATATTGGGTGAGTTTAATAAAATTTAAAATTATATTTATTTGAGTGTTTTCGATTTTAGATTACAGTTTAAAAATACAAAATTTAAAGTGAAATCAAAAATAAAGTTTAATATTTTGTTTTTCATTTTAAAATATTAAGGGTAAAAATTAACCTTTGTCTGACTTTAAGAAAAAATACATTAGAAATCCAAAGAACATCAATGCTATTTTTTAATTTATTTTAAAAAAACCTTTTTGTAAATCTTGTTTTAAAATTGAAAGCCAAACTGTATTTATATCAACTGATATACTAGCTATACATGCATCTTCATTTAGATAGATGCAAGCTGCTTCTTTAATTTTTCGTTTAATTTTGTCTGGTTCTTTTTGTAATATACTGGTTTCTCCCCACATTACTCTATGATCATTTTCAAAAGAATGTTGGCAAATTTTAGATCTCTCCCAATCTCCCCTCCTGAGGTACTCCTTATGGTCATTTATTCTAACTTCCTTGAAGTTTCTCCAATATAAAATTTACCACACTCACAAGGAATTTTATAGATGATATTTTTTGAATTTTGTTCAGCATTTAATGGTTTTGTTTTTGTCAGAATTGATCTAAAAGTATTTGATTTTTTAAAAATTGTTATAATATTATAATTGTTAGTGATTCGTTTAATTTTTTCTGAAATACCTGGTATAAAAGGAAGTATTAAATTTGTTGGTTGTACATTATTATGTCTACGTTCGCGCTGTTTTGGAAAGTCTATTTGTCTAAAAGAATTTTCGATGAAGTTATTTGGATACGAATTTTTAATTAAGGCCTCTTTTATGGTTTCTTTTTTTGTAAAAATGTGTTATTGTCCGAACAAATTATCTTAGCTGTATCGTATAGACTTTTTATTACTGCTTTTTTAACCGATGAGGAATGATTTGAGTTAAAGTTTAGATATCTATTTGTATGTGTTGGTTTTCTATAAACCGAGGTTTGTAATGTATTTTGTTTGTTTATTAAAAACGGCTAAAAATGAAATTTTGTTATCGTTTTCTATTTCTAAAGTAAATTTTATTGTTGGTTCTATACCGTTTATAAAATTAAGAAAATCATTAAGTTTATTTAAATCGTGTGTCCAAATACTAAAAATATCATCTATATGGCGAAACCAAATGACCGGTTTAAAATTAAATTCTTCTTAAATTTTATTTCCAAAATCTTCCATAAAAATATTACTCATTAGAGGAGAAAGTGGAGAGCCCATTGCTATTCCAAAATCCTGTTGAAATAAATCACTTTCCCACTGAAAATATGTGGTTTTTATGCATAATGTGAGAAGTTCCAGAATAGAATTGACGCTCAGTGTAGTTCTTTCGCCTAAATTTTGAACATTTTCTAATCGATGTCTTACTATAGAAAGGCTTTTATCTACAGGTACATTTGTGAAAAGGCTTACCACATCAAAACTCACCATCAAGTGATTGTTATTAAAATTGATCTCGGATAATTTTATAAATGAATTTGTATTTCCTACTAAGGAATTTAAAAATGTAAGTAAATATTTTGCGAGTTTATGATACGTAGAATTAATGCTACTAACTATTGGTCTAAAAGAAATATTTGGTTTATGAATTTTGGGCAAGCCGTAAAAATGGGGAGGTTTAATATAATGTGCGGTTAGCTCTGAACGTTCTAGATCGTTAAAAAATCTTTTATGTTTATATAAAGTTGAATAAATTTTTCTTTCAATTGTTTTTGTTGAGTCTTTGTTTAATTTTGAATATGAGCCTTCATTTAATAATGCTTTAATTTTTTCTTTATAAGTATTTTTATCAATAATTACAGTGGCATTGCCTTTATCCGCCGGTAAAATTTTAAAAAAGTCGTCATTTTTTAGAAAAATTAAAGCCTTTATTTTCTTCTCTAGTAATATTACATTTTATTTTTGACTGTTTTTGTAAAATAAGTTTAGATCGAATTCTAAATTCGTTTGCAATCTCTTGAGGTAAGGTTCGTGTGGCCTGCTCAATACCTATGACAAAATCCAATCTATTAAAATTTTTTGGAGAAAGGGAAAAATTTAAACCTTTTGACAGAATTGATTTTTCTGGAATAGTTAAGATTTTGTTTGATATATTAACAACAGTTCGTTCTATTAAATCATTATTGATATTAAAATTAAGCTCTTGTTCCAGTTTTTCATTAGTTATATTTTTAAATTTATTCATGTGAATAACTTTTTCGTTATTGAAATGAAATAAACTAACAATTACTAATATGATTGTAGTCAAAAAAGGATACGTTTTGATAAATCTCATTTTTTAAGTTCCGAATTTCTTGAGTTAAATTCCATTTTTCATATCTATGATACTGAATTCTTTCCCGTAATAAAGCTAAACTTGTTCTATTTAAAAAAAAATCAGTTCTCAAACCGAAAATTATTGGGAACAATATCTTGTTGTCTACATCTGCACAAAAATGTCAAGCTATTCTCAGCATGTTGGAGCTTTTTGTATTTATTTTCTAAATTCCTAAAAAGAAAACAAATGTTAGGCCCATACCTCTGTTGTAAATGGCGGATTCATAATGTCGAAACTACTTTTTTTGGGTTTTTCACCACTAAGTAAGGTCTGCTGTGAAACAAAACCAGATTTTGGCCCAGTTGGTTTAGTCAAGATATCTAATTTTAATTACTTATGTAGCTATTATGAATGAATAGAAAGTGCTCTTTCCGTATCCTATAAGGGTGCCTTTTCATTTAGGGTCTTCATACCGGGGGGTTCTCCCTTGCCCCCAGCTTCCACCTGGGGCTCGATTCTGGGGGTAAGAGAACGATCATACCCTGAGAAGTCATGAGTCGCACAAAAGTCATTCGAACGACGCACAGTGGTCAATTTTTCGGAAAATGCGGACAAATGGAAAAATTCAAAATGTATCTAAATTTGCCTCTATATGGTTGTCAAGATACTAGGCCAATAGTTGTCCCAAGAATAAATTACGTATCAGTATTTAACATCAAATTTCAAATAGAAGACTCAGAGTATGACGATATTCAACTGTTAATATCTCGAAAACAGTTGAAAATCGACAGAGGGTACGTTATATAAAAATGCTTAGAATTTCAAAACAGAATGCAAAAATGCAATAATATACTGGATGTTTCATTTGAAAGTTTTGGTTGGCATTCTTTTTAATATACCCTATATACATAAAGATATTCTATTATACTGTAACATTTATATATTGTGTCAATTACTTTAAAGTACATTTGATTGTTCTAAACTAACATTTTTAGTCTAATTTTGTGAAGTGAGCTTAAAATTAAAATATCATGTGACTTTAACTGTAACCAAAATTATCACGTGACTAGACACTTTTAAATAGTCACGTGACCATCAGTGCTATATTCAAACTGTATTTGACATCCCAAAATTTTTGCCTAAATAAAACACAGTCAAGCTCCAATCGTCTTTCAATCTACATGTCCTTCGTAGATCCTCCCTCACACCACCATCACAAATTTAGCTAATTAATAAATATATTTCTTTTACCTCTTAAAAATGTCTTAAGATAAATGTGAAAATTCACACAATCATCCTGTGTATCAGCTAACCAATGTGCGAGTCCTACTCTAAAAGACGGTTAAGTTTGCCGAAGCGGTCACATGATGGTTTCGTCCAATAGCGTGCTCTGAAATAATACGAGTGACTTTTGTCACACGAGCTTTCCTACAACTCCCAACTACTGGGTCTATTCGAGAGAACGGCTTCGCTCAAAAATTGTTGTTCGAGGCAGCTCTGCGTGTGTTCATAATAGTTTGGTGATTATTCGATCGTCTCGTCACTGCTTTTAAGCGCGTTTATTGGTGGAAACTACTTGGCTTTTCTCAGGCGAACGATCACTTCCTATGACTTCCAGAATCAGTACCCTGGTGAACTACGTGTGAACAAGGACGTAGGAAAGAGAGTATTAGATTATGGAGATGGTTTCCGGCAAATGGGGTGACCAACTTGTCCCTGAGTCCACAGATAAGTTGAGCCAGCACACTAACTATTTTAAATGTTAACTACCAACTACGGGTTATGTTTTCAACCATGTGAAACTCAAATTTATATTACAACTTTTTCTTTCCAAACATCAATTTCAAAATTTTCTCTTTTTATGAATACTTAAATGTCAATCATTTGATATTTATGTTACTCAACACTTAAGGAAGGGCACCAATTTAAATATTTAAAGTTCTACTTTTATTATGAAACTGTGAGAAATGCATCTAGACATATAAGTACTAACTAACACTAATCTATTCCTAATCCTAATTTGTACCTGTTATTTATACAACCGTAGATAGAGGAAATACCGAAGATAGGTAACCTTACGGCCTAAAATGTTAGCAAAAATTTCATTCGTGGATAACTCCCCAGAGCGCGCATAATCGCTTTTGGACAACTCGACTGTCATCAACCCAGTGCATTTCGCCGCAGCGAAATCTGTAAGCATAGAAGACATAATCAATTTTCTCTCCAATGTTTCACTTGACTTCGTATAGGTGGCGCTATTAACTTAGCATTAACATTCCTTCTGCGCTAGATAGTGTAGAAAATAGAAATATCACTGCCATTGTTTAGATTTGGTGGAAATCGAACCGTATATCATTGAAATTAACTTTTTATGACGACATAGAGAATATTCTTCTTGTTCTTATCAGTACTTTTTTAGTGTTAAAAAAAAAAGGAATATTATCTTTTTGATTTTGTGATTTTTGAAACAAAAACAGTTTTATTCTTGTGATTTATTAACGCTTACAGGTAAGTGTTCCTTATTTTGCATGTTTTTGTTTTATAGTAACAAAAAACTGTTGGTAAATGTTTTCTCGGTAATTATGCAGTATACGGTTTTCTGCCATTTTTGATTTTTTATGAAAAATTCTTTATGGGGGCACCTATACTAGGGTCCCTAGGACCCCAAATCCGCCTGCGCCCGATTTTTTTTTTAAGAGAAACAAGGGTGCCCGGGGGGGAGGGGGTTGTAATGTTTTTCTTATTGTTTTGGGTTGGGTTGGGTTGGACTGTGTTGTATTGTGTGGGTTTAGTGAAAAAAAAATAAAAAAAAAGCATTAAAAAAAATTAAAAAAAACAACCGGCGCAGGCGGATTTGGGGTCCTAGGGACTCTAGTAGGTGCCACCATAAAGAATTTTTCATAAAAAATCAAAAATGGTAGAAAACCGTTTACTGCATAATTACCGTTTTTTCGCATTAATAATTAAGTAGGTAGGAACTATTTAAAAAAAAAAACATCGGGCAGTTCGGGAATTTCCTAGAAAATTTCAGTTATAAACAAGATATTAAATATAAATAAATTTGGCTTAAGATATTTTAGCATAATTAAAGGGGTAACGTTTTTGTTTAAGAAATTTTTATGCCAAGAATAAAACACTCAGTTTTCTCAAGTTTTCACTTTTTTTTAGCTTCAAAAAAGTACTGCAATAAAACCATTTTTCTCTGTTAAAATGAAAAATATTTAAGGTTGTTGAAGAGAGACAGCAGGCTATTAAAAAGTATTTTAGAGAAAGATGGAAATAATTTAAGGCAATTGTTTACTAAAAATTTCTGTTTTGTCATCTGTCTGTCATCTTGAGTGTTTTTTTTTTATCCAAAAACGACAAAAATTGTAATTGTTTATCGTGTAAGTCATAAGGTGGTATTAATTTCTTTCAATCAAAGTTCTTTATAGTGTTTAAAATTACCAAAAAACGTGTATATAAGTGTATTTTAGCACATCTTAAAATAATTGAACAGGTATTTAACTAAATTATTTCAAGGTTCATCATGGTAGACGTTTCTATTTTGGAATGTGGCTGCTAAATATTTAAATTTGAAAGCAATTGTTGTTAGGGTTAAAATAAAAAAGCATATTTAAAGAAAATAAATACAATAAATACATATTACTATACTATATAATTAATATACTATACTATTATTATATTTATGATCATCAACTAATACAATATGTAATAAAATAATTTTTTCTGAAATATTTTTGCAATGCCTAAATGCGATTTTTTTAAAAAAGGAACTTTTATCACACTCGCAAAATCTAATATATATTTGACAAAAAATGCACCATTACAGTGCGCCACTGGGGCAATTTTTGGCTCTACCATGATGAACCTTAAAATAATTTTTTTAAATATCCTAGATGTGGTAAAAAACACTTTAGGAGGACAGGTTTTTTGGTAAATTAAAAAACAATTGCCTAAAAATATTTTCATCTTTTTCTGAAATACTTTCGACGGGGTCAGCAAATTAGGAACACCTTTCTTTTGGACGCGTTTCGCGTGGGTTCATCGAACTTCATTTGATTACCCGCGTCGCGCTGCAGGGGACACAGCCTCGTGCCGAGGCCGGGGTTTCACAGGTGCGTTAGTTTATGATACAGTTCTTTCGTGCTACTTCCTATTTTAATTGAATTGTCTCGTGAATTGTAATCGAAATAAATTACAGAATGTCAACAAGGTGTTGTTCGTATTGGAACTTCCCCAACCATAAAAATAAAAACGAAGATGTTGCTTTTTTTATTTTCCAATTAACGCCATTGTAATATTGGAAAAATGGAAGAAACATTCGGGAAGCTTAAACATTCTTTGTAAAACCGAGGAAGAACTGAAAAATTTTGTCATTTATGAAAAACATTTTGCCCCAAATTTTATATTGTTCAGCAATGCAAAAAATGCAAAATCACGTCGATTGAAATTTATTTTGCAAGTTTTTTTCCTGTTTTTTTAGGAGTTTTTGATAAAGGTATTAAAAAAATAGTGTTTACAACTCGCGGCTAAACTCTGTTTTCTTTTACTCGGGTTTTTAAATAACAACGGACGTAAAAAAACACTCTTTTAGCCACTTGTTGTAAAATAGTAGTTTTCACAACTAGTGGATAAAATAGTGCTTTTTTTACAAGCTTTGGTTGAAATAACGAACGCAGCAAGCAGTTATTTAAAAACGCGAGTAAAAAAAAGCACATCAGTTTATCCGCGAGTTGCTAACACAATTTTTTTAATTTCTTGATCAAGAAATCGAAGAAAAACAGGAAAATACTTTTAAAAATCTCGAACGAAGAGCACTTCTCGCAACACGCCATCTTTACACTATAAATGAAGGCGCTTCGCGCTTGTTCTTTAAAACCAAGCTTGCAAAAAACACGATTTAAAAACTATATTATTTTTTAAATTTTATCCATTTTTAACACGCTAAATTTCTATCCAGGCAACCCAACTCAAAATGCGAAATAAAATAATTAGTTGAAAACTGATCAATCGACTATTATTCTAATATTCTGGGCAGCCATGCTCACATGCTGTTTATTTTTTGTTGCCCACTTTCAATAACAAAATAATGGTAATTTTTTGGGATTTTTGTACTGCCAACTTAGTAATCATGCAGCTAGTAAAATTTTAAATTTTGTAAGAGAAGGTCGAAAACATTACGCGGACCGGCATGGCTATTTTATGTGTGGAAATTATTCTGAATGGTAGCAGAGGATATAATTTTAAAGTTTAACAAAATATTATGTTAAACCATTGTATAAAGAAGTATTATACAATGGTTAAACATTATTAAAGATACTTATAAAATAGTGTATATGCACCATGATTTTATGTCGAACTTAAAAATATATAATGTGCCATTTACGGCTGTAGTAAACAGAGATTTGCCAAAATATTTTTTACTTTAATGCAATTTTTTAATAAAATCGTTCAAGTTAAAAAAAAATATTTGTGTTATTTTTCACATATTCCTAATCAAAAAGAAACAAAATGCAAAATGTATAGGATGTGCCAGAAAAAAAAACCGGTCCGATTTTAATAATATTAAGCTTTTTAAAAAGCCAAAGCTTCAAAATTTATAGGACCAATTTCAAACTCGACATTTCCTAAAAATCCAAGACGGCGAACCAATTTGAAAAATAGGTATTTTTAACCCCCCGTAGATATTTTTTTGTGTGGGAAACTGTAATAAATCTGAAACATCGGTTGCGAAGCCACATTCTTTTGAAGCACATCGATGATTGATGATTGAATAAAGTGTCTCAGAAAGTTTTTTCTAGGGGGGGTGAAATTTGGCTACTTTTTAAATAGGCCCGCCATCTTGGATTTTTACTAAATGTCAGTTTTTTTCATTAGTTCTATAAATTTTGAAGCTTGTGCCTTTTAAAAAGTTTAAACTTATTAAAATCGATCAATTTTTGAAAAAGTTATTGCTATTAAATTAATTAATTAATTAATTAATTAATAAGCATGATTTTGTAGGTACTCCGGTCTATTTAAAAATTGCAAACTTCCTTATTTCTTGTCCGAATTTTTAAAATGATATATATATATATATATATATTCTTCTTCGCTTTCGCTTTAAAATAATGTGACTTCGTAACCGATGTTTCAGATTTATTACAGTGTCGCACACAAAAAAATATCTAGGGGGGTTAAAAATGCCTATTTTTTAAATAGGTCCACCATCTTGGATTTTTAGGAAATGTCAAGTTTGACATTCGTCTTGTAAATTTTGAAACCTTAGATTTCTAAAAAGTTTTATTTATATTTATTATTTTAAAATCGGACAATTTCCTGCTTAGTTATAATCATTTTAAAAAGTGCAGTTGTTTTTTGGCACACCCTATATAATTTTTTCGCAACCTTTCCATTTCTAGCAATGCCTTATTATTACAAGGTTTCTTTCCTGTCAATTTTGTACAATTAACTCTGCATAAAAGTCCCAGTATAAAAGAAGTTCTGAATTTACCTCCTTTACACCCCTCGCACTCACACCCACCACTTCCGATTTTTTTTCATAAAATTGTATTGTCACTAAAACCGCATGTTTGTATCTGTTTTCATTACAAAGTTCTGAATTTACCCCCTTTACACTCCTCACCCACCCTCTACCTCCGTTTTTTTTCATAAAATTATATTGTCACCAGATCAAATCATAAATCTGAAAACCGCACTTTTGTATTTGTTTTCATTACAAAGCTCTGAATTTATCCTTTTTACACCCCTTAACTACCCCCCATTTTGATTTATAAAATTGTATTGTCACCAGATTCAATAATAAATCTGAAAACCACATGTTCGTATCTGTTTTCATTTCAAAGTTCTGAATTTGCTCCCTTTAGACCACTTTACCCCCTTTACACCCCCCAATCACCCACTACCCCCCCCTTTTTTCATAATATTGTATTGTCATCGGATCTACTTTGCTATGCCAAATTTCATTAAAATCGGTTCACGGGAAGTGTGTCAATGAATTTAGCCCCTTATTTTTAAACCTTAACCACCCCCTACCCACCAATTTTTTTTCATAATATTGTATTATCATCCGAACTACACTACTGTGCCAAATTTTATTAAAATCGGTTTACGGGAAGTGTGTCAAAAACGAATCGCAAAATTTGATAGTCAGGCAGACTGTAAAGTTAAATATAATCGTTTAATAATAATAAAAACTGTCTTGCTTCATTCAGCATATTCATGAATTTATATTATGATCTCTCTACCAGCTCCCATTCCCTTAGCAACAAGTTCATTCATTTACGCCATTGATAAACCGGTATTCAGCAAAGAATCAAAAACTTGCGGTAATTCCCCTTTCATGGCTTGGATGGCTGTTCGGATACCGTCGGCTTGCGTCGGATATTAGCATGTATCCTCGTTGCCAGCACTACCTATTTATTGCGGTCTCCGCTAGCGCCCTCTAACAGTTACTCGGCAAAACAAAATTTTTGATTTCCATACTTTCCGCAAGGTAAATGGGGGGCACCACTTGCCTGATCAGGGTTTATAACGAGTGGAAGTGCAACGGACTATTCTCACTTCCACTTGTCAGTTACATATCTTAAGTATTTTCTATCTACGATACAACACATTGTTTACTGGTGTTTATTATATAACGTTATTATTTCAAAATGTGTTATCTTTGCTTTTGGGATACCAGCAATATTAAACAGGGGATTGAGGGGCCAAATTAATGTGAACCCTGAGCGCACAACATATTGAAAACTGGCTCGGTTACTGATAAAAGTACGAATGTAACAGTTTAAGTTTATTACTATTCATCGCCAACTCTTCTATATATTTAATATCTTTTAAAGTTTAATGCATCTCTCTAGCTAATAAGCTTTCTTAGGTGCCTTTAATTAGCAATTATGACGGCTTGAGTAAGGTGTAGTTATTGTATGTCAAGTGTAGATATTTTTTTCCATTATTTTACGCTAAAACCCATTTTTCATACAAAGTTTAAAATTTTTTGGTCCGCTCTAATTAACATGAATATAAATATGAGTATGAATATGAAGATAACTTCAACGTCGTGACCTCTCTTTAAATACATTTTATTACCTTCCTTTATTACTACATTTTCATTCTCATTCATTTTTTGTACATTTGAATACCTTCCAAAACCATTTTAAATGTATCCATTTGAATGGCTTTGGGTGAATTAATTTTTTTAATAACTCCCTTTATTAATTCATCTGAATGAACTTTTAACGATTAATTTTTTATGCATTTCGATACTTTCTAATACCATTGTCAATTTATCCAATTAAATTACTTTTAAGTGAATTTATTTATTATCCATTTGAATACATTTTAATACCTTCCTTGATTAATACAAATGAATGAACTTTCTTTGAATGCTTTTCAATACCATTTTAAATCTATCCATTTTAATTCTTTTATGAGAATTATTTTCTTATCCCTTTGAATACTCTTTAAGAATATCCTTTATTAATTCAACTAAATAAAATTTATTTTTTTATACATTTGAATACTTTCCAATACCATTTTAAAACTATCCATTTAAATAATTGTATGCAAATTAATTTTTTATCCCTTTGCACTTTCAACGGTTAATTTTTTATACATGTGAATACTTTTCAATGATATTTTATATCCATCCATTTAAATACTTGTATGCAATTGTATGCAAAATAATTTTTGATCCCTTTGAATACATTTTAATACCTTCCTAAATTAATGCATCTAAATCAACTGCATCCGCAATTATTCGTTAACAGCTCATTCAGTTGAATTAATAAAGGAAGGAATTAAAATTTAATTAAAGGGATAAAATATTAATTTGCATAAAAGTATTAATTCATAAAGGAATGTATTAATTCATCGAAAATTATTTGAAATGTATACAAAAAAATTAATAAGGGAAGGTATTAAAACGAATTTAAAGGGAAAATAAATGAATTTACCAGAATTAATTATATTTAGAATATTATTGGACAGTATTCAAATGTCCAAAAAATTAATAGTTAAAAGTTCATTTAGTTGTATTATTTTTAGAAAAGTATTAAAATGTATTTAAAGGGATAAAAAATTAATTTGCATACATGGATGGATTTAGACAGACATTGAAAAGTATTCAAATGTATAAAAATGAATCGTTAAAAGTGCATTAACTTGTATTAATAAAAGAAGGTATTAAAAAGTATTTAAAGCGATAATAAATGAGTTCACCAGAATTTATTAGATTTAAAATGGTATTGGATAGTTTTGAAATGTATAAAAAATTTATCGTTAAAAGTTCATTTAGTTGTATTAATAAAGGAAGGTATTAATAATTACATACAAGTATTTCAATGGATGTATTTAAAATGGTATTGAAAAGTATTTACATGTATAAAAATGAATCGTTGAAAGCGCATTTACTTGTATTAATAAAAAAAGTTATTAAAAATTATTTAAAGCGATAATAAATGAGTTTCCCAGAATTGATTAGATTTAAAATGCTATTGGATAGTATTCAAATGTATAAAAAATTAATCGTTAAAAGTTCTTTTAGTTGTATTAATAAAGGAACGTATTAAAATATATTCAAGGGGATAAAAAATTAATTTGCAGACAAGTATTTCAATGGATGTATTTAAAATGGCATTGAAAAGTATTCATATGTATAAAAAATGAATCGGTGAAAGTGCATTTATCTGTTTTAATAAAGGAAGTTATTACAAATTATTTAAAGGGATACTAAATAAATTCACCGGAATTGATTAGATTTAAAATAGTAGGAAGAAAGGTATTAAAATGCATTCAAAGGGCTAAAAAATTAATTTGCATACAAGTATTTGAATGAACGGATTTAGAGTGGCATTGAAATGAAAAGTATTTGCATGTATAAAAAATGAATCGTTGAAAGTGCATTCACTTGTATTGATAAAAGAAGGTATAAAAAGTATTTAAAGCGATAATAAATGAGTTCACCAGAATTGATTTGATTTAAAATGTTATTGGATAGTATTCAAATGTATAAAAAATTAATCGTTATAAGTTCATTCAGTTGTATTAATTTAGGAAGGTATTAAAATGTATTCAAAGGGATGGATTTAAAATATTATTGGAAAGTATTCAAATGTATAAAAAATTATTCTTTAAAAGTTTATTCAGTTGTATTAATAAAGAAAGTTATTAAAAATTATTTATAGGCATTAAAAAATAATTTTCATAAATTATTTATATCCACTTGTATTAATGAAGGAAGGTATTAAAATATATTCAAAGGGATAATAAAATTGGACATACACGTTTGGTCAGTTTGCGAATTGAATGAAAGAAGCCAACGAAATTTGAAGCGATTTGCGATGAATTGGTAATTTGGGCGTTATTGTAGACCATGGTATCTGGAATTCGAGGAAAAGACGACCGTTTAGGGTTAACATAGGACCATAGTTTACCGGGGTCTTCGTTAATTTGTTCTTCAGTATGTATTACTAGAGAAACGCTTTGCATTATGACCAAAAAGGCCTTTAACTTAAAATTTTTTACATTTTTATATCTTTAAGTGGCAAATTTTTCGAATTTAAGCTGGCAATTTTCAAAAATTCAACGATAAATTTTCAAGAATTCACTGCGCAGCTATTAAATTTTCAAAATACAAACGCTTTGCACTATGATTAAAAAGGATTTTAACTTTAAATTTTTCAGATTTTTAAATCTTTAAGTCGCATATTTTTTCAATTTGAATTTGCAAATTTAAAAAATGCAACGATAAATTTTTATTGCCACATGTCCAACTTTAAAAAGTTCACTGGGCAACTATCAAAATTTTTAAAATACAAACATTTTGCACTATGATCAAAAAGGCATTTACCATTAAAATTTTCACACTTTTAAATCTTCAATTCGCATATTTTTTCAATTTTCAAAAATTCAAGGATTATCGTACCATCTCTGGTCCATACCAACAAGCCCTATGATGCCACGAACTTTTTTATTTGGCAAATATTTCCAATTCAAATTTACAATTTTCGAAAATTCCACAATAATTTTTAATTGTCACATGGCCAATTTTCAAAAATTTACTGCTGAGCCATCAATTTTTTAAGTCACAAACGCTTTGTACCATGTCCAAAAAGGCTTGTAACTTGAAATTTTTCACATTTTAAACTTTTTAATTTGCAAATTTTTCCAATTTAAAAATGCTATTTTCAAAAATTCAAGGAAGATATTACGCTTCGCTCCAGCGCCATCTCTGATCCGTACCGTACCGGTCCGTAAGAAGCTCTTCAGGTAGCGCTATAATGTCACGAATTCCAGGAATGACATGTTTCCACGGTCTTCAAAATAAAAAATCACTTAAACTTAAATTTTTTTACCTCGGTAAACCTGCAACACCCCAATTTAAATTTCCAATTTTTACAAATTCAACGATAAATTTCAATTGTCACGCACAAGTCTAATTTTAAAAAATTCACTGTTCAGCCATAAATTTTTTATTTAGAAACACTTTGGAACATGACTAAAGAGCTTTTAACTTTAAAGTTTTCACCTTTTAAAATCTTCACTAGATGCAAAATTTTTCGAGAAAGCTGCTCAGGTGGGGTATGATGACACGAATTCCGGGATTTACATTTGCCCACTGTCTTTGATTGAAAATTTCACAATTTAATACTAAAACCAGTAAACTCCGGGGTTTATCTTTTTGGCAAAAAAATTAGATACTCCAATCAATATTAACATAGATGGTCAAAACTTGAAAGTAACAACACTGCAATAAATATAGGACTTATTTTTTTTATGAAGAACTGCGGTTTAAGCCATGTATTAATAAAAACATCCTAGTAAAAACTTTATTTAGGAGTCTTAAAGTAAAGTTCACCGATTCTCTGGTTTTAAGCTCCCGTATGTGTTTAACAAAATTTATTTTAAAACCATTACCTACGGACCACATAACATTAAACCTCTAAATCGGTTAAGATTAAAACATATCTTAACTTAACTAGCGTTTGTTTTGTTATTTTAAATGTCTGTATTTTTTTTCTCTCTTATTACCTTAAATCTTGTTTCACTTTTTTATTTTTTGTTTGTTATTTATTTAGTTGTTTCAGTGATTCGATTTTTATAGAAGTACTTATTAATAGGACAATATTTCTTTTAAAGTTATTTTTATTTAATAATTCATTTATGGTATTAAAAACTGGGGCCAAACCTTCATTAATTTTCTTTTGACTTGTTTTCAACTAACCTTAATTAATGCACCATTTAATTGTGTATTTATTTATTTATTTCTTTAATGTCTTTCGAAAAAAATGCTTTTAAATAAAGTGTCATTTGAAAAAGATGTTTTCAATCATAGTGTCATTCGAAGAAAATGATTTTAAATATTATGTCACTCGAACTAGAGGCCCTGTATAATATAAGCAACTCGATTTGGCAGATGTTAGGGAAATGTTGATAATTTTTTTGAGTGTTGGCAACCATTGGAAATAAATAATTTTGTCAGTGTCACATTTTTGATTAATAAACTTAGGTACATAAAATTTCAAATTTGATTATTTACATGCGATTTAAAAATCGAATATTGCAGTACTTATAAGAAACTTTGATTCATTTTTTTTACATGAAATCAAAAAAAAAATTGTTTTGGAATTGCGAAAATACAACGTTTTCGAGAAATATAGAAAAAATAGAAACTGTAGAAATGTGTTACAGAAAAAATTAAGACGGTTTTAATTTCTACTTGATTTCCTCAATAGAAATATAAAAAGGAAAATGAAAAAAAGACAATTTTCTATAGAAATCTGTTTCTAAAAAAAATAACGATTTTGGAATTTGAACATTTTCCTGACTTCTTGTAGAAATGGGATATGAAAAAAAATTGAAACGGCTCTAGATTTCACTTCTTCTCTTTAATGCAAATATGGAAATGAAAATCTGCGGAAATGCATTGTTTTTGAGAAAAAATTAAAAAAAGGCTACTTTTTGTACAAATGTGTTATGGAAAAAATAGAAACAGTTCTAGATTTCACTTCTTCTCGTTTTCAAGAAAAAGTGAAAAAGTCAACTTTTTCTAGAAATGTGATATGAAAAAATTGAAAGGGTTCTAGATGACACTTCTTCTCCTCAATTCAAATATGGAAATAAAAATCCGTGGAAATTCATTTTAGTGTTTTTTATATCAGATTTCTATAAAAAGTGCTTTTTATCACTTTTTCTCAGAAAACAATGTGTTTCCGCGAATTTTCATTCCCATATTTGCGTTGAGAAGAAGAAGTGAAATCTAGAGCCGTTTCAATGTTTTCCATCACATTTGTGTGTCCTTTTTCAATTTTTCTCAAAAACAATGCATTTCCGCAGATTTTTATTTCCATATTTGCATTTAGGAGAAGAAGTGGAATCTAGAGCCGTTTCAATTTTTTTTCATATCACATTTCTACAAAAAGTTGCCTTTTTTTCACTTTTTCTTGAAAACAATGCATTTTCGCGGATTTTCATTTCCGTATTTGGATTGAAGAAAAGAAGTGAAATCTAAAACCGTTTTTGTTTTTTCTTTATCGCATTTCTACACAAAGTTTCTATTTTTTTACTTTTCCCAAAACGGTACATTTCCGCAAATTTTTGCTTTTATATTCAAACTCAGGGGGTCCTATAGAAGACCCCCAATATTTTTTTTCAATATCACATTTCATGTAAGCGAAAGTTGAGCCGAAACTGTAAAAATACTCGCGCCTACGACTTTGTATTGTTCCATTATACAATGGAAAACGAAACGCAAGAAAAATAGATTAGATATAGCTCCCAGGGTTGCGACCGCGGTGCGGGTTTTTTGTGCCAGAATGCTTATTCTTGAACGACCGTGAGGTGAGGTGAGCTATTTCCATCAACTGGCTGATTGAAGTAGATTGAGGTTAGCGAGGTTGACTCAAATAGCTTGATCTTCCGGTTTCAATGAAACTGGCTGATTTTCTGGGAGAAACGTATATATACGCACGGAGCAGTTAGAAACCAGACGTATTTATACATCTAGAGCATTTAAAAGGATAACCAAACTGAAAAATTAATAAAAATAGTCGAATTTGCGATGTAAGTAAGAATAGTTAAATTTAAATAATATTATATATTATTATTATTTTAAGAAAATGAGTACCAAAAAGATAGATTAATAAAATATTTATATTTTACCTACTATTAACATTTTTAATATCCACACCTCATGTTCTTTGTGAAAGTTTGACATATTTTACTAACCAAGAATGTTATCATCCTTTAAAAACTCTCTGGGGAAATTATAAAAAGGGACAACAAAACATCAGTCCATTTCATAAAATCGGTTTTACATGCAAATAAAAAACTAGAAAGAAAGGGCTATTTTGAGTTGCCCACCTCTGGTAAAGCAGCAACTGTCAAATACATAGAGGGCCTCTAACTCGAACAAGATGCTTCATCATCATAGTCTCATGCGAAAAAGATGTTTTCAAACATAAGTGTTATTAGAAGAAAATGTTTTTAAACATTGTGTCATTAGAACAAGATACTTTAGGACAAAATATTTCAAATATTTTGTTCTCAAAAATGTAACTTCGACCTGTCTAAGTATATATTTTTCTTTTAGACGATAATGGAAACTACAACATCAAACCTGTCTAAAGGTCAAAGGCTTGGTAGATATTCCTTGGCACCACCAAATATTAGTTGCCATTGTTGTGGCAAAATACTAATTGGTATCGATAAGTATCCAACCAAAGATTTTCACTGTAAATGCGATTGTGTTTGCCCCAAAAAATGTTTTTTTAAAAATATACCAACCCCAATAAATATACACAGCCAACCAAATTTACAAACTCCAACCAATATACCAACCTCACCAAATATACTAACAAATAAACAAACCCAAACAATTTCTCAGGAAACTCCCAAACGTATTTGTAAATGTAAACGACCTTGTAACTGCTCTAAACAGTGTTCCACAGTAACGCGGGGTGAAGAAAATAAATGCAAATGTAAATTGCCGTGCGAATGCTATAAACGATGTTCTTTAACGCCTACTACAGAAAATATACCAACCCAACCAATCATACGAACTAATATATCAACCCCAACTACCATACTAACCCGACCAACGCCAACCAATAAACAAACCCAATCAAATATACCAACGCCAACAAATATTCAAACCAAAAGCAACGTACGAACGCTAACCAATAAACAAACCCAACCAACGAAAACAACTTTTCAAAAAACACCCAAACGATTTTGTAAATGTAAATGGCGTTGCAAATGTTTTAAAAAATGTCCAAGTAACCAAAAAAGAAAATGTAAATGTAAATGGCACTGTAAATGCAACAAAAATTGCCTTCCCAAAGATCAAAAAACTACAAAAAATCCTTTGACGACTTCAACAATTATGCCCCCAAGAAAGGGAGATTGCAAATGCAATTGGAATTGTAGTTGCACTAAAAACTGTGTTGAAGAATCTGTTGACAAAGAGCTACTCCACAAAGGTAACTGTAAATGTAAATGGCCATGCCATTGTACAAAGAAATGTATTGCAAAGAAAAAATGTAAATGTAAATGGCCGTGTCATTGCACAAAAAAATGTGCACAAAAAAATATTTCAAAAGGTAACTGTAAATGTAATAATTCATGTTATTGTACAAAAAATTGTGGTAAACAACCCACAACATATCACCCAACAGTAAAACCCAACTGCCAGTGTAACTGTAAAAACACATCCACAACAGGAATCACTGATATACGTAAAACCAGAACACCTGCCATAACTTTGACGAAAACAGTAGGAACAACATTACCCAGTATAACTTTGACGGCAACAACAGAAAAAACTGCGACAGCCACAACAGAAATTACTGCTAATACAACATCAGGAACAACTGCAACTACCACATCAGGAACAACGGCTACAACCACATTAGGAACTAACGCTAATAAAACATCAGGAACAACTGCAACTACCACATCAGGAACAACGGCTACAACCACATCAGGAACCACCGCTAATATTACATCAGAAATAACTGCGACAACCACATCAGCAACTACCCCTAATATAACATCAGGAACAACTGCAACTACCACATCAGGAACAACAGCTACAACCACATCAGGAACTACCGCTAATATAACATCAGAATCAACTCCAACTACCACATCAGGAACAACGGCTACAACCACATCAAAAACTACCGCTAATATAACATCAGGAACTACTGCGACAACCACATCAGGAACTACCGCTAATATAACATCAGGAACAACTGCGACAACCACATCAGGAACTACCGCTAATATAACATCAGAATCAACTCCAACTACCACATCAGGAACAACGGCTACAACCACATCAAAAACTACCGCTAATATAACATCAGGAACTACTGCGACAACCACATCAGGAACTACCGCTAATATAACATCAGGAACAACTGCGACAACCACATCAGGAACTACCGCTAATATAACATCAGGAACAACTGCGATAAGCACATCAAAAACTACCGCTATTATAACATCAAGAACAACGGCTACAACCACATCAGGGACTACCGCTAATATAACATCAGGAACTACCGCTAATATAACATCAGGAACAACTGCAACAACCACATCAGGAACTATCGCTAATATAACATCAGGAACAACTGCGCCAAGCACATCAAAAACTACCGCTATTATAACATCAGGAACAACTGCAACTACCATATCAGGAACAACAACTACAACCACATCAGGGACTACCGCTAATATAACATCAGGAACTACCGCTAATATAACATCAGGAACAACGACTACAACCACATCAGGAACTACCGCTGATATAACATCAGGAACAACTGCGACTACCACATCAGGAGCAACGGCTACTACCATATCCGAAACAACTGCGACTACCACCACATCAGGAACCACAGCCAATACTACATCAGGTATAATAGTTGTATAAACTTCTGCTTTTTAAAGGTGCATTTAGACTGTGGTAGTGTAATCGTAGTTACGTTGTAGCTGATAATAATTAATAATTTTAACAATATTTTTTTATACAAATTTTTTACTATAATTTACTTTCTAAATGCTTTAAACAAATATTGGTGGTAATAGACCGTACTGATAAATTTTGGAATATGCTAAAAGTTTCACCTTACATATTTCTTTGGTATTAACCGAGTAAGTTCCGTTCTTTCCTAATATTAGCCTAAGTTCAAAAATAAAAATAATTTTAAAATTGAGGTTGATAGGGTAGCAAAGAAATACAAAATTTAACTTGCTGAAAAAAGGAGGAGGCATATATAGACAGTCGATAATGTGTTCAGTGACTTAAGCAATAAATTAACAAGGTATTATAAGTGGTATTTAGGTATATTCCTATATATCCGCTAATCAATCATTCTGTTTTAATATGATTGCGAAGAAATTAACGCTGTTTTTCTAAGTGACGAAAAGAGCTTACATTTAGCATTATTTTGTCGCTTGCATGGACAAATTATATCAAATAATTTACATTTTTAACTTCATATTTTGCTATCAATAGAAAAGTTATAGTACCGTATCAGCTGTTGTTCTAGTCAAAAACACGCACACATGCACAAAGATAGGTATATATTTTCGCACGCCCATGAAAGAGGTGGCATGAACACACCAACTTTAAGCATTGGAGTTATTCCGTGGAACAGCAGACAGTCAATGTTTGCAATAAAATTAAATAAATAGGGTATTAAGTAAGCGCTTTTCGTGACTCATAAAAAGGGCCCCAAAAATAGAAAAATAAAATTTAGTCATTGGCTGCTATTTTGGGTTTTGTGCTCATCTCAATACGCTCAACATTTTCCAGATGTCATCATCATCATAATCTGGCGAGTCTCAGCTTTCATATGACACCATAAAACCTACTATGGTAAGAAAATGCGGGTTCGAGTAAAAATCGCCAGTTATCCTCCTGAGTGTAATTAGTAGCTTATCTATCTCTAAAAGGACCGTTTCCTTACAATGAATATTTTTTTTAATTGCTGGACCAAACAAGATACCAAAAATGCTATTTTTACAATTTTTGTCTTTCTGTATGTCTGTTTGTTCCAGCATCACGCAAAGACCGCTTAGCCGATTTTAATGGGTTTGTCACTATTGCATTCCTTGTGTTCCTGGGCAACATATAGGCGTTTATTTCATTAAAATCGGTTTCTGGGAACAAAACTTATGGGATTTCAAGGAATAAAAACGGGAAAAATGGGTAAAACTGCAGGCAAAACGGCGCGGCGGTGTCTAGTGGGTAATAAAAGTAATACGACCACCTTATTGATACCTAAAAATTTTGCTATTTTTATACGCATTAATTAGAGCTGTACCTATATAATTCATACAGAATGTTTTGAGAGGAAAAATGTTCATTTAAAAAGTTACTTTTAAAGGGTTTTATAAACAATTTTAGAAAATTACTAGTTTAACGTAAAACAGGGGAGAGGGGTACTATAGCGCTACTGTTTAGGTAGGTACCATTATTAATTAATAACTTCGCTTGGTCAGGAGATGGGAGCATAAGTAAATATAATACCTTGTTCATTTATTGAAAATATCGACTATCTGCAAGTCCTGGAAATAACTCCCATGCCTAAAGTTGGTGTATTCATGACATCTCTTTCATACGCGCCCGACAATATCTACTGATCTTCGTGTGAAGGTAAGGCTTTTTCATTAAACATAGCCAGTCAACAACTGCCCGACTGGACAACCGCATCCAGTGGGTACACCACATGCGATTAAAGCAAAAGAAAAAGAAATCCAATGAACTTTGCCACATGGAATATCCGTACACTTATGGATACAGACACACCACAAAGAACAACGGCAATAGTGGCACGTAAACTAAGGAGAAATAACATCGATATCGCTCCTCTTAGTGAAACTAGAAGGTCAACTTAAAAACACGAAGGAGGCTACACAATTCTTCTGGAAACGAAAAGAAGAAGATGAACTACGTATTCACGGAGTGGGTCTGGCTATAAAAAATGAGATTGTGGACCACCTAACCGAATTTCAATCCGGAATAAGCAAAAGATTGATGACATGACAGCAACATGCTACTATAATCAGCGCCTACGCTCCAACTCTTGCAGCTGATGGAAACCAAAAAGATGAATTTTATTCTTAACTTAGTGAAGCCATAACATGTGTACCTAAATCTGGGGGAAGGGCGTCATTGGCAAGGAAGGTATTAGAAACATGAACTCAAACGGACTGCGCCTATTAACCTTATGTTCGGAATATGACATCATAATATCAAATACAATTTTCCGACAAAAAGACAAATTCAAGACCTTGGCTACACACAAAGAAAACATCAAAACTGACTTGATGAGCACGACAAAGAAATTCAAGACCTTATGGAGAGGAAGAGAAAAGCCCATAATGCTTGGAAAAGCCACCCTAACTCTAACGAAAGTACAAAGGCAAACACGTAGATTAAAAAAAACCAATGCTACATCTAGCTGAGTCCAACAACACCAGAGCCTTCTTTCAAGCCACTAAGATGAACAGAAGGTATCAATCCCCTACGATCCAAAGGTGGAACAAGGCTGCTTAAAGAGAGATCCTCTATCAATTAACGTTGGAAAGAACACTTTCAAGAACTACTCAACAGAGAGTCTTAGGTCGATAATGACATCTTCGACAAAATTTCGGAGGACACTACACAACAACACCTAAGTGAGATTCCGAGATTAGAGAAGGTCGAAAAAGCAATCACACAGCTAAAGAATAACAAGTCAGCAGGCATAGATGGTATCGCTGCTGAACTCTACAAACAAGGGGGTCTCACCCTTAATTACCAAATGCACACTCCAATAAGTAAAATATGAACCACTGAGATCATTTCCGCCGAACTCAGAAACACCTCTATAGTTACCATTTTCAAAAAAGGCGACAAGGCCCAATGTGGAAACTACAGAGGTATATCTCTGCTTTCTGTTGTTGGAAAGATACTTGCACGGTGCTATGCTTCACCTCATTGAAGAATATCTACCGCCGGGAGTGGAAATTCTATATAGATTTGACGGTGGCCTACTTGACCTAGGCAGACTGCGAGCAAAAATTAAGGTCTCGGCGACCTCAGTAATCGAACTGCAGTACGCCGATGACAACGTCGTTATGGCCGATACAGAGGAAGGTCAACAGCTGGTAATCAACGCATTTAACCAAGCCTACAAAAGCATTGGCCTAAAGGTCAATCTTGCCAAAACGCAAATTCTTCACCAACCAGAAACACTTCCATAAATGGCCATCCTCTGCAGAACGTGGAACATATCCCATACCTTAGGAGCCACCTACCATCAAATGCAACTGTTGACGCAGAAATACAGCATCATCTAAAATGTGCTAGCGCAGCGTTCGGACGGCTTTCGGAGAGAGTTTTCAACAATCACGACGTCAATGCGGAGACCAAGCTTCGTGTCTACAACACAGTTATAATACCAACTCTAATATACGGATGCGAAACGTGGACCACCTACAGAAGGCATATCAAACGACTAAAAAACATCACCAAAATTATTTAAGACGAATCCTGAGAATAAAATGTCAAGATCGACGAACAAATATAAGTGTTTTAGAAGAAGTCAGAATAACTAGTATAGAAGCCCTTATCTTCAAGCACCAGCTTCGTTGGACTGGTCACGTTATCCGCATGCCTGAAACACGTCTCCCAAAGCAGATATTTTATGGACCACTGAAGGGGCGAAAGAGAAATCAAGGAGCTCAACAAAAAAGGTACAAGGACGTTCTCAAAGGCAATACGGTGAAGGTTCACATCGATATAAACAACTTCGAGATCACGGCAAACGATAGGGCTTCATGGTGACGAACAGTCCATGGAGCACAAACTTTTGAAGGGCAACGACGTAGACTAGAGACGGAAAAGAGAGAACGTAGAAAGGAATAAACATGGAAGAATAGATAACCAACCACACGCGACTGCTGCCGGAGACTGGGTGTGCCAGGATTGTGGAAGGGTGTGCGGCTCGAAAATTGGCTTACATAGCTATCAAAAAATGCACAACAGATAGCGACGATGCAGAATAGAGGAAGATCATACTCGGTATCGATTGATTGCCTATGATGACTATAACTTTTCTAAAGGTTATTACTAAAGCAATATATAAGATTAAAAAGGTAAATTTTTTGATATAATTTGTCCATGCAAGCAAAGTAATGCTAAAAGTAAGCGCTTTTTGACACTTAGAAAAAAGGCCCCTTATTTCTTCTCAATTATAATAAACCAGAATGATACAATACAAAATTGCAACATTTTTTTCCGCAATCTTTGGTACCCAATTAACCCTAATTTTAAATCTAAATCATTTTTGAACTTATACTAAGAAAAAACGGAACTTACTGGGTTAATACAAAAGAAACATGTAAGGTGAAGCTTTTACCATATTCAAAAATTTTGTAGGAGGTTCTTTTATCACAAATATTCGTTTAAAACATTAAACAAGATAAATTATATTAAAAAGTGTGTATCAAAAATATATTGTTAACTATTTACCTGTAAAATATGCTGTTCTGCATTATCTAAAGAAAAAAATTGACTACAACTACAATGCAACGACGGCGATACAACCACAGTCTAACTGCATCCTTATATATTGTAAATATATCTTCTTAGGAATGGCCAGTCAAAATTATATATTTTTAAATATTTTTCTATTTTACTTACATAGCCAAGCAGGTAACATTTTCAGCAAACCAAAACTTTGCCAGTCAAATTACAATTAAAAATAACCTGAAAATAATTTATAAATTTATAAAGTCACCACCACAAAAAATAATACTGTGCACTTACTGACAACTTTTATACTCACTTGCTTTATCTACCTGTGGACTACAATTTTTTAAGCATACCTCAGCTTCCCTAGTATTCAAAAATTTAACTGCAATTTGACCATTTTTTGATTCAGCTACGAAACCTGCCATACGAGGAAAGGACAAGTTAAAGTAATGTACATTATACATTACAGTGAACATAAGATTATAACCACCCTATTTTCCGGGTTCCTCGAGCCTCTCTGGTAGTAGGAGGGTACCTTTGTCAAGTATTATTGACTTCAAACAATCATTAAAATTAAGTTTTTGAGAAAATAGGTGCTTGATATAATAAAGTTAGGAGGGTTTGTACAGTGAAACACAAAAGTTCAACAAACGTAAATATATTAAAAAAATATATGTAAAAAAGGCTTGGTACATCGATGGTCCTAGATAAGAGGGTTAGTACGACAAAAAAGTAAGTACCTATATTTTAAAAGTATCATTGACATTCGAATTCCCCGCCCTTCTATTTTTTACTTTGACTTTTAAAAAAAAATATAAAGTTAATAAAAAAAATCGACAACATAATTCAAAGGGGAAAATAAAGTAAATTTCTCAAAGCAACACCCTTCAATGAATTATTTGCAGGTTATGATATAGAATTGGTTTTGTAATTAAAAAAAAACATTCTACCCTTTAAAAAAATACTGTTAACTATTTAAATAAATAGTGTTTATCTTTTAAGACAAAAAAAGGACAAGAAAAAATAATTTATGTTTGGCCCTTCTGTAAATCCACTACATCACTCTGCTTTCCAGTTGGTCGGGATATCACTGCTGTCTCACAGCTGAGAAGTAGGCCGGCACTACCCAAGCCCTGAAACAGCGACTAGAGGACTCCAGAGGCTCTGCAGCAGTCGATCAAGTGACATGGACCCCCACGGATGACATGTGTACCCAAGGGTGACATGGGCCCCCCAGGAGCGACCCTAGACAAGTGAAAAACAAAGCGGTGTAGTCCTACCACATTTCTATTAGCCTAAAACATTAAATGTGGACCATGTAAACACAAAGAATAATATGCCTCTTAAATACTGAAACTGAACAGACCGCTCTAAAATAAACTACCAATGGTACAGAGACGGTCTTTAACAAATATTACAAGATACACAATTTAAAAAAAATTAGCAAGGGCAAGTCAGATAAAAAACAAGTATAACTACCAATTTTTCTTATTCAAGGGAATGGAAACATGACAGTCGGTTGAACTGGCACATTCTCGCCCGTCTATAACAAGAGAGAACAAAAAAACATACGTTAGAAACAACGCATATGGCAATTAGAATCCATCAAATTTAACAAAATTAAAGAAAAATAATTACCTTCAGGACTAAGCTAGAATATCAACTTTTAGCAAGGCACGCTCAATGAAATCCTGCTGTGCAGCATAAGGAAGAAAAGTTATAACACCCTGCCGCGTTTTCTCTCCTACCAAAAAGGGACGAGAAAAGCTTCGTCACCCACACTCCCCTACGACAAAATTACGTGGACCAATGACAGCACAGACCGCGTTCGCGAGGTCAGGTAGAAAGCCACTGCAATGCGATAAAATTTGAAAGGGGAAAGAATTGTGCAGCCTCCGTTCAGAGCGTTGCCAAATGTGGTCAGAGATCTCAAAGCCACCGAAAGTCAACTCGGCATAGATGCCGGCATGCTGGTCATGCCTGCAATTTAGACTCAAAATCCTAGACCAGAAAATGCATAGACCTCTCCTGCTGTCCTGAGATCCTAGACTTGACAACTTCAACGTGAATGTACGGTTATATTCCTTGTTATTGATGTCACGTGACGTCAGTGTTGGCCGATTCTGATACTTTTGTGAGTGCAGAAATTATTATCCAAACCGGCAACGTCCCCTCTGACGTCAGTGTAAACAGCTAACAATGACAGCCGTCAATCGCTGCGCCTTTCCAGCTTAGAAGAAAGGACACAGCAAAAGGACAACCAGGTAACTCAGAATTTATTGCAACAATTATCACTGTTTTCATAACCAAAAGTGATCAAGTTGACACCTATTGTTGACATTTAAGGGGAGGTTTATAAACGAAGAATTCTTGTTGTTTTAGCCGAAATCAACGACGACCGCCCAACAGCAAGGCCCCCTTCTCACGCTGGTTCCACTAGAGTACTGAAAAAACAGTGTCTTCCCACTTATAATACAACTCATAACCAAACAACCGCAACAACCCGTCACCACAAGCTTGGCAGTTCAATACATGGAGCAGCATGGACATAGGTTAGTATTCACTCTATGGACCTCTCAATTTGTTCGTTAAAAGTACTGACACAAGTAGGTGCTTTTCACCGCAGTTAAAGCGTGTCCATTTCTATGTTAGCTTTTACTTAAGGCTTGACATGGATAGTTAATTTACCTTTTTGGTTTTAGGAAAAACTCACCTGCAGCAACCATCACTAAAGAAGATTGCACTATCCCAGATTGACAAAACACACGCCGCAGTCAGCCATCAATCAGATGTTTTTAGTAATAAATTATTAAATAAATGGACCACGCCGGTATCATACTCATATTCTAGCAAACTATATTTTAGTATTAAGTTTATCCTGTAAAAGATGGTTAAAAACTGTTTAATAATGTACTTGTGAATGTTTTTAATAGGTAATACTTTGTTAATTAGCCAACAAATGTTTAATCTTAATCGGTGAAATGTTTTATAGGGGAACGATTTTGTGATAACCAATATTTTTATATTCTAAATCTGTGATTTTAATAACAAAAGGATAGAATATTTTGCTAGTAATACATATTATTTTGAAGCTTTTTTGAAACGAATTTACCAAAACATAACTATATTTATATATTGCCTTTATTGTAGGTGTGATATTTTGTATTTTGTAATTTGTGAAGTCCCTAAATAATAATACAATGGGTAATAATAAATATTTACGTGTGTTTTAGGGGGCTGTGTTGTTATTTCCATTAATTTTTATAAGACAGCTATTTAAGATAAAATTTGATCAAAGTCCAACATAAAAGGTGTATTCTTTGTTTTAAGATGTTTTAGAACTATTTTAACTAAGCAATTATACCCTATTAATTATCAGTCCAATCTTCTAAATACAGGCATGTCATCAAGCGTGTTGGTTACTGTTTTGGCGAATGCGCTGTAAAAGTATAGGTTCTCTAGTAAAGTAAATAAGCAGGTGACGTCACTGTGAACCATAAAACTAATCTGTGTTCAGTGAACCGTGAAGCTTAAAATTGATCCTTGATGTTGACGCTGTGTTAAGGAAATACATTATGGTTCTTCCTCTTCTGAAGTTTTATTGCTCGCAGATCGGATCGAATTTTTGCCTTTTCTTTATTTAGAGCTTCTTCTCTATTGCAGATGTAGATGGCTCGATCTAAAAAAGATTTTGGAAATTTTCAATTTGGTTGAGGTAGAGTGCTTTGATTTGAAGTTTAGATATTGTCCAGTACTAGTATTCAGTATGAGTGTATGGAAGTTCACCTTACAGAACACAAACGCAAAACTCGACAAGAGAACACAACTGGATCAGAAATAGCTCAACATTGCTGGGAAAATCAACACCATATGAAATGGAAAGGTGCAAAGATCGTCGCCAGGAGGAAAATCTATTCAAGCGGAAGTTTAAAGAAACAGGGTTCATACAGGGGAACCAGAATCAAGGAAATTTGGAAAGCCATACTTTTCGGAGATGACAGATTTCAACCGCGAAAGGGCGGAGCCAACCAAGCGTAAACTTTAGGGTTCACTAAACACAGGTTAGTTCACTGAACACATGCTAGTAGTGTAGTAGTGTGGGTTCTGGACCAATTGGTAACCACTTCGGAGAAGTGGATGGCAGGTTTGCTGAAGAAGTGGTGTCTAGTCCCGAAGAAGTGGTCAGCCCAAGGTCATTCTGCAAGAAGTGATCACCATTGACGTCACTTGACCAGTGGCTGTTGAAATTCCAATGACGTCACTTGGCCAGTGGCTGTTGAAGATGTCCAAGAGGGTTGTTAAGGGGTTGCAAGGGAATGCCATAAAGGCCTGTGTGAATAGGGGATGTGATCACGTGACTTATGTTCTACAGAGTGAATCTGCTTGGGGTTTATACAGGGTGCTCTAGTGACATGCACCTGTCATTTGTGCTCTCTAGCCAAGCCATCAAGTGCTACAAGGTCTTAGACCACTTAGCGTTAACGTGTGCCTGCTGAAATTCTCTAATGGTTGAAACTTCCTAATATTCCTAATATTCTCGGTCACAAGTGCCAATGTATAGAGTAGAAAATGACGCACACCTGTAGCATTGGGGCCTTATTATTTCAAGAGTGTCAAAGGCGCACTATTTGAAAAATGTCGAGATGAGAGAGATTGCTATCAGCCGGTGTACCGCAGGTACTTTTTCCGCTATGTGCGCACGTTTTTCTCCTATGGTTTCTGTAAAAGACTAATTTTGGTTTGCTGCGCAGGGGACAAAAGACCTTAGTAGTTTTCTGCGAATATCTCGAGTTGTAAGTGATCGATTTGAAAAATTCTTTTTTTACTGGATTTCTGTGTTCCAATGCTATTTATTCTTAGAGAGATGGGGAAGCCAAAAGGGCCTTAAGTGGTGAAAGAAAGACATTGGTAGTTTTCTGCGAATATCTCGAGATCTAAGTGATCGATTTGAAAAATTATTTTTTTACTGGATTTCTGTGTTGCAATGCTATTTATTCTTAGAGAGATGGAGAAGCCAAAAGACAAAAGAGCATTATTGTGCTTGACCTTAGTAATTTTCTGCGAATATCTAAGTGATCGATTTGCAAAATTCTTTTTTGGTTAGATTGCTGTGTTGTAATGCTGTTTATTCTTAGAGAGATGGAAAAGCGAAAATGGTATTATTGTGTTTGACCTTGGTAGTTTTTGCCGGATATTTCGCGTTATAGCGATGGGATTTAAAAAATGTTAGTGTTACGCAGCTGTGCAGCTCGAGTTAAAAGGCTTTTATTTTTACGGTAAATAATATTATTATATGGATTTTAAAATTATCAAAATGTGTGATTTTGTGAAGACAAAATCGAGTACACTCAAGATAACCCATGACCCTGTTTATCAAGAATTTAAAATAACATGTTTACGTAAAGCTTACTAATGAGCTAATTTAGAACAAAGACGGATAACCTATGAACTTGTTTTTCATAAATTTATCATGATGTTTTAAAATGCGACAAAAAATAGAAACTAAATGGGATACGACGGTGATTTAAATAAAACAAGACACTTTTTTTTAATTATATTTTAATATTAACCCACTTCATCTACACCATCATATTTACAAACCGTGTTATGAATATATGTCTTCGCAAATTCCTGAGAGTTGGGATAAATTTTTGTGTACAACAGCACGGCATCTACAAAGTCAAGCTTCCATTCGTTTGGTAATATAGGATAAATGTGTGTAAATTTTTCCTCAATAACATGTTTACAGGTTTAAATACTGAAACAAATCCAGCCTCTGAGCCATGTGAAAATTTTTCCATAATCTTCTTATTCCAAGAGGTCATCGAGTTCCCAATCAATTTTATTTAACCAATAATTTTCTATCTGCTGAGAGTTTTCCATAATATTAGAATGTTTTTTTTAATGATTATTATCATTTTCCTTTTCCAGTCGTCTTTCTTTTATGTATTTGTTTAGGATTTTTTCCTAAACTTGAATTTCGACAAATATCACACGTGTACGAAGCTATGCTATTGCCTGGGCTAATTTTTACCAAGTCGAGTCTCTGTCACTTTTCACACCGAAGGGAATGATATACTTGTGGAACATTGGCATTGCTTCTCATTTCTAAAGAAAAGCAACAGACGTGTGTTCTACAGCGCTTTAGAACTACAACTGAAATGATTTGAATTATTAAGAAGCTTTTTACCATAATGCAACCAAGGAAAACTAATTGGTTGGTTTTTTTCTGCCAAATGTAGAACTATTATTATTATTATGAAAGTCTCTGTTTAAAACACGTTCATCAGTAAGACTTTAAACACTAAAGCATAAAGAAGTAAGAGAAAATGCCAATACCTGTAAAATATATATGTCCTAAATGTAAAGAGAAAACTGATTTAGAAAACTATTACTGTATACCATGCACATGGGATTGAGATACCTGGTGGATGGAAGCACACGCCCCCCCCCCAAATACTTTAGAAACCCAAAAAATGGTGAAAAAACTAAAAAATAAGTAATGCTATGTAATCTTGCATAATAATAGGTAATAAAAGACAGTTTTTTATTTTTATTTTATAATATATTTTTTAAATTAATTTTAAACAACATTAGATTTATCTATCCAACTGTTATGTTTACTATCTAATCCTAACCATTTAACAAACACTTTATTTTTAGAGCGTTTTAAGATTTTTTCCACCAGGTAGACATCAGGATACGTTACTTTTTGCAGCTGAAGTTCATAAAATCCTCCCTTAATTTAATTTTCTTTATAGTAAAGATTTCCGTCGACCAATTAGGCATGTACATTTTATCAAACACACCACGAATTTTTGAAATGCGCAAATGATCTCCAATGATATATTTAGGTTTAAAAGTCATTTTTATATGACTATAGGCGGTATTTAACAACATTTGTTAATGTTTTTTCTTCACCTCGACAGGTTTCATGCCGATTGTGCGATGCTTTCGATTATTATATGCGTTTACTATTTTAGATAGTAAATCCAACCACTTGTAGAACCCTTGGTAATTAAATTCTTTCCACATTAAATTTTTTAGTGTTCTGTTTACTCTTTCCATTATTTGTGCTTTTTTTTCGCTATAAGAGCTGTAGTGTTTTACTTTAAATTTTTTTAACACTTTTTCCATGGAAGAATTATAAAATTCTTTACCCAAATCGGTTGGAAGATGTATGGGGGCTTGCACCTTAAAAACTTTTTCCATAGCCTGAGATACTTCATGCCCCGTTTTGGTTTTTAAAGGGAAAGCCCAAACGTACTTTGAAAAACAGTTAATTACAACCAAAATATACTTGAATCCCTTATTTTCAGAAGCGTATGGTATCATTTCTACGAGGTCCGCTTGAAATAAATCATTTAATGATTTTAGTATTACTCTGCGTCGGGTGAAATTTTTCCTAGCCGGTTTATGTATCTCATTAACAACCTGACGTTTGACATCTGTAATAAAGTTAACCATCTTTTTTACTCGATAATATCAGCTTCCCTTAGCTCTTCAATAATAGAATTAATTTCGTTTCTGTGACCCGTGTGGCCTGCTGTCTGAAATGCAAATAATAAACGCAAGCGCTCGACAAGTTCATTTGGATCATCCCAGTATATGTATTCCATAGGGTTGTTTGAAAACTCCATTTCCATCCCTGTTTGACCACCCCGTTTTTTAAATAGTTTTTTAAACTTCTCTGAATCACTGTCCGTTACGATATGCCCTGTAGATTTAAAATTTTTTCTATTCGCATTAGTTCTGGTAATGATATCTCTAAAAGCATCCGCGTCATATTTTGTGTATGTCTGGGGCATATTTCTTTGAAATAACAACTTATACAATCCAGGAGTACCTTTATAACTTATGTCCTTAATCACCAAATTAGATCCATCAAAATTTATTTTTGAGTCACCAATATAGAAGTTATCAATTTCATCTCGTCTAACTTGAAATTTTGAAAGGGTTTTAGGGTCCATGGTTAATGGGTTTGTTAAGGGATCCTCCATAAAGTCTCTAATATATCGAGCAGGTAAAGGATCAAACTGATTATAGAAATCCTGTAAGGATTTATTCAAGAGTTTTTGTCTTTGCTCCTCCTCATATTCACGCTGTTTTTCATCTTCTCCTATTATATGGCTCTGAGTGATGTCTTTTAGTAGAGCTTTTCTCAAATTATAACTGTACCCAGGATGTTCTTTTGGAATTTTTCCAGCACTTTGAGAAAAATCAAGCTGTTTTCTGGAGCGTTTTGAGGGGGTGATTGGTTCTGAACTGCGAGGGGTTGATTTAAATAGCTCTAATACAGGTGTGTATTTAGGGATTTTTTCTTCCTCCTCCTCCTCCTCTTCCTCCTCCTCTTTTTCCTCTTCCTCCTCCTTCTCTTTTTTTATAGTTTTAAGAGTTTGTAGTTTTTTCTGTGAAGCTTTATTTTTTTCCTCATTTTTTAAACTGCTCTCAATATTCTCCAAATGTTTTGTAACCGGTAGAAATAGGTTAGCGTGTGAAATTTGTCCTTGTTTTAATAAATTTAGCTTTTCTCGTATAATTTTTCTTTTTGAAATTAATTTTTTCTTCAATTTCTTTTCACCGGAAAGAGCCTCCGGCATGTTTATGTTATCTGTTTGAGTAAACAATAGCAAATAAAATAAAAAGCTTTCCACTGTTATAGATATATGAAATTATCGAACCTGTTACGATATCTGCCTTCATCAATTTTGCTATCCTTGAAGACAGTTAAAAAGTCATAGGGATTTTTCCAGCAGTATGAACATATCAGTACCCACATGGTCCGTGTAAACATGTTTTAAATTCAAATCATCCTGTTTAAATAATATTAAAACGTTAGCGTTATCCCTTACCAAGTGTTTTGGAATCTTTGCATATGTCTGAGAGAGGTAGAAACAATCAATGTTATTATGTCGACCCATGCTAAAGTACTCACGTATCACGTTTTGTTTATCACAGGCCACGTCATCAAATATAAACACTGAATATGGTTTTGCCTGAGACGGGGCTATAATGCTTTCTCCGCTGTTAAAAGCATAGTATCCTACCCCTTTAAGAGGTTTCAGAAGATCTTCGAGATATAAATATTTCGGTTGATAAAGACTTTTTGAATACAGGTAGACGTTTTCAAATCTCAACCCATTTGAGTGTTCTAAAAGACTAAGCATAACGTTGGTTTTTCCGCAGTTGGATGGTCCTACTATAAGACACCGAATAGAAGATGGTAGCAAGAAACCATGTCTAGATTGAATTTTTGCGTTAAAATCATGATTGTCCACATTTAAACGAACTTTTTGTCTTACAACTTTTTTCATTTTTCAAAAGAAACATGTCATTTCAACTCAACCATTAAGAACCTAATGCATAAAAAATGTAATCACTTATATTTTTATTTAGTTTTAGTTATAACATTGAAATATGAAGTACTATGGTATTCCACGGTATGAAGGCAATGGGGTGTTGAATACTTTGATAAATAAACTGCCCTTTGAGCTACATTTACCAGGGTTTAGTTTTTGTGGTCCTGGAACTAAGCTACAAGAGCGTTTAGCTAGGGGAGATAAGGGCATTAATCAGTTGGATGAAGCCTGTAAAGAACACGACATCTCCTATTCAAATTACAAGGACTTAAACAATCGACACATAGACGATAGGATATTAATAAGGAAAGCTTTACAGAGAACGCATGCATCCGATGCAAATTGGAAGGAAAAGTTGGCTTCCATGGGTGTAGCCGCAGCTTTGAATACCACACTTAAATTAGGCATGGGGTCAAAACGTAAGTAAATTTGTTATATATATATATATATATAATTCTTAGTGGATATAATTTTCTTTTCATTCACACCCAAACCGTGGTATAAGACACACCGTTAAGTTTCAAAAAAAAAATGTCTAACAGTTTATCTAAAGATAAAAAATTGATTTCAGAGAAAAATAAGAAGAGAAGGCAAACTAAGAAAAAACTGAAACACATTAGAAAAATAGTGGGTTTCAGGGAGGTGGTAAGAAATATAAAGGAAAATCTAACACAACACAAGCCCCAGGATTTTGGTAATGCAGTAAAACTTGCACTAAAGACAACACAAAAGAATAAAGGTAAAATACGACCAGTAAGAGTCATAAAAATCCCAAAGAATGGGGGGCTGTTACCAATTTTACCAATCATGGCTGCATTAAGCGCCTTGGGAGCCCTGAGCGGAGGAGCAGCAGGTGTGGCCAAAGCTGTAAATGATGCCAAGGCTGCCAATCAACAACTTGATGAAGCACGACGTCACAATCAAACAATGGAGTCGATAGCCATAGGCAAAGGACTGTTTCTAAAATCCTATAAAACAGGATTGGGCCTTTTTTTAGGCAAAAGCAAGTGTCCACTAAAAAAGACTTAGATTTATTTAAAAAAACCATTACCAATTAGACTACAAGACATTGCCTTATCTAACATGGACTTGGAAAAATATGCAAAATTACTTAAAATTAAAAATTTTAGAGGTGTTTATATGAAAAATGAATCACCATTAAAAATACACAAGTTCGAGTCGGGTATAATTAATTTGGATGACAGCACCGGCCCAGGAACACACTGGACTACGTATAAGAAAAGTGGAAAAAATGTACATTATTTTGATAGTTTTGGTAACCTGAAACCACCTGTGGAGGTTGTAAAATACTTCAAGTCTAACGCTGATGTTAAAATATACTATAACCATAACCCCTATCAGACCTATAATTCTGTAAACTTTTACTCTAAAATAAAATAAATGTATAGAATAAAGTGACTATTGTTTTATTTATAAGCAAACCTTAAAAGTGTAAAGATCATGTCTTTTACTTTTATACTGTCAGGTAAAACGTCACCCTCTTCACCATACCTTTCAACGAGTATTTATCCCCCTATAGTTTTGGATGATAAAAAGCAGTATGATTTGGGGCTTTTGAATTTCGAATGCTACAACTCTATACCAGACGTAGACAGCTCTAATAATATTTTCTGTTATAATAACACAAAAATCATTAAGATTCCAGAAGGGTCCTACGAGATAGAGTATATAAACAATTTTTTACAAAAATTCTCAAAGGACAATTTGAAAGAAGACCAATTTGAAATAAGCATAGCTGCCAACCGCAATACCTTACAGTGCGAAATTTTCTGCAATAAAAAGATTAATTTTGAGAAGAAAAATTCCATCGGGCAATTACTAGGATTTAGTGGACGGACTCTTCAACCGGACAAGAAGCATATATCTAAAATACTCGTCGACATATTTAAGGTGAACGCCATCTGTGTGGAATGTAATCTAACTATAAATTCCTATAATAATGAAAATCCTGTTCATATACTACAAATGTTTTACCCCAATGTTGAACCGGGGTTTAAAATAGTAGAGAAGCCGTTAAATGTCATTTATCTACCAATCAACACGCACTATATTGATGAAATTCTACTTAAAATAACAGACCAGGACGGTAAACCAATCAATTTTCGTGGAGAGCTGATCACGGTTAGACTGCATCTAAGACAATTTTAAAATGGTGTTTTTATATAATCATGATTCGTTTAGTGCCCCTTATGACAAACTGTTTATGGGTGAGGAAGTAAGTTATAAGAAGATACCATACCGTGAAAAACAATTTAGTCGCAGAGAGATAGTGAAAGAGCTAACACCGCAAAGTAAAACAATTTTAACCTATTTGAGATTTAAATTAAAAAAGCAGCATTCATCATAGGAAAAAAAAACTAAGAAAATTTTGGTATAATTTAAGACTACGTGTAAGCTGTAACCTAAGAAGATTATTTTTATCACTAAGGTGTAGTTTAAGGTGTTTTTCTACAACAACAACAAAATGAGTCGTAATATTCTAAAAGTGACTGAAAATGTGATTTTGGACGATTCTATAGTGAGCTATCAACTACATACCCATCAGCCTTACGCTTCCACAACGCTAAACAACAACGACGAAATTAGAATTCCAATACAAACTAAAGACCTCTATACCTTGCCTAGCCAAAGTGTTCTTTACCTTGAGGGTAAGGTACTAAAAGATGATAATACTACCAGCACAAATGTGCACTTTGTAAACAACGGTTTGGCACACCTGTTCGATGAGATTCGTTACGAGTTGGGAGGGGTGATTGTGGACCGTGTGAGAAATCCTGGTATTACATCAACAATGAAGGGTTACTGCTCATTTAAGGAGAGTGATAATAATGCTCTTTTCAACGCCGGCTGGTTAGTTAAAGACAATCCAGCACTTTTAGATGGTTCTGGTAATTTTAACACATGTTTACCACTTAAAGTCATTATGGGTGTATTTGAAGACCATCACAAAATTATTTTAAACGTGCGCCAAGAACTGGTACTAATAAGAAGCAACTCTGACTTGAACGCTCTCATTGTTAATGAGGATAAAAAAGAAACCTACAAGGTGGTTTTGAATAAAGTTTTATGGAAAGTGCCCTATGTTAGAGTGTCCGATAATCAAAAAGTAAAACTCTACAATTATCTAGAAAGAGATAGGGATCTTAATCTTTCCTTTAGAAGCTGAGAGCTGCATGAATATCCTCAACTTCAAACCACTACTAGTCACACTTGGGCTGTAAAATCATCGAATCAACTAGAAAAACCGCGGTTTATTATCATCGGTTATCAGACCAATAGAAAAAATATGCTAGATAAGAATATGAGTCGTTTCGATCACTTGCATCTAACAAATCTAAAAGTTTACCTAAACTCTGAGGTTTTCCCCTATGATAATTTAAACCTGGACTTTGATAGCAATCAATATGCCATACTCTATGAAATGTTTGCGCAGTTTCAAAAATCCTACTACTATCGCGAGCAGAGCGAACCCTGTCTCTACCCAATAAACTTTAAGAATAATGCTCCACTGATAGTTATCGATTGTTCACGACAGAGTGAAGACGTGCTTAAAGGTGGCGCAGTCGATATCAGAATTGAGTTTGAAACGAAAAAAGCTGTGCCTGAGAAAACTGTAGCATACTGCTTAATACTACACGATCGATTGGTTAAATACAACCCCTTAACCAGCACCGTAAGAGTTGTTTAAAAATGTTTATTCTGGACGTGCAAGGCTTTCAATATAAAGATAGTGACTTTATATGCAAAGAAATTGCTACACTCAACAGCGAGACCAATGAAATTTCTCACCATATGGTTAATGTACCCATGAAGTCTACCTGGCTCCACGAGAACTTTAGACGTCAAGCCCAATGCAACACAGACAATCTACATGGGTTGGAATGGGACACTTTTGACTTTAGTTATTTACCATTAGAAAATATTACTCATTTTATAAAAAATATTATTCAAAATGAAACAGTTTTTGTTAAAGGGGTGGATAAAAAATTTGGTTATCTAATTTAATAAGTAATAATGTTGTAGATATGTTCGAATTGGGTTGCCCCAATTTTAAAAAGTTAAAAAGAGTCAATATGAATTTTCACTGTTTTACACATTTCAATAATTTTTTAGGCTGTGCAAAAGAAAATGTATTATTGTTAAATAATTGGTTTAAAAATAAAAAACTATAATTGTATACAGGTGTTTTATTATTATTGTTATTATACAATATATTGTGATTCTTGATCACTATCATTATCTATTATAGAAATTGGTTCCATCACTCTAACATCCGATAAGATGTTTATCTTCCTCTTTCTTTTTGGGGCTGGTGGTTGTGGTAGTAGAGCTTGTCGTGTGGACGTTTCTACCGTATTTACATCCTGCTGATTGAATGTAAACTTCCGACATGCGTCCTCCAAAATTTTTAGTTCATCATTATTGTCCACGTTGACCCTCACATAGCTCACCGGTAGATTTCCCAGCTTCCGTCGAATCATTTCCGATGTGGGAAAGAAATTAAGGTCCACATGCACCTTATCCCCTTTAAGGGATACATTTTGCACCATATATCTGTAACAAAAATTAAAAATTAGATTAAATAGTTATCTATATTATTAGTATTTTTCCGTTAAATTTACAAAAAATTATATTTTGTTGCAGGATTTAAAAAACACTTGAGTCCTACGATTGATATACTATTTTATGAACTCTAGGATACGAGAAAACTAAGTTGAAGGAAATAATAGTGAATAACATAAATCCCTCTTTACGTTAAATTTTTACTTTTTGTCCTACTGATTTAAAGATCCATTTTACTGCCCAAAAGCAGGGGTTAAAAGTGTATTTTTATTCCCTATAAAACATTATAAATACACAGTCAGATAAACAAAGTAAAATTTTACATGCTAAATAATTGACAAATTAAAATACTTACTTAAAACTATTCTTCATCACGACGTATATTTTTGTAGTAGTAGTATTTAGCCCCATTTTTGCTTGATATAAGACATTTTTTTAAAACTCTCAATACATGTTGTTTTGCAAAATCGTGGGTCACTCATTAGGTCAAACTCGTGTATTTTTTACAGTCTGACTGGCGTCGTTTTAAAATTATCACTCTTGTTATTTTCATAAATTTTCCATATACAAACGCTACAGGGTTATCCTATCACTGTGAAATCAGCATTGTAGATTAAAACTTAAAACAGTACTTTTTTTTAACACACCCTGTATAGTCCTTACATTGTTTTTTTACATATATTACAACAATTTTAATATGGTGGTTTTCGAATCCATTAAAAAGATAGAAAAGGTATGGTTAGAAAAAAAGGAGGAATTTAATAACTGGACTAGTTTTATTATAAATTGAATTTCAAATATAAAAACTTGTGTAAATAATAAGAATTTTTTCCAGACTAGAATCGAAATCTAACCCCATGACGTAAATTTTATCCCCTTTATTACGTCATCAGCCTAGGTTGATATGATCATGTTTGTGGAAAAAGGCATACGAGGCGGTGTTTCTCAGTGTTCAAACAGATATGCCAAAGCCAACAACAGGTACATGGGTGATTCATACAATCCAAGCAAGGAAACGTCATATTTGATGTATTATGATGTCAACTTGCTTTATGGTACTGCAATGAGTTTACCATTACCATATGGTGGTTTTGAATGGGTTGAAAATGGTCCATGCACTAAGGAAGAAATATGCAACATTTCTGATGACAGTGACATAGGTTACATTTTTGAGACAGATATTTCGTATCCCCCTGAACTATTTGATATGCATAAAGACCTTCCTGTCTGTCCAGAACATAGAGTCCCACCCAATTCTAAAAGTAAGTTATTCAAGGTAATGACCACACTGTATAACAAAGAGCGATACATTATTCATTATCGAAACTTGAAACAGGCAATTAGTTTGGGTTTAAAAATTAAAAAAATTCACAGAGTCCTTAAATTTAAACAGTCTCCATGGTTAAAGCCTTATATTGACTTAAACATTCACATGCGTCAACAGAGCAAAAACAGTTTTGAAAAAAACTTTTTCAAATTAATGATTAATTCAGTATTCGGTAAAACCATGGAGAATGTTAGAAAATATAAAGAGGTAAGGTTGGTGACTAAATGGTCTGGACGTTATGGGGCGCGTGCCTACATCTCCAAACCAAACTTTCATAGCTTAACCATATTTGATGAAGATATGGTTATAATTGAAATGTCTAAAAACAAAATTATTTTCAATAAGCTCATTTATATCGGATTTGCAATTTTAGATTTATCAAAAACTTTCGTGTATGATTTTCATTATAATTATATTTAAAAAATGTTTGGAAATAGGGCTAAAATGACATATACAGACACTGACAGTTTAATTTATCATTTACATGTTGACAACATTTATGAAAATATGAAAAATGACATTGACAGATTTGACACATCTGACTACCCACCAGACAACATTTTCAACATGCCCTTAAAAAATAAAAAAGTTTTGGGGCTTATGAAAGATGAAAATAATGGTGCCATTATGACAGAATTTGTAGGTTTGCGCTCCAAAATGTATAGCTTGAAAATTTTGGAAAATGAGGGTGAGTTGATGGGCCATCAAAATAAACTAAGACAGAAAGGTTTTTGTGAACAGGAAATTGAAGAGAGTAGTCATAATTTTAACATTAGTAAAAGGGCTAAGGGTGTAAAAAAGGCTTCACTCAGAAAAATTACATTTAACGACTACCTTGAATGCCTTTTTAAACAAAAAGTCACAGAAGTTCCACAAACTTTAATTAGATCTTATTGACACCAGGTCTACACAGTCAAGCAAAAAAAAAAACTCGCGTTGAGTCCTTTTGATGATAAACGTAAATTATTGCCCCACTCCACCGATACTTTGCCTTGGGGATATACAATTAATTAGATTCCTCATAAATTTTTAATCAGTCTACATATTTCGTTCATCTTGTAAGGTTCTGGGCATCTAATAGTCACACTGAGAACTTTTAGAAAATTGAACTTTAAATATATAAGGTAAGTACATAATTATTATCCTTAATACAGGAAAAATAAATTTTAAAAGTATTATTTTTATACACCTAACTACACAGTTTCAATATAGTTTTTTCTTGTTTCAGTCTGATTTGACCATGGAGAGTAAAAAATTACAACAAAATTCACCATCGCCTTCAACTTCAACATATCGAGAAAAAAGAAATTATGGTGAGCAAAGAGAATCAGAACAGCCATCAACTTCAAAATATATGGGAGAAAAAAGAGGTTTTGGTGAACAAGGACAAACAGAAAAACGATTGAAGACTAGTGCAGGACATCAAAGTGTTAAGCAAGATGTATGTGTATATTGTAAAAGAAAGGACTGTTTTTGTCATAACTATATGAATTTTGTTAATGTTGGTTCCAGATTTTGCCCTGTTTGCAATAAAATGTTTTGTTTTTGTCAAAAGTCAATTGAACATCATAAAAATTTAACAGAAATGTGTGAGGCCAAATCTGAATATAAAAAATTATTTTGTTTTGAAGACATGCCCTTAACATAATTTTTTATTTAATGAATATATTTTTTGCTAAAAATAAATTTTTGTTTATATTTTAGATTCACAAAGACTGTGTTTTTTGTCATAGAAACGTAAACCACAGCTTAAGAATGTGCAAGTTCTGCTTGTTGGAGTTTGCAGTCAAACACGTTGAAACGAGAAATCTATGTGCCAAATTACTGCTTAAAAATTATGGTTATAAAATGGTATTTCAATAAATCAAAAGATTTACCAATTATCTGTTTTATTTCATCATTATTTTTCGTTTCAATACTGACAGGGGATCAGAGGTCAATTAATTATAATTCAAAAATAAATCAAAGCAAATAAACATGTTATTTTTTGTCGCTGATAAATTTATGAAAAACAAGTTCATAGGTTATCCGTCTTTGTTCTAAATTAGCTCATTAGTAAGCTTTACGTAAACATGTTATTTTAAATTCTTGATAAACAGGGTCATGGGTTATCTTGAGTATACTCGATTTTGTCTTCACAAAAGCACACATTTTGATCATTTTAAAATCCATATAATAATATTATTTACCGTAAAAATAAAAGCCTTTTAACTCGAGCTGCACAGCTGCGTAACACTAACATTTTTTAAATCCCATCGCTATAACGCGAAATATCCGGCAAAAACTACCAAGGTCAAGCACAATAATACCATTTTGGCTTCTCCATCTCTCTAAGAATAAATAGCATTACAACACAGCAATCTAACCAAAAAAGAATTTTGCAAATCGATCACTTAGATCTCGAGATATTCGCAGAAAACTACCAAGGTCTTTCTTTCACCACTTAAGGCCCTTTTGGCTTCCCCATCTCTCTAAGAATAAATAGCATTGGAACACAGAAATCCAGTAAAAAAAGAATTTTTCAAATCGATCACTTACAACTCGAGATATTCGCAGAAAACTACTAAGGTCTTTTGTCCCCTGCGCAGCAAACCAAAATTAGTCTTTTACAGAAACCATAGGAAAAAAACGTGCGCACATAGCGGAAAAAGTACGTTCGGTACACCGGCTGATAGCAATCTCTCTCATCTCGACATTTTTCAAATAGTGCCCCTTTGACACTCTTGAAATAATAAGGCCCCAATGATACAGGTGTGCGTCATTTTCTACTCTATACGTTGGCACTTGTGACCGAGAATATTAGGAATATTAGGAAGTTTCAACCATTAGAGAATTTCAGCAGGCACACGTTAACGCTAAGTAGTCTAAGACCTTGTGGCACTTGATGGCTTGGCTAGAGAGCACAAATGACAGGTGCATGTCACTAGAGCACCCTGTCTGAACCCCAAGCAGATTCACTCTGTAGAACATAACTCACGTGATCACATCCCCTATTCACACAGGCGTTTATGGCATTCCCTTGCAACCCCTTAACAACCCTCTTGGACATCTTCAACAGCCACTGGCCAAGAGAAGTCATTGGAATTTCAACAGCCACTGGTCAAGTGACGTCAATGGTGATCGCTTCTTGCAGAATGACCTTGGGTTGACCACTTCTTCGGGACTAGACACCACTTCTTCAGCAAACCTGCCATCCACTTCGGAGAAGTGGATGGCATGTTACCAATTGGTCCAGAACCCACACTACTACACTACTCATGCTAGTATATGAGAATGGGTAGTCTTAGTTTTTGTTAGTATTCACCTGATGACGTTTGCAGATACATATGCATTCGAATCGTTGTGAAAAAGTAAAAACGAAAGAAAATTAAAGTTCGAAACGCTAGTTTACTCTCCAGTTCAACATTGCCTACCACCTTTAAACAACACTCAAACTATTTTGTTCAAAATTTTTGTCAATAACAATAAATTTTTGTGACTATCTCTCTCAGAAAATATTGACAAATAAAATTGATGCGGCTGGCAGATTTGGATCAACAGGAAACGCATTAAAGCGATAGTTTGCATCAGTGAAAATTATTACCTTTCATAAGATATATTTTGCCTATTACTGTCAGGTCGAGTAATGTTTATGGTGACTAGATAAAACAGCTTAGTGAAAAGCAAGTTGCAAAGATTAGGAATATAAAATATGATACTAAGTCATACAATCTTTTCTGCAGGAAGTGGTCCGCAGAATATCCCTCGTGCATAGCAAATTATGATAATGTTTACTTCTGCACTCGAGCGTATGCGCGTTTTCACTTGGGATATAACCTATGAAAAAGTACAGTTTTATATGCTTAAATTTAGGAAAATATATACTTATGACGTAATATTCCCTCTAACATCTCTAATTTCAATTTTCTCTTTAAAAAAAATAAATTTGAATGTAATCTATAAATGGAAATAAAGTTAATTGCTGTAATATTTTTGTTTCTTTTTTAATCCTAAACCTTCTTTAAAAGTAAGTAATAAGTAAATATTATTTACAGAAATATCTGCTACAACCACATCAGGAACTACCGCTAATATAACATCAGGAACAACTGCGACAACCACATCAGGAACTACCGCTAATATAACATCAGGAACAACTGCAACTACCACATCAGGAACAACTGCTACAACCACATCAGGAACTACAGCCAATATAACATCACAGACATCTCCAATTACCACATCAGGAACAACAGCTACTACCACATCAGGAACTACCGCTAATATAACATCAGGAACAACGACAACTACAACATCAGGAACAACGGCTACTACCACATCAGAAACTACCGCTTATATAACATCAGGAACAACTGCGACAACCACATCAGGAACTACCGCTAATATAACATCAGGAATAACGACTACAACCACATCAGGAACTACCGCTAATATAACATCAGGAACAACTGCGACTACCACATCAGGAACAACAGCAACTACCACATCAGGAACTACCGCTAATATAACATCAGGATCAACTGCGACTACCACATCAGGAACTACCGCTACAACCACATCAGGAACTACCGCCAATATAACATCAGGACCAACGGCAACTACCACATCAAGAACAACGGCTACAACCACATCAGGAACTACCGCTAATATAACATCAGGAACAACTGCAACTACCACATCAGGAACAACGGCTACAACCACATCAGGAACTACCGCCAATATAACATCAGGAACAGCTGCAACTACCACATCAGGAACAACGGCTACAATCACATCAGGAACTACCGCTAATATAACATCAGGAACAACTGCAACTACCACATCAGGAATAACGGCTACAACCACATCAGGAACTACCGCTAATATAACATCAGGAACAACTGCAACTACCACATCAGGAACAACGGCTACAACCACATCAGGAACTACCGCTAATATAACATCAGGAACAACTGCAACTACCACATCAGGAACAACGGCTACAACCACATCGGGAACTACCGCTAATATAACATCAGGAACAACTGCAACTACCACATCAGGAACAACGGCTACAATCACATCAGGAACTACCGCTAATATAACATCAGGAACAACTGCAACTACCACATCAAGAACAACGGCTACAACCACATCAGGAACTACCGCTAATATAACATCAGGAACAACTGCGACAACCACATCAGGAACAACGGCTACAACCATATCAGGAACTACCGCTTATATAACATCAGGAACAACTGCAACTACCACATCAGGAACAACGGCTACAACCACATCAGGAACTACCGCTAATATAACATCAGGAACAACTGCAACTACCACATCAGGAACAACGGCTACAACCACATCAGGAACTACCGCTAATATAACATCAGGAACAACTGCGACAACCACATCAGGAACAACGGCTACAATCATATCAGGAACTACCGCTTATATAACATCAGGAACAACTGCGACAACCACATCAGGAACTACCGCTAATATAACATCAGGAACGACGGCAACTACCACGTCAGGAACAACGGCTACAACCACATCGGGAACTACCGCTAATATAACATCAGGAACAACTGCAACTACCACATCACGAACAACGGCTACAACCACATCAGGAACTACCGCTAATATTACATCAGGAACAACTGCAACTACCACATCAGGAACAACGGCTACAATCACATCAGGAACTACCGCTAATATAACATCAGGAACAACTGCAACTACCACATCAGGAACAACGGCTACAACCACATCAGGAACTACCGCTAATATAACATCAGGAACAACTGCAACTACCACATCAGGAACAACGGCTACAACCACATCAGGAACTACCGCTAATATAACATCAGGAACAACTGCGACAACCACATCAGGAACAACGGCTACAATCATATCAGGAACTACCGCTTATATAACATCAGGAACAACTGCGACAACCACATCAGGAACTACCGCTAATATAACATCAGGAACGACGGCAACTACCACGTCAGGAACAACGGCTACAACCACATCGGGAACTACCGCTAATATAACATCAGGAACAACTGCGACAACCACATCAGGAACAATGGCTACAACCACATCAGGAACTACCGCTAATATAACATCAGGAACAACTGCAACTACCACATCAGGAACAACGGCTACAACCACATCAGGAACCACCGCTTATATAACATCAGGAACAACTGCGACAACCACATCAGGAACTACCGCTAATATAACATCAGGAACAACGGCATCTACCACATCAGGAACAACGGCTACAACCACATCAGGAACTACTGCTTATATAACATCAGGAACAACTGCGACAACTACATCAGGAACTACCGCTAATATAACATCAGGGACAACGGCAACGACCACATCAGGAACAACGGCTACAACCACATCAGGAACTACTGCTAATATAACATCAGGAACAACTGCGACAACCACATCAGGAACTACCGCTAATATAACATCAGGAACAACTGCAACTACCATATCAGGAACAACTGCTACAACCACATTAGGAACTACCGCTAATATAACATCAGGAACAACTGCAACTACCACATCAAGAACAACGGCTACAACCACATCAGGAACTACCGCTAATATAACATCAGGAACAACTGCGACAACCACATCAGGAACTACCGCTAATATAACATCAGGAACAACTGCAACTACCACATCAAGAACAACGGCTACAACCACATCAGGAACTACCGCTAATATAACATCAGGAACAACTGCAACTACCACATCAGGAACAACGGCTACAACCACATCAGGAACTACCGCTAATATAACATCAGGAACGACGGCAACTACCACGTCAGGAACAACGGCTACAACCACATCGGGAACTACCGCTAATATAACATCAGGAACAACTGCAACTACCACATCAGGAACAACGGCTACAACCACATCAGGAACTACCGCTAATATAACATCAGGAACAACTGCAACTACCACATCAAGAACAACGGCTACAACCACATCAGGAACTACCGCTAATATAACATCAGGAACGACGGCAACTACCACGTCAGGAACAACGGCTACAACTACATCGGGAACTACCGCTAATATAACATCAGGAACAACTGCGACAACCACATCAGGAACAACGGCTACAACCACATCAGGAACTACCGCTAATATAACATCAGAGACAACTCCAATTACCACATCAGGAACAACGGCTACAACCACATCAGGAACTACCGCTAATATAACATCAGGAACAACTGCGACAACCACATCAGGAACAACGGCTAAAACTATATCAGGAACTACTGCTTATATAACATCAGGAACAACTGCGACAACTACATCAGGAACTACCGCTAATATAACATCAGGAACAACGGCAACGACCACATCAGGAACAACGGCTACAACCACATCAGGAACTACTGCTAATATAACATCAGGAACAACTGCGACAACCACATCAGGAACAACGGCTACAACCACATCAGGAACTACCGCTAATATAACATCAGGAACAACTGCAACTACCACATCAAGAACAACGGCTACAACCACATCAGGAACTACCGCTAATATAACATCAGGAACAACTGCAACTACCACATCAGGAACAACGGCTACAACCACATCAGGAACTACCGCTAATATAACATCAGGAACAACTGCAACTACCACATCAGGAACAACGGCTACAACCACATCAGGAACTACCGCTAATATAACATCAGGAACAACTGCGACAACCACATCAGGAACAACGGCTAAAACTATATCAGGAACTACCGCTTATATAACATCAGGAACAACTGCGACAACCACATCAGGAACTACCGCTAATATAACACCAGGAACGACGGCAACTACCACGTCAGGAACAACGGCTACAACCACATCGGGAACTACCGCTAATATAACATCAGGAACAACTGCGACAACCACATCAGGAACAACGGCTACAACCACATCAGGAACTACCGCTAATATAACATCAGAGACAACTCCAATTACCACATCAGGAACAACGGCTACAACCACATCAGGAACTACCGCTAATATAACATCAGGAACAACTGCAACTACCACATCAGGAACAACGGCTACAACCACATCAGGAACTACTGCTTATATAACATCAGGAACAACCGCGACAACCACATCAGGAACAACGGCTACAACCACATCAGGAACTACCGCTAATATAACATCAGGAACAACTGCAACTACCACATCAGGAACAACGGCTACAACCACATCAGGAACTACCGCTAATATAACATCAGGAACAACTGCGACAACTACATCAGGAACTACCGCTAATATAACATCAGGAACAACGGCAACGACCACATCAGGAATAACGGCTACAACCACATCAGGAACTACTGCTAATATAACATCAGGAACAACTGCGACAACCACATCAGGAACAACGGCTACAACCACATCAAGAACTTCCGCTAATATAACATCAGGAACAACGGCAACTACCACATCAGGAACAACGGCTACTACATCATCGGGAACTATAGCTAATATAACATCAGGAACAACTGCGACAACCACATCAGGAACAACGGCTACTACAACATCGGGAACTATAGCTAATATAACATCAGGAATAACTGCGACAACCACATCAGGAACTACCGCTAATATAACATCAGGAACAACGGCAACTACCACATCAGGAACAACGGCTACTACAACATCGGGAACTATAGCTAATATAACATCAGGAACAACTGCGACAACCACATCAGGAACTACCGCTAATATAACATCAGGAACAACTCCGACTACCACATCAGGAGCAACGGCTACTACCATATCCGAAACAACTGCGACTACCACCACTTCAGGAACCACAGCCAATACTACGTCAGGTATAGTAGTTGTATAAACTTCTGCTTTTTAAAGGTGCATTTAGACTGTGGTAGTGTCATCGTAGTTGCGTTGCGTGTAATGAATTTTTTTCCATAGATAACAATTAATAATTATAACAATATTCTAAGTGCTTTAAACAAATATTCGTGGTAATAGACCCTCCTGCTAAATTTTGGAATATGTTAAAAGTTTCACCTTACATATTTCTTTGGTATTAACCGATTAAGTTCGGTTTTTTCCTAATATTAGCCTAAGTTCAAAAATAAAAATAATTTTAATATTGAGGTTGATGGGGTGGATGGGGAAAAAAGGAGAAAAAAGGCGGCAATATTGTGTCTGCATATATAGACAGTCGATAGTGTGGTGGACTTAAGCAATAAATTAACAAGGTATTATAAGTGACATTTAGTTATATTCCTATATATCCGCTAATCAATCATTCAGGTTTATTATAATTGCGAAGAAATTAAGGCTCTTTTTCTAAGTGACGAAAAGAGCTTACAATTAGCATTATTTCGTCGCTTGCATGGACAAATTATATCAAATAATTTACATTTTTAACTCCATATTTTGCTATATATATTGCTTTAGAAAAGTTATAGTACCGTGTTTAATTATCCATAGACTTGGTTTTACTGATAAAAATTAATAAATTGAGTTTTATTTTTTTTATGACTTTTTATTGACAAAATTGTTGACTGACTTGTGTTTAACAAAAAAATAACTTTTTAACGTCAATCTTACAATGGATAACTTGATCTTGAACATACCGTATCAGCTGTTGTTCTAGTCAAAAACACTCCCACATGCACAGAGATAGGTATATATTTTCGGACGCCCATGAAAGAAGTGGCATGAACACACCAACTTTAAGCATGGGAGTTATTTCGTGGAACAACAGACAGTCAATGTTTGCAATAAAATTAAATTAATTGGGTATTAAGTAAGCGCTTTTTGTGACTTATAAAAAGGGCCCTAATTTCTTGGCGATTATAATAAACCAGACTGATTGATTAACGAATTAGAAATATAAATATTACTTATAATACCTGGTTTATGCTTTACATGCGATCAATGTAATTTAATTTAAAGGACATAAACATTAATATTTTTTCAATAATATATATATATCTATTTTTCTGTACCCAATGGCTGTAAAAATGTGTCAAATGTCATTTTAGGAGTTTTTGATAAAAGATTCAAACTCCTCGTAATCGAAAACCTGTAAATTAATATCAAACACCATCAATTTGACTCTACACAAAAAATAGAAAAATGAAATTTAGTCATTGGCCGCTATTTTGGGTTTTGTGCTGAATATCTCAATACGCTCAACATTTTCCAGATGTCATCCGGTGGATTCATAATTTGGGGAGTCTCAGCTTTCATATGACACCATAAAACCTACTATGGTAAGAAAATCCGGGTTCGATTAAAAATCGCCACTTATCCTCCTGAGTATAATTAGTTCTTTATCTATACATATAATAAATCTCTAAAAAGACTATTTCTATACATTGAATATTTTTTTTAAATTGTTGGACCAAATAAGAGACCAAAAATGCAATTTTTACAATTTTTGTCTTTCTGTATCTCTGTTTGTTCCAGCATCACGCAAAGACCGCCCAGCCGATTTTAATGGGTTTGTCACTATTTCATTCCTTGTGTTCTTGGGCAACATATAGGCGTTTATTTTATCAAAATCGGTTTCCGGAAACAAAACTTATGACATTTCAAGGAATAAAAACGTGAAAAATGGGTAAAACTGCAGGCAAAACGGCGCGAAGGTGTCTAGTGGGTTATAAAAGTAATACGACCGCCTTATTGATACCTAACAATTTTTGCTATCTTTATACGCAGTGAAAAGAGAGAAGTTTAAGGATAAAAAGTTAACTCTAATTAATTAATTATAGCTGTACCTATGTAATTCATGCAGTATGTGTTGCATTCGAGAGGGAAAATGTTCTTTTAAAAAGTTACTTTTAAAGGGTTTTATAAACAATTTTAGAAAATTACTAGTTTAACGTAAAACAGGGGAGAGGGGTACTATAGCGCCACTGTGTAGGTAGGTACCATTATTAATTAATAACTTCGGTTGGTCAGGAGATGGAAGCATAAGTAAATATACCTTGTTCATTTATTGAAAATATCGACTATCTGCAATTCCTGGAAATAACTCCCATGCCTAAAGTTGGAGTGTTCATGCCATCTCTTTCATACGCGCCCGACAATATCTACTGATCTCCGTGTGAGGGTAAGGCTTTTTGACCACAACCACGGCTGATAATACGGTACTATAACTTTTGTCAGGCCGGAAGTTCGGCGAACCATACTGCGTCTAGACTGTAGGCGGTGGGATGTAGCGACCCTCCCGCCCACTATTCGAGTCTAGTGCTCGATCGTGCAATCAGCTGGGCTAATCTCGAGGGACCCAATCGTCGAATTTCTTACGCCATTGGGTCGTCACTCGTTATTAGGGATCGTGGGCTCGCTGATTGTGCATCATCATGTTCACGTTAATAAAATTCTCGCACAGGCATTCTCTACTCTTTCTAGGGCACAAAAAACCATTAAATCCAAGCACACCAAAGTCTTTCGGTGATCGGTAAGTTGTGACGGGAGCCAGTGTATACAAACCTGCACGAAAGCGGCGGAAGCGTGATCGCCGTTTTGCTCAAGGATTGGCTGTAGAGCAACTCGTGTGCTGCATCCGTGACTGAGCAGCCTTATTTAGGACCCACACTCACAACTGCCCGACTGGACAACCAATTAATTATAGCTGTACCTATGTAATTCATGCAGTATGTGTTGCATTCGAGAGGGAAAATGTTCTTTTAAAAAGTTACTTTTAAAGGGTTTTATAAACAATTTTAGAAAATTACTAGTTTAACGTAAAACAGGGGAGAGGGGTACTATAGCGCCACTGTGTAGGTAGGTACCATTATTAATTAATAACTTCGGTTGGTCAGGAGATGGAAGCATAAGTAAATATACCTTGTTCATTTATTGAAAATATCGACTATCTGCAATTCCTGGAAATAACTCCCATGCCTAAAGTTGGAGTGTTCATGCCATCTCTTTCATACGCGCCCGACAATATCTACTGATCTCCGTGTGAGGGTAAGGCTTTTTGACCACAACCACGGCTGATAATACGGTACTATAACTTTTGTCAGGCCGGAAGTTCGGCGAACCATACTGCGTCTAGACTGTAGGCGGTGGGATGTAGCGACCCTCCCGCCCACTATTCGAGTCTAGTGCTCGATCGTGCAATCAGCTGGGCTAATCTCGAGGGACCCAATCGTCGAATTTCTTACGCCATTGGGTCGTCACTCGTTATTAGGGATCGTGGGCTCGCTGATTGTGCATCATCATGTTCACGTTAATAAAATTCTCGCACAGGCATTCTCTACTCTTTCTAGGGCACAAAAAACCATTAAATCCAAGCACACCAAAGTCTTTCGGTGATCGGTAAGTTGTGACGGGAGCCAGTGTATACAAACCTGCACGAAAGCGGCGGAAGCGTGATCGCCGTTTTGCTCAAGGATTGGCTGTAGAGCAACTCGTGTGCTGCATCCGTGACTGAGCAGCCTTATTTAGGACCCACACTCACAACTGCCCGACTGGACAACCGCATCCAGTGGGTACACCACATGCGGTCAAAGCAAAAGAAAAAGAAATCCAATGAACTTTGCCACATGGAATATCCGTACACTTATAGATACAGACACACCACAAAGAACAACGGCAATAGTGGCACGTGAACTCAGGAGATATAACATCGATATCGCTGCTCTCAGTGAAACTAGAAGAGCAGGGGAAGGTCAACTTAAAAACACGGAGGAGGCTAAACAATTTTTCTGGAAAGGAAAAGAAGAAGATAAACCACATGTTTGGCTATAAAAAATAAGATTGTGGACCACCTAACCGAATTTCTATCCGGAATAAGCGAAAGATTGATGATATTGCGCCTAAACCTTAGCAACAACCAACACGGTACTATAATCAGCTTCTACGCTCCAACTCATGCAGCTGATGAAAACCAAAAAGATGAATTTTATTCTTAACTTAGTGAAGCCATAACATGTGTACCTAAATCTCGAAATATAACATCATAATATCAAATACAATTTTCCGACACAAAGACAAATTCAAGACCTCCTGGCAACACCCGAGGTCAAAACACTGGTATCTGATTGATTACATGATTGTACGTTTCAGGGATCAAAAAGACGTAAACATTAAAAGAGCAATAACGGGTTCAGACGACTGATGGACCGACCATCGCCTGATACGAGCCAAAATGAACTTGCACATTTCACCAAGAAGTAGCCGTCAAAAAAAGCAATTGAAAAGAAGATTCAATGTAGAACGCCTTAAAGATGATCAAACCAGAACAAAATTCCAAGTCTTTCTGAATCAAAAGCTGGGTCCTTTAGAATACCCAGAGAATATTGACGATCACTGGAGAATGTTGAAGACAACAATAACATCTGCTTCCGAAGAAACGGTTGGATACACACAAAGAAAACATCAAGACTGATTTGATAAGCACGACAAAGAAATTCAAGACCTCATGGAGAGGAAGATAAAAGCCCATAATACTTGGAAAAACCACCCTAACTCTAACGAAAGTACAAAGGCAAACACGTAGATTAAAAAACCAATGGGGGATAACAAAATCACATGAAATGCAACATCTAGCTGAGTCCAACAACACCAGAGCCTTCTTTCAAGCTACTAAGATGATATATGGTCCCCCTACACAAGGTATCAATCCCCTACGATTCAAAGGTGGAACAAGGCTGCTTAAAGACAGATCTTCTATCAACTAACGATGGAAAGAACACTTCCAAGAACTATTCAACAGAGAGTCTCAGGTCGATAATGAAATCCTTGATAAAATTTCGGAGGAAACTGCACAACAACACCTAAATGAGATTCTCAGATTAGAGAAGGTCGAAAAAGCAATCCCAAAGCTAAAGAATAACAAGTCAGCAGGCACAGATGGTCTCGCTGCTGAACTCCATAAACAAGGGGGTCCCGCTCTTAATTACCAAATGCACACTCTAATAAGTAAAATATTGACCACTGAGACCATTCCTGCCGACCTCAAAGACGCCTCTATAGTTACCATTTTCAAAAAAGGTGACAAGGCCCAATGTGGAAACTACAGAGGTATATCTCTACTTTCTGTTGTTGGAAAGATACTTGCACGGATACTATCAAACCGATTAATTCAGATAGCTGAACAAAATCTGCCAAAGACACAGTATGGATTTGGAAAAATATATTTAAATTCTTAGACTACTATACGACAATATGAATGCAACAGTCCTGCAACGATGGACCAGGAGAGTCATTCCAGATTACGACAGGCGTTAAACTAGGGTGTATTGCGCCCACCCTATTCTCTATATTCTTAGGTGCTATGCTTCACCTTATTAAAGAACATCTACCGCCGGGAGTGGAAATTCTATATAGATTTGACGGTGGCCTACTTAACAGCAGAAGGTCTACAGCTGGTAATCAACGCATTTAACCAAGCCTACAAAAGCATTGGTCTAGAGGTCAATCTTGCCAAAACGCAAATTCTTCACCAACCAGAACCAGGTACGAATCCCCAAGCTCCAAACATTTCCATAAATGGCCATCCTCTGCAGAACGTGGAACATTACCCATACCTTGGGAGCCACCTACCATCAAATGCAATTATTGACGAAGAAATACAGCATAACCTAAAATGTGCGAGCTCAGCGTTCGAACGGCTTTCGGATAGAGTCTTCAACAATCACGACGTTAATGCAGAGACCAAGCTTCGTGTCTACAACACAGTTATAATACCAACTCTAAAATACGGATGCCAGGATTGTAGAAGGGTCTGCGGCTCGAGAATTAACTTACATAGCTATCAAAAAACGCACAACAGATAGTGACGATACAGAATAGAGAAAGATCATACTCGGTATCGAGTGATTGCCTATGATGACTATAACTTTTCTAAAGGTTATTACTAAAGCAATATATAAGATTAAAAAGGTAAATTATTTGATATAATTTGTCCATGCAAGCAAAGTAATGCTGAAAGTAAGCGCTTTTTGTCACTTAGAAAAAAAGACCCTAATTTCTTCTCAATTATAATACACCAGAATAATAAAATACAAAATTGCCACATTTTCTTCCCCAATCTTTGGTATCCAATTAACCCTAATTTTAAAACTAAATCATTTTTAAACTTATACTAAGAAAAAACGGAACTTACTGGATTAATACAAAGGAAACATGTAAGGTGAAGCTTTTACCATATTCAAAAATTTTGCAGGAGGTTCTGTTATCACAAATATTTGTTTAAAACATTAAACAAGATAAATTATATTAAAAAGTATGTATCAAAAAATATGGTTAACTATTTATCTGTAAAATATGCTGTTCTGCATTATCTAAAGAAAAAAATTGACTACAGCTACAATGCAACGACGACGACACAACCACAGTCTAACTGCACCCTTATATATTGTAAATATATATTCACAGGAATGACCAGTCAAAATTATATATTTTTAAATATTTTTCTATTTTACTTACATAGCCAATCAGGTAACATTGTCAGCAAACCAAAACTTTGCCAGTCAAATTTTTTCTTTCAAAAAATAAAAAAATAAATTTGAATGGAATCTATATATGGAAATAAAGTTGATGGCTGTAATATTTTTGTTTATTTCTTAATCCTAAAACTTCTTTGTAATAAGTAAATTTTATTAACAGAAACATCTGCTACAACCACATCAGGAACTACCGCTAATATAACATCAGAAACAACTCCAATTACCACATCAGGAACAACGGCTACAACCACATCAGGAACTACCGCTAATATAACATCAGGAACAACTGCAACTACCACATCAGGAACAACGGCTACAACCACATCAGGAACAACCGCTAATATAACATCAGGAACAACTGCAACTACTACATCAGGAACAACGGCTACAACCACATCAGGAACAACCGCTAATATAACATCAGGAACAACTGCAACTACCACATCAGGAACAACGGCTACAACCACATCAGGAACTACCGCTAATATAACATCAGGAACAACGGCTACAACCACATCAGGAACTACCGCTAATATAACATCAAGAACAACTGCAACTACCACATCAGGAACAACGGCTACAACCACATCAGGAACTACCGCTAATATAACATCAGAGACAACTCCAATTACCACATCAGGAACAACGGCTACAACCACATCAGGAACTACCGCTAATATAACATCAGGAACAACTGCAACTACCACATCAGGAACAACGGCTACAACCACATCAGGAACTACCGCTAATATAACATCAGGAACAACTGCAACTACCACATCAAGAACAACGGCTACAACCACATCAGGAACTACCGCTAATATAACATCAGGAACAACTGCAACTACCACATCAGGAACAACGGCTACAACCACATCAGGAACAACCGCTAATATAACATCAGGAACAACTGCAACTACCACATCAGGAACAACGGCTACAACCACATCAGGAACTACCGCTAATATAACATCAGGAACAACGGCTACAACCACATCAGGAACTACCGCTAATATAACATCAGGAACAACTGCAACTACCACATCAGGAACAACGGCTACAACCACATCAGGAACTACCGCTAATATAACATCAGGAACAACGGCTACAACCACATCAGGAACTACCGCTAATATAACATCAGGAACAACTGCAACTACCACATCAGGAACAACGGCTACAACCACATCAGGAACTACCGCTAATATAACATCAGGAACAACTGCAACTACCACATCAGGAACAACGGCTACAACCACATCGGGAACTACCGCTAATATAACATCAGGAACAACTGCAACTACCACATCAGGAACAACGGCTACAATCACATCAGGAACTACCGCTAATATAACATCAGGAACAACTGCAACTACCACATCAAGAACAACGGTTACAACCACATCAGGAACTACCGCTAATATAACATCAGGAACAACTGCAACTACCACATCAGGAACAACGGCTACAACCACATCAGGAACAACCGCTAATATAACATCAGGAACAACTGCAACTACCACATCAGGAACAACGGCTACAACCACATCAGGAACTACCGCTAATATAACATCAGGAACAACGGCTACAACCACATCAGGAACTACCGCTAATATAACATCAGGAACAACTGCAACTACCACATCAGGAACAACGGCTACAACCACATCAGGAACTACTGCTAATATAACATCAGGAACAACTGCAACTACCACATCAGGAACAACGGCTACAACCACATCAGGAACTACCGCTAATATAACATCAGGAACAACTGCAACTACCACATCAGGAACAACGGCTACAACCACATCGGGAACTACCGCTAATATAACATCAGGAACAACTGCAACTACCACATCAGGAACAACGGCTACAATCACATCAGGAACTACCGCTAATATAACATCAGGAACAACTGCAACTACCACATCAAGAACAACGGCTACAACCACATCAGGAACTACCGCTAATATAACATCAGGAACAACTGCAACTACCACATCAGAAACAACGGCTACAACCACATCGGGAACTACCGCTAATATAACATCAGGAACAACTGCAACTACCACATCAGGAACAACGGCTACAGCCACATCAGGAACTACCGCTAATATAACATCAGGAACAACTGCAACTACCACATCAGGAACAACGGCTACAACCACATCAGGAACTACCGCTAATATAACATCAGGAACAACTGCAACTACCACATCAGGAACAACGGCTACAACCACATCAGGAACTACCGCTAATATAACATCAGGAACAACTGCGACAACCACATCAGGAACAACGGCTACAACCATATCAGGAACTACCGCTTATATAACATCACGAACAACTGCGACAACTACATCAGGAACTACCGCTAATATAACATCAGGAACGACGGCAACTACCACGTCAGGAACAACGGCTACAACCACATCGGGAACTACCGCTAATATAACATCAGGAACAACTGCGACAACCACATCAGGAACAACGGCTACAACCACATCAGGAACTACCGCTAATATAACATCAGAGACAACTCCAATTACCACATCAGGAACAACGGCTACAACCACATCAGGAACTACCGCTAATATAACATCAGGAACAACTGCAACTACAACATCAGGAACAACGGCTACAACTACATCAGGAACCACCGCTTATATAACATCAGGAACAACTGCGACAACCACATCAGGAACTACCGCTAATATAACATCAGGAACAACGGCATCTACCACATCAGGAACAACGGCTACAACCACATCAGGAACTACCGCTAATATAACATCAGGAACAACTGCAACTACCACATCAGGAACAACGGCTACAACCACATCAGGAACCACCGCTTATATAACATCAGGAACAACTGCGACAACCACATCAGGAACTACCGCTAATATAACATCAGGAACAACGGCATCTACCACATCAGGAACAACGGCTACAACCACATCAGGAACTACCGCTAATATAACATCAGGAACAACTGCAACTACCACATCAGGAACAACGGCTACAACCACATCAGGAACCACCGCTTATATAACATCAGGAACAACTGCAACAACCACATCAGGAACTACCGCTAATATAACATCAGGAACAACTGCAACTACCACATCAGGAACAACGGCTACAACCACATCAGGAACTACCGCTAATATAACATCAAGATCAACTGCGACAACCACATCAGGAACTACCGCTACAACCACATCAAGAACTACCGCTAATATAACATCAGGAACAACTGCAACTACCACATCAAGAGCAACGGCTACAACCACATCAGGAACTACCGCTAATATAACATCAGGAACAACTGCAAATACCACATCAGGAACAACGGCTACAACCACATCAGGAACTACCGCTAATATAACATCAGGAACAACTGCAACTACCACATCAGGAACAACGGCTACAACCACATCAGGAACTACCGCTAATATAACATCAGGAACAACTGCAACTACCACATCAGGAACAACGGCTACAATCACATCAGGAACTACCGCTTATATAACATCAGGAACAACTGCAACTACCACATCAAGAACAACGGCTACAACCACATCAGGAACTACCGCTAATATAACATCAGGAACAACTGCAACTACCACATCAGGAACAACGGCTACAACCACATCAGGAACTACCGCTAATATAACATCAGGAACAACTGCAACTACCACATCAGGAACAACGGCTACAAGAACATCAGGAACTACCGCCAATATAACATCAGGAACAACTGCAACTACCACATCAGGAACAACGGCTACAACCACATCAGGAACTACCGCTAATATAACATCAGGAACAACTGCGACAACCACATCAGGAACTACCGCTAATATAACATCAGGAACGACGGCAACTACCACGTCAGGAACAACGGCTACAACCACATCAGGAACTACCGCTAATATAACATCAGGAACAACTGCGACAACCACATCAGGAACAACCGCTAATATAACATCAGGAACAACTGCAACTAACACATCAGGAACAACGGCTACAATCACATCAGGAACTACCGCTTATATAACATCAGGAACAACTGCAACTACCACATCAGGAACAACGGCTACAATCACATCAGGAACTACCGCTAATATAACATCAGGAACAACTGCAACTACCACATCAAGAACAACGGCTACAACCACATCAGGAACTACCGCTAATATAACATCAGGAACAACTGCAACTACCACATCAGGAACAACGGCTACAATCACATCAGGAACTACCGCTAATATAACATCAGGAACAACTGCAACTACCACACCAAGAACAACGGCTACAACCACATCAGGAACTACCGCTAATATAACATCAGGAACAACTGCAACTACCACATCAGGAACAACGGCTACAACCACATCAGGAACTACCGCTAATATAACATCAGGAACAACTGCAACTACCACATCAGAAACAACGGCTAGAACCACATTAGGAACTACCGCTAATATAACATCAGGAACAACTGCAACTACCACATCAGGAACAACGGCTACAACCACATCGGGAATTACCGCTAATATAACATCAGGAACAACTGCAACTACCACATCAGAAACAACGGCTACAATCACATCAGGAACTACCGCTAATATAACATCAGGAACAACTGCAACTACCACATCAAGAACAACGGCTACAACCACATCAGGAACTACCGCTAATATAACATCAGGAACAACTGCAACTACCACATCAGGAACAACGGCTACAACCACATCAGGAACTACCGCTAATTTAACATCAGGAACAACTGCAACTACCACATCAGGAACAACGGCTACAACCACATCAGGAACTACCGCTAAAATAACATCAGGAACAGCTGCGACAACCACATCAGGAACAACGGCTACAACCATATCAGGAACTACCGCTTATATAACATCAGGAACAACTGCGACAACCACATCAGGAACTACCGCTAATATAACATCAGGAACGACGGCAACTACCACGTCAGGAACAACGGCTACAACCACATCGGGAACTACCGCTAATATAACATCAGGAACAACTGCGACAACCACATCAGGAACAACGGCTACAACCACATCAGGAACTACCGCTAATATAACATCAGAAACAACTCCAATTACCACATCAGGAACAACGGCTACAACCACATCAGGAACTACCGCTAATATAACATCAGGAACAACTGCAACTACCACATCAGGAACAACGGCTACAACCACATCAGGAACTACCGCTAATATAACATCAGGAACAACTGCAACTACCACATCAGGAACAACGGCTACAACCACATCGGGAACTACCGCTAATATAACATCAGGAACAACTGCAACTACCACATCAGGAACAACGGCTACAACCACATCAGGAACCACCGCTTATATAACATCAGGAACAACTGCGACAACCACATCGGGAACTACCGCTAATATAACATCAGGAACAACTGCAACTACCACATCAGGAACAACGGCTACAACCACATCAGGAACTACTGCTAATATAACATCAGGAACAACTGCAACTACCACATCAGGAACAACGGCTACAACCACATCAGGAACTACCGCTAATATAACATCAGGAACAACTGCAACTACCACATCAGGAACAACGGCTACAACCACATCGGGAACTACCGCTTTTATAACATCAGGAACAACTGCAACTACCACATCAGGAACAACGGCTACAACCACGTCAGGAACCACCGCTTATATAACATCAGGAACAACTGCGACAACCACATCGGGAACTACCGCTAATATAACATCAGGAACAACTGCAACTACCACATCAGGAACAACGGCTACAATCACATCAGGAACTACCGCTAATATAACATCAGGAACAACTGCAACTACCACATCAGGAACAACGGCTACAACCACATCGAGAACTACCGCTAATATAACATCAGGAACAACTGCAACTACCACATCAGGAACAACGGCTACAACCACATCAGGAACTACCGCTAATATAACATCAGGAACAACTGCGACAACCACATCAGAAACAACCGCTAATATAACATCAGGAACAACGGCTACAACCACATCAGGAACTACCGCTAATATAACATCAGGAACAACTGCAACTACCACATCAGGAACAACGGCTACAACCACATCAGGAACTACTGCTAATATAACATCAGGAACAACTGCAACTACCACATCAGGAACAACGGCTACAACCACATCAGGAACTACCGCTAATATAACATCAGGAACAACTGCAACTACCACATCAGGAACAACGGCTACAACCACATCGGGAACTACCGCTAATATAACATCAGGAACAACTGCAACTACCACATCAAGAACAACGGCTACAACCACATCAGGAACTACCGCTAATATAACATCAGGAACAACTGCAACTACCACATCAGGAACAACGGCTACAACCACATCAGGAACAACCGCTAATATAACATCAGGAACAACTGCAACTACCACATCAGGAACAACGGCTACAACCACATCAGGAACTACCGCTAATATAACATCAGGAACAACGGCTACAACCACATCAGGAACTACCGCTAATATAACATCAGGAACAACTGCAACTACCACATCAAGAACAACGGCTACAACCACATCAGGAACTACCGCTAATATAACATCAGGAACAACTGCAACTACCACATCAGGAACAACGGCTACAATCACATCAGGTACTACCGCTAATATAACATCAGGAACAACTGCAACTACCACATCAAGAACAACGGCTACAACCACATCAGGAACTACCGCTAATATAACATCAGGAACAACTGCAACTACCACATCAGGAACAACGGCTACAACCACATCAGGAACTACCGCTAATATAACATCAGGAACAACTGCAACTACCACATCAGGAACAACGGCTACAACCACATCGGGAACTACCGCTAATATAACATCAGGAACAACTGCAACTACCACATCAGGAACAACGGCTACAACCATATCAGGAACTACCGCTTATATAACATCAGGAACAACTGCGACAACCACATCAGGAACTACCGCTATTATAACATCAGGAATGACGGCAACTACCACGTCAGGAACAACGGCTACAACCACATCGGGAACTACCGCTAATATAACATCAGGAACAACTGCAACTACCACTTCAGGAACAACGGCTACAACCACATCAGGCACTACCGCTAATATAACATCAGGAACAACTGCAACTACCACATCAGGAACAACGGCTACAACCCCATCAGGAACTACCGCTAATATAACATCAGGAACCACTGCAACTACCACATCAGGAACAACGGCTACAACCACATCAGGAGCTACCGCTAATATAACATCAGGAACAACTGAGACAACCACATCAGGAACAACGGCTACAACCACATCAGGAACTACCGCTAATATAACATCAGGAACAACTGCAACTACCACATCAGGAACAACGGCTACAACCACATCAGGAACTACCGCTAATATAACATCAGGAACAACTGCGACAACCACATCAGGAACAACGGCTACAACCATATCAGGACCTACCGCTTATATAACATCACGAACAACTGCGACAACTACATCAGGAACTACCGCTAATATAACATCAGGAACGACGGCAACTACCACGTCAGGAACAACGGCTACAACCACATCGGGAACTACCGCTAATATAACATCAGGAACAACTGCGACAACCACATCAGGAACAACGGCTACAACCACATCAGGAACTACCGCTAATATAACATCAGAGACAACTCCAATTACCACATCAGGAACAACGGCTACAACCACATCAGGAACTACCGGTAATATAACATCAGGAACAACTGCAACTACCACATCAGGAACAACGGCTACAACCACATCAGGAACCACCGCTTATATAACATCAGGAACAACTGCGACAACCACATCAGGAACTACCGCTAATATAACATCAGGAACAACGGCATCTACCACATCAGGAACAACGGCTACAACCACATCAGGAACTACTGCTAATATAACATCAGGAACAACTGCAACTACCACATCAGGAACAACGGCTACAACCACATCAGGAACCACCGCTTATATAACATCAGGAACAACTGCGACAACCACATCAGGAACTACCGCTAATATAACATCAGGAACAACGGCATCTACCACATCAGGAACAACGGCTACAACCACATCAGGAACTACCGCTAATATAACATCAGGAACAACTGCAACTACCACATCAGGAACAAGGGCTACAACCACATCAGGAACCACCGCTTATATAACATCAGGAACAACTGCGACAACCACATCAGGAACTACCGCTAATATAACATCAGGAACAACGGCATCTACCACATCAGGAACAACGGCTACAACCACATCAGGAACTACCGCTAATATAACATCAGGAACAACTGCAACTACCACATCAGGAACAACGGCTACAACCACATCAGGAACCACCGCTTATATAACATCAGGAACAACTGCGACAACCACATCAGGAACTACCGCTAATATAACATCAGGAACAACTGCAACTACCACATCAGGAACAACGGCTACAACCACATCAGGAACTACCGCTAATATAACATCAGGATCAACTGCGACTACCACATCAGGAACTACCGCTACAACCACATCAAGAACTACCGCTAATATAACATCAGGAACAACTGCAACTACCACATCAAGAGCAACGGCTACAACCACATCAGGAACTACCGCTAATATAACATCAGGAACAACTGCAACTACAACATCAGGAACAACGGCTACAACCACATCAGGAACTGCCGCTAATATAACATCAGGAACAACTGCAACTACCACATCAGGAACAACGGCTACAACCACATCAGGAACCACCGCTTATATAACATCAGGAACAACTGCGACAACTACATCAGGAACTACCGTTAATATAACATCAGGAACAACGGCAACGACCACATCAGGAAAAACGGCTACAACCACATCAGGAACTACTGCTAATATAACATCAGGAACAACTGCGACAACCACATCAGGAACAACGGCTACAACCACATCAGGAACTACCGCTAATATAACATCAGGAACAACTGCAACTACCACATCAGGAACAACGGCTACAACCACATCAGGAATCACCACTAATACAACATCAGGATCAACTGCGACTACCACATCAGGAACTACCGCTAATATAACATCAGGAACGACGGCAACTACCACGTCAGGAACAACGGCTACAACCACATCCGGAACTACCGCTAATATAACATCAGGAACAACTGCGAAAACCACATCAGGAACAACGGCTACAACCATATCAGGAACTACCGCTTATATAACATCAGGAACAACTGCGACAACCACATCAGGAACTACCGCTAATATAACATCAGGAACGACGGCAACTACCACGTCAGGAACAACGGCTACAACCACATCGGGAACTACCGCTAATATAACATCAGGAACAACTGCGACAACCACATCAGGAACAACGGCTACAACCACATCAGGAACTACCGCTAATATAACATCAGAGACAACTCCAATTACCACATCAGGAACAACTGCGACAACTACATCAGGAACTACCGCTAATATAACATCAGGAACAACGGCAACGACCACATCAGGAACAACGGCTACAACCACATCAGGAACTACTGCTAATATAACATCAGGAACAACTGCGACAACCACATCAGGAACAACGGCTACAACCACATCAGGAACTTCCGCTAATATAACATCAGCAACAACGGCAACTACCACATCAGGAACAACGGCTACAACCACATCAGGAACTACCGCTAATATAACATCAGGAACAACTGCAACTACCACATCAGGAACAACGGCTACAACCACATCAGGAATCACCACTAATACAACATCAGGATCAACTGCGACTACCACATCAGGAACTACCGCTAATATAACATCAGGAACGACGGCAACTACCACGTCAGGAACAACGGCTACAACCACATCCGGAACTACCGCTAATATAACATCAGGAACAACTGCGAAAACCACATCAGGAACAACGGCTACAACCATATCTGGAACTACCGCTTATATAACATCAGGAACAACTGCGACAACCACATCAGGAACTACCGCTAATATAACATCAGGAACGACGGCAACTACCACGTCAGGAACAACGGCTACAACCACATCGGGAACTACCGCTAATATAACATCAGGAACAACTGCGACAACCACATCAGGAACAACGGCTACAACCACATCAGGAACTACCGCTAATATAACATCAGAGACAACTCCAATTACCACATCAGGAACAACGGCTACAACCACATCAGGAACTACCGCTAATATAACATCAGGAACAACTGCGACAACCACATCAGGAACAACGGCTACAACCACATCAGGAACTACCGCTAATATAACATCAGAGACAACTCCAATTACCGCATCAGGAACAACGGCTACAACCACATCAGGAACTACCGCTAATATAACATCAGGAACAACTGCGACAACTACATCAGGAACTACCGCTAATATAACATCAGGAACAACGGCAACGACCACATCAGGAACAACGGCTACAACCACATCAGGAACTACTGCTAATATAACATCAGGAACAACTGCGACAACCACATCAGGAACAACGGCTACAACCACATCAGGAACTTCCGCTAATATAACATCAGCAACAACGGCAACTACCACATCAGGAACAACGGCTACTACAACATCGGGAACTATAGCTAATATAACATCAGGAACAACTGCGATAACCACATCAGGAACACCGGCTACTACAACATCGGGAACTATAGCTAATATAACATCAGGAATAACTGCGACAACCACATCAGGAACTACCGCTAATATAACATCAGGAACAACGGCAACTACGACATCAGGAACAACGGCTACTACAACATCGGGAACTATAGCTAATATAACATCAGGAACAACTGAGACAACCACGTCAGGAACTACCGCTAATATAACATCAGGAACAACTGCGACAACCACATCAGGCACTACCGCTTATATAACATCAGGATCAACTGCGACTACCACATCAGGAGCAACGGCTACTACCATATCCGAAACAACTGCGACTACCACCACTTCAGGAACCACAGCCAATACTACGTCAGGTATAGTAGTTGTATAAACTTCTGCTTTTTAAAGGTGCATTTAGACTGTGGTAGTGTCATCGTAGTTGCGTTGCGTGTAATGAATTTTTTCCATAGATAACAATTAATAATTTTAACAATATTGTTTTGTACAAATTTTTTAATATCATTTATTTTCTAAGTGCTTTAAACAAATATTCGTGGTAATAGACCCTCCTGCTAAATTTTGGAATATGTTAAAAGTTTCACCTTACATATTTCTTTGGTATTAACCGAGTAAGTTCGGTTCTTTCCTAATATTAGCCTAAGTTCAAAAATAAAAATAATTTTAATATTGAGGTTGATGGGGTGGATGGGGAAAAAAGGAGAAAAAAGGCGGCAATATTGTGTCTGCATATATAGACAGTCGATAGTGTGGTGGACTTAAGCAATAAATTAACAAGGTATTATAAGTGACATTTAGTTATATTCCTATATATCCGCTAATCAATCATTCAGGTTTATTATAATTGCGAAGAAATTAAGGCTCTTTTTCTAAGTGACGAAAAGAGCTTACAATTAGCATTATTTCGTCGCTTGCATGGACAAATTATATCAAATAATTTACATTTTTAACTCCATATTTTGCTATATATATTGCTTTAGAAAAGTTATAGTACCGTGTTTAATTATCCATAGACTTGGTTTTACTGATAAAAATTAATAAATTGAGTTTTATTTTTTTTATGACTTTTTATTGACAAAATTGTTGACTGACTTGTGTTTAACAAAAAAATAACTTTTTAACGTCAATCTTACAATGGATAACTTGATCTTGAACATACCGTATCAGCTGTTGTTCTAGTCAAAAACACTCCCACATGCACAGAGATAGGTATATATTTTCGGACGCCCATGAAAGAAGTGGCATGAACACACCAACTTTAAGCATGGGAGTTATTTCGTGGAACAACAGACAGTCAATGTTTGCAATAAAATTAAATTAATTGGGTATTAAGTAAGCGCTTTTTGTGACTTATAAAAAGGGCCCTAATTTCTTGGCGATTATAATAAACCAGACTGATTGATTAACGAATTAGAAATATAAATATTACTTATAATACCTGGTTTATGCTTTACATGCGATCAATGTAATTTAATTTAAAGGACATAAACATTAATATTTTTTCAATAATATATATATATCTATTTTTCTGTACCCAATGGCTGTAAAAATGTGTCAAATGTCATTTTAGGAGTTTTTGATAAAAGATTCAAACTCCTCGTAATCGAAAACCTGTAAATTAATATCAAACACCATCAATTTGACTCTACACAAAAAATAGAAAAATGAAATTTAGTCATTGGCCGCTATTTTGGGTTTTGTGCTGAATATCTCAGTACGCTCAACATTTTCCAGATGTCATCCGGTGGATTCATAATTTGGGGAGTCTCAGCTTTCATATGACACCATAAAACCTACTATGGTAAGAAAATCCGGGTTCGATTAAAAATCGCCACTTATCCTCCTGAGTATAATTAGTTCTTTATCTATACATATAATAAATCTCTAAAAAGACTATTTCTATACATTGAATATTTTTTTTTAATTTTTGGACCAAATAAGAGACCAAAAATGCAATTTTTACAATTTTTGTCTTTCTGTATGTCTGTTTGTTCCAGCATCACGCAAAGACCGCCCAGCCGATTTTAATGGGTTTGTCACTATTGCATTCCTTGTGTTCTTGGGCAACATATAGGCGTTTATTTTATCAAAATCGGTTTCCGGAAACAAAACTTATGGCATTTCAAGGAATAAAAACGGGAAAAATGGGTAAAACTGCAGGCAAAACGGCGCGAAGGTGTCTAGTGGGTAATAAAAGTAATACGACCGCCTTATTGATACCTAACAATTTTTGCTATCTTTATACGCAGTGAAAAGAGAGAAGTTTAAGGATAAAAAGTTAACTCTAATTAATTAATTATAGCTGTACCTATGTAATTCATGCAGTATGTGTTGCATTCGAGAGGGAAAATGTTCTTTTAAAAAGTTACTTTTAAAGGGTTTTATAAACAATTTTAGAAAATTACTAGTTTAACGTAAAACAGGGGAGAGGGGTACTATAGCGCCACTGTGTAGGTAGGTACCATTATTAATTAATAACTTCGGTTGGTCAGGAGATGGAAGCATAAGTAAATATACCTTGTTCATTTATTGAAAATATCGACTATCTGCAATTCCTGGAAATAACTCCCATGCGTAAAGTTGGAGTGTTCATGCCATCTCTTTCATACGCGCCCGACAATATCTACTGATCTCCGTGTGAGGGTAAGGCTTTTTGACCACAACCACGGCTGATAATACGGTACTATAACTTTTGTCAGGCCGGAAGTTCGGCGAACCATACTGCGTCTAGACTGTAGGCGGTGGGATGTAGCGACCCCCCCGCCCACTATTCGAGTCTAGTGCTCGATCGTGCAATCAGCTGGGCTAATCTCGAGGGACCCAATCGTCGAATTTCTTACGCCATTGGGTCGTCACTCGTTATTAGGGATAGTGGGCTCGCTGATTGTGCATCATCATGTTCACGTTAATAAAATTCTCGCACAGGCATTCTCTACTCTTTCTAGGGCACAAAAAACCATTAAATCCAAGCACACCAAAGTCTTTCGGTGATCGGCAAGTTGTGACGGGAGCCAGTGTATACAAACCTGCACGAAAGCGGCGGAAGCGTGATCGCCGTTTTGCTCAAGGATTGGCTGTAGAGCAACTCGTGTGCTGCATCCGTGACTGAGCAGCCTTATTTAGGACGCACACTCACAACTGCCCGACTGGACAACCGCATCCAGTGGGTACACCACATGCGGTCAAAGCAAAAGAAAAAGAAATCCAATGAACTTTGCCACATGGAATATCCGTACACTTATGGATACAGACACACCACAAAGAACAACGGCAATAGTGGCACGTGAACTCAGGAGATATAACATCGATATCGCTGCTCTCAGTGAAACTAGAAGAGCAGGGGAAGGTCAACTTAAAAACACGGAGGAGGCTAAACAATTTTTCTGGAAAGGAAAAGAAGAAGATAAACCACATGTTTGGCTATAAAAAATAAGATTGTGGACCACCTAACCGAATTTCTATCCGGAATAAGCGAAAGATTGATGATATTGCGCCTAAACCTTAGCAACAACCAACACGGTACTATAATCAGCTTCTACGCTCCAACTCTTGCAGCTGATGAAAACCAAAAAGATGAATTTTATTCTTAACTTAGTGAAGCCATAACATGTGTACCTAAATCTCGAAATATAACATCATAATATCAAATACAATTTTCCGACACAAAGACAAATTCAAGACCTCCTGGCAACACCCGAGGTCAAAACACTGGTATCTGATTGATTACATGATTGTACGTTTCAGGGATCAAAAAGACGTAAACATTAAAAGAGCAATAACGGGTTCAGACGACTGATGGACCGACCATCGCCTGATACGAGCCAAAATGAACTTGCACATTTCACCAAGAAGTAGCCGTCAAAAAAAGCAATTGAAAAGAAGATTCAATGTAGAACGCCTTAAAGATGATCAAACCAGAACAAAATTCCAAGTCTTTCTGAATCAAAAGCTGGGTCCTTTAGAATACCCAGAGAATATTGACGATCACTGGAGAATGTTGAAGACAACAATAACATCTGCTTCCGAAGAAACGGTTGGATACACACAAAGAAAACATCAAGACTGATTTGATAAGCACGACAAAGAAATTCAAGACCTCATGGAGAGGAAGATAAAAGCCCATAATACTTGGAAAAACCACCCTAACTCTAACGAAAGTACAAAGGCAAACACGTAGATTAAAAAACCAATGGGGGATAACAAAATCACATGAAATGCAACATCTAGCTGAGTCCAACAACACCAGAGCCTTCTTTCAAGCTACTAAGATGATATATGGTCCCCCTACACAAGGTATCAATCCCCTACGATTCAAAGGTGGAACAAGGCTGCTTAAAGACAGATCTTCTATCAACTAACGATGGAAAGAACACTTCCAAGAACTATTCAACAGAGAGTCTCAGGTCGATAATGAAATCCTTGATAAAATTTCGGAGGAAACTGCACAACAACACCTAAATGAGATTCTCAGATTAGAGAAGGTCGAAAAAGCAATCACAAAGCTAAAGAATAACAAGTCAGCAGGCACAGATGGTCTCGCTGCTGAACTCCATAAACAAGGGGGTCCCGCTCTTAATTACCAAATGCACACTCTAATAAGTAAAATATTGACCACTGAGACCATTCCTGCCGACCTCAAAGACGCCTCTATAGTTACCATTTTCAAAAAAGGTGACAAGGCCCAATGTGGAAACTACAGAGGTATATGTCTACTTTCTGTTGTTGGAAAGATACTTGCACGGATACTATCAAACCGATTAATTCAGATAGCTGAACAAAATCTGCCAAAGACACAGTATGGATTTGGAAAAATATATTTAAATTCTTAGACTACTATACGACAATATGAATGCAACAGTCCTGCAACGATGGACCAGGAGAGTCATTCCAGATTACGACAGGCGTTAAACTAGGGTGTATTGCGCCCACCCTATTCTCTATATTCTTAGGTGCTATGCTTCACCTTATTAAAGAACATCTACCGCCGGGAGTGGAAATTCTATATAGATTTGACGGTGGCCTACTTAACAGCAGAAGGTCTACAGCTGGTAATCAACGCATTTAACCAAGCCTACAAAAGCATTGGTCTAGAGGTCAATCTTGCCAAAACGCAAATTCTTCACCAACCAGAACCAGGTACGAATCCCCAAGCTCCAAACATTTCCATAAATGGCCATCCTCTGCAGAACGTGGAACATTACCCATACCTTGGGAGCCACCTACCATCAAATGCAATTATTGACGAAGAAATACAGCATAACCTAAAATGTGCGAGCTCAGCGTTCGAACGGCTTTCGGATAGAGTCTTCAACAATCACGACGTTAATGCAGAGACCAAGCTTCGTGTCTACAACACAGTTATAATACCAACTCTAAAATACGGATGCCAGGATTGTAGAAGGGTGTGCGGCTCGAGAATTAACTTACATAGCTATCAAAAAACGCACAACAGATAGTGACGATACAGAATAGAGAAAGATCATACTCGGTATCGAGTGATTGCCTATGATGACTATAACTTTTCTAAAGGTTATTACTAAAGCAATATATAAGATTAAAAAGGTAAATTATTTGATATAATTTGTCCATGCAAGCAAAGTAATGCTGAAAGTAAGCGCTTTTTGTCACTTAGAAAAAAAGACCCTAATTTCTTCTCAATTATAATACACCAGAATAATAAAATACAAAATTGCCACATTTTCTTCCCCAATCTTTGGTATCCAATTAACCCTAATTTTAAAACTAAATCATTTTTAAACTTATACTAAGAAAAAACGGAACTTACTGGATTAATACAAAGGAAACATGTAAGGTGAAGCTTTTACCATATTCAAAAATTTTGCAGGAGGTTCTGTTATCACAAATATTTGTTTAAAACATTAAACAAGATAAATTATATTAAAAAGTATGTATCAAAAAATATGGTTAACTATTTATCTGTAAAATATGCTGTTCTGCATTATCTAAAGAAAAAAATTGACTACAGCTACAATGCAACGACGACGACACAACCACAGTCTAACTGCACCCTTATATATTGTAAATATATATTCACAGGAATGACCAGTCAAAATTATATATTTTTAAATATTTTTCTATTTTACTTACATAGCCAATCAGGTAACATTGTCAGCAAACCAAAACTTTGCCAGTCAAATTTTTTCTTTCAAAAAATAAAAAAATAAATTTGAATGGAATCTATATATGGAAATAAAGTTGATGGCTGTAATATTTTTGTTTATTTCTTAATCCTAAAACTTCTTTGTAATAAGTAAATTTTATTAACAGAAACATCTGCTACAACCACATCAGGAACTACCGCTAATATAACATCAGAAACAACTCCAATTACCACATCAGGAACAACGGCTACAACCACATCAGGAACTACCGCTAATATAACATCAGGAACAACTGCAACTACCACATCAGGAACAACGGCTACAACCACATCAGGAACAACCGCTAATATAACATCAGGAACAACTGCAACTACTACATCAGGAACAACGGCTACAACCACATCAGGAACAACCGCTAATATAACATCAGGAACAACTGCAACTACCACATCAGGAACAACGGCTACAACCACATCAGGAACTACCGCTAATATAACATCAGGAACAACTGCAACTACCACATCAGGAACAACGGCTACAACCACATCAGGAACTACCGCTAATATAACATCAGGAACAACGGCTACAACCACATCAGGAACTACCGCTAATATAACATCAGGAACAACTGCAACTACCACATCAGGAACAACGGCTACAACCACATCAGGAACTACCGCTAATATAACATCAGGAACAACGGCTACAACCACATCAGGAACTACCGCTAATATAACATCAGGAACAACTGCAACTACCACATCAGGAACAACGGCTACAACCACATCAGGAACTACCGCTAATATAACATCAGGAACAACTGCAACTACCACATCAGGAACAACGGCTACAACCACATCGGGAACTACCGCTAATATAACATCAGGAACAACTGCAACTACCACATCAGGAACAACGGCTACAACCACATCAGGAACTACCGCTAATATAACATCAGGAACAACGGCTACAACCACATCAGGAACTACCGCTAATATAACATCAGGAACAACTGCAACTACCACATCAAGAACAACGGCTACAACCACATCAGGAACTACCGCTAATATAACATCAGGAACAACTGCAACTACCACATCAGGAACAACGGCTACAACCACATCAGGAACAACCGCTAATATAACATCAGGAACAACTGCAACTACCACATCAGGAACAACGGCTACAACCACATCAGGAACTACCGCTAATATAACATCAGGAACAACGGCTACAACCACATCAGGAACTACCGCTAATATAACATCAGGAACAACTGCAACTACCACATCAGGAACAACGGCTACAACCACATCAGGAACTACTGCTAATATAACATCAGGAATAACTGCAACTACCACATCAGGAACAACGGCTACAACCACATCAGGAACTACCGCTAATATAACATCAGGAACAACTGCAACTACCACATCAGGAACAACGGCTACAACCACATCGGGAACTACCGCTAATATAACATCAGGAACAACTGCAACTACCACATCAGGAACAACGGCTACAATCACATCAGGAACTACCGCTAATATAACATCAGGAACAACTGCAACTACCACATCAAGAACAACGGCTACAACCACATCAGGAACTACCGCTAATATAACATCAGGAACAACTGCAACTACCACATCAGGAACAACGGCTACAACCATATCGGGAACTACCGCTAATATAACATCAGGAACAACTGCAACTACCACATCAGGAACAACGGCTACAGCCACATCAGGAACTACCGCTAATATAACATCAGGAACAACTGCAACTACCACATCAGGAACAACGGCTACAACCACATCAGGAACTACCGCTAATATAACATCAGGAACAACTGCAACTACCACATCAGGAACAACGGCTACAACCACATCAGGAACTACCGCTAATATAACATCAGGAACAACTGCGACAACCACATCAGGAACAACGGCTACAACCATATCAGGAACTACCGCTTATATAACATCACGAACAACTGCGACAACTACATCAGGAACTACCGCTAATATAACATCAGGAACGACGGCAACTACCACGTCAGGAACAACGGCTACAACCACATCGGGAACTACCGCTAATATAACATCAGGAACAACTGCGACAACCACATCAGGAACAACGGCTACAACCACATCAGGAACTACCGCTAATATAACATCAGAGACAACTCCAATTACCACATCAGGAACAACGGCTACAACCACATCAGGAACTACCGCTAATATAACATCAGGAACAACTGCAACTACAACATCAGGAACAACGGCTACAACCACATCAGGAATCACCGCTTATATAACATCAGGAACAACTGCGACAACCACATCAGGAACTACCGCTAATATAACATCAGGAACAACGGCATCTACCACATCAGGAACAACGGCTACAACCACATCAGGAACTACTGCTAATATAACATCAGGAACAACTGCAACTACCACATCAGGAACAATGGCTACAACCACATCAGGAACCACCGCTTATATAACACCAGGAACAACTGCGACAACCACATCAGGAACTACCGCTAATATAACATCAGGAACAACGGCATCTACCACATCAGGAACAACGGCTACAACCACATCAGGAACTACCGCTAATATAACATCAGGAACAACTGCAACTACCACATCAGGAACAACGGCTACAACCACATCAGGAACTACCGCTAATATAACATCAGGAACAACGGCATCTACCACATCAGGAACAACGGCTACAACCACATCAGGAACTACCGCTAATATAACATCAGGAACAACTGCAACTACCACATCAGGAACAACGGCTACAACCACATCAGGAACCACCGCTTATATAACATCAGGAACAACTGCGACAACCACATCAGGAACTACCGCTAATATAACATCAGGAACAACTGCAACTACCACATCAGGAACAACGGCTACAACCACATCAGGAACTACCGCTAATATAACATCAAGATCAACTGCGACTACCACATCAGGAACTACCGCTACAACCACATCAAAAACTACCGCTAATATAACATCAGGAACAACTGCAACTACCACATCAAGAGCAACGGCTACAACCACATCAGGAACTACCGCTAATATAACATCAGGAACAACTGCAAATACCACATCAGGAACAACGGCTACAACCACATCAGGAACTACCGCTAATATAACATCAGGAACAACTGCAACTACCACATCAGGAACAACGGCTACAACCACATCAGGAACTACCGCTAATATAACATCAGGAACAACTGCAACTACCACATCAGGAACAACGGCTACAATCACATCAGGAACTACCGCTTATATAACATCAGGAACAACTGCAACTACCACATCAAGAACAACGGCTACAACCACATCAGGAACTACCGCTAATATAACATCAGGAACAACTGCAACTACCACATCAGGAACAACGGCTACAACCACATCAGGAACTACCGCTAATATAACATCAGGAACAACTGCAACTACCACATCAGGAACAACGGCTACAAGAACATCAGGAACTACCGCCAATATAACATCAGGAACAACTGCAACTACCACATCAGGAACAACGGCTACAACCACATCAGGAACTACCGCTAATATAACATCAGGAACAACTGCGACAACCACATCAGGAAGTACCGCTAATATAACATCAGGAACGACGGCAACTACCACGTCAGGAACAACCGCTAATATAACATCAGGAACAACTGCAACTAACACATCAGGAACAACGGCTACAATCACATCAGGAACTACCGCTAATATAACATCAGGAACAACTGCGACAACCACATCAGGAACAACCGCTAATATAACATCAGGAACAACTGCAACTAACACATCAGGAACAACGGCTACAATCACATCAGGAACTACCGCTAATATAACATCAGGAACAACTGCAACTACCACATCAGGAACAACGGCTACAATCACATCAGGAACTACCGCTAATATAACATCAGGAACAACTGCAACTACCACATCAAGAACAACGGCTACAACCACATCAGGAACTACCGCTAATATAACATCAGGAACAACTGCAACTACCACATCAGGAACAACGGCTACAATCACATCAGGAACTACCGCTAATATAACATCAGGAACAACTGCAACTACCACATCAAGAACAACGGCTACAACCACTTCAGGAACTACCGCTAATATAACGTCAGGAACAACTGCAACTACCACATCAGGAACAACGGCTACAACCACATCAGGAACTACCGCTAATATAACATCAGGAACAACTGCAACTACCACATCAGAAACAACGGCTAGAACCACATTAGGAACTACCGCTAATATAACATCAGGAACAACTGCAACTACCACATCAGGAACAACGGCTACAACCACATCGGGAATTACCGCTAATATAACATCAGGAACAACTGCAACTACCACATCAGAAACAACGGCTACAATCACATCAGGAACTACCGCTAATATAACATCAGGAACAACTGCAACTACCACATCAAGAACAACGGCTACAACCACATCAGGAACTACCGCTAATATAACATCAGGAACAACTGCAACTACCACATCAGGAACAACGGCTACAACCACATCAGGAACTACCGCTAATTTAACATCAGGAACAACTGCAACTACCACATCAGGAACAACGGCTACAACCACATCAGGAACTACCGCTAAAATAACATCAGGAACAGCTGCGACAACCACATCAGGAACAACGGCTACAACCACATCAGGAACTACCGCTTATATAACATCAGGAACAACTGCGACAACCACATCAGGAACTACCGCTAATATAACATCAGGAACGACGGCAACTACCACGTCAGGAACAACGGCTACAACCACATCGGGAACTACCGCTAATATAACATCAGGAACAACTGCGACAACCACATCAGGAACAACGGCTACAACCACATCAGGAACTACCGCTAATATAACATCAGAAACAACTCCAATTACCACATCAGGAACAACGGCTACAACCACATCAGGAACTACCGCTAATATAACATCAGGAACAACTGCAACTACCACATCAGGAACAACGGCTACAACCACATCAGGAACTACCGCTAATATAACATCAGGAACAACTGCAACTACCACATCAGGAACAACGGCTACAACCACATCGGGAACTACCGCTAATATAACATCAGGAACAACTGCAACTACCACATCAGGAACAACGGCTACAACCACATCAGGAACCACCGCTCATATAACATCAGGAACAACTGCGACAACCACATCGGGAACTACCGCTAATATAACATCAGGAACAACTGCAACTACCACATCAGGAACAACGGCTACAACCACATCAGGAACTACTGCTAATATAACATCAGGAACAACTGCAACTACCACATCAGGAACAACGGCTACAACCACATCAGGAACTACCGCTAATATAACATCAGGAACAACTGCAACTACCACATCAGGAACAACGGCTACAACCACATCGGGAACTACCGCTAATATAACATCAGGAACAACTGCAACTACCACATCAGGAACAACGGCTACAACCACGTCAGGAACTACCGCTAATATAACATCAGGAACAACTGCAACTACCACATCAGGAACAACGGCTACAACCACATCGGGAACTACCGCTAATATAACATCAGGAACAACTGCAACTACCACATCAGGAACAACGGCTACAACCACATCAGGAACTACCGCTAATATAACATCAGGAACAACGGCTACAACCACATCAGGAACTACCGCTAATATAACATCAGGAACAACTGCAACTACCACATCAAGAACAACGGCTACAACCACATCAGGAACTACCGCTAATATAACATCAGGAACAACTGCAACTACCACATCAGGAACAACGGCTACAACCACATCAGGAACAACCGCTAATATAACATCAGGAACAACTGCAACTACCACATCAGGAACAACGGCTACAACCACATCAGGAACTACCGCTAATATAACATCAGGAACAACGGCTACAACCACATCAGGAACTACCGCTAATATAACATCAGGAACAACTGCAACTACCACATCAGGAACAACGGCTACAACCACATCAGAAACTACTGCTAATATAACATCAGGAACAACTGCAACTACCACATCAGGAACAACGGCTACAACCACATCAGGAACTACCGCTAATATAACATCAGGAACAACTGCAACTACCACATCAGGAACAACGGCTACAACCACATCGGGAACTACCGCTAATATAACATCAGGAACAACTGCAACTACCACATCAGGAACAACGGCTACAATCACATCAGGAACTACCGCTAATATAACATCAGGAACAACTGCAACTACCACATCAAGAACAACGGCTACAACCACATCAGGAACTACCGCTAATATAACATCAGGAACAACTGCAACTACCACATCAGGAACAACGGCTACAACCATATCGGGAACTACCGCTAATATAACATCAGGAACAACTGCAACTACCACATCAGGAACAACGGCTACAGCCACATCAGGAACTACCGCTAATATAACATCAGGAACAACTGCAACTACCACATCAGGAACAACGGCTACAACCACATCAGGAACTACCGCTAATATAACATCAGGAACAACTGCAACTACCACATCAGGAACAACGGCTACAACCACATCAGGAACTACCGCTAATATAACATCAGGAACAACTGCGACAACCACATCAGGAACAACGGCTACAACCATATCAGGAACTACCGCTTATATAACATCACGAACAACTGCGACAACTACATCAGGAACTACCGCTAATATAACATCAGGAACGACGGCAACTACCACGTCAGGAACAACGGCTACAACCACATCGGGAACTACCGCTAATATAACATCAGGAACAACTGCGACAACCACATCAGGAACAACGGCTACAACCACATCAGGAACTACCGCTAATATAACATCAGAGACAACTCCAATTACCACATCAGGAACAACGGCTACAACCACATCAGGAACTACCGCTAATATAACATCAGGAACAACTGCAACTACAACATCAGGAACAACGGCTACAACCACATCAGGAATCACCGCTTATATAACATCAGGAACAACTGCGACAACCACATCAGGAACTACCGCTAATATAACATCAGGAACAACGGCATCTACCACATCAGGAACAACGGCTACAACCACATCAGGAACTACTGCTAATATAACATCAGGAACAACTGCAACTACCACATCAGGAACAATGGCTACAACCACATCAGGAACCACCGCTTATATAACACCAGGAACAACTGCGACAACCACATCAGGAACTACCGCTAATATAACATCAGGAACAACGGCATCTACCACATCAGGAACAACGGCTACAACCACATCAGGAACTACCGCTAATATAACATCAGGAACAACTGCAACAACCACATCAGGAACAACGGCTACAACCACATCAGGAACTACCGCTAATATAACATCAGGAACAACGGCATCTACCACATCAGGAACAACGGCTACAACCACATCAGGAACTACCGCTAATATAACATCAGGAACAACTGCAACTACCACATCAGGAACAACGGCTACAACCACATCAGGAACCACCGCTTATATAACATCAGGAACAACTGCGACAACCACATCAGGAACTACCGCTAATATAACATCAGGAACAACTGCAACTACCACATCAGGAACAACGGCTACAACCACATCAGGAACTACCGCTAATATAACATCAAGATCAACTGCGACTACCACATCAGGAACTACCGCTACAACCACATCAAAAACTACCGCTAATATAACATCAGGAACAACTGCAACTACCACATCAAGAGCAACGGCTACAACCACATCAGGAACTACCGCTAATATAACATCAGGAACAACTGCAAATACCACATCAGGAACAACGGCTACAACCACATCAGGAACTACCGCTAATATAACATCAGGAACAACTGCAACTACCACATCAGGAACAACGGCTACAACCACATCAGGAACTACCGCTAATATAACATCAGGAACAACTGCAACTACCACATCAGGAACAACGGCTACAATCACATCAGGAACTACCGCTTATATAACATCAGGAACAACTGCAACTACCACATCAAGAACAACGGCTACAACCACATCAGGAACTACCGCTAATATAACATCAGGAACAACTGCAACTACCACATCAGGAACAACGGCTACAACCACATCAGGAACTACCGCTAATATAACATCAGGAACAACTGCAACTACCACATCAGGAACAACGGCTACAAGAACATCAGGAACTACCGCCAATATAACATCAGGAACAACTGCAACTACCACATCAGGAACAACGGCTACAACCACATCAGGAACTACCGCTAATATAACATCAGGAACAACTGCGACAACCACATCAGGAAGTACCGCTAATATAACATCAGGAACGACGGCAACTACCACGTCAGGAACAACCGCTAATATAACATCAGGAACAACTGCAACTAACACATCAGGAACAACGGCTACAATCACATCAGGAACTACCGCTAATATAACATCAGGAACAACTGCGACAACCACATCAGGAACAACCGCTAATATAACATCAGGAACAACTGCAACTAACACATCAGGAACAACGGCTACAATCACATCAGGAACTACCGCTAATATAACATCAGGAACAACTGCAACTACCACATCAGGAACAACGGCTACAATCACATCAGGAACTACCGCTAATATAACATCAGGAACAACTGCAACTACCACATCAAGAACAACGGCTACAACCACATCAGGAACTACCGCTAATATAACATCAGGAACAACTGCAACTACCACATCAGGAACAACGGCTACAATCACATCAGGAACTACCGCTAATATAACATCAGGAACAACTGCAACTACCACATCAAGAACAACGGCTACAACCACTTCAGGAACTACCGCTAATATAACATCAGGAACAACTGCAACTACCACATCAGGAACAACGGCTACAACCACATCAGGAACTACCGCTAATATAACATCAGGAACAACTGCAACTACCACATCAGAAACAACGGCTAGAACCACATTAGGAACTACCGCTAATATAACATCAGGAACAACTGCAACTACCACATCAGGAACAACGGCTACAACCACATCGGGAATTACCGCTAATATAACATCAGGAACAACTGCAACTACCACATCAGAAACAACGGCTACAATCACATCAGGAACTACCGCTAATATAACATCAGGAACAACTGCAACTACCACATCAAGAACAACGGCTACAACCACATCAGGAACTACCGCTAATATAACATCAGGAACAACTGCAACTACCACATCAGGAACAACGGCTACAACCACATCAGGAACTACCGCTAATTTAACATCAGGAACAACTGCAACTACCACATCAGGAACAACGGCTACAACCACATCAGGAACTACCGCTAAAATAACATCAGGAACAGCTGCGACAACCACATCAGGAACAACGGCTACAACCACATCAGGAACTACCGCTTATATAACATCAGGAACAACTGCGACAACCACATCAGGAACTACCGCTAATATAACATCAGGAACGACGGCAACTACCACGTCAGGAACAACGGCTACAACCACATCGGGAACTACCGCTAATATAACATCAGGAACAACTGCGACAACCACATCAGGAACAACGGCTACAACCACATCAGGAACTACCGCTAATATAACATCAGAAACAACTCCAATTACCACATCAGGAACAACGGCTACAACCACATCAGGAACTACCGCTAATATAACATCAGGAACAACTGCAACTACCACATCAGGAACAACGGCTACAACCACATCAGGAACTACCGCTAATATAACATCAGGAACAACTGCAACTACCACATCAGGAACAACGGCTACAACCACATCGGGAACTACCGCTAATATAACATCAGGAACAACTGCAACTACCACATCAGGAACAACGGCTACAACCACATCAGGAACCACCGCTCATATAACATCAGGAACAACTGCGACAACCACATCGGGAACTACCGCTAATATAACATCAGGAACAACTGCAACTACCACATCAGGAACAACGGCTACAACCACATCAGGAACTACTGCTAATATAACATCAGGAACAACTGCAACTACCACATCAGGAACAACGGCTACAACCACATCAGGAACTACCGCTAATATAACATCAGGAACAACTGCAACTACCACATCAGGAACAACGGCTACAACCACATCGGGAACTACCGCTAATATAACATCAGGAACAACTGCAACTACCACATCAGGAACAACGGCTACAACCACGTCAGGAACCACCGCTTATATAACATCAGGAACAACTGCGACAACCACATCGGGAACTACCGCTAATATAACATCAGGAACAACTGCAACTACCACATCAGGAACAACGGCTACAATCACATCAGGAACTACCGCTAATATAACATCAGGAACAACTGCAACTACCACATCAAGAACAACGGCTACAACCACATCAGGAACTACCGCTAATATAACATCAGGAACAACTGCAACTACCACATCAGGAACAACGGCTACAACCACATCGAGAACTACCGCTAATATAACATCAGGAACAACTGCAACTACCACATCAGGAACAACGGCTACAACCACATCAGGAACTACCGCTAATATAACATCAGGAACAACTGCAACTACCACATCAGGAACAACGGCTACAACCACATCAGGAACTACCGCTAATATAACATCAGGAACAACTGCAACTACCACATCAAGAACAACGGCTACAACCACATCAGGAACTACCGCTAATATAACATCAGGAACAACTGCAACTACCACATCAGGAACAACGGCTACAACCACATCAGGAACAACCGCTAATATAACATCAGGAACAACTGCAACTACCACATCAGGAACAACGGCTACAACCACATCAGGAACTACCGCTAATATAACATCAGGAACAACGGCTACAACCACATCAGGAACTACCGCTAATATAACATCAGGAACAACTGCAACTACCACATCAGGAACAACGGCTACAACCACATCAGGAACTACCGCTAATATAACATCAGGAACAACGGCTACAACCACATCAGGAACTACCGCTAATATAACATCAGGAACAACTGCAACTACCACATCAGGAATAACGGCTACAACCACATCAGGAACTACCGCTAATATAACATCAGGAACAACTGCAACTACCACATCAGGAACAACGGCTACAACCACATCGGGAACTACCGCTAATATAACATCAGGAACAACTGCAACTACCACATCAGGAACAACGGCTACAATCACATCAGGAACTACCGCTAATATAACATCAGGAACAACTGCAACTACCACATCAAGAACAACGGCTACAACCACATCAGGAACTACCGCTAATATAACATCAGGAACAACTGCAACTACCACATCAGGAACAACGGCTACAACCACATCAGGAACAACCGCTAATATAACATCAGGAACAACTGCAACTACCACATCAGGAACAACGGCTACAACCACATCAGGAACTACCGCTAATATAACATCAGGAACAACGGCTACAACCACATCAGGAACTACCGCTAATATAACATCAGGAACAACTGCAACTACCACATCAGGAACAACGGCTACAACCACATCGGGAACTACCGCTAATATAACATCAGGAACAACTGCAACTACCACATCAGGAACAACGGCTACAATCACATCAGGAACTACCGCTAATATAACATCAGGAACAACTGCAACTACCACATCAAGAACAACGGCTACAACCACATCAGGAACTACCGCTAATATAACATCAGGAACAACTGCAACTACCACATCAGGAACAACGGCTACAACCACATCGGGAACTACCGCTAATATAACATCAGGAACAACTGCAACTACCACATCAGGAACAACGGCTACAGCCACATCAGGAACTACCGCTAATATAACATCAGGAACAACTGCAACTACCACATCAGGAACAACGGCTACAACCACATCAGGAACTACCGCTAATATAACATCAGGAACAACTGCAACTACCACATCAGGAACAACGGCTACAACCACATCAGGAACTACCGCTAATATAACATCAGGAACAACTGCGACAACCACATCAGGAACAACGGCTACAACCATATCAGGAACTACCGCTTATATAACATCACGAACAACTGCGACAACTACATCAGGAACTACCGCTAATATAACATCAGGAACGACGGCAACTACCACGTCAGGAACAACGGCTACAACCACATCGGGAACTACCGCTAATATAACATCAGGAACAACTGCGACAACCACATCAGGAACAACGGCTACAACCACATCAGGAACTACCGCTAATATAACATCAGAGACAACTCCAATTACCACATCAGGAACAACGGCTACAACCACATCAGGAACTACCGCTAATATAACATCAGGAACAACTGCAACTACAACATCAGGAACAACGGCTACAACCACATCAGGAACTACTGCTTATATAACATCAGGAACAACTGCGACAACTACATCAGGAACTACCGCTAATATAACATCAGGAACAACGGCAACGACCACATCAGGAAAAACGGCTACAATCACATCAGGAACTACTGCTAATATAACATCAGGAACAACTGCGACAACCACATCAGGAACAACGGCTACAATTACATCAGGAACTACCGCTAATATAACATCAGGAACAACTGCAACTACCACATCAGGAACAACGGCTACAACCACATCAGGAATCACCGCTAATACAACATCAGGATCAACTGCGACTACCACATCAGGAACTACCGCTAATATAACATCAGGAACGACGGCAACTACCACGTCAGGAACAACGGCTACAACCACATCCGGAACTACCGCTAATATAACATCAGGAAAAACTGCGAAAACCACATCAGGAACACCGGCTACAACCATATCAGGAACTACCGCTTATATAACATCAGGAACAACTGCGACAACCACATCAGGAACTACCTCTAATATAACATCAGGAACGACGGCAACTACCACGTCAGGAACAACGGCTAAAACCACATCGGGAACTACCGCTAATATAACATCAGGAACAACTGCGACAATTACATCAGGAACAACGGCTACAACCACATCAGGAACTACCGCTAATATAACATCAGAGACAACTCCAATTACCACATCAGGAACAACGGCTACAACCACATCAGGAACTACCGCTAATATAACATCAGGAACAACTGCGACAACCACATCAGGAACAACGGCTACAACCACATCAGGAACTACCGCTAATATAACATCAGAGACAACTCCAATTACCACATCAGGAACAACGGCTACAACCACATCAGGAACAACCGCTAATATAACATCAGGAACAACTGCGACAACTACATCAGGAACTACCGCTAATATAACATCAGGAACAACGGCAACGACCACATCAGGAACAACGGCTACAACCACATCAGGAACTACTGCTAATATAACATCAGGAACAACTGCAACTACCACATCAAGAACAACGGCTACAACCACATCAGGAACTACCGCTAATATAACATCAGGGACAACTGCAACTAACACATCAGGAACAACGGCTACAACCACATCAGGAACTACCGCTAATTTAACATCAGGAACAACTGCAACTACCACATCAGGAACAACGGCTACAACCACATCAGGAACTACCGCTAATATAACATCAGGAACAGCTGCGACAACCACATCAGGAACAACGGCTACAACCATATCAGGAACTACCGCTTATATAACATCAGGAACAACTGCGACAACCACATCAGGAACTACCGCTAATATAACATCAGGAACGACGGCAACTACCACGTCAGGAACAACGGCTACAACCACATCGGGAACTACCGCTAATATAACATCAGGAACAACTGCGACAACCACATCAGGAACAACGGCTACAACCACATCAGGAACTACCGCTAATACAACATCAGAGACAACTCCAATTACCACATCAGGAACAACGGCTACAACCACATCAGGAACTACCGCTAATATAACATCAGGAACAACTGCAACTACCACATCAGGAACAACGGCTACAACCACATCAGGAACCACCGCTAATATAACATCAGGAACGACGGCAACTACCACGTCAGGAACAACGGCTACAACCACATCGGGAACTACCGCTAATATAACATCAGGAACAACTGCGACAACCACATCAGGAACAACGGCTACAACCACATCAGGAACTACCGCTAATACAACATCAGAGACAACTCCAATTACCACATCAGGAACAACGGCTACAACCACATCAGGAACTACCGCTAATATAACATCAGGAACAACTGCAACTACCACATCAGGAACAACGGCTACAACCACATCAGGAACCACCGCTTATATAACATCAGGAACAACTGCAACTACCACATCAAGAATAACGTCTAGAACCACATCAGGAACTACCGCTAATATAACATCAGGAACAACTGCAACTACCACATCAGGAACAACGGCTACAACCACATCGGGAACTACCGCTAATATAACATCAGGAACAACTGCAACTACCACATCAGGAACAACGGCTGCAACCACATCAGGAACTACCGCTAATATAACATCAGGAACAACTGCAACTACCACATCAGGAACAACGGCTACAACCACATCAGGAACTACCGCTAATATAACATCAGGAACAACTGCGACAACCACATCAGGAACAACCGCTAATATAACATCAGGAACAACTGCAACTACCACATCAGGAACAACGGCTACAACCACATCAGGAACTACCGCTAATATAACATCAGGAACAACTGCAACTACCACATCAGGAACAACGGCTACAACCACATCAGGAACTACCGCTAATATAACATCAGGAACAACTGCAACTACCACATCAGGAATAACGGCTACAACCACATCGGGAACTACCGCTAATATAACATCAGGAACAACTGCAACTACCACATCAGGAACAACGGCTACAATGACATTAGGAACTACCGCTAATATGACATCAGGAACAACTGCGACAACCACATCAGGAACAACCGCTAATATAACATCAGGAACAACTGCAACTACCACATCAGGAACAACGGCTACAACCACATCAGGAACAACCGCTAATATAACATCAGGAACAACTGCAACTACCACATCAGGAACAACGGCTACAACCACATCAGGAACTACTGCTAATATAACATCAGGAACAACTGCAACTACCACATCAGGAACAACGGCTACAACCACATCAGGAACTACCGCTAATATAACATCAGGAACAACTGCAACTACCACATCAGGAATAACGGCTACAACCACATCGGGAACTACCGCTAATATAACATCAGGAACAACTGCAACTACCACATCAGGAGCAACGGCTACTACCATATCCGAAACAACTGCGACTACCACCACTTCAGGAACCACAGCCAATACTACGTCAGGTATAGTAGTTGTATAAACTTCTGCTTTTTAAAGGTGCATTTAGACTGTGGTAGTGTCATCGTAGTTGCGTTGCGTGTAATGAATTTTTTCCATAGATAACAATTAATAATTTTAACAATATTGTTTTGTACAAATTTTTTAATATCATTTATTTTCTAAGTGCTTTAAACAAATATTCGTGGTAATAGACCCTCCTGCTAAATTTTGGAATATGTTAAAAGTTTCACCTTACATATTTCTTTGGTATTAACCGAGTAAGTTCGGTTCTTTCCTAATATTAGCCTAAGTTCAAAAATAAAAATAATTTTAATATTGAGGTTGATGGGGTGGATGGGGAAAAAAGGAGAAAAAAGGCGGCAATATTGTGTCTGCATATATAGACAGTCGATAGTGTGGTGGACTTAAGCAATAAATTAACAAGGTATTATAAGTGACATTTAGTTATATTCCTATATATCCGCTAATCAATCATTCAGGTTTATTATAATTGCGAAGAAATTAAGGCTCTTTTTCTAAGTGACGAAAAGAGCTTACAATTAGCATTATTTCGTCGCTTGCATGGACAAATTATATCAAATAATTTACATTTTTAACTCCATATTTTGCTATATATATTGCTTTAGAAAAGTTATAGTACCGTGTTTAATTATCCATAGACTTGGTTTTACTGATAAAAATTAATAAATTGAGTTTTATTTTTTTTATGACTTTTTATTGACAAAATTGTTGACTGACTTGTGTTTAACAAAAAAATAACTTTTTAACGTCAATCTTACAATGGATAACTTGATCTTGAACATACCGTATCAGCTGTTGTTCTAGTCAAAAACACTCCCACATGCACAGAGATAGGTATATATTTTCGGACGCCCATGAAAGAAGTGGCATGAACACACCAACTTTAAGCATGGGAGTTATTTCGTGGAACAACAGACAGTCAATGTTTGCAATAAAATTAAATTAATTGGGTATTAAGTAAGCGCTTTTTGTGACTTATAAAAAGGGCCCTAATTTCTTGGCGATTATAATAAACCAGACTGATTGATTAACGAATTAGAAATATAAATATTACTTATAATACCTGGTTTATGCTTTACATGCGATCAATGTAATTTAATTTAAAGGACATAAACATTAATATTTTTTCAATAATATATATATATCTATTTTTCTGTACCCAATGGCTGTAAAAATGTGTCAAATGTCATTTTAGGAGTTTTTGATAAAAGATTCAAACTCCTCGTAATCGAAAACCTGTAAATTAATATCAAACACCATCAATTTGACTCTACACAAAAAATAGAAAAATGAAATTTAGTCATTGGCCGCTATTTTGGGTTTTGTGCTGAATATCTCAGTACGCTCAACATTTTCCAGATGTCATCCGGTGGATTCATAATTTGGGGAGTCTCAGCTTTCATATGACACCATAAAACCTACTATGGTAAGAAAATCCGGGTTCGATTAAAAATCGCCACTTATCCTCCTGAGTATAATTAGTTCTTTATCTATACATATAATAAATCTCTAAAAAGACTATTTCTATACATTGAATATTTTTTTTTTAATTTTTGGACCAAATAAGAGACCAAAAATGCAATTTTTACAATTTTTGTCTTTCTGTATGTCTGTTTGTTCCAGCATCACGCAAAGACCGCCCAGCCGATTTTAATGGGTTTGTCACTATTGCATTCCTTGTGTTCTTGGGCAACATATAGGCGTTTATTTTATCAAAATCGGTTTCCGGAAACAAAACTTATGGCATTTCAAGGAATAAAAACGGGAAAAATGGGTCAAACTGCAGGCAAAACGGCGCGAAGGTGTCTAGTGGGTAATAAAAGTAATACGACCGCCTTATTGATACCTAACAATTTTTGCTATCTTTATACGCAGTGAAAAGAGAGAAGTTTAAGGATAAAAAGTTAACTCTAATTAATTAATTATAGCTGTACCTATGTAATTCATGCAGTATGTGTTGCATTCGAGAGGGAAAATGTTCTTTTAAAAAGTTACTTTTAAAGGGTTTTATAAACAATTTTAGAAAATTACTAGTTTAACGTAAAACAGGGGAGAGGGGTACTATAGCGCCACTGTGTAGGTAGGTACCATTATTAATTAATAACTTCGGTTGGTCAGGAGATGGAAGCATAAGTAAATATACCTTGTTCATTTATTGAAAATATCGACTATCTGCAATTCCTGGAAATAACTCCCATGCGTAAAGTTGGAGTGTTCATGCCATCTCTTTCATACGCGCCCGACAATATCTACTGATCTCCGTGTGAGGGTAAGGCTTTTTGACCACAACCACGGCTGATAATACGGTACTATAACTTTTGTCAGGCCGGAAGTTCGGCGAACCATACTGCGTCTAGACTGTAGGCGGTGGGATGTAGCGACCCCCCCGCCCACTATTCGAGTCTAGTGCTCGATCGTGCAATCAGCTGGGCTAATCTCGAGGGACCCAATCGTCGAATTTCTTACGCCATTGGGTCGTCACTCGTTATTAGGGATAGTGGGCTCGCTGATTGTGCATCATCATGTTCACGTTAATAAAATTCTCGCACAGGCATTCTCTACTCTTTCTAGGGCACAAAAAACCATTAAATCCAAGCACACCAAAGTCTTTCGGTGATCGGCAAGTTGTGACGGGAGCCAGTGTATACAAACCTGCACGAAAGCGGCGGAAGCGTGATCGCCGTTTTGCTCAAGGATTGGCTGTAGAGCAACTCGTGTGCTGCATCCGTGACTGAGCAGCCTTATTTAGGACGCACACTCACAACTGCCCGACTGGACAACCGCATCCAGTGGGTACACCACATGCGGTCAAAGCAAAAGAAAAAGAAATCCAATGAACTTTGCCACATGGAATATCCGTACACTTATGGATACAGACACACCACAAAGAACAACGGCAATAGTGGCACGTGAACTCAGGAGATATAACATCGATATCGCTGCTCTCAGTGAAACTAGAAGAGCAGGGGAAGGTCAACTTAAAAACACGGAGGAGGCTAAACAATTTTTCTGGAAAGGAAAAGAAGAAGATAAACCACATGTTTGGCTATAAAAAATAAGATTGTGGACCACCTAACCGAATTTCTATCCGGAATAAGCGAAAGATTGATGATATTGCGCCTAAACCTTAGCAACAACCAACACGGTACTATAATCAGCTTCTACGCTCCAACTCATGCAGCTGATGAAAACCAAAAAGATGAATTTTATTCTTAACTTAGTGAAGCCATAACATGTGTACCTAAATCTCGAAATATAACATCATAATATCAAATACAATTTTCCGACACAAAGACAAATTCAAGACCTCCTGGCAACACCCGAGGTCAAAACACTGGTATCTGATTGATTACATGATTGTACGTTTCAGGGATCAAAAAGACGTAAACATTAAAAGAGCAATAACGGGTTCAGACGACTGATGGACCGACCATCGCCTGATACGAGCCAAAATGAACTTGCACATTTCACCAAGAAGTAGCCGTCAAAAAAAGCAATTGAAAAGAAGATTCAATGTAGAACGCCTTAAAGATGATCAAACCAGAACAAAATTCCAAGTCTTTCTGAATCAAAAGCTGGGTCCTTTAGAATACCCAGAGAATATTGACGATCACTGGAGAATGTTGAAGACAACAATAACATCTGCTTCCGAAGAAACGGTTGGATACACACAAAGAAAACATCAAGACTGATTTGATAAGCACGACAAAGAAATTCAAGACCTCATGGAGAGGAAGATAAAAGCCCATAATACTTGGAAAAACCACCCTAACTCTAACGAAAGTACAAAGGCAAACACGTAGATTAAAAAACCAATGGGGGATAACAAAATCACATGAAATGCAACATCTAGCTGAGTCCAACAACACCAGAGCCTTCTTTCAAGCTACTAAGATGATATATGGTCCCCCTACACAAGGTATCAATCCCCTACGATTCAAAGGTGGAACAAGGCTGCTTAAAGACAGATCTTCTATCAACTAACGATGGAAAGAACACTTCCAAGAACTATTCAACAGAGAGTCTCAGGTCGATAATGAAATCCTTGATAAAATTTCGGAGGAAACTGCACAACAACACCTAAATGAGATTCTCAGATTAGAGAAGGTCGAAAAAGCAATCACAAAGCTAAAGAATAACAAGTCAGCAGGCACAGATGGTCTCGCTGCTGAACTCCATAAACAAGGGGGTCCCGCTCTTAATTACCAAATGCACACTCTAATAAGTAAAATATTGACCACTGAGACCATTCCTGCCGACCTCAAAGACGCCTCTATAGTTACCATTTTCAAAAAAGGTGACAAGGCCCAATGTGGAAACTACAGAGGTATATCTCTACTTTCTGTTGTTGGAAAGATACTTGCACGGATACTATCAAACCGATTAATTCAGATAGCTGAACAAAATCTGCCAAAGACACAGTATGGATTTGGAAAAATATATTTAAATTCTTAGACTACTATACGACAATATGAATGCAACAGTCCTGCAACGATGGACCAGGAGAGTCATTCCAGATTACGACAGGCGTTAAACTAGGGTGTATTGCGCCCACCCTATTCTCTATATTCTTAGGTGCTATGCTTCACCTTATTAAAGAACATCTACCGCCGGGAGTGGAAATTCTATATAGATTTGACGGTGGCCTACTTAACAGCAGAAGGTCTACAGCTGATAATCAACGCATTTAACCAAGCCTACAAAAGCATTGGTCTAGAGGTCAATCTTGCCAAAACGCAAATTCTTCACCAACCAGAACCAGGTACGAATCCCCAAGCTCCAAACATTTCCATAAATGGCCATCCTCTGCAGAACGTGGAACATTACCCATACCTTGGGAGCCACCTACCATCAAATGCAATTATTGACGAAGAAATACAGCATAACCTAAAATGTGCGAGCTCAGCGTTCGAACGGCTTTCGGATAGAGTCTTCAACAATCACGACGTTAATGCAGAGACCAAGCTTCGTGTCTACAACACAGTTATAATACCAACTCTAAAATACGGATGCCAGGATTGTAGAAGGGTGTGCGGCTCGAGAATTAACTTACATAGCTATCAAAAAACGCACAACAGATAGTGACGATACAGAATAGAGAAAGATCATACTCGGTATCGAGTGATTGCCTATGATGACTATAACTTTTCTAAAGGTTATTACTAAAGCAATATATAAGATTAAAAAGGTAAATTATTTGATATAATTTGTCCATGCAAGCAAAGTAATGCTGAAAGTAAGCGCTTTTTGTCACTTAGAAAAAAAGACCCTAATTTCTTCTCAATTATAATACACCAGAATAATAAAATACAAAATTGCCACATTTTCTTCCCCAATCTTTGGTATCCAATTAACCCTAATTTTAAAACTAAATCATTTTTAAACTTATACTAAGAAAAAACGGAACTTACTGGATTAATACAAAGGAAACATGTAAGGTGAAGCTTTTACCATATTCAAAAATTTTGCAGGAGGTTCTGTTATCACAAATATTTGTTTAAAACATTAAACAAGATAAATTATATTAAAAAGTATGTATCAAAAAATATGGTTAACTATTTATCTGTAAAATATGCTGTTCTGCATTATCTAAAGAAAAAAATTGACTACAGCTACAATGCAACGACGACGACACAACCACAGTCTAACTGCACCCTTATATATTGTAAATATATATTCACAGGAATGACCAGTCAAAATTATATATTTTTAAATATTTTTCTATTTTACTTACATAGCCAATCAGGTAACATTGTCAGCAAACCAAAACTTTGCCAGTCAAATTTTTTCTTTCAAAAAATAAAAAAATAAATTTGAATGGAATCTATATATGGAAATAAAGTTGATGGCTGTAATATTTTTGTTTATTTCTTAATCCTAAAACTTCTTTGTAATAAGTAAATTTTATTAACAGAAACATCTGCTACAACCACATCAGGAACTACCGCTAATATAACATCAGAAACAACTCCAATTACCACATCAGGAACAACGGCTACAACCACATCAGGAACTACCGCTAATATAACATCAGGAACAACTGCAACTACCACATCAGGAACAACGGCTACAACCACATCAGGAACAACCGCTAATATAACATCAGGAACAACTGCAACTACTACATCAGGAACAACGGCTACAACCACATCAGGAACAACCGCTAATATAACATCAGGAACAACTGCAACTACCACATCAGGAACAACGGCTACAACCACATCAGGAACTACCGCTAATATAACATCAGGAACAACGGCTACAACCACATCAGGAACTACCGCTAATATAACATCAGGAACAACTGCAACTACCACATCAGGAACAACGGCTACAACCACATCAGGAACTACCGCTAATATAACATCAGAGACAACTCCAATTACCACATCAGGAACAACGGCTACAACCACATCAGGAACTACCGCTAATATAACATCAGGAACAACTGCAACTACCACATCAGGAACAACGGCTACAACCACATCAGGAACTACCGCTAATATAACATCAGGAACAACTGCAACTACCACATCAAGAACAACGGCTACAACCACATCAGGAACTACCGCTAATATAACATCAGGAACAACTGCAACTACCACATCAGGAACAACGGCTACAACCATATCAGGAACTACCGCTTATATAACATCACGAACAACTGCGACAACTACATCAGGAACTACCGCTAATATAACATCAGGAACGACGGCAACTACCACGTCAGGAACAACGGCTACAACCACATCGGGAACTACCGCTAATATAACATCAGGAACAACTGCGACAACCACATCAGGAACAACGGCTACAACCACATCAGGAACTACCGCTAATATAACATCAGAGACAACTCCAATTACCACATCAGGAACAACGGCTACAACCACATCAGGAACTACCGCTAATATAACATCAGGAACAACTGCAACTACAACATCAGGAACAACGGCTACAACCACATCAGGAATCACCGCTTATATAACATCAGGAACAACTGCGACAACCACATCAGGAACTACCGCTAATATAACATCAGGAACAACGGCATCTACCACATCAGGAACAACGGCTACAACCACATCAGGAACTACTGCTAATATAACATCAGGAACAACTGCAACTACCACATCAGGAACTACCGCTACAACCACATCAAGAACTACCGCTAATATAACATCAGGAACAACTGCAACTACCACATCAAGAGCAACGGCTACAACCACATCAGGAACTACTGCTAATATAACATCAGGAACAACTGCAAATACCACATCAGGAACAACGGCTACAACCACATCAGGAACTACCGCTAATATAACATCAGGAACAACTGCAACTACCACATCAGGAACAACGGCTACAACCACATCAGGAACTACCGCTAATATAACATCAGGAACAACTGCAACTACCACATCAGGAACAACGGCTACAATCACATCAGGAACTACCGCTTATATAACATCAGGAACAACTGCAACTACCACATCAAGAACAACGGCTACAACCACATCAGGAACTACCGCTAATATAACATCAGGAACAACTGCAACTACCACATCAGGAACAACGGCTACAACCACATCAGGAACTACCGCTAATATAACATCAGGAACAACTGCAACTACCACATCAAGAACAACGGCTACAACCACATCAGGAACTACCGCTAATATAACATCAGGAACAACTGCAACTACCACATCAGGAACAACGGCTACAACCACATCAGGAACTACCGCTAATATAACATCAGGAACAACTGCAACTACCACATCAGGAACAACGGCTACAAGAACATCAGGAACTACCGCCAATATAACATCAGGAACAACTGCAACTACCACATCAAGAGCAACGGCTACAACCACATCAGGAACTACCGCTAATATAACATCAGGAACAACGGCATCTACCACATCAGGAACAACGGCTACAACCACATCAGGAACTACCGCTAATATAACATCAGGAACAACTGCAACTACCACATCAGGAACTACCGCTACAACCACATCAAGAACTACCGCTAATATAACATCAGGAACAACTGCAACTACCACATCAAGAGCAACGGCTACAACCACATCAGGAACTACTGCTAATATAACATCAGGAACAACTGCAAATACCACATCAGGAACAACGGCTACAACCACATCAGGAACTACCGCTAATATAACATCAGGAACAACTGCAACTACCACATCAGGAACAACGGCTACAACCACATCAGGAACTACCGCTAATATAACATCAGGAACAACTGCAACTACCACATCAGGAACAACGGCTACAATCACATCAGGAACTACCGCTTATATAACATCAGGAACAACTGCAACTACCACATCAAGAACAACGGCTACAACCACATCAGGAACTACCGCTAATATAACATCAGGAACAACTGCAACTACCACATCAGGAACAACGGCTACAACCACATCAGGAACTACCGCTAATATAACATCAGGAACAACTGCAACTACCACATCAGGAACAACGGCTACAAGAACATCAGGAACTACCGCCAATATAACATCAGGAACAACTGCAACTACCACATCAGGAACAACGGCTACAACCACATCAGGAACCACCGCTTATATAACACCAGGAACAACTGCGACAACCACATCAGGAACTACCGCTAATATAACATCAGGAACAACGGCATCTACCACATCAGGAACAACGGCTACAACCACATCAGGAACTACCGCTAATATAACATCAGGAACAACTGCAACTACCACATCAGGAACAACGGCTACAACCACATCAGGAACTACCGCTAATATAACATCAGGAACAACGGCATCTACCACATCAGGAACAACGGCTACAACCACATCAGGAACTACCGCTAATATAACATCAGGAACAACTGCAACTACCACATCAGGAACAACGGCTACAACCACATCAGGAACCACCGCTTATATAACATCAGGAACAACTGCGACAACCACATCAGGAACTACCGCTAATATAACATCAGGAACAACTGCAACTACCACATCAGGAACAACGGCTACAACCACATCAGGAACTACCGCTAATATAACATCAAGATCAACTGCGACTACCACATCAGGAACTACCGCTACAACCACATCAAGAACTACCGCTAATATAACATCAGGAACAACTGCAACTACCACATCAAGAGCAACGGCTACAACCACATCAGGAACTACTGCTAATATAACATCAGGAACAACTGCAAATACCACATCAGGAACAACGGCTACAACCACATCAGGAACTACCGCTAATATAACATCAGGAACAACTGCAACTACCACATCAGGAACAACGGCTACAACCACATCAGGAACTACCGCTAATATAACATCAGGAACAACTGCAACTACCACATCAGGAACAACGGCTACAATCACATCAGGAACTACCGCTTATATAACATCAGGAACAACTGCAACTACCACATCAAGAACAACGGCTACAACCACATCAGGAACTACCGCTAATATAACATCAGGAACAACTGCAACTACCACATCAGGAACAACGGCTACAACCACATCAGGAACTACCGCTAATATAACATCAGGAACAACTGCAACTACCACATCAGGAACAACGGCTACAAGAACATCAGGAACTACCGCCAATATAACATCAGGAACAACTGCAACTACCACATCAGGAACAACGGCTACAACCACATCAGGAACTACCGCTAATATAACATCAGGAACAACTGCGACAACCACATCAGGAAGTACCGCTAATATAACATCAGGAACGACGGCAACTACCACGTCAGGAACAACGGCTACAACCACATCAGGAACTACCGCTAATATAACATCAGGAACAACTGCGACAACCACATCAGGAACAACCGCTAATATAACATCAGGAACAACTGCAACTAACACATCAGGAACAACGGCTACAATCACATCAGGAACTACCGCTAATATAACATCAGGAACAACTGCAACTACCACATCAGGAACAACGGCTACAATCACATCAGGAACTACCGCTAATATAACATCAGGAACAACTGCAACTACCACATCAAGAACAACGGCTACAACCACATCAGGAACTACCGCTAATATAACATCAGGAACAACTGCAACTACCACATCAGGAACAACGGCTACAATCACATCAGGAACTACCGCTAATATAACATCAGGAACAACTGCAACTACCACATCAAGAACAACGGCTATAACCACTTCAGGAACTACCGCTAATATAACATCAGGAACAACTGCAACTACCACATCAGGAACAACGGCTACAACCACATCAGGAACTACCGCTAATATAACATCAGGAACAACTGCAACTACCACATCAGAAACAACGGCTAGAACCACATTAGGAACTACCGCTAATATAACATCAGGAACAACTGCAACTACCACATCAGGAACAACGGCTACAACCACATCGGGAATTACCGCTAATATAACATCAGGAACAACTGCAACTACCACATCAGAAACAACGGCTACAACCACATCAGGAACTACCGCTAATTTAACATCAGGAACAACTGCAACTACCACATCAGGAACAACGGCTACAACCACATCAGGAACTACCGCTAAAATAACATCAGGAACAGCTGCGACAACCACATCAGGAACAACGGCTACAACCATATCAGGAACTACCGCTTATATAACATCAGGAACAACTGCGACAACCACATCAGGAACTACCGCTAATATAACATCAGGAACAACTGCAACTACCACATCAGGAACAACGGCTACAACCACATCAGGAACTACCGCTAATTTAACATCAGGAACAACTGCAACTACCACATCAGGAACAACGGCTACAACCACATCAGGAACTACCGCTAATATAACATCAGAAACAACTCCAATTACCACATCAGGAACAACGGCTACAACCACATCAGGAACTACCGCTAATATAACATCAGGAACAACTGCAACTACCACATCAGGAACAACGGCTACAACCACATCAGGAACTACCGCTAATATAACATCAGGAACAACTGCAACTACCACATCAGGAACAACGGCTACAACCACATCAGGAACTACCGCTAATATAACATCAGGAACAACTGCAACTACCACATCAGGAACAACGGCTACAACCACATCAGGAACCACCGCTCATATAACATCAGGAACAACTGCGACAACCACATCGGGAACTACCGCTAATATAACATCAGGAACAACTGCAACTACCACATCAGGAACAACGGCTACAACGACATCAGGAACTACTGCTAATATAACATCAGGAACAACTGCAACTACCACATCAGGAACAACGGCTACAACCACATCAGGAACTACCGCTAATATAACATCAGGAACAACTGCAACTACCACATCAGGAACAACGGCTACAACCACATCGGGAACTACCGCTAATATAACATCAGGAACAACTGCAACTACCACATCAGGAACAACGGCTACAACCACGTCAGGAACCACCGCTTATATAACATCAGGAACAACTGCGACAACCACATCGGGAACTACCGCTAATATAACATCAGGAACAACTGCAACTACCACATCAGGAACAACGGCTACAATCACATCAGGAACTACCGCTAATATAACATCAGGAACAACTGCAACTACCACATCAAGAACAACGGCTACAACCACATCAGGAACTACCGCTAATATAACATCAGGAACAACTGCAACTACCACATCAGGAACAACGGCTACAACCACATCGAGAACTACCGCTAATATAACATCAGGAACAACTGCAACTACCACATCAGGAACAACGGCTACAACCACATCAGGAACTACCGCTAATATAACATCAGAGACAACTCCAATTACCACATCAGGAACAACGGCTACAACCACATCAGGAACTACCGCTAATAAAACATCAGGAACAACTGCAACTACCACATCAGGAACAACGGGTACAACCACATCAGGAACTACCGCTAATATAACATCAGGAACAACTGCAACTACCACATCAAGAACAACGGCTACAACCACATCAGGAACTACCGCTAATATAACATCAGGAACAACTGCAACTACCACATCAGGAACAACGGCTACAACCACATCAGGAACAACCGCTAATATAACATCAGGAACAACTGCAACTACCACATCAGGAACAACGGCTACAACCACATCAGGAACTACCGCTAATATAACATTAGGAACAACGGCTACAACCACATCAGGAACTACCGCTAATATAACATCAGGAACAACTGCAACTACCACATCAGGAACAACGGCTACAACCACATCAGGAACTACCGCTAATATAACATCAGGAACAACGGCTACAACCACATCAGGAACTACCGCTAATATAACATCAGGAACAACTGCAACTACCACATCAGGAACAACGGCTACAACCACATCAGGAACTACCGCTAATATAACATCAGGAACAACTGCAACTACCACATCAGGAACAACGGCTACAACCACATCGGGAACTACCGCTAATATAACATCAGGAACAACTGCAACTACCACATCAGGAACAACGGCTACAATCACATCAGGAACTACCGCTAATATAACATCAGGAACAACTGCAACTACCACATCAAGAACAACGGCTACAACCACATCAGGAACTACCGCTAATATAACATCAGGAACAACTGCAACTACCACATCAGGAACAACGGCTACAACCACATCAGGAACAACCGCTAATATAACATCAGGAACAACTGCAACTACCACATCAGGAACAACGGCTACAACCACATCAGGAACTACCGCTAATATAACATCAGGAACAACGGCTACAACCACATCAGGAACTACCGCTAATATAACATCAGGAACAACTGCAACTACCACATCAGGAACAACGGCTACAACCACATCGGGAACTACCGCTAATATAACATCAGGAACAACTGCAACTACCACATCAGGAACAACGGCTACAATCACATCAGGAACTACCGCTAATATAACATCAGGAACAACTGCAACTACCACATCAAGAACAACGGCTACAACCACATCAGGAACTACCGCTAATATAACATCAGGAACAACTGCAACTACCACATCAGGAACAACGGCTACAACCACATCGGGAACTACCGCTAATATAACATCAGGAACAACTGCAACTACCACATCAGGAACAACGGCTACAGCCACATCAGGAACTACCGCTAATATAACATCAGGAACAACTGCAACTACCACATCAGGAACAACGGCTACAACCACATCAGGAACTACCGCTAATATAACATCAGGAACAACTGCAACTACCACATCAGGAACAACGGCTACAACCACATCAGGAACTACCGCTAATATAACATCAGGAACAACTGCGACAACCACATCAGGAACAACGGCTACAACCATATCAGGAACTACCGCTTATATAACATCACGAACAACTGCGACAACTACATCAGGAACTACCGCTAATATAACATCAGGAACGACGGCAACTACCACGTCAGGAACAACGGCTACAACCACATCGGGAACTACCGCTAATATAACATCAGGAACAACTGCGACAACCACATCAGGAACAACGGCTACAACCACATCAGGAACTACCGCTAATATAACATCAGAGACAACTCCAATTACCACATCAGGAACAACGGCTACAACCACATCAGGAACTACCGCTAATATAACATCAGGAACAACTGCAACTACAACATCAGGAACAACGGCTACAACCACATCAGGAACCACCGCTTATATAACATCAGGAACAACTGCGACAACCACATCAGGAACTACCGCTAATATAACATCAGGAACAACGGCATCTACCACATCAGGAACAACGGCTACAACCACATCAGGAACTACTGCTAATATAACATCAGGAACAACTGCAACTACCACATCAGGAACAACGGCTACAACCACATCAGGAACCACCGCTTATATAACACCAGGAACAACTGCGACAACCACATCAGGAACTACCGCTAATATAACATCAGGAACAACGGCATCTACCACATCAGGAACAACGGCTACAACCACATCAGGAACTACCGCTAATATAACATCAGGAACAACTGCAACTACCACATCAGGAACAACGGCTACAACCACATCAGGAACCACCGCTTATATAACATCAGGAACAACTGTGACAACCACATCAGGAACTACCGCTAATATAACATCAGGAACAACGGCATCTACCACATCAGGAACAACGGCTACAACCACATCAGGAACTACCGCTAATATAACATCAGGAACAACTGCAACTACCACATCAGGAACAACGGCTACAACCACATCAGGAACCACCGCTTATATAACATCAGGAACAACTGCGTCAACCACATCAGGAACTACCGCTAATATAACATCAGGAACAACTGCAACTACCACATCAGGAACAACGGCTACAACCACATCAGGAAATACCGCTAATATAACATCAAGATCAACTGCGACTACCACATCAGGAACTACCGTTACAACCACATCAAGAACTACCGCTAATATAACATCAGGAACAACTGCAACTACCACATCAAGAGCAACGGCTACAACCACATCAGGAACTACCGCTAATATAACATCAGGAACAACTGCAAATACCACATCAGGAACAACGGCTACAACCACATCAGGAACTACCGCTAATATAACATCAGGAACAACTGCAACTACCACATCAGGAACAACGGCTACAACCACATCAGGAACTACCGCTAATATAACATCAGGAACAACTGCAACTACCACATCAGGAACAACGGCTACAATCACATCAGGAACTACCGCTTATATAACATCAGGAACAACTGCAACTACCACATCAAGAACAACGGCTACAACCACATCAGGAACTACCGCTAATATAACATCAGGAACAACTGCAACTACCACATCAGGAACAACGGCTACAACCACATCAGGAACTACCGCTAATATAACATCAGGAACAACTGCAACTACCACATCAGGAACAACGGCTACAAGAACATCAGGAACTACCGCCAATATAACATCAGGAACAACTGCAACTACCACATCAGGAACAACGGCTACAACCACATCAGGAACTACCGCTAATATAACATCAGGAACAACTGCGACAACCACATCAGGAAGTACCGCTAATATAACATCAGGAACGACGGCAACTACCACGTCAGGAACAACGGCTACAACCACATCAGGAACTACCGCTAATATAACATCAGGAACAACTGCGACAACCACATCAGGAACAACCGCTAATATAACATCAGGAACAACTGCAACTAACACATCAGGAACAACGGCTACAATCACATCAGGAACTACCGCTAATATAACATCAGGAACAACTGCAACTACCACATCAGGAACAACGGCTACAATCACATCAGGAACTACCGCTAATATAACATCAGGAACAACTGCAACTACCACATCAAGAACAACGGCTACAACCACATCAGGAACTACCGCTAATATAACATCAGGAACAACTGCAACTACCACATCAGGAACAACGGCTACAATCACATCAGGAACTACCGCTAATATAACATCAGGAACAACTGCAACTACCACATCAAGAACAACGGCTATAACCACTTCAGGAACTACCGCTAATATAACATCAGGAACAACTGCAACTACCACATCAGGAACAACGGCTACAACCACATCAGGAACTACCGCTAATATAACATCAGGAACAACTGCAACTACCACATCAGAAACAACGGCTAGAACCACATTAGGAACTACCGCTAATATAACATCAGGAACAACTGCAACTACCACATCAGGAACAACGGCTACAACCACATCGGGAATTACCGCTAATATAACATCAGGAACAACTGCAACTACCACATCAGAAACAACGGCTACAACCACATCAGGAACTACCGCTAATTTAACATCAGGAACAACTGCAACTACCACATCAGGAACAACGGCTACAACCACATCAGGAACTACCGCTAAAATAACATCAGGAACAGCTGCGACAACCACATCAGGAACAACGGCTACAACCATATCAGGAACTACCGCTTATATAACATCAGGAACAACTGCGACAACCACATCAGGAACTACCGCTAATATAACATCAGGAACAACTGCAACTACCACATCAGGAACAACGGCTACAACCACATCAGGAACTACCGCTAATTTAACATCAGGAACAACTGCAACTACCACATCAGGAACAACGGCTACAACCACATCAGGAACTACCGCTAATATAACATCAGAAACAACTCCAATTACCACATCAGGAACAACGGCTACAACCACATCAGGAACTACCGCTAATATAACATCAGGAACAACTGCAACTACCACATCAGGAACAACGGCTACAACCACATCAGGAACTACCGCTAATATAACATCAGGAACAACTGCAACTACCACATCAGGAACAACGGCTACAACCACATCAGGAACTACCGCTAATATAACATCAGGAACAACTGCAACTACCACATCAGGAACAACGGCTACAACCACATCAGGAACCACCGCTCATATAACATCAGGAACAACTGCGACAACCACATCGGGAACTACCGCTAATATAACATCAGGAACAACTGCAACTACCACATCAGGAACAACGGCTACAACGACATCAGGAACTACTGCTAATATAACATCAGGAACAACTGCAACTACCACATCAGGAACAACGGCTACAACCACATCAGGAACTACCGCTAATATAACATCAGGAACAACTGCAACTACCACATCAGGAACAACGGCTACAACCACATCGGGAACTACCGCTAATATAACATCAGGAACAACTGCAACTACCACATCAGGAACAACGGCTACAACCACGTCAGGAACCACCGCTTATATAACATCAGGAACAACTGCGACAACCACATCGGGAACTACCGCTAATATAACATCAGGAACAACTGCAACTACCACATCAGGAACAACGGCTACAATCACATCAGGAACTACCGCTAATATAACATCAGGAACAACTGCAACTACCACATCAAGAACAACGGCTACAACCACATCAGGAACTACCGCTAATATAACATCAGGAACAACTGCAACTACCACATCAGGAACAACGGCTACAACCACATCGAGAACTACCGCTAATATAACATCAGGAACAACTGCAACTACCACATCAGGAACAACGGCTACAACCACATCAGGAACTACCGCTAATATAACATCAGAGACAACTCCAATTACCACATCAGGAACAACGGCTACAACCACATCAGGAACTACCGCTAATAAAACATCAGGAACAACTGCAACTACCACATCAGGAACAACGGGTACAACCACATCAGGAACTACCGCTAATATAACATCAGGAACAACTGCAACTACCACATCAAGAACAACGGCTACAACCACATCAGGAACTACCGCTAATATAACATCAGGAACAACTGCAACTACCACATCAGGAACAACGGCTACAACCACATCAGGAACAACCGCTAATATAACATCAGGAACAACTGCAACTACCACATCAGGAACAACGGCTACAACCACATCAGGAACTACCGCTAATATAACATTAGGAACAACGGCTACAACCACATCAGGAACTACCGCTAATATAACATCAGGAACAACTGCAACTACCACATCAGGAACAACGGCTACAACCACATCAGGAACTACCGCTAATATAACATCAGGAACAACGGCTACAACCACATCAGGAACTACCGCTAATATAACATCAGGAACAACTGCAACTACCACATCAGGAACAACGGCTACAACCACATCAGGAACTACCGCTAATATAACATCAGGAACAACTGCAACTACCACATCAGGAACAACGGCTACAACCACATCGGGAACTACCGCTAATATAACATCAGGAACAACTGCAACTACCACATCAGGAACAACGGCTACAATCACATCAGGAACTACCGCTAATATAACATCAGGAACAACTGCAACTACCACATCAAGAACAACGGCTACAACCACATCAGGAACTACCGCTAATATAACATCAGGAACAACTGCAACTACCACATCAGGAACAACGGCTACAACCACATCAGGAACAACCGCTAATATAACATCAGGAACAACTGCAACTACCACATCAGGAACAACGGCTACAACCACATCAGGAACTACCGCTAATATAACATCAGGAACAACGGCTACAACCACATCAGGAACTACCGCTAATATAACATCAGGAACAACTGCAACTACCACATCAGGAACAACGGCTACAACCACATCGGGAACTACCGCTAATATAACATCAGGAACAACTGCAACTACCACATCAGGAACAACGGCTACAATCACATCAGGAACTACCGCTAATATAACATCAGGAACAACTGCAACTACCACATCAAGAACAACGGCTACAACCACATCAGGAACTACCGCTAATATAACATCAGGAACAACTGCAACTACCACATCAGGAACAACGGCTACAACCACATCGGGAACTACCGCTAATATAACATCAGGAACAACTGCAACTACCACATCAGGAACAACGGCTACAGCCACATCAGGAACTACCGCTAATATAACATCAGGAACAACTGCAACTACCACATCAGGAACAACGGCTACAACCACATCAGGAACTACCGCTAATATAACATCAGGAACAACTGCAACTACCACATCAGGAACAACGGCTACAACCACATCAGGAACTACCGCTAATATAACATCAGGAACAACTGCGACAACCACATCAGGAACAACGGCTACAACCATATCAGGAACTACCGCTTATATAACATCACGAACAACTGCGACAACTACATCAGGAACTACCGCTAATATAACATCAGGAACGACGGCAACTACCACGTCAGGAACAACGGCTACAACCACATCGGGAACTACCGCTAATATAACATCAGGAACAACTGCGACAACCACATCAGGAACAACGGCTACAACCACATCAGGAACTACCGCTAATATAACATCAGAGACAACTCCAATTACCACATCAGGAACAACGGCTACAACCACATCAGGAACTACCGCTAATATAACATCAGGAACAACTGCAACTACAACATCAGGAACAACGGCTACAACCACATCAGGAACCACCGCTTATATAACATCAGGAACAACTGCGACAACCACATCAGGAACTACCGCTAATATAACATCAGGAACAACGGCATCTACCACATCAGGAACAACGGCTACAACCACATCAGGAACTACTGCTAATATAACATCAGGAACAACTGCAACTACCACATCAGGAACAACGGCTACAACCACATCAGGAACCACCGCTTATATAACACCAGGAACAACTGCGACAACCACATCAGGAACTACCGCTAATATAACATCAGGAACAACGGCATCTACCACATCAGGAACAACGGCTACAACCACATCAGGAACTACCGCTAATATAACATCAGGAACAACTGCAACTACCACATCAGGAACAACGGCTACAACCACATCAGGAACCACCGCTTATATAACATCAGGAACAACTGTGACAACCACATCAGGAACTACCGCTAATATAACATCAGGAACAACGGCATCTACCACATCAGGAACAACGGCTACAACCACATCAGGAACTACCGCTAATATAACATCAGGAACAACTGCAACTACCACATCAGGAACAACGGCTACAACCACATCAGGAACCACCGCTTATATAACATCAGGAACAACTGCGTCAACCACATCAGGAACTACCGCTAATATAACATCAGGAACAACTGCAACTACCACATCAGGAACAACGGCTACAACCACATCAGGAAATACCGCTAATATAACATCAAGATCAACTGCGACTACCACATCAGGAACTACCGTTACAACCACATCAAGAACTACCGCTAATATAACATCAGGAACAACTGCAACTACCACATCAAGAGCAACGGCTACAACCACATCAGGAACTACCGCTAATATAACATCAGGAACAACTGCAAATACCACATCAGGAACAACGGCTACAACCACATCAGGAACTACCGCTAATATAACATCAGGAACAACTGCAACTACCACATCAGGAACAACGGCTACAACCACATCAGGAACTACCGCTAATATAACATCAGGAACAACTGCAACTACCACATCAGGAACAACGGCTACAATCACATCAGGAACTACCGCTTATATAACATCAGGAACAACTGCAACTACCACATCAAGAACAACGGCTACAACCACATCAGGAACTACCGCTAATATAACATCAGGAACAACTGCAACTACCACATCAGGAACAACGGCTACAACCACATCAGGAACTACCGCTAATATAACATCAGGAACAACTGCAACTACCACATCAGGAACAACGGCTACAAGAACATCAGGAACTACCGCCAATATAACATCAGGAACAACTGCAACTACCACATCAGGAACAACGGCTACAACCACATCAGGAACTACCGCTAATATAACATCAGGAACAACTGCGACAACCACATCAGGAACTACCGCTAATATAACATCAGGAACGACGGCAACTACCACGTCAGGAACAACGGCTACAACCACATCAGGAACTACCGCTAATATAACATCAGGAACAACTGCGACAACCACATCAGGAACAACCGCTAATATAACATCAGGAACAACTGCAACTAACACATCAGGAACAACGGCTACAATCACATCAGGAACTACCGCTAATATAACATCAGGAACAACTGCAACTACCACATCAGGAACAACGGCTACAATCACATCAGGAACTACCGCTAATATAACATCAGGAACAACTGCAACTACCACATCAAGAACAACGGCTACAACCACATCAGGAACTACCGCTAATATAACATCAGGAACAACTGCAACTACCACATCAGGAACAACGGCTACAATCACATCAGGAACTACCGCTAATATAACATCAGGAACAACTGCAACTACCACATCAAGAACAACGGCTACAACCACTTCAGGAACTACCGCTAATATAACATCAGGAACAACTGCAACTACCACATCAGGAACAACGGCTACAACCACATCAGGAACTACCGCTAATATAACATCAGGAACAACTGCAACTACCACATCAGAAACAACGGCTAGAACCACATTAGGAACTACCGCTAATATAACATCAGGAACAACTGCAACTACCACATCAGGAACAACGGCTACAACCACATCGGGAATTACCGCTAATATAACATCAGGAACAACTGCAACTACCACATCAGAAACAGCGGCTACAATCACATCAGGAACTACCGCTAATATAACATCAGGAACAACTGCAACTACCACATCAAGAACAACGGCTACAACCACATCAGGAACTACCGCTAATATAACATCAGGAACAACTGCAACTACCACATCAGGAACAACGGCTACAACCACATCAGGAACTACCGCTAATTTAACATCAGGAACAACTGCAACTACCACATCAGGAACAACGGCTACAACCACATCAGGAACTACCGCTAAAATAACATCAGGAACAGCTGCGACAACCACATCAGGAACAACGGCTACAACCATATCAGGAACTACCGCTTATATAACATCAGGAACAACTGCGACAACCACATCAGGAACTACCGCTAATATAACATCAGGAACGACGGCAACTACCACGTCAGGAACAACGGCTACAACCACATCGGGAACTACCGCTAATATAACATCAGGAACAACTGCGACAACCACATCAGGAACAACGGCTACAACCACATCAGGAACTACCGCTAATATAACATCAGAAACAACTCCAATTACCACATCAGGAACAACGGCTACAACCACATCAGGAACTACCGCTAATATAACATCAGGAACAACTGCAACTACCACATCAGGAACAACGGCTACAACCACATCAGGAACTACCGCTAATATAACATCAGGAACAACTGCAACTACCACATCAGGAACAACGGCTACAACCACATCGGGAACTACCGCTAATATAACATCAGGAACAACTGCAACTACCACATCAGGAACAACGGCTACAACCACATCAGGAACCACCGCTTATATAACATCAGGAACAACTGCGACAACCACATCGGGAACTACCGCTAATATAACATCAGGAACAACTGCAACTACCACATCAGGAACAACGGCTACAACCACATCAGGAACTACTGCTAATATAACATCAGGAACAACTGCAACTACCACATCAGGAACAACGGCTACAACCACATCAGGAACTACCGCTAATATAACATCAGGAACAACTGCAACTACCACATCAGGAACAACGGCTACAACCACATCGGGAACTACCGCTAATATAACATCAGGAACAACTGCAACTACCACATCAGGAACAACGGCTACAACCACGTCAGGAACCACCGCTTATATAACATCAGGAACAACTGCGACAACCACATCGGGAACTACCGCTAATATAACATCAGGAACAACTGCAACTACCACATCAGGAACAACGGCTACAATCACATCAGGAACTACCGCTAATATAACATCAGGAACAACTGCAACTACCACATCAAGAACAACGGCTACAACCACATCAGGAACTACCGCTAATATAACATCAGGAACAACTGCAACTACCACATCAGGAACAACGGCTACAACCACATCGAGAACTACCGCTAATATAACATCAGGAACAACTGCAACTACCACATCAGGAACAACGGCTACAACCACATCAGGAACTACCGCTAATATAACATCAGGAACAACTGCGACAACCACATCAAGAACAACCGCTAATATAACATCAGGAACAACTGCAACTACCACATCAGGAACAGCGGCTACAACCACATCAGGAACTACCGCTAATATAACATCAGGAACAACGGCTACAACCACATCAGGAACTACCGCTAATATAACATCAGGAACAACTGCAACTACCACATCAGGAACAACGGCTACAACCACATCAGGAACTACTGCTAATATAACATCAGGAACAACTGCAACTACCACATCAGGAACAACGGCTACAACCACATCAGGAACTACCGCTAATATAACATCAGGAACAACTGCAACTACCACATCAGGAACAACGGCTACAACCACATCGGGAACTACCGCTAATATAACATCAGGAACAACTGCAACTACCACATCAGGAACAACGGCTACAATCACATCAGGAACTACCGCTAATATAACATCAGGAACAACTGCAACCACCACATCAAGAACAACGGCTACAACCACATCAGGAACTACCGCTAATATAACATCAGGAACAACTGCAACTACCACATCAGGAACAACGGCTACAACCACATCAGGAACAACCGCTAATATAACATCAGGAACAACTGCAACTACCACATCAGGAACAACGGCTACAACCACATCAGGAACTACCGCTAATATAACATCAGGAACAACGGCTACAACCACATCAGGAACTACCGCTAATATAACATCAGGAACGACGGCAACTACCACGTCAGGAACAACGGCTACAAACACATCCGGAACTACCGCTAATATAACATCAGGAACAACTGCAACTACCACATCAAGAACAACGGCTACAACCACATCAGGAACTACCGCTAATATAACATCAGGAACAACTGCAACTACCACATCAGGAACAACGGCTACAATCACATCAGGTACTACCGCTAATATAACATCAGGAACAACTGCAACTACCACATCAAGAACAACGGCTACAACCACATCAGGAACTACCGCTAATATAACATCAGGAACAACTGCAACTACCACATCAGGAACAACGGCTACAACCACATCAGGAACTACCGCTAATATAACATCAGGAACAACTGCAACTACCACATCAGGAACAACGGCTACAACCACATCGGGAACTACCGCTAATATAACATCAGGAACAACTGCAACTACCACATCAGGAACAACGGCTACAACCACATCAGGAACTACCGCTAATATAACATCAGGAACAACTGCAACTACCACATCAGGAACAACGGCTACAACCACATCAGGAACTACCGCTAATATAACATCAGGAACAACTGCAACTACCACATCAGGAACAACGGCTACAACCACATCAGGAACTACCGCTAATATAACATCAGGAACAACTGCGACAACCACATCAGGAACAACGGCTACAACCATATCAGGAACTACCGCTTATATAACATCACGAACAACTGCGACAACTACATCAGGAACTACCGCTAATATAACATCAGGAACGACGGCAACTACCACGTCAGGAACAACGGCTACAACCACATCGGGAACTACCGCTAATATAACATCAGGAACAACTGCGACAACCACATCAGGAACAACGGCTACAACCACATCAGGAACTACCGCTAATATAACATCAGAGACAACTCCAATTACCACATCAGGAACAACGGCTACAACCACATCAGGAACTACCGCTAATATAACATCAGGAACAACTGCAACTACCACATCAGGAACAACGGCTACAACCACATCAGGAACCACCGCTTATATAACATCAGGAACAACTGCGACAACCACATCAGGAACTACCGCTAATATAACATCAGGAACAACGGCATCTACCACATCAGGAACAACGGCTACAACCACATCAGGAACTACTGCTAATATAACATCAGGAACAACTGCAACTACCACATCAGGAACAACGGCTACAACCACATCAGGAATCACCGCTAATACAACATCAGGATCAACTGCGACTACCACATCAGGAACTACCGCTAATATAACATCAGGAACGACGGCAACTACCACGTCAGGAACAACGGCTACAACCACATCCGGAACTACCGCTAATATAACATCAGGAACAACTGCGAAAACCACATCAGGAACAACGGCTACAACCATATCAGGAACTACCGCTTATATAACATCAGGAACAACTGCGACAACCACATCAGGAACTACCGCTATTATAACATCAGGAACGACGGCAACTACCACGTCAGGAACAACGGCTACAACCACATCGGGAACTACCGCTAATATAACATCAGGAACAACTGCAACTACCACTTCAGGAACAACGGCTACAACCACATCAGGCACTACCGCTAATATAACATCAGGAACAACTGCAACTACCACATCAGGAACAACGGCTACAACCCCATCAGGAACTACCGCTAATATAACATCAGGAACCACTGCAACTACCACATCAGGAACAACGGCTACAACCACATCAGGAGCTACCGCTAATATAACATCAGGAACAACTGAGACAACCACATCAGGAACAACGGCTACAACCACATCAGGAACTACCGCTAATATAACATCAGGAACAACTGCAACTACCACATCAGGAACAACGGCTACAACCACATCAGGAACTACCGCTAATATAACATCAGGAACAACTGCGACAACCACATCAGGAACAACGGCTACAACCATATCAGGACCTACCGCTTATATAACATCACGAACAACTGCGACAACTACATCAGGAACTACCGCTAATATAACATCAGGAACGACGGCAACTACCACGTCAGGAACAACGGCTACAACCACATCGGGAACTACCGCTAATATAACATCAGGAACAACTGCGACAACCACATCAGGAACAACGGCTACAACCACATCAGGAACTACCGCTAATATAACATCAGAGACAACTCCAATTACCACATCAGGAACAACGGCTACAACCACATCAGGAACTACCGCTAATATAACATCAGGAACAACTGCAACTACCACATCAGGAACAACGGCTACAACCACATCAGGAACCACCGCTTATATAACATCAGGAACAACTGCGACAACCACATCAGGAACTACCGCTAATATAACATCAGGAACAACGGCATCTACCACATCAGGAACAACGGCTACAACCACATCAGGAACTACCGCTAATATAACATCAGGAACAACTGCAACTACCACATCAGGAACAAGGGCTACAACCACATCAGGAACCACCGCTTATATAACATCAGGAACAACTGCGACAACCACATCAGGAACTACCGCTAATATAACATCAGGAACAACGGCATCTACCACATCAGGAACAACGGCTACAACCACATCAGGAACTACCGCTAATATAACATCAGGAACAACTGCAACTACCACATCAGGAACAACGGCTACAACCACATCAGGAACCACCGCTTATATAACATCAGGAACAACTGCGACAACCACATCAGGAACTACCGCTAATATAACATCAGGAACAACTGCAACTACCACATCAGGAACAACGGCTACAACCACATCAGGAACTACCGCTAATATAACATCAGGATCAACTGCGACTACCACATCAGGAACTACCGCTACAACCACATCAAGAACTACCGCTAATATAACATCAGGAACAACTGCAACTACCACATCAAGAGCAACGGCTACAACCACATCAGGAACTACCGCTAATATAACATCAGGAACAACTGCAACTACCACATCAGGAACAACGGCTACAACCACATCAGGAACTACCGCTAATATAACATCAGGAACAACTGCAACTACCACATCAGGAACAACGGCTACAACCACATCAGGAACCACCGCTTATATAACATCAGGAACAACTGCGACAACTACATCAGGAACTACCGTTAATATAACATCAGGAACAACTGCGACAACTACATCAGGAACTACCGTTAATATAACATCAGGAACAACGGCAACGACCACATCAGGAAAAACGGCTACAACCACATCAGGAACTACTGCTAATATAACATCAGGAACAACTGCGACAACCACATCAGGAACAACGGCTACAACCACATCAGGAACTACCGCTAATATAACATCAGGAACAACTGCAACTACCACATCAGGAACAACGGCTACAACCACATCAGGAACTACCGCTAATATAACATCAGGAACAACTGCGACAACCACATCAGGAACAACGGCTACAACCACATCAGGAACTACCGCTAATATAACATCAGGAACAACTGCAACTACCACATCAGGAAGAACGGCTACAACCACATCAGGAACCACCGCTTATATAACATCAGGAACAACTGCGACAACTACATCAGGAACTACCGTTAATATAACATCAGGAACAACTGCGACAACTACATCAGGAACTACCGTTAATATAACATCAGGAACAACGGCAACGACCACATCAGGAAAAACGGCTACAACCACATCAGGAACTACTGCTAATATAACATCAGGAACAACTGCGACAACCACATCAGGAACAACGGCTACAACCACATCAGGAACTACCGCTAATATAACATCAGAGACAACTCTAATTACCACATCAGGAACAACGGCTACAACCACATCAGGAACTACCGCTAATATAACATCAGGAACAACTGCGACAACCACATCAGGAACAACGGCTACAACCACATCAGGAACTACCGCTAATATAACATCAGAGACAACTCCAATTACCGCATCAGGAACAACGGCTACAACCACATCAGGAACTACCGCTAATATAACATCAGGAACAACTGCGACAACTACATCAGGAACTACCGCTAATATAACATCAGGAACAACGGCAACGACCACATCAGGAACAACGGCTACAACCACATCAGGAACTACTGCTAATATAACATCAGGAACAACTGCGACAACCACATCAGGAACAACGGCTACAACCACATCAGGAACTTCCGCTAATATAACATCAGCAACAACGGCAACTACCACATCAGGAACAACGGCTACTACAACATCGGGAACTATAGCTAATATAACATCAGGAACAACTGCGATAACCACATCAGGAACACCGGCTACTACAACATCGGGAACTATAGCTAATATAACATCAGGAATAACTGCGACAACCACATCAGGAACTACCGCTAATATAACATCAGGAACAACGGCAACTACGACATCAGGAACAACGGCTACTACAACATCGGGAACTATAGCTAATATAACATCAGGAACAACTGAGACAACCACGTCAGGAACTACCGCTAATATAACATCAGGAACAACTGCGACAACCACATCAGGCACTACCGCTTATATAACATCAGGATCAACTGCGACTACCACATCAGGAGCAACGGCTACTACCATATCCGAAACAACTGCGACTACCACCACTTCAGGAACCACAGCCAATACTACGTCAGGTATAGTAGTTGTATAAACTTCTGCTTTTTAAAGGTGCATTTAGACTGTGGTAGTGTCATCGTAGTTGCGTTGCGTGTAATGAATTTTTTCCATAGATAACAATTAATAATTTTAACAATATTGTTTTGTACAAATTTTTTAATATCATTTATTTTCTAAGTGCTTTAAACAAATATTCGTGGTAATAGACCCTCCTGCTAAATTTTGGAATATGTTAAAAGTTTCACCTTACATATTTCTTTGGTATTAACCGAGTAAGTTCGGTTCTTTCCTAATATTAGCCTAAGTTCAAAAATAAAAATAATTTTAATATTGAGGTTGATGGGGTGGATGGGGAAAAAAGGAGAAAAAAGGCGGCAATATTGTGTCTGCATATATAGACAGTCGATAGTGTGGTGGACTTAAGCAATAAATTAACAAGGTATTATAAGTGACATTTAGTTATATTCCTATATATCCGCTAATCAATCATTCAGGTTTATTATAATTGCGAAGAAATTAAGGCTCTTTTTCTAAGTGACGAAAAGAGCTTACAATTAGCATTATTTCGTCGCTTGCATGGACAAATTATATCAAATAATTTACATTTTTAACTCCATATTTTGCTATATATATTGCTTTAGAAAAGTTATAGTACCGTGTTTAATTATCCATAGACTTGGTTTTACTGATAAAAATTAATAAATTGAGTTTTATTTTTTTTATGACTTTTTATTGACAAAATTGTTGACTGACTTGTGTTTAACAAAAAAATAACTTTTTAACGTCAATCTTACAATGGATAACTTGATCTTGAACATACCGTATCAGCTGTTGTTCTAGTCAAAAACACTCCCACATGCACAGAGATAGGTATATATTTTCGGACGCCCATGAAAGAAGTGGCATGAACACACCAACTTTAAGCATGGGAGTTATTTCGTGGAACAACAGACAGTCAATGTTTGCAATAAAATTAAATTAATTGGGTATTAAGTAAGCGCTTTTTGTGACTTATAAAAAGGGCCCTAATTTCTTGGCGATTATAATAAACCAGACTGATTGATTAACGAATTAGAAATATAAATATTACTTATAATACCTGGTTTATGCTTTACATGCGATCAATGTAATTTAATTTAAAGGACATAAACATTAATATTTTTTCAATAATATATATATATCTATTTTTCTGTACCCAATGGCTGTAAAAATGTGTCAAATGTCATTTTAGGAGTTTTTGATAAAAGATTCAAACTCCTCGTAATCGAAAACCTGTAAATTAATATCAAACACCATCAATTTGACTCTACACAAAAAATAGAAAAATGAAATTTAGTCATTGGCCGCTATTTTGGGTTTTGTGCTGAATATCTCAGTACGCTCAACATTTTCCAGATGTCATCCGGTGGATTCATAATTTGGGGAGTCTCAGCTTTCATATGACACCATAAAACCTACTATGGTAAGAAAATCCGGGTTCGATTAAAAATCGCCACTTATCCTCCTGAGTATAATTAGTTCTTTATCTATACATATAATAAATCTCTAAAAAGACTATTTCTATACATTGAATATTTTTTTTTAATTTTTGGACCAAATAAGAGACCAAAAATGCAATTTTTACAATTTTTGTCTTTCTGTATGTCTGTTTGTTCCAGCATCACGCAAAGACCGCCCAGCCGATTTTAATGGGTTTGTCACTATTGCATTCCTTGTGTTCTTGGGCAACATATAGGCGTTTATTTTATCAAAATCGGTTTCCGGAAACAAAACTTATGGCATTTCAAGGAATAAAAACGGGAAAAATGGGTCAAACTGCAGGCAAAACGGCGCGAAGGTGTCTAGTGGGTAATAAAAGTAATACGACCGCCTTATTGATACCTAACAATTTTTGCTATCTTTATACGCAGTGAAAAGAGAGAAGTTTAAGGATAAAAAGTTAACTCTAATTAATTAATTATAGCTGTACCTATGTAATTCATGCAGTATGTGTTGCATTCGAGAGGGAAAATGTTCTTTTAAAAAGTTACTTTTAAAGGGTTTTATAAACAATTTTAGAAAATTACTAGTTTAACGTAAAACAGGGGAGAGGGGTACTATAGCGCCACTGTGTAGGTATGTACCATTATTAATTAATAACTTCGGTTGGTCAGGAGATGGAAGCATAAGTAAATATACCTTGTTCATTTATTGAAAATATCGACTATCTGCAATTCCTGGAAATAACTCCCATGCGTAAAGTTGGAGTGTTCATGCCATCTCTTTCATACGCGCCCGACAATATCTACTGATCTCCGTGTGAGGGTAAGGCTTTTTGACCACAACCACGGCTGATAATACGGTACTATAACTTTTGTCAGGCCGGAAGTTCGGCGAACCATACTGCGTCTAGACTGTAGGCGGTGGGATGTAGCGACCCCCCCGCCCACTATTCGAGTCTAGTGCTCGATCGTGCAATCAGCTGGGCTAATCTCGAGGGACCCAATCGTCGAATTTCTTACGCCATTGGGTCGTCACTCGTTATTAGGGATAGTGGGCTCGCTGATTGTGCATCATCATGTTCACGTTAATAAAATTCTCGCACAGGCATTCTCTACTCTTTCTAGGGCACAAAAAACCATTAAATCCAAGCACACCAAAGTCTTTCGGTGATCGGCAAGTTGTGACGGGAGCCAGTGTATACAAACCTGCACGAAAGCGGCGGAAGCGTGATCGCCGTTTTGCTCAAGGATTGGCTGTAGAGCAACTCGTGTGCTGCATCCGTGACTGAGCAGCCTTATTTAGGACGCACACTCACAACTGCCCGACTGGACAACCGCATCCAGTGGGTACACCACATGCGGTCAAAGCAAAAGAAAAAGAAATCCAATGAACTTTGCCACATGGAATATCCGTACACTTATGGATACAGACACACCACAAAGAACAACGGCAATAGTGGCACGTGAACTCAGGAGATATAACATCGATATCGCTGCTCTCAGTGAAACTAGAAGAGCAGGGGAAGGTCAACTTAAAAACACGGAGGAGGCTAAACAATTTTTCTGGAAAGGAAAAGAAGAAGATAAACCACATGTTTGGCTATAAAAAATAAGATTGTGGACCACCTAACCGAATTTCTATCCGGAATAAGCGAAAGATTGATGATATTGCGCCTAAACCTTAGCAACAACCAACACGGTACTATAATCAGCTTCTACGCTCCAACTCATGCAGCTGATGAAAACCAAAAAGATGAATTTTATTCTTAACTTAGTGAAGCCATAACATGTGTACCTAAATCTCGAAATATAACATCATAATATCAAATACAATTTTCCGACACAAAGACAAATTCAAGACCTCCTGGCAACACCCGAGGTCAAAACACTGGTATCTGATTGATTACATGATTGTACGTTTCAGGGATCAAAAAGACGTAAACATTAAAAGAGCAATAACGGGTTCAGACGACTGATGGACCGACCATCGCCTGATACGAGCCAAAATGAACTTGCACATTTCACCAAGAAGTAGCCGTCAAAAAAAGCAATTGAAAAGAAGATTCAATGTAGAACGCCTTAAAGATGATCAAACCAGAACAAAATTCCAAGTCTTTCTGAATCAAAAGCTGGGTCCTTTAGAATACCCAGAGAATATTGACGATCACTGGAGAATGTTGAAGACAACAATAACATCTGCTTCCGAAGAAACGGTTGGATACACACAAAGAAAACATCAAGACTGATTTGATAAGCACGACAAAGAAATTCAAGACCTCATGGAGAGGAAGATAAAAGCCCATAATACTTGGAAAAACCACCCTAACTCTAACGAAAGTACAAAGGCAAACACGTAGATTAAAAAACCAATGGGGGATAACAAAATCACATGAAATGCAACATCTAGCTGAGTCCAACAACACCAGAGCCTTCTTTCAAGCTACTAAGATGATATATGGTCCCCCTACACAAGGTATCAATCCCCTACGATTCAAAGGTGGAACAAGGCTGCTTAAAGACAGATCTTCTATCAACTAACGATGGAAAGAACACTTCCAAGAACTATTCAACAGAGAGTCTCAGGTCGATAATGAAATCCTTGATAAAATTTCGGAGGAAACTGCACAACAACACCTAAATGAGATTCTCAGATTAGAGAAGGTCGAAAAAGCAATCACAAAGCTAAAGAATAACAAGTCAGCAGGCACAGATGGTCTCGCTGCTGAACTCCATAAACAAGGGGGTCCCGCTCTTAATTACCAAATGCACACTCTAATAAGTAAAATATTGACCACTGAGACCATTCCTGCCGACCTCAAAGACGCCTCTATAGTTACCATTTTCAAAAAAGGTGACAAGGCCCAATGTGGAAACTACAGAGGTATATCTCTACTTTCTGTTGTTGGAAAGATACTTGCACGGATACTATCAAACCGATTAATTCAGATAGCTGAACAAAATCTGCCAAAGACACAGTATGGATTTGGAAAAATATATTTAAATTCTTAGACTACTATACGACAATATGAATGCAACAGTCCTGCAACGATGGACCAGGAGAGTCATTCCAGATTACGACAGGCGTTAAACTAGGGTGTATTGCGCCCACCCTATTCTCTATATTCTTAGGTGCTATGCTTCACCTTATTAAAGAACATCTACCGCCGGGAGTGGAAATTCTATATAGATTTGACGGTGGCCTACTTAACAGCAGAAGGTCTACAGCTGATAATCAACGCATTTAACCAAGCCTACAAAAGCATTGGTCTAGAGGTCAATCTTGCCAAAACGCAAATTCTTCACCAACCAGAACCAGGTACGAATCCCCAAGCTCCAAACATTTCCATAAATGGCCATCCTCTGCAGAACGTGGAACATTACCCATACCTTGGGAGCCACCTACCATCAAATGCAATTATTGACGAAGAAATACAGCATAACCTAAAATGTGCGAGCTCAGCGTTCGAACGGCTTTCGGATAGAGTCTTCAACAATCACGACGTTAATGCAGAGACCAAGCTTCGTGTCTACAACACAGTTATAATACCAACTCTAAAATACGGATGCCAGGATTGTAGAAGGGTGTGCGGCTCGAGAATTAACTTACATAGCTATCAAAAAACGCACAACAGATAGTGACGATACAGAATAGAGAAAGATCATACTCGGTATCGAGTGATTGCCTATGATGACTATAACTTTTCTAAAGGTTATTACTAAAGCAATATATAAGATTAAAAAGGTAAATTATTTGATATAATTTGTCCATGCAAGCAAAGTAATGCTGAAAGTAAGCGCTTTTTGTCACTTAGAAAAAAAGACCCTAATTTCTTCTCAATTATAATACACCAGAATAATAAAATACAAAATTGCCACATTTTCTTCCCCAATCTTTGGTATCCAATTAACCCTAATTTTAAAACTAAATCATTTTTAAACTTATACTAAGAAAAAACGGAACTTACTGGATTAATACAAAGGAAACATGTAAGGTGAAGCTTTTACCATATTCAAAAATTTTGCAGGAGGTTCTGTTATCACAAATATTTGTTTAAAACATTAAACAAGATAAATTATATTAAAAAGTATGTATCAAAAAATATGGTTAACTATTTATCTGTAAAATATGCTGTTCTGCATTATCTAAAGAAAAAAATTGACTACAGCTACAATGCAACGACGACGACACAACCACAGTCTAACTGCACCCTTATATATTGTAAATATATATTCACAGGAATGACCAGTCAAAATTATATATTTTTAAATATTTTTCTATTTTACTTACATAGCCAATCAGGTAACATTGTCAGCAAACCAAAACTTTGCCAGTCAAATTTTTTCTTTCAAAAAATAAAAAAATAAATTTGAATGGAATCTATATATGGAAATAAAGTTGATGGCTGTAATATTTTTGTTTATTTCTTAATCCTAAAACTTCTTTGTAATAAGTAAATTTTATTAACAGAAACATCTGCTACAACCACATCAGGAACTACCGCTAATATAACATCAGAAACAACTCCAATTACCACATCAGGAACAACGGCTACAACCACATCAGGAACTACCGCTAATATAACATCAGGAACAACTGCAACTACCACATCAGGAACAACGGCTACAACCACATCAGGAACAACCGCTAATATAACATCAGGAACAACTGCAACTACTACATCAGGAACAACGGCTACAACCACATCAGGAACAACCGCTAATATAACATCAGGAACAACTGCAACTACCACATCAGGAACAACGGCTACAACCACATCAGGAACTACCGCTAATATAACATCAGGAACAACGGCTACAACCACATCAGGAACTACCGCTAATATAACATCAGGAACAACTGCAACTACCACATCAGGAACAACGGCTACAACCACATCAGGAACTACCGCTAATATAACATCAGAGACAACTCCAATTACCACATCAGGAACAACGGCTACAACCACATCAGGAACTACCGCTAATATAACATCAGGAACAACTGCAACTACCACATCAGGAACAACGGCTACAACCACATCAGGAACTACCGCTAATATAACATCAGGAACAACTGCAACTACCACATCAAGAACAACGGCTACAACCACATCAGGAACTACCGCTAATATAACATCAGGAACAACTGCAACTACCACATCAGGAACAACGGCTACAACCATATCAGGAACTACCGCTTATATAACATCACGAACAACTGCGACAACTACATCAGGAACTACCGCTAATATAACATCAGGAACGACGGCAACTACCACGTCAGGAACAACGGCTACAACCACATCGGGAACTACCGCTAATATAACATCAGGAACAACTGCGACAACCACATCAGGAACAACGGCTACAACCACATCAGGAACTACCGCTAATATAACATCAGAGACAACTCCAATTACCACATCAGGAACAACGGCTACAACCACATCAGGAACTACCGCTAATATAACATCAGGAACAACTGCAACTACAACATCAGGAACAACGGCTACAACCACATCAGGAATCACCGCTTATATAACATCAGGAACAACTGCGACAACCACATCAGGAACTACCGCTAATATAACATCAGGAACAACGGCATCTACCACATCAGGAACAACGGCTACAACCACATCAGGAACTACTGCTAATATAACATCAGGAACAACTGCAACTACCACATCAGGAACAATGGCTACAACCACATCAGGAACCACCGCTTATATAACACCAGGAACAACTGCGACAACCACATCAGGAACTACCGCTAATATAACATCAGGAACAACGGCATCTACCACATCAGGAACAACGGCTACAACCACATCAGGAACTACCGCTAATATAACATCAGGAACAACTGCAACTACCACATCAGGAACAACGGCTACAACCACATCAGGAACTACCGCTAATATAACATCAGGAACAACGGCATCTACCACATCAGGAACAACGGCTACAACCACATCAGGAACTACCGCTAATATAACATCAGGAACAACTGCAACTACCACATCAGGAACAACGGCTACAACCACATCAGGAACCACCGCTTATATAACATCAGGAACAACTGCGACAACCACATCAGGAACTACCGCTAATATAACATCAGGAACAACTGCAACTACCACATCAGGAACAACGGCTACAACCACATCAGGAACTACCGCTAATATAACATCAAGATCAACTGCGACTACCACATCAGGAACTACCGCTACAACCACATCAAGAACTACCGCTAATATAACATCAGGAACAACTGCAACTACCACATCAAGAGCAACGGCTACAACCACATCAGGAACTACTGCTAATATAACATCAGGAACAACTGCAAATACCACATCAGGAACAACGGCTACAACCACATCAGGAACTACCGCTAATATAACATCAGGAACAACTGCAACTACCACATCAGGAACAACGGCTACAATCACATCAGGAACTACCGCTTATATAACATCAGGAACAACTGCAACTACCACATCAAGAACAACGGCTACAACCACATCAGGAACTACCGCTAATATAACATCAGGAACAACTGCAACTACCACATCAGGAACAACGGCTACAACCACATCAGGAACTACCGCTAATATAACATCAGGAACAACTGCAACTACCACATCAGGAACAACGGCTACAAGAACATCAGGAACTACCGCCAATTTAACATCAGGAACAACTGCAACTACCACATCAGGAACAACGGCTACAACCACATCAGGAACTACCGCTAATATAACATCAGGAACAACTGCGACAACCACATCAGGAAGTACCGCTAATATAACATCAGGAACGACGGCAACTACCACGTCAGGAACAACGGCTACAACCACATCAGGAACTACCGCTAATATAACATCAGGAACAACTGCGACAACCACATCAGGAACAACCGCTAATATAACATCAGGAACAACTGCAACTAACACATCAGGAACAACGGCTACAATCACATCAGGAACTACCGCTAATATAACATCAGGAACAACTGCAACTACCACATCAGGAACAACGGCTACAATCACATCAGGAACTACCGCTAATATAACATCAGGAACAACTGCAACTACCACATCAAGAACAACGGCTACAACCACATCAGGAACTACCGCTAATATAACATCAGGAACAACTGCAACTACCACATCAGGAACAACGGCTACAATCACATCAGGAACTACCGCTAATATAACATCAGGAACAACTGCAACTACCACATCAAGAACAACGGCTACAACCACTTCAGGAACTACCGCTAATATAACATCAGGAACAACTGCAACTACCACATCAGGAACAACGGCTACAACCACATCAGGAACTACCGCTAATATAACATCAGGAACAACTGCAACTACCACATCAGAAACAACGGCTAGAACCACATTAGGAACTACCGCTAATATAACATCAGGAACAACTGCAACTACCACATCAGGAACAACGGCTACAACCACATCGGGAATTACCGCTAATATAACATCAGGAACAACTGCAACTACCACATCAGAAACAACGGCTACAACCACATCAGGAACTACCGCTAATTTAACATCAGGAACAACTGCAACTACCACATCAGGAACAACGGCTACAACCACATCAGGAACTACCGCTAAAATAACATCAGGAACAGCTGCGACAACCACATCAGGAACAACGGCTACAACCATATCAGGAACTACCGCTTATATAACATCAGGAACAACTGCGACAACCACATCAGGAACTACCGCTAATATAACATCAGGAACAACTGCAACTACCACATCAGGAACAACGGCTACAACCACATCAGGAACTACCGCTAATTTAACATCAGGAACAACTGCAACTACCACATCAGGAACAACGGCTACAACCACATCAGGAACTACCGCTAATATAACATCAGAAACAACTCCAATTACCACATCAGGAACAACGGCTACAACCACATCAGGAACTACCGCTAATATAACATCAGGAACAACTGCAACTACCACATCAGGAACAACGGCTACAACCACATCAGGAACTACCGCTAATATAACATCAGGAACAACTGCAACTACCACATCAGGAACAACGGCTACAACCACATCAGGAACTACCGCTAATATAACATCAGGAACAACTGCAACTACCACATCAGGAACAACGGCTACAACCACATCAGGAACCACCGCTCATATAACATCAGGAACAACTGCGACAACCACATCGGGAACTACCGCTAATATAACATCAGGAACAACTGCAACTACCACATCAGGAACAACGGCTACAACGACATCAGGAACTACTGCTAATATAACATCAGGAACAACTGCAACTACCACATCAGGAATAACGGCTACAACCACATCAGGAACTACCGCTAATATAACATCAGGAACAACTGCAACTACCACATCAGGAACAACGGCTACAACCACATCGGGAACTACCGCTAATATAACATCAGGAACAACTGCAACTACCACATCAGGAACAACGGCTACAACCACGTCAGGAACCACCGCTTATATAACATCAGGAACAACTGCGACAACCACATCGGGAACTACCGCTAATATAACATCAGGAACAACTGCAACTACCACATCAGGAACAACGGCTACAATCACATCAGGAACTACCGCTAATATAACATCAGGAACAACTGCAACTACCACATCAAGAACAACGGCTACAACCACATCAGGAACTACCGCTAATATAACATCAGGAACAACTGCAACTACCACATCAGGAACAACGGCTACAACCACATCGAGAACTACCGCTAATATAACATCAGGAACAACTGCAACTACCACATCAGGAACAACGGCTACAACCACATCAGGAACTACCGCTAATATAACATCAGAGACAACTCCAATTACCACATCAGGAACAACGGCTACAACCACATCAGGAACTACCGCTAATAAAACATCAGGAACAACTGCAACTACCACATCAGGAACAACGGCTACAACCACATCAGGAACTACCGCTAATATAACATCAGGAACAACTGCAACTACCACATCAAGAACAACGGCTACAACCACATCAGGAACTACCGCTAATATAACATCAGGAACAACTGCAACTACCACATCAGGAACAACGGCTACAACCACATCAGGAACAACCGCTAATATAACATCAGGAACAACTCCAACTACCACATCAGGAACAACGGCTACAACCACATCAGGAACTACCGCTAATATAACATTAGGAACAACGGCTACAACCACATCAGGAACTACCGCTAATATAACATCAGGAACAACTGCAACTACCACATCAGGAACAACGGCTACAACCACATCAGGAACTACCGCTAATATAACATCAGGAACAACGGCTACAACCACATCAGGAACTACCGCTAATATAACATCAGGAACAACTGCAACTACCACATCAGGAACAACGGCTACAACCACATCAGGAACTACCGCTAATATAACATCAGGAACAACTGCAACTACCACATCAGGAACAACGGCTACAACCACATCGGGAACTACCGCTAATATAACATCAGGAACAACTGCAACTACCACATCAGGAACAACGGCTACAATCACATCAGGAACTACCGCTAATATAACATCAGGAACAACTGCAACTACCACATCAAGAACAACGGCTACAACCACATCAGGAACTACCGCTAATATAACATCAGGAACAACTGCAACTACCACATCAGGAACAACGGCTACAACCACATCAGGAACAACCGCTAATATAACATCAGGAACAACTGCAACTACCACATCAGGAACAACGGCTACAACCACATCAGGAACTACCGCTAATATAACATCAGGAACAACGGCTACAACCACATCAGGAACTACCGCTAATATAACATCAGGAACAACTGCAACTACCACATCAGGAACAACGGCTACAACCACATCGGGAACTACCGCTAATATAACATCAGGAACAACTGCAACTACCACATCAGGAACAACGGCTACAATCACATCAGGAACTACCGCTAATATAACATCAGGAACAACTGCAACTACCACATCAAGAACAACGGCTACAACCACATCAGGAACTACCGCTAATATAACATCAGGAACAACTGCAACTACCACATCAGGAACAACGGCTACAACCACATCGGGAACTACCGCTAATATAACATCAGGAACAACTGCAACTACCACATCAGGAACAACGGCTACAGCCACATCAGGAACTACCGCTAATATAACATCAGGAACAACTGCAACTACCACATCAGGAACAACGGCTACAACCACATCAGGAACTACCGCTAATATAACATCAGGAACAACTGCAACTACCACATCAGGAACAACGGCTACAACCACATCAGGAACTACCGCTAATATAACATCAGGAACAACTGCGACAACCACATCAGGAACAACGGCTACAACCATATCAGGAACTACCGCTTATATAACATCACGAACAACTGCGACAACTACATCAGGAACTACCGCTAATATAACATCAGGAACGACGGCAACTACCACGTCAGGAACAACGGCTACAACCACATCGGGAACTACCGCTAATATAACATCAGGAACAACTGCGACAACCACATCAGGAACAACGGCTACAACCACATCAGGAACTACCGCTAATATAACATCAGAGACAACTCCAATTACCACATCAGGAACAACGGCTACAACCACATCAGGAACTACCGCTAATATAACATCAGGAACAACTGCAACTACAACATCAGGAACAACGGCTACAACCACATCAGGAACCACCGCTTATATAACATCAGGAACAACTGCGACAACCACATCAGGAACTACCGCTAATATAACATCAGGAACAACGGCATCTACCACATCAGGAACAACGGCTACAACCACATCAGGAACTACTGCTAATATAACATCAGGAACAACTGCAACTACCACATCAGGAACAACGGCTACAACCACATCAGGAACCACCGCTTATATAACACCAGGAACAACTGCGACAACCACATCAGGAACTACCGCTAATATAACATCAGGAACAACGGCATCTACCACATCAGGAACAACGGCTACAACCACATCAGGAACTACCGCTAATATAACATCAGGAACAACTGCAACTACCACATCAGGAACAACGGCTACAACCACATCAGGAACCACCGCTTATATAACATCAGGAACAACTGTGACAACCACATCAGGAACTACCGCTAATATAACATCAGGAACAACGGCATCTACCACATCAGGAACAACGGCTACAACCACATCAGGAACTACCGCTAATATAACATCAGGAACAACTGCAACTACCACATCAGGAACAACGGCTACAACCACATCAGGAACCACCGCTTATATAACATCAGGAACAACTGCGTCAACCACATCAGGAACTACCGCTAATATAACATCAGGAACAACTGCAACTACCACATCAGGAACAACGGCTACAACCACATCAGGAAATACCGCTAATATAACATCAAGATCAACTGCGACTACCACATCAGGAACTACCGTTACAACCACATCAAGAACTACCGCTAATATAACATCAGGAACAACTGCAACTACCACATCAAGAGCAACGGCTACAACCACATCAGGAACTACCGCTAATATAACATCAGGAACAACTGCAAATACCACATCAGGAACAACGGCTACAACCACATCAGGAACTACCGCTAATATAACATCAGGAACAACTGCAACTACCACATCAGGAACAACGGCTACAACCACATCAGGAACTACCGCTAATATAACATCAGGAACAACTGCAACTACCACATCAGGAACAACGGCTACAATCACATCAGGAACTACCGCTTATATAACATCAGGAACAACTGCAACTACCACATCAAGAACAACGGCTACAACCACATCAGGAACTACCGCTAATATAACATCAGGAACAACTGCAACTACCACATCAGGAACAACGGCTACAACCACATCAGGAACTACCGCTAATATAACATCAGGAACAACTGCAACTACCACATCAGGAACAACGGCTACAAGAACATCAGGAACTACCGCCAATATAACATCAGGAACAACTGCAACTACCACATCAGGAACAACGGCTACAACCACATCAGGAACTACCGCTAATATAACATCAGGAACAACTGCGACAACCACATCAGGAACTACCGCTAATATAACATCAGGAACGACGGCAACTACCACGTCAGGAACAACGGCTACAACCACATCAGGAACTACCGCTAATATAACATCAGGAACAACTGCGACAACCACATCAGGAACAACCGCTAATATAACATCAGGAACAACTGCAACTAACACATCAGGAACAACGGCTACAATCACATCAGGAACTACCGCTAATATAACATCAGGAACAACTGCAACTACCACATCAGGAACAACGGCTACAATCACATCAGGAACTACCGCTAATATAACATCAGGAACAACTGCAACTACCACATCAAGAACAACGGCTACAACCACATCAGGAACTACCGCTAATATAACATCAGGAACAACTGCAACTACCACATCAGGAACAACGGCTACAATCACATCAGGAACTACCGCTAATATAACATCAGGAACAACTGCAACTACCACATCAAGAACAACGGCTACAACCACTTCAGGAACTACCGCTAATATAACATCAGGAACAACTGCAACTACCACATCAGGAACAACGGCTACAACCACATCAGGAACTACCGCTAATATAACATCAGGAACAACTGCAACTACCACATCAGAAACAACGGCTAGAACCACATTAGGAACTACCGCTAATATAACATCAGGAACAACTGCAACTACCACATCAGGAACAACGGCTACAACCACATCGGGAATTACCGCTAATATAACATCAGGAACAACTGCAACTACCACATCAGAAACAACGGCTACAATCACATCAGGAACTACCGCTAATATAACATCAGGAACAACTGCAACTACCACATCAAGAACAACGGCTACAACCACATCAGGAACTACCGCTAATATAACATCAGGAACAACTGCAACTACCACATCAGGAACAACGGCTACAACCACATCAGGAACTACCGCTAATTTAACATCAGGAACAACTGCAACTACCACATCAGGAACAACGGCTACAACCACATCAGGAACTACCGCTAAAATAACATCAGGAACAGCTGCGACAACCACATCAGGAACAACGGCTACAACCATATCAGGAACTACCGCTTATATAACATCAGGAACAACTGCGACAACCACATCAGGAACTACCGCTAATATAACATCAGGAACGACGGCAACTACCACGTCAGGAACAACGGCTACAACCACATCGGGAACTACCGCTAATATAACATCAGGAACAACTGCGACAACCACATCAGGAACAACGGCTACAACCACATCAGGAACTACCGCTAATATAACATCAGAAACAACTCCAATTACCACATCAGGAACAACGGCTACAACCACATCAGGAACTACCGCTAATATAACATCAGGAACAACTGCAACTACCACATCAGGAACAACGGCTACAACCACATCAGGAACTACCGCTAATATAACATCAGGAACAACTGCAACTACCACATCAGGAACAACGGCTACAACCACATCGGGAACTACCGCTAATATAACATCAGGAACAACTGCAACTACCACATCAGGAACAACGGCTACAACCACATCAGGAACCACCGCTTATATAACATCAGGAACAACTGCGACAACCACATCGGGAACTACCGCTAATATAACATCAGGAACAACTGCAACTACCACATCAGGAACAACGGCTACAACCACATCAGGAACTACTGCTAATATAACATCAGGAACAACTGCAACTGCCACATCAGGAACAACGGCTACAACCACATCAGGAACTACCGCTAATATAACATCAGGAACAACTGCAACTACCACATCAGGAACAACGGCTACAACCACATCGGGAACTACCGCTAATATAACATCAGGAACAACTGCAACTACCACATCAGGAACAACGGCTACAACCACGTCAGGAACCACCGCTTATATAACATCAGGAACAACTGCGACAACCACATCGGGAACTACCGCTAATATAACATCAGGAACAACTGCAACTACCACATCAGGAACAACGGCTACAATCACATCAGGAACTACCGCTAATATAACATCAGGAACAACTGCAACTACCACATCAAGAACAACGGCTACAACCACATCAGGAACTACCGCTAATATAACATCAGGAACAACTGCAACTACCACATCAGGAACAACGGCTACAACCACATCGAGAACTACCGCTAATATAACATCAGGAACAACTGCAACTACCACATCAGGAACAACGGCTACAACCACATCAGGAACTACCGCTAATATAACATCAGGAACAACTGCGACAACCACATCAAGAACAACCGCTAATATAACATCAGGAACAACTGCAACTACCACATCAGGAACAGCGGCTACAACCACATCAGGAACTACCGCTAATATAACATCAGGAACAACGGCTACAACCACATCAGGAACTACCGCTAATATAACATCAGGAACAACTGCAACTACCACATCAGGAACAACGGCTACAACCACATCAGGAACTACTGCTAATATAACATCAGGAACAACTGCAACTACCACATCAGGAACAACGGCTACAACCACATCAGGAACTACCGCTAATATAACATCAGGAACAACTGCAACTACCACATCAGGAACAACGGCTACAACCACATCGGGAACTACCGCTAATATAACATCAGGAACAACTGCAACTACCACATCAGGAACAACGGCTACAATCACATCAGGAACTACCGCTAATATAACATCAGGAACAACTGCAACCACCACATCAAGAACAACGGCTACAACCACATCAGGAACTACCGCTAACATAACATCAGGAACAACTGCAACTACCACATCAGGAACAACGGCTACAACCACATCAGGAACAACCGCTAATATAACATCAGGAACAACTGCAACTACCACATCAGGAACAACGGCTACAACCACATCAGGAACTACCGCTAATATAACATCAGGAACAACGGCTACAACCACATCAGGAACTACCGCTAATATAACATCAGGAACGACGGCAACTACCACGTCAGGAACAACGGCTACAACCACATCCGGAACTACCGCTAATATAACATCAGGAACAACTGCAACTACCACATCAAGAACAACGGCTACAACCACATCAGGAACTACCGCTAATATAACATCAGGAACAACTGCAACTACCACATCAGGAACAACGGCTACAATCACATCAGGTACTACCGCTAATATAACATCAGGAACAACTGCAACTACCACATCAAGAACAACGGCTACAACCACATCAGGAACTACCGCTAATATAACATCAGGAACAACTGCAACTACCACATCAGGAACAACGGCTACAACCACATCAGGAACTACCGCTAATATAACATCAGGAACAACTGCAACTACCACATCAGGAACAACGGCTACAACCACATCGGGAACTACCGCTAATATAACATCAGGAACAACTGCAACTACCACATCAGGAACAACGGCTACAACCACATCAGGAACTACCGCTAATATAACATCAGGAACAACTGCAACTACCACATCAGGAACAACGGCTACAACCACATCAGGAACTACCGCTAATATAACATCAGGAACAACTGCAACTACCACATCAGGAACAACGGCTACAACCACATCAGGAACTACCGCTAATATAACATCAGGAACAACTGCGACAACCACATCAGGAACAACGGCTACAACCATATCAGGAACTACCGCTTATATAACATCACGAACAACTGCGACAACTACATCAGGAACTACCGCTAATATAACATCAGGAACGACGGCAACTACCACGTCAGGAACAACGGCTACAACCACATCGGGAACTACCGCTAATATAACATCAGGAACAACTGCGACAACCACATCAGGAACAACGGCTACAACCACATCAGGAACTACCGCTAATATAACATCAGAGACAACTCCAATTACCACATCAGGAACAACGGCTACAACCACATCAGGAACTACCGCTAATATAACATCAGGAACAACTGCAACTACCACATCAGGAACAACGGCTACAACCACATCAGGAACCACCGCTTATATAACATCAGGAACAACTGCGACAACCACATCAGGAACTACCGCTAATATAACATCAGGAACAACGGCATCTACCACATCAGGAACAACGGCTACAACCACATCAGGAACTACTGCTAATATAACATCAGGAACAACTGCAACTACCACATCAGGAACAACGGCTACAACCACATCAGGAATCACCGCTAATACAACATCAGGATCAACTGCGACTACCACATCAGGAACTACCGCTAATATAACATCAGGAACGACGGCAACTACCACGTCAGGAACAACGGCTACAACCACATCCGGAACTACCGCTAATATAACATCAGGAACAACTGCGAAAACCACATCAGGAACAACGGCTACAACCATATCAGGAACTACCGCTTATATAACATCAGGAACAACTGCGACAACCACATCAGGAACTACCGCTATTATAACATCAGGAACGACGGCAACTACCACGTCAGGAACAACGGCTACAACCACATCGGGAACTACCGCTAATATAACATCAGGAACAACTGCAACTACCACTTCAGGAACAACGGCTACAACCACATCAGGCACTACCGCTAATATAACATCAGGAACAACTGCAACTACCACATCAGGAACAACGGCTACAACCCCATCAGGAACTACCGCTAATATAACATCAGGAACCACTGCAACTACCACATCAGGAACAACGGCTACAACCACATCAGGAGCTACCACTAATATAACATCAGGAACAACTGAGACAACCACATCAGGAACAACGGCTACAACCACATCAGGAACTACCGCTAATATAACATCAGGAACAACTGCAACTACCACATCAGGAACAACGGCTACAACCACATCAGGAACTACCGCTAATATAACATCAGGAACAACTGCGACAACCACATCAGGAACAACGGCTACAACCATATCAGGACCTACCGCTTATATAACATCACGAACAACTGCGACAACTACATCAGGAACTACCGCTAATATAACATCAGGAACGACGGCAACTACCACGTCAGGAACAACGGCTACAACCACATCGGGAACTACCGCTAATATAACATCAGGAACAACTGCGACAACCACATCAGGAACAACGGCTACAACCACATCAGGAACTACCGCTAATATAACATCAGAGACAACTCCAATTACCACATCAGGAACAACGGCTACAACCACATCAGGAACTACCGCTAATATAACATCAGGAACAACTGCAACTACCACATCAGGAACAACGGCTACAACCACATCAGGAACCACCGCTTATATAACATCAGGAACAACTGCGACAACCACATCAGGAACTACCGCTAATATAACATCAGGAACAACGGCATCTACCACATCAGGAACAACGGCTACAACCACATCAGGAACTACTGCTAATATAACATCAGGAACAACTGCAACTACCACATCAGGAACAACGGCTACAACCACATCAGGAACCACCGCTTATATAACATCAGGAACAACTGCGACAACCACATCAGGAACTACCGCTAATATAACATCAGGAACAACGGCATCTACCACATCAGGAACAACGGCTACAACCACATCAGGAACTACCGCTAATATAACATCAGGAACAACTGCAACTACCACATCAGGAACAAGGGCTACAACCACATCAGGAACCACCGCTTATATAACATCAGGAACAACTGCGACAACCACATCAGGAACTACCGCTAATATAACATCAGGAACAACGGCATCTACCACATCAGGAACAACGGCTACAACCACATCAGGAACTACCGCTAATATAACATCAGGAACAACTGCAACTACCACATCAGGAACAACGGCTACAACCACATCAGGAACCACCGCTTATATAACATCAGGAACAACTGCGACAACCACATCAGGAACTACCGCTAATATAACATCAGGAACAACTGCAACTACCACATCAGGAACAACGGCTACAACCACATCAGGAACTACCGCTAATATAACATCAGGATCAACTGCGACTACCACATCAGGAACTACCGCTACAACCACATCAAGAACTACCGCTAATATAACATCAGGAACAACTGCAACTACCACATCAAGAGCAACGGCTACAACCACATCAGGAACTACCGCTAATATAACATCAGGAACAACTGCAACTACCACATCAGGAACAACGGCTACAACCACATCAGGAACTACCGCTAATATAACATCAGGAACAACTGCAACTACCACATCAGGAACAACGGCTACAACCACATCAGGAACCACCGCTTATATAACATCAGGAACAACTGCGACAACTACATCAGGAACTACCGTTAATATAACATCAGGAACAACTGCGACAACTACATCAGGAACTACCGTTAATATAACATCAGGAACAACGGCAACGACCACATCAGGAAAAACGGCTACAACCACATCAGGAACTACTGCTAATATAACATCAGGAACAACTGCGACAACCACATCAGGAACAACGGCTACAACCACATCAGGAACTACCGCTAATATAACATCAGGAACAACTGCAACTACCACATCAGGAACAACGGCTACAACCACATCAGGAACTACCGCTAATATAACATCAGGAACAACTGCGACAACCACATCAGGAACAACGGCTACAACCACATCAGGAACTACCGCTAATATAACATCAGGAACAACTGCAACTACCACATCAGGAACAACGGCTACAACCACATCAGGAACCACCGCTTATATAACATCAGGAACAACTGCGACAACTACATCAGGAACTACCGTTAATATAACATCAGGAACAACTGCGACAACTACATCAGGAACTACCGTTAATATAACATCAGGAACAACGGCAACGACCACATCAGGAAAAACGGCTACAACCACATCAGGAACTACTGCTAATATAACATCAGGAACAACTGCGACAACCACATCAGGAACAACGGCTACAACCACATCAGGAACTACCGCTAATATAACATCAGAGACAACTCTAATTACCACATCAGGAACAACGGCTACAACCACATCAGGAACTACCGCTAATATAACATCAGGAACAACTGCGACAACCACATCAGGAACAACGGCTACAACCACATCAGGAACTACCGCTAATATAACATCAGAGACAACTCCAATTACCGCATCAGGAACAACGGCTACAACCACATCAGGAACTACCGCTAATATAACATCAGGAACAACTGCGACAACTACATCAGGAACTACCGCTAATATAACATCAGGAACAACGGCAACGACCACATCAGGAACAACGGCTACAACCACATCAGGAACTACTGCTAATATAACATCAGGAACAACTGCGACAACCACATCAGGAACAACGGCTACAACCACATCAGGAACTTCCGCTAATATAACATCAGCAACAACGGCAACTACCACATCAGGAACAACGGCTACTACAACATCGGGAACTATAGCTAATATAACATCAGGAACAACTGCGATAACCACATCAGGAACACCGGCTACTACAACATCGGGAACTATAGCTAATATAACATCAGGAATAACTGCGACAACCACATCAGGAACTACCGCTAATATAACATCAGGAACAACGGCAACTACGACATCAGGAACAACGGCTACTACAACATCGGGAACTATAGCTAATATAACATCAGGAACAACTGAGACAACCACGTCAGGAACTACCGCTAATATAACATCAGGAACAACTGCGACAACCACATCAGGCACTACCGCTTATATAACATCAGGATCAACTGCGACTACCACATCAGGAGCAACGGCTACTACCATATCCGAAACAACTGCGACTACCACCACTTCAGGAACCACAGCCAATACTACGTCAGGTATAGTAGTTGTATAAACTTCTGCTTTTTAAAGGTGCATTTAGACTGTGGTAGTGTCATCGTAGTTGCGTTGCGTGTAATGAATTTTTTCCATAGATAACAATTAATAATTTTAACAATATTGTTTTGTACAAATTTTTTAATATCATTTATTTTCTAAGTGCTTTAAACAAATATTCGTGGTAATAGACCCTCCTGCTAAATTTTGGAATATGTTAAAAGTTTCACCTTACATATTTCTTTGGTATTAACCGAGTAAGTTCGGTTCTTTCCTAATATTAGCCTAAGTTCAAAAATAAAAATAATTTTAATATTGAGGTTGATGGGGTGGATGGGGAAAAAAGGAGAAAAAAGGCGGCAATATTGTGTCTGCATATATAGACAGTCGATAGTGTGGTGGACTTAAGCAATAAATTAACAAGGTATTATAAGTGACATTTAGTTATATTCCTATATATCCGCTAATCAATCATTCAGGTTTATTATAATTGCGAAGAAATTAAGGCTCTTTTTCTAAGTGACGAAAAGAGCTTACAATTAGCATTATTTCGTCGCTTGCATGGACAAATTATATCAAATAATTTACATTTTTAACTCCATATTTTGCTATATATATTGCTTTAGAAAAGTTATAGTACCGTGTTTAATTATCCATAGACTTGGTTTTACTGATAAAAATTAATAAATTGAGTTTTATTTTTTTTATGACTTTTTATTGACAAAATTGTTGACTGACTTGTGTTTAACAAAAAAATAACTTTTTAACGTCAATCTTACAATGGATAACTTGATCTTGAACATACCGTATCAGCTGTTGTTCTAGTCAAAAACACTCCCACATGCACAGAGATAGGTATATATTTTCGGACGCCCATGAAAGAAGTGGCATGAACACACCAACTTTAAGCATGGGAGTTATTTCGTGGAACAACAGACAGTCAATGTTTGCAATAAAATTAAATTAATTGGGTATTAAGTAAGCGCTTTTTGTGACTTATAAAAAGGGCCCTAATTTCTTGGCGATTATAATAAACCAGACTGATTGATTAACGAATTAGAAATATAAATATTACTTATAATACCTGGTTTATGCTTTACATGCGATCAATGTAATTTAATTTAAAGGACATAAACATTAATATTTTTTCAATAATATATATATATCTATTTTTCTGTACCCAATGGCTGTAAAAATGTGTCAAATGTCATTTTAGGAGTTTTTGATAAAAGATTCAAACTCCTCGTAATCGAAAACCTGTAAATTAATATCAAACACCATCAATTTGACTCTACACAAAAAATAGAAAAATGAAATTTAGTCATTGGCCGCTATTTTGGGTTTTGTGCTGAATATCTCAGTACGCTCAACATTTTCCAGATGTCATCCGGTGGATTCATAATTTGGGGAGTCTCAGCTTTCATATGACACCATAAAACCTACTATGGTAAGAAAATCCGGGTTCGATTAAAAATCGCCACTTATCCTCCTGAGTATAATTAGTTCTTTATCTATACATATAATAAATCTCTAAAAAGACTATTTCTATACATTGAATATTTTTTTTTAATTTTTGGACCAAATAAGAGACCAAAAATGCAATTTTTACAATTTTTGTCTTTCTGTATGTCTGTTTGTTCCAGCATCACGCAAAGACCGCCCAGCCGATTTTAATGGGTTTGTCACTATTGCATTCCTTGTGTTCTTGGGCAACATATAGGCGTTTATTTTATCAAAATCGGTTTCCGGAAACAAAACTTATGGCATTTCAAGGAATAAAAACGGGAAAAATGGGTCAAACTGCAGGCAAAACGGCGCGAAGGTGTCTAGTGGGTAATAAAAGTAATACGACCGCCTTATTGATACCTAACAATTTTTGCTATCTTTATACGCAGTGAAAAGAGAGAAGTTTAAGGATAAAAAGTTAACTCTAATTAATTAATTATAGCTGTACCTATGTAATTCATGCAGTATGTGTTGCATTCGAGAGGGAAAATGTTCTTTTAAAAAGTTACTTTTAAAGGGTTTTATAAACAATTTTAGAAAATTACTAGTTTAACGTAAAACAGGGGAGAGGGGTACTATAGCGCCACTGTGTAGGTAGGTACCATTATTAATTAATAACTTCGGTTGGTCAGGAGATGGAAGCATAAGTAAATATACCTTGTTCATTTATTGAAAATATCGACTATCTGCAATTCCTGGAAATAACTCCCATGCGTAAAGTTGGAGTGTTCATGCCATCTCTTTCATACGCGCCCGACAATATCTACTGATCTCCGTGTGAGGGTAAGGCTTTTTGACCACAACCACGGCTGATAATACGGTACTATAACTTTTGTCAGGCCGGAAGTTCGGCGAACCATACTGCGTCTAGACTGTAGGCGGTGGGATGTAGCGACCCCCCCGCCCACTATTCGAGTCTAGTGCTCGATCGTGCAATCAGCTGGGCTAATCTCGAGGGACCCAATCGTCGAATTTCTTACGCCATTGGGTCGTCACTCGTTATTAGGGATAGTGGGCTCGCTGATTGTGCATCATCATGTTCACGTTAATAAAATTCTCGCACAGGCATTCTCTACTCTTTCTAGGGCACAAAAAACCATTAAATCCAAGCACACCAAAGTCTTTCGGTGATCGGCAAGTTGTGACGGGAGCCAGTGTATACAAACCTGCACGAAAGCGGCGGAAGCGTGATCGCCGTTTTGCTCAAGGATTGGCTGTAGAGCAACTCGTGTGCTGCATCCGTGACTGAGCAGCCTTATTTAGGACGCACACTCACAACTGCCCGACTGGACAACCGCATCCAGTGGGTACACCACATGCGGTCAAAGCAAAAGAAAAAGAAATCCAATGAACTTTGCCACATGGAATATCCGTACACTTATGGATACAGACACACCACAAAGAACAACGGCAATAGTGGCACGTGAACTCAGGAGATATAACATCGATATCGCTGCTCTCAGTGAAACTAGAAGAGCAGGGGAAGGTCAACTTAAAAACACGGAGGAGGCTAAACAATTTTTCTGGAAAGGAAAAGAAGAAGATAAACCACATGTTTGGCTATAAAAAATAAGATTGTGGACCACCTAACCGAATTTCTATCCGGAATAAGCGAAAGATTGATGATATTGCGCCTAAACCTTAGCAACAACCAACACGGTACTATAATCAGCTTCTACGCTCCAACTCATGCAGCTGATGAAAACCAAAAAGATGAATTTTATTCTTAACTTAGTGAAGCCATAACATGTGTACCTAAATCTCGAAATATAACATCATAATATCAAATACAATTTTCCGACACAAAGACAAATTCAAGACCTCCTGGCAACACCCGAGGTCAAAACACTGGTATCTGATTGATTACATGATTGTACGTTTCAGGGATCAAAAAGACGTAAACATTAAAAGAGCAATAACGGGTTCAGACGACTGATGGACCGACCATCGCCTGATACGAGCCAAAATGAACTTGCACATTTCACCAAGAAGTAGCCGTCAAAAAAAGCAATTGAAAAGAAGATTCAATGTAGAACGCCTTAAAGATGATCAAACCAGAACAAAATTCCAAGTCTTTCTGAATCAAAAGCTGGGTCCTTTAGAATACCCAGAGAATATTGACGATCACTGGAGAATGTTGAAGACAACAATAACATCTGCTTCCGAAGAAACGGTTGGATACACACAAAGAAAACATCAAGACTGATTTGATAAGCACGACAAAGAAATTCAAGACCTCATGGAGAGGAAGATAAAAGCCCATAATACTTGGAAAAACCACCCTAACTCTAACGAAAGTACAAAGGCAAACACGTAGATTAAAAAACCAATGGGGGATAACAAAATCACATGAAATGCAACATCTAGCTGAGTCCAACAACACCAGAGCCTTCTTTCAAGCTACTAAGATGATATATGGTCCCCCTACACAAGGTATCAATCCCCTACGATTCAAAGGTGGAACAAGGCTGCTTAAAGACAGATCTTCTATCAACTAACGATGGAAAGAACACTTCCAAGAACTATTCAACAGAGAGTCTCAGGTCGATAATGAAATCCTTGATAAAATTTCGGAGGAAACTGCACAACAACACCTAAATGAGATTCTCAGATTAGAGAAGGTCGAAAAAGCAATCACAAAGCTAAAGAATAACAAGTCAGCAGGCACAGATGGTCTCGCTGCTGAACTCCATAAACAAGGGGGTCCCGCTCTTAATTACCAAATGCACACTCTAATAAGTAAAATATTGACCACTGAGACCATTCCTGCCGACCTCAAAGACGCCTCTATAGTTACCATTTTCAAAAAAGGTGACAAGGCCCAATGTGGAAACTACAGAGGTATATCTCTACTTTCTGTTGTTGGAAAGATACTTGCACGGATACTATCAAACCGATTAATTCAGATAGCTGAACAAAATCTGCCAAAGACACAGTATGGATTTGGAAAAATATATTTAAATTCTTAGACTACTATACGACAATATGAATGCAACAGTCCTGCAACGATGGACCAGGAGAGTCATTCCAGATTACGACAGGCGTTAAACTAGGGTGTATTGCGCCCACCCTATTCTCTATATTCTTAGGTGCTATGCTTCACCTTATTAAAGAACATCTACCGCCGGGAGTGGAAATTCTATATAGATTTGACGGTGGCCTACTTAACAGCAGAAGGTTTACAGCTGGTAATCAACGCATTTAACCAAGCCTACAAAAGCATTGGTCTAGAGGTCAATCTTGCCAAAACGCAAATTCTTCACCAACCAGAACCAGGTACGAATCCCCAAGCTCCAAACATTTCCATAAATGGCCATCCTCTGCAGAACGTGGAACATTACCCATACCTTGGGAGCCACCTACCATCAAATGCAATTATTGACGAAGAAATACAGCATAACCTAAAATGTGCGAGCTCAGCGTTCGAACGGCTTTCGGATAGAGTCTTCAACAATCACGACGTTAATGCAGAGACCAAGCTTCGTGTCTACAACACAGTTATAATACCAACTCTAAAATACGGATGCCAGGATTGTAGAAGGGTGTGCGGCTCGAGAATTAACTTACATAGCTATCAAAAAACGCACAACAGATAGTGACGATACAGAATAGAGAAAGATCATACTCGGTATCGAGTGATTGCCTATGATGACTATAACTTTTCTAAAGGTTATTACTAAAGCAATATATAAGATTAAAAAGGTAAATTATTTGATATAATTTGTCCATGCAAGCAAAGTAATGCTGAAAGTAAGCGCTTTTTGTCACTTAGAAAAAAAGACCCTAATTTCTTCTCAATTATAATACACCAGAATAATAAAATACAAAATTGCCACATTTTCTTCCCCAATCTTTGGTATCCAATTAACCCTAATTTTAAAACTAAATCATTTTTAAACTTATACTAAGAAAAAACGGAACTTACTGGATTAATACAAAGGAAACATGTAAGGTGAAGCTTTTACCATATTCAAAAATTTTGCAGGAGGTTCTGTTATCACAAATATTTGTTTAAAACATTAAACAAGATAAATTATATTAAAAAGTATGTATCAAAAAATATGGTTAACTATTTATCTGTAAAATATGCTGTTCTGCATTATCTAAAGAAAAAAATTGACTACAGCTACAATGCAACGACGACGACACAACCACAGTCTAACTGCACCCTTATATATTGTAAATATATATTCACAGGAATGACCAGTCAAAATTATATATTTTTAAATATTTTTCTATTTTACTTACATAGCCAATCAGGTAACATTGTCAGCAAACCAAAACTTTGCCAGTCAAATTTTTTCTTTCAAAAAATAAAAAAATAAATTTGAATGGAATCTATATATGGAAATAAAGTTGATGGCTGTAATATTTTTGTTTATTTCTTAATCCTAAAACTTCTTTGTAATAAGTAAATTTTATTAACAGAAACATCTGCTACAACCACATCAGGAACTACCGCTAATATAACATCAGAAACAACTCCAATTACCACATCAGGAACAACGGCTACAACCACATCAGGAACTACCGCTAATATAACATCAGGAACAACTGCAACTACCACATCAGGAACAACGGCTACAACCACATCAGGAACAACCGCTAATATAACATCAGGAACAACTGCAACTACTACATCAGGAACAACGGCTACAACCACATCAGGAACAACCGCTAATATAACATCAGGAACAACTGCAACTACCACATCAGGAACAACGGCTACAACCACATCAGGAACTACCGCTAATATAACATCAGGAACAACGGCTACAACCACATCAGGAACTACCGCTAATATAACATCAGGAACAACTGCAACTACCACATCAGGAACAACGGCTACAACCACATCAGGAACTACCGCTAATATAACATCAGAGACAACTCCAATTACCACATCAGGAACAACGGCTACAACCACATCAGGAACTACCGCTAATATAACATCAGGAACAACTGCAACTACCACATCAGGAACAACGGCTACAACCACATCAGGAACTACCGCTAATATAACATCAGGAACAACTGCAACTACCACATCAAGAACAACGGCTACAACCACATCAGGAACTACCGCTAATATAACATCAGGAACAACTGCAACTACCACATCAGGAACAACGGCTACAACCACATCAGGAACTACCGCTAATATAACATCAGGAACAACGGCTACAACCACATCAGGAACTACCGCTAATATAACATCAGGAACAACTGCAACTACCACATCAGGAACAACGGCTACAACCACATCAGGAACTACCGCTAATATAACATCAGGAACAACGGCTACAACCACATCAGGAACTACCGCTAATATAACATCAGGAACAACTGCAACTACCACATCAGGAACAACGGCTACAACCACATCAGGAACTACCGCTAATATAACATCAGGAACAACTGCAACTACCACATCAGGAACAACGGCTACAACCACATCGGGAACTACCGCTAATATAACATCAGGAACAACTGCAACTACCACATCAGGAACAACGGCTACAATCACATCAGGAACTACCGCTAATATAACATCAGGAACAACTGCAACTACCACATCAAGAACAACGGCTACAACCACATCAGGAACTACCGCTAATATAACATCAGGAACAACTGCAACTACCACATCAGGAACAACGGCTACAACCACATCAGGAACAACCGCTAATATAACATCAGGAACAACTGCAACTACCACATCAGGAACAACGGCTACAACCACATCAGGAACTACCGCTAATATAACATCAGGAACAACGGCTACAACCACATCAGGAACTACCGCTAATATAACATCAGGAACAACTGCAACTACCACATCAGGAACAACGGCTACAACCACATCAGGAACTACTGCTAATATAACATCAGGAACAACTGCAACTACCACATCAGGAACAACGGCTACAACCACATCAGGAACTACCGCTAATATAACATCAGGAACAACTGCAACTACCACATCAGGAACAACGGCTACAACCACATCGGGAACTACCGCTAATATGACATCAGGAACAACTGCAACTACCACATCAGGAACAACGGCTACAATCACATCAGGAACTACCGCTAATATAACATCAGGAACAACTGCAACTACCACATCAAGAACAACGGCTACAACCACATCAGGAACTACCGCTAATATAACATCAGGAACAACTGCAACTACCACATCAGGAACAACGGCTACAACCACATCGGGAACTACCGCTAATATAACATCAGGAACAACTGCGACAACCACATCAGGAACAACGGCTACAACCATATCAGGAACTACCGCTTATATAACATCACGAACAACTGCGACAACTACATCAGGAACTACCGCTAATATAACATCAGGAACGACGGCAACTACCACGTCAGGAACAACGGCTACAACCACATCGGGAACTACCGCTAATATAACATCAGGAACAACTGCGACAACCACATCAGGAACAACGGCTACAACCACATCAGGAACTACCGCTAATATAACATCAGAGACAACTCCAATTACCACATCAGGAACAACGGCTACAACCACATCAGGAACTACCGCTAATATAACATCAGGAACAACTGCAACTACAACATCAGGAACAACGGCTACAACCACATCAGGAACCACCGCTTATATAACATTAGGAACAACTGCGACAACCACATCAGGAACTACCGCTAATATAACATCAGGAACAACGGCATCTACCACATCAGGAACAACGGCTACAACCACATCAGGAACTACTGCTAATATAACATCAGGAACAACTGCAACTACCACATCAGGAACAACGGCTACAACCACATCAGGAACCACCGCTTATATAACACCAGGAACAACTGCGACAACCACATCAGGAACTACCGCTAATATAACATCAGGAACAACGGCATCTACCACATCAGGAACAACGGCTACAACCACATCAGGAACTACCGCTAATATAACATCAGGAACAACTGCAACTACCACATCAGGAACAACGGCTACAACCACATCAGGAACCACCGCTTATATAACATCAGGAACAACTGCGACAACCACATCAGGAACTACCGCTAATATAACATCAGGAACAACGGCATCTACCACATCAGGAACAACGGCTACAACCACATCAGGAACTACCGCTAATATAACATCAGGAACAACTGCAACTACCACATCAGGAACAACGGCTACAACCACATCAGGAACCACCGCTTATATAACATCAGGAACAACTGCGACAACCACATCAGGAACTACCGCTAATATAACATCAGGAACAACTGCAACTACCACATCAGGAACAACGGCTACAACCACATCAGGAACTACCGCTAATATAACATCAAGATCAACTGCGACTACCACATCAGGAACTACCGCTACAACCACATCAAGAACTACCGCTAATATAACATCAGGAACAACTGCAACTACCACATCAAGAGCAACGGCTACAACCACATCAGGAACTACCGCTAATATAACATCAAGATCAACTGCGACTACCACATCAGGAACTACCGCTACAACCACATCAGGAACTACCGCTAATATAACATCAGGAACGACGGCAACTACCACGTCAGGAACAACGGCTACAACCACATCAGGAACTACCGCTAATATAACATCAGGAACAACTGCGACAACCACATCAGGAACAACCGCTAATATAACATCAGGAACAACTGCAACTAACACATCAGGAACAACGGCTACAATCACATCAGGAACTACCGCTAATATAACATCAGGAACAACTGCAACTACCACATCAGGAACAACGGCTACAATCACATCAGGAACTACCGCTAATATAACATCAGGAACAACTGCAACTACCACATCAAGAACAACGGCTACAACCACATCAGGAACTACCGCTAATATAACATCAGGAACAACTGCAACTACCACATCAGGAACAACGGCTACAATCACATCAGGAACTACCGCTAATATAACATCAGGAACAACTGCAACTACCACATCAAGAACAACGGCTACAACCACTTCAGGAACTACCGCTAATATAACATCAGGAACAACTGCAACTACCACATCAGGAACAACGGCTACAACCACATCAGGAACTACCGCTAATATAACATCAGGAACAACTGCAACTACCACATCAGAAACAACGGCTAGAACCACATTAGGAACTACCGCTAATATAACATCAGGAACAACTGCAACTACCACATCAGGAACAACGGCTACAACCACATCGGGAATTACCGCTAATATAACATCAGGAACAACTGCAACTACCACATCAGAAACAACGGCTACAATCACATCAGGAACTACCGCTAATATAACATCAGGAACAACTGCAACTACCACATCAAGAACAACGGCTACAACCACATCAGGAACTACCGCTAATATAACATTAGGAACAACTGCAACTACCACATCAGGAACAACGGCTACAACCACATCAGGAACTACCGCTAATTTAACATCAGGAACAACTGCAACTACCACATCAGGAACAACGGCTACAACCACATCAGGAACTACCGCTAAAATAACATCAGGAACAGCTGCGACAACCACATCAGGAACAACGGCTACAACCATATCAGGAACTACCGCTTATATAACATCAGGAACAACTGCGACAACCACATCAGGAACTACCGCTAATATAACATCAGGAACGACGGCAACTACCACGTCAGGAACAACGGCTACAACCACATCGGGAACTACCGCTAATATAACATCAGGAACAACTGCGACAACCATATCAGGAACAACGGCTACAACCACATCAGGAACTACCGCTAATATAACATCAGAAACAACTCCAATTACCACATCAGGAACAACGGCTACAACCACATCAGGAACTACCGCTAATATAACATCAGGAACAACTGCAACTACCACATCAGGAACAACGGCTACAACCACATCAGGAACTACCGCTAATATAACATCAGGAACAACTGCAACTACCACATCAGGAACAACGGCTACAACCACATCGGGACCTACCGCTAATATAACATCAGGAACAACTGCAACTACCACATCAGGAACAACGGCTACAACCACATCAGGAACCACCGCTTATATAACATCAGGAACAACTGCGACAACCACATCGGGAACTACCGCTAATATAACATCAGGAACAACTGCAACTACCACATCAGGAACAACGGCTACAACCACATCAGGAACTACTGCTAATATAACATCAGGAACAACTGCAACTACCACATCAGGAACAACGGCTACAACCACATCAGGAACTACCGCTAATATAACATCAGGAACAACTGCAACTACCACATCAGGAACAACGGCTACAACCACATCGGGAACTACCGCTAATATAACATCAGGAACAACTGCAACTACCACATCAGGAACAACGGCTACAACCACGTCAGGAACCACCGCTTATATAACATCAGGAACAACTGCGACAACCACATCGGGAACTACCGCTAATATAACATCAGGAACAACTGCAACTACCACATCAGGAACAACGGCTACAATCACATCAGGAACTACCGCTAATATAACATCAGGAACAACTGCAACTACCACATCAAGAACAACGGCTACAACCACATCAGGAACTACCGCTAATATAACATCAGGAACAACTGCAACTACCACATCAGGAACAACGGCTACAACCACATCGAGAACTACCGCTAATATAACATCAGGAACAACTGCAACTACCACATCAGGAACAACGGCTACAACCACATCAGGAACTACCGCTAATATAACATCAGGAACAACTGCGACAACCACATCAGGAACAACCGCTAATATAACATCAGGAACAACTGCAACTACCACATCAGGAACAGCGGCTACAACCACATCAGGAACTACCGCTAATATAACATCAGGAACAACGGCTACAACCACATCAGGAACTACCGCTAATATAACATCAGGAACAACTGCAACTACCACATCAGGAACAACGGCTACAACCACATCAGGAACTACTGCTAATATAACATCAGGAACAACTGCAACTACCACATCAGGAACAACGGCTACAACCACATCAGGAACTACCGCTAATATAACATCAGGAACAACTGCAACTACCACATCAGGAACAACGGCTACAACCACATCGGGAACTACCGCTAATATAACATCAGGAACAACTGCAACTACCACATCAGGAACAACGGCTACAATCACATCAGGAACTACCGCTAATATAACATCAGGAACAACTGCAACTACCACATCAAGAACAACGGCTACAACCACATCAGGAACTACCGCTAATATAACATCAGGAACAACTGCAACTACCACATCAGGAACAACGGCTACAACCACATCAGGAACAACCGCTAATATAACATCAGGAACAACTGCAACTACCACATCAGGAACAACGGCTACAACCACATCAGGAACTACCGCTAATATAACATCAGGAACAACGGCTACAACCACATCAGGAACTACCGCTAATATAACATCAGGAACGACGGCAACTACCACGTCAGGAACAACGGCTACAACCACATCCGGAACTACCGCTAATATAACATCAGGAACAACTGCAACTACCACATCAAGAACAACGGCTACAACCACATCAGGAACTACCGCTAATATAACATCAGGAACAACTGCAACTACCACATCAGGAACAACGGCTACAACCACATCAGGAACTACCGCTAATATAACATCAGGAACAACTGCAACTACCACATCAGGAACAACGGCTACAACCACATCGGGAACTACCGCTAATATAACATCAGGAACAACTGCAACTACCACATCAGGAACAACGGCTACAACCACATCAGGAACTACCGCTAATATAACATCAGGAACAACTGCAACTACCACATCAGGAACAACGGCTACAACCACATCAGGAACTACCGCTAATATAACATCAGGAACAACTGCAACTACCACATCAGGAACAACGGCTACAACCACATCAGGAACTACCGCTAATATAACATCAGGAACAACTGCGACAACCACATCAGGAACAACGGCTACAACCATATCAGGAACTACCGCTTATATAACATCACGAACAACTGCGACAACTACATCAGGAACTACCGCTAATATAACATCAGGAACGACGGCAACTACCACGTCAGGAACAACGGCTACAACCACATCGGGAACTACCGCTAATATAACATCAGGAACAACTGCGACAACCACATCAGGAACAACGGCTACAACCACATCAGGAACTACCGCTAATATAACATCAGAGACAACTCCAATTACCACATCAGGAACAACGGCTACAACCACATCAGGAACTACCGCTAATATAACATCAGGAACAACTGCAACTACCACATCAGGAACAACGGCTACAACCACATCAGGAACCACCGCTTATATAACATCAGGAACAACTGCGACAACCACATCAGGAACTACCGCTAATATAACATCAGGAACAACGGCATCTACCACATCAGGAACAACGGCTACAACCACATCAGGAACTACTGCTAATATAACATCAGGAACAACTGCAACTACCACATCAGGAACAACGGCTACAACCACATCAGGAATCACCGCTAATACAACATCAGGATCAACTTTGACTACCACATCAGGAACTACCGCTAATATAACATCAGGAACGACGGCAACTACCACGTCAGGAACAACGGCTACAACCACATCCGGAACTACCGCTAATATAACATCAGGAACAACTGCGAAAACCACATCAGGAACAACGGCTACAACCATATCAGGAACTACCGCTTATATAACATCAGGAACAACTGCGACAACCACATCAGGAACTACCGCTATTATAACATCAGGAACGACGGCAACTACCACGTCAGGAACAACGGCTACAACCACATCGGGAACTACCGCTAATATAACATCAGGAACAACTGCAACTACCACTTCAGGAACAACGGCTACAACCACATCAGGCACTACCGCTAATATAACATCAGGAACAACTGCAACTACCACATCAGGAACAACGGCTACAACCACATCAGGAACTACCGCTAATATAACATCAGGAACAACTGCAACTACCACATCAGGAACAACGGCTACAACCACATCGGAAACTACCGCTAATATAACATCAGGAACAACTGCAACTACCACATCAGGAACAACGGCTACAATCACATCAGGAACTACCGCTAATATAACATCAGGAACAACTGCAACTACCACATCAAGAACAACGGCTACAACCACATCAGGAACTACCGCTAATATAACATCAGGATCAACTGCGACTACCACATCAGGAGCAACGGCTACTACCATATCCGAAACAACTGCGACTACCACCACTTCAGGAACCACAGCCAATACTACGTCAGGTATAGTAGTTGTATAAACTTCTGCTTTTTAAAGGTGCATTTAGACTGTGGTAGTGTCATCGTAGTTGCGTTGCGTGTAATGAATTTTTTCCATAGATAACAATTAATAATTTTAACAATATTGTTTTGTACAAATTTTTTAATATCATTTATTTTCTAAGTGCTTTAAACAAATATTCGTGGTAATAGACCCTCCTGCTAAATTTTGGAATATGTTAAAAGTTTCACCTTACATATTTCTTTGGTATTAACCGAGTAAGTTCGGTTCTTTCCTAATATTAGCCTAAGTTCAAAAATAAAAATAATTTTAATATTGAGGTTGATGGGGTGGATGGGGAAAAAAGGAGAAAAAAGGCGGCAATATTGTGTCTGCATATATAGACAGTCGATAGTGTGGTGGACTTAAGCAATAAATTAACAAGGTATTATAAGTGACATTTAGTTATATTCCTATATATCCGCTAATCAATCATTCAGGTTTATTATAATTGCGAAGAAATTAAGGCTCTTTTTCTAAGTGACGAAAAGAGCTTACAATTAGCATTATTTCGTCGCTTGCATGGACAAATTATATCAAATAATTTACATTTTTAACTCCATATTTTGCTATATATATTGCTTTAGAAAAGTTATAGTACCGTGTTTAATTATCCATAGACTTGGTTTTACTGATAAAAATTAATAAATTGAGTTTTATTTTTTTTATGACTTTTTATTGACAAAATTGTTGACTGACTTGTGTTTAACAAAAAAATAACTTTTTAACGTCAATCTTACAATGGATAACTTGATCTTGAACATACCGTATCAGCTGTTGTTCTAGTCAAAAACACTCCCACATGCACAGAGATAGGTATATATTTTCGGACGCCCATGAAAGAAGTGGCATGAACACACCAACTTTAAGCATGGGAGTTATTTCGTGGAACAACAGACAGTCAATGTTTGCAATAAAATTAAATTAATTGGGTATTAAGTAAGCGCTTTTTGTGACTTATAAAAAGGGCCCTAATTTCTTGGCGATTATAATAAACCAGACTGATTGATAAACGAATTAGAAATATAAATATTACTTATAATACCTGGTTTATGCTTTACATGCGATCAATGTAATTTAATTTAAAGGACATAAACATTAATATTTTTTCAATAATATATATATATCTATTTTTCTGTACCCAATGGCTGTAAAAATGTGTCAAATGTCATTTTAGGAGTTTTTGATAAAAGATTCAAACTCCTCGTAATCGAAAACCTGTAAATTAATATCAAACACCATCAATTTGACTCTACACAAAAAATAGAAAAATGAAATTTAGTCATTGGCCGCTATTTTGGGTTTTGTGCTGAATATCTCAGTACGCTCAACATTTTCCAGATGTCATCCGGTGGATTCATAATTTGGGGAGTCTCAGCTTTCATATGACACCATAAAACCTACTATGGTAAGAAAATCCGGGTTCGATTAAAAATCGCCACTTATCCTCCTGAGTATAATTAGTTCTTTATCTATACATATAATAAATCTCTAAAAAGACTATTTCTATACATTGAATATTTTTTTTTAATTTTTGGACCAAATAAGAGACCAAAAATGCAATTTTTACAATTTTTGTCTTTCTGTATGTCTGTTTGTTCCAGCATCACGCAAAGACCGCCCAGCCGATTTTAATGGGTTTGTCACTATTGCATTCCTTGTGTTCTTGGGCAACATATAGGCGTTTATTTTATCAAAATCGGTTTCCGGAAACAAAACTTATGGCATTTCAAGGAATAAAAACGGGAAAAATGGGTAAAACTGCAGGCAAAACGGCGCGAAGGTGTCTAGTGGGTAATAAAAGTAATACGACCGCCTTATTGATACCTAACAATTTTTGCTATCTTTATACGCAGTGAAAAGAGAGAAGTTTAAGGATAAAAAGGTAACTCTAATTAATTAATTATAGCTGTACCTATGTAATTCATGCAGTATGTGTTGCATTCGAGAGGGAAAATGTTCTTTTAAAAAGTTACTTTTAAAGGGTTTTATAAACAATTTTAGAAAATTACTAGTTTAACGTAAAACAGGGGAGAGGGGTACTATAGCGCCACTGTGTAGGTAGGTACCATTATTAATTAATAACTTCGGTTGGTCAGGAGATGGAAGCATAAGTAAATATACCTTGTTTATTTATTGAAAATATCGACTATCTGCAATTCCTGGAAATAACTCCCATGCGTAAAGTTGGAGTGTTCATGCCATCTCTTTCATACGCGCCCGACAATATCTACTGATCTCCGTGTGAGGGTAAGGCTTTTTGACCACAACCACGGCTGATAATACGGTACTATAACTTTTGTCAGGCCGGAAGTTCGGCGAACCATACTGCGTCTAGACTGTAGGCGGTGGGATGTAGCGACCCCCCCGCCCACTATTCGAGTCTAGTGCTCGATCGTGCAATCAGCTGGGCTAATCTCGAGGGACCCAATCGTCGAATTTCTTACGCCATTGGGTCGTCACTCGTTATTAGGGATAGTGGGCTCGCTGATTGTGCATCATCATGTTCACGTTAATAAAATTCTCGCACAGGCATTCTCTACTCTTTCTAGGGCACAAAAAACCATTAAATCCAAGCACACCAAAGTCTTTCGGTGATCGGCAAGTTGTGACGGGAGCCAGTGTATACAAACCTGCACGAAAGCGGCGGAAGCGTGATCGCCGTTTTGCTCAAGGATTGGCTGTAGAGCAACTCGTGTGCTGCATCCGTGACTGAGCAGCCTTATTTAGGACGCACAATCACAACTGCCCGACTGGACAACCGCATCCAGTGGGTACACCACATGCGGTCAAAGCAAAAGAAAAAGAAATCCAATGAACTTTGCCACATGGAATATCCGTACACTTATGGATACAGACACACCACAAAGAACAACGGCAATAGTGGCACGTGAACTCAGGAGATATAACATCGATATCGCTGCTCTCAGTGAAACTAGAAGAGCAGGGGAAGGTCAACTTAAAAACACGGAGGAGGCTAAACAATTTTTCTGGAAAGGAAAAGAAGAAGATAAACCACATGTTTGGCTATAAAAAATAAGATTGTGGACCACCTAACCGAATTTCTATCCCGAATAAGCGAAAGATTGATGATATTGCGCCTAAACCTTAGCAACAACCAACACGGTACTATAATCAGCTTCTACGCTCCAACTCTTGCAGCTGATGAAAACCAAAAAGATGAATTTTATTCTTAACTTAGTGAAGCCATAACATGTGTACCTAAATCTCGAAATATAACATCATAATATCAAATACAATTTTCCGACACAAAGACAAATTCAAGACCTCCTGGCAACACCCGAGGTCAAAACACTGGTATCTGATTGATTACATGATTGTACGTTTCAGGGATCAAAAAGACGTAAACATTAAAAGAGCAATAACGGGTTCAGACGACTGATGGACCGACCATCGCCTGATACGAGCCAAAATGAACTTGCACATTTCACCAAGAAGTAGCCGTCAAAAAAAGCAATTGAAAAGAAGATTCAATGTAGAACGCCTTAAAGATGATCAAACCAGAACAAAATTCCAAGTCTTTCTGAATCAAAAGCTGGGTCCTTTAGAATACCCAGAGAATATTGACGATCACTGGAGAATGTTGAAGACAACAATAACATCTGCTTCCGAAGAAACGGTTGGATACACACAAAGAAAACATCAAGACTGATTTGATAAGCACGACAAAGAAATTCAAGACCTCATGGAGAGGAAGATAAAAGCCCATAATACTTGGAAAAACCACCCTAACTCTAACGAAAGTACAAAGGCAAACACGTAGATTAAAAAACCAATGGGGGATAACAAAATCACATGAAATGCAACATCTAGCTGAGTCCAACAACACCAGAGCCTTCTTTCAAGCTACTAAGATGATATATGGTCCCCCTACACAAGGTATCAATCCCCTACGATTCAAAGGTGGAACAAGGCTGCTTAAAGACAGATCTTCTATCAACTAACGATGGAAAGAACACTTCCAAGAACTATTCAACAGAGAGTCTCAGGTCGATAATGAAATCCTTGATAAAATTTCGGAGGAAACTGCACAACAACACCTAAATGAGATTCTCAGATTAGAGAAGGTCGAAAAAGCAATCACAAAGCTAAAGAATAACAAGTCAGCAGGCACAGATGGTCTCGCTGCTGAACTCCATAAACAAGGGGGTCCCGCTCTTAATTACCAAATGCACACTCTAATAAGTAAAATATTGACCACTGAGACCATTCCTGCCGACCTCAAAGACGCCTCTATAGTTACCATTTTCAAAAAAGGTGACAAGGCCCAATGTGGAAACTACAGAGGTATATCTCTACTTTCTGTTGTTGGAAAGATACTTGCACGGATACTATCAAACCGATTAATTCAGATAGCTGAACAAAATCTGCCAAAGACACAGTATGGATTTGGAAAAATATATTTAAATTCTTAGACTACTATACGACAATATGAATGCAACAGTCCTGCAACGATGGACCAGGAGAGTCATTCCAGATTACGACAGGCGTTAAACTAGGGTGTATTGCGCCCACCCTATTCTCTATATTCTTAGGTGCTATGCTTCACCTTATTAAAGAACATCTACCGCCGGGAGTGGAAATTCTATATAGATTTGACGGTGGCCTACTTAACAGCAGAAGGTCTACAGCTGGTAATCAACGCATTTAACCAAGCCTACAAAAGCATTGGTCTAGAGGTCAATCTTGCCGAAACGCAAATTCTTCACCAACCAGAACCAGGTACGAATCCCCAAGCTCCAAACATTTCCATAAATGGCCATCCTCTGCAGAACGTGGAACATTACCCATACCTTGGGAGCCACCTACCATCAAATGCAATTATTGACGAAGAAATACAGCATAACCTAAAATGTGCGAGCTCAGCGTTCGAACGGCTTTCGGATAGAGTCTTCAACAATCACGACGTTAATGCAGAGACCAAGCTTCGTGTCTACAACACAGTTATAATACCAACTCTAAAATACGGATGCCAGGATTGTAGAAGGGTGTGCGGCTCGAGAATTAACTTACATAGCTATCAAAAAACGCACAACAGATAGTGACGATACAGAATAGAGAAAGATCATACTCGGTATCGAGTGATTGCCTATGATGACTATAACTTTTCTAAAGGTTATTACTAAAGCAATATATAAGATTAAAAAGGTAAATTATTTGATATAATTTGTCCATGCAAGCAAAGTAATGCTGAAAGTAAGCGCTTTTTGTCACTTAGAAAAAAAGACCCTAATTTCTTCTCAATTATAATACACCAGAATAATAAAATACAAAATTGCCACATTTTCTTCCCCAATCTTTGGTATCCAATTAACCCTAATTTTAAAACTAAATCATTTTTAAACTTATACTAAGAAAAAACGGAACTTACTGGATTAATACAAAGGAAACATGTAAGGTGAAGCTTTTACCATATTCAAAAATTTTGCAGGAGGTTCTGTTATCACAAATATTTGTTTAAAACATTAAACAAGATAAATTATATTAAAAAGTATGTATCAAAAAATATGGTTAACTATTTATCTGTAAAATATGCTGTTCTGCATTATCTAAAGAAAAAAATTGACTACAGCTACAATGCAACGACGACGACACAACCACAGTCTAACTGCACCCTTATATATTGTAAATATATATTCACAGGAATGACCAGTCAAAATTATATATTTTTAAATATTTTTCTATTTTACTTACATAGCCAATCAGGTAACATTGTCAGCAAACCAAAACTTTGCCAGTCAAATTTTTTCTTTCAAAAAATAAAAAAATAAATTTGAATGGAATCTATATATGGAAATAAAGTTGATGGCTGTAATATTTTTGTTTATTTCTTAATCCTAAAACTTCTTTGTAATAAGTAAATTTTATTAACAGAAACATCTGCTACAACCACATCAGGAACTACCGCTAATATAACATCAGAAACAACTCCAATTACCACATCAGGAACAACGGCTACAACCACATCAGGAACTACCGCTAATATAACATCAGGAACAACTGCAACTACCACATCAGGAACAACGGCTACAACCACATCAGGAACAACCGCTAATATAACATCAGGAACAACTGCAACTACTACATCAGGAACAACGGCTACAACCACATCAGGAACAACCGCTAATATAACATCAGGAACAACTGCAACTACCACATCAGGAACAACGGCTACAACCACATCAGGAACTACCGCTAATATAACATCAGGAACAACGGCTACAACCACATCAGGAACTACCGCTAATATAACATCAGGAACAACTGCAACTACCACATCAGGAACAACGGCTACAACCACATCAGGAACTACCGCTAATATAACATCAGAGACAACTCCAATTACCACATCAGGAACAACGGCTACAACCACATCAGGAACTACCGCTAATATAACATCAGGAACAACTGCAACTACCACATCAGGAACAACGGCTACAACCACATCAGGAACTACCGCTAATATAACATCAGGAACAACTGCAACTACCACATCAAGAACAACGGCTACAACCACATCAGGAACTACCGCTAATATAACATCAGGAACAACTGCAACTACCACATCAGGAACAACGGCTACAACCATATCAGGAACTACCGCTTATATAACATCACGAACAACTGCGACAACTACATCAGGAACTACCGCTAATATAACATCAGGAACGACGGCAACTACCACGTCAGGAACAACGGCTACAACCACATCGGGAACTACCGCTAATATAACATCAGGAACAACTGCGACAACCACATCAGGAACAACGGCTACAACCACATCAGGAACTACCGCTAATATAACATCAGAGACAACTCCAATTACCACATCAGGAACAACGGCTACAACCACATCAGGAACTACCGCTAATATAACATCAGGAACAACTGCAACTACAACATCAGGAACAACGGCTACAACCACATCAGGAATCACCGCTTATATAACATCAGGAACAACTGCGACAACCACATCAGGAACTACCGCTAATATAACATCAGGAACAACGGCATCTACCACATCAGGAACAACGGCTACAACCACATCAGGAACTACTGCTAATATAACATCAGGAACAACTGCAACTACCACATCAGGAACAATGGCTACAACCACATCAGGAACCACCGCTTATATAACACCAGGAACAACTGCGACAACCACATCAGGAACTACCGCTAATATAACATCAGGAACAACGGCATCTACCACATCAGGAACAACGGCTACAACCACATCAGGAACTACCGCTAATATAACATCAGGAACAACTGCAACTACCACATCAGGAACAACGGCTACAACCACATCAGGAACTACCGCTAATATAACATCAGGAACAACGGCATCTACCACATCAGGAACAACGGCTACAACCACATCAGGAACTACCGCTAATATAACATCAGGAACAACTGCAACTACCACATCAGGAACAACGGCTACAACCACATCAGGAACCACCGCTTATATAACATCAGGAACAACTGCGACAACCACATCAGGAACTACCGCTAATATAACATCAGGAACAACTGCAACTACCACATCAGGAACAACGGCTACAACCACATCAGGAACTACCGCTAATATAACATCAAGATCAACTGCGACTACCACATCAGGAACTACCGCTACAACCACATCAAGAACTACCGCTAATATAACATCAGGAACAACTGCAACTACCACATCAAGAGCAACGGCTACAACCACATCAGGAACTACTGCTAATATAACATCAGGAACAACTGCAAATACCACATCAGGAACAACGGCTACAACCACATCAGGAACTACCGCTAATATAACATCAGGAACAACTGCAACTACCACATCAGGAACAACGGCTACAATCACATCAGGAACTACCGCTTATATAACATCAGGAACAACTGCAACTACCACATCAAGAACAACGGCTACAACCACATCAGGAACTACCGCTAATATAACATCAGGAACAACTGCAACTACCACATCAGGAACAACGGCTACAACCACATCAGGAACTACCGCTAATATAACATCAGGAACAACTGCAACTACCACATCAGGAACAACGGCTACAAGAACATCAGGAACTACCGCCAATTTAACATCAGGAACAACTGCAACTACCACATCAGGAACAACGGCTACAACCACATCAGGAACTACCGCTAATATAACATCAGGAACAACTGCGACAACCACATCAGGAAGTACCGCTAATATAACATCAGGAACGACGGCAACTACCACGTCAGGAACAACGGCTACAACCACATCAGGAACTACCGCTAATATAACATCAGGAACAACTGCGACAACCACATCAGGAACAACCGCTAATATAACATCAGGAACAACTGCAACTAACACATCAGGAACAACGGCTACAATCACATCAGGAACTACCGCTAATATAACATCAGGAACAACTGCAACTACCACATCAGGAACAACGGCTACAATCACATCAGGAACTACCGCTAATATAACATCAGGAACAACTGCAACTACCACATCAAGAACAACGGCTACAACCACATCAGGAACTACCGCTAATATAACATCAGGAACAACTGCAACTACCACATCAGGAACAACGGCTACAATCACATCAGGAACTACCGCTAATATAACATCAGGAACAACTGCAACTACCACATCAAGAACAACGGCTACAACCACTTCAGGAACTACCGCTAATATAACATCAGGAACAACTGCAACTACCACATCAGGAACAACGGCTACAACCACATCAGGAACTACCGCTAATATAACATCAGGAACAACTGCAACTACCACATCAGAAACAACGGCTAGAACCACATTAGGAACTACCGCTAATATAACATCAGGAACAACTGCAACTACCACATCAGGAACAACGGCTACAACCACATCGGGAATTACCGCTAATATAACATCAGGAACAACTGCAACTACCACATCAGAAACAACGGCTACAACCACATCAGGAACTACCGCTAATTTAACATCAGGAACAACTGCAACTACCACATCAGGAACAACGGCTACAACCACATCAGGAACTACCGCTAAAATAACATCAGGAACAGCTGCGACAACCACATCAGGAACAACGGCTACAACCACATCAGGAACTACCGCTAAAATAACATCAGGAACAGCTGCGACAACCACATCAGGAACAACGGCTACAACCATATCAGGAACTACCGCTAATTTAACATCAGAAACAACTCCAATTACCACATCAGGAACAACGGCTACAACCACATCAGGAACTACCGCTAATATAACATCAGGAACAACTGCAACTACCACATCAGGAACAACGGCTACAACCACATCAGGAACTACCGCTAATATAACATCAGGAACAACTGCAACTACCACATCAGGAACAACGGCTACAACCACATCAGGAACTACCGCTAATATAACATCAGGAACAACTGCAACTACCACATCAGGAACAACGGCTACAACCACATCAGGAACCACCGCTCATATAACATCAGGAACAACTGCGACAACCACATCGGGAACTACCGCTAATATAACATCAGGAACAACTGCAACTACCACATCAGGAACAACGGCTACAACGACATCAGGAACTACTGCTAATATAACATCAGGAACAACTGCAACTACCACATCAGGAACAACGGCTACAACCACATCAGGAACTACCGCTAATATAACATCAGGAACAACTGCAACTACCACATCAGGAACAACGGCTACAACCACATCGGGAACTACCGCTAATATAACATCAGGAACAACTGCAACTACCACATCAGGAACAACGGCTACAACCACGTCAGGAACCACCGCTTATATAACATCAGGAACAACTGCGACAACCACATCGGGAACTACCGCTAATATAACATCAGGAACAACTGCAACTACCACATCAGGAACAACGGCTACAATCACATCAGGAACTACCGCTAATATAACATCAGGAACAACTGCAACTACCACATCAAGAACAACGGCTACAACCACATCAGGAACTACCGCTAATATAACATCAGGAACAACTGCAACTACCACATCAGGAACAACGGCTACAACCACATCGAGAACTACCGCTAATATAACATCAGGAACAACTGCAACTACCACATCAGGAACAACGGCTACAACCACATCAGGAACTACCGCTAATATAACATCAGAGACAACTCCAATTACCACATCAGGAACAACGGCTACAACCACATCAGGAACTACCGCTAATAAAACATCAGGAACAACTGCAACTACCACATCAGGAACAACGGCTACAACCACATCAGGAACTACCGCTAATATAACATCAGGAACAACTGCAACTACCACATCAAGAACAACGGCTACAACCACATCAGGAACTACCGCTAATATAACATCAGGAACAACTGCAACTACCACATCAGGAACAACGGCTACAACCACATCAGGAACAACCGCTAATATAACATCAGGAACAACTCCAACTACCACATCAGGAACAACGGCTACAACCACATCAGGAACTACCGCTAATATAACATTAGGAACAACGGCTACAACCACATCAGGAACTACCGCTAATATAACATCAGGAACAACTGCAACTACCACATCAGGAACAACGGCTACAACCACATCAGGAACTACCGCTAATATAACATCAGGAACAACGGCTACAACCACATCAGGAACTACCGCTAATATAACATCAGGAACAACTGCAACTACCACATCAGGAACAACGGCTACAACCACATCAGGAACTACCGCTAATATAACATCAGGAACAACTGCAACTACCACATCAGGAACAACGGCTACAACCACATCGGGAACTACCGCTAATATAACATCAGGAACAACTGCAACTACCACATCAGGAACAACGGCTACAATCACATCAGGAACTACCGCTAATATAACATCAGGAACAACTGCAACTACCACATCAAGAACAACGGCTACAACCACATCAGGAACTACCGCTAATATAACATCAGGAACAACTGCAACTACCACATCAGGAACAACGGCTACAACCACATCAGGAACAACCGCTAATATAACATCAGGAACAACTGCAACTACCACATCAGGAACAACGGCTACAACCACATCAGGAACTACCGCTAATATAACATCAGGAACAACGGCTACAACCACATCAGGAACTACCGCTAATATAACATCAGGAACAACTGCAACTACCACATCAGGAACAACGGCTACAACCACATCGGGAACTACCGCTAATATAACATCAGGAACAACTGCAACTACCACATCAGGAACAACGGCTACAATCACATCAGGAACTACCGCTAATATAACATCAGGAACAACTGCAACTACCACATCAAGAACAACGGCTACAACCACATCAGGAACTACCGCTAATATAACATCAGGAACAACTGCAACTACCACATCAGGAACAACGGCTACAACCACATCGGGAACTACCGCTAATATAACATCAGGAACAACTGCAACTACCACATCAGGAACAACGGCTACAGCCACATCAGGAACTACCGCTAATATAACATCAGGAACAACTGCAACTACCACATCAGGAACAACGGCTACAACCACATCAGGAACTACCGCTAATATAACATCAGGAACAACTGCAACTACCACATCAGGAACAACGGCTACAACCACATCAGGAACTACCGCTAATATAACATCAGGAACAACTGCGACAACCACATCAGGAACAACGGCTACAACCATATCAGGAACTACCGCTTATATAACATCACGAACAACTGCGACAACTACATCAGGAACTACCGCTAATATAACATCAGGAACGACGGCAACTACCACGTCAGGAACAACGGCTACAACCACATCGGGAACTACCGCTAATATAACATCAGGAACAACTGCGACAACCACATCAGGAACAACGGCTACAACCACATCAGGAACTACCGCTAATATAACATCAGAGACAACTCCAATTACCACATCAGGAACAACGGCTACAACCACATCAGGAACTACCGCTAATATAACATCAGGAACAACTGCAACTACAACATCAGGAACAACGGCTACAACCACATCAGGAACCACCGCTTATATAACATCAGGAACAACTGCGACAACCACATCAGGAACTACCGCTAATATAACATCAGGAACAACGGCATCTACCACATCAGGAACAACGGCTACAACCACATCAGGAACTACTGCTAATATAACATCAGGAACAACTGCAACTACCACATCAGGAACAACGGCTACAACCACATCAGGAACCACCGCTTATATAACACCAGGAACAACTGCGACAACCACATCAGGAACTACCGCTAATATAACATCAGGAACAACGGCATCTACCACATCAGGAACAACGGCTACAACCACATCAGGAACTACCGCTAATATAACATCAGGAACAACTGCAACTACCACATCAGGAACAACGGCTACAACCACATCAGGAACCACCGCTTATATAACATCAGGAACAACTGTGACAACCACATCAGGAACTACCGCTAATATAACATCAGGAACAACGGCATCTACCACATCAGGAACAACGGCTACAACCACATCAGGAACTACCGCTAATATAACATCAGGAACAACTGCAACTACCACATCAGGAACAACGGCTACAACCACATCAGGAACCACCGCTTATATAACATCAGGAACAACTGCGTCAACCACATCAGGAACTACCGCTAATATAACATCAGGAACAACTGCAACTACCACATCAGGAACAACGGCTACAACCACATCAGGAAATACCGCTAATATAACATCAAGATCAACTGCGACTACCACATCAGGAACTACCGTTACAACCACATCAAGAACTACCGCTAATATAACATCAGGAACAACTGCAACTACCACATCAAGAGCAACGGCTACAACCACATCAGGAACTACCGCTAATATAACATCAGGAACAACTGCAAATACCACATCAGGAACAACGGCTACAACCACATCAGGAACTACCGCTAATATAACATCAGGAACAACTGCAACTACCACATCAGGAACAACGGCTACAACCACATCAGGAACTACCGCTAATATAACATCAGGAACAACTGCAACTACCACATCAGGAACAACGGCTACAATCACATCAGGAACTACCGCTTATATAACATCAGGAACAACTGCAACTACCACATCAAGAACAACGGCTACAACCACATCAGGAACTACCGCTAATATAACATCAGGAACAACTGCAACTACCACATCAGGAACAACGGCTACAACCACATCAGGAACTACCGCTAATATAACATCAGGAACAACTGCAACTACCACATCAGGAACAACGGCTACAAGAACATCAGGAACTACCGCCAATATAACATCAGGAACAACTGCAACTACCACATCAGGAACAACGGCTACAACCACATCAGGAACTACCGCTAATATAACATCAGGAACAACTGCGACAACCACATCAGGAACTACCGCTAATATAACATCAGGAACGACGGCAACTACCACGTCAGGAACAACGGCTACAACCACATCAGGAACTACCGCTAATATAACATCAGGAACAACTGCGACAACCACATCAGGAACAACCGCTAATATAACATCAGGAACAACTGCAACTAACACATCAGGAACAACGGCTACAATCACATCAGGAACTACCGCTAATATAACATCAGGAACAACTGCAACTACCACATCAGGAACAACGGCTACAATCACATCAGGAACTACCGCTAATATAACATCAGGAACAACTGCAACTACCACATCAAGAACAACGGCTACAACCACATCAGGAACTACCGCTAATATAACATCAGGAACAACTGCAACTACCACATCAGGAACAACGGCTACAATCACATCAGGAACTACCGCTAATATAACATCAGGAACAACTGCAACTACCACATCAAGAACAACGGCTACAACCACTTCAGGAACTACCGCTAATATAACATCAGGAACAACTGCAACTACCACATCAGGAACAACGGCTACAACCACATCAGGAACTACCGCTAATATAACATCAGGAACAACTGCAACTACCACATCAGAAACAACGGCTAGAACCACATTAGGAACTACCGCTAATATAACATCAGGAACAACTGCAACTACCACATCAGGAACAACGGCTACAACCACATCGGGAATTACCGCTAATATAACATCAGGAACAACTGCAACTACCACATCAGAAACAACGGCTACAATCACATCAGGAACTACCGCTAATATAACATCAGGAACAACTGCAACTACCACATCAAGAACAACGGCTACAACCACATCAGGAACTACCGCTAATATAACATCAGGAACAACTGCAACTACCACATCAGGAACAACGGCTACAACCACATCAGGAACTACCGCTAATTTAACATCAGGAACAACTGCAACTACCACATCAGGAACAACGGCTACAACCACATCAGGAACTACCGCTAAAATAACATCAGGAACAGCTGCGACAACCACATCAGGAACAACGGCTACAACCATATCAGGAACTACCGCTTATATAACATCAGGAACAACTGCGACAACCACATCAGGAACTACCGCTAATATAACATCAGGAACGACGGCAACTACCACGTCAGGAACAACGGCTACAACCACATCGGGAACTACCGCTAATATAACATCAGGAACAACTGCGACAACCACATCAGGAACAACGGCTACAACCACATCAGGAACTACCGCTAATATAACATCAGAAACAACTCCAATTACCACATCAGGAACAACGGCTACAACCACATCAGGAACTACCGCTAATATAACATCAGGAACAACTGCAACTACCACATCAGGAACAACGGCTACAACCACATCAGGAACTACCGCTAATATAACATCAGGAACAACTGCAACTACCACATCAGGAACAACGGCTACAACCACATCGGGAACTACCGCTAATATAACATCAGGAACAACTGCAACTACCACATCAGGAACAACGGCTACAACCACATCAGGAACCACCGCTTATATAACATCAGGAACAACTGCGACAACCACATCGGGAACTACCGCTAATATAACATCAGGAACAACTGCAACTACCACATCAGGAACAACGGCTACAACCACATCAGGAACTACTGCTAATATAACATCAGGAACAACTGCAACTGCCACATCAGGAACAACGGCTACAACCACATCAGGAACTACCGCTAATATAACATCAGGAACAACTGCAACTACCACATCAGGAACAACGGCTACAACCACATCGGGAACTACCGCTAATATAACATCAGGAACAACTGCAACTACCACATCAGGAACAACGGCTACAACCACGTCAGGAACCACCGCTTATATAACATCAGGAACAACTGCGACAACCACATCGGGAACTACCGCTAATATAACATCAGGAACAACTGCAACTACCACATCAGGAACAACGGCTACAATCACATCAGGAACTACCGCTAATATAACATCAGGAACAACTGCAACTACCACATCAAGAACAACGGCTACAACCACATCAGGAACTACCGCTAATATAACATCAGGAACAACTGCAACTACCACATCAGGAACAACGGCTACAACCACATCGAGAACTACCGCTAATATAACATCAGGAACAACTGCAACTACCACATCAGGAACAACGGCTACAACCACATCAGGAACTACCGCTAATATAACATCAGGAACAACTGCGACAACCACATCAAGAACAACCGCTAATATAACATCAGGAACAACTGCAACTACCACATCAGGAACAGCGGCTACAACCACATCAGGAACTACCGCTAATATAACATCAGGAACAACGGCTACAACCACATCAGGAACTACCGCTAATATAACATCAGGAACAACTGCAACTACCACATCAGGAACAACGGCTACAACCACATCAGGAACTACTGCTAATATAACATCAGGAACAACTGCAACTACCACATCAGGAACAACGGCTACAACCACATCAGGAACTACCGCTAATATAACATCAGGAACAACTGCAACTACCACATCAGGAACAACGGCTACAACCACATCGGGAACTACCGCTAATATAACATCAGGAACAACTGCAACTACCACATCAGGAACAACGGCTACAATCACATCAGGAACTACCGCTAATATAACATCAGGAACAACTGCAACCACCACATCAAGAACAACGGCTACAACCACATCAGGAACTACCGCTAACATAACATCAGGAACAACTGCAACTACCACATCAGGAACAACGGCTACAACCACATCAGGAACAACCGCTAATATAACATCAGGAACAACTGCAACTACCACATCAGGAACAACGGCTACAACCACATCAGGAACTACCGCTAATATAACATCAGGAACAACGGCTACAACCACATCAGGAACTACCGCTAATATAACATCAGGAACGACGGCAACTACCACGTCAGGAACAACGGCTACAACCACATCCGGAACTACCGCTAATATAACATCAGGAACAACTGCAACTACCACATCAAGAACAACGGCTACAACCACATCAGGAACTACCGCTAATATAACATCAGGAACAACTGCAACTACCACATCAGGAACAACGGCTACAATCACATCAGGTACTACCGCTAATATAACATCAGGAACAACTGCAACTACCACATCAAGAACAACGGCTACAACCACATCAGGAACTACCGCTAATATAACATCAGGAACAACTGCAACTACCACATCAGGAACAACGGCTACAACCACATCAGGAACTACCGCTAATATAACATCAGGAACAACTGCAACTACCACATCAGGAACAACGGCTACAACCACATCGGGAACTACCGCTAATATAACATCAGGAACAACTGCAACTACCACATCAGGAACAACGGCTACAACCACATCAGGAACTACCGCTAATATAACATCAGGAACAACTGCAACTACCACATCAGGAACAACGGCTACAACCACATCAGGAACTACCGCTAATATAACATCAGGAACAACTGCAACTACCACATCAGGAACAACGGCTACAACCACATCAGGAACTACCGCTAATATAACATCAGGAACAACTGCGACAACCACATCAGGAACAACGGCTACAACCATATCAGGAACTACCGCTTATATAACATCACGAACAACTGCGACAACTACATCAGGAACTACCGCTAATATAACATCAGGAACGACGGCAACTACCACGTCAGGAACAACGGCTACAACCACATCGGGAACTACCGCTAATATAACATCAGGAACAACTGCGACAACCACATCAGGAACAACGGCTACAACCACATCAGGAACTACCGCTAATATAACATCAGAGACAACTCCAATTACCACATCAGGAACAACGGCTACAACCACATCAGGAACTACCGCTAATATAACATCAGGAACAACTGCAACTACCACATCAGGAACAACGGCTACAACCACATCAGGAACCACCGCTTATATAACATCAGGAACAACTGCGACAACCACATCAGGAACTACCGCTAATATAACATCAGGAACAACGGCATCTACCACATCAGGAACAACGGCTACAACCACATCAGGAACTACTGCTAATATAACATCAGGAACAACTGCAACTACCACATCAGGAACAACGGCTACAACCACATCAGGAATCACCGCTAATACAACATCAGGATCAACTGCGACTACCACATCAGGAACTACCGCTAATATAACATCAGGAACGACGGCAACTACCACGTCAGGAACAACGGCTACAACCACATCCGGAACTACCGCTAATATAACATCAGGAACAACTGCGAAAACCACATCAGGAACAACGGCTACAACCATATCAGGAACTACCGCTTATATAACATCAGGAACAACTGCGACAACCACATCAGGAACTACCGCTATTATAACATCAGGAACGACGGCAACTACCACGTCAGGAACAACGGCTACAACCACATCGGGAACTACCGCTAATATAACATCAGGAACAACTGCAACTACCACTTCAGGAACAACGGCTACAACCACATCAGGCACTACCGCTAATATAACATCAGGAACAACTGCAACTACCACATCAGGAACAACGGCTACAACCCCATCAGGAACTACCGCTAATATAACATCAGGAACCACTGCAACTACCACATCAGGAACAACGGCTACAACCACATCAGGAGCTACCACTAATATAACATCAGGAACAACTGAGACAACCACATCAGGAACAACGGCTACAACCACATCAGGAACTACCGCTAATATAACATCAGGAACAACTGCAACTACCACATCAGGAACAACGGCTACAACCACATCAGGAACTACCGCTAATATAACATCAGGAACAACTGCGACAACCACATCAGGAACAACGGCTACAACCATATCAGGACCTACCGCTTATATAACATCACGAACAACTGCGACAACTACATCAGGAACTACCGCTAATATAACATCAGGAACGACGGCAACTACCACGTCAGGAACAACGGCTACAACCACATCGGGAACTACCGCTAATATAACATCAGGAACAACTGCGACAACCACATCAGGAACAACGGCTACAACCACATCAGGAACTACCGCTAATATAACATCAGAGACAACTCCAATTACCACATCAGGAACAACGGCTACAACCACATCAGGAACTACCGCTAATATAACATCAGGAACAACTGCAACTACCACATCAGGAACAACGGCTACAACCACATCAGGAACCACCGCTTATATAACATCAGGAACAACTGCGACAACCACATCAGGAACTACCGCTAATATAACATCAGGAACAACGGCATCTACCACATCAGGAACAACGGCTACAACCACATCAGGAACTACTGCTAATATAACATCAGGAACAACTGCAACTACCACATCAGGAACAACGGCTACAACCACATCAGGAACCACCGCTTATATAACATCAGGAACAACTGCGACAACCACATCAGGAACTACCGCTAATATAACATCAGGAACAACGGCATCTACCACATCAGGAACAACGGCTACAACCACATCAGGAACTACCGCTAATATAACATCAGGAACAACTGCAACTACCACATCAGGAACAAGGGCTACAACCACATCAGGAACCACCGCTTATATAACATCAGGAACAACTGCGACAACCACATCAGGAACTACCGCTAATATAACATCAGGAACAACGGCATCTACCACATCAGGAACAACGGCTACAACCACATCAGGAACTACCGCTAATATAACATCAGGAACAACTGCAACTACCACATCAGGAACAACGGCTACAACCACATCAGGAACCACCGCTTATATAACATCAGGAACAACTGCGACAACCACATCAGGAACTACCGCTAATATAACATCAGGAACAACTGCAACTACCACATCAGGAACAACGGCTACAACCACATCAGGAACTACCGCTAATATAACATCAGGATCAACTGCGACTACCACATCAGGAACTACCGCTACAACCACATCAAGAACTACCGCTAATATAACATCAGGAACAACTGCAACTACCACATCAAGAGCAACGGCTACAACCACATCAGGAACTACCGCTAATATAACATCAGGAACAACTGCAACTACCACATCAGGAACAACGGCTACAACCACATCAGGAACTACCGCTAATATAACATCAGGAACAACTGCAACTACCACATCAGGAACAACGGCTACAACCACATCAGGAACCACCGCTTATATAACATCAGGAACAACTGCGACAACTACATCAGGAACTACCGTTAATATAACATCAGGAACAACTGCGACAACTACATCAGGAACTACCGTTAATATAACATCAGGAACAACGGCAACGACCACATCAGGAAAAACGGCTACAACCACATCAGGAACTACTGCTAATATAACATCAGGAACAACTGCGACAACCACATCAGGAACAACGGCTACAACCACATCAGGAACTACCGCTAATATAACATCAGGAACAACTGCAACTACCACATCAGGAACAACGGCTACAACCACATCAGGAACTACCGCTAATATAACATCAGGAACAACTGCGACAACCACATCAGGAACAACGGCTACAACCACATCAGGAACTACCGCTAATATAACATCAGGAACAACTGCAACTACCACATCAGGAACAACGGCTACAACCACATCAGGAACCACCGCTTATATAACATCAGGAACAACTGCGACAACTACATCAGGAACTACCGTTAATATAACATCAGGAACAACTGCGACAACTACATCAGGAACTACCGTTAATATAACATCAGGAACAACGGCAACGACCACATCAGGAAAAACGGCTACAACCACATCAGGAACTACTGCTAATATAACATCAGGAACAACTGCGACAACCACATCAGGAACAACGGCTACAACCACATCAGGAACTACCGCTAATATAACATCAGAGACAACTCTAATTACCACATCAGGAACAACGGCTACAACCACATCAGGAACTACCGCTAATATAACATCAGGAACAACTGCGACAACCACATCAGGAACAACGGCTACAACCACATCAGGAACTACCGCTAATATAATATCAGAGACAACTCCAATTACCGCATCAGGAACAACGGCTACAACCACATCAGGAACTACCGCTAATATAACATCAGGAACAACTGCGACAACTACATCAGGAACTACCGCTAATATAACATCAGGAACAACGGCAACGACCACATCAGGAACAACGGCTACAACCACATCAGGAACTACTGCTAATATAACATCAGGAACAACTGCGACAACCACATCAGGAACAACGGCTACAACCACATCAGGAACTTCCGCTAATATAACATCAGCAACAACGGCAACTACCACATCAGGAACAACGGCTACTACAACATCGGGAACTATAGCTAATATAACATCAGGAACAACTGCGATAACCACATCAGGAACACCGGCTACTACAACATCGGGAACTATAGCTAATATAACATCAGGAATAACTGCGACAACCACATCAGGAACTACCGCTAATATAACATCAGGAACAACGGCAACTACGACATCAGGAACAACGGCTACTACAACATCGGGAACTATAGCTAATATAACATCAGGAACAACTGAGACAACCACGTCAGGAACTACCGCTAATATAACATCAGGAACAACTGCGACAACCACATCAGGCACTACCGCTTATATAACATCAGGATCAACTGCGACTACCACATCAGGAGCAACGGCTACTACCATATCCGAAACAACTGCGACTACCACCACTTCAGGAACCACAGCCAATACTACGTCAGGTATAGTAGTTGTATAAACTTCTGCTTTTTAAAGGTGCATTTAGACTGTGGTAGTGTCATCGTAGTTGCGTTGCGTGTAATGAATTTTTTCCATAGATAACAATTAATAATTTTAACAATATTGTTTTGTACAAATTTTTTAATATCATTTATTTTCTAAGTGCTTTAAACAAATATTCGTGGTAATAGACCCTCCTGCTAAATTTTGGAATATGTTAAAAGTTTCACCTTACATATTTCTTTGGTATTAACCGAGTAAGTTCGGTTCTTTCCTAATATTAGCCTAAGTTCAAAAATAAAAATAATTTTAATATTGAGGTTGATGGGGTGGATGGGGAAAAAAGGAGAAAAAAGGCGGCAATATTGTGTCTGCATATATAGACAGTCGATAGTGTGGTGGACTTAAGCAATAAATTAACAAGGTATTATAAGTGACATTTAGTTATATTCCTATATATCCGCTAATCAATCATTCAGGTTTATTATAATTGCGAAGAAATTAAGGCTCTTTTTCTAAGTGACGAAAAGAGCTTACAATTAGCATTATTTCGTCGCTTGCATGGACAAATTATATCAAATAATTTACATTTTTAACTCCATATTTTGCTATATATATTGCTTTAGAAAAGTTATAGTACCGTGTTTAATTATCCATAGACTTGGTTTTACTGATAAAAATTAATAAATTGAGTTTTATTTTTTTTATGACTTTTTATTGACAAAATTGTTGACTGACTTGTGTTTAACAAAAAAATAACTTTTTAACGTCAATCTTACAATGGATAACTTGATCTTGAACATACCGTATCAGCTGTTGTTCTAGTCAAAAACACTCCCACATGCACAGAGATAGGTATATATTTTCGGACGCCCATGAAAGAAGTGGCATGAACACACCAACTTTAAGCATGGGAGTTATTTCGTGGAACAACAGACAGTCAATGTTTGCAATAAAATTAAATTAATTGGGTATTAAGTAAGCGCTTTTTGTGACTTATAAAAAGGGCCCTAATTTCTTGGCGATTATAATAAACCAGACTGATTGATTAACGAATTAGAAATATAAATATTACTTATAATACCTGGTTTATGCTTTACATGCGATCAATGTAATTTAATTTAAAGGACATAAACATTAATATTTTTTCAATAATATATATATATCTATTTTTCTGTACCCAATGGCTGTAAAAATGTGTCAAATGTCATTTTAGGAGTTTTTGATAAAAGATTCAAACTCCTCGTAATCGAAAACCTGTAAATTAATATCAAACACCATCAATTTGACTCTACACAAAAAATAGAAAAATGAAATTTAGTCATTGGCCGCTATTTTGGGTTTTGTGCTGAATATCTCAGTACGCTCAACATTTTCCAGATGTCATCCGGTGGATTCATAATTTGGGGAGTCTCAGCTTTCATATGACACCATAAAACCTACTATGGTAAGAAAATCCGGGTTCGATTAAAAATCGCCACTTATCCTCCTGAGTATAATTAGTTCTTTATCTATACATATAATAAATCTCTAAAAAGACTATTTCTATACATTGAATATTTTTTTTTAATTTTTGGACCAAATAAGAGACCAAAAATGCAATTTTTACAATTTTTGTCTTTCTGTATGTCTGTTTGTTCCAGCATCACGCAAAGACCGCCCAGCCGATTTTAATGGGTTTGTCACTATTGCATTCCTTGTGTTCTTGGGCAACATATAGGCGTTTATTTTATCAAAATCGGTTTCCGGAAACAAAACTTATGGCATTTCAAGGAATAAAAACGGGAAAAATGGGTCAAACTGCAGGCAAAACGGCGCGAAGGTGTCTAGTGGGTAATAAAAGTAATACGACCGCCTTATTGATACCTAACAATTTTTGCTATCTTTATACGCAGTGAAAAGAGAGAAGTTTAAGGATAAAAAGTTAACTCTAATTAATTAATTATAGCTGTACCTATGTAATTCATGCAGTATGTGTTGCATTCGAGAGGGAAAATGTTCTTTTAAAAAGTTACTTTTAAAGGGTTTTATAAACAATTTTAGAAAATTACTAGTTTAACGTAAAACAGGGGAGAGGGGTACTATAGCGCCACTGTGTAGGTAGGTACCATTATTAATTAATAACTTCGGTTGGTCAGGAGATGGAAGCATAAGTAAATATACCTTGTTCATTTATTGAAAATATCGACTATCTGCAATTCCTGGAAATAACTCCCATGCGTAAAGTTGGAGTGTTCATGCCATCTCTTTCATACGCGCCCGACAATATCTACTGATCTCCGTGTGAGGGTAAGGCTTTTTGACCACAACCACGGCTGATAATACGGTACTATAACTTTTGTCAGGCCGGAAGTTCGGCGAACCATACTGCGTCTAGACTGTAGGCGGTGGGATGTAGCGACCCCCCCGCCCACTATTCGAGTCTAGTGCTCGATCGTGCAATCAGCTGGGCTAATCTCGAGGGACCCAATCGTCGAATTTCTTACGCCATTGGGTCGTCACTCGTTATTAGGGATAGTGGGCTCGCTGATTGTGCATCATCATGTTCACGTTAATAAAATTCTCGCACAGGCATTCTCTACTCTTTCTAGGGCACAAAAAACCATTAAATCCAAGCACACCAAAGTCTTTCGGTGATCGGCAAGTTGTGACGGGAGCCAGTGTATACAAACCTGCACGAAAGCGGCGGAAGCGTGATCGCCGTTTTGCTCAAGGATTGGCTGTAGAGCAACTCGTGTGCTGCATCCGTGACTGAGCAGCCTTATTTAGGACGCACACTCACAACTGCCCGACTGGACAACCGCATCCAGTGGGTACACCACATGCGGTCAAAGCAAAAGAAAAAGAAATCCAATGAACTTTGCCACATGGAATATCCGTACACTTATGGATACAGACACACCACAAAGAACAACGGCAATAGTGGCACGTGAACTCAGGAGATATAACATCGATATCGCTGCTCTCAGTGAAACTAGAAGAGCAGGGGAAGGTCAACTTAAAAACACGGAGGAGGCTAAACAATTTTTCTGGAAAGGAAAAGAAGAAGATAAACCACATGTTTGGCTATAAAAAATAAGATTGTGGACCACCTAACCGAATTTCTATCCGGAATAAGCGAAAGATTGATGATATTGCGCCTAAACCTTAGCAACAACCAACACGGTACTATAATCAGCTTCTACGCTCCAACTCATGCAGCTGATGAAAACCAAAAAGATGAATTTTATTCTTAACTTAGTGAAGCCATAACATGTGTACCTAAATCTCGAAATATAACATCATAATATCAAATACAATTTTCCGACACAAAGACAAATTCAAGACCTCCTGGCAACACCCGAGGTCAAAACACTGGTATCTGATTGATTACATGATTGTACGTTTCAGGGATCAAAAAGACGTAAACATTAAAAGAGCAATAACGGGTTCAGACGACTGATGGACCGACCATCGCCTGATACGAGCCAAAATGAACTTGCACATTTCACCAAGAAGTAGCCGTCAAAAAAAGCAATTGAAAAGAAGATTCAATGTAGAACGCCTTAAAGATGATCAAACCAGAACAAAATTCCAAGTCTTTCTGAATCAAAAGCTGGGTCCTTTAGAATACCCAGAGAATATTGACGATCACTGGAGAATGTTGAAGACAACAATAACATCTGCTTCCGAAGAAACGGTTGGATACACACAAAGAAAACATCAAGACTGATTTGATAAGCACGACAAAGAAATTCAAGACCTCATGGAGAGGAAGATAAAAGCCCATAATACTTGGAAAAACCACCCTAACTCTAACGAAAGTACAAAGGCAAACACGTAGATTAAAAAACCAATGGGGGATAACAAAATCACATGAAATGCAACATCTAGCTGAGTCCAACAACACCAGAGCCTTCTTTCAAGCTACTAAGATGATATATGGTCCCCCTACACAAGGTATCAATCCCCTACGATTCAAAGGTGGAACAAGGCTGCTTAAAGACAGATCTTCTATCAACTAACGATGGAAAGAACACTTCCAAGAACTATTCAACAGAGAGTCTCAGGTCGATAATGAAATCCTTGATAAAATTTCGGAGGAAACTGCACAACAACACCTAAATGAGATTCTCAGATTAGAGAAGGTCGAAAAAGCAATCACAAAGCTAAAGAATAACAAGTCAGCAGGCACAGATGGTCTCGCTGCTGAACTCCATAAACAAGGGGGTCCCGCTCTTAATTACCAAATGCACACTCTAATAAGTAAAATATTGACCACTGAGACCATTCCTGCCGACCTCAAAGACGCCTCTATAGTTACCATTTTCAAAAAAGGTGACAAGGCCCAATGTGGAAACTACAGAGGTATATCTCTACTTTCTGTTGTTGGAAAGATACTTGCACGGATACTATCAAACCGATTAATTCAGATAGCTGAACAAAATCTGCCAAAGACACAGTATGGATTTGGAAAAATATATTTAAATTCTTAGACTACTATACGACAATATGAATGCAACAGTCCTGCAACGATGGACCAGGAGAGTCATTCCAGATTACGACAGGCGTTAAACTAGGGTGTATTGCGCCCACCCTATTCTCTATATTCTTAGGTGCTATGCTTCACCTTATTAAAGAACATCTACCGCCGGGAGTGGAAATTCTATATAGATTTGACGGTGGCCTACTTAACAGCAGAAGGTTTACAGCTGGTAATCAACGCATTTAACCAAGCCTACAAAAGCATTGGTCTAGAGGTCAATCTTGCCAAAACGCAAATTCTTCACCAACCAGAACCAGGTACGAATCCCCAAGCTCCAAACATTTCCATAAATGGCCATCCTCTGCAGAACGTGGAACATTACCCATACCTTGGGAGCCACCTACCATCAAATGCAATTATTGACGAAGAAATACAGCATAACCTAAAATGTGCGAGCTCAGCGTTCGAACGGCTTTCGGATAGAGTCTTCAACAATCACGACGTTAATGCAGAGACCAAGCTTCGTGTCTACAACACAGTTATAATACCAACTCTAAAATACGGATGCCAGGATTGTAGAAGGGTGTGCGGCTCGAGAATTAACTTACATAGCTATCAAAAAACGCACAACAGATAGTGACGATACAGAATAGAGAAAGATCATACTCGGTATCGAGTGATTGCCTATGATGACTATAACTTTTCTAAAGGTTATTACTAAAGCAATATATAAGATTAAAAAGGTAAATTATTTGATATAATTTGTCCATGCAAGCAAAGTAATGCTGAAAGTAAGCGCTTTTTGTCACTTAGAAAAAAAGACCCTAATTTCTTCTCAATTATAATACACCAGAATAATAAAATACAAAATTGCCACATTTTCTTCCCCAATCTTTGGTATCCAATTAACCCTAATTTTAAAACTAAATCATTTTTAAACTTATACTAAGAAAAAACGGAACTTACTGGATTAATACAAAGGAAACATGTAAGGTGAAGCTTTTACCATATTCAAAAATTTTGCAGGAGGTTCTGTTATCACAAATATTTGTTTAAAACATTAAACAAGATAAATTATATTAAAAAGTATGTATCAAAAAATATGGTTAACTATTTATCTGTAAAATATGCTGTTCTGCATTATCTAAAGAAAAAAATTGACTACAGCTACAATGCAACGACGACGACACAACCACAGTCTAACTGCACCCTTATATATTGTAAATATATATTCACAGGAATGACCAGTCAAAATTATATATTTTTAAATATTTTTCTATTTTACTTACATAGCCAATCAGGTAACATTGTCAGCAAACCAAAACTTTGCCAGTCAAATTTTTTCTTTCAAAAAATAAAAAAATAAATTTGAATGGAATCTATATATGGAAATAAAGTTGATGGCTGTAATATTTTTGTTTATTTCTTAATCCTAAAACTTCTTTGTAATAAGTAAATTTTATTAACAGAAACATCTGCTACAACCACATCAGGAACTACCGCTAATATAACATCAGAAACAACTCCAATTACCACATCAGGAACAACGGCTACAACCACATCAGGAACTACCGCTAATATAACATCAGGAACAACTGCAACTACCACATCAGGAACAACGGCTACAACCACATCAGGAACAACCGCTAATATAACATCAGGAACAACTGCAACTACTACATCAGGAACAACGGCTACAACCACATCAGGAACAACCGCTAATATAACATCAGGAACAACTGCAACTACCACATCAGGAACAACGGCTACAACCACATCAGGAACTACCGCTAATATAACATCAGGAACAACGGCTACAACCACATCAGGAACTACCGCTAATATAACATCAGGAACAACTGCAACTACCACATCAGGAACAACGGCTACAACCACATCAGGAACTACCGCTAATATAACATCAGAGACAACTCCAATTACCACATCAGGAACAACGGCTACAACCACATCAGGAACTACCGCTAATATAACATCAGGAACAACTGCAACTACCACATCAGGAACAACGGCTACAACCACATCAGGAACTACCGCTAATATAACATCAGGAACAACTGCAACTACCACATCAAGAACAACGGCTACAACCACATCAGGAACTACCGCTAATATAACATCAGGAACAACTGCAACTACCACATCAGGAACAACGGCTACAACCACATCAGGAACTACCGCTAATATAACATCAGGAACAACGGCTACAACCACATCAGGAACTACCGCTAATATAACATCAGGAACAACTGCAACTACCACATCAGGAACAACGGCTACAACCACATCAGGAACTACCGCTAATATAACATCAGGAACAACGGCTACAACCACATCAGGAACTACCGCTAATATAACATCAGGAACAACTGCAACTACCACATCAGGAACAACGGCTACAACCACATCAGGAACTACCGCTAATATAACATCAGGAACAACTGCAACTACCACATCAGGAACAACGGCTACAACCACATCGGGAACTACCGCTAATATAACATCAGGAACAACTGCAACTACCACATCAGGAACAACGGCTACAATCACATCAGGAACTACCGCTAATATAACATCAGGAACAACTGCAACTACCACATCAAGAACAACGGCTACAACCACATCAGGAACTACCGCTAATATAACATCAGGAACAACTGCAACTACCACATCAGGAACAACGGCTACAACCACATCAGGAACAACCGCTAATATAACATCAGGAACAACTGCAACTACCACATCAGGAACAACGGCTACAACCACATCAGGAACTACCGCTAATATAACATCAGGAACAACGGCTACAACCACATCAGGAACTACCGCTAATATAACATCAGGAACAACTGCAACTACCACATCAGGAACAACGGCTACAACCACATCAGGAACTACTGCTAATATAACATCAGGAACAACTGCAACTACCACATCAGGAACAACGGCTACAACCACATCAGGAACTACCGCTAATATAACATCAGGAACAACTGCAACTACCACATCAGGAACAACGGCTACAACCACATCGGGAACTACCGCTAATATGACATCAGGAACAACTGCAACTACCACATCAGGAACAACGGCTACAATCACATCAGGAACTACCGCTAATATAACATCAGGAACAACTGCAACTACCACATCAAGAACAACGGCTACAACCACATCAGGAACTACCGCTAATATAACATCAGGAACAACTGCAACTACCACATCAGGAACAACGGCTACAACCACATCGGGAACTACCGCTAATATAACATCAGGAACAACTGCGACAACCACATCAGGAACAACGGCTACAACCATATCAGGAACTACCGCTTATATAACATCACGAACAACTGCGACAACTACATCAGGAACTACCGCTAATATAACATCAGGAACGACGGCAACTACCACGTCAGGAACAACGGCTACAACCACATCGGGAACTACCGCTAATATAACATCAGGAACAACTGCGACAACCACATCAGGAACAACGGCTACAACCACATCAGGAACTACCGCTAATATAACATCAGAGACAACTCCAATTACCACATCAGGAACAACGGCTACAACCACATCAGGAACTACCGCTAATATAACATCAGGAACAACTGCAACTACAACATCAGGAACAACGGCTACAACCACATCAGGAACCACCGCTTATATAACATTAGGAACAACTGCGACAACCACATCAGGAACTACCGCTAATATAACATCAGGAACAACGGCATCTACCACATCAGGAACAACGGCTACAACCACATCAGGAACTACTGCTAATATAACATCAGGAACAACTGCAACTACCACATCAGGAACAACGGCTACAACCACATCAGGAACCACCGCTTATATAACACCAGGAACAACTGCGACAACCACATCAGGAACTACCGCTAATATAACATCAGGAACAACGGCATCTACCACATCAGGAACAACGGCTACAACCACATCAGGAACTACCGCTAATATAACATCAGGAACAACTGCAACTACCACATCAGGAACAACGGCTACAACCACATCAGGAACCACCGCTTATATAACATCAGGAACAACTGCGACAACCACATCAGGAACTACCGCTAATATAACATCAGGAACAACGGCATCTACCACATCAGGAACAACGGCTACAACCACATCAGGAACTACCGCTAATATAACATCAGGAACAACTGCAACTACCACATCAGGAACAACGGCTACAACCACATCAGGAACCACCGCTTATATAACATCAGGAACAACTGCGACAACCACATCAGGAACTACCGCTAATATAACATCAGGAACAACTGCAACTACCACATCAGGAACAACGGCTACAACCACATCAGGAACTACCGCTAATATAACATCAAGATCAACTGCGACTACCACATCAGGAACTACCGCTACAACCACATCAAGAACTACCGCTAATATAACATCAGGAACAACTGCAACTACCACATCAAGAGCAACGGCTACAACCACATCAGGAACTACCGCTAATATAACATCAAGATCAACTGCGACTACCACATCAGGAACTACCGCTACAACCACATCAGGAACTACCGCTAATATAACATCAGGAACGACGGCAACTACCACGTCAGGAACAACGGCTACAACCACATCAGGAACTACCGCTAATATAACATCAGGAACAACTGCGACAACCACATCAGGAACAACCGCTAATATAACATCAGGAACAACTGCAACTAACACATCAGGAACAACGGCTACAATCACATCAGGAACTACCGCTAATATAACATCAGGAACAACTGCAACTACCACATCAGGAACAACGGCTACAATCACATCAGGAACTACCGCTAATATAACATCAGGAACAACTGCAACTACCACATCAAGAACAACGGCTACAACCACATCAGGAACTACCGCTAATATAACATCAGGAACAACTGCAACTACCACATCAGGAACAACGGCTACAATCACATCAGGAACTACCGCTAATATAACATCAGGAACAACTGCAACTACCACATCAAGAACAACGGCTACAACCACTTCAGGAACTACCGCTAATATAACATCAGGAACAACTGCAACTACCACATCAGGAACAACGGCTACAACCACATCAGGAACTACCGCTAATATAACATCAGGAACAACTGCAACTACCACATCAGAAACAACGGCTAGAACCACATTAGGAACTACCGCTAATATAACATCAGGAACAACTGCAACTACCACATCAGGAACAACGGCTACAACCACATCGGGAATTACCGCTAATATAACATCAGGAACAACTGCAACTACCACATCAGAAACAACGGCTACAATCACATCAGGAACTACCGCTAATATAACATCAGGAACAACTGCAACTACCACATCAAGAACAACGGCTACAACCACATCAGGAACTACCGCTAATATAACATTAGGAACAACTGCAACTACCACATCAGGAACAACGGCTACAACCACATCAGGAACTACCGCTAATTTAACATCAGGAACAACTGCAACTACCACATCAGGAACAACGGCTACAACCACATCAGGAACTACCGCTAAAATAACATCAGGAACAGCTGCGACAACCACATCAGGAACAACGGCTACAACCATATCAGGAACTACCGCTTATATAACATCAGGAACAACTGCGACAACCACATCAGGAACTACCGCTAATATAACATCAGGAACGACGGCAACTACCACGTCAGGAACAACGGCTACAACCACATCGGGAACTACCGCTAATATAACATCAGGAACAACTGCGACAACCATATCAGGAACAACGGCTACAACCACATCAGGAACTACCGCTAATATAACATCAGAAACAACTCCAATTACCACATCAGGAACAACGGCTACAACCACATCAGGAACTACCGCTAATATAACATCAGGAACAACTGCAACTACCACATCAGGAACAACGGCTACAACCACATCAGGAACTACCGCTAATATAACATCAGGAACAACTGCAACTACCACATCAGGAACAACGGCTACAACCACATCGGGACCTACCGCTAATATAACATCAGGAACAACTGCAACTACCACATCAGGAACAACGGCTACAACCACATCAGGAACCACCGCTTATATAACATCAGGAACAACTGCGACAACCACATCGGGAACTACCGCTAATATAACATCAGGAACAACTGCAACTACCACATCAGGAACAACGGCTACAACCACATCAGGAACTACTGCTAATATAACATCAGGAACAACTGCAACTACCACATCAGGAACAACGGCTACAACCACATCAGGAACTACCGCTAATATAACATCAGGAACAACTGCAACTACCACATCAGGAACAACGGCTACAACCACATCGGGAACTACCGCTAATATAACATCAGGAACAACTGCAACTACCACATCAGGAACAACGGCTACAACCACGTCAGGAACCACCGCTTATATAACATCAGGAACAACTGCGACAACCACATCGGGAACTACCGCTAATATAACATCAGGAACAACTGCAACTACCACATCAGGAACAACGGCTACAATCACATCAGGAACTACCGCTAATATAACATCAGGAACAACTGCAACTACCACATCAAGAACAACGGCTACAACCACATCAGGAACTACCGCTAATATAACATCAGGAACAACTGCAACTACCACATCAGGAACAACGGCTACAACCACATCGAGAACTACCGCTAATATAACATCAGGAACAACTGCAACTACCACATCAGGAACAACGGCTACAACCACATCAGGAACTACCGCTAATATAACATCAGGAACAACTGCGACAACCACATCAGGAACAACCGCTAATATAACATCAGGAACAACTGCAACTACCACATCAGGAACAGCGGCTACAACCACATCAGGAACTACCGCTAATATAACATCAGGAACAACGGCTACAACCACATCAGGAACTACCGCTAATATAACATCAGGAACAACTGCAACTACCACATCAGGAACAACGGCTACAACCACATCAGGAACTACTGCTAATATAACATCAGGAACAACTGCAACTACCACATCAGGAACAACGGCTACAACCACATCAGGAACTACCGCTAATATAACATCAGGAACAACTGCAACTACCACATCAGGAACAACGGCTACAACCACATCGGGAACTACCGCTAATATAACATCAGGAACAACTGCAACTACCACATCAGGAACAACGGCTACAATCACATCAGGAACTACCGCTAATATAACATCAGGAACAACTGCAACTACCACATCAAGAACAACGGCTACAACCACATCAGGAACTACCGCTAATATAACATCAGGAACAACTGCAACTACCACATCAGGAACAACGGCTACAACCACATCAGGAACAACCGCTAATATAACATCAGGAACAACTGCAACTACCACATCAGGAACAACGGCTACAACCACATCAGGAACTACCGCTAATATAACATCAGGAACAACGGCTACAACCACATCAGGAACTACCGCTAATATAACATCAGGAACGACGGCAACTACCACGTCAGGAACAACGGCTACAACCACATCCGGAACTACCGCTAATATAACATCAGGAACAACTGCAACTACCACATCAAGAACAACGGCTACAACCACATCAGGAACTACCGCTAATATAACATCAGGAACAACTGCAACTACCACATCAGGAACAACGGCTACAACCACATCAGGAACTACCGCTAATATAACATCAGGAACAACTGCAACTACCACATCAGGAACAACGGCTACAACCACATCGGGAACTACCGCTAATATAACATCAGGAACAACTGCAACTACCACATCAGGAACAACGGCTACAACCACATCAGGAACTACCGCTAATATAACATCAGGAACAACTGCAACTACCACATCAGGAACAACGGCTACAACCACATCAGGAACTACCGCTAATATAACATCAGGAACAACTGCAACTACCACATCAGGAACAACGGCTACAACCACATCAGGAACTACCGCTAATATAACATCAGGAACAACTGCGACAACCACATCAGGAACAACGGCTACAACCATATCAGGAACTACCGCTTATATAACATCACGAACAACTGCGACAACTACATCAGGAACTACCGCTAATATAACATCAGGAACGACGGCAACTACCACGTCAGGAACAACGGCTACAACCACATCGGGAACTACCGCTAATATAACATCAGGAACAACTGCGACAACCACATCAGGAACAACGGCTACAACCACATCAGGAACTACCGCTAATATAACATCAGAGACAACTCCAATTACCACATCAGGAACAACGGCTACAACCACATCAGGAACTACCGCTAATATAACATCAGGAACAACTGCAACTACCACATCAGGAACAACGGCTACAACCACATCAGGAACCACCGCTTATATAACATCAGGAACAACTGCGACAACCACATCAGGAACTACCGCTAATATAACATCAGGAACAACGGCATCTACCACATCAGGAACAACGGCTACAACCACATCAGGAACTACTGCTAATATAACATCAGGAACAACTGCAACTACCACATCAGGAACAACGGCTACAACCACATCAGGAATCACCGCTAATACAACATCAGGATCAACTTTGACTACCACATCAGGAACTACCGCTAATATAACATCAGGAACGACGGCAACTACCACGTCAGGAACAACGGCTACAACCACATCCGGAACTACCGCTAATATAACATCAGGAACAACTGCGAAAACCACATCAGGAACAACGGCTACAACCATATCAGGAACTACCGCTTATATAACATCAGGAACAACTGCGACAACCACATCAGGAACTACCGCTATTATAACATCAGGAACGACGGCAACTACCACGTCAGGAACAACGGCTACAACCACATCGGGAACTACCGCTAATATAACATCAGGAACAACTGCAACTACCACTTCAGGAACAACGGCTACAACCACATCAGGCACTACCGCTAATATAACATCAGGAACAACTGCAACTACCACATCAGGAACAACGGCTACAACCACATCAGGAACTACCGCTAATATAACATCAGGAACAACTGCAACTACCACATCAGGAACAACGGCTACAACCACATCGGAAACTACCGCTAATATAACATCAGGAACAACTGCAACTACCACATCAGGAACAACGGCTACAATCACATCAGGAACTACCGCTAATATAACATCAGGAACAACTGCAACTACCACATCAAGAACAACGGCTACAACCACATCAGGAACTACCGCTAATATAACATCAGGATCAACTGCGACTACCACATCAGGAGCAACGGCTACTACCATATCCGAAACAACTGCGACTACCACCACTTCAGGAACCACAGCCAATACTACGTCAGGTATAGTAGTTGTATAAACTTCTGCTTTTTAAAGGTGCATTTAGACTGTGGTAGTGTCATCGTAGTTGCGTTGCGTGTAATGAATTTTTTCCATAGATAACAATTAATAATTTTAACAATATTGTTTTGTACAAATTTTTTAATATCATTTATTTTCTAAGTGCTTTAAACAAATATTCGTGGTAATAGACCCTCCTGCTAAATTTTGGAATATGTTAAAAGTTTCACCTTACATATTTCTTTGGTATTAACCGAGTAAGTTCGGTTCTTTCCTAATATTAGCCTAAGTTCAAAAATAAAAATAATTTTAATATTGAGGTTGATGGGGTGGATGGGGAAAAAAGGAGAAAAAAGGCGGCAATATTGTGTCTGCATATATAGACAGTCGATAGTGTGGTGGACTTAAGCAATAAATTAACAAGGTATTATAAGTGACATTTAGTTATATTCCTATATATCCGCTAATCAATCATTCAGGTTTATTATAATTGCGAAGAAATTAAGGCTCTTTTTCTAAGTGACGAAAAGAGCTTACAATTAGCATTATTTCGTCGCTTGCATGGACAAATTATATCAAATAATTTACATTTTTAACTCCATATTTTGCTATATATATTGCTTTAGAAAAGTTATAGTACCGTGTTTAATTATCCATAGACTTGGTTTTACTGATAAAAATTAATAAATTGAGTTTTATTTTTTTTATGACTTTTTATTGACAAAATTGTTGACTGACTTGTGTTTAACAAAAAAATAACTTTTTAACGTCAATCTTACAATGGATAACTTGATCTTGAACATACCGTATCAGCTGTTGTTCTAGTCAAAAACACTCCCACATGCACAGAGATAGGTATATATTTTCGGACGCCCATGAAAGAAGTGGCATGAACACACCAACTTTAAGCATGGGAGTTATTTCGTGGAACAACAGACAGTCAATGTTTGCAATAAAATTAAATTAATTGGGTATTAAGTAAGCGCTTTTTGTGACTTATAAAAAGGGCCCTAATTTCTTGGCGATTATAATAAACCAGACTGATTGATAAACGAATTAGAAATATAAATATTACTTATAATACCTGGTTTATGCTTTACATGCGATCAATGTAATTTAATTTAAAGGACATAAACATTAATATTTTTTCAATAATATATATATATCTATTTTTCTGTACCCAATGGCTGTAAAAATGTGTCAAATGTCATTTTAGGAGTTTTTGATAAAAGATTCAAACTCCTCGTAATCGAAAACCTGTAAATTAATATCAAACACCATCAATTTGACTCTACACAAAAAATAGAAAAATGAAATTTAGTCATTGGCCGCTATTTTGGGTTTTGTGCTGAATATCTCAGTACGCTCAACATTTTCCAGATGTCATCCGGTGGATTCATAATTTGGGGAGTCTCAGCTTTCATATGACACCATAAAACCTACTATGGTAAGAAAATCCGGGTTCGATTAAAAATCGCCACTTATCCTCCTGAGTATAATTAGTTCTTTATCTATACATATAATAAATCTCTAAAAAGACTATTTCTATACATTGAATATTTTTTTTTAATTTTTGGACCAAATAAGAGACCAAAAATGCAATTTTTACAATTTTTGTCTTTCTGTATGTCTGTTTGTTCCAGCATCACGCAAAGACCGCCCAGCCGATTTTAATGGGTTTGTCACTATTGCATTCCTTGTGTTCTTGGGCAACATATAGGCGTTTATTTTATCAAAATCGGTTTCCGGAAACAAAACTTATGGCATTTCAAGGAATAAAAACGGGAAAAATGGGTAAAACTGCAGGCAAAACGGCGCGAAGGTGTCTAGTGGGTAATAAAAGTAATACGACCGCCTTATTGATACCTAACAATTTTTGCTATCTTTATACGCAGTGAAAAGAGAGAAGTTTAAGGATAAAAAGGTAACTCTAATTAATTAATTATAGCTGTACCTATGTAATTCATGCAGTATGTGTTGCATTCGAGAGGGAAAATGTTCTTTTAAAAAGTTACTTTTAAAGGGTTTTATAAACAATTTTAGAAAATTACTAGTTTAACGTAAAACAGGGGAGAGGGGTACTATAGCGCCACTGTGTAGGTAGGTACCATTATTAATTAATAACTTCGGTTGGTCAGGAGATGGAAGCATAAGTAAATATACCTTGTTTATTTATTGAAAATATCGACTATCTGCAATTCCTGGAAATAACTCCCATGCGTAAAGTTGGAGTGTTCATGCCATCTCTTTCATACGCGCCCGACAATATCTACTGATCTCCGTGTGAGGGTAAGGCTTTTTGACCACAACCACGGCTGATAATACGGTACTATAACTTTTGTCAGGCCGGAAGTTCGGCGAACCATACTGCGTCTAGACTGTAGGCGGTGGGATGTAGCGACCCCCCCGCCCACTATTCGAGTCTAGTGCTCGATCGTGCAATCAGCTGGGCTAATCTCGAGGGACCCAATCGTCGAATTTCTTACGCCATTGGGTCGTCACTCGTTATTAGGGATAGTGGGCTCGCTGATTGTGCATCATCATGTTCACGTTAATAAAATTCTCGCACAGGCATTCTCTACTCTTTCTAGGGCACAAAAAACCATTAAATCCAAGCACACCAAAGTCTTTCGGTGATCGGCAAGTTGTGACGGGAGCCAGTGTATACAAACCTGCACGAAAGCGGCGGAAGCGTGATCGCCGTTTTGCTCAAGGATTGGCTGTAGAGCAACTCGTGTGCTGCATCCGTGACTGAGCAGCCTTATTTAGGACGCACAATCACAACTGCCCGACTGGACAACCGCATCCAGTGGGTACACCACATGCGGTCAAAGCAAAAGAAAAAGAAATCCAATGAACTTTGCCACATGGAATATCCGTACACTTATGGATACAGACACACCACAAAGAACAACGGCAATAGTGGCACGTGAACTCAGGAGATATAACATCGATATCGCTGCTCTCAGTGAAACTAGAAGAGCAGGGGAAGGTCAACTTAAAAACACGGAGGAGGCTAAACAATTTTTCTGGAAAGGAAAAGAAGAAGATAAACCACATGTTTGGCTATAAAAAATAAGATTGTGGACCACCTAACCGAATTTCTATCCCGAATAAGCGAAAGATTGATGATATTGCGCCTAAACCTTAGCAACAACCAACACGGTACTATAATCAGCTTCTACGCTCCAACTCTTGCAGCTGATGAAAACCAAAAAGATGAATTTTATTCTTAACTTAGTGAAGCCATAACATGTGTACCTAAATCTCGAAATATAACATCATAATATCAAATACAATTTTCCGACACAAAGACAAATTCAAGACCTCCTGGCAACACCCGAGGTCAAAACACTGGTATCTGATTGATTACATGATTGTACGTTTCAGGGATCAAAAAGACGTAAACATTAAAAGAGCAATAACGGGTTCAGACGACTGATGGACCGACCATCGCCTGATACGAGCCAAAATGAACTTGCACATTTCACCAAGAAGTAGCCGTCAAAAAAAGCAATTGAAAAGAAGATTCAATGTAGAACGCCTTAAAGATGATCAAACCAGAACAAAATTCCAAGTCTTTCTGAATCAAAAGCTGGGTCCTTTAGAATACCCAGAGAATATTGACGATCACTGGAGAATGTTGAAGACAACAATAACATCTGCTTCCGAAGAAACGGTTGGATACACACAAAGAAAACATCAAGACTGATTTGATAAGCACGACAAAGAAATTCAAGACCTCATGGAGAGGAAGATAAAAGCCCATAATACTTGGAAAAACCACCCTAACTCTAACGAAAGTACAAAGGCAAACACGTAGATTAAAAAACCAATGGGGGATAACAAAATCACATGAAATGCAACATCTAGCTGAGTCCAACAACACCAGAGCCTTCTTTCAAGCTACTAAGATGATATATGGTCCCCCTACACAAGGTATCAATCCCCTACGATTCAAAGGTGGAACAAGGCTGCTTAAAGACAGATCTTCTATCAACTAACGATGGAAAGAACACTTCCAAGAACTATTCAACAGAGAGTCTCAGGTCGATAATGAAATCCTTGATAAAATTTCGGAGGAAACTGCACAACAACACCTAAATGAGATTCTCAGATTAGAGAAGGTCGAAAAAGCAATCACAAAGCTAAAGAATAACAAGTCAGCAGGCACAGATGGTCTCGCTGCTGAACTCCATAAACAAGGGGGTCCCGCTCTTAATTACCAAATGCACACTCTAATAAGTAAAATATTGACCACTGAGACCATTCCTGCCGACCTCAAAGACGCCTCTATAGTTACCATTTTCAAAAAAGGTGACAAGGCCCAATGTGGAAACTACAGAGGTATATCTCTACTTTCTGTTGTTGGAAAGATACTTGCACGGATACTATCAAACCGATTAATTCAGATAGCTGAACAAAATCTGCCAAAGACACAGTATGGATTTGGAAAAATATATTTAAATTCTTAGACTACTATACGGCAATATGAATGCAACAGTCCTGCAACGATGGACCAGGAGAGTCATTCCAGATTACGACAGGCGTTAAACTAGGGTGTATTGCGCCCACCCTATTCTCTATATTCTTAGGTGCTATGCTTCACCTTATTAAAGAACATCTACCGCCGGGAGTGGAAATTCTATATAGATTTGACGGTGGCCTACTTAACAGCAGAAGGTCTACAGCTGGTAATCAACGCATTTAACCAAGCCTACAAAAGCATTGGTCTAGAGGTCAATCTTGCCAAAACGCAAATTCTTCACCAACCAGAACCAGGTACGAATCCCCAAGCTCCAAACATTTCCATAAATGGCCATCCTCTGCAGAACGTGGAACATTACCCATACCTTGGGAGCCACCTACCATCAAATGCAATTATTGACGAAGAAATACAGCATAACCTAAAATGTGCGAGCTCAGCGTTCGAACGGCTTTCGGATAGAGTCTTCAACAATCACGACGTTAATGCAGAGACCAAGCTTCGTGTCTACAACACAGTTATAATACCAACTCTAAAATACGGATGCCAGGATTGTAGAAGGGTGTGCGGCTCGAGAATTAACTTACATAGCTATCAAAAAACGCACAACAGATAGTGACGATACAGAATAGAGAAAGATCATACTCGGTATCGAGTGATTGCCTATGATGACTATAACTTTTCTAAAGGTTATTACTAAAGCAATATATAAGATTAAAAAGGTAAATTATTTGATATAATTTGTCCATGCAAGCAAAGTAATGCTGAAAGTAAGCGCTTTTTGTCACTTAGAAAAAAATACCCTAATTTCTTCTCAATTATAATACACCAGAATAATAAAATACAAAATTGCCACATTTTCTTCCCCAATCTTTGGTATCCAATTAACCCTAATTTTAAAACTAAATCATTTTTAAACTTATACTAAGAAAAAACGGAACTTACTGGATTAATACAAAGGAAACATGTAAGGTGAAGCTTTTACCATATTCAAAAATTTTGCAGGAGGTTCTGTTATCACAAATATTTGTTTAAAACATTAAACAAGATAAATTATATTAAAAAGTATGTATCAAAAAATATGGTTAACTATTTATCTGTAAAATATGCTGTTCTGCATTATCTAAAGAAAAAAATTGACTACAGCTACAATGCAACGACGACGACACAACCACAGTCTAACTGCACCCTTATATATTGTAAATATATATTCACAGGAATGACCAGTCAAAATTATATATTTTTAAATATTTTTCTATTTTACTTACATAGCCAATCAGGTAACATTGTCAGCAAACCAAAACTTTGCCAGTCAAATTTTTTCTTTCAAAAAATAAAAAAATAAATTTGAATGGAATCTATATATGGAAATAAAGTTGATGGCTGTAATATTTTTGTTTATTTCTTAATCCTAAAACTTCTTTGTAATAAGTAAATTTTATTAACAGAAACATCTGCTACAACCACATCAGGAACTACCGCTAATATAACATCAGAAACAACTCCAATTACCACATCAGGAACAACGGCTACAACCACATCAGGAACTACCGCTAATATAACATCAGGAACAACTGCAACTACCACATCAGGAACAACGGCTACAACCACATCAGGAACAACCGCTAATATAACATCAGGAACAACTGCAACTACTACATCAGGAACAACGGCTACAACCACATCAGGAACAACCGCTAATATAACATCAGGAACAACTGCAACTACCACATCAGGAACAACGGCTACAACCACATCAGGAACTACCGCTAATATAACATCAGGAACAACGGCTACAACCACATCAGGAACTACCGCTAATATAACATCAGGAACAACTGCAACTACCACATCAGGAACAACGGCTACAACCACATCAGGAACTACCGCTAATATAACATCAGAGACAACTCCAATTACCACATCAGGAACAACGGCTACAACCACATCAGGAACTACCGCTAATATAACATCAGGAACAACTGCAACTACCACATCAGGAACAACGGCTACAACCACATCAGGAACTACCGCTAATATAACATCAGGAACAACTGCAACTACCACATCAAGAACAACGGCTACAACCACATCAGGAACTACCGCTAATATAACATCAGGAACAACTGCAACTACCACATCAGGAACAACGGCTACAACCACATCAGGAACAACCGCTAATATAACATCAGGAACAACTGCAACTACCACATCAGGAACAACGGCTACAACCACATCAGGAACTACCGCTAATATAACATCAGGAACAACGGCTACAACCACATCAGGAACTACCGCTAATATAACATCAGGAACAACTGCAACTACCACATCAGGAACAACGGCTACAACCACATCAGGAACTACCGCTAATATAACATCAGGAACAACGGCTACAACCACATCAGGAACTACCGCTAATATAACATCAGGAACAACTGCAACTACCACATCAGGAACAACGGCTACAACCACATCAGGAACTACCGCTAATATAACATCAGGAACAACTGCAACTACCACATCAGGAACAACGGCTACAACCACATCGGGAACTACCGCTAATATAACATCAGGAACAACTGCAACTACCACATCAGGAACAACGGCTACAATCACATCAGGAACTACCGCTAATATAACATCAGGAACAACTGCAACTACCACATCAAGAACAACGGCTACAACCACATCAGGAACTACCGCTAATATAACATCAGGAACAACTGCAACTACCACATCAGGAACAACGGCTACAACCACATCAGGAACAACCGCTAATATAACATCAGGAACAACTGCAACTACCACATCAGGAACAACGGCTACAACCACATCAGGAACTACCGCTAATATAACATCAGGAACAACGGCTACAACCACATCAGGAACTACCGCTAATATAACATCAGGAACAACTGCAACTACCACATCAGGAACAACGGCTACAACCACATCAGGAACTACTGCTAATATAACATCAGGAACAACTGCAACTACCACATCAGGAACAACGGCTACAACCACATCAGGAACTACCGCTAATATAACATCAGGAACAACTGCAACTACCACATCAGGAACAACGACTACAACCACATCGGGAACTACCGCTAATATAACATCAGGAACAACTGCAACTACCACATCAGGAACAACGGCTACAATCACATCAGGAACTACCGCTAATATAACATCAGGAACAACTGCAACTACCACATCAAGAACAACGGCTACAACCACATCAGGAACTACCGCTAATATAACATCAGGAACAACTGCAACTACCACATCAGGAACAACGGCTACAACCACATCGGGAACTACCGCTAATATAACATCAGGAACAACTGCAACTACCACATCAGGAACAACGGCTACAGCCACATCAGGAACTACCGCTAATATAACATCAGGAACAACTGCAACTACCACATCAGGAACAACGGCTACAACCACATCAGGAACTACCGCTAATATAACATCAGGAACAACTGCAACTACCACATCAGGAACAACGGCTACAACCACATCAGGAACTACCGCTAATATAACATCAGGAACAACTGCGACAACCACATCAGGAACTACCGCTAATATAACATCAGGAACGACGGCAACTACCACGTCAGGAACAACGGCTACAACCACATCGGGAACTACCGCTAATATAACATCAGGAACAACTGCGACAACCATATCAGGAACAACGGCTACAACCACATCAGGAACTACCGCTAATATAACATCAGAAACAACTCCAATTACCACATCAGGAACAACGGCTACAACCACATCAGGAACTACCGCTAATATAACATCAGGAACAACTGCAACTACCACATCAGGAACAACGGCTACAACCACATCAGGAACTACCGCTAATATAACATCAGGAACAACTGCAACTACCACATCAGGAACAACGGCTACAACCACATCGGGAACTACCGCTAATATAACATCAGGAACAACTGCAACTACCACATCAGGAACAACGGCTACAACCACATCAGGAACCACCGCTTATATAACATCAGGAACAACTGCGACAACCACATCGGGAACTACCGCTAATATAACATCAGGAACAACTGCAACTACCACATCAGGAACAACGGCTACAACCACATCAGGAACTACTGCTAATATAACATCAGGAACAACTACCACATCAGGAACAACGGCTACAACCACATCAGGAACTACCGCTAATATAACATCAGGAACAACTGCAACTACCACATCAGGAACAACGGCTACAACCACATCGGGAACTACCGCTAATATAACATCAGGAACAACTGCAACTACCACATCAGGAACAACGGCTACAACCACGTCAGGAACCACCGCTTATATAACATCAGGAACAACTGCGACAACCACATCGGGAACTACCGCTAATATAACATCAGGAACAACTGCAACTACCACATCAGGAACAACGGCTACAATCACATCAGGAACTACCGCTAATATAACATCAGGAACAACTGCAACTACCACATCAAGAACAACGGCTACAACCACATCAGGAACTACCGCTAATATAACATCAGGAACAACTGCAACTACCACATCAGGAACAACGGCTACAACCACATCGAGAACTACCGCTAATATAACATCAGGAACAACTGCAACTACCACATCAGGAACAACGGCTACAACCACATCAGGAACTACCGCTAATATAACATCAGGAACAACTGCGACAACCACATCAGGAACAACCGCTAATATAACATCAGGAACAACTGCAACTACCACATCAGGAACAGCGGCTACAACCACATCAGGAACTACCGCTAATATAACATCAGGAACAACGGCTACAACCACATCAGGAACTACCGCTAATATAACATCAGGAACAACTGCAACTACCACATCAGGAACAACGGCTACAACCACATCAGGAACTACTGCTAATATAACATCAGGAACAACTGCAACTACCACATCAGGAACAACGGCTACAACCACATCAGGAACTACCGCTAATATAACATCAGGAACAACTGCAACTACCACATCAGGAACAACGGCTACAACCACATCGGGAACTACCGCTAATATAACATCAGGAACAACTGCAACTACCACATCAGGAACAACGGCTACAATCACATCAGGAACTACCGCTAATATAACATCAGGAACAACTGCAACTACCACATCAAGAACAACGGCTACAACCACATCAGGAACTACCGCTAATATAACATCAGGAACAACTGCAACTACCACATCAGGAACAACGGCTACAACCACATCAGGAACAACCGCTAATATAACATCAGGAACAACTGCAACTACCACATCAGGAACAACGGCTACAACCACATCAGGAACTACCGCTAATATAACATCAGGAACAACGGCTACAACCACATCAGGAACTACCGCTAATATAACATCAGGAACGACGGCAACTACCACGTCAGGAACAACGGCTACAACCACATCCGGAACTACCGCTAATATAACATCAGGAACAACTGCAACTACCACATCAAGAACAACGGCTACAACCACATCAGGAACTACCGCTAATATAACATCAGGAACAACTGCAACTACCACATCAGGAACAACGGCTACAATCACATCAGGTACTACCGCTAATATAACATCAGGAACAAGTGCAACTACCACATCAAGAACAACGGCTACAACCACATCAGGAACTACCGCTAATATAACATCAGGAACAACTGCAACTACCACATCAGGAACAACGGCTACAACTACATCAGGAACTACCGCTAATATAACATCAGGAACAACTGCAACTACCACATCAGGAACAACGGCTACAACCACATCGGGAACTACCGCTAATATAACATCAGGAACAACTGCAACTACCACATCAGGAACAACGGCTACAACCACATCAGGAACTACCGCTAATATAACATCAGGAACAACTGCAACTACCACATCAGGAACAACGGCTACAACCACATCAGGAACTACCGCTAATATAACATCAGGAACAACTGCAACTACCACATCAGGAACAACGGCTACAACCACATCAGGAACTACCGCTAATATAACATCAGGAACAACTGCGACAACCACATCAGGAACAACGGCTACAACCATATCAGGAACTACCGCTTATATAACATCACGAACAACTGCGACAACTACATCAGGAACTACCGCTAATATAACATCAGGAACGACGGAAACTACCACGTCAGGAACAACGGCTACAACCACATCGGGAACTACCGCTAATATAACATCAGGAACAACTGCGACAACCACATCAGGAACAACGGCTACAACCACATCAGGAACTACCGCTAATATAACATCAGAGACAACTCCAATTACCACATCAGGAACAACAGCTACAACCACATCAGGAACTACCGCTAATATAACATCAGGAACAACTGCAACTACCACATCAGGAACAACGGCTACAACCACATCAGGAACCACCGCTTATATAACATCAGGAACAACTGCGACAACCACATCAGGAACTACCGCTAATATAACATCAGGAACAACGGCATCTACCACATCAGGAAAAACGGCTACAACCACATCAGGAACTACTGCTAATATAACATCAGGAACAACTGCAACTACCACATCAGGAACAACGGCTACAACCACATCAGGAATCACCGCTAATACAACATCAGGATCAACTTTGACTACCACATCAGGAACTACCGCTAATATAACATCAGGAACGACGGCAACTACCACGTCAGGAACAACGGCTACAACCACATCCGGAACTACCGCTAATATAACATCAGGAACAACTGCGAAAACCACATCAGGAACAACGGCTACAACCATATCAGGAACTACCGCTTATATAACATCAGGAACAACTGCGACAACCACATCAGGAACTACCGCTATTATAACATCAGGAACGACGGCAACTACCACGTCAGGAACAACGGCTACAACCACATCGGGAACTACCGCTAATATAACATCAGGAACAACTGCAACTACCACTTCAGGAACAACGGCTACAACCACATCAGGCACTACCGCTAATATAACATCAGGAACAACTGCAACTACCACATCAGGAACAACGGCTACAACCCCATCAGGAACTACCGCTAATATAACATCAGGAACCACTGCAACTACCACATCAGGAACAACGGCTACAACCACATCAGGAGCTACCGCTAATATAACATCAGGAACAACTGAGACAACCACATCCGGAACAACGGCTACAACCATATCAGGAACTACCGCTTATATAACATCAGGAACAACTGCGACAACCACATCAGAAACTACCGCTAATATAACATCAGGAACGACGGCAACTACCACGTCAGGAACAACGGCTACAACCACATCGGGAACTACCGCTAATATAACATCAGGAACAACTGCGACAACCACATCAGGAACAACGGCTACAACCACATCAGGAACTACCGCTAATATAACATCAGAGACAACTCCAATTACCACATCAGGAACAACGGCTACAACCACATCAGGAACTACCGCTAATATAACATCAGGAACAACTGCAACTACCACATCAGGAACAACGGCTACAACCACATCAGGAACTACCGCTAATATAACATCAGGAACAACTGCAACTACCACATCAGGAACAACGGCTACAACCACATCGGGAACTACCGCTAATATAACATCAGGAACAACTGCAACTACCACATCAGGAACAACGGCTACAACCACGTCAGGAACCACCGCTTATATAATATCAGGAACAACTGCGACAACTACATCGGGAACTACCGCTAATATAACATCAGGAACAACTGCAACTACCACATCAGGAACAACGGCTACAATCACATCAGGAACTACCGCTAATATAACATCAGGAACAACTGCAACTACCACATCAAGAACAACGGCTACAACCACATCAGGAACTACCGCTAATATAACATCAGGAACAACTGCAACTACCACATCAGGAACAACGGCTACAACCACATCGAGAACTACCGCTAATATAACATCAGGAACAACTGCAACTACCACATCAGGAACAACGGCTACAACCACATCAGGAACTACCGCTAATATAACATCAGGAACAACTGCAACTACCACATCAGGAACAACGGCTACAACCACATCGGGAACTACCGCTAATATAACATCAGGAACAACTGCGACAACCACATCAGGAACAACCGCTAATATAACATCAGGAACAACTGCAACTACCACATCAGGAACAGCGGCTACAACCACATCAGGAACTACCGCTAATATAACATCAGGAACAACGGCTACAACCACATCAGGAACTACCGCTAATATAACATCAGGAACAACTGCAACTACCACATCAGGAACAACGGCTACAACCACATCAGGAACTACTGCTAATATAACATCAGGAACAACTGCAACTACCACATCAGGAACAACGGCTACAACCACATCAGGAACTACCGCTAATATAACATCAGGAACAACTGCAACTACCACATCAGGAACAACGGCTACAACCACATCGGGAACTACCGCTAATATAACATCAGGAACAACTGCAACTACCACATCAGGAACAACGGCTACAATCACATCAGGAACTACCGCTAATATAACATCAGGAACAACTGCAACTACCACATCAAGAACAACGGCTACAACCACATCAGGAACTACCGCTAATATAACATCAGGAACAACTGCAACTACCACATCAGGAACAACGGCTACAACCACATCAGGAACAACCGCTAATATAACATCAGGAACAACTGCAACTACCACATCAGGAACAACGGCTACAACCACATCAGGAACTACCGCTAATATAACATCAGGAACAACGGCTACAACCACATCAGGAACTACCGCTAATATAACATCAGGAACAACTGCAACTACCACATCAGGAACAACGGCTACAACCACATCAGGAACTACTGCTAATATAACATCAGGAACAACTGCAACTACCACATCAGGAACAACGGCTACAACCACATCAGGAACTACCGCTAATATAACATCAGGAACAACTGCAACTACCACATCAGGAACAACGGCTACAACCACATCGGGAACTACCGCTAATATAACATCAGGAACAACTGCAACTACCACATCAGGAACAACGGCTACAATCACATCAGGAACTACCGCTAATATAACATCAGGAACAACTGCAACTACCACATCAAGAACAACGGCTACAACCACATCAGGAACTACCGCTAATATAACATCAGGATCAACTGCGACTACCACATCAGGAGCAACGGCTACTACCATATCCGAAACAACTGCGACTACCACCACTTCAGGAACCACAGCCAATACTACGTCAGGTATAGTAGTTGTATAAACTTCTGCTTTTTAAAGGTGCATTTAGACTGTGGTAGTGTCATCGTAGTTGCGTTGCGTGTAATGAATTTTTTCCATAGATAACAATTAATAATTTTAACAATATTGTTTTGTACAAATTTTTTAATATCATTTATTTTCTAAGTGCTTTAAACAAATATTCGTGGTAATAGACCCTCCTGCTAAATTTTGGAATATGTTAAAAGTTTCACCTTACATATTTCTTTGGTATTAACCGAGTAAGTTCGGTTCTTTCCTAATATTAGCCTAAGTTCAAAAATAAAAATAATTTTAATATTGAGGTTGATGGGGTGGATGGGGAAAAAAGGAGAAAAAAGGCGGCAATATTGTGTCTGCATATATAGACAGTCGATAGTGTGGTGGACTTAAGCAATAAATTAACAAGGTATTATAAGTGACATTTAGTTATATTCCTATATATCCGCTAATCAATCATTCAGGTTTATTATAATTGCGAAGAAATTAAGGCTCTTTTTCTAAGTGACGAAAAGAGCTTACAATTAGCATTATTTCGTCGCTTGCATGGACAAATTATATCAAATAATTTACATTTTTAACTCCATATTTTGCTATATATATTGCTTTAGAAAAGTTATAGTACCGTGTTTAATTATCCATAGACTTGGTTTTACTGATAAAAATTAATAAATTGAGTTTTATTTTTTTTATGACTTTTTATTGACAAAATTGTTGACTGACTTGTGTTTAACAAAAAAATAACTTTTTAACGTCAATCTTACAATGGATAACTTGATCTTGAACATACCGTATCAGCTGTTGTTCTAGTCAAAAACACTCCCACATGCACAGAGATAGGTATATATTTTCGGACGCCCATGAAAGAAGTGGCATGAACACACCAACTTTAAGCATGGGAGTTATTTCGTGGAACAACAGACAGTCAATGTTTGCAATAAAATTAAATTAATTGGGTATTAAGTAAGCGCTTTTTGTGACTTATAAAAAGGGCCCTAATTTCTTGGCGATTATAATAAACCAGACTGATTGATAAACGAATTAGAAATATAAATATTACTTATAATACCTGGTTTATGCTTTACATGCGATCAATGTAATTTAATTTAAAGGACATAAACATTAATATTTTTTCAATAATATATATATATCTATTTTTCTGTACCCAATGGCTGTAAAAATGTGTCAAATGTCATTTTAGGAGTTTTTGATAAAAGATTCAAACTCCTCGTAATCGAAAACCTGTAAATTAATATCAAACACCATCAATTTGACTCTACACAAAAAATAGAAAAATGAAATTTAGTCATTGGCCGCTATTTTGGGTTTTGTGCTGAATATCTCAGTACGCTCAACATTTTCCAGATGTCATCCGGTGGATTCATAATTTGGGGAGTCTCAGCTTTCATATGACACCATAAAACCTACTATGGTAAGAAAATCCGGGTTCGATTAAAAATCGCCACTTATCCTCCTGAGTATAATTAGTTCTTTATCTATACATATAATAAATCTCTAAAAAGACTATTTCTATACATTGAATATTTTTTTTTAATTTTTGGACCAAATAAGAGACCAAAAATGCAATTTTTACAATTTTTGTCTTTCTGTATGTCTGTTTGTTCCAGCATCACGCAAAGACCGCCCAGCCGATTTTAATGGGTTTGTCACTATTGCATTCCTTGTGTTCTTGGGCAACATATAGGCGTTTATTTTATCAAAATCGGTTTCCGGAAACAAAACTTATGGCATTTCAAGGAATAAAAACGGGAAAAATGGGTAAAACTGCAGGCAAAACGGCGCGAAGGTGTCTAGTGGGTAATAAAAGTAATACGACCGCCTTATTGATACCTAACAATTTTTGCTATCTTTATACGCAGTGAAAAGAGAGAAGTTTAAGGATAAAAAGTTAACTCTAATTAATTAATTATAGCTGTACCTATGTAATTCATGCAGTATGTGTTGCATTCGAGAGGGAAAATGTTCTTTTAAAAAGTTACTTTTAAAGGGTTTTATAAACAATTTTAGAAAATTACTAGTTTAACGTAAAACAGGGGAGAGGGGTACTATAGCGCCACTGTGTAGGTAGGTACCATTATTAATTAATAACTTCGGTTGGTCAGGAGATGGAAGCATAAGTAAATATACCTTGTTTATTTATTGAAAATATCGACTATCTGCAATTCCTGGAAATAACTCCCATGCGTAAAGTTGGAGTGTTCATGCCATCTCTTTCATACGCGCCCGACAATATCTACTGATCTCCGTGTGAGGGTAAGGCTTTTTGACCACAACAACGGCTGATAATACGGTACTATAACTTTTGTCAGGCCGGAAGTTCGGCGAACCATACTGCGTCTAGACTGTAGGCGGTGGGATGTAGCGACCCCCCCGCCCACTATTCGAGTCTAGTGCTCGATCGTGCAATCAGCTGGGCTAATCTCGAGGGACCCAATCGTCGAATTTCTTACGCCATTGGGTCGTCACTCGTTATTAGGGATAGTGGGCTCGCTGATTGTGCATCATCATGTTCACGTTAATAAAATTCTCGCACAGGCATTCTCTACTCTTTCTAGGGCACAAAAAACCATTAAATCCAAGCACACCAAAGTCTTTCGGTGATCGGCAAGTTGTGACGGGAGCCAGTGTATACAAACCTGCACGAAAGCGGCGGAAGCGTGATCGCCGTTTTGCTCAAGGATTGGCTGTAGAGCAACTCGTGTGCTGCATCCGTGACTGAGCAGCCTTATTTAGGACGCACAATCACAACTGCCCGACTGGACAACCGCATCCAGTGGGTACACCACATGCGGTCAAAGCAAAAGAAAAAGAAATCCAATGAACTTTGCCACATGGAATATCCGTACACTTATGGATACAGACACACCACAAAGAACAACGGCAATAGTGGCACGTGAACTCAGGAGATATAACATCGATATCGCTGCTCTCAGTGAAACTAGAAGAGCAGGGGAAGGTCAACTTAAAAACACGGAGGAGGCTAAACAATTTTTCTGGAAAGGAAAAGAAGAAGATAAACCACATGTTTGGCTATAAAAAATAAGATTGTGGACCACCTAACCGAATTTCTATCCCGAATAAGCGAAAGATTGATGATATTGCGCCTAAACCTTAGCAACAACCAACACGGTACTATAATCAGCTTCTACGCTCCAACTCTTGCAGCTGATGAAAACCAAAAAGATGAATTTTATTCTTAACTTAGTGAAGCCATAACATGTGTACCTAAATCTCGAAATATAACATCATAATATCAAATACAATTTTCCGACACAAAGACAAATTCAAGACCTCCTGGCAACACCCGAGGTCAAAACACTGGTATCTGATTGATTACATGATTGTACGTTTCAGGGATCAAAAAGACGTAAACATTAAAAGAGCAATAACGGGTTCAGACGACTGATGGACCGACCATCGCCTGATACGAGCCAAAATGAACTTGCACATTTCACCAAGAAGTAGCCGTCAAAAAAAGCAATTGAAAAGAAGATTCAATGTAGAACGCCTTAAAGATGATCAAACCAGAACAAAATTCCAAGTCTTTCTGAATCAAAAGCTGGGTCCTTTAGAATACCCAGAGAATATTGACGATCACTGGAGAATGTTGAAGACAACAATAACATCTGCTTCCGAAGAAACGGTTGGATACACACAAAGAAAACATCAAGACTGATTTGATAAGCACGACAAAGAAATTCAAGACCTCATGGAGAGGAAGATAAAAGCCCATAATACTTGGAAAAACCACCCTAACTCTAACGAAAGTACAAAGGCAAACACGTAGATTAAAAAACCAATGGGGGATAACAAAATCACATGAAATGCAACATCTAGCTGAGTCCAACAACACCAGAGCCTTCTTTCAAGCTACTAAGATGATATATGGTCCCCCTACACAAGGTATCAATCCCCTACGATTCAAAGGTGGAACAAGGCTGCTTAAAGACAGATCTTCTATCAACTAACGATGGAAAGAACACTTCCAAGAACTATTCAACAGAGAGTCTCAGGTCGATAATGAAATCCTTGATAAAATTTCGGAGGAAACTGCACAACAACACCTAAATGAGATTCTCAGATTAGAGAAGGTCGAAAAAGCAATCACAAAGCTAAAGAATAACAAGTCAGCAGGCACAGATGGTCTCGCTGCTGAACTCCATAAACAAGGGGGTCCCGCTCTTAATTACCAAATGCACACTCTAATAAGTAAAATATTGACCACTGAGACCATTCCTGCCGACCTCAAAGACGCCTCTATAGTTACCATTTTCAAAAAAGGTGACAAGGCCCAATGTGGAAACTACAGAGGTATATCTCTATTTTCTGTTGTTGGAAAGATACTTGCACGGATACTATCAAACCGATTAATTCAGATAGCTGAACAAAATCTGCCAAAGACACAGTATGGATTTGGAAAAATATATTTAAATTCTTAGACTACTATACGACAATATGAATGCAACAGTCCTGCAACGATGGACCAGGAGAGTCATTCCAGATTACGACAGGCGTTAAACTAGGGTGTATTGCGCCCACCCTATTCTCTATATTCTTAGGTGCTATGCTTCACCTTATTAAAGAACATCTACCGCCGGGAGTGGAAATTCTATATAGATTTGACGGTGGCCTACTTAACAGCAGAAGGTCTACAGCTGGTAATCAACGCATTTAACCAAGCCTACAAAAGCATTGGTCTAGAGGTCAATCTTGCCGAAACGCAAATTCTTCACCAACCAGAACCAGGTACGAATCCCCAAGCTCCAAACATTTCCATAAATGGCCATCCTCTGCAGAACGTGGAACATTACCCATACCTTGGGAGCCACCTACCATCAAATGCAATTATTGACGAAGAAATACAGCATAACCTAAAATGTGCGAGCTCAGCGTTCGAACGGCTTTCGGATAGAGTCTTCAACAATCACGACGTTAATGCAGAGACCAAGCTTCGTGTCTACAACACAGTTATAATACCAACTCTAAAATACGGATGCCAGGATTGTAGAAGGGTGTGCGGCTCGAGAATTAACTTACATAGCTATCAAAAAACGCACAACAGATAGTGACGATACAGAATAGAGAAAGATCATACTCGGTATCGAGTGATTGCCTATGATGACTATAACTTTTCTAAAGGTTATTACTAAAGCAATATATAAGATTAAAAAGGTAAATTATTTGATATAATTTGTCCATGCAAGCAAAGTAATGCTGAAAGTAAGCGCTTTTTGTCACTTAGAAAAAAATACCCTAATTTCTTCTCAATTATAATACACCAGAATAATAAAATACAAAATTGCCACATTTTCTTCCCCAATCTTTGGTATCCAATTAACCCTAATTTTAAAACTAAATCATTTTTAAACTTATACTAAGAAAAAACGGAACTTACTGGATTAATACAAAGGAAACATGTAAGGTGAAGCTTTTACCATATTCAAAAATTTTGCAGGAGGTTCTGTTATCACAAATATTTGTTTAAAACATTAAACAAGATAAATTATATTAAAAAGTATGTATCAAAAAATATGGTTAACTATTTATCTGTAAAATATGCTGTTCTGCATTATCTAAAGAAAAAAATTGACTACAGCTACAATGCAACGACGACGACACAACCACAGTCTAACTGCACCCTTATATATTGTAAATATATATTCACAGGAATGACCAGTCAAAATTATATATTTTTAAATATTTTTCTATTTTACTTACATAGCCAATCAGGTAACATTGTCAGCAAACCAAAACTTTGCCAGTCAAATTTTTTCTTTCAAAAAATAAAAAAATAAATTTGAATGGAATCTATATATGGAAATAAAGTTGATGGCTGTAATATTTTTGTTTATTTCTTAATCCTAAAACTTCTTTGTAATAAGTAAATTTTATTAACAGAAACATCTGCTACAACCACATCAGGAACTACCGCTAATATAACATCAGAAACAACTCCAATTACCACATCAGGAACAACGGCTACAACCACATCAGGAACTACCGCTAATATAACATCAGGAACAACTGCAACTACCACATCAGGAACAACGGCTACAACCACATCAGGAACAACCGCTAATATAACATCAGGAACAACTGCAACTACTACATCAGGAACAACGGCTACAACCACATCAGGAACAACCGCTAATATAACATCAGGAACAACTGCAACTACCACATCAGGAACAACGGCTACAACCACATCAGGAACTACCGCTAATATAACATCAGGAACAACGGCTACAACCACATCAGGAACTACCGCTAATATAACATCAGGAACAACTGCAACTACCACATCAGGAACAACGGCTACAACCACATCAGGAACTACCGCTAATATAACATCAGAGACAACTCCAATTACCACATCAGGAACAACGGCTACAACCACATCAGGAACTACCGCTAATATAACATCAGGAACAACTGCAACTACCACATCAGGAACAACGGCTACAACCACATCAGGAACTACCGCTAATATAACATCAGGAACAACTGCAACTACCACATCAAGAACAACGGCTACAACCACATCAGGAACTACCGCTAATATAACATCAGGAACAACTGCAACTACCACATCAGGAACAACGGCTACAACCACATCAGGAACAACCGCTAATATAACATCAGGAACAACTGCAACTACCACATCAGGAACAACGGCTACAACCACATCAGGAACTACCGCTAATATAACATCAGGAACAACGGCTACAACCACATCAGGAACTACCGCTAATATAACATCAGGAACAACTGCAACTACCACATCAGGAACAACGGCTACAACCACATCAGGAACTACCGCTAATATAACATCAGGAACAACGGCTACAACCACATCAGGAACTACCGCTAATATAACATCAGGAACAACTGCAACTACCACATCAGGAACAACGGCTACAACCACATCAGGAACTACCGCTAATATAACATCAGGAACAACTGCAACTACCACATCAGGAACAACGGCTACAACCACATCGGGAACTACCGCTAATATAACATCAGGAACAACTGCAACTACCACATCAGGAACAACGGCTACAATCACATCAGGAACTACCGCTAATATAACATCAGGAACAACTGCAACTACCACATCAAGAACAACGGCTACAACCACATCAGGAACTACCGCTAATATAACATCAGGAACAACTGCAACTACCACATCAGGAACAACGGCTACAACCACATCAGGAACAACCGCTAATATAACATCAGGAACAACTGCAACTACCACATCAGGAACAACGGCTACAACCACATCAGGAACTACCGCTAATATAACATCAGGAACAACGGCTACAACCACATCAGGAACTACCGCTAATATAACATCAGGAACAACTGCAACTACCACATCAGGAACAACGGCTACAACCACATCAGGAACTACTGCTAATATAACATCAGGAACAACTGCAACTACCACATCAGGAACAACGGCTACAACCACATCAGGAACTACCGCTAATATAACATCAGGAACAACTGCAACTACCACATCAGGAACAACGGCTACAACCACATCGGGAACTACCGCTAATATAACATCAGGAACAACTGCAACTACCACATCAGGAACAACGGCTACAATCACATCAGGAACTACCGCTAATATAACATCAGGAACAACTGCAACTACCACATCAAGAACAACGGCTACAACCACATCAGGAACTACCGCTAATATAACATCAGGAACAACTGCAACTACCACATCAGGAACAACGGCTACAACCACATCGGGAACTACCGCTAATATAACATCAGGAACAACTGCAACTACCACATCAGGAACAACGGCTACAGCCACATCAGGAACTACCGCTAATATAACATCAGGAACAACTGCAACTACCACATCAGGAACAACGGCTACAACCACATCAGGAACTACCGCTAATATAACATCAGGAACAACTGCAACTACCACATCAGGAACAACGGCTACAACCACATCAGGAACTACCGCTAATATAACATCAGGAACAACTGCGACAACCACATCAGGAACAACGGCTACAACCATATCAGGAACTACCGCTTATATAACATCACGAACAACTGCGACAACTACATCAGGAACTACCGCTAATATAACATCAGGAACGACGGCAACTACCACGTCAGGAACAACGGCTACAACCACATCGGGAACTACCGCTAATATAACATCAGGAACAACTGCGACAACCACATCAGGAACAACGGCTACAACCACATCAGGAACTACCGCTAATATAACATCAGAGACAACTCCAATTACCACATCAGGAACAACGGCTACAACCACATCAGGAACTACCGCTAATATAACATCAGGAACAACTGCAACTACAACATCAGGAACAACGGCTACAACCACATCAGGAACCACCGCTTATATAACATCAGGAACAACTGCGACAACCACATCAGGAACTACCGCTAATATAACATCAGGAACAACGGCATCTACCACATCAGGAACAACGGCTACAACCACATCAGGAACTACTGCTAATATAACATCAGGAACAACTGCAACTACCACATCAGGAACAACGGCTACAACCACATCAGGAACCACCGCTTATATAACACCAGGAACAACTGCGACAACCACATCAGGAACTACCGCTAATATAACATCGGGAACAACGGCATCTACCACATCAGGAACAACGGCTACAACCACATCAGGAACTACCGCTAATATAACATCAGGAACAACTGCAACTACCACATCAGGAACAACGGCTACAACCACATCAGGAACCACCGCTTATATAACATCAGGAACAACTGCGACAACCACATCAGGAACTACCGCTAATATAACATCAGGAACAACGGCATCTACCACATCAGGAACAACGGCTACAACCACATCAGGAACTACCGCTAATATAACATCAGGAACAACTGCAACTACCACATCAGGAACAACGGCTACAACCACATCAGAAACCACCGCTTATATAACATCAGGAACAACTGCGACAACCACATCAGGAACTACCGCTAATATAACATCAGGAACAACTGCAACTACCACATCAGGAACAACGGCTACAACCACATCAGGAACTACCGCTAATATAACATCAAGATCAACTGCGACTACCACATCAGGAACTACCGCTACAACCACATCAAGAACTACCGCTAATATAACATCAGGAACAACTGCAACTACCACATCAAGAGCAACGGCTACAACCACATCAGGAACTACCGCTAATATAACATCAGGAACAACTGCAAATACCACATCAGGAACAACGGCTACAACCACATCAGGAACTACCGCTAATATAACATCAGGAACAACTGCAACTACCACATCAGGAACAACGGCTACAACCACATCAGGAACTACCGCTAATATAACATCAGGAACAACTGCAACTACCACATCAGGAACAACGGCTACAATCACATCAGGAACTACCGCTTATATAACATCAGGAACAACTGCAACTACCACATCAAGAACAACGGCTACAACCACATCAGGAACTACTGCTAATATAACATCAGAAACAACTGCAACTACCACATCAGGAACAACGGCTACAACCACATCAGGAACTACCGCTAATATAACATCAGGAACAACTGCAACTACCACATCAGGAACAACGGCTACAAGAACATCAGGAACTACCGCCAATATAACATCAGGAACAACTGCAACTACCACATCAGGAACAACGGCTACAACCACATCAGGAACTACCGCTAATATAACATCAGGAACAACTGCGACAACCACATCAGGAACTACCGCTAATATAACATCAGGAACGACGGCAACTACCACGTCAGGAACAACGGCTACAACCACATCAGGAACTACCGCTAATATAACATCAGGAACAACTGCGACAACCACATCAGGAACAACCGCTAATATAACATCAGGAACAACTGCAACTAACACATCAGGAACAACGGCTACAATCACATCAGGAACTACCGCTAATATAACATCAGGAACAACTGCAACTACCACATCAGGAACAACGGCTACAATCACATCAGGAACTACCGCTAATATAACATCAGGAACAACTGCAACTACCACATCAAGAACAACGGCTACAACCACATCAGGAACTACCGCTAATATAACATCAGTTACAACTGCAACTACCACATCAGGAACAACGGCTACAATCACATCAGGAACTACCGCTAATATAACATCAGGAACAACTGCAACTACCACATCAAGAACAACGGCTACAACCACTTCAGGAACTACCGCTAATATAACATCAGGAACAACTGCAACTACCACATCAGGAACAACGGCTACAACCACATCAGGAACTACCGCTAATATAACATCAGGAACAACTGCAACTACCACATCAGAAACAACGGCTAGAACCACATTAGGAACTACCGCTAATATAACATCAGGAACAACTGCAACTACCACATCAGGAACAACGGCTACAACCACATCGGGAATTACCGCTAATATAACATCAGGAACAACTGCAACTACCACATCAGAAACAACGGCTACAATCACATCAGGAACTACCGCTAATATAACATCAGGAACAACTGCAACTACCACATCAAGAACAACGGCTACAACCACATCAGGAACTACCGCTAATATAACATCAGGAACAACTGCAACTACCACATCAGGAACAACGGCTACAACCACATCAGGAACTACCGCTAATTTAACATCAGGAACAACTGCAACTACCACATCAGGAACAACGGCTACAACCACATCAGGAACTACCGCTAAAATAACATCAGGAACAGCTGCGACAACCACATCAGGAACAACGGCTACAACCATATCAGGAACTACCGCTTATATAACATCAGGAACAACTGCGACAACCACATCAGGAACTACCGCTAATATAACATCAGGAACGACGGCAACTACCACGTCAGGAACAACGGCTACAACCACATCGGGAACTACCGCTAATATAACATCAGGAACAACTGCGACAACCACATCAGGAACAACGGCTACAACCACATCAGGAACTACCGCTAATATAACATCAGAAACAACTCCAATTACCACATCAGGAACAACGGCTACAACCACATCAGGAACTACCGCTAATATAACATCAGGAACAACTGCAACTACCACATCAGGAACAACGGCTACAACCACATCAGGAACTACCGCTAATATAACATCAGGAACAACTGCAACTACCACATCAGGAACAACGGCTACAACCACATCGGGAACTACCGCTAATATAACATCAGGAACAACTGCAACTACCACATCAGGAACAACGGCTACAACCACATCAGGAACCACCGCTTATATAACATCAGGAACAACTGCGACAACCACATCGGGAACTACCGCTAATATAACATCAGGAACAACTGCAACTACCACATCAGGAACAACGGCTACAACCACATCAGGAACTACTGCTAATATAACATCAGGAACAACTGCAACTACCACATCAGGAACAACGGCTACAACCACATCAGGAACTACCGCTAATATAACATCAGGAACAATTGCAACTACCACATCAGGAACAACGGCTACAACCACATCGGGAACTACCGCTAATATAACATCAGGAACAACTGCAACTACCACATCAGGAACAACGGCTACAACCACGTCAGGAACCACCGCTTATATAACATCAGGAACAACTGCGACAACCACATCGGGAACTACCGCTAATATAACATCAGGAACAACTGCAACTACCACATCAGGAACAACGGCTACAATCACATCAGGAACTACCGCTAATATAACATCAGGAACAACTGCAACTACCACATCAAGAACAACGGCTACAACCACATCAGGAACTACCGCTAATATAACATCAGGAACAACTGCAACTACCACATCAGGAACAACGGCTACAACCACATCGAGAACTACCGCTAATATAACATCAGGAACAACTGCAACTACCACATCAGGAACAACGGCTACAACCACATCAGGAACTACCGCTAATATAACATCAGGAACAACTGCGACAACCACATCAGGAACAACCGCTAATATAACATCAGGAACAACTGCAACTACCACATCAGGAACAGCGGCTACAACCACATCAGGAACTACCGCTAATATAACATCAGGAACAACGGCTACAACCACATCAGGAACTACCGCTAATATAACATCAGGAACAACTGCAACTACCACATCAGGAACAACGGCTACAACCACATCAGGAACTACTGCTAATATAACATCAGGAACAACTGCAACTACCACATCAGGAACAACGGCTACAACCACATCAGGAACTACCGCTAATATAACATCAGGAACAACTGCAACTACCACATCAGGAACAACGGCTACAACCACATCGGGAACTACCGCTAATATAACATCAGGAACAACTGCAACTACCACATCAGGAACAACGGCTACAATCACATCAGGAACTACCGCTAATATAACATCAGGAACAACTGCAACTACCACATCAAGAACAACGGCTACAACCACATCAGGAACTACCGCTAATATAACATCAGGAACAACTGCAACTACCACATCAGGAACAACGGCTACAACCACATCAGGAACAACCGCTAATATAACATCAGGAACAACTGCAACTACCACATCAGGAACAACGGCTACAACCACATCAGGAACTACCGCTAATATAACATCAGGAACAACGGCTACAACCACATCAGGAACTACCGCTAATATAACATCAGGAACGACGGCAACTACCACGTCAGGAACAACGGCTACAACCACATCCGGAACTACCGCTAATATAACATCAGGAACAACTGCAACTACCACATCAAGAACAACGGCTACAACCACATCAGGAACTACCGCTAATATAACATCAGGAACAACTGCATCTACCACATCAGGAACAACGGCTACAATCACATCAGGTACTACCGCTAATATAACATCAGGAACAACTGCAACTACCACATCAAGAACAACGGCTACAACCACATCAGGAACTACCGCTAATATAACATCAGGAACAACTGCAACTACCACATCAGGAACAACGGCTACAACCACATCAGGAACTACCGCTAATATAACATCAGGAACAACTGCAACTACCACATCAGGAACAACGGCTACAACCACATCGGGAACTACCGCTAATATAACATCAGGAACAACTGCAACTACCACATCAGGAACAACGGCTACAACCACATCAGGAACTACCGCTAATATAACATCAGGAACAACTGCAACTACCACATCAGGAACAACGGCTACAACCACATCAGGAACTACCGCTAATATAACATCAGGAACAACTGCAACTACCACATCAGGAACAACGGCTACAACCACATCAGGAACTACCGCTAATATAACATCAGGAACAACTGCGACAACCACATCAGGAACAACGGCTACAACCATATCAGGAACTACCGCTTATATAACATCACGAACAACTGCGACAACTACATCAGGAACTACCGCTAATATAACATCAGGAACGACGGCAACTACCACGTCAGGAACAACGGCTACAACCACATCGGGAACTACCGCTAATATAACATCAGGAACAACTGCGACAACCACATCAGGAACAACGGCTACAACCACATCAGGAACTACCGCTAATATAACATCAGAGACAACTCCAATTACCACATCAGGAACAACGGCTACAACCACATCAGGAACTACCGCTAATATAACATCAGGAACAACTGCAACTACCACATCAGGAACAACGGCTACAACCACATCAGGAACCACCGCTTATATAACATCAGGAACAACTGCGACAACCACATCAGGAACTACCGCTAATATAACATCAGGAACAACGGCATCTACCACATCAGGAACAACGGCTACAACCACATCAGGAACTACTGCTAATATAACATCAGGAACAACTGCAACTACCACATCAGGAACAACGGCTACAACCACATCAGGAATCACCGCTAATACAACATCAGGATCAACTGCGACTACCACATCAGGAACTACCGCTAATATAACATCAGGAACGACGGCAACTACCACGTCAGGAACAACGGCTACAACCACATCCGGAACTACCGCTAATATAACATCAGGAACAACGGCTACAACCATATCAGGAACTACCGCTTATATAACATCAGGAACAACTGCGACAACCACATCAGGAACTACCGCTATTATAACATCAGGAACGACGGCAACTACCACGTCAGGAACAACGGCTACAACCACATCGGGAACTACCGCTAATATAACATCAGGAACAACTGCAACTACCACTTCAGGAACAACGGCTACAACCACATCAGGCACTACCGCTAATATAACATCAGGAACAACTGCAACTACCACATCAGGAACAACGGCTACAACCCCATCAGGAACTACCGCTAATATAACATCAGGAACCACTGCAACTACCACATCAGGAACAACGGCTACAACCACATCAGGAGCTACCGCTAATATAACATCAGGAACAACTGAGACAACCACATCAGGAACAACGGCTACAACCATATCAGGAACTACCGCTTATATAACATCAGGAACAACTGCGACAACCACATCAGAAACTACCGCTAATATAACATCAGGAACGACGGCAACTACCACGTCAGGAACAACGGCTACAACCACATCGGGAACTACCGCTAATATAACATCAGGAACAACTGCGACAACCACATCAGGAACAACGGCTACAACCACATCAGGAACTACCGCTAATATAACATCAGAGACAACTCCAATTACCACATCAGGAACAACGGCTACAACCACATCAGGAACTACCGCTAATATAACATCAGGAACAACTGCAACTACCACATCAGGAACAACGGCTACAACCACATCAGGAACTACCGCTAATATAACATCAGGAACAACTGCAACTACCACATCAGGAACAACGGCTACAACCACATCGGGAACTACCGCTAATATAACATCAGGAACAACTGCAACTACCACATCAGGAACAACGGCTACAATCACATCAGGAACTACCGCTAATATAACATCAGGAACAACTGCAACTACCACATCAAGAACAACGGCTACAACCACATCAGGAACTACCGCTAATATAACATCAGGAACAACTGCAACTACCACATCAAGAACAACGGCTACAACCACATCAGGAACTACCGCTAATATAACATCAGGAACAACTGCAACTACCACATCAGGAACAACGGCTACAACCACATCAGGAACTACCGCTAATATAACATCAGGAACAACTGCAACTACCACATCAGGAACAACGGCTACAATCACATCAGGAACTACCGCTAATATAACATCAGGAACAACTGCAACTACCACATCAAGAACAACGGCTACAACCACATCAGGAACTACCGCTAATATAACATCAGGATCAACTGCGACTACCACATCAGGAGCAACGGCTACTACCATATCCGAAACAACTGCGACTACCACCACTTCAGGAACCACAGCCAATACTACGTCAGGTATAGTAGTTGTATAAACTTCTGCTTTTTAAAGGTGCATTTAGACTGTGGTAGTGTCATCGTAGTTGCGTTGCGTGTAATGAATTTTTTCCATAGATAACAATTAATAATTTTAACAATATTGTTTTGTACAAATTTTTTAATATCATTTATTTTCTAAGTGCTTTAAACAAATATTCGTGGTAATAGACCCTCCTGCTAAATTTTGGAATATGTTAAAAGTTTCACCTTACATATTTCTTTGGTATTAACCGAGTAAGTTCGGTTCTTTCCTAATATTAGCCTAAGTTCAAAAATAAAAATAATTTTAATATTGAGGTTGATGGGGTGGATGGGGAAAAAAGGAGAAAAAAGGCGGCAATATTGTGTCTGCATATATAGACAGTCGATAGTGTGGTGGACTTAAGCAATAAATTAACAAGGTATTATAAGTGACATTTAGTTATATTCCTATATATCCGCTAATCAATCATTCAGGTTTATTATAATTGCGAAGAAATTAAGGCTCTTTTTCTAAGTGACGAAAAGAGCTTACAATTAGCATTATTTCGTCGCTTGCATGGACAAATTATATCAAATAATTTACATTTTTAACTCCATATTTTGCTATATATATTGCTTTAGAAAAGTTATAGTACCGTGTTTAATTATCCATAGACTTGGTTTTACTGATAAAAATTAATAAATTGAGTTTTATTTTTTTTATGACTTTTTATTGACAAAATTGTTGACTGACTTGTGTTTAACAAAAAAATAACTTTTTAACGTCAATCTTACAATGGATAACTTGATCTTGAACATACCGTATCAGCTGTTGTTCTAGTCAAAAACACTCCCACATGCACAGAGATAGGTATATATTTTCGGACGCCCATGAAAGAAGTGGCATGAACACACCAACTTTAAGCATGGGAGTTATTTCGTGGAACAACAGACAGTCAATGTTTGCAATAAAATTAAATTAATTGGGTATTAAGTAAGCGCTTTTTGTGACTTATAAAAAGGGCCCTAATTTCTTGGCGATTATAATAAACCAGACTGATTGATAAACGAATTAGAAATATAAATATTACTTATAATACCTGGTTTATGCTTTACATGCGATCAATGTAATTTAATTTAAAGGACATAAACATTAATATTTTTTCAATAATATATATATATCTATTTTTCTGTACCCAATGGCTGTAAAAATGTGTCAAATGTCATTTTAGGAGTTTTTGATAAAAGATTCAAACTCCTCGTAATCGAAAACCTGTAAATTAATATCAAACACCATCAATTTGACTCTACACAAAAAATAGAAAAATGAAATTTAGTCATTGGCCGCTATTTTGGGTTTTGTGCTGAATATCTCAGTACGCTCAACATTTTCCAGATGTCATCCGGTGGATTCATATATTCTTAGGTGCTATGATTCACCTTATTAAAGAACATCTACCGCCGGGAGTGGAAATTCTATATAGATTTGACGGTGGCCTACTTAACAGCAGAAGGTCTACAGCTGGTAATCAACGCATTTAACCAAGCCTACAAAAGCATTGGTCTAGAGGTCAATCTTGCCAAAACGCAAATTCTTCACCAACCAGAACCAGGTACGAATCCCCAAGCTCCAAACATTTCCATAAATGGCCATCCTCTGCAGAACGTGGAACATTACCCATACCTTGGGAGCCACCTACCATCAAATGCAATTATTGACGAAGAAATACAGCATAACCTAAAATGTGCGAGCTCAGCGTTCGAACGGCTTTCGGATAGAGTCTTCAACAATCACGACGTTAATGCAGAGACCAAGCTTCGTGTCTACAACACAGTTATAATACCAACTCTAAAATACGGATGCCAGGATTGTAGAAGGGTGTGCGGCTCGAGAATTAACTTACATAGCTATCAAAAAACGCACAACAGATAGTGACGATACAGAATAGAGAAAGATCATACTCGGTATCGAGTGATTGCCTATGATGACTATAACTTTTCTAAAGGTTATTACTAAAGCAATATATAAGATTAAAAAGGTAAATTATTTGATATAATTTGTCCATGCAAGCAAAGTAATGCTGAAAGTAAGCGCTTTTTGTCACTTAGAAAAAAAGACCCTAATTTCTTCTCAATTATAATACACCAGAATAATAAAATACAAAATTGCCACATTTTCTTCCCCAATCTTTGGTATCCAATTAACCCTAATTTTAAAACTAAATGATTTTTAAACTTATACTAAGAAAAATCGGAACTTACTGGATTAATACAAAGGAAACATGTAAGGTGAAGCTTTTACCATATTCAAAAATTTTGCAGGAGGTTCTGTTATCACAAATATTTGTTTAAAACATTAAACAAGATAAATTATATTAAAAAGTATGTATCAAAAAATATGGTTAACTATTTATCTGTAAAATATGCTGTTCTGCATTATCTAAAGAAAAAAATTGACTACAGCTACAATGCAACGACGACGACACAACCACACTGCACCCTTATATATTGTAAATATATATTCACAGGAATGACCAGTCAAAATTATATATTTTTAAATATTTTGCTATTTTACTTACATAGCCAATCAGGTAACATTGTCAGCAAACCAAAACTTTGCCAGTCAAATTTTTTCTTTCAAAAAATAAAAAAATAAATTTGAATGGAATCTATATATGGAAATAAAGTTGATGGCTGTAATATTTTTGTTTATTTCTTAATCCTAAAACTTCTTTGTAATAAGTAAATTTTATTAACAGAAACATCTGCTACAACCACATCAGGAACTACCGCTAATATAACATCAGAAACAACTCCAATTACCACATCAGGAACAACGGCTACAACCACATCAGGAACTACCGCTAATATAACATCAGGAACAACTGCAACTACCACATCAGGAACAACGGCTACAACCACATCAGGAACAACCGCTAATATAACATCAGGAACAACTGCAACTACTACATCAGGAACAACGGCTACAACCACATCAGGAACAACCGCTAATATAACATCAGGAACAACTGCAACTACCACATCAGGAACAACGGCTACAACCACATCAGGAACTACCGCTAATATAACATCAGGAACAACGGCTACAACCACATCAGGAACTACCGCTAATATAACATCAGGAACAACTGCAACTACCACATCAGGAACAACGGCTACAACCACATCAGGAACTACCGCTAATATAACATCAGAGACAACTCCAATTACCACATCAGGAACAACGGCTACAACCACATCAGGAACTACCGCTAATATAACATCAGGAACAACTGCAACTACCACATCAGGAACAACGGCTACAACCACATCAGGAACTACCGCTAATATAACATCAGGAACAACTGCAACTACCACATCAGGAACAACGGCTACAACCACATCGGGAACTACCGCTAATATAACATCAGGAACAACTGCAACTACCACATCAGGAACAACGGCTACAATCACATCAGGAACTACCGCTAATATAACATCAGGAACAACTGCAACTACCACATCAAGAACAACGGCTACAACCACATCAGGAACTACCGCTAATATAACATCAGAGACAACTCCAATTACCACATCAGGAACAACGGCTACAACCACATCAGGAACTACCGCTAATATAACATCAGGAACAACTGCAACTACCACATCAGGAACAACGGCTACAACCACATCAGGAACCACCGCTTATATAACATCAGGAACAACTGCGACAACCACATCAGGAACTACCGCTAATATAACATCAGGAACAACGGCATCTACCACATCAGGAACAACGGCTACAACCACATCAGGAACTACTGCTAATATAACATCAGGAACAACTGCAACTACCACATCAGGAACAACGGCTACAACCACATCAGGAACCACCGCTTATATAACATCAGGAACAACTGCGACAACCACATCAGGAACTACCGCTAATATAACATCAGGAACAACGGCATCTACCACATCAGGAACAACGGCTACAACCACATCAGGAACTACCGCTAATATAACATCAGGAACAACTGCAACTACCACATCAGGAACAAGGGCTACAACCACATCAGGAACCACCGCTTATATAACATCAGGAACAACTGCGACAACCACATCAGGAACTACCGCTAATATAACATCAGGAACAACGGCATCTACCACATCAGGAACAACGGCTACAACCACATCAGGAACTACCGCTAATATAACATCAGGAACAACTGCAACTACCACATCAGGAACAACGGCTACAACCACATCAGGAACCACCGCTTATATAACATCAGGAACAACTGCGACAACCACATCAGGAACTACCGCTAATATAACGTCAGGAACAACTGCAACTACCACATCAGGAACAACGGCTACAACCACATCAGGAACTACCGCTAATATAACATCAGGAACAACTGCAACTACCACATCAGGAACAACGGCTACAACCACATCAGGAACTACCGCTAATATAACATCAGGAACAACTGCGACAACCACATCAGGAACAACGGCTACAACCATATCAGGAACTACCGCTTATATAACATCACGAACAACTGCGACAACTACATCAGGAACTACCGCTAATATAACATCAGGAACGACGGCAACTACCACGTCAGGAACAACGGCTACAACCACATCGGGAACTACCGCTAATATAACATCAGGAACAACTGCGACAACCACATCAGGAACAACGGCTACAACCACATCAGGAACTACCGCTAATATAACATCAGGAACAACTGCAACTAACACATCAGGAACAACGGCTACAACCACATCAGGAATCACCGCTAATACAACATCAGGATCAACTGCGACTACCACATCAGGAACTACCGCTAATATAACATCAGGAACGACGGCAACTACCACGTCAGGAACAACGGCTACAACCACATCCGGAACTACCGCTAATATAACATCAGGAACAACTGCGACAACCACATCAGGAACAACGGCTACAACCACATCAGGAACTACCGCTAATATAACATCAGGAACAACTGCAACTAACACATCAGGAACAACGGCTACAACCACATCAGGAATCACCGCTAATACAACATCAGGATCAACTGCGACTACCACATCAGGAACTACCGCTAATATAACATCAGGAACGACGGCAACTACCACGTCAGGAACAACGGCTACAACCACATCGGGAACTACCGCTAATATAACATCAGGAATAACTGCGACAACCACATCAGGAACAACGGCTACAACCACATCAGGAACTACCGCTAATATAACATCAGGAACAACTGCAACTACCACATCAGGAACAACGGCTACAACCACATCAGAAACTACCGCTAATATAACATCAGAGACAACTCCAAAAACCACATCAGGAACAACGGCTACAACCACATCGGGAACTACCGCTAATATAACATCAGGAACAACTGCGACAACCACATCAGGAACAACGGCTACAACCACATCAGAAACTACCGCTAATATAACATCAGAGACAACTCCAAAAACCACATCAGGAACAACGGCTACAACCACATCAGGAACCACCGCTTATATAACATCACGAACAACTGCGACAACTACATCAGGAACTACCGCTAATATAACATCAGGAACGACGGCAACTACCACGTCAGGAACAACGGCTACAACCACATCGGGAACTACCGCTAATATAACATCAGGAACAACTGCGACAACCACATCAGGAACAACGGCTACAACCACATCAGGAACTACCGCTAATATAACATCAGGAACAACTGCAACTACCACATCAGGAACAACGGCTACAACCACATCAGGAACCACCGCTTATATAACATCAGGAACAACTGCGACAACCACATCAGGAACTACCGCTAATATAACATCAGGAAAAACGGCATCTACCACATCAGGAACAACGGCTACAACCACATCAGGAACTACTGCTAATATAACATCAGGAACAACTGCGACAACCACATCAGGAACAACGGCTACAACCACATCAGGAACTACCGCTAATATAACATCAGGAACAACTGCAACTAACACATCAGGAACAACGGCTACAACCACATCAGGAATCACCGCTAATACAACATCAGGATCAACTGCGACTACCACATCAGGAACTACCGCTAATATAACATCAGGAACGACGGCAACTACCACGTCAGGAACAACGGCTACAACCACATCCGGAACTACCGCTAATATAACATCAGGAACAACTGCGAAAACCACATCAGGAACAACGGCTACAACCATATCAGGAACTACCGCTTATAAAACATCAGGAACAACTGCGACAACCACATCAGGAACTACCGCTAATATAACATCAGGAACGACGGCCACTACCACGTCAGGAACAACGGCTACAACCACATCGGGAACTACCGCTAATATAACATCAGGAACAACTGCAACTACCACTTCAGGAACAACGGCTACAACCACATCAGGCACTACCGCTAATATAACATCAGGAACAACTGCAACTACCACATCAGGAACAACGGCTACAACCCCATCAGGAACTACCGCTAATATAACATCAGGAACAACTGCGACAACCACATCAGGAACAACCGCTAATATAACATCAGAAACCACTGCAACTACCACATCAGGAACAACGGCTACAACCACATCAGGAGCTACCGCTAATATAACATCAGGAACAACTGAGACAACCACATCAGGAACAACGGCTACAACCATATCAGGAACTACCGCTTATATAACATCAGGAACAACTGCGACAACCACATCAGAAACTACCGCTAATATAACATCAGGAACGACGGCAACTACCACGTCAGGAACAACGGCTACAACCACTTCGGGAACTACCGCTAATATAACATCAGGAACAACTGCGACAACCACATCAGGAACAACGGCTACAACCACATCAGGAACTACCGCTTATATAACATCAGGAACAACTGCGACAACCACATCAGGAACTACCGCTAATATAACATCAGGAACAACGGCATCTACCACATCAGGAACAACGGCTACAACCACATCAGGAACTACCGCTAATATAACATCAGGAACAACTGCAACTACCACATCAGGAACAACGGCTACAACCACATCAGGAACCACCGCTTATATAACATCAGGAACAACTGCGACAACCACATCAGGAACTACCGCTAATATAACGTCAGGAACAACTGCAACTACCACATCAGGAACAACGGCTACAACCACATCAGGAACTACCGCTAATATAACATCAGGATCAACTGCGACTACCACATCAGGAACTACCGCTACAACCACATCAAGAACTACCGCTAATATAACATCAGGAACAACTGCAACTACCACATCAAGAGCAACGGCTACAACCACATCAGGAACTACCGCTAATATAACATCAGGAACAACTGCAACTACCACATCAGGAAAAACGGCTACAACCACATCAGGAACTACCGCTAATATAACATCAGGAACAACTGCAACTACCACATCAGGAACAACGGCTACAACCACATTAGGAACTACCGCCAATATAACATCAGGAACAACTGCAACTACCACATCAGGAACAACGGCTACAACCACATCAGGAACTACCGCTAATATAACATCAGGAACAACTGCGACAACCACATCAGGAACTACCGCTAATATAACATCAGGAACGACGGCAACTACCACGTCAGGAACAACGGCTACAACCACATCAGGAACTACCGCTAATATAACATCAGGAACAACTGCAACTACCACATCAGGAACAACGGCTACAACCACATCAGGAACCACCGCTTATATAACATCAGGAACAACTGCGACAACCACATCAGGAACTACCGCTAATATAACATCAGGAACAACGGCATCTACCACATCAGGAACAACGGCTACAACCACATCAGGAACTACCGCTAATATAACATCAGGAACAACTGCAACTACCACATCAGGAACAACGGCTACAACCACATCAGGAACTACCGCTAATATAACATCAGGAACAACTGCAACTACCACAACAGGAACAACGGCTACAACCACATCAGGAACTACCGCCAATATAACATCAGGAACAACTGCAACTACCACATCAGGAACAACGGCTACAACCACATCAGGAACTACCGCTAATATAACATCAGGAACAACTGCGACAACCACATCAGGAACTACCGCTAATATAACATCAGGAACGACGGCAACTACCACGTCAGGAACAACGGCTACAACCACATCAGGAACTACCGCTAATATAACATCAGGAACAACTGCGACAACCACATCAGGAACAAACGCTAATATAACATCAGGAACAACTGCAACTAACACATCAGGAACAACGGCTACAATCACATCAGGAACTACCGCTAATATAACATCAGGAACAACTGCAACTACCACATCAGGAACAACGGATACAATCACATCAGGAACTACCGCTAATATAACATCAGGAACAACTGCAACTACCACATCAAGAACAACGGCTACAACCACATCAGGAACTACCGCTAATATAACATCAGGAACAACTGCAACTACCACATCAGGAACAACGGCTACAATCACATCAGGAACTACCGCTAATATAACATCAGGAACAACTGCAACTACCACATCAAGAACAACGGCTACAACCACATCAGGAACTACCGCTAATATAACATCAGGAACAACTGCAACTACCACATCAGGAACAACGGCTACAACCACATCAGGAACTACCGCTAATATAACATCAGGAACAACTGCAACTACCACATCAGAAACAACGGCTAGAACCACATTAGGAACTACCGCTAATATAACATCAGGAACAACTGCAACTACCACATCAGGAACAACGGCTACAACCACATCGGCAATTACCGCTAATATAACATCAGGAACAACTGCAACTACCACATCAGAAACAACGGCTACAATCACATCAGGAACTACCGCTAATATAACATCAGGAACAACTGCAACTACCACATCAAGAACAACGGCTACAACCACATCAAGAACTACCGCTAATATAACATCAGGAACAACTGCAACTACCACATCAGGAACAACGGCTACAACCACATCAGGAACTACCGCTAATTTAACATCAGGAACAACTGCAACTACCACATCAGGAACAACGGCTACAACCACATCAGGAACTACCGCTAAAATAACATCAGGAACAGCTGCGACAACCACATCAGGAACATCGGCTACAACCACATCAGGAACTACCGCTAATATAACATCAGGAACGACGGCAACTACCACGTCAGGAACAACGGCTACAACCACATCGGGAACTACCGCTAATATAACATCAGGAACAACTGCGACAACCACATCAGGAACAACGGCTACAACCACATCAGGAACTACCGCTAATATAACATCAGAAACAACTCCAATTACCACATCAGGAACAACGGCTACAACCACATCAGGATCTACCGCTAATATAACATCAGGAACAACTGCAACTACCACATCAGGAACAACGGCTACAACCACATCAGGAACTACCGCTAATATAACATCAGGAACAACTGCAACTACCACATCAGGAACAACGGCTACAACCACATCGGGAACTACCGCTAATATAACATCAGGAACAACTGCAACTACCACATCAGGAACAACGGCTACAACCACATCAGGAACCACCGCTTATATAACATCAGGAACAACTGCGACAACCACATCGGGAACTACCGCTAATATAACATCAGGAACAACTGCAACTACCACATCAGGAACAACGGCTACAACCACATCAGGAACTACCGCTAATATAACATCAGGAACAACTGCAACTACCACATCAGGAACAACGGCTACAACCACATCAGGAACTACCGCTAATATAACATCAGGAACAACTGCAACTACCACATCAGGAACAACGGCTACAACCACATCGGGAACTACCGCTAATATAACATCAGGAACAACTGCAACTACCACATCAGGAACAACGGCTACAACCACGTCAGGAACCACCGCTTATATAACATCAGGAACAACTGCGACAACCACATCGGGAACTACCGCTAATATAACATCAGGAACAACTGCAACTACCACATCAGGAACAACAGCTACAATCACATCAGGAACTACCGCTAATATAACATCAGGAACAACTGCAACTACCACATCAAGAACGACGGCTACAACCACATCAGGAACTACCGCTAATATAACATCAGGAACAACTGCAACTACCACATCAGGAACAACGGCTACAACCACATCGAGAACAACCGCTAATATAACATCAGGAACAACTGCAACTACCACATCAGGAACAACGGCTACAACCACATCAGGAACTACCGCTAATATAACATCAGGAACAACTGCAACTACCACATCAGGAACAACGGCTACAACCACATCAGGAACTACCGCTAATATAACATCAGGAACAACTGCGACAACCACATCAGGAACAACCGCTAATATAACATCAGGAACAACTGCAACTACCACATCAGGAACAGCGGCTACAACCACATCAGGAACTACCGCTAATATAACATCAGGAACAACGGCTACAACCACATCAGGAACTACCGCTAATATAACATCAGGAACAACTGCAACTACCACATCAGGAACAACGGCTACAACCACATCAGGAACTACTGCTAATATAACATCAGGAACAACTGCAATTACCACATCAGGAACAACGGCTACAACCACATCAGGAACTACCGCTAATATAACATCAGGAACAACTGCAACTACCACATCAGGAACAACGGCTACAACCACATCGGGAACTACCGCTAATATAACATCAGGAACAACTGCAACTACCACATCAGGAACAACGGCTACAATCACATCAGGAACTACCGCTAATATAACATCAGGAACAACTGCAACTACCACATCAAGAACAACGGCTACAACCACATCAGGAACTACCGCTAATATAACATCAGGAACAACTGCAACTACCACATCAGGAACAACGGCTACAACCACATCAGGAACAACCGCTAATATAACATCAGGAACAACTGCAACTACCACATCAGGAACAACGGCTACAACCACATCAGGAACTACCGCTAATATAACATCAGGAACAACGGCTACAACCACATCAGGAACTACCGCTAATATAACATCAGGAACGACGGCAACTACCACGTCAGGAACAACGGCTACAACCACATCCGGAACTACCGCTAATATAACATCAGGAACAACTGCAACTACCACATCAAGAACAACGGCTACAACCACATCAGGAACTACCGCTAATATAACATCAGGAACAACTGCAACTACCACATCAGGAACAACGGCTACAATCACATCAGGAACTACCGCTAATATAACATCAGGAACAACTGCAACTACCACATCAAGAACAACGGCTACAACCACATCAGGAACTACCGCTAATATAACATCAGGAACAACTGCAACTACCACATCAGGAACAACGGCTACAACCACATCAGGAACTACCGCTAATATAACATCAGGAACAACTGCAACTACCACATCAGGAACAACGGCTACAACCACATCGGGAACTACCGCTAATATAACATCAGGAACAACTGCAACTACCACATCAGGAACAACGGCTACAACCACATCAGGAACTACCGCTAATATAACATCAGGAACAACTGCAACTACCACATCAGGAACAACGGCTACAACCACATCAGGAACTACCGCTAATATAACATCAGGAACAACTGAAACTACCACATCAGGAACAACGGCTACAACCACATCAGGAACTACCGCTAATATAACATCAGGAACAACTGCGACAACCACATCAGGAACAACGGCTACAACCATATCAGAAACTACCGCTTATATAACATCACGAACAACTGCGACAACTACATCAGGAACTACCGCTAATATAACATCAGGAACGACGGCAACTACCACGTCAGGAACAACGGCTACAACCACATCGGGAACTACCGCTAATATAACATCAGGAACAACTGCGACAACCACATCAGGAACAACGGCTACAACCACATCAGGAACTACCGCTAATATAACATCAGAGACAACTCCAATTACCACATCAGGAACAACGGCTACAACCACATCAGGAACTACCGCTAATATAACATCAGGAACAACTGCAACTACCACATCAGGAACAACGGCTACAACCACATCAGGAACCACCGCTTATATAACATCAGGAACAACTGCGACAACCACATCAGGAACTACCGCTAATATAACATCAGGAAAAACGGCATCTACCACATCAGGAACAACGGCTACAACCACATCAGGAACTACTGCTAATATAACATCAGTAACAACTGCGACAACCACATCAGGAACAACGGCTACAACCACATCAGGAACTACTGCTAATATAACATCAGTAACAACTGCGACAACCACATCAGGAACAACGGCTACAACCACATCAGGAATCACCGCTAATACAACATCAGGATCAACTGCGACTACCACATCAGGAACTACCGCTAATATAACATCAGGAACGACGGCAACTACCACGTCAGGAACAACGGCTACAACCACATCCGGAACTACCGCTAATATAACATCAGGAACAACTGCGAAAACCACATCAGGAACAACGGCTACAACCATATCAGGAACTACCGCTTATAAAACATCAGGAACAACTGCGACAACCACATCAGGAACTACCGCTAATATAACATCAGGAACGACGGCAACTACCACGTCAGGAACAACGGCTACAACCACATCGGGAACTACCGCTAATATAACATCAGGAACAACTGCAACTACCACTTCAGGAACAACGGCTACAACCACATCAGGCACTACCGCTAATATAACATCAGGAACAACTGCAACTACCACATCAGGAACAACGGCTACAACCCCATCAGGAACTACCGCTAATATAACATCAGGAACAACTGCGACAACCACATCAGGAACAACCTTTAATATAACATCAGAAACCACTGCAACTACCACATCAGGAACAACGGCTACAACCACATCAGGAGCTACCGCTAATATAACATCAGGAACAACTGAGACAACCACATCAGGAACAACGGCTACAACCATATCAGGAACTACCGCTTATATAACATCAGGAACAACTGCGACAACCACATCAGAAACTACCGCTAATATAACATCAGGAACGACGGCAACTACCACGTCAGGAACAACGGCTACAACCACATCGGGAACTACCGCTAATATAACATCAGGAACAACTGCGACAACCACATCAGGAACAACGGCTACAACCACATCAGGAACTACCGCTAATATAACATCAGAGACAACTCCAATTACCACATCAGGAACAACGGCTACAACCACATCAGGAACTACCGCTAATATAACATCAGGAACAACTGCAACTACCACATCAGGAACAACGGCTACAACCACATCAGGAACCACCGCTTATATAACATCAGGAACAACTGCGACAACCACATCAGGAACTACCGCTAATATAACATCAGGAACAACGGCATCTACCACATCAGGAACAACGGCTACAATCACATCAGGAACTACTGCTTATATAACATCAGGAACAACTGCGACAACTACATCAGGAACTACCGTTAATATAACATCAGGAACAACGGCAACGACCACATCAGGAAAAACGGCTACAACCACATCAGGAACTACTACTAATATAACATCAGGAACAACTGCGACAACCACATCAGGAACAACGGCTACAACCACATCAGGAACTACCGCTAATATAACATCAGGAACAACTGCAACTACCACATCAGGAACAACGGCTACAACCACATCAGGAATCACCACTAATACAACATCAGGATCAACTGCGACTACCACATCAGGAACTACCGCTAATATAACATCAGGAACGACGGCAACTACCACGTCAGGAACAACGGCTACAACCACATCCGGAACTACCGCTAATATAACATCAGGAACAACTGCGAAAACCACATCAGGAACAACGGCTACAACCATATCAGGAACTACCGCTTATATAACATCAGGAACAACTGCGACAACCACATCAGGAACTACCGCGAATATAACATCAGGAACGACGGCAACTACCACGTCAGGAACAACGGCTACAACCACATCGGGAACTACCGCTAATATAACATCAGGAACAACTGCGACAACCACATCAGGAACAACGGCTACAACCACATCAGGAACTACCGCTAATATAACATCAGAGACAACTCCAATTACCACATCAGGAACAACGGCTACAACCACATCAGGAACTACCGCTAATATAACATCAGGAACAACTGCAACTACCACATCAGGAACAACGGCTACAACCACATCGGGAACTACCGCTAATATAACATCAGGAACAACTGCGACAACCACATCAGGAACAACCGCTAATATAACATCAGGAACAACTGCAACTACCACATCAGGAACAGCGGCTACAACCACATCAGGAACTACCGCTAATATAACATCAGGAACAACGGCTACAACCACATCAGGAACTACCGCTAATATAACATCAGGAACAACTGCAACTACCACATCAGGAACAACGGCTACAACCACATCAGGAACTACTGCTAATATAACATCAGGAACAACTGCAACTACCACATCAGGAACAACGGCTACAACCACATCAGGAACTACCGCTAATATAACATCAGGAACAACTGCAACTACCACATCAGGAACAACGGCTACAACCACATCGGGAACTACCGCTAATATAACATCAGGAACAACTGCAACTACCACATCAGGAACAACGGCTACAATCACATCAGGAACTACCGCTAATATAACATCAGGAACAACTGCAACTACCACATCAAGAACAACGGCTACAACCACATCAGGAACTACCGCTAATATAACATCAGGAACAACTGCAACTACCACATCAGGAACAACGGCTACAACCACATCAGGAACAACCGCTAATATAACATCAGGAACAACTGCAACTACCACATCAGGAACAACGGCTACAACCACATCAGGAACTACCGCTAATATAACATCAGGAACAACGGCTACAACCACATCAGGAACTACCGCTAATATAACATCAGGAACAACTGCAACTACCACATCAGGAACAACGGCTACAACCACATCAGGAACTACTGCTAATATAACATCAGGAACAACTGCAACTACCACATCAGGAACAACGGCATCTACCACATCAGGAACAACGGCTACAACCACATCAGGAACTACTGCTAATATAACATCAGTAACAACTGCGACAACCACATCAGGAACAACGGCTACAACCACATCAGGAACTACTGCTAATATAACATCAGTAACAACTGCGACAACCACATCAGGAACAACGGCTACAACCACATCAGGAATCACCGCTAATACAACATCAGGATCAACTGCGACTACCACATCAGGAACTACCGCTAATATAACATCAGGAACGACGGCAACTACCACGTCAGGAACAACGGCTACAACCACATCCGGAACTACCGCTAATATAACATCAGGAACAACTGCGAAAACCACATCAGGAACAACGGCTACAACCATATCAGGAACTACCGCTTATAAAACATCAGGAACAACTGCGACAACCACATCAGGAACTACCGCTAATATAACATCAGGAACGACGGCAACTACCACGTCAGGAACAACGGCTACAACCACATCGGGAACTACCGCTAATATAACATCAGGAACAACTGCAACTACCACTTCAGGAACAACGGCTACAACCACATCAGGCACTACCGCTAATATAACATCAGGAACAACTGCAACTACCACATCAGGAACAACGGCTACAACCCCATCAGGAACTACCGCTAATATAACATCAGGAACAACTGCGACAACCACATCAGGAACAACCTTTAATATAACATCAGAAACCACTGCAACTACCACATCAGGAACAACGGCTACAACCACATCAGGAGCTACCGCTAATATAACATCAGGAACAACTGAGACAACCACATCAGGAACAACGGCTACAACCATATCAGGAACTACCGCTTATATAACATCAGGAACAACTGCGACAACCACATCAGAAACTACCGCTAATATAACATCAGGAACGACGGCAACTACCACGTCAGGAACAACGGCTACAACCACATCGGGAACTACCGCTAATATAACATCAGGAACAACTGCGACAACCACATCAGGAACAACGGCTACAACCACATCAGGAACTACCGCTAATATAACATCAGAGACAACTCCAATTACCACATCAGGAACAACGGCTACAACCACATCAGGAACTACCGCTAATATAACATCAGGAACAACTGCAACTACCACATCAGGAACAACGGCTACAACCACATCAGGAACCACCGCTTATATAACATCAGGAACAACTGCGACAACCACATCAGGAACTACCGCTAATATAACATCAGGAACAACGGCATCTACCACATCAGGAACAACGGCTACAATCACATCAGGAACTACTGCTTATATAACATCAGGAACAACTGCGACAACTACATCAGGAACTACCGTTAATATAACATCAGGAACAACGGCAACGACCACATCAGGAAAAACGGCTACAACCACATCAGGAACTACTACTAATATAACATCAGGAACAACTGCGACAACCACATCAGGAACAACGGCTACAACCACATCAGGAACTACCGCTAATATAACATCAGGAACAACTGCAACTACCACATCAGGAACAACGGCTACAACCACATCAGGAATCACCACTAATACAACATCAGGATCAACTGCGACTACCACATCAGGAACTACCGCTAATATAACATCAGGAACGACGGCAACTACCACGTCAGGAACAACGGCTACAACCACATCCGGAACTACCGCTAATATAACATCAGGAACAACTGCGAAAACCACATCAGGAACAACGGCTACAACCATATCAGGAACTACCGCTTATATAACATCAGGAACAACTGCGACAACCACATCAGGAACTACCGCGAATATAACATCAGGAACGACGGCAACTACCACGTCAGGAACAACGGCTACAACCACATCGGGAACTACCGCTAATATAACATCAGGAACAACTGCGACAACCACATCAGGAACAACGGCTACAACCACATCAGGAACTACCGCTAATATAACATCAGAGACAACTCCAATTACCACATCAGGAACAACGGCTACAACCACATCAGGAACTACCGCTAATATAACATCAGGAACAACTGCAACTACCACATCAGGAACAACGGCTACAACCACATCGGGAACTACCGCTAATATAACATCAGGAACAACTGCGACAACCACATCAGGAACAACCGCTAATATAACATCAGGAACAACTGCAACTACCACATCAGGAACAGCGGCTACAACCACATCAGGAACTACCGCTAATATAACATCAGGAACAACGGCTACAACCACATCAGGAACTACCGCTAATATAACATCAGGAACAACTGCAACTACCACATCAGGAACAACGGCTACAACCACATCAGGAACTACTGCTAATATAACATCAGGAACAACTGCAACTACCACATCAGGAACAACGGCTACAACCACATCAGGAACTACCGCTAATATAACATCAGGAACAACTGCAACTACCACATCAGGAACAACGGCTACAACCACATCGGGAACTACCGCTAATATAACATCAGGAACAACTGCAACTACCACATCAGGAACAACGGCTACAATCACATCAGGAACTACCGCTAATATAACATCAGGAACAACTGCAACTACCACATCAAGAACAACGGCTACAACCACATCAGGAACTACCGCTAATATAACATCAGGAACAACTGCAACTACCACATCAGGAACAACGGCTACAACCACATCAGGAACAACCGCTAATATAACATCAGGAACAACTGCAACTACCACATCAGGAACAACGGCTACAACCACATCAGGAACTACCGCTAATATAACATCAGGAACAACGGCTACAACCACATCAGGAACTACCGCTAATATAACATCAGGAACAACTGCAACTACCACATCAGGAACAACGGCTACAACCACATCAGGAACTACTGCTAATATAACATCAGGAACAACTGCAACTACCACATCAGGAACAACGGCTACAACCACATCAGGAACTACCGCTAATATAACATCAGGAACAACTGCAACTACCACATCAGGAACAACGGCTACAACCACATCGGGAACTACCGCTAATATAACATCAGGAACAACTGCAACTACCACATCAGGAACAACGGCTACAATCACATCAGGAACTACCGCTAATATAACATCAGGAACAACTGCAACTACCACATCAAGAACAACGGCTACAACCACATCAGGAACTACCGCTAATATAACATCAGGATCAACTGCGACTACCACATCAGGAGCAACGGCTACTACCATATCCGAAACAACTGCGACTACCACCACTTCAGGAACCACAGCCAATACTACGTCAGGTATAGTAGTTGTATAAACTTCTGCTTTTTAAAGGTGCATTTAGACTGTGGTAGTGTCATCGTAGTTGCGTTGCGTGTAATGAATTTTTTCCATAGATAACAATTAATAATTTTAACAATATTGTTTTGTACAAATTTTTTAATATCATTTATTTTCTAAGTGCTTTAAACAAATATTCGTGGTAATAGACCCTCCTGCTAAATTTTGGAATATGTTAAAAGTTTCACCTTACATATTTCTTTGGTATTAACCGAGTAAGTTCGGTTCTTTCCTAATATTAGCCTAAGTTCAAAAATAAAAATAATTTTAATATTGAGGTTGATGGGGTGGATGGGGAAAAAAGGAGAAAAAAGGCGGCAATATTGTGTCTGCATATATAGACAGTCGATAGTGTGGTGGACTTAAGCAATAAATTAACAAGGTATTATAAGTGACATTTAGTTATATTCCTATATATCCGCTAATCAATCATTCAGGTTTATTATAATTGCGAAGAAATTAAGGCTCTTTTTCTAAGTGACGAAAAGAGCTTACAATTAGCATTATTTCGTCGCTTGCATGGACAAATTATATCAAATAATTTACATTTTTAACTCCATATTTTGCTATATATATTGCTTTAGAAAAGTTATAGTACCGTGTTTAATTATCCATAGACTTGGTTTTACTGATAAAAATTAATAAATTGAGTTTTATTTTTTTTATGACTTTTTATTGACAAAATTGTTGACTGACTTGTGTTTAACAAAAAAATAACTTTTTAACGTCAATCTTACAATGGATAACTTGATCTTGAACATACCGTATCAGCTGTTGTTCTAGTCAAAAACACTCCCACATGCACAGAGATAGGTATATATTTTCGGACGCCCATGAAAGAAGTGGCATGAACACACCAACTTTAAGCATGGGAGTTATTTCGTGGAACAACAGACAGTCAATGTTTGCAATAAAATTAAATTAATTGGGTATTAAGTAAGCGCTTTTTGTGACTTATAAAAAGGGCCCTAATTTCTTGGCGATTATAATAAACCAGACTGATTGATAAACGAATTAGAAATATAAATATTACTTATAATACCTGGTTTATGCTTTACATGCGATCAATGTAATTTAATTTAAAGGACATAAACATTAATATTTTTTCAATAATATATATATATCTATTTTTCTGTACCCAATGGCTGTAAAAATGTGTCAAATGTCATTTTAGGAGTTTTTGATAAAAGATTCAAACTCCTCGTAATCGAAAACCTGTAAATTAATATCAAACACCATCAATTTGACTCTACACAAAAAATAGAAAAATGAAATTTAGTCATTGGCCGCTATTTTGGGTTTTGTGCTGAATATCTCAGTACGCTCAACATTTTCCAGATGTCATCCGGTGGATTCATAATTTGGGGAGTCTCAGCTTTCATTTATGACACCATAAAACCTACTATGGTAAGAAAATCCGGGTTCGATTAAAAATCGCCACTTATCCTCCTGAGTATAATTAGTTCTTTATCTATACATATAATAAATCTCTAAAAAGACTATTTCTATACATTGAATATTTTTTTTTAATTTTTGGACCAAATAAGAGACCAAAAATGCAATTTTTACAATTTTTGTCTTTCTGTATGTCTGTTAGTAGGGTGTTTTCGCCGGTTCTGGCTCAAGATTCAAAGATTCGCCCATAAGAATTAACATAGGGATTTTGAGAGCCAAAGATTCACACATGGGGTGGGGGGATCCAAATGTCTTGGGCAATACCTTGAAAAACCTGTTAGAAAGTAGGTGATAAATTGAACCACACCTTTTTGTCTTACAGATGTATTGCAGTAAACTAGGTCACAACTGGTTATTAATGATCATAAATTCAGAGATACAAATTTTGTAAACCGGGTCACAGATGTCTTGGGCAATACCTTGAAGAACCTGTTAGAAAGTAGGTGATAAATTGAACCACACCTTTTGTATTACAAACGCATTGCAAACTGGTTTGGTGACTTGAAGTAAACCAGGTTACACCATTCTTGGTCAATGACTTAGAAAGTAGGAAATAAATTGAACCACACCTTTTGTCTCACAGACGTTTTACAAACTGGTCAGTTAAAGTAAACCAGGTCACAGCTGTCTTGGCTTGAAAAACCTGTCTTAATAACAAGTCTTGACTTGTCTCTGCTGTAATAAAAAACCGGTTTATGGTCTCATTCCCACCACTTTATACACAATATAAATTATTTGTTTTGGAAAGTTTTATACAGTCTGAATCAAAATGTCTTCTAATTATTTAGATTCTAATTCCAAAAATGTCTTTTTGGGAGAAAGAAAATTTTATCTTAACAAATCAAAAACAAAGTTTGTTAGTGTGTGTTTAAGCTATAATGGAATTTTCTTTCCATGTGTATTAATTGGTGGAATAAAAAACGATGTTGTCCAGTTCACAGAATTCGATTGGCAAAACTTTTATGGGTATAAAGACATCATAGATGAATCCTTTTTAGCTGTTGATACCACCTTGAGTCTGGATCTTACCAGTTTTTTTATCAATTTTAAACAGATGGATTATGGAAATCTGATTGTGATTAATACAGGCAAAGCTACAGTACGATTAACAAACCCTACACTATCAGAACTGTGGAGAATCTCACCTTTAATAGATGAGCACATTAAAATATTGAAAAATCTTGAATTTAATAGTTGCTTAAAAATTCTTCAAATGGGAATAAAAAACTCTGTTGATGTAACTAACACAGCAATTTTCATTATGGATCCTATCAAAAATATAAATACTTTGACGTATGGATTGGCGATGGAACTTGTTTATTTTTATCCTGAACTACTAAGAGAAGATCATGAATAAATCGTTAACATTTAATGAACAATTTAATAAGGTGAAAATATTATATGTGTATAGTTATGCATCTAAAGAAGCGAGAAAAAAGCATTGGGAAAACTTAGCAGTGGATCGCATGCATTTCCAAAATAAAATCATCAAAATGGAAATGATATTAAACGCCATTAACTATTTTAATCAAAATATCTAACGTCATTAGTATATTTCTTAAGCTTAAAAATGTTAGTTTAGGTTTTGCTAGTATAAGTAGATTATGTATTCTCAAAATAAAAAAAAACAGAAATATAAAAAAATGGCGTTTTATTTCATAAAAAAGTTATCATAGAGGTAAAATACATTCGATAATGCACAAAAACATGGTGAGTTTGTGTGGTAAAAACACTTTGGGTCTTCTTTGAGCAGTTTTGGGGTCTCTTCAAACTCAATAACTGGTTTTAAGGAGTATCTCCTTAAATATGTAGCTTTTTCCTTTCCTTTGATATAAACTGTATCCACTTTTTCTGTCAAGTTTTGTAAGATTTCGGAAAATTTATGAAGCGGAGTAAAACCTTCATTCCACGATATACAATGATGATTTTCCATCAACCAGTTGGCTTCCTTATGTAACTGTGGTGAAAGATGTTGAATCCCATAGGGTGGTTTAAAAATATAATGGGAAATTCTCGTTCCATCATAAGCGGCCAATTCTTTAGGAACAAATTTGTTGTTTTCCAATTTAAATCCTTGAACATCTATTATTAAATTCATATTGTTAAGTTGGAAAGCTTTTTAAAAATAATTTGTTTTTCACTATATAAACTTATGGCTTCTTTTAGTATTCTTAAATTTTTAAGGTGTAAACAAATTCTACAAGTGTTTTTTGAACACATTTCTTAAACTGATATCAAAATATGCAATAATTCGATTATATAGAGAAAAAATACTTTTTGAACATGCGCATTAAAACTGTTTCACTGTTTTAGTCAAAGGGTGGTATGAAAAAAGTTTATCATGAAGAATCAAACAGTATGCGGTCGTTTTTTCCGGTACGTCTTCGTGGCATTCAAAAGTGATTCTCATTGAAACATTAGCACTCTGTGCAGCTTCTTTTTGATAAGAACAATCAATGTATATTATGGGTGATATCTCTTTATATTCTGAAGGGAGAAACAACGGTTCATTAGGAAGCTGATAGTATGAAGCCCTAAACTTAGAATACATTTCATATAAGGAAGCAAATTTGTTATTTTCTATGTCTACATACAAATCATTGTATGGATATCTTTCGGAATTTAAAAAAACGTTAATATTGCGTATTCTAACATCATCAAATTTACTAATATTTTCATTTAATTTATCATTTTTATTTTTTTGAAAAGCAACTATAACATGTCGTGCAACTTCAGCTTTGGTTGATGTTTTAACTTGCCAATTATGTCTATTTGTTTTAAGCAATTCAGGGTACTCTATTAACTCCCATCTTCTAAAAGCTATTGGTATTTCAACATCTTTGTTAATGAGCTTTGACAAATTCAGTTCAGTAGGGATATTAACGGTTACGTGAGGCATATTCCATGTTAGTTTTGTGATCGAAATTTTTACTTTTTGACCAACAATATCATTAAAAACACAATTATTGTCAGAATTGGATCTTATTAAAACAAGTTGTTGTTTTGAGTTTAAGATTATTTTTCTATAGTCTTCAAAGAATCCCATTAAAATTTTGAGTGGAACACATACATTAAAATTACCCTTTTTATCAACCAAAATGCTCGATTTTGAAATATCCAATTTAGGAAACCAACCAGCGTTCTGCAATTTTTTACTTTCACTTTCAGTAAATGATAAATATCCTTTTAAAGTGGAAGTGGTTCCTACATCTCGAACTGAATCTATGGTTACATCGTTTAGATCATAACGAATTTCTTTAAAAAGATAAGCTATGGGATTGTTTGTAAATTTCATACTTGCAGAATAGGTACCATCATTAGTTAACTGTCCCTCAATAAAAAGAAAGCTTTCACATGGTAAAGTATAGGCTTCAATATCAGGTATAACAATTTTTATTTCATCATTATTATTTAACTTGTTTGGTGAAAAGGGATCATAAGAATACGTTTCATATCTTACTACAGAACTGTCTTCCAAAAGTTTTTCGGTAACGTCTAAAAAACTCATTTTGTATTTACTTTAAATCCAAGTGATTTTAAAAACCTATAATTTGTTGGTGTTAACCGTTTGACAGTTTTCCTCTTACTGCTTAAACAACTCTCTTTTTTTTTATTATATGATATTAATGGGTTATTGTAACGAAATACCATTATTCAATTTTTTTAATATGCAGTCTGATGGTAATAGTTTCACCACCAAAATTTACAAGATCACCGTCCTGGTCAATAATTTTTAAAAATATACTAGTTATTATTTTAACGTTTACAGGAAAATAAATTAAATTTTCTGGAGCTTCTATTATCTTAAATCCAGGACTGACGCTAGGAAAGAACTGATGAATTACATGTACAGGATTGTTATTTAAATATGATCCATCAGCTATGCTGCAGTCGATTAATATTGCATTTACCTTAATAATTTCAGCAGGTTTTTGTGAAATATGTATTTTGTCAGCTGTGTAGAGATCATCTCTAAATCCTAAAATATTTCCTATAGTATCTTTACTAAAACGAATATCCTCACTACATTTTAAATGACAACGTAGGGTATTGTTATTGGCACGTAGTGTTAAGCTAACACCTTCTTTAGAAAGCTGATCTTGTAAATAATCCTCAATATCAGTCAATTCGTAGGCTCCTGATGGAATTTCAATGGTTTTATTACCATAATGAAATTTATTATTTCGTTCATCTATATTGGGTACCGCATTAAAAGTTTCAAAATTCGTAAGACAAACAACATATTCACCGTCATCTAAGTAAATTGGCGGATTAAATGAAGCAGACAACTCAGCCGAATTACCTGACAGAGAAATTGTAAGCGACATTATTGTTTTACAGTTGATGTAATACTAATACAAGTTATAAACTGTTGTTATATAAAAACTCTAAACACAAATGTCCACAGATAACTAAATCTTTTTGTTGATAATTTTTATGATTATACATTATAACATTATGACTACCATCACTTAAAAAATATTTAACAACCTCCAAAGGTGGTTTTAAATTTCCATAGCTATCAAAGTATGAAATTATGTTATTTTTTTTCACATATCCAGTCCAGTGGGTTCCCTGTTTTTCTTTACTATCTAAATTGATTATACCACTTTCAAATTTTCTAATTTTTTTCGGTAAATCATTACGCATAAAAACCCCACGAAAATGTGGGATATTTTTTGAATATTTAAGAAGGTCAATATTTGTTAGAGGTCTGTGAGGTAGTCCTTTTATCAGTTTTTTGTATTTGATTTTAAAAACAGACCACAACCTTGTTTATAAGGTTTTAAATAAAGTCCTTTGCCAATAGAAATTTGTTCCATGGCTTGATTATGTCTTTTATCTTCAATAAGTTTATCTTTTGCCGCTTTGGCGTCATTAACAGCTTTTGCTATTCCCGCAGCTCCCCCACCCAATGCTCCAAGAGCTGAGAGAGCAGATAGCACAGGTATTATAAATGGTAAAAACCCTCCAATTTTTGGGACTGGAATAATTCTTTTCTTTGGTTGAATAACCTTATAACCTTTTAATGATGATAGTGCTGTTTTTGCAGCTGTGTTTAAGTTCTTAAAAGATTTACCAACTAAACTTTTGCGTGCTTGTTTAATAGCATTGCTTAAAGATATCCCCCTTCCTGTGTTTTTTCGTTTAACGTTACGTCGACGACGTTTTTTTAAACCCATTCCAAAAGTTGTTTTTAATTTCATTGCTCCAGTTACTCCAGTTGCTGCTATTTTTTCACCTAAACTTGCGTCAGATGCATTTATTCTCTCAGCTGCTTTTGAAGCAAGAACTTTGTCAGCCTTATGTCTATTTTTAAGATCTAAATTTTTTGAATATGCAATGTCATGTTCTTTGCAAGCCTCATCCAATTTGTTAATTCCTCGGTCGCCTCTGGCTAATCTCTTTGTTAGGTTAGTTCCCCCCCCACAGAAATTGTAATTTGGGATGTGTAGTTCGAAAGGTAATTTGTTGATTATTGTATTTAACAAACCCCTTCCTTTCTTTTTAACTGTTGGTTGTCTAATAACCTTATGTTTGTTCCGTACACGCATTATATATATATACTGACGCATCAAGTATTTTCTCTTACTTATATAGTTAAAATAATCATGCGAATAGTAAAACAAAATTTTTCACTTCCTATTAAAAATCATGATGATCAAAAAATTGATTTTAATAAGCATGGACAACTTTTTGGAGGAACTTGTAAAAGAGGATTGATCGTTGGTCCTTCAGGCTGTGGAAAAACTAATGTTCTCATAAGTTTATTAGAGGACAAAAATGGATTACGTTTTGAAAACGTTTATGTTTATTCCAAATCTTTACATCAACCAAAATATGAATATCTGAAAAAACTACTCAAACCAATTAAAGAAATTGATTATTATGAAAACAATGATGAAAATGAAATTATTTCACCCAGTGAAATAAAGGATAATTCAGTTGTAATATTTGATGATATGGTTTGTGGTAATCAAAGCAAAATACGGGATTATTTTTGTTTTTCTAGACATAAAAGTGCTGACTGTTTTTACCTAAGTCAAACCTATTCCTCAATACCAAAACAGCTTATAAGAGATAATGCAAATTTACTGATCATATTTCAACTAGACAACACTAATTTACATCACATCTATGACGATCATATTAATGTTGATATGTCTTTTGAAAAATTTAAGGAACTTTGCTCATTGTGTTGGAAAGAACAACATGGTTTTATTGTAGTAGATAAAGATTGTAATTTGAAGCATGGTAAATACAGAAAAGGTTTTGACACGTTTATTTACCTATAAATACCATAGAATTAAAAAATTGTATATCACTGCTTATGTTAACGTTCTAAGAAAACATGGATAGAAAAAAAGCAAGCGAATTAGTAAAAACAAGGAATGCCATAAAAAAGAAATTACGAGGCTTGAAATCTGATTTGATTGCATCCCATTCTAAAAGAGAAAAGGAATTGTATCCAATCACGAAACCATTGCAAGAATTTTTATCAAACGTTAAAACTACATCAAACATAAAGCAAGAAATAAAAAGTCCGCCTTTATCACCAAATCAATCTCAAAGATTTAACTCTACTATTTTATCTCCGTCTCAAAAATTACATCCTACTTCATTTCCTAAGAGAAGTACCTATCATGAATATTTACCTACCGGTGGTCTTACTTTTTTGGAAGATCAATTCATACATGATAATGATATGAATTCTAGTAATATAAGTGATACTACTATAAACCAGACTGCTAACGAAATAAGAGAGAGTTTTCAAAATTTATCTACCTTACCAGCATACAATGAATATTTAAATTCATTTGACGACCTTCCAAGAACATATATAGATGAATCAATTAGAGACCCTGATGATAAATTTGATCATACTTATGGGGTTTTTCATAATACAGACGAAGAAAAATTTTATATTGGAGACTCAGAGCTTAAAATTATCGGGAAAGACATTGAAGTAAAAAATATTAAATATTTAGGGACAGTTGGGTTATATGAATTGTTATTTAAAAAACATCCAGTGGGTTTCAAAAAAGAAGACTTGGAAAATTACATGGATATATTAAAAAGAACCAATGGCTACAAAAGAAATAAAGATTCAAAAGAACAAATACAATCAAGCAATACTTTCAAATATATGGATATTATTAGACCATATTTATTAAAAAAGGGTATTTTAAAACAAGACACAAGTCGTGCACGAACAACTTCATTTTCAAAACCTTTACCACCAAGAACAACAAGGTCAAAAACAAATACATTACCGTCAAGCAAAAAAGAGGGAGGTTCTATGATTTTATCCAACAAAAAAATAGAATATGTATATTTTGATGATCCCAATGAATTAGTTCAACGACTAAGACTTTTATTGGCATCGCAGGAAGCGGGAAATACGGGACATAACAACGAAATAATATCAATAATTGAAGAACTTAAAGAGGCTAAAATTATCCTATAAAAGGGTGTCAAAACGGATTACTTATTCATTACAATCAAAACCATGACTGTAGATAAGTTTTGGAAACATATATCCAAGCATAAAAAACCCAAAATTGACTTGTCTGATATTGAAAATAAAGTTTTTTTAAATGTACAAAAACACATTGCACAGTTTGCTCCAACAGGCAATGTTTCACAAATTGAGATTGAAAAGGTGAAAAAAAGGATTAATACAAATGATATTAGTATTGAAAATATAAACAAAAAACTTAAACTTAATGATGATACAATCGAAACCATCAAAACTGATATTCAAAATTGTGTTGACTCATCTTCTTTAAACAGTCTAAAACAAGAAGTCTACAATATAAACAAAAATTTTTTTGTAAAAAAAGACGATTTAACAAAGGAATTAAATGAAACCCATCAACTATTTAGAAAACAACAGGAAAAATTTTTAAATGAAAGGCTAGGTGACTTACAACAACAACTAAATTTAATTAAGGATGATAAGGATCTAATAATTAAAAATATTAATGAAATTGAAAACATAAACAAATACATTACACTTAATCACACACTTATCAATGATGTAAAAAGTAAGATTGATACCTGTATAGATAACTCCACATTAGAGAGTTTTAAAAAAGAAATCCAAGCAAACACTCCAGATATAAACATTTTGGTAAAAAAAGTTGATTTAGAAAAAGAAATAAAAGAAACTCAACAAAACTTTAAAAACCAACAAGACATTCTTTTAACTGAAAAACTATCAAACTTGGAAAATAAAATTATATCAAACATATCAGAGACTATATTTCCTAAAAATGAAGTAAAGGAAGTAATTGAAAAGATTAATTTAAACCAAGAAATTATAGAAAATTTAAAAAGCAAACTTAAGATTTATGATGAAAGTGTAAATAAAATTGAGGAGATTAAAGAACAAATTCAAAAAAATTTCGAGAATATTTTAAATCTACCTACACAAAGTGATTTAAATAAAGTAGATAATAAATTTCGTGATGAAATAAAAAAAATTAAAGATCTCATGAGCGGTAAAAAAACTGATTCACTAGCAATAGAAAAAATAGTACAAAGCTATTTGGAAAAAAATCCAATTTTTAATGATTATTCGGCTATAAAAAGCACAAGTTCTTTAAACACCACTGAAATTGATTCTTTAAAAAAAAATTTAAACAATTTTGTTAAACAAAATGACTTTAAAAATATTCAAGAAAATGTGTTAAAAATCTCAGATATAAATCAACAAATTAAAGATTATAAAAAGAAAGGTGAAGAACATACTACTCAAATACATGATTTAATAGAAAAAAATAATAAACAAAAGTCAGATTTTGAAAAAAAGTTTGAAACGATTCAAAATGATATAAAAGATATAAATGAAAATATGAAAAATGGTTTAACTGAAAACATACTTGAAAAAATTAAAGATTTTAATAAGTTTATTGATGATAAATTTAAACAAGGACAGACATCTTATGAATTACTACAAGAAAAAATTTTAACAATTGGAAGATATTATGAAAACGAATTTTTAAAACTTAAAGTTACTTTTGATGAATTTCAAGATTCCATTCAAAATGAGTTAAATATTATAAAATTATCTTATGATGAAGGTATCAATTCCCTTGGTGATGTTTTAGAAAAAACCAAAACTGGTCTTGATAATGAATTTAAAGATCTTAAAGAATTTACTAAAAAGGAACTAGAATCAGTCAATGAAACTAATCAAAAATTTAAAGAAGAACTGAATAAAGAGCTAATCAAAAACGTTATAAAACTACAAAAATCAATTAATAATTTGGATGATGGATTAAGTCATCTTGATAAAAATATTAATAATTTGCAAGACAATCTTCGGGACAATATAGCAGCTAAAGAATTACAATTAACACAACATATAGGCAATGTTGAAAACAATTTTAAGCAAGAGTTAATTAAGCTTAAAAATATGCTAAAAGACAATATAACCGAAAACTTTAATATTTTAAAAAATTATATTGATAATCTAGATAAAGCGTTCATTGAGGTGGATAAAAAATTGGTTTCTTTTCAAGAAGACATTCAAAAAAATGTAGAAAATATTACTAGGGTTGAAACAAATTTTAACCAGGAGCTAGTTACTGTTCAAAGTGGATTAAACAATTCTTTGATATCTGTTGAAAAAAGAGTTAGTGATAATGAAAAAAAAATAAAAAACCACACCAGCAAACTTAAATCTTTAGAACAAAAGGTAAATTTATTTAAAAAACCAGATTCTTTTTATGGTTATTTACCATTAACATTTTTTGGAAAATACTCAGAAAATATACGAAAATTTTTTATAGAATCAAACAATTCAAGTCAATATATATTTCCATTGAAGACTGGAATAATAGAATCAGCAAATTTTCAACCCAGAGATTTAATAATGGTTGTAAAAAATGAAGGTGGTTTTAAATCATACAACCTTGAAAAGGTTTTAAATGTTGAGTTAAAGAAAAATGATTTAATTTCTTTTGAAAGATTAATTAATAGTGACACCACTAATTTTCATGCAACGCTTTTACTTAAATATCAATTAAATTCGTAAGACATATCAGTACTACTCAAATATGGATCTAAAAAAGTCTGTTGTTGATGAGTTACATAAACCGGCAAGAAAAAAGTATCCCCGAAGAAAAGTCATTATTAAATCACTAAATGACCTTTGGCAAGCTGATTTAGTTTCAATGATTCCATATGCTCGATATAATAGAGGAAATAAATATATTTTGATTGTAATAAATGCGTTTTCTAAATATGTTTGGGCAAGACCTGTTAAAACTAAAGGAGCTGAACACGTAACAAATGCTATGAAATCAATTTTGGAAGATGCTAAAATTGCTCCAAAAAATTTGCAAACTGATTTAGGAACTGAGTTTCTAAATGCTCGGTTTAAAAAACTTATGAACGATTTCAACGTAAATCATTATAGTACTTTTTCAAATTTAAAAGCTAGTATAGTGGAAAGGGTAAACAGAACTTTAAAAAATACAATGTGGAAAAAATTTAGCATGCGTGGATCTTACAATTGGATTGATATTCTAAACGAAATTGTTAATGACTATAACCAAACAATACATTCTACAATTGGAATAAAACCAATCAATGTTTCTAAAAAAAATGAAAACGAATTATTTAAAAAAGTATATCGTCATACAAAAATAATAGATCCACTAAAATCAAAACTTAAAACAGGAGATTCTGTGCGTATTTCAAAATATAGGGAACATTTTTCAAAAGGATACACACCTAATTGGTCAAATGAAATATTTCTTGTGAAGAAAATACAAATGACCAATCCGATGACTTATTTGCTTGAAGATCAAAATAGGAAAGAAATTCAAGGAGGTTTCTACAAAGAAGAATTGCAAAAAGTAAAATATCCAGATGTTTATCTTGTTGAAAAAGTTTTGAGAAGAAAAGGAAACAAGGTTTTCGTAAAATGGTTAGGATTAAATAAAACTCACAATTCTTGGATTAATAAAAATAATGTATTGTAAATTTATTTCTAACAAATAAAGAATAATATTTTTTAATCATAGTTTTTTATTTAATGTTTGTAAACAACATATACCTTAAAACTACTTAATATTTTTATGACCCCAGGCTAATGTTTTAAAAGTTCCAGGAACAACACATCGCTTGTCATCTTGAGGTGATAGTGCCACTTTATTTTTTAGTTGTGTGTAAATATCATGAAGAATGGAACGAAAGCAATTCATTTTTCTGTATTTTGTTTCAGCATTTTCAACAACGTCTTGATAATCTTCTTTAGTAATGTTGTTTTGAATAACATACTTTTTCACTCCCTTTGCTTTTTTTTCAGTTCTAGTTGCTAACTCAACACAATAGGCCTTAGCACCTGTGCCATAAAAGCTTACTATAGGTTGACCTGCAAATTCGTCTTTCATACGACCCACTATAGATTGGTTTCTGGTAATGTTATGTAAATTGTCTTCGCTGTAATTTGATGTGTCAAACCTCTCCAGGTTTTCTTGAATATCTGAATAAAAATTATGGGTTTTAATTTCTAGTATTAAAGAATCAGTATCTGTGTAGAGCAAAATTGCTTTTTCTCCATATTTGTTTTTTATATAGTTAAATGATCACCACCAGAAAATCACTTTTTTAAAAAACTTTATTTATTACTACGGCTTACAACTATGTAGCTCTTGCTACTTCTAAACCTAAGAACAGACTGACTGGTATATCTATACGACTATATGCTGAAAGAAAAAGTGCGTTTGTTTTTATATTAAGATGTTTACATTAGAAAGGTTAATGCTTAATGTTAAAATAATGATTAGAACGTTTACTTTCAAAAACATATCAGTGAATGTGTAATTATCTACTTATGGGTAAAGAATGTGGAGACGTAACATCTCCCTCCTTAGAAAAGTTCATGTCCTCATGAACATATTTCTTAACTTTTTCAAAAGTTACAAAATTTTCTACATGTTGTGAAAGTTTTGTATAAATTCTTTTCCTAATTAGAAAAATAGCACATATTATACAAAGGCTTATTATGCTTAAAATAATAACTGTAACCAAATAGGAGGAATGATGTGCAAACCTATTTTCAAGAAAAATGGGTTCACTTAGATCCCGTGAAATAAGTTCTGGGCTTTTTATGTGTTCAAGTTTTAAATTAATTGTAGAGTTGATTGGCAAAATGCTAGTATTAAGTGTTGTGCTAAAATCAATTAAATTATCTTTTGTAAGAAATTTTTGATTTTTATAGATAATTTCGCAATTGCTATTTAGTAAAGCGCATTTGGGAATTTTGAATTTCTTAAATTGTTGACAATTCTCAAAAACTTCATGAGTTTGTTTAGAGCATAATAAAAGATTATTTGTGAAAGTTAAAAGAGAAATTTCAAAATTGTTTTGAACTTGTACTGATGTACAATTTTTAAGTGTGCAGTTTGACTGTATATTTGAATAGCAAATCCATTTTCTTGAAATTTCAATACAATTTGAATACCAAGAGGAACAATAGTATTTGCTAGGTATAATTAACAATTGATTTTGCTCGTTTGGCAGAGGATAAATAAATTCTAGATTACATTTTTGGTTAGTGAATATAGGTATCTTAAGAACTAATACAATCATATCGTCGTAAAATACAATTCCTGATTTACATACTAAGGTTAGTTCCGAAAGATGCTGCAAGGACCATAAGGTTTTATCATCATAATGGTGTTGCAAAAATGACCAAAGTTCAGTAATTTGTTGAGTTGAAAATAATTCGAGATTAACAGTTTCTAAATGGGCAAAAGAAATAGTTCGCAATATTTTTTCCAAATAATTATGCAAATTTTCCAATTGTGTTTGTTGATTAAGAAGGCTAAATAATAGTTGAATCTCTGTGTTCACTATCTCAAATTCGTTGTGTATTTGTAAGGTGTTAACATTAATTGATTGAATAGCACGGCTAAGTGTGTGAGTAATATTTCCTGCATATGAAGAGAAATCATTAATTTTTTGAATTATTTTGTATTCGTTGCTTTTTAAAATGTTCATGTTTTTGTTTATTAGTTCTAGATCTTCGTTATCTAAGTTGCCTGTGATAAATTTTACGCCTGAACCAAGAAAGTTAAAAAGTCCTCTTTTGTATCTTTCGTTTTTGTTAACTGACGTAATACGCGAGTATATGTCATAGCTGTCATATAAAAGGTTGTTAAGATGATTTAGTTTGTTATGAAAAATAGTATTGTTTAATTTTTGAGATATGATTGATTTTAATATTACTTCGTTTGTAACTGTTAGTTGGGCTATAGTAAACTTAATTTGTGTAAGATTAAAATAAATAAATGTCTTATGATTATGATCAAAAACTAAGGCTTGATCGATTTTTTCATTGTAATACCCTGTAGTAGGAACTTCATGTACTTGAAGGGCCTGGTTGAGGGTTGTCAGAAGGGTCAGGAGGCTCCTGTAATGAAACATCTTTTTTAGGTTTCTTTCTTATTCTTTTAATATTTCTGACATGAATTTTCGCTTTTTGCCTGTTTGGTGTTTTTCCAGTTAAAGTGTTATTTTTTATTTTAGTAATTTTTAAGGGAATGTATTTGGGGTTAATTTTACTTGGTTTCGTTTGTTTTTTATAAACAATTTGTTCTTGAGCCAATTCTAATGTCTCATTAGGTTTATTATTTCTTTTCTCTGTATTTTCTTGTTGTTTTCGAAGGGTATTTTGGTACACTTCGTTTATAAAGGGTAAAACTTCGTTTTTCCGTTTTTCATTATATTGCTCGTAAAGAGTTAAGTCATGGTTAATTATGGGTTCATTCATGTAGGGTCCATAAATTAGATTAAAAGGTGTAAAACCAGTGGTTGAATGTTTGCTTTGATTGTATATCAAGATGGCTGATGTCATTAAGTTTGGTATTGGTTCGTGAGGGTTTTGCAATTTTAATATTCTTAATTTTTCAACAAGAGTAGAATGTAGTCTTTCAACTAAGCTGTTTGAGGTAGGGTTGTAGGGGGTAGTAAAATGTATCTCAATGTTAAAAAGTTTACAATATTCTTGTACTGTCTTATTTTTGAATTCTAAACCAGAATCAGCTACTATTTTTTCTGGAGTATTATGGTGCGAAAAATAATGTCTAAGTTTATTTAAGACAGAAATTCCATTTTTGTCTTGAATGTGATAAGCCTGAGCATATTTTGAAAATGAGTCAATTATTGTTAAAAAGTTGCAGCTTTGAGTGGAAAAGGTATCTAGGAAAATAGTTTTAAATGGTTTTTCGCTTAGTAGGGGTCCTTGGTAAGATATGTGGTAGGGATTTCTTTCGTATTTTGATTGTAAACAAATATCACATTGATTTATGTATTCCTGAATAGTATCTCGCATTTTTGGCCAGTAATATTTTTCTTTAAGTGTTTGATAAGTTTCATTTATGCCATTATGATTTTTAGTGTGATAATTTTCAATTTTTTGTTTTTGTTGTTCTGTGTTAATGATGTCTTCAAGGTATTTAGTGGCAAAAATTAATTTAGCTGTAGGGTTTAACTGACAATTTACGATATCTTGAAACTTTTGTTTTAGATCTTCTTTGGGGATAAATACTACGAAGGTAGTGTCGGGTCGTATAATTTCTAATAAAATTTTGTTTAAGTGCTCTAGTTCCCTTTCTTTTTGGACACGACAAGAATAATGATTTTTATTAAAGGGTTTAGAGTGGTAACAATAATAATTTTTTCCATAATCGATAACTAAGCGATTTTGTGCAAAATTTAAAGGACTTTCAGAAATCGGTAAATATTTTCCGGTGTTGTCTTGATTTGAATGGGCAGTTATGTCTGATTGGTTATCTTCGTTTAATTCAGGAAGTATAAAATCATCGGGATTGGCAACATCGTCACCTATGTTGGGAGCAATTGATTCGGTTTCGTCATTGTTTATTTCGATTCTAGAAAGCGCGTCAGCAACAAGATTTTCTTTTCCCTTTTTATATTTTATTTCAAAATTAAATTCTTCTAATTTTAATTTCCATCTAATTAAACGCGAATTTGGTTCTTTTATTTTCGAGAGCCAAACAAGGGGGCTATGATCAGTTTCAACAATAAATTTTTGTCCGTAGAGATAGGGTCTAAAATGTTTGGTTGAATCGATAATGGCTAAGAGCTCTTTTTCAATTGTGGAATAATTGCGTTCGGCGGTGTTAAGTGTTCGAGAATAGTAAGCAATCGGTTTTTCATTTTGAGATAAGACGCTACCTATGGCAACGTTGGAAGCATCGGTCGTTAATTTAAAAGGTTTTGAATAGTCAGGGTACTGGAGTACGGGAGAGTTCGTAATTAGTTCTTTGCATTTTTCGAAAGCTTCTAGGTATTGGGGATCATTAAGGTTTATTTTCGTATCTTTTCGTAGACATTTTGTAAATGGTATTGTTATTTTTGCAAAATTTCTAATAAATTTTCGGTAATAACCAATTAATCCGAGAAAAGATTTAATTTCGGTTCTTGTTTTGGGCAATGGATATTTGGTTATAGCTTCGATTTTATTGGGGTTTGGTTTAATTCCTTCGGGTGTGATTATGTGTCCTAAAAATTGAACTTCTTGTTGCAAAAATTCAGATTTATCAAGTTGTACCTTAAGATTTACGTCACGGAATTTTTGAAATATTTTTCTTAAGTGAACTAAATGTTCTTCAAGGGATTTTGAAAATATAACGACGTCATCCATGTAAACAAAACAAAATTTGTAAAGGTAATCGCGTAAAATCTCATCCATCATGCGTTGAAATGTAGCCGGGGCATTTTTTAAACCAAAAGGCATTCTTAAGTATTCAAAATGACCATGATTAACAGTAAAAGCAGTTTTTTCTATTGATTGGGGATCAACTTCAATTTGATGGAATCCTTGGGCTAAATCAAGGGTTGTAAAATATCTGCATTTGCCTAAATTATCTAAGATTTCGTCAATTCGGGGTAAAGGATATTTGTCTTCAACTGTTTGTGTATTTAATTGTCGATAGTCTATGACCATTCGATATTTTTTTATGCCAGATGCGTCAGTTTTTTTTGGTACAATCCATACAGGGGCTGAATAAGGGGAAATAGAGGGTCGTATTATTTTATTATCGAGTAATTTTTGTATTTGTTTCTGTATTTCTATATTCATTGTAGGTGGGTGTCTAAAAGATTTTACGTAAATAGGGCGATCATTGGTGGTCCTAATAAAATGTTTAATCTGATTTGTAAATGTTAGATCAGAATTTTCTGAATACATGACATCATAAAATTCTTTGCACAATTTGGTGATATGGATTTTTTCTAGTTCTGACAAATGATTTAATCTTAACTGTTGGATTACTTCATTTTTTTGGAAAGATTTTGGCGGATTTTTAAGTTCAAAATGTTCTTGGGGAATTACATGCATTCGTTCAAGAAAATTTACTTCAATTTCTGAATGGGGTTTTGGTAAATGGCAAAGGCCATTTTGCACTTTGATTAGAGTGTCGGGAATTATATAATCTCCGATTTGAAAAGATGGGAGAATTGCATCGCCATTATAATAGTCAACAGGAATAGTTAATAAATTATTGTAGTTTCTTATAGATTTTTCAAGGGGTTGATTATACATATTAGCAAAGGGGATTTTTATATTATTTATTATTAAGTTTTTTTCTTGGTAATTTACTATGGCTTTTAAGTCTTCTAAATCGCTAGTTCCTATAAGGGCGTCAAAATGTTTATGCCAATCCAAGATTCTCATTTTAAAATTTTTCTTTATTCCAAAGTCAGATAAGAGTTGCAAATTTAGATTTTTGTTTGCTTCGAATTTTTGTTGGCATGCTATTACTTGAAAGGGTTCTTCAAAAATTTGATTTTGATAAAGGCTTGCAATTTTTGGAGTTATTATTGAGTCGGATGCTCCAGAGTCTATTAAAACTGTAATTTGTTTTTGCGGTAAATAAAGATAAGGAAGTTCTGTTTTTAAACAAATGTTATTTAAGTCAATGGTGGATCGTGAGGCAGGTTGGAAAAATTTTGTATTTCGTCTGATTGAGGTTCGTTTTGGATTTCGTAAAAATTTGGGTATAATTCATTTTGTGTTGAGAAACTGTCTTCTAAATTTTCTTGTGAAAAGTTTTGGTTTTCGTACTGGTAATTTTCAAAATTTTCACATGTAGGGAAGGAAAGATTATTATCTTGTACTTCAATATTATGCATTTGACGTTGTCGATTTGTTAGAATAGTGGATGTGGACATAGGTTGTGGGGTGTCTCTCGCTGGAATTGCATTTCTGGGGTGAAAAACATTTTGGGGTTTGCCGAAAACTTGTGCATTAGTAGGGAATTGTCTGGGAGGTAATTGTCGGGGTTGAATTGGTATTGGTTGAGATTTCCATACATTATTGTTATTATTTTGTTGCGGAAACTGTTGGGGTCTAACATTTGGGTTTAGTTGTTGTGCAAATGTAGGTCTGGGTAAGAATTGTGAAAATGATGGTTGCTGGAAAAATGATGGTTGGTTTTGCTGAAATCTGTGTGGTACATTAAGTTTTGCAGGTTGTATAACGTTTTGATTGTGGTTTTTAATTAATGGGGTGTGTTGAGTTGTAAATCTAAGTTGTGATTCGAGTAAATTAAATTCGGTTAAGAGTGTGTACACCGAATCGAGAGTAGTTGGTTTTTGTTGAATAAGAATATTTTGTAAATTTGGTGGTACATTTGCCATAAAAGTTATTACTGCTTGATAACTTGTTTGAGAAATAAAAGCTGTTTTAATGTTTTCGTCGCTAACTTCAGCATGGATTTTTAAATGAACTCGGTTTAAAAATGATTTTAGTCTACCGAAAAAGTCCATGTTATTTTCGTTTTTAAGTTTAGAAAAATAATTTATTTCCTGCATGAGAACTTGATAAGAGATGGGATCTCCGTATTTTTCTCTGAGAGCAGTTTTAATTGTTGGCCAGGTGGTCAGGTCTGGTCGTGAAAGTAAAAAGTCTTGCGCATCTTTTACAATTCGCGAGCCTATGCAATATTCTGTTAATTCTGAGTGTTGTACTTTAAACTTATTATAAAACCTATCTATTTTTAAAATAAAAGACTCTAAATGTTCCGGTTTTCCGTCAAATGTTGGGAGGTATGAGGCTAATAATTTAAATTCTTCCATTTTTGTACTCTTACAAACTACTTGATTATTATTTGAAGGGGTTTCTAGTTTTAATTGAGTTAGAAAACTTGCTAAATTTTCAATATTTTCATCAGTCATGAAAAATTGTTTTCTTAATAACTACCTAATCTAAGAAGTTTTTAACGAATAATCAGCAAAAAACTTACAGGAAGAGCAACGGGCTTCCGATAAAGATCTTCATGTGGTTTTCTCCGCAAAAGGTAAGCGTAGGCTGTATTCTTCGTGTCTTCTGGTGCGTCGGGTTCGTTGAGGAAAATTGGCCTATTTTTCCTCTGGAAAATGGGAAACAGCGTGGGATCCGTCACAATGGTTGCCCAATAAAGGAGGATCGTTTTCACTACTGCGGTCTCTTGATGAACCAGTTCCCGTAGGATAGCTACTAAAGGCTTGAGAACCACACTCTTGCAATGGTATCCCAATAAAGAAGAGCTGTAGCTATCCTGTTCGCAGCGCCAGTTAAATGATCACCACCAGAAAATCACTTTTTTAAAAAACTTTATTTATTACTACGGCTTACAACTATGTAGCTCTTGCTACTTCTAAACCTAAGAACAGACTGACTGGTATATCTATACGACTATATGCTGAAAGAAAAAGTGCGTTTGTTTTTATATTAAGATGTTTACATTAGAAAGGTTAATGCTTAATGTTAAAATAATGATTAGAACGTTTACTTTCAAAAACATATCAGTGAATGTGTAATTATCTACTTATGGGTAAAGAATGTGGAGACGTAACAATATATTCATAATAAAAATCATACATTACTGTCTTGGATAATTCCAATACTGAAAATCCAATATAAACGGGTTTATTGTATGTGACTTTTACTCGTTCCATTTGAATGGCAACCAAGTTTTCAGTAAAAATTGATGAGTTTTTAAAATTTGGTTTAGCAATTAATGTTTGAGCTCCTTGCTTTTTTCCAATATTTTGCCAATGTGTAATTAATTTGATATCTTCTCTTTTGTCAACGTTTTCCAGTGATTTACCATAAATTGCGTTATTGAGTAACTTAAAGAAATCTTTTTCAAACTGATTTTTAGAATTGTTTCGCAATTTAGTGTTTAAATCTATGTAAGATTTTAGGAAAGGTGACTGCTTAAATCTTATTGCTCTATGAATTTGAACCAAGTGTAGTCCGTTTCGAATAGCCTGTTGAAGATTTTTGTAATGCAAAACATAATTCTTTTTGTGATCCAAATTACATATTAACTTGTTATTTTTTGATTCACTCAAAAATGGAAATTCATTATGTTTCTCATGGAGGTGCTCTGGATAATCAATATCTGCTTCAAAAACATAGCCGTATTCCGAATTATCTGCTATTGATTGTAGATCTATTGCTTCAATTTCAGATTTAGTCACCCAAGTAAAATCGCCAATAGGCAAATACTGACTCATACTGTGACCGTAGAGATTTGTAGCATCTAAATACATTATAAATGTTTTTGGATTTTCACTATTATAATTTGGAACCAGTTCATTATTGGCTTCAGCTTTTCGCACACTACAATGACATATACCACCTCGAATATTATTTTTAAAAAAATGCAACATATCTATATCGGTAACTAATTCTAATTTAACTTCTGTACTTTTTAACATTGCATCCCAACTGAAACCAGGAGATGTATAGTAGTGGGCTGGATCTAACTTGTAAGTATTTAGAGATAAATTTCTAAATGACTCATAAAAGTCTGCTAAAATCAAGACGTCAGAAAATAAGTAAATTTTTGTAAAGTCCAATAAAGTTTCACAATTAAACAAGTTCCAAACGTGAAGAGCTCTGTTATAATCCGTAAGGCTTAATGGTTCTTCTTTTAACTTATCATAAAAGTTCTCAATAGTTGGCAGTTTTTTTTCATACAACTTATCGAAAGAATCCATATATGAATAGGGATAAATACCTTTTTTTCGTATCTCATTGAATTGATCAGGATTTTTAAAATGTTTTTTAATTTCGATACATTGAGAGGTGTCTAAACTTTCACCTAACTTTTCCAATGATGTTGATGCAAAACGAAATGAGTCGAGAAATCTAATTTTCATGTAAATATTTTTAGTTTTTCCAAACTCTTCTTTTTTGTCTACCAAAATTACTTTGGAAAATGAGATGTACTTTTCTTTAGTTTGTCCTAAAACATCAATTTGATCTTTTTCACAACATAATTGCTTTATAAATAAATGACTATCATAATGTGTCAAATTATGGAAGAACACTGGAATAAAATTTGGTATTTTGTAATTTAGATTACAAATACTGTGAGCTGCACCTCTATATTTTCCTGTTAGGTGATCATGATCTCTCACAATTTCATCTTCATTTTTAAAATTGTTGGAACATATGTGACATACTTTTGCTGATTTAAAATCAATGTTTTCATCACATGTTAATGGAGACATGGGTACAACACGTTTAAGATGCTCGTGGTAAATTCTTCTAACATGATTTTCAATTCTTTTGCAAAATTCCTCAGCAGCATCTTTACCAAAGTAGTATTCTATGGTAGATAAGGATTCATCATAAGAACATTTAATGAAAAAACAAAAAGCAAATGGTTCATGTTTAAATGTATTTTTTGTGTATGAAGTAAAATTATTATCTGGATCTACATAAGTCAGTGGTTTAAGGACGCACTCAAAATCAGCATAAATAACAAAAGGAACTTTAAGTTGCTTTTGAAAATTTTCAAACTGAAGTATATTTTCTGGAATATTTTCTCCATATTTGTTAGTTTTAATGTTGCTTGTGGGTAATGATGTTACTGTTTGGTTGCAATCATGTAATTGATGTTTTTGTAATTTTTCTTCAGATGTAAAATAAATTAGACATCCATCACAAAAGTACTTTTTATGATCTTGTCTATTAATCTGAGAGGATACTAACCTGGACATATCCTTTATCCAACAATAATGTTTGTTTTCATCATTACTTATCAATAACAAATTAATATGAGTAGGTAGTTTCTTCTTTGTGTAGTGCAAGGGGCCGACAACTTCATTCATTACTTTATCATTTTTGTAAATGCTTTCCAAACCGTACACATTTATAGATATTTGGTTAAGTTCTTCAAATTTTCTAATGTCTTTTAACTTGACAGGAAATTCAATACCGTCAAAATTTAAAATGTTATGAAAGTCAGGATAAGAACTGGTTCGATCACTATTAGTTTGAGATGGATATAAGGCACTAATAACACTCCACGCAAAACAACACTGATCATTATTTTTTAGGTTGATCACAGCTTTTTTTTTCAAAATATTTTTTGGCAACACAATGTAAGATGATGCATGTAATGGATTGTATTTGTTAATATTAACTTCTAAATATAAGAGTTCTTTTAACGCCCATCCGGATCCGTTTTCAGCAAACGTTGACATCTTCTCTTTGATTATTGATGCAAATTCACCAAAAATGTCTTTAACATTGGTTGTTTCTGTTACAACCTTATTTCGAGTATTAAATGATTTTGTTTCTAATATTTCCTTACTTGGTAAAACAAAACTTGCAAACACCTCTACATTTAACTTAATAATGGTCTGCTTTTTCACTTGTTCCATAACCAGTCTAAAAAATGTTTGTTTAACTTCATCAAAAAATTCATCAATATCAATAATTTTTCTTGATGGATACAGTATAAATGAAACTATCCTCTTTTTAAATGCTGCTGTTTTAATTCTTACGTATTCATCGTTATTTTGTTCCAATATTTTTCTTTTATGAAGGTTTGATCTTAAATGTCCACTAAGTTTATTTTTGATGTACCACTCCTCACATTCTTTACATTTTTTTAAAATTAATTTAGGTAGTATTTCACTATTTTTTGTTTTTAATTTTTCACAACTAACTTTTCTTTTCTTGGAAGCAGGTTCCGAAGAAGATGGTTTGTACAAACACGATTCCCGTTTATGTCTGTAAAGGTTTGATTTATATTTAAAATCTTTATTGCAATCGGAACATGAATTCATGATAGTACATAAATAAACTAAACTGGTGAAAGAAATAATTCCTTTTATATGATAAATAAACTGGTTAAAGGGGGGGTATTTGGGTGGCAAGTCAAAATTTGTTATTATTAATGATTTATTCTATGGTTTGTAATATAGGTTTTTGTTCCTCCAAGACAAACTAAGCATGTTTCCGGATAAATTAATTGATACAATTTTTCTTCACATATAGCACACTTTAAATGATTACAATTCATTTTGTCCGTATAATGTAAATTGACATGCTTATTCTCACCCATAGGAGTATTAATTCCGTGATTGTAATAACAGTTGCAACACAACGCAAAAAAAATGTTTTCTCCTCCTTTGATGGCCACATATGATTGCATAACACACATCGATTTTTCCAGGTATCCCCGCTTTACAGTTTTATCTGATTTAATCATCCGAGTCCTTACGAGACCTGATCTTGCACATGTTCCCTGCTCTTGGTTCATTTCGAAACCTTCTTCTTCCTCGGGATTTATTGAACTATTTACGTCCATGTCCATAACCATCTCCTCCCTGCAGCTAACCAAATCTTCATACTTCTTCGTAAAAAACATGAAAACACCAGAAATCATTTGAATAAAACCAAACATTTTATTTTTTTAACAAAATATAAATCTCTATAACAAAATTTGAAACTATAAAGAATTTTCTACCAACTAAGACTTATATAAGTGACACCACCTCACCAAAAATAATAAGAAAGTATAAGAAAAAAGTGTAGTTTAATAAAGACAAAACCGGTTTTGTTCAAGCCAGTTACACCGGTTACACAGCTAATTTATTGTTACGGGTATTAAAAACCGGTCATGCCAGCTTTCTACCTTTAATTTTTATGTTGCTGTAACAGTTGGTAATTATTACTAGTTTAACCGGTAACATCGGTTGTCAGGTGTAAGCTAAGAAAGTGTTGAAAACCGGTTACGCAGGTGTGATTTAATCCCCCCCCAGAATTATATTGACTATAAGAGAACAAGACAATTTGGTTTTTAAGTCAAAAGAACTCTTAAACCATTTAAATATCTAAATCTAAAAATTATGAATTTTGAAGAAACCTTATCTGATATAAGTATCGACTCATTCGAAATTATTGAGATGTTTGATTTTGAAGAAACATCCAGTAATGGAAGTTCGATGGATAGTTTGTCATCGAATGAAGCCATCCTGAGTGATAACATCTTAATGGATATCAAATTAAAAATCAGAGAAACAGTAAATATTGACAATTGGTTAAAAATTGAAGCGAAAATAGGAACATGCTGTGTTACTGAAAACTACTATGAACTGGATACCAGAAAATATTGTGTTTCCTGCTTCTACGATACAGTGCCAACAATCACAGCAAAATTTTGTGAAGTAATTTCAACCCATTTTAGCGGGAATATCGTTAATTTAATATTTCCACATTGTTTTATTTGTAGTAACAATTTGTTTTCAGTAAATTTAACAATTTATTGTAGTATTTGTAGAAATTCTCAAATTTAACGAAAATAAATAATAGCAAAAAATGTTTGCCTGTATTTTTTTTATTTTATAGCGTTAAACTTACAATATTTAATCAAAAAAAAGGTAAATAATAAAATACATAAAAAACCTATAATAATGTAAAAATAAACGTAACTGCAATTCAACTCTGGCTTTTCTCTAGGTATAATTAACCAATCCGAATATTCAGTATAATTTTTTCCTTCGTATTTTATTTTGTAAAAATAATCACCATCCTTTAAAAGTTTTCTGTCAATGTAATAGGTTAAGTAACGTACCCCGTAGTTTTTCTCATATAGTTTGTTTAAAGATTTGTAGCACCCATTAAAATCGTTCTTGTTTGAACTCAAACATATTTGAGCTGTTGGAAAGTTATAATCATACTCAATAAATAATGTATTGCCTATAAAGGCGCTTAGAATAACTAATGACGAAGCCTCCATTCCTATATAACAACTAAATTAAAATTAAACAAAGTGTTACTTTATAATAAATACTAGCAGTCTAAAAACCATTTTGATTTGCAGCCGTCATTGAGTGAAATGGTAAATAAAAAGTGGTCTTTATTCCCACCAAGTTGCATCCAAATAAGATTCGTTGTTTTTGTGTATTTGAGGTAAAAACTTTCGCTTTTATATTAGTAGGATTCGTAGTTTTTTACACTGTGTAGCATAACACGCTTCCTTGCTTCCGTACTACAACATTTTATGATATTTCTCCGTTTTGTCACCCATACTAATTTGAAACAACTTTACCAAGCATGCGCTTATACCAAATGGGCTCCGAGAACATTTTTCGGCGGTACTGCGTAGGTTAAAGAACTTTCACATTGCTGAAAGAATACAGCATCAAAGAGAATTCGTTGAAATTATAGTGCCGGGACTGTGATTAAAATAGCACTTGCAACACAACGCAAAAAATGTTTTTTTCTCCTTTAATAGCCAATAAGTTTTGTGTGATTTTGTGGTACCTACCGTACCGGACTTCTGATATCCAGTAGGTAATTACACTAGTTGTTAATTTTATTTAAGTTATTGGTATTTACCTTACCGCTATTTACCTAGATAATAGCAAGACATAAAGAAGTTTTACAAAGATTGTATAAACTAAAGTGTAATAAGGTGGATTCTTGACTTTTTACAATACAAAAAACACCTGTTTAATTTTGTTAAATAAAAATTTTAAAGGCTTCCTCTTCCCCTAGATCCAGCTCCATGCACACAGCTGGTTTATTAGCCATCTATACATAGCATTGAGGCTATTAGGATCGTCAAAAAAAGTTTTTTATTTTTAATCAAAATAAGTTATTTGGGTCAAAAAAGACTTAAATACAAAATTTTGTCATAATGTCTGTCTGTCCGTTTGTCTGTCTGTCTGTCCGTCTGTCTGTAACACGATTACTCAAAAAGTGCTAAACCGATTCATATTCAAATTTCGCACAGAAATTCTCTGGCAGCAGGCAATGAGCTGATTAGTTTTTTTGGTTGGGTGGGGGGTTGTCAAGAGGTGGAGGGTTGATTAAACTTTTTAAAAAAATCGTATTTCACAAACCTTAGCAGCTAGCGATATGCGGTTTTCACAATAAGATAGATAATTGCATTTTCAATAGAAAATAAAAAAAATTTTATAAGATTTTGAAAAAAACTTGATTTTTTAAGGGTTCAGTTACTCAAGTTTTAATGCACAATGGATAATTTTGACTTCTGTCTCTACTTTTTGAAGAGAAATTGACAGAAATAGAAATAAAAAATTAAGTATTGTACATTAACACTTGAGTAACTGATTCCTAAGATTTTATGGATGGTTATACCTGCCTGCTGACGTCATTCCTTTTTTGATAACGTTAAATGAAAGTTATGTTGCGTTATATTAAGATATATAATAAGACTAGGTATAAATATATAATAAGACCAGGTAGAAACTTGTTGCAATATTTTTATTTAGGATTAATTCACGAATTTTTCACATAAAATCAAATCTTTTTCTAAAATGGCCAATGCTTCTTTACTTTTTTCTAATTTTTTTTTATATTTTTTAATTTTTTTTAAAATTTCTTTTTTTTTATTAATTTTTTCCTGCCTAAATTTACACGATATTTGTAAAAAGGTATTAACCTCCTTTTGGTATTGTTTTGTTTTTCTGTTTTCTTCTTCAACGTCTATAATTGTTAGGTTGTTTTCACTTTCTTCTTCATCTTCCTGTTCTTCTTGCTGTTCTTCTTCTTCTTGCTGTTCATCTTCTTCCTGCATTTCTTCCTGTTCATCTTGGTCTTCTTCCTGTTCTTCCTGTTCTTCCTGTTCTTCTTCTTCTTGCTGTTCATCTTCTTCCTTTTCATCTTCTTCTTCTTCCTGCATTTCTTCCTGTTCTTCTTCTTCCTGTTTTACAGGCGTTGAGGTCCAGAGAGGGTTGAATGGGGACTTTATTCTGACGTTTTGAAGTATTTTTACTTTTTTGGTATTTGTCCCCCACCCTATCGGTTTCACTTTTGAAAAACTCCCATCAAGGACCTCAACGTCTGAATCTTCCTCTGGCTGTAGAACTTTCTTCATCAGCTTCATATTTTTTTTTGCCAATGGCAGACTTAAATTTAATTTTGGTACTTTCATTTTGCACTTCTTAGTAAACTAAAGTTATTTCTTAAACTGAAGCTATTTAAAGCAACTTTCTTGATCCCCTCTTCTTACATTTTATCTGTGCTTCCATGTAACTTGGTAGATGTTTTTCTTAATTCGCAAATAACGGTTTATATGCAATTTAAAAACTTGACAGAGGTACTAAATAACAGTTAAAATAAATGATGACCATAAAAATCGAGAAAGGTATTACATTTATTCATCAGATAATAAATGACCGGTATAAAATTCGTAAATGGACTCTTGAGTAACGGTATATGCAATTTTAAAACTTGACCCGCTTTTCGAGATCGTATAGGTACCATAAAAACTCGAGCAGGACCTTACATTTATCAGATAATTAAGGTACCGTAATTTCATGAGAAATTTTGCAGCTGTGTCCACCAAAATAATTGCAGAATGCACCGCACCTGTAAATTCCGTTACAGATATTTTTTGCAAACCCATCTCAAGACACTAAAAATAAAATGAAACGAAATATATTTTTATAAATGTGATTTTATTTCCATAAATTATACAATATCAAAGCATTTATAACACTTATTATTGAAAACCACTTTTGAATTTTCTTTTCATAATTTTGTTTGTGTTTCAATTCCCTATTCTGCCACATCATTTTACCATATTCACAATTTGGTGATAGTTTTACATGTTCAAAAAAAGGACAGTCTGTTTTTACAAAATTGTATATCTGCACGTCACAATAGTGGCACTCTACTATGTCCTCTTCATTTTTATAGAAAAATCCAGACAAACTCAAATCTTCGGGTTTTAATACGCCTGGCCAATTTCTAAATGTGCTTAATCTATTTTCATTTGATTTCATTTGTTGTGTGTTGGGTACATCATAACTTTCAAGACACATTGCTAAATAAAAGCAAAGTACTGATAAAGATTTAATTTTTTATCACTTATAAAGTTTTAGACTATCCCCTCCCAAAGAAATTTGACCCCACCCCAAATGTAGCCGACTCTCTGGATTACCTAATAATTTTTTGAAACCTCTGAATTTATGTAATAACTATAGTTGTGACCTAGTTTACTGCAATACATCTGTAAGACAAAAAGGTGTGGTTCAATTTATCACCTACTTTCTAACAGGTTCTTCAAGGTATTGCCCAAGACATCTGTGACCCGGTTTACAAAATTTGTATCTCTGAATTTATGATCATTAATAACCAGTTGTGACCTAGTTTACTGCAATACATCTGTAAGACAAAAAGGTGTGGTTCAATTTATCACCTACTTTCTAACAGGTTTTTCAAGGTATTGCCCAAGACATTTGGATCCCCCCACCCCATGTGTGAATCTTTGGCTCTCAAAATCCCTATGTTAATTCTTATGGGCGAATCTTTGAATCTTGAGCCAGAACCGGCGAAAACACCCTACTTCTGTTTGTTCCAGCATCACGCAAAGACCGCCCAGCCGATTTTAATGGGTTTGTCACTATTGCATTCCTTGTGTTCTTGGGCAACATATAGGCGTTTATTTTATCAAAATCGGTTTCCGGAAACAAAACTTATGGCATTTCAAGGAATAAAAACGGGAAAAATGGGTAAAACTGCAGGCAAAACGGCGCGAAGGTGTCTAGTGGGTAATAAAAGTAATACGACCGCCTTATTGATACCTAACAATTTTTGCTATCTTTATACGCAGTGAAAAGAGAGAAGTTTAAGGATAAAAAGTTAACTCTAATTAATTAATTATAGCTGTACCTATGTAATTCATGCAGTATGTGTTGCATTCGAGAGGGAAAATGTTCTTTTAAAAAGTTACTTTTAAAGGGTTTTATAAACAATTTTAGAAAATTACTAGTTTAACGTAAAACAGGGGAGAGGGGTACTATAGCGCCACTGTGTAGGTAGGTACCATTATTAATTAATAACTTCGGTTGGTCAGGAGATGGAAGCATAAGTAAATATACCTTGTTCATTTATTGAAAATATCGACTATCTGCAATTCCTGGAAATAACTCCCATGCGTAAAGTTGGAGTGTTCATGCCATCTCTTTCATACGCGCCCGACAATATCTACTGATCTCCGTGTGAGGGTAAGGCTTTTTGACCACAACCACGGCTGATAATACGGTACTATAACTTTTGTCAGGCCGGAAGTTCGGCGAACCATACTGCGTCTAGACTGTAGGCGGTGGGATGTAGCGACCCCCCCGCCCACTATTCGAGTCTAGTGCTCGATCGTGCAATCAGCTGGGCTAATCTCGAGGGACCCAATCGTCGAATTTCTTACGCCATTGGGTCGTCACTCGTTATTAGGGATAGTGGGCTCGCTGATTGTGCATCATCATGTTCACGTTAATAAAATTCTCGCACAGGCATTCTCTACTCTTTCTAGGGCACAAAAAACCATTAAATCCAAGCACACCAAAGTCTTTCGGTGATCGGCAAGTTGTGACGGGAGCCAGTGTATACAAACCTGCACGAAAGCGGCGGAAGCGTGATCGCCGTTTTGCTCAAGGATTGGCTGTAGAGCAACTCGTGTGCTGCATCCGTGACTGAGCAGCCTTATTTAGGACGCACAATCACAACTGCCCGACTGGACAACCGCATCCAGTGGGTACACCACATGCGGTCAAAGCAAAAGAAAAAGAAATCCAATGAACTTTGCCACATGGAATATCCGTACACTTATGGATACAGACACACCACAAAGAACAACGGCAATAGTGGCACGTGAACTCAGGAGATATAACATCGATATCGCTGCTCTCAGTGAAACTAGAAGAGCAGGGGAAGGTCAACTTAAAAACACGGAGGAGGCTAAACAATTTTTCTGGAAAGGAAAAGAAGAAGATAAACCACATGTTTGGCTATAAAAAATAAGATTGTGGACCACCTAACCGAATTTCTATCCCGAATAAGCGAAAGATTGATGATATTGCGCCTAAACCTTAGCAACAACCAACACGGTACTATAATCAGCTTCTACGCTCCAACTCTTGCAGCTGATGAAAACCAAAAAGATGAATTTTATTCTTAACTTAGTGAAGCCATAACATGTGTACCTAAATCTCGAAATATAACATCATAATATCAAATACAATTTTCCGACACAAAGACAAATTCAAGACCTCCTGGCAACACCCGAGGTCAAAACACTGGTATCTGATTGATTACATGATTGTACGTTTCAGGGATCAAAAAGACGTAAACATTAAAAGAGCAATAACGGGTTCAGACGACTGATGGACCGACCATCGCCTGATACGAGCCAAAATGAACTTGCACATTTCACCAAGAAGTAGCCGTCAAAAAAAGCAATTGAAAAGAAGATTCAATGTAGAACGCCTTAAAGATGATCAAACCAGAACAAAATTCCAAGTCTTTCTGAATCAAAAGCTGGGTCCTTTAGAATACCCAGAGAATATTGACGATCACTGGAGAATGTTGAAGACAACAATAACATCTGCTTCCGAAGAAACGGTTGGATACACACAAAGAAAACATCAAGACTGATTTAATAAGCACGACAAAGAAATTCAAGACCTCATGGAGAGGAAGATAAAAGCCCATAATACTTGGAAAAACCACCCTAACTCTAACGAAAGTACAAAGGCAAACACGTAGATTAAAAAACCAATGGGGGATAACAAAATCACATGAAATGCAACATCTAGCTAAGTCCAACAACACCAGAGCCTTCTTTCAAGCTACTAAGATGATATATGGTCCCCCTACACAAGGTATCAATCCCCTACGATTCAAAGGTGGAACAAGGCTGCTTAAAGACAGATCTTCTATCAACTAACGATGGAAAGAACACTTCCAAGAACTATTCAACAGAGAGTCTCAGGTCGATAATGAAATCCTTGATAAAATTTCGGAGGAAACTGCACAACAACACCTAAATGAGATTCTCAGATTAGAGAAGGTCGAAAAAGCAATCACAAAGCTAAAGAATAACAAGTCAGCAGGCACAGATGGTCTCGCTGCTGAACTCCATAAACAAGGGGGTCCCGCTCTTAATTACCAAATGCACACTCTAATAAGTAAAATATTGACCACTGAGACCATTCCTGCCGACCTCAAAGACGCCTCTATAGTTACCATTTTCAAAAAAGGTGACAAGGCCCAATGTGGAAACTACAGAGGTATATCTCTACTTTCTGTTGTTGGAAAGATACTTGCACGGATACTATCAAACCGATTAATTCAGATAGCTGAACAAAATCTGCCAAAGACACAGTATGGATTTGGAAAAATATATTTAAATTCTTAGACTACTATACGACAATATGAATGCAACAGTCCTGCAACGATGGACCAGGAGAGTCATTCCAGATTACGACAGGCGTTAAACTAGGGTGTATTGCGCCCACCCTATTCTCTATATTCTTAGGTGCTATGCTTCACCTTATTAAAGAACATCTACCGCCGGGAGTGGAAATTCTATATAGATTTGACGGTGGCCTACTTAACAGCAGAAGGTCTACAGCTGGTAATCAACGCATTTAACCAAGCCTACAAAAGCATTGGTCTAGAGGTCAATCTTGCCAAAACGCAAATTCTTCACCAACCAGAACCAGGTACGAATCCCCAAGCTCCAAACATTTCCATAAATGGCCATCCTCTGCAGAACGTGGAACATTACCCATACCTTGGGAGCCACCTACCATCAAATGCAATTATTGACGAAGAAATACAGCATAACCTAAAATGTGCGAGCTCAGCGTTCGAACGGCTTTCGGATAGAGTCTTCAACAATCACGACGTTAATGCAGAGACCAAGCTTCGTGTCTACAACACAGTTATAATACCAACTCTAAAATACGGATGCCAGGATTGTAGAAGGGTGTGCGGCTCGAGAATTAACTTACATAGCTATCAAAAAACGCACAACAGATAGTGACGATACAGAATAGAGAAGATCATACTCGGTATCGAGTGATTGCCTATGATGACTATAACTTTTCTAAAGGTTATTACTAAAGCAATATATAAGATTAAAAAGGTAAATTATTTGATATAATTTGTCCATGCAAGCAAAGTAATGCTGAAAGTAAGCGCTTTTTGTCACTTAGAAAAAAAGACCCTAATTTCTTCTCAATTATAATACACCAGAATAATAAAATACAAAATTGCCACATTTTCTTCCCCAATCTTTGGTATCCAATTAACCCTAATTTTAAAACTAAATCATTTTTAAACTTATACTAAGAAAAAACGGAACTTACTGGATTAATACAAAGGAAACATGTAAGGTGAAGCTTTTACCATATTCAAAAATTTTGCAGGAGGTTCTGTTATCACAAATATTTGTTTAAAACATTAAACAAGATAAATTATATTAAAAAGTATGTATCAAAAAATATGGTTAACTATTTATCTGTAAAATATGCTGTTCTGCATTATCTAAAGAAAAAAATTGACTACAGCTACAATGCAACGACGACGACACAACCACAGTCTAACTGCACCCTTATATATTGTAAATATATATTCACAGGAATGACCAGTCAAAATTATATATTTTTAAATATTTTTCTATTTTACTTACATAGCCAATCAGGTAACATTGTCAGCAAACCAAAACTTTGCCAGTCAAATTTTTTCTTTCAAAAAATAAAAAAATAAATTTGAATGGAATCTATATATGGAAATAAAGTTGATGGCTGTAATATTTTTGTTTATTTCTTAATCCTAAAACTTCTTTGTAATAAGTAAATTTTATTAACAGAAACATCTGCTACAACCACATCAGGAACTACCGCTAATATAACATCAGAAACAACTCCAATTACCACATCAGGAACAACGGCTACAACCACATCAGGAACTACCGCTAATATAACATCAGGAACAACTGCAACTACCACATCAGGAACAACGGCTACAACCACATCAGGAACAACCGCTAATATAACATCAGGAACAACTGCAACTACTACATCAGGAACAACGGCTACAACCACATCAGGAACAACCGCTAATATAACATCAGGAACAACTGCAACTACCACATCAGGAACAACGGCTACAACCACATCAGGAACTACCGCTAATATAACATCAGGAACAACGGCTACAACCACATCAGGAACTACCGCTAATATAACATCAGGAACAACTGCAACTACCACATCAGGAACAACGGCTACAACCACATCAGGAACTACCGCTAATATAACATCAGAGACAACTCCAATTACCACATCAGGAACAACGGCTACAACCACATCAGGAACTACCGCTAATATAACATCAGGAACAACTGCAACTACCACATCAGGAACAACGGCTACAACCACATCAGGAACTACCGCTAATATAACATCAGGAACAACTGCAACTGCCACATCAAGAACAACGGCTACAACCACATCAGGAACTACCGCTAATATAACATCAGGAACAACTGCAACTACCACATCAGGAACAACGGCTACAACCACATCAGGAACTACCGCTAATATAACATCAGGAACAACGGCTACAACCACATCAGGAACTACCGCTAATATAACATCAGGAACAACGGCTACAACCACATCAGGAACTACCGCTAATATAACATCAGGAACAACTGCAACTACCACATCAGGAACAACGGCTACAACCACATCAGGAACTACCGCTAATATAACATCAGGAACAACGGCTACAACCACATCAGGAACTACCGCTAATATAACATCAGGAACAACTGCAACTACCACATCAGGAACAACGGCTACAACCACATCAGGAACTACCGCTAATATAACATCAGGAACAACTGCAACTACCACATCAGGAACAACGGCTACAACCACATCGGGAACTACCGCTAATATAACATCAGGAACAACTGCAACTACCACATCAGGAACAACGGCTACAATCACATCAGGAACTACCGCTAATATAACATCAGGAACAACTGCAACTACCACATCAAGAACAACGGCTACAACCACATCAGGAACTACCGCTAATATAACATCAGGAACAACTGCAACTACCACATCAGGAACAACGGCTACAACCACATCAGGAACAACCGCTAATATAACATCAGGAACAACTGCAACTACCACATCAGGAACAACGGCTACAACCACATCAGGAACTACCGCTAATATAACATCAGGAACAACGGCTACAACCACATCAGGAACTACCGCTAATATAACATCAGGAACAACTGCAACTACCACATCAGGAACAACGGCTACAACCACATCAGGAACTACTGCTAATATAACATCAGGAACAACTGCAACTACCACATCAGGAACAACGGCTACAACCACATCAGGAACTACCGCTAATATAACATCAGGAACAACTGCAACTACCACATCAGGAACAACGGCTACAACCACATCGGGAACTACCGCTAATATAACATCAGGAACAACTGCAACTACCACATCAGGAACAACGGCTACAATCACATCAGGAACTACCGCTAATATAACATCAGGAACAACTGCAACTACCACATCAAGAACAACGGCTACAACCACATCAGGAACTACCGCTAATATAACATCAGGAACAACTGCAACTACCACATCAGGAACAACGGCTACAACCACATCGGGAACTACCGCTAATATAACATCAGGAACAACTGCAACTACCACATCAGGAACAACGGCTACAGCCACATCAGGAACTACCGCTAATATAACATCAGGAACAACTGCAACTACCACATCAGGAACAACGGCTACAACCACATCAGGAACTACCGCTAATATAACATCAGGAACAACTGCAACTACCACATCAGGAACAACGGCTACAACCACATCAGGAACTACCGCTAATATAACATCAGGAACAACTGCGACAACCACATCAGGAACAACGGCTACAACCATATCAGGAACTACCGCTTATATAACATCACGAACAACTGCGACAACTACATCAGGAACTACCGCTAATATAACATCAGGAACGACGGCAACTACCACGTCAGGAACAACGGCTACAACCACATCGGGAACTACCGCTAATATAACATCAGGAACAACTGCGACAACCACATCAGGAACAACGGCTACAACCACATCAGGAACTACCGCTAATATAACATCAGAGACAACTCCAATTACCACATCAGGAACAACGGCTACAACCACATCAGGAACTACCGCTAATATAACATCAGGAACAACTGCAACTACAACATCAGGAACAACGGCTACAACCACATCAGGAACCACCGCTTATATAACATCAGGAACAACTGCGACAACCACATCAGGAACTACCGCTAATATAACATCAGGAACAACGGCATCTACCACATCAGGAACAACGGCTACAACCACATCAGGAACTACTGCTAATATAACATCAGGAAAAACTGCAACTACCACATCAGGAACAACGGCTACAACCACATCAGGAACCACCGCTTATATAACACCAGGAACAACTGCGACAACCACATCAGGAACTACCGCTAATATAACATCGGGAACAACGGCATCTACCACATCAGGAACAACGGCTACAACCACATCAGGAACTACCGCTAATATAACATCAGGAACAACTGCAACTACCACATCAGGAACAACGGCTACAACCACATCAGGAACCACCGCTTATATAACATCAGGAACAACTGCGACAACCACATCAGGAACTACCGCTAATATAACATCAGGAACAACGGCATCTACCACATTAGGAACAACGGCTACAACCACATCAGGAACTACCGCTAATATAACATCAGGAACAACTGCAACTACCACATCAGGAACAACGGCTACAACCACATCAGGAACCACCGCTTATATAACATCAGGAACAACTGCGACAACCACATCAGGAACTACCGCTAATATAACATCAGGAACAACTGCAACTACCACATCAGGAACAACGGCTACAACCACATCAGGAACTACAGCTAATATAACATCAAGATCAACTGCGACTACCACATCAGGAACTACCGCTACAACCACATCAAGAACTACCGCTAATATAACATCAGGAACAACTGCAACTACCACATCAAGAGCAACGGCTACAACCACATCAGGAACTACCGCTAATATAACATCAGGAACAACTGCAAATACCACATCAGGAACAACGGCTACAACCACATCAGGAACTACCGCTAATATAACATCAGGAACAACTGCAACTACCACATCAGGAACAACGGCTACAACCACATCAGGAACTACCGCTAATATAACATCAGGAACAACTGCAACTACCACATCAGGAACAACGGCTACAATCACATCAGGAACTACCGCTTATATAACATCAGGAACAACTGCAACTACCACATCAAGAACAACGGCTACAACCACATCAGGAACTACTGCTAATATAACATCAGAAACAACTGCAACTACCACATCAGGAACAACGGCTACAACCACATCAGGAACTACCGCTAATATAACATCAGGAACAACTGCAACTACCACATCAGGAACAACGGCTACAAGAACATCAGGAACTACCGCCAATATAACATCAGGAACAACTGCAACTACCACATCAGGAACAACGGCTACAACCACATCAGGAACTACCGCTAATATAACATCAGGAACAACTGCGACAACCACATCAGGAACTACCGCTAATATAACATCAGGAACGACGGCAACTACCACGTCAGGAACAACGGCTACAACCACATCAGGAACTACCGCTAATATAACATCAGGAACAACTGCGACAACCACATCAGGAACAACCGCTAATATAACATCAGGAACAACTGCAACTAACACATCTGGAACAACGGCTACAATCACATCAGGAACTACCGCTAATATAACATCAGGAACAACTGCAACTACCACATCAGGAACAACGGCTACAATCACATCAGGAACTACCGCTAATATAACATCAGGAACAACTGCAACTACCACATCAAGAACAACGGCTACAACCACATCAGGAACTACCGCTAATATAACATCAGTTACAACTGCAACTACCACATCAGGAACAACGGCTACAATCACATCAGGAACTACCGCTAATATAACATCAGGAACAACTGCAACTACCACATCAAGAACAACGGCTACAACCACTTCAGGAACTACCGCTAATATAACATCAGGAACAACTGCAACTACCACATCAGGAACAACGGCTACAACCACATCAGGAACTACCGCTAATATAACATCAGGAACAACTGCAACTACCACATCAGAAACAACGGCTAGAACCACATTAGGAACTACCGCTAATATAACATCAGGAACAACTGCAACTACCACATCAGGAACAACGGCTACAACCACATCGGGAATTACCGCTAATATAACATCAGGAACAACTGCAACTACCACATCAGAAACAACGGCTACAATCACATCAGGAACTACCGCTAATATAACATCAGGAACAACTGCAACTACCACATCAAGAACAACGGCTACAACCACATCAGGAACTACCGCTAATATAACATCAGGAACAACTGCAACTACCACATCAGGAACAACGGCTACAACCACATCAGGAACTACCGCTAATTTAACATCAGGAACAACTGCAACTACCACATCAGGAACAACGGCTACAACCACATCAGGAACTACCGCTAAAATAACATCAGGAACAGCTGCGACAACCACATCAGGAACAACGGCTACAACCATATCAGGAACTACCGCTTATATAACATCAGGAACAACTGCGACAACCACATCAGGAACTACCGCTAATATAACATCAGGAACGACGGCAACTACCACGTCAGGAACAACGGCTACAACCACATCGGGAACTACCGCTAATATAACATCAGGAACAACTGCGACAACCACATCAGGAACAACGGCTACAACCACATCAGGAACTACCGCTAATATAACATCAGAAACAACTCCAATTACCACATCAGGAACAACGGCTACAACCACATCAGGAACTACCGCTAATATAACATCAGGAACAACTGAAACTACCACATCAGGAACAACGGCTACAACCACATCAGGAACTACCGCTAATATAACATCAGGAACAACTGCAACTACCACATCAGGAACAACGGCTACAACCACATCGGGAACTACCGCTAATATAACATCAGGAACAACTGCAACTACCACATCAGGAACAACGGCTACAACCACATCAGGAACCACCGCTTATATAACATCAGGAACAACTGCGACAACCACATCGGGAACTACCGCTAATATAACATCAGGAACAACTGCAACTACCACATCAGGAACAACGGCTACAACCACATCAGGAACTACTGCTAATATAACATCAGGAACAACTGCAACTACCACATCAGGAACAACGGCTACAACCACATCAGGAACTACCGCTAATATAACATCAGGAACAACTGCAACTACCACATCAGGAACAACGGCTACAACCACATCGGGAACTACCGCTAATATAACATCAGGAACAACTGCAACTACCACATCAGGAACAACGGCTACAACCACGTCAGGAACCACCGCTTATATAACATCAGGAACAACTGCGACAACCACATCGGGAACTACCGCTAATATAACATCAGGAACAACTGCAACTACCACATCAGGAACAACGGCTACAATCACATCAGGAACTACCGCTAATATAACATCAGGAACAACTGCAACTACCACATCAAGAACAACGGCTACAACCACATCAGGAACTACCGCTAATATAACATCAGGAACAACTGCAACTACCACATCAGGAACAACGGCTACAACCACATCGAGAACTACCGCTAATATAACATCAGGAACAACTGCAACTACCACATCAGGAACAACGGCTACAACCACATCAGGAACTACCGCTAATATAACATCAGGAACAACTGCGACAACCACATCAGGAACAACCGCTAATATAACATCAGGAACAACTGCAACTACCACATCAGGAACAGCGGCTACAACCACATCAGGAACTACCGCTAATATAACATCAGGAACAACGGCTACAACCACATCAGGAACTACCGCTAATATAACATCAGGAACAACTGCAACTACCACATCAGGAACAACGGCTACAACCACATCAGGAACTACTGCTAATATAACATCAGGAACAACTGCAACTACCACATCAGGAACAACGGCTACAACCACATCAGGAACTACCGCTAATATAACATCAGGAACAACTGCAACTACCACATCAGGAACAACGGCTACAACCACATCGGGAACTACCGCTAATATAACATCAGGAACAACTGCAACTACCACATCAGGAACAACGGCTACAATCACATCAGGAACTACCGCTAATATAACATCAGGAACAACTGCAACTACCACATCAAGAACAACGGCTACAACCACATCAGGAACTACCGCTAATATAACATCAGGAACAACTGCAACTACCACATCAGGAACAACGGCTACAACCACATCAGGAACAACCGCTAATATAACATCAGGAACAACTGCAACTACCACATCAGGAACAACGGCTACAACCACATCAGGAACTACCGCTAATATAACATCAGGAACAACGGCTACAACCACATCAGGAACTACCGCTAATATAACATCAGGAACGACGGCAACTACCACGTCAGGAACAACGGCTACAACCACATCCGGAACTACCGCTAATATAACATCAGGAACAACTGCAACTACCACATCAAGAACAACGGCTACAACCACATCAGGAACTACCGCTAATATAACATCAGGAACAACTGCAACTACCACATCAGGAACAACGGCTACAATCACATCAGGTACTACCGCTAATATAACATCAGGAACAACTGCAACTACCACATCAAGAACAACGGCTACAACCACATCAGGAACTACCGCTAATATAACATCAGGAACAACTGCAACTACCACATCAGGAACAAAGGCTACAACCACATCAGGAACTACCGCTAATATAACATCAGGAACAACTGCAACTACCACATCAGGAACAACGGCTACAACCACATCGGGAACTACCGCTAATATAACATCAGGAACAACTGCAACTACCACATCAGGAACAACGGCTACAACCACATCAGGAACTACCGCTAATATAACATCAGGAACAACTGCAACTACCACATCAGGAACAACGGCTACAACCACATCAGGAACTACCGCTAATATAACACCAGTTACAACTGCAACTATCACATCAGGAACAACGGCTACAACCACATCAGGAACTACCGCTAATATAACATCAGGAACAACTGCGACAACCACATCAAGAACAACGGCTACAACCATATCAGGAACTACCGCTTATATAACATCACGAACAACTGCGACAACTACATCAGGAACTACCGCTAATATAACATCAGGAACGACGGCAACTACCACGTCAGGAACAACGGCTACAACCACATCGGGAACTACCGCTAATATAACATCAGGAACAACTGCGACAACCACATCAGGAACAACGGCTACAACCACATCAGGAACTACCGCTAATATAACATCAGAGACAACTCCAATTACCACATCAGGAACAACGGCTACAACCACATCAGGAACTACCGCTAATATAACATCGGGAACAACTGCAACTACCACATCAGGAACAACGGCTACAACCACATCAGGAACCACCGCTTATATAACATCAGGAACAACTGCGACAACCACATCAGGAACTACCGCTAATATAACATCAGGAACAACGGCATCTACCACATCAGGAACAACGGCTACAACCACATCAGGAACTACTGCTAATATAACATCAGGAACAACTGCAACTACCACATCAGGAACAACGGCTACAACCACATCAGGAATCACCGCTAATACAACATCAGGATCAACTGCGACTACCACATCAGGAACTACCGCTATTATAACATCAGGAACGACGGCATCTACCACATCAGGAACAACGGCTACAACCACATCAGGAACTACTGCTAATATAACATCAGGAACAACTGCAACTACCACATCAGGAACAACGGCTACAACCATATCAGGAACTACCGCTTATATAACATCAGGAACAACTGCGACAACCACATCAGGAACTACCGCTATTATAACATCAGGAACGACGGCAACTACCACGTCAGGAACAACGGCTACAACCACATCGGGAACTACCGCTAATGTAACATCAGGAACAACTGCAACTACCACTTCAGGAACAACGGCTACAACCACATCAGGCACTACCGCTAATATAACATCAGGAACAACTGCAACTACCACATCAGGAACAACGGCTACAACCCCATCAGTAACTACCGCTAATATAACATCAGGAACCACTGCAACTACCACATCAGGAACAACGGCTACAACCACATCAGGAGCTACCGCTAATATAACATCAGGAACAACTGAGACAACCACATCAGGAACAACGGCTACAACCATATCAGGAACTACCGCTTATATAACATCAGGAACAACTGCGACAACCACATCAGAAACTACCGCTAATATAACATCAGGAACGACGGCAACTACCACGTCAGGAACAACGGCTACAACCACATCGGGAACTACCGCTAATATAACATCAGGAACAACTGCGACAACCACATCAGGAACAACGGCTACAACCACATCAGGAACTACCGCTAATATAACATCAGAGACAACTCCAATTACCACATCAGGAACAACGGCTACAACCACATCAGGAACTACCGCTAATATAACATCAGGAACAACTGCAACTACCACATCAGGAACAACGGCTACAACCACATCAGGAACTACCGCTAATATAACATCAGGAACAACTGCAACTACCACATCAGGAACAACGGCTACAACCACATCGGGAACTACCGCTAATATAACATCAGGAACAACTGCAACTACCACATCAGGAACAACGGCTACAATCACATCAGGAACTACCGCTAATATAACATCAGGAACAACTGCAACTACCACATCAAGAACAACGGCTACAACCACATCAGGAACTACCGCTAATATAACATCAGGAACAACTGCAACTACCACATCAAGAACAACGGCTACAACCACATCAGGAACTACCGCTAATATAACATCAGGAACAACTGCAACTACCACATCAGGAACAACGGCTACAACCACATCAGGAACTACCGCTAATATAACATCAGGAACAACTGCAACTACCACATCAGGAACAACGGCTACAACCACATCAGGAACTACCGCTAATATAACATCAGGAACAACTGCGACAACCACATCAGGAACAACGGCTACAACCATATCAGGAACTACCGCTTATATAACATCACGAACAACTGCGACAACTACATCAGGAACTACCGCTAATATAACATCAGGAACGACGGCAACTACCACGTCAGGAACAACGGCTACAACCACATCGGGAACTACCGCTAATATAACATCAGGAACAACTGCGACAACCACATCAGGAACAACGGCTACAACCACATCAGGAACTACCGCTAATATAACATCAGAGACAACTCCAATTACCACATCAGGAACAACGGCTACAACCACATCAGGAACTACCGCTAATATAACATCAGGAACAACTGCAACTACCACATCAGGAACAACGGCTACAACCACATCAGGAACCACCGCTTATATAACATCAGGAACAACTGCGACAACCACATCAGGAACTACCGCTAATATAACATCAGGAACAACGGCATCTACCACATCAGGAACAACGGCTACAACCACATCAGGAACTACTGCTAATATAACATCAGGAACAACTGCAACTACCACATCAGGAACAACGGCTACAACCACATCAGGAATCACCGCTAATACAACATCAGGATCAACTGCGACTACCACATCAGGAACTACCGCTAATATAACATCAGGAACGACGGCAACTACCACGTCAGGAACAACGGCTACAACCACATCCGGAACTACCGCTAATATAACATCAGGAACAACTGCGAAAACCACATCAGGAACAACGGCTACAACCATATCAGGAACTACCGCTTATATAACATCAGGAACAACTGCGACAACCACATCAGGAACTACCGCTATTATAACATCAGGAACGACGGCAACTACCACGTCAGGAACAACGGCTACAACCACATCGGGAACTACCGCTAATATAACATCAGGAACAACTGCAACTACCACTTCAGGAACAACGGCTACAACCACATCAGGCACTACCGCTAATATAACATCAGGAACAACTGCAACTACCACATCAGGAACAACGGCTACAACCCCATCAGGAACTACCGCTAATATAACATCAGGAACCACTGCAACTACCACATCAGGAACAACGGCTACAACCACATCAGGAGCTACCGCTAATATAACATCAGGAACAACTGAGACAACCACATCAGGAACAACGGCTACAACCATATCAGGAACTACCGCTTATATAACATCAGGAACAACTGCGACAACCACATCAGAAACTACCGCTAATATAACATCAGGAACGACGGCAACTACCACGTCAGGAACAACGGCTACAACCACATCGGGAACTACCGCTAATATAACATCAGGAACAACTGCGACAACCACATCAGGAACAACGGCTACAACCACATCAGGAACTACCGCTAATATAACATCAGAGACAACTCCAATTACCACATCAGGAACAACGGCTACAACCACATCAGGAACTACCGCTAATATAACATCAGGAACAACTGCAACTACCACATCAGGAACAACGGCTACAACCACATCAGGAACTACCGCTAATATAACATCAGGAACAACTGCAACTACCACATCAGGAACAACGGCTACAACCACATCGGGAACTACCGCTAATATAACATCAGGAACAACTGCAACTACCACATCAGGAACAACGGCTACAATCACATCAGGAACTACCGCTAATATAACATCAGGAACAACTGCAACTACCACATCAAGAACAACGGCTACAACCACATCAGGAACTACCGCTAATATAACATCAGGAACAACTGCAACTACCACATCAAGAAAAACGGCTACAACCACATCAGGAACTACCGCTAATATAACATCAGGAACAACTGCAACTACCACATCAGGAACAACGGCTACAACCACATCAGGAACTACCGCTAATATAACATCAGGAACAACTGCAACTACCACATCAGGAACAACGGCTACAATCACATCAGGAACTACCGCTAATATAACATCAGGAACAACTGCAACTACCACATCAAGAACAACGGCTACAACCACATCAGGAACTACCGCTAATATAACATCAGGATCAACTGCGACTACCACATCAGGAGCAACGGCTACTACCATATCCGAAACAACTGCGACTACCACCACTTCAGGAACCACAGCCAATACTACGTCAGGTATAGTAGTTGTATAAACTTCTGCTTTTTAAAGGTGCATTTAGACTGTGGTAGTGTCATCGTAGTTGCGTTGCGTGTAATGAATTTTTTCCATAGATAACAATTAATAATTTTAACAATATTGTTTTGTACAAATTTTTTAATATCATTTATTTTCTAAGTGCTTTAAACAAATATTCGTGGTAATAGACCCTCCTGCTAAATTTTGGAATATGTTAAAAGTTTCACCTTACATATTTCTTTGGTATTAACCGAGTAAGTTCGGTTCTTTCCTAATATTAGCCTAAGTTCAAAAATAAAAATAATTTTAATATTGAGGTTGATGGGGTGGATGGGGAAAAAAGGAGAAAAAAGGCGGCAATATTGTGTCTGCATATATAGACAGTCGATAGTGTGGTGGACTTAAGCAATAAATTAACAAGGTATTATAAGTGACATTTAGTTATATTCCTATATATCCGCTAATCAATCATTCAGGTTTATTATAATTGCGAAGAAATTAAGGCTCTTTTTCTAAGTGACGAAAAGAGCTTACAATTAGCATTATTTCGTCGCTTGCATGGACAAATTATATCAAATAATTTACATTTTTAACTCCATATTTTGCTATATATATTGCTTTAGAAAAGTTATAGTACCGTGTTTAATTATCCATAGACTTGGTTTTACTGATAAAAATTAATAAATTGAGTTTTATTTTTTTTATGACTTTTTATTGACAAAATTGTTGACTGACTTGTGTTTAACAAAAAAATAACTTTTTAACGTCAATCTTACAATGGATAACTTGATCTTGAACATACCGTATCAGCTGTTGTTCTAGTCAAAAACACTCCCACATGCACAGAGATAGGTATATATTTTCGGACGCCCATGAAAGAAGTGGCATGAACACACCAACTTTAAGCATGGGAGTTATTTCGTGGAACAACAGACAGTCAATGTTTGCAATAAAATTAAATTAATTGGGTATTAAGTAAGCGCTTTTTGTGACTTATAAAAAGGGCCCTAATTTCTTGGCGATTATAATAAACCAGACTGATTGATAAACGAATTAGAAATATAAATATTACTTATAATACCTGGTTTATGCTTTACATGCGATCAATGTAATTTAATTTAAAGGACATAAACATTAATATTTTTTCAATAATATATATATATCTATTTTTCTGTACCCAATGGCTGTAAAAATGTGTCAAATGTCATTTTAGGAGTTTTTGATAAAAGATTCAAACTCCTCGTAATCGAAAACCTGTAAATTAATATCAAACACCATCAATTTGACTCTACACAAAAAATAGAAAAATGAAATTTAGTCATTGGCCGCTATTTTGGGTTTTGTGCTGAATATCTCAGTACGCTCAACATTTTCCAGATGTCATCCGGTGGATTCATATATTCTTAGGTGCTATGATTCACCTTATTAAAGAACATCTACCGCCGGGAGTGGAAATTCTATATAGATTTGACGGTGGCCTACTTAACAGCAGAAGGTCTACAGCTGGTAATCAACGCATTTAACCAAGCCTACAAAAGCATTGGTCTAGAGGTCAATCTTGCCAAAACGCAAATTCTTCACCAACCAGAACCAGGTACGAATCCCCAAGCTCCAAACATTTCCATAAATGGCCATCCTCTGCAGAACGTGGAACATTACCCATACCTTGGGAGCCACCTACCATCAAATGCAATTATTGACGAAGAAATACAGCATAACCTAAAATGTGCGAGCTCAGCGTTCGAACGGCTTTCGGATAGAGTCTTCAACAATCACGACGTTAATGCAGAGACCAAGCTTCGTGTCTACAACACAGTTATAATACCAACTCTAAAATACGGATGCCAGGATTGTAGAAGGGTGTGCGGCTCGAGAATTAACTTACATAGCTATCAAAAAACGCACAACAGATAGTGACGATACAGAATAGAGAAAGATCATACTCGGTATCGAGTGATTGCCTATGATGACTATAACTTTTCTAAAGGTTATTACTAAAGCAATATATAAGATTAAAAAGGTAAATTATTTGATATAATTTGTCCATGCAAGCAAAGTAATGCTGAAAGTAAGCGCTTTTTGTCACTTAGAAAAAAAGACCCTAATTTCTTCTCAATTATAATACACCAGAATAATAAAATACAAAATTGCCACATTTTCTTCCCCAATCTTTGGTATCCAATTAACCCTAATTTTAAAACTAAATGATTTTTAAACTTATACTAAGAAAAAACGGAACTTACTGGATTAATACAAAGGAAACATGTAAGGTGAAGCTTTTACCATATTCAAAAATTTTGCAGGAGGTTCTGTTATCACAAATATTTGTTTAAAACATTAAACAAGATAAATTATATTAAAAAGTATGTATCAAAAAATATGGTTAACTATTTATCTGTAAAATATGCTGTTCTGCATTATCTAAAGAAAAAAATTGACTACAGCTACAATGCAACGACGACGACACAACCACACTGCACCCTTATATATTGTAAATATATATTCACAGGAATGACCAGTCAAAATTATATATTTTTAAATATTTTTCTATTTTACTTACATAGCCAATCAGGTAACATTGTCAGCAAACCAAAACTTTGCCAGTCAAATTTTTTCTTTCAAAAAATAAAAAAATAAATTTGAATGGAATCTATATATGGAAATAAAGTTGATGGCTGTAATATTTTTGTTTATTTCTTAATCCTAAAACTTCTTTGTAATAAGTAAATTTTATTAACAGAAACATCTGCTACAACCACATCAGGAACTACCGCTAATATAACATCAGAAACAACTCCAATTACCACATCAGGAACAACGGCTACAACCACATCAGGAACTACCGCTAATATAACATCAGGAACAACTGCAACTACCACATCAGGAACAACGGCTACAACCACATCAGGAACAACCGCTAATATAACATCAGGAACAACTGCAACTACTACATCAGGAACAACGGCTACAACCACATCAGGAACAACCGCTAATATAACATCAGGAACAACTGCAACTACCACATCAGGAACAACGGCTACAACCACATCAGGAACTACCGCTAATATAACATCAGGAACAACGGCTACAACCACATCAGGAACTACCGCTAATATAACATCAGGAACAACTGCAACTACCACATCAGGAACAACGGCTACAACCACATCAGGAACTACCGCTAATATAACATCAGAGACAACTCCAATTACCACATCAGGAACAACGGCTACAACCACATCAGGAACTACCGCTAATATAACATCAGGAACAACTGCAACTACCACATCAGGAACAACGGCTACAACCACATCAGGAACTACCGCTAATATAACATCAGGAACAACTGCAACTACCACATCAGGAACAACGGCTACAACCACATCGGGAACTACCGCTAATATAACATCAGGAACAACTGCAACTACCACATCAGGAACAACGGCTACAATCACATCAGGAACTACCGCTAATATAACATCAGGAACAACTGCAACTACCACATCAAGAACAACGGCTACAACCACATCAGGAACTACCGCTAATATAACATCAGAGACAACTCCAATTACCACATCAGGAACAACGGCTACAACCACATCAGGAACTACCGCTAATATAACATCAGGAACAACTGCAACTACCACATCAGGAACAACGGCTACAACCACATCAGGAACCACCGCTTATATAACATCAGGAACAACTGCGACAACCACATCAGGAACTACCGCTAATATAACATCAGGAACAACGGCATCTACCACATCAGGAACAACGGCTACAACCACATCAGGAACTACTGCTAATATAACATCAGGAACAACTGCAACTACCACATCAGGAACAACGGCTACAACCACATCAGGAACCACCGCTTATATAACATCAGGAACAACTGCGACAACCACATCAGGAACTACCGCTAATATAACATCAGGAACAACGGCATCTACCACATCAGGAACAACGGCTACAACCACATCAGGAACTACCGCTAATATAACATCAGGAACAACTGCAACTACCACATCAGGAACAACGGCTACAACCACATCAGGAACTACTGCTAATATAACATCAGGAACAACTGCAATTACCACATCAGGAACAACGGCTACAACCACATCAGGAACTACCGCTAATATAACATCAGGAACAACTGCAACTACCACATCAGGAACAACGGCTACAACCACATCGGGAACTACCGCTAATATAACATCAGGAACAACTGCAACTACCACATCAGGAACAACGGCTACAACCACATCGGGAACTACCGCTAATATAACATCAGGAACAACTGCAACTACCACATCAGGAACAACGGCTACAACCACATCAGGAACTACCGCTAATATAACATCAGGAACAACTGCAACTACCACATCAGGAACAACGGCTACAACCACATCAGGAACTACCGCTAATATAACATCAGGAACAACTGCAACTACCACATCAGGAACAACGGCTACAACCACATCAGGAACTACCGCTAATATAACATCAGGAACAACTGCGACAACCACATCAGGAACAACGGCTACAACCATATCAGGAACTACCGCTTATATAACATCACGAACAACTGCGACAACTACATCAGGAACTACCGCTAATATAACATCAGGAACGACGGCAACTACCACGTCAGGAACAACGGCTACAACCACATCGGGAACTACCGCTAATATAACATCAGGAACAACTGCGACAACCACATCAGGAACAACGGCTACAACCACATCAGAAACTACCGCTAATATAACATCAGAGACAACTCCAAAAACCACATCAGGAACAACGGCTACAACCACATCAGGAACTACCGCTAATATAACATCAGGAACAACTGCAACTACCACATCAGGAACAACGGCTACAACCACATCAGGAACCACCGCTTATATAACATCAGGAACAACTGCGACAACCACATCAGGAACTACCGCTAATATAACATCAGGAAAAACGGCATCTACCACATCAGGAACAACGGCTACAACCACATCAGGAACTACTGCTAATATAACATCAGGAACAACTGCGACAACCACATCAGGAACAACGGCTACAACCACATCAGGAACTACCGCTAATATAACATCAGGAACAACTGCAACTAACACATCAGGAACAACGGCTACAACCACATCAGGAATCACCGCTAATACAACATCAGGATCAACTGCGACTACCACATCAGGAACTACCGCTAATATAACATCAGGAACGACGGCAACTACCACGTCAGGAACAACGGCTACAACCACATCCGGAACTACCGCTAATATAACATCAGGAACAACTGCGAAAACCACATCAGGAACAACGGCTACAACCATATCAGGAACTACCGCTTATAAAACATCAGGAACAACTGCGACAACCACATCAGGAACTACCGCTAATATAACATCAGGAACGACGGCCACTACCACGTCAGGAACAACGGCTACAACCACATCGGGAACTACCGCTAATATAACATCAGGAACAACTGCAACTACCACTTCAGGAACAACGGCTACAACCACATCAGGCACTACCGCTAATATAACATCAGGAACAACTGCAACTACCACATCAGGAACAACGGCTACAACCCCATCAGGAACTACCGCTAATATAACATCAGGAACAACTGCGACAACCACATCAGGAACAACCGCTAATATAACATCAGAAACCACTGCAACTACCACATCAGGAACAACGGCTACAACCACATCAGGAGCTACCGCTAATATAACATCAGGAACAACTGAGACAACCACATCAGGAACAACGGCTACAACCATATCAGGAACTACCGCTTATATAACATCAGGAACAACTGCGACAACCACATCAGAAACTACCGCTAATATAACATCAGGAACGACGGCAACTACCACGTCAGGAACAACGGCTACAACCACATCGGGAACTACCGCTAATATAACATCAGGAACAACTGCGACAACCACATCAGGAACAACGGCTACAACCACATCAGGAACTACCGCTAATATAACATCAGAGACAACTCCATTTACCACATCAGGAACAACGGCTACAACCACATCAGGAACTACCGCTAATATAACATCAGGAACAACTGCAACTACCACATCAGGAACAACGGCTACAACCACATCAGGAACCACCGCTTATATAACATCAGGAACAACTGCGACAACCACATCAGGAACTACCGCTAATATAACATCAGGAACAACGGCATCTACCACATCAGGAACAACGGCTACAATCACATCAGGAACTACTGCTTATATAACATCAGGAACAACTGCGACAACTACATCAGGAACTACCGTTAATATAACATCAGGAACAACGGCAACGACCACATCAGGAAAAACGGCTACAACCACATCAGGAACTACTGCTAATATAACATCAGGAACAACTGCGACAACCACATCAGGAACAACGGCTACAACCACATCAGGAACTACCGCTAATATAACATCAGGAACAACTGCAACTACCACATCAGGAACAACGGCTACAACCACATCAGGAATCACCACTAATACAACATCAGGATCAACTGCGACTACCACATCAGGAACTACCGCTAATATAACATCAGGAACGACGGCAACTACCACGTCAGGAACAACGGCTACAACCACATCCGGAACTACCGCTAATATAACATCAGGAACAACTGCGAAAACCACATCAGGAACAACGGCTACAACCATATCAGGAACTACCGCTTATATAACATCAGGAACAACTGCGACAACCACATCAGGAACTACCGCTAATATAACATCAGGAACGACGGCAACTACCACGTCAGGAACAACGGCTACAACCACATCGGGAACTACCGCTAATATAACATCAGGAACAACTGCGACAACCACATCAGGAACAACGTCTACAACCACATCAGGAACTACCGCTAATATAACATCAGAGACAACTCCAATTACCACATCAGGAACAACGGCTACAACCACATCAGGAACTACCGCTAATATAACATCAGGAACAACTGCGACAACCACATCAGGAACAACGGCTACAACCACATCAGGAACTACCGCTAATATAACATCAGAGACAACTCCAATTACCGCATCAGGAACAACGGCTACAACCACATCAGGAACTACCGCTAATATAACATCAGGAACAACTGCGACAACTACATCAGGAACTACCGCTAATATAACATCAGGAACAACGGCAACGACCACATCAGGAACAACGGCTACAACCACATCAGGAACTACTGCTAATATAACATCAGGAACAACTGCGACAACCACATCAGGAACAACAGCTACAACCACATCAGGAACTTCCGCTAATATAACATCAGCAACAACGGCAACTACCACATCAGGAACAACGGCTACAACCACATCAGGAACTACCGCTAATATAACATCAGGAACAACTGCAACTACCACATCAGGAACAACGGCTACAACCACATCAGGAATCACCACTAATACAACATCAGGATCAACTGCGACTACCACATCAGGAACTACCGCTAATATAACATCAGGAACGACGGCAACTACCACGTCAGGAACAACGGCTACAACCACATCCGGAACTACCGCTAATATAACATCAGGAACAACTGCGAAAACCACATCAGGAACAACGGCTACAACCATATCAGGAACTACCGCTTATATAACATCAGGAACAACTGCGACAACCACATCAGGAACTACCGCTAATATAACATCAGGAACGACGGCAACTACCACGTCAGGAACAACGTCTACAACCACATCGGGAACTACCGCTAATATAACATCAGGAACAACTGCGACAACCACATCAGGAACAACGGCTACAACCACATCAGGAACTACCGCTAATATAACATCAGAGACAACTCCAATTACCACATCAGGAAAAACGGCTACAACCACATCAGGAACTACCGCTAATATAACATCAGGAACAACTGCGACAACCACATCAGGAACAACGGCTACAACCACATCAGGAACTACCGCTAATATAACATCAGAGACAACTCCAATTACCGCATCAGGAACAACGGCTACAACCACATCAGGAACTACCGCTAATATAACATCAGGAACAACTGCGACAACTACATCAGGAACTACCGCTAATATAACATCAGGAACAACGGCAACGACCACATCAGGAACAACGGCTACAACCACATCAGGAACTACTGCTAATATAACATCAGGAACAACTGCGACAACCACATCAGGAACAACGGCTACAACCACATCAGGAACTTCCGCTAATATAACATCAGCAACAACGGCAACTACCACATCAGGAACAACGGCTACTACAACATCGGGAACTATAGCTAATATAACATCAGGAACAACTGCGATAACCACATCAGGAACACCGGCTACTACAACATCGGGAACTATAGCTAATATAACATCAGGAATAACTGCGACAACCACATCAGGAACTACCGCTAATATAACATCAGGAACAACGGCAACTACGACATCAGGAACAACGGCTACTACAACATCGGGAACTATAGCTAATATAACATCAGGAACAACTGAGACAACCACGTCAGGAACTACCGCTAATATAACATCAGGAACAACTGCGACAACCACATCAGGCACTACCGCTTATATAACATCAGGATCAACTGCGACTACCACATCAGGAGCAACGGCTACTACCATATCCGAAACAACTGCGACTACCACCACTTCAGGAACCACAGCCAATACTACGTCAGGTATAGTAGTTGTATAAACTTCTGCTTTTTAAAGGTGCATTTAGACTGTGGTAGTGTCATCGTAGTTGCGTTGCGTGTAATGAATTTTTTCCATAGATAACAATTAATAATTTTAACAATATTGTTTTGTACAAATTTTTTAATATCATTTATTTTCTAAGTGCTTTAAACAAATATTCGTGGTAATAGACCCTCCTGCTAAATTTTGGAATATGTTAAAAGTTTCACCTTACATATTTCTTTGGTATTAACCGAGTAAGTTCGGTTCTTTCCTAATATTAGCCTAAGTTCAAAAATAAAAATAATTTTAATATTGAGGTTGATGGGGTGGATGGGGAAAAAAGGAGAAAAAAGGCGGCAATATTGTGTCTGCATATATAGACAGTCGATAGTGTGGTGGACTTAAGCAATAAATTAACAAGGTATTATAAGTGACATTTAGTTATATTCCTATATATCCGCTAATCAATCATTCAGGTTTATTATAATTGCGAAGAAATTAAGGCTCTTTTTCTAAGTGACGAAAAGAGCTTACAATTAGCATTATTTCGTCGCTTGCATGGACAAATTATATCAAATAATTTACATTTTTAACTCCATATTTTGCTATATATATTGCTTTAGAAAAGTTATAGTACCGTGTTTAATTATCCATAGACTTGGTTTTACTGATAAAAATTAATAAATTGAGTTTTATTTTTTTTATGACTTTTTATTGACAAAATTGTTGACTGACTTGTGTTTAACAAAAAAATAACTTTTTAACGTCAATCTTACAATGGATAACTTGATCTTGAACATACCGTATCAGCTGTTGTTCTAGTCAAAAACACTCCCACATGCACAGAGATAGGTATATATTTTCGGACGCCCATGAAAGAAGTGGCATGAACACACCAACTTTAAGCATGGGAGTTATTTCGTGGAACAACAGACAGTCAATGTTTGCAATAAAATTAAATTAATTGGGTATTAAGTAAGCGCTTTTTGTGACTTATAAAAAGGGCCCTAATTTCTTGGCGATTATAATAAACCAGACTGATTGATTAACGAATTAGAAATATAAATATTACTTATAATACCTGGTTTATGCTTTACATGCGATCAATGTAATTTAATTTAAAGGACATAAACATTAATATTTTTTCAATAATATATATATATATATCTATTTTTCTGTACCCAATGGCTGTAAAAATGTGTCAAATGTCATTTTAGGAGTTTTTGATAAAAGATTCAAACTCCTCGTAATCGAAAACCTGTAAATTAATATCAAACACCATCAATTTGACTCTACACAAAAAATAGAAAAATGAAATTTAGTCATTGGCCGCTATTTTGGGTTTTGTGCTGAATATCTCAGTACGCTCAACATTTTCCAGATGTCATCCGGTGGATTCATAATTTGGGGAGTCTCAGCTTTCATATGACACCATAAAACCTACTATGGTAAGAAAATCCGGGTTCGATTAAAAATCGCCACTTATCCTCCTGAGTATAATTAGTTCTTTATCTATACATATAATAAATCTCTAAAAAGACTATTTCTATACATTGAATATTTTTTTTTAATTTTTGGACCAAATAAGAGACCAAAAATGCAATTTTTACAATTTTTGTCTTTCTGTATGTCTGTTTGTTCCAGCATCACGCAAAGACCGCCCAGCCGATTTTAATGGGTTTGTCACTATTGCATTCCTTGTGTTCTTGGGCAACATATAGGCGTTTATTTTATCAAAATCGGTTTCCGGAAACAAAACTTATGGCATTTCAAGGAATAAAAACGGGAAAAATGGGTAAAACTGCAGGCAAAACGGCGCGAAGGTGTCTAGTGGGTAATAAAAGTAATACGACCGCCTTATTGATACCTAACAATTTTTGCTATTTTTATACGCAGTGAAAAGAGAGAAGTTTAAGGATAAAAAGTTAACTCTAATTAATTAATTATAGCTGTACCTATGTAATTCATGCAGTATGTGTTGCATTCGAGAGGGAAAATGTTCTTTTAAAAAGTTACTTTTAAAGGGTTTTATAAACAATTTTAGAAAATTACTAGTTTAACGTAAAACAGGGGAGAGGGGTACTATAGCGCCACTGTGTAGGTAGGTACCATTATTAATTAATAACTTCGGTTGGTCAGGAGATGGAAGCATAAGTAAATATACCTTGTTCATTTATTGAAAATATCGACTATCTGCAATTCCTGGAAATAACTCCCATGCGTAAAGTTGGAGTGTTCATGCCATCTCTTTCATACGCGCCCGACAATATCTACTGATCTCCGTGTGAGGGTAAGGCTTTTTGACCACAACCACGGCTGATAATACGGTACTATAACTTTTGTCAGGCCGGAAGTTCGGCGAACCATACTGCGTCTAGACTGTAGGCGGTGGGATGTAGCGACCCCCCCGCCCACTATTCGAGTCTAGTGCTCGATCGTGCAATCAGCTGGGCTAATCTCGAGGGACCCAATCGTCGAATTTCTTACGCCATTGGGTCGTCACTCGTTATTAGGGATAGTGGGCTCGCTGATTGTGCATCATCATGTTCACGTTAATAAAATTCTCGCACAGGCATTCTCTACTCTTTCTAGGGCACAAAAAACCATTAAATCCAAGCACACCAAAGTCTTTCGGTGATCGGCAAGTTGTGACGGGAGCCAGTGTATACAAACCTGCACGAAAGCGGCGGAAGCGTGATCGCCGTTTTGCTCAAGGATTGGCTGTAGAGCAACTCGTGTGCTGCATCCGTGACTGAGCAGCCTTATTTAGGACGCACACTCACAACTGCCCGACTGGACAACCGCATCCAGTGGGTACACCACATGCGGTCAAAGCAAAAGAAAAAGAAATCCAATGAACTTTGCCACATGGAATATCCGTACACTTATGGATACAGACACACCACAAAGAACAACGGCAATAGTGGCACGTGAACTCAGGAGATATAACATCGATATCGCTGCTCTCAGTGAAACTAGAAGAGCAGGGGAAGGTCAACTTAAAAACACGGAGGAGGCTAAACAATTTTTCTGGAAAGGAAAAGAAGAAGATAAACCACATGTTTGGCTATAAAAAATAAGATTGTGGACCACCTAACCGAATTTCTATCCGGAATAAGCGAAAGATTGATGATATTGCGCCTAAACCTTAGCAACAACCAACACGGTACTATAATCAGCTTCTACGCTCCAACTCTTGCAGCTGATGAAAACCAAAAAGATGAATTTTATTCTTAACTTAGTGAAGCCATAACATGTGTACCTAAATCTCGAAATATAACATCATAATATCAAATACAATTTTCCGACACAAAGACAAATTCAAGACCTCCTGGCAACACCCGAGGTCAAAACACTGGTATCTGATTGATTACATGATTGTACGTTTCAGGGATCAAAAAGACGTAAACATTAAAAGAGCAATAACGGGTTCAGACGACTGATGGACCGACCATCGCCTGATACGAGCCAAAATGAACTTGCACATTTCACCAAGAAGTAGCCGTCAAAAAAAGCAATTGAAAAGAAGATTCAATGTAGAACGCCTTAAAGATGATCAAACCAGAACAAAATTCCAAGTCTTTCTGAATCAAAAGCTGGGTCCTTTAGAATACCCAGAGAATATTGACGATCACTGGAGAATGTTGAAGACAACAATAACATCTGCTTCCGAAGAAACGGTTGGATACACACAAAGAAAACATCAAGACTGATTTAATAAGCACGACAAAGAAATTCAAGACCTCATGGAGAGGAAGATAAAAGCCCATAATACTTGGAAAAACCACCCTAACTCTAACGAAAGTACAAAGGCAAACACGTAGATTAAAAAACCAATGGGGGATAACAAAATCACATGAAATGCAACATCTAGCTAAGTCCAACAACACCAGAGCCTTCTTTCAAGCTACTAAGATGATATATGGTCCCCCTACACAAGGTATCAATCCCCTACGATTCAAAGGTGGAACAAGGCTGCTTAAAGACAGATCTTCTATCAACTAACGATGGAAAGAACACTTCCAAGAACTATTCAACAGAGAGTCTCAGGTCGATAATGAAATCCTTGATAAAATTTCGGAGGAAACTGCACAACAACACCTAAATGAGATTCTCAGATTAGAGAAGGTCGAAAAAGCAATCACAAAGCTAAAGAATAACAAGTCAGCAGGCACAGATGGTCTCGCTGCTGAACTCCATAAACAAGGGGGTCCCGCTCTTAATTACCAAATGCACACTCTAATAAGTAAAATATTGACCACTGAGACCATTCCTGCCGACCTCAAAGACGCCTCTATAGTTACCATTTTCAAAAAAGGTGACAAGGCCCAATGTGAAAACTACAGAGGTATATCTCTACTTTCTGTTGTTGGAAAGATACTTGCACGGATACTATCAAACCGATTAATTCAGATAGCTGAACAAAATCTGCCAAAGACACAGTATGGATTTGGAAAAATATATTTAAATTCTTAGACTACTATACGACAATATGAATGCAACAGTCCTGCAACGATGGACCAGGAGAGTCATTCCAGATTACGACAGGCGTTAAACTAGGGTGTATTGCGCCCACCCTATTCTCTATATTCTTAGGTGCTATGCTTCACCTTATTAAAGAACAGCTACCGCCGGGAGTGGAAATTCTATATAGATTTGACGGTGGCCTACTTAACAGCAGAAGGTCTACAGCTGGTAATCAACGCATTTAACCAAGCCTACAAAAGCATTGGTCTAGAGGTCAATCTTGCCAAAACGCAAATTCTTCACCAACCAGAACCAGGTACGAATCCCCAAGCTCCAAACATTTCCATAAATGGCCATCCTCTGCAGAACGTGGAACATTACCCATACCTTGGGAGCCACCTACCATCAAATGCAATTATTGACGAAGAAATACAGCATAACCTAAAATGTGCGAGCAGAGACCAAGCTTCGTGTCTACAACACAGTTATAATACCAACTCTAAAATACGGATGCCAGGATTGTAGAAGGGTGTGCGGCTCGAGAATTAACTTACATAGCTATCAAAAAACGCACAACAGATAGTGACGATACAGAATAGAGAAAGATCATACTCGGTATCGAGTGATTGCCTATGATGACTATAACTTTTCTAAAGGTTATTACTAAAGCAATATATAAGATTAAAAAGGTAAATTATTTGATATAATTTGTCCATGCAAGCAAAGTAATTCTGAAAGTAAGCGCTTTTTGTCACTTAGAAAAAAAGACCCTAATTTCTTCTCAATTATAATACACCAGAATAATAAAATACAAAATTGCCACATTTTCTTCCCCAATCTTTGGTATCCAATTAACCCTAATTTTAAAACTAAATCATTTTTAAACTTATACTAAGAAAAAACGGAACTTACTGGATTAATACAAAGGAAACATGTAAGGTGAAGCTTTTACCATATTCAAAAATTTTGCAGGAGGTTCTGTTATCACAAATATTTGTTTAAAACATTAAACAAGATAAATTATATTAAAAAGTATGTATCAAAAAATATGGTTAACTATTTATCTGTAAAATATGCTGTTCTGCATTATCTAAAGAAAAAAATTGACTACAGCTACAATGCAACGACGACGACACAACCACAGTCTAACTGCACCCTTATATATTGTAAATATATATTCACAGGAATGACCAGTCAAAATTATATATTTTTAAATATTTTTCTATTTTACTTACATAGCCAATCAGGTAACATTGTCAGCAAACCAAAACTTTGCCAGTCAAATTTTTTCTTTCAAAAAATAAAAAAATAAATTTGAATGGAATCTATATATGGAAATAAAGTTGATGGCTGTAATATTTGTGTTTATTTCTTAATCCTAAAACTTCTTTGTAATAAGTAAATTTTATTAACAGAAACATCTGCTACAACCACATCAGGAACTACCGCTAATATAACATCAGAAACAACTCCAATTACCACATCAGGAACAACGGCTACAACCACATCAGGAACTACCGCTAATATAACATCAGGAACAACTGCAACTACCACATCAGGAACAACGGCTACAACCACATCAGGAACAACCGCTAATATAACATCAGGAACAACTGCAACTACCACATCAGGAACAACGGCTACAACCACATCAGGAACTACCGCTAATATAACATCAGGAACAACGGCTACAACCACATCAGGAACTACCGCTAATATAACATCAGGAACAACTGCAACTACCACATCAGGAACAACGGCTACAACCACATCAGGAACTACTGCTAATATAACATCAGGAACAACTGCAACTACCACATCAGGAACTACCGCTAATATAACATCAGGAACAACTGCAACTACCACATCCGGAACAACGGCTACAACCACATCGGGAACTACCGCTAATATAACATCAGGAACAACTGCAACTACCACATCAGGAACAACGGCTACAATCACATCAGGAACTACCGCTAATATAACATCAGGAACAACTGCAACTACCACATCAAGAACAACGGCTACAACCACATCAGGAACTACCGCTAATATAACATCAGGAACAACTGCAACTACCACATCAGGAACAACGGCTACAACCACATCGGGAACTACCGCTAATATAACATCAGGAACAACTGCAACTACCACATCAGGAATAACGGCTACAACCACATCAGGAACTACCGCTAATATAACATCAGGAACAACTGCAACTACCACATCAGGAACAACGGCTACAACCACATCAGGAACTACCGCTAATATAACATCAGGAACAACTGCAACTACCACATCAGGAACAACGGCTACAACCACATCAGGAACTACCGCTAATATAACATCAGGAACAACTGCGACAACCACATCAGGAACAACGGCTACAACCATATCAGGAACTACCGCTTATATAACATCACGAACAACTGCGACAACTACATCAGGAACTACCGCTAATATAACATCAGGAACGACGGCAACTACCACGTCAGGAACAACGGCTACAACAACATCGGGAACTACCGCTAATATAACATCAGGAACAACTGCGACAACCACATCAGGAACAACGGCTACAACCACATCAGGAACTACCGCTAATATAACATCAGAGACAACTCCAATTACCACATCAGGAACAACGGCTACAACCACATCAGGAACTACCGCTAATATAACATCAGGAACAACTGCAACTACCACATCAGGAACAACGGCTACAACCACATCAGGAACCACCGCTTATATAACATCAGGAACAACTGCGACAACCACATCAGGAACTACCGCTAATATAACATCAGGAACAACGGCATCTACCACATCAGGAACAACGGCTACAACCACATCAGGAACTACTGCTAATATAACATCAGGAACAACTGCAACTACCACATCAGGAACAACGGCTACAACCACATCAGGAACCACCGCTTATATAACATCAGGAACAACTGCGACAACCACATCAGGAACTACCGCTAATATAACATCAGGAACAACGGCATCTACCACATCAGGAACAACGGCTACAACCACATCAGGAACTACCGCTAATATAACATCAGGAACAACTGCAACTACCACATCAGAAACAACGGCTACAACCACATCAGGAACCACCGCTTATATAACATCAGGAACAACTGCGACAACCACATCAGGAACTACCGCTAATATAACATCAGGAACAACGGCATCTACCACATCAGGAACAACGGCTACAACCACATCAGGAACTACCGCTAATATAACATCAGGAACAACTGCAACTACCACATCAGGAACAACGGCTACAACCACATCAGGAACCACCGCTTATATAACATCAGGAACAACTGCGACAACCACATCAGGAACTACCGCTAATATAACATCAGGAACAACTGCAACTACCACATCAGGAACAACGGCTACAACCACATCAGGAACTACCGCTAATATAACATCAGGATCAACTGCGACTACCACATCAGGAACTACCGCTACAACCATATCAAGAACTACCGCTAATATAACATCAGGAACAACTGCAACTACCACATCAAGAGCAACGGCTACAACCACATCAGGAACTACCGCTAATATAACATCAGGAACAACTGCAACTACCACATCAGGAACAACGGCTACAACCACATCAGGAACTACCGCTAATATAACATCAGGAACAACTGCAACTACCACATCAGGAACAACGGCTACAACCACATCAGGAACTACCGCTAATATAACATCAGGAACAACTGCAACTACCACATCAGGAACAACGGCTACAATCACATCAGGAACTACCGCTTATATAACATCAGGAACAACTGCAACTACCACATCAAGAACAACGGCTACAACCACATCAGGAACTACCGCTAATATAACATCAGGAACAACTGCAACTACCACATCAGGAACAACGGCTACAATCACATCAGGAACTACCGCTAATATAACATCAGGAACAACTGCAACTACCACATCAAGAACAACGGCTACAACCACTTCAGGAACTACCGCTAATATAACATCAGGAACAACTGCAACTACCACATCAGGAACAACGGCTACAACCACATCAGGAACTACCGCTAATATAACATCAGGAACAACTGCAACTACCACATCAGAAACAACGGCTAGAACCACATTAGGAACTACCGCTAATATAACATCAGGAACAACTGCAACTACCACATCAGGAACAACGGCTACAACCACATCGGGAATTACCGCTAATATTACATCAGGAACAACTGCAACTACCACATCAGAAACAACGGCTACAATCACATCAGGAACTACCGCTAATATAACATCAGGAACAACTGCAACTACCACATCAAGAACAACGGCTACAACCACATCAGGAACAACGGCTACAACCATATCAGGAACTACCGCTTATATAACATCAGGAACAACTGCGACAACCACATCAGGAACTACCGCTAATATAACATCAGGAACAACTGCAACTACCACATCAGGAACAACGGCTACAACCACATCAGGAACCACCGCTTATATAACATCAGGAACAACTGCGACAACCACATCGGGAACTACCGCTAATATAACATCAGGAACAACTGCAACTACCACATCAGGAACAACGGCTACAACCACATCAGGAACTACCGCTAATATAACATCAGGAACAACTGCAACTACCACATCAGGAACAACGGCTACAACCACATCAGGAACTACCGCTAATATAACATCAGGAACAACTGCAACTACCACATCAGGAACAACGGCTACAATCACATCAGGAACTACCGCTAATATAACATCAGGAACAACTGCAACTACCACATCAAGAACAACGGCTACAACCACATCAGGAACTACCGCTAATATAACATCAGGAACAACTGCAACTACCACATCAGGAACAACGGCTACAACCACATCAGGAACTACCGCTAATGTAACATCAGGAACAACTGCAACTACCACATCAGGAACAACGGCTACAACCACATCAGGAACTACCGCTAATGTAACATCAGGAACAACTGCAACTACCACATCAGGAACAACGGCTACAACCACATCGGGAACTACCGCTAATATAACATCAGGAACAACTGCAACTACCACATCAGGAACAACGGCTACAACCACATCAGGAACTACCGCTAATATAACATCAGGAACAACGGCTACAACCACATCAGGAACTACCGCTAATATAACATCAGGAACAACTGCAACTACCACATCAGGAACAACGGCTACAACCACATCAGGAACTACCGCTAATATAACATCAGGAACAACTGCAACTACCACATCAGGAACAACGGCTACAACCACATCAGGAACTACCGCTAATATAACATCAGGAACAACTGCAACTACCACATCAGGAACAACGGCTACAACCACATCGGGAACTACCGCTAATATAACATCAGGAACAACTGCAACTACCACATCAGGAACAACGGCTACAACCACATCAGGAACTACCGCTAATATAACATCAGGAACAACTGCAACTACCACATCAGGAACAACGGCTACAACCACATCAGGAACTACCGCTAATATAACATCAGGAACAACTGCAACTACCACATCAGGAACAACGGCTACAACCACATCAGGAACTACCGCTAATATAACATCAGGAACAACTGCGACAACCACATCAGGAACAACGGCTACAACCATATCAGGAACTACCGCTTATATAACATCACGAACAACTGCGACAACTACATCAGGAACTACCGCTAATATAACATCAGGAACGACGGCAACTACCACGTCAGGAACAACGGCTACAACCACATCGGGAACTACCGCTAATATAACATCAGGAACAACTGCGACAACCACATCAGGAACAACGGCTACAACCACATCAGGAACTACCGCTAATATAACATCAGAGACAACTCCAATTACCACATTAGGAACAACGGCTACAACCACATCAGGAACTACCGCTAATATAACATCAGGAACAACTGCAACTACCACATCAGGAACAACGGCTACAACCACATCAGGAACCACCGCTTATATAACATCAGGAACAACGGCTACAACCACATCGGGAACTACCGCTAATATAACATCAGGAACAACTGCAACTACCACATCAGGAACAACGGCTACAACCACATCAGGAACCACCGCTTATATAACATCAGGAACAACTGCAACTACCACATCAGGAACAACGGCTACAACCACATCAGGAACTACCGCTAATATAACATCAGGAACAACTGCAACTACCACATCAGGAACAACGGCTACAACCACATCAGGAACCACCGCTTATATAACATCAGGAACAACGGCTACAACCACATCGGGAACTACCGCTAATATAACATCAGGAACAACTGCAACTACCACATCAGGAACAACGGCTACAACCACATCAGGAACTACCGCTAATATAACATCAGGAACAACTGCAACTACCACATCAGGAACAACGGCTACAACCACATCAGGAACTACCGCTAATATAACATCAGGAACAACTGCAACTACCACATCAGGAACAACGGCTACAACCACATCGGGAACTACCGCTAATATAACATCAGGAACAACTGCAACTACCACATCAGGAACAACGGCTACAACCACGTCAGGAACCACCGCTTATATAACATCAGGAACAACTGCGACAACCACATCGGGAACTACCGCTAATATAACATCAGGAACAACTGCAACTACCACATCAGGAACAACGGCTACAATCACATCAGGAACTACCGCTAATATAACATCAGGAACAACTGCAACTACCACATCAAGAACAACGGCTACAACCACATCAGGAACTACTGCTAATATAACATCAGGAACAACTGCAACTACCACATCAGGAACAACGGCTACAACCACATCGAGAACTACCGCTAATATAACATCAGGAACAACTGCAACTACCACATCAGGAACAACGGCTACAACCACATCAGGAACTACCGCTAATATAACATCAGGAACAACTGCAACTACCACATCAGGAACAACGGCTACAACCACATCGGGAACTACCGCTAATATAACATCAGGAACAACTGCGACAACCACATCAGGAACAACCGCTAATATAACATCAGGAACAACTGCAACTACCACATCAGGAACAGCGGCTACAACCACATCAGGAACTACCGCTAATATAACATCAGGAACAACGGCTACAACCACATCAGGAACTACCGCTAATATAACATCAGGAACAACTGCAACTACCACATCAGGAACAACGGCTACAACCACATCAGGAACTATTGCTAATATAACATCAGGAACAACTGCAACTACCACATCAGGAACAACGGCTACAACCACATCAGGAACTACCGCTAATATAACATCAGGAACAACTGCAACTACCACATCAGGAACAACGGCTACAACCACATCGGGAACTACCGCTAATATAACATCAGGAACAACTGCAACTACCACATTAGGAACAACGGCTACAATCACATCAGGAACTACCGCTAATATAACATCAGGAACAACTGCAACTACCACATCAAGAACAACGGCTACAACCACATCAGGAACTACCGCTAATATAACATCAGGAACAACTGCAACTACCACATCAGGAACAACGGCTACAACCACATCGGGAACTACCGCTAATATAACATCAGGAACAACTGCAACTACCACATCAGGAACAACGGCTACAACCACATCAGGAACAACCGCTAATATAACATCAGGAACAACTGCAACTACCACATCAGGAACAACGGCTACAACCACATCAGGAACTACCGCTAATATAACATTAGGAACAACGGCTACAACCACATCAGGAACTACCGCTAATATAACATCAGGAACAACTGCAACTACCACATCAGGAACAACGGCTACAACCACATCAGGAACTACTGCTAATATAACATCAGGAACAACTGCAACTACCACATCAGGAACAACGGCTACAACCACATCAGGAACTACCGCTAATATAACATCAGGAACAACTGCAACTACCACATCAGGAACAACGGCTACAACCACATCGGGAACTACCGCTAATATAACATCAGGAACAACTGCAACTACCACATTAGGAACAACGGCTACAATCACATCAGGAACTACCGCTAATATAACATCAGGAACAACTGCAACTACCACATCAAGAACAACGGCTACAACCACATCAGGAACTACCGCTAATATAACATCAGGAACAACTGCAACTACCACATCAGGAACAACGGCTACAACCACATCGGGAACTACCGCTAATATAACATCAGGAACAACTGCAACTACCACATCAGGAACAACGGCTACAACCACATCAGGAACTACCGCTAATATAACATCAGGAACAACTGCAACTACCACATCAGGAACAACGGCTACAACCACATCAGGAACTACCGCTAATATAACATCAGGAACAACTGCAACTACCACATCAGGAACAACGGCTACAACCACATCGGGAACTACCGCTAATATAACATCAGGAACAACTGCGACAACCACATCAGGAACAACGGCTACAACCACATCAGGAACTACCGCTAATATAACATCAGGAACAACTGCAACTACCACATCAGGAACAACGGCTACAACCACTTCAGGAACCACCGCTTATATAACATCAGTAACAACTGCGACAACCACATCAGGAACTACCGCTAATATAACATCAGGAACAACGGCATCTACCACATCAGGAACAACGGCTACAACCACATCAGGAACTACTGCTTATATAACATCAGGAACAACTGCGACAACTACATCAGGAACTACCGCTAATATAACATCAGGAACAACGGCAACGACCACATCAGGAAAAACGGCTACAATCACATCAGGAACTACTGCTAATATAACATCAGGAACAACTGCGACAACCACATCAGGAACAACGGCTACAATTACATCAGGAACTACCGCTAATATAACATCAGGAACAACTGCAACTACCACATCAGGAACAACGGCTACAACCACATCAGGAATCACCGCTAATACAACATCAGGATCAACTGCGACTACCACATCAGGAACTACCGCTAATATAACATCAGGAACGACGGCAACTACCACGTCAGGAACAACGGCTACAACCACATCCGGAACTACCGCTAATATAACATCAGGAAAAACTGCGAAAACCACATCAGGAACACCGGCTACAACCATATCAGGAACTACCGCTTATATAACATCAGGAACAACTGCGACAACCACATCAGGAACTACCTCTAATATAACATCAGGAACGACGGCAACTACCACGTCAGGAACAACGGCTAAAACCACATCGGGAACTACCGCTAATATAACATCAGGAACAACTGCGACAATTACATCAGGAACAACGGCTACAACCACATCAGGAACTACCGCTAATATAACATCAGAGACAACTCCAATTACCACATCAGGAACAACGGCTACAACCACATCAGGAACTACCGCTAATATAACATCAGGAACAACTGCGACAACCACATCAGGAACAACGGCTACAACCACATCAGGAACTACCGCTAATATAACATCAGAGACAACTCCAATTACCACATCAGGAACAACGGCTACAACCACATCAGGAACAACCGCTAATATAACATCAGGAACAACTGCGACAACTACATCAGGAACTACCGCTAATATAACATCAGGAACAACGGCAACGACCACATCAGGAACAACGGCTACAACCACATCAGGAACTACTGCTAATATAACATCAGGAACAACTGCAACTACCACATCAAGAACAACGGCTACAACCACATCAGGAACTACCGCTAATATAACATCAGGGACAACTGCAACTAACACATCAGGAACAACGGCTACAACCACATCAGGAACTACCGCTAATTTAACATCAGGAACAACTGCAACTACCACATCAGGAACAACGGCTACAACCACATCAGGAACTACCGCTAATATAACATCAGGAACAGCTGCGACAACCACATCAGGAACAACGGCTACAACCATATCAGGAACTACCGCTTATATAACATCAGGAACAACTGCGACAACCACATCAGGAACTACCGCTAATATAACATCAGGAACGACGGCAACTACCACGTCAGGAACAACGGCTACAACCACATCGGGAACTACCGCTAATATAACATCAGGAACAACTGCGACAACCACATCAGGAACAACGGCTACAACCACATCAGGAACTACCGCTAATACAACATCAGAGACAACTCCAATTACCACATCAGGAACAACGGCTACAACCACATCAGGAACTACCGCTAATATAACATCAGGAACAACTGCAACTACCACATCAGGAACAACGGCTACAACCACATCAGGAACCACCGCTTATATAACATCAGGAACAACTGCGACAACCACATCGGGAACTACCGCTAATATAACATCAGGAACAACTGCACCTATCACATCAGGAACAACGGCTACAATCACATCAGGAACTACCGCTAATATAACATCAGGAACAACTGCAACTACCACATCAAGAATAACGGCTAGAACCACATCAGGAACTACCGCTAATATAACATCAGGAACAACTGCAACTACCACATCAGGAACAACGGCTACAACCACATCGGGAACTACCGCTAATATAACATCAGGAACAACTGCAACTACCACATCAGGAACAACGGCTACAACCACATCAGGAACTACCGCTAATATAACATCAGGAACAACTGCAACTACCACATCAGGAACAACGGCTACAACCACATCAGGAACTACCGCTAATATAACATCAGGAACAACTGCGACAACCACATCAGGAACAACCGCTAATATAACATCAGGAACAACTGCAACTACCACATCAGGAACAACGGCTACAACCACATCAGGAACTACCGCTAATATAACATCAGGAACAACTGCAACTACCACATCAGGAACAACGGCTACAACCACATCAGGAACTACCGCTAATATAACATCAGGAACAACTGCAACTACCACATCAGGAATAACGGCTACAACCACATCGGGAACTACCGCTAATATAACATCAGGAACAACTGCAACTACCACATCAGGAACAACGGCTACAATGACATTAGGAACTACCGCTAATATGACATCAGGAACAACTGCGACAACCACATCAGGAACAACCGCTAATATAACATCAGGAACAACTGCAACTAACACATCAGGAACAACGGCTACAACCACATCAGGAACAACCGCTAATATAACATCAGGAACAACTGCAACTACCACATCAGGAACAACGGCTACAACCACATCAGGAACTACTGCTAATATAACATCAGGAACAACTGCAACTACCACATCAGGAACAACGGCTACAACCACATCAGGAACTACCGCTAATATAACATCAGGAACAACTGCAACTACCACATCAGGAATAACGGCTACAACCACATCGGGAACTACCGCTAATATAACATCAGGAACAACTGCAACTACCACATCAGGAGCAACGGCTACTACCATATCCGAAACAACTGCGACTACCACCACTTCAGGAACCACAGCCAATACTACGTCAGGTATAGTAGTTGTATAAACTTCTGCTTTTTAAAGGTGCATTTAGACTGTGGTAGTGTCATCGTAGTTGCGTTGCGTGTAATGAATTTTTTCCATAGATAACAATTAATAATTTTAACAATATTGTTTTGTACAAATTTTTTAATATCATTTATTTTCTAAGTGCTTTAAACAAATATTCGTGGTAATAGACCCTCCTGCTAAATTTTGGAATATGTTAAAAGTTTCACCTTACATATTTCTTTGGTATTAACCGAGTAAGTTCGGTTCTTTCCTAATATTAGCCTAAGTTCAAAAATAAAAATAATTTTAATATTGAGGTTGATGGGGTGGATGGGGAAAAAAGGAGAAAAAAGGCGGCAATATTGTGTCTGCATATATAGACAGTCGATAGTGTGGTGGACTTAAGCAATAAATTAACAAGGTATTATAAGTGACATTTAGTTATATTCCTATATATCCGCTAATCAATCATTCAGGTTTATTATAATTGCGAAGAAATTAAGGCTCTTTTTCTAAGTGACGAAAAGAGCTTACAATTAGCATTATTTCGTCGCTTGCATGGACAAATTATATCAAATAATTTACATTTTTAACTCCATATTTTGCTATATATATTGCTTTAGAAAAGTTATAGTACCGTATTTAATTATCCATAGACTTGGTTTTACTGATAAAAATTAATAAATTGAGTTTTATTTTTTTTATGACTTTTTATTGACAAAATTGTTGACTGACTTGTGTTTAACAAAAAAATAACTTTTTAACGTCAATCTTACAATGGATAACTTGATCTTGAACATACCGTATCAGGGGGGCAATTCCAGTGGGCTATTGTTATGAGATAACGATCGCTATCGCCATTATTTTCACTGTTACGGCAACATCGCTTATTATTAATTAAAAAGAAGGCTTAAATGGCACGCAACCAGCAATACTTTCCCAAAACAACTGTCAAATGCCGACAGTCAGTCAAGTTTGTTTAGATTTTTAGATTTTTGTTGCGGCGAAATTTCGGGAAAATAATAATTTTCATGAGCTTTTTGCACGCAATATAGACTAAAAATCTGATCACAATGTCACCATCACATTGTGTCAACCGTTATTGAATTTTGTTTGGAAAAGCCACGTTCTCTATGAAGAAAAATCCACATGGGCCTTGTGTAGAAGTGCCTCCAGATTTTTTGTTTGGGTAAGTACTTATATTTACTTTATCTTATATTCTATTCTGTTCTTTTTGGTGCTTAAAGAACACTACTTACATAATGTAAACAAAAAGATATAGTAGGCCCGTTTTAAGTTCAGTTTATACATTTTTAAAAGACGTGAGCCAGTGGCCAGAAAACCGAAAAATAATTTTACAAAATATTCATACATTATAAGAAAAAAAAGTTGGAAATTCAAGAATGCAGGATTTGTTTGATCCAAGGTTATTACACTGACTTTTTATTAAAAAAAATCCGACATCAACTAATATCTACCTATATATCGAGAAAAAATCAAATATTATTTATTTGGACAGTTTATGTTTGTATTTTTTGAGGTTATAGCCAAATTACTAAATATTATGCCTTGTATAAATAATAGTACTTACAACAGACCGCATTGAGTACCTAGTTGAAGAGAGGCGGCTGATTCTGAACTGCTATGCACGATCAAGTAAAAATTTAGCATCCCTTCTCATACTGTCCCCCCTTCTTTAATTATTTTATTTGCACACGATAGTAGATCTTTTGAACTCCCTCCCTCTGACAGACAGATAAGAGTCATGTACCTAACTTTCATATATTCAAATTGATTTTGCTAAAACAAATTTTGATGTTCACATTTTCTTTTTTTAAGGTTTTCAAAGTTTTAATGTTTTAATGTAATGTAATTTACTGTTCTTTTTTTAGGTCAACTGTTGAAAATCTCCAAGAGCAGGACCCATGCTGTAGTGCTAATAAGAGAGAAAATAAATTATGAAGTTTGGGAATAAACACTTACCATAGCTGCTCAATGTATATTGATAAATTATCCATAGAAATCAGATTTGGTAAGTTTTCAATTCCAACACCTGATTTTAAATTTGTAGGTACACCTATTGTCAAGTAATGCAAACTATCCTAAGATTTTGTCCCATACAGTCAAGTATTGTCAGGTATTATCGAGTTTTCGTACACCTATTGGAGGTGTTGGCCTCTCGGTTTTAGATTCTGAGTTTTAAAAATGTTTACTTTAATCTAGTAAACAAAAAATTTTTTGTAAATATAATATTTTTGTGTAAAAGTAGAGTATTGTGGTTTTTGACGAAACATCATTTTAAGTTTCGCAATTATGTCAGTAATAAATAGTCATTTTTAAATATTTAACCTTTGCGTTTCTACATAATTTTAAGACCAAGTTTCTCACCTTTGTCAAAATCAAAATGCATAAAACTTTTAACTTTTCAAACTCTCTACTGTTGATCAAATTCCTGTCTTAAAAACTCTTTTAGTTTTTATCTACTGTTTTACAAAGTTTACTAGTTCTTATCAGTAAATTATTTAACCCATCATCACAAAAAATTAGTAAAGTTTAAAAAATTTAGTAATAATAAATTGTAATTTTACTCAGAAATCATTTTATTGGGATAATGTCAGATAATTTCGTTTTTTTAACCGGTATCAGAGGGTTTTTACCTCGACTCCCCCTTCCTTTGGGACGCCACTGGGTAACCATATACACCTATATAACAAATCTTATGCATTTTTGTTAGATAACGTTTAAAAAATTGGATTATTTAATTGACGATACATATTTTATGCAGATTTTATGGATGGCACTAATAAAAAGAATAAGTAAAATTGATAATACAGTACCTAAAATATGTTATAAAAATCTAAACTTTTTACATGAAAAAGTTAGCTCATTTTTTTCCTCGTATTGAAAGGTCATTCATTCATTTTGATTCAGACCTAGATGAGAAGATTAACTTTAAATTTGGCACAAAATTGGAAAAATATTGGGAAAAAAACAAAAAAAATAGCACATGGTATTGCTATTGTCTGAAGTATCAATTCAAGTGAACTAACTGGTTAGCTGATTAGACTATAGATTTGCATACATCACACCTATAATAAATTACCTTAAATTTAATTTCAGATCAATGATTTCTCGTAATTATTAAGATGTATGATGAATACATTTAAGCAGGCAGTACCCCACCCCACCTACGCAACTAAACATTTTAGCAGGACAAAACACATATGGTAAGCTACCTTCACATTAAAAAGAAAACATTTTAAAATCCAAAAATTCATCAGTAAAATTAAAAAAGTTGGCTACTTTCGTTTCAACCACACATAAATTTCCACTTCTTTATTGCTGTAATTTAAGTTTTTGTTTTCTACTATTGTTATTAGCCACCAAAACCTAAATATTTCAAATTTCATTAGTAAAATTCAAGGAGGAATAAAGTTTTAAGGTAACTTTTTATGTCCACAGGATATTTAAAAAAAAAAACATTAAATAACAATTAAAGATCTTGGGGTAACTAGGGGATAAGCCACACTTATTTCGTTAATTTACAAGAAAAACTCAAGTCTTTTTCCACTTGGATCCCAACTTGTTAGATTTTCTGAACTTGTTACGTTTGTTTTCCCAAGGTTTTTAATTATTATTCACTATCTTGATAGTTTTTTTGATCGACAGTTTACATTACTTTTTCTAAATTATATATACAAGGGCCAAATTCATATCGTTTTTTTTAACAGGCAAGTTTTTTTACGACCTTAGCCAGAAAGTTGTTTTATCCTCTCCCTTAGTTTCTAAATCAAAGTGCGTTGGACCAAATTCACACAAGCATTGACCATCACTTAAGTTTCTACTTTACCTTAAATATTAAGATGTGGGGTAAACAAAAGATAGTCAATAATAAAATTTTCAAAGTAGAATGTAATGTAAAACTTGGTCCGTACTTTTCTAAAAGAATCTAAATTGGCAGACAGCAATAAAACTGGTGGCCAAAAAATTGGTGAGATATATGCTATGTTTTCATGGGTATTGAGTTCGTTTCCAAAACTCATTCTATCTTTTTCTTTTATATAGCGTGTTCTTGGTCTTGATAAAGAACACGCTATATAAAAGAAAAAGATACAAGTTTTGAAAACGAACTCAATACCCATGAAAACATAGCAATAGTCGATGTAAGTCTAATAAGTCGGATTATACTCTTGTTCAAAGGGTGAGGTGATTAAAAGTTACTATTGGTGTAATTGATTGATTTTATAAACCAAACCTGAAAGCTTTCAATCTTAAGTAGCCATTTCACTGGCTTATATTTTGAAATACATTTTATTTTTTGTTTCAGGTTAGCAGTGCCCAAGCTGATGAAAGAAAAGATGCAATCCACCAATTATTGAAATATTAGAAAACAATTTGTAATTCTAAGTAACATTTAAACCAATAAGTAAAATAAATCAGTTTTTTTATCCCAAATTTTATTATTTTTTAATAGCAATGTTAAGAGTGACAAAATCAACTCAAATCAATTTTTTCTTTGTAATATAATAAATTGGTAATATTAAATTAAAAACTAGTATAAAGTATTAATCTAGCCAAAAAAATAAATTTATCTAAATGCATTGTAAAAAACTTGCCATGTCAGTCAGTAAAACTTTAGAGTTAATTTAAAAATGCAGCATACATTTAAGGCCCTTTATTTGAAGTAGGTACTAAGTAGGTTTCTTAAATTATATTACTCAGGTATTAAAAATTAAAATAATTTGCTTAATTAGCCAACTGCTATATAAATATCAAGCTATGCTATGTGTGTGTGGGAATAAATATCATTTAGGTAATTTAAAAATGGATGTAAAATAATGAAGAAATATCATTTAGGTAAATATTAAATCACATCAGTCCAATTTTTTAAAACATCTTCATCAATTCTTTTTTATAGCAATCAGAGCTTGAAATAACTTAATACTGTACTTAACTTACCCCACCAAACCAATCTAAAGGCTCTTGAAAAAAAAATCTGCCTTATTTTAAAAAGTTTGCAATAACTTAAAATAATATATAGTGGCCCACACTTTTTCGATGACCCCCCAAAAAATCTGCGAATTTTTTTGAAAAAGTTTTAAAATCGTAGTTACAATAGGTCCAATGTTCTATAACTATCACTTAAGTGACATTTAAATTTTTTGATTTAAACAAATGTGGCCTAACAGAATTAAATAATAAAATTTTATTTCTGTACTATATTTTACACAACTTTTTAATTCATTAAAAGTTATCTTATTATTTTTTAATGGGAGAACAAATAACATTTAGCATACATGTATATTGCATCAGTTTCTTCTGAAAGTTAGTTTCACTATGTCTATTGAACATCGAATCTTTGTCTAGTTTCATTTAGTGCCTTGGAAGGTTGGTTTGTGTCTTACTTGAATCTATCCATAGTTAATTTGTGGCCCGAGTTGTGGTCTTGTGTGGTACTATCCTACTAGAATGATTCTTACATGTAGCTCCATTCACATACCCTAGCATGTTGTACCTAAAAAGAAGTATACACTTTAAGTTTTATCAAAATAGTACTTATCCAAAATCTGATCTCAGCTTTAAGTAGTTATTTTTTCTTTGGTGAACTGCAAGAATCTAAGTCAGTAGTTTTCATTTTAAATAAACTATCTCAATGTATCACATTCTTGCCAAGCCTGATTTTAATTTAAGTGGGTGATAAACTCAACTAGTTGGGCCATGCTTATCTATATTCTATCATAAGGGCTTACGATTCCCTTTACAGAAGAGTATAAAATATAAACCCATCTTAAAATAGCAGTGATGTACAAGTTTGGGATAAGTAAAACAAATATTTCCCCATAACAAAAGCTAGTTTTACTTACTGTGCCGTTCTTTGTGGGCTCCAAATATGGTGTGAACTTATTTTCGTCTTCCATTCGGGTGGTTGGAGAACACAAGATCACAGAAGAAACTAGGCAGCAGGAATTATAAAAAGTATTTTGTTTCTCGATGTCTGCAACCATCGCAGAAGAAATCATGTTAATTTTTCTCAATCAAATCAAAACTTATATTTTTGTGCGAGTTTAGTTGTCAAAGTTGCATTGACACGGCCGCGGCCATTGTGAAACAACAAAACAAACCGCGGTGTTGCCGCGATAACGAATTCGCTACGTAACGATATCGGTATGAGCCACTGGAATAGCCCCCCAGCTGTTGTTCTAGTCAAAAACACTCCCACATGCACAGAGATAGGTATATATTTTCGGACGCCCATGAAAGAAGTGGCATGAACACACCAACTTTAAGCATGGGAGTTATTTCGTGGAACAACAGACAGTCAATGTTTGCAATAAAATTAAATTAATTGGGTATTAAGTAAGCGCTTTTTGTGACTTATAAAAAGGGCCCTAATTTCTTGGCGATTATAATAAACCAGACTGATTGATTAACGAATTAGAAATATAAATATTACTTATAATACCTGGTTTATGCTTTACATGCGATCAATGTAATTTAATTTAAAGGACATAAACATTAATATTTTTTCAATAATATATATATATCTATTTTTCTGTACCCAATGGCTGTAAAAATGTGTCAAATGTCATTTTAGGAGTTTTTGATAAAAGATTCAAACTCCTCGTAATCGAAAACCTGTAAATTAATATCAAACACCATCAATTTGACTCTACACAAAAAATAGAAAAATGAAATTTAGTCATTGGCCGCTATTTTGGGTTTTGTGCTGAATATCTCAGTACGCTCAACATTTTCCAGATGTCATCCGGTGGATTCATAATTTGGGGAGTCTCAGCTTTCATATGACACCATAAAACCTACTATGGTAAGAAAATCCGGGTTCGATTAAAAATCGCCACTTATCCTCCTGAGTATAATTAGTTCTTTATTTATACATATAATAAATCTCTAAAAAGACTATTTCTATACATTGAATATTTTTTTTTAATTTTTGGACCAAATAAGAGACCAAAAATGCAATTTTTACAATTTTTGTCTTTCTGTATGTCTGTTTGTTCCAGCATCACGCAAAGACCGCCCAGCCGATTTTAATGGGTTTGTCACTATTGCATTCCTTGTGTTCTTGGGCAACATATAGGCGTTTATTTTATCAAAATCGGTTTCCGGAAACAAAACTTATGGCATTTCAAGGAATAAAAACGGGAAAAATGGGTAAAACTGCAGGCAAAACGGCGCGAAGGTGTCTAGTGGGTAATAAAAGTAATACGACCGCCTTATTGATACCTAACAATTTTTGCTATCTTTATACGCAGTGAAAAGAGAGAAGTTTAAGGATAAAAAGTTAACTCTAATTAATTAATTATAGCTGTACCTATGTAATTCATGCAGTATGTGTTGCATTCGAGAGGGAAAATGTTCTTTTAAAAAGTTACTTTTAAAGGGTTTTATAAACAATTTTAGAAAATTACTAGTTTAACGTAAAACAGGGGAGAGGGGTACTATAGCGCCACTGTGTAGGTAGGTACCATTATTAATTAATAACTTCGGTTGGTCAGGAGATGGAAGCATAAGTAAATATACCTTGTTCATTTATTGAAAATATCGACTATCTGCAATTCCTGGAAATAACTCCCATGCGTAAAGTTGGAGTGTTCATGCCATCTCTTTCATACGCGCCCGACAATATCTACTGATCTCCGTGTGAGGGTAAGGCTTTTTGACCACAACCACGGCTGATAATACGGTACTATAACTTTTGTCAGGCCGGAAGTTCGGCGAACCATACTGCGTCTAGACTGTAGGCGGTGGGATGTAGCGACCCCCCCGCCCACTATTCGAGTCTAGTGCTCGATCGTGCAATCAGCTGGGCTAATCTCGAGGGACCCAATCGTCGAATTTCTTACGCCATTGGGTCGTCACTCGTTATTAGGGATAGTGGGCTCGCTGATTGTGCATCATCATGTTCACGTTAATAAAATTCTCGCACAGGCATTCTCTACTCTTTCTAGGGCACAAAAAACCATTAAATCCAAGCACACCAAAGTCTTTCGGTGATCGGCAAGTTGTGACGGGAGCCAGTGTATACAAACCTGCACGAAAGCGGCGGAAGCGTGATCGCCGTTTTGCTCAAGGATTGGCTGTAGAGCAACTCGTGTGCTGCATCCGTGACTGAGCAGCCTTATTTAGGACGCACACTCACAACTGCCCGACTGGACAACCGCATCCAGTGGGTACACCACATGCGGTCAAAGCAAAAGAAAAAGAAATCCAATGAACTTTGCCACATGGAATATCCGTACACTTATGGATACAGACACACCACAAAGAACAACGGCAATAGTGGCACGTGAACTCAGGAGATATAACATCGATATCGCTGCTCTCAGTGAAACTAGAAGAGCAGGGGAAGGTCAACTTAAAAACACGGAGGAGGCTAAACAATTTTTCTGGAAAGGAAAAGAAGAAGATAAACCACATGTTTGGCTATAAAAAATAAGATTGTGGACCACCTAACCGAATTTCTATCCGGAATAAGCGAAAGATTGATGATATTGCGCCTAAACCTTAGCAACAACCAACACGGTACTATAATCAGCTTCTACGCTCCAACTCTTGCAGCTGATGAAAACCAAAAAGATGAATTTTATTCTTAACTTAGTGAAGCCATAACATGTGTACCTAAATCTCGAAATATAACATCATAATATCAAATACAATTTTCCGACACAAAGACAAATTCAAGACCTCCTGGCAACACCCGAGGTCAAAACACTGGTATCTGATTGATTACATGATTGTACGTTTCAGGGATCAAAAAGACGTAAACATTAAAAGAGCAATAACGGGTTCAGACGACTGATGGACCGACCATCGCCTGATACGAGCCAAAATGAACTTGCACATTTCACCAAGAAGTAGCCGTCAAAAAAAGCAATTGAAAAGAAGATTCAATGTAGAACGCCTTAAAGATGATCAAACCAGAACAAAATTCCAAGTCTTTCTGAATCAAAAGCTGGGTCCTTTAGAATACCCAGAGAATATTGACGATCACTGGAGAATGTTGAAGACAACAATAACATCTGCTTCCGAAGAAACGGTTGGATACACACAAAGAAAACATCAAGACTGATTTGATAAGCACGACAAAGAAATTCAAGACCTCATGGAGAGGAAGATAAAAGCCCATAATACTTGGAAAAACCACCCTAACTCTAACGAAAGTACAAAGGCAAACACGTAGATTAAAAAACCAATGGGGGATAACAAAATCACATGAAATGCAACATCTAGCTGAGTCCAACAACACCAGAGCCTTCTTTCAAGCTACTAAGATGATATATGGTCCCCCTACACAAGGTATCAATCCCCTACGATTCAAAGGTGGAACAAGGCTGCTTAAAGACAGATCTTCTATCAACTAACGATGGAAAGAACACTTCCAAGAACTATTCAACAGAGAGTCTCAGGTCGATAATGAAATCCTTGATAAAATTTCGGAGGAAACTGCACAACAACACCTAAATGAGATTCTCAGATTAGAGAAGGTCGAAAAAGCAATCACAAAGCTAAAGAATAACAAGTCAGCAGGCACAGATGGTCTCGCTGCTGAACTCCATAAACAAGGGGGTCCCGCTCTTAATTACCAAATGCACACTCTAATAAGTAAAATATTGACCACTGAGACCATTCCTGCCGACCTCAAAGACGCCTCTATAGTTACCATTTTCAAAAAAGGTGACAAGGCCCAATGTGGAAACTACAGAGGTATATCTCTACTTTCTGTTGTTGGAAAGATACTTGCACGGATACTATCAAACCGATTAATTCAGATAGCTGAACAAAATCTGCCAAAGACACAGTATGGATTTGGAAAAATATATTTAAATTCTTAGACTACTATACGACAATATGAATGCAACAGTCCTGCAACGATGGACCAGGAGAGTCATTCCAGATTACGACAGGCGTTAAACTAGGGTGTATTGCGCCCACCCTATTCTCTATATTCTTAGGTGCTATGCTTCACCTTATTAAAGAACATCTACCGCCGGGAGTGGAAATTCTATATAGATTTGACGGTGGCCTACTTAACAGCAGAAGGTCTACAGCTGGTAATCAACGCATTTAACCAAGCCTACAAAAGCATTGGTCTAGAGGTCAATCTTGCCGAAACGCAAATTCTTCACCAACCAGAACCAGGTACGAATCCCCAAGCTCCAAACATTTCCATAAATGGCCATCCTCTGCAGAACGTGGAACATTACCCATACCTTGGGAGCCACCTACCATCAAATGCAATTATTGACGAAGAAATACAGCATAACCTAAAATGTGCGAGCTCAGCGTTCGAACGGCTTTCGGATAGAGTCTTCAACAATCACGACGTTAATGCAGAGACCAAGCTTCGTGTCTACAACACAGTTATAATAACAACTCTAAAATACGGATGCCAGGATTGTAGAAGGGTGTGCGGCTCGAGAATTAACTTACATAGCTATCAAAAAACGCACAACAGATAGTGACGATACAGAATAGAGAAAGATCATACTCGGTATCGAGTGATTGCCTATGATGACTATAACTTTTCTAAAGGTTATTACTAAAGCAATATATAAGATTAAAAAGGTAAATTATTTGATATAATTTGTCCATGCAAGCAAAGTAATGCTGAAAGTAAGCGCTTTTTGTCACTTAGAAAAAAAGATCCTAATTTCTTCTCAATTATAATACACCAGAATAATAAAATACAAAATTGCCACATTTTCTTCCCCAATCTTTGGTATCCAATTAACCCTAATTTTAAAACTAAATCATTTTTAAACTTATACTAAGAAAAAACGGAACTTACTGGATTAATACAAAGGAAACATGTAAGGTGAAGCTTTTACCATATTCAAAAATTTTGCAGGAGGTTCTGTTATCACAAATATTTGTTTAAAACATTAAACAAGATAAATTATATTAAAAAGTATGTATCAAAAAATATGGTTAACTATTTATCTGTAAAATATGCTGTTCTGCATTATCTAAAGAAAAAAATTGACTACAGCTACAATGCAACGACGACGACACAACCACAGTCTAACTGCACCCTTATATATTGTAAATATATATTCACAGGAATGACCAGTCAAAATTATATATTTTTAAATATTTTTCTATTTTACTTACATAGCCAATCAGGTAACATTGTCAGCAAACCAAAACTTTGCCAGTCAAATTTTTTCTTTCAAAAAATAAAAAAATAAATTTGAATGGAATCTATATATGGAAATAAAGTTGATGGCTGTAATATTTTTGTTTATTTCTTAATCCTAAAACTTCTTTGTAATAAGTAAATTTTATTAACAGAAACATCTGCTACAACCACATCAGGAACTACCGCTAATATAACATCAGAAACAACTCCAATTACCACATCAGGAACAACGGCTACAACCACATCAGGAACTACCGCTAATATAACATCAGGAACAACTGCAACTACCACATCAGGAACAACGGCTACAACCACATCAGGAACAACCGCTAATATAACATCAGGAACAACTGCAACTACTACATCAGGAACAACGGCTACAACCACATCAGGAACAACCGCTAATATAACATCAGGAACAACTGCAACTACCACATCAGGAACAACGGCTACAACCACATCAGGAACTACCGCTAATATAACATCAGGAACAACGGCTACAACCACATCAGGAACTACCGCTAATATAACATCAGGAACAACTGCAACTACCACATCAGGAACAACGGCTACAACCACATCAGGAACTACCGCTAATATAACATCAGAGACAACTCCAATTACCACATCAGGAACAACGGCTACAACCACATCAGGAACTACCGCTAATATAACATCAGGAACAACTGCAACTACCACATCAGGAACAACGGCTACAACCACATCAGGAACTACCGCTAATATAACATCAGGAACAACTGCAACTACCACATCAGGAACAACGGCTACAACCACATCGGGAACTACCGCTAATATAACATCAGGAACAACTGCAACTACCACATCAGGAACAACGGCTACAATCACATCAGGAACTACCGCTAATATAACATCAGGAACAACTGCAACTACCACATCAAGAACAACGGCTACAACCACATCAGGAACTACCGCTAATATAACATCAGGAACAACTGCAACTACCACATCAGGAACAACGGCTACAACCACATCAGGAACTACCGCTAATTTAACATCAGGAACAACTGCAACTACCACATCAGGAACAACGGCTACAACCACATCAGGAACTACCGCTAAAATAACATCAGGAACAGCTGCGACAACCACATCAGGAACAACGGCTACAACCATATCAGGAACTACCGCTTATATAACATCAGGAACAACTGCGACAACCACATCAGGAACTACCGCTAATATAACATCAGGAACGACGGCAACTACCACGTCAGGAACAACGGCTACAACCACATCGGGAACTACCGCTAATATAACATCAGGAACAACTGCGACAACCACATCAGGAACAACGGCTACAACCACATCAGGAACTACCGCTAATATAACATCAGAAACAACTCCAATTACCACATCAGGAACAACGGCTACAACCACATCAGGAACTACCGCTAATATAACATCAGGAACAACTGCAACTACCACATCAGGAACAACGGCTACAACCACATCGGGAATTACCGCTAATATAACATCAGGAACAACTGCAACTACCACATCAGGAACAACGGCTACAACCACATCAGGAACCACCGCTTATATAACATCAGGAACAACTGCGACAACCACATCGGGAACTACCGCTAATATAACATCAGGAACAACTGCAACTACCACATCAGGAACAACGGCTACAACCACATCAGGAACTACCGCTAATATAACATCAGGAACAACTGCAACTACCACATCAGGAACAACGGCTACAACCACATCAGGAACTACCGCTAATATAACATCAGGAACAACTGCAACTACCACATCAGGAACAACGGCTACAACCACATCGGGAACTACCGCTAATATAACATCAGGAACAACTGCAACTACCACATCAGGAACAACGGCTACAACCACGTCAGGAACCACCGCTTATATAACATCAGGAACAACTGCGACAACCACATCGGGAACTACCGCTAATATAACATCAGGAACAACTGCAACTACCACATCAGGAACAGCGGCTACAACCACATCAGGAACTACCGCTAATATAACATCAGGAACAACGGCTACAACCACATCAGGAACTACCGCTAATATAACATCAGGAACAAGTGCAACTACCACATCAGGAACAACGGCTACAACCACATCAGGAACTACTGCTAATATAACATCAGGAACAACTGCAACTACCACATCAGGAACAACGGCTACAACCACATCAGGAACTACCGCTAATATAACATCAGGAACAACTGCAACTACCACATCAGGAACAACGGCTACAACCACATCGGGAACTACCGCTAATATAACATCAGGAACAACTGCAACTACCACATCAGGAACAACGGCTACAATCACATCAGGAACTACCGCTAATATAACATCAGGAACAACTGCAACTACCACATCAAGAACAACGTCTACAACCACATCAGGAACTACCGCTAATATAACATCAGGAACAACTGCAACTACCACATCAGGAACAACGGCTACAACCACATCAGGAACAACCGCTAATATAACATCAGGAACAACTGCAACTACCACATCAGGAACAACGGCTACAACCACATCAGGAACTACCGCTAATATAACATCAGGAACAACGGCTACAACCACATCAGGAACTACCGCTAATATAACATCAGGAACAACTGCAACTACCACATCAGGAACAACGGCTACAACCACATCAGGAACTACTGCTAATATAACATCAGGAACAACTGCAACTACCACATCAGGAACAACGGCTACAACCACATCAGGAACTACCGCTAATATAACATCAGGAACAACTGCAACTACCACATCAAGAACAACGGCTACAACCACATCGGGAACTACCGCTAATATAACATCAGGAACAACTGCAACTACCACATCAGGAACAACGGCTACAATCACATCAGGAACTACCGCTAATATAACATCAGGAACAACTGCAACTACCACATCAAGAACAACGGCTACAACCACATCAGGAACTACCGCTAATATAACATCAGGAACAACTGCAACTACCACATCAAGAACAACGGCTACAACCACATCGGGAACTACTGCTAATATAACATCAGGAACAACTGCAACTACCACATCAGGAACAACGGCTACAACCACATCAGGAACTACCGCTAATATAACATCAGGAACAACTGCAACTACCACATCAGGAACAACGGCTACAACCACATCAGGAACTACCGCTAATATAACATCAGGAACAACTGCAACTACCACATCAGGAACAACGGCTACAACCACATCGGGAACTACCGCTAATATAACATCAGGAACAACTGCGACAACCACATCAGGAACAACGGCTACAACCACATCAGGAACTACCGCTAATATAACATCAGAGACAATTCCAATTACCACATCAGGAACAACGGCTACAACCACATCAGGAACTACCGCTAATATAACATCAGGAACAACTGCAACTACCACATCAGGAACAACGGATACAACCACATCAGGAACCACCGCTTATATAACATCAGGAACAACTGCGACAACCACATCAGGACCTACCGCTAATATAACATCAGGAACAACGGCATCTACCACATCAGGAACAACCGCTACAACCACATCAGGAACTACTGCTAATATAACATCAGGAACAACTGCAACTACCACATCAGGAACAACGTCTACAACCACATCAGGAACCACCGCTTATATAACATCAGGAACCACTGCGACAACCACATCAGGAACTACCGCTAATATAACATCAGGAACAACGGCATCTACCACATCAGGAACAACGGCTACAACCACATCAGGAACTACCGCTAATATAACATCAGGAACAACTGCAACTACCACATCAGGAACAAGGGCTACAACCACATCAGGAACCACCGCTTATATAACATCAGGAACAACTGCGACAACCACATCAGGAACTACCGCTAATATAACATCAGGAACAACGGCATCTACCACATCAGAAACAACGGCTACAACCACATCAGGAACTACCGCTAATATAACATCAGGAACAACTGCAACTACCACATCAGGAACAACGGCTACAACCACATCAGGAACCACCGCTTATATAACATCAGGAACAACTGCGACAACCACATCAGGAACTACCGCTAATATAACATCAGGAACAACTGCAACTACCACATCAGGAACAACGGCTACAACCACATCAGGAACTACCGCTAATATAACATCAGGATCAACTGCGACTACCACATCAGGAACTACCGCTACAACCACATCAAGAACTACCGCTAATATAACATCAGGAACAACTGCAACTACCACATCAAGAGCAACGGCTACAACCACATCAGGAACTACCGCTAATATAACATCAGGAACAACTGCAACTACCACATCAGGAACAACGGCTACAACCACATCAGGAACTACCGCTAATATAACATCAGGAACAACTGCAACTACCACATCAGGACCAACGGCTACAACCACATCAGGAACTACCGCCAATATAACATCAGGAACAACTTCAACTACCACATCAGGAACAACGGCTACAACCACATCAGGAACTACCGCTAATATAACATCAGGAACAACTGCGACAACCACATCAGGAACTACCGCTAATATAACATCAGGAATGACGGCAACTACCACGTCAGGAACAACGGCTACAACCACATCAGGAACTACCGCTAATATAACATCAGGAACAACTGCAACTACCACATCAGGAACAACGGCTACAACCACATCAGGAACCACCGCTTATATAACATCAGGAACAACTGCGACAACCACATCAGGAACTACCGCTAATATAACATCAGGAACAACGGCATCTACCACATCAGGAACAACGGCTACAACCACATCAGGAACTACCGCTAATATAACATCAGGAACAACTGCAACTACCACATCAGGAACAACGGCTACAACCAAATCAGGAACTACCGCTAATATAACATCAGGAACAACTGCAACTACCACATCAGGAACAACGGCTACAACCACATCAGGAACTACCGCCAATATAACATCAGGAACAACTGCAACTACCACATCAGGAACAACGGCTACAACCACATCAGGAACTACCGCTAATATAACATCAGGAACAACTGCGACAACCACATCAGGAACTACCGCTAATATAACATCAGGAACGACGGCAACTACCACGTCAGGAACAACGGCTACAACCACATCAGGAACTACCGCTAATATAACATCAGGAACAACTGCGACAACCACATCAGGAACAACCGCTAATATAACATCAGGAACAACTGCAACTAACACATCAGGAACAACGGCTACAATCACATCAGGAACTACCGCTAATATAACATCAGGAACAACTGCAACTACCACATCAGGAACAACGGCTACAATCACATCAGGAACTACCGCTAATATAACATCAGGAACAACTGCAACTACCACATCAAGAACAACGGCTACAACCACATCAGGAACTACCGCTAATATAACATCAGGAACAACTGCAACTACCACATCAGGAACAACGGCTACAATCACATCAGGAACTACCGCTAATATAACATCAGGAACTACTGCAACTACCACATCAAGAACAACGGCTACAACCACATCAGGAACTACCGCTAATATAACATCAGGAACAACTGCAACTACCACATCAGGAACAACGGCTACAACCACATCAGGAACTACCGCTAATATAACATCAGGAACAACTGCAACTACCACATCAGAAACAACGGCTAGAACCACATTAGGAACTACCGCTAATATAACATCAGGAACAACTGCAACTACCACATCAGGAACAACGGCTACAACCACATCGGGAATTACCGCTAATATAACATCAGGAACAACTGCAACTACCACATCAGAAACAACGGCTACAATCACATCAGGAACTACCGCTAATATAACATCAGGAACAACTGCAACTACCACATCAGGAACAACGGCTACAACCACATCAGGAACTACCGCTAAAATAACATCAGGAACAGCTGCGACAACCACATCAGGAACAACGGCTACAACCATATCAGGAACTACCGCTTATATAACATCAGGAACAACTGCGACAACCACATCAGGAACTACCGCTAATATAACATCAGAAACGACGGCAACTACCACGTCAGGAACAACGGCTACAACCACATCGGGAACTACCGCTAATATAACATCAGGAACAACTGCGACAACCACATCAGGAACAACGGCTACAACCACATCAGGAACTACCGCTAATATAACATCAGAAACAACTCCAATTACCACATCAGGAACAACGGCTACAACCACATCAGGAACTACCGCTAATATAACATCAGGAACAACTGCAACTACCACATCAGGAACAACGGCTACAACCACATCAGAAACTACCGCTAATATAACATCAGGAACAACTGCAACTACCACATCAGGAACAACGGCTACAACCACATCGGGAACTACCGCTAATATAACATCAGGAACAACTGCAACTACCACATCAGGAACAACGGCTACAACCACATCAGGAACCACCGCTTATATAACATCAGGAACAACTGCGACAACCACATCGGGAACTACCGCTAATATAACATCAGGAACAACTGCAACTACCACATCAGGAACAACGGCTACAACCACATCAGGAACTACCGCTAATATAACATCAGGAACAACTGCAACTACCACATCAGGAACAACGGCTACAACCACATCAGGAACTACCGCTAATATAACATCAGGAACAACTGCAACTACCACATCAGGAACAACGGCTACAACCACATCGGGAACTACCGCTAATATAACATCAGGAACAACTGCAACTACCACATCAGGAACAACGGCTACAACCACGTCAGGAACCACCGCTTATATAACATCAGGAACAACTGCGACAACCACATCAGGAACAACGGCTACAACCACGTCAGGAACCACCGCTAATATAACATCAGGAACAACTGCAACTACCACATCAGGAACAACGGCTACAATCACATCAGGAACTACCGCTAATATAACATCAGGAACAACTGCAACTACCACATCAAGAACAACGGCCACAACCACATCAGGAACTACCGCTAATATAACATCAGGAACAACTGCAACTACCACATCAGGAACAACGGCTACAACCACATCGAGAACTACCGCTAATATAACATCAGGAACAACTGCAACTACCACATCAGGAACAACGGCTACAACCACATCAGGAACTACCGCTAATATAACATCAGGAACAACTGCAACTACCACATCAGGAACAACGGCTACAACCACATCAGGAACTACCGCTAATATAACATCAGGAACAACTGCGACAACCACATCAGGAACAACCGCTAATATAACATCAGGAACAACTGCAACTACCACATCAGGAACAACGGCTACAACCACATCAGGAACTACTGCTAATATAACATCAGGAACAACTGCAATTACCACATCAGGAACAACGGCTACAACCACATCAGGAACTACCGCTAATATAACATCAGAAACAACTGCAACTACCACATCAGGAACAACGGCTACAACCACATCGGGAACTACCGCTAATATAACATCAGGAACAACTGCAACTACCACATCAGGAACAACGGCTACAATCACATCAGGAACTACCGCTAATAAAACATCAGGAACAACTGCAACTACCACATCAAGAACAACGGCTACAACCACATCAGGAACTACCGCTAATATAACATCAGGAACAACTGCAACTACCACATCAGGAACAACGGCTACAACCACATCAGGAACTACCGCTAATATAACATCAGGAACAACTGCAACTACCACATCAGGAACAACGGCTACAACCACATCAGGAACTACCGCTAATATAACATCAGGAACAACTGCAACTACCACATCAGGAACAACGGCTACAACCACATCAGGAACTACCGCTAATATAACATCAGGAACAACTGCGACAACCACATCAGGAACAACGGCTACAACCATATCAGGAACTACCGCTTATATAACATCACGAACAACTGCGACAACTACATCAGGAACTACCGCTAATATAACATCAGGAACGACGGCAACTACCACGTCAGGAACAACGGCTACAACCACATCGGGAACTACCGCTAATATAACATCAGGAACAACTGCGACAACCACATCAGGAACAACGGCTACAACCACATCAGGAACTACCGCTAATATAACATCAGAGACAACTCCAATTACCACATCAGGAACAACGGCTACAACCACATCAGGAACTACCGCTAATATAACATCAGGAACAACTGCAACTACCACATCAGGAACAACGGCTACAACCACATCAGGAACCACCGCTTATATAACATCAGGAACAACTGCGACAACCACATCAGGAACTACCGCTAATATAACATCAGGAAAAACGGCATCTACCACATCAGGAACAACGGCTACAACCACATCAGGAACTACTGCTAATATAACATCAGGAACAACTGCGACAACCACATCAGGAACAACGGCTACAACCACATCAGGAACTACCGCTAATATAACATCAGGAACAACTGCAACTACCACATCAGGAACAACGGCTACAACCACATCAGGAATCACCGCTAATACAACATCAGGATCAACTGCGACTACCACATCAGGAACTACCGCTAATATAACATCAGGAACGACGGCAACTACCACGTCAGGAACAACGGCTACAACCACATCCGGAACTACCGCTAATATAACATCAGGAAAAACTGCGAAAACCACATCAGGAACAACGGCTACAACCATATCAGGAAATACCGCTTATAAAACATCAGGAACGACTGCGACAACCACATCAGGAACTACCGCTAATATAACATCAGGAACGACGGCAACTACCACGTCAGGAACAACGGCTACAACCACATCGGGAACTACCGCTAATATAACATCAGGAACAACTGCAACTACCACTTCAGGAACAACGGCTACAACCACATCAGGCACTACCGCTAATATAACATCAGGAACAACTGCAACTACCACATCAGGAACAACGGCTACAACCCCATCAGGAACTACCGCTAATATAACATCAGGAACAACTGCGACAACCACATCAGGAACAACCGCTAATATAACATCAGAAACCACTGCAACTACCACATCAGGAACAACGGCTACAACCACATCAGGAGCTACCGCTAATATAACATCAGGAACAACTGAGACAACCACATCAGGAACAACGGCTACAACCATATCAGGAACTACCGCTTATATAACATCAGGAACAACTGCGACAACCACATCAGAAACTACCGCTAATATAACATCAGGAACGACGGCAACTACCACGTCAGGAACAACGGCTACAACCACATCGGGAACTACCGCTAATATAACATCAGGAACAACTGCGACAACCACATCAGGAACAACGGCTACAACCACATCAGGAACTACCGCTAATATAACATCAGAGACAACTCCAATTACCACATCAGGAACAACGGCTACAACCACATCAGGAACTACCGCTAATATAACATCAGGAACAACTGCAACTACCACATCAGGAACAACGGCTACAACCACATCAGGAACCACCGCTTATATAACATCAGGAACAACTGCGACAACCACATCAGGAACTACCGCTAATATAACATCAGGAACAACGGCATCTACCACATCAGGAACAACGGCTACAATCACATCAGGAACTACTAATTATATAACATCAGGAACAACTGCGACAACTACATCAGGAACTACCGTTAATATAACATCAGGAACAACGGCAACGACCACATCAGGAAAAACGGCTACAACCACATCAGGAACTACTGCTAATATAACATCAGGAACAACTGCGACAACCACATCAGGAACAACGGCTACAACCACATCAGGAACTACCGCTAATATAACATCAGGAACAACTGCAACTACCACATCAGGAACAACGGCTACAACCACATCAGGAATCACCACTAATACAACATCAGGATCAACTGCGACTACCACATCAGGAACTACCGCTAATATAACATCAGGAACGACGGCAACTACCACGTCAGGAACAACGGCTACAACCACATCCGGAACTACCGCTAATATAACATCAGGAACAACTGCGAAAACCACATCAGGAACAACGGCTACAACCATATCAGGAACTACCGCTTATATAACATCAGGAACAACTGCGACAACCACATCAGGAACTACCGCTAATATAACATCAGGAACGACGGCAACTACCACGTCAGGAACAACGGCTACAACCACATCGGGAACTACCGCTAATATAACATCAGGAGCAACTGCGACAACCACATCAGGAACAACGGCTACAACCACATCAGGAACTACCGCTAATATAACATCAGAGACAACTCCAATTACCACATCAGGAACAACGGCTACAACCACATCAGGAACTACCGCTAATATAACATCAGGAACAACTGCGACAACCACATCAGGAACAACGGCTACAACCACATCAGGAACTACCGCTAATATAACATCAGAGACAACTCCAATTACCGCATCAGGAACAACGGCTACAACCACATCAGGAACTACCGCTAATATAACATCAGGAACAACTGCGACAACTACATCAGGAACTACCGCTAATATAACATCAGGAACAACGGCAACGACCACATCAGGAACAACGGCTACAACCACATCAGGAACTACTGCTAATATAACATCAGGAACAACTTCGACAACCACATCAGGAACAACGGCTACAACCACATCAGGAACTTCCGCTAATATAACATCAGCAACAACGGCAACTACCACATCAGGAACAACGGCTACTACAACATCGGGAACTATAGCTAATATAACATCAGGAACAACTGCGATAACCACATCAGGAACACCGGCTACTACAACATCGGGAACTATAGCTAATATAACATCAGGAATAACTGCGACAACCACATCAGGAACTACCGCTAATATAACATCAGGAACAACGGCAACTACGACATCAGGAACAACGGCTACTACAACATCGGGAACTATAGCTAATATAACATCAGGAACAACTGCGACAACCACGTCAGGAACTACCGCTAATATAACATCAGGAACAACTGCGACAACCACATCAGGCACTACCGCTTATATAACATCAGGATCAACTGCGACTACCACATCAGGAGCAACGGCTACTACCATATCCGAAACAACTGCGACTACCACCACTTCAGGAACCACAGCCAATACTACGTCAGGTATAGTAGTTGTATAAACTTCTGCTTTTTAAAGGTGCATTTAGACTGTGGTAGTGTCATCGTAGTTGCGTTGCTTGTAATGAATTTTTTCCATAGATAACAATTAATAATTTTAACAATATTGTTTTGTACAAATTTTTTAATATAATTTATTTTCTAAGTGCTTTAAACAAATATTCGTGGTAATAGACCCTCCTGCTAAATTTTGGAATATGTTAAAAGTTTCACCTTACATATTTCTTTGGTATTAACCGAGTAAGTTCGGTTCTTTCCTAATATTAGCCTAAGTTCAAAAATAAAAATAATTTTAATATTGAGGTTGATGGGGTGGATGGGGAAAAAAGGAGAAAAAAGGCGGCAATATTGTGTCTGCATATATAGACAGTCGATAGTGTGGTGGACTTAAGCAATAAATTAACAAGGTATTATAAGTGACATTTAGTTATATTCCTATATATCCGCTAATCAATCATTCAGGTTTATTATAATTGCGAAGAAATTAAGGCTCTTTTTCTAAGTGACGAAAAGAGCTTACAATTAGCATTATTTCGTCGCTTGCATGGACAAATTATATCAAATAATTTACATTTTTAACTCCATATTTTGCTATATATATTGCTTTAGAAAAGTTATAGTACCGTGTTTAATTATCCATAGACTTGGTTTTACTGATAAAAATTAATAAATTGAGTTTTATTTTTTTTATGACTTTTTATTGACAAAATTGTTGACTGACTTGTGTTTAACAAAAAAATAACTTTTTAACGTCAATCTTACAATGGATAACTTGATCTTGAACATACCGTATCAGCTGTTGTTCTAGTCAAAAACACTCCCACATGCACAGAGATAGGTATATATTTTCGGACGCCCATGAAAGAAGTGGCATGAACACACCAACTTTAAGCATGGGAGTTATTTCGTGGAACAACAGACAGTCAATGTTTGCAATAAAATTAAATTAATTGGGTATTAAGTAAGCGCTTTTTGTGACTTATAAAAAGGGCCCTAATTTCTTGGCGATTATAATAAACCAGACTGATTGATTAACGAATTAGAAATATAAATATTACTTATAATACCTGGTTTATGCTTTACATGCGATCAATGTAATTTAATTTAAAGGACATAAACATTAATATTTTTTCAATAATATATATATATCTATTTTTCTGTACCCAATGGCTGTAAAAATGTGTCAAATGTCATTTTAGGAGTTTTTGATAAAAGATTCAAACTCCTCGTAATCGAAAACCTGTAAATTAATATCAAACACCATCAATTTGACTCTACACAAAAAATAGAAAAATGAAATTTAGTCATTGGCCGCTATTTTGGGTTTTGTGCTGAATATCTCAGTACGCTCAACATTTTCCAGATGTCATCCGGTGGATTCATAATTTGGGGAGTCTCAGCTTTCATATGACACCATAAAACCTACTATGGTAAGAAAATCCGGGTTCGATTAAAAATCGCCACTTATCCTCCTGAGTATAATTAGTTCTTTATCTATACATATAATAAATCTCTAAAAAGACTATTTCTATACATTGAATATTTTTTTTTAATTTTTGGACCAAATAAGAGACCAAAAATGCAATTTTTACAATTTTTGTCTTTCTGTATGTCTGTTTGTTCCAGCATCACGCAAAGACCGCCCAGCCGATTTTAATGGGTTTATCACTATTGCATTCCTTGTGTTCTTGGGCAACATATAGGCGTTTATTTTATCAAAATCGGTTTCCGGAAACAAAACTTATGGCATTTCAAGGAATAAAAACGGGAAAAATGGGTAAAACTGCAGGCAAAACGGCGCGAAGGTGTCTAGTGGGTAATAAAAGTAATACGACCGCCTTATTGATACCTAACAATTTTTGCTATCTTTATACGCAGTGAAAAGAGAGAAGTTTAAGGATAAAAAGTTAACTCTAATTAATTAATTATAGCTGTACCTATGTAATTCATGCAGTATGTGTTGCATTCGAGAGGGAAAATGTTCTTTTAAAAAGTTACTTTTAAAGGGTTTTATAAACAATTTTAGAAAATTACTAGTTTAACGTAAAACAGGGGAGAGGGGTACTATAGCGCCACTGTGTAGGTAGGTACCATTATTAATTAATAACTTCGGTTGGTCAGGAGATGGAAGCATAAGTAAATATACCTTGTTCATTTATTGAAAATATCGACTATCTGCAATTCCTGGAAATAACTCCCATGCGTAAAGTTGGAGTGTTCATGCCATCTCTTTCATACGCGCCCGACAATATCTACTGATCTCCGTGTGAGGGTAAGGCTTTTTGACCACAACCACGGCTGATAATACGGTACTATAACTTTTGTCAGGCCGGAAGTTCGGCGAACCATACTGCGTCTAGACTGTAGGCGGTGGGATGTAGCGACCCCCCCGCCCACTATTCGAGTCTAGTGCTCGATCGTGCAATCAGCTGGGCTAATCTCGAGGGACCCAATCGTCGAATTTCTTACGCCATTGGGTCGTCACTCGTTATTAGGGATAGTGGGCTCGCTGATTGTGCATCATCATGTTCACGTTAATAAAATTCTCGCACAGGCATTCTCTATTCTTTCTAGGGCACAAAAAACCATTAAATCCAAGCACACCAAAGTCTTTCGGTGATCGGCAAGTTGTGACGGGAGCCAGTGTATACAAACCTGCACGAAAGCGGCGGAAGCGTGATCGCCGTTTTGCTCAAGGATTGGCTGTAGAGCAACTCGTGTGCTGCATCCGTGACTGAGCAGCCTTATTTAGGACGCACACTCACAACTGCCCGACTGGACAACCGCATCCAGTGGGTACACCACATGCGGTCAAAGCAAAAGAAAAAGAAATCCAATGAACTTTGCCACATGGAATATCCGTACACTTATGGATACAGACACACCACAAAGAACAACGGCAATAGTGGCACGTGAACTCAGGAGATATAACATCGATATCGCTGCTCTCAGTGAAACTAGAAGAGCAGGGGAAGGTCAACTTAAAAACACGGAGGAGGCTAAACAATTTTTCTGGAAAGGAAAAGAAGAAGATAAACCACATGTTTGGCTATAAAAAATGAGATTGTGGACCACCTAACCGAATTTCTATCCGGAATAAGCGAAAGATTGATGATATTGCGCCTAAACCTTAGCAACAACCAACACGGTACTATAATCAGCTTCTACGCTCCAACTCTTGCAGCTGATGAAAACCAAAAAGATGAATTTTATTCTTAACTTAGTGAAGCCATAACATGTGTACCTAAATCTCGAAATATAACATCATAATATCAAATACAATTTTCCGACACAAAGACAAATTCAAGACCTCCTGGCAACACCCGAGGTCAAAACACTGGTATCTGATTGATTACATGATTGTACGTTTCAGGGATCAAAAAGACGTAAACATTAAAAGAGCAATAACGGGTTCAGACGACTGATGGACCGACCATCGCCTGATACGAGCCAAAATGAACTTGCACATTTCACCAAGAAGTAGCCGTCAAAAAAAGCAATTGAAAAGAAGATTCAATGTAGAACGCCTTAAAGATGATCAAACCAGAACAAAATTCCAAGTCTTTCTGAATCAAAAGCTGGGTCCTTTAGAATACCCAGAGAATATTGACGATCACTGGAGAATGTTGAAGACAACAATAACATCTGCTTCCGAAGAAACGGTTGGATACACACAAAGAAAACATCAAGACTGATTTAATAAGCACGACAAAGAAATTCAAGACCTCATGGAGAGGAAGATAAAAGCCCATAATACTTGGAAAAACCACCCTAACTCTAACGAAAGTACAAAGGCAAACACGTAGATTAAAAAACCAATGGGGGATAACAAAATCACATGAAATGCAACATCTAGCTAAGTCCAACAACACCAGAGCCTTCTTTCAAGCTACTAAGATGATATATGGTCCCCCTACACAAGGTATCAATCCCCTACGATTCAAAGGTGGAACAAGGCTGCTTAAAGACAGATCTTCTATCAACTAACGATGGAAAGAACACTTCCAAGAACTATTCAACAGAGAGTCTCAGGTCGATAATGAAATCCTTGATAAAATTTCGGAGGAAACTGCACAACAACACCTAAATGAGATTCTCAGATTAGAGAAGGTCGAAAAAGCAATCACAAAGCTAAAGAATAACAAGTCAGCAGGCACAGATGGTCTCGCTGCTGAACTCCATAAACAAGGGGGTCCCGCTCTTAATTACCAAATGCACACTCTAATAAGTAAAATATTGACCACTGAGACCATTCCTGCCGACCTCAAAGACGCCTCTATAGTTACCATTTTCAAAAAAGGTGACAAGGCCCAATGTGGAAACTACAGAGGTATATCTCTACTTTCTGTTGTTGGAAAGATACTTGCACGGATACTATCAAACCGATTAATTCAGATAGCTGAACAAAATCTGCCAAAGACACAGTATGGATTTGGAAAAATATATTTAAATTCTTAGACTACTATACGACAATATGAATGCAACAGTCCTGCAACGATGGACCAGGAGAGTCATTCCAGATTACGACAGGCGTTAAACTAGGGTGTATTGCGCCCACCCTATTCTCTATATTCTTAGGTGCTATGCTTCACCTTATTAAAGAACATCTACCGCCGGGAGTGGAAATTCTATATAGATTTGACGGTGGCCTACTTAACAGCAGAAGGTCTACAGCTGGTAATCAACGCATTTAACCAAGCCTACAAAAGCATTGGTCTAGAGGTCAATCTTGCCAAAACGCAAATTCTTCACCAACCAGAACCAGGTACGAATCCCCAAGCTCCAAACATTTCCATAAATGGCCATCCTCTGCAGAACGTGGAACATTACCCATACCTTGGGAGCCACCTACCATCAAATGCAATTATTGACGAAGAAATACAGCATAACCTAAAATGTGCGAGCAGAGACCAAGCTTCGTGTCTACAACACAGTTATAATACCAACTCTAAAATACGGATGCCAGGATTGTAGAAGGGTGTGCGGCTCGAGAATTAACTTACATAGCTATCAAAAAACGCACAACAGATAGTGACGATACAGAATAGAGAAAGATCATACTCGGTATCGAGTGATTGCCTATGATGACTATAACTTTTCTAAAGGTTATTACTAAAGCAATATATAAGATTAAAAAGGTAAATTATTTGATATAATTTGTCCATGCAAGCAAAGTAATGCTGAAAGTAAGCGCTTTTTGTCACTTAGAAAAAAAGACCCTAATTTCTTCTCAATTATAATACACCAGAATAATAAAATACAAAATTGCCACATTTTCTTCCCCAATCTTTGGTATCCAATTAACCCTAATTTTAAAACTAAATCATTTTTAAACTTATACTAAGAAAAAACGGAACTTACTGGATTAATACAAAGGAAACATGTAAGGTGAAGCTTTTACCATATTCAAAAATTTTGCAGGAGGTTCTGTTATCACAAATATTTGTTTAAAACATTAAACAAGATAAATTATATTAAAAAGTATGTATCAAAAAATATGGTTAACTATTTATCTGTAAAATATGCTGTTCTGCATTATCTAAAGAAAAAAATTGACTACAGCTACAATGCAACGACGACGACACAACCACAGTCTAACTGCACCCTTATATATTGTAAATATATATTCACAGGAATGACCAGTCAAAATTATATATTTTTAAATATTTTTCTATTTTACTTACATAGCCAATCAGGTAACATTGTCAGCAAACCAAAACTTTGCCAGTCAAATTTTTTCTTTCAAAAAATAAAAAAATAAATTTGAATGGAATCTATATATGGAAATAAAGTTGATGGCTGTAATATTTTTGTTTATTTCTTAATCCTAAAACTTCTTTGTAATAAGTAAATTTTATTAACAGAAACATCTGCTACAACCACATCAGGAACTACCGCTAATATAACATCAGAAACAACTCCAATTACCACATCAGGAACAACGGCTACAACCACATCAGGAACTACCGCTAATATAACATCAGGAACAACTGCAACTACCACATCAGGAACAACGGCTACAACCACATCAGGAACAACCGCTAATATAACATCAGGAACAACTGCAACTACCACATCAGGAACAACGGCTACAACCACATCAGGAACTACCGCTAATATAACATCAGGAACAACGGCTACAACCACATCAGGAACTACCGCTAATATAACATCAGGAACAACTGCAACTACCACATCAGGAACAACGGCTACAACCACATCAGGAACTACTGCTAATATAACATCAGGAACAACTGCAACTACCACATCAGGAACAACGGCTACAACCACATCAGGAACTACCGCTAATATAACATCAGGAACAACTGCAACTACCACATCAGGAACAACGGCTACAACCACATCGGGAACTACCGCTAATATAACATCAGGAACAACTGCAACTACCACATCAGGAACAACGGCTACAATCACATCAGGAACTACCGCTAATATAACATCAGGAACAACTGCAACTACCACATCAAGAACAACGGCTACAACCACATCAGGAACTACCGCTAATATAACATCAGGAACAACTGCAACTACCACATCAGGAACAACGGCTACAAAAACATCGGGAACTACCGCTAATATAACATCAGGAACAACTGCAACTACCACATCAGGAATAACGGCTACAACCACATCAGGAACTACCGCTAATATAACATCAGGAACAACTGCAACTACCACATCAGGAACAACGGCTACAACCACATCAGGAACTACCGCTAATATAACATCAGGAACAACGGCTACAACCACATCAGGAACTACCGCTAATATAACATCAGGAACAACTGCGACAACCACATCAGGAACAACGGCTACAACCATATCAGGAACTACCGCTTATATAACATCACGAACAACTGCGACAACTACATCAGGAACTACCGCTAATATAACATCAGGAACGACGGCAACTACCACGTCAGGAACAACGGCTACAACAACATCGGGAACTACCGCTAATATAACATCAGGAACAACTGCGACAACCACATCAGGAACAACGGCTACAACCACATCAGGAACTACCGCTAATATAACATCAGAGACAACTCCAATTACCACATCAGGAACAACGGCTACAACCACATCAGGAACTACCGCTAATATAACATCAGGAACAACTGCAACTACCACATCAGGAACAACGGCTACAACCACATCAGGAACCACCGCTTATATAACATCAGGAACAACTGCGACAACCACATCAGGAACTACCGCTAATATAACATCAGGAACAACGGCATCTACCACATCAGGAACAACGGCTACAACCACATCAGGAACTACTGCTATTATAACATCAGGAACAACTGCAACTACCACATCAGGAACAACGGCTACAACCACATCAGGAACCACCGCTTATATAACATCAGGAACAACTGCGACAACCACATCAGGAACTACCGCTAATATAACATCAGGAACAACGGCATCTACCACATCAGGAACAACGGCTACAACCACATCAGGAACTACCGCTAATATAACATCAGGAACAACTGCAACTACCACATCAGAAACAACGGCTACAACCACATCAGGAACCACCGCTTATATAACATCAGGAACAACTGCGACAACCACATCAGGAACTACCGCTAATATAACATCAGGAACAACGGCATCTACCACATCAGGAACAACGGCTACAACCACATCAGGAACTACCGCTAATATAACATCAGGAACAACTGCAACTACCACATCAGGAACAACGGCTACAACCACATCAGGAACCACCGCTTATATAACATCAGGAACAACTGCGACAACCACATCAGGAACTACCGCTAATATAACATCAGGAACAACTGCAACTACCACATCAGGAACAACGGCTACAACCACATCAGGAACTACCGCTAATATAACATCAGGATCAACTGCGACTACCACATCAGGAACAACGGCTACAACCACATCAGGAACTACCGCTAATATAACATCAGGAACAACTGCAACTACCACATCAGGAACAACGGCTACAACCACATCAGAAACTACCGCTAATATAACATCAGGAACAACTGCAACTACCACATCAGGAACAACGGCTACAATCACATCAGGAACTACCGCTTATATAACATCAGGAACAACTGCAACTACCACATCAAGAACAACGGCTACAACCACATCAGGAACTACCGCTAATATAACATCAGGAACAACTGCAACTACCACATCAGGAACAACGGCTACAACCACATCAGGAACCACCGCTTATATAACATCAGGAACAACTGCGACAACCACATCAGGAACTACCGCTAATATAACATCAGGAACAACGGCATCTACCACATCAGGAACAACGGCTACAACCACATCAGGAACTACCGCTAATATAACATCAGGAACAACTGCAACTACCACATCAGGAACAACGGCTACAACCACATCAGGAACCACCGCTTATATAACATCAGGAACAACTGCGACAACCACATCAGGAACTACCGCTAATATAACATCAGGAACAACTGCAACTACCACATCAAGAGCAACGGCTACAACCACATCAGGAACTACCGCTAATATAACATCAGGAACAACTGCAACTACCACATCAGGAACAACGGCTACAACCACATCAGGAACTACCGCTAATATAACATCAGGAACAACTGCAACTACCACATCAGGAACAACGGCTACAACCACATCAGAAACTACCGCTAATATAACATCAGGAACAACTGCAACTACCACATCAGGAACAACGGCTACAATCACATCAGGAACTACCGCTTATATAACATCAGGAACAACTGCAACTACCACATCAAGAACAACGGCTACAACCACATCAGGAACTACCGCTAATATAACATCAGGAACAACTGCAACTACCACATCAGGAACAACGGCTACAATCACATCAGGAACTACCGCTAATATAACATCAGGAACAACTGCAACTACCACATCAAGAACAACGGCTACAACCACTTCAGGAACTACCGCTAATATAACATCAGGAACAACTGCAACTACCACATCAGGAACAACGGCTACAACCACATCAGGAACTACCGCTAATATAACATCAGGAACAACTGCAACTACCACATCAGAAACAACGGCTAGAACCACATTAGGAACTACCGCTAATATAACATCAGGAACAACTGCAACTACCACATCAGGAACAACGGCTACAACCACATCGGGAATTACCGCTAATATTACATCAGGAACAACTGCAACTACCACATCAGAAACAACGGCTACAATCACATCAGGAACTACCGCTAATATAACATCAGGAACAACTGCAACTACCACATCAAGAACAACGGCTACAACCACATCAGGAACTACCGCTAATATAACATCAGGAACAACTGCAACTACCACATCAGGAACAACGGCTACAACCACATCAGGAACTACCGCTAATTTAACATCAGGAACAACTGCAACTACCACATCAGGAACAACGGCTACAACCACATCAGGAACTACCGCTAAAATAACATCAGGAACAGCTGCGACAACCACATCAGGAACAACGGCTACAACCATATCAGGAACTACCGCTTATATAACATCAGGAACAACTGCGACAACCACATCAGGAACTACCGCTAATATAACATCAGGAACGACGGCAACTACCACGTCAGGAACAACGGCTACAACCACATCGGGAACTACCGCTAATATAACATCAGGAACAACTGCGACAACCACATCAGGAACAACGGCTACAACCACATCAGGAACTACCGCTAATATAACATCAGAAACAACTCCAATTACCACATCAGGAACAACGGCTACAACCACATCAGGAACTACCGCTAATATAACATCAGGAACAACTGCAACTACTACATCAGGAACAACGGCTACAACCACATCAGGAACTACCGCTAATATAACATCAGGAACAACTGCAACTACCACATCAGGAACAACGGCTACAACCACATCGGGAACTACCGCTAATATAACATCAGGAACAACTGCAACTACCACATCAGGAACAACGGCTACAACCACATCAGGAACCACCGCTTATATAACATCAGGAACAACTGCGACAACCACATCGGGAACTACCGCTAATATAACATCAGGAACAACTGCAACTACCACATCAGGAACAACGGCTACAACCACATCAGGAACTACCGCTAATATAACATCAGGAACAACTGCAACTACCACATCAGGAACAACGGCTACAACCACATCAGGAACTACCGCTAATATAACATCAGGAACAACTGCAACTACCACATCAGGAACAACGGCTACAACCACATCGGGAACTACCGCTAATATAACATCAGGAACAACTGCAACTACCACATCAGGAACAACGGCTACAACCACATCGGGAACTACCGCTAATATAACATCAGGAACAACTGCAACTACCACATCAGGAACAACGGCTACAACCACATCAGGAACCACCGCTTATATAACATCAGGAACAACTGCGACAACCACATCGGGAACTACCGCTAATATAACATCAGGAACAACTGCAACTACCACATCAGGAACAACGGCTACAACCACATCGAGAACTACCGCTAATATAACATCAGGAACAACTGCAACTACCACATCAGGAACAACGGCTACAACCACATCAGGAACTACCGCTAATATAACATCAGGAACAACTGCAACTACCACATCAGGAACAACGGCTACAACCACATCAGGAACTACCGCTAATATAACATCAGGAACAACTGCGACAACCACATCAGGAACAACCGCTAATATAACATCAGGAACAACTGCAACTACCACATCAGGAACAGCGGCTACAACCACATCAGGAACTACCGCTAATATAACATCAGGAACAACGGCTACAACCACATCAGGAACTACCGCTAATATAACATCAGGAACAACTGCAACTACCACATCAGGAACAACGGCTACAACCACATCGGGAACTACCGCTAATATAACATCAGGAACAACTGCAACTACCACATCAGGAACAACGGCTACAATCACATCAGGAACTACCGCTAATATAACATTAGGAACAACTGCAACTACCACATCAAGAACAACGGCTACAACCACATCAGGAACTACCGCTAATATAACATCAGGAACAACTGCAACTACCACATCAGGAACAACGGCTACAACCACATCAGGAACAACCGCTAATATAACATCAGGAACAACTGCAACTACCACATCAGGAACAACGGCTACAACCACATCAGGAACTACCGCTAATATAACATCAGGAACAACGGCTACAACCACATCAGGAACTACCGCTAATATAACATCAGGAACGACGGCAACTACCACGTCAGGAACAACGGCTACAACCACATCCGGAACTACCGCTAATATAACATCAGGAACAACTGCAACTACCACATCAAGAACAACGGCTACAACCACATCAGGAACTACCGCTAATATAACATCAGGAACAACTGCAACTACCACATCAGGAACAACGGCTACAATCACATCAGGAACTACCGCTAATATAACATCAGGAACAACTGCAACTACCACATCAAGAACAACGGCTACAACCACATCAGGAACTACCGCTAATATAACATCAGGAACAACTGCAACTACCACATCAGGAACAACGGCTACAACCACATCAGGAACTACCGCTAATGTAACATCAGGAACAACTGCAACTACCACATCAGGAACAACGGCTACAACCACATCGGGAACTACCGCTAATATAACATCAGGAACAACTGCAACTACCACATCAGGAACAACGGCTACAACCACATCAGGAACTACCGCTAATATAACATCAGGAACAACTGCAACTACCACATCAGGAACAACGGCTACAACCACATCAGGAACTACCGCTAATATAACATCAGGAACAACTGCAACTACCACATCAGGAACAACGGCTACAACCACATCAGGAACTACCGCTAATATAACATCAGGAACAACTGCGACAACCACATCAGGAACAACGGCTACAACCATATCAGGAACTACCGCTTATATAACATCACGAACAACTGCGACAACTACATCAGGAACTACCGCTAATATAACATCAGGAACGACGGCAACTACCACGTCAGGAACAACGGCTACAACCACATCGGGAACTACCGCTAATATAACATCAGGAACAACTGCGACAACCACATTAGGAACAACGGCTACAACCACATCAGGAACTACCGCTAATATAACATCAGGAACAACTGCAACTACCACATCAGGAACAACGGCTACAACCACATCAGGAACCACCGCTTATATAACATCAGGAACAACGGCTACAACCACATCAGGAACTACCGCTAATATAACATCAGGAACAACTGCAACTACCACATCAGGAACAACGGCTACAACCACATCAGGAACCACCGCTTATATAACATCAGGAACAACGGCTACAACCACATCGGGAACTACCGCTAATATAACATCAGGAACAACTGCAACTACCACATCAGGAACAACGGCTACAACCACATCAGGAACCACCGCTTATATAACATCAGGAACAACTGCAACTACCACATCAGGAACAACGGCTACAACCACATCAGGAACTACCGCTAATATAACATCAGGAACAACTGCAACTACCACATCAGGAACAACGGCTACAACCACATCAGGAACCACCGCTTATATAACATCAGGAACAACGGCTACAACCACATCGGGAACTACCGCTAATTTAACATCAGGAACAACTGCAACTACCACATCAGGAACAACGGCTACAACCACATCAGGAACTACCGCTAATATAACATCAGGAACAACTGCAACTACCACATCAGGAACAACGGCTACAACCACATCAGGAACTACCGCTAATATAACATCAGGAACAACTGCAACTACCACATCAGGAACAACGGCTACAACCACATCGGGAACTACCGCTAATATAACATCAGGAACAACTGCAACTACCACATCAGGAACAACGGCTACAACCACGTCAGGAACCACCGCTTATATAACATCAGGAACAACTGCGACAACCACATCGGGAACTACCGCTAATATAACATCAGGAACAACTGCAACTACCACATCAGGAACAACGGCTACAATCACATCAGGAACTACCGCTAATATAACATCAGGAACAACTGCAACTACCACATCAAGAACAACGGCTACAACCACATCAGGAACTACCGCTAATATAACATCAGGAACAACTGCAACTACCACATCAGGAACAACGGCTACAACCACATCGAGAACTACCGCTAATATAACATCAGGAACAACTGCAACTACCACATCAGGAACAACGGCTACAACCACATCAGGAACTACCGCTAATATAACATCAGGAACAACTGCAACTACCACATCAGGAACAACGGCTACAACCACATCGGGAACTACCGCTAATATAACATCAGGAACAACTGCGACAACCACATCAGGAACAACCGCTAATATAACATCAGGAACAACTGCAACTACCACATCAGGAACTACCGCTAATATAACATCAGGAACAACTGCAACTACCACATCAGGAACAACGGCTACAACCACATCGGGAACTACCGCTAATATAACATCAGGAACAACTGCAACTACCACATCAGGAACAACGGCTACAATCACATCAGGAACTACCGCTAATATAACATCAGGAACAACTGCAACTACCACATTAAGAACAACGGCTACAACCACATCAGGAACTACCGCTAATATAACATCAGGAACAACTGCAACTACCACATCAGGAACAACGGCTACAACCACATCAGGAACAACCGCTAATATAACATCAGGAACAACTGCAACTACCACATCAGGAACAACGGCTACAACCACATCAGGAACTACCGCTAATATAACATCAGGAACAACGGCTACAACCACATCAGGAACTACCGCTAATATAACATCAGGAACAACTGCAACTACCACATCAGGAACAACGGCTACAACCACATCAGGAACTACTGCTAATATAACATCAGGAACAACTGCAACTACCACATCAGGAACAACGGCTACAACCACATCAGGAACTACCGCTAATATAACATCAGGATCAACTGCAACTACCACATCAGGAACAACGGCTACAACCACATCGGGAACTACCGCTAATATAACATCAGGAACAACTGCAACTACCACATCAGGAACAACGGCTACAATCACATCAGGAACTACCGCTAATATAACATCAGGAACAACTGCAACTACCACATCAGGAACAACGGCTACAACCACATCAGGAACTACCGCTAATATAACATCAGGAACAACTGCAACTACCACATCAGGAACAACGGCTACAACCACATCAGGAACTACCGCTAATATAACATCAGGAACAACTGCAACTACCACATCAGGAACAACGGCTACAACCACATCGGGAACTACCGCTAATATAACATCAGGAACAACTGCAACTACCACATCAGGAACAACGGCTACAACCACATCAGGAACTACCGCTAATATAACATCAGGAACAACTGCAACTACCACATCAGGAACAACGGCTACAACCACATCGGGAACTACCGCTAATATAACATCAGGAACAACTGCAACTACCACATCAGGAACAACTGCAACTACCACATCAGGAACAACGGCTACAACCACATCAGGAACTACCGCTAATATAACATCAGGAACAACTGCAACTACCACATCAGGAACAACGGCTACAACCACATCGGGAACTACCGCTAATATAACATCAGGAACAACTGCGACAACCACATCAGGAACAACGGCTACAACCACATCAGGAACTACCGCTAATATAACATCAGGAACAACTGCAACTACCACATCAGGAACAACGGCTACAACCACTTCAGGAACCACCGCTTATATAACATCAGTAACAACTGCGACAACCACATCAGGAACTACCGCTAATATAACATCAGGAACAACGGCATCTACCACATCAGGAACAACGGCTACAACCACATCAGGAACTACTGCTTATATAACATCAGGAACAACTGCGACAACTACATCAGGAACTACCGCTAATATAACATCAGGAACAACGGCAACGACCACATCAGGAAAAACGGCTACAATCACATCAGGAACTACTGCTAATATAACATCAGGAACAACTGCGACAACCACATCAGGAACAACGGCTACAATTACATCAGGAACTACCGCTAATATAACATCAGGAACAACTGCAACTACCACATCAGGAACAACGGCTACAACCACATCAGGAATCACCGCTAATATAACATCAGGAAAAACTGCGAAAACCACATCAGGAACACCGGCTACAACCATATCAGGAACTACCGCTTATATAACATCAGGAACAACTGCGACAACCACATCAGGAACACCGGCTACAACCATATCAGGAACTACCGCTTATATAACATCAGGAACAACTGCGACAACCACATCAGGAACTACCGCTAATATAACATCAGGAACGACGGCAACTACCACGTCAGGAACAACGGCTAAAACCACATCGGGAACTACCGCTAATATAACATCAGGAACAACTGCGACAATTACATCAGGAACAACGGCTACAACCACATCAGGAACTACCGCTAATATAACATCAGAGACAACTCCAATTACCACATCAGGAACAACGGCTACAACCACATCAGGAACTACCGCTAATATAACATCAGGAACAACTGCGACAACCACATCAGGAACAACGGCTACAACCACATCAGGAACTACCGCTAATATAACATCAGAGACAACTCCAATTACCACATCAGGAACAACGGCTACAACCACATCAGGAACAACCGCTAATATAACATCAGGAACAACTGCGACAACTACATCAGGAACTACCGCTAATATAACATCAGGAACAACGGCAACGACCACATCAGGAACAACGGCTACAACCACATCAGGAACTACTGCTAATATAACATCAGGAACAACTGCAACTACCACATCAAGAACAACGGCTACAACCACATCAGGAACTACCGCTAATATAACATCAGGAACAACTGCAACTAACACATCAGGAACAACGGCTACAACCACATCAGGAACTACCGCTAATTTAACATCAGGAACAACTGCAACTACCACATCAGGAACAACGGCTACAACCACATCAGGAACTACCGCTAATATAACATCAGGAACAGCTGCGACAACCACATCAGGAACAACGGCTACAACCATATCAGGAACTACCGCTTATATAACATCAGGAACAACTGCGACAACCACATCAGGAACTACCGCTAATATAACATCAGGAACGACGGCAACTACCACGTCAGGAACAACGGCTACAACCACATCGGGAACTACCGCTAATATAACATCAGGAACAACTGCGACAACCACATCAGGAACAACGGCTACAACCACATCAGGAACTACCGCTAATACAACATCAGAGACAACTCCAATTACCACATCAGGAACAACGGCTACAACCACATCAGGAACTACCGCTAATATAACATCAGGAACAACTGCAACTACCACATCAGGAACAACGGCTACAACCACATCAGGAACCACCGCTTATATAACATCAGGAACAACTGCGACAACCACATCGGGAACTACCGCTAATATAACATCAGGAACAACTGCACCTATCACATCAGGAACAACGGCTACAATCACATCAGGAACTACCGCTAATATAACATCAGGAACAACTGCAACTACCACATCAAGAATAACGGCTAGAACCACATCAGGAACTACCGCTAATATAACATCAGGAACAACTGCAACTACCACATCAGGAACAACGGCTACAACCACATCGGGAACTACCGCTAATATAACATCAGGAACAACTGCAACTACCACATCAGGAACAACGGCTACAACCACATCAGGAACTACCGCTAATATAACATCAGGAACAACTGCGACAACCACATCAGGAACAACCGCTAATATAACATCAGGAACAACTGCAACTACCACATCAGGAACAACGGCTACAACCACATCAGGAACTACTGCTAATATAACATCAGGAACAACTGCAACTACCACATCAGGAACAACGGCTACAACCACATCAGGAACTACCGCTAATATAACATCAGGAACAACTGCAACTACCACATCAGGAATAACGGCTACAACCACATCGGGAACTAACGCTAATATAACATCAGGAACAACTGCAACTACCACATCAGGAACAACGGCTACAATCACATCAGGAACTACCGCTAATATAACATCAGGAACAACTGCAACTACCACATCAAGAACAACGGCTACAACCACATCAGGAACTACCGCTAATATAACATCAGGAACAACTGCAACTACCACATCAGGAACAACGGCTACAACCACTTTAGGAACTACCGCTAATATAACATCAGGAACAACTGCAACTACCACATCAGGAACAACGGCTACAACCACATCAGGAACTACCGCTAATATAACATCAGGAACAACTGCAACTACCACATCAGGAACAACGGCTACAACCACATCGGGAACTACCGCTAATATAACATCAGGAACAACTGCAACTACCACATCAGGAACAACGGCTACAATCACATCAGGAACTACCGCTAATATAACATCAGGAACAACTGCAACTACCACATCAAGAACAACGGCTACAACCACATCAGGAACTACCGCTAATATAACATCAGGAACAACTGCAACTACCACATCAGGAACAACGGCTACAACCACATCAGGAACTACCGCTAATATAACATCAGGAACAACTGCAACTACCACATCAGGAACAACGGCTACAAACACATCAGGAACTACCGCTAATATAACATCAGGAACAACTGAGACAACCACATCAGGAACAACGGCTACAACCATATCAGGAACTACCGCTTATATAACATCAGGAACAACTACGACAACCACATCAGGAACTACCGCTAATATAACATCAGGAATGACGGCAACTACCACGTCAGGAACAACGGATACAACCACATCGGGAACTACCGCTAATATAACATCAGGAACAACTGCGACAACCACATCAGGAACAACGGCTACAACCACATCAGGAACTACCGCTAATATAACATCAGAGACAACTCCAATTACCACATCAGGAACAACGGCTACAACCACTTCAGGAACCACCGCTTATATAACATCAGGAACAACTGCGACAACCACATCAGGAACTACCGCTAATATAACATCAGGAACAACGGCATCTACCACATCAGGAACAACGGCTACAACCACATCAGGAACTACTGCTTATATAACATCAGGAACAACTGCGACAACTACATCAGGAACTACCGCTAATATAACATCAGGAACAACGGCAACGACCACATCAGGAAAAACGGCTACAACCACATCAGGAACTACTGCTAATATAACATCAGGAACAACTGCGACAACCACATCAGGAACAACGGCTACAACCACATCAGGAACTACCGCTAATATAACATCAGGAACAACTGTAACTACCACATCAGGAACAACGGCTACAACAACATCAGAAATCACCGCTAATACAACATCAGGATCAACTGCGACTACCACATCAGGAACTACCGCTAATATAACATCAGGAACGACGGCAACTACCACGTCAGGAACAACGGCTACAACCACATCCGGAACTACCGCTAATATAACATCAGGAACAACTGCGAAAACCACATCAGGAACAACGGCTACAACCATATCAGGAACTACCGCTTATATAACATCAGGAACAACTGCGACAACCACATCAGGAACTACCGCTAATATAACATCAGGAACGACGGCAACTACCACGTCAGGAACAACGGCTACAACCACATCGGGAACTACCGCTAATATAACATCAGGAACAACTGCGACAACCACATCAGGAACAACGGCTACAACCACATCAGGAACTACCGCTAATATAACATCAGAGACAACTCCAATTACCACATCAGGAACAACGGCTACAACCACATCAGGAACTACCGCTAATATAACATCAGAAACAACTCCAATTACCACATCAGGAACAACGGCTACAACCACATCAGGAACTAACGCTAATATAACATCAGGAACAACTGCGACAACTACATCAGGAACTACCGCTAATATAACATCAGGAACAACGGCAACGACCACATCAGGAACAACGGCTACAACCAAATCAGGAACTACTGCTAATATAACATCAGGAACAACTGCGACAACCACATCAGGAACTACCGCTAATATAACATCAGGAACAACGGCATCTACCACATCAGGAACAACGGCTACAACCACATCAGGAACTACTGCTTATATAACATCAGGAACAACTGCGACAACTACATCAGGAACTACCGCTAATATAACATCAGGAACAACGGCAACGACCACATCAGGAAAAACGGCTACAACCACATCAGGAACTACTGCTAATATAACATCAGGAACAACTGCAACTACCACATCAGGAACTACCGCTAATATAACATCAGGAACGACGGCAACTACCACGTCAGGAACAACGGCTACAACCACATCGGGAACTACCGCTAATATAACATCAGGAACAACTACGACAACCACATCAGGAACAACGGCTACAACCACATCAGGAACTACCGCTAATATAACATCAGATTCAACTCCAATTACCACATCAGGAACTACCGCTAATATAACATCAGGAACAACTGCGACAACCACATCAGGAACAACGGCTACAACCACATCAGGAACTACTGCTAATATAACATCAGGAACAACTGCAACTACCACATCAAGAACAACGGCTACAACCACATCAGGAACTACCGCTAATATAACATCAGGAACAACTGCAACTACCACATCAGGAACAACGGCTACAACCACATCAGGAACTACCGCTAATATAACATCAGGAACAACTGCAACTACCACATCAAGAACAACGGCTACAACCACATCAGGAACTACCGCTAATATAACATCAGGAACAACTGCAACTACCACATCAGGAACAACGGCTACAACCACATCAGGAACTACCGCTAATATAACATCAGGAACAACTGCGACAACCACATCAGGAACAACGGCTACAACCATATCAGGAACTACCGCTTATATAACATCAGGAGCAACTGCGACAACCACATCAGGAACTACCGCTAATATAACATCAGGAACGACGGCAACTACCACGTCAGGAACAACGGCTACAACCACATCGGGAACTACCGCTAATATAACATCAGAAACAACTGCGACAACCACATCAGGAACAACGGCTACAACCACATCAGGAACTACCGCTAATATAACATCAGGAAGAACTGCAACTACCACATCAGGAACAGCGACTATAACCACATCAGGAACTACCGCTAATATAACATCAGGAACAACTGCAACTACCACATCAGGAACAACGGCTACAACCACATCGGGAACTACCGCTAATATAATATCAGGAACAACTGCAACTACCACATCAGGAACAACGGCTACAACCACATCAGGAACTACCGCTAATATAACATCAGGAACAACTGCAACTACCACATCAGGAACAACGGCTACAACCACATCAGGAACTACCGCTAATATAACATCAGGAACAACTGCGACAACCATATCAGGAACAACGGCTACAACCACATCAGGAACTACCGCTAATATAACATCAGGAACAACTGCAACTACCACATCAGGAACAGCGACTATAACCACATCAGGAACTACCGCTAATATAACATCAGGAACAACTGCAACTACCACATCAGGAACAACGGCTACAACCACATCAAGAACTACCGCTAATATAATATCAGGAACAACTGCAACTACCACATCAGGAACAGCGACTATAACCACATCAGGAACTACCGCTAATATAACATCAGGAACAACTGCAACTACCACATCAGGAACAGCGACTATAACCACATCAGGAACTACCGCTAATATAACATCAGGAACAACTGCAACTACCACATCAGGAACAACGGCTACAACCACATCAGGAACTACCGCTAATATAACATCAGGAACAACTGCAACTACCACATCAGGAACAGCGACTATAACCACATCAGGAACTACCGCTAATATAACATCAGGAACAACTGCAACTACCACATCAGGAACAACGGCTACAACCACATCAGGAACAACGGCTACAACCACATCAGGAACTACCCCTAAAATAACATCAGGAACAACTGCAACTACCACATCAGGAACAACGGCTACAACCACATCAGGAACTACCGCTAATATAACATCAGGAACAACTGCGACAACCACATCAGGAACAACCGCTAATATAACATCAGGAACAACTGCAACTACCACATCAGGAACAACGGCTACAAACACATCAGGAACTACCGCTAATATAACATCAGGAACAACTGCAACTACCACATCAGGAACAACGGCTACAACCACATCAGGAACTACCGCTAATATAACATCAGGAACAACTGCAACTACCACATCAGGAACAACGGCTACAACCACATCGGGAACTACCGCTAATATAACATCAGGAACAACTGCAACTACCACATCAGGAACAACGGCTACAATCACATCAGGAACTACCGCTAATATAACATCAGGAACAACTGCAACTACCACATCAAGAACAACGGCTACAACCACATCAGGAACTACCGCTAATATAACATCAGTAACAACTGCAACTACCACATCAGGAACAACGGCTACAATCACATCAGGAACTACCGCTAATATAACATCAGGAACAACTGCAACTATCACATCAAGAACAACGGCTACAACCACATCAGGAACTACCGCTAATATAACATCAGGAACAACTGCAACTACCACATCAGGAACAACGGCTACAACCACATCAGGAACTACCGCTAATATAACATCAGGAACAACTGCAACTACCACATCAGGAACAACGGCTACAACCACATCAGGAACTACCGCTAATATAACATCAGGAACAACTGCGACAACCATATCAGGAACTACCGCTTATATAACATCAGGAACAACTGCGACAACCACATCAGGAACCACCGCTAATATAACATCAGGAACGACGGCAACTACCACGTCAGGAACAACGGCTACAACCACATCGGGAACTACCGCTAATATAACATCAGGAACAACTGCGACAACCACATCAGGAACAACGGCTACAACCACATCAGGAACTACCGCTAATATAACATCAGAGGCAACTCCAATTACCACATCAGGAACAACTGCGAGAACTACATCAGGAACTACCGCTAATATAACATCAGGAACAACGGCAACGACCACATCAGGAACAACGGCTACAACCACATCAGGAACCACCGCTTATATAACATCAGGAACAACTGCGACAACCACATCAGGAACTACCGCTAATATAACATCAGGAACAACGGCATCTACCACATCAGGAACAACGGCTACAACCACATCAGGAACTACTGCTTATATAACATCAGGAACAACTGCGAGAACTACATCAGGAACTACCGCTAATATAACATCAGGAACAACGGCAACGACCACATCAGGAACAACTGCAACTACCACATCAGGAACAACGGCTACAACCACATCAGGAACTACCGCTAATATAACATCAGGAACAACTGCGACAACCACATCAGGCACTACCGCTAATATAACATCAGGAACAACTGCAACGACTACATCAGGAACAACGGCTACAACCACGTCAGGAACTACCGCTAATATAACATCAGGAACAACTGCGACAACCACATCAGGCACTACCGCTAATATAACATCAGGATCAACTGCGACTACCACATCAGGAGCAACGGCTACTACCATATCCGAAACAACTGCGACTACCACCACTTCAGGAACCACAGCCAATACTACGTCAGGTATAGTAGTTGTATAAACTTCTGCTTTTTAAAGGTGCATTTAGACTGTGGTAGTGTCATCGTAGTTGCGTTGCGTGTAATGAATTTTTTTCCATAGATAACAATTAATAATTTTAACAATACTGTTTTGTACAAATTTTTTAATATCATTTATTTTCTAAGTGCTTTAAACAAATATTCGTGGTAATAGACCCTCCTGCTAAATTTTGGAATATGTTAAAAGTTTCACCTTACATATTTCTTTGGTAATAACCGAGTAAGTTCGGTTCTTTCCTAATATTAGCCTAAGTTCAAAAATAAAAATAATTTTAATATTGAGGTTGATGGGGTAGCAAAGAAATACAAAATTTAACTTGGGGAAAAAAGGAGAAAAAAGGCGGCAATATTGTGTCTGCATATATAGACAGTCGATAGTGTGGTGGACTTAAGCAATAAATTAACAAGGTATTATAAGTGACATTTAGTTATATTCCTATATATCCGATAATCAATCATTCAGGTTTATTATAATTGCGAAGAAATTAAGGCTCTTTTTCTAAGTGACGAAAAGAGCTTACATTTAGCATTATTTCGTCGCTTGCATGGACAAATTATATCAAATAATTTACATTTTTAACTCCATATTTTGCTATATATATTGCTTTAGAAAAGTTATAGTACCGTGTTTAATTATCCATAGACTTGGTTTTACTGATAAAAATTAATAAATTGAGTTTTATTTCTTTTATGACTTTTTATTGACAAAATTGTTGACTGACTTGTGTTTAACAAAAAAATAACTTTTTAACGTCAATCTTACAATGGATAACTTGATCTTGAACATACCGTATCAGCTGTTGTTCTAGTCAAAAACACTCCCACATGCACAGAGATAGGTATATATTTTCGGACGCCCATGAAAGAAGTGGCATGAACACACCAACTTTAAGCATGGGAGTTATTTCGTGGAACAACAGACAGTCAATGTTTGCAATAAAATTAAATTAATTGGGTATTAAGTAAGCGCTTTTTGTGACTTATAAAAAGGGCCCTAATTTCTTGGCGATTATAATAAACCAGACTGATTGATTAACGAATTAGAAATATAAATATTACTTATAATACCTGGTTTATGCTTTACATGCGATCAATGTAATTTAATTTAAAGGACATAAACATTAATATTTTTTCAATAATATATATATATCTATTTTTCTGTACCCAATGGCTGTAAAAATGTGTCAAATGTCATTTTAGGAGTTTTTGATAAAAGATTCAAACTCCTCGTAATCGAAAACCTGTAAATTAATATCAAACACCATCAATTTGACTCTACACAAAAAATAGAAAAATGAAATTTAGTCATTGGCCGCTATTTTGGGTTTTGTGCTGAATATCTCAATACGCTCAACATTTTCCAGATGTCATCCGGTGGATTCATAATTTGGGGAGTCTCAGCTTTCATATGACACCATAAAACCTACTATGGTAAGAAAATCCGGGTTCGATTAAAAATCGCCACTTATCCTCCTGAGTATAATTAGTTCTTTATCTATACATATAATAAATCTCTAAAAAGACTATTTCTATACATTGAATATTTTTTTAAATTGTTGGACCAAATAAGAGACCAAAAATGCAATTTTTACAATTTTTGTCTTTCTGTATCTCTGTTTGTTCCAGCATCACGCAAAGACCGCCCAGCCGATTTTAATGGGTTTGTCACTATTCCATTCCTTGTGTTCTTGGGCAACATATAGGCGTTTATTTTATCAAAATCGGTTTCCGGAAACAACTTATGGCATTTCAAGGAATAAAAACGGGAAAATGGGTAAAACTGCAGGCAAAACGGCGCGAAGGTGTCTAGTGGGTAATAAAAGTAATACGACCGCCTTATTGATACCTAACAATTTTTGCTATCTTTATACGCAGTGAAAAGAGAGAAGTTTAAGGATAAAAAGTTAACTCTAATTAATTAATTATAGCTGTACCTATGTAATTCATGCAGAATGTGTTGCATTCGAGAGGGAAAATGTTCTTTTAAAAAGTTACTTTTAAAGGGTTTTATAAACAATTTTAAAAAATTACTAGTTTAACGTAAAACAGGGGAGAGGGGTACTATAGCGCCACTGTGTAGGTAGGTACCATTATTAATTAATAACTTCGGTTGGTCAGGAGACGGAAGCATAAGTAAATATACATTGTTCATTTATTGAAAATATCGACTATCTGCAATTCCTGGAAATAACTCCCATGCCTAAAGTTGGAGTGTTCATGCCATCTCTTTCATACGCGCCCGACAATATCTACTGATCTCCGTGTGAGGGTAAGGCATTTTGACCACAACCACGGCTGATAATACGGTACTATAACTTTTGTCAGGCCGGAAGTTCGGCGAACCATACTGCGTCTAGACTGTAGGCGGTGGGATGTAGCGACCCCCCCGCCCACTATTCGAGTCTAGTGCTCGATCGTGCAATCAGCTGGGCTAATCTCGAGGGACTCAATCGTCGAATTTCTTACGCCATTGGGTCGTCACTCGTTATTAGGGATCGTGGGCTCGCTGATTGTGCATCATCATGTTCACGTTAATAAAATTCTCGCACAGGCATTCTCTACTCTTTCTAGGGCACAAAAAATCATTAAATCCAAGCACACCAAAGTCTTTCGGTGATCGGTAAGTTGTGACGGGAGCCAGTGTATACAAACCTGCACGAAAGCGGCGGAAGCGTGATCGCCGTTTTGCTCAAGGATTGGCTGTAGAGCAACTCGTGTGCTGCATCCGTGACTGAGCAGCCTTATTTAGGACACACACTCACAACTGCCCGACTGGACAACCGCATCCAGTGGGTACACCACATGCGGTCAAAGCAAAAGAAAAAGAAATCCAATGAACTTTGCCACATGGAATATCCGTACACTTATAGATACAGACACACCACAAAGAACAACGGCAATAGTGGCACGTGAACTCAGGAGATATAACATCGATATCGCTGCTCTCAGTGAAACTAGAAGAGCAGGGGAAGGTCAACTTAAAAACACGGAGGAGGCTACACAATTTTCCTGGAAAGGAAAAGAAGAAGATAAACCACATGTTTGGCTATAAAAAATGAGATTGTGGACCACCTAACCGAATTTCTATCCGGAATAAGCGAAAGATTGATGACATTGCGCCTAAACCTTAGCAACAACCAACATGGTACTATAATCAGCTTCTAAGCTCCAACTCTTGCAGCTGATGAAAACCAAAAAGATGAATTTTATTCTTAACTTAGTGAAGCCATAACATGTGTACCTAAATCTGATAAACTTATCATCCTAGGTGATTCCAATGCTCGAGTTGGTACGAATTAAAACCTATAGAAGGGCGTCATTGGCAAGCAAGGTGTTAGAAACATGAAGTCAAACGGACTGCGCCTATTAACCTTATGTTCGAAATATAACATCATAATATCAAATACAATTTTCCGACAAAAAGACAAATTCAAGACCTCCTGGCAACACCCGAGGTCAAAATACTGGCATCTGATTGATTACATGATTGTACGTTTCAGAGATCAAAAAGACGTAAACATTAAAAGAGCAATAACGGGTTCAGACGACTGATGGACAGACCATCGCCTGATACGAGCCAAAATGAACTTGCACATTTCACCAAGAAGTAGCCGTCAAAAAAAGCAAATGAAAAGAAGATTCAATGTAGAACGCCTTAAAGATGATCAAACCAGAACAAAATTCCAAGTCTTTCTGAATCAAAAGCTGGGTCCTTTAGAATACCCAGAGAATATTGACGATCACTGGAGAATGTTGAAGACAACAATAACATCTGCTTCCGAAGAAACGGTTGGATACACACAAAGAAAACATCAAGACTGATTTGATAAGCACGACAAAGAAATTCAAGACCTCATGGAGAGGAAGATAAAAGCCCATAATACTTGGAAAAACCACCCTAACTCTAACGAAAGTACAAAGGCAAACACGGAAAGAACACTTCCAAGAACTATTCAACAGAGAGTCTCAGGTCCATAACGAAATCCTTGACAAAATTTCGGAGGAAACTGCACAACAACACCTAAATGAGATTCTCAGATTAGAGAAGGTCGAAAAAGCAATCACAAAGCTAAAGAATAACAAGTCAGCAGGCACAGATGGTCTCGCTGCTGAACTCCATAAACAAGGGGGTCCCGCTCTTAATTACAAAATGCACACTCTAATAAGTAAAATATTGACGACTGAGACCATTCCTGCCGACCTCAAAGACGCCTCTATAGTTACCATTTTTAAAAATGGTGACAAGGCCCAATGTGGAAACTACAGAGGTATATCTCTACTTTCTGTTGTTGGAAAGATACTTGCACGGATACTATCAAACCGATTAATTCAGATAGCTGAACAAAATCTGCCAAAGACACAGTATGGATTGGGAAAAATATATTTAAATTCTTAGACTGCTACACGACAATATGAATGCAACAGTCGTGCAACGATGGACCAGGAGAGTCATTTCAGATTACGACAGGCGTTAAACTAGGGTGTATTGCGCCCACCCTATTCTCTATATTCTTAGGTGCTATGCTTCACCTTATTGAAGAACATCTACCGCCGGGAGTGGAAATTCTATATAGATTTGACGGTGGCCTACTTAACAGCAGAAGGTCTACAGCTGGTATTCAACGCATTTAACCAAGCCTACAAAAGCATTGGTCTAGAGGTCAATCTTGCCAAAACGCAAATTCTTCACCAACCAAAACCAGGTACGAATCCCCAAGCTCCAAACATTTCCGTAAATGGCCATCCTCTGCAGAACGTGGAACATTACCCATACCTTGGGAGCCACCTACCATCAAATGCAATTATTGACGAAGAAATACAGCATAACCTAAAATGTGCGAGCTCAGCGTTCGAACGGCTTTCGGATAGAGTCTTCAACAATCACGACGTTAATGCAGAGACCAAGCTTCGTGTCTACAACACAGTTATAATACCAACTCTAAAATACGGATGCCAGGATTGTAGAAGGGTGTGCGGCTCGAGAATTGGCTTACATAGCTATCAAAAAACGCACAACAGATAGTGACGATACAGAATAGAGAAAGATCATACTCGGTATCAAGTGATTGCCTATGATGACTATAACTTTTCTAAAGGTTATTACTAAAGCAATATATAAGATAAAAAGGTAAATTATTTGATATAATTTGTCCATGCAAGCAAAGTAATGCTGAAAGTAAGCGCTTTTTGTCACTTAGAAAAAAAGACCCTAATTTCTTCTCAATTATAATACACCAGAATAATAAAATACAAAATTGCCACATTTTCTTCCCCAATCTTTGGTATCCAATTAACCCTAATTTTAAAACTAAATCATTTTTAAACTTATACTAAGAAAAAACGGAACTTACTGGATTAATACAAAGGAAACATGTAAGGTGAAGCTTTTACCATATTCAAAAATTTTGCAGGAGGTTCTGTTATCACAAATATTTGTTTAAAACATTAAACAAGATAAATTATATTAAAAAGTATGTATCAAAAAATATGGTTAACTATTTATCTGTAAAATATGCTGTTCTGCATTATCTAAAGAAAAAAATTGACTACAGCTACAATGCAACGACGACGACACAACCACAGTCTAACTGCACCCTTATATATTGTAAATATATATTCACAGGAATGACCAGTCAAAATTATATATTTTTAAATATTTTTCTATTTTACTTACATAGCCAATCAGGTAACATTGTCAGCAAACCAAAACTTTGCCAGTCAAATTTTTTCTTTCAAAAAATAAAAAAATAAATTTGAATGGAATCTATATATGGAAATAAAGTTGATGGCTGTAATATTTTTGTTTATTTCTTAATCCTAAAACTTCTTTGTAATAAGTTAATTTTATTAACAGAAACATCTGCTACAACCACATCAGGAACTACCGCTAATATAACATCAGAAACAACTCCAATTACCACATCAGGAACAACGGCTACAACCACATCAGGAACTACCGCTAATATAACATCAGGATCAACTGCGACTACCACATCAGGAACTACCGCTACAACCACATCAAGAACTACCGCTAATATAACATCAGGAACAACTGCAACTACCACATCAGGAACAACGGCTACAACCACATCAGGAACTACCGCTAATATAACATCAGGAACAACTGCAACTACCACATCAGGAACAACGGCTACAACCACATCAGGAACCACCGCTTATATAACATCAGGAACAACTGCGACAACCACATCAGGAACTACCGCTAATATAACATCAGGAAAAACGGCATCTACCACATCAGGAACAACGGCTACAACCACATCAGGAACTACTGCTAATATAACATCAGGAACAACTGCGGCAACCACATCAGGAACAACGGCTACAACCACATCAGGAACTACCGCTAATATAACATCAGGAACAACTGCAACTACCACATCAGGAACAACGGCTACAACCACATCAGGAATCACCGCTAATACAACATCAGGATCAACTGCGACTACCACATCAGGAACTACCGCTAATATAACATCAGGAACGACGGCAACTACCACGTCAGGAACAACGGCTACAACCACATCCGGAACTACCGCTAATATAACATCAGGAACAACTGCGAAAACCACATCAGGAACAACGGCTACAACCATATCAGGAACTACCGCTTATAAAACATCAGGAACAACTGCGACAACCACATCAGGAACTACCGCTAATATAACATCAGGAACGACGGCAACTACCACGTCAGGAACAACGGCTACAACCACATCGGGAACTACCGCTAATATAACATCAGGAACAACTGCAACTACCACTTCAGGAACAACGGCTGCAACCACATCAGGCACTACCGCTAATATAACATCAGGAACAACTGCAACTACCACATCAGGAACAACGGCTACAACCCCATCAGGAACTACCGCTAATATAACATCAGGAACAACTGCGACAACCACATCAGGAACAACCGCTAATATAACATCAGAAACCACTGCAACTACCACATCAGGAACAACGGCTACAACCACATCAGGAGCTACCGCTAATATAACATCAGGAACAACTGAGACAACCACATCAGGAACAACGGCTACAACCATATCAGGAACTACCGCTTATATAACATCAGGAACAACTGCGACAACCACATCAGAAACTACCGCTAATATAACATCAGGAACGACGGCAACTACCACGTCAGGAACAACGGCTACAACCACATCGGGAACTACCGCTAATATAACATCAGGAACAACTGCGACAACCATATCAGGAACAACGGCTACAACCACATCAGGAACTACCGCTAATATAACATCAGAGACAACTCCAATTACCACATCAGGAACAACGGCTACAACCACATCAGGAACTACCGCTAATATAACATCAGGAACAACTGCAACTACCACATCAGGAACAACGGCTACAACCACATCAGGAACCACCGCTTATATAACATCAGAAACAACTGCGACAACCACATCAGGAACTACCGCTAATATAACATCAGGAACAACGGCATCTACCACATCAGGAACAACGGCTACAATCACATCAGGAACTACTGCTTATATAACATCAGGAACAACTGCGACAACTACATCAGGAACTACCGTTAATATAACATCAGGAACAACGGCAACGACCACATCAGGAAAAACGGCTACAACCACATCAGGAACTACTGCTAATATAACATCAGGAACAACTGCGACAACCACATCAGGAACAACGGCTACAACCACATCAGGAACTACCGCTAATATAACATCAGGAACAACTGCAACTACCACATCAGGAACAACGGCTACAACCACATCAGGAATCACCACTAATACAACATCAGGATCAACTGCGACTACCACATCAGGAACTACCGCTAATATAACATCAGGAACGACGGCAACTACCACGTCAGGAACAACGGCTACAATCACATCCGGAACTACCGCTAATATAACATCAGGAACAACTGCGAAAACCACATCAGGAACAACGGCTACAACCATATCAGGAACTACCGCTTATATAACATCAGGAACAACTGCGACAACCACATCAGGAACTACCGCTAATATAACATCAGGAACGACGGCAACTACCACGTCAGGAACAACGGCTACAACCACATCGGGAACTACCGCTAATATAACATCAGGAACAACTGCGACAACCACATCAGGAACAACGGCTACAACCACATCAGGAACTACCGCTAATATAACATCAGAGACAACTCCAATTACCGCATCAGGAACAACGGCTACAACCACATCAGGAACTACCGCTAATATAACATCAGGAACAACTGCGACAACTACATCAGGAACTACCGCTAATATAACATCAGGAACAACGGCAACGACCACATCAGGAACAACGGCTACAACCACATCAGGAACTACTGCTAATATAACATCAGGAACAACTGCGACAACCACATCAGGAACAACGGCTACAACCACATCAGGAACTTCCGCTAATATAACATCAGCAACAACGGCAACTACCACATCAGGAACAACGGCTACTACAACATCGGGAACTATAGCTAATATAACATCAGGAACAACTGCGATAACCACATCAGGAACACCGGCTACTACAACATCGGGAACTATAGCTAATATAACATCAGGAATAACTGCGACAACCACATCAGGAACTACCGCTAATATAACATCAGGAACAACGGCAACTACGACATCAGGAACAACGGCTACTACAACATCGGGAACTATAGCTAATATAACATCAGGAACAACTGCGACAACCACGTCAGGAACTACCGCTAATATAACATCAGGAACAACTGCGACAACCACATCAGGCACTACCGCTTATATAACATCAGGATCAACTGCGACTACCACATCAGGAGCAACGGCTACTACCATATCCGAAACAACTGCGACTACCACCACTTCAGGAACCACAGCCAATACTACGTCAGGTATAGTAGTTGTATAAACTTCTGCTTTTTAAAGGTGCATTTAGACTGTGGTAGTGTCATCGTAGTTGCGTTGCGTGTAATGAATTTTTTCCATAGATAACAATTAATAATTTTAACAATATTGTTTTGTACAAATTTTTTAATATCATTTATTTTCTAAGTGCTTTAAACAAATATTCGTGGTAATAGACCCTCCTGCTAAATTTTGGAATATGTTAAAAGTTTCACCTTACATATTTCTTTGGTATTAACCGAGTAAGTTCGGTTCTTTCCTAATATTAGCCTAAGTTCAAAAATAAAAATAATTTTAATATTGAGGTTGATGGGGTGGATGGGGAAAAAAGGAGAAAAAAGGCGGCAATATTGTGTCTGCATATATAGACAGTCGATAGTGTGGTGGACTTAAGCAATAAATTAACAAGGTATTATAAGTGACATTTAGTTATATTCCTATATATCCGCTAATCAATCATTCAGGTTTATTATAATTGCGAAGAAATTAAGGCTCTTTTTCTAAGTGACGAAAAGAGCTTACAATTAGCATTATTTCGTCGCTTGCATGGACAAATTATATCAAATAATTTACATTTTTAACTCCATATTTTGCTATATATATTGCTTTAGAAAAGTTATAGTACCGTGTTTAATTATCCATAGACTTGGTTTTACTGATAAAAATTAATAAATTGAGTTTTATTTTTTTTATGACTTTTTATTGACAAAATTGTTGACTGACTTGTGTTTAACAAAAAAATAACTTTTTAACGTCAATCTTACAATGGATAACTTGATCTTGAACATACCGTATCAGCTGTTGTTCTAGTCAAAAACACTCCCACATGCACAGAGATAGGTATATATTTTCGGACGCCCATGAAAGAAGTGGCATGAACACACCAACTTTAAGCATGGGAGTTATTTCGTGGAACAAGAGACAGTCAATGTTTGCAATAAAATTAAATTAATTGGGTATTAAGTAAGCGCTTTTTGTGACTTATAAAAAGGGCCCTAATTTCTTGGCGATTATAATAAACCAGACTGATTGATTAACGAATTAGAAATATAAATATTACTTATAATACCTGGTTTATGCTTTACATGCGATCAATGTAATTTAATTTAAAGGACATAAACATTAATATTTTTTCAATAATATATATATATCTATTTTTCTGTACCCAATGGCTGTAAAAATGTGTCAAATGTCATTTTAGGAGTTTTTGATAAAAGATTCAAACTCCTCGTAATCGAAAACCTGTAAATTAATATCAAACACCATCAATTTGACTCTACACAAAAAATAGAAAAATGAAATTTAGTCATTGGCCGCTATTTTGGGTTTTGTGCTGAATATCTCAGTACGCTCAACATTTTCCAGATGTCATCCGGTGGATTCATAATTTGGGGAGTCTCAGCTTTCATATGACACCATAAAACCTACTATGGTAAGAAAATCCGGGTTCGATTAAAAATCGCCACTTATCCTCCTGAGTATAATTAGTTCTTTATCTATACATATAATAAATCTCTAAAAAGACTATTTCTATACATTGAATATTTTTTTTTAATTTTTGGACCAAATAAGAGACCAAAAATGCAATTTTTACAATTTTTGTCTTTCTGTATGTCTGTTTGTTCCAGCATCACGCAAAGACCGCCCAGCCGATTTTAATGGGTTTGTCACTATTGCATTCCTTGTGTTCTTGGGCAACATATAGGCGTTTATTTTATCAAAATCGGTTTCCGGAAACAAAACTTATGGCATTTCAAGGAATAAAAACGGGAAAAATGGGTAAAACTGCAGGCAAAACGGCGCGAAGGTGTCTAGTGGGTAATAAAAGTAATACGACCGCCTTATTGATACCTAACAATTTTTGCTATCTTTATACGCAGTGAAAAGAGAGAAGTTTAAGGATAAAAAGTTAACTCTAATTAATTAATTATAGCTGTACCTATGTAATTCATGCAGTATGTGTTGCATTCGAGAGGGAAAATGTTCTTTTAAAAAGTTACTTTTAAAGGGTTTTATAAACAATTTTAGAAAATTACTAGTTTAACGTAAAACAGGGGAGAGGGGTACTATAGCGCCACTGTGTAGGTAGGTACCATTATTAATTAATAACTTCGGTTGGTCAGGAGATGGAAGCATAAGTAAATATACCTTGTTCATTTATTGAAAATATCGACTATCTGCAATTCCTGGAAATAACTCCCATGCGTAAAGTTGGAGTGTTCATGCCATCTCTTTCATACGCGCCCGACAATATCTACTGATCTCCGTGTGAGGGTAAGGCTTTTTGACCACAACCACGGCTGATAATACGGTACTATAACTTTTGTCAGGCCGGAAGTTCGGCGAACCATACTGCGTCTAGACTGTAGGCGGTGGGATGTAGCGACCCCCCCGCCCACTATTCGAGTCTAGTGCTCGATCGTGCAATCAGCTGGGCTAATCTCGAGGGACCCAATCGTCGAATTTCTTACGCCATTGGGTCGTCACTCGTTATTAGGGATAGTGGGCTCGCTGATTGTGCATCATCATGTTCACGTTAATAAAATTCTCGCACAGGCATTCTCTATTCTTTCTAGGGCACAAAAAACCATTAAATCCAAGCACACCAAAGTCTTTCGGTGATCGGCAAGTTGTGACGGGAGCCAGTGTATACAAACCTGCACGAAAGCGGCGGAAGCGTGATCGCCGTTTTGCTCAAGGATTGGCTGTAGAGCAACTCGTGTGCTGCATCCGTGACTGAGCAGCCTTATTTAGGACGCACACTCACAACTGCCCGACTGGACAACCGCATCCAGTGGGTACACCACATGCGGTCAAAGCAAAAGAAAAAGAAATCCAATGAACTTTGCCACATGGAATATCCGTACACTTATGGATACAGACACACCACAAAGAACAACGGCAATAGTGGCACGTGAACTCAGGAGATATAACATCGATATCGCTGCTCTCAGTGAAACTAGAAGAGCAGGGGAAGGTCAACTTAAAAACACGGAGGAGACTAAACAATTTTTCTGGAAAGGAAAAGAAGAAGATAAACCACATGTTTGGCTATAAAAAATGAGATTGTGGACCACCTAACCGAATTTCTATCCGGAATAAGCGAAAGATTGATGATATTGCGCCTAAACCTTAGCAACAACCAACACGGTACTATAATCAGCTTCTACGCTCCAACTCTTGCAGCTGATGAAAACCAAAAAGATGAATTTTATTCTTAACTTAGTGAAGCCATAACATGTGTACCTAAATCTCGAAATATAACATCATAATATCAAATACAATTTTCCGACACAAAGACAAATTCAAGACCTCCTGGCAACACCCGAGGTCAAAACACTGGTATCTGATTGATTACATGATTGTACGTTTCAGGGATCAAAAAGACGTAAACATTAAAAGAGCAATAACGGGTTCAGACGACTGATGGACCGACCATCGCCTGATACGAGCCAAAATGAACTTGCACATTTCACCAAGAAGTAGCCGTCAAAAAAAGCAATTGAAAAGAAGATTCAATGTAGAACGCCTTAAAGATGATCAAACCAGAACAAAATTCCAAGTCTTTCTGAATCAAAAGCTGGGTCCTTTAGAATACCCAGAGAATATTGACGATCACTGGAGAATGTTGAAGACAACAATAACATCTGCTTCCGAAGAAACGGTTGGATACACACAAAGAAAACATCAAGACTGATTTGATAAGCACGACAAAGAAATTCAAGACCTCATGGAGAGGAAGATAAAAGCCCATAATACTTGGAAAAACCACCCTAACTCTAACGAAAGTACAAAGGCAAACACGTAGATTAAAAAACCAATGGGGGATAACAAAATCACATGAAATGCAACATCTAGCTGAGTCCAACAACACCAGAGCCTTCTTTCAAGCTACTAAGATGATATATGGTCCCCCTACACAAGGTATCAATCCCCTACGATTCAAAGGTGGAACAAGGCTGCTTAAAGACAGATCTTCTATCAACTAACGATGGAAAGAACACTTCCAAGAACTATTCAACAGAGAGTCTCAGGTCGATAATGAAATCCTTGATAAAATTTCGGAGGAAACTGCACAACAACACCTAAATGAGATTCTCAGATTAGAGAAGGTCGAAAAAGCAATCACAAAGCTAAAGAATAACAAGTCAGCAGGCACAGATGGTCTCGCTGCTGAACTCCATAAACAAGGGGGTCCCGCTCTTAATTACCAAATGCACACTCTAATAAGTAAAATATTGACCACTGAGACCATTCCTGCCGACCTCAAAGACGCCTCTATAGTTACCATTTTCAAAAAAGGTGACAAGGCCCAATGTGGAAACTACAGAGGTATATCTCTACTTTCTGTTGTTGGAAAGATACTTGCACGGATACTATCAAACCGATTAATTCAGATAGCTGAACAAAATCTGCCAAAGACACAGTATGGATTTGGAAAAATATATTTAAATTCTTAGACTACTATACGACAATATGAATGCAACAGTCCTGCAACGATGGACCAGGAGAGTCATTCCAGATTACGACAGGCGTTAAACTAGGGTGTATTGCGCCCACCCTATTCTCTATATTCTTAGGTGCTATGCTTCACCTTATTAAAGAACAGCTACCGCCGGGAGTGGAAATTCTATATAGATTTGACGGTGGCCTACTTAACAGCAGAAGGTCTACAGCTGGTAATCAACGCATTTAACCAAGCCTACAAAAGCATTGGTCTAGAGGTCAATCTTGCCAAAACGCAAATTCTTCACCAACCAGAACCAGGTACGAATCCCCAAGCTCCAAACATTTCCATAAATGGCCATCCTCTGCAGAACGTGGAACATTACCCATACCTTGGGAGCCACCTACCATCAAATGCAATTATTGACGAAGAAATACAGCATAACCTAAAATGTGCGAGCTCAGCGTTCGAACGGCTTTCGGATAGAGTCTTCAACAATCACGACGTTAATGCAGAGACCAAGCTTCGTGTCTACAACACAGTTATAATACCAACTCTAAAATACGGATGCCAGGATTGTAGAAGGGTGTGCGGCTCGAGAATTAACTTACATAGCTATCAAAAAACGCACAACAGATAGTGACGATACAGAATAGAGAAAGATCATACTCGGTATCGAGTGATTGCCTATGATGACTATAACTTTTCTAAAGGTTATTACTAAAGCAATATATAAGATTAAAAAGGTAAATTATTTGATATAATTTGTCCATGCAAGCAAAGTAATGCTGAAAGTAAGCGCTTTTTGTCACAAAAGACCCTAATTTCTTCTCAATTATAATACACCAGAATAATAAAATACAAAATTGCCACATTTTCTTCCCCAATCTTTGGTATCCAATTAACCCTAATTTTAAAACTAAATCATTTTTAAACTTATACTAAGAAAAAACGGAACTTACTGGATTAATACAAAGGAAACATGTAAGGTGAAGCTTTTACCATATTCAAAAATTTTGCAGGAGGTTCTGTTATCACAAATATTTGTTTAAAACATTAAACAAGATAAATTATATTAAAAAGTATGTATCAAAAAATATGGTTAACTATTTATCTGTAAAATATGCTGTTCTGCATTATCTAAAGAAAAAAATTGACTACAGCTACAATGCAACGACGACGACACAACCACAGTCTAACTGCACCCTTATATATTGTAAATATATATTCACAGGAATGACCAGTCAAAATTATATATTTTTAAATATTTTTCTATTTTACTTACATAGCCAATCAGGTAACATTGTCAGCAAACCAAAACTTTGCCAGTCAAATTTTTTCTTTCAAAAAATAAAAAAATAAATTTGAATGGAATCTATATATGGAAATAAAGTTGATGGCTGTAATATTTTTGTTTATTTCTTAATCCTAAAACTTCTTTGTAATAAGTAAATTTTATTAACAGAAACATCTGCTACAACCACATCAGGAACTACCGCTAATATAACATCAGAAACAACTCCAATTACCACATCAGGAACAACGGCTACAACCACATCAGGAACTACCGCTAATATAACATCAGGAACAACTGCAACTACCACATCAGGAACAACGGCTACAACCACATCAGGAACTACCGCTAATATAACATCAGGAACAACTGCAACTACCACATCAGGAACAACGGCTACAACCACATCAGGAACTACCGCTAATATAACATCAGGAACAACTGCAACTACCACATCAGGAACAACGGCTACAACCACATCAAGAACTACCGCTAATATAACATCAGGAACAACTGCAACTACCACATCAAGAGCAACGGCTACAAACACATCAGGAACTACCGCTAATATAACATCAGGAACAACTGCAACTACCACATCAGGAACAACGGCTACAACCACATCAGAAACTACCGCTAATATAACATCAGGAACAACTGCAACTACCACATCAGGAACAACGGCTACAACCACATCAGGAACCACCGCTTATATAACATCAGGAACAACTGCGACAACCACATCAGGAACTACCGCTAATATAACATCAGGAAAAACGGCATCTACCACATCAGGAACAACGGCTACAACCACATCAGGAACTACTGCTAATATAACATCAGGAACAACTGCGGCAACCACATCAGGAACAACGGCTACAACCACATCAGGAACTACCGCTAATATAACATCAGGAACAACTGCAACTACCACATCAGGAACAACGGCTACAACCACATCAGGAATCACCGCTAATACAACATCAGGATCAACTGCGACTACCACATCAGGAACTACCGCTAATATAACATCAGGAACGACGGCAACTACCACGTCAGGAACAACGGCTACAACCACATCCGGAACTACCGCTAATATAACATCAGGAACAACTGCGAAAACCACATCAGGAACAACGGCTACAACCATATCAGGAACTACCGCTTATAAAACATCAGGAACAACTGCGACAACCACATCAGGAACTACCGCTAATATAACATCAGGAACGACGGCAACTACCACGTCAGGAACAACGGCTACAACCACATCGGGAACTACCGCTAATATAACATCAGGAACAACTGCAACTACCACTTCAGGAACAACGGCTACAACCACATCAGGCACTACCGCTAATATAACATCAGGAACAACTGCAACTACCACATCAGGAACAACGGCTACAACCCCATCAGGAACTACCGCTAATATAACATCAGGAACAACTGCGACAACCACATCAGGAACAACCGCTAATATAACATCAGAAACCACTGCAACTACCACATCAGGAACAACGGCTACAACCACATCAGGAGCTACCGCTAATATAACATCAGGAACAACTGAGACAACCACATCAGGAACAACGGCTACAACCATATCAGGAACTACCGCTTATATAACATCAGGAACAACTGCGACAACCACATCAGAAACTACCGCTAATATAACATCAGGAACGACGGCAACTACCACGTCAGGAACAACGGCTACAACCACATCGGGAACTACCGCTAATATAACATCAGGAACAACTGCGACAACCACATCAGGAACAACGGCGACAACCACATCAGGAACTACCGCTAATATAACATCAGAGACAACTCCAATTACCACATCAGGAACAACGGCTACAACCACATCAGGAACTACCGCTAATATAACATCAGGAACAACTGCAACTACCACATCAGGAACAACGGCTACAACCACATCAGGAACCACCGCTTATATAACATCAGGAACAACTGCGACAACCACATCAGGAACTACCGCTAATATAACATCAGGAACAACGGCATCTACCACATCAGGAACAACGGCTACAATCACATCAGGAACTACTGCTTATATAACATCAGGAACAACTGCGACAACTACATCAGGAACTACCGTTAATATAACATCAGGAACAACGGCAACGACCACATCAGGAAAAACGGCTACAACCACATCAGGAACTACTGCTAATATAACATCAGGAACAACTGCGACAACCACATCAGGAACAACGGCTACAACCACATCAGGAACTACCGCTAATATAACATCAGGAACAACTGCAACTACCACATCAGGAACAACGGCTACAACCACATCAGGAATCACCACTAATACAACATCAGGATCAACTGCGACTACCACATCAGGAACTACCGCTAATATAACATCAGGAACGACGGCAACTACCACGTCAGGAACAACGGCTACAACCACATCCGGAACTACCGCTAATATAACATCAGGAACAACTGCGAAAACCACATCAGGAACAACGGCTACAACCATATCAGGAACTACCGCTTATATAACATCAGGAACAACTGCGACAACCACATCAGGAACTACCGCTTATATAACATCAGGAACGACGGCAACTACCACGTCAGGAACAACGGCTACAACCACATCGGGAACTACCGCTAATATAACATCAGGAACAACTGCGACAACCACATCAGGAACAACGGCTACAACCACATCAGGAACTACCGCTAATATAACTTCAGAGACAACTCCAATTACCACATCAGGAACAACGGCTACAACCACATCAGGAACTACCGCTAATATAACATCAGGAACAACTGCGACAACCACATCAGGAACAACGGCTACAACCACATCAGGAACTACCGCTAATATAACATCAGAGACAACTCCAATTACCACATCAGGAACAACGGCTACAACCACATCAGGAACTACCGCTAATATAACATCAGGAACAACTGCGACAACCACATCAGGAACAACGGCTACAACCACATCAGGAACTACCGCTAATATAACATCAGAGACAACTCCAATTACCGCATCAGGAACAACGGCTACAACCACATCAGGAACTACCGCTAATATAACATCAGGAACAACTGCGACAACTACATCAGGAACTACCGCTAATATAACATCAGGAACAACGGCAACGACCACATCAGGAACAACGGCTACAACCACATCAGGAACTACTGCTAATATAACATCAGGAACAACTGCGACAACCACATCAGGAACAACGGCTACAACCACATCAGGAACTTCCGCTAATATAACATCAGCAACAACGGCAACTACCACATCAGGAACAACGGCTACTACAACATCGGGAACTATAGCTAATATAACATCAGGAACAACTGCGATAACCACATCAGGAACACCGGCTACTACAACATCGGGAACTATAGCTAATATAACATCAGGAATAACTGCGACAACCACATCAGGAACTACCGCTAATATAACATCAGGAACAACGGCAACTACGACATCAGGAACAACGGCTACTACAACATCGGGAACTATAGCTAATATAACATCAGGAACAACTGCGACAACCACGTCAGGAACTACCGCTAATATAACATCAGGAACAACTGCGACAACCACATTAGGCACTACCGCTTATATAACATCAGGATCAACTGCGACTACCACATCAGGAGCAACGGCTACTACCATATCCGAAACAACTGCGACTACCACCACTTCAGGAACCACAGCCAATACTACGTCAGGTATAGTAGTTGTATAAACTTCTGCTTTTTAAAGGTGCATTTAGACTGTGGTAGTGTCATCGTAGTTGCGTTGCGTGTAATGAATTTTTTCCATAGATAACAATTAATAATTTTAACAATATTGTTTTGTACAAATTTTTTAATATCATTTATTTTCTAAGTGCTTTAAACAAATATTCGTGGTAATAGACCCTCCTGCTAAATTTTGGAATATGTTAAAAGTTTCACCTTACATATTTCTTTGGTATTAACCGAGTAAGTTCGGTTCTTTCCTAATATTAGCCTAAGTTCAAAAATAAAAATAATTTTAATATTGAGGTTGATGGGGTGGATGGGGAAAAAAGGAGAAAAAAGGCGGCAATATTGTGTCTGCATATATAGACAGTCGATAGTGTGGTGGACTTAAGCAATAAATTAACAAGGTATTATAAGTGACAGTATATTCCTATATATCCGCTAATCAATCATTCAGGTTTATTATAATTGCGAAGAAATTAAGGCTCTTTTTCTAAGTGACGAAAAGAGCTTACAATTAGCATTATTTCGTCGCTTGCATGGACAAATTATATCAAATAATTTACATTTTTAACTCCATATTTTGCTATATATATTGCTTTAGAAAAGTTATAGTACCGTGTTTAATTATCCATAGACTTGGTTTTACTGATAAAAATTAATAAATTGAGTTTTATTTTTTTTATGACTTTTTATTGACAAAATTGTTGACTGACTTGTGTTTAACAAAAAAATAACTTTTTAACGTCAATCTTACAATGGATAACTTGATCTTGAACATACCGTATCAGCTGTTGTTCTAGTCAAAAACACTCCCACATGCACAGAGATAGGTATATATTTTCGGACGCCCATGAAAGAAGTGGCATGAACACACCAACTTTAAGCATGGGAGTTATTTCGTGGAACAACAGACAGTCAATGTTTGCAATAAAATTAAATTAATTGGGTATTAAGTAAGCGCTTTTTGTGACTTATAAAAAGGGCCCTAATTTCTTGGCGATTATAATAAACCAGACTGATTGATTAACGAATTAGAAATATAAATATTACTTATAATACCTGGTTTATGCTTTACATGCGATCAATGTAATTTAATTTAAAGGACATAAACATTAATATTTTTTCAATAATATATATATATATCTATTTTTCTGTACCCAATGGCTGTAAAAATGTGTCAAATGTCATTTTAGGAGTTTTTGATAAAAGATTCAAACTCCTCGTAATCGAAAACCTGTAAATTAATATCAAACACCATCAATTTGACTCTACACAAAAAATAGAAAAATGAAATTTAGTCATTGGCCGCTATTTTGGGTTTTGTGCTGAATATCTCAGTACGCTCAACATTTTCCAGATGTCATCCGGTGGATTCATAATTTGGGGAGTCTCAGCTTTCATATGACACCATAAAACCTACTATGGTAAGAAAATCCGGGTTCGATTAAAAATCGCCACTTATCCTCCTGAGTATAATTAGTTCTTTATCTATACATATAATAAATCTCTAAAAAGACTATTTCTATACATTGAATATTTTTTTTTAATTTTTGGACCAAATAAGAGACCAAAAATGCAATTTTTACAATTTTTGTCTTTCTGTATGTCTGTTTGTTCCAGCATCACGCAAAGACCGCCCAGCCGATTTTAATGGGTTTGTCACTATTGCATTCCTTGTGTTCTTGGGCAACATATAGGCGTTTATTTTATCAAAATCGGTTTCCGGAAACAAAACTTATGGCATTTCAAGGAATAAAAACGGGAAAAATGGGTAAAACTGCAGGCAAAACGGCGCGAAGGTGTCTAGTGGGTAATAAAAGTAATACGACCGCCTTATTGATACCTAACAATTTTTGCTATCTTTATACGCAGTGAAAAGAGAGAAGTTTAAGGATAAAAAGTTAACTCTAATTAATTAATTATAGCTGTACCTATGTAATTCATGCAGTATGTGTTGCATTCGAGAGGGAAAATGTTCTTTTAAAAAGTTACTTTTAAAGGGTTTTATAAACAATTTTAGAAAATTACTAGTTTAACGTAAAACAGGGGAGAGGGGTACTATAGCGCCACTGTGTAGGTAGGTACCATTATTAATTAATAACTTCGGTTGGTCAGGAGATGGAAGCATAAGTAAATATACCTTGTTCATTTATTGAAAATATCGACTATCTGCAATTCCTGGAAATAACTCCCATGCGTAAAGTTGGAGTGTCCATGCCATCTCTTTCATACGCGCCCGACAATATCTACTGATCTCCATGTGAGGGTAAGGCTTTTTGACCACAACCACGGATGATAATACGGTACTATAACTTTTGTCAGGCCGGAAGTTCGGCGAACCATACTGCGTCTAGACTGTAGGCGGTGGGATGTAGCGACCCCCCCGCCCACTATTCGAGTCTAGTGCTCGATCGTGCAATCAGCTGGGCTAATCTCGAGGGACCCAATCGTCGAATTTCTTACGCCATTGGGTCGTTACTCGTTATTAGGGATAGTGGGCTCGCTGATTGTGCATCATCATGTTCACGTTAATAAAATTCTCGCACAGGCATTCTCTACTCTTTCTAGGGCACAAAAAACCATTAAATCCAAGCACACCAAAGTCTTTCGGTGATCGGCAAGTTGTGACGGGAGCCAGTGTATACAAACCTGCACGAAAGCGGCGGAAGCGTGATCGCCGTTTTGCTCAAGGATTGGCTGTAGAGCAACTCGTGTGCTGCATCCGTGACTGAGCAGCCTTATTTAGGACGCACACTCACAACTGCCCGACTGGACAACCGCATCCAGTGGGTACACCACATGCGGTCAAAGCAAAAGAAAAAGAAATCCAATGAACTTTGCCACATGGAATATCCGTACACTTATGGATACAGACACACCACAAAGAACAACGGCAATAGTGGCACGTGAACTCAGGAGATATAACATCGATATCGCTGCTCTCAGTGAAACTAGAAGAGCAGGGGAAGGTCAACTTAAAAACACGGAGGAGGCTAAACAATTTTTCTGGAAAGGAAAAGAAGAAGATAAACCACATGTTTGGCTATAAAAAATGAGATTGTGGACCACCTAACCGAATTTCTATCCGGAATAAGCGAAAGATTGATGATATTGCGCCTAAACCTTAGCAACAACCAACACGGTACTATAATCAGCTTCTACGCTCCAACTCTTGCAGCTGATGAAAACCAAAAAGATGAATTTTATTCTTAACTTAGTGAAGCCATAACATGTGTACCTAAATCTCGAAATATAACATCATAATATCAAATACAATTTTCCGACACAAAGACAAATTCAAGACCTCCTGGCAACACCCGAGGTCAAAACACTGGTATCTGATTGATTACATGATTGTACGTTTCAGGGATCAAAAAGATGTAAACATTAAAAGAGCAATAACGGGTTCAGACGACTGATGGACCGACCATCGCCTGATACGAGCCAAAATGAACTTGCACATTTCACCAAGAAGTAGCCGTCAAAAAAAGCAATTGAAAAGAAGATTCAATGTAGAACGCCTTAAAGATGATCAAACCAGAACAAAATTCCAAGTCTTTCTGAATCAAAAGCTGGGTCCTTTAGAATACTTAGAGAATATTGACGATCACTGGAGAATGTTGAAGACAACAATAACATCTGCTTCCGAAGAAACGGTTGGATACACACAAAGAAAACATCAAGACTGATTTGATAAGCACGACAAAGAAATTCAAGACCTCATGGAGAGGAAGATAAAAGCCCATAATACTTGGAAAAACCACCCTAACTCTAACGAAAGTACAAAGGCAAACACGTAGATTAAAAAACCAATGGGGGATAACAAAATCACATGAAATGCAACATCTAGCTGAGTCCAACAACACCTGAGCCTTCTTTCAAGCTACTAAGATGATATATGGTCCCCCTACACAAGGTATCAATCCCCTACGATTCAAAGGTGGAACAAGGCTGCTTAAAGACAGATCTTCTATCAACTAACGATGGAAAGAACACTTCCAAGAACTATTCAACAGAGAGTCTCAGGTCGATAATGAAATCCTTGATAAAATTTCGGAGGAAACTGCACAACAACACCTAAATGAGATTCTCAGATTAGAGAAGGTCGAAAAAGCAATCACAAAGCTAAAGAATAACAAGTCAGCAGGCACAGATGGTCTCGCTGCTGAACTCCATAAACAAGGGGGTCCCGCTCTTAATTACCAAATGCACACTCTAATAAGTAAAATATTGACCACTGAGACCATTCCTGCCGACCTCAAAGACGCCTCTATAGTTACCATTTTCAAAAAAGGTGACAAGGCCCAATGTGGAAACTACAGAGGTATATCTCTACTTTCTGTTGTTGGAAAGATACTTGCACGGATACTATCAAACCGATTAATTCAGATAGCTGAACAAAATCTGCCAAAGACACAGTATGGATTTGGAAAAATATATTTAAATTCTTAGACTACTATACGACAATATGAATGCAACAGTCCTGCAACGATGGACCAGGAGAGTCATTCCAGATTACGACAGGCGTTAAACTAGGGTGTATTGCGCCCACCCTATTCTCTATATTCTTAGGTGCTATGCTTCACCTTATTAAAGAACAGCTACCGCCGGGAGTGGAAATTCTATATAGATTTGACGGTGGCCTACTTAACAGCAGAAGGTCTACAGCTGGTAATCAACGCATTTAACCAAGCCTACAAAAGCATTGGTCTAGAGGTCAATCTTGCCAAAACGCAAATTCTTCACCAACCAGAACCAGGTACGAATCCCCAAGCTCCAAACATTTCCATAAATGGCCATCCTCTGCAGAACGTGGAACATTACCCATACCTTGGGAGCCACCTACCATCAAATGCAATTATTGACGAAGAAATACAGCATAACCTAAAATGTGCGAGCTCAGCGTTCGAACGGCTTTCGGATAGAGTCTTCAACAATCACGACGTTAATGCAGAGACCAAGCTTCGTGTCTACAACACAGTTATAATACCAACTCTAAAATACGGATGCCAGGATTGTAGAAGGGTGTGCGGCTCGAGAATTAACTTACATAGCTATCAAAAAACGCACAACAGATAGTGACGATACAGAATAGAGAAAGATCATACTCGGTATCGAGTGATTGCCTATGATGACTATAACTTTTCTAAAGGTTATTACTAAAGCAATATATAAGATTAAAAAGGTAAATTATTTGATATAATTTGTCCATGCAAGCAAAGTAATGCTGAAAGTAAGCGCTTTTTGTCACAAAAGACCCTAATTTCTTCTCAATTATAATACACCAGAATAATAAAATACAAAATTGCCACATTTTCTTCCCCAATCTTTGGTATCCAATTAACCCTAATTTTAAAACTAAATCATTTTTAAACTTATACTAAGAAAAAACGGAACTTACTGGATTAATACAAAGGAAACATGTAAGGTGAAGCTTTTACCATATTCAAAAATTTTGCAGGAGGTTCTGTTATCACAAATATTTGTTTAAAACATTAAACAAGATAAATTATATTAAAAAGTATGTATCAAAAAATATGGTTAACTATTTATCTGTAAAATATGCTGTTCTGCATTATCTAAAGAAAAAAATTGACTACAGCTACAATGCAACGACGACGACACAACCACAGTCTAACTGCACCCTTATATATTGTAAATATATATTCACAGGAATGACCAGTCAAAATTATATATTTTTAAATATTTTTCTATTTTACTTACATAGCCAATCAGGTAACATTGTCAGCAAACCAAAACTTTGCCAGTCAAATTTTTTCTTTCAAAAAATAAAAAAATAAATTTGAATGGAATCTATATATGGAAATAAAGTTGATGGCTGTAATATTTTTGTTTATTTCTTAATCCTAAAACTTCTTTGTAATAAGTAAATTTTATTAACAGAAACATCTGCTACAACCACATCAGGAACTACCGCTAATATAACATCAGAAACAACTCCAATTACCACATCAGGAACAACGGCTACAACCACATCAGGAACTACCGCTAATATAACATCAGGAACAACTGCAACTACCACATCAGGAACAACGGCTACAACCACATCAGGAACTACCGCTAATATAACATCAGGAACAACTGCAACTACCACATCAGGAACAACGGCTACAACCACATCAGGAACTACCGCTAATAAAACATCAGGAACAACTGCAACTACCACATCAGGAACAACGGCTACAACCACATCAAGAACTACCGCTAATATAACATCAGGAACAACTGCAACTACCACATCAAGAGCAACGGCTACAACCACATCAGGAACTACCGCTAATATAACATCAGGAACAACTGCAACTACCACATCAGGAACAACGGCTACAACCACATCAGGAACTACCGCTAATATAACATCAGGAACAACTGCAACTACCACATCAGGAACAACGGCTACAACCACATCAGGAACCACCGCTTATATAACATCAGGAACAACTGCGACAACCACATCAGGAACTACCGCTAATATAACATCAGGAAAAACGGCATCTACCACATCAGGAACAACGGCTACAACCACATCAGGAACTACTGCTAATATAACATCAGGAACAACTGCGGCAACCACATCAGGAACAACGGCTACAACCACATCAGGAACTACCGCTAATATAACATCAGGAACAACTGCAACTACCACATCAGGAACAACGGCTACAACCACATCAGGAATCACCGCTAATACAACATCAGGATCAACTGCGACTACCACATCAGGAACTACCGCTAATATAACATCAGGAACGACGGCAACTACCACGTCAGGAACAACGGCTACAACCACATCCGGAACTACCGCTAATATAACATCAGGAACAACTGCGAAAACCACATCAGGAACAACGGCTACAACCATATCAGGAACTACCGCTTATAAAACATCAGGAACAACTGCGACAACCACATCAGGAACTACCGCTAATATAACATCAGGAACGACGGCAACTACCACGTCAGGAACAACGGCTACTACCACATCAGGAACTACCGCTAATATAACATCAGGAACAACTGCAACTACCACTTCAGGAACAACGGCTACAACCACATCAGGCACTACCGCTAATATAACATCAGGAACAACTGCAACTACCACATCAGGAACAACGGCTACAACCCCATCAGGAACTACCGCTAATATAACATCAGGAACAACTGCGACAACCACATCAGGAACAACCGCTAATATAACATCAGAAACCACTGCAACTACCACATCAGGAACAACGGCTACAACCACATCAGGAGCTACCGCTAATATAACATCAGGAACAACTGAGACAACCACATCAGGAACAACGGCTACAACCATATCAGGAACTACCGCTTATATAACATCAGGAACAACTGCGACAACCACATCAGAAACTACCGCTAATATAACATCAGGAACGACGGCAACTACCACGTCAGGAACAACGGCTACAACCACATCGGGAACTACCGCTAATATAACATCAGGAACAACTGCGACAACCACATCAGGAACAACGGCTACAACCACATCAGGAACTACCGCTAATATAACATCAGAGACAACTCCAATTACCACATCAGGAACAACGGCTACAACCACATCAGGAACTACCGCTAATATAACATCAGGAACAACTGCAACTACCACATCAGGAACAACGGCTACAACCACATCAGGAACCACCGCTTATATAACATCAGGAACAACTGCGACAACCACATCAGGAACTACCGCTAATATAACATCAGGAACAACGGCATCTACCACATCAGGAACAACGGCTACAATCACATCAGGAACTACTGCTTATATAACATCAGGAACAACTGCGACAACTACATCAGGAACTACCGTTAATATAACATCAGGAACAACGGCAACGACCACATCAGGAAAAACGGCTACAACCACATCAGGAACTACTGCTAATATAACATCAGGAACAACTGCGACAACCACATCAGGAACAACGGCTACAACCACATCAGGAACTACCGCTAATATAACATCAGGAACAACTGCAACTACCACATCAGGAACAACGGCTACAACCACATCAGGAATCACCACTAATACAACATCAGGATCAACTGCGACTACCACATCAGGATCTACCGCTAATATAACATCAGGAACGACGGCAACTACCACGTCAGGAACAACGGCTACAACCACATCCGGAACTACCGCTAATATAACATCAGGAACAACTGCGACAACCACATCAGGAACAACGGCTACAACCACATCAGGAACTACCGCTAATATAACATCAGAGACAACTCCAATTACCGCATCAGGAACAACGGCTACAACCACATCAGGAACTACCGCTTATATAACATCAGGAACAACTGCGACAACCACATCAGGAACTACCGCTAATATAACATCAGGAACGACGGCAACTACCACGTCAGGAACAACGGCTACAACCACATCGGGAACTACCGCTAATATAACATCAGGAACAACTGCGACAACCACATCAGGAACAACGGCTACAACCACATCAGGAACTACCGCTAATATAACTTCAGAGACAACTCCAATTACCACATCAGGAACAACGGCTACAACCACATCAGGAACTACCGCTAATATAACATCAGGAACAACTGCGACAACCACATCAGGAACAACGGCTACAACCACATCAGGAACTACCGCTAATATAACATCAGAGACAACTCCAATTACCGCATCAGGAACAACGGCTACAACCACATCAGGAACTACCGCTAATATAACATCAGGAACAACTGCGACAACTACATCAGGAACTACCGCTAATATAACATCAGGAACAACGGCAACGACCACATCAGGAACAACGGCTACAACCACATCAGGAACTACCGCTAATATAACTTCAGAGACAACTCCAATTACCACATCAGGAACAACGGCTACAACCACATCAGGAACTACCGCTAATATAACATCAGGAACAACTGCGACAACCACATCAGGAACAACGGCTACAACCACATCAGGAACTACCGCTAATATAACATCAGAGACAACTCCAATTACCGCATCAGGAACAACGGCTACAACCACATCAGGAACTACCGCTAATATAACTTCAGAGACAACTCCAATTACCACATCAGGAACAACGGCTACAACCACATCAGGAACTACCGCTAATATAACATCAGGAACAACTGCGACAACCACATCAGGAACAACGGCTACAACCACATCAGGAACTACCGCTAATATAACATCAGAGACAACTCCAATTACCGCATCAGGAACAACGGCTACAACCACATCAGGAACTACCGCTAATATAACATCAGGAACAACTGCGACAACTACATCAGGAACTACCGCTAATATAACATCAGGAACAACGGCAACGACCACATCAGGAACAACGGCTACAACCACATCAGGAACTACCGCTAATATAACATCAGGAACAACTGCGACAACCACATCAGGAACAACGGCTACAACCACATCAGGAACTACCGCTAATATAACATCAGAGACAACTCCAATTACCGCATCAGGAACAACGGCTACAACCACATCAGGAACTACCGCTAATATAACTTCAGAGACAACTCCAATTACCACATCAGGAACAACGGCTACAACCACATCAGGAACTACCGCTAATATAACATCAGGAACAACTGCGACAACCACATCAGGAACAACGGCTACAACCACATCAGGAACTACCGCTAATATAACATCAGAGACAACTCCAATTACCGCATCAGGAACAACGGCTACAACCACATCAGGAACTACCGCTAATATAACATCAGGAACAACTGCGACAACTACATCAGGAACTACCGCTAATATAACATCAGGAACAACTGCGACAACCACATCAGGAACAACGGCTACAACCACATCAGGAACTTCCGCTAATATAACATCAGCAACAACGGCAACTACCACATCAGGAACAACGGCTACTACAACATCGGGAACTATAGCTAATATAACATCAGGAACAACTGCGATAACCACATCAGGAACACCGGCTACTACAACATCGGGAACTATAGCTAATATAACATCAGGAATAACTGCGACAACCACATCAGGAACTACCGCTAATATAACATCAGGAACAACGGCAACTACGACATCAGGAACAACGGCTACTACAACATCGGGAACTATAGCTAATATAACATCAGGAACAACTGCGACAACCACGTCAGGAACTACCGCTAATATAACATCAGGAACAACTGCGACAACCACATCAGGCACTACCGCTTATATAACATCAGGATCAACTGCGACTACCACATCAGGAGCAACGGCTACTACCATATCCGAAACAACTGCGACTACCACCACTTCAGGAACCACAGCCAATACTACGTCAGGTATAGTAGTTGTATAAACTTCTGCTTTTTAAAGGTGCATTTAGACTGTGGTAGTGTCATCGTAGTTGCGTTGCGTGTAATGAATTTTTTCCATAGATAACAATTAATAATTTTAACAATATTGTTTTGTACAAATTTTTTAATATCATTTATTTTCTAAGTGCTTTAAACAAATATTCGTGGTAATAGACCCTCCTGCTAAATTTTGGAATATGTTAAAAGTTTCACCTTACATATTTCTTTGGTATTAACCGAGTAAGTTCGGTTCTTTCCTAATATTAGCCTAAGTTCAAAAATAAAAATAATTTTAATATTGAGGTTGATGGGGTGGATGGGGAAAAAAGGAGAAAAAAGGCGGCAATATTGTGTCTGCATATATAGACAGTCGATAGTGTGGTGGACTTAAGCAATAAATTAACAAGGTATTATAAGTGACATTTAGTTATATTCCTATATATCCGCTAATCAATCATTCAGGTTTATTATAATTGCGAAGAAATTAAGGCTCTTTTTCTAAGTGACGAAAAGAGCTTACAATTAGCATTATTTCGTCGCTTGCATGGACAAATTATATCAAATAATTTACATTTTTAACTCCATATTTTGCTATATATATTGCTTTAGAAAAGTTATAGTACCGTGTTTAATTATCCATAGACTTGGTTTTACTGATAAAAATTAATAAATTGAGTTTTATTTTTTTTATGACTTTTTATTGACAAAATTGTTGACTGACTTGTGTTTAACAAAAAAATAACTTTTTAACGTCAATCTTACAATGGATAACTTGATCTTGAACATACCGTATCAGCTGTTGTTCTAGTCAAAAACACTCCCACATGCACAGAGATAGGTATATATTTTCGGACGCCCATGAAAGAAGTGGCATGAACACACCAACTTTAAGCATGGGAGTTATTTCGTGGAACAACAGACAGTCAATGTTTGCAATAAAATTAAATTAATTGGGTATTAAGTAAGCGCTTTTTGTGACTTATAAAAAGGGCCCTAATTTCTTGGCGATTATAATAAACCAGACTGATTGATTAACGAATTAGAAATATAAATATTACTTATAATACCTGGTTTATGCTTTACATGCGATCAATGTAATTTAATTTAAAGGACATAAACATTAATATTTTTTCAATAATATATATATATCTATTTTTCTGTACCCAATGGCTGTAAAAATGTGTCAAATGTCATTTTAGGAGTTTTTGATAAAAGATTCAAACTCCTCGTAATCGAAAACCTGTAAATTAATATCAAACACCATCAATTTGACTCTACACAAAAAATAGAAAAATGAAATTTAGTCATTGGCCGCTATTTTGGGTTTTGTGCTGAATATCTCAGTACGCTCAACATTTTCCAGATGTCATCCGGTGGATTCATAATTTGGGGAGTCTCAGCTTTCATATGACACCATAAAACCTACTATGGTAAGAAAATCCGGGTTCGATTAAAAATCGCCACTTATCCTCCTGAGTATAATTAGTTCTTTATCTATACATATAATAAATCTCTAAAAAGACTATTTCTATACATTGAATATTTTTTTTTAATTTTTGGACCAAATAAGAGACCAAAAATGCAATTTTTACAATTTTTGTCTTTCTGTATGTCTGTTTGTTCCAGCATCACGCAAAGACCGCCCAGCCGATTTTAATGGGTTTGTCACTATTGCATTCCTTGTGTTCTTGGGCAACATATAGGCGTTTATTTTATCAAAATCGGTTTCCGGAAACAAAACTTATGGCATTTCAAGGAATAAAAACGGGAAAAATGGGTAAAACTGCAGGCAAAACGGCGCGAAGGTGTCTAGTGGGTAATAAAAGTAATACGACCGCCTTATTGATACCTAACAATTTTTGCTATCTTTATACGCAGTGAAAAGAGAGAAGTTTAAGGATAAAAAGTTAACTCTAATTAATTAATTATAGCTGTACCTATGTAATTCATGCAGTATGTGTTGCATTCGAGAGGGAAAATGTTCTTTTAAAAAGTTACTTTTAAAGGGTTTTATAAACAATTTTAGAAAATTACTAGTTTAACGTAAAACAGGGGAGAGGGGTACTATAGCGCCACTGTGTAGGTAGGTACCATTATTAATTAATAACTTCGGTTGGTCAGGAGATGGAAGCATAAGTAAATATACCTTGTTCATTTATTGAAAATATCGACTATCTGCAATTCCTGGAAATAACTCCCATGCGTAAAGTTGGAGTGTTCATGCCATCTCTTTCATACGCGCCCGACAATATCTACTGATCTCCGTGTGAGGGTAAGGCTTTTTGACCACAACCACGGCTGATAATACGGTACTATAACTTTTGTCAGGCCGGAAGTTCGGCGAACCATACTGCGTCTAGACTGTAGGCGGTGGGATGTAGCGACCCCCCCGCCCACTATTCGAGTCTAGTGCTCGATCGTGCAATCAGCTGGGCTAATCTAGAGGGACCCAATCGTCGAATTTCTTACGCCATTGGGTCGTCACTCGTTATTAGGGATAGTGGGCTCGCTGATTGTGCATCATCATGTTCACGTTAATAAAATTCTCGCACAGGCATTCTCTACTCTTTCTAGGGCACAAAAAACCATTAAATCCAAGCACACCAAAGTCTTTCGGTGATCGGCAAGTTGTGACGGGAGCCAGTGTATACAAACCTGCACGAAAGCGGCGGAAGCGTGATCGCCGTTTTGCTCAAGGATTGGCTGTAGAGCAACTCGTGTGCTGCATCCGTGACTGAGCAGCCTTATTTAGGACGCACACTCACAACTGCCCGACTGGACAACCGCATCCAGTGGGTACACCACATGCGGTCAAAGCAAAAGAAAAAGAAATCCAATGAACTTTGCCACATGGAATATCCGTACACTTATGGATACAGACACACCACAAAGAACAACGGCAATAGTGGCACGTGAACTCAGGAGATATAACATCGATATCGCTGCTCTCAGTGAAACTAGAAGAGCAGGGGAAGGTCAACTTAAAAACACGAAGGAGGCTAAACAATTTTTCTGGAAAGGAAAAGAAGAAGATAAACCACATGTTTGGCTATAAAAAATGAGATTGTGGACCACCTAACCGAATTTCTATCCGGAATAAGCGAAAGATTGATGATATTGCGCCTAAACCTTAGCAACAACCAACACGGTACTATAATCAGCTTCTACGCTCCAACTCTTGCAGCTGATGAAAACCAAAAAGATGAATTTTATTCTTAACTTAGTGAAGCCATAACATGTGTACCTAAATCTCGAAATATAACATCATAATATCAAATACAATTTTCCGACACAAAGACAAATTCAAGACCTCCTGGCAACACCCGAGGTCAAAACACTGGTATCTGATTGATTACATGATTGTACGTTTCAGGGATCAAAAAGATGTAAACATTAAAAGAGCAATAACGGGTTCAGACGACTGATGGACCGACCATCGCCTGATACGAGCCAAAATGAACTTGCACATTTCACCAAGAAGTAGCCGTCAAAAAAAGCAATTGAAAAGAAGATTCAATGTAGAACGCCTTAAAGATGATCAAACCAGAACAAAATTCCAAGTCTTTCTGAATCAAAAGCTGGGTCCTTTAGAATACCCAGAGAATATTGACGATCACTGGAGAATGTTGAAGACAACAATAACATCTGCTTCCGAAGAAACGGTTGGATACACACAAAGAAAACATCAAGACTGATTTGATAAGCACGACAAAGAAATTCAAGACCTCATGGAGAGGAAGATAAAAGCCCATAATACTTGGAAAAACCACCCTAACTCTAACGAAAGTACAAAGGCAAACACGTAGATTAAAAAACCAATGGGGGATAACAAAATCACATGAAATGCAACATCTAGCTGAGTCAAACAACACCAGAGCCTTCTTTCAAGCTACTAAGATGATATATGGTCCCCCTACACAAGGTATCAATCCCCTACGATTCAAAGGTGGAACAAGGCTGCTTAAAGACAGATCTTCTATCAACTAACGATGGAAAGAACACTTCCAAGAACTATTCAACAGAGAGTCTCAGGTCGATAATGAAATCCTTGATAAAATTTCGGAGGAAACTGCACAACAACACCTAAATGAGATTCTCAGATTAGAGAAGGTCGAAAAAGCAATCACAAAGCTAAAGAATAACAAGTCAGCAGGCACAGATGGTCTCGCTGCTGAACTCCATAAACAAGGGGGTCCCGCTCTTAATTACCAAATGCACACTCTAATAAGTAAAATATTGACCACTGAGACCATTCCTGCCGACCTCAAAGACGCCTCTATAGTTACCATTTTCAAAAAAGGTGACAAGGCCCAATGTGGAAACTACAGAGGTATATCTCTACCTTCTGTTGTTGGAAAGATACTTGCACGGATACTATCAAACCGATTAATTCAGATAGCTGAACAAAATCTGCCAAAGACACAGTATGGATTTGGAAAAATATATTTAAATTCTTAGACTACTATACGACAATATGAATGCAACAGTCCTGCAACGATGGACCAGGAGAGTCATTCCAGATTACGACAGGCGTTAAACTAGGGTGTATTGCGCCCACCCTATTCTCTATATTCTTAGGTGCTATGCTTCACCTTATTAAAGAACAGCTACCGCCGGGAGTGGAAATTCTATATAGATTTGACGGTGGCCTACTTAACAGCAGAAGGTCTACAGCTGGTAATCAACGCATTTAACCAAGCCTACAAAAGCATTGGTCTAGAGGTCAATCTTGCCAAAACGCAAATTCTTCACCAACCAGAACCAGGTACGAATCCCCAAGCTCCAAACATTTCCATAAATGGCCATCCTCTGCAGAACGTGGAACATTACCCATACCTTGGGAGCCACCTACCATCAAATGCAATTATTGACGAAGAAATACAGCATAACCTAAAATGTGCGAGCTCAGCGTTCGAACGGCTTTCGGATAGAGTCTTCAACAATCACGACGTTAATGCAGAGACCAAGCTTCGTGTCTACAACACAGTTATAATACCAACTCTAAAATACGGATGCCAGGATTGTAGAAGGGTGTGCGGCTCGAGAATTAACTTACATAGCTATCAAAAAACGCACAACAGATAGTGACGATACAGAATAGAGAAAGATCATACTCGGTATCGAGTGATTGCCTATGATGACTATAACTTTTCTAAAGGTTATTACTAAAGCAATATATAAGATTAAAAAGGTAAATTATTTGATATAATTTGTCCATGCAAGCAAAGTAATGCTGAAAGTAAGCGCTTTTTGTCACAAAAGACCCTAATTTCTTCTCAATTATAATACACCAGAATAATAAAATACAAAATTGCCACATTTTCTTCCCCAATCTTTGGTATCCAATTAACCCTAATTTTAAAACTAAATCATTTTTAAACTTATACTAAGAAAAAACGGAACTTACTGGATTAATACAAAGGAAACATGTAAGGTGAAGCTTTTACCATATTCAAAAATTTTGCAGGAGGTTCTGTTATCACAAATATTTGTTTAAAACATTAAACAAGATAAATTATATTAAAAAGTATGTATCAAAAAATATGGTTAACTATTTATCTGTAAAATATGCTGTTCTGCATTATCTAAAGAAAAAAATTGACTACAGCTACAATGCAACGACGACGACACAACCACAGTCTAACTGCACCCTTATATATTGTAAATATATATTCACAGGAATGACCAGTCAAAATTATATATTTTTAAATATTTTTCTATTTTACTTACATAGCCAATCAGGTAACATTGTCAGCAAACCAAAACTTTGCCAGTCAAATTTTTTCTTTCAAAAAATAAAAAAATAAATTTGAATGGAATCTATATATGGAAATAAAGTTGATGGCTGTAATATTTTTGTTTATTTCTTAATCCTAAAACTTCTTTGTAATAAGTAAATTTTATTAACAGAAACATCTGCTACAACCACATCAGGAACTACCGCTAATATAACATCAGAAACAACTCCAATTACCACATCAGGAACAACGGCTACAACCACATCAGGAACTACCGCTAATATAACATCAGGAACAACTGCAACTACCACATCAGGAACAACGGCTACAACCACATCAGGAACTACCGCTAATATAACATCAGGAACAACTGCAACTACCACATCAGGAACAACGGCTACAACCACATCAGGAACTACCGCTAATATAACATCAGGAACAACTGCAACTACCACATCAGGAACAACGGCTACAACCACATCAAGAACTACCGCTAATATAACATCAGGAACAACTGCAACTACCACATCAAGAGCAACGGCTACAACCACATCAGGAACTACCGCTAATATAACATCAGGAACAACTGCAACTACCACATCAGGAACAACGGCTACAACCACATCAGGAACTACCGCTAATATAACATCAGGAACAACTGCAACTACCACATCAGGAACAACGGCTACAACCACATCAGGAACTACCGCTAATATAACATCAGGAACAACTGCAACTACCACATCAGGAACAACGGCTACAACCACATCAGGAACTACCGCTAATATAACATCAGGATCAACTGCGACTACCACATCAGGAACTACCGCTACAACCACATCAAGAACTACCGCTAATATAACATCAGGAACAACTGCAACTACCACATCAAGAGCAACGGCTACAACCACATCAGGAACTACCGCTAATATAACATCAGGAACAACTGCAACTACCACATCAGGAACAACGGCTACAACCACATCAGGAACTACCGCTAATATAACATCAGGAACAACTGCAACTACCACATCAGGAACAACGGCTACAACCACATCAGGAACTACCGCTAATATAACATCAGGAACAACTGCAACTACCACATCAGGAACAACGGCTACAATCACATCAGGAACTACCGCTTATATAACATCAGGAACAACTGCAACTACCACATCAAGAACAACGGCTACAACCACATCAGGAACTACCGCTAATATAACATCAGGAACAACTGCAACTACCACATCAGGAACAACGGCTACAACCACATCAGGAACTACCGCTAATATAACATCAGGAACAACTGAAACTACCACATCAGGAACTACCGCTAATATAACATCAGGAACGACGGCAACTACCACGTCAGGAACAACGGCTACAACCACATCAGGAACTACCGCTAATATAACATCAGGAACAACTGCAACTACCACATCAGGAACAACGGCTACAACCACATCAGGAACTACCGCCAATATAACATCAGGAACAACTGCAACTACCACATCAAGAACTACCGCTAATATAACATCAGGAACAACTGCAACTACCACATCAAGAGCAACGGCTACAACCACATCAGGAACTACCGCTAATATAACATCAGGAACAACTGCAACTACCACATCAGGAACAACGGCTACAACCACTTTAGGAACTACCGCTAATATAACATCAGGAACAACTGCAACTACCACATCAGGAACAACGGCTACAACCACATCAGGAACTACCGCTAATATAACATCAGGAACAACTGCAACTACCACATCAGGAACAACGGCTACAACCACATCGGGAACTACCGCTAATATAACATCAGGAACAACTGCAACTACCACATCAGGAACAACGGCTACAACCACATCGGGAACTACCGCTAATATAACATCAGGAACAACTGCAACTACCACATCAGGAACAACGGCTACAACCACATCAGGAACTACCGCTAATATAACATCAGGAACAACTGCAACTACCACATCAGGAACAACGGCTACAACCACATCAGGAACTACCGCTAATATAACATCAGGAACAACTGCAACTACCACATCAGGAACAACGGGTACAACCACATCGGGAACTACCGCTAATATAACATCAGGAACAACTGCAACTACCACATCAGGAACAACGGCTACAACCACATCAGGAACTACCGCTAATATAACATCAGGAACAACTGCAACTACCACATCAGGAACAACGGCTACAACCACTTTAGGAACTACCGCTAATATAACATCAGGAACAACTGCAACTACCACATCAGGAACAACGGCTACAACCACATCAGGAACTACCGCTAATATAACATCAGGAACAACTGCAACTACCACATCAGGAACAACGGCTACAACCACATCGGGAACTACCGCTAATATAACATCAGGAACAACTGCAACTACCACATCAGGAACAACGGCTACAACCACATCAGGAACTACCGCTAATATAATATCAGGAACAACTGCAACTACCACATCAGGAACAACGGCTACAACCACATCAGGAACTACCGCTAATATAACATCAGGAACAACTGCAACTACCACATCAGGAACAACGGCTACAACCACATCAGGAACTACCGCTAATATAACATCAGGAAAAACTGAGACAACCACATCAGGAACAACGGCTACAACCATATCAGGAACTACCGCTTATATAACATCAGGAACAACTGCGACAACCACATCAGGAACTACCGCTAATATAACATCAGGAACGACGGCAACTACCACGTCAGGAACAACGGCTACAACCACATCGGGAACTACCGCTAATATAACATCAGGAACAACTGCGACAACCACATCAGGAACAACGGCTACAACCACATCAGGAACTACCGCTAATATAACATCAGAGACAACTCCAATTACCACATCAGGAACAACGGCTACAACCACATCAGGAACTACCGCTAATATAACATCAGGAACAACTGCGACAACCACATCAGGAACTACCGCTAATATAACATCAGGAACAACGGCATCTACCACATCAGGAACAACGGCTACAACCACATCAGGAACTACTGCTTATATAACATCAAAAACAACTGCGACAACTACATCAGGAACTACCGCTAATATAACATCAGGAACAACGGCAACGACCACATCAGGAAAAACGGCTACAACCACATCAGGAACTACTGCTAATATAACATCAGGAACAACTGCGACAACCACATCGGGAACTACCGCTAATATAACATCAGGAACAACTGCAACTACTACATCAGGAACAACGGCTACAACCACATCAGGAACTACCGCTAATATAACATCAGGAACAACTGCAACTACCACATCAGGAACAACGGCTACAACCACATCAGGAACTACCGCTAATATAACATCAGGAACAACTGCGACAACCACATCAGGAACAACCGCTAATATAACATCAGGAACAACTGCAACTACCACATCAGGAACAACGGCTACAACCATATCAGGAACTACTGCTAATATAACATCAGGAACAACTGCAACTACCACATCAGGAACAACGGCTACAACCACATCAGGAACTACCGCTAATATAACATCAGGTACAACTGCAACTACCACATCAGGAATAACGGCTACAACCACATCGGGAACTACCGCTAATATAACATCAGGAACAACTGCAACTACCACATCAGGAACAACGGCTACAATCACATCAGGAACTACCGCTAATATAACATCAGGAACAACTGCAACTACCACATCAAGAACAACGGCTACAACCACATCAGGAACTACCGCTAATATAACATCAGGAACAACTGCAACTACCACATCAGGAACAACGGCTACAACCACATCAGGAACTACCGCTAATATAACATCAGGAACAACTGCAACTACCACATCAGGAACAACGGCTACAACCACATCGGGAACTACCGCTAATATAACATCAGGAACAACTGCAACTACCACATCAGGAACAACGGCTACAATCACATCAGGAACTACCGCTAATATAACATCAGGAACAACTGCAACTACCACATCAAGAACAACTGCTACAACCACATTAGGAACTTCCGCTAATATAACATCAGGAACAACTGCAACTACCACATCAGGAACAACGGCTACAACCACATCAGGAACAACCGCTAATATAACATCAGGAACAACTGCAACTACCACATCAGGAACAACGGCTACAACCACATCAGGAACTACCTTTAATATAACATCAGGAAAAACTGAGACAACCACATCAGGAACAACGGCTACAACAATATCAGGAACTACCGCTTATATAACATCAGGAACAACTGCGACAACCACATCAGGAACTACCGCTAATATAACATCAGGAACGACGGCAACTACCACGTCAGGAACAACGGCTACAACCACATCGGGAACTACCGCTAATATAACATCAGGAACAACTGCGACAACCACATCAGGAACAACGGCTACAACCACATCAGGAACTACCGCTAATATAACATCAGGAACAACTGCAACTACCACATCAGGAACAACGGCTACAACCACTTCAGGAACCACCGCTTATATAACATCAGTAACAACTGCGACAACCACATCAGGAACTACCGCTAATATAACATCAGGAACAACGGCATCTACCACATCAGGAACAACGGCTACAACCACATCAGGAACTACTGCTTATATAACATCAGGAACAACTGCGACAACTACATCAGGAACTACCGCTAATATAACATCAGGAACAACGGCAACGACCACATCAGGAAAAACGGCTACAATCACATCAGGAACTACTGCTAATATAACATCAGGAACAACTGCGACAACCACATCAGGAACAACATCTACAATTACATCAGGAACTACCGCTAATATAACATCAGGAACAACTGCAACTACCACATCAGGAACAACGGCTACAACCACATCAGGAATCACCGCTAATACAACATCAGGATCAACTGCGACTACCACATCAGGAACTACCGCTAATATAACATCAGGAACGACGGCAACTACCACGTCAGGAACAACGGCTACAACCACATCCGGAACTACCGCTAATATAACATCAGGAAAAACTGCGAAAACCACATCAGGAACACCGGCTACAACCATATCAGGAACTACCGCTTATATAACATCAGGAACAACTGCGACAACCACATCAGGAACTACCGCTAATATAACATCAGGAACGACGGCAACTACCACGTCAGGAACAACGGCTAAAACCACATCGGGAACTACCGCTAATATAACATCAGGAACAACTGCGACAATTACATCAGGAACAACGGCTACAACCACATCAGGAACTACCGCTAATATAACATCAGAGACAACTCCAATTACCACATCAGGAACAACGGCTACAACCACATCAGGAACTACCGCTAATATAACATCAGGAACAACTGCGACAACCACATCAGGAACAACGGCTACAACCACATCAGGAACTACCGCTAATATAACATCAGAGACAACTCCAATTACCACATCAGGAACAACGGCTACAACCACATCAGGAACAACCGCTAATATAACATCAGGAACAACTGCGACAACTACATCAGGAACTACCGCTAATATAACATCAGGAACAACGGCAACGACCACATCAGGAACAACGGCTACAACCACATCAGGAACTACTGCTAATATAACATCAGGAACAACTGCAACTACCACATCAAGAACAACGGCTACAACCACATCAGGAACTACCGCTAATATAACATCAGGAACAACTGCAACTAACACATCAGGAACAACGGCTACAACCACATCAGGAACTACCGCTAATTTAACATCAGGAACAACTGCAACTACCACATCAGGAACAACGGCTACAACCACATCAGGAACTACCGCTAATATAACATCAGGAACAGCTGCGACAACCACATCAGGAACAACGGCTACAACCATATCAGGAACTACCGCTTATATAACATCAGGAACAACTGCGACAACCACATCAGGAACTACCGCTAATATAACATCAGGAACGACGGCAACTACCACGTCAGGAACAACGGCTACAACCACATCGGGAACTACCGCTAATATAACATCAGGAACAACTGCGACAACCACATCAGGAACAACGGCTACAACCACATCAGGAACTACCGCTAATACAACATCAGAGACAACTCCAATTACCACATCAGGAACAACGGCTACAACCACATCAGGAACTACCGCTAATATAACATCAGGAACAACTGCAACTACTACATCAGGAACAACGGCTACAACCACATCAGGAACCACCGCTTATATAACATCAGGAACAACTGCGACAACCACATCGGGAACTACCGCTAATATAACATCAGGAACAACTGCACCTATCACATCAGGAACAACGGCTACAATCACATCAGGAACTACCGCTAATATAACATCAGGAACAACTGCAACTACCACATCAAGAATAACGGCTAGAACCACATCAGGAACTACCGCTAATATAACATCAGGAACAACTGCAACTACCACATCAGGAACAACGGCTACAACCACATCGGGAACTACCGCTAATATAACATCAGGAACAACTGCAACTACCACATCAGGAACAACGGCTACAACCACATCAGGAACTACCGCTAATATAACATCAGGAACAACTGCGACAACCACATCAGGAACAACCGCTAATATAACATCAGGAACAACTGCAACTACCACATCAGGAACAACGGCTACAACCACATCAGGAACTACTGCTAATATAACATCAGGAACAACTGCAACTACCACATCAGGAACAACGGCTACAACCACATCAGGAACTACCGCTAATATAACATCAGGAACAACTGCAACTACCACATCAGGAATAACGGCTACAACCACATCGGGAACTACCGCTAATATAACATCAGGAACAACTGCAACTACCTCATCAGGAACAACGGCTACAATCACATCAGGAACTACCGCTAATATAACATCAGGAACAACTGCAACTACCACATCAAGAACAACGGCTACAACCACATCAGGAACTACCGCTAATATAACATCAGGAACAACTGCAACTACCACATCAGGAACAACGGCTACAACCACTTTAGGAACTACCGCTAATATAACATCAGGAACAACGGCTACAACCACATCAGGAACTACCGCTAATATAACATCAGGAACAACTGCAACTACCACATCAGGAACAACGGCTACAACCACATCGGGAACTACCGCTAATATAACATCAGGAACAACTGCAACTACCACATCAGGAACAACGGCTACAATCACATCAGGAACTACCGCTAATATAACATCAGGAACAACTGCAACTACCACATCAAGAACAACGGCTACAACCACATCAGGAACTACCGCTAATATAACATCAGGAACAACTGCAACTACCACATCAGGAACAACGGCTACAACCACATCAGGAACTACCGCTAATATAACATCAGGAACAACTGCAACTACCACATCAGGAACAACGGCTACAAACACATCAGGAACTACCGCTAATATAACATCAGGAACAACTGAGACAACCACATCAGGAACAACGGCTACAACCATATCAGGAACTACCGCTTATATAACATCAGGAACAACTGCGACAACCACATCAGGAACTACCGCTAATATAACATCAGGAACGACGGCAACTACCACGTCAGGAACAACGGATACAACCACATCGGGAACTACCGCTAATATAACATCAGGAACAACTGCGACAACCACATCAGGAACAACGGCTACAACCACATCAGGAACTACCGCTAATATAACATCAGAGACAACTCCAATTACCACATCAGGAACAACGGCTACAACCACATCAGGAACTACCGCTAATATAACATCAGGAACAACTGCAACTACCATATCAGGAACAACGGCTACAACCACTTCAGGAACCACCGCTTATATAACATCAGGAACAACTGCGACAACCACATCAGGAACTACCGCTAATATAACATCAGGAACAACGGCATCTACCACATCAGGAACAACGGCTACAACCACATCAGGAACTACTGCTTATATAACATCAGGAACAACTGCGACAACTACATCAGGAACTACCGCTAATATAACATCAGGAACAACGGCAACGACCACATCAGGAAAAACGGCTACAACCACATCAGGAACTAATGCTAATATAACATCAGGAACAACTGCGACAACCACATCAGGAACAACGGCTACAACCACATCAGGAACTACCGCTAATATAACATCAGGAACAACTGTAACTACCACATCAGGAACAACGGCTACAACAACATCAGAAATCACCGCTAATACAACATCAGGATCAACTGCGACTACCACATCAGGAACTACCGCTAATATAACATCAGGAACGACGGCAACTACCACGTCAGGAACAACGGCTACAACCACATCCGGAACTACCGCTAATATAACATCAGGAACAACTGCGAAAACCACATCAGGAACAACGGCTACAACCATATCAGGAACTACCGCTTATATAACATCAGGAACAACTGCGACAACCACATCAGGAACTACCGCTAATATAACATCAGGAACGACGGCAACTACCACGTCAGGAACAACGGCTACAACCACATCGGGAACTACCGCTAATATAACATCAGGAACAACTGCGACAACCACATCAGGAACAACGGCTACAACCACATCAGGAACTACCGCTAATATAACATCAGAGACAACTCCAATTACCACATCAGGAACAACGGCTACAACCACATCAGGAACTACCGCTAATATAACATCAGAAACAACTCCAATTACCACATCAGGAACAACGGCTACAACCACATCAGGAACTAACGCTAATATAACATCAGGAACAACTGCGACAACTACATCAGGAACTACCGCTAATATAACATCAGGAACAACGGCAACGACCACATCAGGAACAACGGCTACAACCAAATCAGGAACTACTGCTAATATAACATCAGGAACAACTGCGACAACCACATCAGGAACAACGGCTACAACCACATCAGGAACTTCCGCTAATATAACATCAGGAACAACGGCAACTACCACATCAGGAACAACGGCTACTACAACATCGGGAACTATAGCTAATATAACATCAGGAATAACTGCGACAACCACATCAGGAACTACCGCTAATATAACATCAGGAACAACTGCATCTACCACATCAGGAACAACGGCTACAACCACATCAGGAACTACTGCTTATATAACATCAGGAACAACTGCGACAACTACATCAGGAACTACCGCTAATATAACATCAGGAACAACGGCAACGACCACATCAGGAAAAACGGCTACAACCACATCAGGAACTACTGCTAATATAACATCAGGAACAACTGCAACTACCACATCAGGAACTACCGCTAATATAACATCAGGAACGACGGCAACTACCACGTCAGGAACAACGGCTACAACCACATCGGGAACTACCGCTGATATAACATCAGGAACAACTACGACAACCACATCAGGAACAACGGCTACAACCACATCAGGAACTACCGCTAATATAACATCAGATTCAACTCCAATTACCACATCAGGAACTACCGCTAATATAACATCAGGAACAACTGCGACAACCACATCAGGAACAACGGCTACAACCACATCAGGAACTACCGCTAATATAACATCAGAGACAACTCCAATTACCACATCAGGAACAACGGCTACAACCACATCAGGAACTACCGCTAATATAACAACAGGAACAACTGCAACTACCACATCAGGAACAACGCCTACAACCACATCAGGAACTACTGCTAATATAACATCAGGAACAACTGCAACTACCACATCAAGAACAACGGCTACAACCACATCAGGAACTACCGCTAATATAACATCAGGAACAACTGCAATTACCACATCAGGAACAAAGGCTACAACCACATCAGGAACTACCGCTAATATAACATCAGGAACAACTGCAACTACCACATCAAGAACAACGGCTACAAACACATCAGGAACTACCGCTAATATAACATCAGGAACAACTGCAACTACCACATCAGGAACTACCGCTAATATAACATCAGGAACAACTGCGACAACCACATCAGGAACAACCGCTAATATAACATCAGGAACAACTGCAACTACCACATCAGGAACAACGGCTACAACCACATCAGGAACTACCGCTAATATAACATCAGGAACAACTGCAACTACCACATCAGGAACAACGGCTACAACCACATCAGGAACTACCGCTAATATAACATCAGGAACAACTGCAACTACCACATCAGGAACAACGGCTACAACCACATCGGGAACTACCGCTAATATAACATCAGGAACAACTGCAACTACCACATCAGGAACAACGGCTACAATCACATCAGGAACTACCGCTAATATAACATCAGGAACAACTGCAACTACCACATCAAGAACAACGGCTACAACCACATCAGGAACTACCGCTAATATAACATCAGGAACAACTGCAACTACCACATCAAGAACAACGGCTACAATCACATCAGGAATTACCGCTAATATAACATCAGGAACAACTGCAACTATCACATCAAGAACAACGGCTACAACCACATCAGGAACTACCGCTAATATAACATCAGGAACAACTGCAACTACCACATCAGGAACAACGGCTACAACCACATCAGGAACTACCGCTAATATAACATCAGGAACAACTGCAACTACCACATCAGGAACAACGGCTACAACCACATCAGGAACTACCGCTAATATAACATCAGGAACAACTGCGACAACCATATCAGGAACTACCGCTTATATAACATCAGGAACAACTGCGACAACCACATCAGGAACCACCGCTAATATAACATCAGGAACGACGGCAACTACCACGTCAGGAACAACGGCTACAACCACATCGGGAACTACCGCTAATATAACATCAGGAACAACTGCGACAACCACATCAGGAACAACGGCTACAACCACATCAGGAACTACCGCTAATATAACATCAGGAACAACTGCAACTACCAGATCAGGAACAACGGCTACAACCACATCAGGAACCACCGCTTATATAACATCAGGAACAACTGCGACAACCACATCAGGAACTACCGCTAATATAACATCAGGAACAACGGCATCTACCACATCAGGAACAACGGCTACAACCACATCAGGAACCACCGCTTATATAACATCAGGAACAACTGCGACAACCACATCAGGAACTACCGCTAATATAACATCAGGAACAACGGCATCTACCACATCAGGAACAACGGCTACAACCACATCAGGAACTACTGCTTATATAACATCAGGAACAACTGCGAGAACTACATCAGGAACTACCGCTAATATAACATCAGGAACAACGGCAACGACCACATCAGGAACAACTGCAACTACCACATCAGGAACAACGGCTACAACCACATCAGGAACTACCGCTAATATAACATCAGGAACAACTGCGACAACCACATCAGGAACAACCGCTAATATAACATCAGGAACAACTGCAACGACTACATCAGGAACAACGGCTACAACCACGTCAGGAACTACCGCTAATATAACATCAGGAACAACTGCGACAACCACATCAGGCACTACCGCTAATATAACATCAGGATCAACTGCGACTACCACATCAGGAGCAACGGCTACTACCATATCCGAAACAACTGCGACTACCACCACTTCAGGAACCACAGCCAATACTACGTCAGGTATAGTAGTTGTATAAACTTCTGCTTTTTAAAGGTGCATTTAGACTGTGGTAGTGTCATCGTAGTTGCGTTGCGTGTAATGAATTTTTTTCCATAGATAACAATTAATAATTTTAACAATACTGTTTTGTACAAATTTTTTAATATCATTTATTTTCTAAGTGCTTTAAACAAATATTCGTGGTAATAGACCCTCCTGCTAAATTTTGGAATATGTTAAAAGTTTCACCTTACATATTTCTTTGGTAATAACCGAGTAAGTTCGGTTCTTTCCTAATATTAGCCTAAGTTCAAAAATAAAAATAATTTTAATATTGAGGTTGATGGGGTAGCAAAGAAATACAAAATTTAACTTGGGGAAAAAAGGAGAAAAAAGGCGGCAATATTGTGTCTGCATATATAGACAGTCGATAGTGTGGTGGACTTAAGCAATAAATTAACAAGGTATTATAAGTGACATTTAGTTATATTCCTATATATCCGATAATCAATCATTCAGGTTTATTATAATTGCGAAGAAATTAAGGCTCTTTTTCTAAGTGACGAAAAGAGCTTACATTTAGCATTATTTCGTCGCTTGCATGGACAAATTATATCAAATAATTTACATTTTTAACTCCATATTTTGCTATATATATTGCTTTAGAAAAGTTATAGTACCGTGTTTAATTATCCATAGACTTGGTTTTACTGATAAAAATTAATAAATTGAGTTTTATTTCTTTTATGACTTTTTATTGACAAAATTGTTGACTGACTTGTGTTTAACAAAAAAATAACTTTTTAACGTCAATCTTACAATAGATAACTTGATCTTGAACATACCGTATCAGCTGTTGTTCTAGTCAAAAACACTCCCACATGCACAGAGATAGGTATATATTTTCGGACGCCCATGAAAGAAGTGGCATGAACACACCAACTTTAAGCATGTGAGTTATTTCGTGGAACAACAGACAGTCAATGTTTGCAATAAAATTAAATTAATTGGGTATTAAGTAAGCGCTTTTTGTGACTTATAAAAAGGGCCCTAATTTCTTGGCGATTATAATAAACCAGACTGATTGATTAACGAATTAGAAATATAAATATTACTTATAATACCTGGTTTATGCTTTACATGCGATCAATGTAATTTAATTTAAAGGACATAAACATTAATATTTTTTCAATAATATATATATATATCTATTTTTCTGTACCCAATGGCTGTAAAAATGTGTCAAATGTCATTTTAGGAGTTTTTGAAAAGATTCAAACTCCTCGTAATCGAAAACCTGTAAATTAATATCAAACACCATCAATTTGACTCTACACAAAAAATAGAAAAATGAAATTTAGTCATTGGCCGCTATTTTGGGTTTTGTGCTGAATATCTCAATACGCTCAACATTTTCCAGATGTCATCCGGTGGATTCATAATTTGGGGAGTCTCAGCTTTCATATGACACCATAAAACCTACTATGGTAAGAAAATCCGGGTTCGATTAAAAATCGCCACTTATCCTCCTGAGTATAATTAGTTCTTTATCTATACATATAATAAATCTCTAAAAAGACTATTTCTATACATTGAATATTTTTTTAAATTGTTGGACCAAATAAGAGACCAAAAATGCAATTTTTACAATTTTTGTCTTTCTGTATCTCTGTTTGTTCCAGCATCACGCAAAGACCGCCCAGCCGATTTTAATGGGTTTGTCACTATTCCATTCCTTGTGTTCTTGGGCAACATATAGGCGTTTATTTTATCAAAATCGGTTTCCGGAAACAACTTATGGCATTTCAAGGAATAAAAACGGGAAAATGGGTAAAACTGCAGGCAAAACGGCGCGAAGGTGTCTAGTGGGTAATAAAAGTAATACGACCGCCTTATTGATACCTAACAATTTTTGCTATCTTTATACGCAGTGAAAAGAGAGAAGTTTAAGGATAAAAAGTTAACTCTAATTAATTAATTATAGCTGTACCTATGTAATTCATGCAGAATGTGTTGCATTCGAGAGGGAAAATGTTCTTTTAAAAAGTTACTTTTAAAGGGTTTTATAAACAATTTTAAAAAATTACTAGTTTAACGTAAAACAGGGGAGAGGGGTACTATAGCGCCACTGTGTAGGTAGGTACCATTATTAATTAATAACTTCGGTTGGTCAGGAGACGGAAGCATAAGTAAATATACATTGTTCATTTATTGAAAATATCGACTATCTGCAATTCCTGGAAATAACTCCAATGCCTAAAGTTGGAGTGTTCATGCCATCTCTTTCATAGGCGCCCGACAATATCTACTGATCTCCGTGTGAGGGTAAGGCATTTTGACCACAACCACGGCTGATAATACGGTACTATAACTTTTGTCAGGCCGGAAGTTCGGCGAACCATACTGCGTCTAGACTGTAGGCGGTGGGATGTAGCGACCCCCCCGCCCACTATTCGAGTCTAGTGCTCGATCGTGCAATCAGCTGGGCTAATCTCGAGGGACTCAATCGTCGAATTTCTTACGCCATTGGGTCGTCACTCGTTATTAGGGATCGTGGGCTCGCTGATTGTGCATCATCATGTTCACGTTAATAAAATTCTCGCACAGGCATTCTCTACTCTTTCTAGGGCACAAAAAACCATTAAATCCAAGCACACCAAAGTCTTTCGGTGATCGGTAAGTTGTGACGGGAGCCAGTGTATACAAACCTGCACGAAAGCGGCGGAAGCGTGATCGCCGTTTTGCTCAAGGATTGGCTGTAGAGCAACTCGTGTGCTGCATCCGTGACTGAGCAGCCTTATTTAGGACCCACACTCACAACTGCCCGACTGGACAACCGCATCCAGTGGGTACACCACATGCGGTCAAAGCAAAAGAAAAAGAAATCCAATGAACTTTGCCACATGGAATATCCGTACACTTATAGATACAGACACACCACAAAGAACAACGGCAATAGTGGCACGTGAACTCAGGAGATATAACATCGATATCGCTGCTCTCAGTGAAACTAGAAGAGCAGGGGAAGGTCAACTTAAAAACACGGAGGAGGGTACACAATTTTCCTGGAAAGGAAAAGAAGAAGATAAACCACATGTTTGGCTATAAAAAATGAGATTGTGGACCACCTAACCGAATTTCTATCCGGAATAAGCGAAAGATTGATGACATTGCGCCTAAACCTTAGCAACAACCAACATGGTACTATAATCAGCTTCTACGCTCCAACTCTTGCAGCTGATGAAAACCAAAAAGATGAATTTTATTCTTAACTTAGTGAAGCCATAACATGTGTACCTAAATCTGATAAACTTATCATCCTAGGTGATTCCAATGCTCGAGTTGGTACGAATTAAAACCTATAGAAGGGCGTCATTGGCAAGCAAGGTGTTAGAAACATGAAGTCAAACGGACTGCGCCTATTAACCTTATGTTCGAAATATAACATCATAATATCAAATACAATTTTCCGACAAAAAGACAAATTCAAGACCTCCTGGCAACACCCGAGGTCAAAATACTGGCATCTGATTGATTACATGATTGTACGTTTCAGAGATCAAAAAGACGTAAACATTAAAAGAGCAATAACGGGTTCAGACGACTGATGGACAGACCATCGCCTGATACGAGCCAAAATGAACTTGCACATTTCACCAAGAAGTAGCCGTCAAAAAAAGCAAATGAAAAGAAGATTCAATGTAGAACGCCTTAAAGATGATCAAACCAGAACAAAATTCCAAGTCTTTCTGAATCAAAAGCTGGGTCCTTTAGAATACCCAGAGAATATTGACGATCACTGGAGAATGTTGAAGACAACAATAACATCTGCTTCCGAAGAAACGGTTGGATACACACAAAGAAAACATCAAGACTGATTTGATAAGCACGACAAAGAAATTCAAGACCTCATGGAGAGGAAGATAAAAGCCCATAATACTTGGAAAAACCACCCTAACTCTAACGAAAGTACAAAGGCAAACACGGAAAGAACACTTCCAAGAACTATTCAACAGAGAGTCTCAGGTCCATAACGAAATCCTTGACAAAATTTCGGAGGAAACTGCACAACAACACCTAAATGAGATTCTCAGATTAGAGAAGGTCGAAAAAGCAATCACAAAGCTAAAGAATAACAAGTCAGCAGGCACAGATGGTCTCGCTGCTGAACTCCATAAACAAGGGGGTCCCGCTCTTAATTACCAAATGCACACTCTAATAAGTAAAATATTGACGACTGAGACCATTCCTGCCGACCTCAAAGACGCCTCTATAGTTACCATTTTTAAAAATGGTGACAAGGCCCAATGTGGAAACTACAGAGGTATATCTCTACTTTCTGTTGTTGGAAAGATACTTGCACGGATACTATCAAACCGATTAATTCAGATAGCTGAACAAAATCTGCCAAAGACACAGTATGGATTGGGAAAAATATATTTAAATTCTTAGACTACTACACGACAATATGAATGCAACAGTCGTGCAACGATGGACCAGGAGAGTCATTTCAGATTACGACAGGCGTTAAACTAGGGTGTATTGCGCCCACCCTATTCTCTATATTCTTAGGTGCTATGCTTCACCTTATTGAAGAACATCTACCGCCGGGAGTGGAAATTCTATATAGATTTGACGGTGGCCTACTTAACAGCAGAAGGTCTACAGCTGGTATTCAACGCATTTAACCAAGCCTACAAAAGCATTGGTCTAGAGGTCAATCTTGCCAAAACGCAAATTCTTCACCAACCAAAACCAGGTACGAATCCCCAAACTCCAAACATTTCCGTAAATGGCCATCCTCTGCAGAACGTGGAACATTACCCATACCTTGGGAGCCACCTACCATCAAATGCAATTATTGACGAAGAAATACAGCATAACCTAAAATGTGCGAGCTCAGCGTTCGAATGGCTTTCGGATAGAGTCTTCAACAATCACGACGTTAATGCAGAGACCAAGCTTCGTGTCTACAACACAGTTATAATACCAACTCTAAAATACGGATGCCAGGATTGTAGAAGGGTGTGCGGCTCGAGAATTGGCTTACATAGCTATCAAAAAACGCACAACAGATAGTGACGATACAGAATAGAGAAAGATCATACTCGGTATCGAGTGATTGCCTATGATGACTATAACTTTTCTAAAGGTTATTACTAAAGCAATATATAAGATAAAAAGGTAAATTATTTGATATAATTTGTCCATGCAAGCAAAGTAATGCTGAAAGTAAGCGCTTTTTGTCACTTAGAAAAAAAGACCCTAATTTCTTCTCAATTATAATACACCAGAATAATAAAATACAAAATTGCCACATTTTCTTCCCCAATCTTTGGTATCCAATTAACCCTAATTTTAAAACTAAATCATTTTTAAACTTATACTAAGAAAAAACGGAACTTACTGGATTAATACAAAGGAAACATGTAAGGTGAAGCTTTTACCATATTCAAAAATTTTGCAGGAGGTTCTGTTATCACAAATATTTGTTTAAAACATTAAACAAGATAAATTATATTAAAAAGTATGTATCAAAAAATATGGTTAACTATTTATCTGTAAAATATGCTGTTCTGCATTATCTAAAGAAAAAAATTGACTACAGCTACAATGCAACGACGACGACACAACCACAGTCTAACTGCACCCTTATATATTGTAAATATATATTCACAGGAATGACCAGTCAAAATTATATATTTTTAAATATTTTTCTATTTTACTTACATAGCCAATCAGGTAACATTGTCAGCAAACCAAAACTTTGCCAGTCAAATTTTTTCTTTCAAAAAATAAAAAAATAAATTTGAATGGAATCTATATATGGAAATAAAGTTGATGGCTGTAATATTTTTGTTTATTTCTTAATCCTAAAACTTCTTTGTAATAAGTTAATTTTATTAACAGAAACATCTGCTACAACCACATCAGGAACTACCGCTAATATAACATCAGAAACAACTCCAATTACCACATCAGGAACAACGGCTACAACCACATCAGGAACTACCGCTAATATAACATCAGGATCAACTGCGACTACCACATCAGGAACTACCGCTACAACCACATCAAGAACTACCGCTAATATAACATCAGGAACAACTGCAACTACCACATCAGGAACAACGGCTACAACCACATCAGGAACTACCGCTAATATAACATCAGGAACAACTACGACAACCACATCAGGAACTACCGCTACAACAACATCAAGAACAACTGCAACTACCACATCAGGAACAACGGCTACAGCCACATCAGGAACTACCGCTAATATAACATCAGGAACAACTGCATCTACTACATCAGGAACAACGGCTACAACCACATCAGGAACTACCGCTAATATAACATCAGGAACAACTGCAACTACCACATCAGGAACAACGGCTACAACCACATCAGGAACTACCGCTAATATAACATCAGGAACAACTGCAACTACCACATCAGGAACAACGGCTACAACAACATCAGGAACTACCGCCAATATAACATCAGGAACAGCTGCAACTACCACATCAGGAACAACGGCTACAACCACAACAGGAACTACCGCCAATATAACATCAGGAACAACTGCAACTACCACATCAAGAACAACGGCTACAACCATATCAGGAACTACCGTTAATATAACATCAGAGATAACTCCAATTACCACATCAGGAACAACGGCTACAACCACATCGGGAACTACCGCCAATATAACATCAGTAACAGCTGCGACAACCACATCAGGAACAACGACTACAACCATATCAGGAACTACCGCTTATATAACATCAGGAACAACTGCGACAACCACATCAGGAACTACCGCTAATATAACATCAGGAACGACGGCAACTACCACGTCAGGAACAACGGCTACAACCACATCGGGAACTACCGCTAATATAACATCAGGAACAACTGCGACAACCACATCAGGAACAACGGCTACAACCACATCAGGAACCACCGCTTATATAACATTAGGAACAACTGCGACAACCACATCAGGAACTACCGCTAATATAACATCAGGAACGACGGCAACTACCACGTCAGGAACAACGGCTACAACCACATCGGGAACTACCGCTAATATAACATCAGGAACAACTGCGACAACCACATCAGGAACAACGGCTACAATCACATCAGGAACTACCGCTAATATAACATCAGGAACAACTGCAACTACCACATCAGGAACTACCGCTAATATAACATCAGGAACGACGGCAACTACCACGTCAGGAACAACGGCTACAACCACATCGGGAACTACCGCTAATATAACATCAGGAACAACTGCGACAACCACATCAGGAACAACGGCTACAACCACATCAGGAACTACCGCTAATATAACATCAGATTCAACTCCAATTACCACATCAGGAACTACCGCTAATATAACATCAGGAACAACTGCGACAACCACATCAGGAACAACGGCTACAACCACATCAGGAACTACCGCTAATATAACATCAGAGACCACTCCAATTACCACATCAGGAACAACGGCTACAACCACATCAGGAACTACCGCTAATATAACAACAGGAACAACTGCAACTACCACATCAGGAACAACGGCTACAACCACATCAGGAACTACTGCTAATATAACATCAGGAACAACTGCAACTACCACATCAAGAACAACGGCTACAACCACATCAGGAACTACCCCTAATATAACATCAGGAACAACTGCAACTACCACATCAGGAACAACGGCTACAACCACATCAGGAACTACCGCTAATATAACATCAGGAACAACTGCAACTACCACATCAAGAACAACGGCTACAACCACATCAGGAACTACCGCTAATATAACATCAGGAACAACTGCAACTACCACATCAGGAACAACGGCTACAACCACATCAGGAACTACCGCTAATATAACATCAGGAACAACTGCGACAACCACATCAGGAACAACGGCTACAACCACATCGGGAACTACCGCTAATATAACATCCGAAACAACTGCAACTACTACATCAGGAACAACGGCTACAACCACATCAGGAACTACCGCTAATATAACATCAGGAACAACTGCGACAACCACATCAGGAACAACCGCTAATATAACATCAGGAACAACTGCAACTACAACATCAGGAACAACGGCTACAACCACATCAGGAACTACCGCTAATATAACATCAGGAACAACTGCAACTACCACATCAGGAACAACGGCTACAACCACATCAGGAACTACCGCTAATATAACATCAGGAACAACTGCAACTACCACATCAGGAACAACGGCTACAACCACATCGGGAACTACCGCTAATATAACATCAGGAACAACTGCGACAACCACATCAGGAACAACCGCTAATATAACATCAGGAACAACTGCAACTACAACATCAGGAACAACGGCTACAACCACATCAGGAACTACCGCTAATATAACATCAGGAACAACTGCAACTACCACATCAGGAACAACGGCTACAACCACATCAGGAACTGCCGCTAATATAACATCAGGAACAACTGCAACTACCACATCAGGAACAACGGCTACAACCACATCGGGAACTACCGCTAATATAACATCAGGAACAACTGCAACTACCAAATCAGGAACAACGGCTACAATCACATCAGGAACGACCGCTAATATAACATCAGGAACAACTGCGACAACCACATCAGGAACAACCGCTAATATAACATCAGGAACAACTGCAACTACCACATCAGGAACAACGGCTACAACCACATCAGGAACTACCGCTAATATAACATCAGGAACAACTGCAACTACCACATCAGGAACAACGGCTACAACCACATCGGGAACTACCGCTAATATAACATCAGGAACAACTGCAACTACCACGTCAGGAACAACGGCTACAACCACATCGGGAACTACCGCTAATATAACATCAGGAACAACTGCGACAACCACATCAGGAACAACGGCTACAACCACATCAGGAACTACCGCTAATATAACATCAGAGGCAACTCCAATTACCACATCAGGTACAACGGCTACAACCACATCAGGAACTACGGCTAATATAACATCAGGAACAACTGCAACTAACACATCAGGAACAACGGCTACAACCACATCAGGAACTACCGCTAATATAACATCAGGAACAACTGCAACTACCACATCAAGAACAACGGCTACAACCACATCAGGAACTATCGCTAATATAACGTCAGGAGCAACTGCGACAACCACATCAGGAACTACCGCTAATATAACATCAGGAACGACGGCAACTACCACGTCAGGAACAACGGCTACAACCACATCGGGAACTACCGCTAATATAACATCAGAAACAACTGCGACAACCACATCAGGAACAACGGCTACAACCACATCAGGAACTACCTCTAATATAACATCAGGAACAACTGCAACTACCACATCAGGAACAGCGACTATAACCACATCAGGAACTACCGCTAATATAACATCAGGAACAACTGCAACTACCACATCAGGAACAACGGCTACAACCACATCGGGAACTACCGCTAATATAACAACAGAAACAACTGCAACTACCACATCAGGAACAACGGCTACAACCACATCAGGAACTACCGCTAATATAACATCAGGAACAACTGCAACTACCACATCAGGAACAGCGACTATAACCACATCAGGAACTACCGCTAATATAACATCAGGAACAACTGCAACTACCACATCAGGAACAACGGCTACAACCACATCGGGAACTACCGCTAATATAACATCAGAAACAACTGCAACTACCACATCAGGAACAACGGCTACAACCACATCAGGAACTACCACTAATATAACATCAGGAACAACTGCGACAACCACATCAGGAACAACCGCTAATATAACATCAGGAACAACTGCAACTACCACATCAGGAACAACGGCTACAACCACATCAGGAACTACCGCTAATATAACATCAGGAACAACTGCAACTACCACATCAGGAACAACGGCTACAACCACATCAGGAACTACCGCTAATATAACATCAGGAACAACTGCGACAACCACATCAGGAACAACCGCTAATATAACATCAGGAACAACTGCAACTACCACATCAGGAACAACGGCTACAACCACATCAGGAACTACTGCTTATATAACATCAGGAAAAACTGCGAGAACTACATCAGGAACTACCGCTAATATAACATCAGGAACAACGGCAACGACCACATCAGGAACAACGGCTACAACCACATCAGGAACTACCGCTAATATAACATCAGGAACAACTGCGACAACCACATCAGGAACAACCGCTAATATAACATCAGGAACAACTGCAACTACCACATCAGGAACAACGGCTACAACCACATCAGGAACTACCGCTAATATAACATCAGGAACAACTGCAACTACCACATCAGGAACAACGGCTACAACCACATCAGGAACTACCGCTAATATAACATCAGGAACAACTGCGAGGACTACATCAGGAACAACCGCTAATATAACATCAGGAACAACTGCAACTACCACATCAGGAACAACGGCTACAACCACATCAGGAACTACCGCTAATATAACATCAGGAACAACTGCGACAACCACATCAGGAACAACCGCTAATATAACATCAGAAACAACTGCAACTACCACATCAGAAACAACGGCTACAACCACATCAGGAACTACCGCTAATATACCATCAGGAACAACTGCAACTACCACATCAGGAACAACGGCTACAACCACATCAGGAACTACCGCTAATATAACATCAGGAACAACTGCGACAACCACATCAGGAACAACCGCTAATATAACATCAGGAACAACTGCAACTACCACATCAGAAACAACGGCTACAACCACATCAGGAACTACCGCTAATATAACATCAGGAACAACTGCAACTACCACATCAGGAACAACGGCTACAACCACATCAGGAACTACCGCTAATATAACATCAGGAACAACTGCAACTACCACATCAGGAACAACGGCTACAACCACGTCGGGAACTACCGCTAATATAACATCAGGAACAACTGCAACTACCAAATCAGGAACAACGGCTACAACCACATCAGGAACTACCGCTAATATAACATCAGGAACAACTGCGACAACCACATCAGGAACAACCGCTAATATAACATCAGGAACAACTGCAACTACCACATCAGGAACAACGGCTACAACCACATCAGGAACTACCGCTAATATAACATCAGGAACAACTGCAACTACCACATCAGGAACAACGGCTACAACCACATCAGGAACCACCGCTTATATAACATCAGGAACAACTGCGACAACCACATCGGGAACTACCGCTAATATAACATCAGGAACAACTGCAACTACCACATCAGGAACAACGGCTACAATCACATCAGGAACTACCGCTAATATAACATCAGGAACAACTGCAACTACCACATCAAGAACAACGGCTACAACCACATCAGGAACTACCGCTAATATAACATCAGGAACAACTGCGAGAACTACATCAGGAACAACCGCTAATATAACATCAGGAACAACTGCAACTACCACATCAGGAACAACGGCTACAACCACATCAGGAACTACCGCTAATATAACATCAGGAACAACTGCGACAACCACATCAGGAACAACCGCTAATATAACATCAGGAACAACTGCAACTACCACATCAGAAACAACGGCTACAACCACATCAGGAACTACCGCTAATATAACATCAGGAACAACTGCAACTACCACATCAGGAACAACGGCTACAACCACATCAGGAACTACCGCTAATATAACATCAGGAACAACTGCAACTACCACATCGGGAACTACCGCTAATATAACATCAGGAACAACTGCAACTACCACATCAGGAACAACGGCTACAATCACATCAGGAACTACCGCTAATATAACATCAGGAACAACTGCAACTACCACATCAAGAACAACGGCTACAACCACATCAGGAACTACCGCTAATATAACATCAGGAACAACTGGAACTACCACATCAGGAACAACGGCTACAACCACATCGGGAACTACCGCTAATATAACATCAGGAACAACTGCAACTACCACATCAGGAACAACGGCTACAACCACATCAGGAACAACGGCTACAACCACATCAGGAACTACCGCTAATATAACATCAGGAACAACTGCAACTACCACATCAGGAACAACGGCTACAATCACATCAGGAACTACCGCTAATATAACATCAGGAACAACTGCAACTACCACATCAAGAACAACGGCTACAACCACATCAGGAACTACCGCTAATATAACATCAGGAACAACTGGAACTACCACATCAGGAACAACGGCTACAACCACATCGGGAACTACCGCTAATATAACATCAGGAACAACTGCAACTACCACATCAGGAACAACGGCTACAACCACATCAGGAACAACGGCTACAACCACATCAGGAACTACCGCTAATATAACATCAGGAACAACTGCAACTACCACATCAGGAACAACGGCTACAACCACATCAGGAACTACCGCTAATATAACATCAGGAACAACTGCGACAACCACATCAGGAACAACCGCTAATATAACATCAGGAACAACTGCAACTACCACATCAGGAACAACGGCTACAACCATATCAGGAACTACCGCTAATAAAACATCAGAAACAACTGCAACTACCACATCAGGAACAACGGCTACAACCACATCAGGAACTACCGCTAATATAACATCAGGAACAACTGCAACTACCACATCAGGAACAACGGCTACAACCACATCGGGAACTACCGCTAATATAACATCAGGAACAACTGCAACTACCACATCAGGAACAACGGCTACAACCACATCAGGAACTACCGCTAATATAACATCAGGAACAACTGCAACTACCACATCAGGAACAACGGCTACAACCACATCAGGAACTACCGCTAATATAACATCAGGAACAACTGCGACAACCATATCAGGAACTACCGCTTATATAACATCAGGAACAACTGCGACAACCACATCAGGAACTACCGCTAATATAACATCAGGAACGACAGCAACTACCAGGTCAGGAACAACGGCTACAACCACATCGGGAACTACCGCTAATATAACATCAGGAACAACTGCGACAACCACATCAGGAACAACGGCTACAACCACATCAGGAACTACCGCTAATATAACATCAGAGGCAACTCCAATTAGCACATCAGGAACAACGGCTACAACCACATCAGGAACTACCGCTAATATAACATCAGGAACAACTGCAACTACCACATCAGGAACAACGGCTACAACCACATCAGGAACTACCGCTAATATAACATCAGGAACAACTGCGACAACCATATCAGGAACTACCGCTTATATAACATCAGGAACAACTGCGACAACCACATCAGGAACTACCGCTAATATAACATCAGGAACGACGGCAACTACCACGTCAGGAACAACGGCTACAACCACATCGGGAACTACCGCTAATATAACATCAGGAACAACTGCGACAACCACATCAGGAACAACGGCTACAACCACATCAGGAACTACCGCTAATATAACATCAGAGGCAACTCCAATTACCACATCAGGAACAACGGCTACAACCACATCAGGAACTACCGCTAATATAACATCAGGAACAACTGCGACAACCATATCAGGAACTACCGCTTATATAACATCAGGAACAACTGCGACAACCGCATCAGGAACTACCGCTAATATAACATCAAGAACGACGGCAACTACCACGTCAGGAACAACGGCTACAACCACATCGGGAACTACCGCTAATATAACATCAGGAACAACTGCGACAACCACATCAGGAACAACGGCTACAACCACATCAGGAACTACCGCTAATATAACATCAGAGGCAACTCCAATTACCACATCAGGAACAACGGCTACAACCACATCAGGAACTACCGCTAATATAACATCAGGAACAACTGCAACTACCACATCAGGAACAACGGCTACAACCACATCAGGAACCACCGCTTATATAACATCAGGAACAACTGCGACAACCACATCAGGAACTACCGCTAATATAACATCAGGAACAACGGCATCTACCACATCAGGAACAACGGCTACAACCACATCAGGAACTACTGCTTATATAACATCAGGAACAACTGCGAGAACTACATCAGGAACTACCGCTAATATAACATCAGGAACAACGGCAACGACCACATCAGGAACAACGGCTACAACCACATCAGGAACTACCGCTAATATAACATCAGGAACAACTGCAACTACCACATCAGGAACAACGGCTACAACCACATCAGGAACTACCGCTAATATAACATCAGGAACAACTGCGACAACCACATCAGGAACAACCGCTAATATAACATCAGGAACAACTGCAACTACCACATCAGGAACAACGGCTACAACCACATCAGGAACTACCGCTAATATAACATCAGGAACAACTGCGACAACCACATCAGGAACAACCGCTAATATAACATCAGGAACAACTGCAACTACCACATCAGGAACAACGGCTACAACCACATCAGGAACTACCGCTAATATAACATCAGGAACAACTGCGACAACCACATCAGGAACAACGGCTACAACCATATCAGGAACTACCGCTTATATAACATCAGGAACAACTGCGACAACCACATCAGGAACTACCGCTAATATAACATCAGGAACGACGGCAACTACCACGTCAGGAACAACGGCTACAACCACATCGGGAACTACCGCTAATATAACATCAGGAACAACTGCGACAACCACATCAGGAACAACGGCTACAACCACATCAGGAACAACGGCTAATATAACATCAGGAACAACTGCAACTACCACATCAGGAACTACCGCTAATATAACATCAGGAACGACGGCAACTACCACGTCAGGAACAACGGCTACAACCACATCGGGAACTACCGCTAATATAACATCAGATTCAACTCCAATTACCACATCAGGAACTACCGCTAATATAACATCAGGAACAACTGCGACAACCACATCAGGAACAACGGCTACAACCACATCAGGAACTACCGCTAATATAACATCAGAGACAACTCCAATTACCACATCAGGAACAACGGCTACAACCACATCAGGAACTACCGCTAATATAACAACAGGAACAACTGCAACTACCACATCAGGAACAACGCCTACAACCACATCAGGAACTACTGCTAATATAACATCAGGAACAACTACGACAACCACATCAGGAACAACGGCTACAACCACATCAGGAACTACCGCGAATATAACATCAGATTCAACTCCAATTACCACATCAGGAACTACCGCTAATATAACATCAGGAACAACTGCGACAACCACATCAGGAACAACGGCTACAACCACATCAGGAACTACCGCTAATATAACATCAGAGACAACTCCAACTACCACATCAGGAACAACGGCTACAACCACATCAGGAACTACCGCTAATATAACAACAGGAACAACTGCAACTACCACATCAGGAACAACGCCTACAACCACATCAGGAACTACTGCTAATATAACATCAGGAACAACTGCAACTACCACATCAAGAACAACGGCTACAACCACATCAGGAACTACGGCTAATATAACATCAGGAACAACTGCAACTACCACATCAGGAACAACGGCTACAACCACATCAGGAACTACCGCTAATATAACATCAGGAACAACTGCAACTACCACATCAAGAACAACGGCTACAACCACATCGGGAACTACCGCTAATATAACATCAGATTCAACTCCAATTACCACATCAGGAACTACCGCTAATATAACATCAGGAACAACTGCGACAACCACATCAGGAACAACGGCTACAACCACATCAGGAACTACCGCTAATATAACATCAGAGACAACTCCAATTACCACATCAGGAACAACGGCTACAACCACATCAGGAACTACCGCTAATATAACAACAGGAACAACTGCAACTACCACATCAGGAACAACGCCTACAACCACATCAGGAACTACTGCTAATATAACATCAGGAACAACTACGACAACCACATCAGGAACAACGGCTACAACCACATCAGGAACTACCGCTAATATAACATCAGATTCAACTCCAATTACCACATCAGGAACTACCACTAATATAACATCAGGAACAACTGCGACAACCACATCAGGAACAACGGCTACAACCACATCAGGAACTACCGCTAATATAACATCAGAGACAACTCCAATTACCACATCAGGAACAACGGCTACAACCACATCAGGAACTACCGCTAATATAACAACAGGAACAACTGCAACTACCACATCAGGAACAACGCCTACAACCACATCAGGAACTACTGCTAATATAACATCAGGAACAACTGCAACTACCACATCAAGAACAACGGCTACAACCACATCAGGAACTACGGCTAATATAACATCAGGAACAACTGCAACTACCACATCAGGAACAACGGCTACAACCACATCAGGAACTACCGCTAATATAACATCAGGAGCAACTGCGACAACCACATCAGGAACTACCGCTAATATAACATCAGGAACGACGGCAACTACCACGTCAGGAACAACGGCTACAATTACATCGGGAACTACCGCTAATATAACATCAGAAACAACTGCGACAACCACATCAGGAACAACGGCTACAACCACATCAGGAACTACCGCTAATATAACATCAGGAACAACTGCAACTACCACATCAGGAACAGCGACTATAACCACATCAGGAACTACCGCTAATATAACATCAGGAACAACTGCAACTACCACATCAGGAACAACGGCTACAACCACATCGGGAACTACCGCTAATATAACATCAGAAACAACTGCAACTACCACATCAGGAACAACGGCTACAACCACATCAGGAACTACCGCCAATATAACATCAGGAACAACTGCAACTACCACATCAGGAACAGCGACTATAACCACATCAGGAACTACCGCTAATATAACATCAGGAACAACTGCAACTACCACATCAGGAACAACGGCTACAACCACATCGGGAACTACCGCTAATATAACATCAGAAACAACTGCAACTACCACATCAGGAAAAACGGCTACAACCACATCAGGAACTACCACTAATATAACATCAGGAACAACTGCGACAACCACATCAGGAACAACCGCTAATATAACATCAGGAACAACTGCAACTACCACATCAGGAACAACGGCTACAACCACATCAGGAACTACCGCTAATATAACATCAGGAACAACTGCAACTACCACATCAGGAACAACGGCTACAACCACATCAGGAACTACCGCTAATATAACATCAGGAACAACTGCAACTACCACATCAGGAACAACGGCTACAACCACATCGGGAACTACCGCTAATATAACATCAGGAACAACTGCAACTACCACATCAGGAACAACGGCTACAACCACATCAGGAACTACCGCTAATATAACATCAGGAACAACTGCGACAACCACATCAGGAACAACCGCTAATATAACATCAGGAACAACTGCAACTACCACATCAGGAACAACGGCTACAACCACATCAGGAACTACCGCTAATATAACATCAGGAACAACTGCAACTACCACATCAGGAACAACGGCTACAACCACATCAGGAACTACCGCTAATATAATATCAGGAACAACTGCAACTACCACATCAGGAACAACGGCTACAACCACATCGGGAACTACCGCTAATATAACATCAGGAACAACTGCAACTACCAAATCAGGAACAACGGCTACAACCACATCAGGAACTACCGCTAATATAACATCAGGAACAACTGCGACAACCACATCAGGAACAACCGCTAATATAACATCAGGAACAACTGCAACTACCACGTCAGGAACAACGGCTACAACCACATCAGGAACTACCGCTAATATAACATCAGGAACAACTGCAACTACCACATCAGGAACAACGGATACAACCACATCAGGAACCACCGCTTATATAACATCAGGAACAACTGCGACAACTACCGCTAATATAACATCAGGAACAACTGCAACTACCACATCAGGAACAACGGCTACAACCACATCGGAAACTACCGCTAATATAACATCAGGAACAACTGCAACTACCACATCAGGAACAACGGCTACAACCACATCAGGAACAACGGCTACAACCACATCAGGAACTACCGCTAATATAACATCAGGAACAACTTCAAGTACCACATCAGGAACAACGGCTACAACCACATCAGGAACTACCGCTAATATAACATCAGGAACAACTGCGACAACCATATCAGGAACAACCGCTAATATAACATCAGGAACAACTGCAACTACCACATCAGGAACAACGGCTACAACCACATCAGGAACTACCGCTAATATAACATCAGGAACAACTGCAACTACCACATCAGGAACAACGGCTACAACCACATCAGGAACTACCGCTAATATAACATCAGGAACAACTGCAACTACCACATCAGGAACAACGGCTACAACCACATCGGGAACTACCGCTAATATAACATCAGGAACAACTGCAACTACCACATCAGGAACAACGGCTACAATCACATCAGGAACTACCGCTAATATAACATCAGGAACAACTGCAACTACCACATCAGGAACAACGGCTACAACCACATCAGGAACCACCGCTTATATAACATCAGGAACAACTGCAACTACCACATCAAGAACAACGGCTACAACCACATCAGGAACTACCGCTAATATAACATCAGGAACAACTGCAACTACCACATCAGGAACAACGGCTACAACCACATCAGGAACTACCGCTAATATAACATCAGGAACAACTGCAACTACCACATCAGGAACAACGGCTACAACCACATCAGGAACTACCGCTAATATAACATCAGGAACAACTGCGACAACCATATCAGGAACTACCGCTTATATAACATCAGGAACAACTGCGACAACCACATCGGGAACTACCGCTAATATAACATCAGGAACAACTGCAACTACCACATCAGGTACAACGGCTACAACCACATCAGGAACAACGGCTACAACCACATCAGGAACTACCCCTAATATAACATCAGGAACAACTGCAACTACCACATCAGGAACAACGGCTACAACCACATCAGGAACTACCGCTAATATAACATCAGGAACAACTGCGACAACCACATCAGGAACAACCGCTAATATAACATCAGGAACAACTGCAACTACCACATCAGGAACAACGGCTACAACCACATCAGGAACTACCGCTAATATAACATCAGGAACAACTGCAACTACCACATCAGGAACAACTGCTACAACCACATCAGGAACTACCGCTAATATAACATCAGGAACAACTGCAACTACCACATCAGGAACAACGGCTACAACCACATCGGGAACTACCGCTAATATAACATCAGGAACAACTGCAACTACCACATCAGGAACAACGGCTACAATCACATCAGGAACTACCGCTAATATAACATCAGGAACAACTGCAACTACCACATCAAGAACAACGGCTACAACCACATCAGGAACTACCGCTAATATAACATCAGGAACAACTGCAACTACCACATCAGGAACAACGGCTACAATCACATTAGGAACTACCGCTAATATAACATCAGGAACAACTGCAACTACCACATCAAGAACAACGGCTACAACCACATCAGGAACTACCGCTAATATAACATCAGGAACAACTGCAACTACCACATCAGGAACAACGGCTACAACCACATCAGGAACTACCGCTAAAATAACATCAGGAACAACTGCAACTACCACATCAGGAACAACGGCTACAACCACATCAGGAACTACCGCTAATATAACATCAGGAACAACTGCGACAACCATATCAGGAACTACCGCTTATATAACATCAGGAACAACTGCGACAACCACATCAGGAACTACCGCTAATATAACATCAGGAACGACGGCAACTACCACGTCAGGAACAACAGCTACAACCACATCGGGAACTACCGCTAATATAACATCAGGAACAACTGCGACAACCACATCAGGAACAACGGCTACAACCACATCAGGAACTACCGCTAATATAACATCAGAGGCAACTCCAATTACCACATCAGGAACAACGGCTACAACCACATCAGGAACTACCGCTAATATAACATCAGGAACAACTGCAACTACCAGATCAGGAACAACGGCTACAACCACATCAGGAACCACCGCTTATATAACATCAGGAACAACTGCGACAACCACATCAGGAACTACCGCTAATATAACATCAGGAACAACGGCATCTACCACATCAGGAACAACGGCTACAACCACATCAGGAACTACTGCTTATATAACATCAGGAACAACTGCGAGAACTACATCAGGAACTACCGCTAATATAACATCAGGAACAACGGCAACGACCACATCAGGAACAACGGCTACAACCACATCAGGAACTACCGCTAATATAACATCAGGAACAACTGCAACTACCACATCAGGAACAACGGCTACAACCACATCAGGAACTACCGCTAATATAACATCAGGAACAACTGCGACAACCACATCAGGAACAACCGCTAATATAACATCAGGAACAACTGCAACGACCACATCAGGAACAACGGCTACAACCACGTCAGGAACTACCGCTAATATAACATCAGGAACAACTGCGACAACCACATCAGGCACTACCGCTAATATAACATCAGGATCAACTGCGACTACCACATCAGGAGCAACGGCTACTACCATATCCGAAACAACTGCGACTACCACCACTTCAGGAACCACAGCCAATACTACGTCAGGTATAGTAGTCGTATAAACTTCTGCTTTTTAAAGGTGCATTTAGACTGTGGTAGTGTCATCGTAGTTGCGTTGCGTGTAATGAATTTTTTTCCATAGATAACAATTAATAATTTTAACAATACTGTTTTGTACAAATTTTTTAATATCATTTATTTTCTAAGTGCTTTAAACAAATATTCGTGGTAATAGACCCTCCTGCTAAATTTTGGAATATGTTAAAAGTTTCACCTTACATATTTCTTTGGTAATAACCGAGTAAGTTCGGTTCTTTCGTAATATTAGCCTAAGTTCAAAAATAAAAATAATTTTAATATTGAGGTTGATGGGGTAGCAAAGAAATACAAAATTTAACTTGGGGAAAAAAGGAGAAAAAAGGCGGCAATATTGTGTCTGCATATATAGACAGTCGATAGTGTGGTGGACTTAAGCAATAAATTAACAAGGTATTATAAGTGACATTTAGTTATATTCCTATATATCCGATAGTCAATCATTCAGGTTTATTATAATTGCGAAGAAATTAAGGCTCTTTTTCTAAGTGACGAAAAGAGCTTACATTTAGCATTATTTCGTCGCTTGCATGGACAAATTATATCAAATAATTTACATTTTTAACTCCATATTTTGCTATATATATTGCTTTAGAAAAGTTATAGTACCGTGTTTAATTATCCATAGACTTGGTTTTACTGATAAAAATTAATAAATTGAGTTTTATTTCTTTTATGACTTTTTATTGACAAAATTGTTGACTGACTTGTGTTTAACAAAAAAATAACTTTTTAACGTCAATCTTACAATGGATAACTTGATCTTGAACATACCGTATCAGCTGTTGTTCTAGTCAAAAACACTCCCACATGCACAGAGATAGGTATATATTTTCGGACGCCCATGAAAGAAGTGGCATGAACACACCAACTTTAAGCATGGGAGTTATTTCGTGGAACAACAGACAGTCAATGTTTGCAATAAAATTAAATTAATTGGGTATTAAGTAAGCGCTTTTTGTGACTTATAAAAAGGGCCCTAATTTCTTGGCGATTATAATAAACCAGACTGATTGATTAACGAATTAGAAATATAAATATTACTTATAATACCTGGTTTATGCTTTACATGCGATCAATGTAATTTAATTTAAAGGACATAAACATTAATATTTTTTCAATAATATATATATATCTATTTTTCTGTACCCAATGGCTGTAAAAATGTGTCAAATGTCATTTTAGGAGTTTTTGATAAAAGATTCAAACTCCTCGTAATCGAAAACCTGTAAATTAATATCAAACACCATCAATTTGACTCTACACAAAAAATAGAAAAATGAAATTTAGTCATTGGCCGCTATTTTGGGTTTTGTGCTGAATATCTCAATACGCTCAACATTTTCCAGATGTCATCCGGTGGATTCATAATTTGGGGAGTCTCAGCTTTCATATGACACCATAAAACCTACTATGGTAAGAAAATCCGGGTTCGATTAAAAATCGCCACTTATCCTCCTGAGTATAATTAGTTCTTTATCTATACATATAATAAATCTCTAAAAAGACTATTTCTATACATTGAATATTTTTTTTAAATTGTTGGACCAAATAAGAGACCAAAAATGCAATTTTTACAATTTTTGTCTTTCTGTATCTCTGTTTGTTCCAGCATCACGCAAAGACCGCCCAGCCGATTTTAATGGGTTTGTCACTATTCCATTCCTTGTGTTCTTGGGCAACATATAGGCGTTTATTTTATCAAAATCGGTTTCCGGAAACAACTTATGGCATTTCAAGGAATAAAAACGGGAAAATGGGTAAAACTGCAGGCAAAACGGCGCGAAGGTGTCTAGTGGGTAATAAAAGTAATACGACCGCCTTATTGATACCTAACAATTTTTGCTATCTTTATACGCAGTGAAAAGAGAGAAGTTTAAGGATAAAAAGTTAACTCTAATTAATTAATTATAGCTGTACCTATGTAATTCATGCAGAATGTGTTGCATTCGAGAGGGAAAATGTTCTTTTAAAAAGTTACTTTTAAAGGGTTTTATAAACAATTTTAGAAAATTACTAGTTTAACGTAAAACAGGGGAGAGGGGTACTATAGCGCCACTGTGTAGGTAGGTACCATTATTAATTAATAACTTCGGTTGGTCAGGAGACGGAAGCATAAGTAAATATACATTGTTCATTTATTGAAAATATCGACTATCTGCAATTCCTGGAAATAACTCCCATGCCTAAAGTTGGAGTGTTCATGCCATCTCTTTCATACGCGCCCGACAATATCTACTGATCTCCGTGTGAGGGTAAGGCATTTTGACCACAACCACGGCTGATAATACGGTACTATAACTTTTGTCAGGCCGGAAGTTCGGCGAACCATACTGCGTCTAGACTGTAGGCGGTGGGATGTAGCGACCCCCCCGCCCACTATTCGAGTCTAGTGCTCGATCGTGCAATCAGCTGGGCTAATCTCGAGGGACTCAATCGTCGAATTTCTTACGCCATTGGGTCGTCACTCGTTATTAGGGATCGTGGGCTCGCTGATTGTGCATCATCATGTTCACGTTAATAAAATTCTCGCACAGGCATTCTCTACTCTTTCTAGGGCACAAAAAACCATTAAATCCAAGCACACCAAAGTCTTTCGGTGATCGGTAAGTTGTGACGGGAGCCAGTGTATACAAACCTGCACGAAAGCGGCGGAAGCGTGATCGCCGTTTTGCTCAAGGATTGGCTGTAGAGCAACTCGTGTGCTGCATCCGTGACTGAGCAGCCTTATTTAGGACCCACACTCACAACTGCCCGACTGGACAACCGCATCCAGTGGGTACACCACATGCGGTCAAAGCAAAAGAAAAAGAAATCCAATGAACTTTGCCACATGGAATATCCGTACACTTATAGATACAGACACACCACAAAGAACAACGGCAATAGTGACACGTGAACTCAGGAGATATAACATCGATATCGCTGCTCTCAGTGAAACTAGAAAAGCAGGGGAAGGTTAACTTAAAAACACGGATTAGGCTACACAATTTTTCTGGAAAGGAAAAGAAGAAGATAAACCACATGTTTGGCTATAAAAAATGAGATTGTGGACCACCTAACCGAATTTCTATACGGAATAAGCGAAAGATTGATGACATTGCGCCTAAACCTTAGCAACAACCAACATGGTACTATAATCAGCTTCTACGCTCCAACTCTTGCAGCTGATGAAAACCAAAAAGATGAATTTTATTCTTAACTTAGTGAAGCCATAACATGTGTACCTAAATCTGATAAACTTATCATCCTAGGTGATTTCAATGCTCGAGTTGGTACGAATTAAAACCTATAGAAGGGCGTCATTGGCAAGCAAGGTGTTAGAAACATGAAGTCAAACGGACTGCGCCTATTAACCTTATGTTCGAAATATAACATCATAATATCAAATACAATTTTCCGACAAAAAGACAAATTCAAGACCTCCTGGCAACACCCGAGGTCAAAATACTGGCATCTGATTGATTACATGATTGTACGTTTCAGAGATCAAAAAGACGTAAACATTAAAAGAGCAATAACGGGTTCAGACGACTGATGGACAGACCATCGCCTGATACGAGCCAAAATGAACTTGCACATTTCACCAAGAAGTAGCCGTCAAAAAAAGCAAATGAAAAGAAGATTCAATGTAGAACGCCTTAAAGATGATCAAACCAGAACAAAATTCCAAGTCTTTCTGAATCAAAAGCTGGGTCCTTTAGAATACCCAGAGAATATTGACGATCACTGGAGAATGTTGAAGACAACAATAACATCTGCTTCCGAAGAAACGGTTGGATACACACAAAGAAAACATCAAGACTGATTTGATAAGCACGACAAAGAAATTCAAGACCTCATGGAGAGGAAGATAAAAGCCCATAATACTTGGAAAAACCACCCTAACTCTAACGAAAGTACAAAGGCAAACACGTAGATTAAAAAACCAATGGGGGATAACAAAATCACATGAAATGCAACATCTAGCTGAGTCCAACAACACCAGAGCCTTCTTTCCAGCTACTAAGATGATATATGGTCCCCCTACACAAGGTATCAATCCCCTACGATTCAAAGGTGGAACAAGGCTGCTTAAAGACAGATCTTCTATCAACTAACGATAGAAAGAACACTTCCAAGAACTATTCAACAGAGAGTCTCAGGTCCATAACGAAATCCTTGACAAAATTTCGGAGGAAACTGCACAACAACACCTAAATGAGATTCTCAGATTAGAGAAGGTCGAAAAAGCAATCACAAAGCTAAAGAATAACAAGTCAGCAGGCACAGATGGTCTCGCTGCTGAACTCCATAAACAAGGGGGTCCCGCTCTTAATTACCAAATGCACACTCTAATAAGTAAAATATTGACGACTGAGACCATTCCTGCCGACCTCAAAGACGCCTCTATAGTTACCATTTTTAAAAATGGTGACAAGGCCCAATGTGGAAACTACAGAGGTATATCTCTACTTTCTGTTGTTGGAAAGATACTTGCACGGATACTATCAAACCGATTAATTCAGATAGCTGAACAAAATCTGCCAAAGACACAGTATGGATTGGGAAAAATATATTTAAATTCTTAGACTACTACACGACAATATGAATGCAACAGTCGTGCAACGATGGACCAGGAGAGTCATTTCAGATTACGACAGGCGTTAAACTAGGGTGTATTGCGCCCACCCTATTCTCTATATTCTTAGGTGCTATGCTTCACCTTATTGAAGAACATCTACCGCCGGGAGTGGAAATTCTATATAGATTTGACGGTGGCCTACTTAACAGCAGAAGGTCTACAGCTGGTATTCAACGCATTTAACCAAGCCTACAAAAGCATTGGTCTAGAGGTCAATCTTGCCAAAACGCAAATTCTTCACCAACCAAAACCAGGTACGAATCCCCAAGCTCCAAACATTTCCGTAAATGGCCATCCTCTGCAGAACGTGGAACATTACCCATACCTTGGGAGCCACCTACCATCAAATGCAATTATTGACGAAGAAATACAGCATAACCTAAAATGTGCGAGCTCAGCGTTCGAACGGCTTTCGGATAGAGTCTTCAACAATCACGACGTTAATGCAGAGACCAAGCTTCGTGTCTACAACACAGTTATAATACCAACTCTAAAATACGTATGCCAGGATTGTAGAAGGGTCTGCGGCTCGAGAATTGGCTTACATAGCTATCAAAAAACGCACAACAGATAGTGACGATAAAGAATAGAGAAAGATCATACTCGGTATCGAGTGATTGCCTATGATGACTATAACTTTTCTAAAGGTTATTACTAAAGCAATATATAAGATTAAAAAGGTAAATTATTTGATATAATTTGTCCATGCAAGCAAAGTAATGCTGAAAGTAAGCGCTTTTTGTCACTTAGAAAAAAAGACCCTAATTTCTTCTCAATTATAATACACCAGAATAATAAAATACAAAATTGCCACATTTTCTTCCCCAATCTTTGGTATCCAATTAACCCTAATTTTAAAACTAAATCATTTTTAAACTTATACTAAGAAAAAACGGAACTTACTGGATTAATACAAAGGAAACATGTAAGGTGAAGCTTTTACCATATTCAAAAATTTTGCAGGAGGTTCTGTTATCACAAATATTTGTTTAAAACATTAAACAAGATAAATTATATTAAAAAGTATGTATCAAAAAATATGGTTAACTATTTATCTGTAAAATATGCTGTTCTGCATTATCTAAAGAAAAAAATTGACTACAGCTACAATGCAACGACGACGACACAACCACAGTCTAACTGCACCCTTATATATTGTAAATATATATTCACAGGAATGACCAGTCAAAATTATATATTTTTAAATATTTTTCTATTTTACTTACATAGCCAATCAGGTAACATTGTCAGCAAAACAAAACTTTGCCAGTCAAATTTTTTCTTTCAAAAAATAAAAAAATTAATTTGAATGGAATCTACATATGGAAATAAAGTTAATGGCTGTAATATTTTTGTTTATTTCTTAATCCTAAAACTTCTTTGTAATAAGTTAATTTTATTAACAGAAACATCTGCTACAACCACATCAGGAACTACCGCTAATATAACATCAGAAACAACTCCAATTACCACATCAGGAACAACGGCTACAACCACATCAGGAACTACCGCTAATATAACATCAGGATCAACTGCGACTACCACATCAGGAACAACGGCTACAACCACATCAGGAATCACCGCTAATACAACATCAGGATCAACTGCGACAACCACATCAGGAACTACCGCTAATAAAACATCAGGAACGACGGCAACTACCACGTCAGGAACAATGGCTACAACTACATCGGGAACTACCGCTAATATAACATCAGGAACAACTGCGACAACCACATCAGGAACAACGGCTACAACCACATCAGGAACTACCGCTAATATAACATCAAAGACAACTCCAATTACCACATCAGGAACAACGGCTACAACCACATCAGGAACTACCGCTAATATAACATCAGGAACGACGGCAACTACCACGTCAGGAACAACGGCTACAACCACATCCGGAACTACCGTTAATATAACATCAGGAACAACTGCGACAACCACATCAGGAACAACGGCTACAACCACATCAGGAACTACCGCTAATATAACATCAGATTCAACTCCAATTACCACATCAGGAACTACCGCTAATATAACATCAGGAACAACTGCGACAACCACATCAGGAACAACGGCTACAACCACATCAGGAACTACCGCTAATATAACATCAGAGACCACTCCAATTACCACATCAGGAACAACGGCTACAACCACATCAGGAACTACCGCTAATATAACAACAGGAACAACTGCAACTACCACATCAGGAACAACGGCTACAACCACATCAGGAACTACTGCTAATATAACATCAGGAACAACTGCAACTACCACATCAAGAACAACGGCTACAACCACATCAGGAACTACCCCTAATATAACACCAGGAACAACTGCAACTACCACATCAGGAACAACGGCTACAACCACATCAGGAACTACCGCTAATATAACATCAGGAACAACTGCAACTACCACATCAAGAACAACGGCTACAACCACATCAGGAACTACCGCTAATATAACATCAGGAACAACTGCAACTACCACATCAGGAACAACGGCTACAACCACATCAGGAACTACCGCTAATATAACATCAGGAACAACTGCGACAACCACATCAGGAACAACGGCTACAACCACATCGGGAACTACCGCTAATATAACATCCGAAACAACTGCAACTACCACATCAGGAACAACGGCTACAACCACATCAGGAACTACCGCTAATATAACATCAGGAACAACTGCGACAACCACATCAGGAACAACCGCTAATATAACATCAGGAACAACTGCAACTACAACATCAGGAACAACGGCTACAACCACATCAGGAACTACCGCTAATATAACATCAGGAACAACTGCAACTACCACATCAGGAACAACGGCTACAACCACATCAGGAACTACCGCTAATATAACATCAGGAACAACTGCAACTACCACATCAGGAACAACGGCTACAACCACATCGGGAACTACCGCTAATATAACATCAGGAACAACTGCGACAACCACATCAGGAACAACCGCTAATATAACATCAGGAACAACTGCAACTACAACATCAGGAACAACGGCTACAACCACATCAGGAACTACCGCTAATATAACATCAGGAACAACTGCAACTACCACATCAGGAACAACGGCTACAACCACATCAGGAACTGCCGCTAATATAACATCAGGAACAACTGCAACTACCACATCAGGAACAACGGCTACAACCACATCGGGAACTACCGCTAATATAACATCAGGAACAACTGCAACTACCAAATCAGGAACAACGGCTACAATCACATCAGGAACGACCGCTAATATAACATCAGGAACAACTGCGACAACCACATCAGGAACAACCGCTAATATAACATCAGGAACAACTGCAACTACCACATCAGGAACAACGGCTACAACCACATCAGGAACTACCGCTAATATAACATCAGGAACAACTGCAACAACCACATCAGGAACAACCGCTAATATAACATCAGGAACAACTGCAACTACCACATCAGGAACAACGGCTACAACCACATCAGGAACTACCGCTAATATAACATCAGGAACAACTGCAACTACCACATCAGGAACAACGGCTACAACCACATCAGGAACTACCGCTAATATAACATCAGGAACAACTGCAACTACCACATCAGGAACAACGGCTACAACCACATCGGGAACTACCGCTAATATAACATCAGGAACAACTGCAACTACCACGTCAGGAACAACGGCTACAACCACATCGGGAACTACCGCTAATATAACATCAGGAACAACTGCGACAACCACATCAGGAACAACGGCTACAACCACATCAGGAACTACCGCTAATATAACATCAGAGGCAACTCCAATTACCACATCAGGTACAACGGCTACAACCACATCAGGAACTACGGCTAATATAACATCAGGAACAACTGCAACTAACACATCAGGAACAACGGCTACAACCACATCAGGAACTACCGCTAATATAACATCAGGAACAACTGCAACTACCACATCAAGAACAACGGCTACAACCACATCAGGAACTATCGCTAATATAACATCAGGAGCAACTGCGACAACCACATCAGGAACTACCGCTAATATAACATCAGGAACGACGGCAACTACCACGTCAGGAACAACGGCTACAACCACATCGGGAACTACCGCTAATATAACATCAGAAACAACTGCGACAACCACATCAGGAACAACGGCTACAACCACATCAGGAACTACCTCTAATATAACATCAGGAACAACTGCAACTACCACATCAGGAACAGCGACTATAACCACATCAGGAACTACCGCTAATATAACATCAGGAACAACTGCAACTACCACATCAGGAACAACGGCTACAACCACATCGGGAACTACCGCTAATATAACAACAGAAACAACTGCAACTACCACATCAGGAACAACGGCTACAACCACATCAGGAACTACCGCTAATATAACATCAGGAACAACTGCAACTACCACATCAGGAACAGCGACTATAACCACATCAGGAACTACCGCTAATATAACATCAGGAACAACTGCAACTACCACATCAGGAACAACGGCTACAACCACATCGGGAACTACCGCTAATATAACATCAGAAACAACTGCAACTACCACATCAGGAACAACGGCTACAACCACATCAGGAACTACCACTAATATAACATCAGGAACAACTGCGACAACCACATCAGGAACAACCGCTAATATAACATCAGGAACAACTGCAACTACCACATCAGGAACAACGGCTACAACCACATCAGGAACTACCGCTAATATAACATCAGGAACAACTGCAACTACCACATCAGGAACAACGGCTACAACCACATCAGGAACTACCGCTAATATAACATCAGGAACAACTGCGACAACCACATCAGGAACAACCGCTAATATAACATCAGGAACAACTGCAACTACCACATCAGGAACAACGGCTACAACCACATCAGGAACTACTGCTTATATAACATCAGGAACAACTGCGAGAACTACATCAGGAACTACCGCTAATATAACATCAGGAACAACGGCAACGACCACATCAGGAACAACGGCTACAACCACATCAGGAACTACCGCTAATATAACATCAGGAACAACTGCGACAACCACATCAGGAACAACCGCTAATATAACATCAGGAACAACTGCAACTACCACATCAGGAACAACGGCTACAACCACATCAGGAACTACCGCTAATATAACATCAGGAACAACTGCAACTACCACATCAGGAACAACGGCTACAACCACATCAGGAACTACCGCTAATATAACATCAGGAACAACTGCGAGAACTACATCAGGAACAACCGCTAATATAACATCAGGAACAACTGCAACTACCACATCAGGAACAACGGCTACAACCACATCAGGAACTACCGCTAATATAACATCAGGAACAACTGCGACAACCACATCAGGAACAACCGCTAATATAACATCAGGAACAACTGCAACTACCACATCAGAAACAACGGCTACAACCACATCAGGAACTACCGCTAATATAACATCAGGAACAACTGCAACTACCACATCAGGAACAACGGCTACAACCACATCAGGAACTACCGCTAATATAACATCAGGAACAACTGCGACAACCACATCAGGAACAACCGCTAATATAACATCAGGAACAACTGCAACTACCACATCAGAAACAACGGCTACAACCACATCAGGAACTACCGCTAATATAACATCAGGAACAACTGCAACTACCACATCAGGAACAACGGCTACAACCACATCAGGAACTACCGCTAATATAACATCAGGAACAACTGCAACTACCACATCAGGAACAACGGCTACAACCACGTCGGGAACTACCGCTAATATAACATCAGGAACAACTGCAACTACCAAATCAGGAACAACGGCTACAACCACATCAGGAACTACCGCTAATATAACATCAGGAACAACTGCGACAACCACATCAGGAACAACCGCTAATATAACATCAGGAACAACTGCAACTACCACATCAGGAACAACGGCTACAACCACATCAGGAACTACCGCTAATATAACATCAGGAACAACTGCAACTACCACATCAGGAACAACGGCTACAACCACATCAGGAACCACCGCTTATATAACATCAGGAACAACTGCGACAACCACATCGGGAACTACCTCTAATATAACATCAGGAACAACTGCAACTACCACATCAGGAACAACGGCTACAATCACATCAGGAACTACCGCTAATATAACATCAGGAACAACTGCAACTACCACATCAAGAACAACGGCTACAACCACATCAGGAACTACCGCTAATATAACATCAGGAACAACTGCGAGAACTACATCAGGAACAACCGCTAATATAACATCAGGAACAACTGCAACTACCACATCAGGAACAACGGCTACAACCACATCAGGAACTACCGCTAATATAACATCAGGAACAACTGCGACAACCACATCAGGAACAACCGCTAATATAACATCAGGAACAACTGCAACTACCACATCAGAAACAACGGCTACAACCACATCAGGAACTACCGCTAATATAACATCAGGAACAACTGCAACTACCACATCAGGAACAACGGCTACAACCACATCAGGAACTACCGCTAATATAACATCAGGAACAACTGCAACTACCACATCGGGAACTACCGCTAATATAACATCAGGAACAACTGCAACTACCACATCAGGAACAACGGCTACAATCACATCAGGAACTACCGCTAATATAACATCAGGAACAACTGCAACTACCACATCAAGAACAACGGCTACAACCACATCAGGAACTACCGCTAATATAACATCAGGAACAACTGGAACTACCACATCAGGAACAACGGCTACAACCACATCGGGAACTACCGCTAATATAACATCAGGAACAACTGCAACTACCACATCAGGAACAACGGCTACAACCACATCAGGAACAACGGCTACAACCACATCAGGAACTACCGCTAATATAACATCAGGAACAACTGCAACTACCACATCAGGAACAACGGCTACAATCACATCAGGAACTACCGCTAATATAACATCAGGAACAACTGCAACTACCACATCAAGAACAACGGCTACAACCACATCAGGAACTACCGCTAATATAACATCAGGAACAACTGGAACTACCACATCAGGAACAACGGCTACAACCACATCGGGAACTACCGCTAATATAACATCAGGAACAACTGCAACTACCACATCAGGAACAACGGCTACAACCACATCAGGAACAACGGCTACAACCACATCAGGAACTACCGCTAATATAACATCAGGAACAACTGCAACTACCACATCAGGAACAACGGCTACAACCACATCAGGAACTACCGCTAATATAACATCAGGAACAACTGCGACAACCACATCAGGAACAACCGCTAATATAACATCAGGAACAACTGCAACTACCACATCAGGAACAACGGCTACAACCATATCAGGAACTACCGCTAATAAAACATCAGAAACAACTGCAACTACCACATCAGGAACAACGGCTACAACCACATCAGGAACTACCGCTAATATAACATCAGGAACAACTGCAACTACCACATCAGGAACAACGGCTACAACCACATCGGGAACTACCGCTAATATAACATCAGGAACAACTGCAACTACCACATCAGGAACAACGGCTACAACCACATCAGGAACTACCGCTAATATAACATCAGGAACAACTGCAACTACCACATCAGGAACAACGGCTACAACCACATCAGGAACTACCGCTAATATAACATCAGGAACAACTGCGACAACCATATCAGGAACTACCGCTTATATAACATCAGGAACAACTGCGACAACCACATCAGGAACTACCGCTAATATAACATCAGGAACGACAGCAACTACCAGGTCAGGAACAACGGCTACAACCACATCGGGAACTACCGCTAATATAACATCAGGAACAACTGCGACAACCACATCGGGAACAACGGCTACAACCACATCAGGAACTACCGCTAATATAACATCAGAGGCAACTCCAATTACCACATCAGGAACAACGGCTACAACCACATCAGGAACTACCGCTAATATAACATCAGGAACAACTGCAACTACCACATCAGGAACAACGGCTACAACCACATCAGGAACTACCGCTAATATAACATCAGGAACAACTGCGACAACCATATCAGGAACTACCGCTTATATAACATCAGGAACAACTGCGACAACCACATCAGGAACTACCGCTAATATAACATCAGGAACGACGGCAACTACCACGTCAGGAACAACGGCTACAACCACATCGGGAACTACCGCTAATATAACATCAGGAACAACTGCGACAACCACATCAGGAACAACGGCTACAACCACATCAGGAACTACCGCTAATATAACATCAGAGGCAACTCCAATTACCACATCAGGAACAACGGCTACAACCACATCAGGAACTACCGCTAATATAACATCAGGAACAACTGCGACAACCATATCAGGAACTACCGCTTATATAACATCAGGAACAACTGCGACAACCGCATCAGGAACTACCGCTAATATAACATCAAGAACGACGGCAACTACCACGTCAGGAACAACGGCTACAACCACATCGGGAACTACCGCTAATATAACATCAGGAACAACTGCGACAACCACATCAGGAACAACGGCTACAACCACATCAGGAACTACCGCTAATATAACATCAGAGGCAACTCCAATTACCACATCAGGAACAACGGCTACAACCACATCAGGAACTACCGCTAATATAACATCAGGAACAACTGCAACTACCACATCAGGAACAACGGCTACAACCACATCAGGAACCACCGCTTATATAACATCAGGAACAACTGCGACAACCACATCAGGAACTACCGCTAATATAACATCAGGAACAACGGCATCTACCACATCAGGAACAACGGCTACAACCACATCAGGAACTACTGCTTATATAACATCAGGAACAACTGCGAGAACTACATCAGGAACTACCGCTAATATAACATCAGGAACAACGGCAACGACCACATCAGGAACAACGGCTACAACCACATCAGGAACTACCGCTAATATAACATCAGGAACAACTGCAACTACCACATCAGGAACAACGGCTACAACCACATCAGGAACTACCGCTAATATAACATCAGGAACAACTGCGACAACCACATCAGGAACAACCGCTAATATAACATCAGGAACAACTGCAACTACCACATCAGGAACAACGGCTACAACCACATCAGGAACTACCGCTAATATAACATCAGGAACAACTGCGACAACCACATCAGGAACAACCGCTAATATAACATCAGGAACAACTGCAACTACCACATCAGGAACAACGGCTACAACCACATCAGGAACTACCGCTAATATAACATCAGGAACAACTGCGACAACCACATCAGGAACAACGGCTACAACCATATCAGGAACTACCGCTTATATAACATCAGGAACAACTGCGACAACCACATCAGGAACTACCGCTAATATAACATCAGGAACGACGGCAACTACCACGTCAGGAACAACGGCTACAACCACATCGGGAACTACCGCTAATATAACATCAGGAACAACTGCGACAACCACATCAGGAACAACGGCTACAACCACATCAGGAACAACGGCTAATATAACATCAGGAACAACTGCAACTACCACATCAGGAACTACCGCTAATATAACATCAGGAACGACGGCAACTACCACGTCAGGAACAACGGCTACAACCACATCGGGAACTACCGCTAATATAACATCAGATTCAACTCCAATTACCACATCAGGAACTACCGCTAATATAACATCAGGAACAACTGCGACAACCACATCAGGAACAACGGCTACAACCACATCAGGAACTACTGCTAATATAACATCAGAGACAACTCCAATTACCACATCAGGAACAACGGCTACAACCACATCAGGAACTACCGCTAATATAACAACAGGAACAACTGCAACTACCACATCAGGAACAACGCCTACAACCACATCAGGAACTACTGCTAATATAACATCAGGAACAACTACGACAACCACATCAGGAACAACGGCTACAACCACATCAGGAACTACCGCTAATATAACATCAGATTCAACTCCAATTACCACATCAGGAACTACCGCTAATATAACATCAGGAACAACTGCGACAACCACATCAGGAACAACGGCTACAACCACATCAGGAACTACCGCTAATATAACATCAGAGACAACTCCAATTACCACATCAGGAACAACGGCTACAACCACATCAGGAACTACCGCTAATATAACAACAGGAACAACTGCAACTACCACATCAGGAACAACGCCTACAACCACATCAGGAACTACTGCTAATATAACATCAGGAACAACTGCAACTACCACATCAAGAACAACGGCTACAACCACATCAGGAACTACGGCTAATATAACATCAGGAACAACTGCAACTACCACATCAGGAACAACGGCTACAACCACATCAGGAACTACCGCTAATATAACATCAGGAACAACTGCAACTACCACATCAAGAACAACGGCTACAACCACATCGGGAACTACCGCTAATATAACATCAGATTCAACTCCAATTACCACATCAGGAACTACCGCTAATATAACATCAGGAACAACTGCGACAACCACATCAGGAACAACGGCTACAACCACATCAGGAACTACCGCTAATATAACATCAGAGACAACTCCAATTACCACATCAGGAACAACGGCTACAACCACATCAGGAACTACCGCTAATATAACAACAGGAACAACTGCAACTACCACATCAGGAACAACGCCTACAACCACATCAGGAACTACTGCTAATATAACATCAGGAACAACTACGACAACCACATCAGGAACAACGGCTACAACCACATCAGGAACTACCGCTAATATAACATCAGATTCAACTCCAATTACCACATCAGGAACTACCACTAATATAACATCAGGAACAACTGCGACAACCACATCAGGAACAACGGCTACAACCACATCAGGAACTACCGCTAATATAACATCAGAGACAACTCCAATTACCACATCAGGAACAACGGCTACAACCACATCAGGAACTACCGCTAATATAACAACAGGAACAACTGCAACTACCACATCAGGAACAACGCCTACAACCACATCAGGAACTACTGCTAATATAACATCAGGAACAACTGCAACTACCACATCAAGAACAACGGCTACAACCACATCAGGAACTACGGCTAATATAACATCAGGAACAACTGCAACTACCACATCAGGAACAACGGCTACAACCACATCAGGAACTACCGCTAATATAACATCAGGAGCAACTGCGACAACCACATCAGGAACTACCGCTAATATAACATCAGGAACGACGGCAACTACCACGTCAGGAACAACGGCTACAACCACATCGGGAACTACCGCTAATATAACATCAGAAACAACTGCGACAACCACATCAGGAACAACGGCTACAACCACATCAGGAACTACCGCTAATATAACATCAGGAACAACTGCAACTACCACATCAGGAACAGCGACTATAACCACATCAGGAACTACCGCTAATATAACATCAGGAACAACTGCAACTACCACATCAGGAACAACGGCTACAACCACATCGGGAACTACCGCTAATATAACATCAGAAACAACTGCAACTACCACATCAGGAACAACGGCTACAACCACATCAGGAACTACCGCCAATATAACATCAGGAACAACTGCAACTACCACATCAGGAACAGCGACTATAACCACATCAGGAACTACCGCTAATATAACATCAGGAACTACTGCAACTACCACATCAGGAACAACGGCTACAACCACATCGGGAACTACCGCTAATATAACATCAGAAACAACTGCAACTACCACATCAGGAAAAACGGCTACAACCACATCAGGAACTACCACTAATATAACATCAGGAACAACTGCGACAACCACATCAGGAACAACCGCTAATATAACATCAGGAACAACTGCAACTACCACATCAGGAACAACGGCTACAACCACATCAGGAACTACCGCTAATATAACATCAGGAACAACTGCAACTACCACATCAGGAACAACGGCTACAACCACATCGGGAACTACCGCTAATATAACATCAGGAACAACTGCAACTACCACATCAGGAACAACGGCTACAACCACATCAGGAACTACCGCTAATATAACATCAGGAACAACTGCGACAACCACATCAGGAACAACCGCTAATATAACATCAGGAACAACTGCAACTACCACATCAGGAACAACGGCTACAACCACATCAGGAACTACCGCTAATATAACATCAGGAACAACTGCAACTACCACATCAGGAACAACGGCTACAACCACATCAGGAACTACCGCTAATATAATATCAGGAACAACTGCAACTACCACATCAGGAACAACGGCTACAACCACATCGGGAACTACCGCTAATATAACATCAGGAACAACTGCAACTACCAAATCAGGAACAACGGCTACAACCACATCAGGAACTACCGCTAATATAACATCAGGAACAACTGCGACAACCACATCAGGAACAACCGCTAATATAACATCAGGAACAACTGCAACTACCACGTCAGGAACAACGGCTACAACCACATCAGGAACTACCGCTAATATAACATCAGGAACAACTGCAACTACCACATCAGGAACAACGGATACAACCACATCAGGAACCACCGCTTATATAACATCAGGAACAACTGCGACAACTACCGCTAATATAACATCAGGAACAACTGCAACTACCACATCAGGAACAACGGCTACAACCACATCGGAAACTACCGCTAATATAACATCAGGAACAACTGCAACTACCACATCAGGAACAACGGCTACAACCACATCAGGAACAACGGCTACAACCACATCAGGAACTACCGCTAATATAACATCAGGAACAACTTCAAGTACCACATCAGGAACAACGGCTACAACCACATCAGGAACTACCGCTAATATAACATCAGGAACAACTGCGACAACCATATCAGGAACAACCGCTAATATAACATCAGGAACAACTGCAACTACCACATCAGGAACAACGGCTACAACCACATCAGGAACTACCGCTAATATAACATCAGGAACAACTGCAACTACCACATCAGGAACAACGGCTACAACCACATCAGGAACTACCGCTAATATAACATCAGGAACAACTGCAACTACCACATCAGGAACAACGGCTACAACCACATCGGGAACTACCGCTAATATAACATCAGGAACAACTGCAACTACCACATCAGGAACAACGGCTACAATCACATCAGGAACTACCGCTAATATAACATCAGGAACAACTGCAACTACCACATCAGGAACAACGGCTACAACCACATCAGGAACCACCGCTTATATAACATCAGGAACAACTGCAACTACCACATCAAGAACAACGGCTACAACCACATCAGGAACTACCGCTAATATAACATCAGGAACAACTGCAACTACCACATCAGGAACAACGGCTACAACCACATCAGGAACTACCGCTAATATAACATCAGGAACAACTGCAACTACCACATCAGGAACAACGGCTACAACCACATCAGGAACTACCGCTAATATAACATCAGGAACAACTGCGACAACCATATCAGGAACTACCGCTTATATAACATCAGGAACAACTGCGACAACCACATCGGGAACTACCGCTAATATAACATCAGGAACAACTGCAACTACCACATCAGGAACAACGGCTACAACCACATCAGGAACAACGGCTACAACCACATCAGGAACTACCCCTAATATAACATCAGGAACAACTGCAACTACCACATCAGGAACAACGGCTACAACCACATCAGGAACTACCGCTAATATAACATCAGGAACAACTGCGACAACCACATCAGGAACAACCGCTAATATAACATCAGGAACAACTGCAACTACCACATCAGGAACAACGGCTACAACCACATCAGGAACTACCGCTAATATAACATCAGGAACAACTGCAACTACCACATCAGGAACAACTGCTACAACCACATCAGGAACTACCGCTAATATAACATCAGGAACAACTGCAACTACCACATCAGGAACAACGGCTACAACCACATCGGGAACTACCGCTAATATAACATCAGGAACAACTGCAACTACCACATCAGGAACAACGGCTACAATCACATCAGGAACTACCGCTAATATAACATCAGGAACAACTGCAACTACCACATCAAGAACAACGGCTACAACCACATCAGGAACTACCGCTAATATAACATCAGGAACAACTGCAACTACCACATCAGGAACAACGGCTACAATCACATTAGGAACTACCGCTAATATAACATCAGGAACAACTGCAACTACCACATCAAGAACAACGGCTACAACCACATCAGGAACTACCGCTAATATAACATCAGGAACAACTGCAACTACCACATCAGGAACAACGGCTACAACCACATCAGGAACTACCGCTAAAATAACATCAGGAACAACTGCAACTACCACATCAGGAACAACGGCTACAACCACATCAGGAACTACCGCTAATATAACATCAGGAACAACTGCGACAACCATATCAGGAACTACCGCTTATATAACATCAGGAACAACTGCGACAACCACATCAGGAACTACCGCTAATATAACATCAGGAACGACGGCAACTACCACGTCAGGAACAACAGCTACAACCACATCGGGAACTACCGCTAATATAACATCAGGAACAACTGCGACAACCACATCAGGAACAACGGCTACAACCACATCAGGAACTACCGCTAATATAACATCAGAGGCAACTCCAATTACCACATCAGGAACAACGGCTACAACCACATCAGGAACTACCGCTAATATAACATCAGGAACAACTGCAACTACCAGATCAGGAACAACGGCTACAACCACATCAGGAACCACCGCTTATATAACATCAGGAACAACTGCGACAACCACATCAGGAACTACCGCTAATATAACATCAGGAACAACGGCATCTACCACATCAGGAACAACGGCTACAACCACATCAGGAACTACTGCTTATATAACATCAGGAACAACTGCGAGAACTACATCAGGAACTACCGCTAATATAACATCAGGAACAACGGCAACGACCACATCAGGAACAACGGCTACAACCACATCAGGAACTACCGCTAATATAACATCAGGAACAACTGCAACTACCACATCAGGAACAACGGCTACAACCACATCAGGAACTACCGCTAATATAACATCAGGAACAACTGCGACAACCACATCAGGAACAACCGCTAATATAACATCAGGAACAACTGCAACGACCACATCAGGAACAACGGCTACAACCACGTCAGGAACTACCGCTAATATAACATCAGGAACAACTGCGACAACCACATCAGGCACTACCGCTAATATAACATCAGGATCAACTGCGACTACCACATCAGGAGCAACGGCTACTACCATATCCGAAACAACTGCGACTACCACCACTTCAGGAACCACAGCCAATACTACGTCAGGTATAGTAGTCGTATAAACTTCTGCTTTTTAAAGGTGCATTTAGACTGTGGTAGTGTCATCGTAGTTGCGTTGCGTGTAATGAATTTTTTTCCATAGATAACAATTAATAATTTAACAATACTGTTTTGTACAAATTTTTTAATATCATTTATTTTCTAAGTGCTTTAAACAAATATTCGTGGTAATAGACCCTCCTGCTAAATTTTGGAATATGTTAAAAGTTTCACCTTACATATTTCTTTGGTAATAACCGAGTAAGTTCGGTTCTTTCGTAATATTAGCCTAAGTTCAAAAATAAAAATAATTTTAATATTGAGGTTGATGGGGTAGCAAAGAAATACAAAATTTAACTTGGGGAAAAAAGGAGAAAAAAGGCGGCAATATTGTGTCTGCATATATAGACAGTCGATAGTGTGGTGGACTTAAGCAATAAATTAACAAGGTATTATAAGTGACATTTAGTTATATTCCTATATATCCGATAGTCAATCATTCAGGTTTATTATAATTGCGAAGAAATTAAGGCTCTTTTTCTAAGTGACGAAAAGAGCTTACATTTAGCATTATTTCGTCGCTTGCATGGACAAATTATATCAAATAATTTACATTTTTAACTCCATATTTTGCTATATATATTGCTTTAGAAAAGTTATAGTACCGTGTTTAATTATCCATAGACTTGGTTTTACTGATAAAAATTAATAAATTGAGTTTTATTTTTTTTATGACTTTTTATTGACAAAATTGTTGACTGACTTGTGTTTAACAAAAAAATAACTTTTTAACGTCAATCTTACAATGGATAACTTGATCTTGAACATACCGTATCAGCTGTTGTTCTAGTCAAAAACACTCCCACATGCACAGAGATAGGTATATATTTTCGGACGCCCATGAAAGAAGTGGCATGAACACACCAACTTTAAGCATGGGAGTTATTTCGTGGAACAACAGACAGTCAATGTTTGCAATAAAATTAAATTAATTGGGTATTAAGTAAGCGCTTTTTGTGACTTATAAAAAGGGCCCTAATTTCTTGGCGATTATAATAAACCAGACTGATTGATTAACGAATTAGAAATATAAATATTACTTATAATACCTGGTTTATGCTTTACATGCGATCAATGTAATTTAATTTAAAGGACATAAACATTAATATTTTTTCAATAATATATATATATCTATTTTTCTGTACCCAATGGCTGTAAAAATGTGTCAAATGTCATTTTAGGAGTTTTTGATAAAAGATTCAAACTCCTCGTAATCGAAAACCTGTAAATTAATATCAAACACCATCAATTTGACTCTACACAAAAAATAGAAAAATGAAATTTAGTCATTGGCCGCTATTTTGGGTTTTGTGCTGAATATCTCAATACGCTCAACATTTTCCAGATGTCATCCGGTGGATTCATAATTTGGGGAGTCTCAGCTTTCATATGACACCATAAAACCTACTATGGTAAGAAAATCCGGGTTCGATTAAAAATCGCCACTTATCCTCCTGAGTATAATTAGTTCTTTATCTATACATATAATAAATCTCTAAAAAGACTATTTCTATACATTGAATATTTTTTTTAAATTGTTGGACCAAATAAGAGACCAAAAATGCAATTTTTACAATTTTTGTCTTTCTGTATCTCTGTTTGTTCCAGCATCACGCAAAGACCGCCCAGCCGATTTTAATGGGTTTGTCACTATTCCATTCCTTGTGTTCTTGGGCAACATATAGGCGTTTATTTTATCAAAATCGGTTTCCGGAAACAACTTATGGCATTTCAAGGAATAAAAACGGGAAAATGGGTAAAACTGCAGGCAAAACGGCGCGAAGGTGTCTAGTGGGTAATAAAAGTAATACGACCGCCTTATTGATACCTAACAATTTTTGCTATCTTTATACGCAGTGAAAAGAGAGAAGTTTAAGGATAAAAAGTTAACTCTAATTAATTAATTATAGCTGTACCTATGTAATTCATGCAGAATGTGTTGCATTCGAGAGGGAAAATGTTCTTTTAAAAAGTTACTTTTAAAGGGTTTTATAAACAATTTTAGAAAATTACTAGTTTAACGTAAAACAGGGGAGAGGGGTACTATAGCGCCACTGTGTAGGTAGGTACCATTATTAATTAATAACTTCGGTTGGTCAGGAGACGGAAGCATAAGTAAATATACATTGTTCATTTATTGAAAATATCGACTATCTGCAATTCCTGGAAATAACTCCCATGCCTAAAGTTGGAGTGTTCATGCCATCTCTTTCATACGCGCCCGACAATATCTACTGATCTCCGTGTGAGGGTAAGGCATTTTGACCACAACCACGGCTGATAATACGGTACTATAACTTTTGTCAGGCCGGAAGTTCGGCGAACCATACTGCGTCTAGACTGTAGGCGGTGGGATGTAGCGACCCCCCCGCCCACTATTCGAGTCTAGTGCTCGATCGTGCAATCAGCTGGGCTAATCTCGAGGGACTCAATCGTCGAATTTCTTACGCCATTGGGTCGTCACTCGTTATTAGGGATCGTGGGCTCGCTGATTGTGCATCATCATGTTCACGTTAATAAAATTCTCGCACAGGCATTCTCTACTCTTTCTAGGGCACAAAAAACCATTAAATCCAAGCACACCAAAGTCTTTCGGTGATCGGTAAGTTGTGACGGGAGCCAGTGTATACAAACCTGCACGAAAGCGGCGGAAGCGTGATCGCCGTTTTGCTCAAGGATTGGCTGTAGAGCAACTCGTGTGCTGCATCCGTGACTGAGCAGCCTTATTTAGGACCCACACTCACAACTGCCCGACTGGACAACCGCATCCAGTGGGTACACCACATGCGGTCAAAGCAAAAGAAAAAGAAATCCAATGAACTTTGCCACATGGAATATCCGTACACTTATAGATACAGACACACCACAAAGAACAACGGCAATAGTGACACGTGAACTCAGGAGATATAACATCGATATCGCTGCTCTCAGTGAAACTAGAAGAGCAGGGGAAGGTTAACTTAAAAACACGGATTAGGCTACACAATTTTTCTGGAAAGGAAAAGAAGAAGATAAACCACATGTTTGGCTATAAAAAATGAGATTGTGGACCACCTAACCGAATTTCTATACGGAATAAGCGAAAGATTGATGACATTGCGCCTAAACCTTAGCAACAACCAACATGGTACTATAATCAGCTTCTACGCTCCAACTCTTGCAGCTGATGAAAACCAAAAAGATGAATTTTATTCTTAACTTAGTGAAGCCATAACATGTGTACCTAAATCTGATAAACTTATCATCCTAGGTGATTTCAATGCTCGAGTTGGTACGAATTAAAACCTATAGAAGGGCGTCATTGGCAAGCAAGGTGTTAGAAACATGAAGTCAAACGGACTGCGCCTATTAACCTTATGTTCGAAATATAACATCATAATATCAAATACAATTTTCCGACAAAAAGACAAATTCAAGACCTCCTGGCAACACCCGAGGTCAAAATACTGGCATCTGATTGATTACATGATTGTACGTTTCAGAGATCAAAAAGACGTAAACATTAAAAGAGCAATAACGGGTTCAGACGACTGATGGACAGACCATCGCCTGATACGAGCCAAAATGAACTTGCACATTTCACCAAGAAGTAGCCGTCAAAAAAAGCAAATGAAAAGAAGATTCAATGTAGAACGCCTTAAAGATGATCAAACCAGAACAAAATTCCAAGTCTTTCTGAATCAAAAGCTGGGTCCTTTAGAATACCCAGAGAATATTGACGATCACTGGAGAATGTTGAAGACAACAATAACATCTGCTTCCGAAGAAACGGTTGGATACACACAAAGAAAACATCAAGACTGATTTGATAAGCACGACAAAGAAATTCAAGACCTCATGGAGAGGAAGATAAAAGCCCATAATACTTGGAAAAACCACCCTAACTCTAACGAAAGTACAAAGGCAAACACGTAGATTAAAAAACCAATGGGGGATAACAAAATCACATGAAATGCAACATCTAGCTGAGTCCAACAACACCAGAGCCTTCTTTCCAGCTACTAAGATGATATATGGTCCCCCTACACAAGGTATCAATCCCCTACGATTCAAAGGTGGAACAAGGCTGCTTAAAGACAGATCTTCTATCAACTAACGATAGAAAGAACACTTCCAAGAACTATTCAACAGAGAGTCTCAGGTCCATAACGAAATCCTTGACAAAATTTCGGAGGAAACTGCACAACAACACCTAAATGAGATTCTCAGATTAGAGAAGGTCGAAAAAGCAATCACAAAGCTAAAGAATAACAAGTCAGCAGGCACAGATGGTCTCGCTGCTGAACTCCATAAACAAGGGGGTCCCGCTCTTAATTACCAAATGCACACTCTAATAAGTAAAATATTGACGACTGAGACCATTCCTGCCGACCTCAAAGACGCCTCTATAGTTACCATTTTTAAAAATGGTGACAAGGCCCAATGTGGAAACTACAGAGGTATATCTCTACTTTCTGTTGTTGGAAAGATACTTGCACGGATACTATCAAACCGATTAATTCAGATAGCTGAACAAAATCTGCCAAAGACACAGTATGGATTGGGAAAAATATATTTAAATTCTTAGACTACTACACGACAATATGAATGCAACAGTCGTGCAACGATGGACCAGGAGAGTCATTTCAGATTACGACAGGCGTTAAACTAGGGTGTATTGCGCCCACCCTATTCTCTATATTCTTAGGTGCTATGCTTCACCTTATTGAAGAACATCTACCGCCGGGAGTGGAAATTCTATATAGATTTGACGGTGGCCTACTTAACAGCAGAAGGTCTACAGCTGGTATTCAACGCATTTAACCAAGCCTACAAAAGCATTGGTCTAGAGGTCAATCTTGCCAAAACGCAAATTCTTCACCAACCAAAACCAGGTACGAATCCCCAAGCTCCAAACATTTCCGTAAATGGCCATCCTCTGCAGAACGTGGAACATTACCCATACCTTGGGAGCCACCTACCATCAAATGCAATTATTGACGAAGAAATACAGCATAACCTAAAATGTGCGAGCTCAGCGTTCGAACGGCTTTCGGATAGAGTCTTCAACAATCACGACGTTAATGCAGAGACCAAGCTTCGTGTCTACAACACAGTTATAATACCAACTCTAAAATACGTATGCCAGGATTGTAGAAGGGTCTGCGGCTCGAGAATTGGCTTACATAGCTATCAAAAAACGCACAACAGATAGTGACGATAAAGAATAGAGAAAGATCATACTCGGTATCGAGTGATTGCCTATGATGACTATAACTTTTCTAAAGGTTATTACTAAAGCAATATATAAGATTAAAAAGGTAAATTATTTGATATAATTTGTCCATGCAAGCAAAGTAATGCTGAAAGTAAGCGCTTTTTGTCACTTAGAAAAAAAGACCCTAATTTCTTCTCAATTATAATACACCAGAATAATAAAATACAAAATTGCCACATTTTCTTCCCCAATCTTTGGTATCCAATTAACCCTAATTTTAAAACTAAATCATTTTTAAACTTATACTAAGAAAAAACGGAACTTACTGGATTAATACAAAGGAAACATGTAAGGTGAAGCTTTTACCATATTCAAAAATTTTGCAGGAGGTTCTGTTATCACAAATATTTGTTTAAAACATTAAACAAGATAAATTATATTAAAAAGTATGTATCAAAAAATATGGTTAACTATTTATCTGTAAAATATGCTGTTCTGCATTATCTAAAGAAAAAAATTGACTACAGCTACAATGCAACGACGACGACACAACCACAGTCTAACTGCACCCTTATATATTGTAAATATATATTCACAGGAATGACCAGTCAAAATTATATATTTTTAAATATTTTTCTATTTTACTTACATAGCCAATCAGGTAACATTGTCAGCAAACCAAAACTTTGCCAGTCAAATTTTTTCTTTCAAAAAATAAAAAAATTAATTTGAATGGAATCTACATATGGAAATAAAGTTGATGGCTGTAATATTTTTGTTTATTTCTTAATCCTAAAACTTCTTTGTAATAAGTTAATTTTATTAACAGAAACATCTGCTACAACCACATCAGGAACTACCGCTAATATAACATCAGAAACAACTCCAATTACCACATCAGGAACAACGGCTACAACCACATCAGGAACTACCGCTAATATAACATCAGGATCAACTGCGACTACCACATCAGGAACAACGGCTACAACCACATCAGGAATCACCGCTAATACAACATCAGGATCAACTGCGACAACCACATCAGGAACTACCGCTAATAAAACATCAGGAACGACGGCAACTACCACGTCAGGAACAACGGCTACAACCACATCAGGAACTACCGCTAATATAACATCAAAGACAACTCCAATTACCACATCAGGAACAACGGCTACAACCACATCAGGAACTACCGCTAATATAACATCAGGAACGACGGCAACTACCACGTCAGGAACAACGGCTACAACCACATCCGGAACTACCGTTAATATAACATCAGGAACAACTGCGACAACCACATCAGGAACAACGGCTACAACCACATCAGGAACTACCGCTAATATAACATCAGATTCAACTCCAATTACCACATCAGGAACTACCGCTAATATAACATCAGGAACAACTGCGACAACCACATCAGGAACAACGGCTACAACCACATCAGGAACTACCGCTAATATAACATCAGAGACCACTCCAATTACCACATCAGGAACAACGGCTACAACCACATCAGGAACTACCGCTAATATAACAACAGGAACAACTGCAACTACCACATCAGGAACAACGGCTACAACCACATCAGGAACTACTGCTAATATAACATCAGGAACAACTGCAACTACCACATCAAGAACAACGGCTACAACCACATCAGGAACTACCCCTAATATAACATCAGGAACAACTGCAACTACCACATCAGGAACAACGGCTACAACCACATCAGGAACTACCGCTAATATAACATCAGGAACAACTGCAACTACCACATCAAGAACAACGGCTACAACCACATCAGGAACTACCGCTAATATAACATCAGGAACAACTGCAACTACCACATCAGGAACAACGGCTACAACCACATCAGGAACTACCGCTAATATAACATCAGGAACAACTGCGACAACCACATCAGGAACAACGGCTACAACCACATCGGGAACTACCGCTAATATAACATCCGAAACAACTGCAACTACCACATCAGGAACAACGGCTACAACCACATCAGGAACTACCGCTAATATAACATCAGGAACAACTGCGACAACCACATCAGGAACAACCGCTAATATAACATCAGGAACAACTGCAACTACAACATCAGGAACAACGGCTACAACCACATCAGGAACTACCGCTAATATAACATCAGGAACAACTGCAACTACCACATCAGGAACAACGGCTACAACCACATCAGGAACTACCGCTAATATAACATCAGGAACAACTGCAACTACCACATCAGGAACAACGGCTACAACCACATCGGGAACTACCGCTAATATAACATCAGGAACAACTGCGACAACCACATCAGGAACAACCGCTAATATAACATCAGGAACAACTGCAACTACAACATCAGGAACAACGGCTACAACCACATCAGGAACTACCGCTAATATAACATCAGGAACAACTGCAACTACCACATCAGGAACAACGGCTACAACCACATCAGGAACTGCCGCTAATATAACATCAGGAACAACTGCAACTACCACATCAGGAACAACGGCTACAACCACATCGGGAACTACCGCTAATATAACATCAGGAACAACTGCAACTACCAAATCAGGAACAACGGCTACAATCACATCAGGAACGACCGCTAATATAACATCAGGAACAACTGCGACAACCACATCAGGAACAACCGCTAATATAACATCAGGAACAACTGCAACTACCACATCAGGAACAACGGCTACAACCACATCAGGAACTACCGCTAATATAACATCAGGAACAACTGCAACAACCACATCAGGAACAACCGCTAATATAACATCAGGAACAACTGAAACTACCACATCAGGAACAACGGCTACAACCACATCAGGAACTACCGCTAATATAACATCAGGAACAACTGCAACTACCACATCAGGAACAACGGCTACAACCACATCAGGAACTACCGCTAATATAACATCAGGAACAACTGCAACTACCACATCAGGAACAACGGCTACAACCACATCGGGAACTACCGCTAATATAACATCAGGAACAACTGCGACAACCACATCAGGAACAACGGCTACAACCACATCAGGAACTACCGCTAATATAACATCAGAGGCAACTCCAATTACCACATCAGGTACAACGGCTACAACCACATCAGGAACTACGGCTAATATAACATCAGGAACAACTGCAACTAACACATCAGGAACAACGGCTACAACCACATCAGGAACTACCGCTAATATAACATCAGGAACAACTGCAACTACCACATCAAGAACAACGGCTACAACCACATCAGGAACTATCGCTAATATAACATCAGGAGCAACTGCGACAACCACATCAGGAACTACCGCTAATATAACATCAGGAACGACGGCAACTACCACGTCAGGAACAACGGCTACAACCACATCGGGAACTACCGCTAATATAACATCAGAAACAACTGCGACAACCACATCAGGAACAACGGCTACAACCACATCAGGAACTACCTCTAATATAACATCAGGAACAACTGCAACTACCACATCAGGAACAGCGACTATAACCACATCAGGAACTACCGCTAATATAACATCAGGAACAACTGCAACTACCACATCAGGAACAACGGCTACAACCACATCGGGAACTACCGCTAATATAACAACAGAAACAACTGCAACTACCACATCAGGAACAACGGCTACAACCACATCAGGAACTACCGCTAATATAACATCAGGAACAACTGCAACTACCACATCAGGAACAGCGACTATAACCACATCAGGAACTACCGGTAATATAACATCAGGAACAACTGCAACTACCACATCAGGAACAACGGCTACAACCACATCGGGAACTACCGCTAATATAACATCAGAAACAACTGCAACTACCACATCAGGAACAACGGCTACAACCACATCAGGAACTACCACTAATATAACATCAGGAACAACTGCGACAACCACATCAGGAACAACCGCTAATATAACATCAGGAACAACTGCAACTACCACATCAGGAACAACGGCTACAACCACATCAGGAACTACCGCTAATATAACATCAGGAACAACTGCAACTACCACATCAGGAACAACGGCTACAACCACATCAGGAACTACCGCTAATATAACATCAGGAACAACTGCGACAACCACATCAGGAACAACCGCTAATATAACATCAGGAACAACTGCAACTACCACATCAGGAACAACGGCTACAACCACATCAGGAACTACTGCTTATATAACATCAGGAACAACTGCGAGAACTACATCAGGAACTACCGCTAATATAACATCAGGAACAACGGCTACAACCACATCAGGAACTACCGCTAATATAACATCAGGAACAACTGCGACAACCACATCAGGAACAACCGCTAATATAACATCAGGAACAACTGCAACTACCACATCAGGAACAACGGCTACAACCACATCAGGAACTACCGCTAATATAACATCAGGAACAACTGCAACTACCACATCAGGAACAACGGCTACAACCACATCAGGAACTACCGCTAATATAACATCAGGAACAACTGCGAGAACTACATCAGGAACAACCGCTAATATAACATCAGGAACAACTGCAACTACCACATCAGGAACAACGGCTACAACCACATCAGGAACTACCGCTAATATAACATCAGGAACAACTGCGACAACCACATCAGGAACAACCGCTAATATAACATCAGGAACAACTGCAACTACCACATCAGAAACAACGGCTACAACCACATCAGGAACTACCGCTAATATAACATCAGGAACAACTGCAACTACCACATCAGGAACAACGGCTACAACCACATCAGGAACTACCGCTAATATAACATCAGGAACAACTGCGACAACCACATCAGGAACAACCGCTAATATAACATCAGGAACAACTGCAACTACCACATCAGAAACAACGGCTACAACCACATCAGGAACTACCGCTAATATAACATCAGGAACAACTGCAACTACCACATCAGGAACAACGGCTACAACCACATCAGGAACTACCGCTAATATAACATCAGGAACAACTGCAACTACCACATCGGGAACTACCGCTAATATAACATCAGGAACAACTGCAACTACCACATCAGGAACAACGGCTACAATCACATCAGGAACTACCGCTAATATAACATCAGGAACAACTGCAACTACCACATCAAGAACAACGGCTACAACCACATCAGGAACTACCGCTAATATAACATCAGGAACAACTGGAACTACCACATCAGGAACAACGGCTACAACCACATCGGGAACTACCGCTAATATAACATCAGGAACAACTGCAACTACCACATCAGGAACAACGGCTACAACCACATCAGGAACAACGGCTACAACCACATCAGGAACTACCGCTAATATAACATCAGGAACAACTGCAACTACCACATCAGGAACAACGGCTACAATCACATCAGGAACTACCGCTAATATAACATCAGGAACAACTGCAACTACCACATCAAGAACAACGGCTACAACCACATCAGGAACTACCGCTAATATAACATCAGGAACAACTGGAACTACCACATCAGGAACAACGGCTACAACCACATCGGGAACTACCGCTAATATAACATCAGGAACAACTGCAACTACCACATCAGGAACAACGGCTACAACCACATCAGGAACAACGGCTACAACCACATCAGGAACTACCGCTAATATAACATCAGGAACAACTGCAACTACCACATCAGGAACAACGGCTACAACCACATCAGGAACTACCGCTAATATAACATCAGGAACAACTGCGACAACCACATCAGGAACAACCGCTAATATAACATCAGGAACAACTGCAACTACCACATCAGGAACAACGGCTACAACCATATCAGGAACTACCGCTAATAAAACATCAGAAACAACTGCAACTACCACATCAGGAACAACGGCTAAAACCACATCAGGAACTACCGCTAATATAACATCAGGAACAACTGCAACTACCACATCAGGAACAACGGCTACAACCACATCGGGAACTACCGCTAATATAACATCAGGAACAACTGCAACTACCACATCAGGAACAACGGCTACAACCACATCAGGAACTACCGCTAATATAACATCAGGAACAACTGCAACTACCACATCAGGAACAACGGCTACAACCACATCAGGAACTACCGCTAATATAACATCAGGAACAACTGCGACAACCATATCAGGAACTACCGCTTATATAACATCAGGAACAACTGCGACAACCACATCAGGAACTACCGCTAATATAACATCAGGAACGACAGCAACTACCAGGTCAGGAACAACGGCTACAACCACATCGGGAACTACCGCTAATATAACATCAGGAACAACTGCGACAACCACATCAGGAACAACGGCTACAACCACATCAGGAACTACCGCTAATATAACATCAGAGGCAACTCCAATTAGCACATCAGGAACAACGGCTACAACCACATCAGGAACTACCGCTAATATAACATCAGGAACAACTGCAACTACCACATCAGGAACAACGGCTACAACCACATCAGGAACTACCGCTAATATAACATCAGGAACAACTGCGACAACCATATCAGGAACTACCGCTTATATAACATCAGGAACAACTGCGACAACCACATCAGGAACTACCGCTAATATAACATCAGGAACGACGGCAACTACCACGTCAGGAACAACGGCTACAACCACATCGGGAACTACCGCTAATATAACATCAGGAACAACTGCGACAACCACATCAGGAACAACGGCTACAACCACATCAGGAACTACCGCTAATATAACATCAGAGGCAACTCCAATTACCACATCAGGAACAACGGCTACAACCACATCAGGAACTACCGCTAATATAACATCAGGAACAACTGCGACAACCATATCAGGAACTACCGCTTATATAACATCAGGAACAACTGCGACAACCGCATCAGGAACTACCGCTAATATAACATCAAGAACGACGGCAACTACCACGTCAGGAACAACGGCTACAACCACATCGGGAACTACCGCTAATATAACATCAGGAACAACTGCGACAACCACATCAGGAACAACGGCTACAACCTCATCAGGAACTACCGCTAATATAACATCAGAGGCAACTCCAATTACCACATCAGGAACAACGGCTACAACCACATCAGGAACTACCGCTAATATAACATCAGGAACAACTGCAACTACCACATCAGGAACAACGGCTACAACCACATCAGGAACCACCGCTTATATAACATCAGGAACAACTGCGACAACCACATCAGGAACTACCGCTAATATAACATCAGGAACAACGGCATCTACCACATCAGGAACAACGGCTACAACCACATCAGGAACTACTGCTTATATAACATCAGGAACAACTGCGAGAACTACATCAGGAACTACCGCTAATATAACATCAGGAACAACGGCAACGACCACATCAGGAACAACGGCTACAACCACATCAGGAACTACCGCTAATATAACATCAGGAACAACTGCAACTACCACATCAGGAACAACGGCTACAACCACATCAGGAACTACCGCTAATATAACATCAGGAACAACTGCGACAACCACATCAGGAACAACCGCTAATATAACATCAGGAACAACTGCAACTACCACATCAGGAACAACGGCTACAACCACATCAGGAACTACCGCTAATATAACATCAGGAACAACTGCGACAACCACATCAGGAACAACCGCTAATATAACATCAGGAACAACTGCAACTACCACATCAGGAACAACGGCTACAACCACATCAGGAACTACCGCTAATATAACATCAGGAACAACTGCGACAACCACATCAGGAACAACGGCTACAACCATATCAGGAACTACCGCTTATATAACATCAGGAACAACTGCGACAACCACATCAGGAACTACCGCTAATATAACATCAGGAACGACGGCAACTACCACGTCAGGAACAACGGCTACAACCACATCGGGAACTACCGCTAATATAACATCAGGAACAACTGCGACAACCACATCAGGAACAACGGCTACAACCACATCAGGAACAACGGCTAATATAACATCAGGAACAACTGCAACTACCACATCAGGAACTACCGCTAATATAACATCAGGAACGACGGCAACTACCACGTCAGGAACAACGGCTACAACCACATCGGGAACTACCGCTAATATAACATCAGATTCAACTCCAATTACCACATCAGGAACTACCGCTAATATAACATCAGGAACAACTGCGACAACCACATCAGGAACAACGGCTACAACCACATCAGGAACTACCGCTAATATAACATCAGAGACAACTCCAATTACCACATCAGGAACAACGGCTACAACCACATCAGGAACTACCGCTAATATAACAACAGGAACAACTGCAACTACCACATCAGGAACAACGCCTACAACCACATCAGGAACTACTGCTAATATAACATCAGGAACAACTACGACAACCACATCAGGAACAACGGCTACAACCACATCAGGAACTACCGCTAATATAACATCAGATTCAACTCCAATTACCACATCAGGAACTACCGCTAATATAACATCAGGAACAACTGCGACAACCACATCAGAAACAACGGCTACAACCACATCAGGAACTACCGCTAATATAACATCAGAGACAACTCCAATTACCACATCAGGAACAACGGCTACAACCACATCAGGAACTACCGCTAATATAACAACAGGAACAACTGCAACTACCACATCAGGAACAACGCCTACAACCACATCAGGAACTACTGCTAATATAACATCAGGAACAACTGCAACTACCACATCAAGAACAACGGCTACAACCACATCAGGAACTACGGCTAATATAACATCAGGAACAACTGCAACTACCACATCAGGAACAACGGCTACAACCACATCAGGAACTACCGCTAATATAACATCAGGAACAACTGCAACTACCACATCAAGAACAACGGCTACAACCACATCGGGAACTACCGCTAATATAACATCAGATTCAACTCCAATTACCACATCAGGAACTACCGCTAATATAACATCAGGAACAACTGCGACAACCACATCAGGAACAACGGCTACAACCACATCAGGAACTACCGCTAATATAACATCAGAGACAACTCCAATTACCACATCAGGAACAACGGCTACAACCACATCAGGAACTACCGCTAATATAACAACAGGAACAACTGCAACTACCACATCAGGAACAACGCCTACAACCACATCAGGAACTACTGCTAATATAACATCAGGAACAACTACGACAACCACATCAGGAACAACGGCTACAACCACATCAGGAACTACCGCTAATATAACATCAGATTCAACTCCAATTACCACATCAGGAACTACCACTAATATAACATCAGGAACAACTGCGACAACCACATCAGGAACAACGGCTACAACCACATCAGGAACTACCGCTAATATAACATCAGAGACAACTCCAATTACCACATCAGGAACAACGGCTACAACCACATCAGGAACTACCGCTAATATAACAACAGGAACAACTGCAACTACCACATCAGGAACAACACCTACAACCACATCAGGAACTACTGCTAATATAACATCAGGAACAACTGCAACTACCACATCAAGAACAACGGCTACAACCACATCAGGAACTACGGCTAATATAACATCAGGAACAACTGCAACTACCACATCAGGAACAACGGCTACAACCACATCAGGAACTACCGCTAATATAACATCAGGAGCAACTGCGACAACCACATCAGGAACTACCGCTAATATAACATCAGGAACGACGGCAACTACCACGTCAGGAACAACGGCTACAACCACATCGGGAACTACCGCTAATATAACATCAGAAACAACTGCGACAACCACATCAGGAACAACGGCTACAACCACATCAGGAACTACCGCTAATATAACATCAGGAACAACTGCAACTACCACATCAGGAACAGCGACTATAACCACATCAGGAACTACCGCTAATATAACATCAGGAACAACTGCAACTACCACATCAGGAACAACGGCTACAACCACATCGGGAACTACCGCTAATATAACATCAGAAACAACTGCAACTACCACATCAGGAACAACGGCTACAACCACATCAGGAACTACCGCCAATATAACATCAGGAACAACTGCAACTACCACATCAGGAACAGCGACTATAACCACATCAGGAACTACCGCTAATATAACATCAGGAACAACTGCAACTACCACATCAGGAACAACGGCTACAACCACATCGGGAACTACCGCTAATATAACATCAGAAACAACTGCAACTACCACATCAGGAAAAACGGCTACAACCACATCAGGAACTACCACTAATATAACATCAGGAACAACTGCGACAACCACATCAGGAACAACCGCTAATATAACATCAGGAACAACTGCAACTACTACATCAGGAACAACGGCTACAACCACATCAGGAACTACCGCTAATATAACATCAGGAACAACTGCAACTACCACATCAGGAACAACGGCTACAACCACATCAGGAACTACCGCTAATATAACATCAGGAACAACTGCAACTACCACATCAGGAACAACGGCTACAACCACATCGGGAACTACCGCTAATATAACATCAGGAACAACTGCAACTACCACATCAGGAACAACGGCTACAACCACATCAGGAACTACCGCTAATATAACATCAGGAACAACTGCGACAACCACATCAGGAACAACCGCTAATATAACATCAGGAACAACTGCAACTACCACATCAGGAACAACGGCTACAACCACATCAGGAACTACCGCTAATATAACATCAGGAACAACTGCAACTACCACATCAGGAACAACGGCTACAACCACATCAGGAACTACCGCTAATATAATATCAGGAACAACTGCAACTACCACATCAGGAACAACGGCTACAACCACATCGGGAACTACCGCTAATATAACATCAGGAACAACTGCAACTACCAAATCAGGAACAACGGCTACAACCACATCAGGAACTACCGCTAATATAACATCAGGAACAACTGCGACAACCACATCAGGAACAACCGCTAATATAACATCAGGAACAACTGCAACTACCACGTCAGGAACAACGGCTACAACCACATCAGGAACTACCGCTAATATAACATCAGGAACAACTGCAACTACCACATCAGGAACAACGGATACAACCACATCAGGAACCACCGCTTATATAACATCAGGAACAACTGCGACAACTACCGCTAATATAACATCAGGAACAACTGCAACTACCACATCAGGAACAACGGCTACAACCACATCGGAAACTACCGCTAATATAACATCAGGAACAACTGCAACTACCACATCAGGAACAACGGCTACAACCACATCAGGAACAACGGCTACAACCACATCAGGAACTACCGCTAATATAACATCAGGAACAACTTCAAGTACCACATCAGGAACAACGGCTACAACCACATCAGGAACTACCGCTAATATAACATCAGGAACAACTGCGACAACCATATCAGGAACAACCGCTAATATAACATCAGGAACAACTGCAACTACCACATCAGGAACAACGGCTACAACCACATCAGGAACTACCGCTAATATAACATCAGGAACAACTGCAACTACCACATCAGGAACAACGGCTACAACCACATCAGGAACTACCGCTAATATAACATCAGGAACAACTGCAACTACCACATCAGGAACAACGGCTACAACCACATCGGGAACTACCGCTAATATAACATCAGGAACAACTGCAACTACCACATCAGGAACAACGGCTACAATCACATCAGGAACTACCGCTAATATAACATCAGGAACAACTGCAACTACCACATCAGGAACAACGGCTACAACCACATCAGGAACCACCGCTTATATAACATCAGGAACAACTGCAACTACCACATCAAGAACAAAGGCTACAACCACATCAGGAACTACCGCTAATATAACATCAGGAACAACTGCAACTACCACATCAGGAACAACGGCTACAACCACATCAGGAACTACCGCTAATATAACATCAGGAACAACTGCAACTACCACATCAGGAACAACGGCTACAACCACATCAGGAACTACCGCTAATATAACATCAGGAACAACTGCGACAACCATATCAGGAACTACCGCTTATATAACATCAGGAACAACTGCGACAACCACATCGGGAACTACCGCTAATATAACATCAGGAACAACTGCAACTACCACATCAGGAACAACGGCTACAACCACATCAGGAACAACGGCTACAACCACATCAGGAACTACCCCTAATATAACATCAGGAACAACTGCAACTACCACATCAGGAACAACGGCTACAACCACATCAGGAACTACCGCTAAAATAACATCAGGAACAACTGCAACTACCACATCAGGAACAACGGCTACAACCACATCAGGAACTACCGCTAATATAACATCAGGAACAACTGCAACTACCACATCAGGAACAACGGCTACAACCACATCAGGAACTACCGCTAATATAACATCAGGAACAACTGCGACAACCATATCAGGAACTACCGCTTATATAACATCAGGAACAACTGCGACAACCACATCGGGAACTACCGCTAATATAACATCAGGAACAACTGCGACAACCATATCAGGAACTACCGCTTATATAACATCAGGAACAACTGCGACAACCACATCGGGAACTACCGCTAATATAACATCAGGAACAACTGCAACTACCACATCAGGAACAACGGCTACAACCACATCAAGAACAACGGCTACAACCACATCAGGAACTACCGCTAATATAACATCAGGAACAACTGCAACTACCACATCAGGAACAACGGCTACAACCACATCAGGAACTACCGCTAAAATAACATCAGGAACAACTGCAACTACCACATCAGGAACAACGGCTACAACCACATCAGGAACTACCGCTAATATAACATCAGGAACAACTGCGACAACCATATCAGGAACTACCGCTTATATAACATCAGGAACAACTGCGACAACCACATCAGGAACTACCGCTAATATAACATCAGGAACGACGGCAACTACCACGTCAGGAACAACAGCTACAACCACATCGGGAACTACCGCTAATATAACATCAGGAACAACTGCGACAACCACATCAGGAACAACGGCTACAACCACATCAGGAACTACCGCTAATATAACATCAGAGGCAACTCCAATTACCACATCAGGAACAACGGCTACAACCACATCAGGAACTACCGCTAATATAACATCAGGAACAACTGCAACTACCAGATCAGGAACAACGGCTACAACCACATCAGGAACCACCGCTTATATAACATCAGGAACAACTGCGACAACCACATCAGGAACTACCGCTAATATAACATCAGGAACAACGGCATCTACCACATCAGGAACAACGGCTACAACCACATCAGGAACTACTGCTTATATAACATCAGGAACAACTGCGAGAACTACATCAGGAACTACCGCTAATATAACATCAGGAACAACGGCAACGACCACATCAGGAACAACGGCTACAACCACATCAGGAACTACCGCTAATATAACATCAGGAACAACTGCAACTACCACATCAGGAACAACGGCTACAACCACATCAGGAACTACCGCTAATATAACATCAGGAACAACTGCGACAACCACATCAGGAACAACCGCTAATATAACATCAGGAACAACTGCAACGACCACATCAGGAACAACGGCTACAACCACGTCAGGAACTACCGCTAATATAACATCAGGAACAACTGCGACAACCACATCAGGCACTACCGCTAATATAACATCAGGATCAACTGCGACTACCACATCAGGAGCAACGGCTACTACCATATCCGAAACAACTGCGACTACCACCACTTCAGGAACCACAGCCAATACTACGTCAGGTATAGTAGTTGTATAAACTTCTGCTTTTTAAAGGTGCATTTAGACTGTGGTAGTGTCATCGTAGTTGCGTTGCGTGTAATGAATTTTTTTCCATAGATAACAATTAATAATTTTAACAATACTGTTTTGTACAAATTTTTTTTCTAAGTGCTTTAAACAAATATTCGTGGTAATAGACCCTCCTGCTAAATTTTGGAATATGTTAAAAGTTTCACCTTACATATTTCTTTGGTAATAACCGAGTAAGTTCGGTTCTTTCGTAATATTAGCCTAAGTTCAAAAATAAAAATAATTTTAATATTGAGGTTGATGGGGTAGCAAAGAAATACAAAATTTAACTTGGGGAAAAAAGGAGAAAAAAGGCGGCAATATTGTGTCTGCATATATAGACAGTCGATAGTGTGGTGGACTTAAGCAATAAATTAACAAGGTATTATAAGTGACATTTAGTTATATTCCTATATATCCGATAGTCAATCATTCAGGTTTATTATAATTGCGAAGAAATTAAGGCTCTTTTTCTAAGTGACGAAAAGAGCTTACATTTAGCATTATTTCGTCGCTTGCATGGACAAATTATATCAAATAATTTACATTTTTAACTCCATATTTTGCTATATATATTGCTTTAGAAAAGTTATAGTACCGTGTTTAATTATCCATAGACTTGGTTTTACTGATAAAAATTAATAAATTGAGTTTTATTTCTTTTATGACTTTTTATTGACAAAATTGTTGACTGACTTGTGTTTAACAAAAAAATAACTTTTTAACGTCAATCTTACAATGGATAACTTGATCTTGAACATACCGTATCAGCTGTTGTTCTAGTCAAAAACACTCCCACATGCACAGAGATAGGTATATATTTTCGGACGCCCATGAAAGAAGTGGCATGAACACACCAACTTTAAGCATGGGAGTTATTTCGTGGAACAACAGACAGTCAATGTTTGCAATAAAATTAAATTAATTGGGTATTAAGTAAGCGCTTTTTGTGACTTATAAAAAGGGCCCTAATTTCTTGGCGATTATAATAAACCAGACTGATTGATTAACGAATTAGAAATATAAATATTACTTATAATACCTGGTTTATGCTTTACATGCGATCAATGTAATTTAATTTAAAGGACATAAACATTAATATTTTTTCAATAATATATATATATCTATTTTTCTGTACCCAATGGCTGTAAAAATGTGTCAAATGTCATTTTAGGAGTTTTTGATAAAAGATTCAAACTCCTCGTAATCGAAAACCTGTAAATTAATATCAAACACCATCAATTTGACTCTACACAAAAAATAGAAAAATGAAATTTAGTCATTGGCCGCTATTTTGGGTTTTGTGCTGAATATCTCAATACGCTCAACATTTTCCAGATGTCATCCGGTGGATTCATAATTTGGGGAGTCTCAGCTTTCATATGACACCATAAAACCTACTATGGTAAGAAAATCCGGGTTCGATTAAAAATCGCCACTTATCCTCCTGAGTATAATTAGTTCTTTATCTATACATATAATAAATCTCTAAAAAGACTATTTCTATACATTGAATATTTTTTTTAAATTGTTGGACCAAATAAGAGACCAAAAATGCAATTTTTACAATTTTTGTCTTTCTGTATCTCTGTTTGTTCCAGCATCACGCAAAGACCGCCCAGCCGATTTTAATGGGTTTGTCACTATTCCATTCCTTGTGTTCTTGGGCAACATATAGGCGTTTATTTTATCAAAATCGGTTTCCGGAAACAACTTATGGCATTTCAAGGAATAAAAACGGGAAAATGGGTAAAACTGCAGGCAAAACGGCGCGAAGGTGTCTAGTGGGTAATAAAAGTAATACGACCGCCTTATTGATACCTAACAATTTTTGCTATCTTTATACGCAGTGAAAAGAGAGAAGTTTAAGGATAAAAAGTTAACTCTAATTAATTAATTATAGCTGTACCTATGTAATTCATGCAGAATGTGTTGCATTCGAGAGGGAAAATGTTCTTTTAAAAAGTTACTTTTAAAGGGTTTTATAAACAATTTTAGAAAATTACTAGTTTAACGTAAAACAGGGGAGAGGGGTACTATAGCGCCACTGTGTAGGTAGGTACCATTATTAATTAATAACTTCGGTTGGTCAGGAGACGGAAGCATAAGTAAATATACATTGTTCATTTATTGAAAATATCGACTATCTGCAATTCCTGGAAATAACTCCCATGCCTAAAGTTGGAGTGTTCATGCCATCTCTTTCATACGCGCCCGACAATATCTACTGATCTCCGTGTGAGGGTAAGGCATTTTGACCACAACCACGGCTGATAATACGGTACTATAACTTTTGTCAGGCCGGAAGTTCGGCGAACCATACTGCGTCTAGACTGTAGGCGGTGGGATGTAGCGACCCCCCCGCCCACTATTCGAGTCTAGTGCTCGATCGTGCAATCAGCTGGGCTAATCTCGAGGGACTCAATCGTCGAATTTCTTACGCCATTGGGTCGTCACTCGTTATTAGGGATCGTGGGCTCGCTGATTGTGCATCATCATGTTCACGTTAATAAAATTCTCGCACAGGCATTCTCTACTCTTTCTAGGGCACAAAAAACCATTAAATCCAAGCACACCAAAGTCTTTCGGTGATCGGTAAGTTGTGACGGGAGCCAGTGTATACAAACCTGCACGAAAGCGGCGGAAGCGTGATCGCCGTTTTGCTCAAGGATTGGCTGTAGAGCAACTCGTGTGCTGCATCCGTGACTGAGCAGCCTTATTTAGGACCCACACTCACAACTGCCCGACTGGACAACCGCATCCAGTGGGTACACCACATGCGGTCAAAGCAAAAGAAAAAGAAATCCAATGAACTTTGCCACATGGAATATCCGTACACTTATAGATACAGACACACCACAAAGAACAACGGCAATAGTGACACGTGAACTCAGGAGATATAACATCGATATCGCTGCTCTCAGTGAAACTAGAAGAGCAGGGGAAGGTTAACTTAAAAACACGGATTAGGCTACACAATTTTTCTGGAAAGGAAAAGAAGAAGATAAACCACATGTTTGGCTATAAAAAATGAGATTGTGGACCACCTAACCGAATTTCTATACGGAATAAGCGAAAGATTGATGACATTGCGCCTAAACCTTAGCAACAACCAACATGGTACTATAATCAGCTTCTACGCTCCAACTCTTGCAGCTGATGAAAACCAAAAAGATGAATTTTATTCTTAACTTAGTGAAGCCATAACATGTGTACCTAAATCTGATAAACTTATCATCCTAGGTGATTTCAATGCTCGAGTTGGTACGAATTAAAACCTATAGAAGGGCGTCATTGGCAAGCAAGGTGTTAGAAACATGAAGTCAAACGGACTGCGCCTATTAACCTTATGTTCGAAATATAACATCATAATATCAAATACAATTTTCCGACAAAAAGACAAATTCAAGACCTCCTGGCAACACCCGAGGTCAAAATACTGGCATCTGATTGATTACATGATTGTACGTTTCAGAGATCAAAAAGACGTAAACATTAAAAGAGCAATAACGGGTTCAGACGACTGATGGACAGACCATCGCCTGATACGAGCCAAAATGAACTTGCACATTTCACCAAGAAGTAGCCGTCAAAAAAAGCAAATGAAAAGAAGATTCAATGTAGAACGCCTTAAAGATGATCAAACCAGAACAAAATTCCAAGTCTTTCTGAATCAAAAGCTGGGTCCTTTAGAATACCCAGAGAATATTGACGATCACTGGAGAATGTTGAAGACAACAATAACATCTGCTTCCGAAGAAACGGTTGGATACACACAAAGAAAACATCAAGACTGATTTGATAAGCACGACAAAGAAATTCAAGACCTCATGGAGAGGAAGATAAAAGCCCATAATACTTGGAAAAACCACCCTAACTCTAACGAAAGTACAAAGGCAAACACGTAGATTAAAAAACCAATAGGGGATAACAAAATCACATGAAATGCAACATCTAGCTGAGTCCAACAACACCAGAGCCTTCTTTCCAGCTACTAAGATGATATATGGTCCCCCTACACAAGGTATCAATCCCCTACGATTCAAAGGTGGAACAAGGCTGCTTAAAGACAGATCTTCTATCAACTAACGATAGAAAGAACACTTCCAAGAACTATTCAACAGAGAGTCTCAGGTCCATAACGAAATCCTTGACAAAATTTCGGAGGAAACTGCACAACAACACCTAAATGAGATTCTCAGATTAGAGAAGGTCGAAAAAGCAATCACAAAGCTAAAGAATAACAAGTCAGCAGGCACAGATGGTCTCGCTGCTGAACTCCATAAACAAGGGGGTCCCGCTCTTAATTACCAAATGCACACTCTAATAAGTAAAATATTGACGACTGAGACCATTCCTGCCGACCTCAAAGACGCCTCTATAGTTACCATTTTTAAAAATGGTGACAAGGCCCAATGTGGAAACTACAGAGGTATATCTCTACTTTCTGTTGTTGGAAAGATACTTGCACGGATACTATCAAACCGATTAATTCAGATAGCTGAACAAAATCTGCCAAAGACACAGTATGGATTGGGAAAAATATATTTAAATTCTTAGACTACTACACGACAATATGAATGCAACAGTCGTGCAACGATGGACCAGGAGAGTCATTTCAGATTACGACAGGCGTTAAACTAGGGTGTATTGCGCCCACCCTATTCTCTATATTCTTAGGTGCTATGCTTCACCTTATTGAAGAACATCTACCGCCGGGAGTGGAAATTCTATATAGATTTGACGGTGGCCTACTTAACAGCAGAAGGTCTACAGCTGGTATTCAACGCATTTAACCAAGCCTACAAAAGCATTGGTCTAGAGGTCAATCTTGCCAAAACGCAAATTCTTCACCAACCAAAACCAGGTACGAATCCCCAAGCTCCAAACATTTCCGTAAATGGCCATCCTCTGCAGAACGTGGAACATTACCCATACCTTGGGAGCCACCTACCATCAAATGCAATTATTGACGAAGAAATACAGCATAACCTAAAATGTGCGAGCTCAGCGTTCGAACGGCTTTCGGATAGAGTCTTCAACAATCACGACGTTAATGCAGAGACCAAGCTTCGTGTCTACAACACAGTTATAATACCAACTCTAAAATACGTATGCCAGGATTGTAGAAGGGTCTGCGGCTCGAGAATTGGCTTACATAGCTATCAAAAAACGCACAACAGATAGTGACGATAAAGAATAGAGAAAGATCATACTCGGTATCGAGTGATTGCCTATGATGACTATAACTTTTCTAAAGGTTATTACTAAAGCAATATATAAGATTAAAAAGGTAAATTATTTGATATAATTTGTCCATGCAAGCAAAGTAATGCTGAAAGTAAGCGCTTTTTGTCACTTAGAAAAAAAGACCCTAATTTCTTCTCAATTATAATACACCAGAATAATAAAATACAAAATTGCCACATTTTCTTCCCCAATCTTTGGTATCCAATTAACCCTAATTTTAAAACTAAATCATTTTTAAACTTATACTAAGAAAAAACGGAACTTACTGGATTAATACAAAGGAAACATGTAAGGTGAAGCTTTTACCATATTCAAAAATTTTGCAGGAGGTTCTGTTATCACAAATATTTGTTTAAAACATTAAACAAGATAAATTATATTAAAAAGTATGTATCAAAAAATATGGTTAACTATTTATCTGTAAAATATGCTGTTCTGCATTATCTAAAGAAAAAAATTGACTACAGCTACAATGCAACGACGACGACACAACCACAGTCTAACTGCACCCTTATATATTGTAAATATATATTCACAGGAATGACCAGTCAAAATTATATATTTTTAAATATTTTTCTATTTTACTTACATAGCCAATCAGGTAACATTGTCAGCAAACCAAAACTTTGCCAGTCAAATTTTTTCTTTCAAAAAATAAAAAAATTAATTTGAATGGAATCTACATATGGAAATAAAGTTGATGGCTGTAATATTTTTGTTTATTTCTTAATCCTAAAACTTCTTTGTAATAAGTTAATTTTATTAACAGAAACATCTGCTACAACCACATCAGGAACTACCGCTAATATAACATCAGAAACAACTCCAATTACCACATCAGGAACAACGGCTACAACCACATCAGGAACTACCGCTAATATAACATCAGAGACAACTCCAATTACCACATCAGGAACAACGGCTACAACCACATCAGGAACTACCGCTAATATAACATCAGGAACAACTGCAACTAATACATCAGGAACAACGGCTACAACCACATCAGGAACTACCGCTAATATAACATCAGGAACAACTGCAACTACCACATCAAGAACAACGGCTACAACCACATCAGGAACTACCGCTAATATAACATCAAGAACAACTGCAACTACCACATCAGGAACAACGGCTACAACCACATCAGGAACTACCGCTAATATAACATCAGGAACAACTGCAACTACCACATCAAGAACAACGGCTACAACCATATCAGGAACTACCGCTAATATAACATCAGGAACAACTGCAACTACCACATCAGGAACAACGGCTACAACCACATCAGGAACTACCGCTAATATAACATCAGGAACAACTGCGACAACCACATCAGGAACAACGGCTACAACCATATCAGGAACTACCGCTTATATAACATCAGGAACAACTGCGACAACCACATCAGGAACTACCGCTAATATAACATCAGGAACGACGGCAACTACCACGTCAGGAACAACGGCTACAACCACATCAGGAACTACCGCTAATATAACATCAGGAACAACTGCGACAACCACATCAGGAACAACGGCTACAACCACATCGGGAACCAATGCTAATATAACATCAGAAACAACTGCGACAACCACATCAGGAACAACGGCTACAACCACATCAGGAACAACCTCTAATATAACATCAGGAACAACTGCAACTACCACATCAGGAACAACGGCTACAACCACATCAGGAACTACCGCTAATATAACATCAGAAACAACTGCAACTACCACATCAGGAACAACGGCTACAGCCACATAGGGAACTACCGCTAATATAACATCAGGAACAACTGCAACTACCACATCAGGAACAACGGCTACAACCACATCAGGAACTACCCCTAATATAACATCAGGAACAACTGCAACTACCACATCAGGAACAACGGCTACAACCACATCAGGAACTATCGCTAATAAAACATCAGGAACAACTGCGACAACCACATCAGGAACAACCGCTAATATAACATCAGGAACAACTGCAACTACCACATCAGGAACAACAGCTACAACCACATCAGGAACTACCGCTAATATAACATCAGGAACAACTGCAACTACCACATCAGGAACAACGGCTACAACCACATCAGGAAATACCGCTAATATAACATCAGGAACAACTGCAACTACCACATCAGGAACAACGGCTACAACCACATCGGAAACTACCGCTAATATAACATCAGGAACAACTGCAACTACCACATCAAGAACAACGGCTACAACCACATCAGGAACTACCGCTAATGTAACATCAGGAACAACTGCAACTACCACATCAGGAACAACGGCTACAACCACATCGGAAACTACCGCTAATATAACATCAGGAACAACTGCAACTACCACATCAGGAACAACGGCTACAACCACTTCAGGAACTACCGCTAATATAACATCAAGAACAGCTGCGACAACCACATCAGGAACAACGGCTACAACCATATCAGGAACTACCGCTTATATAACATCAGGAACAACTGCGACAACCACATCAGGAACTACCGCTAATATAACATCAGGAACGACGGCAACTACCACGTCAGGAACAACGGCTACAACCACATCGGGAACTACCGCTAATATAACATCAGGAACAACTGCGACAACCACATCAGGAACAACGGCTACAACCACAACAGGAACTACCGCCAATATAACATCAGGAACAACTGCAACTACCACATCAAGAACAACGGCTACAACCATATCAGGAACTACCGCTAATATAACATCAGGAACGACGGCAACTACCACGTCAGGAACAACGGCTACAACCACATCGGGAACTACCGCTAATATAACATCAGGAACAACTGCGACAACCACATCAGGAACAACGGCTACAACCACAACGGGAACTACCGCCAATATAACATCAGGAACAACTGCAACTACCACATCAAGAACAACGTCTACAACCATATCAGGAACTACCGCTAATATAACATCAGAGATAACTCCAATTACCACATCAGGAACAACGGCTACAACCACATCGGGAACTACCGCCAATATAACATCAGTAACAGTTGCGACAACCACATCAGGAACAACTGCGACAACCACATCAGGAACTACCGCTAATATAACATCAGGAACGACGGCAACTACCACGTCAGGAACAACGGCTACAACCACATCAGGAACTACTGCTTATATAACATCAGGAACAACTGCGACAACTACATCAGGAACTACCGCTAATATAACATCAGGAACGACGGCAACTACCACGTCAGGAACAACGGCTACAACCACATCAGGAACTACCGCTAATATAACATCAGGAACGACGGCAACTACCACGTCAGGAACAACTGCGACAACCACATCAGGAACAACGGCTACAACCACATCAGGAACTACCGCTAATATAACATCAGGAACAACTGCGACAACCACATCAGGAACAACGGCTACAACCACATCAGGAACTACGGCTAATATAACATCAGAGACAACTCCAATTACCACATCAGGAACAACGGCTGCAACCACATCAGGAACTACCGCTAATATAACATCAGGAACAACTGCAACTACCACATCAGGAACAACGGCTACAACCACATCAGGAACTACCGCTAATATAACATCAGGAACAACTGCAACTACCACATCAAGAACAACGGCTACAACCACATCAGGAACTACCGCTAATATAACATCAAGAACAACTGCAACTACCACATCAGGAACAACGGCTACAACCACATCAGGAACTACCGCTAATATAACATCAGGAACAACTGCAACTACCACATCAAGAACAACGGCTACAACCATATCAGGAACTACCGCTAATATAACATCAGGAACAACTGCAACTACCACATCAGGAACAACGGCTACAACCACATCAGGAACTACCGCTAATATAACATCAGGAACAACTGCGACAACCACATCAGGAACAACGGCTACAACCATATCAGGAACTACCGCTTATATAACATCAGGAACAACTGCGACAACCACATCAGGAACTACCGCTAATATAACATCAGGAACGACGGCAACTACCACGTCAGGAACAACGGCTACAACCACATCAGGAACTACCGCTAATATAACATCAGGAACAACTGCGACAACCACATCAGGAACAACGGCTACAACCACATCGGGAACTACCGCTAATATAACATCAGAAACAACTGCGACAACCACATCAGGAACAACGGCTACAACCACATCAGGAACTATCTCTAATATAACATCAGGAACAACTGCAACTACCACATCAGGAACAACGGCTACAACCACATCAGGAACTACCGCTAATATAACATCAGAAACAACTGCAACTACCACATCAGGAACAACGGCTACAACCACATCGGGAACTACCGCTAATATAACATCAGGAACAACTGCAACTACCACATCAGGAACAACGGCTACAACCACATCAGGAACTACCGCTAATATAACATCAGGAACAACTGCAACTACCACATCAGGAACAACGGCTACAACCACATCAGGAACTATCGCTAATAAAACATCAGGAACAACTGCGACAACCACATCAGGAACAACCGCTAATATAACATCAGGAACAACTGCAACTACCACATCAGGAACAACAGCTACAACCACATCAGGAACTACCGCTAATATAACATCAGGAACAACTGCAACTACCACATCAGGAACAACGGCTACAACCACATCAGGAAATACCGCTAATATAACATCAGGAACAACTACAACTACCACATCAGGAACAACGGCTACAACCACATCAGGAACTACCGCTAATATAACATCAGGAACAACTGCAACTACCACATCAGGAACAACGGCTACAACCACATCAGGAATCACCGCTAATACAACATCAGGATCAACTGCGACTACCACATCAGGAACTACCGCTAATATAACATTAGGAACGACGGCAACTACCACGTCAGGAACAACGGCTACAACCACATCCGGAACTACCGCTAATATAACATCAGGAACAACTGCGACAACCACATCAGGAACAACGGCTACAACCATATCAGGAACTACCGCTTATATAACATCAGGAACAACTGCGACAACCACATCAGGAACTACCGCTAATATAACATCAGGAACGATGGCAACTACCACGTCAGGAACAACGGCTACAACCACATCGGGAACTACCGCTAATATAACATCAGAGACAACTCCAATTACCACATCAGGAACAACGGCTACAGCCACATCAGGAACTACCGCTAATATAACATCAGGAACAACTGCATCTACTACATCAGGAACAACGGCTACAACCACATCAGGAACTACCGCTAATATAACATCAGGAACAACTGCAACTACCACATCAGGAACAACGGCTACAACCACATCAGGAATCACCGCTAATACAACATCAGAATCAACTGCGACTACCACATCAGGAACTACCGCTAATATAACATTAGGAACGACGGCAACTACCACGTCAGGAACAACGGCTACAACCACATCCGGAACTACCGCTAATATAACATCAGGAACAGCTGCAACTACCACATCAGGAACAACGGCTACAATCACATCAAGAACTACCGCTAATATAACATCCGGAACAACTGCGACAACCACATCAGGAACAACGGCTACAACCATATCAGGAACTACCGCTTATATAACATCAGGAACAACTGCGACAACCACATCAGGAACTACCACTAATATAACATCAGGAACGACGGCAACTACCACGTCAGGAACAACGGCTACAACCACATCGGGAACTACCGCTAATATAACATCAGGAACAACTGCGACAACCACATCAGGAACAACGGCTACAGAGACAACTCCAATTACCACATCAGGAACAACGGCTACAACCACATCAGGAACTACCGCTAATATAACATCAGGAACAACTGCGACAACTATATCAGGAACTACCGCTAATATAACATCAGGAAAAACTGCAACGACCACATCAGGAACAACGGCTACAACCACATCAGGAACTACTGCTAATATAACATCAGGAACAACTGCGACAACCACATCAGGAACTTCCGCTAATATAACATCAGGAACAACGGCAACTACCACATCAGGAACAACGGCTACAACCACATCCGGAACTACCGCTAATATAACATCAGGAACAACTGCGACAACCACATCAGGAACAACGGCTACAACCATATCAGGAACTACCGCTTATATAACATCAGGAACAACTGCGACAACCACATCAGGAACTACCGCTAATATAACATCAGGAACGACGGCAACTACCACGTCAGGAACAACGGCTACAACCACATCGGGAACTACCGCTAATATAACATCGGGAACAACTGCGACAACCACATCAGGAACAACGGCTACAACCACATCAGGAACTACCGCTAATATAACATCAGAGACAACTCCAATTACCACATCAGGAACAACGGCTACAACCACATCAGGAACTACCGCTAATATAACATCAGGAACAACTGCGACAACTATATCAGGAACTACCGCTAATATAACATCAGGAACAACTGCGACAACCACATCAGGAACAACGGCTACAACCACATCAGGAACTACCGCTAATATAACATCAGAGACATCTCCAATTACCACATCAGAAACAACGGCTACAACCACATCAGGAACTACCGCTTATATAACATCAGGAACAACTGCGACAACCACATCAGGAACTACCGCTAATATAACATCAGGAACAACGGCAACGACCACATCAGGAACAACGGCTACAGAGACAACTCCAATTACCACATCAGGAACAACGGCTACAACCACATTAGGAACTACCGCTAATATAACATCAGGAACAACTGCGACAGCCACATCTGGAACAACCGCTAATATAACATCAGGAACAACTGCAACTACCACATCAGGAACAACGGCTACAACCACATCAGGAACTACCGCTAATATAACATCAGGAACAACTGCAACTACCACATCAGGAACAACGGCTACAACCACATCAGGAACTACCGCTAATATAACATCAGGAACAACTGCAACTACCACATCAGGAACAACGGCTACAACCACATCGGGAACTACCGCTAATATAACATCAGGAACAACTGCAACTACCACACCAGGAACAACGGCTACAATCACATCAGGAACTACCGCTAATATAACATCAGGAACAACTGCAACTACCACATCAGGAACAACGGCTACAACCACATCAGGAACTACCGCTAATATAACATCAGGAACAACTGCAGCTACCACATCAGGAACAACGGCTACAACCACATCAGAAACTACCGCTAATATAACATCAGGAACAACTGCAACTACCACATCAAGAACAACGGCTACAACCACATCGGGAACTACCGCTAATATAACATCAGGAACAACTGCAACTACCACATCAGGAACAACGGCTACAATCACATCAGGAACTACCGCTAATATAACATCAGGAACAACTGCAACTACCACATCAGGAACAACGGCTACAACCACATCAGGAACTACCGCTAATATAACATCAGGAACAACTGCAACTACCACATCAGGAACAACGGCTACAACCACATCAGGAACTACCGCTAATATAACATCAGGAACAACTGCGACAACCACATCAGGAACTACCGCTAATATAACATCAGGAACGACGGCAACTACCACGTCAGGAACAACGGCTACAACCACATCGGGACCTACCGCTAATATAACATCAGAAACAACTGCGACAACCACATCAGGAACAACGGCTACAACCACATCAGGAACTACCGCTAATATAACATCAGAGACAACTCCAATTACCACATCAGGAACAACGGCTACAACCACATCAGGAACTACCGCTAATATAACATCACGAACAACTGCAACTACCACATCAGGAACAACGGCTACAACCACATCAGGAACCACCGCTTATATAACATCAGGAACAACTGCGACAACCACATCGGGAACTACCGCTAATATAACATCAGGAACAACTGCAACTACCACATCAGGAACAACGGCTACAATCACATCAGGAACTACCGCTAATATAACATCAGGAACAACTGCAACTACCACATCAAGAACAACGGCTACAACCACATCAGGAACTACCGCTAATATAACATCAGGAACAACTGCAACTACCACATCAGGAACAACGGCTACAACCACATCGGGAACTACCGCTAATATGACATCAAGAACAACTGCAACTACCACATCAGGAACAACGGCTACAACCACATCAGGAACTACCGCTAATATAACATCAGGAACAACTGAAACTACCACATCAGGAACAACGGCTACAACCACATCAGGAACTACCGCTAATATAACATCAGGAACAACTGCGACAACCACATCAGTAACAACCGCTAATATAACATCAGGAACAACTGCAACTACCACATCAGGAACAACGGCTACAACCACATCAGGAACTACCGCTAATATAACATCAGGAACAACTGAAACTACCACATCAGGAACAACGGCTACAACCACATCAGGAACAACTGCAACTACCACATCAGGAACAACGGCTACAACCACATCGGGAACTACCGCTAATATAACATCAGGAACAACTGCAACTACCACATCAGGAACAACGGCTACAATCACATCAGGAACTACCGCTAATATAACATCAGGAACAACTGCAACTACCACATCAAGAACAACGGCTACAACCACATCAGGAACTACCGCTAATATAACATCAGGAACAACTGCAACTACCACATCAGGAACAACGGCTACAACCACATCAGGATCTACCGCTAATATAACATCAGGAACAACTGCAACTACCACATCAGGAACAATGGCTACAACCACATCAGTAACTACCGCTAATATAACATCAGGAACAACTGCAACTACCACATCAGGAACAACGGCTACAATCACATCAGGAACTACCGCTAATATAACATCAGGAACAACTGCAACTACCACATCAAGAACAACGGCTACAACCACATCAGGAACTACCGCTAATATAACATCAGGAACAACTGCAACTACCACATCAGGAACAACGGCTACAACCACATCAGGAACTACCACTAATATAACATCAGGCACAACTGCAACTACCACATCAGGAACAACGGCTACAACCACATCAGGAACTACCGCTAATATAACATCAGGAACAACTGCGACAACCACATCAGGAACAACGGCTACAACCATATCAGGAACTACCGCTTATATAACATCAGGAACAACTGCGACAACCACATCAGGAACTACCGCTAATATAACATCAGGAACGACGGCAACTACCACGTCAGGAACAACGGCTATAACCACATCGGGAACTACCGCTAATATAACATCAGGAACAACTGCGACAACCACATCAGGAACAACGGCTACAACCACATCAGGAACTACCGCTAATATAACATCAGGAACAACGGCATCTACCACATCAGGAACAACGGCTACAACCACATCAGGAACTACTGCTTATATAACATCAGGAACAACTGCGACAACTACATCAGGAACTACCGCTAATATAACATCAGGAACAACGGCAACGACCACATCAGGAAAAACGGCTACAACCACATCAGGAACTACTGCTAATATAACATCAGGAACAACTGCGACAACCACATCAGGAACAACGGCTACAACCACATCAGGAACTACCGCTAATATAACATCAGGAACAACTGCAACTACCACATCAGGAACAACGGCTACAACCACATCAGGAATCACCGCTAATACAACATCAGGATCAACTGCGACTACCACATCAGGAACTACCGCTAACATAACATCAGGAACGACGGCAACTACCACGTCAGGAACAACGGCTACAACCACATCCGGAACTACCGCTAATATAACAGCAGGAACAACTGCGAAAACCACATCAGGAACAACGGCTACAACCATATCAGGAACTACCGCTTATATAACATCAGGAACAACTGCGACAACCACATCAGGAACTACTGCTAATATAACATCAAGAACGACGGCAACTACCACGTCAGGAACAACGGCTACAACCACATCGGGAACTACCGCTAATATAACATCAGGAACAACTGCGACAACCACATCAGGAACAACGGCTACAACCACATCAGGAACTACCGCTAATATAACATCAGAGACAACTCCAATTACCACATCAGGAACAACGGCTACAACCACATCAGGAACTACCGCTAATATAACATCAGGAACAACTGCGCCAACCACATCAGGAACAACGGCTACAACCACATCAGGAACTACCGCTAATATAACATCAGAGACAACTCCAATTACCACATCAGGAACAACGGCTACAACCACATCAGGAACTACCGCTAATATAACATCAGGAACAACTGCGACAACTACATCAGGAACTACCGCTAATATAACATCAGGAACAACGGCAACGACCACATCAGGAACAACTGCTACAACCACATCAGGAACTACTGCTAATATAACATCAGGAACAACTGCGACAACCACATCAGGAACAACGGCTACAACCGCATCAGGAACTTCCGCTAATATAACATCAGGAACAACGGCAACTACCACATCAGGAACAACGGCTACTACAACATCGGGAACTATAGCTAATATAACATCAGGAACAACTGCGATAACCACATCAGGAACAACGGCTACTACAACATCGGGAACTATAGCTAATATAACATCAGGAATAACTGCGACAACCACATCAGGAACTACCGCTAATATAACATCAGGAACAACGGCAACTACGACATCAGGAACAACGGCTACTACAACATCGGGAACTATAGCTAATATAACATCAGGAACAACTGCGACAACCACGTCAGAAACTACCGCTAATATAACATCAGGAACAACTGCGACAACCACATCAGGCACTACCGCTAATATAACATCAGGATCAACTGCGACTACCACATCAGGAGCAACGGCTACTACCATATCAGAAACAACTGCGACTACCACCACTTCAGGAACCACAGCCAATACTACGTCAGGTATAGTAGTTGTATAAACTTCTGCTTTTTAAATGTGCATTTAGACTGTGGTAGTGTCATCGTAGTTGCGTTGCGTGTAATGAATTTTTTTCCATAGATAACAATTAATAATTTTAACAATATTGTTTTGTACAAATTTTTTAATATCATTTATTTTCTAAGTGCTTTAAACAAATATTCGTGGTAATAGACCCTCCTGCTAAATTTTGGAATATGTTAAAAGTTTCACCTTACATATTTCTTTGGTATTAACCGAGTAAGTTCGGTTCTTTCCTAATATTAGCCTAAGTTCAAAAATAAAAATAATTTTAATATTGAGGTTGATGGGGTAGCAAAGAAATACAAAATTTAACTTGGGGAAAAAAGGAGAAAAAAGGCGGCAATATTGTGTCTGCATATATAGACAGTCGATAGTGTGGTGGACTTAAGCAATAAATTAACAAGGTATTATAAGTGACATTTAGTTATATTCCTATATATCCGCTAATCAATCATTCAGGTTTATTATAATTGCGAAGAAATTAAGGCTCTTTTTCTAAGTGACGAAAAGAGCTTACATTTAGCATTATTTCGTCGCTTGCATGGACAAATTATATCAAATAATTTACATTTTTAACTCCATATTTTGCTATATATATTGCTTTAGAAAAGTTATAGTACCGTGTTTAATTATCCATAGACTTGGTTTTACTGATAAAAATTAATAAATTGAGTTTTATTTTTTTATGACTTTTTATTGACAAAGTTGTTGACTGACTTGTGTTTAACAAAAAAATAACTTTTTAACGTCAATGTTACAATGGATAACTTGATCTTGAACATACCGTATCAGCTGTTGTTCTAGTCAAAAACACTCCCACATGCACAGAGATAGGTATATATTTTCGGACGCCCATGAAAGAAGTGGCATGAACACACCAACTTTAAGCATGGGAGTTATTTCGTGGAACAACAGACAGTCAATGTTTGCAATAAAATTAAATGAATTGGGTATTAAGTAAGCGCTTTTTGTGACTTATAAAAAGGGCCCTAATTTCTTGGCGATTATAATAAACCAGACTGATTGATTAACGAATTAGAAATATAAATATTACTTATAATACCTGGTTTATGCTTTACATGCGATCAATGTAATTTAATTTAAAGGACATAAACATTAATATTTTTTCAATAATATATATATATATCTATTTTTCTGTACCCAATGGCTGTAAAAATGTGTCAAATGTCATTTTAGGAGTTTTTGATAAAAGATTCAAACTCCTCGTAATCGAAAACCTGTAAATTAATATCAAACACCATCAATTTGACTCTACACAAAAAACAGAAAAATGAAATTTAGTCATTGGCCGCTATTTTGGGTTTTGTGCTGAATATCTCAATACGCTCAACATTTTCCAGATGTCATCCGGTGGAATCATAATTTGGGGAGTCTCAGCTTTCATATGACACCATAAGAGACCAAAAATGCAATTTTTACAATTTTTGTCTTTCTGTATCTCTGTTTGTTCCAGCATCACGCAAAGACCGCCCAGCCGATTTTAATGGGTTTGTCACTATTCCATTCCTTGTGTTCTTGGGCAACATATAGGCGTTTATTTTATCAAAATCGGTTTCCGGAAACAAAACTTATGGCATTTCAAGGAATAAAAACGGGAAAAATGGGTAAAACTGCAGGCAAAACGGCGCGAAGGTGTCTAGTGGGTAATAAAAGTAATACGAGCGCCTTATTGATACCTAACAATTTTTGCTATCTTTATACGCAGTGAAAAGAGAGAAGTTTAAGGATAAAAAGTTAACTCTAATTAATTAATTATAGCTGTACCTATGTAATTCATGCAGTATGTGTTGCATTCGAGAGGGAAAATGTTCTTTTAAAAAGTTACTTTTAAAGGGTTTTATAAACAATTTTAGAAAATTACTAGTTTAACGTAAAACAGGGGAGAGGGGTACTATAGCGCCACTGTGTAGGTAGGTACCATTATTAATTAATAACTTCGGTTGGTCAGGAGACGGAAGCATAAGTAAATATACATTGTTCATTTATTGAAAATATCGACTATCTGCAATTCCTGGAAATAACTCCCAAGCCTAAAGTTGGAGTGTTCATGCCATCTCTTTCATACGCGCCCGACAATATCTACTGATCTCCGTGTGAGGGTAAGGCTTTTTGACCACAACCACGGCTGATAATACGGTACTATAACTTTTGTCAGGCCGGAAGTTCGGCGAACCATACTGCGTCTAGACTGTAGGCGGTGGGATGTAGCGACCCCCCCGCCCACTATTCGAGTCTAGTGCTCGATCGTGCAATCAGCTGGGCTAATCTCGAGGGACCCAATCGTCGAATTTCTTACGCCATTGGGTCGTCACTCGTTATTAGGGATCGTGGGCTCGCTGATTGTGCATCATCATGTTCACGTTAATAAAATTCTCGCACAGGCATTCCCTACTCTTTCTAGGGCACAAAAAACCATTAAATCCAAGCACACCAAAGTCTTTCGGTGATCGGTAAGTTGTGACGGGAGCCAGTGTATACAAACCTGCACGAAAGCGGCGGAAGCGTGATCGCCGTTTTGCTCAAGGATTGGCTGTAGAGCAACTCGTGTGCTGCATCCGTGACTGAGCAGCCTTATTTAGGACCCACACTCACAACTGCCCGACTGGACAACCGCATCCAGTGGGTACACCACATGCGGTCAAAGCAAAAGAAAAAGAAATCCAATGAACTTTGCCACATGGAATATCCGTACACTTATAGATACAGACACACCACAAAGAACAACGGCAATAGTGGCACGTGAACTCAGGAGATATAACATCGATATCGCTGCTCTCAGTGAAACTAGAAGAGCAGGGGAAGGTCAACTTAAAAACACGGAGGAGGCTACACAATTTTCCTGGAAAGGAAAAGAAGAAGATAAACCACATGTTTGGCTATAAAAAATGAGATTGTGGACCACCTAACCGAATTTCTATCCGGAATAAGCGAAAGATTGATGACATTGCGCCTAAACCTTAGCAACAACCAACATGGTACTATAATCAGCTTCTACGCTCCAACTCTTGCAGCTGATGAAAACCAAAAAGATGAATTTTATTCTTAACTTAGTGAAGCCATAACATGTGTACCTAAATCTGATAAACTTATCATCCTAGGTGATTTCAATGCTCGAGTTGGTACGAATTAAAACCTATAGAAGGGCGTCATTGGCAAGCAAGGTGTTAGAAACATGAAGTCAAACGGACTGCGCCTATTAACCTTATGTTCGAAATATAACATCATAATATCAAATACAATTTTCCGACAAAAAGACAAATTCAAGACCTCCTGGCAACACCCGAGGTCAAAACACTGGCATCTGATTGATTACATGATTGTACGTTTCAGAGATCAAAAAGACGTAAACATTAAAAGAGCAATAACGGGTTCAGACGACTGATGGACAGACCATCGCCTGATACGAGCCAAAATGAACTTGCACATTTCACCAAGAAGTAGCCGTCAAAAAAAGCAAATGAAAAGAAGATTCAATGTAGAACGCCTTAAAGATGATCAAACCAGAACAAAATTCCAAGTCTTTCTGAATCAAAAGCTGGGTCCTTTAGAATACCCAGAGAATATTGACGATCACTGGAGAATGTTGAAGACAACAATAACATCTGCTTCCGAAGAAACGGTTGGATACACACAAAGAAAACATCAAGACTGATTTGATAAGCACGACAAAGAAATTCAAGACCTCATGGAGAGGAAGATAAAAGCCCATAATACTTGGAAAAACCACCCTAACTCTAACGAAAGTACAAAGGCAAACACGTAGATTAAAAAACCAATGGGGGATAACAAAATCACATGAAATGCAACATCTAGCTGAGTCCAACAACACCAGAGCCTTCTTTCAAGCTATATATGGTCCCCCTACACAAGGTATCAATCCCCTACGATTCAAAGGTGGAACAAGGCTGCTTAAAGACAGATCTTCTATCAACTAACGATGGAAAGAACACTTCCAAGAACTATTCAACAGAGAGTCTCAGGTCGATAACGAAATCCTTGACAAAATTTCGGAGGAAACTGCACAACAACACCTAAATGAGATTCTCAGATTAGAGAAGGTCGAAAAAGCAATCACAAAGCTACAGAATAACAAGTCAGCAGGCACAGATGGTCTCGCTGCTGAACTCCATAAACAAGGGGGTCCCGCTCTTAATTACCAAATGCACACTCTAATAAGTAAAATATTGACCACTGAGACCATTCCTGCCGACCTCAAAGACGCCTCTATAGTTACCATTTTCAAAAAAGGTGACAAGGCCCAATGTGGAAACTACAGAGGTATATCTCTACTTTCTGTTGTTGGAAAGATACTTGCACGGATACTATCAAACCGATTAATTCAGATAGCTGAACAAAATCTGCCAAAGACACAGTATGGATTTGGAAAAATATATTTAAATTCTTAGACTACTACACGACAATATAAATGCAACAGTCCTGCAACGATGGACCAGGAGAGTCATTCCAGATTACGACAGGCGTTAAACTAGGGTGTATTGCGCCCACCCTATTCTCTATATTCTTAGGTGCTATGCTTCACCTTATTGAAGAACATCTACCGCCGGGAGTGGAAATTCTATATAGATTTTACGGTGGCCTACTTAACAGCAGAAGGTCTACAGCTGGTAATCAACGCATTTAACCAAGCCTAAAAAAGCATTGGTCTAGAGGTCAATCTTGCCAAAACGCAAATTCTTCACCAACCAGAACCAGGTACGAATCCCCTAGCTCCAAACATTTCCGTAAATGGCCATCCTCTGCAGAACGTGGAACATTACCCATACCTTGGGAGCCACCTACCATCAAATGCAATTATTGACGAAGAAATACAGCATAACCTAAAATGTGCGAGCTCAGCGTTCGAACGGCTTTCGGATAGAGTCTTCAACAATCACGACGTTAATGCAGAGACCAAGCTTCGTGTCTACAACACAGTTATAATACTAACTCTAAAATACGGATGCCAGGATTGTAGAAGGGTGTGCGGCTCGAGAATTGGCTTACATAGCTATCAAAAAACGCACAACAGATAGTGACGATACAGAATAGAGAAAGATCACACTCGGTATCGAGTGATTGCCTATGATGACTATAACTTTTCTAAAGGTTATTACTAAAGCAATATATAAGATTAAAAAGGTAAATTATTTGATATAATTTGTCCATGCAAGCAAAGTAATGCTGAAAGTAAGCGCTTTTTGTCACTTAGAAAAAAAGACCCTAATTTCTTCTCAATTATAATACATCAGAATAATAAAATACAAAATTGCCACATTTTCTTCCCCAATCTTTGGTATCCAATTAACCCTAATTTTAAAACTAAATCATTTTTAAACTTATACTAAGAAAAAACGGAACTTACTGGATTAATACAAAGGAAACATGTAAGGTGAAGCTTTTACCATATTCAAAAATTTTGCAGGAGGTTCTGTTATCACAAATATTTGTTTAAAACATTAAACAAGATAAATTATATTAAAAAGTATGTATCAAAAAATATGGTTAACTATTTATCTGTAAAATATGCTGTTCTGCATTATCTAAAGAAAAAAATTGACTACAGCTACAATGCAACGACGACGACACAACCACAGTCTAACTGCACCCTTATATATTGTAAATATATATTCACAGGAATGACCAGTCAAAATTATATATTTTTAAATATTTTTCTATTTTACTTACATAGCCAATCAGGTAACATTGTCAGCAAACCAAAACTTTGCCAGTCAAATTTTTTCTTTCAAAAAATAAAAAAATAAATTTGAATGGAATCTATATATGGAAATAAAGTTGATGGCTGTAATATTTTTGTTTATTTCTTAATCCTAAAACTTCTTTGTAATAAGTAAATTTTATTAACAGAAACATCTGCTACAACCACATCAGGAACTACCGCTAATATAACATCAGAAACAACTCCAATTACCACATCAGGAACAACGGCTACAACCACATCAGGAACTACCGCTAATATAACATCAGGATCAACTGCGACTACCACATCAGGAACTACCAATACAACCACATCAAGAACTACCGCTAATATAACATCAGGAACAACTGCAACTACCACATCAGGAACAACGGCTACAACCACATCAGGAACTACCGCTAATATAACATCAGGAACAACTGCGACAACCACATCAGGAACTACCGCTACAACAACATCAGGAACAACTGCAACTACCACATCAGGAACTACCGCTAATATAACATCAGGAACAACTGGATCTACTACATCAGGAACAACGGCTACAACCACATCAGGAACTACCGCTAATATAACATCAGGAACAACTGCAACTACCACATCAGGAACAACGGCTACAACAACATCAGGAACTACCGGCAATATAACATCAGGAACAACGGCTACAGCCACATCAGGAACTACCGCCAATATAACATCAGGAACAACTGCAACTACCACATCAAGAACAACGGCTACAACCATATCAGGAACTACCGCTAATATAACATCAGAGATAACTCCAATTACCACATCAGGAACAACGGCTACAACCACATCGGGAACTACCGCCAATATAACATCAGTAACAGCTGCGACAACCACATCAGGAACAACGGCTACAACCATATCAGGAACTACCGCTAATATAACATCAGGAACGACGGCAACTACCACGTCAGGAACAACGGCTACAACCACATCGGGAACTACCGCTAATATAACATCAGGAACAACTGCGACAACCACATCAGGAACAACGGCTACAACCACAACAGGAACTACCGCCAATATAACATCAGGAACAACTGCAACTACCACATCAAGAACAACGGCTTCAACCATATCAGGAACTACCGCTAATATAACATCAGAGATAACTCCAATTACCACATCAGGAACAACGGCTACAACCACATCGGGAACTACCGCCAATATAACATCAGTAACAGCTGCGACAACCACATCAGGAACAACTGCGACAACCACATCAGGAACAACTGCGACAACCACATCAGGAACTACCGCTAATATAACATCAGGAACGACGGCAACTACCACGTCAGGAACAACGGCTACAACCACATCAGGAACTACTGCTTATATAACATCAGGAACAACTGCGACAACTACATCAGGAACTACCGCTAATATAACATCAGGAACAACGGCAACGACCACATCAGGAACAACGGCTACAACCACATCAGGAACTACTGCTAATATAACATCAGGAACAACTGCGACAACCACATCAGGAACAACGGCTACAACCACATCAGGAACTACCGCTAATATAACATCAGGAACGACGGCAACTACCACGTCAGGAACAACGGCTACAACCACATCCGGAACTACCGCTAATATAACATCAGGGGAACAACTGCAACTACCACATCAAGAACAACGGCTACAACCATATCAGGAACTACCGCTAATATAACATCAGAGATAACTCCAATTACCACATCAGGAACAACGGCTACAACCACATCCGGAACTACCGCCAATATAACATCAGTAACAGCTGCGACAACCACATCAGGAACAACGGCTACAACCATATCAGGAACTACCGCTAATATAACATCAGGAACGACGGCAACTACCACGTCAGGAACAACGGCTACAACCACATCGGGAACTACCGCTAATATAACATCAGGAACAACTGCGACAACCACATCAGGAACAACGGCTACAACCACAACAGGAACTACCGCCAATATAACATCAGGAACAACTGCAATTACCACATCAAGAACAACGGCTACAACCATATCAGGAACTACCGCTAATATAACATCAGGAACGACGGCAACTACCACGTCAGGAACAACGGCTACAACCACATCGGGAACTACCGCTAATATAACATCAGGAACAACTGCGACAACCACATCAAGTACAACGGCTACAACCACAACGGGAACTACCGCCAATATAACATCAGGAACAACTGCAACTACCACATCAAGAACAACGGCTACAACCATATCAGGAACTACCGCTAATATAACATCAGAGATAACTCCAATTACCACATCAGGAACAACGGCTACAACCACATCGGGAACTACCGCCAATATAACATCAGTAACAGCTGCGACAACCACATCAGGAACAACTGCGACAACCACATCAGGAACTACCGCTAATATAACATCAGGAACGACGGCAACTACCACGTCAGGAACAACGGCTACAACCACATCAGGAACTACTGCTTATATAACATCAGGAACAACTGCGACAACTACATCAGGAACTACCGCTAATATAACATCAGGAACGACGGCAACTACCACGTCAGGAACAACGGCTACAACCACATCAGGAACTACCGCTAATATAACATCAGGAACGACGGCAACTACCACGTCAGGAACAACTGCGACAACCACATCAGGAACAACGGCTACAACCACATCAGGAACTACCGCTAATATAACATCAGGAACAACTGCGACAACCACATCAGGAACAACGGCTACAACCACATCAGGAACTACCGCTAATATAACATCAGAGACAACTCCAATTACCACATCAGGAACAACGGCTACAACCACATCAGGAACTACCGCTAATATAACATCAGGAACAACTGCAACTACCACATCAGGAACAACGGCTACAACCACATCAGGAACTACCGCTAATATAACATCAGGAACAACTGCAACTACCACATCAAGAACAACGGCTACAACCACATCAGGAACTACCGCTAATATAACATCAAGAACAACTGCAACTACCACATCAGGAACAACGGCTACAACCACATCAGGAAATACCGCTAATATAACATCAGGAACAACTGCAACTACCACATCAAGAACAACGGCTACAACCATATCAGGAACTACCGCTAATATAACATCAGGAACAACTGCAACTACCACATCAGGAACAACGGCTACAACCACATCAGGAACTACCGCTAATATAACATCAGGAACAACTGCGACAACCACATCAGGAACAACGGCTACAACCATATCAGGAACTACCGCTTATATAACATCAGGAACAACTGCGACAACCACATCAGGAACTACCGCTAATATAAGATCAGGAACGACGGCAACTACCACGTCAGGAACAACGGCTACAACCACATCAGGAACTACCGCTAATATAACATCAGGAACAACTGCGACAACCACATCAGGAACAACGGCTACAACCACATCGGGAACCAATGCTAATATAACATCAGAAACAACTGCGACAACCACATCAGGAACAACGGCTACAACCACATCAGGAACTACCTCTAATATAACATCAGGAACAACTGCAACTACCACATCAGGAACAACGGCTACAACCACATCGGGAACTACCGCTAATATAACATCAGGAACAACTGCAACTACCACATCAGGAACAACGGCTACAACCACATCAGGAACTACCGCTAATATAACATCAGGAACAACTGCAACTACCACATCAGGAACAACGGCTACAACCACATCAGGAACTACCGCTAATATAACATCAGGAACAACTGCGACAACCACATCAGGAACAACGGCTACAACCATATCAGGAACTACCGCTTATATAACATCAGGAACAACTGCGACAACCACATCAGGAACTACCGCTAATATAACATCAGGAACGACGGCAACTACCACGTCAGGAACAACGGCTACAACCACATCAGGAACTACCGCTAATATAACATCAGGAACAACTGCGACAACCACATCAGGAACAACGGCTACAACCACATCGGGAACCAATGCTAATATAACATCAGAAACAACTGCGACAACCACATCAGGAACAACGGCTACAACCACATCAGGAACTACCGCTAATATAACATCAGAAACAACTGCAACTACCACATCAGGAACAACGGCTACAACCACATCGGGAACTACCGCTAATATAACATCAGGAACAACTGCAACTACCACATCAGGAACAACGGCTACAACCACATCAGGAACTACCGCTAATATAACATCAGGAACAACTGCAACTACCACATCAGGAACAACGGCTACAACCACATCAGGAACTATCGCTAATAAAACATCAGGAACAACTGCGACAACCACATCAGGAACAACCGCTAATATAACATCAGGAACAACTGCAACTACCACATCAGGAACAACAGCTACAACCACATCAGGAACTACCGCTAATATAACATCAGGAACAACTGCAACTACCACATCAGGAACAACGGCTACAACCACATCAGGAAATACCGCTAATATAACATCAGGAACAACTGCAACTACCACATCAGGAACAACGGCTACAACCACATCGGAAACTACCGCTAATATAACATCAGGAACAACTGCAACTACCACATCAAGAACAACGGCTACAACCACATCAGGAACTACCGCTAATGTAACATCAGGAACAACTGCAACTACCACATCAGGAACAACGGCTACAACCACATCAGGAACTACCGCTAATATAACATCAGGAACAACTGCAACTACCACATCAGGAACAACGGCTACAACCACATCGGAAACTACCGCTAATATAACATCAGGAACAACTGCAACTACCACATCAGGAACAACGGCTACAACCACATCAGGAACTACCGCTAATATAACATCAAGAACAGCTGCGACAACCACATCAGGAACAACGGCTACAACCATATCAGGAACTACCGCTTATATAACATCAGGAACAACTGCGACAACCACATCAGGAACTACCGCTAATATAACATCAGGAACGACGGCAACTACCACGTCAGGAACAACGGCTACAACCACATCGGGAACTACCGCTAATATAACATCAGGAACAACTGCGACAACCACATCAGGAACAACGGCTACAACCACAACAGGAACTACCGCCAATATAACATCAGGAACAACTGCAACTACCACATCAAGAACAACGGCTACAACCATATCAGGAACTACCGCTAATATAACGTCAGGAACGACGGTAACTACCACGTCAGGAACAACGGCTACAACCACATCGGGAACTACCGCTAATATAACATCCGGAACAACTGCGACAAGCACATCAGGAACAACGGCTACAACCACAACGGGAACTACCGCCAATATAACATCAGGAACAACTGCAACTACCACATCAAGAACAACGGCTACAACCATATCAGGAACTACCGCTAATATAACATCAGAGATAACTCCAATTACCACATCAGGAACAACGGCTACAACCACATCGGGAACTACCGCCAATATAACATCAGTAACAGCTGCGACAACCACATCAGGAACAACTGCGACAACCACATCAGGAACTACCGCTAATATAACATCAGGAACGACGGCAACTACCACGTCAGGAACAACGGCTACAACCACATCAGGAACTACTGCTTATATAACATCAGGAACAACTGCGACAACTACATCAGGAACTACCGCTAATATAACGTCAGGAACGACGGCAACTACCACGTCAGGAACAACGGCTACAACCACATCAGGAACTACCGCTAATATAACATCAGGAACGACGGCAACTACCACGTCAGGAACAACTGCGACAACCACATCAGGAACAACGGCTACAACCACATCAGGAACTACCGCTAATATAACATCAGGAACAACTGCGACAACCACATCAGGAACAACGGCTACAACCACATCAGGAACTACCGCTAATATAACATCAGAGACAACTCCAATTACCACATCAGGAACAACGGCTACAACCACATCAGGAACTACCGCTAATATAACATCAGGAACAACTGCAACTACCACATCAGGAACAACGGCTACAACCACATCAGGAACTACCGCTAATATAACATCAGGAACAACTGCAACTACCACATCAAGAACAACGGCTACAACCACATCAGGAACTACCGCTAATATAACATCAAGAACAACTGCAACTACCACATCAGGAACAACGGCTACAACCACATCAGGAACTACCGCTAATATAACATCAGGAACAACTGCAACTACCACATCAAGAACAACGGCTACAACCATATCAGGAACTACCGCTAATATAACATCAGGAACAACTGCAACTACCACATCAGGAACAACGGCTACAACCACATCAGGAACTACCGCTAATATAACATCAGGAACAACTGCGACAACCACATCAGGAACAACGGCTACAACCATATCAGGAACTACCGCTTATATAACATCAGGAACAACTGCGACAACCACATCAGGAACTACCGCTAATATAACATCAGGAACGACGGCAACTACCACGTCAGGAACAACGGCTACAACCACATCAGGAACTACCGCTAATATAACGTCAGGAACAACTGCGACAACCACATCAGGAACAACGGCTACAACCACATCGGGAACTACCGCTAATATAACATCAGAAACAACTGCGACAACCACATCAGGAACAACGGCTACAACCACATCAGGAACTATCTCTAATATAACATCAGGAACAACTGCAACTACCACATCAGGAACAACGGCTACAACCACATCAGGAACTACCGCTAATATAACATCAGAAACAACTGCAACTACCACATCAGGAACAACGGCTACAACCACATCAGGAACTACCGCTAATATAACATCAGGAACAACTGCAACTACCACATCAGGAACAACGGCTACAACCACATCAGGAACTATCGCTAATAAAACATCAGGAACAACTGCGACAACCACATCAGGAACAACCGCTAATATAACATCAGGAACAACTGCAACTACCACATCAGGAACAACTGCTACAACCACATCAGGAACTACCGCTAATATAACATCAGGAACAACTGCAACTACCACATCAGGAACAACGGCTACAACCACATCAGGAAATACCGCTAATATAACATCAGGAACAACTACAACTACCACATCAGGAACAACGGCTACAACCACATCAGGAACTACCGCTAATATAACATCAGGAACAACTGCAACTACCACATCAGGAACAACGGCTACAACCACATCAGGAATCACCGCTAATACAACATCAGGATCAACTGCGACTACCACATCAGGAACTACCGCTAATATAACATTAGGAACGACGGCAACTACCACGTCAGGAACAACGGCTACAACCACATCCGGAACTACCGCTAATATAACATCAGGAACAACTGCGACAACCACATCAGGAACAACGGCTACAACCATATCAGGAACTACCGCTTATATAACATCAGGAACAACTGCGACAACCACATCAGGAACTACCGCTAATATAACATCAGGAACGACGGCAACTACCACGTCAGGAACAACGGCTACAACCACATCGGGAACTACCGCTAATATAACATCAGAGACAACTCCAATTACCACATCAGGAACAACGGCTACAGCCACATCAGGAACTACCGCTAATATAACATCAGGAACAACTGCATCTACTACATTAGGAACAACGGCTACAACCACATCAGGAACTACCGCTAATATAACATCAGGAACAACTGCAACTACCACATCAGGAACAACGGCTACAACCATATCAGGAACCACCGCTAATACAACATCAGAATCAACTGCGACTACCACATCAGGAACTACCGCTAATATAACATTAGGAACGACGGCAACTACCACGTCAGGAACAACGGCTACAACCACATCCGGAACTACCGCTAATATAACATCAGGAACAGCTGCAACTACCACATCAAGAACAACGGCTACAACCATATCAGGAACTACCGCTAATATAACATCAGAGATAACTCCAATTACCACATCAGGAACAACGGCTACAACCACATCGGGAGCTACCGCCAATATAACATCAGTAACAGCTGCGACAACCACATCAGGAACAACTGCGACAACCACATCAGGAACTACCGCTAATATAACATCAGGAACGACGGCAACTACCACGTCAGGAACAACGGCTACAACCACATCAGGAACTACTGCTTATATAACATCAGGAACAACTGCGACAACTACATCAGGAACTACCGCTAATATAACATCAGGAACGACGGCAACTACCACGTCAGGAACAACGGCTACAACCACATCAGGAACTACCGCTAATATAACATCAGGAACGACGGCAACTACCACGTCAGGAACAACTGCGACAACCACATCAGGAACAACGGCTACAACCACATCAGGAACTACCGCTAATATAACATCAGGAACAACTGCGACAACCACATCAGGAACAACGGCTACAACCACATCAGGAACTACCGCTAATATAACATCAGAGACAACTCCAATTACCACATCAGGAACAACGGCTACAACCACATCAGGAACTACCGCTAATATAACATCAGGAACAACTGCAACTAATACATCAGGAACAACGGCTACAACCACATCAGGAACTACCGCTAATATAACATCAGGAACAACTGCAACTACCACATCAAGAACAACGGCTACAACCACATCAGGAACTACCGCTAATATAACATCAAGAACAACTGCAACTACCACATCAGGAACAACGGCTACAACCACATCAGGAACTACCGCTAATATAACATCAGGAACAACTGCAACTACCACATCAAGAACAACGGCTACAACCATATCAGGAACTACCGCTAATATAACATCAGGAACAACTGCAACTACCACATCAGGAACAACGGCTACAACCACATCAGGAACTACCGCTAATATAACATCAGGAACAACTGCGACAACCACATCAGGAACAACGGCTACAACCATATCAGGAACTACCGCTTATATAACATCAGGAACAACTGCGACAACCACATCAGGAACTACCGCTAATATAACATCAGGAACGACGGCAACTACCACGTCAGGAACAACGGCTACAACCACATCAGGAACTACCGCTAATATAACATCAGGAACAACTGCGACAACCACATCAGGAACAACGGCTACAACCACATCGGGAACCAATGCTAATATAACATCAGAAACAACTGCGACAACCACATCAGGAACAACGGCTACAACCACATCAGGAACTACCTCTAATATAACATCAGGAACAACTGCAACTACCACATCAGGAACAACGGCTACAACCACATCAGGAACTACCGCTAATATAACATCAGAAACAACTGCAACTACCACATCAGGAACAACGGCTACAACCACATAGGGAACTACCGCTAATATAACATCAGGAACAACTGCAACTACCACATCAGGAACAACGGCTACAACCACATCAGGAACTACCGCTAATATAACATCAGGAACAACTGCAACTACCACATCAGGAACAACGGCTACAACCACATCAGGAACTATCGCTAATAAAACATCAGGAACAACTGCGACAACCACATCAGGAACAACCGCTAATATAACATCAGGAACAACTGCAACTACCACATCAGGAACAACAGCTACAACCACATCAGGAACTACCGCTAATATAACATCAGGAACAACTGCAACTACCACATCAGGAACAACGGCTACAACCACATCAGGAAATACCGCTAATATAACATCAGGAACAACTGCAACTACCACATCAGGAACAACGGCTACAACCACATCGGAAACTACCGCTAATATAACATCAGGAACAACTGCAACTACCACATCAAGAACAACGGCTACAACCACATCAGGAACTACCGCTAATGTAACATCAGGAACAACTGCAACTACCACATCAGTTACAACGGCTACAACCACATCAGGAACTACCGCTAATATAACATCAGGAACAACTGCAACTACCACATCAGGAACAACGGCTACAACCACATCGGAAACTACCGCTAATATAACATCAGGAACAACTGCAACTACCACATCAGGAACAACGGCTACAACCACATCAGGAACTACCGCTAATATAACATCAAGAACAGCTGCGACAACCACATCAGGAACAACGGCTACAACCATATCAGGAACTACCGCTTATATAACATCAGGAACAACTGCGACAACCACATCAGGAACTACCGCTAATATAACATCAGGAACGACGGCAACTACCACGTCAGGAACAACGGCTACAACCACATCGGGAACTACCGCTAATATAACATCAGGAACAACTGCGACAACCACATCAGGAACAACGGCTACAACCACAACAGGAACTACCGCCAATATAACATCAGGAACAACTGCAACTACCACATCAAGAACAACGGCTACAACCATATCAGGAACTACCGCTAATATAACATCAGGAACGACGGCAACTACCACGTCAGGAACAACGGCTACAACCACATCGGGAACTACCGCTAATATAACATCAGGAACAACTGCGACAACCACATCAGGAACAACGGCTACAACCACAACGGGAACTACCGCCAATATAACATCAGGAACAACTGCAACTACCACATCAAGAACAACGTCTACAACCATATCAGGAACTACCGCTAATATAACATCAGAGATAACTCCAATTACCACATCAGGAACAACGGCTACAACCACATCGGGAACTACCGCCAATATAACATCAGTAACAGTTGCGACAACCACATCAGGAACAACTGCGACAACCACATCAGGAACTACCGCTAATATAACATCAGGAACGACGGCAACTACCACGTCAGGAACAACGGCTACAACCACATCAGGAACTACTGCTTATATAACATCAGGAACAACTGCGACAACTACATCAGGAACTACCGCTAATATAACATCAGGAACGACGGCAACTACCACGTCAGGAACAACGGCTACAACCACATCAGGAACTACCGCTAATATAACATCAGGAACGACGGCAACTACCACGTCAGGAACAACTGCGACAACCACATCAGGAACAACGGCTACAACCACATCAGGAACTACCGCTAATATAACATCAGGAACAACTGCGACAACCACATCAGGAACAACGGCTACAACCACATCAGGAACTACGGCTAATATAACATCAGAGACAACTCCAATTACCACATCAGGAACAACGGCTGCAACCACATCAGGAACTACCGCTAATATAACATCAGGAACAACTGCAACTACCACATCAGGAACAACGGCTACAACCACATCAGGAACTACCGCTAATATAACATCAGGAACAACTGCAACTACCACATCAAGAACAACGGCTACAACCACATCAGGAACTACCGCTAATATAACATCAAGAACAACTGCAACTACCACATCAGGAACAACGGCTACAACCACATCAGGAACTACCGCTAATATAACATCAGGAACAACTGCAACTACCACATCAAGAACAACGGCTACAACCATATCAGGAACTACCGCTAATATAACATCAGGAACAACTGCAACTACCACATCAGGAACAACGGCTACAACCACATCAGGAACTACCGCTAATATAACATCAGGAACAACTGCGACAACCACATCAGGAACAACGGCTACAACCATATCAGGAACTACCGCTTATATAACATCAGGAACAACTGCGACAACCACATCAGGAACTACCGCTAATATAACATCAGGAACGACGGCAACTACCACGTCAGGAACAACGGCTACAACCACATCAGGAACTACCGCTAATATAACATCAGGAACAACTGCGACAACCACATCAGGAACAACGGCTACAACCACATCGGGAACTACCGCTAATATAACATCAGAAACAACTGCGACAACCACATCAGGAACAACGGCTACAACCACATCAGGAACTATCTCTAATATAACATCAGGAACAACTGCAACTACCACATTAGGAACAACGGCTACAACCACATCAGGAACTACCGCTAATATAACATCAGAAACAACTGCAACTACCACATCAGGAACAACGGCTACAACCACATCGGGAACTACCGCTAATATAACATCAGGAACAACTGCAACTACCACATCAGGAACAACGGCTACAACCACATCAGGAACTACCGCTAATATAACATCAGGAACAACTGCAACTACCACATCAGGAACAACGGCTACAACCACATCAGGAACTATCGCTAATAAAACATCAGGAACAACTGCGACAACCACATCAGGAACAACCGCTAATATAACATCAGGAACAACTGCAACTACCACATCAGGAACAACAGCTACAACCACATCAGGAACTACCGCTAATATAACATCAGGAACAACTGCAACTACCACATCAGGAACAACGGCTACAACCACATCAGGAAATACCGCTAATATAACATCAGGAACAACTACAACTACCACATCAGGAACAACGGCTACAACCACATCAGGAACTACCGCTAATATAACATCAGGAACAACTGCAACTACCACATCAGGAACAACGGCTACAACCACATCAGGAATCACCGCTAATACAACATCAGGATCAACTGCGACTACCACATCAGGAACTACCGCTAATATAACATTAGGAACGACGGCAACTACCACGTCAGGAACAACGGCTACAACCACATCCGGAACTACCGCTAATATAACATCAGGAACAACTGCGACAACCACATCAGGAACAACGGCTACAACCATATCAGGAACTACCGCTTATATAACATCAGGAACAACTGCGACAACCACATCAGGAACTACCGCTAATATAACATCAGGAACGATGGCAACTACCACGTCAGGAACAACGGCTACAACCACATCGGGAACTACCGCTAATATAACATCAGAGACAACTCCAATTACCACATCAGGAACAACGGCTACAGCCACATCAGGAACTACCGCTAATATAACATCAGGAACAACTGCATCTACTACATCAGGAACAACGGCTACAACCACATCAGGAACTACCGCTAATATAACATCAGGAACAACTGCAACTACCACATCAGGAACAACGGCTACAACCACATCAGGAATCACCGCTAATACAACATCAGAATCAACTGCGACTACCACATCAGGAACTACCGCTAATATAACATTAGGAACGACGGCAACTACCACGTCAGGAACAACGGCTACAACCACATCCGGAACTACCGCTAATATAACATCAGGAACAGCTGCAACTACCACATCAGGAACAACGGCTACAATCACATCAAGAACTACCGCTAATATAACATCCGGAACAACTGCGACAACCACATCAGGAACAACGGCTACAACCATATCAGGAACTACCGCTTATATAACATCAGGAACAACTGCGACAACCACATCAGGAACTACCACTAATATAACATCAGGAACGACGGCAACTACCACGTCAGGAACAACGGCTACAACCACATCGGGAACTACCGCTAATATAACATCAGGAACAACTGCGACAACCACATCAGGAACAACGGCTACAGAGACAACTCCAATTACCACATCAGGAACAACGGCTACAACCACATCAGGAACTACCGCTAATATATCATCAGGAACAACTGCGACAACTATATCAGGAACTACCGCTAATATAACATCAGGAAAAACTGCAACGACCACATCAGGAACAACGGCTACAACCACATCAGGAACTACTGCTAATATAACATCAGGAACAACTGCGACAACCACATCAGGAACTTCCGCTAATATAACATCAGGAACAACGGCAACTACCACATCAGGAACAACGGCTACAACCACATCAGGAATCACCGCTAATGCAACATCAGGATCAACTGCGACTACCACATCAGGAACTACCGCTAATATAACATCAGGAACTACGGCAACTACCACGTCAGGATCAACGGCTACAACCACATCCGGAACTACCGCTAATATAACATCAGGAACAACTGCGACAACCACATCAGGAACAACGGCTACAACCATATCAGGAACTACCGCTTATATAACATCAGGAACAACTGCGACAACCACATCAGGAACTACCGCTAATATAACATCAGGAACGACGGCAACTACCACGTCAGGAACAACGGCTACAACCACATCGGGAACTACCGCTAATATAACATCGGGAACAACTGCGACAACCACATCAGGAACAACGGCTACAACCACATCAGGAACTACCGCTAATATAACATCAGAGACAACTCCAATTACCACATCAGGAACAACGGCTACAACCACATCAGGAACTACCGCTAATATAACATCAGGAACAACTGCGACAACTATATCAGGAACTACCGCTAATATAACATCAGGAACAACTGCGACAACCACATCAGGAACAACGGCTACAACCACATCAGAAACTACCGCTAATATAACATCAGAGACATCTCCAATTACCACATCAGAAACAACGGCTACAACCACATCAGGAACTACCGCTTATATAACATCAGGAACAACTGCGACAACCACATCAGGAACTACCGCTAATATAACATCAGGAACAACGGCAACGACCACATCAGGAACAACGGCTACAGAGACAACTCCAATTACCACATCAGGAACAACGGCTACAACCACATCAGGAACTACCGCTAATATAACATCAGGAACAACTGCGACAACCACATCAGGCACTACCGCTAATATAACATCAGGATCAACTGCGACTACCACATCAGGAGCAACGGCTACTACCATATCCGAAACAACTGCGACTACCACCACTTCAGGAACCACAGCCAATACTACGTCAGGTATAGTAGTTGTATAAACTTCTGCTTTTTAAAGGTGCATTTAGACTGTGGTAGTGTCATCGTAGTTGCGTTGCGTGTAATGAATTTTTTTCCATAGATAACAATTAATAATTTTAACAATATTGTTTTGTACAAATTTTTTAATATCATTTATTTTCTAAGTGCTTTAAACAAATATTCGTGGTAATAGACCCTCCTGCTAAATTTTGGAATATGTTAAATGTTTCACCTTACATATTTCTTTGGTATTAAGCGAGTAAGTTCGGTTCTTTCCTAATATTAGCCTAAGTTCAAAAATAAAAATAATTTTAATATTGAGGTTGATGGGGTAGCAAAGAAATACAAAATTTAACTTGGGGAAAAAAGGAGAAAAAAGGCGGCAATATTGTGTCTGCATATATAGACAGTCGATAGTGTGGTGGACTTAAGCAATAAATTAACAAGGTATTATAAGTGACATTTAGTTATATTCCTATATATCCGCTAATCAATCATTCAGGTTTATTATAATTGCGAAGAAATTAAGGCTCTTTTTCTAAGTGACGAAAAGAGCTTACATTTAGCATTATTTCGTCGCTTGCATGGACAAATTATATCAAATAATTTACATTTTTAACTCCATATTTTGCTATATATATTGCTTTAGAAAAGTTATAGTACCGTGTTTAATTATCCATAGACTTGGTTTTACTGATAAAAATTAATAAATTGAGTTTTATTTTTTTTATGACTTTTTATTGACAAAATTGTTGACTGACTTGTGTTTAACAAAAAAATAACTTTTTAACGTCAATGTTACAATGGATAACTTGATCTTGAACATACCGTATCAGCTGTTGTTCTAGTCAAAAACACTCCCACATGCACAGAGATAGGTATATATTTTCGGACGCCCATGAAAGAAGTGGCATGAACACACCAACTTTAAGCATGGGAGTTATTTCGTGGAACAACAGACAGTCAATGTTTGCAATAAAATTAAATTAATTGGGTATTAAGTAAGCGCTTTTTGTGACTTATAAAAAGGGCCCTAATTTCTTGGCGATTATAATAAACCAGACTGATTGATTAACGAATTAGAAATATAAATATTACTTATAATACCTGGTTTATGCTTTACATGCGATCAATGTAATTTAATTTAAAGGACATAAACATTAATATTTTTTCAATAATATATATATATATCTATTTTTCTGTACCCAATGGCTGTAAAAATGTGTCAAATGTCATTTTAGGAGTTTTTGATAAAAGATTCAAACTCCTCGTAATCGAAAACCTGTAAATTAATATCAAACACCATCAATTTGACCCTACACAAAAAATAGAAAAATGAAATTTAGTCATTGGCCGCTATTTTGGGTTTTGTGCTGAATATCTCAATACGCTCAACATTTTCCAGATGTCATCCGGTGGATTCATAATTTGGGGAGTCTCAGCTTTCATATGACACCATAAAACCTACTATGGTAAGAAAATCCAGGTTCGATTAAAAATCGCCATTTATCCTCCTGAGTATAATTAGTTCTTTATCTATACATATAATAAATCTCTAAAAAGACTATTTCTATACATTGAATATTTTTTTTTAATTGTTGGACCAAATAAGAGACCAAAAATGCAATTTTTACAATTTTTGTCTTTCTGTATCTCTGTTTGTTCCAGCATCACGCAAAGACCGCCCAGCCGATTTTAATGGGTTTGTCACTATTCCATTCCTTGTGTTCTTGGGCAACATATAGGCGTTTATTTTATCAAAATCGGTTTCCGGAAACAAAACTTATGGCATTTCAAGGAATAAAAACGGGAAAAATGGGTAAAACTGCAGGAAAAACGGCGCGAAGGTGTCTAGTGGGTAATAAAAGTAATACGACCGCCTTATTGATACCTAACAATTTTTGCTATCTTTATACGCAGTGAAAAGAGAGAAGTTTAAGGATAAAAAGTTAACTCTAATTAATTAATTATAGCTGTACCTATGTAATTCATGCAGTATGTGTTGCATTCGAGAGGGAAAATGTTCTTTTAAAAAGTTACTTTTAAAGGGTTTTATAAACAATTTTAGAAAATTACTAGTTTAACGTAAAACAGGGGAGAGGGGTACTATAGCTCCACTGTGTAGGTAGGTACCATTATTAATTAATAACTTCGGTTGGTCAGAAGACGGAAGCATAAGTAAATATACAATGTTCATTTATTGAAAATATCGACTATCTGCAATTCCTGGAAATAACTCCCATGCCTAAAGTTGGAGTGTTCATGCCATCTCTTTCATACGCGCCCGACAATATCTACTGATCTCCGTGTGAGGGTAAGGCTTTTTGACCACAACCACGGCTGATAATACGGTACTATAACTTTTGTCAGGCCGGAAGTTCGGCGAACCATACTGCGTCTAGACTGTAGGCGGTGGGATGTAGCGACCCTCCCGCCCACTATTCGAGTCTAGTGCTCGATCGTGCAATCAGCTGGGCTAATCTCGAGGGACCCAATCGTCGAATTTCTTACGCCATTGGGTCGTCACTCGTTATTAGGGATCGTGGGCTCGCTGATTGTGCATCATCATGTTCACGTTAATAAAATTCTCGCACAGGCATTCTCTACTCTTTCTAGGGCACAAAAAACCATTAAATCCAAGCACACCAAAGTCTTTCGGTGATCGGTAAGTTGTGACGGGAGCCAGTGTATACAAACCTGCACGAAAGCGGCCGAAGCGTGATCGCCGTTTTGCTCAAGGATTGGCTGTAGAGCAACTCGTGTGCTGCATCCGTGACTGAGCAGCCTTATTTAGGACCCACACTCACAACTGCCCGACTGGACAACCGCATCCAGTGGGTACACCACATGCGGTCAAAGCAAAAGAAAAAGAAATCCATTGAACTTTGCCACATGGAATATCCGTACACTTATAGATACAGACACACCACAAAGAACAACGGCAATAGTGGCACGTGAACTCAGGAGATATAACATTGATATCGCTGCTCTCAGTGAAACTAGAAGAGCAGGGGAAGGTCAACTTAAAAACACGGAGGAGGCTACACAATTTTTCTGGAAAGGAAAAGAAGAAGATAAACCACATGTTTGGCTATAAAAAATGAGATTGTGGACCACCTAACTGAATTTCTATCCGGAATAAGCGAAAGATTGATGACATTGCGCCTAAACCTTAGCAACAACCAACATGGTACTATAATCAGCTTCTACGCTCCAACTCTTGCAGCTGATGAAAACCAAAAAGATGAATTTTATTCTTAACTTAGTGAAGCCATAACATGTGTACCTAAATCTGATAAACTTATCATCCTAGGTGATTTCAATGCTCGAGTTGGTACGAATTAAAACCTATAGAAGGGCGTCATTGGCAAGCAAGGTGTTAGAAACATGAAGTCAAACGGACTGCGCCTATTAACCTTATGTTCGAAATATAACATCATAATATCAAATACAATTTTTCGACAAAAAGACAAATTCAAGACCTCCTGGCAACACCCGAGGTCAAAACACTGGCATCTGATTGATTACATGATTGTACGTTTCAGAGATCAAAAAGACGTAAACATTAAAAGAGCAATAACGGGTTCAGACGACTGATGGACAGACCATCGCCTGATACGAGCCAAAATGAACTTGCACATTTCACCAAGAAGTAGCCGTCAAAAAAAGCAAATGAAAAGAAGATTCAATGTAGAACGCCTTAAAGATGATCAAACCAGAACAAAATTCCAAGTCTTTCTGAATCAAAAGCTGGGTCCTTTAGAATACCCAGAGAATATTGACGATCACTGGAGAATGTTGAAGACAACAATAACATCTGCTTCCGAAGAAACGGTTGGATACACACAAAGAAAACATCAAGACTGATTTGATAAGCACGACAAAGAAATTCAAGACCTCATGGAGAGGAAGATAAAAGCCCATAATACTTGGAAAAACCACCCTAACTCTAACGAAAGTATAAAGGCAAACACGTAGATTAAAAAACCAATGGGGGATTACAAAATCACATGAAATGCAACATCTAGCTGAGTCCAACAACACCAGAGCCTTCTTTCAAGCTACTAAGATGATATATGGCACGTTAGGGTCTCGCGCTGAAAATAAAATTTATTTTTTTTTAAAATGCATTTTGACAGCTACCGATTCATGTATATCGTATGGGGTGACAACGTCACGATTGGTATTTATCAATTTTAAAACTTTAAGAAACTTGCAAAATTTAACCATTTTCCGAATTTAAGAGTGTTTAGGGTACTTTAGGGTCTCGCGCTGAAAATAAAATTTATTTTTTTTTAAAATGCATTTTGACAGCTACCGATTCATGTATATCGTATGGGGTGACAACGTCACGATTGGTATTTAAAAATTTTAAAACTTTAAGAAACTTGCAAAATTTAACCATTTTCCGAATTTAAGGGTGTTTTTTTCGCACGTTAGGGTCTCGCGCTGAAAGTAAAAATTATTTTTTTTAAAAATGCATTTTGACAGCTACCGATTCATGTTTATCGTATGGGGTGACAACGTCACGATTGGTATTTATAAATTTTAAAACATTAAAAAACATGCAAAATTCATCAATTTTTTGAATTTAGGGGTGTTTTTCCGTACTTTAGGGTCTCGCGCAGAAAACATAAATTATCCACATTAAAAGGCCATTTTGACAGTTATCGATTCACGTATTCCATATGGCGTGAAAACGCAAAGACTGACTTTAAAATATTAAAAAACAACACAAAAAACACAACCATTTTCTGAATTTAGCTCATTTTGGCAGCTATCGATTTGTGCATAACATATGGCGTGACAATGTCACCTAAATATCAATTTTCAACAAAATTGGAAATACTACTAAATGGTGCCCCCCTGTGTTCGAAGAGCTGTCAACTTCATAGTTTTGGAAATCTGTTCTAAAATTTTTAATTCTCGGCCCCCAAAACCCCGATATATCAATTTTTAAACAAATCTGAGATGCTCAAATGGAACCGCTCACACCTCGGGCAGCTGTTCACTTTATAATTTGTGAAATTTGTGAACATTCATAACTTTCGCCTCCCACGACCTCTATATAACAATTTTCAACTAAATCTGGTGTACTTAGATCGCACCCTTCCCCCGCGGGGAACTGTTAACTTCATAATTGGTGAAATCTGAACCAACAATCGTAATTCTTGACCCCCAAAACCCCTTTCTACCAATTTTGAACTAAATCTAAGATACTTGGATGATACCCCCCCCCTCCAGAAGCTGTCAACCTAATTTTTGAAATCTGGTCAAAATTTCTTAATTTTCGGCTCCAAAAACCCCTATATACCAAGTTTGAACGAAATCGGAAATACTAGATGGTAGCCCCCCCCCCCCCCAACTCAGCGGGAAGCTGACAACTTTATAGTTTTTTAAAATCCGTAACCCTCGACCACAAAAACCGCTACATACCAATTTTCAATTAAATCGGAGATACCAGATGGTATCCCCCCTCCCTGGGAGCTTTCAACTTCATAATTTTTGAAATATGATCGAAAATTTGAAATCCTCACCCTAAAAAACTCCTTTATACCGACTTTAAACGGAATCGGTAGTCTATAATCAGTATTTGTTTGGTCCGCTATAATATTTGTCAATCTCAATCCCAATCCCAATCTAACTTCAACGACGTTATATGGTCCCCCTACACAAGGTATCAATCCCCTACGATTCAAAGGTGGAACAAGGCTGCTTAAAGACAGATCTTCTATCAACTAACGATGGAAAGAACACTTCCAAGAACTATTCAACAGAGAGTCTCAGGTCGATAACGAAATCCTTGACAAAATTTCGGAGGAAACTGCACAACAACACCTAAATGAGATTCACACAAAGCTAAAGAATAACAAGTCAGCAGGCACAGATGGTCTCGCTGCTGAACTCCATAAACAAGGGGGTCCCGCTCTTAATTACCAAATGCACACTCTAATAAGTAAAATATTGACCACTGAGACCATTCCTGCCGACCTCAAAGACGCCTCTATAGTTACCATTTTCAAAAAAGGTGACAAGGCCCAATGTGGAAACTACAGAGGTATATCTCTACTTTCTGTTGTTGGAAAGATACTTGCACGGATACTATCAAACCGATTAATTCAGATAGCTGAACAAAATCTGCCAAAGACACAGTATGGATTTGGAAAAATATATTTAAATTCTTAGACTACTACACGACAATATGAATGCAACAGTCCTGCAACGATGGACCAGGAGAGTCATTCCAGATTACGACAGGCGTTAAACTAGGGTGTATTGCGCCCACCCTATTCTCTATATTCTTAGGTGCTATGCTTCACCTTATTGAAGAACATCTACCGCCGGGAGTGGAAATTCTATATAGATTTGACGGTGGCCTACTTAACAGCAGAAGGTCTACAGCTGGTAATCAACGCATTTAACCAAGCCTACAAAAGCATTGGTCTAGAGGTCAATCTTGCCAAAACGCAAATTCTTCACCAACCAGAACCAGGTACGAATCCCCAAGCTCCAAACATTTCCATAAATGGCCATCCTCTGCAGAACATGGAACATTACCCATACCTTGGGAGCCACCTACCATCAAATGCAATTATTGACGAAGAAATACAGCATAACCTAAAATGTGCGAGCTCAGCGTTCGAACGGCTTTCGGATAGAGTCTTCAACAATCACGACGTTAATGCAGAGACCAAGCTTCGTGTCTACAACACAGTTATAATACCAACTCTAAAATACGGATGCCAGGATTGTAGAAGGGTGTGCGGCTCGAGAATTGGCTTACATAGCTATCAAAAAACGCACAACAGATAGTGACGATACAGAATAGAGAAAGATCATACTCGGTATCGAGTGATTGCCTATGATGACTATAACTTTTCTAAAGGTTATTACTAAAGCAATATATAAGATTAAAAAGGTAAATTATTTGATATAATTTGTCCATGCAAGCAAAGTAATGCTGAAAGTAAGCGCTTTTTGTCACTTAGAAAAAAAGACCCTAATTTCTTCTCAATTATAATACACCAGAATAATAAAATACAAAATTGCCACATTTTCTTCCCCAATCTTTGGTATCCAATTAACCCTAATTTTAAAACTAAATCATTTTTAAACTTATACTAAGAAAAAACGGAACTTACTGGATTAATACAAAGGAAACATGTAAGGTGAAGCTTTTACCATATTCAAAAATTTTGCAGGAGGTTCTGTTATCACAAATATTTGTTTAAAACATTAAACAAGATAAATTATATTAAAAAGTATGTATCAAAAAATATGGTTAACTATTTATCTGTAAAATATGCTGTTCTGCATTATCTAAAGAAAAAAATTGACTACAGCTACAATGCAACGACGACGACACAACCACAGTCTAACTGCACCCTTATATATTGTAAATATATATTCACAGGAATGTCAGCATCATTGTCAGCAAACCAAAACTTTGCCAGTCAAATTTTTTCTTTCAAAAAATAAAAAAATAAATTTGAATGGAATCTATATATGGAAATAAAGTTGATGGCTGTAATATTTTTGTTTATTTCTTAATCCTAAAACTTCTTTGTAATAAGTAAATTTTATTAACAGAAACATCTGCTACAACCACATCAGGAACTACCGCTAATATAACATCAGAAACAACTCCAATTACCACATCAGGAACAACGGCTACAACCACATCAGGAACTATCGCTAATATAACATCAGGATCAATTGCGACTACCACATCAGGAACAACGGCTACAACCACATCAGGAACTACCGCTAATATAACATCAGGAACAACTGCAACTACCACATCAGGAACAACGGCTACAATCACATCAGGAACTACCGCTTATATAACATCAGAAACAACTGCAACTACCACATCAAGAACAACGGCTACAACCACATCAGGAACTACCGCTAATATAACATCAGGAACAACTGCAACTACCACATCAGGAACAACGGCTACAACCACATCAGGAACTACCGCTAATGTAACATCAGGAACAACTGCAACTACCACATCAGGAACAACGGCTACAACCACATCAGGAACTACCGCCAATATAACATCAGGAACAACTGCAACTACCACATCAGGAACAACGGCTACAACCACATCAGGAACTACCGCTAATATAACATCAGGAACAACTGCGACAACCACATCAGAAACTACCGCTAATATAACATCAGGAACGACGGCAACTACCACGTCAGGAACAACGGCTACAACCACATCGGGAACTACCGCTAATATAACATCAGGAACAACTGCGACAACCACAACAGGAACAACGGATACAACCACATCAGGATTTACCGCTAATATAACATCAGGAACAACTGCAACTACCACATCAGGAACAACGGCTACAACCACATCAGGAACTACCGCCAATATAACATTAGGAACAGCTGCAACTACCACATCAGGAACAACGGCTACATTCACATCAGGAACTACCGCTAATATAACATCAGGAACAACTGCAACTACCACATCAAGAACAACGGCTACAACCACATCAGGAACTACCGCTAATATAACATCAGGAACAACTGCAACTACCACATCAGGAACAACGGCTACAACCACATCAGGAACTACCGCTAATATAACATCAGGAACAACTGCAACTACCACATCAGGAACAACGGCTACAACCATATCAGGAACTACCGCTAATATAACATCAGGAACAACTGCAACTACCACATCAGGAACAACGGCTACAATCACATCAGGAACTACCGCTAATATAACATCAGGAACAACTCCAATTACCACATCAGGAACAGCGGCTACAACCACATCAGGAACTACTGCTAATATAACATCAGGAACAACTGCGACAACCACATCAAGAAGAACGGCTACAACCACATCAGGAACTACCGCTAATATAACATCAGAGACAACTGCAACTACCACATCAGGAACAACGGCTACAACCACATCAGGAACTACTGCTAATATAACATCAGGAACAACTGCGACAACCACATCAAGAACAACGGCTACAACCACATCAGGAACTACCGCTTTTATAACATCAGGAACAACTGCGACAACCACATCAGGAACTACCGCTAATATAACATCAGGAACGACGGCAACTACCACGTCAGGAACAACGGCTACAACCACATCGGGAACTACCGCTAATATAACATCAGGAACAACTGCGACAACCACATCAGGAACAACGGCTACAACCACATCAGGAACTACCGCTAATATAACATCAGAGACAACTGCAACTACCACATCAGGAACAACGGCTACAACCACATCGGGAACTACCGCTAATATAACATCAGGAACAACTGCGACAACCACATCAAGAACAACGGCTACAACCACATCAGGAACTACCGCTAATATAACATCAGGAACAACTGCAACTACCACATCAGGAACAACGGCTACAACCACATCAGGAACTACCGCCAATATAACATTAGGAACAGCTGCAACTACCACATCAGAAACAACGGCTACAATCACATCAGGAACTACCGCTAATATAACATCAGGAACAACTGCAACTACCACATCAAGAACAACGGCTACAACCACATCAGGAACTACCGCTAATATAACATCAGGAACAACTGCAACTACCACATCAGGAACAACGGCTACAACCACATCAGGAACTACCGCTAATATAACATCAGGAACAACTGCAACTACCACATCAGGAACAACGGCTACAACCACATCAGGAACTACCGCTAATATAACATCAGGAACAACTGCAACTACCACATCAGGAACAACGGCTACAATCACATCAGGAACTACCGCTAATATAACATCAGGAACAACTGCAACTACCACATCAAGAACAACGGCTACAACCACATCAGGAACTACCGCTAATATAACATCAGGAACAACTGCAACTACCACATCAGGAACAACGGCTACAACCACATCAGGAACTACCGCTAATATAACATCAGGAACAACTGCAACTACCACATCAGGAACAACGGCTACAACCACATCAGGAACTACCGCCAATATAACATCAGGAACAGCTGCAACTACCACATCAGGAACAACGGCTACAACCACATCAGGAACTACCGCCAATATAACATCAGGAACAGCTGCAACTACCACATCAGGAACAACGGCTACAATCACATCAGGAACAACTGCAACTACCACATCAGGAACAACGGCTACAACCACATCAGGAACTACCGCTAATATAATATCAGGAACAACTGCAACTACCACATCAGGAACAACGGCTACAACCACATCAGGAACTACCGCTAATATAACATCAGGAACAACTGCGACAACCACATCAGGAACTACCGCTAATATAACATCAGGAACGACGGCAACTACCACGTCAGGAACAACGGCTACAACCACATCGGGAACTACCGCTAATATAACATCAGGAACAACTGCGACAACCACATCAGGAACAACGGCTACAACCACATCAGGAACTACCGCTAATATAACATCAGGAACAACTGCAACTACCACATCAGGAACAACGTCTACAACCACATCGGGAACTACCGCTAATATAACATCAGGAACAACTGCAACTACCACTTCAGGAACAACGGCTACAAACACATCAGGAACTACCGCTAATATAACATCAGGAACAACTGCAACTACCACATCAGAAACAACGGCTACAACCACATCAGGAACTACCGCTAATATAACATCAGGAACAACTGCGACAACCACATCAGGAACAACCGCTAATATAACATCAGGAACAACTGCAACTACCACATCAGGAACAACGGCTACAACCACATCAGGAACTACCGCTAATATAACATCAGGAACAACTGCAACTACCACATCAGGAACAACGGCTACAACCACATCAGGAACTACCGCTTATATAACATCAGGAACAACTGCGACAACCACATCAAGAACTACCGCTAATAAAACATCAGGAACGACGGCAACTACCACGTCAGGAACAACGGCTACAACCACATCGAGAACTACCGCTAATATAACATCAGAAACAACTGCGACAACCACATCAGGAACAACGGCTACAACCACATCAGGAACTACCGCTAATATAACATCAGGAACAACTGCGACAACCACATCAGGAACAACCGCTAATATAACATCAGGAACAACTGCAACTACCACATCAGGAACAACGGCTACAACCACATCAGGAACTACCGCTAATATTACATCAGGAACAACTGCGACAACCACATCAGGAACAACGGCTACAACCATATCAGGAACTACCGCTAATATAACATCAGGAACAACTGCAACTACCACATCAAGAACAACGGCTACAACCACATCAGGAACTACCGCTAATATAACATCAGGAACAACTGCGACAACCACATCAGGAACTAACGCTAATATAACATCAGGAACAACTGCAACTACCACATCAGGAACAACGGCTACAACCACATCAGGAACTACCGCTAATATAACATCAGGAACAACTGCAACTACCACATCAGGAACAACGGCTACAACCACATCAGGAACTACCGCTAATATAACATCAGGAACAACTGCAACTACCACATCAGGAACAACGGCTACAACCACATCGAGAACTACCGCTAATATAACATTAGGAACAACTGCAACTACCACATCAGGAACAACGGCTACAATCACATCAGGAACTACCGCTAATATAACATCAGGAACAACTGCAACTACCACATCAAGAACAACGGCTACAACCACATCAGGAACTACCGCTAATATAACATCAGGAACAACTGCAACTACCACATCAGGAACAACGGCTACAACCACATCAGGAACTACCGCTAATATAACATCAGGAACAACTGCAACTACCACATCAGGAACAACGGCTACAACCACATCAGGAACTACCGCTAATATAACATCAGGAACAACTGCGACAACCACATCAGGAACAACGGCTACAACCATATCAGGAACTACCGCTAATATAACATCAGGAACAACTGCAACTACCACATCAGGAACAATATAACATCACGAACAACTGCGACAACCACATCAGGAACAACGGCTACAACCATATTAGGAACTACCGCTTCTATAACATCAGGAACAACTGCGACAACCACATCAGGAACTACCGCTAATATAACATTAGGAACGACGGCAACTACCACGTCAGGAACAACGGCTACAACCACATCGGGAACTACCGCTAATATAACATCAGAAACAACTGCGACAACCACATCAGGAACAACGGCTACAACCACATCAGGAACTACCGCTAATATAACATCAGAGACAACTGCAACTACCACATCAGGAACAACGGCTACAACCACATCAGGAACTACCGCTAATATAACATCAGGAACAACTGCGACAACCACATCAGGAACAACGGCTACAACCATATCAGGAACTACCGCTTATATAACATCAGGAACAACTGCGACAACCACATCAGGAGCTACCGCTAATATAACATCAGGAACGACGGCAACTACCACGTCAGGAACAACGGCTACAACCACATCGGGAACTACCGCTAATATAACATCAGAAACAACTGCGACAACCACATCAGGAACAACGGCTAAAACCACATCGGGAACTACCGCTAATATAACATCAGGAACAACTGCCACAACCACATCAGGAACAAAGGCTACAACCACATCAGGAACTACCGCTTATGTAACATCAGGAACATTGGCTACAACCACATCAGGAACTACCGCTAATATAACATCAGAAACAACTGCAACTGCCACATCAGGAACAATGGCTACAACGACATCAGGAACTACCGCTAATATAACATCAGAAACAACGGCAACTACCACATCGGGAACAACGGCTACAACCACATCAGGAACTACCGCTAATATAACATTAGGAACAACGGCAACTACCACATCAGGAACAACGGCTACAACCACATCAGGAACTACTGCTAATATAACATCACAGACAACTCCAACTACCACATCAGGAACAACGGCTACAACCACATCTGCGGCTACAATCACAACAACGGCACATCGAGAACTACCGCTAAGATAACATCAGGAACAACTGCGACAAATACATCAAGAACAACGGCTACAACCACATCAGGAACTACCGCTTATATAACATCAGGAACAACTGCGACAACCGCATCAGGAACTACCGCTTATATAACACCAGGAACGACAGCAACTACCACGTCAGGAACAACGGCTACAACCACATCTGCGGCTACAATCACAACTGCGACAACCACATGAGGAAAAACGGCTACAACCACATCAGGAACTACCGCTAATATAACATCAGAGACAACTCCAATTACCACATCAGGAACAACGGCTACAACCACATCAGGAACTACCGCTAATATAACATCAGGAACAACTGCAACTACCACAACAGGAACAACGGCTAAAACGACATCAAGAACTATCGCTTATTTAACATCAGGAACAACTGCGATAACCACATCAGGAACTACCGCCAATATAACATCAGCAACAACGGCAACTGCCACATCAGGAACAACGGCTACTACCACATCAGGAACTACAGCTAATATAACATCAGGAACTACTGCAACTACCACATCAGGAACAACGGCTACAACCACATCAGGAACTACCGCTTATATAACATCAGGAACAACTGCGACAACCACATCAGGAACTACCGCTAATATAACATCAGGAACAACGGCAACCACTATATCAGGAACTACTCCTAATATAACATTACAAACAACTCCAACTACCACATCAGGAACAACGGCTACAACCACATCAGGAACTACCGCCAATATAACATCAGAGACAACTCCAATTACCACATCAGGAACAACGGCTACAACCACATCAGGAACTAACGCCAATATAACGTCAGGAACAATTGCAACTACCACATCAGGAACAACTGCTACTACCACATCAGAAACTACCGCTAATATAACATCAGAGACAACTTCAATTACCACATCAGGAACAACGGCTACATCCACATCAGGAAGTACCGCTAATATAACATCAGGAACAACGGCAACTACTATATCAGGAACTACTCCTAATATAACATTACAAACAACTCCAAATACCACATCAGGAACAACGGCTACAACCACATCAGGAACTACCGCTAATATAACATCAGTAACAACGGCAACAACTACATGAGGAACTATCGCTAATATAACATCAGGAACAACGGCTACAACCACATCAGGAACTACTACTAATACTACATCAGGAACTGCCGCTAATACTACATCAGAAACAACTGCTACAACCACGTCAGTTTTTACCGCTAATTTAACATCAGCAACAACTGCGACTACCACACGAGCAACAATGCCTACAACCACATCAGGTACTACCGCTAATATAACATAAGGAACAATGCGACAACCACATTAGGAAATACCGCTAAGATAACATCAGGAACAACTGCAGCTACCACATCAGGAACAACGGCTACAACCACATTAGAAAGTACCGCCAATACCACATCATGAACAACTGCCACAACAACGTCCGAAACTGCCCCTAAAACAACAATAGGATCAACTGAGACTATCACATCAGGAGCAACGGCTACTACCACATCAGGAACTTCCGCTAATATAACATCAGGAACAACTGCAAATACCACATCAGGAACAACGGCTACAACCACATCAGGAACTTCCGCTAATATAACATCAGGAACAACTGCAAATACCACATCAGGAACAACGGCTACAACCACATCAGGAACTGCCGCTTATATAACATCAGGAACAACTGCGACAACTACATCAGGAACTACCGCCAATATAACATCAGGAACAACGGCAACTACCAGATCAGGAACAACGGCTACTACCACATCAGAAATTACCGCTAATATAACATCAAGAACAACTGCAACTACTACATCAGGAACAACGGCTAAACCCACATCAGGAACTACCACTAATATAACATCAGGATCAACTGCGACTACCACATCAGGAACAACGGCTACAATCACATCAGACACTACCGCTAATATAACATCAGGAACTACCGCTACAACAACCTCAGGAACAACTGCAACTACCACATCAGGAACAACGGCTACAACCAAATCAGGAACTACCAATAATATAACATCAGAAACAACTCCAACTACCACATCAGGAACAACGGCTAAAACCACATCAGGAACTACTCCTAATATAACATCACAAACAACTCCAACTACCACATCAGGAACAAAGGCTACAACCACATCAGGAACTACCGCTAATATAACATCAGGAATAACTGCGACAACCACATCAGGAACTACCGCTTATATAACATCAGGAACAACTGCGACAACCACATCAGGAACTACCGCCAATATAACATCAGGAACAACGGCAACTACCACATCAGGAACAACGGCTACTACCACATCAGAAATTACCGCTAATATAACATCAGGAACAACTGCAACTACAACATCAGGAACAACGGCTACAACCAAATCAGGAACTACCACTAATATAAAATCAGGATCAACTGCGACTACCACATCAGGAGCAACGGTTACAACCACATCAGGCACTACCGCTAATATAACATCAGGAACAACTGCGACAACCACATCAGGAACTACCGCTACAACAACATCAGGAACAACTGCAACTACCACATCAGGAACAACTTCTACAACCACATCAGGAACTACCGCTAATACAACATCAGGATCAACTGCGACTACCACATCAGGAACTACCGCTAATATAACATCAGGAAAGACGGCAACTACCACGTCAGGAACAACGGCTACAACCACATCCGGAACTACCGCTAATATAACATCAGGAACAACTGCGACAACCACATCAGGAACTACCGCTAATATAACATCAGGAACAACGGCAACCACTATATCAGGAACTACTCCTAATATAACATTACAAACAACTCCAACTACCACATCAGGAACAACGGCTACAACCACATCAGGAACTACCGCTAATATAACATTAGAGACAACTCCAATTTCCACATCAGGAACAACGGCTACAACCATATCAGGAACTACAGCTAATATAACATCAGGAACAACTGCAACTACCACATCAGGAACAACGGCTACAACCACATCAGGAACTACCGCTAATATAACATCAGGAACAACTGCAACTACCACATCTGGAACAACGGCTACAACTACATTAGGAACTAACGCTTATATAACATCAGGAACAACTGCGACAACCACATCAGGAACTACCGCTAATATAACATCAGGAACGATGGCAACTACCACGTCAGGAACAACGGCTACAACCACATCGGGAACTACCGCTAATATAACATCAGGAACAACTGCGACAACCACATCAGGAACAACGGCTAAAACCACATCGGGAACTACCGCTAATATAACATCAGGAACAACTGCCACAACCACATCAGGAACAAAGGCTACAACCACATCAGGAACTACCGCTTATATAACATCAGGAACATTGGCTACAACCACATCAGGAACTACCGCTAATATAACATCAGAAACAACTGCAACTACCACATCAGGAACAATGGTTACAACGACATCAGGAACTACCGCTAATATAACATCAGGAACAACGGCAACTACCACATCGGGAACAACGGCTACAACCACATCAGGAACTACCGCTAATATAACATTAGGAACAACGGCAACTACCACATCAGGAACAACGGCTACAACCACATCAGGAACTACTGCTAATATAACATCACAGACAACTCCAACTACCACATCAGGAACAACGGCTACAACCACATCGAGAACTACCGCTAAGATAACATCAGGAACAACTGCGACAAACACATCAGGAACAACGGCTACAACCACATCAGGAACTACCGCTTATATAACATCAGGAACAACTGCGACAACCGCATCAGGAACTACCGCTAATATAACATCAGGAACGACAGCAACTACCACGTCAGGAACAACGGCTACAACCACATCTGCGGCTACAATCACAACTGCGACAACCACATCAGGAACAACGGCTACAACCACATCAGGAACTACCACTAATATAACATCAGAGACAACTCCAATTACCACATCAGGAACAACGGCTACAACCACATCAGGAACTACCGCTAATATAACATCAGGAACAACTGCAACTACCACAACAGGAACAACGGCTAAAACCACATCAAGAACTACCGCTTATTTAACATCAGGAACAACTGCGACAACCACATCAGGAACTACCGCTAATTTATTATCAGGAACAACGGCAACTACCACATCAGGAACAACGGCTACAACCACATCAGGAACTACCGCTATTATAACATCAGAAACAACTGCAAATACCACATCAGGAACTACCGCCAATATAACATCAGGAACAACGGCAACTACCACATAAGGAACAACGGCTACTACCACATCATAAATTACCGCTAATATAACATCAGGAACAACTGCGAGAACCACATCAGGAACTACCGCTACAACAACATCAGGAACAACTGCAATTACCACATCAGGAACAACGGCTACAACCACTTCAGGAACTACCGCTAATTTAACATCAGGAACAACGGCTACAACCACTTCAGGAACTACTCCTAATATAACATCACAACCAATTTCAACTACCACATCAGGAACAACGGCTACAACCACATCCGGAACTACCGCTAATATAACATCAGGAACAGCTGCGACAACCACATCAGGAACAACGGCTACAACCATATCAGGAACTACCGCTTATATAACATCAGGAACAACTGCGACAACCACATCAGGAACTACTGCTAATCAGGAACGACGTCAACTACCACGTCAGGAACAACGGCTACTACCACATCAGCAACTACCGCTATTATAACATCAGAGACAACTCCAATTACCACATCAGGAACAACGGCTACATCCACATCAGGAACTACCGCTATTATAACATCAGAGACAACTCCAATTACCACATCAGGAAGAACGGCTACGTCCACATCAGGAACTACCGCTTATATAACATCAGGAACAACTGCGACAACCACATCAGGAACTACCGCTAATATAACATCAGGAACGACGTCAACTACCACGTCAGGAACAACGGCTACTACCACATCAGGAACTACCGCTATTATAACATCAGAGACAACTCCAATTACCACATCAGGAACAACGGCTACATCCACATCAGGAACTACCGCTAATATAACATCAGGAACAACGGCAACCACTATATCAGGAACTACTCCTAATATAACATCACAAACAACTCCAACTACCACATCGGGAACAACTGCGACAACCACATCAGGAACTACCGCTAATTTAACATCAGGAACAACGGCAACTACCACATCAGGAACAACGGCTACAACCACATCAGGAACTACCGCTATTATAACATCAGAAACAACTGCAAATACCACATCAGGAACTACCGCCAATATAACATCAGGAACAACGGCAACTACCACATCAGGAACAACGGCTACTACCACATCATAAATTACCGCTAATATAACATCAGGAACAACTGCGAGAACCACATCAAGAACTACCGCTACAACAACATCAGGAACAACTGCAATTACCACATCAGGAACAACTGCGACAACCACAACAGGAACTACCGCTAATTTAACATCAGGAACAACGGCAACTACCACATCAGGAACAACGGCTACAACCACTTCAGGAACTACTCCTAATATAACATCACAACCAATTTCAACTACCACATCAGGAACAACGGCTACAACCACATCCGGAACTACCGCTAATATAACATCAGGAACAGCTGCGACAAACACATCAGGAACAACGGCTACAACCATATCAGGAACTACCAATTATATAACATCAGGAACAACTGCGACAACCACATCAGGAACTACCGCTAATATAACATCAGGAACGACGTCAACTACCACGTCAGGAACAACGGCTACTACCACATCAGGAACTACCGCTATTATAACATCAGAGACAACTCCAATTACCACATCAGGAACAACGGCTACATCCACATCAGGAACTACCGCTAATATAACATCAGGAACAACGGCAACCACTATTTTAGGAACTACTCCTAATATAACATTACAAACAACTCCAACTACCACATCAGGAACAACGGCTACAACCACATCAGGAACTACCGCTAATATAACATCAGAGACAACTCCAATTACCACATTAGGAACAACGGCTACATCCACATCAGGAACTACCGCTAATATAACATCAGGAACTACCGCTACAACAACCTCAGGAACAACTGCAACTACCACATCAGGAACAACGGCTACAACCAAATCAGGAACTACCAATAATATAACATCAGAAACAACTCCAACTACCACATCAGGAACAACGGCTAAAACCACATCAGGAACTACTCCTAATATAACATCACAAACAACTCCAACTACCACATCAGGAACAAAGGCTACAACCACATCAGGAACTACCGCTAATATAACATCAGGAATAACTGCGACAACCACATCAGGAACTACCGCTTATATAACATCAGGAACAACTGCGACAACCACATCAGGAACTACCGCCAATATAACATCAGGAACAACGGCAACTACCACATCAGGAACAACGGCTACTACCACATCAGAAATTACCGCTAATATAACATCAGGAACAACTGCAACTACAACATCAGGAACAACGGCTACAACCAAATCAGGAACTACCACTAATATAAAATCAGGATCAACTGCGACTACCACATCAGGAGCAACGGTTACAACCACATCAGGCACTACCGCTAATATAACATCAGGAACAACTGCGACAACCACATCAGGAACTACCGCTACAACAACATCAGGAACAACTGCAACTACCACATCAGGAACAACTTCTACAACCACATCAGGAACTACCGCTAATACAACATCAGGATCAACTGCGACTACCACATCAGGAACTACCGCTAATATAACATCAGGAAAGACGGCAACTACCACGTCAGGAACAACGGCTACAACCACATCCGGAACTACCGCTAATATAACATCAGGAACAACTGCGACAACCACATCAGGAACTACCGCTAATATAACATCAGGAACAACGGCAACCACTATATCAGGAACTACTCCTAATATAACATTACAAACAACTCCAACTACCACATCAGGAACAACGGCTACAACCACATCAGGAACTACCGCTAATATAACATTAGAGACAACTCCAATTTCCACATCAGGAACAACGGCTACAACCATATCAGGAACTACAGCTAATATAACATCAGGAACAACTGCAACTACCACATCAGGAACAACGGCTACAACCACATCAGGAACTACCGCTAATATAACATCAGGAACAACTGCAACTACCACATCTGGAACAACGGCTACAACTACATTAGGAACTAACGCTTATATAACATCAGGAACAACTGCGACAACCACATCAGGAACTACCGCTAATATAACATCAGGAACGATGGCAACTACCACGTCAGGAACAACGGCTACAACCACATCGGGAACTACCGCTAATATAACATCAGGAACAACTGCGACAACCACATCAGGAACAACGGCTAAAACCACATCGGGAACTACCGCTAATATAACATCAGGAACAACTGCCACAACCACATCAGGAACAAAGGCTACAACCACATCAGGAACTACCGCTTATATAACATCAGGAACATTGGCTACAACCACATCAGGAACTACCGCTAATATAACATCAGAAACAACTGCAACTACCACATCAGGAACAATGGTTACAACGACATCAGGAACTACCGCTAATATAACATCAGGAACAACGGCAACTACCACATCGGGAACAACGGCTACAACCACATCAGGAACTACCGCTAATATAACATTAGGAACAACGGCAACTACCACATCAGGAACAACGGCTACAACCACATCAGGAACTACTGCTAATATAACATCACAGACAACTCCAACTACCACATCAGGAACAACGGCTACAACCACATCGAGAACTACCGCTAAGATAACATCAGGAACAACTGCGACAAACACATCAGGAACAACGGCTACAACCACATCAGGAACTACCGCTTATATAACATCAGGAACAACTGCGACAACCGCATCAGGAACTACCGCTAATATAACATCAGGAACGACAGCAACTACCACGTCAGGAACAACGGCTACAACCACATCTGCGGCTACAATCACAACTGCGACAACCACATCAGGAACAACGGCTACAACCACATCAGGAACTACCACTAATATAACATCAGAGACAACTCCAATTACCACATCAGGAACAACGGCTACAACCACATCAGGAACTACCGCTAATATAACATCAGGAACAACTGCAACTACCACAACAGGAACAACGGCTAAAACCACATCAAGAACTACCGCTTATTTAACATCAGGAACAACTGCGACAACCACATCAGGAACTACCGCTAATTTATTATCAGGAACAACGGCAACTACCACATCAGGAACAACGGCTACAACCACATCAGGAACTACCGCTATTATAACATCAGAAACAACTGCAAATACCACATCAGGAACTACCGCCAATATAACATCAGGAACAACGGCAACTACCACATAAGGAACAACGGCTACTACCACATCATAAATTACCGCTAATATAACATCAGGAACAACTGCGAGAACCACATCAGGAACTACCGCTACAACAACATCAGGAACAACTGCAATTACCACATCAGGAACAACGGCTACAACCACTTCAGGAACTACCGCTAATTTAACATCAGGAACAACGGCTACAACCACTTCAGGAACTACTCCTAATATAACATCACAACCAATTTCAACTACCACATCAGGAACAACGGCTACAACCACATCCGGAACTACCGCTAATATAACATCAGGAACAGCTGCGACAACCACATCAGGAACAACGGCTACAACCATATCAGGAACTACCGCTTATATAACATCAGGAACAACTGCGACAACCACATCAGGAACTACTGCTAATCAGGAACGACGTCAACTACCACGTCAGGAACAACGGCTACTACCACATCAGCAACTACCGCTATTATAACATCAGAGACAACTCCAATTACCACATCAGGAACAACGGCTACATCCACATCAGGAACTACCGCTATTATAACATCAGAGACAACTCCAATTACCACATCAGGAAGAACGGCTACGTCCACATCAGGAACTACCGCTTATATAACATCAGGAACAACTGCGACAACCACATCAGGAACTACCGCTAATATAACATCAGGAACGACGTCAACTACCACGTCAGGAACAACGGCTACTACCACATCAGGAACTACCGCTATTATAACATCAGAGACAACTCCAATTACCACATCAGGAACAACGGCTACATCCACATCAGGAACTACCGCTAATATAACATCAGGAACAACGGCAACCACTATATCAGGAACTACTCCTAATATAACATCACAAACAACTCCAACTACCACATCGGGAACAACTGCGACAACCACATCAGGAACTACCGCTAATTTAACATCAGGAACAACGGCAACTACCACATCAGGAACAACGGCTACAACCACATCAGGAACTACCGCTATTATAACATCAGAAACAACTGCAAATACCACATCAGGAACTACCGCCAATATAACATCAGGAACAACGGCAACTACCACATCAGGAACAACGGCTACTACCACATCATAAATTACCGCTAATATAACATCAGGAACAACTGCGAGAACCACATCAAGAACTACCGCTACAACAACATCAGGAACAACTGCAATTACCACATCAGGAACAACTGCGACAACCACAACAGGAACTACCGCTAATTTAACATCAGGAACAACGGCAACTACCACATCAGGAACAACGGCTACAACCACTTCAGGAACTACTCCTAATATAACATCACAACCAATTTCAACTACCACATCAGGAACAACGGCTACAACCACATCCGGAACTACCGCTAATATAACATCAGGAACAGCTGCGACAAACACATCAGGAACAACGGCTACAACCATATCAGGAACTACCAATTATATAACATCAGGAACAACTGCGACAACCACATCAGGAACTACCGCTAATATAACATCAGGAACGACGTCAACTACCACGTCAGGAACAACGGCTACTACCACATCAGGAACTACCGCTATTATAACATCAGAGACAACTCCAATTACCACATCAGGAACAACGGCTACATCCACATCAGGAACTACCGCTAATATAACATCAGGAACAACGGCAACCACTATTTTAGGAACTACTCCTAATATAACATTACAAACAACTCCAACTACCACATCAGGAACAACGGCTACAACCACATCAGGAACTACCGCTAATATAACATCAGAGACAACTCCAATTACCACATTAGGAACAACGGCTACAACCACATCAGGAACTACTCCTAATATAACATCAGAGACAACTCCAATTACCACATCAGGAACAACGGCTACAGCCACATCAGAAACTACCGCTAATAAAACATCAGGAACAACTGCAACTACCACATCAGGAACAACGGCTACAACCACATCAGGAACTACCGCTAATATAACATCAGAGACAACTCCAATTACCACACCAGGAACAACGGCTACATCCACATCAGGAACTACCGCTAATATAACATCAGGAACAACGGCAACTACTATATCAGGAACTACTCCTAATATAACATTACAAACAACTCCAACTACCACATTACAAACAACTCCAACTACCACATCAGGAACAACGGCTACAACCACATCAGGAACTACCGCCAATATAACATCAGAAACAACGGCAACTACCACATCAGGAACAACGGCTACAACCACATCAGGAACTACTCCTAATATAACATCAGAGACAACTTCAATTACCACATCAGGAACAACGGCTACAGCCACATCAGAAACTACCGCTAATAAAACATCAGGAACAACTGCAACTACCACATCAGGATCACAAAAAACTGCAACTACCACGTCAGGAACAACGGCTACAACCACATCAGGAACTACTGCCAATATAACATCAGGAACAACTGCGACTACCACATCAGGAACTACCGCTAATATAACATCAGGAACAACTGCAACTACCACATCAGGAACAACGGCTACAACCACATCAGGAACTACCGCTTATATAACATCAAGAAACACTGCAACTACTACATCAGGAACAACGGCTACAACCACATCAGGAACTACCACTAATATAACATCAGAAACAACTTTAACTACCACATCAGGAACAACGGCTACAACCACATCAGGAACTACTTCTAATATAACATCACAAACAACTCCAACTACCAAATCAGAAACAGCGGCTACAACCACATCAGGAACTACCGCTAATATAACATCAGGAACAACTGCAACTACCACATCAGGAACAACGGCTAAAACCACATCGGGAACTACCGCTAATATAACATCAGGAATAACTGCAACTACCACACAAGGAACAAAGGCTACAACCACATAAAGAACTACCGCTAATATAACATCAGTAACAACGGCAACAACTACATGAGGAACTATCGCTAATATAACATCAGGAACAACGGCTACAACCACATCAGGAACTACTACTAATACTACATCAGGAACTGCCGCTAATACTACATCAGAAACAACTGCTACAACCACGTCAGTTATTACCGCTAATTTAACATCAGCAACAACTGCGACTACCACACGAGCAACAATGCCTACAACTACATCAGGTACTACCGCTAATATAACATAAGGAACAATGCGACAACCACATTAGGAAATACCGCTAAGATAACATCAGGAACAACTGCAGCTACCACATCAGGAACAACGGCTACAACCACATTAGAAAGTACCGCCAATACCACATCATGAACAACTGCCACAACAACGTCCGAAACTGCCGCTAAAACAACAACAGGATCAACTGCGACTATCACATCAGGAGCAACGGCTACTACCATATCCTAAACAACTGCGACTACCACCACATCAGGAACCACAGTCAATACTACATCAGGTATAATAGTTGTATAAACTTCTGCTTTTTAAAGGTGCATTTAGACTGTGGTAGTGTCATCGTAGTTGCGTTGTAGCTGTAATGAATTTTTTCAATAGATAATAATTAATAATCTTAACAACATTTTTTTTGTACAAATTTTTTAATATATTTTACTTTCTAAATGCTTTAAACAAATATTGTTGGTAATAGACCCTCCTGGTAAATTTTGGAATATGGTAAAAGTTTCACCTTACATATTTCTTTGGTATTAACCGAGTAAGTTTCGTTTTTTCCTAATATTAGCCTAAGTTCAAAAATAAAAATAATTTTAAAATTGAGGTTGATATAATAGCAAAGGAATACAAAATTTAACTTAAGGAAAAAAAGGAGAAAAAAGTGGCAATATTTTGTCTGCATATAAAAACAGTCGATAGTGTGCTCAGTGACTTAAGCAATAAATTAACAAGGTATTATAAGTGGTATTATAAGTGGTTTATTATAATTGCGAGGAAATTAGGGCTCTTTTTATAAATGACGAGAAGAGCTTATATTTAGCATTATTTCGTCGCTTGCATGGACAAATTATATCAAATAATTTACATTTTTAACTCCATATTTTGCTATCAATAACCTTCAGAAAAGTTATAGTACCGTATCAGCTGTTGTTCTAGTCAAAAACACTCACACATGCACAGAGATAGGTATATATTTTTGGACGCCCACGAAAGAGGTGGTATGAACACACCAACTTTAAGCATGGGAGTTATTTCGTGGAAAAGCAGATAGTTAATGTTTGCAATAAAATTAAATAAATAGAGTATTAGGTAAGCTCTTTTTCTGACTTATAAAAAGAGCCCTAATTTTTGGCGATTATAATAAACCAGACTGATTGATTAGCGGATTAGAAATATAAATATTTTTTTTTATGCTTTACATGTGGTCAATGTAATTTCATTTAAAGGACATAAACGTTAATATTTTTTCAATAATATATATCTATTTTTCTGTACCCAGTGGCTGCAAAAAATGTGTCAAATGTCATTTTAGGAGTTTTTGATAAAAGATTCAAACTCCTCGTATTCGAAAACCTGTAAATTAATATCAAACACTATCAATTTGACTCTACACAAAAAATAGAAAAATGAAATTTAGTCATTGGCCGCTATTTTGGGTTTTGTGCTGATCTCAATACGCTTAACATTTTCCAGATAGGTGGATTCATAATCTGGGGAGTCTCAGCTTTCATATGACACCATAAAACCTACTATGGTAATAAAATCTCCTGAGTATAATTAGTTGTTTATCTATACATATAATAAATCTCTAAGAGGACCATTCCTATACATTGAATATTTTTTTTAATTGTTAGACCAAACGAGATACCAAAAGTGCAGATTTTACAATTTTTGTCTGTCTGTAGGTCTGTTTGTTCCAGCATCACGCAAAGACCGCCCAGCCGATTTTAATGAGTTTGTCACTATTGCATTCCTTGTGTTCTTGGGCAACATATAGGTGTTTATTTCAAGTCGGTTTACCGAAACAAAACTGATGGCATTTCAAGGAATAAAAACGGGAAAAATGGGTAAAACTGCAGACAAAACGGCGTGGCGGTGTCTAGTGGGTAATAAAAGTAATACGACCGCCTTATTGATACCTAAAAATTTTTGCTATTTTTATACGCAGTGAAAAGAGAGAAGTTTAAGGATAAAAAGTTAACTCTATTTAATTAATTATAGCTTTACCTATGTAATTCATGCAGTATGTTTTGCATTTGGGACGGAAAATGTTCATTTAAAAAGTTACTTTTAAAGGGTTTTATAAACAATTTTAGAAAATTACTAGTTTAACGTAAAACAGGGGAGAGGGGTACTATAGCGAAACTGTGTAGGTATTAATTAGTAAATTCGGTTGGTCACGAAATGAGGTCATAACTAAATATAATACCTTGTTAACTTATTAAAAATATCTCTCTTCATACGCGCCCGACAATATCTACTGATCTACTGATCTCCGTGTGAGGGTGAGGCTTTTTGACAGCAACCACGGCTGATAATACGGTACTATAACTTTTGTCAGGTCGGACAGATCACGCCACTGTGGCATGAATATTTCCGCTATGGGAAGTTGGGCGAACCATACTGCCTGTAGTCTGTAAGCGGTGGGATGTAGCGACCCCCATGCCCACTATTTGAGTCTAGTACTCGATCGTGCAATCAGCTGGCCTAATCTCGAAGGACCCAATCGTCGTATTCCTTACGCCATTGGGTCGTCACTCGTTATTAGGGACCGTGGACTTGCTGACTGCATCAGCATGTCCACGATAATAAAAGTTTCGCGCAGGCATTCTCTACTCTTTCTAGGGCACATAAGACCATTAAGTCCAAGCACACCAAAGTCTTTCGGCGATCGGCAAGTTGCGATGGGAGCAGGACATTGTAGTCTGGAAGCTCTTAGTGACAAACCTGCACGAAAGCGGCGGAAGCGTGATCACCGTTTTGCTCAAGGATTGGCTGTAGAGCAACTCGTGTGCTGCATCCGTGACTGAGCAGCATTATTTAGGACCCACTCTGCTCACTCTGAAAGGGAAGGAGCTATAAAAGGTTCCCTAAACATAGCCAGTCAACAACGGCCCGACCGGACAACCGCATCCAGTGGGTAAACCACATGCGGTCCAAGCAAAAGAAAAAGAAATCCAATGAACTTTGCCACATAGAATATCCGTACACTTATGGATACAGACACACCACAAAACCACAAAAAAGAATGGCAATAGTGGCACGTCAACTAAGGAGATATAACATCGATATCGCTGCTCTCAGTGAAACTCGAAGAGCAGGCGAAGGTCAACTTAAAAACACAGAGGAGGCTACACATTTTTCTGAAAAGGCAAAGAAGAAGATGAACCACGTATTCACGGAGAGGATTTCGCTATAAAAAATGAGATTGTAGACCACTTAACCGAATTTCCATCCGGAATAAGCGAAAGATTGATGACATTGCACCTAAACCTTAGCAACCACCAACACGCTACTATAATCAGCGCCTACGCTCCAACTCTTGCAGCTGATGAAAACCAAATAGATGAATTTTATCCTCAACTTAGTGAAGCCATAACATGTGTATCTAAATCTGATAAACTTATCACCCTAGGTGATTTCAATGCTCGAGTTGGTACGAATTTAAACCTATGGAAGGGCGTCATTGGCAAGGAAGGTGTTAGAAACATGAACTCAAACGGACTGCGCCTATTAACCTTATGTTCGGAATATGCCTATTAACCTTATGTTCGGAATCAAATACAATTTTCCGACAAAAAGACAAATTCAAGACCTCCTGGCAACTCCCAAGGTCAAAACACTGGCATCTGATTATTATTGTACGTTCCAGATTTCAAAAAGACGTAAACATGGACCGACCTTCGCCTGATACGAGCCAAAATAAACTTGCACATTTCACCAAGAAGTAGCCGTCAAAAAAAGCAAATCAGAAGAAGATTCAATGTAGAACGCTTTAAGGATGATCAAACCAGAACAAAATTCCAAGTCTCTTTGAATCAAAAGCTGGGTCCTTTAGAATACCCGGAGAATATTGACGATCACTGGAGAATGATGAAGACAGCAATAACATCTGCCACCGAAGAAACGCTTGGCTACACACAAAGAAAACATCAAGACTGATTTGATGAGCACGACAAAAAAATTCAAGACCTTACGGAGAGGAAAAGAAAAGCCCATAATGCTTGGAAAAGCCACCCTAACTCTAACGAAAGTACAAAGGCAAACACGTAGATTAAAAAGTCAATGGTGGACAACAAAATCACATGAAATGCAACATCTAGCTGAGTCCAAAAACACTAGAGCCTTCTTTCAAGCTACTAAGATGGTATATGGTCCCCCTACACAAAGTATAAATCCCCTACGATCTAAAGGTGGAACAAGGCTGCTTAAAGACAGATCCTCTATCAATTAGCGATGGAAAGAACACTTCCAAGAACTACTCAACAGAGAGTGTCAGGTCGATAACGACATCTTCAACAAAATTCCGGAGAAAACTACACAGTGAGATTCCGAGATTAGAAAAGGTCGAAAAGGCAATCACACAGCTAAAGAATAACAAGTCAGCAGGCACAGATGGTATCGCTGCTGAACTCTACAAACAAGGGGGTCCCGCTCTTCACCAAATGCACACTCTAATAAGTAAAATATGGACCACTGAAACAATTCCTGGCAAACTCAGAGACGCCTCTATAGTCACCATTTTCAAAAAAGGCGACAAGGCCTAATGTGGAAACTAGAGGTATATCTCTGCTTTCTGTTGCTGGAAAGATACTTGCACGTATACTATCAAACCGATTAATTCCGATTGATAAACAAAATCTGTCAGAGACACAGTGTGGATTTAGGCCCAATTGAGTCACAGCTGACATGATCTTCAGTGCCAGACAAATGAGAGAGAAATCTAGAGAACAAAATCGCCCCCTTTTCATGGCCTTCATAGACCTAGAGAGACAGAGAAGCTTTTTGGCAAATACTGGCAAAAGCTGGATGTCCTCAAAAATATATTCAAATTCTTAGACTACTTCACGACAATATGAATGTAACAGTCCTGAGCAACGATGGACCAAGAGAGTCTCGACGACCTTAGTAATCGAACTGCAGTACGCCGATGACAACGTCATTATGGCCGATTCAGAGGAAGGTCTACAGCTGGTAATCAATGCATTTAAGCCTACAAAAGCATTGGCCTAGGTACCAGGTACGAATCCTCAAGCTCCAAACACTTTCATAAATGGCCATCCTCTGCATAACGTGGAACATTACCTCTACATTGGGAGCCACCTACCATCAAATGCAACTATTGACGCAGAAATACAGCATCGCCTAAAATGTTCTAGCGCAGCGTTCAGACGGCTTTCGGAGAGAGTCTTCAACAATCACGACGTCAATGCGGAGACCAAGCTTTGGGTCTACAACACAGTTATAATACCAATTCTAACATACGGATGCAAAAAATATCACCAAAATTGTTTAAGACGAATCCTAAAAATCGAATGGCAAGACCGACGAGCAAATATAAGTGTTTTAGAAGAAGCCAGAACAACTAGTATAGAAACCCTTATCTTCAAGCACCAGCTTCGTTGGACTGATCACGTTATCCGCATGCCCTAAACACGTCTCCCAAAGCAGAAATTTTATGGACAACTGAAAGGGGGAAAGAGAAATCAAGGAGGTCAACAAAAAAGGTACAAAGACGTTCTCAAAGGCAATACGATGAAGGGTCACATCGATATAAACAACTTCGAGAACACGGCAAACGATTGGGCTTTATGGCGGCGAACAGTCCATGAGGGAGCACAAACTTTTGAAGAGCAACGACGTAGACTAGAGACGGAAAAGAGAGCACGTAGAAAGGAAGAAACATGGAAGAATCGATGACCAACAACACCCGGCTGCTGCTGAAGACTGGGTGTGCCAAGACTGTGGAAGGGTGTACGGCTCGACAATTGGCTTACATAGCCATCAAAAAACGCACAACAGATAGCAACAATACAGAATAGAGGAAGATCATACTCGGTATCGAGTGATTACCTATGATGACTATAACTTTTATATTAAAGCAATATATAAGATTAAAAAGGTAAATTATTTGATATAATTTGTCCATGCAAGCAAAGTAATGCTAAAAGTAACCGCTTTTTGTCACTTAGAAAAAAGGCCCTAATTTCTTCGCAATTTTAATAAACCAGAATGATACAATACAAAATTGCCACATTTTTTTTCTCCAATCTTTGGTACACAATTAACCCTAATTTTAAAACTAAAGCATTTTTGAACTTAGACTAAGAGAAAACGGAACTTACTGGGTTAATACAAAAGAAACATGTACCGTGAAGCTTTTACCATATTCAAAAATTTTGCAGGAGGGTCTGTTATCACCAATATTTGTTTAAAACATTAAACAAGTTAAATCATGTTAAAAAGTGTGTATCAAAAAAATATTGTTATCTATTTATCTGTAAAATATGCTGTTCTGAATTATCTAAAGAAAAAAATTGACTACAGCTACAATGCAACGACGACGACACTACCAAACCACCCTTATATATTGTAACCTTCTTAGGAATGACCAATCATATTTATATATATTTTTAAATATTTTTCTATTTTACTTACACAGCCAAGCAGGTAACATTGTAAGCAAACCAAAACTTTGCCAGTCAAATTACAATTAAAAAAACCCCGAAAATAATTTATAAATTCAGCACCACAAAAAATAATTATGTGGCACTTGCCGACAAATTTGAAACTCACTTGCTTTATCTACCTGTGGACTACAATTTTTTAAGCATACTTCAGCTTCCCTAGTATTCAAAAATTTAACTGCAATTTGACCATTTTTTGATTCAGCTACGAAACCTGCCATAATAACTCCTTCGCTAAGTTGTAACATTGCTACCTTCCATGAGAGGAGAGGAAAAGTTAAAGTAATGTACACTTGATTTCAAGAAACACTCATACATGCATTTTTTCCTATGTCACAAAATTTAACTTTCCATTAGTGTATACTATTATAAGGCACCACCAGCTTAGTATGCCTGACAGCTTAAAATTCAGTGTGACATCCTTTAAAATTCCACAGATATCAACATTTACAAAAGTTCAAATTATCAATCGAGTTATAGAAGACGGCTGGTCTATAAGAAGAGCGGCAACCCATGTTGGAGTTGATAAAATGACGATAATGTGATGAAAAAAGCGCTGGATTGAAAATAATTCTACGGATAAGAAAGATGGATCAGGACCACCAAAAGTAATTTCTAAAGTGCAAGATGAGAGACTTATTGACCATCTCAGACAAAATCCTTTTTCAACATCGGTTGAAGCAGCTAATGTAACATTATTTCCGGGTTCTTTAGCAACAGCAAATAGAAGAGTAACAAAATCAGAAGTTTCTTGTCGAGTTGCTGCAAAGAAGCCTTTTCTAACAGAAGAACAAAAACAGGCCAGAATGATTTTTGCACTGAACAACGTTCTTCGTGATAATAACTTCTAAGAGTTTTTAGTTTATCGTCCACCAAATTCTAGATTTGAACCCGATTATACAAACCAAATTAAAAAAGCTGGACATTTTTCTGTAAACATGTGGGGCTGGTTTAGTGCAAGAGGTTTGGGTTTTTTTTGGAGAATTGACAGAAAATTCAATAGTGAACGATATATTGAAATCCTTGAAACCGTTATGCTGCCATCTGTACAGGCTTTACATGAAAATAATGACTTCGTTTATCAGCAGGCCAACTGTTCAGTACACAGGGCTAATTTTGTTCGCCAGTGGTTTCAGAATAATAATATAGAAACACTTCCTTGGCCAGCCAACAGCCCTGACGTTAACCCAATGGAAAATATATGAGGTCGAATCGTTAAAATAATATACCAAAGGAATTGGAGACCACGAAATGCTGAAGAGTTAAGCGATGCTATTTATCGCGCATCGGATCAGCTCTCAGAAGTCCATCAGTATTTTCAAAATTTAACTTTTTCAATGCCCAGACGTTTGCAGCTTGTAATAGAGAAAAATGGTGATCCTATTAAATACTAAATTATTTATTTTAGTTCTTTTTTAAGTGAAAATAATTAGTATTAAGTTTACCATCGTTTTTGTCCTGATCCAAATTTCCTATTCGTCGAATTGTTTTCAATCCAGCGCTATTTTCATCGTATTATTGTTATTTTATCAACTAATGGGTTACCGCCCTTTTTATAGAACAGCCTTCATCCGTTACTCGAGTGATAATTTGATATTATTCAATAAAAACTTTACTAAAACATTATTTTTGCTGATTTTTTAGTATTATGCAAAATTTAATATATAAAATAAGGTTGCCTTGAATTTAAATTAAAATATTTTTATTTTCAGTTTTAGAGACAAATTGTTGTACTTTTGAAGTTTTTAGGCATTTTAGCTGGTATACCGTATATATTATACACTTTTAGAAAGGTCAATTTCGTGACTGCATGTATACGTTTTTTTTTAAATCAAGTGTACATTATACATTACAGTGAACATAGGTTTATAACCAACCTATTTTCCGGGTTCCTCGAGCCTCTCGGGGGCTCGATTCTGGGCGTAAGAGAAAGATCATACCCGGAGAAGTGATCAATCGCACAAAAGTCATTCGAACGACGCACGGTAGTCGATTTTTCGGAAAACGCGGACATAAATGGAAAAATTAAAAAATTGAAAATGTATCTAAATTTGCCCCTATATGGTTTTCAAGATATTATGCGAATAGTTGGCCAAAGAATAAACTATGATTTTTACGAATTTGACATTACGTATTAGTATTCAACATCAAATTTCAAATAGAAGACCCAGAGTATGAAAGTACTCAACTGTTAATATCTCGAAAACAGTTGAAGATCGACATAGGGTACGTTTTATAAAAATGCTTAGAATTTCAAAACAGAATGCAACAATACAATAATATATTGGGTGTTTCATTTGAAAGTTTCGGTTGGCATTCTTTTTAATAAACCCTATATATATAAAAAATATTCTTCCAAAGTTCTAAACCAACGTTTTTAGTTTAATTTTGTGAAGTGAGCTTAAAATTAAAATAACATGTGACTTTAACTGTAACAAAAATTATCACGTGACTGGACACTTTTAAATAGTTACGTGACCATCAGTGCTATATTCAAACTGTCAAATCTATTTCCAACATTTTTGGCTAAATAAAACCCATTCAAGCTCCAATCGTCTTTCAATCTACATGTCCTTCGTAGGTCCCCCTTCACACCACCATCACAAATTTAGCTAATTAATAAATATATATCTTTTAGCTCTTAAAAATGTTTTAAGATAAATGTGAAAATTCACACGATCATCCTGTGTATCAGCTAAATAAGAATAAATTTATCTTTTTATTAAAACTAAATATTTTGTATGATTAAATTACAACATGGAAGTTTTTTTTTTAATATCCGCGTTTTTACAAAAATCGACCACTGTGCGAGTCCTACTCTAAAAGATGGTCAAGTTTGCCGTAGCATACGCATTAGCGAGTTCGGTCACGTGATGGTTTCGTAGAATAGCGTGCTCTGAAATAATACGAGTGACGCTTTTCACACGAGATTTCCTACAACTCCCAACTACTGGGTCTAGTCGAGAGAACGGCTTCGCTCAAAAATTGTTCGAGGCAGCTCTGCGCGTGCCTATAATAGTTTGGTGATTATTCGATCGTCTTGTCCCTGCTTTTAAGCGCGTTTATTGGTTCAAACTACTTTTCTTCTCTCAGGCGAAAGATCACTTCCTATGAGTTCCAGAATCGGTACCCTGGTAGTAATGGAGTACCTTTGTCAAGTATTATTGACTTCAAACAATCATTAAAATTAGGTTTTTAAGAAAATAGGTGCTTGATATAATAAATTTAAGAGGGTTTGTACAGTGAAACACAAAAATTCAACAAATGTAAATATATTAAAGAAATATATGTAAAAAAGGCTTGGCACATCGATGGTCCTAGACAAGAGGGTTATTGTTTATGCCTAAAAAAGTTCACTGTTGATCTTTGGGGCGACTTCCCCACCCTTCTATTTTTTACATTGTCTTAAAAAAAAATATAAAGTTAATAAAAAAATCGGCAACATAATCCAAAAGGGAAAAGAAAGAAAATTTCTCCAACCAACACCATTCAATGAATTATTTGCAGGTTATGACAGAGAGTTAGTTTTGTAATTAAAAAAAAACTTTTACCCTCTAAAAAAAAATACTGTTAACTTTTAAAAAAATTTACCTTTTAAGCCAAAAAAAAAGGACAAGAAAAGATAATTTATGTTTGGCTTATCTGTAAATCCATCACATCACTCTGCTTTCCAGTTGGTCGGGATAGCACTGCTGTCTCATAGCTGAGAAGTAGGCAGGCACTACCCAAGCCCTGAAACAGCGACTAGAAGACTCCAGAGGCTCTGCAGCAGTCGATCAAGAGACATGGACCCCCACGGATGACATGGGTACCCAAGAGTGCCATGGGCCCCCAGGAGCGACCCTAGAAAAGTGACAAACAAAGCGGTATCGAAAAAGCCGCTCTACCACATTCCTATTAGCTTAAAGCATTAAATGTGGACCGTGTAAACACAAGGCATAATATTACTCTTAAACACTTAAACTAAACAGACCGTTCTAAAATAAACTACCAATGGTACAGAGACGGTCTTTAACAAACATTACAAGACACAAACAAGTATTACTACCAATTTTTCTTATTAAAGGGAATTATTACACGAGAGAAAGTGGGGCAAATATGGGGCAAACCTACCTCGATAAATCAAGGGTCACTCGGTTTTGCCTAACATGACGGCCGGTTGAACTGGCACATCCTCGCCCGTCTATAAAAAGAGAGAACAAAAAAACATACGTTAGAAACAACGCATATGGCATTTAAAATCCATCGAATTTAACAAAATTAAAGAAAAATAATTACCTTCAGGACTAAGCCAGAATATCAGCCTTTAGCAAGGCATGCTCAATCAACTCCTGCTGTGCTGCATAAAGAAGAAAAGTTATAACTGCGTTGGACTTAACACTGCCAACAAAACTACATTATCACCACTTTAGCTAATTATTTCACTTTATTTTCCTAAATTAAAAGTCAATAGGACATTTAAAAAAAAAATAGGAAAAATCAACTTGTCGAACACCCTTCCAAAAAGGGACAAGAAAAGGTTCGTCACCCACACTCCCCTACTACAAAATTAATTGGACCAATGACAGCACAGACCGCGTTCGCGAGTTCCAATCTAGAGCATGTCGTTGGCCAGAAAGCCACTGCAATGCGACAAAATTTGAAAGGGGAAAGAACTACGCAGCTTCCGTTCAGAGCGTTGCCAAATGTGGTCAGAGATCTTAAAGCCACCGAAAGTCAACCCGGCACAGATGCCGGCATGCCGGTCATGCCTGCAATTTAGACTCAGAATCCTAAACCAGAAAATGCATCTCCTGCTGTCCTGGGATCCTAGACTTGATAACGTCAACGTGAATGTACGGTTGAATTCCTTGTTATGCAAAAATGATCATCCAATCCAGCAACGTCCCCTCTGACGTCAGTATAAACAGCTGACTATGACAGCCGTCAATCGCTGCGCCTTTCGAGCTTAGAAGAAAGTTTAAATATTCTTTTTTTTTAGTATTTATCTACCACACATCTCCAAAGGGCACAGCGAAAGGACAACCAGGTAACTCAGAATTTGTTGCAACAATTATTACTGTTTTGATGGCCAAAAATGATCAAGTTGACACCTATTGTTGACATCTAAGAAGAAGTTTATAAACGAAGAATTTTTGTTGTTTCAGCCGAAATCAACGACGACCGCCCAACAGCAAGGCCCCTTTCTCACGCTGGTTCCGCTAGAGTCCTGAAAAAACAGTGTCTTCCCACTTATAATACAACTCGTAACCAAACAACCGCAACAACCCGTACCTATGTACCTCTCAATTTGTTCGTTACAAGTACTGACACAAGTAGGTGCTTTTCACCACAGTTAAAGCGTGTCCAGTTCTACGTCAGCTTTTATTTATGGCTTGACATGGACAGTTAGTTTATCTTTTTGGTTTTAGCAAAAACTCACTTGCAGCAACCATCACTAAAGAAGATTGCACTATCCCAGATTGACAGATTGACCAGTTTTTTTAGTAATAAATTATTAAATAAATGGACCACACCGGCGTCATACTCATATTCTAGCAAACTATGTTTTAGTATTAAGTTTATCCTGTAAAAGATAAATAAAAACTGCTTAATAATGTACTTGTGAATGTTTTTAATAGGTAATACTGTGTTTATTAGCCAACAAATGTTTAATAGTTTAATCGGTGAAATATTTTATAGGGGAACGATTTTGTGATAACCAATATTCTTATATTCTAAATCTGTGATTTTAATAACAAAAGGATAGAATTTTTTGCTAGTAATAGATATTATTTTGAAGCTTTTTTGCAACGAATTTATCAAAACATGTTTTAACTATATTTATATATTGCCTTTATTGTAGGTGTGATATTTTGTATTTTGTAATTTGTGAAACGGAAAGAATCCCTGTATTGTTATTTCCATTTATTTTTATAAAACAGCTATTTAAGATAAAATTTGATCAAAATCCACCATAATAGGTGTGATCTTTGTTTTAAGATATTTTTCAAAACAATAATTATCCAAAGGATATAATAGAGGCAAGTTCGAACTAATTTAACTAAGAAATTACAAATCAGTCCAATCTTCTAAATACAGGCAAGTCACCAAGCGCGTTGGTTACTGTTTTGGCGAATGCGCTGGGAAAGTATTGGTTCTTTAGTAAAGTAAATAAGCAGGTGACGTCACTGCGTCTTGATATTTGTGGTTGCTCTCTATGAACGTATTTTGAAACTAGTTAGCCGTCAGTAAATATCGCGATTTTAAGTAATTTTGGGAACGTTACAAATTAGAGAAATATTGAATAATTTCACATCTTGGAAGTCTCGCTAAAATACAATTTTCTAGTAACTTGGACGGTAGAGTTACTTGGTTGTCACAACTTGTCAAGCACAAACTATTTTGAGAGTAAACTTTTTGAACATTCATTGTCTTTACTTTTTAATTTCATTCAACGCTTCGAATACTTATGTATCTGCAATCGTCATCAGGTGAATACTAACAAAAACTAATAATACCTATTCTTAAATACTAGCATGTACTCAGTGAACCATATAACTAATCTGTGTTCAGTGAACCATGAAGCTTAAACTTGGATAGCTCTGCTTTTTCGCAATTGAAATCTGTTACCTTCGAAAAGTATGTGTTAAGCAAATACATTATGGTTCTTCCTCTTCTGAAGTTTTATTGCTCGCAGATCGGATCGAATTTTAACCTTTTCTTTATTTAGAGCTTCTTCTGTATTGCAGCTATAGATGGCTCGATCTAAAAAGATTTTGGAAATTTCCACTTGAGGTAGAGTAATTTGATTTGAAGTTTAGATATTGTCCAGTATGAGTATTCAGTATGAGTGTATGGAAGTTCGCCTTACAGAACACAAACGCAGAACTCGACAAGAGAATACAACTGGATCAGGAATAGCTCAATATTGCCGAGAAAATCAACACCATATGAAATGGACAGGTGCAAAGATCGTCGCCAGGAAGAAAATCTATTCAAGCGGAAGTTTAAAGAAACAGGGTTCATACAGGGGAACCAGAATCAAGGAAATTTGGAAACTCATACTTTTCGGAGATGACAGATTTCAATCGCGAAAGGGCGGAGCCAACCAAGTGTAAAGTTAGTTAGTTAGTTGGGGTTCACTAAACACAGTATTAGTATTCACCTGAATACGATTGCAGATACATACGCATTCGAATCGTTGTGAAAAAGTAAAGAAGAAAGAAAATGGAAGTTTGAAACGCTAGTTTACTCTCAAGTTCAACATTGCCTACCACCTTTAAACAAGACTCAAACTATTTTGTTCAAAATTTTGCCAAGGCTACCATCACTTGAGCATGATAAAAATTCAATAACAATAAATTTTTGTGACTATCTCTCTCGGAATATATTGACAAATAAAATCAACGGTTCGAATACTTATGTATTTGCAATCAGTGAAAATTATTACCTTTCATAAGATATATTTTGCCTATTACTGTCAGGTCGAGTAATGTTTATGGTGACTAAACAAAACAGCTTAGTGAAAAGCAAGTTGTAAAGATTAGGGATATAAAATGTGATACTAAGCCATACAATATTTTTTTCAGGAAGAAGTCCGCAGAATATCCCTCGTGCAACAACTGCGACAATCACACCAGAAAAAACGGTTAAAACGACATCAGGAACTACCGTTAATATAATATCAGGAACCACTGCGAGTACCACAGCAGGAACAATGACTACAACGACATCAGAAACTACCGCTAATATAACATCGGGAACAACTCCGACTACTACACCAGGAACAACGGCTACAACGACTTCAGGAACTACCGCTTATATAAAAGCAGGAACAACTGCGACAACAACATCGAAAACAACAGCTACAACCACGTCAGGAACTTCCGCTAAAACAACATCAGAAACAACTGCTACAATTACATCAGGAATTAACGCTAATTTAACATTAGCAAGAACTGCGACTACCACACCAGGAAGAACGGCTACAACGACATCAGGAAATACCGCTAATATAACATCAGAAACAACTGCGACAACCACATCAGGAACTACCGCTAATATAACATCAGTAACAACTGCAACTACCACATCAGGAACAACGGCTACAACCACATCAGGAACTACCGCTAATATAACACCAGGAACAACTGCGACAACCACATCAGGAACTACCGCTTATATAACATCAGGAACATCAGGAATAACTGCAAATACCACATCAGGAACAACGGCTGCAACCACATCAGGAACTACTGCTAATATAACATCAGGAACAACTGCAACTACCACATCAGGAAAAACGGCTACAACCACATCAGGAACCACCGCTAATATAACATCAGGAACAACTGCGACAACCACATCAGGAACTACTGCTAATATAACATCAGGAACAACTGCAACTACCACATCAGGAAAAACGGCTACAACCACATCAGGAACCACCGCTAATATAACACCAGGAACAACTGCGACAACCACATCAGGAACTACCGCTTATATAACATCAGGAACATCAGGAATAACTGCAACTACCACATCAGGAACAACGGCTGCAACCACATCAGAAACCACCGCTAATATAATATCAGGAACAACTGCGACAACCACATCAGGAACTACCGCTAATATAACATCAGAAACAACTGCGACAACCACATCAGGAACTACCGCTAATATAAAATCAGGAACAACTCCAACTACCACATCGAGAACAACGTATACAACCACATTAGGAACTATCGCTAATATAACATCAGAAATAACTTCGACAACCACATCAGGAACTACCGCTAATATAACATCAGGAACAACTGCAACTACCACATCAGGAACAACGGCTGCAACCACAACAGAAACCACCGCTAATATAACATCAGGAACAACTCCAACTACCACATCAGGAACAATGACTACATCCACATCAGGAACTACCGCTAATATAACATCAGAAACAACTGCGACAACCACATCAGGAACTAACGCTAATATAACATCAGTAACAACTGCGACAACCACATCAGGAACAACGGCTACAACCAAAATAGGAACTACCGCTAATATAACATCAGGAACAACTGCAACTACCACATCAGAAACAACGGCTACAACCACATCAGAAACCTCCGGTAATATAACATCAGGAACAACTGCGACAACCACATCAGGAACAACGGCTACAACCATATCAGGAACTACCGCTTATATAACATCAGGAACAACTGCGACAACCACATCAGGAACTACCGCTAATATAACATCAGGAACGACGGCAACTACCACGTCAGGAACAACGGCTACAACCACATCGGGAACTACCGCTAATATAACATCAGAAACAACTGCGACAACCACATCAGGAACAACGGCTACAACCACATCAGGAACTACCGCTAATATAACATCAGGAACAACTGCAACTACCACATCAGGAACAACGGCTACAACCACATCGGGAACTACCGCTTATATAACATCAGGAACAACTGCGACAACCACATCAGGAACTACCGCTAATATAACATCAGGAACGACGGCAACTACCACGTCAGGAACAACGGCTACAACCACATCGGGAACTACCGCTAATATAACATCAGAGACAACTCCAATTTCCACATCAGGAACAACGGCTACAACCACATCAGGAACTACCGCTAATATAACATCAGGAACAACTGCGACAACCACATCAGGAACAACGGCTACAACCACATCAGGAACTACCGCTAATATAACATCAGAGACAACTCCAATTACCACATCAGGAACAACGGCTACAAACACATCAGGAAAAACGGCTACAACCACATCAGGAACTACCGCTAATATAACATCAGGAACAACTGCGACAACCACATCAGGAACAACGGCTACAACCACATCAGGAACTACCGCTAATATAACATCAGGAACAACTGCAACTACCACATCAGGAACAACGGCTACAACCACATCGGGAACTACCGCTAATATAACATCAGGAACAACTGCAACTACCACTTCAGGAACAACGGCTACAAACACATCAGGAACTACCGCTAATATAACATCAGGAACAACTGCAACTACCACATCAGGAACAACGGCTACAACCACATCAGGAACTACCGCTAATATAACATCAGGAACAACTGCGACAACCACATCAGGAACAACCGCTAATATAACATCAGGAACAACTGCAACTACCACATCAGGGACAACGGCTACAACCACATCAGGAACTACCGCTAATATAACATCAGGAACAACTGCAACTACCACATCAGGAACAACGGCTACAACCACATCAGGAACTACCGCTAATATAACATCAGGAACAACTGCAACTACCACATCAGGAACAACGGCTACAACCACATCGGGAACTACCGCAAATATAACATCAGGAACAACTGCAACTACCACATCAGGAACAACGGCTACAATCACATCAGGAACTACCGCTAATATAACATCAGGAACAACTGCAACTACCACATCAAGAACAACGGCTACAACCACATCAGGAACTACCGCTAATATAACATCAGGAACAACTGCAACTACCACATCAGGAACAACGGCTACAACCACATCAGGAACTACCGCTAATATAACATCAGGAACAACTGCAACTACCACATCAGGAACAACGGCTACAACCACATCAGGAACTACCGCTAATATAACATCAGTAACAACTGCAACTACCACATCAGGAACAACGGCTACAACCACATCGGGAACTACCGCTAATATAACATCAGGAACAACTGCAACTACCACATCAAGAACAACGGCTACAACCACATCAGGAACTACCGCTAATATAACATCAGGAACAACTGCAACTACCACATCAGGAACAACGGCTACAACCACATCAGGAACTACCGCTAATATAACATCAGGAACAACTGCAACTACCACATCAGGAACAACGGCTACAACCACATCGGGAACTACCGCTAATATAACATCAGGAACAACTGCAACTACCACATCAGGAACAACGGCTACAATCACATCAGGAACTACCGCTAATATAACATCAGGAACAACTGCAACTACCACATCAAGAACAACGGCTACAACCACATCAGGAACTACCGCTAATATAACATCAGGAACAACTGCAACTACCACATCAGGAACAACGGCTACAACCACATCAGGAACTACCGCTAATATAACATCAGGAACAACTGCAACTACCACTTCAGGAACAACGGCTACAAACACATCAGGAACTACCGCTAATATAACATCAGGAACAACTGCGACAACCACATCAGGAACAACCGCTAATATAACATCAGGAACAACTGCAACTACCACATCAGGAACAACGGCTACAACCACATCAGGAACTACCGCTAATATAACATCAGGAACAACTGCAACTACCACATCAGGAACAACGGCTACAACCACATCAGGAACTACCGCTAATATAACATCAGGAACAACTGCAACTACCACATCAGGAACAACGGCTACAACCACATCGGGAACTACCGCAAATATAACATCAGGAACAACTGCAACTACCACATCAGGAACAACGGCTACAATCACATCAGGAACTACCGCTAATATAACATCAGGAACAACTGCAACTACCACATCAAGAACAACGGCTACAATCACATCAGGAACTACCGCTAATATAACATCAGGCACAACTGCAACTACCACATCAGGAACAACGGCTACAACCACATCAGGAACTACCGCTAATATAACATCAGGAACAACTGCAACTACCACATCAGGAACAACGGCTACAACCACATCAGGAACTACCGCTAATATAACATCAGGAACAACTGCAACTACCACATCAGGAACAACGGCTACAACCACATCGGGAACTACCGCTAATATAACATCAGGAACAACTGCAACTACCACATCAGGAACAACGGCTACAATCACATCAGGAACTACCGCTAATATAACATCAGGAACAACTGCAACTACCACATCAAGAACAACGGCTACAACCACATCAGGAACTACCGCTAATATAACATCAGGAACAACTGCAACTACCACATCAGGAACAACGGCTACAACCACATCAGGAACTACCGCTAATATAACATCAGGAACAACTGCAACTATCACATCAGGAACAACGGCTACAACCACATCAGGAACTACCGCTAATATAACATCAGAAACAACTGCGACAACCACATCAGGAACAACGGCTACAACCATATCAGGAACTACCGCTAATATAACATCAGGAAAAACTGCAACTACCACATCAGGAACAACGGCTACAACCACATCAGGAACTACCGCTAATATAACATCAGGAACAACTGCGACAACCACATCAGGAACAACGGCTACAACCATATCAGGAACTACCGCTTATATAACATCAGGAACAACGGCTACAACCACATCAGGAACTACCGCTAATATAACATCAGAAACGACGGCAACTACCACGTCAGGAACAACGGCTACAACCACATCGGGAACTACCGCTAATATAACATCAGGAACAACTGCGACAACCACATCAGGAACAACGGCTACAACCACATCAGGAACTACCGCTAATATAACATCAGGAACAACTGCAACTACCACATCAGGAACAACGGCTACAACCACATCAGGAACCACCGCCTATATAACATCAGGAACAACTGCGACAACCACATCAGGAACTACCACTAATATAACATCAGGAACAACGGCATATACCACATCAGGAACAACGGCTACAACCACATCAGGAACTACTGCTTATATAACATCAGGAACAACTGCGACAACTACATCAGGAACTACCGCTAATATAACATCAGGAACAACGGCAACGACCACATCAGGAAAAACGGCTACAACCACATCAGGAACTACTGCTAATATAACATCAGGAACAACTGCGACAACCACATCAGGAACAACGGCTACAACCACATCAGAAACTACAGCTAATATAACATCAGGAACAACTGCAACTACCACATCAGGAACAACGGCTACAACCACATCAGGAATCACCGCTAATACAACCTCAGGATCAACTGCGACTACCACATCAGGAACTACCGCTAATATAACATCAGGAACGACGGCAACTACCACGTCAGGAACAACGGCTACAACCACATCCGGAACTACCGCAAATATAACATCAGGAACAACTGCGACAACCACATCAGGAACAACGGCTACAACCATATCAGGAACTACCGCTTATATAACATCAGGAACAACTGCGACAACCACATCAGGAACTACCGCTAATATAACATCAGGAACGACGGCAACTACCACGTCAGGAACAACGGCTACAACCACATCGGGAACTACCGCTAATATAACATCAGGAACAACTGCGACAACCACATCAGGAACAACGGCTACAAACACATCAGGAAAAACGGCTACAACCACATCAGGAACAACCGCTAATATAACATCAGGAACAACTGCAACTACCACATCAGGAACAACGGCTACAACCACATCAGGAACTACCGCTAATATAACATCAGGAACAACTGCAACTACCACATCAGGAACAACGGCTACAACCACATCAGGAACTACCGCTAATATAACATCAGGAACAGCGGCAACGACCACATCAGGAAAAACGGCTACAACCACATCAGAAACTACTGCTAATATAACATCAGGAACAACTGCGAAAACCACATCAGGAACAACGGCTACAACCACATCAGGAACTACCGCTAATATAACATCAGGAACAACTGCAACTACCACATCAGAAACAACTGCGACAACCACATCAGGAACTACCGCTAATATAACATCAGGAACAACGGCATCTACCACATCAGGAACAACGGCTACAACCACATCAGGAACTACTGCTTATATAACATCAGGAACAACTGCGACAACTACATCAGGAACTACCGTTAATATAACATCAGGAACAACGGCAACGACCACATCAGGAACAACGGCTACAACCACATCAGGAACTACTGCTAATATAACATCAGGAACAACTGCGACAACCACATCAGGAACAACGGCTACAACCACATCAGGAACTACCGCTAATATAACATCAGGAACAACTGCAACTACCACATCAAGAACAACGGCTACAACCACATCAGGAACTACCGCTAATATAACATCAGGAACAACTGCAACTACCACATTAGGAACAACGGCTACAACCACATCAGGAACTACCGCTAATATAACATCAGGAACAACTGCAACTACCACATCAGGAACAACGGCTACAACCACATCAGGAACTACCTCTAATATAACATCAGGAACAACTGCGACAACCACATCAGGAACTACCGCTAATATAACATCAGGAACGACGGCAACTACCACGTCAGGAACAACGGCTACAACCACATCGGGAACTACCGCTAATATAACATCAGGAACAACTGCGACAACCACATCAGGAACAACGGCTACAACCACATCAGGAACTACCGCTAATATAACATCAGGAACAACTGCAACTACCACATCAAGAACAACGGCTACAACCACATCAGGAACTACCGCTAATATAACATCAGGAACAACTGCAACTACCACATTAGGAAAAACGGCAACAACCACATCAGGAACTACCGCTAATATAACATCAGGAACAACTGCAACTACCACATCAGGAACAACGGCTACAACCACATCAGGAACTACCTCTAATATAACATCAGGAACATCTGCGACAACCACATCAGGAACAACGGCTAAAACCATATCAGGAACTACCGCTTATATAACATCAGGAACAACTGCGACAACCACATCAGGAACTACCGCCAATATAACATCAAGAACAACTGCAACTAGCACATCAGAAACAACGGCTACAACCACATCAGGAACTACCGCTAATATAACATCAGGAACGACGGCAACGACCACGTCAGGAACAACGGCTACAACCACATCAGGAACTACCGCTAATATAACATCAGGAACAACTGCCACTACCACATCAGGAACTACGGCTACAACCACATCAGGAACTACAGCCAATATAACATCAGGAACAACTGACACTACCACATCAGGAAAAACGACTACAACCACATCAGGAACTACCGCTAATATAACATCAGGAACAACTGCAACTACCACATCAGGAACAACGGCTACAAACACATCAGGAAAAACGGCTACAACCACATCAGGAACAACCGCTAATATAACATCAGGAACAACTGCAACTACCACATCAGGAACAACGGCTACAACCACATCAGGAACTACCGCTAATATAACATCAGGAACAACTGCAACTACCACATCAGGAACAACGGCTACAACCACATCAGGAACTACCGCTAATATAACATCAGGAACAGCGGCAACGACCACATCAGGAAAAACGGCTACAACCACATCAGAAACTACTGCTAATATAACATCAGGAACAACTGCGACAACCACATCAGGAACAACGGCTACAACCACATCAGGAACTACCGCTAATATAACATCAGGAACAACTGCAACTACCACATCAGAAACAACTGCGACAACCACATCAGGAACTACCGCTAATATAACATCAGGAACAACGGCATCTACCACATCAGGAACAACGGCTACAACCACATCAGGAACTACCGCTAATATAACATCAGGAACAACTGCGACAACCACATCAGGAACAACGGCTACAAACACATCAGGAAAAACGGCTACAACCACATCAGGAACAACCGCTAATATAACATCAGGAACAACTGCAACTACCACATCAGGAACAACGGCTACAACCACATCAGGAACTACCGCTAATATAACATCAGGAACAACTGCAACTACCACATCAGGAACAACGGCTACAACCACATCAGGAACTACCGCTAATATAACATCAAAAACAGCGGCAACGACCACATCAGGAAAAACGGCTACAACCACATCAGAAACTACTGCTAATATAACATCAGGAACAACTGCGACAACCACATCAGGAACAACGGCTACAACCACATCAGGAACTACCGCTAATATAACATCAGGAACAACTGCAACTACCACATCAGAAACAACTGCGACAACCACATCAGGAACTACCGCTAATATAACATCAGGAACAACGGCATCTACCACATCAGGAACAACGGCTACAACCACATCAGGAACTACTGCTTATATAACATCAGGAACAACTGCGACAACTACATCAGGAACTACCGTTAATATAACATCAGGAACAACGGCAACGACCACATCAGGAACAACGGCTACAACCACATCAGGAACTACTGCTAATATAACATCAGGAACAACTGCGACAACCACATCAGGAACAACGGCTACAACCACATCAGGAACTACCGCTAATATAACATCAGGAACAACTGCAACTACCACATCAAGAACAACGGCTACAACCACATCAGGAACTACCGCTAATATAACATCAGGAACAACTGCAACTACCACATTAGGAACAACGGCTACAACCACATCAGGAACTACCGCTAATATAACATCAGGAACAACTGCAACTACCACATCAGGAACAACGGCTACAACCACATCAGGAACTACCTCTAATATAACATCAGGAACAACTGCGACAACCACATCAGGAACAACGGCTAAAACCATATCAGGAACTACCGCCTATATAACATCAGGAACAACTGCGACAACCACATCAGGAACTACCGCTAATATAACATCAGGAACGACGGCAACTACCACGTCAGGAACAACGGCTACAACCACATCGGGAACTACCGCTAATATAACATCAGGAACAACTGCGACAACCACATCAGGAACAACGGCTACAACCACATCAGGAACTACCGCTAATATAACATCAGGAACAACTGCAACTACCACATTAGGAAAAACGGCAACAACCACATCAGGAACTACCGCTAATATAACATCAGGAACAACTGCAACTACCACATCAGGAACAACGGCTACAACCACATCAGGAACTACCTCTAATATAACATCAGGAACAACTGCGACAACCACATCAGGAACAACGGCTAAAACCATATCAGGAACTACCGCTTATATAACATCAGGAACAACTGCGACAACCACATCAGGAACTACCGCCAATATAACATCAAGAACAACTGCAACTAGCACATCAGAAACAACGGCTACAACCACATCAGGAACTACCGCTAATATAACATCAGGAACGACGGCAACGACCACGTCAGGAACAACGGCTACAACCACATCAGGAACTACCGCTAATATAACATCAGGAACAACTGCCACTACCACATCAGGAACTACGGCTACAACCACATCAGGAACTACAGCCAATATAACATCAGGAACAACTGACACTACCACATCAGGAAAAACGACTACAACCACATCAGGAACTACCGCTAATATAACATCAGGAACAACTGCAACTACCACATCAGGAACAACGGCTACAACTACATTAGGAACCACCGCTAATATAACATCAGGGACAACTGCGACAGCCTCATCAGGAACTACCGCTAATATAACATCAGGAACAACAGCGACAACCATATCAGGAACTACCGCTAATATAACATCAAGAACAACTCTAACTACCACATCAGGAACAACGGCTAAAACCACTTCGGGAACTACTCCTAATATAACATCACAAACAACTTCAACTACCACATCAGGAACAACGGCTACAACCACATCAGGAACTACCTCTAATATAACATCAGGAACAACTGCAACTACCAAATCAGGAACTACAGCTACAACCACATCAGGAACTACTGCCAATATAACATCAGGAACAACGGCAACTACCTCATCAGGAACAAAGGCTACAACCACATCAGGAACAACTGCAACTACCACATCAAGAACAACTCCAACTACTACATCAGGAACCACTGCTACAACCACATCAGGAACTACCGCCAATATAACATCAGGAACAACTGCAACTACCACATCAGGAACAACTGCAACTACCACATCAGTAACAACGGTTACAACCACATCAGGAACTACCGCTAATATAACATCAAGAACAACTGACACTACCACATCAGGAACAATGGCTACAACCACATCAGGAACTACCGCTAATATAACATCAGGAACAACGGCAACTACCTCATCAGGAAAAAAGGCTACAACCACATCAGGAACAACTCCAACTACCACATCAGGAACCACGGCTACAACCACATCAGGAACTACCGCCAATATAACATCAGGAACAACTGACACTACCACATCAGGAACAACTGCAACTACCACATCAGTAACAACGGCTACAACCACATCAGGAACTACCGCTAATATAACATTAGTAACAACGGCAACTACCATATCAGGAACAACGGCTACAACCACATCAGGAACTACCTCTAATATAACATCAGGAACAACTGCAATTTCAACATCAGGAACAACGGCAACTACCACATCAGGAACTACCACTAATATAACATCAGAAACAACTCCAACTACCACATCAGGAACAACGGATACAACCACATCAGGAACTACTCCTAATATAACATCACAAACAACTCCATCTACCACATCAGGAACAACGGCTACAACCACATCAGGAACTACCGCCAATATAACATCAGGAACAGCTGCAACTACCACATCAGGAACAACGGCGACAACCACATCAGGAACTACCGCTAATATAACATCAGAAACAACTGAAACTACCACATCAGGAACAACGACTACAACCACATCAGGAACTACCGCTAATATAACATCAGAGATAACTCCAATTACCACATTAGGAACAACGGCTACAACCACATCAGGAACTACTCCTAATATAACATCACAAACAACTCCAACTACCACATCAGGAACAACGGCTACAACCACATCAAGAACTACCGCCAATATAACAACAGGAACAGCTGCAACTACCACATCAGAAACAACGGCTACAATCACATCAGGAACTACCGCTAATAAAACATCAGGAACAACTGCAACTACCACATCAAGAATAACGGCTTCAACCACTTCAGGAACTACTCCTAATATAACATCACAAACAACTCCACCTACCATATCAGGAACAACGGCTACAACCACATCAGAAACTACCGCCAATATAACATCAGGAACAGCTGCAACTACCACATCAGGAACTACCGCTTATATAACATCAGGAACAACTGCAACTACCACATCAGGAACTACCGCCAATATAACATCAGGAACAACTGCAACTACCACATCAGGAACAACTGCAACTACCACATCAGTAACAACGGCTACAACCACATCAGGAACTACCGCTAATATAACATTAGTAACAACGGCAACTACCATATCAGGAACAACGGCTACAACCACATCAGGAACTACCTCTAATATAACATCAGGAACAACTGCAATTTCAACATCAGGAACAACGGCAACTACCACATCAGGAAATACCACTAATATAACATCAGAAACAACTCCAACTACCACATCAGGAACAACGGATACAACCACATCAGGAACTACTCCTAATATAACATCACAAACAACTCCAACTACCACATCAAAAACAACGGCTACAACCACATCAGGAACTACCGCCAATATAACATCAGGAACAGCTGCAACTACCACATCAGGAACAACGGCGACAACCACATCAGGAACTACCGCTAATATAACATCAGAAACAACTGAAACTACCACATCAGGAACAACGACTACAACCACATCAGGAACTACCGCTAATATAACATCAGAGATAACTCCAATTACCACATTAGGAACAACGGCTACAACCACATCAGGAACTACTCCTAATATAACATCACAAACAACTCCAACTACCACATCAGGAACAACGGCTACAACCACAACAAGAACTACCACCAATATAACAACAGGAACAGCTGCAACTACCACATCAGAAACAACGGCTACAATAACATCAGGAACTACCGCTAATATAACATCAGGAACAACTGCAACTACCACATCAAGAATAACGGCTTCAACCACTTCAGGAACTACTCCTAATATAACATCACTAACAATTCCACCTACCACATCAGGAACAACGGCTACAACCACATCAGAAACTACCGCCAATATAACATCAGGAACAGCTGCAACTACCACATCAGGAACTACCGCTTATATAACATCAGGAACAACTGCAACTACCACATCAGGAGCTACAGCTAAAATAACATCAGGAACAACTGCAACTACCACATTAGGAACAACGGCAAAAACAGCCACAACCACATCAGGAACTACCGCTAATATAACATCAGGAACAACTGCGACACCCACATCAGGAACTACCGCTAATATAACATCAGGTACAACTGAAAATACCATATCAGGAACAAAGGACACAACCACATCAGGCACTACCGCTAATATAACATCAGGAACAACTGCGACAGCCTCATCAGGAGCTAATGCTAATATAACATCAGGAACAAATGCGACAACCACATCAGGAACCACCGTTAATATAACATCAGGAACAACTGCTACAACCACATCAGGAACTACCGCTTATAGAACATCAGGAACAACTGCGACCACCACATCAGAAACTACCGCTAATATAACATCAGGAACAACTGTAACTACCACATCAGGAACAACAGCTGCAACCACGTCAGGAACTACAGCTTATATAACATCAGGAACAACTACGACAACCACATCAGGAACTACCGCCAATTTAACATCGGGAACAACGGAAACTACCACGTCAGGAACAACAATTACTACCACATCAGGAACTAAAGCTAATATAACATCAGGAACAACTACAACTACCACATCAGGAACAACGGCTACAACCACATCAGGAACTACCGCTAATATAACATCAGAAACAACTGCAAATACCACATCAGGAACAACGGCCACAACCACATCAGGAACTACCGCTAATATAACATCAGAAACAGCTGCGACAGCCTCATCAGGAACTACCGCTAATATTACATCAGGAACAACTGCGACAACCACATCAGGAACTACCGCTAATATAACATCAGGAACAACTACAACTACCACATCAGGAACAACGGCTGCAACCACATCAGGAACTACCGCTAATATAACATCAGAAACAAATGCGACAACCACATCAGGAACTACCGCTAATATAACATCAGTTACAACTGCAACTACTACATCAGGAACAACGGCTACAACCACAACAGGAACTACCGCTAATATAACATCAGAAACAACTCCAACTACCACATCAGGAACATTGGCTACAACCACATCAGGAACTACCGCTAATATCACACCAGGAACAACTGCAACTACCACATCAGGAACAACGGCTACAACCACATTAGAAACCTCCGCTAATATAACATCAGGAACATCTTCTACAACCACATCAGGAACTACCGCTAATATAACATCAGGAATAACTGCGACAGCTTCATCAGGAACTACCGCTAATATAACATCAGAAACAGCGGCTACAACCACATCAGGAACTACCGCTAATATAACATCAGAAACAACTCCATTTACCACATCAGGAACAACGGCTACAGCTACATCAGGAACTACTGCTAATATAACATCAGGAACAGCGGCAACTACCACATCAGAAACAACGGCTACTACCTCATCAGGAACTACCGTTAATATAACATCAGAAAAAACTGCAACTACCACATCAGGAACAACGGCTTCAACCACATCAGAAACCACCACTAATATAACAACAGGGACAACTGCGAAAACTACATCAGGAACCACCGCTAATATAATATCCGGAACAACGGCTACAACCACATCAGGAACTATCGCTAATATAACATCAGGAACAGCGGCAACAACCACATCAGGAACAACGGCTACTACATCATCAGGAACTACTGCTAATATAACATCAGAAACAACAACTGCAATTACCACATCAGGAACAACGGCTACAAACACACCAGGAACTACCGCTTATTTAACATCAGGAACAACTGCGACAACCACATCAGGAACAACGGCTACAACCACATCAGGAACTATCGCTAATATAACATCAGGAATAGCGGCAACTACCACATCAGCAACAACGGCTACTACCTCATCAGGAACTACCGCTAATATAACATCAGAAAAAACTGCAACTACCACATCAGGAACAACGGCTTCAACCACATCAGAAACCACCACTAATATAACAACAGGGACAACTGCGACAACTACATCAGGAACTACCTCTAATCTAACATCAGGAACAACTGCGAAAACTACATCACGAACCACCGCTAATATAATATCAGGAACAACGGCTACAACCACATCAGGAACTATCGTTAATATAACATCAGGAACAGCGGCAACAACCACATCAGGAACAACGGCTACTACCTCATCAGGAACTACTGCTAATATAACATCAGAAACAACAACTGCAATTACCACATCAGGAACAACGGCTACAAACACATCAGGAACTACCGCTTATTTAACATCAGAAACAACTGCGACAACCACATCAGGAACAACGGCTACAACCACATCAGGAACTAATGCTAATATAACATCTGGACCAACTGCTACAACCTCATCAGAAACTACTGCTAATACTACATCTGGAACAACGGCGACAACCACATCAGGAAATACTGCTAATATAACATCAGGACCAACTGCTACAACCATATCAGAAACTACTGCCAATACTACTGCGACATCCACGTCAGGTACTACCGCTAATATAATATCAGGAACAGCTGCGACTACCACACCAGAAACAACGGCTAGAACCACATCAGGAATTACTGCTAATATAACATCAAGAACAACGGCTACAACCACAACAGGAACTATCGCTAATATAACATCAGGAACAACTGCACCAGGAACAACCGCACCAGCAACGACCGCTAATATAACATCAGGAACAACTGCGACATCCACATCAGGAACTTCCGCTAATTTAACATTAAGAACAACTGCATTGACCATATCGGAACCAACGGCTACAACCACGTCAGGAATTACCGCTAATTTAACATCAGCAACAACTGCGACTACCACACCAAGAACAACAGCTACAACCACATCAGGAACTACCGCTAATATAACATCACGACCAACTACTACAACCACATCAGAATCTACTGCTAATACTATATCAGGAGCAACTGCGACTAATACACCAGAAACAACGGCTGCAATGACATCAGGAACTACCGCTAATATAACATTAAGAACAACTGCACCAGGAACGACCGCTAATATAACATTAGGAACAATTGCAACATCCACATCAGGAACTTCCGCTAATTTAACATTAGAAACAACTGCAACGACCACATCGGAAATAACGGCTACAAGCACCTCAGGAATGACCGATAATTTAACATTAGCAACAACTGCGACTACCACACCAAGAACAACGGCTACAACGACATCAGGAACTACCGCTAATATTACATTAGGAACAACTTCGACTACCACACCAGGATTAACTGCTAATATATCATCAGAAAAAACTGCGACTACCACATCAGGAACAACGGCTATAACCACATCAGAAATTACCGCTAATATAATATCAGGAACAACAGCGACCACCTCATCAGGAACTATTGCTAATACTACATCAAAAACAACTGCTACAACCACGTCAAGAATTACCGCTAATACTACATCAGAAACAACTGAAACAACCACATCAGGATCTACTGCTAAAATAACATCAGGAAGAACGGCGCAGACCACATCGGAAACAACGGCAACAACGACATCAGGAACCATGGCTTACATAACATCAGCAACAACTGCAACTACCACACCCAGAACAACGGCTACAACCAGATCAGGGGCTACCGCTAATCTAACATCAGGAATAACTGTAACAACCACATCAGGAACTACCGCATATAATACATCGGGAACAACTGCAACAACCACATCAGGATATACCGCTAAAATTATATCAGGAACAACGGCGAAGACCACATTGGAAACAACGGCAACAACGACATCAGGAACCACTGCTTATAACACATCAGCAACAACTGCGACTACCATACCAAGAACAACGGCTACAACGACATCAGGAAATACCACTAACATAACATTAGGAACAACTTTGACAACCTCATCAGAAACTACCGCTAATATAATATCAGGAACAACGGCCATAACCACATCAGGAACTACCTCTAATATAACATCAGGAATAACTGCAACTACCACAACAGAAACAACGTCTACAACCACATCAGGAACTATTGCTAATATAACATCAGGAACAACTTTGACAACCACATCAGGAACTACCTCTAATATAACATCAGGAAAAACTGCAACTACCACACCAGAAACAACGTCTACAAACACATCAGGAACTATCGCTAATATCACACCAGGAACAACGGCCACAACCACATCAGGAACTACCGCTAATATAACGTCAGGAACAACTGCAACTACCACACCAGAAACAAGGGCTACAACGAGATCAGAAACTACCGCTAATATAACATCAGGACCAACTGCTACAACCACATTAGAAACTACTGCTAATACTAAATCAGGAATAACAGCGACAACCACATCAGGATCTACCGCTACAATAACATCAGAAACAACGGCTAAGGTCACATCGGAAACAACGGCAACAACGAGATCAGGAACCACCGCTTATATAACAGTAGCAACAACTGCGGATTCCACACCAGGAACAACGGACACAACCACATCAGGCACTATCGCTATTATAACATCACGAACAACTGCTACAACCACATCAGAAAATACTGCTAATACTACATCAGGAACAACTGCGATTACTACTCCAGGAACAACGGCTAATATAACATTAGGAACAAATGCGACATCCACATCAGGAACTTCCGCTAATTTAACAACTGCGTATACCACACCAAGAACAACGCATACAACGACATCAAGAACTACCGCTAATATAACATCAGGAACAACTGCGACTACCACACCAGTATTATCCGCTAATATATCATCGGGAACAACTGCGACATCCGCATCAGGAACTACCGCTAACATAACATTAGGAACAACTTTGACAACCTCATCAGAAACTACCGCTAATATAATGTCAGGAACAACGGCCATAACCACATCAGGAACTACCTCTAATATAACATCAGGAATAACTGCAACTACCACACCAGAAACAACGTCTACAACCACATCAGGAACTATTGCTAATATAACATCAGGAACAACTTTGACAACCACATCAGGAACTACCTCTAATATAACATCAGGAAAAACTGCAACTACCACACCAGAAACAACGTCTACAACCACATCAGGAACTATCCCTAATATCACACCAGGAACAACGGCCAAAACCACATCAGGAACTACCGCTAATATAACGTCAGGAACAACTGCAACTACCGCACCAGAAACAAGGGCTACAACGAGATCAGAAACTACCGCTAATATAACATCAGGACCAACTACTACAACCATATTAGAAACTACTGCTAATACTAAATCAGGAATAACAGCGACTACCACATCAGGATCTACCGCTACAATAACATCAGAAACAACGGCTAAGGTCACATCGGAAACAACGGCAACAACGAGATCAGGAACCTCCGCTTATATAACATTAGCAACAACTGCGAATTCCACACCAGGAACAACGGACACAACCACATCAGGCACTATCGCTATTATAACATCACGACCAACTGCTACAACCACATCAGAAAATACTGCTAATACTACATCAGGAACAACTGCAATTACTACTCCAGGAACAACGGCTAATATAACATTAGGAACAAATGCGACATCCACATCAGGAACTTCCGCTAATTTAACATTAAAAACAACTGCAACGACCACATCGGAAACAACGGCTACAACCACGTCAGGAATGACCGCTAATTTAACATTAGCAACAACTGCGAATACCACACCAAGTACAACGCATACAAAGACATCAAGAACTACCGCTAATATAACATCAGGAACAACTGCGACTACCACACCAGGATTATCCGCTAATATATCATCAGGAACAACTGCGACATCCGCATCAGGAACTACCACTAATATATCATCAAGAGCAACTGCGACTACCACACCAAGAACAACGGATACAACGACATCAGAAACTACCGCTAATATAACATCAGGAATAACTGCAACTACCACACCAGGATTAGCCGCTAATATATCATTAAAAACACCTGCGACTACCACATTAGGAACAACGGCTACAACCACATCAGGAATTACCGCTAATATAACATCAGGAACAACAGCTACTACCTCATCAGGAACTATCTCTAATACTACATCAGAAACAACTGCTACAACCACGTCAAGAATTACCGCTAATACTACATCAGAAACAACTGAAACAACTACATCAGGATCTACTGCTAAAATAACATCAGGAACAACGGCGAAGACCACATCGGTAAGAGCGGCAACAACGACAATAGGAACCACTACTTATATAACATCAGCAAAAACTGCGACTACCACACCACGACCAACGGCTACAACCACATCAGAGACAACCGCTAATATAACATCAGGAATAACTGTGTCAACTACATCAGGAACTACCGCGAATACTACATCGGGAACAACTGCAACAACCACATCAGGATCTACCGCTAAAATTATATCAGGAACAACGGCGAAGACCCCATTGGAAACAACGGCAACAACGACATTAGGAACCACTGCTTATAAAACATCAGCAACATCTGTGACTACCATACCAGGAACAACGGCTACAACGACATCAGGAACTACTGCTAACATAACTTCAGGAATAACTGCGACACCCACACCAGGAACAACGATTACAACCACATCAAGAACTACCGCTAATAAAACATCAGGAACAACTGCGACAACCACATCAGAAACTACCGTTAATATAATATCAGGAACAACTGCGACTATCACATCAGGAACAACGGCTACGTCTCCATCAGAAACTACCGCTAATATAACATTAGGAACAACTGTTACGACCACATCAAGAACAACGGCTACAACCCCATCAGAAACTTCCGCTAATATAACATCAGGAACAACGGCTACAACTCCATCAGAAACTACCGCGAATACTACATCAAGGACAACTTCGATAACCATATCGAAAACATCGGCTACAACGACATCAGAAACTACCGCTAATAAAAAATCAGGAACAACGACTACAACCACATCAGGAACTACGACTAATATAACATCAGCAACAACTGCGACTATCACATCAGGAACAACGGCTGCAACTCCATCAGAATCTACCGCTAATATAACATCAAGAACAACTCCGATAACCACATCGAAAACAACGGCTACAACGACATCAGGAACTACCGCTAATACTACATCAGGAACAACTGCTAGAACAATATCAGGAACAACTGCAACTAAAATATCAGGAACAACGGCTGCAACCACATCAGGCAGTTTTACTAATATAGCATCAGGAACAACTGCTACCACATGAGGAACAACTGCTACAACCACATCAAAAATTACCGCTAATGTAACATCAGGAACAACAGCAACTACCACATCAGGAACTTGTTAACACTACCTCAGGAAAAATGGCTACAACCACATCAGGATCTTTGGCTAATATAACATCAGGAACAACTGCTACAAACACATCTCTGGAACTACCGCTAATACTACATTAGGAACAACTGCAACAACCACATCAGGAACTACCGCTAATTTAGCATCAATAACAACTACCACAACCACATCAGGAACTACGACTAATATAACATCAGCAACAACTGCGACTACCACATCAGGAACAACGGGTGCAACTCCATCAGAATCTACCGCTAATATAACATCAAGAACAATTCCGATAACCACATTGAAAACAACGGCTACAACGACATCAGGAACTACCGCTAATACTACATCAGGAACAACTGCTACAACAATATCAGGAACAACTGCAACTAAAATATCAGGAACAACGGCTACAACCCCATCAGGCACTTTTACTAATATAGCATCAGGAACAACTGCTACAAACACATCTGGAAATACAGGTAATATAACATCAATTACAAGTGCGACTACCACATGAGGAACAACTGCTACAACCACATCAAAAATTACCTCTAATGTAACATCAGGAACAACAGCAACTACCACATCAGGAACTTGTTAACACTACCTCAGGAAAAATGGCTCCAACCACATCATTATCTTTGGCTAATATAACATCAGGAACAACTGCTACAAACACATCTCTGGAACTACCGCTAATACTACATTAGGAACAACTGCAACAACCACATCAGGAACTACCGCTAATTCAGCATCAATAACAACTACCACAACCACATCAGGAACTACGACTAATATAACATCAGCAACAACTGCGACTACCACATCGGGAACAACGGCTGCAACTTCATCAGAATCTACCGCTAATATAACATCAAGAACAACTCCGATAACCACATCGAAAACAACGGCTACAACGACATCAGGAACTACCGCTAATACTACATCAGGAACAACTGCTAGAACAATATATCAGGAACAACTGCAACTAAAATATCAGGAACAACGGCTATAACCACATCAGGCACTTTTACTAATATAGCATCAGGAACATCTGCTACAAACACATCTGGAAATACAGGTAATATAACATCAATAACAAGTGCGACTACCACATGAGGAACAACTGCTACAACCACATCAAAAATTACCGCTAGTGTAACATCAGGAACAACGGCGCAGACCACATCGGAAACAACGGCAACAACGACATCAGGAACCATGGCTTACATAACATCAGCAACAACTGCAACTACCACACCCGGAACAACGGCTACAACCAGATCAGGGGCTACCGCTAATATAACATCAGGAATAACTGTAACAACCACATCAGGAACTACCGCATATAATACATCGGGAACAACTGCAACAACCACATCAGGATATACCGCTAAAATTATATCAGGAACAACGGCGAAGACCACATTGGAAACAACGGCAACAACGACATCAGGAACCACTGCTTATAACACATCAGCAACAACTGCGACTACCATACCAAGAACAACGGCTACAACGACATCAGGAAATACGACTAACATAACATTAGGAACAACTTTGACAACCTCATCAGAAACTACCGCTAATATAATGTCAGGAACAACGGCCATAACCACATCAGGAACTACCTCTAATATAACATCAGGAATAACTGCAACTACCACACCAGAAACAACGTCTACAACCACATCAGGAACTATTGCTAATATAACATCAGGAACAACTTTGACAACCACATCAGGAACTACCTCTAATATAACATCAGGAAAAACTGCAACTACCACACCAGAAACAACGTCTACAAACACATCAGGAACTATCGCTAATATCACACCAGGAACAACGGCCACAACCACATCAGGAACTACCGCTAATATAACGTCAGGAACAACTGCAACTACCACACCAGAAACAAGGGCTACAACGAGATCAGAAACTACCGCTAATATAACATCAGGACCAACTGCTACAACCACATTAGAAACTACTGCTAATACTAAATCAGGAATAACAGCGACAACCACATCAGGATCTACCGCTACAATAACATCAGAAACAACGGCTAAGGTCACATCGGAAACAACGGCAACAACGAGATCAGGAACCACCGCTTATATAACATTAGCAACAACTGCGAATTCCACACCAGGAACAACGGACACAACCACATCAGGCACTATCGCTATTATAACATCACGAACAACTGCTACAACCACATCAGAAAATACTGCTAATACTACATCAGGAACAACTGCGATTACTACTCCAGGAACAACGGCTAATATAACATTAGAAACAAATGCGACATCCACATCAGGAACTTCCGCTAATTTAACAACTGCGTATACCACACCAAGAACAACGCATACAACGACATCAAGAACTACCGCTAATATAACATCAGGAACAACTGCGACTACCACACCAGTATTATCCGCTAATATATCATCGGGAACAACTGCGACATCCGCATCAGGAACTACCGCTAACATAACATTAGGAACAACTTTGACAACCTCATCAGAAACTACCGCTAATATAATGTCAGGAACAACGGCCATAACCACATCAGGAACTACCTCTAATATAACATCAGGAATAACTGCAACTACCACACCAGAAACAACGTCTACAACCACATCAGGAACTATTGCTAATATAACATCAGGAACAACTTTGACAACCACATCAGGAACTACCTCTAATATAACATCAGGAAAAACTGCAACTACCACACCAGAAACAACGTCTACAACCACATCAGGAACTATCGCTAATATCACACCAGGAACAACGGCCACAACCACATCAGGAACTACCGCTAATATAACATCAGGAACAACTGCAACTACCGCACCAGAAACAAGGGCTACAACGAGATCAGAAACTACCGCTAATATAACATCAGGACCAACTACTACAACCACATTAGAAACTACTGCTAATACTAAATCAGGAATAACAGCGACTACCACATCAGGATCTACCGCTACAATAACATCAGAAACAACGGCTAAGGTCACATCGGAAACAACGGCAACAACGAGATCAGGAACCACCGCTTATATAACATTAGCAACAACTGCGAATTCCACACCAGGAACAACGGACACAACCACATCAGGCACTATCGCTATTATAACATCACGACCAACTGCTACAACCACATCAGAATATACTGCTAATACTACATCAGGAACAACTGCAATTACTACTCCAGGAACAACGGCTAATATAACATTAGGAACAAATGCGACATCCACATCAGGAACTTCCGCTAATTTAACATTAAAAACAACTGCAACGACCACATCGGAAACAACGGCTACAACCACGTCAGGAATGACCGCTAATTTAACATCAGCAACAACTGCGACTACCACATCAGGAACAACGGGTGCAACTCCATCAGAATCTACCGCTAATATAACATCAAGAACAATTCCGATAACCACATTGAAAACAACGGCTACAACGACATCAGGAACTACCGCTAATACTACATCAGGAACAACTGCTACAACAATATCAGGAACAACTGCAACTAAAATATCAGGAACAACGGCTACAACCCCATCAGGCACTTTTACTAATATAGCATCAGGAACAACTGCTACAAACACATCTGGAAATACAGGTAATATAACATCAATTACAAGTGCGACTACCACATGAGGAACAACTGCTACAACCACATCAAAAATTACCTCTAATGTAACATCAGGAACAACAGCAACTACCACATCAGGAACTTGTTAACACTACCTCAGGAAAAATGGCTACAACCACATCATTATCTTTGGCTAATATAACATCAGGAACAACTGCTACAAACACATCTCTGGAACTACCGCTAATACTACATTAGGAACAACTGCAACAACCACATCAGGAACTACCGCTAATTCAGCATCAATAACAACTACCACAACCACATCAGGAACTACGACTAATATAACATCAGCAACAACTGCGACTACCACATCAGGAACAACGGCTGCAACTTCATCAGAATCTACCGCTAATATAACATCAAGAACAACTCCGATAACCACATCGAAAACAACGGCTACAACGACATCAGGAACTACCGCTAATACTACATCAGGAACAACTGCTAGAACAATATATCAGGAACAACTGCAACTAAAATATCAGGAACAACGGCTATAACCACATCAGGCACTTTTACTAATATAGCATCAGGAACATCTGCTACAAACACATCTGGAAATACAGGTAATATAACATCAATAACAAGTGCGACTACCACATGAGGAACAACTGCTACAACCACATCAAAAATTACCGCTAATGTAACATCAGGAACAACGGCGCAGACCACATCGGAAACAACGGCAACAACGACATCAGGAACCATGGCTTACATAACATCAGCAACAACTGCAACTACCACACCCGGAACAACGGCTACAACCAGATCAGGGGCTACCGCTAATATAACATCAGGAATAACTGTAACAACCACATCAGGAACTACCGCATATAATACATCGGGAACAACTGCAACAACCACATCAGGATATACCGCTAAAATTATATCAGGAACAACGGCGAAGACCACATTGGAAACAACGGCAACAACGACATCAGGAACCACTGCTTATAACACATCAGCAACAACTGCGACTACCATACCAAGAACAACGGCTACAACGACATCAGGAAATACGACTAACATAACATTAGGAACAACTTTGACAACCTCATCAGAAACTACCGCTAATATAATGTCAGGAACAACGGCCATAACCACATCAGGAACTACCTCTAATATAACATCAGGAATAACTGCAACTACCACACCAGAAACAACGTCTACAACCACATCAGGAACTATTGCTAATATAACATCAGGAACAACTTTGACAACCACATCAGGAACTACCTCTAATATAACATCAGGAAAAACTGCAACTACCACACCAAAAACAACGTCTACAAACACATCAGGAACTATCGCTAATATCACACCAGGAACAACGGCCACAACCGCATCAGGAACTACCGCTAATATAACGTCAGGAACAACTGCAACTACCACACCAGAAACAAGGGCTACAACGAGATCAGAAACTACCGCTAATATAACATCAGGACCAACTGCTACAACCACATTAGAAACTACTGCTAATACTAAATCAGGAATAACAGCGACAACCACATCAGGATCTACCGCTACAATAACATCAGAAACAACGGCTAAGGTCACATCGGAAACAACGGCAACAACGAGATCAGGAACCACCGCTTATATAACATTAGCAACAACTGCGAATTCCACACCAGGAACAACGGACACAACCACATCAGGCACTATCGCTATTATAACATCACGAACAACTGCTACAACCACATCAGAAAATACTGCTAATACTACATCAGGAACAACTGCGATTACTACTCCAGGAACAACGGCTAATATAACATTAGGAACAAATGCGACATCCACATCAGGAACTTCCGCTAATTTAACAACTGCGTATACCACACCAAGAACAACGCATACAACGACATCAAGAACTACCGCTAATATAACATCAGGAACAACTGCGACTACCACACCAGTATTATCCGCTAATATATCATCGGGAACAACTGCGACATCCGCATCAGGAACTACCGCTAACATAACATTAGGAACAACTTTGACAACCTCATCAGAAACTACCGCTAATATAATGTCAGGAACAACGGCCATAACCACATCAGGAACTACCTCTAATATAACATCAGGAATAACTGCAACTACCACACCAGAAACAACGTCTACAACCACATCAGGAACTATTGCTAATATAACATCAGGAACAACTTTGACAACCACATCAGGAACTACCTCTAATATAACATCAGGAAAAACTGCAACTACCACACCAGAAACAACGTCTACAACCACATCAGGAACTATCGCTAATATCACACCAGGAACAACGGCCACAACCACATCAGGATCTACCGCTAATATAACATCAGGAACAACTGCAACTACCGCACCAGAAACAAGGGCTACAACGAGATCAGAAACTACCGCTAATATAACATCAGGACCAACTACTACAACCACATTAGAAACTACTGCTAATACTAAATCAGGAATAACAGCGACTACCACATCAGGATCTACCGCTACAATAACATCAGAAACAACGGCTAAGGTCACATCGGAAACAACGGCAACAACGAGATCAGGAACCACCGCTTATATAACATTAGCAACAACTGCGAATTCCACACCAGGAACAACGGACACAACCACATCAGGCACTATCGCTATTATAACATCACGACCAACTGCTACAACCACATCAGAAAATACTGCTAATACTACATCAGGAACAACTGCAATTACTACTCCAGGAACAACGGCTAATATAACATTAGGAACAAATGCGACATCCACATCAGGAACTTCCGCTAATTTAACATTAAAAACAACTGCAACGACCACATCGGAAACAACGGCTACAACCACGTCAGGAATGACCGCTAATTTAACATCAGCAACAACTGCGACTACCACATCAGGAACAACGGGTGCAACTCCATCAGAATCTACCGCTAATATAACATCAAGAACAATTCCGATAACCACATTGAAAACAACGGCTACAACGACATCAGGAACTACCGCTAATACTACATCAGGAACAACTGCTACAACAATATCAGGAACAACTGCAACTAAAATATCAGGAACAACGGCTACAACCACATCAGGCACTTTTACTAATATAGCATCAGGAACAACTGCTACAAACACATCTGGAAATACAGGTAATATAACATCAATTACAAGTGCGACTACCACATGAGGAACAACTGCTACAACCACATCAAAAATTACCTCTAATGTAACATCAGGAACAACAGCAACTACCACATCAGGAACTTGTTAACACTACCTCAGGAAAAATGGCTACAACCACATCATTATCTTTGGCTAATATAACATCAGGAACAACGGCTACAACCACATCAGGAACTAATGCTAATATAACATCTGGACCAACTGCTACAACCTCATCAGAAACTACTGCTAATACTACATCTGGAACAACGGCGACAACCACATCAGGAAATACTGCTAATATAACATCAGGACCAACTGCTACAACCATATCAGAAACTACTGCCAATACTACTGCGACATCCACGTCAGGTACTACCGCTAATATAATATCAGGAACAGCTGCGACTACCACACCAGAAACAACGGCTAGAACCACATCAGGAATTACTGCTAATATAACATCAAGAACAACGGCTACAACCACAACAGGAACTATCGCTAATATAACATCAGGAACAACTGCACCAGGAACAACCGCACCAGCAACGACCGCTAATATAACATCAGGAACAACTGCGACATCCACATCAGGAACTTCCGCTAATTTAACATTAAGAACAACTGCATTGACCATATCGGAACCAACGGCTACAACCACGTCAGGAATTACCGCTAATTTAACATCAGCAACAACTGCGACTACCACACCAAGAACAACAGCTACAACCACATCAGGAACTACCGCTAATATAACATCACGACCAACTACTACAACCACATCAGAATCTACTGCTAATACTATATCAGGAGCAACTGCGACTAATACACCAGAAACAACGGCTGCAATGACATCAGGAACTACCGCTAATATAACATTAAGAACAACTGCACCAGGAACGACCGCTAATATAACATTAGGAACAATTGCAACATCCACATCAGGAACTTCCGCTAATTTAACATTAGAAACAACTGCAACGACCACATCGGAAATAACGGCTACAAGCACCTCAGGAATGACCGATAATTTAACATTAGCAACAACTGCGACTACCACACCAAGAACAACGGCTACAACGACATCAGGAACTACCGCTAATATTACATTAGGAACAACTTCGACTACCACACCAGGATTAACTGCTAATATATCATCAGAAAAAACTGCGACTACCACATCAGGAACAACGGCTATAACCACATCAGAAATTACCGCTAATATAATATCAGGAACAACAGCGACCACCTCATCAGGAACTATTGCTAATACTACATCAAAAACAACTGCTACAACCACGTCAAGAATTACCGCTAATACTACATCAGAAACAACTGAAACAACCACATCAGGATCTACTGCTAAAATAACATCAGGAAGAACGGCGCAGACCACATCGGAAACAACGGCAACAACGACATCAGGAACCATGGCTTACATAACATCAGCAACAACTGCAACTACCACACCCGGAACAACGGCTACAACCAGATCAGGGGCTACCGCTAATCTAACATCAGGAATAACTGTAACAACCACATCAGGAACTACCGCATATAATACATCGGGAACAACTGCAACAACCACATCAGGATATACCGCTAAAATTATATCAGGAACAACGGCGAAGACCACATTGGAAACAACGGCAACAACGACATCAGGAACCACTGCTTATAACACATCAGCAACAACTGCGACTACCATACCAAGAACAACGGCTACAACGACATCAGGAAATACCACTAACATAACATTAGGAACAACTTTGACAACCTCATCAGAAACTACCGCTAATATAATATCAGGAACAACGGCCATAACCACATCAGGAACTACCTCTAATATAACATCAGGAATAACTGCAACTACCACAACAGAAACAACGTCTACAACCACATCAGGAACTATTGCTAATATAACATCAGGAACAACTTTGACAACCACATCAGGAACTACCTCTAATATAACATCAGGAAAAACTGCAACTACCACACCAGAAACAACGTCTACAAACACATCAGGAACTATCGCTAATATCACACCAGGAACAACGGCCACAACCACATCAGGAACTACCGCTAATATAACGTCAGGAACAACTGCAACTACCACACCAGAAACAAGGGCTACAACGAGATCAGAAACTACCGCTAATATAACATCAGGACCAACTGCTACAACCACATTAGAAACTACTGCTAATACTAAATCAGGAATAACAGCGACAACCACATCAGGATCTACCGCTACAATAACATCAGAAACAACGGCTAAGGTCACATCGGAAACAACGGCAACAACGAGATCAGGAACCACCGCTTATATAACAGTAGCAACAACTGCGGATTCCACACCAGGAACAACGGACACAACCACATCAGGCACTATCGCTATTATAACATCACGAACAACTGCTACAACCACATCAGAAAATACTGCTAATACTACATCAGGAACAACTGCGATTACTACTCCAGGAACAACGGCTAATATAACATTAGGAACAAATGCGACATCCACATCAGGAACTTCCGCTAATTTAACAACTGCGTATACCACACCAAGAACAACGCATACAACGACATCAAGAACTACCGCTAATATAACATCAGGAACAACTGCGACTACCACACCAGTATTATCCGCTAATATATCATCGGGAACAACTGCGACATCCGCATCAGGAACTACCGCTAACATAACATTAGGAACAACTTTGACAACCTCATCAGAAACTACCGCTAATATAATGTCAGGAACAACGGCCATAACCACATCAGGAACTACCTCTAATATAACATCAGGAATAACTGCAACTACCACACCAGAAACAACGTCTACAACCACATCAGGAACTATTGCTAATATAACATCAGGAACAACTTTGACAACCACATCAGGAACTACCTCTAATATAACATCAGGAAAAACTGCAACTACCACACCAGAAACAACGTCTACAACCACATCAGGAACTATCCCTAATATCACACCAGGAACAACGGCCAAAACCACATCAGGAACTACCGCTAATATAACGTCAGGAACAACTGCAACTACCGCACCAGAAACAAGGGCTACAACGAGATCAGAAACTACCGCTAATATAACATCAGGACCAACTACTACAACCATATTAGAAACTACTGCTAATACTAAATCAGGAATAACAGCGACTACCACATCAGGATCTACCGCTACAATAACATCAGAAACAACGGCTAAGGTCACATCGGAAACAACGGCAACAACGAGATCAGGAACCTCCGCTTATATAACATTAGCAACAACTGCGAATTCCACACCAGGAACAACGGACACAACCACATCAGGCACTATCGCTATTATAACATCACGACCAACTGCTACAACCACATCAGAAAATACTGCTAATACTACATCAGGAACAACTGCAATTACTACTCCAGGAACAACGGCTAATATAACATTAGGAACAAATGCGACATCCACATCAGGAACTTCCGCTAATTTAACATTAAAAACAACTGCAACGACCACATCGGGAACAACGGCTACAACCACGTCAGGAATGACCGCTAATTTAACATTAGCAACAACTGCGAATACCACACCAAGTACAACGCATACAAAGACATCAAGAACTACCGCTAATATAACATCAGGAACAACTGCGACTACCACACCAGGATTATCCGCTAATATATCATCAGGAACAACTGCGACATCCGCATCAGGAACTACCACTAATATATCATCAAGAGCAACTGCGACTACCACACCAAGAACAACGGATACAACGACATCAGAAACTACCGCTAATATAACATCAGGAATAACTGCAACTACCACACCAGGATTAGCCGCTAATATATCATTAAAAACACCTGCGACTACCACATTAGGAACAACGGCTACAACCACATCAGGAATTACCGCTAATATAACATCAGGAACAACAGCTACTACCTCATCAGGAACTATCTCTAATACTACATCAGAAACAACTGCTACAACCACGTCAAGAATTACCGCTAATACTACATCAGAAACAACTGAAACAACTACATCAGGATCTACTGCTAAAATAACATCAGGAACAACGGCGAAGACCACATCGGTAAGAGCGGCAACAACGACAATAGGAACCACTGCTTATATAACATCAGCAAAAACTGCGACTACCACACCACGACCAACGGCTACAACCACATCAGAGACAACCGCTAATATAACATCAGGAATAACTGTGTCAACTACATCAGGAACTACCGCGAATACTACATCGGGAACAACTGCAACAACCACATCAGGATCTACCGCTAAAATTATATCAGGAACAACGGCGAAGACCCCATTGGAAACAACGGCAACAACGACATTAGGAACCACTGCTTATAAAACATCAGCAACATCTGTGACTACCATACCAGGAACAACGGCTACAACGACATCAGGAACTACTGCTAACATAACTTCAGGAATAACTGCGACACCCACACCAGGAACAACGATTACAACCACATCAAGAACTACCGCTAATAAAACATCAGGAACAACTGCGACAACCACATCAGAAACTACCGTTAATATAATATCAGGAACAACTGCGACTATCACATCAGGAACAACGGCTACGTCTCCATCAGAAACTACCGCTAATATAACATTAGGAACAACTGTTACGACCACATCAAGAACAACGGCTACAACCCCATCAGAAACTTCCGCTAATATAACATCAGGAACAACGGCTACAACTCCATCAGAAACTACCGCGAATACTACATCAAGGACAACTTCGATAACCATATCGAAAACATCGGCTACAACGACATCAGAAACTACCGCTAATAAAAAATCAGGAACAACGACTACAACCACATCAGGAACTACGACTAATATAACATCAGCAACAACTGCGACTATCACATCAGGAACAACGGCTGCAACTCCATCAGAATCTACCGCTAATATAACATCAAGAACAACTCCGATAACCACATCGAAAACAACGGCTACAACGACATCAGGAACTACCGCTAATACTACATCAGGAACAACTGCTAGAACAATATCAGGAACAACTGCAACTAAAATATCAGGAACAACGGCTGCAACCACATCAGGCAGTTTTACTAATATAGCATCAGGAACAACTGCTACCACATGAGGAACAACTGCTACAACCACATCAAAAATTACCGCTAATGTAACATCAGGAACAACAGCAACTACCACATCAGGAACTTGTTAACACTACCTCAGGAAAAATGGCTACAACCACATCAGGATCTTTGGCTAATATAACATCAGGAACAACTGCTACAAACACATCTCTGGAACTACCGCTAATACTACATTAGGAACAACTGCAACAACCACATCAGGAACTACCGCTAATTTAGCATCAATAACAACTACCACAACCACATCAGGAACTACGACTAATATAACATCAGCAACAACTGCGACTACCACATCAGGAACAACGGGTGCAACTCCATCAGAATCTACCGCTAATATAACATCAAGAACAATTCCGATAACCACATTGAAAACAACGGCTACAACGACATCAGGAACTACCGCTAATACTACATCAGGAACAACTGCTACAACAATATCAGGAACAACTGCAACTAAAATATCAGGAACAACGGCTACAACCCCATCAGCACTTTTACTAATATAGCATCAGGAACAACTGCTACAAACACATCTGGAAATACAGGTAATATAACATCAATTACAAGTGCGACTACCACATGAGGAACAACTGCTACAACCACATCAAAAATTACCTCTAATGTAACATCAGGAACAACAGCAACTACCACATCAGGAACTTGTTAACACTACCTCAGGAAAAATGGCTACAACCACATCATTATCTTTGGCTAATATAACATCAGGAACAACTGCTACAAACACATCTCTGGAACTACCGCTAATACTACATTAGGAACAACTGCAACAACCACATCAGGAACTACCGCTAATTCAGCATCAATAACAACTACCACAACCACATCAGGAACTACGACTAATATAACATCAGCAACAACTGCGACTACCACATCGGGAACAACGGCTGCAACTTCATCAGAATCTACCGCTAATATAACATCAAGAACAACTCCGATAACCACATCGAAAACAACGGCTACAACGACATCAGGAACTACCGCTAATACTACATCAGGAACAACTGCTAGAACAATATATCAGGAACAACTGCAACTAAAATATCAGGAACAACGGCTATAACCACATCAGGCACTTTTACTAATATAGCATCAGGAACATCTGCTACAAACACATCTGGAAATACAGGTAATATAACATCAATAACAAGTGCGACTACCACATGAGGAACAACTGCTACAACCACATCAAAAATTACCGCTAGTGTAACATCAGGAACAACGGCGCAGACCACATCGGAAACAACGGCAACAACGACATCAGGAACCATGGCTTACATAACATCAGCAACAACTGCAACTACCACACCCGGAACAACGGCTACAACCAGATCAGGGGCTACCGCTAATATAACATCAGGAATAACTGTAACAACCACATCAGGAACTACCGCATATAATACATCGGGAACAACTGCAACAACCACATCAGGATATACCGCTAAAATTATATCAGGAACAACGGCGAAGACCACATTGGAAACAACGGCAACAACGACATCAGGAACCACTGCTTATAACACATCAGCAACAACTGCGACTACCATACCAAGAACAACGGCTACAACGACATCAGGAAATACGACTAACATAACATTAGGAACAACTTTGACAACCTCATCAGAAACTACCGCTAATATAATGTCAGGAACAACGGCCATAACCACATCAGGAACTACCTCTAATATAACATCAGGAATAACTGCAACTACCACACCAGAAACAACGTCTACAACCACATCAGGAACTATTGCTAATATAACATCAGGAACAACTTTGACAACCACATCAGGAACTACCTCTAATATAACATCAGGAAAAACTGCAACTACCACACCAGAAACAACGTCTACAAACACATCAGGAACTATCGCTAATATCACACCAGGAACAACGGCCACAACCACATCAGGAACTACCGCTAATATAACGTCAGGAACAACTGCAACTACCACACCAGAAACAAGGGCTACAACGAGATCAGAAACTACCGCTAATATAACATCAGGACCAACTGCTACAACCACATTAGAAACTACTGCTAATACTAAATCAGGAATAACAGCGACAACCACATCAGGATCTACCGCTACAATAACATCAGAAACAACGGCTAAGGTCACATCGGAAACAACGGCAACAACGAGATCAGGAACCACCGCTTATATAACATTAGCAACAACTGCGAATTCCACACCAGGAACAACGGACACAACCACATCAGGCACTATCGCTATTATAACATCACGAACAACTGCTACAACCACATCAGAAAATACTGCTAATACTACATCAGGAACAACTGCGATTACTACTCCAGGAACAACGGCTAATATAACATTAGAAACAAATGCGACATCCACATCAGGAACTTCCGCTAATTTAACAACTGCGTATACCACACCAAGAACAACGCATACAACGACATCAAGAACTACCGCTAATATAACATCAGGAACAACTGCGACTACCACACCAGTATTATCCGCTAATATATCATCGGGAACAACTGCGACATCCGCATCAGGAACTACCGCTAACATAACATTAGGAACAACTTTGACAACCTCATCAGAAACTACCGCTAATATAATGTCAGGAACAACGGCCATAACCACATCAGGAACTACCTCTAATATAACATCAGGAATAACTGCAACTACCACACCAGAAACAACGTCTACAACCACATCAGGAACTATTGCTAATATAACATCAGGAACAACTTTGACAACCACATCAGGAACTACCTCTAATATAACATCAGGAAAAACTGCAACTACCACACCAGAAACAACGTCTACAACCACATCAGGAACTATCGCTAATATCACACCAGGAACAACGGCCACAACCACATCAGGAACTACCGCTAATATAACATCAGGAACAACTGCAACTACCGCACCAGAAACAAGGGCTACAACGAGATCAGAAACTACCGCTAATATAACATCAGGACCAACTACTACAACCACATTAGAAACTACTGCTAATACTAAATCAGGAATAACAGCGACTACCACATCAGGATCTACCGCTACAATAACATCAGAAACAACGGCTAAGGTCACATCGGAAACAACGGCAACAACGAGATCAGGAACCACCGCTTATATAACATTAGCAACAACTGCGAATTCCACACCAGGAACAACGGACACAACCACATCAGGCACTATCGCTATTATAACATCACGACCAACTGCTACAACCACATCAGAATATACTGCTAATACTACATCAGGAACAACTGCAATTACTACTCCAGGAACAACGGCTAATATAACATTAGGAACAAATGCGACATCCACATCAGGAACTTCCGCTAATTTAACATTAAAAACAACTGCAACGACCACATCGGAAACAACGGCTACAACCACGTCAGGAATGACCGCTAATTTAACATCAGCAACAACTGCGACTACCACATCAGGAACAACGGGTGCAACTCCATCAGAATCTACCGCTAATATAACATCAAGAACAATTCCGATAACCACATTGAAAACAACGGCTACAACGACATCAGGAACTACCGCTAATACTACATCAGGAACAACTGCTACAACAATATCAGGAACAACTGCAACTAAAATATCAGGAACAACGGCTACAACCCCATCAGGCACTTTTACTAATATAGCATCAGGAACAACTGCTACAAACACATCTGGAAATACAGGTAATATAACATCAATTACAAGTGCGACTACCACATGAGGAACAACTGCTACAACCACATCAAAAATTACCTCTAATGTAACATCAGGAACAACAGCAACTACCACATCAGGAACTTGTTAACACTACCTCAGGAAAAATGGCTACAACCACATCATTATCTTTGGCTAATATAACATCAGGAACAACTGCTACAAACACATCTCTGGAACTACCGCTAATACTACATTAGGAACAACTGCAACAACCACATCAGGAACTACCGCTAATTCAGCATCAATAACAACTACCACAACCACATCAGGAACTACGACTAATATAACATCAGCAACAACTGCGACTACCACATCAGGAACAACGGCTGCAACTTCATCAGAATCTACCGCTAATATAACATCAAGAACAACTCCGATAACCACATCGAAAACAACGGCTACAACGACATCAGGAACTACCGCTAATACTACATCAGGAACAACTGCTAGAACAATATATCAGGAACAACTGCAACTAAAATATCAGGAACAACGGCTATAACCACATCAGGCACTTTTACTAATATAGCATCAGGAACATCTGCTACAAACACATCTGGAAATACAGGTAATATAACATCAATAACAAGTGCGACTACCACATGAGGAACAACTGCTACAACCACATCAAAAATTACCGCTAATGTAACATCAGGAACAACGGCGCAGACCACATCGGAAACAACGGCAACAACGACATCAGGAACCATGGCTTACATAACATCAGCAACAACTGCAACTACCACACCCGGAACAACGGCTACAACCAGATCAGGGGCTACCGCTAATATAACATCAGGAATAACTGTAACAACCACATCAGGAACTACCGCATATAATACATCGGGAACAACTGCAACAACCACATCAGGATATACCGCTAAAATTATATCAGGAACAACGGCGAAGACCACATTGGAAACAACGGCAACAACGACATCAGGAACCACTGCTTATAACACATCAGCAACAACTGCGACTACCATACCAAGAACAACGGCTACAACGACATCAGGAAATACGACTAACATAACATTAGGAACAACTTTGACAACCTCATCAGAAACTACCGCTAATATAATGTCAGGAACAACGGCCATAACCACATCAGGAACTACCTCTAATATAACATCAGGAATAACTGCAACTACCACACCAGAAACAACGTCTACAACCACATCAGGAACTATTGCTAATATAACATCAGGAACAACTTTGACAACCACATCAGGAACTACCTCTAATATAACATCAGGAAAAACTGCAACTACCACACCAAAAACAACGTCTACAAACACATCAGGAACTATCGCTAATATCACACCAGGAACAACGGCCACAACCGCATCAGGAACTACCGCTAATATAACGTCAGGAACAACTGCAACTACCACACCAGAAACAAGGGCTACAACGAGATCAGAAACTACCGCTAATATAACATCAGGACCAACTGCTACAACCACATTAGAAACTACTGCTAATACTAAATCAGGAATAACAGCGACAACCACATCAGGATCTACCGCTACAATAACATCAGAAACAACGGCTAAGGTCACATCGGAAACAACGGCAACAACGAGATCAGGAACCACCGCTTATATAACATTAGCAACAACTGCGAATTCCACACCAGGAACAACGGACACAACCACATCAGGCACTATCGCTATTATAACATCACGAACAACTGCTACAACCACATCAGAAAATACTGCTAATACTACATCAGGAACAACTGCGATTACTACTCCAGGAACAACGGCTAATATAACATTAGGAACAAATGCGACATCCACATCAGGAACTTCCGCTAATTTAACAACTGCGTATACCACACCAAGAACAACGCATACAACGACATCAAGAACTACCGCTAATATAACATCAGGAACAACTGCGACTACCACACCAGTATTATCCGCTAATATATCATCGGGAACAACTGCGACATCCGCATCAGGAACTACCGCTAACATAACATTAGGAACAACTTTGACAACCTCATCAGAAACTACCGCTAATATAATGTCAGGAACAACGGCCATAACCACATCAGGAACTACCTCTAATATAACATCAGGAATAACTGCAACTACCACACCAGAAACAACGTCTACAACCACATCAGGAACTATTGCTAATATAACATCAGGAACAACTTTGACAACCACATCAGGAACTACCTCTAATATAACATCAGGAAAAACTGCAACTACCACACCAGAAACAACGTCTACAACCACATCAGGAACTATCGCTAATATCACACCAGGAACAACGGCCACAACCACATCAGGATCTACCGCTAATATAACATCAGGAACAACTGCAACTACCGCACCAGAAACAAGGGCTACAACGAGATCAGAAACTACCGCTAATATAACATCAGGACCAACTACTACAACCACATTAGAAACTACTGCTAATACTAAATCAGGAATAACAGCGACTACCACATCAGGATCTACCGCTACAATAACATCAGAAACAACGGCTAAGGTCACATCGGAAACAACGGCAACAACGAGATCAGGAACCACCGCTTATATAACATTAGCAACAACTGCGAATTCCACACCAGGAACAACGGACACAACCACATCAGGCACTATCGCTATTATAACATCACGACCAACTGCTACAACCACATCAGAAAATACTGCTAATACTACATCAGGAACAACTGCAATTACTACTCCAGGAACAACGGCTAATATAACATTAGGAACAAATGCGACATCCACATCAGGAACTTCCGCTAATTTAACATTAAAAACAACTGCAACGACCACATCGGAAACAACGGCTACAACCACGTCAGGAATGACCGCTAATTTAACATCAGCAACAACTGCGACTACCACATCAGGAACAACGGGTGCAACTCCATCAGAATCTACCGCTAATATAACATCAAGAACAATTCCGATAACCACATTGAAAACAACGGCTACAACGACATCAGGAACTACCGCTAATACTACATCAGGAACAACTGCTACAACAATATCAGGAACAACTGCAACTAAAATATCAGGAACAACGGCTACAACCACATCAGGCACTTTTACTAATATAGCATCAGGAACAACTGCTACAAACACATCTGGAAATACAGGTAATATAACATCAATTACAAGTGCGACTACCACATGAGGAACAACTGCTACAACCACATCAAAAATTACCTCTAATGTAACATCAGGAACAACAGCAACTACCACATCAGGAACTTGTTAACACTACCTCAGGAAAAATGGCTACAACCACATCATTATCTTTGGCTAATATAACATCAGGAACAACTGCTACAAACACATCTCTGGAACTACCGCTAATACTACATTAGGAACAACTGCAACAACCACATCAGGAACTACCGCTAATTCAGCATCAATAACAACTACCACAACCACATCAGGAACTACGACTAATATAACATCAGCAACAACTGCGACTACCACATCAGGAACAACGGCTGCAACTTCATCAGAATCTACCGCTAATATAACATCAAGAACAACTCCGATAACCACATCGAAAACAACGGCTACAACGACATCAGGAACTACCGCTAATACTACATCAGGAACAACTGCTAGAACAATATATCAGGAACAACTGCAACTAAAATATCAGGAACAACGGCTATAACCACATCAGGCACTTTTACTAATATAGCATCAGGAACATCTGCTACAAACACATCTGGAAATACAGGTAATATAACATCAATAACAAGTGCGACTACCACATGAGGAACAACTGCTACAACCACATCAAAAATTACCGCTAATGTAACATCAGGAACAACGGCGCAGACCACATCGGAAACAACGGCAACAACGACATCAGGAACCATGGCTTACATAACATCAGCAACAACTGCAACTACCACACCCGGAACAACGGCTACAACCAGATCAGGGGCTACCGCTAATATAACATCAGGAATAACTGTAACAACCACATCAGGAACTACCGCATATAATACATCGGGAACAACTGCAACAACCACATCAGGATATACCGCTAAAATTATATCAGGAACAACGGCGAAGACCACATTGGAAACAACGGCAACAACGACATCAGGAACCACTGCTTATAACACATCAGCAACAACTGCGACTACCATACCAAGAACAACGGCTACAACGACATCAGGAAATACGACTAACATAACATTAGGAACAACTTTGACAACCTCATCAGAAACTACCGCTAATATAATGTCAGGAACAACGGCCATAACCACATCAGGAACTACCTCTAATATAACATCAGGAATAACTGCAACTACCACACCAGAAACAACGTCTACAACCACATCAGGAACTATTGCTAATATAACATCAGGAACAACTTTGACAACCACATCAGGAACTACCTCTAATATAACATCAGGAAAAACTGCAACTACCACACCAAAAACAACGTCTACAAACACATCAGGAACTATCGCTAATATCACACCAGGAACAACGGCCACAACCGCATCAGGAACTACCGCTAATATAACGTCAGGAACAACTGCAACTACCACACCAGAAACAAGGGCTACAACGAGATCAGAAACTACCGCTAATATAACATCAGGACCAACTGCTACAACCACATTAGAAACTACTGCTAATACTAAATCAGGAATAACAGCGACAACCACATCAGGATCTACCGCTACAATAACATCAGAAACAACGGCTAAGGTCACATCGGAAACAACGGCAACAACGAGATCAGGAACCACCGCTTATATAACATTAGCAACAACTGCGAATTCCACACCAGGAACAACGGACACAACCACATCAGGCACTATCGCTATTATAACATCACGAACAACTGCTACAACCACATCAGAAAATACTGCTAATACTACATCAGGAACAACTGCGATTACTACTCCAGGAACAACGGCTAATATAACATTAGGAACAAATGCGACATCCACATCAGGAACTTCCGCTAATTTAACAACTGCGTATACCACACCAAGAACAACGCATACAACGACATCAAGAACTACCGCTAATATAACATCAGGAACAACTGCGACTACCACACCAGTATTATCCGCTAATATATCATCGGGAACAACTGCGACATCCGCATCAGGAACTACCGCTAACATAACATTAGGAACAACTTTGACAACCTCATCAGAAACTACCGCTAATATAATGTCAGGAACAACGGCCATAACCACATCAGGAACTACCTCTAATATAACATCAGGAATAACTGCAACTACCACACCAGAAACAACGTCTACAACCACATCAGGAACTATTGCTAATATAACATCAGGAACAACTTTGACAACCACATCAGGAACTACCTCTAATATAACATCAGGAAAAACTGCAACTACCACACCAGAAACAACGTCTACAACCACATCAGGAACTATCGCTAATATCACACCAGGAACAACGGCCACAACCACATCAGGATCTACCGCTAATATAACATCAGGAACAACTGCAACTACCGCACCAGAAACAAGGGCTACAACGAGATCAGAAACTACCGCTAATATAACATCAGGACCAACTACTACAACCACATTAGAAACTACTGCTAATACTAAATCAGGAATAACAGCGACTACCACATCAGGATCTACCGCTACAATAACATCAGAAACAACGGCTAAGGTCACATCGGAAACAACGGCAACAACGAGATCAGGAACCACCGCTTATATAACATTAGCAACAACTGCGAATTCCACACCAGGAACAACGGACACAACCACATCAGGCACTATCGCTATTATAACATCACGACCAACTGCTACAACCACATCAGAAAATACTGCTAATACTACATCAGGAACAACTGCAATTACTACTCCAGGAACAACGGCTAATATAACATTAGGAACAAATGCGACATCCACATCAGGAACTTCCGCTAATTTAACATTAAAAACAACTGCAACGACCACATCGGAAACAACGGCTACAACCACGTCAGGAATGACCGCTAATTTAACATCAGCAACAACTGCGACTACCACATCAGGAACAACGGGTGCAACTCCATCAGAATCTACCGCTAATATAACATCAAGAACAATTCCGATAACCACATTGAAAACAACGGCTACAACGACATCAGGAACTACCGCTAATACTACATCAGGAACAACTGCTACAACAATATCAGGAACAACTGCAACTAAAATATCAGGAACAACGGCTACAACCACATCAGGCACTTTTACTAATATAGCATCAGGAACAACTGCTACAAACACATCTGGAAATACAGGTAATATAACATCAATTACAAGTGCGACTACCACATGAGGAACAACTGCTACAACCACATCAAAAATTACCTCTAATGTAACATCAGGAACAACAGCAACTACCACATCAGGAACTTGTTAACACTACCTCAGGAAAAATGGCTACAACCACATCATTATCTTTGGCTAATATAACATCAGGAACAACTGCTACAAACACATCTCTGGAACTACCTCTAATACTACATTAGGAACAACTGCAACAACCACATCAGGAACTACCGATAATTCAGCATCAATAACAACTACCACAACCACATCAGGAACTACGACTAATATAACATCAGCAACAACTGCGACTACCACATCAGGAACAACGGCTGCAACTTCATCAGAATCTACCGCTAATATAACATCAAGAACAACTCCGATAACCACATCGAAAACAACGGCTACAACGACATCAGGAACTACCGCTAATACTACATCAGGAACAACTGCTAGAACAATATATCAGGAACAACTGCAACTAAAATATCAGGAACAACGGCTATAACCACATCAGGCACTTTTACTAATATAGCATCAGGAACATCTGCTACAAACACATCTGGAAATACAGGTAATATAACATCAATAACAAGTGCGACTACCACATGAGGAACAACTGCTACAACCACATCAAAAATTACCGCTAATGTAACATCAGGAACAACAGCAACTACCACATCAGGAACTTGTTAACATTACCTCAGGAAAAATGGCTACAACCACATCAGGATCTTTGGCTAATATAACATCAGGAACAACTGCTACAAACACATCTCTGGAACTACCGCTAATACTACATTAGGAACAACTGCAACAACCACATCAGGAACTACCGCTAATTTAGCATCAAGAACAACTACCACAACCACATCATGAACTACTACTATCAATACCATCAGGTATAATAGTTGTATAAACTTCTGCTTTTTAATATCTTGTAATTATATTTTTCAATAATGAATCAAAATTATATATTTTTATATATTTTTTTTATTTTCTTTATTTACGAGTGGGCCATAAAATGGTTTCCGGTATATCTTTCGAACCATATTACCGATTTTAATGCAACAAACTGCCCTTTGTAGGGAATTAAGCAAAATTAAAAATTCGAAATTCGAAATTCAAAATTCAAAATTCAAAATTCAAAATTCAAAATTCAAAATTCAAAATTCGAAATTCGAAATTCGAAATTCGAAATTCGAAATTCGAAATTCGAAATTCGAAATTCGAAATTCGAAATTCAAAATTCAAAATTCAAAATTCAAAATTCAAAATTCAAAATTCAAAATTCAAAATTCAAAATTCCAAATTCAAAATTCAAAATTCAAAATTCAAAATTCAAAATTCAAAATTCAAAATTCAAAATTCAAAATTCAAAATTCAAAATTCAAAATTCAAAATTCAAAATTCAAAATTCAAAATTCAAAATTCAAAATTCAAAATTCAAAATTCAAAATTCAAAATTCAAAATTCAAAATTCAAAATTCAAAATTCAAAATTCAAAATTCAAAATTCAAAATTCAAAATTCAAAATTCAAAATTCAAAATTCAAAATTCAAAATTCAAAATTCAAAATTCAAAATTCAAAATTCAAAATTCAAAATTCAAAATTCAAAATTCAAAATTCAAAATTCAAAATTCAAAATTCAAAATTCAAAATTCAAAATTCAAAATTCAAAATTCAAAATTCAAAATTCAAAATTCAAAATTCAAAATTCAAAATTCAAAATTCAAAATTCAAAATTCAAAATTCAAAATTCAAAATTCAAAATTCAAAATTCAAAATTCAAAATTCAAAATTCAAAATTCAAAATTCAAAATTCAAAATTCAAAATTCAAAATTCAAAATTCAAAATTCAAAATTCAAAATTCAAAATTCAAAATTCAAAATTCAAAATTCAAAATTCAAAATTCAAAATTCAAAATTCAAAATTCAAAATTCAAAATTCAAAATTCAAAATTCAAAATTCAAAATTCAAAATTCAAAATTCAAAATTCAAAATTCAAAATTCAAAATTCAAAATTCAAAATTCAAAATTCAAAATTCAAAATTCAAAATTCAAAATTCAAAATTCAAAATTCAAAATTCAAAATTCAAAATTCAAAATTCAAAATTCAAAATTCAAAATTCAAAATTCAAAATTCAAAATTCAAAATTCAAAATTCAAAATTCAAAATTCAAAATTCAAAATTCAAAATTCAAAATTCAAAATTCAAAATTCAAAATTCAAAATTCAAAATTCAAAATTCAAAATTCAAAATTCAAAATTCAAAATTCAAAATTCAAAATTCAAAATTCAAAATTCAAAATTCAAAATTCAAAATTCAAAATTCAAAATTCAAAATTCAAAATTCAAAATTCAAAATTCAAAATTCAAAATTCAAAATTCAAAATTCAAAATTCAAAATTCAAAATTCAAAATTCAAAATTCAAAATTCAAAATTCAAAATTCAAAATTCAAAATTCAAAATTCAAAATTCAAAATTCAAAATTCAAAATTCAAAATTCAAAATTCAAAATTCAAAATTCAAAATTCAAAATTCAAAATTCAAAATTCAAAATTCAAAATTCAAAATTCAAAATTCAAAATTCAAAATTCAAAATTCAAAATTCAAAATTCAAAATTCAAAATTCAAAATTCAAAATTCAAAATTCAAAATTCAAAATTCAAAATTCAAAATTCAAAATTCAAAATTCAAAATTCAAAATTCAAAATTCAAAATTCAAAATTCAAAATTCAAAATTCAAAATTCAAAATTCAAAATTCAAAATTCAAAATTCAAAATTCAAAATTCAAAATTCAAAATTCAAAATTCAAAATTCAAAATTCAAAATTCAAAATTCAAAATTCAAAATTCAAAATTCAAAATTCAAAATTCAAAATTCAAAATTCAAAATTCAAAATTCAAAATTCAAAATTCAAAATTCAAAATTCAAAATTCAAAATTCAAAATTCAAAATTCAAAATTCAAAATTCAAAATTCAAAATTCAAAATTCAAAATTCAAAATTCAAAATTCAAAATTCAAAATTCAAAATTCAAAATTCAAAATTCAAAATTCAAAATTCAAAATTCAAAATTCAAAATTCAAAATTCAAAATTCAAAATTCAAAATTCAAAATTCAAAATTCAAAATTCAAAATTCAAAATTCAAAATTCAAAATTCAAAATTCAAAATTCAAAATTCAAAATTCAAAATTCAAAATTCAAAATTCAAAATTCAAAATTCAAAATTCAAAATTCAAAATTCAAAATTCAAAATTCAAAATTCAAAATTCAAAATTCAAAATTCAAAATTCAAAATTCAAAATTCAAAATTCAAAATTCAAAATTCAAAATTCAAAATTCAAAATTCAAAATTCAAAATTCAAAATTCAAAATTCAAAATTCAAAATTCAAAATTCAAAATTCAAAATTCAAAATTCAAAATTCAAAATTCAAAATTCAAAATTCAAAATTCAAAATTCAAAATTCAAAATTCAAAATTCAAAATTCAAAATTCAAAATTCAAAATTCAAAATTCAAAATTCAAAATTCAAAATTCAAAATTCAAAATTCAAAATTCAAAATTCAAAATTCAAAATTCAAAATTCAAAATTCAAAATTCAAAATTCAAAATTCAAAATTCAAAATTCAAAATTCAAAATTCAAAATTCAAAATTCAAAATTCAAAATTCATTGGGAGCGAGTTAAGCACTTCGCGCCACAAACGTCGTCTTGTTTTACCGACTTCTACTTCTGGTTCTATGCCAACCATGCGGAAACGGTACATAGTTATCAAAAAAAAAGAATTTCAAGAGGGGTGAGACCAAGAATCACCTCCATAGCTCTGGTTGGCGTGGTTGTATGCTATTCTTTGGATTTGTTCTAATTTTCGGATTACTGTTGTTTGTTGTGCTTTCGGACGCCAAACGACAGCGCCGTATGCTAGCATAGGTCTTATGATTGCCGTGTAAATCCATAAGGCTATCCTAGGGGATAACCTCCAAGTCTGTCCCATGGTTCGGTGACATTGTTCATATGCATTATCTTTTAAATTTGTTAGAGTTTTCAATCTCCTTAATACTATCAGGTAGCCGGTTATAAAATTTTAATGCGTTGTAGAAGTAACTTTTTTGAGTAGACAGAAGTCTATGTTTAGGATAATTATAATAATTTTCTTCATGTTCCGTATTATAATTATGTTTTGGTTTTAAATTAAAAAAAAAGTAAAGGGCGTGTTTTATTAAATAGAGACCCTGGCAAAAAATCCGCGTAAAATTTTAAAGATTTTACAATTTTGATCAGGTTTTAATTAGTTTCTAAGCGGTTTTTGAAACATGTTAGTAAAAATCATTAGAACTCTCGTAAAAATAAATATTTTGTTACCAGTTTTTACGAGGAATACAATCTGGCACGTAGAACATTTTAAAACTATGTAAGAACTCTTCTACTTTTGTAAGAATTTACGCGTTATTTTTGGAGGGGAATGCAGCGAAAAATGTAAATTGCTGGAAGAGTTACCAGTTTATTTTTTTTTTTAAACCCTCTGCAACTTTCACGTAGTTTCAAGGAAAACATTATTCTTAAAACCTTTTTTTTGCACAAAAACGCTTTCAGCCTGATCACTGCTACCCCAGATTAATATTCCATATTTAATATGTGAGTAAAACATACCGTAGTAAATGGTCATTAAAATTTTCTTTTCTTTCAAGTGCCTAAAAATGGTTCTCATGGCCTAAGTCACTGAATTTAGTTTAGTTTAGTTACGAATCTTAAGTAATCCCCAAAAGTTTTACGTTCTGAACTATTTTAATCTCTTCATTTTCAAAATTAACTTGATTTGTATTATTGCCGATATTACGAAACAATATTATATTATTTTTATCAATATTTAATAATAGTTGATTTTCCCTTAACAATTTTTGGAAACCTTCTAGTAGTTCTTGACATTTTTCACTTTAATTTACACTTTTTTAACCGGAATTATAGCTGTGCAGTCGTCTGTGTAGTTTACTACCGAATTAGGTTCCTTAATAATGTCACAAAAGTCATTCAGGTATATGACAAAAAACAGAGGTCCTAAAATGCTTCCCTAGGAAACACTTGTTATAATTGTGTCGTAACTAGATTCAGCACGTTTAATTTTCTCCTCTTATTCAATAAGCTTTTAGTTTTTTTAAAAGGATGTTGTGATTAATAGAATAAAAAGCTTTGGACAATTCAAGAAGTATTCCACATGCTGTTTGTCTTCCAAGATTTTTAAAATATTCTTGTTAAATTCGAGTAGAGCAGTTTCCGTCGATTTCTTACGGAGAAAGCCGTGCTGAAAATTGTTGAAAAGAGAACATGATTCGAAAAAGTTGAAGAGTCTACTAAATATTATTAGTTCGAACAGTTTGTAAAAAGAAGATAGAAGACTGATTGGTTGGTAATGATTAAGGTCATTTTGGTTTTCTTTTTTAAATATGGGTATTACCGTTGCAATTTTAAGATGTTCTGGAAAATCACCTGTGTTCACAATGGTATTAAAAATATAAGCAAGGGGTTTTGCAATTATTGGAATTACTTTTTTTAGGAGATACGAGATTTTGTATTTTCCATTTTTTTCTATAATCCAATAATTTCAGTTGCATCTGTTGGGTTAAAATACATGGATTTGGGATTGAGAAGGATTGTTTTATACTCACACCCGTCTATATTAATTTTGTAATTACTAATAATTCTGGTGTTATATTGGTAAAGTGATTTTTAAGAGATTCGGCTAAACCGGTATTATCCTATGTATCAGGGAGAATGTTTGTTGATTTGTTACTTTTGTTAACAATTTGACTTTACTCCATGTTGTTTTAAAAATATTTTGTTTTTAACAAGAAATAATTTTTTGCGTATTGAAGTTTTTTATCATACTCTTTTTTATATTGTTTAAAAGATTCTTTATATGAAGAATTGGTAGACACTATTTGTAAAGACACAACTTTTTCTTTAAGTTTCAGAAATTCTGGTGTTGTTGTTTTGACGTTTACCTTCTTTTAATGGAAAATGTTGATCAAAAACATTGAGAAATATTTCCACAAAACCATTCCACAGAAGGTTTACATCCAAAACATAAGAACTATAAACATTTTCCCAAGACATTCTCGAGAGATGATTGCAAAATGACAAGCTACTGGAGTCAGACAAGGATATGTAGCTTGTTTTCATATTATTTATATTAGAAGGACACAATATATCTAAAATCTGTGCTGTGTGATCAGATTTTCTTTCAAAAATAACTTTTGTCTTGTAGTTAATATACGAGATATCTAAAATTATGTTATCAATACACGATTTTTGATCATCTACTATTCTAGTGAATTCTAAAATTGTAGGAGAAAGATTGTAAAAACTTAATAATGTTAAAAATTCGCTTTTAGTGGAAGATTCTTTTTCAAGTGTAATATTAAAATCTCCTGCTAATATTATCGTCTTTTATTTTTTTAATATTTGCTCGAGAACTAACAAAACAAACGAAAAAAAATATTTTGATGTCTCCCGATATTCTAGAACGGTATATGTAAGTATAACATATGATTTTTTGTTAAAACAAAGTTCGGCAGCAGAACATTCTATGCTATCCAGTACCGACATTGTGCAAACATCCTTCATTTTCTTAATAATTAGGTCTTCTTTTCCATAGATCGATGAACCACCATGTTGTTTTGCTGGTCTACGGTAGGAGGAGATTAGTAAATAGCCCTGAATAGCCAGACCACTGAGTGCCTCTGCCAATGCTCTGTTATACATACTAGCTCAGGATAGTTTAGCTCTTTCAGCAAAACCTCAAGTTGATTATGACCATTTCCTATGTACTGAATTTTGTTGTGAAAGATGGATAGTTGCGACTTGTTTTTTCTTTCATGGTTGCTTTGTGTCACTATGGTTTTATTGTTTACATGAGCATCTCTGCTAGTTTGTTTATTATTGTCACTTTTAGTTTTGGTCTTGTTTTTATTTTTATTTAGATGGTCATTTGTAGAAAAAGTTTTTGTTACTGTGGATTTGTAGATTGTGGTCGTTTCCAAAAAAAAGCACTGCGTTATCTAGAAACTTTTTCCCACTTTTCGATACGTTTTTTTGATCACTGTAATAGTTTGTTGGCCTGAGAATGCTGTTGGAATTGATAATACAGCCATTATTGATTTTTCCTAAATGAATTTCGTCGTTTTTTCTGCAATCATCGTATCTATCAGGTTGTGTTAGTATTAGGGAATTGTTATGCAGTGTTTTTAAAGTAAAGCTATCTATAGGTTGGTTATACACTCTATTTGGCCATAAGATTATTATGTCTGACTTATTAAAATCTTTTGCCTCTTAACGTAAGATTGAAAGTAATTCTTCATCTCCTGCAATTGGTAAGACGTATGAGACAAAATTGTGGGTGTCGTTTAACCGGTTAAATGTGTTAAAAAAAAAGTCTTTTCCTCTTCTACCCGTGATTAGCAGAATGTTTGGATTATTTTCCTTGTTTCCTGACGTGATTTTGTCTGTTGTCAAAATTGGTACAGACTTCGAAATTTGTGGCTGCATTTCTCTTGATTGTTGTTGTTGACGTAAGTTATTAATTTGTGTGCATTGCCTTTTCCGGGTTACTTCTGTGAAAGCACTTCTCGTATTTTCTTTGTTGAGTTTTTTAGTCAAATTGATATCGTAAAGATTCGTTTGAGTTGCCGCATTGGTTGGATCTAATGGTTGATTTGAAAATTCTGTCTGCATACACAATAGATGTCGCTTCTGACTGAGTAACTGTTGATTTTTGCGCTCCCGTAAAATTCGTTTAAAAGTAAACAAAACTGCACCAAAGTTCAACTTTTTTAAGTCAGTCAAGTGTGCTGTTAAATAATATTTCGGCTCCAGTTTAGTGAATCCTCAAAAATCCTCTATTATGTCGAAAAACCCTACAATTAAAGAAGTTATTGCACGTGTTGAACAACTAGCAGCTGATTTCAAGGCAGGCCTTGACAGTTTGGAAAAAGGTCGTACACCTTCAAAAACTACAACAACGAATAATTTGCAAGGAAATAGAGACTTCCGGGACAAATTTAAAGCTTTTGAATTAAGGGTTAATTCATTGCTTCAACAACTGCAATCCGATATTAACTTGCGACAGAGCAATCACGAAAACTTGCAGAAAATTTACACAAGGAATCAAAATAAACAATGTGAAATGTCCTTGTGGTTTATGGCGTTGAAGAAAATGTACCTGACATGTATGAAAAATTGATTTATATTTTAAAGAACAAAATAAGGTTCTTGAAAAACCAGATATCAACAACTGTTATTGCATAGGTAAAATTGACAAAAAAAACGAAAACAAAAATTCTAAGCCAAGGCCGATAGCAGTCCAGTTTTGTACAAAGTGGCTGTGTGATCGTGTGTTTTTCAGCAAAAAGTCCCTCAAAGGTTCGTCGTTTGTTATTACTGAAATGTTGTCGGTGGAAAATCTTAATTTGCGTAAAAAAGTACGCGAGTCCTTTGGTGGTAATAAGTGTTGGTCATTAAATGGTCACATATATGTTATCGTAAACAATGAAAAAGTTCATATCAGTAGTGAAGATGATATTGCTGCATACAAAGATAACTAAAAGTGGCAAAAAACGAAAATTCTTCTGTAAGTGCTTTATTTTGTTACCTATACTGTTTTTTTTGTTGGTTAAACTATATACTTACTATCGATCAATCAATTATATTTCTTTCAATTTTATATTTCTTTCTATTAATATTCTATACTATTTTATTTTTTTTACATGTAAGTATGGTAAATATTTGATCAAATTCGTAATAATCTCGATATATTATCTAAATACATATTTTTTAGTAGGTTAAATTATCAAAAATGCATGTTAATTTTCCATAACATACCTGTAGCAAGTTTTTAATAAAAATATTTATAGAAAGAAAAGTGATTCAAATATCTTCAAATAATTTTTGCATAATAATGCGTGTTTTGGGGCAATTTTTTTAGAGTTCGGGGTCGTAGAATCGCTCTGCTTCTGCTCAGATTAGTATTCTATATTACAAGTAGAAAATGGGTTTTATAGCTTTTTATCACAAAACAGAAAACATGAAAATTGGACAAAGTGAATACTAGGTCTGTTTTAATAATTTTGACATCATGTTTTTAACAGACACTTGGCTGTACAATGAGGACAGCTCAGATTCAATCAATATTCCTGTTTGCATTTTTTTCACTGTCAAGTCATAGATTTAAATTTTGAGTTAGCCAGGATTTAGAATTCCTATTTTTAAAATTCAATATAAAATGTCTTAATTTTGCTATGGGCGCTCTTCAGACCACGTGGTAGAAATATCAATAATTTTATCAGTGACTGTGACAATATTTTTTCATTTCTAAGTCCCATTTTTAATGAAGTTATATGTGTGGGAGATTTTAATTCTGATTTTTTGGATTTGAATAACCCTGTTAACTTTTGTCTACAGTCGTACAGTCTAGCGCAAATAATTACTGAACTAACCCGTGTAACAAAAAATTCACAAAAACTGATAGATCCAATTTTTGTATCCAATACTGACTCAGTTGTGTCCTCTGGAACTATTGCCACAAACCATGCTTCCAATCATTGCTTCATATTTTGTCAACTAAATATCTCAATACCAAAGATTTTACCTAACATTCTTATAAATCTCTCAGAAACATTGCGTTGAGTGACCATAAAAATCCTAGAAAATTGTGGTCTTCCTTGAGTGATTTCAATGTCAAAATCAGTAAGTCATGTGATTTACCAGTGCAATTGTCAAACCCGGATATGAACAATAAAATTATTTTTGTCAGTTTCTTCAGACAGTATCGCAGAATTGCCAAGGGCAAATGGATTTTTATAATAATAATTTCTATAGTTTGAACTTCTGTTTGAAGCCAGAGATCACGACAAGAGGTAGGTACCATCATCAAGGAACAGAATTCTAATGCTTGCGGTGTAGATAATATATCTGCTCAATGTTAAAATATTGCTCTCTGCCTCATATTAGCCACATGCCACTCATATTAGGAGGTAGGTCACATTGTGTCTCATATAACAGGGTAACTTCAAAATAAGTTGACATTTTATCTGCCGTGCTACAGGGCAGTGTGCTTGGCCCACTTTTTTTTTAATCTACACGGCAAGCATTGTTAAATCAGTTAAAAATTGTAATATCGCAGCGTACGCAGATGATAAACAATGTTATTTTAGCTTCAACTGTAAAAATGCATTACTTGCAAATAATTTATTAAACGAGGATCTTAAAATTATTAGTGAGTTGTCTATACAACATAACCTAAAAGTAAATGCCTCGAAATCATGTGTTTTATTTTTTGGAACCAAAAACAAAAATTTTTATAAATATCAACGGTGAGAAAATACCTGTTGTGGACTGCTAGAAATTTGGGAATCATATTAGATACACACTTCAGATTTCGTGAACACGTAAAAAAATTTTTTAAGTCAGAAGTTGCGAAAAAATTTTTGTTAATCTTTTGTACTGCCAAAGCTAAATTATTGCGATTTCAGTTATGGTCCTTGCCTAGATAAGCTTACAGAATTTAGAATCCAAAAAATTCAAAAAAAATACGATCGGGTTACTACAAAAATTAGAGAGTTGATGTGGCTTAAAATGAATAAGCGCAGACAATTACATATGGGCAACTTTTTTCATAAACTCATAACTGCGCCTCACGTCTCTTCTTCCCTCAAACAGAAATTCATCCGCCGTGATAATATCCATTCACGTGCTCTCCGAAATGTTTTGTCTTTTACAATACCTCGTTATCGAACAGCCTTGTACCAATGAAGTTTTGTTTACTGCTGTGTAAAACTGTACAATTTATTACCTGTGCGACTCAAACAGCTGGAGCCTAAAAAATTCAAAAATCAACTTAAATTGTATATTTTAAACCAAGAACTTTTTTAGCTTTCTATCAATGTTTTTCGTTTTGTGAATGATAATACCTTTTAGTATTTGTTTTCTTTCGTACCTATTTCTATTTGTTATTGTTGTGATTAAGTATGAATAGCTATAACAGCTAGACTTCGCCACTGATGCATCTTCTCTTTATATTAATTTATTTTTGATATATTTGTAAAAAATTATTTCTTCCAATAAAGACGATTTTATTTATGTTATTTATTTTATAGCCGTCTCTGTTAGTTTAACGTTATTTTTTTAAGATAGTGTTGTAATCGTGTTTTTTTGAAAGGTTATTATCTCTTCCTTGAAGGACATTTGGTAATTAAGATTTTCTATCGCTGTTGTAAGTGCTTGATTTTTCAGATTCAGTTCCTCAATTTTATTTAAGCTGTCGGCAAGTTTGTTTCTTAAGTCGGAGAATATAGTCTCGGTTGTCTGAAGCTGATTATTTTGATCTTTGTACAGTACAGTTACAGTTTCTACTTAAATTTATTGTTCCGAGTCGTGTTAATGCTTCTTAGCTCTAACTTTTATGTGCACTTCCACTTTTAAATTTGTTTATAAATATTAGTTTTTTCACGAATTTGTCCATAACTATTGCGATTTTCACGTTTTTAAATGGTTACACCAAAAATATTTTTTTTTAACCGATTCGGGTCTGATAAATTTCACTTTGTACTACCAAAATTAACACTTTTATTGGAGACTACTTTATTATACCGATACACTTTAATCGCCAAATCTTTTCATTATATATAGTTCAGTCAAATTAGACGAAAAATGTGATGAATTATGCAATAAAAGCGGGAAAGACGGAATTTTGTGTGGATGTTAGGTGGTCAATGGTGAGTCTAAATCCAAAAATGCGACCTCCTACCCCTTGTGGAAAAGCCGCCATTTTGATCTTAAGGGATGAATTTTTTTTTCGATATTACGACGTTAATACACTTTTTATCGAAAAAAGTGTCATAACTAACTTTACGGAAGACAAAATTCTCTACAAATTTGCACCTATACAATTTTTCGATATTTGCACAATTAACCTCAGGTAATTAACTGAGGAGAAGGGGGATGAAAAATCCTTAATTTTGGAGCAACTCCCTTTTTTTCATCGCGATCCAAAAATCGTCTTAACAAAAGTTGTAGCGGTTGAAATTATTAAAATTTTCATAATGCTAACTTATCGATCGGACTAATGATCGTCACGCAATAGCGCGTCAGTTATTAAGTCGCGCGCTGCATGATCGGGGCCATTAGGTCCATCAGGCGAGCGATATCCCGGCTCGCTTGGGCTACCGGATTATCGATAAGATATTGTTGTCAAAAAACGTGTCTAGACAAGCCGAAAAAATTTATGCTCTTTTGTAAATACATTCGCTCGTCTGTGAAAATCAGGAAACACTTCGCTTGAAAAAATTAATCAAATCAGTTTGGAAGCGACCAGCGTTCCAAAATGAGTGACTGCTTCGTGTGTAACAGAGATCTCTTATCCAACGAGATGCGACAGTCAGCTAGCCGTTTTTTGATGCGCATGATCGGGACTGCGGGTCTAAGCTTCAAAACCTCCTGACCCGCTCGTTGATTTATTGGTCCGAGTAGAACGAGAGATTTTCGCCTTTTGTTGGTGTGCGCTTATTCGTTGGAGTTTTTCTATTTTTGACATCGTTCTTGCCACATTTTGGTTTTGATTTATTTATCAGTATTTTGAATCATGCCGGGCACTTGGTGTGCTTATCGCGGCTGTGTGTCAAAAACTGGCATGGACATCAGTTTTTTTTCTTTTCCTAGAGATACAAAACGGTAAGTATAGGTACACATATTTTTTAAAGCTCTTTTACATATTTCAATGCCTACTTAATTATAATAATATATCGTCGTTGACACTCTAAAACCTGCTATGTGCATTTTTATTAATTTTACAGGAACGACAAATTTTTTTTATGGCTCTGATGGTTTGTAGGCAACCTAATGAGTACATTAAAGTAAGTAGTTGTAGGTTTTGACCTTACTAAATGCAAATTAATTCAGACATGATTACTTATTTTGTGTTTTCAAGTTATATTTTTCTATCACATTAAATACCTGTAGCTCTCAAGACGCCATTATGCTATACTAACAAAAATTCAAATCGATCAATATTTTGGTAATCAGTTCAAATTTTTTACTTTATTAAATGTAAATAATGTCAGCCCTGATTACTTTTGTTTGCTGTCGAGACGTCATTACTCTGCTGTACCCTTAAAAATATAAATCCGTAAATATTTTGATATCAGTTTTGACTTAATTAAACGTAAAATAATTCAGCCTTGATTGTTTTTGTATTTCTCAGTTATATTTTTCTGCTACATTAATTACCAAAAATTACACTAATTACCAAAAAGCATGAAAATAACAAATTTTTCAAGCGCGTGTATTTTCACGATGTAAAACAGCAAGATTTATCAGACAGTGAGCTTTGAGGAAAATTTAACCGGTTTTTCGGCTCCGGCTCATGAACTAAATCTGACGAGCCAGCGATGGATACGAAATCAAGGTCACGAAAAACGGGACCCTCAACTTCAAAGGTGCCGACGCCGACTGTCGCCTCTCGTTGGATAAGAGATCTCTGGCTGTAACGAGGCCTTGAGGCTCAGCGGAAATCGCATTATCAAAGAAAAACGGGTACGAAGTCTCATAAAATCCGCGAATATAAGGGGGGACGTAGAAAATGAGCTCATGTTAAACGACGTTTTGACGTGAAGCACGTGGCTTGTTACAAAAACTACACTAATCGAAAGCTGGCACTGGCTGCAAGGTACGTAAATAGTTGTACGAATGTTTAATATATTTTCCACAGTGTTCGGGATCCATGTCAAAAATCGATAGGAATTTATTATGGCGTTATTTCAGAAATTACATCAGAAATTGCGATTCAATGTTTAATACCGATTTTTTCCAAATTTTTCATTTTTCAAACTATGAGATCTGTTAAATCCTAGGATTTTCGGACTGCGGGATTTGGAATTTTAGATCCGAATCTCCAATTTTGGGGATTCAAACATGCAGAAATAGAATTTTTCAAAATATTAATTTTCAAAATTAAAATTATATTTTCTAATTTTTCTACTCTCCACAAAATAATTGAAAGGTTTTCAGACCATTGGAACTGTTTGATCTCAAATTTTTCTTATTGGGAGATTTGGAATTTTAGAATCTTTAATGTTAGGGATTCTGAAATTCAAAAATAGAATCATCGGAAATGCGAATTTCAAAATTTACGTCCTAATTTTAAATTCCGGTACTATTCAACATTTTCTACTCTTAAAAAAAATTGAGAAGATTTCAAAACATTAGATCTGTTCGATCTCAAGATTTTCGGTTTCAGGGACTTGGAATTTTTTTTGTGTGTCTCACATGATAACAGTATTTTATATTTTTCTCGGTATTATTACAAAAAAACTAGAACATTCGGAAGTAATATTTGCACATCAATTTTACGGACGAATTTAGCTCATCACGAGTTCGAGATCGTTTCTGCATTTATCGAGCGAAAGGTAAGTGTGAATAGATAACTATTTTGCTTGTTAAAAAATCGCCCAAACTTTGAACAATTACGAATCGATAATTGTGTACTCACAGAGTTGCAGCAGTTACAGAAAATTTTAAACCTTTTTTATTTATGGTAGAAATTTCCGCAAAATTGGTAAAACTGGATTTTAGGTGCACATTTGCACTTATTTTGAGATCAAAAATTATGCGAATGATAAATTATTCATTCATTTTTTAAGCAGAATAAAATAGCAACCGAACCTACGCTCGATCGAGCGCGTCAATTTGTATCAACAGCCCCGCAGCGCGCGACTTAATGACTTTGACGTAACGATCATGAGTCCGATCGATGAGTTATTATTATGAAAATTTTCATAATTTCAACCGCTAGAACTTTTGTTAAGACGATTTTTGGATCGCGGTGAAAAAAAGGGAGTTGTTCCAAAATTAAGGATTTTTAATCCCTCTCTTCCTCAGTTAATTACCTGTAGTTAATTAACTATTGCAAATATCGAAAAATTGCATGGATACAATTTTGTAGATAATTTTATCCTTCGTAAAGTTAGTTATGACACTTTTTTCGATAAAAATATAACTACAAAAATACAAAAAGCAAATTCATCCCTTAAAATCAAAATGGCGGCTTTTCCACAAGGGGTAGGAGGTCGCATTTTTGGATTTAGACTCGCCATTGATTACCTAATACCCACACAAAATTCCGTCTTTCCCGCTTTGATTGCATAATCAAATCCTAATTTGACTGAACTAATAAATAAAATGCATCATGGCGAAAATCGATTGTTTTTTAAACACTGCTATTGAAATTTTTCGCCATCTTGAAATCCAAGGTGGCGGACAGAATCAAACTTGACCCTTCAAAGAGGTTCATATTTTCTGAAAACTTTTTATTTTTTTTTATTTATAGAAAATTTCTGCACAACGAGGTATAAATCATTAAAACCGGTTTAGTGGTTCTCAAAAAATTAATTTTTGATTCCATCACTGTTTTCCAGATTATACAATTGTCTTCTCAATTCCGTCTGCATTAATTTCTACACAAATTCATAATTACTGAACCGATTTTAATTGAATAAATAGCATTATGACAAAGATTGATTGAACTTTAAAGACCACTATTGAAATTCGTCGTAATTTGCAAAATCAGGATAGCGGACAAAATCAAATTTGACCCTTCAAAGACGCTTGATTATTCTAGTTTCGAGAACCTTTTTGACTTTTTTTAAATTCGTATAAAAGCTCTGTCTCCGCCGCGTATAACTAGGTACAAATCATTATAAAAGGTGTAGTGGTTATTAAAAAATAATTTTTCATTCACTTATTGTTTTACAGACTATGGATACGAATGGTACGATTACCTTGTTAATTCTGTCTGCATTCGTTTCCTCATAAATTCATTATTACTAAACTGATTTTAATAAAATGAAATCATGGCGAAAATCAATTGCTCTTTGCTGATTACTATTGAAATTTGGCGCCATAAAATCCAAGATGCCGGACTAAATCAAATTCTCCCTTTTATGAAGTATCATTTTCATAAGTTGTTGTTAAATCTAGTTTTTCGGAAGGAAATGGAGATGTTCCTTTGATGTCATAGTATTTATTTATTAACATTAGAACTTTATTTTAGACATAACCATTGAAGTAACTTAATTCAATAAAGGAAGTATGTAGGTACCTCTATTTCTTACAACTTACAATTGTCAGGTACCTTATCCTATAAGACGCTCTTAGGTTCAGCGAACACCATTCATCTAAAAACAAAAAGGTTATATGATAGTTATTTCGTATATTAATACCAGAACAAATATTGTAGAAAAGATCATTCATCATTTTAAGTTTAAAAAGAAAGCTGGCATACGGGTTTTTTATTTTTTATGCTAAAGAGATTTACGCCTTGGATGTGATCACCACCCGCTCGGTCAACCAGACTAGTCCTACGATGGACAGTAGTTCTTGAGGGTAATCACGCCAGGCATTGATGTGTCGGTCAATAAGTTGTTCCAAATTTTCGATTGGTACCCTGTAGTTCCTATTGACGATGTTGACTAGACCATTCCAAACCAAGTAATCACACGGATTTAGTTCAGGGGCCCTAGGCGGCCATTCGTTGGAGATATCTTTGCACTTGTAGAGCGGTGTGACAAGGAGCTTCATCCTAAAAATATAAAAGCAGCTCGCAGTTAATCAAATTCATTACAGGAGTAGCTTAAACAAAAAGTGGATACAAGTTTTGTTATTTTCTTTTGTAAGCGACTCTTGAAGTACGGGCAAATGCAAATATTTTAAGGAAAATTTTATAAGTTTGTTGCCATAAAGACATAATTATTTTAATAGAAAGTGCAGTTGGTTTCGCAATTCAATTATTTTTAACATATAGGTAATATTCCAGAGCCACTCGCAAGATATTTTCAATATACTGCAGACCAGTGAGGCGTTCTCCTCGTCTCAAAATTATTATATCTACTTTATGATCTGTATGCAATCCAGACCATTACTTGATGAGGATGGGGTTCCAATTCTCTGATCAGCCGACCTTTAGGGACGTCTGCCTTTTTTATTCCAATTGGAACGTAAAATCTATCATTCTGCGCATTTTTTCGTCGGTTTATGCTAAATATTTTTTCGTTGGAGTAAAATATTTTCCTTACCTGATCTCTTCTTATAAATCTTCTCAGAAGAGCGCGTCATCTCATGAGACGTTTTTGTTTGCAAGGAGCGCTTAATTTTGGTGCATACGTTCTTTTTGGAGCCTTAAATCGCAGCCTAGATTTAACGATTCTTCAAATGGATGTTCTTCTCTCGCTGCGCTCGATATTTAAACCAACGCTTGTAAAAAAAAGCACTATTTTAGCCATATTAAATATTTCTGATTGACGTAGTTTTAACAGATGTCCGCACGATTGATCTTTTTAGATTCAAATATTATCCAACTTTAAAAATTTGTGTGGTTAAGTCACAAATTATTTGTACCAGCGGCGTAGGTATTTGTGGAAATATTTGTGTAACTTCACATACCAATCTTTTTTTAAATATACCTAGATAAAAGCGGTTTTGATATATGTCACCCAGATTGTTGCTCTTCAATTACGTATATTTCCAAATGAAATAATTAATACACTGGAGCGGCAATATAATAACAGTATTATTACCAGTGTCGTTAGAATTTACAGTTATATTATTTCATTTTAATTATACCTCCTTTGCCCAAAATATTCCTGATTGAGATATTTTTGACAAATGTTTGTACGGTTATTATTTTTACATTCAGAGTGCCTTTAAAGTCAAAAAAAAGATATGGTGGAGTGGCAAGGTTATATCACTAACACTACGAGAGGCGTAGAAATTGGTATAAAATTTTTTTAAGGCATTCTAATTTCAAAAATATCGGACTGGCAGCGGTTATGACATTTTTGTATTAAAATTACTTCTTACTTTAAAAATTGGAGTGGTAAAATACAAGTATTGCTATATGCCGTTGGAATCAAAAACAGTTATATTGTATAAATATTGTCATTATACTCTATTAAAAATTAACCCTGATCGACGTAATTTTGACAGAAGTCTGCACGATGGTAATTTTTGAACTCGGTTGGAACCTAGATTTTAAAATTTTATTAGTCGAGTAACAAGGTATAAATATTATTACTACCAGTGGCGTAGTAATTACAGAAACATATTTTAAATTTTATATACCTTACAATATATTTTTAAAAATCGCTGACCGACAGCGATTGTACAAGGCACCAATCAGATTGACATTTGTTTATTGAGGTTACTTTAAAATGTAAGATTTTTTAAGGTGGAGTTGCAAGATATTAATACTGTTAATGCCAGTAGCGCCAGACTATACGCTTACATTTTTTAAATATAATCTATACTCCATTTTAAATTTATCCGAACCATATTGAAATTGACCCGGAGAATTCTGAGCAAACCATATAGACACCAAAAATACAATTTTTGTCTGTCTGTTTGTCTTTAGTGATTAGGGATTGCGATGATGAATTAATAGACCTTAAGTAAATATTTCAACGCATCCGTATCGGTATACCTAACGCGTTCAAAACAAAGCCAAAATACACTAAATTTTTGGCTACATTTTAAACGATGCCCACTTTTTTTACGGATGTGATGCCGTACAGCTGATTCCACTCGATGCGTACGGAGAGATGTACGTAACGTTAGGGACCCCAGAACGTACGCAACGATTTCAATCAGCAGTTCTGTCATCGCACCCTTCAAAAGAGCGGGCATCGTTCGAAACATCGCATAAACAAGTCAAAAATGTAGTATATTTTGGCCTTATTTCTAACGCGGTTAGGTATACCGATACCGATGCGTTGAAATATTTACTTTAAGTGTCTAAAAACTCAAAGTAATGCGGTGTGGTCTTTTTTGAATTTATACCTTCAGGAAGAAAGTCAACAATTCTACTCCCCCCCCCCCCGAAAGACCACCCGTCCAAGAAGTTCTCTATTAAGTTTCAAGAATCATTTCACCAGTTAATTAAGATTTCAAAACCGCAAGTGTTCTACTAGAAAGTTCCGTAGATTTCCTATTGGCGACTCACTGTTGCCTTGGAGTTTTCTTCTGGATTTTCCAAATTAACTCACAGGGTCGGACACCTTTCTCGTCAGTAACACTTTATGTTCACTTTTGTGACACCGATAATTATTAGACATTTCACATGTCGACTAAATTTTTTCATAAACGTATTAGTTCCAAAAATTAAGTTGAAATGGTCAATATAAAATCCGATGCCAAGTTTTCTCAAATAAAATCTGTTTGTGAAAATTGTTGGTATTTTTTCTGATTGCCAAACTTTTAAATAAAATCTGATTGAGAAATTCATAGGTTTTTCGGGTATTGGTCATTTTCTTAACTTTTTACCTGACAATAATTTAAGTTATTTCCTAATGAGTTTTTCCCCGAAGACATTCCGTTTGGCTCCTTTGTGAAAACGCTTGCGCATCAGTGTTCCACACACCGTAATGTGACGAATGGAAATTTTTGAAACAGGAAATAATCTTCCCAACATTCCGGGATAGGTGTAAGATCTTGTTATCTCAACATTTTGTTAAAATTAGTTTTAAGTCAAGTTTAGTATGCCTACCCTAGTTTCACACCTTGTGTACCTATATAGTGTTATTTAGATTTTGCGATGAGAATACCTATATAGAAATATCTTGGAGAAAATAAGAAAACTTATTTGGTTTCTTTGGTTTAGGGCTACCTTTGATTCCCGAAAGGACTAAACCATTTTTATGGAGTGATGTACTTACAGTGGAGACTTTAAAGTTTAAGTTATTTAGCTCACACATAGCCAAAGATAACTAAATGTCATAAGTTAAGGTTAAGTTAGTGATTGTACATTGTTAGGTCTAGGGTGAGCTGTCGTAATTTTAAGAAAAACCACGACTTCCAGAAGTTACAACTTCTGGCACCGCGCTGATGTTCAGAATCCTTTCTTAAAGATTTCAGACTCAGTTCCGACTTACTCAGTTCGGCGTTCCCAGCTGGCAGCAAAACTCTTCCTCCAAAGCTTCTTCGGACGAGGAACTTGATGGACTGGTCTCTGAGGCTTGGCTGCGCCCGTTTTTGTTACCTCGGTCGCACTGTCATTGGCCGAACAGCTAAATCCAAATCTGACCAGATAACTTGGCTTCTACAACAGAGCAATGACTAACTGTAAACATTGTAAATATGAAAGTCAGTTCACACTAGGCGTACCAGCCAGGAAGTAGGTAATTCGGGTTAATAAAGTATCAATATCAGAGTTTAAAACCTAGCTCTTGCCGGTGATGACTCCACTGTAAAAGCTTAGAACCTTTTATCTGAGTATAATTCAGTGATAGGTTCTGGAATCTGATACTTCAAAGCGTCAATAAAGTTTTTTTGTTTTTTTATTTTTTTTTTATTTGTTGAGCCGTGTGGGATCTGATCGGGATGGAGACAGGGGATCTCTTCCGTCGTGGTTGGGATATACAGAATTTTAGTTTGAGAGTAGCTGAGTCGATAGGGTGATCGGATGAATGGCAATATATCCTTTGAGACGCTGGGGAACTTAAATATCCTTGTCGTTATCGGTTGATAACGACAAGGATATTTAACGAAAAGGCAAACCACTTGAGTAACTGAAACAAGTTTTGATTGTTAGAAATTATGTTAGCATATGTTCGGCATTTTTTATGTAATCCTTATTTTACTTATTCTCCGCTTTAAAAGCGAAATGTTCTCTTGACGCCAGTTTTATTTCTTCTTACAGTTTGTTAGGTAGGTAAATGAAGTTGTAAAGAATATTTATATGAATAGCTACGGTATAATCATCAACTATCTGAGTGCAAAAATACCCAATTAGGCAGATAGAGACGCATATTTTAATATAAAATATACTGCTAATATTAAAAATATAATTCTATATTCTGACGCCAAAAATTTAAATATGGTTTTTACTTGTTATAGTACGAGATCCGGCTGCAAATTTTTTGACCGATCGCGTAACCACTCAAAATATTTAAAAAGTTGAAGATCAGTACTCAACATTCCCAGAAAGCATATGGTGACAGTCGGCATTTGGCCGGAAATGTTTTGTATCCATTTTTTTGACATTTTTTCTTTTTGAACACAACCAAAAAGTACTTATATTGGGACTTGGATTAGACTTAGGCGATGCCAAAAATGCAATGCTGCCATCCCGCATCCGGCCGCGTTGCCGCGGCACCATCGCCCGAAGGGGTGCTTTTTTTAAGCAAAAAAATCGACCCATAACGTAACCACTTGATTTAGGTGTCAAATTAAAGGTATTGGTCTCCTCGATACGAATATCAAATGGTGCCACTCCAAATCTGGCCGGAAGTGCCCGGAACCAATGATTTTATACTCAAAACTCGCGGACCTTTTACTATAGAGGCAAGGTAGTTATTGCTATATATCTTCGAGAAAAACATTTTTTTTATTAGGATGTTAGGAATACCATCCTTAATATTCCCTAATAAGCCCTCAAAAATCCGACTGGTACCAACACTGCCATATTGAAAAAATATCGGAAATAAAAAAAAAAAAAAAAATATAAGAGTTGAAAAAATAACTAGTTTTTTCTCTCTCTAAAATAGGACATATAAGATGTTAATATATAAAAAACAGTGGCGCAAGTTTTTTAAAATAATTTTCTAAACAACAATTTTCGTTTTTCAAAACAAATATAATGTTCTTAATATTTTTTAAGAGTTTTTTAATTTTATATTTTATGTTTAGTGATTAACATGCTGTCTCTGATTGCTCTAAGTTTTCCACAATTAGCTTTAAAATATATTTAATTAGCCCATCCTACTTTTTAGGCTTCTAGGAGGTGGAGGTGGATACTAATTATTTAAAAATGACAAATGACCACATACGACAGGTTAAACATAAACAAACTATTTACCAAATTTTATCTAAAGAGTAATTCTCGATGAGCCTGTGAATTTGGCTATTTTCTTTTAGTTGCTACTATTACCCGATTACCAAATCTACTAGTAGCGGTTTTGTACAAAAATAGAAAAAGTAACTACATAGTCGCATATTATATGGTCGTGTCGTATTTACGAATAGGAGGTCCATAAAATGAGCAAAAATATAATAAACATAAACGTTGAAATTTAATTTTGCCGAAAGGAAATTGATCGAACAACAATTTAATCGAATCGTAAAATGATCGAAAATACCAAGCTCAAAAATAATTTTGTCAAACCTTAAAACAAATTTTTAATGTAATATTTAAAGAAAAAATATTCTATCTCCGCCACTGGAGGTCTTATCCTAAAAGTTGATCCCACAGGTTTTTTCGTGGACCGAACAGTTTTCGAGATAATTAGTAAAAAGCTCGAGACAAACCCAAGAAATTACCTATTTTCGCCATTTTTTTCAATAGGGCGGTGTTGTTACCAGTCAGATTTTTAAGGACTTATTAGGGGGTATTAACGTTGGTACTCCTAACATCCTTATAAAAAAAACGGCCCGCAAGTTTTGAGTATAAAATCATTGGTGCCGGGCACTTCCGACCAGATTTGGAGCGGCGCCATTTGATATTCGTATCGAGGAGGTCAATATCTTTAATTTGACACCTAAATCAAGTGGTTACGTTATGGGTCGATTTTGCTTTGAAAAAAGCACCCCTTCGAGCGATGGTACCGCGGCAACGCGGCCGGATGCGGGATGGCACCATTGAACTTTTGGCATTAAGTTTAATCCAAGTCCGAATACAAGTATTTTTTGGTTACGCCCAAAAAGAAAAAATGTCAAAAAAATAGGTCAAAAACAATTTTTTTTTTACATTTCCGGCCAAATTTCGACTGGCACCATAAGCTTTCTGGGTATGGTGAGTACTAATCTTCAACTTTTTAAATATTTTGACTAGGTACGCGATCGGTCAAAAAATTTGCAGCCGGATCTCATACTATTACAATCGCTGTCGGTTAGCGATTTTTTAAAATATATTGTAAGGTAAATAAAATTTAAAATATGTTTCTGTAATTACTACGCCACTCTGGTAGTAGCAATATTTATACTTTGTTAACCCACCATAAAAATGTTAAAGTTTGGGTTCTATCTGAGTACAAAAATACACATCGTGCAGACTTCTGGCAATATTACGTCGAACGCGATTAATTTTAATGAAGAGTAATAATACAATTTATACAATATAACCGTTTCTGATGCGACGGGCATATCGCAATACTAATATCTTATCACTACTATGTTTAAAGTAAGAAGTAATTTTAATACAAAAATGTCCTTTTGGATGACATATGTCAGCCAGCCTGAAATTTTTTAAATTAAAATGCCTTAACAAATATTTATACCAATTTCTACGCCTCTGGTACTGTTAACGATATCACCTTGCCACTCCACCATATTTTTTTTTTAATTTAGGAATACTCTAAATGCAAAAATACCAACTCGATTAGGAATATTTTGTGCAAAGGTGTTATAATAAAAACGAAATAATATAACTGTAAATTTTAACGCCACTGACAATATATATTGCCGCTTTACCATATTAATTCTTTTATTTCAAAGTAATCCTAATTCAAGAGTATCAATCTGGTTGACATATGTCAAAACCGCTGACATCCAGGGATATTGGAAAAAGGATAGGTACATGAAGTTACAATTATTTCCATAAATTCGTACGCTGCTGGTACAAATAATTTGTGACTCAACCACACACATTTTTAAAGCTGGATAATATTTGAATCCAAAAAGGTCAGTCGTGCAGACATCTGCTAAAACAGCGTCAATTTTGGAGGTCACTGGCTCTAAAAAAATAAGTATATTTTGAAACTCAAAAATTTTTTCAAATTTCAACTTATTTTCAACGCAAAAATATTCGTTTTATTGACATATGTCAAAAGGGCTGTCAGTGAGTAATATTTGCATAAATACGATAATTTTTAATATAACTTTAAACGAAGTATCTCTGGTCAATCTAGTAAACTGTAGAAATTCTTGTGTATGTGTATGTATTAATAAGTGAAATCATACAAGATTTTTTGACCCGTAAAATTAAATGACGCTATGGTACTCTTTGCATCATATCTCACAACTCCACCATGAAAATTCTTAAATTCGGAAGTAATAATAATAGAAAAACGTGAATAATGTTGACATATGTCAAAGCAGCTGTCAGTCAGGAAGGTTTAAAAATAATGTGTCCTAATTTTTTTTTTAATATTTCTTTAATTTGTACGCCTCTGGTTTTAATAACATGAGTTGCATTATTTTGAAACTTCACATACTTTGTCTTCAATGTATCTAGTAAAGCTGTGTCAAGTTTGGTGTCTCAAGATTACAAAAGTGCGGAGTTATTGTGAAAAACCCGTTTTAACACCATTAATTTGTAGTTAAAACGACGGCCATCTTTGATGACGTCATAGATACTCTTTGCACACTCCATCATGGAAATTATTAATTGTGGAAGCATTTCCTACAAAAAAAGTATGTCACAATGCATCTAAACATACGTGCATACGGGAAGACATAGGCTGCAGGACTAATATGAAAATTAAAAAAAAAAAATCAAGAAACAAACGAAGCCGTACACGGAAATTTAGCGTGCCTGAAAGATTTTTTTACATGCTATTTTTTCTGAACTTATTACATTTTTAAAGTAAATAAAATTAGGGCTTGCATTTTTATACGCAAGTATCGTAACACATCTTTTTAACCTTGGCGACATGCCAGCTGGTGCCGACGCGTATCATTTTCCGGACGCGGTATATTGTCGTGACTTAGTTTATTCTTTTAAAAACTGAACCAACTTCCCCTTGGCTTTCGCATAAAAGGAGAGTATCAAACCTAAGCTCAATTAGTTATTTGAAAGAATAGATCACATTACGACAATTTTCTACTCTTAGGGGTATAGCTCAAAAGGTGTGCACAATTAACTTGTGACGCAGGGAGGTTAAACTATTCTCTTCCGCACTGGATGCCGATTCTGAGTTTCGTAGGATGGGATGGGAACACGCTTAAAAGCAGTGAAGAAACTACCGAAGAATCACCAAACTATTATGGGCACGCGCAGAGATGCCTCGAACAACGATTTTTGAGGGAAGCCGTTCTCTCGATTAGACCCAGTAGTTGGGACTTGTAGGAAAGCTCGTGTGAAAAACGTCACTCGGATGATTTCAGAGCACGCTATTGGACGAAACCATCACGTGACCGATTGATATTATACTTGCTAATGCGCATGCTACGGCAAACTTGACCGTCTTTCAAAGTAGGACGTCGCACAGTGTATCGAGGTATAGGGAATTTTGGACATTTACCTTATAAATAAAAACATTATTTAGTCAATTTTGTAGGTATAGAGGGTGTTTTAAAATTCAGTGATTTTAGGCACGAATTTTTCAGGTCAAAATAAGAACATTTTTTTTCCATCAACATGATGACAAAGTTACTGATCTACGGAGCGTTGAGTTTCCACACTTTTTTTAGTTTCTTTTTCTTTATAGGTCTTGTAGTTTTTTAGATATTTGCACCAAATTTGAAACATAGGCTACTGTTTAGGGTTTACGTAATCCAAACATACTGACTGATCGTGAGAATCTATAGGGAAATATTTTTTTCCAGAGCTGAAGTTCTTCTTTTCCCCCTAAACTTTTACGTGGTGCACCGCTGATGGATTCTGAATTAATACATAAATTGCCTGTTTAGCTTAGAAACTATTTTGTCTTAAGTAAGTTTTTCGCATTTGTGACTGTTATCGGGAAACTAAATTATTTTAATCATTATTTGTAACTCGCTAGATTCAATTAGAATTTTTAACAACGGTGGAGAGCACATAGGAATATTTAGTGCTTTTGGCCGTTTTTCTCAAAATATCGCAAAAGACCACAGTCAAGTCAAATGTTTTATTGGTTTATAGTTTTTAAAGAATGCAAAAATAATAAAACAAAATTCTGCATATTTGAGCATTTTTTTAAAAAATCAATGTGAATTTTAAAATGTTTGAAATTTTGATGAAGGTATAGAAAAAAAATTCAAAAAAAAATTATTTAAAAAAAATATAAAAAAAACAAAATAAATAGGGTTTTAAGAAACGCTGTAAAATATAGAAAATAAATGAAAAAATTTGAAAAAAATGGTAAGTCAAATGGCTATTAAGTGTTCTTATAAAACAATTTTCACAAATATATAAAATGATCTGTTAAAACACGTCACAGCAAAAAGGACAAATATTAAATAACTCATTGCTTATGATTTAATTAAACCATGGTATATCAGCAACAAACTAAGTACAAAGTAGCAACAAAAATGTTAGTTTGAATTTTTGTTTTAATTCCATCATATGCATCAATCCACTGTGTGTCGCTCGAATGACTTTTGCGCGATGGGCCGGTCGCAGAATATGGAATTTCGGATTTTAATAGAAGTGGTCAGTTCTCAGGGTATGATCATATAACGCCCAGAACAGAGCCCCAGATAGCTCCACTAGGGGTACTAAGATTTCTTAATGACTTAATGAATTAACAAAATTATGTTCAGTGCAGCTATCGAAGATATTAGTTGCCTACCCATTTTAAGAATTATTTTGACTACTACTATTTATTTTTTTTCACGAAAAGAAAATAACAACGTTCAGCCCCAAAAAAAGATTACATAAAAAAAAAACAGTAAAAACGTCTACTTACATTTTTTTACTTTTGGAGGCACTTTCGGCACTCCCTTAAAAACTCTTCATTCCAGCCACACCTGGAGTCATCACACTCACGTTACTTTTTCGACTGTCCACGTGCAATCATTTCAAACTTTCAAACTCAACCGCGCAAAATTGCTGACTCTCTAACTTTTTAGTTAGGTGCATTGAAATTTAATTAAAAAAGAGAGCGAATACAGGGTGCTTCATGACAATATAACTGTGTATTTATTTTTTTTTTGGAACAAGTGGAATTATCTACTGTTACAGGTCTGTAAAGAATACCTCAGTATTGATAGTTAATGGTCTTCCACTTCCTGGTCGCCTGTCTAGTGTTCCTGTCTCCTCGAGCTTTCTCGATAAATCATACAATGTACTCCTTTTGAAGTTTTTCCCTAGAAACCGCTTAGTTATTTCCCTTATACTGTATCCTGCTCGCAAAAGGTTTTTTATTAAAAATTATCGTCGTTAGACACCATTTTTAACTTTTGCAACCTAATGACAGTTATGGTACAAAGAAAATCGAAAACTGACTAAGTTTTAAGCAAGGCTTTCTTGGTTTAATGGTATGCATGATACAGGTAAAACAGATATGATATCGCGCAGGAGTAGGCGTGGCTAACTGACGTCACCTGGTGAGAGACGTGAGAGACAGCATTCAGTTGCCATTTTTATTACGAGGTGATCGTTTGTTTACAATTTAATAATTTTTGAATGGAAAAAACTAACAAAATGAGGTGCTGCGTACACGGATGTGGTGTCGATAATCAGACAAAGATTTTTCGCGTGATATTAAGTTTTTCAGATTTCCAAAAGGCAAGAAAATGGAAGGTATATGGAAGGATTTTTGTGGACGGGATGATAACTTTAACGTGAATAATGCTCGAATTTGCTCAAAACATTTTAGTGATAATGATTATGAGCGAAACCTTAAACACGAGTTGCTTGGCTACCTGCCGAAAATTTTTGCTGCTAAAAATCTTTGTAGATGTGTTTTTAGATTTTTATAGAAAACAAATTTCGAACCCGCTAGGGCCAATATTCTATTTAAAGTCCCCACCCTGTAATTTATTTCCTTTGCGTTTTACCTCGTCATACCGCTTAACTTATAAAACTCTGAATCCCCCACCCCTTCGTTGTTTTCCAGACTGCATTTCTTTTTATTTAAAATCTTTTAGTAATTTTTTGACGGAAAACCATTTTTACCTCTAACCCCCTCCCTCACCCTACCTTGGAAAAAAAAACATTGTTCCTGACTTTCTTTCCTTTAGTTTGATACCCCACAACCCATACTTTGGCAGATTAAAATATTTATCGGATACAGGGGGGTGTGGTTGCAACTACCCGTTCAAAATTTTCAAAAATCCAAAAACACCTATTCGTTAACTTTTCAAGAAGAACCTAAATGCGGATTTTTAGCTCTACATTGATTTAGAACTAATTGTGAATTGTTTGTACCCCCTTCAAAACAGACTCACCCCTATTTCTCAACCCCCTGTCTGAATTTAAAAAATGTCGAATCACATGTCAATTTTCAAACTTATGTTGCTTTTCGTTTTTGAAATACAGAAAATCCTTTTAAAATTTCAACCCTTATTTTTACTCCTTCAGGGGTAAAATAATAAAAAATCTTTTCTTGGTGAGCTCCTCCGTTATCAAACTAAACTATCCTCAAAATTTCATGTTTGTAGGTGAACTGGAATATGCTGTGCATAGGTAGTTCCCTTTCGCGCCACAAAAATCTCACCAGGTGACGTCATGCTCAGATCTTTAGACGAATTTTGAACCGCTACGTACCATACCTTTCTTTTATTGTATCATGAATGAGATGCTTCTTTTTGTAAACAAATCGCAGCCTACTTATTGTTTTGTCATGTCAGTTTGTTAAACAAACCCAGAGAACGTTCCAAGGCCTACTTTCATAAGATTTCTGACACAGTCGCGATTCTTCAACTACGTCAGAAAATCTCACCTTGTCAAAAAATCTGACGGTTTTATTCGTGATTAGATCTTTAAAAAAACGCACTTATCGGAGGAAATATCGCTCGCAGACATTATTGTACATGTATCTAAAACTGTGTTTATTATGATCAGCAATGTTATTATTTATTTTGTGTGTAATATCATAGGAATTCCCGCAATAAAAATCACGATTTCGACATCGTTTTTTGGATTTGACATAATCCAGATGGCCGTGCCGTTGTAGATAACCGCGAAGTCTTTTACATTTTATTACCATGTACTTCTATCTTGCTTTCTTTGGTTCGGCCACTCGTCTATTGATTTTTGGCTCTCGTCGGCAAAACTCGCTGCGTATTTGATGACATCTTCACGTTAGCAACATGCCGCAAACGCTATGCTACGTAGGTTAGCGTCATGTATGAACGTTAAGGTGCAGTTAGACTGTGGTAGTGTAGTCGTCGTTGCATTGCAGCTCTAGTAAATTTTTTTCCACAGATAATACAGAACAGGATATTTTACAGATAAATAGTTAACAATATTTTTTGGTACCCACTTTTTAATAAAATATACCTTGTTTAATGTTTTAAACAAATATTGGTGATAATAGACCTTCTTGCAAAACATATTTCTTTTGTTTTAACCAAGAAAGTTACGTTTTTTCTTAATATAAGTTCAAAAATGCTTTAGTTTTAAAATTAGGGTTGATTGGGTACCAAAGATGGACAAAATAAAACTTGGGGAAGAAAAAATGTGGTAATTTTGTATTTTCATACATACATACAGTCAATAGTGTGTTCAGTGGTATTAGCGATAAATTAACAATGTACTATACTAGTGACAAAAAGCGCTTACTTTTAGCATTACTTCGCTTGCATGGACAAATTATATCAAATAATTTACATTCTTAATCTTATATATTGCTTTAGTAATAACTTTTAGAAAAGTTATAGTACCGTATTATCAGCAGTGCACGGTGGTTGTAGTGAAAAAAACTCATACAGAGATAGGTAGATATTTTTGGGAAAGTGTAAAAGAGATGGCATGAATACATCAACGTTAAGCGTGGGAGTGATTTCGTGGACAAGCATACAGTCGATCTTTGCAATAAAATAAAATGAAGAAGGTATTATATATCTACCTATGTTCCCATCCCCTGACTAACCGATGTTAATAATATTAATGTTACCTACCTACAATACGCAGTGGCGATACAGTAAACCCCCACATTTTTTTACATTAAACTATTAATTTTCTAAAATCTCTAATTTCTGTACATTGAATATTTTTTAAACCAAAGAATATAAATACCTATAGCCTTATATTGTCAATATACATACTGCAATACCTACAGCTATCAAGTAGAGGTGACCAAACTTTTTATCTCTAAATTTTTCTCTGTCATCCCTCTATCAAAATAGCAATAGCAATATTATAAATAAGGCGGTCGTGTTATTTTTATTACACATCAACAAAAACTTAGTAGGTGCCGGTTATGTAGTAATCTAGAACTCTATTTTTAGCCATCCATACTATAGTATAGGCTAATGGGATCGGCAAAAAGAAAGACCTAAATATAAAATTTTTTTATGGTGTCTGTCTGTCTGTTTGGAAGACAATTATGCAAAATCCACTGAACCGAAATTTTATGAAATTTGGAAAAATCGCCACTTATCCCCCTGACTATAATTAGTTGTTTATCTATATGAATGAATGAATGAACACATGCTTTATTGTCTAAGAAAAATTTTGTACAATACAATAGGTTTATTATTTATTTTAAATTTATATAAGCACTTAAAGGAAATTAGTAAATAATTTCAGTTTTTGTCATGTCCTAAAAATTATTAGATTACATACAATTGCATCCTAAACCAAGGTTAATTTTAATTTACATATAAAGAACTTTAAAAAAAAATAAAAGTTCTTTTTTTTTAAAGAATACTTACATAATATTTAAAAATAATACAAACAGCTAAAATTATTGCTAAAATGTAAATGTCAATACATAGAAAATGACAAGTAAAATAAAAATAAATAATAAATAAGTACCATCCAGTTAAAAAAGTAAAAAATCAAAGTTAAAAGTTTTAAAATGTTTAAACAGTTTCAACAAGAATTTTTTTAATTATTTTTCTAAATTGTTTACGATTGTTGCAGTTCCTAACACCACAAGAAAACTTGTTGTAAATTTTAAGACCCCTGTAAATGAAGAAATTCTCTATAAGTGCAAAATGCGGAATGGGTAACGGTATTTGATTTATTTGCCTTGTCGTTTGAAGGTTTTGATGTTTTGGAAAATATTTGCGATTTTTATGTATCAAACAAGCAGTTTCTAAGATAAAAAGCGATGGTAAAGTTAATATTTTATTTTGAACAAACAACGGCTGACAATGAGTTTTGGGTGGTAACTTGCATAAATACCTAACAGCTCTTTTTTGAAGTACAAAAACAGAATTAAACATGTAGTCACTGCAACATCCCCAATAAGGAAGCCCATAACGTAGGTGGGACCCCACAACTGCAAAGTAAACTGAGCGAGATATTTGTTTTCCCAACTTTTGGGAAGTAACTTTTACCGTATAACAAGCAGAAGAAAGTTTTTTATTTAAGGTCATGAAATTTTAAATTATCATCAATTTTGATTCGTAAATTTAGTACTTTCTGAGCTGTTAATAGACTCAGTACCGATAAAAAGATTTTCCAGATTGCATTTAAAACTTAAAAGGTGGGTTTTTGACATATTGAAACATATATAATTAGCATCACACCATTTCTTTATGTTTATAATGTCATCTGTAATTAACTATGACAATGTATTAATATCTTTTGTTGTCCAAGAAATGGTCTTGTCGTCTGCAAATGTTGTAAATTTCTCTGCTATATCCAAACTGAGCAAGTCATTAAGGTAAATTATAAAAAGAATTGGAACAAGAACACACCCTTGAGGAACAACACAAGATACCTCCATTTACACAAACTGACTGGCGACGTTTATACAAATATGAACGAAACCATTCCAGAGCTTTCCCTCTTATATCATAATGGTAGAGCTTCTGAAGCAGTATTTCATGACTCACACAGTCAAACGATTTTGATAAGTCACAAAACACTGCTGCAGATACTTCCATGTTGTTAATATTTTTCAGGAGGCTCAACAAAAAGGAGAAGATTGCGTCTGTAGTATTTTTTCCAGATTGAAACCCAAACTGATTTAACTGTTAACTCATTTACAATCGCCCATGATTCACGTATTTTATTTTTTGAGTTATCTATACGTTTGCAATAATATAGATCTTTTGCTTTATTAATAGGGTTTCTATAAATCCTTCTGTAGATAGTACAGTACTTTTGAAACCAGTGATTGTTTGAAATATATTTTTAATATTATGCCTAATGATCTTAAATTAACAGCTGAAGTTTTAATTCCTAGGGTAAGCCATTTTTTTCGATTTTGTTTAATTTTTAAAGGACGAACAGGAAAAGCTTTATTTACCAATCATGTTACAGTGGAATGAAATTGAATTAATGGCTTATCGGTCCTCATAATAGAGTGCCAATTAACCGTAGCAGAAAACTGTTTAAAATATTGAAAGTTTTTTCTGGAAAATATTCTACCGTATCTTTTTTTCGACGTTAATGATCTGCGTTCTACATGAAACTTAGTCAGTATTCCATTGTGATCGGACAATGCAGGGTCAAAAACACAACAATCTACAGGTAACTCTATATTTGAACATACATAATCTATGGTAGTAGAAGATGTTGCAGTGACACGTGTTGAGTTATTAACGTGCATTCACAAATTAAATGATTGAAAAAGATTTAAGAGCATTTGAGTAGCTGCCGAATCTGTATCCTCATAGTTTATATTCAAGTCACCAGTCAAAATTACTTTAGACTTAATAGGCAGCTTAGACAACAGCAACTCCAATCTCTCTAGAAAAAAGATTAAATCACCATTGTTTGGAGAACGATAAAAACACAAAATATAACAATCTATTTTTTTAGAAAAAATTATTGAGAACTCGAATTTTTTTTCAAGCAACAGATTATTAAAAGATTCAATATTTATAAAACTTAAGTTTTTAAGCAACAGTGCCACCATGCTGACTGCTTGACCTGCAAAACTTAGATAAAATTTAACCAGTGATCTGTTAATAAAATAATATTAGGAAACTATAAACTATCTAAAAGTACATATAAATCATCTTTTTTATTACGTAGAGACTGAACATTAAGTAAAATAATTGATATGCTTGATTCATTTTGAAAATTGAAACTGTTTGTCAATAAATTTGTCGTATTACCTTCAAAAAAACCTATGTTATTATCACTTTGTATAGTTATGGTTAAATCTGATGAAGAGTTTAAGTTTTTCCCGTCTGACTCTGATCTGATTGAAAATTTCTTATAGTACAAATTTCATTTAAAATGCCCACATTGACTGAATTCATTGAATCTGCGTCAGTTGTTTTTATATGTACAAGATTTTTGCATATTGAGAGCGAAGAATTAATAAAACTTGCGAGCTGCCTTGAAAGGCTAAAATTGCCTATGCTTATTTTATGCCCCTTGTAAGATATATTACAAAATTGTAACTTATTGGACGAAAACTTGCTAAATCTATACACAATATTACTTAGTTTTTGATTATAATATTCAATGTTATCTTTCATTTTTTGATTTTGAAAATTATATAAAGGAGTTAAAAGAAATATTAAATTACCTATAATATCTAAATATCTAAATATAAAGGATGACCGTTTTGTTTAAAGTCATTGATACCTGCCATAAAAATGATGTATTCATTTTCTCCGTAATCTTTTGCTAGCAATTCAACATTTTCAATAACTGAACTATAGAGAGCATAGGGTTTTATTACGCATTCCACGTGAAATTTCGTAGATTTAAATGCTATTTGTAAATGCTCCATTAAGTCTCGACCAGTCTGATCGCAAAGTAGCATAATTTTGTCTCTTTTTTGCACAGTTATTTCGTTGTGCCGTTGTAGAGATGGAAGTGAATCTGGTAGTTTTTTCCCCACATCATTTGCTGGAGTAATAACGGTACAATCAAGGGTTGAACAAGCATCTTCGGGATTTGTATTCTCCTCTGTCTGAGATTCCTTATTCTTAAGTTTTTGTTAATTCCCGTCTGAATTTAGGTATTTCTCTAAAAATACTAGATCACTTCTTATATCTTGAAGTTCATTACACACTATTTTATCTTCACCAAATAATTCATATGGAATTTCTATCGTGGTGCCAATTTTTTTTCGGCTTCTTACTTTTTTTTGTTTCAAATTCTTTATTTCTTCTACAAGCTTTCTATTTCTTTGTGGTTGTCGTTTTAGTTGCCTCTTGTTTAGCTTTATTTTTATATATTTTTCTTCTGAAAGACTCTGATCTATAATATCTGTTTGAGTTTCGATTTCCTTAAGATTTTTTGCCTTTTTTTGTGACAGTTTTTCCGTTAACGTTTTGTAAATTTTTACTTCATTCTCAACTTTTTCTAGAGCATTTGATAAATCCTTATTTCTTAAGCGAAGATTGTTGACTTCACTGGTTCTGTCCGCTAATTTATTTCTAAGATCAGTCAATATGAACGGTATACTTTTAAGTTTATCTTCGTCGTTCTCATTATTTTGATGTACAGTTGGTGATACCACTTCAATATAACTGTTATGTAAGGATTTTGGGCTTTGAGATGATAATTCATTGTTTGTTTTATTCTGAAATCTATCAGCTAATGATTTCAGTGCATTTGCTCTTGTGAATCGCGCCATTTTTAGAATCTAAGTTTGGTCTGTTAACAAATAAACTAATTAATTTTTTTTGATAGCCTGTATAATATCATAAATATTTGCCTTTGATTTCACACAGTGTTTTTTGTTTTATTGCAATTTATTGAAATTTAAACTGATAAGGAATAAACGAAACTTACCAGGTGACCTGGGTCACTTAATCTGAGTGTTGCATAGTTAAACTGAATACACTTTTATTTAATAAAATCACTAACTAACTTAGTTTAGATCATTTTCATAAACAGTTGTTATGTTTGAATGGTTCACTAGTACTTAAAATATCTATTCCCAAGTAAACATAAATTATTTTACTCAAACACACAATATAAACGGGCACTTTACAGAGCAACATATACACGTGTTAAAATGATCCGATATTATTGTTATTACATACAATAAATCTTTAAAAGGACCATTTCTGTACCTTGAATTGTACATTGACTATTTTTTTTATATTTTATTGTTTGACCAAACGAGATACCAAAAATGCAATTTTTACAATTTTTATCTGTATGTATGTTTGTTTGTTCCAGCATCACGCATAGACTGCCCAGCCGATTTTGATGGGACTTCCACTATTGCATTCTTTGTGTTCCTAGGGAACACATAGGCATTTCATCAAAATCGGTTTACGGAAACAAAAGTTATGGCATTTAATGGAATAAAAGCGGGGAAAATGGGTACAACCGCAGGAAAAGCGGCGCGGCGGTGTCTAGTGTGTAATAAAAGTAATATGTCTAGTGGGTAATATAAGTAATATTTCAGGGAAAATGTTCTTTAAAAAAGTTACTTTTAAACAGTTTTATAAACAATTACTAGTTTGACGTAGAAAAGGGGAGAGGGGTAATATAGCCCCGCTGTTTATTGTAGATAGGTACCATTTATAGGGAATTATTGAAATACGGCCGCACTGGATAGTGCCTACTTAGCGCCGACCTTAACACAGGCTGTGCCTGGCTCTAAAAGTATTTAGTATAAGTATTGAATGCTGCCTGTTTTCGAAATTCTGTGTTGTTTTTTTTTATATTCTGAGTGATCAAAAGCATGGATGATGTGTTGGAAGCAGAGGTCTTTGTGGAGGGTGGAGAGAAGGACCATTTAGAGTTCTGAAGGGATTTTGTTGAACTACTTCTCATAGCAAACAAATATTGTCTTCATCGGTAAAACGAAGTATTTGAGTCTTGCTTTTTTTAATTTTCTTGTGCTATGTCATCCGATTTCATAAAAATATAACTATTTTGTCACAATTTTTGCTTTTTTGGCTGTCACAACACAAAAAATTTCCAAAAGTAGGGTTAAGGTAAAAAAAAATGGCGAATAGTTGTCAAAAACGTCAAATCCGTCTAGACACAGCCAAGATGCGGCCCAGTATAATTCCTCCACAAACAAGGGCAGGTCCTAACCTTATTAGTGTCGGCACTAAATGTGGTCGTTCTTGCGCATGCGTATCTGTCAACAGCGTCAAAATAGTGCCCGGCTTTATTAGTGCCGGGCCCTAACTGCGTTTCAATAATTCCCTATTAATTATTAACTTCGGCTGGTCAGGGGATAGCGACATAAGTAAATATAATACTTTGTTCATTTATTGAAAATATCGACTTTCTGCATTTCAACGAAATAACTCCCATGCTGGTGTGCTCTGTGTGAGTTTTTTTCACTACAACCACTGTGCACCCCTAATAATACGGTCCTATAACTTTTCTAAAGGTTATTACTAAAGCAATATATAAAATTAAGAAGGTAAATTATTTGATATCATTTTTCCATGCAAGCGAAGTAATGCTAAAAGTAAGCGCTTTTTGTCACTTAGAAAAAAGGCTCTAATTTCTTCTAAATTATAATAAACCAGAATGATTAATCAGCGGATCAGATTAAACTACTATGGTACCTTATTAATTTATCGCTAATACCACTGAACAAACTATTGACTGTATGTATGCAAATACGGAATTACCACATTTTCTTCTTCCCCAAGTTTTATTGTGTCCATTTTTGGTACCCAATCAACTCTAATTTTAAAACTAAAGCATTTTTGAACTTATATTAAGAAAAAACGGAACTTTCTTGGTTAATACCAAAGAAATATGTAAGGTGGATCTTTTAACATGTTCAAAAATTTTGCAAGAGGGTCTATTGTCACCAATATTTGTTTAAAACATTAAACAAGGTAAATTATATTAAAAAGTGTGTACCAAAAAATATTGTTAACTATTTATTTGTAAAATATCCTGTTCTGCATTATCTATGGAAAAAAATTCACTACAGCTGCAATGTAACGACGACTACACTACCACAGTCTAACTGCACCTTCATACATGCAAATAACGTGACCTTGATGAAAAAGCTCAACGATAGACCGCAGAGATTGGACTTTGATATTTGTATTCGAAGTCTTTGCTTGCAGAATATTGCGCTATATCCACGTTTGCGTGTCCATCCTATGACCAACTTAAAGTATCTATTTTGACGCAACGTTTAATTTTGACAATTTTTCTTACTTTTTTGTATTATTTATTTTGATTACTAATTTCTCTTTAATGTTTTTATTGTAGAAATAAATAATTTACACCCCAAGACACGGTTTTTAATGAATATTGCATAAATTAAAGAATCGTCCTGACTGTAATGCAGCCATGCCACATTTAGATAGTGAGAGTGTTGCAAAGGTTAAATGTGGCGGAATGTTTAAATCAAGTTGGTCTTTTCAGAAATTGTGTCGAAGCAAAAGGCACGACACTTTATTCGTCAGTTTTTTTGGCGTTTTTTTCCACAACGGAAGAAATTTTTTTGCAAGCCATTGAGGCAATTAATTTATTGCATGAAGCTGAGGGGGAAGCTCTTCGAGAGCTCACCAGAAGAAGGGTGCGGGTTAACATGGAGGAGCTTAGCGTAACCCACTTCATAAAACTTGTTAGAATAAACAGGTAGGTATTAAACTATTTGGAGGAGATAGTTCTCCAATTAATGCCTTCAATTACCGGCACTAGGCCGTTAACAAATAGGCAAAGGTAAGTTAAACTTTTCTAAATAAAAAAAAATAAATCCAACCAATTCTAAATCCCAGACCAACCGTACCAGCTTTAAAAACTCTAACTCAATCCGGCCCATACCCCTTAAAAAATATTACAGCGTCAGTAAATTTGAACTCTTAGGCACGCTCTTAGGGACCCCTACCTACATAAAGATTCTTTATAATTAGGATATTGGGAACATTCCCTGAATGTTTCCTCAAATCCTCTAAGCATACCAGGGATATTCAGGGAATATTCTGTGGCCACAGTTTTTATATTCATAGAATATCCCGGTAAAACATTCATAGAATAATTTCGCAGGATTTTCATAACACATTTATAATATTATAGGTCCTCGTCATAGAACCTTGAAGGCGGGGAAAAAACATATTTTTGAACCTGAAAAAATATGTTCTATCACAAAACACCCCAAAAAAATTTTAAAAAAAGTTATTTAAACATCGATGGGATTCGAACCCTCAACCTTCTGGCATCACTATAACACTTTTCCTTTTGCGCTACGGAGGCTTATGAGAGAAGTTATATATTAGCGGGGTATAACCTTTTGTACGTTTTCAGAAGAAGAGCACCGTGAATTGTTTTCTTTTTACATAAAATCAGGATCACTTCTGAACGGCTCAACGGATTTTCATACTTATTTTTTTTTTATAAAAATATTACCCCCTCCCCGAATCATCCCAAACGATAGTGGAAGGGGACTATTTTATTTGTTCTATGCAGAATAACTCTCGAACGGCTCAACCGATTTTCATAATTATTGTTTATTGGTAATAAATATTAGCCTACCCCAACAAGATTTTTGAACAAAATAAAATCTGATTGATGATATTTTTTTAGGCCAACAAAATGGTTATTTCTTGTAACTAAAAATAGAGTATTTTTTTTAATAAAAAGAAAACTTGCAGCAACAGATAAAATTATCCCAAAAAAAAAATTTTACGCAGCTGTTAGAATAAAAAAACGCTACAATATTGTGTGATATTTTTAGGACTTTGGTACAACATTGGTAGATTACCCTGACTAGAATATTCGCTGAATGTATTACCCAGGATATTACCAGAATATCTCCTAAATGTGCTATCAATGTGCAAATGTAAGGACATTTTTAGGATCTTACCAGAACATTCGTGGAATATCCTGCTTAGAATATTCTCTGAATGTAGAATCTAGGATATTCTGAGAATGTCTTTTAAACTGGCTTTCAATGTGCTAAATCAAAAGACATTTTTAGAACCTTAGTAGAACATTCGTGGAATATTCTGCTTGTAATATTTGCTGAATGTACTACCCCCTGAGAATGTCTTTTAAATGTGCTATTTAACTCTTAAGTCAAATGTTCTTCGGGAGACATTTTCTGTACATTCTGGGAATTTCCTATATCAGTGCTATTACGCACCTACCATTTTCTCAAAATCGAACCCTTCATATAATTTAAATATTAGCAACCTAGGCCTGTTTAATTTTTTTTTTTATATAAATATAAAGTTCTATATAGCGGCGCATTTTCCATTACTGTAAACAAGCATCGCATACAGCGCTACATAGATGTGAAGAAGCTGGACTGGTATTATTCTAACCAAAAGCGCTTCTCAAAACGAATCACAGAACAGTGAGCAATTGCATTGTGTTCTGCCATTCGTTTTGGCAGCGCTAAGGGTTTTTAATTTTAAGAAAATACGAGCTTTTGGAGCTATTTTCCCTATATCGTTTTTAGAAAAGATTCACGATAGCGCATGCATGACGCTATTACGTGCTGCTTGTGACACTTGTTTACAATAATGGCGAATGCGCTAGATAGAGCTTTAGCAGGCGCACGACACGGAAGTAAAAACAAAAGTGGAATGATAATACCCCTTGAGAAATTTCACAAAAATTACCGCCTTATGCAGGTGACAGTTATGAGCCTAAAAGAACGTAGTCACATCAATCGAATCGATTTGACATTCTTTTTTGTTTTTGGTGTGTCTTTTCCACAATCAGTAATTGGTATTTTTTACCATGATTTTTCATAATATATTAGAATTTTGTTTTTTTAAATCTTTGTTAATAGAAAAAGTAAAGTTATATCATTTTTAGATGGGTTTCAAGTCCCCCTGTAAACATGATATATATTTGCCTACTTTTTTTATTAACCACACACTTGTTTGAACGAAAACAAAAGTTACTAGGATGTTACTCCGTTGTTTTTTTAGTCAAAATAAAGTGTTTTCGTTTTTTTTTGCGTGTTTTTCCTAAAAATATAGTGTTTTGATTTGTTCAGTGCTGTTATACTACCGGAATGACTAGTTTTTTGCCTTCCATAAGTGATGTGCGATAACCCTTTTTATTATTAGCCTTAGAGTTAGGGGAATTTTGTCAATACCAACTTATTTAGGCTCACAAATGTCAAGTACATGTAGCGGTCATTTTATTTACAGGATATTATCATTCCACATTTGTTTTTACTTTCGTGGCGCACGACGGACTAAAACTGGAAATCTTGTTATTTTTTCGAGCGACGGCTAAGATACCTATCTGAGCTTTAAAGTTCGAACCCAACTCACCAAGCCATCTTTCCATTATTTCCTGTAACACGTAAAAAAATCTAAAATATTGGAAGAAAAAACTATACTCGGTTCTCGATTTTCGTTAGCTTAGGAGCGTGAAAATCACGTAAAATAAAACAACAATCTTTAATTGAATAAGTATTTATCATTAAAATAAACTTATGTCCAATTGCACCGTTTTGATTAATTTACTGTTTAAAATTACAACTAGTTTAAAATAAACTGGTGGATTAACTTCCATTTACTTGCACCGCATTAGCATAACCAGCTGTTAACATTTAACTAGGGATCTGGGGATATTTCATAAAAATAGAAGAAGTTGGTACACTGAACTAACTTCAGAGAACACTTTTTAGGTTAATTTGTTTTTGTTGCCCGTAAATTTTTTGATTCTTGAAGATTTTTGTGCAAAAATAATACGTAAAACGAATTCACGATGGGGTTGAATTGCATTTGAATCCATATCAAAATTATTCAACAGCAACTTATTAGAGTACCTTTATGGAAACGTAGATAATTTTTGAGGGATCTAGCTCCTGCATTGCTGCCAAAAGGGCAAGGTCATAAAATTTTTCCTCAAATGAAAAAATCCACTTTATAAATATCAAGGCAAAACCTCAGTTTACATTAGAGAAGCCAAAGGGAGAGACAAAACAACAGGAAAAAATTTGGGAGAAAGTAGCAGCCAAGTTTATTGTAAAATTAACAGCACACATCATTCAAAACAGGTCCTCAAATTATAGACATTTTGGGATTGGTTTACCCCTTGCAATGGAAAATAGTGACATTCAACTCTGTGGCTTGGTTTACAAAGGGCGGATGTCATAATTTTTGCAAAATTCAGTTTTTTATAGATTTGAACTCGCTTGATTGATCTGCATACATTTAGGATAAATTTAACCCTGGAATCTTACTGTGGGTATTAAAAATTAGAAAATTTATAAAAATAGAATGTCCGGGTATCATTTGGATCAATATAAAGGCATGCTGTTTTTGGGATTTGTGTCATCCGCTCATTGTGAATCAATTCACAGAATTATGGATTATCACGGTATAGGTAGCATTATGAACTCAGGTTTTTAAACTTTGAAAAATAATATATCACTTGAAATTGTTCTAAGTTATCAAGTAATCAAAAAAAAAAAAATAACTTACTGGATTTTTAAAAAATGGCTGGTCTAGCCAATAGTTGATGCAAGTTTTTAATTTTTTCACTGTAAATTAGTTTTTCAGACTGCTGCATGATTTCTATAAAATAATAATTTTAAAAATTATTTAATAAGTATGAATAAATAACAAAAATAAAGCTTTCCCTTTTTGAGGAAAACTTAGTTCAAGCTAAGACAGGGAACTGTCTTTTTCATATTCCAAACACTCTTTCCACAGAGTTTCTTGTCCTTATTAAAGATTCACTGTACAATGCTTGAGCTCGATTAACAATGCTGGGTGTAACCACGATCTTCTAAAAAAAAATCAAAATAATACATAATTACTGGTATTCTGACAGGAATGATATTTAAATTATATTTTGAAAAAAACTGGCATTATTTCTGTGGTATAAAGAACAGCTACCAGTCAAAAATTCTGCCTCTTTGGATCAAAAATGAGTGGTTGTCTCATTATTATTATTATTGATATATTTCGTATGTGATGTAAAGGGGGACAAAATTTATTGAACACAGCTCTACCTATTGTCTCCTACAGTCTAGGAAAGTTGGGCGCAAGACTAAGTGGGCGCACGGACAACTGGGAGCAAAAGTATTATTAGTTTAAACCCCCCAAAAAAATCCTCCGGAATAAAAACCAAACACAAAACACTAATTCTAATGCTAATGCTGTTATTGTTTTGGTCCTTGCGACCAATTTTGGTCGAGCGCCCACTTGGTCGAGCGCTCACTTGGTCTAGCGCCGGCTTGTCCCATTCTGTCTTCTAATTACTTACCTAACAAGATGGAATTGGGAAAATAATTTTTTTTCAAATTTTCGTCTTATTATATGAGGAAAATTGTATTATCATGGCTTGATCCCGGCCATCTTGCCATTAAATTTAGAGACTTGAAGTTTGCATCAGTCACAGCTTGAGTGTTTACAGAAAAATACCCCTTTCTATTGAAAATATGCAAGCCTCCTTTCCCTAGAGCCTTGAATATCGACTCTAAAAATTGAATTTTCCTCAAAAATCAAAAATAAAATGGTTTACTGAGACTCTGCTGTTACTCAAGCCCTTCCCCCCCCCCCCACCCCATAAGATCAATTTCTGCAAGAATTTTTATGCACTTTATGGCATACTTAAGTAATTACCTCTAACACTCCGCTTTGTTATAAAATTCAGTATGAAACCAAGGCTGTGCAAACCCAGCAGACAATAGAACTTGCTGTTGATTCCTGAATTCCCATGTATAGTCCCCTACCTACACAGCCTGCCAAATGCCCTGAACTTGCATAAAATCTCAATGTTGTTAATAATTGATTAATAGGCGAGAAACTGTTGTTTCTAAAAACCAAAAGAAGATTGTTAAAAGATGAAGACAGACTTGGTTGGACTTTGCTGAGTGTGATTGTTTTATTTTTATCACTTTTGTTTATTTTGTAGGTATATAATTCCAACCTTTACCAGACATATTATTAGGATTAATTATCTATCACTAACTACTTACAAATGAAGCACAAGAATTTTGAGCACTGATGTAGGCTTTCACAGACAGAATCTCAATTCAAGTTGTCCATCCTATTAAAATCGTCTTCCCCATTATATACTAAAATATCTTGATCATCTTCCAGCTATATTTCGTCGAAACTATCCATGACCGCTGACCGACCGAAATAGTAAATTTACAATATTTATTTATGGCAACAAAAAATTAACTGTCTTAACTATAGGTTAAACCTATTTAATCCGCCGAAATTGAGGGTTTAATTTAACAGTAGTTTAACAGCACTTAAACTTGGCTTAACTTGCGGTGCAAGCCAAAAATCAATCTTAAGCTACTGTTAAATTTTAAACCACTGTTAACCTTAAGGTGCAATTGCCCATTAAATATCTTTTTAAATTAATAAATATTTAATTAACTTAACATAAAAGAGCGTTAATAGGGAGTTTTTGATCACCATACAAAAATACCAACCTTTGTGCGTTGTGTGAATAGCTTATAGTAGATCAAACTTATGGGGCATTTTTAGACCAAAAGGATATCTCAGATAGAGGACGTGGAGGCATCATGTTCCAATAATATTTGCAATTGATTTGTTGTCAAAGTCGCATCTTATATTTCATTATTCGGCACCGATCTCTCTCCGTTTTCTTAAAGCCGGTAGCCGGTGTTTCCGTCAGTGATTCGTTGGTTTGTTGAATCGAATGGTTTAGTTGCTATGAATGTGTTTTTTTCGCTAGTTTTTTATTTTTATTGTATTTTCTAAAGGACTATATTACTTCTGATTATTAAACAGGTAAGTTTAAACCCTTTTACTATTTGTCTAGGATACCTATCACTTTTATGCGAAATGAATTTTATTATTTTATGTTCATTTATTTGGGGTATTCTGTTCTAAAACATATCATCTCTGTTTAATGCGTAGCTATGAGAAAGATAAAAATCAGGTAAACTATTTGCAAAATATCACACCGGGCGTGGGTCTTTTCTTTCAAATCTTTCCGGTTTGAAACATTTGCCCTTGGTCTCCAATAAAATAAACATAAGTAGGTTCTTCCCAATAAACCAAATCCCCATGGGCCGAAATCGGCAAACTGTTCTGCCTCCAAGCGGCCGCGAGTCGGATACCGGGGGCATGCCGCCTTTATGCCGAACATCAGCCGCAGGGAATTACCGCTTTCGGCCATCCAGATTTGGTAATTATACAGTATACGGTTTTCTGCCATTTTTGGTTTTTTATGAAAAATTCTTTATAGGGGCACCTACTAGGGTCCCTAGGACCCCAAATCCGCCGGCGATGGTTTTTTTTTAGGAAAAAAGAGTTCCGAGGGGAGTTGTTATGTGTTTTTTTTATTGTTTTGGGTTGGGTTGGGCTATGTTGAATTCGGTTGTTTTAATTTAAAAAAAAATGGAAAAAAAAACAATAAAAAAAGACCAACCGCCGTCGGATTTGGGGTGCTAGTAGGTGCCCCCATAAAGAATTTTTCATAAAAAATAAAAAATGGCAGAAAACCATATACTGCATAATTATCCCAGATTTTACCACCCCTCATGGCGATGGCATATTGCACCGCAATGTTAAAACTGGCTTAAATTTAATTGTTGTTTAGAATGTGATACCTTCATGTTTTTAGTTTATTATGAAAGCACATTATAAACCACAATTAAATTCAAACCAGGTTTAACGCAGCTGTCCAATTTGCAATAATAAGGAACACAATGTTATGTAATTTTTTATTCTTTAAATTTATTACATTTACCAGGCAGCTTTGTTGTAGAAAAAGGTCATTGAGAAACACACTAGAAAAGTCCATTGCAGTTTTCCAGAACTCAGGACTCTACTGCTCAATCGGGATCAAGCTATACCTGAAAAAATGCAAAAAAAAGGATTTTATAATATGAACTTTTTTTTACAGTTTAATACTAGGATAATAAGTAGATAGTTAAAAAAGATAAAAACTTTACATTTACTGGAAAGACATTGACTATACCCAGTATATTTGAGCCCCCCCCCCCCGCTTACCAGCGTTTTTTGAAAAGATGACTATAAAGTAAACGTTAAGTTTGCTAGCTATCTAAATTTTACAAGCAACCCAAAAGACCTTTTGCCATACAGTACAAAATTTTAATTGTGATTTACCTAACAAGTGCAAAAAAGGCATTTTCCACAAGAGTTAGGAATATTTTTACCCACACCTACGCTGTTTTCAAAAATATAAAAAATAACGGTAAAACCATAATAAATTAAAAAATGTTTACTAAAATTTCCTCCAAATACTAAAAAAATATGATGAAATTCTCTTTTACAAACAATGCTGCTAAGATTGCAACTGGTTCAATAGATGCACACTATTTAAAGGGCGTAAAGTTGTGTTTGTATTTAGTGATAGGAATGATTTTAAGACTGGCAGGTAGGTTTATTGATTTTTTTATATAATTTTATATAACCAAGATTTTTAATTTCAAGAATGGGAGTTTTTTTTGTTTGATACTGTAACAAAACAATGGTACTTTGTTTGGTTGGGTGTAGATAGAGGCCCTCTATACATTTGACAGTTGTTATTGGTAAAACAATAACTGTCAAAAAACGTATACAGGGCCTCTAGGTGTAGAGTTAGTAAAACAACAATTTACCCACAAAGAACTGTATTTTAGCAAGAGAAAATTACAACTTTAAAACTGTCTTTTAAATAAACTTTACCTTGACTGAGTTTTAGGTTAAGCTGCAGTCAAAGATGCAAGCAAAATGAAGGTTATTGTGCAGTATACAGTTTTTTTTAAGAGACAAAAGGGTGCCGGGGGGGGGGGTTGTCATGTGTGTTTTTGATTGTTTTTGGTTGAGTTGGAATAGATTGAACTGGACTGTGTTGGATTGGGTTTTTTTAGTAAAAAAAAAAACAAAATAAAAAAAATAACTGGCGCCGGCCGCTTTGGGGTCCTAGGAACCCTAGTAGGTGCCCCCATAAAAAAATTTTCAAAAAAAATAAAAAATGGCAGAAAACCTTAAACCTACTGCATAATTAGGTAGTTTCAGTGAAGCTGTCCATGGCCTACCTGACGTAAAATAGTCACGTGGTACATCGAAAGTTTTTTGGGCCAACCAACCAAAAATGAACTGTTACCTGTTTTGACATCTAAAATTTTTGTTTTGACATTTAAGGTTGAATCTTTTTTTTTCGAGCTGATTGAGTGATTTGCACGTGGGAATTTTGACGAGTTCTTAAAAATTTTCTAAAATTTTGGATATTACGAAAAGTTTTTGGTGTTAAATATTACTTAATAAGTGGGTAAGTCAATGCCAAAACTAAATTTCCTCTATCTTTCCAAATTTTTTCCCGGCTTATGTTTTAGGTTTTTAATTCCACTTGCTGATGGATGCAGATAGTGGGGGAGGGGCCCAGCAGGGCTTCCTCCTTTAAATTAGCTTATAATAAGTTTTTAATAAAACATTACAACTATGGTGATACAGGTCCATTTTTGGTGCTGGTTAAATCAAACACACAAGATAAAAATCTTGGAAACATCCACCCAATTAAAAGAAAGAGAGCTAAGAAAGGCCAATATTCGGGGCATCTCTAAAATTACACGCAAAAGAAAACAAATACTAGGCATAGAATTCCTGTCAGTAAAATCCGACAGTGATTTCATAGATTCAGAATTTGCAAAAGATAATAACTTGGAAGCAGCTATTCCAGTCAGCCTCGTTACTTGCAGAGGAGTAGTAAGGGGTATACCAGTGGACATAACACTAATAGAGTTCTCTCAATATTAATAAATCTTGTGTTAAAATTGTAACAGCAAGAAGAATCAACAAGAAATCCCAGGATAAAGATGACAATACAGTTTACAATCCAACTGTAACCATGATAGTGACATTTGCAGGACAAAGACTACCACAAGACATAAAACTTGAATATTATCATTCTAAAGTTACTACATACATAGGTACCACCTGTCACTCAATGTACTAAATGTCTCAGATATGGTCACCTCCAAACATCATGCCGCACTAAGCAACGCTGTGGTAACTGTGCGGAAGAACACGAAACTAAATCCTGCTCAACATCTACTTCAAAAACCTGTCCCGAATACGAAAGACAGAAATACATTAAGAGGAAAATGGCTTTTGAAAACCTTCCATACCATGAAGCCAGGGCACAATGCCCAAAGCAATACATTCACTTAAATACACAAAATCAGGCAAGAAATAATTCTCAAAATCAATACGCTTATCGGTCACAAAACTTTCCCAACTTAAAAACAACCTCTACTTCTAAGACACAGTTATGACTGTTTTCCACAAACCAAAACTACACTTTTTTGCACTCGACGCGCGTTTCGCTAACAACGTTGGCATCATCAGGAGACGATAAACGATTGTTTATCGTCTCCTGATGATGCTAACGTAAGAGGAGAATCTGAAGGCTCACAGGAAAAATCGCCATTTTCACTATCGCAGATGGTGCAAAATGTTCTAAGCCAATCTTCAGTACTGGAAGAAAATAGCATCGTTAAAACTAGACTTTTTAAGGAAATAGAAAGCTTATGTGGTAACTCGAGGAAGAACACCCAGGGGAACAAGGAGATAGTTCCCCAGAGGAGCCATAGGGCTTCTGAATTAAATTTAAAAAAAAGAAAAAAAAAACAGAAACACCACATATTAAAAAAAAAATCTAAAACAAAATGAAAGTAATCACATGGAATATAAATGGACTTCCAAAAAAACAAATGGACCTTAAACATATTACGACTGAATATCATCCTGAAATAGTATTAGTTAATGAAACTCACTTAAAATCAACAGACAAAATAATTATCCCCAATTATACCATCCTTAAACAGGACAAACAAGATGGCTATGGAGGGATTGCATGCTTAATAAACAGAAATTTACCATATAATAAAATAAATATAAATTCTACTCTACCAGAAAAGTTTGAAGTTTAAGGAATCCTCATTAAAAATAAATATAAAATTGTAAACGTTTATTGCCCACCAGATATAACATCCACACCGCAAAATTATACAGATTTGCTTGAGAATTGCCAGGACTCAGCAGTACTAAGTGGAGATTTAAACACACAACATTCAGTACCAATCAGAGAGGAAGGAATTTTATCCAGGCTCTAAATATGTCTGATATTGTACTGCTCAATGATGGATCGAGAACCAGAATAACTCCTAATGGAAATAGTTGCCCTGATTTGACACTGTGTTCACCTAACTTGTTTAATGAATGTAACTGGCAAACCAATAAAGATCCAAGTAACAGTGATCATTTGCCAATCTTAACAAAAAAATAGAAAAAGCTTCTAATGAATCAATACCTAAAACGACCTTATTCCATGGGAGAACTAAGTATGTAAAAATCCATCCATCTTGTGATACAGAAGTAAAGAAAAGACGAGAAGCTTTTAAAAACTATATGAACTTTTCAAGTGAAATTAATTACTTAAATTTTAAAAAGGTTGCAGTTCAAACAAGAAGGTTTCTTAAGAAGAAAAAGAAAGAAGAATTCAAGAAACCCCTATCTCAACTATACAGAACATTATTAAAAAATTTAACAACAATTAAAACTCAAAACAGCACTTTACAAACTCTGGACAATGGATAGTAGGTCTGCTAAACTCGCTAACCCAATCAGATAATCCCACTATACTTATGCAAGAAGAAAATCTGTAAAATTTGGAATTTCATGAAATAATTCTGGAAGAGCTTGAGTTTGTTTTACAGAAGAAAGGAAACACTACCCCTGGTTTTGATAATATCAATTACTCCATCCTACAACATCTCCTTGAATAACAATTAAAGCATCTGCTAAAATTATTTAACAAAATTTTAAAAGGAGAACCTGAAATTCCTATTACTTGGAAAACCCAAATAAGCTCGCATTGACTATCATTTAGAGACAAATAAAAAATTTAGCAGTCTTCAAAATGGTTTTAGAAAAGGTAGAGGTACAATGGAAAATTGCATGTTTCTCTCAACCTTTATTTATAGTGCTATAGTGGGGTTCTGATCCTAATACACTGCTCACTATATAATTGTAAGATCCCATCTAAATTATGGTATGATTTGTATATTTAAAACGACAAAAACAAAATTGGGAAAATCTAAATAAAACTCAATATCAAGCTCTAAGAATAGTATTGTGACATATGAGAAGCACTCCTAGAAAGCTATTCTTTCAGAAGCAGCAGAAACACCATTAAGTATTCGTAGATCTTGGCTGGCAGCAAAGTTTGTTTCTAAATTGATTTCGCTAATACATGATAAAATTTTTTCAGTATGGCTTGAATTTTTTGAAGTCTATAATGAGGACATCACTCTTTGGAATAATTTTGAAACATCAGCCATAATTTATGGTCTCAACCTATAGCAGAAAAACTACCTTGCTATCAATTTCTTTATAAATCCCAGTTTAAACAAAAATAGTTACCATAAACCAAACTTCAATAAAGCTGCACACAATGAGATCGACTTTACCCTAGTATATACAGATGCGTCAGTAGAACCAACTCTAGGGAGATGTGGAATTGGAATCTATTGTCAGAACCCAGAAATCAATATAAGCCGTAGACTAACCAATAAAACTCCAATAACTACTGCAGAAACAATAGCAATCAGGGAAACTAATAATCTTGCAATAGTAACTGATTCTCTTAGTGTTTTACGAGCTGTAGAAAGAACAGGAATACACAAAAATTCTGATTATATTACAATTGCAACTAGACAAGAAATACTTGCTACAACATCCAGTTGAAATATAGAATTAATCTGGGTACCAAGTCACACAGGCATCCAGGGTAATGTTGACAAGCTGGCATTGGAAGGAGGACTTTAGGACAACTTCTTGCAAAATAATTTAATTTACTCTAGCAGATTCTTGGGACTAGTTAAAGAATGCTTACTGGAGAAATGGGATAATGTGTACAGGGAATGGCGTCAAGGACAGTTCTACTCAATAATTCAACCTACACCTCTAAAAAAAACCTGATTTGCTAACATACCATACAAAGGAAGAGATCGAATTACTTGTGTTGGAAGGATGAAAACTAACCATTGTTTAGTTGCTGTGCACTTGCACATAATTAAAATTACAGACAATCCAAACTGCATCTGTGGCCAGGAAGGCAATCTTAATCATATTGTTTTTGACTGCCCCATGAACGCAGTGGCTTGCCAAACTAGATATAAAAGAGCTGTAAAAGATTATCATGGACCAGTTTCTGATTGAAGATCTTCTAAAAAATGGATTTAAACCATGAAGTTGAATATGAAGTTAAGTACAATACTAATTTTTACTGAGCATGTGCTTTTTGTATGATTTTAATTATTTTTGCTTAGCTAAACAAATTATATAGTAGTGCTTGCATGTTCTTCTCTTGTGCTTGCATTTTTATAAATTCCTCCTATCCTTGACTCTACCTACTTCCAGAGCTCTGATAGCCACAGAATAAATTATCCTTTCTTTAATCCTTTAGCTACTCTACCCAGTGAAAGGCACGGACTCGATTCCGGACGTGTTCTCCATAACACACCTTATATGAAGTACTAATTTGGACAGCCATTTGGAAAAGACGCGAGTCCACCAAGAAAAAAAAAACAACAACAACAACAACATTTAAGGTTAGAAACATTGTGTTTCACAAATTTCGCGCAATTTTTACTTTTTACTCACAATTTTTAATATTTTATTGCGATTCTTCGACGTCATTTGTGCTCCGCCGTTGTTTATAAACAGCGGTCCAATACGAGTTACGTGATCTTGTGCTACTAGTGAGTGTATTTAAGAACTACTTATAGTCCTTTCAGTGCTGTAAGAGATAAACTTTAGTTCAACAAGATAATGGTAAGTAATAATCTACTGCAATCAAAGTAAGGCGTTTCCCTCTATAAATACTTGCAACATATTTCTAAGGCCCAAATTTTTGATTATTCCCATAAAAGCCCTCTGTCCCAATTTTGTAGAATATAGGGGTATGCCAGGAAGCATTCAGGGAAAAAAGTGTGTTAGGGTGGCTTGGTTTATAGGTACATAGCAAATATCAGAATAATATAACAACATATTTACTACGTTTTCAGGTAATTATGCAGTAAACGGTTTTCTGCCATTTTTGATTTTTTATGAAAAATTCTTTATGGGGGCACCTACTAGGGTCCCTAGGACCCCAAATTCGCCTTCGCCCGATTTTTGTTAAGAGAAAAAAGGGTACCCAGGGGGGGTTGTAATGTGTTTTTTTGATTATTTTGTGTTGGGTTGGATTAGGTTGGGTTTGACTGTGTTGGATTGGGTTGTTTTAGTTAAAAAAAAATAACAAAAAAACAAAAAAAACAACCGGCGCAGGCGGATTTGGGGTCCTAGGGACCCTAGTAGGTGCCCCCATAAAGAATTTTTCATAAAAAATCAAAAATGGCAGAAAACCGTATACTGCATAATTACCCATTTTCATGTAGAACTGAATACATTTTCCATATGAATCACTCTTAAACCTTCCATAAAAACAGAGCAAATCAAATTTTATTTTCGTTGGCCCTGTCCAAGTTCAACACATCTTTTTTTTGGGATCATAACGGGATCCAACTGCATGAAAATGGGTATCATATTGAGCTGACTGATAACACCAATAATAAGCTCTGTTTAGCACTAAAGATTATAAACTATAATATCTAAAAAAATTTATTAGCACCTCGCACATTAGTTCAGAAAATGTGACATGATTGCCAATTTTGTTGAATTTGTTGAGGTTTAGGTAGTTGCAGGGCCTGCAAGGGACTGCGAATGGATAAGATTTGTGACATGATTGCCAACAGCGGTTATCCCCTCGGTACCTTTATTTTAATTATATTATTGTACTGCAAACTTATTGGCTTTAAACAACAAACAAATAAATAAAATTGACAAAAATATGCCAAAAACTCAACTAGCGTTCAAAACGCATTCAAGTCGCCTCAGCAAAACCAAAAAGTAAATGGTATTGAAATCGTATTCAGTTCCACGTGAAAACGTAGTTATTATAACAGTTAAAACTATGTTTATTTATTTCTAAGTTAAGTGAAAGGTAACCTGAACAAGTAAGGTTTATTGATTGTTGTTATTTTTGTTTCAAAAAAAATGTAACTTTCATGTAGGTATATCAGGAGTAACCCACCACCATATCAAACAGGCTGCATAAAATCTTGTAAAAAGTTTTACGAGATTTTACAATTTTTATCATGTTTTATATAGTTTCCAAGCAGTTATTGAAACACATGTGAAAAAATGTGGCTTGTAAAATCTTGTTAAATCCTTTAACACATTCACTACCAAGCAAAAAACCCAAGTCATCCTCTTGGGCCCAACCAGTAATTCTTAAGAAACATACAAGTTTTTTTTATATGTATTATGATGTATTCAGAATTAGAAATCTACCAAACATTTCTGCTGGGTATATGGTGTCAATAAATTGGTACAACTATCAGTTGTGAAGTATCAGTTTTAAAAGCAAATTTAAACATTTTCCACAACAATACAATGTAAATGTGTCAAAAAAATGTAAATATTTAATCAATAATTTTTATGTGGAGTAATACAGAAAAAAGGTAAAATACAGCAAATTTATTACTATTACAGGTTATCTCCATGACCAAATTTATTTTAAATGCAACTAGTTTTCAAATATTTTAAAAGTAAAAAATCTTGGAGATTCTTTTATAAACCTACTCATAATAAAAGACATAGCTTTGAAAATTTAAAATTATAGGGTATATAGGCTTCGCTCAGGCTACACATTTTTTGATTCGGGACAAAAAGTGCCACTTCAGTCTGTATGTATATTATAAAGCACTATATTTATAACAAATTTTATTTATTTAAAAATTCAAAATAAAAAAAAAATGGCAAGTGGGCACAGTTTTTACCGCCTACCATTTATTTTTGTACTGTGCAGTTGCTGCTTTTTTTTAAAGGCGGATCAGATCGGGTGATATATTAGCCATTTTTTTACATTTTAAATGCTCTTGACAAATTTTTTATTTTTTTCTTAAATAAAGAGTTCCACGATTTCTTGGGACCCAAAAAAAAATGTCCATAACATTTCCAGTTTTTTCAGGATCTCCAGATATCTTTTAAACCCTGACAAGGCTTCAGTCTTTAGTTGACAGAAAAAACTCATGGGCCTTTCTCCACTTGCTATTATAATATACTCAAGGAAATGCATCAGAGTTATAAAACTCCATGAACATAGCGGGGTTTGCAGATGAACACGAAATTATACCTTAAAAATTAACAAACGTTAAAGCCTGTCCAGCTATTTTAAAGAACTTTGTTGTTTATAGAACTTAGTTGTTTTTTGTTTTATCAAATAGCTGGCCAGGCATTTTTTTCCATACTTGATGAGATCATAATAAGTTCCAAATAGGTGCCTGTGGCTAGTCTTAAGGTTTGTTTTAAGATTAACAAAGCCCAGTATGTTAATGGAGTTTTATAAGTCCGATGGATATCCCTGGGTTTATAATATAAAGTGGAGAAAGGATCATGGGTTCTTTTTTGTAAATTTTATAGGCTTCACTGTACTTTAACTTTATTGGTCGTACAACTTTTATTAGTCTTGAGCTTAATTTGTTTCAGTCCCAATAATTTGGAAACTTTAAATATTCTATAAACAAAAATTAATTAACTATATAAGATGTCACATTATATTTACTTATTTTTTTCTATATTTTAGGATAAACACTACGCAAAACTTGCCTACATTGGAGAAGTAGATCCCTATCAGCAGGAAGATGAACAGTTTACAACAGATTTCAGCCAACTGCCCACTTTCTTCTTATGAGGCTAGTTAAAATAAGGTGCCTTAAAATTGTGTGTGTTCCAATGAAAACGAAACAGAGGTGTTTTGAAATTTTTGTGGTATGTACGTATGTATGTATGTATTTTTTATAGAGAAAGTGGGTTGAGTGATACCTTGTTTTAAAGGTCTCTTAAATGTCTTTATAACCTGTAAAAATTCCAAAAATCCATCGATTAGTTTTTGAGATATTTACTTTCAAATTAAGCTCAAATTGTACAGGTAAATTTCACCCCTCATAGAAATATATCTTCTTCAAGTGCCATGCTCTCTCCGAACGTTGGCTATCATCAGCGCGATCTGCACCCTATCCACTGCCTTTCTGAAAAGTGTCGTAGTACTAACGTCAGACCATTGTCTAAGATTTTTAAGCCATGATATACGTCTGCGACCCGGACCTCATCTGCCCAAAATTTTTCCTTCTATTATTAATTTTAAGAGTTCATATTTGTCATTTCTCAAAATATGGCCAAAATATTCTAGTTTGCGTCTTTTGATGGTAAATAAAATTTCAAGATTCTTATTCAATCTAAGAATAACACGTTACGTACTTTGTCCACCCAAGATATCCTGAGCATTCTACGATAGAAATACATCTCGAATGCCTCCAATTTTTTGCACACGGCATCAGTCAGTGTCCATGTCTCTACGCCGTATTACAAAATGCTAAACACATAACAACGAAGCGCGCGAATTCAGAGAGTAGTATTAAGATAGCGACTACACAATACTGATTTCATTTTGACAAAGGATGATCTAGCCTGTTCAATTCTTGCACGGACTTTTTGCATGTTGTCCCAGTTTTCATTGAGCTGACAGCCCAGGTATTTATACGATTCTACGCGTTCGACTTGTACTTATGTTTTTTTGCTTGGCTATAACCATCCATTTAGTTTTTCCGACATTCAAGTTAAGCCCAAATTGCGAACTTTCGGCCGCGATTCGATTTATCAGCTCTTGCAGGCCTTCCAACGTATCCGCAATTATGACAGTGTGGTCAGCATATCTCAAATTGTTAACTTTTATGCCGTTTATAGAAATGTATCCCAGAAGAAAAAATTGGATTATAAAATGTACTTTAAACAAACGCAAAGTCAACATGTCCTGTAATATCTCAAAAAATACAAAAATAATTTCGTAAAAAAGCCATTTTTAAATTGGTTCATGAAACTGTAAAAATGAATATCTCAAAAACGAAACGATCGATTCTCGAAATTTTTACAAGATTGTTAAGACATTTAGGACACCTTCAAAACTAGTGTCACTCAGCTCACTTGCCCTATTCAAAATATAGGGATAACGTTTACCCCTCGAAGTGCATTATACACAAATTTCAAGCCAAAGAGTATCCCTGTCGAATAAAAAATCGACGTGTTCGAAGATTTTGCCAAAATCAGACTCTAAATACATAAAAAAGTCCCTGTTTGGTTTTCGTTGGGTTATTTAACATAGATTGATATGAATAAAAAAACATCCAAACATTAATTTAAAATATTACAGAGACACTGAAAATTATTTATTTTTATTATTATTTTTTAGGACAAGTCCTGACACTTATCAGGAAATCAATTTAAAGGGCATGCATTTGCTCAAATGTTATGTAAATGGATTAAAAGTGTAAAAATGGCGAAAATGAACAACTTTGTAATTATGGGAAAGGTAAGCCACCTATATACTACTTTCAAAATTATGTATGTTCTGAAGAAGTAGAATCTTGTTTCCTTTGGTTTAAATTTTTATCCAAAATCAAAAACATAGTTTTTGAGTAGTAGTAGTAAAATGGTGTGGCTCTCGACTCAGCGACTAGGCTCTATGCGAGCCCTTTTTGCTACACATTAAAATTTTCTTTTTTTTTTCATTACCTTAATTTAATCATGCTACCCTAATAGCTGATCATACAACGCCTAATTAAAACTTTTCTGTATCTTTTTATTACACAAGATGGTAGGTATTTTTTTATTAATCATTCTAATGGTTTATCTTTTACCATGACCAAGATCCATCTGAATCTATAAGGGAAACTTAAATAGTATTTTGTAAACAACAAAAAGTACATTATTAGTGTGTGGTATTATTAGAAAGATAACTATCTGTAGATTTAAAAAATGTCAGAATATACAGAGTGTCCCAAAAAGTAACAGAAGCATTTTTTGAGAGCCGGATTAAAGATAATAAAAAATATCAGTTAAAATCTTTTTGCAGTTTTTTTTAAAACTAAATTCAAACCTATTAGCTAAACTAGTCTGTTTGTAGTTTGATATTCCACAAGACATGTTTAATCTCTCCTCAAAAACACAAAATTGATTTTAAAATCTTTTAAAATTTTTAGGTTCTTGTTAAGCTTGTATACATCTGTCAGCTCTTCTGTTTGCTCTGGAATATGCTTTAATAGAAAAAACAGAGGAAAAGTCAGTGACTGAAATGCTTTGCCAATGGGTTAAGCCATCAAAAAAAGGAGAGTATTATTACAGATATTGACTTTTCCCATCCTAAAAAGCTTCTTAAAAATCCAGAAGCGCACGAATTAAAAAAAATCTGCCCAAATTCCTAAACTTACAATTCAGGAATGACAAGAGTTTTTTGGAAATTTGTATCTGACGTTTTTGTAGCTTTAATGCAGCCGTTTGGTGAATTTAGTAAAAAACCTGATGAAAGTGTACCAAAATTGTTGTCGTCACTTTTTAATGAGGATTATACTAAATTAACCTTACCTGCATTACAGGATATTGGCGAAAAGTTAAATATTGACTTTACAGTACAATACTTCAGTCCAAAACCGAAAGTCAAAGCAAGGCAAATGCTTGGTTTGAGTTTCGGGCTGGAAGGGTAACAGCATCCAATTTTAAAGAAAATTGGAAAACCAACCCTGAAAATCCGTCAATTTCTTTAATAAAAAAAATCTGTTACCTTATTTCAGAAAAAAAGATGTTCAAAGCTGGTGTTTATGGCTGTGAACATGAAATTGACGCGTTAAAAGCTTTTACAAGGTATCATAAAAATCGCCATCCATCTGCTGAAGTAACGAAATGTGGACTATTTTTGCAGTATCACTGCACTAATCTCCTTCAAAAATTCTTGCTTACAGGAAGATACAACAGGAATCACCATCAAAGAGAACCATGCATACTACTACCAGATGCAAATGCAGATCAAGCTGACTGACACTCATTTTTGTGAATTTGTTGTATGGTAAGCCAGCAAAATTACAAGTTGCCTTTATTTTGTACTAGAAATGATCCTTAAAGGCATATCACTCTAAGTAACCATCAAGATTTTTAATTTAAAAAATTAAGGTATTTCGTCATCATACATTTAGACAAGACTAGAGTCTGGTCACACTAATTCTATCGCAAAAGACGATCGCCAAAACAATTGATAGCCTGCTCAGTGGTAGTAACTTTCAAAACCAAACGGTACTGCGATCTTAACAGACCCGTAGCAAAAAATTGTATTTTTGAATATACCCATTCAATTGTTGCAGCGAACGTCACGCTTCCGTCAACTTGGCAGCCATATTTATTTTGTAGATTGACCTCCGCGTTGTTTTTTTGGAGTTTTCACAGTTTATTATTTTGGATTTTGGAGTTTACTTCAGTTAAAGGGGTAAGTAAATCATTAGTTTTAATAGTAGTTTGAGACTTGGGGTTAAAAATCTACTCTTTTTTTTCATTTTAAAGTGAGCTTTACCTGAAGGCCCAACTTTTCATATTGATAATTTATAAACTAAGCACAATTTTATTCATAGTCATAATGTTAAATACATTATTCTTAATAGAAGTGTTTACCCAAGTTTTTATAGTTATAATTCACAATTCATAAGCACAGTGCATAATTTAAAAGTTGGTTAATTTTAACTTTATGCGCTATCAATATGAAAAAAGCAAAGAAAACATTTTGGTTGGTTGATTTCAAAATGAGAGTGATTGATTTAAGCTGATATTAGAAAACACAAATTTAGCAAGAAGGAAGAATACCTAACCTGTTGAGGTTAGGTAAAGGAAAACATTTTTTTTGTTCTTCTTTTTTGTCAATTTGGTATGTCAATTTTCAAAATTTATCCTAATGCACTATGCTTATAAACTCTTGGATAAACAGGTGCTGTTAAATTATGTATTAACACTAAAATTATGCTTATACACTATGAATTAAAGTTATGAATTATCAATATGAAAAGTTACACCCGCCTTGAGAGAGGTAAGGTTTTAAGGGTCTTTTAATAAATAATTATGGTGTTGTATTGTATTATATGAATATTATTTTTATAAACACATTTTTAAGGCATAACTTGATCATTAACTTTAATCTCGGTTTTAATATACTTATTATCTAGCTATAAATATATTTGTTTTTTGGGCTTATTATAGCTTATGTAATCGCCCCCTGCTCTTACAAGGGAGCCAATTTTCTAACTTTGATCAATGTCAGAAAAATTCAGATGTATAAAGGATTTTTGGTAGGTCTCATAAAAAAATTACTTCCCTGGTAAATAAAAGAAATAAATATTTTCCGATTCCTAGGTTAGTTTCTATTTAATCTATACACATAAGTTTTTTTTAATTGCCTGTGGTGCTGGTATTTGACTTATTACAATTTATTTCAAACATTTTGTTTTATGGCCTTCTTAAAAATGATTTTTCAGTAATTTTTATCCAAATGATCAGGGATTTTTTTTCCTAAAAAGTATGCACTTTTATTTATTTAATTGGCAAAATCTATAGCATACTCCTCTTAAACAGTTTTGGTTGTATCTGTTATTAACTTACAATAATTAGTTTTTTTTTATATTAGTACCTACCAAGTAGAAGATAGACTCAGCCCAACCTAACCCACTTAAAAGGCTAAGTTATAATAAGACTTTTCAGCCGGTATCCCCAGAAACAGGTAAAAACTTATTTTATTGCAATGTAAAATTTATTCGCAATTACCTAATTCCAAAAGTGATCTGAAAACTGATTTGTAAGAGAGATTTTTGTGAAAAAAGATATAAGCTCAAAAAACTCACATTTCTGAAAACCCTGGTCCCTAGTGAACGCTCTACATCCCCTGACACTCAATCAAAATTGCTCAAACTCACCCTGTTTCCTTTTCGTAGCAGCCTACCTCATGGACTTGTTCTAGAAAGGATTTCTGGCGCCTTACTCTCCCATGGTCCATAGATAACAGGCAGGTGCAATGTTAAATTGCACCGAAGAAAACTGTGACCTTGAGCATCACATGATTGAAGTTGGGAAAAAATGGAACCCTATTCTCAAATTTTCAGAGGTTTGATTTTATTAGAGCTCTATTCTCAACATTTTCCGACCACTTAAAACATACAAAATATTTTTTACCCAAAATTGAAGAGGAACAAAAAAAAATATCCTATTTGCAATAACGCCCCAAATTAAGAACGACTGTTGCAGCAATCATGGTACAATCATCTTTTTAATAGAAATAAATAAAATTAAAGAAAACTCTGAACAACGCATACAAATACAAATGTTAAGCAACATGTGACATCTATTCAGATGGCAATGGGCACACTTTAACTAGGGGTCTGTCTAAGGTATCTTTCGTTGTATTTACTTGAACAACACGAGATATTCCGTCCGGTCTCGAATAAATTTTTGTAATGCGGGCTAACGGCCAACGCAATGGGGGGGTGTTTTCGTTTTTCAAAACAACCAGGGAATCCAACTTTGGAGAATTAGTAGGGATATTCCACTTCTTCTTCTGCTGGAGCTGATGAAGATACTCAGGGTGCCAGCGTTGCCAAAAACTTTGGTTCAGTTGCTGCACCAATTGTTACGATGTAATCTACCAAGTTTTATTCCAGTTAGGTCCTCATCAGGAGGAGAAGTAAGCGGCTTCAACGTCAAAAAATGAAATGGTGTCAGACAGGACAGATCGTTGGGATCCGGGCTTAAAACTACACAACGATTGACTCCACCTGAACCAAAACTGTATATAACTCCTCAAAAGAAAGTGAGGATCTGTTCGCCTATGAGACGCACCAAGTGAGATTTGGTAGATTTAACACCGGTCTCATGAAGTCCACCAAAGTGCGAGCTAGCCAGAGGGTTAAAGGTCCACTTTATTGCCATATTTTTAGCAGCAGTCTGGCAATATGACTCCAACAGGTTCTTCGATCCAATAAAATTCGTGCCTTGGTCACTATGAAGAGAGGAACACCGTCCTCGACAGGCGACAAAACGACGCAATGCGGCTATGAAAGCCTCTGATGTTAGATCAGATACCAACTCAAGATGTACTACCTTGGTTCGGAGACACACAAATATGCAACCATAAGCCTTTTGAGTTCGAATTCCTCTAGACCGACTCATTAAAATTTGAAAGGGTCCCATAAAATCCACGGCACTGTGTGAAAACGGCTTAACCTGGGAGATGCGAGCCTTAGGCAAATTTCCCATGTAAGGTGAAAAAGGCACAGGATTGACACGACGACATCTGTAACATTTTGACAACACTGCATGAATCGCCTTTTTAGCAGACAAAATCCAAAACTTTTGTACAATAAGGTAATGTAACATTCTAGGGCCGAGATAGTCGTGCTCACGATAAACTTGTTCAATGATTAAAACAGTCAATTTATGATATCTTGGAACCAACACGGGATGCTTCGCATCATATGATAAATCATCTGTATGGCGAAGCCTTCCGCCCACTCTGAGGACACCTAGCTTATCCACAAAAAGAGCTAACTTACGTAACAGCTTAGAGCAAGGTTGTTTATTCCCAATCTTTTGGATTTCTTCACCAAAACACTCTTCTTGCACATATCTAACAAGTACTACCAGTGTATGATGCAGCTCCTCAGAACACAAAGCTAATGACACAAAAGTTTCTTTGAAGCATACAATTCTCGTAGGTCTTAGCAGATACGACACAATATTTTGAATTTTTCTCAAAGAAGAGTATTTAGAAAAATACAATTCCAAAAAATGTGGTGAAGATTCTGTCAAAAAAAGCTTCACTTTTTCTTCAGCGAGAATTTCGGCTTTATCATTACTAACTTCACTAAAGATGGGCCACAAATCTGATGATAAATAAAGCCAAGATGGACCGTGAAACCACAAGCTATGATTTATAAAATCATTGGGATATAGACCTCGAAAAAGACAATCTGCAGGGTTAGATTTTCCCTCAACATGGTGCCAACACATAGGAGGTATTATCTCCTATGTAAACTCTCCACTTTTAAGGGTGATCCCGGATCCAAGATAATGGCACTGTGGAGTCCGACCATGCAAACATTTTATCAATTCTGAGGTCACACAAATTGTTGACCACAAAGTGTATAAGGTTACTAAGCAAATGGGCAGAACAAAGTTCAAGCCTAGGCACTGAAATAATCTTTAAAGGAGCTACCTTATTTTGTGCACATAGAAGATTCACAGACACATTTCCATTCGAGTCAACATGCCTCAAATAGACTGTGCCACCATAGCCTACCATGGAGGCATCACAGAAGCCATGAAGTTCTGTCACAACTACCTTTTCCAAGGTTACCAGTCTGGGAATAGCAATGGAGGACAAGATAGGCAACTATAACAAATAAGTTGACCATTGATCCACAATTTCTTGATCTGGCTGATCATCAAAACTTAAGCCCTGGAGCCACAATTTTTTAATTTTTGCTACTAGCACTACCGGGGCTAAGAATCTCAAAGGATCATAAATCTTAGCAATTTGGGACAAGATGTTCCTCTTTTTGCACTGCCGTTGCTCTGGCCTAACTGAATAAGAAAAAACATCATTTGAAGGACTCCACTGCAGTCCTAAGATCTTCAACACAGAATCATTACCATCAAAAGTAACAGACTGAAGATGGTCATGTGGCATACTACTTAGCAGTTCAGGACAATTGCTCGTCCATTTTCTAAGTTCAAACCCCCCAAGCCTCATCAAATCTATAAGCTGACGTTGAATGTCTAAAGCTTCTGTAACACTATGGGCTGATCCAATGGCATCATGTATATAGGTAGAATGACGAAGGATGTCAGCAGCCAATGGGTACTCTTGGCCATGATCATCGGCCAACTGCAAAAAAGTTCGAATAGCAAGATACGGACTACAACTCAATCCATATGTAACTGTCAATAATGAATATTCTGAAATGGGTTCGTTTTGATCAAACCTCAAAAAGATTCATTGATAATCCACATCTTGGTGGTCCACCAATATGTTTCTATACATCTGACGAATGATCACATCTGCAGAATTGACACAATATTCCTTTGAAGTTTAGCCCCTGTCAACAAAATGTCATTAACACTGCGATTGTTGGTAGTTTTAGCTGAACCATCAAACACCACACGATGAGGAATATAATACTTGCCTTGACTTGAGCACGAAGGATTGCTGGAAACTAAACTCATATGGTTTTGGTCTAAGTAATCATGCATAAATTCATAGTATGCTTTGTAGAAGGGTGGATTCTTAAGTAGACGAGTTTCCAACAAAAAAAATCTACAAAGGGCTTGGCCCTTGGATTCACCTAAACTAGGATCTTTACAAAATGGTAGCCTAACTACATATTTGCCACTACAATCACGTTTATGAGTAGTTCTATAAATTTCTTCGCAATATTCATCCTCACTAGACACAGGGATGTCTACAGGAACACTCTCAAGTTGCCAAAACTTTTGTAAAGAATCATCAAAATTAACTGGAGTTATAGAGGTGCATAAATTTAAAAAAGATTCCAGTTTTGGTTTGTCACACACATTACCCAACAACACATACCCAAAGAGGGTATTGATAGCACACGCGCCTCCATTTTGTCCCTTTTTAAACCCTGGGATTAAAATCTGAGAGAAAACACCTACTCCAAGTAATAGCTCTGCTTCACGAGGATTGTGGAAGTCAGGATCTGCCAGTTTAAGACCTGATAAATATTTATAATTATTGGAACACACTGCACTTGAGGGGGAAGCACCACTGCATTCACATGTAAAGGAAATGACAGATCATGATATGTAGTTAAATGCAGCATAATATTTCCCAAAGAGACACAAGATTTCATGGCATTTATACCAAGAATAGGAGTACTACCACCTACACGAGGAAGACCTAGATGTTCGGCACACCTAGCTGTAACAAAAGATGCTTCGCTTGCTGAATCAAGGACAGCACGGCAACTCAACAACTGCCCTTGTACATCACGTACCCAAACTTGAGCAATAGCAAACAACATTGTTGTTTGACTAGAAGGGTCATTTGTACACACATGAACTTTCACACCTTTAGACACTTCTTATTTATCACTAGAATTCAACTGACTATTGTCTGAACTCTCTGAACCTTGATGGTTCGACACTGCATCACCTGACGCGCTCATATTTCTGGGGAAATGCAAAAATGTAGAATGACGTTGGGAGCACACCTTGCAACCTGTGGTTACTGGACAATGGTTAACTCCATGGATTTTTGAAAGGCAATTAAAACACAACCGTTCATTTTTTGCAAATGAATGACGTTGAAAAGCATCCATTATGAAAACAAAAACACCCACCCGTTGAGCTAGTACTAGTCAAAAAACTTTGTCTTGGGACATGGCCCACTTTTCTTGACATGTCAGAGGATTTTTTTGACATTTGGTTTGACACACTTGACACAGGCACACTGGGTTTTGACAAAAGAGAACTATTCTCCAATGCTTTGCAATTTGTTTCCAAAAATATTTTTAAAGTTTGGTAAGAGGGTATTTTAAAGTTGCTATTATCAATCTCAAAACGAGTTTTTAGGTAAGGATCAATTTTTTGCAATAAAAGATTTCATTTGGTAAAATCCCATAAGTCCAAATTTTGATAATTGTCTAGCGCTTCCAAATTTTGAGTAAAAGTTTAAATTAGTTTACGCAGTTCCATTGCGCTATTGTTTTTAGCAGGAGGGGCATTTACAATAGCTAGCCAATAATCTGTGAGAAATATCCTATCATTTTTATACCGAGTCACTAATGAGTCCCACGCAACACTATAATTAGTACCTTGTATTGAAATATTTGATATTACCTCTGCCGCCTCACCCTCTAAAACTGACACTAATAATTAAAACTTGGAGATATCTGAATAGTCAGGATCCTCATGAACCACTGTTCTGAACATGTCACAAAATATGGGCTACCTTTTACGATCCCCATTAAATGAAGGAATGTCTAACTTTGGTTTTGTCAGCATTCTCTCTTTACCAACCACAGATAATTTTGAGTTATTATCCATGTGGTCTGATTTTGCACTCACTGTGGGTGGGTATTGATATCTCCCTCTTGTCATATATTATTCGCCAAACGACAAAAAAAAACCAAAGAAAAATAAATAAAATTTTTAATTTTTCTTTTTTCAAAACACCAACAAAAGATTGAGCTTAGATCAACACACTTTTGACGTTTGACAGAGCACGCGCTGTTACCTACTATGAAGTTAGCCACAACCACCTATAACCTTACACAGGCCCGGAATAGATGTCACAAGACCAACAATTAATTGGTCAACTGTAAAAATGCTAACTTATAACAACCCGTTATTTTCGAATTTCACCGCTTTTTTGCGCTCTTTTTATGAGAAAAAAAACCGCTGCAAAAAACGAGCGAAATTTCGAAAACAACGTGATTACCGCTGAAAGAAAAGGATTAAATAGGATGATTTGCTGCAAAAATCGTATATTTACCCCGTTTTTACACAAACACTGACTAAAAATATTTAAAAAATCTCAAAAAAAAGAAAGGATATCCAAAGGTGCTACCTCATTTGGCGATGAAGGACCAGAATAAACACTCTACGTCCACTCATACTCAATCAAAATTGCTCAAACTCACCCTGTTTCCTTTTCGTAGCAGCCTACCTCATGGATTCGTTCTAGAAAGGATTTCTGGCGCCTTACTCTCCCCTGGTCCATAGATAACAGGCAGGTGCAATGTCAAATTGCACCGAAGAGAGAGACTTTGAGCATCACATGATTGAAGTTGGGAAAAAATGGAACCCTATTCTCAAATTTTCAGAGGTTTACTTTTATTAGAGCTCTATTCCCAACACCTAGTATGTAAAAAAGCTCATATCACAAGATTTTTTTTCATGATAATTATTTTTTCAAGGATTACAAATCCCACTTACGCCCTACGAATTTTATGAAATCAGTATTTGGACTGAATTTCGACTATAATTTTAACCAAATATATTTTTAAATTGCCTTAATATAATAATTTTTTTAGTTAAGAGTCAACTCAGATTAAAACCTTTGGCATTGGACCTCGCATTGGACAAAACCATCTTGAGCAAATTATACATGAAATATTTTACATATGACCCACAAAAGGTTTCAGTTTTGTCAAGAGATTTTTCTAGATTTTTAAATGGGGCACTTAATTAGCACTTAATTACGCACTATGATAATTTTAAGTTCGATGATTTTTAATGTATTGCTCTGCTGAGTTTATCCGAAGCTAGCAAAACAGGCTGAATTTTTTTAAAAAAAGGAGCACTAAATTTTTAAATGAGGCACTTAATTAGCACCTAATTATGCACTATAAAAAATTGATCTGCTAGCTTCAGGGACGTAAAATATTAATATTTTTACAATTTAAAAACCATTTAAATATGAATTTTTGTAAGTACATTGTTATAACGTTTAGTTGTAGAGATTTTTCGAAAGATTATTTTTTAGAAAATTGTAGTTTTATTAGATGCTAGAAATCAAGTGTATTAAAAATTAAACTTAAAAAGAACAACTGCCTAAAAATAATGCTTATTTAACATTATAAAATATTCACATGGGAAAACTTAAGAAATAAGAATCTTCTTGCGAGCTTCTTGTCTTCTTAGAATTATTCAGTGTTAAATAGCTGCCATGGAACATAACATATTTCCTCCCTGCTTTAGAATTAATCAATCAGTGGAATAGGATTGATTAATTTTGGAAATTGATTTTCTGGATCTGGGCAAATATGGATTTCTGTACTGTTGAGAATCTTCTGTATTCGAACGGACTGGTATTTGTATTGGCTGACTGAACTGATCAGAACTATTTGCAGTGGTCATCGCTAGTGGGATCGACTCTTGAAAGTTTCTTAATATTTCCTGAGGATCGCTTGTTTGTACGAAAATGTTGCTGTTTGAGATATTATGACTATGCCTTTGCATTTTTCGAATTATCTTTGTTCTTTTCTTGGGCAAAAATCTTCCGACAAATGGTATCCAGTTACAACTACAGCAGTACTTAGAACAACAACAACATATTGTGATAAATATTATAATCATAATTAGTGTTGATATGATTATATTAAAGAGCGTGTGCTGCTCTGAGAAGAACGTTTTGTTTATCTCATATTGCAATGTTTCTTCGAAGTTTTGAAGTTTATGTTTCGCATGACGTAATTCATCTAAATTAATGTTATTTAGATTTAATGGCTCCAGAGATAGGTCTTGGACAAGCTTTCTTTCTGCTATGCAGCAATCCTCCGTGTTAATGTTGATGTTTGGAACATAATGCGTAAAGTTACTAGTCTGGTTGGACGTCGAGATTAATACGGAAGAAAGGGTGAAGCATTTACAACGTGACTTCAGCTTCAACACTCCAGATTTTTCTAACGTAAAATCGGTAAGAGCTTCATTTTGGCCGCATGACAGTGTGGCTAATACGGGATTGGTAACAATGAACAGCCACTGGTTTTCGGAAATTTTGTGGTAAACTTCTAACTTGGCTTTAATTGTCTTCCTGTTGCAAATTTCTGGAATTTCTTGAACTTGGCTGGTTTTTAGAATGACTTCGCAGGTTGGATTTTGATTCGTTAAATCTTTTAGTGCTGCAAACCTAGTTTTTGTAATACTTAGGATAAGGAAAGGATCGGAAGGGTCTATGAACGAATAGGTCTTAGTATTTGAATTACAAATCGGAAGAGGAAATAGATTTAATAAATTATACGATAAACTTGTAGCGATCGGAACTTTTATCGAAAATACTAAAATTTGATTGATGTAAACGACGTTTAGTTCGCAAATAGAGAAGTATTGGTAGATCTTATTATATTCGTTTAAAGAAATTGGAAAAATTAAATCTGTATCTAATTTAACTTTTAGTAATTCATTACTAATTACGTTTGGGTGCATAATATTTGAGGATTGAGGAGGATTGAGTAAACGACAAGATCAAACTCCTCTCTAAACTCAGATAAAATATGTTCCAATAAATTAATGTGTTCAATAAAAATTTGTGATATTATATTAACCTCTTTGCTAATGTTAAAGGAAAAAGCATTTAATTTTAAAAAATTGTTATTTAATTTTTATTGTATTTTTCTATCGCCGAGGACATTATTCTAATTTGTTGTTGCATTAACAGCTGAGTTTCGCGATTTATATTTTTAAAGGTGTTTATCGCTTCATTATAAAATTGTGCATCGTCGGCATCTGGCTTGCCAAACAACCATTTGAACGCTGTAGAGACTCCGTTGACTAAACCTTTGCGTTTCCGCGAATTTTTAAGATTTTCAAAGGAATGCTCTACTAGGTGCGTGATGGTTTCAAATCTGTTATTTAAAACTTTAATTTCGTGATCTAAACAGTAATGAACATAATAGCTAAATTGGGTTTGAGAGTTTATTTTTTTGTAAATAATTTTTGTTTTTATATTTAAATTTTCAATAATTTTTAATTTTTCAAAACAATGGGAAAGGTTTCTGTAGGAAAGGAGGGTAAAATAATCGTCATAAAGTTTTACGTTTCGCATTGATTGGTACAGTATTCCGGCCTGGTCATTAAGAGATGTAATTTGGTAGGCTGGTTCGTGGATCGTTGCTTGTGCATGGATTGTTTTCAGAATTGTCATCAAGATAACAACAGATGACAAGGAAACGATTTAATTTTTTTATTTTTATTTGCACGGAACTGTTAGAGTTAATTTTTATTATTTTATAGGGTCCTTTGTAATTTGGGGATAATTTTTTGTTTAGCCCTGGTTTTGACGCTTTATCTAAAACATAAACTTGATCGCCGATTAAATGGTATAATCGTTGATTTTTTTGTCATAGTATGTTTTTGATTTAATTTTTGGTTTGTGTATGTTTTCGCGTGCAATTTGGAATGATTTATTTAGTCTAAGTTGTAACAGTTTTAACTAGGTGTCATAGGTGTATGAAAATTCAGGATCTCGCGTAACTTTATGAGGTAATGTAACTTTTCGTCCAAAAACTAACTCGTAGGGAGTGAATTGAGTGGTCGTGTGAATATGCGTATTATAAGAGAACCTAGCTGTTTGTACGTACGAGCACCAGTTGTTTTGGTTTTCATTGACAAAATGTTTGAGGTAGTCTTTTAAAGTTGAGTGCGACCGTTCTAGAGCCCCGTCGCTTTGAGGTTGGTACAAAGATGTAGTTATATGTTTTATTTTAAAGAGGTTTTTGACTTCTTTTAATAGATTAGCGGTAAAGTCTGTCCCGTTATCAGTTACCATTATTTTAGGGAATCCAAAAATCAAAATAAATTCCAAAAATTTGTCTGCTATTGTTTTACTTTCGTGATTTGGTATTGGATATGCATAGGAAAATTTTGTAAGATCATCTTGTAAGGTTAAAATAAATCGATTTTAAAATTCTGTAATTGGAAGGGATTCAACTGCGTCTATGGAATAGATGGAAATGGAGCAAAATTCTATAGAAAAAACAGCATTCTCCGTGGACAACGGTCATTATGAGTATCTGCGCATGCCCTTCGGCCTCAAAAACGCCCCCGCGACTTTTTAACGTGCTATGGACGAAGTCCTTAAGGAAGTACAAAACAAAATATGTATGGTGTATATGGATGACATAATTATATTCAGTACAGGACTCCAAAAACAAATTCAAAATTTAAAATTGGTATTTTCAATATTACGTGAAGCGCGATTAAAAATTCAGTTCCTCCGTAAGGAAGTTAAATTTCTAGGACATGTCGTAACGCGTGGCTGTATAAAACCAAATCCCCGAAAAATCAAAAGCATATCAAAATTTAACATACCAAAAACGCAAACGCAAATTAAACAATTTTAGGGCTTTTATAGAAAATTTATAAAAATCTTCGCGAAAATAACTAAACCTTTGACCTCGTGCCTTAAAAAGAACGCTAAAATTGAACATACGCGAGAATTCCTAGACGCCTTTAACACCTGCAGAACCATTCTTACTAGCGAACCCGTTTTAGCCTACCCCGATTTTTCGAAGCCATTCCTTTTAACAACCGACGCTTCCAAATTTGCGATAGGAGCAGTCCTTAGTCAAAACGATCACCCTATATGTTACGCGTCACGCACTCTCAATCCTGCGGAAATTAATTATTCCACGATTGAAAAAGAGTTATTGGCAATAGTTTGGGGATGCAAATACTTTCGCCCATATCTATATGGTCAACATTTTGTTATTAACACTGACCACCAGCCTTTAACCTGGTTAATGAACCTTAAAGAAACTAATTGACGCCTTATACGTTGGAAGTTAAAACTTGATGATTACTCCTATACTATAAAACACATAAAAGGAAAATCGAACGCTGTAGCCGACGCGCTTTCCCGAAATTCAATCGATATAAACGCACTCGAAACGGAATCGTTACAAAACAACCCAGGCGACACTAGTGACGTCATTCAAGAATTCTTAGCGCGTCCAGAAAATTTTATTGACCCTCTTGCAAAACAAAGTCAATCACAAAGTCAATTACAAAATCAATCACAAAATCAATCACAAAGTCAATCACCAAGAAACGAACGTGATAATGACAATTCGGACAACGAAACGGTACACACTTCCGCGGAAGATCCTATTTTATCAATCCCGATATCAGAAAAACCACTTAATCAATATAAAAATCAAATAATAATGACTATTGGCGATATCGACCGATTACAATATCGATTTGATAAAATATTTAATAGCACAATAATAATATAATAAAACAATAATAAAACTATTAAAAGAATTCATAGAACCAAAACAACGTTACACGATATTCTTTAGAACCCCTATTTTAGCACCCACGTTTACGACCATAGTACAGAATATCTTTAAAAATGGCTCCTGTAATCATATTCATTGTCCTATTTTGTTAGAAGATATCGAAAACCGCGAAAATCAAAAAGAAAAGCTCGCTCTCTACCATACCACTAAAACAGGTCATCGAGGCATTAACGAGATGAAAAACGCACTTTCCTCAAAATTTTACTGGCCTAAAATACAAGAGGACATAACCGAATTTATAAATAATTGCGAAACGTGTCATCATATCGACTCATCACGGCTTGCCGCTGAAAATAACAGCTGACTCTGGTACGGAATTTAAAAATAAAGACGTGCAAGATTTTCGTAAATTATATAAAATAGAATTACACATCACAACGGCGAAAAACTCAAACTCAAATTCACCTGTCGAACGTTTACATTCATCCATTATTGAATCTTATCGATGCTTAAGAGAGGAAAATAAAAATCTCTCTCCTGAACAACTCATGCAACGCGCATGCTTAGAGTATAATAACTCAATCCATTCATTCATAAATTTACACCCTTTGAAGTGGTAAGAGGTCACGTGAACAGCACGAACCCTTTTAATTTAACCGACGCCGCCATAGTATCCGACTACATACAAAAGCACAAAGAAACAACACAAAAACTATATGAACAAATAAAAGACAAAAATCAAACAACCAAAGAAAAACAAATCGGAAAAACTAACAAAAATCGGCAAGATCCACCTGATTTTTCAAACACCCCCGACGCCTACGTCTAGACAAAATCTAGGCCCAAGGATACTCCCAAATTTACCAAAGTTAAAGTAAAAAGCCAACACGGCATAAAAATATCAACAAACAAAGGCGCATATCATAAAGCCAGTTTACGCAAACCAACGAACCTCCTGGCGAGCACCCTTCTACTAGCACTCGTACTCCCGTTCGGGACAACGACAAGTAACAATGATATACAGATAACTACCCTCAAAAATTCTATTCTCCCCGTTCAACTAGGCAACTCGAAGTTGACATATACCAAACACAAATTTTTGCATTATATCGATTTAAAACCAATAATCAATCAATTTATAAAAATTTAAAATTATGTCTTAAGAATAAAAAATAACTTAACGCGAAACGCGACAAATCCCATATCTTTCCATGGACTTTTTGAGAACTTGCCTACAAGAACGGAATACCTATTAAAAACCACACAATAATAATAATAAGAAAAAAAAGAGGCCTAATCAACGCTATCGGTAAAGTCAATAAATGGCTATTCGGCACCCTTGATTCTGAAGACGGAGATCGATACGATAACGCAATTTTTGAATTACAACAAAATCAAAAAAGCATTGTCAAAGAGGCGAATCTGCAAATATCTCTTTCGAAATCTTTAATTAAAAATTATAATAATACGATAATAACTTTAGGAAATAATCAAAATAAGTTAGAAAAGGGCTTACAATTACTTCAGCTTAATATAGGGAAAGAGATACAAGATGTGAGCCATTACTTAACCTTTCAGAGCATATTGTCATAAATAAATTTAGACTGTCAAAATTTGATAACATTTCTCGATAATTTGGAAGACGCGATAATGTTTGCAAAATTAAATGCTTTGCATAACTCTATTATTTCAAGTAATGATCTCATACAAATGATCGATTATTTAAAGACTATCTATAAAGAAGAACAGATACCAAATTTTAACGATATCTTAACCTATTATCAATTTTTGGGAACGCAAGTCAAATTTTTGAATTCAAAATTAATTTTTGCTGTACATGTCCCTATTATCGAACCAGAAATTTTTACCTTTTATCATCTTATTCCTACTATCCAAAATAACCAAATATTTATCCCTCGCTACCCCTATTTGGCACGCAACCATAAAAAGAGCTACTTCCAAGAAGAAGAATGTCCATCCTTAGAAGAAACCTACTACTGTCAAGAGAGATGCACCGCAGAAGACAATTGCACGTTAAGACTCACCGAGGGTTTCCAACCACAAAACTGCCCTTCCATAAAAATGAATATTAGAGCAATCAGTCAAGAAGTTTTGCTAATTATGCCCGCTAAAACACTGATGCTGTACACGCAATGCAGAACCAATCAACACCTCCAGATCAATCAACCCGTACTGGTCCAGATATCCGAAAAATGTCAAGTCCAAATCAACGATTAGAAATTCAAAAACGAAAACCACCTAGATATTAATAATATCTATAAATTAAGTGATATGGCTAGGCAATTAAAGCCAATAATCACTATTGATGGCTTATCGATGCCTTTAAAATTAACGACATACATTATCTCATTAATAATAATTATCATGAAAAGTTCATTAAAAATACAACTTCAAGCAACTCCAAAACTTCAGAAAGTCAAAATAAGGTTTTGAATAGAAGCTCCACAGAAGAAATAGGAGTAGGACACTCCGTCGAAAATAACTCCATAATTTTTTCAAAATAACTCCGTCATTTTCGAACTTTAGGAGGGAGGAGTTATATGAGCAAAAATCTCACGAAGAAGACCATGTAAGCAGGTGCGGTTTCAAGAAGATGCAGAAACAGCAGATTCTCAGGGATCTTAATTTTAAGGCATTATTTTTATTTGTTTTGTTTGTATCTAAAATTCATTCCCATTTTTGATCTTGTACGAGCAGCAGCTCAGCTTTTCGAAAATAAAATTTTTTAAAAAAGCAATCCGGGACTTTCAAAATATAACTAGCATCATGTGTCTGAAGAAAATCGTTGCCAATCAACCCGTCAAACGGAATATTGGTATTTTCTCGAATTATATGGAATTTGGTTTTAAGTTGAAAATTATGAAACTGTGGTTCCAAGAAGACGCTTCCTATTATTTCCAGTGGACAATTTGGAATTATTCCGTTTAGTAAGATTTTTTCTTGGGGATTAAATTCCAAGTTCGTATTTTTAAGTTTGGTGGTTTTGATTAAGGAAACATTGCTACCTGTGCTGACTAGACATTTAAAATTGAAAATGTTTCCGTGTTTATCAAGGTGGGGAAAATGTATAAAGCAGATATGTTCATCGGAGTTTGAAATGTTATAGATTGATTGTTTTTGTATTATTGATTGATTTTGCAAGATTGATTGATTTTATATGATTGATTGGTCTGATATCGATTGCTTTTGATTTAATTGATTTTGGGAACTATTATTATTTTGGGAGTTTGTTTGATTATAGTATGCACTAGATTGAGTTTGATTTGTTCATTGATTAGATTGATTTTGAGGTTGGTATTGATTTTGATTAGGGTTAGTTTGGTGTCTTCTTTGATTATTAAACTCTCGTTTTCTGCATTCGGAAATTAAATGTCCTTTGTGCTTGCAGTAGTTGCAAAATTTATTTTAAAAAGATGAATCTGGTGTTGGATTTGGTTTATATGGTTGGTTACTAGGATAATTTGAAGTTTAGGTAGAAGGACGATTTTGATTTTGATCGGTATTATAACGCGATTGATTGAAATTAATTGAATTTTTGTTTTTAGAGTAACAATCTTTAGTAAAATGTGAATTTTTCTTACAACAATTACAGAATTTTTCATTTCTTTCATGCATATTATTATTTTATCTACGAGCTAAAAGGTGTTTTTCCTTTAAAATTGCTTCGGCAAGAGCGTCATTGATTGTTTTTGGTTTAGATCTACGTAAGCAGGAGGAAATTTCGTCATTTGAGTGTAAGATAAAACGTTGTAGAACAATTTCTTTAATCATAGTAATTCGGCCTCTAGCTTCACTTGGATTTTGAAAAGAGGTATTTAGAGCAAAAGTTTGTAACATTTCAATACGATTAAAATAACTTTGCAATGGCTCATTTCTGCCTTGCCTTAACGTATTTAGCTTTTCCAAAATTTGAGAAAGATCGCGTTTATCTCCAAAAAGTTCAATTAGACAGTCGCTTATTTCATCAAAACTGTAAAAAAATTTTAAATCTAGTTTGAGCACGAGCTAAACCTTTTAATTTTGACTTAATATATGAAATTAATAACGTTGTTCCGTCCCCTACATAAACTCCAAGCTTGGCCACAGTCTTGTAAAAAATCAAAAAGTTTATGACGATTGCCATGAAATTCCCCTAAAATTATAGCCCGTATATCAGACATAGCATGAATTGGTGCGTCTGGATCAATCGGATTTTGATTGGTATTAGCTTGATTTGTATTATTTTGAGTTTGTTGAACAGTTTCGTTAGTTGGATTTGGAACCATGATGCAAAATATAGGGAAAAAGTACTACAAAAAGACAAGTCTACTCACCCTGCTGGTTGCTGCAGGAACTGTCGATTGCTTCGTCTTCACAATATATCACAATTTGGTGGGTGATCGGTTGATTCGGATAACCAACTTTCTTGAAATTGCCGAAAAGCTTCACACACTGTCATCAAATCCTACCGTATGTACCAATTTTTGTTATAACGTTTAGTTGTAAAGATTTTTCGAAAGATTATTTTTTAGAAAATTGTAGTTTTATTATATAAGGTACATCTGGTTTACTTAGGTGCTAGAAATCAAGTGTATTAAAAATTAAACTTAAAAAGAACAACTGCCGAAAAAAAATGCTTATTTAACATTATAAAATATTCACATGGGAAAACTTAAGAAATAAGAATCTTCTTGCGAGCTTCTTTACTTCTTAGAATTATTCGGTGTTAAATAGCTGCCGTGGAATATAACAACATATAGAAAAAGTCTCCTATTTAGATTGTGAGCTTTATAAAGCATTAAAATCGGTAAATAAATTAATTGATTTACTTCCTTACTATCTCCGTTAATCCATCAGTATAAATATATTAATTTATTTTTAATTTTTTAAAAACCTGCGGTAATACCTGAAGCAGAACCTATGGAAATTGTAAGTTTATAAAACAAAAATTTCTACACAAAACTAAACGTTTTTTTAAACCGGCCTATCTTTAAGCAAGCCTGATAACTAAAACACGTTAGTCCGATTTTATTCAATCCAAAGTAAGGATACTTTTTCAGAAATTAGAGTTTAGTCAGATCTGATGAAAAAAAAACACTCGGTTTTTATATGGTTTTGCAAATAATTTTGGTTAATTAACAGATTAAAAAGTTTTTGCTATAACTTAACTTGATTGAAAAGATTTACGTGAAAAAAATGTCAAAATAGCTGCAGCATATGTACCTACGATTATCATACTAAATTTGTAATAATTACTATTTTAGGGGCCTTCAACTTCTAATGTTCAAGGGACAGTAGAATCTAGTAATTCAAAGGAAGACGAAAGGGTATGTCATAAAATCCTACAGTATTTGCCGGATTGCTCAACTCATTATTTTACATTTATATATAGTTACCCGATGTATGGTGTTACTGCAGAATGCCCGATGATGGTACTAAAATGGTACTATGTGAATAATTGACCTTCCAAAGTTGTCCAGAAGAAAATGGTTTTGAAAAGATTGGTAACAGGGTTTTGCACACAAACAATTCAGTGAAGATAAAGTAATTTTTGTTTTCTTTGCAGTTTGTATAAAAACAATGGGAAACAACAAGTCGTTTTAAGTTCAATAAAAATATTTTCTGTTGAGGCTACAAAATTACATACAAAACTATATATAAAGTATCAGTAAATTAAACCATAATATTACAAATATAATTTTTTGTTTTAGGTGCCGATATGTAATTATGTATGTAAGTTTAGGTTTAAATAAATATTATTTTTTGTAAGATATATTATTAGGTATATTAATTGTATTTATATTTAAACTTTTAATATAATTTTGAATTTTAAAATATTGCTACTGGTTTAATACATAATAAGTAGCATTTAATGTTCAAACTTCTACTAATGTATTATAATTAGATTTTAGGTTTGGTCATAATACTAGGGTTTGTTGCCTTTTTATTAATTAGTTATGGTAGGTAGGCAAGCTTTTTTTTGTGGAGCCACAGACAAACACTCTTTTTTTCCTCCTCTTATCTTTTCCATAACGCAGTTGTGATATTTGTCTATTGATATTAATTCAGATAATGCCGACTACCTAAAATTGAGTATAATTGAAAAAAAAGTCAAAAGCTCAAATTTTGTTGATAATTATTTGAAATAATTTATTACCTTAATAAATCAATTGGCTTGTTTGAGATGTCCAGAAAATGCCAAAAATAGTATCAAAATGCAATAAAACCTTCAAAATGAACAAGGTATTATTTAGTTTATGGCATTCGGGTTTTGGCAAAGGGTACTTTTTGCAGGTGTCACATTCTACAGGGTTCCTAAGCAAATCCTTAGGGGGCCAAGCAGCCGTGTATAAAACAGAAAAGGATGGGCATGGGGCAATGTTGTCACTACATCTTACACGTAGTAAATCCATTCCAGGTTGTTGTTTTCTAATGTTTTTTTCATTTTCATACCTTTAGGACTGGAATAAAAATTGTTTTTGCTCGACTTTAATACCAAACTGATGAAAGATATCGTAAAAAAAAATATTTTTTGGCTTTTCATTTTGTAACCATTGTCCTTACGTACTGTTTACAGGCTGGGGACTGAGATACATGCAAATGCCTAACCTAAAGCGTTAATACACGACCGGAGAAATCGACTGAGATATTTCCGTGGAAACTTTATCAAGCAAATAGGACAGGTTGACGCCTTCGAACGTCCAACCCGGGTTTTGCACTTTGATTCGAAATCAAAAAGGAGGAACAGTCAGATGTGGGGCCGTGCACAAATTAGGTAACGGTGATTTTAGCAATTTTTGACCCCCTCCCTGTGTAATGTTTTGTAACGGTTTGGCACGCCACTCCCCTAATATTACGTAACGATTTCAAGACCACTACCCCCCCCCCAAAAAAAAACTTTTCACTTATTTTCATTCCAAATTTTCTTAGTTTCACACAAATGCAAACGCTGTCGAAAACCCCCCTCCCCCCTACGTAACGTTTTGTAACCCCCCTCCCCCATGACCATTAAGTAATTTGTGCACGGCCCCTGTAGTCCCAGTGGAGGAGGGCGAGAAAATTGATATTTTTTTCTTAAAAATTATACTCTTTAGACCTATTTCTTTGCGTTCCCGAAATTACGTAATTTTTGAAAAAAAATTGTAAGCGGCGCCATTTTCATTTCGTGCTTTGTTTTTGTAACATTTTTGCGTTCGGCTAATTTAATTGAAAAATTTTTGCCTGCGGCGCCCTTTATCTTCTCACTCGAAACCAAGGTTCCCCGTTTTAAGAAAACTGATCCCGTCTCTGTTTCTAAATTTTTTCGAATAAAAGTAGAGTGGGGGAAATAATTTTTTCTATGGTATGATGAAAATTTCGAGAAAGTTGAAGAAAAAAATAAAAAAAGTGGCAGAGCTCAAGTTTTTCGTAAAAAAAACGTTTTTTTGTAAAGAAATAGAGCCAAATAAATCTTTTCACCCCTTTTTGGGTGTTGCAAATATTGGCAGCCCCTTATTTTTTGCTTTTATCCTTCTGCTAGTTTTGAAGAATTGGTTCGCTACATGTTCCGAGATCATGTCATAAAACACCTCGAAAATATCAAATGTAGTGTAGGGCCAGCATTATTTAAAATCAATAATATCGCAAGCAAAAAGCTCTGCAGGAAAAACAGCGCCGTTTATTGATTTCTTTGGCTTCTTTGGCTGCTAGTGCTAGTTGCATGGTTTGGCTGTTTCCGGATAGATGTCACTAGTAGAACAGAATGGAAAGAAATTTAATTAAAAGCGAAGATATTTCTTTCTAATGTTAACAACCTCACGAGTTTATCGCTCAGTATCGTAAATAATGGACCCTGCCGCCTCCTTTAAGCCTATGGTTTGGACCTGAAAACATCTAATTTTTAATCTCATGGTGTGGCCGCCATCTAGCGGAATTTGCAGACATATTGTCAACGGTTATTATTGCAACTATGATTTATGCTCACAATGAAAGAGTGGCGACAATTTTTTCTCATGAAAGCAGTCCGGAGATAATAACAAACTGGCACCATTGCTCGATATACCTGTTTCTTTTGTGCGCGGAGAACTTTCTATGCCATTTCTGTTTGATTTATTGAAATCCTATCCCTAAGGAAAATCTTAGGAACCCTGTGTAAAGGGCTCCCTCGTCAAATCAAGAGAGAACAGTTTTTTCTTAACGCTCATTAAAAGTATATCAATGTCTAAGTACAAAAAAATTAAAAATAAATAATACTCAGTCAGTTAGTGTCCTTTTGCTAAAGAAAAAGTTAATTCAGTGAAGTGAATTGAAAGGTAACTCTATTCAAGTAATAAAGATGTGGCTATTTTGTAAATCCATTTTAATTTATTGGGGTTAATAGTGGCAAGAAACTTTTCCAAAAGAACTAAAATGATTACATTTCATCGCAAATATCGAAATATTTAATCCTAAGAGTGCCATAATTTATAGAAAAGGCGGTCAATCTATACTTTGCGGTTGTTTTTCTTCCTCAAACATGTTTAAAATAATTTAGTAGATTACTGTATTGGTAGTTTGGTCAAGGCTGTCAAAAAGGGATTTTAAAGTATATTTAAAATGGATAATTTACGACTCTCTTTGAACTCCTCTTAACGCAGTATAGAATTCATGTAATATTAGATTCTTATTAGGGAGGTTGTTAAAACAGCTGATCAACAGTAATTATTGAGGATTTCAAGGACGAAGTGAAAATCCGTAATTTTTAGATAAAATATTCATCAATTTTAAGAAATCAGGTACAATTTCGATATTATGGAGTTTTAAAACAATATAACTTTTGTCGAGTGGGTAATCACTAGACCAAAAAATCGAGTAAAAGTTTACTATAAAACTTCCCTCGCTCAGAAGAACATATACAGACCGCTTCAAGCTACTGCGAACATAGGGCGGAAGAAGTCTAATTTGCCAGTGTACGTACATGCAGAGACACCGCACGCCTATCAGTGAAGCAACCAAGATCCGATCGCCATTCGCTGCCGTTCGCCGCCTTTCGCCTTGTATTTAGTACGCCTCTAACCACGGTGCTGTGTGGAGCGTAGTGAATGAAACCGGAATTTGGTCAATAAATACGCAAATTTTTATAACGTAATTTTCTTATTTTTTGTCACTGATAAATAAGAGCGTTTTATTGTCAACTGCTCAGATTTATCAGTGACGACGTGTTACAATGAAAATAATAGGGAGAAACAAAATAAAAGCAAGTTCTCAAAATAAAATAATACATTCTAAAAACCAAAAAGATTCTCCCAGTCAAAAAAAAAATTAAAGCAAATGTTCGAAAAGTCCTCCTTGCTCGGCTAGACAATATCCGAGCCTACTATAAAAACCCCTTCTAACGTTTCCAAGCATGTTAGGGGTGATAATTTGAAAAGCTTCTTCAAAAACAGATAGAAGTCATTAGGAGCAAGATCGGGAGATCGAGCTGGCCATAAAATAGTTCCCCGTGTACTTATAACCCGATTAGGAAATACATTATCAAGATATTCCCTAACAAGGCCAACATTGTGAGCGGAACAACCATCTTGTTGAAACCATGTTTCACCAAATCTTACACCTAACAACTGCCTAGCAGTTGGAATAATGTGCTGCTGCAGTAGATCCAAGTATCTAGGACCATTCAAATTGCAATTGCCGTTAATAAAAAATGGCCCAATTACGTGTTCCCCTACAATACCCCCCCCAAACATTTAGTTTTTGGGGATACTGTGTGCTTACGTCAAAATACAAATGCAAATTTTCCCTCGACCAATATCGAACGTGTGTTGGGTTATGACGATTTGCCCATTTGACCCTCTGCACTTTTTCGGCAACTTCGTAGACATCCATTTTTAGTTTTAAAAATGTATTATTTCAATTAAGAACTTACCCATCTGTTTTTCGAGCAAGGCAGAAATAAAACAAAATAATAAAAACAAAATGAATTTCCAAAAGATAACACTGCAGCGTGCTTCGAATCCACCTCGGTCGTACGGCACGGAGAGTAAATTGGACTTGATTCCCCCTATGTTCGTAGTAGCTTGAAGCGGTCTGTATAAAAACCGCTACTCATATATACATGGGTTTGATTGGGTTGGTCAGACTTTTCCAGGCTACATCCAGACTTTTCTTGGGTGTATCTACACTGTTCAGGGGTGTATTCAGACTTTTCCATGGTGTACTCAGACATTTTCACAATGTATCCAGGTTTTTCCAGAGTGTATCCAGACTTTTCAAGGGTCCTTCCAGAATTAATTAAAAGTTGTAAAGTTAAATAACTCCTGCTTCCTCCTTTGCACATTTTTCCCGGGCAGATCAATAAAAAAATGTTTTTTTTTTAAATTAGTCCATGATAATTTTGCAAGCAAATACCTTGAAAACGACTCAATCGATTTTAGGAAAAACAAAATATTTGTGAAGAGAATTAAAATATCAAAACAGGGTTCCACTCGACCTACTTTCCCTAATTAGATTTTGGAGGTGACACGCACCTCTCGGAGGGGGTGCGTTCTAGAAAAGTTAATTTTGGAAAAAAGCATTTTAGCAAAAAACGAAATCGACGTGTTTGAGGAAAAAAATGGACATTTTACAAAAAAGTGTAAAAAAATGTTTTTAATCCAGACCATGGTAATTTTGAAAGCAAATATTTTAAGAACGAATCTATCGATTTGAGAAAAAATATAAGGTTTCTAAAGAGAATTAAAATACGTTCAAAACAAGGTGCCACTCTATTTAAATTCTGGGGATGAGACACAACCCTCGCAACAATATTCACTTTGAGAATTTTCATCAAAAAATACTTTTTTTAATAAAGTTAAAATAGAAATATCTATAGGTTTTTCCAATTAAAATTTTAAAAACAATATTTCAATTTAAAAAATTAAAATTTGTAAAAATAATATGTCTCCTATAAATATAATAAATATCTACAAATACTTTCTACACATTGAATGATTTCTAAAAAGTGTTGACTTTTAACCAAAACGAGATATCGAATATTTAATTTTTAGATTTTTTCTCTGTTTGTTCCAGCATCACGCAAAAACTTCTGAACCGATTTTGATTGGAGTTTCACTACTGTATTCCTAAGATTTCTGGGTATGTATTGAATTTATAGCATCAAAATTGCTTCACAGAGACAAAAGTTGATCAATCGAAACAAAAAAATGTACTTACCATTTTATATTGCCTTGTGGATTGGCAATTCTTCCCGACCTAATACCATTTCCGTGATTTTTTTCTTTGGCCTTATTAAATAAAAATTCTTTCGGACCGAACGTCATTTGCAATATTCGTTTGGAACGGCGATTATTCATAGTTAAACAATTAACAAGCACTACCTTACAACTGAAAATACGCGCGGACTAATTTTATTGGCTACTATCTGGCCGCCCGCGACTTCGTTCGCGTGTTTAAAATTGTAGATTCCTCCTCCTTCTCCATGTTACCCCACTTTCATGCCCTCAAACCTTTAGTTCCTTAAACCCTTCCATCTACTCCAGTATCCGCTTGCCTGAAGTTTTTTCCCGTTTTTTGCTTAAAGGGTCCTAACTTTTGGTCTCGTGAACCGATTTCGATGAAATAAAGCCAATGTACTCCTTAGAAATCCAAATAATGCAACCAAATTCTTCCAGCAGTTTTTTTGCAAAAAAAACTTTCTTTGATTCCGGTTTTATAGCAACTTATTTTTTAACAGTTCATTGTTTTTATCGAACATGGTGGTGCAGGGATGGAGATAGGTACCAATAAATTGCAAAAATAATTAAGAAGCACTTTTCTCGATTCCGGACTTTACTTCTTTTAGTTTAATACCATACAACCCATATTTTAGTTGGTCAATATTTTTATTAAATATGGGGTTAGGAGAGGGAGACGGGTAATATAAGATTACCAAAGTTATCAGAAAAACACCTTTCTCGATTTCGGACTTTAGTTCCTTCAGCTTGATATCCAACAATCCATAGTCTTGGTCCGATACACTAGATATAACTAGTGCTGTCTCTTTTCCGCAAACTGTTAGAAACCTCATTCATCGGTGTATTAAGATCCAAACTCATTAGGTTGTGGAGTCGTATTAAGGAGTTTTCTACCGTTAACATTAAATATCAAATACCGGGGTTTACCGTAAACGTTATTAGACATGCAAGTTAGCGATTATTTCTAATATTTTCCGTCCTTTTCTATTGTATACCGTTGAATGCTAAATAAAGAGAACTGTTGATTTAAAAGGAGTTATAATAAATCTGTCATGTTGGAAAATTGGTTGTTTTACTCGTGTTACTTAGGTTAAGAATCGAGACAACTAGACCCCTGGTTTAACCGTCTCCACTGTTTAAAAGCTACCCGACGCTGTGGGCCCTCTACCACATAAATCCAGAGGGTGGCGCCCGAGATGCTTGTTGGATTATCTCTCAGAGGAGTAGTTAATCCAACAGAAACCGTTGCCTACCGTTTGAAAACGTAAACAACATCACACATGATTGCCAATTTTGTTGAATGGTCAGTGATTGCCGGGGACTGGCGAGGGATTTTCAAAGACTCCCAGGGTCTCTTAGGGTCTGCAAGTCAGGGTTTGGCGGGGTTTGATGAAGTTTAGGCAGTCGCAGGGACTGCGAACGGGTAAGATTTGTGATATGATTGCCAACAGTGGTTACTCCCTCGACCTCGAAAACCGCTTTGATAAAAATTATTAAAAATGGTGTCATACCATTATTTCAGTTTTTTTGGGAACTTTTAATTAAAATCTTTTTTATGAACTGTTACATATATTTTTTAAAAGTGCATATTTCAGAAAAAGAATACACCGAGGAATACACCAAACTAAATACCCAAATTTTTTTAAAAAAATATATGTTTCTAATTAAAAATTAAATTAAAAAATTATTTGAGAAGGCAAGTTTGGAAAAAAGTTTAAATCGAAAATATTATTTTAAGTTTATATTTCTTGTCGAATTTGCTTTTAAAAATGTCCCATTTTGGTTTTATTACTTTTCAAGATAACAGACATTTCCACAATTTTTATTAAATACAGCTAATTAACTTTGTTGATATCTAGTAGGTATTGTATATATGAAAGGTATTTTTTAAGGAAAATTTTATGTGGAAATCAAAAATTATTTATTTAAATGTATATCTACTTATAGATATGAATAATTCGAAAATACATATCTAGATTAAATTTTATGTATAATTGTCTTCCATTTGTACTTTTTGTATAATATAGGTTAAATTTATCTTGTTAAACATTGCATATCATGTATTATGTTTGTCTTCTTCCAAGTTAATACCATGGTTTCAGTTCACCACGTGTTTAAGGTGCAACGTCAAGAAAAGACCCTACAACCTACAACAGTTTGTGACGGTAAAATATTGGCCCAATGTAAATTTTCAGTTATTCGTTCAATGGACCAATGAAGGTAGCAGATGTCTAGCCAGTAACTTTTTGTGAACCAATAATGAATCATTAACAAAAAAATATTGGCAAATTAGAGGATTTTTGTCATCTAACCAGCAACATTTCGTTAGTCACTGGGGTATTAGTACAATGAAGGTAGCAGATGTCTAGCCGGTAACTTTTTGTCTAATATGGGAATACTGCCCCGTTAGTCACTTAACCGATATACTACGTCATTGGTCCAATGTACTTACATTTTATAAAGTTGTTTTTTTTTATTAAATGAAGCACTGAGAGCAAGGAAAATCTAAATTTTGAAGGCTTAAATAAGATGGCACAAGTTTTAACTTTTTTGTTTACTTAACAAAACTTGATATAAAGAACTACATAAAACTAAAATAAAATACAAAGTGTATTTTATTTAAAACAGTAATAATAATAAATATTGTTGCAAAAAGAGTTTTACCTTACAGCAGTTGGCATAACTAGAAAAAATATAAATAATTAATGTTCTAATGAGGTCAACATCAAAATGTTTGAGAAAAGCCCTATATATAAAGATTTATTAGGAATTTAAAAAAATCCTGTCCTTAAAGAATTTTTGAAATTGAAATATTTTTATTATTGAAATTTTACAATAATTTTACACATTTAGTTAGTCAGTAAGATAGCACCATTTTAAATAAAAATTTGTGACATGGTGCCCTAAATTTTTACATAGGTAACTAATACGGTAACATTTCATTTATTATGTTTATACGCGCTTTCTTAAATTGCTTTAAAATAAAATCGATTTAATGGTGTTTATACGACAAAATTTTCAAACCGTCATTACATAAAAGCTCTTTAAAAAGCCCGTATAAATAAAGTAACTGTTAGTCTATAGAGGTCTTAAGTATCGCACAAGTGACTATATAGCTATAAAAATAAATTTGATATAAAACTATCTATACTCTAATAATTGAAAATTGAAGAAACATAAGGTTGAAAATAAAACAATAATTGAGTAAAATTGAATAATAAGATTGACAAGAAACAATAATAGATTAAAATTGAACAATGATAGAAATTATTAAATATAAGTTTATATATTTTTATAATAAATAAATTGACATGTAACTCTGTAGCTATGATAATAAACAATAGAGTAACAATAAAGCATCTCATAATTATAATTGACTAAAATTAAAGAATCATATAATTGTTTTTAAATTTAAGCTTTAAAATCTATACAAAACAATACCATTATCATTGGTTAGGTAAATAAAAAAAAATAGTTTTACAATAAAAAAATTATTACAAATTTTGCAAGAATTTAGAAGGAATATACAGTAGCTTATATTACTTCTAGACCACTCATGAGGAGGGGACCTTGACCTTGACCTTGTGACTAAAACATTGTATGCATTTAACCTTGACCTTGAGGGAACAAACATCATCTTGACATTCAAGTTTTCTAAGAGTTTAGTCTTGACCTTGGGAGAATATACTGCTAATTGTTGTCTGACCTTGGTTGCGTTACCCCCTCCACCACTGATATTAAAAAAAGTTTCCTTTAAATATCTGAGAAAAACCTGGGGTACACATATTAGGTTTTAGAGATTTGTGTCCGGTATATATACGTAATGTGTGTTAATAAGTACGTAGTGACCATAAAATGAGTTATTAAATTTGTTGAAGAATCTCAAAAAGAAGAGTATGAAGTAAAGAAAGATGATATTTTCAATGATCAGATAGTATCGATGAGTGGTGAAGAAATTATCTTTTTGGCAAATGACTGTCCAAACCCGACAGTGCGTCGAATTCAAATTTTGGAAACTATTGATGGAAATCGAGGAGCACTGGTAAAACTTCCTTTTTTCTGAGGAGCCCGAGAAGTAAAGTGTAAAGTGGACAAAAAGAAAACGCTCAAATAGGAAAAATTACCATTGGCACTGAGGATGTTTCCAATACCAGTTACCTAAAAAGTGAAATGTACGTTACACAAAGCTATTATGTGGTGACGTCGAAAAGAGGCGGCAAATATAAATTATGCTACCAATGCCTCGATAGATTTGCAAAAAGAAGTGTTGGTAGTACAGTGCAATGTGTGTCGACACACTACAAGGGTACAATATTATGCTGCTACATAAAGTTTGAAAATGCGTGTGTTGTATGTAAACAACCCATTTTTTAGTTTAACAGACCCGAGATCTGTTTAGTGTACAACGTGGGGGTCAGCACAACAATTTTAAATCACACGATATGATGGACAAAAAAAAAAAATTAAAGTGTTAAGTTATTCTATGTACAATTATTAACTAGTAAATAACTAATTTTTAAAGCGATGTATTTTATGTGATAGTTTTATCATTTCGTAACCTTGGAATTATGTAAAATGCAAAATGACTGAATAGTTTAACCTTGAATCACAGTTTGTGGTAGGGTTATCCCAATGTTATACACTTCTTAAGTGGGGGTATGTTGAAGAACTGCATATAAATGAAACTCGAGAAAGCAAAACTCATCAGTTTCAGATCTGATTTTCAAGTTGTACTTGAAGTAGAAATTCGTTTAAGTGTAATTAGTAAAGTAAAATCATTTAAAGATACTATGGACATTACAAAAAGTGTCTTAGATCAAATCAGTTTTGAGATTAATAAAAAAAAACAATTCTTTTGAATTAAAAACGTTTGATTCTCTTAAAGTCTCTGATTCTCTTAAAGTTAATAATACTGTTCTTCATACCCGTTCTGGAAAATCAATTTTAGTAACTTTATCTGATCAAACTGATACATTTAAAACATTTTTACCAAAACGAGTTCTGGAAACGATTAAAAATGATTTTGTGGACGCTGTTGATGAACAAAGTGATAAATATACTATAACATATTTGGAACAAAGTGTACCTAGTTATGCTGGTGGAAAAAGCAAGGCTCTATTTGAATTTGGTATGCTTTAAAATATTACGTTTAAGTTACTCCAAAAAAAACTTATTATTTAAAAAAAGAATGACAAGTAAAAGAGAAAAACACATCTCAGGCTTGCGTTTGAAACTGCTAGAAGAAGCTGAATGGATAGCAAAATCACATCAAATGGATCAAAAAACTTATGGGAAAGTACACAATTATTTGAATGGTTCTACAGTTTGCGCCTAGTTTATTTATGGGAATTTAAATTTAAATAAACTTTGTGAAGAATTTATTGATTTAGAGCTAGAAGAATATCTCAAAGTTATACCAAATATTCAAAATAAATTGAGAAATTACGATTTTGCTGAAGATTCTGACACTGATCTAAACGATGTCAGTAGTGACTAAAATTTTTAAATTTAAACCATTTTTGCAAAAATAAAAAAAAATCACTTGGTTAGAATTCAAAGAATATTCAAAATTCTTTGAGCTTAATGGGGGTGTTAATCATATTCAAGAATTACTTTATGATTTACGTTTTGAAGCTGAGCATGAAAAAGTGTATGGTAGTGGTCCATGTTGGGCTAGAAGAATTGAACGAGAGCTTCAAGAATTGTGTAAAAAATACTCTTTAGCAATTAAGCTGTGCAAAAACTATTTTCTAAATAAAAATATCGAAGTGTTGGTGGAAGGTTTAAATAAGCTTAAATTTTTTACAGAATTGTATTCTATTAAAAAATATCTTCCTAAAACCATAGTAGAAAAATATCCGGAATTAAATTGTATGGATTAATGTTATTGTTAGTAGTCACATTCCTAAGCTTATATATTATTAAATAATTAAAATTAGAATAATATTTTGTTTTGGGATTCAGTGTGTGTTTTTAAGTGAAATAAATTATAATGTATATGTATATCTTTCAATTTTCATAATTTTCCCAAATATTCATACCCAGAGTTTTTTGAGAGGCATTAGCTTATCTCAGAGCTTCAAATGAAAATGATTTGACTAGAATAGAGAGAACTACTTGAACTAGGCTAAGTTAAGTTGTAGAAAACTATTGTAAATTATTGATTATTAATAATTTTTATAATAAATACATATATGATAACCACACAATGCGTTTTTTTTTAATTAATATTTAAGAAATAGAGATACTGGAAGTTCAATAACATTGAAAATATATGTTCGGATAAAATTGGCTTTTTCCAGCTTCTTAACATACATAAATTCTGACAGGCTTGAGATTTGCTGAATAATGTCCTTAAAGTTTTCAATGTTGCTAAATCCAGAAGACCAATTGCTACAATGGTGTTTATTCATAATCCAAATGGCTTGTTTCTTATATTTTAAATCCAATTTGCTAATGTTAAATGGAGGTTTAAAAACATAATGAGCTATTCTTAAACCATCATAAGCAGCTAATTCTTTGGGTATAAACTTGTTATTGGATGTCTTGAATCCTTGTATGTCAACAATCATATTTACTTTAGAGTAGACCTTTAAAAACTGAGATATAACTTTTTAAAATCAACAAAATTTATACTATATCCGTAGCATTAATCCATGAATTGTGCTTTTCTGGGAAACCCAACCATTTAACGTAATATTGATCTATATTTTTTACTCTTCGCTTTCGAAGTACTTTTTCTACTAAATATACATCCGGATTTTTTTGTCTTTTGTAGTTCTAATTCGTAGAATGATCCACGTATTGGTTCTCCATCAAGACTTTTTAAATTATATGAGGCTGGATTTGTAAATTTGACTTTATCAATTATAAACAGCTCTGTAGACCACGATGGAGTATAGCCTTTTTCGAATATGGATTTATATTTACTTATACGAACTTGCAATTTTTATATTTTGTTATGCTACAATTTGGGTGTTTGGCTTGACATCGATTGGTCTCATTTTAATGGTGGTGTGTACCGTTCTATCGTATTTATTAACTATTTGTTGTAAAATATAAATCCATTTGTAGCTACTCCTAGCGGAAAAATTCTTAAATAATTTGTTTTTTATTGTTTTAATCACCCTTTCCACTATAGCTGCTTTTTTAGTACTATAAGTGCAGTAATTATTAATTGTTTTTTTCTTCATACGTGTTCCTTGATCAGATTGGAGATTCCTAGGGTAATATTTAGCTTCTTTAAATATATCCTTCATTGCGTCATATACTTCAGGTCCTGTTTTGGTCCGTAAGGGTCTCATCCAAACGAATTTAGAAAAGCAATTTATGCAGACCAAAATATATCGATATCCGTTATTTTCTTTTAAATATTGTTGCATATCAGCCAAGTCAATTTGCCACAAAATCATGAAATCCCATAACTATAGTTTTTCTTCTGGGAAAATTTTTCCTGGCTGTTCTGAGTAACTCATTGACCACACTTACTTTCCTCTGACTAACCATTTTATCCTCTTTGTAATTTTTTTTACATAGTTGAACCTGGATGATGTAATAAAACAATTTTCTCAATTTTTTCAATTCTTGTACGTAAATGTTGAAATTTGTACCATACCTCCGATTCTAAACTTTCAACTGTTGGTGTTTTGTGCTTTATAAAGTCTTCTAAATTGCACTGAACAAGACTAACAGCTACTGTTATAGGTGCTTTTGAGTCTTCTACAATCTTTCCTAGACGGTTTTCCAAAGACTTGTAATTAACTACATCGTTTTCATTTATCGCAATCGCCAACATTGCATAACCGCTTATTATCAATGTCAAACTGTTGGTCTAAAGTCAACTTAAAACCGTTTTTATTCGACCCTTTTATAATCTTCACTTTAGAACTATGGCCCAAGTGTCCCAACTAATCTATAGTGTTCACACCAACCATTTCATTTAACAACTAACACTAAATTAAAAATATTCATGGTTTTAAATGTTTTTTTTGCAATTAATATATAACACCTTTTTTGAGCTCTTCAATAATGGACGGTATTTCACTATCGTGCCCTGTATTTCCAGTCATTTTAGAACTTCACAATAGTCGCAGGCGTGCAACCAATTCCTGCGCTGTATTCCAGTACATATACTCAACTTTTTTATTGCTAAGTAATTTATTTTTTAAATTTATGTTTTGTCGCTTTTTAAAACCAGATCCTGTTTTTGAAAAAAGAAGTGGTTTAATAAAATTGCTAAATTTAGCAGAGCGACTTTTATTAATTCCATTTATTTTATCGTATCAATTAAAGTAGGCGTTAGAAACTTCAAGAGTTTCTTTGTAATCGCTGAGAACATTCTGATCAATTTCGGTTATGTTGGATTCTTGCGGTTTCTTAAAAAACAGCAAGTCATATAATTGACGAGATACCATGTATTCTCCGAGTTTGTATTTTCCACGCCATAATGTTATCATTCCAGCAGGAAACCTTATTATTACGTCTCCTATATACATCTTATTATTAGCAGCATTATATCGTAGATATCGTAGTCCGTTGCACTTCCACTTGTTATAAACCCTGATCAGGCAACTGGTGCCCCCCATTTACCTTGCGGAAAGTATGGAAACCAAAAATTTCGTTTTGCCGAGTAACTGTAAGAGGGCGCTAGCGGAGACCGCAATTAATAGGTAGTGCTGGCAACGAGGATATAAGCTAAATAGAGAGGAAACGTAATGCTAATATCCGACCAGCAAGCCGACGGTATCCGAACAGCAAGTCAAGCCATGAAAGGGGAATTACCGCAAGTTTTTGATTCTTTGCTGAATACCGGTTTATCAGTGGCGTAAATGAATGAACTTGTTACTAAGGGAATGGGAGCTGGTAGAGAGATCATAATATAAATTCATAAATATGCTGAATGAAGCAAGACAGTTTTTATTTTTATTATTAAACGATTATATTTAACTTTACAGTCTGCCTATCAAATTTTGCGTTTCGTTTTTGACACACTTCCCGTAAACCGATTTTAATAAAATTTGGCACACTAATGTAGTTCGGATGATAATACAATATTATGAAAAAAAATTGGTGGGTAGGGGGTGATTAAGGTTTAAAAATAAGGGGCTAAAATTATTGACACTTTTCCCGTGAACCGATTTTAATGAAATTTGGCACAGCAAAGTAGATCCGATGACAATACAATATTATGAAAAAATGGGGGGGGGGTAGTGGGTGATTGGGGTGTAAAGGGGGTAAAGTAGTCTAAAGGGAGCAAATTCAGAACTTTGAAATGAAAACAGATACGAACATGTGGTTTTCAGATTTATTATTGAATCTGGTGACAATACAATTTTATAAAACAAAATCGGGGGTAGGGGGGGTGGTTAAGGGGTGTAAAAAGGATAAATTCAGAGCTTTGTAATGAAAACAAATACAAAGGTGCGGTTTTCAGATTTATGATTTGATCTGGTGACAATATAATTTTATGAAAAAAAAAACGGTGGTAGAGGGTGGGGAGGAGTGTAAAGGGGGTAAATTCAGAACTTTGTAATGAAAACAGATACAAACATGCGGTTTTCAGATTTACGATTTGATTAGTGACAATACAATTTTATGAAAAAAAAAATCGTGTGAGTGTGAGGGGTGTAAAGAAGGTAAATTCAGAACTTTTTTTTATACTGGGACTTTTATGCAGAGTTAATTGGGAAAGAACTTGTACAAAATTGACAGGAAAGAAACCTTGTAATAATAAGGCATTGCTAGAAATGGAAAGGTTGCGAAAAAATTATATAGGGTGTGCCAAAAAAAAACTGCACTTTTTAAAATGATTATAACTTAGCAGGAAATTGTCCGATTTTAAAAATACTAAATATAAATAAAACTTTTTAGAAATCTAAGTTTTCAAAATTCATAAGACGAATGTCAAACTTGACATTTCCTAAAAATACACGATGGCGGACCTATTTACAAAATAGGCATTTTTAACCCCCCTAGATATTTTTTTGTGTGCGACACTGTAATAAATCTGCCACATTCTTTTAAAGCGAAAGCGAAGAAGAATAGATATATCATTTTAAAAATTCGGACAAGAAATAAAGTAGTTTGCAATTTTTAAATAGACCGGAGTACCTGCAAAATCATGCTTATTAAGAAAAAATCTTTTTCAAAAATTGATCGATTTTGATAAGTTTAAACTTTTTAAAAGGCACAATTAAGCTTCAAAATTTATAGAACTAATGAAAAAACTGACATTTAGTAAAAATCCAAGATGGCGGACCTATTTAAAATTAGCCATATTTCACCCCCCTAGAAAAAACTTTCTGAGACACTTTATTCAATCTTATTTCTTGACCGAATTTTCAAAATGTTTCATCGATGTGCTTCGAAAGAATGTGGCTTCGTAACAGATGTTTCAGATTTATTACAGTGTCCCACACAAAAAAATATCTACGGGGGGTTAAAAATGCCTATTTTTCAAATTGGTTCGCCATCTTGGATTTTTAGGAAATGTCAAGTTTGAAATTGGTCCTATAAATTTTGAAGCTTTGACTTTGTAAAAAGCTTAATATTATTAAAATCGGACCGTTTTTTCTTGGCAAAACCTATACATTTTGCATTTTGTTTCTTTTTGATTAGGAATATGTGAAAAATAAAACAAATATTTTTTTTAATTTGAACGATTTTATTAAAAAATGGTGCATATACACTATTTCATAGGTATCTTTAATAATGTTTAACCATTGTATAATACTTCTTTATACAATGGTTTAACATAATATTTTGTTAAACTTCAAAATGATATCCTCTGCTACCATTCAGAATAATTTCCACACATAAAATAGCCATGCCGGTTCGCGTAATGTTTTCAATCTTCAAATCAATTTCAAATTTAAAATTTTACTAGCTGCATGATTACTAAATTGGCAGTACAAAAATCTCAAAAAATTACCATTATTTTGTTATTGAAAGTGGCCAACAAAAAATAAAGAGCATGTGAGCATGGCTGCCCAGAATATTGTCCATTTTTCAGTTTTTAACTAATTATGTTATTTCGCATTTTGAGTTGGGTTGCCTGGATAGAAACACAGCGTGTTAAAAAAGGATAAAATTTAAAAAATAATATAGTTTTTAAATCGTGTTTTTTAGAAGCTTGGTTTTAAAGAACAAGCGCGAAGCGCCTTGATTTATAGTGTAAACATGATGTGTTGCGAGAAGTGCTCTTCGTTCGAGATTTTTAAAAGTATTTTCTATTTTTCTTGGATTTCTTGATAAAGGAATTAAAAAAATAGTGTTAGCAACTGCGGATAAACTGATATGCTTTTTTTTACCGCGTTTTTAAATAACTGCTTGCTGCGCTCGTTATTTAAACCAACGCTTGTAAAAAAAGCACTATTTTATCCACTAGTTGTGAAAACTACTATTTTACAACAAGTGGCTAAAAGAGTGTTTTTTTACGTGCGTTGTTATTTAAAAACCCGAGTAAAAGAAAACAGAGTTTAGCCGCGAGTTGTAAATACTATTTTTTTAATACCTTTATCAAAAACTCCTAAAAAACAGGAAAAAAACTTGCAAAATAAAATTCAAACACAACATCCACTAAAAGCTCGCAACTTTTATATTAGCAATATCAATGGTGGCTACGTACATGACAAAACAATGGTTTCTATGGTAACCTTGCTAACCTTAAATTTTAATTTTTGACAGTTTGTAATTTTCTCCTATTTTCTGAATGTTCTTCTTGTGAATACTTTTGAATTAATTTCTAGGTAAAAATAATAAGAATTTCTTAGTATTAACATTTAAAGCTATGTCTCTCCAAATATCGGTAAAAAAAAAGACGTAAATTTTTTTTCGCACCCGTGATCAAAAAAAAAAGTAACCAAAAAAGCCCTGGTTGGGTAAATTGCGGAGAGTGGCTAAAATCGTGTTTTTAATGAAGGTATAAAAAAAATAATTTGAGCCCCTAAAAAAAAATGTTTTGCATCGGTATCCAATAAAGCCATGTTTTGGTTTTATGCGAACATTGACTAAAATCCTGTTTTCATGAAGGTATAAAAAAACGATTTTTAGCAGTTGTCAAAAAACAATAGTACATAAAGCATAAAACTTTTTTTTAGGTACGCAAAATAAAATAATTTAAATTTTAGCGGTCAAAGGCTTTTCTTCTTCTTTTTCACTAGAGAGAATGAGCTTCTGTGGCTTTTCACATCACAACACCCAAATGAAAGGCTTTTCTAATGACCTTTTTGGCTTTCTTAAAGAATCCGCGGGTCTTCATATAAAATTAAGCAAACAATTTATAAAAATGCAGAAACTTGTTATTTTTTTTAGCTCAAGCAGGAGAGATAAACCGAAATTTTCCATAGATTAAAAAAAAAACTAAAAAATATATTAAGTGTCTTCTTTGAAAAATAAGTTAAAACAAATTTTGAATAAAGTTAATAACAGATTTCAATCGACGTGATTTTGCATTTTTTGCATTGCTAATCAATATAAAATTTCGGGCAAAATGTTTTTCAGAAATGACAAAATTTTTTAGTTCTTGCTCGGTTTTACAAAGAATGTTTAAGCTTCCCGAATGTTTCTTTCATTTTTCCAATCTTACAATGTCGTTAATTGGAAAATAAAAAGAAGCAACATCTTCGTTTTTATTTTTATGGTTAGAGCAGTTCCAATACGAACAACACCTTGTTGACATTTTGTAATTTATTTCGATTACAATTCACGAGAAAATTCAATAAAAAATAGTAAGCAGCACGAAAGCACTGTATCGTAAACTAACGCACCTGTGAAAAACCGGCGGGGCACGAGGCTGTGTTCGGTGTGTTTTCTGCAGCGCGATGCGGGTAATCAAATGAAGTTCTATGAACCCACGCGAAACACGTCCAAAAGAAGGGTGTTCCTAATTTGCTGACCCGGTCGAATTCTGCTGACCGGGTACTTTCGGCCAAAAATTCTGCTGACCACGATATATACGTTGATCCTTAACTCAAACAGAACACCCTCGCACAAATTTTACCTCCCCACCCCCACCCCTTTAAAGGTATCCACAAAACTTATATAAAAGCTTGCTGACCGGGCATTTGTAGATCGAAATTTTGCTGACCACGATATACACGTTGATCCCAAACTCAAATAGAACACCTTCGCACAAATTTTATCCCCCCACCCCCTCACCTCCCACCGATCCTTATGACTTTTTTTTCTTTTTTTGAGTTTTGGTCTGCTCTATTGGTGGAGCCATGGTAATTTAAGACTTAAAATATTTTAACATAATTTTAATTATTAATTTAAGGCTTAAAATACTTTAGCATAATTTAAGGGGTAACGTTTTTATTTAAGCAATTTAACTATGTTTTTCACATTTTTATGCTATGGTTTTGCTCATATTTTAAAGCTTTCTTTCCAAACTTTCGATTTCTAGAATAAAACACTCAAATTTTTCAAGCTTTCACCGTTTTTTGAGCGTTCAAAAAAAGTACTGGCAAAAAATATCTTTCCTCTATTAAAATGAAAAATATTAACTGAGAGAGGGCAGAATTTTAGAGGTAGATGGAGAAAGAATTTAGTAAAGTGCAAAAATTGTTAAGGTTGATGAAGAGAGACAGCAGGCTATTAAAAAAGAGAAAGATGAAAATATTTTAAGGCAACCGTTTACTAAAAATTTTAGTTATGTCATCTGTCTGTCATCTTTAGTGGTATTGTGCCATCGATGTACGTCGATGTTTTGTGCATATGATTTTTATTTTGACATTTTTATCCAAAAAACAGCAAAAATTTTAATTTTTCAAAGCGTAAAGTGTGTAAAACATAAGGTGGTATTTATTGCTTTCAATGAAAATTCTTTGCAGCAAAGACCTTCAACTTATACCTTTATGCTTTGCAGTCTTTTAATTTAGAAAAAAACCTGTCCTCCTAAAGTGTATTTTAGCACATATAATTTAACAGATATTTAACAAAATTATAAGGTTCATTATGGTAGAGCCAAAAATTGCCCCAATGGCGCACTATAATGGTGCATTTTTTGTCAAATATATATTAGATTTTATGTGTGTGATAAACATTTCGATTGGAGTTTGTGAATATTAAAAGTTACTGATAATTTACAATAAGTTAGCAAAATGCGAAACTTTCTTTTTTTACTCTTAACTTTGTCTAATATCTTTATTATGCATTTAGCATAAATTCTCCTCCCTATGACAGTAGCTATTTGGATTGAAAGTTCCTTTTTTCCAATACAAGGGGGGGGATACAAGATTGTCGCATTTAAGCGTTGCAAAAATATTTTCGGAAAAAATAAATTATAGGTATTTATTGTATTTAAATTTTTTAATTATGCTTTTTTGTTTTAACTTAACAACAATTTGCTTTCAAATTTAAATATTTAGCGGCCGCATTACAAAATAGAAACGTCTACCATGATGGACCTTAAAATAATTTAGTTAAATACCTGTTCAATTATTTTTAGATGTGCTAAAATACACTTATAGTAGGACACGTTTTTTGGTAATTTTAAACACTATAAAGAACTTTGATTGAAAGAAATTAATACCACCTTATGACACAATAAACAATTACAATTTTTGTCGTTTTTATATATATATGCATGACACCACTTAAGATGACAGACAGATGACAAAACAGAAATTTTTAGTAAACAATTGCCTTAAATTATTTTCATCTTTCTCTAAAATACGTTTTAATAGCCTGCTGTCTCTCTTCAACAACCTTAAATATTTTTCATTTTAACAGAGGAAAATGGTTTTATTGCAGTACTTTTTTGAACGCTAAAAAAAACAGTGAAAACTTGAGAAAAGTGAGTGTTTTATTCTAAAAATCGAAAGTTTGGAAAGAAGGCTATACAATGGGAGCAAAATCATGGCATAAAAATTGCTTAAACAAAAACGTTACCCCTTTAATTATGCTAAAATATTTTAAGCCAAATTTATATATATATATTTTGTTTATAACTGAAATTTTCCACACACAGTCCAACCCAACCTAATCCAACCCAACCCAAAACAATCAGAAAAACACATTATAGCCCCCCCCCCGGGCACCCCTTTTTCTCTTAAAAAAAATCGGGCGCAGGCGGATTTGGGGTCCTAGGGACCCTAGTAGCTGCCTCCATAAAGAATTTTTCATAAAAAATCAAAAATGGCAGAAAACCGTATACTGCATAATTACCGAAAAAACATTTACCAACAGTTTTTTGTTAGTATAAAACAAAAACATGCAAAATAAGGAACACTTACTTGTAAGCGTTAATAAATCACAAGATTAAAACTGTTTTGGTTTAAAAAATCACACAATCAACACGATAATATTCCTTTTTTTTCTAACACTAAATCACACAAAAAAAGTACTGATAAAAACAAGAAGAATGTTCTCTATGTGGTCATAAAAAGTTAATTTCAATAGTCTGAGGCTCGGTGCTCACCAAATCTTAATAATGGCAGTGATATTTCTATTTTCTACGCTATCTAGCGCAGGAGGAATGTTAATGCTAAGTTATTAGCGCCACCTATACGAAGGCAAGTGAAACGTTATTACAGATTGCAAAGGAAAATTAATTATGTCTTCTATGCTTATAGATTTCGCTGCGGCGATATGCACTAGGTTGATGATAGTCGAGTTGTCCAAAAGCGACTATGCGCGCTCTGGGGAGTTATCCACGAACTTCCAATTTTTGCTAACATTTTAGCCCGTAAGGTTACCTATCTTCGGTATTTCCTCTATCTACGATTATATCGGATCCCATATACAGTATCATAGCTTGCTGGATTATGTTTTAATCCATTTATATAGATCCTCCAGATCTTCGCCTAAAAGATATATCACTATCATTCATGGATAAATGACTGTCAGTGAGCCCTGTTGTATTAAGAGAACTATCGGCCAACTTTAAAGTGTTTGAAGGCGTGCCTGTTAATAATGGATAAATGGGAAAACATTCAGAATTTTCTTTCCAAAACGATTTGTCGCTGTTCCCTCCTCTTTCTCCAAATCATTATTGCTTGTATTTGTTAATATTGAGACAGCTGCAGGTTTTTTATTTTTCTTGATGCTCTCAACATTTTTTGAAATCGAGACTAGGGGTTTGAAAATGGGTCCATAAAATTTATCCAACCCAATTTTGTCATGTAACTGCTCACTTTTGAAAGCTTTAAACTTTTCCCTTACAGCATCAGTCATTAAAACAAGTTCACGTTTTAAAGATATATCATTAATTGACATGATGATGTGTGCTTCTATGCATTCAAAATGCAACTAATAAGGAATATGAATATGCTATAAATATATGTAGTTGTCAAAACCTTTTCTATATTTTCCACTGTTTAAATTAGCGTCTTTATCGATCACCAAAAAATCATGTTTATCATCAAAATCGTGTTTTCAAATGTGTAATATCGTAACCTCTTTATCGGAGTCAAACTCTTCTTTAGATATTCATATTTTATTTTTTTATTTTAGAACATTATTTTAGAACATTAGTTTTTCCACAGTTTGATGATCCTAGACGTCGAATAGAATTCGGTAGTAGTTTTCCATGGCGAGACTTAATGCTACCATGGCCAATTTTTTCATCAAAACTAATAACTGAAATTTTATCTTGTTGTTGCACGAGACGCATGAAGATAGAGACTAAAATTTGTATTTAAGCTAAAGTACATATATATTAGCTTTCATTCAAATGTTGTTACTCGATCACAAAAGACAAAACAACAACAACAAAAAGAAAGGTTATGGTATTTTTAATTCACTGATAAATAACTTACCAGTTGAACTAAACATTCCCTCGTACCAATTCTGCGGGCCAGGTACTCATCTTACTAAGAGATTACCTAGAGGTGATCCTGGAATTAATCAATTAGATGAGGCTTGCAAAAAACATGATATCAGTTACGCAAATAATTTGAATAATTTAGAAGAAGGACACAAAGCTGATAAACAACTGCAAGATGCGGCAGAACAAATTGTGAACTCCGCCAATACAGAACTCAAAGAAAAGGCTGCTGCTTAGTTTATTGCAAAAGCTATTAAAGTAAAGTAAAGATTTGGAATGGGGTTAAAATGCAAAAAAACTCGAAGAATAAAAAAAAGCAAAGCTACGAAAATAAAGCAAAGATTTGGAATGGCCCTAAAATGAAAAAAAAACAGAGACTAAAAAAAGGAAAGAAGGTAAAAAAAAATAAAAATGTAGAGTTGCGTGCTGCTGGAAGAAAAATTCGATCGGAACTTCAAGCCTACCGAAAAATTAATAGGCAAAATCATCAAAACGTATCAACTATATCAAAACTTGCATTGGCTGCAGCACGAAAGCATATAAAAGCGTATGGTTGAAAAAAAGTCATTCGAACACCGAGAATTATTCCTTTACTTCGAACAGGTGGATTTTTACCATTTGCGTTTCCTGCCCTCATTCCTTTATTCTCAGCGTTATCTGCGATCGAAAGTTTAGCAGGTATTGCGAGTGCAGTTAAAAGTGTGGCCCAAAATAAGGATAGTGTTATTAATAATAAAAAGTAACATACATTATCAGAAAGTAAAAATGGAAACGGACTATATCTTGAACCATTTCGCACAGGACTTGGGCTGTATTTAAAGAACTCAAAAAACCACTAAAGTCCTTGCCAAGAAGAGCTTTATCAAATTTGGAACTAGAAAAATATGCAAAGAAATATAAAATCGCCAATTTTAAAGGTATTTTTATGCGTGACACACTTCCCAAAAATGGACCAAAAAAGGATGAATCCGGGATTATTAACTTAACCCAAGAAATGAGCAGCTACTGGACCGCTTACAGAAAGAAAGGAGGAAATGTTATATATTATGATAGTTTTGGCAATTTATCCCCGCCATTAGAATTTGTAAGATACATGCGCATTGGGACAAATTCTGCCAGTGAGATTCTCTATACATGCACAAAAGAACAGAACTACGACACAGTTTGGTGTGGTCATTTATGCCTAAAGTTTATAATGAGAAAGAACCCTTTTTAGCAGTAGTAAAGTGAATTGTTTTTTAAATCGAAAGTCGGAACGTGAAAATTTTAAGAAAATGCATAAATCTTTGCGGGCTTTTAGTAAATGTGGAAATTTACTGAAAATGTCAAGAGAAGAATTAAGTGATATGCCGAAAGAAGTAATGATTGCCTGCGCTCCTAATGAAATAGCTTTAGTATGGGACAGATTATCGGAAGAACTTAAAAGTGATATTGATGTATTGAAGTTTCAGTACTGTACTGACCACTACTCGGTAAGCAGTTCCGCAGACGACCAGATAGATGGTCCACCTCCGAGGAAAATTTATTGTTGTTTGTGTAACATAAAAGGCTGTAGAATTTTAAATTTTGAAGTAAAACACAATAAAGAAATGACGTACACCTTTACTTTACATAGCGACACCAGTGTGCTTCATGCAAATATTTATCCTCCTTTAGAATTGGATAGAAGGGAAAAATATGGGTTGGGGTCGGCGGCATTTTATTCCTACAATTCAATTTTTAATGTAGATGAAACAAATAATTGTTTTGGTTATAGCAAACAGCAATGGAAAGGCGCAGTGTTGATAATAATACCACGAGGAGCATACGAAATATCTGAAATTAGTAATGCTATGTTAAAATCACTTCAAAAAGCAGCCAAATAATAATACTTTGAAATGTGAAATTAAGTCAAAACACTACCTAAATTTTAATCATCCCACCTCTATTGGAAAGATACTAGGATTTGGAATGGTGAAATGCTTAAAACCCAACGACAATCATATTTCATCATCAATGGTTGATATTTCTCGAGCAAGACTAATACGAGTTGACTCAAATATTAACTGCAGGAGCATTCTTAAACTCTTAACAAGTTCACACACTATATGAATTTCATATTGACGTGAACCGGGATACAAGTTAAGCAAAGAACCAAACAACATTATTTATATGCCCATTTTTCCAGAAGGTCGTAAGTACATCGACAACATCACACTAAGGATCTTGGATGATAATGATCAGCTGAAAAATGTTCAAGGAGAAAAAATAATTGTTAAATTGGAGCTCAAGAAAATTTCACAAATATATTAAAAGAGAATGGGATTTTGTTATCATACCAAAATTTAATGTTATCAACACGAATCCAGTCAGATAAACAGAAAAATAAATAAAAACAAGAGTAAATTTGGAAATGAAGTCAGTTGTGTTAGAAACGTAACGAAAGAACGTTCTAAATTATTAACTAAAAAGTTTTTAACATCTCTTGGACTACGAATAACAAATCGATGAAATCAATTGAAGACAAAAAGTCTTTAACAGCTCTTGGACTACGAATAAAAAATCGATAAAATGACATCACAAGTGAAAAACTGGAAGTTTTTGGAAAACCCATTTTTGAAAATTCAATAATAAGCTTGGAGGAATTCCGCTACAAGCCGTTTGGTAGCCTATCATTTAAAAATTCTGATAAAATTCGAATTCCAATTCAATTTCAAGATTTAATATTGGATATTTCTAAGAGCTATATCTATATCGAGGGAAAATTTATTACAAATGATGCCACTAAAAAATGTTACCTATCAAATAACTCACTGGCTTTTCTTTTTGATGAAATACGTTACGAGATAGGTAGTGAACAAATTTGTGTGGCTAGAAAGCCTGCCAACAAAAAACTTTAAATACCTACGGATGGGGACTAAGCGAAAAGGATCAATTTATTTTGGATAAGACAAGCCACACCTTTAGTGGCCGATTACCACTCAAATATCTAATGGGGTTTGCTGAGGACTATACAAGAGGAATTTTTAATCAGAAACATGAGTTAATTCTAGTTTTAGCGCACACATTTACCAACTACTACATCGGTAAAGTTGATGCCCAAATATCCATTGACAAAATTGAATGGAGAATTAGACATGTTATTTCATTTTCCAAACTTTTTCCAAAGTGAATAAAGGTGTAAATATCAAAGCTGCTTTTCGCATGTGGGATCTTTACGAGTTACCATTTCTTCGCAATACATCGTCCGATACGTGGGCGATAAGAGGTAGCACAAACTTGGAAAAGCCTCGATACATAATTTTTGCATTCAAAAATACACAGAATAGTAACAACGTGTGTGACACAGACTTTGTATTAATTCAATAGTTTTTCCATACGAGCGATGGAATCTCGATTTTTCAAAAAAACTGTGTGAAGCTGCGTTTTATGCATATGAGAATTTTCAAAAAACTTACTATGGGAAAACATTTAGCCATCCAATGCTGGACTTTAAAAGTTTCATCACAAACCAAGTATTTGTTATAGATTGCTCGAATCAACTAGATTCTATAACCTCATCCACGGTTGACATTAAGCTGGAATTCAACACAAGAAAATCAAAGTTTCCAGACAATACCAAGGTGTTTGCATTAATTATTCACGATTCACTTATTTCATACAACATTATGAATGGAACAGTAACAAAGGGTTGATTATTGTATTGTAAAATACATTTCATTTTTTTTGTAATAAAACACAGTATATATCAACAAAATGTTTGTTTTATTTAGAAAAGAATGGCACAAAAATATTAAAGAGGTAGATTATATAATATTTTTAAATTAAAAATATCATAACTCGCAGTTTTATATCTATCAATATTTTATATTAATCTATCGAATGGTAATATATTCTCTAACAAATTTTGCCCTATAACAAATTTTGATATAAACCTTAATTAAAAAGTTAATAATATAAAATTTAAAAAAACAAAGGGTTTTATTATATTATTTCAATTAAAATTGTCATAACTCACACAGTATATAAGCTGTCAAAATTTTATATTACCCCATCGATTAACAAATTTTGATATAAGACTTAATTAAAAAGTTAATGACATAAAACAAAAAAAAAACATCGCTTTTAAAGTCCCAATTTTAATTGATACTTTAAAAAAAATCCAGGCCACCCCCCTGCCTTGAACCGTTAAAGTACAAATAGCAATTGTTTCGGCCTTCCTTGGCCTTATCAGCGTTGTACGGCTTATAATTCACATTTATTAAATGTGAATCATAAACAACAACGGACAATTGCTAATTAGCAATTGCCAAAACAAATCTGTGAAAATTAAGTAACAAAAATAATATTTTTTACGCAGTGCGTCTATTGACACATGGTTTAAAAAATATTAATGATGCTAGTCAATTGACGCAAAAGTGTTTTATTTTTTTTTAAATTTTTTACACTTACCCACGTCTTTTTTAAAAACACTACCACATTATTTAAAGTACTACGGACTGAACATCTCCACCCCATACTTATTAAACGAGAGATAACATGGTTGATATAACTTTATCATAATATTTTTCAACCTCATACACTGTGACTCTTTTCTTTTGCATTTCGTCTTTCAATTTAATTCTGTACGCGCGTTTTTTTTTATAGGCAAGATATAACTGCATTTCTGCTTCTTCTGCCTCCATGGTCTCTCTTTCTAACTCCACCAAATCATTATTTATCTCTTTTATCACTTTACGGCTTTCCTGCATCTGTTCCCATATTGGGTGTGTTTCCATATTTTCTTCTTTTTCATCATCAATTTCTTCTTTTTCGTCTTCAATTTCTTCTTCTCCTTCTTCTTCTGAATCTTGTCTGTCTTTATTTTCATAGGACACTTCTTCTTCCTCTTTTTTTCTTCCATATCTTTTTTCTTCTTTTTTTTTCGTCCTCACTTTCGTCTTCTTTATCTTCCTCTTTTTCATTCTCTTTCTCTTCTTCTTCTTATTTTTCATCTTTTTTTTCTTCGTCCTCTTTTTCATCTCCTTTTTCTTCTTCTTTTCTTTCTTCTTTTGAATCTTGTCTATCTTCATTTTCAGAGGACACTTCTTCTTCCTCTTTTTTTTCCATATTTTCTCCTTATTTTTTTTCTTCTTCTTTTTTTTCTTCTCCTTTTCTTTCTTCTTCTGATACTTTTTTTGTGATGTAATCAATTCTTTCTCTGACTACAGAGGAGCTGCCAATTTTGGCAACAATGCCGCAATTTCTAAAGCGATTTGGGGATCTGTTATTCTTGGCAACAATGGCACCGTTTCTTCAGGTGTGCCTTTCTTGGCGTCCTCTACTGGCAACGCTGTCGCATACTTATTATGTCTCTTGACATCATACCCTTCAAGGAGTTGTTTTAGTACAGATTCGCCGCACTGTGTCTGAATGGGGAATGGTACTTGCGCACTAGCCTTGCTTATTGGCGCCTTTTTTTTATAAAGAGAGACATTTTGGAGCCCTTTCGCCTTTTTTTTAAAGAGAGTGACAATTTTCTCTTTTTAGGGTTGGTTTTCCCCGTTAGTTCATTAAAATCAGCTTCCAACTCCGAATATGTATTGTTGCAGTACATTGAAAAAATCCACATCACTTACGAGGGCATCCCATATACTCGGGATCTCTTCTAGAACATCTTCGTTGGTTAGTAAAGGCACCATCTACCGATTTATCCCTTTACTCTATACATTTTACCTTTTTAAAGCGCCCTTTATCAATTTATTATCTAAGTAATGTATTTTATCGATTTTCAACACTAAAGCCGGTATTTTACAGCACCATCTACCGATATGTCCCTTTACTCTATACATTTTACTTTTTTAAAGCGCCCTCTATCAACTTATTCTCTAAGTTGTGTATTTATCGATTTTGAAAACCAAAAACTTATATTTTTTGAGTGCCATCTATTAATATGTATTTTTAGTCTATATATTTGACTTTTTTTAAAGCACCCCCTATAAGTTTATTCTCCAAGTTGTCATCCTCTATTCATAGGTGCATTTAGAGTACAAATTTGACTTTTTTATGTAATTTGGTAATCTTTAAAAATTTATTGAAATATAAACAGATAAATTATAGAACTAAAATTTATTTTACTACGTTATATACAATATGTCTAATATCTAATAATATCCTTAAAAGTTACATATTAAAAAAACTCTCACTCATCATTCTAAATAATTTTTAATATCAGAATGACCTCAAGAAAGTGTTTGAGTTTTATTTGGAATGACAAATCTTATTATCTTATAATCTTATATCGGGGTTATCTGACATAAACTTCATCGGTATAAATTTTTAGTGTCAGTGAATCAGTATCTGTATACATGAAAGATGCCTTATCCCGAAACTCTCTTTTTATAACAACATAAAAAAATCATACAAAACTGTTTTAGACATGTCCAAAATACAGAACCTCAAATACGATGGTTTATTATACACAATTTTTAGTTTATTCATATGAATTGCAACAAAGTCTTCTGAAAATATTGAACATGTCTTAAAATTTGGTCTACTAATTAACGCTCGAGCGCCAGCTCTTCTAGGAACACTTGCCCAACTTGTTACCAACTTGATAAGTTTATAATTCTTAACATTCTCCATTGTCTTTCTAAACACAGCATTATTATACAACCTGTATAAATCCCTTTCAAATTTAGTCCTGGCTAAATTTCTTAATTTGGTATTAAAATCAATATATTTTTTTAACCATGGTGATTGTTGAAATTTCGATGAGTTTGAATTACCATTAATTCATTCTGTACTGCCTGCTTTTGCTTGTCATATAAATTTGGAATAAGTTTGGGAAATTTTGATTTTAAATCTGGTGGAATTATGTTTTCTACCAAAAATGGAAAATCTGAATGAAAATCGTGCAATTCGTTCGGGTAGTGAATATCTACCTCAAGAACGTATCCTATAGGGCTGTCATCAGGTACAGCATGAATATTCAAATTGATCATTTCTTGATGCGAAAGCCAAACAAAATCTCTTGTGGGTAATGATTGTGACATATTATGTCCATATAAATTTGTTGCATCAAGATACATTAAAAAGGATGATTCTTTAGTTGCATCATACTCTGGAAGATACTAGACACTTAAAGTAAATATTTCAACGCATGCGTGTCGGTATACTCACGCGTTCGAAACAAAGTCAAAATACGCTACATTTTTGACTTGTTTATGCGATGTTTCGAACAATGCCCGCTTTTTTGAAGGGTGCGATGACAGGACTGCTGATTGAAATCGTTGCGTACGTTCGTGGGTCCCTAACGATACGAGATTCTGTCATCACACCCGTCAAAGAAGCAGGCATCGTTCGAAACATGGCATGGGCAAGTCAAAAATGTAGCGAATTTTGAATTTGTTTTGAACGCGTTACGTATACCGATACGGATGCGTTGAAATATTGTCGTGGCGCTCCTTAGAGCTACACAACTATGCAACTAGTACGAATAATACATGCATTTAAATAAATGGTTGTATAATAATAAAATAAATAATAAACAAAATAATTGGGTTGATTCTTTACTCTCAAATATCGAATCACTACTAACTGACTCCTAACCTCTCTGAAACGTTTTTATAAACCTATTCTAACATTGATAGTTCATTCAACAGGACCTTCCGACCTTTCGTTGAACTAGGATGTTAGGATAGTTAGTTATTGTAAAATACGAAAAGTTTATACTTAATAATAAATTAATAATTAAAACACTAGGTTATTGAATCGCGAGTTTAACCTTAAACGTTGCACAGAGGTAACTGTCTTGAGAGTATCTGATTTTAACACATAAACACGTGAATTATGTTATTAAAATATTACTTTTTGTAATTATTGGAAATTACCCTTATGACATATGCCGCCGGATTTTTTAGACCTGGACCCTCAGGTCAGTAGGACAATTTATCGCGTACTACCTAATATTTACAATAATTAATTATGATGGCCTACTTAAAAAAATTGTTGACTAGTGAATTAAAATTAAATTATACCATAACAATTGGCTAGTTTCGTCACAAAAATATCACATTTAAAACATTATAATATTCACTCGACCCTACTTGCTCCCATGTTTTCTTTCTTCTCGATGACCTACATTGACTTTCTGCCTACTGTTGATAGGAAGTATCTGGTTTCGATTTCGACTGAATGTGTAGCAGCGAACTCCATTAGCTTGTATATATTGCGTTAACCTTGGCCTTGCTGTGTCAGTAGATTTGCGATGGATACCCTCATCATGTAGTTGGAACCATGCTTGATTTCCAACGTTGCCATTTGTCATTGGTAATTGTACCATTAACCATGTTGCCATTTACCCTTCCGTTGCCATGTCCATCCATACAGGACACCCTGTTATATAGCTTCTTCACTGCGGCTCCTTTAGGAACTTGACTGGATTCAACTTCCCCTTTCCATACAGTGTTGTTGGTTGTTCGCCTTGACTGTGAACAATTGTGTTTGGTTGACCTTTCAATGGCTGGTAGACTGTAGCTGTAACTGGTTATGACTGACTGGTACCACGTGACTGGTTTGGCTGAACTTTCCATCGTTCTAGGGTTCACCGCGCTATGCCACCGACTATGCAGGACCGTGGTTGAATATAACAGTACTGCTGGTCGAATTGTTGTCATGCGATCATCTTGATTACTTCTTCTTGAGTACACTGGGCGAGCAAGCGGTGCCGGTGAATCTGAAATGATACATACAAAATATAAGTCAAAATATTATTTATTTTTTGTGACGACTTTTTGTACCAAAGCCTTTGGATATCCTCTTAGATGAATAACTAGTTCCTCTGAAGTATATTTTATTATGAGCTGTTTATTCAGCTATGCTATCTAAATTTTTTAAGATTTGCAAAAAGAAATTAAATTAGTTTTTTAAAATTTTGGCTATTTAAAAATTGGCAACAATGTTTTAATTAAATTCTGTCGATTCACCAAAAAAAAATATATATTTATTTTTAAAACTTTATCATTCATGAGTTGGCAACATTGCTTTAATTACTTTTTTTTTACTGCGAGCCTCATTTGTTTGTAATTTTTTCACATTCTTTATCGAGTGTATTAAAACAATTCGTTTAAAATGCATGCTTAGTGCACACAATAGGAGAATTTTAATAATTAATATTTTAAAAATAATTAGAACAAAATTATAGCATTTTTGCTATATACACGGTTTTTTGTCGACCTAACCCCACATTTGTACGCCCTTATCTCCCACCCATGCAAAAAATATAATAAAATACAAAAAATATTTGGCGGACCGCTCAAGTGACCAAAAGTAGTGTCTACACGTGGTCTAACGCCCTGTTATTTACAATGATATTCATTCAAAGCCCTATACGCATGGACATTGACACCGAATAACAAGGTAAAAAGGAACGCTAGGAGCTCAACATCGTGGACAGCGGCATTGTCTTGCAAGCCGTACTTTATTTTAAAAACAAAAATAATAAACAATAGCGGGCATAGACGGGAGTAGTGGTAGATGGGGGGTTCTGCGCCCTCCGTCCTCCGGAGGAATCTTATCATCAAAAAATCTCTGAAGTCACGTGGGTGCGTTCAAAAATGTGTATCTGTCAAACGTCACCTGACCTGTGGGTGCGTTCAAAAATTTGCATCTGTCAAACGTCAGCTGTCAAACGTCATCTGTCAAACGTCAGCTGTCATATGTCAGACTCTGCGCCTGCGTGCGAAGCGTTGTGACAGATGACAGGTATAGGAACCTGCGCCTGCGTGCGAAGCGTTGTGACAGATGACAGGTGTAGGAACCTACGTCTGCGCACCATACCATTTTACTCCTATGTCAAATATCTTGGCTGGTACTGCATAAAATACAGTAATAAAACTAAAGTGTGGTTTAAAACTATTTATGGACAATAGATAAAATTTCATTACAAAGACGACATTGTTCCTGTGAAAAAGGTGGTCCATCAACGTGTGTGCTCCATTCAGGTCTGTTGTGGTGGGTAAAACATGGAAGCTTGATCTGTAGAGTAGAGCTATATCTGTAGACGTTTGGCAATCTTCCCCAAACTTCCAAGAGATCATAAGCATCTGTGTTTTGAAGTAAACATTCTAGAGGTAACAGCTGTAGTTCTTCACGAGTAAAATCTACCAACCTCTTTTTACCATTTGAATATGATAAAATAACATCGATTGATGACTCTTTCACATCCATATTGGTTGAAGGTAGATAGCAAAGTAAAAACTTTTAAAATATATTATCAATCTTATAGATTATTCCTTCTTAGATAATGTAATACAATAATATAAAAACTGATTGACAATAAAACAAAGGAGAGTTCACATATAAAAGTTAACGTTTTCATAATACAGTAGACTTCTTCTTCTTCGGCTGGTATAGTAGAATTCGTTAACTGTCTGAAATTGTCGGGTTGACTAGTTATGTAAGGAGTATACCATCCATAATCTTGATCTTTTCGATCATAAAAGATTAGTTTTAGTTTATATGGTGTAGTATTATTTTTACATTCGGTTGCGTTAACCGTAAGGTGATAGAGAGTGGTATTGTCTTCGCCAGATTTTTCCTCTAACCTATGCCAAGACCAAGGCCAATTCTCCTGTGTATTAAATGTGATAAATGCCTCTTCAACATCAGGATTTCGAAATAGGTTAAAACTGCAGTTTAAAAAACTGACTAAAATAAGGATTTTGTTCATCTTTACTACGTGAACGTCTGCTTATTACTAAACTTTTTAGAGAAGTAATGTGTATTTTATTGCAAATTATAAAAAAGAAGTAAGTAGGTGTGGAAATGAAAAACACAAAAAAAGTAAAATTCAGTATTTATTTCATTCTCAGAATTATCTATACATTTGTTTTTATCAAACAAAATTTTTTCAGAATTAACATGAATTAACTCCATCATACAAAATGATTGTGAACATATGTTAATTTTACAGGTATCTATTAAGAGATTCATAAAATTTTGATCCAGATCACTATTTGATTTACAATATTCAACAAGCGTGTAATAGTAAGAATTAAAATCTAACAATCTAAGCACTTCTAACCTAAATTTAATTAAATTAAACATTTGAGATAGATTATTAATAATATTAAATCCAATAAATAAACGATTGTCAGTTTCAAAACTCTGCATTTCAACGAGATATTCACCAAAGAACTTTTGTGTGGAAATTCTAAAATTCTCCGAAAGTGAGGTTATAGTTCCTCCGTCAACATGGTCTCCATCTTGGTGTGTTTTTTTCATAACCTTGTCCAACATCTCGATAAAATCGAACCAATCAGAATCACAGAAGGATATGGATCGCTGATTGATAGGTAGATTTAGTCCAGTGTTTATCAGTTTTACTGTAGGTAAAAATCCTCTGGCGATACTTAAACCAACTGCTACCTCCATGCGACAATTCTTTACAGGAAACGTCATCTGCATTAATAGAGAACTTTCTTGTTTGATCTCTTCACGTACTCTAGCAATCATACTGTCTATGTACTGCCAATATGATTCAACTGAACACAAAGAATCTTCACTATACTGCATACTTGTTGTTGTTCGAGAACTAAAAGACATCTCTGTTCCTTCAATAGATTTCTTGATATAAAACTGCTTGGAAGCGAATCTGTTTTATATATAATTTTTACACCCCACTCCTTCTTTTTTCAACATTCTGTTTACTTGGATAATGCAAGAATCATCTGGAAAAACCACATCCTGTTTACTTGCATGATGTGAGAATTAGTTGGAACATTCAAAACCGCATCCTGTTTACTTGCATGATGTGGGAACTAGTTGGAACACTCAAAACCACATCCTGTTTACTTGAAATACTGTTGAAACTAGTTGAAACGTGATAGTATTTTAAAATATTTCTAAAATTCACATTTTTCGAACTGTTTTGAATATGGTAATTTAAAAGTGTCTAAATCTAATAGTTCAGGTGTTTCAGACACATCTTTCCATCTAGACATACATCGTGTTTTAAATTTCAATTCATGCTCAATTTTTTCAAAGGCTTTCGCGAAATTCGAAAGAGCACAAAGAACCATTTTTGAACTTGCTGTACGTCCCATTGGTTCTTTTAAAATATAAGATAAAAGTTACTCTAGACATGCGATATTCTGGATGAAATAAGCTTTGTAGTTTTGCAATAGCTTTCTCTCTAACATTATAAAAAAAGTCTTCAATGTTCAAAACAGCAACATCGGCATCAGCCTTTATTTTTCCCATTTTAAAACCTTACTCTTCAAAATTCAAATAACAACTAATTTAGTTTATTATAACCACGTTCTGTTTTAACTACTAACACAGTAATAACAAAAAGATTTTTTTTAATGATAAGCTGTGAGAAACAGTTAACCACATCCTGTTTACTTGGATGTGAGAATCCATCATTATACCACATCTTTTCCTGCATCAATCCAACTGTTGTGACTAGAATCGAAACCGAACCATTTGACATAGATTTTATTTCCCTTCTTACGTAAAATCCTTTCAACCAAAAATACATTAGGTTGTTTTGTTTTCTGCACCTCTTCCTCGTAGAAACCACTGCTTATAGGCTGACCTTGTAAATCCTTCAACAGATATGTAACGGGATTTGTAATTTGAATTTTAAAAATTTTAAAGAGCTCCGTGGTCCAGTTGGGTATATAACCTTTTTGAAAAACGTGTTTTGACTTGCTGATGCTGATATAGTACTCCTTTCCGTTATCGGTTACCATATTTTTGGGAATTCTTTTCGATTTTTTAAAAATATCCTCCATAGCATTGGTAACATCAGAAGCATTTTTTGATTTTAAAGGTCTCGTCCATAAATATTTGGAAAATGTATCTATAACAACTAAAATAAATTTATAACCCTTGTTTTCCTTTGCGTACGCATCCAATTGAGATAAATCGGAAGCAAATGTATCATCTAATCCTTTTTGAATAAACCTACGTCTAGAAAATGCTTTTCTAGCTGGTCTGTGCAACTCTTTAACCACCTGATGTCGTGCTGCAGTTATTGGATGTTTAGTTTTTGACATTCTGTTTCACACTGACTAGTGCCACTTAAACTGATCTTTAATATCTATAGTTTTTTTTTGTTTCAGTGGTGGTGGTGGATTAATTGGACTAAGAATTAGAGTTTTAGGTTTCGCTGTGGTTTCTAAAAGCTTCAACCTAGCATCTAAATTAACAAGTTCTTTCGAAATCTTTTCCGATTCCTTTTCTAATTTTGTGAATGAATGTTTAGATGTAGTGTGCGAAGATTGCTATCATGATATTTTTTATTAACAACATCATTATCCAATTCTGGGGGTTTCACATTGGATAGTTTATGATCTTGAAAATCATAATCTCCATCTTTAGTAAATGCAATACTAATTTGATTTCGAAAAGCTTCGTTAAAACGCACCCTTTGATCTTGTTTAAGCGTAGATCCAAACTTATTCATGGTTGCAACACAAATGAGTTAAATGTAAACTAATTTTGGTATTAATAGAACTCAATAACACCAAGAGAGCGAAGTTCTTCCAATATATTAGATATATCATTCAATGTGTTTGTATTTCCTGCCTCCCTAGAGGCATCCCACTTACGCAATCGATCAATAAGCTGATTAATATTAGCATAAGGAACGAATTCTTTAGGCTTCTTGTTATACTCAACCAAAGCTCTGCCTTTTACAGAAGGCTTACCACGACTTTTAGCAGAAGTTTTTGGTTTTATAAAAGCCTTATATTTACCGCTTTTACTACCTTTTATTTGACCTGAAGGACGAAAATTTCTTCTATGTACATTGGTGTAATCCAATATTTCTTGAAAATATTTCCTATCACTTTCTGAAATGGTGTGTTTATGTGGATTTTTCAAAAATAAAAGATCATAAACTCCTATTTGATGGGGAAACACTCTGTCCTTAAATTTTAGATTGCCCTTGGAATCGAAATCAAAAGGCTTATCTCCAAGTCTAAACTTATTTAATTTTGGTAAAAATTTAATCATAGAGTAGTCAATATCTGGCGAACGTGCAAAATATTTTTGAAGAAAATAACGGGTTACAGGTGGAAAATCGTTTAAAAAGTCTGTTTGAACCGGCGAACGGCTCTGGTTAAATTCATCTTGAAATTGTGTGATAGATTTATCCCACTCTTTTTCATTAAAATCCCCCTCCTTCTCCTCCTCTTCATCCTCCTCCTCAGCCGTTTGGAAAACCTCATCTTCAACTTTTGAGCTCTCCCCAAATTCCTGTTGTTGTTGATGAGTTGGTAAAATGGTTGAGTCCAACATTTCACCATCGCTAACATCTGAACTATCTATCCGTGGATGTATAAAAGACTGATATGAAGAAATGGGTGTAGGCATTGAAGATATAGTTTTTCTTCGAAAATACATAGGGGAGACTGCTACATTTTTTGTCGGAACAACAGAAGATGTGGTGGTGGTGGTGGTGGGAGTGACAACTGTAGGATTTGTACTAGCGATCGACATTTTTTCTAAAGGTCCCAAAATAGGTTTGAAAAACTTATTAAGGGACTCATCTTCCTCTGTTTTCCCTAGTTTTAAAGCCAAATATTTCTTTGTTATGGCATTGGAGGCTTCTATTATACGTTTTTTTAAAATTTTATTTTTCTCCTCGTCTAACTTTCGATTGGACTTGGTTCGATTCTGCAAACGGGTCTGTTCTCAAATAAACAGCTTTTAAACAGCTTTCAAACGGGTGTGTTTAAAATAAACTGCTTCTAAACAGCTTTCAAACGGGTCTGTTCTGAAATAAACAGCTTTGGAACGGGTCTGTTCTGAAATAAACAGCTTTGGAACGGGTCTGTTCTGAAATAAACAGCTTTTAAACAGCTTTCAAACGGGTCTGTTTAAAAATAAACAGCCTTTAAACAAGATTCGTTATTCCTAAGATGATCTTCGACACCTTTATGTAAACCGACTGAAGGCATTGAAAAACATTAAACCTTTATATAGGTTTCAAATTTCAATCGATATCGACCATCAGACAAATCACAATCTTTAACTATAACTAAAAATCCATAATTATCTCTCCAACACTCCGAACAAATATCTTTAAACTTGACAAAAGCCATATCTGTGTTTACGTGATCATCATAAACATGTCTAAGATTCATATCATCCATTTTGAAAAGAACTAACAGATTTGCGTTATCTCGAATCAACTGTTTTGGAATTTTGCTGTATGTTTGCGAGAGGTAGAAGAATCAATTACGTTATGTCGCCCTCGACTAAAGTAATCTCGAATAATATCCTGGTTCTGACTTACTACATCGTCAAATATAAAAACAGAATTCGGGGAGGCTTTAGAAGGATCTACAATCTCATCGTTTACCTGTCACCGATCGTAGGATTTTCTCCAACAGTTGATATTTTTGTTGATAAAGAGACTTTGAGTATATGTAAACATTTTCAAATCTGAGTCCATTTGGTTCAATTAGAAGACTGATCATGACGTTAGTTTTACCGTAGTTACTAGGTCCACAGATCAAATCTCTAACAGTGTTTGGTAGTAGCACTCCATGCCTTCGAAATTTATTATAGTTAAAGGTGAGATGTTCATCCAAGTTGATTATGTTTATTCCAATCTGTTGCTTTTCTTTTCGCATTTCGAAATAAAAGACGTGTGTTCGTTACAAGAGTTTTAGTTGGAATGGCGACTTTGAGAGCTGAAGGTCTCCTAAATACAGTCATCAATAAGCTTCCATTTGAGTTACATCTACCTTCCCATAGGTAATTACTGATATACTGTTTTAATTATCATTTTATTTTATTTTATTTTATTTTTTTTTATTTTCCACTAGATTTTGTGGCCACGGTACTCGCTTAAAGCGTCGATTAGCTCGAGGAGACGTTGGAATACATCCCTTGGACGAGGCTTGCAAGGAGCACGATATAGCGTACTCGAAAAGTGATAACCTGGAAGATAGACATAAAGCAGATCAGAATTTAGAAAACAAAGCGTGGGAAAGGGTAAAGTCGAAAGACTCTAGTTTGGGGGAAAAAGCTGCTGCTTGGATAGTAACTACCGGCATGAAAACAAAACGCAAACTGGGTATGGGTACTAAAAGAAGTTTGAATAAGAAAAAAATCATTTTCCAGCTCTGTCTTGAAACATTTAAAGAGTAAAACTAAACATTTTAGTGGAAATGGATTGTCTAATAAAAGAAATATTAGCGCAGCTCTTAAGATTGCTAAAAAGCTAATAAAATCAGCTGGAGGTAAAAATAAAAAAAAAACTACCCAGAGTTATTCCGGTACCCAAATTTGGTGGGGTACTTCCAGCCGTTTTAATCCCTATTTTTGCCGGGCTTAGCGCGCTCGGAGCATTGAGTGGTGGAGCAGCGAGTGTTGCCAAAGCTGTAAACGATGTCAGAGATGCTCGAGAAAAACTTAAGGAAAGTCAAAGACATAATGAAGCCATGGAATCAATTGCAATAGGAAAAACAGACAAAGGACTTTATTTGAGAAAATATAAATCCGGTTTGGGTTTATACCTAAGAAAAATGCAGTCAAAAAACTCCCTATAAAGCTACCCAAAAGAGCGCTATCCGATAAAGATTTACTTCGGTATGTCAAAAAGCTTAAAATCCCTCATTTTAGAGGTGTTTTTATGAGAAATTCTCTTCCAAACGGACTTGTACGGAAAAAAGAAGTGGGAATTGTTAATCTAGATTCTATGGAATCAAATGGTAGTCATTGGGTAGTTTTTAAGAAGAATGGATCTACTGTGGTATACTTTGATAGTTTTGGAGGGCTCAAACCTCCCTTGGAACTAGTTAAATACTTTAAAAACTGTAAAATTTTATTTAACTTAGATCAGTATCAAAACTATAACACATATAATTGTGGACATTTATGTTTAATGTTTTTGTATAATAAAAATGTATAAATAGATGTTTTTTTGTTTTTTTTCAGTCATGTCTTGTACGTTTACCCTAAAGGGTCGAACCAGCACTATAGTTGCAAACTTTTTTCCTCCTATTGAATTAGATCCTAAATACGAGTATTCGCTTTCTTTAATATCCCTGAATACCTGGAACTCTATTCCCAACATCGAACTAGGAAGAAACAAGTTTTATTATAATAGTCAGGGTGAAAACATAACTGTGGAAATCCCGACTGGATCCTACGATATTGAAGGCATTGAATCATCAATCCAAAGTCAGCTGTGTGATCCTAGAGATAATATAATCAAAAAGTGTGAATTATTTAGTCTTAAACCTAATAACAATACATTAAGAGTCGAGTTAAAAAGTGGATTTGAAGTAAATTTGGAACCAGAGGATAGTATTGCTAAAATTCTTGGATTTTCTGCAAAAAAGCTTAAACCAAACGCTTTACACAAATCAGATCTTCCTGTTCGCATTATACACGTGGTGACCATTCGCGTTGAATGTAATATAATATCTGGGTCTTACTACGGTAACGACTTATCTCACATATTATACGAATTCAGTCCTACTGTAGATCCCGGTAATAGCATAAATATAGAACCATCAAATCCTATATATCTACCTGTTTACAAGAAAAGGATAGATAATATCACGCTAAATCTACTCGATCAAGATACTACACTGGTTAATTTTCGAGGAGAAGAAATTGTAATAAGATTGGAGTTGAGAAAAAATGGGGTTAATTTTTAATAACAGAAATAGCTCCAGATACTACTTAAAAGAGTGTAATACATTAAACTCCTCATTCACAACTGAACTCTCTAGTTGGTCACTCACATTTCCAAATATTCTGTTTCTACACACCATAGGTAGAAAGTATGGCTTTCGCCTTCGAAAAACTACAGATATTCAGCCCAATACGCTCTGACGAGAGTGTGGTGCGAGAAGAATGACATACCTACCACCCTTTTACAAATTCATATAAGAACAGTGATGAGATCGAGATTGTTTTAAATCAACAGGATACCTTTATAGATATTAGTGAAGGAGAATTATACATAGAAGGAAAATTGGTTGAATCAACAGAAGGAGATGGTGTTGTAACTACCACAAACAATTTCGGGGCATTCTTGTTTGAATCCATATCATATGAACTGAATGGAAAAGAGATAGATCGAGTGCGTGAGCCTGGAATAGTTGGCACAATTAGAGCGCTTTTAAGTTTGAACGAACAGGAGAGTAAATCATTAATTCCAGCTGGCTGGAATTGGCCTGATGGAAATTTGGCAACTTTGGGAGCAGTTTCCAGACAGTTTAGTTTACGCATCCCACTCAGCTTTCTACTTGGAATCTTTGTTGATTATAAACACGTTATTGTTGGCAGACAAAAGATCCGTTTGGTTCGAGCTCGTACCGATAAAAACTGCTACAAAAGCACAGGTAGCAAACCGCCAGCTTACTACTATAGAACTGAAAGTCAAACACGTTTATCCCAACGACGCTGTTAAACTCCGACTTTTAGAGGATTTTGCCAAGGATACATCGATAATGATTCCTTTTAGAACTTGGGAACTGTATGAAGTACCTGCATTGAAGCAAACAAAAAAGGATATATGGATGGTTAAGACGTCGAGTAGCTTAGAACGACCACGATACGTTATTGTCGGGTTTCAGAATGAACGCAATAATAACTCAAAATCTGATTGTAGTATTTTCGATCACCTAAAAGTGACAGATTTAAAACTTTACCTAAACTCAGAAGTATATCCTTACGAATCGTTAAATTTAAATTTTACCGAGAAACAAATAAGTGAGCTCTACAGAATGTACACAGATTTTCAAAAGTCTTATTATGGGAAACGGATTTCCGAACCTCTACTGGGCTTGAATGAATTTATTGATAACAGTCTTTACGTGATAGACTGTAGCAAACAAAACGAATCTATTAAAAGCAATACGGTGCACATAAAGTTGGAGTTTCAAAGTTTAGAAAACTTTTCCAATAAAGCAATGGCCTATTGTGTAATAATTCACGATTGCATCTACGAATATTTACCTTTATCAGGCACCGTACGCAGTATGTTTTGATCAGTTTAGCTAGAAAACTGAAAGAATGAGGGTTGTTGGTGACGCTCAAGGATATCGCACGCCAGAATTTATGGTAAAAGAGTTGGCTATTTATGATGGTGAAGAAATGAAAAATTTCGTTTTTAAACCAAAAATTCCCTACCAATTTTTGAGAGAAGATGAAAAGCGAGCCATCAACTATCTGTATGGAAACCACTTGGGAATTCACTATAATACAGGCTACACCGAATATGAAGACTTGAATCAGATATTGTGCAAGAACTTGATTGGTGCAGATTTTGTCTACGTAAAAGGGTCAATCAAAAGAGATTTCTTAGTCAAGGCGTTTCAAGATATGAAGTTAAAAATCCCTAATATTATTAATTTGGAAAATGTATCAGGTTATTGTGTTCCAAAATTGGAAAAAGATTTTACTGATTGCTGTATTCATCATAGAATAGATAGTTGTGCTTGTAGTGTAAAATATGTCTATTTATTGTATGATTATATTAAAAGTTTGCTTTCACAATAAAAAATATTATTTACTAAGCCAAACATTGTTTTTATTTCTTATAAATTAAAAATATATATTTTTTTTAATTAGTATATCTCGAGATGAGGTGTAGTCCACTTCAGACGAGAGTCGAAAAACATTTGAAAAATCTAAATAGTTTAAAAAGAGAGATTGAATTTTTCGAATCCAAAAAGCTGTTATTTAAAAATTTTGAAAAACTTAGTATGGATTCAAAATGGGATGGTGTATTTACATCCACCTCAAGATTTGCAAATGTTTCTACTCAAGGAAGAAGAGCATCTCTCTACCGGGAATTTAACATTGAGAACATTATTAAAGTTAGATATAATAGATCAAACAAACAGATTTTATTTGAACATAAAGATGGCTGTTCTATAAAATTTAGCTATGACTGTTTTATGGAATTTTTGGATTTTTTGGACACTATTGTTGAAGGGTGGTGTGATACAGATTTCTACATTGGAAAAAATATTTATATAAACTATTGGTGTGAGGAAGAGGTTCGAAGCTTGACTTTAAAAGAAATGGATTCTGGAGTTGTTGTGGAGTTGAATGAAAACTGTTTAGATTTACTTTTAGCTTATAAAAATTATTTGTCTGCATTTTGTACTAAATTAAATTAAAACTGTTGAAAAACAATAAAGTTTTTTTTTTTTTTATTATCCAATAAAGCATGAAAAGTTTTAAAAAATGGTGTATATTATTAATAATAAATATAAAAATTTAACAATAAATACATAAAATAAATAGTACAAAATAAATAAATATAAACAGATAAATACAATAAAATAAATAAAAATATATATGTTATATGAGTAAACAATGCGTAGGTGTAAGTGTTGTTATTCTAAGTTCCTTATCTTAATGTAATTTGATACTTTTGTTATTCACTATTGTTTTTAATGTAATTTGATATATTTGTTTTTAACAAGAGATCTTCTAGAAGGAAATGTGTAAGCACTTTTAGTCACGTTTAACTTTTATTTGACTTTGTTCTAGAATTAAGCGTCAGCACTAATTTAATATAAATAAGATTTGTCGTAAACAACAATAAGAAATTCGGAGGCATTCAATAGTTAGTCTTGGTAGTGTTAAGTACCATTGTAGACGGTTCCAAAATAAAGTATAGTTTTTTTTTAAAAAAGTTCTTTATTAGATTTCGAATCTAAAAAGTGGCGCAGTCATGCGGATTTCTTCGACGTACTACAGCTCGAGGCCCAGTGTACAAAAAAGCTATTCGTAGTTCACCGTCCGCGGTAGTGCACCCAAGAGACTTGTTAGTACGGTACACGTTAGTGTTTTACAAGAAGAACTTACTTGCTTCTTAAAAACAGGTTTAGTGGTTTTTGCCTTAAAATCAGCACAATTACAGGTTTAGTGGTTTAAGCCTTAAAACCAGCATAAAAACAGGTTTAGTAGTTTTAGCCTTAAAACTAGCAATAAAAAAGGAACCGAAAAATAAAAAAAGCTATAGAAGAAAAGTTATAGAAGAAAAGTTATAGAAGAAAAGTTACAGAAGAAAAGTTATAGAAGAAAGAAGATTCATCTGGTCAAATCCGATCCAGCTTTGAAGAGGAACTGAATCCAGCCGCTTAATTTCAAAAGCGATTTCAGAGAACTTCCGAACTTCCTTTGCTTCAGGATACAGAGAACTTCCGAACTTCCTTTGCTTCAGGATATGAAGATTTTAGTACTGTAAGTTAGTTTTAAATATTTATTGTTTTGCCCGAATTTCTTCACTAGTCAGAAATTTTTAAATTTTAAGTTTTAGTTTTAAGAAAATTTTTGAAAAAAAAGTAAATAATGGCGGAAGAACAAGAAGTTGAACCTTATAAACTTTCTGAAATATTTTCATTAATTCCAGAATATGATGGAGATGCTATTAATCTCAACACATTTTGTAATGCATGCGACTTGGCAGAAGCCATGTGTGTTCAAAATCAAAAACAATTTTTGCTTGTTAAAATCAAAAATCAGTTAAAGGGTAAAGCTTCTCAGCTTATTAATTCTAGAGATATAAGTTCTTGGGCAGAAGTTTCACAACTTCTAAATACGCATTTTGGCGATCAAAGAGACCTTACTGCTTTAATTCAGGATCTCCAGAGGTTACATCAGTTACCATCTGAGAATCCACTAACTTTTATTTCGCGTTTACAAGTTCACTGTGCGAAAATGAATTCAGCAATCAATAGGCAAACCCTTACAAGAGATCAAAAATTTGCTCAGGGTAAACTTATTGAGACTATGGCTTTAAATACTTTATTAACCGGATTAGACTCAAAAATTGGGCATATAGTTCGTGCTAACAATCCGAAAGACATGATTGAAGCTATTTCTTTTATTAAACGTGAGCTTCAACTTTTTTATTTCGAAAATCAAAAATTCTCTAAATCACAAAATTCAATTCAAAAACTCAAAATACAACCAAAAATATGTACATTTTGTAAAAAACAAGGTCACTTAATAAATGAGTGTAGAATTAGACAAGTGTCGCAATCGAGACCACAAAATTTTTATAACTCAAACAACTTTCAAAATAGGAATCAAAATCCTCAACCATCTACATCCTATCAAAATCAGAATTTTCAAAATACAAGACCAAATAATTTCCAACAAAGATCAAATGTAATACAGCGTCCACAACAAAATAATGGCAACTTTAGACCAAATCAAAACTATCAAAATAGGCCAAGTGTAATACAGCCTAATCCTACATACAAACCAATGCATTTTATTAATTCAGAAAAATTTGAAAATTTTGAAAATAATAAAAATTTTGAAAATAATGAAAATTTTGCAAATGAAATTTTTTTTAGTGAAAATTTTGAGAATTATAATTTCACAGATCAAAATTTTGAAAATGTCAATTACGAAAATGAAAATTTTGGAAATGACTTTGAAATAAGTAATTTTGAAAATTATTCTCAAGATTCTGTAAATTTTCAGATATCAGCCTCGGAAACAGATCAAAATTTAATAAGTCAGATTTCAGAAATAACTTTAGAGGACGATCACAATCCCTTCATCCAAACTCAAGATCAATTCATGTAAATTTTGAAATTTTTACCTGTTCAGAAGAATTGTACTATATTACCGATGTTTCAAAACAATTTAAATTATTAGTAGATACAGGTGCAAGTAAATCTGTTTTTAAACCTAAAACATGTGAAAAATATAAAATTAGATTTCCAGAAAATGTTACTATTAGGGGTATCACTAACGTACCCATCAATATAACAGAATCAGCATTAATTCCTTTTAATATTAAAGACCCACATAAAGTTTTAGTTTATAATTTGGATATACAGTTTGACGGTTTACTAGGTTCAGACTTTTTAAAACATTATGATTGTGTTATTGATTACAAAAATAATCAATTGATTACAAATTTTAAAACAGTACCACTTTATCGGAGTAATTCGGAAAATGATCCAATGCAGTCTGAACAACAATCAGCTGACATAAAACCTATTAATAATACGATAAAAATTGAAGGTCGTACAGAAAGAGCTTTTAAATTTAGAACGGATAAATTAAAAAACACTGAAGCTATTTTATTAGCACAACAGATAGACAAGTGTTACATCCCTAATTGCTTGGTAAAAATAAATAATAATGGGGAATTTTGCACAACGGTTATAAATGCGCGACCAGTTACAAAAATAATTAATTTTGAAAAATTTGAATTTGAACCGATTATTGATCCTTCTTCTTCAGAAGTCTGTTTTAATTTAACGGAAAGACATCCAGCAAATCGTGAGAATGATATTATGGAACAATTACGTTTGACACATTTAAACGAAGAGGAAAAAGAAATGATTATGTCGTTATGTCTTGACTTTTCAGATATATTTTATTTAGAGGGGGATAATTTAACATTTACCAGTGAAATTAAACATTCGATTACTACTAAAGAAAGTAAACCAATTTTTACAAAATCATATAGATATCCGCAAATCCATAAACAAGAAGTAAAAAATCAAATTTCAAAAATGTTAGATCAAGGTATCATACAACCATCTGTTTCGCCCTGGTCCAGCCCAGTGTGGGTGGTCCCAAAAAAAATTAGACGCCTCAGGAAAACAAAAATGGCGTGTTGTCATTGACTATAGGAAACTTAACGAAGTGACAGTAGATGACAAATATCCTCTACCCAACATATCAGACTTGCTAGATCAACTTGGTAATTGTGAATATTTTACTACGTTAGACTTAGCGTCAGGTTTTCATCAGATTGAGGTAGATCCAAAAGATATACAAAAAACTGCTTTTTCAGTTGAGAATGGACATTATGAGTATATTAGAATGCCATTCGGACTCAAAAATGCTCCTTCAACATTTCAAAGGGTAATGGACAATATTTTAGTGGGAATTCAAAATGAAAGATGTCTTGTTTATATGGACGATATAATAGTCTATTCAGCTACAATACACGAACATATAAAAAGATTATCAGAAGTATTTTCAAGATTAAGAAAAGCAAATTTAAAGATACAACCTGATAAATGTGAGTTTTTAAGGAAAGAGGTAGCTTATTTAGGACACGTTATCACTGATAAGGGTGTAAAACCAAACCCTGATAAGATATCTGCTTTAAAAAATTATCCAGAACCAAAAACTCAAAGAGACATAAAAGCTTTTCTTGGATTAGCAGGATATTATAGACGATTCATAAAAGATTTTGCAAAAATTTCAAAACCCTTAACTAAACTATTACAAAAAGATATACCTTTTATTTTTGATCAAACTTGCAAGAATGCATTTGAATTATTAAAAAATGCTTTAACAACAAGTCCAATTTTAATATATCCAAATTTCAAGGAACCTTTTATTTTAACAACTGATGCTAGCGGTTATGCTATTGGCTCAGTTTTATCACAAGGAACTATTGGCAAAGACTTACCCATTGCGTATGCATCCAGGACATTAAATCCTGCAGAACAAAAATATTCAACCATAGAGCGTGAACTTTTGGCTATAATATGGTCAGTTAAACATTTTCGACCCTATTTGTATGGACGAAAATTTTATTTAGTAACAGATCATCGTCCTTTAATTTGGCTAAGTTCTATTAAAGATCCTGGTAGTCGTTTAGCTAGATGGAGACTTAAACTAGAAGAATATGAATTTGAGTTTATTTACAAATCAGGAAAAATTAACAAAAACGCTGATGCTCTATCCAGAATTAAAATCGATGAAAAAATAAATACAATACATTATTCGGTAAATTTTCAAAATCAAATTAACCAAGAAAATATTAAAATTTTAGAAGAAAATTTATTTGATGCTCCTTTGCACTTTGCTTTGGCTCATTGTGTATCAAAAGATTTAAAAATGGGTAAAGGCATAGCTTTACAGTTTAAACAAAAATATGGACATGTTGAATATCTTAAAAGTCAGAATAAACAAGTTGGTGAAATTATAAATTTGAAAATCAAAGACAGAAATATTTTTTATTTAATCACTAAAGAAAAGTATAATTTAAAACCCACTTATGATAATGTCTATAAATGTTTAGAAAAATTAAAACAAAATTGCTTCAAGAATCAAATTAAATACGTAGCAATGCCAAAAATAGCTTGTGGCTTAGATTCATTAAATTGGGATATAATTTTATCAATGATTAAATCAATTTTCCAATCAACAGATATTCAAATCAATATCTATATTTTGATGGATAAACGAACGGCAATTATTAATGCTTTATCGGAACAGGAAGGTTCATCCGAAAAAGATCAAAACGAAAACTTATCCCTTATGTCACCGCAGACACTTGAAAACGAATTTAATAGATTCCAAAATTTATATCAAACAATATCATTGATTGATTATTCCAAAATCAGATATACAAATGAACAATTATTAAATAAAGATCACAAAAATATCATAACAATTTTTCAACAAGATAATATGACAGATTTACATTATCAAATTATAGAAGATTTTTTCGAGGAAAGTCCAAAGTTTGACATTAAAAGAATCAATATTTTACCTTCAAAATCTATTAGGAAAAGAAATTATTATATTATTCCATTGCCAAATTTTCAAGAAGATGCAATTTCAATACTTTTTGGAATTCTTTGTAGATGTCAAAATGATATCGATCCTTCAAAAACATATTATGTTGAGACAAGAGTTGACTTACCAATATTAGAGATGATATGCTTTATTTTTGCAGAAAAAGATTTAAGTTTGGTAGTTTGTGAAAATATTGTCACAGAACCTAGTGATGATCAGAAACAAATAATAATTGATCAATATCACTCAGGAAAGAGAAATTTTCATCGAGGAATCAATGAAACTATACGAAGAATCAAAGAAAAATATAATTGGAAAAACTTAAGTAAAGAGGTTGAAACATTTATAAAAGAATGTGAGATATGTCAAAAGAACAAAATTTTAAGAAAAAATTTAGATAACCCACTCGTAATTACAGAAACCCCAAAAACACCATTTGAAAGAATTAATTTAGACATTTTGGAAATTCCACAAAAAAATTTGGTTTTGACTATAAGGGATGAATTAACAAAATTCATACAAGCTTATCCTCTTAGTGATAAAACCTCAAAAAATATAGTGAATACTTTATTACTATTTTTCCAGCATTACGGTACACCTTTAAGGATTCATACTGATAGGGGCAAAGAATTTAATAATCAGTTATTAAAAGATTTGTGTAAGATGTACGATATAAAGTTAACTTTTTCAAGTACAGGTCATCCACAATCCAATGGAAGTTTAGAACGATTCCACGCAACTCTTTTGGAAATGATAAGAGTGTGTACTACAGAAAATCCTAACGAACACCCTCATCAACTTCTCCCATATACGGTTATATGTTATAATAACTCAACATGTAAAACTCATGGTTTCACACCTTATGAATTAATATTTGGACATACGTCATCGCGACCCGCTGAAGTTCTTTATAATGAGCAAGAGTTAATCTCAAAATATGTTCGCGATTTAAATGCAAAAATCAAACACTTTTATGAAATAGCACGAAACAGAACAATTCTTTCTAAACAAAAAGCAAAAGCAAGATTTGATAAACACGTAACTCCAAACTATGAATTTAAAGTTGGAGATAGGGTATACGTTAAAGAAACCCAAAAAGGAAAACTTTCACCGAAATTTAACGGACCATTTGAAATTAAAGAAATTTTCAAAAATTCAGCTTCTGTTTATAATCCAATAACTAAACAAACATCTAAATTTAATTTTGATTTACTAAAACCGTGTTATGTTAAACAAGATGATGACCTACAATAAGAACAAGAAAATGATTAAAACATATTGTTTCAGATTATTTATGTCCGTGCTACTCGGATTCGGACAAGAACGTTATGGTCAACAGTATAGTCTAACTGAAATCAATAACACAGTAGGTGTTTACTATCATAGAGAGGCCAGTATTAAGGTATCTAATGATAAGTGGACCATATTAGTATATAAAAATCTAGAGGCTTTGCAAAACAATTTTATTAATAATAATCATATCTTAGATAACTTAGAGCTTATGCTTTCGCAAAAAACAGGAACTATGAAAAATGTACACTTTCATATTAGATCTCATGTAACTTTGTTAAAACAAATTTCAAAAGATATTGGTAATAAATTTGATGAAATCGATTCTGATACCACCACTAAACAAGTAATTAGACCTAAAAGAGGACTATTTGATGCTGTAGGTACGGTTTGGAAATATATCACGGGAAATTTAGACGCTGCTGACGGTCAATATTTTAATGAATGTATCAATAAAATTGAAAAAGACGATAAAGAATTGGAAATATTAATGAAAAAACAAATAAGCGTGACTACATCCGTTATTAAACAATTTAATTCTACACTGAGAAAACTTCAAATCGACGAAGAAACTTTCAATTCAAATATTAAAGAAATCAATTTATATGATTCGGGATGAAATTGAACTTGTTGATCTTAAATTTTATTTAATCAATATTTGTGAACAACTACTCGAATCCTATACTTACCTTCAGTCACAGGTTGAAGACATTTTAAATTCAATAACTTTTGCAAGATTAAATATTATTCATGCTTCAATAATTCTTCCCAATGATTTATTGGATGCTCTAGAATCAATAAGTAAAAATCTGGATAAGAACAATTTGCCTTTAACTCCGCGAAAATCTCAAATCCCAACCTACCTTAACATAATTGATTTACATGCTTTTATAATCGATAAAAAATTAGTTTTTGTTTTGGAAGTACCTTTAACCGAATCAGAAATCTATACAGTTTATAGAATGTATCCAATACCTATTTATGATAATAGAACTATGCTACATCATATTCTACCTGTTGGAAACAAATACATTGCTAAAGACGATGATAATGAAATTTATATCTCATTATCTGATATCAATAAATGTAAAGAATTAACGAACCGTCTTTATCTTTGTAAAAATTTGTATCCTTTACCAATAGATTCAAATGCTATTTGTGAAGCACAACTGTTAAAAACACAAAAGATTCTTACTTTACCAAAAACATGTGAAATGATTTTGATTTTGGCTGAAGATTACAATATTCAATTATTAGAAAATAATGCTTGGCTAATAAGTGTAACCAATCAATTACCAATAACTATAAAATGTGAGGGTATAGATCCAAAATCGAAAATTGTTAATAAAAATACTGTTTTAACTTTAACCTCAAGATGTTCCGGTTTTGTTGGAACATCAAAAATTCAAGCAACCAGTTTAAAAACTGTTTTTTATAATTATAATTATTCCAATACTGTACAAATTCCTTTTAATTGTTGTGATAAATATCCAGATAATGTTAATAATTTTCCGAAATTAAAACCTTTAAAAATCAATAAATTAAATTTGGAGGATTTGGAAATTGCCAAACACAAATTGGATCAATACTCAATAGAATTAGATGATTTAATCAAGGAACCAACAGTTCAAAAATATTATTCTTGGTTTACCTATTTTACATTATCTTTAATTATAATCATAATTAGTGCATATTTGTATTGTAAATGCAGAAAGCGAAAAAGGATGTTACAAATAGGTATAGAAAATAGCAATAATGACGACAGGCCTTATAAACCAAATGTTTCAGTTTTTGGGAAAAGATTTTCAAAAATTTTACCAAAGCGAAGACCTTCTATTAGACCAGGTGAAGATATTGAAGAAGAATTTGAATTAAACACTAACAGTTCTTTACGGAAAAATATAGTGTAAAAATTATTTTCTTTTCAAAATTTTGTTTTTCTTTGAAAACAAAAATGTACTTTCAAAAGTTACTGCAATGAGTAGCACTAACTTTTTAAATAAGGGGGGAGCTGTTATATGAGTAAACAATGCGTAGGTGTAAGTGTTGTTATTCTAAGTTCCTTATCTTAATGTAATTTGATACTTTTGTTATTCACTATTGTTTTTAATGTAATTTGATATATTTGTTTTTAACAAGAGATCTTCTAGAAGGAAATGTGTAAGCACTTTTAGTCACGTTTAACTTTTATTTGACTTTGTTCTAGAATTAAGCGTCAGCACTAATTTAATATAAATAAGATTTGTCGTAAACAACAATAAGAAATTCGGAGGCATTCAATAGTTAGTCTTGGTAGTGTTAAGTACCATTGTAAACGGTTCCAAAATAAAGTATAGTTTTTTTTTTAAAAGTTCTTTATTAGATTTCGGATCTAAAATATATAAAAAAATAATATAATAAATATACTAAGAACTAAACCTATCCTAAACCCTCCTAAAGGCACCTTCACATTAAGGACGGCTGTTTTATGTAATCGGTCTTAACTGTTCCTAAATAACTATACACAACAATTAGTTAGAATAATCTAAAATTCTAAGTACTTTTCCACATCTTTATGACCCCAAGTAAGCGTGAACTCGGTACCGGGTATAGTGTAGCGTTTATCGTCCGCGTAAACCACAAAAGGTACCTTTAATTTTTTCTCAAAATTTTCAAATTTCAAAATATTCTCAGGCACGTCTTTACCATATTTAATCTTACGTAAACCAGTTCCCGGTAATTTAACTGAAATATGTTTACAATCGTGCTCTTGATGAGCCTTCAATTTTTGTTCACTACAAAAATATACCAAACACCCATCACACAAATATTTTGCTTTTTCATGTTTCGATAACTGACTTGAGATCAAGCGGGACATGTTTCGTATTAAACAGTAATGGTTATTTCCATAATCATCGCTGATTAATAAGAGATTGACATGCCTATCTTTACGGGATGTGGAAAAGCGGAGAGGTCCGACAACTTCAATGGTATTTTTACCCTCGTTAAAGACTCTATCGAGTCCATAAACGTTGATAGAAATATCATTGAGTTTTTCAAACTTTGAGATATTTTCGAGTTGGATAGGAAATTTCAACCCTGAGAAATTTAACTCTCCTTCATATTGCGTATAGTTATTTACCCTATTTGCAGGTTCCGTCCAATGTAGAGGGTGTAGAGCAGCCAAAACTGACCACATAAAACATTTTTCATCTTGATTCTGAATGTTTAGAACCGCCCTTTTTGCTTCAATCTCTGTGGGTAGAGGTATATATGAAGACGCCTTTAGGGGGTGGTACTTATTTATACTTAATTCTAGGTAGAGGAGTTTTTATAACGCCCAACCTGCAACAATAAAAACATAAAATTAAACTTACATAGTTTTGAAAAAATTATAAAATTTCAATAGGTTTGAGAGAGAAAAAAAATCTTACCGCTATCCTTTTCCGCAAACTCCAAAGCTCTTTTGGTTAGGATCTCTCGCAGCTGGGCGTACATCTCCTCCACGTCTGTCCCCTCCCCCGCCAGCCGGAACTTCGTAGCGAAGAACTTGATCTCCTCCACTTCTTTTGCAGGCAGGAGGAAGCGCCCGAACAGCTCCATCCCGACTTTAATGTTGCCAAATCGTGTGATTTGGGATCCTATTAACGTCAAAATTTTTTCCTTAAGGTGGTCCAGGTATTTCTTGACGTTAATAGGATCTTGGTTGGAAGAAAGCCGGTATGTAGCAATTCGGTTTTTAAAGGAGGTCTTGATTAGCTGAACGCCTTCCTCCTGCACTACACAGCAGTTGTTCCTGTGTAGCTACATTGCACTCCCTACAGTGTCTGGTGTTGGTGGAAGTGGAGGGTGCTAAAAATAATTAAATATTTTTATATTTCCGAGCTTTATATCAATCAAGAACTTTTTAATTTTAGTCTCTTTTATTTGCATTTGTCTTGGTATTTTTTATTAAAATTTGTTAAGGTACTATTGAGAAATCATGTTTACATATTTTTAAAACCCTTTTAATTTAAATCGGTTTAGTTGTTTACGAGAAATTATACATGCAGACAAACGGATAGATATCTCTCATTTCACCCTCTTCAAATCAGGTCTGATACTTTCTATAATTTAATACTTAAATTATCTGTGTTTTATTTATTAAAATCGGTTCAGTAGCTTTTTTTTTGTTGAGGTTGGAACATACAAACAAACAAATCTACTTATTTGTTAAAGATCAATTTGACAAATGTTTATTTTTACGTTTGCTTATAAATAATACAAAAACTATCCTGCTAGAATATTTTATTAGGGGTAGTTAACCCTCTTCATCCCTTTATTATGTCATGTTGTATATCGTTTTAAAGAGAAAAATGTAATTATTGAAAATATCTCAAAAATAAAAATTATAAATTTAGGGTAAAGAGGTTGAATTTTTTCAGAAATTTTTGTGTTAGTATTATAGCCTTCTCACGGTATTTCGATAGTCCGAAGACCTGTTCGCGTTACGACGGATTTAAGTTTTACGCGAATGAGGGATTTCATGGTAAATGTATGTTTTCACGAGAGCTGAACTACCCAATGATTATCTTTTTAGGGATAATCGTTTAAGATAGAGCAGCCCTTACGACACGGTGCTAATTTAAGCCAGCATATTTTACTGTGTATTAAATTTGGCACAAACGACCGATCACGTAAAATAACAAAATATAGGTTATAAAAAGCATAAAAAACAGTTTACCTTCTTGTTGATCAGGTCTCGTCCGCTTCGCTACGGTTATGGGGACTGCTGCTGCGGCCTGCCTTTTCCTGGAGGGGGCTGGATGTTCCTCCTTTTGATGACGTTGCAGAGCCCCCTTCGATTTAAAAACAACACCGCATTTATCGCAGATTTTGACTGCGATTCGACAGTCCCCATGTCTCTTGAAATTATCTTTCCGGCTGAACTGGCGGGAACAGTATTCGCATTCAAATTTCATTTTCTAAAAAATTAAAAAACTTTCACAAAAATACTCTAGCACTATATATTTATAAAAAAAAATTAAAGACATAGAGAAACCACTTTAAAAATCACTAACACCTGTAACTTTTTTTTTGGGAAAAAAGCTGTACTTACGTTTGATAGAAGAAAAAAAGTTGAAAAATTAGGTTATTGTGCTTTAAAGGCTATACACCAAATGAGCTCTGACCGCTACTGTTGTTAGATAAATAAAATTTATTCGTGAGATTTTTTAACCATGTTCTCCGAAAACATGATGTTGCCCAACCGCAGATCTTGTTTATCAAAAGCTTGCTGACTTTGTTGATCTGTTGTGGATTTTTTTATTTTAATGCAAAACATATTTTTTAATATTACCGATGTAAATAACTATAGATACAGGGTGTTTTATTAACATATAAATATCTACCAAGATATTTGACAAAGGAGTAAAATGGCATGGTGCGCAGATGTAGGTTCCTACACCTGTCATCTGTCACAACGCTTCGCACGCAGGCGCAGGTTCCTATACCTGTCATCTGTCACAACGCTTCGCACGCAGGCGCAGGTTCTAACACCTGTCATCTGTCACAACGCTTCGCACGCAGGCGCAGAGTCTGACATATGACAGCTGACGTTTGACAGATGCAAATTTTTGAACGCACCCACAGGTCAGGTGACGTTTGACAGATACACATTTTTGAACGCACCCACGTGACGTCAGAGATTTTTTGATGATAAGCTCCCTCCGGAGGACGGAGGTTGCAGAACCCGCCATCTACCACTACTGACGGGTCATACGTTCTATGCCGGCAGCGCAACGCATGGTGCGCGAGCGGTTATAAGCACGTGTATTTTGTTTAAACCGGCTTCATGTACAGTATTATTTATTACTGTCGTCTGGGTCACAATTAATAATATAGGCATTTAGCCTTTCGTCGGGAGATAGCGAGAATAGGTCCTTTTTCTCCTGAAGTTCCAGTCTGAATTTGACTGAACCACAATTTATTAAAATTTCACGCTTAGGTACGTTAGTGCCTTCTAGGTCTACCGAAGCCTTATTTTTACTTGCCCATTTTTGTACCATTTTTAGAGTTATGTACGTTAAAAATAGAAGCAAGGAGAGAAAGGTAATCGCAAAAATTATATCATAAAAATAATTAATACTTGAGTTATTTGACAGATCCTTTGCCCTTGCAAAATTCACTTCAAATGCTCCAGCACTTTTTTCCACTAGGTAAGGTTTTTCCTCGGTATTCGCCATAATGGCGGTGGCTACGGTGATTAATAATCTAAAACAGAAACTTGCAAATATATGTTATTTACATGGAAATAAAATTCTAATTTTTTACTAAAAAAAAAATATAGTGCCCTTTTGGCAAGTGACGCTTGGCCACACAAAATTTAATATTTCTTTTAAATTATTTAAAATAATTTTTCAAGTTTATTTTACTTTTAAGTATTTTGTATACTTTTTGGATGGTACTAAAATAAATTAGTAATTATTTACTGACAATCTTAATTGTTGTCCCAACATTAACTTGTATGTTAACAATTTTCTAAACTTTTTCGTATTTTTTAAATTATTTAGTTGGGTATTATAAAATATTATTTAATTTGCTTATAGACAGTCTTTACTATTGCCTCAACATTTATCGAAATGTTGCACTAATATGGCTGTATTTTATAAACCATATTATTAAATTTAAAAACTAATAGTGTGTGTATTTACATCATTTTTAAATATATTTCTTAACATTTTCTTAAAATATTATTATCGAATCTTAAATATTGAATGTCAACATTTTTGTATCTTTAACCAACACGTATGTTTCGGTAACATAATACTTATGTCGCGTGGTGTTTTGTAAACGTAAACTAACCCACGCTAATTGCTTTTTAATAGCTAGAAATAAAATATTATTGTTTTATTTGTAATAATGCCGGGTTAAAATCCTGCTTAAAATACTTTTTACCTTTTGAAATTAAAAAATAAAAGTAATGTCTTTTTGACACTTTATAAAATAAAATAATGCTTTTCCTACTTTTTAGGTTTTGTTCAATTAAATTTATACTTTTTAATTTTCAATGAATTAAAATAAAAATAAAATTATTACTTAACTAAGATTTAAAAAAAAATTTAAGGATAGAAATTAAAAAATTTTTTGGCTTAATAAACTGATTACCTAATTTCACTTAACTTAAGTACAATTTCCCTAAGTTTTTTGTGATCCATGCCCGACGAACTTATTAGTGAATACGATTCAGTAAAAGAGCTATGTAGCCCATTTTCAAAATGTTCCCTAAAGGTCTCGAAACTCATATTTTCGTCGATTTCGTGAGCCATATTGTATAAATCATAATAATATTGTTTAATGTCTTCGTTACTGGCCTGTTTTCTATTGTTAAATTTATATTTTAATGTTTTAAAAGGTTGGTCACCCCCGAATTCGACCAAAAAGTCCGTTTTTAAGTCGGACCATTTTTTGTTTGCGTTACATTGCTTCCCGCTATACTCCGTGAACCATCGAAACGCTGCACCTTCCAAATAATTCTTAAAATAAGCAATTTTAAAGGTCCGTCCACCCGTTTACTTGAGCAATTTTTTCATATTTTGTAATATAATTAATTGGTGCCTCCAAACCTGGATTAAAATATGGCGGTTCGATGCATTTAGGAGTAGCCGGAGTAATGCTTGACCCTTGCAGAGCATCGAGCAAAGTAGTATTCGTCATACTTGTCTTAGTGAAAATCTGTTTTCAAAAATTATTAGCGGCTGTCGGTAATTGTTTTCCAGGTAGTGAGTAGTAGGCAACTGGGCTCGGAGGATTTATTTTCTTTTGTGACTGACTGATGACCGTAACATTAAGGTCTTCAGTCGTCGACTCACTTAATTTTGGTTTCTCAGTGCCTTTTTGGTCCTGATTTTCGACAGTTTCCGTCGAATTATTAAAAATGGAAGTTTCACAATTTTCAAAAAGGTTATCTTTCCCTAGGGATAGTTTAAATTGTTTTTGAGGTCCCAAAATTTCTTTTGATTTTTTGGGAGTGGAGTGGTTCTCAATATTTGGATCCAAAAATGATAAATCAAAATTTATTTGAGGTTTTTGAGGACTCCTTTCAAGTTTACTTTTAGGTGTGAAAGGCCCTGAAATAGACGAACTTTTATTTCTAGAAAAATTATTTGACAAGCCCGCGTCGTTTGAAAATAAAATAGATTTGTCTTTTTCACTAAGATTTTGAGTATGACTCCTAGTGACTCTGCTCGGGGTCCCCATTTAGTGAAGTGACCATTGTTTTTAAAAAAATATATAGAAACAAATGTACAAAAATTCATTTGAGTGCGGTATAATTTAAACTAAAGCTTAAATTTCATACTAGCATTGCATAATTTTAAATTTGTACCGTGGGAAAAGTTCTCGAAAAAAAAATAAGAAAAAATAAGTTCATTCAGAAAATTTTAGTTTTCAGAAAAAAAAACTTTTTTTTTTAAATAAAACGGAGAACTACGGCACCTCTACCATATGTCGTGACGCTCTTTAGAGCTACACAACTATGCAACTAGTAGGAATAATACACGCATTTAAATAAATGGTTGTATAATAATAAAATAAATAATAAACAAAATAGTACTTACATTAAAAATATACACACTTTCTTCATCATGTTGAACGGCTTATGTCTTGGGTTGATTCTTTACTCTCAAATATCGAATCACTACTAACTGACTCCTAACCTCTCTGAAACGTTTTTATAAACCTATTCTAACATTGATAGTTCATTCAACAGGACCTTCCGACCTTTCGTTGAACTAGGATGTTAGGATAGTTAGTTATTGTAAAATACGAAAAGTTTATACTTAATAATAAATTAATAATTAAAACACTAGGTTATTGAATCGCGAGTTTAACCTTAAACGTTGCACAGAGGTAACTGTCTTGAGAGTATGTGATTTTAACACATAAATACGTCGCGGATTGAATTATGTTATTAAAATATTACTTTTTGTAATTATTGGAAATTACTCTTATGACAATATTTACTTTAAGTGTCTACTTATTATTTGCCTTATGCATTCTATCGTTACATTGACCACCTCGTGTTCCTTTTTAAAAAAAATGAATCATATATCAATTTCAGTTAAAAGCTCTAATTCAATTTCTGTCATTTTAAGCATACAATCAATAATCAACAATCATATTGAGCGGGGTTTAATTTATAAGTTTTTAAAGAGTTGGTTCTAAACGCTTCAAAAACGTCAGTTAATATGAAAATGTCACTTTTCAAATATAAATCTGAATATTGTCCTAAATTTTTACAGTCAAATAATTTCCACACATATTTTGCTCTATCATATTCTAAATCTGTTATATGCTGCTCTTTTAAATGATCATAAAACGACGCATAACTTAAGTTTTTCTAGAGAATCAAAATGTTTACTTGTTTCATAAAATGAATTTGAATCTAGACTTCTGCCTAATTCGTCTAAGAATGCTGCTAAAAACTTCTAACTATCTATAAACCTCAGCCATAAATATTTTTTTATCATTTTTCCTTTGGAATTCATGTAATCATGTACATATATTGATTTTGTAAAGGATATATACTTTTCCTTATTTTCTGGTAACACTTGAATATTATCACCATGGCGACATAACTCCTTAATAAACATATGACAGTCATAGCCACTCAAATTATGGAAAATTATTGGAACAAAATTTGGTAATTTACATTGAAAGTTGCAAGTAGAATGGGCTGCTAGAAACCGCTTAACTCCCGTTATATGGCAGTGATCGGTTACCCATTAATTTGTTTTCATCAGTGGTCAATGGAGTCATCTGAATTATATCTTTTAAATATGTGTTATATAATTCTCTCAAGTTGCATTCAAGTCGCATAACAAATTCCTGGGCAACGTTTTCCCCCCGAAACAATTCAAACTTTGACAAACTACCATCAAATGAACATTTAATTAAATAGGCAAACGATCAGGCTCACAAGTTGCCATTGGATCCAAAATTGACTCAAAATTTGCATACACTACAAACGGATCTTTTAACTGCTTTTCATAGTTTTAAAATTTAAGTATGTTATAATTTTAAAATCAGTGGATGGAGTTACAGAATATACTTGTCCACAATCATGTTTTTTTTTATGAAATATCAGTTTTTTTGCTGTAGCAAAGTGTACCAAACATCCATCACAAAAAAATAATTTACTTTTACATAGTGAAAGTTGACTAGAAACCAAACCTGAGAGATTCAACAATAATTCATTTTATTGCAATCGTTACATTCATGATTTTCTTCTTTATTTTTACATTCTTCTGTTAATAGTGATAAATTAATATGCATATTAAGTTTTTGCTTCGAATAACGTAGAGGACCTACAACTTCATATTGAAACCTATTATTCTCAAATTTGGTTTCCAATCCATAAACATTAAGCGAAATATTACTCAAGTTTTCAAAAGCACTTATTTCATTAAGCTTAACGGGAAACTCTATACCTGTCAAATTCATCACTGTCGAGTAGTGGGGGTATGATGAAACTCGATCAACATGATTGGTGGCTGGATAAAGCGCTGATGTTACGGCCCATGCAAAACAGGCATTGTCCAAATTTTTTATGTTCACCACAGCTTTTTTGGCTTCAATGAACTTTGGTAGTTTTATGTATGATGATCCTCCAATGGGGCTGTACTTATTAACATTTACTTTGAAATACTGAATTAATTGTAAAGCCCACCCTACAATAAACAAAAAAAACGTTATATGTGTATTTTTTTCTTCATATACATGCATCAAAGTCAAATGATTTCTTAAAATTTACTTACCAGAATCTCGCTCTTGAAATTTAGAAGCTTGATAAATCACTTTAAACAAATCATATGTATGATCCAAATTTGTTCCCTGTCACACTATTTCTTTGGTGGTGTTAAATGATTTTTGAGCAACAATTTCTTTCGATGGACAAATGTACCAAATAACTTCATATTAATTTTAACACTGGTATGTTTTGCTACATTTTCTTGCAATAAAGTAATTACTTTTGGTTTGATTTCAAAAAAAAAGTCATATAGTAATTTGGAAAATGTTTGCCCACAACTCGGTAACTGGCTATTCTACAATTAAATGCACTTCTGACTAAAGTTACTCCATCAGATTGTGGGGAGCAGGAATTATTTTTATGCTGAAGCGTTCTACAGTGTGCACTGAATTTATTGCTTAGTATTACAATGTCACATTCTTTAAATTTTTTTATATGGCACAAATTATCTTTTTGAGTTTTTACATTTAAAAGGGTTTTTTTCTTAAGGGTTGAATGTCAATATGGTTTTAACTTTTTCTTTTTTCTCTTTTTTTTACAAACTGTTCGTAAATGTCTTAACAAATTGTCTTTTCGTGTAAAAATTTTAGCACAAAACTCACAGTTAAACATTTTTGTACGTTATGTTTTTTTTAGTGATGGTTTTTACAAGTTTCGGCCTACTTTTATAGCTGTACAACTCCTCCTTTATCTTTTCCCCCAATCTACTTTTTGACTCGAACGCTTGACATTGAAATTATTGAAAAATATTTTTTTTAACCATGATCTTGTGGACATACAGCCGCTGTTAAAGATAAGAGCTTTATATGGGTTTGATCTTGGCAGAACAAAGTGGTTCATGATTCAAGTTTCACTTCATCAAGTCTCAAGCGTCACTTGACCTTCAATCCATTTCATGATTTAATCTTTGCTTTGGCTTTCAACACAGCTGCTTCGTGTTTCATATATCAAGCTTTATAATTAACCTTGACCTTGTCAACAAATTGAAGATATGCATTTAGCCCTGACCTTGGGAACAACTGCTTTTGTATGTGAGATTGTTTGACCTTGACCTTCAACACAGCTGCTACCTGTTCGATATATCCTTACCACCTAAGTCTGCCTTATATACTCCTCTTTCGTTTTGAAATCATTTCTTTCTGAACTTGCATAGCGTAAAGATGGCTGAGCAATATTGAGTACAATTTCAAAAAAGAGCTACAGTAAGTGTTCAACCCTACATAATGGTTTTAGATTCTGTGGTTATTGTTGTGTGTGGGAGCTTAGCGAGTGTAGCCGAGATAAAAGGTCACTTTTTCATGAAAGTGGACGCTGATTTGGATGTCACGAAGAATATCTTCGACAGGAGCATGCAAACATCGTGCTATTTTTTTAGAGGTACCTGTCCAATGAGCTAACACTTCAAACACAGCAAATTCATCAGATGAGGATGGTTATGATGATGAAATATCATCATCAGAGTCATTCGAAAATGACACATCTGATTATGAGATGGAGTCAGCCGATGAAGATGGGAGCATGTCTTCTGCCTCAACTGTGCCATACACAGGGGAGTATGAAGATTCACGGTCTTCGTCGGTGGCATCTCATATAACAATAAATTAATCAGACATTGCGAACACTAGATCTAACTCTCCTCTTTCAGGGTTGTAACTGACTGTTGTAATATTTTAACTTTTGGAGTGTACATAGAATTGGAGGTACACACAGTTCAGTGCGAGGTTGGGGCACTGTAGCACTTAAAAAAATTAAAAATAATGCTAGTTTGTGTGTTGGTGTTTTATTAACAAATAAAAGTGCTATATGTAGAGTTTAGACTTTTCGGAATCCTTGTATGGTGTTTAAAATTTAAATGCCATTAAACAAAGATTTTTATAAACTTTTTAACCACGTATCACAAAGTTGGTTAAAAGGATTTATAGAGTGTGGCTTCCGTGTCACTTAAAAAAAAATATTTTTAAAGTGAATCATAAAACTTTTCACCAAAAAAATTGCAGAAGTTAATGATAATTCTTGGTTTTGTTTTGTTGTTACATTAATATGTAGAAAAGCTATATGTATGAGCAAACACTTTTTTGGAACCCCTTGAATAATTTTCAAAATTTGAATACTAATTTTTATAAACTTTCCAACGACGTATCACAAAGTTGGAAAAAAGGATTTATAGGAAGCTAATTATAAAACTTGTCACAATTAAGATTTTTTATAATATAAAGAGGTATTACAAACTAAAAAAAATATTTTTTAGTTGAGAATATATTTTAGGTAGTCTGTAAGGAAAGTTCAAAAGAACATAAACATAAATTGTTAAACTTTTGAAATATTTTTTTATTAATATCAAGAACAAAAATCATGTCCATATAAAATAATTAAGTAAACTACTAAATATTCATACTAAATTTAAATATTAACTACACAAAAATAAATCTATACATTATAAAATTTTTAATAATTAAAAATTTCTCATTGTACGCGAGCATTGTTTACATTTAGTAATTCTTGTTCAACCTCACTCCTACGCAGTTTTAAAATATTCACTGCATTTTCTAAAACTGTCAACTCGTTAGCATTTAATTCCATTTATATGCATGTGGGGTCTTCCATAGATGTGGATGGTATTGCCAAAACCTCCATTTTTCGTTTTCTGCTGGCTCTTTTTCTCGATGTTCCAGGTATTTTCACATCGAATTTTGATTTCCTTCTTTTTTGGTTTTTGGATTTTTTATGGTACTGCTGCTTGTGGTATTAAGGCGACATGCTCATTATCCAATAGACAAAAAAAAATTAATTCTTCGCAATCAATCAAAGCAAATCAAGTCAAAATAATACTTCACCAACAGTTTCTTGACACTTAAATACTTTTTTTGTTGGGTGGGGGCACAAATTTTGATCTAAGCAAAGCTACCTACTACTTGCTGATGTTTAGGTGGAGGAGGGCTTGATATATAAAACATGAAGCAGCTGTGTTGAAAGCCAAAGCAAAGATTAAATTATGAAATGGATTGAAGGTCAAGTGACGCTTGAGACTTGATGAAATAAAACTTGAATCATGAACCACTTTGTGCTCTCAAGGTAACTGCTGTTTTTCAAACCAAAACAAGAGATGCAAGGTCAAAGTCAAGGTCAAGGTCAAGGTCCCTCCTCATGAGTGGTCTAGAAGTAATATAACCCCACATTTACATGTAAACAATTTTTTAATTTTTATATTAATTTGAAGCTGACAGTACATGTAATTCAAACATATGCTGTAACAAAGTTACTAATTTTATTTATTTATTTATAATATCTATGACTATGATAATTTATATGACGTTTTATTATTTGCTATTCTTGGACTCTAGACATCGCTTTGACTCGCCACGTTTCCCTTTCCTGCTATGCTGCACGGTCAGCGAGCTACACCCCACCGCTTTGCGCGCACAGCCTGCTCGACGGGAGTATGGTAGGTGGGGATACGCAAGGCTATTTAAAGCGATGTTTCAGGGCATTCATTCTACCGACCGCCCGCTATAAACAACTCCACCTGGCATTCATTCCGACCGACCGCACCGAAGAAGCATCACCTGTCAGAACCCGATAGGTAAGCACCTGACCAGTATAGCGGGGTTTTCTATACATACCGTAAAATGTAGTTTTCCGTATGGTAAGTAGAGGTGAGATGGGTTACCGCTGGCTCGGAATACGGGTAACACATCTCTCTCTCTAGCACCAGGCAAAGCTATTAATGGGTTTGTCTTGCGCTGTCTGACCGGTTAGTGAGGGAGACAGTGCTATCGCTGGATCGGATTACCTTTAGGACTGTCTTTTCCTCTCTGCATCTCTCTCTAACACACGGTTTGACAGCGTCTGGAGTAATTCATTGAGAAGTAGCGCCACCGGATCGTTTATTTAAGCATGTGACGACAAAGGCACTGTAATTGGAGGTTAGGTGTATTATCGTTGGTTCGGAATACGAGTAATACATCTCTCTCTCTAACACATGGCTAAACTACCTAAGTAGGTCGATCCTGTGTTGTTTGACCGGTTAGTGAGTGAAAGTGAGACAGTGCTATCGCTGGATCGGATTACTTTTAGGACTGTCTTTTCCTCTCTGCATCTCTCTCTAACACACGTTTTGACAGCGTCTGGAGTAATTCATTGAGAAGTAGCGCCACCGGATCGTTTATTTAAGCATGTGACGACAAAGGCACTGTAATTGGAGGTTAGGTGTATTATCGTTGGTTCGGAATACGAGTAATACATCTCTCTCTCTAACACATGGCTAAACTACCTAAGTAGGTCGATCCTGTGTTGTTTGACCGGTTAGTGAGTGAAAGTGAGACAGTGCTATCGCTGGATTGGATTACCTTTAGGACTGTCTTTTTCTCTTTGCATCTCTCTCTAACACACGGTGGAACAGCTGTAACGGTTCAATATTTCCCTAACAATATCCCTTAGAAAAAAATAATTCTTCAAAACACCCTTCTAATACCCTGGCAAAATCTTTAAGTCAATCATCTTTACTATATGTCTGAGCATTTTGTTTATTCTATATCCTACTATTTTATGGCGAATGCGCTGGAAAAACAATATTTACTGTTGGACTGAGGTTGAATTATACTAGAATTATGATTATTTTATGTGGAGGCATTTTACTCTGTTTAACTTTTTTTTCAAAACAAAGCAAACCTCAATATTTCAAATAAAACACCATTGAACCCTTTCTAATAAACCAATAAATTTAATTACAGTGGCAAATCATGTGTTTTCCAAAAATAACATTACAACATCCATCTTTCTTTTATATTAACTAATGATATACAGTCTACAGTTCAATGAAACTTCGTATTTTTCTTGTATAATTTAACCAGTCCAAGAAAGGTTGCTCTGGCTCTGCAGTAGCCTGAAACAAGGAAAAAATAACATAATTTTACATAACTTAACACCAAAACGGTCTTTCTAGCGCATAGTTTAAACCGCCAACTTACTAGATTAGTAAGCCTTTGTTTTTTTATTGATTATATCAAATTCTCCTTCCGTCAACTACTTAACACCCGAAAATAAAGTAGATAATAAAGGTTAGTTTTATAAACCGTGTCAAACAAAGAGAGACTTAGCGGTCTTATACTTACTAGAAACTAGTGTCGGTTCATTTGTTGAGTGGTAGATTCTTGTCACTAGTGATGTGTCAGTGGTTGGCAGTTTCTGTTACTGATCGGTCCCCAATTTGCACATGTCAGGCTTTAGGGGGTCCAATAAGTCCTAAAAATAACAGGACCAAGGTTGTCACCAATCATATGGTATTGATATTACAAAATTACTCTACCTTTGTCGTCAGTTGACACAACACTCACCTGTTGGTTTTATTTTGGTTTCAAGTATGCGTGAATTCCTTAAAGGGCATTGCCCAACCTCGTACAGCCTAGCCATGTCAAGTGTGGACCGTCTTGCTTGTCTCTGTGTGCATTGTTGGTCTGTAGGGTCCATATTTCCTGTGGTTTATACGATAGGCTGTGCAGACTTTAACAGGTTAAATTTTGATAGATATTCAGTTTATTTATTCAAACGAGGCGATCATCTGTCCTCATACGACTCGAGACTGGCCTAAAAGTATAAGAAATTCGAAATAAAGGAGGTTTATAGTCGTTCTAAAGAGGTAAACAAACAGTAAAGGGGAGAGAGATATTTGTCAAGGATCCGTATGTTACCTACACGGAAGGAAACTGTGACTCACCTGGATTATTTAGAAAGGCTTGGAGTGCCGGAAAGTGGTCTTTTTCTTGGCGAAAATCCGTGTTTTTCTTTAGGCATTTTATGGTTTTTCAAAATTAAATTCGACCGCCAGCTGACTGTGACGTTTGGGACGACGTTGCCAGATTGTCATAGGCGAAATCCTGGGAGTATACAGTGACTAACTTCACGTCACATAACTGTGATTTAAAGTTGCACATTACGTTACTGCTGAGTCGTTTTCGAGAAAACCAAGTGTCAACACTTATTGTTTATTGGTTCTCCCAAAAAGATAAAGTCCATTTCTTGCTCACTACTGCAACCAATGCCTTGTTGTTAACTTCTGTTCGTCACGTGATCTCTCCCTATCCCGCTGATACAGAAGGAAATCTGACAACACCGCTTCGTTGTCTTTGTCTGTCTTAGGTTGATGAATAGAGGCTTCCGATTTGAACCTGTCGCATTCGAAAAGTAGAATTTGGACCCCAGCTCCTGTCGATTTTTGCCCATATCAGAAAGATCGCCCAATTGTAATGCGTTTTCAGCAGCATCACCTAATATGGTAATCAGGATAAGCGATTTTCGACTGTGGTTTTCGCGCCTCTGAGGTTTGTGACCAATCGTTTGCCCGCAGGAAGCTTCTTTTTAGTGTCTGAGATTTTCTGGAGGGAAGGAAACACTTCTTTTCCGGCACCGTTTTGAGTGCCACGTTTAATTTTTCTTTTCCAAGAATACCGAAAAGAAGTCGTGCCCATGGCGGCCTTTGCAACCTGAAATCGTCGTAGACGGAATCCGCAGAGGTCCCATAAAAAGAAGAAAGTCTTCGTGGAAGTGCCCGTTGCCTGTGTTTGGCGTTTGAGGTGGCGATTTTCGAGGATTTCTTTTTGACCGTATAGGATACGGACAATGGCCGGCTAGACCGTGGCTTATCAGCCGATCGATGGTAATTATATTCGATTTTTTTTAAGCGTTTTCCCTCCAGTTTATTTCAATATTGACTATTTTTTATTCTGTATTTTTCTTTGTGCTACAGATTGAGGAGGCCTCACGTCAACTCCCTGGGAGGTATTAGGTTACCTGCCATGCGGAATGTCGCCCTCAGGATGATTTGAGGTAAATATTTGCTGCGTGTGTACCTTGACTATTTTTGCCCTTGTAAGAAATTAGACTGTTTTCTGTCGTTTTAAGTAATTTTTAGTTTTATCGTCCGTGGTACCCACTATACAATAGAGTGTGGACTTATATGTTTTTTTTTTATGCTTTTTTGGCGCATGTACTTCGAGTGTTGCCCCTCAGGCATGCCCCGTACAATAAGTAAACAGTAGTTTTTTTGTGTTACTGTTTTACTTCTTTTTTTTCCTGTGTAAAATACATGTCCGTTATTAGAAATTAGTTATAAATGATACGTTAGGGTGTTCTCCCTTGTTCTAGAAGCTTGTTTTTATATCTGTCTAGGGTGCTTGGTTCCGGTGCACAGCCATGGGTGGTCCTAGTGCTGACTCTCAACACCATACCTTCGACTTTCCGTCCTAAGTGCTGCTTTGCCCTGGCCTGAGATGCCTAGTCCAGTCATGAGTCCTGTGTACCTGTTCCAGGGATGTTTAGCCCTGTCATCGGCTAGCTATGTGGAAACAGATAAGAAATATTTCCCTGTCCAAACATTTTCTCTTGTAGTGTTACGTTACAAAATAAACATACAAAATAGAAGAGATGACAACTTCCTATACTCTGGGTCCTATCGAGCCTGGCATTCTTGCCAACTTGAGTAAGCACACGGTTGTGGGGCACTTAGCAATGAAACACCAGGTTATACAGTCTCAAAATATATTTTTGGAAAACAGTGTAAAACAATAAATGTAAATTTTAACAAATAAAATAGTTTTTTTTTTAAACTAACATTTTAGGGGTCTTTCCTCTTGTTTTTATGTTTAATTTCAATGATGGAAAGTTCTTTTATCAAAGATGAAAAAGTTGAAATGGTTCTCATAAAAAAAATGAAGTTGAAGCTTGTTTTGATCAGTTTTGATAAAATTTTATGAGTTTTTTTTTTTGAAGGTTTTTAAAGAGAAAATGTTTGGACAGGGAAATATTTCTTATCTGTTTCCACATAGCTAGCCGATGACAGGGCTAAACATCCCTGGAACAGGTACACAGGACTCATGACTGGACTAGGCATCTCAGGCCAGGGCAAAGCAGCACTTAGGACGGAAAGTCGAAGGTATGGTGTTGAGAGTCAGCACTAGGACCACCCATGGCTGTGCACCGGAACCAAGCACCCTAGACAGATATAAAAACAACCTTCTAGAACAAGGGAGAACACCCTAACGTATCATTTATAACTAATTTCTAATAACGGACATGTATTTTACACAGGAAAAAAAAGAAGTAAAACAGTAACACAAAAAAACTACTGTTTACTTATTGTACGGGGCATGCCTGAGGGGCAACACTCGAAGTACATACGCCAAAAAAGCATAAAAAAAACATATAAGTCCACACTCTATTGTATAGTGGGTACCACGGACGATAAAACTAAAAATTACTTAAAACGACAGAAAACAGTCTAATTTCTTACAAGGGCAAAAATAGTCAAGGTACACACGCAGCAAATATTTACCTCAAATCATCCTGAGGGCGACATTCCGCATGGCAGGTAACCTAATACCTTCCAGGGAGTTGACGTGAGGCCTCCTCAATCTGTAGCACAAAGAAAAATACAGAATAAAAAATAGTCAATATTGAAATAAACTGGAGGGAAAACGCTTAAAAAAAATCGAATATAATTACCATCGATCGGCTGATAAGCCACGGTCTAGCCGGCCATTGTCCGTATCCTATACGGTCAAAAAGAAATCCTCGAAAATCGCCACCTCAAACGCCAAACACAGGCAACGGGCACTTCCACGAAGACTTTCTTCTTTTTATGGGACCTCTGCGGATTCCGTCTACGACGATTTCAGGTTGCAAAGGCCGCCATGGGCACGACTTCTTTTCGGTATTCTTGGAAAAGAAAAATTAAACGTGGCACTCAAAACGGTGCCGGAAAAGAAGTGTTTCCTTCCCTCCAGAAAATCTCAGACACTAAAAAGAAGCTTCCTGCGGGCAAACGATTGGTCACAAACCTCAGAGGCGCGAAAACCACAGTCGAAAATCGCTTATCCTGATTACCATATTAGGTGATGCTGCTGAAAACGCATTACAATTGGGCGATCTTTCTGATATGGGCAAAAATCGACAGGAGCTGGGGTCCAAATTCTACTTTTCGAATGCGACAGGTTCAAATCGGAAGCCTCTATTCATCAACCTAAGACAGACAAAGACAACGAAGCGGTGTTGTCAGATTTCCTTCTGTATCAGCGGGATAGGGAGAGATCACGTGACGAACAGAAGTTAACAACAAGGCATTGGTTGCAGTAGTGAGCAAGAAATGGACTTTATCTTTTTGGGAGAACCAATAAACAATAAGTGTAGACACTTGGTTTTCTCGAAAACGACTCAGCAGTAACGTAATGTGCAACTTTAAATCACAGTTATGTGACGTGAAGTTAGTCACTGTATACTCCCAGGATTTCGCCTATGACAATCTGGCAACGTCGTCCCAAACGTCACAGTCAGCTGGCGGTCGAATTTAATTTTGAAAAACCATAAAATGCCTAAAGAAAAACACGGATTTTCGCCAAGAAAAAGACCACTTTCCGGCACTCCAAGCCTTCCTAAATAATCCAGGTGAGTCACAGTTTCCTTCCGTGTAGGTAACATACGGATCCTTGACAAATATCTCTCTCCCCTTTACTGTTTGTTTACCTCTTTAGAACGACTATAAACCTCCTTTATTTCGAATTTCTTATACTTTTAGGCCAGTCTCGAGTCGTATGAGGACAGATGATCGCCTCGTTTGAATAAATAAACTGAATATCTATCAAAATTTAACCTGTTAAAGTCTGCACAGCCTATCGTATAAACCACAGGAAATATGGACCCTACAGACCAACAATGCACACAGAGACAAGCAAGACGGTCCACACTTGACATGGCTAGGCTGTACGAGGTTGGGCAATGCCCTTTAAGGAATTCACGCATACTTGAAACCAAAATAAAACCAACAGGTGAGTGTTGTGTCAACTGACGACAAAGGTAGAGTAATTTTGTAATATCAATACCATATGATTGGTGACAACCTTGGTCCTGTTATTTTTAGGACTTATTGGACCCCCTAAAGCCTGACATGTGCAAATTGGGGACCGATCAGTAACAGAAACTGCCAACCACCGACACATCACTAGTGACAAGAATCTACCACTCGACAAATGAACCGACACTAGTTTCTAGTAAGTATAAGACCGCTAAGTCTCTCTTTGTTTGACACGGTTTATAAAACTAACCTTTATTGTCTACTTTATTTTCGGGTGTTAAGTAGTTGACGGAAGGAGAATTTGATATAATCAATAAAAAAAACAAAGGCTTACTAATCTAGTAAGTTGGCGGTTTAAACTATGCGCTAGAAAGACCGTTTTGGTGTTAAGTTATGTAAAATTATGTTATTTTTTCCTTGTTTCAGGCTACTGCAGAGCCAGAGCAACCTTTCTTGGACTGGTTAAATTATACAAGAAAAATACGAAGTTTCATTGAACTGTGGACTGTATATTATTAGTTAATATAAAAGAAAGATGGATGTTGTAATGTTATTTTTGGAAAACACATGATTTGCCACTGTAATTAAATTTATTGGTTTATTAGAAAGGGTTCAATGGTGTTTTATTTGAAATATTGAGGTTTGCTTTGTTTTGAAAAAAAAGTTAAACAGAGTAAAATGCCTCCACATAAAATAATCATAATTCTAGTATAATTCAACCTCAGTCCAACAGTAAATATTGTTTTTCCAGCGCATTCGCCATGAAATAGTAGGATATAGAATAAACAAAATGCTCAGACATATAGTAAAGATGATTGACTTAAAGATTTTGCCAGGGTATTAGAAGGGTGTTTTGAAGAATTATTTTTTTCTAAGGGATATTGTTAGGGAAATATTGAACCGTTACACTCCCCCTTTCCTCCGTCAGAGGTGAACACCGATTAACTTTGAATTAAACTTTGGGTATCGTTTTGACAAGTTATTCCAAATCCATTACTGTGGCCCATCCCTCACCGCTGGATTGATCCCAATACCATGTGCAACCCACCAAAAAAACAAGAAGCGAATCGACAACTGTGCGGCCTCAACAACACCTGTACCTTACTGCCCGCAAGGAAAGTATTTTAACCAATACCTTCAAAACTGTGAAACCTTGAAGAGGAAAAAACGTAGTAAAACCTTTGAAACCTTGAAGAGGAAAAAAAACCACTACGGAAACTTACATGCTAAGTAACGCAGCAGTATCGCGTGCAACCCCTTGTTGCAGGCGACACTACCTAGTGGAGCTATAATGAATAGCTACCACTAATAAAACCAAAATAATATAATTTTGACAGGTTATCCCAAATCCATTACTGCTGCTCATCTCCCACCGCCAGGTTGAACCCAACACCAGTAGCCCGGACTCCTCATAGTTGATTGGCCCGCCTCAGCTACCAATCGAAGAGCCCGAACCCCCCAAATGCGAATCTCCGCCGCATAAGGCCACGTCAGATGCCCATCCATCCTGAGACACCATCAGGAGGCAAGCAAAAGCGGTGACGGTGAAACCGAGCAGCACCCAATAGACAGGGACCCGTACCGAAAGGCCGAAAAAGAAATAATAAGAAAATGAACCCCCCCAATATACCTTGAAGACTCCCCAGAGTGACAAAGCACCGATCAACCCAGAACGCCGGAAAGCAATCCTCCAGACTGTGATGGTGCTGCCGAGACGTCAGTATACCTAACGGAACCTACATCATTAGGCACACTGCGATGGTAGTTCGACCCAGCAGGCTAAAATTGCACAAGGTGCTAAGGCAGCACCTGTCTCGTTCAATAGCCCTCACCAAAGTCTAAAGGACCACGTCCCCGCACTCAAGGAAGACCAGCCCCCGGCCACCGCCCGGAAGTCAACCTGGCATACCAAAATACACACAAAAAGGGAAAAAAAAGGTCGGGCATACTATCCACCGAAGAAAAAAACTCAAACTTCTTCGACAGGACTTTGAACAACATATGCGTATTTGTTGTCCCCCATAGAGTCTCTATAGATCCTGTCAAACGCGCAAGTCTAAAAAAAGGACCAGAAGGAAGAAGCTTAAGAAGACATTTGATGTTCAGTCTTAATGGAGCTAACTAGAGCCTTGGAATCGGAAATCTGCCAAGTTCTAGCGCCAAATACAGAGAAACCCACCACTAACCCGATTCAGCAACTGCCTGAAAAAGATGTAAAATCCAGGCCAGTTACCACCAGAAAAAAATTATGAAATATAGAAAAAGAAAAGAAATGAACTTTTTTGTATATACGTATCTGTCGCTACAAATTAAGACTATCGTCGTCGTCTTCTGCAACGACCACCGGTTTCAAGTCCTGGACGTGCCAATTTCCAACGCACAACTTCCCATCCAAATTCTCAAGCCGATACGTCACAGTACCTAGCTTTTTCCGGACACGAAACGGTCCAACATACTTAGGGCACAACTTGGCGTTAACGAAATTCAGGGCGTCCGATTGAACTTTATTTTTCCTCCATACGAGATCTCCCGGTATAAATGACACTTCTCGACGTCTCAAATTGTAACGACCACGATTACGATCTGAAGACTTTTTCATATTTACCATGACCGCTCGGTAAAGCTTTTTGAAGCCATCCAGCCTCTTCTCTATGACAGGTTTAGGATCCTTATTTATGGCATAAGAATACTCTCGACCGTCGGACACATACTCTCGACCAAAGTTAATATAATATGGCGAAAACCCAGTAGCTTCATTTTTTGAAGTTCGAATCGCACACGCGAGCGCTGGCAAATTAGCGTCCCAACGACGATGGTTATCTCCTACATAAGTCGAAATCATAGTTTTGACCACTCGGTTTGCTCGTTCGCACGGGTCAGCCTGTGGATGATAAACAGCTGTGTAGGAGAGCTTGAAGTTATACTTTTCTGCGAGACTTTGTAGTTCTTTACTTTTCATCTGGCTGCCGTTATCGCATATTACATATTGCGGAACTCCGAAGGTTAGAATAATATCATTCTCTAAGTGCTTACAAATAAAATTCGCAGTAGCAGCACGACCAGGAAAAACTGCTACGTACTTGCTGAAATAATCGCTTATAACCAACAAGTGGGTATTCCCCTGTTTCGAACTTCGAGGAAGTGGACCGACAAAATCAAGACTTATTACTTGCCATGGTTGAGTAGGTTCTGGATCGCGTCCCATGTGACCTGCTGGCGCTTTCTGCTCAACTTTAAACTTCGCACAAGTCTGACAGCGGTTAACATAGCGGGTTACATCGCAACGCATCTTGGGCCAGTAATACCTAGTTTTCAGTCTATTGTACGTTTTAAAAATGCCGAAATGACCAGAGCGGACATCGTCATGACTCTCTGTTAAAATCTTCGATCTATAGTCTTTCGGAATGACAATTTTCCAGTAATCAGATCCTTGGGCTAATTCAGGAATGGCACATTTAACATATTTGTATAATATCTTGTTTTCTATACGCCACTGAGAATACTTTAATGGAGAGGTGTTTATTAGGTTTTTCATCCTTAAATACCATGCATCTTTAGTATCAGAAAAGTCATATTTTTGGTTTTCTATGGTAACGCTGTCTACATTAGGGACTGACCTAGAAAGAAAATCTGGCACGACATGGTCACGACCTTTTCGATGAATAATCTGATAATTAAATGATTGTAGCCTTAATGCCCAACGCGCCAATCTGCCTGAAGGGTCTTTCAGATTGTGTAGCCACACCAAAGAGCTATGGTCGGTTATGACCGTAAAGTTGGTAAGTTCCAAATAGGGTTTGAGTTTTTCCGTGGCCCATACAACAGCTAGACACTCACGTTCTGTAGTCGAAAATTGTTTTTCCTGTTTTGTCAATGACCTAGATATGTAACAAATCACCTTTTCGCCTTCGTCGAACTGTTGCGTTAATACAGCTCCTATGCCACATGCGGATGCATCCGTTTGTAAAGTAAATGGCTTTGTGAAGTCAGGACATGTAAGAATGGGGGCTGAGACTAAAGCAGTCTTAAGCTTGCAAAAAGCGGTTTCACACTCTGGAGTCCAACGAAAAGCCACGTTTTTCATCGTAAGACGAGTCAAGGGAGCAACTACTGAGGAAAACTCGGGAACGAATCGCCGATACCAGCTCGCCATGCCGAGAAAACTTCGGACACCTTTCACTGTTGTTGGGGCAGGAACATTAATGATCGCTTCGACCTTGTCAACATCGCATTGAAGGCCCTTAGCAGTAACCGTAAAACCAAGAAATTTAAGACTGGGACGGCAAAATTTGCACTTTTCGGGACTCACAGTAAGTCCTGCAGCCAGCAACCGATCCAAGACAAGTCCCACAATACGAAGATGTGTCGAAAACGATGGAGCAATGATTATGACGTCATCCAAATATTGGAACACGTAGGGTTGGAGATCTACGCCAATAACGGTGTCAATCAGTCTCTGCCAACAAGCAGGCGCATTTGTCAGACCAAATGGCATCCTTTTAAATTGAAACAGGCCTCTGCCTGGCACTGTAAAAGCTGTAAGTTCTCTACACGATTCTTTGACACTTACCTGCCAATATGCAGAGCGTATGTCCATGGAACTTATATATTTTGCCTCGCGCAGTCGATCCAAGATGGCGGAGATGTACGGGATCGGGTAAGCGTCCTTTGTTGTGGCTTTATTTAAAGCTCTATAGTCTACACAAAACCTAAACTTGCCGTCCGACTTGGGAACCAGTAAGACCGGTGATGACCAAGCACTTTTGGACTTTTCGATGACATCCAACTCCAGCATTTTGTCGAGTTCCTCATCAATTAGCTTCTGCTTCAAAGGTGATACAGGATAATACCTCTGTTTGATGGGTTTGGTACCTGGTTCCAGGAGTATCTCATGCTCATACACTGAGGTAAACCCCAAGCCATCTTTCATTCCTGCAAACTTTTCTTGTAACAGGGTATCTAACTGAACTTGTTGTTCAGGTGTAAGGACTGATAGGGAACCAACCTCTTCCGTCTTCACTACAGTGGCTGAAGAACACTTGACCTGATCTAAAAAATCCTCGAAAAACTGTTGTTTACTAATAGCCTCGCAATCAACTGCACTATTACCGAAACTCCACTGGTCGCGTCTCAAATCAGGAAGAATATCCATAGAAATAATAAAATCGACACCCAGGATCAAGGGGTGGGGGAAATCAGGGACTACCATCACAGGTAAAACACGGATACGACCCATAAGTAAAAATGGAACGTCAACAGTTCCCTCAATATTCGCTGTCTGTCCATTGGCTACAACACATTTGGACCGACGACTCCTATCCAACTTTAATCCTAGTTCCTGGAAAGTTCTCCATCCAGACTCCCCAGCAATCGTAGAACTCGCACCGGAATCCAAAAGAGCCAAAATAGAATGACCTAAAACGTCAACATTCAAGGACGGCCGCCTGTCTCCAGCAGCATGCGACAACGCATAAGAGAGAAAAGTCTGTTCCGCCGTGGGAGTTTGATATTGGGTCACTAGACGATGGTCTAATGACCCTGTTCGGCGTTTCCCGAATTCGAACAGTTTGGACAGTTCCTGGTAGTAAAACCCTCCTTGGAACATCGGTAACATTTCAGTTTTTTCTCAGGACAGTTCACTCTAGTATGACCTTTAGCTCTGCAATGCCAACAGACTATTTCCCTGGATTGGTTACGTGACGGCGTGTCAACCGTGTGCACAGTGCTTCGTTGGGAGGTGCGCTTATAAGCTAAGTTAGGTTCGGGAAAATTCGTGGAGGTAGGTGGTGGAGCAAATTTTTCTGTTCGGTACATGGTCTCTTCTACTTCACTTCCTAATTCGATGAGGTGGTCAATGCTCTCAATATTTTGCAATACAAGGGCTCGTTGTAAAGGAGGTAACATGTTCCTTCTGATCAGGGCCACTTGCTCACTCATAGGTAACGGTGGTCTAAGTTGACGAAACAAACTTTGCATGCGGGTTACATACAGACCAAAGCGTTCATCTGAACCTTGAGTACGTTTAGGGATTTCCCTTCGCAAGGCTGCCTCATGATCATGAGGAAGAAATGTTCTCCTCAACTGAGCTTCAAAATCGTTCCAGCCGCGAAAAGTGTCTCTTCGGACCCTATACCAATCCATCGCATCTCCTTTCAGAAATTCTCCCATAGCTCTTGAAGCTATCAGTTGCTCCTTGGAAATATTTCTGGAAAGACATTTATCTTCCAGACTATCCAAAAATGAGTTTAGGCTTGAATGTCCATCATAGCAAAGGTTCCACTTCTCAAAGCTGTTAAGTTGAGATACCGTTGGGTTCATCAAAACATGGGACAAGTTAGAGTTAGCCAAAGGAACTTGAGGTGGCTCTGTCCTTCGGTGTTGCAAAAAATCAGGGACTGGCTGGTATTCTCTTCGGTGAGGTATTTCTTCGGTATGCCTCTGTGGTAAAGAGTGGGCATAATGATGAGGTTCCGTACTGAACCTAGCTCTTTCAGTGGATAGGGTTTCGATCAATGGACCACGAGACTCCAAAACTGAAGGACGACTGATCGGTGAAAAGTCTGAAACATGGGGTTGAGAAAAACACTCAGGTCTCATCGAAGAAACAGCAGGACCAGCAGGATAAAATCTATAATCGGATGCAGGGGCAGCACTATAATCAGGAGGGTACTGAAAACTAACTCGTCTACGCTCCACAGATGGATTTGGTTGAAGGGGCCTATAGTGGTCACGAGGAATTTCAACTGCTCGAAAAGGATCTTGAAATTGAAACCTTTGAGAATAACCAGCACTGGGTAGAGGCTGTGAGATTTCCGGAATATTCCTTGGTTGCTCATTAAAATTACCAAACTCAATATTCCTGTTCTGTGCTGGAGGTAAGACTTCATCAACATTCTGGGGCTCAGGAGAATCACAAAGAAAAGGGTTGGTGTTGTTATGAGATCGCTCACTTTCAGCGGGTAAAGCTGATCCCTGCAAAGCTTGTGGGTGAGTAGCTGACTGTGTAGCTGAGTTGTTTCTAATAGCTGGGCGTGAAGAAACAATAATTTGATGGTTTTGTCGTGCAGCTGAGTTGTTGGTAGCTGTAGCTGCGTTTGTTGTAGCTGTAGCTGAGTAGCTATGTTGACTATATGATTGTGAAAAACCATTAATTGGTTGATTTTGTTGTGTAGCTGAGTTGTTGGTAGCTGTAGCTGAGTAGCTGTGCTGAGTAGCTGCGTTATTATGGATAGCTAAGCTTAAAAAATCAGTTCTTGGTACATTTTCTTGTGTAACTGAGGTGTTTGTAGCTGTAGCTGAGTAGCTGGATTGAGTATTTGGGTGTAAAGAACCATTAATTAGCTGATTTTGTTGTGTAGCTGAGTTGTTGGTAGCTGTAGCTGAGTAGCTGTGTTGAGTATCTGGGTTATTATGGTTAGCTAAGCTCAAAAAGTTAGTTCTTGGTACATTTGATTGGGTAGCTGAGTTGTTGGTAGCTGTAGCTGAGTTGTTGGTAGCTGTAGCTGAGTGAAAAGAACCACTATTTGGGTTGCTTGGTGGTATAGCTGAGTTACCAGCAGTAGCTGAGTGTGAAAAATCGGTATTTTGGTGGTATGGATGTGAAGCTGAGTTGCTGTTAGTTAACTGTAGCTGTGCTTCAGTCTGTAAACCGACTCCAAGGTCTATCATTGGTTCATCAGAAGCTGTGGTAGCTGGATGACTGACAACTTCAGAATGTGAACTATGCTCTTCTGTTGGTATCCCGGAAGATTCCTCGGAAAGATTTTCAAGCAGATCACCCAAAAAGTCCTGTGCACTACCAGCTAGGCCCAAGGTTGCTATGTTGTAAACGCCTTCCAATGCTCTCAACAATCCACAACACAAGTCCCTCAAACTATCTTTTCGTCTCGCTTCCTCTTCGGTATCTGGGTGAATTAAATTTATCCTTCCCCGAACATGAAATAATCTTGTGTGAATTCTCTTAAATTCATTATCTCTGTTGTTCTTGTCAAATTCCTGTATACTCTCACCAAGCTCATCCAACTTTGCTCGACAAATAGCTAACTCTCGAATAGGATCAAAACAAACACGAGCTCTGGTGTTTCCAGACCTTTCTTCAGCAAAAACAGCCCTCAGCTGTGCCCTTTTGTCCCGAGCTGCAAAGTTTTTGATTTCCACTCCTCGGCTTTCCAGCTCGTATGTGATCTCATCACTAAGTAAACGATTCACCTCCATATTTTCCTGAAGCACCAACGCACTAACACCAAATCAAACAAATATCCTGTCTTTCAACCTCAAAAAGGTCAGGCTAGGAAGTGTAACGGTTTCGGTTCAGGGAAAAAGTGACAAAAAAAACTTGCCAAAAACACTTGTTTTTGTAAGAGGCGCAAAAATAATTTAAAATAAGAAAACCACCGAGAAAAGGGGACTCAATTTAGTCACTGTTTACTGTGACAGCAAAAAACTACCAGAAACTAGTTTCGGGGTAAACGCTGCTTAAAAAAAAATAATTGCCACTTGTAAAAAAAATGACAAACAACTAACTTAAACTAACAATACACTTAAACACTAATTCGTTTACGAATTCTTTTCCGGATATATATCTAGCCGACCTAGACTTCGAAGACTTTGACACATCAACACCCTTATATAAGAGAGAAATTATTGTGGAAACAAGCAAGGAATAAAAATTTTTAAAAATATATTTTTGATTTACTATTAAGACTTTCTTTGGATTTACCATGCTTTGAAAAAAATATATATTTCTGATTTAACAACAAAATATATCTGATTGATGATGCTTTAAAAAATATTTCAATTTAATAAACATTGAAAAAAAACAAAAGTTTGGGATTTTCTTTGCTCTAAAAAAAATATTTCGTTTCATTATGCTTTGAGAAAGAAGAACATTTATTTACTTTGCTTTGAAAAAAATACTACTATGCTTTGCGAGAAGAAAAAAAATTGGTTGGGCTATGATTTGAAAAAAATTATTTTTGAATTTATTTTGCTCAGTGAGAAAACATTTTTGAATTTGCTTTACTCGGTAAAAAATTATTTTTGGGATTTATTTTGCTCGGTAAGGAAAAAAATTAATTCTTGAATTTACTTTAATCGGTCAGAGAAAAAAAAAATGTCTTTAATATACTTCACTCGGTGAGGAAAAAAACAAACTTTGAATTTATATATTACGTTGTTCGGTAAGAAAATTTTTTTTTTTTTTAAACTACCCCACTCGGCATAGGAAAAAATTGAAATTCACCCCAAAAAAAAAATTTACATTAATTTTTAAAATGACTGGCTTGCTCTTAAAGAAAAATACCATTAAAAAAAAATTGCAAATGTAAACCCCCCCTTCGCTTTCTCAAAGCAAAAGAAAAAAAGAGAATGCTATAAAACCACTCGCTTAGGAGTACAACAGGAAAGAACCTACCTCTATACAGCCTTGTAGTACTCTACTGCAACCTATCTTCTTTCTTGAAGCCAAAGTACCATGGTATTTCATTGCCAAGGCAACCCAACAACCAAAAACTTTTTTAAAAAACCAAAAAAGAAAAGTACACCTACTCCAAAGAACAGAGAACCACGTGGGCAGCCAGTGTTACGTTACAAAATAAACATACAAAATAGAAGAGATGACAACTTCCTATACTCTGGGTCCTATCGAGCCTGGCATTCTTGCCAACTTGAGTAAGCACACGGTTGTGGGGCACTTAGCAATGAAACACCAGGTTATACAGTCTCAAAATATATTTTTGGAAAACAGTGTAAAACAATAAATGTAAATTTTAACAAATAAAATAGTTTTTTTTTAAAACTAACATTTTAGGGGTCTTTCCTCTTGTTTTTATGTTTAATTTCAATGATGGAAAGTTCTTTTATCAAAGATGAAAAAGTTGAAATGGTTCTCATAAAAAAAAAATGAAGTTGAAGCTTGTTTTGATCAGTTTTGATAAAATTTTATGAGTTTTTTTTTTTGAAGGTTTTTAAAGAGAAAATGTTTGGACAGGGAAATATTTCTTATCTGTTTCCACATAGCTAGCCGATGACAGGGCTAAACATCCCCCGTCTTCACTACAGTAGCTTTTTGGCGCTAGAACTTGGCAGATTTCCGATTCCAAGGCTCTAGTTAGCTCCATAAGACTGAACATCAAATGTCTTCTTAAGCTTCTTCCTTCTTGTCCTTTTTTAGACTTGCGCGTTTGACAGGATCTATAGAGACTCTATGGGGGACAACAAATACGCATATGTTGTTCAAAGTCCTGTCGAAGAAGTTTGAGTTTTTTTTCTTCGGTGGATAGTATCCCCGACCCTTTTTTCCCTTTTTGTGTGTCTTTTGGTATGCCAGGTTGACTTCCGGGCGGTGGCCGAGGGCTGGTCTTCCTTGGGTGCGGGGACGTGGTCCTTTAGACTGTGGTGAGGGCTATTGAACGAGACAGGTGCTGTCTTAGCACCTTGTGCAATTTTAGCCTGCTTAGCAGGTATACTGACGTCTCGGCAGCACCATCACAGTCTGGAGGATTGCTTTCCGGCGTTCTGGGTTGGTCGGTGCTTTGTCACTCTGGGGAGTCTTCAAGGTATATTAGGGGGGTTCATTTTCTTATTATTTCTTTTTCGGCCTTTCGGTACGGGTCCCTGTCTATTGGGTGCTGCTCGGTTTCACCGTCACCGCTTTTGCTTGCCTCCTGATGGTGTGTCAGGATGGATGGGCATCTGACGTGGCCTTCGGGCTCTTCGATTGGTAGCTGAGGCGGGCCAATCAACTATGGGGAGTCCGGGCTACTGGTGTTGGGTTCAACCTGGCGGTGGGAGATGAGCAGCAGTAATGGATTTGGGATAACCTGTCAAAATTATATTATTTGGGTTTTATTAGTGGTAGCTATTCATTATAGCTCCACTAGGTAGTGTCGCCTGCAACAAGGGGTTGCACGCGATACTGCTTCGTTACTTAGCATGTAAGTTTCAGTAGTGGTTAAAATTTTAGCTACTTTTTGCTTTTCCTCTTCAAGGTTTCAAAGGTTTTACTACGTTTTTTCCTCTTCAAGGTTTCACAGTTTTGAAGGTATTGGTTAAAATACTTTCCTTGCGGGCAGTAAGGTACTGGTTTTGTCGAGGCCGCACAGTTGTCGATTCGCTTCTTGTTTTTTGGTGGGTTGCACATGGTATTGGGATCAATCCAGCGGTGAGGGATGGGCCACAGTAATGGATTTGGAATAACTTGTCAAAAGGATACCCGAAGTTTAATTCAAAGTTAATCGGTGTTCACCTCTGACGGAGGAAAGGGGGAGTGTAACGGTTCAATATTTCCCTAACAATATCCCTTAGAAAAAATAAGTAATCAAAACACCCTTCTAATACCCTGGAAAAATCTTTAAGTCAATCATCTTTACTATATGTCTGAGCATTTTATTTATTCTATATCCTACTATTTTATGGCGAATGCGCTGGAAAAACAATATTTACTGTTGGACTGAGGTTGAATTACACTAGAATTATGATCATTTTATGTGGAGGCATTTTACTCTGTTTAACTTTTTTTTCAAAACAAAGCAAACCTCAATATTTCAAATAAAACACCATTGAACCCTTTCTAACAAACCAATAGATTTAATTACTGTGGCAAATCATGTGTTTTCCAAAAATAACATTACAACATTCATCTTTCTTTTATATTAACTAATGATATACAGTCTACAGTTCAATGAAACTTCGTATTTTTCTTGTATAATTTAACCAGTCCAAGAAAGGTTGCTCTGGCTCTGCAGTAACCTGAAACAAGAAAACATAACATAATTTTACATAACTTAACACCAAAACGGTCTTTCTAGCGCATAGTTTAAACCGCCAACTTACTAGATTAGTAAGCCTTTGTTTTTTTTTATTGATTATATCAAATTCTCCTTCCGTCAACTACTTAACACCCGAAAATAAAGTAGATAATAAAGGTTAGTTTTATAAACCGTGTCAAACAGAGAGAGACTTAGCGGTCTTATACTTACTAGAAACTAGTGTCGGTTCATTTGTTGAGTGGTAGATTCTTGTCACTAGTGATGTGTCAGTGGTTGGCAGTTTCTGTTACTGATCGGTCCCCAATTTGCACATGTCAGGCTTTTGGGGGTCCAATAAGTCCTAAAAATAACAGGACCAAGGTTGTCACCAATCATATGGTATTGATATTACAAAATTACTCTACCTTTGTCGTCAGTTGACACAACACTCACCTGTTGGTTTTATTTTGGTTTCAAGTATGCGTGAATTCCTTAAAGGGCATTGCCCAACCTCGTACAGCCTAGCCATGTCAAGTGTGGACCGTCTTGCTTGTCTCTGTGTGCATTGTTGGTCTGTAGGGTCCATATTTCCTGTGGTTTATACAACAGGCTGTGCAGACTTTAACAGGTTAAATTTTGATAGATATTCAGTTTATTTATTCAAACGAGGCGATCATCTGTCCTGATACGACTCGAGACTGGCCTAAAAGTATAAGAAATTCGAAATAAAGGAGGTTTATAGTCGTTCTAAAGAGGTAAACAAACAGTAAAGGGGAGAGAGATATTTGTCAAGGATCCGTATGTTACCTACACGGAAGGAAACTGTGACTCACCTGGATTATTTAGGAAGGCTTGGAGTGCCGGAAAGTGGTCTTTTTCTTGGCGAAAATCCGTGTTTTTCTTTAGGCATTTTATGGTTTTTCAAAATTAAATTCGACCGCCAGCTGACTGTGACGTTTGGGACGACGTTGCCAGATTGTCATAGGCGAAATCCTGGGAGTATACAGTGACTAACTTCACGTCACATAACTGTGATTTAAAGTTGCACATTACGTTACTGCTGAGTCGTTTTCGAGAAAACCAAGTGTCTACACTTATTGTTTATTGGTACTCCCAAAAAGATAAAGTCCATTTCTTGCTCACTACTGCAACCAATGCCTTGTTGTTAACTTCTGTTCGTCACGTGATCTCTCCCTATCCCGCTGATACAGAAGAAAATCTGACAACACCGCTTCGTTGTCTTTGTCTGTCTTAGGTTGATGAATAGAGACTTCCGACTTGAACCTGTCGCATTCGAAAAGTAGAATTTGGACCCCAGCCCCTGTCGATTTTTGCCCATATCAGAAAGATCGCCCAATTGTAATGCGTTTTCAGCAGCATCACCTAATATGGTAATCAGGATAAGCGATTTTCGACGGTAGTTTTCGCGCCTCTGAGGTTTTTGACCAATCGTTTACCCGCAGGAAGCTTCTTTTTAGTGTCTGAGATTTTCTGGAGGGAAGGAAACACTTCTTTTCCGGCACCGTTTTGAGTGCCACGTTTAATTTTTCTTTTCCAAGAATACCGAAAAGAAGTCGTGCCCATGGCGGCCTTTGCAACCTGAAATCGTCGTAGACGGAATCCGCAGAGGTCCCATAAAAAGAAGAAAGTCTTCGTGGAAGTGCCCGTTGCCTGTGTTTGGCGTTTGAGGTGGTAATTTTCGAGGATTTCTTTTTGACCGTATAGGATACGGACAATGGCCGGCTAGACCGTGGCTTATCAGCCGATCGATGGTAATTATATTCGATTTTTTTTAAGCGTTTTCCCTCCAGTTTATTTCAATATTGACTATTTTTTATTCTGTATTTTTCTTTGTGCTACAGATTGAGGAGGCCTCACGTCAACTCCCTGGGAGGTATTAGGTTACCTGCCATGCGGAATGTCGCCCTCAGGATGATTTGAGGTAAATATTTGCTGCGTGTGTGCCTTGATTATTTTTGCCCTTGTAAGAAATTAGACTGTTTTCTGTCGTTTTAAGTAATTTTTAGTTTTATCGTCCGTGGTACCCACTATACAATAGAGTGTGGACTTATATGTTTTTTTTATGCTTTTTTGGCGTATGTACTTTGAGTGTTGCCCCTCAGGCATGCCCCGTACAATAAGTAAACAGTAGTTTTTTTGTATTACTGTTTTACTTCTTTTTTTTTCCTGTGTAAAATACATGTCCGTTATTAGAAATTAGTTATAAATGATACGTTAGGGTGTTTTCCCTTGTTCTAGAAGGTTGTTTTTATATCTGTCTAGGGTGCTTGGTTCCGGTGCACAGCCATGGGTGGTCCTAGTGCCGACTCTCAACACCATACCTTCGACTTTCCGTCCTAAGTGCTGCTTTGCCCTGGCCTGAGATGCCTAGTCCAGTCATGAGTCCTGTGTACCTGTTCCAGGGATGTTTAGCCCTGTCATTGGCTAGCTATGTGGAAACAGATAAGAAATATTTCCCTGTCCAAACATTTTCTCTTTAAAAACCTTTAAAAAAAAAACTCATAAAATTTTATCAAAACTTATCAAAACAAGCTTCAACTTCATTTTTTAATATGAGAACCATTTCAACTTTTTCATCTTTGATAAAAGAACTTTCCATCATTGAAATTAAACATAAAAACAAGAGGAAAGACCCCTAAAATGTTAGTTTTGAAAAAAAACCTATTTTATTTGTTAAAATTTACATTTATTGTTTTACACTATTTTCCAAAAATATATTTTGAGACTGTATAACCTGGTGTTTTGTTGCTGAGGGCCCCACAACCGTGTGCTTACTCAAGTTGGCAAGAATGCCAGGCTCGATAGGACCCAAAGTATAGGAAGTTGTCATCGCTTCTATTGTGTGTTTTATTTTTTTTAACGTAACACTGGCCATGGGCACGACTTCTTTTCCGGCACGGTTTGAGTGCCACGTTTAATTTTTCTTTTCCAAGAATACCGAAAAAAAGTCGTGCCCATGGCGGCCTTTGCAACCTGAAATCGTCGTAGACGGAATCCGCAGAGGTCCCATAAAAAGAAGAAAGTCTTCGTGGAAGTGCCCGTTGCCTGTGTTTGGCGTTTGAGGTGGCGATTTTCGAGGATTTCTTTTTGACCGTATAGGATACGGACAATGGCCGGCTAGACCGTGGCTTATCAGCCGATCGATGATTGAGGAGGCCTCACGTCAACTCCCTGGGAGGTATTAGGTTACCTGCCATGCGGAATGTCGCCCTCAGGATGATTTGAGGGTGCTTGGTTCTGGTGCACAGCCATGGGTGGTCCTAGTGCTGACTCTCAACACCATACCTTCGACTTTCCGTCCTAAGTGCTGCTTTGCCCTGGCCTGAGATGCCTAGTCCAGTCATGAGTCCTGTGTACCTGTTCCAGGGATGTTTAGCCCTGTCATCGGCTAGCTATGTGGAAACAGATAAGAAATATTTCCCTGTCCAAACATTTTCTCTTTAAAAACCTTCAAAAAAAAAAAACTCATAAAATTTTATCAAAACTGATCAAAACAAGCTTCAACTTCATTTTTTTTTTATGAGAACCATTTCAACTTTTTCATCTTTGATAAAAGAACTTTCCATCATTGAAATTAAACATAAAAACAAGAGGAAAGACCCCTAAAATGTTAGTTTTAAAAAAAAACTATTTTATTTGTTAAAATTTACATTTATTGTTTTACACTGTTTTCCAAAAATATATTTTGAGACTGTATAACCTGGTGTTTCATTGCTAAGTGCCCCACAACCGTGTGCTTACTCAAGTTGGCAAAAATGCCAGGCTCGATAGGACCCAGAGTATAGGAAGTTGTCATCTCTTCTATTTTGTATGTTTATTTTGTAACGTAACACAGCATATGGAGTGATTTATGGAGTTTTGGTGCTATAAAGGTATCTTTGTCTGACATACTAATTTCTTATTTCCCTAAACCTGCTATGAATTATATATATGTAAATTCCGCTATGTTGGGGGTGCCGTATTAAGGAGCTTTCTACCGTTAACATTAAATATCAAATACCGGGGTTTACCGTAAACGTTATGAGACATACAAGTTACCGATTATTTCTAATATTTTCCGTCCTTTTCTATTGTATACCGTTAAATACTAAATAAAGAGAACTGTTAACTTAGAAGGAGTTATAATAAATCCGCCTTGTTGGAAAATTGGTTGTTTTACTCGTGTTACTTAGGTTAAGAATCGAGACAGCTAGACCCCTGGTTTAACCGTCTCCACTGTTTAAAAGCTACCTGACGCTGTGGGCCCTCTACCACATAAATCCAGAGGGTGGCGCCCGAGATACTTGTTAGATTATCTCTCAGAGGAGTAGTTAATCCAACAGAAACCGATGCCTACCGCTTGAAAACGTAAACAACGTTACAATGCTATTTAGGGTTTCTATATTTTTTCATAATAATAAGTATCATTCATAATTGGAATAGTAATAATTTTTGTTCTAACGCACACTCTGTCACTGTCTTTCTTGTTAATAAGACAGTGACAGAGCATGCATTATAACAAAAATTCCAAATATGAATGATACTTAATACACTGCCTATCACCTACTAGTTCAGAGTCCATGAACCGCCCAAAAATTTGCACTATTCACCTATAAATTGACCATAAATTAACAAATAAAAAAATTGACACCTGCCAGCGTAAGACGCAGGCTGCGCGCTATTCTAAATGAGCATTTAAGCTGAAGGCACAATTGAAAATACAAGAGACAAACAAAGTAAATACAGATTACAGTGGTTTACAAAGTTTGAAAGTCTGTCGATAGTATCACTGAGTATCTAGTAGCTCTAATTATATAAACCTCCGATAAAATAAGTCAAACCAACACTTACTTGAAAATGTACGCAAGTTCGCAGCCCTACTTCGCTAACGCAACACAAAACAAGATACCCAAGACGGAACGACACACAAAAATATAAATTATAGCTATGGTATATGCACGTGATGATAAGAAAAAACAAAATGATGAAAAAAACACGAAACACGAAAACCCTCTTCACAAAAGCTTGTTCTCTGTTCTCTGACAAAAGAAGCCAGCACCCGTTCTCGCAAGCAGAGTTGCCAAAGGAAAAAGGAGTTGAAAACGTGTTTTTACTTTTTAAAGACTTTTTATTACCTGTTACAATTTTAGCTTTATTTAAAATTAACTATTAACAAAATATTTCGTTAATAAAGCAACAAATTCCTAAGTCTTTAATTTCCCATTTTTTTAACATTGGCTATGGTTACTAAATATTGGTATTAAATAATTATGGTTCACAGAAAACTATGCCGGCTTGGCACCATCGGAAACGGTTGAAAGGTCACGTGACCATTTGAGGCGGAGTCACAGCGAACTGTTGAAATAATGCATTTGCAAAATGAGAAGCAGTGGCGTAATTCACAGAGCGTCTGTTTGAAATCCATTATGTAGCGGGTTCATTCCTGGACTGCGGCAAGTATTTTTTTATCTTTTCAAATACCTTACATACCTACCTTCATACATATTGCGAACATTTAATTTGTTGATTTTGTAATGAACAAAATGACTCATCACGATACATAAGTGATGGGTTAATTTTTTAGTAGCAAATTATATTTTTTTTAGTCAGTAATAATTAAAAAAGAAATTAATTTATAATTGAAAAATAACAAATATATAAATCAGCTTTTGATAATTTAACAGTTTTTTCAAAAAAGTAATTACAGAAAAATCAGACTTTAAGTTATTACGTTGTAACGGTTCAATATTTCCCTAACAATATCCCTTAGAAAAAAAAATAATTCTTCAAAACACCCTTCTAATACCCTGGAAAAATCTTTAAGTCAATCATCTTTACTATATGTCTGAGCATTTTGTTTATTCTATATCCTACTATTTTATGGCGAATGCGCTGGAAAAACAAATAGAATTATGATTATTTTATGTGGAGGCATTTTACTCTGTTTAACTTTTTTTTCAAAACAAAGCAAACCTCAATATTTCAAATAAAACACCATTGAACCCTTTCTAATAAACCAATAAATTTAATTACAGTGGCAAATCATGTGTTTTCCAAAAATAACATTACAACATCCATCTTTCTTTTATATTAACTAATGATATACAGTCTACAGTTCAATGAAACTTCGTATTTTTCTTGTATAATTTAACCAGTCCAAGAAAGGTTGCTCTGGCTCTGCAGTAACCTGAAACAAGGAAAAAATAACATAATTTTACATAACTTAACACCAAAACGGTCTTTCTAGCGCATAGTTTAAACCGCCAACTTACTAGATTAGTAAGCCTTTGTTTTTTTTATTGATTATATCAAATTCTCCTTCCGTCAACTACTTAACACCCGAAAATAAAGTAGACAATAAAGGTTAGTTTTATAAACCGTGTCAAACAAAGAGAGACTTAGCGGTCTTATACTTACTAGAAACTAGTGTCGGTTCATTTGTCGAGTGGTAGATTCTTGTCACTAGTGATGTGTCGGTGGTTGGCAGTTTCTGTTACTGATCGGTCCCCAATTTGCACATGTCAGGCTTTAGGGGGTCCAATAAGTCCTAAAAATAACAGGACCAAGGTTGTCACCAATCATATGGTATTGATATTACAAAATTACTCTACCTTTGTCGTCAGTTGACACAACACTCACCTGTTGGTTTTATTTTGGTTTCAAGTATGCGTGAATTCCTTAAAGGGCATTGCCCAACCTCGTACAGCCTAGCCATGTCAAGTGTGGACCGTCTTGCTTGTCTCTGTGTGCATTGTTGGTCTGTAGGGTCCATATTTTCTGTGGTTCATACGATAGGCTGTGCAGACTTTAACAGGTTAAAATTTGATAGATATTCAGTTTATTTATTCAAACGAGGCGATCATCTTTCCTCATACGACTCGAGACTGGCCTAAAAGTATAAGAAATTCGAAATAAAGGAGGTTTATAGTCGTTCTAAAGAGGTAAACAAACAGTAAAGGGGAGAGAGATATTTGTCAAGGATCCGTATGTTACCTACACGGAAGGAAACTGTGACTCACCTGGATTATTTGGGAAGGCTTGGAGTGCCGGAAAGTGGTCTTTTTCTTGGCGAAAATCCGTGTTTTTCTTTAGGCATTTTATGGTTTTTCAAAATTAAATTCGACCGCCAGCTGACCGTGACGTTTGGGACGACGTTGCACGATTGTCATAGGCGAAATCCTGGGAGTATACAGTGACTAACTTCACGTCACATAACTGTGACTTAAAGTTGCACATTACGTTACTGCTGAGTCGTTTTCGAGAAAACCAAGTGTCTACACTTATTGTTTATTGGTTCTCCCAAAAAGATAAAGTCCATTTCTTGCTCACTACTGCAACCAATGCCTTGTTGTTAACTTCTGTTCGTCACGTGATCTCTCCCTATCCCGCTAATACAGAAGGAAATCTGACAACACCGCTTCGTTGTCTTTGTCTGTCTTAGGTTGATGAATAGAGACTTCCGACTTAAACCTGTCGCATTAGAAAAGTAGAATTTGGACCTTAGCCCCTGTCGATTTTTGCCCATATCAGAAAGATCGCCCAATTGTAATGCGTTTTCAGCAGCATCACCTAATATGGTAATCAGGATAAGCGATTTTCGACTGTAGTTTTCGCGCGACTGAGGTTTTTGACCAATCGTTTGCCCGCAGGAAGCTTCTTTTTTAGCGTCTGAGATTTCCTGGAGGGAAGGAAACACTTCTTTTCCGGCACCGTTTTGAGTGCCACGTTTAAATTTTCTTTTCCAAGAATACCGAAAAGAAGTCGTGCCCATGGCGACCTTTGCAACCTGAAATCATCGTAGACGGAATCCGCAGAGGTCCCATCAAAAGAAGAAAGTCTTCGTGGAAGTGCCCGTTGCCTGTGTTTGGCGTTTGAGGTGGCGATTTTTGAAGATTTCTTTTTGACCGTATAGCATTCGGAAAATGGCCGGCTAGACCGTGGCTTATCAGCCGATCGATGGTAATTATATTCGATTTTTTTTTAAGCGTTTTCCCTCCAGTTTATTTCAATATTGACCATTTTTGATTCTGTATTTTTCTTTGTGCTACAGATTGAGGAGACCTCACGTCAACTCCCTGTTCGCCTGGGAGGTATTAGGTTACCTGCCATGCGGAATGTCGCCCTCAGGATGATTTGAGGTAAATATTTGCTGCGTGTGTACCTTGATTATTTTTACCCTTGTAAGAAATTAGACTGTTTTCTGTCGTTTTAAGTAATTTTTAGTTTTATCATCCGTGGTACCCACTATACAATAGAGTGTGGACTTATATGTTTTTTTTTATGCTTTTTTGGCATATGTACTTTGAGTGTTGCCCCTCAGGCATGCCCCGTACAATAAGTAAACAGTAGTTTTTTTGTGTTACTGTTTTACTTCTTTTTTTTTTCCTGTGTAAAATACATGTCCGTTATTAGAAATTAGTTATAAATGATAGGTTAGGGTGTTCTCCCTTGTTCTAGAAGGTTGTTTTTATATCTGTCTAGGGTGCTTGGTTCCGGTGCACAGCCATGGGTGGTCCTAGTGCCGACTTTCAACACCCTACATTCGACTTTCCGTCCTAAGTGCTGCTTTGCCCTGGCCTAAGATGCCTAGTCCAGTCATGAGTCCTGTGTACCTGTTCCAGTGATGTTTAGCCCTGTCATCGGCTAGCTATGTGGAAACAGATAAGAAATATTTCCCTGTCCAAACGTTTTCTCTTTAAAAACCTTCATAAAAAAAAAATCATAAAATTTTATCAAAGCTTCAACTTCATTTTTTTTAATATGAGAACCATTTCAACTTTTTCATCTTTGATAAAAGAACTTTCCATCATTGAAATTAATCATAAAAACAAGAGGAAAGACCCCTAAAATGTTAGTTTTAAAAAAAATATTTTATTTGTTAAAATTTACATTTATTGTTTTACAAATATTGCATGCCTTTTCTAACCTTTAAGATTACAACAATATATTTTGAGACTGTATAACCTGGTGTTTCATTGCTAAGTGCCCCACAACCGTGTGCTTACTCAAGTTGGCAAGAATGCAAGGCTCGATAGGACCCAAAGTATAGGAAGTTGTCATCTCTTCTATTTTGTGTTTTTTTTTACGTAACACTGGCTGCCCACGTGGTTCTCTGTTCTTTGGAGTAAGTGTACTTTTCTTTTTTTGGTTTTTTAAAAAAGTTTTTGGTTGTTGGGTTGCCTTGGCAATGAAATACCATGGTACTTTGGCTTCAAGAAAGAAGATAGGTTGCAGTAGAGTACTACAAGGCTGTATAGAGGTAGGTTCTTTCCTGTTGTACTCCTAAGCGAGTGATTTTATAGCTATCTCTTTTTTTTCTTTTGCTTTGAGAAAGCGAAGGGGGGGTTTGCATTTGCAATTTTTTTTAATGGTATTTTTCTTTAAGAGCAAGCCAGTCATTTTAAAAATTAATGTAATTTTTTTTTTTGGGGTAAATTTCAATTTTTTTTCTATGCCGAGTGAGGTAGTTTTATAAAAAAAAATTTCTTACCGAACAACGTAATATATAAATTCAAAGTTTGTTTTTTCCTCACCGAGTGAAGTATATTAAAGACATTTTTTTTTTCTGACCGATTAAAGTAAATTCAAGAATTATTTTTTTTCTTACCGAGTAAAGTAAATTAATTTTTTTTTCTTACCGAGCAAAATAAATCCCAAAAATAATTTTTTACCGAGTAAAGCAAATTCAAAAATGTTTTCTCACTGAGCAAAATAAATTCAAAAATAATTTTTTTCAAATCATAGCCAATCCAATTTTTTTTTCTTCTCGCAAAGCATAGTAAATTGATTTTTTTTTTCAGGAAAAGAATTTTTTTTGTCAAAACAAAATTTTTTTTGTTCACAAACCATAGTAAATCAAATCAGAATTTTTCTAAAGAGTATTTTTTTCAAGGCAAAGTAAATAAATGTTTTTCTTTCTCAAAGCATAATGAAACGAAATATTTTTTTTCAAAGCAAAGAAAATCCCAAACTTTTGTTTTTTTTCAATGTTTATTAAATTGAAATATTTTTTAAAGCATCATCAATCAGATATATTTTGTTGTTAAATCAGAAATATATATTTTTTTCAAAGCATGGTAAATCCAAAGAAAGTCTTAATAGTAAATCAAAAATATATTTTTAAAAATTTTTATCCCTTGCTTGTTTCCACAATAATTTCTCTCTTATATAAGGGTGTTGATGTGTCAAAGTCTTCGAAGTCTAGGTCGGCTAGATATATGTCCGGAAAAGAGTTCGTAAACGAATTAGTGTTTAAGTGTATTGTTAGTTTAAGTTAGTTGTTTGTCATTTTTTTTACAAGCGGCAATTATTTTTTTTAAGCAGCGTTTACCCCGAAACTAGTTTCTGGTAGTTTTTTGCTGTCACAGTAAACAGTGACTAAATTGAGTCCCCTTTTCTCTGTGTTTTTCTTATTTTAAATTATTTTTGCGCCTCTTACAAAAACAAGTGTTTTTGGCAAGTTTTTTTTGTCACTTTTTCCCTGAACCGAAACCGTTACACTTCATAGCCTGACCTTTTTGAGGTTGAAAGACAGGATATTTGTTTGATTTGGTGTTAGTGCGTTGGTGCTTCAGGAAAATATGGAGGTGAATCGTTTACTTAGTGATGAGATCACATACGAGCTGGAAAGCCGAGGAGTGGAAATCAAAAACTTTGCAGCTCGGGACAAAAGGGCACAGCTGAGTGCTGTTTTTGCTGAAGAAAGGTCTGGAAACCCCAGAGCTCGTGTTTGTTTTGATCCTATTCGAGAGTTAGCTATTTGTCGAGCAAAGTTGGATGAGCTTGGTGAGAGTATACAGGAATTTGACAAAAACAACAGAGATAATGAATTTAAGAGAATTCACACAAGATTATTTCATGTTCGGGGAAGGATAAATTTAATTCACCCAGATACCGAAGAGGAAGCAAGACGAAAAGATAGTTTGAGGGACTTGTGTTGTGGATTGTTGAGAGCATTGGAAGGCGTTTACAACATAGCAACCTTGGGCCTAGCTGGTAGTGCACAGGACTTTTTGGGTGATCTGCTTGAAAATCTTTTTGAGGAATCTTCCGGGATACCAACAGAAGAGCATCCTTCACATTCTGAAGTTGTCAGTCATCCAGCTACCACAGCTTCTGATGAACCAATGATAGACCTTGGAGTCGGTTTACAGACTGAAGCACAGCTACAGTTAACTAACAGCAACTCAGCTTCACAGCCATACCACCAAAATACCGGTTTTTCACACTCAGCTACTGCTGGTAACTCAGCTATACCACCAAGCAACCCAAATAATGGTTCTTGCCACTCAGCTACAGCTGACAACAACTCAGCTACACCACAAAATCAGCTAATTAATGGCTCTTCACATCCAAATACTCAATCCAGCTACTAAGCTACAGCTACAAACAACTCAGCTACACAAGCAAATGTACCAAAAACTGATTTTTTAAGCTTATCTACCCATAATAGAGCAGCTGCTCAACACAGCTACTCAGCTACAGCTACCAACAACTCAGCTACACAACAGAATCAGCTAATTAATGGTTCTTTACATCCAAATACTCAACACAGCTACTCAGCTACAGCTACCAACAACTCAGCTACACAACAAAATCAGTTAATTAATGGTTCTTTACACCCAAATAATCAATACAGCTACTCAGCTACAGCTGCAAACAACTCAGCTACAGCTGCCAACAACTCAGCTACACGACAAAACCATCAAATTATTGTTTCTTCACGCCCAACTATTAGAAATAACTCAGCTACAGTGAACAATAACTCAGCTACACAGTCAGCTACTCACCCACAAGCTTTGCAGGGATCAGCTTCACCCGCTGAAAGTGAGCGATCTCATAACAACACCAACCCTTTTCTTTGTGATTCTCCTGAGCCCCAGAATGTTGATGAAGTCTTACCTCCAGCACAGAACAGGAATATTGAGTATTGAATAATGAGCAACCAAGGAATATTCCGGAAATCTCACAGCCTCTACCCAGTGCTGGTTATTCTCAAAGGTTTCAATTTCAAGATCCTTTTCGAGCAGTTGAAATTCCTCGTGACCACTATAGGCCCCTTCAACCAAATCCATCTGTGGAGCGTAGACGAGTTAGTTTTCAGTACCCTCCTGATTATAGTGCTGCCCCTGCATCCGATTATAGATTTTATCCTGCTGGTCCTGCTGTTTCTTCGATGAGACCTGAGTGTTTTTCTCAACCCCATGTTTCAGACTTTTCACCGATCAGTCGTCCTTCAGTTTTGGAGTCTCGTGGTCCATTGATCGAAACCCTATCCACTGAAAGAGCTAGGTTCAGTACGGAACCTCATCATTATTCCCACTCTTTACCACCGAGGCATACCGAAGAAATACCTCACCGAAGAGAATACCAGCCAGTCCCTGATTTTTTGCAACACCGAAGGACAGAGCCAACTCAAGTTCCTTTGGCTAACTCTAACTTGTCCCATGTTTTGATGAACCCAACGGTATCTCAACTTAACAGCTTTGAGAAGTGGAACCTTTGCTATGATGGACATTCAAGCCTAAACTCATTTTTGGATTGTCTGGAAGATAAATGTCTTTCCAGAAATATTTCCAAGGAGCAACTGATAGCTTCAAGAGCTATGGGAGAATTTCTGAAAGGAGATGCAATGGATTGGTATAGGGTCCGAAGAGACACTTTTCGTCACTGGAACGATTTTGAAGCTCAGTTGAGGAGAACATTTCTTCCTCATGATCATGAGGCAGCCTTGTGAAGGGAAATCCCTAAACGTACTCAAGGTTCAGATGAACGCTTTGGTCTGTATGTAACCCGCATGCAAAGTTTGTTTCGTCAACTTAGACCACCGTTACCTATGAGTGAGCAAGTGGCCCTGATCAGAAGGAACATGTTACCTCCTTTACAACGAGCCCTTGTATTGCAAAATATTGAGAGCATTGACCACCTCATCGAATTAGGAAGTGAAGTAGAAGAGACCATGTACCGAACAGAAAAATTTGCTCCACCACCTACCTCCACGAATTTTCCCAAACCTAACTTAGCTTATAAGCGCACCTCCCAACGAAGCACTGTGCACACTGTTGACACGCCGTCACGTAACCAATCCAGGGAAATAGTCTGTTGGCATTGCAGAGCTAAAGGTCATACTAGAGTGAACTGTCCTGAGAAAAAACTGAAATGTACCGATGTTCCAAGGAGGGTTTTACTACCAGGCACTGTTCAAACTGTTCGAATTCGGAAAACGCCGAACAGGGTCATTAGACCATCGTCTAGTGACCCAATATCAAACTCCCACGGCGGAGCAGACTTTTCTCTCTTATGCGTTGTCGCATGCTGCTGGAGACAGGCGGCTGTCCTTGAATGTTGACGTTTTAGGTCATTCTATTTTGGCTCTTTTGGATTCCGGTGCGAGTTCCACGATTGCTGGGGAGTCTGGATGGAGAACTTTCCAGGAACTAGGATTAAAGTTGGATAGGAGTCGTCGGTCCAAATGTGTTGTAGCCAATGTACAGACAGCGAATATTGAGGGAACTGTTGACGTTCCATTTTTACTTATGGGTCGTATCCGTGTTTTACCTGTGATGGTAGTCCCTGATTTCCCCCACCCCTTGATCCTGGGTGTCGATTTTATTATTTCTATGGATATTCTTCCTGATTTGAGAGGCGACCAGTGGAGTTTCGGTAATAGTGCAGTTGATTGCGAGGCTATTAGTAAACAACAGTTTTTCGAAGATTTTTTAGATCAGGTCAAGTGTTCTTCAGCTACTGTAGTGAAGACGGAAGAGGTTGGTTCCCTATCAGTCCTTACACCTGAACAACAAGTTCAGTTAGATACCCTGTTAAAAGAAAAGTTTGCAGGAATGAAAGGTGGCTTGGGGTTTACCTCAGTATATGAGCATGAGATACTCCTGGAACCAGGTACCAAACCCATCAAACAGAGGTATTATCCTGTATCACCTTTGAAGCAGAAGCTAATTGATGAGGAACTCGAAAAAATGCTAGAGTTGGATGTCATCGAAAAGTCCAAAAGTGCTTGGTCATCACCGGTCTTACTGGTTCCCAAGTCGGACGGCAGGTTTAGGTTTTGCTTTAAATAAAGCCACAACAAAGGACGCTTACCCGATCCCGTACATCTCCGCCATCTTGGATCGACTGCACGAGGCAAAATATATAAGTTCCATGGACATACGCTCTGCATATTGGCAGGTAAGTGTCAAAGAATCGTGTAGAGAACTTACAGCTTTCACAGTGCCAGGCAGAGGCCTGTTTCAATTTAAAAGGATGCCATTTGGTCTGACAAATGCGCCTGCTTGTTGGCAGAGACTGATTGACACCGTTATTGGCGTAGATCTCCAAACCTACGTGTTCCAATATTTGGATGACGTCATAATCATTGCTCCATCGTTTTCGACACATCTTCGTATTGTGGGACTTGTCTTGGATCGGTTGCTGGCTGTAGGACTTACTGTGAGTCCCGAAAAGTGCAAATTTTGCCGCCCCAGTCTTAAATTTCTTGGTTTTACGGTTACTGCTAAGGGCCTTCAATGCGATGTTGACAAGGTCGAAGCGATCATTAATGTTCCTGCCCCAACAACAGTGAAAGGTGTCCGAAGTTTTCTCGGCATTGCAAGCTGGTATCGGCGATTCGTTCCGAGTTTTCCTCAGTAGTCGCTCCCTTGACTCGTCTTACAATGAAAAACGTGGCTTTTCGTTGGACTCCGGAGTGTGAAACCGCTTTTTGCAAGCTTAAGACTGCTTTGGTCTCAGCCCCCATTCTTACATGTCCTGACTTCACAAAGCCATTTACTTTACAAACGGATGCATCCGCATTTGGCATAGGAGCTGTATTAACGCAACAGTTCGACGAAGGCGAAAAGGTGATTTGTTACATATCTAGGTCATTGACAAAACAGGAAAAACAATTTTCGACTACAGAACGTGAGTGTCTAGCTGTTGTATGGGCCACGGAGAAACTCAAACCCTATTTGGAACTTACCAACTTTACGGTCATAACCGACCATAGCTCTTTGGTGTGGCTACACAATCTGAAAGACCCTTCAGGCAGATTGGCGCGTTGGGCATTAAGGCTACAATCATTTAATTACCAGATTATTCATCGAAAAGGTCGTGACCATGTCGTGCCAGATTTTCTTTCTAGGTCAGTCCCTAATGTAGACAGCGTTACCATAGAAAACCAAAAATATGACTTTTCTGATACTAAAGATGCGTGGTATTTAAGGATGAAAAACCTAGTAAACACGTCTCCATTAAAGTATTCTCAGTGGCGTATAGAAAACAAGATATTATACAAATATGTTAAATGTGCTATTCCTGAATTAACCCAAGGATCTGATTACTGGAAAATTGTCATTCCGAAAGACTATAGATCGAAGATTTTAACAGAAAGTCATGACGATGTCCGCTCTGGTCATTTCGGCATTTTTAAAACGTACAATAGACTGAAAACTAGGTATTACTGGCCTAAGATACGTTGCGATGTAACCCGCTATGTTAACCGCTGTCAGACTTGTGCGAAGATTAAAGTTGAGCAGAAAGCGCCAGCAGGTCACATGGGACGCGCTCCAGAACCTACTCAACCATGGCAAGTAATAAGTCTTGATTTTGTCGGTCCACTTCCTCGAAGTTCGAAACAGGGGAATACCCACTTGTTGGTTATAAGCGATTATTTCAGCAAGTACGTAGCAGTTTTTCCTGGTCGTGCTGCTACTGCGAATTTTATTTGTAAGCACTTAGAGAATGATATTATTCTAACCTTCGGAGTTCCGCAATATGTAATATGCGATAACGGCAGCCAGATGAAAAGTAAAGAACTACAGAGTCTCGCAGAAAAGTATAACTTCAAGCTCTCCTACACAGCTGTTTATCATCCACAGGCTGACCCGTGCGAACGAGCAAACCGAGTGGTCAAAACTATGATTTCCACTTATGTAGGAGATAACCATCGTCGTTGGGACGCTAATTTGCCAGCGCTCGCGTGTGCGATTCGAACTTCAAAAAGTGATGCTACTGGGTTTTCGCCATATTATATTAACTTTGGTCGAGATTATGTGTCCGACGGTCGAGAGTATTCTTATGCCATAAATAAGGATCCTAAACCTGTCATAGAGAAGAGGCTGGATGGCTTCAAAAAGCTTTACCAGGCTGTCATGGTAAATATGAAAAAGTCTTCAGATCGTAATCGTGGTCGTTACAATTTGAGACGTCGATAAGTGTCATTTATACCGGGAGATCTCGTATGGAGGAAAAATAAAGTTCAATCGGACGCCCTGAATTTCGTTAACGCCAAGTTGTGCCCTAAGTATGTTGGACTGTTTCGTGTCCGGAAGAAGCTAGGTACTGTGACGTATCGGCTTGAGGATTTGGATGGGAAGTTGTGCGTTGGAAATTGGCACGTCCAGGACTTGAAACCGGTGGTCGTTGCAGAAGACGACGACGATAGTCTTAATTTGTAGCGACAGATACGTATATACAAAAAAGTTCATTTCTTTTCTTTTTCTATATTTCATAATTTTTTTCTGGTGGTAACTGGCCTGGATTTTACATCTTTTTCAGGCAGTTGCTGAATCGGGTTAGTGGTGGGTTTCTCTGTATTTGGCGCTAGAACTTGGCAGATTTCCGATTCCAAGGCTCTAGTTAGCTCCATTAAGACTGAACATCAAATGTCTTCTTAAGCTTCTTCCTTCTTTTCCTTTTTTAGACTTGCGCGTTTGACAGGATCTATAGAGACTCTATGGGGGACAACAAATACGCATATGTTGTTCAAAGTCCTGTCGAAGAAGTTTGAGTTTTTTTTCTTCGGTGGATAGTATCCCCGACCTTTTTTTCCCTTTTTGTGTGTATTTTGGTATGCCAGGTTGACTTCCGGGCGGTGGCCGAGGGCTGGTCTTCCTTGGGTGTGGGGACGTGGTCCTTTAGACTGTGGTGAGGGCTATTGAACGAGACAGGTGCTGCCCTAGCACCTTGTGCAATTTTAGCCTGCTGGGTCGAACTACCATCGCAGCGTGCCTAATGATGTAGGTTCCGTTAGGTATACTGACGTCTCGGCAGCACCATCACAGTCTGGAGGGTTGCTTTCCGGCGTTCTGGGTTGATCGGTGCTTTGTCACTCTGGGGAGTCTTCAAGGTGTATTGGGGGGGTTCATTTTCTTATTATTTCTTTTTCGGCCTTTCGGTACGGGTCCCTGTCTATTGGGTGCTGCTCGGTTTCACCGTCACCGCTTTTGCTTGCCTCCTGATGGTGTGTCAGGATGGATGGGCATCTGACGTGGCCTTATGCAGCGGAGATTCGCATTTGGGGGGTTCGGGCTCTTCGATTGGCAGCTGAGGTGGGCCAATCAACTATGGGGAGTCCGGGCTACTGGTGTTGGGTTCAACCTGGCGGTGGGAGATGAGCAGCAGTAATGGATTTGGGATAACCTGTCAAAATTATATTATTTTGGTTTTATTAGTGGTAGCTATTCATTATAGCTCCACTAGGTAGTGTCGCCTGCAACAAGGGGTTGCACGCGATACTGCTGCGTTACTTAGCATGTAAGTTTCAGTAGTGGTTAGAATTTTAGCTACTTTTTCTTTTCCTCTTCAAGGTTTCAAAGGTTTTACTACGTTTTTTCCTCTTCAAGGTTTCACAGTTTTGAAGGTATTGGTTAAAATACTTTCCTTGCGGGCAGTAAGGTACAGGTGTTGTCGAGGGCGCACAGTTGTCGATTCGCTTCTTGTTTTTTGGTGGGATGCACATGGTATTGAGATCAATCCAGCGGTGAGGGATGGGCCACAGTAATGGATTTGGAATAACTTGTCAAAACGATACCCGAAGTTTAATTCAAAGTTAATCGGTGTTTACCTCTGACGGAGGAAAGGGGGAGTGTAACGGTTCAATATTTCCCTAACAATATCCCTTAGAAAAAAAATAATTCTTCAAAACACCCTTCTAATACCCTGGAAAAATCTTTAAGTCAATCATCTTTACTATATGTCTGAGCATTTTGTTTATTCTATATCCTACTATTTTATGGCGAATGCGCTGGAAAAACAATATTTACTGTTGGACTGAGGTTGAATTATACTAGAATTATGATTATTTTATGTGGAGGCATTTTACTCTGTTTAACTTTTTTTTCAAAACAAAGCAAACCTCAATATTTCAAATAAAACACCATTGAACCCTTTCTAATAAACCAATAAATTTAATTACAGTGGCAAATCATGTGTTTTCCAAAAATAACATTACAACATCCATCTTTCTTTTATATTAACTAATGATATACAGTCTACAGTTCAATGAAACTTCGTATTTTTCTTGTATAATTTAACCAGTCCAAGAAAGGTTGCTCTGGCTCTGCAGTAACCTGAAACAAGGAAAAAATAACATAATTTTACATAACTTAACACCAAAACGGTCTTTCTAGCGCATAGTTTAAACCGCCAACTTACTAGATTAGTAAGCCTTTGTTTTTTTTATTGATTATATCAAATTCTCCTTCCGTCAACTACTTAACACCCGAAAATAAAGTAGACAATAAAGGTTAGTTTTATAAACCGTGTCAAACAAAGAGAGACTTAGCGGTCTTATACTTACTAGAAACTAGTGTCGGTTCATTTGTCGAGTGGTAGATTCTTGTCACTAGTGATGTGTCGGTGGTTGGCAGTTTCTGTTACTGATCGGTCCCCAATTTGCACATGTCAGGCTTTAGGGGGTCTAATAAGTCCTAAAAATAACAGGACCAAGGTTGTCACCGATCATATGGTATTGATATTACAAAATTACTCTACCTTTTTCGTCAGTTGACACAACACTCACCTGTTGGTTTTATTTTGGTTTCAAGTATGCGTAAATTCCTTAAAGGGCATTGCCCAACCTCGTACAGCCTAGCCATGTCAAGTGTGGACCGTCTTGCTTGTCTCTGTGTGCATTGTTGGTCTGTAGGGTCCATATTTTCTGTGGTTCATACGATAGGCTGTGCAGAGTTTAACAGGTTAAAATTTGATAGATATTCAGTTTATTTATTCAAACGATGCGATCATCTGTCCTCATACGATTCGAGACTGGCCTAAAAGTATAAGAAATTCGAAATAAAGGAGGTTTATAGTCGTTCTAAAGAGGTAAACAAACAGTAAAGGGGAGAGAGATATTTGTCAAGGATCCGTATGTTACCTACACGGAAGGAAACTGTGACTCACCTGGATTATTTGGGAAGGCTTGGAGTGCCGGAAAGTGGTCTTTTTCTTGGCGAAAATCCGTGTTTTTCTTTAGGCATTTAGACGTTTGGGACGACGTTGCACGATTGTCATAGGCGAAATCCTGGGAGTATACAGTGACTAACTTCACGTCACATAACTGTGATTTAAAGTTGCACATTACGTTACTGCTGAGTCGTTTTCGAGAAAACCAAGTGTCTACACTTATTGTTTATTGGTTCTCCCAAAAAGATAAAGTCCATTTCTTGCTCACTACTGCAACCAATGCCTTGTTGTTAACTTCTGTTCGTCACGTGATCTCTCCCTATCCCGCTGATACAGAAGGAAATCTGACAACACCGCTTCGTTGTCTTTGTCTGTCTTAGGTTGATGAATAGAGACTTCCGACTTAAACCTGTCGCATTCGAAAAGTAGAATTTGGACCTCAGCCCCTGTCGATTTTTGCCCATATCAGAAAGATCGCCCAATTGTAATGCGTTTTCAGCAGCATCACCTAATATGGTAATCAGGATAAGCGATTTAGTTTTCGCGCCTCTGAGGTTTTTGACCAATCGTTTGCCCGCAGGAAGCTTCTTTTTTAGCGTCTGAGATTTCCTGGAGGGAAGGAAACACTTTTCCTGCACCGTTTTGAGTGCCACGTTTAAATTTTCTTTTCCAAGAATACCGAAAAGAAGTCGTGCCCATGGCGACCTTTGCAACCTGAAATCGTCGTAGACGGAATCCGCAGTGGTCCCATCAAAAGAAGAAAGTCTTCGTGGAAGTGCCCGTTGCCTGTGTTTGGCGTTTGAGGTGGCGATTTTTGAAGATTTCTTTTTGACCGTATAGGATTCGGAAAATGGCCGGCTAGACCGTGGCTTATCAGCCGATCGATGGTAATTATATTCGATTTTTTTTAAGCGTTTTCCCTCCAGTTTATTTCAATATTGACCATTTTTGATTCTGTATTTTTCTTTGTGCTACAGATTGAGGAGACCTCACGTCAACTCCCTGTTCGCCTGGGAGGTATTAGGTTACCTGCCATGCGGAATGTCGCCCTCAGGATGATTTGAGGTAAATATTTGCTGCGTGTGTACCTTGATTATTTTTGCCCTTGTAAGAAATTAGACTGTTTTCTGTCGTTTTAAGTAATTTTTAGTTTTATCGTCCGTGGTACCCACTATACAATAGAGTGTGGACTTATATGTTTTTTTTTTATGCTTTTTTGGCATATGTACTTTGAGTGTTGCCCCTCAGGCATGCCCCGTACAATAAGTAAACAGTAGTTTTTTTGTGTTACTGTTTTACTTCTTTTTTTTTTCCTGTGTAAAATACATGTCCGTTATTAGAAATTAGTTATAAATGATACGTTAGGGTGTTCTCCCTTGTTCTAGAAGGTTGTTTTTATATCTGTCTAGGGTGCTTGGTTCCGGTGCACAGCCATGGGTGGTCCTAGTGCCGACTTTCAACACCCTACATTCGACTTTCCGTCCTAAGTGCTGCTTTGCCCTGGCCTAAGATGCCTAGTCCAGTCATGAGTCCTGTGTACCTGTTCCAGTGATGTTTAGCCCTGTCATCGGCTAGCTATGTGGAAACAGATAAGAAATATTTCCCTGTCCAAACGTTTTCTCTTTAAAAACCTTCATAAAAAAAAACTCATAAAATTTTATCAAAACTTATCAAAACAAGCTTCAACTTCATTTTTTTTAATATGAGAACCATTTCAACTTTTTCATCTTTGATAAAAGAACTTTCCATCATTGAAATTAATCATAAAAACAAGAGGAAAGACCCCTAAAATGTTAGTTTTAAAAAAAATATTTTATTTGTTAAAATTTACATTTATTGTTTTACAAATATTGCATGCCTTTTCTAACCTTTAAGATTACAACAATATATTTTGAGACTGTATAACCTGGTGTTTCATTGCTAAGTGCCCCACAATCGTGTGCTTACTCAAGTTGGCAAGAATGCAAGGCTCGATAGGACCCAAAGTATAGGAAGTTGTCATCTCTTCTATTTTGTGTTTTTTTTTTTAACGTAACAACGTGCAGAAGTGTACATCCTAAGAAAAAAAAATTAATCCACAAAAAATTAAAAAGTAGTTTGGGAGTATGGGCAAAACAACTGTGTTGGCACACCAACTTAAGTTATTCAGTGAGTCAATAATGTATGCTCCAGTATCGGAGAGATGTAGTTTTTTCTTCAATGGCTCAACAAAAAAGTCCGTTGTATTTAAAAATGAAGATTCTTCTCCGTCGATTCAACATCGAATTAATATTGGCGAAACAACTCTGTTGAAAAATTAACTGATGTTCGTCAGGGGTCCACTGAATAATTTCCGTTACAGTCACTCAAAAGTCATTCAGTCATCCAACCAATGAAGAACCATCAGAAATCCGTCAAAACTTGTTTATAGGGGACAGTAGGGTTTTGGGTGTTGAAAATGGCGGGACGTTGATAAAATGTTTTTGTACTATTTAGCTGAAAATAAATATGTTTAAGACCTATTTATACCGTTTTTCTCTTGCAACCTACCTTTAGCAAGAATGAAGAATCGGGTTAGAAGGACGTCGTGAGTGCTTAGAAAGTCCCATTTTTCACGAGGTTTTTGTGTGCTAGTTAAAAAAAAATTCTTGTGTGATAGTGCCGCTAGTTGAGCATAAAAATGGAAACCCTCTTTAAGCCTCCCGAACCCTTAGTTCTAGACGAGAATATTGGAGAAAACTGGAGAAGATTCACGCAAAAATTCGAGTTGTTTTTGCAAGCCACAGACCTTGAAAGCAAACCAGAGGAAAAAAAATAGCTGTGTTTTTGTCCTGTATAGATGATTGACTGGATTTGTTTAATAGTTTTACCTTTGAATCAGGTAACGAAAAGATCTTGATAGAGGTAACCCACATAGCAATGAAAGAATATTTACATGCATAGCATATGCGTTAAACCTCCTTTTGAGGATGTCCTTTTAAGCACATCTTTAGCATATGCTTGGTACATACTATTAGAGTATATGCTATAAAGCATATCCATAGCATGCTATGAATGTACCATTTGAGCAGGTCCTTTGGAGTACATCTTTAACACATGCAAAGAATATATCTATTTTAAAACATTTTTTGGTCAGTTTAGCGCATATACTATTCTAATACCATAAAAGAACATCAAAAGAATGAGCTTCTAAGTATTTTCTTGGCATATGCAAAGTATATTTCACTTATTGAAACATTATTATTTGGTCCTGGTACTGCAAGATAACATCAAAATAATGCGCTTCTAGTATTTCCTTAGCATATACTATATAATGAAATACCATTAAAGAAGGTTAATTTTAAGACATCTTGACCATATGCAAAGTATATACTAATTATGGTACCATATTAATTAATATTAATACAATAAAATCATGAGCGTTTAATTCAGTGGACTCAGAAAACTATCCCAAGTGAAGTGTTTACTTCCACCAAACGCTTATATTCCGCGGTTTCATCTTATTTCTTTATAAGCGCATGGTACAGTGGGTATAGCTTTGGTCTCCCAACCTGTAGGGTGTGTGTTCGAACTCCGTTGGCGCGACGCACTTTTTTTTTATTATTTGTTTTTATTTTTTTTTCTTAGGGTGTATTGTGATAGGACATAGTTTTTAGAGCTCAAAAATCTATTTTTTATTTTATTTAAGGCCATATTTTAAGAGTTAACGATGCTAAGGATGACCCGTTGCTATATGGGTTAAGCACATGGCAATCATCTGATAAGAATATCTATTAGCACATCCTAAGAACCTGCACAGCATGTGATTAGGGCGGAACGTAACCTATTATTAGCACATGCTAAAGGTGTTCCAATGTTAATTTAGAATATCCTTAGCATATCCTATTTCTTTGTGAGGATATTCTATGCACATACAAAGCATTGTGTAGTACATGGAATTTTGGATCCTAACATGAAAGAAAAGTTAATCAGAGAACCAAATTTAACTTTAATAAAAGCTATAAATTACTGTCGTGCCACAGAGGCCAGTAAAGAGCAGGTTAAAGTTATGGAAAAAAAGTGAATGCTTTGCAAAGTAGGCCAGGACCTTCAAGATACAAAACTGAACAAAAATCTTGTAAAAGTTGTGGTTATGCGCATAAACTTCCTGACAAATGTCCGGCTACTGGAAAAACTTGTGCCAGATGTCAAGGCCGTGACCATTTTGCAAAGGTATGTACTACAGAAAAAAGAAGTCTGGAAAAGAAATATGAAAAGCAACACAACAAAAAAGTCCATCAAACACATCATTGTCTCAAACTTTCAAACAAAAAAGTCCATGATGTAAAAAAGTATCCTGAAAAACAGTAGAGTTCAAGTGAATCTTCCGAGAGTGAGAGCGAGCAGGAGTTCTATCTGAATGCAGTAAGTTCAAGAAAAGTTGATGGTAAGAAACGATGTGGACAAAAGATATTTTGGTAAATGGTAAGCCAATCACATTTAAATTGGACACTGGAGCCGAGGTAAGCAGTTTGCCTTTAAAATTGTTAAAAGAAGTTGCGCCAGACTGTCAAGTGATTAAATCAAAAGTTGCCTTGGTATCATATGGAGACCCAGCTTTCAAAGTATTGGTGAGGTAAAACTTGACTGCTGTGTAAAAGACATATGTAAAAAAGTGTCTTTTGTAGTAGTAGATGCGGAAAATCAATTACCGTTATTAGGTTTAAATAAATGTTTAAATTTGAGCCTAAGGAGAGTTGATTCTTTGGAAAATCAAAGGTTTAGATCTTTAGATGATGTTGTTAAAAGGTATTAAGAAGTTTTTCATGGATTAGGAAAATTCACAACACAACATTACATAACTATTAAAGAAAGTGCACAGCCTAAGGTTAATGCCATCAGGCGTGTGCCACAGATTTTGTTAAAAACGCTAAAAAAACATGATGTGATCTTGTGTCTCAGGGAATTATAGAGAAAGTCGATAAACCGACTGAATGGGTTCACCCTTTGGTGATAGTAGAGAAACCAAACGACGACCTCAGGTTATGTCTTGATTTAAAAAATTTGAACAAAGCAATTCAACTTGAATCCTTTTTATTCCCTTGTGCGATGACATAACTGTAAAACTTACCAATAAAAAATTCTTTACCGTCCTTGACATGAAAGATGGATATTGGCAGATTGAACTTGACAGTCCTAGCTCTGATTTAATGACTTTTGGGACACCCTTTGGTCGTCATAAGTTTAAAAGATTAGCTTTTGGTATATATTCAGCCCCTGAGGTTTTTCAGAAAAAAAATTTTGAGCTGTTCGGTGACTTGCCCGGAGTGGGTTTATACTTTGACGACCTAATTGTATCAGGAGCCACAGAGACTGAGCATGACCAGAATTTGAAGTTAGTCTTAGAAAGGGTTTTGAAATATAATTTCAAGTTTAACAGTAAAAAGATACAGTTTAAAAAAGATAGTGTAAAATTCATGGGACAGATTTTTTCACAGAGTGGTATGGTATGGTATGATAAAATTTGTTGGAAAGTTTATTCCCAACCTGTCAAAAATAACTGCTCCTTTGAGAGATTTAACAAGAAAAGATGTTGAATTTTTTTGGACAGATGAACACCAAAATTCGTTTGACAGTCTACTTCACTTATTGACACATTCACCAGTCTTAACTTATTTTGACCCCAAAAAGTCTATAGAAATTGAGACTGACTCATCAAAAGATGGACCGTAGCTTAACAAAAACTGAGCAGACTTATGCTCAAATAGAAAAAGAAAGTGTAGCCATTCTTTTTGCATGCCAAAAGTTTCATTACTTTATGGGAAGCCTGTAATAGTTCATAGTGACCACAAACCTTTAGAGACCATTTAAAAAAAAGACTTTCACTCAATTTCACCAAGGATTTTAAGAATGAGATTAAAATTATTGAAATATGATCTTAATGTACGCTACAGACCTGGCAATTATATGTATATTTCAGATACACTGTCAAGGGCGTTCTTAATTTAAAAAAAGTAGTAAAACTGAGGCTGAAATAGATTATGCGGTTCATTCTGTTGTAAAATCGTTGCCACTCGGGAAACACAAAACGACACCCAGCTCTGCACAGTTGTAAATCATAATAATAAAGGGTGGCCTACTCAAAAATACCAGATTCCAGACAATGTAAAAGTTTATTACAAAATACGTGGCCAATTGAGTGTATCTCATAATTTCCTATTTGTAAATAATAAAATAGTTATTGCTTGTAACTTACGCTCTGAAATGATTAAACTTTTACATGAGGGTCACCTTGGTATTGAAAAGACAAAATCATAAGCCAGAAAAGTTTTCTATTGGCAGGGTATAACAACAGATATAGAGTCATATATACAAAGTTGCAAAATTTGTGAAAAATTTGTTCGGAGAAATCCTAAACAATTTTTTTTTTTCATATCCATTGCCTGAAAGACCGTAGCAGTGTATTGGTTCAGATATTTTTACCTATGTTGACCAAAGTTATTATGTTTTATTTGATGCATACAGCAACTGGCTTGAGATTTTGCCAATAAAAAATACGTGCAGATGCTATTATTTTTCAAATTAGACCTATTTTTGCAACATTTGATAAACCAGATGTATTAATTGCAGATAATGTTCCATATAACAGTGAAAAATTTTTGAATTTTCTAAGAAACTGGAATTTTAATCTTGTGACACACAGCCCTGAATACCCAAGGTCAAATGGACTGGCAGAAAAAGGTGTTTCAATATCTAAAAATTTGCTAAAAAAATCATTGGAAAAAAAATCGTGGTTGAAGTAGCGCATTGCTTAACTATAGAAACACACCTTTTATTCGCCGTCTCAGCTTTTAAATAACAGAATTTGTAAGACTAAGATTCCAATTTCAATGAACAAAATTTTAATAAAAATGCCATGAATTTAAAACCTTTTGAAGTAGGAAGTGATATAAACATTTTAAACCATAAACATAAAGTTTGGAAACATGCCAAAATCGAAAAAATACATGAGACACCCAGATCTTATGTTTTACAGGATTGTCAGGGTAACACAATCAGGAGAAATAGGATAGATATTAGAAGTTCTAAAAATCCTTTTAAAATTACTAAAAATTCAGACTTAGAATTAGAACCTAATAAGAGTCCTTCTACAGATTATATCCCTAGTGTATCAAACCAGGTTAAAAGCGCAATAGTTTTCAATCAAAATGATGATGTAAATAAGACGACTCAGCCAAGTAACATGCGCAAACCAATTGTAGATGCTCAAACAACCCGTTCTGGAAGAGTAGTAAAGAAACCTACAAAATTAAATATAGGTTAAGTTTATCTTGTTAAACATTGCATATCATGTATTATGTTTGTCTTCTTCTAAGTTAATACCATGGTTTCAGTTCACCACGTGTTTAAGGTGTGACGTCAAAAAAAGACATTAGGGTTTTGGGTGCTGAAAATGGTGGGACGTTGATAAAATGTTTTTGTACTATTTAGCTGGAAATAAATATGTTTAAAACCTATTTATATTGTTGTTCTCTTGCAACCTACCCTTAGCAAGAATTATATACTTGGGTTACAGGTTAATAGTGCACAGAATTAGTTTTTTATTTTGAAAATAAAATATTTGAGTTTCTAAAATGTCTTGTTTTTATTTAGCATAAAATTCATACCTACACATTTCAAACATTTTTACTAAAAATACAAGTTGTGTTTAGTTTGTAGTAGAAATATTCCTAAGAAGGTGTATGATAGATTCAAAAAGGATAAACTGATGGTTATGTGATGATGAAATAGTGACCTGATTTTATTTTTAAATTAAAAATCTTACTTCTATTTTTGCTGGAGACCACCTTTAAGTAGGTAATTATTAACATGCATTTTTGACTGACCTCTAGCCTTCTTATAACAAAAAAAATTAAAATATAAAAATCTCTCTTATAAAAACCAAAATATGTATATCAAATTTTAATTTATTTTGTTGTGGGATGATAAAACAAAACTATTAAGTTGTTAGATTATTGCTCATTTTTATTTTTTTTTGACAGCTGTCACGAGGTATGGCATAAATATATTTTTAATTTAATTTGTAAGTTCTCCACAATTTCCCACACACTGTAATGATATAGTCATATACTTAGTTATATAAGTTACGTTCTAGCTCATACAGGTGATATAAATGTGATAGAAACGTGACGTTAAACATAACTATAATGTAACCAGAATATATTTTTTAAAGAATTATAGAATATACCTGGACACCGACTATAATTGCATGGATATCATTTTTTGATTCAAAACATGTCCAGATGGACACGAGATGGATATCTCAAAATATGGAGTGGATATATATCCACATGAATATCCACCAAATATGCATTAGTCTTCCACTAAAGTACAATTTCGGAGAAGCCTATGGATTATGTTGATGTATTACTTGAGATTAGTTATCAAAAGATTACCTAAATAACTTTTTGCTGTCTTATATGTATGTTATATGAGAATTCCTTCCCATACTTTGAAGAGACACAAGAAGCACACGTACATTTCCGCTGACTTGCTGTTTTCACAACCAGTCTCCATGCATTTATGAAATCTTGCAAATCCCATTAAACTTATCGTTACTCGATTCCAGAAAGAAGATAAGAACCCATGCTTTGTTAGAAATAAGTTATAGTCAACTCTGGAAACGTATTTTGTTTTCAACAGTTCACATGTCTGTTGTCAATTTGAAATAACAGTTGAAACAATCAACGACATGTCTTTTTTACATATTTATTGTCGCTGTCCAAAGCAATGTATCAAATAGAGATCCAAAAAAATGACGTCAGTACGCTCATTAAAAAATTGGGCTATAGTCTTAAGCCATTATTCGTTGTATTAAAACGTTATTATTTTATCTAAGTATTTTTGAAAGCTTAAGTTCCCTTTTTTTTATTTTACGAAATAAAATAGTTTTCTTAAAAAGTTAAATTTAAAGTATAACATTGGCGCAGTCGCTGACGGATTTAGCATTACATCGCGGAAACAAGGAGTGCGAGTGCGAGTGCATTGCTAAACAAAGAAGATAGCTCCTAAGCTGCCAAGCGTCTTCACTTTGCAACAAGGGTACGGAAGGAACACCTGATCAAGGCCCTGGTACTCAACAAGCGAAGAACACTTCAAATGGCACCAAAAGTCTACATGCAAGTGTTTAAACTGTGAATCATACGTTTTAATAATTTTTGATATTTTTCAAAAACTTTTTTTTTTATAAAAAAATTAGATTTTTTAGATTTATCTAGTATTTAGCTTAAAAAGTCTAAACAGAGTCATTAAAAATGACAACCACACCAGCAACAATTATTATTATTCAAACCGCACCTACAATACCAATGGCAAATAACAGTGCAAATACACAACATCAACAAATTCTCGTAAATACGCCAGATCCGGTTTTAGAACCATATCGAATATCCGAAATATTTTCAATAATCCCCGAATTTGATGGTAATTCTTTATTTTTAAGTACATTAATACACGCATGTGATTACAACATGGCAGTAGGTGAACAAAGCGATTTGTTAGTGATTCACATAAAAAATAAGTTAAGATCGAACGCCGCACAATTGATTAGCTCTAGAAATCTGTTTTCGTGGATAGAAATTAAACAACTAGAGATAGCAGAGATCTTTCTTCATTGATTCAAGATTTGCAAAGGTTAAAACAATTGCCCGGAGAATCACCTTTAACATTTTTCAGTCGCTTGCAAACTTTAAATTCGAAAATGCATTCTGATTTACATAGGTAGGAATTTCCTCTCTTTGATTTTGGAAATGGTCCCAGATGATCAACATCGCGTGATTCTTTGCTTTTAGGTATCGGATGTAAAAATCCCTCTTTTTTTTCAAAGTTTCTTTTATTATACAGACAAGGAATACAGCAAGCAATATATTGTTCTACGTATTTCCTCATCCGAGGAAACCAATAGCTCTCGCATAGTCGGTACAGTGTCTTTTCAACTCCAAAATGTCCCAAATCATCATGAGAGGCTTTAACTACTTAATGTCGCATTCCTTTTGGTACTACCCATAATATTCCTCTAGCTGTTATTCTGTATACTCGTCCATCTCTTAAACAACAGTTCTTATAAACTTCTTTTTCATTGTCAGTTTCTGGTTGTTTTGAAAGAATTTTGTGAATATCTTTAATTCTTTCATCTGTCAATTGTCCAGACAAAACCCAATCTGCTTCTTGAATTTTAAAAATGATTTCGCATTCTTCTTGTTCCTTACTGTCGAGACAAGGATTGCGACTTAAAGCATACACATGTTTCATTCGATCACCTGGTCTATACTGTACTTCGAAAGTATCTCTTGTAATTCTAACCACCACCTGGCTATTCGAGGTATTAACTGTTTCTGTTTACTAGAAGTTTTAAGTGAATTGCAATCAGTGATAACCGTAAAAGGCATTCCAAGTATGTATGTTCTGAATTTTCCAAGGCTTTCAACTATAGCCAGGGTCTCTAACTCGTATGAATGGTATTTCTGTTTTTTTTGACGTTTCTCTACTGTAATATGCAAACTGGTCGTTTTACCAAAATACTATGGGGTTTTCGAAAAGGTTTTTCTTCATTTTCTTCCCATTTCTATGGTGTGTCCCTTTTCATTAGTGATGTTAATCGTTTAGCCATAATAGCATAGTTTGGAATAAAATGACGAAAATATCCTGTTAGTCCTAAAATCTGACGAATGTTATGTACTGACTTCGGTACAGGAAACTCTTCTATAGCTTTAAGTTTTTCTAATCCAGGTGTCACTTTTCCTCGTTCAATTTCGTAACCGAAGTTTTTAGGAAACTACTTAATTTCGTTAAATTTAATGTCAGTCCTTCTTTTCGGAAAATTTTAAGAACTTCTTCTAGTACTTCTATCGTTTGCTCTACGGTGGATCCGTATAGAAGTACTTCATCTAAATACAGTGCTGAATTGGCTCCAGTTGGTCTTAAAATTTTGGTCATTAGCCTTTGGAAAACCCTTGGTGCATTAGACAAACCAAACGGTACTCTATTGTATTCATACTGCCCTTCTGGTGTAACAAAAGCAGTATAGTGTTTTGAATTTTCTTCGAGTGATACTTGATGGTAGCCTGACTTTAAATCCAAACTAATAAAATAGTTTCCAGTCTGTAATTTATCGATTTGGTCGTCTATTCGGGAAGTGGGTGACTGCCTTTTATAGTCAGACTATTTAATTTTCTATAATCAACCACTAACCTTCGCTCTCCGCTTTTCTTTTTGACAGGGTAACTGGCGAAGAATAATCAGAATCTGAATCGCGAATAATGTTATTCATCAGCAATTCGTTGACAATGTCTTTAACTAGTGTCTATTCAGTTCTTGCCATTCGGTAGGGTCGATAAGTAAAAGGTTTATTTTCTTGTAACTTTATTTCTATCTGTGTTGTTTTAGAACAGCCAAGTTCATCCATGGTCAAAGCCAAACAGTCTCTATAACTATTAAGTAATTTAAGTAACTTTTGTTTGTGTTTGGCGTCTATAGAGCCTATATTTAGCTGCAGGTTTTTTTTCTTCGATACACGGTACAGCTCTTGCAAATATTTGTTTCTTTTTAAAACAAATATCATTTTCTGTTAAGCTAATACAAGGGACAACTGTATTTTCGTCCTTCTTTAAGGAAATTATTGTTTGTGGTATACAGTACTCTTGGCCTTCTTGCAAACGAATTCTTGCTTCAATATATGCATCTCCCTCATAATCATTAGCAAAGCCCTGCAGATGGCCCGAATGATTATTCGGAAGAGTAGAATTTTCTACGATTTTTAATATAATTTTAGAATTTGGTGAATCTAAAACTTTTTTTGATTCCGGTTTCAAAACTACTTTAGATTTTTAAGGTTGTTTTTTTTTTAAGAAATCTTAATGAAATATCATCTTTGATAGTTAGTATACTGGGAAGTTCTGTAAAATTCCTTCCGAGTGAAACCTCTTAAGCTGAACCTGATACAACATGTGCTGTGATTTTTGCCTCAACTTCATCAACTTTTATTTTAAATTTTGTAGTTCCTAATGTTGAAGTTTGCCCTTTGCCAAAGCCCTGAAGTACAGTTTTTTTAGAAACGTCATTTTGTAGTAATAAACGTCCTACTTCTTGCAGGCAGATAGTGCTGCATAAACTACAGTCAACGTAGGCCAAATATGAAATTTTATTAACATAACTATTTTTGTAGAACCTTTGATTTGCATCGTCTGACACTAGTCACAAATTAGGGCCTGCGTTTATAGATCTTTTTTTATATATAGCAGTTTTCCTCCAAATGGCCCTGACGACAGCAAATATTGCATTTTAGCGTGACTCTTTGATTTGAAGATGTGTCTATCACCTTTCCTGGGCAAGCGTTTGCAGTATGTCCAAATTGGAAACATCTATAGCATTTTGTGGTAGGTTTTGGAGGTGGTTGTATGTTAAAACGCTGAGCAGTTTTGGATTTCTGATTTTTCGAAGTCTCATAACTTCTCGAAGGCCCTGGCATATTCAAAGAGCTTAGATATGCGTACAATGATTCGGGTGTCTGGTGCTTACCGACACTGGCTCCTGTCTTTACAATGACGTCATACATTCCACCTATAATGCAGGAGACAGCATCCTCTCCATAAATTTTGCATCTGTTTAATAACGCCAATTTTCCGTAATAATATTGCGTATAACTTTCGTCAGAGCGTTTCTTTCTTCCCATTATTTCCTCCAAATCAGCATGGTAATTTCTTTTTGAAGGGAAACTCAGCTCAACTTTCTGTTTCCATTCCTCCCAACTAAATCTTAGGCTAGGTAAGTTTTTGTACCATACCTCCGCTAAGCCTTATAATCTGGAGGTCGCAAAAAAATGGTTGTCTCCTTAGACCATTTAAAAAGTTCTCGCAGTTTGTCGAATTTTTGACACAAAGATAAAGAAGTCAACTTTTTATCTTCCGAATCAAATACAGGAATAACATCCCTATTCGCAACAGGGACTGCATTCGATCTATCTGCGGTGGTTTTAATAAATGTGGTCAAAACACCTGTTAATCGTTCAATTTAATCATCTGTGGCACGTGATCTACTACTTGGTGTTGAAACACTACGATCGCTAGGGCTTTTGCTTCTACTTTCCAGGGGTAGGGCGCGTTTACGACGTTGGCTCATGTTTACACGACTATTAAAACGAAAAACAGGAAATCAGTAACCAGGCTTCTCGTATTTTACAAGATTCCCAAATTGATTTTTTTTTGGTGACTCAATAAAAATAATATCTAGAGATTATTTTTTTTTCTAAAATGCAAAAAAGGTAAACGTCGGTAACTCCAATAAAATACAAATACACACGTAAGCATGCGCATACCCATTAAACAGAGTGCAGTCTAAACTGTCTAGTCAGAAATGTACTATAATAAAAAGAAGTCGGTATACTTATTTGGACTAGTATTGGTAAAAAAGAACAAAATGAATCTCGTGTCCGCAAACAAAAATAAAAGTAACACTCGGTTTATTCGACAGGTGGAGCACATAGTTACTACGTCCCCACGGATTACAAACTTTTTGTTTTAAATTCGAGAGGTGTGCATGGTCACTGTGTAGCTTCAACTGCCAGGTACAATCCTATGACTACCTGATGATTCCTAATAAGGATGAAACAGGTCTGTAGGTGTCTGGATTCTCCATTAGACATTGGAGGCCTGGTCGTAGTGAAGTGAGAAACAAAAACGCTTTGTCCGATATGCCACGAGCGTTACTTTCATTTTTATTTGCGGACACGAGATTCATTTTGTTGTTTTTTAAATATTTTGGCTTTTTAGTTCTGCGCAACAAGCCTCCTTCGAAGCGATTGCTTGCTGATGCCTTAAAATTAGGGCCACGTAGTATGAAGCTCCAATTGGGGGCGGTGATGCTGCGAACGTTACCTCTTTTTAAGAGTCCTGTTACAGTGACCTTATACTTTTACAGGTTTCTACTCTGTAACCTGCTGAGAGGTGCAGGATTCTGTATTTACGGTGTTCTGCACTTTTCAATTTTGATGTTTTTGTTTCTCGGTTTATTCGACAGGTGGCGCACACAGTTACTACGTCCCCACGGATTACAAACTTTTTGTTTTAAATTCGAGAGGTGTGCATGGTCACTATGTAGCTTCAACTGCCAGGTACAATTCTATGACTTCCTGATGATTCTCAATAAGGATGAAACAGGTGTGTAGGTGTCTGGATTCTCCATTAGACATTGGAGACCTGGTCGTAATGAAGTGAGAAACAAAAACGCTTTGTCCGATACGCCACGAGTGTTACTTTCATTAGTATTAGTTTTGTATTCTAGGTGCACTCTTTACAGACGGTAATTTGTTTTTTTTAAGGTGATCCCACTCGGGCGTCTTTATGAGCTTTAAAAATTATTATTCAATATCAAAACCGATAATAAAAATTAGTACTTACATAACAATATTATTTTGATTTTATGATAAAACAATTCAATCTGGTACTGTAGTATAGAATGGTCGGATTTTTGTATCTGTAATTAAGAAAATGTTTCTTGAGTAACGAGTTTACCAAATGTTAACTAAAAGGTGTGTCATTATACAGTAATCATTAAAAAAAATCAGTCATAGACGATAATAAATAACCAGTAATTCAGATAAATCGTTAAATCATGGTCCCAAATTCCAAATCTAATAGTGAAACGTGCAATGGTACAGATAACTCAGATATTTAAGTAAAATATGCATAATTAATTAATAGTGCTAGGGTACCCGCTCCACATATTAGCGTGAAGCGTGCAATTGAGCGCAAAGCAAGAGTTTAGCGTACAAAGGTGCCAGTCCATCTGCAAATGGACTAGAAACCACCTTCAAACGTACGCCATCCGATGCCTGAGTATGATTAACGAACTGATTATAAATATATACTAAGCAAAACGTAATACCTGTTTATGCATAAACATTTAAGATTACTGCTTATATTTAATATTTAATATTTAAACCAAAAGGCTAAACTAATTGCTCTGTGAGAACACTCACCTATTTTTAATTAGGTATATAATATCCAATATTTCTCTTGTATAACACAAACATAGACACTTGGCACTTTACTTATTCAAACTATACTTCCAACTTCCCAAGTAGCACACATCTGTACCAAAAACGTCCTTAAGACGTCCGCCTCCGGGCATTCGTACATCCCCGGGACGTCCGCTTCGGGACTTACGCCGTCTTTAGGACGTCCCTGGGCGGTCCAATGTTACAAAATAATTAGTCCACAGGACGTCCGACTGGGACGTACGCAATCTTTAGTACACAGGACGTACGACAAATACGTCCCCGGAACGTACACAGAAAACGTCTGCAGGACATATTCACAGGACGTCTTAGGTACGTCCGCTTTGGGACCTACGCCGTCTTTAGGATGTCCCTGGGATCCAATGTTACAAAATAATTAGTCCAAAGAACGTAAGACAAAGGCGTCCCCGGAACGTACACAAAAAACGTCTGCAGGACATATTTACAGGACGTCTTAGGTACGTCCGCTTTGGGACCTACGCCGTCTTTAGAACGTCCCTGGGAGGTCCAATGTTACAAAATAATTAGTCCACAGGACGTACGACAAAGGCGTCCCTGGGACATACACAAAAAACGTCTACAGGACGTACGTTTCGGACCTTAATAGCGGCAGTAGTAGTAGTTATATATGTATTCACAAACCAAATTTAAACCATACCTAAGTATCCTAAACTTAACATAAATTAAACTATGACCTAGCCAGCAATATATATAATAGCACAAACCTTAGACTCGCATGAGCCATACACACATCTAATACAAAATTATACTGGTATAAGCAGATATTTTGCATGGGACTGTTTGAGAGAAATGTTACTTACATATTTTATTTGATATATGGTTAGCTTGCATGTGTCGCACATAGAGCGCGCTGAGTATTCGCTTTGAATCGACGGTACTATTCCTGTATATTACAAAATAATTAGTACACAGGACGTACGACAAAGACGTCCCTGGGTCATACACAGAAAACGTCTGAAGGACATTGTTGAATTTAGATTGAATTTCTCAGTAAACTTTGTTATTGTTTTTATTATTTGATATTTAAGTTGATGTTTTGTGACTTTTGTCATTTTTGAAATGAAGGTTGTTAATAAAAGAAACTAGAAATGTCACAAGCTTTTTCCTAAAAATCAATATAGAAATAGAATCTGGACATTATAGAATAGCTATCGAAGAATTTATAGAGTAGAACAACAACATTTTTGGTCCTACAAGGAAGAACAAGCCCAAGGAGAACAACCACAGAGGCCTAGAGAATAGCAAGGAGACACCCCAGACAGAAGTTTTAGACCTCAATAGTTTGGATAAAATAGAAGAGCTGCAAGGATTTTCAAATAAAAAGGTAGATAACCATAGTCATAGAATAATAGGAAAATCCATGTCAGGCTTCACAGTTGTGAGTAAGGTTTCGTCTAGGAAATCTTTAAAAGCACAGATAGAAACCATGAAAAAACTAGCGGAAATAAATAAAAAAAGAAAGACAGATAAAAGAATTAGAATTAAAAGAACGTAGAGAAATTCATAATGAGGAAATACAAAATCATAATGAGGAAATACAAATACAAAAAAGGTTAGTTGAACTTCAATTACAATTAAATTTGAGTAGTCGTGCCCGTAGTTCTACAGTCTCCGAGATAGAATTTGAAAAATTTGATGTTAAACAAGGAGAAGATGGAGGACAGAAGGTAAACAAATGGTTAGACCAAAAAAAATAAAATTTATTGATACATGAAGTCGATAAATATGATGATAAAAGTACCTACGAAAACAGAGCAGAAAAAGTGCGTCCCATCCAAGAGACAAAAGATATGTTGCGAACTGAAGATAAATTTTTGGAAAATATTCTTTTGAGACAAACTATAGATAAAGACTTACCCATATTTCCTGGTAGCATCAAAGATTGGGCAAACTTTTATAGTCACTTCACATACACAACCAACACACTCAAAATTTCTAATGAAGAAAATATTTGCCGACTTAGAAAGTGCCTCGTAAGTAATGCAAAAAGTTCCGTCCAAGGTCTCTTATTATCAGGATCCACTCCAGTAAACAATATTATAAGTATATTAGAGAATAGATTTGGCAGACCAGATATAATAGCAAGAAATCTAATTGCAGAAGCAAGAGGCTTACCGATGGTAAAAAATTATGATTTTACAGCCCTCACACATTTTTCCGAAACGGTTTTAAATCTAACGTTGACATTAGAATAACTAAAAATGCAGCATCATTTGAAAAATTCGACCCTTTTAGAAGAACTTATGCAAAAATTACCTTTTCATATGCAGATGAATTGGGCAGAAAAAATGGCAAGGATCTCAGGAAACTTAGACCTGTCAGTTTATGCGACAGCCATCATTTATTGGAACAATGCAAAACATTTTTAGATTTGAAATTGGATAAAAGATGGAATTTAGTCAAAGAAAAAAGAATATGTTTTGCTTGTCTGAGAGGACCACACAGAATAAAGGATTGTAGAAGTAAACCCAAATATGATATAGCCAACTGCAAGAAAATGCATCACAAACTACTACATTTTACTCAAAAAGGGAATCCTATCGGAAAAGCAAATGAAAACCTACAAAATCAATCATCTCAAGAACGTCAAGACCTAGTTGGACACACAATGAAGAATCAAAATTCTCATTCTTAAGAAATTGAAACTTACGCCTTATTCGACGAGGGATTTACTATTAGCCTAATAGATAAAGAATTTGCAAATGAACTGAATCTTGAAGGAGAAACGACCACATTAAATCTTAAGTGGACTGATGACAGCACTCGTTCGTCCTCTAGAAAAGTTAATTTTTTATTGAGAGGAGAATTAGAAGATGAAAATACGTTTTATGAGTTAAATGAAGTATACACTTTAAAAAATTTAGATCTCCCTGTACGAAACCTTAACAAACTTCAACTACAACGAGAATGGCCACACTTGAAAAAATTTATTTTCCAAATGTGCTAAACCAAAATTACTTATTGGTCAAAATCATTGGGATCTGATCGTTACAAGAAGTCTTATTGAAGGACCCAAGAACTTACCAGCACTTTCACATACCAAATTAGGATGGATTGTACATGAAAACTCTAGTCAATTGAAAGAAAGACTCGATTTTAATTTCCATATACGAACAGAAAATCAGAGACACGACCAAGACATAGAGGAACTTGTTAGAAGCTTTTTTACAGTGGAATCAATGGGAATAAAGTACACAGAAAATGAAAATAAACATGAAAATATTAAAGTTGAGGAAATCCTGAAAAAGTATTCCCGAAAAATTGGAAATAGATGGAAAGACGAGGAAGAATTTCTACCCGATTCAAAAAATTTAGCAATACAACGATTTACTTACACAAAAAACAAAATGGAAAAAGACAAAAATTTTGCAGAAAAATATCGAAATAAGATCAAAGAATATGAAGACAAAGGATATGCGAGACAACTTACTGAAGAAGAAATAAACAAATAAAAATAAACAGAACAACATTTCTACCCGATTCAAAAAATTTAGCAATACAACGATTTACTTACACAAAAAACAAAATGGAAAAAGACAAAAATTTTGCAGAAAAATATCGAAATAAGATCAAAGAATATGAAGACAAAGGATATGCGAGACAACTTACTGAAGAAGAAATAAACAGAACAGTACAGAAAACATGGTGGCTACCACACTTTGGAGTCATAAATCCAAATAAACTTGGAAAGAAGTACTCCATAGCTACCGTTGCATATTTTCGTTTTGAAGAGAGAGGAAAAATCAGAGTAAACATAGTAGCTTCAAAAACGCAAGTAGCCCCTATGAAAAGAATAACAATACCGAAGTTAGAACTACAAGCCGCAGTTATCGCCAGCCGCATCTCTAAAACAATTCAGGATAAACATTCGTTAAAGATCCACAAGAATGTTATGTGGAGCGATTCAATGTGTGTACTTGGATGGTCGAGACAGAAAGACAATAAAGAATTAAGCAACTATATACAGAGGCGAGTAGATGAAATTTTAGAAAAAAACCACAGTTTTATCATGGAGATGGGTACCTTCAAATTTAAACCCAGCAGATAAAGCCACACGCGATGACAAAGAAGCAGAATTGGAAAACAATTGTTCATGGTTCATCGGTCCAGAGTTCTTACGACTTTTCGTGAATTATTGGCCACGAGAAAATTAGACTAAAGAAAGTGAAAAACAAGAAGAATAAAGCTTAGTACTTTATGTAGCTAAATCAGATACTGAAATAATCAGATACTTACCTGATATTGAAAGATTCTCGTCGTGGGACAAACTTATAAGAACAACTGCTTATGTATTGAAGTTTATGGATATCCTACAGAAAAAAGATAGAAGGAATAGTAGATTGATGTGGAAAAATTCTGAGAAACTTTGGGCTCTTAAAACACAGATGGATTGCTTTCCAAAAGAGTACTCTTTGTTGATGAAGAAAAAATCAATTTCAAAGGAAAGTAATATATACAGTTTATCAGCTTTCATGCGAGAAGGATTAGTATGTGTGAATGGAAGACTAGAAAACTCACCAAACTTAAATACTGACACCAAGAAGCCAATAATTTTGAAAATAAACATCCCTACTGTCAATTATTGGTCAAGAAGTTTCATAAGAGAACAAAACATGGGGGAGTTCAGATCGTGTTGAATGAGATAAGACAAACATATTGGATTACAAAGCCAAGAATTGCTATAAAATCAGTTATAGCCAACTGTAACGTCTGCAAAAAATTAAGAGCAAAACCAAGTTGTGCAACTGATGGGAAATTTACCTCCAGAAAGAATTACAAAACCTTCAAGATAATTCTATTTTACTGGTATAGACTATTTTGGACCAATGCATGTGAAAATTGGAAGAAGAACTGAAAAAAATATGGTGCATTGTTTACATGTTTATCAACAAAAGCCATACATTTAGAAATAGCTGATACATGAAATACGGACAGCGCTATTTTAGCAATTCGGAGATTTATCGCTAGACGGGGACAACCCAATACGATATGGACGAATTGTGGAACAAATTGTAAATCTGCAGACAGAGAACTCAAAGAAGCATTTAGAAGTATAAAACAATAAGAAGTTGAACAAAAGATGTTGGCAGAAGAAATTGATTGGAAGTATTTGTCACCAGCTAGCCCTCACATGGATGGATCTTGGGAGCGAATGGCTAGAAGTGTAAAAGACACATTGAAGATTATACTCAAGGAACAGACACTAAAATTTGAAATCTTGCAAACTTTGTTATCAGAAGTTGTCGACCGCTGACCTACGTATCTTCAGATCACAATGACGTAGAAAGTCTCACACCAAATCATATTTTAATTGGTACATCAAGCGCCGCGAAACCAATTGGAATTTTTGACATCAAATTTGACTTAAGAAGACAGTGGATATATGCTCAACAGTTATCTGAGATGTTTTGGAATAGATGGCTGAGAGAATATTTACCGACTCTTAACAAACGATTGAAATGGCTTCAAGAAACAAAGAACATCAATGTTGGAGAAGTTGTGATTTTAATGGATAACAGACTACCTAGAAACAACTAGCCAATGGGAAAAGTTATAAACGTGTACCCTGGCAAAGATGGCAAAATCAAAGTTGTGGATATCAAAACTTCTAGCGCCACGTACCCATTAGATTTTGTGCTGGGAGAAATTTTGAATTTACATTGAATTTTTCACTATACTTTGTTATTGTTTTTATTATTTGATATTTATGTTGATGTTTTTTGACTTTTGTCATTTTTGAAATGAAGGTTGTCAATAAAAGAAATTAAAGATATCACAAGCTTTTTCCTAAAAATCAATATAGAAATAGAATCTAGACATTATAGAATAGCTATCGAAGAATTTATAGAGTAAAAAAAGAACAGACATATTCACAGGACGTCGTAGGTACGTCCGCTTTGGGACCTACGCCGTCTTTAGGACGTCCCTGGGAAGTCCAATGTTAAAAAATAATTAGTCCACAGGACGTACGACAAAGACGTCGCTGGGACGTACACAGAAAACGTCTGCAGGACATATTCACAGGACGTCTTAGGTACGTCCGCTTTGGGACCTACGACATCTTTAGGACGTCCCTGGGAGGTCCAATGTTACAAAATAATTAGTCCACAGGACGTACGACAAAGACGTCCTTGGACGTCAAATGTCCCCAGGACGTACGTTTTGGTCCTAGGTCGTTTGAGCATTTTATGGATTAAAAAAGCCAAATAAAATGGCAAACAATCAAAACCAATCTCGAAATAAGTATAAACCGATTTTATAGTTATACTGTCCTGGGGACGTCCTGAGGACGTATAAGTGTTCCCAATCAATCTTTGGTCCCACTTCAAACGTCCACAGGACGTACGTTTTGGACCTGGGATGTTCGGCCCTTAATGGGACGTCCTGAGGACGACGTGTGCTACTTGGGTTAATACTAAAATATCTTTTAAAGAATCACAAAGCCAAAGCCTATTTGTTATTAAAACTTTTCTAAGCAATGTTACGAGTATCTCGTCGGTACGGTTTTGTCAACGCTTTTTGAGCTCTACTTAACCCAAACAACCATATTTAATAATCAATTTTGTTAGTGCTCTGTCGCCTTCGATCTGATCTCGTGAATGCATACAACAACATCGGCATTATATTATTAAAATTACTAAAATAATAAAGTAAAGAAAAACCTACTTCTTACACTCGTCTCCAGGAGAAAGGCTGATGACTAAAGAAAATGGCCAAAATTAAATTTAGAAATTTTTTTGACCATGTCGAAATGACTTAACTTTATGCCTAGTGGAATTTTCTGTGTTGAAACAGCACAATTGTGAGAGTATCACATGAAAATTATGAATGAAAATAATGATAAAACGGGACAACTGATTTACTGATTAAGAAAAACAATCAAAAAACTTTTGAGTTCGTCTTGACGTCTGACATTTTGTTAAACGTCAAACCACATTGGTGCGAAACCCGTGCATGCGCGTTCACAAACGACAAAAAAACTGGTTGCTCTAACCAGAATTCCTAGTTACCCTTACCATAATACTTTGGTCAAAAGTTCTGTACTTGCTCCTACTACGAAATCTGGCTAGGACCTTCTAGAATTTTTAGTAAGGTTTACGATAAGAAATGGTCCAAGATGACTTTAGTTGCTGTGACCACAAAACTTTAGTAAAAGTAACTTGAATTTTGTTGAAAAAAAATGCGGTTAAAGTAACTAAAAAACTGGTTACGGTTACCAGTTATACGTTAACTAGCTCAAATCAGTTGTTTCAACTAGAGCGATTTGTCAGACTAACCCTAAATATAGTCATTTTAACTAGAAAACCCGTGACTAAAATCCCCAATAAGCTCATTTTTCTCAGTGTGGTGAGCAGCGAATTTGACATAATAGGTTTCACTTTTTCGGACCCTGCAGTCTGTTTTTGTGTGGGTCTATGTGGCACTACAAATCGTAATCGAGTGAACCGATTTCCATGCAGGATAAAAAAACGAACTGTCTTTACTGTCAGCTTTGGAGGAGGGGTTTTCTTATACCATCAGAATATCCTTGGCCCCTCCTATATAGGGTGGGAACTTTAACTAGAATAATTTCGCTAGAACCTCAGGATAACCCTAAAAACACGTAAAATCGGGCCAACGCATCGCTGACGCACTGCCGACGTTATACTGACGTTGACCCGATTTTGTGAGTTATTCGACGATTTGTGTTTGTAGAAAAAATATGCGGATAAAACGCAAAAAACACGTAAACTGAGATTTTTTTATGGGTTTTCCAGTCATATAAAAAATTCCCCTTTTAAAGGGTGAAACCTCTCTAACCACACTTTTTTTTTTAAGGATTATACTACTTTGGAACTTTGTTGAAGAGCCCGTTTAAAAAGACAAATGAGGGTGCAGCTATTTATTTTAATTTAAAAAAAACTTTTAAAAAATCAGAAATTAAAAAATGGCGTCAGCAGGCACGTATAGCCATCCATAAAATCTAAAAACAAAAATTTAAAAATATAGTTTCAAAAATGTTTGTTATTTTTGGTTAAAAATGCAATTATCTATTTTAGTGTGAAAATCGCGTGTCGATAGCTGATACGGTTCGTAAAGTTACAATTTTATTAAAAGCTTTAATCCCCTCCTTCTACCCTCTTGCCAAGCGACACGCGGTTTTCATATTAACTCAGATAATTGGATTTTCAAGCAAAAAAAAAATCAATTTTTTTTCAAATTTTTTTTAAATTTTTGGTTAAAAATCTAATTATCTATTCTATATTGTAAAAGCCACGTGTCGCTAGCTGCTATACGGTTCGTGAGTTAATCCCCTCCTAATATCCTCTTGCTAACCCCCCAACCCCACCAAAAACTAATCAACTCTGCATATGGTGATAAAGAATTTTGGTGCCAAATTTTATAAGAATCGGTTTAGCGGTTTTTGAGTAATCGTGTTACCGACAGACAGACAGACAGAAATTTTGTATTTAGGTATTTTTTGACGATCCCAATAGCCTCCATACTATGTATTGATGGTTAAAAATAGCTAGACCATAAAATAGACCTATTTTATGGTCTAGCAATTTTTAACGAAAATTTAATTAACCGCATTATCTGAAAAACTTACTCAACTATACAGAGTGTATCCCAAAAGTCTCGAATAATGGATTTTTTGCGATAACTATATGGGTTTTTGAGAAAAAAACTTATGTAAGATCATTTTTAGGTAGAAAAAGCGGTTTCTAAAAATGTATACCATTTTATAGAGGGTGTCCCAAAAATAAAATACGACACCTTACCTCTTTTTTAAATTGGACACCCTGTATATTATTATTTTATGGATCCTTAAAAAATAAGCTTTTTAAAAATACCCAACACTATACAATACAGTGTGTCCACCGTGTATAAAAGAGTATACAATTTTCGAAACCGCTTTTTTTCCTAAAATGATTCTATATATATAAGTTTTTTCTGAAAAAACCGTTCTCCCAAAAAATCCATTATTCCAGACTTTTGAGACACACTGTATAAAGAGGTAAAAGAACCTACAGCTAAAAAAATCTATTTTGCCGAAGTTTATTAAAGAAAAAAGCAATAGTAATTTGATTTTTATATCTAAAGGTTTTTTTTAAATTAAAAATTAACTCACATCAAAAAAACATTGCACAGTCAAGATGTCACAAATGTAGTGCACGTAGGTATATCATCACATTTAAAAAAACAAATTTAATATGGCGGAAATCCCATGAAAAATTTCAATAATCAGTGGCGCACTCAGAAATTGACTTCGGGGGGAAGGGGGGGGGGGGGGGGGGTTAAGGATAAATAATAAAAAAACTTAATTTGAAGTAAAAATGTGACCATAACCAGGCTTCTAAGGGGGAGGGGGGTTGCGTTTTATCCACATATTTTATTCTGAGGTTCTAGAGGATTTGATTCAGTTAAAGTCCCCACACTGCATATTAATATCTCGATATTTTGGATTTTATATACCTATATATTTTTAAACGTATATTTATTATAATATATATCTTCGCCTTCTAAGATTATACGTTTATTCTGAGCTTAATAGCAATTTTTTGTGAGCTTACTATAGTTACTATTGTTCTCTTCTTTTACTTGCAACGGTCTGAGAGAGATCAAGCTTACCAGAAAATGCTGCCTATGTCCATAAAACATAAGGCGAATTTTTAATAGTAAACTACTTATACCATGGTTATGGTTATCCAAACCACTCATGGTTTGCAAACCACAATCAATTGTATTTGAAATGGCGCATCATGTGTGACGTCATACTTAACTATACCATAAAACATGTCATTTTTGCGATTGGGTTTTCTTACCATGACGTTAGACCAAACTAACCTGGTTTGTGATTGTAGTTTGAAAATGAGGTTAGGGGGTCTTCGCTTGGCAAGCTCTGTGTTGGCTGATAAATTTTTGCAGTTTGAAAATACATTTTTTGTGCATTTTTCATTGTATTTATAAATTATTCTTTAAAGTGAGCCACGGGGCATCGAAAATTTTAAAAATCCGACAAACAAAAGTTATATATATCTAAGAGTCCTCCCAGTTTTATTTTTTTCGCATTTTACCCACCATTTATAAACCCGACGTTACCGTTCGACGTTGACCCTTATCTGGGATTCCAACGTCGAGTTTATAAGTGGGGGTTTGCCCTTCTCCATATCTCTGATTTTTTCACATCAATAGATATACAGATTTATGTGGGTGTACATAATAATGCTGGAGTATGCAGTGGTCGTTAACAAAGAACTTTTTATTATCAAAACAGATGACCCATTCGTGTTTGAAAATATAAGAAAAGGTACCTATATCATGGTACACTTGGATTGCTTTCGATACTTACCTATTTAAAAAATGCAATTGCAGTGTGCCTGAAGGTGTATACGAGTGTTTGAATAACTATGAATTGTCGAACGGCTGATGGTGTTGCTTTATTTTTCACGGGAAATTGTCACAATAAAAATCTGTAAAGCATATCGATTTTTTTGAAGAGACTAATTTTTGGTAATCATGCAGTATACGGTTTTCTGTTATTTTTGATTTTTTATGAAAAATTCTTTATTTCCGCCGGCGCCGGTATTTTTTTCTGTTTTTTTTTTATTTTTTTTCACTAAAACAACCCAATTCAACACAGCCCAACCCAAAACAATCAAAAAACACCTTAGAACCCCCCCTACCCGGCATTTTTTCTCTTAAAAAAAAAATCAGCGCCGGCGGATTTGGGGTCCTAGGGACCCTAGTAGGTGCCTCTGTAAAGAATTTTTCATAAAAAAGTAAAAAATGGCAGAAAACCTTATACTGCATAACTACCTAATTTTTTTACTCGTTTTTGGTCTCTGTTTTTTTTCTGGCCCACGCGCCTCTAGATGCTGTTGAATTTGTACTTCTAAATATTAATAGGGGAACCTATGTAAGTCTAGAGTCCATGTGGGTATGCATTTTTGATATATTTGCATAACTGTCTCTAGGTTGGTAACGCAGCACCATATATTAGTGCCTAGTAGTAGTTCTGGTATGTCCAACCTTTTATTTACATAAAAGTGAGGTAGGTTAGAAGAAGACAAAATCACAGAACGTAAATTGGTATACTGTATTTGTCAACCAAATCAGCTGTTAACGAGTGAGTTAACCGTGATGTCATTCCTGACGTCATTATCCTAACAAACCACAGAGTGCCCCACAAACAATGAAAGGTGGTAAGGTGTATTTGCTTTATTGGCAATATTGGCAAGTGAATGCCATTGGTTATTTACTACAGTAGTATTATTGGCAAAATTGCGCTATTTTGCCAATGATTATTTGCTAGTGCTGATGTATTGGCAAAAATAATAACTTTGAACCGAACAGCACACAGCTTCTGCACATGTATACAAAAGTGAATGACACCAATAGTTGAAATAATTAAACTAAACTCCATCATGCTGTTTTCCTTAATAATATCTGTTAAAAACAAACCAAAAACTGCAAAAAAACTCCACTTGCAAAAACAAATGAAAATGAGGTTATGTGCGTCAAAGGGGCATGCTCAAATCCGTTTTAAGATAAAAATAAATGTTAAGTTACTCATCTTTTTATTTATGCTGTATAAATAAATAAATGTTAAGTTACTCATCTTTTTATTTATGCTGTATAAATGCCTACACTGTTCCCCATAAGCTCATTCAACTTTTATTTTAATTTTAATAATTTTTTGTTTTAATTTTTATTTTGATTTGCCTGTATGAACCCAGCATTAAATCGTGATCTAGAAGCCACTTTACAAGAAAATCAAAAGTCACATCATGATCTACAATGCTTAAGCGATACTGACACTAATAATTTACAAATTTCTTTTGTAATCGAACAAAACCGTTCTCAACTAAAAAGCCAGTTAACTCCTACCTGTTTTCAGCCTTTAGTGCCATTTAGCCTACTGTTGCCGCCATTTTTATAACCAAATTGACAGGTAAAACATGAATTTTCTCTCAGTTTGGTGTCACTATGGCCTCTATAGTAGGCTAAAGGATACTATATCGAAAAAGAGTTAACTGGCTTTTTAGTTGAAGTGTTGGATCGAGCCATCTAAAGATTCATCAATTCAGTCTACGTCCAAGTCTGAAATTTATCTTGCTGACGCAGAGAATGATGACCCTTAAATTTCTTGTTAAACCGAGCTGTCTTTAGTTAATATCTTAAAATCTTTTAAAAAATTAATTTGAAAAAACTCGTCTGTGGTACTATTTTTTATTTTAACGTAAATTTGCCAATAAAACAACTAGATTAAAGTTTTTAATTTTTTTTTTTTGAGAAACCGATATTTTGTTACTTTTTAAGCAAAAAGGGCTACTTTTTCTTAAAACTAAATACTGGTTTATCCAAAAAAAATAATTTACAGCTATACTTACCACAATTTAAACTTTTTTAGATTCTGTAAAAAATCCTTTAAGAAGTTAACCAACTTTTCCTCATTCTGTCATTGAAGATGCTACTAAGGCTTGGTTACGGGGTGCCTGTGACTGGAAAGGGGGCAGAACATCCAGGAAAAAAGATGCTGAATAAATCTTCATCTTATCTTATAACAAGAAGATGAAATTTTTGGCCAAGGAATTTTTATATAAAGCAACTGAAGCAAACCTTATTTTTTTGATTCACAATCAAAGAGATTCTAAATAAAATTTTCCCTGTTGCAATTTACTGTTGTATCGAAAACCTCCTCTTAATAAATATGTAAATCAATTTATGAAAGAATTTTCCTCTATCTTTGGCATGACCAAGACGACAAATATTATTCATATGGTTTCCATTCCTGTCTTCATGTTAGGATATAAATATAAGTGTATAAGTGTTTGTTTATAGTAACATTTATTTATTTATTACATATTGGTTTTTCTAGGAATTTTTGTTCGTTTAAGGATAACAAAAAATAAATGTGCATTCGTAAATTATGTGCATTATTTTATTTTTAATCCACAATCATTACAATTTTTATTTTATGCAAAAATACTTTAAATAGGAAGAAAAAGCCAATTCTCAGTGGTATCGGAATTTGCACCTGCATCCCTATTGAGCCGACCAATCAAGGAGGTGCACTTTTAAACTTTTAATTTTTGCGTGGGTTTGGCACTTAGCGGTAAGGGTGATTCACCATATTTTCCCAACTACATAACTCATTTATTCTTAAAGATAAAAAAAATAATACAAAAGTTGCTTAGTTTTTCACTAATTTTAAGAAAATTTAACCAAAATTTTCAAAATGTCAAATTTCGACATCAACTTTCTTATTTCAAATGGAACACCCTATATATTTTTCAAGAAAAACGTTGACTTAAGATCAATGTGTTTAACAAAGAACCATCTAGACTCTTTTTCCTTGGCTAACACATCGCCCTTATGGCAAATTATTTTTTATTTCACTCGAGAACTGCTTAAGATAAACCCTACAAGATCTACCGAAATTTTAGAAAATATACATGGTGTTCAATTTAAAATAAGAAAGTTGATGTCGTAAGTCTAAATTTGACATTTTGAAAATTTTTATTGAATTTTCTTAAAATTTGTGAAGAACTAATCAACGTTTGTATTTAAACTATTTTTCTATCTCTAATAATAAATGAGCTATGTAGTGGGAAAAATATGGTGAATCACCCCATACATTTTTTGCCAATATTGCCTGCAATGCCGGTATTTAGTATGCAGTGCTCCTCTACATTTAAACCATGCTAAGTGTGTATTTGCCATCATTTTAAACGTATTCGTTGCCGTCGCTCGGCCGGTGACTAACACAGGAGTGTTTAAGGTATTTATAACGCACAGATTGCCGTGCATCAAATTCTCATTGCCAATAGATGCCAATATTTGTAAGGCACTTTGCCATGCCGGCATTGTTTGTGGGGTGGTTAGGGTCATAAAAAATTTGCCTATAATTATCTCCTTGATATAGTTATCGTTGACAGATATACGGGGTCGAAAGGTGTACAGTCGGGTCTGACAGGCCATTTTCCGGCATGTTGTAGTAAGCTGGATCTCTCTCAGCCGAATGCATTTAGAAAAAGAGAACAATAGTAACTATTTTTTTCTGCGACCTTAACATAGTTACTAATATTCTCTTTTTCTAAATGCATTCGTCTGAGAGAGACCCAGCATACCAGGAACATACCGCCTGTACACTCTTCAACCATGCTGTCTAACTACCTTTTTGAGATAGTTATCACCTGACAGAAATGCGGGGTCGAAGGGTGTAAAGGCGGGTATTTTTTGTGATGGTGTAATATGCTGGATCTCTCTTAGACGAATGCATTTAGAAAGAGAAAATAATAGTAACTATATTGTCACGTAGGGGCTTTCGTGATGGGGTTGTTTTTATTTATTGACTTAATAAACCAACCGTACCGGGTTTTAATGAATTTATTATAACAAAATAAAAAACGTTACTTACTTGTAATTAATTAACTTCTAACAGTCTTAACACAGCAGCGTCACAGTTCGATCTTAGGGGTAGGTCGTGGTTCAGCAGTTTATCTTATTCTTATTACTGACCCGTTCTTGCTCTTCTCGATTGGTCTTATAGGATGTATGTGATAACAAAACGTGACTTTACAAAAACATCTATTCATTGAACTTAAAACATCACATACTTCCTAATGCTAACTGTTAGGTTCATAACCTGAGTCGCTAACATTTACAAACCAAGCAAGGGCAAGATAGAATACCTAAAAGGCATTCACGACATATCCCCCCGTTTTAAATAAAACTGGACCCACAGTTATATAAAATTAAAGTTTTACAAAATAAACGAATTGTAGCTGAATTACAATTTTAAAAAAAAATACACTCGCTCGACCCACTTGCTCCCTGTTCTTCTTTCTTCACTGATGACCTTCTCTTCACCGGAAAGCATAGTACGTGATTTGTGCCGATTTGTGCCTTTAACTTAGGTCTTGCTTTGTCAGTGGATTTGCGGTACTTGCTCATAATTTCATTCAACAGGTACTTCCAATATAGTCATTTTGAATACATCATTCCCATTACCATATAGTAATAAATTTATATTTTCCAAATGGAGTGTGATGAATAATACTTGTCCCTTTTCTTCAAAGATTTGTGGATCTTTATGAGACATCTCTCGCTGATACCGCCTGAATGGTAACCCTTGTGTTTCTAAAGAATTTCCTTTGGATCTCCATACATGATACTGGATTTTACCACTATAATTTTTATTATCATGTTGTGAGTTTTCCTGCGCTATGCCTCTGACTATGCAAGACCTTGGAGTTGTTGGTCATCATTGGTCTCTTCCTGTATTATCTTCTTGGGAAGCAAGCGGTGCCTGCGACTCTACAAAAATTAAACAAACATACTCCTTAAAAAAAACTAACATTATAGTAATAATTACTTGCGCATATTTAACCCCAAAAGGATTTTAAATCTGAATTTCTGGTAGCCGAGAGAAAAAAAAATAAGTGAATATTTATTTTGATGCTCTGATTTTTATTAAAATGATTAACCCTCATTTAATAAGGTTTTACGGTATGTGAAGATTTTAACGTAAATACCAAAATACTATATTACTATTAATTAATTTTTGACTTAAATTCGCAAGAAAATAGTGATTTTTGTGGAATACATTTTTTTTTTAAATTATGCTGTAGCTATTAAAACTTATATGCTTAGGTAGAACATACTTATATCACTATTTGCTATTTTTGTCTGCACACCCAAAAAATGTTAAAAATACTCAATGTTTTGCAATCTGTTTACATATTGCAATTTTACGCTACCTAGATAAGCTAATAATGTAACTATGATAATATTAAAGTGGGAAGATTTTAAAAAACACCTCTTTTTAAAACTGGCAAAATATAATAATAATACTAATTTCTACTACTTATATGCCACTAGATGATAACCATATTCTCAAAATACTTATTATTGTTTATTTGATTTGCACTTACATTCTCTCACTATAACTCAATAATCAGAACTATACTTATTATTTTTCTTTACTTTTGCCCTCTTTACTATACTTAGCTCAAAGTTATAACTAAAACCATAGGTATATATATATATATATATATATATACTGTTTAATGTTCCTTACATTTATCAGGCTTCACAATTACTCAACATTTAACACTATTTTTCTTAGGTGAACCCAACACCTTGCATGATCATGCCCTGTTCACTTTATAGCAGACGAATGTACCTTAATATTTATCCAAATGTCTTTTAGTGGGCCCAGACACTGGCGTAAATAAAAAGATAAAACCATAGGGGGCTTACGGGGAGAGTATTTCCTCAATTCTAAAGTACTCAAAAGTACCATATATTTTTGTTTTCACAAGTCTTTATGAAAACAATTTCTGTAGTTAGCCCATGCGGATGACGAACATTTAGTCAACCCAAGTATGCAATGCATTGCTCTCCTTTTGTAAATTGTCCTCTATTTACCGTTTTTATAGGAGGTCGATGGCAAAGGCGTTTAACGCCCAAATTTCTTTGCCTAAATTGGGTTTTTTAACGTGGGAATTATACTATTCCGCCATGGTGTTACAAGTTTTGTTAAAATGTAACAATAATTAAAAACAAGTCACATTTAAATTAAAAATGAAAATATACCACCTGCTTAGATTGATCATAAGGCCCAAATTATACTTTTTGGCATGTCCTATTTTTCATAGATAGGCCTTTTTAATTGATCATACAATTTTTCTTTCTGTGACATGTACTAAAATTACCTAAAACTCAGAATAGATGTCATTATTAAATATATATAGATATAAACACTACACCAACCAATAAAATGGCAATAAAAACATTAGTTAAGGTAGGGGAGTTAAATATTGGGGACAGTCATTGATATCTCCTTTCGGTGGTTGTTCCTGATGATGTTTTACTTTTATATTCTTTAAAAATTGCAATGAAGAGTGTTGGTCATAATAATTTTGTTCGCTCCCGTATTTATTTATAAAATTTAATTTACTATGTTGATAAACATTTTGATTCCGCTGCGAAATTGTAACACTACTAGGTCAAACGTTTACTTTTCGGTTTTGTTTTTGATTATTTTTAAGGCCAATGTCATATGGTTTCGTATGACTAAAAGTTTTAGTAAAATGTAATTGACTTTTGCTGCTATTTTTATTCTTTAAAATACATTTTTTGTTTTGAAAATAAGAAATGGCACCTTTATAAATGTTGACAAGCTTATGATTTCTTGATAAAATTTGCATAGAAATAAAATCTTGTGAAATTTGCGGCTCCTAGACGAGCTCCAAATTTTTTCTTCTAAGGCCTTTAGTGAGTTTAAAATGACATCTTCCAATGCGATTTGAAATTTTATTTTTTAATTTTATAGATAATACTTGATTTGACCCTAAAGAATACATTTTTGGGGATTTTAAAAATGCATTTTTATTGCAGCCATCATTTTGTAAGACAGAAAAACAAGATTCTAGAGAATTAATTTCGTGACAACTAAAAAAATTTGAAAAATCGTCTTCAAACGATACTTTATTTTTACTATAGTCAATAACCACTTTCTTTTCACTCAGAAATGATGTGCTTAGGATTAACGACACGGGTAGTTTATTAACAACAAGAGCAGCTATTCTGTATTTTAAAAAAACAAATTTTATGTTTTTTGTTCCAATAGGAGAAACAAAATGACCATCAGCAGTAGACAATGTTTTATGTATTATATTTTGACTTCACCCTGTGTCAAGCAGAATATTGACATTATTATGCCCATTTATAGACCCTTTTATTTGAAGGATATTGGAGTCTGTTGTGAAAGAAGACAAATTTAAATCGTCCTCATATTCGCCATTAAGAAAATCCTCCTTTTTAAACCTAAAATTTTGATCCAATTTTTCAGATGAATTTTTATTTTTACATTCGGAAATATAGTTCAGTCGTAAAACAATATCTTTTAAATTGTCTTGTGTTATGTTGGAAGCTGATAAAATTCTAAAATTTTTGTAATACTCATCTTCAAAAACTTCGAGAAAATTAGAAAAGGAGATTTTTGGTTCTAGTTCATATGCCAACGTTAAGAGATTGAAATAGTAACTTTTTATGCTTTCATGAACCAGCTGTTTTCTATTTTTAAAATTAGATTTCAATTTCTTGTAAGCATAATCACCTCCAAATTTTTCAGATGAATTTTTATTTTTACATTCGGAAATATAGTTCAGTCGTAAAACAATATCTTTTAAATTGTCTTGTGGTATGTTGGAAGCTGATAAAATTCTAAAATTTTTGTAATACTCAGAGAGTAACCCATCTTCAAAAACTTCGAGAAAATCAGAAAAAGAGATTTTTGGTTCTAGTTCATATGCCAACGTTAAGAGATTGAAATAGTAACTTTTTATGCTTTCATGAACCAGCTGTTTTCTATATTTAAAATTAGATTTCAATTTCTTGTAAGCATAATCACCTCCAAAATATTTAATAAAATCCTCTTTAATGTCTTTCCACGTTTTACTGACATTTTCAGACTTTTCCACATAGCTTGAATACCAAAAATTGGCTGGGCTTTTTAGAAAAATGTTAAAATGATGCATTTTCAGACAATCTGACCAAAAATTTTTGTCACATATTTTGTCATAATTGTGAATAAATTGGATCAAATGTAGGTGGTTGTGTAAATTGAGGAGTAACAGCTTTTTGAGTCATTTTAAAAGTGTTGCTAAGTTGATCCATATTTAAATTTAAATTAAAAGTAAATTATACCACGTATATAAAAAAATATAAATTAAACTGTTATTATTAAGAACCTACAAAAATGTTTTAAAAACATACGCACTGTCCTTAAAAAAATTATTTACCGTGGGTGATTTCAATAACGACCTACCAATTTTAACACTTAGACAGTAACCTATCAATGCCAATCCTTAACTATTTATATTTATACCTTGTATGGTATATAAAAAAAAAATTAAAACAACATTAAACTTGAAAAAAAAAAATAAAAAACAATTGTTAAAAATGGAATTACTGAAAAAAAAAACTTTATTAAATAAATCGTTTTTGAAAACACAATTTGATTTTCTAATTTGAGAAATAGCCTTAGAAAAAAGACAACGGCACCTCCACCATATGTCACGTAGGGGTTTTCGTGACGGGGTTGTTCTTATTTATTGACTTTATAAACCAACCGTACCGGGTTTTAATGAATTTATTATAACAAAATATAAAAACGTTACTTACTTCTAATTAATTAACATCCAACAGTCTTAATACAGCAGCGTCACAGTTCTATCTTAGGGGTAGGTCGTGGTTCAGCAGTTTATCTTATTCTTGAGAAATACATCACAACTTTCTGACTTAATGAACTTACTAAACTTACTGACCCGTTCTTCTCGATTGGTTTTATAGGATGTATGTGATAACAAAACGTGACTTTACAAAAACATCTATTCATTGAACTTAAAACATCACATACTTCCTAATGCTAACCCGTAGGTTCATAACCTGAGCCGTTAACATTTACAAACCAAGCAAGGGCAAGATAGAATGCCTAAAGGACATTCACGACAATATTAGGCTCGCAGAAACGCGCCTATATTAAAAAAGCAGAGAACAAAAGGCGCGTTTCTGCGAGCTTAACATAGTTACTAATATTCTCTTTTTCTAAATGCATTCGTCGTTAAGGAAATCAAGTTTATGTTGATTCCCAGCCACACCTATATTAGAGGCAATGATGAAGCCGACAGACTTGCCAACTTGGGAACAGCCTTGGAACCTAATATCCACAAACATGAAGCGACAGAAAGCATAAAACTCAATGCAATCAATCAGGTCTCAACCTACAGAAGACTTATTCAGACTCCTACAAAAAGTCCTTGGTTCGCACCATTCACTGACCTAAGGAGAGAAGAAATTGTTTCCTTTACGACAGCAAGAACTGGCCACTGTGCTACCCCTGCTCACTTATCTAGACTAAATTTGGCGAATGGGCCACAGTGCTCGTGTGGGGATATTGGTAATCTGCAACACATGTTCTTTGACTGCATTTTGAACTTTATGAACATAGTCATTCTTCAAGCAGAACTGTAAACTGTTGATGGCACACATGTGCATGCAAAACATAGAACAGCTGTTCTTTGAAAAGATCACAAACACAAAAATCAAAATAGTGCAAAACTTCCTCAACGCCACAAACCAAAGGCTATAGGTCAAAAAAAAAAAGAAGAGCAAAAAACAATGAAAAAAAAACAACAAACAACAAAAGACAAAACAAGGAAAACAAAAGCCATTTGGGGATGGAACTCTCCACTCCAGACCGCTTTACTGCGCCCCCAATAAGCTATAATAGAATAACGTCACAATGGCCGGATAACCAAGATGTGCAGCCCTATCAGAACGAAACAAGAAGAAGAAATGCATTCGTCTGAGAGAGACCCAGCATACCAGGAACATACCGTCTATACAGCCTTCGACCCCGCTGTCTAACTACCTTTTTGAGATAGTTATGCCCTGACAGATATACCAGGTCGAAGTGTGTAAAGTCGGGTATTGTTTGTGATGGTGTAGTGTGCTGGATCTCTCTTAGACGAATGCATTTAGAAAGAGAAAATAATAGTAACTATGTTAAGCTCGCAGAAACGCGCCTAAAAATTGTATGTCGGACGGATTCTAAACTGTACGATGTACGGTTTACAAAAAGTATGCTTTGTGCGATGTATCGTTAATTCGTTATGCTATTTTACGATTTTCGGAAAGTATTGTTTGCGCAATGTACGTTTGCGTTAAATACGTTTTCAAAAATTTATTTTTGTATAAACTATGGAACCCCCGTTCAGGTCGCAGAAACGAACCTAATGACTTTTTGCATAACCTTACCTATAAATTACAAAAAACGCAAAAATCCTTGAACAAGAGGTTAGTTGTTCTGTGACGTCAAGCTTAAAAAAGAATTAAAAATTGCATTAAGAACAAAAAAAATACGAATTACGATGTAAAAGTGACAAAAGTGTTTCGCGGTTGCCTAGTACTGATAATTCGTTGCCGTTTCTTGATTAAAAGTTGCTCTTGATTACTGGGGCAGCAGTTGGATTTATATTAAGTAAATTAATTAAAATTAAACATTAATAAACAATCTACCAAAGAACTGGACTTTAAGCTGATACTATTTGTGTACCTTTCCCAGAAAATGTATTAATAGGAGTACTTACCTACATTGTTTAATTAATTCGAGTTTGCATTGCTTGGTTAATTCTTATCAATAAAGCCTATTTAGCATAATACCTAAATATAGCTCTGGTTTATTAATAAAAAAATCAGTATATTAAATCCAACCAAATTATTTTATTTACTAAACCATAGCCACATCATTAACAAAGTAATGGAAGACAGACGAATAGCTGATTATTTTATTGTGGCTGGATTACCTGAGGATACAGAGCCAATAGATGATAGTACTCTTTCAGAAGGTAAGAAGATTAATTAAGATTAAAGCTGGAGACACAATTGAAAATACAAGTGACTAAATACAGATTACGGTGATTTTTAACCTCACTTTTTTGCGCCATTTTTGTTAATGAGATACAAATTACAAGATATAAAATACGAAAGCTTTGGTATTTTGTATCTGTCACTAGTAGCCATTTTTATTTTAACTTACAGCTTTGAAAGTTTGTTGCTAGTATCTAGTAGCTTGTATTTTTAATTGTGTCTTCAGGTCAATGTATGTAAAGTTTGCAGTACAAGGTCAAACTGCCATGCAATTCAAGTACCTAGTAAGTCGACTTACTAAACTCAACAAACTTTGTAATTTTTAAAGAACTGCAAGAATTCAAAAATTTTAAACTTTTTCCTAAACATGGAAATTATTAAAGAATTTTTTTAAACCTTTTGTAAATTTGCAGACCCTTACAGTTCTACAAAAAAAAATTAAAAAGTTTAATTTAGTAAGAACAGTACCTACAGAAAGATTTTATTATTATCTTAAAAGGCTCATTTAAGGCTACCGTAAAACCTGACAACATTGCCCACTTTTTTTAAAATTTTTGCTGAATAGGTAAGACTTTAAATATTTTTTGGGTCATTCCATATCAAATCAACCAAAAAATCACAAAAATTTTACGCGACCAATTCCAATTTTGATGATTTTTGGTATATATTTTCTTCTTACCATAAAAGTTGAAAATGCAAATTTTTAGATTTTTTTGATTCGTAGTTTTTTTTTTTAATTTTTCAAAATAAAAAAGTCAGCATTTTGACCTTAACAAGAATGTACAAAACTAGCAATATCTCGAGAACCACTTACACTAGGAAAGTAATAAATGGCTCATTTTAAAGTCATTTTGAAGCTCTTTTTTATGAAATATCACAACATAATTTTAACAAAAAAAAAAATTGAAAATGAAAAATTGAAAAAAAAAAAATTGAAAAATTCAAAAAGGCCATTTTTAATTTTTTTGAAAAAAATATATAATTTTGGTCAAAGTGTTACTTAATTATCCACAAAATTTTATGATGGAGAAATGATGGGTTCAATGTCAAAAAAAATATCAAAAATATTAAGTACATTAAAAATCATGCATTTAAAAAAATAAACATATTTTAGGAGCACCAATAGTGCACTGGATATTAAAATAAATAAATTTGTTGGATGGATACAGGTTTTAAAAAATACCCAGAGGCTTTATCTACAAATTATTTTATTTTAAACTCGCAAAAGAAATAAACAAACTTTTCTACTTCGTTGATAAAAATTAGACAGAAAACACTAAGACTAACTATATACCTTAAATTTATTTTTTTAACTTTCTTTTAAGAATTTCTGATGAATCTGACATTTCTTTTTTGCTGACATTGTAAGTTCTGCCAGTAGCAGTGTTGGGTTCAACTTTTTCTTATAAGACTTTCTGGTTTAATAATTAAAATATCTTGAGGTGTTGGGTAAAAAAATGATGAGGCAGGTTCTCGTGGATGAAGAAAGCTTACTTTCAGTTCTCCGCTCTCATTATTTTTCCCCAAGACACAAGCCAGCCACCAAGCACTGTCATATTCTACAGTGACAAACCCTGACTCGATATTTTGCAAAATAATGCTTCCACCTTTAAAAAGATTATGTGTTTTGACCTCTAAGCATGTAGAAAACTGTTTTGCCAAAAACGTGCTTTCTGTAAGAGGAATTACAGCATTAATTTTTTGTGTCCCCGGTATTGTTAAGACTTCCGCAAATCTTTTATTCAAAATTATTTCATGATTTGTATAATCTGCTTCTGTGCAATATTTAAAATCAATGCCAGATATGTTTTCTTCACACCAAGTAAACAATTGTAGAGGTGTCATTATTTGATTGTCATAGGGCCTCTGCAAACTGGCTTTGGCAGCAAGTCTTTTAACAGTTCCTCCCAAGCCATCGCAGGCACTTTTGCCATGCGAGGTGGCAAAATAATGCCACTCTGCTTCAACACCAAAATCTTTTTTATGCAGGCATATATTCAGAAAATTCTTTTTGTTTTTGTACTGCGCAGCACATCCATCCGAAAAATAAAAAATTTTGTTAACACAGAGATGACTTCTGATAAACCTTCAGTCGAACTATTATGTATCGATTATTTGGAGCTGTATCAGGAAGATACTTGCCAAAAATTTAAAATCAATTTATGCAGGAATTTTCATGTCAGCAAATCCCCACAATGTACCTAAACAGACCAATAAAATGAAGGAGGTGTGTCCTTAATGTTAAACAGGAATAAACAGGCAGTATTTCACAAAAGTATTGGCAGGTTTATACAGGCATATTTTCCTAAGAATTGGAACATCCAATAGTACGTCTCCGGTGGAAAAGAGGTTTTGTAAGTAAATATTACAATGGGGGGCAATGTTAATCTGATTACTGATACAGAATGAAACGTAGGATATAATTTTTTATTAAATAAAATATTGTTAAATATTTTTATAATATCGCTTTAAACCCCATTATATTCTTCTAATTACCAAAATGCATTGTCTATTTATAGGCGATTTTTCATGCATGTGACATTTTTAATAAATTTTTTCACATTGAACCCATGATTTGTCCATCTCAAAATTTTGTGAATAGTTTAATAACACTTTAAAGAAAATAATATAATTTTTTGAAAAAAATTGAAAATGGCCTTTTTGAAATTTAAAAAAAAAAAACAAAAATTTTTTTTTTTATTTTTTTTTTTTCAATATATGTTATGCAATATTCTCATATGAAAGGTCTTTATAAGAGCTTTAAAATGAACCTTCACCTACTTTTCTATTATAAGTGGTTCTTTGGATATTCCTAATTTTGTGCGCACATGTTAAGGACAAATAAGTGACTTTTTCGATTTTCAAAAATTAATTCAAAATAAACAACTGGTCAAAAAAGTCTGAAATTTTGGATTTTCCAGTTTTTTGGTAGGAAAAACATGTATACTAAAAATCATCAACATCGGAGATGGTGTGGTAAAATACCCTGGTTGACTTGATATGGACTGACCCTTTTCAAAAAATATACTAAGACATGCCACCTTCTCAGCGACTTATTTCTTCATCAGCCATCTTTGAAATATTAAAGATGGCTGAGAAAAAAAAATATAATGCAGTGTGGCCAAAGTTGTCTGGAAAACTGGCAACTTTGCCCATCAATAAAAATAACACTTTAAGACTATTTTACAAGCTGTTAGGACAACATTGCCACATTATTATTTTTAAAAGTTAAGAAATGTATTTATTTATTAATTATATCCCAATATTACTATTAGGTAATATCTAGCTTAAATTAAGATATAATCACAGTTACATACATTGTTTGGAACTGGCCCTTTTTTTTTATTTTATTTTATTCAAATTATCTTACAGAAACACAAAAGTAATCTTAACTGATAAAAGTAACACAGACATTATTAAATTTTAGCATAAAGAAATTAATCTTGTGTGTGCTGAAATTGTTGCTATTATACATTATGTGTTTGTAACATCAGATTTAAATTTCACTAATGTAACTAACAGAAAAAATAAAAACTTAAAACTAAAGATAATGTAGGACTATATTAATATTTAGTAGCTACTTAGTGTATGTAATAATACTATTGCAGCTCTTATTTAAATAATAAGAACTAAAGGAAAAATATATATAGTTTCTTTTATTTACGGACTTGACAATTACAAAACAAGATAACAGTACATAAACTATAAAACATCATATCAATTTAAAATAATAACATGTTTCTATACCTTTTAGCTAAAAACTATAATAAGGATTTTTAAATAGTAGACTAGCTAAAAATAATTTAGTTTTTCACAAAATCAAATTCACTACAGAGATCACAGAGAAATTAGTGTGTGTATACTAATGATTATACATTATTTTTTAATGTTGCTTTGTATTTATTTAAACTAATATTTAAAAAATCAATATCCAATTGATTAATGAGCTCATTAGCAAACCTACTGAATCTATCATAGGAGAATTATACCCATAATTGGTACGATGTTGTCTAGTGGAAAACAGAGTATGATTTCTTGTATTTCTAGATGGAATGTGAAAATTTATAGAGGATAAAAGCTGTGTAGAATCAATTTCATTATTGATAATTTTAAATAACATCCATAGATCATAATATTTTGTATGGCATTCTAAGCTGGTTAAATTTAATAATTTCATAAGTTCACTATAGTTAATTGATTCAATAGGTATGTGCAATTTATAGCAAATAAAACGTAAAAATATCTTTTGGACTCTTTCTAATCGATTTTTATGCAACTCATAATATGGTGACCACACACTAGAGGCATACTCTAACATAGATTGAATATATATATTTATTAAAAAATATGTAAAAAATATGAACCTGTTTACTCTATTCTTATACAATAGGAACATAAAAAGGTCTTGCAAGTATTTGTGTAACATTAAAATCCAATAGTAAATGGGCAATTCTCTCCTAAACGTGCCATTTGAGGTTTAGAAGGTTTAATTTTTTTTTTAATAGTGTGGATACTTAGGAATGGTAGTAACAGAAACTTCATTCAATTTTTATGTTCTTATATTGCAAAATCTATATAACATGGCAAAAATATGGCAAAATACTGGCAAAAGGCAAAATATTAGTAGTCATTCTTGTCCCTCATCAGTTTTTGCCCATCTAAGTATTTGAACTTCCTGATAATTTTGTATGCAATGATTTTTTTCTTCCTATTTAGGTAATCTATTTATTAAAAAAAAAGAAAAACCTGTACCAGAATTAATAATATAGCTACCAAAAATCAAAGTTTAATAAAGAATAAATTTTTTGTGTTTATGTTTTACTACTACATTTTAATTTTTACAGTTTTTCTTTTGTACTGAATATCTGCAGCCTTACTTTTGTAAGAAATAAAGCATAAAGCAATTGGGAAATCAAAATAAGCAAAGCGCCCTCTAACCTAAAGCCCCCAACTATCCTAAAGCCCCCGATACCATGGCAACTGCTGGTGTTTTGTCAACAAGGCCCACAGTAGGCAGAAGGGTATTTTTACGTTTTCTGACAGAAAACCATTCGAGATTATGTTTATCTTTCAAAAATATTTTTTCAAAAACGAATATGAAACCACTCCGCGTGTGCGGTCGCCCGCCGAAAATGACCTAGCGCTGCGCGAGCATTACTCCGAGTTTATCAAAGAATCAAGAGAACTTTACTGGCTCGCTGGAATTACTAGGAATTCGCCTACAAACATTCCCATAACTTCACATAATTTTGTTTTTATTTTGATTCAATTTTTTTTTAAATTTAAATTATTGCGGCATAAGTTATGTGCAAGTTTACTAGTGAAATCTTAGAGGCCTAAGGATATATTTTATATACCAACAGCAGTTTCAAAAACACACAGATACTTGAGTATTAACAAAACAGGTCAGTAAAGCTCCATTTAGAGGTTGAAGAGACTCTTGCTAGTCGTTGATGCTCCTGTTTCAAATAGAATATGATTATTTCGTTTAGCGTCAGCAGCCGCTTTTTAAATCTGCATGCTTTTTAAGTTAACCTGTTGTCCTTAAATCAGTGGTAACAGCTAGCAGGAGTGTTTCAAATTCAATTATCAATGCACTTGTAAATGCAACCTTAAACACTACACCCAGTTACTTTAATATGTAGTTGGGTAGCATTTTTTTAGCAAGTAATTCTGCAGTAAATGGTTTTTTTTATTTTAGTATTTTACTTGGTTTTTTTTATGAAAAAAATCTTGTATGTAGGCACTGACTAGGGTCCTTAAAGAGTTAAAATTTATGAGCGCTGGAATTGCTAAAAAGTGCTGGGTTGGTTTGAGTTCAGGATTTGGGTGGTTTAGTTCCCGCTTTAGTTAAAAAAAATGAAAAAAGTTTCATCACTGGTAAATTGGAACTTCCTAGGGGCTCAGGTAAGTGCTAAATAGGTATCTAAAGAAAACTGTTTACTACACTAATACCGTTTAGCCTTAATATATTAAGTGAGCAGCATGAAATAATACTGTGGAAAATTTTACTCATAAAAAGTTATTCTTAGGGCCAGTTTCTCAATAGTGGATTATCAGAAACTTAAAGTAACTCGCGAGATATAAATCCCAGTTTTCTTGCTGTTTTTTTTAGGTTAACCCTAAGGTAAGGTAGCTTACCCTCACCTTGAAGCCCTGGTTATCCTGGAGTTAATTTTAACCTGATTTTTAAAGATTTTTACTAGGTTATGTTGCTTGAGTTAACACAAACTCGCTTTTGAGAAACCAGCCTTTAGTCTCTCTTGTTTTTTGATTAAAATAGGTTAGTGACTTGAAAATTGGAGAACATTAATCAGGAAAAATTCTTTAAAATATAAATAGTTGCTCATTCATCTTTCGAATAAATTAAATACACAGGATCAAATACTATGTGTGTATGTCATAACTGGTGGTTAGTGAACACTTCTATGAAAGTTGAATCATGCACTGTGAACCTGCTTAGATTTTGAAACTCATATAACACAGGAAAATAAAACAGCAGATTACAAAACTTGATTTCTTGTCTCTAACTTATAACTTAGATAACAAAACCAAACCTCTGCTTCTGTAACTAAAAATTATTATGCAAAAAATCTTTTAAACAGTTTATAAACATGTGCCACTCAAAAGAAAATTTTTAAGAAATATTGGTTGTCCTCGCCTAAAGTGCAAACTATAGAAACAAAATTTAGAGATGGAATATTTCTTGTAATTTTTATTATTCTTTTAGGAGCTGTATATAATAACAAAACAGCAGTGGATATTTAGGCAACTACCTAAAATGAAAAAGAAGAAGATTATAAAGTGCCACCACCCAGAGAAGAATAATAATCTATAAATTAAAAAGTCTACAATTTGTACCCAAACATACAGAGCAGTGGATATTTTGCCAACTAAAATGTATAGCAAAACAAGATGGTTCTATAGTCAGCACCAAACAAAGAATAATAATCTATAAACTCAAAGTAAGTTTTTGCTTCTGATTTCAATTATATTTGGTAAAACTTCCTTAAATAAACAAAATTTATTATAGTCTGAATCCGATATCAAAAATTAATTTAACTCTTATTGTTTATTGCAAATTTTCTGGACCTATTTCTGGACATATTTTGAGCCTCCCCTCATCTATTTCAATTCCATTAGGAAAAACAGAAAAACTATACACAAAGAACAAAACAGAGAACAATTTTGAAGGGGGACACTCACAGATACTTTTTGGCTCTGTTGGAAATTTCATAGGGTCATTTTTATCTCTGGATTTTAAAAAGGGAAAGGTCTTTTAAACGTCTTTACTATTAATTATGTCAAAATTTTAAAAAGCTAGGATGACTGGTGTTTAAGATATTTGCTTTTAAATTTGGTATGGAATGAAGAAAAGGTTTGAACCTTTTCAGCAGATCAGTTTGACCACCAAAATTTAAAGAATAAAAGTAGGGTTATTTGGATGATATGTTTGAGAAAACAATCAGAAAAAAATCATGAAATGTTTATTCCCTTTTTTATTATGAAAAATGTAACTTTAAAACCAACGTTTTTTCCTGACTTTTGTGCAAGAAATTGTTTATTTGTCGCTCCTTGACAAATTTAACTTAATATCTTGCGTGTTTGTAAAGCAATTTAAACGATCTTCTAAATAAGATGTTATTCGAGCCACTTTTTTTATATAATTTCTCCTGGAAAAACTCATATCCCTCAAGTCACCCCCAAAAAGCCTGTTTATGGAAAAAAATATATTAAAAAGTAATTTCTAGACTACTAAAATTGTATAATATTTTTCAAGTGTTCACCAAATACTCAAAAACACCTCTGTTATGTTTTCGTTGAACATGAATTTGAATTATTTCAAGCATAAGTCAAGATGCCAATGGGTTTTTTTCCATGTTTGAAGGGAGCGCTTGATAATAAAGTTTTTTCGACGGATTTTGGTAGCTAAGCTAACAAATCCAAGTGATGAAACTCTGGTTCCTTTGGGAGAACTGCAAAAAATAAAAAATAATATAGGCACCATAAGGGTTCTAAGAACAGATTTAACAGTAAACATTTTTTTAAATAAACTTAAAAGCACAAAATTTTGATGAGAAACTAGATCAAGTACACACGTATAATACTATGTTGGGAATTTGGAACCTTTGGTTGCACTAAAACAAAATTATGATTGTTTTCCACAAACCAAAACTACACTTTTTTGCACTCGACGCGCGTTTTGCTAACAACGTTAGCATCATCAGGAGACGATAAACAATGAACTAAATTAATCTACACTCTATCTTATATACAATCCCTTAGTGGGCGGAGATAAGACTAATAATTTGTGATTGATCACGATTTTTAATCCTATCTCCCCTCAACCAAAGAATAAAATGTACTAAACGGGATGGATCCTCTATCTTTATTTAAACTATTTCTGGATTTAATGATTTCCATACTTTCATATGCATTCAAAAGTCTTTTGTTTGGTACACTTTTTAGAAGTTTTAGGTTATCTAATGTGAATCTATGATTGTTTTCAAAAGCATGCTCGGCCACACTTGACTTTTCTGTTCTTCCGTATTTTAAGTGTGCTAAGTGTTCTTTATAACGTGTTTGAATAGAGCGTCTCGTTTGGCCAACATATTTTTTGTCACAATCCATGCAACTAATTTTGTAAATTCCACTTTTTTCTAGAACTGTAGTTTTATCCTTGGGATTTCCTAGTAAGCTTCTTATTGTGTTATCGGATTGATATACTAATTTTAGACCGGTGTTATTAGATACTTTTTGTAATCCTTTCGTATAATTAGGATTATAAGGAATTGATACAAATTTTGAGTCGCGGGTATCTTTTTGTCTGAAAAAAGTGGAATTCCGAAAGGTCTTTTGTCAGCTTATTTATTAAGCCTTCGTCGTAACCGTTTACGTCAGTTATATTCCTAATCGTATTCTTTTCTGCTTCAAATCTTTCTTTGTTTAAGGGGAAATTTACTAATCTCTATGTTAAAAAGTGCAAACTTGCAAGCTTATGTTGTAAGCAATGAAAAGAGTCATTTGGAATATACCTGTTGGTGGCCGTTCCTTTTCTGTATAGGTCAAAGTCCAATTTATTTTTATTTCTTATAACTAAAGTGTCTAGAAATGGCAGTGTACCATTGTTCTCTGTTTCATAAGTAAATTTAATTGTGGGAAATTTGTTATTTATTTTTTCCATAAAATTTTCAACACTAGTTACTTTAGTGTTGAATACTGCAAACACATCGTCTACATACCTGAACCATACTCTGGGGAAATACTCAAATTCTTTACTTATATCTGATTCAAATTTGCTCCAGGATTACAAAAAGTATTTAATAACACTGGTCTTAAATTAGTATATCAATCCGGTAACACAATAAGAAGCTTACTAGGAAATCCCAAGGATAAAACTACAGTTCTAGAAAAAAGTGGAATTTACGAAATTAGTTGCATGGATTGTGACAAAAAATATGTTGGCCAAACGAGACGCTCTATTCAAACACGTTATAAAGAACACTTAGCACACTTAAAATACGGAAGAACAGAAAAGTTAAGTGTGGCCGAGCATGCTTTTGAAAACAATCATAGATTCACATTAGATAACCTAAAACTTCTAAAAAGTGTACCAAACAAAAGACTTTTGAATGCATTGAAAGTATGGAAATCATTAAATCCAGAAATAGTTTAAATAAAGATAGAGGACCCATCCCGTTTAGTACACTTTATTCTTTGGTTGAGGGGAGATAGGATTAAAAATCGTGATCAATCACAAATTATTAGTCTTATCTCTGCCCACTAAAGGATTGTATATAAGATAGAGCGTAGATTAATTTAGTTCATTGTTTATTGTCTCCTGATGATGCTAACGTTGTTAGCGAAACGCGCGTCGAGTGCAAAAAAGTGTAGTTTTGGTTTGTGGAAAACAATCATAATTTTGTTTTTGACACGTATAATACATTAACCTTTTTGGGAATAATATAATTAAGGTTCTTAGGGGCAAAAAGAATCGTAAATGACAAAAAACTTGTGACCTCAATTAAGAAATTTTTGGATCAACTGAATTCATTTCTGGTGTAAAAAAATTTAGGGGTAATTTAAGGGGCCTAAGGGTGAGTTTTAGGGGTAAAGTGGTAAAAACAACATACTATTGATAGAAAGACATCACTTTGGAACTTCTGGGGTTAAGTAAATTCATTTTGGGGGTTAAACAGTTTTTAGGGGTAATGTAAGGAGCCTGAATGGGCAACATAAAAAAATTATTGGTGTAAAAGATATGTGATATATTGATTTAGGGGTTTTTTGGGTTTTCCAAAATTAATTTTGGTGTTCCAATTATTACAATAGGGATTCAGACGAGGATTTAGAGGTAGTTTTGGGGAAATATATCGATTTGGATATTTTTAAGTCTTCTAAAGTTGTATATATGTTAAGAGGTAATATAAGTTTGGGCTGGGTCCCAAAATTTTGTCCTAAGATCCTTCTATTATCTCCAGAATTTTTTTTATCCAAAGAATGATATCAGTGGATCCCAAAACCCTCAATTTGATATATCATATGTCTGTATTTGATGTGGTTTCTTCTAAAATGTGTGTCTTCCATCTTAAACATTTTGAGTTTTACAAGGGTATCAGAGTGGCATTACTCGGATTCATAAAATGTACACCTGTACCAATTAAAATCAACTAAAAAAACTGAAATTAGTCAACCATGCATGCAAAATGTTTACTTTTAAAACTGCTACTAGAACCCTTAGATACTTCTAAGAATTTTTAAATCACATAAATGGATTACGCGAACCCAAAAACCCCTGAATTGATGTATCAGATGCCTATATTTTGTTTTATTTTTTTTATTAGTTATTTTAAAAAAATGGTAATCACCTTGAATATCTGGATTCAAGTTCCCCAAAATCAGTAAAAAAATATCTGTTATCAAGCTCTTTCTTTAATTTTGTTGTTTTCTCTAAAGAAAATATTTTTTCAGTTCATACACTTATACTTTTGTTTTTTTTTTAAATTTCAGAACCTAACCACGTGAAGCCTGATATTTGAAACTACAGCTACTAATTGGCGGTTCCAAAGAAGGAAAAAATAACATGTTATTATTTTCTTTTTTAAGTTAGATTTAATTTAAATGATTATTAATAAGTATTTTTGAGATAAGTTTTTAAATTAATTTATTTAATTGCATATCTATAGGTGTTTATAATATTGTGGCCATAATCACCTCAACAAGTTGAGCCATGTGTGCATTTAGTTTTACTTCCAAGGACCAGATGCCCACCGGTGGACACAAATCCTCCACTGTTTTGTGACCATCGGTAGGCACGCAGGAGACGTAAAACAGAAATGCCCACCAAATACATTTAATTATGTTTTACATTGAAATATTTAGCCGCCATATTGAAATGGGTCTGGAGAATTTGGAATGAGGTGTATATGTAAAAATGTAATTTTTCAGCATATTTTTTAAAATTTTATTATATATAGTTAATTAAAATTGCTAAAAATATTTCTACGACACAAAAATGCTATAGTATTCTACCCATATAGTTGTTATTGTTCTGTGAATAACTAAAATGTATAAAAATTGTATTGTTCATTCTGGTAGTTTTCTTGCCTAAATTCCAAAATCTGAAAATAAAAAAAATTAGAGGTAAACATTTTTCTAATTTGGCTACAACGCTTTTTTTAGTACTAGTAAGGAGTGCTTTAATAAATGTTCACTTACAACCAAAACAGAACTCCAAAAAAGAGAAAGTATTTCTGCAACCCTATCTTTGCCACAACCTTATCTTATGCATTTTTAACTACATTGGGCATTGGTAATTAGAGTTTTAGTTAAAGGATCTTATATTAGGAAATTATAGAGACTTTTGGACCTGTGAAACACAAGTTTACATAAAAGATAGCAAGAGATGTAACATTACATTTGGTGTCGAAACTACTTTTTTTGGGTTTTTCGCCACTAAGTTAAGGAAATTTTTTCAAAAATATGTTAAAACCCACTGCGTAAATTCCTAAAGAAAAAAATTTGTTCGTTTGTCAGTGGTTTTTAAATAAGATAAAAAATTTGCCTACACACACGCAAATCCTAACTAGAATCTAAGTACTTATCTGACGTTTCGGCAGAAATTCTACTGCCGTTATCAAAGAATTTTATCCTTTTCAAAAACTTTTTTCGATTCTTTTTTAAAATATCTGTCTGTTGTCATACAACTGACTGACTTTGACTGATATATATTTCAAATATTAACTTGACAGTTTGGTGCGTCGATAGTAGCCAACAAGGTATTGGGTGAATTTAGTAAAATTTAAAATCAAAATTGTATTTGTTTGAGTGTTTTCGATTTTAGATTACTTTATAAAAATACAAAATTTTTATTTTAAAATATCAATTATAAAAATTATCTTTTGACTAACTTTAAGAAAAAATATATTAGAAACCCAAAGAACATCAATGCTATTTTTTAATTTATTTTAAAAAAACCTTTTTGAAAATCTTGTTTTAAAATTGGAAGCCAAACTGTATTTATATCAACTGATATGCTAGCTATGCATTCATCTTCGTTAAGATAGATGCAAGCTGCTTCTTTGATTTTTCGTTTAATTTTGTCTGGTTCTTTTTGAGGTCTTAATTAAAAATTCGTATCCAAATAACTTCATCGAAAATTCTTTTAGACAAATCGAATTTCCAAGACAACGCGAACGTAGACATAATAATGTACAACCAACAAATTTAATAATTCCTTTTATACCAGGTATTTCGGAAAAAATTAAACGAATCGCTAATACTTATAATATTAGAACAAGTTTTAAAAAATCAAATACTCTTAGATCAATTCTAACCAAAACAAAACCATTAAATGCTGAGCAAAACTCAAAAAATATCGTTTATAAAATTCCTTGCGAGTGTGGTAAATTTTATATTGGAGAAACTTCAAGGCCTCTTGAAGTTAGAATAAATGACCATAAGGGTTACCTCAGAAGGGGAGACTGGGAGAAGTCTAAAATTTGCCAACATTCTTTTGAAAATGATCATAGAGTAATGTGGGGAGAAACCAGTATATTACAAAAAGAACCAGACAAAATTAAACGAAAAATCAAAGAAGCAGCTTGCATCTATCTTAACGAAGATGAATGCATAGCTAGCATATCAGTTGATATAAATACAGTTTGGCTTCCAATTTTAAAACAAGATTTTCAAAAAGGTTTTTTTAAAATAAATTAAAAAATAGCATTGATGTTCTTTGGGTTTCTAATATATTTTTTCTTAAAGTTAGTCAAAAGATAATTTTTATAATTGATATTTTAAAATAAAAATTTTGTATTTTTATAAAGTAATCTAAAATCGAAAACACTCAAACAAATACAATTTTGATTTTAAATTTTACTAAATTCACCCAATACCTTGTTGGCTACTATCGACGCACCAAACTGTCAAGTTAATATTTGAAATATATATCAGTCAAAGTCAGTCAGTTGTATGACAACAGACAGATATTTTAAAAAAGAATCGAAAAAAGTTTTTGAAAAGGATAAAATTCTTTGATAACGGCAGTAGAATTTCTGCCGAAACGTCAGATAAGTACTTAGATTCTAGTTAGGATTTGCGTGTGTGTAGGCAAATTTTTTATCTTATTTAAAAACCACTGACAAACGAACAAATTTTTTTCTTTAGGAATTTACGCAGTGGGTTTTAACATATTTTTGAAAAAATTTCCTTAACTTAGTGGCGAAAAACCCAAAAAAAGTAGTTTCGACATTATGAATCCGCCACAAACATATAGATTTTAATTACATTTGGTACCTACCTATATGCCAACAAAAATGAATAGGTAGTATTTCTGTGTGTGCAAGCATATCAAATATAAAATTTTTGGATTTTATTTGAATTATTTATTTTTGAGTTTGCACAAGAAGTAATAATTTTGGCTAAGGGATTTAAATGAGAAAGGCATCAGTACATAAGGTCAATAACAGAGTTTGTACAGAAAACCTTTAATTGGATTCTCTGATGTCTCCCAGTTTTTCCTAACCATTTGTAAAAAACTTATCATAATTTTTTAAAGAATTTTGTATAAAAGAAAACAGCTGCAAAATTTTATTTTGACAAATTTCATGATTCTAATTTATTTTTAAATCAATTTTTTCCAGATGGGCTTCCAGATTTTCCTTGTTTTTGTATATTTTTTTGTCAAATTTCCTGACCTTTTCAAAGAATAAATTTCTCAACTTTTCTCGGTTTTTCAGTTCCATACATACTCTGACTGATTAAAATTGTAACAATAAGAATTTTAATTTTGAATTTTATATATATACCTTGAAGACAAGAAAAGCAGTGTCATTCCATCTTGATAGATTTCTTTCCTACAATAAGGCATGATTTAGGAAATCCCTGACACTGCAGCTAGTTTGCTTATTGCAAGGCTTATTGTATTCCTCATTGCATATTCTTTTCCACTGTTCACATAGGTGTTTTTTTGCCAGGTGGAGCAGCCTTCTTATTAGTATTTTCAGGAACCCTCCCTCCTAGACAGTTTCCTCAGGCCAGTATGCTTATTCTTGAACAAATGTGAGGGGAATTTCGCTCACCTCACCCCACGGTCCTTTATCTTGGACACCTTAAATTTACAAAAATATTCAGGTCCGAATTTTATTTTCAACTCTTAAAAAGTGCATAGCTTTACTGTAGAGAAAACTTAGAAATAAGTAAATGAGCCAAAGTGAGCAAAATGTGCCTCACTATTTTTTTTGTATAATGTTTTTATTCTTTACCTAATATTTTCATTATAGTCCGTGAGTCCAGGCCTATGAAAATTTATGACTATCTCACCGTTGAGACTTTGTATGTGTTCTTCAAGATGTTCTAAGGGGTATTTTTAGAGACCCCTCCAAACTTAACCCTTAACTGAGCCCTTAATAATGTTTAAATTAGATAATGTGACCATGTGTTTTAAATACTTATAAAGCAATCCTTGAAAAATCAGCTGTGAGGAGCTTAATTTAACTTTTCGATGCTATCAAGAGGGGCTTAATGACAAAATATATTTTTTTGACAAAATGTTTGTCCATTTCTTGTTAAAAAAGTTACTAATTTCAGAATATATATGTTTAAAATGTCATCTGAGTGGACATAAAGAATAAATATTATGCAAAGTCCGGCAAGGTCTTAACAGTTTAAGTTATGGGTTGTGGGACTATTAATTTGTATGGTACCTATTTCACATATGTTAGTGGTAGTCAACTGAGTAGTCCACCCTTCAAAAAGGAAAAACATACTTATTATATATAGGTACCTACATAAAATAACTTGTTTTCCAGAGGAATAAAGGCGTATTTAGAGTTCTGTAAGGCAATTGGTATGAGGTAAGATGCAAGGAAAATAAACAATAACAAATGCATGCTGCTCTTACTGCATACCGCTTGTGGCTCACGGAACACTTACTTTGTTTATATAAGCGCTTTTATATAAGGATGGTTTGAAAATGTTGTCATATAAACACCACTAAAACCGATTGAAGCACTAAATCGATTTTATTTGGAAGCGGTTTATCACTCAAAAGCCCATTCAACACCATTCTCAACTAAAAGGTCAGTTAAATCTTACTGCCTCAGTGCCCTTTAGCCTACTGTGGCTGCCATTTTTATAACCAAATTGACAAGTAAAACATAGATTTTCTGTCAGTTTGGTGTCAATATGGCATTGATCATAGGCCAAAGGATACTAAAATAAAAATGAGTTAACTGGTTGTTTTAGTTAAGAACAGTGTTGGCCTATTTTAGGGTCGTTATAAACACTTTAGTGCATTTCTTCTAACCTAAAGAAAATACTAAACCGTAGTCTTTCAAAAAATCTGTTGTTAATTAATTAATTAATTATATTGTTTTGTTTGTTTTTTCTTTAAACTGACATTTAGTGAAGGACATAACCCTCGAAGAAAGCGATTTTATTTAAAACCATCCTTATATAAAAGCGCTTTTAGGTGCGTATAAACGTAGTAACTGAGGACAGCAGCATATGCATGCTATAGTTATGGAACTCTGAATACACCTTAAAAGAATCTAAAAGGAAGAAATTTCCTTAAACTAACAACGTTGCCTAGTCACTTGTAGTTATTTCAAGTGGTAATTATGCAGTATAAAAATTCTTTATGGGGGCACCTACTAGGGTCCCTAGGACCTCAAATGCGCCTGCGCCTGTTGGTTTTTTTTTGTTTTTTTTTTATTTTTTTTCACCAAAACAACCCAATCCAACACAGTCCAACCCAACCCAAAACAATGAAAAAAACACATTACAACCCCCCCTCCAGGCACCCTTTTTTCTCTTAAAAAAAAAATCGGGCGCAGCCGGATTTGGGGCCCTAGGGACCCTAGTAGGTGCCCCCATAAAGAATTTTTCATAAAAAATAAAAAATGCCAGAAAACCGTATAGTGCATAATTACCTTTCAAGGAAAAACCAAGGGAGAAACCCTTATAAAGACAACAATACTTATTCAAAAAATGTATAGTCAACCCGAAGTCTTACCTTAAGAATTTGCTTTCTTTTATTTTTTTTTGATCCATTGCATATCTTCGGAGTCTTTAAGCACACCAAGAGGCAAATAATGTACTACATTAGCAAAAACCAAGCCACAAATAGAAAAACTTATTGTTTTTGTCTGAAAAATAAACACGCAGTCACATGGAACTAAAGGTTTATTTGCGCGGTGGTACCGTACAGCGGCGGTAATTATAAGGCAAGTTCGGGCTACAGCAACGCATCGTGAGTTACACGGAAGTGAAAGTAAAAAAAACTTATGTGCTTTAGCGGCACGGAATGCGAAATCAAAATAAGTAAACTATCCCCAAATTTTTGACCCGGTGCAAAAAAAGCTCTGGTGTCCCACTGTGGACAAAAATAAATAAACTCTCCGCGTTGCCATGGAAAACAAATCCAATGACGTAAAGTTTTGCAAAAAAATCAGGTCGCCACGGTTAAAGTGATTTCCCAATATACAAGCAAAATAATACAAGGGGACAACAATGACATGACAGGACAAACATGACAATACTTTTTTTACTCTTGATTTTAAGAAATATTAACATTATTTATTACTGAGATAAATCAAAAGTGAAAATCAAATTTAACCTCCTATCTATTGGAGGTTCAGGTAACTTTTTAACATCGTTTTTAGTTACCGCAGATATGTCCTAATTTTTTGGCCACTCAAATCTTCCTCCTCCGAAATGCTTTAAAAATTTTAATATATAGCTTGAAGCATGAATCTCGAGAATTCCAATTTAACTAAAACAAAGTTTCCCATTTCAAGTGAAGTTTCAGAATTTGCTTCTTGGTTGACGCTTTCACTTACATTCTCCACTGTAATGTCCCAAATCTTATGTATTGGAGGCAACTTAGATATTTAATTTTAATCCAATTGGGTTCGTTAATATTGCAAATCACTTGCCGAATTTTCATCGTGTTGATTGCTTCAGTTCCCAGATATGATTAAGTTGATTTAGTACATCATTTATATTACCTGTTGTAATCTCGTAAAGAAAAATTTTGGTTTAGGACTGCAAGCATTCAATAATATTTTTTGAGCCAGTTATATCACGGCCGTGACTTACAGATTGATCAGTCATGCCTTTGATGGTTCCACCAATCCCATCTGCTACACTTTTTCCATGCCCTGGCTCATAGAAATTCCACGCAATATATTTTAAAGTCAGTAAAGCTCCGAAATAGCACAATAAATAAAAGTTGCTTTTGTTCTTGTGGTGACAGGATGGCCCATCATGTAAAGTGTGTCAATATTCTTATTTTGCACTATTTCTGAAATAGGCCTGAGTTAAGCCCATCGACGTACTAACTATAGACCCGGCAATTCATGTATAAATCACTATTTGTTTTGATCTCAACACCTCCCATATAGCCAGACAAAGAAAGAGAGATTTTCAGGGTATCTGTGGCAATACCGTAAGGGACCGCGGGCGCGCTTGAAAACGTATGTGTAGTGTTGTTGCAGCGTATAGCAGTGGCGGCGAATATGACCTAATATGAATTTATTTTTTCCTCTGGTTAAATCCAAATATGATTTGTTTTTAAAAAGTGTTTACTATTATTATTTTAATTATTTGTTTTTATTCGATTTTTTTTTCTACCATAAAAAGTGCCACATTATAATCGTTCAAGTGTCGCAAAATATGTAGTAACAATAAATTTGAAAAACAAAGAAAATAATGTAAAAATCAGGCCAACTTGTTTGGTTATTATCGTTACTAAATCGTAAATTATGCCTCCTTAATTTCGTTAAAATTGTTTAAATCTAAAAATATAAACATATCTGGAAACCATATAAAGCATATATATCTATGGACCAAGTGGCATTTTTGAATTTTTGACAATTCTGTGAGGTATAAAAAGACACTTACTATTTTTAGGGCCATAGATTTTCGTATTTATAAAAAATGCTAAAAAGAACAAACACGTCGTTTTCAATCTATTTTTGAATTTTTGCAAATCGAAAGTCTTTTTATTTCCTTATTTTTTTGTTCACTTTACAATTAAGGAACTAAAATGCTATCGCACAAATTTTAAAATATGTATTAGTATAAACAAACATTCACTTTATTTTTTAAGTATTTTTTTATTGAAAACATTAATAAATTGTAACCAAGGTTGTAAATAGGGGTAGAAAATACGCTAAGGTATCTTTCCAAAACTTTCATCTTCTTTCTTTTATCGGTAAGATTATCTTTCATCATTTTCAAATTTTTTCGTCTCTTCTGGTGTTGGTAAATTGCTGCATCCCAAGTCTCCAGGATATTTTATCTTTCTGAAATAAAAGATATTTTAAAAAGCGAAAATTTTAAAAAGACTGATGTATATTTAGAGCAAACTGCTTTAAAAATATAAAAAATCTGATTACACCTTTTTAAAAAATTTCACAATAAATAGACGAGCAATCACAACAGGAAGGGTGTTGAATATAATGTATGTCCTAAAAGTTTTGGCACAAAATTCATGGGCTTATTTTAACTAAAACAAAATAATATCAAGTTGTCTTTGGAAACAATAGTTTGTTTACTTTGTGTACAGCCCCCAACTGGAGGCCCAGGCCCTACCAACTATTTTTTTTTAAATTAGAAAGTATCACTTGTGGCACCTTTTTGGAAAGCTTGTAAAAAAATAAATTTAACGCACTAGATTTTTTTTTACATATGTCGACCAATATTTCAAAAATTTAGAAAACTTATTTTTTTGTTAATTGTTTTAGTTTTAAAAAAAACTACTATATTTCTCTATTTACTAAGCGAAATAAACAAAAAAAACCACACAAGGACATTATTTAGTGCCCATTTGGGGGCCCTCACTGAAGGCCCAGAGCCTACCAACATTTTTTTCATAAGGAGGTTACACTTGTGGCACTTTTTTGGAAAGCTTGTTAAAAAAGAAAGTCGAATAAATAAATTTTTTTGACATTTGTCAACTCATATGTTAAATATTTTAAAAAACCTATTTTTGTCAATTGTTTTAGCTTCAAAATAAACTACATATTTCTTTATTTACCAAGTGCAATAAAGAAACTACCACATAAGGATATTATTGGTGTAAAATTTTTAACACATGGATTGACAGATGTCAAAAAAAATTATTTAATCGAATTTATTTTTTAACAAGCCTTCTAAAAAGGTGCCATAAGTGATACTTCCTCATGAAAAAAATGTTTGTTAGGCCCTGGGCCTTCAGTGAGGGCCCCCAAATTGGCCTCCAATAATGTTCTTGTGTGCTATTTTCTTTATTTCGCTTAGTCAATAGAGAAATATAGTAGTTTATTTTTGAAGCTAAAACAATTGACAAAAAAATAATTTTTAAAATTTTTGACATATTGGTCGACAGATGTAAAAAAAAACTACTAGTGTGTTACATTTCTTTTTTAACAAGCTTTCCAAAAAGGTGTCAAAAGTGATACCTTCTTATTTAAAAAAAAAAATAGTAAGAAAGTCCTTAAAAAATCGTTAAAGATTCGTTTTTAACTTTTTTTAAAACCTCGTCCCTAAAGCCGCTAGAAGCACCGTTCCATTTAAAGAATCCACCCTGTATATGATTTGATTTTAGCAACAAATTTAGAACTGAGACTAGATCCCAACCCAACCCAGCCTCTCTTGGCATGTTACACAGTGCAATTTTTATAAAATAATTTAAATGGCATTTCAGTTTACTTTTTTTACAATTTTCACATTTTATAACATGATTTTATCAAATCTAAAATTGACGCAAGATCCCATCAGTCGATAGCTAACTCAACCGTTTTTAATTTAATACATGTAATTTTTTAACTCTTGGGAGTGTAAAGGTCGAATGAGAGGGGGGCGGGTTGTTTTTGCTACGTTATTTTTTAACAAAATTGAGCTTAGACTGTGGAAAAGTCATTTCAACTTCTTGAAGGTGAAATTAGTGAGAGGGTTCACTAATTAAAGTCTTTATTTCATATAAACTTTGTGAGTTTTCGTGCCTATGTTCATCAAAGTAGACATAATTAAAATATATTATCAAATTTTGGAAAATAAAAGAACTTATATAATTAAGTTTTTAAATATATATAATAATATAATTTTTGTAAATTATATGTTTCATAAACAAAAAAAAACTTTTGCAGACATTTAAAACTAAAGCATATAAATATTATTTTTTAAAATTTCGTAAAATTTCTCAAAACCTATCATAAAATTATCATCAAATTTATAAAAAAATTGTCATAAAATCCTAAAAAATTGTTTTTTCCGAGTGGCCACCCTTTTATTGTGTATTTACTTACGTCGTCTTTCATTCTAGTTGTTTTGAAATTTTTGTAGGACCTGCAGTTGCTTCCAAACCTAAATCCTTAGTTAGTGCTTGAAATTTTTCATCCTCCCTGGAAATGTAATAAGGGAACTAAAATAAACATAGATATATTATATGTACCTTAATTTTTTTAAAGTATTAAATAATTATTACGAAAAAGCAAACAAGTTGTACAAACAGATCATACCTTTTTGTGGGAGGGCTGCTGGCCGACCCATCAAGTAAACTCCAATAATTGGGTTTCAAATCTTTTTGAAAGTAAAAAGTACTTGCTGAGGTGATGGAATCAGAGGGTACATCTGAACTGTAAAATAAAATTAACAAGATAAGAATTTGATATACAAATACAAGGTGTCCCAATATGCGACCCACTTTATTTGATCTACATACATTTTTTGCCAAATTTTGAGAGTTGGAGCTGGTATACCTGTGTATTAGAGAACATTTAACAAAAACGCGACTTTACAGATCTTAAATTATATATTAATAAGCATGTCATTTAATTTATATTAAAAAAAAAACAATTTAAAAAGGCAAACCTTTGTATTAAGTATAAAGTAGTAAAGCCTATTCATAAAGAAAAACAAAAACTGTTTTTTTCTATTTTTATAAATTACAAAACACTTATTTTATTTTAAAAAAAAATCATTATTTATTATTATTTTTGTGAAATTTGCTTTTGTCACAACTCCCCAAATATACAAAATACTTGACTACTGAAAAATAACCGGTGTGAACTTAGCAGCCAATTGCCGCAGCCAAAAATGTGAAGTTGTCAGCCACTTTGCCGCAGCTTAAAACATGAAGTTAGCAGCCACATTGTAGCAGCTACTTTGACATTTTGTTTTACCCATAGATATAGAAGGTTTAGTGTGGTTTATCTATGGTTTTACCAGTAAGAATTACTCTTCACCAGATAATATCAAACTTTTAGGATAGAAAACAATCAGTGGGAGGAACGTTGGTGCCGAATGGCGTTCTGTTGCGCCCAGGATGAGGGGTCCATTCCGATTTTTTTTTAAATATTTAAAAAAATTAAGACTGTGTAGTAGAAATGATGTATCACCACTAAACTTTCAGGATAGATAAAAATCAGTGGAGGGAACTTTGGTGCCGAATGGCGTTCTCTTGCGCCCAGGATGAGGGGTCCATTCCGATTTTTTTTTTAAAATATTTAAAAAAATTAAAACTGGGTGTTAGAAATGATATATGACCACTAAACTTTCAGGATAGATAACAATCAATGGGGGTAACGTTGGTGGCGAATGGCGTTCTCTTGCGCCCAGGATGAGGTGTCCATCCCGATTTTTTTTTTTAAATATTAAAAAAAATTAAAACTGTGTGTTAGAAATGATGTATGACCACTAAACTTTCAGGATAGATAACAATCAGTGGAGGGAACGTTGGTGCCGAATGGCGTTCTCTTGCGCCCAGGATGAGGGGTCCATTCCGATTTTTTTTTGAAAATATTTAAAAAAATTAAAACTGGGTGTTAGAAATGATATATCACCACTACACTTTCAGGATAGATAACAATCAATGGGGGTAACGTTGGTGGCGAATGGCGTTCTCTTGCGCCCAGGATGAGGTGTCCATCCCGATTTTTTTTTTTAAATATTAAAAAAAATTAAAACTGTGTGTTAGAAATGATGTATGACCACTAAACTTTCAGGATAGATAACAATCAGTGGAGGGAACGTTGGTGCCGAATGGCGTTCTCTTGCGCCCAGGATGAGGGGTCCATTCCGATTTTTTTTTGAAAATATTTAAAAAAATTAAAACTGGGTGTTAGAAATGATATATGACCACTAAACTTTCAGGATAGATAACAATCAATGGGGGTAACGTTGGTGGCGAATGGCGTTCTCTTGCGCCCAGGATGAGGTGTCCATCCCGATTTTTTTTTTTAAATATTAAAAAAAATTAAAACTGGGTGTTAGAAATGATATATCACCACTACACTTTCAGGATAGATAACAATCAATGGGGGTAACGTTGGTGGCGAATGGCGTTCTCTTGCGCCCAGGATGAGGTGTCCATCCCGATTTTTTTTTTTAAATATTAAAAAAAATTAAATTAAAACTGTGTGTTAGAAATGATGTATGACCACTAAACTTTCAGGATAGATAACAATCAATGGGGGTAACTTTGGTGGCGAATGGCGTTCTCTTGCGCCCAGGATAACGGGTCCAACCCGATTTTTTTTTGAAAATATTTAAAAAAAGAATTAAAACTGGTAGAAATGATAAATAGATAACAATCAGTGGAGGGAACATTGGTGCCGAATGGCGTTCTTTTGCGCCCAGGATGAGGGGTTCATTCCGAATTTTTTTTTATATTTAAAAAAATTAAAACTGTGTGTTAGAAATGATGTATCACCACTAAACTTTTAGGATAGATAAAAATCAATGGGGGTAACTTTGGTGGCGAATGGCGTTCTTTTGCGCCCAGGATGAGGGGTCCATTCCGATTTTTTTTTTATATTTAAAAAAATTAAAAATGTGTGTTAGAAATGATGTATCACCACTAAACTTTCAGGATAGATAACAATCAATGGGGGTAACTTTGGTGGCGAATGGCGTTCTCTTGCGCTCAGGATAACGGGTCCATCCCGATTTTTTTTTGAAAATATTTAAAAAAATTAAAACTGTGGTAGAAATGATGTATCACCACTAAACTTTCAGGATAGATAACAATCAGTGGAGGGAATGTTGGTGCCAAATGGCGTTCTCTTGCGCCGAGGATGAGGGATCCATTCCGATTTTTTTTTTTAAATATTTAAAAAAATTAAAACTGTGTGTTAGAAATGATGTATCACCACTAAACTTTCAGGATAGATAACAATCAATGGGGGTAACTTTGGTGGCGAATGGCGTTCTCTTGCGCCCAGGATAACGGGTCCATCCCGATTTTTTTTTGAAAATATTTAAAAAAATTAAAACTGTGGTAGAAATGATGTATCACCACTAAACTTTCAGGATAGATAACAATCAGTGGAGGGAATGTTGGTGCCAAATGGCGTTCTCTTGCGCCGAGGATGAGGGGTCCATTCCGATTTTTTTTAAAAATATTTAAAAAAATTAAAACTGTGTGTTAGAAATGATGTATCACCACTAAACTTTCAGGATAGATAACAATCAATGGGGGTAACTTTGGTGGCGAATGGCGTTCTCTTGCGCCGAGGATAACGGGTCCAACCCGATTTTTTTTTGAAAATATTTAAAAAAAGAATTAAAACTGGTAGAAATGATGTATCACCACTAAACTTTCAGGATAGATAACAATCAGTGGAGGGAACATTGGTGCCGAATGGCGTTCTTTTGCGCCCAGGATGAGGGGTCCATTCCGAATTTTTTTTTATATTTAAAAAAATTAAAACTGTGTGTTAGAAATGATGTATCACCACTAAACTTTCAGGATAGATAAAAATCAATGGGGGTAACTTTGGTGGCGAATGGCGTTCTTTTGCGCCCAGGATGGGGGTCCATTCCGATTTTTTTTTTATATTTAAAAAAATTAAAAATGTGTGTTAGAAATGATGTATCACCACTAAACTTTCAGGATAGATAACAATCAATGGGGGTAACTTTGGTTGCGAATGGCGTTCTCTTGCGCTCAGGATAACGGGTCCATCCCGATTTTTTTTTGAAAATATTTAAAAAAATTAAAACTGGTAGAAATGATGTATCACCACTAAACTTTCAGGATAGATAACAATCAGTGGAGGGAATGTTGGTGCCAAATGGCGTTCTCTTGCGCCGAGGATGAGGGATCCATTCCGATTTTTTTTTAAAAATATTTAAAAAAATTAAAACTGTGTGTTAGAAATGATGTATCACCACTAAACTTTCAGGATAGATAACAATCAATGGGGGTAACTTTGGTGGCGAATGGCGTTCTCTTGCGCCCAGGATAACGGGTCCATCCCGATTTTTTTTTGAAAATATTTAAAAAAATTAAAACTGGTAGAAATGATGTATCACCACTAAACTTTCAGGATAGATAACAATCAGTGGAGGGAATGTTGGTGCCAAATGGCGTTCTCTTGCGCCCAGGATGAGGGGTCCAATTCGATTTTTTTTGAAAATATTTAAAAAAATTAAGACTGTGTGGTAGAAATGATGTATCACCACTAAACTTTCAGGATAGATAACAATCAGTGGAGGGAACGTTGGTGCCAAATGGCGTTCTCTTGCGCCCAGGATAACGGGTCCATCCCGATTTTTTTTTTGAAAATATTTAAAAAAAATTAAAACTGTGTGGTAGAAATGATGTATCACCACTAAACTTTCAGGATAGATAACAATCAGTGGAGGGAATGTTGGTGCCAAATGGCTTTCTCTTGCGCCCAGGATGAGGGGTCCAATTCGATTTTTTTTGAAAATATTTAAAAAAATTAAGACTGTGTGTTAGAAATGATGTATGACCACTAAACTTTCAGGATAGATAAGAAACAGCGGAGGGAACGTTGGTGCCGAATGGCGTTCTCTTGCGCCCAGGATGAGGGGTCCATTTCGATTTTTTTTTGAAAATATTTAAAAAAATTTAAACTGTGTGTTAGACATGATGTATCACCACTAAACTTTCAGGATAGATAACAATCAATGGGGGTAACTTTGGTGGCGAATGGCGTTCTCTTGCGCCCAGGATAACGGGTCCATCCCGATTTTTTTTTGAAAATATTTAAAAAAATTAAAACTGGTAGAAATGATGTATCACCACTAAACTTTCAGGATAGATAACAATCAGTGGAGGGAATGTTGGTGCCAAATGGCGTTCTCTTGCGCCCAGGATGAGGGGTCCAATTCGATTTTTTTTGAAAATATTTAAAAAAATTAAGACTGTGTGGTAGAAATGATGTATCACCACTAAACTTTCAGGATAGATAACAATCAGTGGAGGGAACGTTGGTGCCAAATGGCGTTCTCTTGCGCCCAGGATAACGGGTCCATCCCGATTTTTTTTTTGAAAATATTTAAAAAAAATTAAAACTGTGTGGTAGAAATGATGTATCACCACTAAACTTTCAGGATAGATAACAATCAGTGGAGGGAATGTTGGTGCCAAATGGCTTTCTCTTGCGCCCAGGATGAGGGGTCCAATTCGATTTTTTTTGAAAATATTTAAAAAAATTAAGACTGTGTGTTAGAAATGATGTATGACCACTAAACTTTCAGGATAGATAAGAAACAGCGGAGGGAACGTTGGTGCCGAATGGCGTTCTCTTGCGCCCAGGATGAGGGGTCCATTTCGATTTTTTTTTGAAAATATTTAAAAAAATTTAAACTGTGTGTTAGACATGATGTATCACCACTAAACTTTCAGGATAGATAACAATCAGTGGAGGGAATGTTGGTGCCGAATGGTGTTCTCTTGCGCCCAGGATGAGGGGTCCATTCCGATTTTTTTTTGAAAATATTTAAAAAAATGAAAACAGTGTGTTAGAAATGATGTATCATCACTAAACTTTCAGGATAGATAACAATCAGTGGAGGGAACGTTGGTGGCGAATGGCGTTCTCTTGCGCCCAGAATGAGGGGTCCATACCGATTTTTTTTTAATATTTAAAAAAATTAAAACAGTGTGTTAGAAATGATGTATCATCACTAAACTTTCAGGATAGATAACAATCCGTGGAGGGAACGTTGGTGGCGAATGGCGTCCTCTTGCGCCCAGTATGAGGGGTCCATCCCGATTTTTTTTTGGAAAATATTTAAAAAAATTAAGACTGTGTGTTAGAAATGATGTATGACCACTAAACTTTCAGGATAGATAAGGAACAGCGGAGGGAACGTTGGTGCCGAATGGCGTTCTCTTGCGCCGAGGATGAGGGGTCCATTTCGATTTTTTTTTTGAAAATATTTAAAAAAATTAAAACTGTGTGTTAGACATGATGTATCACCACTAAATTTTCAGGATAGATAACAATCAATGGAGGGAATGTTGGTGCCGAATGGTGTTCTCTTGCGCCCAGGATGAGGGGTCCATTCCGATTTTATTTTGAAAATAATTAAAAAAATAAAACTGTGTTAGAAATGATGTATCACCACTAAACTTTCAGGATAGATAACAATCAGTGAAGGGAACGTTGGTGGCGAATGGCGTTCTCTGGAGCCCAGGATGAGGGGTCCATCCCGATTTTTTTTTGTAAATATTTAAAAAAATGAAAACAGTGTGTTAGAAATGATGTATCATCACTAAACTTTCAGGATAGATAACAATCAGTGGAGGGAACGTTGGTGGCGAATGGCGTTCTCTTGCGCCCAGGATGAGGGGTCCATACCGATTTTTTTTTAATATTTAAAAAAATTAAAACAGTGTGTTAGAAATGATGTATCATCACTAAACTTTCAGGATAGATAACAATCAGTGGAGGGAACGTTGGTGGCGAATGGCGTCCTCTTGCGCCCAGTATGAGGGGTCCATCCCGATTTTTTTTTGGAAAATATTTAAAAAAATTAAAACTGTGTGTTAAATATTTTCAAAAAAAAAATCGGAATGAACCCCTCATCCTGGGCGCAAGAGAACGCCATTCGGCTCCAACGTTCCCTTCACTGATTCTTATCTATCCTGAAAGTTTAGTGGTGATACATTATTTCTAACACACAGTCTTAATTTTTTTAAATATTTTCAAAAAAATCGGAATGGACCCCTCATCCTGGGCGCAAGAGAACGCCATTCGGCACCAACGTTCCCTCCACTGACTGCTATCTATCCTGAAAGTTAAGGGGTGATAACACAGTTTTAATTTTTTTTAAATATTTTAAAAAAAAATCGGGATGGACACCTCATCCTGGGCGCAAAAGAACGCCATTCGCCACCAACGTTACCCCCATTGATTGCTATCTATCCTGAAGGTTTAGTGGTGATACATCATTTCTAACACACAGTTTTAATTTTTTTTAAATATTTTCAAAAAAAAATCGGAATGGACCCCTCATCCTGGGCGCAAGAGAACGCCATTCGGCACCAACGTTCCCTCCACTGATTCTTATCTATCCTGAAAGTTTAGTGGTGATACATCATTTCTAACACACAGTCTTAATTTTTTTAAATATTTTCAAAAAAAATCGGAATGGACCACTCATCCTGGGCGCAAGAGAACGCTATTCGGCACCAACGTTCCCTCCACTGATTGTTATCTATCCTGAAAGTTTAGTGGTGATATATCATTTCTAACACACAGTTTTAATTTTTTTAAATATTTAGAAAAAAAAATCGGGATGGACACCTCATCTTGGGCGCAAGATAACGCCATTCGCCACCAACGTTACCCACATTGATTGTTATGTATCCTGAAAGTTTAATAGTGATACATCATTTCTAACACACAGTTTTATTTTTTTTAAATATTAAAAAAAAAATCGGGTTGGACCCCTCATCCTGGGCGCAAGAGAACGCCATTCGGCACCAACGTTCCCTCCACTGATCCTTATCTATCCTGAAAGTTTAGTGGTGATACATCATTTCTAACACACAGTTTTAATTTCTTGAAATATTTTCAAAAAAAAAATCTGAATGGACCCCTCATCCTGGGCGCAAGAGAACGGCATTCGGCACCAACGTTCCCTCCACTGATTGTTATTTATTCTGAAAGTTTAGTGGTGATACATCATTTCTAACACACAGTTTTATTTTTTTTTTAAATATTTTCAAAAAAAAATTGGGATGCACACCTCATCCTGGGTGCAAGAGAACGCCATTCGCCACCAACGTTACCCCCTTTGGTTGTTATCTATCCTAAGAGTTTAGTGGTGATACATCATTTCTAACACACAGTTTTATTTTTTTTTAAATATTTTCAAAAAAAAATCGGAATGGACCCCTCATCCTGGGCGCAAGAGAACGCCATTCGACACCAACGTTCCGTCCACTGATTGTTATCTATCCTGAAAGTTTAGTGATGATACATCATTTCTAACACAGTTTTAATTTTTTTGAATATTTTCAAAAAAAAATCGGGATGGACCCCTCATCCTGGGCGCAAGAGAACGCCATTCGGGACCAACGTTCCATGCACTGATTGTTCTCTATCCTGAAAGTTTAGTGATGATACATCATTCCTAACACACAGTTTTAATTTTTTTAAATATTTTCAAAAAAAAAATCGGGATGGACACCTTATCCTGGGCGCAACAGAACGCCATTCGCCACCAACGTTATCCCCATTGATTGTTATCTATCCTGAAAGTTTAGTGGTGATACATCATTTCTAACACACACTTTTAATTTTCTTAAATATTTTCAAAAAAAAATCGGAAGGGACCCCTTATCCTGGGCGCAAGAGAACGCCATTCGGCACCAACATTCTCTCCACTGATTGTTATCTATCCTGAAAGTTTAGTGATGATACATCATTTCTAACACACAGTTTTAATTTTTTTAAATATTAAAAAAAAATCTGGATGAATCCCTCATCCTGGGCGTAAGAGAACGCCATTCGGCACCAACGTTCCATCCACTGATTGTTTTCTATCCTGAAAATTTGGTCGTGATACATCTTTTCTATCACCCTATTTACTTTTATTTGTATATAAAATCTAAGTGCCATTTAAAATTATCTGGTGAAAAGAGTAATTCTTACTGGTAAAACCTTCTATATCTATGGGTAAAATAAAATGTCAAAACAGCTGCTACAATGTGGCTGCTAACTTCATGTTTTAGGCTGCGGCAAAGTGGCTGCCAACTTCACGTTTTTGGCTGCGGCAATTGGCTGCTAAGTTCACACCGGTTGAAAAATATTGTTTTTTGATGCTCGCTTACTTACCCTCTGTTTCAAATATGTCATGACTTAATTTTGGAAAGCTTTCCAGCTTAAAGTAATGTATTCCATCCTTTCTAGTTAAAATGTCTTCAAAATTATTAACTACCTCAAACCCAATCCAACTCAAGCTGGACCCACCCAACCCGAAATAATATTTTTTGATTTTCACGTATTTTTGAATATGTAACAATTAATTTTTTCTGAATTTTTTTGCAGGGATTTTTTTCTTTTAAGAATGTCGCTTTTATTTTGGTATTGCACAGGAAAAATTCAGCATCTTTATCATTTGTTTTACACTAGATTTTATGGTCTGAAACTCTTTATTGTAACACCAAACAAAGAGCAAGAAGGTGCCAATTGTTCCCCTTTTAGTTCTAGGGCAATAAAAATTATACTACTCTGGCATGTATTCTCACACCTCTTCCCTTTTCTACCTACCATCAGGGTCAGATGTTTTATTTAAGTTTATTTACCTACAAATAATTGAATCGTATTAGATGAGGGAATTTACTGGGGTTTTTTTTTTTTGGTTTCAGAACAGGTAGAGGAATTAAGGCCTATCGTTTTGATTTTCGTCACATTTTTACATATTGTTATACTTTTTAAATTTTCACCTGCAGTACTATTTTTGTTCTAAACATTATTTTTTGTGATCCCATATGTTATCTTCTCAGAAAATTGTAACTGTTGAATAAAAAAAAGATATTTTAGTTTTTTCCTTACTTTACCATTAGTGTCATGATGAAAAAATTTAAATTTTCCTATTTATAGTTCTTATTGATATATACCTTCGCCATTCAAGATCAGTTTTTTTGGCCATAACTTAAGCTCCAGTTACCGATTAGCATAAATTTAGTGCTTATTTTGATAAGGAAGACAAGAGACAGACATACAGAGTTAGCACCAAATTCATGCTTATAAATTGGGGTAAACCTAAACCTATTTTGGGTTGGTTTTAGCTTGAGTTAGGTTTGGGTTAGTTAAAATAATTTTTTTTGGGAAGTTCTTTTTTGGGATTTTTTTTCAGGGGTTTTTTCTCGAGGGTTTTTATTCTTAGATTCTGTTTTTTACGGTGACTACTCTTACAGAAGGTTAATTCTGGATACGACTGTCATAATTTTAGACAGGCACTGCCTTTTTTATCTTTTCTATTCGCCATTGCTAAATATTGGAAATGTAAGTACCTAAATAGTTTTTGTTTATAGATGGCGTCTGACAAAAATTATAAAAAATTAACTCAATTGGCGAAAGAATAAGATAACGGTAGTCGTATAAATTAAGCTTTACATGATATCCTAAATTTTCATGACTGCAGTTTTGAAATAGGTACCTACACCTGCCAACTGCACCGGTTATGATAAGCTGGCGGGAGCGTTTCAACCTATAAATTGGACCTATACTTGCTTAAAAAGAAGTTCAGAAAACAAATCCAATTAAATTATTTAAATCTACGACACTGTTTACCCAAATAACGCTTTCTACAAACTTACCTGTGAAACCAAACATCACTGTTGACATCACCTAGTTTTTTGCATAAAATATATTCTTACTGTTGTTTTTGTGGGTATAGGATTATAGGCAAAAAAGAAACACTTATTTTTCTTTGGTACGTTTCGGACTTTATTAGTCCTTTTTCAACCCTGCAAGAAACACATTACTCTTTAGAGGTCAATCTAATTTTTTATAAACTAAAGAGTAATGTGTTTCTTGCAGGGTTGAAAAAGGACTAATAAAGTCCGAAACGTACCAAAGAAAAATAAGTGTTTCTTTTTTGCCTATAATCCTATACCCACAAAAACAACAGTAAAAATAACAGTCTAAGGATACAAAATGAACAAAAATAAAATATATTCTCTTACAATTTAGTTTTAAAAATAAAAAAAGCACAAAAAACGAACAAAAATGCTTTAAAATATTCAAAATATCTATTTTAATTGTCAGCAACACTGTAACAAAAGTTTACGCCCTCCTTTCTCTGACTAGTAGGAAGGCAATTTAAGAACGGGAATTTTTACAAATCATACGATGAGTGTCGTTGGCCCGGGCGCCACGTTGCCGTTGTTAATTGAAGAAAAATCAGTAAAAATTATTTACGAAGGAAGATCTAAAATAATAGTGGTAAACTAATACCTAATAATTATCGATATACTTTACATCGATGCTAATAATTAAAACTGTCTTTTAGTTTAAAACAGTACACATAGTATTCCGTTATATAACCGTTAAAATTTAAAATACTGTATATCTATACATCTAGGTAAGTATAGTAGGAGTTTTTTAAATCAATTGCACTAAGTGTTTCTTATGAAAAAATAGAGTATATTTTTTAGAAATATTTTAATAAACCTATTAAAAAAAAGATTTTTTGCAAAACGTTTCAAACACGCATTTATAATTTCCAATTAGATAACCACCACTGCTTTACAAGGACGGATTTTTTCCCAAGACATACGTTTTGTGAGATAGCTTTGTTATTGTTGGCGTCGGCATATTTTGGACGTTCCCTATCTAAGGTTAGTACATCGATGGGTAAGCCCAAACAGCAGCAACTTTATGCGCCAAATCGTCACAGAATTCACAAAAAGAGAAACATTCTACTGAGTTCTTATCGTTTACAAAATAGAGAGTATGTAACGAAATTCGTTTTTTTGAACCGCTGAAGTGTACGCTTTGGACTTCTTCTGTGTATTTACACACATAGTTCTCAGAAAAATCTATCCGATATCCGATAAAGATTCTTTGTAGTGTCGGACCAAGTCTTGCAAAGTTATTTCACTTGTCACCTTGGTCGTAATTTTTACTTTTAGGGGCTTTCTGGCTTTGCCAATGCGTTTTTCATATTCTGTGTCCCATTTTATTAAGGAAGTTGGTGTATTCTTTAGTTCAGCGTCCACAGTAATGTTTCCATGATCCTTACAATCAGTACACTGTCTCAACATGTACAACTCTTTAGTGCTGTCACAACATAGATCTCTTCTTAGTTCCTGAAGTCTACTGCATTGGATTAGTTGCAAGCTTTGCATTTTTTTTTAGTAAAAAAACAAAATTTTGCAAAATGTTGCATATGATATCTGGTAAGAGGAGTTTTTATTAAATTTAGTATGTAGGTTAATCGATGTGTATCTAAGAAATCTTTTTTGCATTGTCTTTTCTAAAAGTCTTTTTTCCTGGGTGCTTGAGTTGAGTTAAGATCATCTGAAAAAAACGACTCCAAGTCATTCTTAACTTTTAACATTTGTTTATATAGCCATTATTTTTCTTCCTTCTGGACTAAGACTTTTAACCTTTTTAGCATTTTGGTAGCTATGCCTTGGGACCACCCTCATAGGTGGACTATTTTCTTTCTTCACAATATTTTGTAATTTTGCGAGATTTTCTTCTTTTCTTTTCTTCTTTCCTTGTCTTTCATACTTTTGTTTTTCTTCCTTCTACTTAGTTTTCTTGTACTTGGAATGCCTTAAAGATTTTGTTGGATTTGTGCCATTTGTGGACGGCAAACAAAGCTGTTTTTGAGAAGGAACGGACTGCTGAAATTGGCCAGTTTGCTAGGAGATTGACAGCATGGCAATCAAAGAGCTCTCAGAAGACTGCTGGGAGGTTGAAGGTATCGCATTCATATAGCCATCAGAAGATTGCTGGAAGGTTGACAATATCGCAGTCGTAGAGCCATTGGACAGTCCTTCATCTTGGTTCTGTTTTGTTTTTTTTTCATGTGATATCTTTCTCTTTCCCTCTTCTTCTTTTCTTCATATTTTTCACACTCTTTTCGTTTTCTATCTTCAGAAGCTTTATTTTTTGCGTCTTTTAATTTTCGGATAAGGCTCTGAATATTTACCGAAATTGATTTTTTGTCAGATGGATTTTCCGTCGGGTTTTCCATGCTGTCTTCTGAAAAAAGCAATTTTATTTGACCATTTACACTTTTTGTATGATTAAAGTTATGATTGTTTTCCAAAAACCAAAACTACACTTTTTTGCACTCGACGCGCGTTTCGCTTTTCCACCAACCAAAACTACACTTTTTTGCAAGTGCAAAAAAATGTAGTTTTGGTTTGTGGAAAACAATCATAACTTTGTTTTAGTGCAACCAAAGGTTCCAAAGTCCCAACATAGTAAACACTATTTTGATAGTTTTGCGTTTCACCTCACACAAACACAAAAATCGATTAAAAAATGTTGTTGATTTTGTATTTTCTCCAAAATTTTCAATTAATATTAATTTTTGTCATTCTTGTCTTCAAAAGTCATTCTTGTCCCTAATCTTGAGATTGTAGATTTGGGACAAAAATGACAGGGACAAGAATGACATTTTTATGTAATTTTACACCTGTTTAAAAAGCGAGGTTATAAATTAATACAAAAGACATGTTTATAATAATAGATGTACTTACCAAAATAACAAAAACAATCAAAAGTTTAGCAAAACCAAAACCAGCAAAGATCTGCAATGGACAAGATTGACCATGAATCCATGCACGCATTAATTTTTCCACTTTTGCCTTTAGAAAACATAAAAATGTTATAAACTCGACGTGCTTGCTGCCGGTTTTCCCGTTCACCTAACGTCAAAGATTATTACCGTCATCTGTTTGCAATGGATGGCGCCATCTCTTAGCCGATAGACAAGGTTTAGTAGAAAGGGACTACAGTGACACCGCTATGTAGGGACATACATATTTGCCGATGTAGCGCAAAAGCGCACAGCTGCAGGATACTTTTCAGGCAAATAGATAAAAATAGACATATTGAGTAGTAGTATAGTATATTTTATCAATAAGTATTTGCATATCAAATCTTACTTTCTACAGCTAGGGACACGGGACTAGAATGACATTTTCTGTTTTGCCGAGGATTTTGGAGTATTATTACTCAACTTTGACATGTATGACTATGTTAACTAGGTAAAATGTTTTATGTACTTTCATTAATTTATTCAATAGCTCCTAAAAACATGCTCACAAAAGAAAAAAAGACCAGGGATATGAAAAAGCACGTTTAAGGGAGAAATGCCCATATATTGTTTAAGGCTTAAGCAAAATAATTTAAATGGGTTAGTTTTGATATTAAAAGTAAAATGTTCTTTGAGTGGCAGATTTATTAACTCTTGGAAGAAAAAGTTTTGTAGAATTGTGATTTAAAGTCACTTTTATATTTTTGCTGTGAAGTTTTATGAATTTACAGATATTAAGACAGTAAAGTGGACATACATTTAAAATATTTAAAGACTTGAAAATGTTATTTGTAGGGTCTCTGTACCCCACTCCTTGTACACATCTAATAAAGCTTTTTTGAAGTACTTCAACTGTATAAAGATTACTATGATATACTCCGCCCCAGGTCACATTCCCATAACTGAAAATTGACTGAACCATTGCTGGGTGGCCACTTGTCCTAAAATCCTAATTTGTCCTAATTTTTGAAAATGTTTCCTAAAACTGTCCTAAAATTTGCAAAATGTCCTAAAAATCCTAAAATTCGAATTTATGTTATTTTTTTTACGTATATCTATTTTTAAAAACACCCATGTATTATTATTCTTTGAAAATCGCCAATAAATACTAACTCAGGTGAGTTTCTCTCTCTCTGTAAAGATGTGAGTTAGAAAGAGACTAGGCTAGACTAATTAGTTGGTTTAGTAAACAATGTGTGCTGACGATCTGGTGCAGAGGTGAAATTATGATTTGTCTTTACGTTCGAAGAAAAGTGACAGCATTTTTAGAAGACATCGTGCAGATAACCTTAAAAAAAGGGCAATTCATAAACACAGTTCATAATTCATAAACTTTTCGCTTTTTAATTAAAGGCAGTGATAAAAATGTGATAAAATTAACCGAAGGAAAACAAAATTTAATAGTGATTGGCAGAGCCAATATTCCTGGCTTATTCCAGACAAAAATGATGTGTATTCTGCATACTGCAAACTATGTGGGAAAAATTTTAAAATTGATGGGGGTGGAATTGCCCAAGTGAAAACTCACCAAAAAGACGAAAAGCATCAGCACCATGAAAAAAATTTGGATGGTTTTAGAGGTATGTTTTATGTTCTTCACTTTTTTATCACCTATTTTTTCCTTATTTTTTTTAAGACAAAAATAATATCTTGTTTTGGGTTTGTTTTATTAAAATTTTGATTTATTTTAAGACTTTGTAAGCACATTTTTTAACACTCTACAAAACGCCTTCTAAATATGTATTAAGCCTGTTTCTCACTATGCATCTTTTTGATGCATGTATCTTGGGTTTTCATAGGTTAAAAAAAGACAGAACGTGTTTTTGCCTTTTTTAACCTGTGTAAACCCAAGATGCATACATCACAAAGTTGCATAGTGAGAAACAGGCTTTAGGTAGTTTTGAAGTATTTTTATCTTCATCTTTCTTAAACAGAAAAAAGAAATGAAATAAAACAGTAGGTAGTATTATTATAAATAAATATTTGTTAGCAATATTTTTTGTTTTTAGGTCAAACAACATTTGATAAATCATCTGGAATGCTATCACTGCAAAAAGGACAATTTACCCTTACTCATGAAAGCTGAAATATTTTGGGTTCTATAGATAGTAGTAATTATTCTTTTAGAAGTAATGAGGCTTCCGGTGAACTGTTCCATTTGACGTTTCCTGATTCAAAGATTGCAGAATCTTTCCAGCTGGGAAAAACGAAGACGAAGTATCTCATTCAGTTTTGTCTTGCCCCTTATTTTACTGAGTTGACAGCGGAAGATTTTGAAAAAACCCCGTTTGCCTTTCTTTTTGATGAGACAACTACTAGTCAGCTTATAAAACAATATGATGGTTACATTCAATTTTACAGCAAAAATAAGAAGCAACTTGTAAATTATTACTTATCATTTTTGTCACTTGGCCATTGCAGTTGAAATGATTTAAAAAATCATTTTTTTGATTTTTTTCGAAAAATGAATTTAAATATCCACTATCTTATTCAAATTGGAATGGACGGTCCCAATGTCCCTCGTTTTTAAAACTGTTGATAGAGGAACTGAGCCAAGATGATAAAAAGATTATAGATGTTGTCACCTGCAATTTACACCAGGTACATACTGCTTTTATGAAGGGATTTTCAAAAATTGATTTTGATTTTGAGCAGTTTGCAACAGACTGCCATTCAGTTTAAGTATAGTGCTGCAAGACGAGAAGATTTTCTCCTTTGTGAAGAGGCTACTGGTATTGAAGTACAAAATTTCAAAAGTCATGTGCGATCACGGTGGCTTAGCTTAAAAAATCTCCTTATTAGGATCATATATCAATGGGAGAATTTAAAGGAAAATTTTTTTAAAAGTTTACCAAAAGAAAAAACATTTAAATATACTGTGAAAAAAAAACAGAGCGCTACCAAAGAATTGTAAAAATACTTAAAAACCCAGAATCGCTAATTGTGATAACATTTGTTGTCTATTTTGCAGGTGTAGTTGAATTCTTTTTACTAGATTCTAATCTAAAGAACCCTCTATTCACCTCCTTTATTTATCATACGAACAACTGTTTTATGATGTCATGACTAATATTTTTAAATTAGAATTTTTAAAACATGACTCAAAACACCTTTTACAAACATTTGGTTCGAAAAAGGGTGAACTGCCAAATAAATATTGGCACAGCAACAAAAAAAGCAAATCTTAAAAGTGGAATTTCTGACCTTTCTGGAATACCTCGCGAAAAAACTGCCAGTGAATTCAGTAGTACTAAAAGATTTGCAATATTTAAGTCCTAAAAAGAGGCTTGACGATAAAAGCACTTCTGCCATTGTAACGTTGGCAACAATTGTATGTAATGTGCTTAAAAGAAATTTGACACATTACTTTAAGATAGAGGAAGCTCTTGTAAGCATAGATAATTTGGTAGAGAAAATTAGGAGACAGTGGCTCAAATATAGAATTTAACCTAATGTTCCAGAAATGACCAGAATTGATACCTACTGGGAAAAGATAGGCGAAATTAAAGACACTGATGACAGTTTAAAATATGACAATTTATGCTGTTTAGTAAAGGCCCTACTGACTATAAGCCACGGCAATTCTTCCCCCGAAAGAGGGTTTAGTATAAATAAAGATTTTCTAGATAAAAGACAGTTACTAGATTTGGAAACCTTAATATCATTAGGAATTGTCACAGACAGGGTAACGACAGTTGATGATATAAATCAACTCGGCTTACTCAATTGTACTCTACGGTCAGCCAAAAATACAAAAATTTTTTAGAGACGAAAAGACTTGAAAAGGAGTTAAAAGAACAAGAGAGGAACAAAAAAAAGGAAAAAAAACAAAAGGATGAGGAACAAGTTAGGAGGAAGAGGCACATGACTGAAAAAATTTGTGAATTAAATGAAAAAATATTAAAAACAGAGCAAGAAAAGGGGGTGGCAAAAAGCCTCATAAAAGAAGGTAACCAAAAGTTAGACACTGAAATGGGGAAAAAAAATTTGGATCAGAATAAATTGGGAGAAGCCCAAACATTAATAAAAATTGGTTCGGAAAAAAGTAAAGACTGTCAAAGTAAAAAAGAGGATTTAAAAAAAGAACTAAATAACCAAATGAAAAAACAAGCCGACTAACTTTTATGTGCTAACAATAGTAGTTGTCGTGACCTGTTAAATTTTAATAATAGGTTAGTTATTACTTGGTACCTAGTACTTAAAAATGTTGACTGAAAAAACAATGATTTCTTAATATTTAAATAATTTTAAGTAAGTTAATGTTTTTAAATAAAACATTTTTTGATAATTAACTTTTTAAACTGTGTGTTTCTTCTTGTTTTCCTAAAAAGATAAATGCATAAACTGGTTGTTCTTTCAATTTTTTTTTATACATAAAATGTGATGTTTATTTTGCATAAAATTTCTCATTTTTTTTAAATGTCTTTAAAATGTCATCTTTTTTTTAAAATATGTCCTAAAAAAGTCATAATTTTTTCAAAAAATTGTCCTAAATTCCTAAAAAAAAAATGGGTTTTTGCTAGTGGCCACCCTGCCATTGCAATATACGTTTGAGTGCTATTGGTAATATTTTCTTAATAAAATAGAATTTTCAGAGGGTGCATTTTAGTTTTTTTGTAATTAGTTGGATATTGGAAAATTATACCTAGATATTTAGTTTCACTACTTGGTTTTGACTATTGTAAGTTTCACATTATTTAAGTTAATATTATTAAATTTGTATTTAGTGGTAATGATCATTGCCTTAGTTTTATTAACATTTAGTTTTAATTTGTTAAAAGCAAGATAATTGCATAAAGTATTCAAAACTCTGTTCATTTTTTCAATGGCATAATTAAGATTTACATCTTCATCTTCAATAATTGCATCATCCACAAATAAATTAATAAAATCACAATCTAAAAATAGATGGATGTCATTTAGGTAAAAAATAAATAGCAACGGCCCTAATACATGTGGAACCCCTACAGTTCAGTTCAGTTCAGAACAGTTCAGAAGGACATTTCACTGATTAAGGAATGGTGTGACGCAAATGGGCTATCTTAATAAGCTTTAAATGTGACTTAAATAATGATATTTTGCTGGAAAATAAAGCTATTTCCAATGTTGAAACCAACAAGTTCCTCGGAGTTCACATTGATAAAAACCTGAAGTTCCAGGAATGCATTTATTATTTGAAAAGTAAAATTGCCTCTGGATGTTATGCACTAAGAGTGATATTGCAAAATCTGGGCTTTGGTACAGCCAGAAGTGCTTACTTTTCTTTAGTTGAGTCCCACCTATTTTATGGAATTTGTTTCTGGGGGTCCTGTGCAGATTTTCTTTTTAAATCTGTCTTTATATTGCACAAAAAAGCACTAAGAAGCATGTGTCTTTGCAGAACATAGAATATTAACTTTATGTAGTTTATTTATTCTGGAAAGTTTGTCTTTAGGAATGACTATAGCTTTAAATGTTTCTATTGTAAGTAGTCTTTGTGTGTGTGTGTGTGTGTCTCTACTTTACAATTATTGATGTTATTATAAAATCTATATGTTTATGACGGATTCATTTATTATAGTTAGGATTTGTTTGTTTGTAGCAAAAGAATTAAACCACTGACAAACGAACAAAATTTTTTCTTTAGGAATTTACGCAGTGGTTTTTAACATATTTTTAAAAAAATTTCCTTAACTTAGTGGCGAAAAAACCAAAAAAAGTAGTTTCAATATTAATGTTATTGTTCAACTCCCAATAACTTTTAACCTTTAACCTTATATTAGTATTATTTTTATTTTTTTGGTCAATTTTAAATGTGCGTGCTGAACAACAGCAGTTTCTTGTTTTTTTTGTGATCTTTGTATTTTATTTCTTTGTTTTATTTTTTATATTCTATGACTATTACTATTAGCTGTAAGTTTTTTGCTCTTTATTTACTTAATTTAAGCATGGGTTTGTCAATAGACACTTAAAGTTAATGCTCAGGTTTATCGGCATTCGTATCCTTATCCCTATCGAGTCGACCTATTGAGCAGGTGTACTTTTAAAGTAATCGCGCATGCGTGACAGCTCCAGCTGATCAAATGCGTCAAAACATTGTTTCGTATGCAGGGACGGTCGTAATGTTACGACTCCCTTATCGTACCTAATGAGGTTTTCGTTCATTTAATCAGCTGCTTGATTGTTCCACTCGATAGAGATAAGGATACGAATGCTGATAAAACTGAAAATTAACTTGTTCAGTGAGATTTACTAAGATCCAAAATAGTATCCCCCACAGGTCTAAATATTTACACCTGTGAGGGGAACTAAATTTTAAAACCAATTTTCAAAAAACACCCATACAGAAAGGACACAAAGTTATTGAATATGTTGTATTGTTATTGCAAAATACCAATGAAAAAATGCCTTTTTTCTCAAAATACACCATATTTTAAAACAAAATGCCTTAAAACTAATTTTTTTTGGCAGGTTTCAAAATGGCAAATGGCGAATACGCCAAAAATTTGGCACATAATAGCTTCATTATTTGTGTTTGAGGTTAGAAAGTTGGTGATTTTTTAGACCACCTCAGGGGGGTGGTTTAAATTTATAGCCCCCAGAAAGGATTGTTTTGTGACATTTGGTAATAAGTTCGTTTATAATTTCCCTAAGTAACTGTGTTTACAAGGATTAATTTACCTTATTTAATTATTACCAAGTTGTTTATTACGCAATGCAATAAAACACCTCCTATTTTGTCCAAAAAAACGCCATATTTTGAACCCGTTTCCAGCACAAAAAATATATTTATGAGGGCACTACGAGGCAAAACAAACATAAGTGAAGGTCACTGATTATGCACTAAAAATATACTAAACAAAAATTATCTAAAAGCTCAGTCAAAAAAACTTTCCTTACTCAAAGCCCACTCATTTTAAAGCTGTAGCTTTCGTCAGTAGATGTTGGTGCAAGCCAAGGTGCAAGCAGAGGTAAAAGATCCGAACTCGCTGTTTGTGATTGAACGCAGCGCTAAGATTTTTTAAACTGACATTTCGACAGTGACAGAAATGTAAAAAAACTTGCATTTAAGTTTTTCAATACATTTCATAAATAAAAACACCTCTTAAATAAATACAAAATTAATCTACTCCTTATTTTATTATTACTCATCTATTGTATCTCATCTCATCTATCTAAGATTGTGTTAAGATGATTATTCAATACACAAATTTATTAAAATTGTTTTTATAACTCAAACTACGTCCAAAACTCAAGGAGAGTTCGTTTAAAATTCTGAAAACCAAAAATTTCACTTAATCTTAGGACCGTTTTATAATCCTACTGTAAGTGTCTAATAATTTGTGCCAATAAAGCTACTTTTAATTTGAATATGTCAAATAACTTCAATCGATTTTGTCAGCTGTTATTTTGACATAACCCAACTTTTGAGGTGTGTTTTGAATAATTATTTTTCCTTCGTGTTTATTTTGATTTAATTTTTGCAATATTTTGGAAAAATGGCTGGTGCTAAATCAAGAGTGCGCTGCCAACGTGAAATTCATTTTGAGTGCTTTGAATCAATTCATGCCGAGGGGCAAAAGGCTATGCAAGATTCCGAGTTTTTGGATGACTTTATTGTCAGATATGAATACCTGAGCTCCCATGCAAAGGCTTTTGAGAAGTGTCATTGGGATCTGCTTAGTTCGTGTACCAATGAGGAAGCAGGTGAGGAGGAAGATGAGCTTGGTAAATTTGATAATATAGTTTATTCCATCAAGAGTCTTTTTCGGCAAATACCTCCTAAGTCTGCTCTCCCTAGTCCCGCTTCTAAGCCAAACTTGAATAGTTCATGTTGTGGGGGTTCTAGCTCTCATTGTCAAGTAGAAGTACAACATATATTCCAAAATTTAGTGGGGACATCAGGCAATGACTGACGTTCTATGACATCTTTAATGCTTTGATACATAATAGTGAAGGCTATCACACCATTGAAAAATATCACATTTTGACTTCCTCATTAGCGCGTGCTGTTTTAAATAATTTTTTTAAGTTAGAGGAGAACTATCAGACTGTGTATGATACGCTAGTTTCTCGATACCAAAAGAGTCTTATTCTAATTATAATACAGCTCATACAGCTGGTATGCAAGATATACTAGTTAGAATGGATCTGCTCGAGAAAGCTAATAATAACCTGCTTAAGAAGGTTTCTAAGTTGGAAGATGAAATAAAAACCCTTAAAACTGCGAAACAATGTCGGAGAGCAACCCTCAAAAAAGCGAATCTGCAGGTATTGCAAAAAAAACTAAACAATAGGTCAGTTCATTTAAGCTAGGAGTTCCAACCAATGTGAAAGACTGGATGCAGACTGGTGGCCAAATGGAGTGAGTGTTAACCATTTTTTAAACCTACAACGCCTACGGAGGATGACTTCTCAGGAATTGGGAGATATTGTGATGGAGGTTCTGTTTCTAAGAAAAACAACTCTACAATATTTTACGCAAACTTTCAAGGAATTTTAATTGATACAATACCAGATATTGAGGTGATTCTAAATGAATTAACTGCTGATTGTTTTTGTGTGAATGAACATTGGCTAAGGTTTGATGAGTTTGCTTCAGTGTGGCCAGGAACATGTGAAAATTTTACCATCCACAAGGCCGAAAAATTACCAGATTGTAGGAAAAATTAGCAGATTTTTTTAAAACGCTATTTTCTGCTAATTATCTGATTAGGAGTACATTAGATGCGTTTATTTGCTTTTTATAACTAAAAATAATGCTGAAGTTCCATTGGTATTCTGGTTCTAAAAAAATATAGTACTTATTTCTTGCACTGCATCGTTGCCAATACCTATATGAAAAAGTGACATCAAATTTAAATTGTTTTACAAAGATATAATCCACCTGCATCTCATACTTACTTAAAATATATATCCAACATAACAATATTGTTATCCTGTTTAATATTACCCTCTTCATTGGCGAACATATTTTTATATAATTTTTATAATTTTTGACGGGCGAAATCATCTGATCGTTAGGTTTAAATTCGAAGCAGTTTTGTTGCTCTTTTACACACTGGGAGCTAAGCAATATCCCACCCCACTCAATGTTGTCACCTCTAATCGGTTCCGTGGCTTCGTTTTATTTAAATTTAATTTTTGAAAACATTCTTTCGCAGGTTGCATTGGAATAAGGCTAATAGAGATCGGTAAATCGATAATTTTCTACTGAACGAATCGATCAGTGATTCGTTTCTAGAATGATCGAATCTTTTGAATCGATCGTTGAATCAATTATTTGAAATTAAATTAAGGCAAATGGTGACCAAGAAAAAAAGGTCTATACACCTAAATACGAAATACTCTGCTGACCAAAAAATCTATATTTTCATACAGTTTACCCCGCGCGCAGGAATTCGAATCAACGAATGAACGAAACGATCGACCTATTTGCAACTGATTTATTGTATCGCCACAGTGGGTCAGTCAGTCGTTGATCCATTCTGATTTGATTCACTCGTTTGATTCATTCTGTCTTCGTCGGTCATTTGACTGATTGAATCATATCGAGCAAACATGATTCGATCATTCAATACTCGCAATGGATTCGATCATAGTGAACGAATCGTTCACGAATCGCACCTCTATAAGGCACACTCAATGTGTCCAGTGCAAATTTTGACAGATTTTTAAAAAGAAATGAGTCATTTTGGTCATTGACATTTCCCATTTGAAACCAAAATGAGTCAGTTTACATCTCACCATTTTGCTGGAGATCTTCAAAGTGATTTGCCATTTCTCGCCATTCATTACCAATGAAAAGATATCTGACTGAAAAGAGGCGATATTTGGGAGATATGGCGTGAAAATTTAGCACTTCCACCAAATTACCGTAGATTTGGGCGTTGGTAATGACTAATTATCAATTACCAGTGGCATGATAAAATTATGGTAGATTCTGATAATTACCAGGGATTTGGCCACCCTGGTTTGCTCAAACCAAAATAACTGGATACACAGCAACCTCTTATTTTGATAGAACAGAAAGAATATGGGGAGGGTTGGTATATTTTTAAGAGATGAGCTAGAGTTTCAAACCCTGGATATATCCAAATACTCGAAATTCACTGTGAAGTTGCTGGGATATATATTAAGACTATAAACACACAAATACTTACAATATACAGGTCACCTGATGGGGATCTGGATATTTATTTTGATGTTCTTGCAAACGTGTTTGATAAGATCATTACATCAATAAACTTGCTGGTTTCTGGCGACTTTAATGTCCATTTTGAGAGACCAAATTCTAAACTGCAGATGACTAACTTTTTCTTTAGCTCTTACAGGGTGACCAAATGTCCTAAAATCCTAAAAAATCGTAAAATTTTGACTGCGTCCTAAAATTTTAAGCAAAATGGCCAAAAATCCTCAAATTTTCTCAAATTAACATTTTCTCCTAAAAGTCCTTTGTTAATGTCCTTAAATTTTAACTAAAATAAAAAATATTTTTTTCTCTGATTTTTTTTATCCTTTTGTGTGTGTGTGTGCTCACTGAACTTCCGTTCTGATGGCAGGCCGGATGGCATCGGATAATATTGGTATCTTTTTTTATCACCCAGAACCAGCAAAGATGCATGGTGTTATTATTATTATTATTTTTCAATTGCATCCATTTTTAAGTGAACATAGCCTAGATTGAATTCTAACCTTAAATAATTTTATTTCTGTCATTTGTTGATTTTAAAACTGTCTGCAAAAAGAGAATAAATATTCAAAGCAAATATGTTGTATTTATAGGGATTATATACTTTGTATTTTGTAGGACAAAATGAAAATAGACAAAGAAATAAAAAAAAAATAAATAAATATGGTCTTTATAGAAACAAATGCTCAGTTTACAATAGTGATAATCATTAGCCAATCAAAATATTAAAGCATTTTTCAAATGGTGAAGTCTAGCTTTGACATGGTAAAACTTATGCCAGAAAAATACTTTTTCTTGGGTAAAAAAATAGGTAATTATGCAGTATACGGTTTTCTGCCATTTTTGATTTCTTATGCCGTTTTTTTTAAGAGACAAAAGGGTGGCGGGGGAGGGGGGTTGTGATGTGTTTTTTTAATTGTTTTGGGGTGGGTTGGGTTAGGTTGGGTTTGGCTGTGTTCGTGAAGAAAAATTAAAAAGAACAAAAAATTAAAAAAAAAAACAACCTGCCCCGTCGGATTTGGGGTCCTAGAAACCCTAGTGCGCCCTTAAAGAATTTTTCATAAAAAATCAAAAATTGCAGAAAACCGTATACTGCATAATTACCAAAAAATATTTTAAAATATGCAGACTTGACTTTAAAATAGACAGCAGTGGAGTAAGGTAGGTAGAAAGCCATGGTAGGTCTCAAAAGTACCAAAACTTAAAAGTCTCATGAAAAGGGGGAGCAGCCGAAATTGTTATTTAATAGGAACCAAGAAAATCTTTTCATTAATGACAAATCTACGAAAGCAGAGGTCCTATGGGCTAAGGCATCTGCTACTTATTTAAAAATATGTTTCCAGATAGTGAGATAAAACGAAATATGTCACTGGGTTGTACAAAAACAAATTATATTGTTTACTCTTTATTATTTGACAAAAACACAACTTCACAGGTCAAACAACAGTCGGATATGTATATTCAGTTTTTGGATTCTGTAAATGACGTAATGATAGCAGCGGTCTATATTGGATCTGTACTTATGGGCCATTGCAGTTCCGAACATATTAAAGAAGTAACTTTTGATTTTTAAAAGAATATGGACTGGATCCAAAACTGCTAATTCATATAAGTATGGATGGGCCCAATGTTTACCTGAAGTTTTTTTTTAAAACATTCATGGTTACCTTGCAGGAAGAATTTGGTACGGGAAAAAAATGTCCTAAAATTTTTCCAAACTGTCCTAAAATTTTTTGGTTTTTGTCCTAAAAATTCTAAAAAAAATTGTCAAAAAGGCTTTGGTCAACCTGCTCTTATAACCTATACCCTACTGTTAACTTGACAATGTTTATGTGAATTTTTACAAAAATAACCTTCAAATAAAATGCTACAATCTTGATACTCTTTCAGACCATTCGGGAATAATAGTAACTACACAATTCAGCTAGCAACCAACTCAAAGCACACGAATTACTTTTCGGCCAATAAATGATCAAGGCCTTGACTATCTCTAATCAATTAATTTCCGTCAATTGGGACCACATAACAAACACCAATGAACACCAATTTAGCTCTTTTCTTCACCTCTTAACAAATAAAATGGATCTGTGCTTACATGTAAAGTTAGTAAAAAAAACTTTCATAGTACCAAGATTGATTGGTTCAATGATAACTTTGGAGGGAGGGAGAAACTTCAAACTCTAAACCTTCTCAACAAACAGAATTATATATTGGTTACTAGAGAAATGGTAAATTCTTTCAAAAAAAAGTTATAGAGCAGAAATAACTAAAGCAAAAAAGACTGCACAGGATAACTTCATTAACACATCTGTAAATAAATCACAAGCAATGTTGAGAATTATTAAGTGTAAAAATAACACCTTTTCTTATTCAGATGCTGATCACAATCTTAATTGCCAGTTATTTAATGACTATTTTATAAATATAGCAGAACATATTGTACAAAAGCTGCCAACCACCCAACAAAACTTTAACAATGTTACTTAATTGAGTATTTTTCTAATAACACAAAATTTAATTTTAATAATGTTACACTTCCAATGGTAATAGACAAAATTTCATCTCTAAAAAACAAAAACAGCAAAGATTGTTATGAAACACAAAAATTATCAAGCATCTAAAAAAGTAATCAGTAGACCCTTAACAAATCTTTTTAATCAATGCATTGATAATAACTACTTTCCAAGCATCTTAAAGAGTGCGAAGGTCATACCAATATACCAAAACAAGGGTAGTTCTGACAGTGAAGAAAACTACCGTCCAATTTCACTACTGCTGGTGTTTTCAAAATTGTTGGAATCACTTATAAAAGATCAGATAAATGAATATTTTGAACTTTACAACATCTTGACACAAAGTCAATTTGGTTTTAAAAACAAAAAGTCTACAACTCCTGCTATAAATAAATTAGCAGAATATATTGCTGAAAGCTTTAAACAAAAGTTAGATACATACGCTTCCTTCTTAGATCTAACGAAGGCATTTGATTGCATACAGCATCAAATACTGTTTAAAAAACTTGCCTATTACAATTTTGATCAAGGTAGTGTTTTATTTGTGGACTCATATATGAGAGATAGAGAGCAATATGTGTTTGTCAATGGTTTAGAATCCAATAGACAAAAAATACAATATGGACTCCTGCAGGTTTCGGTGCTCGGACCTCTACTGTTTCTCATATATATAAATGACCTTCCTAATTTTTCTCATAAATTGATTCTCTCTTAATCTTATTTGCAGATGACACAATCACCTTGCAACATTACCACCCATCAGAATTTGACAAAGCTAAAGGTATCATTACTCAAAATCTAGAGAATATTGAGAGCTGGTTTATGGCCAGCAAACTTTGCCTTAACAATAGTAAAACTCAGAGGGTGACTTTTTCTCTTAGATTGGCAGAACCTCTTTTTTAGTCTGAAGAGTCAGTTAAGTTCCTCGACAGGCATCCATCTAGACCCTGGTCTAAACTGGGAAGTGCACATAAACAACCTTTGATTAAGATTGTCCAAAATCATATACTTAATACAAAATCTGTCTGGAACAGTATCAACATCCACTTATCTTACATCTTACCATGGCTACTTTAACTCAAATATGTCTTATGTAGTGTTGAATTTGGGTCATGCATCTAAACATGATTTGGTTTTTAAAATGCAGCGTCGATGCATCAGAATTATAGCAGGTCTTAAATATAGAAATTGCTTTAGACATAGTTTTAAAGAACTGCGGATTCTGACATTTCCCTGCATTTTTATCCTTAACTCTATAAACTATGTTAAGAGAAATCAATCAAACTTTACAACACACATTGACTTGCATTCTCATGTTACCAGAAACAGACATAATATAGCTATCACAGGCTAGAAAGAACCAGAAGGGGAGCAGACCACTTTGGTATAAATTTTTTTCCACTGAAATTAAACTTCTCAGTGAGAGAGAATTTACTATAAAATTAAAAAACTATTTAATTAAAAATGCATTTTATTTATTTGGGGAGTACCTCTCAAGTAATTTTGATTTTTGATTTTGGTACTGAGTTCCTTTTAGTATAATTAGGTCAGTGTAATCCGTCCACAACAACTGAAAAAGATATAACTGACTATAAGGATTTTCGATTTAAGTATTGGTCCTGGTTCTGGTTGACATTATTTTGACATAAATTTTGACAGCGGTTCTAAAATAATGACGTCATTTAAAATATTATTAAGATATCTTTGATTTTACTCAAAAAAAGACTATCTATAATTTTGCAAAATTTTAGGGGTTATGTTTACAACCAAAGGGCCGAACCAACCTCCCAGGCTGGTTCTAAAATTTCATAACCGGGTTGCAACTGTGACGTCATTGTTTTAAAACGAAAGGACTGGTTGCGGTTCTGGTTCAACCAGAACCAGGACCAATTGTAAAACGAAAATCCTTTATATGGCTGATAGTTTGGAAATAACAGATGTCAAATGCTTTGTATTGGATAAAAACGATGATGTTTCTTCTTTTAAAATTGGTGTAAAAGAAAGCGTGGTGAAGGCCTCTTACTCGTAGATCCAAACTTATGGCGAAAAGGAACTGCTGTAAAGGAATTTCTTCCTAGAAGGCAACCTAAAGAAACAAATTTTCGGCAACCCAATCAAGAAGTACAAAGTTATCTGATGGCATTACTGTATTTTATCAAAATGTCTGTAGTTTAAAAACTAAACCTAAAGATTTTCTCTGTGATATGATATCTGAGACTTACAGTGTAATTACTATAACTGAAACAGGGTTGGATTCTAATATAAATGATTCTGAGGTATTCCCTAGCGATTACCTAGTGTATCGTACCGATCTTAATTGTGACAACAGTTGTAACCAGCACTTCACAATGTTTAACTTAAACAGCTCTGTCAGCACATTTAAAAAACTTGCTAAAAAAGTATTTTATTATTATTATTATTATTATTATTATTATTATTATTATTATTATTATTATTATTATTATTATTATTATTATTATTATTTGAAAACTCCAGAAGGTTCATTATCATTTGAGGAAAGAAAGTTATTTGTTTTGAGTGCAAAACTTTTTTATTTTAAGTCAACGCGACGCGTTTCGGGACTACTGTCCCATTTTCAAGGTTTGAATGCCAAACGCATAACAAAAAAAGAGAAAATATTTGTAAAAAACAAACTAAGAATACATACAAACTAACATTCATATTAAAAATGTTTTTACATATAGTCAAAATAAAAATTTTCCAAATTATAATTCCAAAAATATAGAACATATTTTGTACTTACTCGATGACTAATGAGTTTTCAACCTTTCAAGAAGAGTTGTGAGTTTTTATTTAACAACATTTTATGAAATAAAAACTTGAAAATTTTAAGAATTTTCGTGAAAAATTTGCTAAAAAAGCTCTTCTTGAATCTCGCCCTTTTTAAAATTAAATCTAAATTAAAATAAAGGAACCTAATATATGTGTAAGTAAATAAAATATGTTTTTAACCTGGCTTAGCTTAGCATTTTTCTTCTCTTATCGCCCTGTCCCCCCCCCCATTTAAATATATTTGTAAGGTACCTTCATTTATTATTTTTTTCTTTTTTGAATATTATTTACATTAAGTAATATTAAATTATTTCTAGTGTAATTTACCTTTAAATATTCTGTAAAATTAGCGCTCCAACAGCGCTTGAACCACTTCTGTGGGTTAAGATGCTGCAATCCCAGCGCATTATCTTTCGGTGTTATAGATTTTTTTTACTGTATTCTATGTAGAATTTTGCTGAGAAAGATAATAAACGTCTTACTTACTTACTTACTTACTTCTAAGAAAGCCATAGGCGGAGTGCTTATTGCGGTACGACGTGAGTTTAAATCTATGATACTGTCAATAAATAACCCAGGAATAGAAGAGGTTTGGGTAGCTGTGCTGGTGGGTAAATTATATTATTGCATTGGTATAGTATACATTCTTCCAGTTTGATAACATTTTGGTTGCAGGGGACTATAATCTACCAAAGTTAGAATGGTGCACATCTGAGGAGTATATCGGCTTACTTCCTGGTAATGTCGGTGGGAGTTCTGAGTCAATAGTGTGTGATAATGTGGCATATCTCATCTTGCTCAGTATAATAATGTGAAAAATATCATTTTTCTGATTTGGAAGTTCAGTCGGTAAGTGAGACTTTAGGATTAGTTAAATCAGATATTCATCATCCTCCACTTGAAATCTGCTTTTCTGCGGATATAAGTGAGGGTCTAAAGCCTGAGGGTAAATGGACTTATGATTTTAAAAACGCAGATCATTACAGATTAAACCAATATTTTTCATCCATTGACTGGTATTCTCTTTTGATAGGAAGTTTAGTTGAAAAGTTTTATTATATTCTTTTTGAGGCTTTTGATAGTTATGTACCTACAAACCTCAATACTGTGAGTTCTTTTCCTGCCTGGTTCTCAAAAGAGCTGAAAAATCTTATTTTTAGCAAGAAATAAGCTCATAAAAAAATTAAACAGACTAAACGGCAGGAAGATTATTCAATATTTTCTAATATAAGACAACAATGTAAAACGTTAACCGAAATTGATTATAACAAATTTATTGAAAAATCGGAAAACTCTTATCAATAGCAACCCTAAACATTTGTGTAATTTCAATAACACTAAAAAAGGTCAAAGTGATTGTCCCAAGATAATGAAATTTGGTTACAAAGTTGCAGAGAATGGAAATTACATTTCCAATTTATTCGGTGAATTCTTTTCTTCTGTATATATTTCCGATTCACAAAATTTATATAACTGAATCAATTCCCGAGTTTGAGCAGGAGTATTCAGATATATATCTCAGTGCACCTGAAATAGAAAAAGTATTGAATAAGGTGGATGTTTCAAAGCCTGTGGGCCCAGACGGAGTTCCCCTATCTGTTTTGAGCCATTGTGCAAAATTTGTGTATTTACCCCTGTACATAATATTCGACAAATCATTAAAAAATGAAGTGTTTCAAGCTGTATGGAAAAAGTCATTTGTTGTACCAATTTTTAAATCTGGGGACAAAAGAAATGTTGGTAACTATCGTCCTGTTAGTATTCTTTCAGTAAAAGTAAAGTAAGTAAAAAATGTATTTATTTCGAAAGAAAAATTATTACAATTATACATTTAACTACTAGAAGCACAATGAGCTTCGAGGGTTTGTTTGTGCTTCTATTTAAAGGTTTACTACACAAATTATTATATTTTTACCTAAGTACGTCTAAGTATCAGTATTAATGAATCTAGCAATATATTATTTATAATAAGTTATTATTTTAGCTAAAAGGAACATTATATAAGACTATCACATATATCATAGTTATTTAACAGCCATTTTTAATCTTACAGTAGGCATTCTCTATAAAACCTCTAGATAGAAAGTTATAAATTTTAGGTGCAATATAAAAAAGGCTTCTCTGTACTGCCGAATAGTTTGCAGTTGAAATAGCAAAAGAGCCTATCGTTTTAAATCTAGTCGCTCTAGAATGCTCAACCTCATTTTTCCCTATTTTACCCTGACATAATAATCTAGACACATTTCGTATGTAAAGTTGTTTAAGTGTTAACACATGTGGCTCCGAAAACAGTTAAGTTGTTGAGAACCTTTTATTTTTGAACAGACAAACCTTCAGAAGCCTTTTCTGAGTGATTTGTAGAGACTAGCATAGCTCATTATTGCCTCTCCTAGTGCTTTATAGATGTTTAATATTTGTTTTTTACTTAACATGTTCCTGAGTATATAAAACATATAGAGGAGTTTACGAATTTTAGAGCTTACATATTCGATATGATTCGTCCATTTAAGATATTTATCAAAAAAGACTCCCAAATATTTAGTTTGGTGTGAGTGTGTATTTTTAGAGACCCAAAGTCAGCCTGTCCAGCAGCGGACATAGAGAAACACATAAACTTTATCTACGTTCATGGACAGTAGGCTATGATCAAGCCAGGTTTTTACTATTCTTAAGGTGTATTCAGCTACTGTTCTTACTTCATTCCATGTGTCGGCTTTAATTATGATTGCGGTATCATCAGCGTAACAGAGCACACTGCCCTTTGGTAGTGCAGATAATAGTTCATCCATGTATAAAGTGAAGAGGATTGGGACTAAGACCGTGCCCTGTGGCACACCATACTCCACACAGCAACCCGAGCTTAAGGAGCAGCCTATTTTTGTTTTTTGTTCTCGCTTTTCTACAAAAGATTGAATGAAGTTTTTTGGTATACCAGTAATGCCCTTGGCTTCGAGTCGCTTAAGTAGAATATGGTGCTCCATAGTGTCGAAGGCCTTTGCAAGGTCGAGAAAAGTGACCATGGTTTTTTTATTTTGATTAAAGCCAGAGACAATAAGATCTGTTACCTTCATTAATGCATCTTCAGTGCCTACATTATTTTTAACCCGTATTGGTGCTTTGATAGCAGCTTGTCTCCAAAAATTCACACAGCCTCAACTTGATACATCTCTCTAGCACTTTAGTAATACTATTTGTGATTGCTATAGGTCGGTAAATATGTGTATCTAATTTAGAGCCCGACTTATGTATTGGAGTTATTATGGTTTGCTTAAGGGCCTCAGGAAACACACCAGCTGCAAAGATTATGTTTATTAAGTGTAACATAGGGCTATGTAGTTTAGAGTAGTGTGTTTTTGGGTGTGTTTGCGTCCTTAGAATTTACTAATGATCTTGAAATTAGTAATAGGACAGGAGAAACAGAAACTATTATTCTTTTTTAACGGCCAACGTTTCGACCCTTTATTGAGATCTTTATCAAGGCTGCAACAATGGAGAAAATAACAATAGTTTTTTATTAATATAAACACACTAACTTAGTGATCAACAGGTACAAAAAATTATTCTTTTTTTTCCATGTTTAACAATAGTAGTTTTATAAATCTATAAGTCTAAGAGGTAATAAAACAGCACTTTTTGTATAAATAAAAAACAAAATGATACTAAAACATAAGCAGGGAAACTTTAAAATGGAAATATAAGAATATTGAAATTATTTTGTTTATGGGTGCAATGCAAATATTAATAAACCTTCGCGCATCAACCCTTAACATAGTAACGAATTATCTACATAATATGAACACTTTTAGTCATAACAAGTCTAACAGCATTTTAAAAGATTTTAAAAGTACAAAAAATTTTCTTAGGTGTCATCCGGAAATACTGGTCATGAGGTCGGATAAAGGAAACTCAACCGTTATGATGAAAAAAAAATACAATGCAATGCAATGCACGACTTATTAAGCGACCAACAAACGTGTCAAATTTTAAGATCAGATCCCACGTCAAAATATCAAACACAAGCAACTAATATTATCAAAAAACTTTTAGAACATGGTCATATTAATAAAAGCACATCAAATAAACTTAAAGTTTTTTTTTAATTCATCCTCTCCCAAACTCTATGGGCTCAGAAAAACACACAAACGATATTTAAGCATGAGGCCAGTAGTGAGTTGCATGTGCATTGATAATTTAGCTGTCTTTCTGCACGAATTTTTCTCTGAATGTGTAACCACTTTTGAATATAACATAAAAAACTCTTCAATTTGTAAGATTTATCCAACAACAAAAATTACCTAATGACTACTTATTAGTTTCTTTAGATGTTACCTCGCTTTTTACAAACATTCCCAAACAAATGGTCATGGGCAACCCAGCTAGCCCTATTTTAGCAAACTTAATAATGAATGATCTAATTTATGAAACATTAAAAAAACTACCCTTTCAAATTAAATTCATAAAGCTATACGTAGACGACACAATTCTGTCCTGTCCTGAAAATTGCGCCACCCTACTTACTCAATATTTTAATACTTACTCTCCAAAACTAAAGTTTACAATTGAAATAGAGAATCAGAGACAGATTCCGTTTTTATACTATTTTAAAAAGAAGGGATGATGGTACTATATCTACTAATTGGTACCAGAAACCCACGGCTTCCGGACGGATTTTAAATTTCTTATCATCACACGCTAGTACTCACAAAATTAGAACAATTAAAAATCTTTACTATCGATCTATTTCCCTCAGCAGTCCCGAATTTCAAAAAAGTAACGAAACAAAAATAAAAAATATATTAAAGTCCAATAACTATCCAACATCTTTAATTAATTCCACAATTAATACATACAAACAAAAATTAACACAAAATAGAAACAAAAGAGAAACACAAACAAAATATAATAGGTTTCCATATATCCCTGGCCTCTCGTACAAATTAAAGGAAAAAATTAAACTAATGAATCCCAACTGTATGCTTGTTTTTTACAATCTTAAAACTATTGACTTACTATTCAGTAAACTAAAAGATAAAAATCCTCCAGAATTATGTTCAAACCTCATATACAAAATACCCTGCTTAAATTGCGATAAATGTTATATTGGTACTACCCGACAGTACTTAAAAAATAGGGTGAATCAACAACGACCTGATTGCAGGGAGTACAATCGTAACAAAAGTGATAAAACAGCAGATTTTTCTGACATAAAAATCTTAGACACTGAACATAATTATACAAAAAGAAACCTTAGCAAAATGATTTACATCACTTTAAATGATTGTGTTAATTGTAGAACGGATACCCAAGGACTCGATATACAATATAACCACCTTTTAAATATCTTCAGTAATTAAATCATTCATTAAATAAATGGCGCTATCAAGCACGTATAGCCATCCATATACAAACTTTATATTATAAAAAAAAATATTCTCTCGGGTTTTTACAAGATAACTTTATTATTATTTTTTCTTGAAGATCTCAAAAATCACTGATCTGAGAGTTTTTTGACATGAAGTTTAAGCCCCTTTTCCTCCCCTCTTTAGAAAATTCTACACCCTCACCAAAAACTAATTAGCTTATTGCCTCGTGCCAAATAATTTTTGTGCTGAATTTCAGAAAGATCGGTTGATAAATTAATTATATATATAAGAAGAGATCAACGTAAAATTAATTAAAATAATAAATAAATAAAACGAAACAAAAAAAAATCGGAAAGGAAAGGAGATCAAGAAGAAAACAATAAAACGAAAAATCGAACCGTGCACCTGCATTGATAAGCAACCTAATTTTAGTCTCCGTTTTATTCGTGTTATTGGAGAGAGTGAAAAAAAAAGAAAGTAATGTGCTATAGAAACATATGGTTTCACGTGTTACTGCTGCATCCAACAGAATGTGGACAAAATCATAGTTTTAAGATGACAAACTCTTATAACTACTTAATTGGTAAGTACCTATTTCCCAGTTTCTATTTTTCATTGTCGAAAAAACAACATATGTCGTGTTTTTGTGGGTACCTGGCCTGAATACGTATGGTTTCCCTATTTATTTTTATATTCTGTGTAATAAAAAAAAAATTGTCTAGGACTATTGTTGAATTTCACTGTACTGGTGAATAGAAGTAAAAAATAAGAATTAGTTTAAATATTTGCACCCATAAACGAAATGATTTCAATATTTTTATATTTCCGTTTTCCATTTTAAAGTTTCCCTGCTTATGTTTTACTTTCATTTTGTTTTTTATTTATACAAAAAGTGCTGTTTTATTACCTCTTAGACTTCTAGATTTATAAAACTACTATTGTTAAACATGGAAAAAAAAGAATAATTTTTTGAATCTGTTGATCACTAAGTTAGGAAATATTACCTATTGAGCGAAAGTGTGTTTATATTAATAAAAAACTATTGTAAGTTTCTCGATTGTTGCAGCCTTGATAAAGATCCCAATAAAGTGTCGAAACGTTGGCCGTTAAAAAAGAATAAAAGTTTCTTTTTCTCCTGTCCTATTACCCGCTAATATATTAGTTATACCATCTCCAATGTGTGAATTACTGTCTTTTAGAGATTTTAAAATGATAATTAATTCAGGTGAGGTTATTGGCCTAAGTTCAAACTTTTTATTATTTGATTCATTACCAGAGGGCATATTATGTCCAGAAGAGCTTTGTATCTTAGCAGCTAGTGTCTTTCCCACATAGCCAAAATAATTATTAAATTGTTCTGCGATTTCCTTGTCAGTTGATAGGCAACGTCCTTTTTTGTCTTTTATACTTGTTATTTTACCAGTTCTTCCTAAATTATTTAAACATTGTTTCGAGATAAAACTCGGAAGAGATTTTTTGAAAAAATTACAGCATCATTTCACGTCTGGTCGATCAGTTGACACTAATCTTTTTTTTTACACAAAAACTTTATTTCTAATGCAATAGTGGATAGTGCTGAGGTTCATGCTATTTATATGGACTTCAGCAAAGCATTTGATAGAGTAAACCATGGTGGTTTGATGTCCAAATTAACAAAATATGGTATCACTGGTCCGTTATAGAAGTAGATAAAGTCTTACAGCAAGTAAAAGTTGAAGGTTATCTGTCTGATATATTTTTTATTACGTTAGGGGTCCTTCAAGGGTCACATTTGGGACCTCCTTTATTTAATATCTTTATAAATGACATTTGTTTTTTTTTGGAAGTTGCATACTTATTATTTGCTGATGACTTAAAGATATATGCCAGGATTGTGTCACAACAAGATAAAATACAAATTCAAAATGATACGAATAAAACTGATAGGTGGTGTACTATGAATAATATGACTCTAAATGGCGATAATTGCCAAGTTATGAGGTTTAGTAGGCTTAAAACTAACTTTCCTATTAACCTTCACATTAGGAAATAAATTGTTAAAAGAGGTATCTGTAGTGAGGGATCTGGTGTATATCTTAACTCAAAATTAACCTTTTCTGAACATTATGAAAAAATCATCGGTCGCGCAAATAAGATGTTTGGTTTTATAAAAAGGTTCTGTCAGGATTTTTCAAATGTTAATACTCTAAAACTACTATTTATAAGTTTTATAAGATCAATTCTTGATTTTTCGAACATCATATGGTTGTCATTTTTTAATATTTGTATAGATCGACTTGAGAGTATTCAACGTAAATTTATAAAATTTGCATGTTACAAACTTGGTGGGAATGGCATTTCTATCTCAGTAGCACAGACTGCTAATAGTAAAAATCGAGACACGAATAGTTCTGAGAAATCTGATGTGTGCATGTGTTGTAAAGAAAAGTTTGCTGAAGTGTGATAAATTTCTACAGTGGGATGTTAGAGCTAGGCATGCTTTTGTGAAAAGATAGCGACTTTGTTTTAATTGTTTTTCTAGACATAATGTAAATCAGTGCCCTGAAAAGCAAAATTGTGGTGTGTGTGACAAAAGACATAATACAGCTTTACATTTTCCTGCTAATGTGGAAAGGAGTGAGAGTTCTAGCAATGATGCTGTAATGAAGTCGCACTTAACAAATGCAATGCCTGTTTCTCAAACTGTGTTATTTGCCACAGTTCAAGTCTCTATTTGGTGTGAAAATGGTAGTTTAAAAACTTGTCGTGAGCTTGTTATTCCAAAAGTTTTTATCAGGTCCTCCCTATGTCTTCTTTCCTTTAGGGTCGTTAATTTGAATTTTACCAACGTCCCTGGATAGGGTAAATCCTGTCGTTCTGTTGGTAATTTTGTCACTTTTCTCTGAATTTTTTCGAGGATTTCTATATCTTTGATATAGTAGGGACTCCACACTGTAAAGCATATTCAAGCTTTGGCCGGATGTAGCTTCTGTATAGTTTGTGTATTATTTTAATAGATTTATCTTGAAAAGCGTGCTTTATGAGATATACAAATGAGTTGGCTTTTTTAGCTATTTTTCCAATGTGTATGTCCCATTTAAGGTTTGATGTCATGGTTACTCCAAGGTAATTCTGTTCTGTAACTGTCGTTAATGTTACATTGTTAATTTTTGGCGAATGCGGGAAGATTCTAGAGACTGTCAAGTGACTGCGAGCGATTTCCGAGACTGCGAGGTGACTGAAGTTACCAAGTTAAAAACATGATTTTAGTAACAGGTGCAAAAATTTTTTTTGTTTTTTACTCAAGTTTAAAGAGAAATAGGGGAAAATAGTAATATTGAAAAAATCTATCAAGTATTTTATGAAAAAAATATTTTAAAAAATCGACAAAATATCAAACTGTCAAAAATTGATTGATGAATTGATGGGCGCCTAATCGAGCGCCTAATCTCACACATATATATTTACATAAAAAATACGATAAAAGCCATATTTTGTAGGAAACGATTAATTTGGACATTTCCCCCCCCCCCCTTAATGTATCCCTCTGTCTAATTTTTTTTTTAAACTTTAAACTCAATTACGCCCTCAATTTGTACTCCATTGACTAAAAAAAAATAATTTTTATTTATTTTAACTCTAGACTCAATTACTGTTGGTTTGATAACATAAAAGTCATATTTTGTCGGCCCTCTCATTGTACACCACTGGCTAATTTTTTTTAGACTTAATTACCATTCGTTTAATACAATACAAGTTCTCCCCCCCCCCCATCCTTTCAATATAGCCCACTGGCTATTTTTTTTTTAATAGACACAATTACCATTCGTTTGATAAAATACAAGCCATATTTTATAAAAAGTTTATTGACGATCGTCGCCCCCCCTCTTATTACGTTTTTTAAAAACTCCATACCACCCATGTTTTATATAAAAAAGTTTATTTAGATATCACCCCCCCCCCCTAATTGTACCCCACTAGCATTTTTTAAAGGTTAAGATGCTAAAGGAGTTAAGAGATTCAGATGGAAAAAAAAAACACTTTAGGATCATAAAATTTATTTCGATAATCATTTAGATAAATAAAAACTCAAAAATTTAAATCATAAAAAAATACCTTGATATAAGTTTTTTGCCTTCATCAAAAAACAAAAAAAAAACACGTGTAATTGATTTGAGTGTCACATGCAGTCACAGATTTTTTTTTTAAATCTGGCATCACTGCATACAACACCCATTTACCTGAAACTGGAAGCACAGAAGGCACAGTTTAGGAAATGTGTTGTGAAGTTTTGGTGGTTTTAAAACAGTATTAACGTTTTGGCCGAGATAAATGTCACATATATTTCTATATATGTATAAGGGGTTAATGGTAAGATATTTATTTTTAAAAATGTGATTTAAGTATAAAAAGTAGGCATTTTACTGACAGTAAAATAGAAAAGTAGTAACTTAGACATTTTACTAAATATCACTAGTGTGAACATCACTAGGTGATCATTCAGAATATTTTATTGATAACATCTGTGTGATCTTTTTCCCTTGTAATTAAAAAACTCAATAATTTTTAGAAATAAAATGACAAAAACTAGAAAGTCTTTGGCAAAAGTACCAGAAATGAAAAAGAATATTACAAGTAAGGGCTGATATGCGAAAATTGAGGCAAAATGTATATGAAAGTGTGACACAGTTGTCACTCGTATGAACACAAAAACAAAAATTACTCAAAAACTAGAGATTTGTTATCTCGGTTGCATCTCACATTATAGTATGTTCGACCATAGCAAGATATTATATTCACTTAAAAAGTGGTAAATCAATATTGTTTTTTTTTTAATTATTACATCAAATGTTACCATTTTTCAAGAACAACCCAAATACAAAATTTTATCATATTATCTGTCTGTCTGTCGGTAACACAATTACTCAAAAACGCTAAACCGATTCCGAGGGGGCGCCAACTATTGGCAATACGTGTACATTTTGGCCCGCAGTTGCGCAAATCGCTTAGGAAATCGCTTGGCAATCTCGCAGTCCCTGACGCAATCCGAGCAATTCTTGGAAATACCTTACACAATCCCGCAATCCTTGTAGAAATCCCGCAGTCTGTTAGCGCAATCCCGCAGTCATACAATAATTAGGGCCATCTCTCTCTTTTTTGTTGCACGTGTGTCTCAAAGTGTTGAAACGGTTTTGTTTTGACAGCGTTTTGTTTTAGTGGAGGTGTTTATAGGAAACAGGCCGTTGGAGTAAAATATAGCATCTTTATTGAATTTAGATGATTAGTATAAGATGGCAATATATACAAAGAGATTTCTTTATTTGACTGGAAAAGTCCTATATCACTCTCGCGATCATAATGTTGCTTTATATAAGGTCTATTATTGCTTTTATCGTTTTATTCGTTTGATTCGACCGGCTATTATAGTCAGTTTAACAGTCTTTCTCGTTTTCAGTGTACAGAAAGACAGGCTGATAAGAACAGTGATATTTATTTCAAAATTGAGGTATTTACCCGTTTTTAAGTGTTAGGAGAGGCCTTTTTTCCCTTTAATTTTTCATCTTTTTTATACAACTCTTGTGTTGTGTTTTTGATAAATTAACTTTGTGTCGGTGGTCGAACCAATCGAAAATTTTTTAAATACCTTTTGCGTTTTAGTCCTTTCTGAACATTTTTGAGGTCCATGCAGCTACACCCCGCATTCGAAAAATCAAATTTTTTTGATGTAGGAATTAATTATCTACCGTAAAAAAAATTGGGCTCATCTCCTTATCTGATTTTTTTAAAGTTTTAAATGCGGCGTGCAGCTACATGTGCAGCCCCACCCCGCATACATTAATAATAGCAGTACCGAAATAAAAAGTATGTCAGAATTACGGGCTAATTACAGGATAATCATCTGCAGCAAAAAAAAATTTGAGCTCACGCCCTTATCTCCAATTTTCACAAGCTTTTATTGAATTTCACCATGATTTTTATAGGTTGCTGATAAGTCAAATCTTTGCTATGTTTTCATGGGTTCTAGAGCTCTAGAGCAAGAACACTCTATATAAAAGAAAAATATACAATGAGTTTTGAAAACGAATTCAATACCCATGAAAACATAGCAAAGATTTGACTTATCAACAACCTATAAAAAAACATGGTGAAATTCAATAAAAGCTTGTAGAGCAAGAAAACTCTATATAAAAGAAAAAGCTACGATGAGTTTTGAAAGCGAACTCAATACCCATGAAAACATAGCAATTGTTAGTCAGTTTTGACTAACTTCGATCAACTTGAAATGTGGTATGCGTTGAGATCCGGTAATAATGCAATTTTCTAAAAAAACTACGTTGGGGAAAGGTGAGCGAGGGGGTAAGGAGGGGATTTACTTCTTTAAAAATCAAAACTCTTACGGATATACGCACCACGGAAAAAGAAAACAACTTTTATAAGCGTTGCATTTTGGAAATGATACATATTAATCTTGTTAAATAATTAAAATGTTTTAAATGAAATGTCCACAAATCATAAATAAAACTCATCTAGTGAATAATATGTTTTTGTTATCAAATACTTTTTCGTCAAGTGTATAAAACTTTTATAGCAATTAACTTCTCTTAAATTTATAGGTGTGATTGAACATTTTTTTAGCGTTGTACACAAACGAATTTTTAAAGAGAGTTTAGTGAGGAATGGGCAATTGTAATATACGTGGTCGACGAACACTATATTCCCTTAGAGAATTGGTTTCCACACACACCCAAAATTGAATGACATTACTAAGTTTCAGCATTTACGTGCTTGTTTGAATTTTACTAATTGATTGTGAACTGTGAAATACTTAAATTAGTTAAACAGGTTTTGAAACACAAACTAATTCCTCTTAATAAACGGAACTGTGTAAGCTGCTCTTAATAGATGCAACAATGTAAGAAACTGCCGAGAGTTAGAAAAGTTAAGTATAAAAAAGGTTAACTTAACTAAGTATTCACGGTCTATAGATAGAGAGAAAAGTTGTAAAGCCTTAGTCAGGAGGAGCAAGAGAGCAACTCATCAAAGCACGACATTCAGTCGGGAGGGGGAGAAGTTTCATAAACGCGATTGCAAGGCATCCTTATGCCTAAATGGGTATTGCTCTTACTTTTCCTCCAAGTAAAACTCAAATCATTATTTTAAAAATTAAAAAATGAAAGTCGTATTTTTAGTAGTAGTAGTAGTAGTAGTAGTAGAGAAGGGGCGGCGCGAAGCCTGGCAAGTAGGCCTCCCTGGGCCCTTTCTGCCTTACCTCGAGCCTGCCCCTAATCCGCCGCCTGCACCACTGCATCCGCACATTCCTCCACCAGGGTGTTGTTGATCTTGGGCGCGCTTAGTGCCTTTAGGGCCGACTGGCTGTCGGAGCATATAAAAACATGCTCCTCCGTACCGTTCTTTATTTCCTCCATGGTTGCAGCCATTATTATGGCATACACCTCTGCCTCTAAGACCGTGGCTTGCTCTCCGAGCGGATAGCTCTTTCGAACCTCCTGGTCTTCTACGTAAACCCCCGATCCTGTGGTTTGCTTCTCCGACAGTTTGGATCCATCGGTGTAGCAAATCACAGCGTTCTCCTCGAACTGTTCGCGGAGGTTTTCACTCTGCCATCTGTATTTTTAGTAGTTCAAATAAAGTGTAGAAATGGTAAGTTTTTTTTAAAGGGAATTATTTTCTAAAGTGTTTGTAAACAACTTGATTGATTTAAATTAGAATTTTGAGTTTTTCTAATTTAACATCATTTTGTCTTTGTCAAAATAAATGTAGAAAACATCTTTGCGATGAAATGAAATCATTTTCATTCTAGAGAAATGTAAAGTAAATTTGGGAAATTCGAGTTAGAGAAAAGTTTATAAAAAACTTAAGTCGAGGATAAACCCCGTCCTCTTCTTGCCAAAATATCTTACAAAAAAGTATTCAGTGCAATTTGACTATGACTAAACATAATATTTAAAATCAGTTAAACCGTTTTTGGGAGATAGAAGAGTGTCCAAGGAAGCCGTTGTTTTCTGAAGAAGAAATTGCTTGCGAAAATCATTTTTTAAGCAACACAAAGCGAGATTTAGACGGTTCATTTATAGTTAAAATTCCCTTAAAAGACAGTATCAGTGGCGATACTTATCTAAAATCAGAAACTTGTTTTTTGAACTTGGAAAAGAAGTTAGACTTAAACTCAGTACATAAATCGATGTACTGTGATTTTATGTCTGAATATTTATAAATGGGACACATGCATAAGTTGTCCAACGATGAGTCAAATCAAGTAAGCTACATTATGACTCATCATGGAGTATTTCGCGAAAAATCATTAACCACTAAACTAAGGGTTGTTTTTGACGCCTCTTTTCCAAGTTCCACGAAATTTTCTTTGAATAATTTACAGATGGTAGGAACCACAATTCAGCAAGATTTATTCTCTATTTTAATAAGATTCAGGCAACATCGATACCTAATTTCCGCTGATGTCACTAAGATGTATAGGTGCGTTAAGAAGAACAATGGTCTTTACAAAGAATTCTCTGGCGCTTTAATCAATCGGACCCTTTATCCATGTATGAGCTAACTAGAGTGACTTATGGCGAATCGGCTAGTTCTTTTTTAGCAATAAGATGTTTGTGTCAGCTCGCTGATGAAAACGCCAAGGAGTATCCGGATATTGCCAATATAATTAAATCTGATTTTTACCTGGATGACATGTTAACTGAGGCCGAAACAATCGATGAGGTTTTCCGTATATGTCAACTTACTTATCAAATATTGAGTCAAGGATGTTTTCAACTTCGAATAATTCTGAGATTCTTTACTGTATACCCAATCATGATCCTTTATCCAAAATCGTTGACTTAGGAGAAAACGAGAATGCTAAGACTTTGGGTTTAATTTGGTGTTCCACTTATGATACCCTAATGTTTAATGTGCAAATATTTGAATTGTCAAAAGTTTCCAAGAGGAAAATTCTTTCTGAAATTTCTCAAATTTTTGATCCGTTGGGAATCCTAAGTCCTTGAATTATTGTTGTCAAAATTCTGTTACAAGATCTATGTCGCGAAAAGTTGTCCTGGGATGAAGCGCTGCCTAGCAGAATTCATAGTATCTGGATTGCTTTCAGAAAAGACCTTTTGAACTTAAATAATCTAAAAATTGAAAGACACGTTTTGTTAGAGAATAGCTGTTACATTGAGATGTATCGCTTTTCAGATTCATCTGAGAAGGCGGTGCATGTATTTTTATTAAATCTGTCGATCTCAATGGCTTGGTAAAAGTATATTTACTCTGCAGCAAATCCAAAAGTTGCACCAATTAAGACTGTCACTTTGCCTCGATTAGAGTTATGTGGGGCTGTGGTTTCCGCCAAATTAACTAACAAGGTATCTAGTGCATTTCGCTTAAATGTTCAGAGACGTATTTTTTGGACCGATTTCACGGTTGTATTGGGCTGGCTCAAAAAAAGAGCCGAGTAAATTAAAAACTTTTGTGAGCAACCGTGTATCCGAAGTGTAATTCTTAACTAGCACTGATGCATGGAGCTATGTCCGTAGTAGTGATACTCCTGCTGATTTCTTGTCTCGCGGAATAAAACCATCTGATATAGGCAGTCTTCAACTTTGGTGGAGTGGCCCTACGTGGTTAAAATGTGAGGAGGCGCAGGGGCCAAAAAATCCACAATAAAATACAGACAATTTGCCAGATGTACGTGAGTCGAGGGATGTTCATGTTGCCGAAATCAATAATTTCAACATTTTTGACAGGTTCTCTGAGCTTGAAAAGTTAAAAAGGGTTGTAGCATATGTATTCAGATTTTACAAAAATTTTCAATTAAAGGTCAATAGAAAACCGTGAATTGAAAAACTTTATTTGACTGCTACTGAGATTAATAACGCTTTTTATCTTTTAATTAGAATTTCGCAACAGGAATCATTTTCTTATGAAATTTCGTGCCTTGAAAAAGGCAGACCCTTTTCAAATACTAGCAAACTATTGGAATTAAATCCAATGTTGGATAAAACCGGCTTATTACGCGTGGGCGGGAGGCTCGAAAAGTCTGATTTTAGCTTTGAGAAAAAACACCCAGTAATTTTGTCTAAGAACCATATGTTAACTCAGGTAATATTCAAATGTCAGCATTTAAAGTTATTTCACGCCGGGCCTCAGCATCTTTTACCTTGCATTAGAGAAAACTTTTGGCCAATTTCTAGGGGAATTTACCCAAGGAGTGTGTTCATTTAACACGCCCGTTTGACGTCTGTAGTCTAGATTACGCAGGACCGTATGAGTTGAAAAATCAAGTAGGTAGAGGTTCTAAAATTTATTTTATTTATTTATAATTTATTTGCTTCCAAACATGCGCAATTTATTTGGAAATAGTGACAAGCTTAACTAAAGACGGGTTTTTTTCACCATTACGAAGATTTGTTATGCGAAGAGGAAAAACGACACAGATATATTTTTTTTAAAGTAATTCTTTATTAAACCAAGCAAACTTAAGACAGTTTATACAGGTTTCTCCTATAATTAAAAGTTTATAACAGTACGTTTGACCTAAAGTAAGAATAAAACAGTGGGAAGGTAAGGCAAGTACAGAAAACATTGTAGTTTATGATGCTCTATTAAGAAACTATTTAACTTAGAACTTTAACTTAAAATTAGCATAAGAAATGATTTTTTTTTATTTTCATTATGAACTTTTTTGTATTAAGATTCTTTAGATTACACCGTAGGCTATTGTAAACTTTTATTCCTTTAAAATAAATTGAGTTGACGCCAAAGTTGTTTCTGGATCTTATAATTTCTAAATTATTGTTAAATCGAGTATTATAGGTATGCACATTTACTCGACTAGTAAGATTTGTCGTTGAGTGCTTATCTGAGTTGAGAATTTGGTGAATAAATGTGCATATATGTGTTTTGTAAATATCTTCCAATGATTTTATATTATATTTTTTTATATAACTGTAAAGTTGGGAAAGTAGATGGAAAGGAGTATATATTTTTGATTGCTTTTTTACGTAGGATTATTAATGGTTGTATAAAACGGCAGGATTTTATCGTTTTCACATCAATGTCGTCGTAACCAGGTGCTTTAGTTGCGTCCAGGTCCTCGGGTATCTTCAAGACTTCTACAAAGGTTGTCCCCTTCAGCTGGAATTCCTCATTTGATATAGTTTCAAGGTTCATGTTTAATTTACATTAATTTCAACTATTGTGAAGTAGGTATTAAGATGCTCTGTTATGCTTTTTGTATTTGCTATGGTTTTGTTATTAATTGTTAGTAAAGATATGTTCTTTTTAGAAGGCCTGTTACAGTTGGTGACAATTTGATTTAGCACTTGCCATTCTTTCTTGGCGTTACCTTTGACTTGTGCTAGTTTTTCTGAGTAGTACTCATTTTTTGATTTTCTAATAATGTTTTTTAATTTTTTTTTGGAGTCTATATATTTTGCTTTAAGGTAATCATTGCCAGGGTGCTGCTGGGCTATTTTTTAATAATAATCACTGACCCTCAAAGAATTTCTAGGGTAACCCAGGGTTTGTTTATTGTTTTTTTTTTACCTTAATATTAATGTGCTTGTAGCTGGTGTTTAATTTAATTTATTTAATGACGGGAAAACCCCATTAACAGTTACAATTAACAATGCATAATGAATGTAGATTGCTAAGCAATACAACTAAACCTTAAAAATAAATTTTAAAGTTTTAACAAACAACTTCAACAAAACTAAGCACAGTTACTAATAATTATTGATTCTTTTAAACTGATTTATAGTTAAACCAAAAATCTCCAAATGATTATCATTTACAATTCTTGAATATCTATCTATTGGTAAATTTAGACCATAGTTTTTACGGTGGAAAGGTAAGAAAAATGTTGTAAAATCTTGTCTTGTCTTGTCTTCTATTTCTGTTGACAATTTCAATATTAATCTGATTCACCAAATCTATAGAGTCTATCCTATTGTTAATAATGCTATACAAAAAAATCAATCCAGCATAAATCCATCTCCTCAGTAGTGTATCTAAATAAAGCTGATTTTCAACTGCAGTGTAATCATGATTTTTAATAATTATCCTTAGTTTAAAGGCACAAAAACGTACAAACTTATGCTTTCAACAGTCTGAATATGCACGGCTTGGTATGGCGACCACACCACCGAAGCATATTCCAACTTTGACCTAACTAACGAACAGTAAAGACCCCTAATAGTACTAACAGAAAATTGCCTACAGTCACGTAAGATAAAGCCTAACATTTTGGAAGATTGTACAGTGACGGTGTTACTATGCTCAACAAACGATACATTTTGATCAAACAAGACCCCTAAATCTTTAATTTTGGTAACATATTTTAGAGTGTATTCAATGAATATTCTGTTAAATACTTTTTCTTTCCTTTAAAAAAGCTAATATGACAACACTTTGAAATATTTAATTCTAATTTATATTTGCGACACCAGTCCGTCGCTATTTTGGAAACAATCAAAAATCGTATTGATAAACAAATCAAAGAAAATAGGAAGAACAGTGCCGCCCTTGGGGAACACCTGACGTAACGCTAATATAATCTGATTGAAAAGATCCAACTTTTACACTTTGCTTATGATCTGACAGAAAACTTTGTGTCCAACTTACAGAAGCTGTGTTAAATCCAATATCATACAATCTTTTAAGAAACATCTGATGGTCGACCCTATCGAACGCCTTGGAAAAGTCTATAAATAGCGTCTACTTGTTTAAATTCTTCCAAAGCTTTAGTAATTTTATTTTGGTATGAAAGCAGATTAGTGACTGATTGATTAATTAAGTTGCTACATATCCATTTTAACTGATCACTAACTAAACTATCAAACAACTTTGGTATTGATGATTGGATGCACACGCTTCCATAGTTGGAAATATTGGTTTTATCACCACTTTTAAAGATTGGTACAATGAAGCTCTCTTTCCATAAGTTTGGAAAAATTGAAGAACACAATGATTTATTGAATAGAGGGGTTACTATAGAAAAAATGCAATTTTTTAAAATACTGTTTGGAATTCCATCGGGACCCAAAGTATATTTTCATGGAAGCTTGAATATTTTATTAAAAATTTCCTCCTTGGATATATTTTTATAATGCAGATTTTCAGATGTATTTTCAGGAACATTGCTTAAGTTAACCAACTGTTGACTGCTAGTAGTATACACAGTTTGAAAGTATTTTTTAAAAAGGCCTGTAATATCTTGTCCATTATCTGCTTGCTCATCACCATAGTACGTAGTGTGTGGAAAGGAATGACATGTTTTAGGTCCCGAATGTACTTCCAGAAATACTTAGAATTACATTTAAATTTTAATTAATACCGCGACCAACAAATCTCACGGATTCTTTTGCACTCTGAACGTAATCTTGAAAACTCTTGATAATCAATGTAAGATTTTTTGAATAATGAGATGACGCAGTTCAGGCGAAAACCACTTAGGAAAAGTACTAGATCGGTATTCCTTGACTGGCACAAACGAGGCAATACCCACACCTAAAACCTCATAGAAATATTGGCATGAATCATTTATATTTATATGTGTTAGGCACTGCTCCCAGTCAATACCTGCCAAGAAATTGTTAAGACCTACATAATTGGTATTCTTAAAATCGTAATAAAAGTCTTTGTAAACTAGACTATCATTCATGGTTTCTCTATGCGAATTTTTTGTAACACATTCATATCTAACATGGTGCACACTTTCTTCTAATAAAGGATCCCTAGCTAAGCTAATTTCTACACTGTTGTCATTGGTAAACAAAAGATCTAAAAATGCGTTTCGCCTATTAGGAATAGATATCATTTGAAACGACTCGCCTGTGCTAAATGAAGTGTGGAGGAGGTCCCAGGACACTCAACTTGTAAACCAAAATCATCATTTGGCCAATTAGCTTCTGGTAAATTATAATCTCCAAATATATAGATTTTTTGTGATCGATAGTTATTTAATATGCTCTCAACTGCCTCACAGTGTGAAGTGTAATAAACATCTGACATACTTGGGGGAATATAAAGTCCTGCTATAATAAATTTTGAACCCTTATACATGCAAGATATATACAACTGCTCCACATTGAGTTGATTTATAATTATTCTAGAAGATTTTATTGATTTTCTAACATAAATGAGAATTCCTTCACCACTAGACTTCTGGCTGGTTAAGACTGATCTGTCACTCCGGAATAAATTAAACTTAGAACAACCTAGTTCGCTATCCAAGACATTAATATTTAAATTACTCTCAACTAAGATTATAATATCATATAAGGTACTATTCACAGCCAATTTTAGGCTATCAATCTTGGTGCGAAGACCGCTAGCATTTTGATAATAAACTACTAATGGGGTGGAAATTAGTTTTCCTGACTCTAATTTTCTTGTTTTTTAGGTACTAATATTGGAACTCCCCTTCTATATCTAATAGCAAGGTCTTCACCTTCACTATTTCTGCGTAAAAGCTCTTCTTTTGCTTTTTTGTAAGCTTCTTGCTGCAATTTAGTTGAGTCGTAAGCTATGATATAGTTTTCTGAGTCTGATTTAAGCTTTTGTTTTGACTTCAAATCTCTTAAGATAATATCCGAGTTGTTGCAGATGATTTTTATGGGCCTTTTTTCCCATCACTACGAAGGCCAACTCTGATGACATTCATTATGCAATTTATCTCTTGCCTGAAACCCAATTTGTTAAAGATCTTGTGAGCAATATCGGTGATGTTTAATTTTATCCTGCATGCTCTCATCAGGGGATTCAGGTACATCAAACACCATTAGATTTTTAGAGCGTATGGACCGTTCATTTACCTAATGCAATACTTGCTCAATATTGGTGTTGTTTGAGGAAGCTTTGAGTTGATCAATGTCATTTTACTTTTCTAACTATCATTGGCGCAGATTTAATGAGAGTTTTTTTTTGGAGCACCACGGTCCGGATTTCAGAGGTGCAGAGGTCCCAGCATGCCTCTGTCGAGTGAAAAACATCTTTGCAGCAGTCACAAAACACTTGCTTTTCACCATCTTCAAATGTTTCTTAGCATTTTGTACAAGAAGGCATGGCTAACCCTAACCTCACTTTTTCAAATTTGGAAAATAAGTATCCCAAAGCAATTATAATCCTTTAGATATACAGAAATAAACTGCCTTTTACTAGGCACAGTGAGTGGGCACTATTTTCACAATTAAAAACACCAAAAATCTGCTGAAAATATAAATATAATAATAATGTTGTGGAAGCACTTTAGGAGAGCGTTGTAATTTTTGTTGACACTATTTGTAAGATTGTAAGAATTATCCAATCTTCAGATATCTAGTTTTATTTGTTGAGTGTTAACAAGTTTTTTCCTGTATGTGAAGGTTTTACCCAATATTTGATTATTATTACTTATTGTTAAATATTGTATATCATGGCTTTGATAACTGCAAGTGTTGCATTAATGTTTTGTATATTGGTGACAATGTGATCTATGAGGCTCTGAGATTTCCTTGTCGCAATTTGTTATTGCAAAAGCAAAAGCCATTAGATATACATAGATCTTTGTAGCGGTTGCAGCTATGGTTATTTTCTAGTAGATTAATATTTAAGTCACCAAGTAACCATGTGTTTTTATTGTTTTGTCTGCTAAGTTCTTCCTCCAGCAGTTGTAACGTATCTTCTAAATTACCCCTTCTTTTAGAAGGATTGTATATAACTGAGATGTGCATTTTTGTTTCTTCTATAGAGATGCTTAGATATGTAATGTCATTTTTTTCACTCTCCTGTAGAACATTTTCCGTTAAGTTGTTCCTACAGAATATTGTACATCCACCACCACGTTTAGCTCTGGACGAGTATGCTACAGTGTAATCTGGTAAGTTATAGAATTTTTTTCATGGTCTGCAACCCACGTTTCTGTAACCACGATTATGTGAGTCTCAGTCTTAATCTCTGCGATATAGGCTTAAATTTTATCTGTTTTGTTTTTAATAGATTGTGCATTAATGTAGAGAACATTTTATACTACGGTCGGGTAAGATAGTATGATTGTAGGCAGAAAGTGATCGGAATTTGTAACAGTGATATTGTTATTATTGGGAGATTTAATAAACATAAAAAAGGTATCACAATTTTCCTGGACCTTGCCAAGGCATTTGACACTGTGCCACACCACATTCTACTGAGGAGACTAGAGCGCAAGGGAATAAAACTTTTTAAATCTTATCTAGAAAACAGATTGCAACAGTTAAGGGTAAGTGATTCCATGAGCAAACTTGGCGTGAAACTTTTAGGAAAGCTGAAGCAATAGTAAGCCTTTAAAAAAAATGGTTCCACTGTAGCCTGCTTTCTCTTAATAGTGATAAATCAAATTTCATAGCCTACTCTATGACTAAAGCAGGCGCACCTGATCTTAATATTATAGCAATTAAAATACATAATTCAAACTGTACTAGTTTTCATAACTGTGATTGTAAAGTTAAAATAAATTGTCTAAAAAGTACAAAGTACCTTGGGATAATTTTCGACGAAAACCTAAAATGGAACTGTCACACTGAATATTGTAATTTTTCATTCACGTGACGGTGTTTTTTTTATTGCTCTTAGTTTATTTTGGAATGAAATTTAAGTTTTTTTTATTTCACTTTATCTTGAGATGAGAACTTGGTTTTTCTTATTTCAGGGGTGAATTCTCCCCGTCACACATATAACCTGTTGTCAAGATTTGCTCATCAAACAAAGAAGGCGCCAGGATAAACCCAACCTACTGAATTACCCAAATTCAAAATAATGAATACCTAAAATGTTTAAATAACATTTCCTTTTAATTTCATGACATTGAACTGCAATCGACATGCTAAATCTTCCTTGACTCAAAAGAATTACAGTTTACAATTTTATTGTTAATAAAAAAAATGCGTTATCACAAAAGGTCACAGTTGTTACAGTTATTTTTGAATCAACCACACAATTTCTTTTTAACAATTTTTGAAATAGAAAAAAAAATCATTGAAATTTACACTATAATAAACCAGAACCTTGAAATTCTGCCATACCTCTTGGTTAGAAAAAAAAAATAGATTGAAAAAAAGACCACCTTTTATAACAATCCACCCTATTAGTGATACCCTGAAAAAAGCCTCTTCTCGACCATTACTGTGCCAATGCTTCGCCTGTCTATATAAGGATTTTATTTATGTTTTATGTGGTATGGGCTACCGAAAAAATACATATTAGGGAGAATTAAAAAAAAAGCGAATTTTAAATGCATGACTGAGGCAGAATTACATTAGCCCTGTGAATTTTATTTGAAATTTACTATAAAAAAATACATGCAATTGAAATTTTTATGACAAAATGCCTTCCAAATTTCAACATTATTTTGTTTGGAAAAAAAAATAAAAAAAAAATGTTTCCTACATTCCCTTAGGTTACATATAACCAGTACTTATTCTATTGAAATAAATCATAGTTAAACCTGGCCAAGATTCCATAAAAATTTATTAGAAAAAATCTGCTAAATATACAATTTTTGAAATGGAAAAAAAATCATTAAAATTTAAACTATAATAAACCAGAACCTTGAAATTCTGCCATACCTCTTGGTTAGAAAAAAATAGATTGAAAAAAAGACCACCTTTTATAACAATCCACCCTATTAGTGATACTCTGGAAAAAGCCTCTTCTCGACCATTACTGTGCCAATGCTTCGCCTGTCTATATAAGGATTTTATTTATGTTTTATGTGGTATGGGCTACCGAAAAAATACATATTAGGGAGAATTAAAAAAAAAGCGAATTTTAAATGCATGACTGAGGCAGAATTACATTAGCCCTGTGAATTTTATTTGAAATTTACAATAAAAAAATAAATACATGCAATTGAAATTTTTATGACAAAATGCCTTCCAAATTTCAAAATTATTTTGTTTGGAAAAAAAAAATAAAAAAAAATGTTTCCTACATCACCTTAGGTTACATATAACCAGTACTTATTCTATTGAATTAAATCATAGTTAAACCTGGCCAAGATTCCATAAAAATTTATTAGAAAAAATCTGCCAAATTAAATATTTAAATTTAGAAAAATCTAGGAAACTTCCTAGGGAAAAATCATTACAAAGAAAAATTCATTGTAAAAAAAAATCAGGGAAAGGCTGAGTTACCATGCGTGTTCTCTTCAGGTATGAAAGAAAAAAGGAAGTTTACCCAAGGTCAATTGAATTCCAACCAGATTCAGTCAAGTTTCCATGAAGCCAAATATGGCAAAAAATTGACGATAAATTTATAAAATTTATTTATACTTCATTTTGAGAGAAAATAAGAAATAAACCTGTCATATAACTTTCATTTTAAGTACTTAACGCATGTTAAGTGATCCTGTGATGCTAACTTATTTTCGACGGAAACAAGACTAAATCGGATTAAAACCCAATTTAAATTTGCTCTACAGATACTTTAAATCATTCTCTATCGAATGAAAGATAGTTAAGAGTGGTTGTAATTACTTACAACCCTCAAAAATAAGGGATAAAGAAATATTGAGAACAAATCTACATACCTGAAGGAAAACGTTAGGTAACTGACCGTTTTTAGCTGCAGCACAGCTGAGCGAACAAGGATATGAGAGATTACTTCGCGGCGTGAGTAATTAATTGTACGTGATCTGACATTGTCTAAAATACAGATTGTTACGTAAAAGTTAGATTTTAATAGCATATGAACATATGAAATTTTGGAATGTTTTAAAAATAAATTGAATAAGAGTAACTTGAATTAATGTTATTTCTTCATGCAACTGAGTTCTACTCCCAACGACAGCAACCCTCCGTTTTGTCTATCACATTTGCACCTTGCATAGGAAAGAGAGCGAGTATAGGATATATATTTTTAGTTCAAGAGAAAACTGTAGTGTGATGTTATTTTTAAAGTCCGGGAGAAAATTGTAGGATATTATATATAATGTGACGATATTATCGTTACAATATGTGTGTGGTAAACTCAGAAAACTATTACATAAATTTAATATCCTCAGGGAAAGCCTCTCAAAAACCTCTGTAATTAGAATTTATAAGTCTTTTGTAGAATTTATTCTAACCTATGGCTTATGTGTCTGGGGTGCTGCGAACAGACTAACCCTGAATCCGCTTGAGACAACTCAAAAGAAAATATTAAAAATTGCACTATTTAAAAACAAATTGTACTCTACACAAAGCCTGTTTAAAGAAGTTAAAGTACTGGATATAATTAAATTATACATTAAAACTGTTATTCGTTTATTAAGTAGCAACAAAATCCCAAAAGAAACCCCAAATCACACTATTAACACTAGATCCATGGAGGCGGAACTAATGTTTACCCCCTTCATACAATTCTCAGCGGTACGGAGAAGTCTTCTCTTCGCTGCTCCTAGAGTATATAATGTCCTTCCAAAAAACCTTAGAGATAAGAATTTTTCTAAAATTAAAAAACCCATAAATGAGTGGTTACTTAAGCTTAACATAGATTTACTTCGAATTATTATATAAAATAAAATTGTGTAGTGAAACAATATGTGGTAGATTTATAGTGCTTAGTGCTAACTTACATATGTAAACATCTGACTGTGATAATAACGAATAGGTGCACGCACAAATTCTAGGAATATATTGTGCACCTATATGATTATCGTTGTTACATGCATAAAATGTTTAATAAAGATTTTTTATTTTTTTTTATTATTGTTCATGGCCAATCATGAATATTAGGTATCAGGTTTTGATGTTTTAATTGATCAATTTGATCTAGGTTATTGATTTTGACGATTTTTGCCGTGTCCGATTTGCTGCAAAACACTAGACCGTTTTTTACCCATATATACTTAAAACCGCAGTTTTTAGCTCTCTAGCACTATTATGTAGCATTCTTATCTCTTTTGGGAGATCTTCGTTAAGATATATGTTTCGTCTTTCACCGGGAAGTCCTAATTTAGTTAATGTTATTTTGCCCTTAGCTTTTCGGCTGAGCAGAATGCCTTGTTTTTTTGTTCAGATGAAAGAGTTAGCAATATTGGTTTGTGTGGTATTCTACTAGGAATCATTTTCCGATAGTTCAATATTGAGAAGTGCGAGGAGTATCTGGGCATTGCACTCCCATAATAATAATATATATATTTTTTTTGAGTTTGCACGGTATTTTGCAAGCCTTTTAACTTTTCGACTTCTGCATCTAAATGATTGAGTTTTTGCGTAGTAATTCCTGTTCGTTTTTTAGTTTTTTGTTTTCGGAGAGTATTTTTTTAAGGAATCCTTTTAGTTCTTCCAGTATCCCATTTGAAAACTCGATGGACTCTTCGAGTTTTTCAAATTTTTTGCTTAATTCTGTAAATTTTGGATCCTTTATCGCCGATTGTTTTTTACGCATCGTAATGTTTCCAGATTCTCAAGTGGTTCTCTTCTTTTTTTTCTGGCGAGGTGGCCTCACGGCCACCACGCGACTCGTCGGTGCTGCTTTCAGCCGAGGAGATCGCGAACCATGGGATTGGCTAACTAGTCTGCCCCGACTGAAACGCAAGGAGAGACGGCGATTTACCTCACTTTTGCAGCTGGTACAGAAAAATGCAATTTTTTCTCTTTTCACTGCTTCAATATCTTCTCTCCGAAGCCCAGAACACGACAAGTGCGTCCACGCTTTACATGAATCGCCGCATTGAATTCTGTATGTTCCTTTTCCCACTGTTTTTTGACAAATTTTACACATTCGAGCGGGAGCCATGTTGTGTCTCCCCCTCTAAAAAAAAAGATATTTTCGGATAACGCAACAAATTTTGTAGATGCGAATTCCGAGTTAGTTGGGTAAATTTATAATTGAACATGAAAAAGATTTGGTTCAGGCATTAGTCGGGAAAATATTGAGTGGCATTTTATACCACCTCAGTCGCCTCACTTCGGCGGCCTTTGGGAGGGTGGGGTTAAGAGCATGAAACACCACTTAAAAAGAACTGTTGGTGACGCCAAATCAACGTTTGAATATTTTTATACATTGCTAGTGCAAGTAGAGGAAATTCTTAACTCTCGCCCCCTTTCTCCACTTTCTTTCAGTCCTCACGATTTAAGTCCTTTAACCCTCGCTCATTTTTTGTTGTTACAACCATCAACGAACTACATTCCAGAAGAAAATCTTTTCAAGTAAGAATCAAATGAAAGAAGCAATTTGAACTAAAAGAAAACGACATCGTTTAAATCAAAGATGACAACTTACTTAGCCCCTGCGTTGGAGACTTGGTCGAGTCGTTGCTCTGCATGGTGTTTCCAGTGAAGCAATTTTACAAACCAAAACTAAGGGGTCATTTGTAAAACTATGTCCATTCCCAATGAGCATTTTCATAAACTTCTGGTGACAGATATTTATATAATTATTATAAAGAGGGTTCCATTGATACCCTAGGGTATTTAGAAGTTTCCTACATTAATTGAGTTTGTATATTTGTTCTATTAAAGGCTCTAAATTGATAGTACCCTAAAGTAACATAAAACTGGCGTTAACAATATTTCTACGGACATCTTTATAAAAATTATAGTCATCGGTTCAAATGTTATATAAATTGGTGTTAACAATGTTTCCACCAACATATTTATAAAAATATAAGTCATCAGTGACAAAAGTTATATAAATTGGTGTTTGAAATCTTTCTGTCAGCCCACCTATAAAACCGTAAGTAACTATCAATTAAAGATATATAATAGATTGGTTTTTAAAATGTTGCTATCAACCCACTTATAAAACTTAATTAACCAACAACAAATTTATATAAGATAAGATTAAAAATATTTCGAGAGACACTTATAAAAACTTGGGAACTCACACACAATAGTTATATAAATTGGTGTCTGTAATATTCTTATAAACTCATTCATAAACCTTTTTTGCCCATAAGGTTTTTTCTATAATTTTGTTATTAATTTCTTTATATAGTGATTATAATACACCTGATTTTAGAACAAAAAAAAAAACAATTTTAATTTATTTTGGCAATTATAAAAACAAAACAAACAAGATTTTTTAAGGTTAATTTTGTGACATCAAAAGGCGCGTTTTTGCGACCTCAAAAGGAGCGTTTTTGCGACATCAAAAGGCACTTTTTTGCGAGATACCATACCATTATTATCTTGTTTTAATTACATCAATCTGAGAGAGATAAGCGATCCAAATCTTTTTGAGATAGTTGCCGATGACAGATATCGGGATCGAATGCATTTTACACCCGATTCCCACCAGCGTTTCCCATGCGCAGTCACCCTGACTCAAAAAACTCATCACGTGGTCCGACATGAACTTGTATAGGCAAATCTCGCTTAGACCACGTGATACGTGTTTTGATTCGGGGGACCCACGAATGAGAAACGCATAGATGGGAACCGTGTTTTAGAAAAAGAGAACAATATAGTAACCGTGTTAAGGTCGCAAAAACGCACCGTGAAACGTCGAGCGCATACGCTGATACTGCTGGTCGGCGGCAAATGTGAACACCCCGGAAAATACTCGCCTGTACACCCTTCGACCACGCAATCTAACTATATTCTTGAGATAGTTACCTCTGATAGTTATGCGGGCTTGAAGTGTGTGGAGGCGGGTATTTTTCCTGGTATGTGTAGTATGCTGGATCTCTCGAGGAATGCATTTAGGAAAAGAGAACAATGGTAACTATGTTAAGCTCGCAGAAACAGACCATCAGTGTTCAACACTGCGCCATCTGTAGCCCTTTGTTCCAAGTAGCATCATTTTTTAAAAGGGTTATAAAATAGTGTTGACGAGGTAAACAGTGGTATAGTTGTATTGTTTTTTTTTATAGAATAGTCGGAAATTATCGCCATTTTGGATTACAAACATAGGTTTTTGGCCTAAATAGAAACGTTATTTATGGGGTTTCAACATGTGTTTCAATCGAAATATTGCTTGTTAGGGTTAAGAACAACATACAAAATTCAATATTTGTCCCAGAAAGAAAAAAACGCGTATGAAAAAAAAACCGCAGCTGATTTTCAGAGTAGGATGACTTGAAAAACAGCTTTTATTTGACTATAGTATATAAATATTCATATTCCTGCTTCAGCTTATCTCACTTTCATTTTTATTTATTTTAGAAGATTACTAAACACCATTTTATAAATTTTTTTATTTTAAAAAGAAAAAGAATAATACATAACAAGCAAAGGGAAGAAAGATGGAAAATCTATATTTCTAAATCCATAAAAACCTTTAATTTGTTATGTAGTGTTGTTAGAACAGTTGTAAAACCTTTTTATAATAATCTCTATACTTGAGGGCTCATAAGGAAGTTTTATAAAATCTATATGTTGTTTTTCTATCCATTACTATGTACCATAAATTTTTATAAGCTGGTGTTGAACAGTTGTTTTTCAAGTCTTTTTTACTCATTTAAGAGATATATTAGAGTTATAAAATTATCACCAACACTAAATAATATAACTTTTGGTTATTTTATGAAGGTTTTATACTATTTGCTGTAACTTTTATATAGACAAAAATGCTCATTGGGTTGCCTATCAACGCAGGCAATAATTAATGTTGTTGAAAGTGACAGAAGTGAGCCCTTTCAAGGTGGGAGGCCTGTTCGCTGCTGTCCTTCATTTTCGTCACTAGAGAAGAAAACATTTTCGTCTCTAGAGACGAAAATAAAATTGATATGCATGTGAAATATAAAACTTTCTGAGGCGTTATAGAGTTCAGATTTGGTTACTTTCGTGTGTGGTCGTAGGAAAACGATTTTATTTGAGATAGGCATCTTATGTTTGAGATATGCAATATAAAAGGTAATGTTTCAACTTAAAAAAAGCATGGCTTTTTTGGTTACCGATGCAAAAAAAACTTGCTTTTGTGATCACGGGTGCAAAAAAAGATTTCTGCCCGTTTTTTACCCAGAATTAAAGAGAAATAGGGGAAAATAGTAATATTAAAAAAATCTAATTATTCTTGTCTAAAAATTAAGCGATTTCCGGCAGTTTTTACCAAGTATTTACGAAAAAATTATTTAAAAACATCGTCAAAATATCAAACTCTCAAAGATTAAAATATAGCAACAATGAACGTCACCGAGTAAAAAGGCACATCGCCGTCTTGATTTATAGTGTAAAGATGGTGTGTTGCGAGAAGTGCTCTTCATTCGAGATTTTAAAAGTATTTTCCATTTTTTTTTTGATTTTTTATAAAGGTATTAAAAAAGAATAGTGTTAACAACTCGCGGCTAAACTGTGCTTTTTTTACTCGCGTTTTTAAATACCTCGCTGCGCTCGTTATTTAAACCAACGCTTGTAAAAAAAGCACTATTTTAGCCACTACTTGTGAAAACTACTACTTAACAAAACTAATTCGACTTTTGCCATTATCAGATAAGTTAAACGCCTACTCGCCTTGTTACTCGCACGCGTACTCATATGGACACTCTTATTTAAATTTTGACATACTGAGTTAAGTTTAGCAAAACTATTTCAATTGTTTCCATTATCAGATAAGTTAAACGCCTACTCGCCATGTTACTCGCACGCGTACTCGTATGGATACTCTTGTTTAAGTGTTGACATGCTAGGTTAAGTTTAGCAAAACTAATTGGATTTTTTCTATTATCAGATAAGCTAAACGTCTATTCGCCTTGTTACTCGCACGCGTACTTGTATGGACACTCTTGTTTAAGCCTTGACATGCTGGGTTAAGTTTCACAAAACTAATTCGATTTTTGCCATTATCAGATAAGTTAAACGCCTACTCGCCTAGTTACTCGCACGCGTACTCGTATGTACACTATTGTTTAAATTTTGACATACTGAGTTATGTTTAGCAAAACTATTTCAATTTTTCCCATTATCAGATAAGTTAAACGCCTACTCGCTATGTTACTCGCACGCGTACTCGTATGGACACTCTTGTTTAAGTTTTGACATGCTGGGTTAAGTTTAGCAAAACTTATTCGATTTTTGCCATTATCGGATAAGTTAAACGCGTACTCGCCTTGTTACTCGCACGCGTAATCGTATGGACATTCTTGTTTAAGTCTTGACATGCTAGGTTAATTTTAGCAAAACTAATTCGATTTTTACCATTATCAAATAGGTTAAACGCCTACTAGCCTTGTTACTCGCACGCTTACTCGTATCGACACTCTTGTTTAAGTATTCACATGCTGGGTTAAGTTTACCGAAACTAATTAAATTTTTCCCATTATACTCATTACACTCTTGTTTAAGTCTTGAGATGCTAGGTTAAGTTTAGCAAAACTAATTGGATTTTTACCATTATCAGATAAGTTAAACTCCCACTCGCCTTGTTACTCGCATGCTTACTCGTATGAACACTCCTGTTTAAGTCCTGACATGCTGAGTGAAATTTAGCAAAACCAACTGGATTTTCCCATTATCAGTTAAGTTAAACGCCTACTCGCCTTGTTACTCGCACGTTTACTTCACGCACGCGTACTCGTATGGACACTCTTGTTTCTTTTGGGTTAAGTTTAGCAAAGTTAATTTGATTTTATCCATTATCAGATAAGTTAAACGCCTACTCGCCTTGTTACTAGCACGCGTACTCGTATGGACACTCACTCCATTTTTTTGTTATCCACTGTGAACTTACATAATTATTTTTTTTTACTTTACGATTGAGACAGTTCCAGTAGGAGCCGTATCTTGACATTTTTAAAATTTTAAGACAATTTTTTAATGCGATTGCCGAACCTATATAAACTCGAGCTCAAAGCGAAGGAAAACAGCATTGCAAGGAACTACCAAGCCATCCGGTGAATCACGTCCCAGGAGAACGCGAGCGCCATCTCAGCGCCAGGACCAAAAAGCGTCCACGATATTTTACTTAGATTTCGCCCATCTCTTTATTTTTCCTTTAATCAATAGCTCTGTAGAGAACATTTTGAATTTGACAGTGTTTGCCGCCAAGAAGTAGGATCTCTTCCAAATTTTTTGCGTTTTTTTGTTGAAGATGCTGGAAATCTAACCTCACTTTGTTTAATATTTTTCGTTTGCCAGTTTTGTTTATAAAATGGAGAAAGAGATGGCATTGTTAATGTGGGGAAGGCGAAATAAAATCAAAAAAACCATTTTAATTATAATTTTTTTTTTATGAAAAGCTCGATAATCATGAGCTAATACATCCGATAAAGATTCTTTGTAGTGTTGGACCAAGTCTTGCAAAGTAATTTCATTTGTCACCTTGGTCGTAATTTTTACTTTTAGGGGCTTTCTGTTTTTTATTTTTATTAAGGAAGTTGTCAACAGTAAGGTTTCTACGATCCTTACAATCAGTACATTGTCTCAACATGCACAACTCTTTAGTGCTGTCACAACATAGATTTTTACTTAGTTCCTCAAGTTTACTGCATTGCATTAGTTGCAAATTTTGCATTTTTTTTTAGTAAAAAAACAGTTTGCATGCTTGATACAGACATGTTAGCACAAGCGTTCGCAGTAAAAATTATGATAGGTAACCCTCGCCATTTTTTGATAAGATGTGCATTTTGTCTTCCTGAATACGATATGGACAATCCTGTACCTCAACCAATCCAAAGGTGGGCAATTTTAGAGGGGGTAGGGTAACCCCCACCATTTTCGCATATATGATGTAGTAGTACCATCAGACCAAAAATCACCTGGTGTGCCGGACCGCATTCATGGATAAGGGTTCGGCACACCACTCTAAAAGTGTGAAAATGGTAGGGGTTACCCTACCCCCTCTAAAATTGCCCACCTTTGGATTGGCGTGTCGAGCCCTTATCCACAATTTTGAGGTACAGGATTGTCCATTTCGTATTCAAGACGAGAAAATGCACATCTTATCAAAAAATGACGAGGGTTACCTATCTATCTAAAAATGCCCACACGCTTTTAAATGCACTAGCTTGCCCTTTGTCTCCATGAAAGACTCCATTTTTTTAAATCTGAGGAAATAGTTCACAGCCCACTAAAATATCTATTGGACTTGATGTATGGAAAGTTTTATCGGAAAGTTTGATATTGCGAACGTGATATTGTATCAAAGTTGAGGTAAAACCAAAGCCTCGAAGTGAAAAGGAGGTTTTTCTGGGTCTTGTGGCTTAATGGCATTGTGTTTTGCCATTGGTAGTGGAGGATGCCATCTGAGGCCCAGAATGGAAATTGAAAATTGTGATCTAGGTAGACCTAATCTCTTCAGGCATTTTTCGGATATAAAATTTGCTTCGGAAGCGGAATCTAGTAAAATTTGAACAGGTTGGAACTTGCCTCTGGAATCTAAGATATCAGTTATAACTGTGGAAAGTAGAAATGTTGATTGGTTTGGAATCGTTGTAGCATGACACTGCGTATTAGGAGATCCAACTGCTTGATTGGAAGGGGCTTGATTGTTTTCTTGGGTACTCGGGTTGGTACTAGTACGATCACTCGTAGAGGGATTTTGTCGTGGATTGAGACAAAGTACAATGTGATACCTCAGATTACATCCTCGACAATTATAGGAAGAAGGAGCGTTGTTTGTTTGGTGAGCAAAATGTAAATAATTTTTTCTTTTGAAATTCCAGGCATTTAGAAATAACAGGGTTCGATGAGCACAAATGACATTTTACGTTTTGATTTTAACTTCTAGTTTAGAAAGCATTTGATTGAAAGTAAGAAAATCCCACTCTTTTGTAGGAAAACCTAGCGCTGATAAAATAGATAACTTCTCAAAAAAGGTGTCCAACATTAAACGCAACTCTTTTCCAGAGCGAAATCTTTTGACGAAGGCGTCATAGGCGATATGATAGTTATTTTCCGCTAGCGGAATTGTTTTCACCAGAGTGCTTCATTAAACACAGAGCCACGTAGCTGCTGGAATTTCTCAATGTCACTCATGTCAGCATTGTCATGCACCATGACTTTGTATAGGTCATACCAATGCTGGCAGTTTTTATAGTTACCGTCAAAAGTTGGCAGTTTTGGTTGAGGAAAAGATCTAGCTCTTATCGTGGGAGTTTGAGGGTTGGGTGTGCGTGAAAAAGTTGGTTTGATTAGCCCTGAAAAGATCATAGTAAACACCTTTACATCCATAGTACTTTTGGTCAAAGTCCTTACGGATTACATCCTGTTGTGAAAAATCTAGACTGAACTCCTCAAGAGCGCCAATGATTTGATTGTGAGTAGAGTAAAAGTGTCTATGACAGTCTTCAATGTCTTTATATCTAGATTTAAATACGAAATGAAAGGCAGTATCTGTCTTTGCCTATTAAGCTATATCATAAGCTTCAGTCATTTGATTTAAGTAAAGACTACATTTAACTTGAAGCTTTTTGATGAGTTTGGCATTTTGAAATATGTAAATAGAAAATTTATTTTATTTTTGGGAGAAAAAGATTCTGCCTTCTAAGTGGCTAGATACTGGAGAAAATTATTTTAAAAAATAATTCAAAATTCGGGATATTTTATTTAAAATTAAATATATATAAAAAAGGTTTTAGGCACGGTGAGGTTGATCCTACGATTTTGTTGTCCTAAGGAAAACGCTGTATCTCTTCAACAAAGGCTCGATATTTAATAATTCTGTGATTTGAATTTAAAGTCGCAGTAGATGAAACGAAATGCACGGGCATGCAATGAGACTCTTTTGTTTTTAGATTCTTTTCGGTTGATGTAACTGATTTGGAGGTTTTTTTTAACTTCTTTCTTTTGTTTTTAATTGCCTTAGGAGCATAATCCTATTGGAAATATTAACATGCCAGGACGAATCCGTATCAGGTAACTTGGATAAGTACCAGTGCGGAACGATGCCCATTTGTGAGTGATTCAAAGTTGGAACTAAAAGTGTATGATGGTGTTTAATGATGTATGGGGAGGCTGACTAGTGACCTTTTCGCTTTGGTTCTTTGTATGTTCCTTGTGGGATGCTCATCCAGGTTTGAATTTTCGTTATTTCCACCCAAGATCTTTTGATCTTTTGTTTTCATGCAATGTTTGTTTAATGAATAGGTCGCTCAACAATGGTTACTGAATGCGTTGTCGCTATTGCGCGGTTTAAGAATGACGGCTATACGGGAAGAGCGGTCAACACTTATAGGCGCACACCGATGGTCAAGCGATGCCACAACAAAAGAGAAGTTAAAAAACCTCCAAATCAGTTAATTCAACCGAAAAGAATCTAAGAACAAAAGATCTTGGGTGGAAAAAACGAAAATTCAAACTTGGATGAGTATCCCACAAGGCACATACAAAGGACCGAAGCGAAAAGAGAAATGATTAAACGATGTTTCGCCCTGGGCAACCAGTGTTCGCTTATCAGTGGTTTCACTGGCCACCCTCCCCAAACATCATTAAACACCATCATACACTTTGATTTCCAACTTTGAATCACTCACAAATAGGCATCGTTCCGCGCTGGTACTTATCTAAGTCACGTGATACGGATTCGTCCTGGCGTATTAATATTTCCAGTAGGGTTATGCTCCTAAGGCAATTAAAACAAAAGAGAAGTTAAAAAACCTCCAAATCAGTTACTTAAACCGAAAAGAATCTAAAAACAAAATATCAAAAGATCTTTGGTGGAAAAACGAAAATTCAAACTTGGACGAGTATCTCACAAGTAACACACAAAGGACCAAAGCGTCTCGTTAGTTTTAATTGCCTTAGGAGCATTAACCTATTGGAAATATTAACACGCCAGGACGAATCCGTATCAGGTGACTTAGATAAGTACCAATGCGGAACGATGCCTATTTGTGACTGATTCAAAGTTGGAAATCAAAGTGTATGGTGGTGTTTAATGATGTTTGGGGAGGGTGATCAGTGAAATCACTGATGAGCCATCGTTGGTTGCCCAGGGCGAAACATCGTTTAATCATTTCTCTTTTCGCTTTGGTTCTTTGTGTGTTCCTTGTGGGATACTCATCCAAGTTGGAATTTTCGTTTTTTCCACCCAAGATCTTTTGTTTTTAAAGTTTTTTTGTTTTTTTTTTATTAGTTGTTCTTGTTTTTTTTATTATTCTTTGTTTTTAAAAACAAACAAAAAAACCAATTGGTTTTGAATACTGACAAGTCCAACTTTCTTCTTTTCAAAACAGCACATTCCCACCATGAATATCCTTCAAGTTGTAAACTCCTGTCAGATAGTGATACCTTCAGCGATGAGGCGAAGTTTTTGTGTGTTTATCTTGATACAAATTTAAGTTAACGAAAACAGATTTAACATGTTTCCAGTAAGTTAAACTCTTTGTTATAGCTTAAGGGTACTGATCTCGAAACGCTTAAAATTACATACCGTGCCAACTTTGCTTCAGTGCTGAGATTTGGAATTATTTTTTGGAGTGATTGTTCAGAAATTGAAAAAATATTTTTAATTCAAAAAAAGAGAAGTGAGATTGCTGTTAAATTTAAAATGGAACGAAACATGTAGAGGGATTGTATATATTCGAATGTGTATTGTGTAAAAATAAATTTGCATTTACCTAAATGTAAATACCCATCTAGAAATGTTGGTTATCATACAACCTTTCATAGATTAACAATAACCGAAAAATGCCCCGAATATTCCTGCATACAAATGTTTAATAATCTATCGTTGGATATTAAAAAAATTACCAATTTCCATAAATTTAAAAGTAAACTTTATTATTTTTATTTCAACTTGAACGATACAATACCAATGAATTATTTTCTTACAAGTGTTTTTAGTGTATGTTTTTTAAGTACTTAGGTATTTATTGTAAAATGGTTTGACTAAATGTAATATATTTGTAATATAGGATGTAAAACTATAAGAAACAAAATGAGGAATTCTTAAATTAGTTTTTTATTTTAGTTTTGTTTTAATCTTTCTTAATTTACTATGTTTGGATCCTATTCAACAATTGATTAAATAAGGAAAATAAATATTTGATTTATTTTTTCTGTTATGTAGATAATCTTTGATAAAATTATTTTATTTTTTAAAGAAAAAAGCTGGGTTTGGCTTAACTGCCCGGTTTTGTAGGGGATCATCAAAAAAGCCCCGTAAAAAATAATTTTTATTGAAAAAATCTTATTTTCTTCATATTTTTGGAAAATATTTCCATATTTTTCCATATTTTTGAAAAAAATCATATTTTCATCCTCATCTGTTGGAGTCTCTGGAGATATGTATTGAAGAATGGTGACGTTTGGATACCATATAAGAGGATCAAGGTGATGTTACCTAATATTTTGGGTGGAAATGGAAATCGTCACTCTATGCTTTCAAAAGGAATTAGTCTGTGTTCAAGCAGTTACTGATGGGGAGTGTTGGGATAAATACAGATATACACTTCTGCTATAACTAATTTCGAAAGAGGCCCGCTTTTATAGTGAAGGCGATGACAGAAAAGCTGACAGTAATCGATGCGTAACGTACGCATCAATTACTGTTGTGGCAGCAATGTTACCTTCATCACTCCGAACGCAACGACTGAAGTCAGATGTCTTACGAGCCTCGTTCGTAACATGACATAAACAAGTCAAAAATATGTTGGTTTTTGTTTTGAACGCGTTAGGAATACGTATACTAACTACTACTACTACGTATAAAATAAAATAATTTTTCTATGTATCAATTTTTTGTGACCTATGTGGGTAAGGAAAGATAAAAATATATTTTTAAATTTTTAAATCCTTTGTATAAATACTATCAAGACATCCAAATAGTAAGCAGTAAAAAAATAAACACGCTTTCAAAAACGGCGTATTTTTTTACGGTCAGCATTCAAGCAGTCTCTACGGACAATTCTCTTTGCTTTATCACTTAGAGGATGTGCCTTGCCGTACAACGAGGTAGTACGGCTTCAGTGCTCGGTGGTCGGTACTATCGGGGAGCAATTCGGATTGAACGAAGTTTTTAGCATGTAATATATTTTTTTTTAGTTTTAAATTTTATTTAGTAAGGCTTTCTAAGTTAAGTAGCTCCACTGTGAAAAAAATATGGAGGATTTTTTTTACAGTGGAGCTTAGCAATTTTATATTTATGGGAATAGATCTAAAAAACATGGGGGTAATAAACAGTCAAAAGAATTTCTTTGCACCGGTTGGGTCATGAGCCGAATATGTTTAGGCTTTGCACTTTGAATTGTTTAGCGCCATTTAAATGTCAGCCGGCATGTTAAAATTGGTCCGGAGAATTTGGAATAAACCGTACACATTAGTTTTTCTTAAAATTTGTCAAGGACTACTACGGTTTTCTATTCTGTATTTTTTTTTCAAGGTGGCAACTTGAAAGCAACCCACGGTCAACCACCCATCACTGACATAAGCGTGTTCTTTCCATCTTTGGGAGAAGAACTGCCAGAAGGATGGGAACTCATCAAAAAGACACCGAGTGGCCTTATTGCAGACTTGAATCATGGCAGTTTACGGACTATGGAATGTTTTCTTTGCGTCAAGAGGGGAAGGGATAAACCTCCGTTGGTTGATATAGGTAAACTAGACCGTGCGCTAAACAAAGCCCATCGGATAAATAAGCGTACTGTTAGATGACCATTGAAGTTATTTTTGATATCTTTTTTGTTTACACAATGTTTACACAAATTAAGGCCACCGGGGAGAGAGGAAGGGAACCCCATTTTTTGGGTTCAATTTTCAAAAAATATAGCATTTAAGTCAACTGTTTTAGATAATCGTATTGTATTCTTTTATACTAAGTTGAGGTTGAAATCTGTTCGTCAAGAGGGGAAGGCAAAAACCTCCGTTGGTTGATAAAGGTAATCTAAACCGGGCGCTGAACAGAACCCATTGGGTAAGTTAGCGTACTGGTAGATGACCATTGAAGTTATTTTTGATATCATTTTTGTTTACACAAATTTAGGCCACCGGGGAGAGAGGAAGAGGACCCTATTTTTTAGGTGCTATTTTCAAAAAATATAGCATTAAAGTCAACTGTTTAAGATAATTGTGTAAGTTATCCTTTTAAACAACTCAAAGTCACTGTGTTCAAATATATTTTATTCAGTTCACTGAGCGCGATTTCTCAATAATGCACAAATTGAAAAGTAAAAGAAAAAAAATGCCATATTTACCCCCCAATAGAAATCACGACAAATATTGAAAAGTATTGCTTAAACTTACCGCTTTTCTCGAGAAATGCAACTTCCAGATCAACAGAATATCACCATAGGACTTTTCAGGAGGTTCTTCTTCAACCACAGTCAAAATGGAAGAGTGCGCACATTCGTGTCAAAAATATACGGGTCATGGGTTTGAGCATAGTTAAGAAATTGGTTGGTTTGGAATGGAACAGAAAATAAAAATGTCTCTATTAAAAGCGTTTTCAAATATTTTCGCCCACTTAGAATATTATTAACAAAGTAATATTGTACGCACATAACTTATTATACAAACAAAAAAGTTACAAAAAAAATTCTATTAACATTGTTGCAACGTAAATAAACTATAAAAAAAGCAAAAATAATTCTAAAAGATTATACATACACACTCACGGTAAAATCTGTGACAATTATTGTAGCGGTAAGGGACATAATTTCATTAGAGGTCTATCAAATGTACCCTTACTAGTTTTTATTTGAGCCACTCTTAGAATATTGTCTGGACTAGAGTACATCTTTGTGATTCTAGCCAGAGACCAGTTCTTTTTCTTACGCAAAACAAGTAAAGCTCAAGGACTATATTATTTATATTATTAGGGGGTTTGTATGGAGTGTTTCACTTTTCCCTTTGTTGAAGTTGGTGTAATCATCGATTTAACCTGCCAGTCTTTATACCAATTAAATACTTATCTGGAGGCGCAGTCAATGGCTCTACCATCAGAAAATGTCCTTGTGTCATTGGGGTCAGGCACAATGGACGAGAATTCAAGATACATTCAATCTGGACTAGCACCGTGTAAAGTTCCTCAGAAGTGAGGACTTAAATTCTAACAATTCGCAATAGATGCGATTTAGTTGACTTAACCCTTGCCTCATGAAGGTCTGCAAAATGTGGGGTTGCAGGGGGGGGGGGTTATATCCATTTAATCGCCAAGGTTTTGCCGCGTTTTTACAATAAAAATCCATTAGATTCCTTGCTCCAATAAAATTGGATTCCTGGTCACTGTACAGGGATGCGCACTTGCCTCGGTGGGCTATGAAGTGCTGCAGGGCTGCGAGAAAAGTCTAACGTCAGGTCAGAAACTAATTCTAAGTGCACCGTTTTTGTCGGTAAACTAACAAAGATACAGCCATAGGCTTTATGAGTACGGATACCACGGCCTTTTACCAGAGTAATATTAACTGTGATATACGCGCTTTTGGTACGGGATTAATCCTAAAGCATTTACAGCTACTTCAACAGAACGCTATGGATGGCTCATTTTACCGATATAATCCAAAATCTCTGCATTAGAAGATATTGGAAGAATCTAAGACCTCGATGTCCATTTTCATTATGCACTTGTTCAATAATCAAAACCGGTTTTAGGGGAGCAACATAGGATGCTTGGCATCGTGAGACAAATCCGACGGAGCCTTCTATTCACTTTAAGGATACCTAGTTCATCAACAACTTTAGAACAAGGTTCCTTAGTCAAAATCTTATGAACTTCATCACCAAAGCAAAGATACTGTACAAATTTGACAAGAAGGAACAAAGCTCTGTGTTGCTCTTATTGATATAAACCTAACAATTGAAATGTTTCTTTAAAAATTTAACCTGCCCCTGCAACCCAACATTTTGCAGATCTTCATGAGGCAGGGGTTAAGTCAACTAAATCGCATCTATTGCGAATTTTTAGAATTTAAGTCCTCACTTCTGAGGAACTTTACACGGTGCTAGTCCAGATTGAATCTATCTTGAATTCTCGTACATTGTGCCTGTCCCCAATGATATATCTTGTTTGACACAAGGACGTTTTCTGACGCTAGAGCCACTGACTCTAATTAAATTACGTCCCTTACCGCTTCAATAATTGTCACAAATTTTACCGTGAGTGTGTATGTGTAACTTTTCAGAATTATTTTTGTTTTTTTATAGCTTATTTACGTTGCAACAATCGTGCTGCGCTAATTTTAATAGAATTTTTTTTTGAACTTTCTTTTGTTTGGGTAATAAGTTATGTGGGTAAAACATTACTTTGTTAATAATATTTTAAGTGGGCGAAAATGTTTGAAAACGCTTTTAATAGAGGCCTTTTTATTTTCTGTTTCATTCCAAACCCATCAATTTCTTAACTATGCTCAAACCCATGACCCGTACATTTTTGACACGAATGTGCGCTCTCTTCCATTTTGCCTGTGTTTGAAGAAGAAGCTCCTGAGAAGTTCTATGGTGATATTCTGTTGATCTGGAAGTTGCATTTCTCGCGGTAAGTTTGAGCAATACTTTTCAATATTTGGCATTATTTCTATTGGGGGGTAACTATTGCATTTTTTTCTTTTGCCTTTCAATTTGTGTAGTATTAAAAAATCGCGCTCAGTGAACTGAATAAAATATATTTGAACACAGTGACTTTGACTTGTTTAAAAGGATAACTTACACAATTATCTTAAACAGTTGACTTTAATGCTATATTTTTTGAAAATTGCACCTAAAAAATAGCGTTCTCTTCATCTCTCCCTGGTGGCCTAAATTTGTGTAAACAAAAATTATATCAAAAATAACTTCAATGGTCTTCTAATAGTACGCTAACTTATCCATTCGGTTCTGTTTAGCGCCCGATTTAGATTACCTTTATGAACCAACGGAGGTTTATCCCTTCCCTTCTTGACGAACAGATTTAAACCTAGTGACCTCAACTTAGTAGACGCGATTTGTGTCAGGCCTAATCAGGGTTCAAAGTGGTCAGGGAAAACTTGGAAAAGTCAAGGAATTTGTATGCTATCAGGGAAAAGTCATATATTTAGTATGTTTGAATTCTCTCTCGCATGTCAATACCTCGTGACGAATCGAACGTGCGCAGATAAACCGAAACAGAGAGTCACTACGTTTGTCTGAGTTATATTCGTATTTTTGTCCACACCAATGAGGATGTAAAAAACGCAGTGGCGCACCGAAGGGAGGGTTTTGGGATTAAAACCCTCTCTATCATTTGGGGTTAACCCCCCCCCCTCCCCGAGAAACCTGGTTCTAATTCGCACAATCAAATAACAGCAGAAATAAAAACTTAAATCTTTAAAAAATCCTAAATTGCAAAGTTTTTCGGCTGCGGCGCTATAAAACCTTTCATTCTTATGATTTCGTGTTAAAATGGTCATTTTCGCAAAAATTTTCGCCTGCGGCGCATTTTTGCATTTTTACAAGCAAATTAAGGGTAAATAAACAACGCAAATTCCCAAAACCTATCAATATTTACTATTTTAGTTTAATTTTAGGTAAAAAACTGTATCTAAGTGTTATTTTCTACAAAAAATTTGGCTGCGGCGCGTTTAAATATGATTTTGACATCAAATTTTGAGTAAATAAATAATTTTAAATTTGGTTCATAGCCCCGCTCTACATTTGAGCCCAGGTCCGCGCACCTGTTTCCTTGTATCAATCATGGTCATATTTTTACTTCAAATTAAGTTTTTCTGACCCCCCCCCCCCCCGAAGTAAATTCCTGGGTGCGCCACTGAAAAAACGTGCTAGTATTTGTTGTTTAAGTGTGCCCTTATTTCACCGGCTCTTACCCACATTTTCACCGACTTATTTTTATGTGTCCGTTAACTAAAACGTCCATTAACAAATGAGAGGGAACGCACTTGTTGTTAAAGAGTGCAAATGGGGGTTAGAAACTCTTTTTGCTTGTTATAATTAAAGCGTGTAAAATTTTTCCTGTTTTTCTGCCGAAATCTATTTTTTGTTCTGTAATTTGTGTTTTTTTTTTGTCTGCTATTGGAAGAATTTAAAAAATGTCAAATAGAAAAACTAGTTTTAGTATGGATTGGATTGATCCTAATGCGAAAGCTCCACATGATTGGGAAAAGTGACTTAAGCCAGTAGAAAAAAATCGAAATCAGTTTTTTTTGTGTCTTGTGTGATAAAAATAAGCCATTGGAACTATCCAACTTGGACCGCCGGGCAGTAAAATCACACTTTGAAGGATCCAAACATAAAAATAAACTTGAACTTTTTCAAAAAATCCAAAAACTAAAAGGGCTTGTTAAAAATATGACAAAAAATAAGCAGCAAAACCATGAAGAGAGTTTGATGACTGTAACGGGTTTATTTGCGGAAACATCTTTATTTTGGAATTTACCTTGCATAAATCTCTGGTGTGTGATGTTCTAACTGTATTGTGACATTACTGAAGGCACTCTTAACTTCTCTTACTTAATTTGTGTCATGATTGATTATAAAATATTTTTGCTACTATAAGTAATTCATTAAAAACTAGCTTTATCACAGTTTCCCGAGGTAAGGAAAATTTGATCTCTTAAAACTTTAACGTTTGAGTTCAGAAAAATAAGTTAATAAATAAAGAACCTCTAGCCTTAAGAAAATCTCTTTTTTATCAAGGAAAAACTCAGGAAACACTTATGCTTTTCATTAAATTTTCCTATTTCTTTGTAAACAAATAACCTCAAATGTCATAAGTGTCACTAAAATCTAGGGATTTTTGAAATATTTTTGGTTATAAAACCATGTGGAAATTTCTTTCTTTTTTGTGGCTGTCACAGAGGAAGAATTGTAGCTGTAAAATAGCTGATCTTTAGATGCACATTTATGCAAAATTATCAGAGCTAGAGCTTGTTAGATGCTTTATAAGCTAGCTTTTGACCGTAAAGGTCGATTTGAACAATTTTGCTAATAAATATTTTGTGCCGTCACTTGGTTAAATGCCAAACAAATTTCTGCAAGGCCTCACACCATCAAGTAAGTTTTTTCTTATTATTTTATTTATAAAATCTTACAAATAAACTAACAAGAGATATTAAGCCTAAATTAATGCCTAAAAATACCTGATTTTAACGCTGGTTCTCCTTTATTTAGAGGCCTGTTTTCACTGCTTTTATTCATTGGCTTTTTACCCGTCATAAGCTGTAATTCAGGAAGTCAAGCAGCCCTAAGTTTACTGCCAGACCTACGGGTACCTTTGTAACCAGCCTTCTTGCACTAGATAGTCGATAAGTATAAACTAACCAAGAAAATTCAGAAATAATTATAAGGTAGCGGTACTCGAGATAACTCGCATACTGTTTTTCTATGCAAACCAACACCCTGCCTTTCATTAGATGCACTCCTAAAGTTCAGTTGAATTGCTGGGAAAGTCTAGGGACACTGTTAGTGGCGTTTTAAATATAACTTGTGAGTTAACCCCCAAATTTGTTCGGCTGTGGTATAACTTTCCAAGAGTGAAATCACTTTAAGATCAAGCACCTTACGTTATCGGTACTCTAACTAGCGGCTTTCTTTCGATATATATGCTTTTTTGAATAATAAAACGTGATCAAGAGGGTTTATAAACTTCACTTAGAAAACACTCTGTAAACCAGGTTAACCAAGGTATTTTTCATGGGCACTTTTGTGTTGCCCAAAGGGAACTAAAGTTTGTTATCATTTTCAACACATGTACCTCACCGAAATTATGATTTTTGTTGAATAAAACGTGAGTATTTATTAAAATTAATGGCATTTTTTCATGCTTTGGATTTTTGACGTACGACTGCCTGCTTGAATGAGCCAAGTTTTAACGCTGACTCGGGCAAGTTACCGGCCCCTTTCGCTCGTCTCTTTGGGTAGTAGGGAAAAAGAGAGGGATGTTGGTGAAGGGCAATCAGTGCTGAATGGTTCTGGAACTCGTTCAGCAGAGCATCTTTTATTATCTTGTGAAAAATAAGGATAATAACATTGGCGCCCAACTGAAAATAGATTTGCTGTAGTTACGGTGTTGTTTGAAGGGTAATTTCACACATGTGTGCTTAAGGGCTGTTTTTACGAAGCTGTCCTTGAACTACATTGGAAGTTATAGGTACGGTAGGTATAAATATATTGTCTTGGTGGTGACAAAGATAAATATTGGCGGGTTAACTGAAACCTATGCGTGTGTAATATACAGGGTGTTTAAAAAGGACCGGAATTGTTAGTTTTTTTGGTTCTCGGACTTTTCTTGCTTGAGTATTGGTAGTTATTATACTCTTTGGGGGTGTTGTTTGGAAAAAAAATAAATTATTATTTTTTTTTGTGAAGAGGAGGATTTTTGAAGTTTTTGTGAGTTGTTTACTGCTTTATTGCCAACATGAATGTAGATAAACTTAGGTCAGACGAACTTGTATTCGAACTTTATGTTAGGAGTCTTTCTTATTATTATTATTATGGGAGAAAGTTAGGGATACCCTAAGGGAAGAAAAACAGGGAATTATCGATATTCCGAGTAAAATTAGATGAACTGGAGTCTAGGCTAATAAACTTTGATTTTAAAAATGTCAAAAATGAGTAGGAAAAAATTAACAGCAGACTAATTCACATCTATGGAAGGTTGTCCAGATTATTTGACTGTACAGAAGGACAAGAACGGGACAAATTTGAACTTTCTAGTAAATGCGACAAATTAAGGGAAATATTGGATAGGGTTTTGTGTGGTTCTTTGGATCCTAGAGTAGCTTTGGTACCCAGTTATCAAAGACCTCCAGTAAGACATGAGACACAAAATACCAGTATTCTGGATAATGCAGTTCCGGCCAATCAACAGTCTCAGATTTTGACACCTAGCCAGGTTCCTCAATTGATTATAAGTCCGCAGTTGGAGACAGTTCTGTCGGCTAGCCGTAATCTAAATAGCATGGGGAATACTGCAGCACCGTTAAGGCCCTTCTGCACAGTTGCGGTAAGTAGTCAATCGTGTTCACAGAGTTTGACGGTTACTACTACGACTGCGCGTAGTCAGACCATGACCCCTGCGGCCACGACAAGACCTTTCATTACCATAAGTGCGATCATTACTCAGTTTGATCTGCTGATGCGCCAGTTCCCGGCAAACCCAAGTACTTCAAGCACGTCTCATTCACCCGAAGCACAAAGGAGAAGTAGTTTTTCGGTAGGACATTTAGTAAACCAAAGGATTCAACAATTCGAAAATAGGATAAATAGTGAACCTACTCGGTCAAGACCAAGATATAGTGAATCGTCAGAATCAGATTCAGATGCTGTCCTTACAGAAGATATACCTCTACCTGCAAGACAAGATTTACATAGTCCACCAAGGAGAGATATATTTGCGGATGCTTCAACAAGGTGTAGATCAATAACTCCCCAAGATAGTGCGAATTCGTATGGTCATCATTCGATTCGTTTTCATGAAGAATCTAGGTTGAGGAGGCCTAGTGATGTTGACCTTCGACAACTTAATTTTTTTTCAGGGCCCGCAAACACCGAAAATTTTACTGGACATCCTCCGGTGGTACAAGCACATTTGTTCAAGACGCACCTATGTATGTTGGTAGAGACATGGCCAGTCGTTCTCAACCCCAGGCGCTACAACCCATTCCTTCCACTTCAGGCATTTCCACCAATTTGAACGACCAAATAGTAACTTTAACTTTAGCAGACTTGGCTACTCTTTTAAGGAATAACAACATGTCTTCTCAACCGCCACCTAGCCAAAACTTCAATCAAAACTTCTCAGGTAATCCTTTTGATACTTACCAGCAGGAAAATAGAAGCTGGGACATAAGTCGCATTAAATTAACCTATGATGGCAAGTCGAGCGTAACCAATTTCTTACAGAGGGCAGAGGAGATTTGGCAATCTCGGAATATGCCGAAGTCGGTTTTGCTAAGCGCGGCCCCCGAAATCTTAACTGGTGAAGCTTTGTATGTACTTTTGGCGTAGAAATTATTTTAAAACTTGGGATGATTTAGCTCAAGGGTTAAAGAATAGGTTTTTTTTCCTTACGATTTTGAATCTGAAGGTCCAAAAGAGAAGGTAGCTACGTTTCTTCATGCTATGGAGAATTTACTTCACATGCTAGCAAAGAAGCCTGAGCCAGAAGAAAGACTGATCATAATACGACGTATTTTATTGCCATATATACAAACGCAACTAGCGTTGGAACCTGTCTTTGCCGTAGATCATCTGGTACATTTGGCCCGGAAAGTTGAAGAAACGCTAGTGCGATCTCAAAACTATCAACCCCCACCGATCAACTATCGTTCATCACTGGAACCAGGATTAGCCTATCACAGACCATTAACCGTTGCTTCTATTGATGTACCACCGTTAATAGCCTCTTATGGTTCGACTAATCAAGCTCATTTAGTTGCCGCGGTAGGAGTCTCCACACTAAACCTTTATGTTGGAATTGCAAATCTTCCGAACATAAATTTAGAGCTTGTGATAAGCCTAAAGGAAGATTTTGTTTTAAGTGTGGCCTTGAGGGTAGGACTTCCAATGATTGCCCTAAATGCCTACAAAAAAACGTCCAGAGGGAAACGCAATGAGCCCCTACCCCTTCCTCACTGGCTTAAATTTCTTTCGACACCAAACTGGATTTCAGACCTGTCCTGGATTTTGTACTTGCGCATGCGCATAATGATCAAAGACCCTATCTTCAGGTCCAGATATATGGACAAGAGTTTTTGGCCTTGTTGGATTCCGGAGCAAGTAGTGTTTTCCTGGGTGGACCAGGATGGGAAATTTTAAAGCCTTACTGTGCCTTAAGCAAAAACGACCCAACAAGTTGTACATTGGCTAATGGACGGTCTGAAGCTTGCTTGGGTACTGTACCGTTGCCAATTCAATTGCGGAATAGTACTAAAGTTTTTTCGGTTTTGGTTATACCTTCCTTACCTCACACACTAATTCTTGGTACTGATTTTTGGATTAAAATGCAGATTGTTCCAGTTTTGTTTGCTGGGGAGTGGAACTTTCGCAAAGAAGAGTCTTTAGCGCCCACCTGTAACGCTATACAAGCCTACGATATGCTTACGGCAGATCAGAGAAAGAAATTAGATAATTTGATTCAAGACACTTTTTCGAAAATGGGAAAAACGCTTGGATGTACTACCCTGGTACAACACGAAATACGATTAAAACCGAATGTTTCTCCTGTTAAACAGAGATACTATCCGGTCTCTCCTGCGGTCCAAAAATACGTAAATGCGGAACTGGACGAAATGCTGAAAAACGACATCGTGGAGCCGTCAAGATCTTCATGGGCATCGCTTATTGTACTCATTAAAAAGCAAACAAGTCAGCACCAAATTATCATTTTTTTGTTGATTTTAGGGTTTTGAACCAGCATAGTGAGCCAGACGCTTATCGAATCCCATTTATAGAGTCGACTCTAACAAAGCTTAGAAATGCCCATTATTTGACAAGCTTGGACATCAAATCCGCCTATTGGCAGATATCAGTTGCGGAAAATTCCAGACCTTTAACTGCATTCACTGTACCTAACCGCGGCCTTTTTCAATTTAAAAGGTTGCCTTTTGGCTTCCATTCAGCTCCGGCTACGTGGCAACGCATTATTGATCAACTTCTTAATGACCTTGAGCCCTTCGTTTTTGTCTATTTAGATGACATCATAATTGTCACTAGCAGTTTTGAGGAACATTATCGGGTTCTTGGGATCGTTATGGAACGATTGACTGAGGCAGGGTTGACACTTAGCCGTGAGAAGTGCCATTTTTTCAAACCGGAATTCAAATATCTCGGATACATCGTGAATGCTAAAGGACTTATGGTGGATCCCGCAAAGATCGAAGCGTTGGTACGCATTCCCACTCTTAAGTCTGTCAAAGATGTTCGTCGGATACTAGGTGTCGCGAGCTGGTACCGCAGGTTTGTCAAATATTTTTCATCTACCGTTGCTCTTTTGACTTCACTTCTTCGGAAAAAATCGTTCTTTTGTTTGGGATCAATATTGTGACCAAGCCTTTAACACACTCAAGTAATCTATAATATCAGCCCCAATATTGACCTGTCCGGATTTTGGAAAGCTGTTTTGTGTCCAGACCGATGCGTCTGATTTTGGCCTTGGAGCCGTTTTGACCCAAACGGATAGTGAAGGACGGGACAAAGTTGTTTGCTATCTTAGCAGATCCTTGACTAAGGCTGAACAGCGTTATAGTACCACGGAAAAAGAATGTATGGCAGTCATCTGGGCCATAAAAAAACTAAGACCGTACTTGGAAGCAGCAAAGTTTAGTGTTATCACTGACCATTTTGCTCTTAAATGGTTGTGGTCTATTAAAGACCCTGTCAATCGTATTGAAAGATGGGTTGTGCGTTTACAACAATACGATTTTGAGGTCATCCATCGAGAAGGAAGAGTCCATGTGACCCCTGATCTTTTGTCCAGATCAGTATATTTTGTCCAGATCAGTGCCCATTCTGGATGCGGTGGATATTCCCATTTCTAAGGACGATAAAAACTCCGACGAACCTGAGGTTATGGCTAAACCTTATCAAGGTACTGATCCCTGGTATCGAAAAATGCTTAAGGTTGTCGAAGAATCCCCGCAGCTATATCCATTATGGCGTATTCAGGAAGGACGTTTATTTAAGCATGTTGTTGTGCCATTTCCCGAACTAAGTGACCCCTCCGATGAGTGGAGATTAGTAGTCCCTCGTGAGGAACGTAGAAACATCATTCATGAAAACTATGATCCACCGACTTTTGGCCATTTGGGAATAACAAAAACGACTGCTAGAATTTCAGCCAAGTACTACTGGCCGAAACTTAAGTATAGCGTTGCTGAATATGTACGTCGTTGCTCTATGTGTTTGGAGACAAAACCAGACGGAAAAGGAAGATCTGGTCTAATGCTTAGTAAAACTCCCACTGCTTCCAGACCTTGGAAATTGATAAGCATAGATTTAGTTTCGTTACCTAGGTCTAGTTCCGACTACGAGTATGTGTTATCAGTATGTGACTGTTTTAGCAAATTTGTGCTGTTTTTTCCTTTAAGAAAATCGACCGCTGCTGGTGTTGTTAGGCATTCGGAAGATCAAGTCTTTATGGTATTCGGTGTTCCTAACCGAATAATTGCGGGCAACGGAATGCAATTTAAAAGTAAATTAATGCAAGCTTTGTTAGACGAGTACCAGATAAAAATTGATTATACGGCGAATTACCACCTGCAGGCCAATCCACTGGAAAGAGTTCACCGAGTATTACGATCGACTCTAACTTCCTACACGAGAGACAATCAGAAGACTTGGGAAAAGTATCTTCCGAAAGTAGCTGCTGCTATGCGTTCATCTGTACATGATTCTACAACTTTTACCCCAAATTTCTTTCTGGAACCAAAATTTCCACTCCCGCTACCAACAATAATCAAACTGTCGAAAACCGTGCATCATGTTTAACTAAACTATTTCCCGTCATTCAAAGGACATTATCCGAGGCCTACGAAATGACCAAAAAGGTCTACGATTTGCGAAAACGGAGTGAGAAGTTTGTCGTGGGGCAGAAAGTCTGCTTGCTTGTATTTTATAGTTTGGTAACAGTTTTTTCAAATAATAAACTTAACTAATAAGGGAAAAAATAATGTACAGACACTATGAGAGTAAATATTGAAAGAAATAATTTTAAAAATTACTTACTTACTCGCCATTTTGAACCCCACGTTTCTAACCTTTTGGTAGGGGTTACATCGATACAAATAGCTCACGAATGGCTGCGGGAAGCCGAACAATTTTTTGCAACAAATGATCCCCATCAACCCTGTCTTTGTAATAATTGTAAATAGTTCGTCTCCCAATCCGTCCGTGTTTCAAATGTCAGTCATAACCATAAAAATTTTAATTAAAATCGAAATTTTAATCATAGTTATAACCCTAGTCGTAATTTTAGTCACAATCATTCTAGTCAAAAGAACCTAAAAAAAGACCCCAATAAAACTCAATATAATTGTGCCATTTTAGAAGTCGAGGAAAACCAGGAAAATTCGTCGGAAAACGAGAACGGTTTTCAATAAGGAAATTCCCTATTTTAAATGTGCAAATGTAAGAGTGGCGGGTGCATTTAGGACTAAACTAAAAAAAATTAATACACAGGCTTAAATATAATTTTTTTAAACAATGATTTTATGCTTAGCTAAGAATTGTTTATTATAAGTGGTCTATCAACCCCTGTATTATTGGGGTGCGATTTTCTGAAATTATTCTGATAAGAAGTATTATTTCAGAGTTTTTTACGTGTTTTAGATATTTCGGAGAATGATTTTATTCCATATTTTTATCCTTTTAATATTTTTAACATTGGGTTTTGCGATGTTTTAATTTAAATTTATTAACGGAAAATAAAATTGAAGCTAAACATTTTTCATGCAGGTTTTATCAAACAATTTTGTATAACGATTTGTCCGATTTTTATAAGCAACGGTTTTTCAGAATGCTTAAGAGTATATATAGTCTTTACCGAGGACTTAGACACCTAAAATTTGTGTGTGCGTAGATACTCTCCTCGTCTGCAGATGATTATGGATCAGTCAAATAAGCATCTAAATATTTTTATTTTGGTTGCAAATATTGTTTACTATATAATTTATATTGTTGTAATACATACATACACATAGCAGAAAATAGCATTTTTTTCAATCCGTGCCAGTATCGAGCGTATTGGGGTGGACATTTTTTTATTTCCACTCAAAATAAGTTATTTTTGTCCAAAAGAGACATAAATCTAAAATTTTGTGGTAGTTAATAAACTTGAATTCCAATGGAAGTGGAATTTTATTACTTCTCTCACTCTTTGTCATTTACAACCAAAAATGTGTGCATGAAAAGGAGTGTAGTGTGCAATTTTCTACACCATTTTCAGTATTTTATGAAAACTTCTTTGTAGAGGCACTTATTAGTGACTCGTTAGGACACCAAATCCCACCACGACTGATTTTTTTATGCAAAAAGGGCTGCCAGGGACGGTTGGATTGTGATTTTTTAGTTGTTTTGGGTTGGTTTGAGTTGGTTAAAGTTAGGTCCCGAAATTTTTCATAAAACAGGGTTCCCACTGACCTGGAAAATCTGGAAAAGTCAGGGAATTTTGAGAGCTACCTAACCAAAGAATCCGCAAAAGTCATAGAATTGGCACCCAAAACCTGGAATTTCTCTTCCTTAACCTATTTTTTAAACCAACTTTGTAAAACATATTATGTGAGTTCTTCTTTGCTCACCTCGTGTAACTGTTTCGCGCTCAATCAGTTCCAGTGCACCTAAAATCCAAGAGCAAGAAAAAAAAAGAGAGGCTTTTTAAAACGTGTAGGGTGGCAGATTGTGTTTATTGAACATATTTGGTTTTCGTTTCGAAATAATAAATTTCACCTGGTATTATTTCTCCTTGTTCCAAGTACACATCGCGCTATCTTCTGTTACAACTTTCAAGTGTAGTCGAATGCATTTTTTTATTCCTAACCTTAAAATGATGTGGGGTGCAACTGCGATGCGGGATGACGAAAAAAATCCAAAATTTCGAAAAAAGCAGTTTTTAATTTATACTGGATAAGTCCTTCGATGATTCTATCAGGGTGGCAGGTTGTGAAAATCAATAAATATTAAACATATTGTAAGCTTTGTTTAAAAAATATTGAATTGAGTAATATGGCCATCATGAGTCATTTTAAGAGGAGCGGTCATGTAAAGAAAGTGGAGTCTGAAAAAAATTCAAGGAAATTGCCTTTGCTAATCAAGAAAACTGATCAGTCTTGGCCCAAAATGACAATGAACCTACATCTACACCAACTACTGGAAGTGAAGGAACCTCTCTCTCCTTTTTTGTAATCTTTTATTATAAATTATGGATGCAGGAATATTGTGGTGTAAGGAGTTTTTAAGATTAATCCTACTGTTGCCAATTATGTCCACATCATCTGCTAAGGCCAATAGTAGGTTGGGTCTTTCCTGGTAGAAATATAGCCGTTGGTGTCTCATTCTTGGCTTTCCTGCATATTCTAATGCTATGTTGAAGAGTTGGGGTGAAAGAGAATCACCCTGCTTAAGCCCATTGTTGATACCAAAGAAATCAGAGTAGCTCTGCCCCACCCTTATCTTGCACCTTGTATCTTCCGTACATATTTTTACCAGGGATATCAGCTTTTTTGAAAAGCCCAGTTCTGGCATTGCTTCCCTTAACTTCGTTTTGAATTTCTCTGTCAAATTCCCAGCATTTTTCCATTATTTGCCTAACGTTGAAAATCTGGACTATAGTGGACCTATTAGGTTTAAACCCGCACTGGTACTCTTCTCCTTATATGGTTCAATTCTTTCTCGCAGGATACTGTAGAGGACCTTATAGCATGTATTTTGTGTTTTTTATGGATGAGGACTATCACGCCTTCCATCCATGGATCCGGTAGCTTATGAATGGCCCTATGCAGTGTTTCTTTTTGTCGAGCACTTGACTACTAGCCACCCTAGTTAATGTTTCTTGGATGTTCTTCCAGAGGTCGTTTACATTGTAGCCCCATTGTGGTTCTTTATTTCTTCAGTAATTGGTTTCTGATATATTTCCTCTGTTTGTTCTGTCTTGAGTTTTTGCGTATTCAAGGTTATGCTCCTTTTCTTTTTCGTGTGCATGTGCACATGTGCATATACAGGGTGATTCAGAACGTGAAATTCCCTAGAAAGATTTGAACAGTGGTTAGATATCATAAATCTAAGAAAAGTTATGTGATTATTTTGTTTAAATTTCATAATTTTTTTCTCTGAATTTAGGGGTAAAATATTCGTATTTTTTTGAGAATCGCCTTCAAAATAATTTACCAAGCAAGTCTACGTGTGCTGACAATGACAGTTTTTCTCAACCATCTTGAAGTTGTCAAAATTTTGTTTTCAAAAATTGATGTCTTTAAAACGTAGTGCAAATATACAAATGGAAATATCTCTGAAATGAAAGAGTTTACAAAAATATATTTTACTAATTCTTGTTCAGAACAACAAATTCTACCTACAGTTAAAGTCTTTCTAGGGAATCACCCTGTATATTAACACTTCGTGCAATTTTGTTTTATAACTTGCTAGATGAACCAAAAAAACGTAGGTATACCACTAGGCAATTAGTTTTTTATTTTTAATGCTGTTAAGTACCTGATTTGTTTTTAGGATTTAACGAATTCGGTTCCTGTGTTTTTTGTTTTCAAATAAAGTTTTGAACAAAGTTTCTCGTCTTATATATCTCGATAATATAAATACCTGCTAAATTTGGTAGATAGATGGTAAAAGTTTACATTTACTTGGTATCCACGTAGACAAGCAATTTATATCCAAAAAATACCTGAATTTTTTTTTAAAATGGTCAGGGAAAACTTGGAAAAGTCAGGGAATTTGGAAATAAGATTTTGCTGGGAACCCTGTAAAAACAACAAAAATGGCACAAAACCGCATATACCAAATAATTACCAATTTTGTAATGGTTTCTAACTGCCTGGGGCGCGATAACTCAAAAGCCGGTAAACCGATTTTCAAATTTGATACGATATGATGGGCTGATTAGTTTTTAAATGGTGGTAAGGGGAAAGCAACATACGGTTTTCACATTTAAATGGATAATTTCACTTTCAACAAAAATTGTACTTCTTCGAAGTTTGTCAGACCCGTAGATTTCGACATATTCAAAAAAATAAACTTATAAAAATTCTAACTTACAAACCGTAGCAGCTAGCGAAACACGGTTATCACATTCAGGGCCGGTCAATAGCGAAGGTCGTCGAATTTAGATTTCAAATTTTCGATCGGATTTCAAAAAATATGAAGTGGAAAACTCCCCAAACGGGGGGGGGGGGGGTTACAATCTAGTATCTCCGATTTCGTTCAAAATTGGTATATAGCGGTTTTTGGGATCGAGTCATTTACAACCAAAAATGTGTGCATGAAAATGAGTGTAGTGTACAATTTTCGACACCATTTTCAGAGGCACTTACTAGTAGGACACCAAATCCCACGACGACTGATTTTTTTATGCAAAAAGGGCTGCCCGGGACGGTTGGATTGTAAATTTTTAGTTGTTTTGGGTTGGTTTGAGTTGGTTAAAGTTAGGTCCCGAAATATACCAAATAATTACCAATTTTGTAATGGTGTCTGACTGTCTGGGGCACGATAACTCAAAAGCCGGTAAACCGATTTTCAAAATTGATACGATGTGATGGGCTGATTAGTTTTTAAATGGTGGTAAGGGGAAAAGCAACATACGGTTTTCACATTTAAATGGATAATTTCACTTTCAACAAAAATTGTACTTCTTTGAAGTTTGTCAGACCCGTAGATTTTGACATATTCAAAAAAATAAACTTATAAAAGTTCTAACTTACAAACCGTAGCAGCTAGCGAAACACGGTTAGCACATTCAGGGCCAGTCAATAGCGAACGTCGTTGAATTTAGATTTCAAATTTTCGATCGGATTTCAAAAAATATGAAGTTGAAAGCTCCCCGAAGGGGGGGCGGTTACAATCTAGTATCTCCGATTTCGTTCAAAATTGGTATATAGTGGTTTTTGGGATCGAGGACTACGAATTTTCGATCACAATTGAAAAACTATAAAATTGATAGCTTCTCGCTGAGTTGGGGGAGGGGGTACCATATAGATCTTCGATGTAGTTCAAAATTGGTATATAGTGATTTCTGGGGTCGAAGATTACGAATTTTCGATCAGAATTGAAAACTATAAAGTTGATAGCTTCTCGATGAGTTGGGGGGAGGGGGTACCATCTAGTATCTCCAATTTTGTTTAAAATTGGTATATAGCGGTTCTTGGGGTCGAAGATTACGAATTTTCGATCAGAATTGAAAAACTAAAGTTGATAGCTTCTCGATGAATGTGTGGAGGGGGGGTGGTTGTTCAAAATTGGTATATTGGTGTTTTTGGAGCTGAAAATTAAGAATTTTTGACCAGATTTCAAAAATTAGGTTGATAGCTTATGGAGGGGGGTGTCATCTAAGTATCTTAGATTTAGTTTAAAACTGGTATAAAATGGTTTGGGAGATCAAGAATTACGGATGTTGGTTCAGATTTCACAAATTATGAAGTTAACACTTCTCCGGGGGGGGAGGGGGATCTAAGTACAATAGATTTTCTTCAAAATTGGTATATAGAGGTTTTGGAAGCCGAAAGTTACGAATTTTCTCAACTTTCACAAATTATAAAGTTAACAGCTCCCCGAGGGGTGGGGGGTTCCATCTAAGTATCTCAGATTTTTTAAAAATTGGTATGGGTTTTGGGGACCGAGAATTAAACATTTTAGAACAGATTTCAAAATTCGTATTCAGGTGAAGTTGTCACGCCATATGTTATTCACAAATCGATAGGTGTAAAAATGGCCTTTTAATAAACATATTTTTTTTCTCCACGAGACTCTAAAGTACAGGAAACCACACCTAAATTCAGAAAAAGCTTGAATTTTGCAAGTTTTTTATAGTATTAAAATTTCTAAATACCAATCGTGACGTTGTCACCCTATACGATATACACGAATCAATAGCTGTCAAATTGCACATTTTACAGTCATTTTTTTTTCTTCGCAATACCCTAAAGTACGGAAAAACACCTCTAAATTCAGAAAATGGTTGAATTTTGCATGTTTTTTAAAGTTTTAAAATTTCTAAATACCAATCGTGACGTTGTCACGCCATACGGTATACACAAAGCGGTAACTGTCAAACTGGCTTTTTAATATGCATAATTCTTTTTTCGGGCGAGACCCTAAATAAAGGAAAAACACCCCTAAGTTCAGAAAATGGTTGAATTTTGTAAGTTTTTTAAAGTTTTAAAATTTTTTAAAGTACCAATCGTGACCTTGTCACTCCATAAGGTATACGCGAATCGATAGCTATCAAATATGGAATTTTGACAGTTAGCGATTCGTGTATACCGTATGGCGTGACATCGTTACGATTGGTATTTATAAATTTTAAAACTTTGGAAAACATGCCAAATTCAACCATTTTCTGATTTTAGGGGTGTTTTGTAACCCTCGACCCCAAAAACTGCTATGTACCAATTTTGAACGAAATCGAAGATACTAGATGGTACAGGGTGATTTACTATATTTTGAACCGCTGGTTAGCGCCTTTATTATTGATGATAGAAAAAAAGTATAAATAAAAAGTTTTATTATTAAGTTATTGTCAAATGTCATTGTCAAATTTAGACATCAACTTTCTTATATTAAGTTTCTTATATTAAGTGGAACACCATGTATATTGTTTAAAACTTCGATAGATCTTTTCTTCCTGATTCAAAAAATATACCATATGTAGGGTTTATCTCTAGCAGTTCTCGAGTGAAATAAAAAATAATTTGCCATAAGGGTAATGTGTTAGCCAAGAAAAAGTAGTTTATGTGGTTCTTTTTTCAACACATTGCTCTTATGGCAGCAATTATTTAATTATTTTAATGACCGTTCAAGACAAAGGTAACACATGGTATATTTTTGGAATCAGGAAGAAAAGATCTACCGAAGTATTAAAAAATATATAGGGTGTTAAACTTAATATAAGAAAGCTGATGTCTAAATTTGACATATAGAATGACAACAAAGTGAATCTCGTGTCCGCAAATAAAAATTAAAGTAACATTCGTGACATATCGGACAAAGCGTTTTTGTTTCTCACTTCGTTACGACCAGGCCTCCAATGTCTAATGAAGAATCCAGACACCTACAAACCTGTTTCATCCTTATTAGGAATCATCAGGGAGTCATAGGATTGTACCTGGTAAAACAAGAAGTTAAATCTTCCAAATCAGTTACATCAACCGAAAAGAATCTAAAAAAGAGAAGATCAAAAGATCTTGGGAGAAGAGAACGAAAATGCAAAATTGGGTGAGTGTCCCACAAGGAACACACAAAAGACCAAAGCGAAAAGAAAAACAATTAAACTGTACCTGGTAGTTGAAGCTATACAGGCACCATGCACACCCCTCGAATTTAAAACAAAAAGTTTGTAATCCGCGCAGACGTAGTACCTGTGTGCGCTACCTGTCCAATAAACTAAAAAACAAAAACATCAAAATTGAAAAGTGCAGTAGACCGTAAATACAGAATCCTGTACCTTTCAGCAGGTTATAAATAAGAAGCCTGTAAAAGTATAAGGTCACTGTAACGTAACTCTTAAAAAGAGGTAACGTTCGCAGCAGCACCGCCCCCAATTGGATCTTCATACTGCGTGGCCCTAATTTTAAGGCATCGGCAAGCAATCGCTCCGGAGGAGGCTTGTTGCGCAGAACTAAAAAGCCAAAATATTTATAAAACAACAAAGTAAATCTCGTGTCCACCACGTAGTATGAAGCTCCAATTGGGGGCGGTGCTGCTGCGAACGTTACCTCTTTTTAAGAGTCATGTTACAGTGACCTTATACTTTTACAGGCTTCTTTATAACCTGCTAAAAGGTACAGGATTCTGTATTTACGGTCTTCTGCACTGTTCAATTTTGATGTTTTTGTTTTTCAGTTTATTCGACAGGTGGCGCACACAGGTACTACGTCTCCACGGATTACAAACTTTTTCTTTTAAATTCGAAAGGTGTGCATGGTGCCTGTGTAGCTTCAACTGCCAGGTACAATCCTATGACTCCCTGATGATTCCTAATAAGGATGAAACAGATCTGTAGGTGTCTGGATTATCCATTAGACATTGGAGGCCTGGTCGTAATGAACTGAGACACAAAAACGCTTTGTCCGATATGCCACGAATGTTACTTTAATATAGAATGACATTTGACAACATCTGTCATATGGGTTAGAAGGCTTTTAAAAAACTTTAAAACTTTTCCATTTAAACTTTTTCTATCATCAACAATAAAGGCGCTAACCAGGGGTTCAAAATATAGTGAATTACCCTGTACTCTCCCTAACTCAGCGGGAAGCGATCAACTTTATAGTTCTTCAATTCTGATCGAGAATTCGTAATCCTCGAGAGCAAAAACCGCTATAAAGGGTGTTTCAAACTCGATGCTCACCATGGGGATCTACTAAACGGTAGGAGATACGAAAAGTTTTAAATAAAGGCAAAGTTGCGCAATTTGATGCTTTGCTCAAAACTTAAAAAACGTTTACAAATTCCGGATAGTTCTTCATTTTTAGTTTTTATTTTTCTGCGCCCTTATTCTTAAAGCTGTCAAAAAACGCTTAAAACTTTCTACAGGCACTTTTTTAGGATATACCTAGTGAGAGGTCCGTTGTTGAGATTTGATATTTCAGTGTGACAGGAGCACTGTCAAGTTCATTTTTTCTTATGGACACATCCTTTTTTTCTCCTGCCGTTTGGTTCATAAAAGATGACAGATAACATTTTGCAATCTTATTTTGACAAGTCACCTGACGTTTTGGATTTCTTGTCCATCATCAGCCCAAATTTAATTTTCGCTTTTAGCTTACTCAAGATATTTTGGAAACCTGATTGCAGTAAATTTTTTAACATTTTAAAAATGACAGTTTTATTGACAATTTGTTATAACAAAATAACTTTACCTAATATTTTAAAAATACGTTTTTTTTTGTTTTTTAATCTTTGAATTTAGGCTGATGATGATCAATTAACTCAAAACGTCCGGTACTTGTCAAAATCTCATTCTTTATGAAACAAACGGCAGGAGAAAAAAAGCATGTGTCCATAAGAAAAAAAGAACTTGAGAGTGCTCCGTCACACTGAAAAGTCGCAATCTCAAAAACGGACCTCTCATTGGGTAGATCTTAAAAAAGTGCCTGTAGAAAGTATTAAGCGTTTTTTGACATCTTTAACAATAAGGGCGCAGAAAAGTAAAAACGAAAAATGAAAATTTCGATAGTTTACAAAGTGCGGAACTACCCGGACTTTGTAAACTTTTTTTGGTTTTGAGCAAAGCGTCAAATTGCGCAACTTTGCGTTTATTTCAACCTTTTCGTATCTCCTACCGGTTAGGAGATCTCCATGGTGAGCATCGAATTTGTAACACCCTGTATACCAATTTTAAACAAAATCGGAGGTACTGGATGGTACCCCCCTCCCGCAACTCAGCGAGAAGCTATCAACTTTATAGTTTTTTAATTCTGATCGAAAATTCGTAATCCTCGACCCCAAAAACCGCTATATACCAATTTGAAACAAAATTGGAGATACTAGATGGTACCCTCCCCAATTCAGCCAGAAGGTATCAACTTTATATTTATTCAATTCTGATCGTAAATTCGTAATCCTCGACCACAAAAAGCGCTATATACCACTTTTAAACAAATTCGGATATACTAGATGGTGACCCCCCCCCAACTCAGCAGGAAGCTATCAACTTTATAGTTATTCAAATCTGATCGAAAATTCGTAATCACTGACACCAAAAACAGCTATATACCAATTTTAAACAAATTCGGAGATACTAGATGGTACCCCCTCCCCCAACTCAACGAGAAGCTGAGCATAGTTTTCTTTCTTTCTGATCGAAAATTCGTAATCCTCGACCCCAAAAACCGCTATATACCAATTTTGAACAAAATCGGAGGTACTAGATGGTACTCCCCCCCCCCCTCCGTGGAGCTTTCAACTTCATAATTTTTGAAATCTGATCGAAAATTTAAAATCCTTACCCTCTCCCGCCACTGATTTTTTGTGCGCATTTATCCAAGCCTACCAACTAACTATTTTATAAACAAAATTTACGACAAATTATAAGAAAGAACATTATTTTGATCGCGATCATAAACGGACTGCGTTCTTTGATTAATTATTGATTGCGCGCGCAAAAACATGTGCCACAGTTACTTATATACGCCTGATTTTTGTTTGAAAACCAAATCTGAAAACTGCATATTCTTACCAGCTTTGGTTCAAAAGTTATGAATTTTCACTTATAATCTCCCTAGTGCTCGAATTATTTCCGGAAAATTTTCTAGAAAAATGCGTGACTGAGGAAAAATTTCGGGATATTAATTCAAGCACGCGGGGGATTCGGTAAGAAAATTTCACACCTAAAATTTATTTGAAAAAAAAATAAAAAATCTGACATGTTTCATTTTTAAACTTACTTTTGCAACAATGAAGTTGGCTGGTCCTTATATTTTGACGTTTATGTGGTGACGCATGTTTTTGTTAAACGTGACATAATTTTATGAATTTGACGTGTTTTTCTTTTTAATCAAAAATATGGCTCGTTTTGGAAGTGAAAATTCTGAAAACATAAAGATAGAAGTGGCAAATGTAACTCCACAAAATAAATAAATAAATAAATTAATAAAAGATCTTACAATGTTGAAGATCCAGCCTCATCTATAACGACTATGGCATCAATCTGCCTTCAACATGAGAAAGAAAAATTCAGAAGATGATAAAGACTCTGTTCTTAAGTTAGGTTAAGTATTTTCAGATTCTTTGATTTAAAAAAAAAACATGCAAAATTGCAGAAAATTATTTTTTTGTTTTGTTTCAGGTTATGTGGAATTCCACCGCAAAGCAGCTTCAACATTGTCTTTTGAAAATTATCAGATTAAATTTGATTCAAAGGTGCTCAAGCAGCTCGCGATGCGAAAAGAAGGCAGCTGCAAAGTGATTCAGAAAAAAGAAAGAGAAGTGCAGCAGCGTTAACAAGCCAAGATTATGAAGCTAATTATGCCAGATAAAGCAATTTTTAAAATCTAGGTAGATAGTAGATACCTAACTAAAGATTACCTATATCCTCTACCTTCCTCAACATTTAGTTATACCAAACGTGTGAAATTTTATTAACTGTGGTTAAGGCTATTTACTTTTCATATAATTTAAATACTAAAATAAAGGAAATATGTTATAATTGGGATAAGTAAGTCGCTTTCAAAATATTGGAAGAAAATTTATTAAAAAAGTTCTTTTATTAACTGTTTTTTATTTATTTTCCGTACCCTCGTAGAAAAAATGTGGTACCTAATATATGTGTAAAGTGCCTTTTCCGCACTTAATAGGTAAACTACTACTATTTTTGTTCTCATTTTTAAATGATTACTTGTTTCAATCAGGACAAAGTCGTTAGATAGCTGCTTACCTAAGTAGGAATAATAATACTAGAAAAAAACAAATGTACCTGTCACTTTAGTAACATACAAGGCATTCAGTTTTTCGAACAGAATATTTATCCTTTTGTTACATTTAATTTAACATTACTAAACTCTGAGGAAAAAGTTTTTGTTGTGAAAAATTATGCCAATAGATGGTTTGAATGAAACAATATTCCAGTTTTGGATAGTATTATTTGTGAAAAACAAAATGTTCCTCTTACTTTAGTAATATAGAATATACAACTAACTTAATGCTACTTAAATATAAGGAAAGCACGTTTTTGTAAAAAAAACGATAAGGATATCCGGCGTCTATGGCGGTCTTTTAATGATTCGTAATAAAACATAACCACAGTCAAGTAGGCTTAGGCTTGTGATGTCAAAATCGTCTCTGCTATACGTCAAGTCGACAGCTCTTTCTTGTCTTAACGTGCTTCTTTAGTTCACAATAATTAAATCATGGCAGTAAACAATCAAGAAACTAATTTTAAGCCCTATGGTGTTTGTAAATCTTGCTCTGAAATAGGGGACATTAATATGTCTCATAAAAATTTAAAGTATTTGCAATGTTTAATGGAAAAAACTGAATTAAATCCCCATCAAGAAAACCTTTTCTCAGCTATCCAGAAGATTTTGGAGGAAGATATCCCATCCTTTTTAAGAAAAACCAGAATTCAGCAGAACAAAATTGCATCCAAATATTACATCTATTATATTAAACATAGACATCTGATAGAAGTGGAAAGGGAAGATAACCATTATCCTTGTTATTCTCCATTACGAAGAGAAGAGTTCCAACCAGAATTCAAAAAATATTTAGCATTAATGAAAGAAATATTTGGTAAATAAATATTTGTATTTATTTAGTATTACAAAATGAATAAAAACATTAAATACCAAAATTTGACCCTGAATACTGATTTTCGGATCATATCATTGGTAACTGTCGAAATGAAAGTTTGTGATTGGCTTAGAATGACAGGTGTGAAATTTTCAAATATATTAACCCTCTTTCGCCCTCTCACTCACTCCCCACGAACGTAGTTTTTTTTAAACATTGTTTTCTCACCAAAACTATGCGGTACACCACACGTTATAAAAATAAGATCATTATTATTTTACCTACATGGTGATTTAACGGAAAAGTGGCATTCTGACCATATTATTACCTAGACTACCTTTCCAAACAAATTTTAGAAATAACTGGTTTTTATTAATAAATAATATATATATTTTATTATTTATTAATTAAATAAACACTCTGTTTATAAAGTTTGTGTGCACATGAAATACATTAAAAAAATCCAATTAAAACACGAATAATTTACACAATGAATCTAATTTTTTTACATGTACATCATCTCTTGACTGGCCTATAAATTGTTTCTCCTACAGAGTCTTCCCTGCCACTTTCGGTATAGAATTGTAATTCGTAAATTTCGCTTATAAGGGTTACTTTGTCTCTAAATTTAGGCGACAAAAATTTGTTTTGAATTTTTTTTTTGTTTTATTTGATAGATGAAGCTTAGTTCTAGGGTTCTCTAGTGTTCATTTTTTCATTTTTGTTTCTGGTTCCGTGTCTACAGTGCTGAAAATGAGCAAAATATGTCATATTTATACCAATATTGTACAAAAATAACAAAAAAATCCTAAATTTATCCTTTATCTTTAAAACGGTACCAAAATTATCAAAATATTCCTTCGCTAAGATACAAAAAGCAAAAAATACCTCTGAATCGCACAGAGGTCATTTTAATTTTTTTAGGAATTAATAAATAAAAATATCAATGTTCTCAAATAATTTATATTACGCCTTAATTTTTAATAAAACACCCCATAGTACAATATTATCAAACGTATTTTTTTTTCTGATTCGAGTTAGTTAGTTAGCCATGGAAAAACAAAAAACCGTGGAAGACATTTATGATGAAAATATCGCGTTTGTTTTCGTTACAAGATCTTGAGTTATTTGCATTGTGTTTTTTTGTTTTCTGATTAATTATTATTATTGGGGAGGAAGGTAAGAGCTTAAATATTTTAACAAAAAAACATATTTTATAGAATTGGGCAGCTATAAAAAATAAATATATGTTAGCTCATTCATGTTTCACAGTTTTTTTTAAATATACCATTTTTCCAAGGCTGCCAATGCCAATATTCGTAGATATTCGTCACACAAATAGTCTTAAGGGTTCAATTGCTTTGTTACTTTTTTGTTATTTACACTTTTGGGTGCCAAGAATTGCCCAGCACTTAAAAAAACATTTTTTTAGGCATAATGTCATTACTTTGAAACAACTTGTTTGACGTCTGGTTTGGACAAAGCTCACTTACCGACAAAAATTCGGCTGTTTTTCAATTTGCGACAAATGAACTCGATTTAGTTGAAGATCGACATGAACAATATGATATGGTAGTACAAAAAAATCATAATTTTAACAGTAAAGTTACCACATTATGGAAAAATTGCAATCGGTCCAGAAAAATTTTTGAAGCGAGGCACAGGCCGTGGCTTAATGAGTCTATAAATTTTATTGAACCACAAAATGTCCCTGAATTTAGTAGGAGCAGACCAGAAAAGCCTTTTGAAGAACTTGGCGAACAAAGAAAAAGACAAAAATTAATACCGCTCTTAGAAAATTATTCTAAGGCAGAAATTGAATTTGCTGTTCAAAAAAGTCTACAGGCTGCTGGCCAACGAAATGCGTCACGTATAATTAAAGAAATAACCGAAAACTCACCGACAAGAGCAACAAAAATAAAAAAAATCATAGAGAAAAAAGAAGTCTTACCCGTTAAGTAGTTACTCTTTTTCTAGATTGTTCTCTTACAAAAAAATCTTATATTTTGATGCAACAGGGAGCAAAAGAGCACAATGCTCAAATTTATCCTAACTACAATAAACTTTTGGAGGCTAAAAAGAAATGTTATCCAAATCAAAATGATATTTACTTTATATACAGACATATCTCCTGAAGTTACCCTTCAGGCACTCGTTGACCACACTGTAAAAAGAATAATAAAATCTCAACAAGATCTTTACAATAACCTACCATCAAATGTGTCAAAAAATGCAATTACTATTAGTTACAAATGGGGATGTGATGGTAGTGTGCAGATTTAAATTTATTTTCAGTTTGTATCGTTGCTTTGCAGATGACATCAAATAATGGCACTATGTTATGGCAGAATCCGCGGCCATCGTCCACGATATTTTGCAGACCAATAAAACTGATTTTTGACAAAGAAACTCCTGAGTTATGTCAAAATGAAATTAAAAATATTGAAAACCAAATATCTCAAATTAAACCTACAATTATTGATCAATTCCAATAATAATTTAACATACATTTAAAATGACAAGGATTGATGTGGAATATGTGGAGCAAGTCCTAAAATTATGAACAGCCTGGACAAAATAATGGCGCTGCCAGTAGACGAGAGTTTATATGATTATGCTGTCACCATATATCCTACAGACTTGATTTGAAAAAGTAGCAAATACAGGATGCAAGTGAAAAACAAATTATGAAAGAAAGAAAAAATCACAATTCAATTGTTAAAGCAAGACCTAAGTTAATTAGTTGACATCCCTAAATAGGGATATGGAACAACGAACGACGGAAATACCGCTCGTAGGTTTTTTCAAAACTATGAGAAGGCTGCTTCAATTACAGGTATATATTTTTTTATCTGGCATTTTGTACACACCAAAATATGTTTAATTTATTTTAGGACTCGACGAAGATTTTATAAAACGTCTTTTTATAATTTTAAGCACAATGTCATCCGGCTATGAAATTAATACAGAGGTATTTGCAGAGTACTGCAAAAGAACTGCAACACTCTACATTCATTCAGCTATACATGGTATTATATGCCAGCGAGTTTGCACCTTATACTCATTGATGGGCCAGAAATTATAAAAGCAGTGCCACTTCCTGTAGGAATGTTTTCGGAAGAATCGCTTGAGTCTCGCAACAAAGACTTCAGAAAATATCGGGAATGTTACTCCAGGAAATTTTCAAGGGAGGAGACAATGAATGACGTATTTTCTAGGTTAATATTTTCGTCTGATCCACTGATATCATCTTTATCTAAATGTGTCGGTACTCGCTCAAATAAGAAACCCTTTTTAAAAGAGGTTTTAGAGCTGCTCCAAGAGCCCCAATTGCCAAATTATATTTCTGAGAAAGAAAACAGTAGCGATTCCGACTCCGACAATTTTGATGAGTATTGCTTTAAAAATAAGGTTTTAGTTACAGTTAAACCACCCTGAAAATAAAATTTATAAAGTTATACTTAAGAAATATTATTTGCTTTAAAATCGAATACTTTTTTTGATTAGAGTTTAATGGTAAAAAAATATAGGCTATTTACTACATACTAATTGCTATTTTTTAACACCCTGTATAATAAAAACGCATAAAATTGAGCAAAAAAGTATTAAAGATACTGGCTTTAAGGCTACTACATTATTTTAAAACGGTTGAAACCCAACATTTTCAAATTCGTATTTATTACCGCCTAATTTGCCATAAATGACCTCTGTGCATCGGACCGTTTTTTAGCGAAGACTAACTCTCAATAAGCCAGGGCTTACTGATGCGTATGTTCATCCCTTAAAATTAACAGACGATAAACCTTTTTATTTCAAGCCATACCCTACCACAGATGGAGGAGTGGGATATTATAGAGCGCGCCTCGTCTAAATATATCTCTCCCCTCGTTACGGCTGTCAGAAAAGATGAAAGCGTTCGTGTATGCCTGGACGCTAGACGGTTAAATTTTTCTAGATCTTACGCCCCGAAGAAGAAGAAGAAGAAGAAGCGAAGCCAAGCTGAAAATTTAGAGGGAAAAATGGTCAGTGACGTCGCGCTACTGGTACGTCTCGGTAGAACAAAAGTAACTAAATTATTGATTAAGCGGTACAAAGGTACGCGAATTTAATATTGATTTTCATAAAGTTAAAAAGAGAAATTGATAAAAATAATTTATTTTAAACTGCTAAGTTTTAGTTAATATAGATAGGTGGCACAGAGGAAGTTTAATAATAATAAGGTGTTATGCTACAAATTCAAAAGTAATATTTTATAGAGAAGTTAAGTATAGAAATCAATTATTAATGCTTTTATAACAGGAAAAAGGTCATACGAGTGTGTGAGTTTTATATATTTTTTTTTAATGGGAAAATTTTCTCACGTGAACTGCAGCTGATTTTGGCTTGTGTTTGTTTGGCTGTGTAAACAAATAATTTTTTGGTAAAATCTTTTTTTTTAAATTTTCGTATTTTCTCTTTAATGTCCAAGCATCTCGAAAAATTTCGCTACACTCACTGTTAAACGAAAATGGAACTGAATACGTTTTCAATACGATTCACTTTTTTGTTTTGCCTGATGTATTTTGAGGTTAGTTTTTGTCCATTTTACTTCTTTGTTTGCTTTTTAAAGAAAATAAGTTTACAGCACAATAATATAATTAAACTACCTACTTTTTGCAGTAATATTGGAAGTACTAACAGCTTATTATTGGTATCATCAGTCAGTTCGATACGATAACCGTTTTCATGCATTTGGATCCCGATACGATCCACAAAAAGGGGTATTGAACGTATTCAGTTCCACGTGAAAAAGTCTCCTCTTTTTTTTGCTGGCGATTGATCCTGTCTTTTTGTACTCCAGTATACTTTTAAATGTTTTCGTCAGATGAATTAAAGTCGTTTCCTCTTTTTGGAAAAAGTTTGGAGCACGTTTTTTTTACCATTTTTTTCACCAAAAACTTCTTGTCAAACGTCAAATGTCAGTGATATTTTACCAAAGTGTTCGATTGTGCGCAATTATAGTTCACCAAAAGTGGATGTACATGTCAATAATAATAAGTCTTACATAAAGAAAAAATAAATATTTATATATAATATAAGGTCAAATGTCTCTTAACACTTAATTTTTAAAGTAAAAAAGTATACAATATGTTGAATAGGACAAAGTTAAACATTTTTAAAATATATATCACTAATCCTAATATCATACTCTATTTGAGTTTAAGTTTCAAAGGTTTTATTTATACTTTCAAAAAATAAGAAAATGGTTGTCAAGTTCAATACCTAGATGGCGCTATACATCTTATTCTGGTTTACACTTGGTTTACATTTGCATTGAACAACCGCTCACTGAAAATAAATTTGGTTTGGAGAAAAACTAAGTTTAAACCACTATTGAACAACCGGACCTAAGTAAAATTGCAAAATGTGGGTTTTTCGGGTGTTTTTTTGTACTTAAACCCATATATTTCCAAATATTTGAGAAATGTTTGAGTTTTTTGGTTTTATATATTTATCTAGAAAATTATCTTACATGAATTTTGTCATATCCTTACCTCTTAAATGGACCTCTGAAGTATTAGCATTTTATGGTAAATAGTAGAATAGAATGCTAATTCTTAAGGGTTCCATTTTAGAGGTAAGGGGGGATATAACAATATTCATGTGAGATATTGACTTTGGTAATTTTATGAATAAACATTTGAAACTAAAAAACTCACTCATTTCTCAAATATTTTAGGGATATACACGTTAAGTCTTCTATTCCAGGGTGGCCATTTTCTGGAAAACCGGGAAAAGTCAGGAAATTTCTCGTCGGTGAGGGAAAAGTCAGTGAAATGTCAGGGAATTTCAACAAAAATATGGAATTTTAAAAAGTATAATAAAAAAGACTTGAAATTTAAAAACAACGGAACTTTTTTTTAATGTCTACTTTGTAAAAAAGTTTACAACAAATTCAGAGTTTTAACTTTACAGCAGTAGGTATTTACATACTGATTGATTCTTAAAGAAAGTTTTAATTAATCGATTTTTTTTTTATTTCAAATTTCTTATTGCAACTTGACAGATATAAACAACAAGGTGAGCAAACAAGCAAAACCACTAAGCTAAAGGCGAGGTCCAGAGTCAAGTATTTCAAGTTCAGTAATTCTACAGTAACGGTCGTTACCATGGAACTATGGTTTTATAACTTTCAATGCCCACTACTCACAGGTTAAAAATATTGTCCACGAAGTAGTAACTAATAATAGGGATATTTTAGAACGCTTCAAATTTTGACAATTTTGACAGCCGCTGTGGTAGTGTTTAACAACCACCACCACTACCTCTCATCGATATTACCAGAGTTTTTGGAACACATTAAAAACTGTCACTTGTAAAAAAATTTAGAAATGAGAAAAAACAAAAAATTGGGTTTCATTTAAAAAAATAAGTGTTTTATATAGTGGAAAGTGGGATTATTTTATTATTTTTAAAATTAATTGCGCCAAAATTTTTTAAAATTAACTAGAAAAATAACCACAACCACAACGAAATGGATTCGTAGCTTACGGCAGTGGTAGTGGTTGATTACCACATCGAAATGACGTTTAGCTATTGCACAGACGCAGTAATTACCACAACCGCTACGAAGTGTCAAATAAGCGTTCCAAAATATTCCTAATGAAAGTTGAATATTTCTTTAGTTTAACATGTGTGAACTTAAAGTTGTAAATAACATTACGCCTCCACAAATTCACTGTAAAATAGTGTAACGGCCGTTACATCCTGTATGGCGTAAAATTACCCTTATATCCTTAAAGTGTACCTACAGACAAAAAATGTCAATGCAAAAAATAATGCCTTCCTTGAAATTAAATTCTGCCTATGCCAAACACCAAAATTTTTCACTTTCGTTTACGTAATTTTTAAAAAATTAACCCTCTCAGACAGTAAAGTCCCCGTAAAAAAACCCTGAATATCGCTAAATACGCACCTGTGCAGTGTTCAAGTTATGAGAAAAAGTCTTCTTAGGTGTTTGCCAGAAATACATTCTTTATCGGCTCATATCTCCTATCGTCTACGATCCTCATAGAATTTCACTATTTCGACCTTGTTATCCGTGCCGGGGTTCTTTCAAAACTTTTGCCTGCGGCGCGATAATGACATTGTTTTGTTTAAGTATCAACAGCTAATGGGCCAATTACAGACGCTACTTAATTTTAATATGTTACATAAATTCTTAAACATAGAAATACATAATCATCATCATCATAGGCAATCACTCGATACCGAGTATGATTTTCCTCTATTCTGTATCGTCGCTATCTGTGCGTTTTTTGATGGCTATGTAAGCCAATTCTCGAGCCGCACACCCTTCCACAGTCCTGGCACACCCAGTCTCCGGCAGCAGCCGGTTGTTGTTGGTCATCCAGTCTTCCATTTTGTCGCTCCTTTCTACGTTCTCTTTTTTCCGTTTCTAGTCTACGTCGTTGCTCTTCAAAAGTTTGTGCTCCCTCATAGACTGTTCGGCGCCATGTAGCCCTATCGTTTGCCGTGGTCTCGAAGTTGTTTATATTGATGTGACCCTTCATCATATTGCCTTTGAGAACAACACTTTTTTGTTGACGTCCTTGATTTCTCTTTCCCTCCTTCAGTTGTCCATAAAATATCTGCTTTGGGAGACGTGTTTCAGTCATGCGGATAATGTGACCAGTCCAACGAAGCTGGTGCTTGAAGATAAGGGCTTCTATACTAGTTGTTCTGGCTTCTTCTAAAACACTTATGTTTGTTCGTCGGTCTTGCCATTTGATTCTCAGTATTCGTCTTAAACAACTTTGGTGATATTTTTCTAGTCGTTTGATATGCCTTCTGTAGGTTGTCCACGTTTCGCATCCGTATGTTAGAGTTGGTATTATAACTGTGTTGTAGACACGAAGCTTGGTCTCCGCATTGATGTCGTGATTGTTGAAGACTCTCTCCGAAAGCCGTCCGAACGCTGCGCTAGCACATTTTGTTTCTGCGTCAATAGTTGCATTTGTTGATAGGTGGCTCCCAAGTTATGGGTAATGTTCCACGTTCTGCAGAGGATGGCCATTTATGGAAATATTTGGAGCTTGTGGATTCGTACCTGGTTCTGGTTGGTGAAGAATTTGCGTTTTGGCAAGATTGACCTGTAGGCCAATGCTTTTGTAGGCTTGGTTAAATGCGTTGATTACCAGTTGTAGACCTTCCTCTGTATCGGTCATTACCACGTTATCATCGGCGTACTGCAGTTCGATTACCGAGGTTGTCGAGACCTTAGTTTTTGCTCGCAGTCTGCCTAGGTTAAGTAGGCCACCGTCGAATCTATATAGAATTTCCACTCCCGGCGGTAGATGTTCCTCAACAAGGTGAAGCATGGCACCTAAAAATATAGAGAATAGGGTGGGCGCAATAACACACCCTTGTTTAATGCCTGTCGTAATCTGGAATGACTCTCCTGGTCCATCGTTGCTCAGGACTGTTGCATTCATATTGTGTAGTTTAAGAATTTGAATATATTTTTGAGGACATCCAGCTTTTGCCAGTATTTTCCAAAGAGCTTCTCTGTTGACCGAATCAAATGCTTTGACTATATCTATGAAGGCCATGAAGAGAGGGCGATTTTGTTCTCTAGATTTCTCTTGCATTTGTCTGGCACTGAAGATCGTGTCAGCTGTGCCTCGATTGGGCCTAAATGCACACTGTATCTCTGGAAGATTTTGTTCAGCAATCGGAATTATTCGGTTTGATAGGATCCATGCAAGTATCTTTCCAGCAACAGAAAGCAGAGATATACCTCTGAAGTTTCCACATTGGGCCTTATCTCCTTTTTTAAAAATGGTAACTATAGAGGCGTCTCTGAGTTAGGCAGGAATGGCCTCAGTGGTCCATATTTTACTTATTAGAATATGCATTTGGGAATTAAGTGCAGGACCCCCTTGTTTGTCTACGTGTTTGCCTTTGTACTTCTACTTTGGCTTTTTGATATTGCCTTTTCTTTTCATTAGAGTTAGGGTGGCTTTTCCAAGCATTATGGGTTTTTCTCTTCCTCTCAATAAGGTTTGAATTTCTTTGTCGTGCTCATCAAACCAGTCTTGATGTTTTCTTTGTGTGTAGCCGACCGTTTCTTCGGAGGCAGATGTCATTGCTGTCTTCAAAATTCTCCAGTGATCGTCAATATTCTCCGGGTATTCTAAAGTACCCAACTTTTGATTCAGAGAAACTTGGAATTTTGTTCTGGTTTGATCATCTTTAAGGCGTTCTACATCTTCTTTTGGTTTGTTTTTTTTGACGGCTACTTCTTGGTGGAATGTGCAAGTTCATTTTGGCTCGTATCAGGCGATGGTCTGTCCAGCAGTCGTCTGCACTTTGTAATGTTTACGTCTTTTTGATTTGATTTGCGAAAAGACGCAACACACCATAAAAAATTCCAACAAACAAATATAAAGATATCTAAATCATCATAATGGTTCACAATTTTTCCAACAACACAAAACAATTTTAAAAAAAGAGTACGAATATAAGCAAAAATATAAACATTATGATGTCAAATAAACACGACGTATACTACAAAAATACTAACTAAATACTACAATAAATTATAAAACGTTATATCTGACACAATTTAATATTGATCATCTTTTTAAAAGTTTTTAAAGTGATACTGTCTATATCTATATCTGACGCATAAAGATTAAAAATGTTACATAAATAATATAATGGCGAACTTTTTTATAGGTTAGTCCTTGGAAACGCAAGGTAAAACACCTTTGGGCTTCTTGAGTTAATACGATTTACTGCAAAAGGAAGTTGTCCCAAAGTCTCGGGGCAGTCAGTTTCATTTTTAAGGATTTTAAATATAGTACAAAGAAATATTTTTGTTCATTTATTTAATGATCAGTTAAAAATACCCAACAAATAACCTCTCTGTGGATAAACGCCGAATTTTCGGTAGTGCATGCATTTAAGGAACTTTCTTTGTACTCCCTCAATAATATTAATTCAATTGTTATAGTAAAACGACCAAATAATGCAAAGTAGGCAAGACCAATGAATCAAACAAATGTAAAATAACTTCAACACTAAGGTTTTTTGTGTTTCTAGCTATAAACCCTGCAATTTTTTGAGCGCTTTTAATTTTAGCAATGATATTTCCTGAAAATTATAGTGTTGATAGAAAGTGACTCCCAAATCTTTTTGATTGCTTGTTTTATAGATTTAACTTAAAACTATTTTCGCGACATCAACTAGAAACATTTTCAAAGTCTCTTTGAAGCGCTTTACAATCAGAGCTAGTTACAATTTTAAGAAACATTTTAAAATCCTCTGCAAAAGCTGCAGACACAGACACATTGATTGCAGCTATAAAAAGTAATGGACCTAAATTTGAGCCCTGAGGAACTCCAGATGTGCTTTTTAGATATTATTGATTTACAGACTTTGATTTCTAAATACTGATATCTTTTATCGGAACCGGTTCCAAGGTAAGATTCTAAAAGTTTAATTAAATAGTTAGGAACTTCCATTTCTGCTAAAGCATTTAAAATATCTGAATGACTTATTTTATCGAACGCTTTCTTCATATCAGTATATATGATATGAACTTGAGTTTTCCCATTTAAAGCTTCATATATATTGGGAAATTGTGACCAGGTTGGTGGGGCCGCCGTAGACTAGTGAACAGCGTCTTGGACTGCGGAACGGAACATTGCAGGAACGCATCTCGTCAAGTACACTTTGCTTCACACAACATCGAAGGTAGCCGGAATCCCGCCAAGTCTAGGGTCTCTACAGCGCAGATGCCAAAAAAGATGCGACTTCCGCTCTCGGTCAGCGAGGAACACTTCAAGGCAAAAGGCTGAGACTTCGGGCACTTTGGATGGGTGACTGGTTGGACTTTGGCCATTCTGAGTGTAGAAAAACCCCCAACAGCGAAAACCAGGGTTGCATCGCCTTCGATTTTCGGGTCAACACATATGACTTCGAGCTGCTGAGATCAAGTTCTGCTGGGAGAGTAGCGATGTTAGATAGATGCAAGTCTAACATGTAGCAGGACCACCCTTCGGAGGGGGTGTACAGCCGGCGGTCCACTGTGTATACTTGCTACGCAGTCTAAAGATCTCTGCCGTCGACAGAGAGGTGTCAGGCAAAATTAAGTCCTCTTAGAGAAAGAAAACTTGCATCCTAAGGGGCACGTGCATCAGTCGGGGGTGCACGGGGGGGTATGGCAGAAAGGGTCGATTATGCGGCCTAATTGCCAGGCCTACGGCTGCCCATCTACTACTACTACCAGGTTGGTAAAAATAGATTTTTTTGGGTAAAAAGCCATGCTGACAAGAAGACAATTTGCCAGATGTTTCATCAAACAATATACTATATTCTAAGTAAATTTAAGAGGTCAGGAGGGTAGTTAGGGTATACTTGTTACATATCAAATTAAAGAAAATTTTATAGGCAAAAAAATATTTACCCCTTTTTCAAAAAAAAATTAGTTTTTGAAATAAAAGCAAAAAAACTAAAAAATTCCACTTTTAAGCGGTAATCCGCGCCTGACGAGTGGTGGGGAGGGGATATATTTTTCAAGAATATTTTTGGAGTTTTACTTTACCCTTAGCTTTAATTGTTTTTTTTTAAGTTCCTCACACCGGACTTACCTATAGGCCTATAGAGTAAAATCTCACAAACGTTAGATCCTTCTATACTCAGGGTGGCCACAATCCTTGAAAACCGGGAAATCCGGGAAAAAGTCAGGAATTCGGTGGGGTCGGGAAATATCCGGGAAAAAGTCGAGAAATTTGCTAAGAATCCTTGCATTTTTCAGATATTTTTGATCTGGTTGAGATTCCCTTGTACCTATATAAAATTTACATATACATTTTTTTGCCGGCCTCCGTAGCGCAGTGGCTAGCGTATTTGCCTGTTGCACGGAAAGCCCCGGGTTCGAGTCCCGGATAGGATGGATATTTTTTGTATGTTTTTAACTCTGCAAAAATACTTTGCTACATTGGGTATGGATCCTACTATGGATGAAAAGTCCTAGTATAAAAAAAAAAGATATAAATTTCAATGAAAATTTCTCCTGCAGCGCTATCTGTCGATTTAAAAATAATAGAAAATATATTTTTATAATATATTTAAAATTTTACGGGTGTTTTTAAATTTAAATATAATATACACTTTGCGGTATTTGTTTCAATGACAATATCAGATAATTTTTGCACGTCACCAAACCCAAAAGTTTCAACAAAACTTGCTTTTTGCGCTCCCTATTATGTCATTACCCAAGCAGCAAAAATCTGACTTTCAACCAAATGCGTCTTAATATGACGTCAATTTCGGGTAGAATTAAGGTTGTGATCAAGGACGTTTGTCTCCAACGTTGTTTTTGAGGTAAAAGCTACGTTCTTATAAAACCCAACGATATGGCCACGTCGGCAAAAGCGACGTACGTTTCTACTGCAAAGCCGACGTCTTTAGTACGTAGGGAATTTAAACATGCCGGATACCGACGTCTGCTTGCCGTTGAAACACGTCCATTTTCGTGCGTTTGATCTAACTTAAAAAAAACTATTTTTTTTCTCTGGTTCTAACCTAACTTTTTTGAAAATCTTAAATCAACTTTTATTTAAGTTTTTTTTTCTTGGATTTTTTGGATCCAGGACCTGCTTATTGCTAGTTGCAAGTACTCCTGAAAATGCCAAACATTCGAGTAGTTTCTACAGAAAAAAATTAAACTTTTGCAGATGGAAACCTCCGAAAAATCCGAGATTCAAAGAGATTCCTTTAGGGAACCGTATCCCATTTTCCTCCCGCATGGGGGGAATGGGCTCCGTCTCTTAATTTTTTAATATAAATAATTTTAAAGTAATCTACGAAAGCGTAGAAGGGCCACAAGGCAATTTTTATTTTAATTCCGACTTTGAACTCGGATTTTCGACTTACCACTCGGAATTCCGACTTTAAACTCAGAATTCCGACTTAGAACTCGGAATTCCGACTTAAAACTCGGAATTCCGACTTAAAACTCGGAATTCCGACTTAAAACTCGGAATTCCGAGTTATAACTTAGGATTTGACTTTAAACACCCCCAAAATAATAAAACAATAAAAAATACCATTTTTTTAAAACCCAAAAATTCAGTAAAAATTAAATACTTTATTTGATATAAATTAGCCTTAAAAAAGTGAACATTTCTTCTATTTAACTTTTTTTTTCTAACTCTTACATAGTTTCGGCTGGAAAAAATTGAGGGTGGACCAAAACAGCGTTTTTTTATTCTTAAACTGTTACACTTACAACAAAAACGATGAAAGTCCAACATCTTTCCAATATATAATTTTTTTAATATATATTCTTTTAGTACTGTAAACGTTCAAAAATCAGAGGGGGCCAGTGTTATGAAAGTTAGACTTTTGAAAAACAATAACATTATAATATCACGGATTCTTCATAACCTATTTTTCTGTGTGTTTTTAAATTTTTTATCTTTTGTTGACCTTTTCTGGAAAAATTTCAGTGGGGAGGGGGTTAATAAAAATCATATTCAATATCAAAAACAGTTGTAGTTTGCCCTAATCTTATTGAGAAGTCCAGTGCTTATTATATTAAATTTTTTTCTTTATATTTTTTTATGTTTTTTTTTCTTAAACCGGCGACCAAAATATTTAAAAAAATCCGAGTATTATGACACTTTCTATTTGGTTTCTCGTAAGCTATCTACAAATTTCGTTTTTCTGGGAAGAAAAATAATCTCTGTCAAATTTAAAATTATCCCATAGGCGCTTGGTCGGTATCAGAGACCACTAAGACCTTCAAATAAGCGCCTGAATCCCTTACGTGCCTTCTCTGAAAAACTGGCAGGAGAGGGTATTTTTCTTTAATCGACTAATACCCTAGATTGCCCGAATTTGGGTCTCCAATCTGGATCTGTTTTGGTTTCGAAAATATGTAAAAAAAATGGTGCGGGCTACAAGGACACCTATGGGCTCCATCAGATTTTTTTAGTATCTTTGGAAACAGTCGTATGCTACGACTTGCGCTTATCTCAACCGTTTGTATTTGAAAAATTACGCTCATTCCCCCCGATTTTTTTTGGTGCGCGACCGTTATGGTTGCCAAAAATACACAGACTTAATCCATTTCTTTCAACGCCACTCGTTTTTCGAATTTTTGAACTTTTTTTGGGAATGTTTTCGACCTTTCTCAAGAAAAATTGGTTGGTTGGTCGCCAGCTTAAAAAAAAACATAAAAAATTACCCCCCCCCCCCTTATAAACTTTATAAAATAAATTTTTAATATAATATGATTCGGGCAATCTACGACTATGTCTGATAATGAATATGATTTTTATTACCCCCCCCCCTACTGAAAGTTTTCCAGAAAAGGTACGCAGGTTTTTTTCGAAGTATCTTATTTACATTTATCAATAAACTACCTTTCGTTTATAAATTTTTATGCGTAGGGTATTTTAAAATTATATAAAAGAATTATATATTATTCTTGTATACATATCAGGATCTGCCTTTTAAAAAACGCATCCATTTTTAGTCAACCTGTAAAATATGTATTCATTGGGTATAATTTAATTAAATCTTCAAGAATTCTTTTTACCAAAACTATATATTTTAGGTAGTCGAAACAAAATCAAACATATTGTTCTTTTGTTTAGTAACTTAATTTTAGGTAAGAAAAATTAAACGTAAAATAACGTCGACAATTGGTAAAGCTAGTCAGGATCAATGACGTCGAGGCGACCCGAATCTGTATTACACATTTAGGTGCGAATGAGGGCCGTCAGGCAGTCGAAACGTCATCGCTAGCCGACGTCGCGTTTCTCAAAGGCAACGTTTGCGCCACGTAAGATAACGTCCAAATGCTGCTTGAGTAATTGTTACAATTTTTATCAAAAGCATTCTGAACATGTAAAAATAGCTTTTTTAGTATAACTTTTTCAAACTTTTTGCCTGAGGACATTTATGACATTTCACCAATACATATAGAACTGAGACTAGATCCCACCCTAACTCAGCGTCCCTTAACCCAAATTTTTAAAAATAATTTCGAAAAACTTGTAAGAAATTTTATAAGGTACTGCAAAAATTTTTGTCTGCGGCACTATAATATCAATTGTTACAATTTTAGTTTAATTTTAACCATACTTATGACAGGATTTTGGCAACAAATCTAGAATTGAGACCAGATCCCACACCAAACCAGCATTTTCTGCTTAAACTGCAAAAAATTGCCTGCAGCGCTATCACATCGGGATTTTTAAAAAATAATTCGGGAAAAAGTCGGGAATTTTATCTAGGGAATCTTGTGGCAACCCTGTATACTTAAATCATATTTCTGCCTCTAACACTTTCTTATTTCTTTCTACGGATACAGACGAACTAGCGCATCTTCAATTTGTAAAAAAAAAATTAAAAAAATTGGATACGATAAACTGTCCCTTAAATTTTTTCTTCATTTACCAACTGAGGCGTTGAGTGTATTAACGACTTCCTCAAGAAAGCGGTCGTTGTTTCTATACATTATCAAAAATATTGGAAAACCGGTTCAGCTTCAGGTAGAATCTTTTGGAGTCTGAAAATCTTCTGTCCGAGCAGCAATTTGGGTTCAGAGCCTCGAGAAGCACAGGGGATGAAATTTTCAGTTTTCTGAAACATATATTTATTAAGCTTAATTTTCGTGATTTCGTGAGCAAATTTTGATTGCGGGGATCATGGAATACTTAAGAAGAAAATGCAGTTTTATGGTTTTGAGGAAAGCGAACTAACATGGTTTTGCTCAATGTTGGGAGGGAGAACCAAGAGTGTACAATTCCAATGTACTTGTTCAACCGAACAGCTGATTGTTAGCGGAGTTCCTCAAGGATCTGTTTTAGATCCCTTGTTATTTCGAATTGGACATATCTGGTCATTTCTAGTATTATGTGATGATGTAAGTGTTGTATGGAATGGCACCGATGTTAAACGGGGCTAACTGAAGAGGTCCAGGAGTATATATGCAAGATAAAAAAGTTATGCTGTTAACTGCTTAAGCTTTAATAGTAGCAAAACAAAAATATTAAACTTCAATAGTGTGGGCGAGGTCTTCTTGGAAAATGTAATTTTACCAACTACCGAGGAGTTTACATTTCTGGGAGTTTTTATAGACAGTTCTTTAAACTATAAGAAACGCGTTGAGAACTTGTTGCAGACAATCTGGGTCTTTCTGTGGCCAAAACATGTTACTTCTCACTGATATAGTAACACCATATGGAATCGGTTTTTATGGCTCTTGTTCCGAAAACTTGTTTTGCACCGTTTTAAAATAGATCTGTCAAGAGAGAGCAAGAGAATCTTGTAGTCCTTTGTTTCTCAAGTATTTTAACACTGTGTTCCATCTATATTCGAAACCTCTTTTATTGTTTTTAAGAAATATCAAAGCGAGTTACACCTTAGCAGAAAGTATAGCAACAGAAATTACTTTTACCGCATACGGAACTTGTAAAAAAATCTGTTATATATGAAGGCTAAAAGATATTTAATAAGCTTCCTCTTTCTATAAGAGAATTAACATGCCAAAAAAGGTTCAGAAAAAAAAATAAAAGCTTCTATTAACAAAGAATTACTATTCGGTAGATGAGTATTTTACTCACAATTTGTAATTAACATAGTTTTTTGTTAAAAAGGTACAAGTGAAGATATATCGAGGAAGTGAAATAAAGAGATAATTTTTTAAACGTACGTTTTTTTCATACCTACATAAAAACAATTTCAAAGTTGCCATACAACTTTTTTGAGGGTTGATTTGAGGTTAAAAGAAAAGACCTACCTATACTTGTTATACCTCAAATTAAAGATAATTTTATTGCTTGCAAAAAATGTAACAACAATCTTTTTATAAATGTTAGTTTTTGAAATATTGCCAAGAAACTAAAAAAAAATTGTACCTTTAGGGAGTGGTCCTGATATATAATCACACAGAGTGGAAATTCCCCATGTAGCGTATCGACTATAATTAATAATCGGTCTTAAATCTATTTAAAACTTAAGCTACAAAAAAAATTTGATTGCGTCCAAACTCAGTAAGTATAAAAACACAATTTGTTTAAAAACAAATCTACCTCAATGCGGCCTACAGAAAGACTAGTTCACGGCAACAGGCATCTTCCGACTTAATTTTCTTAAGAAATATTCTCGTTAAATAAACCACTGATAACCAGATATCGCCAACTTTATTTTAAATCTTTTTTTACAACTATTTAATTTTCCTAAAACCCTTACTACTTGCTAAGTATATGAAAACTCATCAAAATTATCTCGCGCGACGTGCCTCGCTTCTTCATGACTCGCGCCACACGTATAGCGCATCAATCTCATTATAACTTAGACTAAAACATAAATATGATATATGGATACAACAATAGATAGTTTTTTGTTGTGCAAATTTACGTCCAGATAACTTCGCCGACAACGATAACTTAACTTAAACCCTATTTGATATTTCAAGATAGCTTTTTTGGTACAGTTTTTTTATCGTTTGGGATAATATAGGTTGTCCAAAATAAAATTAGTTTACTATAATTTTTATTAAAATTAATACCAGTCAAGAAAAAGTAAAGTATTAGAAATACCCAAATTTTTTGCTTTTATTTAAATGTGTTTTAAAGTAGGTTAGGATTTGCGGTTAGTTACATTTTGGAAGTATTTTTATTTAAAATACAAACCGCGCATGTTCTTCGTACGCAAAATTCTTATGGCTAGTACTTAAATAATTTGATAACTGTAACTTTTCAAGTGACTCAAAAAAGTGGATTATTTTTGAGAGTTGGCATGCTTTAAACTCCTACGTACAGCTATAACATCAGTCGTTTTTTTTATTTGTTGACTAATGTTTTTGAAACTTTAATGGTCATCTGTCAGTACGCTAATTTTTCCAAAGAAATTCGATCAGGGCCTGGTCTAAGTAAAATGAGCATTTTTAGCGGATCCATCCATTTGCAATTATATAACATTACTTCTCTGTAAATTCAGCGCTATGTAAAGAGAAAATTTTTAATATTTTGGTAATTTTTTTTTGTCTTGTTTTCAAAAACAATTTGGTAGGCTTACATACATAACACAAAGAACATATTAGGTTATTTTCTTTGTGATAAATACCAAATATTTTTATGTATAAAATCCAATCCGCCAACAATTTTTTTGGCCTGTTTTTTACAAAAAAAATCTGGTAGGGTTACATAGGGTTTCAAAGTTGCCAAACAACTTTTTTGAGGGTTGATTTGAGGTTAAAAGAAAAGACCTACCTATACTTTCTATACCTTAAATTGAAGATAATTTTGTTGCTTGCAAAAAATGTAACAACAATCTTTTTATAAATGTTAGAGTTTTTGAAATATTTCCAAGAAACTGAAAAAAAGTTGTACCTTTAGGGAGTGGTCCTGGTATATAATCACACAGAGTCTAAAATCCAATCCGCTGGCAGTTTTAGTCGATTTTTTACCTAAATTCGGTTTCTTATCGGGGGTGACGGTTAATTATTGATGTACTTAATAATATCCAATTATAAATTGGTTTGGGTGTGGGCAGGAAAAGATAGTAGGTTTTTTTTTCAGTTTCAGATTTTTGTATATATTTTGCGTTTTAGGTGTCATGTATGAAGGAAAAGAATACCTTATGGAAGATGCGGAGGTCGTGAAAGAAAGTGTGGGTGGCAACGTTGCAAATGTCAACAATTCCACATCTCAAACTTTTATTACACTTCGAAGAGGTAGGCTGATTAGTTTTGATAATATAATATAATTCGTGATTTTTGAATGAGGTTACTTAAACATAATTATGTAGGGGTCACTCTAGGAAACATTTTTTATCATAGGCACAGCACTATTTGTATAGTTTGACATGTAATATCCTGAAGCAGACAAACTATGACCGATTTTGATGAACAAGGTGTCAATTCCTAATAAATTGTCTAAGCTGGATCCAACCATTTTCACTTCTGGCAACCTTTTATTCTTTCCTGATAAGCCTTAGAACTATGCTTCCCACGATTGTCACAAATACACTAAATAGTTTTTTTTTTCTTTAAACTTCTGACCAATCCTATCAACTAGATAGTGGGCATGTAACGGGCCTAGCAAGGTGGCCTACGTACATGGAAATTGTCCCGCCCGCATTTTTGCCTTCGTTCATTCATTCCTATCAACTGTAATTTTTTTTGACAGCTTTAAAGTTAGAGTTGCAATTAAAGTGTAAAAGTATTTATCACATGCTAAAAAATTGGTAAAATGACAAAAAACGTCTTTGTCTTTTGGTAATAGATTGTTACTTGTATTTATTGTTAACAAACTAAAAAACTAAATTGGAAAGATTGGAAAGAACAAATGAAAGGTCTTGACAGCTGTCAATTTTTTTAATTTTTTTGGATTCAGGGTTATCACGAAAGTATAAAAGGTCTTATGACAATAAAAAGATGCCAAAATTATTGGCATTTTTGGTCAATTTAATAGGAATTGACGCATTTTTTATTAAAATAGGTCATAGCTTGTGTTCCGTATTCATTAATTTCATTTATTTTCAATGTTGTATTCTCTTTGATTTTTTTATTATTATTTCTATTTTGAGCATCACTAAAATTGTCCTTTTAAAATCCCCCCCAATTATTCCTTCCTCCTATACTTTATGACAAGTTGTAAAGAAAGAAGTAGAACCAAGTCATGGAGGGGATTACATACAGATCTCGATAACACAACTTTTCAGCGATCGGTAAAAATTAACCTACCGAAAGTGAATATCGCCAAATTAATCTAAATTGTCTCTAACGAAAACAATCGTTGTGCAATACACCGGCCAGGAGCTCTTTCAAAGGAGGAGATCGAAATCAGCAACCAGGTAACAACTTGTCCACTAAAAGTCTTTCTTCCCCAGGATCTTCCTTGAAAAATACCTTCACTCTTGTACTGCCCAAAATATTAAAAAGAAAAATAAATTAAAATTTCTCCCAATTTTAAAATTCCTCCATATTAGCATTTTATAGCGTACATCCTCGCAACGTCTTGCCGATATACTTCCCCTACATGTTAAACTTGGGATTGTTTTAATTTCTCTTTACGCTTCATTGCACAATGTTTTTCACCGATCGCGAGGCCACGCGGTTTTCGTATTAAATCAGAAGTAAGGGAGCTAACAATGATAACACAGTATTTGCAGATTTAATTCTATATATGTCTTAAATTTTTAAGTAAGTAATTAAGTACCTTATTTAGGCCGGTATTACACTATAAAATTTATTTGTCAAAGATCTTTTATAGTGTAATACCGACCTAAATAAGGCACTCAATTACTTCAAAAAATTTTATGCATGTATAGAAATAAATCTGCAAATATTATGTTGTCATTGTTAGCTCCCTTACTTCTGATTTAATACGAAAACCGAAAAATATGGTATATTGCACTGTAAAATGTTTCATCAAAAATCTTTTAAAAAAGATCTTTGACAAATAAATTTTATAGTGTAATACCGGCCTTAGGCTTAAATTTTATAATATTATTAACCCTCCCACGCTTAAACATCAAATTCTCGCTTAATACTCATACACTGCAAATATTTTGCATTAAAATATATATTTTTTTAAAAGGATTTAGCAAGGGTGAATAAATAACCAACCAATCCCTCAAAAAAGGTAATGGTAACCGTAGACCCGGGTTTCGCACCTGTGGTGCTCATCAGTACGGTGGTAGGACTTAGGAGATGAAATGATGATGAAAAAATCTAAAACACGATTCATGTAAAAATAACCATCTGTCAAATTGCAGAATCGGCAGATGTATCTTCAATTTGAAGGAAAATTAAGCGTCTCTACGGAGACAGATATAATTATCTTTACAGATATCCTAAGCTCTGGAGTTGATAAAGGATTTAGCGAAGGTGAATAAATAACAAAAAACAAATAATAGCGAGCTTTCCTTCAAAAAAGGTAATGCAGGGTGGGCAAATGTCCTAAAATCCTAAAATTTTGACTGCGTCCTAAAATTTTAAGTCAAAATGGCCAAAAACCCAAAAACTTAATAATGTATATCTTGCAAATAAACATCTAAACATCAATGTCTTTAAATTTTACCTAAAATAAAAAAGTTATTTTTTCTCTGACTTTTTTTTTAGTTTATTCCTCGGCTTATTCTATCCTTTTTGTCCAATGTCTATTGTAGGGCTCACTGAATCTCCGTTCCGATTACAGGACGGATGGCATCGGATAATATTGGTGTCTTTTTTTAGCACCCACAACCTATAACGATGCATGTTATTATTTCTCGATTGCATCCATTATTAAGTGAACATAGCCTAGATTGAATTCTAACCTTAAATAATTTTATTTCTGTGGTTTAGTTAGTATTTTTCTTATGGAGCACTCCATATTTTATCTAATTTTTGAATTTGTAATACACTTTTTTGTTTGGCAGAGCCCTTTTTGAGATATTTAATATTTTGAATTTCTGTCTAGTATATCATGGCATAGTCAAATCATTCTGAAAATGACTTGCATTGCTGCCATGGCCTACTGTAATAATTAGTAAGTTTTCATATCATACATACTCAATACGTATAGAAAGTGAAGCATCATGTTTTTTTCATTTATAACGCTCTTTGTCAGAACAGAGAACATACTAACTAACAAAAATGGTTCAATGATTTACTTTTTATAAAGGTGATAAACTAAATATCTACATTTTTAAAAGTTATTACCTATCACTTAAAACGTTCTTCTATAATACTAACGCTACATTGAAATGAGAGCTTTGTAGTTTTAAAAAGCAGGTATGACAGGAAGCAATTTTAACTTTTCTCATATTATGGCCTATTTGCCGAAATTTGATGACATAAAAAATTACTAACACACTGTGAAGCTATCACAATAGTCACAGCACACTAGTCAGAAATGGACAACATTAAATATCTCAAAAACGGCCCAACCAAACTATCATATATGCTATACTGTTTAAAAGGAAATTTTATCACAAATTAAAAATTAAAATAAAATATGGGGTGTTCCATAAGAAAAATACTAAATTTGACTTATATCTTGGAAACTAAAGACGTTTAAATTCTTTGTCAAAAAGTCTCTGAAAAAGCTCTTTACATCAAAATAAAAAATGTTCAGTAATAACGAAGTTACAGATCCTCTCCCAAAATGCAGACTTTTCAAAACCCCCCCGTGGCTTGTAAATGGCTTGATATATGAAGATGCAGTTTTCACCTTCGATCTTCTCTTGAAAATCGAGCCTCGAAAGTGGGGTTCAGTTTTGTTCTATCTCGCCTGGAAGTACCTTGCACCCCCCAAAAGTGCCCAATTTGGGATACCCTGTACACCAACGATCCGAAGGCATTTGATTGGTGGGGGATAAAGACCATTTCCCCAACTAATATTAAAAGCGATTCTCAAGTTACCCGAAACTTTAAGATTTTTTTTATTGTTGTTTGGAGAAATTAGAAATACAAATTGTTCCTCAAATGAGGATGTGTTTGGTTTAATTTAAGTAGATTACATACTTCAGAAAACCAAAAATATTTTTTTAACTGAGTTTGTACCTCAAATGAGGCTGTGTTTAGTATAAAGTATAAGATGTTTAAGATAAGTACTATTCTAGGTTGATTTTGTGCTGAAAGATTTTGTTTTAATATATTTTATCTAAAAATAACAAAATGTCCTAAAATTTTTCCAAAGTGTCCTAAAATTTTTTAGTTTTTGTTATAAAACTAAAAAAAAAAACAAAAAGGCTTTGGTCACCCTGGTAATGGCATCCCTAGACCCGGTTTTTGCCCTTGTGGTGCTCATCAGTACGGGGCTAGGATTTAGGAGATGTAATGATGATGAAAAAATCTGAAACATGATTCTTGTAAAAAAAACAACCATCTGTCAAATTGCAGAATCGGCAGATGTACCTTCAATTTGAAGGAAAATTATTATTATTATTATTATCATTATTTTTTTCTCTTAAATATTTTTGTGCAAATTTATAGCTAATAATATTTTTTCTAAAATTTGAGATTTATTAATTTTATCTACTTAAAATACGGTTTACTTTCGGTTTGTTTTACGGCCAGCATATTTATTACAATTTAAAATGGCCGATCCGATATCTCGAATATCGTAGTTGCATAAATTCGCAAAAAATGCAGAAAATGATGCTGCATGCAGCTTTTCACTGCCAATTTAAAAGTCTGGATGAAATTTATCATAATTTTACGAAAATGCATAATAATATTATTGTTATTTATGCTAGTATCGACAGCACAGACGACTTAACTGCACAAAATCTATGTTATTTTATTTTATTTAACATGCTTAAGGATAGATTAGATTAGAGCACTGCTACCCGATTTGAGCTACAGTGTGTATGGGAGCTAGAGGATGTTAACAGTAAAAATAAGACTTTTGACATCTTAATAACTTTTTTAAATAAGCAATGCGCGACCTTAGACACAGTTTCGTATTTTACTAATTATAATGGTACCTAAATCAAATGAAAATGAGAAATAAAAGAATAATTTTAAATTCAATAATAAAAAAACCCAACTCCCATACTAACAATAATTTCAAAGCAAGGCCTTCGGCCAATTTCGTCGCCAATGCAAATTATCCGCAAAATTCAAATAAAAATGTAAACTATCAATTATGTACTCAAGAACATGATATTTATAATTGCCCCTACTACTATACCTATATCTAAGTCCCCAACTGAGCGATTTAACAGTAAAAATAAGACGTTTGACATCTTAATAACATTTTTAAATAAGCAATGCGCGGCCCTAGACACAGTAATTATAAAGGTACCTAAATTAAATAAAAATGAGAAATAAAAGAATTTTAAATTCAAAGATAAAAAACCCAACTCCCATACTAACAATAATTTCAAAGCAAGGCCTTCGGCCAATTTCGTCGCCAATGCAAATTATCCGTAAAATTCAAATATGCTTTCAACTGAGCGATTTAGCCTGACAAAAGAGAAAAGATGGTGCATAAATTGTTTAGGCAATAAACACACCACTTGGCACTGCAATGAAAAAACATTTTACCAAACTTGTTCTCGCAAACATCACACTCTTTTAGATGGATGTTAGCCCCCGGACTACTACACCCACAAACAATTCACCAAAAGACGCATCCTCAAATGCGTAACAAAATCAACTGTGCGCTGTCGCTACTTCCAATTCCAATTCATCCAGTTTTGCAAATCAAAAGCTTCCTCAAAATAACTGATTCTGTAAATTTTAGGTTGATGCGTGTCCTTCTTGACAGTGCGTCCCAAAGTAATTTTATCAATCCAATAAAGTAGGCCTAACCTCTTATGCCCTTTCAATAAACATTAGTGGCATAGACTAAATTAAATAACGATCTATATGCGCCTGTGAATGTATCAGCATCATTAAACTTATAGGTTAAAATAACCCATTTTTTGATTTTAGACTATAATTTTACCCCAAATTTGTAACAATCAACCCTCCTCATCCATATCAGAAGAAAAACTTTCGGAATTTGCTAATTTGACTCTTGGTGATCCTAACTTTTATAAATCTCGCCCTTTTGGGAGTAGATATTTTCCGATTTTTGCTCACGGGCGGCTCTACCTCCAGCTCTATTGATAAACCCGTTGCACTTGATACCATTTTTGTCTGGATAAAATTAAAGAAAACCAGTGTTCTACCCTCTCGGTAAATACATTTTTAACCACTCACGAAAGCTCTCTTGAAAGATCTATTAAACGGTTTTGGGCTTTAGAAGAGGTTCCCAGTTTCTCTAAATTTTCTTCAGACGATTTAGCTTCTGAAGAGCGCTATAAAACAACGACTTTTAAAAACAGCGATGGAAGGTATGTTGTTGAATTGTCTTTCAAGGGTGGCGCACCCTCTTTCGGCGGTTTAAGAGACATCACTGTAAAAATATTTATTTCTCTTAAAAAAAGATTATTACAAAATTTTACGCTACTTATATATATAGAATATAGTGAGTGTTTAAAGGAAGTGTTGTTTGAAGGTGGTAGACAATGTTGAACTTGAGAGTTAAGTAGAGTTTCAAGCTCCCATTTTCTTTATTTTTATTTTTTCACAACGTTTCGAATGCTTATGTATCTGCAATCGTCATCACGTGAATACTGTTTAAAGGAATATTTACTTTTAAATCAAATAAGAATTGTGTCTCCTATCACGGAAAATTCAAATAATTATTATATATTCTTGTTGTTTTCCCGAGTCTCTTAAAAAGGCCATTATTATCCCACCGCACAAGAAAGAGAATATTCATGATATAAAAAAATACAGGGGCATAACCCTATTATCAGTTTTTTCTAAGATTTTCGAAAGAGCATTCTATATTAGATTACTCTCATTTTTAGAAAAAAACAATTTTTTCTTCACTTTGCAGTTCGGCTTCCGAAAAGGTCTTTCCACTCAATATACCACCATGGCTTTATACAAAGAAATTCTTTTAGATATAGAGTGCAAAAGAGATACTGCCTGCTTATTTTACGACCTTCAGCGTGCATTTGATGTTGTTGATATCGATTTGCTTTTACAAAAATATTATTCATTTGGGGTCCGTGGATTACCTCACACCTGGCTTAAGTCATTTCTGACAGATCGAGAACAGGCAACAGCTTTAAAAGATGGTTCAATCATATACAAATCTGAATCCAGATTCATTAGTACTGGCGTGCCACAGGGAAGCTTGTTGGACCCTTTACTTTTTATAGGATTTATTCAAAACATTTTTTTGGAGTTTGCCGAATATTTTCTTGCATTATTTGCAGACGATGCAGTAGCATCTACGTCCAGTGACGTCTTTGAGGACCTAAGCAAAAACTCGCAAGAATTAGTTACTAAAATGCCAACTTTCTGTAGCCAAAATAATTTAATACTAAATAATAACAAAACGGAGTTACTAGTTTTTCAAAAATGGACCTTAATGAAAGTCTTTTAGTGCGAATTAACAACAAATCGATTAACCAAAAATATGTTGCGAAATACCTTGGGTTATATATAGATTCTAAGCTCTCATGGACCTTCCAAATAGATCACATTCTAAAAAAGTTGGCGGTATATTGTTTCGTCATTTGGAAATTACGCACCGAAGTTAGTTTAACTTTGTTGAAAACGTATTATTTCGCTTTCCACTCCTGTCTAAATTATGGTAATACTTGTTGGGGAAATGCACCCAGTGCCCAGGATGTATTTTTATTGCACAAACGCATTATACGAACAATGATGTTTAAACCAAAGGGTTTCTCTTGTCGTACGCTGTTTCCAAAACTGAATATTTTGACCTTTCCTAGCCTCTTTATCTTTAACAATATAATGTTATTAAAAAATAATCCATCTGATTATGATTTGACGCTCAAAACAACATATAACTTAAGAAATCATAATAACATTCGGCTACCTCGGCACAGGACGGCTTTAGTAGCTAAGAGCCCTATAGTGTTAGCAGTAAAATTATATAACTACTTACCAGACAAAATAAAAGAGATACAAATTTTAAATAAATTTAAATCAACATTAAAAAATAGCTTACTCAGCCATGCTTTTTATGATATAAATGAATTTTTTGACTGTGATAATTTTTAATTTTGTTATTTAAAAAAAAAACAATTTTAATTGTTTGTTTTTGTCAGTGTTTTTTATGTAATTATTTTTTATTTTTAGATTTTAATATTAGGTATTTGTATTTTTGCGGTCTATAGAAAATAAAGATTGTATTGTATTGTTTTGTATTGTAAAGCTGAAAGGTCAACGACAAAATTAAGGGGGGTCTTTGACGCAAGCGTAGTATATTTTAATAATAAAAGTTAAATGATTTTCTTTTAACCAATCCGAAAATCCAACAGGACATTGTAGCTATTTTATTAAAATTTATTAATTTTCATTCAATAGTTTTCTCTGCCGATATAAAACAAATGTACCGTCAAGTATTGGTAAACCCCATATCCCCGAACCAAATAATTTTGTATCGTTTTTCACCTTCCGAACCTATTCAAGATTTTGAGCTCCAAGTGGTCACCTTTAATGTCAGCTCCAGCTTTTATCTAGCTCTTAGGACGGTTAAACAAATAGCTGTAGAAAATTAAAAAATATTTCCTCTTGCTTGTCAGAATCTACAAAGCGATATATTTTTAGATGATTTACTCTCAGGCCAGAATACTCTAAAAGAAGCGTTTAAACTTCCAAAGGAACCTCATGGCATGTGTGAATAGTCAAAATGCCTATTGTGCAGTAGTTTACCTCAGAGTTTTAAGTAAAGATGGCTCTATAAAAACTCATTTTATTATTTCAAAATCACTTGCTCGAATTGTATAGTGCAGTCTTATTATGTACTTAAATTTACCACAATAAAATTTACATTTCTAAAGTCTTTGCCGGGTCATACATGTATTATGTTGGTTGAAAGGTGATTCTCGTAATTGGGATACTTTTGTCGCAAATAGAGTTGCCTATATTCAAGAAAAAATACCTCCTTGCAATTGGCACCATATAATTTCCCAAGATAATGCAGCCGATCCAGGTTCTCGGGGTCTGTTACCCCTGGATTTCCTAAATACTACTCTATGCTGAGCGGGACCTCATTGGCTGAGTGAACCCTCTAGTTCTTGACCACCTAGTGATTTTAAACTGAATGAGCCTTCTGAAGAACGTCGCAAAACGACTGTGTCACTTTTTACTGATATTTCTGACTTGGATATATTTTTTAATCGATTTTCTAGACTTTAAAACATAAAGGGCGGTATTTACTAAGGACTATAGTTTATGGACATAGAGCCTTTTTAAAATAGATAAAATGCAGAAAATTTCTATTTTGCTGATTTTTCTTAACTTATCAGATTAATTAAAATAATTGTAATAACAAGCAACATAACTTTTTGAGTTACTTTTTGCTTTATCTATTTTACACAGGTTTAAAAAAAAAGCAATTCTTTCGTTGAGCAATGCTTTTTTAGTTCTTGACCGATTTTTATACATATACAATTATACATTGAAAAGACGTGGCTTTCCGGATCATTGAAAATCTCATTTAAAAAAAGTATTGTTTCCGCCCTAGCTCCGCCCCCTTAATGAATGGCGGCAAATGAAAGCATCCAAAAAGATACTTTTTTGTAAACCATCTAACTATGTGAAATTTAAACTCTGTCTCTTTTGGTTCTGGATATATTAGGGTGGACTTGGATTTTTAGGACACCTTGTATATATTTGTATGTAATAAAATCTTCCACATATCCGATCGGCTTTAAATTTGGCATACTTACATAGTTTCGGTGACAACACAGTAATATAGTGTAATGAAATTGGGGATGGCGATAACGAAACGAATTTCTAATCAGATTTTGAAGATTCAATATGGCGGATTCAAGGTGGACGATTTTTGGTCATCTTTTGCTAACAAATTTTAACTGACTTATACATATGCGATTGTCTTCAAATTTGGTATGCGTTTATAGTTCCGATGACAATACAATAATATGGTATTATTAGGCACCCCCTCCGCCCTACGAGGGAAGTGGAGGAGATAAAACACCTAAGTTTGTCCGATTTCAACCAAAATTGGTATGCGAGGGTTCATGAGGATAAAGAATACGATTTTGAAAATTGAATTTGGCGCATTCAATATGGACGATTTTTGGTCATACTTTGCTAACCGATTTTTAACTGACTTATAAACATCCGATTGTGTTCAAATTTGGTATGCGTTTATAGTTCCGGTGACACTACAATAATATGGTATTATCAGGTACCCACCTTTCGCTAACGAGGGAAGTGGAGGGGGAAAAAGATTTAGTACAGGAGTTTTTTAGGGAAGGGGATTATGAATTTTTGATCAGATTTGAAAATTTTAATATGGCGGATTCAAGATGGACGATTTAGAGTACATTAAAAAAAAACTTTTAAAGAACAAGCTATTATTAAATGCACTGAAAAGTAGAAAATAATTTTTGATCTTTCCGATACCATAATAAAAGCATAAAGTAAGTAACTAATAGAGAAACGATGTATATGAGACGCTGGTTGATCGAAATTGAGGCAGACTGCGCTCGGAGCGAAATCCTGCATCAAAATCGTTTGGCGCGTGCGACGTTGCCGTTAGTAACAAAAGAAAGGTTTCCGAAACTGAGGCAGAGTATGGGCTTGTAGCGAAAGTCTGCATCAAAATGGTTTTGGGCGTTCCGTTAGTGCTAAAAACATAACGAATTACATGAATATTTTATTTTTCAATAAAATTTGTTGATTTTTACTCCAAAAAAATAAAAATACCTAGTTTTTTTTGGTAAAGAGCTTGTTACCTAGGCTTCCCCTCCTTGAAAGGTGAGGGATGGTTGTAACATTTAACCATTAATTAGTGCTTTTTAATTTTTATTAAAAACATTTTTTGCTTAAATTTATTTTATACAATTTGGGGGTACTTTAAATCCCTCTTTTCAAGGATTAACATGGTACATCACCTAGGCATTTAGTGAGTTTGAATTTATTCCATCTGCCAAGAAAAGAGTGGAGTGGCTAGAAAAACAGTGATAAAAACTGACTGACTGAGAAAAGGATGCTATGGTAAAAAATATAAAAAACGAAAGAAAATAGAAAACTGGCAAAATGGAAAAAATAACGCGGGTGAAAAAATGGAACTGCAGTGAAACTGGAGAAAATGGGGAAGTTGCGAAAATGGATAAAACTAAAAATTGGAGCGGGTGGAGGTCACATGTAAATAGAGTACCGTTAAGCAGCATGTTTTCTTTTTTTTTTATCTTAAAGTGAATTAAATAGTCTATAAAGCACGCAAATAAAGTGTCTTTTCTTCGCCTCGGGATAAAAAGTGATCACAGGTTTATAATAACCCCATTAAAAAGTGTTTTTTGTTTTTTTTTTTTAATCACAATCTTGAAAGTGATTTTTACACACACACTTCTTATATACGTTATACATACCAGCTGAAGACCCCGCAGCTTTGCTTGCGATTTTACCCGTTTTTTTTTTCTATTTTTATTTCTTTAAATGAACATAACTTTTGTGCTCGTGAACCGATTTGGTGATGATGGTACCAACTATTAAAGTAATACTCGTGACATATCGGACAATATTAAACTATTTTACCCATTAGTTGTAAAAACTTCTGTTTTTGCAGCCCTGAACAATAAACAATGTTTCGCATCGATAACCAAAAAAGCCATGGGTTTGTTATTTGATGAAGGTTTAAAAAAATACTGTCAATGAGTAAAAAATTACTGTGTGTATCAAATAAAAAAACACCACTGTTGCAAAGTACATAAGAAGCCCTTTACATACATAGTAAAAAAAAATTGATTTACTTTAACTAGTTGCGATCGTCTTCTTTGCAGCTAACCCTAACCACCTCCTTTTAAACATGAAAAAGATTGGTTGCTACAATTTTAGTTTAATTTTTTAAATTTTCGTCAACAGCATTCAAATCGTGAAATCATTTTTAGTACAATTTTCGAAAAATTTTAATCTGCGGCACGAAGCTCTTGCTGATTTTGACAACACTTAGGTACTTCACTGCAAAAAATCTGCCTCTTTTGTATTTGGAGATATTTAGCGGTATCGTTACTTTTCGGACACCCTGTATGCTGTTTTATTTAAAAGTAGGTACTATAAATTTATCAAATAATAGAGTTGTTTTAACCCTGTATTGTAAGAAGTTTTTTTCATTTGACTAGCATCATCCATTAAAAGGTTTGGAAAGCGAGCAAACCTGTATTTTTCTTTTTTTTTTAATTGAAAAATCAACGTCTACCCTACAAACATTCAAATCATTTCAGATTTTTTTTTTTAGAAAATTTGTATTCATAACTCTCCCCAAATCTATTCTTAAAACAAATACCTAATTTCAAAAATAATCTGTTTATTTTAAAATCCAAAGTACCTAAGTACATACCACAATTAATTAACTATTTTTCACACGTCGTTTCATTCTTTGGAAATCTAAACTGAGGTATACCCACATTATTATGTTTAGATTTGCCGCAGTCTTCCCGAAAATGTCTTGTGTTTATTCATAATCGTACTGCTTACTGCGCGTGGTAACAAGAAACGATTCAAAAGGTATTGAAGACTGGGCTACGGATCACTGAATCACAGAATCTGCAACAGCGCGCGAATGCGAAGCTTTTGCTGCAGGTTGCTGTATCAAGGTATGATTAACACAGCACCGGTCCTCTGTTAGTAACTTACTTTATAATAAAACCGATGGGCGCAAATTAAACATTTTAACTTTAGACATCACATATTCACCCGTATATCGGTCACATCGACGTTTCAGCTAAGAAACAGTTGTATTACCTAAGGACATTTTTAAAGTCTCACCCGTTCTCAGCTTCTTTAGATGAAAGCATTATATTTATTATTCGAATAAGGTTTAGTATACTTTATTAAATCACCAAGAATGGTTGTATTCTCTTATTTTTTTTTTTAATTTGTGAGTAAGGTTCAATTAATTTAATTTAATACTTCAATTTGGATTGGGCACGGTTTTAATATTGGACAATTTTGGCATTGGTCGCCATTTTATATTGCGCGGTTTTGTTTTGACCCGGGTTTGTTTTGCGCGGTTTTTTTCGGTTGAAGAGCTGAGTCTTTTATAAGTTTATAATTAACTTTGGTTTGATTGTTGGGTTAAGATTGGGTCTCTTGCGAGCGGCCTTTTTTATAAAGCTCAGGCACACATAAAACCTTATTAAAATTTAAGAATGGTGAATTTAGCTCATTGTGGTGGGTGGGAAAAATAATACAAGGGATAAAGGTTAGTTCACAACTGTCTTTTTAGTAGCATTTTAATCTCAAAAGTATAAAATAAGTTGTGGAATTTGGGGGTTGCAAGTAAATTTTTTTGGACGTTTATTTTTTATATTATGTATGTTTTTTTTTTACTTTTTACGATGAATATGGGGAGGAAAATGCTTTTATTTTTTTGTGAAGTGATTTAAGAAGGAGATTATTATAGACAAAACCATTTGTTACAATGGAAAAATGGTGTAATAACTTATGAATAAAATTTTCACATTTGTATATTAGAAAATATTATCATTATTAAAATAAAAAAAAATTGAGGTTAACTTTTTTTTTTTGTTTTAATGCTGATTAGAATTTGTTTATCACACTTGTGACCTTTGCGCTTTGGTCTATGCGTTTTTTTATTCCTTAGCAGTTTTTTTCCTTACATGATTTTGTAAATGAGTGTTTTTTATGTACGAATTTGTCCCCGTGGTTTTGTTTTGCGCTTTTTTCTACCAGCCAGCTACAGCACCGGAGAAAACATTGCATTTTTGACAAGTTTTAACGACCTTTCCGTCTTGTATTTTTTGAACATTTTCTCGACCCGCCCTACCTATAAAAACTCACTGGGCGGTATTTACTAAGGACTATAGTTTATCGAAACTTTGGTTTGAAGGCTGACATATACATGGGTATCGAAAAATTTATTTTAAGCCGAACCAAACCACAATTTATTAAGATAATTTTACCTAGATAGACGTCAAAATGTACTGGAATGAGACGCATAGGGCCATCTTTTCTTAAAACAGTCCAAATAATCCATAAATATTCATAAAATATGGGTAAACAAGAAATCTGAGAAATGTCAAAGTGACACGGGATGTTGTATTTTGAGTAAAATCATCGTATATTATAGACCACCGCCAAGAGGTTCAAAATATATATTTTTTAAGACAATGTATAGGAACGTGTGGTATCTCACTTTAAGTTGATTCAGGGATATCACTGCTCTCTTAAATTAAAAAAATACATACATATAAGTTTAAAATTAATTTTCAAGAATTAAATGAAAACAAAGATTTCTTACATACACACATCTGGTTTGCTTAGGCGTTTGCACACCCTGTCAAAGGCGATTAACTATGCGCCTAAAAAAATTAAAAGTTAAAATTTTTGCGATAACTGTTAGCGCGCGGAATCGTGTCGTGTGTGCTGTTATTTTTCAAGCAAGCAATTATAGTGTAAAACAGATTCCGACATAGTCACAAACCGCGCAAACGTAACAACCTTCGCCTAATAATTGATTCAGCGCAAATTAAAGAATAGCGCATGTAAAAAATACTAATAATAAAAATTCCGCGGCCTTTTTGGGTTGTTGGGGATTTGCTTATTGTTTTGTGATTTGTGCGGTGATGTCATATTACGCGCCGGTAAAAGTCTTCAGCGGTAAATTCTTGCGCGTTAGGGGCGAGAGGAACGTGTGATTTTAGCAATTTTTCAAGTTTTATGAAAATTTGGAGATTTTTTGCAGAAGCATGGAAGAGGGAGAGCAATTGTCTACTCTCGTTCCTCCCTGCATTTCTCCCAGACCTTACCTTACGCCTAAACTCCAAATTGCAACCTCTTGGTGGTATCTATAAATTAAGTAATGGCGCGGAGGAGTAGGTAAGTGTTACAAAGCGGAGTGGAGGATTCATAACTGCTTTTCGTTACCATTTGTAACTGAAAATGATAAATAAAATAATGAAATAACTAAATACTTCAACATTAAAAATATTTGTTAGCTTATTTAAAGAGGGGGGGGGGGAGAAAGAAAGTTATGGAAAATTCTATAAAGATGGACAAAATAAAATTTGTCAAAATTGGCGGTTCACGCTTTTATAGATGTAGAAGGCTTTCTTTTATTTCAGAAGGTACGGTTTTCCTTCAAAACGAGAAAAACGTCAGCGAGCGAAACGTCAGTTAAGTGTTTGGACAGTTTTCAATCAATAAAAATACATGAATTATAAATTTTAATTTAATATTTTCATCATATTGAAGAAGTGTTGTGTAAGAATATATCTTTTCATATGGACACCTGCAAATTTAGGAATAAAAAGCGATACAAAAATATAAGTAAGTAACCCATTTAACAGAGTATTTTTAGTTAAAAAGCCTACTATACGAGGATAAACCCGCCGTCAGTTTGCTTTTTTCCATTTTTTCACAAAATTTTTGGAAAACCTAAGTTTTCCTTGCGAAAACATTCATATGATTACGGTAAGTCCAAAATTCCAACAAGTTTTATTTAAATTTAAAGAAAAACCCGCAAAATTAGATTAAAAACCCCGTACGTCCCATAGTCCTAAACCCTAACCCATCTTAGTAAATATCGCCCTCTAAGTCCCTCGATCTCTCCTGAAATTGATTAATTTTTTTAATAATTGACCCCCATCCCCTCACATTTGTGACTATTTCTAACTTTTCAAGACAAAATAATTTTACCATATAACTTTTTAATTTATTGCTGTTAACAACCGAAAAAAATGTGTAACCCTACGTGACCTCCGACCTCTTATCACATATATGCATACCCTCTTCCAAGTGTGCAAGAATTTATGGACCTGTTCTGTTTTTGTGTTAAACCTAGTTTATAAGCTTAAATAATATTCTAAACACCAATTCGGTCGGTATTTACGTCCGTGAGAACTTGCAGTGCTCTATTGTGCTGCAGGATTTTCCATTTATTAATGATCTTGAATCCATGTTTATTGAGGCCAAATTTGGTAGGGAAAAAATTTTGGTTGCAATTGTTTACAAACCGCCTAAGAAAAATCTACATAAATGTGTTGAACATTTTGACTATTTGCTATCTTTTATTACTCTCTAGTTTGAAAATATTATATTCCTTGGTGATGTAAATGTGGATCACCTTGCTGACCACATTCTCCAAGAGTGTTTTTCAAATTATGAGTTTATCCAGCGTAACGAACCCACAAGAATAACCAGTACAAGTCAAAAGATAATTGACGTGATTTATTTTAACCAGGCATCAATGGTATTAAACTGTGTTACAGAAAACGCAGATCTCTTTTCAGATCACAGGGCTGTTTTTTGTGAACTGGATATATTTCTAGATAAACCTAAACCAAAAATTGTTACCTATAGAAACTTTAAAAAATTAGTTTATAATGATTTCTTAACCGATATTCAGGCTATTCCGTGGAACAATATTTATTACATAAAAAACATCGAAGAAAAAATTTTTTGACCGTCCAACTTCTAAAACTTTTTGATAAACACGCGCCTTATACAACATCAAGGGTGACGAAACCATTTTCCCAGTGGATTACGGATAACGTAAAACAATTGATGGATGACAGAGATAAAGCTTTAACAAGATACAAAAAAAAAAACAAAAATAATCAAACTTGGACTTTTTATGTAAAATTAAGAAACACTGTTGGTTATGCAATAAGACAAGAAAAAAAAGCGTATCTTGAGTTTTATCAACGACTAAGAAATAGTAAAGAGCTGTGGAAAGCAATAGGTAAATTAAATATTAAAAGAAAAAAATCTAAGAAATCCAAACGATGTTAACAATTACTTTTCCTCTGTTTACAGGCCTTTGCATAACTGTGCAGAAACCGTTACTTTTTTTTAGGGGTGAAGTACGACGATAACTTGCACTTTTCTTTTCGCTTGGCTACTCCAGATCAAATTAAAAATATAATTCTAAATTTAAAATCTAACGCTCTGGATATGATGGTATTTCGTCACAGATGTTGAACCTTAGCGTTAATTATATTCTTTTGTATATAACGCATATTATTAATTGTTGTCTTGAGTCTGGTTAAAATATCTGTTGTTAAACCTTTACCCAAAATTAATCAACCTGAACAGTATTCTGATTTAAGACCTATTTGCTTAATTCCAACATTTACTTTATAAACAATAAAATAATTCCAGAATCACAGTCCTGTTTCAGAAAAGGCCACAGCACTACCTCGGCTCTAGCAAATATTTTAAACGAGATTATTACTGCCCTAGATAAGGGACGCTCTACTGCTTTAATAATGCTGGAATTCTCCAAAGCATTTGATACCCTTGACCACGACTTACTTTGCACTAAACTTTATTATTACGGTTGTGATGAAATAGTTGTAAATTTCTTCAAGTGTTACGTTTAGGAAAGAAAACAGCAAGTGCTCCTAACAGATAAAGAAGCTTGTAGTTTGCTAGATTTAATCTCAGGTGTCCCACAAGGGTCAGTGCTGGGGCCGATTCTGTTTCTTATTTACAATGCCGACATGTTTCAAATTGTTGAGAATTGTCAACTAGAAGCATTCGCTGATAATACGGATGTGACACACATATTTGACAGTGGTCAGGTAAACCAAGCCTCAATTAATATTAACAGAGATCTTCTACAAATTTCTGATTATGCCAAAAAAATAACTTAAAACTAAACGCATCGAAGTGTTCCGTAATGGTTTTTTATCCAGAACAATAGAATAAATCATGTCAAAGAAAATCTTCGACTTTTTGTGGGATCACAGCAACTTGAAATTGTGGATAAGGCTAAAAATCTGGGCGTAATTTTCGACATTCTTTTAAGATTTAAAGCTCACGTTTCAACTACACTGCAAAAAGCTTATTATGCACTCAAACCTCTCTATTCTAATAAGTCAATAATGAATTTAAAATTACGAAAACAGCTTTGTGAATCATTAGTTTTGCCCATTCTAAATTATTGTAATATAGTTGATTTCCCATCTCTTGACAGGGTGTCATGTGAAATCAATGAACTGGGTTGGTTGCGGATAGAGAACACATTTATATACCATTTAAGCGTTTTCGTTCGACGTTTCCTTACTACCTCCTCTCCCCTCTACCTTCGTCAAAAATTATACCACGAAATCATATTCATAATGTTAATTTAAGAGCAGTGAACGCATTTACCATGCCTCGGCGTCGGTTGGCCATTTTTCAGCATAGCTTTATTTACAATGCTATACACTATTATAATAATATCCCAGCTATATACAAAAATGATGACGATTCTGTTGGCACCTTTCGGAAAAAAATTAAAAAATATTTACTGTTTATTCAACGAAATAGCTAATTTGGGAATAACCAAGGATTAAAATTCTTCTTGTGTAATTATAATATTAAAATTGGATTTCATTATTTTTTCAGCAGTATTTAAAATGTTTAAATAAGTGAATTGTTAAGAATTATTATCACTTTTCTTAATTTTTTATATATATCTATCTCATAATTTGTTAAATTGCAGCTATCTACATAGTTAAAATATATTGTCAATGTAGGGGTTAAGTAGAGTAGCCATTGAGCTAGACTTCGCCTTTGTAAAAATATTATTACAATAAAGACGTTTTCAATTCAATTCAATTAAATTTAAACCAGGTTTAACACTTCGGTGCAAGTAATTTATTTATATATTAATACATTAGGATGCTCTTAGTAATTGATTACATTTCCAAGAAGATTCCTCCATGATAATCAACAAAAAATTAATAATGAGTGGCTCTTCCATGGTTATTTATGCGCTCGTTTGTTCTATTGGGCATTGACAAAATAAGACGGTCTATATCATAATGAGGAACACTCATCCAAATCCTCCTTACGGCATGCCAGAGTTCTTCTAAGTTTCCAGGGGACGTGGTAATCGACTAAGATTGCGCCCTATCATATCCCATACGTGTTCGATAGGCGACAAGTCAGGCGATCTTGCTGGCCATTCCAAAGTCTCTATGCCAAGTTAATGTAAGAAGTCCATTGTCTCACGAGTAATATGCGGTCTGGCATTATCTTGTTGAGAGATCGCATTTGGGATAGTTTGTAGGTAGGGATGTAAAACTGGCTGCAGCACTTCATCGATATATCGCCGAGCAGTCAGATTGCCGTTGATGAGGACTAGAGGTGATCTGCTTTCTAAACATATAGCACCCCATACCATGATACTTTGCTGTCTTGCTGTATCACGTACAACAGCAGAGTCTACATTTCGTCTTTCACCTCGAAATCGCCTAACCCTCATGCGTCGATCATGGCCGCATAAACAAAACCTGGATTCATCGCTGAAGCTTATGGTATTCCATTCGTCATTCCAGTTTTGCCGAGCTCTGCACCACTCCAAGCGGCGAGCCTTATGTTGTGGAGTCAAAGGTAGCACCAAAAGCGGACGGTAATCCCTCAGCCCCATACCAAGCAATCTTCGATTAACTGTCATCCTTAAAAACACTCATCCTGTAGCTGCAACTAGAACATCTCTTACTTGGCGTATACTGTCCAGTCGATTTCGGAGACCAAGAAGTCTGAGATGCCGTAAATCACGACCTTGTAATAATCTAGAGCGTCCAGAACCTGCACGACGCGACGTCTATAAGTCTCATCATTGGACCACCTTCTCCAAACTCTTAACACTGTTGATGGATTGGCATTAACCCTTCTTGCAATTTCCCGTAAACCGAAACCAGCCTCTTTCATGCCCACGATGCGTCCTTTCTCGATATCGTTTAAATGACGAAATTGTTGGCGACCGCGAAATCTTGCCGTTTTTATTTTTTAGCAAGCAATCCAAAAAGACCAAAAACTACGAGAAAAATGATTTACGTACGGACTTAAATAAAACTGCATCCGCACTAACTAACCGAGGCTATATATATATTGAATAACCGTATTAAGTAACCTCCGTTACAGGATGGAGGCGACCTGGCCTCCACTATTGCGAACGACGATCATCAAAGAGGGGTAAACATATACAAAAAAAAATGTGATATATTACCATGGAACCACAGGCTCCAAGTCACCTCCACATATATATACAGCAGTAGCAACAGCAGTCTTCTTGTGACATCCAACATTGTTGCCATGGTTTTTTGCCTTGCTAGGCATACGATTTAATAATTTCATTTTAAATAAATACTATTAAAAATTTATTATTAATAAATAACCGAAACGTTACAAATTTAGAAAAAAAGCCTTTGTTCTTATTTAAATGTCCGACATCCAGGAACCTATAGATACAAAAATATAATATTGACGGTCGGGAAATTTAATAAAATATTTTAATAATGCCGGGGACTTAAGGCGTGGATGTTTCTACAGAAAACTGCAGAGTGAAAAAAAGATACAAAAGACTAAACACAAAATTAGGAAGACCACGACTACGGTAGAGAGACAACATAGCATCAGATCTTAGAACTCTGAATATCACGGAAGCAGAAGACCTAATGATGGCTGTGGAGAGAAATTGTTCAGTCAGCCAAGACCCATCCTGGGGTGTAAGAGCTACAGAGAGAGAGCGAGAGAGATGTGTAAAAATCTAAATGTGATACCAAAATTTATACAGAAATATGTCTGATAAGGATTAATGAATAACCGAAACGTTACAAATTTAAAGAAAAAGCCTTTGTTATTATTTAAATGATCGACACCCAGGAACCTATAGATACTCAAGGCATGGATATTTCTACAGAAAACTGCAGAGTAAAAAAAATATACAGAAGACTAAACACAAAACTAGCCAAGGAAAAGAAACAGAAGAAATTTTCTTGCTAGATGTAAAAATCTGAATGTCTTGCCAAAATGTATACAGAAATATGTCTGATGATGGTTAATTAATAACCGAAACGTTACAAATTTAGAAAAAAATCCTTTTTTATTATTTAAATGACTGACACCGAGGAACCTATAGATACAAAAATATAATTTTGACGGTGAGGAAATTTAATGGAAATATTTTAAGTATAGGTATATGTTATATTATTTTATTTTAACGCTCTTTTAGCGCCGTAGTAAAAAATATTAATTTACCAAATCATAAGAGAAAATTATACTTTCTTGGCACTTATTTAAATTGATGTATACACTCCCAAATAAAGGAAAATCTTGTCAAATATTACAATATTTGACTTGTTTGTTTTCCTACTAACCTAAGAGTAATCGTACGGTAAAGTTAATCCCATAATTTGCACGAGCTCAAGCATATGCCTAGTCTAAAAACCAAATTTTATTAAAATCGGACAAATACTTTTTAAGTTATGAATGCTATTTCTCTAATGATCTAAGACACAAAGATTATATTAAAAACTTGTAGCTATTTTAAAAAGATTTCAAAACAGGTCTTTTTGACCCGCATCTGCAAACACTTCGTGCATCACTGGTGCAAAGCTTAATTTTTTTATGTGAAGCGCTAAAAGTTATGAACAATTTAAAATCCATTAAAATTGAAAAAATACAACCAAAAGTACTTATATAGCTAAGCAACATATTTTTTTTGCATGGTTAAATTTAATTTTCCAAATTTGCTCATCTGAACAGTCCATAATTTTCTTACCCAGTTTTACTTATTAGGGTTTATATACAATGTTTCCCAAACATCCGAGTCCAACCTATATCTTGCAAATTATAAGCCACAACTAAACCATATTTGAGGGGCGCATGTGCCGCCCTTGACCTATTGGGAGGCAAAAGGGCGTTCAAGTTTTAAATTTTAAATGAGGATCCCTGTTAAGTGATACCTTGTTTAAAAGGTCCTTCAAAAATTAACATTTTGACTTACTTTTCAGTTGTCCTTGACACAAGTAAAAGTTATGTCAATATATTAGTTTGTTAAAGACTTTTCAAATAAAATATCCCTTGATAGAGGTTCCTATTTAAAGTTTTAAGGTTAAATACCTTTCTGCCGTCCCATAAGCCAATGTTCCCTTTTAAAGAATAGATCTTTCAAAGTTATATGTATCGGTGTCGGATTTGTTGGATCTTATAGTTTGAGAGATATTTGGGTGGCCTCGGACTTTTGGGCCACACTGTATTGTTATGCCTATGATTATTACACTAGGCGAGGACAAGACTTTACACACAAAATTTTGATTTTGTTTCAGTGGTTAACTAAAAATATTGGCATATGGTAAAAAAACTATTCTTTTTTCTCAAACCTATTGGATTTTTATTTTATTATTTTATTTTTTAAGCTACGATTTCAACATCACATTCAAATGGATTTTTAAAAAGTAAAAAACCAAGCTCAAGCTCGGGCAATCAAAATAGTTTTTTTGGCCTCCCCTATTGGAACAAAATCAAACTTTAATTTTGAACCCTATGGTTCAGCCTTTCGTCTTTGACAAACAAATAACTATTTTCATTGGAAAAATGTATTTTGTTTTATTTTATTACTTCTATACTAAGCCACCTTACCCTTTAGTCATATTTCAACATAGAGCTATCAGTTCCAATAACTTCATTGTTGTTCGGAAACTTGGACCTGCATTTTCTCTGAAACACTAATAAAACTACCGAAAATTAAGAATAGAACACTTTATTTTAAGGAAAATTACATAAGGCACTTCTCATGAGACAGGTAAACTCACAATAAAACTTTAGGTTAAAAATTGTCTCAGAATCACTTCCCCTACTTTTATATAGCCTTCATTTGCACTTGAACTAATTTTTCTCCAAAAATAACTTGGAAAAACCTCATTGATTTTCTTTCTTTCCTTTCCTTTTCCTACACATTTTTAATAATTAAGGAGACGAAACAAAACGTATAATTAATTTTAACAGCATTATTACCTAACTTGATGTGCCAATAGGCCCAGCATTTTCCAATTTTTTCGGCAATACTTTGAGTACTGGGATACGCAATAAAAACCTGCCTAAAGTGCAGGAACTAACTTATTGATTCTTACTTGCCTGAAACGTAGGATTCCATCAGCAAGAACGACTATAAAAGTAATAAAACTACTAATAACTGGTCACCTCGGGTACCCCCGGATTGTGTCATTCACTTTGATCTTTAGATTACGGCCTCTAAAATTGATTTTTACATTACTTTTCGCACTAAATCGTCTTTAAAATGACCTCTGTGTCTGTGTTGTTCATGTTGTTCATTTCAGTTCAGTGTGTGTTTTATTCTGTCCAAAGTTTAGGAAAATATGCCAGCTCTTATCTGTGGACTGCGAGGTTGTCTGACTCATAGGTCACTCGGAGCCCTTGTTTGTCTGCTTTCTTCCTTCTTCTCCTATGTGACGGCCTTATTTTCTTTTTTTTCTTCTTTATTTTGACTGGTTTGTTATTTCTACTTTTATAGTTTAGTCATTCATACCCATACTTTCAAAATAAAAAGAAAAAATTATTTAGTTAGATGTATTACGAAAAAAAAAGAAAAAAAAAACAAAATAAAAAATAGACAAACATTTAAAATCGAAAACAAATAACGTATAATCTTTGTTGGTGAACTTAGTCAAATGCATTTAATTATTTAAATCAAAAAAGCAACACTCATACCCGATTAATGAAATTTCGAAAAATGGGAATAATGGATTGGGGAGGGGGGAGTCTTACAGTTGGATTTACTAAGATCTAAAATAGTAGCCCCCACAGGTCTAAATATTTACGCCTGTGGGGGGCACTAAATTTTAAAACCAATTTTCAAAAAACACTTACCCATACAGAAAAGACAAAGTTTTTGATTATTTTGTATTTTTATTGCTAAATACCACTGAAAAACTGCTTTTTTGTGAAAATAAATACCATATTTTAGAAGAAAATGCCCTAAAATTAATTTTTTTTGACAGGTTTCAAAATGGCGAATACGCCAAAATTTTGGCACATATTAGCGTCATAATCTGTGTTTGAAGTTATAAAATTGGTGATTTTTTAGACCACCTCTCTTTTATAAATCAAATTATGTCCAAAACTCAAGGATGGTTGGTTTAAAGTGCTTAAAACCAGAAATTTCACTTAAACTTAGGACCGTTCTAAAATAGACTAAACCTTTTTAGTAAATCCCACCATTAGGGTCTAAGTGAGTTGTGAGTTGAAGATGTTTTATATTTTATTTTTCTTCTCAAAGTTTTATTTTGTTTTTCTTTAGGTAGGGAGAGATTTGCGAGTATTGTTTGTATGGAGAATGGTCGGACCGTACCAATGTCTGCTAGGGCTTGGTACATGTCTATATAAAATATGATCCAATCTTCAAGTTAACCACATTCGCAGAGAGGAGATTCACGTATTTTAATTCTGTTCAAATGCACTCCTGTGAGACAATGGCCGTGCGCATTCTGGAGGATTCTTCTTGGAGGGGAATTCAGTTTGTATTTGTGAATAACAAGTATTTTTGGTAGATGATTGTTGTTTCCAGGTTTTTTTTAAAGTTACTTAGAGTTTTGTTTTTTATAATGTTACACATGTCTTTTACAGGGTATTTTTAAGTTTTTTGGAACATTTAATATTCTCCCTATGTTTGCCAGTTCTACTTCTTCATTTCCCTTTATCCCATTGTGTCCAGGAACCCGGGCTATAAATAGCTGAAAATTCTGTTCTGATAGGAAAATCATGTTCTTCGTAGCCAGTGTTAGTGTCTGTGTTGCTTATTTACATGTGCACGTCAAGTATAGGTCCGTTTCTGCGAGCTTAACATAGTTTATTGTTCTCTTTCTCTAAATGCATTCGTCTGAGAGAGATCCAGCATACTACCCATACCAGGAAAAATATCAGTTGTAACTATCTCAAGAAGACATACATAGTTTATTGTTCTCTTTCTCTAAATGCATTCGTCTGAGAGAGATCCAGCATACTACCCATACCAGGAAAAATATCAGTGGTAACTATCTCAAGAAGAAAAATTTAGGGCCTTTCGGCTGCTGGTATTAAAATAAAATATAAAAAATAAATAATACAGGTATTACTGCTAATGAACAATAATGAAATAGGTATAAAACTTATTTATTATTACATTTACTGGTTTTAAATAAGTGTCGAATCATATAACGTAAAACAGGTATGGTACATTCACTGCCCGTTTTTTTCAATAAAGTATTTTAGGTCTTTACCTGACGGATAAAACCCTTTTTTAAAAAATGCTTTAACATGTTGTTTTAATAAAGTAACTTCAGTTTCAGTCCATACTCCGTTTTTAATGGTTTTAGTTTTTCTTTGTTTCTTTCTAAGAAAAAATCACAGAAATAACCGCTAAATTATTTTTACTTAGGTATATGTAAAATTATATCATATTCTTGCGATGATGCCATTTAATGAGGTCACAACTAACCCATTGTTAATATTTCTAGGCGATATATACTGAGGTGACTTAGCTCCCATTATAAAAATCTGAAAATAGCGACATCAGCGCCAACGGTGAAATGGCGAACTAAATCACACAAACAGTAGGTATATATGGTACAAATGACCTCCAGCACAAATTTTGCCACATGCTTACTATCGCCCTCCTCTATGAATGGCCAAAGTTTCAAGGCAAAACCCTATGACCTCTGAATTCGGAAGTCACTTTACCGAATTTGGAGGTCACTTGTTACCTTTTATACATACATATATATATACAGGGTGGATTCTTTAAATGGAACGTTGCTTCTAGAGGCTTTAGGGCAGAGGTCTTCAAAAAAGCTAAAAGCGAATCTTTAAAGATTTGTTACGGACTTTCTGCCCATATAAAAAAAAAATTGGGGCCCTTAACTGGAGGCGCAAGGTCTACCAAGTATTTTTTTAAATGTTAAATTATAAAGGTACTACTTGTCTCACCTTTTTGGAAAGCTTGTTAAAAAAGAAAGCTAACGCACTAGTTTATTTTTGACATCTATCAACCAATGTGTCAAAAATTTAAAAAAACTTATTTTTTTGTCAGTTGTTTTACCTTCAAAATAAACTCTATTTACTAAGCAGAGAAAATTCCACACAAGGACATTATTGGCGGGCCATTTGGGGGGCCTCACTGAATGCCCAGGCCCTACCAACATTTTTTTCATGAGCAGGTACCACTTGTGACACCTTTTTGGAAAGCTTGTTTGAAAAAATTCAAAAGTGGTTTTTAATATTAGGTATTAAAAACGCAAAGGTTTTGCTAAAAAACGTCTGTAGCGGAATTACAGGTGTGTTGCATTCTGGTTTAATATACCTACATAAAATTACCAATTATATTGGTCCACACAGCTGCTAAATTTCTCATGCAATAACGGTATATACCTTAATTATCTGATAAATAAATTTAAGGTCCTGCTCGAGTTTTTATAGTACCTATACGGTCTCGAAAAGCGGTTCAAGTTTTTAAATTGCATATACCGTTACTCAAGAAATGACTGACCAATTTTATAAGAGTCATCTGATGAATAAATTTAATACCTTTCTCGATTTTTATAGCCATCATTTATTTTAACTGTTATTTAGTACCTCTGTCAAGTTTTTAAATTGCATATAAACCGTTATTTGCGAATTAAGAAAAACAACTACCAAACTACAAGCACACATAAAATGTAAGAAGAGGGGATCAAGAACGTTGCTGTATATAGCTGCAGTTTAAGAAATAACTTTACTTACAGTCAAATCAAAGTACAGTCAAAATGAAAGTACCAAGAGCTGGACCAAGTGCGCCATTAGCAAAAAAATCAATTAAGGTAATGAAGCAAATTCAAGAAGAAGAAGTGAAAAGAAAACGACCCCAAAGTAAACATACTCCAAAACATTAGGGTAAAGTCCCTTTTTCACCCTCTATGGACTTCAACGCCTGTAAAAGAAGAACAGGAAGATGAGGAGGAAGAAGAAGAAGAAGAAGAAGAAGAAGAAAAGGAAGAAGAAGAACAGAAAGAAGAAGAAGAACAGGAAGAAGAAGAACTGGCAGAAGCAGAACAGGAAGATGAAGAAGAAGATGACATCAACTTGACGTTTATTTTAGACGTCAAAGAGGAAGAAAGAAAAAGAAAAGAATATCAGAAGGAGATGAATAGCTTTTTAAGAATTTCAGAAAAATTTAAAAGAGACAAAATTAGTAAAAAAAAAAGAAATTTAAAAAAAAATAAAAAAATATCAAAAAAAATTGAAAAAAGCCGAGAGGCATTAGCCATATTAGAAAAAGATATATCAATGTGTGAAAAATTCCTATAGTTAATAAAAATAAAAATTAAAATATTATCATACATACATGTTTTTTTAAGTTTCGACCTAGTCTTAATATATATTTATTTTAGTAACAATGACATAGCTAGATACCTTACCCAACTGAAAAAATAATAAAAAAAGATAGTTCTAATAGCAGCTACGTAACATAACTTAATTTCATTTAACGTTATCAAAAAAATAAATGCATGGAGCTGGATCTAGGAAAAGAGGAAGCCTTTAAAATGTTTATTTAAGAAATTAAACAGGTGTTTTTTGTCTCAAAACAAAAAGTCAAGAATCCATCTTATTAGTTTATACAATATTTTTATTACCTTGGTAAATGTTTATGCAGCAAACAAAATGGATAATTCCATATTTTATATATAGCTGGTTCGTTATGTGTGAGATAAGCAGTTGTAGAGGTACGAAAAATATGGGGTTGACTGGTTAATTTAAAACGCCCTGGTTTTAAAAGTATGCGTGTATTCAGTGATCTAGTGGACGAAAAATATAATTACATAAGGTCCAAAATGGCTATAAGATAAGCACCAATAACTTAACAAATAGTGTAATTACCTAGCGGAGATCAGCCGGGACTCAAATCACTATAATTTCAACGAAAAACACACAAAACATATCCACTTAAATCAGGTAGCAGGTTTGTCGCCCCAAGAAAGAGTGGGTTGCAAAATGGCTATAAGATAAGCACCAATTACTTAACAAATAGTGTAATTACCTAGCGGAGATCAGCCGGGACTCTCATCACTATAATTTCAACGAAAAACACACAAAACATATCCACTTAAATCAGGTAGCAGGTTTGTCGCTCTATTCTAACAGTACCGCCAAAAAATGTTCTCGGACTCTCATCACGGATCATAGTTCGGTACTCTATGCGCCCATTTGGTATAAGCGCATGCTTGGTAAAGTTATTTTATATTAGTAGGGGATCCCAAAAACGGAAAAATACCATAAAACGTTGTAGTATGGGAACCGAGGAAGCGTGTTATGCTACACAGTGAATACAAATCCTACTAATATAAAAGCGAAAGTTTGTACCTCAATCACGCAAAAACGACTAATCCTATTTGGATGAAACTTGGTAGGAAGATAGAGTGATGCGATCTGGATTTAAACAAAGACTACTTTTTATTTACTATTTCACTCAATGACTGCTGTAAAGGGGAGAGGAGCGGTTTAAATAGGTGTTAAGTTAGTGTATCCGAAACAAAAATACTTATTTTTCAAAGCAAGTCGCATTGCAGATTTTTTACAAAATTAACCCTTAAAGGCGCCGCAGGCAAAAAGTTTGAAAAAAGACAAAAAATTCTTTAAAAATTGTTATCTCTTTGGTTTTTTGCAAAATATTTTTGAAAAAATAGAATGGGTTCCAAGAAAGAGTGGGTTGCGGTGGAATATATAGATTTGTTGCCAGATCAAAAATGCACCGCAGATAAAAAAATTATGAGAAAAATTATACTTAGAGTGCCATTTATTACACTTTTTGAATGCTGGACTGATTGTAGCTCTCCCTGGGGACCTTGATCATGATTAAATCATTATAGTTGGGTTCGGACCTCCTGAGGGATTTTAACCCCCCCTCCCCTGGCTACGCCACCGCTATAAATCAAAATGATTTTTTTTTTAGTGTAAAGCATGTCGAATCTGTTTAAAAGAAGAGTTTGTGAAACTCCTTGTACTGGATAAAAACCATCTTGCTTAAAAGCTAAACATTTAACAAATCTTCTTTGCACGGACTCCAAAAAGTCATTGTAAGTTTGATAAATTGGATGCCATATGATAACAGCATATTCCAGCTTTGGCCTGACAAACGAATTAAATAAAACTTTTAGTGCCTTCTGGTTTTTGAATGCTCTGCAGTTTCTTATGATGAATCCAAGTGATTTTGATGCAGATAGCATAACTGACTGGAAATAACTGTTAAACGTGAATTTGTGATCAAATGTTACACCTAGATCTTTGATCGTATTACATCTTATTAGTTCTTGAGATTCAATTTTGTACGGGTAATTGACTGTATATTTTTTTCTAGAGTAAGAAACTACAAAGCATTTAGAGACATTTAGGTTAAGTCTATTATTTTCACACCATCTACTTAGCAAATTTAGCTCATTTTGTAGTTGTTGGCAATCAAAAAAGTGGAAATGCAGCAGTAAATCGACAAACAGTAATTTTAAGCATATCAGGCATTCGGCAAGGTGATTTATAAATAACAAAAATAACAATGGTCCTAAATTTGAACCTTGAGGAACCCCTGACTTGACAGCATATATAAAAGATTTAAAGTCTTCCACCTCTACAAATTGGTACTTTTCTAGTAGATAGGACTCAATCAGTTTGTGCAACTTTCTAGAAAACCCTAACTTTTCTAATTTATGTAACAAAATATACAAGTCGATTTGGTCAAATGCTTTTTAAAAATCTGTATAAATGTGTGTTGGAAGAATGCAAGTGAATTATACTCTAAAAAATAAAATTGAACTGAAAAACAGACGAAACCGGACTTTATTTGGCAATGCCAAACAAAACTAAATAAGGTAATTTATTTTTTTCTTTCCCCCTCAAAAACGGTCACCTCCTTAAATGGACAATTTGTAGTGACATTTTTACTAACCGCTATTGAGAAGTTTTTCTGTACGCTCATTTTATGATTTCATAATGTTAGGTCGAGAATCTCTTGTTAAAATAGGATATTGGTTAGAAGAAAACCAATAAACAAGACATCTTTATGTTAAGGACGGTTGGTTCATGAAATTAATATCAATACACAACATTTATCTAGACTTCTAGGTACTTTTCAAAATCTTTATGACTGATTCTGAATCTCAACATCATCCTTCTTCTTGTATGGTATTGTTTTTAGTGTTAACTATTTTAACTATTTTACTAATTTTTTATGAAAATGTTTTATATCAGTGTGTGTCAGTCAAGATACTTTCGAAGATGATTTGTTTTCCTAAAATGTAAGTTACAAATACCTATATTTTTCTTTAATTTTATAACCCTCTTTTTCTTTACATTTTAGTACACCCTTGACAATGGTCATGTGCCCGAAACGCGTCGGGTATAATATTAAATGGTTTTTTGTGAAGTTAAGAAGGATTGGTTTTCTTTATTTTCCCATCATCCTTCTTGCCTCATTTCTTTAAAAAGATATAATGGAGACGTCTTTAGAGGGGGGTTGTACTTATTTATATTAAATTCGACGTGAAGCAGTTTTTGAAGAGCCCAGCCTGTAACAAAAAAGTATAAAATAAAACTTATATTCAGATAAACAGTTTTCTAAATGTTTAATAAAGAGAGGGCACTCTTACCGCTATCCTGTTCGGAAAATTCCAACACCCTTTTTTTGTCAGGATTTCCCTCAGCTGGACGTACAGCTCCTTCGCGTCTGTCCCCTTACCAAAACCAGGCACTTCTTTTACTTGCTTATTTCTTATACCTCGTCTTTTGTGCTTGTTTTACTACGATCATGTTATGATGCCAGAATCTCAGGTCGAAAATCTCTTGATGGAAGTTGGTAGTTCGTAGAGACCATTAAGACGACAATTAACTTTTAAATTTCCTTTATTAAATATTCCTTAATTTCCTAAAATAGTTTTACAATCTTTTTTAAAAATTTCGAGATTTTAAAGTTATTCGGTTAACAACTCTATGTCTACAAAATATTACTTTACATTTGCAAAAATCAAGATATAATACGGAACATAAGTACAAACATTCAAACAAATTACAAACTTAAATGCAGAAATACTAAGAAAATACAAGATATTTTCGCAAAAAAATCAAAAATAAATGTAAATAGTATTTAATGACGTTGACGTCCTTGAGATAATGTACCTCATCCAATTATTTTATCCTAGTTATTTAAGATCTATATTTTTTCTATACATTGTGCGTCTCAATTTTATGTAGTATATAAATTTTAATTCTTTGTGTACTAGCTGAATTGAGGAAGATATTGCTGCTGCGCTCTGGCAATGAGTTGCCTTAGTAGTGTAATGCTTTGTTCGGATTCCAGTGAACGCCATAATGTAAAGATTTTGTTAAAATATTTATATGTATTCCACTATTGTAGGTACTGTTTTACTTTCAATTTACTAGAAGAGATTTTCCGTCTAGGTCACCACATATTACCTTTTAGTAGAGAAATGGTAAATTCAATTTTTAATTTTTCACCAAGTGTAATATTAGGTATGTTTAGCTTTTTAGTGCATTGTCTTAAATGTCTTTCCAAAAATTTTTAAAAACTGCACATTTTATTTGAGTGATGAGGTTCTGTTAGAAATTTTAAATACCTGAGTCCCAGCACCTCATTGTCGAGCGCAGGGGTTTTAAAACTGCGTAGCAAATATACATAGTGGATCGCTAGCTTTACACCCCCCTCCGAACAGTAATCATCTGCTATATAACATTGCTTCCGTCCCTGCATTCATAAGGCAATACAAATTAAAAATTAAGACTAAAATCATTGGGAAGTAAACCCGATATCTCGTATATGTTAAAACTCGAGGAAAGTAAAATTGTCTTTCTTTTCGACACTCTTTGACGGTTATATACATTATGGAGTGTTTGCCCACAACTTTCACTAATTTTGATTTACTACTCTGCATCGTCATACTTCCTTAGAAGATTTATCCGATTGAGTTCAAAATTAGTTTCATTTAAAAACGTATTACCAGTGATTTAAATAAGAATTACACGCCATAGTGAAAAGAGTGTTAATAAGTGGGAAATATATTGTTTAACAATTAATTAAAATTTAACCTATTTAACGCAATATTTAATTGCTATAACTTTAGTTTAGAAAAAAGTATTTTTATTTGTGTGTGTCCCTAAAAGTTCAATTTTTGTCAAGTAACATTATTATATAATAATATTATTGGGAGTAGTAGTATATAGTACTAGCCTATAACCATGTAGTTTTAACATTTTTAATAATGAGCCCTCATGGACCACCATACTGTTTGAACTTACTTAATGCCTGCAAAAGGGCATCTTTAGGAGTAATCAGGTAATTTTAGGCATTTTTTAAAAATTTTGTATCTAAAAATTTTCATAAGTTTTGTTTGCAAGTCATAAAGAAATAGCAAGCAAATGCCCTGTGAGTTATTACACAATTACATCTAACATAAACTCAAAATAAAGAAAAGTATAAATATTATACCATTTTATTATAATATGTAGGGAACAAATAATATATATTGGTCCCTCATTTCATTTTCCACTACTTTTAGATTAAGAAAAATAGTTCTTTTAATTTTTTTAGACCGTTTTTTTAATAGCTTATACCGCAAGCTTTTTTATATCTTGAAGCTAAATAAAAAATTTAGGCCGCTTTTATTTTTAAATAATTTCAATAAACAAAAAAAATACATTAAGATATGTGGCGTGGTCGTTGTGAAATATCTTTAAGAGGAATATGAGATTTTTTTTTTATACTGGGACTTTCCATCCATTACGAAATTTTTGCAAAGTTAAAGACAAACACATGCACCTAGCCGGGATTCGAACCCGGGACTTTCCGTGCAGCAGGCAGATACACCGGCCACGGTGCTTGGAATATATAGTGATTTGTTACAAATCTTAAAACAAACTATATGAGAAAAACTACGGGGTCCGTTACTTAACCTACTACATTGACAAGAAACTTTTAAAGGATGGTAATTATTTTTACAAAATAAAATACGAAGCAAAAAATTATACTGAATATTCGGATTGGTTAATTATACCTAGAGAAAAACCAGAGTTGAATTGTAGTTACGTTTATTTTTACATTATTATAGGTTTTTTTATGTACCATTTTATTATTTACCATTTTTTCGATTAAATATTGTAAGTTTAACGCTATAAAATAAATAATACAGGTAAACATTTCTGTCTATTATTTTTTATTTTTGATAAAATTGAGAATTTCAAAAAAAAATCAAGTTATTACTGCACAAAAAACAATGCGAGAATTTTAAATTAGCGATGTTTGCGGTAAAATGTGTCGAAACCACTTCACAAAATTTTGACGTAATAGTAGGTGTACATTCATAGAAGCAGCTAACACAGAATTTCTTCTCATCAAGTTGATAGAAATTTTCCGATACACAGCAAGATCCTCTGACATCGATTTTTAGCCATTTATCAATGTTGATGGATTCTTTTATTTTTTATTTGATATCCATATTACAGTTGTCGCTCAAAATAGCTTCATTAGATGACAAACTATACATCGAACTTTCAGTACTGGATGTTTCTTCAAAATCATACATCTCTATAATTTCGAATGAGTCATAATTTTTAGATTTTTTTGCAAGATATCTTAATGGTTTAAGAGTTCTTTTGACTTAAAAACCAAATTGTCTTGTTCTCTTATAGCCAATATAAGTAAGTATGGAGATTTGGTTAGTTGCAGGGAGGAGTTGGACATGGATATAAATAGTTCAATAAATCCCGAGGAAGAAGAAGGCTTCTCAAGGTACCCGGGCTCTACGAGGTTTCGAAATGAACCAAGAGCAGGGAACATGTGCTATATCGGGCCTAGTAAGAACTTTCTGCAACTAACCAAATCTCCATACTTCTTTGTGAAAAACATAAAAACACCCGAAATCAACTGAATAAAACCAAACATTTTTATTTTTCAATAAAATTGAAATCAAAATTTGTAGTAACAAAATATGAAACTCTATAACAAAATATAAAAATATAGAGACATTTTCTGCCAATTACGACTTATATGTGTGCCGCCCCCACCTCGCCAAAAATAATAAGAAAGTATAGGAGAAAAGTGTGGTCGAATAAAGATAAAATCGTTTTTTTCAAGGCAGTAACACCGGTTATACAGATTTGAGCTAATTTAGTATTACGGATATTGAAAACCCGTTTTCTACCTTTTATTGACAACCAGATATTGCAAGAACGATTGGTAGTTATCACTCGTCTAACCGGTTACATCGGTGTGATTTAATCCCCCCAGAATTATATTGGCTATAAGAGAAGAAGACAATTTGGTTTTTATGTCAAAAGAACTCTTAAACCATTAAGATATCTTGCAAAAAAATCTAAAAATTATGAGTTTTGAAGAAACCTTATCTGATATAAGTACTGACTCATTCGAAATTATAGAGACGTATGATTTTGAAGAAACATCCGGTACTGAAAGTTCGATGGATAGTTTGTCATCTAATGAAGCTATTTTGAGCGTCAACTGTAATATGGATATCAAATTAAAAATAAAAGAATCCATCAACATTGATAAATGGCTAAAAATCGATGTCAGAGGATCTTGCTGTGTATCGGAAAAATTCTATCAACTTGATGAGAAGAAATTCTGTGTTAGCTGCTTCTATGAATATCATCTTCATAGGCAATCACTCGATACCGAGTATGATTTTCCTCTATTCTGTATCGTCGCTATCTGGTGTGTGTTTTTTGATGGCTATGTAAGCCAATTCTCGAGTCGCACACCCTTCCACAGTCCTGGCACACGCAGTCTCCGGCAGCAGCCGGGTGTTGTTGGTCATCCATTCTTCCATTTTGTCGCTCCTTTCTACGTTCTCTCTTTTCCGTTTCTAGTCTACGTCGTTGCTCTTCAAAAGTTTGTGCTCCCTCATGGACTGTTCGGCGCCATGTAGCCCTATCATTTGCCGTGGTCTCGAAGTTGTTTATATCGATGTGACCCTTCATTATATTGCCTTTGAGAACGTCCTTGTACCTTTTTTGTTGACCACCTTGATTTCTCTTTCCCTCCTTCAGTTGTCCATAAAATATCTGCTTTTGGAGACGTGTTTCAGGCATGCGGATAATGTGACCAGTCCAACGAAGCTGGTGCTTGAAGATAGTTGTTCTGGCTTCTTCTAAAACATTTATGTTTGTTCGTCGGTCTTGCTATTTGATTCTATTCGTATTGATATGTATTCGTCTTAAACAACTTTGGTGATATTTTTCTAGTCGTTTGATATGCCTTCTGTAGGTGGTCCACGTTTCGCATCCGTATGTTAGAGTTGGTATTATAACTGTGTTGTAGACACGAAGCTTGGTCTCCGCATTGATGTCGTGATTGTTGAAGACTCTCTCCGAAATTCGTCCGAACGCTGCGCTAGCACATTTTAGGCGATGCTGTGTTTCTGCGTTAATAGTTGCGTTTGATGATAGGTGGCTCCCAAGGTATGGGTAATGTTCCACGTTCTGCAGAGGATGGCCATTTATGGAAATGTTTGGAGCTTGGGGATTCGTACCTGGTTCAGGTTGGTGAAGAATTTGAGTTTTGGCAAGATTGACCTCTAGGCCAATGCTTTTGTAGGCTTGGTTAAATGCGTTGATTACCAGTTGTAGACCTTCCTCTGTATCGGTCATTACGACGTTGTCATCGGCGTACTGCAATTCGATTACCGAGGTTCTCGAGACCTTAGTTTTTGCTCGCAGTCTGCCTAGGTTAAGTAGGCCACCGTCGAATCTATATAGAATTTCCACTCCCGGCGGTAGATGTTCCTGAACAAGGTGAAGCATGGCACCTAAAAATATAGATAATAGGGTGGTCGCAATAACACACCCTTGTTTAACGCCTGTCGTAATCTGGAATGACTCTTGGTCCATCGTTGCTCAGGACTGTTGCATTCATATTGTCGTGTAGTAGTCTACGAATTTGAGGGCATCCAGCTTTTGCCAGTATTATCCAAAGAGCTTCTCTGTTGACCGAATCAAATGCTTTGACTAGATCTATGAAGGCCATGAAGAGAGGTCGAGTTTGTTCTCTAGATTTCTCTTGCATTTGTCTGGCACTGAAGATCATGTCAGCTGTGCCTCGATTGGGCCATAATCCACACTGTGTCTCTGGCAGATTTTGTTCAGCAAACGGAATTAATCGGTTTGATAGTATCCGTGCAAGTATCTTTCCAGCAACAGAAAGCAGAGATATACCTCTGTAGTTTCCGCATTGGGCCTTATCGCCTTTTTTGAAAATGGTAACTATAGAGGCGTCTCTGAGTTCGGCAGGAATGGTCTCAGTGGTCCATATTTTACTTATCAGAATGTGCATTTGGGAATTAAGTGCGGGACCCCCTAGTTTGTAGACTTCAGCAGCGATACCATCTGTGCCTGCTGACTTGTTATTCTTTAGCTGTGTGATTGCCTTTTCGACCTCCTCTAATCTCGGAATCTCACTTAGGTGTTGTTGTGTAGTTTTCTCCGGAATCTCTGTTGAGTAGTTCTTGGAAGTGTTCTTTCCATCGTGAATTGATAGAGGATCTGTCTTTAAGCAGCCTTGTTCCATCTTTGGATCGTAGGGGATTGATACCTTGTGTAGTGGGACCATATATCATCTTAGTAGCTTGAAAGAAGACTCTGATGTTGTTGGACTAGATGTTGCATTTCATGTGATTTTGTTGTCCACCATTGGTTTTTTAATCAACGTGTTTGCCTTTGTACTTCTGCTTTGACTTCCTGATATTGCCTTTTCTTTTCGTTAGAGTTAGGGTGACTTTTCCAAGCATTATGGGCTTTTCTCTTCCTCTCAATAAGGTCTTGAATTTCTTTGTCGTGCTCATCAAACCAGTCTTGATGTTTTCTTTGTGTGTAGCCGACCGTTTCTTCGGAGGCAGATGTTATTGCTGTATTCAAAATTCTCCAGTGATCGTCAATATTCTCCGGGTATTCTAAAGTACCCAACTTTTGATTCAGAGAAACTTGGAATTTTGTTCTGGTTTAATAATCTTTAAGGCGTTCTACATTGAATCTTCTTTTGATTTGCTTTTTTTGACGGCTACTTCTTGGTGGAATGTGCAATTTTATTTTGGCTCGTATCAGGCGATGGTCTGTCCAGCAGTCGTCTGCACTCGTTATTGCTCTTGTAATGTTTACGTCTTTTTGACCTCTGGAACGTACAATAATGTAATCAATCAGATGACAGTGTTTTGACCTCGGGTGTTGCCAGGAGGTCTTGAATTTGTCTTTTTGTCGGAAAATTGTATTTGAGATTGTGAGGTCATATTCCGAACATAAGGTTAATAGGCGCAGTGCGTTTGAGTTCATGTTTCCAACACCTTCCTTGCCAATGACGCCCTTCCATAGGTTTGAATTCGTACCAACTCGAGCATACAGATGTTACGGCTTCACTAAGTTGAGAATAAAATTCATCTTTTTGGTTTTCATTAGCTGCAAGAGTTGGAGCGTAGGCGCTGATTATAGTAGCGTGTTGGTGGTTGCTAAGGTTTAGGCGCAATGTCATCAATCTCATTTTTTATAGCCAAACCCACTCTGTGAATACGTGGTTCATCTTCTTTTCCTTTCCAGAAAAATGTGTAGCCTCCTCCGTGTTCTTTAAGTTGGCCTTCGCCTGCTCTTCTAGTTTCACTGAGAGCAGCGATATCTATGTTATATTACCTTAGTTCTTCTTTGTGGACTTGTGGTTGTGTCTGTATCCATAAGTCTAAGGATATTCCATGTGGCAAAGTTCATTGGATTTCTTTTTCTTTTGTTTTGACCGCATGTGGTGTACCCTCTGGATGCGGTTGTCCAGTCGGGCAGTTGTTGGCTGGCTATGTTTAAGGCACCTTTTATAGCCCCTTCCCTTTCAGGGTGAGCAGAGTGAGTCCTAAATAGGGCTGCTCAGTCACGGATGCAGCACACGAGTTGCTCTACAGCCAATCCTTGAGCAAAACGGCGATCACACTTCCGCCGCTTTCGTGCCGGTTTGTCACTAAGAGCTTCCAGACTACACTGTCCTGCTCCCGTCGCAACTTGCCGATCGCCGAAAGACTTTAGAAAGTTTAGGATCTCAGAGTAGAGAATGCCGTTACGTCAAAATTTTGTGAAGTGGTTTCGACACATTTTACCGCAAACATCGCTAATTTAAAATTCTCGCATTGTTTTTTGTGCAGTTATAACTTGTTTTCCGTAAATCTCACAATTTATTGTAGTATTTGTAGAAATTCTCAATTTTAGCAAAAATAAAAAATAAAAGACGGAAATGTTTGCCTGTATTATTTATTTTAGAGCGTTAAACTTACAATATTTAATCGAAAAAATGGTACATAAGAAACCTTTAATAATGTAAAAATAAACGTATCTGCAATTCAACTCTGGTTTTTCTCTAGGTATAATTAACCAATCCGAATATTCAGTATAATGTTTTGCTTCGTATTTTATTTTGGAAAAATAATCACCATCCTTTAAAAGTTTCTTGTCAATGTAGGTTAAGTAACGTACCCCGTAGTTTTTCTCATATAGTTTGTTTAAAGATTTGTAACAACCATTAAAATCGTTTTTGTTTGAACTGAAACATATTTGAGCTGTTGGAAAGTTAACAACTAAATTAAAATTAAACAAAGTGTTACTTTATAAGAAATACTAGCAGTCTAAAAAAATCATTTTGATTTATAGCGGTGGCGTAGCCGGGGGGGGGGGTTTAAAATCCCCCAGGAGGTCCGACCCAAACTATAATAATTTAATCATGATCAAGGTCCCCAGGGAGAGCTACAATCAGTCCAGCATTCAAAGTGTAATAAATGGCACTCTGAGTATAATTTTTCTCATAATTTTTTTATCTGCGGCGCATTTTTGATCTGCCAACAAATCTATATATTCCAAGCGCCGTGGGCAGTGTATCTGCCTGCCGCACGAAAAGTCCCGGGTTCGAATCCCGGCTAGGTGCATATGTTTGTCTTTAATTTTGCAAAAATTTCGCCAACACTGGGCATTGATCCTGTAATAGATGGAAAGTCCCAGTATAAAAAAAAATCTCATATTCCTCTTAAAGATATTTCAGAAACACCACGCCACATATCTTGATGTATTTTTTTTTGTTTATTGGAATAATTTAAAAATAAAAGCGGGCTAAATTTTTTATTTAGCTTCAAGATATAAAAAAGCTTGGGGTATAAGCTATTAAAAAAACGGTCTAAAAAAATTAAAAGAACTATTTTTCTTAATCTAAAAGTAGTGGAAAATGAAATGAGGGACCAAATATATATTATTTGTTCCCTACATAATATAATAAAATGGTATAATATTTATACTTTTCTTTATTTTGAGTTTAAGTTAGATGTAATTGTGTGATAACTCACAGGGCATTTGCTTGCTATTTCTTTATGACTTGCAAACAAAAGTTATGAAAATTGTTAGATACAAAAATCTAAAAAAATGCCTAAAATTACCTGATTACTCCTAAAGATGCCCTTTTGCAGGCATTAAGTAAGTTCAACAGTATAGTGGTCCATGAGGGCTCATTATTAAAAATGTGAAAACTACATGGTTTTAGGCTACTACTATATACTACTACTCCTAATAATATTATTATATAATAATAATGTTAGTTGACAAAAATTGAACTTTTAAGGAAACACACAAATAAAAATAATTTTTTCTAAACTAAAGTTATAGCAATTAAATATTGCGTTAAATAAGTTAAATTTTAATTAATTGTTAAACAATATATTTCCCACTTATTAACACTCTTTTCACTATGGCGTGTAGTTCTTATTTAAATCACTGGTAATACGTTTTTAAATGAAACTAATTTTGAACTCAATCGGAAAAATCTTCTAAGGAAGTATGACGATGCAGAGTAGTAAAATTAGTGAAAGTTGTGGCCAAACACCCCATAATGTATATAACCGTCAAAGAGTGTCGAAAAGAAAGACAATTTTACTTTGCTCGAGCTTAAACATATACGAGATATCGGGTTTACTTCCCAATGATTTTAGTCTTAATTTTTAATTTGTATTGCCTCATGAATGCAGGGACGGAAGCAATGTTATATAGCAGAGGATTACTGTTCGGAGGGGGGTGTAAAGCTAGCGATCCACTATCTATATTTGCTACGCAGTCTTAAAACCCCTGCGCTCGACAATGAGGTGCCGGGACTCAGGTATTTAAAATTTCTAACAGAACCTCATCACTCAAATAAAATGTGCAGTTTTGAAAAATTTTTGGAAAGACATTTAAGACAATGCACTAAAAAGCTAAACATACCTAATATTACACTTGGTGAAAAATTAAAAATTGAATTTACCATTTCTCTACTAAAAGGTAATATGTGGTGACATAGACGGAAAATCTCTTCTAGTGGTGGTGGCGTATAGAAACTGGAATTATTATAAATTTCTCACACATTGATCATAATTAGTAAACTTTATTCAAATTCCAAAATACAAAACTTCTACTAAATTGAAAGTAAAATAGTACCTACAATAGTGGAATACATATAAATATTTTAACAAAATCTTTACATTATGGCGTTCACTGGAATCCGAACAAAGCATTACACTACTAAGGCAACTCATTGCCAGAGCGCAGCAGCAATATCTTCCTCAATTCAGCTAGTACACAAAGAATTAAAATTTATATACTACATAAAATTGAGACGCACAATGTATAGAAAGAATATAGATTTTAAATAACTAGGATATCAAGGATATTTTTAAGAAGAATAAAAAATTTAGAGTAAAATAATTAGATGAGGTACATTATCTTAAGGAGGAATAGATTTTAATTTAAGGCAAGATAGTTTTTAATAAGTCAAAGTTTAACGTCATTAAATACTATTTACATTTATTTTTGTTTTTTTTTTTGCGAAAACATCTTGTATTTTCTTAGTATTTCTGCATTTATGTTTGTAATTTGTTTGAATGTTTGTACTTATGTTCCGTATTATATCTTGATTTTTGCAAATGTAAAGTAATATTTTGTAGACATAGAGTTGTTAACCGAATAACTTTAAAATCTCGAAATTTTTAAAAAAGATTGTAAAACTATTTTAGGAAATTAAGGAATATTTAATAAGGGAAATTTAAAAGTTAATTTTCGTCTTAATGGTCTCTACGAACTACCAACTTCCATCAAGATTTTCGACCTGAGATTCTGGCATCATAATATGATCGTAGTAAAACAAGCACAAAAGACGAGGTATAAGAAATAAGCAAGTAAAAGAAGTGCCTGGTTTTGGTAAGGGGACAGACGTGAAGGAGCTGTACGTCCAACTGAGGGAAATCCTGACAAAAAAAGGGTGTTGGAATTTTCCGAACAGGATAGCGGTAAGAGTGCCCTCTCTTTATTAAAAATTTTGAAAACTGCTTATATGAATATAAGTTTTATTTTATACTTTTTTGTTACAGGCTGGGCTCTTCAAAAACTGCTTCACGTCGAATTTAATATAAATAAATAGAACCCCCCTCTAAAGACGTCTTCATTATATCTTTTTAAAGAAATGAGGCAAGAAGGATGATGTTAGAGATGCAGAATCAGTCATAAAGATTTTGAAAAGTACCTAGAAGTCTAGATAAATGTTGTATATTGATATTAATTTTATGAACCAACCGTCCTTAACATAAAGATGTCTTGTTTATTGGTTTTCTTCTAACCAATATCCTATTTTATCAAGAGATTCTCGACCTAACATTATGAAATCATAAAATGAGCGTACAGAAAAACTTCTCAATACCGGTCGGTAAAAATGTCATTACAAATTGTCCATTTAAGGAGGTGACCGTTTTTGAGGGGGAAAGAAAAAAATAAATTATCTTATTTAGTTTTGTTTGGCATTGCCAAATAAATTCCGGTTTCGTCTGTTTTTCAGTTCAATTTTACTTTTTAGAGTATAATGTTTTCCAACACACATTTATACAGATTTTTAAAAAGCATTTGACCAAATCGACTTTTATATTTTGTTACATAAATTAGAAAAGTTAGGGTTTTCTAGAAAGTTGCTCAAACTGATTGAGTCCTATCTACTAGAAAGGTGTCAATTTGTAGAGGTGGAAGACTTTAAATCTTTTATATATGCTGTCAAGTCAGGGGTTCCTCAAGGTTCAAATTTAGGACCATAGTTATTTTTGTTATTTATAAATCACCTTGCCGAATGCCTGACATGCTTAAAATTACTGTTTGTCGATGGCCTAAAGATTTACTGCTGCATTTCCACTTTTTTGATTGCCAACAACTACAAAATGAGCTAAATTTGCTAAGTAGATGGTGTGAAAATAATAGACTTAACCTAAATGTCTCTAAATGCTTTGTAGTTTCTTACTCTAGAAAAAAATATACAGTCAATTACCCGTACGAAATTGAATCTCAAGAACTAATAAGATGTAATACGATCAAGGATCTAGGTGTAACATTTGATCATGAATTAACGTTTAACAGTTATTTCCAGTCAGTTTTGCTATCTGCATCAAAATCACTTGGATTCATCATAAGAAACTGCACAGCATTCAAAAACCAGAAGGCACTAAAAGTTTTATTTAATTCGTTTGTCAGGCCAAAGCTGGAATATGCTGTTATCATATGGCATCCAATTTATTAAACTTACAGTGACTTTTTGGAGATTTGTTAAATATTTAGCATTTAAGCAAGATGGTTTTTATCCAGTACAAGGAGCTTCACAAACTCTTCTTTTAAACAGATTTGACATGCTTTACACTAAAAAAATCATTTTGATTTATAGCGGTGGCGTAGCCAGGGAGGGGGGTTAAAATCCCTCAGGAGGTCCGACCCAAACTATAATAATTTAATCATGATCAAGGTCCCCAGGGAGAGCTACAATCAGTCCAGCATTCAAAAAGTGTAATAAATGGCACTCTAAGTATAATTTTTCTCATAATTTTTTAATCTGCGGCGCATTTTTGATCTGGCAACAAATCTATATATTCCACTGCAACCCACTTTTTCTTGGAACCCATTCTATTTTTTCAAAAATATTTTTGCAAAAAACCAAAGAGATCAAAATTTTTAAAGAATTTTTTGTTTTTTTCAAACTTTTTGCCTGCGGCGCATTTAAGGGTTAATTTTGTAAAAAATCTGCAATGCGACTTGCTTTGAAAAATAAGTATTTTTGTTTCGGATACACTACCTTAACACCTATTTAAACCGCTCCTCTCCCCTTTACAGCAGTCATTGAGTGAAATAGTAAATAAAAAGTAGTCTTTGTTTAAATCCAGATCGCATCACTCTATCTTCCTACCAAGTTTCATCCTAATAGGATTAGTCGTTTTTATATTAGTAGGATTTGTATTCACTGTGTAGCATAACACGCTTCTTCGGTTCCCATACTACAACGTTTTATGGTATTTTTCCGTTTTTGGGATCCCCTACTAATATAAAATAACTTTACCAAGCATGCGCTTATACCAAATGGGCGCATAGAGTACCGAACTATAATCCGTGATGAGACTCTGAGAACATTTTTTGGCGGTACTGTTAGGATAGAGCGACAAACCTGCTACCTGATTTAAGTGGATATGTTTTGTGTGTTTTTCGTTGAAATTATAGTGATGAGAGTCGCGGCTGATCTCCGCTAGGTAATTACACTATTTGTTAAGTAATTAGTGCTTATCTTATAGCCATTTTGCAACCCACTCTTTCTTGGAGCGACAAACCTGCTACCTGATTTAAGTGGATATGTTTTGTGTGTTTTTCGTTGAAATTATAGTGATGAGAGTCCCGGCTGATCTCCGCTAGGTAATTACACTATTTGTTAAGTTATTGGTGCTTATCTTATAGCCGTTTTGGACCTAATGTAATTATATTTTTCGTCCACTAGATCACTACATACACGCATACTTTTAAAACCAGGGCGTTTTAAATTAACCAGTCAACCCCATATTTTTCGTAACTCTACAACTGCTTATCTCACACATAACAAACCAGCTATATATAAATTATGGAATTATCCATTTTGTTTGCTGCATAAACATTTACCAAGGTAATACAAATATTGTATAAACTAATAAGGTGGATTCTTGACTTTTTGTTTTGAGACAAAAACACCTTTTTAATTTCTTAAATAAACATTTTAAAGGCTTCCTCTTTTCCTAGATCCAGCTCCATGCATTTATTTTTTTGATAACGTTAAATGAAATTAAGTTATGTTACGTAGCTGTTATTAGAACTATCTTTTTTTTTATTTTCTTAGGAAAGAAAGAGACCGATATTTTCAGTAGGGTAAGGTATCTAGCTATGTTATTGTTACTAAAATAAATATATATTAAGACTAGGTGGAAACTTAAAAAAAAACATGTAGGTATGATAATATTTTTATTTTTATTTTTATTAACTAATTTTGTCTCTTAAATTTTTCTGAAATTCTTAAAAAGCTATTCATCTCCTTCTGATATTCTTTTCTTTTTCTTTCTTCCTCTTTGACGTCTAAAATAAACGTCAAGTTGATGTCATCTTCTTCTTCATCTTCCTGTTCTGCTTCTTCCTGTTTTTCTTCTTCTTCCTGTTCTTCTTCTTCTTCTTCCTTTTCTTCTTCTTCTTCTTCTTCTTCCTGTTCATCTTCCTGTTCTTCTTTTACAGGCGTTGAAGTCCATAGAGGGTGAAAAGGGGACTTTACCCTAATGTTTTGGAGTATGTTTACTCTGGGGTCGTCTTCTTTCCACCCTATTGGTTTTACTTGGGAAAAACTCCCATCCAGCACCTGAACTGAATCTTCTTCTTGCTAATGGCGCACTTGGTCCAGCTTTTGGTACTTTCATTTTGACTGTACTTTGATTTGACTGTAAGTAAAGTTATTTCTTAAACTGTGCTTCCCTGTAATTTGGTAGTTGTTTTTCTTAATTCGCAAATAACGGTTTATATGCAATTTAAAAATTTGACAGAGGTACTAAATAACAGTTAAAATAAATGATGGCTATAAAAATCGAGAAAGGTATTAAATTTATTCAGATGACCCTTATAAAATTGGTCAGTCGGTTCTTGAGTAACATATGCAATTTAAAAACTTGAACCGCTTTTCGAGACCGTATAGGTACTATAAAAACTCGAGCAGGACCTTAAATTTATTTATCAGATAATTAAGGTATATACCGTTATTGCATGAGAAATTTAGCAGCTGTGTGGACCAATATAATTGATAATTTTATGTAGGTATATTAAACCAGAATGCAACACACCTGTAATTCCGCTACAGACGTTTTTTAGCAAAACCTTTGCGTTTTTAATACCTAATATTAAAAACCACTTTTGAATTTTTTCAAACAAGCTTTCCAAAAAGGTGTCACAAGTGGTACCTGCTCATGAAAAAAATGTTGGTAGGGCCTGGGCATTCAGTGAGGCCCCCCAAATGGCCCGCCAATAATGTCCTTGTGTGGAATTTTCTCTGCTTAGTAAATAGAGTTTATTTTGAAGGTAAAACAACTGACAAAAAAATAAGTTTTTTTAAATTTTTGACACATTGGTTGATAGATGTCAAAAAGTTGAGTTGGGTAAGGTATCTAGCTATGTCATTGTTACTAAAATAAATATATATTAAGACTAGGTCGAAACTTAAAAAAACATGTATGTATGATAATATTTTAATTTTTATTTTTATTAACTATAGGAATTTTTCACACATTGATATATCTTTTTCTAATATGGCTAATGCCTCTCGGCTTTTTTCAATTTTTTTTGATATTTTTTTATTTTTTTTTAAATTTCTTTTTTTTTACTAATTTTGTCTCTTTTAAATTTTTCTGAAATTCTTAAAAAGCTATTCATCTCCTTCTGATATTCTTTTCTTTTTCTTTCTTCCTCTTTGACGTCTAAAATAAACGTCAAGTTGATGTCATCTTCTTCTTCATCTTCCTGTTCTGCTTCTGCCAGTTCTTCTTCTTCCTGTTCTTCTTCTTCTTTCTGTTCTTCTTCTTCCTTTTCTTCTTCTTCTTCTTCTTCTTCTTCTTCTTCTTCTTCTTCTTCCTCTTCATCTTCCTGTTCTTCTTTTACAGGCGTTGAAGTCCATAGCGGGTGAAAAAGGGACTTTACCCTAATGTTTTGGAGTATGTTTACTTTGGGGTCGTTTTCTTTTCACTTCTTCTTCTTGAATTTGCTTCATTACCTTAATTGGTTTTTTTTGCTAATGGCGCACTTGGTCCAGCTCTTGGTACTTTCATTTTGACTGTACTTTGATTTGACTGTAAGTAAAGTTATTTCTTAAACTGCAGCTATATACAGCAACGTTCTTGATCCCCTCTTCTTACATTTTATGTGTGCTTCCATGTAGTTTGGTAGTTGTTTTTCTTAATTCGCAAATAACGGTTTATATGCAATTTAAAAACTTGACAGAGGTACTAAATAACAGTTAAAATAAATGATGGCTATAAAAATCGAGAAAGGTATTAAATTTATTCATCAGATGACTCTTATAAAATTGGTCAGTCGGTTCTTGAGTAACGGTATATGCAATTTAAAAACTTGAACCGCTTTTCGAGACCGTATAGGTACTATAAAAACTCGAGCAGGACCTTAAATTTATTTATCAGATAATTAAGGTATATACCGTTATTGCATGAGAAATTTAGCAGCTGTGTGGACCAATATAATTGGTAATTTTATGTAGGTATATTAAACCAGAATGAAACACACCTGTAATTCCGCTACAGACGTTTTTTTGGAAAACCTTGACAGTAACAATAAAATGAAACGAAATATATTTTTATAAATGTGATTTTATTTTCATAAATGATATAATATCAATGCGTGTATAATACCTAATATTAAAAACCACTTTTGAATTTTTTTTTTTTTTCATTATTTTGTTAGTGTTTCAATTTCCTATTCTGCCACATCATTTTACCATATTCACAATTTGGTGATAGTTTTACGTGTTCAAAAAAAGGACAGTCTGTTTTTACAAAATTGTATATCTGCGCGTCACAATAGTGGCACTCTACTATGTCCTTTTCATTTTTATAGAAAAATCCAGGCAAACTCAAATCTTCGGGTTTTAATACTCCTGGCCAATTTCTAAATATACTTAATCTATTTTTATTTGATTTAATTTGTTGTGTGTCGGGTACATCATAACTTTCAAGACATATTGCTAAATAAAAGCAAAGTAGATGACTGATAGATTTAATTTTTTATCACTTATAAAGTTTTAGGCTTTCCCCTTCCCAAAAAAACAAAAGGTGTGGTTCAATTTATTTCCTACTTTCCAACAGGTTTTTTAAGCTATGTGACCTGGTTTACTGCAACCAACCAAACCAGTTTGTAATACGTATATAAGACAAAAGGTGTGGTTCAATTTATTTCCTACTTTCTAACAGGTTTTTCAAGCTATTGAGCAAGACAGCTGTGACCTGGTTTACTGCAACCAACCAAACCAGTTTGTAATACGTCTGTAAGACAAAAGGTGTGGTTCAATTTATTTTCTACTTTCTAACAGGTTTTTCAAGCTATTGAGCAAGACAGCTGTGACCTGGTTTACTGCAACCAACCAAAATAGTTTGTAATACGTCTGTAAGACAAAAGGTGTGGTTCAATTTATTTTCTACTTTCTAATTCTTATGGGTGAATCTTTGAATCTTGAGCGCAAAGTCCGTAAAAACTCATTAAAGATTCGCTTTTAGATTTTTTGAAAACCTCTTCCTTAAAGCCGCTAGAACACCGTTCCATTTAAAGAATCCACCATGTATACAGGGTGTTTCAAATTGGATGCTCACCATGGCGATCTCCTAAACGGTAGGAGATACGAAAAGGTTTGACGCTTTGCTCAAAACCAAAGAAAAAAGTTTACAAATTCCGGGTAGTTCCGGAGATTTTTTAGTTTTTATTTTTCTGCTTTTTTATCTTAAAGCTGTCAAAAAACGCTTAAAACTTTCTATAGGTACTTTTTTAAGATCCATGCTTTTTTCTCCTGCCGTTTGGTTCATAAAGGCTGACAGATATTGTACAACCTCGTTTTGACAAGTACCCTGACGTTTTGAGTTAATTGACAATCATCAGCCCAAATTCACATATTAAAAAACAAAGAAAAACGCGTATTTTTAAAATGCTAGGTAAAGTTATTTTGTTATAACAAAATGTCAAAAAAACTGTCATTTTTAAAATATTAAAAAAGTACTGCAATCGGGTTTCCAAAATATTTTGAGTAAGTTAAAAGCAAAAATTATTTTTTTTTTAAACAAGAATTTTATTGATCCATAAGAAAACATACATTTTCTATAAAAGGTAATCCTCTACATTAATTAACATAGGTAATCGATTTTTAGGTTCTACACAATCAGTTAAAGTACGCACTTATATTATAGGTAACAGAGTTTTTGTTTTGTTTAAAAAAATTCAAAACTAAAAGATAAGCTTAATCATAACTTAATACATAGTAAACTAGTGTACCATAAGAATTGAATAGTTCTTGGATTCTATATTTTATTTGCAGCTATTAACATTTTTAGTTGTTTCTTAAAATTTTTTAAGTCTTTGGATTTTATTTCATTAGGAACTTAAAAAGGTTTACCCCTTTATGAAGTATGGAGTTACAAAGAAGGTTGGTTTGACTTTTTGGCAGTGCAATCATATTTGTTTGTCTTTTGTTATGAGTGTGAATTTGATCTCTAATAAACAATGTTAAATTAGAATGACGTTTTTCATTTTTTACTGTAAATAGGAATTTATACATATTCTCTAAGTTTTCAATATTAAAGTTGGAATAGAGTGCAATAGTACTATATCTAAGAGGTAAGTTATATAGATTTTTTATTGCCCTATTTTGGAGTGTTTTTAGGGGCTGAATAAATTGTTTTTGTGTTGAAAACCAAATTAGGAGCAAGTACTGCAGGTGACAGTGAATCATACTGAAATAAATAGGCCTTAGTAGGTGTTTTGGAACGCAATAACTCAACCTCTTAAGAATACCAACAGGTGCAGCAATTTTTTTTTGGATTTTATTTATATGGTGATGCCAATTTAGCTTTTCGTCAATATAAAGACCAAGATACTTTACTACAACAATATACTTTAATGATTGGTTATTGATGATAATAGTTTTTTAGGTTTGATGTTATAAATATATAGTTTGATTTATCCAAGTTTAGAGTTAATTTATATGTTATTAACCAGTTAGTAATGATTCCTAAATCAGACATAATATCTTGCTTTAGATCATCATAACCATCACCAAAGTATATTAACAGGGCATCATCGGCATACAGTTTTAGCTTACCTATCAACTTTAAATTTGAGATCGAGTTAATATATATCAGAAACAAAGTAGGTCCAAGGATGGACCCCTGTGGCATTGCACAGGTGACCACCATCGGACTGCTTGTCTCATTATCTACCAATACACACTGGCTTCTTTTAGATAGATAATTTTTGAATAGCTTTAAAAAGGAGCCTCTGATGCCCAGTTCTTGTAATTTAAATAGTAAGATCCGATGATCCACCGTATCAAATGCCTTTCGCAAATCCAGCGACACCACAGCACATTTTTTACCTTTGTCTACCCCTATTTGAATCTCACAGATTGTATCTGTTGCTGCTGAGCTGGTGTCGCTGGCCTTGCGAAAGCCATATTGATGTGGATATAAAAACCCAATCCTACTTAAAGAAACTCACCGAACGCATATTAACTATCTTTTCAAAAACCTTTGAGAATATTGGCAGCACTGACACTGGTCTATAATTGCCACAGGATTCTTGATCACCATCTTTATAAAGTGGGGTCACACGTGCAAGTTTAATTTCAGCAGGGACTACACCACATTCCAAGCATTGATTTATAACATAGCATAATATTTCAACAACCTCTTTTTGACAACATTTAACTGATACAACATCAATTTCGTTTAGCGCAGCAATTATATTATTAACCTCTTCAAATGTTGTAGGAGTTACACAACAGGTTTTTTCACAAGCAGTTTCGAGTGTTAAGTCTATTTCTCTATCCGGAATGATTTGAGCCAGTTTTGGTCCAACGGTTATAAAAAACTTATTAAACTCTTCTGCTGATGATGGTCAATAAACCCAAAACGTCAGGTGACTTGTCAAAATAAGCTTGTAAAATGTTATCTGTCATTCTTTATGAACCAAATGGCAGGAGAAAAAAAGGATGTGTCCATAAGAAAAAATGAATTTGACAGTGCTCCTGTCACACTGAAATGTCAAGACTCAAAAACGGACCTCTCACTAGGTAAATCCTCAAAAAGTGCATGCAGAAAGTTTTAAGCGTTTAACAAGGTAGATCGCCTTCAACCCGCGTTGAGAGCTGTAAGACTAAGGGCGCAGAAAAATAAAAACTAAAAATGAAGATTTCGGTTTTTCCGCCTATCTCCGGAACTATCTGGAATTTGTAAAATTTTTTTAGTTTTGAGCAAAACATAAAATAACGCAACTTTGCCCTAATTTAAACCTCCGTATTTCCTACCTTTTAGAAGATCCCCATGGTGAGCATCGAATTTGAAACACCCTGTATATAGCACATATAAAATGTATTGGAGAAGTTCGTCTACTCGAAAGAAATTCGGGATACACCCTGGAAAAGTCTGGATAAACCCTGAAAACGCCTACATACATACTGGGAAAGTTTGTATACACCCAGGAAAGTTCTAGATACACCCTGGAAAAGTCTGGATACACACTGGAAAACTCTGGATACATCCTGAAAAAGTCTAGAAACACTAAAGAATTCTGGATACACTCTAAAAAAGGCTCGATACAGCCTGTAAAAGTCTAAATACACCCCGTAAAGGTCTGGATACACTCTGAAAAGTCCGGATACGCCCTGGAAAAGTCTGGAAACATCCAGGAAAAGTCAGGATACATTCTGAAAAAGTCTGGAAAGCCCTGGAAAAGTCTGGATACACTCTGAAAAAACCTGGGTACACTATAAAAATGTCCGAGTACACCATGGAAAAGTCTGAATACACCCCTGAACAGTGTGGATACACATAAGAAAAGTCTGGATATACCCTGGAAAAGTCTGACCCACCCAATCTAACCCATGTGTATACGAGTAGTGGTTTTTTTATTATGTTCTTGAGCGAGGGAAGTTTTAGAGTAAATCTTTACTCGTTTTATTTTTTTCGTTTTTTTCGTAAGTAAACACTTGACAAGTCAGGTATTATTGACATTTCTAAATATTCCTACGTCGATGCTTATGTGCGAAAAATTTTTATTCTGATATGTTTAACTTTAAAAAAAAACTAGCCCTAATTGTAACATTACTTCATTCTAAATAATATGAACTCGGTTAAAGAAAAAACAATATTTTTGAATCTTATTTACATATTACAATATTATTCGGTCGGGAAAAAATCAATTCAATTGCATTTCTTGAAAGAATTTAAAGCATGATTTGACCAAATATTTTGCCAAGTGTTTTGTGTTTATGTTATGAAAAAATTTTTTTTTTAATTTAAAGCCAATTTAGCTCATGCTAAAACTGCTTTTGTTTGTGAAAAAAATGTAAATGTTGAGAATTTTAATAATCCCGATAAAAAATAATTAATTAAGACATCGAGCCAACTGAGCCGCAATAAAATATATTAAAACGTAGCGGCTCCAAACTAAATAAAATTCAATATATTATGGATTATTTGTCGGTGTATTTTATCGACCAGGCTAGTCAGCAGCCACGCAATTCAAGATGTGCGTTTTATGAAAATAAATAACAATTTTTCACCATTTGAAGTTTTCGTAATTACAAAATCTTAGATTCAACTTACAACTGAAATCTAAACAAGGTCCTTCGAAGAGGATCGGACATTTTTTCAAAAAGACACTTCGGTTAGCAGTACGAAAAGTGTGAGAAATATTCAAACACGTTTGCGTAAAAAAATTGAAATCGTCGTGGAAAGGGTTCCGACCAGAACTTTGTGAAAAGTTATAAACATTTGCAACAAAGAAGAAATAGTATGGTCAACACCAACAAGCAGCTGTGACGGGGTGAGTTCGTTCCATTTTACGAATTTCTTATCCTTAAAAGCGCCTCCTTCAATTCAAGTCTGCAGGTCTTTATTTGCTCTAATAGGGTGTTTTTCTCTATATTTTTAAATCGCGTGTTAAATTATGGGCGAAGAAATTAAACATTATAACCGCGTAAAAGGTGCCATAAAAGGCAAATTAACGATTTTTGAGGAGCTTTTACAAAGTAATGTTTTGGCAGTTATTACTCCCGAAAATCCTATTAGCGAGGTTCAGTATTTATACCTCTCCTCGCGGTTAGATCGCCTTCAACCCGCGTTATTAAATGAGTTTCAGGAGGTTCAACAAAAATTTTGAGCAAAAATTAAAAGAACAAAACGACGAGCGTTGTAGCTTCGAAAAAAGGTATTATGAAAAAATCGATATATAGAGAAATAAAAAGTCGTATTACGACAGTCCTTCAAGCGGTAGTGATTCCACAAAAACACCCAAATAGGTGTGAGTCAAAAATAATTAATTAGTTTAAAACCACCTGCGTTGCCTACGTTTGCCGGAAAAAGCGACGAATGGTTAGAGTTTCGCGAAATTTTTCCACCAGTGATAAAATTCCATCATTTAAAACATTCTTTACAAAATGAGGCTTTGCAGGTCATTAACTCAACTGAATTTAAGCCTAGTAACTACGAAAAAGCTTGGCAGGTTCTTTGCGAAAGATTTGATAATGACAAGTTGCTCATTTTTAGACACGTTAGAAGTATTTTAACTATCGATTTGATTTTAAAAACGTCCTCGGAAAACTTCGTTTTATGGTAGACTCAGTAAATAAGCATTTACGGTGTTCAAAACAATTAAGTCAACCCCTTGAACACTGAGACACCTTCACAGCAAAGTATGCCAGGCAAAATCCTGTACAAAATGTAGATATAACCATGTTGAGAATCTTAATAATCCCGATAAAAAATAATTAATTAAGACATCGAGCCAACTGAGCTGCAATAATATATGTAAAAACGTAGCGGCTCCAAACCAAACAAAATTCAATATGTTATGGATTTATTTGTCGGCGTACTTTATCGACCAGGCTAGTCGGCAGCCACGCAATTCTAGATGTTAAAAAATATGATATTCGAAACACGACCTTTGAGTAGAACGTTACGAAGAAAAATTATAAATGTTTAAGTCGATTTATGTAATTTTTTTGCGATTTATGAAAATAAATAACAATTTTTCACCAGTTGAAGTGTTTGTAATTACAAACTCTTCGATTCAACCGAAATCTAAATCGTAAACGAACAGAAAAATAAAGTTTTTTTTTATTTTAGTCGCCGCCAGTCGTCTTACTTAACGCAACCTAATATTTTGCCAAGTGCTTTGTGTTTAACGAACTTAAGGAAACAACGAAAAAAATCATTTTTTTACTTTATCGTCCGCTATTTTAAGTAAAACATTTAAATTTATTTTGTTTTTTTACACGAAAATTTAAAACTAATTTAACTCATCCTAAAACTGCTTTGGGTTGGGCAAAGTTGATAACGTGAAAAATAATGACGTTTTCTAATTTTAGTCGCGGCCATCTTGATTTGGGAATGACTTGTTTCATTTTTTTGCATGACAATTTTTGAGACAAGCGTCCTCGATTTAGTGCAAATTGATATATTGCATGACGTTACTATAAATACCACACCAGAAGGGGAAAATTACTTTTTTCTCTCGATAGTCTGGCCGCCATTTTGAATATCAAATGTCAAAATAATTGTAGCAGATACGAACTCATCGCTAATAGCATCTACTAAAAATATATATATTTTTAATGTTGTCTTTAGGTTTATAGGGTCTCTTATATTTTTGACATATCAAGCGCCATTTTTACACCCACTTATAAACTCTATATGAGACATTAAAAATGATCACCACTTAAAAGGTAAAAGAAGACTAATTTTTTGAAATCTGGCCGCCATTTTGTTTTGAAGTGACATATGTCAAATTTTTTTTATATTTTTGGATTAAGTGGGACCTCCTCACTATTACCCAATTGATTTATATTTGATTTTTCTGAAAATGTAGAAAACGCATTTTTTCTTAACTTTGACGCCCGCCATCTTGGTTTCTGGAGAGGGAAAATGGGACATCCTCGACTGGAATTTTAACTTTTGGTGTTAGCTATTACTACATGCCAAATATAAAAAAATACCCGTTTTGCAGTTTCTTTTAACGAGTTCACTCCACTAAGAGCATTATTTAATCTTTCGACGCCAATACGATCCTTTGGTAATGTTAGTGAATCGTTAGAGACTGTGGAAACTTGAGTGAGGACTTAAAAGAATCCTGACTTGTTTTATGCATTTTGGATACATGAATGTTCAATCCGTTTTTAGTTAAAAAAGACTTTTTGCATAAATTACATTTATTATTAGACCCTATGTTATATTCGGAGGGTAAAACAAAGTAAATGGACCGTGTTTTTTTATTACTTTTGCTAATAAAAATAGGTCGGGAAGAATTCAAAATTTTATCCAAATCGTTATTATTGTATCTGTAAATATTAAAATTTACTTGATAGAGTTCTGAAAGTGCTAATAAAGCCTCCTAATTTTGAATTACATAATTAACAGATTTTTCTCTCAAAATATTGTGATCTGTAAAAACATTCTTATATTTCCATTTTCCATCTTTTGGGCTTGAAATTGTTCTAAATTTTGTTGTTGTAATTGTCAAATTTGAATAGTCTTGAGAGGGTAATTTCTGCTGCACATTTTGATTGAATTTGGGTTTGATCTTCGGAATCTTCACTTTGGATTTATTTTTATGTGATTTGGATGATTTTATAAACTTACAAAATGTAGAAAAATCTTAAAATTAGCTTGATGATCTTGATTGATGGGAAGACAATTTGGTTTTCAAAATTTTCCTGATTTCTAGAACATTCTGCGGCGCAGGATGAGTTATTCTGTAGGTTTTGGATGCTCGTTCAACTATAGGACTGATATAAAGGTATAAAAATGAGTAAAAAAAGCTTTTGTTTGATGTTAACAACTTGACAGTCTTAACTTTTCAAATTATTTAGAAATTCAATACATTTTTTACTTTTTAAATAACAAAATAATTCCAGAATATCATTTTCTAAACGAATTTCTTCCAGTTGCCTCAATGGTATTCTGGCATATATAAACTTGTAATTGGCCATCGTAATAAACTAGTTTTTTTTTTCTCTTTTGTTCTTCCAATTGTCTTCCTAATTCGGTACCGTTTTTCGAAATTTTAATTTCTTTAAATTCATTGGCACATAAAAGTCTCAATTCAATAGCTTCTTTAGACTTTTTCAATACTTCAACAACTACTGGGTGATCAATTCTTAAGAACGGTCTATGATATAATAATTACGCAGGTATATCAAAAAGGTACTACGGATATTATTTTCCGACACTGCAATATATAATTGTAAATTAACTTTAATATGCTGACTAGGCGTTAGACAACCAAGCGATGGCTAGTTCAAGAAACTAAATAATTATAATTATGTTCCCATTTTAGATTTTACAAAAACCTATCATCAATTTGGCTACATATCACAAAAGCACAAAAAAGTTTGTTTTGTGTTTGCAAATTGGACCAATGAAAGCCTAGATACTAAAAGAGGCACAATTTTTAAGATGGTGGACGACACATTACTTTTCAATGTGCAATTGGAACTTCGAATTCTAACTAGGTTAAGTTAATATTATTATTATCATTTGTCTAAATACATTCTTCCAGGTCATCCAGCCATGCCCTGTAACGCCCTAGTTGTGACAGACGTCTGTGTCGTAATAGCGAGCAAAGGGGAATCGCCACCCCACGCTTTTTGCTGTATCAACAAAAACCTTAACAAAGGAATCGTAGGCAGTGACGTTTTTCTGTGCTATAAGAAGTCTATGAACAGAGCCAAGTTACTCACTTATAAACCTGAGGTTTTAGCTAGGTAAGTTTTAAAAATTTGTTTTGGAAAATTTCTGTTTGTTGAGAAGATTTTTTTATTATTCTTTTTTTCTTCTTGTAAATCACAATTTTATCAATAATTAATTTATTGCAAGGGGTATTAGGTTTTGTAGTTCAGGTTTTGTAATTCAAGTTTTGTAATTCAAGAAAACAGGCAGGCAAATTAAGTTTAAAGGGTTGGGTTGGTCACGAATCTGGGTGCCGCACGGAAGGTCCCAGCTAGGTGCATGGATATTTTGTGTTTGTCCTAAAAACTGTACACTTACTTTGCCAATACTAGGCATTGATCCTAGAATCGTCATTCGTCAAAAAAATGTTACAATAATTTCAAATCTTTATATGTATATTTAGTTCAGAAAGATTTTTATTTAATTTTTTTGAAAGTGAACCAGTTGTGGCATACCGTTATGGTAGCCACTTGTCATAAAATTTTATGAATTCATAAAATTTCAATATTGTCATAAAATATACCAAAATGTCATAAAATTTCGAAATTGTCATAAAATTCATAAAATTTGCACAAAAACCTGAGTATTTTAAGTTTAGTGTGTGACTTTTGATATTCCACCTGTACATTTTCTCATGGAATATTTAGGCAACTCCTTATACAAACCGCACGTCAAAGTTTCAATAAATTAGCGCATTAATATTTAGGCAACTCATGATTCAAAGGACACAATAAGAGTTTTGCCGCGCTTTTTAATATTTACCAATAGATATGCTAGATTTTGTTTGCTTTTTTTACTGCACCAAAAAGTTGTGTGCCTACTTGTGTTGTGAGAAAATAACCCCTATTATATCCTTACAAAAGGTTTTGTTTTGTTTAATGAACCAAATTTAATGCATCTTGGAAACTGTAGTATTCTTGGCTACTTGAGGAAATGAAAGACTGTTTTTTTTGCTTGCTGTAAACTTTGTAAGAAAATATTCAGAATGGATGGATGTGGAATTGGGCAAATTAAATCCTACATGTATATATATATATATATATATATATATATATATCCACGCAGCTTCCGAAAAACCCTCTTACCGCTTAAATTTTCATAATAGGTTTATTTTAATATATTTGTATTAGTAAACGCTTTAATTTTAATGATAAATTATGATGATAAATAAAAAATAAGGTGGATTTTTTATTTCACACAATTACAGGTACCTACTTGGAATTCAATTTTTAAAATATATTTATCATTTTAATATAGATTTAAATACAATTCCTGGATGGTTGGTAATTGGTAGGAGTTATTTACCTAACAAGTGCGGAAAATGATACTTTTCCGCACGCACTGGCGTTTGCCTGAACGACGCGCTAGCGGAGTAAAGTAAAATTAAAAAAAAAATCGTGCGTGAAAAGGCTTTTTTCGCACGACGTGTGGTAATTTATTTTTTTATGCACGCTGTGGAGAAGTGATATTTCCGCACGTTCAAAATTTTTCATAAATTGTCATAAAATCATTTAAAAGAAATAGTTTTTTCCCAGTGGCCACCCTGCATACTAAAAACTAAAATTTCATACAAATTTTGTTACTGCTTTATTGCCTTATGTTAATACTTCAAAGAAGATGAATAATTCAAGATTTTATTACTATCTACTAAAAGTTAGCTTATTCTGTCCAGTTTTAAGATTCTAAAAGCGCCCGATAAAGACGCGAAACGTACTACCAGAGTCTAATATAGCATTAGTAGACTGTGGTACTACTGTAAATTATGTATTACCCTTTTTTATTGTTTTTTAATGTATTAATATTAATTATTGTGATCTACAATAAGACGACTTAAATTGTTGTTTTACAAAGTTTTAAGCTGAAATTAAATATTCAACTAATGAAATAGGTTTTCAATAACAACGAACAACTCGTCTTGCCGATCAAATCATTCCTAAAGATTTCTTAAACTAATTTCAAAGTTATGTTTATCTAACTAACAGAGTAGCGACAGCACCCGTCGGCGCCTTTGATGTTTGGGGAACCATTTTTCGCAAGCGATATGAGTGGAATTTTCACCATTATACTGCTCAACTTATGATTGATGTTCAGATAAACTGCTCGAAGAAATGTTAATATTCCGTTTTATTGTGCTACAGACAAAATTTATATACACTGCCGAAAAATTAAGACTGTGTTCACAAGTTAACTTTCAAGGAAATTTTTCAGATTAAAAGTCAATTAAAAGGTATAAAGTTTTTATTAAATGGACTAAATTATATTTTACAAATATTTTTTTGGAAACGATTAATGACTTAATGACTATCAACAGATTCACTTAACATTATTAAAATTAAACTATTTTGTAAATAAGGCACTTATTTTATTATTAATGAAGGTTTGCATGTTATTATAATTAAGGTACGTATATATTTCACTTGTTTCTCCCATCCATTTGGACATTTACCACGTAGGTTTATGGAAGAAAAGGCTACTTTTATATTTTAAGAAACATACCATTTAGAAAAAGTGATATCTAATCGCCCCTTTTAAGATAAATTTAAAATATATGTCGTGAAACAAGAAAAAAAATTGAGTAAATTTAGTAAGAAATACTGTACTTAGTACAGAAATACTGCACCTAGTAAAAATAAAAACATTATACTAAATATGGAATGAAACTTTCAATTTTCTAACAGCTTTTCGGTCGGATACTCTTATTTTTTTAATTCCCGTTTGGTAAATTTTTAGCTATAAAAAATAAATTAGAAAGAAATCAATAATAAGAGAATAATAACAAATTTTATAAAATCACACACAAAATAAATCAATTAAAAAAACCTAAATTTAAACCTATTAGTAAATCAACGCCTAACTCCCGGCCTACTACGCTCGTTTTCTATCCGACTGCAAAAAAATAAAAATAAGTCATCAACTCTCGGACCAAATAGAGAATCTTTCATTGAACTTTATTTCGCGCATGCGCCCTCAGAAAGTGTACCCAAGCTGTCGCTACTCTGTTTTTTGTTATACTCAGGTAAAACCCTTAACGACGTTGTGTTTTTTTGTATTTTTTTAGATATCCAATGGTAGATTTACCAGATTTTCCTTTTCCGAACTCTGTGCCTTTATTCTGCCTGCCCATGGGGGCAACGTTAGAGTTGTGGCCCAGTCAGGCTTCTCAACCTAAACCTGTGTTCAGTACTTTTGTGTTGACCGTATCTGACGCAAAACATAAGGTAAAAATTGCAAAGTGGATATTTTTAAGGGACTGTTTTGGAGAGTCGTTTTTTTAGTACCCTGGGGGGGGGGGCGGAGGTTGGAACGCAGCGCTGGCAAACGCTGCGTAAACCAATTTAACTCTGCTCTAAAGTATATTTTAATTATTTTTTAGCTACCAAAAATATCTTGTATATGTATATCTTGTTTTTTTGACAACCCCAGAAAAGTTACAAGTAAACTGACATGTACCCTATAAAAATCGGATCGATCGGAAAAGTAAATTTCGACTTTAAATCGTTTTCAGTCGGATAGCAATTTATTAAAAATACCTATTGTTTTAAAACTTAACTTAATTGACTATACACTACTGATATAAACTCCACCTCCGCTCGTCGTAGTTTTTGGCACATATATTTTATTGTTGCTATTGATGTCTTACTTGTTTGCCACATGTCAATTACAGCTTTTATCCAAGGGGATCGGAGGGACGCTCCCCCTCCCCCCCCCCCCCCGATAAAAAAATGTTAAAATAAAAGTCACTGCGAATACTTATTATATTTTATTTAAAAAAATTGCTAATCATAAAAATATCGGTTCATTAGTCTCCCAGATAAAAACATTTTTTCAAAATGATGGACTTTGTAGCTCCATAACTCGTAAACTGACATTTCTATTAAAACCAGACTACTTCGTGCAACTGTTTCGCCCCCTCCCGTAGGGATTTTCAACCAAAATAATTCACCACATCGGACATTACTATAAATTTATTACTGTAATCAACAAATGGCAACCAACTAAATCATTCATCAGACGGCAACATTAACAAATAAATATTTTAGTCAGAAATTTCGACGGGAGGGGGCGGAGCAGAAGGTGTACACTTCTAGGTTAAGATTTAAAGGTGCGAAATGAAGTAGTCCAATAGAATGTTATGTTTCTTCGTAGTAAAGCTTAAATCATCGCGGGGTAAAATGGAAAACGAAAAGTCCAGAATAAACTTCACACTTTTTTTTATTGTACCTTTCGATATTTCGAAATAATTTTTAAGTGTGGCATATATAAGATTAAAAAAAGGTTGTTTTCCGGGAAACGGTCAGGAAATTCGCTACTAATTGTTGATTTTTTTTCGGTGATCTGTTCAGGATTCGCTTGTAATGAAATCGAAACGAGTGTGGTATGGCATATACTTTGGTTGGTGCATGTATTTTTAAACATCTAAAAAAAACATAATATTTGTGGTTATAAGTAGTTGCCAAAAATAACGGGTTTTCCACCTTTAATTTTTCCGCTTTTTAATCATACCAGGTGGACAAAAATATGAAGAACTGCTAATTTTCAATAATTAAAAAAATATATCTAACTAAAAAAATATCAAAAAAAAAATCTGGAAAAGACCTATGAACCCTGGAGTATAAACCTAAACCAACACTGTTTTCTTTTTGTATTAAAAATTTTATGTAAAAATATATTTTTAGACATATATAAATTAATTTTCGATCTTTGATCTGAAAAGGAATGATTATCATTATTACAAAGCGTCAATAACGCATCAAATTTTTCCGAATGACAACTATCGTCCTATTTAATTTTTTTTTTAATTTTGCGAAACTGATGGAAAGGGCTAATCGTGATGAGATCTATTCTTTTCGCAGATGAAAGCACTTTTATAACCCAACACACGTTCAATATTGGTCGAGCGAAAATTTGCATTTATATTTTGACATAAGAACACAGTATCCCCAAAAACTAAATGTTTGGGGGGTATTGTGTAGGGGAACACGTTATTGGGCCATTTTTTATTTACGGCAATTTGAATGGTCCTAGATACTTGGATCTACTGCAGCAGCATAATATTCCAACTGCTAGGCAGTTGTTAGGTGTGAGATTTGGTGAAACATGGTTTCAAAAAGATGGTTTTCCCGCTCACAATGTTGGCCTTGTTAGGGAATATTTTGATAATATATTTCCTAATCGGGTTATAAGTACACAACTTTTATGGCCAGCTCGATCACCCGATCTTGCTCCTAATGACTTCTATCTGTGGAGTTATATTAGAAATAAATTTTACGGGCATGAAAGGGCTAACAATTTGGAAGAACTTCGGATTAAAATTGAAGAAGCTTTTTAAACTATCATCCTCAATATGCTTGAAAACGCTAGAAGGGGTTTTTATAATAGGCTCGGAATGTATTATTTTATTTTGAGAAACACGTTGTTAGTGATAAATCTGAGCAGTTGAAAATAAAACGCTCTAATTTATCAGTGACAAAAAACAAGAATATTATGTTCCGTCCTATGTTCGCAGTAAGCTCTCTGTATATGATATATGATATTTATTGAGGTCCCTTACAATAGTTGAGTCCACTGAATTTAGTCTTGTAATCAACACAATTTTTGGGGTAATTTAAGGGGTCGAAGGAAGAGTTTTAGAGGTAAAGGGGTGTAAAAAATTATATTAATAATACGACAACATCTTTTTCTCTATTTGTATTACTTGCTAAACATGAGGAAATAACACACGTCAAAAAAATAAAATAGCCAAGAGTGTGACCTTAACTGAATGACTGAAAATAAACGCGATTGCAAAACCATTTATTCCTTCAAATATTACGTATTTCAATAAAAATAAATAAGCAACCCTCGATTTATAGTATAAAAATGGTGACCACCCAGTGTGTGTTGTGTTCAAGTTGTACGTAAGTTTTTTTTCTTTTTTCATGAAGGTATTAAAATAGTAGTTTTTACAACTAGTTTAAATTAGTTCTGTTTCACAAGCGTAGTTTTAAACAACGAGTGAAAAATGACAGTTTTATTTAATACCTTAATTAAAGAAACGTAAATATTAAATAAAATAGTACATTATTAACCTAGGGATCAAAGTGGCACTTTTATCCCGAGTCCCGAGGTACTAATGTTCGTGCTTACCCACACTGTGCGGTGTGTATTAGCGTCACACTCTAAAATGAGTTGATGGCCCTTATTCGCACCATATGTTGCAATATCGCTTAACATTTGAGGCGGACATGTCATCTCTTCCCCAAGGAAATAGGCAGAGCAGATTAGTCAGCTCTTTTTGCCGTCTTCCGTGGTAGCGCTTAGTAAAGCTGTGACAAAATCTCCGGTATATAGTGCCGGGATTAAGGAGCACCTTATTTTATTTCTATGAATTATACAAGCCCTTCCCCTTTCAGCTTTTAGGCAGTATAACTGTGTGCCTTTTCGTAGCGTGAGTCCCGCAACTCTACCTTTATCTAGCCATGATTCTTGCAGGAGGGCGATATCTAGGCCTTCATTATCGAAACTTCTAGTCAGCGTTGCCGATGCGGCTTTTGCATGTTGTAAATTCACCTGTAAGTACCTTATTTCTCTTCTCAGCTGAAAGTTTTGTCGGGAGTTTTCTCCTTCTCCTTTGGCTTGTCCTGTTCCATGGACACAGGGCTTTCTTTGACTAGAAATCTTTTGAGACTGATGCCACTGTGACAGGACTGCTCTTCTTCGGAGGAGGTTTTTTTCTGGGTCTTTGAGATCGGCGCCTTCGGACTCAGTTCCCTTTTCTTGGGGTGTATCCTGTAAGGTTTGGCGTGACTCGTTTTTCCCTCCCTCTGAGCCTTCTGCTTTGAGGCGCAATCGGAGCTTGCCAAATTCTACCTTCGACTCATTGTCGACGTGAACGTCCACACCGTACCCTTGTCGTATTGGTTCGAACCCAAGACCGTCCAGAAGTGTGTTTTCAAGCCTTTATTGCTTGCTTTGAGTCTGGCCAGTATTTTGGATACTTCGATTCTTTCGCCATCCTCATTAGGGATGTATGCCGTTGCCACCCAAAGCTTCGGCAAGTGTCACCCTCAATTGCTACCGGGAAGGCTTGCTGATTCCATGTCTGCGCATTGGATCAGCAAGTGTCCGGGCCTCTGAGTGCACTTGACGAAGCGGGCCTGCAGTCCTTTCTCTGTCAGGAGCTCATAGGCTTTCATTGTGGAGCTTTGGATTGCCTTAAGCTTTTCTTGCCCCAGATGTATCCCTTCTACAGCTATCTTTACAGATGCAACAGCCCCTGTGAAGGTGCCTTCGACTCTATTCTTTTTGTAGACACGGGAGCTACCAAGACCCTGACGATATCGTCTTTGGGTTTCCTTTATCTTTCTTCGGAGAAGAAGGAGGGTTAGTCTTCATGTGTTTATCCATATCAGAGCCCGGCATAATCGAGTAAGGCTATTTGCGTATATACTGCACGAAACACACACCTTACCTTAGCTTGGGAGGCAGCTGATTCGCGGTTGTAGGTTTCATGATCAAAAATCGTTCATCTTGAATCCGTTATATTGAATTTTCAAAATCTGATTAAAAATTCGTATTCCTTCCAAAACACTCCGTATACCAATTTTGGTTAAAATCGGACAAACTTAGGCGTTTTCCCCCGTCTACTGCCCTCGTAGGGGGGGGGGGGTGTCTAATAATATATTATTGTATTTTCACAGGAACTATAATCGCGTACCAAAGGACCCCGTACCCGGTTATACAGGATTATATGGGAAGTTTTTTTTTGGTGGAATTCGCTATAATTATGATATGATGTAGAGGGATATGTAACCAAGAAAATGTAAAATTATAAAAGTTTTTCTATGTCTCTTTCCTGAGATATAAACGGTCAAAGTTGGAAAAAAGGCTGTTTTCGGCTATGTTTTATCAATAAAAACTCGTGACACTTATCTAAAAAAAGTAAATTACCATAAAATTAAAATGGTAGAAGCTTGTAGACAAACTCCATGATGATGTCTTTTATGACAGTTCATTAGGTAATATACAGGGGCTAGTCAAAAACTGATTTATTTTATTTATTTAATACCTGCTGTACAATAATTAACATTTTACAATTATAGTAATAAATAGAAAACTCCTAGATGCTAGTTCACGTGTATGTATTTTCCATTTACACAATATGGCAGGTTGAGATTATTTAATTTATCTAATTATGTTTTTATAAAAAAAGAGTAAAAGACGAAATATAAGTATTACATTAGGTACATGGGTCAAACCATATCAAGTCAACCAGGCAATAGTTTTGACCATCTCCGATTTTGATGATTTTTGGTACACTTATTCGTCTTATCAAAAAACTCAAAAATCCAAAAAATCAAATTTTTTGGATAAGCGGTTTTTGTTTTATTGATTTTTTAAAATCAAGAAATTGACCAATATGTCCTTGACAGACACTTACAAAAATAGTAATATCTCAAAAACTATTGATCCTATTGAAGCGAGTGATAGCTCATTTTGAAAGGTTTTTAAAGTTTTAGTATGTTTAATTTTTTCTTCTTAATTAAAAAAAAAATTTTTTTGAAAAATCTCAAAAACACATTTTTTAATTTTTTTCAATGTTTTTTTAACATTTTTGGAAAATTTTAGGATGGAGAAATAATGGAGTCATACTTTAAAAAAATAATAACATATTTAATACAGGTATTATACAGGTATTAAATATCTTTTTTTTTAAAGTATGACTCCATTATTTCTCCATCCTAAAATTTTCCAAAAATGTTAAAAAAACATTGAAAAAAAAGAAATATTTTTTTTTTAAAAAAATTAAAAAATGTGTTTTTGAGATTTTTCAAAAATTTTTTTTTTTTTTTTAATTAAGGAAAAAAAATTAAACAAACTATATTGTGTCACACATCTTTAAAAAGGTCTTTAAAAACCCTTCAAAATGAGCTATCACTCGCTTCTATAGGATCAATAGTTTTTGAGATATTACTATTTTTGTAAGTGTCTGTCAAGGACAAAAATCAATAAAACAAAAACCGCTTATCCAAAAAATTTGATTTTTTGGATGTTTGAGTTTTTTGATAAGACGAATAAGTGTACCAAGAATCATCAAAATCGGAGATGGTCAAAACGAAAAGTGCCTTTTTTTTGGTTGATTTGATATGGTTTGACCCACATTCTAAATAATATTAAATAATTTTTTATACTTTTCAGACTTTTTAGAAGAAGATATAGTTTGAAGACATTTAGCATTCTGTCATAATTATCAACAAGAAAGACTTTGCAAGCTTTAGAAAATATTTTTAGTTCTTTAGTTTGCTGTAACCTTTTGGACAAAATATTATAAATTTTAGGTGCAATGTGCGTTACAAATTTTTGATTTGCTGTTGTGTGTGATAAGGAATTGTGCAAGTTGTTGTCGTATTCATGATTTAGTGTTGTTTTAAGATGAGGGTTCTTATGGTAAAAAATTAATATTGTGTGTAAGTACAATAACCTAGTATTCATAATCATGTTTTCTGTATAAATTTTTCTCGTAGAATATAATCTGTTTTTTTTTTAATGTAATTTTTAGTATGTAGTTTTGTGCTCCCTAAACCAAAATATCGCATCTTATAATAGATTCAACAAAGGCATGATAGAGTATTATAAGATTTTTTATGTTTAGAAATTTTCGTAGCTCGTAGAATTTATGAATAAAACGCCTTATTCTTTTTGTAATGGTTTCAGTATGAATTTACCATTCTAGATTTTTGTCAATATTAATTCCTAAATATTCAATATTTTAAGAATTTAAGGGTAGTATTTTTTATAGTGATATGGTTAAAATTGGGTCGGTTTGTGTGCGTTAGAGTAAATGCAACATACATTGTCTTATCAACATTAAGAGATAATTTATTGTGATCCAACCATAGTTTAATATCCGACAAACCTTGCTCTGCCTTCTCTCTAGCCATTTCCAAACGGTTACCACTAAAGAGACATACTGTATACAACACTGTTACCCCCTTAATGTTATTAATTTTTTAATAATGTATTTATGTAAAGTACAAACAGCAATGGGCCTTAGACCGTGCCCTGTGGTATTCCCATTTGGATAGTCAGTGTTTTACTGTATACATTATTTATTTTAAGCATTTGCTTTCTTTCAGTAAAGTAGTCCTGAAAGACGTCCAACACCTTGCCACGAACTCCGCTATTTTCCAGCATTCTAAGCATCTTCTGATGGGGCACCGTGTTAAACGCCTTTGCTAGGTCCAAAAATACTGCAATACACTTATTACTTCCATTTGGGTCTTTATGTGTTTGATTACATTAAACATTGCATCGCAGGTACTGGTCTTAGATTTAATCAGGTGATCAAAAAGTCTTGATTTTAAACATTTTTCGAAAAATTTTTCACATGTGGTTATTAACCTTATTGATGGGTAGTTTTTTATAAGACTCTTGTTTCCCTGTTTGTAAATCGGGGTGACAACGGAAATTTTAAATTGATCAGGTATTTTACTTGTTTCAAGTATTAAGTTTATAATGTATATTAAAGGGGTCAATAATTGTTGATGATTTTCTTTAACTATCTTTGTTGTTATGTCATCATAACCCGGGTAACTATTATTATTTTGTAAGCTTTTAATATGTTCTATTATTTCATTTTTATTTACAGGCTTAAGAAACATGGACTGCAGTACTTCTTTATAAAGATGTTAGTTCTGTACCTGCATTTATAAAATAACCGTTGCAGTAATCAGGCATTTCATTGCCATTTGTAAAACATTCATTAGTTGCTTCACTTACTATTTTGTATAATAATTTGATATCTTTTTGATTTTCACTAATTTTTTGTGTGTAATATCTTGTTTTAGTGTTTGATATTTTTTTATTTAAAATATTTCTATACCTTACGTAATTTTCTTTAAGAGCGATGTTAAATTTGTCCTTTATTAGCTTTTTAACTTGTGTTGAGTTGATCATTGCATCGGTTATTCAAGGCTTAAGCTTTTTGTGGTGATTTGCTTTTATAATTTTAACCGTCTTACATTGATCACAGATATTAGTAAGCTCATCAAGAAATTTTGTATATGCCACTTTAGGGCAGGTAAGTGATGTGACTTCAGTCCAGTCCTTTTGTTTTAGTAAATTTCCCACTTGTTAAAAGAATTATTATCGGTTTTTATTTTATTTTCGTTTGTGTTGGAATTTATGGACAAATATATTGGAAAATGATCCTCAATGTTAACATTTAAGGCTGTTAAGAGATTTTTTTGCGGAGTTATATTTTGAAAGTCCCGGATTGCTTTTTTAAAAAGTTTTATTTTCGAAAAGCTGAGCTGCTGCTCGTACTAGTTCAAAAATGGGAATTAATTTTAGATACAAAAAAAAAACAAATAAAAATAATGCCTTAAAATTAAGATCCCTGGGAAACTGCTGTTTCTGCATCTTCTTGGAACCGCACTAGCTTACATGGTCTTCTTCGTGAGATTTTTGCTTATATAACTCCTCCCTCCTAAAAATTACGGAGTTATTTTGAAAAAATGATGGAGTTATTTTCGACGGAGTGTCCTACTCCTATTTCTTCTGCGGAGCTTCTATTCAAAACCTCATTTTGACTTTCTGAAGTTTTGGAGTTGCTTGAAGTTGTATTTTTAATGAACTTCAAGACTTCTTTTCTTTTCCAATAAGCGATCAATATAACGATCATGATCATTATTATTAATGAAATAATGTATGTCGTTAATTTTGAAGGCATCGATAAGCCAATAGTGATTATTGGCTTTAATTGCCTGGCCATATCACTTAATTTATAGATATTGTTAATATCTATTTTTGACAAGTTTAGAGTTGGCAACATCTGCTCCTCTGGATTGTGGTAGCTTTCAAATTTAATTTCTGGTAGGATAAGTGGCTGTCCTTTGACTAGGTGGTTTTCTTTTTTGAATTTTTGATCGTTGATTTGGACTTGACATTTTTCGGGTATCTGGACCAGTATGGGTTGATTGATCTGGAGGTATCATTATCAGTGTCTTAGCGGGCATAATAAGCAAAACTTCGTGACTGATTTGTTCTAATATGGATTCTTGCATATTCACTTTTATGGAAGGGCAGTTTTGTGGTTGGAAACCCTCGGTGAGTCTTAACGTGCAATTGTCTTCTGCGGTGAATCTCTCTTGACAGTAGTATGTTTCTTCTAAGGATGGACATTCTTCTTCTTAGAAGTAGCTCTTTTTATGATTGCGTGCTAAATAGGGGTAGCGAGGGATAAATATTTGGTTATTTTGGATAGTAGGAATAAGATGATAAAAGGTAAAGATTTCTGGTTTGATAATAAGGACATGTATAGCAAAAATTAATTTGCGTTCCCAAAAATTGATAATAGGTTAAGATATCGTTAAAATTTGGTATCTGTTCTTTATAGATAGTGTTTAAATAAGCGATCATTTGCATGAGATCATTACTTGAAATATTAGAGTTATGCAAAGCATTTAATTTTGCAAACATTATCACGTCTTCCAAATTATCGAGAAATGTTATCAAATTTTGACAGTTTAAATTTATTTGTGACAATATGCTCTGAAAGGTTAAGTAATGACTCACATCTTGTATCTCTTTGCCTATATTAAGCTGAAGTAATTGTAAGCCCTTTTCTAACTTAATTTGATTATTTTCTAAAGTTATTATCGTATTATTATAATTTTGAATTAAAGATTTCGAAAGAGATATTCCAGATTCGCCTCTTTGACAATGCTTTTTTGATTTTGTTGTAATTCAAAAATCGCGTTATCGTATCGATCTCCGTCTTCGGAATCAAGGGTGCCGAATAGCCATTTATTGACTTTACCGATAGCGTTGATTAGGCCTCTTTTTCTCTTATTATAGGGTGAAGATTTAAAATTTTGTTTTGTGTGGTTTTTAATAGGTATTCTGTTCTTGTAAGCAAGTTCTCAAAAAGTCCATGGAAAGATATGGGATTTGTCGCGTTTCGCGTAAAGTTATTTTTTAATCTTAAGACATAATTTTTATAAATTGATTGATTATTGGTTTTAAATCGATATAATGCAAAAATGTGTTTGGTATATGTCAACTTCGAGTTGCCTAGTTGAACGGGGAGAATAGGAATAGGAACGGGAGTACGAGTGCTAGTAGAAGGCTGCTCGCCAGGAGGTTCGTTGCTCTCATTGGGAACCTGTAAAATAGATTTTATTTTATTTTTATGCTTTGCCTTTGGTTTGCGTAAACTGACTTTATGATATGCGCCTTTGTTTGTTGATATTTTTATGCCGTGTTGGCTTTTTACTTTAACTTTGGTAAATTTGGGCGTATCCTTGGGCCTAGATTTTGTCTGGACGTAGGCGTCGGGGGTGTTTGAAAAATCAGGTGGATCTTGCCGATTTTTGTTAATTTTTTCGATTTGTTTTTCTTTGGTTGTTTGATTTTTGTCTTTTATTTGTTTATATAGTTTTTGTGTTGTTTCTTTGTGCTTTTGTACGTAGTCGGATACTATGGCGGCGTCGGTTAAATTAAAAGGGTTCGTGCTGTTAACGTGACCTCTTACCACTTCAAAGGGTGTAAATTTATGAACGCAATGGATTGAGTTATTATACTCTAAGCATGCGCGTTGCGTAAGTTGTTCAGGAGAGAGACTTTTATTTTCCTCTCTTAAGCATCGATAAGATTCGATAATCGATGAATGGAAACGTTCGACAGGTGAATTTGATTTTGAGTTTTTCGCCGTTGTGATGTGTAATTCTATTTTATATAATTTACAAAAATCTTGCACGTCTTTATTTTTAAATTCCGTACTAGAGTCAGCTGTTATTTTCAGCGGCAAGCCGTGATGACTTGTAAAGGTTAGCAAACTATCCATTACCGCGGTGCCTGTTAATGTTTTTAATAGATAAGCTTGGCCGTATCGTGAGAAGGAGTCGCAAATAGTGAGAAATATGACATTCGATATTTTAAATGAGTCGATATGAATATTGTCAAAAGGTTTTGAACTGGTGGGTGTAAGATTGAATTTTATTACAGGGGGATCCCTATTGTATTTATTCCTGTGACACGTTTCGCAATTATTTATGTTATGTCCTCTTGCATTTTAGGCCAGTAAAATTTTGAGGAAAGTGCGTTTTCATCTCGTTAATGCCTCGATGACATGTTTTGGTGGTATGGTAGAGAGCGAGCTTTTCTTTTTGATTTTCGCGGTTTTCGATATCCTCTAACAAAATAGGACAATGAATAAGATTATAGGAGCCATTTTTAAAGATATTCTGTACTATGATCGTAAAGTGGGTGCTAAAATATGGGTTCTAAAGAATATCGCGTAACGTTGTTTTGGTTCTATGAATTCTTTTAATAGTTTTATTATGTGTTATTGTATATGTTTAGATGACAGAGTGACGTGGTACCTTGTGCTATTAAATATTTTATCAAATCGATATTGTAATCGGTTGATATCGCCAATAGTCATTATTATTTGATTTTTATATTGATTAAGTGGTTTTTCTGATATCGGGATTGATAAAATAGGATCTTCCGCGGAAGTGTGTACCGTTTCGTTGTCCGAATTGTCATTATCACGTTCGTTTATTGGTGATTGACTTTGTGATTGATTTTGTGATTGATTTTGTGATTGATTTTGTAATTGAGTTTGTGATTGACTTTGTTTTTCAAGAGGCTCAATAGAATTTTCTGGACGCGCTAAGAATTCTTGAATGACGTCACTAGTGTCGCCCGGGTTGTTTTGTACCGATTCCGTTTCGAGTGCGTTTATATCGATTGGATTTCGGGAAAGCGCGTCGGCTACAACGTTCGATTTTCCTTTTATATATTTTATAGTATAGGAGTACTCATCAAGTTTTAACTTCCAACGTATAAGGCGTGAATTAGGTTCTTTAAGGTTCATTAACCAGGTTAAAGGCCGGTGGTCGGTGTTAATAACAAAATGTTGACCAAATAGATATGGGCGAAAGTATTTGCATCCCCAAACTATTGCCAATAACTCTTTCTCAATCGTGGAATAATTGATTTCTGCAGGATTGAGAGTGCGTGACGCGTAACATATAGGGTGACCGTTTGACTAAGGACTGCTCCTATCGCAAATTTGGAAGCGTCGGTTGTCAAAAGGAATGGCTTCGAAAAATCGGGGTAGGCTAAAACGGATTCGCTAGTAAGAATGGTTCTGCAGGTGTTAAAAGTGCCTAGGAATTCTCGCGTATGTTCAAGCGTTTTTTTTTTAAGGCACGAGGTAAAAGGTTTAGTTATTTTTGCGAAGTTTTTTATAAATTTTCTATAATAGCCTAAAAGCCCTAAAAATTGTTTAATTTGCATTTGCGTTTTTTGTATGTTAAATTTTGATATGCTTTCGATTTTTCGGGGATTTTGTTTTATACAGCCACGCGTTACGACGTGTCCTAGAAATTCAAATTCCTTACGGAGGAACTCGCATTTATCTAACTGAATTTTTAATCGCGCTTCACGTAATTTTGAAAATACCAATTTTAAATTTTGAATGTGTTCTTGGAGTCCTGTACTGAATATAATGATGTCATCCATATACACCATACATATTTTGTTTTGTACTTCCTTAAGGATTTCGTCCATAGCACGTTGAAAAGTTGCGAGGGCGTTTTTGAGGCCGAAAGGCATGCGCAGATACTCATATGACCGTTGTCCACGGAGAATGCTGTTTTTTTTCTATAGAATTTTGCTCCATTTCGATCTGGTGAAAGCCAAAGGCCAAATCGAAATATTGCGCACGACCTAATTTATCGAGAATATTGGTAATATTTGGAATTGGATATCTATCGTCTGTTGTCCGTTCATTGACCTTACGATAATCGACGACTAGGCGCCATTTTTTCTTGCCTGAGGCGTCAAGTTTTTTGGGGACTATCCAAATTGGTGATGACCACGGACTACAAAAGGGTCTAATTATTTCTTTGTCCAACATTTCATCAATTTGGCGTTTTACCTCATCTCTGTGTATATAGGGATACCTATAAGATTTAGCGTCAATAGGAGTTTGGTCTGTCATTTTAATTTCGTGTTTGATTTTTGAAGTAAAAGTGAGGGGGTCTTCGGGTTTTAAGAAAATGTCGAAATATTCTTGACACATTTAAAATAGCTTTCCTCTCTTCATTGTTCATGTGCCCACTTCTTATAAGTTTAGATATATCGGATTTTTGATTGTAAAGATTTTCGTTTTTAAATTTTGGATAAAAATTTTCGAAACTGTGTATCTCGTAAATATTATTTTGGAATGATTCGACGGGAAGCGGCTGTGAAAGATTTACGTCTACTGTACTATCAGTGTGATTTTGCACCTCTACTAAAGCGTAGCCATTTTTCGCTGTAGTCAAAATTTGAGGTATGGAAAGATCATTTATCGTCCCAGATATTGTCAAAATGTCTCCCTCATAAACGGTAACAGGAATATTTTTTAAAATTTTTTCGTTAGGGCCCACAGAAAAATTAAAACATGTCTGTTGGTGACCTATATTTAAAAGGAATTTCGATGTAAGGACCTACTAATTTTTTATTTATCAGGTCAATATTTAAGTTCATATTGATAAGGTCAGAAAGTATTACACCGTCAAAGTAATCGTGGAAATTAAATAAGATAAAGTTAATCTTGTATTCTTCTATTCTATCTTGAACTACCTGTATCAATTAATAGTTTTAGTGGGGGTTCTTCGATTTCGATATAGGGAAGAGCGTTATTTGAAGAAATATTTATTTCTATTAAGGTTGTTGGTTTGTTGGTGAAATTTCCTGAAAATTTGGATTTTGATCAGAGTTTTCAGTTTTCGAGATATTTCATTTGATTGTGTGTACTCAAGCGTTTGTTCATAAGACTCGGTTGTCTCGTTTTGCGTGTTATATGGGTAATAATAATTTTGGGGGTCGTATTGACTAAAATAATATTCGTCTGTGCCATATTGATCGGGATTATCGATATGATCATCGCAATATTCGTTGTTAAATAATTCTTCGAAATGATATTGGGGTTTAGGATATCTTTGCTTTTGATTAAAATTTTGTGATCTTTGATTATTAGTATTAAAGGTATTTCTCGACGTGGTTGACCTTGGGATTGGTTTCGGCAGATTTTCGGGTGGTATTTGATTTGGTCTGAAGATGTTTTGTTTAGGTCCAAAGACTTGCTGGTTTGTAAAGAATCTTTTAGGTTGCATTTGACGAATTTGGATGTTAATAGGTCCAGTAGGGAAATTTTGTGTTGGTGCCGTGTTAAAATTTTGATTATTAAAGTTTGGGTTTAGCGGTTGTTGTTGGTTAAAATTCGGAGTGAAAAATCTCTGTGAATTATTCTGGGGATAGTTTTGGTAATTTTGTACAAAGTTTGGATTTTGGTGGCAACTAGAAGGTGTGTTTTGGTGGCTAAAATTTCGATTCATTTGATTGTGATTTTTATTGCCGGATTTTGCAAAATCATTATTTTGAATGCCGTAAATTTTTTCAAAATTTTCGTAGTCATTGACATGCGCAATAGCTTCTTCTAAAGAAGTCGGTCGTTTTAAATACATATTATTCCTAACAATGCCAGGGCATCGTGCAATAAATGTGTTTAATGCTGTTTCGTCATAGTGAGATCGCATAAGGGCAATACTTTCAGGGGTCAAATTTGGTTGACTGACTCTCTGATTGATTGTATTTACAAGATATTGCACTCTAGTTCCAAAATTAATTAAATTTTCGTTTTTAAATGGTCTTGTTCTTGTTAACTCTTGCACCAAGCAATCTAATTCTCTGCGATCTGAAAAACATTGTACTAGGGCAGCCCTTAAAGACACCCAGTTGGTTAAATCCACCCTGTTTCCTACTAAAAATTCAGCTCTGCCTATTAATTTACCCTGTATGCTATCAAAAATTAGACGATTAAGACTATCGCATTTACTTAAAAATCTGTTAAGGGTTGAGAAATCGCCATCGTATGCTTTGATCGTATTGAGGCGAGATTTAAAAAGATCCCATTTTATTTGTTGTGGCACTGGTGCTGCTGGTGCCGAATTATTATTAGGCATATTAATAAATTTAGATTGTTTTTATTTCTTAAACTAAATAATCTAATTATATTTTATTTTAGATTTTCTTAAAATCGCTTCAAATGATATATTACTTAAAGATTTTTAAATCCGTTTCTGCTTTCGTCGTATTAAATTATACTATTTTTTAATTTTGTATTTCTTAACCTATTTTCTTAATTAATATGTCCGCAATTAGACTTGCTTAAACCTAGCTTTTGTTCGCGATGAACCTGCCCTACTTATCTCTCCAGAAACCTTATTCAGAGGGTTCAGGAAGAGGCAAAAAGGAAAGTAGCACTTACAGATTTTTCTGCGACGCTGGTATCCTTTTTCTGATTTACCAAATTTGTCTTCTCCAGGTCTTCGGGGTTGTTAGATCCTTGTGCACTCAAGAGTTAAGACTCACACGACGAAAGTTCGGTTTTTCAGCGAAACTCCACAAAACTGCCGTTTTTCTCGCCAAACTTCTTATTTTCAGCATTTTTCAGCGAAAGTTTGTTAGCCCGTTTAGTACTCACAAATCCTATTTGCGTAGTGGTGTACATCCGAACGACTGCGCCAGTTATATTTTGAAAGTCCCGGATTGCTTTTTTTTAAGTTTTATTTTCGAAAAGCTGAGCTGCTGCTCGTACAAGATCAAAAATGGGAATGAATTTTAGATACAAGAAAAAAACAAATAAAAATAATGCCTTAAAATTAAGATCCCTCGGAAACTGCTGTTTCTGCATCTTCTTGGAACCGCACCTGCTTACATGGTCTTCTTCGTGAGATTTTTGCTTATATAACTGCGGTTTCATCTGTTCTCTTGTGTGATTATTTATTTGTGATTGAGACAGAATCATTGCTAAATAGTCGTTATTTTTTTTTATTTCAGTTTTTAAAATATCTATATTTATGTCTCCAATAAAAATGTCTATATTTTCTTTTTTTTTTGTATGTTTAGGTATGTTTCCAGATCTCGGGTAAAAGCTTTTTTACATGTGGATGGTGACCTGTAGCAAGTAAAAATATTAATTTTTTTATTATTTTTAGTAAAGTTAACTTTAGTTAATGTAATTTGTAAAATTTATTTTATTGTTAATAAAAATAAGTACACCATCATTTTTATTTAAAAAACGATTGTTAAAATGTGTTAAAAAACCTGGAGTATTAAAATTTTTTGTATCTGAAATATATCTAGTTTCACCTAAAATTATGACGTCTACGTCCTGTAGTTCTGCCGAAGTTAAAAAAATTAAAAACTCATCAAAATGTTTAAAAACGCTACTAATATTATTGTGTAAAACCTGCAAAATGGCTTTCTTGTTGGATTTTATATTTTTAACAAAATCCGTGATGTCTTGTGCTAAAATTTGACTTTCGTCTATAGCTTCCTGATCTATATTTTCAAAAATGTCAAGTAAAGGATTTGCCATCAATCAAAAGAAGATAAAAAAATCTTACCTAAATGAAGTTAATATAGGAGTAAAACAACTTAATCTTAGTGTAAAATAATAAGAAAAAAAAATATATACTCGAATGTAGTTTAACCTCCACGCGTTCTATCACCGGCCACTAATTTTTCTATTTGAGCTATGTTGGTAAGACGAATTTTTCCAGCCTCTTCCGTTCTACGACAATAAACCTTTTCGTCTCTGCACCATACAAATCTATACCCCTTCTTCTTTAATTCTTTTGCTTTATTAATGAGATTTCTAGTTTCTTTTGATAAATCTTCGTTAAAGTAAATGTTTCGATCCTCTCCACGAAGGCCAATTCGGGTGGAGTTTTGATCTTTTAGCAATTTTTTCTTTTCATAAATTTTGTCTCTTAAGTCCTCTGCAGGTTTACTAGAGTTTTTTGTTGGCAAAATTTTGACAGTTATATCAGTGTCGTTAATTTTTTCTTGGAGCACTCTTGCAATTAGCTTAAAATCGTTCTTGGCATTTTCTTCGGTATTAGAAAGACCCATAATTATTAAATTATTTTGTTTATCTTCGATGGCTTTTCCATTCTGTGTTTTTTTCCAGCTGCATTTCAAGTTTCTCAACTTTTTGGTTTAACCTTTCTTGTTCTTTCTTAAGATTTTTGTTTTCGTCCACCAGTTCAGTTATTGTTTTTTTTTAGGTCTTTCATAAACTGATTATTAAACTTTAAAGAATCTTCTATACTATCCACTTTGTTTTCAACCTTTACTAGAATATCTCTTGTCTTAGATTTGCTTTGACCTCCATTCTTTGAATTGTTCAAGAATGGCTGTAAAACAGAATAGCGAACGACGATTTTTTTTGAGATAGCAACTTTAGAGTCTGATGAAAGGCACTCTGATTATAAGCATTCTTCCTTTTCAATGCAAGCAAGTTCGACATAACCAAGTAACTGATTTTTTCTTCTTTTTGTCTTCTTGAATCTCCTCTTTCGACACGCTTGTGCATTTTTGATGAAACCATTGTCTACAAGAGTTGCATTGTAGTTGGTAACTTTTTATATTTATATATATATATATTTTTTATACTTCTACGACTACCGAATTTTAAAAACAAACATGCTGTTTTTGAGCAGCAAAAATTTTTAAAGAAAAAAATAAGTTCGATTTTTTATTAGCTTCTTCTTTCTTACATAATGACTTTTCTTTTATAGGTCAATTTTTCTGGCAAATAAAATCGACAACATTTGGTTGTACCTGTAATAAACCATTTTGTGAATAACAATAGTAATTTATTTAGCTATGTTGGTTTAAAATAATTCGCAGCAAATCGTTTCACTACCAAAAAATTGTTGTATAGCCTTAGGTTCAGATATAGGGTCTATTCAAAAATGTTTTAATTTTTTAATTTCTACTCGTACACGGCTTTTCATTTATTTCTTAAAAATGGCTCGGTCAATGTAATAAAACTTTACTTGATTATTTCTATATCTATCCTCAACCATATAAAAAAAATAAAATATATTTTTATGTCTACATCTAGAGATATTAATTTTTATATTTTAGTCCATTATAAAAATCTAAACAAATATGTTAAAAAATTGCAAATAATTTACAGGGTCCGTCAAGAGGGCAGCTTGTTTTATTTTAACCAATTAATTAAGTCGAGATGCAGCACATTTAGATAGGCATTATTTTTTTGTTAAAGTTAGTTAAAAAAAACATATAAAAATCCAGGTAAACAACTTAATTTAATATTTTTAATTCTCTCTCTACGGGGTTCGTCAATAGATTTTTGTTTTTCAAAGTTTATTTTAAAAAGTAATGATGCCTATCTAAAAGTCGTGCAGAATCTCAGTTTAACTAAGTGGATTGAATTAAAAAGCTCTTCTATTGACGGATCCTGTAGATACAGAATTAAAAATATTAAATTAAGTTCTTTAACTAGGTTTTGATTTGTTTTTTTAAACTAACTTTAACGACTTTTAAATATACTGCATTTCTAATTAATTGGTTAAAATAAAACAAGCTATCCTCTTGACGGACCCTGTATATTACTTTTCATTTTTAAACATATTTTTTTATATTTTTATATTAGAGAATATTTACTATTCTAAAATGTGCAGTAAAAATGCAGAATAGGTACTTCTCTTTATTCGTCTCGACGTAAGTCTTAAAATGGTCTAAAATATAAAAATTAATATCTCTAGATGCAGACATACAAAATATATTTGTTTTTTTATATGGTGGAGAATAGATATAGAAATAATCAGGTAAAGTTTTATTAAAATTGACCAAGTCGTTTTTAAAAAATAAATTAAATGCCATGTATAAGTAAAAAGTAAAAAATTCAAAATATTTTTAATAGACCCTATACAACAATTTTTTGGTAGTTAAATGATTTGCTACGAATTATTTAAACCAATATATCTAAAAAAATTACTTTTGTTATTCACAAAATGGTTTACTACAGGTAGAATCAAATGTCGTCGATTTAATTTGCCAGAAAAATTATAATAATAATAATAATAATAAAAGAAAAGTCATTATCTAAGAAAGAAGAAGCTACTAAAAAACCAAAATTAATTTTTTATTTAAAAATGGGTTAAAACTATTATTTTCTGCTCAAATACAACATCTTTGTTTTCAAAATTCGGTAGTAGTAGAAGTATAAAAAATATCAGTTTTTGACTAGAGCCCCTATATATTACATAATGAACTGTCATGAATTCTACCATTCCACCATTTTAATTTTATGGTAACTTACTTTTTTTTAAACAAGTGTTACGAGTTTTTATTGATAAAACACTGCCGAAAACAGCCTTTTTTCCAACATTGACCGTTTATATCTCAGGTACTAGACATAGAACAACTTTTATACTTTTACATTTTTTCACACATTTTACATCACAATTATAGCGAATTCCACCGAAAAAAACTTCCCATATAATCCTATATAACCGGGTGCGGGGTCCTTTGAATGTCTCTGGTCTAAAATAGCGCCGTACGAAATAGCGTCGTACGAAATAGCGCGTAAGAAAAAAGAGTTGTATTGAAATAGCGTGTAACAAAACAGCGCTCATCATTAAAGCGCTGTTTCAAAACAGCGCTGTTATGAAAGAGCGCCAGTAATAATATAGCGTCAGTATTAAAATAGCGCCAGTAATGAAACAGCGCTCTTATTAAAGGGCGCCAGTAATAATATAGCGTCAGTATCAAAATAGCGCCAGTTATGAAATAGCGCCAGTAATGAAATATTTTCTTACCCTAACCCAACCTTAACCCAAAACAAACCCAACTCAACCAACATAATCAACTAAACCAACCCAACCAAACCAACTATACCAACCCAACCTAACCCATTGGGTTATAACCAAACCAACCCAATATAATCAACCCAACCAAACCAACTATACCAACCCATCCCAACCCACTGGGTTATAACCAACCCACTGGGTTATAACCAACCCAACCCAACCCAAAATAATCAGCCCAATGGGTGGGGTTGGTTAAATTGGGTTGGGTTGGTTATGTTGGGTTGGGTTGGTTAAAACCCAACGGGTTGGGTTGGTTTAGTTGATTATGTTGGTTGAGTTGCGTTTGTGTTGGGTTAGGGTACGTTGATATTTCATTACTGGCGCTATTTCATTACTGGTGCTATTTCATTACTGGCGCTATTTTGTTACTGGTGCTATTTAATTACTGGCGCTATTTTGTTACGCGCTATTTAGTTACGCACTTTTTTATTACTCTCGCTATTTTAATACTGACGCTGTTTTCTAACAGCGCTATTTAGTAGAGCGCCATTTCATTACGCACTGTTTTAATACAACGTTCAAACAATAACGCTATTTTAAACGGCGCTATTTTGTACGGCGCTATTTTAGACCAGAGCCCCTTTGAATTGGCATCTAGAAGTCAAAATTAAGTTTCAAGAAATTACCCGAACATACAAACATACATATACATAGAGGTGAAGTTAAATAAAAGCTGGTAATAAGATATTTATTATTTTACCTACATAGTAATTTAACGAAAAGGTGGCATTCTGACCATATTATTACCTACCTACAAGTCTTTCTAAACAAATTTTAGAAATAATCACATGAAGAATACACTTATTTATTTTAAAGTTTATGCAGAATTAATAAATAATATTTATAATTTATTATTTATTAATTTAATGAACACTGTATATAAAGTTTGTGTGCACATGAAATAGATTGAAAAAATCCAAATAAAACACGAATAGTTTACAGCACGCGATTGAATCTATTTTTTACACGTAAATCATCTCTTGACTGGCCTATAGGTTGTTACTTTGCCCCTAAATTTAGTCGACAAAATATAATTTTTTTTTTGATTGACGAAGCTTAGATCTAGGGTTCTCTAGTGGTACTTTTTTCATTTTTTGTTTCCGGTGCCGTGTGTACAATGCTGAAAATGGGTAAAATATGTCATATTTCCACCAATATCGCACAAAAATTATTTAAAAAAAAACGAAAAACTACCACTAGAGAACCCTAGATTTATCTTTTATCTATGAAATGAGACCAAAATTATCAAAAAAATCCTTAGTTAAGAAAATTTTGGGCAAAAAGTTCCTCTGCATCGGACCGTTTTTTTATCGAAGACTATACTCTTAAACTAGAATATTGACTTCTTTTTTTTAAGTATCAAATTCTTAAACTCTTTAAAATTAACGAAAAACATGCCGATACCTTAAATATTTTAACAGATATTTAACTAAATTATTTTAAGACTTATCATGACTCTACCATTAGACAAGTAAACATAGTTTAGGTGGTTCTTAGTTCAACACATTAATTTCATCCAAGATAAATCCAACATTATATATTTTTGGAATCAGAAAAAAGAGGCCATTCTAAATTTAAAAATCAGCATCATTTGAAAGTTTACAAAAAGATATGCAACTTCTGAATTTCCAGCTCTAATAATATGGAGCTAAGGGGGAGGGGTGGAAAATATGCTGAATCACTATGTAAAAACCGTTTTTTCACACTTGGTAGGTAAATAACTCATAGGTACTAGGTACAAAATTTTATTAAAAAAATATGTAAAAGGTACAGCTAAAAGTTTTATTTTCCTGCGCTAATTTTGGACCTCCTTGTCACTAAAAATATTGGGACACCTTACAGGATTGTCGTCACTAGGACAAATATAGCAATTCAGAAAAGCAAATCTTAAAAACAAAATAAATATTGTTTACCTCAAAAGCGTAAGCACATGGCTATTTGGTTCTTTCTTTCACCGAGGAAAAAAAAACAAATGTAAGTAATATGTTTTATGTGTTATGAATTACTTGGTTTCCTCGGTTTATTTAGTAAATGACTTATGAAAAGCAAGAACATATGAGCACTCATGACATTTCCTATTGACGATCCTTATTTATTGCAGAGTTTCTTGCCTTATTTCATTTTATAAACCAAGTTACTGGATAACTAAAATAATCAAAACAAAAATGATCTTTTCAGATTCAGATTCAGATGATCAGAAAAACATCTTTCTCTATGGCGATGACTCATATGGTCAGAAAAAACATCTTTCTCTATGTCGATGGCTCTTAAACAATGTAGAATTACAGACCGCCGAAAATGACAGTTATTAGCTCCGTGTTATATAAGTATTAGTGGCACCATCCGTGGAGAGGAATGGTTAAATTTTCCAAAGTCAGTCTAGCTGAAACGATCTATTACGTATCTGTCACCTTAATTTGGAGATATTTCACACACTGTCCTGAGAAGTAGTTTACGGGTAAAATATTTTGTTATATGCTTCGCTAGAAGAAAGATGTAATCTGACGAAGCAAGAAACTTTGAAAAATTTATATAAAGATGTGAGAAGATAGGCACTAGGATTTAGGTGTATACTCCGGAGTTCATAGGTTTTTTGCAGTTTTGTTTAACATTTGCTTCTAGTTCCATTTATTTTTTTAAATAATTAGAATTAACAAATTTTTATACTTTTGGCATACTGGCATAATATCGATAGGGAAGAAAATTAAAAACTGTAAGTTTTTGGCACTACTGATAAGCATGTACATTATTTATTCTTTTGGTTAGTTTTAAAAAGTATGCAGCGACGTGGGTTGGTCGATATTTGATGGAATGACGCGTTGGTTTTCAACTAATTTTAAGATTTGTTTAAAAAAAAACAAGAATAATGGGTTCTTGTATGTGAAACAACGATAGTATAAAACTTTATGTCAAATAATTATAAAAATAATGGACACTCTTTTTCAAATACGTACAGGTTGTATTAACATAAATGTCACCCTCCGTTATTTTGCAGAATACAAAAAAGTTTTATATATAAAAGCTGCATATTTTATAAAACAGAAAAAAAAGTAATAAGAGGGTGGTGTTTCCATTAAAAAAAAAGCTCTGACAAAATTTGATATTTGTAATTACATTTAACTAAATACAATTACTTTGGCATACATATTCTGAAAGGTCGCAATAAGATTTACAACTTTTGTATATATAAAACATTTATGGTGTCCCTGTACATTAGCCCAGTACACTTAGGGGCGTCACCCCTAAAATCACCTCTAAAGGTGCATTTTTGTTTTTTTAATTAACTAAATACACTAAAAAATTCCTATTTAATAAGCTTATGAGTGAAACATTAAATACAAAGATTTTTTAAAAAATAGTTTTTTCAAATAGTTCTTACGCCCATGAATTACAGTTACAAGAAGAAAACATGTATGTATTTTTGTATTTAATGTTTTAAAAAAGTTCTGTTCAAGAAAAAGTCTTGTCAATACAATTACCAATGGAACAACAATACTTTTATGGTAAAAAATTGTGTATAATTCGTCAAACGAGAAATTTTTAGTGGCATCCGTAAAGTTAGGTTAATAGTGCAAAGATTTGATTATTTCATCTTAAAAGGCTCATTTAAGGCTAATAAAATGCTCCATTTTAAAACTGAATACACTGGCAACTACCCGGTAAAGTAAAGCAGTACATATATTCGCTGCGAGAGACTGGGTGTGTCAAGACTGGAAGAGTGTGCGACACCAGAATTGGTTTATATAGCCATTAGAAAACGCACAATCGACGACAATAAGAATAGAAGATATAATCATACTCGGTATCGAGTGATCGCCTATGATAAATGTTGAATTATATTAAAACTACAATTAAAAAAAAAAATAATATGCCAAGATGTAGAATTACTTAAAGGCTAATTAAGTGCTCTTTTGTCAAATTCAAAGCTCTTGTCGTTTTAAAGAAATTAGCTGTATTGCCAAATTTACTGGGTAGTTAGCAGTACACGCTTAAAAAAAAACTAGTTTGGGCCCATTCTAAAAGTGTAAAAGTATATGGTCGTTACACGTCTATATCAAGGGTTTATATCTCGTCTAAATATACTGGAGAACAAGAAAAATGCAACACCAGAAAGGACAAATATTTTTAAAGTAATTTATATATTAATACATTAGGAAACTCTTCGTAATTGATTACATTTCCAAGAAGATTCCTCCACAATAATCATCAAAAAACTAATAATGAGTGGCTTTTCCATGTTTATTTATGCACTCGTTTGTTCTATTGGGAATTGACAAAATAAGATGGTCTATATCATATTGAGGAAAACTTATCCAAATCCTCCTTACGGTATGCCAGAGTTCATCTAAGTTTCGAGGGGGACCTGGTAATCGACTAAGATTGTGCCCTATCATATCCCATAAGTGTTCGATAGGCGACAAGTCAGGCGATCTGGCCGGCCATTCCAAAGTCTCTATGCCAAGTTCATTTAAGAAGTCCATTGTTTCCCGAGCAATATGCGGTCTGGCATTATCTTGTTGAAATATCGTATTTGGGATAGTTTGTAGATAGGGATGTAAAACTGGCTGCAGCACTTCATCGATATATCGCCGAGCAGTCAGATTGGCGTTGATGAGGACTAGAGGTGATCTGCTTCCTAAACGTATACTTTGCTGTCTTGCTGTATTACGTTCAACAGCCAAGTCTAGATTTCGACTCTCACCTCGAAATCGCCTAACCGTCATGCGTCCATCATGGCCGCCTAAACAAAACCTGGATTCGTCGCTGAAGCTTATGGTATTCTATTCGTCATTCCAGTTTTGCTGAGCTCTGCACCACTCCAAGCGTCGAGCCTTATGTTGTAAGGTCAAAGGTAGCACCAAAAGCGGACGGTAAGCCCTCAGCCCCATACCAAGCAATTTTTAATTAACTGTCATCCTTAAAAACAGTCGTCATGTAGCTGCAACTAGAACATCTCTTACTTGAAGTATACTGTTCCGTCGATTTCTGAGAGCAAGAAGTCTGAGATGCAGTAAATCACGACCTTGTAATAATCTAGGGCGTCCAGAACCCGCACGACGTCTATAAGTCTCATCATTGGACCACCTTAACTAGAGTTTGAGTCATCAAGTCGGTATTTGAATGTTCCCTAATTATTTTACGAGTGTGATGCAACCTATATTTTCGAACGTCTTTATGACGGGCTTCCAAAGCCTCTACCGACAAAAGTCCTATAGGTAGAGCGAAGTGCTCAATGATATCACAACCATGTACTAGGATTTTGTGCATGCTGCTAGGCATGTAATACCAGCCGTATAAATTTAGGTAGAGATCGAATGTTTCCTTTAACAATATTCTAAATTCGTTGAGTTTTATTTTATGGCCGCTTGATATAACCCGTAGAATTACATAAAAGTTATCTATTAAACGTTTGTCAATACCGGTAACTTGCGAGCTGATTCCGGAAGCCTCAAAAAACCTCCTCGCTGCTCGACGAAGCTTAGATCTAGGGTTCTCTAGTGGTACTTTTTTCATTTTTTGTTTCCGGTGCCGTGTGTACAATGCTGAAAATGGGTAAAATATGTCATATTTCCACCAATATCGCACAAAAATTATTTAAAAAAAAACGAAAAACTACCACTAGAGAACCCTAGATTTATCTTTTATCTATGAAATGAGACCAAAATTATCAAAAAAATCCTTAGTTAAGAAAATTTTGGGCAAAAAGTTCCTCTGCATCGGACCGTTTTTTTATCGAAGACTATACTCTTAAACTAGAATATTGACTTCTTTTTTTTAAGTATCAAATTCTTAAACTCTTTAAAATTAACGAAAAACATGCCGATACCTTAAATATTTTAACAGATATTTAACTAAATTATTTTAAGACTTATCATGACTCTACCATTAGACAAGTAAACATAGTTTAGGTGGTTCTTAGTTCAACACATTAATTTCATCCAAGATAAATCCAACATTATATATTTTTGGAATCAGAAAAAAGAGGCCATTCTAAATTTAAAAATCAGCATCATTTGAAAGTTTACAAAAAGATATGCAACTTCTGAATTTCCAGCTCTAATAATATGGAGCTAAGGGGGAGGGGTGGAAAATATGCTGAATCACTATGTAAAAACCGTTTTTTCACACTTGGTAGGTAAATAACTCATAGGTACTAGGTACAAAATTTTATTAAAAAAATATGTAAAAGGTACAGCTAAAAGTTTTATTTTCCTGCGCTAATTTTGGACCTCCTTGTCACTAAAAATATTGGGACACCTTACAGGATTGTCGTCACTAGGACAAATATAGCAATTCAGAAAAGCAAATCTTAAAAACAAAATAAATATTGTTTACCTCAAAAGCGTAAGCACATGGCTATTTGGTTCTTTCTTTCACCGAGGAAAAAAAAACAAATGTAAGTAATATGTTTTATGTGTTATGAATTACTTGGTTTCCTCGGTTTATTTAGTAAATGACTTATGAAAAGCAAGAACATATGAGCACTCATGACATTTCCTATTGACGATCCTTATTTATTGCAGAGTTTCTTGCCTTATTTCATTTTATAAACCAAGTTACTGGATAACTAAAATAATCAAAACAAAAATGATCTTTTCAGATTCAGATTCAGATGATCAGAAAAACATCTTTCTCTATGGCGATGACTCATATGGTCAGAAAAAACATCTTTCTCTATGTCGATGGCTCTTAAACAATGTAGAATTACAGACCGCCGAAAATGACAGTTATTAGCTCCGTGTTATATAAGTATTAGTGGCACCATCCGTGGAGAGGAATGGTTAAATTTTCCAAAGTCAGTCTAGCTGAAACGATCTATTACGTATCTGTCACCTTAATTTGGAGATATTTCACACACTGTCCTGAGAAGTAGTTTACGGGTAAAATATTTTGTTATATGCTTCGCTAGAAGAAAGATGTAATCTGACGAAGCAAGAAACTTTGAAAAATTTATATAAAGATGTGAGAAGATAGGCACTAGGATTTAGGTGTATACTCCGGAGTTCATAGGTTTTTTGCAGTTTTGTTTAACATTTGCTTCTAGTTCCATTTATTTTTTTAAATAATTAGAATTAACAAATTTTTATACTTTTGGCATACTGGCATAATATTGATAGGGAAGAAAATTAAAAACTGTAAGTTTTTGGCACTACTGATAAGCATGTACATTATTTATTCTTTTGGTTAGTTTTAAAAAGTATGCAGCGACGTGGGTTGGTCGATATTTGATGGAATGACGCGTTGGTTTTCAACTAATTTTAAGATTTGTTTTAAAAAAAACAAGAATAATGGGTTCTTGTATGTGAAACAACGATAGTATAAAACTTTATGTCAAATAATTATAAAAATAATGGACACTCTTTTTCAAATACGTACAGGTTGTATTAACATAAATGTCACCCTCCGTTATTTTGCAGAATACAAAAAAGTTTTATATATAAAAGCTGCATATTTTATAAAACAGAAAAAAAAGTAATAAGAGGGTGGTGTTTCCATTAAAAAAAAAGCTCTGACAAAATTTGATATTTGTAATTACATTTAACTAAATACAATTACTTTGGCATACATATTCTGAAAGGTCGCAATAAGATTTACAACTTTTGTATATATAAAACATTTATGGTGTCCCTGTACATTAGCCCAGTACACTTAGGGGCGTCACCCCTAAAATCACCTCTAAAGGTGCATTTTTGTTTTTTTAATTAACTAAATACACTAAAAAATTCCTATTTAATAAGCTTATGAGTGAAACATTAAATACAAAGATTTTTTAAAAAATAGTTTTTTCAAATAGTTCTTACGCCCATGAATTACAGTTACAAGAAGAAAACATGTATGTATTTTTGTATTTAATGTTTTAAAAAAGTTCTGTTCAAGAAAAAGTCTTGTCAATACAATTACCAATGGAACAACAATACTTTTATGGTAAAAAATTGTGTATAATTCGTCAAACGAGAAATTTTTAGTGGCATCCGTAAAGTTAGGTTAATAGTGCAAAGATTTGATTATTTCATCTTAAAAGGCTCATTTAAGGCTAATAAAATGCTCCATTTTAAAACTGAATACACTGGCAACTACCCGGTAAAGTAAAGCAGTACATATATTCGCTGCGAGAGACTGGGTGTGTCAAGACTGGAAGAGTGTGCGACACCAGAATTGGTTTATATAGCCATTAGAAAACGCACAATCGACGACAATAAGAATAGAAGATATAATCATACTCGGTATCGAGTGATCGCCTATGATAAATGTTGAATTATATTAAAACTACAATTAAAAAAAAAAATAATATGCCAAGATGTAGAATTACTTAAAGGCTAATTAAGTGCTCTTTTGTCAAATTCAAAGCTCTTGTCGTTTTAAAGAAATTAGCTGTATTGCCAAATTTACTGGGTAGTTAGCAGTACACGCTTAAAAAAAAACTAGTTTGGGCCCATTCTAAAAGTGTAAAAGTATATGGTCGTTACACGTCTATATCAAGGGTTTATATCTCGTCTAAATATACTGGAGAACAAGAAAAATGCAACACCAGAAAGGACAAATATTTTTAAAGTAATTTATATATTAATACATTAGGAAACTCTTCGTAATTGATTACATTTCCAAGAAGATTCCTCCACAATAATCATCAAAAAACTAATAATGAGTGGCTTTTCCATGTTTATTTATGCACTCGTTTGTTCTATTGGGAATTGACAAAATAAGATGGTCTATATCATATTGAGGAAAACTTATCCAAATCCTCCTTACGGTATGCCAGAGTTCATCTAAGTTTCGAGGGGGACCTGGTAATCGACTAAGATTGTGCCCTATCATATCCCATAAGTGTTCGATAGGCGACAAGTCAGGCGATCTGGCCGGCCATTCCAAAGTCTCTATGCCAAGTTCATTTAAGAAGTCCATTGTTTCCCGAGCAATATGCGGTCTGGCATTATCTTGTTGAAATATCGTATTTGGGATAGTTTGTAGATAGGGATGTAAAACTGGCTGCAGCACTTCATCGATATATCGCCGAGCAGTCAGATTGGCGTTGATGAGGACTAGAGGTGATCTGCTTCCTAAACGTATACTTTGCTGTCTTGCTGTATTACGTTCAACAGCCAAGTCTAGATTTCGACTCTCACCTCGAAATCGCCTAACCGTCATGCGTCCATCATGGCCGCCTAAACAAAACCTGGATTCGTCGCTGAAGCTTATGGTATTCTATTCGTCATTCCAGTTTTGCTGAGCTCTGCACCACTCCAAGCGTCGAGCCTTATGTTGTAAGGTCAAAGGTAGCACCAAAAGCGGACGGTAAGCCCTCAGCCCCATACCAAGCAATTTTTAATTAACTGTCATCCTTAAAAACAGTCGTCATGTAGCTGCAACTAGAACATCTCTTACTTGAAGTATACTGTTCCGTCGATTTCTGAGAGCAAGAAGTCTGAGATGCAGTAAATCACGACCTTGTAATAATCTAGGGCGTCCAGAACCCGCACGACGTCTATAAGTCTCATCATTGGACCACCTTCTCCAAACTCTTAACACTGTTGATGAATTGGCATTAACCCTTCTTGCAATTTGCCGTAAACCAAAACCAGCCTCTTTCATGCCGACGCACAGTGCGGCACTCTTATGGCGTTATTAGACAAAAATCGAAAGAACTCGAAAATCAAGTTCGGTTATGCAAATGTTAGTGGAGATGTATTGTGGAGAATATAGTGAACGGAATTATCAAAACTAACCTAAAAATACTTATGTACAGAATAGTAAACACAAGTAATTATAGAACAAATAATTAATGATTAAACTTGAACACCCAAAATGTGATGTAGATATGTTTAGTCTTTGTAACTGACACAAAATTATACCTTCTAGGCCTAGTTAAACTACCTACTACTAACTACACTTTGTCAATGTCACAGTTTGTTTAGTATATTTGTACAACATATTACTTTAGAAGCATTTATTCGGACTCACTGCTCAGGTTCACTATCACGAAACGAAGATTATCAGGAATTCCTAAATGGTTGGAAGTGTCAACTGATTCGGGAATTTCAATATCTTCCATCTTCCCTGTAAACTTTGTCGGAGTAGGTTTACGATGTCTGGAAATTAGAGGATCTGAGATAACTAGAAGTTGAGTCATCAAGTCGGTATTTGAATGTTCCCTAATTATTTTACGAGTGTGATGCAACCTATATTTTCGAACGTCTTTATGACGGGCTTCCAAAGCCTCTACCGACAAAAGTCCTATAGGTAGAGCGAAGTGCTCAATGATATCACAACCATGTACTAGGATTTTGTGCATGCTGCTAGGCATGTAATACCAGCCGTATAAATTTAGGTAGAGATCGAATGTTTCCTTTAACAATATTCTAAATTCGTTGAGTTTTATTTTATGGCCGCTTGATATAACCCGTAGAATTACATAAAAGTTATCTATTAAACGTTTGTCAATACCGGTAACTTGCGAGCTGATTCCGGAAGCCTCAAAAAACCTCCTCGCTGTGTTCCCGTCGTTTGACGAGCCGTACCCTTGTTTCGGTTTATCCACTACAAGACCTAGACGAGTCTTAAATTCATGCTGAATCCTGGTTTTATTTTCTGCAAATGTTTCTTTATTTGGACCTTTCACTTGTCATTTTTGGAACGGCAAACGATAAGAAATATGTAGCAGACATTCGAAGCACCTTATCCAGGCGTGCAACGTGGATAAACCAAAGCGATAATGAGCCGCTTGAGCAGGTCGTTCAGTAACTGTTGACAGATTCATTATTTTGGGCAATGCCCCACAGATGTAGCAGGTTGCAGCAGAATTTGTGTTAGACAGTATATTGCTAACTTTTCCATCTAGCATAGTAAAATGCATTTCATAAGTAATCTGCACCTTTTTGCCGTCCAAAATGAGTTCATATGGCAATAAGTTTTTAATGGCATCATTTATTAAGGCTTCTTGACTGACTTGTTCAATTTCTTTGATGAACATAAATTTCATAGGCCTGCAAAACCATGTGGATGAGCAACATGCAAATAACCAAAGAACAAACAGTAATTTTATATTATGTATGTTCATTAATATATGACATGTAATAGCCGTAGGAGTAGTTGATGGCAAGTAATCTGATACGTGTCAATATTTCTCGAAAATAGGAAATATTTAGTGGAACTGAAATAAGAAAGCTGCATATTCGCAGCTGCTTTGATTCAAAAGTTATGAATTTTTGAATAAATTAACCCCCTTTCAATTTTCACCCCCTCCACAACCGTAAACCCAACGTAAATTTTACTTAATAGTGTATTCTGTTGGACCTTTATAAGTTTTCCAAATTTCATTGAAATCGGTCGACGAGAAGTGGCTGGGGAAGATTACACACAGACAAACCTTGCCCATTTAAAAAAATCACAATAATGTTATTAGCAGGAAGTAGCAGAAAAATTGCACACGGCTAAAATTACGAACCCTAACGAATATGAAATAATTAAAATTACAGGATGTTTGGCGCCGAACCTTTTAAAAGCTTCCTCGAAGTCGTGACTTCATCACAGTTTACTCATTTGCAACATCACTTATGATGTCACGTTTTTTACGTGTATAAACTGAAGTATCAATTGGACTTAGGGTCAGTAACAGAAAGACATACCTGTACTACCTGCTGCCATAGTCCAATTTTTTCTGCCACTAATCACTGTATGCTCCGGCACACAAATTAAGACTACGCGAATCGCTAACATATTACCTGGCTAGCAAACCACAGTCAGATGCTGTAAGTCAAGACCTGCCCGTGCCAAGACGTGGATATTTGGAAGTTTATTATCACCATTTTTGGATACTTTGGTTGTCGCTTATTCATATTCAGTGCCTTTGAGTTCGATCTGCTCTGTACCGTTTTTCGATTTTTGTCCACAGGAGGACGCACTGTGCGACGATGCGTCCTTTCTCGAAGTCGTTTAAATCATGAAGTTGTTGGCGACCGCGAACTCTTGGCATTTTTATTTTTTAAGTAAACTGTAAGCAATCCAAAAAGACTAAAAACTACGAGAAAAATTATTTAAAATGTTCAGAAAAGGTCTTTTATGTGTTGGTTGTTTTTGAAAATGAATAGAAAAAATCTGTGAAAAAAGGAAAGATTAGAAGACAAATATTTATCAAATATAATAACATATAAATTTCATTCAAATAATTATCCATATACATGGTGTTGCATTTTTTCCAGTATAGGGATATGTATCCATTAATGTGGAGGTTTGTAATTTAAATGTGTGGTAATTTCCATTCTTTTAGGTATATGGGTCGTCGGTTACATTCTACGAACGTCATCCGATTGAAAATGTAACAGAAGAACAGAAGCAAGTACTGGGATACATCGACGAAGACACGTCATTCACAATAAATGCCAATAAGAGTATTTGCGTTTTATCCCACTGGCCATTTTCAGATGATTTTGAAACTTGGTTACTTACTTTGGTAGTAAGTCATGTGCTTGATTTTATTCTTTAATTTAAAATTTTCGCTCCTATCGAAACATGGCCTCACCGGATAACTTTCCTATATTATTTGGATGTAGCTGTTTTATTAAAGATAGCTCAAAAGCCTTAGCTCACAAAACAGGCTCGAAAACACTCGAATAATTTATTTCTGGGGGACGCTTGCTTCCTTCGCAATCTTGGATTACAGATGGCATTATTCTTAAAATCACAACTAAAAAATTGTAAAATTATTGTTTTCACGTGCTTTTTATGTTTTCAACAAAGCCGTTTGCATAATATGTTCCAGTTCTGCCCTAGGTTTAGTGGTTCTTGACTAACACTCAAGAAACGGAAAAAATTTAATGTAGTTAATTTATAATATTCAATCATTCGCAACATTTTAATTGTATAGCGATTTTTCTTAAACAATATCTGATATATTCTTGTCATTTTAGATGGCTTGATTACCAACTTAAAAGATAGATTTTTAAAACAAAGATATCTTTTACAAGGTTTTCAAAGCCATATCACTTCGTCACTAGTACCGTTTGATACACAATTGATATATTTTTTGGTTATCCATTGTTTTTATAATCAAAATGGTTTTATCGAAAACTTCAGCAACGAAACGATTTTGAAAGCAGAACTTGAACTTTGGAATAAAAGAATTAAAATCACAATTAAAAAGATATTTTATATATATATAAATAACTTAACCGGACTGAAACTGAAATTTAGTGATTTAACTAACACAGGGCTATTTCTTACATTATTAGATTAAAGCCACTTATAAGCGTCAGGATTCATCTTTGGTTACCAATCTATTAAAGAAGAAACTTTCTACCGTATTTCCAATATCCAGGGGAATTCCTGCAGCTATTTGTCTTTTTTGAACTCAAAGACCGCTAATAAATTTAATATTTTTAACTTATTATCCCACTAAATCGCCACGCTCCAATTTTCACGGTATAAATTGTAAAAATGACAACTTCAAAATTTTTACAATAATGTGATGAAAATTTTAAAGTAATAGTTAAAAACAATTATAAACGACGTGAATTTTTTTGGTATATTTATTGCCGCTGTCTTATCAAAAAAAAATATCTTTTTTAATAAAAAAAAAATAAAAAAACAGTATAAAATAAAACGTTACACAGCCTTGAAATGTCATTAAAGTACTCGGCTCCTTCGTCGCTTTGTCTTGTCTAGTAAACATCTTTAATAGACGATTTTCCGGCCTTGTATCGTAAATTACTATTTTAAAACTAAAATATCTTAGAAATTAAAAAATACTATTGAAAATACCCGGCGTAATGGTTTGGCTGTTCTTTACACCAATCCAGACATGACATATATGTCAAAAAAGTACTTGATGATATGGCAAAATCGAAACGCCAAATTCTATTAGAATAGGTTATACAAAAAAAAATTAACCGCATCCCATTTTGTAAGGTGTAAAAAATAGCGGATTAGGGGCCAGATTCTGCCATCCGAATACGACTGGATCGAATCGGAAATCTTTGTTGTTTGTCGTGATAAAAACGAAGACTTCGCAGATGCAGATTGTAGAATCCCTCCTATCAGTATATGGCAGGTAGTCGCCGTGTAGAGTAGACCACCAACGAGCGTGCTGTTATCACAAACTTGATTAAAAAAAAGTAAAATACTCGATAAAAACTTAAAAATATCTGCAAAGGCAATTTTATTTTTAACACTGCAGTGGTCGGTTGCGGACTCTCGCTCCACGCGAATAAATATTCTACGACTGCCCGAGGAAACCGACACAAAAATTTAGTGCTAGTCCACCGCACGAAAGGTAAGAGTCTCTGTGCGTCGTTGTCGTTTGCGGAGCTGCAGTCCTTAGCGGTCACTGGCGTTACGAAAAATTCTGGAGGTTAGTGTTACATTTTGTGTTGTTTTGGTAATTCATGTAATAAGGAACATTTTTCTTCAAACCACGTGATCTTGAAGTAAAAAAAGAAGGCTATAATTCTACTTTCATATAAATATACTAGTTTGTATATGAATGTGTAGACAAAATATTTTTCAAAATAATCATTTTTTTATTGCAGGTCACAAAATGTGGTCTTATGAAAAAGATCAAGAGCGTCTTCAGAGGCTGATGGAAGAATGTTTAGCCGATGATAACCCACCCGAGGTGTTTTTGAAGATGACGAGGATGAAAATCAAGAAGGCAAGCTAACTACAGAAGCCTTAGAGACAAATACAGAGCAAGAAATATCTGATGAGTAAGATGAGAGTGTTGAATCAGCTGTTGCTACCCCATATATTTTTGGTAAGGACAAAGCAACTAGATGGGAAAAACATGTGGTAACTAGAAATATCAGGACTCGATGAGAGAACTTGGTAACTCATTTTCCCTAAGAGGACAACGAAAAATTTGAAAACGCTGTAAGAAATTTGGAGCTGTTTTTTCAGTGATGTAATGTTGAAGATGATTGTGGAACACACAAAACAAAAAATTTATTCAGCAAAAGATAACTATGCTCGGGAACGAGTCGCAAATCCCACCAATATAATTGAAATAAAAGCCTTACTTGGCTGGTCTGAAAAAATGTGGTAGAACAAATGCAGAGGAGCTATGGAAAACCGATGGAATTGGCATAGAATTGTTTAGACTTACAATGTCATGTTTAAGGTTCAGATTTCTGGTTATATTTTTGAGATCTGATGATATGAACAAACGTGAAGAACGAAAAGCTACTGAAAAGTAGCTTTTTTCACTCTCTGCGACTCCAAAACCTACTATACTCTGAATCTCGAAGTTTATGTGGGAACACAGCCTGCAGGACTATTTGAAGTAAACAATTCTCCTAAAGCTGTAGTCGAAAGACTGTGCAAGTCAATCAGAGGTACTGCAGCACTGGTACAAATGTAACTGTCGACAACTGGTTTCCAGCATGGAACTTATTGCTAATTTAAACGAAAACTTCAAGCTTACGTTGTTGGGAACAACCAGGAAGAATAAACGAGAGCTTCCCCTCGAACTTGCAAACCCAACAACACGATCAGAAAAATCATCAATGTTTGTATTTCACAAAAACAGTACATTAATCTCGTACATACCGAAAGCAAAAAAAAAATATGTTGGCGGTTTCAAGCATGCACGGGGATGAGGCATTGGATGAAACTACAAGAAAACCAGAAATGATTACGCTATATAGTCAGACAAAATGTGGTGTTGATATGGTGGACAAACTTTTTTCCATATATGACTGTACAAGGAATTACCCGCGGTGGACAATGGTAATTTTTTAGTCAATGTTAAATGTAGCGGGTATCAATTCCTATTTTTCTTGCAGACAACAATGATTCAACTATTCCGCGAAGGGAGTTCATACATCAACTTAGTTTTACTCATTTCCGGCCACATGAAAACTAGAGTAAATATCAGAATCATGCCTACAACGATAAAAATCCGCACTTGCAAGCTTCTTGGATTGGAAAATGGAAATAATCCAATAGCTGAACCAGCTGAGGGACGCCGACGAAGATGTGCACTTTGTGATAGATATAGATAGAAGAGAAATAGGCCCACAAAATATTATTGTAACAAACATTTTTATGTTTAGAGCATTCTGTTATTGTATGAAAGAAATGTATCCAAAGCGCCACCTGGTATTACGTTTCCAGCGCTGTATTATGTTACTTTTTTACTTTTGGTTAGATTTTTATATAATGTTGCCAGAGTCGGTTGTGTACTAGATATAGTAAAGTTTTTTGTTGTTTTCCAACATAGAGTCGTAATAAAGTTTGGAAAATTCAAAAAATGTCCACTCAACATATTTTCTGTAAAATTTTCTGAAATTTGACTGCATATATTCATTGCGGAGCAGCAGTCCGCAGCGATCATTTGTGTTAAAAAAAAAAGTATAGCGACCACTGCAGTATTCTTAAATAGCTAGTGTTTATGTTGTAAAAAAATCTTAGCAATTAATTTAAAAAAATAATTACTACTTTTAAACTATGGGTACCAGAGCAAATTCAAAGGAAAAAGACATGGAAAACATTGTGAAAACCAAGGTGCAAGAATTTATGAATGAAAAATGGCTTGAAAAAAAGTTGGAAACCCAGGTGAAAAACACGACACAAAAAAAGAGACAAGATACCTGACACTTACGGAGACTTTGGTTATATTATTATATGGAAAAATGTTTACCTTTCTGTTGTTTACATTAAACATACCAGTGGCATACCTACCTAAATATAAATTTAAACATGGATTATATTATTAAAATTTTACTATATGAAATCTGCAAAATAATTTAAAAAACATAATAAAAATAATTCTGCCAATTTGAGCTTTGAAAGCTTTTAAATGTTTGTAGTATAATTTTATACAAAATAAATTTATTACAAAGTTTGTATATGAATTAAAGCAATTTCAATTTTCAGCACAATAAAATTATGCCAAACATTAAAACAAAGAAACAGTGCATAGAACCTGGAACATCAAGAAAAAAAAAATAATATTACCTAGTAGCTAAAAATTATGTTATTGTGTTTGTTAATTTTGTTATTTTTTCTCGTCATTAGCAGAAACTTACTTATACTGACTTCTTCAGTACACAATAAAGTCAATAAGGGCGAGCGCAGATGGCAACGGCGGTAGTATTAATCAACCTTAATATTCTGATAAGAGGTAGGAATTCAATATTCTTACAAACCTGAACACATGTGAATTAACTTCTATTGTTGTTTGCAAGTTGGTTAAAGGACTTTACCTACCTTTATTTTTATAGCCTTTATAAAAAAACCTTCGAAAATATCTTATTTGCGCATTAACTACTTAATCAAAAGTATGCTTTATTTTAACGTCTTTATAAAAAAAAACCTCGAAAAAAACCTTATAAAAACGTTCGAAAATATCTCATTTCACGCATTGGGAATTAACTACTTCATCAAAAAAAAAAAAAAACGTTTTTGTTGATATTTTAATCTAAGGATCTACTAATATATAATTTCACTTGCTCTCCCTTTGTTTTCAAAACATTGGCCGATTTGTTCCAAAATATCACTTTAAATGCACTGAAATATTCTCCTACTGGTAAAAAAACACTATAAACGTTTTTTGACAAAATGTGGTTTTAAAACGACTTATAAACTGTTTAAAACATCCTGAAATTTTAAAATAAGTAACACGAAAAAGCTTATGTCAATAAAAATATCATCCGACCGTCTGCGCTCTGCCGGCTTTCCCCACCCAGAAGCCAATCACGACCTAAAGTGGTTGAGACAGAATTCTCTGTCCCTATCGTTCTAACGTCGTTTAAAAGGATAGAAAAATAATCAACATTTCTCACCTTTGTTTTTTTGTGATTTTGTTTGTAAATAAACAGTGGTTATTATTTGCCAAGGAGTCTTCGTTGGACTTGTCTCTTTTTAATCTAAGTCTTGGACGGACAAGAGAGAAAACAAAATTAGAGGTATGCAAAATAATCTCACAAAAATTAAAAATTCAAATAGATTCTCATGATTTGGAAGACACATACGAAGAAGGAGCTGAGAGGCCAATCCTAGTCAGATTTGCTAGCAAAAAACTAAAAATTTAAGTTTATTACGCCAAAAAACAATTAAAAGCGTCTAGAATAACCATCAGGGAAGATCTGACAAAATTTACAATGGATCTTATTAAATCAGCACCGACTTTGTTTGATCCGAAAAAAAGTATGGACTCATAAAAAATCTAATATAATCCATTAAAGATTTGAACAATCTGCAAGTCTCATAGAAAAATCTAGGTATTAACTATTTCTTAGTCAACTATTATGAACGAGGTTCTTCTATTTTAATTTTGTGTTATTAGTTACGATATTTTATACATTTTCTTTTTTACTTTGGTTGCATTTAGGATATTAAATAATATATACTATGGTAACACCTAGATTTCACCACTTTTTTGCACTCGCTTGACACGAGCTCTCAACTCACAGGGCGCGGCCTTGTTAAAAATAGAATATTTATTTTGGCGTTAATTTAAGTAAGGCACTGTTTCTGTTTTGGGCCGAGTCACCATTTTGTCAAGAAGGATGGATTGTGGAGTGAAACACTAAAGTTCATAAAATTATATAAAAATATATTATGTATATATAAAATATCAATAACAATGGTTACTTTAGAGATTTATTGTCTACTACAAATATATTTTGGGATGACCAACCTCAACCGTAATCAACGCCGTCACTTAAAAATACAGGGTAGATTCTTTAAACGGAACGGTGCTTCTATCGGCTCAGAATTTGGTTGAAAAAAAAAAATCAAAAACACGTCAACTGATATTTTTAATTTTCTTTAATCGTGCCATCTTGAATTTTGTCTGTCATTTAGTTTACGAGGTATGGCAAAAAAATATATTTTTTAATAGGACACCCTGTATATTTTGCAATTTTTGAAATCTGCAAACAATTCTCTCTTCAACAATACCACACAGTCAGATCTATCTTTTACGATGATCAAGATATTTTTATCTAAATCTGTATGGAAAACTTCGATATTCATTTAAATATCCTCCGTAAAACAGGGCATAGACAACAATTCCATGCAAGTTTAAATGCCTTGGAAACCATAAGAGACAGAGTATTAGTGTGTGGTATTGTCAAAAAGATAATATTTTTTAGAATTCAAAAATGTCAAACTATACAGGGTGTCCTATTAAAAAAAAATTGCCATACCTTGTAAACAAAACGACATAAAAAAATATATCACGATTAAAGAAAATTAAAAATCTCAGTTGACGTGGTTTTGGATTTTTTTATAAAACCATATTCTAACCCGCTAGAAGCACCGTTCCGTTTAAAGAATCCACCCTGTATATAAATTCCTAATGCACTATATACGTGTTGAATTAAAACCCAAAATAATATGCTACGTTTCTCGATAGCCGGCTTTTTCCTTCACCAGCTGAGATAAAAAAAAAACAAAAAAAACGAAAGAAAACAATTGATACTTTTCACGGTATAGGATACAATGAGAAATAAAAGTGACCATATATACAGTGATAATATAAAATGAGGGAAGTTTTAACAGTCCGCCCACCTAAAACAGATAAGGTTTTGTTTGAAAGTTTGCGACAATGATGTGTTTGAAATTTAACTCTGTGTTTCGGACTTCCATTGTCTATATTTTATTTATACACGACGTTTCGATCAGTACAATCTCTGATCGTCTTCAGGTGCAAACTACAATCAATTCCTAAGGCTACGTACTTATATACTGTGCGAAATCACTCAGCCTTGAAGTTTAAGAAGTTGGCTCCGCCCAAGGAGGGGCTTCCAAATATTTGGGATTTCAACACTTGGTTTACTGAAAATACCCTGATTCTGCCCAATAAAGGTAGCTTCAAGGAATTTTCGTTTCTTCCAGTGTGACTCCTTGTGCAAAACCTTTGCTTCTGCCCACTTCATTCGGTGTTGTTTTGACCATGCATGTTCGGCGATTTCTGATTTCGTGATTTCACCTTTTTGGGTATTCGTCTGATGTTCCTTAAGCCTAACGGATAGTGTTTTTTTTTTAGTTTCGCCTATGTATGATTCGTTTTAATGACCTTCTTCAGCAAAGGCAGGCAGAGGGCATAATTTGACAATAGGCCTCTGCATAATACCCGAATTAGTTCTAAGAGTAGCTACTCTGTTAAGTCCATCTTTTCCAGGGTGGAGTAACGTTACATGCGCGAGTTTCCAATTTATGATCACCATATTTCATGCCGGGAGAATCCTTAATCCATTTGGATTTTTATTGAAGGGTATGTAAATACTCGGTGTGCCACCTCTTCCAGAAATCTTGGTGAATACGCTGCAGTAACTGCCAACGACTTAAACGATTCAGTGGCAAGGATTGGGGGTTTGGCTCAGGAATCTAGTTAAGGGGTTCAAAGGTGAGGAAATGTTCGGGAGTTAGGACTGAAAGATCGGAAGGGTCATTGCTAATCGGACAAAGCGGGCGAGAATTAAGAAGTGATTTGACTTGGCATAGTACCGTATAAAATTCCTCATAGCTTAGAATCTGTTGACCGATTACACGAAGAAGTTGTGTTTTTGCTGATTTAATTCCAGCTTCAAACAAGCTCCTAAAATGAGGCGAAGCAGGAGGATTAAACGACCATTGAATGTTCTCTTCAGCAGCAGATTTCATTAGAGCGTTAAGTTGATTAGCTACACCAACGAAGTTGGTGCCTTGGTCACTGAATATTTGATGACTCGTCCACGACGTGCAATAAAGTGACGGAGACTAGCCAAGAAAGCTTCTGAAGAGAAATCACTTGAAAGTTCGAGGTGAACAGCTTTAGATGCAGCACATATGAAGAGGCAGATATAGGCCTTTAAAGAACGTGATCCTCGGTTTTTAGACGTGGTAATGAAATAAGGTCCACCGTAATCAACGCCGACAATGGAGAAAGGCTTAATTTGATTGACTCAAAAGAAAGGTAAATTACCCATAATAGGCTGAAGAGATTTGGGATTAGTTCTAAAGCAACGATAAATAGTTAACATCGGCGAATGACACGCGCGCCGAAATAATCCAGAATTTTTGCAGAATTAGGAAATGCAATGTTTGTAAGCCAGGATGAAAATTGGAAGCGTGAAAATCGTAGATGATAAGATCTGTAAGAGGATGGGTCTTGAGGAAGTAGTGCGGGAAATTTCTGATCATACGATAATCCAGAATACGTGAGACTCCATGTTTATCAAGAAAAGGGCTCAAGCGCCTTAACGGTTTGGACAAAGGACGATTATGCTTAAGATTTTCAATATCAGTAGAAAAATAAGACTGTTGAACTCTTTTAACAAGAATGAGAAGAGCATTGTGTAATTCTGAAGCATTGAAAGGTTCAGTCTTGGAGATTCAGAATTTGTAAGATTATGAAGGGCTCTAGAACAATAACCTATAATGCGCTTGAGTTTGGATTAAGATGAATATTTATTAAACAAGGAATCAAAGTTATCAGAACAGATAGTGCTAGAAAACACTGAAACAATACGAATTTCATTAGAAATATCTGCAGCAGAATCTAAATCTTCTAAAGGAGAGGGTGGCCATTCAGATTCAGAAAGGTTCAACCAGGAAGGACCATGCCAATAATTGCAATCTATTAATTCAGAAGGGAGAAGAACTCTAGAAGCGCAATCTGCAGGATTAAATTCTGAACGTATATGATGCCAAGACGATGGCTCAACGTTATCTTGAATTTTAGTAATTCGGTTATAGTCCTGCAGCCTATGTCTTGTATGCACGTATGTTTAGATGCATTGTGACATACTTTTTTTTTGTAGGAAATGCTTCTACAATTAATAGTTTCCATGGTGGAGTAACAAAATTTTGTGCAAAGATGGCCGTCGTTTTAACTACAAATTAATGGTGTTAAAACGGGTTTTTGGCAATAAATCCGCACTTGTGTAATCTAGAGACACCAAATTTGGCACAGCTTTACTGGATACATTGAAAACAAAGTATATAAGGTTTCAAAATAATGCGTCTCATTTTGTTAAAACCAGAGGCGTACAAATTAAAGGAGTATTTTTTTCTTTAATTTTGTGACACATTATTTTTAAACCTTTCTGACAGACAGCTGCTTTGACATATGTAAACCTTATTTACATTTTTATATTAAATTACTTCCAAATTTAAGAATTTTCATGGTGGAGTTGTGAGATATTATGCAAAATTCTTGTATGATTTCATTTATTAATCGATTTATTTTATTATCTTCTCGACGAAATGACCAAGTGACCCAAGATTTTCTACAATATTACTAGATTGACCAGAGATACTTTGTTAAAAATTATATTAAAAATATTTTGGTATTTTTAGTGCCAGTGGCGTACAAAAATACCAGTTTTTTATTAATAAATTCATTTTATCGTATTTATTCAAATATTACTGACGGACGGCCCTTTTGACATATTTCAATAAAAATTAAATTTTTGCGTTGGGAATAAGTTTAAATTTAAAAATTTATTTTTATTATTTTTTCAATACCCTTTATTTAAAAATATTTCTGATTGTCGTTCTTTCAACAGATTTCTGCACGATTGACCTTTTTAGATTCAAATTGTGTGGTTGAGTCACAAATTATTCGTACCAGCGGCGTAGGAATTTATGGAAATATTTGTTTAACTTCCTTCCTATCCTTTTTCTAATAACCCTGGATGACAGCGGTTTTGACATATGTTAACCAGATTGATACTCTTAAACTAGGATTACTTTCAAATAAAATAATTAATATGGTAAAGCGGCAATATATATTGCTAGTGGCGTTAGAATTTACAGTTATATTATTTCATTTTTATTATAACATCTTTGCACAAAATATTTTTAAGCAAGCTATTATTGACAGATCTTTGAACGGTTGGTATTTTTGCATTCAGAGTATTCCTAAATTTTTAAAAAAAATATTTTGGAGTGGCAAGGTCATATCACTAACGGTACCAAAGGCGTAGAAATTGGTATAAATATTTGTTAAGTCATTCTAATTTAAAAAATTTTAAGCTGGCAGCGGTTATAACACATGTCATCCAAAAAAATATTTTTGTATTAAAATTACTTCTTACTTTAAAAATTGGAGTGGTAAGATATAAGGATTGCTATATGCCGGTGGCATAAGAAACAGTTATATTGTATAAATTTTGTTCTTACACTCCATTAAAATTAATCGTGTTGGACGTATTTTTGACGGAAGTATGCATGATGTTGAACGCTGATGCGACAAGACAAGCGTTTTCACAAGGGAGCTAAACTGAATGTCTTTTTTGAATGAGTTTTTTCTCATTAGGAAATAACTTAAATTATTGTCAATCAGGTAATAAGTCCAATACTCTAAAAACTTATGAATTTGTCAATTAGATTTTATTTAAAAATTGTCAATCAAAAAAAAAATACCAACAATTTTAACAAACAGATTTTATTTGAGCAAATTTGGTATCAGATTTTGTATCGAACATTTCAAACTTAAGGCAACGAAAAAATGGGAAACGGCTGAGATATCGATTAACTAGTCACTAGAAAGTAAATCAAAAGGTAAGATTGGGGTAAATTTTTTTACATAATATTTATATATCTTACAAGTAACATCAAGGTAAACTTGACGTCACCTAAATAACGTACTCTTTATGTAACTACTATATAAATTTATAACATAAATGTTATATAAATATTATGTATATTATGCCTGCAAGAGGTGGAATATTTTTTTTTTCTTTATTAAAATCTTACCGGCAGATAAGGGCAATGCAACAGTGATTCTGGACACGGAAACCTATGACCAGAAAGTTGAAGAGGTACTTGCCAAAGGAAACTATAACTTCTCTCAAAAGACCCGACGCAATCAATCGAAAGTAAGGTTTATAGAACTTTAAAAAAGTATTCCAGATATATTACGGACAACACAAGGTCTCAACTTACACCACATTATAGCAAGCCTCCTCATCTATACGGAGTTCCCAAAATTCACAAACATGCAATGCCCTTGCGCCCAATCACAAGTTCCCGAAATTCTCCAACAAGCAGTCTGTCTAAATTCCTTTTGAAAATGATTTAACCTCTTGCAGGCAAAACAATATTCTTAAATCTTTTGTTTTAGAACCCGAGGATAGATTTGTCAGTTTTGATGTCGAAAGTACACCAATGTCCCGATAAAGGAATCGCTAGATATTATTAGACAGAGACTGGTTGATGACGAATCCCTTTATTAACGTACCACTGGAGGGACTGATGGAGTTGTTGGAGTGCTGTCTACATAACTTATTTTCAGGTGAAAGATAGTTTTATGCTCAGAATGACGGTCTGCCAATGGGTTCATAGCTTTCGCCAGTGGCGGCCAATATTTACATGGAGTGGTTCGAATCACACTCGATTGATACCGCAACATATAAACCTAAGCTCTGGCTAAGATATGTTGATGATACTTTTATTGTCTGAACCGAAAATGACCAACAACTTTCAGAATTTCTTTACCACCTAAATAACATAGACCCACCATTAAACTCACAATGGAGTTGGAGCAAAATTCTCAAATTCCTTTTCTTGATGTACTTGTCAAACGAGTAGAAAGCGACATCAGAACAACAGTCTATTGTACACCCACTCACACAGGACAATATTTAAATCAAGGTTCAAATCATCTTGCTACAACCAAACGAGGCATAATAAGAACTTTGTATAATAGAGCCGTTCAAATTTGTAATAATTCTCCTGTTTTGGAAATCGAAATAAGAAACATTAAGAAGGATCTGCAGCAGAATGGTTACAGGCTTAAACTTATAACAGATACTATTTTTAAACTTCATCAAACAGGACAGAGATTACAAGACCAAAACCAGGCAAACGCATTCCTTACAATTCCATACATTAAAGGAGTATCGAGAAAATTCGACGAGTAGCGAACAACTTTAACTTCTTAGTAAAACAAAACCGGAGAAGAAACAAAATAAGGAATGCATTTACCAAGTTCCTTGTGAGTCTGGTGAATCATACATAGGTGAAACAAAAAGACCACTATCTGTTAGGCTTAAAGAACATCAGACGAATACCCAAAGAGGTGAAACAACGAAATCATGAATCGTCGAACACGCAAGTGGACAGAAGCAAAATTTTTGCACAAGGAGTCACACTGGAAGAAATGAAAATTTTCAGTAAACCAAGTGTTGAAATTCAAAATATTTGGAAGCCCCTTCTTGGGCAGAGGCAACTTCTTAAACATCACGGTTGAGTGATTTCCCATAGTAGTAAGTACGTAGCCTTAGGAATAGATTGTAGTTTGCACCTGAAGACGATCAGATATTGTACTGATCGAAACGTCGTGTATAAATAAAATACAGACAATGGAAGTCCGAAACACAGAGTTAATTTCATTTAGTAAGGAGAGCGGAAAAAATCTTTTACTGTGTAGTAAAATAAGGTTTACAGCATAAAAAACGCCGACCATATGCTAACACAATTTCTACAATATTTTCGACAAAAATTTGAACTAAAATGAACAATCAAAACTTGTTTAAGTTACTGAAGTCGTTTGCCCTCCTTTCGTTAAATATCCTTGTCGTTGTGTGTGTGTTCTAAGTTCTCTAGCGTCTCAAAGAATAGATTGCCATTCATTCGACCATCCTATCGACTCAGCTACTCTCAAATTAAAATTCTATACGTCCCAGCCAGGACGGAAGAGGTTTTCTTGTATAAGAAAAGAAAACTTTTATAAGATTCCAAAACCTATGACTACACAGATAAAAGGTTCTAAACTTTTACAGTGGAGTCATCACCGACAAGAGCTAGGTTTTAAACTCTGATATTGATACTTTGTTAACCCGAATTACGTCCTGGCTGGTATGCCTAGTGTGAACTGACTTTCATATTTACAATATTTACAGTTATTCATTATTGTTCACCCTAGACCTAACTATGTACATTCACTATCTTATGACACTTAGTCATCTTTGACTATGTGTTAGCATTTAAACTTTAAAGTCTTCACTTTAAGTACATCACTCCATAGAAATGGTTTAGTCCTTTCGGCGAAACCCAGGTAGGCATAAACCAAAGAAACCGAATAAGTTCTTTTATTTTCTCCAAGATATTTATAGTCACTCTTATAGCAAAATCTTAAAAACTTAAAACTAATTTTAACAGAATGGTGAGATCACAAGATCTTACACCTATCCCGGAATGTTGGGAAGATTATTCTCTGTTTCAAAAGTTTCTATTCGTCAAATTACGGTGTGTGAAACACTGATGTGACAAGACAAGCGTTTTCACAAGGGAGCTAAACGGAATGTCTTTGGGAAAAAACTCATTAGGAAATAACAATCAATCAGGTAAAAAGTCAGAAAATGATCAATACTCTAAAAACTTATAAATTTGTCAATAACATTTTATTTAAAAATTGGAAATCAGAAAAAATAGCAAGAATTTTGAGATTTTATTTGAGCAAATTTGGCATCAGATTTTGTATCGACCATTTCAACTTAATTTTTGGAACACAATTCATTTATGAAAAAACTTAATCGGAATGTGAAATGTCTAATAGTTATCGGTGTCACTTTCCAAGGCAACAGTGTGACGTCAATAGAAAATCTACGGAACCTTTGAACTACTGAAACGATTCTTGAAACTTGATCGAGAACTTCTTGGACGGGATAGTTTTTTGTCTTTATTTCTCGAGGTATAAATTCAAAAAAGACACACCACACCTCATTACTTTGACCCAGCCAACACCGTTACGGAAATATTACGTAAAAGTTACAACGCATAATTACTTTGTTCCCTACTTTTTACATAAATAATAAGTAATTAAAATAACGTAAATAATACAAGGCAACGAAAAATTGAGAAACGGCTGAGATATCCATTAACTAGTCACTAGAAAGTAAATCAAAAGGTAAAATTGAGTAAAATATTACAAGTAACATCAAGGTAAACTTGACGTCACCTAAATAACGTACTCTTTATGTAACTACTATATAAATTTATAACATAAATGTTATATAAATATTGTAGTGCAAGCGCTCTCAGTAAAAATTATGATGGATAGGTAACCCTGATGTGCACTTTCTCGTCCTGAATACGAAATGGACAATCCTGTACCTCAAAGTTGTGAATAAGGGCTCGGCAAACCACTCCAAACCCCCGTCATTTTCACATATATGATGTAGTAGTGCCCCAGGACAAAAAATCAACTGGTGTGCCGGACTTATTCATGGATAAGGGCTCGGCACACCACTCCAAATGTGGGAAATTTTGGAGGTCACGTGATGCTTAGGGTAACCCCCACTATTTTCATATATATAGTGTAGTAGTACCCCGAGACCAAAAATCAATTGGTGTGCCGGACCTCATTCATGGATAAGGTCTCGGCACACCACTCCATATGTGGGAAATTGTAAAGGTCACGTTATGCATAGGGTAACCTCGTCATTTTCACATATATGGCGTAGTGGTACCCCCAGACTGAAAATCAATTGGTCTGCCGAACCTCATTCATGGTTAAGGGCTCGGAACACCACTCCAAAAGTGGGCAAGTTTAAAGGTCACGTGATGCATAGGATAACCCCCACCATTTTCACATATATACCCCCAGACCAAAAATCAACTAGTGTGCCGGACCTCATTGTGGCCAATTTTGAGAATTAATTAAGAAATTAACTTGATAAAAACAAAATCGGTTGTTAAAGAAAACAACAAAAATCTTTTTAATAAGACCTCCCTCCCCCCCTTCAGGTATGCATGGCGTAACCCCAAACCTTGCCTGCTGGATAAGGGTTTCACGTGATGCATAGGATAACCCCCACCATTTTCACATATATGGTGTAGTCGTAGCTAGTCCCAGACTAAACTCGTGGGTCACCCGCGATTGATAAGGCCGCCTTAAAGGTGATCAATTTTATGGACCCGTGATGTATCGGATGACCCTTAACATTTTCACATAACTATGAATCTGATTGCTCCAAATCTTCGGTTTAAAACGATTTCTCTTACTTTTGCTCGTTATTGATAATAAATTAATTAATTCTATTGGTGTTGACTAAGAGAATAACTGGGAGCACATTTTCTCTTGATTCAAGAATAGACGCACAGGTGATAAATCATCATTTAAGGTAAAAAAAAATGGATTTAAAAGAGACCTTTTTAAACAGGTCGTCCCAAAAACAAGATATTATACAAACTTATATTTATTTAAATTGGACACCCTGTATATTTTTGACTATTAAATTCTGGAGGTGATTAGAAATGTTTTTTTGATTATTCTAGTTGATATAGACTTTTTAGTTTAATGTATCCACCACCATTACCACCTACAGTTTGAGAGAACTACAGGTTTTTTGAAAACAGTTATAACGGCCCTAAGAATAAGTGTTACACAACCTTACCTCTTTACCTACCGACCAAACATCAACTGACCTGCCTGACATCATTCGTGGATAGGAGCTCGGTACACCACTTAAATAGAGAGTAATTTTAGACTTTTTAGAGGTCTCTTAGAGCAGGGGATCTGACCGCGCAGCGGCAGGAAATATCGCAATCGGTACGCACGCAAGTGAAGCAAAGTGAGAACCAAACGAATGGTAGCCGATCGAAATTTGGGTAAAATTTACACAAATTAAAAAATACTAATTAGGTTGTAAATATAACTTTTACAAATAAAAAATCTGGTATACTTCGACATGGTTTAGAGTCTGTGATTTTATTTTGCAGCTTTAAACAATTGTTTATTTCACAACATGACATTTTTTCAAAGCAAAAAGAATAAAATGGTATTTTAAAGAGGTCCAAACAAATTTTAATTTACTCTAAAACATCGTAACACTTTATACATTACATTAACATTTCGCCACTGTCTTCATGTAAAAAAATACTAGTTACATACATTAAAATTATTTGCAATTTCCAAAACCAGAACCAAGCGAGTGTTGAACAAAATTGGTTTTGTTTCTATCTCACGGCTCGTGTACTCGGAAAGCTTTCATACTTAGTGAAAAGGCCATAAGTATATTATACACCAAGGGACTAAAGTGTAACTTTAGTCGAGGGATAAAAAGACACTTTAGTCCAAAGGTTTATGTATTATTTTTCGCACTTCTACATTATTTTTTACAAAAAAAACATTACAGAAAAAAAAACAAGAAAATTAAGGCACTCTATCAAAAAAAAAAAAATGAAAATATAGCTTTTGTACTACTATAAGTGCAAATAAAACTCCTGAATTTCGAATGTTCAACAGAAGGTGAAACCTTGTACGACACCGTTTCGTCCTGTTGGGACTTTTTAGCTAGATGAACCACACTGCTTACTAGTGGGTAATCTCTTTCAGAGTGCGCCATGATTTCTGGCGGGCTTCGACTCTCTCTCTCTTGCTTTTACCGTTTTGGTCAGTATAAAGTGCGAGTTGAGTTTTGTTGTGTGTGTGGTACATCTAGCTGATGAATTCATGAATGAAGTTCGGCATACTAGTTGATTTTTGGCCTGGGGGTACTACTACACTATATATATTGTTACGCCCCATAAACTACTTCAAAAAGATAGGAAAAACCCACCAGATAGCATAGAGAAACCCTTGTGTTGTTTACTTGAGAAATCTGATAGATGAGATAATGTCATACCTTTGAACCTATTTACATGACCCTTGGAACCTTAACTGTCTTTGGACACTTAGATCCTGCCTCAGAATGGGCCCTTTTAAAGACAAGCACATTTTATGAATTCCACTAGCCCGATTACTGGATGGTGTCCTGTACTCACCTACCTAACACTATTCAGCACACGGCACTCGGAATTTCAGTAAAACAGACAAAAATATTGTTATTGGTAGCACAGATTGTGGTAGCTGCTTCTCTGGCATTTTTCCTTTTTTTAATAGAAATTTCCTAGAAAAACTAGTATTTTTTGGTAGCAATCTAAGCTATGATTGTACCACTAATTTTAAAACATAAAAACCGCGAAATTTCGAGTTTTCTAATACTTCAAGGCCACGTACCAACCCAGGTGAGTCTCTTTTTGGCAATTTTCTTGATTTTACTAAACTTTTAGTCACGATTTCCTTTAAACTAGTTGTAGTTTACGAGATTTACTTGCTGAATGTTACCTTGTATTTACTTTACCGACCACTAAAACCCTACGTCTTTTAGGCCTTTTCTTGGTGGATTCCTAGCTTGATTATTACAGCTGAGGTCAGACTAGGATACTCATTACTGCCCATTCTATCCAACATTTCTGCAGATTCACGAAAATAGTCAGCCAAGCGGCTCTTACCTAGGACTAATAGAAGTAAATCCTGTTAGGTTCTGGTTATCTCACCCCCCCTAATCGATAAATACCTTATAGATAGGTCGAGGGTGAGCGTACTTACCAGTCCTAGGCTGGCGGAATTACTAAGGTAGGATTATTCCATGTATTTACGGTCGCAGGCACTGAAGGCAGCTAAAGAACACCTGCGAGCAATAACGGCTTATTGTTTTTACTATAAATGCGCTATTAACTGTGATATTAAGCAGGGTTGCTAAGGGTTCACGGTTAGCTTGTGCACAGGTTACCGCGGTCCCCCTCCTTGGAACCATTAGGATTGCTCTTAAGCGGGTTAAGACCACTAATCTCGTCAACATTAGTTTATAATTAAAAATAGGCATTTTTAACTTATTAAAAAAAAAATAGATCTGTTTATCAGCTGATGTATGTCAACCTAGGGTTAAGGGAGTTTTCTAGTTCGACGGTCGCGAAGTACGTTCAAAGCTCAATCAAGAGGTTTGTCGAAAATAAATGCGAAATTCATGTCTTGTTTGATAGGCCTTTTTATATGTCTTTGTGAAAGTTATTTATATTATTGTCCCTGAGCCGTGTGTAATTACAGACATTTTAGTTTAGGTTTTATATTACGCCTGTTGTCCTGGCATTTGTTAAGTTGAGCCCATGTTACGGTAATACATTTTACAGTATTGCGTGTTTTGCGATTTAATTATTCCTATAGTATTTTTAAGTTATTAATCATGTACCTAAATCGATCAAATATGTTAAACTAAATTATTTTTAAATAAAATCTATATGTTTGTGGCGGATTCATAATGTCGAAACTACTTTTCTTGGGTTACAATTTAATTTACAATTTTACAATAGAATTTCGTATAATTGAATTGACAGTTTAATCTCTCTCAATCCTTATTATCGTGAATAAGGCGATGTAGGTAAGGCTACAGTCAGCATAAGGTTTCCCGTTTTATAGTAAGATCTTGGGTTGCTATAACTACTAGGCACCTTTAGCAGAAAAAGCGGGTCGCGCTGCTTTTTAGAAATTACCCACACCCCTCTAACCAGGCAAAGCCTAAAGTAGTAACCCTTTTTTAAAACTGAAGTGGTTGTCATTTTATTCCTTTTTTTTCTGTTTTCAGTCCCCCCTTTGAACACCCAAGTTTATTGTTTTTTGTTACACGAATATAACAAATATTCGTCTAACAGATAAACCCATAACAAATGGCGCCTTGGTTCTTGTAATAACGTGGTATAACACATATGATGATTCGATTAATGGACGTGTAATTTAACAGGTGTCAGGCAAGGTTTTTTTTGTTAGGTCACGCGGACTACTTTCATTTAAAATTTAAAAGAAATCTCCACGTGTACTAACTTTGTATTTTCGCACGGACTCTCGAGATCGCAAACGTTTTGCATTTTCGATTGTTACAGGTTGTTTTCGGTGCCGGAAGCAAGTGCATTTGAGCACACTTGCAAACCGTAGCGTAGATGGTGTATGGTTTATGGAAGAAAAAGAACGTCTTTTGTATTAAGCATAGGACCACTAGCTAACATTAAGAAAATTAGTTTAGATTTCAGTTTGGCGGTATCCAATGATAATTGTAAGTAGAAGTAAATGAGTTTGGAGTAGGTGTCGAATGGTTTAAGTTGGTCGTGGCCCTAGCTCGCTATCATTAATTCAAGCCTTATCAAGCAATTGCGATCGCAGATATTAAGTTAAGGTGTTTGTTTTTTAATGTACAGGGGTGGAAGTGTTTTAAAATTTTTTGCACTGCCTTGTATGTAAAGATAGTGGAAGATTTTTTCCTTTAGTAAGTAATTGTTGTTTATACAGGGTTTTAAAGTCTTAACAACCCTATCTGTGAGTTTTAGAGATACAGGGTGAACGATTTTTTTAGCGTTCGGTGCTAGTTCTGGCGACACCCCAATTCTAGATTGGGTTGTCATTTTTAAAACATACAGTTAGGATAAAGGGTGGTCTTGTTTACAGGATTGCTCTGGTATACTAGGTGGCTTCGGCTCTTTTTTTTGTTTTTTTTTTAATAGAAGAGGTCGGGTCGCGTGGTCTCGCGCGTTTTCCTTAGTTATACAGTGCGCAGTGCAGCAATGGATCTTCACAGATTGCGAACCAATGAACTAAACTACGAGTTAAGCATTTGGGAGTTACCAAGTGGGCCTACGGTAGCGGAAAAAAGAAATACCTTGAGAGATACTTTACGGAGAGAACGTGCTGGTGAAGTCCCAGCCCAGCACTCGACCAGATTGGAGACAGAGTCTGAGCTTTTAGAATGTAGAGCGAAATTGTTCGAGATAAACAGGGAAACTAAGTAGTTTAAGGCACCAAACAGGGAAAATGAGTTTAGAAGAATGTATGCAAGACTAATGCATGCCAGCTTGAGATTAACACGAATTCGGAGAACCGACGCACCTGGTGAATTCCTACATCAAGAGTTAACTAACCAGTGTGCACTTCTTATAGGCCAATTGAATATAGTCTATGAACAATCTTCCCCGGCTGTCCCTTTATTACCCGCAACGGAAGATGTTGAACACGAGGTCGAAAACGAGGAGAACAACCACACGGACCAGAATGTTTTACAACCAGAAATAGTTGTTAGGGACCGCATCCATGATACTCCGGTCGCTTATGTTTGGTTACCATCAATACGGACCAAAGGGAACACACCAGCAGAGTGGACTTGTTAACTGAGGAGTCTTCTCGAACCGAATATAGAAGAAACCCAACAGACCCACCACAGCCGACGCGGAGGTCTAGTAATGCTAGTTGCCTAACCTGCCAACGGTTGAATTTTACTGACATACTTTACTGACATAGTTTTACTTACAGAACATTGGCTGCACCCAGAGGAGATTTTTATTATTCTCAACTATCAAACCATTTCACTGTCTTGCAGAGAGCATTCGCTTCATGGAGGAACTTTAATTTTATCCAAACAATCTTTTAGTTTTGTAAATATTGATAAGTTTGCTCATCTTTGGAAGGAAAATATTTTTGAATTCTGTGTGTTTTTCTGTAAGCAATTTAATTTGTTTGTCTTTTGCGTGTACCGCTCTCCTTCTTCGAATGTGAATGAACGACTTTCTCAATAAACTTGATTCAATATTATGCGAAGTTCCCCCAAATGCAAAAGTGATGCTTGCGGGAGACTTTAACGTTGACTTTAGCGATAAAAACAAATTGCATACTACTATGCTCTCGAACTTGCTATCGGCGTATGGTTTAACAAACCACGCTGTCTCTCCCACAAGAATCACAGCCTCAACTGCTACAACTATAGATTATATGTGCTCTAGTTCTTCACTCTGGTTTGTCTGACCATGAAGCAGTTAGTTCCATTTTTATTTTAAAGTCTGCTCCTACAAAATGTTTACGTCGCCAAAAAAGAATATTCAGTAGAAATGCTTTTAACACATTATCGGCGTATGGTTTAACAAACCACGTTGTCTCTCCCACAAGAATCACAGCCTCAACTGCTACAACTATAGATTATATGTGCTCTAATTTGAATGATGTTTCTTGTTCTGTTCTTCACTCTGGTTTGTCTGACCATGAAGCAGTTAGTTCCATTTTTATTTTAAAGTCTGCTCCTACAAAATGTTTACGTCGCCAAAAAAGAATATTCAGTAGAAATGCTTTTAACACATTCAAAAATAACTGTCTTAATGTCAGTTGGTATGGGATAGGACAAGCTCCAGAGCCGCTTAGTGCTTTTTATAGAGTCTTGGCGGACAATTTTAAGCGAGCTTTCCCTTTGCGTTGGGTCAAACCAAAGCTTAAAAATACAAAGCACTGGTTAACTGCGGGAATAAGAAGTGCTTCAAAAAATCTCCGTAGCTTAAATTACATCAAAAAGTTCTTTAATGAGGTTAACTGGTTTACTGAATATTGCAACAAATATCGTAACTTGCACAAAAAAATTATTGAAGCAGCTAAAAAGGAATATTATAATTCCAGACTTCAAAATTCAAAAAATAAGCAGAAAGAATCATGGAGTATTATTAATGATTTTCGTGGGAAACAGTCTCGGTGCAGTGATGTAAACCTTGATCCAAATTCATTGAATAAGTTTTATTGTAGTATAGCTTTTACTTTAACAGAAAATATGCCATATCCTACAGATCCCCTTACCTATCTATCAGACATTTCAGTTTCCAGCTCTTTTCGCTTTTATCCTGTTGAACCAGAAGAGGTTGTGGATGCAATTAAGGATATTAAGAATAAGAGAGCTAGTGGTGAGGATGAAATATCTGCCGAGGTTCTATCAAAACTGCCTCATGACGCTTTGATTGCTTTGTGTGTTGCGATAAATGATTCTTTTAACAAGGGAACTTTCCCAGAATGTTTAAAATCATCAATTGTTATTCCCTTGCACAAAGGTGGCGCAACAGACATCCCTTCCAACTTCCGCCCAATTTCTCTTTTGCCTACAATGTCAAAGGTTGTTGAGAAAATTGTTAAAAAGAGAATGTGGAGCTACCTTATTAAATATAAATTAATTACCCCGAAACAGTTTGGATTTCAGACTTCAAAGGGGACTCATGATGCCATCTTTAGCTTTCTTGATAGGGTATATACAGAGATCAATAAGGGTGAAGCTGTAGCGGCGGTATTTTGTGATCTATCCAAGGCTTTTGATTGTGTGGATCACAAAATACTGTTGCATAAGCTCGAGAAGTATGGATTTAGAGGCAATGTCTTAAAGTGGTTCAAGTCTTATTTAAGTTTTCGTCATCACTCAGTAATCAGTTCTGGTTCGTGTTCTTCTCCTCTTGGTGTCAATTGTGGTGTACCTCAGGGGTCAGTGTTGGGGCCTCTCTTGTTTCTCCTCTACATAAACGATCTTGTAAGGTTCAAGATTGCGGGAGAGTTTACTTTATTTGCTGATGATACTTCGGTACTATGGCACCACAAAGATATTCACATTTTAAGGAAACATATTTCAGGAGACCTCTTAAAAATTAAAAATTTTGTTTTAACATCGATAAAACAAATATTTTAGGGTTTAATTGTAATATGCAGGGCGTGAATTTGGGAGACAATCCCTTGCAGAGCAAGACTTTCACCAAGTTCTTAGGTCTGCATATTGACAGTCAGTTAATATTTGAAGATCATATATTTAAATTGAGTAGGAGACTCTCTTCTGGGTGTTTTGCCATTAGATGTGTGAGGGCCGAATTGGGTAGTGACATTGAAAGATCTGTTTATTTTTCATTATTTGAGTCACATTTAAGATTTGGCATACCTTTTTGGGGCTTTGCACATCTTCATCTTCTGAAAATTGTTTTGTTCTTCAAAAGAAAGCAGTGCGTTTTGTGGGTAATATTCATGTAGGCCTCATTTTGTTAATCAAAAAATTGTAACTCTGACGTCATTGTTTGTTTTAGAGTTGGCAAGTTTGGTCTTTAATAATATTTATGGTTCTGGACCAAGGCGTATGACCAGACAAAATTTCAATCTTCCTTTACCAATTCCTAAAAGCACTTTGGCTCAAAAATCTTTAATTTATGAAGGGCGGAAAATATTTAATCACTTGCCTTTTGTTATTAAACATGCTACAACCCTCAAAAAATTTAAAAAAAAATTAAAAAACCTTCTTGTAGAGAGACCATTTTACTCTTTGGCCGAGTTTTATGAGGACCAGTTTGGATAAGACCAATTGTGTTTTATTACGTTATTATTTTATATTCTTAAATTTAAAAAGTATGTTAAACATCTAGTCATTTTTTTAAGCAACCCTTTAGTTTTTTTTACCTCTTTATTATATTTTAATCTTTTTGTCTAGTTTTTTGTTTTATGGCTTTTATTTATTTTTTCGTGTTTTTTTTAACTGTAATCCAGATTTTGTTTTTTGTTTTTTTTTTTAAATTATTGATTCTGTTTGTTAGTCTAATGTTTAAATTTTCATGCTGTTTTATTGTTTAACATATTAATATTATTTTTGTGGTATTTTTCTTTTTTTCTTCCTCTTTTGAAGTATTACCATATTAATTTAAGAATTTACTTTTATCTATTTTAGTGACAAATTTATTAATAATTAGATTATTTAGTCTGCTTTGTCAACAGAATTTTTTTTTTTGACAATAAAGTATTTTTTGATTGATTGATTGATTGATTACTAACGGCTATCTGGATGGACCGATACAGACTTTCCGGAATCTTAACATAAATAGCCGTAGGGATTCCCAAGTGCGTTTTGCGGATGAAGCTCATGCACAATCCTCTCAACATGGTCCCGATTCACAGAATTCTCCCTCTCGAAATGAAGTTGCGCCCTCAGCCCTGTGCACGACAGGTGGAGCATGGCCGTCACCCTTTTCGACCCTATGTCACTCCAGATGAGGACAGGATGGTGGATTCAGATGCATACGATTTCCCGAGAGCACTGCACGCTCACTCAACGCTTGGAAACCAAACTTTTCCAGAACCTGATGTGGGTACAGGTGTAGTGCACCAAAATCGAGCTATTCCTTCACAACCCTCTCACCCTACTGCATTACCTATACAGTCCTACCATCCAGGTGTGGTACAGCCAACAACTTCCTACCAATCCACGGTTCCATATCACAAGAACCGATGCAGAATATAACCGGAATTTTGAGTTTGCCAAATGGAATCTCAAATATGATGGCAGGACCAGCGTGAATGATTTCTTGGAAAGGTTGGAAGAGCTAAGGAAGGCAAGAGTGCCCCAGAATTATTATCAATTGAAGCTCCGTTGTGGTACCGGAAGTATACTTTTGTTTTGTGGGATGATCTCACTTCTCAATTAAGAGAAGCTTTTCAGCCTTACGATTATGACTTTGGGTTGTGGGAGGAAATCCGACAGAACCCAAGGTGCTCAAGAGCGAGTACTCACTTTCGTTGTTGTTATGGAAAACTTGTTTAAAAATCTGCTGCTTTATATACAGACCCGATTAGCGACTTACCCGATTAACTCTCTAAGCGAACTTATAAGACTCGCCCGCTCTATTGAGGAGACAGAACAACATGTCCAGTGCTTCGCGCCGCCTCCTTCAAATCACCGACATTTGTTAGAGCGCGGATTAGCATATCGGAAGCCAAATTCAGACAGGACTCGGACTGAGGCACCGGCGGTTACCGCCGTCAGTCAGAGTCCCTCTTCTAATCCAACTGCCCCCTCCCCCAATGCGACTTGCTGGAATTGCGGTTCCCAGTCACAACGGTTCCGACAGTGTACTGAGGAAAAGAAAATATTTAGTTTTCGATGTGGAAAAACCTTCAGTTACATGTAGAAATTATACTCGTGCAAAAAACGCAAACACGGAAAGGCAGTACGCCGACTAGCCAACCCGAACCTCGGAAAACCAGAGGCCATTAATCAAAAATAACAAATCATTATAGACTATATCTTGGCTCACGCTGAAGGCGACTCACGACCTTATCTGGAAGTTGAGGTTTTTGGGAAACCTTTGCTTGGATTGTTGGAGAGCGGTTCCACGAGGACGATTTTAGGTTCTTTGGGGTGGCAACTGTTATCAGGATCATGTCGTATCAATCCCAGGCATAAGTTTGATTGTGTGGTTGCCAACGGTCAGCGGTGTCAAAGTGTAGGTTCTGTAGAGTTGCCCTTCGGGTTACGAGGTAAAGTGGTGGTGTTGGAAGTTTTGGTGTCGACTTTTGGAGCCGGATGGGCATCATCCCAAATCTTCATACGGGTGAGTGGAAGTTTCAGACTAGCGCAGTAGACATTATTCCTCAGGCGTCAGCTATTCACGCTCTGGACAGTTTGTCTGGTGAGCAACGCGAAGTTTTGGATGAAGTGGTGTCGCAGATATTTTCAAAGATAAGTACCAAGTTGGGTTGTACTAATATGGTAGAGTTGGAGATCAAGTCAACTGGTGACCCAATTAAGCAGCGTTATTACCCGCTGTCCCCAGCACTGCTGAATTAGATATAATGTTGGCCGACGAAATCATAGAGCCATCCACATCTCCATGGTCCTCGCCTATTGTCATGATCCGTAAGAAGTCTGGTGGCTAGCGCTTTTTCGTTTGCGATTATCGTAGACTTAACAAACTCACAGTTAAAGACGCATATCTGAGTACGTTGGACATAACATCAGCGTATTGGCAGATCCCGATAGCGGATAATTCTCGTCCTCTCACAGCCTTTACGGTCCTGTCTCGTGGTTTATTCCAGTTTCGGCGGATGCCATTTGGACTAACCAATGCGCCCGCTGTGTGGCAACGCCTGATTGACCGTGTAGTTGGAGCCGACCTAGACTCCTATGTCTTTCAGTACCTCGACGACGTCATTATCGTCACTCCCTCATTCGAAAAACATATTGAGATCCTTAAGAAGGTTGTGCAGAGAAATAGATCCGCAGGACTTACCCTCAATCGGGAGAAATGTAATTTTTGCAAGAGTGAACTCAAGTATCTGGGTTATGTAGTAAACTCATCCGGATTGATGGTCGATCACGACAAGGTGTCGGCTATTCTAGACATCCCTACCCCCCGTTCTGTTAAGGATATTCGTAGACTAATAGGTCTAGCATCTTGGTATAGACGTTTTGTCCTGAACTTCTCGACGATAGTTTCCCCCTTAACATCCCTGACTCGAAAGAATACTCCGTTTATTTGGTCGCCAGAGTGCGAGAATGCATTCCGGTCAATTAAATAATTTTTGGTACGAGCCCCCGTGCTTTCGTGCCCTAACTTTGAGTTACCATTCATGATACAGTTTGACGCGTCGGACTATGGTCTGGGTGCAGTATTGTCCCAAGAACAAGAGGGTGAATAACGCGTAATCTGCTACCTCAGCCGTAGCCTAACCAAAGCTGAAAGAAAGTACAATACCACCGAAAAAGAATGCTTGGCAGTCCTTTTCGCCATAGAGGAACTACTCTACTCAGTTCACGGTTGTTACTGACCAGCGTGGTTGAGCTCTATTAAAGACCCCGTAGGTCGTATTGCCAGATGGAGTGTCAGGTTGCAACAATACGACTTCGAAGTGATCCACCGAAAGGGTAAGGAAAACGTTGTCCCCTATGCCCTATCCCGCGCCCTACCGATGGTGGATGCCGTCGAAGCTGCCCCAAACTCGGATCGATGGTACAGTCAGATGATCAAGGATGTACAGGATTTCCCTTCACGCTTTCCTCTCTGGCAGGCCAATAATGGCATGTTTCTTAAAAGAGCTAGACATGTCTACCCTGATTTAGCCGCGCCGGAGGATGACTGGCTCGAGGTGGTCCCAAAGGAGCGGCGACCTACGGTCATTGCCGAGCATCACGATCCCCCTTCTTGTGGACACCTGGGCGTGTCAAAGACTTGGTAGATTATGCCAACGATACTAGTGGCCAAACATGCGTAGTGATATTGCTAGATATGTCAGGCACTGCGGAATCTGTCTGCAGACCAAACCCGAACAGAAAGCCCCGAACGATCATATGCTGAGTGTTCAGCCCACTATTACCCGACCTTGGCAGATCCTAAGTACGGACTTGGTAGGTCCGTTACCTCGCTCTTCGCAGGGATATAAATATGTACTCTCTGTGCAGGATCTGTTCTCCAGGTTCACGCTGACCATGCTTTCCAGTTTTGTAAATAAAGACCATAAACATTGGGATAAGTTTTAGCCTCAAGTCGCTTCGGCTTTGCGTTCGACTAAGTACAGTTTCACAGATCTTACCCCCACTTTTGTTATGTTTGGGCGAGAAGTACGCTTAAACGCCACCCCAGAATCTGTCAGGAGGGCTGTAGTTGACGCTACGGACCCAAACCCCGTAAGTAGAGCTCAAGCTTTAGAAAAAGTCTTTGCCGATGTCCAAAAGCGACTTATTCAGGCACACGAGCGATCTTGTCCTACTTACAACTTGAGGCGGAGAGATGAACGATTCCGACTTGGCCAGCAAGTCTGGAAGAAAAATTTCGTTATCTCCGATGCCGCACAACAGTTTACCTCAAAACTTGCTCCGAAGTTTACTGGCCCCTTTACAATTTCTAAAGTGTTGACGCCGTGGTGATATGAGATTACTGATGACCAATCCGGCAAATTCGTAGGCGTTTGGAACGCAAGTGCTTTAAAGTCTCATCCCGAAGATGAGGATAATAGTATATCTTCCCCGTAGTCACAGTTAATGTTACCAAAAAGTTTCTTCGAAACTTTTCCCAGAAAAGGGTGGTGTTTTTACGCCCCATAAACTACTTTAAAAAGGTAGGCAAAACCCACCAGTTAGCATAGAGAAACCCTTGGGTTGTTTACTTGAGAAATCTGATAGATGAGATAATATCATACCTTTGAACCTATTTACATGACCGTTGGAACTTTAACTGTCTTTGGCCACTTAGATCCTGCCTCAGAATGGGCCCTTTTAAAGACAGGCACATTTTATGAATTCCACTAGCCCGATTACTGGATGGTGACCTGGATTCACCTAACACTATTCAGCACACGGCACTGGGAATTTCAGTAAAACAGACAGAAATATTGTTATTGGTAGCACAGATTGAAAAGATACTGTCCACTAATTAGTGTAAAATTAATTAAAAGTTCATTAAAAAGTTTTTTATTGTTCAACAAAACCCCTAACTTTAATTCAGGAACTGTCTGTGGTAGCTGCTTCTCTGGCATTTTGCCTTTTTTTAATAAAAATTTCCTAGAAAAACTCGTATTTTTTGGTAGCAATCTAAGCTATGATTATACCACTCGCAAGTGCGGATATTTTAAACTTATTTTGAAGCATAAAAACAGCAAAATTTTGAGTTTTCTAAAACTTCAAGGCCACGTACCAACCCAGGTGAGTCCCTTTTTGGCAATTTTCTTGATTTTTACAACCTCTCCTATGATTTTACTTAACTTTTAGTCACGATTTCCTTTAAACTAGTTGTAGTTTACGAGATTTACTTGCTGAATGTTACCCTTGTATTTACCACTAAAACCCTGCGTCTTTTAGGCCTTTTCTTGGTGGATTCTTAGGTTGATTCTTACAGCTGAGGTCAGACTAGGATACTCATTACTGCCCCTTCTATCCAACATTTCGGCAGATTCATGACAATAGTCAGCCAAGCGGCTCTTACTTAGGACGAATAGAAGTAAATCCTGTTAGGTTCTGGTTATCACACCCCCCTAATCGATAAATACCCTATAGATAGGTCGAGGGTGAGCGTACTTACCATTCCTAGGCTGGCGGAATTACTAAGGTAGGATTATTCCATACATTTACTATCGGACACACACCATACCGAGACTGTTCCCCACATATTACACCCATGGAACTACGCCCCATACATGCGGTATTAACTGTGAAAAATTATTTTTAAATCGATCAAATATGTTAAACTAAATTATTTTTGTAATACAATTTCGTATAATTGAATTGACAGTTTAACCTCTCTCAATCCTTAGTATTGTGAATAAGGCCATGTAGGTAAGGCTACAGTCAGCATCAGGTTTCCCGTTTTATAGTAAGATCTTGAATTACTATAACTACTAGGCACCTTTAGCAGAAAATGCGGGTGGCGCTGATTTTTAGAAATTACCCACACCCCTCTAGCCAGGCAAAGCCTAAAGTAGTAACCCGTTTTGCAAACTGAAGTGTTCGTCATTTTATTCCTTTTTTTCTGTTTTCAGTCCCCCCTTTGAACACCCAAGTTTATTGGTTTTTGTTACACGAATATAACAAATATTCGTCTAACAGATAAACCCATAACAATATATATATGAAAATGGTGGGGATTACCCTATCCATCACGTGACCTCTAAAAATGTCCACTTTTAGAGTGGTGTGCCAAACCCTTATCCATGAATAAGGTCCGGCACACCAGTTGATGTTTGGTCTACGGGTACTACTACATTATATATGTGAAAATGGTGGGGGTTACCCTATCCATCAAATGTTCACTTTTAGAGTGGTGTGCCGAACTTTTATCCACAAATTTGAGGTACAGGATTGTCCATTTCGTATTCAGGGCGGGAAAATGCACATCTTATCAAAAAATGGCAAGGGTTACCTATCCATCATAATTTATACCTTGAATTCTTGCTCTATTACGTATTGAAATGTAAAATTTATTTAAAATTAAAGTCATACTGTGTATATAATATTTATATACCTCTAATATCACAACAAGGTGAAAGATAACTTCCATGTTCTGCATAATGCCATGCAAAAAGTTCCCTTCTTATTACGTAAATATAATGTAATTAAAGAAACATAAGTTATGTTATGTAAATATAACGTAAATTTTATGAAAACTTTTTTATGAAAATTTACGTAAATGCTATGTTACGCGACATATAAAAACACGGTGAATCTATCCTTTAAACAAATTTAAAACATAATATCTCAGTACTCAAAACATCTAAAGAAACGGTTTTTTTTGTGTTCAATATATTAACTTAAAGAAATATTATCATAAACTACCACAACCCTGATAATACCATACCAACCACAAACCACGGTAATTTTTTACATAAAATGTATTATATTTGAATCTAGCTCAAGACCCCGCAGCTTCGCCTGCAGCTTTACCCGTTTTTCCCATTTTTATTTCTTTAAATGGTCATAACTTTTGTTCCCGTGAACCGATTTTGATGAAATGAAGCCTTTGTCCGATCCATGAGCCCAAGTAATCGTAGTAGTAGTGAAAGTCCAATTCAAAATCGGTCCAGTATTTTTTGCGTGATTAAACAGACAAAAATTGTAAAAATTGTATTTTTGGTATCTATATGGTTAGCTCAGAATTCTCCGGACAATATCAATATAGCGGCTGACATTTAAACAAAGAAGTTAAATGGAAATGTCACTGTCAGTGTCAAAAAATTGGTCCGGATAAATATGAAATGGAGTATAGATTATATTTAAAAAATGTAAGCGTATAGTCTGCGGCCACTGGCATTAACAGTATTAATATCTTGCCACTCTACCTTAAAAAATCTTATATTTTAAAGTAATCTCAATAAACAAATGTCAATCTGATTGGTGCTTGGTACAATCGCTGTCGGTCAGCGATTTTTAAAAATATATTGTAAGGTAAATGAAATTTAAAATATGTTTCTGTAATTACTACGCCACTGGCAGTAATAATATTTATACCTTGTTACTCGACTATTAAAATCTGGGTTTCATCCGAGTACAAAAATAACCATCGTGCAGACTTCTGTCTTTATAATCTAAAAAGTAATTTTAATACAAAAATGTCCTTTTGGATGACATTATGTCATAACCGCTACCAGTCCGATATTTTTGAAATTAGATTGCGTTAACAAATATTTATAACAATTTCTACGCCTCTGGTACTGTTATTGATATGAGCGTGCCACTCCACCATATTTTTTTTTAAATTTAGGAATATTCTGAATGCAAAAATATCAACCGTGCAAACATTTGTCAAAAATAGCTCGGTCAGGAATATTTTGTGCAAAGGTGGTATAATAAAAATGATAACTAATATAACTGTAAATTCTAACGCCACAGGCAATAATACTGTTACTATATTAATTTTTTTTTCATTTGGAAGTAATCCAGATTTAAAAGTATCAATCTGGATGACATATGTCAAACCGCTGTCACCCAGGGATATTTAAAAAAGGATTGGTATAAATTCCTACGCCGCTGGTACGAATAATTTGTGACTCAACCGCACAAATTTTTAAAGTTTTTTAAAGAAAAAATAATAAAAAAAATTTTTCGAATTTCAACTTATTTTCAATGCAAAAATATTAGTTTTTTAACATATATCCGAAGGGCTTTCACTATTAGTATTAATAGTAGTAGTGTGTAATATTTGAATATATAAGGTAGAATGAATTTATTAATAAAAATAGTATATTTCATACGCCACTGGTACTAAAAATAACAAGAGATTTGTAATAAAACTTTTAACGAAGTATCTCTGGACTATCTAGTAAAACTGTAGTGTGAGTTGGTAATTTCGGAGAGTAGATAATGAAATAAATCGATTAATAAATGAAATCACACAAGATTTTTTGAACCATAAAATTAAATCGTAAAGGGTTATTTATGGTTGCCTGTACTTAAATTTGAATTAGAGGGAAAATTTCGTATTTAGTGCAATAATTTCAGGTTTTATTTATAATGTTAACATATTTTCAGCCTTATTAGGCCATTTTCAGACATCTACAAATTAACGTGCTCGATAAAATACTAAAAAAAAAATATTATATGGAGACAATGTTTTTGACTAGTTTAAAATTAGACTTACGTATTGTAAGGACATCACAGACACAATTAAAACAGGGGTACCCTAATATCACATAAATGTTATTTTGAGCATGAAATGTTGCTTATTGATTTTGAGTGGAAATAAAACATTTTTGGTTTCGTAAAAATGTTTGCATGTCATGCTTTTTGTAGGTTAGGAGACGCAAGCATAGAAAAATGCAAGCAAGAATTGGTTGGACGAGAGCAAGCTTTCATTAATGTAGGTTGTTGAGGGAAGCTTTTTTGCCTAATTTGTTACCCAATGCAACCCAACCCCACGTAACCCAACCCAATAAATTTTGAAAAAATAATTGGAAAAAAAGTATAGCTATAAAAAATTGGAAAAAAACAGAAAAAAAATTGCAAAAAAAATGAAAAAATAAACGAAAAAATTATTTTAATACTCCGAATCCAAGAAAAACAAATCTCTAAACATTGGACTAGTCTGTCTTCTGCAACTATCTCAAAATAAATCAAAGTGGAACATGGTAAATGCATAATAAAATAAACCAATTGGCGAAATCACATTTCAATCCAATGTTAATAAAGTATCGGTACAAACAGACCTTATTTTATCCGACCAAGAAATAGAAGAATAGCATGCGGCTATACTCAGATCACCGAGCTATATTCAACCAAAATACGTTGATAATCAGCTCATCAGCTGTTTGTATACAAATGTTTCATTGATTTTTCATATTCGCGAAATATAAATAAACCAATTTACCAATATACCTTTGACAGTAATATAGGACTAATTAATGGGATTTTCAGTGTCGTCACACCAATGGTACAAGGAAAATGTATGAACCTAAGTTAGGCCTTCTTTGGGTATCAACCAAAGATATTATTAAATATACAGAAGCTAAAAAGGGGTGAGTACTCGTAGTAATAGGTTTAAGGGAATGTTGTGCGCGCAACCAACAAATTCTATATAAATAAATCAAAGGAAAATAAAAACGTTACCTTCCTTCCTTCCCCAAAAAAATGTTTAATTTGATAAACAATCAGTATCAGAGCTCAAATTTTCGTATATAGGCTTGAAATCTTTAATGTGCCATTTTCCACAATTATTCCCATTAATGTTATCCAACTCATAAACTAATTTTGAAAGTTTCTTTCGAACTATACACAGAACGTATTTGGTAGCTAACTTAGCAGTAAACTTGGCAGCTTTATTAGAAAGAACTTTATTTCTACGCCACACTCGATCGCCTACAAAAAAATTCGAAGTCTCTCTTTCTTAAATTGTAAGTAGTTACATTTCTCTCATAAGCCTCTGCTTAACTTCTTTATTGATATCTTTAAGTCTGTCTAAGTTTGCTGTATATGAATTCCTGTCCCCAGGTAGAACGTCGAGAATCCTTTCATTTAAATTATCAGGGTTTTTATTCTGGGTATAAAATTTTCCTGATACTGGAATATGTCTGCCAAAATTAAGATAATTAGGAGGATAACCAGTTACTTTATTCTTTGCAAAATTATAAAACCATTGAATTTGAGAAAGCTCAACATCCCACTTATCATGAGTTTTAATATAACTTCTAATAGAGGTACCCAAAGTACGATTATATCTCTCGGTATAATTGTACCGAGGAGAATAATAAGTTGTGAACCAAATATCTCGAACTTCATATTTTTTACAAAGCTTTTTCAGATCTTCACAATTAAAATTTTTTCCATTGTCCCATATAATGTACTCTGGCACTCCATGAACAAGAAAAATTTTCTCTTCTAAGATTTTAGCAACTTGTTTAGCCTTGGCTTCACGAAAAGGAAACATCATTACATATTTCAAGAAAAAGTCAACTGCAACCAATAACCACTTAAAACCACTTTTGAACCTTACTAAAAGACCAATAAAATCTAAAGAAAGAATTTGGTAAGGTCGTTCGGTTATTTTTTCACGACAAATTAAACCAATTCTACTCAAATTTGAAACCTTTTGAGCTCCACAAATTAAACAAGATCTAACAAATTTTAAAACATCTTTTCTCATTTTAGGCCAGTATAAAAATCCTTGAATTCTATTTAAGATCTTGTAAAAACCGAAATGTCCACTGGTAGGAGAGGTATGACAAGCACCAAGGACTTCTTTGCGCTGTGGTTTAGGAACAAGAATTTTCCACTCAGGCAAATCGGGTTTCATAGGTGAATTGGTTGGAACGAATTTAAAAACCTGATCTATTTTAACTTTCCATTGCGGATAACTAGTTGGATCGGCTAAAATTTTATCTCTAAAACTTGAATACCAAGGGTCAATTATATCTGTATCAACTTCAACATAGGATATCTGATTAAAAGATTGCAAAGAAACATTTGTATCTAAACAACACACTAAAGAAAATGGATCTTCTGAATCTATGTCTTCAGGAACTCTTGATAGTGCATCAGGTACAACATTACTAGAACCTTTACGATGGACTAAATCGAAAGTAATTTCCCGCTTGGATTTTGTAAACTATTCAGCCACAATAAAGAATAATGGTCAGTTATAGCAGTGAACTTGGTTCCTTCAATATATGGTCTAAACTTATCAAAACAAAATAGTAAAACCAAAAGTTCTTTCTCTACTGCACTGTAATTACGCTCAGATCTAGATAAGGTTCTGGAGCATAAGCAATCACTCGCTCGTCTCCATCGATTCCCTGTGTTAATACACCACCGAGTCCTGTATTAGAAGCATCAGATTGAATAGCAAAGCATTTACTGAAATCAGGTTGTGAAAGAATAGGTGCAGATACTTGAATAAAAGCTCTTTGATTTTAACAAAAGACTGATTTGTTCCACTCAACACTTTGACTTTTCTTTCTGCCTTTTAATAAATCAGTAATTGGGGACAGTGTGGAGAAATCTTGAATAAAACGTCTGCACCTAGAACAAAGTCCAACAAATCTTTTAATTTCTGTAGCAGTTCGTGGTCTAGGATAATTTACCATAACTTCAACTTTAGATGTATCTGTTCTCAAAGAGTTTGAACCAACAATATACCCTAAGAATTTTAAAGTAGTTTTGAAGAACTCACACTTATCTAAATTGATGGTAAGATTTGCTTCCTTTAATTTTTCTTTAACGTCAGCTAAAATCTTTACATGCGATTCAAAAGTATCGCTGCAAATAAGGATATCATCCAGATAAGTAAAAAACATTAGGTGCATACTTTGGCCCAAAGATGGCATCAACCAAACGTTCCTGTGTTTGAGCGCTATTTCTTAAACAAAAGGGCATAACATTGAAACAGAAACTACCACGACCAATAACAGAAAAACACGTTTTAGTTTTTGAATCTTTGTCTAACGGAATTTGCCAGAAAGCTTTTCGCAGATCTATGGATGATATTATATTTTGCATTTCGCAAGGAATTCAAAATTCGCTCAATATTTGGTAAAGGATATGTATCGTAGCGTGTACAGCTGTTCAACGATCTTGCATCAAAAACGAAACGATATTCACCATTGGCCTTCTTAACCAATAGAGACTGGTGAGCTCCATGGACTGTTACATGGCTCAACTACACCTAACTTCAACATATCATCTAATTCTTGATTCAAAATCTTCATCATGTATGTTGTGGACATTGATATTTTGTCAGTTCCACCTGATCTGTCCTTACTACAAATTTCATTAAAATAATCAATTGCTTTTTCTGCTAAAACGCGTTGATCCGATGGAAGGTCTTCAAGAGAGCACAAAGAGTCAAACTTGTAATTATCAAAGTTTGGTTCAGATATATTGTCACTAGAACAACGGCATTGTACGTCCCAAATTTCATCTCTAAAATTTACAACAACACTAAATATTTTTGCAAAATCGCAACCAAAGATAAAAGAATGAGATAAGGAAGGGACTACAAATGCCGAGACTATTTGTTTAGCTCCGTCTGCAGTATAAACATTTCGTGAAACAGCTTTATTTATGTTTATTCCCAAATTATTCAAACTCTTAATACCTTCTTGACCAACTACAGAAGCCGTGGCTCCACTATCAAAAAGAACAACTACATCTTGATCAAACAGTTTAACTTTTATATAGGGTCTGTGATCGTTTCGTTTTTTTTTTATAAAAATAGGGGCTATTTGATCTTGTGAATCTGAAGGATTACTTTCGGGAACTTGCTTACCTTTAGAAGAATCAACTTGAAAATTTGAAGAAGAAACTGATGAGTTACTGGAAAAAGTATTAAAAGTGGGCCTTACAACGGGACTAAGGTGTTGGCCTTTCTCTCTACTGTTTTTTTTGTACACTTTGTACAATTAGAAGATTTAAATCCAGGTAGACCACATCTTAAATAAAAAAGATTCCTTTTTCAAGCCCTGTCAGTTCTAGCAAACTACTGTCTTTGAGTCCCCTTTTCTGTTAGGGTTACAATGATTTGCATTGGAGCTTGAACTACCAGCTTCAGTTTTATTGGTCCCTACAGAAGCATTAGAAATCGTTTAGGATTTATTGTTAGTTGTTTTTATTTTTACTAAAATTGTTTTTATTTAAATTTGAATTATTATTGCTGTTATTATTATAATAACTAGTTCCTAGACCCATACTAGAAACATGGTGAGATCTATTGGCTTTATGTTTAATATAGTTAGCTTCTTCTAATTTTTTACAATAACCTGATAATTCTGACTCTGTACTTATATCTAATAAAGCAAGAGCTGAAATATAATCTGATAATAAATTTTGTTTAATGTGCTTTACTTTCGAAAATTCGGGAGGAATACGACTTAAACGTGAAAATAAAGTATCCAAGTGGGCTATAAAAACGGCAACGGGTTCGCTTTTCTTTTGCTTCCTAGCTTTAATATCATTCCAGATTTGATCCTCTATATCAGAGTGAAAAAAATCTACGTTAGGTTTAGCTACAACTGATTTCCAATCTTGAAAAACATTCAATTTTTTATTCTTTCTAAAGCAGTGATACGCATCTTGGGTAAAGAATTCTACAGCAGAAAAAGATTATCTTCAGTCACCCTACGGGATTCTGAAAAGTCCTCAACTTTTTCTAAAAATTTAAACAGTTTTCTAGGTTCCCCATTGAATTTTATTCCCCAATTAGAAATATGATGTGTACTAGGATGGTAACTGGAGGCAGGCGCGGGTGGAAGTGTAGGTATAGGAAGCTGAAAATTGAGTGCCATGGTAGCATCAAACCCGGCTTGATTCAAAGGATCGGGTTCCTCTTTGACACCGTCCTCTAGTTCTGCTTCAAGCTGAAGGCTCGTTGAATAAGATTCATTTTAAAATTTTTGACCTTCCTCTCCTTTGTCCTCTGGTACTACTAACCTATTCACTCGCCCCACTAAATGAGCTAACCTAGAACTGCCTCTACTGTAAACTTTAATTTCTCGTAATTTCTTTAATTTCTCTCTCCCAATCAGTTGGATGCAAGGACAAATCTATAAGCAAACCTGTATTCTTTTTCTCTTTCTTAAAAAGGCGCGATAAAATTTTCCGTTTGTCTAGGACACCTCTTTAACTAACTACTCCACGAACAATAACTCATACTTCATCTCGTAATCTAGTAATCTATTTATTTGTATGGCTTCTATAATGAAAAAGAAAATTTAAACAGCAAGCACAAACTAATAAAAATGTCAAAAACTTTATAAAAAAATTCAAGTAGAACACACAACAAGTTTTAACGTCTATGTAAAAAAAAATCAAAAAAATTTCTAAGCTACCCTATATAAATTTCAAAAAAATATTTTTGAGCTTCTTGGTATATGGACAATCTTGTCTAAGTCTCAAGATTCACGTAACAACTACTCCCTAGTAAATAAAAAGAAAAAACCACTCGAAAGCTTAGTGAAGTGGGGGTAATGTTAAAACACAATCTATGGTGTATGACTTCGGGATGTCATCACCGGGCAAAGATGTAAGCGTCTAGCAAAACTTCAACCTAAATCGTAACATACATACATAAGTGCAATGTTCAAATAATAGTCTTAAGAAACTCAATGTTGTTATACAGCGTTTTTATTAAGTGTATAATACTTAACATCATAGCCAACGACTATTTTTTTTTGTACATTTAATAGGGGGAGCTTCAAAATATTTTGCAAATAGTATTGTCAAAATATGTTTGATCAAAACCGATAGTAATTTTAAATTTAAATAAATTTTGACAATACTATTTTCAAAATATTTTGCTTTATCTTTATTTTTACATTGACATTATTAAACAACTAGTTTCTAATTCTTATTATTTCCCAATTACTTAAGAATAAATAAAACAATTAAACCAATTGGATGACGTCCAATTAGAGAAAAGTTGAAATAGGAAAAGTCGCTTATCCACCCTAGTGCCACCAGACAAAAAGCTGCCGTGCTATTACCAAGCTGAGATTACCAAGTCTCATGCTCTAAACATTGGACTAGTCTGTCTTCTGCAACTATCTCAAAATAAATCAAAGTGGTGGATGGTAAATGCATAATAAAATAATCCAATTGGCGAAATCACATTTCAATCCAAGGTTAATTAAATATCGGTACAAACAGACCTTATTTCGTCCGACCAAAAAATAGAAGACTAGAGAGCTATATTCAGATCACCGAGCTATATTCAACCAAAATACGTTGATACTAAGCTCATAAGCTGTTTTTGTAAACTTGTTTTCGTGAAATATAAATAAACCAATTTCAATTTATAAACATCATTAAATAAAAGAATACACAAGCTAAAAAGGGGTGAGTACTCGTAGTAATAGATTTAAGGGAATGTTGTGCGCGCAACCAACAAAATCTATAAATAAATCAAGGGAAAATAAAAACGTTACAAGTTAACTTGGGTGCATTTATCAGATTAGCCCAGTAAGTAAAAGTCGTTTGATTTCTTATATTTTAACTAAGGCATCGTATGCTATTCGATAATTGTGATCTGTTTTAGGCAAAGTTTTAACAAGTGCCAAAGAATCATATAAGTCCTTGAATGTTGTCCATTCTTTATATTCGCCTTCAAAAATTGGAATGAAAATTGAGGGTAACATTTCAAAAGTAACAAACATAAAATATTTGGGCGTTTGGGTCGACCTCCACCTTAAATGGAACTTTCACGTTGATTACCTAACTGGCTAATTTCGTCGTATAATTTACAAATTTTACCAAACTGCATGATTCCAAAGAGTATTGAAAACGTGTACAAGGCTCTAATAGAATCACTCATTAACTACTGCCTTCTTGTCTGGGGAGAAACCTACGAAACAAACTTAAAAAATTTTAAGCTAATACAAAAAAGAATATACCCCCTTTCCCCATTTTGAAATGTGTTAAAACCCCATAAGTTGAAACTTTTGGTGTACGTAAATAAATCCTAAAACTTCATTGGTCCTTAAGTACTAAATACAATTTTAACTACTATGGCTAATACAAATTTACATCATTTATATGGTAAGATAATGATTAACTACGAATCGTCATCATCATCAGACCCATCACTCGGATCAATTTTTAAATCTTTAACATGAAATCGACCTATGTTATTACCAGACTAATCTTGCAGTTCATAAATAATAGGTGAAAATTTGTTAATGATTTTACACTTGACATATTTTTCAGCTAATTTCCGCGATAAATAATTGCCAGCATTTGAAAGGAAGAATGTGCGTTTGTAAACAGTGTCGCCTTCGGCACACTCAACGTGACGTTCAATCTGACGTTTACGCAAGTTATAATATTTTCTATTTCTTTCACAAGACGTTTTGATATTTGTATCTATATTTTTATAAACTTCAGGCAGTTTAGATAAATCTCTTACTAAGTTGTTTCTATCGTCAAATTTATGAGGAGACATTCTTTTCAGACAAAAATTTGTAATAGTCACCGGATATAGGCAAATTACGTCCAAATACAAGAAAACTCGGAGAATAACCTGTAGAGTCATGAGTTGCCGTATTGATTGCATTGGCAATTTTATATATTGAAACATCCTAAGATCTTTGTTCCTTCTGATCCTTAATTTAAGATCTTATGGCAGTGCCAATAGTGCGATTACATCTTTCAACATTATTTACCTGTGGATAATATCGGGCATTATACCATACATTTTTAATCTCACAGCGAGTCAATAAATCCTGAAATAACTTCGAGGTGAACTGGTTTCCTATCACAAACTAATATTGATAGAACCCCAAAATAAGGAAATACCCAATTATCCAAGTAAGAACAAATTTTACTCGCTAAAGTTCTTCTTAGCCGATGAATGAAAGTATATTTCGTAAACCAATCCACAACAACTAAAATATAACAATAACCATATTTACTTTTAGGATAGGGTCCTTGTATGTCTAAGGAAAGAAGCTGGAAAGGTGCAGATATATTTTTCAAGATCCCATTAGACCTTTTCCACCTAATTCTGCTCATTACAGATTTTACATCGTGAAACATATCTTTTAACGTCTGACCGTAAGGATGGCCACCAATATTGTTCTAATACTCTAGAGTGTGTTTTCTTTATACCTAAGTGAGCTGCAAATGGACTATCATGACATTCTTGTAAAACATTTGATCTAAAATCTTTTGGAACTACGATTTTACAATCCTTTTGATTAATCTCTGTATCATGATTTAACTCTACATGTCTATATAAAACATTATCTATTATTGAATACTCTAAAAACTTATCCGGATGTTTTGTGACATTTTCCAGTAATCTCAAATACCACTTATCTTTGGAGTTAGAAACTCGAACCACAGACATCTCAGGAACAGTATTACTATCTGGAAGGCCTCGACTAAGTGCGTCAGCAACCACATTATCCTTGCCAGGACGAAAAGTAATCTCATAATCAAATTGGATCAAAAATACTGCCCAACGACACAATCTACCACTAGGATTTTCTAATTTCGATAACCATAAGAGAGAGAGTGATGATCAGTGATAATCTTAAATTTCGGTCCACACCTTCAACGTAGCAACGGAATTTTTGTACAGCATGTACAGTCATAGTTTTTCTCTGCTTTGACTGGCAATGACATACTCTTCTCCAGGCTCGTCTTGTGTTAGGATAGGACAGCACCAATGGCATAATTGCTGGCATCTGTTTGGATAGTGAAAGGTTTGTTGAAATTAGGACCTCGCAGAACAGGAGAAGAAACAAGACATTTCTTTAACTTTTCAAAAGCAGTCTCAGCTTCTGAAGTCCAAACAATGCCCTGGCGTTTTTGTTTACCTTTTATGATGTTATTTAGAGGAACAATCATCTCAGAATAATTAAAATAAACCTTGAAAACCATTTCAAAATTCCAACGAATATTTTTACTTGAGTAACAGTTTGTGGTTTCTTATAATTAACTATAGCATCAATTTTGTCTGGATTGACATGCAGACCATTCTTATCTACTACAAAGACCAGAAATGGCAAGCTAGGTACGCAAAATTGACATTTTGTGGTATTTATTGTTAAATTTGCGGTTTTAAACGATTCATAAACTTTATTCAAGGTGGGAATATGGTCATCAAAATTATCATTTACAACAACAAGGTCATCAAGATAAATATATATGTTCTTCTCTATCGAAGGAGGAAAAAGTCTATCCTATAATTGCTGCTAAGTCCTACTGGCATTTGACAGACCAAAAGGCATTCTAATGACCTCGTAATGTCCTGAACCAACTATAGAAAAATATCTTCAGTAAGCCTAATTTGACAAAATGCATGTTTTAGATCTAATGGGTACGAACTTTTAACTGTGGTTTTATTTTATGGTCTTCCATCATAACAAGCCCTAAACTCACCATTGGACTTCTTTACTAACAAGATGTTTGCCGAATAAGGACTATTAGAATGTCTAATGACACCTAAAGCAAGCATACGTTCAATTTCTTTGTGTTTCTGCATAAAAGGAGACAAAGCAAAAGGTCATTTCCTAAAAAGTTCATTACTCGTGACTTCAATTTTATGTTCAATTAAGTTTGTTGCTCCAAATACATCAGATTTAGAAGACAATTCATTGAATTTTAATTTTGTTTTATCTAATTTCCCTCTCTGCAAAGGAGTAACAGACATGTGAGTTTCAATTTGACCGTGCTCAAAAGTTGCATTTACCAGAATTTCATTAACTTCAATTCCCAAATTACAAGCTTTTGATGAAAAATCAATTTTTAAATGTAAAGATTTGCAAGAATATACACCCAATATTAAGGTCTGTTTAATGCTTAAAACGATCAAGGTTGTAATGGTAACAGTTTTATTTTCCAAAGTTATCGGCAATTGTACTCCAAAAACTGACTGTTGTTTGCCATCAGCAGTGGTCACAACATTAGATAAAGGCAAGTAAAGTTTTTATTTTTAATTGAAATGTTTAAGTACGGACGGTAATCATACCCTTTATTCGAAAATATTAAAGAAACTTCATTTGTCTTGAAAAAAATTATGAACTACATTGAGCCATTCAGACCAGTTTCTCCCGACTGTAAAACTGCGTTTATGGCGTTTTTTGATAAACAGTTTTGACAGTTAGTGGATCTTTTTACATTTTTTAGTCCACAAGAGTAGCAAAATATTTTTCTTTTAAGGGTGCATCTCTGGTAACCGTGATCGAAGGAATTGCAATTGTAACATTTAATTTCTCTTTTAAGAGCTTCTATTTCAAGGTTTAAAAATTGAAAACTTTGATTGACATATTTAACTTTGAAGATGACATTGATTGAGAGGGGATATCATTTCAGCTATGTTGTCTTGACATAAGGTTTGTGAAGTTGACATTTGAGTAAAATTTGACTGGAGGTCTGACATATTGTTATTTAAATTGTGATTCTGACATAAATTGACATTATTTATATTTAAATTTGAGTTTGACATTTGGTTGACATTTTGACATAAGTGGACATTATTTGTATTTAAGCTTGAGTTTGACATTTGGTTTAAATTGGGATTCTGACATGAGTTGACACTGTTTGTTTTTAAATTTAAGTTTGTCATTTGGTTGATATTTTGATTAGAATTTGACATTTGGTTGACCTTAGACTGAATACTTTGACATTGGATAGCACTGGCATTACTAGGTCTATTAAATTTTCTATTCTGATTAGGGTAAAAATTTCGATTTGGAATAAAATTTTTGTTTTGTCTCACTCCCTTATAAGCTAGCTCTGGTTCCAAAGGTAGGATTAACCAAAGCCAAAGGAGGACGCAAACGATAAATTTTTATATGTTGTAGATATTGAAATTCCCAACAATGTTTAAATTACCCTAAATCTTGTAGGTCTTTAAAGTTTTCGAGATATGATTTTTTAAAGTTGCGGTTGTCGGGGCCTATTTTTACTAAAAAATAAACCATTTTTGAGATATTGGGCAGATGAAAGATTTTAATTTGACATGATTGTCCGCCCTTTTGTCAACCTCAAAACATGACAACGTAGGACCCAACCACCAAAATATTCTTTTTGGAAACTAAATAAATGGGATAATGGAAAAGAAAAGTTGTAGCAAAGAATAAAGTTACTCATCCTTTTATTTAAGTGTTTTTTTATTATAGTATTACCTATATATTTTCTGATTAATTTTGTTACAAATTTGTTTTTTCTATACCTCTAAGAATTTAACTTAATTTAATTTAAAAGGATAAGTTACTTTTCATTAATATCTTTAAAAAACCATTACAATTTTAAAAAAAAATAAATTCGCTTACCCTAGTTTGAGCTACATTAGAGCAGTATGCCCGAATAAGAACCAAAGAAAATTAAGTGGGCCGAGTCAACGGACCATCAGTAAACTCTCAGCAGTGGAGAACTGTAATCAAGAAAATTAAAATCAGGGAAAAAAGATCCATATTGAAACAGTGAAGTTAAGTTTTAAATATCTATACTTACAGAAAAAAAAACGGAAAGGGAACCCATAGTTGAAAAAATAACCATTAGGTATATTTTAAACATCACTTTAAAAAAAAAAATAATTTAACATATTTAACTAGGTACTATATGAAATAGCATGATTCCCTTCTGACCATGAAGTTTGTAATTTAAAAAACCAAAATTGCTTTATATTGAAATTTTAAACTGGAACGGCTTCCCGTGAAAAATTCTAGAAGAGAGTGAGAACGTCAAATGGTGGCAAAGAACCCAGGTAAATTATTTTGGTTGGTTCAAATTATGGATAATGAAAAAAGAAGGAGATATTTATTTCACCTTTCCAACTGATTTTTTAACTACGCTTGTAAATAGCTCAAACTTGGTTTACAAGTAATTTAATGAAACTAAAATCTAAGTCAGCAAAGAAAGTTAAAATTTAAATTTAAATCCAATTAAATGCCAAAACATGTGGCTAGTTGGAGGATAGGAAAACAGCGCAATCCTAGTAGGCGGGCATAACGTTAGATGGCGCGGCAAGAAACAGTTTACCTGAACGCTACTTTAAATTAAAGTGAAAAGAGACAAATATATGTGGCAAAAAGAGACAGGTGCTCACCGTCAGTCAACAGTTCATGTTCAGAAGGTGTCGCAGGACAACCGACCTTTGCAAACACCTGTAAACCATTAACTGGACTGGGAACCAAGTAAACATCCGGTAGATGGCGGACGAATACCTTGAAATTCTGTTTGTTGAAATACAGTTCATCCAAGGAAAAGTATCTCTGTCTCTGCCTCCGCTTAGCATTCAACATAGTGTTTCCTCTTTTTAAATAAAACGAACTCAACTATATATCTTCTCCATTTTTGAGGGATCCAAGGAGGAGTTTTTGAGTTTTGTTGGTTTACTTACGAATTAGAAAATAACAACTCCCTCCCCTTTTTAGATAAACTCACAAAACTGGATAACAGACTCCGGTTCTCTATTTATAGGAAACCAACAAGCACAGATTCTAAAATTTCTTTTTATTCCAATCACCCACATAACCAAAAGTTTGCAGCTTTCCACTCTTACTTCCATAGACTTCTTTCTATACCATTAGAAAGAGATGATTTTGCCGTTAACAATAATTTTCCTATAAAACAAATTAACAAAAATTTTTATAAACATCTCAACAAACATATCAACAAAAAACTAATTAGTAATGAACGTTTCTGTTACAAACTACAACTTCAAAAGGAATACCCCGGCCGTTGTCCTCCATTTTGATGACATTATTTAGTCTCAAGTCACATTCTAAAAAAATTCTATGCTGGATGTTCTTGCGCCAAAGCTCATTTTCTTTGATTTCGAGATGAAGTTTGAGACGCGAGCCGCAGGCGAGTAATGACCATAACATGTGAGTTCGTCTACTTTTACCGACGACCGTTGTATGAACAGCTTATAGTATATCAACCTTATGGAGCATTTTTGGACCAAATGGATATCTCACATAGAGGGCGTGGGTCCGCCAAGTCCCCATAATATTAGCAATTGATTTGTTGGCAACGTCGCATCTTGCATTTTATTATTCCGTGTCGATCTCTCCCCGTCTTTTTTTAAGCCAGACAAGCCAGTCGTTTTCGGTCCGCGTTCGTTCGTTGAATCGGTTAGTATTATATTTCTTATGAATGTAATTTTTGTTTTTTTTTGTGATTTTTTAATTTTAATGTTTTTTCTAAAGGATTATATTACTTCTGATTATTAAACAGGTAAGTTTAAACTCTTTTCCTGTTTGTCTAGGATACCAAGGTATCACTTATGTTAGGTTAATCTTATTATTTTATGTTCATTTATTTGGGAAATTCTGTTCTACAATATCTCATCTCTGTTTAATGCGTAAGTATGAGAAAGATAAAAATCAGGTAAAATATTTTCAAAATATCACACTCAGTAAAATAATGGGGTCTTTCAAATTATTGGGGTTTGGAACATTTGCCCTTGACCTTCAATAAAATAAATTCTAAGTAGGTAGGTTCCTAGTATAAACGTAATTATTTTTGATATTTTTCTAAAAATTAGATACCTGTGTGCTAATGAGGTTTTTAATTCCTTTATTATTTGTGAGAATCATAATTATTCTTAGACAAATTTGTTGATTGCCAAATTGCACCAGGATTAGAGGATTTTTTTTTCCTGGCCATGGGGTCATTTCATATGAAATCAACCAAAAAAAAGGGAGGTTTGGCAGAACATCTTCCCATCAACTTCGATAATTTTTGGTACGTTTATTCTACCCATAAAGGGGATTAAATATCCCAAATTTAAAATGTTATAAATTAATTCTTGAAAATCACAAAACCTACCAATTTTGCTCAAACATGTACTTAAAGAAATTGAAATATCTCGATAACTACTTAAACTTAGACAGTGGTTTATAGCTCGTTTTAAAAAGGTATTTTAAATACCTTTTGAATGATGTATCACATGATGTACTTTTTGTTTCAAAAAAATTTGAAATAAAAAAAAACTTTTTGAAATATTTGTAAAACAGCATTTTTATTTTTTTTTTATAAAAATATATTTCGCCAAACTGTTTACAAAATTTTAAGATGGAGACTTGCTGGGTTACCAAAAAAAAATTATTTTAAAAAATTTGATTTAAAAAAAAAATGAGATCATGTGATACTTCATTGAAAACAAGCTATCACTCGCTTTTGTAGTATGTATGGTTCTCAAGATATTCATATTTTTATAAATGTCTGTAAATACAGTCAATTTTAACACAATACTTGTTTTTTAGTACTATAATTTAAAAAAAATCAAAGTAAAGGGGCTCTTTTGAATGTTTTTCTCGAAATCAAGAGAGGTCCCCAGATATTTCTGGCAAGAAAAATTAGTTTTATGCTGTTTTATAAGGTTTTATCAGATTTTTTTAAAATTCTCTTTCTTGTAGAACTTGCTAGGAAAAATCTTTACTTTATGAGATTTGTCTTGGTTTTTACAAGTTTATTTTTTTAGCGTTTAAAAAAAGTACTGCCAAAAAACATTTTTTCTCTGTTAAAATGAAAAATATTTAAGGTTGTTGAAGAGAGACAGCAGGCTATAATAAAGTATTTTAGAGAAAGATGAAAATAATTTAAAGTAATTGTTTAATAAAATTTTCTGTTTTGTCATCTGTACTTCTGTCATCTTTAGTGGTGTCGTGCATATGATTTTTATTTTGCCATTTTTCTACAAAAAAACAGCAAACTTTTTAATTTTTTACAGCGTAAAGTGTATAAGACATAAGGTGGTATTAATTTCTTCCAATCAAAGTTCTTTACAGTCTTTAAATTTACCAAAAAACGTGTCCCACTAAGTGTATTTTAGCACATCTAAAAATAATTTAACAGGTTATTAACTAAATTATTTTAAGGATCATCATATAAATGAAAAATATTTAAGGTTGTTGAAGAGAGACAGCAGGCTATAAAAAAGTATTTTAAAGAAATATGAAAATAATTTAAGGCAATTGTTTAATAAAAAATTGTGTTATGTCATCTGTCTGTCATCTTGAGTGGTGTCGTGCATATGATTTTTATTTTGGCATTTTTATGGTAAAGCCATAATGACCCTTAAAACAATTTAGTTAAATACCTGTTAAATGATTTTTAGATGTGCTTAAATAGACTTATAGTGGGATACGTTTTTTGGTAAATTTAAAGACTGTAAAGAACTTTGATCGAAAGAAATTAATACCACCTTACCTTTATCTCACACACTTTATAGGTACATTGAAAAATTACAATTTTTGCTGTTTTTTTGTATAAAAAATGGCAAAATAAAAATTAAATGCACGAAATTAGTCAAGATGACAGACAGATGACATATATAACAGAAATTTTGATTAAACAATTGCCTTAAATTATTTTCATTTTTCTCTAAAATATTTTTTTGTAGCCTGCTGTCTCTCTTCAACAACCTTAAATATTTTTGCTTTACAATTCATTAAATTATCTCTCCATCTACCTCTAAAATTATGCCCTCTCTCTTTAAATATTTTTCATTTTAACAGAGAAAAAATGTTTTTTGGCAGTACTTTTTTTGAACGCTAAAAAAAACCAGTGATAACTTTTATTCTAGAAATTAAAAGTTTGGAAAGAAAGCTTTAAAATGTGAGGAATATCGGATCAAAAATCAAAAATTGCTTAATCAAAAACATTACCCCTCAAATTATGCTCAAATATTTTAAGCCTTAATTTACCATGATGGCTTTACCATTAAAATCATTTAACAGTATTTAACTAAATTATTTTAAGGGTCATCATGGCTTTACCATTTGATATATGCTAATGAGGTTTTTAATTTCTTTATTATTTGTGTGTGTGACAAATTTCTTGATTTCCAAATTGCACTAGGAAAGAAAAAATATCCAATTCAATTTTAATTTTTTTTCCAAAAGATAGTAAAAAAATATGAGTGCATCTGAGGACATTGTGATTCTATTCTATGATCCCACACGTTAGAGGGATTTTTTTTTCTGGCCATGGCTTGAGTTACAACTGTCACAGGACAGTCCCATGTTTAACACAGGCAGTCGTGACTGTAGCAAAAATGCTAAAATTACGAAAGTCGCAAAAAAACCAACCCCATCCAACATAACACAACCCAAGGTCCATGGGATCCAGTAGACTTGATAGGTTTGTCTATGCTGACAAAAACAACTAATGCTTGTTTTAAATTTGGAACTAGCTACTTACTCAAAATATTTTTGATAATTTTAAAATCGAACCTGTCTTCCTCTGTCTTTTTGGGAATTTTTTGGTTTATTTTAAAGGATTGTTCATAAATTATGTGCCTATAACAACATTTTTGATAAATTTTGATGCCCTACCCCCCTACCAACACTTGCAACTCCCCCCTCCCTAAAATTAAGTAACACTTATACCTAAAAACCTAAAACCCCTCCCCCTCAAATCATAAAAAATACATATATCTTCATTCTTATTTTATTTTTTTCTAGATTTTTGGGATAAGTGTTATATAACACAGGTTCACCTAACCCTCGCTTCCCCCTTGGTGTGCTAGCTAATTTATTGACAGTCCCTAAATAAAATATTAAAAAGCATATTTTTTAAAAATATTTATGGTTAAATAGCTAGTGTTTTAAAAACAAATAATCTGTTCAAAAATCAAAAGATAAATTTGAAACGTGAAAAATAGATGAGAAGTCAAACACAGCTTTTACTAAATTGTAATCACTGTATCTAGGTTTCCTCAAATACGTTTAATTTATACCTATTTTAAACAGTTAAAAAATCTCTATATATGCAAAATAAGGCAAAACCAAGGGCAAAACATTCTCAAAAAATGCAGGTTTGATTTTAAGCTCACCAAAAAATATTTTCAGTAGGACCTCCCAAATTCGTGAGCAAATTAGAAACAGGCATTAGTTTTTTTGTCAGCATACACAAACTGACCTATCAGATCTTCAGGAACATGGTGGTCATAACAATAACCAGAGCTTTTTTTTGGCTGACGAGCAAATTTTGTATTTTGACATAAAAGGTGTAAAGTAAAAAAAACAACAAGAATAATTTTTTTGTTTGTCATTTAATACAGAAGAGCATGTAAAGTTTTTATTTAGCCTGTTCATAGTTTTTTTCATAGTTTTGAATTAGATATTATTAATAATGTTAAAAAATAAAAAAAAAAGTTACATTAGTTGCCTCTAAACAATTTTATTTTGCACCCATTAAGAACCAATTCGAATTTGTTGTTTACTTATTTAGACTTGTTCTTATATTACCTACTGTGGATTACCTAGCTATCATTTTTTTTTCAGTGAGATTCATAGTCGGAATTATACCCATTTGTAATGACTTTATTTACTTATTGGTGTCTGTCGAAACACCTTGTATAAGGCTACCTGATAAGAAGCTATGCTTAAGACAGTCTGTAACTAAAATTAAGGGGTCATAATAATGACTGATTACAAATATTATGTTAAATCAAGTTAAGTTAAACATTTTGCATCTTAGCAAGGGAACAAAAAACATGTAGATAAATGACTAATTTTCATCAGATCAAAATTTTAAAAGTCATGAAGTTTTTTTTTTGTTAAAAACTATTAGTTTTAAAGATATTGGTATGAAATAACCACTAACAATTATTTTTGTATGTTATGTTTTTTGAGTTAAATTTTTCCTTCATTTATCAGGGAATAGTCTCTGGAATCTAGAAAAAAAAACCTGAAAAAAAAAACTGGAATACCATTCCACACTGTTTACAAGCAACAAACAATTTAGAACAACTGCCTATATTTTAAAGAAAATCTGTTGTAGTTAAATAAAATTAGTTTAAAATTTGACTTAAATGTTTTTTTTTTGTAGAAATTCGCTGTTTCAATTACGAAGACAACATAGCATTTTTCAATGGAAAAATCCTGTGTTCTGATCCCTTTAAAGACAGGTTTATAGTTGGTACCAGACTCGCAAAAACTGCTGTGCCAGTCAAACATTTGTATTCCAGGCCAGAAGAAAGGCAAGTTTAGAACTTCTGCTTTCTTTACTAGTACAGCCCGTGGCGTATGTATCTTGACACTGACAAAGCATCAGAATATACTAACTGTGAAAGTTCTTCTGAAAGCCAGAGCCAACCCCCATGTTTGGGTGACGTTTTGCAATCGATTCAAGGTGTTCAAATTATATTAAATAAGGTAGAACAAGAAAAATTGCCCTAGCTACCTAACAACAAGGCGATTAAATCAAGATTCCTTGGAAAATCAATTTTCTAAATATCGCCAACAAGGGGGGGTATAATCGTAACCCAACAGCAAGGGCACTACAGACCAGCTTTAAGTTGGGTACTGTTATAAACTTGATGGAACCTGGAACCCCCAAAATCAAATTGTGAAGATGAAGGGGAACATAATGTGTTTGTATAAGGTGAATTTAACAGAAAACAGTGAGTGATGCTGAAAATATGGACGTGGAAATCTTGATATTTAAATTGACAAAAATGATTCTTTGATATTTTTTACAAATTATATAATATTATTGATAGGTGCTATATGTAAAAGTTCCTTAACTCACACTAAAGTCATTTACAAGTTTTTATGAGTTTTTCAATGCAATATTTTTCATAATATTTAAAATTATATTGAGGCAAACAGAAATTGGGAAAAATATTGCATGTAAAATTCTAAATAAGCTAGGTTCTGAAATGCCTGGATTGGTTCATGCAGTATTAGTGTGGTGAGCATAGAAATTTTATGATTAAGTTGCTTATTAGGACATTAATATTTAAACATTGTAAAAATGTATCAGTAAGATGTGTTAAGAAAAGAGTTCCAAAAAAAAACATCAAAGTTGTCAATTTTAAGAAATCAGGTATAGTTTCCATATTATGGATTTTGAATCTGAGCAGCTTTAAAACAATATAGTTTTTGCCGAGGGGGTAATCACTAGATCAAAAAATGTGACATGATTGCCAATTTGGTTGAATGGTCAGTGATTGCCAGGGACTGCCAAGGGATTTCCAAATACTCCCAGGGTTTCTTGGGGTCTGCAAGCCAGGGTTTGGTGAGGTTTAGGCAGTCGCAGGGACTGCAAAACGGGTAAGATTTGTGACATGATTAACATAACATAACATAAATTTATTTCCAATAATATCCTAAATATTTACATAAATATGGTAACAATTTTCGGAAATAAACGGTATCCCACTGAAGGTGATTTAACGCCTTGTGCGTGGGAGTTGTTTTATTTCTTAAAATTGTTTTCATCTAATCTTAATTTAAAATTTTTATTAAATACACTTATCAAATCTAGTAGGTATTGTATATATGAAAGGTATTTTTTAAAGAAAATTTTATGTGGAAATAAAAAATTATTTATTTAAATGTAGATCTACTTAAACATATGAATAATTCAAAAATATATATCTAGATTAAATTTTATGTATAATTGTCTTCCATTTGCACTTTGGTTACAGGTTAATAGAGCACACAATTAGTTTTTTATTTTGAAAATAAAATATTTGAGTTTCTAAAATGTCTTGTTTTTATTTAGCACAAAATTCATACCTACACATCTCAAACATTCTTACTAAAAATACAAGTTGTGTTTATTTTGTAGTAGAAATCTTCCTAAGAAGGTGTGTGATAGATTCAAAAAGGAAAAACTGATGGAAATAGTGACCTGATTTAATTTTTAAATTAAAAATCTTGGTTATTTATTTTATAAAGTCTTTTGTTGGAAGATAAAACCAACCTATTAAATTGTCAGATTATTGACCAACATAAATATATTTTTAATTTAATTTTTAAGTTGTCAAAATTAGTGAAAATAGTTTTAAAAAGAGTACGCTACTTGTCCTGAATGGTTCTGGCAACCAAGGTCATTAAACAAGAAAAGTCAAGTCAAGTTCTCCACAATTTAATTTAACTCTACCATCAATTTATTAACTCAGTAAGTTGAGAACTTCTACAATTCAATTTAACGAAGCATTCATAGTTTTAAGATATTTGCACCTAATAATTTTAGAAATAAAGGATTTTTTTAAGAACCTATTATTCCAATGCCACCTATTTTGCTCTATATTATACACCCTAGGGACAGCGGTCAAATATAAAAAGTTCGCCTGACCTAACAATTATTTCAGTATTTAATTTATAAAAATATCACCCTGTACTTATATATATATATATATATATATACCTTTGGACAAAAACCTTAAACCCTAAAAAAGCTTTAAATCTAAAAAAAAATGGCAATTACTAATTATAGCAAGCTGATCAAACAACGGTAAGTATGTACCTAATTAAATCGCAAATAAAAATGACAGCGTTCTTTTAATAAAAGGTTCTCACTAAAAAAAATAGAAAAAAAGGCATTACTTGGCAATTGACAATCGTATGCTTTAGTAGTACCAGTAAAGCGAAATGGAAATAGAAGACTTGCAAGCAATTGTCATTTTTTTTAGTGAGATCTAGTTGGCACCCTGAGCGCCCCGGGGTTGCCTCTGTCTTTCTTATTAACGTAAATAAATGCAGAGGTTGATTTCTAGGGCGCCCGGGGTTTCCAACTCGAACTCACTAAAGCCCGCTTGACATGGAGCACTAAAATGACATTTGCATGCAAGTTGTCTATTCTTGTCTTGCTTTAATAGTACCAGTAAAGTGAAATAAAGCCTGAGTGACATGGAGCAATAAAATGATAATTGCATGCAATTCTTCTCCTCTCATCTCGCTTTACTGGTAACTAAAACAAGATGAGAAAAGACGACTTGCATGCAATTCTTGTTTCATTGCTACATGTCAAGCGGGTCGTAAGCCAATGAGCATTTTTGTCTATATAGAAGTTACAGCAAATAATATAAAACCTTCATAAAATAACGAAAAGTTATATTATTTAATGTTGGTGATAATTTTATAACTAATATATCTCTTAAATGAGTAAAATGGATAGAAAAAAAACATATAGATTTTATAAAACTTCTTTATGAACCCTCAAGTCTAGATATTATTATAAAAAGGTTTTACAACTGTTCTAACAATACTACATAACAAATTCAAGGTTTTTATCGATTTAGAAATATAAATTTTCCATCTTTCTTCCCTTTGCTTGTTATGTATTATTCTTTTTCTTTTTAAAATAAAAAATTTATAAAATGGTGTTTACCAATCTTCTAAAATAAATTAAAATGGAAGTGAGATAAGTTGAAGCAGGAATATGAATATCTACATACTATGGGTTAAATAAAAGCTGTTTTCCCAGTCATCCTACTCTGATAATCAGCTGCGGTCCCGTGTGTACTGTATAGTTTTCGAATACACTCACACAATTTTCATGGGCTCCAAAAATACTTGAGAAAACGGGAAAAAAATATTCATTTAAATAATACTGTTTTTTAACATATGTTTTTTGCTTTCTGGAAGAAATATTGAATTTTGTATTTTGTTAACCCTAAACAAGCAATATTTCGATTAAAGCACATATTGAAACCTCATAAATAACATTTTTATTTTGGTCAAAAACCTATTGTTGGAATCCAAAATGGCGAAAATTTACGACAATTCTATAAAAAAAAAACAATACAATTATTCCACTGTTTACCTCTTAACACTATTTTATCAACGTTTTAAAACATGATGCTAGTTGGAACAAAAGGCTGCAGATGGCGCAGTGTTGAACACTGAAGGTCCGTTTCTGCGAGATGAACATAGTTACCATTGTTCTCTTTTCCTGAGAGAGGTTCAGCATACTACACATACCAGAAAAAATACCCGCCTGCACACCCTTCAACCCCGCATAACTGTCAGAGGTAACTATCTCAAGAAGATAGTTAGATTGCGGGGTCGAAGGGTGTACAGGCAGGTATTTCCCTGGTATGCTGGATCTCTCAGACGACTGCATTTAAAAAAAGATGATAATAGTGACTATGTCAAACTCGCAGAAACGGACCTTGAGGCTGCGTTCCGTCGCGTCGTAAGGTGATGTGTTCACAATTGCCGCCGACTAGCCCTGCGCACTGTTACACGGTTACTATATTGTTCTCTTTTTCTAAAACCCGGTTCCCATCTATGGGTTTCTTATGCGTGGGCTCCCCGAATCAAAACACGGATCACGTAGTCTAAGCGAGATTTGCCTATACAAGTTCATATCGGTCCACGTGATGAGTTTTTTTGAGTCAGAGTGAGCCGCGCATGGGAAACGCTGGTCGGAATCGGGTGTAGAATGCATTCGATCCCGATATCTGTCATCGAAAACTATCTCAAGAAGATTTGGATCTCTTATGTCTCTCCTCAGATTGATGTAATCAAAACCAGATAATGATGGTATGGTATCTCGCAAAAACGCGCCTATTGATGTCGCAAAAACGCACCTTTTAAAGTCGCAAAAACGAGCCTTTTGATGTCACAAAATTAACCTAAAAAATCTTGTTTGTTTTGTTATAAATTAAAATTGTTTTTTTGTTGTAAAAACAGTGGTATTATAACCACTATACAAAGAAATTAATAAAAACATTATAGAAAGAATGGGCAAAAAAGGTTTATGAATGAGTTCATAAGAATATTACAGGCACCAATTTATATAAAAGTGTCTCGTTGTTGTTGGTTAATTAAGTTTTTATAAGTGAGTTGATAGCAACATTTTAAAAACCAATCTATATATCTTTAATTGATAGTTCCTCACAGTTTTATAGATGGGTTAACACAAAGATTTCAAAAACCAATTTATATAACTTTTGTCACTGATGACTTATATTTTTATAAATATGTTGGTGGAAACATTGTTAACGCCAATTTATATAACATTTGTTACCGATGACTTTAATTTTTATAAAGATGTCCGTGGAAATATTCTTAACGCCAGTTTAATGTTACCTTAGGGTACCATCACTTTAGAACCTTTAATAAAACAAATATACAAACTCAATTCCTGTAGGAAACCTCTAAATACCCTAGGGCATTAATGGAACCCTCTTTATAATAATTATATAAATTTCACCAGAGGTTTCTGAAAATGCTCATTGGGAAGGGTGGTATTATGAATGAAATTGGCATAGTTAAACAGTTTTAAAATCAATATCCGACCAACCACTGCAAAACAGATGACTTCCACTTTTTTCATATTTCCAAGTTCTTTTGCTGTCAAAAAGTAGGATCGCGCCCATTTTTTTTTGCGTCTTTTTATGAAGATTCTCAAAAATTAACCTCACTTTCTATTTCCAAATTGGGTTTATTTCTTTTAAAGATAGCGGCAAGAAGTGAAACAGTGGATCCGTCATTAGGGAACTCTGAATCCAGCTTAAGTCTTTGCATTATCGACGAAGCATAAATGTATTAAAACAATATAATCCAATAAAAATCTTTTTTTTTTCGCTTTAGTCACTTCTATATTTTTCGCGGCAGTTAGCAGCTCATAAAACTATTTTAATAACTGAGTAGGTTAGCTGTAAAATAAATCAATCAAAAGTACCTACTTTTTTTTGTAATTATTTTGTTTACTACAGTTATTTATTTACGTTTTTGGTGCAAACGTCTGATTCTGATGGTCCTTTAGAAGGCGATGTTGCCAAACATCGCAAGGGCTTTTTCAAGTTTTATTATTTTTAATATTATTTGGCAAATAGAGAGAGATAGATGGTTCTCTCTCTAGCTCATGGAGTTGATCTACTATAAGCTGTTCATACAACGCTACGACCAATGAAAATGTCATCATAAATATCACAAATTCTTAAAAATATCAAACGCGAACACTCTTAAGTTAACAACCTTCATAACTTGAAGTTTCAATGACGATCTTTCTGAAATATCAAAACAAATAAGGTAAGGGACTTTTCATATATCTTTTTAAAAATAAGGTCTTTTTTCTTAAAAATGCGTAATATGTCAATTTAACGGGACTTATTTTTGGTTAGGTACTAAAATTATATTGGATTTACGTTTAATAAATATTTAATATTTATTTATTGTGTAATTCACAAATAATTCACATTTTTGTGTCAATTAGTGCTCTTATAAAATAAAGTTTCATCACTTGTCACGCCATCTTGTGGTTTACGTCTAAGCTTTATTATTATTCCAGGACCGTAAATGAGCCATTAAAATCGTGTTGAGATGGTCGTAAAATTAGTATTATAAAAATACATTAGCGTCATGATGATTATGGTATGTAGAAAAAATAGAGAGTGAGCCATATAAAGAAAGCAAATTTAGTGAATTAAAAACTCGTTTACCTTTCTATTAGGACACGGCATAGAGGATAAATGAATACCTCCAGAATTTTCGGTAAAGTAAGTTTACCTTTCTGTTAGGACACGGTATAGAGGATAAATGAATACCTCCAGAATTTTCGGTAAAGTAACCGTTATAATAAACGAATCAATATCATGGATGAGCTGTTCACTTATTTGAACGCCCTTATGTAAAAATGTAAAATAATGAACTGATTTTTGGTAAAGGAGTTTAGTTTATCATAAAAGCTACTTCACCAATTTAATTAAAACATTGTGTACAGCATACTTACCTTTTATGGAGACATTTCACCGCGGACCGCTGCTGGGAAGACGTTCTGCCGCGAGTCGTTCGCAAACTATAAAAAATTATAAATTCAAAAAAACGGCATTTAAAACTAACTAACCCAATAAACCCCAAAACAAACAACATTAACCTCACTTAACCTCCCTTATCGCTGCGAAACGGCTAGTTTCTGGATTAATCGCTTTCGGTTAATCTCTAACATATAAATCGGTCAATTGGTTTTGGAGATATAAGTATAAGTTTCTTTTATGTTTTCGCAAAAAAAGAGATGGATATATCAGACCTTCTTGAATATTTTCTTTTTTTATGACCACTTATGTGTCTTATACAAAAAAGGTGATTTAGTTTTAAACTTTCTAAAAATGTTTAGGTATTACATAATTCCCAAATTCTCGTTTCGGATAACGTACACTTAGTACCCCTACTAAAAATTGTGTCGTAATCCAAATGATGTGAATTTATTTTTCAAAATTCTAAATATGATTTATTTCGTAGTAAAAATCCACTCAAAAACCGAAACTTTAAAAAATCATATCTCGAAAACCTTAAGACCTAAAAGATTTACGGTAATTTAAACATTGTTGGGAATTTCAATATCTACAACATATAAAAATGTCAAGCACTTTCACTGATGCGAAATTTGCCATGTATCTTCTGCATTTTCCTTTTGTTGATAGTAAGGTAAGAGATTTGTTTTAATTAAAGTCACTTTCGTGTATTCATCAACAGTTAGTAGAAATAGTTGAAACAAATTTTCCATTTTAGAAATGTAAGATAATGGAGTCTCAGAAATACCCTGGGTGCGAGCTCTCACTTCATCCCATAATTTTATCTGATGGTCCTCATGCAAAAAATCTTGCTTCAATTGCAAAACAACTTGATCCAAATTAAAAAATCTATGCCAGTTGGCCTTAAACCATACCAAAGCATCTTCTTCAAAATCTTTAGGTATTTGATTTATTCTACAAAATTTATCAAGCTTCTCTAAAAAGTTGAATAAACTATGATGTTTACCTCGATATTTAGATTTAAAATGATAAATTGAGGACAACTTTGGATGAAATTGTTGACCTAAATTCAGTCCATTGAAATTTCCAAAGTTATTTAAGTTTGAATTTAAATTTTGATTCAATAAAAGTTGCTGTGGTAAGCTTTGGTTTAACAAGCTTTGATAAAATAAGGTTTGATTATTTAAGTTAAAATTACTACCTGCATTAGGACCCAAACAATTTTGACCTGAAAAATTTTTACCGGGAAGGTTTTGACCAATGTTATTATTTAAACTAGACTGAGCCAAGTTTTTTTGATTGCAACTCATGTTTGAAATATTCTGACCTAAAAGTGCATTTAAATGTTGACCAAAAATATTTTATCCTGAAATATTATTTAAAATCGGTTGACGCAAGTTCTGATTAATTAAGCATGCATTAGGGGCATTCTGGCTAAAAAATGGATTTAGTTTTGTCCTGAAAGATTTTGTCCTGAAAAATTATTTACCATGGGTTGAACCAAGGCTTGATTAATTAAGCACGTGTTAGGGACATTTTGATTTAAAACTGGATTTACATTTTGTCCTGAATTATTGTTTAACATAGGTTGACTATTTAATTTCGTGTTAGGGGCATTTTGATTTAAAACTTGATTAAAATTAGAAGAATAATTAAAGTTAAAGTCAAATTAAGTTAAGTTGACTATTTAAATTGGTGTTAGGGGTACTTTGATTCAAAAGTTGATTCAAGTTTTGGCCTAAATTGTTTTGTACACAATTACTGACTGAAGGATTAAGTAATCTTCCATTATTTTGCATGTGATTTTGTCCTACATTTTGACCCGATAAGTTTTGACAAGAATTAGTTTGTGAACAGTTATTATTATTGACTAACGTATTAGGTGAACTTGCGTTATTTTGAACATGATTTTTTGACAATTTGATTTTTGACTTATGTTTTGGCCAGAATTATTTTGTAAAAATTATTATTTTTTGTAAAAAGTTATTGTTATTTAAGGAATTTAAGGATTAATTAAACTGACATTGTTTTGGATCTGGTTTTGACAATTTAAAGTTTGACCAGAATCATTTTGCAAAAAAATACTGTTATTGGCTGGATTCTGATTTAAGTTTTGACCTATATCCTGACCTGAATCATGCAATTTTGAGTGTTGGGAAATAAAATTTCTGCTAACTGCTTGTTCTACAACGCTTTGGCTGGAAAGATTTTGATCCAAACTTAAACGCAATTCATTTAAACTCTGGGTTACTACAATATTTTGTTGGGCCACACTATTACGGCAGTCATAATTCGGCACACTATCGCCATTACTCTGCAAAACATTATTTTCACATAAATCAACATCATGTGTCATCAAATCAACATTACTAGATCTCATACGAGGCATAAATTCAAGATTATCCAAGGATTGATCGCTTAAAGTAAAACTACGATTGGCATTTTGACTTGTATCTGATACTACTTCGCTCTGGGATTGAACTGAAGTTTTTGGGTTCTCTCCGTGAAGAAGTTTCAGGAAAATCATTAATTTCTACAACTGAATTATCTAAATTACCAAAAGAAGGCTTTTTGTTCAAGGGAATCAATAAGAAGCAAATTTTGAGCTAGCAATCTTGATTTATATCAAAATGCAATTTGTCAAGTGTAAAAGTCGTGCTTTATACTTTTTAAAATCAGGATGCCGTTTGTCTGACATAAAACTGCGGATGAGACTATGAGAGTAAAACAAGCGATCTTACTCATTATTCTTTCAACTTCTGATTTAAAGTCCATCTCCACATCAGGATATTCCACAATTTTTATCTCATTCTCCACGTTTAGTTTGCGTCTGAGGATGGCTTTCTTGGTATCGAGATTGCCAAGATCCTGAGTGCTAAATCCTCTGACTTTGAGTTCCCAGTTCACCTCATCTACCAGCAAATGATTCACATTAAACGCCATTTCCTATAATTTAAAATAAAAGGATCAGAACAGTAAAGACTTCCTTCTTTATTATTTTTATTTTGAATTTGATGTAAGTACCCAAGCTAAAACCAGGAAATTAAATATCCAAAACGAATAAAAACAGCTAGAATTAAGCTAAAAATTTGAAACCAAACTCGAGCTCTACACGTTGTGCGCCAAAATTTGAAATGTTAGAACCAGGTTAAGCGCAAACATTTGTGATGTTTATTTATTTCTACTATTATTTTATTTTGTGGTTATTTCACTTCAAATTCCTCGTAACCTGGTCGCTCAGTATTGCCAATTTTAGAGCATTAGGGCGTGAGTTCAGATTTGGTAAAATTCAAAATAAAGAAGGCGCCATCTTGCCAGAGAAGCAAGCAAAGAAAGTCTCAAGTCTATTTTATGTATCTTTAAATAATGAACTAATTGGCTCTGTTTTATTTTGGCCTTCTATAAAATAAAGCAAGGTAGTTAAATAATTAATATTAATTTATTTTAAAAGTCTTTTAATCTTTGATATAATTCGCAAGACCTCTAAAAATTTACACAGGGTTTTAAAATGAGTAACAAAGGTTATAAAATACCTATTATTTAAATGGGCAAAAATTACAAATATTCACACAAGGAACTAACATGGAATAAAGTATGACTTAAGCCAAAAGTAAAAATTATAAATATTCACACAAGGAAACTAACAGGGAATTAAGTTTGACTTATACCGAAAGTAAGGGAAAGCTCGGCAAGTAAGACTTTACATAAATCATTACACAAGTAACATTTAGGTATAGTAATGCTTACTGTATTCTCGCCTCAAGGAATTTCTAATAAAGAATTAAATTCTAAGCTTATTCGCATAGCGCCATAATAAAAAAACTAAGTCGCAAAGCAAGCAAAATATAATACAACGCCACCAGGCAAATACTTAACTTTTAAAATAAGGCCACACGGCACAACCTACCAATAAATATTACTAATACTAGTACCTACACCAAAATATGTAACATGACATATTGTCCTTAGATCTGAAATCGGAAAAAGCCTACGGTATAAATGAGTATAAAAAATGATCCTTAGATCTTATGTTCGGCAAAAGCCTACTTTTATCGGGTTATTTGTGTTTTAAAAGCCACAAGAAAACCACTTCCCCCTTAAAATAACCTTGATAGTATATAACTCCCCATTAACCATAAAAAAATACATAAAAGTGTGGCAAAAAAATAAAAAAAAAGTGAAAACTGCATAAAGCGAAGGGTGAAAGCCTCGAAAAAAACTAGTTAGCTTTGATTCTACAGCGACCAGCACGTCTACTCCACAGGCAAGGTTTTGTACAGCTTCCAAACGTCAGGGATCAGCAGCACACGCCAAGCAAAGGTCTCCCCACATAAAGGTAGGCAGTCTGACAAAAGATCTCAAAGAATTGGCCTCACTGGAACAAAGCTAGGTAGGTATGGGGCAGTACGTCATGAAAATGATGGTGTCTTTCCGCTTCACCAATAAAGTGTTTTCAAGAAAAATCCCTCTCCGCAATAAAAGCCTGAATAGGAGAAAAACCCATTGTAAAAAAATGCAAAAAACGTGTTTAACAAAATGGTGGAACCATACCTGGTGTTCGGCTTTTTTTTCAAGCAGTTGTCCACGCCATCGTTAACCACTATAATTAAATAGCAGCAAACTCAACAAACTAAAGATGACAAAGCTAACTTTGTTTCACTATTTCCGCATAATGCGCAGTTCCAACGAACTTTTTTAGATTGTTAACATGGCGGTGGAGGTCCGTAGGAATGTACGTCTACAAATGGAAAGGACGTCTTGCCATGCAGCAATCATTTTTATGGAAAGAAGATGTTCGACGTCACTTCCGCATGGGGAAGGGGTCGCAGGCACGAATTTACATCGCCGGCACTCGCCGATGGTTGAGCCTCGCGGGTTTTTTGAAAATGGAACCTTTTAACGCTAGATTTCCATCACTTACGCAAAGTTTTCTTTTAAATTGAAAGAAGAATTGCATGATTTTTCATGCGAAATAATATGACAATAACAAGAAAGTGAGGTTAAAACGATGAATCAAAACCAAAGCAAAACGAGATGAAATTAGGTGGTTCTGCATTCCAGCGATATAGGCAGAGATCTTCGTCGCAAAAGAGAGAGAAACGAGATCGCAGTCAGGCAGTTTCGGTTAGATCTAATTTGAGCGAGATATTAGGCAGTTATTGTAATTTCGTTCCCAAGGTCTTACGTTAAACTTGTAGCGATCAAAATGAACATTAGAGTCCGTTTTCGACATTTAACATTTCAGTGTGACAGGGGCACTGTCAAGTTCATTTTTTCTTATGCTTTTTTTTCTCCTGCCGTTTGGTTAATAAAGGATGACAGATATTTTACAACCTCATTTTGACAAGTACCTGACGTTTTGAGTTAATTGACCATCATCAGCCCAAATTCAGAAATTAAAAAACAAAAAAAAACGTTTTTTAAAAATATTAGGTAAAGGTATTTTGTATTAACAAAATGTCAAAGAAGCTCATTTATAAAACGTTAAAAAAGTACTGCAATCGGGTTTCCAAAATATCTTGAGTAAGTTAAAAGTCAAACTTAAATTTGGGCTGATGATGGTTAATAAACCTAAAACGTCAGGTGACTTGTCAAAATAAGGTTGCAAAATATTATCTGTCATCCTTTATGAATCAAACGGCATGAGAAAAAAAGGATGTGCCCATAAGATAAAAATGAACTTGACAGTGCTCCTGTCTCACTGAAATGTCAAGTCTCAAGAACAAACCACTCACTAGGTAGATCTTAAAAAAGTGCCTGTAGAAAGTTTTAAGCGTTTTTTGACAGCTTTAAGAATAAGGGCACAGAAAAATAAAAACTAAAAATAAAGATTTAAACTATCCGGAATTTGAAAACTTTTTTTTTAGTTTTGAGCAAAGCATGAAATTGCGAAACTTTGCCCTAATTTAAACCTTTTCGTATCTCCTACCGTTTAGGAGATCCCCATGGTGAGCATCGAATTTGAAACACCCTGTATATCACATAAACAATGCAAAAAAAACTCTTGAAAAATTCAATTCTCTGTGCCATATATATCAAATTATAGAACGAAATGTTAAGTAAAAAGTAGCTTAAGTTAAGATCCAGGTCACACACTATTGTTTTATCAAAATTTATACAAATCGGTTTAGCCGTTTTTGCATGATTAATGGACAAAAATCTTAGTTTAACGGCACACAATTTTTGTCAACATTTATATGATGTATTGGAAAGGTCCGTCTACTCGAAAGAAATTCTGGATACACCCTGGAAAAGTCTGAATAAACCCTAGAAGCGCCTACATACATCTTGGAAGAAATTTGTATACTCCCAGGGAAACTCTAGATACACCCTGGAAAAGTCTGAAAACACCCAGGAAAAGTCCGGATACACTCTGGAAAAATATGGAAAGACTCTAGAAAAGTCTGGATGGAAAAATCTGGAAAGTCTCTAGAAAAGTATGGATACACTCTCGAAAAGTCTGACTAAACTCTGGAAAAGTCTGGAAAGACCCTGGAAAAGTCTGAATAAACTCTGGAAAAGTCTGGAAAGACCTTGGAAAAGTCTGGAAAGACCCTGGAAAAGTCTGAATAAACTCTGGAAAAGTCTGGAATTACCCTAGAAAAGTCTGGATACACCCTGAAAAGTCGGGATACATCCAGGAAAAGTCTAGATACATCCAGGAAAAGTCTGGATACACCCAAGAAAAGTCTGGATACACCCTGGAAAAGTCTGGAAAGACCATGGAAAGGTCTGGATACACCCAGAAAAAGTCTCGATGCATTCTGGAAAAGTCTGGATACGCCCAGAAATCTGGATGCATTCTAGAAAAGTCTGGATACACCCTGGAAAAGTCTTAATACAAGCTGGAAAGTCTGAATACACCCAGAAAAAGTCTGGATACATCCTGGAAAATTCTGAATACACTCTGGAAAAATCTGGCTACAGTCTGGAAAAGTCTGGAAAGACCCTGGAAAAGTCTGGAAAGACCCTGGAAAAGTCTGGCTACACTCTGGAAAAACCTGGATACACTCTGAAAATGTTCGAGTACACTATGGAAAAGTCTGAATAAAGCCTTGAACAGTGCGGATACACCCAAGAAAAGTCTGGATATATCCTGGAAAAGTCTGACCGATCCAATCTAACCACTGTGTATGTGAGTTGTGGTTTTTTATATATGTTCTTGAGCGAGGGAAGTTTTAGAGCAAACCTTTACTCGATTTATTTTTTTTATAAAATTACTTTTTTCTCTTTCTTTTGAGAACTTTATTTTAGGTTAGATTAACTGTCTTAGGCTAAATTTATCTTTCGTTTCTCTCAGGTATAAAACTTTATATTTTATAAACTAAAATTGTTTTTATTTTATTAAATTTATAATAAAGGCGTTTACTTACTTTACTTACTTATACCTCCGATCTCCGCGATCTCGATAGCGGCTAATATAAAAGCAAATCTTGAAAATATTGAAATCTTCTTTTCCCTTCAAGAAAAAAATATTTGCTTAAAATCTAATTGCAGAAAACAAAAGTGGTTTACAAATGAGCTATTTTATATACGGAAAAACCTTTGCTTAATGAAAGATATTATAGATATAGATTATTATATTTTATATTATTATTTTTCTACTACCATGACATCCCTAACGAGCACTAAAAAAAACAATATAAACACTTATAAATATTTTTACAGAAAAGAAATAATAAAAGCAAAAAAAAATAACAGAAAAATCCTCCAAAACCATATTGGAATTTAATCAATAATAACAGACTCCTAAAATAGGAAGAGCGCAACCTTGACATAAATGTCGACTCGTTAAATACTTTCTTTGTTATGCAGATAACATCCACCAAAAGTTACCAAAAATAAGTTAAAATCAACCCACGACACAAAATTCAAAAACATTTCCGCTCTTCAAGTTTTCAGAAGTTTCATTTAATCAAATAAGAGACATTATTAACAAACTCAAAAAAAAGAACAGTCAAGACCATTTAGAAATATAAATGAAATTGTTAAAACATATTAAAACTATCCTAATTTATCCCTTAACACATCTAATAAATATTATAATTGACTGAACCTGAAATCCCCAAAATTTCAAAAGTTTGAAGAAATAACAGAAACAACTTTCGTCCAATCTCAATGGTGCCTTGTTTCTCAAAAATTATTGAATCTGCCCTAAAAAAAACAAATTACATTACATTTCGAAAATAATAACCTATTTTTCAGTCAACAATATGGACTCCGATCTAAAAAATCGACAAACACAGCAATTACTAAATTTGTTCAAGCCATAGTACAAAGCCAAGAAAACGGAAATTTTATTAATGCAACCTTCTGTGTTATAACCGAAGGGTTTGACTGCGTTAACCGGATAGCACCTTAATAAAAAAAAAACTAAAATACTATAATTTTGATGTCCTTAGTTCCGGTCTAGTACGTCCTTTTCTAGATAAAAGGATTCAGTACGTTAGCTATGACAACCAAAACTCAAAAACCTTGAACATAAAAAATGGCGTTGTACAGGGTTCTGTCTTAGGGCCAACATTATTTTTATTATACATTAATGATTTAACTGAGGCTCTAATTAATACATGGTTAGCATTATTCGCAGACGACACAACAATATAATAAATAAATAAAATAAATAAATAAATAAATCAAAATTACCAATTATTAATTTAGGTCCAAAATTACCCTAGATTCTGGTAATTACCAGGCTCCTGGCGACGCTGTTAAGTACCTACATATTTTTTAAATAGTTTTCGTATAAAATTAAAATTAATTGAGGCCCCCCTAACATTTTTCTGGGTGCGCCACTGTATATTACCAATATAAGATCGCTCACTGAGGACCCTAATAATTACCCCTATTCTTTTTGTTTAACCTCAAGAGTTGAGACCCTCAGCAAGGGACCTTGAGTGATAATAGGTGTTAAAATGTTGCTGGGACTTTAATAAACATCTGTGCCAAATTTTATCGCTCCACCAAAATTCCTTAAAAATTTTTTTTTTATCTCAAAAATTACCCAAGGGTCCACTTAGTATGCGTGCGAAGCTTCATTCATAAATCATTTTTTGCAGTGTTGGCTTAACTTAGCCCCTTTATCCTCCGTACTATAAGCTACTCTACTATTTAAGCGTTTTGATGCAATTTGGACGTAACTTTTAAATACAAGAGAGATATTTAAGTCGTGGAGTTCGAACGCGTATTTTTACATAGCTTGCGTCTAAACATTGAGCTGAAAAAAGGCGAAAGAGAAACTCCCCGCAAATCTACTAAATCCAACGAAAATGGCGAAAATTAATCGCTTGTTAAATTACTGCAAATTAAATCTCTCCAATAAATTTGCTTTAAAATAAGCAAAATATTCTTTTTAAATTTGTATTTTAGCAAATGGTAATGGGCGGTATTCCCCAGCTGATACCGGTCGAAAGATACATAATGCAACTAATCGACGAAGTACCCTTCCCGTCCCCGCACACACTCTTACAACTATCACTTGATAATCCTGATATAAAGGTGATTTTTATGCAACCCGAAGATCTACCTTTGCCAAGAAGTGCTGCTAGCTTTAAGCAGTTGTTATTGAATTTGGGAGCTGATAATTGTTTGCAGGTCAGTGGGCGTTCTATGGTGTATTCAAAAATTTTGTGAAATATGGAAATCTGCTCTAGAAAGAGAAATTTAAAGGGGCTCTCCACTTATTTTACAAGTTGGGCCAACCCTTCTCAGCTAAAAAGCCATTTAACTCTTTTTCGATATAGTATCCTGTAGCATACTATAGCGGTCATATTGACACCAAACTGACAGCAAATCCATGATTTACCTTTCAATTTGGTTATTAAGAGGTACGAACTGACTTTTTAATTGAAAACGTTGTTGGTTGGGCTTATTTTGTAGAAGAAAAACGCTGATAACTTAGATAAAATTTGTTTCTCGATATCATCATTTATAAAAGAGATAGGCTATATGCATGAATCTTTGTACCTGTAACGTTATAATTCTGTATGGCTAAATTTTAAATCTCCAGCATAAGGTCTCTTAATAGGAAAGTAGGAATCAATTACCTTTAAAAGTTTTATAAAAAGTGAGCTTAAGCCGTTTTGGACTCTTGTCATTGTCAACATAGGTTAAACGATTATCACTTAGAGGTTGTATTTATACTAAATAGAGAAAATAGTTAACACATTTTAGTTTTAATAAAACCTTTTTAAACTTCAAATTTAAGTTCATACTTTAGAAATAGAAACAAAATTTACTCTTAACTCACTTGTTTTTAACTTTTTTTTATAGATTTTTAAAACATATAGCCCGCTCTCCTTTATTTTTCGTACTTCCTATTCTATTGTGTCTTCCCAACAACTATTTATCCAACTTATGGGGAGTTTGTGTCTGTTTTTGTATCCTGATTTCTCCAAATTATATCAGTGGCTGTTTGAGCCTACTATATTTTTCTTTGGGTCCTTGCATTGATGTTGTATCTTAAAACATTTAGTGAGTATATCTTAACACAATTAAATTCTTTCCTATTTGCTTATTATACACTCAAGTTCACCAATCTTTTTAATTTTAAGATTTTCTTCGGCTCCGGAGCGAATGAGCGAGTATTAAAAGATCAATATAAATTTTGATTTTTTTGTTGAACATATACACTTTTTGGAGATTCATTTGTTCTAAAGCCTGCTCTGTACTTCAATATAAATCTTTCGGCCTGACTGACTTGATAAAGGAGGATGGTGACAATTAATGCTTTTTGAAAAGGCGTTGTGCCATGCAACAGAATTGCTGCTTCTTGGAATATCAGAATTGAGGCGCTCATATATATGTTCCACAATGTAATATGAAACCTTAGTGCAGTGTTTACAAAATATATCTGTATTGGATGCAACTCTTCCGGAATTCCATCTTCTTCGAATATTTCATAAACAAACTGTACATACCTCACGGGAACAAAGCTAAGAGCCGACAACGTATTTTTTCGTTGGTCCTATAGAATATTACTAATCCCAGAAGTTTTTGAATATGTCTCCACATCCTCTGGGATAAATGAAAGAATCATCCTGTAAATTTAGCCTCCAGAAAAATTCCTTGAAAAGCAAGCAAAGTTTTTTAAAAATCTGCTGATATGTTACCATGTTTTTATTTCCGACAACTATTTACATAAGCGGAATAGCTTTTTGCTCAATTAATGCATGGATTGTATAAACTTGTTCTATCATAGCACATCTGATTGATGTAGACGGTATTTATACCCTTGAAATATAAGAATTTTTGATCCTCTTTGCGAATCTAAAAACTGCATTTTGAGTTGATTTTGACTGATGCTTAATTTGATCGTCGATTAAATGACAGTAACATTGAAATAACACCTGTTGGATAAAATAAGGTCGCTGATGATGGGGCGCTCCTCATAAACAAATGTGGGGCTACAAAAACCAACCTAACCAAACCGAACCAATCAAAGCCATCGAACCAAACCAAACCGAACCAATCAAAGCCATCGAACCAAACCAACCAAATCGAAGCAAACCCAACTAAACCGAACCAACCGAACGAATCCAACCTAACCAAACCAACCTAATCACACCAACCAAACCAACCTAGCCAAACCCTACCAACCAACTAATTAGGTTGGTTTGGTTCTATCTGGTTCGGTTTAGTGGGTTTGGTTGGCTTTGGGTTTACTTCGGTTGGTTTGGTTTGGTTCGGTTCGGTTTTGTTTTTTTGATTGATTTGTTGAGTTTGATTTGGTTAGGTTGGTTGGGTTCAGTTTGAGTTTGGTTTGGTTTGGTTCGGTCTGCTTCGGTTTGGTTTAGTTCGGTCTGGTTCGGTTTAATTGGTTCGGTTATGTTTGGTTTGGTGTGTTTGGTTGGTTCGGTTTGGTGAGTTTGGTTGGGTTTGGTTGAGTTTGGGTTTGGTTTTGTTAGTTTGGTTTGGTTTGATTGGTTCGGTTTATTACATGGTTCTAATGTTACTAGCTCTTTTAATATCGCTATTTTGTTACGGCGCTCTAATGTTACTCGCTCTTTTATTATTCGCTTTTTTCGTAAGCCGCTTATTCGTTCCGGAGCCGTTTTCTTTTATGGAGAAAAAAGCCAAAACCGTTGGAAGTATAAAAATACCAAAAATTGACAAGCATTTGACCTGTGCGCAATAACAGACATAAATTTTGTGATTATAGAAAGCGGCCATTAAAAAAATTGAATCAAACTGTGACGTCACAGTTACAAAGCTTAATGCATATAGCTTGCTATCTTCGTTATAAATGTAAATCTCGATAAACAGATTTTATGTAAGTAATCAGCGCCTTTTTTCTACAAAATAAGCACAACTTGTAAAATAAGACGGCACCCTTGAATTGATCCCTAACCCTAATTAATCAAGATTCATTTTAGGAGTAGCAGGGGTAAAAACGGAAACCAAAGGATTACCTTAAAGTCGGACTGTAAACTTTGTAGTGGTTTTGGCACAACAACTTTCAAAGTTTGTTTTTTGAAAAATATATGTAACAACGTTTTTTTTAGGTTCTGTTGCTAGCTCTAACTGAACAAAAGATTCTGATCCACTCATTGAGACCAGATGTTTTGACGGCAGTAGCGGAAGCTGTGAGCTCACTTTTGTTTCCGTTCAAATGGCAATGCCCTTATATACCTCTGTGTCCTTTGGGTAAGATATGCTCTTTCTTTATGACAAACATTCTCAAATGCAATTAATAAAAAATGTTAAACCAGTTAATTTAAAATTGACTAATAAATAGAACTGGATAATTTAAAAATATAATTACCAATAATTAAAAAAAACAGACAGGTTTGACAGAAAAATTGCATACGAGTTTGTTCGGATCCATAGGTTTAAATTCTAAGACATCGTGTTTTTTTTTAGGTCTAGTAGAAGTACTGCATGCTCCATTACCCTTTTTGATAGGAGTAGACTCAAGGTTTTTTGATTTATACGACCCACCACCCGACGTCAGTTGTATCGACTTGGATACAAATATTATCACTGTGAGTATCGTAAAAATTAAATCCGAATACATATTTTAGTATTTTATTTTAATGGTATAAAGTTCTTGCTGATTCTAAAATTAACCTAATTTTTTTATGGACGAAACAAGTCCACTGCGGATCTTTTTCTCACTTGGTGTTATTTTTATCATCGTATCGCGGTATTTCTCTTGGTGCGACTTATTCGCCGGCGAGATCAATAACTTTCTGATTCTGTCAAGGTGCGCTGATTTTGGTCCAACCTTGCGTTCAAACAATAGTGTAGTTGTTTCGTCCATAATGAATGGTTGCTTGCCAAAGACACTAATCATCACGAATAGTCTGATTTTGCTAAAAGTGGGTATTTATCGAAATTACGAGAACTGTAGCAGTACAGGCCATAAAGGTTTTAAAATGAAAAAATTTGTAACAGTGATTTTTTTTGCCAAAATGACTCAACCCGAAGCCACTGTGTTTTACTCTAAAATACTAGTAATACCAGGGTGTCCATAACCTGGAAAGTCAGGGAATTTTAAAATGGTCAGGGAAAGTCAGGGAAAGTTTCGATGGGTCAGAAAATTTTCTGAAATGAGAGTAATTTGAGGGGATTTTTCACAGTGCTCTAGTGAACAAACTGTTGTAGCACTGTCTTTTTTATTTCAGGAAAAAAGCAAACATGAAAATATATCTTATTTTTATGTTTGCTTCCTACTTATTCAGAAGCAAAAGCTTGGCCATTTGTGCCGCAAATATTTGTAATTTTTAGTTTACTATTTTATCAAAAACTTAACAAGCTTTTTCAACTACAGCACTCATTATTTTGTGAACAATGGTTAGAGAATTCAGTGAATGGCTAGAACGCAGCAAGGACACGAGAAGTGCACACTGTTAAGTTTGCTAAAAATATCTAAGTTGGTGAATGGTCAGCTTAAGAGGTGATGGAGGCTGATTTTCTTTCCTCTTTTTTAATAAATACGCACCTAGTATTCAGGGAATTTTTTAATCTGGTCAGGGGAATTCAGGGAAAAGCCAGAGAATTTTTTCTCAAAAAATCTGTGGACACCCTGAATACGTTTTTCATACATTTTAAAACAATACTTTAACCAATTTTAATAGTTTTTGGTACATACTTTGTATGATTCTTGAAGAACCTATATTTGAGCAAGTAGTGCAGGTAGTTCTTAGGATTCGGGGTCAGGTGTCGATAATCACGAACGTCCATTTATTTGCGTTTTTAAGGCCATGGTTTTAAGGAAACCCAATCCCACAAATAAGCACAAACTGCCTTAAAAATTGATGAGTATGAGCACGCCAAAGAAATCGGTACATAAAGTTGGCATTACATAACTTTAATTAAGTCGGCATTATTTTTCACAGTTCCGCATGAAGGTTAAACAACTACTGCATATTGTTATGATGATGATAATTGAAGTTCGACCTCTTCTTGGCTGCCGGGGGTATCCGAAACCTACGTTCGGGTTATGCGGTGAGAGCTTTTTTTGGGCGCGGTGCTGTCAAAATAATTTCGACTTGTATAATGTTTCTGCCGACCTTTAATAAAGAACGGCAACAACGCACGATATCAGCATGTTTAGATGACAGCAATGCCAGAAATAGTGGCAAGAACATCGTTTTATTTTATTTACAACCACTCAACAGGACTTAATCCAATTACAGAGTAGGAAAAAAAACAATAAGTTTACTTAAAAAAAGAACTTAAAATTAAAAAAAAAACAAAGAGCAGAGATAACATACTTAAGAAAGGCGCAACTTTTTAATGATTGTCAGACTACTATTAAATAGGTCACATTGATTGCCAGCTTGATTGTATGTATTACAGGCTCTCATCAAAGGAGAGTTTTTGAATAAATTTGTTCTTTGACTTGGGAGATGAAAGGGTACCGTAGTTCTAGCTGAGGTTCTGGGTACCAAAAATTTATTTGTTGTAATAATTCAGGACAATCTATTCTGTTATTAATTAGTTTATAAATAAATTGAAGCTCCGCCGACTTTCGTCTCTCTTCAAGAGAAGACACTTTAAATCTTTGGCATAAAACGTAATTAGGTATTGCAATTTCCGGTTACACACCATCTAGTTTAAAAGCCACGTATTTTAAAAACTTGCGTTAAATTCTTTCAATTGATTGTATATGTATATTATAACATGGAGGCCATATTATAGATGCATACTCTAGTTTTGACCTAACATACGCAAAATATAGTAATTTTAAGCTGTCAATACTCTCAAAATACTGTGAATTTCTTATTATGAATCCAAGCATTTGATAACTTTTTTTTAACGATTTCGCGTTTGTGAGGAACAAATGAAAGTGCAGCGTCGAACGTTACTCCTAGATCTTTAAATTCGGTACTTCTAGACAGAACGGCTCCGCTGATGTTATAGTCAAATTGAATTACCTGTTGTTTTAAGGAAAAAGACATCGCATTACACTTTGTCGGATTTAAACGTAATGAGTTTGTGGCACACCAAGTATTGACTTTATTGAGAGCTTCCTGAAGTCTTTCCCAATCGAAAGCACTATTAATTCTACAAATAAGCTTTAAATCGTCAGCGTACAGTAGGCAAATGACCAAGACATCATTAACGATGCTGTTTATGAAGGCAATGAAGAAAAGGGGACCCAATATTGAGCCCTGAGGCACACCTGAGGTGGCCACAATTTGCGACGAGGTTCCAGGCAAGGTTCTTTGTGTCAAGTAAGATTTAAAAAAAGCAGAATGGTCATCCGAAACTCCAACAGTGGGATTTACTAAGATCTAAAATAGTACCCCACACAGTGCTAAATATTTACACCTGTGGGGGGGGTACTAAATTTTAAAACCAATTTTCAAAAAACACTTACCCATACAGAAAGTACACAAAGTTATTGATTATATTTTCTTGTTATAGCAAAATAACACTGAAAAACTGCTTTTTTTCTCAAAATTCTATTCTAAGAAAAAATGCCCTAAAACTAATTTTTTAAATGGTGAATACGCTAAAAATTTGGCACATAATAGCTTCATTATCTGTGTAAGTTTAGAAAGTTGTTGATTTTTTAGACCACCTCTGGGGGGTGGTTTAAATTTATAGCCCCCAGAAAGGATTGTTCTGTAGCAATTGGTAATAAGTTCGTTTATAATTTCCCTAAGTAACCGTTTTTACAAGGATCAATTTACGTTAAGTTGTTCATTGACCTATAAAACACCTCCAATTTTGTCCAGAAAAACGCCATATTTTGATTCCGTTTTCAGCACAAAAAATATATCTATGAGGGCACTACTAGGCAAAACAAACATAAGTGAAGGTCACTGATTATGCCCGAAAAATATACCAAACAAAAAAACCCAAAACAACTATAATAATTTATTTACAAACTGAAATTAAAACATTGAGGTTATCTAAAAGCGCACTCAAGAAAACTTTCCTTACTCAAAGCCCACCCGTTTCAAAGCTGTAGAGCTTTCATCAGTAGAGGTTGGTGCAAGCCAAGGTACAAGCAGAGTTAAGAAATCCGAACTCGTTGTTTGTGATTTCAATGCAGCTAATATTTAGAAACTGATATTTCGACAGTGACAGAAATGTAGACAAAACTTTTATTTAAGTTTTTTGATACATTTCATAAATAAAAACACCTCTTAAATAAAGGTAAAATTAATCTACTCCTTACTTTAGTATTACCCATCTAAATCCTAGTAGACATATAACCCCAATTTTAATTTGTTGTACAGCGTGTTTACTGATTATTCAATAAACAAATTTATTCATATTCTTCTTATAAATCAAACTAGGTCTAAAATTCCAGGAGGGTTGGTTTAAAATGCTTAAAACGAAAAATTTCACTTAAACTTAGAACCGTTCTAAAATAGACTAATCCCTTTTAGTAAATCCCACCGCAAAAGTTTAGTAGTACTTAAAATAATGCCGTGGTCTAATCTATCGAAGGCCTTAGAAAAGTCAGTGTACAATACATCGACTGGTGAATTAATATCTAAAGATTCTGAAATAAATTGAGTTGCAGTAACTAGATTTGATGGTGTTGATTTGTTTTTCTTAAAGCCGTGCTGTCTGGAATCGATTTGGTTGCTTAATGGAAAATAAAGACTGTTGTGGAGGACACGTTCAAATCATTTTGAAAAGTTGTTGATGATGGCAATTGGACGATAGTTTTCTATAAGATTCTTATCCTGTTTTTTATGAATTGGAAAAATTTTAGATATTTTCCAGGTGGCCGAAAAAGTGTTGTGCTTAAGAGATAAATTAAACAAAACCGCCAAAGGATAAGCAAATACATGGGCGCAGTCCTTTAATAGAAAGGCAGGAATTTTTTCTGGACCAACAATAACCTTGGGCTTTGGCTCTTTAGAGCCCGTAATACTTCCGACTGATCAACTTTTTTTAGAGAAATCTGGATTGGATTTAAGATCTTAGAAACGTCCGCTTGAGTGGTAGGTAATGTTCCCTGAGAGGTGGTGTACGAGCTCTTAAAGTACTCCACAAAATCATCTGATATCTGCTGTGGGTCAGGCAAAGACTTTCCGTGATGATCTGTCATGTTTTGGGGGACAGAATTGTAATTACCAGTGAATTGAATAACCCGCCAAAAGTTTCCAGGTTGATGCATTAAATTTGATTCTAAGTGAATACAGTACTCTCGATATGAGTTTAGTTTAGTTCACGTAATTTATTTAGATAAAAGTCGTTACTAGATTTTTTGTGTTGTTGCCAAAATTGATATTTTTGCTTAATTGAGCTTATTATTTGTTGTGAGAACCAGGGAGGATATTTTCTGCATTTTTTAGATGTTTTAGGAACGTATTCGTCAAGGCAAAAATACAACTTATGTGGAATAGCTCTACAACGGTGTTGACATCTCCTATAGCCTCAAGAATGCGCCAATCAATCTCTAAAAGTTTTGCGTACAGTACTCTTAAGTCGGCTCTTTTAAAATTATAAAAAACATCATGATTGAGAGGTCTTACCATTTTATCTCCGCTTATTGGATAATTGATTAATAATGCTGGGTGACATCTGTCCTCCCTAATCAAGAAGTCATAACATTTCTGCACGGTAATCAAGATCGAAGAAGTTATAACCAGGTCAAGAAACCTGTCGTCGGAGTTTTTAACTGTGTTTATTTGTTGCCAGTCCAGAAAACTAAAAAAATCCAGCAAATGACTTAATCTGTTCGAAGGAATAGCTCCCCCCAAGTAGTCTACATATTGACAATAATTAAAATCACCGAGAAAGATTACGTTGGCATTAAATAAGTAAGTAATTGAGGAAATAAATTCAAAAAGTTGTTCATATAAATATGAGACTACCTGGCGGAATATAAGTTAAGATAATGTGGAGAGATAACTTATTTGAAAAAAATATTTTTATTCATAAGATGTCAATTATATCAAGAATAGAAGCAGGTAACTCAATTTTAAGGTCGACTGCCTGAACGGTCTGTTTAACAGCCAATAAAACACCACCCCCCAGATTCTGCTGTACCTTATCATAATCCCTATCGCACCTAAAAATATGGTACTGGGACTGAAACAGTTCTGTATCTTGAATACCATCATATTGCCAAGTCTCAGTGAGCGCTATGACGTCAAAATCACAGGAGAGGGTATTATTGTAAAGTTGTTTTGTTTTGGTACGGAGTCCGCGTACGTTTTGGTAATACAGAGAAAATTTGTCATGAATGCGACACCGAGACTTAGCCGACCGGGACTGGACTGATTGATTTAGGTAGGACTCGTGCGAGAAGTGAATAGGATTGTAAATGAGCGATAGATGGACTAGCGTGTTTGGTTGCTATGTGGACCCAAAAATCTGACCTATACTTTTGATTTACTTGTTTAAAAGCGTAACAGACGTTATAATTCCAGCATGCATGATTAATATCGATACTGAGATCATATTTAGATTTGTCGGCAGAGTTTGTACAGTCCCTAACTTCATGTGCCTCGCCACAGAGAGGACATGATGGGTCCTAGCGACAGTATTTTTTTGAGTGTCCAAATTGGTTACATTGAAAACAGCGAGATACACAAGTTGCATCATAAATTGCACAGTAGTCAAGACCGATCACAATCCGCTTTTTATCAGTAAGATTTTTGTGGGTAACAATATCTACTTGTAGTATAACGTGAAAAATATTTTCAGTACGCTTGGTTGGCCAGATTTAAAGTATGTTAATTTCTGCGTTTTGGTTAAAGGTATAGAAGCAGTTTTCGACTCCCAGACCTCGTATTCCTCGGCTAGGTTCTGGTTGACTAGGTCTTTTACCCGCTGGCCATCATTATGATCACTGGATAATACAATGCCTCCGTTCGATATGTGTCTAACGCAGTCAATTTGGATTTTTTGGTCTGCAGGATCGATCTGATGGAGAATATCTGACTTGGTTTTCGTGTTGTTCTGACTGGCATCTTTCGGTTTAATAATGATATTAGAACGAGATTGTTTTTTCAGTATATCAGAGTAACTGGGTTTGTTTTTCAGAAAGAGTTTGAGAACTTATATCTTGTAGTTTTTGGTCGAGCTTGGTGTTAAATTCATCTAAGATTGTTTGCTTAATTGAGTTCAGTTTAGCTTCTATACGGCTCTCCAGGCCGGTTGTTAAGGTTTCAGCAAGTAGGCTACGACAGGCCGGGCATTGCCACGATAATCCTGGTACACTCTGTATGATGGTCACTGCTTCGTTAGAAATCCTCATACAATCAGCATAATACTTTCTCTCACACACGCCGCTGCAAAAGAGAGATGGCTTGCGTTATGACGTTTCGCAAACACCACAGTTGCGCTGGGACATGGCTAGTTTTTTCCAGACTGCGTGGATGGCGGAAAGTGCATCAAAAGGATTTTCTTAATTTCCAGATATGCGTGATAAGTAGATTAGATTTAATCAATCACGAGTGTCCCTGACCATTGAAAGGTGTTTTTGACAGAAGTTCTTACTTTTTCAGCGAGGATTGTGTACCAAGCTTAGAGCTCAAGTCTAATGATGATGAAGTATTCGGTGGTATATATGACATCTGCAAGTCAGTCAGTTGTCGAAATTGCGAAAAATGGTGTGCAACAGAATTTAGGTTTATTGCGCTTGTCTCCAAAAAAATAGATATGTATAAATTGCATAACTAAACTTAAGTTTGATGAAAATATAATTGAAAAGGTATTTCAGAACAATTGGAAACTTAGTCAACAGATAACTGAAATTGAAGCTGAAAACGAAGAGAAATGCCACGTTTTTTCGCGATAAAATAGATTCTTTGACTGTTGAAATAAAAGAAAAAGATCTGCAACTCGAAAGGTTTCGGAAAAACACTTTAGAGTTTCAGGACGAAGTTTTTACCCAGGAAAGTCTTCTAAATCAAAAGAATGATCGACCTACTAAAGATAGTCACTCTAAAAATACAATACGAAAAAATTTTAAAATACAGAGCATCAAGTTATCGTAAACTGACTATCGAGGTTACCCTAAAAAATGAAAAAAATTGACGTTCTAATGACAACCGTTAAAGGGTTAAAGCAAACAAAACAACGAGCTTAGTGAATTTTAAACTGAGAATACAAAACTCTTATACAGCGTGTTGCAACTCGAAACAGACCTACTGAAGATAGTCACTCTAAAAATACAATACAAAAAAATTTTAAATACAGAACATCAAGTTATCGTAAACTGACTATCGAGTTTAACCTAAAAAATGAAAAAAATTGAGTTTCTAATGACAACCGTTAAAGGGTTAAAACAAACAAAAAAGCGAGCTCAGTGAATTTGAAACTGAGAATACAAAACTCTTAAACAAGGTGTTGCAACTCGAAACAGACATAGCTAGATGTAAGGAGCAGTCAGAAATGCACAAAGAAAGCAATGCTAACTTACAAAAGGTGAATAGTGATTTATCAGTAAAAAATATTTCTAGGGAAGAGAAAAATTAAAAATTAGTAAATCAAGTTAAAAAATTAAAAAACAAAATAAAAAAAGGACACAAAAAAATAAAACCTTTGAAAAGAAAAAAACGAAACTTGGTTTGGTTTTGTACTCGGCACATTTATTAAAATTCTACCAGCTTGGCTGAGATCTTTCATCTTTCGTCATCCTGAGAGCTATTCTACAGAAAGAAATAAAAGGTTATGAAGGGAATTTTGGTCTTTCAAGATTCTCCTAGATTGGTTTGAGTGTGTGCACTGGTGTTAAACATAATTAAAATATACTACTTAAAAAACGTTGAACAAGTAAACGAATGGACTATGAGACAAGGACACTTTAATTTAAAATCTTTTTGTTTAGGTGCAGCAATATCACTGTTAACGTTAATTTTTGGAATTCAATCAAGTTTTGTTTTGATTTTGTGGAAATAAATATAACCTAGTTCTTCTTTTAATTGTGTTTGTGGCCGATAAGCCATATTAGGGATTTTCGATTGGGTTCAGATTTTGGTGTAGGTAATAGAATCATGGAGGGTTGAATGGGTGTGGAAGTGGGATTTGAAGAGGGGTTATTAGCGGCTCAATCAAGCTACACACCCTCTCAACGAAAGTCAGTTTGGATACTGTAGAAATTATGTACTAATTATGTACTAATTTCGTCCCCTTTAAAAAAAGTTGTACTTAATGAATAACGGACTTATTCGCACTTGAAAGTGGGGGGTGTGGCTTGACGCTAAACTGCACCCCCCCCCCCCCCCCCGTGCTTAGACAGATTTAATGAAAGTTGATATGTCAATTCTGTACTAATTATGTACTGTTAAAGAAGGGTACTTTTAGTTTACAATAACCATTTTAGAAAAGAGATTCGACCAAAAGAGACTATGCCAGAATTCCGTCCCCTTCTAGAAAATTGCCTACTATGAAGATAACTTCATTTTTGTTTTGTTTTTATGGTAGCTTGATATCAAGACAAAAAAAATTTGGTACTAATACTTCGTCCTCTTTTAAAAAGTTTGCTGCTCCCAAGATATTTGTCTAAATGGGATGTTGTCACGTGGAGTTAACGTACAGTCCCCTCTGCTGCTAGGAAAGTAATTCGACGAACATTATAAAACGGTGGCCCAGAATCGAACTGCCCGCCTCATCGGATAAAAAATGAAAAAAAAACTACGTATATATATATATATATATAGGGTACCATTTGCCATCCGCCCATGTTAACTTGTAGGTTCAAGTAGCATCCGCTGGTCAGATGGCTTTCGGTATACGGAAGTCAAATGACCAAACCGAGAAAGCCTGTTCGCATGATTACCGTGAACCTCCCAAACAATTATTAGATCGGAGTTCACTTGACCTGCTTTTCGTTTCAGATATACACGAAATGTATAAACTGATCAAATGGCACATGGCATCCGTAAATTTGGCAATGCTGGCGAAAGCCAAAGTTGCTGTGGGAACTACAATATTATACTCAGTAGGTAGTATTATTTTCGCTTATGTCCTGCAAAAAAATCTCGCATTAACTCTCATAAAAGTTGGCGAGTTTTGGCGATATATTTTATCAAACAAAAAACGCTACAAGTTTAAGGGAAGTTTCTAAATTATTGACCAGTCACTTGACCAAGGACTGGAGGAAGTTTATAGTGGTTCGATTTTAACGAAATTTGACACAAGTATTCCAGGGATAAAAAGATATTAACCCAAAAAAAATTGACTCCCCCTCCCCGCAGTTAAGAGTAGGGGGTATCAATGACTGGGACGTACTACCAGGCCGATTTTGATAAAACAAAGTTTAGAAAAAATTCACACCCCCCCCCCCCCCCCCCGAAAATAAGGACGGTAGGGACAAAAAATTTCCTGGCATATATTTGAATGACTGTCGTTCTACAGAACCAATTAAAATTAAATGTAGTAGAAACATTTATGGAACCAAGCTACACACTTACGATTTTCAACCCCACACACCCTCAAATAAGGGTGGTAAAGATAAAACATTACCTGGCATATATTTGAATTACTGGGTCATTCTTAGCAAAATCATTTAAGGGAACAAGCTACACATTTAAAAAAAAATCAACCCCCCGCTCCCTCATATAAGGGTTGTAGGGAAAAAATATTACTTGCATATATTTGAATGACTGGATTGTTTTACCGAACAAATTAAAACTAAATTTAGCAGAAATATTTAAGAAGTCAAGCTACACATCCCCCTCTTCAAATAAGGGTGGTAGGGACAAAACATTACCTGGCATATATTTGAATGACTGGGTCGTTCTACCAAACGAATTAAAATGAAACTCAGTGGAAACATTTAAAGTACCAAGCTAAACATTCAAAAAAAAATGTAACCCCCCAACCCCTCAAATAAGGGTGGTAGGGACAAAATATTACCTGGCATATATTTAAATGACTGGGTCGTTCTACCGACCCAATTAAAATTAAATTTGGTAGAAACGTTTATAGAATCAAGCTACATATTAAAAAACAAATTGAACTCCCCGCTTCCTCACATAAGGGTGGTAGGGATGAAACATTACCTGGCATATATTTGAATGGCTGGGTCGTTCTACCAAACGAATTAAAATGAAACTAAGTGGAAAAATTTAAAGTACCAAGCTACACATTCGAAAAACATGTCAACCCCCCACCTCCTCAAATAAAATTTAGTAGAAACGTTTAAGGAATCAAGCTACACATTTAGAAACAAATTCAACCCCCCAACCCTTCAAATTAGGTTGCTAGGGACAAAATATTAGCTGACATATATTAAAATGAAACTAACTAAAAACGTTTAAGGAATCAAGCTACACATTTCGAAAAAAATTCAACTCCCGAACTCCTCAAATGAGGGTGAAAAAAAAATGAAACTCGCCACTCCCTCACATAAGGGTGGTAGGGATGAAACATTATTTGGCATATTTTGAATGACTGGGTCGTTCTACCAAACAAATTAAAATGAAAATTAGTGAAAACATTTATAGTACCAAGCTACACATTAAAAAAAAATTCAACCCCTACCCCCTCAAATAGGGGTGGTAGGGACAAAATATTACCTGACATATTTAAATGACTGGGTCGTTCTACCGAACCAATTAAAATTAAATTTATTAGGACAATTTAAGGAACCAAGCTGCACATATAAATAATAAAACGATAACTAGCATATATTTGAATGACTGGGTCGTTCTAGCGAAACAATTAAGTTTAAATCTAGTAGAAATATTTAGGAAGGAAAGTTACACGTTTTCCTACCACCCTTATTTGAGGAGGTGTGGTATTGAAATTTTTCGTAAATGTGTAGTGTTCAGTTTCGTCTACGACCCCGGTACATAGGTGTAGGTTTAATTGGGTATTTTGGGTGTTAAATCCTATTGCTGCACCAAAATAATTCAATATCCTTTGCAAACAATAATTCCAATTCTAGAACCACCAATTTTCGCACCCGAAAATGCACTATAATTCAGCTTTTCATAGTTCGGGTAATATGTCTGATTCCAAGCCCATTCAAAATTCTAACTCCACACAATCAGTTATTCAATTTCCAAATATACAGTCCACTTCTTTAACTTCTACCAATTCTGGTTCTGGATCTAAAAACACTCACTGCTATCACTCGCAAGTCAATTCAAGTATTTGTTCAAATACGACGGTGCTACTTGGCACCGCGGTCATTGACATTTGCGATTCATGGGGGAATTTTCAAAAAATTCGCGTTCTCCTAGACGACTGCAGTCGGATTAACGCGATAACTACTAAATGCGTGAACCGATTGGGCCTTCAACGATTTTCTAGTTCTAACACTGTTTTTGGTCTGGGACATTCTTCACAGTCAAACCCACGGGTCAGTCGCTCTCGGTTCCGTCCAATGCACAGTCAAACCCACGGGTCAGTCGCAACCTTCTTTCACTTTCGATGCGGAAGTCACAGAAACCATAAGCCCTAAAATGCCAGTCGTTCCGGTTTCTATTTCAAATTGGAATTCAATCTTTCGTTGGCGGATCCTAAATTTAATTCGCTTGGTTCAATAGACGCCCTCTTAGGAGCAGATCTTTTTGGTCACTTCATTCGAGAAGGTCGCATCGAAGGTCAGTCCGGGCTTCCTTCTGCTTATAACACTATCTTTGGGTGGGTCTTCTTAGGAAAAACAGCTTGCGAATTGGCATTACCTACTTCACACTCCTTCTTTATTTTTTCCGAAGCGTCGCTCGATTCAACAGTTCGAAAGTTCTGGGAACTTGAAAAGGTTCCAGAATTTAATTCGTTTTCACTCGAGGACGCCAAGTGCGAAGATTTATTTATTAAAACTGTTTGTCGTGATCAAACTGGCATTCCGAGAACAAGAACCGACATTTCACAATTCACGCTCAATCGCGGTTCGCCGTTTTTTCTCCATGGAAAAAAGACTGCTACGCGATTATTCGACTTACGAGTCTTATAAAGAAGTAATAAACGACTACTTAAACTCTAGACACATGATTCAAACAAATACTCCAGACGTAGACTCGGGTCACATTTACTATATACCACATCACTATGTACTTAAGCCTGAAAGTTCTACCACAAAAATGAGAATTGTATTCGACGCCTCCGCGTCTGATTCTTTAGGACGCTCTTTAAACAAAACTCTACTCCCTGATCCAAAACTACAAAAGAAAATATTCGATGTACTCGAATTCCCAACGTGAATATCAGCGTATTCTATGGCGATTCTCGCCAGAAAGTCCCATACAAGACTTTGCTTAACTAACTCGAGATGAAGCTTGAAATCATCCTATCGGTGCAAAAATCCTTCTCTCCGACGTCTACGTCGATGATGTCGTTTCCAGTTTTTCTTCACTAAATGAAGCCCTTGCCTCACAGCAAGACTTAATTTCGCTATTAAAAAGGGGTGGTTTTGAACTCAGAAAATGGGTTAGCAATCATCCCCTGCTTCTTGCCAATATTCCTGCCGAAGAAAGGCTCGAACAATCGCTATCTTTTAACCCCGAATCTTCAGGCTCATCCGTAAAAATTCTAGGGCTCAAGTGGAACGCTGTCAGTGATTCATTTTCGTATTCTGTAGACATAATTTCTGAACATTGTTCAAAACGCGTCATACTTTCTAATTTGGCACGTATATTCGATCCTCTCGGCTTTCTGGCCCCTCTCACGTTCTTCGCAAAACACATTATCCAGCACTTATGGACTCTTGATCTAGAATGGGACCAGACTCCTCCAGAAAATGTTTGCGCCAAATGGAATCAGTACAAAGCTGAACTTCCCGTCTTATCTTCTATTCAAATCCCTAGGGCACTATTTCAAGGACAGGTTATTTCGTGTCAGATGCATGGATTTTCTGATAGCTCGGAGCGTGGCTACGCAGCCGTAGTTTACCTAAGAATTGTGACGAGCAAAGGTGTTCAAATTTCCTTGGTAGCAGGCAAGTCCAAAGTCGTCCCTGTCCAGCGAGTATATCTCCCTCGACTGGAATTGTGCGCCGCACACCTCCTTAGCAAACTTATGCAGCACATCCTAATTACTTACTCCGACAAAATCAATATTGCGCAAACTTATGCATTTTCAGACTCGACCGTCGCTCTGGCTTGGATCAGAAAGTCACCACATACCTTAAAAACTTTCGTGTCAAACCGAGTGACCGAGATTCAAGAAAACATCCCTCCTTCGTATTGGTATCATATACGTTCAGAGCACAATCCCGCTGACTGCGCCTATGGTGGGCGGGGCCCCCTTGGCTTAAGGACTCTCCCGAATCTTGGCCCATTTCTAAAGAGATTGCGCTTAATAATTCGGTCGTGGCTAGGGAAGAAAAAACTATTTCTTTAGTAACCTTTTCACCACTTTCGATCCTAGATTCTTACTTAGAACGATATTCGTCACTCAATCGTATACAACGTATTGTTGCCTATTCGCTCAGATTCATCAAAAATCTTCGCCTCAAAAAAGAGCTTCGAATGTGCAAACCATTCAACCAATTTGAATTACATGAAGCTCTACTGCTGTTAGTCAAGCAGGTTCAAAATAAAGTATTCTCGCAAGACATTAACAATATTGAGAAGAAGCAACCACTCTCAAAACCCCTTCGCAAACTCTCTCCCTTCCTTGATGGGCAGGGTGTCCTCAGGGTGGGCGGTAGACTCGTTCACTCCAATCTAGCCTACGATTATAAACACCCCGCACTATTACCTAGGCAACATCGCCTCACAGACTGAGGAAGCACATCGAAAGAATTTTCATGCTGGCCCTCAGACCCTCCAATACTTAATATCTCAAAACTTTTGGATCCTATCAGTTCGTCGAGCAATTCGTCAGAGGTTAGATAGATGCTTAAAATGCTTTCGACTTCAACCCACGACTTTGCAACCTCCAATGGGAAATTTACCTTCTTACAGGGTAAATCAGATAAAACCCTTTTCTATTGTCGGAATGGACTATGGCGGTCCCTTTTGTGTCGCTTTATCTAAATCTCGCGGTTGCAAGACTCAAAATGCTTACCTCTGTCTATTTGTATGTGCAGCTACCAAAGCCATACATTTAGAGCTAGCATCCGACTTGACCATGGAAGCCTGCCTTGCTGCGTTGCGCAGGTTCTTAGCCAGACGAGGACGCTGTAGCATGCTTTTTAGCGACCAAGGTACTAACCCGGTAGCGACTGCTAAAGAGCTCGATAAAATGTTCGAAATGTCTTGTCATGCGGAAAAGGGTGAAATGGTCTTTCAACCCTCCTTCATCCCCCCATTTTGGTGGGCTATTTGAGGCTGGAATCAAAGCCACTAAATCCTTCATCATCAAAATAATCGGTGAGCAGATTCTATCTTTTGAGGAATTATATACGGTCCTTTGCCACTCTAGACCTCTATGTCCGTTAAGTAATGACCCTCACGACCTATCGGTACTTACCCCGGGTCACTTCTTAACCCTAGAGCCCCTTACTTGCCTGCCTGATCCCGACCTCATGCAACTTGCGTTAAATCGCCTAAACCGCTGGCAACTCCTCCAAAGATTACAGCAAGATTTTTGGAAGAGGTGGCACTTATCGTATCTAAACACTCTTCAACAACGACAAAAGTGGAACGATGGAATCCCTGAACTTGAAATAAACTCGGTTGTTCTGGTAAAAAACGACCAGCTCCCTCCTTTGAAATGGAGAATGGGTAGGGTAATTCAGTTGCATCCTGGTTCTGATGGAATTGCCCGAGTAGCCACCATCAGAACTACTAGCGGTCTTTTTCAAAGACTCCTGGTAAAGCTTTGCGCTTTACCCTGTGCATAGAATGTTTGACATTTTAGGCGGTCGGAATGTTCAGTTTCGTCTACGACCTCGGTACATAGGTGTAGGTTTAATTGGGTATTTTGGGTGTTAAATCCTATTTAGGAATAGAAATCAATTTATTTTCTGCATTTTTGTTTTATTTTATTCTAATCGCGCGTGTTCTATTCCTAAGAATGGTTTTATTTTTTTGCTAATTTTGGCTTTCAAAAATGCGCGCATTTGTAAACTGAAAAGAGTACAGGCCAAAGTCCTTACCGAGAAGCAAGTTCGTTGCCAAAAATATTTCGCACGCTTCGTGTAGCTCTCAGATTTATTGTTTTCATAAAAATCACGGCTGTGTGTCGTATATCGCGACGGGTCAACTCAAGACGCCGACGCTCTCTCTCGTACGCATGGAAATTGACCGAGCTGGCCTGCTGAGTGGAGTTCGGAGCAGTTTAAGGTAAGGCGAAAAATTATCCTTTTCATTTCGATCTTTTTATTTCCAAATTTTTCATTAATTACCGTTCAATCAGCAACCTGTGGATTTTCTAATCATAATTTCGAACATGTAGCTTGACTCAAATGTTTCTACTAACTTTTATTTTAATTGGTTTCTGTAGAACGCCCCAGTAATTCAAATATATGTCAGGTAATGTTTTGTCCCTACCAACCTTATTTAAGAGGGTGGGGGGTTGAAATTTTTTCAAAATGTGTAGCTTGGTTCCCTAAATGTTAGTACTAAGTTTTATTTTAATTGGTTTGGTAGAACGACCCAGTCATTCAAATATATATTAGTTAATGTTCTGTCCCTACCACCCTTATTTGAAGGGGTAAGGATTTCAAATATTTTCCAAATGTCTTGGTTTCTTAAATGTTGCTACTCAGTTTCATTTTAAATGTTTTGGTAGAACGAACCAGTCATTCAAATATATTCGAGGTAATATTTTGTCCCTGCCACCCTTATTTAAGGGAGTGGAGCGTTGAAATGTTTTAGAAATGTGTAGCTTGGCTCCCTAAATGTTTCCACTAAGTTTGTTTGATTTCAGTTGGTTCGGTAGAGCGACCCAGTCATTCAAATATATGTCAGGTAATGTTTTGTCCTTACCACCCTTATTTGATGGAGTGAGGGGATCAATTTTTTTTCAGATGTGTAGCTTAGCTCCTCAAATGTTACTCCTAAGTTTCATTTTAATTGGTTGGGTAGAACGAACCAATCATTCAAATATATACCAGGTACTTTTTTGTCCCTACCACCCTTTTTTTTTGGGAGGGGGGGGATGTTGAATATGTCAGGTAACGTTTTGTCCTTGCCACCCTTATTTGAGGGGGTGGGGGGTTCCAAATGTGTAGCTTGGCTCCTTAAATGTTTCCACTAAGTTTGATTTCAATTGGTTATTTGAGGGGGTGAGGAGTTGAAATGTTTTCCAAATGTCTAGCTTGGTTCCTTAAATATTACCAATAGGTTTCATTTTAATTGGTTTGGTAGAACGACCCAGTCATTCAAATATATATTAGTTAATGTTCTGTCCCTACCACGCTTATTTGAAGGGGTAAGGGTTTCAAATATTTTCCAAATGTCTTGGTTTCTTAAATTTTTCTACTCAGTTTCATTTTTAATGCTTCGGTAGAACGGCCCAGCCATTCAAATATATGTCAGATAATATGTTGTGCCTACCACGCTTATTTGGGGGGGCGGTTATCTAAATATGACTACTAAGTTGTATTTTAATTGGTTTGTTAGAACGAACCAGTTATTTAAATATATGCCAGGTAAGGTTTTATCCCTGCTACCCTTATTTGAGGGGGTCGGGGCGTTGAAATTTTTTTCAAATGTGTGACTTGGTTCCCTAAATGATTCTACTAAGTTTAATTTTAATTGGTTTGGTAGAACAACCCAGTCATTCAAATGTATGCAGTTTGGTTTCCTAAATGTTACTACTAAGTTGTATTTTAATTGGGTTTGGTATGGTCATTCAAATAAATGCCAGGTAATGTTTTGTCACTGCCACCCTTATTTGAGGGGGTGGGGAGTTGAAATTTTTTCCAAATGTGTAGCTTGGTTCCTTAAATGTTACCACTAAGTTTCATTTTAATTGGTTTGATAGAACGAACCCGTCATTCAAATATACGCCAGGTAACGTTTTGTCCTTGCCACCCTTATTTGAGGGGGTGGGGGGTTCCAAATGTGTAGCTTGGCTCCTTAAATGTTTCCACTAACTTTGATTTCAATTGGTTCGGTAGAACGACTCAGCCATTCAAATATGTCAGGTAATATTTTGTCCCTGCTACCCTTATTTGAGGGGGTGGGGAGTTGACATTTTTTCCAAATGTCTAGCTTGGTTCCTCAAATGTTACCAATAGGTTTCATTTTAATTGTTTTGGTAGAACGAAAACCAGACATTCAAATATATTCGAGGTAATATTTTGTTCCTGCCACCCTTATTTAAGGGAGTGGAGGGTTGAAATGTTTTAGAAATGTGTAGCTTGACTCCCTAAATGTTTCCACTAAGTTTGATTTCAGTTGGTTCGGTAGAGCGACCCAGTCATTCAAATATATGTCAGGTAATGTTTTGTCCTTACCACCCTTATTTGATGGAGTGGGGGGTTCAAATTTTTTTCAGATATGTAGCTTATCTCCTCAAATGTTACTCCTAAGTTTCATTTTAATTGTTTGGGTAGAACGAAATCATTCAAATGTATACCAGGTACTTTTTTGTCCCTACCACCCTTTTTTTTTGGGGGGGGGGTGTTGAATTTTTTTCTAAATGTGTAACTTTTTTTTTTGGAATGTCTGCAGTGAGTTTTGTCAAAGTCGACCTGGTAGAACGACCCAGTTATTGAAATATGTGTCAGATAATGGTATTTTTAACCCTACTATCCTTAATTGCGAAGTGAGGGCTTCAATGTTTTTAGGGTTTATATCTCTTTATTCTTAAAATACTTGTTCCAAATTTCGTTAAAATTGGACCACTGTAAACGTCTAGTCATTGGTCAAGTGACTAGTCAATAAATTAGACACACCCTTAAAACTTTGATTTTTAGGAATTGTGATTTTTAAACTAATGTCATTCGGAAAAAAAATCAAACCAATTTTTTTAAACAATTTTCTGTGACCCTTGAAATCCCTTTTAGTAACTCTATTTAATTAAACCCATTGATATATCTGCTTTCTGTCCCGAATATCTGTCTGCCTGAATTTGCCTTGGTACTGTAAAGTGGCGGAAATTAAAGAATAAATAAACGAACACACTCCCTATAACTTAAAAATAAATTTGGCAACTAGGCTAAAGTTCAATTAAGCCTAAAATATCAATATACGGATGCCAGGTGTAACTTCAGCCCTGGAGGTCAAAAAGCCTTTAAATGAAATGAGGCCAACTTCTGCCGTAACTAACTACTAATGGTGTATAAAGGCCGGATGCCAACTGGGAATGTTTCTTTGATAGGTTAAGAACAAAGGTCCTGTTTAAAAGTATATTGTATCCATTCTTATTGCGACCAACAAAAAACAGGTCGTAAAATTCGTAATTATAAGGGTAGCCAAAATTTTGCCTAATGGAACCCTACTGGTCTTCTGAGTGTGATCAAGGATCATCGTGATTGTTTAGAGACTTTCAATAAAAATCACTTAAAAACAGCTTCCCGTCCCTTACCTCAGTGTATACCCGCGCCAATTCGATATGTATTTAACGGTACTTCATTGTTTTGTTTAAATTAGTCATAATTTTTTAAGCAGAAACGATATTTTAACAAATGCCAATAAAGCTACAGCTACTAACAATTTTATGACTAGGTTTTTTCGTCATCCCCCCCACCAAAATAGTATTTTTTATAATATTTTATTCGGTACTTACCGAACCGACAAGCACACAAGAAACCAAGTTTCCAATAAAAAGGTGGTAATAATAAAAAAGGACGTTTTGTTTTTTTTTTTAATTTGATAAATAACCGGAGAATAAGATGTTAAATTTAAAAAGGTAAGTATAATAGGTTTGCATATAAACAGCAAAAAAAATGAAGTTATCTTGAGAGAAGGCAATTTTTTAAGGGTGGGCGAAATTGTACTAATTTCGCCCCCTTTAGTAGCAGATTATGGCATAATTTTTTTTTGAAATCTCTTTCCTAGGCAGAGGGGGGGTGTGCCTTGATATCAAGCTACAGACCCCATATAAAAAACAAATGAAGTTATCTTGAGAGTACGCAATTTTTTAGAAGGGGACGAAATTAGTATACAGTGCAGACGTAAAAAGTCCCCCCCCCCTGGTAACTCTTAAACGGATTGAGGTATCGACTTCAAATTAAAAATGTGTCTAACGATGACACGTTTGCTACTTTTTGACGTATTTTTTATAAGCGTCATATTGACATGGGTCAATAAGGTCACTAACTACTTTAAAATTTTAAATAGAAAGGGAGTTCGAGTAATACCTTGTTTAAAAGGTACATTAATTCCCTACTTAAAATTTTAATTTCTTTAAAAATCGGTTTATGACTTACAGAGTTATAAGTTTACGTATCTCACCTTACTTTTGAACGAATTGAGATATCGAATTTAAATAAAAAACATGCGTAATGATAATAACTTTACCACTTTTGATAAGTCTGTAAGCTACTTTAAAATTTTAAAAAGAAAGGGGGGTCGAGTGATACCTTGTTTAAAAGGTATTTTAATTCCCTATTAAATTTTTTTTTTTTTGAAATCGGTTTACGACTTACAGAGTTATGAGTTTTTTTGACTATAGTTTACGTATTACCTATAGTATTACTCAACAATAATAAAAACTTTAAGTTGCTAGTGACCTTATGGTCTTACCTTAAAAAAATTATTTAAAGTCAACTGAATTCGTTTAAAAGTAAGAGGAGAGGTGCGCAAACTATAGTTACAAATACTCATAACTCTGTAAGTAATACACCGATTTAAAAAAAAATTAAATAGAATTAAAATATATTTTAAACAAGGTATCACTCGACCCCCCTTTCTATTTAAAATTTTAAAGTAGTTAGTGACCTTATAGTCTTAAGTCATTATGAGAATAATCTAAAATACGTCAAAAAGCGGTAAAATTGTTATCATTAAGCATGTTTTTTATTTAAAGTCGATATCTTAATTCGTACAAAAGTAAGGAAAGGTGCGTAAATTATAGTCGAAACAACTCATAGCTCTACAAGTCGTAAACCGATTTTTTTAAAAATCAAAATTTTAAATAGGGAATTAAAATACCTTTGAAAGAAGGTATCACTCGACCCTCCTTTCTATTTAAAATTTTAAAGTAGTTAGTGACCTTATAGACTTACGTCTTACTTACGATGCTTATAAGAAATACGTCAAAAAGTAGCAAAAGTGTTATCATTCAACATGGTTTTTATTGAGGTCGATACCTCAATCCGTTCAAGAGTTAGCAGAAGGGGGGGACTTTTTACGTCCGCACTGTATATTTAGTACCAAATTCTGGCATAGTCACTTTTGGTCGAGTCTCTTTTCTAAGCAGAGGGGTGTGTAAAAATCTTAGGAACCGATGGTTGGGTTGGGTTGGGTTGAGTTGGGTCGCTACCTCAATCCGTTCAAGAGTTAGCAGGGGGGGGGGGACTTTTTACGTCCGCACAGTATATTTAGTACCAAATTCTGGCATAGTCACTTTTGGTCGAGTCTCTTTTCTAAGCAGAGGGTGTGTAAAAATCTTAGGAACCGATGGTTTCTGTAAACTAAAAGTACCCTTTTTCAAGAGTACATAATTAGTACAGAATTATGACATATCAACTTTCATTAAATCTATCTCCTAAGCATGGGGGGGGGTGCAGCTTAGGGCCAAGCCACACCCCCCACTTTTAAGTGCGAATAACCCCGTTATTCATTAAGTACAAAATTTTTTAAAAGGGGCCTAAATAAGCACATAATTTTTACAATATCCAAATTGAGTTTCGTTGAGGGGGGGGGGTAGCTTGATTGAGTCGTTATTAACAGTTTTGGGAGTGGGAGACACTGTGTTAGCGTGTGGATGGGTATTGGTTGGGTCGGAGATGTGATTGTTCGACTGTTTGATGTGGGATGTTGAGAGAGTTGTGATTGTGGAGGGTGGAATGGTGAGAGTAGTGGAGGTGTTTGATTGTGGTTGATTGGTGTTGAGCGACTGTGGCTGACTGATATTAGTTTGTGTAGGAGTGTATAGCTTTTGTTAAGGTTTATTTGTTTGTGAAGGCATAAGGGGTTTTGTTTTATTTCTTGGCTAATTTTGTAGTCTTCTAGAAAGTCTCGGCGTGTGAGATTTTTGGTTTGTGTTTGGTGTATGATTAGTGAGTGTGCTTGAGGGTCGAATTTGTGTTGTGATATGTTCACAAAACGCAGATTTTTCAGGTCTGCTTAAGTTAAAATAATCCACACACTAAAGAGCGTCCCCTATTCCCAAAACCCCTCCATTACAAGACCTAACCAGCAATTAACATCCAATCACCACGATCCTCTTGCCACCGCCCACATACCTCATGCCGACCCCCCCCCTCACCACATCCCACTTCCACACCCATTCAAGCATCCATGATCCTATTACACCAAAATCTGAACCCAATCGAAAATCCCTAATATAGCTAATCGGCCAGAAAAAAAATTAAAAGAAGAATTAGGTTATATTCATTTCCACCAAATCAAAACAAAATCTGATTGAATTCTAAAAATTAACTTTAATAACTGTAATGCTGCTGTACCTAAACAAAAATTTTTTAAAGTGTACTTGTCTCATAGTCCATTCGTTTACTTCTTCAACGTTTTTTAAGTAGTATATTTTAATTATGTTTAACACCAGTGCACACACTGGAACCAAACTAGGAAAATCTTGAAAGACTATTTGATAGTAAGTAACATATTAATAGTATCATTCAAAATTCCCTTCATAACCTTTTATTTCTTTCTGTAGAATGGCTCTGAGGATGCCGACAGACGAAAGATCTCAGCCAAGATGGTAGAATTTTAATAAATGTGCTGGGTACAAGACCAAACCAACTTTCATTCTTCGAAGGCACACGGCTTACAACAAACATGCAAAAAAAAATGCCAAAAAAGCACAAACGTGAAAAAACGCGATATTATCGAACCGAAACGTGAAGTAGCAAGAATCATGGTAACGTATCAGCAATCCATAAGTGCGCTGGGAAAAAGAAATGGCCAGAGTGTAGGATCAATGCGACAACTCTATGAGATCATCAAATAAGCCTTCAGTTACACCACGTCTAGCACCCTGTCAAAATAATACAAGTTTCCAAAATGTACCTGCACATCAGAACTCCCCAAAAAAAGATGTAAACATGCCTGATAAAATCCTAATCCTATGCGACGATTATGGAAAGTATATAAACAGTGCACTGAACTCAATCCTTACAAAGTTAAAGCCAACATGTTTTGTCCAGCGGTTTTTCCAGAAACGATTATATTATAGTTATAGGCGGAAATAACTTTTTTCGTAGAAGATTTCCATCTATTAAGTTGGTTTTAGAGAAAATTAGGGCTTGCTCTTACACTAATATCAAGGTGTCCTTTGCAGGGTGAACAAAAGACTGATCATAGGATTAAAAAATATAACCTGGCTTCGTTTTAAACAAGATGAACTACCAAATAACATTGTCTGCGACGAGATCTGTAAAGTTGTTATGCAGTTTGATACAAATAAAACTTTTTTTTGACAAAGATTACTGAGCAAACCAATAAAAGTGGCAACTTTTTTGGAACTTTGTCGCATACAAATTTTTTAGCAAGAGAAAATCAATTTCTAAACAAGATGAACTTAGTTTGAAAGTTTTTAGAACGTCTATATTTTATTTATACACGACGTTTCGATCAGTACAATCTCTGATCGTCTTCAGGTGCAAACTACCTATATAATAAATATAAATATAATAATAATATAAAATATAAATATAGGTAATGGAAGTCCGAAACACAGACTTAATTTCAAAATGAACTTAATCACAGAATTTAAGATTTTCTATGTGAATCACGTTTCTTCCTCAGGATATAAACTACCAAATAACATTGTCTGCGATGAGATCTGTAAAGTTGTTATATAGTTTGATACAAATAAAAGTGGCAACTCTTATGGAACTTTGTCGCATACAAATTTTTTAGCAAGAGAAAATCAAGTAATAATACCTCGCTAAACTTTAACTCATCTTTAAGTCTAAATCCGAATTTCAAAAATTACTTGTTAAATAATAGTGGCGGTTTTGTAGTTAATGGATCTAGCATTCATAATAAACCTAAAAGTAATTCATTTAACACTATGCATTTTAATGTGCAAGGTTTAATCAATAAAATCTCGCAACTGGAGGAGTATATGAAAGAGACAAATTGTCAAGTACTTTGTCTCAATGGGCATTTTGTCACAAACAATGCCCTAGCAGCAGTTTAAATCGATGATTTCACATTAGTTTCAGCTTTTCCAAGAAGTATCCATCAGAGAGGTGAGGCAGCGATTTATTTAAAAAAAAGGAACCATGTTTTCAGCTCTTCCATTTAACATTACCGATATGTCTGTCCAGTTGGATTTTGAGTTGGCTGGTACGATATAATTAATAATGTCCAAGTAGTGTCTCTTTACAGGTCTCCAGCTGGCATTCTCGTCAGCTGTTAGTTTGCAGTTTTTTGGGGTTAAAAGTACATTTTTTAAAATTAACTTCGGGAGTAAGGGTCCCTTGCAAATAGTCTTAGAACATTTGGTACTAAGAGACCCAGTGATCATTTGTCCCAAATTCCATGATTTTATCGTTATGCGTTTAAGTGATATTTTCTTTAATGTTGTTTTTTTCAAAAAACTTCAAGAACTGGGGCCTTCTACATAAAAATTTTTATTTTTTAATTTAAGCTAATATAGCGGAAAATATTTGTGATAAATCTGATAGTTCTATCACTTTTTGGATGGCTGTTAATAATATTTTCCTATTTTTTGTTTAACGTCGAGAATTGGGGTCTTAGGCGAGAGACCTCGAGTAAGTAACACACGTCAAAAAAAAATGCGGCGTCAATGACCAATTTCATCGCTCCCCATAATTTCTAAACCTTTAAAAATTTTTGTGGTACCTACTTTCGGAAATAGATGTCCTTTTCAGAAGTCTTTATGGTAGCAACATTTATCAAAAATTTTCTAAGGGTCTACTTATTATGCATGCCAGGTTTCATTGCTTAATTATTATTTCTTCCTAATTAAACTCCTCATCGTTTAGACTAATATGCGATTTTCGTACGAACTTTTGACTGGCATGGGTATAGAAGAACCTCTCTATACCCATGCTAGTCAAAAGTTCGTACCCAATTTTTTTGCATATGTAAGAGTAGCCCTAAAACCGAATAAATAGGGCTTCAAAAATAATGTAGCCTTATCAAAATCTCACAAATTTTGTAGAAATGCTAGCGAGAGATATTGCGTTGTTATTTTTTGACGAAAATTTTCACAATTTTGAATTTGTGGATTTTTCAAATTTAACGTTGCTGAGAACGCTACTGGAAAAAAAAATTAAACAAAATGTGACAAGAGTAAAAGGAATATTCAAACGTTATTCAAAAAATATATATAACAATAAAAATGGGAACATATCTAAGCAAGAAAAAAATAATGTCCCTCCCTGATGCTGCCAAAAAGGCCACGGGTAGCGTAATCTGTACCAGGAAATATTTTAAAAAGCAGAAAAATAAAGTTAAGTTAATTGGTCAATTTTTATATATTATTTTTCCAAACTGTTTTCAAAAACCTTTTTAAATAAACCAATGATTTGGCTTCCTGGAAATGAAAATCGTTCTTAAATGGGTGTCTTAGGTTTTTAGATAAAAAAAAATTGTTAATTTTTATAAGGTTATTTAAAAAAATATTACAGTTTAGCCACTGCTTTGACGTTTTGTTTGACAGTTTTGACAAAGTTTCAAAGTTTAGTAGTAATAAAATGGCCCAATATTTATAGTTGTAGCCCCCCCCCCAAAAAAAAAAGTTATCGTTTATACGCAGTGTGGTCTGTCCGATTTTCCGCCGAATCCTAAATCTACTTGCTCAAATATGGTCTCTTTAGGGATCATACAAAGTATGTCCCAAAACTATTAAAATTAGTTAAAGCTTTGCTTTAAAATGAATGAAAAACTTATTACTAATATTTTGGAGTTACACAGTAACGTTGGGTTGGGTTGCACTTATGATAACTTTTTATTTTTATTACATGATACCTCACTTAAAAGATAATTTTATCTGCTTTAAAATGCCTTCCTTTCCTTTTTTTATACTAAAATCCGTAGTAGTTTTTTGAATATTTGCAAAAGCCTAATTTTGCCCTCTTTCACTCCCTCATATTTCACGAAATACCTAATACGCTGCTAGAAACTCAACGGTTTCTTAAAACAGAAGGTTTTCTAAACATCTTTGCCCAAAAAAATAGCTGTTACAAATTAACTCCGTTTTGCTTAAAATAAATAGCTTCTTTTCGTGTATTTACTATACCGAGAAAAATTCGTGGGAATTTGCTATGTTTGGGTCAGTTCGATTCGTTTACTTTATCTTTTCTCCTTGTGAAAGTTCATAGAAAAAAAAAACGATTTGTTTATTGGTAATTATTTACCAAGCCTAATGTATTTATTGGGCTAATGAAATTCTATTTTAATTTATTCTCTTGACCACGACATTTTTATTTTTCTGGTGAGCCGTAATGAAAAAATAGAGCCTTATAGGTTTGAGAATTCTTGGTTAGACCAAAAAAGATATTAATGCAGTTTTAATTGGCACTTATTTTTCTAAAGAGAATGAGACCCATGGAAAATGCATTGCTTGCAATAAGTTAGTCAATATAGGAAACTTATTAATATTTTTCCAGACTTATTGACAGCATTACCATATAAAATATTTTAAAGGAAAATCTAAATAATAGGGACTTATCGGTAAATAAAGTAGCATAGCCTGACTTTAATAAAGTTGGCACTATTTTTGAGAGTTCCACACGAAGTTTAAAAGTGTTCTGACATTATTGTCATCCAAACATGTCATCTAGACATGCGCATATTGTGCCGCCTAACACCGTTCTCAACTAAAAAGCCATGACTATAATACACTCCTACCTCTTCAGTGCTATTTTGCATACTGTTGCCGCCATTTTTATAACCAAATTGCCAGATAAAACATAGATTTTCTGTCTGTTTGGTGTCAATATGACCGCCATAGTAGGTTAAAGGATCCTAAATCGAAAAAGAGTTAACTGGTTTTTTAGTTGAGAAGGTGTTGTGCCACCCAGTTGACATAATTAAAGTTAATTCCGTTCTTTATTGAAGGTCGGCACAAACCTGAAAATTGACATTATTTTGATAACACCGCGCCGAAGAAAGCTCTGCCGTCTCATAATAGATGACTAAAGTGCCCAAAATATTTAGTAGTCGTGCGGAACTGTCAAAGTCAAAGTCAGCCTATAATGTAACGATAAGTCCGTAGCACCTCGTATAAGAAATCTCTGCCCGAACGTAGGTTTTGGATAGCCCCGGCAACCAAGAAGAGCGCCGTAAAATATGTAGTAGTCGTGCGAAACTGTCAAAAATACTGCCGACTTTCTTAAAGTCAACCAGGGCCTACATAAACAGACGATCCACGACCCTGAACTGTTTTGACTTCACGCACCCCACAATCGTGACGTAACTTTGTTGGCATGTAAACAACTGAGTAGGGTGTTTTCGCCGGTTCTGGCTCAAGATTCAAAGATTCGCCCATAAGAATTAACATAGGGATTTTGAGAGCCAAAGATTCACACATGGGGTGGGGGGATCCAAATGTCTTGGGCAATATCTTGAAAAACCTGTTAGAAAGTAGGTGATAAATTGAACCACACCTTTTTGTCTTACAGATGTATTGCAGTAAACTAGGTCACAACTATAGTTATTACATAAATTCAGAGGTTTCAAAAAATTATTAGGTAATCCAGAGAGTCGGCTACATTTGGGGTGGGGTCAAATTTCTTTGGGAGGGGAAAGTCTAAAACTTTATAAGTGATAAAAAATTAAATCTTTATCAGTCATCTACTTTGCTTTTATTTAGCAATGTGTCTTGAAAGTTATGATGTACCCAACACACAACAAATGTAATCAAATGAAAATAGATTAAGCACATTTAGAAATTGGCCAGGCGTATTAAAACCCGAAGATTTGAGTTTGTCTGGATTTTTCTATAAAAATGAAGAGGACATAGTAGAGTGCCACTATTGTGACGTGCAGATATACAATTTTGTAAAAACAGACTGTCCTTTTTTTGAACATGTAAAACTATCACCAAATTGTGAATATGGTAAAATGATGTGGCAGAATAGGGAATTGAAACACAAACAAAATTATGAAAAGAAAATTCAAAAGTGGTTTTCAATAATAAGTGTTATAAATGCTTTGATATTGTATAATTTATGGAAATAAAATCACATTTATAAAAATATATTTCGTTTCATTTTATTTTTAGTGTCTTGAGATGGGTTTGCAAAAAATATCTGTAACGGAATTTACAGGTGCGGTGCATTCTGCAATTATTTTGGTGGACACAGCTGCAAAATTTCTCATGAAATTACGGTACCTTAATTATCTGATAAATGTAAGGTCCTGCTCGAGTTTTTATGGTACCTATACGATCTCGAAAAGCGGGTCAAGTTTTAAAATTGCATATACCGTTACTCAAGAGTCCATTTACGAATTTTATACCGGTCATTTATTATCTGATGAATAAATGTAATACCTTTCTCGATTTTTATGGTCATCATTTATTTTAACTGTTATTTAGTACCTCTGTCAAGTTTTTAAATTGCATATAAACCGTTATTTGCGAATTAAGAAAAACATCTACCAAATTACATGGAAGCACAGATAAAATGTAAGAAGAGGGGGTCAAGAAAGTTGCTTTAAATAGCTTCAGTTTAAGAAATAACTTTAGTTTACTTACCCAAAGTCAATTAACACTAACAATGAAAGTACCAAAAGTTACAGCAAGTGTGCCATTGGCACAAAAATCAATTGAAAGAATGAGACAAATCATATTAGACAATGACGATTCAGACGTTGAAGTCCTGGATGGGAGTTTTTCCCAAATAAAACCGATAGGGTGGGAAGAAAACGACTTCGAAAAGATCAAAATCATCCAAAATATTAAAATAAAGTCACCCTTTCGCCCTAAGTGGACTTCAACACCTGTAAAGGAAGAAGAAGAAGAAGAAGATGAAAAGGAAGAAGATGAACAGCAAGAAGAAGAAGAACAGGAAGAACAGGAAGAAGACCAGGGAAATGAAGATGAACAGGAAGAAATGCAGGAAGAAGATGAACAGCAAGAAGAAGAAGAACAGCAAGAAGAACAGGAAGAACAGGAAGATGAAGAAGAAAGTAAAAACAACTTAACGATTATGATAGACGTTGAAGAAGAACAAAGAAAAACGAAACAATACCAAAAGGAGGTTAATACCTTTTTACAAATATCGTGTAAATTTAGGCAGGAAAAAATTAATAAAAAAAAAGAAATTTTAAAAAAAATTAAAAAATATAAAAAAAAACTGGAAAAAAGTAAAGAAGCATTGGCCATTTTAGAAAAAGATTTGATTTTATGTGAAAAATTCGTGAATTAATCCTAAATAAAAATATTGCAACAAGTTTCTACCTGGTCTTATTATATATTTATACCTAGTCTTATTAAATATCTTAATATAACGCAACATAACTTTCATTTAACGTTATCAAAAAAGGAATGACGTCAGCAGGCAGGTATAACCATCCATAAAATCTTAGGAATCAGTTACTCAAGTGTTAATGTACAATACTTAATTTTTTATTTCTATTTCTGTCAATTTCTCTTCAAAAAGTAGAGACAGAAGTCAAAATTATCCATTGTGCATTAAAACTTGAGTAACTGAACCCTTAAAAAATCAAGTTTTTTTCAAAATCTTATAAAAATTTTTTTATTTTCTATTGAAAATGCAATTATCTATCTTATTGTGAAAACCGCATATCGCTAGCTGCTAAGGTTTGTGAAATACGATTTTTTTAAAAAGTTTAATCAACCCTCCTACCCTCTTGACAACCCCCCACCCAACCAAAAAAACTAATCAGCTCATTGCCTGCTGCCAGAGAATTTCTGTGCGAAATTTGATATGAATCGGTTTAGCACTTTTTGAGTAATCGTGTTACAGACAGACGGACAGACAGACATTATGACAAAATTTTGTATTTAAGTCTTTTTTGACCCAAATAACTTATTTTGATTAAAAATAAAAAACTTTTTTGACGATCATAATAGCCTCAATTCTATGTATAGATGGCTAATAAACCAGCTGTGTGCATGGAGCTGGATCTAGGGGAAGAGGAAGCCTTTAAAATTTTTATTTAACAAAATTAAACAGGTGTTTTTTGTATCAAACTAAAAAGTCAAGAATCCACCTTATTACACTTTAGTTTATACAATCTTTGTAAAACTTCTTTATGTCTTGTCTATTATCTAGGTAAATAGCGGTAAGGTAAATACCAAAAACTTAAATAAAATTAACAACTAGTGTAATTACCTACTGGATATCAGAAGTCCGGTACGGTAGGTACCACAAAATCACACAAAACTTATTGGCTATTAAAGGAGAAAAAAACATTTTTTGCGTTGTGTTGCAAGTGCTATTTTAATCACAAACCGTCCCGGCACTATAATTTCAACGAATTCTCTTTGATGCTGTATTCTTTCAGCAATGCGAAAGTTCTTTAACCTACGCAGTACCGCCGAAAAATGTTCTCGGAGCCCATTTGGTATAAGCGCATGCTTGGTAAAGTTGTTTCAAATTAGTATGGGTGACAAAACGGAGAAATATCATAAAATGTTGTAGTACGGAAGCAAGGAAGCGTGTTATGCTACACAGTGTAAAAAACTACGAATCCTACTAATATAAAAGCGAAAGTTTTTACCTCAATTACACAAAAACAACGAATCTTATTTGGATGCAACTTGGTGGGAATAAAGACCACTTTTTATTTACCATTTCACTCAATGACGGCTGCAAATCAAAATGGTTTTTAGACTGCTAGTATTTATTATAAAGTAACACTTTGTTTAATTTTAATTTAGTTGTTATATAGGAATGGAGGCTTCGTCATTAGTTATTCTAAGCGCCTTTATAGGCAATACATTATTTATTGAGTATGATTATAACTTTCCAACAGCTCAAATATGTTTGAGTTCAAACAAGAACGATTTTAATGGGTGCTACAAATCTTTAAACAAACTATTTGAGAAAAACTACGGGGTACGTTACTTAACCTATTACATTGACAGAAAACTTTTAAAGGATGGTGATTATTTTTACAAAATAAAATACGAAGGAAAAAATTATACTGAATATTCGGATTGGTTAATTATACCTAGAGAAAAACCAGAGTTGAATTGCAGTTACGTTTATTTTTACATTATTATAGGTTTTTTATGTATTTTATTATTTACCTTTTTTTTGATTAAATATTGTAAGTTTAACGCTATAAAATAAAAAAAAATACAGGCAAACATTTTTTGCTATTATTTATTTTCGTTAAATTTGAGAATTTCTACAAATACTACAATAAATTGTTAAATTTACTGAAAACAAATTGTTACTACAAATAAAACAATGTGGAAATATTAAATTAACGATATTCCCGCTAAAATGGGTTGAAATTACTTCACAAAATTTTGCTGTGATTGTTGGCACTGTATCGTAGAAGCAGGAAACACAATATTTTCTGGTATCCAGTTCATAGTAGTTTTCAGTAACACAACATGTTCCTATTTTCGCTTCAATTTTTAACCAATTGTCAATATTTACTGTTTCTCTGATTTTTAATTTGATATCCATTAAGATGTTATCACTCAGGATGGCTTCATTCGATGACAAACTATCCATCGAACTTCCATTACTGGATGTTTCTTCAAAATCAAACATCTCAATAATTTCGAATGAGTCGATACTTATATCAGATAAGGTTTCTTCAAAATTCATAATTTTTAGATTTAGATATTTAAATGGTTTAAGAGTTCTTTTGACTTAAAAACCAAATTGTCTTGTTCTCTTATAGTCAATATAATTCTGGGGGGGATTAAATCACACCTGCGTAACCGGTTTTCAACACTTTCTTAGCTTACACCTGACAACCGATGTTACCGGTTAAACTAGTAATAATTACCAACTGTTACAGCAACATAAAAATTAAAGGTAGAAAGCTGGCATGACCGGTTTTTAATACCCGTAACAATAAATTAGCTGTGTAACCGGTGTAACTGGCTTGAACAAAACCGGTTTTGTCTTTATTAAACTACACTTTTTTCTTATACTTTCTTATTATTTTTGGTGAGGTGGTGTCACTTATATAAGTCTTAGTTGGTAGAAAATTCTTTATAGTTTCAAATTTTGTTATAGAGATTTATATTTTGTTAAAAAAATAAAATGTTTGGTTTTATTCAAATGATTTCTGGTGTTTTCATGTTTTTTACGAAGAAGTATGAAGATTTGGTTAGCTGCAGGGAGGAGATGGTTATGGACATGGACGTAAATAGTTCAATAAATCCCGAGGAAGAAGAAGGTTTCGAAATGAACCAAGAGCAGGGAACATGTGCAAGATCAGGTCTCGTAAGGACTCGGATGATTAAATCAGATAAAACTGTAAAGCGGGGATACCTGGAAAAATCGATGTGTGTTATGCAATCATATGTGGCCATCAAAGGAGGAGAAAACATTTTTTTTGCGTTGTGTTGCAACTGTTATTACAATCACGGAATTAATACTCCTATGGGTGAGAATAAGCATGTCAATTTACATTATACGGACAAAATGAATTGTAATCATTTAAAGTGTGCTATATGTGAAGAAAAATTGTATCAATTAATTTATCCGGAAACATGCTTAGTTTGTCTTGGAGGAACAAAAACCTATATTACAAACCATAGAATAAATCATGAATAATAACAAATTTTGACTTGCCACCCAAATACCCCCCCTTTAACCAGTTTATTTATCATATAAAAGGAATTATTTCTTTTACCAGTTTAGTTTATTTATGTACTATCATGAATTCATGTTCCGATTGCAATAAAGATTTTAAATATAAATCAAACCTTTACAGACATAAACGGGAATCGTGTTTGTACAAACCATCTTGCTCGGAACCTGCTTCCAAGAAAAGAAAAGTTAGTTGTGAAAAATTAAAAACAAAAAATAGTGAAATACTACCTAAATTAATTTTAAAAAAATGTAAAGAATGTGAGGAGTGGTACATCAAAAATAAACTTAGTGGACATTTACGATCAAACCTTCATAAAAGAAAAATATTGGAACAAAATAACGATGAATACGTAAGAATTAAAACAGCAGCATTTAAAAAGAGGATAGTTTCATTTATACTGTATCCATCAAGAAAAATTATTGATATTGATGAATTTTTTGATGAAGTTAAACAAAAATTTTTTAGACTGGTTATGGAACAAGTGAAAAAGCAGACCATTATTAAGTTAAATGTAGAGGTGTTTGGAAGTTTTGTTTTACCAAGTAAGGAAATATTAGAAACAAAATCATTTAATACTCGAAATAAGGTTGTAACAGAAACAACCAATGTTAAAGACATTTTTGGTGAATTTGCATCAATAATCAAAGAGAAGATGTCAACGTTTGCTGAAAACGGATCCGGATGGGCGTTAAAAGAACTCTTATATTTAGAAGTTAATATTAACAAATACAATCCATTACATGCATCATCTTACATTGTGTTGCCAAAAAATATTTTGAAAAAAAAAGCTGTGATCAACCTAAAAAATAATGATCAGTGTTGTTTTGCGTGGAGTGTTATTAGTGCCTTATATCCATCTCAAACTAATAGTGATCGAACCAGTTCTTATCCTGACTTTCATAACATTTTAAATTTTGACGGTATTGAATTTCCTGTCAAGTTAAAAGACATTAGAAAATTTGAAGAACTTAACCAAATATCTATAAATGTGTACGGTTTGGAAAGCATTTACAAAAATGATAAAGTAATGAATGAAGTTGTCGGCCCCTTGCACTACACAAAGAAGAAACTACCTACTCATATTAATTTGTTATTGATAAGTAATGATGAAAACAAACATTATTGTTGGATAAAGGATATGTCCAGGTTAGTATCCTCTCAGATTAATAGACAAGATCATAAAAAGTACTTTTGTGATGGATGTCTAATTTATTTTACATCTGAAGAAAAATTACAAAAACATCAATTACATGATTGCAACCAAACAGTAACATCATTACCCACAAGCAACATTAAAACTAACAAATATGGAGAAAATATTCCAGAAAATATACTTCAGTTTGAAAATTTTCAAAAGCAACTTAAAGTTCCTTTTGTTATTTATGCTGATTTTGAGTGCGTCCTTAAACCACTGACTTATGTAGATCCAGATAATAATTTTACTTCATACACAAAAAATACATTTAAACATGAACCATTTGCTTTTTGTTTTTTCATTAAATGTTCTTATGATGAATCCTTATCTACCATAGAATACTACTTTGGTAAAGATGCTGCTGAGGAATTTTGCAAAAGAATTGAAAATCATGTTAGAAGAATTTACCACGAGCATCTTAAACGTGTTGTACCCATGTCTCCATTAACATGTGATGAAAACATTGATTTTAAATCAGCAAAAGTATGTCACATATGTTCCAAAAATTTTAAAAATGAAGATGAAATTGTGAGAGATCATGATCACCTAACAGGAAAATATAGAGGTGCAGCTCACAGTATTTGTAATCTAAATTACAAAATACCAAATTTTATTCCAGTGTTCTTCCATAATTTGACACATTATGATAGTCATTTATTTATAAAGCAATTATGTTGTGAAAAAGATCAAATTGATGTTTTAGGACAAACTAAAGAAAAGTACATCTCATTTTCCAAAGTAATTTTGGTAGACAAAAAAGAAGAGTTTGGAAAAACTAAAAATATTTACATGAAAATTAGATTTCTCGACTCATTTCGTTTTGCATCAACATCATTGGAAAAGTTAGGTGAAAGTTTAGACACCTCTCAATGTATCGAAATTAAAAAACATTTTAAAAATCCTGATCAATTCAATGAGATACGAAAAAAAGGTATTTATCCCTATTCATATATGGATTCTTTCGATAAGTTGTATGAAAAAAAACTGCCAACTATTGAGAACTTTTATGATAAGTTAAAAGAAGAACCATTAAGCCTTACCGATTATAACAGAGCTCTTCACGTTTGGAACTTGTTTAATTGTGAAACTTTATTGGACTTTACAAAAATTTACTTATTTTCTGACGTCTTGATTTTAGCAGACTTTTATGAGTCATTTAGAAATTTATCTCTAAATACTTACAAGTTAGATCCAGCCCACTACTATACATCTCCTGGTTTCAGTTGGGATGCAATGTTAAAAAGTACAGAAGTTAAATTAGAATTAGTTACCGATATAGATATGTTGCATTTTTTTAAAAATAATATTCGAGGTGGTATATGTCATTGTAGTGTGCGAAAAGCTGAAGCCAATAATGAACTGGTTCCAAATTATAATAGTGAAAATCCAAAAACATTTATAATGTATTTAGATGCTACAAATCTCTACGGTCACAGTATGAGTCAGTATTTGCCTATTGGCGATTTTACTTGGGTGACTAAATCTGAAATTGAAGCAATAGATCTACAATCAATAGCAGATAATTCGGAATACGGCTATGTTTTTGAAGCAGATATTGATTATCCAGAGCACCTCCATGAGAAACATAATGAATTTCCATTTTTGAGTGAATCAAAAAATAACAAGTTAATATGTAATTTGGATCACAAAAAGAATTATGTTTTGCATTACAAAAATCTTCAACAGGCTATTCGAAACGGACTACACTTGGTTCAAATTCATAGAGCAATAAGATTTAAGCAGTCACCTTTCCTAAAATCTTACATAGATTTAAACACTAAATTGCGAAACAATTCTAAAAATCAGTTTGAAAAAGATTTCTTTAAGTTACTCAATAACGCAATTTATGGTAAATCACTGGAAAACGTTGACAAAAGAGAAGATATCAAATTAATTACACATTGGCAAAATATTGGAAAAAAGCAAGGAGCTCAAACATTAATTGCTAAACCAAATTTTAAAAACTCATCAATTTTTACTGAAAACTTGGTTGCCATTCAAATGGAACGAGTAAAAGTCACATACAATAAACCCGTTTATATTGGATTTTCAGTCTTGGAATTATCCAAGACAGTAATGTATGATTTTTATTATGAATATATAAAAAACAAATATGGAGAAAAAGCAATTTTGCTCTACACAGATACTGATTCTTTAATACTAGAAATTAAAACCCATAATTTTTATTCAGATATTCAAGAAAACCTGGAGAGGTTTGACACATCAAATTACAGCGAAGACAATTTACATAACATTACCAGAAACCAATCTATAGTGGGTCGTATGAAAGACGAATTTGCAGGTCAACCTATAGTAAGCTTTTATGGCACAGGTGCTAAGGCCTATTGTGTTGAGTTAGCAACTAGAACTGAAAAAAAAGCAAAGGGAGTGAAAAAGTATGTTATTCAAAACAACATTACTAAAGAAGATTATCAAGACGTTGTTGAAAATGCTGAAACAAAATACAGAAAAATGAATTGCTTCCGTTCCATTCTTCATGATATTTACACACAACTAAAAAATAAAGTGGCACTATCACCTCAAGATGACAAGCGATGTGTTGTTCCTGGAACTTTTAAAACATTAGCCTGGGGTCATAAAAATATTAAGTAGTTTTAAGGTATATGTTGTTTACAAACATTAAATAAAAAACTATGATTAAAAAATATTATTCTTTATTTGTTAGAAATAAATTTACAATACATTATTTTTATTAATCCAAGAATTGTGAGTTTTATTTAATCCTAACCATTTTACGAAAACCTTGTTTCCTTTTCTTCTCAAAACTTTTTCAACAAGATAAACATCTGGATATTTTACTTTTTGCAATTCTTCTTTGTAGAAACCTCCTTGAATTTCTTTCCTATTTTGATCTTCAAGCAAATAAGTCATCGGATTGGTCATTTGTATTTTCTTCACAAGAAATATTTCATTTGACCAATTAGGTGTGTATCCTTTTGAAAAATGTTCCCTATATTTTGAAATACGCACAGAATCTCCTGTTTTAAGTTTTGATTTTAGTGGATCTATTATTTTTGTATGACGATATACTTTTTCAAATAATTCGTTTTCATTTTTTTTAGAAACATTGATTGGTTTTATTCCAATTGTAGAATGTATTGTTTGGTTATAGTCATTAACAATTTCGTTGAGAATATCAATCCAATTGTAAGATCCACGCATGCTAAATTTTTTCCACATTGTATTTTTTAAAGTTCTGTTTACCCTTTCCACTATACTAGCTTTTAAATTTGAAAAAGTACTATAATGATTTACGTTGAAATCGTTCATAAGTTTTTTAAACCGAGCATTTAGAAACTCAGTTCCTAAATCAGTTTGCAAATTTTTTGGAGCAATTTTAGCATCTTCCAAAATTGATTTCATAGCATTTGTTACGTGTTCAGCTCCTTTAGTTTTAACAGGTCTTGCCCAAACATATTTAGAAAACGCATTTTTTACAATCAAAATATATTTATTTCCTCTATTATATCGAGCATATGGAATCATTGAAACTAAATCAGCTTGCCAAAGGTCATTTAGTGATTTAATAATGACTTTTCTTCGGGGATACTTTTTTCTTGCCGGTTTATGTAACTCATCAACAACAGACTTTTTTAGATCCATATTTGAGTAGTACTGATATGTCTTTCAAGGTTGTATGATTTAAAACCACCTTCATTTTTTACAACCATTATTAAATCTCTGGGTTGAAAATTTGCTGATTCTATTATTCCAGTCTTCAATGGAAATATATATTGACTTGAATTGCTTGATTCTATAAAAAATTTTCGTATATTTTCTGAGTATTTTCCAAAAAATGTTAATGGTAAATAACCATAAAAAGAATCTGGTTTTTTAAATAAATTTACCTTTTGTTCTAATGATTTAAGTTTGCTGGTGTGGTTTTTTGTTTTTTTTTTCATTATCACTAACTCTTTTTTCAACAGATATCAAAGAATTGTTTAATCCACTTTGAACAGTAACTAGCTCCTGGTTAAAATTTGTTTCAACCCTAGTAATATTTTCTACATTTTTTTGAATGTCTTCTTGAAAAGAAACCAATTTTTTATCCACCTCAATGAACGCTTTATCTAGATTATCATTATAATTTTTTAAAATATTAAAGTTTTCGGTTATATTGTCTTTTAGCATATTTTTAAGCTTAATTAACTCTTGCTTAAAATTGTTTTCAACATTGCCTATATGTTGTGTTAATTGTAATTCTTTAGCTGCTATATTGTCCCGAAGATTTTCTTGCAAATTATTAATATTTTTATCAAGATGACTTAATCCATCATCCAAATTATTAATTGATTTTTGTAGTTTTATAACGTTTTTGATTAGCTCTTTATTCAGTTCTTCTTTAAATTTTTGATTAGTTTCATTGACTGATTCTAGTTCCTTTTTAGTAAATTCTTTAAGATCTTTAAATTCATTATCAAGACCAGTTTTGGTTTTTTCTAAAACATCACCAAGGGAATTGATACCTTCATCATAAGATAATTTTATAATATTTAACTCATTTTGAATGGAATCTTGAAATTCATCAAAAGTAACTTTAAGTTTTAAAAATTCGTTTTCATAATATCTTCCAATTGTTAAAATTTTTTCTTGTAGTAATTCATAAGATGTCTGTCCTTGTTTAAATTTATCATCAATAAACTTATTAAAATCTTTAATTTTTTCAAGTATGTTTTCAGTTAAACCATTTTTCATATTTTCATTTATATCTTTTATATCATTTTGAATCGTTTCAAACTTTTTTTCAAAATCTGACTTTTGTTTATTATTTTTTTCTATTAAATCATGTATTTGAGTAGTATGTTCTTCACCTTTCTTTTTATAATCTTTAATTTGTTGATTTATATCTGAGATTTTTAACACATTTTCTTGAATATTTTTAAAGTCATTTTGTTTAACAAAATTGTTTAAATTTTTTTTTAAAGAATCAATTTCAGTGGTGTTTAAAGAACTTGTGCTTTTTATAGCCGAATAATCATTAAAAATTGGATTTTTTTCCAAATAGCTTTGTACTATTTTTTCTATTGCTAGTGAATCAGTTTTTTTACCGCTCATGAGATCTTTAATTTTTTTTATTTCATCACGAAATTTATTATCTACTTTATTTAAATCACTTTGTGTAGGTAGATTTAAAATATTCTCGAAATTTTTTTGAATTTGTTCTTTAATCTCCTCAATTTTATTTACACTTTCATCATAAATCTTAAGTTTGCTTTTTAAATTTTCTATAATTTCTTGGTTTAAATTAATCTTTTCAATTACTTCCTTTACTTCATTTTTAGGAAATATAGTCTCTGATATGTTTGATATAATTTTATTTTCCAAGTTTGATAGTTTTTCAGTTAAAAGAATGTCTTGTTGGTTTTTAAAGTTTTGTTGAGTTTCTTTTATTTCTTTTTCTAAATCAACTTTTTTTACCAAAATGTTTATATCTGGAGTGTTTGCTTGGATTTCTTTTTTAAAACTCTCTAATGTGGAGTTATCTATACAGGTATCAATCTTACTTTTTACATCATTGATAAGTGTGTGATTAAGTGTAATGTATTTGTTTATGTTTTCAATTTCATTAAAATTTTTAATTATTAGATCCTTATCATCCTTAATTAAATTTAGTTGTTGTTGTAAGTCACCTAGCCTTTCATTTAAAAATTTTTCCTGTTGTTTTCTAAACAGTTGATGGGTTTCATTTAATTCCTTTGTTAAATCGTCTTTTTTTACAAAAAATTTTTTGTTTATATTGTAGACTTCTTGTTTTAGACTGTTTAAAGAAGATGAGTCAACACAATTTTGAATATCAGTTTTGATGGTTTCGATTGTATCATCATTAAGTTTAAGTTTTTTGTTTATATTTTCAATACTAATATCATTTGTATTAATCCTTTTTTTCACCTTTTCAATCTCAATTTGTGAAACATTGCCTGTTGGAGCAAACTGTGCAATGTGTTTTTGTACATTTAAAAAAACTTTATTTTCAATATCAGACAAGTCAATTTTGGGTTTTTTATGCTTGGATATATGTTTCCAAAACTTATCTACAGTCATGGTTTTGTTTGTAATGAATAAGTAATCCGTTTTGACACCCTTTTATAGGATAATTTTAGCCTCTTTAAGTTCTTCAATTATTGATATTATTTCGTTGTTATGTCCCGTATTTCCCGCTTCCTGCGATGCCAATAAAAGTCTTAGTCGTTGAACTAATTCATTGGGATCATCAAAATATACATATTCTATTTTTTTGTTGGATAAAATCATAGAACCTCCCTCTTTTTTGCTTGACGGTAATGTATTTGTTTTTGACCTTGTTGTTCTTGGTGGTAAAGGTTTTGAAAATGAAGTTGTTCGTGCACGACTTGTGTCTTGTTTTAAAATACCCTTTTTTAATAAATATGGTCTAATAATATCCATATATTTGAAAGTATTGCTTGATTGTATTTGTTCTTTTGAATCTTTATTTCTTTTGTAGCCATTGGTTCTTTTTAATATATCCATGTAATTTTCCAAGTCTTCTTTTTTGAAACCCACTGGATGTTTTTTAAATAACAATTCATATAACCCAACTGTCCCTAAATATTTAATATTTTTTACTTCAATGTCTTTCCCGATAATTTTAAGCTCTGAGTCTCCAATATAAAATTTTTCTTCGTCTGTATTATGAAAAACCCCATAAGTATGATCAAATTTATCATCAGGGTCTCTAATTGATTCATCTATATATGTTCTTGGAAGTTCGTCAAATGAATTTAAATATTCATTGTATGCTGGTAAGGTAGATAAATTTTGAAAACTCTCTCTTATTTCGTTAGCAGTCTGGTTTATAGTAGTATCACTTATATTACTAGAATTCATATCATTATCATGTATGAATTGATCTTCCAAAAAAGTAAGACCACCGGTAGGTAAATATTCATGATAGGTACTTCTCTTAGGAAATGAAGTAGGATGTAATTTTTGAGACGGAGATAAAATAGTAGAGTTAAATCTTTGAGATTGATTTGGTGATAAAGGCGGACTTTTTATTTCTTGCTTTATGTTTGATGTAGTTTTAACGTTTGATAAAAATTCTTGCAATGGTTTCGTGATTGGATACAATTCCTTTTCTCTTTTAGAATGGGATGCAATCAAATCAGATTTCAAGCCTCGTAATTTCTTTTTTATGGCATTCCTTGTTTTTACTAATTCGCTTGCTTTTTTTCTATCCATATTTTCTTAGAACGTTAACATAAGCAGTGATATACAATTTTTTAGTTCTATGGTATTTATAGGTAAATAAACGTGTCAAAACCTTTTCTGTATTTACCATGCTTCAAATTACAGTCTTTATCTACTACAATAAAACCATGTTGTTCTTTCCAACACAATGAGCAAAGTTCCTTAAATTTTTGAAAAGACATATCAACATTAATATGATCGTCATAGATGTGATGTAAATTAGTGTTGTCTAGTTGAAATATGATCAGTAAATTTGCATTATCTCTTATAAGCTGTTTTGGTATTGAGGAATAGGTTTGACTTAGGTAAAAACAGTCAGCACTTTTATGTCTAGAAAAACAAAAATAATCCCGTATTTTGCTTTGATTACCACAAACCATATCATCAAATATTACAACTGAATTATCCTTTATTTCACTGGGTGAAATAATTTCATTTTCATCATTGTTTTCATAATAATCAATTTCTTTAATTGGTTTGAGTAGTTTTTTCGGATATTCATATTTTGGTTGATGTAAAGATTTGGAATAAACATAAACGTTTTCAAAACGTAATCCATTTTTGTCCTCTAATAAACTTATGAGAACATTAGTTTTTCCACAGCCTGAAGGACCAACGATCAATCCTCTTTTACAAGTTCCTCCAAAAAGTTGTCCATGCTTATTAAAATCAATTTTTTGATCATCATGATTTTTAATAGGAAGTGAAAAATTTTGTTTTACTATTCGCATGATTATTTTAACTATATAAGTAAGAGAAAATACTTGATGCGTCAGTATATATATATAATGCGTGTACGGAACAAACATAAGGTTATTAGACAACCAACAGTTAAAAAGAAAGGAAGGGGTTTGTTAAATACAATAATCAACAAATTACCTTTCGAACTACACATCCCAAATTACAATTTCTGTGGGGGGGGAACTAACCTAACAAAGAGATTAGCAAGAGGCGACCGAGGAATTAACAAATTGGATGAGGTTTGCAAAGAACATGACATTGCATATTCAAAAAATTTAGATCTTAAAAATAGACATAAGGCTGACAAAGTTCTTGCTTCAAAAGCAGCTGAGAGAATAAATGCATCTGACGCAAGTTTAGGTGAAAAAATAGCAGCAACTGGAGTAACTGGAGCAATGAAATTAAAAACAACTTTTGGAATGGGTTTAAAAAAACGTCGTCGACGTAACGTTAAACGAAAAAACACAGGAAGGGGGATATCTTTAAGCAATGCTATTAAACAAGCACGCAAAAGATTAGTTGGTAAATCTTTTAAGAACTTAAACACAGCTGCAAAAACAGCACTATCATCATTAAAAGGTTATAAGGTTATTCAAGCAAAGAAAAGAATTATTCCAGTCCTAAAAATTGGAGGGTTTTTACCATTTATAATACCTGTGCTATCTGCTCTCTCAGCTCTTGGAGCATTGGGTGGGGGAGCTGCGGGAATAGCAAAAGCTGTTAATGACGCCAAAGCGGCAAAAGATAAACTTATTGAAGATAAAAGACATAATCAAGCCATGGAACAAATTTCTATTGGCAAAGGACTTTATTTAAAACCTTATAAACAAGGTTGTGGTCTGTTTTTAAAATCAAATACAAAAAACTGATAAAAGGACTACCTCACAGACCTCTAACAAATATTGACCTTCTTAAATATTCAAAAAATATCCCACATTTTCGTGGGGTTTTTATGCGTAATGATTTACCGAAAAAAATTAGAAAATTTGAAAGTGGTATAATCAATTTAGATAGTAAAGAAAAACAGGGAACCCACTGGACTGGATATGTGAAAAAAAATAACATAATTTCATACTTTGATAGCTATGGAAATTTAAAACCACCTTTGGAGGTTGTTAAATATTTTTTAAGTGATGGTAGTCATAATGTTATAATGTATAATCATAAAAATTATCAACAAAAAGATTTTGTTATCTGTGGACATTTGTGTTTAGAGTTTTTATATAACAACAGTTTATAACTTGTATTAGTATTACATCAACTGTAAAACAATAATGTCGCTTACAATTTCTCTGTCAGGTAATTCGGCTGAGTTGTCTGCTTCATTTAATCCGCCAATTTACTTAGATGACGGTGAATATGTTGTTTGTCTTACGAATTTTGAAACTTTTAATGCGGTACCCAATATAGATGAACGAAATAATAAATTTCATTATGGTAATAAAACCATTGAAATTCCATCAGGAGCCTACGAATTGACTGATATTGAGGATTATTTACAAGATCAGCTTTCTAAAGAAGGTGTTAGCTTAACACTACGTGCCAATAACAATACCCTACGTTGTCATTTAAAATGTAGTGAGGATATTCGTTTTAGTAAAGATACTATAGGAAATATTTTAGGATTTAGAGATGATCTCTACACAGCTGACAAAATACATATTTCACAAAAACCTGCTGAAATTATTAAGGTAAATGCAATATTAATCGACTGCAGCATAGCTGATGGATCATATTTAAATAACAATCCTGTACATGTAATTCATCAGTTCTTTCCTAGCGTCAGTCCTGGATTTAAGATAATAGAAGCTCCAGAAAATTTAATTTATTTTCCTGTAAACGTTAAAATAATAACTAGTATATTTTTAAAAATTATTGACCAGGACGGTGATCTTGTAAATTTTGGTGGTGAAACTATTACCATCAGACTGCATATTAAAAAAATTGAATAATGGTATTTCGTTACAATAACCCATTAATATCATATAACAAAAAAAAAGAGAGTTGTTTAAGCAGTAAGAGGAAAACTGTCAAACGGTTAACACCAACAAATTATAGGTTTTTAAAATCACTTGGATTTAAAGTAAATACAAAATGAGTTTTTTAGACGTTACCGAAAAACTTTTGGAAGACAGTTCTGTAGTAAGATATGAAACGTATTCTTATGATCCCTTTTCACCAAACAAGTTAAATAATAATGATGAAATAAAAATTGTTATACCTGATATTGAAGCCTATACTTTACCATGTGAAAGCTTTCTTTTTATTGAGGGACAGTTAACTAATGATGGTACCTATTCTGCAAGTATGAAATTTACAAACAATCCCATAGCTTATCTTTTTAAAGAAATTCGTTATGATCTAAACGATGTAACCATAGATTCAGTTCGAGATGTAGGAACCACTTCCACTTTAAAAGGATATTTATCATTTACTGAAAGTGAAAGTAAAAAATTGCAGAACGCTGGTTGGTTTCCTAAATTGGATATTTCAAAATCGAGCATTTTGGTTGATAAAAAGGGTAATTTTAATGTATGTGTTCCACTCAAAATTTTAATGGGATTCTTTGAAGACTATAGAAAAATAATCTTAAACTCAAAACAACAACTTGTTTTAATAAGATCCAATTCTGACAATAATTGTGTTTTTAATGATATTGTTGGTCAAAAAGTAAAAATTTTGATCACAAAACTAACATGGAATATGCCTCACGTAACCGTTAATATCCCTGCTGAACTGAATTTGTCAAAGCTCATTAACAAAGATGTTGAAATACCAATAGCTTTTAGAAGATGGGAGTTAATAGAGTACCCTGAATTGCTTAAAACAAATAGACATAATTGGCAAGTTAAAACATCAACCAAAGCTGAAGTTGCACGACATGTTATAGTTGCTTTTCAAAAAAATAAAAATGATAAATTAAATGAAAATATTAGTAAATTTGATGATGTTAGAATACGCAATATTAACGTTTTTTTAAATTCCGAAAGATATCCATACAATGATTTGTATGTAGACATAGAAAATAACAAATTTGCTTCCTTATATGAAATGTATTCTAAGTTTAGGGCTTCATACTATCAGCTTCCTAATGAACCGTTGTTTCTCCCTTCAGAATATAAAGAGATATCACCCATAATATACATTGATTGTTCTTATCAAAAAGAAGCTGCACAGAGTGCTAATGTTTCAATGAGAATCACTTTTGAATGCCACGAAGACGTACCGGAAAAAACGACCGCATACTGTTTGATTCTTCATGATAAACTTTTTTCATACCACCCTTTGACTAAAACAGTGAAACAGTTTTAATGCGCATGTTCAAAAAGTATTTTTTCTCTATATAATCGAATTATTGCATATTTTGATATCAGTTTAAGAAATGTGTTCAAAAAACACTTGTAGAATTTGTTTACACCTTAAAAATTTAAGAATACTAAAAGAAGCCATAAGTTTATATAGTGAAAAACAAATTATTTTTAAAAAGCTTTCCAACTTAACAATATGAATTTAATAATAGATGTTCAAGGATTTAAATTGGAAAACAACAAATTTGTTCCTAAAGAATTGGCCGCTTATGATGGAACGAGAATTTCCCATTATATTTTTAAACCACCCTATGGGATTCAACATCTTTCACCACAGTTACATAAGGAAGCCAACTGGTTGATGGAAAATCATCATTGTATATCGTGGAATGAAGGTTTTACTCCGCTTCATAAATTTTCCGAAATCTTACAAAACTTGACAGAAAAAGTGGATACAGTTTATATCAAAGGAAAGGAAAAAGCTACATATTTAAGGAGATACTCCTTAAAATCAGTTATTGAGTTTGAAGAGACCCCAAAACTGCTCAAAGAAGACCCAAAGTGTTTTTACCACACAAACTCACCATGTTTTTGTGCATTATCGAATGTATTTTACCTCTATGATAACTTTTTTATGAAATAAAACGCCATTTTTTTATATTTCTGTTTTTTATTTTTAGAATACATAATCTACTTATACTAGCAAAACCTAAACTAACATTTTTAAGCTTAAGAAATATACTAATGACGTTAGATATTTTGATTAAAATAGTTAATTGCGTTTAATATCATTTCCATTTTGATGATTTTATTTTGGAAATGCATGCGATCCACTGCTAAGTTTTCCCAATGCTTTTTTCTCGCTTCTTTAGATGCATAACTATACACATATAATATTTTCACATTATTAAATTGTTCATTAAATGTTAACGATTTATTCATGATCTTCTCTTAGTAGTTCAGGATAAAAATAAACAAGTTCCATCGCCAATCCATACGTCAAAGTATTTATATTTTTGATAGGATCCATAATGAAAATTGCTGTGTTAGTTACATCAACAGAGTTTTTTATTCCCATTTGAAGAATTTTTAAGCAACTATTAAATTCAAGATTTTTCAATATTTTAATGTGCTCATCTATTAAAGGTGAGATTCTCCACAGTTCTGATAGTGTAGGGTTTGTTAATCGTACTGTAGCTTTGCCTGTATTAATCACAATCAGATTTCCATAATCCATCTGTTTAAAATTGATAAAAAAACTGGTAAGATCCAGACTCAAGGTGGTATCAACAGCTAAAAAGGATTCATCTATGATGTCTTTATACCCATAAAAGTTTTGCCAATCGAATTCTGTGAACTGGACAACATCGTTTTTTATTCCACCAATTAATACACTTGGAAAGAAAATTCCATTATAGCTTAAACACACACTAACAAACTTTGTTTTTGATTTGTTAAGATAAAATTTTCTTTCTCCCAAAAAGACATTTTTGGAATTAGAATCTAAATAATTAGAAGACATTTTGATTCAGACTGTATAAAACTTTCCAAAACAAATAATTTATATTGTGTATAAAGTGGTGGGAATGAGACCATAAACCGGTTTTTTATTACAGCAGAGACAAGTCAAGACTTGTTATTAAGACAGGTTTTTCAAGCCAAGACAGCTGTGACCTGGTTTACTTTAACTGACCAGTTTGTAAAACGTCTGTGAGACAAAAGGTGTGGTTCAATTTATTTCCTACTTTCTAAGTCATTGACCAAGAATGGTGTGACCTGGTTTACTTCAAGTCACCAAACCAGTTTGCAATGCGTTTGTAATACAAAAGGTGTGGTTCAATTTATCACCTACTTTCTAACAGGTTCTTCAAGGTATTGCCCAAGACATCTGTGACCCGGTTTACAAAATTTGTATCTCTGAATTTATGATCATTAATAACCAGTTGTGACCTAGTTTACTGCAATACAGACAAAAAGGTGTGGTTCAATTTATCACCTACTTTCTAACAGGTTTTTCAAGGTATTGCCCAAGACATTTGGATCCCCCCACCCCATGTGTGAATCTTTGGCTCTCAAAATCCCTATGTTAATTCTTATGGGCGAATCTTTGAATCTTGAGCCAGAACCGGCGAAAACACCCTACTCAACTGTTCGCTGCCAACTACCGCCAAAATTGGGGTGCGTGACGTCAAAAGGGCTTAAGGCCCCTCTGTTTATGTAGGTCCTAGGCAACAAATTTTAAATAATAGTTTTTCGATTGTTTATGACTGAAATAGAGCCAAAATGTTTTTTGAAAATTTTCTCAGGTCGTAAATAAAAAATAAGACCACAATATTTTAGTTCTATTTATTGCATGGACACGCCATTTGAGAATTTTAGTATGACATTGTTTTTAACTAATAATTCGGGTTTTCATAAACTACCATATTTCTACAAATTATAATAATACATAATGATTAGTCTAAAATTAAATCTAATTAAGTTATAGCTAATTAGAATAATGACAAATTAAACTAATCAATTTTCTTATGTCTTTTTAAGTTTATTTTATACACAGCCTCTGGTTCCTCTCAACAAAGTTCTGTTCGTCACTGACATCTCCACAGTTGTCGGGGAAGTTGTCTAAGTGATAGTGTAGAAAGTGTATTACTAAGGACATATTATATCCCATATTTTTAGTTTGTTTACAATCTCTGGATAATTTCCTGCTCTTTTATTTCCTAAGAATTTCCCATGCCTCTTTTTCCTTTCCCCCAAGCACAGCGTCAAATCCACGAGAAGCTTTCTTATTTGGTGTCCCATTAAAATTTCCTCTTTAATCTTGGCTTCACTTATTCCGGGAAAGTTTTTGTTTTATGTGATTGAAGGCAGAAATATCTCTATTCATAGCTGTAACGAAGTTTTTAAATAAGCCAAGTTTGATATGTAATGGCGAAAGTAATATTTTATTTGAAGGAACGAAAGGTTGGTTCGTAGTATTTTTCACTCTTGGTACAAAAGATTATCTTTGTGGCTAATTTCTTCTTTTATCTTCTTCTATCCCATTCGCCTAGAAAACAACAGTATTTTGTATATCCCAACTGCATGCCAAGTAAAACAGCTACTATCTTCAAATCTGCACAAACTAACTTAAAAGTAGATTAACAATACCTCTTATTATCTAAATTCAAATACACACTAAAATCACTCTCTCAGTCCAATCCGTGACAATATGCATGCGTCAGCGTAAAAGATGTGAATACTAACAAATACTAAGACTACTTAATCTTATATACTAGCATGTGTTCAGTGAACCATAAAACATTGTGTTCAGTGAACCACAAAGTTTACATTTGGTTGGTTCCGCTGTTTCGCAATTGAAATCTGTTACCTCCGAAAAATATGGGTAAATGCTGTTTCTTTGAATCTCCGCTTGAATTAATTTTCCTCCTTGGCGACGATCTTTGCCTCTTTCCATTCCATATGATGTTGATTTTCTCAGCAATGTTGAGCTATTCTCGATCCAGTTGTGTCCTCTTGTCGAGTTTTGCGTTTGTGTTCTGTAAGGCTAACTTCCATGGGTCGGCTGGTTTCTCCGATGGTACCTGGTAGATGCAGTTTTTGGCGTTGTGGTTATGTTTTTGTTAATTGACTTCTTATTGTTGTGGTCGTTTTGAAGACAGTTTGAAGATGGTATTGGTTGCCTATTCTCCTTATCTTTTTTGAGATTGCTTTGATGTATGGAATTATAAGTGTCGCTTTTTTTTCAGTATTTATGTCTGTCATCATTTGTGTTGGTGTGGTCTGAATAGTTTTATTTATCGTATATTTGGAGAAACCGTTCCTTCGAAGATGGGATCGAATTTTTTACGTTTCTTGATTTAAAGCTACTTCTGTATTGCATACGTAGGTGGCTCGATGTATGAAAGATTTTGCAACTCCCAATTTGGTTAATGTGAAGTGGTTTGATTTGAAGTTAAGATATTTTCCAGTATGAGTTGGTTTGCGTTAAGTAATTATGGTTGAATTATTTTGGTGATTAGAAAATCGAGAAAAGCGAGCGGGTAACTTTCTTCTTTTTCCAGAGTGAATTTAATGCAGTTTCTTATGTTGTTGATTGAAGAATTATTCTAAGTCTAATAGGACTTTCCCTCCCTCTCTTAATAGAATTATTCTAGTCTGCAAACAGAATTTCAACAAATGCACAATGGCATTGATTGAGAGATTGCTGCTGTCAGAGAGGTTTTTGTTCTTTAATAGAGTCGGCACTATTTGCTATTGTTTCATAAAACATTTCATAGAACTTTTGGGTAATAAAAATCAGCCTTAGGGGAGTTCTAGCTTGCAGTGAGCCTGGCTATTGTGAAGCAAAATCAAGCAACATTATAAATAACAGAGGAATATATTTTATATAAAATAATATAATAATAATTTGGACAGTTTTTAATAAGTCATTAAATCAATGTAAAAAATTTTACATTTCAAAAAAAATGTCATGATTTAGAAGAGAGATACAACAACACTAAAACAAACACATATTAAAAACAAAATAACACACCATAACAAATTATTTAAAAAAAAATTAATAGAGGACCTACCTAGGTTATTAGTTTTTGTAAGATTCAATCTTACAAAAACTTGTTTTTGTTTTTTGAAATTGTTTTTAATTTATCACGTTCCGATGTTCGGTACTCGCTTTTTTCGTAGGTACTGGTTTGATTCATTGAATTATTTGGTATATAAACTCCAGTGGCGGCTCGTCAGATGAGGCAAGCAACCAACATTTTTGGAAAAACTGGTAAATTAATTTTTTGCGAGATTTTTTGTGTTTAATTTTTGTAGGAAAAAAAGCCCTTCATAACATTTTTTTTTTATTTTAATAATAGGGTGCTATTTCTTTTATGTCATTCACTTCTTATTCTGCCTACTTTGTTTTGTATGTTCCATCAAAGATGGATGAAGCCTTCTTATTCTGCCTGCTTTGTTTTGTATGTTCCATCAAAGAAGGATGAAGCACTCATTCCGGTCGCCTCGCTTCCCCACTCTGCAACGGTTTTGCTTCGGTCTTCTATCAACGCTGTCCGAGAGCCTGACGAGCTGGGTGAGGCGACAATGAATTTTCATCTTGTGTGCCGCATCAAGCCTCGCTAGCCGCATTAAAATTTTGCAAATTAAAAAACTGCGAAATCCCGTTTTTGTTATTGCAATTATAAAATTAACAAATCGTACATTTAAAAACCCTATTTTTCTTTGTATACATGACAACATGAGGCGACTAAAACATCCGCTTTTTTGTTTAAATAAATTAAAAACGAGATAATCAGTGACCTTCACTTATGTTTGTTTTGCCTCGTAGTGCCCTCATAGATATATTTTTTGTGCTGGAAACGGGTTTAAAATATGGCGTTTTTCTGGACAAAATTGGAGGTGTTTTATTGGTCAATGAACAACTTGGGATATTAAATAAGGTAAATTGATCCTTGTAAAAACGGTTACTCAGGGAAATTATAAACGAACTTATTACCAATTGCTACAAAACAATCCTTTCTGGGGACTATAAATTTAAACCACCCCCCAGAGGTGCTCTAAAAAATCACCAACTTTCTAACCTCAAACACAGATAATGAAGCTATTATGTGCCAAATTTTTAGCGTATTCACAATTTTCCATTTTGAAACCTGTCAAAAAAAAAATTACTTTTAGGGCAGTTTTTCAGTGGTATTTTCCAAAAACAATAAAAAATAATCAATAACTTTGTGTAGTTTCTGTATGGGTAATTGTTTTTTGAACAGGTGTAAATATTTAGCCCTGTGGGGGGTACTATTTTAGATTTTAGTAAATTCCACTAAAAATGTTGGCGAGTGTGGGGAACACTGCGAATTATTAAAAGAAGATTGTTAAACGTTGAAAAATTCCGAGGCATGAATCGGTGGAAACAATGCTTTTAATACTAACTGACGATTAGGAAAAAACATTATATTTTTAGTAAGCTTTAGTCAAATTCATTGATCTAAAACTTGGAAACTATTGATTTGACACCACCTGTACAAAGTAAAATTTTTTTCTCCCTTTTTTTTAAACTTATAAAAGAATAAAAATTTAGATTATTCTTAATCTCTTTTAAACTACAACTATCATCAGGGAAAAAACTTTTATACCTTATCAGTGGCGGCTCGTCAGATGAGGCAAGTGAGGCAGCGACTCACCTACATTTTTGGTAAAACTGGTAAATTAATTTTTTGCGTGATTTTTTGTGTTTAATTTTTGTAGGACAAAAAAGCCCTTCATAACATTTTTTTTATTTTAATATTAGGGTGCTATTTCTTTTATGTCAGTCACTTCTTATTCTGCCTGCTTTGTTTTGTATGTTCCATCAAAGATGGATGAAGCCTTCTTATTCTGCCTGCTTTGTTTTGTATGTTCCATCAAAGATGGATGAAGCACTCATTCCGATCGCCTCGCTTCCCCACTCTGCAACGGTTTTGCTTCGGTCTTTTATCAACGCTGTCCGAGAGCCTGCCGAGCTGGGTGAGGCGGCAATGAATTCTCATCTTGTGTGCCGCATCAAGCCTCGCTGGCCGCATTAAAATTTTTCAAATTAAAAAACGCGAAATGCCGTTTTTGATATTGCAATTATAAAATCAAATCGTACATTTAAAAACCCTATTTTTCTTTGTTTAAAGCCTTGGGACGACTTTTACTTTTTCTAAATTACATGACAACATGAGGCGACGAAAAGATCCGCTTCACCCATACCTTGACAACTCAGCCTTGTAGGCGATTATATATATGCAAATATTTTGATTTTGTCACAAACAAAAAAATTGTGGAATAAAAATGTTATTTATGCACAAGCGTGAGGGGATAACTAGTATTTAAAGTTATTAAAGTCCTAGGGTCATTTTTTCGCCCTCGGGCGTTAAAATGTTGTAGAACAATGTCATTCTATATAAAAATATAAATAATTTTTGTTATGTCAAAGTAAAAACGCATAAAATAGTAGATTGAAAAATATTTTTTTTTATCTTAATAAGTTTTAGATTTTACATTTGACCAATATTATTCTTATTTACGGTGTTTATATTTTTAACATTTTTGATCTTGGTGCCTCATCAGTGTTATAAGTCACGAGCCGCCACTGATAAACTCTCTGTGTACGCTTCACCACTTCTTAATTAGTGTTTATTCTCTTTTTACTTATTTTTTGTCAATGCAAAGAGGGTAAATTAAGGGGGAAAAACTATTTTAACACCTATTTTACACCACAGAAGCAACGAGGAAATATTTTTTTAAATAAGTTTTATCCTACAGTATAGTAAAATGTTAAAAGTGTGATTTTGTCAAAACTGGGGCGGGTAAGATTTTGGAATAATATTTAAAAACAAAATTAATAATACATAAATAAAAAGGGGTTAAAAAGTCGAAATATTTTCTCTAGGCATCAATAAAATATAATTTAATTAAATTATATAAGTAAAACTCGATAAAATAAAACTTAAAAGGACAAACTAAAAAATTCGCAAAACAGGATTAAAACGGTTGGCTATCACAGGTTATCACAGTTTAGGGGTTGTTTATTATATTGTGGTAGGTTGCGCTCAAGTTGTTTGTATCTTTGTTGAGGCTGACATTAGGTTTTGTTTTATTTTCTCGTTGCTTTTGTCGTTTAATTTTGTTTTAAACTGTGTTAAAATAGTTTTTCCCCTTCATTTACATTTTTTGCATTAAAGAAAAACAAGCAAAAAGAGAATAAACATTAATTAAGAGGTGGGGAACGTGATAAATTGAAAAAATTTCAAAATAGATCGCAAGATATGCAATCTTACAAAAACTGATAATCTGGGTATTTCTTTTTTCAAAAATAATTTGGTATAGCGTATTCCATTGAGACAATCGGTGCGCCACTGGTGCGCAACTGATTCGGTTTTTGTGTCCCATTGACAGGCAATTTTTCAAGTTTTCCTGTTCCATTGGGGAACTGACACCTTCAGTGTGGCACCGAGGGCCGCTTTTTCGGCACCGACTCTGAGGGCTCGTGCCGCACCCAAAACTGTTGCCCGCCATTAAAAAATCCAATTGCGAGCAGCGAAAATGGCAAGTGTGAGAGATTTTGTGCCATACATCATTGCACAGAAACCCCCAAAAATAAAAACATCGAAATATGGTTAATAGGTACATCAATGGTTATGAAGTGAAAAACCCGGTTTGATAAATGGACGTGTAAATATAGCAAAAGGGTCGCGACTCGCGATTTTATAAATAATTGCAACAGAAAACAAAACCAAAATTTCAATCCGTAAATTTGAGGTTAACGATTTTCCAATTCCGCTGTTGCAATCGTGTTCCATTGAAAGGGCACCAGTGCCAGTTGTGTTCCAATGAAATAGCACCGGGTCAGTGTCAATGCGAAACTGGAAACATGTGAGTGTGGAACTGGATTTTACAATGGAATACGCTATAGTGTTTTTGTATCTCTTCCAAATTATGAAATTTTTTTTTAATTTAAAATTTCGTAAAATTTAATCCTTATTCTTTGTATTTTTTCAGCCTTGATAATGACACGGATGGTGTCGAAACGTTAGCTGTTGATTTAGTGACTTAATAAAAACTGCCCAAATTATTATTATATTACTTTTTATATAATATATTCCTCTGTTATTTATAATGTTTATAATCTTGAGCAACGAAACTAGACAAACCCTAAGATCATTCAAGAGGCAAGACGGAACTTGGACCAACTCCGTAGAGGAATCACTGAGACATCTCTTAGAGGTACATTTTCCGGGGGAGGGAGTTCCGCACGACGAGCGAATGCCAGCTACACCTGACGAGGAGGCAACGGATGATACAATATCCTGGGCAATAAACGAGTTCAGTCCGTACAAGTCACCAGGTTCAGATGGGATCTTCCCGGCACTGCTTCAGCGAGGCCTGGAGGCACTACTTCCTCACACGAGGAGAGTGTTTAGGGCCAGCGTAGCTCTGGGATACGTTTCAACTGGGAAGCACAGGCAAGATTGGGAGAGTCCAAGGTCAAGGTGGATGTGACGGGGAGCTGCCCTCAAGGCTCTCCTCATCTGTGGTGCGTTATAATGGACGACCTCCTAACTCGCCTGACACAGGAAGGATTCGACGCGCAAGCATATGCGGACGACGGCGTGGTGAAGGTCGTTGGCCGCTTCCTCGCCACTGTCTGCGAAAGAATGCAAAAGGCGATCAGAATCATAGAAGACTGGTGCAGACAGAACGGCCTATCAGTTAATCCTGCAAAAACTGAAATGATCCTCTTCACCAGAAAAAGGAAACTAGAGGATTTCAGAGCTCCCATAATGTACGGCAGACCCATAACTTTAGTATCAGAGCTTAAGTATCTGGGAGTCATACTGGACAAGGACTCACGTGGAGGCAGCATGTTGCCAAAATGATTGAAAAAGTCCAAGCAACAATGTGGCAGTTGCGCCGAGTGGTGGGTCGAACATGGGGTATCACCCCCAGGAACCTATACTGGTTATACAAGGCCATCATAAGACCAAGAATCCAATATAAGTCAGTGGTCTGGTGGCCTGTAGTAGAAAACCTGACCACTTCCAGAAAGCTCATGAGCCTGCAGGGGCTCTTCTGCAGGGGAATAACAGGAGCAAGGAGGACTACCCCCATTAGAGCCCTGGAAACCATCTTAGGTCTCCCCTCGCTTCCAACTTGGATCAAGAAGAAAGCGATGGCGACGCACCTACGACTGAGAGACAAGGGCCTATGGAAGGGCAGAGGGGAAAAAGTGGGTCATCTGGCAATCGAGGAACTGGCAACAAAAGAGTTGCCTCTCCTAAAGATGCCCAGTTGGGACTCCTTCGAAACCATGGAGGTTTGACAAAAAGTACAAAGTCACAATACCAGAACGGGATTGGTGGCAGAGAGAAGAATTCCGAAACGAATTAAGCAGAGACGCGACGGTCTGCTACACTGACGGATCAAAACTGTCAGCCAGGCAGACAACAGGCGCAGGAGTATATGCGGAAGACCTAGAGGTTTAAGAAAGCTATCCGCTTCGCGAGCACGCTGCGGTCTTTCAGGCGGAGGTATACGCCATTATCATGGCGGCAACCCTACCAGAGGTTAGAAATGGCAGGAGGGACATTTGCATATGTTCCGACAGCCAAGCTGCCCTCAAGGCTCTTAGTTCACCAAAAATTGTCAGTAGCCTAGTGGAAGAGTGCGTTAACGCGCTACAGACATTATCTGAAGACAAGAGGGTGACACTGATGTGGGTCCCGGGCCACGAGGGAATACGAGGGAATGAGAAGGCGGACGAACTTGCCAGAGCTGGTGCCGAAACCCAATATATTGGACCGTGACCGATCAACTGAAGTCGTCCTGGAGGGAAGAGCGAGAGTGCAGGCAGTCCAAACTGTTCGTGAGTGGACCAGACGCAGCCAGAACTAAATGGCTCCTGAGAAAAACTCGCAAGGACATTGGATTGTTAGTAGGAATGCTGACAGGGCATAATCGGCTGCGCAAGCACTTGACATGCATCAGAGTGTTGGACGACTCCGCCTGCCCAACGTGTGGGTGGGCAGAGGAATCAGCGGTGCACCTGATAGGAGAGTGTGGCGGATAAGCTAGATTGAGGCAGCAGGCGTGGGGTGCCCCCACAATAGAAGAGGAGGAGCTACACTCTCTAAGATGGGCTGACGTGGTGTCCTTCGTAACGAAGGCCCGGAGAGAGAGAGGCAAGAAATGTAGAGGAGTGGGAGGATAAGGTGCGAGACGGGGTATGGCAGAAAGGGCCCATGAAGAGGCCTAGTTGCCAGACCTGCGGGCCGCCCCTTTACTACTACTACTACTACTACTACTACTACTACTACTACTACTACTACTACTACTACTACTACTACTACTACTACTACTACTACTACTACTCCTACTACTACTACTACTACTACTACTACTACTACTACTACTACTACTACTACTACTACTACTACTACTACTATAATGTTGCGTGATGATTTGGTCGTTCATATTATTCGACTATAAAAAGTTATGTCGCACTGATGATCCCTAACAAGAGTGAAACACGTGTCTGCGTCTGGTATATTTTGTAAATTTCTTGATTGTTGACTTTTGTTAATTTTATCAAAAATGAGTTACTAAGGTTCCAAAACACCTTAATCGACGAAAAAAAAAGTTTTCTGTTGTCTGCCTGTATACACGATAACTCAAGAACGCCTTAATCGATTTTAACGAAATTTGGTACAAAAATCCTCTATCGGCTGACCATGAACTTATTAACTTTTGGGTAGGGTAGTGGAGGGTTTAAAGGGGGAAAAGAAAAGGAGAAGAAACTTTGGAAAAAAAGCAAGTAGCGATATACGGTTTGCAGATTTAAGTTTTCATGAATATGAACTGCAAATTTTGTTATAAAGTCCAAATTAGTGGGAGCTTTAGTTTCCGAGTTATTTGAAAAAACGTTAAAATTAATTTAAAAAATCATAACTTTAGAAGTAAAACAGCTATTGATATGCGGTTTTTAGACTTTCGTTTTCGTAAATATTACCCAAACATTCAGTTATAAAGTTCAAATCTTCCAAACCTACAGTTTTCTAGATATTTTCATTTCCTTTCAACATAAAAAAATTGATTGTATGGTGGAATATCCGTGCTCTCTAGCACCAATTTTTTAAAATAAAACGCAAACATATTTAAACCTAAAGTAATTTTTCCGTAAAATATAAAATATTATAGGTGAAAAAAAATATTTAAAAAATCAACCTGATAAAATTTTAAAAAAGTGTCATTCGATATTCAATCGTGGGACGCGAAAAAATTTTTCGTTATACCCGATCTACAGTATTATAGTTTAGAGTAAGTGCGTAGAAAAAACTATCAGTTTGAGAAGTTATGAATTATTTGCAAAAACTCTTAGAATATTGGTAAAAGCCAGAACTTTTTGCAGAATTTTAAGATAAGTGTTGAAAGAGCTAGAGGCAAAAATAGATTTGTTTTTCTTATTTTTGCCTTTTATGAAAAATTCGTTATACTGTTTAAAATTTACCACAGTCCAACATACCAATATGGTATGGGGGACTATTAAAATCGTTAAATTTTAACTTTTCTTAATGTTATCAAAAACGAGTTAGTAAGGTTCCAAAACACCTTAATCGACGAAAAAAAAAAGTTGTCTGTCGGTCTGTTGTCTGACTGTATACACGGTAACTCAAGAACTCCTTAATCGATTTTAACGAAATTTGGTACAAAAATCCTTTATCGGCTGACTATGAACTGATTAACTTTTGGGTAGGGTGGTGGGGGGTTGAAGGGGGGAAAAGGGGGATAAAATATTTTTAAAAATTTCAACTTTCGAACAAAGGTAGCGATATACGGTTTTCAGATTTAAGTTTCCATGAATATGGTCTACGCGTGGACTATCCGTGCTTTCTAGCACCAATTTTTTGCTATCGATTCGTCATAGTAAAAAGCCCGACTGGTGGATGGACTGTGTCTGAAACCAGTCAGTGGTAGAACTGGTGGAGGAGGCCAAAAATCCAATAGTTTTCTGTTGGTAAAACTCTTTTTTATTTATATTTAACTCCATTATGTACATTGGGAATTTATTTCTCATTTTGTTATCTAATGTTTTGCCGAGCATTTGTCAATGACTTGTTGATTTGATCGTTCATATTATTCGACTTCTGTCGCACTGATGATCCCTAACAAGGGTGAAACACGTGTCTGCGTCTAGTCTCCAAGTCGCACCCGGTATGAATTCTTGTGGTAATCCAGGGTATTTTGTAAAGTTCGTTTTTTTGCAATCGATTCGTCATAGTAAAAAGCCAGACTGGTGTATGGAATCTGTCTGAAACCAGTCAGTGGTAGAACTAGTGGAGGAGGTCAAAAATTTAATAGTTTTCTGTTGGTAAAACTCTCTTTTTTATTGACATAATTTATTAAAGGTTGGCATAAACATTTTGAAAGTTTTAACCCTCTTGCGGAACTGTCAAAAATAGTATTTTCCAAATTATAATTTTATAACTTTCTGAAAATTTTAAATTCATTAAAATTAAATGATAAATAATATATATAAAAATTAATACAAATAAAAATCAATATAACTAATCTCCTTCAAACCAAGATCATTCATCTGGTTCAAAGTCCCTCGAACCGCAGCAGCATTTTCTCTTTGAACTGCTAGGCTGATCCTTTGGATGAAAAAACACTTAAAATTTTTCTTTCCCCAAGGACCATGAGTTTCTACCGCAAATGGTACAAAGATGTAGCGATCCACCGACTCTTCATACTTTCCGAGCTCGTCCTATTCTGCTACACTTGTAGCAAAACCGACTTCTTTAGATGTTTTATTTATAAAGTTTCTGCTAAGGTTTCATGTTGCATTTCAAGCTAAGCTCTTCCCTGCCCTTCAAGGAACCATTGAAAGTCCATCAGCTCGCTTCCTGTCAGCCCTAAAAATTCCTATCGGCTCAAGTTCGGAAGGGATCCCTGCAGAACCTAGAGCGCGTTTATTAACATCGTTGATTATCCGGTGTCGGAACAATCTGCCTGCACGTTTTGAGCAGCTTAGCCCGTGGAGGCAATATTTATATGTTTGTTTGCTTTAAATGCAGCCATGTTGTTCGACCACCGGAGTTCCAATGCGCAAAACTACCGAAACACGACAAACTGAGTTCTATAAATTATTTCCCAGAGTGGCAGAAGGAAGAGCTTTTAGCCAGGATCCACTTTCGGAACGCTGAAGAGCCAGAAGCATCCCTTTGTTCCTGGCAGTTGGATAGAAGTTGATCCTCTTTGTGAGATAATAATATACTGTGCGATCTTAGGGAATCCAAACCACCGTAAGAGCTAGGCCTAAAAGAGATCATGGTTTTATCTCTGAAACAGCAACGTATTTTTCGGGGAAGGGTGCTTTTGTCTGAGCTTCTGGAAAGTATCATCGGTTAGGGAAAATGTGTCTTCGGAACATAAAACTTAGATGGCGCCTTTAACATCTCTTTCGCTGATTTTGGATTCAATCCTTTTAGCCAGTGTACACGGAAAAAAGAGATACTCAATATAAAGCAATAAAACTAGATCTAAGCCTATGTTAGCATCATATATACGCGAGACGATATTTTTTTGAACTAAGAATATGAAATTCTCAAATTACCTTTTTCGGTTTAAAAATACATAATTTTATTTTAGGTATACATCACCTTATTCCTAAAATAATATTTTTAATGTGAAATATTAAAAATCTCAATTTTGTATCTTTTTTAATTTTGTTTTGAAAATACTAATCTTTAATACATGTATTATAAATGTCTAAAGCGAAACCTAGTTATTTTTCTATATATATTTTTTTCGCATATTTAAGACCTTTATATACTTATTTTGAAAATATTCATATTCTTATTTTACAATATAGAAAAAGCACTGTATCCTTAAAGGGAGTTAACATCAAGTCAGTTAAGCTGCCTTCCCACTTTAAAAAAATGGACTTATTTGCGCACCTTTTGCGCAAACACTTTTATGTTTTGCGCAGCAACCGTATGGAAAATGTGGGTATTTTTTTGTGGGTGGGGTGTTTTCCGCATGACTTTAAAGAATATACGTTCAGATGGTTGCAAAAGGTAAAAGTGGTTGCGCGATACTGCGCAAAAGATGCGCAAATAAGTCCAATATTTTATTTTTAATTTTGAGTGGGGGACAGCTTCACTAACCTGTTATCATCCATATTCCTGAATGGTAACTCCCATTGAGGATACCAAAGTGTTTTATCTGTGGGATGTGATAATAATTACTGAAGTAAGAAAAAATATACAGGTATATAAAAAGTACAAAATATATTGTCTACTTCCATTTTCTACAATAACTTCTTACGTTTTAGAAAAGAAACAAATATAGTAAAGAATACGAAATCTTATTTAAAAAGAAACTGCGGTAAAACTCAAGGACACGTCAATTGTGTTTGGGAGCGGGATATTTTTGAAAATTGTTTTAGGGCAAGACCCAACGCTTATTAAAATTATTTTAATTTCAAACATGAAACTTTCGAAAAGGTGATATCTACCTAAAAATATCAAATCTTGCGTTTGACCCTTTAAGCGACCGTTTCAAAAAGGTTTTTTCCATTTTTACAAATAGTTTTTGGTGTTTTTTAGTTAGCTAATCCAAAGCAGAATCAACGTGTGCAAGGTTTTTTTTTATATAACACCCTTAATATATATTATAAGGCAATTAAGGTATTACAAAAAAAATTCTAACTTTATATATTAGTTAAGTATCGGAAATTTGGAATTTAAATTATTTTTAAAAAGAGAAACTATATACCCTCGATGTCAAAACTGAAATTTATTTAAAATTTAAAAGTGCGAACAGATTTAAAATGTGGATCATTTTAACCCTTCCTAAAAAAAAGGTAAAGCTGGTCAAAAATCAGAAATTCCGAATTCAAAATTATTGGAAAAACCAATTTTATAATTTTGTTACCTAGTTAAAACCACCACCCTTTTTTTTAATATTCTCGTCCCTCTTAAAAATATTTTAGTTTAAAGTTGACCTTTGATGAGACTTTTATAAGTGTTAATAAAATGTGTTAAATATTTCCTGAATTGAGTGTTCCGTTATCCGCAAGTTATTGAGAAAATTTAAAGATATCGTCATGGAGCCTATTGCTGGTGGCAAGTAGAATCTTAAAAAAAATTTTATACCTTCATCAAAAACATGATTTTAGTAACTGTCTGCAGATAACTAAAGCATGGCTTTTTGGTTACCGATGCAAAAAGACTTTTATCACGGGTGCAAAAAAAGATTTCTGTCCATTTTTGACCCAAAATTAAAGAGAAATACCGGAAAGACCGCAAATTACCGCAGGAACTAAAGGTTGGATTATTTCAAGGAGAGTTTATTTAAATACCTTGCTGCGCTCGTTATTTAAACCAACGCTTGTAAAAAAAGCACTATTTTAGCCACTAGTCATTAAAACTACTATTTTTGATCACGGGTGCAAAAAAATATTTCTGTCCGTTTTTTACCCAAAATTAAAGAGAGATAGCTGAAAATAGTAATATTGAAATAATCTGATTATTCTTTCACCACGTCTTTACGAAAAAATCATTTAAAAACATCGTCAAAATATTAAGCTATCAAAGATTAAAATTTCGCAATAATGAACGTCACCGAGTAAAAAGGCAAATCGCTAGGGAAATCATTGTTATTTCATTTACCAGCTGCATTGATTTATAGTGTAAAGATGCTGTGTTGCGAGAAGTGCTCTTCGTTCGAGATTTTTAAAAAATTAAATTATTAATTAAAAAAATAATATTAACAACTCGCGGCTAAACTGTGCTTTTTTTTACTCGCGTTTCTAAATATTTCGCTGCTTATTTAAACTAAAAAAGCACAGTTTAGCGGCGAGTTGTTAACACTATTTTTTTTAATACCTTTCGAGAGAAGAGCACTTCTCGCAACACACTATCTTTAAACTATAAATCAAGGCGGCGGGTAAATGAAATAACAATGGTTGTCATAGCGATATGCCTTTTATTCTTGCTACATTTTAATCTTTGAAAGTTTGATATTTTGACGATATTTTTAAATAATTTTTTCGTAAATACTTAATGAAAACTAGTGGAGATGGCTTAATTTTTAGGCAAGAATAATTGGATTTTTTCCATATTACTAGTTTCCTCTATTTCTCGTTAATTTTGGGTAAAAAACGGACAGAAATATTTTTTTGCACCCGTGACAAAAAGTTTCTTTTTGCATCGGTAACCAAAAAGGCCATGCTTTAGTTATTTGCAGACAGTTATTAAAATCAGGTATAAAAAAACTACTATATTGAATTGAAATATCCACAGAACTTCTTTAATTTTAATTTTTTTTAACTATATTCTCATAAAAAATAAAAATAGGAATTTTTTTCCTTTTCTAGCCATAAAGTACATTTCCCCGTAATTTGCGGTCTTGCCAAAAATACATATTTAAAAAACATAATTAAAAAAGTTCTGTGGATATTTCAATTCAACAAAATTTTTGAGATTCTACTTACTACCAGCAGCAATAGACTCCATGACGATATCTTGAAATTTTCTTAATAAGTTGCAGAAAACGAAACGTTCAATTCACGAAATATTTAACACACAAAATTCTCATCAAAGGTCAACTTTAAACTAAAATATTTTTAAAAGGGACGAGAATATTAATAAAAGGGTGGTGATTTATTATACCTAGGTAACTATATAATAAAATTATAATTGGTGTTCCCAATAATTTTCAATTCCGAATTTCTGATTTTTGATGAGCTTTTCCTCGAAATTCAACTGTATGCAATGCACATACAATAAAAGACTGACAGAATCTTACGTCCTACCTCGGAACCGAGAAACGACAAGAATTTTCTTCAATTAGGCATCTGAAGGTTATACTTAATTTTAGTATTTTAAATACTTATTTTGAACCTAAAGAACAAAATTTATGTTAATATTAAAATTACAATAGTCTCATGTCAAAATTTGCAATGTTTTAAAATAAAAAATATTTTTTTGCCTAATTTAAAGATATGCTCTTAAAATGAAAATAAACGGAGTTTTATAATAAACTTAGTGCCGTTTTAATTTAATGTTTTCGGTAAATTTCCAAATGAAGATCTTAGGCTTCAAATCAAAAATTATAAAAATTTTAAACAGATAGTTTTTACTTGGAATAAAGAAAACATTTGAGAATATTAAATTTTGTATTTAGGTATAACAATATGTTTATTTTAAAATAATCTGTTTAAAATAAAATTCTAGATTTTCATATCAATGATGCAGTTTTGAGCATACTAAAATACTCATTTGTAGTATTTTTTTTCCGTGTATATAAATCAATTTGTTTATTTTAAAATCTTATAAATTAATGAATGGTTTTGTGGTACCAAAGAACTTACAAATACCGGGTGTTTCACGGGGGTGGATCTTTCGTCTGATCGCGCCCCCTCCGTTCGACTGTACACGTTGTTGCACGGGTTATTGGTTGCGATTACGCAACCAATAACCCGTAGAAGTCGAGGGACGCGGGTTCTGAGCACCGTACGATTCAGTGGTGTGGGGATTAGTTAAAAAATTTTGATTAGGGTTGTCAGGGATGCCAGTGGAATTATTTTCCACGAAACCAGCTGAATTCATACGACGAATGGTTGTTGAAGCGATATTAGATTGTTGTGTGTTATTTGCCATCTTAACAAACAATAACAGCGGGAAAAGAAAAACTCAAGGAAATGTAAAATATTTTATGTGTGCCCTGTATAATTGATTTCACCAAAGGATCAAGCCATTCACGAAGCGTTTGACAAAAGAACAACTAGTTTTTACTACCGGATTAAACTCCAAAATTTTAAAGATTCAAAAGTAAAAGGTAGTTTTAAAGTGCCTAAAATAATAAGGATAGCGAGCCAAGAATTTATGAAAACGCTGTCACGGTAAAATGCTATAAGTTTCTAAAGGTCCATTATGAAAGCCGACTTATATAAAAATGTTGCGAAATTGTTCAAAAAGTTTTGCGACTTATATGAATTTTTTTGAAAAATTGAAATTTTCGAAATCAAGTTTAATTTTTATTGGAAGTTCTTTGATTATTTAAAGAAGTTTTTATTTATTACTTGAAAGTTTAGTTATACGCCTTTTTATTAAAAAAAAGTTGAGAATTCGGGCAAGTCCACAAAATTTTGAGACTTATATGAAATTTGTGAAAAATTGAAATTTTAAAAACTGGGTTTAATTTTATTTGAGACTTTTTTAGTAACGTTAGAAAAGCGCAAAAAAGTTAAAATAGTTTCAGTTCGTTCTGTTAAAGTTACGTTAAAAGATATTAAAAAATAAAGTTTTTATTTCTAAAATATTTCACGAGCGTTTGTGAAATTTGTGAAAAATTGAAATTTTAAAAATTGGGTTTAATTTTATTTGGGACTTTTTTAGTAATGGAACTTTCGACTTTGTAGTAGAAAAAATAATATATCATCATTGTTGTCAAAACATACGCTTACCAAGCCAAGTAGCTACTATATTCACTACTTACGAAACTGGTTTCTAGTTGGTGTTTAATATTATTTAAATTCTTGGTTTTATGTCGCTTCACTTTTGGCATTTAAATTTGGTATAGTCTGTATTTTAAGTTATTGTGAGCTTTAAAACATGGTTTATACTTTAATTTGAAGTTCAGCGCGCTTTAATTTTAGCACTTTAGACGGCACAACACTCGTACAAAAAATACATCAAAAAACTACACAGAATTCTACATCTTGTATATGTATAAAAAAACAAGTAAACAAGTTTTTTGCCAACTTGGCAAAAACCCGAAAAAACGAAGGCGCGAAAAATTATTTTGGGACTGACCAATTTTGACAAAATTGACTCTTATATTTATATTAAATCGATAGTCCAATCAAAACGCTTAGATTCGAAATTTACCTATGGGCGGAGCTTGTGATCGTCACTGGGTATAAAAGTCTCAATCGATTCGAAATTCCACGATCATATTAATGTATTATAGTTCGCTGTGGGGTTAAAACTCACTGAGTTATAAGTCACTTAAATTTCTGAGATTATTACGAAAAAGCTAGAAAATAAAATCAAAGTTTTTAACTACTTGACCGATCTTAATAATCTTAATGTAGTTTTAAGGCTGGCAAAAAATAATGATTAATCAAAGGATTCGAACCCGATAACTCTAAAACTACTTATATAAAACGCTTGGTAAAAACCAATATATGCCAAATAAACTGCACATATAGAAAAATTAAGGAAACCGTCCAAAGTTTTGAAAGTTTTTTGATGCAAATCCCTTGCTTAAGTTTAAGGACGTATTGGAAAATTCGTGACCTATCGGTCGAAAATGATCCGATTTGGGAAAATTTTACATCAGACGATGGTTCCACCAGTACTACAACTCTTATATATAGTACATAATTCTAGCTTTGCTAGTAGCTGAGTTATAAACAAATGAAAACACTCATTCTGCACCAACACTGCAGTTGTGCAAAATACAGAAGTGGTCTAGAACACCAATAGTTACACGCGCTAGCTCATAAAATTTCATAAAAAGGAGAAAATTGTTCTGTATTTTTTAAGATACAGAAATGAAACTTGGGGACATCATATAATGTCAAATTTGACGTTTTCTGATAAGTCACGTGACTTCCGGTGATTTCTGGTTTCACCGGAAACGGCCTCAGCTTTAGATGTTTAAATAAGACACCCTGTATATTTTTACATTTTTCTATTCATGGAAACATTCTGCGTCCAACGTTACTCCACATGTCAAATTTTGACAGCTTTTAAACATCTGATTCTGACAACCATCACTTTGTAGTACAAATTATTATCCATCCATCAAAAGCCATCATTCCTCGGAGCCGATTGCAATTGTTGGCATCAAGTCGGTTGCATCGCAAATCCAAAATAGCGCGTTTTATGGCATCAGAACGTTTCAAGAACTTGTTTGATGCATCGATTGCTCAATCAATGAGCTTACAAACACGCCTTTTATACGCTTTTCTATCTAATGCCAAGGGAGACACTGTCTTCTCGACTTTTAAGCCTACGAGTAAAAAACAAAAAGAAATAATTTAATTTATAAACAGCTAAATATTTGTTTAATTTCCTATTTTTTTACTAAAATTATTCTTTATTGCCTTAACTTTTTTAATAATAGTGTAAACACATCATCATCCTATTTAAACAAACGGGGTATTTTTATTTTCATATTTAAAAACGCCATCTAATTAAGTCTAAAACATTTAAAGGGTGTTTTTAATTCCTGTAACATTAAATTGACGTAAAATAAAAGTTAAATTTAATTTATTTAAAAAGCTGCCAAAATTTGCCATATGGGGTATCATCGTTGAACGCAGGATGTTCCCAGGAATCCAAAAATGTAAAAATATACAGGGTGTCTTGTTTAAAAATCGAAAGGTAAGGCCGTTTCCGGTGAAACCGGAAGTCACCCGAAGTTACGTGACTTGTCATAAAACGACATATTTGACATTATATCACCAAGTTTCATTTCTCTGTCTTGAAAAATGTAGATAAAAAAGTGGGCCAACCCCGTGAAATAGCCGGTATTGACAAATACATAAAAACATGTTCTAATTTATCTCAAAAACTAAATGAAACCTTCTATTTTGTACCGCAAAAAGCCAGTCCGTGTTTAAAATACTTTAAATTGCCATGCCCATTATAATGGCCGGTCGTATTCAACGTGTTAATAGACTAAAAAGAAAAAATATAAACTAAATATTTTTCTTTTTGGTTTGTAAATTTAAATGTCTTAAAAAAATTCACAAAAAAGTAAAATAAAATTAAAAAGTTTCTGCTGAGTATATCGTATAAAAATACTGTGATTTTGTTGTGTAGGTTGCCGAGACCCAGAGACAACAACTTAACATCAAAATTCTTCCCAAAAAAGGGGCAAAATGTCTTAAGGCTACTTTAGACTACCTTTATTACCAAAACAGGAATTTTGCCGCGATCAATGCCCAAGAGGCTTACGTCCAGGATAATATAGAGGCAGAGTTTCAAAGAAGAAAAAGAGAGGTAAGTTATACAGAAATTGTCGTCTGTCTTAGATCTCCAATTTGTCATTTTGTGCAAAAAGCAACATTACTCTTTGGACAATTATTTAATATTTTTCAAAATAGTTGTCTACTTTTTGTAAATCGTAGGTTTCCGTCCCAATAAAGATTATTCTTAAATCTATAATTTGTTGAAAAGTTTTTTTTTTAAATGGTTAAATTGATGTACGACCTTCAGAGATCTTAAAAAGTGACATTTTACGCCAAAATAAAACATGCATTTTGAGGAACTTTCTTTGAAAATTTTTCATAATTTAGAAAAAAGTGACAGTTCTTTTGCTATAAATTGGAAATATCTTTCCTAATTGATTTTTTTCTTACATGGTGATTAATTTACTTATAACTATGTTAAGTATTATTATGTATTCTTTTTAGTTTTTAAGGTAGAATATCCAAATTTGGTACAGTTACTAGAATTTTTGGAAATAACTTCTTTTTTTTGCATAGGTGGCGCTGTAGTGAATTTGATATACAAATTTCTGATATTATATTCGGTAAAAGTTAATATTTCTTTAATATTGAATTATGTATAGCTGAGTTATGTGAATTTATAAAAAAATATTTTTGGTTGATATTATTGACCTTGAATTTTTTTCATGATGTAAAAAAATATGTATTTCAACGTTTTCTTCCTACCGACTAAAATTTTGAATGGATATCAAAATAGTCCCTGAGCGGGGCGGCTCAGATAGCCATTTTATTCTTAAATTTTTAGGAGAATCCATTTTTAGCAGTTGATATTCATAGCTCTGGGTGGGGAGGGGGACGGTGCTTGAGGCCCTAAGGCCTTCTCCTGCATACGACAGTGGATGAATTCTATTGAGTTAAAAAGCTCTAAAAAAATCCATTCATGTTCGGGGGTGCAAATTCTTTAAAAAAAAACCTGCAAAAAGGTGTTATTTTTTATTTATTACCTAATACCTATTTTTCAGTCGAGGATCCCCCATTTTCCGCCCTAGGAACCAATAATATGGCGACTTTCAAAGTCAGCGCAGTCTGCTTTTTAAGTTTTTAACAAAATATATGTCACTTCAAAACAAAACAAACAACAATACTTTTTAAGTTAGAAACTTTTTGTCTCTCTTATTAAAGCTTCTGACCAGCTCTTTGACCTCACAATAAAAAAATTAGGTTACAAAGATGGCTTAATTTAATTAATTTTTTTCAATTTTCTTTTGTTTAATTTGTCGGTTTTTTAGGACAATAAATCAAACATCTAATTTTTGGCCAACGTTTCGTTTAATATTGTTAAACTTCATCAGAAAGAAGGAGAACAAATAATAAAGAAAAAAATGGAGAAATACAATTTTGTTTTTGTACATATTTAAAAAAAAACAATAGTGTGTTCAGTGTTAAATTATCAAAACTAAGGTACAATGATGTATGACAACACACGAAGAAAAAAAAAGAAAAGATTAAAGAGTACACACCTCAATTAGTAATTCACATTAAAACAATAAAATGTAGTTTTTGGACTGCAAACTTAAAAACTCTAATTTTTTAACAATTAAACGTGGAAGATCATGTGTGATCTCTGTTCGTAATGCGTAAGTACCAATTTATCTTTCGTGTTAAACAAGAAGGTCAGAATTAGAAAGAAATGGCTTTATTATATAGGGTTGCCACAATCCTTGAAAACCAGGAAATCTGGGAAAAACTCGGTGGCGTCGGGAAATATCAGGGAAAAAGTCGGAAAGAATCCTTGAATTTTTCAGTTATTTTTGACCTGGTTGAAACTCCCTTGTACCTATATAAAATTTACATATAGTGGGTAGCGTATTTGCCTACCGTACGAAAAGCTCCGGGTTCAAATACCGGATAGGATGAATATTTTGTGTTGTTTTTAACTCGGCAAAAATACTTTGCTACATTGGGCATTGATCCTACTTTGGATGAAAAGTCCCAGTCTAAAAAAACATCAATTTCAATGAAAATGTTTCTTGCGGCGCTACGTTTCGATTTATAAATAATAGAAAATATATTGTTTCTATCACAATATCAGATAATTTTTTTCAGTGGGCAATCGTCCCTTTCCCCTCTTCACCTCATCAAACTCAAAAGTTTTAACAGAATTTGCTTATGGAGCTCGCCATAATGTCATTAATTGTTAACATTTTAGTTAACAGTTTTTATCAACAGCATTCAAAACGTGTAACAAATAGCTTTTGCATAACTTTTTCAAAATTTTTGCCTGCGGGCATTTATGACATTTCACCAACACATATAGAACTAAGACTAGATCCCTCTCCAACTCAGCATCTCTTAACCCAAATTTTTAAAAATAATTTGGAAAAACTTGTAAAACATCTTATATGTAGGTACTGGAAAAATTTTTCAATGCGGCAGTATAACATTGATTGATTTTTACAATTTTAGTTTAATTTTAAGCATACTTATGACAGGATTTTGGCAACAAACCTAGAATTGACACTAGATCCCACACCAAACCAGCATTTTCTGCTTAAACTGCAAAAAATTGCCTGCAGAGCTATGACATCGGGATTTTTTTAAAATAATTCGGGAAAAACCGAGAAAAACTCGGGAATTTTATTTAGGGAATCTTGTGGCAACACTGTTATGCTATACTGGTTGTTATTTCATTTAAATCTGTAAAAATAAAATAAAATGAAATTTAGACGAAATTATTGAATAAATCATAAAAAAAATGTTTTATGTTATAAAGATATTATAGTTTTTGTGTTTAACTTGAGAATAGGCAAGCTTATTTGCTCTAAATTTAAATGATTTAAGTACTGCTATTTTTGGAGAAAGGTGGGTGGGTGTCCGGATTTATAATTAATAATCCGACCGGAACTTGACAGTTTTTGGAAACCAATGCGTTATTATTTGGTTCTGTGGGTCCCTTATTACTAAAGTATTATTTTCCATTTCACATTTAAATTGTAGATGCGAATTAAAGGAGTTAAATATCTCTAAAAGTAAATTTTCAGACCCAAAAGGTATTAAATTCCCAATGTCATCATAATAAATAAAAATAAATTGTAGACTAAAAGGTAATTTAAAGATTGTATTAATCAAAAGCTCATGCATACAGAAATAATATTGGGTAAAATATTAGATTAAAGAAAGATTTGAAATCGTGGTATTTTTTTGCTTATGAGAATTTTTAGGCTAACAAAATAATATTCACATTTGCCGTGTTCCAACCGATTTTTTTAAATCTTAAAATTTGACATTTGACATGTCAAATCAAAATGGTGGCAATTAAAAAAAATAAGTTTAATTATATCGATCCGGTAGAAGTAATATTTAATGTTTAGGTAGTAATAGATAAGTCTAGTTAAAATATTACTTGCCTCGTAACCATACAATTAGAAAAAACGAACCTTATTATTTGATTTGATGTATGAAGGGTACACGGGAAAAAGGGTCTCATTAACATTTCTTTTTCTTTTAGAGAAAAGTATACATTTATTTTCTATATAACCTGCGAGATGCCTTAGAATTTGTGCGATAGAATATAAAAAGTATGAACCAGCCTATAACGATTATTGTTATTACGCAAAAGGAAAAAAATACCAAAACTGATTGAATTGCAAAACATACAGGAAAAAAGGGACCTTATCGCTGATTAAATTACATGAATGCAAGAAATTTTGACTTTTGTTTTCCAGTATTTGTGTGTCAAATTTTAATTAGTCTTTATAAATTACTTTTCAAGGCGTATTTTATTGGATTTATGAATATCAAATCATTTCTTATTGAACACAAAATATTTACATAATAAAAAATCCAAGAAAAAACTAAGAATATATTATTTTTGACTTAATTTTACTTTACTAAATATTTTTTTCTTAAAATTAGAAGAAATATTGGTTAAGAAGGATTCTGAACACTAAAAACAACTAAATAAATTAAATGGACAAACCTTACATCAAAATCTTTCAAAATTGTTTACAGGGAAGGCTTGTAGGACCCTCTAGAATTAGTTCACATAGTTTCACAAAAAAAATACTTCTCTCGCTTTTATATTATTCTATTATATATTATAAATAGGAACATTTTGGACCACTTAAAACAACATTTTTTGTGATTATCGTTATTTGTGCGACTGCGCAGTAAGGGAAAAGAGGGGAGGGTAATCAAATAAGGTTAACGACGGACTTTATTTACGCAAAATAGGAATAACGTTTTTTGTGGTTATCTTAAATCACAGACTAAAAAATGGTTGAATAATTCGTATTTTTCTTCTCGTATGAACAGATATTTTTCCTCATCTTCTAATTACGAATTGATATTTAATATTTTCTATCTAGACATATATACTAATTCAAAAGAAAAAATCAACCAAATTCATACTCCACACTGATCTCACAAAAGTTAGGTTATGTTTCATTTAACAAAATCTTACGTTATTTTATTTTACATTTCAAAATTTTTTAAAATTGACAGTTGTTATCCTTATCGTTAATAACTGTAACCTCAAAAGCAGTTATTACTTCCCTCGCTAAAGAGAAGTAATGTAATCATCGAAAAAATTGCACTTCGAGATTTTCATGATCCTCCACGAATTTTGAGGTTCCGAATAGTGATAACCACGAATCCAGACTCCGTCGCTCTGTCTGTCGCCTACTTTGTAGCCATTTTAACTCAAAAACTCATTCACTAATCATAATAAAATTTTACATAGTGATTACTTTTGTTGACGCGCAGGCCCCTATTGTTTTTGAGCATTCTCCTAGTAGACCCTTTGAAGCTACCCCCAAAAATCTTCATCCCTTAAAAAAACCAAAATTTTTCTTACCGTGTGATACCTCCTTGGAAATCTTATAAAAATTGCAATTTTCTGTGCCATATATCTCAAGTTATGAAACGAAATGTTAAATAAAAAGTAGCTTAAGATAAGATCCAGGTCACACCCTATTGTCTGATCATATTTCATACAAATCTGCAGTAAAACACACCTACCCAGGTTCGTTTAACAAATTAAAATAAACCAACCAAAATAAATAAAAAGCCCTACGTTGTTAACCCCATAAAATCAACATAATTTTACTTGCCCAGAATGCGCCTGACAATAACAAATTTAGGGAGACTTGAGGTAAGGTGTGATATGTAAAATAAACACAAAATTTCAAAAATACTCCTAATTTATTAATTCGAAGAAAAATCAATAGTAGTGCCGTACTCAGCCTGAAATTCACGAGGGGAAAGAGCACGGCAGAGAAACCCTCGATCTCAATTCCAAAAATCGAGTCATGCTGTGCCAAACATTGATTTACAAGTAATAATTAAATTACTTGTAGAATTAAAATTACTGTCTCAGTACTAAAATTTGTCGTTTTACATTTATAACAATACATTCAAAACTGAAGAGTTGGTGGTTAGTTAGCTGGATATCGCCAGAAGGTACTGAGGTCCCATACGGGAGGCTACTCAGCTAATAGTTGATATTTTGGGCTAATATCTCTAGACTATACTTTGTTTTTACTTGCTAGGATATTCGCTCAATCACGGAAGAAAAATGTTAGTAGATTCAACAAGGCCCTTTCTCACATCCTGAAACATGCCAAAAATATATGATATATCTATTTCATACATCTTTGGTCATACGTCATACAAACTAAAATCCCAGCACAAAAGACAGCAAATGTTTTGATTTAAATCTGCATGGTTCACAGCATAAAACGATTCTATCTAAATATACACATGTTATAAACCAACACATTAAATATAATAGAAATAAAAGAACCCTTTGTTTGGAATATAATAATTTTTAAATACGCATTTTACTGACCTGTAAACAATTCGTTGTACCGTCAACCAAACAGCCGTTGTTGCGTAATTAATGGATAAACTTCTTACGTATACGAGGATATATATATATATATATATAGCACATGTAAAACGAAATGCTTTTAGAAACAATACAGTCTGAATCTATATATGTATGACACATATAAAATGTATTGGAAAAGTCCGTACACCCTAGAAAAGTTTGGATACTCCCTGGAGAAGTCTGGAAAGACTCTGGAAAAGTCCGAATATACTCTAGAAAAGTCTGGATATACTCTGGAAAGGTCTGGAAAGGCCCTGAAAAAGTCTGGAAAGAAAGTGGAAAAGTCTGGATACACTCTGGAAAAGTCTGGAAAGACCCTAGAAAAGTCTGATTATGATTTGGAAAACTCTGGAATGATCCTGGAAAAGTACGGATACACTCTGAAAAAGTCTGGAAAGACCCTGGAAAAGTCTAGATACACTCTGGAAAAGTGAAAAGACCCTTGAAAAGTCTGTATACACTTTGTAAAGTCTGGAAAGGCCCTGGAAAAGTCTGGAAACACTGGAAAAGTCTGGAAAGACCCTGGAAAAGTCTGGATATACTCTGGAAAAGTCTGGATACACTCTGGAAAGTCTGCAAAGATCCTGGAAAAGTCTGGATACACCCTGGAAAGTCTGCGAAGACCCTGGAAAAGTCTGGAAACACTCTGGAAAAGTCTGCAAAGACCCTAAAAAAGTCTGGAAACACTATGGAGAAGTCTGGAAAGACTGGAGAAGTCTGGAAAGACCCTGAAAAAGTCTGGATACACTCCGGAAAGTCTGGATATACTCTAGAAAAGTCTGGAAAGACCCTGGAAAAGTCTGGATACACTCTGAAAAGTCTGCAAAGACCCTGGAAAAGTCTGGATACACCCTGGAAAGTCTGCAAAGACCTTGGAAAAGTCTGCAAAGACCCTGAAAAAGTCTGGAAACACTCTGGAGAAGTCTGTAAAGACTCTGGAAAAGTCTGGAAAGACCCTGAAAAAGTCTGGATACACTCTGGAAAGTCTGGATATACTCTAGAAAAGTATGGAAAGACCCTGGAAAAGTCTGGATACACTCTGGAAAGTCTGCAAAGACCCTGGAAAAGTCTGAATACACCCTGGAAAGTCTGTAAAGACTCTGGAAAAGTCTGGAAACACTCTGGAGAAGTCTGGAAACACTCTGGAGAAGTCAGGAAAGACTCTGGAAAGATCCTGAAAAAGTCTGGATACACTCTGAAAAGACCCTGGAAAAGTCTGGATACACTCTGGAAAAGTCTGAAAAAACCCTGGAAAAGTCTGGATACACTCTGGAAAAGTCTGGAACGACTTTGGAAAAGTCTGGAAAGACCCTGGAAAAGTCTGGATACACTCTGGAAAGTCTGGAGAGACCATGGAAAAGTCTGGAGATGTCTGGAAAAACTCTGGAAAAGTCTGGATATATTCTGGAAAAGCCTAAAAAGACCCTGTAAAGGCCTGGAAACTCTGGAAAAGTCTGGATACATTCTGGAAAACTCTGGAAAGAACCTGGAAAAGTCTGACTACACTCTGGAAAAGTCTGACTACACTCTGGAAAAGTGGATACACTCTGGAAAAGTCTGGAAAAACCCTGGAAAAGTCTGGATACACTCTGGAAAAACCTGGATACACTGTGAAAATGTCCGAGTACACCATGGAAAAGTCGGAATACACCCCTGAACAGTGTAGATACACCCAAGAAAAGTCTGGATATACCCTGGAAAAGTCTGACCAACCCAATCTAACCCATGTATATGTTCTTCTGAGCGAGGGAAGTTTTGGAGTAAACCTTTACTCGATTTATTTTATATGGTATAAATGCTACGAAAAAGTTTTAAATCCAAAATTTGTATAACTTTTTGCGACCTTTTATAATATATATTCCAAAATTGTCAAATGTCATTAAAAATGTTAAATTTTCTTCTCTTCCGATGGCTGCGCGCTTGATGACCCCGATTGCTACGACAATTGGAGCTCCCGTTAGTACCTTGTCTATTTAAGTTGTCAAGTACTTAAATGGGTGCATCCTCCATCTTTCATTCAAGAACAATATTTTTAAGCAACTAGCCACAAATGACACTTGAGTCATTCTCTATTTGATTTAGCTTGAGGTCTTGACGAAAATCTGCTCTTTTTAGAAGCACTTTTCCTTGTCCCCCCCCCCTTTTTTTCTGATTCTCTTTAAGTAAATAAAATGTCCAGGAAAGGTTTTAGATGATTGTGACCTTTTAATGTATTGTTTTGCCAAAAATTTATCCTTTGCAAAAAGATAAGATAAGGGTAATACCATCTAAAATCGATTAAATAAATTCGTGTCAAGGTTTTAAGATGTTTTGGCTTTACTCAAGCTTTATGACCACATACCAACTGTAGCAGACTATTGAAAATTGTTTTGAGCCTCGCATTTTCGCCTAACAATTCTTTTACATGATATCGTACTAAGAATCCTATTTAATTTATCCCTCGATTTATCCATCAAACAAATTATAAAAAATTAAAACAATTAAAAATATTCAATTCCAAAACACCTGTGTTATTAAACCAGAAAAAAATAATATTAATTTAAATGTCCACTATTTCTTTCGTATTAATTTAAAATAAATTTTCTTTTGTTTTCAGCAAGCCCAGGAACATGAAATTCAAGAAGCCTTTCTGAAATTTATGGTTTACATCCTAAAAGGGTACCGTACCTATCTTCTGCCAATCACCAAGGCGCCAACAGTGGGTACTACAGACCCGCAAGCTCTATTTCAACTAAATGACTTTTTGAAAAGCCGAGATAAGAACCATGTGGCATTTTTTAAGTTGGTTATGAGAACACAAATGTTTATAAGGTGAGTTTTTTAATATTATGAAGACAATTTACGTATTTACCCTTTTTACATACCTGTTATAATTTATAACAAGCTGAAAATCCCGCTGCTTCACCTGCTGTTTTACTTATTTGCCCTCATTTGTATTGCTTTAAATAGTCATAACTTTTGTTCCCGTTAACCAATTTTGATGAAATAACCCCTATGTCTTGCCCAGGACTCCAAGGAATCCGGTAGTTCCCATCAAAATCCGTTCAAAAGTGTTTGAATGATGTTGAAACAGACGAGACAAAAAATTCCGAAAATTGGATTTTTGGGACCTATTTGGTTAGAAACCGATGACAAAAACTTTAAAAAAATATTCACTGTGCAGAAATGATCTTTTTAGAGATTTATTATATGTGTAGATTACCTTTAGAATCCCCATTAGTAGAGGACTCACGGGCATTTCGCTTGCACCAAAATACCGTTGGCAACCTATTTGGTGATAATAGGGGTGACTTCCTGGTTGCGAAAATCCAGCTTGTCACTCCGACCCCCGCGCCATTCCCCCCATCACCCCTTAAATGGTTAAAACTGACGATCTATATGTCAGGAATTGAATGACATAGAATCGAAATTTTTTTAAATTAGTATAGATACCGTCAAGCATAACAAATTTTGTGATATATCAAGAACTAAACGAGATATTTGAAGTTGAAGACTAATAAGTTTTTGGTTTTATATTTTGTAAATTGTTTTAAAAACCAAGCCCATCAAAAAAGTGAATAAAAAAGAATCCTTTTAATCATAACTTTTTAAAAATGTATAATACTATACCACATGTGGTAGATTTTATATTGTCTTGATTTGATTTTATAACCCTTAGAAATGCAATATAAAATAGCAAACATTTAGTTTGTTTGAAAGTTTGAGACAATGATGTATTTTCCAGAAAACGTCAAGTAAAAAAATGTGGCAAAAACTAAACGAGATACATTTAGCCGAGGTCATAAATATTTGTTTTTTTAAATATTTTTTTAATTATTTTAAAAATCAATGTATTAGTAGTAAGCAACAAAATTATTCTAATTTAAAAAAGTTAATATTAATCCCACATAACAATTAAACATTCCTTTAATGTAATAGTAATATACTTAGAAAATAAAGCATGTGATAGGAATATTACATTTTACCATTGGGAATATGCCGGCAATAAGTTACGTTCTAGCTCATACAGGTGATATAAATGTGATAGAAACGTGACGTGAAACATGACTATAATACGACCAGAACGTTATAGTAATTTACCTGGGCACTGACTATAATATCCCACATAGCAAATATATATCCCTATTGAATATTGCATGGATATGATTTTGTGATTCAAAACATGTCCAGATGACCAGGAGATGTATATCCAAAAATATGCAGTGGATATATATTAATATAATTCCACCAAATATGCATTAGTCTTCCGTTAAAGTGCAATTACGGAATAGCTGCTATGGAGATAGGTGTATCAATGTATCGCCATTATGTCGATGTACTTCTTGAGATTAGTTATCAAAAGATTACCTAAATAACTTTTTGCCGTCTTATATGTATAATAATATTTTCTGCTACATAGAGAACATATTGATTCCAATGACATGTACCTACAATAGATGACATGAAATAAAACTATCACAAACTCTTAAAGAATATTCAACAAAAAATAGATCTGGAATCGAACAAAAATCACTTTGAGGGAATATTCCTCCAATGTTATCTGGGATCATGCTCTTTCTCGTCTGATGCTTCATCTATATTATAATCAGTACATTGCAAATTGTTTGCCTTGTATTTACAATTTTTGTTTTTACATTGAGATTTTCTACTGAATTATGGCTCAGGCTACAAATTTTTTGCCTTTTTAGTCCCTAAGACTACCTTCTGCTCGTAAAAAGGAGGGTGGTGGGGCGTGTAACAGGAAGGGGGGGGGGTATGAATTTATGTTTTTGATATCGGTTCCCGATAGGCAGTCTCTACTGGTTCGTAAGTTAATGGCTTTTCCTATGTTTTTGCACCTACTTTTATTGCTTAGGTATCCAAATTTGTCCTCAACAGTCCATTTTTTCACTTATTTTTTTTTATGATTTTAACTTTTTCATTTTTTGTTTGTTTTTTTTTTCACTTATACTTTGTATATTTTACACTGTGTTTATTTTTTTAAGCTTGGTTTTTTTTTGAAAAACTCATTTTTGTTCGAGTCTTTTTTCCTACTTTTCAACAATAATATTAAAAATCGACTGCCAGAATCAACACGAACGCATGGCTTACCAATCCCATTCCATATGCACCTCTCTTATCACGAACAAAAAACAAACAGTAGGTAAACAATAAAGATACGCGGTGAGTAGGTTGGGGGTGAAACCGTCCGTCGGTGGTAGCAAATTTGTTTTAGCCTTTTACGTCTCAAAAAAAAAAAACTGTTAAAATTTTGTCAGCTTCTTTTTAATGAGGGGTTTATCAAAACTATGAAGCTACCTGTCTTTCCTGCCCGAATTGTGTGACGCTAAGGAAATCAGAAAAAATTAAACAGGGCAACAAAACATGTCGCCTGGGATAAATTAAATTGCCTTGCATACAAAAATGCTCTTTCTAAGAGAAAGCACGGATCACCCTGTTTCGGTTCTCTGTGGCGAAATTCCGATGTCTCATCTTACTGGCCACTAAGTAGAGTGCCTGCTGCATTGCAAAACAATGCGGGCAGCGCGTCTAACCTCCAATTCTTTGTGCGGAAGTACACCTACCGAAATTATATTGGAGGTGGCATACAAGAATGATTATTTTAATGCAAGTACGCAATGCAACTGCGAAGTTACAGCGATAAAAACAAAGACATGGCTTTGGCAACATGGTGTCTATAAATATAATAGAGAGTTTATGCACGGCAGTTTTCAGGTATTTCACTGCAATAGGGATCGTACTGCTATAAACCTCGTTTAGGGTGGCGGTAAAAGCTGTTATTTGAATTGTCATTCGTGGGTATTAGTGTTATGTCATAATTATGGTTTAAACATGGTGTTTACTAAACCAGAAAAATTTGACATCTTTCTATTTTCTTTAAAATAATAAAAATGCCAGGATTTTTAGAAGACAGTATTACAGAGTATACCCTGAAAGGCAAATTCCAAGTAAAAATGTATTCGAAAGAATTTATGGAAAACTGAACGCTTCCTACAACCCAAAAAGGAAAAAAGAACAGTAGCAGTTAATGATGAAGAGGAGTTAAGAGTTTTGCTATATTTGGAAGGTAGGGACTTGTTTTTCAACGATGCCTCTGATTAACAAAGTAGTTATTTAAAATATGCTTACTTAAAAATCTGCGCGATTTTTTTTTGAACTTGCAGTTTATGTAATCAAAATAAACAAAAAAAAAACACTTAAAACTATCCAGGTGACGCGCCATCTAATTTTTGCATGCGTTTACCTAAAATTTATGGCTCTCTGTTTTGTTACGCAGGTATGTATTTTTGTTATAGAAAATCCCATCAGAACTGCTGTAGGGACTTAGAGATGACCCTTAACAAATGCGACCGAATGGTGAAAAAACATAAATATAGAGAGGTATATATTTACCTGTTCAACAATTATCTAAGGAAGACAAACGAAGAAGTGTAAATTTTTGTCAGAGAATGCAGGCAGAGCTTCGAGAACACACGTATTTTTTATATTAAATAACATGTTCGACGAAGTAGCACTGAGTACTGCGGGATAATTTTTTTTTAAATCACATTACTGGGCAAAAAACGTTCAAAGAAGCCGCTTTGGAAGGCGGTCGGTGGGGGTATGGTGTGGTATACTACGCAACCATATTATTGGTCCATTTTTTTATCGAGGAAACCTAAACAACATGACATATTTAGAACTGCTACAAAACGATGTCGAGTACGCAATTGATAACTTGCCTTTAGAATTGCAAGAAAGTTCAATAATATGGTAACAACCTAGTACCTCTGTGCAAACACTTTGGAGGTGACGATATTTCTTAATAGAAATAATTCCATATGGATAGGAAAAGACGAAACCATTTCGTGGCCGCCTAATAGTCCAGATTTAAATTTACCAGGTATTTGGCTCTGAAGTTACATTAAAGAAAATATTTATACCGACAGACCATTAATAATGAGGAAATAGAGAATGGGGCTTCGATGTGGTAAATGAAATTAATATTAATCGACAACAGATGATTATTTCAACCGTGTCTGGTTTAATAAAGCGCTTTCGGCTTTGTATTTAAGAAAATGGGATGTTTTTGAACACCTTATCAATTAGCATATTTTTGATTACTTATATTATTTTAAGTGTTTGTAATATAATAATATTAATAAATAATTTTTGTTAAAGTAAGTTTATCAAATTTTTCCCGCGCAACTTTTAGTGCACTTCGAAAATATTTTTGGTGTTTTGTTTAAAACAGAAACTCTCCTGTTAAAATTTGACATTTGTAATGCCATTTGACAACTTTGACGTACAAATTCAGAAAGGTTGCAAAAAGTTATACAACATAATAAGGAAAAAAATAGTAGGAACATTTACTGTAGATGATATTATGCCTCCTTAGCGATCAAACTTAAATGAACTATATCTAGAAAAATATTTATCACAGCGTAGCATATATTATATATTTTTGAAATCAGAAAAAAAAGAGGAATTCAAAAATTCAATAAAATACGGGGTAAAGAAGAAGGTAAAAAACCTCCAAATCAGTTACTTCAACCGAAAAGAAACTAAAAAACAAAAGATCAAAAGATCTTGGGTGGAAATAACGAAAATTCAAACTTGGATGAGCATCCCACAAGGAACACACAAAAGATCAAAGCGAAAAGAGAAATGATAAAACGATGTTTCGCCCTGGGTAACCAGCGTAGGCTCATCAGTAGTTTCACTGGTCACTCTCCACTAGACATCATTAAATACCATCACACACTTTGATTTCCAACCTTGAACCACTCACAAATAGGCATCGTTCCGCACTGGTACTTACTTATCCAAGTTACCTGATACGAATTCATCCTGGCGTGTTAATATTTCCAGTAAGATTATGCTCCTAAGGCAAATAAAACAAAGAAGAAGGTAAAAAACCTCCAAATCAATTACTTCAACCGAAAAGAAACTAAAAAACAAAAGATCAAAAGATCTTGGGTGGAAATAACGAAAATTCAAACTTGGATGAGCATCCCACAAGGAACACACAAAAGATCAAAGCGAAAAGAGAAATGATAAAACGATGTTTCGCCCTGGGTAACCAGCGTGGGATCATCAGTAGTTTCACTGGTCACCCTCCACTATACATCATTAAATACCATCATACACTTTGATTTCCAACCTTGAACCACTCACAAATAGGCATCGTTCCGCACTGGTACTTACTTATCCAAGTTACCTGATACGAATTCGTCCTGGCGTGTTAATATTTCCAGTAGGATTATGCTCCTAAGGTAAATAAAACAAAGAAGAAGGTAAAAAACCTCCAAATCAGTTACTTCAACCGAAAAGAAACTAAAAAACAAAAGATCTTGGGTGGAAATAACGAAAATTCAAACTTGGATGAGCATCCCACAAGGAACACACAAAAGATCAAAACGATGTTTCGCCCTGGGTAACCAGCGTGGGCTCAGTAGTTTCACTGGTCACCCTCCACTATACATCATTATGGTATGGTGATGGTGTTTAATTTAACGCTTTGATCTGTTGTGTGTTCCTTGTGGGATGCACATCCAAGTTTGAATTTTCGTTATTTCCACCCAAGATCTTTTGTTTTTTAAAATACGGGGTGTTGTATTTAAAATAAGAAAGCTAGTATTAAAATTTGACATTTCTAATGGCATTTGACAAGTTTGGCATATATATTCTTCTGTATTTAAAGCTTTTTTTAAGCACCCTGTACCACCATAGATCATTATTACTAACGCAAAAATTACTCTAACACAAACCACTCTTTGTCGTTTATATTCCTTCTCCACTCAAAATAGATGACTTAAACAGTTTTTCCTAGCTCAAAAATTTATATATATATATATATATATTAAAGATGTGGTGATTGTCGGCGATTTTAATGTCAAGGACTACGCAAGTTACCTGGAACCTGGTGCCATAGGAAACATAGATTTACTTCTTATAAACTCCTTGAACAATATCCTTGAAACTTAGACAGTACACAATATAACTTTGTAAAAAACGAAAACAACAGACTACTAGAACAGGAGGGCGCTTCAAGTGGTTTTTATAACGACCCGATTTCCCGCTGTCTGGTGGTGCACGCTGGCAACATCGCATCTTGCGTGGTTTTTAAGGTCACTTCATCCCGCGGTAAATGTTGACTTCTGTCATTTTTGTTAACTTTTCCCTTCCGTAAATTTGTTTTTTTATAAAGTGCCGTTTTTGAGTTTAATGCATTAAAAAACGAACTGGAAATTTAAATTTTATCCAAGAAAGATTCAGAGCTTATACGCTTCCCGAATATCTATTTTGAGGTCCACCTTCTCCACAGAGTACCAAATTCAATGCCGGCACTCATTTGCAAACCAAAAAGAAGAGAAACTTGATCTAATTTTAAACAACAGCCCTAAAAAGAGAGTAAGTAATAGCATATAGTTCAACACACGGTTTTGGCATTGCAAAAAAATCTGACTAGTCGCAAAAACACAATAAGTATATAGGTGGTATTTTGTAAGAATAAGTTTATTCTATAAAAAAGTCAACGCGGGTATTTTATATTACTGATATTTTATTTTTTGATAGACACTTACCAAATGTGATAATTTTTCTAACGCAAAAATAGAATCTAGGAGAAATATAACTTATGCATTCATAATATTACTTACTCTTTAGAGCTCACGCGTCACATGACTGTCATAACATTTCATATTGACATCATGTGACGCGTGAGTGAGGACTCACGAGAAAGTTGTAGGTGGGAACCGGGGGAAAAATGCTGCAGTCATAAAGTAGGTTTAGGGTGTCATTTTTTTTCCTAAATTCAGACGGTTTGAGCTAGAGCAATGACATTTGGCACATATGTTGGCTTTCGGCAACGTACTCTCGTATGTCATAAAAAATTACATATGTGGCCCCTAGGAGGCAACCGGGGACAAAATGTGTTTTTTAAACTATCCGTCATACCCTCTATACTGAGATAATGCACCTGCACATCTGAATCTCAGTCAATTGGTAGTTTATACTATTACCTACAAGTCTACTTTACCAAAAAGAATTTCATAGCTGTTAACAAGGCCCCTAGATTAGAGGCTAAAAATTGTGTCGATTTTAATTAAAAAATTATATTTCACTTATCTTTCACCCTACGTCAAAAAAAGTGCACCACTAGGGGCGCAGTGGACCATTTCTTAATTTTGAATACCTTGAATTTCTCCCAGCCCGTAGGGGCTGCAAAGGGGCGGAATCTAATTTTCACCATTTTCATATTCCAGAAAACACTCCATATGCACATATGTACACTTTTCTGGAATATAGAAATGCCCCTAGAAGTTGGGGCAAAGTTGGATGTAAAAAATATAGGCTCTTAAAATGTTTTGACTCGAACTTGTCATTGCCAAAAAATTTTTAGCCCCTATTTAATGGTCGCCTGGGGTTTGAGATTTTTATATTTCATAATATTTGTTACACCAAATTTATGAGTTTTAAATATGCATATGGAGTGTTTTCTGGAATAAAAAAATTAGATCTCGCTAGGGCAAAGTTGGGGGTATTTAAAATTAAGAAATGGCCCGCTGCGCCCCTGGTGGTGCATTTTTGTTGACATTGGTTTAAAGGTAAGTGAAATATAATTTTTTTAATTGAAATCGACAACATAAACCTAGGAGCCTTGTTAAAAGCCAAAAATTTTTTAATTTCTTTCGGTATAATAGACTTGTAGGTAAAGGCATGAACTACCAACTGACTGACATTCAGATGTGCAGGTTCATTAGTATGGAAGGAATGAGGGATAGTTTAAAACATATTTTGGTCCTTGTTGCCCCCTAGCATTCAGAGATCACAAAACTCATAAAAAAATCAATGAATATATATGTTAAGTCTTACATAGGTAACTACAGTAAACTACAGTCTCCTTTACAAACGCAAGTGTAAACTCGGTTTGAAAGTCGGGTCGCTATTTAAAATAGCCGCCATTTGAATCGGGATCCTAATGCTTTATAAAATAAAACTCATTAAGCGGCCAAAAAAGTTGTATCTGATAAATACTAGGAAAAATTTTCTTGTATAAACTACAGCTTTCGTAACAAAGCCAATTTTCAAAAACTATACATCATGATTCTGCAATCTGACTGGTCCTTCCTACAGTATTTATCCAACATAGAAGATGCCATGAAAGTACCCTAAATCATTTTCAAAAAAAATATGCATGCTGGTCAATCAAAAACATTCTTAAAAAATCAAACCTACATCGACAGTTAAAAAAAGCTACACTACCGAAATTTATCAAGAATTTAGTATTCTGAGATAAAAAATTAAATACAGATAGAGATAGAAGAGACAAAACATACAAACATAGCATACAAGCAGCACATAATAAATGCAGAAAATGCAATAAAAGATAATCCGAATATGTTCTGGCCCTTCCTCCACTCTAAAGCATTTTTTGGGGCTCTTCCCGATAGCATGTTCTTTAATAACACGCCCCTTAGTTCGTCAGCTGATATTTCAAACGCTTTTGCTGATTTTTTTCAGAAGTATTTTAACCCCCCTGTCAGCAATCCATATTATTTACCCGACGACACGAACGCAATGTTTTTACCTATCTCTATCATTTCTTTCACAGAATAAGAGGTTTGTACAACTCTTCGTAAACTGAAAAACAAATCAACCACTGAGCCGGATCTTATTCCTTCATACGTAATAAAAGATTATGCTGCCAACCTAAGTAAACCTCTTACCATATAATCTTATTTTATCTAGCAATAAAATAACAACTTGCTGGAAACTTCAGAATTAGCCCAACCCACAAAAAGGAAGATAGGACTGATGTGTCAAACCATTCGCTGATCATATTGATTACCAATTTTCTTAAATGTTTTGAAACGCTTATCCACAACCAACTATATCCGTATCTAAAAACTAGGATTATTAATTTTTACAAACCTGGTGGAAACCAGTCAAGATATAGCTGAAGCTCGTAACTTCTCTTTTTAACTAGATATCGTTTATACCGACTTATTCAAAGCGTTTGGTAAGCTAGAGCATACCCTTATTTTGCAACTTACTTACTAAGGCTTTTCCAATGATCTCGTTGATCTCTTCAACTCCATGACCATCGATCCTAAGCAATTCGTGGAAATCAAACTTTGTAAATCTTTTGATCTTTTATCTCTTCTTTTTGATCTCGTTATCGCCAGAATAAGTGGCTTTCTGAAAATCGCAAAAGCCAAAAAATATACAGATGGTTTCAAAATTTCCGTCTTAATATCTTCAATTGAAAACGGCACTTAGTCACTGGTGTGAGATGAGCAAATTATCTTTAGGCATCGCTAAATGCCAAGTATGAAGTCTCCTTTAGACTCGCAAGTTTATATTTATTTTTAATATATTATTTATTTAATTTGCTTGTTCTTCTACTTCATTCATTTATAGAATAAAAGGCACCCATGTAAATCAACACTTAACATTTATTATCACAGATAAAAGATTTTATTTAACCCGACATTTGATTAGGCTATCTACTGCGCATGTGCACCCTAACAAGCTACACAACGCCACCATTTTATTTTGTTCAAATTCTCATGCCCCCCATACTTAATTTCGAACTACCCTAAGTGAAAAAACTTTTTAATTAAATCTCAAAGGATTGCTTTTCCCTAAGTGAAAAAACTTTTTAATTAAATCTCAAAGGATTGCTTTTCATATGTACTTTACTTTGTTATATAATTAAAATTAGGTTTTATGCAAAACCCTATCCCTGGATAGCTAGTTAAAATAATTAACATTGTCACGTTAAGAAAACCTCAGCTTAAAATTACTTCCCTACTTATAAAAAGAGTTTCATTATATAAACATTTAAGAGTAAAATTTGTATTTTACCTTTCTTACAAATTTATTTTTAGTTGGGGGTTGAAGAAAAAACGAAGGAGCTAAAAGGTATCCATTACAAAATCGCGAAATCTTCTTGGGGTGAATCTTTGTCTAGGTAACTTCCTAAACTTGGTCTGTGCCCCCTCAGGTGAAGGCTGCTTTGGAACCTGCATCGGTTTTGGTGTGAAACCCGAGGCTTTCTTGGGATCCTTGATGGTTTGGGCTAGGTTAACTCCCCCTGTCCGGGTTGTTGAGCCTGTAGTTGGTACCTCGTGGATTGTTGGGCATGTAGGAGGTACCGGTTGGATTATTGGGCACGATGATGGTGCTGACTGGATTGTTGGGCATGTTGGTAGTACTGATTGGATTGTTGGGCATTTTGGTGGTACTGATTGGATTGTTGTGCATGTTGGTGGTGCTGGTGCGCTTGGCCCGCTGCATTTGATTGGATCGGGCTGTTGGATGAAGTGGCCCTGGGTTGATTGGGTGTTGCGTCAGGAAAGCCATGGAATGGTGAGCTTTGCCCACTTGACTGTTCGCTGTCTAGAAAGGTAAACAAGTTGGGTCTGCAAAAATCATCATTTAAATGACTTGAATTCAACGGGGTTGAAATGACAGAAAGGATTACCTTTCTGGGAAAACAGTTAAAGTATTATTTGAGAAAATGCTTGGGTGAAGTTAATAATTACAGTTTTAACAGTGTTTTTGGGTGAAAAACCAGAAACAGAAGTAGACACATTAGCAAGTTTATTGTTTACTAACTATCTCATTTTTAAAAATTGGTTAGCATGACTTTTTCACCTTAAACAATCCACTTTTGTCACATAGGTAGATTTATCCACTCTTCTGCTCCATGTTGAATGATGTTGATTTCTATAGTCTTTGACCATTACTCTTTACATTTTTATAAACTCTCTTAAACCTTTCGTTTTGAAGTACTTTTATTTGAGCCTGCTAGGCTATAATTAAATTTTCTCTTACAGCATTGTTCTGTGATGGTTTCTGTGTGTTTTTAAGAAGGTAATATACAGTTTCCAAACATAGCTTCTGCAGGGGTTCTTTTGGTTCTAGAGTTTTCTGTATCCCTGTAGTTAAACAGAAATCTATAAGTTAAAGTATTTATATCCGCATTTAATGATTTCGGGTCTTCTAGCACTGCTTTTAACTCATTTTTACAATTATTTACCATGATTTCTGCCTGACCATTATTCATGGGATTATTTCGGCTGCTGCTTATGTGATGCATGCCATTTCTTTTAAAAAAAATCTCTAGATTTTTTCCTGTAAAGCTTTTAGCATTGTGAGAGACTTCAGTTTTAGGTAGTCCTAATCTTTAAAAGCATTCCCTAAGCTTATTTTATGTCTCTAGGGATGTTAAAGTCTTTACTGGGTATACGTCCGGATATTTACTGAATAATTATTATTAGTAAAAAATATCTATTTCTTTCTACTAAATGGTCTATATATGTACTCTCACCCATGGTTTCTGTTCTGGTTCCCAAGGCGTGGAAACATTTTTAGGGGGGTTGTGGCGCTGTGTAAGGCATGGTTGACAAGACCTTACCACCTGTTCGATGTCTACATCTATCTTAGGGTACCACATGTAGCATCTGGACAAATACTTGATTCAGATTTTATAAACTTTAACAGTGGGATTTACTAAAATAGTACCCCCCACAGGTCTAAATATTTACTCCTGTGGGGGGTACTAAATTTTAAAACCAATTTTCAAAAAACACTTACCCATACAGAAAAGGCACAGAGTTATTGAATATTTATTGCTAAATACCACTGAAAAGCTGCTTTTTTGTCAGAATATTTACTCCTGTGGGGGGTACTAAATTTTAAAACCAATTTTCAAAAAACACTTACCCATACAGAAAAGGCACAGAGTTATTGAATATTTATTGCTAAATACCACTGAAAAGCTGCTTTTTTGTCAGAATATACCATATTTTAGAAGAAAATACCGTAAAACCATTTTTTTGACAAGTTTCAAAATGGCAATGGTGAATACACCCACCATTTTGGCACATAACAGCTTCATTATCTGTGTTTAAGGTTATAAAGTTGGTGATTTTTTAGACCACCTCTGGGGGGTGGTTTAATTTATATCCCCCAGAAAGGATTGTTTTGTGGAAATTGGTAATAAGTTCGTTCATAATTTCCCTAAGTAACCGTTAACCGCAAGGATTAATTTACCTTTTTTAATATCCCAAGTTGTTCATTAATCAATAAAGAACCTCCAATATTGTCCATAAAGACGCTATATTTTGAACCCGTTTTCAGCACAAGAAATATATTTATGAAGGCACTACGCGGAAAAATAAACATAAGTGAAGGTCACTGATTATGCACGAAAAATATTCCTAACAAAAAAACCGAAAAAAACTATATTAATTTATTTACAAATTGAAATTAAAACATTGAGGTTATCTAAAAGCTCAGTCAAGAAAGCTTTCCTTACTCAAAGCCCACTCATTTTTAAAGCTGTAGCTTTCGTCAGTAGAGGTTGGTGCAAGCAGAGGTAAGAGATCCGAACTCGCTGTTTTGGATCTAAACGCAGATATTATTTTGAAACTGACATTTCGACAGTGACAGAAATGTAAACAAAACTTGCATTTAAGTTTTTTTAATACATTTCATAAATAAAAACACCTTTTAAATAAATACAAAATTAATTTACTCCTTATTTTATTATTACCCATCTAAATCGTTGTGTGACATCAGGTATTAATTGGAAAAATTAATTAACAAAGGTAAGTTTTATTTAGAGTGAAATATAGCCCCAATTTTAATTTGTTCTATAGATTGTTTGCTATTAAAACCCCGCGTGGTTTAAATTTTTTAATTTTCTTTTTTCTCTAAATTGAAACTTTCTTCTTAAATCCAACAAAAGATTGTGTTAATATGATTATTTAATAAACAAATTTATTAAAATTCTTCTTGTAAATCAAAATATGTCCAAAACTCAAGGAGGTTTGGTTTAAAATGCTTAAAACCAAAAATTTCACTTCAACTTAGGACCGTTCTAAAATAGACTAAACCCTTTTAGTAAATCCTAATTCCACAATATACTGGGCAAGAATACCCCGAGACGAGTCTGGTAATACATTGGCTTGTCATCATGGGTGAAATGATGTTTTCTTTCTCTAACCTTGATAATTTTTCATCTACCTGCTTCTGATATGCAAAAGGAACGTCACGTGGTTTTGAGAAAACTCCTTAAAGTTTTACTAAAAATAAGTATTTTCGTACTTTTTAATTATTTGTTGATACTTAACCTCACTTTCCTTTGAAATACTGTTCACCATTTGTAAACTAATGCGACCCGCTTCAATAGGCCAATCATTTACATTTAACGCTACAAATTTCTGAGAATTCGGGGCTACTTAGAGTTACTTTAGCTGGACTGCGTGATAGGTAGTAAGAAACATGCTAGATATAATGCCCATCTCTGCAACCTGTTGGCATGAGTTGCTGGCATGTTATTTGCAACAGTGGTTTGTGATCGGTACGTAACTCAATTAGGTATTGTTCAAACTTATGGACCCCATAGTAAATGGCCAAACTTTCTTTGAAAATGGTGGAGTAGTTGAGTTTGCTTGGTTGTATTGTCCTTGATACACAAGCGATTGGTTTTTCTTCACCAGATTCTAATCGTTGTGGGAGAAATTAAAGAAAGGTTAGGATTAAAGTGAGTTAAAGTTATATCCTTAGATATTAACTCTAACTAAGAACTTCCATATGTTCATTTTTCCATATATATTTTGCATCTTTCTTCTATAAATCATAACAGTGGTTTCAAAATTGTAGCAAACCAATAATAATAATTGATGATACCCAAAAAACTTCTCAGTTGGGACACATTTTGTGGAGGAAGAATTAAATTTATCGCTTTTACCTTGGCATCAACTTTATATAGACCATTCTTTGATATTTTATGTCCGTCATAGGTAACAGACACCTGGAAAAATGCACATTTTGACAATTCAACTTTGAGACCTGCATCTTGAAGTTTGGCAAGTACACGATCGAAATTTTGCAAATGTGTTATGTCAGAGTCGCCTGTAATTAAAAATTAATTAATTACCTCCTCCATGCCCATAAAAAGTTGACTTATATACTTTTGACATAAGAATAAATGGAAGTCTATTTATTTCAAAAAGTCCCTTTTGTGTATTTAACACTAAAAATTTCTTGGTTTCTTCATCTAATTCAAACCGATTATATGCTTGGGATAAGTCTAATTTGGTAAATCGCTCGCCTTTATGTAATTTAGAAAACAAATCGACGAGAGTTGGTATAGGCCAGAATACCTCCACTAGGTGCTTGTTGAGCTGACGATAGTCCCCGCATAGTCTCACCACTACGAGTCCCAAGACGAGTCCTGTACTCCACTGGCTTGTCATCACTGGTGAAATGATGTTTTCTTTCTCTAGCCTTGATAATTTTTCATCTACCTGCTTCTGATCTGCAAAAGGAACGGCACGTGGTTTTGAGAAAACTCCTTAAAGTTTTACAAAAAATAAGTATTTTCGTACTTTTTAACTATTTGTTGATACTTAACCTCACTTTCCTTTGAAATACTGTTTACCATTTGTAAACTATTGCGACCCGCTTCAATAGCTATATATAAAATTTGCACCATTTTTTTTATTCCCGTAGCTTATTTCATATAAAACATACCCCAAAGGCTTAAAAAGTTGATTATTACGACCTGTTAAAATGATCCGGAGGGCAATTTTTAAAGCATAATTTGAAAAATATTGTTTATTGTCTGTATACACGTTTATTTTAAAATTATTTGGTGCAAAATTAATATTTTCTACACTATTTATGGAAAATAAGTTAAAACCCGGCTCTCCAAATTCTATTTTAGTCTCAGTCTCAGCCAAACTTTTTCTTTTAATAAACTCGTTACAAATTTGTCTTTTAAAAAATCTCCAAATAATTTCCAAATTTGCAATTTACCGCTAATTTTTTACAACGAGCGAACCAATACGAAACTAATTCGTGGCCATCTTGACGAGCTTCATGAAAAACGCGCCTTTCGCGTCATTCTAGAATTAATGATGTTAAATGATCGTTTAAAAGTTCACAAAGGTTGTAGGTATCATCACCCATTTTGGTAATTAACATTGTGGTTTTTTACTTTCTCGTCCTCGATACCATTCGCGGCAAAAAAATGATTAAGTATCTCGATATAACATGACCAGTCATGACGTAGGATGCTAAGCTCATTTATATGACCAATAATTTCGGACAGGCGCATTTTGTCGTATAAAAACAGTACTTACAACTTAAAATTGGGAACACACTACCGAAACGAGCAAATGTTTTAGTTTTCCTCGTCGCCAATATAAAGTTCCTTTAGATTCCGAAGTTTATGTTTATTTTTAATATATTATTTATAATTACTTACACTTAACATTTATTATAACAGATAAAAGATTTTATTTAACCCGACATTTTACTTAGGCAGCGGATGGAAGCCAAGAAAGCGAATTGCCGTTTACTTGCGCATGTTCGCCCTAACAAGCTATGCAACGCAACCTATTTCTTGTGCTCAAAACCCCACACCAAGTAATTACTTATACACTAAAAGCTAAGCCAATTTTTTACAATTATACAATTAAGGGGATCATTCTAAACAGACCTTTGTGAGTGACCACCAAAACAAGGATTTTTGGTGAGAGTTTGAAGACATAAATACTATATAATTAAAAAAGAGAATCTTACCAACAGAAAACTATTAGATTTTTTGCCTCCTCCACCAGTTCTACTACTGACTGGTTTCAGACACAGTCCATCCACCAGTCGGGCATTTTACTATGACGAATCGATAGCAAAAAAAACGAACTTTGCAAAATACACCGAAGTAACACAAGAATACATACCGGCTGCGACTTGGAGACTAGACGCATACACCTGTTTCACTGTTTTTAGGGATCATCAGTGCGACATAAATTTTTATAGTCGAATAATACGAACGATCAAGTCAACAAGTCATGGACAAATGCTCGGCAAAACATTAGATAACAAAATGAGAAATAAATTCCCAATGTCCATAGTCGAGTTAAATATAAATAAAAAAGAAAGTTGTTTTTTTTTTGCTATAGATTCGTCATAGTGTCGGGACGGGGTTTATCCTCGACTTAAGTTTATTATAAACTTTTCTCAAATTTACTTTACCTTTCTCTAGAATGAAAATGATTTCATTTTACTTAGATGATAATTTGAAATCAAAAAGATGTTTTATACATTTATTTTGACAAAGACAAAATGATGTTAAATTACAAAAGCCCAAAATTCTAATTTAAATCAATCAAGTTCTTTACACTTTAGAGAATAATTCCCTTTTAAAAAACTAACCATTTCTATACTTTAATTTAACTACTAAAAATACGACTTTTACATTTTTAAAATAATTATTTGAGTTTTATTTTACTTGGAGGAAAAGTAAGAGTTTTGGGCATAAGGACGCCTTGCAACCGCGTTTATGAAACTTCTGTGTCTCCCGATTGAATGTCGTGCTTTTATAGGCAAAGTCGGATGAGTTGATGAGTTGCTCTCTTGCTCTTCCCTTACAACTTTTCTTTGTATCTATAGACCGTGAATACCTAGTTAAGTTAACCATTTTTTATACTTATCTTTCCTAACTCGGCAGTTTCTTACATTGTTGCACCTATTAAGAGCAGTTTATTAAGAGGAACTACTTTGTTTTTCAAAACCTGTTAAACTAATTTAAGTATTTTTCAGTTCAAAATCAATTATTAAATTTCTATATGTATTTTTACACTTCAAGATCAGTTAGTAAATTTATATATCCGACATATTCCCCCCTTCTGTATGTCGGCGACCCGACGACAAATCAGGTTACATACAACTCTTTCCTACGATTACTCTGCTTCTCCATTTTTCACGGGCTTTTTGTTCTTGTTCTTTTCTATTTCATGAGAGTGTCTCTTCAGTTACCGTACTCAATTCCAATAACACACTCTTTTATCTGGTAGGATGACGGTTATAAAGACGCTGTAGTTGAACATAACTTTGTACTGCATGCCATTTGTCAAGCATTTCCGCAGATTTTGTAATCATACATAAAACAGAAAAACAAAATGCCGATTATTAAAATTAACTGCTAGATTTTTGTGTATAATAATAGTTAACTGTACGACGAGACGTAGTTTTATCTCGACTTCCCAAGTAACATTCTTGGTTAAAATTTGGTAAAATATTCCCGATTTAAGCTAGTAATTTTTTCTTATGAAAAACTGGAAGGTCAAAAAAGAGGGAAATTTCCCGCCTTTTTACCAAAGTGGGGACAAAAACCAAGGTAATTTGGTGGGATAAAATAGGTAATTAAAATTTTTTTCCTGAAGATGAATTTGCCCACAGGACACTTTTTACCAACTTTTGGGACACATGTATACATCTGCATAAATTCTCAACCTAATTTGTGTCCAATTGTACAGAATGCCCTCTTAGTGCCCTCTTGTTTGTGTGTGACTGAAGCGCTCTCTACGTGTCAGAATAGAAGGAGATGAAAACATTTTTAAATGAAAATAAAAAAGAGAAAAATTGGAAATAAAAAATGGTGATGAAAAATCACAGTTATATAGTAATCATAGGAGTTAATCTACTATTTTAAACTATTAATGGGACGAAACCGACATGCGCCCAAAATTTTTTTGTTGAATTGTTTACTTTTACTTTCATAAAATTCACGCGCCCGTCGAAACATGCAGTTTTAACAAAAAAATCACCAAAATTATGCTTCGGGCAAACACTAATTAAATATTATTTCCAATTTGTAATCATATTAACATTTGGGTATGAAACAATTGTTTCCCACACACGCCCTACCCATTGTTCGGTTTTCAGTTGTCATGTTGATTGTTGACATAAAGGCGGATTTACGCTGGTGCGCAATTAAGCAAGCAAACAATTCGAAAAAGTTCCATCATATGAGAATACACACAATCGTTTACGCTCGGAAATGTCATAACTTGACATATGACATTTGCGAGGGTTAACGATTGTGTGTATTCCCATTGGTTGTGTTCGGCACTTGTAGAGATCCACTAGGACTTGTTGGGTGCCCGCTATCAATTTTAATTTCTTTAACTTTTCTGTAAAAACTGCTTGATGCTGTGGAAGGTTTGTTTCTTTTTTCTTTTGTCGTGTTAAAACACAAAACTGTCAGGATCACCACTACTAGGTAGGTACTTTAACACAGAGTATTATTTTTGACGATCAAAACGTAAATGCTCTCTCTTCCTTAAACCCAAATTTTACCTAAACATCTACTTTCTTTGTTTGAATTTTGAGCTTCCATCTGGTTTTTCCTATCCCTTTTTATGATAGGAGGGTAGGTATCCAATAGCCCAAAATCCAAACAAGGGTTGAAGATACAATAGTAATTAAGGAAATATCTTATAATTTGGAAATACCCAGAAGGAACATGAAAGTTATGATTATTGATTAATCTAAACAGCTGATCATGACAGTTCGTTAAAGGACAAGTGACGCAAAGGAGTTTTCTTGTTTTCTACCAGAACTATTTTCTTCCCATCGAGAAAAACAAAAATGAAGTTTTAACATAATCAAATCTTAATATTCCATATGGTTAAATAAAATAGAATAATTTTCTATAAAGTTCGAACATATTTTTAGGTTGTACTTATTTGTTCAAAAAGTCAAATTTTTGTCCTAAAACTTATTCCAAAAAAAAACCCCAACTTTGAGGAATAACTGTAGGTCAAAAATAAGTAACTTTGAATTTAGTTTTAATCCAAAAAAGTTCTTAACATTGAAGGATTTCTTCAGGACATTATTAAAAACTTTTGACAAGCAATGTTGACCAAGAAATGCCCAAACAAAGCGGGGACCTCAGAGAAGAATCTCAAGTCAAGTTTACCACCAATTTACCTTCTCTTTTAACTTTATATTCAAAACAACTTTAAGGACATGATACGAGTATATGTATATATTGACCATTTCTTAAAGTTATTTGTTCCAATTTAAAACTTATTTTCAAACCTCAAACTACAAAGTAATTTTCTGAAGAAAAACGGGATATGTTTTGTTATGATTGGTTATCTTAACCTTCCAACTTCCCAATATGCCCTAAAATGTTACTTGGGTTATTTTTTAAGCACATCGTGGTCTTTAAAAAATTTACGAAAATAGCCAAACTCAACCAAAATTTACAATAAAAATACCCTATTTATCACATAATCTTTTGTCAAAATATCATCTTTTGTCGCAAATGTATGTTAATAAACTTTAAATTCCTTTAATATTCCAAATAAATTCCTTTAATATTTCAAATCATATTCCATTAGTAAAATAAATTACATTAAATGTTTAACAAAAAAAAAATCATACCTTAATTTCATCTAATATTGAAAAGCATAATTAAAATACCAAAATATAGTTGAGGTAGTTTGTTGGAAGAGGTCTCAAGAAAACACAGAAATCTTTTTGGTCTCTATGCCGACGTTTCGGTCCTTTATTGGTCCATCCTCAGGACACTAAAATACAATTTTGATGACAAGTATTGTAAAAATTGGAAAACATATATGTAAATAAAGTACAATGTTAAAATTTTAAAATTTAAATTGTGTTTTTGTTAACAAGAAACATTTTTTTTTTATATATAAAATAGACACATACATACAAGTTATGGTGTTGTTTGAGGTATACGTTGTCGCTTACATTATACGTTTACTTAGAAATAAAGGAAAACTGAGACAAGAAGAAACATAGGGTAATAATCAAAAGTGTTTTATAATATTTGTAATTGTTTTTGGGCTTTTTTTATATAACTATTTCCGTTGTTTTAAATAATTTTTTTAAACGATTTTCAAGCGGGCTTTTCATAATGACAACAAATAAGGATAGGTAGCTAGGTACTTACTGAAACTTTTAGATTTCTTCTGTCCAAAATATTTGTAAGTAGGATTCAAATGATGTCAGAAACATATTCAGATTTCCTGGTATTTTGTCAATAATAATAAAAAAAATAATGTTTTATTCAGTAAAATTTAAATGTCACTTATAAAGAAGCCAATTGACGAACTGGAGACTATTTTGATAATAATGAAGATAAAAACAAAAAAATGAAAAAAAATTATAAACATTTTTAGATGTTACTTTATTAACCAAAAAACGTTATGATTTATTTGTTATTTCTACCGGGATGGGTTACTTGAATATGATACAGAGTGTTCAAAAATTACTTGGGATTATTTTCTGTTTATGAAGAGTTATGTATTTTTATTTATGTTTATTTTTTTTATTTTTTTCTTAAATGTTTCTAAGAGGTGCTTGCGCATATATTATTAAGGTTGAAGGACGATGTGCTTAGATCTTCAATGTCTGTTTTTTTATTTATAATAAGGACCGAAAAGTCGGCATAGAGACCAAAAAGGTTTATATGTTTTCTTGAGACCTCTTCAAACAAACTACCTCAAGTAAATTTAAATTGGCTCGCAAAACATCACACTATATACAAAAATATATATTATTCACTCAATCGTGAAATTAACTTATCAAGTAAAATTTGTTGCTAACATACTTTTAACCATAAACCATTTATAAAATTTTATGTTAATATCTTTGGTATTTAACTAAATTGCCGTTGTGATGAGGGATAATAACAAAATTAGTTAAATTCCAAATTATTCTTCCAGTTTTCCAAATTTTCACACAATCCTCATTTTTTACTTAAATTTTTTAAGTTTCAACTCTTTCTCCTAAAATAATATCATATGTTATATTACCTTTTAATATTAGTTCTCAGGCATTCATTTAATAATCATTTAATTTTTTGTTTTATACGAATATACTTTTTACGGAGTACTCCTTATAAATATATTTTTTCCAAAAATTTCATTCATGATGTTATCTTATTTAAATATCTTCTCACATTTTAGTGAAGTAACCATTTTTCAAATTGCGCAAACATTATCAACCTCCCGCGCCATAATTATTTTAATAATAAATTAGTTAAATTCCAAATTATTCTTCCAGTTTTCCACATTTTCACACAATCCTCATTTTTTACTTAAATTTTTTAAGTTTCAACTCTTTTTCTCCTAAAAGAATATCATATGTTATATTACCTTTTAATATTAGTTCTCAGGCATTAATTTAATAATCATTTCATTTTTTGTTTTATACGAATATACGTTTTACGGAGTACTCCTTATAAATATATTTTTTCCAAAAATTTCATTCATGATGTTATCTTATTTAAATATCTTCTCACATTTTAGTGAAGTAACCATTTTTCAAATTGCGCAAACATTATCAACCTCCCGCGCCATAATTATTTTGTAAAGGTCAATTCTTCAAACTTACTAAGGGTTTTTTTTAATATCTTTCCAACATAAGGTGTAAACACAAATGAAAAGATTAGTCGACATTTTTAAAGAGCTCTAAAATATACGAAGCTTAATTAATTATCATCTTCCATTTATTTTAATCAATCAAACTCATTTTTTTCATCAAAATTTTTGTTCTTTATTCTTAATTTTTTGAAAGAGAAGTTACCTTTGTATGTTTCTATCTAAATATAAGATCTTTATTGAGTCACTGGTTTTCAGTCATGTTACAAAAAAACGCATTTTATTTTATTTTTTATAATGTGTTTTGATTTAGCGTCTACCTAGATACATAGTTGTCTTTTATTATTTAAAAACATTTTATATTCAGGTCTCCATAAGTCATTTTTTCAATTTTCTGGTCTTTCGTTAGAATATTTTACTGAATTATAGTTTACTGTTTACTTACTTGGCCATAATTAAACTTAAAAATGTTTTTACGTTACCTATAATATATATTAAACGTTGTTTTTGTTAAACGGAATAGAAAGTTTTTGGATGAACAAAAATTTTAATAACTTTTTTATTGACAAAAAAATATAAAAATTTATTTTTCAATAAATAAATCTCATAATCGTTGGGTATTAAAGATATTGCCGTGAATGCCTTTTAGGCATTCTATCTTGCCCTTGCTTGATTTGTAAATTTTAACGACTCGGCTATGAACCTAACAGTTAGCATAAGGAAGTATGTGATGTTTTAAGTTCAATGAATAGATGTTTTTGTAAACTCACGTTTTCTTATCACATACATCCTATAAAACAGTAAGTTTAGTAAGTTCATTAAGTCAGAAAGTTGTGATGTATTTCTCAAGAATAAGATAAACTGCTGAACCTCGACCTACCTCTAAGATAGAACTGTGACGCTGCTGTATTAAGACTGTTGAATGTTTATTAATTACAAGTAAGTAACGTTTTTATATTTTGTTATAATAAATTCATTAAAACCCGGTACGGTTGGTTTATTAAATCAATTAATAAGAACAACCCCGTCACGAAAACCCCAACGTGACATATATTAATAAAATTGAATACGACAAAAAATTGTCTACTGCTGGTGGTCATTTTGTTTCTCCTATTGGAACAACAAAGATTGAAATAAAATTTGGTTTTTTAAAATATAGAATAGCTGCTCTTGTTGTTGATAAACTACCCGTGTCGGTAATCCTAGGCACATCATTTCTGAGTGAAAAGAAAGTGGTTATTGACTATAGTAAAAATAAAGTATCGTTTGAAGACGATTTTTTAATTTTTTTTAGTTGTCACGAAATTAATTCTCTAGAATCTTGCCTTTCTGTCTCACAAAATGATCGCTGCAATAAAAACGTATTTTTAAAATCCCCAAAAATGTATTCTTTAAAGTCAAATCAAGTACTATCTATAAAATTAAAAAATACAATTTCAAATCGCATTGGAAGATGTCATTTTAAACTCACTAAAGGCCTTAAAAGAAAAAATTTGGAGCTCGTCTCGGAGCCGCAAATCTCACAAGATTGTATTTCTATGCAAATTTTATCAAGAAATCATAAGCTTGTCAAAATTTATAAAGGTGCCAATTTGGGCTTTTTTGTAAAAGGTACTAATTTTAATGTTAATTTTCAAAACAAAAAATATATTTTAAAGAATAAAAATAGCAGCAAGTGAATCACATTCTACTAAAACTTTTAGTCATACGAAACCATATGACATTGGCCTTAAAAATAATCAAAAACAAAACCGAAAAGTAAACGTTCGACCTAGTAGTGTTACGATTTCGCAGCGGAATCAAAATGTTTATCAACATAGTAAATTAAGTTTCATAAATAAATACGGGAGCGAACAAAATTATTATGACCAACACTCTTCATTGCAATTTTTAAAGAATATAAAAGTAAAACATCATCAGGAACAACCATCGAAAGGAGATATGAATGACTGTCCCCAATATTTAAATCCCCGCCTTTACCTTAACTAATGTTTTTATTGCTATTTTATTGGTTGATGTAGTGTTTATATCACGCACTAAATATGTTGTATTATTTAAATAATTACATCTATTCTGAGTTTTAGGTAATTTTAGCACATGTCACAGAAAGAAAAATTGTATGATCAATTAACATATCTATGAAAAAAAGGACATGCCAAAAAGCATAATTTCGGCCTTATGATCAATGGACAATTTACAAAAGAGAGCAATGCATTGCGTCAAAAAAATACTTAAGTTGTCTAAATGATCGTCATCCGCACGTTAAACGCCTTTGCCATCGACCTCCTATAAAAACGGTAAATAGTAAAGAAAAATAATAAGTATAGTTCTGATTATTGAGTTATAGTGAGAGAATGTAAGTGCAAATCAAATAAACAATAATAAGTATTTTGAGAATATGGTTATCATCTAGTGGCATATAAGTAGTAGAAATTAGTATTATTATTTTATTTTGCCAGTATTAAAAAGAGGTGTTTTTTGAAATCTTTCCACTTTAATATTATCATAGTAATATAAGTAATCATACCTTATTAGCTTATCTAGGTAGCGTAAAATTAAGTATTTTTAACATTTTTTGGGTGTGCAGACAAAAACAGTAAATAGTGATATAAGTATGCTCTACCTAAGCATATAAGTTTTAATAGCTACAGCATAATTTAGAAAAAAAAATGTATTCCAGAAATTGAGATTTAAAATCCTTTTGGGGTTAAATATGCGCAAGTAAATATTACTACAATGTTTAATTTTTTAAGGAGTATGTTATTTCATTTTTTTAAGAGTCGCCGGCACCGCTTGCTTTCCAAGAAGATAATACAGGAAGAGACCAATGATGACCAACACTACCAAGGTCTTGCATAGTCAGAGGTATAGCGCAGGAAAGCTCACAACATGGAAATAAAAATTATAGTGGTAAAATCCAGTATGGAGATCCAAAGGAAAGTCTTTAGAAACACAAGGGTTACCATTCAAGCTGTATCAGCGAGAGATGCCTCATATAGATCCACACCTCTTTGACAAAAAGGGCGAAGTATTATCCATCACACTCTATTTGGAAAATATAAATTTATTACTACATAGTAACGAGAATGATGTATTCGAAATGACTATATTGGAAATACCTGTTAAATGAAATCATGAGCAAGTACCGCAAATCCTCTGACAAAGCAAGACCTAAGTTAAAGGAACAAATCGACACAAATCACGTACTATGCTTTCCGGTGAAGAGAAGGTCATCAGTGAAGAAAGAAGAACAGGGAGCAAGTGGGTCGAGCGAATTATGTTTTTATGTTGTGTATTTTTTTAAATTGTAATTTAGCTACAATTCCTTTAATTTGTAAAACTTTAATTTTATATAACTGTGGTTCCAGTTTTATTTAAAACGCGGGGATATGTCGTGAATGCCCTTTAGGCATTCTATCTTGTCCTTGCTTGTTTTGTAAATGTTAACGACTCAGGCTATGAATCTAACAGTTAGCATAAGGAAGTGTGTGATGTTTTAAGTTAAATGAATAGATGTTTTTGTAAACTCACGTTTTTTTATCACATACATCCTATAAAACCAATCGAGAACAGCATGAAGGGGTCAGTAAGTTTAGTAAGTTCATTAAGTCAGAAGTTGTAATATATTTCTCAAGAATAAGATAAACTGCTGAACCACGACCTACTACTAAGATAGATCTATGACGCTGCTGTATTAATACTGTTGAATGTTAATTAATTATAAGTAAGTAACCTTTTTATATTTCGTTATAATAAATTCATTAAAACCCGGTACGGTTGGTTTATTAAGTCAATTAATTAGAACAACCCCGTCACGAAAACCCCAACTTGACAATATCTAATTCTGTTTAATGATCCTTAACTGTCGTGTAAACGCAGTAATTACAGATTTTTGTCTAAATGACTTTAAAGTTGAAAAATGTAGGTGCTTATATCTACCAGAATTTTACAAATATTCATGTCTAACATTAAGCATGTTACAATAGGGCGATTTCCAAATATATAAAAATAAATCTTTCCTTTAAATCATCTAAATTTAAAAAAACATTAATGATTTCCTTTGAGTTAAAGATTAAAAAAACACTTGGCAACAACACAATTCGCTGCATACGCCTCTCTGACTTCCGGCCCAGCACAGCTATTATAGCACTCAGCACAGTGCATAGTGCAGTGCATCTTCCGCTAGTTCCGCTGTTTGTTATGAAGGTTCTCAGTCGCGCGAGTCTATCTGACGCCATTATTTTCGCGAGTTTTTTGCAGGTTGATGTGAAATTAAACTGAATTAAAAATTTTCTCCAATCAGGAATACGCTGACATGCTATTAGTATACGATGAAGCTCGCAGAAAAAGTTTAAAAATAAAAGTCCACTGGTTTAAAAAAAAAATGCAAGTGTGTCTCTAAGTGTGGAAACAAGTTTTTAAAAGAAGTGTTTTTTTTTAGTGTTTTCAAAAAAAAATTAATAAAAAAAGAGTATTAAAAACAGTTTGGAAAACTGCGTGACAGGTGTTTTTATTTTAAAAAAAGGAATTTGTCTCCAAGTGTATAAACAAAGCTTAAAAAGTATAAAAAAAAAAATGTTTTTAAATGTTTCTTCATGTAAAAAAATCCAAAAAAAAAAGTTTTTAATTTTGCATCATTGTTATTAAAAAAAGGAAGTGTACAAAACAAGTGCTTAAAAGAAGTGTTTTTTTGAGTGTTTGCCAAAAAAACAATCAATAAAAAAAGAGTTTTTACAAATTAAAAAGAGCTTTTCAAGCAAAACTTTATTTCGATACCGGAAATGACTTTTAAATAAACGTTTACAACCAGACAAGGCGCTAAAATTAATTTTCGGTAAGTGCACATTTATTTTTTTGGTTTTTACCATTTTTAAATAATTAATAATTTGTAAGATGTGAAAAAAAGGTGATGTGTTGATATTTACGCTGCAGCCCGCCGCGCCGCACCACTCTATCATGAGATCTCCTTTAATTTTCTTGCACCTAAAAGCGCATTGTTGGAAAACTGTTTTTAACTTTAAAGTCGTATATCTCCGAAACCACCATATTATATGAACATTTTTGCTTGTTTTGCCCCCCCCCCCCCTATCACCCATTTAATTAGACTATCATATCGTTTCCACCCTGTATGTCAGTCCTGCTTTCTATAAAAAAAAATCTTCAGTGCTGTGATATTTAAAACGCATATCAAAGAGTTAAATACATTTTTAAAATTGACAAGGACTTACAAACAGGAAAAAATTAATAAAAAGAAGGAAATGCTGCGAAAAATTAAAAAATATGAAAACAAAATTAAAAAAAGCAGAGAAGGTTTACAAAAACTAGAAGAAGAAGTTAACATGTGTTCTAAATTTTTGCAACCCTAGTGTGTTTTATTTAAAAAATCTTTCCAGAGGGAAAAGAAGAAAATTGATAAAAACATTATTTTTTGACAATGTGAAATTATTTTGTGATTTATAACTTTTGTGTTTAAAAGGAATAGTGTAGCCAAGTAGATATAGGTAAAAATTCACATATTTGTTTTTTGGTAGGTAATTTATACTTATTTAAACGTGTTACCCCCATGTGCAACTACATTTTTTATGCATTCTTTAACAAAACCCTCATTTCACTAGTGTTTATATAGAATGCATAAAATGATGTCGCTTCAAAAACGGGGGTTAAAATGCTCATTGTGTTTTAAAAAGAAGAAAATTGATAAAAACATTATTTTTTGACAATGTGAAATTATTTTGTGACATTAAATTTACTGTTTTACAAATTTATTCTGTATTAAAAAAAGTAGTGTTGCCAACTAAATTTCTAAAAGTTTGTATATTTGTTTTTTGGTAGATACTTTATACTCATTTGGTTATAGAATGCATAAAAAGATGTCCCTTCAAATGGGGGTTAAAATTGTTGAAATTAATGTAAAAAGCGCCTGACGAGATTAGAAAATAAAACGCAAAGTGTTCCGTTGAAGATTCTGTCAAAAACTGATTTATTTCAAAGTAACATTTCTTTAAATTAAAACATAATAGTCACCTTACTAAATTACTTCAAAACAACACTTTGCGTTTTATTTTCTAATCTCGTCAGGCGCTTTTTACATTAATTTCAACAGGTTATGGGCCCAGTTTCCCTGACCGTTGTTGGAAAGTAATCGCGATATTTGTTCGGACGTTGAGTGCGTAAATAAAACTCAAAAAATGTCGTCGTCGGGTGGTAGTTTTCTCACGAGTGTACCCAAGTTAAAAGGGCGTGAGAATTATGAGGACTGGGCGTTCGCGGTCGAGAATTTTTTGGTGTTAGACGGGCTGCATGGTTGTATCTCGGACACAGAAAAAGATGATGGCAAGATTAGACAGGCGAAAGCAAAGTTGGTCCTCACCATAGACGCTTCATTGTACGTGCATATTAAGGAAGTGAAAACCGCGAAGGAACTATGGGATAAGCTGAAGGCTATGTTCGCGGATTCTGGTTTTTCCAGGCGGATTAGTCTGCTGCGGTCTTTGATATCCACACGGCTTGAAGACTGTGAAAATATGGAGTTTTATGTAACCAAGATTGTGGAGACTTCGCAGCGTTTGTGAGCCACAGGTTTCAAAATTGATGAAGAGTGGATCGGCTCACTCTTACTGGCAGGTCTTCCTGAAAAGTACTCGCCTATGATTATGGCCATTGAACATAGTGGCATCCAGATAACTACCGATGCCATAAAAACGAAGTTACTGGATATGGAGCTAGATGAAAAGCGTCCAGGCGGTAGTGCTTTTGCAGGAAAATTTGGAGGAAAAACATCAAAGAAAAAGGGCGGAACTGCGGTCAGTAAAAATGCCAATAGTGCCGATAGACGATCGAGTGGCGTAAAAAAGGAAATTACGTGTTTCGGCTGTGGAAAGTTAGGACATTATAAATCTAATTGTCCGGAGAAATGCGGCGGGAAATCGGAAAATTCGACTGAAAAAAAAGCGATTTTTAGTGCAAGTTTTTTGAGCGGTCAGTTTGGTAAAGATGACTTTTACATAGATTCCGGTGCGAGTATGCATATGACGCCGAATATGCATTGGCTCGTAAACAAAAATGAACACGAAATTAGTGAAATTGTAGTGGCAAATAAGTCCACAGTTTCAGTGGAATGTTCAGGTGATTTGGACATTAAAACACTGGTGGAAAACAGTGTATTTGATATTGCAGTTCAAGATGTTTTGTGCATACCAGAGTTGACCACAAACTTACTTTCGGTGAGCCAGCTGATAAAGCATGGAAACAAGGTTGTATTTGAAATCAGTGGTTGCAAGATTTTTAATCAGCAGCAGGAGCTAGTAGGTACAGCCAGACTCGAAAATAATGTCTACAAACTGAATACACAAGACAGTGTATGTTTGCTAAGTGGTTCCAATGGTGTTTCAGGGGAAACCTGGCACAGAAGATTGGGACATCTAAACTCAAAGGATCTGACTAGGATGAAAAAAGGATCTGTAAATGGTTTAAGCTACATAGGAGATGTAGAGCTGAGTAAGTTGAATTGTGAAGTTTGCAACGAAGGTAAGCAAACAAAATTACCTTTTCCACACAAGGGGTCAAGAGCTAAAGCTATATTAGAGTTGATACATGTTGACTTATGTGGACCCATGGAGGTTAGGTCGCTTGGAAGTTCAAAATATTTTATGATTTTGGAAGATGACTGCAGCAAAATGGCTTTTGTATATTTTTTGCAAAGTAAAAATGAAGCTTTTACAAATTTCAAAGATTTTAAAGCAATGGTAGAGAAACAGAAAAATTTACAGATCAAGATTTTAATGTCAGTTGGAGGAGGTGAATTTTGCAATAAAGAATTTGACACTTTTTTAAGGCAAGAAGGCATAGTTCACCAGACCACCAACCCACACACTCCGCAGCAAAATGGCTGTTCGGAGACAATGAACAGAACAGTCGTGGAGAGAGCCAGATGTTTGTTGTTTGACGGTAAGTTGGACAAGGAGTTCTGGGGAGAGGCAGTAAATACAGCTGTATATCTGCGGAATAGGTCAGTTGCTTCAGGACTAGATGGAAAAACGCCTTATGAGGTTTGGTATGAACAAAAACCTGATGTTAGTAACCTGAGGATTTTTGGTAGCGAGGCTATGGTCCATGTACCAAAAGAAAGAAGGCGAAAGTGGGATAAAAAATCACAAAAAATGATTTTTGTAGGCTACAGCGATACAACAAAAGGGTATAGGCTGTATAACCCACAGATAAGAGATGTTGTGACAAGTAGAGATGTCAATATCATGGAGAAGACAAGAAAAGAAGTAAAAATTGAGATTATCACTCCTAGTAAGAGAGAGCAAGAAACACAAGTTTCAGTGGGGGCTGATAAAACAGATCAATTTTTTGATTCTTTATCAGAAGAGCAGAGCAGAATGACAGATACTGACACGAGCGATGAGGAATATGTGGATCAAAATGATCAGAAAGAACCAGTACAAGTGAGGAGATCAGGTAGGGAGCCTAAACCTAAGAAATTTGATGATTATGTGTCATATATGTCATTTGATCAAAGCGGGTTAGGTGAACCAAGTAGTGTCGAAGAAGCTTTGTCAAGGGATGATTCTGAGCAGTGGAAATGTGCCATTAAGGAAGAATTTGAGTCTTTTGAAGAGAATGAGGCTTGGACATTAGAAGGTCTACCAGAGGGGGCCACATGTGTACAGAGTAAATGGGTATTTAAGAAGAAAGAAAATAGTGATGGTGAAGTAAAATATCGTGCTAGGTTAGTAGCAAAAGGGTTTACTCAAAAGCAGGATATTGACTATGAGGAGACATTCTCACCTGTTGTAAGATATTCGACTTTGCGCTTACTCATAGCTTTGTCGGTAAGTTTAGATTTTGATATTACACATCTAGATGTTAAAACGGCTTTTTTAAATGGTTTTTTAAAGGAAACCGTATACATGCGACAGCCAGATGGTTTTGTATGTTCAGATTCAGATAAAAATAAAGTTTTAAGATTGAAAAGAGCCATCTATGGGCTGAAACAGGCATCTAGAGCGTGGAATGATAGAATCAATACAGTTTTGCAGGATTTAGAGTACAAGAAGTCCAATTTGGAACCATGTTTGTTTATTAAAAATAGAAATAATCAAGATTTGACAGTCATTGCGTTGTATGTTGATGATTTTTTTGTTTTTTCTAACAATAAAGAGGAATTGGATTTTTTAAAAAACGAGCTAAGTTCTAAATTTAAAATAAAAGATCTGGGTACTGCAAAACAATGTTTAGGAATGAAAGTTGACATAGATAGGTCTAAGAATGCTATAAAGTTAAGCCAAGAGAGATATATCGAGCAGTTGCTTTTTAGGTTTAACATGGTAGAATGTAAGCCAGCTATTACACCACTAGAGAGTAAATTAGATCTTACGGAGGAATGTCAAAAAGTAGATGTACCTTACCAGCAATTAGTAGGAAGTTTAATGTACTTAGCTGTACTTACTAGACCAGATATAGCATTTAGTGTGAGTTTCTTAAGCCAGTTTAATAAGAATTTCACAAGTGTTCATTGGAAGTATGCTAAAAGGGTACTTAGATATCTTAAGGGCACTAAAGATTATGGTTTAAATTTTTCAAAGGAAAACTCACAGCTTAAAGGATTTGTTGACGTTGACTGGTCCAGCAATTCGTTGGATAGGCGGTCGTACACGGGATTTGTTTTTAAATTAAACGGTTTTGTGGTTTCTTATGAAAGTTCTAAACAGAAAACCGTAGCTTTGTCTAGCATGGAGGCAGAATATATGGCCATGTCAGAGTGTGCTAAAGAGGCTATATATTTAAGAAATTTAATGCAGGAATTAACGGGAAAAGAGCAGTGTATAGAAGTTTTAAATGATAATCAGAGTGCATTGTGTCTGTCCGCAAATCCTATGTTTCACAAACGGTCGAAGCACATAGATATTCGACATCATTTTGTGCGAGAAGCAGTTTAAAAATAATATTTTCGTTTAGAACTATTAGCGCCCTTTTATTACTGCACACCTCGTGCACACTGTGTCAGTGTTGTTTTGAAGTAATTTAGTAAGGTGACTATTATGTTTTAATTTAAAGAAATGTTACTTTGAAATAAATCAGTTTTTGACAGAATCTTCAACGGAACACTTTGCGTTTTATTTTCTAATCTCGTCAGGAGCTTTTTTACATTAATTTCAACAAAAATGCTCATCGTTAAAAAAAGGTTTTTGCTTCTACTTGAAGGAAAGATTTTAAATAAACTCATATTATACCAACATTGTATTTTTTTAATTTTGTGTACCTATATCCTTTATATAAAAAAAGACAGAGATAGACTTAGGTCCATCAAAAAATCGCTATTAGTTTAACAAATAAAATGATCATTTCGTTAACAACTTAAGTCAAAGGTAACAATAAATATCTTCCACCAATTTTAAGGTGCAGGTCAACCATTGAATTTTGATTTCGTGGTCTTTTATCATGTAAACTGCCAACACTACCAAAAATGGTGGATGCATACGATGAAAGACCACTAAATCAGAAGTTGATGGTTGATCTTAGAGGTAACGCTCCCACAAAAGTTATTTAAATAATATCTCGTAAAAAATAGAGGTAGTTTTGAATCTACGCACTGAGTACAGCCGGTTCGGAAAAAACTGATACGACTTGTCAAGAATTGTCATGATTTTACTTTGGTATTTGACACCAGAAATATCAATGTCATATCAGTTTTTTCCGAACCAACTGTACATGCATAAAAATCGCATTATGCTATGATAATAGTTTGTTACCTAACAAGTGCAGAAAGTATTACTTTATCACAAGCGACGCTTCGCTTTGTTTGGTCAAGCCGGCAAGGGTGGTAAAATCACTTATACCTACACATTGTGAAATAAGTGTCATAACCTCGACCATAACTTTAAAGCAGTGAGTGCGGTAAAGTGTAACTTTCCGCAGGCAAAGGAGTGCGATAAAGCACCCTTTAGCGCACGCAAATAGGTAAAACAATGTATTTTTTAACTTACCAGATTAAATTTAAGTTAATCCGTCTCCGTAGATTTTTCGATAAAAAGTTAACAGAAACTCACTTTAAGTATCGTTATGAATAACGCTTCTTTTATTTTTTATTCCTGAGCGTGGTTTAACTGCGATTTATAAAATAAAGCACCTTGCGCATCCTCCTAAGCCCAGGTTTAAACTTTCGGTTGATCTACAGCCTTACGCTGATTTGTAAAATTGGACTCTAGCCATTCATAAATCGTATAGAGACTATTTTGGGATCGAAAAAAAACCTAAATACAAAATTTGGATAACTCAAACCGATTCTTATCAAATTTGACTGAAGCTGATTAGTTTTTGATGGTGGGGGTGTTGGAAAGTTTTTTTGCGTTTTAATTTATATTTTATGTCCAGCAATGGAACCCTTTAGTTAGCAATGGAGGTTGCACCGCTACTGGTTTTAAGCGCATTTATTGGGAATACATTATTCATCGATTATATCCCCAACTCAACAACAACTCAAATTTTTTTAAGCTTAAACAAAAATGACTCACATGATTGCTACAAAACAATGAGTAAACTGTTCGATAAACATTGTTTACGGTACCTAACCTATTATATCGACAAGAAACTTTTGATGGATTCCGATTATTTTTACAAAATAAAATACCAAATAAAAAATGACACCGAATTTTCCGATTGGTTGAAGGTACCTAGAGAAATTAATTATTTAAATTGCAGTTACGGTTACTTTTATATTATCATAGGCATTTTAAGTATGTTAATAGTAAGTTTTTTTATGTTTAAATATTGTAGGTTTAAATATATATGAAATAACAATACAAATAATCATGTAAGCATTTATTTTTGCTAAACTAATAAATATTCCTTCTATAAAAACTACAGAAACTTGTTAAAATTACTAAGAATAAATTTTTGCGACAAATGAAACAATACATAAAATTTAAATTAGATATGCGTAGAAACCACTTCACAAAATTTTGCCGTTATTGTTGGACAACAGTCATAAAAACAAGAAGAGCAAAATTGTCTTTGATCCAACTAATAGTAATTTTCGGTTACACAACATGTGCCAATTTTTGCGTCAATCTTTAACCAGTTGTCAATATTCAAAGTTTTACAGATGCTCAATTTGATGTCCACATCGATGTTGTCACTTGTTGTGAGATGAATCAAGTTCTTCAAAATGCACAAACTCGAATGAGTCGGAACTCGTAGTAGATAAGTTGTCGTCAAAATTCATAATTGTTAAACTTGCAAGATACAAAATAAAGTGATCTGTTGAATTAAAAAGGCAAATGTCTTTCTTTTATAACTAACAAAATTTTGGAGGGGATAACTCGTCTTAAGAATATCTGTTTGTCAGATGGACAGGATGCTGCATATGTTTGCCAGATGGATACCTCGACAAGTCTTGACTTGTCAGCGCTGTTTCCTGTAACAAAAACATCTGGTGCGCAAATGTTCCCACATTGATCCCCACCACCACATTATTAGAGTCATTATAAATGAACATTTTCGGATTAACCCTCAGTCGTAAATAAAATGTCTCCAAGTGACTTAGATTTCAATTCAAAAAATGTCTATCTGGGGGAGAGAAAATTTTACCTTAACAAGTCAAAGTTAAAGTTTGTTAGTGTGTGTTTGAGCTACAACGGCGTCTTCAATCCATGTGTATTAATTGGCGGTATTAGAAATGATATTGTGCAGTTTACAGAATCGGATTGGAAAATTTTTTATGATTACAAAGACATAATAGATGGATCCCTGTTAGCTGCTGATACCTCAACAAGTTTGGATATTGACAGTTTTTTATTAAATTTTAAACAAATGGATTATGGGAATATAATCATTATTAATACAGGCAAAGCTACAGTCCGATTGACATTGCCTACACTATCAGAACTATGGAGAATATCCCCTTTAATATATGAGAACATAAAAATATTGAAAAATCTTGAATTTAATAGTTGCTTAAAGATTCTTCAGTTGGGTATAAAAAATTGCGATGATGTAACTAACACAGCAATTTTTATCATGGAACCTATCAAAAATATAAATACCTTAACATACGGGTTGGCGATGGAACTGGTTTATTTTTATCCTGAATTACTAAAAGAAGATAATGAATAAATCGTTAACATTTAATGAATAATTTAATAAGATCCACATATTATATGTGTATAGTTATGCATCTAAAGCAGCGAGGAAAAAATATTGGGAAAACTTTGCAGTGGACCGCATGCATTTTCAAAATAGAATTAGTAAAATTAAAATGATGTTAGAATCTATAGGTTATTTTAGTTCATTAATAATTAGGTATAAAAAATAATAGTTTATATCCTATAAGAATAAGTAGGTTTAGGTTATGTAAACTATGAAAAATAAAAAACAGAAATATAAAAAATGTAGTTTTATTGCATAAAAAAATTATCATAGAGGTAAAATACACTCGACAATGCACAAAAGCATGGTGACTTTGTGTAGTAAAAACACTTTGGGTCTTCTTTAAGCAGTTTTGGGGTCTCTTCAAACTCAATAACTGGTTTCAAGCAGTATCTCCTTAAAAATGTAGCTTTTTCCTTTCCTTTGATATTAAAAATAATTTGTTTTTCACTGTACAAACTTATGGCTTCTTTGAGTATTCTTAAATTTTTAAGGTGTAATCAAATTCTACAAGTGTTTTTTAAACATATTTCTTACACTGATATCAAAATATGCAACACTTTCATTTTATATGAAAATATTTATGGCCATGCGCATTAAAATTGTTTTACTGTTTTAGTCAAAGGGTGGTATGAAAAAAGTTTATCATCATCAAATACATTCGACAATGCACAAAAGCATGGTGACTTTGTGTGGTAAAAACACTTTGGGTCTTCTTTAAGCAGTTTTGGGGTCTCTTCAAACTCAATAACTGGTTTCAAGCAGTATCTCCTTAAATATGTAGCTTTTTCCTTTCCTTTGATATTAAAAATAATTTGTTTTTCACTGTACAAACTTATGGCTTCTTTGAGTATTCTTAAATTTTTAAGGTGTAAGCAAATTCTACAAGTGTTTTTTAAACATATTTCTTACACTGATATCAAAATATGCAACACTTTCATTTTATATGAAAATATTTATGGCCATGCGCATTAAAATTGTTTTACTGTTTTAGTCAAAGGGTGGTATGAAAAAAGTTTATCATGAAGAATTAAACAATATGCAGTCGTTTTTTCCGGTACATCTTCATGAGTTTCAAAAGTAATTCTCATAGATATATTTGCACTTTGTGCAGCGTCTTTTTGATAAGAGCAATCAATGTATATAATGGGGGATATATCTTTATATTCTGAAGGGAGAAACAACGGTTCATTAGGAAGTTGATAGTACGAAGTCCTAAACCTTGAATACATTTCATACAATGAGGCAAATTTGTTATTTTTTAAGTACACATACAAATCATTGTATGGGTATCTTTCAGAATTTAAAAATATTATTTATTAGTTTTTCAACTTTGACGCTCTGTCCAAACTTAAAAAAAAACAACTATATAAAAATTATTTAATAAAAAAATGTATAAAGATAATCTTAAATAATATTTTTTTCGTGGTTTTTTTAGAAGAGGACAAAATTGGATCTGTGCTGAATCGAATAAAAAATAATTATAAAAGTCGGTTTAGCGGTTTGAGTGTTATGCTAGAACAACTTTTTAGAAGTCAATTAAAAATTAATAACCTTTTGCCAGTCGCACATTAACTATCCACCCACTCCCATAGCATTATTTTAAATGTAGAAAATTGTAAGGAACATTTATTATCAGAAAACTACCCTGAAAACTGCCCTTGTCAGGCACCCCAAATTTCTTAAAATGCCACACGAAATGTAACTGGATATTTTTAAACACTTGTGGGTTGGGTCTTAGGGGTTGTCTAGACTATAGCTTTATTCTGTTTCTCTCTAAAAGGCCGGTAACCTTCGGTATTAAAAAACAAAAATAATAATGTGGCAAAAAATAATAATGTGGCAAAAAATAATACTATATTCTCCATTTAAGAGGGCTGAAGAAATTAAATTACACATTTTTCCTGACAGTTAAGTTCGATAAAAAAATAAAATAAAATTTGAAAATATTTTTGGAATGATGTCTTTGTTCTATATCTAAACAAGTTCCGTCATTCTTTATTGTAAAGTCCAAATTTATTTAAACAGTCAAAATCAAATATGTTAAAATATTATTTTTGTTTGTCAAGAGTTGCCCTAACCGAATAGATTAAATAATTAGTTTATATTTTTCGATTTCGGTCAATATTGGAATCAAATTTTAGTGCAAAAATTTCGTGTAATTAACCTTGGATTTAACCATCATTAGATGTTTATTATAGATTTTGGTATCAATCTAGTAACAGAGTAGCTTCTGCTGTATTCTTTTCTTTTGTTAATTTTATTGCTATCTAAGTTTTTTGTGCTGCTGTATTCCATACAAAGTGCCACGCCATCCATGGTATTTTTCGAATTGATCGTGCGGGGTTCTTTAAAAGGAAGAATTAAAAGCCAAAGAGCCAAATATTAATTCAATCACAGTTCCATAAAAAACTGCAGCAAACATATTTAAAACAATTGACCATCGAAGCAAAAAGCTGAAGTTAATCTGGAAAAATTTTTTCATTACTTCCAAGCTAAAATTTTAACAGTCAATTACTCAAAAACTAACTATGTTCCCTTCGCTACTTTGTCTTCAAGCCTTCCTCGGTTTGAGTGCCTTACGTTAAACACGGAATGTGAATGTAATGGTGCTCAGCTTCAGGGGGTTAAAAAAATTAAATATTTCGGTCTTTTTTTTTGGATTGTCATATGCGATGGGATGCTCATATAACCTATGTGACAAAAAAATTGAGATGGCTTTTGGGAAAGTTTAGAAAGTTTGCGGAAATCTTTGATTTAAAGCAATTAAAAACTTTATATTATGCTCTGGTGCAGAGCCACATAACATATGGTTTGGTTGCATGGGGGGGTGCTACAAATAATTATTTAAATCAGTTAGAAAAAGTGCAGAAATGGTTACTAAAAATAATCTTCAAAAAATACTAGATTCCCTACTGAGACTCTTTTTGAGCAAACCAAAATGTTTGATGTAATGCAGCTTTTTTGCCTAACAATAATAAAAAAACAACATTTTTCTAAAAAAATCATAAACACAGTAACAAAAAATACTAGACATAATAAAAACCAACTTGTAGTTCCTAAACCTACCAAAACAAAGAAGTTATGGATATTTAGCTCCAAAAATGTACAACATGTTACCTAATGAGTTAAAAATAATAAATAATAAGTTTCTTTTTAAAAACAAGGTAAAGCAGTGGATTGAAAGTAAAAGTAGGCTGTATATCCATTCTATCATAGACTTAAAAAATAACTGACAAACTAGGTTATTATTAGGCAAAAACCAAAAGTTATTGTTGTTGTTGCTAAGTGAAAATTTTAATTAGAGCTAGTTTTTATGTAATTTTTTAACCACACATGCCTCTGGCTTTAGTTGGTTTCTGTATATTTATTCTGTTTGCTATGTCGATGTAATTTGATGATTTGATAATTTACTATTTGAATAAATATATAATAAAAAAATAAAAAAAAGTTATATTATGTTATACGTTTCTTTAAATGTCATTAAATGTCAGTTTAAAATTAAAACAAATAAAACAATTAAGTTAACAACAGATTTTTCGGTAAAACCAGGGTTAAGAAGTGTTTCTTTAGGTCAAAAGCAATGCGCTAAAGCGTTTTTAAAGTGTTTATATCGAGCCTAAAATCAATTTTAAAATGACGCTTCCTTGGTGTTTAACCGACAAAATTTTTAAACCGTCCTTATATAAAAGCGCTTTAAGAGACCCGCATAAACCAACTAATGGACTAAGAAAACTCATGGGTATACTAGTGATCAATTCGAAAAATACCATGGATGGCGTGGCACTTTGTATGGAATACAGCAGCACAAAAAACTTAGATAGCAATATAATTATGTATGTTGTAATGCAGCTTTTTTGCCTAACAATAATAAAAAAACAACATTTTTCTAAAAAAATCATAAACACAGTAACAAAAAATACTAGACATAATAAAAACCAACTTGTAGTTCCTAAACCTACCAAAACAAAGAAGTTATGGATATTTAGCTCCAAAAATGTACAACATGTTACCTAATGAGTTAAAAATAATAAATAATAAGTTTCTTTTAAAAACAAGGTAAAACAGTGGATTGAAAGTAAAAGTAGGCTGTATATCCATTCTATCATAGACTTAAAAAATAACTGACAAACTAGGTTATTATTAGGCAAAAACCAAAAGTTATTGTTGTTGTTGCTAAGTGAAAATTTTAATTAGAGCTAGTTTTTATGTAATTTTTTAACCACACATGCCTCTGGCTTTAGTTGGTTTCTGTATATTTATTCTGTTTGCTATGTCGATGTAATTTGATGATTTGATAATTTACTATTTGAATAAATATATAATAAAAAAATAAAAAAAAGTTATATTATGTTATACGTTTCTTTAAATGTCATTAAATGTCAGTTTAAAATTAAAACAAATAAAACAATTAAGTTAACAACAGATTTTTCGGTAAAACCAGGGTTAAGAAGTGTTTCTTTAGGTCAAAAGCAATGCGCTAAAGCGTTTTTAAAGTGTTTATATCGAGCCTAAAATCAATTTTAAAATGACGCTTCCTTGGTGTTTAACCGACAAAATTTTTAAACCGTCCTTGTATAAAAGCGCTTTAAGAGACCCGCATAAACCAACTAATGGACTAAGAAAACTCATGGGTATACTAGTGATCAATTCGAAAAATACCATGGATGGCGTGGCACTTTGTATGGAATACAGCAGCACAAAAAACTTAGATAGCAATAAAATTAACAAAAGAAAAGAATACAGCAGAAGCTACTCTGTTACTAGATTGATACCAAAATCTATAATAAACATCTAATGATGGTTAAATCCAAGGTTAAATACACGAGATTGTTGCACTAAAATTTGATTCCAATATTGACCGAAATCGAAAAATATAAACTAATTATTTAATCTATTCGGTTAGGGCAACTCTTGACAAACAAAAATAATATTCAATCAAAATCAAATATGTTAATTTGATTTTGACTGTTTAAATAAATTTGGACTTTACAATAAAGAATGACGGAACTTGAATAGATATAGAACAAAGACATCATTCCAAAAATATTTTGAAATTTTATTTTATTTTTTTATCGAACTTAACTATCAGGAAAAATGTGTAATTTAATTTCTTCAGCCCTCTTATATGGAGAATATAGTATTATTTTTTGCCACATTATTATTTTTTGCCACATTATTATTTTTGGTTTTTAATACCGAAGGTTACCGGCCTTTTAGAGAGAAACAGAATAAAGCTATAGTCTAGACAACCCCTAAGACCCAACCCACAAGTGTTTAAAAATATCCAGTTACATTTCGTGTGGCATTTTAAGAAATTTGGGGTGCCTGACAAGGGCAGTTTTCAGGGTAGTTTTCTGATAATAAATGTTCCTTACAATTTTCTACATTTAAAATAATGCTATGGGAGTGGGTGGATAGTTAATGTGCGACTGGCAAAAGGTTATTAATTTTTAATTGACTTCTAAAAAGTTGTTCTAGCATAACACTCAAACCGCTAAACCGACTTTTATAATTATTTTTTATTCGTTGTTCACTTGTAGAATTTGCTTACACCTTAAAAATTTAAGAATACTCAAAGAAGCCATAAGTTTGTACAGTGAAAAACAAATTATTTTTAAAAAGCTTTCCAATTTGAGAATATGAATTTAATAATAATTATTAATAATTTAATGTTCAAGGATTTAAATTGGAAAACAACAAATTTGTTCCTAAAGAATTGGCCGCTTATGATGGAACAAGAATCTCCCATTATATTTTTAAACCACCTTACGATATCCGACATCTTTCACCACAGTTATATCAAGAAGCGAACTGGTTAATGAAAAACCATCATTGTATACTATGGAATGAAGGTTTTACTCCGCTTCATAAATTTTCCGAAATATTACAAAACTTGTCCGAAAAAGTGGACACAGTTTATATCAAAGGAAAGGAAAAAGCTACATATTTAAGGAGATACTGCTTGAAACCAGTTATTGAGTTTGAAGAGACCCCAAAACTGCTTAAAGAAGACCCAAAGTGTTTTTACCACACAAAGTCACCATGCTTTTGTGCATTGTCGAATGTATTTTACCTCTATGATAATTTTTTTATGCAATAAAACTACATTTTTTATATTTCTGTTTTTTATTTTTCATAGTTTACATAACCTAAACCTACTTATTCTTATAGGATATAAACTATTATTTTTTATACCTAATTATTAATGAACTAAAATAACCTATAGATTCTAACATCATTTTAATTTTACTAATTCTATTTTGAAAATGCATGCGGTCCACTGCAAAGTTTTCCCAATATTTTTTCCTCGCTGCTTTAGATGCATAACTATACACATATAATATGTGGATCTTATTAAATTGTTCATTAAATGTTAACGATTTATTCATTATCTTCTTTTAGTAATTCAGGATAAAAATAAACCAGTTCCATCGCCAACCCGTATGTTAAGGTATTTATATTTTTGATAGGTTCCATGATAAAAATTGCTGTGTTAGTTACATCATCGCAATTTTTTATACCCAACTGAGGAATCTTTAAGCAACTATTTTTCAATATTTTTATGTTCTCATATATTAAAGGGGATATTCTCCATAGTTCTGATAGTGTAGGCAATGTCAATCGGACTGTAGCTTTGCCTGTATTAATAATGATTATATTCCCATAATCCATTTGTTTAAAATTTAATAAAAAACTGTCAATATCCAAACTTGTTGAGGTATCAGCAGCTAACAGGGATCCATCTATTATGTCTTTGTAATCATAACAATTTTTCCAATCCGATTCTGTAAACTGCACAATATCATTTCTAATACCGCCAATTAATACACATGGATTGAAGACGCCGTTGTAGCTCAAACACACACTAACAAACTTTGACTTGTTAAGGTAAAATTTTCTCTCCCCCAGATAGACATTTTTTGAATTGAAATCTAAGTCACTTGGAGACATTTTATTTACGACTGAGGGTTAATCCGAAAATGTTCATTTATAATGACTCTGATAATGTGGTGGTGGGGATCAATGTGAGAACATTTGCGCACCAGATGTTTTTATTACAGGAAACAGTGCTGACAAGTCAAGACTTGTCGAAGCATCCATCTGGCAAACAGATGCTGCATCCGGTCCATCTGGCAAACAGATGTTTTTGTTACAGAAAACAGCGCTGACAAGTCAAGACTTGTCGAGATATCCACCTTGCAAACATATGCAGCATCCTTTCCATCTGACAAACAGATATTCTTAAGACGAGTTATCCCCTCCAAAATTGTGTTAGTTATAATAAATAAATTTTTAATTCAAAAGATCGCTTTATTTTGTATCTTGCAAGTTTAACAATTATGAATTTTGAAGACAACTTATCTACTACGAGTTCCTACTCATTCGAGTTTGTGGATTTTGAAGAACTTGATTCATCTCATAATAGCAGTTCCATAGATAGTTTGTCATCCAATCCATTCTGAGTGACAACATCGATGTGGACATCAAATTGAGCATCTGTGAAACTTTGAATATTGACAACTGGTTAAAGATTGACGCAAAAATTGGCACATGTTGTGTAACCGAAAATTACTATCAGTTGGATCAAAGACAATTTTGCTCTTTTTGTTTTTATGACTGTTGTCCCATAATAACGGCAAAATTTTGTGAAGTGGTTTCTAAGCATTATACTGGAAACATATTTAATTTAAATTTTATGTATTGTTTCATTTGTCGCAAAAATTTATTCTTAGTAATTTTAACAAGTTACTGTAGTTTTTTTAGAAGGAATATTTATTAGTTTAGCAAAAATAAATGCTTACATGATTATTTGTATTGTTATTTCATATATATTTAAACCTACAATATTTAAACATAAAAAAACTTACTATTAACATACTTAAAATGCCTATGATAATATAAAAGTAACCGTAACTGCAATTTAAATAATAAATTTCTTTAGGTACCTTCAACCAATCGGAAAATTCGGTGTCATTTTTTATTTGGTATTTTATTTTGTAAAAATAATCGGAATCCATCAAAAGTTTCTTGTCGATATAATAGGTTAGGTACCGTAAACAATGTTTATCGTACAGTTTACTCATTTTTTTGTAGCAATCATGTGAGTCATTTTTGTTTTGTTGTTGTTGTTGAGTTGGGGATATAATCGATGAATAATGTACTCCCAATAAATGCGCTTAAAACCAGTAGCGGTGCAACCTCCATTGCTATTTAGTAACTAAAGGGTTCCATTGCTTGACATAAAATATAAATTAAAACGCAAAAAAAACTTTCCAACACCCCCACCATCAAAAACTAATCAGCTTCAGTCAAATTTGATAAGAATCGGTTTAGCGGTGTTTGAGTTATCCAAATTTTGTATTTAGTTCTTTTTTCGATCCCAAAATAGTCTCTATACGATTTATGAATGGCTCGAGTCCAATTTTACGAATCAGCGTAAGGCTGTAGATTAAACGTAAGTTTAAACCTGGGCTTAGGAGGAGGCGCAAGGTGCTTTATTGTATAAATCGCAGTTAAACCACGGTCAGGAATAAAAAATAAAAGAAGAGTTATTCATAACCATACTTTCCAAAACTCCGTCAAGTCACATTTTCTCATCTTGCCTTACTTAACTAAGCCGCGACTGAACGCGGACTCTGTCGACCCAAACACTCTCCAGAATCTATTTTTTAAATATTTATATTTTTCGTTCGTTAGTTTCCCGGTGACTTTAGAGCGTAATTAATTCGGGCGCTTATAAATAAAGAAATTGTGCCGTTTTTGTTAAAGAATAATAAATTAGTTTTGTGATTAAAAAATATGTAAAAGTGAGTTTTTGTTAACTTGTTATCGAAAAATCTACGATTAACTTAAATTTAACCTGGTAAGTTAAAAAATACATTGTTTTACCTATTTGCGTGCGCTAAAGGGTGCTTTACCGCACTCCTTTGCCTGCGAAAAGTTATACTTTACCGCACTCACTGCTTTAAAGTTATGGTCGAGGTTATGGCACTTATTTCACAATGTGTAGGTATAAGTGTTTTTACCACCCTTGCCGGCTTGACCAAACAAAGCGAAGCGTCGCTTGTGATAAAGTAATACTTTCTGCACTTGTCAGGTAAAAAACTATTATCATAGATATATTTTTATGCATGTACAGTTGGTTCGGAAAAAACTGATATGACATTGATATTTCTGGTGTCAAATACCAAAGTAAAATCATGACAATTCTTGACAAGTCGTATCAGTTTTTTCCGAACCGGCTGTGCTCAGTGCGTAGATTCAAAACTACCTCTATTTTTTACGAGATATTATTTAAATAACTTTTGTGGGAGCGTTACCTCTAAGATCAACCATCAACTTCTGATTTAGTGGTCTTTCATCGTATGCATCCACCATTTTTGGTAGTGTTGGCAGTCACATGATAAAAGACCACGAAATCAAAATTCAATGATTGACCTGCACCTTAAAATTGGTGGAAGATATTTATTTTTACCTTTGACTTAAGTTCTTAACGAAATGATCATTTTATTTGTTAAACTAATAGCGATTTTTTCATGGACCTAAGTATATCTCTGTCTTTTTTTAGCCTGTATAAATATAAAGGATATAGGTACACAAAATTAAAAAAATACAATGTTGGTATAATATGAGTTTATTTAAAATCTGTCCTTCAAGTAGAAGCAAAAACCTTTTTTTAACGATGAGCATTTTAACCCCCATTTGAAGGGACATCTTTTTATGCATTCTATAACCAAATGAGTATAAAGTATCTACCAAAAAACAAATATACAAACTTTTAGAAATCTAGTTGGCAACACTTTTTTTTTTTTAATACAGAATAAATTTGTAAAACAATAAATTTAATGTCACAAAATAATTTCACATTGTCAAAAAATAATCTTTTTATCAATTTTCTTCTTTTTAAAACACAATGAGCATTTTAACCCCCGTTTTTGAAGCAACATCTTTTTATGCATTCTATATAAACACTAGTGAAATGAGGGTTTTGTTAAAGAATGCATAAAAAATGTAGTTGCACATGGGGGTAACACGTTTAAATTTATTAATTAATTAAATTTAAATTTATATCTACTTGGCTACACTATTCCTTTTAAACACAAAAGTTATAAATCACAAAATAATTTCACATTGTCAAAAAATAATGTTTTTATCAATTTTCTTCTTTTCTTTCTGGAAAGATTTTTTAAATAAAACACACTAGGGTTGCAAAAATTTAGAACACATGTTAACTTCTTCTTCTAGTTTTTGTAAAACTTCTCTGCTTTTTTTAATTTTGTTTTCATATTTTTTAATTTTTCGCAGCATTTCCTTCTTTTTATTAATTTTTTCCTGTTTGTAAGTCCTTGTCAATTTTAAAAATGTATTTAACTCCTTCTGATATTTTTTGGTTTTACTCTGTTCATCTTCAAAATCTTGTTTTTCTGAAAATGTCAAATCGGTGTCAACTTCACTCTCGGATTCACTGATATCATCAAATTTTTCTTGCCTGAGGGGTGTAGAGTAATATTGAGGTTGAAATGGGGAAGCAATTTTAATGTTCTGCAAAACTCGAATTTTTTTTCCCGTTTTTGAACCCTCGTTTGAACCTATTGATCTTAATTGTGAAAAACTTCCATCCAAAATTTGGAGAGATTTGTCTTTTTCTTCTTTTTCTGACGACGATTCTTCCTCAAAAACTTTCTTCAAAAGTTTTAACGATTTTCCACCAGGTTGGTGTTGGGACTCCACTGGTACTGGGAACAACTTTCATCTTGAATATGGTTTTTGCTTTTACTTGAAGGAAAGATTTTAAATAAACTAAAGATCTTTTCTTAAGTTCAAACTATTTAAAAGGCAAAAGAAGAAAAAGGATTATTGTCACCTCCCATAACTTGGGTAATGATATATAAATTTTGCTTTTTAACCCCCCTACTATCTTAGTGGTTATAATTACCACCAACAAGTATCCTAAGTACCTCCCTCTTTCTACTAAGGCCATTTTGTAATGGATCTTAACTCCCACTCTTGGCAATTATTCCCAAGAAAGGTCAAACACTGCAAATGCAAAAGAAATGCATGTTTTGTTAAATTGCCCTTTTTGCAAGTGTCAAGTTTATTTTTGTCTGTCTGTTAATTTTTTTGGTGAAAGGAAATCTGTATGTGAAAATATTAGCCTGAGACTACAACACAAATTTCTTTCCCAGACACACATGTTCTTTTTGTCTTAAAAAGTCAGATGACAATTCTATTTTTAACTTATTATAGTAACAGATGCTAATTATCACGAATTAATTGTGAGCGATATTTCCTGCAATAAAGAAAAGTATCTCTGTACTTATGTTAAATACTATATCTTTACTTGGATGATTCTAATAAAATTTGCTGGTTGGATCTATGAAAGCTAAATCCCTATGCTAATATTTTTCTTGTGCCTAAGAATCCCTATGGTAGCTGAATCCCTATGCTATATGGATCTTTGAGTCAGAATTCCAGGAATCCCTATGCTAATACATGTAGCTGGATCTCCATTTCATCTCTAGGTGGATCTTTATTTCATCTCGAATATGGTAGCTGAATCCCTATGCTATTACATGTAGCTGGATCTTCGATCTGTGAGGCAGAAACGGTAAAAACACACTACTCCTGTCTACCAAAAACGCTTTGCTGACGATGATCCATGTATGACATAAGCAGCTTGTGTGCAGCACGGATCACGCCATACATATGCAGTTTCTCATCCAGAAGAGCATGATCTACACTGTCAAATGCCTTTGATAAATCCAAGCACAGGGCATTAGTATGTCTGTTATTGAGAGAGTTTAATATGTAATGTAAAGCTTGATAGACTGCTCTGATCGTTGTTTTTCCTTTTCTAAATCCATTTTGGTGGTCATTTAGGATGTTATTGTTTTCAAAGTAAGCATTTAATTGATTACACATCACCCTCTCAATTACTTTTGATATGTTTGATAACAGCGAAATGGGTCTATAGTTTAATATCATGTCCGTTTTGCCCTTTTTGTGACATGGATTTACCAATGCGCCCTTCAATGCGTTTGGAAATATGCAGCTCTTGAATGAAAGATTTATGATGTATGTTAAAGGAATTGCAATACTGGTTGCAGCTATTTTTAAAACAGAAACTGATATTTCATCGCAACCAACCAATTTAGCATTTTTCTCTTAACAAGATTATAAAACAAAACTTTACATTAAATTGGATTAAATATTTAAAATTATTTTTGAAAAAACGGCCATTTCAAGCGGTCGGACGGGACAAAAAAGTAACACATTATTAGAAAAATCAGCTGTGACTTCTATATGATTGAAATTATGACTATATTTTCTAATAAATAATTTCCTAAAACCATAGGTTTTGCAATAAAATAGTTTAAAACAGTAAGTTGTAACCAGACCTTATAGGGCGAACCTTTAAACTTTGGGTTGAACGGGACAAGAAAAACCAAAACTTCATTTTAGTAAATTTTTACTGTTATATATTTAATTTTTTTACAAAAATGCTTCATCAAGGCTTTTTCAAACTAAACAAAAGGCATTGGAATTAAAGGAGAAAGCATGTTGTTAACATTTATGTTAAAAATTATTGTGAACCATGAACCAGTAAAGCTTTTCTTTTGGGTTGGACGGGACAAAAAATAAAATAATTGAAAAAATATTTGCTTTAGGTCTGAAACTGTTTGTATATTTCGGCTTTTTTACATACTAAGAAAAAGTTTTATAGTGGTTTTATGACTTGGAGTTATTTCAACATTTTTAACAAAAACCAGTAGATTGTTGAAGTGTTTTTCCTTTTTTTTAATAAAATTACATTTGCTTGAAATGGCCCAAGACTCAACTGCATATTTCATTACTCATCTTATATAAAATATATGCTTCATACTTGCGTTAATCAAATATAGAGACTTCATTGTTTAATACTTTGCAACAAATTATCCATTCTTGCAGGTTTTTAAATAACTCTGTGGCTTTATTCTGTATCGTGAATTTAGTTTACGTCCTTAGTTCACGGGTATTGTTCTAATTAATCCATTAGTGATATTTATTCTAAAAGTAATTAAAACAAAATTTAGCTGCATTTTACCCAGAAATTGTGTCGTGTGTTTTTTGACTTTGTGTGATTTGTTGGATTATTGCTTATGCTTGATTTGAGACCAGGGGAAACTTTTCATCTGACAGTATTTTTATCTGCCAAACGAAAATTTTCCTTTTGTTGAGAATCACAACAGAGACAACATAAAAACTAACAGAAAGATAGGGCCGCGCAGAAACTACGTTCCTGTAGCATATAGCGCATTGCGGCAGAGAGTGAAAGTAATGCTTGTATTAAGTAAACACCTACATTACGTCCATCTCTTTCTATATGATCATTAAAGAAAGAAAGAACATTTTTCAACGTCGAAATTTATTTCACACAATTTTAATTTTGTACCTGCCGGTTTTTGTCACCGCTTGTCAAAGTCTGTGAAGCTTGGTAAGCGGTTTTTTTAGATTTTCAAAAGTGAGTTATTTAACCAAAAAAATACTTGTATTGGGACTTGATAAGACTTAGACGATGATAAAAATGCAATGGTGCCATCCCGCTTCCGGCCGCGTTGCCGCGGCACCATCGCCCGAAGGGGTACTTGATTGAGGTGTCAAATTAAAGGTATTGATCGCCTCAATACGAATATCAAATGGTGCCACTCCAAATCTGGCCGGAAGTGCCCGGCACCAAAACTCGCGGACCGTTTACTATAGAGGCGAGTTAGTCATTGCTATATATCTTCGAGAAAAACATTAGTCGCCATAATTTTTTTTTATAAGGATGTTAGGAATACCAACCTCAATATTCCCTAATAAGCCCTCAAAAATCCGACTAGTACCAACACCGCCATATTGAAAAAATGGTGAAAATAGGTAATTTTTTGGGTTTGTCTCCAGCTTTTTACTAATTATCTCGAAAACTGTTCGCTCCACGACAAAACTTATGGTGTCAAACTAAAAGCGTATAAAATTATATTTCAAACAGTGTAACAACTTTTAGACTCAGACCACCAGTGGCGGAGATTCTTTAAATATCTGTTTCTCTTTCTTTCCAAAATATATATAACTAGTTTCTTGCGCTCTCTAAAATATGACATGTTAATGTTAATATATAAAAAACAGTGGCGCACTTGAAGTTTCTTAAAATAATTTTCTAAACAACAATTTTTGTTTTTCAAAAGAAACATAATGTTTTTAATATGAGTTTTTTAATTTTATAATTTGACAAACGACCACGACGACAGCTTAAACATAAACACACTACTTAACAAATGTTATCGAACGAGTAGTTCTCGATGAGCATGTGAATTTAACCGATTACCAAATCTACTAGTTTTGTACAAAAATAGACAACGTACCTACACAGTCGTATAGGAGGTCCATAAAATGAGCAAAAATATAATAAACATAAACGTTGAATGTTAATTTTGCCGGAAGGAAATTGGTCGAACAACAATTTAATCGAATCGTAAAATGATCGAAAATATCAAGGTCAAAAATAATTTCGTCAAACCCTAAAAAAACTTTTTTTTTTATACCTTCATCAAAAACATGATTTTAGTAACTGTCTGAAGATAACTAAAGCATGGCTTTTTTGGTTACCGATGTAAAAAAACTTTTTTTGATCACGGGTGCGAAAAAAAGATTTATGTCCGTTTTTTATCCAAAATTAAAGAGAAATAGCGGAATATATTAATATTGAAAAAATGTAATTATTCTTGCCTAAAAATTAAGTCATTTCCGCCAGTTTTCACCAAGTATTTGCGAAAAAATCATTAAAAAAAATCGTCAAAATTTCAAACTGTCAAAGATTAAAATGTCGCAACAATGAACGTCACCGAGTAAAAAGGCACATCGCTATGGAAACCGCATTGTTATTTCATTTACCAGCCGCCTTGATTTATAGTGTAAAGATAGTGTGTTGCGAGAAGTGCTCTTCGTTTGAGATTTTTAAAATATTTTCCTGTTTTTCTTGGATTTTTTGATAAAGGTATTAAAAAAATAGTGTTAACAATTCGCGGCTAAACTGTGCTTTTTTTTACTCGCGTTTTTAAATACCTCGCTGCGCTCTTTATTTAAACCAACGCTTGTAAAAAAAGCACTATTTTAGCCACTAGTTGTTTAAACTACTATTAATGTGAAATAACCGAAAATATAAAATAAAAAAGAATTTGATTAAACCGTAAAAAAGTCGAAAAGTACCTTTCTGCGTTCCGATCAAATAACAGAAATTGTTATGTCTCTTTCGTGACGACTTTATTTCAATTTTTACGGTTCCAGAAAATTATTTTCATTCCTTTATTTTTAATTTTTTACGGTTCGATCAAAATATAAGAGTCTTTTTATTTTCGCTTATTTTAAATTCGACAAAATTACGATTCGATTACATTACGGTTTGACTTTGGATATAGTCCTATGTTTAAATATTTACTTACTTAGTACTATACTAGTTTGGTAAAAAATCACATAAATCCCATAATTCAGCCCTTTGGGGGAAGGGTTTAATCAAATTTTTATTTTTTATTTTCGGTTATTTCACAATAAAAATTTATTTTAGGGTTGACAAAATTTCGATTAAATTGTTGTTCGATTAATTTCCTTTCGGCAAAATTAAATTTCAACGTTTATATTTATTATATTCCCTATTCGTAAATACGACGCGACCATATAATATGCTACTGCGTGTGTAGGTACGTTTTCTATTTTTGTACAAAACCGCTACTAGTATATTTATTTATATTTATATTATTTTATTAGAGGGCAAAAAACTAGTTATTTTTTTAACCCCTATATTTTTTATTGTACTAGGAAATATTTTGGAAAGAAGGAAAAACACATATTTAAAGAAAAAATATTCTATTTCCGCCACTGGTGGTCTGAGCCTAAAAAACACTGTTTGAGAGATAATATTATGCGCCTTTAGTTTGGCACTATAAGTTTTTTCGTGGACCGAACAGTTTTCGAGATAATTAGTAAAAAGCTGGAGACAAACCCAAAAAATTACCTATTTCCACCATTTTTTCAATATGGCGGTGTTGGTACTACTCGGATTTTTGACGGCTTATTAGGGTATATTAAGGTTGGTATGTCTAACATCCTTATAAAAAAAATTGTGGCTACTAATGTTTTTCTTGAAGATAAATAGCAATAACTAAGTCGCCTCTATAGTAAACGGCCCGCGAGTTTTGATTATAAAATCATTGGTGCCGGGCACTTTCGGCCAGATTTGGAGTGGCACCATTTGATATCCGTTTCGAGGAGATCAATACCTTTTATTTGACACCTCAATCAAGTGGTTACGTTATTGGTCGATTTTGCTAAAAAAAAGCACCCCTTTTTTGGCATCGCCCAAGTCTAGTCCAAGACCCAATACAAGTATTTTTTGGTTACGCCCAAAAAGAAAAAAATGTCAAAAAAATGGGTCAAAAATAATTTTTTTTTTGACATTTTCGGCCAAATGCCGACTGGTACCATAAGCTTTCTGGGAATAGTGAGTACTAATCTTTAACTTTTTACGGGTGGGTTACGCGATGGGTCAAAAAATTTGCAGCCGGATCTCGTACTACACAGTATCGGTCACTCTAATCACAAGTCAACACTACAAATCGTATCATGGATATTAATTTTAAGCATGAAAAGTTGGTGACAGAAAGTCTTTGTTTTACTACGGGGTCCATTAAAAAAAAATTTTTTGGTCAACGTTTTTTGAATATTTACTTTTTTTCTGTGTTAAGTGAGTAAGTCAATTTTCACAATATTTTCCTTAAATGACACTATGATAGGTACGTACTAGTTGTATGGGTTTGACCAATTTTCTATGTCTGGTTTTTGAACTATAAATTTTTTAATTTAAAAGAAAACTATTTATTTGGCTAGCAACTTGACTTAGCCAATTCTGTTTTTTATTATAAAGGTATCATTGAGTTTCAGCCCATTCACATTTAAATTAATCAGTCAGCTGTTTTTGTTTTATCGCATGAACATACAAAAAAATACTTTTCTTTTAACCTCAAAAACCAGACATAGAAAGTAAGTCAAACTCATACAAATAGTACGTACCTATAATAGTATCATTTGTGTAAAATATTGTAAAAATTGACTTACTCACTTACTGACCACAGAAAAGAAAGTAAATATTCAAAAAACGTTGAACAATTTTTTGTTGAATGGACCCTGTATTAAAATAAAGACTTTCTGCCACCAACTTTTCATGAAAAAATTAATGCGAAGATCGTGTTAACATTGGCAAATAGTAGATTTAGAAAAGGTTTTGCAAGTGGGACAAAATTGCTCAAAAATCTGAACCCTGTCGAGTTTTTGAAGCAATGAAAAACAGTCAAACTTTAAAAAATTATAACGTGAAAAGCATGGGCAAAAAATGAAGTAATCCTATTTCAGCTATCTAAAATAGATGCAGATAGAAGAATCCTGGTGAATGTTTGGTTTTTTCTTATAAACTAATGTCAAATGCATATTCAAAAAATTATATTTTTTTGAATATACCCCATATAAGAATTATCCATTTTTCATCAGTAGTGGTTATTTGGTAGATATGAACCGTTTTTTAACAACACAAATTAATTTATACCTGTCACTATTTCAGCTGAGAAATAGTTCTTTTTTGTCAGCAAAATTACCACTGCAACGCGCTTTTCCGAACTTTGATCCCGAATATCTCAAGAACTAGATATACAATCTCGATAAAAGTTGCATATCTCTTAAACCATGATTAGCACTATCAAATGTCAAAGTTACATCAAATTCGGGTGAAGTCCATTTTCCCATGTATTTCATGCGGGGTTCTTTAGAACAGTATAAAAATTGAATGTATTCTTTCAGGTTGTATCTCTCTAATTTATTACAAATACTTTAAAAGTACTAATAATACAAAAATCTGTTAGTGGGTCCAAGAAAGATAAGTTTTTAGTTTTCCATTATTTTTGTAGTCAGTTATTCCGCAGTTCCTGCTACGTTCGTCGTCATGAACCTAAAATATTTTAATATACAAAAAAAATCCAGATGTTCCTTGTTCCATTCGATTTGACCTCTCTATATAACTAAAACATAAAAATAAAGTTATTTTTATATTCTATCGCATCGATATTAAAATACACTTCTATCTCTTTTTAACATACTCTATTACTGTTTATATTACTAAAACATAAAAATATTGTTATTTTTATATTCTATCGCATCGAAATTAAAATATACTTCTATCTCTTTTTAACATACTGTATTACTGTTTGCTGTAAGAAGTTCATACTGAGTACATCAAATAATATATTTATTTTTAGCGGTCTTCTCATACAAATTTGCTTTCTTTTAGAAGGTAACTCTCTATAAACCCTTTCAAGTTATTCCTCTCAGTGCTTGCCATATTTCAAAACTTATTTTTCTCACAAATAACTTCTTAGCTGCATCAAATGTAATCATTCAAATATAATCAAATTTTATCAATAATCAGTCCAAACCTGCCATCAACTAGGCCAGGAAATCGGGACGGGATTGGGATCTCCCATTTTTACGCCATTATTGCGTACTTATAAATTTAAACGTTTAGAACGTTATTTTTCCTCGATTTTGCACCATACTCAAAAAATAACAAAATTATTACTAACTTTCGGCAAAGCACTCCATAATTCTTAATTTTTCTAAAATGGCAATGGCATTGTTTTAAGCATGTTGCGCTGCTTTTCACCATTTTTTTTTAAAACTTTTTGTTAGTTCTTAATCTTAAAGATAATAGTGACATTTTGGACCATCTAAAATAACAGCAAAAATAACTACTTTTGTGGTTATAGTAATTAACGATAAGAATAACAACTTTTTGGAACGTAAAAGTAGATAACGTAAAATTTCGTTAAATGAAACATAACCTAACTTTTCTGAGGTCAATGCGTGGTATGAATTTTTTCTATTTATTTAGAATATATGTATAGATAGAAAATGTTAAATTACAATTAGTAATTTGAAAATGATGTAAAATATCCGTTCTTACCATTTTTTAATCTGTGATAAAGATAACCACAAAAATCGTTATTCCTATTTGTCGTAAATAAAGTCCATCGTTATCCTTATTTGATTAGCCTCCCCTCTTTTCCATTACTGCGCAGCCGCACAAATAACGATAACCACAAAAAATGTTATTTTAAGTGGTCCAAAATGTCCCTATTACTCATAAAAATTTACGTTCAAATATTCCTTAAAAATCACAAAATATCTTATATCCTACTAATAACATGTTTGTATATTTTTATACTTTCAAGATGTAAAAACTATAACTAATTAATAAAATCTCTTAAAAATATTTTTAGTTATAGGCCATTTCAAGCAGTCGGACGGGACAAAAAAGTAACACATTACTAGAAAAACCTGTGACTTCTATATGATTATGCATTAAAATAGTTTAAAACAATAAGTTTATAGGGCAAACCTTTAAACTTTGGGTTGCACGGGACAAAAAAAATCAAAACGTAATTTTAGTAAATTCTTACTTTTATATTAATTATTTAAATTTTGTACAAAAATGCTTTATCGTGGCTTTTCCAAATAAACTAAATAAAAGTAAAAAGTATTGTAAAACATGAACCAGTAAAGCTTTTCTTCTTCTTTTTTTTAATAAAATTACATCGGCTTGAAATGGCTCTTATGTTAGTTTTGTAATCTTAGAAATCCTTGCTTCTTTCATTCGTCACTCGTTTGAAAAAAGTCTGTGCTGAAAATTATAGTGTGATTAATTTCAAATTAACCAAAAAATAAATGATCTACAAAAAAGCAGCTTGATACTATTTGTGTTGTTTTTAGTACATTGAAATATTTTGTTCAAATTAGTTAAATAGTAGTTTTTTAATTAAAAAAAAGAGTTTCTATTAAAACTTATTGACCAGATTATTCAATTCCCGATTTTTTTTCTTTGTAATTTTATGTACTTGATTTACTTATAACGGTACAAAATACTGTCTCGCTTTTATTTTATATAGTTAACTGACGCCTCAATTGTACAAAAATATATATTCCTAACGCAATGCTGTTCAGATAAAAAAAATTAACGATTATTAGCTAAAACTGTTATTAGTAAGATTCTTTCACTTTTTTCTTCTTTATTTTTACAATAAACTTTTGCTATCTTTTTGTTAACATAATTGTTCTTTTTATCTTAAAAAAAATATATCTTTATTTCTTTGCTCGTATTTATACCGTAAAAATTTTAAAATTTTTTGCTTGTAGATTGTCATTATACATTCGTCTATACATACATTTTCTGAGATTTTTAAGCAAAAATATATTTTAAGAAACCTACTTAATATAAATGCTAAATACTTGGCTAAGGTATTCAAAATTTATACCAATGTGTCGTTTTTATATAAAACTGTTCATTAATTGGCTATGTTAACAACATTTTACTCAAGGATTTACAGTCCTCAAAATGTTGTACATATTTAAACTGTTTTATTCTATTCAATGTAACTTTCTGTAGATATTTTATAAATTTTTTTAGCTCCTTTTTTACATATTCATAACCAAAATAACCAAAACAATGTCAATCTCAGTTTTTATTCCATAAATTCATTTAGATTGATCTGAATTTGTTTTATCTCCTATTTTTTATAAAGAAAAATTAAATTTTGACTTTAATCCGTCTATTTCCCTATCGTCAACTATTTATAATTTATCAAAATTTCATATTGAAGCTTCATAATATATCCTCAAAACTGTTGTTTTTTTCTTAAATTGCCAATTATATAACTCTTTACTTAGGAAAATTGATTAAGATAGTTATATCCAACTTTTTTAGCACATTTTGATTTTAAACTTAATTTTACAGCTAATTTTAGTAAACGATGTTTCCATTTCCTGAGTCACTTTCCCTCAGAAAAAAACATAAAATTTCAAAAATTCTTTAAACCAAAATTAAAATAAATATTTAAAAACCAGAAAAAAAAACAAAAATCTTTGAATCTGGAGAAGTTTCAGCAGTGCATTTTGTCATTTAAATTACAGATTCAAAGAAATAAGCTTGTTGAAAAATATTTCCTGTTTTGAAAATTTCGAAAACAAATTATCGTTTACCTATAAAAAATAACTATTTTTTGTTGAAATCAAAGTAGAATTTCACTTTTTCTGTGTTCAATCAAATCCAACATATTTTATTATCAAAAAAAAATTCCAAAAATAAAAAAATAATAATTTTCCTCAAAACTTTTCAAAATTATGCGTTAGCTTTTTCTTAACATGAATCCAATTAAATTTATTTTCAAAAAGAAATTAAATTTTCAAGTTGTTCAATTTTCAAAAGTCCAAAAATTTAAAAAAAAATAAAAATATTGGAGTCATGTTGAGCTTGTGTACCGAAAACTCCCTTAAATTTGAATAAATAAAAGGGCAGCACTTCCACGAAATTTCGGTGGCACCTGCGGACAGGCACCTCCACCATATGTGGGGACAGGGCTTAACCTCGACTTAATTTTGTTATAAACTTTTATTTAACTCGACTTTCGCAAATTTAGTTTACCTTTATCTAGAATGAAAATGATTTCATTTTACTTGGATGATAATTTAAAATCACTAAGATGTTTTATACATTTATTTTGACAAAGAAAAAATGATGTTAAATTACAAAAACCTAAACTTCTAATTTATATCAATCAAGTCCTTTACAAACACTTAAGAAAATAATTCCTTTTTAAAAAAAACTTACCATTTCTACACTTTAATTTAACTATTAAAAATACTACTTTTATTTTTAGATTTTTAAAATAATTATCTGAGTTTTACTTAGAGGAAAAGTAAGAGCGATACCCATTTGGGCATAAGGACGCCTTGTAACCGCGTTTATGAAACTTTTGTCTCTCCCGACTGAATGTCGTGCTTTTATAGGCAAAGACGGATGAGTTGATGAGCTCTCTTGGTCTTCCCTGAGTAAGGCTTTACAACTTTTCTCTGTTTCTATAGACCGTGAATACTTAATTAAGTTAAAATTTTTTTATACTTATCTTTCCTAACTCTTGACAGTTTCTTACATTGTTGCATCTATTAAGAGCAGGTTACACAGTCCCGTTTATTAAGAGGAACTACTTTGTTTTTTCAAAACCTGTTAAAGTAATCTAAGTATTTTTCAGTTCAAAATCAATTAGTAAATTTCTATATGTATTTTTACAATATAAGATCAGTTAGTAAATTTCTATATCCGACAATAGTAAAAAGCCCGACTGGTGGATGGACTGTGTCTGAAACCAGTCAGTGGTAGAACTGGTGGAGGAGGCCAAAAATCCAATAGTTTTCTGTCGGTAAGACTCTTTTTTATTTATATTTAACTCCACTATGGACATTGGGAAGAAACGATAAAGGGGTGCCTATAAAAAACCCGAAACCAAATTTGACAGAAAATTAAATCGCTAGAAAATATATGCATAGAATTAAATTTAAGCGAAATATATTTTTACAGAAACACAAAACGTCAGAAAATATTTTTAACGAAAATAATATGAGCGAAACATAATGATGCAGAAACCCAAATATCAAGAAACCTAATTTATCGGAAACCCAATTTAAACGATCACAAAATAGCCGAATAAAATTGAAGCGAACCTTAATTTGCTCAACAATTAAAAGGCAAGAATAAAATATCTTCGATAAAAATCTACTAGAACCGTAAAAAAACAGAACTACAAAAGTCTCGCCAATAATTATCTAGAAGCGAAATACGGCCGAACTACAATTTTTTAAATCTGTAGAGCGTCGTAGGCCCTGGATTGCGGCGTTGACAAGTTTCTCTATTTGGAAGATGACACGGGGCCGTTACTTACTAGCTAAGTCTCCTCGAGGACGCGCGCGGGAATGTTTCGCCATTAATTGAAAACGGATTGACCTAGAGCGATGAAACTTGGCACAGTTGTTAAGCACTAGTGGGAGATGAAACCTATTTATTTTTAGAAAAATTGGAAAACTTTAAGTGTAGTAGAAATGGGAAAAAGTGTCAAAAAAATTGGCCTTTTTAAGATGTACCTCCGTTGTTCCGTTTTAACTGTTCGGCAAGTTGACTAATCGTTTTAAAATTTTGCACAAATTAAGCCTCAAATGCATTGGCGAAGCCTATTGAAAATCGGCTAAATCAGAAAAAGACAAGTGACTTATTTTGAGACTTTTCTAAAGGTCCGCAGGGCCCCATTTTTCAAAAAGGTGTAAATTTGAGGAAATTTCTGCTGTTTTTTAAAATATATCAAATCAGTATTGAAAAACTAACTAACCGATTTAAACCAAATTTTGGGCAAATGTAAGGCCAAATGTGTGTTGGACCGTCGAGTTGGTTTTTGAGATTAGTTTTTGAGTTTTGAGGATTTTTCGAAAATTATGTAAAATGGTTGCAATCAAAAATACTCGACTGAGCGATTTTTTTGCCCCTTAATTTTTTGACGGTTTCTAAAACAGCTATTTTCTTTACAGAAGTCCAAAATAATTTCTAAATAAGTTTTGAGTACTCTAGGACAAACCGTTTTTGAGTTTGAGGGCAAAACATCCAAAAAAACGAAAAAAAAAATGAAAAAAAAAAATAATTAAAAAAAAATCAAGATATCTCAAAAACGGCGAGCTCTAATGTAGTGAAAATGGCACAGTTCGCTTTGATGAAGTTTTTTACATAAGAATCAATCAAAAGTTTTAGCCGTTTTGTAGATGGCGCTCACGTAGTTCACTTAATGTTTGTCAAAACGAGCTAGAATCATAAGAACAAAAAACTAAATAAAGACATTTTGAAATATTTAAAATAATACATATGTTGCAATATTATAAATCATTTCGTTTCAAAGATAAGAAACAAGTACGCAAAATGACACTTGTCATTAGATGATCAGTGCCGTACGTGAGTCACTATAACGTAAAAATGTTGCCAAAACGGAAAAATTTTATAAAAATTGAAAGAAAACTGCAATAATTTTCCAAAAATAAAAGTAATGTTAACAAAATCAGTGGCGTACTCAGAAATTCTTCCTGGGGGGGGGGGGGGGTGGCTTGAAAAACATGGTAGTCCCAGCCATTTTATTGGCGATTTTTGGGGAAAATTTAACCTTTACGGGTCAATTTTTTGTGGCCCTCAGCCCTCCCCCCCGCTGCGTATGCCGGTGACAAAATACAAAGGTAGATGTAAATAAAGTTTAAATTAGAAAGTTATGGTCTAATTGAAACCAGTAAAACTAACAACTTTACTAGTTGTAGTTGTAGAATTAATAGTTCGCGAAATATTACAATTTTTTTTTTATTATTTTTTTTAAATTATTTTATTCTTGAAGACACGTTAAAGTTAAAGTCACCTCCAGTGTTACGAGCCGAAGGCGAGTGGTACACTAGTTAAGCAGATATGTATGAACATTAATCAGGTGTTATTGACGAGCCGAAGGCGAGCTATGTTTAAATGTGTGTATAAACGAACCGAAGGTACATTTTTACACATTTTAAATGAGAAAATATTTTTCCAGTGCCTTTCGCGAGCCGAAAACAAGCTGTGCGTTATATAAAGTATCTAAGCAGGTTAAAGCCTCCTGATTATTAAAAAATTAAAGGAATTTAATTAACTTTAAACAGCAAAATATAAAGATATCTTACCCCAAGCCGGATATGTAGCGCAAATCAATATCGTTACAGTTTTAAAAGTGTTGGAAAATAAATCAAATTTGCGACAAGTTTATAAAAATCCAAAGAATCCTACATCTCATCCGATCCTCTAATATTATAAATGGGAAAGTTTGTGTGAGTGTATGTATGTCTGCCATTCAATCACGTCAAAAGGATTTGGATGAAATTTTGTAAAAAACGGCTGAAAAGATTGGAACGAAATTTTATAAAAACGGCTTAACCGATATGGATGAAATTTTGTAATAGGATAGACTGATTTACGAGACGCGGAAATCAACTGTTTATGTTTTTTTATTGAACGATTTTAGTTAACTTCACAGTTTCTGGCTGTCTACCTGTCTATCAAATCTTGCAATTCATTTTTGACACATTTCCCGTGAAGCGATTTTAATAAAATTTGGAACAGTAATGTAGGTCCGATTGATAATAAAATATTATGACAAAATTTGTGGGTAGGGGGTGGTTGAGCGATGTAAAGGGAGTAAATTTACTTACCGTGAACCGATTTTAATGAAATTTGGCACAGTAATATACGTGATGACCGATGACAATACAATATTTGGAAAAAATTTGGGTATGGGTTGGTTTTGGGGGGTAGGGGGGTTGGAGGTAGTTGAGGGGTGCAAAGAGGGTAAATTCTGAACTTTGTAATAAAAACAAATAGAAACACACCGGGAATTTAACCCGACCCTCCCGGGTCAGGGAAAAATGCTCTACCACGAGACCACCACCTAAACATAGAGAAACTCTGCTAAAAATGTAATATACTTCATAACGGTTTTTAGTGTACGTACTATGTATGTACGTACACGTTTGTGCGTACATAGTACGTCCTTAATTGGTCCCGGGACATACCGACGTAAAATGTACGTCTCTGGGACGAAGTGCTGCCATAGGACAAATAAACCGTTTTTGCATAAGTCGTAATGTTAACAAAAAACGTAAATTTTTCCAAAAACGACAAGCGATGCAGTTCTAAAAAAGATACAGTCGGATCACATATTAAAATTCTAGAGAGAGAAATATAAAGTAGTATGAGTGCGTAAGAGATAGCGTTCGCGGCCTAATCATGACAGTTTTTTAGACAAGCAATATATATTGAGGTATATATGTTAGACCAGAGATGTTAGATGTCACCCCAGAAGCCATATTTAGTTGTTTGAATATTTAACTTTATGTAGCGTCTTTAATTGTTTATAATAGGTACATAGTACATACGCTTATGCACGTCCGTAGTACGTACGCTTACGTACGTTCACTGTACGTCTGTAATTGCATGTTTGAGAGGTAACCCTAACATGTACGCAAAATTTATCTACTCTTTTGTACTTAGTACGTCCCTAATTGGTCCCAGGACGTACCGACATAAAATGGACGTGAAATGTACATCCCTGGGACGAAGTGTGCTGTATGGGTAGCTACCCTAATAACACACGATATTCCAGGAACATTCCCTCGATGTGCCAGAATGTACGGGTGATCCAAATTCGAGGGGCCTCTATAGCTTTGGGCTTTTGCAGCATATTTAGCCCAAAACTAATATACATGTTACGGGCTCGATTTTCAAGAGAAGTCGAAAACTAAAAACCGCATTGCGATATGTCAAAGCGTTTCTGAGCTACAGGGTGATTCTCAAAAATGTGCGTTTCTAAAAACCCTCTACAACTTTTTTATTTGTAAATATTTTGTAAGGACAAATCTACCTGTTTCACAATGCACGAGACATTACTAATTTGCTAAATATTGTGTTTGCCGAAAACTGGATCGGAAATAAAGGTCCTATATATTGACCCCCCAGGTCTCCAGACCTGACCCCTGGCGACGTCTTTTTGTGGAGGAGAGTCAAAGACCTTGTATTTCGAAATCGCCCAACTACTAGAAGGGTATTGGAAGAGGCACTTCGTACTGCATTCAGGCAGCTTCGTGCGGTAGAACTTTTTAATGCCGAAAATAGCGTCAAGAGAAAATGTAGGATATGTTTACAAGAAAACGGCCGTCAATTTGAGCATTTATTTTAGAATTAAAGAAAATTGTTAGATGTAGATTTTAGGTGTTACATAGTTTAATTAATAAAAATTTTAAATAAAAACTTTTAATAATTTTATTTTTAAGTTTTGTAAGGTGTCCATGTGGGTTGTTTTTAAATGAAATGAAAAAGCAACTTTTTACAAAATGGTATGCTTTTTTAATTCCCACAGTCAAATTTTCGTAGGCTAATTATTATTAATGGGGCTGCGTCTTATAAAATATCCAAAACTTTAAACAATTACGAAATAAAAACAGCTTTTCGAAATAAGAACGCTTTAGGAGAACTCTTTCTTAACAACAAAGACAAAAATGATCATTTGGTTAATAAAGGAGTGTATCAGCTATCCTGTCCTTGCTCTGCGAAGTATGTTGGTCGCACTCATCGTAATTTTAGCACTACATTTAACGAACATTATAGGAACATACGTCTGACACAAGACAACAAATCATATTTTGCATCTCACGTCTTAAAGTGCGAAAAATGTGACCGTATGCCAGACATTTTTAATAGTTAAAAAATTCTTCACATCAATAATAACTTAGGCTCCAAGAATGTTTGGAAGACCTAGAAATTTATAGGCTATATACAAAAAGAAAAAATAACACCATAAATAAAAAACTTAATCTAGAAAACAATAGTTTACTTAAAATATTTTTCGAAAGCTAACAAAAACAGTCACTTTAGTTCCTTAATTCTAGTCATATGTATTTTTCTGTTTGGTGGTTACATAATTGTATTCTCTAGGTTTAATTATTTTTTTATGAAAACAATACTCTTACACAATTTAATAATAATTTTTTAAATTTTAGTTATTGTTCCTTATGAAAATTAATCTTGTTCTCTTGCATGGACATACCTTAATAACAAAAAACCAAAATAAGAACTGAAATATAATCCAAAACTATAAAATGCAGCCATCTGGTTAAATAGATAAGAACCACCCAAAACTGAAAAAGAAAAATTAATATTTATTCACTTTAAATAAAAGAAAACGCAATACAAAATATAAACGTTTTAAAATTTATACTTAGATGGCGCTATACAATATTTTATAAAAACAAAAATTAATTGCAATAACAATAGGTTAGAAAAATTGCACCATCATCGCAAAATAACAAAATTTAACAAGAAGAAATTACAAATTGTGATGTGCAAAATACAAAGCTTTTTCAATATTTTGACAATTCTTGGAGCATGATTTTTTTAAGGTGAGTTCTTGTAGAGAGCACGATTTGTTAATAATTAATTTTTATCTTCACTTGTAGTCATTGGGTCTGATGATGAGGATGTAATTAGCCTCGAAACCGGTCACCCTACGAAAATTTGACTGTGGGAATTAAAAAAGACATACCACTTTGTAAAAAGTTGCTTTTTCATTTCATTTAATTTTATTTTTGATTATTATTTTAGCGTTGGTAATTATAGTAAACTAGAAGTTAAAGTTCGAGGTTGCTGTGTCCCCTCGTATCATAGCCAACTTGATTTTGTATGAAAAAAAAACAATAAAATTTTATTTACACACAGCGCCTACTATGGTAAATATCAACATATGCAAATATCTTTTAAACTATTTAATAAAAATAGGTGTATGGAACATCGTTCGACAGGAAATTTTATTAGAAAACTGATTTTTTAGAAAAATTGGGGGTATCCCATTTAAAGAAATATAACTTTATGTGATATCTCGGGCACTAAAGGCTTTAAGAGAAAATCGGTGTAACGGGTAGATTTGTCTTTAAAAAATCTTCAAAAAATGTTTTTAATGAAAATCTCTATCTTTACAAATAAAAAAGTTGTAGAAGGCCTTTAAAATCGCACATTTTTGAGAATCGCTTTGACATATCGCAATGCGGTTTTTAGTTTTCGACTTCTCTTGAAAGTCGGGCCCGTAACATGTATATTAGTTTGGGCTAACTATGCTGCAAAAGTCCAAAGCCATAGAGGTCCCTCGAATTTGGACCACCCGTACAGAAAATGTCTCCCGAAGTACATAAATGGCACATTTAAAAGACATTCTCAGAATATTCTGGGTAGAAAATTCAGCAAATATTACATACAGGATATTCCACGAATGTTCTACTAGGTTCCTTAAAATGTCCTTTAATTTGGCACATTGACAGCCCGATTAAAGGACATTCTCAGAATATCCTAGACCTTACATTCAGAGAATATTCTAAGCAGGATATTCCACGAATGTTCTGGTAAGGTCTTAAAAATGTCCTGCATTGATAGCACATTTATAAGATATTCTGGGAATATCCTGGCTAATACAGCATTCAGCGAATGTTCTATTCAGGATAAGCAATAAAAATTCAATATCCTAGTGCAATGTTCTACCATAGTCTCAAAAATATCCCACAATATTGTAATGTTTTTTATTGTAACAGCTGCGGCAAAGATTTTTTTTAGGATATTTTTATCTGCCGCTGCAAATTTTCTTTTTATTAAAAAAAAATCTCTAATTTTAGTTACAAGAAGAAACCGTTTTGTTGACCTAAAAAATTATCACCAAATCATGCCATGGAAGGAAATAATATTTTTCTATCTACGATCATTCTTATACCTAATTCGCAGCAAAATTTAAGATTTTATTTTGTTTAAATGCTTGTTGTGGGGAAGTCTAATATTAATTTATTTTCAATAAAACAAGAATGATGAAAATCGGTTGAGTCGTTCGGGAGTTATCCTGCAAAGTGCAAATAACATAATGTCCTTTCACCATCGTTAAGAGCATTCGGTGGGGAGGGGGGAGAGCGTGGGGTAATATTTTTATCCAATAAAAAAAGAATTATAAGAATCCGTTGAGCCCCTCGGGAGTTATCGTGCATAGAACAAATAACATAATCCCCTTCAACTACCGATAAAAAAAAATATGAAAATTCTTTAAGCCGTTCGGGAGTAATCATGATTTTATGTAAAAACAAACAATTCTGGCTGAGAGTTCGAATCCCGTGGGTGTCAAATACCTTTTTCTTTATTTTTTTAATTTTTTTAGGAGGACCTATAATATTATAAAAGTGCTATGAAAATCCTGCGAAAATACTCTATGAATGTTCTACCAGGATGTTCTAGGAATATCAAAACTGCAGACACAGAATATTTCCTGAACATCCCTGGTATGCTTAGAGGATTTGAGAGAACATTCAGAGAATGTTCGGGGAATATTTTTGTGCTATTGTTAAAGTGACTTATATCGCAGCACTCGAGAGCACTTTTGATAAAACTCTACCAAACTTCAAGTTTTCAAAAATATCACAACAAAAATACAAGCTATCAGAAAATACAGCAAAATAGTTACTCACTTATTTAACACCTAGCACAAATATCAAAATATTAACTTTCCTTACATAGGTATTCCAATTACTTAATTCTAAATAATATATAAAAAATATATAATATATTCAATTCAATTCAGTTCAATTTTTTATTCTGTACTTTGGCCTATAAATGTTATAGAATATACATGTCAAACTTATATTTTAAATTTTAAGCACAGGGTGCCCATGTCATAATTGTAAATGAGTAAATAGACTAATACACTTTTTAAAGTCAGCACTAACAGTTACATGCTTAAGAAACATAATTACTTTTTCGTATAATTAAATACACATAACAAGAGTTTTTTTTTAAATTACATAAACACTAACACAGTAATTATTTAAAAAAAATATAAGAGAAGCAGAAGTGACGAAGAACGAAAATATTAGGGGAAAAAAAGCGCTATTGTTTTAAGTATTCATTATATGAATAAAAAGCTTTCGCCACTAAATATTTCTTAATTTCTCTATAAAACATACTGTCCTTAACTATAGATTTTAAATCATTTGGTAAGGTATTGTAATATTTAATGGCTATGTAGTATGGAGACTTCTTAAAAAACGAATTTTGATGTTTTGGCAAGCGCAAAAGTTGACCATTTCGAGTATTGTGCTCGTGGATATCAGAGACTTTTGTAAACTGAGATGGAGAGTTGTTTATTTTTGACCTAGCATATTTTATTGCTTTATATATACATATACCGTAGACTGTTAAGATATTATTTTTAATAAAATAGTTTTTGCAGGATTCCCTAGGATTTATATTAAATATAGTTCTCACTAATCTCTTTTGTAGAATGAAGACCCTACTTACAGTTGAGGAATCTCCCCATGCAAGTATGTTATAACTTAAATATGAGTAGCCTAATGTGTAATAAACAGTGAGTAGGTCTTTGGTTGTAACAAAGTTTTTAAGTTGGCGTATTGTATAGCATGTACCTACAAGTTTTTTACAAATATAATCAATCTGAAGATCCCAGCATAGATTCTCATCAGTATATGTACCCAAGAATTTAACAGACTTTGTAAATTTAATATTTTTTGCTAAATCAAATTCTGGTCTTGCTCGCCTTTTTTAAAAATAAACAATTTCTGTTTTACTTGCATTTAAAATAAGCTTGTTTTTGAAACACCAATCTGAAAAACCAGACACTACTTGACTTATTAGATTTTCAAGTTCTATTAAGGAAGTTGCTGATATAATTATAGTTGTGTCATCAGCAAAAATAGTGCAGAAACCCAGTTTATTATGTTGAGCAAGATCATTTATGTACAACAAAAATAACAGCGGTCCCAAAACAGACCCCTGAGGTACACCCGTATCGCATTTGTACTCCTTTGAAAATTTCCCTTCCATCTTTACTCTTAAATGTCTGTTTTTAAGAAACGTCGCTATAAAGTCTAAAAGTTCTCCTCTAACACCACAGTTATAAAGTTTACTTAATAAAAAATTAATATTTAAAGTGTCAAAAGCTCTACTTAGGTCAAGAAATATTCCAGCAACATGTTTACCTCTGTCAAGCTCAGAATAATCACAAAGTTTCAAAATCTTATTAAAATCAAAATCGATTATAGGGAAGTGTGTCAAAAACGTATTTTTCTATGGGGAGTGTGGGGGTGGGGGTAGCGGTGGGAGAGTTGATTTTTCCTAATATTGCGCTCTCACCGATCCTAAATTCATATACTAAATTTTATTGAAATCAGTTAACGGGTCGAAGTCGTTCAGAAACGCATTTTTCTATGGAGGGGTGGGGGTAGAGGGGGGTTTAATATTGCATGTTAATCGGCTATAAGTATACCAAATCTTATCAAAATCAATTAAAGGGAAGTGTGTCAAAAACGTATTTTTCTATGGAGAGTGTGGGGGTGGGAGTGGGAGTGGTAGACTTGATTTTTCCTAATATTGTGCTGTCACCGATTCTAAGTGCATATACTAGATTTTATTGAAATCGGTTAACGGGTCGAAGTCGTTCAGAAAGGTATTTTTCTATGGAGGGGTGGGGGTAGGGAGGTGTTCTTTTTTTTATATTGCATGTTAATCGGACTTATATAAGTATACCAAATCTTATTAAAATCAAAATCGATTAAAGGGAAGTGTGTCGAAAACGTATTTTTCTATGGAGAATGTGGAGGTAGGGGTGGGATAGTTGATATTTTCTAATATTGTGCTATCACCAATCCTAAGTCCATATACTAAATTTTATTGAAATCGGTGACGGGAAGCCGTTCAGAAACGCATTTTCCTATGGAGGGTGTTGGGATAGAGATGGGGGGGTTAACTTTTTTTTAGTATTGTCATCGAACCTATGTAAGTATATCAAATTTTATCAAAATCGGTGGAGAAGTGTGTCAAAAACGCTATACAATATCACAACTTACTTCGACTCTTCCCTGCCGTAAGCCTGACAACGTAGCAATTGAATTCGTGGCTGTCGGTTCAAATCATTTTCGGATAAATTGGGGTTCTTGAATTTTGTGGTTCGGCATTATTATGTTTCTATTGAATTATTTTCGTAACAAATATTTTCTTACGTTTTGGGTTTCTTTTAAAATAATTTTCGGACCAATTTATTTCTATCATAATTCGGATGGATTGGGGTTCTGGTCATTTAAGGATCGGGCATATTATTTTCTATCAATTTGTGGGTCGGGTCGTTTATAATTCTGATATTTTAAGGTTCGGGAAAATTATAATCGGATAAATTATATTCGTGTCCATTGTTTTTTTGGTGTTTTACTTTCGTTCATATTTCATTCCGGACGTTTTATTTTCTGTTCTATTGGGTTTCGGTTTTTATAAATTCTGCTTTTTTGTGGGTTCCCCGATAAAGTACTCGTTAAAAAATTTTTATTAAAAGCTTAGAAAAGTAAAGTGTTAAAATATAAAAGTGACAAAATAGGTACTAAGAAAAAGATGACACCGAAATTGTTGAAAAAGATACTTTTAAACTAGTAAAAAGCCATTTTTTTCATTACAGGACCTAACGTTGTAGATTACGCATGGGCATTCTCCGTATTCTCTGATGAGATTGCCATGAGCAATTGATAAACCTACATACCTTTCTAAAAAGGTTATAAAAAAGGAAAACATTTTGTACAAAGCATTTGTCCATATTTTTGCTCGCTCATTAAAAAGAAAATAAAAAATAAAAATGAGCTGTTTTTGAAATATTAAAAGAGGCATTGAAATATTTTCGTTTCATTTAATATCTTCTATCCAAACGTTGAAAACATTTTTCTTTTATGTACTTCCGTCACAGAGTACCAAAACACAACGTGATCTGTGCTTCTGTTGATGACATGTGTTCGATTGAATTTCTCCCCTAAAAGCAGGGGGTGAGGGTAACCGACGCGGTGGAGGGTGTGAAAAGATGGATTTTCTTTACCAGGAAGTAACCAATAATCAGCCCAGATACCTTAACGAGCATCTGAACCCTGCAGAAAGCGAACACTTTTTTTTTCGCCCTAGGACCTTTTACTTTTTATTTTATCTATAGTTGATGTTTCCGCTCGGGTTAGCCACCCCGAGGGGCGATATTTAGATACCATACCATCCGCACTTCATAGCCCTTTACCCCCACCCCTTCGTAAAATGTGATTGACGAACTTGTACTAAAATCTAGAATAAAAAATGTTTTTCGAAATTTGCTGTATTCTGTACGACATTATTACTGAGCAAATTACTTATTTATCAACCAAGGTCAGAGATGCGGGGCGAAAAGGCAGGGCACCGGGAAATTGCCGGTAAAACTAAGAGCGACCTACCCCAAAATAACGAATAAAGGAATTACCGCGTAGAGAGGCATTGACTAGAAATTGAAGATAAGAGGAGCTTCTCGCTGGTTTTTCGTGCAACAGTTTTCCAAGCGGGGGTACCGTCCATTCCATTTTTATTTAGACAAAACATAAATGAAATGCACTAGAGCGAAACATCATGATGTCAGGGATACTTTATGAATGAAAAATGAATATGCCTGTTAAAGTGGCTATGGTATTCGTTTTTGTGTGTATACCGAATTTAAAAAAGAAAACGTGATGCCCTATATATGCCTAAGAGACTCATACTAGTGAGTGAAGTTACCCACAAATGCAGGACCTGTTTTTAATTTTGCATATTTTTATTTACAGGGCTTTTGCTGATCATTGCATTTTCAAATACTTGAATTGTGTTTAATGTAACTCTATACAATTTTTGACTCAAACAACCAAAATGAAGAAGTTTCTTATTTATAATCCGATTTATCTCAAAGTTTCAATTGCGGTCTTTAAGGGAGAATTCAATTTTTTACTCAAACCTAAAAAAACAAAATAGCGGATTTTCTCATTTATGACTGTTATGTATCAAATTTGGTGATCAGGTGCAATGATAGAGTTAATACGGATGAGAAGTTTGCGTAGTGATACGAGCCAAAAATCAAACTAAAAAGTAGTAATAAAAATAGGTAAAAAAAGTTTTAGTATACTTATTGATCAAGCCATGATGGTAATTTAAGGCTTAAAATATATTTAGCATAAATTAAGGGAAAAAATTGTAATGTTTCAAAATGTAAAGTGTGTAAAACATAAGGTGGTGGTAATTTATTTCAATCAACGTTCTTTACAGTCTTTAAATTTACCAAAAACGTGTCCCACTAAAGTGTATTTTAGCACATCTAAAAATAATTTTAACAGTTATTTAAGAAAATTATTTTAAGGGTCATCGGGGCTTTACCATATGTAGTCCGGTGACAATACAATATTTTGAAAAGAGAATGTCGGGTTGCGTAAGCCGGGGATAATAGATTTGAAAACCCAAAAATTTATAACTTAGAACCATAGCTGCTACGGATATGCTGTTTACAGGGTTGACTTTAATTTTAGAAAAAAATAATAATTTGGTGGGAAGTGATTTGGAGGATAAGAGGGGGTTGGTAAAACCAAAGAGGATATTGATGGATTTGTAAATTCATAACTTTTCAGATTTAAGTTTAACTAAATATTTTCTAGTTTTAGAGGAAAAATCATACGTTAGTGGAGATAGTTAAGGATAAAGTTATGATTATTTATCGATAAACATTGTTTATCGTCTCCTGATGATGCTAACGTTGTTAGCGAAACGCGCGTCGAGTGCAAAAAAGTGTAGTTTGGTTTGTGGAAAACAATCATAACCAAAGGTTCCAAATTCTCAACATAGTAATAAGTTAAGGGCGTAAAAAGAGGGTAATATGCAGTTTACAGATTTAAATTTTCATTCTTAGAATTCATTGAGTTGGATTCACAGCTGCGGTTTTATAAATTTAAGTTTTACTAAATATTTCCTAACATTGAAATACAAAACTTAAAAAACTTTGTTTGGGGGGGGGTGGATGAGGGTGTTTTAACCAAGGCTGCTACGATTGTGCAATTTTCAGAATTTAATTACAGAAAATACTGTCTAATTTTAGAGGAAAGTGTGAGGATCCTCTCTCTGCGTGGACCGATTTTAATGTAGTTTCCTGTTTATTTACACTAAAAAGTTAAAAATGAAATAGCTCTCTGAGTAAAACAGTTTTATCTATTTCTTGTTATGCTTATTAAACATAAGAGCTTGTCAAATCGATACTGCATCGACTCAAAAAAAAAAAAACGATAACAATAACAAAGTGGCAAAAAACTGGTCCAACTGGTGGTCCAAAAACTTCAATTATATTCAATATGATAAAATTCACAGATCTTGTAACATTTGCAAGTATTAGGCATATCGAAAATATCAGACACAAGTTATGACTTCTGCATGATCTGTGGTTTTCGAGTTACACCACAAAATCTCGCAGAAGCTTTTGTTAAAAAGTTATTTTTTACTTGGAATTACTTGTAGGCTAAAGAAGTTTGAGATCCTTCATGAATTATTTTTTTTTCATTTATAAGAGGATGTAAACTAAAAAAAACCTTAATAATTTGTTTTATGGCGTTTGTCTGTCTGTCTATATGTTTGTACGCCTGTCTGCCTGTCTGCCTGTAACACCACAAAGTAAGCAAATTTGGTACAAAAATTCTATGGCATCCGTGGATCAGTTGATTAGTTTTTGATATGGTGGGGTGTGTAAGGGATAGAAAAGGGAGTTGAATTTAAAAAAAATCGACAACCACAGCAGCTAGCGGAACCCGGTTTTCAAAATTATACTGGGACTTAAATTAGCAACAAAATTTGTAATAACATCAAAGTTTGTCAGAGCTGCATTTTTTGAGATATAAATATTTAAAAAAAAATAATTTTCAACTCTACTCAACTCCAGAACCATGGCGAAACACAGTTTTCGGAAAAACATGTCCAACGAAATTTATCATAACGGCAAATATTGTCAGAGCTGGTGCCTGTTGGTGCCCATTTTTTTCCTCTGTGGCAGTAAAATTATAAATTGTTATTATTGTTATTTTTTTTTGTGCAGATAGGCCAGATGTTCTATTTACCGTTCTGCTCCGCACCAACCGCGAGGTTAGTAGAAACGGTGTTCCGCATCGTGTGTTCTGAGCAGACGCGATGACCCGAGGATGACCGCTTTCTGCATTGTGCCAGCAAGGTGTTCTGCCTTGTCATGGCAGGCTGACAAGGTTTTGAGAGCTGAAAGCAGTGTTTGCCGTGCACCTCCGAGAGCTCCACTTACCAAAACCACTAGCTTGACTGTATAGCCCCGGTACACACGGCGAAGGTCAAAAAGAAGGTCCTGATATTTCGTCCGTTTCTCTTCCTCCTTGAAATGATGTTTGTCTCGGCAGGTGCTCAATGGCATACATAATTTTATCATTATTGTCAAGAAGTACTATATCCGGCTTGTTAGCGTTTATATGGCAACACTGGAGTATCATCAACACCATACGAGTGCCTTAGGTGGTAATACAGCACCCGTAACGCCGCATTCTGTCGATGGACAGCACATGATATAGGGTCTCTGGCGCCCTGTGACAGGCCCTACTACTTGTGTCAGGAATCTGTATACCCATCACGCGCTTCGGTGTTCCAAGGTGTTGATGAACCCATCTTGGCAAGCAATAACAAATCCCTCAGACTTTAATGCTCCAGACCTTAAGAATGCAAAGCTTAATTTTGTGTTTTCAATAGTTTTAAAGAAAACACTGTGTAATGGCTTATCCATATGTAGGCGCATTAAGTAGTCTACCTCTGCACTCTAAGGTGGTTTTAAGTCTTTGACTGGTCAACTCTGTAATGGAGTTTTCCTGCCGCCGACTTTTGTCGAAAACTATTTGGAGCTCATCCGATGCCCTTTGTGCTGCTTTAAAAAGAAATGCCCCCAACCCAACGGTTTCATGGTTACGCACCATGCATAGCAGGGGATCCTCGTCTCTGATTACTTCGCAAGTGATACTTAGGACCAACCGTCTGTGTAAACACTCCAAACTTAAGAGTCCACGGCCTCCCTGATAACGTGGCAAGTAAAGCCGTTGGACAGGCGCCTTAGGGTGATGGCTACGATATCGCGTCACCATCTTGCGGGTTTTCACGTCGATTTCGCGCAACTCGTTCACGTTCCACTTTATCACCCCCAAAGGAGTAAGTGAGTAGTGGGACGGCAAGCATGTTTGTATCAGTGACTTTGTTCTTTCCAGACAGCTCTGAACTCCAGATTTGTCTTAGTCGCTGCTGATACTTGTCGCGGAGAGACCCTTTTATTGCGACAATATCATGGATGTGTCCCTGGGGAACACCCAGATATTTATATGTCAGCAGGACAAAACGAAAATAGAGGCACTATACCAAATCACAGAACCCTGCTACATTCCACGGTATGCAGCAATTTGGCATACCAAAAAGGATACTAGAGTCACTGTGACGTCATCATTTTTGTATCCGAAATCGGTTGGTAAGCATTTGACAGACAGAACCATGTACCAAAGCTTGCCGAAATCGCCTTAAACAAAATCTATTTCCCTCAATGAGGCCTTGGCGGCTGTCTTTCTAGGGAGAGATAAAATTAGTGGTTTGGTTGGCTGAGTGCACTTTTATGAACAATGGGATATAAGGAGGGTTTTTGTTTGCATTATATTCTTGAAGTTGTTTTTCTTTATAGATGACTGAACTCTAGGTTTTGTTTAGACAGATTAAAAGCAAGTCGAATTATATATTTTTTTTTTAAATATTTAAAGTGTATTTGTCCTTAAATGTTAGTGATATTTCGACTTGCTTTTAACCTCCAAAAAATACTCGATACGCCCTGGAAAAATCTGGATACACCCTGAAAAGTCTGGAAACACCCAGGAAAAATCAGGATACACTCTGAAAAGTCTGGACTGACCCTGGAAAAGTCTGGATACACCCTGGAAAGTCTGAAAACATCCAGGAAAAGTCTAGATACACCCTGGAAAAGTCTGAAAAGACCCTGGAAAAGTGGATACACCCAGAAAAAGTCTGGATGCATTCTGGAAAAGTATATATCCAGAAAAAGTCTGGATGCATTCTGGAAAAGTCTAGATACACCCTAGAAAAGTCTGAATACAAGCTGAAAAGTCTGAATACACTCTGGAAAAGTCTGGAAAGCCCCTGGAAAAGTCTGGCTACATCTGGAAAATCTGGATACACTCTGAAAATGTCCGAGTACACCATGGAAAAGTCTGAATACACCCATGAACAGTGTGGATACACCCAAGAAAAATCTTGATATACCAATCTAACCCATGTGTATAATACGAGTAGTGGTTTTTTTATTTCCAACAGATTTTTCGGTAAAACCAGGGTTACGTATTTCTTTAAATTGGAAGCAATGTGCGCTAAAGTGTTTATACCCACCCTACAATCAGATTTAAAGCGATAAACCGCTTGCTTAAATCGCTTTAAAATAAAATTTATTTAGTGCTTAAAGCGGTTTTATTGGTGTTTATACGACAACATTTTTAAACCGTCCTTATATAAAAGCGCTTTAAGAAGCCCGTATAAATAAAGTAATTGACGAACTTTTTTACGCCAAACAATCTATAATGATATATCATTATCCAAGCCAACCAATATATATTTTTTAGGAAGGCTTCCAGGTGTTCCTGATGCTTGAGACACTAAACTTAAATAAATAAAAAAATACACATATTACATCACATCACTTAACTTTTGGAGCAAACCTAAAACCTATCTATGCATATTATATTATTATACAATTACCTAGCTTTATAGTTGATAGCTACACACACTAACTTACCTTAAGAAACATTACACTAATATTTCTACATGACTTAGCCTCATCCTCTAGTATCTTCTTCTTTTTCTCTCGGAATTTTTCAGCACCGCCTTTGCCCTTTATTTTCTCCATTTTAAATTAAAATGCCTACACTACACCGTAATGTTAAACTCCGGTTAAATTTAAACTAGGTCTATAGTCACTTATCACTTTAAATAAATTTGCGCACCAAACACAAAGAAAATAAAATATTCATTCAAGGGGCCGAAGCAACTCAAATGTTTTGTCAAAGTAACGTAAAAAGAACATTCACAACTATTAAAAGAATTAGTAAAAGTGGCAAGTAGGTGAACACAAAAAAATTGGCTAACACTTTGAATATTTTATCATGGGTAGAAGTAGGTTTAGGGATACCAAAAATAAAAAATTGCCACCTATAACGTGGAGCATTTTAATATGGTAACACTGTAAACATTAAAACTTTAAATGGCTTTATACCAAAATCCGTAAGTCCTATTTTAAAAACATTTCTTGTTATTTAAGCTAAATCTGAACCCTTTAAATGAAAAATAACAAGATTGTCATATGTCACCTAAAAACAATCGGCATATGTCATCCAAAAAACTCAAAGGACCATTTTTTCCTGATTTTTAAAGCGACTCCAAGGAAACAACGATTGCAATAAATTTTATTTTTATACTTTAAATTAATTAAGCAATTATTATAAACAAAAAAATATGGGTGTGCCACCTGGGTTCACTTTGACAAGTAATTGACGGCCATTTTAAAGCCTTGTAAAAACATTTTTTTTCGATTGGTATTGTCCTTCTATATAAAACCTATCTTTTACGTTTAGTTTAAAAAATTACGTTTGGGCACTGAAATATGCAAAAACCCATTTTTTTATGTAAAACATATAAAACAAATAAATTACAAAAAAAAACTAATTGGTGTAAAAAAATCCCACCATAATGAAAAAATTAACGGGTTTAAAGTGATTTAAAAATAAGAGAGAGGCCGCTAGTAGGGCTTAATCCAAGCCAAGAAACTGTATTGCATTTTACATCTCTCCGGTAAATTCCGACCTTTATCACGTATAAAGTGTAGACGCTATTTTGGTAGTGACCCTGACTGATCAGGTGTGATACACCGAAACAGATCTCAGGATGTATCGCATCACTAGTTTCAAATTGATATCTAATGGCTGTGAAGTATTTTCCTCGCGGAAAAGGGCAGGGAATCCTATTATGTCTACATCGATGTGAGTATAGGTTTCTATTCTCGCTACAGTTTATTGTATTACGATGTCATTGCCTTTTACTTCTAATCTTATTGACTCTAGCAGTCAATAGAGGCCGCTAGTAGGGGTTAATGGTTAGGTTATTCCTGTCAAGTCACTGCTCCTACTGCGTATTGCGAGGCGTCGCGTCGGTAAATTGTAAAAGTGGTTTATTGGTAAGAATATCTTTAAATTTCTCTAGCGCTTCTTGTTTTTCTAAGCCCCAATGGAAGGTCGCATTCTCTGTAACAAGGATGTCAATGGTTTAGCAATTTCAGCGAATTTTGGAATAAAGCGTCGGTAAAATCCAACTAATCCTAGGAATTGTTTTATATTTTTTTGGCTTTTTAAACTGGTATTTTAAAACACATTCGACTTTTTTTTCGTCAGGTTGTACGGAATTTTCGCTTACTTTATGTCCCAAATAATTTTTTTTTTATTAGTTTACATTTGTCAGACCTCAGTTTAAGATTATTTTGAGAGAATCTTTGAAAAATGTTTTAATTTTTGTCGGTGTGAAGCAGGTGTTACCTTGCGGCCCAGTGAAGATAGCGTTCATTAAATTAAATCGGGCATTCTTAACCATTGATAATGCCCTGTTGGAGTTGAAAAAGCTGTTTTATGCGCGTCATTTGGGTCCATTTTTATTTGATGAAATTCCGACGCGAGATCAATGGTTGCAAAATAGCCAGCGTGCCCTAATTGGTCAAATATTTCTGGTTCGGAATTGGCAAAAATGTACCTCCAGACACATCATTAAGATGTCCAAAGTCTACTACGACTCGCCATTTCTGTTGAACCCCTAAGATGTTGAGTATGGCTAAAAAAAACGCACGAGAGGCGCACAACAACGTTTAGATCAAGGCCTGCAATACTTACAGATAAAGCGCCACACCAGGCAGCAACGTACACCCTTGGTAGAGTCTTCAAGCAGGCACGACTCGACATCGTCCTGCTACAAGAACCATGGCTAAATAGTACGAACCAAGTGGCTGGTCTCCGCAAAACACTAGATTAGCTATAGTGTGTAACTCGGGGCACCGACCCCGAGCATCTATTCTCTTAAGAAAAGATATTTGTCCTTTCAGCTTTCTACAGCGATGACATGGTAGCCATCAGAATAACTGTCAATGAAGAAGTGGGTCCATCAGAACTAATCGTCTGTTCGGCGTACTTTCCGGGTGACAAAGCAGCACCAATGCCCTCCCGACACCTGAAGCAAGCGAACTTATTGCCTATTGCAAGGCTAGGAACCTACAACTTATTTTGGGCAGCACAAACTGGGAAGGCAACACAAAGTCGCTCCGAGAAAATCTGAACAGTGCTATCATTGGTGTTTGGAATCGTGACAGCATTGAAATAGCCTCAGACCAACTGAAAAAGGCATTAATAAAAGCACATCACGAAAACTGTCCACTTAAAGAAAAACCCGACAACCGCGGTATGTCTTGGTGGAACAACTCGCTACGAAAGAAACGTAGGGAGGTCAAGCGCCTGTTCAATCAAGCCAAAGAAACACGAAACTGGGAACGATACCGTGCAGTGCTTACAGAGTACAACAAGCAGATAAGAACTGCCAAAAGAGAAGCCTGGAAGTAGTTCTGCCAAGAACTAAAAGAACTTCCGGATACCACTCTTATCCACAGAATTCTGGCAAAAGAGCCGACTCGAGACCTCTGGACAATCAAACGTCCTGATGGCTCATGTACCGAGTCGGAGGGCGACATCGTCCTGCTACAAGAACCATGGCTAAATAGTACGAACCAAGTGGCTGGTCTCCGCAAAACACTAGATTAGCTATAGTGTGTAACTCGGGGCACCGACCCCGAGCATCTATTCTCTTAAGAAAAGATATTTGTCCTTTCAGCTTTCTACAGCGATGACATGGTAGCCATCAGAATAACTGTCAATGAAGAAGTGGGTCCATCAGAACTAATCGTCTGTTCGGCGTACTTTCCGGGTGACAAAGCAGCACCAATGCCCTCCCGACACCTGAAGCAAGCGAACTTATTGCCTATTGCAAGGCTAGGAACCTACAACTTATTTTGGGCAGCACAAACTGGGAAGGCAACACAAAGTCGCTCCGAGAAAATCTGAACAGTGCTATTATTGGTGTTTGGAATCGTGACAGCATTGAAATAGCCTCAGACCAACTGAAAGAGGCATTAATAAAAGCACATCACGAAAACTGTCCACTTAAAGAAAAACCCGACAACCGCGGTATGTCTTGGTGGAACAACTCGCTACGAAAGAAACGTAGGGAGGTCAAGCGCCTCTTCAATAAAGTCAAAGAAACACGAAACTGGGAACGATACCGTGCAGTGCTTACAGAGTACAACAAGCAGATAAGAACTGCCAAAAGAGAAGCCTGGAAGTAGTTCTGCCAAGAACTAAAAGAACTTCCGGATACCACTCTTATCCACAGAATTCTGGCAAAAGAGCCGACTCGAGACCTCTGGACAATCAAACGTCCTGATGGCTCATGTACCGAGTCGGAGGGCGAAACTCTGAAGTTGCTAGCACAATACCACTTCCCTGGCAGTCTGTTTCTTGAAAATTAAATGAGGACGGGGCAACCTCAAAAAAAATCGGCTTTTTCCTTTAAACAGCATCTGATAAATCTCTTTCGGGTCAGCCTAGCTTGCAACTATATACCAACTAGCTGGACAAAGGTCAAAGTAATTTACATACCTAAGGTAGGACGCACGGTCCCAAATCACTGGGTCCAATTAGCCTTACATCGTTTCTGCTAAAAGACCTGGAAAAAATAAAAGATACGCACATTAGAGGTGGCATCCTTATGCGTACCAGGCAGGTAAATCGACAGAACTAGCACCAAGCAACCCAGTAGGTAACATAAGCGAAACCTTTGATGCCAAAAGCATTGCTTTGGGCATCTTCGTTGACATAGAAGGAGCGTTTACAACACTACCACAGTCCCTTTTTGAGGCAGCGTCCGCTAGAGGGATTGAATCCACTATCACTGGATTCATAAGAAGCACGCTAGAAAATCGAGTAATCGACACGACCATAAACAACGAAGACAAAACAAGCCGCAAGAGGCTGCCCTCAGGGGGGTGTTCTGTCACCCCTCCTCTGGTCGCCCCTAGTGGACGACCTCCTTGCGAGTCTACAACTGATGGACGTAATTGCACAAGGCTTTGCTGACGACATAATAGTCGTGGTAAAAAATATTCCAGAGAGGTCTATCTCCGGACAAACACAACAGGTCCTAGACACAGGAAATGACTGGTGCAATAGGGAACAGATCTCTATAAACCCTAAAAAAAAGGAAGCTTGACTTCCTCATTCCTCCGGTACTAAACGGTGAAACAATCCCATTCGCATCTGAAGTAAAATATCTGTGGGTGACCCTCGATAAAACACTTACATTGAATGCACATTTGGAGAAAGTAAAGCAACAGGCAGCACTGTCTCTATGGACGTACAAACGTATTTGCGGTAAGTCTTGAGGCGTTAGCCCAAACAAATGGAATGGCTGTATATCACGGTAGTTAGACCCATGATTACATACGGGGCAATAGTTTGGTACACGAAGAGCAGGCAAACGCTGGCTCATGCCAAACTAACAAGTATCAAAGGTCAAGCAAGTATGGTAATATGTAGTGCTATAAGCACCACACCATCAGCAGCGCTTAAATGCCTCCTAAACCTTCCTCTTCTACACCTTGTCTTGGAGAAAGAAGCTATGAAGGCAACCTACAGAATCACAGCCAACCCAACACCATCTCAAGTAAAAAGCCAGTTAACTCATTTTCGTTTTAGTATCCTTTGGCCTATGATCGGTGCCATATTGACACCAAACTGACGGAAAATCCATGTTTTACTTGTCAATTTGGTTATAAAAATGGCAGCCACATTAGCCTAAAGGGCACTGAGTCGGTAGGAGTTAACAGGCTTTTTAGTTAAGAACGGTGTTGGCCAACCAATGAGGTGGCAGGGCAAGTCAACTCGTACCAAACCCTTTAACGCGGGCAATTGAGAGACACTGCATTCTAGGGTTGCTACCATAAGTTTCTTAAGTGAAGATAGCTGCTGGTACACTGACGGATCCAAAATGCCTTCAGGCGTTGGATCCGGAGCTTATTGTAGCCGGGAAAATATCAGGATTATACATAGTAATGGACGAATGACTACAATTTTCCAGGCGGAACTCTTCGCCATTGATAAGTGCGCACGTTGGGATAGATCATAACTGGCGGAACAGATTAAAAAAGATACTCTCCGACAGTCAAGCGGCCCTTAAGGCTCTTAAATCCTATAGGTGCTCATCAAGAACCGTTAGGAGCTGGCAGGGCACACTGAATACCCGGGGGCGAATAAACACTGTATCGCTGGTATGGATTCCGGGACATTCTGAGCATCGGAGAAATGAGACTGCCGACCAGCTGGCGCGCGAAGCAGCCTCTGCCGTCTTTGTTGGTCCCGAACCAGCCCTTGGAATAGCATACAACACAATCAACACTGCTCTCTCAGGCTGGATTGAGAATAAGTTCCACCAATACTGGAGAGAATTGCCGGGACTGGCACATTCCAAAAAGTTCATTACAGAACCTTGCAGAAAGAGGGCCGGGAAACTCATTGAGCTCACCAGGCAGGAGATCCGGGCAATGGTTGATCTATACACCGGACACTGCAGGCTTAAAGTACCATTACACAGAATGGGTCTGATTGAAGACACAGAATGGGTCTAAGTGAGTGACACAACACATTTCAATACAATTAAAATAACTCTGTACTGGCTCATTTCTGCCTTGCCTTAACGTAGTAAGTTCTTCCAAAATTCGAGAAAGATCGCGTACATGGGGTATGATGAGACGACCAGACATGTGCTGTGTGAATGTCCGGCCATTGCACGTCAGCGTCAATGTATCGTAAACCACAGATCGACGGACTGGATCCGAATGATGCTTCACCAAAGCAAGTTGCGAGCCTCTTTAAGGGTCTGAATATTCTGTAGCAACAAAAAAATGTTAAAAGTGATCCACAATAGACCCAATAGTGGTCGCAGTGGACAGTGACATACTGGCACACTAACAAATGAATCAATCAAATGGTTGTTACTTCCGCATTATTTTTCGTAACCCGTAAGATCGCTTTCGCTAGAAAAACGCCGCGCGACGTCAAGAATGCGAATACGATAGCGGATACTCGAATCACGGTTTCCGACATAGGGTTTAGTATGTACACATTGGAGTCATTCTCCTTTATGTTTTTGTATATTTTTATTCCAAATGGTACCGCTTTTAATTTAATTTCGAATATTTGGTAACATATTTAAGCGTCATGTGTCTAAACAAAATCGTTGCCAATCGACCCGTTAAACGGAATATTGGTATTTTTCCGGATTTGAAAATTATGAAAGTGTGGTTTCAAGAAAACGCTTCCTATTGTTTCTAGTGGACAATTTGGAATTATTCCGTTAAGTGAGATTTTTTCTTGGGGATTAAATTCCAAGTTCGTATTTTTTTAAATTTGGTTGTTTTCATTAAAGACAGGAGTGCGACACTCACGCTAAATTTCTGATAGTTTAAAGACGTTTGATTTTCTTGATTTTGTGAGTTTGAATGGTATGAGTAATTTTGATTAATTGATTGATTTTGAAAAGTGTTATTATTTTGGGAGTTTAATTTGATTGATTTTGAGATTGGTATTGATTTTGATTATGGTTAGCTTAATGTTTTCTTTGATTATTAAATTCTCGTTTTCTGATTTGCGGTAGTTGCGATACTTATTTTAAAAAGATTAATCGGGTCTTGGATTTGGTTTATATTGTTGATTACTAGGATATTTTGAATTTGAGGTAGAAAATTGATTGAGTTTTTGTTTTTAGAGTAACAATCTTTAGTAAAATGTAAATTTTTATTACAAAAATTACAGAATTTTTCATTTCTTTCATGCATATTATTATTTTTGTGCCTATATTTTACATTATGGTTCCAAAGCCAACCAACAAAACTGTTGAACAAACTTGGAGTTTATGTAGGGTACCACAAAAAACAGTTTTGATGAAATAAACGACTGTCTAATGAAAATTTTTGAAGATACACGCGATCTTTCTCAAATTTTGGAAGAACTTAATACATTAAGGCAAAGAAGAAATGAGCCAGTGCACAGTTATATTAATTGTATTGAAATGTTACAAACTCTTGCTCTAAATACCTCATCTTTTCAAAATCCAATCGGAGCTAGAGGCCGAATTGGTATAATTAAGGAAATCGCTCTACAACGATTTATTTTACAGTCAAACAAGGAAATCTCCTCCTGCTTATATACATCTAAACTAATGGCGCTCTTGCTGAAGCAATTTTAGAAGAAAGACACCTTTAAGTTCGTAGATCAAATAACAATATGCATCAAAGAAATGAAAAATTCTGTAATTTTTGTAAGAAAAATTCACATTTTACTAAAGATTGTTACTCTAGAAACAAAAACTTAAATCCAAGACCCGATTAATCTTTTTAAAATAAATTTTGCAGCTACTGCAATTCAGGAAACGAGAATTTAGTAATCAAAGAAAACACCAAGCTAACCCTAATCAAAATACCAATCTCAAAATCAATCAAATCCACGAACAAATCATACTCAATCTAGTGCATACTATAATCAAACAAACTCCCAAAATAATAACACTTTTCAAAATCAATCAATCAACATCAATAAAATCAAACGTTTTTTAAACTATCAGGAATCCAGCGTAGTGTCGCACTCCTTTCCTTAATTTAATCCCCAAGAAAAAATCTCACTTAACGCTATAATTCCAAATTGTCCACTAGAAACAATAGGAAGCGTTTTCTTGGAACCACACTTTCATAATTTTAAAATTCGAAAAAATACCAATATTCCATTTGACGGGTCGATGTGCAACGGTTTTCTTCAGACACATGACGCTCAAATATGTTACCAAAAATTTGAAATTAAATTAAAAGCGGTACGATTCGGAATAAAAAATACAAAATCATAAATAATGTGAACATACTAAACCCTATGTCGGAAACCGCGATTCGAGTATCCGCTATCAACAGAGACCAACTCAAGGAAGGTTGTTGGTATGATATTCGTATTCTTAACGGCGTTTTTCTAGCGAAAGCGATCTTACGGGTCACGAAAAATAATGCGGCAGTAACAACTATTTGATTGATTCATTTGTTAGTGTTGTGGATCACTTTTAACATTTTTTTGTTGCTACAGAATATTTAGCCCCTTAAAGAGGCTCGCAACTTGCTTTGGTGAAGCATCATTCAGATCCAGTCCGTCGGTCTGTGGTTTACCGAAGATACATTGACGCTGACGTGCAATGGCCGGACATTCACACAGCACATTCGGTGTCCTCACTTAGACCGATTCTGTGTCCTCACTTAGACTCATTCTGTGTAATAGTACTTTCAGCCTGCAGTGTTTGGTGTATAGATCAACCATTGTCCGGATCTCCTGCCTGGTGAGCTCAATGAGTTTCCCGGCCCTCTTCCTGCAAGGTTCTCTAATGAACTCTTTGGAATGTGCCAGTCCCGGAATTCTCTCCAGTATTGGTGGAACTTATTCTCAATCCAGCCTGAGAGAGCAGTGTTGATTGTGTTGTATGCTATTCTAAGGGCTGGTTCAGGTCCAACAAAGACGGGAGAGGCCGCTTCGCGCACCAGCTGGTCAGCAGTTCCATTTCTCCGATGCCCAGAATGTCCTGGAATCAATACCAGCGACACAGTGTTTATTCGTCCCAGGGTATTCAGTGTGTCCTGGCAGCTCCTAACGGTTCTTGATAAGGATTTAAGAGCCTTGACTGTTGCGCCAGTTATGATCTATCATCCAACGTGCGCTCATATCAATGGCGAAGAGTTCCGCCTGGAAAATTGTGGCCATTTGTCCAATACTATGTATAATCCTGATTTTTTCCTGGCTGCAATAAGCTCCGGATCTAACTCCTGAAGGCATTTTGGATCCGTCAGTGTACCAGCAGCTATCTTCACTTAAGAAACTTATTCTGTTTGTCGTCCAGTCCTCCCTATCTGGGAGAATAGTGTTGTATAGCTTTTTGCTGTTTACTGTTGCGGGCATTAGATCCGGTAGCAGCCCTAGAATGCAGTGGCTCTCAATTGCCCGCGTTAAAGGGTTTGGTACAAATTGACTTGCCCTGCCACTCCATTGGTTGGCTATAATTCTGTAGGTTGCCTTTATAGCTTCTTTCTCCAAGACAAGGTGTAGAAGAGGAAGGTTTAGGAGGCATTCAAGCGCTGCTGATGGTGTGGTGCTCATAGCACTGCATATTACCATACTTGCTTGACGTTGGATGCTTGTTAGTTTGGCACGAACCAACGTTTGCCTGCCATTCGTGTACCAAACTATTGCCCCGTATGTAATCATGGGTCTAACTACCGTGATATTTGTTTCGGGCTAACGCCCCAAGACTTACCGCAGATACGTTTGCATGTTCATAGAGACAGTGCTGCCTTTTGCTTTACTTTCTCCAAATGCGCATTCCATGTAAGTGTTTTATCGAGGGTCACCTCCAGATATTTTACTTCAGATGCGAATGGGATTGTTTCACCGTTTAGTAACGGTGGAACGAGGAAGTCAAGCTCCTTTTGTTTGGTGAACGGTATAATGATGGTTTTGCTAGGGTGTATAGACATCTGTTCCCTGTTGCACCAGTCATTTCCTGTACCTATTGTGTTTTTACGGAGATAGACCTCTCTGGAATATTTTTTACCACGACTATTATGTCGTCAGCAAAGCCTTGTGCAATGACGTCCATCAGTTGTAGATTCGCAAGGAGGTCGTCCACTAGGAGCGACCAGAGGAGGGGTGACAGAACACCCCCCTGAGGGCAGCCTCTTGCGGCCCTGAATCTAACAACTTCGTTGTTTATGGTCGTGTCGATTACTCGATCTTCTAGCGTGCTTCTTATGAATGCAGTGATAGTGGATTCAATCCCTCTAGCGGACGCTGCCTCAAAAAGGGATTGTGGTAGAGCGTTGTTAAACGTTCCTTCTATGTCAAGAAAGATCCCAAAGCAATGCTTTTGGCATCAAAAGTTTCGTTTATGTTACCTCCTGGGTTGCTTAGTGCTAAAGTCGGTTCGCTGTATGAAGTCCGATATCGGATTAAATCTCCAAAAGATGTTATCGCTTTTTGAATAGTAAGTTAGTTAAGTTAGAATGCCCTCGCTGTACTTGATCGTGTCAGACATCCCACTGGTTCACTGTATGTATCAGCGTTCTTAAAACAAAATTATTTAAGAATAACGCAGTACACTTACACCACGATAAATATTTCTATTTTATTTTGTTTTTCACTTATACTTTTGCGTCAATAAGTAAAGATTTTGACAGGTATATTTTCCGAGAATTTAATTATTTTGGGGTCATTATAGGTAAATCTGAAGCTGTCGTCAATTTCCAAGAAATAATTAAAATTTTCTCCAGTTGGGGATGGTATGTTATATTTTAAATAAGTAGGTTTGCTTTTATTTAGTTTTTGTTGGTTTCTTATTGTGTGTGAATTACTTAAGTTAAAGCAGTTATATAGCAAAGTTATGGAAAATGTTCAGCAAGGTGACACAACGCCTAGAAGATGTTTATCTCCAGGTGAACGCCGTTTGGTATTACAAGTGGAACGTTATTTTACGTTAGAAAAAAATAACTCGGGCCCGTTAGTGTCTGTTTTGACAGTGCAAAAACGAACGTCTGATGCTTGCGGCATTTCAGATAAGACCTTAAGAAGACTTCGAAAACAGAGTGAAGAGGAATTGGGCAGGCCATAGAAAGGGTTCGACAGCATTCAAAAACCTTTGATCTATCCCAAGGGATTAAACTATCGATTATAAATATTGTTTATGATATGTATAAGTCAAAGGAATATGTTACCCTCAAAGCTATTCTAGAAAAGATAAAGGAAAAACAACTTTGCGATATTGGAATTAACAGTTTGTCCAAAATTTTAAAAGAGATGGGCTTTAAATATAAAAAAACGAACAACAGAAAAGTGCTTTGCGAGCAATCTAATATTTTGTCAAGAAGATGGCAATTTTTGAGAGATTTGCGCACGGAACTTCAACAAAATCGTCTTGGCAGGATGAATTGAAACATTGCTATTCCAGTAACCGTGCAAGTAATGGAAAAAGATATATAAAAATACATGCAGGCAATGAAGAAGGGTTTATTTCAAATGCCAATTTAATATTTTCATTAACGAAAAAAACTGACTATTATCACGGCAATATGGATGCTAACATTTTTGAGAATTGGTTTGAGGAAAAACTTTTAAAAAGTTTAGAAAACCCTTCCTTAATTTTTTTTGCACAATGCGTCTTACCATACGAGACTCGAAGAGAAATTTCCTACAAGAAGCTGGAAAAAAGAGGAAATAAGAGAGTGGTTGTCAAAGAAAAACATAAACAATGAAAATTTATTTTTAAAAAGTGATCTTTTAAGCAAGTGTAAAGAGCAGCCATTTAAAAAAAAAATATATTGTTGACGAATTAGCCCTTAAATATAGACATCAAGTTTTGAGATTACCACCCTACCATTGCCATTACAACGCAATTGAATTGGTATGCGGTATTAGCAAAAATTATTATGACAAACATGCCTGTAAAAATATCGGTGAGCCTAGCGTTATAAAGTTGTGGGAGGAAGCACTTAGCAAAGTGGGCAAAGAAGAATGGCGGAAATGCATTGAACACACGGAAAAAATTTTTTTTGAATCTTATGAGACAGAACAGGTTATAGACGATGTAAGACCGTTAATTAAGGATGGATGATATTTCAGATGCAGGCGAACACTATTTTTAGTATGCATTTATAAGTAAGTGCGTTCTATCGCAAGACTACAATATCGGTTCTTTTTAGAACCAAAACTTTATAAAAAAAAAATCGAAAAACTAATTTGCCTAAATACTATAAAAGCTAAGAAATAATCTTTTTTTACCTAATTATTATTTTTTTTTAACTTTAAATGATTTTTTAAGTACTGTGTACAAATGTCCAAACCATGACTGAATAGTAGTTTTCACAACTAGTGGCTAAAATAGTGCTTTTTTTACAAGCGTTGGTTTAAATAACGTGCGCAGCGAGGTATTTAAAAACGCGAGTAAAAAAAGCACAGTTTATCCAGGAGTTGTGAACACTAATTTTTTTAATACCTTTATCAAAAAACCCAAGAAAAACGAAGAGTACTTCTCGCAAAACAGACCATCTTTACACTATAAATTAAGGTGGCTGGTAAATAACAATGGTTGCCATAGCGATGTGTCTTTTTATCGGTGACGTTCGTTGCTGCGATATTTTAATATTTGACAGTTTAATATTTTTACGAGATTTTTCGTAAATACTTGGTGAAAACTGGCGGAAATGGCTTTATTTTTAGGCAAGAATAATAACATTTTTCCAATATTACCATATTCCGCTATTTCTCTTTAATTTTGGGTAAAAAATGGACAGAAATCTTTTTTTGCACCCGTGATCAACAAATTTTTTTTTTCATCGGTAACCAAAAAAGCCATGCTTTAGTTGTCTGCAGACAGTTACTTAAATCATGTTTTTGATGAAGGTATAAAAAAAAATTTGTCTCCGCTTGTTATTTAAAACCACGCTTGTAAAAAAGCACTATTTTAGCCACTAGATGTAAAAACTACTATTATTTAGAAAATGTAATTCGTCATGTTCCAAAAATATAATTTATTGTTTGAGAACCACCGACTTACCTGCTCAAGAGGTTTTATTGCTTAGCGGACTTCTTACATCGAATGCACTTTAGTTCTGTCGTTTTACCTGCTTGGTACGTACATTGGTGAGTGTTTAGGGGGTGGGTTATAAGTATGCCACCTCTAATGTGCGTATCTATTATTTTTTCTAGGTCCTTTAGCAGAAACGATGTAAGGCTAATTGGAGGCAGTGATTTGGGGCTAGTATCCGTGCGTCCTACGTTAGGTATGTAAATTACTTTGACCTTTTTACCAGCTAGTTGGTATATAGTTCCAAGCTAAGCTGGCCCGAAACAGATTCATCAGATGCTGTTTTAGGACTTCTTGACCGTTTTGAATCAGCGTTGAGAAGATTCCGTCCACACCTGGTGATTTGTATGGTTCAAAGGACAAAACCGATTTTTTTTTAGGTTGCCCCGTCCTCATGATTTGGTCGGTGATCATGAACAATGGGATTGGGTATTTTCAAGAAACAGACTGCCAGGGAAGTAGTGTCCGACTCGGTAAATGAGCCATCAGGACGTTTGATTGTCCCGAGGTCTCGAGTCAGCTCTTTCGCCAGAATTCTGTGGATACGAGTGGTATCCGGAAGTTCTTTTAGTTCTTGGCAGAACTACATCCAGGATTCTCTTTTGGCAGTTCTTATCTGCTTGTTGTACTCTGTAAGCACTGCACGGTATCGTTCCCAGTTTCGTGTTTCTTTGGCTTGATTGAAGAGGCACCTGACCTCCCTACGTTTCTTTCGTAGTGAGTTGTTCCACCAAGACATACCGCGGTTGTCGGTTTTTTCTTTAGTGGACAGTTTTCGTGATGTGATTTTATTATTGCCGTGTCAGTTGGTCTAAGGCTATTTCAATGCTGTCACGATTCCAAACACCAATGATAGCACTGTTCAGATTTTCTCGGAACGACTTTGTGTAGCCTTCCCAGTTTGTGCTTTTCGGGTCCCTATATTGAGTATCTCGTCTCAATCCCTTTTTGATTGTGAATTAAATATGGTTATGATCTAATGAAGAGGGTTCATTTGTGACCCTACAGTCAGTGATCTTATTGCTTATTAGCTTTGTACTTATTGTTAGATCTAGTACCTCGTCCCTATTTGTTGTGGAAAAGGTTGGTTCGGAACCAATGTTATTTACATAAAGCCCCTAGTAAGTAATCAAAAAGGGCCTCACCCCTTTTATTGATGTCTGTGCTGCCCCCCCCCCCCCCCGCTGTATGGTGTGCATTGGCATCACAACCCAAAATGACTTGTAAGGTTCCTAGCCCTGCAATAGGCAATAAGTTCGCTTGCTTCAGATGTCGGAGGGCATTGGTGCTGCTTTGTCACCCGGAGTACGCCGAACAGACTATTAGTTCTGACGAACCCACTTTTCCATTGACAGTTATTCTGATTGCTACCATGTCATCGCTGCAGAAAGCTGAAAGGACAATGTATTTTCTTAAGAGAATAGATGCTCGGGGTGAGTGCCCCGAGCATCTATCCCGACACACTATAGCTAATCTAGTGTTTTGCGAATACCAGCCCCTTGGTTCGTACTATTTATCCATGGTTCTTATAGCAGGATGATGTCGAGTCGTGTCTGCTTAAAGACTACCAAGGGTGTACGTTGCTGCCTTGGTGTGGCGCTTTATCTAAGCATTGCAGGCCTTGATCTGGACGTTGTTGTGCGCCTCCCGTGCTATTTGATTTTACTTTTTTTTTAACAACCATACTCAACACCTTAGGGGGTCAACAGAAGTGGCGAGTCGTAGTAGACTTTAGACATCTTAATGACGTGTCTGTAGGTACATTTTTGTCAATCCCGAACCAGGAACTAATATTTGACCAATTAGGGCACGCTCGCTATTTTTCAATCTTCGATCTCGCGTCGGGATTTCATCAAATAAAAATGGACCCAAATGACGCGCATAAAACAGCTTTTTCAACTCCAACAGGGCATTATCAATGGTTAAGAATGCCCGGTTTAGTTTAATGAATGCTATCTTAACTGGGCTGGAAGGTAACACCTGCTTCACACCGACAAAAATTAAAACTTATTTTTCAAAGATTATCTCAAAATAATCTTAAACTGAGGTGTGACAAATGTAAACTAATAAAAAAATAATTTATTTGGGACATAAAGTAAGCGAAAATTCCGTACAAACTGACGAAAAACAAGTCGAATGTGTTTTAAAATACCACTCTTTAAAAAGCCAAAAAATTAAAATTAGTTGGATATTACCGACGCTTTATTCCAAAATTCGCTGAAATTGCTAAACCATTGACATCCTTGTTACAGAGAATGCGACCTTCCATTGGGGCTCAGAACAACAAGAATTGCTAGATAAATTTAAAGATATTGTTACCAATAAACCACTTTTACAATTTACCGACGTGACGTCTCGCAATACGTAATAGGATCAGTGCTTTGGTAGTGAGAACTTAACAAAGACGTCCCTATTGCTTACGCAAGTCGAACTTTAAATAAATCTGAAATTAATTATTCTTCGGTAGAAAAGGAGTTACTAAGTATTGTTTGGTCTATTAAATATTTTCGCCCTTATCCCTATGGTCAAGAGTTTACAGTAGTTACAGATTGTCGACCACTTACTTGGTTAGTAAATTTCAAAGATCCATCTTCACGACTTGTCCGCTGCCAAATGGGTTGTTGGGAGAATACCAATTTAAAACTCTATATAAACCAGGACGTCTTCATTCGGTAGCACACGCACTTTCTAGAATTCCTGTTTTTCACATTAACTCGGGACCAAAAACTTATTATAATTTTACAAAATTTCATTACCAAAATCAAAGCTCAATTGAGTACCAAATTATAAAATAAAATGTGTTTTTAAAGTTTCCGAACATCCTGTTCTTTTCAAAAGATTTCGATTAGCCAAAAGTACGACCTAAATAAAGTTAACCTTGATAATTTAAACTTATTTATACGACACAATTACCCCAAAAAATGAGAATAAAGTAACACTTGCTTATTACGCATCTAAATCATTTTTACAAACCGTCAAGTGAAGATATTTTTTATTCTTTCTAAAATTTTACCCAAAAAATCGATTTGCTTGCGACCAATGAGTTTTATTTAAGATACCCATTAATCTATAATCAGGGTGTCCACATTCTGGAAAAACCTGGAAAGTCATGGAAAGTCAGGAAAAAAAAGTTGTCATGGAAAGTCATGGAACTTACCCAGAAGTCTGGAAAGTCAGGGAAATTCCCCGATAAGAGTATCGGAATTGCCAATCATATGCGTTATTTTATCAGTTCTTGCAAAAAATGCCAAGAAAACAAAGTAAATAGACATCCGATTAAAGCTTCTATGAAAATTACTAATACCACCCACTTCTTCGAAAAAATGTTTTACACGTATTTTAACATTAAAAGATGGTTTTACACGATTTTCCAATACCAAATCACGAAAGCAAAACGATAGCAGACAAATTTTTGGACTTTACTGCTAATATATTAAAATAAGTTTTTTAAGAGTTTTTTAAAATCAAACATATAACTATATCTTTGTACCGACCTCAAAGCGACGGGGCTCTAGATCTGCCTCACTTAACATTAAAAGACTACCTCAAACATTTTGTCAATGAAAACCAAAACAGCGTGTTCTTTTATAATACGCATATTCACATGACCACTTAATTCACTCCCTACGAGTTAGTAGGGAGTGAATTGAGTGCTCTATTTAAAACAGTTGTAAATCATACACAAACCCAAAATTAAATGAAAAAAAATACTATGACAAAAAGTTAATGATCATAACTTTTAAATTGGCGATCAAGTTTACAAAGGACCCTATAAAATAATAAAAATTAACTCTGACAGTTCCGTGCAAATAAAAATAAAAAATAAAATCGTTTCCTATCACAAATTATTACTGAAACCAACCAAACCACAAGCTCCTTGGCATCTGTTGTTATCTTGATGACAATTCTGAAAATAATCCATGCACAAGCAACGATCCACGAACCACCCTACCAAATCACATCTCTTAATGGCCTTTTTTTCACACATATCTTAATGGCCAGGCCGGAATAATGTACCAATCCATGGGAAACGTCAAACTTTATGACAATTATTTTACCCTCCTTTCCCACAGAAACCTTTCCCATTTTTTTGAGAAACTAAAAATTATTGAAAATTTAAATAAAAAACAAAAATTATTTACCAAAAAATAAACTCGTAAACCCAATTGTGTGTGTGTGTGTGTGCTATTATGTTCATTACAGTTTATATAACGAAATCAAAGTTTTAAATAACAGATTTGAAACCATCACCCTAGTAGGCCATTCCTTTAAAAAATCTCAAAAATTTGCGAAAACGAAGAGGTTTAGTCCATTGAGTCTCTACAGCGTGGTGGTTATTTGGTACGCCAAATGCCGACGATACACAATTTTATAACTCAATCCTTATTTCAATACAATATTATCCACACAATCGTAATTATTCCGGCAGATTTAAGAAATTAATTACTAAAAGTTAAATTTCTTTAAACTAATATGATAAGATCTACAAATACTTTTCTATTTGCGAACTAAACGTTTCGAAGTTTACATCAATCAAATTTTAATATTTTCGATAAAAGTTCCGATAACTAACAAGTTTATCAAATAATTTGTTTAATCTACTTCCTCTTCCGATTTATAACTCAAATACTAAGACCTATTCGTTTATATACCCTTCTGACCCTTTCCTTATCCTAAGTACTACAAAAACTATGTTTGCAGCATTAAAAGACTTGTCTATTTGGAAGAAGATCGACGGAAGCACACGATTATGCAAAAATCCTACAACATATTTAATGAATCAAAATCCAACATGCGATGTCATTCTAAAAAACAGCCAAGTTCAAGAAATTCCAGAAATTTGCAACACGAAGACAATTAGAGCTAACTTAGAAGTTTACCACAAAATTGCCGAAAACCAGTGGCTGTTCATTGTTACCAATCCTGTGTTAGTCACACTGTCATGCGGCCCAAATGAAGTTCACTACGTTAGGAAAATCTGGAGTGTTGAAGCTGAAGTCACGTTACAAATGTTTCACCCTTTCTTCCGTACTAATCTCGACGTCTGACCAGACTAGTAACTTTACGCATTATGTTCCAAACATCAACATTATTACGGATGATTGCTGCGTAGCAGAAAGAAAGCACTTCCAAGCCCTATCTCCGGAGTCATTAAATCTAAATAACATTAATTTAGATGAATTACGTTACGCGAAACACAAACTTCAAAACTTCGAGCAAACATTGCAATATAAGATAAACAAACCATTCTTTTTACACGCTCTTTAATATAATCATATCAACACTAATTATGATAATAATATTTATTACAATATGTTGTTGTTGTTCTAAGTACTGTTGCAACTGGATACCATTTGTCGAAAGATTTATACCCAAGAAAAGAAAAAAGCTAATTCGAAGAATACAAACACATAGTCATAATATCTCAAACAGCAATATTTTTGTACAAACAAACGATCCTCAAGAAATATTAAGAAATTTTTAAGAAGCGATCCCGCTGACCACTGCAAATAATTCTGATTAGTTCAGTCAGCCAATACAAATACCAGTCCGTTCGAATACAGAAGATTCCCAACAGTACAAAAATCCATATTTGTCCAGATCCAGAAAATTAATTTCCAAAAATGAATCAATCCTATCCCACTAATTGATTAATTCTAAAGCAGGGAGGATCGCAGCTATTTAACAATGAATAATTCTAAGAAGACAAGAAGCTCGCTAGAAGATTCTGATTTCTTAAGTTTTCCCATGTAAATATTTTATAGCTTTTATTTTAAATTTTAATTTTTAAAACACTTCCAGTAAGATTTACTAAGATCTAAAATAGTACCCCCCACAGGTCTAAATATTTACACCTGTGTGGGGTACTAAGTTTTAAAACCAATTTTCAAAAAACACTTACCCACACAGAAAAGACACAAAGTTATTGATTATTTTGTATTGTTATTGCAAAATACCACTGAAAAACTGCTTTTTTTCAAAATACACCATATTTTAAAAGAAAATGCCCTAAAACTAATTTTCAGGTTTCAAAATGGCAAATGGTGAATACGCCAAAAATTTGGCACATAATAGCTATATTATTTGTGTTTGAGGTTATAAAGTTGGTGATTTTTTAAACCACCTCAGGGAGGTGGTTTAAATTTATAGCCCCCAGAAAGGATTGTTTTCGGGCATTTGGTAATAAGTTCGTTTATAATTTCTCTAAGTAGCTATTTTTACAAGGATTAATTTACCTTATTTAATATCCTAAACTCTTCATTACCCAATAAAATACCTCCTATTTTGTCCAGAAAAGCGCCATATTTTGAACCCGTTTTCAGCACAAAAAATATATTTATGAGGGCACTACGAGGCAAAACAATCATAAGTGAAGGTCACTGATTATGCACGAAAATTATACCAAACAAAAAAAACCCAAAACAACTATATTAACTCATTTAAAAAAGGGAAAGTAAAACATTGAGGTTATCGAAAAGCTCAGTCAAAAAAACTTTCCTTACTCAAAGCCTCTCATTTTAAAGATGTAGCTTTCATCAGTAGAGGTTGGTGCAAGCCAAGGTGCAAGCAGAGGTAAAAGATCCGAACTCGCTGTTTGTGATTGAACGCAGCGGTAATATTTTAAACTGACATTTTGACAGTGACAAAAATGTAAAAAAAACTTTAATTTAAGTTTTTTAATACATTTTATAAATAAAAACACCTTTTAAATAAATAACAAATTAATCTACTCCTTATTTTATTATCACCCATTTACATCGTTGTGTGACATCAAGTATTAATTGGAAAAATTAATTATCAAGTTTTAATTAGAGTGACATATAACCTCAATTTTAATTTGTTCTACAGAGTGTTTACTATTTAAACCCCGCGTGGGTTTAATTTTTTTTAATTTTCTTTTCTTCTAAATTGAAACTTTCTTCTTAAATCCAACAAAAGATTGTGTTAAGATGATTATTCAATAAACAAATGTATTAAAATTCTTCTTACAAATCAAACTATGTCCAAAACTCAAGGAGGGTTGGTTTAAAATGCTTAAAATCAAAAATTTCTCCTAAACTTAGGACCGTTCTAAAATAGACTAAACCTTTTTAGTAAAAGTAAACTCCCACCATTCATTTCTGGCATCTAAATAAACCAGATGTATCTTATATAATAAAATTACAATTTTCTAAAAATAATTTTTCGAAAATTCTTGACAACTAAACATATAACATCACGTTCGTTCTTTTATGTATATTGATAAATATTCTCCTAAAAGTGACAAAAAATACATTAGTTTTACAGTCAATATGGCGGAAAGGTCGATAAAAGGGCACTGAAACGGTAGGAGTTGATCAGCCTTTAATAGAAACGGTATTGGCTGGTTTCGTCTGTTTTTACGTACTTTACTCAAGCTTTCTATAGGCATGTTCTTAAAAGGTTAGAAGAAAGGTTGTGTCGTTTGTTGCAAAATGTTTATATTGTCTACAATTACGACTAAATCTACTGTTACTACTTATAAGGGATTAGCAGAGTAACCACTATTAAAAAGAAATTTTAAGGTCTATGAGATTTTGACCTATAAAGGGTTGGAAAAGACTGGGTAAAGTAAAATATTTCCTTGCAGATTTATCGAAGAAAGAAGCTTTGTAGCTGATGGGGACCAAGGACTGACATTTTTTGACGAATGTATGGAAAAACTAAGCAGTGACGAGTCCGACTTCAAGCTCATCGAATTGGACGCTGTGCACAAAAGTGACAGGACGATTTTTGTTTTGCCACCAGAACCGCCTGTTCATGGTATTTTTACTCGTATTTTTTATTATTAAAGCTTATACAGGGTGTTTCGAAATTCAGTATCAAGATTTTAAGGACGTATTTGTCAGGTCAAAATAATACTTTTTTTATAAACATTTGTCCGTAAACGCTTAGAATTTACAGGGATATATTTTTTAATCTTTTTCGTTGGAAAACTTTAAAAATAGGAGGAAACCTATTATGAAACTTGAATGCTCTGTAGATCGGTAACGGCGCGTTTGCGGACACAGGTTTAAATGAAACAAGTTTGAACTGAAAAATACGACCTTAAAATCTTAATAAGTAATTCTTCCTGTATTATAGTTGTTGGTATGAAAACATCTGGAGAATCCGAAAATTACTGCTTGTCAACTATTTTTTAAATCCTAAACTGGTACAAATGCTTAAAATTTGTTGGGTTTTTCATTTTTTTTTGCTAGCAAAAAAATTATATTTATTTTGTGGAACTATACCTTGAAATGTTAGAACCACGTTAAGCGCAAAAATTTGTGATGTTTATTTATTTCTACTATTTAGTTTATTTTGTGGTTTATTTCACTTCAAATTCCACGTAACCTGTTCGCTCAGTGTTGCCAATTTTAGAGCATTAGGGCGTGAGTTCAGATTTGGTAAAATTCAAAATAAATAAGGCGCCATCTTGCCAGAGAAGCAAGCCAAGAAAGTCTCAAGTCTATTCTAAGTGTCTTTAAATAATGAACTAATTGGCTCTGTTTTATTTTGGCCTTCTATAAAATAAAGCAAGGCAGTTAAATGATAAATTATAATTTATTTTAAAAGTATAATCTCTGATATAATTCACAAGACCTCTAAAAATTTACACAGGGTTTTAAAATGAGTAGCAAAGGTTATAAAATACCTATTATTTAAATGGGAAAAAATGACATATATTCACACAAGGAACTAACATGGAATAAAGTTTGACTTAAGCCAAAAGTAAAAAATTATAAATATTCACTCAAGGAAACTAACAGGGAATTAAGTTTGACTTATACCGAAAGTAAGGGAAAGCTCGGCAAGTAAGACTTAAAACTTTCTTACTGTATTCTCGCCTCAGGGAATTTCTAATAAGGAATTAAAATCTAAGCTTATTCGCATAGCGCCATAAATATCTTAATCGCAATTTGCATACAAAAAATAGCTAAAACTAAGTCGCAAAGCAAGCAAAATATAATATAACGCCACCAGGCAAATACTTAACTTTTAAAATAAAGCCACACGGCACAACCTACCACTAAACATTACTAATACGAATACGTACTATAAATGCAGTATACAGCAAAAGGCTACAGTATAAATATGATCCTTAGATCTTATGTTCGGCAAAAGCCTACTTCTATCAGGTTATTTGTGTTTTAAAAGCCTCAAGAAAACCACCTCCCCCCTTAAAATAACCTCGATGTATATAACCCCCCATTACCCATAAAAATACATAAAAGTGTGGCAAAAAAACCCAAAAAAAAGTGAAAACTGGATAAAGCGAAGAGTGAAAGCCTAAAAAGTACTTAGCTTTGATTCTACAGCGACCAGCACGTCTGCTTCACAGGCAAGGTTTTGTACAGCTTCCAAACGTCAGGAACCAGCAGCACACGGCAAGCAAAGGTCTCCCCACATAAAGGTATGAAGTCTGATAAAAGATCTCAAAGAATTGGCCTCACTGGAACAAAGCTAGGTAGGTATGGGGCAGGACGTCATGAAAATAATGGTATCTTTCCACTTCACCGATAAAGTCTTCCCAAGAAAAATCCGTCTACGCAGTTAAAAGCCTGAATGGGATAAAAACCGATTGTAAAAAAATGCAAGTAAATACACAGAAGTGACTTGAAAATGATAGATAAAAAATGCAAAGAACGTGTTTAACAAAATGGTGAAAACATACCTGGTGTTCGGCTTTTTTCAAGCAGTTCTCCACGCCATCGTTAACCACTATAATTAAATAGCACCAAACTCAACAAACTAAAGATCACAAAGCTAACTTTGTTTTACTATTTCCGCATAATGCGCAGTATCAAAGAACTTTTTTAGATTGTTAACATGGCGGTGGAGGTTCGTAGGAATGTACGTTTACAGATGGAAAGGACGTCTTGCCATGCAGCAATGACTTTTATGAAAAGAAGATGTTTGACGTCACTTCCGCATGGGGAAGGGGTCGAAGGCACGATTTCACATCGCCGGCATTCGCCGATGATTGACACTCGGGGTTTTTGAAAATGGTAATTTTTATGCGAAATATGACAATAACAAGAAAGTGAGGTTAAAACGATGAATCAAAACCAAGGCAAAACGAGATGAAATTAGGCGGTTCTGCATTACATCGATATATGCACAGATATTCGTCGTAAAAGAGAGAGAAACGAGATGGCAGTCAGGCAGTTTCGGTTAGACCTAATTCGAGCGAGATATTAGGCAGTTATTGTAATTTCGTTCCCAAGGTCTTACGTTAAACTTGTAACGATCAAAATGAACGTTACAACCTGCAATGCAAAATTATCGTACATTTCAGAAATTATTAAATTACTTCTTTTTTTTTAAATTTAACGGACAAAATAAATGTACCACCAGTGAATGTAAAGTTTTAGATAAATGTAGAGTAACTTCTTCTTTAAATTTTGAATTAATAGCCAAAGGAACCTTTATTGTCAGCTTTTTATTGAAAACGGAATATTACAGAATTATTTATCGTTTTTTAGGCAGACCGTATTTTTTAAGACTTGTTCAAAATAATAAAACTCTTTAAGGTGGCGTGGCCAAACAAATCACAGGTAAGAACAATTAGTTGATTATATAGTTTATAGAAGAAAGTAGATTCTGAGAGTATTCCTTCATTTAAAATTTTTCTAGAAGTAGCTAGCTTTTGTATCAAAAAGAGAGTAATACAGATGTTAAACGTAAAATGTCAGATAAAATCAAGGTAAGTTCAGGACAAAATTAAATTATCCAATAAAATTAAACCCAACCCTGCTTCTCGACCATCATCTGCACATAAACGTCCGTTTGCACGTCACCTTATCCATTTTTCTGATTTTAAACAGGCCTGACGAAATATAGTATGCTAAAGAACAAATTCCATAACGGGCAGTCTGCCTAAGGTTTTTATTTGAACCATATGAAAAAGAAACTTATTCTGTAAAAAACACAGAATTTTACCAAATGGCATAACTTTTGGATTTTTGGAACGAACGATTCAAAAATTTTATAAAATACAGAGTGTTTCATTCAAAAATTCAAACTTGCTCTTAGAAATTGCCATTTTGCACTTGGCCTTAAAGAACTTTTAACTTTTGCATATGTAAAACAATATCTGTTAAAAAAAAGCCAAGTGTTATTACACCCTGTATTTTATAAAATTTTTGAAACGGACGTTCCTTTCTGATCCCAAACATAACAAATTTTTTACTCCTGTATATATATTAGATAGAGAGAGAATAATGTAGGCTTTAATCTCTCTCTAACACATTATGCTTATGGTAAGAATTTTTGCATTTTTCTTGCAAACTAATATAGATAGAGATAAAGTGTTTGGTAATTTTTGAAATTAGAAAGAAAAGGGCGATTGAAACATTTAACAACATACAGGGTGTTTCATTTAAAATAACAAACTTGGTGTCAAAATTTGACATTTGCAATGACATTTAGCTATTTTAGACAGGTAACTCTTAAAGTATGTAAACAGTTATACAAGTTTTGAATTTAACCTTTTTTTCTAACTTTAATAATAACGGCGCTAACTGGGGGGTCAAAATATAGCGTGACACCCTGTATCTAAGAAGGATGATAATGGATTCTTGCTGGTAAAAAGCCTGACTGGTTGATGGACTTGCTAAATAAGTGCACAAAGAACATACCAACGGGATGATAATGGATTTTTGCTGGTAAAAAGCCTGACTGGTTGATGGACTTGCTAAATAAGTGCACAAAGAACATACCAACGGAACAGAGGAATAAGGGATATCAAAATAGATCGCCGGTTTTTGCTGTGGCGCGAAAGACTGCCATGCACTGCTGATTTAGTCGACGACGTTGCCGCTGCTACAAAAATATTTTAATTTGCTGTGAAAATAATTCGGCTGTGACTCCGATAGCCTACCACGTGCGACCTCGCTTAATTCATTTTGATATAAATGATCATTTCTTATTGTAAACTGCTAAACAAAACCAAATTTGAGAATATTTAATTTAAAAATATGTGAAAAAATTAAATTACCTTGTTTTTAAGTTTAGAAAGAAGTTAAAATAACAAATTAAATTTAAAAGAGGTTATATGAAAATCAATTTTTCAAAAGCGAAAATTATTAGGATAAGATTTTTTGCCTGATTATAATGGCTAAGGGGTTTTATTTTATAAATTCAATTAATGCCAATCTGGCACACCCGTGGGCAACTGCAGATATTCAAGATGGAGATGATTTTTAAGTTCGACCCGTATGTTTTTTTTTTATTTTTTGTTCTAGTATAACTTCTAAACGGCTTAAGCCATTTTAATAATTCTTTTTTTATTCGATTCAGGAGACCTTCAGTTTGGTTCTCTCCGCTTTTACAACAATATTTGAAAAATCATTATGATGCCTAAAAGGTATATAATGTAATGAAGCGAATTATTTAAGCGCGGTAAAATGAAACCTTATTTTTGGGTAATATAGGTTTTTCAATAACAAAGAATCCAATAGTGCTGACGGTTGTTAGGGGTTACAACCCCTAGTGATTAGAAAAAAAAGGCGAAACTAAGCATTATAAAAGAACCGTACGCGCATTTTGATCTAAGTTGTTGAATCCCCACTTTCAAGCCGCGAATCTGTATAAAACCGCGTATCGCAGTAGGATGGCTCTTTTTCACCGACCTCCGCTGAGCTGCGATTCTCCTGCCGACCGTTCACTGTAAGTACTCGTAGTTTTAGTCGTAGCGTAGCTCTCTGTCTCCCTCTCCCCTTCCTTAACTCTTCCTACTTAGAGTTTAATCCTGTATTTGGTGCCATCATTTCTGGATGAATCTGCAGCGGTTTATTATCCTAGTCAAGTACTAGGATATTAAACAAGGAAAAACATCCCTTATCCCGGTTATTCCTGCCTATCACGATATTCTTGCTTAGAGTTCAATCTTGCATTTGGTGCTATCATCTCTGGGTTGAACTGCAGCGGTTTATTATCCTAGTCAAGTACTAGGATATTAAACTAGGAAAATCCTCAACTATCCCGATTATTCCTGCTTATCCCGGTAATTCCTGCTTAGGGTTTAATCCTGTATTTGATGCCATCATATCTAGATTAACCGCAACATTTACTAGGAATACCCCCTTCCCTTAACCCATTCCCCTTCCTCCTTCTTTAAGAACGCTAAGGCCTTTGTATAGTTAAAACAGTTATTCTTGCTTTGCTTGCTTTTCTGCTTTTTGATTGTTTTGCACTTACTGTTCGCTAAATTTTCCGACTTCCGCACGCATACGCATTTCGCTTTATTACCTCTTTGATTGACAGGGTACTAGACTTTTGACTTGTGACCGTTTTATTAAGCCAATAAAACAAATTTATGTTTTCTTTTTTTTGTTTAACCAAGTGTTTTATTTATTTAGTTTAAGTCTATTTTCCTAACTCGAAGAACCTTAAGGGCAAGTGGTCTCCCACCACTATAAAATAAGTGAGGAGCGCTCGAGCCAAATAAAACGCCACTTTTGTGAAAATACTAATCTACACTTAAATTATCAACAAGTGAACAAAACACGTTCACAAATTTGGCGCCCGAGCAGGGACCTGTCATTTTGACAGATGGGAAATCTGATACCGAAAAACCCGTTAAAACTTTGAAAATAACGCCCGAAAGTGAGAGACGTGCAGTCAAAGACACCGGTTACCGCCATTTTCAATTACCTGTCATAGTGAAAGTTTCCGATGTCCGGCCGATGTTAACAAGCGATACCTCGTTTTCAGCAAACCGGTCTCAAAGAATTTAAAGAAAATAATTGCAATCCGTTTCCGTAATCTTGAATTAAAAAAAACAAGTTTTGGTTGAATTTTTGCATTTTTTTATTCAGTTTTAAAAACAGCGAACTAATTTAACCAAACATAAAGAGTCCTGTCAAAAATCTGTCAAATTTAAGTGACCGAAAACCAACTTGTGATACCTTGTTTTTAATAAAACTAACTTCAGGATTACAAATAAAATATTTTTAGTCAGATCCGATGACCTTGAGGCCAGAAGTGATATTTTCGCGAAATTTTTATTTTTGCAGACATTCTGGAGGCCCGATAACCCGGAAAAATACATTTTTTCTGACACCTGTCGAAAATCTGTCAAATTAAAAAGAATCCGAAAGCCGACTTATGATACCTTTTCTTCAATAAAACAAGAATCAGGATTATTAATAAAATATTTTTAATTGAATCTGGTGACCTTGAAAAAAAAGTGATCCGAAAATACTAACTCTGGCGGATTGGTTGAAGACCTGATATCCCGGAAAAAGAAAATTTTCTGATACCTGTCAAAAAACTGTCAATTTTAATATTTTCCAAAAACCTACTTATAATATTTTTGTTGCAATAAATTCGATCTTAGGATTATTAATAAAATATTTGTAGTCCAATTGAGTAACTTGGAATCGAAAAGTCGCCGATTCTAAAAAAGAGAATTTTTTTCTCGAAAGCCTATAGCTTTGATAGTTCGGAAAAATACCTTTTTCTAACCTTGTTGAATTGAAAAGTGTCCGAACGTCATCTGGTGATTCTGTATTTTTTTAAACCGATTCTTTCGTTAAAGCGCGGTTGTGAAAAATTTACGAAATAAAAAAAAGATCGAAGGGATTATTTGTAAATTGGTTTTACTGAACACTAACATGGACCAAAATTCAGGCATAACTGAAATAACTACTACCGAATCTGAAACCATTACCGACAACAGTAACCGATCACCAACCCCTACATCCGCCGCGACGATACTGTGTCCATCCGGAGCCATCATGTCCGATCATCGAGTAGGATGGGTATACCAGATGAGATCTGCTGAACTAGAAGCCGAATTAACGAATTTTGGACTAAGTACCACCGGAAATCGAGACGAGAAGCGAAGATGCCTAATCGATTATATCCGAGAAGGGAGGACGTCACCACAACCACAGTACATAGCGCCGCAACCACCCGAGTACCGACACCACCACTACCAATTCCCACGATTGTATCTGTACCCATCAGCAACCATAACACCGCTCAGACTACTACCCCCGCAAGTTCGACAATAAGTACGACTACAATAAGTCACAGAGGAACGAATGTTAATGTGCCGACTTCCGCCTTTACAGGAACAGCAACAATAAATGCCGTTCTCGGAACGTTGTCGTCTACCACCTTATCGGTTCCTCTGGGATATTTCCCAACCGTAAGTCAAACCACCCTTACCTCTGTAAGTTATTCGAGCCCACCGCTTCCGTAGGCACCCATGGACCCGTGTCAACCATACCGCCGCAAGCCCCAACGGGATATGTAGCTGCCCCACCTTTTACGAATAGACCGTTATCTACCCACCTAGAAACTTTGACCATTGCAGGGCACAGCCGCGCATCTCCCCCAGGAATATTCACGGGATCTAGTACTTCATCTTTCCCGAACCCGACATGGTATCTCCCGGCTTCAAGGCCCGTAACGTATATTCCCACCAGCACCACCGTTCCCTCACGTAGTCCGGTATTTTTGAGCCACCCGAGTCCCACTCATCCGATCTCTCCCCTTTATCAGCCAATAGCCCATCAATAGAATCTTCGCTTTAATGGAAAAGGAGACCCGGTACCACCGTTCCCTCACGTAGTCCGGTATTCTTGAGCCACCCGATTCCCACTCATCCGATCTCTCCCCTTTATCAGCCAATAGCCCATCAATGGAATCTTCGCTTTAATGGAAAAGGAGACCCGGTAGCATTTATGGAAAGACTGGAAGAAATCTGCGTATCACTTGTTGCCTCAGTTATCCGAATTATTCATACATTCCGCGGCCGATTGGTGTAGAAATAACCACTTGGCGTGGAACAACTGGGCCGATTTCCGGGAAGATTTTCAGAACTAGTATTTTCCCGTAAATTATTTACAGGACTTGGAAGCCGAGATAGCTCGCCATATTTATAAGAGACAGGAGTCTGTTACAGACGCTTTTGCGAATGCATGGAAAATTTGACGAATCTCAAAAGCTTACATGGCTCTATCGAAATCTGCTACCTGATTATAGACAACAAATCCGAAGAAGCGATTTCCACGACATTACTTCCTTTACCCGAGTAGTTCGTGAATGTGAACTTTTGCAGACCGAATTACAGACCGTTTCTAGACCTAGCAGCGAGTCTAGTGTGCATAGAATACGCACACTAGACTCGCTGCTAGCACACCGAACCATCCCGCTCCGTATAGGCCTCCCAGTGTCGAACCGCCCGAACACACGTATCCAAGAAACTCCGCAGATAGAAGGAACAATCCAAACTACCCTAACAATAACAACTCTAATAGAGACCCACCTCTTAATCCGCACACAGGACCCCAGTGTTGGCGATGTAGTGAACAGTGTATTCACGAGAGTGTTGCCGACGCCCTGGCGGCGTACAAAACCGCAACGATGCAATTGCATATGATCAAGAAGATAACCGACCCTTTCTGAATATAAACATTAATGGGAAGAGCTTTCAAGCCCTTATAGACACAGGAGCTTGTAAATCATATTTATTCAATAAAGTCCAAAAACATGTTAATCAGCTTAAAGTTCCGTTCGAAGAACCCCATCTGGGTCCTATGCGCTTGGCCAATGGAGAACTTGCCCGATCTCAGTATGCTTACCGAATTTCTGTAAAAATTTGCGAGTACAAGTTTACCGAATTAGTGAATCACTTACCCGATTTAACCGTAGAATAAATCGGGTAAAAACTCGAGTTAAAAAATAACTCCGTCCACATCAATGACCAGTCAGTGTCCGAAACTTCCGTCGAACGTATTGCTTTTCTAGGATTAGGAACACTAGAAACAGTTGGCTTGCACGATCTTACGGCGAAACAAAAGCAGGAATTACAAGAGGTTTTGATTTAAAAAATTAAGGGGCACCACCCCTTTGTTAGAACATTCGATAAAACAAAAGAAAGGTTCGTGGCATATCGGACACACATTTTGCTTTTCAATTCATTACGACCAGGCCTCCAAGATCTAATGGATAGTCCAGAAACCTACAGGCCTGTTTCATCCTTGTTAGGAATCATCAGGGTAACATAGGACTGTATCTGGCGTATGAAGCATAAAATAAACAACCACATCCAGCGAATTTAAACAACTTTCGTCGTCAAACAACGCGGGATGTTGGATGGCTATATGCAGCCTATCGGAATAAAGCGAAAAGCAAAACGTTAAAGGATCAATAAGAATGAAATTTGCAAGCAGGTCAAAAAAAGAAACCTGCGAAACGGTACCGGTTACTGAAAGAAGACCGTTCAAAATACAACGTTCGCAGCAACTCCACCCCCAATTGGAGTTTATACTACGTCGCCTTGCTGCGGGAGAGTTGGAATAAGTTCCAAGGATTGTTGTGGCTCTCTGCCTCAGAGGCCTCCCACCGATTTTAGCCAGATGATTAGATTCCGTCCCGCTACTCCCGAAAACCCGCCGAGAAATACCGCCTTCCAAGAAAACCGTCCGAGGCATTCCACGTCCCGAGAGAACCGCCCCGGGAATGCTTGCCGATACTGCGGTTGTCCGTATGCCGTTAAACATCGCCGACAATAGATGGTGATAATTTTGGAGGATGGTGGTATATAGTTTTGGAAGGATTGTAAATAGTATGGAATAGAAATCCGGGTATATATCTTTGGAAATTCGTCTCGACGGGAGACCTACAGAAGTAAACGGAAAAGAAGAATATTGTTTTTTTTTACTAAGGGGAAAGAGTTAGCTAGTTAGCTTAAATGTTTTTTTTTTTATTTTTTTTTTAGGGATTTTAAAAGTTATTATTTAGTTCCGCGTATTAGGTAGCTATTGTAAATTTTAAGTTATTATAGTAAACGTTAGATTAGGTTTGTCGTAAAAAAAATAATTCTAATTTTTTTTTGGTAGAAAAGAGGGAATGTAATGAAGCGAATTATTTAAGCGCAGTAAAATGAAACTTTCCCTAAAAATCACTTAAAACGTTCATTCTTTTTGGGTAATATAGGTTTTCAATACCAAAGAATCCAATAGTGCTGACGGTGGTTAGGGGTTGTCCCTAGTGATTAGAAACTAAAGATAAACGCACCCATTAATAAGCAATACTAAGCCTCATAAAAGAACCGTACGCGCATTTCGATCTAAGTTGTTGAATCCCCACTTTCAAGCCGCGAATCTATAAAGCCGCGTGTCGCAGTAGGATGGCTCTGTTTTACCGACCTCCGCTGAGCTGCGATTCTCCTGCCCACCGTTCACTGTAAGTACTCCTAGTATTAGTTGTAGCGTTGCTCTCTGTCTCCCTCTACCCTTCCTTACCTCTTCCTACTTAGAGTTTAATCCTGTATTTGGTGCCATCATCTCTGGATTAAACTGCAGCGGTTTATTACCCTAGTCAAGTACTAGGATATTAAACAAGGAAAAACCATCCCTTATTCGGGTTATTCCTGCCTATCCCGATATTCTTGCTTAGAGTTCAATCCTGCATTTGGTGCTATCATCTCTGGGTTGAACTGCAGCGGTTTATTATCCTAGTCAAGTACTAGGATATTAAACTAGGAAACCCTCAACTATCCCGATTATTCCTGCTTATCCCGGTAATTCCTGCTTAGGGTTTAATCCTGTATTTGGTGCCATCATCTCTGGATTAAACCGCAGCATTTGGCATAACTTTTTTAGTACAAGGATGTTAAACTAGGAATACCCCCTTCCCTTAACCCATTCCCCCCCTCCTTCTTTAAGAACGCTAAAGCCTTTGTATAGTTAAAACAGTTATTCTTGCTGTGCTTGCTTTTCTGCTGTTTAATTGTTTTGCATTAACTGTTCGCTAAATTTTCCGACTTCCGCACGCATGCGCATTTCTCTTTATTACAAATGTTTTATTTATTTAATTTAAGTCTTTTTTTTCCTAACTCGAAGAATCTTATGGGCAAGTGGTCTCCCACCACTATAAAATAAGAGAGTGGCGCTCGAGCAAAATAAAACGCCACTTTTGTGAAAATATCAACAAGTGAACCAAACACGCTCACAATAAGAAATCGTCACTTTCAACACCGAACATTAACAAGAGAAGAAGGGTCACTCTAAGGTCCTCCCCTTCATATGCATATCTCACTCGAACATCGGATGCTACTCTTTCTCGGTTCCTAGAAGTCGCCGCTGGGCGAAACTCATAAACCGGCTGTCCGTCTCGTCGCACAGTGGGCGATTTTCAGAAAAACACGGACATAAATGGAAAAATTAAAAAATTCTAAATGTATCTAAATTTGCTTCTTTATTGTTGTAAAGATACTAGACTATTTAAAAGACGGGTTATCAAAAGTCAGTATTTTGTATTTATTATAAAATATTGGTTTGTGAAGTTTCTTATTTCCATAAAGTCAGTTTGTTTATTATTTGTTTAATTGTCTGATAAATACTTTTGGGTGTACTTTAACTTTTGACAGGTAAGTTTGCTTTAAATTTAACTTTGAGTAAATGATAGTTTTATTCAAAAGTTTATACTTGGGTTTTCTAAGTATATTTTCGACGAGTATTTTTTTTGGTTAGCTTTTTCTTGATGAATAAGCCTTGATTATATCTGCAAGTATTATACCTAAACGTAAACCACAAGATGGCGTGACAAGTGATGAAACTTTATTTTATAGGAGCACTAATTGACGCAAAAATTATTATTTGTGAATTATTTTTCTATATTTTTAAGACAATAAATATTGATTAAACGTAAATAAATCCAATATAATTTTAATACCTAACCAAAAATAAGTCCCGTTAAATTGACATATTAAATATTTTTAAGAAAAAAAACCTTATTTCTAAAAAGATATATGAAAAGTCCCTTAGTAACCTTATTTTTTTTGATGTTTTAAATTAAGTTATTCTCAATATTAAATTATAAGAGTTAAGTAATAATAAAATAGTTATCCATTTGATCATTTTCTTGGCTTAATAGTGCCTCCAAGGTTATATTTATAAAGTATTAATGTTTTGATTGTTTTAGATCTTATAGGTTCTTTTTGTTCTTGCCTCCCCCCACCCTCTCCTTTTTCACAGAGCTATTTACGCCAGATGGCGATAAAGGCAGGCTATAAGCGGTTGGCAATCTATAAGCGCTTTACATCTATATCCATGATCGGTTAACCCTGTCGACCAAAGTAAAAGTTTCGCTTTAACGCAATAGTCTTCTGTTCAATCGTCCCGCACTCATTCACCTCAACAAACCTCACCAATCGTTTTAACATTTCGTGCTCCTAGGGCTCCACGGTAACAAATCTCACCAATCGTTTTAACATTCCGTGCTCCTAAGGCTCCACGGGTGCCGATTTTTGAATTTCGAGAGAATGGTCACCTGGGAACGTTCACATCTTTCGTTTCGGCCAATAAGAAAGCCAAAGCTAACTCGATTATCGTTGTTCAAGAGCGCCCGATCTCCTGAACAAAGGCAGTTGTATGAAAGTTGAGGAAGGTTCCTTCGATACACGGCAATCGGGTGAAGTTCGGCCGTTGTCGGATAGATTTCGGATAACTCGTGATAGCTTTAAAGACCGTTATTGGTCGATATCAAAGAGGTGACCGTTCCCGTGCGACTTTTCCTACAAAATTCAAGAATCGCCACCATGGTCGCACTCTGTTTAGGTGCGCTTAGTTATTCCGAGTCAACTCATATACCAAAGTCCAAAGTATGATAAATCATGCCAGTCACCAAAAAGAGGTACAAATAAAGTCTGTATTGTGTTCTATTTATACCATTGTGTATAGCCTCACCACTTATGTACTCGACGCTGAACTTCTAGTTATCCCATTTATTTAGTTACCAAAAAGAATATTTTGGTGGTTGGGTCCTACGTTAGCAGTTATTTGTCATGTTTTGAAGTTGACAAAAGGGCCGACAATCATGTCAAATTAAAATCTTTCATCTGCCCAATATCTCAAAAATGCATGGTATTGGTATTTTTATAAGCTATGTATGGTTTATTTTTTAGTAAAAATTTGCCCCGAAAACCGCAACTTTAAAAAATCATAACTCGAAAACCTTAAGACCTACAAGATTTAGGGTAATTTAAACATTGTTGGGAATTTCAATATCTACAACATATAAAAATGTCAAGCACTTTCACTGATGCGAAATTTCCCATGTATCGTGTAGGACGCACACATTTAGAATGATTTTTTTTTTTAATAAACTTAATGTTCTTTTGTAGTTTATAATAATTTTTTATTAAAGAAATATGGTTTTTAAATTTATTAAAACAATATGAAAATCAAATCGTGTCTTCAAAATATTCAGATCCCGTTAATAAGATACTACATTTCGTACTTGTCTATGTCATGTTTTGAACGAGACAAACTGTTGCGTACGTTGATAGGTCCATAACGATACGTACATCCCTCCGTACGCAAGGAGTGAAGTCGGCTGTTCTCCCATCGTATTCACCATACAAGCAGGCCTCATTCGAAACATGCCATAAACAAGTTAAAAATGTAGTGTCTTTTGACTTTGTTTTGAATGCGTTAGGTATACCGAAACCGAGTATTTACTTTAAGTGTCTATTAATTTAAAATAGCGGTATCTACTTTTTTTTTTGGGAAAATTAAAGTTTTCTTTTAAAATTAACAATTCCGTTGAAAAATTTCAACACTGTTAAGCAAAAATTAAAAAAAAGTTTTGTCACAAGCTTTAAAACCGCAAAAATTCAGGTGTCGAACTTTAAAATTAATTTTCTCGCCATTCTGTCAAAAATTGGTTACCGCCTTTGGGCTTAGCACGGCAGTATTGCGATCGTCAAAAAAAAGTTTGTTTATTTTCAATAAAAATAAGTTATTGACCTATACCTATATACAAAATTTTGTCATGGTGTCTGTCTGTCTGAGAAACGATTACTCAAAAACCGCTTAACCGATTTTTATCAAATTTGGCACAACAATTCTTTGTCACCAGGCGCAGAGCTGATCAGTTTTTCATTGAGGGGGGGATTACACTTTTAAAAAAATTTTTACTGGAACCGTAGCAGCTAGCGACTCGCGGTTTTCACATTAAGATAGATAACTGCATTAACGATTTTTCGGAAAAAAAAATTTTTTTTCAAGATTTTATGGATGGCTATATGTGTCTGCTGGCGCCATTTTTTTGAAACCGGCTGTACCTAAATCGAAGATTTTGATTTTTGTGGTAATTACGACTTAGACCTGAATATGGCCACAAGCGCAAAAAACATTATTCAGTCTTGGATTCGACCAAAAATTGTTATGTACTATTTTGCCTATTTTGATTAAAAAAACTAAAATCTGACCTGTATACCAAAAAGTCTACTAAATCAAATAAATGGCGCCAGCAGGCACGTATAGCCATCCATAAAATTATTTTTTTTTTAAGTTGCAAAAAATGCAATTATCTATCATAATATCTCAAAAACGAAAAAAGATTGTTATTTTTGAATAACATTTTTGTTTTTAAAAACTTACATTTATGTAAAGAGAAGGTCAAACTGCTTTATATCTATTAAAGACATCACGTAATACATATTCAACATTTAAAAAAGTATAAAACAAACTTAATTTTTGAGTCTTAACGAACAGCTGAGGAACATAAATTTACATTTGTTGTTCAAATGAGTCATATGGTAGGTTAATGTGGAGATTAAGGTCACATATTTTTTACAATATAATTAATAACTGTAATAAAAGAGGAAATATGTCAAACTTTTGTGTGGTTGTTTTGTTATTAATCAGTAAGGGGAAAGGGTGTTGAAAAATAGAATGGAAAGAGAATTTTTGTTTATTTTGGTAGGTGCAATGTTTGAGTTGACGTTTGGAGTGGTTCAAAAGCACTAAGTATTTTAGTTCCAATATGGGATAAAATGGTACTGAGACGTGAAAACCAGAAAACAAAAGGGGGTACAAAGGAAAGGTTGTATTTCACGTGATTCGGGATCAAAGGGTACTGAAACGGGAAGGTTATTGGTAAGGGTTAAATGATATAAGTCTTAAAAAATTGGAATGGTTTTGTTGATATGGGTGGGAATTCGTTATGGAAGATGTAGGTTATATTTTTAATGAAAAAAGGGGACGAAGGGGGGGATAGGAGTTTGAAAATTAGGAGCTTTTTTTTTATTGCGCGATGCTTAATAGTGGCGGTCGCAGATTTTTTTGAATTGGGGGCGGTTTAGTAGGCGTTGGTGGGTTGAGTGGTTAGTGTTTACGAAAAAAAGGTATCCGAAAATGAAAAAAGACAAAACCAAGGCTTATTGCACAGAAATGTGAAAAAATCAAATGGCTAAAATATTAGGACTGATTTACAGTATAAAAATGATGACCGTTGTTTGATGTGGTATCTTTGGATTGAGTAGTGTTTCTGTTTGATCAAATCACAAGATAAAAAATGGCACCAGCAGGTACGTGTAGCCATCCATAAAATCTAAAAAAAATTTTTTTTGGTTAACAATGCAATTATCTGTAGAGAAGATTTGTGGCGCAGGGTGAGGGAATAAATCGGAAGAAAGTTTTTCCTCGACCAGGATTTGAACCCGGGACCTCAAGAATACCAGTCTAATGCTCTACCAACTGAGCTACCCAGGAACTGGGGTTTTAACTGGCTATTCGAAAATCCTTTCGTCCGATTCATTTGTTATTAGTGGGGAGATCTTTGAAGCCTACTGCGGCTTTAAAAACCTACACATGTTATAAAGACAAGGAGGTACACATTCACGATTATTAGTTGTACGAAATTTCTATTTATCTATCAACCAACGATACATGAGATATAGCGTTTTATTGAAGGTGTCAGATGGCGAATTTCCAACTAATAATTTCAGCCAAACATACTTACAAAATAAAGGGAAAATTTAGCGCCCTAATTCCTCGGTAGCTCAGTTGGTAGAGCATTAAACTGGTATTCTAGAGGTCCCGAGTTCAAATCCTGGTCGAGGAAAAACTGTACGCCACAAATCTTCTCTGTAAATTTATTAGGGCGCTAAATTTTCCTTTCATTTTGCAATTATTTATCTTATTAATATGAAAACCACCTCGTGTCGCTAGCTGCTACGGTTCGTAAGTAACAATTTTTTTTAAAGTTTAATCCCCCTTCCTACCCTCTTGCCAGCTCCCCACTTCCATAAAAAACTAATCAACTCTACGTCTGTTGACAAGGAATTTTTGTGCCAAATTTGATAAGAATCGGTTTAGCGTTTTTTGAGTTATTGTTTTACAAACAGACAGACAGACAGACATCATCCAAAAATTTTATATTTAGGTCTTTCTGGACCCAAATAACTAATTTTTAGTGAAAATGAAAAACTTTTTTTTGGCGATCCCAACAGCCTCCATACAATGTATGGATGGCTAAAAATGACTAATAGAATTATTATCCATTAATTAATAATTCATTTGTGACACAGGTCCTCATTTTTTGGAAATCTAAATTGTCTCACACTACCACATGCACTACGTATCGAATTCCCACAATTATAATATACACATTTATTTCCGGATTTTCCGGAAGATTTGGTCTTCATTTCGTCTTAAGAAAATAAAACTCGTCTACGTTTTAAAATGCTAGGAATTCAGCAAGGTCGTCTGTCAAAAGGTTGCCATTAGCATGGCGGGCGCCTTATTATGAATGTGTGAGCGGGAATAGGAGGGCTAATCTGTGCGCGGAACGAAGAACGTGAGAAACATCGGGTCGGGACAGACAGTACACGGGGGATTTACAGGAAAACTTTAAATTTAATATAATTATACTGGCAGCGCTTGGGGGACGCTCGCTTAAAAAACTAACAGGGGATTAGGTAGGTGGTAGGTTATTTTCTTTATGGTTATTGGTCCAATTAGTGAAGTAGGCCAAAAATCTGCTTTTGGTAAAATTCTGTCTTTACAGAATAAAAGTTCCTTTTTAGATGTTCCAAAATGTTTTTCACTTTAATTTTTGTACGTTTTTGCCAAGCCACCTAGTGCTGTTGAATTTTATTAGTTTTAATATTTTTTATAAACCTTCATTAAGTTCATATTTTTGAAAAAACCTTGATATTTTTTGTATGCTTTTTTTAGTACTCAAGTCTTTGCCGTTGTTACTTCAGCTCGCTTGCTAGCAATGTTTAGACTTTGGGTTTTCTTTAATATTTTTGTATAAGAACAAACCGCTTGTCCTAGTTTAAAAAACTTTACTTAAAATGTATGTCTACTTGGGGGTTGGATTTGTCAATTATATTTGTTTGATTTTATATGGGATATTATTACTGATTTTCCTTTAGTGATGGTAAAAAAGTCGAAGTTTCAAGAAGATTGGCTAACAAACGCAGCAATAACTATTTATTATCCCAATAGGCAAGCAATCACAGTGAAACCTAACTTTTTTGTAATGTTTATGTCAAAGTGGTTCACATTACCAGGGGATTTTTCAATATACCGCAACACATTGAGGGTTAAAAACATAAGAAAAAATTGCAACAGCATTAAGAATTCACCATGGGAGCGCAGATGTGAAAAGAGGGTTTTCCCTTTCCAATTAAGTTATGGGAGAGCTTCAGAATGCTCTTATAATTTATAATGCATTAAAAATCTACAACAACCAGCCAGAACTTGTTCCTATTTTGTTGATAGAAATTATAAGATGTATTTTGAAGAAGAAATAAAAATAAATCGAGTAAAGGATTACTCTAAAACTTCCCTCGCTCAGAAGAACATATATTAAAAATCACTACTCATATATACATGGGTGAGATTGGGTTGGGCAGACTTTTCCAGGGTATATCCAGACTTTTCTTGGGTGTATCTACACTGTTCAGGGGTGTATTCAGACTTTTCCATGGTGTCCTCGGACATTTTAACAGATTTTTCCAGAGTGTATCCAGACTTTTCCAGGGTTTTTCCAGACTTTTCCAGAGTGTATCCAGATTTTTCCCGGGTCTTTCCAGAGGGTAGTCAGACTTTTCCAGGGTCTTTCCAGACTTTTCCAGAGTGTATCCAAACTTTTCCAGAGTCTTTCCGGACTTTTCCAGAGTGTAGTCAGACTTTTACAGGGTCTTTCCAGACATTTCCAGAGTGTACCCAAACTTTTCCAGATTCTTTCCGGATTTTTCCAGAGTGTATCCAGACTTTTCGAGGCTCTTTCTAGAATGTCCAGACTTTCAGGGTTTTTCCAGACTTCCAGAGTGCATCCAGACTTTTCCAGAGTCTTTCCAGACTTTCCAGTGTATCCAGACTTTTCCAGGGTCTTTCTAGACTTTTCCAGAGTCTTTCCAGGTTTTCCAGTGTGTATCCAGAATTTTCTAGGGTGTATCTAGACTTTTTCTGGATGTATCCAGACTTCCTGGATGTATCCAGACATTCCAGGGTGTGTCCAGACTTTTACAGGGTCTTTCCAGACATTCCAGGGTGTATCCAGACCTTTACGGGGTTTATTCGAACTTTTCCAGGGTGTATCCAGAAATTATTTCGCGTAGACGGACTTTTCCAATACATTTTATATGTGCTATATATATATATATATATAAATATATAGCACATATAAAATTCATACTTTATTGTTTCTAAAAACATTTCGTTTTACATGTGCTATATATATATAAATATATATACTCGTATACATAAGATTTTTGCCCATTAATCACGCAAAAATGCTAAACCGATTTGTATGAAATTTGATAAGACAATAGGGACTTGGACCTTAACTTAAGCTACTTTTTTCACAGAATATTGAATTTTTCAAGAGTTTTCAGTCAAAAATTTTGACGCCATTCAACTACGATTTCCTTCCAAAGAGGTATCACACGGTAAAAAAAAAAATTTTTTAGGGATGAAGTTTTTTGGTCGAATAGGAGAATGTTCAAAAACAATAGGGGTCTGCGCGTCAACACAAGTAATCACTATGTAAAATTTTGTTATGGTTAGTGAAGAGGTTTTTGAGTTTGAGTGGCTACAAAGTAGGCGACAGACAGACTGACCGACAGACAGAGCGACGGCGTCTGGGCGTCTGGATTCGTGCTTATCACTATTCGGAACCTCAAAATTCGTGGAGGATCATGAAAATCTCGAAGTGCGATTTTAAGATCATTACATTACTTCCCTTAGCGAGGGAAGTAAAAAACACAAAGAAAATGAAAAAGATGCATTGCAAAAACTATTATACAAGTAAAAGAACTAAAAAAGAAGAGGTAAGAAAAATAAAGAAGAAAAAAGAAGTTGCCAAGCTATAAGCGACTATCGGATAGACTTATTACTGAACCATCTGAAAGACTTAAGACTGCTTTAAAAAAGGGGGGACATAACAGAGGCAAAAGTGGCCCAACACATGATAAAAAGATTTTTATAATAAAAAAAAGAACTTAAAGTTTAAGAAAAAGAGGTTAATAAGCAACAAAGGAATAGAAAGGATTAAGAGAGAATAAGATTATTTAATATTTTTTTTGTTTCTTTTGATTACTTGTTAGGGTTCTTGTTTATTGATTATTCTTTGTTTCTAAAAATATGTTAATAAAAAGGAAATATTAAATGATGTATTAAATGTTGGTAGCCCCCAGGCCCGGTGAGGCAACGAGCCAGCCGCCTCGGGCGGACATTTTAGCGGGGCCACCAAAAAATTTGTCAGAAAAAAAATTAGGAAGATTTAGAAGAGTTGTATCCCAAAAAATAATGCTATTTTATTAACGATAATATCATTATCGTTTGTAGTTGTTTCTAAACTAAACAAGGTTAGACTTATTATATTTTGTCTTAACCTTCCTACCAATTTAGATATACTTTCCAACGAAAACGAAACGGAGGCGTTTTTACGTATTTGGATTCCGATTTTGAAAAAATTCTCAAACACGTCGATTTTTAATTCGAAGGGGACACTTTTTGGCTGTCTTGAAATTTTTGGAGCACGAAATGGGTCGCGTGATACCTTGTTTTAAACAAAAGTGTTAAAATTTTATTATTATTTGCGATTAGTTTTTAAGATATTTAAAGTCGCATAGACGAATGCAGTGCAAAAAGTGTCCTCTTTGAATAAAAAATCGACTTGTTCAAGGATTTTTCCAAAATCAGACTCTAAATAAGTGAAAAAGCCTCTGTTTCGTTTTTGTTGGGATACACTGTATATAGAAAGGTACAGGGTGATTCACCATATTTTTCAACCTCCCCTTACCTATCTTATTATTGAAGCTGGAAAAGGAAAAAAGCTGTCATCGCATATGTAAAATTTTAATTAACTTCTTTATTTTAAACGGAACACCCTGCATGATTTTTAAAATTTAGAGTGGCCTTTTTTTCCTGATTCTAAAAATATATAATCTGTTAAATTTATCTTGGAAGATTCCCAAGTAAAATGAAAAATATGCGGCCATAACAGTAATTTGTTAAACGAAGAAACACCTAAACCCTGTTTACATGTCTAACACAAGGGAATATAGAGAAAAGACGTCCATTTAAAATTTTAAAAAATATACAGATTGTTTCATTTAAAATAAAGAAATTAATGTTGAAATTTGACATTTGCAATGACAGCCGAAAGTTTATAGAAAATTATGCAACTTCTATACATAAAACTTTTCCAGGTTCAATAATAAGGGAGGTAAAAGGTGGGGTGGAAATATAGTGAATCACCCTATACCTGCAGTATAATGAATTACTAAATAATTTTTTTTTTTTTGAATTTCAAAAATATTTTGTATTTACTTACATAATAGTACACTTTAAGAAGACAGGGGCGAATAAAGGAGGGGGCCGACCGCGGTTGAATCGCGTTGCCGATTGTTTTGCGACAGCTTGCATAAGAAAATTTTTAAATTTATTTTCTAAAGTTTCGCTTGCAGCGCCATGTCGCATATTTTATTTTGAATAAATAAGACTTTTTTTTCTAATTTTCACCTGTGACTTAATTTTTGCGTCAAAAATAAAGTGACACATTCCTCCAAATTTTTTCTTATCACCTCTACTGTGCATATAAATAGTCAAAAGAATTGGTGCTCATCAGTTGCGATCGACTTCATCTCACCCCAACCCAATTAATCTTTGTTTAAAATATTCCACAAAAAACGTAAAAGATATAAAAAATTTTTTTTGCAAAATTGAAAACATTACATATTGTTACAATTTTAGTTTAATTATAAGCAGTTTTTGTCAACATCATTCAATACTTGTGAAAAATGGCGTTTCTGGTGTAATATCCTCAAAATTTTATCGAATCATTTTGACAAAAAATCTAGAATTAAGGATAAATCCATCCGAGGATCCTCCCTCAATTTTAAATATTTTTTTTGGCACATAACACAACAACTTAACCCAATATTTACTAAATCCCTCCAAAAAAAGTTTCGTCCTCTCCTGTGTTAATGTTAAAAGCAGTGTATATGACAACTTTTTTTCTTTAAGATTACAAATGTAGATTCTTTTAATTTGAACGGGTAACATTTAAAAATAAATCGTTTAATCATTGGCGGCATTTACAAAAATTGCCTCGGGCGGCCAACACTCTATCGCCGGGCCTGCATACATTATCCGGTCCAAAGTTCACTTCTGTAAAATACATATCTCTCTGATAAAATTATTTTATTTTTTAAAGAAAAAAGTTGAGTTTCGTAGGAAACGGGAACGGTCACCTCCCTAATATCGACCAATAACAGGCTTTGGAGCTATCACAAGTTATCCGAAACCTATCCGACCACGGCCGAACCTCATCGGATTGCCGTGTATCGAAGGAACCTTTCTACACTTTCATACACCTCCTCTGGCAACTTCTGAGCCTTCTTATTGGCCGAAATGAAGTATGTGCACGTTCCCGTGCGACCTTTCCTACAAAATTCAAGAATCAGCCCTCGTTTGGTAAAGGATCATAAAAAAACCCGTTTAAAAGAATTTTATATTTTTGGAGAGTATTTTTTAAATTTTTGAAGAAAAAAAAATATATTATTTTCTTCCTCATCTGCTGGGGTCCCTGAGTAGGTTTTCTCTTTTGGTTAAATTCTCTATTTTTTTATAATTACAGTATGTGTGAAAATGAATATGTAACTAATGGCAACTATAAGAAGCTATCCCACATTTTATCTTTGCTTATTTTTTCTTAAGATAAAACAATGTATGTTTTGTTTCTTAGGTAACATGTTTACTTATCCGTACTTTACATTAAATCAGATGTTACTTATTGGCAAGAAGAAATCCCCTCTTCCATCTTATCTCAATCAGTCAATAATGCCTGGTTCGCCAATGGCTAGAAGAACTAAGCACGAGATTAAATCTGCCCAAAAATTAGCAAGGTAAGATTTAGTTTTAATTTTAATCACCTGTAAGTAGTTTTTACAATAACACATATTTTAGCTATATCATTAATTATATTTTGTCCACTTTTAAATTTAATAACAATTTCCAATTTTTCGACAGTTTGCTTTTAAAAATACAGTTTACTTTTAATAATATTTGAACCCAATAATTTCAAAAAGATAATCGTTTCTGAAAGTTTCATGGAAAGGGTGTGTATAAGTCTATCTAACAATGAAGTCAAAACGCATACAAAATAAAATGGAAATAGAAAAAGAGCAGTAAATATTAAAAGGTCTTGCTTTCTATAAATCATTTTAGCAGATTTACGGCCACGATAAGATATATACAGGGTGTTCATTTCTTCAAAATCAGACTCTAAATACGTGAATCTTGGGTGGGAAGTTTTAGAATGAACACCCTGTATATATCTTGGTCTATGCAAGTGTGAAAGTGACTATCTCAAAAACAAATTGATAGATTTTTGAAGTTTTTACACGATTGTAAAGATATTCAGAAGACCTTCAAAACAAGGTATCACTCGACCCACCTTCCGTCAGTGGGGGTTCCTCCATAGGAGCACATGAGCACGTGTACCCCCACACAGAATAAGGAAGTAATAATAAAATATTTATATTATTCTTTGTAATGTTTCCGAAACTTCCTATTATTATCAGCGCTGACTATTTTGGCAGCGCGTAAAAATTAGATGAGTATTTATAATTTACCACAGCCAGGTCTCTTTCCGTCTCGCGCGCTCTCATTGCCGCGTCCGTCTTTTCAATGTAGTTCCTGCTACAAGCTGAAATTCTGCTTGATGACGCGGATCAGTCGCACATGCGATGAATTAGGTGGAGCCTAGCAGGATATCTATGTTTTTAGTGGGCGAGTAGCAAGGGATATCGCGAATTTCAATAGAGAAAGGCGCACACATTCGGTGTGGTTGCTTTGCCTTGTTGTGTTTCGTGATGAATTCGCGCGTTTAGCGATTTTATAAGGACTTTTATTTATACTTTTTCTGTTGTATTATTTTAACAATTGTTATAATGAACATTTTCACGATAGAGTACTAAAATTTAGCTCTTTGAGTATGGAGCAAAAAATTGAAATAAAAAATGCCGGTGGAGAGAAACGAGAAATTGACTTGGCGCAAACCACTGAGGGAAAATCTAGGGACTTCAACAGAAGATTTAAAATGGACATGACTTTTAGTCGCGCAACCTTCAAAAAAAAATCACAGTCAAATTTGAGAAGCTCCTCTTCATAGATCACGAGCCGCTGCTGCCTTCCCTATTCAAAATATAGGGATAAAGTTTGCCCCTCGAAGGGAGTGTGTGCTACAAAAATTTCAAGATGTGTCCTTCTTGAATAAAAAATCGACGGGTACGAGAATTTTTCCATAAAATAACAATATAACAATATATAACACAAAACATAAAATATATAACATAAAAAATAACAATAAAATAGGCTAACGTGCAATGCCTCCAAAAGGTAATGGTAACCTTAGATTCGAGTTTTACACTAGTGGTGCTCATTAGTACAGTGCTACCCATATATGTATGAGCTTAAATATACGCCCTTGCAATGCTTTCGGCATGCACAACTTTGGAAGCAGGATGTCCTATATATACCTTTCTCTTTTACTCTTTTATGACTCTTATTGTCTCTTTCTGGCGTCAAAGCTTAGCGGTTCTGAACATGCGCGGCCATCGTCATCGGTTAACCAACCAAAATCCAGAAAGATAGTTGTAAAAATTTTTCTATTTGTTTACGTTTTTAGAAAATCAGTATTTTCTATTTTTAAATATTTTTTAGGTATTTTCACTGGTTTTTTTTTTTAATTTTAAGAAAAAATAGCTACCAACCTGTGGAACTTCACTTTTGTTGTTTGGCGGCATCCACAAACACAGCACGTCTTTTTTTGCGGAACATCGTAAGCTCCAAGATATAAACAGTTTTTATCATAACTCCTAAAAACTTTCGCGTAACCAAAGATTAAAGATATCACAATAAAAAAAATTGCATAAACGAAAACGCGGAAAAAGACTGTGTGATCAAAACAAATCAACAAAAATGGCGTCTCGACCGAAGGGGAAGACGAAGCTCACGAAACCGGCCGCCTCGTAAAATTTTCGCGCATGTGCATAGGCGCGGAGCTAAAACAGCTCCATGGCCTGCTAGATTTTAGATCTTGCTTACAAGTTTGGCCTGGGAAAGGCCTATATTTAACCTCATACATATATGGTGCTACCCTTGGAGGAATTATTATTCCTCCAAAGTGTTACCTAATGGAAATGGGGGATGAAATGATGATCAAAATATCTCAAAAAGAAATAGTAGGTAACCAGTCGCTTCAGGCAGATGGGGCGTGGCCTAATTCGTGACGTCATAGCATTTGCTGTTACGGTCCAGAGATGGCGCTGGTGTGAAGCATAAAAACATTAATCCTTTAATTTTTGTAAATTGGAAATTTAAATTGAAAAAATTTGCAAATTGAAGATTTAAAGATGTGAAAAATTTAGCATTCTTGGTCATGGTGCAAATCGTTTGTCTAGTAACAGATTAACAGCTGAACACTAAATTTTTGAATATATAACATGTAAAAATTGAGTTTTTGAAAATTTAAATCGGGGTATTACAGGTTTACCGATGCACAATTGGAGCGGCACTTGAGCCAGACCGGGGCCGTTGCCTAATTCTTGACGGCATAGCACCACCTGAGGAGCTTGTTGATACGGGCAAGAGATGCCGCCGCGCTGGTGCGAAGTTTTTAAATTTAAATTGGAAAAATCTGCAAATTGAAGATTTAAAAATGTGAAAAATTTAAAGTTTTTCTTCACGGTGCAAAGCGTTTGTATGGTAAAAATTGTATAGCCAAGCACTGAGAGTGTTTTAGTTTAGTTTTTTTTTTATAGATTTGAAATCGGAGTAGGCGGTGACAAAGCAAAAGGCTATTTGTGTGTGAATGACCATTTAAAAAAAATGTGAAATTTAAACTTGGTGCGAAGGGTTATTTCCTCAGTAAAAAATTATCACCGGGCGTCAAAATTTTAACATGTATCATGCCTCATATAGGCAGCTCGAAAAAAGAATAAAAATATTTTATTTTTCCGGAGATATATAAAATTTTATTTATTTCTTTGCCCACATTAAATATTGATATTGATATTTATAAATTTGCAGTTCAGATATTCCATAGTAACGGGTCGCATCCGTTACTCAAACAAAAATATATTACGTTCGAATTCGGAGAGTATGAGCTTAAAACCATTGTTGTTTGTTTTTTTCAAAAGACGTGTGTTTTAAAATTAAAATCAGGCTAATCACTTTTTGTTGAATGGCTGAGTACATATAGGTGCAAAGTTAATTGTCCCGTACTATGAATGGTTAACCGGTTTAACAAAAATTGAAAGTGATCATACATTCTCGAAGGTGTTAATCACATATTTTTTAAAATTTAATGAAATTCAAACTTTTACTTTAAAAAGCTTTTTATATCGAAATTCTACCGACAATATTTACACCAAATATTTATCCTCAAAAATTAAAACTTAAAATTTTAACCATTTTATTAGGTATTTAAACATTTTCAATGTGAAAAATTTAAGCGGAGCTAAATAGATTTTCAGTAGATATTAGAGACATAAATTAGTAAAATCATTTATCCGCATCCGTATTGAAATGTGCATGTGCAAACACGATACGTCTGCTTCGATACTTTTCGAAACTTATCAATCCGGTACACGTATCGTATCGCGATCCGTGACGTATCCTAACCAATTACCTATTCTTTGGTCCCAATTCGTGATTCATGATCTCGTTCAAAATAATTGGTCGGTTGAATAAAGTAGACACGTTACATAGGAATGCATGATATGTCACTTTTCTTCTTCCGATACGTATACGGATAGGGATAAGTGTGAAAATTTATGTCTATTATATTATTTGAGGGTTGATTTTTATCAATTTGCATGATGTTTATATCATCTTTGGACAGGGTACAGTATGTCTAACAAAATAGTAAAATATTAAAAATTACAAAGTTTAACTTACGGAAGTTAACGGAATAGAGGTGGCATTGACATGTGTAAAAAATAACAAGATGTAAATTACTAAGTTGATTTCAGTGTAGTATTTTTGAGTTCAGAAATAAATTTGTTGTTTTACTAAACTGTACCAGCTAATTAGAGGGTGTTAGGAAAACAAAATTAGGTATGTTTATATTGAATCGTTTAGAAATTTGTAATTTTAAAAATTATCCTTTAAGATTTCTGACAAAATGAAAGTAAAATTTATCAAAAGTCAAACATCGAAAGTCGAAATTCTGTGGACCATATTTTACACCTAATATTTAGTAAAATCATAAAATTGATTATTAAAACTTTTAACAATTCGATTATTATAAATTTTAAATTTGAAAAACTTAAGCGGAGCTAAGTAGATTTTCAACATTATTTTAAGCGCTGAATTTTTGATCGTAGATTCTGACTTTGACGGGGCTTGAACCAACCTAACAAAATAGTAAATATTAATGATTACAAAGTTCAACTTACGAATTAGAGACGTCACTGTTATAAAAAGCAGTAGACAAGTGTTGTGCAGTATTACCTAAATTAATTTATACTTTTTGATTTCGAGACTGTTTCGAAATATTTACAGCAAGCGCTGGAGGTATAAGGAAAATAGAATAGGGTAAAATAATTCTTTCTATAGAAAATATTGAACTATAGGTACCCAGATTTATGGAATTTACATTGTAAAGATTTGAAAATAGAATAAGCAACTGAATAACAAATTAAGAACAATTCAAAAGAAAAGAGCTGACAAGGAACAAATCAATTGTATAAGAGCACCTGAGAATTATTCTTTAAAATTTAAATTAGCTGCAAATGCTCAAATGTTTACGGGGGTGCATGAAAGCGTGTACACGTTTCAGCAAATAACTACCGTAAACCAACTTGCTACAAACTTGCCAGAAAATTTTTTAAAAATGTAGACAGCCAGTAACTACTTGGTGAAAATAGTAGTTTTCACAACTAGTGGTTAAAATAGTGCTTTTTTACAAGCGTTGGTTTAAATAACGAGCGCAGCGAAGTATTTAAAAACGCGACTAAAAAAAAGCACAGTTTAGCCGCGAGTTGTTAACACTATTTTTTAAATACCGTTATCAAAAAATCCAAGAAAAACAGGAAAATACTTTTAAAAATCTCGAACGACATTGCGACAGTTTGATATTTTGACGATGTTTTTAAATGAATTTTTCGTAAATACTTGGTGAAAACTGGCGAAAATGGCTTAATTTTTAGGCAACAATAATTAGATTTTTTCAATATTACTATTTTGGGTAAAAACAAACAGAAATCTTTTTTTGCACACGTGATCAAAAAAAAAGTTTTTTTGCATCGGTAACCCGAAAAGCCGTGCTTTAGTTATGCACACTGTTACTAAAATCATTTTTTTGATGGCGTTATAAAAAAAAATATTTAGAACGTTATTGATAAAATTTAAAAAATCTTAGGTCTACACAAATACCAATTGACTTGCCATCAATTTTTTTACGTATAATTTTACATTTTTTGTACATGTCTTTACCATCCAAATAAGTCTAGGTAAGTATTCTAAAAAATATCAAATTTTTGTTTGTGAAGCCGAAAAATTTCAAATAGAAATAATTTAAGTAAAATCTTAAGTGAATCCTTTTAATCCTTGCTTATTATAGTAATATTATAATTAATGCTTAATACAAAACTAACTACTACGTAAAAGCTAGTAGGGTAAGGTGGCATGAGTTGGTATGCTTTTTGAAAATCATTAAAATTCAAATTTAAATGCTATATCTCACTCTGTTCCCAGATGACGCCTGTGTTAAAATTACGATAGCTATATATACGGTCTCAAATCAGAAGTAAAGCAATTTAAATTATTTTTCCTGAAAATTATCGTTTTTCCTGAAAAAGCTCATTTTTTGCCATATCCTAATAGTAGCTAAATTAAAAGAGAAATTTAAAAATATTTTAGGCGATGTTGATAAGATTGGCCCGAATAAAGTTGAATAGTTTAAACACAGACAAACTACCTAAAGAACCTTAGATTACAAAGAGACAAGATACCTGACACTTACGGAGACTTTGGTTATATTATTATATGGAACAATGTTTACCTTTCTGTTGTTTCCAGTAAACACACCAGTGGCGTACCTACCTACTTAAATATAAATTTACACATGAATTATATTATTAAAATTTTACTATAATATGAAATCTGCAAAATAATTTAAATAACATACAAGAAATTAATTCTGCCAATTTGAGTTTTGGAAGCTTCCTAATAATAAATGTTTATAGTGGTTTTATACAAAATAAATTTATTACAAAATTAAAACAGACACAGTTAACATCACCTGGAACATCAAGAAAAAAATAATACAATATTACCTACTTGCTAAAAAAATATGTTATTGTGTTTGTGAAATGTTCCTCATTCAAGCAAATGTCATTTTAAAATCTCCTGTATAGTACAGAGAAAATAGCTAATCTGTGGTTATAGGGGTCTTTTTTACATGGGAAACATATAGGTAAAATTATATGATTTTATGTTTATTTAATTCCACAAAAGAAATATTTTATTTGAAATAGAAAGTTTAAGTAGGTACTTATAAATAAGATTGTAATTTTTGATCTCGTGATCCATGACTTAATAACCTACAATAATATAAGTAAGTAATACATCTAAAGAGCCAAGTTTTAACTAAAGTTTGCTGCTATTCAGAAAATAAACTCAACACATCAAGAAGGAGTAAACTGGTATATTTTATGCTAATGTGCAAGTTTAAGAATTATATTAAGGTATATAATGTAGGTATGTATCTATATTATATTCTATCTCGAGGCAAAACATTTGTAACCTGAGAAAAGCGAGGAACTAACTGTCTTTTTAATTCAAAATTTTTACTATCATTAAAATTATTTCAAAAAGTCATAGAATTACTGAAAATAAAGAAAAATTTAAAAAAATATTCAAAGCATTTTTGTGTTATAGTATATTATAATAATATATTATAATATCAACGGCTATAAAAACGTGTGCAAAATTTCAGTTGAATCAGATTCTTACTATGCCAGACATAGTGCAATTTCCCCAGCAATTTCATATTATCATATTATCTCGCTAATATGATTTGATATGCATTGAACAATATAACAGAGGCAAAAAGTACATCTAAAGTGGTACAATGTGTTTTAGCGCCTAAAGAGTATCGATAAAATTAAAGTGGTTATTGCTAACCAAAAATTATGAATGTGGTGTCAAATTAAAGTGCAAATGCTGGACTTTCATTGGAGATAAGGGTACGTTGATTATATTAGCTAGCTGTTACACAATCAATCGTAGTAGTTGTTATCACTAAAACAAACGTCAAATATTAAGGATCAAATTCGCTTGATTAATTCAATTAGCACCGCCCACACACGCCGCACTATTTAGTTTTGGAACTGTTCAGTACATCAACTATACTCTTTAAATTTAACCCGGTTAAAATGTCCGATCAGATGACCATTGATGAGCTGTATTTAAAACTGATTGAGTCAACTAAGGTTCAGACTGAAACTTTGTCTGCTAAAGTGGATCAGGCAATTAGTAGCACCAATGTTAATGTGGTAGAAAATCAGATTGCCATCAAACAATTATCTTCAAGGACCCTAGATCTAGAACGTAGAAATCGCAGAAACAATATTCTTATCTTTGGCTTTCTACCAACGACAAACAATATTGTTTTAGAAACAATACAAAAACTCAATAGCCTGCTCCTCACGAGATTGCAAGAAAGTGACATTAATAACGTCAAAAAACTTGGTAGTTCTGATAAAGCTCCCATTCTGGTTGAGTTTTTAAGTTATTTGAAGAAGTCTTTAGTTTATCAAAACGTCGCTAAGCTAAAGGATAGAGCAGAACATAAAATTTTGGTAAAACACCTAAAAGAAGCCAAAGCCAAAGGTTTATCAGCTAAAATAAAAGGTTTAAAAATTGAAATTGAAGGCAAGCTGTATTCGGTTCAAGAACTTCAAGAACTTGCAAACTCAGCTGACACAGAAACTGAGCCAGAAGAAGTGGCTGCTAAAAACAGAAAATCTGCTGCCCCAGCCTCCACGGTCACTATAGTTGACAGTCCTGAACAAACAGCCAAGAAAAGAAAACTAAGGAGCAACACGACGACTATAGAGCTCGAAACAAGTATAGCGTCAGCATTGGAAAAAATTCTTAAGAAGAAAACCAAAAACAAAAAATAGTAGGAGTGATTTTGCTTGTATAAAGGAGGATAATAAGTTTTCTTTGCCCATTGTAATAAATACATCTATTTAATATTTTTTTTTTATTTTATTGTATAGTGTTTTTTTTGTACAACAATTTTGACAAAATTGATTAGGGTTTTGTTATATAATGGCACTCTCTATATGTCGCATTAACGTAGGTTCTCTTATTCCACACTTTGCCAATTTTAAATCAGAAGTTTTTAATAAATATGATATAATAACGGTCTCTGAAACATGGCTCAGTTCAAATATTAATTCGACTGTAGTAACGCTACCGGGTTATTCTTTATATCGACGGGACCGAATAACTGACACGTGGGGCGGGGGAGTGGCAATATATGTCAAGTCAAATTTATCTGCGACTAGGCTTAGTTTACCTGAGATGCGAGAAACGGAACAACTGTGGATATTGATTAAATTAGAAATGAAATATATCGCCGTTGGAGCATGATACCGCCCGCCTAATCAGGATGTATCGTATTTTCTTGATAAATTTGAAGAAACTCTAAATGCTGTGGGAATAAAATACTCTTTAATGATTTGCACTGGGGATTTAAATATTAACTTGCTTAATTTTAGTTTAGGGGCAACGAAAAGATTAAATAATATTTTTGAGAATTATGATTTAAATCAACTTATTAATGAACCTACTAGGTACGGACGAACAAGTGCTACCTTGATCGATATTGTAGCATGCTCCAGAGAACTTAACATTACTTGCTCTCAGGTTAAAAACTGCCCGAATATTGCTGATCGCTGTTTAATTTCGTGCACTTTGGGAAAATTAAAAAATAAAATGGAACCAAAGAGTTATACATTTCGGGATTTTAAGCACTTTGATAACGCCAGCTTTCAGCATAGCTTGGAAGGTATTGATTTTACATCAGTTTTTTTAGAGACAGATATAAATAAAAAAATTTCGATATTTAACACTCTTTTGTTGCAACTTTTTGATCGATATGCTCCTATCAGAACTGTACAGATTTCTAAACCGGAATCGCCGTGGCTAACGGACGTTATTAAACTCTTAAGTGTACGAAGGGACAGAGCGTTTTTGAGATACAAAAAAAATAAAAACCCCGCTACCTGGGAATATTATAAAATGCTTCGTAACGAGACGAACTACGCAATCAAAAGGGAAAAAAGGCATATCTTGAACATAAGTTACAAACATCAAATAAAAAATCACTTTGGAAGGACTTAAAAAAGTTAGACGTTCACAATCCCAGAAATACATTTTCGATAGCTCCTGATTTAAACAATCCAGAACAAATCAATGACTACTTTTTAAGTTCAGCGAAGGCACCAAATCCGCCAGATGCAAACCTATTGTAAACTTTTTCAAATCAATCTTTGGATCTAAATCGTCCTAAAGATCCTTTCCATAAAATCTAAGGCCGTGGGTATTGATGGAATAAGTTTAGATATGATTTTACATTGCTGTCCTACCATACTAAGGGTTTTAAAACATATTTTTGATTTTTGCGTTATTTTTAATACTTTTCCTGATATTTGGAAAAAGTCGTGTGTAATTCCTATTCCGAAAACAAGCTGTGCTGAAAAAATTGAGGATCTTAGACCCATTAGCATTTTGTGTACTCTTTCTAAAATAATTGAGAAGCTCTTAGAAGTGCAAATACGGGAATATATCGATGAAGCTAATCTCCTACCAGAACATCAGTCTGGATTTAGAAGGAGTTACAGTTGCACCACTGCTCTGGCCAAGGTTACAGATGACATATTAAAGGGTATTGATGATAATCAGATGACCATTTTGGCGCTCTTAGACTATTCAAAGGCATTTGACAGGCTGGACCATTCACTTTTACTAACGTTGCTGAATTACATGGGATTTTCGGGTGATGCGGTACAGCTGTCAAGTGATTATTTGGGTGGTCGAATGCAGTCGGTCAAACTTGGTCACGATAAACTGTCTAGCTTTAAATTGATTTCCTCTGGCGTTCCTCAGGGCTCAGTATTGGGTCCATTGCTTTTTACCATTTATACTTCGCAATTTTACAAAAGTTTAAAACACTGCAATGTACATTATTACTGTGACGATCAACAAATTTATTATATTTTTCCTGAGCAACAAGTTGATGATGCCTGCCGGAAAGTAAATGAAGATCTTAATACAATTAAACAACTTTCCACAAAATACTGTCTTTCTCTAAATTCAAGTAAGTCGCAAGTAATGGTGTTTGAACGAAAAGTAACCCGTGCCAGATGCCTACAAAATATTCAAGTTAATCAATTTTAACTGATGAAATCCAAAATATCCGACACTGCCAAAAATTTAGGACTTCTTATGGATACATCATTAAATTTTGATAAACATATATCTCTAGTCATTAAAAGAGGATTTAGTAATCTAAGGTTGATTTATAGCAACAGACATCTGCTAAATAAGTAAACTAAGGCTGTATTGTGTGACTCTTTGGTTCTTTCGCACCTAAACTACTGCGATGTTATATATGGCCAATGCATTCGGAAACTAGAACAGAGACGACTTCAACAACTTCAAAATTCTTGCGTAAGAATTATATCTGGACTAAAAAACGGGACCATGTTTCAGGGGCACTTAAATCACTTGGGTGGCTTAACATGGAGCAGAGGCGATTATTGCATACCTCTTTATTTTTTTATAAAATAATTAAATATAAAAAACCATCTTATTTGTTTAAAAAAATTAAATTCAGGCATGACGCACACGGTTTAAATACAAGACAAAAAAACAAAATATGTATTCCTTGTTACAAAACAAGTGCGTATCGTGGGTCATTTAGTTATTATATCTCGAAGCTATATAATAAAATACCTGATAGGTACAAAAACTTAAATCCGTCAAGCTTTAGACGGCAATTAAAAAATCATTTAAAAAAATACAGCAGAGTGAGTGTTGGGTAAGTGGAGCCTAGTTTTTTTTTTTTTTGAAACATACTTAAATTCATTTTTGAGGTTCAACTATCCTTATTTTTGTAAAAGTAAATTGCACTATTATAATATTAAATACTATGATTGTTTACATCTTCTTTATTTTTCTTTAGGTTCTCTATTTTTAGTTAGGTTTAATATTCTTTCTAATTTAAGTACTTTAAAGGTTTTTCTTAATATTTTAGTTATTTTACAAAAGGTTGAGTGGAAGAGCACTGCTCCCTATTTCTTAATAGGAGAGTGTGAACTCTGCCTTTTGTCGCATCATTTATTTATGTCAGGTAGTGTCTAGAAACTTAATTGTGTTTGTTTCTTCACACTCATCTTTGTATCAGAAAGACTTAAGCTATCGCCGTCTAAGTTCGCCGTTGGAGATGACTTAAATTTTGTTATTTTTTCTGTCATTAGCAGAAACTTACTTAAACTGACTTCTTCAGTGCACAATAAAGTCAATAATGCTTATGGTATATGGAGACATCTAGGACAGACAAAAACATTCAAATATCAATTCGAAGGGCGAGCGCAGATGGCAAAGGCGGCAATATAAATCAAACTTAATATTCAATTATTCTTACAAACCTGAACAATGTGAATTATTTTATAGTCTTTATAAAAAAAAACCTTCGAAAATATCTCATTTGCGCATTAACTACTTTATCATAAGTATGCTTTATTTTATCGTCTTTATAAAAAAAACCTCGAACAAACCTTATGAAAACCTTCGAAAATATCTCATTTGATGCATTGAAAATTAAAAAAAAAAAAACGTGTTGGTTGATATTTTAATCTTAGGATCTACTAATTCAAGTATATTTCATAAACTTTTTTTTATTTTCTGTGTACCTACCTACCGGCATGTACCGCCACTGACTGATTTCACTTGCTCCCTCTTTGTTTTCAAAACGTTAAACGACTTGTTCCAAAATATCACTTTAATATTATACAGGGTGAATTCTTTAAACGGAACGGTGCTTCTAGCGGGTTAGAATTTGTTTGAATAAAAAAATCCAAAAACACGTCAACTGAGATTTTTAATTATGTTATCTTGGATTTTGTCTATGTCATTTAGTTTACGAGGTATGGCAATTTTTAATTTTTTTAAAATAGGATACCCCCCGAAGTCAATTCCTGAATTATGACATTTTCCATTGTTCACATTTTCATTTTTGCACAGATTTAATTATTACTGAGTTTGCATTTTAAAAAAAGCTGAAATATTGTTTGTCTTCGATTTCTAGATGCTGTAGAAAAAAATGCTTCAACTTAGAACTCAGCCTCTATTTACTTTTTTTTAAACAGATAAAGACAGTATCTAGGTAAATAAAAATGCTCTAATTCTATTACCTTGTTCTAAGAATCCATCCAAATTATTATAGATAATTTCTATTAGATATATGGAGTTGGAGAGAAATGAAAAACGTTAAAAATAATATAAACTAATAAAATAGGGACTTTAAGTAACTTCCAAATCAGTTACTTCAACCGAAAACAAAAGATCAAGAGATCTTGGGTGGAAATAATGAAAATTCAAACTTGGATAAGCATCCCACAAGGAACACACAAAAGAACAAAGCGAAAAGAGAAATAATTAAACGATGTTTCGCCCTGGGTAACCAGCGTGGGCTCATCAGTGGTTTCACTGGTCACCCTCTATCATACATCATTAAACACCATCATACACTTTTGATTTAGGTAGGTATAGTATATGAACTCATTTGACACGATTACGATGCTCTTCTACTGGGAAAAATACGAGATTTAGCAACAGATATCACTCGTATAACTCCACGTGTACTAAACCACGACAAGCTTTTTTATAATGCTTTTTATGCTGTTCCAAGTGACTTTAGATAAACTATACATATATTAAACAGTAAGTAAGTATACAAGAATATATGAATAATATTATTAATATTTGATTCCTGCATCTTTGGTATACCGATTCGTATTTTTGCACCTAGCCACGGCACAACCCGGCATGTTGGTATTTTAATTGATATTTCACTATTATAAACGAAGATTAGAATTTTTAGTTCAACTCTATAATAGCCCTGAACAATCATAATTACAAAAATACGCCCGAAAAATCCGTGAAATCACAAAATACTTCCAGCAGTGGTAAACAAACAATTCTGATTCCAGCGTGACGTCATGCGCGGCGCGTGTCGAATCTGTGACGAGAAATCAGCATACCGTGTTAGGTGTATCGTGGGTGCAACTAGCCCCAAAAGAGTAAACTGCATCCTTCTAAAATTTTGATAAAGCTTTAGTAACTTGCCAGGGGTGAGGCAACGAGGCAGTCGCATCAGGCGACAATTTTAGGGGGAGGGGGCCAAATGGGTACAATAAAACCTTAAATTTGTCGGAAAAAAAATTAAGAGGATTAAGAAGAGTTGTATCCCAAACGAAAATACTATTATTAACGATAATATTATTACCGTTTGTAGTTGTTTCTAAGCTAATTTAGTTTAGAAATATGATGTTTTGTCTTAACCTTCCTACCAATATAGATATACAATATGTTTCAACGAAAACGAAACAGAGGCGTTTTCACGTATATATGATTTTGGAAAAATCCTCGAACACGTCGATTTTTAATTGGAGGGGGACACTTTTTGGCTACCTTGAACTTTTTATAGCATGCATTCCCTTGGAAGTTGGTCGAGTGATACCTTGTTTTAAAAATATTTTTTATTTTAATTTAATATTAGTGGCGATTAGTTTTTGAGATATTTAGAGTTGCATAGACGAATGCAGAAAGTGCAAAGTGTCCTTCTTGAATAAAAAATCGACGTGTTCAAGGATGTTTCCAAAATCTGGCTCTAAATACGTAGGAAAGTCTCTGTTTCGTTTTTGTTGGAATACACTGTATATAGGAAGGTACAGGATGATTCATCATATTTTTCAGCCTCCACTTACCTCCCTTATTAGTGAAGCTGGAAAGAAGCTCTCATCGCAAATGTCAAATTTTAACATTAACTTCTTTATTTTAAATTGAATACCCTGCATGTTTTTTAAAATTTCGAATGGCTTTTTTTCCTGATTCTAAAAATATATATATAATATGCATGCATTATGAAACTTCTATGCATAAAACTTTTTTGCAGCTTCAATAATAAGGGAGATAAAAGGTGGGGTGGAAAATATGGTCCATCACCCTGTACCTATAGTATAATGAATTACTAAATAATATTTTTTTTTATTTCAATAATATTTTGTATTTACTTACTTAATAGTACACTTCACATTTGTTTGTTTTTATTTTAAGAAGACAGAGGCGAATAAAGAAAGAGGCCGACCGCGGGGCAATCGCCTCCCGCTTTGCGTTGGAAACTTTTTAAATTATTTTTTTTTTAATTTTCTTTATTTGAAATATGAGTTTCTTATATTCCCCAAAAAACGGAAAAGAGATAAATAGTAGTTTTCACCACTAGTGGCTAAAATAGTGCTTTTTTACAAGCGTTGGTTTAAATAACGAGCACGGCGAGGTATTTAAAAACGCGAGTTAAAAAAACACAGTTTAGCCGCCAGTTGTTAACACTATTTTTTTTAATACCTTTATCAAAAAATGCAAGAAAAACAGGAAATGCTTTTTAAAATCTCAAGCGAAGAGCACTTCTCGCAACACACCGTCCTTACATTATAAATCAAGACGGCTGGTAAATGAAATAACAATGATGGTAATTTAAGTCTTAACTTATTTTAGCATAATTTAAGGGGTAACGTTTTTATTTAAGCAATTTTTACTATGTTTTTCACATTTTTATGCCATGATTTTGCTTACATTTTAAAGCTTTCTTTCCAAACTTAATATTTCTAGAATAAAACACTCACATTTTTCAAGTTTTCATATTTTTTCTCTGTTAAAATGAAAAATATTTAAGGTTGTTGAAGAGGCAATAAAAAAGTATTTTAGTGAAAGTTTAATAAAAATTTGTTTTGTAAAATTTTAATTGTTCAAAGCGTAACTTTACAGCGTTCTTTACAGTCTTTAAGTTTACCAAAAAACGTGTCCTACTTTAAGTGTATTTTAGCACATATAAAAATAATTTTTAACTAAATTATTTTAAGTTTCATCATGACTCTACCATTATATATTGTTAAGGTGCAGTTAGACTGTGGTAGTGTCGTCGTCGTTGCATTGCAGCTGTAGTGAATTTTTTTCCATAGATAATGCAGAACAGAATATTTTATAGATAAATAGTTAACAATATTTTTAATGGTTTAAACAAATATTGGTGATAGCAGAACCTCCTGAAAAATTACTTGTATTACTTAAATATTTTTTTTGTATTAACCGAGTAAGTTCCGTTCTGTCTAAATATGTAAGTTCAAAAATGCTTTAGTTTTAAAATTAGGGTTGATTGGGTACCAAAGATGGACAAAATAAAACTTGGGTAAGAAAAAATGTGGTAATTTTGTAATTTGCATACATACATACAGTCAATAGTGTGTTCAGTGATATTAGCGATAAATTAACAAGGTACTATAAGTAGTATTTATATCTGATCCGCTGATTTTTAATCTTATATATTGCTTTAGTAATAACCTTTGGAAAAGTTATAGTACCGTATTATCAGCCGTGATTGTAGTTAAAAACCCTCACCCTCACACAGAGATCAGTAGATATTTTCGAGCGCGTATGAAGGAGATGGCAATAACACCGATGCAAAAAAAAACTTTTTTTTCATCACGGGTGCAAAAAAAGATTTCTGTCCGTTTTTTATCCGAAATTAAAGAGAAATAGTGGAAACTAATAATATTAAAAAAAATCTAATTATTTTTGCATAAAAATTAAGACATTTCTGCCGGTTTTCACCAAGTATTTACGAAAGAATTGCATCGTCAAAATATCAAACTATTAAAGATAACAATGAACGTCACCGAGTAAAAAGGCACATCGCTATGAAAACGGTATTAAAAAAATAGTGTTCACAACTCGCGGCTAAACTGTGCTTTTTTTACTCGCGTTTTTAAATACCTCGCTGCGCTCGTTATCTAAACCAACGCTTGTAAAAAAAGCACTATTTTAGCCACTAGTTGTAAAAACTACTATTTTGCTCACGGGTGCAAAAAAGGATTTGTGTCCGTTTTTTTACCCAAAATTAAAAAGAAATAAAGAGAAAAGCGCTAAATTTTGGTAATATTGAAAAAATCTAATTATTCTTGCCTAAAAATTAAACCATTTTTTGCAGTTTTCTCAAAGAGGTTATTTACAAAAAAATTATTTTAAAAAAATCGTTAAAATATCAATAAACGTCACCGAGTAAAAAGGTTCGTTTCTATGCAAACCATAATTTCCCAGCCGCCTTGATTTATATTGTAAAAATGATGAGCTGCGGAAAGTGCTCTTATAAGTATTTTCCTATTTTTCTTGGATTTTTTGATAAAGGTATTTAAGAAAATTGCGTTTACAACTCGCGGCCAAACTACGTTTTTTTTACTCTCGTAGTTGGAAAAAACTTCTGTGGTCATCTTGTGATCTTGTCGTCCCTCTTATACCTATTCGATCTCTGTCTGCGGTTATTTTCACGAAAAACCTCCGATGCTCATACGCGCCCAAAAATATCGTATTAGTTGCAAAATATAAGCGGCGCGGCGGTGTCTAGCGTGTAATAAAAGTAATATGTCTAGTGGGTAATAAAAGTAATATTTGGGAGGGAAAATATTGTTTAAAAAAGTTACTTTTAAAGAGTTTTATAAAAAATTTTAGAAAATTACTAGTTTGACGTAAAAAAGGGGAGAGGGGTACTATAGCGCCACTGTGTATTGTAGGTAGGTAACATTATTAATTAATAACTTCGGTTGGTCAGGGGATAGGAACATAAGTAAATATAATACTTGTTCATTTATTGAAAATATCGACTGTCTGCATTTCCTCGAAATAACTCCCATGCTTCTCTTTCTTGCGCGCCCGAAAATATCTACCTATTTCTGTGTGAGTCTTTTTGACTACAACCACCGTACACCGCTGATAATACGGTACTATAACTTTTCTACTACTACTACTAAAGCAATATATATATAGGAATAAAAAGGTAAATTATTTGATATAATTTGTCCATGCAAACGAAGTAATGCTAAAAATAAGCGCATTTTGTCACTTAGAAAAAAGGCCCTAATTTCTTGGCAATTATAATAAACCAGAATGATTAATCAGCGGATCAGATATAACTACTATAGTACCTTGGTAATTTATCGCTAATATTACTGAACACTCTATTGACTGTATGTATCTATGCAAATACAAAATTACCACATTTTTTCCTCCCCAAGTTTTATTTTGTCCATCGTTGGTGCCCAATCAACCCTAATTTTAAAAGTAAAACATTTTTGAACTTATATTAAGGAAAAACGGAACTTTCTCGGTTAATACAAAAGAAATATATACGGTGAATCTTTTAACATGTTCAAAAATTTTGCAGGAGGGTCTGTTATCACCAATATTTGTTTAAAACATTAAACAAGGTAAATTATATTAAAAAGTGTGTACCAAAAAATATTGTTAACTATTTATCTGTAAAATATCCTGTTCTGCATTATCTATGGAAAACAATTCACTACAGCTACAATGCAACGACGACTACACTACCACAGTCTAACTGCACCTTTACAAGCTTAGTTTGTTTATAAGACGATTTTGTACATCATTCAAAATGTCCTTTTTGGTGTAATATCTTGAAAATTTCTGCCCACAGCGTTCGAAGATCCTCCCGCAATTTTAAATATTTTTTGCACATAACAAAACAACTCAATCCAATATTTACTAAACCTTTTCAAAATAAGTTTCGAGCTATTCTGTATTAATGTTAAAAGCAGTGCATATGACAACTCTTTTTGTTTAAAATGGCAAATAATAGTTTAAGAACTGATGGGAAACCAGTGTTATAAAGCTCCAAAAATTAGGTAGGGCAGTTGCGGGGAACAGGCGGAAGTAACTTTGGCACCTGTTTTCGCACGCGTAATCAAAGATTGATCAAAGACGGATGTCTACTGCATTTCTCAGACATACGGCGTTTATTAATATTCGTAAATTTGTTTATAAAATAGGTAAAAAAAGGTTATTGGTGCAATGCCAATTACTAAAATGTAAGAAATTCTTTTTTTTTATTTAAATTACTTTAATTTATATGTAAAAGGCCTACTTCATTTAGGGGAGTTGTGTCCTTGCCGAAAAAGAGCGTGACTGCCCTAACTCCGACGCAGCTCAGGTGTCGTATTTTCGAAACCATACGAAATTATTCGCATGCGATTACTTCCGTCTCTTCCTATACCGTATAGAAAAGGAGGCAAAATACATGCCGATATGCTGATTCATGGGTAGTACGTGAAAGAATAACGCGTTTTTTATGAGAAACAACACGAATACCCTCCACCCACTCGTGCAATATTACCTTAAACCAGTGGAATTCGAACGCGGTTCACACATACCAGCTTATCTTTCGCCTTTCATTTCACACGGTATAGAAAGAGACTGACATAAAAATTGTCGAATATTCAGTACACGTATGCGGATATTTTCGTATGGATTCGAAAATCAGACCTGTGATATCATGAGCTCGAGGATTCTCACTTTCGCTGATTTCTTCACGTCTCCATTCCCCGACCGTACAGCTGCGTCGCGTCACTAAAATTACCATCTTTGACTGACGACCTTCAGTTTCTTGCATTTTTCAATGTAAACGATAGACTTCAACCAAGTTTTAAATTTTTTTGAGACAAGCCTTTTGGAGGAAATGTCATTATTATTTAAATTGTGGTCAGAAAGAAACCTAAGATTTACTTTTTACTTAAGTTTTTAATTTAATTAAAAAGAAATAACTTACGCTCTTACGAGGTACACTCTTCATTTTTTTTAGTTATCAGGTGAATAAATTCATAATAAAAATTCAAAAATTCAAAAATTCAAAAATCTTTATTGCCTTAAAAAACTATTACAAAACAACGTAGTATAATAGTATAGACAAGAAAAAGTAACCTGTGTTTTGTTAACACGTTTAGGTCACAATTTTTTTTTATATGTTTATATAACTAAAACAAAATAAGAAGCCAAAAAATATGAATCGTTTTGCTGGCCTAATCTCGGGGGACCCAATCGTCATATTCCTTACGCCATTGGGTCGTCACTCGTTATTAGGGACCGTGGGCTTTCTGACTATGCATCAGCATGTCCACGTTAATAAAAGTCTCACACAGGCATTCTCTACTCTGAGATCCTATACTTTCTAGGACACATAAAACCATGAAGTCCAAGCACACCAAAGTCTTTCGGCGATCGGCAAGTTGCGACGGGAGCAGGACAGTATAGTCTGGAAGCTCTTAGTGACAAACCCGCACGAAAGCGGCGGAAGCGTGATTGCCGTTTTGCTCAAGGATTGGCTGTAGAGCAACTCGTGTGCTGCATCCGTGACTGAGCAGCCCTATTTAGGACCCACTCTGCTCACCCTGAAGGGGAAGGAGCTATAAAGGGTGCCCCAAACATAGCCAGCCAACAACTGCCCGACTGGACAACCGCATCCAGTGGGTACACCACATGCGGTCAAAAGAAAAGAAAAATAAATCCAATGAACTTTTCCACATGGAATTTTCGTACACTTATGGATACAGACACAACCACAAGACCACAAAGAAGAACGGCTATAGTGGCACGTGAACTAAGGAGATATAAAATCGATATCGCTGCTCTCAGTGAAACTAGAAGAGCAGGCGAAGGCCAACTTAAAGAACACGGAGGAGGCTACACATTTTTCTGGAAAGGAAAAGAAGATGAACCACGTATTCACGGAGTGGGTTTGGCTATAATAAATAAGATTGTGGGCCACCTAACCGAATTTCGATTCGGAATAAGCGAAAGATTGATGACATTGCGCCTAAACCTTAGCAACCACCAACACGCTACTATAATCAGCGCCTACGCTCCAACTCTTGCAGCTGATGAAAATCAAAAAGATGGATTTTATTCTAAACTTAGTGAAGCCATAACATCTGTACCTAAATCTTATAAACTTATCATCCTAGGTGATTTCAATGCTCGAGTTGGTATGAATTCAAACCCATGGAAGGTCGTCATTGGCAAGGAAGGTGTTGGAAACATGAACTCAAACGGACTGCGCCTATTAACCTTATGTTAGGAATATGACCTCATAATCTCAAATACAATTTTCCTTCTGGCAACACCTGCGGTCAAAACAATGGCATCTGATTGATTATATTATTGTACGTTCCAGAGATCAAAAAGACGTAAACACTACAAGAGCAATAACGAGTGCAGACTTGCACATTCCACCCCAAGAAGTAGCCGTCAAGAAAAGCAAATCAGAAGAAGATTCAATGTAGAACGCCTTAAAGATGATCAAACCAGAACAAAATTTCAAGTATCTTTGAATCAAAAACTGGGTACTTTAGAATACCCGGAGAATATTGACGATCGCTGGAGAATGTTGAAGACAGCAATAACATCTGCCTCCGAAGAAACGGTCGGCTACACACAAAGAAAACATCAAGACTGGTTTAATGAGCACGACAAAGAAATTCAAGACCTTATTGAGAGGAAGAGAAAAGCCCATAATGCTTGGAAAAGCCACCCTTACTCGAACGAAAAGAAAAGGCATTATCAAGAAGCCAAAGCAGAAATATAAAGGCAAACACGTAGATTAAAAAACCAATGGTTGACAACAAAATCACATGAAATGCAACATCTAGCTAAGTTCAACAACACCAGAGCCTTCTTTCAATCTACTAAGATGGTATATAGTCCCACTACACAATCCAAAGATGGAACAAGGCTACTTAAAGACAGATCCTCTTTAAATTCACGATGGAAAGAACACTTCCAAGAACTACTCAACAGAGAGTCTTCAAATTCCTGAGAAAACTACACAACAACATCCAAGTGAGATTCCGATATTAGAGGAGGTCGAAAAGGCAATCACACAGCTAAAGAATAACAAGTCAGCAGGCACAGATGGTCTCGCTGCTGAACTCTACAAACAAGGGGGTCCCGCTCTTAATTACCAAATGCACACTCTAATAAGTAAAATATGAACCACTGATCTATCCTAACTAGTGCGGAAAGTTTTTTTCCTGCAAGGAATAGCAATTAACCCGAACGACGCGGAGCGGAGGATGGCTTATGTCATTACACAAGAGCATTGATTTGCCACCGCCTATTTTGTTACCATATCTTTACTTTGGGGAATTTATTTTTTTAATAAAATGGGCAATTAATTCCGCAAATTTTTTTGCAAAACAAATTTTTTGGACCTCTGAACAATTCTTTTTTGAATCGGTATCCAAAAAAGCCTTGGTTTAGTTATTTGCAGACAGATCCGAATTTTACCTACCTAAACTGCTATTCACAACAAGCGGATAAAAGTTTTGTTTTTTACAAGCGGTGGAGTGGTTTGAATAACGAGAGTAGCAAGTGACTTTAAAATTCGAGTAAATAAAGCAGTTTCGTTTTGAATTAATTTAAAATCATCTTTTCAGAGATTAAAGTTGTTCTATAAATCCATTTTTTCAGGGATTAAAGTTGTACTTTATATCTCGGAAAATGGAAAAATTAGAAAATTGAAAAAATGGAGAAACTGGAAAAATGGAAATTTTATATAAAGTACATAACAGCTGAGAAAAACGGAGCGGCTGGAAGACACTTAGCGGCTGTGTTATGTTAATTGCTATTGTTTTGTAAATAGAGTACCGTTTTTAAATTACTCACTGCGCTCGTTCTATAAAACTACGTTTGTAGAGAAGAACTAATTTAAGCAACTAATTGTTAAAACTACTATTTACTACTTGCGTAAAACTTGAACACAACATACACTGAGAGGTCATCATTTTTATGCTCTAAATCAAGGGTTGCCTGTTTAATTTTATGAAAAGATATTTCCCTGTACCCTTATTCTTGAACTGATAGAAATTCTGGTCCTAGGAAGTCAAATTCTCTCGCTACTATGCTTCTCATTGGTCCAAATCTTCGGCTTAAATCGGTTTCCCTCACTTTTTCCCGATATTGATAGAAATTAATTCTATTGGTCTTGACTAAGAGAATTACTTTCGATCAATATCGGGCAAAAGTGAGAGAAACCGATTTAAAGCGAAGATTTGGACCAATAAGATGCATAGTAGCGATAGAATTTGACTCCCCGGGAGCAGAATTTCTATCATTTGAAGAATAGAGGACCTGGAAGCGAAAAAGAAAAGGTCCCACTGTTGGCCATTTTCTTTTTTGACGTTTGTTATTTTCTCGTGTTTAGCAAGTAATACAGAAAGATTACAAGACTAAACTCAGTGGATGCAAGTATTGTAAGGAACCCTGTATGTGTGACATATTTTGATAAAAGATCTTCAATAAATGTCATACATACAGGGTTTATACACCCAATAACCCCCAAATTTATGATGCATGACATGTATTTTCATTTTTACACACTTTCCCCAAAAATTTGACACTTTGACCCTGGGTATATATTACCACAAAAAAAATTTATAAAAAAATTAAAATCAGTGGACCCAAATGAATGTTATACACGAGTATCGATTCCTCCTTCCTTGCCGCAAAACTAGCCGAGAGCCGGTCATTGAAGCAAGGTCACACGTGGTCTGCTATCGGGAATTGTTGAAGCCACAGCCGAGTTATTTTCGCAGCAAATCAGAATAAATTTGTAGCAACACAACTTAGCCGACTAAATCTGCAGTGGATCGATGACTTTCGCGCCAAGGCAAAAGCTTGCGATCCATTTTGGTTTTCCCGGGATACATAAGCTTTATTTCTCTGTTTCATGGGTGGTTTATCTGTGGTTTAAAGTCATATGACGTAAAATAGCATTAATCATTTTGGCACCCTTCGGACCGGTTTATCAATAGCGAGGCATTTAACCTCCAAGTTAACCTTAGGTCTCATGCTGGCATTTGGTATATGGAAAGTTAAATAAACGAATTTTATAAACTCCCTAATTGTAAGTAATCTTGAATTTTTTAAAAATCATCAATCATTTTAACCATTGTTCCTTGTGGGATACTTATTTGTTTGAATTTTCGTTTTTTCCCACCCAAGATCTTTTGATCTTTTGGTTTTAGATTCTTTTCGGAGGTTTTTTGTTATTTCTTTTTCTTTTTAATTATCCTTTTAGTATGTGAAAAGAAGAAGAGACTGTTAGTTAGAAAGAAAAAATTATTTATTGAAAAATATGGAAAACTTGACCAATACAGTTTCTGTTCTGTTCTGTTTCTGACCAGAAATAAATCCAATTATTTTTAGAATTTTTGTCTGTTTGTTTGTTCGGACATTACGCAAAAACTAATCAACGGATTTTGATGAGAGTTTCGACAGAGAATTTTTTGTAATACTGGACAGACTTTATTTTATCAAAATCCGTGCACGGGAACAAATTTAAAATCTTTTAAAGAAAAAAACAGAACAAACGCATGCAAAGAATATATTTAACTGGATGGGAGGGTTTGAGATGAGAGGAAGCGGTTGGGGGAGGAGATGGAGAAGCTACAATTTTAAACACGCGTTTGAAGTCCTGCGTAATAGTTTGTTAATTATAAAAATGGAATTCTTGAATATTTCTCAAGTGAATAACTCAGAAATAAATAAGATTTTTAGAATTCTCTGACCTTTCCAAGTTTCTCTAACTACTGATAACCCTGTTCTCATGGTAAAAATTCAATACGCAAAGATGTAATCTTCAAAATTATATTATATCTTGATTTTTAAAAACCTTTTTTTAGTTTTGGGAACATAGACTTTTAAAATTGTGTATTCACTATTTAAAATAATCTTCTATTTTTGCTAATTCGTCAGTGACAAATATTTCCGGTATAGGTATGCGTTTCTGTAGAAATATTGGGCAAAAATTCTTTAGCAGCTTGCGGATCATGTTCATAGATTAAAAATGACCTGGGCGTAATTTTATCCTAGAAGTAGTTGTTTTAGTAATTTGGACAATAGCCTAACATAAATCTTAGAAAAAGTGTTATTGGATGTGGTAAAATATTAAATTAAATCATTTTATCAACAGCGCATTACTCCAGGTTAACATCACCCTGGAGTTAAACTGCTCCCAAAACTGTATTTTTTACTATTTTGTAAAAAAATGCTTTTTTCTAAATTGTTCAATTAGTAACTCGTAAAAATTGTATGTTTGTGTTTAATTTTTAATCCTACTTCCTACTAATATTATAAATGCGAAAGTTTGTGTGTGTGTGGAGGGGTGTGTGTGTTTTTTTTTCTCAATCACACAAAAAGCGCTGAACCGATTTGGATGAAATTTAATAAGAAGATAAGGTACATATGACTGGGATTGGGACATAGGCTACTTTTTATTTAACATTTCGCTCAATAACAGCTGTCAAATTAAATTATTTTTGGATATCGCAGATAAGACTACGCTTCGACCGCTAGTTTAAAATAAAATAAGGTCAATCTAGAATTTTTAGTATGTTACCTTTCGAGTTATCATTTTTTATTAAAAAGCGGGAGTTTAGCAATGATTTTTGAACATTTTTACAGGGTGACCCTAAAAACAAGATTGATTCCTTTTTCTCTAACTTTTTGTGTTGTATTGGATTTTAATGTTATCAACTTTAAAACTACATTTAGACAATCACCGAGATGCCGCGTGCCGGTCGCCTATCATTTTTATAAATATTCCGTTTTTAAGATATAGATAAAATTTGCTTCTTTATACTTTGATACTATTTTTACAATTATATATTTAGAAATAATGTGCACCTTTTTTACATTAATATTAAAGGGGAGGTGGAAGTTTATTTAAAAAGTGGGTGGGGCCCATTATATTTATGCGTTTTTCTTTAAAAAATAATGTCTGCCCAGTACTCAAAGAAATTCTCTTTTGAAACTCCCATCAAAATCTGTTGAGTAGTTTTTGCGTGATGATGGAACAAACAAAAAATTTGGTTAGAAGCAGACACCAAAATTACAATGTATGGAAATGGTCTATCTAGAGATTTATCATCTGTATAAATTGAAGCTGGGGCTTTTTAAAACTATATTGGTCAAGTTTATTAATGAATTTCAATAAATAATTTTTTCTAACTAACAGCCTCTTCTTCTTTTTACACACTAAATGAATTTTTATTTCTAAAATTAAATCTAAACATTTTTATACATTCAAGGTTACTTACAATTAGGAAGTTTATAAAATTCGCTGAAAATAGAGGGTCTTTTCACTTTTTGAATGCCTAATGGTCGGGCAGCAAAGCGCCATTTTTGGTGATTTTGATAAAACTTGATACATTCATAATACCCATGAAAAGTAACAAAAAAAGTTTTGGTCGGTACTCTACTCTAAGCTGCGTTTTAGAGCCCTTAACTTTGCGGTTTGCACCAGCATCCCACTTTGTTCTGAATATCTCAAGACCAAAAACAGTCTAAATGTTTTTTATTTCGGCTTCAATTAGGTAAGAAATATCCTAATCGGCCCATGTAATACAACTTTTAGATATATTCCCCTATTTTAGGAAAAATCCAGGAAAAAATTACATCAAAGTCATAAATTTACCAAAGTAGGAATTTTTTTTAAATTTGAATTTTTAGATTTTAACATTATTTTTCTTGAAATGGAGAAATATATCTAAAAGTTGTGTTACATGGGTCTATTGAAATAGGTGTTAGCTAACTAAAACCGGATTAAAAAGTATATTAACTTTTTTTGCTCTTTTTTTTTGTTTTTGAGTTTTTTTGGGTCGATCTACAAGTATGCTAACTTTTAGAAAAATCCCCCAAAAATTGACAAAAATGACGTTTTGCTGCCCGACCATAATACCTGGTGTGTACTTATAAAAATGATATATACATTTTTGACTCGAGGTGTACAAAATATAAGGAAGAAAATGGTAAGATAAATACAGTATTCACCTGATGACGATTGCAGATGCATAGCCTTCGAAACGTTGTCAAAGCTCCAGCTCAACATTGTCTACCATTTTGAAACAAGTAATTAAATTTGGTTTATCTGTAACCTTTATAAATCGAACCTGAAGAGACAACCAAAACCTTTTGTGTTACCTTATAGCAGGGGCCACCAAGGGCCCATTAAAAAGAAGTTGTTGAGTTATAGATATTTGACTGAATTTGTAAATCGTGTCCACTTGCATGCAAGTAACTTGCGAGAGTTTTTTCACCAAGTACTTACTGGCGTGTCTACATTGTACTTTATTTTCTAAAAATGTATTCTGCAAGTTACTGTAGCAAGTTGGTTTACGGTACGGTACTTATTGTATTTTCAAATCTTTACAATGTAAATCCCATAATTTTGGGTACCTATAGTTCAATATTTTCTATAAAGATAATTATTTTTAACCTATAGCATTTTCATTATACTCTCACCACTTGCTGTAAATATTTCGAAACAGTCTCGAAATGAAAAAGTATTAATTAATTTAGCTAATATTGCACATTATTTACAGTTTGGCTACTGCTTTTTATAGCAGTGCCATCTCTATTTCGTAAGTTGAACTTTGTAATCTTTAATATTTACTATTTTGTTAGGTTGTTCAAGCCTCGTATATAGATGACATATGAACATTACACAAATTAATAAGTAGAAAAATGGGAACGAAAATGTCCCGCTTCAAGCTAGCCCCTAATAGGCTCTCGAACAGCTCTGAGGTATGAAGACTCTTTGGAAAGACCCGCCCTCTCTTCTTTGTTTGTTAGTCGGTTGATCCTAAAGGCTACCAGTTTTAAGCTCTTTTTTAAGGAGCTAACAATACGCTTGTCGGTTGCCAGACTAACCATTAACCTATGAGTCGAGGCCCCCTTATTCACCTCTTACGGCAGGCCTAGGCCAAGACAAGTTTGTCTGAGTTTGAATTTGAGTTGCAAAGTCCGAATTTAGACTTTGACAGTTCGCAAGATTTAAACTAAAAAGTAGATCATTCAAAACTTTGAGGGTCAAATTTGTGATTTTAGGAAGTATCAGCGTTCTCCAGATACCTGGGCACGTTGCCTTTGCGGCACCTGTCACACGCTCTTCTTCATGGTACTACCAAGCATGGTGTCGCTAAGTGCTGGCAAAGAGAAGACTATTCTGCAGCAGGCGTACGAGTTATTGGTAAAGGCCACGGCTCAGAGACTTTCCTGTGATGAAGTGAGTTTCATAACAAAATTATTGTTGTTGTAAATGGTTGGTACCAGGCTCCTAAGAAACACTCGAAAAATATAATATAAAATAAATTCTTATCACCAAAAAATTTTCCATTTAACAATCAATAATTTTTTATTCTATAATAAATGGCGTGCGGTAACTAAACTGAATAAAAATTAATGATTTTATTTAGTGTTTTGTTCCGACATATTTTGTTCTACTTGTAAAAAAAATCTATTCATCACAAAAAGAAAATCAATTATAAAAATTGAGTCAATCAGAGTGCTGGAAATTATTTTCAAAAATTTCACAGGGCTGCATTTTTTAACCCTTTTAAAGTCGATTTAAAAATTTCAACTGTTTTCTAGGTAGCGCTGATTTCAGATCTGCTTTTAGTTTTTTTGTAAGGTTATATTTTAAACCAGTAAAATCTAAAAATATAGGAAAACACGATTTATTCCATTTACCTTGCTCTTCACTGACATCCCCAAGATTTTCCCGGAAATAGTCCAAATGGGAATGTATAAAGTGAATTTTCATGCAACTAAGAAACCTGAATTTTTCCAGCATATTTTTAACGATGGCTACGTAGTTTGGGTCTTTATAAATCCTTAGAAATTTATTTATTCTATAATTGCTTTTTCTTTATCTTCAATTACATTTTCAAATTCTTCAATGTTGGCTCTGACGTAGTCGGAAATGTTTTACACAAATATTAAAACAATTTCCTTCTTTGGTTAATGCTTTAACATTGTGTCAAGAGTCCAAGTTTTATGTGAAGTGGTGGAAGTAAAACTTTTTGAGGGTCAATAAGACTTTCGTGATTTACATTTAGGTGTTAAAGACTCTCTTTGTGACCAGTCTCTTTTTATCTAATGCTCTTCTGACTAAAAAGAAGACCTAAAATTTTTAGATCTTCACATACTTTCCAGTTGTGATTTTCATATTGTATTCTTAGAAATGACTCCTCTAAATTTTCATAGTTTTCCTTTAAATTAACTGAATGGCTGACCGTAACAGAAGCAGAAACATTGTCATTATGTAAGAGAAAAGCTTTAAGGCTCTTTTTTGAAGAGTCGATGAATAGTGTCCAGTCAGAAGGAGTGTACTCAGGAGCTCCGAGGCAAGTAAATAGATTAGCAATAGCTTGGCAGTGGTCCGTTTTGTTCCAAAGATGTTACAAATTTAACCTCACGTTTTCTGTACCAAGAGAAGGAGGTTTTTATTATAGGATTTTTATATATTTTTTCTTTTTTTTTGCAAAAAAAAATCTGTTGTAGTTTAATTAGTTATGTCTATATAAAAAAATCACAAATTTCATGCAGGCCTGTGTTTTTAGTTTGAAAAGTTTTTGAGGGAGTTAAAATGTCGATTTTTTTTTTAAAAGTAGGTTTTTTGTTTAGACGTATTTTGTTGTACTTGTAAAAAAATCAATCCATCACAAAAAAAAATATTTATAAAGATTGAGTCATTCAGGTTGCTGGAAATTATTTTCAAAAATTTTAGTTTGAAAAGTTTTTGGGGGTGTTACCACAAAGGAAATAACCTTAGGTATTTACTTTGTGGTGTTACTAGTTAGTAGTAGTAGGTACAAACTCCGAGTTTGTATTTCCAAGTCGCGCAATTTTTGAGTCAGGCCATTTTTTTCCCCGACTTTAAAGCTGACAAATCGATTTTGTAGTAAAAAATTTTTGGTTTTGTGCAATTTTTTATGACCCGCCCGGTAGTTTTATTTTATTATTTTTAGTTAATTTAACTTAATTTTTATTTAGGTATGTTATAGACTCATGATGCAACTCTGCGGGGAACATAACAGACCTCTTTTAGCCGTAAAGTTACTAGTGATTATGAAGAAGTTTGGTATTCAACCTAATGCTCTTACATATGGGTAAGTTATCCTAAGATTCTGACAGAGTGTAGAGTTTTAATTATATGGGTGTAAATGATAGGTGTTTACTGAGGGTGTCAAAATATCCCTTGAGTCTCACGCTTGTAAAGTTCTAAAAATTATTTTTAAAATCTGTTTATATTTTAACTTTTTTGTGCAACCAAATTTTGACCTTGTAACTGTAGATCAACAAGAGCCTATATTTTAACGTCAAATTTAGAAGTATCATTATAATTTCGGCATACAAGATTATATCGTTAAGTCGCTGCTTTAAATTGAGCTTGTGATTTGTTAAAGCTCTAGCTACCCTTCCTGGTATTTCTTCAAAGTTTTTAGTTTTCGGACTATCCTAAATTGGTTTTTAATTTTTAATTTAAAAAAAAAATGGTGTAGAAAGTCAAATTTAATTCACTTTTTATTAAAAACAGATATCTGTTGAGTTTGTTCGCTTTGTGTCATAGATTTTGATGCTATATTTTTGCTGGTACTCTCTAATATTCCAGTTTCCAAATATCCCCAGGGGGCTTACCACTGGTTGCGACTCTTTATATGCAATCAAATTGTCATTTAGGGTCGAAAAAAATCCAAACAGGCTGAGTTTTTGGTAAGTTGTTTCATGGACGTCTGAAGGTAACAGAAGTTGGTGTTGCCCCCAGAACTTGGAGACCTTCCGCCATTTTGAAAAAACTTTTAAAAAAAATCTGACACTGCGTCAAAAACATCTAAATTTAACGTTCGAATGATGACGCAGTTGTCACCACCTTAGTATAAAGAACGCAACCACGACCTATGTTTCCAACTAGCACAGTGGTTTTATCAACCAATATTTTACTTAGCAAGGTTGTGATGAAGTGTCTTCATTTTGTGGAGTATTGGCGAGAAAGAAACTTGGAAGGTTTGCAGCAGTTCCTAGTATTAATTCTGCATTTAAGCAACTGCTAATGAAAAAAAAATCCAGATGAAGATATATTTTGCGTAGAGTGAAAACAAGGTTGGTTCTTTTATATAATGCGATATCACCCTAAAACACTGTTAGGAATTTTAGAAGTTCAATCACAATATAGGGCAATGGAGAATATACGTCCAACACAGGAGTAAGAAACATGAGGAGCAATTAACTAGTTGATAAAATAAATCAAAATATTTACAGAAATGTTTTTTTGGCATAAAAAACATATTATTTTAGTTTATACGAAAAAAATATACTTAGCCATGACTTCATTACCTGTGCGCTAAAAGGGGCAAATATTTTGGGATCTGGGCCATTTTTTGATCTTTGGTATGTGTAGAACTACTGGCAACCTTCATATATAGCCTTCTCCTCACAATTTTTATCAGTGCTTCCCAATGAGCATTTTCAGAAACTTCTGGTGACAGATATTTATATAAAAATTATAGAGAGGGTTCCATTGATACCCTAGGGTATTTAGAAGTTTCCTACAAGAATTGAGTTTGTACATTTGTTTTATTAAAGGCTCTAAATTGATGGTACCCTAAAGTAACAAAACTGGCGTTAACAATATTTCCACGGACATCATTATAAAAATTAAAGTCATCGGTAACAAATGTTATATAAATTGGTGTTAACAATGTTTCCACCAACATATTTATAAAAATATAAGTCATCAGTGACAAAAGTTATATAAATTGGTGTTTGAAATCTTTCTGTCAACCCACCTATAAAACCGTAACTATCAATTAAAGATATATAATAGATTGGTTTTTAAAATGTTCCTATCAACCCACTTATACAACTGAATTAACCAACAACAAATTTATATAAGATAAGATTGAAAATATTTCGAGAGACACTTATAAAAACTTGGGAACTCACACACAATAGTTATATAAATTGGTGTCTGTAATATTCTTATGAACTCATTCATAAACCTTTTTTGCCCATAAGGTTTTTTCTATAATGTTGTTATTAATTTCTTCATGTAGTGATTATAATACAACTGTTTTTAGAACCAAAAAAACAATTTTAATTTATTTTGGCAATTATAATAACAAAACAAACAAGACTTTTTAAGGTTAATTTTGTGACATCAAAAGGCGCGTTTTTGCGACATCAAAAGGAGCGTTTTTGCGATATCAAAAGGCGCGTTTTTGCGAGACACCATACCATTATTATCTTGTTTTAATCACATCAATCTGAGAGAGATAAGAGATCCAAATCTTCTTGAGATAGTTGCCGATGACAGATATCGGGATCGAATGCATTTTACACCTGATTCCCAAAAGCGTTTCCATGCGCAGTTACCCTGACTCAAAAAACTCATCACGTGGTCCGACATGAACTTGTATAGGCAAATCTCGCTTAGAGCACGTGACACGTGTTTTGATTCGGGGGACCCACGAATGAGAAACGCATAGATGGGAACCGTGTTTTAGAAAAAGAGAACAATATAGTAACCGTGTTAAGGTCGCAAAAACGCACCGTGAAACGTCGAGCGCATACGCTGATACTGCTGGTCGGCGGCAAATGTGAACACCCCGGAAAATACTGGCCTGTACACCCTTCGACCCCGCAATCTACAGTTATGACATTTATGCGGGCTTGAAGTGTAAGGAGGCGGGTATTTTTCCTGGTATGTGTAGTATGCTGGATCTCTCGAGGAATGCATTTAGGAAAAGAGAACAATGGTAACTATGTTAAGCTCGCAGAAACGTACCATCAGTGTTCAATACTGCGCCATCTGCAGCCCTTTGTTCCAAGTAGCATCATTTTTTAAAAGGGTCATAAAATAGTGTTGACAAGGTAAACAGTGGTATAGTTGTATTGTTTTTTTTTTTATAGAATTGTCGGAAATTTTCGCCATTTCGGATTACAAAAATAGGTTTTTGGCCTAAATAAAAACGTTATTTATGGGGTTTCAACATGTGTTTCAATTGAAATATTGCTTGTTAGGGTTAAGAACATCATACAAAATTCAATATTTGTCCCAGAAAAAAAAACGCATATGAAAAAAAAACTGATATTTAAATGGATATTTTTTTCCCGTTTTCTCAAGTATTTTTGGAGCCCATGAAATTTACGTGAGTGTATTCGAAAACTATATAGTACACACGGACCTCAGCTGATTTTCAGAGTAGGATGATTTGAAAAACAGCTTTTATTTGACTATAGTATATAAATATTCATATTCCTGCTTCAGCTTATCTCACTTTCATTTTTATTTATTTTAGAAGATTGCTAAACACCATTTTATAAATTTTTTTATTGTCAAAAGAAAAAGAATAATACATAACAAGCAAAGGGAAGAAAGATGGAAAATTTATATTTCTAAATCCATAAAAACCTTTAAATTTGTTATGTAGTGTTGTTAGAACAGTTGTAAAACCTTTTTATAATAATCTCTATACTTGAGGGCTCATAATGAAGTTTTATAAAATCTATATGTTGTTTTTCTATCCATTACTATGTACCATAAATTTGTATAAGCTGGTGTTGAACAGTTGTTTTTCAAGTTTTTTTTACTCATTTAAAAGATATATTAGAGTTATAAAATTATCACTAACACTAAATAATATAACTTTTGGTTATTTTATGAAGGTTTTATATTATTTGCTGTAACTTTTATATAGACAAAAATGCTCATTGGGGCTTAACGTCCCCGACATTTAACGTCACCAAAATAAAAATAAAATAAAGTTATTTTATCATCTGTCATATGTCAGCTGTCGAGTACCATAAGGGTCTTCGACTACTTAGCGTTATCGCTAACGTATATCTCCAGTCCGTCTCTATTTGGCTGAAAGTTTCTAGTATTACATGCCCATTCTCGGTGACCTCACTATCATATGTATTCGTTTATAGAACTTTATTCTTTCAAAAGTCAGGCCAGATCAGGACACTGTGGCATGAATCTGTCCGTTATGGGAAGTTGGGCGAACCATACTGCCTGTAACCTGTAGGCGGTGGGATGTAGCGACTCCCGCCCACGTTTCGAGTCTAGTGCTCAATCGTGCAATCAGCTGGCCTAAACTCGAGGGACTCAATCGTCGTATTCCTTACGCCATTGGGTCGTTATTCGGGACCGTGGGCTTGCTCACTGTGCATCAGCATGTCCACGTTAATAAAAGTCTCGCACAGGAATTCTCTACTCTGAGATCTTATACTTTCTAGGACACATAAAACCATGAAGTCTTTCGGCGATCGGCAAGTTGCGACAGGAGCATGACAGTGTAGTCTGGAAGCTCTTAGCGACAAACCGGCACGAAAGCGGCGGAAGCGTGATCGCCGTGACTGCATCCGTGACTGAGCAGCCCTATTTAGGACCCACTCTGCTCACCCTGAAAGAGAAGGGGCTATAAAAGGTGCCCTAAACATAGCCAGCCAACAACTGCCCGACTGGACAACCGCATCCAGTGGGTACACCACATGCGGTCAAAACAAAAGAAAAAGAAATCCAATGAACTTTGCCACATGGAATAATCGTACACTTATGGATACAGACACAACCACAAGACCAAAAAAAAACGGCAATAGTGGCACGTGAACTAAGGAAATATAACATCGATATCGCTGCTCTTAGTGAAACTAGAAGAGAAGGCGAAGGCCAACTTAAAGAACACGGAGGAGGCTACACATTTTTCTGGAAAAGAAGAAGATGAACCACATATTCACGGACTGGGTTTGGCTATAAAAAATGAGATTGTGAACCACCTAACCGAATTTACATCCGAAATAAGCGAAAGATTGATGACATTGCGCCTAAACCTTAGCAACCACCAACACGCTACTATAATCAGCGCCTACGCTCCAACTCTTGCAGCTGATGAAAATCAAAAAGATGATTTTTATTCTCAACTTAGTGAAGCCATTACATCTGTACCTAAGTCTGATAAACTTATCATCCTAGGTGATTTCAAATCTCGAGTTGGTACGAATTCAAACCTATGGAAGGGCGTCATTGGCAAGGAAGGTGTTGGAAACGTGAACTTAAACGGACTGCGCCTATTAACCTTATGTTCGGAATATGACCTCATAATCTCAAATACAGTTTTCCGACAAAAAGACAAATTCAAGACCTCCTGGCAACACTCGAGGTCAAAACACTGGCATCTAATTGATTACATTATTGTACGTTCCAGAGATCAAAAAGACATAAACATTACAAGAGCAATAACGAGTGCAGACGACTGCTGGACAGACTATCGCATTATACGAGCCAAAATGAACTTGCACATTCCACCAAGAAGTAGCCGTCAAAAAAAGCAAATCAGAAGAAGATTCGATGTAGAACGCCTTAAAGATGATCAAACCAGAACAAAATTCCAAGTCTCTGAATCAAAAGTTGGGTACTTTAGAATACCCGGAGAATATTGACGATCACTGGAGAATGTTGAAGACAGCAATATCATCTGCCTCCGAAGAAATGGTCGGCTACACACAAAGAAAACATCAAGACTGGTTTGATGAGCACGACAAAGAAATTCAAGACCTTATTGAGAGGAATAGAAAAGCCCATAATGCTTGGACAAGCCACCCTAACTCTAACGAAAAGAAAAGGCAATATCAAGAGGCCAAAGCAGAAGTATGAAAGCAAACACGTATATTAAAAAACCAATGGTGGACAACAAAATCACATGAAATGCAACATCTAGCTAAGTCCAACAACACCAGGACCCCTATTCAAGTGCCGGCTATTTTAAATAGCGACCCGACTTTCAAACCGAGTTTACACGTACGGTTATAAAAGTAAACTGAATTTTGCTTTAGTTACCTACTTAGGACTTGAAATACATATAAATTGATTTTTTTTATAGGTTTTGTGATCTTTCAATGAAAGTATGCTATCGAAATGTAATAAAACTACCTTTGTCTTTGTTTTAACACCAATAAACATTTCTAAAGTTTTCTTAAAGCAACTATACAAACGTGCCATTGAATTTTTGAGAAAAAATTTGCTGATGCACTGTTGCCAGTGCTCTGACCCAAAGAGACGTCGGTTTGAAAATCGTTATCTTTTTGCAGGTATTTTACGCCTTACGACTTATGAGAAAAAAATGAGGGATATTTTAGGACTTATGAGGCATAATACCAATAGAATAGTATAATATTTTGATTTAAATTATAATATTTACTAAAAATCATTGCCAAGGATAGGCAACCAATTATATACCGCTGGTAAGGCCACCGTCGTCTCGGCTTGCTTCGCTCACTTCACAGTAAACTAACCTGGTAGTCTGTGGCTGACTTCAATTTGAAATATAACCTCAAAAGTTGTTATTTATTTTGGTAAAGTTTTCAATTTTCTCTGCGCGGCTTTTTAAAAATATTCTCGCCAGAAGTTCGATGTTAACTTTTGCTCTATTAAAAGGTAAATAAAAAGGCCTTCTTTCACATAAATAGTGAAAATTGAAAGAAAGATAAAAACTTAAAGTCCAATTTATACTCAACGTGCGGAGTGCTTAAAAAAACAAACTTCCCTAGAGTTAACATCTAATAACTAGTGATAAGTTAATAAGAAAGAATCTATGAAAACAAGCCAGAAAACGTCTGCTGGATTTCAAGAAATAACCCATAAAGAGGTAAGGATGAACATGCATGGTGCAAATTATAATTATTATTTATTTGAGTACACACTTAATGCATTAACTGCCGGATTGGGAAAACGGTAATTATGCAGTATATGGTTTTCTGCCATTTTTGATTTTTTTATGAAAAATTCTTTATGGGGGCACCTACTAGGGTCCCTAGGACTCCAAATCCGCCTGCGCTTGATTTTTTTTAAAGAGAAAAAAGTGTGCCCGGAGGGGGGGTTGTAATGTGTTTTTTTGATTATTTTGTTACCAACTTCTTGCATAAAATAAAAACAATAAACTTAAGTTAACTGGACTGTTTGGTTTTAAATGCCAATTTTTTATTTATTGTCGGATTTTAATGCAAAAAAAGTTTTCGAAATAGATTTTGCAAATATGTAAAAAAATGACATTTATAAAAAATTTAAAATGGCGGATGTCCAAAAGTTTTATGCATCTTAAAAACCCGTTGTTTTTTTTTTGAGACACTTTGTATGTTTTTTTACAACTAAAAAAACTATTTATTTTCTGTAAACAGATGTATCATTTGATACATTCTATTAAGAAATAAAAAAACTACGAGTTTTTTTATTTCATATACCAACTTCTTGCATGAAATAAAAACTGCTAATAAATTTAAGTTAACCGGATTTTGTTATCTTTTCGCCAATTTTGATGACAAGGAAACTCTACAGATGCTAACAATGCTTTTTCTAAATGTCAAAAAATTAAATTTTGTAAAAATTACAATTTTATGCATTTTAAAAAACCCGTTGGCTTTTTTTCAAACACACACAAAAATGCAAATTTTAAGCTTTTTAATACAGAAATACAGGGTGTTCAATGTTTAGCCAAGATAAATTACAGCCACAATGATCCAAAAACATGAATCAAATTCAAAATCTCTAGACCTAAATTTTTTTTGCGGGGGATACGATGGGGCCAGGACTAAAAATCCAAGGTGGGTTAACCCTAAAATTACCTTTAAAAGTGCATTTTTCTTTTAATGAGTCGAAAATCGTGAAAACACTTGAAATAGTCAATATCATTCTATTTCATGGACCAGTGAAGTGTTTATGATAATTTAAGTGACTAGAAATATAATTTTATTTTGGTTTTTATAATAAGGTTATGGGTAACACACTTAGGGCCGGTGAAACATTTACCTCCCGAGTTAACCTTCAGCTGTCTCATTCTGGCACTTGGTATATGTCAGCTATCTTTTTCTTGAACTCGAGAGTTCAATGCCTAACTCGCTATTGATAAACTAGCCCTTAATGCAAGTTTATACCCCACCATCCCCTAAAAATACCTTCAAATCATTTAAGTTTCAATTTTTTAAAAGCTATGCTACGAGTGGCTTAGGAGTATATTTCAATACCGCTTCAATAATATGTGGTTTATGTGAAATGCCGTAGAAAAAATCTAAACAGTAAAAAAACATAAAAAAAAACTATCTTAGTGGGAAGTCATAAAACAATTTAATTTATTAGGATGCTAACATTTTTCTTTATTTTAAAAACTTAAGTTTTTAAAGGTTGTGTTGAAATTTCGAATTTTTACAATAATTTTATTAATTACAATTTTTTTTAAATAGTCAGTGAATCACAGTTCTTACAACTTTTTCACATGTTTAAAAAAAATCTTACTTATAGCCTTGTTTTAAAATAGTTCTTAACAATTTACTCATTTCAATTACTAATTGTTTCAGTGGTCTTTTAACTTTTGTGCTACCATTTTGACAATTAACTCATGTAACAACTGTCATCAGTGTCAAAAATTTCGCTCACTGGCCTGTATACTGGAGGTATCGATTTACATTGTTATATGGGGAATTTTCTTCTTATTTCTTATTAATTTTATCAACAGTTTTAAAATAGTTCTTAACAATTTACTCATTTCAATTACTAATTGTTTCAGTGGTCTTTTAACTTTTGTGCGACCATTTTGACAATTAACTCATGTAACAACTGTCATCAGTGTCAAAAATGTCGCTCACTGGCCTGTATACTGGAGGTATCGATTTAAATTGTTATATGGGAAATTTTCTTCTTATTTCTTATTAATTTTATCAAAAGTGAGTTACTAAGGTTCCAAAACACCTTAATCGACGAGAAAAAAAGTTGTCTGTTGTCGGTTTGTATACACGATAACTCAAGAACGCCTTTGGGTACAAAAACCCTCTATCGGCTGACCATGAACTGATTAACTTTTAGGTAGGGTGGTGGGGGGTTGAAGGGGGAAAAGCGGATAAAATATTTAAAAACATTGTAACTTTGGAACAAAAGCAAGTATCGATATACGGTTTTCAGATTTAAGTTTCCATGAATATGAACTACAAATTTTGTTATATAGTCCAAATTCGTGGGAGCTTTAGTTTTCGAGTTATTTGGAAAACCGTTCAAATATGTAAAAAAATTATAACTTTAGAAGTAAAGCAGGTATTGATATGATGAGGATGTGGGGTTTTCAAATTTTAGTTTTCGTAAATATTACCTAAAAATTTTTTTATAAGGTTCAAATCTTTCAAAGCTACAGTTTTCGAGATATTTTCATTCAACATCAAATAATTGATTTTGGACTATCCGTGCTTTCGACCACTGACTGTGACGTCAATGTTTTTTTCTTCTAAGTGCGAGTTTGAAAAACAAAACTATACCCACGGAATATTTCTCTTCATATTCAGTTTCGTTTTTTGAATTCTGATATAATGGGTTATAATTTTACTACTTTTGTTCCTCTAATAAGTATAAATTTAAATATAATGGTTTCCTTTTTTAGGCGTTTATGGAAAGATATGCAGAAACCAAAAGGATGTTACTCACAATTAGTTATTTGATGGACAGTGTTCTGCTTGAACTCCGGGATATCGGAATACGTTAGCAGTACCATTTTAGATTATAGCCCTATAAACGAACGATTTGAGAATGAAGAATGTCGGAAATCTGTTCTATTAGGTAAATATCAAGAGTTTCATCGACTAGTACTAGTAAAACTCGCAGCACTACACAAAAATATTTGCTCGTGTATTATATACAGGTGCAATGTCCCGCTATATTTTGATGCTAAGAAAAAAAATTAAATACAAAAGCTTTATCATTTTTTGCAAATATTTGTCAATAAAATTCAAATATCATAGCAAATGTGAAATGGACATATACTTTGTGTGTTTAAACGAAACCCATATTATAGCTGTTCATAAATTATTCTGGTTGGGAATCATCAGGCAATTTCGCATGAAGTGGAATGGTTTAAAAATTTTTTAACTGATTTTCATTATCCTAGGTGCCCTATATTAAGAATCCGATTGATGATTCTAAGTAAAAAAAACTGAAGAAAAATATATTTGGAGGGAATATAGGTTTGGACTGGACTCCCGACAGCCGGAGACAACAGAAGGTGACCTAAAAGATGCGACCTGTGCTTTGGGGTAGCGGGACTATTCCAAAGGATGTGTCTGACGGGACTCCGATAATATGACTGCCGAAGGCTGGGGAGAAAGTCTACTGTTAAAACCAAGTTTTGCTGGGACGGTATCGATATTAGTAGGATCACCTTTCAGAGGGTCTTAAGATCCCTGCCTGTGACGAAAGGTGACTAAAAAAATTGTCTACTCTTAAGATATATATGTAGCCTGATATCAAGGCATACCCCCCTCTGCCTAGCAAAGAGATTTAAAAAAGCTTATTTGTTACTAATTTCGTCCCCTTCTAAAAAATTGCCTACTCTCATTTTGGAAAAAAGTAATTATGCCATAATTTACTACTAATTATGTACTAATTTCGTCCCTTTTAAAAAAATTGCCTAGTTTCAAGATAACTTATTTCTTTTTGTTTATATGCAAACATAATACTTATCTTTTTTAATTTAAAATCTTATTCTCCGGGTATTTATCAAATTAAAAAAAAAAACAAAAAGTCCTGCTTTTTTCAAATCTATTTCTTAAGCAGAGGGGCGTGTGCCTTGAAAAAAATGAAGTTATCTTGATAGTAGAAAATTTTCTAGAAGGGGACGGAATTAGGTTATCAAATTCTGGCATAATTGCTTTTTTCAAATCTATTGCTTAAGCAGAGGGGGTTGTGCCTTGATATCAAGCTAAAAACTCTATAAAAAACAAAAAAAATGAAGTTATCTTAATAGTAGGAAATTTTTTAGAAGGGGACGAAATTAGTACATAATTAATACCAAATTCTGGCATAGTCATTTTTGGTAGAATCTCTTTTCTAAGTACAGGGGTGTACCTTGATATCAAACTACACACCCCATAACAAACAAACAAAAATAGGAACCGATGTTTTTGTAAACTAAAATTACCCTTCTTTAAGAGTATATAATTAGTACAAAATTACGACAACTTTTATTAAATCTGTCTCCCAAGTATGGGGGGGGGGTGCACACTCTCCGTTATTAATCAAGTACAAAATTTTTTAAAAGGTGACTAAATTAGTACATAATTTTTACAATATCCAAATTGAGTTTCATTGAGGAGGAGGTGTAGTTTGATTGAGCCTACCTATTAGTAATTTGAAAACGTTTTTACTTAATAATTTGCTTATGGAAAATAATAGCGGCGCTAACGTGGGGGTCAAAGATTCAAAATATAGCGGACATCCCTTAAATGCATATAATATATTTTTAAAATTCGTGACGTTGAAATCTAAGAAATTTATATTTGTTTTGGTTGTTTAATGCATTCCTAATTTTATCAACGGTTCACCCAAGCAAAAGTTATGATCATATACCGGCGAGTATTTGCCTCTCTCACACTTTTGCTTTAGTACCTAACTATATGCACTAAATAAAGTTCTGTTGACTTTTTATTCCTCGTTATTTTAATTTTATTTTAAAAGGCTTATTTCATTTTTTTAGGGAGAATAAGGCTTCATAGAATCCTTCAAAGATGTCTACCAATTTATGTTCCTGATTCAGTAGAAATAAATATGTTTTACAAAGACAACATAAATAAATCAAATAAATTAAAATAATAAAAGTGTAAAACGTTTGAAAATAGTTTAGTCAAAAATTATATTAACATTAATCTTAAAATACATTTTAAAAAAAACACGACATTTTAGTAAAACAAATACATTAAAATTTATATATATGGTAAAAAACTAATAAAAAAACAAAGAATATTTAAGAAAACAACGGAAATAAATAAATACAAATGAGACTAAATTAGAAAGGGCTGAATCCAATCTAGTATAGGGGCTATTATGATCGCAATTTTTTTTTTATTTCCACTAAATATGTACTATGATTACTCAAAAGCCACTTAACCGATTTTTATCCAATTTGTCACAATAATAGTTTACATAACAAGCATGTTATGATGGTCATTAAACGAGTTATTAATTATTAATTCATCTGAATGTGTAAAGACCATAATATGTGAGTTGTGTACTATACTTTACGTAAAATGTCGTAAGTGGTCTTATTTAGGTAAGACAAATACAGAGTAGTAAAAGAAATTGTTCAGCTATTTTTTTAATCAAATCAATTTGCTCAAAAATAGAAAATCTTGATTCTTTGTCATTTCAAAAATATAAAAATTGTGAAAATCGGATAAAAAATAAACAAGTTATTAGAAAACAAAAATGTCTTTAAAATTTTTTAGTTTATAAGAAACTTGCTCTAGGGTGGGTACTTTGAAAACTTATAACTTATCAACAAATGAGCCGATTTTTATAAGTAGTGGGACAAAAATATATTTGAAAATAAAACTCGTGGCATATCGAACAAAGCGTTTTTGTTTCTCACTTAATTACTGCCAGGTATAATCCTATGAATCCCTGATGATTCCTAATAAGGATGAAACAGGTCTGTAGGTGTCTGAATTCTCCATTAGACATTGGAGGCCTGGTCGTAATGAAGTGAGAAACAAAAACGCTTTGTCCGATATGCCACGAGTTTTACTTTAATTTTTATTTGCGGACACGAGATTCATTTTGTTGTTTTTAAAAATATATTTGTTAACAAATATACAGGGTGGGCAAACAAGGTTTCAGCCATTAGGCAGTTTAGGTAGGCCATGATACGTAAGAGGTGCCTGAGCGTAGACGTGAAATTTGTCGTATCGGACGTTTCTGTCCTTTACATTTTGGTACAGTTTATTTCTATCTTGCTTTTTTTTCTTCTGCCCTATTCATATTACCAGTCTACTGATTTTTTGACTGTTCGTTGCGTTAGCTACATGACGTAGACGTAAGACTATGTTAGTTAGCGTCTGATCTTAACGTTATACATGCCGTAAACGTGAACTTGTCAACGCAAGACCGAAGAGATGGGATTCTGATATCTCATTTCACCCGACATTTTTTTTTACAGATAAAAGAAAGCGGAATATTGCGCTACATTCCACGTCTACGCGTTAAACTGCCTATTTCTTAAAAGACTTAATATTTAATTCACTCCGCTATCTTGCATTTTTGACATTAGACATTCTGGGTAAAAGAAATAATAAATTCTGTTCTGCTGACTGAATACATATTCAATATTCTCATTTCTGTTTTCATAAAACGAGACCTTTTTTCATGTAAGTATCGCTTTTTGCCCCCATGTCTAAAGGAGGGATAAAAAGTAAAAAAGAGAGATAAAAAGCAAATATTTTTATGCGGCTTGATTCCGATACCAAAAAAGCGGATTTGACTTGCTACACTTTCAATTCGCGTTTTCATGATGGATTTGACAAGGCCGTGATTAATAATACCTATATAAATCAGCTAAAGCATCATATTTAAAAATTTACCCACATTTTGTGCTCTAAATACGATTAGATAAGACACCGTAATACCCCCTTCAAAACGTCCTTGTATATCATTATGGTGGCAATTATTACCACTATTTTATTATATCTGCAGCAGAACCAAGAGTAGAACCAGCACCTTTCTCCCTGTAAAACAAAAAAACGACCATAGTTAAGTAAATAATTTTGTAAAAAATGTTTATTATTTATTGTCTCGTTTTTTTTTCAAGATTGGAGATAATTTATCTTCTTCCCTGGACACAATAGGCTTTAGGCTTTTCAGCTCCAACACCCAAGAGAGAATTCATGTTTATTACTTTTTATCAATACACGTTTTTTGTTTCTTTTTTTTTCTTGAGAAAGAACATAATAAGTTATGGCTAAAAAAAATTTGTTTTTTCAAATTCAGCTCACTCCAAAGAGTAAGTAATAATATGAATGCATAACAAAAAAGAAGTTAAAAAACCTCCAAATCAGTTACTTCAACGGAAAAGAAACTAAAAACAAACAAACAGATTGTGTGTTCCTTGTGGGATTCTCATCCAAGTTTGAATTTTCATTATTTCCACCCATGAATGCATAAGTTATGTTTCTCCTAGATTCTATTTTTGCGTTAGAAAAATTATCACATTTGGTAAGTGTGTACCCAAAAATAAAGGCTCAGTGATATAAAAAGTCCTGCTTTGATTTTTTTATAGAATAAACTTATTCTTAAAAAATAGTATACTTATTGTTAAAAAGTATATAAGTTAAAAAATAGTCTTGGAGCAAATCAGGTGGTACAATATCTTAGTTCTTTTATCCAGTTAGTCACCCTTTATATACAAGCCATCTTGAAGCAAATACAGTGGCTTTTTTAAATATCAAAAAGCGTTGGATTTGGTATTTTTTAACAAATGTCGATAGATCTTTAACACATTGTTCCTGTCAATGGAAATGGCAATGAAGAAAGTGTGTGAACCCAAATAACTAATTTAATAATATTAATTAAGAAGATATATATTTTTAGCCTGAATAACAAAATTCAAGAAAAAAAAATATTAAAGTGATAAATCAACCTTAAAAATGCCCTTCAAAGCAACCTTACCAATCTCCTCAGCATAAACTACAAAAAAATGAGTCATTTTTGCTTTACTGTGTTAGTAAGAAGGACACTGCCTAAAAAAACCTGGAGGATTTTAAAGGAGTGCAAAGCAGGACCTTGATATATTTATTGTGCTTTTAATATTTGATTCTGTCTTGTAAATTAAAATTCTCTTGGAAAAACTAATTGAAGCTTACACCAATAAGGAAATATGCTATAAAAAATTCTTACCTGAACAAGTGTAGGTACCATTTAGGTTAAAACATTATCTCAAATTATAATTTCAAAATTTTTCATATCAGTGGCTTCATTTGGAGACAACACAGCTCAACTCACGCTTTCCAAAAACATATATGTATACTATACTATTTTAAACAAGCAATAAGAAAGCTTATAAGGGCTTATTGAGGGACTTTCAAAAATAAATGGTTAGTCTTGGACTTATCAATAATCTAGTATGCACCATGCAAACACCAACTGACTGATTTTTTTTTTCATTTCATCAATTCGCTAGTGCTGTTTTGTATTCAGTCAATTTCGGTCAAAATTTAGTAGTCAAAAATGTAGCAAGCTTTGGGGTTATTTTGAACGTGTTAGGTATGCGGATACCAATAGATGTAATAATTTACTTTGAGTGAGGTTTCCTTTGGCTGAAGCAGTGGGCATTGAATGTATCACTATATATTATATCCTTTATATATTTTATATATTTATACACTTAAGTATCGTTCATACAAGGCATAGTCATAGTTTTAGTCTTTGTTTGTTTTATCTCTGTCACTATTCTTTTTCTTAACGAGACAATGATAGAGATAGCTTTAGAACTAAAATTAGAGCTAAAAGTATGACTATGCCTTGGATGAATGATACTTTAGTGTAGCCAAAATAAAGGTAATTATACGGTTTTCTGCCATTTTTGATTTTTTATGAAAAAAATTATAGAGGGACCTACTAGGGTCCCTAGGACCCCAAATCCGCCTGCGCCGTTTTTTGTTTTTTTTTAAGATAATAAGGGTGGGTGGAGGGGTTCGAATGTGTTTTTTTTATTGTTTTGGGTTGGGTTGGAATAGGTTGGGTTGGGCTATGTTGGGTTTTAGAGAAAAAAATACAACAAAATTGAAAAAAAAATCAACCGACGCAGACGGATTTGGTGTCCTAGGAATCCTAGTAGGTGCCCCCATAAATAATTTTTCATAAAATCAAAACTGGCAGAAAACCGTATACTGCATAATTACCAAAATATACATCAAATCTATCAATTTTTTACCCTTCTCGTAAAAACAGTTTTTTGAGGCTATGGGTGTAAAACACTTGAAAAAAAGATAGGTACGACTGCTATAATGGTAATATTGGTAAATCCTAAAATCAGATTTTTTGCAGATGCCAAATCCGTCTTTTGAACTATATGCTTACCTTCTTTTTAGGGCTGTTGTTGTAAAATTAGGTCAAGTTTCTCTTCTTTTTGGTTTGCAAATGAGTGCCAGCATTGAATTTCGTACTCTGTGGAGAAGGTGGGTCTTAAAATACATATTCGGGAAGCGCAAAAGCTCTGAATCTTTCTTTGATAATAAAATTTAAATTCCCAGTCTGTTTTTAATGCATTGAACTAAAAAACGGCACTTTTATAAAAAAAAAACAACTTCACGAACGGAAAAAGTAAACAAAAATAACAGAAGTCAACTGTGGAAGTCAACATTTACCGAGGGATGAGGTGGCCTTACAAACCACACAAAATTCGATGTTGCCAGCGTTCACCCCTAGATACCGGAAAATCGGGTCGTTATAAAAAATAGCCGCCACTTGACTCGCCGTCCAGAACCTTCTTTCAAGCTACTAAGATGATATGTGGTATCACTACACAAGGTATCAATCCCCTGCGATCCAAAAATGTAACAATACTGCTTAAAGACAGATCCTCTATCAATTCACGATGGAAAGAACACTTCCAAGGACTACTCAACAGAGAGTCTCAGGTCAGGCAAAACTACACAACAACACCTAAGTGAGATTCCGAGATTAGAAGAGGTCGAAAAGGCAATCACACAACTAAAGAATAACAAGTCAGCAGGCACAGATGGTATCGCTGCTGAACTTTACAAACAAGGGGATCCCGCACTTAATTCCCAAATGCACATTCTAATTAGTAAAATATGGACCACTGAGACCATTCCTGGCGAACTCAGAGACGCCTCTATAGTTACCATTTTCAAAAAAGGCGACAAGGCCCAATTTTGAAACTACAGAGGTATATCTCTGCTTTCTGTTGCTGGAAAGATACTTGCACGGATACTATCAAACCGATTAATTCCGATTGCTAAACGAAATTTTCCAGAGACACATTAATTCCGATTGCTGAACAAAATTTTCCAGAGACACAGTGTGGATTTAGGCCCAATCGAGGCACAGCTGACATGATCTTCAGTGCCAGACAAATGCAAGAGAAATCTAGAGAACAAAATCGCCCTCTCTTCATGGCCTTCATAGACCTAGTCAAAGCATTTGACTCGGTCACCAAAGAAGCTCTTTGGAAAATACTGGCAAAAGCTGGATGCCCTCAAAAATATATTCAAATTCTTAGACTACTACACGACAATATGAATGCAACAGTCCTGAGCAATGATGGACCAGAAGAGTCATTCCAGATTACGACAGACGTTAAACAAGGGTGTGTTATTGCGTCCACCCTATTCTCTATATTTTTAGGTGCCATGCTTCACCTTGTTGAGGAACATCTACCACCGGGAGTGGAAATTCTATATAGATTCGACGGTGGCCTATTTAACCTAGGCAGACTGCGAGCAAAAACTAAGGTCTCGACGACCTCGGTAATCAAACTGCAGTACACCGATGACAACGTCGTTATGGCCGATACAGAGGAAGGCCTACAGCTGATAATCAACGCATTTAACCAAGCCTACAAAAGCATTGGCCTAGAGGTCAATCTTGCCACAACGCAAATTCTTCACCAACCAGAACCAGGTACGAATCCCCGAGCTCCAAACATTTCCATAAATGGCCATCCTCTGCAGAATCATCAAATGCAACTATTGACGCAGAAACACAGCATCGCCTAAAATGTGCTAGCGCAGCGTTCGGACGGCTTTCAGAGAGAGTCTCCAACAATCACGACATCAATGCGGAGACCAAGCTTCGTGTCTACAACACAGTTTTAATACCAACTCTAACATACGGATGCGAAACGTGGGCCACCTACAGAAGGCATATCAAACGACTAGAAAAATATCACCAAAGTTGTTTAAGACGAATACTGAGAATCAAATGGCAAGACCGACGAACAAACGTAAGTGTTTTAGAAGAAGCCAGAACAACTAGTATAGAAGCCCTTATCTTCAAGCACCAGCTTGGTTGGACTGGTCACATTATCCGCATGGCCGAAACACGTCTCCCAAAGCAGATATTTTATGGACAATTGAAGGAGGGAAAGAGAAATCAAGGAGGTCAACAAGAAAGGTACAAGGACGTTCTCAAAGGCAATATGATGAAGGGTCACATGGACTTAAACAACTTTGAGACCACGGCAAACGATAGGGCTTCATGGCGCCGAACAGTCCTTGAGGGAGCACAAACTTTTGAAGAGCAACGACGTAGACTAGAGACGGAAAAGAGAGAACGTAGAAAGGAGCGACAAAATGGAAGAATGAATGACCAACAACACCCGGCTGCTGCCGGAGACTGGGTGTGCCAGGACTGTGTAAGGGTGTGCGGCTCGAGAATTGGCTTACATAGCCATTAATAAACGCACAACAGATAGCGACCATACAGAATAGAGGAAAATCATACTCGGTATCGAGTGATTCCCTATGATGATGATGATTCTTTCATAACTGTCGTTGTGGAGCGTTAATAGCCCGCGCAGCGTATATAATAGCACGCGCAGCGCATAAAATAGCAAACGCAACGCTCCTTAATTTAAATTAAAAAAAAAAACTAGCCCTCCTCTCCAGAGGCCTAAAACTGTTAACCCGCAGATCGGTAATAGCATGCGCGGCATAATAAGAAAAACTATCCCTCCCCTCAGAGAAAATGTACATCGTTCAAACGTGTGACCATGTGACTCCTTAACGTTATACATCATTTTTTAAGAGTCAAAGGGGCACTATTTGAAAAATGTTGGGATGAGAGAGATTACTATCAGCCGGTATACCGAAGGTACTTTTTCCGCTATGTGCGCATGTTTTTCTCCTATGGTTTCTGTAAAAAACTAATTTTGGTTTGCTGCGCATGGGGGCAAAGGACCTTAGTAGTTTTCTGCGAATATCTCGAATTTTAAGTGATTGATTTGAAAATTTATTTTTTACAGGATTTCCGTGTTCCAATGCTATTTATACGCACAGGGATGGAGACGCCAAAAGGGCATTAAGTGGTCAAAAAAACACCTTGGTAGTTTTTGCCAGATATCTCGAGTTCTAACTGATCGATTTGATTTATATTATAGGGCATCAAAGTGGTTAATAAAGGTCTTGTGTCATACAGGTAGAAGTACTAGATACAGTAGTGTAGTAGAAGGTGCGTTCAAAAATTTATATCTGTCGGATGTCAGATTTACAGATGACAGAACCTGTATGTGGAACGTCTGCGCACTCCGGTATAGATGACAGCCTCTGCGTGCGGGACGTCTGCGCACCCTGACACCATTACTAAATACCTTGGCAAGTATTACATAAAATACACTATCGGCATCATAAAAGTGACACACAATACTTTTTGTTGTAATACCTTGGTCTATTTTTACAAACAAAGTCACCCATTATTGTATTATTTTAAACTGTCAAAGTATGTCATTCTGTATTTCAGTCTGACAAATAAATAAAAAATTCCTTCACAAATTTCTTTATTTGATAAAGCCCAACTCCTGGCAAAACTACAACTAGGATGGTCAATTAGGGACGTGGCTAGACATTATGGACGAAGTAAAAAAACGATGGGGGAAGAAGATCAGACAATAGAGAGAACACAAGGGACTAATTTATTGAAAGTTTCAACTGTTGAACAAGATTATGACCTTATCACTTTTATGGAAGAAAACCCTTTTGCATCTGTTGCCCAGGCACAGAGATTAACCCAATTTCCAGGATGTGTAAAAGTGTCACGAACTCGCGTAAGGAAAGGCTCTAATTTAAGATGTCGTGTAGCTGCTAAAAATATTAAACTTACGAATGAAAAAAAAAACAGGACAGGTTACCTTAATTACTCTCTAAAGGAACCAGAGTTTTGGCGAAAGATAGTATTGTCCAGTCCTGTAATGACAGAAAACAAATTCGGGTGTATCGTCCACCAAGAACGCGCTATAGGGAAAGATATATTGACAACGATCGCGCTGGAAGATTTTCGGTAAATATGTGGGGCTGGATTTCTGCTAGAGGTCATGGTACTCTATTTCGAATCAATGGAAGGCTCACAGCACAGCTTTACGTGGACATTTTAGAGAACATCATGCTTCCAGCCGTCACAGAACTTTATCAAGACCAGTTTATACGGCCAGACTTTGCCAAACTTGGTTTCGGGAGCAAAATATTGAAGTTCTTCCTTGACCTGCGAGAAAACCCCAGACGCCAACCCTATGGAAAATATCTGGGGTTTAATTTCAAAAAAGCTGGAAAGCTTTAATATTTATTTAAAATGAAAACCTTTTTAAACTTTTGACTGATTCTCAAGAAGTTTAAACAGTATAATTGAGGTGAATGGCGCAATGACAGTTGTTTTATGCAAGTAGTAGTACAAGTCTGTCACAAAATATCATCCGGTAGTTAACCATACAATTTAAAAAATACCTATGTTTATCACGTACCAATTTTATGATGCCGATAGTGTACAGTAATAAAACTAAAAGAGTGGTTTAAAAATATTTATTTATTATTTCTTAATAAAATTTCGTTACAAAGACGACATTTTTCCTGTGAAGAAGGTGGTCCATCGATGTGAGTGCTCCATTCAGGTATGTCGTATCTGTAGACTTTTGATATTTTTCCCCACACTTCTAAGAAATCACATGCCTCTGTATTTTGTAATGAACATTCTAGAGGTAGCAATTGCAGTTCTTCATAAATAAAATCTGACAATCTCTTTTTACCATTTAAATATGATAAAATTACAGCAATTGATAAATCTTTGTCAGTCATATTGGTTGAAGGTATATAACAAAGTAAAGGAATTTTAAAATAAATCTAATGTTATATATTACTTTTTATTATGCGTCGTAATATAGTGATATAAAACGCAACTGATAATAAAACAAAGACGAGCTTGCATATAAAATTTATCGTTTCTGTAATACAATAGATGCCTTCTTCGGTTGGTATAGTAGAATTGGTTAGCAGATATGGGGTATACCAGCCATAATTATAAGGTGTAGTATTATTTTTACATTCTGTTGCATTAACCGTGAAGTGATACAGAGTGGTATTATGTTCATCAGATTTTTTCTCTAATCTATGCCAGTACCAAGTCCATTTCTCCTAGGTATTAAATGTGTTCAAAATAGGTTAAAACTGCAGTTTAAAAAGCTGACTAAAATAAGGATTTTGTTCATCTTTACTACTGGGATGTCTGCTTATTACTAAACTTTTTAATTATTTAATTATGAAAAATATAAGTGGGTGTGGAAATTTAAAAACAAAAATTAATATATAACTATTTTATTTCTTTCTCAGAATTATATATACTAATAATTAAATGTTTCAGGATTAACATGAATTAAGTCCATCATACAAAATGACTGTGGACATATGTTAATTCTACAGGTTTCTATTATAAAATCAAGAAAATTTTCATCAAGGTTACTATAGGATTTACAATATTCAATAAGCGTGTATTAGTAAGAATTAAAATCGAACAATCTAAGCACTTCTAACCAAAATTTAATTAAATTAAACATTTCAATAAATAGATGACTATCGGTTTCAAAACTCTCCACTTCAACGAGATATCCGCCAAAGAACTTTTGTGTGGAAATTCGAAAATTCTCTGAAAGTGAGCTTATAGTCTCTATGTCAGTGTAATCTTCATCTTGGTGTGCTTTTTTCATAACCTTATCCAACATCTCGATAAAGTCCAACCAATCAGAATTACAGAAGGAAATGGATCGTTGATTGATGGGTAGATTTAGTCCAGTGTTTATCAATTTTATTGTAGGTAATAATCCTCTAGCGATACTTAAACCGTTGTATGAACAACTTATAGTAGATCAACTCCATGAGGTAGAGAGAGAACCATCTATCTCTCTCTATTGGTCAAATAATATTAAAAATAATAAAACTTGAAAAAGCACATGCTATATTTGGCAACACCGCCTTCTAAAGAACCGTCAGAATCAGCTGTTTTGTAATCTGTAAACAAAATAATTAGAAAAAAGTAGGTACTTTTGATTGATTTATTTTATAGCTAATCAACTTAGTTATTAAAATATGTTTTTATGAGCCGCTAACTGCCGCGAAAAATATACAAGTGACTAAAGCGAAAAAAAAAAGATTTTTATTGTGATGATTTTATTGTTTTAATACATTTATGCTTCGTCGGTAATGCAAAGACTTAAGCTGGATTCAGAGTTCCTTAATGCCGGATCCACTGTTTCACTTCTTGCCGCTATCTTTAAAAGAAATAAATCAAATTTGGAAATAGAAAGTGAGGTTAATTTTTGTGTATCTCCATAAAAAAACGCAAAAAAAAATGGGAGAGATCCTACTTTTTGGCAGCAAAAAACTTGGAAATATGAAAAAAGTGGAAGTCGTCTGTTTTGCAGTGGTTGGTCGGATATTGATTTTAAAACTGTGCAACTGTGCCAATTTAATTCATAATACCACCCTTACTACCCGCTTGACATGTAGCAATGAAACAACAATTGCATGTAAGTCGTCTTTTCTCATCTTGCTTTAGTTACCACTAAAGCGAGATGAGAAGAGAAGAATGGCATGCAATTCACAATTTATTGCACCATGTCAAACAGGCTTAAAGCCTGAGTGACATGAAGCAATAAAATACAAATTGCATGCAAGTCTTCTATTTCCATTTCACTTCACTGGTACTACTAAAGCAAGACAAGAATAAACAACTTGCATGCAAATGTCATTTTAGTGCTCCATGTCAAGCGGGCTTTAGTGCGTTTCTACATTTCTTTACATTAGTAAGAGAGAGACAGAGGCAACCCTGGGGCGCTCAGGGTGCCAACCAGAACTCACTAAAAAATGACAATTGCATGCAAGTCTTCTGTTTCCATTTCACTTTAGTGGTACTACTAAAGCAAGACTTGCATGCAATTGTCATTTTATTGCTCCATGTCAAGCAGGTTTTAGAAGTAAGAAAAAATGGATCTTTTAAGAAAAGTAATGCCTTTTTTTCTATTTTTTTTTAGTGAGAACCTTTTATTAAAAGAAAGCTGTCATTTTTATTTGCTAGTTAATTAGGTACATACTTACCGTTGTTTGATCAGCTTGCTATAATTAGTAATTTCCATTTTTTTTTTAGATTTAAAGCTTTTTTAGGGTGTAAGGTTTTTGTCCAAAGGTATATATAGGTACAGGGTGATCTTTTTATAAATGTATCTAGCCACAACTTGTATACATTGTCATCATAGAAAGATGAAACAATTAAATACTGAAATAATTGTTAGGTCATGCGCACTTTTTTTATTTGATAATTTTTTTGACATATGATGAAAATGCATATGTGGCATTGCAATAATAGGTAAGCAGGTTTGTTTTAACATAAATAAGTTCTTAAAAAAATCATTTGTTTCTAAAATTATTAAGTACAAATATCTATGTAATGCTTCGTTGAATTGAATCGTAAACTTGATTTTAAAAAAAACGCATACATGCAGTCACAAAATTGACCTTTCTAAAAGTGTATAATATATACGGACTACCAGCTAAAATGCTAAAAACTTCAAAAGTACGACAATTTGTTATATTGTTTAAAGATCTCTAAAACTGAAAATATTTTTTTACTTAAATTAAAGGCAACCTTATTTTTATGTTAAATTTTGCATAATACTAAAAAATCAGCAAAAATAATGTTTTAGTAAAGTCTTTATTGAACACTATCAAATTATCACTCGAGTAACAGACGAAGTCTGTTCTATAAAGAGGGCGGAGTTGATAAAATAACATTAATACGATGGAAACAGCGCTGGATTGAAAACAATTCGACGAATAGAAAACTTGGATTAGGACAAAAACGATGGTAAACTTAATACTAATTATTTTCACTTAAAAAAGAACTAAAATAAATAGTTTAGTATTTAATAGGATCACCGTTTTTCTCTATTACAAGCTGCAAACGTCTGGGCATTGAAAAGGTTAAATTTTGATAATACTGATGGTCTTCTGAGAGCTGATCCAATGCGCGATAAATAGCATCGCCTAACTCTTCAGCATTTCGTGGTCTCCAATTCCTTTGGTATATTATTTTAACGATTCGACCCCATATATTTTCCATTGCGTTAAGGTCAGAGCTGTTGGCTGGCCAAGGAAGTGTTTCTATATTATTATTCTGAAACCATTGGCGAACAACATTAGACGTGTGTACTGGACAGTTGTCCTGCTGATAAACGAAGTCATTATTTTCATGTAAAGCCTGTATAGATGGCAGCATAACGTTTTCAAGGATTTCAATATATCGTTCACTATTGAATGAAAAATGTCCAGCTTTTTTAATTTGGTTTGTATATTCGGGTTCAAATCTAGAATTTGGTGGACGATAAACTAAAATTCTCCTGCTGCTTGAAGATAATTGAAAAATTTTTGCGTCAGTGAAAACCACCCTCTCCCAGAATCACGAAGAACGTTGTTCGGTGCAAAAATCACTCTGGCCTGTTTTTGTTCTTCTGTTAGAAAAGGCTTCTTTGCAGCCACTCGACAAGAGACTTCTGATTTCGTTACTCTTCTATTTACTGTTGCTAAAGAACCCGGAAATAATGTTACATTAGCTGCTTCAACTGACGTTGAAAAAGGATTTTGAGATGGTCAATAATACTTTTGGTCGTCCTGATCCATCTTTCCTATCCGTAGAATTATTTTCAATCCAGCGCTTTTTCCATCGTATTATCGTCATTTTATCAACTCCAAAATGGGTGGCCGCTCTTCTTATAGACCAGCCGTCTTCTATAACGCCAGCTGTGGCATTTTTAAGGATGTCACACTGAATTTTAAGCTGTTAGGCATACTAAGCTGGTGGTGCCTTATAATAGTATACACTAATGGAAAGCTAAATTTTGTGGCATAGGAAAAAATGCATGTATGAGTTTTTTTTTTAAATCAAGTGTACAAGTTGTCAACTTACTGAGTTAGTATATTGATGGTAGAGTTAAATTAAATTGTAGAGAACTTAAAATTAAATTAAAAATATATTTATGTTGGTCTATGCCATACCTCGTGACAGCTGTCAAAAAAATCAAAATAAAAAATGGGCAATAATCTAACAATTTCATAGTTTTGTTTTATCTTACTACAACAAAATAAATTAAAATTTGATATAGATATTTTGGTTTTTATTAGAGATAATAAAAATGCATGTAAATGATTACCTAATTAAAGGTGGTCTCCAGCAACAATACAAGTAAGATTTGTTTTGCAGTAGAAATGATCCTAAAACTATCGGTAAAGGTAATTGATTTTTTGATATGATATGATTGATAAAATAAATAACCAAGATTTTTAATTTAAAAATTAAATCAGGTCACTATTTCATCATCACATAACCATCAGTTTTTCTTTTTTGAATCTTTCATACACCTTCTTAGGAACATTTCTACTACAAAATAAACACAACTTGTATTTTTAGTAAAAATGTTTGAAATATGTAGGTATGAATTTTATCTTAAATAAAAACAAGACATTTTAGAAACTCAAATATGTTATTTTTAAAATAAAAAACTAATTGTGTGCACTATTAACCTGTAACAATTATACATAAAATTTAAACTATATATATATTTTTTAATTATTATAATACGTACTATATTGGGATACACAAGCTCTCAAGAAAAGTTAAGTATATTTAATAAAAATTGTGGAAAAGTCTGTTAATTCGATGAGAAATATAAACTTAAAATAAAATTTTGGATTTAAACTTTTTCCCTAAACTTTTCTCTTCAAATAATTTTTTAATTTAATTTGTAATTAAGAACATATTTTTTCAGAAAATTTATGTATGCCGTTCGCTGTATTCCTTGGTGTATTCTTTTTCTTAAATATGCACCCTAAGAGACCCTGGGAGTCTTTGGAAATCCATTCAATAAAATTGTCAATCATGTCACATTTTTTGATCTAGTGAATACCCCCTCGACAAAAGTTATATTGTTTTAAAGCTGCTCAGATTCAATCTCCATAATATGAAAACTATACTTGAGATCTTAAAATTGACAACTTTGATGTTTTTTTTGGAACTCTTTTCTTAACACTTCTTACTGATACACCACACTAATACTGCATGAACCAATCCAGGCCTTTCAGAACCTGTATAGCTTCTTTAGAATTTTACATTCCAATATTTTGCCCAATTTCTGTTTTCCCCAATATAATTTTATATATTTTGAAAAATATTGCATTGAAAAACTCAGAAAAACTTGTAAACGACTTTAGTGTGAGTGAAGGAACTTTTAGATAGCACTTATCAATAATATTATATAATTTTAAAAATATATCAAAGAATCATTTTTGTCAATTTAAATATCAAGATTTCCACCTAAAAATTCCCGACATAGATCACAATTAAACTTTTTCAATTTCTTTGTAGCAAATACCTTGCAAAATATACCACACTTGAAAGAAAATTCGTCCATATTTTCAGCATCACTCACTATTTTTTGTTAAATGCACTTATACAAACACATTACGTTCCCCTTCACAATTTGAATTTGGGGGTTCCATCAAGTTTATAATAGTACCCAACTTAAAGCTGGTCTTTAGTGTCCTTGCTGTTGGTTTACATTATACCCCCCTTTTGGAGATATTTAGAAAATTGATTTTCGAATGGATCTTGAGTTAATCACATTGTTATTAGGTAGGGCAATTTTTCTTGTTCTACCTTATTTAATATAATTTTAACATCTTGGATCATTTGCAAAACGCCACCCAAACATGGGGGTTGGCTCTGTCTTCCAGTTATTAAATCCAATAGAAGAAACCAGGCTTTCAGAAGAACTTTCACAGTACATTGCTGATGCTTTGTCAGTGTCAAGATACATACTCCACTGGCTCTACTACTAAAGAAAGCAGAAGATCTAAACTTGCCTTTCTTCTGGTCTGGAATACAAATGTTTCACTGGTACAGCAGTTTTTGCGAGTCTGGTACCAACTATAAACCTGTCTTCAAAGTGATCAGAACACAGAATTTTTCCATTGATAAATGCTATGGTGGTACAGCAAATTCCTACAAAACAAAACATATATTAAAGTCAAATTTGACACTAATTTTGTTTAACTACAACAGATTTTCTTTAAAATATAGGCAGTTGTTCTAAATTTTTTGTTGCTTGTAAACAGTGTCGAATGGTATGCCGGTTTTTTTTTTATTCCAGAGGCTATTCCCTGATAAATGAAGAAAAAATTTAACTGAAAAAATATAAGATTCAAAAATAATTGTTAGGGGTTATTTCATATCAATATATCTAAAACTAATAGTTTTTAACAAAAAAAAAACTTCAGGACTTCTAAAATTTTGATCTGATGAAAATTTTTTATTCCCTTGCTAAGATGGAAAACGATTAGCTTAAATTGCTATAACATATTAATATTTGTCGAATTCGTCCTATTTAAGTGACAGACTGTCATAAGCATAGCTTCTTCTCAGGTAGCTTTATACAAGGTGTTTCCACAGAAACCAATAATTAAATAAAGTCATTACAATGGTTATAATTCCGACTATGAATCCCATTGAAAAAAAAACTAATAGCTAGCTAGTCCACAGTAGGTAATATAAGAACAAGTCTAAATAAGTAAACAACAAATTCGAATTGGTTCTTAATGGTTGCAAAATAAAATTGTTTAGAGGCCACTAATATATCTTTTTTTTTGTTTCAATTTTTTAACATTATTAAAAATATCTAATTCTAAAACTATGAAAAGCTTAAAAAAAACAGACTAAATTAAAACTTTACATGCTCTTCTCTAAAAAACAAAAGATCGAAATATCTTGGGTGGAAATAACGAAAATTCAAACTTGGATGAGCTTCCCACAAGGAACACACAATAGATCAAAGCGAAAAGAGAAATGATTAAACGATGTTTCACCCTGGATAACCAGCGTGGGCTCATCAGTAGTTTCACTGGTCACCCTCCACTATACATCATTAAACACCATCATACACTTTGATTTCCAACCTTGAACCACTCACAAATAGGAATCGTTCCGCACTGGTACTTATCCAAGTTACCCGATACGAATTCGTCCTGGCGTGTTAATATTTCCAGTAGGATTATGCTCCTAAGGCAATTAAAACAAAAAAGAAGTTAAAAAACCTCCAAATCAGTTACTTCAACCGAAAAAAAACTAAAAAACAAAAGATCGAAAGATCTTGAGTGGAAATAACGAAAATTCAAACTTGGATGAGCATCCCACAAGGAACACACAACAGATCAAAACGATGTTTCGCCCTGGATAACCAGCGTGGGTTCATCAGTAGTTTCACTGGTCACCTTCCACTATACATCATTAAACACCATCATACACTTTGATTTCCAACCTTGAACCACTCACAAATAGGCATCGTTCCGCACTGGTACTTATCCAAGTTACCTGATACGAATTCGTCCTATTTAAGTGACAGACTGTCATAAGCATAGCTTCTTCTCAGGTAACTTTATACAAGGTGTTTCCACAGAAACCAATAATTAAATAAAGTCATTACAATGGATATAATTCCAACTATGAATCCCATTGAAAAAAAAACTAATAGCTAGCTAATCCACAGTAGGTAATATAAGAACAAGTCTAAATAAGTAAATAACAAATTCGAATTGGTTCTTAATGGTTGCAAAATAAAATTGTTTAGAGGCCACTAATATACCTTTTTTTTTGTTTCAATTTTTTAACATTATTAAGAATATCTAATTCTAAAACTATGAAAAGCTTAAAAAAAACAGACTAAATTAAAACTTTACATGCTCTTCTCTAAAAAACAAAAGATCGAAATATCTTGGGTGGAAATAACGAAAATTCAAACTTGGATGAGCTTCCCACAAGGAACACACAATAGATCAAAGCGAAAAGAGAAATGATTAAACGATGTTTCACCCTGGATAACCAGCGTGGGCTCATCAGTAGTTTCACTGGTCACCCTCCACTATACATCATTAAACACCATCATACACTTTGATTTCCAACCTTGAACCACTCACAAATAGGAATCGTTCCGCACTGGTACTTATCCAAGTTACCCGATACGAATTCGTCCGGGCGTGTTAATATTTCCAGTAGGATTATGGTCCTAAGGCAATTAAAACAAAAAAGAAGTTAAAAAACCTCCAAATCAGTTACTTCAACCGAAAAGAAACTAAAAAACAAAAGATCAAAAGATCTTGAGTGAAAATAACGAAAATTCAAACTTGGATGAGCATCCCACAAGAAACACACAACAGATCAAAGCGAAAAGAGAAATGATTAAACGATGGTTCGCCCTGGATAACCAGCGTGGGCTCATCAGTAGTTTCACTGGTCACCCTCCACTATACATCATTAAACACCATCATACACTGATTTCCAACCTTGAACCACTCACAAATAGGCATCGTTCAGCACTGGTACTTATCCAAGTTACCCGATACGAATTCGTCCGGGCGTGTTAATATTTCCAGTAGGATTATGGTCCTAAGGCAATTAAAACAAAAAAGAAGTTAAAAAACCTCCAAATCAGTTACTTCAACCGAAAAGAAACTAAAAAACAAAAGATCAAAAGATCTTGAGTGAAAATAACGAAAATTCAAACTTGGATGAGCTTCCCACAAGGAACACACAATAGATCAAAGCGAAAAGAGAAATGATTAAACGATGTTTCACCCTGGATAACTAGCGTGGGCTCATCAGTAGTTTCACTGGTCACCCTCCACTATACATCATTAAACACCATCATACACTTTGATTTCCAACCTTGAACCACTCACAAATAGGAATCGTTCCGCACTGGTACTTATCCAAGTTACCCGATACGAATTCGTCCTGGCGTGTTAATATTTCCAGTAGGATTATGCTCCTAAGGCAATTAAAACAAAAAAGAAGTTAAAAAACCTCCAAATCAGTTACTTCAACCGAAAAAAAACTAAAAAACAAAAGATCGAAAGATCTTGAGTGGAAATAACGAAAATTCAAACTTGGATGAGCATCCCACAAGGAACACACAACAGATCAAAACGATGTTTCGCCCTGGATAACCAGCGTGGGTTCATCAGTAGTTTCACTGGTCACCTTCCACTATACATCATTAAACACCATCATACACTTTGATTTCCAACCTTGAACCACTCACAAATAGGCATCGTTCCGCACTGGTACTTATCCAAGTTACCTGATACGAATTCGTCCTATTTAAGTGACAGACTGTCATAAGCATAGCTTCTTCTCAGGTAACTTTATACAAGGTGTTTCCACAGAAACCAATAATTAAATAAAGTCATTACAATGGATATAATTCCAACTATGAATCCCATTGAAAAAAAAACTAATAGCTAGCTAATCCACAGTAGGTAATATAAGAACAAGTCTAAATAAGTAAATAACAAATTCGAATTGGTTCTTAATGGTTGCAAAATAAAATTGTTTAGAGGCCACTAATATACCTTTTTTTTGTTTCAATTTTTTAACATTATTAAGAATATCTAATTCTAAAACTATGAAAAGCTTAAAAAAAACAGACTAAATTAAAACTTTACATGCTCTTCTCTAAAAAACAAAAGATCGAAAGATCTTGAGTGGAAATAACGAAAATTCAAACTTGGATGAGCATCCCACATGGAACACACAACAGATCAAAGCGAAAAGAGAAATGATTAAACGACGTTTCGCCCTGGATAACCAGCGTGGGCTCAGTAGTTTCACTGGTCACCCTCCACTATACATCATTATGGTATGGTGATGGTGTTTAATTTAACGCTTTGATCTGTTGTGTGTTCCTTGTGGGATGCTCATCCAAGTTTGAATTTTCGTTATTTCCACCCAAGATCTTTTGATCTTTTGTTTTTTAGTTTCTTTTCGGTTGAAGTAACTGATTTGGAGGTTTTTTAACTTCTTTTTATGCTCTTCTCTATTAAATGACACACAAAAAAATTATTTTAGTTTTCTTGTTCTTTTCTTTTACTTTTCCAACAACCTTTTATGTCGAAATACAAAACTTGCTTATCAGTCAAAAAAAAGCTCTGTTTATTGTAATGACCACCATGTTCCTGAAGACTTGATAGGTCAGTTTGTGTATGCTGACAAAAAAATACTAATGCTTGTTTCTAATTTGCTCACGAATTTGGGAGGTCCTACTGAAAATATTTTTTGACGAGCTTAAAATCAAACCAGCATTTTTTGGGAATGTTTTGCCTTATTTTGCATATAGATTTTTTTAACTGTTTGAAATAGGTATAAATTAAACATATTTGAGGAAACCTAGATACAGTGATGACAATTTAATAAAAGCTGTGTTTGACTTCTCATATATTTTTCACGTTTCAAATTTATCTTTTGATTGGGGGGAGCGAAGGGTAGGTGAACCTGTGTTATATAACACTTATCCCAAAAATCTAGAAAAAAATAAAATAAGAATGAAGATATATGTATTTTTTATGATTTGAGGGGGAGCGGTTTTAGGTTTTTAGGTATAAGTGTTACTTAATTTTTGGGGGGGGGTTGCAAAAGTGTTAGTAGGGGGGTAGGGCGCGAAATTACAAAAAATATTTTGAGTAAGTAGCTAGTTCCAAATTTAAAACAAGCATTATTTGTTTTAGTCAGCATAGACAAACCTATCAAGTCTACTGGATCACTATGGACCTTGGGTTGTGTTATGTTGGATTGGGTTGGTTTTCTTGTGAAAATATAAAAACGGGTTTTTTGCGACTGTCGTAATTTTAGCATTTTTGCTACAGTCACGACTGCCTGTGTTAAAAAGGGGACTGTCCTGTAACTGTTGTAACTCAAGCCATGGCCAGGAAAGAAATTCCGGTAACGCGTGGGATCCAAACATAGAAATAGAATCACAATGTCTTCAGATGTTTTTTTTACTATCTTTTGAAAAAAAAATTAAAATTTAAGTGCAATTTGGAAATCAAGAAATTTGTCTAAAAATTATTAAAATACACACAAATAATAAAGAAATTAAAAACCTCATTAGCACATATGAAACGGTAAAGCCATGATGACCCTTAAAATAATTTAGATAAATACCTACTAAATGATTTTAATGGTAAAGCCATGATGTTAATTTAAGACTTAAAATATTTTAGCATAATTTAAGGGGTAAGTTTTTTGATTAAAATAATTTTTACTATGTTTTTCACATTTTTTATGCCATGATGTTGCCCACATTTTAAAGCTTTCTTTCCAAACTTTCGATTTCTAGAATAAAACACTCAAATTTTTCAAGTTTTTATTGTTTTTTAGTCGTTCAAAAAAAGTACTGCCAAAAAACATTTTTTCTCTGTTAAAATACAAAATATTTAGAGAGAGGGCGGAATTTTATAGGTAGATGAAGAGATAATTTAGTGAAGTGCAAAAATATTTAAGGTTGTTGAAGAGAGACAGCAGGCTATAAAAAAGTATTTTAGAGAAAGATGAAAATAATTTAAGGCAATTGTTTAATAAAAATTTCTGTTTTGTCATCTGTCTGTCATCTTGAGTCAATGATGTCATGCATATGATTTTTATTTAAACAGTAAAAATTGTAATTTTTCAAAGTGCATAAAATGTGTGAGACATAAGGTGGTATTAACTTCTTTCATTCAAAGTTCTTTACAGTCTTTAAATTTACTAAAATATGTGTCCTACTATAAGAGTATTTAAAATCATTTACCTGGTATTTAACTAAATTATTTTAAGGGTCATCATGGCTTTACCATAAAAATTGCAAAATAAAAATCATATGCACGACACCACCCAAGATGACAGATGACATAACAGAAATTTTTATTAAACAATTGCCTTAAATTATTTTCATCTTTCTCCAAAATCTTTTTTTACAGCCTGCTGTCTCTCTGCAATAACCTCAAATATTTTTCATTTTAACAGAGAAAAAATATTTTTAGCAGTTCTTTTTTGAACCCAAAAAAAACATTGAAAAAAAGTGAGTGATTTATTCTAGAAATCGAAAATTTGGAAAGAACACTTTAAAATGTGAGCAAAATCATGGCATAAAAATGTGAAAAATATAGAAAAAATTGGTTAAACAAAAACTTTACATCTTAAATTATGCTAAAATATTTTAAGCCTGATGGTAGAGCCATGATGAACCTTAAAATAATTTAGTTAAATACCTGTTAAATTATTTTTAGATGTACTAAAATACATTTATAATATATAGGACACGTTTTTTGGTAAATTTAAAAACTGTAAAAAAAATTAATACCTCCTTACCTATATATCTCACAACTTTATACTTTGAAACATTACAATTTTTGCTGTTTTTTATACAAAAATGGCAAAATAAAAATTATCTGCACGACACCACTGAAGATGACAGACATATTGTAACACCTATTTGTACTAAAACCAATTACGTAGCACTTTGCACGGCTGCTTTTCATCGAGACCACTGGGGTAGGACGAAGTTCACTATGGTTGTTAATACTTACTGTTTCTTGCTTTGCCAAAGGGCATCACTAAATTTTTATTATTTAAGTGAGGGATTGATTACATAATTAGTTTAATTAACCCACTAATTAATCAGTCACCAAAAGAAATTGTGGAAGTTTATAGTTAAGAAAATCTAGAAACACTTAATTATTGATATTTTATGTATTGATGTTCATAATTCATGGATTTCAGTTATTTGGTTTTTGAGTTATGAAATTTTCAATAAATAATCACCATTTGCAACTCAACAATTTATTGTATTTTGTCCCTGGAAAATTAATAATAACAAAACACTGTACCTATGTACATACCAGTATAAACATCGTAATGTAGAGCACTCAAAATATTATGGAAAATTAAGTAGTTATTTCATTTACAGGATAGACTTTATACATAACTAGTTATAGCGCAGATTGGTTTTAATTCAACTAAAAACTTACTTCTTAAGAGCAAAACCAGGGGAAAAATTCTAGAATCTTTCGGGGTTCATATTTTAATACCAAAAAGTTACCTCAGGGTAACTCAAAAACAAATGTTTGTAAAACCAAAGGGCTATTTATAAAAATCATAACTTATTCTAATATTGAAAAAGAATATTATGAGGTAGTTAAGTAAAACCATTTATTTTTGGGCCTGGTAAAGCACCACTCTGGCCTCGTTTTACACCACTCAAGAGACCCATTATTGACTTCAAAAATAAAGGGCTATTAGACAGAGTAAGAAATTTGGCAGAAACGACAGCTGATTGGCCAAGTGATTTGACCCAGATCGGTGTGGAAAATTGGACCCTAAGAAAGAAATTTTTGTTTAGCCAATTTTAGAAATTTTTGATTTAGCCAATTTTCTCAAAAAAGGGAATTTTGATTTTTTCAAAGGCACAAAAAAAGGACAAAACTTACCCCTAATAGAACACCGGCGGCAATTTACCAAAACGGCACCAGTCACCAGCAATACAAACGGCGGCAGCAACAAAATCGATCTCGCCAAAAATATCTCTGCAAGGACGAAAAAACATCCGATAGGAAATAGAAAAAAAAACACCCTTACGCACGTGTAACTTACTTGAAATCATCATCCAAAGAATTCCAAAAATAGGTGCACCATGAAACAGCAAACTAAGAATTTTCTGGCAATGGTCTCACGCCGATCGTACAGATCCAAGGGTCGGAAAGGCGTTAAAACGGGGATCTTGGAAAAGTCCAAGATGGCTGCAAAGGCCCGTAGGAGACCGCCAACTTTGCTTTATCGCTGCGTGCACTTATGAACGTAGGACTCTTCGGCAAGTGAAACGCCTTTCGAAACGGGACCCGAGAAAACCTCAAGGAACGAGAGATCCGGCGAGTTGAGATGAAACCAAACGAATTGGAAGCCGCCAAAAAGGAAGAAATTCAAATTTGAAAATGTTCAGCAAAAATAGGAGAAACTGGATGACAATATGTAAATAAATAATTATGAATGATTATTTTCTGGATGTGATTACACATTATGTTAAGACTAGGCTACTTCTATTTAAGGATTATGTCCTATGCCTGAAAATACGTTTTATTGTGTTAATTTATATACAACAAAATATATAGCTTAAAACTTTTTAATTAAGACTTAACTTATTTTTTAATTATTTTATTTAAAACTATTTTCAAAAAGTTTCTAGGTCGAAGTTCTGTGAAAAAGAATTATTTTCATCTTTCTTTAAAATACTTTTTTATAGCTTGCTGTCTCTCTTCCACAACCTTAAATATTGTTCATTTACCTATATGTTGACCCTTAAAATAATTTAGTTAATTACCTGTGCTAAAATACACTTATAGTAGAGAACAAGTTTTTTTGGTAAATTTAAAGACTGTAAAGAACTTTGGTTGAAAGAAATTAATACCACCTTATGTTTTTTGGATAAAAATGCCAAAATAAAAATCATATGCACGACACCGCTAAAGATACAAAACAGAAATTTTTATTAAACAATTGACTTAAATTATTTTCATCTTTCTCTAAAATACTTTTTTATAGTCTGCTGTACGTCTCTCTTCAACCTTAAATATTTTTCATTTTAACAGAGAAAAAATGTTTTGTGGCAGTACTTTTTTTAAACGCTAAAAAACTTGTTTAGTGTTTTATTCTAGAAATCGAAAGTTTGCAAAGAAAGTTTTAAAATGTGAAAAATAGTAAAAATTGTTTAAACAAAAACGTTACCCCTCTAAATTATGCTAAAATATTTTAAGCCTTAAATTACCATCATGGCTTTACCATAATTCTTAAAAAAATATGCAAAATAATAATCACGATTATACTAGGAACCTACTTATATTTATTTTATTGGAGACCAAGTGCAAATGTTTCAAACCGGAATAATTTGAAAGAAAAGACCCATACCCCGTGTGATATTTTGCAGAGTTTACCTGATTTTTATCTGAGATGAGATGTTTTAGAACAGAATTTCCCAAATAAATGAACATAAAATAATAAAATCCATTTGACATAAAAATGATATGTATCCTAGACAAACAGTAAAAGGGTTTGAATTTACCTGTTTAATAATCAAAAGTAATTAATCCTTTGGAAAACACAATAAAAATAAAAAAACCAGCGAAAAAATCACCTTCATAAGAACTAAACCACCCGATTCAGTAAACCAATGATTCACTGACGGAACACCGGGGAGAGATCGGCGCCGAATAATGAAATATAAGATGCGACGTTGCCACCTAATCAATTGCAAATATTGTGGAAACATGACGTATCCACGCCCTCTATCTGAGATATCCATTTGAGGTTGATATACTATAAGCTGTTCATACAACGCTTAAACCAACTGTTATGGCAATTCTCCACAGGAAATGTCATCTGCATTATTAGAGTACTTTCTTGTTTGATTTCTTCACGTACTCTAGCAATCATACCGTCTACGTACTGCCAATATGATTCAACTGAACACAAAGAGTTATCACCATACTGCGTGCTTGTTTGAGAACTAATAGACATATAGACATATTCTACATATTGGATTTGTTTTATATAGTTGTTATTCGCACTCCTTTTTTTTAGTTGTTATCCTCACTCCTGTTTACTTTGATAATGTGTGAATCAGTTGAAAAACCACATTCTGTTTACTTGGAATACTGTTGAAACTAGTTGGATCGTGATGGTATTTTTTTTTATTGTACATTTATTGATTTCAAATGAGTATGGTAATCTAAAACTATAGAAATTTAATAGTTCAGGTGTTTGAGACACATTTTTCCAAGTCAAACATCTTATTTTCGTTAGCAAATCATCTTCAATTTCTTCAAAAGCCTTTACAAAATTTGAAAGGTGACAAAGGATCATTTTTGAATTTTCTATTCTTCTGTACGTTCCATTAGTTCTTTTAAAATGTAGTGTAAAATTTATTTTTATTCTAGCCATACAATATCCAGATACAAAAATAATTAAGTTTTAACAATATTAAACAACTCTTCAGCGTTTGAAACCATAGCATTTGCTTGTATATCAGCCTCTCTTGTCACCATTTTCTTACAGCCTCACCGTTCAAATATCAATTTACTACTAATTCAGCTTATTATAAACACATCCTGCTTATATCATTATACCACATCTTTTCCTGCATCAATCCAACTGTTGTGACTAGAATCGAAACCTAACCACTTGACGTAAATTTTATCACCCTTCCTACGTAAAACCCTTTCCACCAAAAATATATCAGGTTGTTTTGTTTTCTGCAATTTCTGCTCGTAAAAGCCTCCGTTTATAGGATGACCTTGTAAATCCTTCAGCAGATACGTAACAGGACTTGTAATTTGAATTTTGGGTATATAACTTTTTTGAAAAACGGGTTTCGACTTGATACGTACAACATCACCAATCTTAAACTTTCTCTTAGCAGCTACTTTAAGGTGACTGTAGACTGTTTTTAAAAGAGCGTTTGCATTATTTTTGGTAACATCTTTAGGTTTCATACCGATCGTATGATGTCTAGTATTATTATACCTGTTATTAATTTCTGTATACAGATCTACGTACGTACTGTAATGATTAATTCCATGTTTTTTCATCAAGCTTTGAAAATTTGAATTATAATAATCCTTTCCGTTATCGGTTACCATATTTATGGGGATTATTTTCGATTTCTTAAAAATATCCTCCATAGGTGGATAACATCGGAAGCATTTTTTGATTTCAAAGGCCTCGATATTTAGAAAATGTATCAATAAGTACTAAAATGAATTTATAACCTTTTTTTTCCTTGCGTACGCATCCAATTGAGCCAAATCGGAGCAAATGTATCATCTAATCCTTTTTCAATAAACCTACGTCTAGAAAAAAAAAATCTAGCCGCTCTATGTAGTTCTTTAACCATCTGCTGACGTGCTGCAGTATTGGATGTTTAGTTTTTGCCATTCTGTATCACACTGACTAGTGCCACTTAAACTGATCTTTAGCACCTATAGATTTTTTTTACGTTTCAGTGGTGGGTTAATTGGGGTAAGAATGGTTGTTTTAGTTTTTGTTTCGGCTTCTCTAAAAGCTTTATTCTAAGTTCTTTAGAATTTTTTTCCGCTGCTTTTTCCAATTTTTTGATAAATGTCCCAATGTTTAGGTGAAGTGTGCGAAGATTGCTATCATGATATTTTTTATTAACAACATCATTGTCCAATTCTGGGGATTTTACATTGGATAGTTTATGACCTTGAAAATCATAATCTCCATCTTTAGTAAATGCAATATTATTTTGATTTCGAAAAGCTTCGTTTAAACGTTCTCTTCGTTTTTGTTTAAGCGTAGGTCTAAACTTATTCATAATTGAAACACAAATGAATTAAATGTAAACTAATTTTGCTGTTAATAGAACTCAATAACACCAAGAGAGCGAAGTTCTTCTAATACATTTGATATGTCATTCAATGTGTTTGTATTTCCTGCTTCCATAGAAGCATCCAACTTACGCAATCGATCAATAAGCTGATTAATATTAGCATAAGGAATGAATTTTTTGGGTTTTTCGTTATACTCTACCAAAGCACTACCTCCTCCTACCTAGAACATTTATTGCAACTTTTTACTAGCAGGTTTTGGCTTTATAAAAGCCTTCTATTTACCGCTTCTACGACCCTTAATTTGACCTGATGGTTGGAAATTTTTTCTATGTACATTGGTGTAATCCAATATTTCTTGAAAAGATTTTCTATCACTTTTCGAAATAGTGTATTTATGGGGATTTTGTAAAAATAAAATATCATAAACGCCTATTTGATGGGGAAAAACTTTGTCTTTGAATTTTATATTCCCCTTGGAATCAAAATCAAAAGACTTATTTCCAAGTCTAAACTTATTTGACTTCGGTAAAAATTTTATCATAGAGTAGTCAATCTCTGGTGAATTTGAAAACTATTTTCTCTTAAAGTCTTTTTGAACCGTTGCACGACTCTGGTTAAATTCATCTTGAAAATTGCGTGATGGATTTATCCCACTCTTTCTCATTAAAATCTTCCTCCCCTTTCTCCTCAGCCGTCTGGAATACATCATCTTCAACTTTTGAACTTTCTCCGACTTCCTGCTGTTGTTCGGTTGGTAAAATAGTTGATTCCAACATTTCTTCATTGCTTTCATCTGAGAGGATATATAAAAGACTGATATGAAGAAACAGGTGTTGGCATTGAGGCTAATGTTCTTTGTCGAAAATACATAGGGGAGACTGCTGCATTTTTTGTAGGAATCAAAACAGGAGACGTGGTGGTGGTGGGGGAAACAATGGTAGGATTTGTTTTAGTGGCAGACAGCTTTCTAAAAGTTCCAAAATAGGCTTGAAAACTTATTAATAGACTCATTCTCTTCTGTTTTCCTCAGTTTTTAATCTAAATATTTTTTCTTATAGCATTAGAAGCTTCTATTATACGTTTTTTTAAAAATTTATTTTTGTCCTCGCCTAAATTTCAATTGGATCCTCTCATTATTGTTCTGCAAACGGGTTTGTTCCCAAACGAATGCAAATAAACAGCTTTTAAACGGGTCTGGAACGGGTCTGTTTCCAATAAACTGCTTTTACAGCTCTTGAATAGGTCCGTTTCCCAATAAACGGTTTTTAAACAGGTTTAATTATTCTTGAGATGTACTTCAACTACTCGATTCTAACAGACTAAACCACTTGTTAAATGTTATACCTTTATATAGGATTCAAATCTTAATCGATAGCGATCTTTAGATAAGTCAGAGTCTTTAACTATAACTAGAAATCCATAATTATCTCTCCAACACTCCGAACAAAAACCTTTAAACTTGTCAAAATTAATATCTGTGTTTACGTGATCATCATAAACATGTCTAAGATTCATATCGTCCATTTTGAAAAGAACTAACAAATTTGCGTTATCTCGAATTAATTGTTTTGGTATTTTGCTGTATGTCTGTGAGAAATAGAATGAATCAATTACGCTATGTCGTCCTCTGCTAAAGTAATCTCGAATAATATCCTGGTTCTGATCTACTACATCATCAAATATAAAAACAGAGTTTGGAGAGGCTTTAGAAGGATCTACAATCTCTTCGTTTTCGCTATAGGGAAAATAGTTAATTCCCTCCACCGATCGTAGGATTTTTTCTAACAGTTGATATTTTGGTTGATAAAGAGGCTTTGAGTAAATGTTAACATTTTCAAATCTGAGTCCATTTGGTTCAATTAGACGACTGATCATGACGTTAGTTTTACCGCAGTTACTAGACCCACAGATCAATCCTCTAACAGTGTTTGGCAGTAGCACTCCATGCCTTCGAAATTTATTATCGTTAAAGGTGAAATGTTCATCCAAGTGATTATATTTATGCCAATCTTTTGCTTTTCTTTTCGCATTTCGAAATAAATGAAAGACGTGTGACAATATAGCATACTCGAAAAGTGACAAGTTAGAAGATAGACATAAAGCACATCAAATTTTAGAAAATAAAGCATGGGAAAGGGTAAAGTTGAAAGGTTCTAGTTTGGGAGAAAAAGCTGCTGCTATATAGTAACTACTGGTATGAAGATAAAACGCAAACTGGTTATTGGCGCTAAGAGAAGTTTGAATAACAAGAAAGGATTTTCCAGCTCTATCTTGAAATATTTAAATAGTAAAACTAAACATTTTAGCGGAAATGGATTATCTGATAAAATAAATATTAGCGCGACTCTTAAGATTGCTAAAAAGTTAATAAGATCAGCTGGAGGTCGAAATAAAACTACCCAGAGGGTAGCCAGTATTGCTAAAGCTGTAAACGATGCTAGAGATGACGTCCATTACGTTGGGGGGACAGAGGGTCACAAAAATACCAATGCCATAATTTGTAGCTAATTTGTTGCCAATTTGTTACCAAGAATAAAATTTGTAGCCAAGAAAATCGGACCCCTGTAACTTAATCATTAAGCTAGGGGAACCACCCCATAGCTGCCGTTTGGGTAACAGTAGGACAATAAGTCATACAACATAACTTGTAGCTCGAAGGGTACATCTGCACTCAAAAATAAAAATGGCAAAAAATAACATACATTCTTTTTTATTTTCAAAAGAGTTATTTACTAAACTAATTCCTGTTTTATGGGTGACTAAAATAAAAGGCCACAAAAATGTTTATGCCATAATTTGTTGCTGAGAACTGAGACCCCCTAACTTAACCATTAAGCTAGGGGGACCACCCCATAACTGCCGTTTGGGCTACAGTAGAACAATAAGTCATACACCCTAATTTGTAGCTCGAATCGTACTGAACAATAAAAATTGCAAAAAATAACATAGATATTATTTATTTTGAAAAAACTCATTTACGTATCTTAATCTCGTTTTATAAGTTTAAATGATACATTAAAAATATCAGCATGTTGCAAATACTTTACTTGAATTTGTTACCGTCAATTTAAGAGTATAAAAATCATTATTTTTATAAGATGAACATTTTTTTTACGGCAAATTAAATTGAGGACACCACCCTATAGATCAAGTCTGTTCAACAGACACAGATAAATTGAACTTTATAATTTGTGGGTGAGCACTAATCTGCCAAAACAAAAGAAATACTATGAAAAAAATGTATATGGATTGAACTCTTTATACCCCTTCAGAAGAAGCTAATTAGTTACGTAAGAAAATAATTTGTAGCTGCTTCCATTACTAATATATATCTCTTTTAGTAAGTCACGTGACCCAAAAATTGAAATATTTTATGAACTAACTAACACAACCTTTTATACCTCATCTGAATAAGCTTGGTTGGTACTAATTTGCTGCATAAGAAAATAATGTATAGCTGCTGCCGTTACCGAGTTATGGCTATCTGGGCACTCGACACAAAAAGTAACATATTTTAGAAACTAACTAGGGGGTCACAACTTTTTATACGTCATTAAAATAAGCTCGGTTGGTGCAAATTTGTTACGTAAGAAAATAATTTTTAACTGCTGCCATTACTGGTATATCTCTCTTTAAGTAAGTCACGTGACCTAAAAATTGAAGTATTTCATGAACTAACCAGAGGGTCACAACCTTTTATACCTCATCAGAATAAGCCACTCGTTGCGTACGGATGGATGTACGTAACGTTACGGACCCACGAACGTACGCAACGATTTCAATCAGCAGTTCTTTCATCGCACTCTTCAAAAAAGCGGGCATCGTTCGAAGCATTGCATGAATAAGTCAAAAATGTAGTTTATTTTGGCTTTATTTCGAACGCGTTAAGTATACCGATACCGATGCGTTGAAATATTTCCATTAAGTGTCTAATATCTGGATTTTCCTAATGTGTAAGATAAATCGTCGGATTTATCTTACACATTGGTCGCGATTCTTCAGAAAATCTCACCCGTCAGAATTCTGGAAAGTGGCAATTTTTACTTTAGAGATATTCTGCAGGACTAGTTTATGGCGGAGCTAAAATGTTACTACGCGTAGTATTAAACGTCGAAAAGTGTCGAAAATTCTCAGCATGTAAAAGGAAAGACAGAATTTGTGTGACTTTTCTGAACAGTGACCGAAATATTCCATGGCTATCTATGGTTTTGTATGTTAAAAGTTTTAAAGGTTTGTTTATACATAAAAATAAGCTTCATAACATTAATTTTTAAATAAAAAAAGGGTTTTTTACAAAAAATGCTTACATAAATTTAAATTGCCATATTATTTATTTACTGAAATAGTATTAAGAAACTAAATTTTAAGGAATATTAGCATAGTCCTGACAAAAAAGCTTTAAGTGTAAACTTGTGTTTAAAAATCGTCAGATTTTTTGTAAGAGCGACATTTTCTAACGGGTTTTGAAGAATCGCGACCATTATACGAATTCAGTCTTACTGGTGATCCTGGCTATAGCATAAATATAGAACCATCAAATCCTTTATTTATACCTGTTTACAAGAAAAGGATAGATAATATCACGCTAAACCTCCTCGATCAAGATTCTAGATCAGTTAATTTTCGAGAAGAAGAAATTGTAATAAGATTGGAGTTGAGAAAAAATGGAGTTAATTTTTAACAACAACAATAGCTTCAGACACTACTTAAAAGAGTGTGATATAATAAACGCTTCATTCACAACTGGTCTGTTTAGCTGGTCACTCACATTTCCAAATATTCTGTTTCTACACACCTTAGGCAGAAAGTATGGCTTCCGACTTCGAAAAACTACAGATATTCAGCCCAATAAGGTCTGATGAGAGTGTGATACGAGAAGATGGCATACCTACTACCCTTTTACAAAGTCATTTAATAACAGTTATGAGATTAAGAAGGTGAATTATACGTAGAAGGAAAATTGGTGGACTCAACTACAGGAGATGGTGCTATAACTACCACTAACAATTTTGGAGCATTCTTGTTTGAATCCATCTCATATGAACTGAATGGGAAAGAGGTAGATCGAGGGCGTGAACCTGGAATAGTAGGCACAATTAGAGCTCTTTTAAGTTTAAACGAGCGGGAGAGTAAATCATTAAGTCCTGCTGGTTTAAATTGGCCTGATGGAAATTTGGAGACTTTGGTGGCAGTTTAGTCTACGTATCCTTCTCAGTTTTCTGCTTGGAATCTTTGTTGACTACAAACACGTGATTGTCAGCAGACAAAAGATCCGTTTGGTTCGAGCTCGCACTGATAATAATTGCTACAAAAGCACCGGTACGAAAACTGCCAGCATTTCCCTTGCTACTATAGAACTGAACTGAACTGTGGATTTTACTAAAGCCTCAACTAGCATAAGTTGAAGACAAAGTATCAAACCTAAATCAAGTTTTGTAGTCTGCAGGATTTTTTTAGTTTCCTGGGTCATATGTGTTTAAATTGCGATCTTTAAAATCTCACTAGATACCTGGGCACAATAGGCCTATTTGAGGCCGCAGTGCATGGTTTAGCCTTCGGTAGAGAGCTAACCACCAGTTTTGAATACATAGAACTGAAAGTCAAACACGTTTACCCCAACGACGCTGTTAAACTTCGACTTTTAGACGACTTTGCCATGGATACATCGATAATGATTCCTTTTAGAAGATGGGAATTGTATGAATTACTTGTACTGAAGCCTACAAAAAAAGAATATCTGGATGGTTAAGACATCGAGTAGCTTAGAACGACCACGATACGTTATTGTCGGGTTTCAGAATGAACGCAACAATAACTCAAAATCTGATTATAGTCTATTTGACCACTTAAAAGTGACAGATTTAAAACTTTACCTAAACTCAGAAGTATATCCCTACAAATCGTTAAATTTAAATTTTCCCGATAAACAAATAAGCGAGCTCTACCGAATGTACACAGATTTTCAAAACGGTTAAATGAATTTATTAACAAAAGCCTTTATGTGATAGACTGCAGCAAACAAAACGAATCTATTAAAAGCAATACGGTGGACATCAAGTTGGAGTTTCAAAGTTTAGAAAACTTTTCCAATAAAGCGGTAGTCTATTGCGTAATAATTCACGATTGTGTCTACGAATACTTACCTTAATCAGGCACTGTATGCAGTATGATTTAATCAGTTCAGCTGGAGAATCGAAAGAATGAGGGAGGTTGTAGTCGACGCTCAAGGATATTGCACACCAGAATTTATGGTAAAAGAGTTTGCGATTTATGATGGTGGCGAAATGAAAAATGTTGTTTTTAAACCAAAAATTTCCTACCAAATTTTGAAAGAAGATAAGAAGCGAGCAACTACCTGTATGGTTACACCGAATATGAAGACTTGAATCAGATTTTGTGCAAGAACTTGATTGGTGCAGACTTTATCTACGTAAAAGGAGCAATCAAGCGAGATTTTTTAGTTAAGGCGATTCAAGATATGAAATTAAAAATTCCCAATATTATTAATTTGGAAAATGTATCAGGTTATTGTACGCCAAAATTGGAAAAATATTTTACTGATTGCTGTATTCATTATAGAATAGATAATTGTACTTGTAGTGTTAAATATGCTTATTTATTATATGATTATATTAAAAGTTTGCTTCCTCAATAAAAAAAAAATTATTAATTATCCAAAGCAGGTATTTTTATTCTATAAATGAAAACTAATTTTCCAATTTTAATTAGTATCTGTCGAGATGAGATGTAGTCAACTTCAGACAAGAATAAAAAAACAGTTGAAAAATCTAGATAGCTTAAAACAAGAAACTGAATTTTTCGAATCTAAAAACCTGTTATTTAAAAATTTTGAAAAACCTAGTATGGGTTCAAAATGGGAAGGCGTATTTACATCAACCTCAAGATTTTCAAATCTTTCCACCCAAGAAAGAGGAAGAGAGTGCCTTCATCAATACTTTAACATGGGGAATATTATTAAGGTTAGGTATAATAGGCTAAACAAAGAGATTTTATTTAAACACAAAGATGGTTGTTCTATAAAATTTAGCTATGACCGTTTTATTGAATTTTTGGATTTTTTGGACACTATTGTTGAAGGGTGGTGCGATACAGATTTCTGCATTGGAAAAATATTTATGTAAACTATTGGTGTAAAGAAGAGGTTAGAAGCTTAACTTTAAAAGAAATAGATTCTGGAGTTGTCATGGAGTTGAACGAGAATAGTTTGGATTTACTTTTAGCTTATAAAAATACTTTGTTCGCCTTTTATAGTAAACTAAATTAAAACTGTTAAAAAAAAAAACAATAAAGTTTTGTTTATATTTATTATTATGTAATAAAACACCCAAAATTATAAAAAATAGCTGTAGAATGTTGATAAAAACAAATTATTACAATACAAAAAAATAGTTGTATAATGCTGATAAAAAAATAATACAATAAAAAATATAATACATAACTAAACTTATCCTAAACCCCCTAAAACGCCTTCATATAAGGGCGGTTGTTTTATGTAATCAGTCTTAGCAGTTTATAATTATACACAACATTTGTCTATTAATTCTACTTTTATGACAGGGCAACATATGAAGACGCCCTTAGGGGATTATACTTATTGATACTTAATTCAACGTGAAGGAGCTTTTGCAATGCCCAGCCTGTAACAAAATTAAACTTATAAAGTGGGATTTACTAAGATCTAAAATAGTACCCCCCACAAATCTAAATATTTACACCTGTGGGGGGTACTAAATTTTAAAACCAATTTTCAAAAAACACTTACCCATACAGAAAAGACACAAGGTTATTGATTATTTTGTATTATTATTGCAAAATACCATTGAAAACAGCTTTTTTTCTAAAAATATACCATATTATAGGTGAAAATGTCCTAAAACTATTTTTTTTTTTTGACAGGCTTTAAAATGGCATATGGTGAATACGCCAAAAATTTGGCACATAATAGCTTCATCATCTGTGTTTAAAGTTATAAAGTTGGTGATTTTTTAGGCCACCTTAGGATTGTTTTGTGGCAATTGGTAATAAGTAACCGTTTTTACAAGAAGTAATTTACCTTATTTAATATCCCAAGTTGTTTATTAATCAATAAAATACCTCCAATTTTGTCCAGAAAAATGCCATATTTTCAACGCGTTTTTAGCCCAAAAAATATATTTATGAGGGCACTACGAGGCAAAACAAACATAAGTGAAGGTCACTAATTATGCACGAAAATGAAACCAAACAAAAAAACCCAAAACAACTATATTAATTTATTTACAAACTGAAAGTAATACATTGAGGTTATCTAAAAGCTCAGTCAAAATAACTTTCCTTACTCAAAGCCCACTCATTTTAAAGCTGTAGCTTTCATCAGTAGAGGTTGGTGCAAGCCAAGATGCAAGCAGAGGTAAAAGATCCGAATTCGCTGTTTGTGATTGAATGCAGCGCTCATATTTTTAAACTGACATTTCGACAGTGATAGAAATGTAAAAACACTTCTTGCATTTAAGTTTTTTAATACATTTCATAAATAAAAACACCTTTTAAGTAAATACAAATTTAATCTACTCCTTATTTTATTATCACCCATCTAAATCGTTGTGTGACATCAAGTATTAATTGTCAAAATCAATTACCAAGGGTAAGTTTTTATTAGAGTGACATATAACCTCAATTTTAATTTGTTCTACAGAGTGTTTACTATTAAACCCCGCGTAGGTTTCAATTTCTAAATTTTCCTCTCTTCTAAATTGAAACTTTGTTCTTAAATCCAACAAAACATTGTGTTAATATGATTATTCAATAAACAAATTTATTAAAATTCTTCTTATAATTCAAACTGTGTCCAAAACTCAAGGAGGGTTGGTTTAAAATGCTTAATACCAAAAATTTCACTTAAACTTGGGACCGTTCTAAAATAGACTAAACTCTTTTAGTAAATCCCACCGATATAGTTTTGAAAAAATTATAAAATTTCAATACGTTCAGCAAACTGTAACGCTATTTTTGCTAGGATCTCTTGCAGCTGGGTATATAGCTCCTCCAGGCTCGTGCCTTCCCCCACCAGTTGGAACTTCGTGGCGAAGGACATCCTCCACTTCTTTAGTTTACAGGAGGAAGCGTCCGAATAGCTCCATCCCAACTTTGATGTTACCAAATCGACTGATTTGTGATCCTATTAACGTCAAGATTTTTTCGTTAAGGTGGTCTAAGTATTTCTTAACGTCAATAGGATCTTGGTTGGAAGAAAGCCGATATGTAGTAATTCGGTTTTTGAAGGAGGTCTTGACTAGCTATAAGCCTTCCTCTTGCACTACGCAGCAGTTGTTGCGGTGCTGCAGGAAGACAACTGAAATATCTACGTTGCATTCCCTGCAGTGTTTGATGTTGGCAGTGGAGGGTGCTGAAAAAAATATTTAATTTCTGAGCTTTAGTTTTTGACTAAAAATTTTTTTATTCAATTTTAAACTTAAAAGACTTATTAAGTTTTCTAAAAAAAAACCTCCCTCAAGTAATTTGTTAAGGGTAGTTATCAGTTTGAAAATTTGAAAATGTTACATTTTTAAATTTCATTAGTTTTTAGTTAAATTTAAGTTAAGTTTTCTCTAAAGCACTAAATATTTTGTCTTCATAAATAAGACGTTTTTGTCTTTTTGCGTTATAATTAACTAACTAGAAGTTAATTATTATTTTGTAAATAACAAGTTCGAATTTTAAAAGAAATTATGTTGTCTTTCGTAGCCTGGTTATTGTTTTGCTTCCCTAAACGACTGGAAATTAAATATCGGATTGTAGTGCATACAATGCCATCTTTTGCTTTAACTTTAAACCGTTACTTATAATCGTTAAATATAGAAAAAAGATCTCTATCGGTATCGCTGATTTTCAACTGCAGAGGACGTGGAAAAGGTCAAGGATATTTGGCGTTTTTAGTGAGGATAAACGGTAATGTCGAGTCACGTGATAAAATACATACGTCACACCTATATGTCAAAATATTTTTATTATTTTTTTAGGCTAATCATCGCCATTCTTATTATTTTAACATGCTTTTTAATTCTTAAATCATTATCTGTCATTTTCTTCCCAGGACATCCAAATTGTTGTTCTTATCTTTAAAAAAATTCAAAGTAAAATGATGGTCTTTTACATAATGAGTTATCCTATCGAAGTCATGTTTTTCTGGAACTGTCATTGACCCAGAAATGTTCTTGAACTTGAAAATTTGCTTTCTTTTTCGAAGCAACTGTTAACGCTTTAGCGGTAATTTTTCGTCTCGTTGATTTTTCTCGTTTATAACTTTCCCGTATCCAGTGATGGGGTTTTCCAATGTAAGTATTCAATACCCATTGAGTTCACCAATATTTGCAGATATTATTTGTGACATTTGATCATATTTTCATGGTTCCTTTTCTCTGTTTCTTGGCAGTTTTGGACAACAATTTTCGCTGCCATGTAGCGTGGCCATGATGGGTCGTCGCCTTAGTTAACCTTCGTAGAGGTGAGTCAGTAAAGTATAAATCAGCCCTTTTATATAAACACCCCTATAGCTTTTATGATTTTTCTGGCAAAACTAACCTAATATTTTTTCAGTTTTTTAAGTCGCATAAAAAAAATCTAGTTTTTTTTATCGATAAAACCACGTTTTTTTTGGTCATTTTTTTATTGTTCAATCCTAAATTAAATCAACCTTTTTAAAGCATCTTGTCGAAAGACATTAATTATAAAATAAAACATGAAATAGTCATGGCAAAGATTTCATAGTTTGAATTTTTGTTAGGGTCGTTCCGAGGTCGTTCCAAGATCGTTCCGAGGTCGTTCCAAGATTATTCCGAGGTCGTTCCTTCCTTTTTTTATCTACCATGCCGAGACCTAGTTAAAAGTAGTCAGGAGACTACCTACTACAAACGCACCTACCTATACATTAGCAGCCTACCGCATGTCTTCCTAGTTTTACTCTGATTTGCCGAGCTACTCAATGTGACTCTAGCAGCCTAGTGCCTTGATTTTTCTAGAAGGCTGCACACCATGCTTCTCTAGTTTTATGGTTTGATGGAGCTTCACAATGACAGCTAAGTACAATGGTTTTTTAGAAGGACATCAGTTTTGAATGACAACCTACTACAAACGCACCTACCTATACATTAGCAGCCTACCGCATGTCTTCCTAGTTTTACTCTGATTTGCCGAGCTACTCAATGTGACTCTAGCAGCCTAGTGCCTTGATTTTTCTAGAAGCCTGCACACCATACTTCTCTAGTTTTATGGTTTGATGGAGCTTCACAATGACAGCTAAGTACAATGGTTTTTTAGAAGGTACCTTTTACATTTTTTCTTAAAATTTAACTTTTTTTTCAATTAGATCTTTGTCTCGGTTATGGTAAGGTTACCATGAGGGTTTCTTTAATTTACCGTATAAGTTAAGAAAATGTGTTTAACCATTTTTTTTTGTTACATTCTCGGTTAACATGGTAATTAACCAAACTTGGTGTTAAGGTTTCACCTATTTATAAAGTAAATTATAAATTGGTTAATCCTTAAATAGAAAGTCACATTTCTGTTTCATTCTTTTTCTGTGAGCCGACAATTCAAGTTTAGGTTCTAATAATACAGTTTATTCCGTCGCCACCCATCATCAACGGTGGCGCTCTACCAATCAGCGCTTGCTACGATGCTTGAGTTTTGAAAAGTGCGCTTCGAATGTTTTTGGTGGATCTAAAAAATTCAGATCGATTTTCGAGAGACACAAGCAAGGTTCCAGCGCCGTTCAAGCGTCTAGTGCATTATTATTACGTACAATCACAAGTTTAACGTTGTATACCTTGCTTTCCAAGTCTTTACAATAAAATGTTTAAAGTTACAAGTCGAAGCATTTTATAACATCTAAAATCCAGTGAACCAGCGCATCAAGAAGTCAAAGGCTGCAAGTAAAGGTTCAGTTTACATCATAGGGCGGGTGTGTTAAGTTTTAGCGCGGATATTCAAAGTAGTTCAAGCCTAATATCTAGTGGTCCTTCGATGATACGTTTATACAAGTATACAAGTGTCGGCTCACAGAAAAAGAATGAAACAGAAATGTGACTTTCTATTTAAGGATTAACCAATTTATAATTTACTTTATAAATAGGTGAAACCTTAACACCAAGTTTGGTTAATTACCATGTTAACCGAGAGTGTAACAAAAAAAAATGGTTAAACACATTTTCTTAACTTATACGGTAAATTAAAGAAACCCTCATGGTAACCTTACCATAACCGAGACAAAAATCTAATTGAAAAAAAAGTTAAATTTTAAGAAAAAATGTAAAAGGTACATTCAAAACTGATGCCATTCTAAAAAACCATTGTACTTAGCTGTCATTGTGAAGCTCCATCAAACCATAAAACTAGAGAAGCATGGTGTGCAGGCTTCTAGAAAAATCAAGGCACTAGGCTGCTAGAGTCACATTGAGTAGCTCGGCAAATCAGAGTAAAACTAGGAAGACATGCGGTAGGCTGCTAATGTATAGGTAGGTGCGTTTGTAGTAGGTTGTCATTCAAAACTGATGCCCTTCTAAAAAACCATTGTACTTAGCTGTCATTGTGAAGCTCCATCAAACCATAAAACTAGAGAAGCATGGTGTGCAGGCTTCTAGAAAAATCAAGGCACTAGGCTGCTAGAGTCACATTGAGTAGCTCGGCAAATCAGAGTAAAACTAGGAAGACATGCGGTAGGGTGCTAATGTATAGGTAGGTGCGTTTGTAGTAGGTTGTCATTCAAAACTGATGTCCTTCTAAAAAACCATTGTACTTAGCTGTCATTGTGAAGCTCCATCAAACCATAAAACTAGAGAAGCATGGTGTGCAGCCTTCTAGAAAAATCAAGGCACTAGGCTGCTAGAGTCACATTGAGTAGCTCGGCAAATCAGAGTAAAACTAGGAAGACATGCGGTAGGCTGCTAATGTATAGGTAGGTGCGTTTGTAGTAGGTAGTCTCCTGACTACTTTTAACTAGGTCTCGGCATGGTAGATAAAAAAAGGAAGGAACGACCTCGGAATAATCTTGGAACGACCTCGGAACGATCTTGGAACGACCTCGGAACGACCCTAACAAAAATTCAAACTATGAAATCTTTGCCATGACTATTTCATGTTTTATTTTATAATTAATGTCTTTCGACAAGATGCTTTAAAAAGGTTGATTTAATTTAGGATTGAACAATAAAAAAATGACCAAAAAAAACGTGGTTTTATCGATAAAAAAAACTAGATTTTTTTTATGCGACTTAAAAAACTGAAAAAATATTAGGTTAGTTTTGCCAGAAAAATCATAAAAGCTATAGGGGTGTTTATATAAAAGGGCTGATTTATACTTTACTGACTCACCTCTACGAAGGTTAACTAAGGCGACGACCCATCATGGCCACGCTACATGGCAGCGAAAATTGTTGTCCAAAACTGCCAAGAAACAGAGAAAAGGAACCATGAAAATATGATCAAATGTCACAAATAATATCTGCAAATATTGGTGAACTCAATGGGTATTGAATACTTACATTGGAAAACCCTATTACTGGATACGGGAAAGTTATAAACGAGAAAAATCAACGAGACGAAAAATTACTGCTAAAGCGTTAACAGTTGCTTCGAAAAAGAAAGCAAATTTTCAAGTTCAAGAACATTTCTGGGTCAATGACAGTTCCAGAAGAACATGACTTCGATAGGATAACTCATTATGTAAAAGACCATCATTTTACTTTGGATTTTTTTAAAGATAAGAACAACAATTTGGATGTTCTGGGAAGAAAATGACAGATAATGATTTAAGAATTAAAAAGCATGTTAAAATAATAAGAATGGCGATGATTAGCCTAAAAAAATAATAAAAACATTTTGACATATAGGTGTGACGTATGTATTTTATCACGTGACTTGACACTACCGTTTATCCTCACTAAAAACGCCAAATATCCTTGACCTTTTCCACTTCCTCTGCAGTTGAAAATCGGCGATACCGATAGAGATCTTTTTTCTATACTTAACGATTATAAGTAACGGTTTAAAGTTAAAGCAAAAGATGGCATTGTATGCACTACAATCCGATATTTAATTTCCAGTCGTTTAGGGAAGCAAAACAATAACCAGGCTACGAAAGACAACATAATTTCTTTTAAAATTCGAACTTGTTATTTACAAAATAATAATTAACTTCTAGTTAGTTAATTATAACGCAAAAAGACAAAAACGCGACTCTACTCATTTTGTATTTACAATTTCTTATTTATGAAGACAAAATATTTAGTGCTTTAGAGAAAACTTAACTTAAATTTAACTAAAAACTAATGAAATTTAAAAATGTAACATTTTCAAATTTTCAAACTGATAACTACCCTTAACAAATTACTTGAGGGAGGTTTTTTTTTAGAAAACTTAATAAGTCTTTTAAGTTTAAAATTGAATAAAAAAATTTTTAGTCAAAAACTAAAGCTCAGAAATTAAATATTTTTTTCAGCACCCTCCACTGCCAACATCAAACACTGCAGGGAATGCAACGTAGATATTTCAGTTGTCTTCCTGCAGCACCGCAACAACTGCTGCGTAGTGCAAGAGGAAGGCTTATAGCTAGTCAAGACCTCCTTCAAAAACCGAATTACTACATATCGGCTTTCTTCCAACCAAGATCCTATTGACGTTAAGAAATACTTAGACCACCTTAACGAAAAAATCTTGACGTTAATAGGATCACAAATCAGTCGATTTGGTAACATCAAAGTTGGGATGGAGCTATTCGGACGCTTCCTCCTGTAAACTAAAGAAGTGGAGGATGTCCTTCGCCACGAAGTTCCAACTGGTGGGGGAAGGCACGAGCCTGGAGGAGCTATATACCCAGCTGCAAGAGATCCTAGCAAAAATAGCGTTACAGTTTGCTGAACGTATTGAAATTTTATAATTTTTTCAAAACTATATCGGTGGGATTTACTAAAAGAGTTTAGTCTATTTTAGAACGGTCCCAAGTTTAAGTGAAATTTTTGGTATTAAGCATTTTAAACCAACCCTCCTTGAGTTTTGGACACAGTTTGAATTATAAGAAGAATTTTAATAAATTTGTTTATTGAATAATCATATTAACACAATGTTTTGTTGGATTTAAGAAGAAAGTTTCAATTTAGAAGAGAGGAAAATTTAAAAATTGAAACCTACGCGGGGTTTAATAGTAAACACTCTGTAGAACAAATTAAAATTGAGGTTATATGTCACTCTAATAAAAACTTACCCTTGGGAATTGATTTTGACAATTAATACTTGATGTCACACAACGATTTAGATGGGTGATAATAAAATAAGGAGTAGATTAAATTTGTATTTACTTAAAAGGTGTTTTTATTTATGAAATGTATTAAAAAACTTAAATGCAAGAAGTGTTTTTACATTTCTATCACTGTCGAAATGTCAGTTTAAAAATATGAGCGCTGCGTTCAATCACAAACAGCGAATTCGGATCTTTTACCTCTGCTTGCATCTTGGCTTGCACCAACCTCTACTGATGAAAGCTACAGCTTTAAAATGAGTGGGCTTTGAGTAAGGAAAGTTATTTTGACTGAGCTTTTAGATAACCTCAATGTATTACTTTCAGTTTGTAAATAAATTAATATAGTTGTTTTGGGTTTTTTTGTTTGGTTTCATTTTCGTGCATAATTAGTGACCTTCACTTATGTTTGTTTTGCCTCGTAGTGCCCTCATAAATATATTTTTTGGGCTAAAAACGCGTTGAAAATATGGCATTTTTCTAGACAAAATTGGAGGTATTTTATTGATTAATAAACAACTTGGGATATTAAATAAGGTAAATTACTTCTTGTAAAAACGGTTACTTAGGGAAATTTTAAACGAACTTATTACCAATTGCCACAAAACAATCCTAAGGTGGCCTAAAAAATCACCAACTTTATAACTTTAAACACAGATGATGAAGCTATTATGTGCCAAATTTTTGGCGTATTCACCATATGCCATTTTAAAGCCTGTCAAAAAAAAAATAGTTTTAGGGCATTTTCACCTATAATATGGTATATTTTTAGAAAAAAAGCTGTTTTCAATGGTATTTTGCAATAATAATACAAAATAATCAATAACCTTGTGTCTTTTCTGTATGGGTAAGTGTTTTTTGAAAATTGGTTTTAAAATTTAGTACCCCCCACAGGTGTAAATATTTAGATTTGTGGGGGGTACTATTTTAGATCTTAGTAAATCCCACTTTATAAGTTTAATTTTGTTACAGGCTGGGCATTGCAAAAGCTCCTTCACATTGAATTAAGTATCAATAAGTATAATCCCCTAAGGGCGTCTTCATATGTTGCCCTGTCATAAAAGTAGAATTAATAGACAAATGTTGTGTATAATTATAAACTGCTAAGACTGATTACATAAAACAACCGCCCTTATATGAAGGCGTTTTAGGGGGTTTAGGATAAGTTTAGTTATGTATTATATTTTTTATTGTATTATTTTTTTATCAGCATTATACAACTATTTTTTTGTATTGTAATAATTTGTTTTTATCAACATTCTACAGCTATTTTTTATAATTTTGGGTGTTTTATTACATAATAATAAATATAAACAAAACTTTATTGTTTTTTTTTTTAACAGTTTTAATTTAGTTTACTATAAAAGGCGAACAAAGTATTTTTATAAGCTAAAAGTAAATCCAAACTATTCTCGTTCAACTCCATGACAACTCCAGAATCTATTTCTTTTAAAGTTAAGCTTCTAACCTCTTCTTTACACCAATAGTTTACATAAATATTTTTCCAATGCAGAAATCTGTATCGCACCACCCTTCAACAATAGTGTCCAAAAAATCCAAAAATTCAATAAAACGGTCATAGCTAAATTTTATAGAACAACCATCTTTGTGTTTAAATAAAATCTCTTTGTTTAGCCTATTATACCTAACCTTAATAATATTCCCCATGTTAAAGTATTGATGAAGGCACTCTCTTCCTCTTTCTTGGGTGGAAAGATTTGAAAATCTTGAGGTTGATGTAAATACGCCTTCCCATTTTGAACCCATACTAGGTTTTTCAAAATTTTTAAATAACAGGTTTTTAGATTCGAAAAATTCAGTTTCTTGTTTTAAGCTATCTAGATTTTTCAACTGTTTTTTTATTCTTGTCTGAAGTTGACTACATCTCATCTCGACAGATACTAATTAAAATTGGAAAATTAGTTTTCATTTATAGAATAAAAATACCTGCTTTGGATAATTAATAATTTTTTTTTTATTGAGGAAGCAAACTTTTAATATAATCATATAATAAATAAGCATATTTAACACTACAAGTACAATTATCTATTCTATAATGAATACAGCAATCAGTAAAATATTTTTCCAATTTTGGCGTACAATAACCTGATACATTTTCCAAATTAATAATATTGGGAATTTTTAATTTCATATCTTGAATCGCCTTAACTAAAAAATCTCGCTTGATTGCTCCTTTTACGTAGATAAAGTCTGCACCAATCAAGTTCTTGCACAAAATCTGATTCAAGTCTTCATATTCGGTGTAACCATACAGGTAGTTGCTCGCTTCTTATCTTCTTTCAAAATTTGGTAGGAAATTTTTGGTTTAAAAACAACATTTTTCATTTCGCCACCATCAGAAATCGCAAACTCTTTTACCATAAATTCTGGTGTGCAATATCCTTGAGCGTCGACTACAACCTCCCTCATTCTTTCGATTCTCCAGCTGAACTGATTAAATCATACTGCATACAGTGCCTGATTAAGGTAAGTATTCGTAGACACAATCGTGAATTATTACGCAATAGACTACCGCTTTATTGGAAAAGTTTTCTAAACTTTGAAACTCCAACTTGATGTCCACCGTATTGCTTTTAATAGATTCGTTTTGTTTGCTGCAGTCTATCACATAAAGGCTGTTGTTAATAAATTCATTTAACCGTTTTGAAAATCTGTGTACATTCGGTAGAGCTCGCTTATTTGTTTATCGGGAAAATTTAAATTTAACGATTTGTAGGGATATACTTCTGAGTTTAGGTAAAGTTTTAAATCTGTCACTTTTAAGTGGTCAAATAGACTATAATCAGATTTTGAGTTATTGTTGCGTTCATTCTGAAACCCGACAATAACGTATCGTGGTCGTTCTAAGCTACTCGATGTCTTAACCATCCAGATATTCTTTTTTTGTAGGCTTCAGTACAAGTAATTCATACAATTCCCATCTTCTAAAAGGAATCATTATCGATGTATCCATGGCAAAGTCGTCTAAAAGTCGAAGTTTAACAGCGTCGTTGGGGTAAACGTGTTTGACTTTCAGTTCTATGTATTCAAAACTGGTGGTTAGCTCTCTACCGAAGGCTAAACCATGCACTGCGGCCTCAAATAGGCCTATTGTGCCCAGGTATCTAGTGAGATTTTAAAGATCGCAATTTAAACACATATGACCCAGGAAACTAAAAAAATCCTGCAGACTACAAAACTTGATTTAGGTTTGATACTTTGTCTTCAACTTATGCCAGTTGAGGCTTTAGTAAAATCCACAGTTCAGTTCAGTTCAGTTCTATAGTAGCAAGGGAAATGCTGGCAGTTTTCGTACCGGTGCTTTTGTAGCAATTATTATCAGTGCGAGCTCGAATCAAACGGATCTTTTGTCTGCTGACAATCACGTGTTTGTAGTCAACAAAGATTCCAAGCAGAAAACTGAGAAGGATACGTAGACTAAACTGCCACCAAAGTCTCCAAATTTCCATCAGGCCAATTCCAACCAGCCGGACTTAATGATTTACTCTCCCGCTCGTTTAGACTTAAAAGAGCTCTAATTGTGCCTACTATTCCAGGTTCACGCCCTCGATCTACCTCTTTCCCATTCAGTTCATATGAGATGAATTCAAACAAGAATGCTCCAAAATTGTTAGTGGTAGTTATAGCACCAACTCCTGTAGTTGAGTCCACCAATTTTCCTTCTACGTATAATTCACCTTCTTAATCTCATAACTGTTATTAAATGACTTTGTAAAAGGGTGGTAGGTATGCCATCTTCTCGTATCACACGCTCATCAGACCTTATTGGGCTGAATATCTGTAGTTTTTCGAAGTCGGAAGCCATACTTTCTGCCTAAGGTGTGTAGAAACAGAATATTTGGAAATGTGAGTGACCAGCTAAACAGACCAGTTGTGAATGAAGCGTTTATTATATCACACTCTTTTAAGTAGTGTCTGAAGCTATTGTTGTTGTTAAAAATTAACTCCATTTTTTCTCAACTCCAATCTTATTACAATTTCTTCTTCTCGAAAATTAACTGCTCTAGAATCTTGATCGAGGAGGTTTAGCGTGATATTATCTATCCTTTTCTTGTAAACAGGTATAAATAAAGGATTTGATGGTTCTATATTTATGCTATAGCCAGGATCACCAGTAAGACTGAATTCGTATAATGGTCGCGATTCTTCAAAAACCGTTAGAAAATGTCGCTCTTACAAAAAATCTGACGATTTTTAAACACAAGTTTACACTTAAAGCTTTTTTGTCAGGACTATGCTAATATTACTTAAAATTTAGTTTCTTAATACTATTTCAGTAAATAAATAATATGGCAATTTAAATTTCTGTAAGCATTTTTTGTAAAAAACCCTTTTTTTATTTAAAAATTAATGTTATGAAGCTTATTTTTATGTATAAACAAACCTTTAAAACTTTTAACATACAAAACCATAGATAGCCATGGAATATTTCGGTCACTGTTCAGAAAAGTCACACAAATTCTGTCTTTCCTTTTACATGCTGAGAATTTTCGACACTTTTCGACGTTTAATACTACGTGTAGTAACATTTTAGCTCCGCCATAAACTAGTCCTGCAGAATATCTCTAAAGTAAAAATTGCCACTTTCCAGAATTCTGACGGGTGAGATTTTCTGAAGAATCGCGACCAATGTGTAAGATAAATCCGACGATTTATCTTACACATTAGGAAAATCCAGATATTAGACACTTAATGGAAATATTTCAACGCATCGGTATCGGTATACTTAACGCGTTCGAAATAAAGCCAAAATAAACTACATTTTTGACTTATTCATGCAATGCTTCGAACGATGCCCGCTTTTTTGAAGAGTGCGATGAAAGAACTGCTGATTGAAATCGTTGCGTACGTTCGTGGGTCCGTAACGTTACGTACATCCATCCGTACGCAACGAGTGGCTTATTCTGATGAGGTATAAAAGGTTGTGACCCTCTGGTTAGTTCATGAAATAATTCAATTTTTAGGTCACGTGACTTACTTAAAGAGAGATATACCAGTAATGGCAGCAGTTAAAAATTATTTTCTTACGTAACAAATTTGCACCAACCGAGCTTATTTTAATGACGTATAAAAAGTTGTGACCCCCTAGTTAGTTTCTAAAATATGTTACTTTTTGTGTCGAGTGCCCAGATAGCCATAACTCGGTAACGGCAGCAGCTATACATTATTTTCTTATGCAGCAAATTAGTACCAACCAAGCTTATTCAGATGAGGTATAAAAGGTTGTGTTAGTTAGTTCATAAAATATTTCAATTTTTGGGTCACGTGACTTACTTAAATAGATATATATTAGTAATGGAAGCAGCTACAAATTATTTTCTTACGTAACTAATTAGCTTCTTCTGAAGGGGTATAAAGAGTTCAATCCATATACATTTTTTTCATAGTATTTCTTTTGTTTTGGCAGATTAGTGCTCACCCACAAATTATAAAGTTCAATTTATCTGTGTCTGTTGAACAGACTTGATCTATAGGGTGGTGTCCTCAATTTAATTTGCCGTAAAAAAAATGTTCATCTTATAAAAATAATGATTTTTATACTCTTAAATTGACGGTAACAAATTCAAGTAAAGTATTTGCAACATTCTGATATTTTTAATGTATCATTTAAACTTATAAAACGAGATTAAGATACGTAAATGAGTTTTTTCAAAATAAATAATATCTATGTTATTTTTTGCAATTTTTATTGTTCAGTACGATTCGAGCTACAAATTAGGGTGTATGACTTATTGTCCTACTGTAGCCCAAACGGCAGTTATGGGGTGGTCCCCCTAGCTTAATGGTTAAGTTAGGGGGTCTCAGTTTTCAGCAACAAATTATGGCATAAACATTTTTGTGGCCTTTTATTTTAGTCATCCATAAAACAGGAATTAGTTTAGTAAATAACTCTTTTGAAAATAAAAAAGAATGTATGTTATTTTTTGCCATTTTTATTTTTGAGTGCAGATGTACCCTTCGAGCTACAAATTATGTTGTATGACTTATTGTCCTACTGTTACCCAAATGGCAGCTATGGGGTGGTTCCCCTAGCTTAATGATTAAGTTACAGGGGTCCGATTTTCTTGGCTACAAATTTTATTCTTGGTAACAAATTGGCAACAAATTAGCTACAAATTATGGCATTGGTATTTTTGTGATCCTCTGTCCCCCCAACTTAATGGACGTCATCTCTAGCATCGTTTACAGCTTTAGCAATACTGGCTACCCTCTGGGTAGTTTTATTTCGACCTCCAGCTGATCTTATTAACTTTTTAGCAATCTTAAGAGTCGCGCTAATATTTATTTTATCAGATAATCCATTTCCGCTAAAATGTTTAGTTTTACTATTTAAATATTTCAAGATAAAGCTGAAAAATCCTTTCTTGTTATTCAAACTTCTCTTAGCGCCAATAACCAGTTTGCGTTTTATCTTCATAACAGTAGTTACTATATAGCAGCAGCTTTTTCTCCCAAACTAGAACCTTTCAACTTTACCCTTTCCCATGCTTTATTTTCTAAAATTTGATGTGCTTTATGTCTATCTTCTAACTTGTCACTTTTCGAGTATGCTATATTGTCACACGTCTTTCATTTATTTCGAAATGCGAAAAGAAAAGCAAAAGATTGGCATAAATATAATCACTTGGATGAACATTTCACCTTTAACGATAATAAATTTCGAAGGCATGGAGTGCTACTGCCAAACACTGTTAGAGGATTGATCTGTGGGTCTAGTAACTGCGGTAAAACTAACGTCATGATCAGTCGTCTAATTGAACCAAATGGACTCAGATTTGAAAATGTTAACATTTACTCAAAGCCTCTTTATCAACCAAAATATCAACTGTTAGAAAAAATCCTACGATCGGTGGAGGGAATTAACTATTTTCCCTATAGCGAAAACGAAGAGATTGTAGATCCTTCTAAAGCCTCTCCAAACTCTGTTTTTATATTTGATGATGTAGTAGATCAGAACCAGGATATTATTCGAGATTACTTTAGCAGAGGACGACATAGCGTAATTGATTCATTCTATTTCTCACATACATACAGCAAAATACCAAAACAATTAATTCGAGATAACGCAAATTTGTTAGTTCTTTTCAAAATGGACGATATGAATCTTAGACATGTTTATGATGATCACGTAAACACAGATATTAATTTTGACAAGTTTAAAGGTATTTGTTCGGAGTGTTGGAGAGATAATTATGGATTTCTAGTTATAGTTAAAGACTCTGACTTATCTAAAGATCGCTATCGATTAAGATTTGAATCCTATATAAAGGTATAACATTTAACAAGTGGTTTAGTCTGTTAGAATCGAGTAGTTGAAGTACATCTCAAGAATAATTAAACCTGTTTAAAAACCGTTTATTGGGAAACGGACCTATTCAAGAGCTGTAAAAGCAGTTTATTGGAAACAGACCCGTTCCAGACCCGTTTAAAAGCTGTTTATTTGCATTCGTTTGGGAACAAACCCGTTTGCAGAACAATAATGAGAGTATCCAATTGAAATTTAGGCGAGGACAAAAATAAATTTTTAAAAAAACGTATAATAGAAGCTTCTAATGCTATAAGAAAAAATATTTAGATTAAAAACTGAGGAAAACAGAAGAGAATGAGTCTATTAATAAGTTTTCAAGCCTATTTTGGAACCTTTAGAAAACTGTCTGCCACTAAAACAAATCCTACCATTGTTTCCCCCACCACCACCTATGATTGATAGATTCCTACAAAAAATGCAGCAGTCTCCCCTATGTATTTTCGACAAAGAACATTAGCCTCAATGCCAACACCTGTTTCTTCATATCAGTCTTTTATACATCCACTCAGATTAAAGCAATGAAGAAATGTTGGAATCAACTATTTTACCAACCGAACAACAGCAGGAAGTCGGAGAAAGTTCAAAAGTTGAAGATGATGTATTCCAGACGGCTGAGGAGAAAGGGGAGGAAGATTTTAATGAGAAAGAGTGGGATAAATCCATCACGCAATTTTCAAGATGAATTTAACCAGAGTCGTGCAACGGTTCAAAAAGACTTTAAGAGAAAATAGTTTTCAAATTCACCAGAGATTGACTACTCTATGATAAAATTTTTACCGAAGTCAAATAAGTTTAGACTTGGAAATAAGTCTTTTGATTTTGATTCCAAGGAGAATATAAAATTCAAAGACAAAGTTTTTCCCCATCAAATAGGCGTTTATGATATTTTATTTTTACAAAATCCCCATAAATACACTATTTCGAAAAGTGATAGAAAATCTTTTCAAGAAATATTGGATTACACCAATGTACATAGAAAAAATTTCCAACCATCAGGTCAAATTAAGGGTCGTAGAAGCGGTAAATAGAAGGCTTTTATAAAGCCAAAACCTGCTAGTAAAAAGTTGTAGTAAATCTTCTGTAGGAGGTAGTGCTTTGGTAGAGTATAACGAAAAACCCAAAAAATTCATTCCTTATGCTAATATTAATCAGCTTATTGATCGATTGCGTAAGTTGGATGCTTCTATGGAAGCAGGAAATACAAACACATTGAATGACATATCAAATGTATTAGAAGAACTTCGCTCTCTTGGTGTTATTGAGTTCTATTAACAGCAAAATTAGTTTACATTTAATTCATTTGTGTTTCAATTATGAATAAGTTTAGACCTACGCTTAAACAAAAACGAAGAGAACGTTTAAACGAAGCTTTTCGAAATCAAAATAATATTGCATTTACTAAAGATGGAGATTATGATTTTCAAGGTCATAAACTATCCAATGTAAAATCCCCAGAATTGGACAATGATGTTGTTAATAAAAAATATCATGATAGCAATCTTCGCACACTTCACCTAAACATTGGGACATTTATCAAAAAATTGGAAAAAGCAGCGGAAAAAAATTCTAAAGAACTTAGAATAAAGCTTTTAGAAGCCGAAACAAAAACTAAAACAACCATTCTTACCCCAATTAACCCACCACTGAAACGTAAAAAAAATCTATAGGTGCTAAAGATCAGTTTAAGTGGCACTAGTCAGTGTGATACAGAATGGCAAAAACTAAACATCCAATACTGCAGCACGTCAGCAGGTGGTTAAAGAACTACATAGAGCGGCTAGATTTTTTTTTTCTAGACGTAGGTTTATTGAAAAAGGATTAGATGATACATTTGCTCCGATTTGGCTCAATTGGATGCGTACGCAAGGAAAAAAAAGGTTATAAATTCATTTTAGTACTTATTGATACATTTTCTAAATATCGAGGCCTTTGAAATCAAAAAATGCTTCCGATGTTATCCATCTATGGAGGATATTTTTAAGAAATCGAAAATAATCCCCATAAATATGGTAACCGATAACGGAAAGGCGTATTATAATTCAAATTTTCAAAGCTTGATGAAAAAACATGGAATTAATCATTACAGTACGTACGTAGATCTGTATACAGAAATTAATAACAGGTATAATAATACTAGACATCATACGATCGGTATGAAACCTAAAGATGTTACCGAAAATAATGCAAACGCTCTTTTAAAAACAGTCTACAGTCACCTTAAAGTAGCTGCTAAGAGAAAGTTTAAGATTGGTGATTTTCAAATTTTTCAAAAAAGTTATATACCCAAAATTCAAATTACAAGTCCTGTTACGTACCTGCTGAAGGATTTACAAGGTCATCCTATAAACGGAGGCTTTTACGAGCAGAAATTGCAGAAAACAAAACAACCTGATATATTTTTGGTGGAAAGGGTTTTACGTAGGAAGGGTGATAAAATTTACGTCAAGTGGTTAGGTTTCGATTCTAGTCACAACAGTTGGATTGATGCAGGAAAAGATGTGGTATAATGATATAAGCAGGATGTGTTTATAATAAGCTGAATTAGTAGTAAATTGATATTTGAACGGCGAGGCTGTAAGAAAATGGTGACAAGAGAGGCTGATATACAAGCAAATGCTATGGTTTCAAACGCTGAAGAGTTGTTTAATATTGTTAAAACTTAATTATTTTTGTATCTGGATATTGTATGGCTAGAATAAAAATAAATTTTACACTACATTTTAAAAGAACTAATGGAACGTACAGAAGAATAGAAAATTCAAAAATGATCATTTGTCACCTTTCAAATTTTGTAAAGGCTTTTGAAGAAATTGAAGATGAGTTGCTAACGAAAATAAGATGTTTGACTTGGAAAAATGTGTCTCAAACACCTGAACTATTAAATTTCTATAGTTTTAGATTACCATACTCATTTGAAATCAATAAATGTACAATAAAAAAAAATACCATCACGATCCAACTAGTTTCAACAGTATTCCAAGTAAACAGAATGTGGTTTTTCAACTGATTCACACATTATCAAAGTAAACAGGAGTGAGGATAACAACTTAAAAAAAGGAGTGCGAATAACAACTATATAAAACAAATCCAATATGTAGAATATGTCTATATGTCTATTAGTTCTCAAACAAGCATGCAGTATGGTGATAATTCTTTGTGTTCAGTTGAATCATATTGGCAGTACGTAGACGGTATGATTGCTAGAGTACGTGAAGAAATCAAACAAGAAAGTACTCTAATAATGCAGATGACATTTCCTGTGGAGAATTGCCATAGCAGTTGGTTTAAGCGTTGTATGAACAGCTTATAGTATATCAACCTCAAATGGATATCTCAGATAGAGGGCGTGGATACGTCATGTTTCCACAATATTTGCAATTGATTAGGTGGCAACGTCGCATCTTATATTTCATTATTCGGCGCCGATCTCTCCCCGGTGTTCCGTCAGTGAATCATTGGTTTACTGAATCGGGTGGTTTAGTTCTTATGAAGGTGATTTTTTCGCTGGTTTTTTTATTTTTATTGTGTTTTCCAAAGGATTAATTACTTCTGATTATTAAACAGGTAAATTCAAACCCTTTTACTGTTTGTCTAGGATACATATAATTTTTATGTCAAATGAATTTTATTATTTTATGTTCATTTATTTGGGAAATTCTGTTCTAAAACATCTCATCTCAGATAAAAATCAGGTAAACTCTGCAAAATATCACACGGGGTATGGGTCTTTTCTTTCAAATTATTCCGGTTTGAAACATTTGCCCTTGGTCTCCAATAAAATAAATATAAGTAGGTTCCTAGTATAATCGTGATTATTATTTTGCATATTTTTTTTAGAATTATGGTAAAGCCATGATGGTAATTTAAGGCTTAAAATATTTTAGCATAATTTAAGGGGTAACGTTTTTGTTTAAGCAATTTTTACTATTTTTCACATTTTAAAACTTTCTTTCCAAACTTTCGATTTCTAGAATAAAACACTAAACAAGTTTTCACTGTTTTTTAGCGTTTAAAAAAAGTACTGCCACAAAACATTTTTTCTCTGTTAAAATGAAAAATATTTAAGGTTGTTGAAGAGAGACGTACAGCAGACTATAAAAAAGTATTTTAGAGAAAGATGAAAATAATTTAAGTCAATTGTTTAATAAAAATTTCTGTTTTGTATCTTTAGCGGTGTCGTGCATATGATTTTTATTTTGGCATTTTTATCCAAAAAACATAAGGTGGTATTAATTTCTTTCAACCAAAGTTCTTTACAGTCTTTAAATTTACCAAAAAAACTTGTTCTCTACTATAAGTGTATTTTAGCACAGGTAATTAACTAAATTATTTTAAGGGTCATCATATAGGTAAATGAACAATATTTAAGGTTGTTGAAGAGAGACAGCAAGCTATAAAAAAGTATTTTAAAGAAAGATGAAAATAATTCTTTTTCACAGAACTTCGACCTAGAAACTTTTTGAAAATAGTTTTAAATAAAATAATTAAAAAATAAGTTAAGTCTTAATTAAAAAGTTTTAAGCTATATATTTTGTTGTATATAAATTAACACAATAAAACGTATTTTCAGGCATAGGACATAATCCTTAAATAGAAGTAGCCTAGTCTTAACATAATGTGTAATCACATCCAGAAAATAATCATTCATAATTATTTATTTACATATTGTCATCCAGTTTCTCCTATTTTTGCTGAACATTTTCAAATTTGAATTTCTTCCTTTTTGGCGGCTTCCAATTCGTTTGGTTTCATCTCAACTCGCCGGATCTCTCGTTCCTTGAGGTTTTCTCGGGTCCCGTTTCGAAAGGCGTTTCACTTGCCGTAGAGTCCTACGTTTATAAGTGCACGCAGCGATAAAGCAAAGTTGGCGGTCTCCTACGGGCCTTTGCAGCCATCTTGGACTTTTCCAAGATCCCCATTTTAACGCCTTTCCGACCCTTGGATCTGTACGATCGGCGTGAGACCATTGCCAGAAAATTCTTAGTTTGCTGTTTCATGGTGCACCTATTTTTGGAATTCTTTGGATGATGATTTCAAGTAAGTTACACGTGCGTAAGGGTGTTTTTTTTTCTATTTCCTATCGGATGTTTTTTCGTCCTTGCAGAGATATTTTTGGCGAGATGGATTTTGTTGCTGCCGCCGTTTGTATTGCTGTTGACTGGTGCCGTTTTGGTAAATTTCCGCCGGTGTTCTATTAGGGGGAAGTGTTGTCCTTTTTTTGTGCCTTTGAAAAAAATCAAAATTCCCTTTTTTGAGAAAATTGGCTAAATCAAAAATTTCTAAAATTGGCTAAACAAAAATTTCTTTCTTAGGGTTCAATTTTCCACACCGATCTGGGTCAAATCACTTGGCCAATCAGCTGTCGTTTCTGCCCAATTTCTTACTCTGTCTAATAGCCCTTTATTTTTGAAGTCAATAATGGGTCTCTTGAGTGGTGTAAAACGAGGCCAGAGTGGTGCTTTACCAGGCCCAAAAATAAATGGCTTTACTTAACTACCTCATAATATTCTTTTTCAATATTAGAATAAGTTATGATTTTTATAAATAGCCCTTTGGTTTTACAAACATTTGTTTTTGAGTTACCCTGAGGTAACTTTTTGGTATTAAAATATGAACCCCGAAAGATTCTAGAATTTTTCCCCTGGTTTTGCTCTTAAGAAGTAAGTTTTTAGTTGAATTAAAACCAATCTGCGCTATAACTAGTTATGTATAAAGTCTATCCTGTAAATGAAATAACTACTTAATTTTCCATAATATTTTGAGTGCTCTACATTACGATGTTTATACTGGTATGTACATAGGTACAGTGTTTTGTTATTATTAATTTTCCAGGGACAAAATACAATAAATTGTTGAGTTGCAAATGGTGATTATTTATTGAAAATTTCATAACTCAAAAACCAAATAACTGAAATCCATGAATTATGAACATCAATACATAAAATATCAATAATTAAGTGTTTCTAGATTTTCTTAACTATAAACTTCCACAATTTCTTTTGGTGACTGATTAATTAGTGGGTTAATTAAACTAATTATGTAATCAATCCCTCACTTAAATAATAAAAATTTAGTGATGCCCTTTGGCAAAGCAAGAAACAGTAAGTATTAACAACCATAGTGAACTTCGTCCTACCCCAGTGGTCTCGATGAAAAGCAGCCGTGCAAAGTGCTACGTAATTGGTTTTAGTACAAATAGGTGTTACAATATGTCTGTCATCTTCAGTGGTGTCGTGCAGATGATTTTTATTTTGCCATTTTTGTATAAAAAACAGCAAAAATTGTAATGTTTCAAAGTATAAAGTTGTGAGATATATAGGTAAGGTGGTATTAATTTCTTTAAATCAAAGTTCTTTACAGTTTTTAAATTTACCAAAAAACGTGTCCTATATATTATAAATGTATTTTAGTACATCTAAAAATAATTTAACAGGTATTTAACTAAATTATTTTAAGGTTCATCATGGCTCTACCATCAGGCTTAAAATATTTTAGCATAATTTAAGATGTAAAGTTTTTGTTTAGCCAATTTTTTCTATATTTTTCACATTTTTATGCCATGATTTTGCTCACATTTTAAAGTGTTCTTTCCAAATTTTCGATTTCTAGAATAAATCACTCACTTTTTTTCACTGTTTTTTTTGGGTTCAAAAAAGAACTGCTAAAAATATTTTTTCTCTGTTAAAATGAAAAATATTTGAGGTTGTTGCAGAGAGACAGCAGGCTGTAAAAAAAGATTTTGGAGAAAGATGAAAATAATTTAAGGCAATTGTTTAATAAAAATTTCTGTTATGTCATCTGTCATCTTGGGTGGTGTCGTGCATATGATTTTTATTTTGCAATTTTTATGGTAAAGCTATGATGACCCTTAAAATAATTTAGTTAAATACCAGGTAAATGATTTTAAATACTCTTATAGTAGGACACATATTTTAGTAAATTTAAAGACTGTAAAGAACTTTGAATGAAAGAAGTTAATACCACCTTATGTCTCACACATTTTATGCACTTTGAAAAATTACAATTTTTACTGTTTAAATAAAAATCATATGCATGACACCACTCAAGATGACAGACAGATGACAAAACAGAAATTTTTATTAAACAATTGCCTTAAATTATTTTCATCTTTCTCTAAAATACTTTTTTATAGCCTGCTGTCTCTCTTCAACAACCTTAAATATTTTTGCACTTCACTAAATTATCTCTTCATCTACCTATAAAATTCCGCCCTCTCTCTAAATATTTTGTATTTTAACAGAGAAAAAATGTTTTTTGGCAGTACTTTTTTTGAACGACTAAAAAACAATAAAAACTTGAAAAATTTGAGTGTTTTATTCTAGAAATCGAAAGTTTGGAAAGAAAGCTTTAAAATGTGGGCAACATCATGGCATAAAAAATGTGAAAAACATAGTAAAAATTATTTTAATCAAAAAAGTTACCCCTTAAATTATGCTAAAATATTTTAAGTCTTAAATTAACATCATGGCTTTACCATTAAAATCATTTAGTAGGTATTTATCTAAATTATTTTAAGGGTCATCATGGCTTTACCGTTTCATATGTGCTAATGAGGTTTTTAATTTCTTTATTATTTGTGTTTATTTTAATAATTTTTAGACAAATTTCTTGATTTCCAAATTGCACTTAAATTTTAATTTTTTTTTCAAAAGATAGTAAAAAAAACATCTGAAGACATTGTGATTCTATTTCTATGTTTGGATCCCACGCGTTACCGGAATTTCTTTCCTGGCCATGGCTTGAGTTACAACAGTTACAGGACAGTCCCCTTTTTAACACAGGCAGTCGTGACTGTAGCAAAAATGCTAAAATTACGACAGTCGCAAAAAACCGTTTTTTATATTTTCACAAGAAAACCAACCCAATCCAACATAACACAACCCAAGGTCCATAGTGATCCAGTAGACTTGATAGGTTTGTCTATGCTGACTAAAACAAATAATGCTTGTTTTAAATTTGGAACTAGCTACTTACTCAAAATATTTTTTGTAATTTCGCGCCCTACCCCCCTACTAACACTTTTGCAACCCCCCCCCAAAATTAAGTAACACTTATACCTAAAAACCTAAAACCGCTCCTCCTCAAATCATAAAAAATACATATATCTTCATTCTTATTTTATTTTTTTCTAGATTTTTGGGATAAGTGTTATATAACACAGGTTCACCTACCCTTCGCTCCCCCCTTGGTTTGCTAGGTAATTTATTGACAGTCCCTAAATAAAATATTAAAAAGCATATTTTAAAAACATATTTATGGTTAAATAGCAAGTGTTTTAAAAACAAATAATCTGTTCAAAAATCAAAAGATAAATTTGAAACGTGAAAAATATATGAGAAGTCAAACACAGCTTTTATTAAATTGTCATCACTGTATCTAGGTTTCCTCAAATATGTTTAATTTATACCTATTTCAAACAGTTAAAAAAATCTCTATGCAAAATAAGGCAAAACATGAATGTGAATTCCCAAAAAATGCTGGTTTGATTTTAAGCTCGTCAAAAAATATTTTCAGTAGGACCTCCCAAATTCGTGAGCAAATTAGAAATAGGCATTAGTATTTTTTTGTCAGCATACACAAACTGACCTATCAAGTCTTCAGGAACATGGTGGTCATTACAATAAACAGAGCTTTTTTTTGACTGATAAGCAAGTTTTGTATTTTGACATAAAAGGTTGTTGGAAAAGTAAAAGAAAAGAACAAGAAAACTAAAATAATTTTTTTGTGTGTCATTTAATAGAGAAGAGCATAAAAAGAAGTTAAAAAAACCTCCAAATCAGTTACTTCAACCGAAAAGAAACTACAAAACAAAAGATCAAAAGATCTTGGGTGGAAATAACGAAAATTCAAACTTGGATGAGCATCCCACAAGGAACACACAACAGATCAAAGCGTTAAATTAAACACCATCACCATACATTATGATGTATAGTGGAGGGTGACCAGTGAAACTACTGAGCCCACGCTGGTTATCCAGGGCGAAACGTCGTTTAATCATTTCTCTTTTCGCTTTGATCTGTTGTGTCTTCCATGTGGGATGCTCATCCAAGTTTGAATTTTCGTTATTTCCACTCAAGATCTTTTGATCTTTTGTTTTTTAGTTTCTTTTCGGTTGAAGTAACTGATTTGGAGTTTTTTAACTTCTTTTTTGTTTTAATTGCCTTAGGAGCATAATCCTACTGGAAATATTAACACGCCAGGACGAATTCGTATCGGGTAACTTGGATAAGTACCAGTGCGGAACGATTCCTATTTGTGAGTGGTTCAAGGTTGGAAATCAAAGTGTATGATGGTGTTTAATGATGTATAGTGGAGGGTGACCAGTGAAACTACTGATGAGCCCACGCTGGTTAACCAGGGTGAAACATCGTTTAATCATTTCTCTTTTCGCTTTGATCTGTTGTGTGTTCCTTGTGGGAAGCTCATCCAAGTTTGAATTTTCGTTATTTCCACCCAAGATATTTTGATCTTTTGTTTTTTAGAGAAGAGCATGTAAAGTTTTAATTTAGTCTGTTTTTTTAAGCTTTTCATAGTTTTAGAATTAGATATTCTTAATAAAGTTAAAAAATTGAAACAAAAAAAAAAGGTATATTAGTGGCCTCTAAACAATTTTATTTTGCAACCATTAAGAACCAATTCGAATTTGTTATTTACTTATTTAGACTTGTTCTTATATTACCTACTGTGGATTAGCTAGCTATTAGTTTTTTTTTTCAATGGGATTCATAGTTGGAATTATATCCATTGTAATGACTTTATTTAATTATTGGTTTCTGTGGAAACACCTTGTATAAAGCTACCTGAGAAGAAGCTATGCTTATGACAGTCTGTCACTTAAATAGGAAGAATTCGTATCACGTAACTTGGATAAGTACCAGTGCGGAACGATGCCTATTTGTGAGTGGTTCAAGGTTGGAAATCAAAGTGTATGATGGTGTTTAATGATGTATAGTGGAAGATGACCAGTGAAACTACTGATGAGCCCACGCTGGTTATCCAGGGCGAAACATCGTTTTGATCTGTTGTGTGTTCCTTATGGGATGCTTATCCAAGTTTGAATTTTCGTTATTTCCACTCAAGATCTTTCGATCTTTTGTTTTTTAGTTTTTTTTCGGTTGAAGTAACTGATTTGGAGGTTTTTTAACTTCTTTTTTGTTTTAATTGCCTTAGGAGCATAATCCTACTGGAAATATTAATACGCCAGGACGAATTCGTATCGGGTAACTTGGATAAGTACCAGTGCGGAACGATGCCTATTTGTGAGTGGTTCAAGGTTGGAAATCAGTGTATGATGGTGTTTAATGATGTATAGTGGAGGGTGACCAGTGAAACTACTGATGAGCCCACGCTGGTTATCCAGGGCGAACCATCGTTTAATCATTTCTCTTTTCGCTTTGATCTGTTGTGTGTTTCTTGTGGGATGCTCATCCAAGTTTGAATTTTCGTTATTTTCACTCAAAATCTTTTGATCTTTTGTTTTTTAGTTTCTTTTCGGTTGAAGTAACTGATTTGGAGGTTTTTTAACTTCTTTTTTGTTTTAATTGCCTTAGGAGCATAATCCTACTGGAAATATTAACACACCCGGACGAATTCGTATCGGGTAACTTGGATAAGTACCAGTGCGGAACGATTCCTATTTGTGAGTGGTTCAAGGTTGGAAATCAAAGTGTATGATGGTGTTTAATGATGTATAGTGGAGGGTGACCAGTGAAACTACTGATAAGCCCACGCTGGTTATCCAGGGTGAAACATCGTTTAATCATTTCTCTTTTCGCTTTGATCTGTTGTGTGTTCCTTGTGGGAAGCTCATCCAAGTTTGAATTTTCGTTATTTCCACCCAAGATATTTCGATCTTTTGTTTTTTAGAGAAGAGCATATAAAGTTTTAATTTAGTCTGTTTTTTTTAACCTTTTCATAGTTTTAGAATTAGATATTTTTAATAATGTTAAAAAATTGAAACAAAAAAAATGATATATTAGTGGCCTCTAAACAATTTTATTTTGCAACCATTAAGAACCAATTCGAATTTGTTGTTTACTTATTTAGACTTGTTCTTATATTACCTACTGTGGATTAGCTGGCTATTAGTTTTTTTTTCAATGGGATTCATAGTCGGAATTATATCCATTGTAATGACTTTATTTAATTATTGGTTTCTGTGGAAACACCTTGTATAAAGCTACCTGAGAAGAAGCTATGCTTATGACAGTCTGTCACTTAAATTAAGGGGTCATGATAATGACTGATCACAAATATTAATATGTTATAGCAATTTAAGCTAATCGTTTTCCATCTTAGCAAGGGAATAAAAAATTTTCATCAGATCAAAATTTTAGAAGTCCTGAAGTTTTTTTTTTGTTAAAAACTATTAGTTTTAGAGATATTGATATGAAATAACCCCTAACAATTATTTTTGAATCTTATATTTTTTCAGTTAAATTTTTTCTTCATTTATCAGGGAATAGCCTCTGGAATCTAAAAAAAAACTTGAAAAAAAAACCGGTATACCATTCGACACTGTTTACAAGCAACAAAAAATTTAGAACAACTGCCTATATTTTAAAGAAAATCTGTTGTAGTTAAACAAAATTAGTGTCAAATTTGACTTTAATATATGTTTTGTTTTGTGGGAATTTGCTGTACCACCATAGCATTTATCAATGGAAAAATTCTGTGTTCTGATCACTTTGAAGACAGGTTTATAGTTGGTACCAGACTCGCAAAAACTGCTGTACCAGTGAAACATTTGTATTCCAGACCAGAAGAAAGGCAAGTTTAGATCTTCTGCTTTCTTTAGTAGTAGAGCCAGTGGAGTATGTATCTTGACACTGACAAAGCATCAGCAATGTACTGTGAAAGTTCTTCTGAAAGCCTGGTTTCTTCTATTGGATTTAATAACTGGAAGACAGAGCCAACCCCAATGTTTGGGTGGCGTTTTGCAAATGATCCAAGATGTTAAAATTATATTAAATAAGGTAGAACAAGAAAAATTGCCCTACCTAATAACAAGGTTTAACTCAAGATTCATTCGAAAATCAATTTTCTAAATATCGCCAAAAGGGGGGTATAATGTAACCCAACAGCAAGGACACTAAAGACCAGCTTTAAGTTGGGTACTATTATAAACTTGATGGAACCCCCAAATTCAAATTGTGAAGGGGAACGTAATGTGTTTGTATAAGTGCATTTAACAAAAAATAGTGAGTGATGCTGAAAATATGAACGAATTTTCTTTCAAGTGTGGTATATTTTGCAAGGTATTTGCTACAAAGAAATTGAAAAAGTTTAATTGTGATCTATGTCGGGAATTTTTAGGTGGAAATCTTGATATTTAAATTGACAAAAATGATTCTTTGATATGTTTTTAAAATTATATAATATTATTGATAAGTGCTATCTAAAAGTTCCTTCACTCACACTAAAGTCATTTACAAGTTTTTCTGAGTTTTTCAATGCAATATTTTTCAAAATATATAAAATTTTATTGGGGAAAACAGAAATTGGGCAAAATATTGGAATGTAAAATTCTAAAGAAGCTATATAGGTTCTGAAAGGCCTGGATTGGTTCATGCAGTATTAGTGTGGTGTATCAGTAAGAAGTGTTAAGAAAAGAGTTCCAAAAAAAACATCAAAGTTGTCAATTTTAAGATCTCAAGTATAGTTTTCATATTATGGAGATTGAATCTGAGCAGCTTTAAAACAATATAACTTTTGTCGAGGGGATATTCACTAGATCAAAAAATGTGACATGATTGCCAATTTTGTTGAATGGATTTCCAAAGACTCCCAGGGTCTCTTAGGGTGCATATTTAAGAAAAAGAATACACCAAGGAATACAGCGAACGGCATACATAAATTTTCTGAAAAAATATGTTCTTAATTACAAATTAAATTAAAAAATTATTTGAAGAGAAAAGTTTAGGGAAAAAGTTTAAATCCAAAATTTTATTTTAAGTTTATATTTCTCATCGAATTAACAGACTTTTTCACAATTTTTATTAAATACACTTAACTTTTCTTAAGAGCTTGTGTATCCCAATATAGTACGTATTATAATAATTAAAAAATATATATATAGTTTAAATTTTATGTATGATTGTTACAGGTTAATAGTGCACACAATTAGTTTTTTATTTTAAAAATAAAATATTTGAGTTTCTAAAATGTCTTGTTTTTATTTAAGATAAAATTCATACCTACATATTTCAAACATTTTTACTAAAAATACAAGTTGTGTTTATTTTGTAGTAGAAATGTTCCTAAGAAGGTGTATGAAAGATTCAAAAAAGAAAAACTGATGGTTATGTGATGATGAAATAGTGACCTGATTTAATTTTTAAATTAAAAATCTTGGTTATTTATTGTATCAATCATATCATATCAAAAAATCAATTACCTTCACCGATAGTTTTAGGATCATTTCTACTGCAAAACAAATCTTACTTGTATTGTTGCTGGAGACCACCTTTAATTAGGTAATCATTTACATGCATTTTTATTATCTCTAATAAAAACCAAAATATCTATATCAAATTTTAATTTATTTTGTTGTAGTAAGATAAAACAAAACTATGAAATTGTTAGATTATTGCCCATTTTTTATTTTGATTTTTTTGACAGCTGTCACGAGGTATGGCATAGACCAACATAAATATATTTTTAATTTAATTTTAAGTTCTCTACAATTTAATTTAACTCTACCATCAATATACTAACTCAGTAAGTTGACAACTTGTACACTTGATTTAAAAAAAAACTCATACATGCATTTTTTCCTATGTCACAAAATTTAGCTTTCCATTAGTGTATACTATTATAAGGCACCACCAGCTTAGTATGCCTGACAGCTTAAAATTCAGTGTGACATCCTTAAAAATGCCACAGCTCGCGTTATAGAAGACAGCTGGTCTATAAGAAGAGCAGCCACCCATTTTGGAGTTGATAAAATGACGATAATGCGATGGAAAAAGCGCTGGATTGAAAATAATTCTACGGATAGGAAAGATGGATCAGGACGACCAAAAGTATTATTGACCATCTCAAAATCCTTTTTCAACGTCAGTTGAAGCAGCTAATGTAACATTATTTCCGGGTTCTTTAGCAACAGTAAACAGAAGAGTAATGAAATCAGAAGTCTCTTGTCGAGTGGCTGCAAAGAAGCCTTTTCTAACAGAAGAACAAAAACAGGCCAGAGTGATTTTTGCACCGAACAACGTTCTTCGTGATTCTGGGAGAGGGTGGTTTTCACTGACGCAAAAATTTTTCAATTATCTTCAAGCAGCAGGAGAATTTTAGTTTATCGTCCACCAAATTCTAGATTTGAACCCGAATATACAAACCAAATTAAAAAAGCTGGACATTTTTCATTCAATAGTGAACGATATATTGAAATCCTTGAAAACGTTATGCTGCCATCTGTACAGGCTTTACATGAAAATAATGACTTCGTTTATCAGCAGGACAACTGTCCAGTACACACGTCTAATGTTGTTCGCCAATGGTTTCAGAATAATAATATAGAAACACTTCCTTGGCCAGCCAACAGCTCTGACCTTAACGCAATGGAAAATATATGGGGTCGAATCGTTAAAATAATATACCAAAGGAATTGGAGACCACGAAATGCTGAAGAGTTAGGCGATGCTATTTATCGCGCATTGGATCAGCTCTCAGAAGACCATCAGTATTTTCAAAATTTAACCTTTTCAATGCCCAGACGTTTGCAGCTTGTAATAGAGAAAAACGGTGATCCTATTAAATACTAAACTATTTATTTTAGTTCTTTTTTAAGTGAAAATAATTAGTATTAAGTTTACCATCGTTTTTGTCCTAATACAAGTTTTCTATTCGTCGAATTGTTTTCAATCCAGCGCTGTTTCCATCGTATTATTGTTATTTTATCAACTCCGCCCTCTTTATAGAACAGACTTCGTCCGTTACTCGAGTGATAATTTGATAGTGTTCAATAAAGACTTTACTAAAACATTATTTTTGCTGATTTTTTAATTTAAGTAAAAAAATATTTTCAGTTTTAGAGATCTTTAAACAATATAACAAATTGTCGTACTTTTGAAGTTTTTAGCATTTTAGCTGGTAGTCCGTATATATTATACACTTTTAGAAAGATCAATTTTGTGACTGCATGTATGCGTTTTTTTTAAAATCAAGTTTACGATTCAATTCAACGAAGCATTACATAGATATTTGCACTTAATAATTTTAGAAACAAATGATTTTTTTAAGAACTTATTTATTTTAAAACAAACCTGCTTACCTATTATTGCAATGCCACATATGCATTTTCATCATATGTCAAAAAAATTGTCAAATAAAAAAAGTGCGCATGACCTAACAATTATTTCAGTATTTAATTGTTTCATCTTTCTATGATGACACTGTATACAAGTTGTGGCTAGATACATTTATAAAAAGATCACCCTGTATCTATATATACCTTTGGACAAAAACCTTAAACCCTAAAAAAGCTTTAAATCTAAAAAAAAATGGAAATTACTAATTATAGCAAGCTGATCAAACAACGGTAAGTATGTACCTAATTAACTAGCAAATAAAAATGACAGCTTTCTTTTAATAAAAGGTTCTCACTAAAAAAAAATAGAAAAAAAGGCATTACTTTTCTTAAAAGATCCATTTTTTCTTACTTCTAAAACCTGCTTGACATGGAGCAATAAAATGACAATTGCATGCAAGTCTTGCTTTAGTAGTACCACTAAAGTGAAATGGAAACAGAAGACTTGCATGCAATTGTCATTTTTTAGTGAGTTCTGGTTGGCACCCTGAGCGCTCCGGGGTTGCCTCTGTCTCTCTCTTACTAATGTAAAGAAATGTAGAAACGCACTAAAGCCCGCTTGACATGGAGCACTAAAATGACATTTGCATGCAAGTTGTCTATTCTTGTCTTGCTTTAGTAGTACCAGTGAAGTGAAATGGAAATAGAAGACTTGCATGCAATTTGTATTTTATTGCTTCATGTCACAGGCTTTAAGCCTGTTTGACATGGTGCAATAAATTGTGAATTGCATGCCATTCTTCTCTTCTCATCTCGCTTTATTGGTAACTAAAGCAAGATGAGAAAAGACGACTTACATGCAATTGTTGTTTCATTGCTACATGTCAAGCGGGTAGTAAGGGTGGTATTATGAATTAAATTGGCACAGTTGCACAGTTTTAAAATCAATATCCGACCAACCACTGCAAAACAGACGACTTCCACTTTTTTCATATTTCCAAGTTTTTGGCTGCCAAAAAGTAGGATCTCTCCCATTTGTTTTTGCGTTTTTTTATGGAGATACACAAAAATTAACCTCACTTTCTATTTCCAAATTTGATTTATTTCTTTTAAAGATAGCGGCAAGAAGTGAAACAGTGGATCCGGCATTAAGGAACTCTGAATCCAGCTTAAGTCTTTGCATTACCGACGAAGCATAAATGTATTAAAACAATAAAATCATCACAATAAAAATCTTTTTTTTTTCGCTTTAGTCACTTGTATATTTTTCGCGGCAGTTAGCGGCTCATAAAAACATATTTTAATAACTAAGTTGATTAGCTGTAAAATAAATCAATCAAAAGTACCTACTTTTTTCTAATTATTTTGTTTACTACAGTTATTTACATTTTTGGTACAAACGTCAACAAAACAGCTGATTCTGACGGTTCTTTAGAAGGCGGTGTTGCCAAATATAGAATGTGCTTTTTCAAGTTTTATTATTTTTAATATTATTTGGCCAATAGAGAGAGATAGATGGTTCTCTCTCTACCTCATGGAGTTGATCTACTATAAGTTGTTCATACAACGGTTTAAGTATCGCTAGAGGATTATTACCTACAATAAAATTGATAAACACTGGACTAAATCTACCCATCAATCAACGATCCATTTCCTTCTGTAATTCTGATTGGTTGGACTTTATCGAGATGTTGGATAAGGTTATGAAAAAAGCACACCAAGATGAAGATTACACTGACATAGAGACTATAACCTCACTTTCAGAGAATTTTCGAATTTCCACACAAAATTTCTTTGGCGGATATCTCGTTGAAGTGGAGAGTTTTGAAACCGATAGTCATCTATTTATTGAAATGTTTAATTTAATTAAATTTTGGTTAGAAGTGCTTAGATTGTTAGATTTTAATTCTTACTATTACACGCTTATTGAATATTGTAAATCCTATAGTAACCTTGATGAAAATTTTCTTGATTTTATAATAGAAACCTGTAGAATTAACATATGTTCACAGTCATTTTGTATGATGGACTTAATTCATGTTAATCCTGAAACATTTAATTATTAGTATATATAATTCTGAGAAAGAAATAAAAAAGTTATATATTAATTTTTGTTTTTAAATTTCCACACCCAGTTATATTTTTCATAATTAAATAATTAAAAAGTTTAGTAATAAGCAGACATCCCAGTAGTAAAGATGAACAAAATCCTTATTTTAGTCAGCTTTTTAAACTGCAGTTTTAACCCATTTTGAACACATTTAATACCTAGGAGAAATGGACTTGGTACTGGCATAGATTAGAGAAAAAATCTGATGAACATAATACCACTCTGTATCACCTCACGGTTAATGCAACAGAATGTAAAAATAATACTACACCTAATAATTATGGCTGGTATACCCCATATCAGCTAACCAATTCTACTATACCAACCGAAGAAGGCATCTATTGTATTACAGAAACGATAAATTTTATATGCAAGCTGGTCTTTGTTTTATTATCAGTTGCGTTTTATATCACTATATTACGACGCATAATAAAAAGTAATATATAACATTAGATTTATTTTAAAATTCTTTTACTTTGTTATATACCTTCAACCAATATGAATGACAAAGATTTATCAATTGCTGTAATTTTATCATATTTAAATGGTAAAAAGAGATTGTCAGATTTTATTTATGAAGAACTGCAATTGCTACCTCTAGAATGTTCATTACAAAATACAGAGGCATGTGATCTCTTAGAAGTGTGGGGAAAAATATCAAAAGTCTACAGATACGACATACCTGAATGGAGCACTCACATCGATGGACCTTCTTCACAGGAAAAATGTCGTCTTTGTAACGAAATTTTATTAAGAAATAATAAATAAATATTTTTAAACCACTCTTTTAGTTTTATTACTGTACACTATCGGCATCATAAAAGTGGTACGTAATAAACATAGATATTTTTTAAATTGTATGGTTAACTACCGGATGATATTTTGTGACAAACTTGTACTACTACTTGCATAAAACAACTGTCATTGCGCCATTCACCTCAATTATACCGTTTAAACTTCTTGGTAGAGAATCAGTCAAAATTTTAAAAAGGTTTTCATTTTAAATAAATATTAAAGCTTTCCAGCTTTTTTAAAATTAAACCCCAGATATTTTCCATAGGGTTGACGTCTGGGGTTTTCGCAGGTCAAGGAAGAACTTCAATATTTTGCTCCCGAAACCAAGTTTGGCAAAGTCTGGCCGTATAAACTGGTCTTGATAAAGTTCTATGACGGCTGGAAGCATGATGTTCTCTAAAATGTCAACGTAAAGCTGTGCTGTGAGCCTTCCATTGATTCGAAATAGAGTACCATGACCTCTAGCAGAAATCCAGCCCCACATATTTACCGAAAATCTGCCAGCTCGATCGTTGTCAATATATCTTTCCCTATAGCGCGTTCTTGGTGGACGATACACCCGAATTTGTTTTCTGTCACTACAGGACTGGACAATACTATCTTTCGCCAAAACTCTGGTTCCTTTAGAGAGTAATTAAGGTAACCTGGCCTTTTTTTTTCATTCGTAAGTTTAATATTTTTAGCAGCTACACGACATCTTAAATTAGAGCCTTTCCTTACGCGAGTTCGTGACACTTTTACACATCCTGGAAATTAGGTTAATCTCTGTGCCTGGGCAACAGATGCAAAAGGGTTTTCTTCCATAAAAGTGATGAGGTCATAATCTTGTTCAACAGTTGAAACTTTCAATAAATTAGTCCCTTGTGTTCTCTCTATTGTCTGATCTTCTTCCCCCATCGTTTTTTTACTTCGTCCATAATGTCTAGCCACGTCCCTAATTGACCATACTAGTTGTAGTTTTGCCAGGAGTTGGGCTTTATCAAATAAAGAAATTTGTGAAGGAATTTTTTATTTATTTGTCAGACTGAAATACAGAATGACATACTTTGACAGCTTAAAAAAAATACAATAATGGGTGACTTTGTTTGTAAAAATAAATCAAGGTATTACAACAAAAAGTATTGTGTGCCACTTTTATGATGTCGATAGTGTATTTTATGTAATACTTGTCAAAGTATTTAGTAACGGTGTCAGGGTGCCCAGACGTCCCGCACGCAGAGGCTGTCATCTATACCGGAGTGCGCAGACGTTCCACATACAGGGTCTGTCATCTGTAAATCTGACATCTGACAGATATAAATTTTTGAACGCACCTTCTACTACACTACTGTATCTAGTACTTCTACCTGTATGACACAAGACCTTTATTAACCACTTTGATGCCCTATAATATAAATCAAATCGATCAGTTAGAACTCGAGATATCTGGCAAAAACTACCAAGGTGTTTTTTTGACCACTTAATGCCCTTTTGGCGTCTCCATCCCTGTGCGTATAAATAGCATTGGAACACGGAAATCCTGTAAAAAATAAATTTTCTAATGTATCGATTTAAGATAAAAAGCTGGTGTCACAATTTAATAAATAAAATAATTTTTTAAATGAATACATTTGGCCAACCAAATTCAGTTATGCCAAAAAAAAACATAATTTTTGCTTGACTATGCTTTTGGATGTTCGATTTCAATAATGTTGACCTTTTTGAAAAGGCAAGATTTTAAAACTTAGCAGTTTGATTTGTTAAAATTTGCGTAGAATGTTAATACCTCGAATGGTATGCCAGTCCACAGAGTATAACCTTACTTTTGTTAACTTTGGACATTTCAAAAGAAAATCCGTCAGTGATTGTTGTTCCGGTCCCATTTTCTGTCAATTTGCCAGTTGTTGTTGGCATTAAATTTTACTATTTCTGGTTTTAATATTTTATTCACAAAAATTAACCTTTTATTCAAAGAGCAGTCGAATCTAGAAAAAAATTGCAAAACGATATATATGAGGGCCCTTTTTAATTTGTTCTAAAGAACATTATCAACACACTAATTATGGTTTGAGGCAGGTTTCTTTGATAATTTTTAATGTTTTATGTTGTCGTTTTAAAAAAAGTTATGGACGTTAAACTAGTAACTTAAATAGTTATTTATTTCTTATTTTCTTCCCGGAAAAAATGTTTGCCATCTGGGCTGTGCTTAAAAATTTTGTGCGAAGATTTATTAATCGCGTCAAAACTGTGTCAGTGGTTAAAAAAAGTGTACTAGCGGTCGACCCATGTTTCAATTGAGGTCACACCATATCTTCTCAAAAAATTTCATCCAAATCGGTTCATGCGTAATTTAGGAACAAACACACACACACACAAACCTTCGTATAAACAGAGGAGTAATGTGTTAATTTACCAAGCGGGTGCCGCTGAAGCGCTGCATGCAGAATTATAATAAATTTAAACTTTTCTTTTAAATCCACCGTGCTGATCTCCTCACGTATCCATTCCCCGCCCGTACAGCTGTGCGCCGCGCCACGCATGCAAATAATAAACTTTGATTGACGATCTTCAGGTTCTTGCATTTTTTAATGTAAACAATAGACGTGAGTTTTAATTTTCTTGAGACGAACGAATCATCATCAAAAATGTACCCAACCTAACTCAACCCAACCCAAGATTTTTTTAGATTACCTACACTTTTTTTTTCAATTGTTTTCTACAGCCACCTGAAAAGAAAAAAGCCGATAATAAAAAATCTCTGTGCGGAAAAATCTGTAGGTAAATTCATTTCAACCCTCAGTTCTCGAAAGAAGTGACACTTTTGAAACTAAAATGCATGCGCGAAAGTGGTGTTTGCCGGTCGTAGAAAAAAATATTTTTTCTTCCAATTTTGTTGAAAACAATAAGAAAAAAAATATGGTGCCGTACCTGTTTTGCAATATATATGCAAAATATTTTAAGAAATAGTATAGTTTTTACAATTAGTTTACTAGTGGCTAATTTTTTTTCTTTTACAAGCGTAGTTAAAGAACGCGCTCCTGGTTGTTTAAAAACGCGAGTAAAAAAGCACAGTTTAGTCGCGAGTCCAAAAACGTAAAAAACATAGAAAAACTTAGTTAGAACATAAAAACCATAAAAGACATTTATTTATCTAGTCCATTATTATATCGTCCATAATATATATATTATATATGTCTTTTTAAAAATGTTTAATTTTAAAACTGTTCCTAGGACCCTCATGTTACCTCTTATATTTTTTAAGAGCCAAAACCCCCTAAAACAGATATTATATACCTGCCTATATTTTTTTTTTTTTTTTCGTTAAGAGAGTGGCATCAATTGGATTTGTAAAATAGAACCCCTCAGCTAACAAAATCAGTCACAAAACCTTAGTCATCGTCAATAATTCCCACGTTTTCAAAATTCTGAGGAATACGTATTGTGAATAAATCGAAAAACGGCAAATTTTTGTCATATCTTTTTTAACTTTAGCTTTGTTACCCTAACTTATTTCTAAACTTATAAATAAGGTAATTAATTTCTTTCGCGTACTTACCTTTTCAAGAGGTCAAAACTAACTATTTTTAAGTTTGGTTTATATCAAAATGAATGTTATACGCAAGTATCGATTCTCACCTCCTTGCCGCAGAACTAGCTGAGAGCCGGTCATTGAAGCCAGGTCACACTTAGTCGGCTATCGGGAATCGATGGAGCCACAGTCGAGTTATTTTCACAGCGAATTAGAAAAGTTTTTTTATGAACGGTAACGTCGCCGACTAAATCATCAGTAGATTACAGACTTTAGCACCAAGGTAAAAGCCTCCATAAGCTTTATTTCTCTGTTCCGTAGGTAGTTTCCCTGTGTTATATACTTTAGTAGTCAATTTAAGCAATAAATGTCGGTATTTGGTGTTTTGTCCATAATAAAAAATATAAAAAAATTACAGTGACAAAGAGGTTTTGCAAGTTCCCTCTATTTTTTTAAATATTTAATTTACAATTTTAGGCGGCACTCTACTGTGATATTTTTTTTTTATCAGGTTATACAACCGTTGTGTCTTGGAAGCTGAATGGCCGGAATCTTCTGGATCAAGCCAGCTACTATGGAAAAAAATTCGCAATGTTGTGATAGCAGTGGGCCATTTTAAACATGCCGCTAGAAGGAAAGCTCGTAGAAATTTGTCTGCTTCTACAGAAGGAGGTATGCTAAAAAATAATAAAATCTTTTATAACAGTTCAATGCAAACTGTAACGTTAAACTGAAAGCGCTAGAATCTTGAAACTTAGCATGATTTATGGTGAATGGTCCTTAGATGGCATCTGATAATTTCCCAAAGTGAAAAAATTACAATGCTAAAAGTGAGCAAGCGCCATTGTTCAAATTAATTTACACCGAATAGTATTTTCCTAATGTATGTATTTGGGATATAAACTTATTTCTCCTAAGACCACGAAAATAGTGAAATTTGCACTCTTTCCTGTTTCAGTTCATATATTTCACACGCCTATTGATTTTTATTTTCGTCACGAAAGTATTTCTTCTCTACATTTCGCATTACTTATGAATAATCCTAAAGGGTATCTTGAGTCCAATGTTTTGACGAACATATTTTCCTCTCTAGAGAAGAAAATACTTTCTTCTCTGGAAAGGAAAATATGTTCGTCTCTAGGGACAAAAATAAAAAAAAAGTTGTCAATCCTACACTTGTGTGATTTTTGCACTTGGCTGGCGCGAGAACTTTCACACTTGTGAAGTATGTCACTTTCTTTACTCATTATATGTAATATACTTTTAAGTTCAAACATTGTTATCATAATCGTTAAAATCATTAGGCTGGGTCCAGACTAAGTAACAAAACATGTTACATAATAAAGAGGACCCAAAATTATGAATTTCAACTTTTATTTTAGATGGTATCCTTAACATTGATTTTCCAACTTCTTTTTCTCCACGGTGCAGTTACACAAATAACGATAACCACCTAAAATATTATTAAGTGAAAAAAAACAAAACACAGCTTCCTTGTGTATTTTATTTGAAAGTGTATAAGAGTGCAAAAAGAGTCAATTGTTGTAGAATTTTCAAAATTGTTTTTTTTTTGTGTGGAAAATCTAAGTATGTGCTGTGAAAATCTTTTTAGGACATATTTTGATTACATAAGGGTGTCTCTGAAAGGATCATAAATTAAATTGTTTAGAATAGTATAAGAATAATCAATAATAATATTACAGAGATTGAACGCATCTATACTAAAGCAAGTCACACTGAAATATATTCTCACTGTATCCGTTTGAGGTAGATCCCATCCTTAATACAAACTTTTTTAAGTTTTTGTAAAACGCAATCTACACAATATTCTTATTTTGTTTCTGTTACTCCTGGGTGGATCATAGGGCCTCCAGGAGTTTGCGCTACCTAATTCTATTATGCGCAAGGTGTTTTATCTGACCCCTGGTTTTTCCCATTTGCTTAATTTCTTTAAGTACTGTTCTTTTCCAGGTTATTGCTGGTCTTCCCTTTCTTCTTGCTCTTTGTTGTTTCCGTTCCATATCCGGTCTGGCAATGTTTCATGCTCCCTGTTCACAAATCACAAATTATATTTTGATGATCTAAAAATTACTCTGGATAAGGTATCAGTAGTACGTACTGCCATAATAATAATTTTTTTTTAAATTCAATTCAGTTAAATGAAAAATTAAAAATGCATGCACTGCTTCTTTGGTATATGTAAATAAAGTAAGAGAGTTGGAACTTTTTGTTGATTTTGGTCTAACCTTCGATTATCACGTTACAGAGGGCGTTGAGAATTAGAACTCGTTAATTATTATGTTTAAGACACCTATTAGATCGATTTTAAAATACTCATCCCTATTTGGAATCCTGGATAGGATAAATATATCATTCGTTTAGAGAAGGTCCAATCTAAGTTTCTTAACGCTTTAAATTATCACTATAATAGGCAGAGGTATTCCATGAAATATACAGCAAATCTTTTTTTTAGTTAGTTTACTTTTAAAATTATTAATAATTAGTAGATAGAGCATCCTTTTGTATTACTAGAACGCTTACAAATTATTTCCTTAATTCGCCTTTAATTAGATGTATTCGAATTTTGCTAACTTATAAAAGCATCGAAGATACAGATGTATTCAACTTATCTTTAAGAACGTTTAAAAAAATGTTTTATATTATTAAGACAAACTTAAATGCTTTGCTTTCTGTTCCATTGAAAAGAACTAACTACTTATTTCTGTTAATTAAGTTCCGTTAAGGTAGATGAAATTACAAATCATCAAAATGAAGGGAAAATTTAAGCGCCTTTATAAATTAAAAAAAAAATATTTGTGGCGTTTCTCGACCAGGATTTGAACCCGGGACATCTAGAATACCAGTCTAATGCTTTAACAGCTATCGAGGACATGGGGACATAGAAATTTCGTACAACTAATAATCGTGAATGTGTACCTCCTTGTCTTCATAAGATCTCTAGGTTTTTAAAGCCGCAGTATGCTTCAAAAATCACCCTACTACTAGCAAATGAATCAGACGAAAGGATTTCCGACTAGCCAGTCAAAATTCCATGTCCTCGATAGCTCAGTTGGTATAGCATTGGCATTCTAGAGGTCCCGGGTTCAAACCCTCAGAGAAGTCAAGAACGAGCCAGAGTTGGGTTCACATAAGCGCTCCCTATCTCCGGCACACCGACCCCAAAGAGCTTCGTTCCAGAGGAGTGCGATATAATGTTCTCCAACAGGATTTAGTCACCGACTTATTCAGTCGGGTCCACTCCCGCGACTTGGACGCACCTGTTAAGAATTACCCAAGTGGGATTCAGAGAAAGGAGCTCTGGGTCCTCTTGGGCCGGGTTAATGCTTATATCTGGCAATCTCCAACCCAACACAAGCAAAGGCGTGCAAAGCGTTTGTAAATTAAAAAATTAGAATTTTTTTGAAAATTAAACGTGAAAATTAAAAAATTATTGTTGAATTTTGAAAAATTTGCCAATTGAAGAAATACGTGACGTCATAGCGTAAAAACGATGATCCTGTAATTGTGGAAAATGGCAAATATAAATTGGAAAAATTTGCAAATTGAAAATTTTAAAATGTGAAAAGTTAAAAATTTAAGTTCTTTTTTGTCATGGTGCAAAACGTTTGTAAATTAAAAATTTGATGGCTGAACAGTGAATTTTTGATATTTGAAGAACTTCGTGACGTTATAGGTATGAACGAGAGATGACGCTGATGCGTTATAGGACCTGTTGCTACACACCAGAGATGGCGCTGGTGCGAAGTGCAAAATCGATAATCCTGTAATTTTGAAAAATTGCAAATTTAAATTGGAAAAAGTTGCAAATTGAAGATTTTAAAATGTTAAAATTTTGAGCTAAATGCCTTTTTGGTCATGGTGCAAAGCGTTTGTAAATTAAAAATTAATGGTTGAGCAGTAAATTTTTAAAATTTGGAAATTTAAATTGGGGCGTTGCCTATTTACCGATGCATAAATTTAAAGTTAAAGAAAGGCATTTTTGATTTCGAAGACCTTGGGAAAATGTAATTCCTGAAATTCATGACGTAATAGCGCCACCTGAAAAGTTTGTTGTTACGGCCGAGAGATGGCGCTGGTGCCAAGCGTAAAAACAATAATCCTGTAATTTCTGAAAATTGTAAAAATTTGCTAATTGAAGATTTTAACATGTGAAAAGTTTAAAGTTATTTGATCATGGTGCAAAGTGTGCAAGTGCAAATTTTTGCAAATTATACATGTGACAGATAAAAATTTGCCGATTGAAGAAATTCGTGACTTCATAGCACCTGTTGGTACGGATCAGATATGGCGCTAGTGCGAAGCGTAAAAAGGGTAATCCTGTAGTTTTTGAAAATTGGAAAAACTTGCAAATTGAAGATTTTAAAATGTGAAAAGTTAGTTAGAAACCTTTTTGGTCATGATGCAAAGTGTTTGTAAATTAAAAATTCCAAAGAAAATTTATCAATTGAAGAAATGTGTGACGTCATAGTAGTAGGTATGGACCAAAGATGGCGTTGGTGGGAATACCATAATTTAAATTAGAAAAAATTGCAAGTTGAAGATTTTAAAATGTGAAAAATTAAATAAAGTTAAAACCCTTCTTAGTGCAAAGCGTTTGTGAATAAAGAAATTAATGGCTGAGCAGTGAATTGTGAAAAATTAGTCATCTTACAATTAAGAATTATTAATAAAGTTATAGGTTCTCCCCAGTTTTAAACGAAAAAAAAACTACAACTGGCAATGTTTTGTTTTTTAATTTTATGAATCTTTAAAAGAGTACACGGGGAAAACTAAACATCAGAATTAGCTGAAATTTTGCAGGGTTGTTCATTTTTAAATGCTTAACAAAAATAGATGAAGGATTTTTCAAAATTCTCAATTATTTTTTCGTCACAAAATAATTGCGGTTTAGAACAAACCCGATTTAAAAAAATAGAGATATACTAACAATTTACATTTTTCATTTTTTATATTTCCCTGCTTTAGGGAAAATAAAACCTAAGTTTCCTTTTTTCTAAAAGCCTGTGTACTCCGGCAAAGAAAACCAATCAATCAATTTTATTGTCGGCCAACACTTAGTTTAAGTGTTGGCCGATAGATCGCAGACTTTACGGTGCGGGAGTTCGTTTCGTTCGAGATCACTTAGGGCCGGTTTATCAATTGTAAGTTAGGGATTTAATCCCCGAGTTAACCTTCAGCTGTTTCATTCTAGACTAGACTAGACACATCGACATAACCTATATGTATGTTAGTCTTTTTAATAATTCTTTTTTTTCTAAGCTTTCGCATTTTTCTCGTTTTAAAGGTGTTGAAATTATAATACCCAGGTAAGTAAAATAAGTGTGGAACATTACATTTGGTAATTCTAGTGACAATCAACAAATTTAATAATTCCTTTTATACCAGGTATTTCGGAAAAAATTAAACGAATCGCTAATAATTATAATATTAGAACAATTTTTAAAAAATCAAATACTCTTAGATCAATTCTAACCAAAACAAAACCATAAAATGTTGAGCAAAAATAAAAAAATATCGTTTATAAAATTCCTTGCGAGTGTGGTAAATTTTATATTGGAGAAACTTCAACGCCTCTTAAAGTTAGAATAAATGACCATAAGGGGTACCTCAGAAGGGGAAACTGGGAGAGGTCTAAAATTTGCCAACATGCTTTTGAAAATGATCATAGAGTAATGTGGGGAGAAACCAGTATATTACAAAAAGAACCAGACAAAATTAAACGAAAAATCAAAGAAGCAGCTTGCATCTATCTATCTTAATGAAGATGAATGCATAGCTAGCATGTCAGTTGATATAAATACAGTTTGGCTTCCAATTTTAAAACAAGATTTTCAAAAAGGTTTTTTTAAAATAAATTAAAAAATAGCATTGATGTTCTTTGGGTTTCTAATGTATTTTTTCTTAAAGTCAGTCAAAAGATAATCTTTTGTATTTTTATAATGTAATCGAAAACACTCAAACAAATATAATTTTGATTTTAAATTTTACTAAATTCACCCAATACCTTGTTGGCTACTATCGACGCACCAAACTGTCAAGTTAATATTTGAAATATATATCAGTCAAAGTCAAAGTCAGTCAAAATAATGAACTTCTTTGATAACGGCAGTAGAATTTCTGCCGAAACGTCAGATAAGTACTTAGATTCTAGTAAGGATTTGCGTGTGTGTAGGCAAATTTTTTATCTTATTTAAAAACCACTGACAAACGAACAATTTTTTTTCTTTAGGAATTTACGCAGTGGGTTTTCACATATTTTTGAAAAAATTTCCTTAACTTAGTGGCGAAAAACCCAAAAAAAGTAGTTTCGACAATATGAAAACATACTAAATATTTCTTGCAATTTTACATTGTTGTAATTTTTTGGCCCCAGCAATGAAGAGAGTAGTATAATCATAAATAAATTGACCTGACAAAATATTCTTTCACCCTCTAAAATCATAATGTAACTTTTAAAACCGAAGTTTGATTTGTCTAGGAATTTACAAAAAAATCATTGACATCCTATCCAACTTTTTTTTACTAAATCTATTAGCAAATTTTGATCATGATTTGTCATTTATCCTGTATATTATTTATATTAAATTGATAAAATAATATTTTTCACAAAAAAAGCAGCTAAGATGTGAAAAATACTGTTTTTATGCAAAAGGCTCTTTCAAAATTATGTTTTTATAATTAAAAAAATTTATACAAGTTATATGACCACCTTATACTGACAAACTAGTGAAGACGTTACAAAGCTGCTGAGTCTGCAATCCTATGGAATATTTCTTCGAATCTTTATATTTTATTAACATGTGTTTTACCATTTTTAAGTTACTTTTAGTTTTAGTCTAGAATTAGATTTGATAGAAATCACTTGTATAATTTTGAACAAGAAAATTATAATTTTTTAAAAAACGGTTTTACGGAGACTCGGCATTTAAGTGGCGCAGTCGGTAGGATTCCCAATCGCGATAAATGAATATTATTGACGGTTCGTCTTAACGATTTATTGGGATTCTATGAACAAATAAATAACAAAAAGGTGCCGGGCGGTTCGCGAATTAGAATTGTTTGGATCAAGAAGAAGTTCCAGTTGAGTGAACTGAGTAGCTCAACGAGAAGATTTACCGAAGGATTATTGAACGTACATCAATACCGGAAGTATTTGCATCAGTGCCCTTTGAATGGATATCAGAGGACAAATGCTTGGACAGATCTTGATAGTTTCACTGTAAGTAATACTTTTAATGTCATTTAGAGGTTCCGTTTTCGAAAATTCTGATATTTCAAATTCTGATTCTGACTCAATAAAAGACGAAGAACAAACTTGTGTAAGTCAAAGTTCAGACCCGAAAATTGATATATTTTTATCGGAATTGATAGGAAAAGTTAACTTAGGGCTAGATTTAGGACCAAATTATAATATCTCTACAAATCTGCAAGCAAATTTAACAAAAATGGCTACAGCACAACTAAAATCTGAGTATTTAAACATGATCCCCGAATTTCATGGGGAACCAGAACTATTAGCCAGATTTATAGAAATATGTGAAAAATTAATCACCAAATTTTACAACACCGCTGATACTAGCGATTTTCAAAATTAATATTTGATGTCGAGTATTTTGGGTAAAATTAAAGGTGAAGCGGCAATAAATATTGCCTCAAACACCATTTCTAGTTTTGTGGATTTAAAAGAAGCTCTTCTTAATACGTATGGGGATAAACGCGATCTTTTTACGCTTGTTATCGAAACTACAGAAATGAAACAAGGAAATGAATCATCGTTCGATTTTTACAACAGATTACAACACCAGTTAAATCACCAAACTTCTTATCTTTCCACTCACGGCTCGGCTGATGAAAGAAAAATCATGGGTGTGTTTTGTAGAGGGTTATCTTTAAGAGTTTTATTACGCGGTTTAAAAGAGCCTCTTGGGTCCTTAATGCGAACTAAAAATCCAATAGATATGAATGATGCGCTTAAAATGCTTACAAACGATTTTCAAATCGAAAGTGCCCAAAAATTTCAAAATTCGAAACCATTACATAATAACACCAATCACACTTTAAACAGACCACGACCCAACCAACCTTTACAGTTAACAAATTATCCTCATAACCAGCTTGCTTCCACTTCGAATTACAGACAACCACAATTAATATACAAACCCGAACAAAATAAAAATTATTTTGCAAGAAATCCAAACCAAACAAACGTATTTAGGCCTAATCAAATACCCATGTCAAAATTATCGAAACCAACGCCCATGAGCGGCATATCCAACCAAACCTTTAGACCCCAACAAAACAAAAACTTTCCTTATCTACCAATGCAAAATTACGCTCAAAATAATCAATCAAAACCCCGGTCAAACTTCGTAATTGAAGAAATAAATAATATCGATGACCAATCGGCGGACGACCCTACAATCGAATATTACACCGAATATTCTCAAAACGATCACGATTTAAACGAGTTTTTTCAGGAACCAGCCTCGGAACCCCCGAATACGATTTAATGAACCTCACTAATAGCGAAAATAAACTACCTTATATTATTTTTCCAGAAAATAATCTAAAAATTCTGATAGACACGGGTAGTACTAGATCTTTTGTAAAACCAGAAATCGCACAAAAATATTTCCAAAAATCGATAAAAAATGACCCATTTCAAATCTCAACTGCTCACGGTACCTCCATAGAACATTTTAGCACGCTTATTCCCTGTTCAAAAATATTTAATGTGGATACAAAACCATTAAAATTTTATATTTTTGATTTTCACAACTATTTTGACTGTTTGTTGGGGATAGACAATCTATCCTTATTAAAAGCAAATATTGACCTTGACAAAAACAACTTAATTACTCCCAATTCTCAAATAAAATTAAAATTTCATAATTCGTCAAAAAACACCAATATTTTATTCTTGCAACCAAGGTCAGAACAAGTAATTAAAATGAACATAAAAAATATCGAAAATGGTGACGTAATAATCCCATACACAAAAATTTCAAATTTAGAAATCCCGCAATGCCTTACGACGGTAAAAAACTATGAGGCCATTTGCACGATCTTAAACCCAACCGAAAAAAATTTAAAAGTTGAACTTTTTGACTCTTTAGAAGTCATTGATTTTAACGAGTATGAACTTCAAGAAAAACCTACACCAAACCTTAATAACGTTAACGTAAATAAATTTAAATTTGAGGTTTCGAAAATTAGAACCGAGCACATGAACAGCGAAGAATGCAAATTGACAATCGAATTATTAAAAGAGTATTCGGATATTTTTCATATCGACGGAAATCAGTTAACTTTTACCAGCCAAATAAATCATTCAATAAAAACATCGGACGAAGTGCCAATTTACACTAAATCGTATAGGTACCCCGAAATTCACAGAAATGAGGTTAAAAGGCAGGTCCAAGAAATGCTCGAACAAAATATTATAAGACCCAGCTATTCTCCCTGGTCGTCACCAATCTGGGTGGTACCCAAAAAGTTGGACGCTTCCGGGAAACGTAAGTGGAGGATAGTTATCGATTTTCGTAAATTAAATCTTAAATCAATAGGCGACAAATATCCAATTCCAAATATATCAGATCTTCTTGATAAGCTTGGGCGCTGTCAATATTTCTCTACTCTTGACCTCGCATCAGGTTTTCACCAAATTGAGTTGGCAGAGGAAGACATTCCTAAAACGGCATTTAATACCGAAAATGGGCATTACGAGTTTTTAAGAATGCCTTTTGGCCTAAAAAATGCGCCTGCCACCTTTCAAAGGGTGATGGATAACATCCTTAGAGGTATCCAAAACGAACGCTGTCTGGTTTACTTAGACGACATAATAGTGTTTAGCACAAGTTTGCAAGAACACATAAATCGTTTAAGAGAAGTATTTGATCGATTACGACAAGCAAATTTTAAAGTGCAATTAGATAAGTCGGAATTTCTCAGAAAAGAAATGGCCTACTTAGGACACATTGTTACACCTCACGGCGTGAAACCCAACCCTGAAAAAATTAAAGCGATATCTTGTTACCCGATACCTACTACACAAAAACAGATAAAACAATTCTTGGGTCTCGTGGGTTACTACCGTAAATTTATCGCGGATTTTGCGAAAATAACAAAACCTATGACTGTTTATCTAAAAAAAGATGCCATACTTGACCCGAAAAATCCCGCGTATATAAAAGCCTTCGAGACGTGCAAAAACATATTAATTAACGAACCCATACTACAATACCCAAATTTTGAGGAACCGTTTAACCTTACTACGGACGCTAGTAATTTCGCAATTGGCTGCGTACTTTCGCAAGGAAAAATTGGGTCAGATCTTCCAATCGCGTACGGTTCAAGGACACTTAATCAGTCGGAAATAAATTACTCCACAACTGAAAAAGAATTATTAGCTATAGTGTGGGCGGTTAAATACTTTAGACCCTATTTGTTTGGCCGAAAATTTAACATTATAACTGACCATAAACCACTCGAATGGCTAATGTCATTAAAAGAACCGAATTCTAGGTTAGTACGATGGAGCTTAAAGCTTGCGGAATATGATTTTGAAACCAAATACAAAAAAGGTTGCTTAAATCAAAATGCAGATGCTCTTTCGCGCGTGGAAATAAACACTAACGAGACAAAAAAACGTAGACCCCCAAAATCTACAGGCTTGCTTAGATCGGTTGCGCGAATACGTCGAAAAAATAAACGAAAATTTGACAAATAAAAACGATCAAGAAAATCAATCGATCGTCGTTGAAACAGGAGACTTGGACGATCATAATAACGCGGTCGAAGACAACGTTAGCGACCAAACGGTACACTCCAGTCACGAAAACCCAATAATCGGAATACCAATAGTTGATTGCCCTGTAAATTTTGGAAAAAATCAAATATTTATTTCGGAAGTAAATTTTGCCCCTGCCAAAACTTCCATCACCAGATTATTCCTAACAAAACAAAGATTTCACGTTCAACTCTCTCAAAATAATTTCGAAAAAGATGTAGTCCAGTTTATTAAAGAGTACGTGGTTCCAAAAATAAAGTACTATGTTTATTTCGAAGACCCAATTTACGAAAAATTCAGTACTGTCTTACAAACTTATTTTAAAAACTCAGAAATTCAAATGATCAAATGCTCTAAAAAATTAATCGATGTTTTATCTGAAAACGAAATACAGGAAATGATACAAAATAATCATGAAGGGAAAACTAATCACAGGGGAATCGAAGAAACTGAAAAACGCATAAAAGCGCATTATTACTGGCCGAATCAATCTACAACAATCCAAAATTATATAAACGAGTGTGAAGTCTGTCAACTTACAAAATACGATCGAAAGCCAATACGCGTAGAATACAATGTTACACCCACCTCGATCAAACCTTTTCAGATTTTGCACGCAGATACTATCAGTTTGGAAAACAGCAAGTTTTTAACCATTGTCGATCCTTTCTCAAAATACGCGCAGGCCTATAAAATCGATTCTGCGCAAGGCATCGAAATAGCAAATAAATTATTAATTTATTTCTCTCATCATTGCATCCCAGAACAAATAATTTTTGATAATGGCGGCGAATTTAAGAACTCTGTTATACGTGAACTACTTGAACTACATAAAATAAAAATTCATTTTATTTGTTCCCAGCACCCAGACTCCAATGGGATAGTGGAACGGTTTGATTCGACATTAATAGAACATATTAGACTTTTTAATAATCAAGAACAGTTTAAAAATGACCCTGTAGAAAATAAAGTAACCTATAGTATTTTAGCTTATAACAACACAATTCATTCGGTCACAAATTTAAAACCGTACGAGATAATTACTGGCCATTTTGGCAACGAGTCGCCGTTTAATCTGGACATAAATAAACAACTTATCAATAACTATATTGAAAACCACTGCGAGAAAATTAAAACACTTTACGAAAAAATCAATCAAGATATACAAAATAAAAAACAAAGAGTCAGTCAAACAAAACTGTCCAAAATATTCAGCATAATGAACTTATGTTAAGGTCAAAAATTTTGCAAATGCATTCTATAATCAAAAACGGTGCTACCTCAGATGATGCAATTTTTATCAAAACATTGTACAATGAACTAATCTTGCTTTATAGTAGCGTGTTAGGCATTTTCCGAGAAGTAGAAAACTCACTGACCTTTTGTAAATTAAATGTGATGCATCCGAGTATTATAAGCTCGAAAAATTTAATTTTAGAATTAAAAAGAATATCCGAATTTTATAAAAATCAATTTCCTTTCGAAATTAAAACAGAGGATATTTTCTATATTGAGTCTATGATAAAAATCAATTGTCATATAGATAATAATAAAATTATGTACTTCCTATCAATTCCAATCGATACCGAAGAACAATTTGACTTGTTTCACTTAATATCAATTCCCTCAAAAATCAGATCGGATTTTGTAACAGTTTTACCAAATAATCAATACCTCTTAAAATCGCGAATAAATAATCAAATTAAACCTCTAAACGGCAAATGTATTACCCAAGGTAAATCATTTCACTGTCCTAGCTATTTATTAAGCAACAGCCAAGCACTCTGCGAAAGGAGTATTATTATGCAGGGAACCGCCGACACCTGCACACTGACCAAACTGAAAATTGAAGAAAATCATATGGAAATCATTCCAGAACTAAATAAATATTTGGCAGTTTTTCCTTTTGCGGAAAATCTTCAAATTACTTGCCAAAAGCAAACTGAAGTCAAGGAGCTAAGAGGCATTTTTCTGATCACCGGAAACACATGCAAACTGTTATTTAAAGGAAAACAACTGCATTTTCAAGAAAAAACAATTGGCAGTCCCTCAATAATCAATTCACCCATATTGGAAATCAGTCATCAAGAATTACCTAAATTCAGTATTGATTTGAAAAAATTGGAATTTGATAAACCAATCGTCAACCCTTTGGTTCCCTTATACAAAGAAAATACACTATCCGACTTGTACGTGCCTAATGGTTGGACAATCTGTCTTTATGTCATATTGGTTACAGCCTTTACGTACTTTTGCTACTACAAAAAACGAGGAAAAAATAAGCAAACTTCGACTTTGGAATCTTCCGAAAGGGAACATGTTAGAGTTATCCTCCCAGGGGAGGCTTCCTTCTAAGGGTGGAGGAGTTATATGACCACCTTATACTGACAAACTAGTGAAGACGTTACAAAGCTGCTGAGTCTGCAATCCTATGGAATATTTCTTCGAATCTTTATATTTTATTAACATGTGTTTTACCATTTTTAAGTTACTTTTAGTTTTAGTCTAGAATTAGATTTGATAGAAATCACTTGTATAATTTTGAACAAGAAAATTATAATTTTTTAAAAAACGGTTTTACGGAGACTCGGCTTTTAAGTTACATACATACTTCCTAACATTATTTACTTATATCCTGTCAATAGGCATACAGCATATTCGAAGCATAAACATATATAATACAGTGAGGAGTGGTATAGGTACTGCGAACATAGGACACTTCACCATTTCTTTGAAACTACTGATCTTACAAAAATGTATGAATCCATTTATCCCCACAAGTGTCTTTCTGACAGTAGGTTTATAATCAACCATTACAGCCTTATGACTTCTACCGAACTGGTTCTTGGCCATAATTTTACAAACTTTCGTAAACCAAAACTAGTCCAGTCAACAAAATCTTGCTTGAAAAATACCTTGACATCTTCCAATATATTTTTGGAACTTGAATAATTGTCAGTCTCAGGATGGAATTCTGAAAAAAAGGAAATGACTTATTGATATATTTAATCAATTTTTAGAATGCAATATTGGTAATTTTATAGCAAAAAAATTAGAAGACAGTCAAGTTTACAATCCTCAAATAAAAAAATGGCACCAGCAGGCACATGTAACCATAAAACCTTGAAACCGTCTGTCACTAGCTGGTATGGTTCATAAGTTGGAATCATTTTAAAAGTTCAACCCCTCTTACTACCCTCTTTTCAACCCCCCATCAACAACAAAAACTAATCAGCTCATCATCTGGTGCCAAATTTAATAAGACTCAGTTTAGCAAGTTTTAATTTATGAGGTCCCACACAGAGAGATCGACACCAGCACTTTTTTTGACGATCCCAATAGCCTCCATATACTATTAATATGTTTTCATATTGTACTCAATATGTATCGAAAATCAAGCATCTTATTCTTTCATATATCACGTTCTTTCTCAACACAGAGAACATGCTCTATGAAACAATATTTTCAATACATATTGAGTTTGATTTGAAAACATACTATATGTATGGATGGCTAAATTAAATTATATTTTTCACACCTGCACTGGTCACCCGTCACCCTTCCCATGCATCATTAAACACCATCATACACTTTGATTTCCAACTTTGAATCACTCAATAGACAATAGACTTTATTGCTTCTAAAGTAATACAGAGTACACTTATAGCAATTAAGTAAAGGTATTACAAGCAGATTTTTTTTATAATCTAAACTATAATATATAAGTTATGTAAAGAATTGAATAAGTTAGAACAATGCAAAAATAAATGAATACCAAATGAATTATTATTATTTTAAAAAAATATCATCGGAAAAAAAATAAAAAAAAGGTCAGAGATACTGAGTAGATACAATTTTAACCGCAAAAAATATACATAAACATGATATTATAAATTACTTGGGTAATTAGAAAAACATAAAAATATATGAAAACGGTATTATTATTTTAAGGTTAACAATAAGAAAATATTATTATAAAAAAAAAACACACAAAACAATGTACCAATTTTACCTATTCATTAAGAATAAAGCTTCTAAGGCGAAGAATGTTCAAAAGATGATGCACGATTGCTTTTACATTATTTTTTGAAATGTCATCTAGATATGTTGCAAAGTTTTCCACACTAGATACCACTTCATTATCAGAATGCAAACCTTGACGAAGAGGGGCAACCTCAAAAAATTATGCTAATAGGTTTACGGAACGTTTAAATTACAAATAGTACAATATTCTTTAAGATCTATCGAGTAGGTGACTCCATCAAATGTCACTTTAAAATGGCGACTATTAGACACACGTATTTGGCAAATAAACTTAATGTACTTTAGAGGTAACGAGCTATTGAACGTTTTAAATATTTTTTGGTAGGTCACATTTTGTAAAGCAGCTATAAAAAGTGGAAAAGCTAACTTAGCAACTTAATAAAATTCCTCCTCAGTACGTAATGACTTGAATTTTTCTAAGAGTTCACTCCCGTGCTTTCTTAAATAAGCACTTGTTAATGTTGATAGAGGTTGAGAAAAGTTTGCTTTCAAAGAAAGATCTCTAACTTGCTGAACCCAGTTATAGTAAGGATCTGCGTTTTCGAGCTGGAGTTGTCGCTGAAAGCAGATTAGAAGATATCTCGAGGAGTTCATGGATAGAAGTTTAATTAGCCAGTTAATGTTGTATGGAATATGTGTTACTCCGAATTCCAGTCGCATAGTACTATCCGGCGTATTTTAAGGTAATAAAAATGATTTTTTAAAGAACTGTGTCTGAACTCTTTTCAAAATTTCGGAGTATTATTAAGAAGCACGCTAAGAATGAGGGACTTATAGAGAGTCATTTTGGCTGACCAGCTTATATCACTTGCTTTGGCAATAATGCCTCTGACTCTACCTGTAGCTTGTTTTGCCTTAAGAGCACTGTCCTCAGCCATAGATCTAAAAAATATTGAAGGGGTAAAAGAGGCACCCAAATAAACGTATTTTTTACAGATTTCCAATGTTTCATTTTTAAATAAAAAATTATGCAAAGGGGTCGAACTATTGCCGTTGCGAGAAAAAATCATAATTTATTTTTTTTTTAATTCACTGAGAGTTGATTTTGATTAACGTATTCTTCGAGAGCTAATAATTTTCTTTTTAAATCTATTTCTGAATTAGAAATAATAACTGCGTCATCGCAATAAAGTAAAGTTAGAATTTCGGTTAAACCATCAATGTTAATCCCTGAAAGTCCCTTGTCTCGGAAAAAAGCTTCAAAATCACTCAAAAACACTGAAAACAAAAAAGGACTTAAGGATTCGCCCTGAATCATGCCCCCAGAAACAGGAAACTCCGCTGTAAAGTCATTATTGCTTTTAATTTTAAAATTTGCAGTATCGTAAATAGACTTTACAACAGAGATCAATGACGAGGATAATCCAAAGGCGTAAAGCTTTTTCCATAGAAGATCATGAGAAATTGAATCGAATGCTCTTTTAAAATCTATGAAAAGAGCGTAAATTTTTCGACCTTTAAGGCGTAGATGAAGCTGGTCTGAAAGTAATAAACTAAAGATGTTGTCAGCACAACTCCTGGACTTTCTGAATCCACTCTGACACTCTGGAATACCGTTGTTTTCATCAGACCACTGCTCTAATCTAAATAACAAGATCATAGTAAAAAGCTTCACAATGCAATTAACGAGCGCTATCCCACGATAATTGTTTACATCGTTTGTCCTGCCATTTTTGTGAAGCATTGTAAATACAGGGTTCCTAAGATTTTCCTTAGGGATAGGATTTCAATAAATCAAACAGAAATGGCATAGAAAGTTCTGGGCGCACTCTTTCATTGTGAACATCAATCATAGTTGCAATAATAACCGTTGACAAGATGTCTGCAAATTCCGCTAGATGGCGGCCACACCATGAGATGATCTTGCGCCAAATGACTTTTTCCTATGGGGTTGTTGGCACGACAAAATTTTCCAACATCCTCACTTACGGCCTACGACTATACAGGAGTTGAGGGCGAAAATTTTGGAGGCGGGCAACTCTATCACCCCTGAAATGTTGGCTGCTACGCGCCAAGAGTTTTACAATAGATTGGGATATTGTGAGGCTCAAGAAGGGGACAGATTTGAACATCTAATCTAATTAAAAATTAGATGTTTTCAGGTCCAAACCACAGCTTGCTTGCTTAAAGGAGGCGGCAGGGTCCATTATTTACGATACTGAGCGATAAACTCGTGAGGTTGTTAACATTAGAAAGAAATATCTTCGCTTTTAATTAAATTTCTTTCCATTCTGTTCGACTAGTGACATCTATCCGGAAACGGCCAAACCATGCAGCTAGCACTAGCCGCCAAAGAAATCAATAAACGGCGCTGTTTTTCCTGCAGAGCTTTTTGCTTGCGATATTATTGATTTTAAATAAAGCTGGCCCTTTTCGAGGTGTTTTATGACATGATCTCGAAACATGTAGCGAACCAATTCTTCAAAACTAGCGGGAGGGTAAAAGCGAAAAATAACGGGCTGCCAATATTTGTAACACCCAAAAAGGGGTGAAAAGATTTATTTTGCTCTGTTTCTTTAGAAAAAACGTTTTACGTACGAAAAACTTGAGCTCTGCCACTTTTTTTATTTTTTTCTTCAACTTTCTCGAAATTTTCGTCATACCGTAGAAAAAAATTATTTCCCCCATGGTCATACTCTACTTTTATTCGAAAAAATTTAGAAACAGAGATGGGATCAGTTTTCCTAAAACGGGAGATCTTGGTTTCGAGTGAGAAGATAAAGGGCGACGCAGGCAAAAATTTTTCAATTAAATTAGCCGAACGCAAAAATGTTAGAAAAACAAAGCACGAAATAAAAATGGCGCCGCTTACAATTTTTTTTTTAAAAATTACGTAATTTCGGGAACGGAAAGAAATAGATCTAAAGAGTATAATTTTTAAGAAAAAAATATCAATTTTCACCAATTACGTAATGGTCATAGGGAGGAGGGGGGTTATAAAACGTAACGTAGGGGGGAGGGGGGTTTTCGACAGCGTTTGCATTTGTGTGAAACTAAGAAAATTTGAAATGAAAACAAGTGAAAAGTTTTTTTTTTGGGGGGGGGGTAGTGGTCTTGAAATCGTTACGTAATATTAGGGGAGTGGCGTGCCAAACCGTTACAAAACATTACATAGGGAGGGGGTCAAAAATTGGTAAAATCACCGTTACGTAATTTGTGCACGGCCCCACATCTGACTGTTCCTCCTTTTTGATTTCGAATCAAAGTGCAAAACCCGGGTTGGACGTTCGAAGGCGTCAACCCGTCCTCTTTGCTTGCTAAAGTTTCTACGGAAATATCTCAGTCGATTTCTCCGGCCGTGTATGAACGCTTTAGGTTAGGCATTTGCATGTATCTCAGTCCCCAGCCTGTAAACAGTGCGTAAGGACAATGGTTACAAAATGAAAAGCCGAAAAATATTTTTTTTTACGATATCTTTCATCAGTTTGGTATTAAAGTCGAGCAAAAACAATTTTTATTCCAGTCCTAAAGGTATGAAAATGGAAAACATTAGAAAACAACAACCTGGAATGGATTTACTACGTGTAAGATGTAGTGACAACATCGCCCCATGCCCATCCTTTTCTGCCTAATGTGCTTTTCCGTTTGTCTGCGTCTTATACACGGCTGCTTGGCCTCCTATGGATTTGCTTAGGAACCCTGTATAAAGTTACCCCAGCACTCGGGAACAGTACGGTTTTTCCAGAATTTTGTTAAAAAAAGAACACAAGTATTATCCAACTGGAAGGTAGGCACTTATAAAACCCATAGGAAATACCGTCATCTCCTGGACTTTTTCCGTTTTTGAAGCGAGCCAAGGCTATATAAGTGTCATCAACAGAGACGTCACGGTCGAGGATAGGGTGTCCGGCATCAAAAAAGTGATAATTTAGTTCAGATCTAGGATTATTTATAGACAAATAAAAAGCTTTCCACTCAGCTACCGATAATTCAGACATATTTTGTTTCCCTCGAATTTTCCTTACGGCGCGTATTTGTTTGTTTGAGAACGTTAAACTCTCGTATTCGCGTTTCTTTTTATGAATTTTATATTTATAATCTTTTTTTGCTTCAGCAAATCTCGAACGAAAAGGATCTAAAAAATGATTTTGTTTGCAAATTTTTAATGTATCTTTTAAAACTTTTAAATAAAAGCGCTCTCCGTCAAACCATGGTTTTGTGTCACCTGTTACATTTTTTTTATAATTCCCCTTATATGTATATTGACTTACCATTTGACAGAATTCAGAATGCGCGTGTCGTATCCGATTGGAAGATGAGCCTTTGTGAGTAACGCATTTGTTTTTTATATGTGTTTTCTTTTTGGGGGTCCCACTTAAGGGTAGTTTTAATTAAGCTTTTTACGGAAGAATTTTTATTTGTGCTTGTGTTTGTAGAGGGTGCCGAGAATGATATTTTGATGGGAAAATAATCGGAACAGCTCACTAGAGATATAACCTCAAAATCTTTGACTAGAGACAAGTGCGTATTTAACACCCAAGCCAAGTCGATGGTGCTTTTGCCATTTTTGTTCACAAATGTTATTTGAGCTGGTCTGAGATATATCTGCCATTTAATAGAGCAAACGAGTTTTCATGCCTATAATCAATGAGCGCGCGCCCTCTCTTTTCAAGAACATTATCAATAAACTTGGCACTTTTGTATAGATTCGTACCCAGAGGGGCAATACCGTTCGAAATCCTACAGGTAAAATCTCCTGCACATATAATTAAGATATCTGGGTACAGATCTATACTGTGCATAAGTGAAATATGAAAAATATCTAAAGTATGCGTAATTTCGGTTTTTTTTTATTAAAGTAAACTCCAACAAATATAAACTCAATTTCTTTTGACTTTACGTGCAGAGTTAACCACCACGGAGAAATATGCAGCACTTTAAATAGTAAGTCACTTTTTATAAATAAGGCAAGGTCGCAACTGGCACGCCCCGTGGACTTTTCTTTAATGGCATTGGAGTCCGGACAGTGAATGGCTACTATGCCTTACAGTTTGACTTTTTTTATTCATTTTGATGCGGCGTTAGCGATGTGTCTGACAAATGTTTTTTATTTGTTCCAATTTGACGAGTCGTAGTTATAGTTGCCTTATTATTTATATATTTAATCAAGTTCACTTCGTAGATCATTTAAATATTTAATTTCTGGTGTTTGATCCTGCTTGATAGTGGCAGTAGGGTGTGCTGATTTGCTAATATAAGATTTGTTTTTTAACATGGAAATCACATCATTTCTGTTGTTAAACGTTAGACGTAGCAATTTTAGGCCCTTATTGTTACGGCCAATGCGCTTTGATTCCAGAACTTTCGGAATCTTAGATGGCAGAACGCTGGCTACAAAGTCGCACGCCACTGTTTTGTCAACGATAGGATCGTTGCATTCAGGTATTCCTCGTACGATTAGATTGCGATCACGCCTAGCTCTATCGGCCGCTTCAGCGATTATGTCATTGACATCAAGACACTGGGAATTTTCAACTTTATCCACCCTTAAATTTAAGCTGGAAACGTTATTTTCCACTTTTTGTTTTCAGCAACAGATGATTGTATACTTTCTATTTTTGAATTCAAAATTGCAAATTGTTCCATAATGGTATTGAATTGATTATTGCTAAATAGCGATTGATTAGTGTCCTTATCTAGCCGCTCCGGTCCAATCTGGACAGGAATCGCAAGTAAATTTCTGATATAGTTCCCCGGTCGAGCTGTTTAGTAGTACTGCTTTACCAAATGCAATATGAGAACGAGCGTTGCACACTGAACATTTATCTGAAGCCGCACGAGCGTTGATCTCCCGAAAACGCGAACTACACTCCGACATATTAGCAACGAAAAGAAAGAATTTAAATGTTTTGTTATCGAAAATATTAAATATGTGACGAAAAAGAAAGGCCTTATATCACCAGTAGCAATTAGGCAATTAACAGTAATCAACTCACGCAGTTTTTTTGTACTAAAACCGTCACAATTTTACTCAAAAACAAAACAAAACTTATGGTTAATGATAACAGTAGAAAAGAGGTGTTTACACGGCGACTGCAACACCTGAACTCACAAATAAGCATCGTTCCGCATTGATACTTATCCAAGTTACCTGATAGGGATTCGTCCTGGTATGTTAATAGTTCCAATAGGATTATGCTCCTAAGGCAATTAAAAACAAAAAATAAGTTAAAAAAACCTCCAAATCAGTTACATAAACCGAAACGAAGAGCACTTCTCGCAACATCTTTACACTATAAATCAACTCGCCTGGTAAATGAAATAACAATGGTTTTCATAGCGATGTGCCTTTTTCCTCGGTGACGTTCATTGTTGCAATATTTTAAGCTTTGACAGTTTGATATTTTGACAAGGTTTTTAAATGATTTTTTTCGTAAATATTTGGTGAAAACTGGCGGAAATGGCTTAGTGGATTTTTTCAATATTACTATTTTCCGCTATTTCTCTTTAATTTTGGTTAAAAAACGGACAGAAATCTTTTTTTGCACCCGTAATCAAAAAAAAGATTTTTTTTGCATCGGTAACCAAAAAAGCCATGCTTTAGTTATCTGCAGACAGTTAGTAAAATCATGTTTTTGATGAAGGTATAAAAAAATGACATTTTCGACCCGCATATGAGGGGCGAAAATTCCACTTTACCTCCCTAGGGATTTTTACATTTTTGCCTCCCGGAGCAAAGAATAGTCGTTTTTTCTTAAATAATTATTTATTATTAATGAAAGTAATGTTACAGTTTGTTAAATTAGCAAAAGATAATTCTGAACCAGCATTGTTAGTACCACTGTTGAATGCTGCAGGAGGATAAATATTTAAAACACTGTAGAAGAATTCCAGCCTCCATGTTGCTTGAGTGTAAGTAAATCTCCACCTGCATTCACTAATAGGGTGGCAGAAGTTCTGCGAAATGCATGACCAGTATAGCTCTCCTTGCTCTCCAGGTACTGTTACTAGGTATTTGTGCCATGGTATTTTTCTCTATGACCTAGGACGAGCACCTCCCAATTTGATAAGTAAGGAAAAACCGCTGATGACTCACATTTTTCGATCTTAGTGATGCGTATTTCCTATACAGATCCAGCACAGGAACCTCTCCAACGTCTCATCCGTGATCGTGAACGTTCTTTTTGTCTTGGTTTTTGAATTCGGTATTCTGACGACCAAAATGTCACGCCACTCATCAATGTCACTAACCATTATGTTGATCAACTCATCGCAACGGCAGGCTCCCGCTATTTCAAAAAGTAACGCCACCTCAAAATAATAGAACATTAAGTTAGTTTCCCAATAATATGTAATTTTATAGCCCAACATTTTACGCAAATAAAAACTAGTCTAGCTTACCTTCATGTGCAAGAAATATTCATAAGCGTGGCTCTTGAATACGTTGATTTCGTCCCTTGTGAAAGTAGAGGCTTTCTTTGAATGAAAATCATGAGACTCGGGGTTCAAAAAGGCAATAAGCTTGGGGTATTTTATGTCAACATTTTCCTTCAAGCTAATGCAGGACCGCAGCATGCTGTATTTGCTACATAATGATGACATGAACGGAACTTTGAGAAACTTTTCTCACGTTATTTTCTCCCATCCATTTCTCTTGATTTTTGGGGTAGCAAATCCAGAACGATAAGCTTCGATTTTTCTTCCATATATTGGTTTTCTTCCATATATTGGTTTTCTTCAGAAAATTCCATTTTTTAGGGATCGACGAACACAGACGAATAAACAATGCCCTTCTGTTTCAAATAACAACCATTAACGTCCTGGCAACAAGCCTACTAGATTGTATTTTTTCATTTAATGTTTGCATAGTGTTTTTTAATTGTTGTCAAACAACAATACTTTACCTCACCGTACCGCGTAATGATCCTTGCCGAAAAGCGGGAATTGAAAAAATCGGCCGTAAGTATTATTTTGTTAGTGCATCTATTATTAGGTAGCAGATGAAATCATTTTCTCCCTTGATTTTTTAATGCCTTCCTAAGGTCGGGCATCAAACAAACCGCGGGAGGAAATGTGGCACTTTCCTCCCTTGGTATGTAAATAACTATTAAAATGTGACGGGAGGTATTTGACAAAAAGACTGATTGACTGCTATGTCACTGTTGGCAAACAGTATTTTTTAATTTTTTATGCATTTCAGGGATTAAATAGGTACTTTTAATCCCTCTTTTAGGGACTAAAGTGACAATTTTAATCCCTAAGAGATTAAAAAAAATTTAATCCCTAAGGGATTAAAAATAAATTTAATCCCTCAGCTTAGGCATTAGAAGTAAATTTAATCCCTCAAGGATTAAAAAAAAACTAATCTCTGAAAAATTATAATTAAATTTGTGGCAAGTCAAGACAAACAGCACTTGCTCTTGGCCAAGATTTCATTCTTAGTACCCTTTCTTGTAGTAGACGAACTATTTGGGATAGAAATAAAGTAATTTTAACAAAGATCTTTTCCTAAAGTGCATAAAATAGTATATAAACCTCGGGACTAAAGTTTAATTCCTTAGCGAATTGTATACAAACCTTTCGCCGCGGGATTAAATTTGGCACTTTAGTCCCTAGGTTTATAATGTACTATTATGCCCTTTAGAGATTAAATAGGTACGTTTAATCTCTCTTTATAGGGAAATTTTAATCCCTTAGGGCTTAAAAGTAAATTTAATCCGTCAGCCTTAAGAGTCGAAGTAAATTTAGTTCCTCAGGGATTAAAAAAAATAATCCCTCGAAAATTATAATTAAATTTATCGCAGGTCAAGACAAACAGCACTTGCTCTTGGCCAAGATTTCATTCTTAGAACCCTTTCTTGTACAGTCGACGAACCATTTGGCGTCGAAATAACTTGATTTTAACAATAATCTTTTCCTAAAGTGCATTAAATAATATATAAACCTCAGGACTAAAGCGTTTTTTAATCCCTTAGCGAAATGTATCCGCGCGATTAAAAGTAGCACTTTAGTCCGTAGGTTAATAATGTACTATTTCTAAGAAAAGCGATCGTTTTTCTTTATATATAAACACGGACAGATAACCTTGTCGCGACTCTTTTTCTTTTACCGATATCTGTCACATACAGGGACTCTAGCTTATATGGGCTCCGTTGAATCTAGAGTGAACAAGGTATCGAAAATCTTTTTTAATATCCGAATGGTAGACAGAGATAGACATAAAGTAAAAGTGGCAAGATTTTTTCTATTTCGATGTAATAAGGCTCTATAATTGCTACATCACGGAGGAGACGGATTTGCTCTACGTACGTACGCTTTTATTCGTTAGCGCCTGTACCAGGTGGTGTAATTCAATCAGAAACGTAATCAAAAATTCGTCTGCGCGGCGATGTAAATACCCAACCTAGCTGTTGCTATGGAAGAGGCAGATTTTTTTTCTAGCAAAAATATAATGCCATTTGAACAGCTCGATCTGTGATTTATAATTATTGATTTGCGAACAGTGTTGCTAAAAACTAGTTTTCCAGATTGTAACTACGACCTTAAGTTGAAGATTTTAAAATGTGAAAAATTTTAAAGGCAATTGATTTTGATGATGCAAAGCGTTTGTAAATTAAAAAATTGATGGCTAAGCAGTGAATTTTTGAAAATTGGACATGTAAAAATTGAAATTTATCATAAAATTTTTAAAAATTTGGTATTGTAGTTTACCAATGCTAAAAATTTAAAGCAAGGGCATTTTTGCTTTTGAAGACCGTGAAAAAAATGTAATTCCTGGAATTCGTGACGTCATAGCGCCATCTGAAAAGCTTGTTGGTAGGGACCGGAGGTGGAGCTCGTGCTAAGTGTAAAAAAGATAATCCTTGAATTTTCGAATATTGCATATGCAGTAGCAGTCCCAGCCATTTGAAAAGGAGGGGCCGGTTTCGATACGAAAAAAAAATAGAATAAAAGCATAGCTTTTATTCTATTATGCAAACAAAACTTAGTAACTACGAGCCAAGGTCAATATACTACAGGTTGTCCACAGAATTTGACAAGTCATTGACCCCAACTGGCCAACTGTAATGTCACAGATTTGATCTACGTCACGTTGACTTCGGCTTTGTTTACTAATTTTTTTCGATTTTTTTTTAATGTTTTCTTTTTTAATTTAGTTTTTTTTTTGTTGAAAAAAGTGATTCAGAGACACTTCCGTTAAGAACACTTATGCTTTTTATAGTGATGGAACGTCGGATGGTACTAAAAAAGCGATTTTTCAAGGATTTTGAAGCAGCTTTAAAAGTGGGTTTTTGATACTTAAGGACTGCTTTAGAACCTGCCTACAAATGGAAGAGGTATTTAAGGCCTTCGTTAAACATTTCAAAACTATTTCATGACTTTTTTTAAGCTTTTTTATGCCAAACTCTTAAGTAAAATATAGGTTATGATCTAGGTTATGTTTTTAAACTTACTTATACTAGTCTATTTAACCTATTTTTCAGAGCAGATTTAAAACCAAAAAACATGTTTGGGATGTCTGGACTCTCATGCAGCTTAAATAAAATGGGGAACAAGTATTACATCTGAGGAAGCGTTCTTCAATGATGGCCAAAATTTGTACAAGCTAGTATTCACAGATACTCCCAAATATTATCAATGACAATGCTACAGATAATGAAAATATTTTTTTCTCACGAATAATCATTTTAGGGGTTCATAAAACAAAGCTGGGTTAGGTCTATAAAAAGAGGAAACCCTTTATTTGAATTTGTTTGTAATATCTTTTTGTAAAGTCTTGAAAACTTTTGTTTAAAATGGTCATAACTTTTGTTTCCGTAAACCTTTTTATTTAAGCCTATGTACTGACCAAGGAATGCATTAAGGAAACGCCCTTTAAAATCTGTCGAGTAGTTTTTGTGCAATACTGAAGTAATAAACAGCATATTTTTTATTCTCATTCCTAAGTTTGCTAGGTTTTATTGCAATGTTCTAAAGCTCTAATATTTAATATTTTTTTGTGGTCAAAAGAAGGGAAAATTAAGGGAATTTCTTACACATCCTTCACAATCATTTTAAAAAGTATTAATTAAAAGCACCTTTATAAACCTAGCCTCTATAAAAAAATATATTCCAGAATTATGTGTTATTTGTTTCCACTTTGTGCTGGCATGACAAAACTTGCAGGTAATGGGCCACCACAGACTCAAGTGCAATTAAGTAAATCTCAAACTCACATAGACCTTTCATTACATGCTTCTTGTCTTGTGTACTATTAAAATATTAATAGCTTTTGTGTGCTCTTTTTTTGGTTTTAGTTGACCGGCTTAGGTTCCCAATTCTTCATTTTATGCAGAATCTATGTAATTTGGTACACTTACTCTTTGGAGAATTCTTTAAGATTATGGAAGAGGAAATCGATGATCAGATGTCTGGGAGCCAAGATAGCGGCGATTTTATTAATTAATATAACAAAATGGGGTTTTTCTAAGTGCTCATGTTTTAGGGAATGTAAGAAATGTTTATTATACAAATAAAAAGAAATACATAAATAATACAAACCTATTTCAAATTCTCAAGGAAAAATTTTATTCTTTTTAAGTTATATTTTTAATTAACTTCAAGGTGGTGGTGATTATATGACATGAGATCTTAAAGAATAACTTTAAAAAAATGGTTTAAATATTTTATTTTTACGGACACGAAATGTACTTTATTAAACAATAACAACATAAGGAGGCATGAGTCAAATAAAATAAATTTTGTGGACGTAAAAATAAAATAACTAAACCATTCTCAAGATAATTAATCGTTGGGTTTTGTGCTGTATTATTTAAAAAAAAATACGATGTATACATAATGGAATTAAATCCTGATTGAAATCATTGCAGCTTTCTTTAACTTTATGTATAGTAGCTATAATTATATAATTGAAAGGTATTTTACGGAAACATTTATATATACATAAATCTGAGATTAATTTAAATTTACTATACAAAACTTACTAAAATATATATTTGAAAAGGTAGCTCTTAATTTTTTTTTACTGTCCCTAAAGTTAGCAGTACAAAGTCAGAAGTGCAAAGATTTTATGATTGGAAAAATTAGTGCTACTTAAATGCCAAGTCACAAAATTTTGTGCTTTTGTGCAAAAAAGTAGTAGAGTGGTCTAAATGATCCAGAAAATTAAATTCCAATTAAGTGCTGCCATTTCAATAAAAAAAATTGTATTTTTTACTTTCTGCATATTTTCTCAAATCAATATGGTGCAGTATGCATATTTGAGTTCTCATGAAAGAAGACGTTGGTGGCGTTTTTAATATTGGAATAAATTAGTGCTATTTCTGTGATAATTAAATGCCAAGTAACCAAATTTTGTGCTCTTGTAGTTTCCAAGATATGGCCTGCACTGCTAGCTATCTGTTATAAATAGCAGTGCACTATGCTAGAATGGTCCAGAAAAGTGGTAGAGTGTTCTGAATGGTCCAAAAAAATAAATGCTAAAAAATTAACTCGGTGCACTGCTAACAGGTAGCTACCAGTGCAGACCATATCGCAGAAACTACAAGAGCACAAAATTTGGTTACTTGGCATTTAATTAGCACCTAAATAGCACTAATTTATTTGAATAAAACACCACCAACGCCTTGTTTTATAAGAACTCAAATATGCGTACTGCACCACATTGATTTTAAAAAATATGCAAAAAAAAAGATTAGCATTTAATTTTCTGGACCATTTAGACCCCTCTACCACTTTTCGGGACCATTCTAGCTTGGTGCACTGCTATCTTTAACGGATAGCTAGCAGTGCATATCTCGGAAACTGCAAGAACACAAAATTTGATTACTTGACATTTAATTAGCACCTAACTATTTATTCCAATATAAAAAACACCACCAACGTCTTAATTCTTTCCCGAGAACTCAAATTTAAAACCTAAAGTTAGCAGTGCACCAGGTTAATTTTATAAAATATGCAGAAAAAGTAAAAAATTTAATTAGTATTTTTTTTTCTGGATCATTTAGATCACTACTACTTTTCTGAATCATTTTAGCATGGTGCACTGTTATCTTTAACGGGTAGCTAGCAGTGCAGGTCATATCTTGGAAACTACAAGAGCACAAAATTTTGTGACTTGGCATTTGGCGTCTTTTTTTTTATTAGTTTTATGGTATTATGTAATATAATTAGATAATAATTGAAAGATCTTTTGTAAAAAAAATTATATACATAAAACTCTTAAATATATTAACTGAAATTTACAATATAATATTGATATATTTGAAAAGTTTGTTTATGACTTTTCTTGCATTATTTTCAATTTTTTTTAAATTACACTTCTATCCAACCTCTATAACTTGAACCTCTCTTTAACTAGAATCTCTCTTGACGAAGTTTTTTTTTTGACTGGGGTAGCAATAAAGATGGCACAGCTAAAAAAATGCCTATTGATCATTTTTCTTATGTGAGCAACCATATCGTCTAAGCAGCATAAAAAAGCTAATTTGGATAATAAGAGTTTGTAAGAAATTTGAGTGGTTAAAGTTATTTTAATTTTGTTTTAATTTAAATTTAATTTTGTTTTTCACTTTCAAATGTTAAAACCACAAATTTTATCAAGTTTAGCAATAAATAATATAAACTGTAGCATTAAGAAAACAATATGAAGAGTACACGGGAGAAAGGCAAAATGTCCATCTGACATTGTTTTGAGAAAATTCCACTTTTTGCATGGATCCTATGCCTTTTTTCACTGTACAGCATATTTTCAGATCATGTTTACACGGTGATGCTTTGTGTTTCTTCCCTTTTTCAATTTGGCATATAAATCTACTACTAGTAGCAGATGCCTTGTTTTTGCCTTTCTCCCATGGACTCTAAAGCTACCAGTAGCCAAGGTGAGGGGGTAGACAGGTTTCTCACTCAGATGGGGTTTGATTCCCAATAATTTTTTATATTTACACAAACTTAGCTTGACAAAATTGGTCATTTGTTCTATACATGGATGAAAAAGTCTCAGTTAACAAACAATTTTTGAGAAAAATACCCATAGATTAATTTTTACGACAAATTAGTTCTTACAAAAAGACAATGCAAACTTTGTGTGTAAAATAATGTACCTAAGTACTGTTTTTTTTTCTTACAAATAGGTATGAAAAAAAGAATGTTGTATATTTACATGTAAAAATGACTGCTATTTCAAAGTTTCAATATTTACTTGTAAAATAAAACATTCCTATAATTTTTTTGTTTTAGATAAAGGGATCTTTAGAGAAATCACCTGTCTAGCGGTGAATTAGTATGATTTTCTTTTCAATCTCTTGGATATTGTAAAGCCTTTATTTATTCATACTTCTCTGACACAGAAGTCTTATTTTTTTTTGTTGCTTTTAAAAGATGTTGAACCATTCGTGAGTGATGGGCACTCAAATAGGATGTGAGAGGCATAGTATATGGTAGGTATTGGTAAAGGCCATCCCGGGCAAGTCCTGGTTTTAATTAATTACTTCTCTCTCTTATCCCCTGCTCTACCCCATTTTTTTTTAATTATGGCTTTTCCTTTTGCTGCCTTTTAATAGCAATGCACAATCTATTTAACTAAATTAATGCAATCCCCATAATCTTCATCTACAAAGTGTTTGCTACAAATTCTGGTCCATTTAACTATTATTTTTCTTCCGAAACACTTTCCCAGCCATGTTTTAGCCAAAGCTGAGTCTTTGGGAAATCAATGAAAAATAATGTTCTCCCCACTCTGTTTAATTTTTGCTGAAGTGGAGGTACATGTATCAACGCTGCATGAGAATCCAGGCATCTAAAACATGTTTTTTAGTTTTAAATCAGCCCTGCAAAATAGGTTAAAACGACCAGTATAAGTAAGTTTAAAAACATAACCTAGATCATAACCTATATTTTACTTTACTAGTTTTGGCATGAAAAACCTTAAAAAAAATAAGGCAATAGTTCTCAAATAGTACAATGATTGCCTTAAATACCCCTTCCATTTGTACGTAGGTTCTAAAGTAGCCTTAAAGTATCAAAAAACTCACCTTTAAACCGCTTTGAAATCGTTGAAAAATCACTTTTCCAGCGCTATCCGAGGTTTTATCATTGTAAGACACAAAAGTGTTCTTTCCGGAAACGTCTCACAGTCACTGTTTTGAATGAAAAAACTACAATAATCCGGAAAAAGTGCTAAAAAATCCAAAAAACACAATTGTAAACGAAAGAAAATTCAACGCAATGACGTCATACAGTCTGCCAGTTTAGTTGATGGGACTCGTCAAATTCTGTGGGTAACCTGTAGTATATTGACCTTGACTAAAAGGGTGGATTTGGTCTCAAATCTAGGGGGGGGGGTACTCAGATTTGAATTTATTTTAAAAAATGTTTAAAAAATTACATTAAAACTATAATTTTTGAGTCGAAATAAACTAAAATCGTAAATGTCAACGGTATTATAGCGCCGCAGGCAAAATTTTTTAAGAAAATTGCTGTCAAAAATGCGGTTTTTGATTTGAAATTAAACTAAAATTGTAAATATATCAATGGTTTCAAAGTGCAGCAAGCGAAAATTTTTAAGAAAATGACACTACAAATGCCATTTTTAACACAAAATTAAACTAATACCGTAAATATCAAAGGTGTTTTACTTTTGATTTTCTAATGTTGTCATAAAAAATTTAAAGCCAGGATAGGGGGGGCATTAACTACCCCCTATCCTCCTGAAATCCGCGCTTGAGTAACTACGTATAATTTTTTCAGTTATAAAAAAAACAAACCACAAACAAAACCTAATAGTTAATACTTTTTTTTTGAGGTCTAAAATGCTTTTTGTTGAAACACCTTTTATATCGCATATCTCAAACATAAGATTTTTTTTGGGCAAACCGGTCAATGACTCGCTAAATGTCAATTTCAATATGTCTGTTGATATGCAGCAACGCTAAGCCCTTCAGACGAATTTCCGTCATAGTGTTTTTAAGTACTTATGTTTTCAATCTTCTGAGGCATGAGAAGCTTCTTTCTGACGAGGTTTTACTTACTGGCCAACATCCAAGAATGTTCTAATCAACGGAAAAATATTGCCACACTTGTTTGTTGCCCCGAAAACGTTATCAGGTATATTTTGATTTAAGCTTTTTCCTACTTCTGACCAATATTGTTTCCAAATACTGACTTCTCCCAATAAAAGTTCGAGAATTTGTATTTTGGATTAATAAAAGAGTTTATAGTATTTAGAAACGACTTTAGTTAATTTTGCCTTGATTTTGGCTTCACGTTAAACTTGGTATGAATATGTTGAGGTCAAAAATACTTTTTTATTGTCTAAAACTTGTTTAGAAATAGAAACTCTATAATACTGTTCTGTATTTTCAATGGTTTTCGCGGTAAGTTCATCATGCCTTTGTATATTCTTGGTCTGACGGATTGAAGGTCAAACTGTCTCAAAATATTGTGAAGGGATTCTAGAAACTATTTAAAGGAACGTTCTGCAATTTCTCGTTTTTTCTTCTTCAGGGTTATTACCACCAGCATCTTTGTTGTTGTTGTCTACTTTTTTCTGGAGCAAAGGGGGGGGGGGCAATCGCACTGCATATGTAAATTTGAACACTAAAAATTTTAAAATGTGAAAAATTTAAAGCTAAAAGCTTTTTTGTTCATGGTGCAAAGCATGTGTAAATTAAAAAATTGTTGGCTGAGAAGTGAATTTTTGAAAATTGGTCATGTGACAATTAATAATTATCGTAGAATTTTTGAAAATCCTATATTTAAATCAGAAAAATTTGCTAAATGAAGAAATTCGTAACGTCATAGCGCCTATTGGTATGGACCAGAGATGGCGCTGGTGCAAAGCGTAAAAATGATAATCCTTGAATTTTTTAAAATTGCAAATTTAAATTAGAAAAATATGTGAATTGAAAATTCAAAAATGTGAAAAATTTAAAGTTAAATGCCTTTTTGACCAAAATGCATAGCGTTTGTGTGAATTTTGAAAAATTGGGCATGCGACAATTAAAATTTATCGTTGAATTTTTGAAGATTGCAAATTTTAATTAGAAATATTTTTTTATTTCTAATAAATTTCTAATATTTATTTAAAATATGCCAATTGAAAATTTAAAAATGTGAAAAATGTTTTGGTCATGGTGCAAAGCGTTTATCTATAAAGAAATTGATAGGTGAACTCCAAATTTTTTAATATTTGAAATATCAATTTTTCAAAAATTGGAAATTTAAATTGGGGTATTACAAATTTACGGAATCACGAAATAGGAAATTTAAAATCAGAGTGGCGTGAGCCAGACAGGGGAGTGGCGTAATTCGTGACGTCATAGCATCACCTGAAGAGCTGGCAGGTATGGACAAACAAAACGATCATCCTTAAATTTTTGAAAATTGCAAATTTAAACTGGAAAAATTTGCAAGTTGGAGATTTAAAAATGTCAAAAATTTAAAGTTGAATGCCTTTTTGGTCACGGTGCAAAGCGTTTGTATTGTAAAAACCAATAGCTGAGTACTGAATTTTTGAAAAAATTCATCGGAGTTTCATGTTCATAGATTTGAAATCGGAGTAGGCGGTGACAAAGCAAAATGTTATTTGTGTGTGAATAGTGGGCATTTAAAAATTTCATCATTTAAAAAATGAAATATTTAAACTTGGTGCGAAGCGTTATTTGCACAGTAAAAATTATCACCGGGCGTCAAAATTTTAACATGTAAACTGGCGTATTCCACCTATCAATTATTATCATGCATGCACTCGTATAGGCAGCTTGAAAAAAGAATAAAATATTTTATTTTCACGGAGATATATAAAATTCTATTTCTTTGCCCATATTAAAAATAATTCTCTTGATGGTTATTTATAAACTTCCAAGTACAGACATTCCATAGTAACGGGACGCATTCGTTACTTAAACAAAAATATATTACGTGCGAATTCGGAGACTTCAACCAAATAGTTTTGTCACAATTTGGGGCCGATTCTTAGACAAAACGACGAAATTTCGGCGCACCAAAATTTCTGACGTTTCAAAAGATATTGAGGTATTTTACAGTAGTAGTATATTACCTGAGATATATGTAGCTTAATTTTCATTCCTTGTACTTGATTACACATTTTTTCATCGAGCACAAACACACGAGAACACAACTTTAAGGGGTTTAATAAAGATTTTCAAATTAAAACCTTTCCACTCGCCATTTTCTAGTCAGTTTTGGATAACAAATGTCATCTATTTGGGGTATGTTCCTGCAGTCCCCAAATTGTCGATTGCTTTTTAATTAAGATAGGTGTTAAAAATAGTTTACTGCCCATACAAAAATTATAAAAAAACTAAATGATGCTAGAGATAATTAAATACTAAAATTTGCGTAATATTTTGAGCCCATGAGAAGCCAGTCGGATTTTTGAACGGTATCATGACAATTTTCGACCCTTTCCGGTGTTGCCACATTTTGTTCGTAGAGGTTCAAGCTGCCGGAATTTTGGAATCTAGTAGGGCTTTTTCGTCAAATATTTTGTCGTTTATTTTTGGCGACAAAGTTTTGACGCCACGTTTCGTTTCGAGTATTGGGAATTCTTGCAAGTTTATAACGAGTAAAGAACTATGACCTAATAGCTTCTCAAATTTTTCTCCGAAACGCATGGAAAAGGAAATAGGTTAATTTCAAGCTACACCTTCACCTGGTATTTTTCAAGGACAAAACTAGTAGATATTCTAGGTATCAGAGAGCAAGCAAATTTAGGTTTTTATTTAAATTTTAAGTAAATCTCAAAATTGCTTTGTTTTGGAATTAGAATAAAAAAATTCGGGAGGAAGTTTGAACCATGCATAAAAATTGGGTAAATTAGTTAAGCAAATGCCAATGCAGGACTTTTGGACTGTGGACATTTAAGCGCCGACCGTTTGGGCGCCACCAAAGGAAAAATTTAGAATGTTATCAATATTTCACCGCGTTGGTAGATTCGCTTTATTTTTCTTTATTTTAGTGCGTAAGGTTCAAGAAAATAATAAGGTGGGGTGGTTGCTTCCTAAATTTTTCTTTTTCCATTGCCCAAATGTTCGGAGTCAAAAGTATACAAAACTTCGCACGGTAAATGATATTCATAGGTACTTTTTTACCCCTTTCCTTATCATTATTTTTCTTGTGTTATTTTAGTCTTTTAAAATTCTATTAACAAAAATGCACAACAAAAAAGATATAAGTATTAAAATTTTGATTTTTATCTACCTACTTTTGCTTAAATGTTTTCAAAAGTCACGTGAATTATATTTAACTGGCCAAAATGTTACTTTATTAATAAATTATTTGGTGAAAATAATAATTTAGTGAAACTATCAGTAAGACTAAAATTTATAACAATCTCAAAAACACAATATTGATTTAGTTTATTTTATTTATTGCCAACTATTTACATATATTTTTATTGAAATTTAGACGTAAATTTACTTTAAGTTACATTTTGATGGTCATCAATTGCTTGCATATTTGCTGAACAGCTTGAGCACCGCTAATCTGAAACAAAAAAAAGATATGGTGCTAAGTTTTAGGGCTTAAACCTTACAGACATTTAACTTTCTTAATTTATAATAGATTTCACCAATTTTTTTGACTACCTGATATATAAAATTTTTTTAATGGTGCAGGGACCAATTTATTATAACCTTGTACTTTTTAACATTTTTTTATACATATTAAAAGTGCTACTATTGAAATTTAAAAAAGTAAAAATGTGTACTTTGATTTCAAATAAAACTTTCGCCATGCTGGTTTAAAGAAGTTATGTAACCGGTAGTCAAATAAATTGTCAATATAGAATTTTGATATGCCAGTCAGTCTTTCCACGTATTTTTAAAAATTTTATCTTGTGTGGTGTAGTTAGACCCGGGTCAAACTAAAGTTACTGTGGTCATTTTTGATTTGTATCTTCTACACTACACTACTACGCAAATAGGTAGGTAGGCTTGGTTGAAAATGGGTAAAACTCACTTTTGTGAAAAGCATAAAAAAATGACAACTTGCAAAAATTTAAGATGATGCTTTAAACTTTAACTAATCATTAAAAATGCGTTGGCAATTTTTTGTTGCACCTTGTATATTTTTTTTCAAAATTAAAAGTTCTGTTATGTATATGGTTGGCTCCGAGATATATGGACTTCGCAAAACAATCTTCATTATCACCGTCGGTTGACTTCTATAATACCTATTATGAAGAAAATAATCCCGGCAGCAAAAAGGGTCTGCAGTAAAATAGTGACTACAGGTAGGCAGAGGCGCTTTTTAAATATCTATTATTGTTGTATTAATAAATAAACCTTGCATGTTAAGCATAAGGCTTAACGAAAAGTCCGATCCCTTGAGGGGGGGGGGCTCCCCCCAATGTTGATTTCCAGTTGATTGCTGTTGGGAAATATGAAGGTTCAGTTGGGAAATTTAAGTACATTTTACAAAACATTTTGTATTTGTAATTACTTTAAACAATAATAAAAAAAATCTCAAAGTTTCAGGTAACTTGGGAAACGCTTTTAATATTAGTTGGGAAAATGGCTTTTATCCCTCCCCCTTCCAATAAAATGCTTTCGGATCGCCGGTGTTTGTTTGTCCATCCCAACTACTGAGGATTAAGTGATTGTGATCATATATCTCGTTGCCAACTATTACTATTATTTTTGTCGATATTTTCTTACTCACCCTGTATATTTTATAAAAAAAGGCAAAGCCTCATTCTTTTTTAAATTATGTGATTTTCTCAAATTCTCTCAAGAATAAATCAGCTTTTATTATCTAGTTGTTTTTTTAAATCGATTTTTTTTATTATGAAAACATTGTATCGCAGGCGCCATTTTTTTTAAAAAGCGAGCTTTATTTTTTTTGCGCTACAAAATTAGCTCCAAATTGCTCTAATTAGCTATACTTACAGGTTGGAATAAAAAAATCAAGAGATATTTTACGAATTTAGTTTTTAAAATGATTAAAAAAAAAAAATTATTTAATTCTTATAGAAAATATTGCAAAAAATAGTAGTTGAATAATATTATACTTCATTAACAGAAAATGAGACTTTGTCTTTTTGGTTAAAAAAATATACAAACACTTTCATTAGGACACAAATGCAATCTTGTTTTTGTGCAAAACGTGATGAAGTCTGAGAGGGATGTCTTTGCCAGGTAAGTATCATTTTCCTCTTAACACTGCAGCAATTATTCTACTTTTTCAAATTTATCCAGCATCTGCAAGAAAAAATCGGTATAAAATCAACGGTAGATAATAAATTTCAAACAAGCAGTCAAACGTCTTGGGTACAGATGTAAAAAAATAAAAACTAAAAATTTCATAAAAATAAGGGAGCAGAAAAAAAATATGGTGATCAAGTTTTTCAACTGAAAAAATTAGTTTGGCAGCTTCAGATATTTTTTAGAAAATTCATTGACTTTTCCCTGAAATTCCCTAACAACGTATTTATGCATTTTAGAGATTAAAAGTAGCTTTTTATTTCCTGTTCTTAAGGAGTAAAGTGGGGTATTTAATCCCCGGGATTAAATTTTTACTGTATTTTCTGAAGATTAAATTTTGACTTTATTTCTCAAGCATTAAATTTTACTACTAGAAATCATTAGATTATTATTATAGATTAAATTTTTACTTTGCTTCTCGGGGATTAAATTTTTGCTTTATTCCCAGGCATTAAATTTTTACTTTATTTCTACGGGATTATATTTTACTACTAGAAATCTTTTTCTAAAGCATAAAATAGTGTGTATCCCAATGAGCATTTTTGTCTATATAGAAGTTACAGCAAATAATATAAAACCTTCATAAAATAGCCAAAAGTTATATTATTTAGTGTTGGTGATAATTTTATAACTCTAATATATCTCTTAAATGAGTAAAAAAGACTTGAAAAACAACTGACCAACACCAGCTTATAAAAATTGATGGTACATAGTAATGGATAGAAAAACAACATATAGATTTTATAAAACTTCCTTATGAACCCTCAAGTCTAGATATTATTATAAAAAGGTTTTACAACTGTTCTAACAATACTACATAACAAATTAAAGGTTTTTATCGATTTAGAAATATAAATTTTCCATCTTTCTTCCCTTTGCTTGTTATGTATTATTCTTTTTCTTTTTAAAATAAAAAAATTATAAAATGGTGTTTACCAATCTTCTAAAATAAATTAAAATGCAAGTTAGATAAGTTGAAGCAGGAATATAAATATTTATATACTATAGGTTAAATAAAAGCTGTTTTCTCAGTCATCTTACTTTGAATACACTCACAAAATTTTCATGGGCTCCAAAAATACTTGAGAAAACGGGGAAAAAATATTAATTTAAATAATACTTTTTTTCACATATGTTTTTTGCTTTCTGGGAGAAATATTGAATTTTGTATTTTGTTCTTAACCCTAAACAAGCAATATTTCGATTAAAGCACATGTTGAAACCCCATAAATAACGTTTTTATTTTGGTCAAAAAACCTATTGTTGGAATCCAAAATGGCGAAAATTTACGACAATTCTATAAAAAAAAAACAATACAATTATACCACTGATTACCTCTTTCAACACTTTTTTATCATCGTTTTAAAACATGATGCTAGTTGGAACAAAAGGCTGCAGATGGAGCAGTGTTGAACACTGAAGGTCCGTTTCTGCGAACTTAACATAGTTACCATTGTTCTCTTTTCCTAAATGTATTCGTCTGAGAGAGGTCCAGCATACTACATATACCAGGAAAAATACCCGCCTGCACACCCTTCAACCCCGCATAACTGTCAGAGGTAACTTTCTCAAGAAGATAGTTAGATTGCGGGGTCGAAGGGTGTACAGACAGGTATTTCCCTGGTATGCTGGATCTCTCTCAGACGAATGCATTTAGAAAAAGAGGATAATAGTGAATATGTCAAACTCGCAGAAACAGCCACAACTGCCGCCGACCAGCCGTGCGAACTGTATGCACCGTGAATCGAAGTTTCACGGTGCAATTTTGCGAACTTAACACGGTAACTATATTGTTCTCTTTTTCTAAAACCCGGTTCCCATCTATGGGTTTCTTATGCGTGGGCTCCCCGAATAAAAACACGAATCACGTAGTCTAAGCGAGATTTGCCTCTACAAGTTGATATCGGTCCACGTGATGAGTTTTTTGAGTCAGGGTGGCCGCGCATGGGAAACGCTGGTTGGAACCGGGTGTAGAATGCATTCGATCCCGATATCTGTCATCGAAAACTATCTCAAGAAGATTTGGATCTCTTATAAGGATTTTCGTTTTACAATTGGTCCTGGTTCTGGTTGAACCAGAACCGCAACCGGTCCTTTCGTTTTAAAACAATGACGTCACAGTTGTAACCCGGTTATGAAATTTTAGAACCAGCCTGGGAGGTTGGTTCGGCCCTTTGGTTGTAAACATAACCCCTAAAATTTTGCAAAATTATAGATAGTCTTTTTTTGAGTAAAATCAAAGGTATCTTAATAATATTTTAAATGACGTCATTATTTTAGAACCAAGACAAAATTTATGTCAAAATAATGTCAACCAGAACCAGGACCAATTCTTAAATCGAAAATCCTTTATGTCTCTCCTCAGATTGATGTAATTAAAACCAGATAATGATGGTATGGTATCTCGCAATAACGCGCCTTTTGATGTCGCAAAAACGCACCTTTTAAAGTCGCAAAAACGAGCCTTTTGATGTCACAAAATTAACCTAGAAAATCTTGTTTGTTTTGTTATAAATTAAAATACAAAGAAATTAATAAAAACATTATAGAAAGAATGGGCAAAAAAGGTTTATGAATAAGTTCATAAGAATATTACAGGCACCAATTTATATAAAAGTGTCTCTTTGTTGTTGGTTAATTAAGTTTTTTATAAGTGAGTTGATAGCAACATTTTAAAAACCAATCTATATATCTTTAATTGATAGTTATTTACGGTTTTATAGATGGGTTAACAGAAAGATTTCAAAAACCAATTTATATAACTTTTGTCACTGATGACTTATATTTTTATAAATATGTTGGTGGAAACATTGTTAACACCAATTTATATAACATTTGTTACCGATGACTTTAATTTTTATAAAGATGTCCGTGGAAATATTGTTAACGCCAGTTTTATGTTACCTTAGGGTACCATCAATTTAGAACCTTTAATAAAACAAATATACAAACTCAATTCCTGTAGGAAACCTCTAAATACCCTAGGGCATTAATGGAACCCTCTTTATAATAATTATATAAATTTTTGTCACCAGAGGTTTCTGAAAATGCTCATTGGGATGTACACCTCAGGACTCAGGAAGTGGTTATTAATCCCTCGACAAATTAAATTACACATTGTTTAATTGGGGCACAGTTTTGCTTGGATAAAAACTAAAATTTGATACTACACCGTAATCTGAAATAACATATGCCTACTATTTTTCCTCCTTATAATTGCCTTTAAATATAGTAGGTAATTGTTGTCGAAGTAGTCCAGTTTAGTAGTTTTCCTAAAAATGTATAAAAAAAACTTAAATATTGTTCTTCATTCTGGGGGGGTCGCAGATTTTTTTTACAGACGGGGAGGGAGGGGGCCATTTAGTAGGTTTCTTAATCTTAATTCTAAATTTTTTGCCAAAATATGCATCAGATCTTCTTCCAGTTTTTTAAAAATATTTTAAGAAAAGTGGGTCAGGTTAGCTGGAAAAGTTTTATTTTTTTAAAGTAATGGTCAACCCATGATGGTAAATTAAGGCTTAAAATATTTTAGCATAATTTAACGGGTATTGTTTTTGATTAAGCAATTTTTACTATGTTTTTCACATTTTTATGCCATGATATTGCTCACATTTTAAAGCTTTCTTTCCAAACTTTCGATTTCTAGAATAAAACACTCAAATTTTGGTTTTAGACTGTTTTTCAGGCGTTCAAAAAAACTACTACTGAGAGAGAGGGCAGAATTTTAGGTAGATAGATGGAGAGATAATTTAATGACGTGCTAAAAAATTTAAGGTTGTTGAAGAGAGCTATAAAAAATTATTTTAGAGAAAGATGGACATAATTTAAAGCAATTGTTTACTAAAAATTTCTATTATGTCATCTGTCTGTCATCTTCAGTGGTGTCGTGCATATGATTTTTATTTATAAAATTGTAATTCAAAGCGTAAAGCGTGTAAAACATAAGGGTCATCATGACTTTACCATAAAGCCATGATGATCCTTAAAATAATTTTCTTAAATACCTGTTAAATTATTTTTAGATGTGCTGAAATACACTTTAGTAGGACACGTTTTTTGGTAAATTTAAAGACTGTAAAGAACTTTTGATTGAAATAAATTAATACCACCTTGTGTTTTACAACGCTTTACGCTTAAAAAATTACAATTTTTGCTGTTTTTTGGATAAAAATGACAAAATAAAAATCATATGCACGACACCACTCAAGATGACAGACAGATGACATAACATATATTTTTAGTAAACAATTGCCTTAAATTATGTCCATCTTTCTCTAAAATAGTTTTTTATGGCCTGCTGTCTCTCTTTAACAACCTTAAATATTTTTGCACGTCACTAAAATATCTCCATCTACCTCTAAAATTCTGCCCTCTCTCTCTAAATATTTTTCATTTTAACAGAGAAAAAATGTTTTTTGCAGTACTTTTTTTGAACGCTTAAGAAACGCTGAAAATTTGAAAAATGTGAGTGTTTTATTCTAGAAATCGAAAGTTTGGAAAGAAAGTTTTAAAATGTAAGCAAAATCATGGCATAAAAATGTTAAAAACATAGTAAAAATTGCTTAGTCAAAAACGCTAAAATATTTTAACCCTTAAATTTTACCATCATGACTTGACCAATACTATAAGAAAATTATGGCTTTACCATAAAAAAACTATGACTGTCATCAGCTAAATAAAATCTTTGCTTCTGCTGAGAGAACTATAAAAAAATCAAAAAAATAAACGTGCTTTAATTTTTAAAATTGGGTAATAAAAACAGGTCATTTGACTTAATAAATAGATACAAAACCCAGGACGCCCTGTTTTTATTTTTACTCATGCAAAAATTATGTACATACCTAGGTTCCTCGAAAATTTTAATAAAAATGCACAAAGTAAAATAAATGGCTTAAGGGCGGTTTACCCAACTTTTCATATTGATAATTGATAACCTAAGCACAATTTTATTCATAGTCATAATGCTAAATACATTATTCTTAATAGAAGTGTTTATCCAAGTTTTCATAGTTATAATTCACAATTTATAAGCAAATTGCATAATTTAAAAGTTGGTTAATTTTAACTTTATGCACTATCAATATGAAAAAAGCAAAGAAAACATTTTAAGTTGTTTTAAAAATGCGAGTGATTGATTTTAGATGATATTAGAAAACAGAAATTTAGCAAGAAGGAAGAATACCTCACCTGTTGAGGTTAGATAAAGAAAAAAAATTTTTTTGGTCTTCTTTTTTATCAATTTGGTATGTGAATTTTTAAAATTTTTCCCAATGGTCTATGCTTATAAACTCTTGGATAAACAGGTCCTGTTAAATTATGTATTAACACTAAAATTGTGCTTATACACTTTGAATTGTCAGTATGAAAAGTTGGATAAACCCGCCTTTACTTTCGTAATGAAAAACGCTGTCCAAAAGAAATCGCAGAACACTCTGCAATAGCTTGCGGTTCTCCATTCGCTTTGAGAAGTGTTTACCTTTTTCACAAGACCTGCTGCTGTTGCCTATAGTTCTTGAAAATGCTTAGCGTTTTTATAACTACGAGAATACAGGCTCAGAAGGTACAACTATAAAACGCTTTTATTTAAGACTAATTTAACCTGCGACTTACTGTAAATATGGCTGGCATTCCCAAAATATTTCTTTGTGGTTTTTGTTGGTCTATCTGTGTCTTCTTCAAATCTACACCTACTCTAGTCTTTCTTAACGGCTCAGTTAATTTCCCCCCCCCCAGATCGATTTTCTCAAAAAATTTTATGCCAAAATTTTGCACACATTTTGCACACCACAAATCAAATTTTGCACACCTTCCTACGAGAAACTACAGCCCATTTTCTGTGGGGGGGGGAAACTTGACGTTGCCCCCCCCCCCAGTCAATATTTTTCAAAAATTATGATGTCAGTTGAAAGGTCTTATTTTGCACACCCATTTTAAAATTTTGCACACCTCCCTGTAACCCACACGAAGGTTCTGAAAATATCAAGTTTGCCCCCCCCCAGTCAATATTTTTCAAAAAATTTGGTGTCGTTAGAGAGGTCTTATTTTGCACAATTTTGCACACCCATTGTAAAATTTTGCACACCTCCCTGTAACACACACGAGGGTTCTGAAAATATCAAGTTTGCCCCCCCCCCAGTCATTATTTTTCAAAAAGTTTAGTGTCGTTAGAAACGTCTTATTTTGCACAATTTTGCACACCCATTTTAAAATTTTGCACACCTCCCTGTAACCCACACGAGGGTTCTGAAAATATCAAGTTTTCCCCCCCCCAGTCAATATTTTTCAAAAAATTTGGTGTCGCTAGAAAGGTCTTATTTTGCACAATTTTGCACACCCATTTTAAAATTTTGCACACCTCCCTGTAACCCACACGAGGGTTTTTAAAATATCAAGTTTGCTCCCCCCAGTCAATATTTTTCAAAAAGTTTGGTGTCGTTAGAAAGGTCTTATTTTGCAAATCCATTTAAAAATTTTGCACACCTCCCTGTAACCTACACGAGAGTTCATTATAAAGGTCTAATTTTGCATCATTTTGCACACCCATTTTAAAATTTTGCATACCTCCTTGTAACCCACACGAAGATATTTTTCAAAAAATTTTGTGTCATTCGAAAAGTCTATTTTGCGCAATTTTGCACACCCTTCAGTACCCCACAAGAGCGTTCTCAAAAAAGTTTGCCCCCCCCCCCAGTTAATATTTTTCAAAAATTTATGTCATTCGAGAAGCCTAATTTTGCACAACTATTTTTAAATTTTGCACACTTCCCATGCCGTTTTCTTTTTGTGCCGTTTACGGTTAAACTTGGTCCTAAAATTTCCCAGAAGTATAAGCAAACGAAGGAGACCTCGATTGTGTAATATCTTTGAATATTGTTTAAATTTACAGATAATTGTTTATGTTTACATTTGTATATAATCAAAAGTTTTTAATTTTTATGAATTTCCGGATTATACTTTAATTTTCATATAAAAAATGAACAGAAAAAATCGATGTAGACAGCGCATCCTGTCATATTCGATGCCTTGAGAATCGAAACCAGCCTATTTTGCCGGTTCAGAATGATTGCGGTTCTCAAGGTATGGATCTTCACAGGATCTGCTATCTACATCCATTTGTTAGATGATGCTATAGCAAGTGAAAAATTAAGTATAATCCGGAAATTCATAAAAATTAAAAACTTGATTATAGACACATAAATGTAGCATAAGCAATTATATGTAAATTTAAACAATATTCGAAGATATTACACAATCGAGGTCTCCTTATTTTGCTTATACTTCTGTGAAATTTTAGGACCAAGGTTAACCGTAACCGCTACAAAAAGAAAACAGCTCCAGAAACTAGTAGGTAGGTATATAGGGCTTATGTAGGGCTTATGTAGGGGTGAGCGGGGTTTCGCGGTTCCGTTACGTAACGCAATTTTTAAATTATTATTGTGAAATAAACTTTTTGGATTTTTCGAGTGAAAAAGAAAAAAAAGGCAGCAAAACGTTACGTTATTTTAGACTGGAGTAGTCCCAAACGTTACAAAGCGTTATATAGAGGGTCGCGGGTTGCGGTCAAAATTGGGCAAAATAAGGGTTACGTAATAAGTGCACTACCTCTCAGTTTACGCAGTTACTTTGTGGTTGGCAGTAAATATAACCTAACTTTTTTGTTACTTTTTATTTTTTTTAGTCGATGATACGTACCTAATCAATCAATTTTCCAAAAATATTACGAAAAAAATAAAATAACGATAACCATAAAGTAATTCCTCCGGAAATTCCGAACTCTGTTATGGAACTGCGCAGTCGCAGAAGTAACAATAATAATAAGGAAAGAGACAAAAACACTGACCAAAAAGACCTTAAGTGTGAATGGAACTTTAAATGTCTACCTATTGGTGTCATCCTATTTGCAGCAGGCGTTGTTTCCGTCTTTGGGTTGAGAATTGAGTCAAATTTACATGACATATTTTTTGAATTCGATTTGATTTTTTTTTCGATCTATAAAAGGAATAATAATTTTTTTTTATTTGCCATTTTAAGTGCATCAAATATAAAAACAAAATGTCTAAAATGTTCATGTGTAATAAACGACTTCTTCTAATTATAATTATTGACGGACGGAATTTTTTGATGTAAACCTAGTTAATGACACACCAATACGCCAAACGCGTGGTGTGAACTGCAAAATCAAGGCGGGCGTCATCACCGTAGCCGCTGTCCGCAAATAGCAAGGTGTGATCCCACCATTATCCAGATGAAAATTTTCGGACGCACCCATGAAATCGGAGGCGCGTTCGACCTCGGGTGTAACTTGCCCCAAAATGGGTAAGTGCAGCCCTCTAGAAATTTGATAAGCCTTTGGTATTCTTGACATGTAGAAGAGAAAGATACAAATGCGGCGTTATAGGCGTTCTTAGTCATTTTCGGTAAGATGTGTCTAAGCTTCATAGAAAGTGACAGTTTCCTCGTCCTTCACTCCCCAAATGGACCTACCTAAATTTTTGGGTGTTCTGCACCAAATTTTGACGTTTCTTCGAGCTTGGGCATCTTGTCTTTACACTTTGCAGTGTGTATTTGTGGAAGAAATGAATTTAATGGACGAGGCCTGGAAATTTTTTTTATTATTTCGCCAAAAGCACGAAACTGTCTGGGCGTGAAAAAAATTCTGTTTTTTTTTTATAAGTTAACTATACAGGTTAAAAAAGTGTAGGTTGTATAAAAACAAGCATACGGAACCGTGGAGTGAATTAGAGCGTACTCCTATTCACTCCACGGTCCCGTAAGTATAATATATATATATATATATATATTTATATATATATAATATATAACTTTTATTTTGGTTTATTATTGAAGTAAAATATGCGTGCGGGAAAGTAGAAAGATCTGAAAGAAAACAAAGCGTCGTTTTTTTTAAAGAAAGTGTTTATTTTATCTATCAACCAAGGTTATTATTAGAAGTGCAACAACACGCAATTACGATTTACTTACTTTCTACTAACTTGCGTGACAAAGACTTTTATGGAACTTAAAATTAACGTTTTTATTTTATTAGACACTTAAAGCCAATTATCAAAGTTAACACTATCCTAAGACGTATCGCTATCGAGTGGACCAATCAACCATGTGCAGTTTTAAATATATGGGGAATGCGAGACAGCTCCAGCTGATCAAAGTATGCCTGGATACCCATTCTTCAGTTTCGAGAGAAACTTTCGTGTAGGAACGATCACATCCTTTATTTCAACCCAATGCGGTTACGAAACGTTCGATAAGCTAAAAAGCTCCACGGCGCCCGCGCAGGAGAACCCGCTCTCTTCCCCATAACCAGCAGATGTAAGTTGTAGGAGAGTTCTCTTGATATGCGGTAGCCCGGTAATGTCCGGCGGTGCTCGACTGATATCGGATGGCTAGTGCAAGCAGTCAAACTATCCTATGGGTCCAAATCACTGATGTGAGCGTTCCTATAGGAGTGTTCTCTCGAAACTGAAGAATAGGTACCCTGTCCTGCAATACGTGTCAGGATAACACGAAAGAAGGCGTGACGTTACGTAGTTTTCACCCAAGACGTTGCTCTATCAACAAAAACGTGTCATTTCGATCAGCTGGAGATGTCATGCATTCGCCATAAATTTCAAAGTGTACTTGGTTAATTGGCCGACAAGACAGAGATACGTCTTAGGATACGTCTTAAGATTTTTTTAGGGATGAGGTATTTTGGGGGTAGTTCCGTACATACCGTATACACGTAATCGTTGTGTAAAGTTTCGTTATGATCGGTGCAGGAGTTTTTGAGTTACAGTGGCACATATCGAGGCGACGGACAGACAGACCGACCGACAGATAGACAGAGCGACGACGTCTGGATTCGTGCTCATCTGAAGTCAGATCCACCAAATTCCTTCATCTTGCTCAAAATCTCGAAATGCGATTTTTTGACATTTACATTACTTCCTTCTCTTCGAGCAAGGGAAGTAAAAAGTCAACGAAATTCTTTTTGTTTTCTTTAAAATTACGTAAAGTAAAATTTATATTAGAAATCACGTAAGAAAAACTATTCTCCTCTTTGTTGCACCTTTAGAATATGTATTGCGCATAGTATTTTTATTGGCTCAAAAATGGTACGTCTTCTAACGCAAACTTATAAAAGGCTATTTTCATTTAAGAAGGTAGTGCTTGCCCAAAAAAGTGTAGAGCAGCTTTAGCTCGAAAGCGCCTCAGACCACATTGCACAAAGCTCAAAAGCACGTCCGTCATCGTGCCATAGTTTACGTTTTGTTTAATAAAATCAACGAGAAGTACGTGGTGTCGTGTGCCGTTCAATCAGCATCAACATCATCAGCTTACCAGTTGCCAAACAAAATAAGGTAGGTTTATAGTTTACGTATATATGCTCTATAATTCAGTGATATAGGCAAACAAATCAGTAAAGAATTAGGTTCCATAATTATGGTGTAGGTAGGGCAATATGCTCTATTCAGAAGCTTTTGTCCGTTAAACATATTTGCAATTTTTACATTTTCGAAGAATTCTGAGGTAAAGTCGCCTCATCAAATAATGTCCCTTCAATTCTTTTGGGGAATATATCTTAGCACGAACTGACAACGTTGCAAGCCGCATATACCTACCTGTATCATGTACAGCCATTTGCACCAACATATTTACTTATTTAGGGGTCACTTAGAATAAGGTGCCTAGATTAGAGAAGAGTCGTTTGTATTTAGAACTCCACTAAACTACCTTAGGTGATCCCTAAACCTAGGGGCCCCTATCCGTCCCCTAACTAAAACTAAACTAGATTCAGGTGCCAACTAATGCTAGGTGACCCCTAAAATGTTGGTGCAAATGGCTAGTAGCCATATACTAAGTCCACAGGATACAGATATATGTGGCTTGCAATGTTGTCAGTTTGTACTAAAATATAATCCTCAAAAAAATTAAACATATTTGAAGAGGCTTACGGTTTTCTGCCGATTTTGCGATGGGTTAGTTTTGTAAAAGAAGTGTTGGGTTGGTTTTACAACCCAATCCAAACTTAACCCTTCTTTTCCAGACCCAAACCCAACATGACTGAAGTGAACAAAATTTTATAAAATAAAACAAACATTTTCAAATTTAAATTACGCGCCAAAATCGGCAAGTTGAAGAACGCACCCCTGTGCGAATTACCTACAAAAAATGACAGAAAATGCCAGTTCTGCTTAAAAATCGCAAATGGTGTGTTATTTTTTTCGGCGTTTTTTAGAAATTCGAATTTTTGGTAAAATAAAAAAATGGTTGGTAAAGTTCAACCCTTGGACCATATTTGGACGTAATTTAAAGTTAGACACTACCCCGCCCCCGCCCAGCACCCCTATTCACTTCACTGTACCGTAAGTATATCCTGCTAAACAAAAATTAAAAAAAAATAAAAAAACGTTATTTTCCTAGTGAAAAATTCGCTTAATAACCCGTTTCATAACTTTAGTTTTTCCATGAACAATTTTTTCATTATGAAAATTAAGTTTTTTTATGGGAACGTTATTTTCATAGTAAAAAAAAACATTAATGGAAAAAGTAACGTCATAAAACGGGTTATTAAGCGAATTTTTTACTATGAAAATAACGTTTTTTTAATTTTTTTTTCATTTTTGTTTAGCGGGATGTCTCTATCCAATTTTTTTTGAGCTGTAACCTTGGAAAAAAACAAATTTTTTTTTACGCACAGACGGTTTTGTGCTCCCGACGAAGCATATCGGCCTGTACGTTTTTTTCAAAATCTTAAAAAATGGCAGAAAACCGTAAGCCTACCTACTGCATCTATTACAGTCGCCTCTTCAAATATGTCCCTTTAATTTCTTTGAGGAATTGCAAGGAAACATTGCAAGCCACATATATCTGTATCCTGTGGACTTAGTATAAGGCTACCAGCCATTTGCACCAACATATTTAGGGGTCACCTAGCATTAGTTGGCACCTGAATCTAGTTTAGTTTTAGGTTAGGGGAGGGCTAGGGGACCAAAAACGGGCCCCTAGGTTTAGGGATCACCTAAGGTAGTTTAGGGGAGTTCTAAATACAAACGAAACTCTTCTCTAATCTAGGCCACCTTATTCTACGTGACCCCTAAATAAGTAAATATGTTGGTGCAAATGGCTGTGCAGGATACAGGTAGGTATATGCGGCTTGAAACGTTGTCAGTTCGTGCTAAGATATATTCCCTAAAAGAATTGAAGAGACATTATTTGATAAGGCGACTTTACCTGAGAATTCTTCTAAAATGTAAAAATTGCAAATATGTTTAACGGACAAAAGCTTCGGAATAGAGCATATTGCCCTACCTATACCATACTAATGGAACCCAATTCTTTACTGATCTCTTTGCCTATATCACTGAATTATAGAGCCTATATACGTAAACTATAAACCTACCTTATTTTGTTTGGCAAATGGTAAGCTGACGATGTTGATGCTGATTGAACGGCACACGACACCACGTACTTCTCGTTGATTTTATTAAACAAAACGTAAAATATGGCACGACGACGGACGTGCTTTTGAGCTTTGTGCAATGTGGTCTGAGGCGCTTTTGAGCTAAAGCTGCTCTACACTTTTTTGGGCAAGTGCACTACCTTCTTAAATGAAAATAGCCTTTTATAAGTTTGCGTTAGAAGAAGTACTGTTTTTGAGCCAATAAAAAGACTATGCGCAATCCATATTCTAAAGGTGCAACAAAGAGGAGAATAGTTTTTCTTACGTGATTTCTTACATAAATTTTACTTTACGTAATTCTAAAGAAAACAAAAAGAATTTCGTTGACTTTTTACTTCCCTGGCTCTAAGAGAAGGAAGTAATGTAAATGTCAAAAAATCGCATTTCGAGATTTTGAGGAAGATGAAGGAATTTGGTGGATCTGACTTCAGATGAGCACGAATCCAGACGTCGTCGCTCTGTCTGTCCGTCGCCTCGATATGCGCCACTGTAACTCAAAAACTCTTGCACCGATCATAACGAAATTTTACACAACGATTACGTGTATTGACGCGCGGAGCCCTATTGTTTTTGAATTTACTACCCCCAAAATACCTCATCCCTAAAAAAGTCTTAAGACGTATCTCTATCTTGTCGGCCAATTAACAAAGTACACTTTGAAATTTATGGCGAATGCATGACATCTCCAGCTGATCGAAATGACACGTTTTTGTTGATAGAGCAACGTCTAGGGTGAAAACTACGTAACGTCACGTCTTCTTTCGTGTTATCCTGACACGTATTGCAGGACAGGGTACCTATTCTTCAGTTTCGAGAGAACACTCCTATAGGAACGCTCACATGAGTAATTTGGACCAATAGGATAGTTTGACTGCTTGCACTAGCCATCCGATATCAGTCGAGCACCGCCGGACATTACCGGGCTACCGCATATCAAGAGAACTCTCCTACAACTTACATCTGCTGGTTATGAGAGCGGGTTCTCCTGCGCGGGCGCCGTGGAGCTTTTCAGCTTATCGAACATTTCGTAACCGCATTGGGGCTTGCCTATTGGTTGAAATAAAGGATGTGATCGTTCCTACACGAAAGTTTTTCTCGAAACTGAAGAATGGGTATCCAGGCGTACTTTGATCAGTTGGAGCTGTCTCGCATTCCCCATATATGTAAAACTGCACATGGTTGATTGGTCCACTCGATAGAGATACGTCTTAGGATAGTGTTAACGTTGATAATTGGCTTTAAGTGTCTAATAAAATAAAAACGTTAATTTTAAGTTCCATAAAAGTCTTTGTCACGCAAGTTAGTCGAAAGTAAGTAAATCGTAATTGCGTGTTGTTGCACTTCTAATAATAACCTTGGTTGATTGATAAAATAAACACTTTCTTTAAAAAAAACGACGCTTTGTTTTCTTTCAGATCTTTCTACTTTCCCGCACGCATATTTTACTTCAATAATAAACCAAAATAAAAGTTATATATTATATATATTATATTATATATATTATATTATATATATTATATTATATATATATATATATATATATATATATATATATATATATATATATATTTTTTATACTTACGGGACCGTGGAGTGAATAGGAGTACGCTCTAATTCACTCCACGGTTTCGTAAGCTTGTTTTTATACAACCTACACTTTTTTAACCTTTATAGTTAACTTATAAAAAAAAAACAGAATTTTTTTCACGCCCAGACGGTTTCGTGCTTCTCGTCCATTAAATTTATTTCTTCCATAAATACACACTGCAAAGTGTAAAGACAAGATGCCCAAGGTCGAAGGCTACGGTGATGACGTCTGCCTTGATTTTGCAGTTCACACCACGCGTTTGGCGTCTTGGTGTGTCATTAACTAGGTTTACATCAAAAAATTCCGTCCGTCAATAATTATAATTAGAAGAAGTCGTTTATTACACATGAACATTTTAGACATTTTGTTTTTATATTTCATGCACTTAAAATGTCAAATAAGAAAAAAATTATTATTCCTTTTATGGATCGAAAAAAAAATCAAATCGAATTCAAAAAATATGTCATGTAAATTTGACTGAATTCTCAACCCAAAGACGGAAACAACGCCTGCTGCAAATAGGATGACACCAATAGGTAGAAAGTTAAAATTCCATTCACACTTAAGGTCTTTTTGGTCAGTGTTTTTGTCTCTTTCCTTATTATTATTGTTACTTCTGCAACTGCGCAGTTCCATAACAGAGTTCGGAATTTCCGAAGGAATTACTTTATGGTTATCGTTATTTTATTTTTTTCGTAATATTTTTAGAAAATTGATTGATGAGGTACGTATCATCGACTAAAAAAAATAAAAAGTAACAAAAAAGTTAGGTTATATTTACCGCCAACCACAAAGTAATTGCGTAAACTTATTACGTAACCCTGATTTTGCCCAATTTTGACCCCAATCCGCGACCCCCTATATAACGCTTTGTAACGTTTGGGACTACTCCAGTCTAAAATAACGTAACGTTTTGCTGCCAGAGACCCCCTCTTTTTTTTCTTTTTCACTCGAAAAATCCAAAAAGTTGTTTTATTTCACAATAATAATTTAAAAATTGCGTTACGTAACGGAACCGCGAAACCGCGCTCACCCCTACATAACCCCTATAAGCGTTACGCCTAGTTGCCACCTATGCGTGCTCACCCTGACACTAAAAACGCATCACGTGACACTTTTAAAAAATCGGCAAATGCATGGCTGATCACGTGATGCATTTTTAGAGTCAGGGTGGGCACGCATAAGTGAGAACCAGGCGTTACGTAATGGTATGTATTTTAAATAGAGGCGTTCACATTGACTTTCCTGCCGAAATGGAACGCCACCATTTAAAATACACGTTGCAAACTTCGGAAACTTCACCCGAAGTCATTCTGAATCATGAACATAAATAAAACTAGGCATTGCTAAGCGACATTTCAATATATTACATAAAAGGCCTTCGCGTGTGGTAGGTGTAGGTACGCACGCATTCCTCTTTACGGCACGTACAACCTCCCGCCTCCCGCGGATACCTGTCCCGAATTCAGATATAAGTGCATATACCTACTTACTAGTTTCTGGAGCTGTTTTCTTTTTGTAGCGGTTACGGTTAACCTTGGTCCTAAAATTTCCCAGAAGTATAAGCAAAATAAGTAGACCTCGATTGTGTAATATCTTCGAATATTGTTTAAATTTACATATAATTGCTTATGCTTATATATATATATATGTCTTTAATCCAAAGTTTTTAATTTTTATGAATTTCCGGATTATACTTAATTTTTCACTTGCTATGACATCATCTAACAAATGGATGTACATAGCACATCCTGTGAGAACCGCAACCATTCTGAACTGGCAAAATAGGCTGGTACCGATTCTTAAGGCATCGAACATGACATGATGCGCTGTCTACATCGATTTTTTCTGTTCATTTTTGATATGAAAATTTAAGTATAATCCGGAAATTCATAAAAATTAAAAACTTTTCATTATATACAAATGTAATCATAAACAATTATCTGTAAATTTAAACAATATTCAAAGATATTACACAATCGAGGTCTTCTTCGTTTGCTTATACTTCTGGGAAATTTTAGGACCAAGTTTAACCGTAAATGCCACAAAAAGAAAACGGCATGGGAAGTGTGCAAAATTTAAAAATAGTTGTGCAAAATTAGGCTTCTCGAATAACATAAATTTTTTGAAAAATATTAACTGGGGGGGGGGCAAACTTTTTTGAGAACGCTCTTGTGGGGTACTGAAGGGTGTGCAAAATTGCGCAAAATAGACTTTTCGAATGACACAAAATTTTTTGAAAAATATCGACGGTGGGGGGGCAAACTTGATATTTTCAGAATCTTCGTGTGGGTTAGAGGGAGGTGTGCAAAATTTTAAAATGGGTGTGCAAAATGATGCAAAATTAGACCTTTATAATGACTCCAAAATTTTTTAAAAATATTGACTGGGGGGCAAACTTGATATTTTCAGAACCCTCGTGTAGGTTACAGGGAGGTGTGCAAAATTTTAAAATGGGTGTGCAAAATAAGACCTTTCTAACAACACCAAACTTTTTGAAAAATATTGACTGGGGGGAGCAAACTTGATATTTTAAAAACCCTCGTGTGGGTTACAGGGAGGTGTGCAAAATTTTAAAATGGGTGTGCAAAAATATTGACTGGGGGGGCAAACTTGATATTTTCAAAACCCTCGTGTGGGTTACAGGGAGGTGTGCAAAATTTTAAAATGGGTGTGCAAAATTGTGCAAAATAAGACCTTTCTAACGACACCAAACTTTTTGAAAAATATTGACTGAGGGGGGGGGCAAACTTGATATTTTCAGAACCCTCGTGTGGGTTACAGGGAGGTGTGCAAAATTTTAAAATGGGTGTTCAAAATTGTGCAAAATAAGACCTTTCAAATGACATCATAATATTTGAAAAATATTGACTGGGGGGGGGGCAACGTCAAGTTTGCCCCCCCCCACAGAAAATGGGCTGTAGTTTCTCGTAGGAAGCTGTGCAAAATTTGATTTGTGGTGTGCAAAATTGTGCAAAATTTTGGCATAAAAATTTTTGAGAAAATCGATCTGGGGGGGCAAACTTAACTGAGCCTTTCTCAACACATTTTTTTTTAAATGGACAAAAAATATTCCGATGATATCAAAACAAAATTTTTCATAAAAATATAACCTAAAAGTGACTTTGACGTTTAGGAGTAGAGGTTTAGGTCATGGCCAACTTGATGGTTTCACCTTCGGTATGATACAGGCGCATTTGGCAGAGCCGGCGTTGCCACATAATTGACGCAACGAAATTTCGTCGTTTTGCCTAAGAATCGGCCCCACTGTATGGACTTAGAACCACTGACATTTATTTTTTCAAAAGACGTGTTTTAAAATTAAACTGACTAAGTACGTATAGTGGCAAAGTAAATTCTCTTGTGCTATGAGTAACCGTTTTAAAAATTGCAAGTGATCATACATTCTCGAACGTATTGATCACATCTTTTTTTAATTTGGTGCCGGCTATATTTTACACCTAATATTTAGTAAATCCCCAAAAATAAAAATATTAAATTTTAACCATTTGATTAGGTACCTATTAGACATAAATCAGTAAAATCACTTATCCGGATTGAAATTCGCATGTACAAAAACAATACGTCTGCTTCGATACGTTACGTGAAACTTATCGATCCGGTACACGTATCGTATCGCGATCCGTGACGAATCCAAAGCAATTTAACTATTCTTTGGTCCCAATTTGTGATCTATGGTCTCACTCAAAATGATTTGAATAAACTTTATGTAGAAATGTGTTCTTTGTACCTTTTTGATAAAGTGCATTCGTTGTAAGAAGTCCGCTAAGCAATAAAACCTCTTGAGCAGGTAAGTCGGTGGTTCTCAAACAATAAATTATATTTTTGGAAAATGACGAATTACATTTTCTAAATAATAGTAGTTTTTACATTTAGTGGCTAAAATAGTGCTTTTTTACAAGCGTTGGTTTAAATAACAAGCGGAGACAAATTTTTTTTTATACCTTCACCAAAAACATGATTTAAGTAACTGTCTGCAGATAACTAAAGAATGGCTTTTTTGGTTACCGAAGCAAAAATTTTTTTTTGATCACGGGTGCAAAAAAAGATTTCTGTCCGTTTTTTACCCAAAATTAAAGAGAAATAGCGGAAAGTAGTAATATTAAAAAAATCTAATTATTCTTGCCTAAAAATAAAGTCATTTCCGCCAGTTTTCACCAAGTATTTACGAAAAAATAATTTAAGAACATCGTAAAAATATTAAACTGTCAAATATTAAATTGTCGCAGCAACGAACGTCACCGATAAAAAGACACATCGCTATGGCAACCATTGTTATTTCATTTACTAGCCACCTTGATTTATAGTGTAAAGATGGTCTGTTTTGCGAAAAGTGCTCTTCGCTCGAGATTTTTAAAAGTATTTTCCTGTTTTTCTTGGGTTTTTTGATAAAGGTATTAAAAAAATTAGTGTTCACAACTCGTGGATAAACTGTGCTTTTTTACTCGCGTTTTTAAATACCTCGCTGCGCTCGTTATCTAAACCAACGCTTGTAAAAAAGCACTATTTTAGCTACTAGTTGTGAAAACTACTATTTTTGCATCGGTAATTAGGAAAGTCATGGTTTGAACATTTGTACACAGTACTTAAAAAATCATTTAAAGTTAATAAAAAATAATTAGGTAAAAAAAGATTATTTCTTAGCTTTTATAGTATTTAGGCAAATTAGTTTTACGACTTCTTTTTTATAAAATTTTGGTTTTAAAAAGAACCGATATTGCAGTCTTGCGATAGAACGCACCTACTTAGAAATGCATACTAAAAATAGTCTTCGTTTGCATCTGAAATATCATCCATGCTTTCCGAATCATTATCATCATCCGTAATAATTAACGGTCTTACTTCGTCTATAACCTGTTCTGTCTCATAAGATTTTTTCCGTGTGTTCAATGCATCTCCGCCATTCTTCTTTGCCCATTTTGCTAAGTGCCTCCTCCCACAACTTTATAACGCTAGGCTCACCGATATTTTTACGGCCATGTTTGTCATAATAATTTTGGCTAATACCCCATACCAATTCAATTGCGCTGTAATGGCAATGGTAGTAGGGTGGTAATCTCAAAACTTGATGTCCATATTTACATTTGCTTAAAAGATCACTTTTTAAAAATAAATTTTCATTGTTTATGTTTTTATTTGACAACCACTCTCTTATTTCCTCTTTTTTCCAGCTGCTTGTAAGAAATTTCTATTCGAGTCTCGTATGATAAGACGCATTGTCCAAAACAATTAAGAAACGGTTTTCTAAACTTTTTAAAAATTTTTCCTCAAACCAATGCTCAAAAATGTTAGCATCCATATTGCCGTGATAATCGTCAGTTTTTTTTGTTGATGAAAATATTAAACTGGCATTTGAAATAAGCCCTTCGTCATTGCCTGCATGTATTTGTATATATCTTTTTCCATTACTTGCACGGGTACAAATACCCATGTTTCGTCAAGAAAAACCACTTGCCTTGGCAATTCCGATTTTTTGTTTTTTATGTAATCTCTCAAAAATTGCCATCTTCTTGACACAATATTGGATTGCTCGCAAAGCACTTTTCTGTTGTTCGTTTTTTTTTTTATATTTAAAGCCCATCTCTTTTAAAATTTTGGACAAACTGGTAATTCCAATATCGCAAAGTTGTTTTTCCTTTATCTTTTCTAAAATAGCTTTGAGGGTAACATATTCCTTTGACTTATACATATCATAAAAATCAAAAGTTTTTGAAGGCTGTCGAACCCTTTTATATGGTCTGTCCAATTCCTCTTCACTCTGTTTTCGAAGTCTTCTTAAGGTCTTATCTGAAATGCCGCAAGCATCAGACGTTCGTTTTTGCACTGCCAAAACAGACACTAACGGGCCCGAGTTATTTTTTTCTAACGTAAAATAACGTTCTACTTGTAATACCAAACGGCGTTCACCTGGAGATAAACACTTTCTAGGCGTTGTGTCACCTTGCTGAACATTTTCCATAACTTTGCTTTATAACTGCTTTAAGTAATTCCTGGGTTTGGGGGGATGGGGATGGAAAAGCTACAATTTTAAACACGCAAAGTTATGGGTAATAGTTAGTTAATTATAGGGGGGCCACCGTAGACCAGTGAACAGCGTCTTAGCCTGCAGAACAGAGATCGCAGGATCGGATCTCGGCAAGTACACGTTGCTCCACACAACACCAAATGCGACAACAAACGAGGTAGAAGTAGGCGGCACGGTTGACACTGCACTAAAAAACTTTGCGGGACTCAAAGGTGGACGGCCGAGGACCCCACCAAACTGCGTAGAGGAGACTAGCCGGTGACCCAAAAAGGACGACCTGCACTTCTCCGAGATCGGGACTCCATGGGACGCGGCTGGACTCCGACAGATTTGGTAGCGGGAGTGGACAGAGAGTGACTTGGAAAAGGCGGTACCACCTTCGGATAGCAGGACCACTCCAAAGAGATGCATCTGAAGACTCCGACGGCAACCTCGACCAGCGAAACCGGGACCTCGATTTTCGAGTCAACCTATATGATATGGGAAGAAAAATCTACCGTAAACCAAGTTCTGCTGGGACGGTAGCGATGTTAGATAGATGCAAGTCTAACATTTAGCAGGACCAACCTTCGGAGGGGGTGTAAAGCTGGCGGTTCACTGTGTATACTTGCTACGCATTCTAAAGATCCCTGCCCTCGACAAAGAGGTGTCAGGCAAAATTAAGCCCTCTTAGAGAAAGGAAACTTGCATCCTAAGGGGCACGTGCATCAGTCGGGGTCACGGGGGGGGGGGGGTATGGCAAAAAGGATCCATTATGCGGCCTTATTGCCGGGCCTACGGCCGCCCATCTACTACTACTACTAGTTAATTATAAAAATGGAAGAAATTAAATTAATTTTCAATTTTTACATTTTCCGACCTTTCCGAATTTTTCTAACTGCTGACATGTTCTTTTTTAAAAAATTCAAGACGCAAACATGTAATCTTAAAAATTTTACTATTTTTAAAGACGTTCTTTAGTTTTGGGAACAGAGTGTTGTAAAATTGTATTGCCATATAGTAATATACCTACGAAACAAGGGCGCAAAGCGGACCCAAGCTAAAAGCATTTCTGCGCACAAGTCTGCAATCCATTTCGGCCGGCTTTGCGCCTCTGTTCCGTTACTTTATGGTATTGCTTCACTAGGTAAAAGGATCTTCTATTTTTGCTGATTCATCAATGACAAATATTTCGGGTGTAAGTATTTCTGTAGAAATATTGGGCTCAAATTACTGCTGCAGCAGTAATTTCATCCTAAAAGTAGTTTTTAGTAATTTGGACAATAGCCCAACATAAATTTTAGAAAAAGTGTTATTTGGGCCATTTTATCAACAGCGGGTTACTTCGGATTAAGATCACCCTCGAGTTACACTGGTCCCAAAAGTGTATTTTTGACTATTTTTAAAAAATTGTTGAATTTCAGGCAAAAATAAACATTTTTTCTTGCTTAATACCTTAGAAACACTATTTTACGGCTTAATTAACTCGTATAAATTGTATGTTTGCTTTTGATTTTTAATCCTACTTCCTAATAATATTATAAATGCAAAAGATTGTGTGTGTATTGGTTCCTCAATCCCACAAAAACGGTTGAACCGATTTGGATAAAATTTGGTATGAAGATGTGTATGTCACCGAGATTGAGACATAGGTTACTTGTTATTTAACACTACGGGTCGACCACTAGTTTAAAATAAAATAAGTGCAATCTAGAATTTTTTGCCTATTACCTTTCGAGCTATCATTTTTTATTAAAAAGCAGATGTCTAAAGATGATTTTTGAAAATTTTGACGGGGTGATCCTAAAAACAGGATTGATTAATTTTTCTGTGACTCTTTGTATTGTATGGGGTTGTAATGTTAAAAATTTAAAACAACATTTAGACAATAACAGAGATACCACGTGCCGGTCGCCTAGACGGGTGGGGCCCACCTTTTCAATGAAAATTTCTAAGATATTCACTTGGGATATGTTAACGAATTTAATTTTTTTTAAACTAACTATTACCTACGACTTTGCTGTTTCAAATTATAGCTTTTCCATCCCCATCCCCTTAATCCCCGAATCCCACTTTGCCTTCAAATAATAGAGATATAAAGGCACATCAAAAATTTCAATACTTATCCCTATCCGTATACGTATCGGAAAAAAATAAGTGACCTATTAAAAAGGTACAAAGCACACATTTCTACGTAACGTGTCTACTTTATTTAGCCGATCAATAATTTTGAATGAGACCTTAGATCACGAATTGGGGCCAACGAGAAGGAACTTGGTTTGGATACGTCACGGATCGCGATATGATACGTGTACCGGTTCGATAAGTTTCACGTAACATATCGAAGCAGACGTATTGTGTTTGCACATGCGTATTTCAATACAGATAAGTGATTTTACTGCTTTATGTCTCTAATACTTACTTCAAAATATTTAAATAGATATACTTAATCAAATGGTTAAATTTTAAAGTTTTTATTTTTAGGGATTTACTAAATATTAGGTGTGTGTCGGTAGAATTTTGATGCAAAAAGCTTTTTAAACTAAAAATCTCAATTTTACCAAATTTTTAAAAAAAAAAGATATGATTAATACCTTCAAAAATGTATTCGCGTCAGTTTAATTTTTAAACATGTCTTTTGAAAAAGTAAACGTCAGGGGTTTTAAGGCCATACAGTGTGACCAAATTATTTTGTTGAAGTCTCCGAATTCGCACGTAATACATTTTTGTTTAATTAACGGATGCGTCTCGTTATTATGGAATGTCTGTACTTCAAGTTTATAAATAACTATCAAGAGAATTATTTTGAATTTGGACAAAGAAATAGATATAATTTTATATATCTCCGTGAAAATTCATATTTTAATATATATAATAAATGGAAAGGTGGAATACGCCAGTTTACATGTTAGTATTTTGACACCCGGTAATAATTTTTACTGTGCAAATAACGCTTCGCACCAACTTTAAATTTCTCATTTTTTAAAATCTATGAAAATGAACTTCCGATAAATTTCATTTCTTATATTCGTAAATGTCCATTTTCAAAAGTTCAGTACTCAGCTATTAATGTTTACTATACAAACGCTTTGCAACGTCAATTTGCAAATGTTTTCAATTTAAATTTGCAATTTTCAAAAATTTAAGGATGATCCTCTTCAGGTGGTGATAGGACGTCACGAATCACGCCACTCCCTTGTCTGGCTCCAGCCACTCCGATTTCAAATTTCCTATTTTTTTTTCACATGTCAAATATTCAAAAATTTAGTTTTCAGCTATCATTTCTTACTAGACAAACGCTTTGTACCATGACCAAAACATTTTTCGTTTTTACGCTTCGCACCAGCGCCATCTCTGATCCGTACCAACAGGCGCTATGACGTTACGAATTTCTTCATTTGGAAAATTTTTCCGATTTAAGTATACAATTTTCAAAAATTCAACGATAATTTTTAATTGTCACATGACCAATTTTCAAAAATTCATTTCTCAGCTAAAAATTTTTTTATTTAAACACGCTTAGCACTATGACCAAAAAGGCTTTTAGATTTAAATTTTTCACATTTTAAAATTTTTAGTTTGCAAATTTTTCCAATTTAATTATGCAATATTCGAAAATTCACTTCTCAATTAACAATTTTTTAATGTACACATGCTTTGCACTATGACCAAAAAGGCTTTTAGCTTTAAATTTTTTATACTTTAAAATTATTAATTTTGCAAATTTTTCTAATTTAATTATGCAATATTCGAAAATTCAAGGATTATCTTTTTCACACTTAGAACCAGCTACACCTCTGGTCCGTACCAACAAGATCTTCATGACGTCACGAATTCCAGGAATTACATTTTTCCACTGTCTTCAAAATCAAAAATGCCCTTGGCTTAAATTTTTGCATCGGTAAATCTGTAATACCAAATTTTTAAAAATTCTATGATAAATTTGAAAACTTCAAAACTTCACTGCTCAGCCATCAAATTTTTTTAGGCATTTTTTAAAAAAAATTTCTCATTTTAAAATCTTTAACTCCAATTTCCAATTTTCCAAATTCAACAATAATTCTTAATTGTAAGATGAGTAATTTCCAACAATTTATTGCTCAGCCATTAATTTCTTTATTTTCAAAAGCTTTGCACCATGATCAAAAAGGCTTTTAACTTAAAACTTTTGACATTTGAAAATCTTCAATTTGAAAATATTTCCAATTATCAAAAATTACAGGATTATCGTTTTTACGCTTCGCACCAGCACCATCTCTGGTCTGTACCAACAGGCGCTATACCGCATCAGCGCCATCTCTTGTTCATACCTATACTGCCCTCAGAAGGACCCACAAGTCTTTCAAAAATGACTTTTTTGTTTTTTTGAACTTACTCGTTGGTTTTAAACAGGTTAAAATAAAAAATAAATTTTTTTTTTTATTTTTGACTTTAAAAAAAAATGAAACGACGTATTTACAACCCCTTTATGATCTCTACTAAGCTATAACCATGTATATCGCCAGTGCTAAGAAAAAACACATAAAGTCTGTGGATTTCCGTGGATCTTTCTTAGAATTTTTTTTTGCCCAGCAGGACTGCCCGAATAGGATATGTTATTTTAAAGTATGTGCCTTATTTGATCTGCAAAATGCACAATTATTATTTATTGAGTCTTATTTTTTTTTTGTATTTTAATTCATATTTTGAATCTTTATCTATAGCCAAAAAAATAATTTGTGTGTATTATACCTAGAACGGGGTTTTTCCTTCTAACGGCAGTATCACGTCACGAATTTCTTCAAATATCTATATATTGCAAATATTTCCAATTTTTAAAAATTACAGTATTATCGTTTTTACGCTTGGCGCCATTTTAAATTTTTGCATCAGGAAAATGGCAACACCCCAATTTAAATCTCGAATTTTTAAAAATTCAACGATAAATTTAAATTTTTTTAAATTTTCACATTTTAAAATCTTCAATTTGCAAATTTTTCTATTGTAAATTTGTAATTTTCCAAAATTCTTGCTTGTCACATGACCAAAAATTCACTGCTCAGCCATCAATTTCCTAAATTTGCAACTTTTCCAATTTAAATTTGTAATTTTCCAAAATTCTTAATTGTCACATGACCATTTTTCAAAAATTCACTGCTCAGCCATCAATTTGTAATTTACAAACACTTTGCACCATGATAAAAAAGGATTTTAACTTTAAACTTTTCACATTTTAACATCTTCAATTTGCAAATTTTTTCAATTTACAAAGTTACAGGATTACCGTTTTTACGCTGCGCACCAGCGCCATCTCTTGGCCGTACCAGCAAACGCTATAACGCACCACCGCCATCTCTGGTCCGTACCTACTACTATGATGTCACACATTTCTTCAATTGACAAATTTTTCTTTGCAATTTTTATTTTACAAACGCTTTGCACCATGACCAAAAAGGCTTTTAACTTCTTTTCACCTTTTAAAATTAAAATTTGTAATTTTCCCAAATTCTTGGTTGTCACATGACCAATTCTATGACTAGTGGTTTATAACGGTTAAATTTGGGAAAAAAGTAAATATCTTTAGGAGTTTGTTTGAAAGTTTGAGACAATTAACTCTGTGTTTCGGACTTCCATTGTCTATATTTTATTTATACACGACGTTTCGATCAGTACAATCTCCGATCGTCTTCAGGTGCAAACATTAATCTATTCCTAAGGCTACGTACTTATATACTATGGGAATGACTCAACCGTGATTCCGCCCAATAAAGGCAGCTTCAAGGAATTTTCGTTTCTCCTAGTGTGACTCCTTGTGCAAAACCTTTGCTTATGTCCACTTCATTCGGTGTTGTTTTTTCCATGCGTGTTCGGCGATTCCTGATTTCGTTGTTTCACCTCTTTTAAGCCTAACAGATAGTGGTCTTTTTGTTTCACCTATGTCATCATCATCATAGGCAATCACTCGATACCAAGTATGATTTTCCTCTATTCTGTATCGTCGCTATCTGTTGTGCGTTTTTTGATGGATATGTAAGTCAATTCTCGAGCCGCACACACTTCCATAGTCCTGACACACCCAGTTTCCGGCAGCAGCCGGGTGTTTTTGGTCATCCATTCTTCCATTTTGTCGCTCCTTTCTACGTTCTCTCTTTTCCGTCTCTAGTCTACGTCGTTGCTCTTCAAAAGTTTGTGTTCCCTCACGGACTGTTTGACGCCATGAAGCCCTATTGTTTGCCGTGGTCTCGAAGTTGTTTATATCGATGTGACCCTTCATCATATTGCCTTTGAGAACGTCGTTGTACCTTTTTTGTTGACCTCCTTGATTTCTCTTTCTCTCCTTCAATTGTCCATAAAATATCTGCTTTGGGAGACGTGTTTCGGGAATGCGCATAACTTGACCAGTCCAACGAAGCTGGTGCTTGAAGATAAGGGCTTATATACTAGTTGTTCTGGCTTCTTCTAAAACACTTATGTTTGTTCGTCGGTCTTGCCATTTGATTCTCAGTATTCGTCTTAAACAACTTTGGTGATATTTTTCTAGTCGTTTGATATACCTTCTGTAGGTGGTCCACGTTTCGCATCCGTATGTTAGAGTTGGTATTATAACTGTGTTGTAGACACGAAGCTTGGTCTCCGCATTGATGTCAGGATTGTTGAAGATTCTCTCCGAAAGCCGTCCGAACGCTGCGCTAGCACATTTTAGGTGATGCTGTGTTTCTGCGTCAATAGTGGCATTTGATGATAGGTGGCTCCCAAGGTATGGGTAATGTTCCACGTTCTGCAGAGGATGGCCATTTATGGAAATGTTTGGAGCTTGGGGATTCGTGCCTGGTTCTGGTTGGTGAAGAATTTGCGTTTTGGCAAGATTGACCTCTAGGCCAATGCTTTTGTAGGCTTGGTTAAATGCGTTGATTACCAGCTGTAGACCTTCCTCTGTATCGGCCATTACGACGTTGTCATCGGCGTACTGCAGTTCGATTACCGAGGTTGTTGAGACCTTAGTTTGTGCTCGCAGTCTGCCTAGGTTAAGGCCACCGTCGAATCTATATAGAATTTCCACTCCCGGCGGTAGATGTTAACACACCCTTGTTTAACGCCTGTCGTAATCTGGAATGACTCTCCTGGCTCAGGACTGTTGCATTCATATTGTCGTGTAGTAGTCTAAGAATTTGAATATATTTTTGAGGGCATCCAGCCAGTATTTTCGAAAGAGCTTCTCTGTTGACCGAATCAAATGCTTTGACTAGGTCTATGAAGGCCATGAAGAGAGGGCGATTTTGTTCTCTAGATTTCTCTTGCATTTGTCTGGCACTGAAGATCATGTCAGCTGTGCCTCGATTGGGCCTAAATCCACACTGTGTCTCTTGTCTCTGGCAGATTTTGTTCAGCAATCGGAATTAATCGGTTTGATAGTATCCGTGCAAGTATCTTTCCAGCAACAGAGAGCAGAGATATACCTCTGTAGTTTCCACATTGGGCATTATCGCCTTTTTTGAAAATGGAAACTATAGAGGCGTCTCCGAGTTCGGTAGGAATGGTCTCAGTGTTACTTATTAGAATGTGCATTTGGGAATTAAGTGCGGGACCCTCTTGTTTGTAGACTTCAGCAGCGATACCATCTGTGCCTGCTGACTTGTTATTCTTTAGCTGTGTGATTGCCTTTTCGACCTCCTCTAATCTCGGAATCTCACTTAGGTGTTGTTGTGTAGTTTTCTCCGGAATTTTGTCGAAGATGTCATTATCGACCTGAGACTCTCTGTTGAGTAGTTCTTGGAAGTGTTATTTACATCGTGAATTGATAGAGGATCTGTCTTTAAGCAGCCTTGTTCCATCTTTGGATTGTAGGGGATTGATACCTTGTGTAGTGGAACCATATATCATCTGAGTAACTTAAAAGAAGGCTCTGGTGTTGTTGGACTCAGCTAGATGTTGCATTTCATGTGATTTTGTTGTCCACCATTGGTTTTTTAATCTACGTGTTTGCCTTTGTACTTCTGCTTTGGCTTCTTGATATTGCCTTTTCTTTTCGTTAGAGTTAGGGTGGCTTTTCCAAGCATTATGGGTTTTTCTCTTCCTCTCAATAAGGTCTTGAATTTCTTTGTCGTGCTCATCAAACCAGTCTTGATCTTTTCTTTGTGTGTAGCCGACCGTTAATTCGGAGGCAGATGTTATTGCTGTCTTCAACATTCTCCAGCGATCGTCAATATTCTTCGGGTATTCTAAAGTACCCAACTTTTGATTCAGAGAGACTTGGAATTTTGTTCTGGTTTGATCATCTTTAAGGCGTTCTACATTGAATCTTCTTCCGATTTGCTTTTTTTGACGGCTACTTCTTGGTGGAATGTGCAAGTTAATTTTGGCTCGTATCAGGCAATGGTCTGTCCAGCAGTCGTCTGCACTCGTTATTGCTCTTGTAATGTTTACGTCTTTTTGATCTCTGGAACGTACAATAATGTAATCGATCAGATGCCAGTGTTTTGACCTCGGGTGTTGCCAGGAGGTCTTGAATTTGTCTTTTTGTCGGAAAATTGTATTTCAGATTATGAGGTCATATTCTGAACATAAGGTTAATTCATCTTTTTGGTTTTCATCAGCTGCAAGAGTTGGAGCGTAGGCGCTGATTATAGTAGCGTGTTGGTGGTTGCTAAGGTTTAGGCGCGATGACATTGCGATGACATCCGGAATAATCTTTCGCTTATTCCGGATGGAAATTCGGTTAGGTGGTTCACAATCTCATTTTTTATAGCCAAACCACTCCGTGAATACGTGGTTCATCTTCTTCTTTTCCTTTCCAGAAAAATGTGTAGCCTCCTCCGTGTTCTTTAAGTTGACCTTCGCCTGCTCTTCTAATTTCACTGAGAGCAGCGATATCGATGTTATATTTCCTTAGTTCACGTGCCACTATTGCCGTTCTTCTTTGTGGTCTTGTGATTGTGTCTGTATCCATAAGTGTACGGATATTCCATGTGACAAAGTTCATTGGATTTATTTTTCTTTTGTTTTGACCGCATGTGGTGTACCCTCTGGATGCGGTTGTCCAGTCGGGCAGTTGTTGACTGGCTATGTTTAGGGCACCTTTCAGGGTGAGCAGAGTGAGTCGTAAATAGGGCTGCCCAGTCACGGATGCATCACACGAGTGGCTCTACAGCCAATCCTTGAGCAAAACGGCAATCTAGCTTCTGCCGCTTCCAGACTACACTGTCCTGCTCCCGTCGCAACTTGCAGTCAGCAAGCCCACGGTCCCTAATAACGAGTGACGACCCAATGGCGTAAGGAATACGACGATTGGGTCCCTCGAAATTAGGCCAGCTGATTGCACGATTGAGCACTAGACTCGAATCGTGGGCGGGGGGTCGCTACATCCCACCGTCTACAGGCTACAAGCAGTATGGTTCGCCCAACTTCCCATAGCGGACAGATTCATGCCACAGTGGCCTGATCTGTCCGGCCTGACACCTATGTATGATTCACCACAAGAACAAGGAACTTGGTAAATGCATTCCTTACTTAGTTTGCACCTGAAGACGATCAGAGATTGTACTGATCGAAACGTTGTGTATAAATAAATTATGACAATGGCAGTGAGATTTTCTAAGATCTAAAATAGTACCTGTCGCAGATCTAAATATTTGCACCTGTGGTGGGTACTAAATTTTAAAACCAATTTTCAAAAAATACTTACCCATACCAAAAAGACACAAAGTTATTGATTATTTTGTATTGTTATTGCAAAATATCACTGAAACTGTTTTTTTTTTCTCAAAATATACTATATTTTAGGAGGAAATGCCCTAAAACTAATTTTTTTTGACAGGTTTTAAAATGCCAAATGGTGAATGCGCCAAAAATTTGGCACATAATGGCTTTATTATCTGTGTTTGAGGTTGTTGGTGATTTTTTAGACCACCTCTGGGGGTTGGTTTAAATTTATAGCCCCCAGGAAAGATTGTTTTGTGGCAATTGGTAATAAGTTCGTTTATAATTTCCCTAAGTAACCGTTTTTACAAGGATTAATTTACCTTATTTAATATCCCAAGTTGTTCATTAACCAATAAAACACCTCTAATTTTGTCCAGAAAAACGCCATATTTTGAACCCGTTTTCAGCACAAAAAATATATTTATGAGGGCACTACGAGGCAAAACAAAAATAAGTGACGGTCACTGATTATGCACGAAAAATATACCAAACAAAAAAACCCAAAACAACTATATTAATTTATTTACAAACTGAAATTAAAACATTGAGGTTATCTAAAAGCTCAGTCAAGAAAACTCCTTACTCAAAGCCTACTCATTTCAAAGCTGTAGCTTTCTTCAGTAGAGGTTGGTGCAAGCCAAGGTACAAGCAGAGGTAAGAGATCCGAACTCCCTGTTTGTGATTTGGACGCAGCTAATATTTTGAAACTGACATTTCGACAGTGACAGAAATGTAAACAAAACTTGCATTTAATTGAAATTGAAAATTATTTCTTAAATTCAACAAAAGATTGTGTTAAGATGATTATTCAATAAACAAATTTATTAAAATTCTTCTTATAAATCAAACTGCACAAAACTCAAGGAGGGTTGTTTTAAAATGCTTAAAACCAAAAATTTCACGTAAACTTAGGACCGTTCTAAAATAGACATAAACCCTTTTAGTAAATCCCACCGTGGAAGTCCGAAACACAAAGTTAATCTTTAGGAGTGTTTATCAGATAAACTTGTAATTTTGTACATAGATTCAATACATATTTACCATTTTTTTAGCTAAACCTCCCCCCTTCCCCTTGCTGGGTGTAAGGTAAAAATTGTTTAATACAGATAAAAAAAAATTGTGTCATGACATGGGCGTACTTAGGGGAGGGCCTGATGCTCCCCCACGTGCGACACTCCCTTAAATTTTAATTCCTTGTAGAATCAAACAAAAAGTACTCATTTTTGTTAGTTCATTATTTAGCCCCCCTTCCCCCAGGGTTCTGGTAAATTCTTGTCGCCCACTTAAATCTATTTATTTAATAAAGGACCCCGCTCACTTAGCATTGCCACTGGCGTTCGATTGGAATGGGTTGGGCGTTTGATATAGATGTAAATCTGTTTTCCCTGATCAACGTTTAAATGGACTTCTTTTTGATCCGACCCACGGTTTCAGAGATATAGGTGTTGAAAGTTGGAGGTTTCAGATTTTAGGGATTTTTCACTAAAAACAGTTTTTTTGCCTATTTTGTTGTATTCGAGTAGCTAACTTGCTACTTCCAGTACACCAGTTTTTACGCAGAGAACCAGGCATTCTTTACTCATCTGTTATGAAATGACTGGAAGAAATTCTTGCATTTTCCTAAAAAGACTCAATTACATTTTTACGTTTAGCCCTATGCGATATTGAGGGACTTCTTGGTTATAGCTCAGTGGCATAAATCTTCTTCTGGCATGCCAGGGGGTCTTTTAGTTGTCTAAGTGGCAGTATCACTTTTTTAATTTAGATAATTTATTGCGAAGTTAAAGTTTTGTTTGGTTTTTATCACTTATATTGGAAATGAAGAGTTCTTTATTTTAGTTTTTTGCCTTGCGAAATTTTAAAGTAGCAGAGAGACGCCTTGCGTTTTTCAGAAGTGCTCTTTTACTTTTTTGTGTCCTTTTTTTGGCGCACATCACATCAACACATGCGCAAATCTTAACCCTCTATGGAAAAACCATACTTAAATGAAAAGAAAATTTGATTTAACATAGAAACAGAGCGTTGGTAGCATTTAAAATAAGTCAAATTAATCTAAGAAATTCTTAAAATAAATAATAAAAGATTTGTCAAAACCAAACATATTGCCGGCCGAAAACGCTATGCGTTTTCCACGCTAATATTGTAATTTTGAAAGGGCAAAGGACATAATTTGGAGGAAAATCTTTTAAGCATATTATCCCTTATCTTAAACAAGGCAACTCGATTGATCCCATCTTTACCAGTGCGTCTATTCTTGAATCGAGAGAAAATTTGCTCCCAGGGCGTCAAATTCTCTCGCTACTATGCATCTCATGGGTCCAAATCTTCGGTTTTAATCGGTTTCTCTCACTTTTGCCCGATATTGATCGAAAGTAATTCTATTGATCTTGACTAAGAGAATTAATTTCGATCAATATCAGGCAAAAGTGAGAGAATCCGATTTAAATCGAAGATTTGAACCAATGAGATGCATAGTAGCAGAGAGAATTTGACACCCTGGGAGCAAATTATCTCTCGATTCAAGAATAGACCCCCAGGATAAATTTTTGGCTACTACGTTTATACGCATCTAAAACCGCTTTTATATAAGGACGGTTTTAAATAAAATCGCTTTCTCCGAGGGTTTATAAGTTCTTAATTAAATGTCATTAAATATGTCAGTTTAAATAAAAAACAAATAAAACAATAATTTAGCAACTGATTTTTCGGTAAAATCAGGATTGAGTATTGATGTGGGTTCAAATCAATGGCTAAAGCGTTTTTAAAGTGTTTATACAGATCCTTAAAACGGTTTTAAAATGATAAACCACTTTCTTCAATCGTTTTGAAATAAAATCGATTTAGTGCGTAAACGGTTTTACTGGTGTTTATACAACAACATTTTCGAGCCGTTCTTATATAAAAGCGCTGAAGCAATTCATTTTTTATAATTACGAGACGTCCAACTTCAGCCACTTGCTCCTTTGTCGGAGAGTATGTAAATACTCTAGTTGCCCACGTCTCCAAAAATATTGATGGATTCTTTGAAGCAGTTGCCAACGTGTAAGGCGATTAATCTTAACATCCGTCAAATCAGTATCGGGAACTACACTTAAAGGTTCAAGCGACCTGTGGTCATTGCACTAAAATCATTTGGATCTGTAGATAAATCGGTTAAAGGGCGCGAATTTAAAAACTTCGAGCTTCAATTTGACAGGTGATTGTATATGGTTTCTCATAAGTTAATATTTGAGAACCGATGATTCTAATAAGGCATTTTTTAACTGATTTTATTCCTGCCTCCTAAAGTCCTCAAAAATATTGGAATATTACTAAGGATAAAATGCCATTTTATAGGATGAGTATGATCAAATTGTAAAAGCTTTTTATAAGCAGAAATAAAATAAGTCGTAAAAATGCCCTTAACTGAGGGACGCGAGGGAAAGGAAGAGATTGAACCGACTTTAAAACAGCGGACGCGCTTAGACAAAACACGTCTAATTTCACGTTTTGCAGAAAAAATTATTCTTATTCAAAAATGACCGTCCTTACACCGTCATGAAGGTATTTTAAGTGAAAATTTTGAATTATTAAATAAGTAAGTTTATTTTGGCGGGGTCACAAAAGGGGAAAATTTTTATCGTATCTAAAAAAAAATTGTTTTTGTGAGGTTTTTAAACAGTATAATTCATTGGAAATATATATTTATTGTTCTTGTTTTATCATTAAATGAAGGGAGTTATATACATCCTGCTACCATTGCAACGTCCATACATTGTGCCAATCCATATCATTTTGCGTTATGGTCGATTCTGCGTCCATATACCGGACGCAGAATTACAATCCCATGTAATTCACTGATTGGGACATTTGTCTTAATCAAATCCGATTTAAACTCTTAACAGTGAACACAAGCTATAATTCGTTTAAAAAAAAAGTAGAAACAAAAGAAACTCAAATAAATAGCGGAGAAAAAAAGCTGGAAAAAATGGTTGCAGAAATGAGGGAACATGAAAAAATAGGATCAGCTGGCATATCAAAGATTACCTACAGTTTTTAACACGGAGAAGGGTCCGTATTCTAAAACTGCAATCAGTTTTTGCGATATGTTTATGTAACCTGTGGTAGCAGAAATGATAATATAAAATTAAGAGAAGCTTATTAAACAAGTTAAGCCGAATATTTTTTCGGTGGATATGTGTAAACCAAATCAAATAAAAGTAAGTACTAGAGTATCCGCATTGTCCTCATAATTTTTTTTTAGCCATCCATATATAGTATAGAGGCTATTAAGATCGTCATTTTTTTTAATTTTCACTAAAAATAAGTTACTTGGATCAAAAAAGACCAAAATACAAAATTTTGTCATGGTGTCTGTCTCTGTAACACGATTACTCAAAAACCGCTTAACCGACTTTTATCAAATTTGGCACAAAAATTCTCTGGCACAAGCGGTGAGCTAATTAGTTTTCGGTGGGAGTGGGGGCTTAAGAAGGCGGTAGAAATTGGGGTTAAACTTTTTAAAATGTCTTAACTCCCGAACTGTAGCAGTTAGCAACACGCGGTTTTCACGCTAAGGTGGATAATTATATTTTCAATAAAAACTATAAATATGATAAATTCTGTCAGATCCGTAGTTTTGAAGATGTTAGACACTTAAAGTAAATTTTTCAAAGCATCGGTATCGGTATACCTAACGCGTTCGAAACAAAGCCAAAATATACTACTTGACTTGTTCATGTCATGTTTCGAACGATGCCTGCTTCTTTGACGGGTGCGATGATAGAACAGCTGACTCCACTAGTTGCGTACGGAAAGATGTACGTAACTTTACGGACCCACGACCGTACGCAACGATTTCAATCAGCAAAAATGTAATATATTTTGGCTTTATTTCGAATGCGTTAGGTATACCGATTACATTTTTAACAAAAACTATATCAAAATTAAAATCTGTCAGATTCGTAGTTTTTGAGATATCTAAGAAAAATAAAAATATACTATAAAAACCTAACTCACTAATCGTAGCAGCTTAGTGAAGGGGCATGTGTAAGTTCGTAAGATTTTGAATGAAGGAGTTTTGTGACTATGTGGGATTGATAGATCTTTAGTCACATAATCAAGTGTTACCGGGTGTTTTGTTCGCATCCGTGTAGAAGGGATTGATATGACGCCATCTTTTAAGATGGCGGCCAAAAATCATAAAAAATACAACTTTTGCATCCGGGGCATGATTATCTCGATTCCATTTAATTCGACGACGAGGATTCCAAAAAATTTACTTTCAAGGTCATTTGAGCAACAAGGTTTTTGCCATTTTCTCTACAAAAAAATCTTAATAATTCGACGTTTTGTCAGACTAACTTCAAATGTACCTCAAACTATTAGGCATATATGACAAATTCGATCCTTGGAGTTTGATGCAGTTTGCAGCTTCATGACCGTGAAAAATAGCCCAGTAAAATTAACATATTGCAAAAATAACATACTAAAGGGCGCTATTCATCAAATATTAAAGGGAAGAGGACCAAATTTAGTAAGAAAGATAAGATGGTCAAGTCCAACAATATTGTTTAAAAAAATTGGTTCAGCTATGACGCGTTTCAATATGGCGGCTGATATATCAAAATGGCGACCTATAACCACATTTTATTTTATCTAATTTCGTAGAAAGGCAAAAATGACAAGGTGGCCATCAATTCTTACTGACTTATCGCCGCTTACTATGAAAAAAAAGTTTAGTTGATGCATGACCTTGATTGACCTTGAAAATACCATGTACAAGTAAAAAACCAGCTTTTTGTTGTAATTTTTCCAATTTACCACTACGCAAAAACTTTAAGTGCCGGAAATGAAATTAACATCTTAGCCATAACTAAAAACATTTATTCATTTTGAACCTCCCGCCATTTTTTTTTTGATCTGACGTCCAAGATGTTTATGCTATACCCCGGTAAAAATGACCTATATGCCTGTCGTTTTTATTAAGTTTAGGAACTTTCTACACGGATGCGAACAAAACACCCGGTGGTAAATGAATGTGTGACTAAATAGCTGTAACCTTATCCTTGAATTTTATTATGAATGTTTAGATTTTTTTACGCTTTTTTGACCGCCATTTTGAAAAATAGCAGTATATGTAACTTCTGCTAACTCTCTTATGGGTAATTTAAATGACTTTGTTGGCTAGATAAGTGCGTAGAACATAAAATTCACAGTTCCGAAACTTAAAAAAACGACATATAGGTCATTTTTACCGGGGTATAGCATAAACATCTATCAAAACAAAATTATAAGGAGGTTTAAAATGATGTGTTTAGGTATGGCTAAGATGTTAATTTCATCTCCGGTACTTAAAGTTTTTGCATAGTAGTTAATTGGAAAAAACACTACAATTAAATTCAATCAAGGTCATACATCAACTAAACTTTTTTAAATAGTAAGCGGCGAGAAGTCAACAATAATTGGTGGCCACCTTGTCATTTTTGTTTTTAACGAAATTGGATAAAATAAAATGTGGTTGTAGGTCGCCATTTTGATATATCAGCCGCCATATTGAAATTGAAATTTTTATTACGGAAAGGCTATATAAACGGGGATTAACTTCTAAAGAAATCGTTAGCCATCCATAGTATGGAGGCTATTGGTATATTGGCTATTGGTTTCTTTATTTTCACTAAAAATGAGTTATTTTGGTCAAAAAGACCTAAATACAAAATTTCGGGATGGTGTCTGTCTGTCTGTCACACGATAACTCACACGATAACTCAAAAACCGCAGAGCTGATTAGTTTTTGATGGGGTGGGGAGTTGTAAAGAGGGTAGGAGGAGGAATTAAACTTTTAAAAAAATTCTAACTCGCGAACCGTAGCAGCTAGCGCACGAGGTTGTCACATACATTTTCAACCAAAAAAAAAATTGAACAATATTCTGACATTCCCTTATTTATTAGAGTAATTTCCTTCCCAAATTATACTTATACATAAAAATTATCAAAGAAATTTGTATTTAAGCTTATTTCCTTGCAAAACCAACATTTCTCCATTATAACATTTTGTAAAATAACCCGACTCCGAAAAAGCCAAAATATGAAAATGAACTGTTGCGGTTAGAGGCACGTATAGCAATCCATAAAATCTTAAAAAAACAAATAAAAAAAAACTTTTTTTTTTCAAAAAATTTTTTAGTGCTTTTTTTTTGTTTAAAATGCAATTATCTGTCTTAATGTGAAAACCGTGTGCCGCTAGCTGCTACGGTTCGTGAGTTACAATCTTTTCAAAAGTTTAATCCCCCCTCCTTCCCTCTTTCGAACCCGGCACAACTATCAAAAAATACTTAGCTCTGCGTCTGGTGACAACGAGTTTCTGTGACAAATTTGATAAAAATCGGTCAAGCGGTTTTTGAGTAATCGTGTTACAGTCAGGCAGACAGACACCATGACAAAATTTTGTATTTAGATCTTTTTTAAACCAAATAACTCATTTTTTGTGAAAATATAAAAAAAAATATAGAATGGCTAAAATTTGTGTGTATTCTCCATGCTTAATAGTGGCGGTCGCAGATTTTTTTGAATTAGGGGCGGTTTAGTAGGTGTTGTTGGATTGAGTGGTTAGTGTTTACGAAAAAAAGGTAAGTATACGCCTATATAAAAGAATACCTTAAAAAAAACACGATTAAGATGACAAAAGACAAAACTAAGGCTTATTGCACACAAATGTGAAAAAATTAAATGGCCAAAATATTAACATATGATGCAAAATTTGCAAATTGAATAGGTTGTGGCAAAGTAAAGACTCTTGTGTTTATAAAAATGATGTTTGTTTTATAAAAATGATGTGTGTTTTCACCGTTTTTTGATGTGATACCTTTGAATTGAGTAGTGTTTCTGTTTGATCAAATCACAAGATAAAAAATGTCGCAAGCAGGCACGTATAGCCATCCATAAAATTTTTAAACACTGATTTTTTTCATAAACCGAAGAAAAAATTGTAAACAGGTTGATGGCCTGTTTCCAGGGGCGTTAAGAAAAAATATGAAAAAAAAACAATTTTACTATACACAGATACTGATTCTTTGATAATAGACACTTAAAGTTAATTTTCGGTTTTATCAGCATTCGTATTCTTATCTCTATCGAGTCAACCTATCGAGCAGGTGTACTTTTAAACTAATGGCGAATGCGTGACAGCTCCAGCTGATCAAATGCGTGAAAACATCGTCTCGTACGCAGGGATAGTAGTAACGTTACGTCTCCCTTATCGTACCTAACGAGGTTTTCGTGCATTTGTTCAACTGGAGCTGTCACGCATTCGCCATGATTTTAAAAGTGCACCTGCTTGATTGGTTGACTCGATAGGGATAAGGATACGAATGCTGATAAAAATGAAAAATAACTTTAAGGGCGATATTTACTAAGATGGGTTAGAGTTTAGGACTATGAGACGTATGTGGTTTTTAATCTAATTTTGCGGGTTTTTCTTTAAATTTGAGTAAAACTTGTTGGAATTTTGGACTTACTATAATCATATAAATTATTTCGCAAGAAAAAAATACAGGTTTTCAAAAGATTTCTTGAAAAAAATGGAAAAAAAGCAAATTGACGGTGGGTTTATCACGTATAGTAGGCTTTTTAACTAAAAATACTCTGTTAATTGGGTTACTTACTTATATTCTTTCATCGCATTTTATCCCTAAATTTGCAGAGGTCCGTATGAAAAGAAATATTCTTACACAACATTTCTTCAATATATTTAATTCATATATTTTTATCGATTGGAAACACTTAACTGACGTTTCGCTCGCTGACGTTTTGCCCATTTTGAATGAGAACCGTACCTTCTGAAGTAAAAGAAAGCCTTCTACATCTATAAACGCGTGAACCACTAACTTTGCCAAATTTTAATTTTGTCCATCTTTATAAAATTTTCTATACCTTTTTTTTCTCCCCAACAAATATTTTTAATGTTGAAGTATTTAGTTATTTTATTATTTTATTTATCCTTGAGGTAACGAAAAGCAGTTGCGAAGTCTCCCCTCTCCCTTGTAACGCTTTTACCTACTCCCCTGCGCCATTACTTAATTTATAGACGTCACCAAGAGGTTGCATGCAATGTGGAGTTTAGGCGTAAGGAAAGGTCTGGGAGAAATGCAGGGAGGTATGAGCAAGCAAGCAAGCTTGAAAAATAACAGGGCCCTCGGTTATAGCGCAAGATTTATACCGTGAAAAATTGCTTTTTAAGATTCCGCGCGCTACCAGTCACAGCAAAAATGTAAACTTCTTAATTTTTTTGGCGCATAGTTAATCACCCTTGACAAGGTGTGCAAACGCCTAAGCAACCCAGATGTGTGTATGTAAGAAATCTATGATTTATTTAATTATTGAAAATTAATTTTAAACTTATATGTAAATGGCTTTTTTCTTGATTTAAGGGAGTAGTAAACTCCCTCTGGTTTTTTAGCAATTAAAATACTTCAAAATATTTATCTGGAACAAAAAAATCAACCAAATCGTGATTGTTTTAAAATTTAAAGCAGATAAACCACCTCTTGGCGGTGGTCTATAATATATGATTATTTTACTCAAAATACAACATCCCGTGTCACTTTGACAGTTCTCAGATTTCTTGTTTACTCATATTTTATTAATATTTACGGATTATTTGCACTGTTTTAAGAAAAAATGGCCATATGCCTCTCATACCAGTACATTTTGACGTCTATCCAGGTAAAATTATCTTATAAATTGTGGTGTGGCTCGGCTTAAAATAAATTTTTCCATACCCATGTATATGTCAGCCTTCAAAACAAACTTTCGATAAACTATACTCCTTAGTAAATACCGCCCTAAGCGTCTAATAAAGATTAAAACAGATAACTTTTATACAGATATTCAAAAAAACTTGGAGATGTTTCATCACAAAAAATAAATCCGTAGTGGGACGTATGAAAGATGAATTTGCAGGGAAACCTATTGTAAGCTTTTTTGGCACGGGTGCTAAGGCATATTGTGTTGATTTGGTAAATAGAACAGAACAAAAAAGCAAAGGGAGTTAAAAAGTATGTTATTAAAAACTCCATTACTAAAGAAGATTATCAAGAAGTTGTTGAAAACGATGCAACAAAATACAGAAAAATGAATGCTTTCTGATCGATTCTTCATGATATTTATAGACAAATAAAAAATAAAGTAGCACTATCATCTAAAGTTGACAAACGATTTGTTGTACCTGGAACTTTCAAAACATTATCCTGGGGTCATAAAAATATTAAGTAGTTTTTAAGATTTATATTTTTAATAAACGCTAAATAAAAAACGATGATTAAAAAAATGTTGTTCTTTATTTGTTACAAATAAATTTACAATACATTATTTTTATTAATCCACGAATTGTGAGTTTTCTTTAATCCTAACCATTTTACTAAAACCTTGTTTCCTTTCTTTTTGCAATTCTTCTTTGTAAAAACCTCCTTGATTTTTTTGATGTTCAAGCAAATAAGTGATCGGATTAGTCATTTGCATTTTCTTCACAAGATATATTTTATTTGACTAATTAGGTGTGTATCTTTTTAAAAAATGTTCCCTATATTTTGAAATACGAACAGAATCTCCTGTTTTATATTTTGATTTTAGTGAATCTATTATTTTTGTACGACGATATACTTTTTTAAATAATTCGATTTAATTTTTTTTAGAAACATTGATTGGTTGTATTCCAATTGTAGAATGTATTGTTTGGTTATAGTCATTAACAATCTCGTTGAGAATATCAATCAAATTCTAAGATTCACACATACTAAATTTTTTCCACATTGTATTTTTTTAAATTCTGTTTACCCTTTCCCCTACATTAGCTTTTAAATTTGAAAAAGTACTATAATGATTTACGTTGAAATCGCTCACAGCAATTGCCACCCTAAAAGATTAATCTTTATATAAATAATAATAATCAAGAATTAAGATTAATCTTACTCCCATCCATCCGCCCATTATAAAAAAAAAATTATAGGATACTTGAAAAAATTCCAGGAATATCATACTTTTTTCGAAATTCCAGATAAAATCCAAGTCTGAAATTTGTTTTTAAGAAATTCCAGGTTCTCTAGGTTTTCCAGCATGTATGGGAACCCTGGTATAGTGCTAACTTAAATAAAAATTTTGGCTAAATAAAAAGGAATCCAGTCACAAAATCAGTTATAATTTTATAGAGTAATCCTTTCTGACTAAGAAAAAACGAGCTTTTCTTGAAAGTTTTAAAAATAGTTGTAGATATCATCATCTGTCTCAAATTAGACAGCCCTATTTTGGATATTCAAGCTAAGAAAATTTTGAGTTTATTATTATTAACAATTTACCATTTTAAAGTGTTTATTTTTCTCTGATTTAAAAAGGATTAATTTATAAAATGGTCACTTTGTTTACTCAAATTTAAATAAAAAGTTAGATAGAGATGGACGAGGACTTTTATGACACTTATATAAACTCATTTTATTTATCCAAAATTACACACTAAATAAGATAATCATATTTTTTTACCAAAAAGGAAAGTTTTGGAACACAAAAGCGTGCCCTTCTAGGGATGTAATCCTAAGATTCTGATCCAGTTGTGGTATACCCGGATTTATAAATTCGACGTTACTGATACTGCTTAACGTTGGTTGGTCTCCTTCTCTCTTAATAAAGGAGAAAGGGACAGAGATGCATCAACATTGACCCCCTTCAAGTAATATATTAAAAAATTTAGAATTTATCAAAAAGATAAGAATACCTATTCCATCCCCGCAATATTCCCTCGATAAATACGGTTACTCTGGGGGGTAAATCTAACACTAAATTGTTTTTTTTTTTTAATTAAAACCTATCTAAAGGTCAATGAACTGTAAAAATACTTAGCAACACTGTCGGGCTCCTTATCAAACGCAAGTCATATTTTAGACATACAAGCGGGCTTTTAAACTGGTGGAATTTCAGTGGAGCTTCGTAAGTCAAAAATCAAAAATTCCTTACCCTCTGGGCCGTTAGAGAAACTATGGGTATTCAGGAATGTGTTACTGAAGATTACACTTTGATATATATACGATTAAGAGGTGGGCTTTGGGTGGCCTGCGCAACGTACTGGACTTCGTATCTACCGCTAGCTACGTATGTAAAGGATGGGCCAAAAAATCTTGCACACTTTTGAATTTCCTATAACTTTTGATCGAATCGGTCGATTTTAAAATGTTTTGACGTTTTGGAAAGACAAGACAAAAAAATATGTGCGCCACGGGAGAAAATCTAAGTCAATGTGACAAAAGCCTTATGTATTCTCTCTATACCAAGGCATTACTTAATTAAATCAGTTAAGAAATAAAAAAAAATACGGGCTTTTATATTGAGTGCAGTTGTTTGTTGTAACTTTAAATAGAATATTATAAATGTTGAGCTTTTTGGAAGTACAAGCTTTAATGTTGTGCTTCAAAATTTAACAATTCTCAAAAATCCATGATTCCCCGAAAAAAATGATGTTTGGTACCTACACTGAACAAAATCTAAATTAATGCGATAAAGACCGTAACTTGTTTACTTCTTAACTGATTTAAGCAAGTGATACCTCCATATACCTAGCAGACATGGGAGGTTTTTAAAGGAGTGAAATTACCCAATGGTTAAAGCGTGTTAAAGCTGTCTGCCATCTTGGATGTTCGAAAAATGTCAAAGCCGCAAGCTTTGTTAATGCAAAAATGTAAAAATGTTTAAAATCAAGTAATCCGATCAAAAGGTAAAGCAAATGCAAAAACTGCGATTTTTTTTGCAAATGAAAATGTCGAGTCAAAAGCCACTTATTTCTTTTTTTTAGCCGATTTAAGTAAGTAATGCCTTGTTATAGAAAGCATACATAAGGCTTTTGTCGCAATGACTTAGATTTTTTCCAGTGCCGCATGTACTTTTTTGCAGGGGGGGGGGGTGAAAATTGCCCGATATTCGAAACGGTTCGCCATCTTGGATTTTTGCGAAATGTCAAATTTTGGATCGGAAAAGTCTCATGTCTTGTCTTTCAAAAAAGTTTAAAAAATTTGAAATCGAGCTATTCGATCAAAAGTTATAGCAAATTTAAAAGTGTGCAAGATTTTTTGGCCCACCCTATATATATATATATATATATAAAAAAATTTTACGGGTAGTCGTGACTGACTAGTTGAGAAAAAACCTCGGTTAGTTAGTGGGGATGCAGTCTTATATGGGCCGGAATAAAGTAAACTCCTTTTTTGACAGTCAAGCTTTCGAGAATATATTCTTCAGGACTTCTACAATAAGTTAACAAGCCATTAGAATAATTAACTTAATTAAATTAAAACTATTATAGATAAACTATACAGGTACCCATATAAATATATCTAAATAATTATGTACTCACCAAAGTGGGTTGAAAAACAATAAAGCTAGACATCTCTGAACAATTCTGAGCATTTTTTGCCCTTTTGGGCCTTATGTTATAATAAAAACCTACATGAATTTGTTTAAAAGAATTGAAAAGTCCACAAAATGGTGGCGAGAGGTTCTTTTTTTTATATTATTAATTAACCGTCTTCTTTTGTGTATCAAGTAACACAGGAGAGAGAGCGAGTAACACAGAGAATATTGCACGAGAAAAGGACGCAACATCTTATTCTCTCTGGTCATCTTATTCTCTTTTTTATTTTAAAAGTTTTAGACGCAGATAAACTTATGCGTGTCTTCTCGTTGTTGAGAGAGATGGGTTGATAAGATGACACTCGTCACTAATTTTGTTTACATTTCAATACCGACAATACATTGTTGAAAAAAATTAATTTTTTATTAAAAGAATTAATTTTTTGATTTTGGTGTAAGCTCCCAAAAGACACACAGTTCACCATACTTTCCCTATATTTTATTTTTTGTTGTTTTTGGTGTTATTATTATGTTAAATGACCTATTTTGTATAAGAAATTAAAAAAAGGATAGGGTTTTGTCAGTCAGGCACTCTTCTCTATTTACTGACATTATTTTAGAAGCACTATTCAAAGGATTCCTTGTTGGCAGTTCTTACCCAGAAAAATTAGTAAATAAACTATTATATAATGTAAAATATCAAATACCCGAAAATATCATAGAAAGGGCCCCTGCGCTGCTTACTTTGCCATCCCAAATGTATGTTACTAATCAGTCTCTAAAATAATGTCAGTAAATAGAGAAGAGTGCCTGGCTTTTTAGATACATACATTTTGCCGTACCAAAACCCTTTCCTTTTTTTTTAATTTCTCATATACCTACAAAATAGGTCATTTAACAATATAGAAAGAGAGTATGGTGAACTGTGTGTTGTCTTTTGGGAGCTTACACCAATTTCAAAAAATTAATTATTTTAATAAAAAATTTATTTTTTTTCTGTTTTTTTCAACAATGTATTGTGGGTATTGAAATGTGAACAAAATTGGTGACGAGTCTGGCATGGTGAGGGAGGCAGCAGAGTGTCATCTTATCTACCCATCTTCTCGACAACGAGAAGACACGCATAAGTTTATCTGCGTCTAAAACTTTTAAAATGAAAAAGAGAATAAGGTGACCACACTGTTGCGTCCTTTTCTCGTGCAATATTCTCTGTTAAAAAAATAATATAAAAACCTCTCGTCACCATTTTGTGAACTTTTCAATTTTTTTAAAAAAAATCATGCAGGTTTTTATTATAAGATAAGGCCCAAAAGGGCAAAAAATGGTCAGAATTGTTCAGAGATGTCTAGCTTTATTGTTTTTCAACCTACTTTGGTGAGTACATAATTATTTAGATATATTTATATGGGTACCTGTATCGTTTATCTATAATAGTTTTAACTTAATTAAGTTAATTATTCTAATGGCTTGTTAACTTATTGTAGAAGTCCTGAAGAAGAGAAAAATATATTCTCGAAAGCTTGACTGTCAAAAAAGGCCGGCCCATATAAGAGTGCATCCCCACTAACTAACCGAGGTTATATATATATATATATATATATCAAAGTATAATCTTCATTAAAACATTCCTGAATTCCCATAGTGTTTCTTCCGACACAGAGGGGAAGGAATTTTTGATTATTGCAAAAATGATGGGTAACCGACTTACGAAGCTCCGGTGAAATTCACAAGTATTGTGTTTCCAAGTATTTTTACAGTTCATTGACTTTTAGATAGGTTTTTTTTTATTTTTTTTTACAATTTAGTGTTATATTTACCCCCCAGAGTAACCGTAACTATTTATCGGGGGAATATTTCCGAGATGGAATGGTTATTTGTATCTTTTTGATAAATTCTAAATTTTTTAATGTATTACTCGAAGGGGGGGGGGTCTCCTTTATTAAGAGAGAAGCAGACCAACCAACATCAAACAACTAGTCAAACAGTATCAGTAAGTGCACGCTTTCGTGTTCCAAAACTTAAATAAATAAAATTAGTTTATATAAGGTCAAGTGTCATAAAAGTCCTTGCCCATCCCTTTCTAACTTATTTATTTGCTAGCGTAGGACAAACAAAGCATTTTTCCATAAGCCGTAATGCCCGTATAAATTTGATTGAACAAAGTGGCCATCATAAATTAATCCTTTTTGAATGAGACAAAAATAAACACTTTAAAATGGTAAATTGTTGATAATAATAAATTCAAAATTTTCTTAGCTTGAAGAGATTAATTTGAGACAGATGATGATATCTACAACTATAACAGGGGCGCAGAAGAGATAGGTGGATGGACAATTATCCCTTGTTAATTGCTTTTTTTTTAATTTATTTTTAAAACCTTCAAGAGCTCGTTTTTTCTTCGTCAGAAAGGATTACTCTCTAATTTTGATTTAAGCTAACACTATACCAGGGTTCTCACACGTCCGGAAAAACTTGGAGAACCTGGAATTTCTTAAAAACAAATTGCATATCTGATTTTTACCTGGAATTTCTAAAAAAGTATGATATTCCTGGAATTTTTTGAATTGTCCTGGATTTTTTTTATAATGGGCGGATGGATGGGTGTAAAATTAATCTTCAGTATAAATAATAATTCTTGATTATTTATATAAAGATTAATCTTTTAGGTCGCAATTGTCGTAGGTTATTTTCTTAATTAAATTCTTCACATGCTTACATCTTGACTTCATTTTAAAAAAATTTTAAATACCATTTTTGCAGTTAAAGTTTCCATATGAGTTTTCGGAAGATTTAAAATTAAATGGTTATCTGATCCGAACTTCAGTGTATAGTTGTAACGGTGTCAAAACGATAGTGTATCATTTTGTAAACTATGCAAGAAAAACGTGGATATTTCCAGTATGGGGATTCCAGCCCTGAAGAGGTACATACATTTTACTAGGGCAGGTGTAGTGGAGTAAGAAGTCTGGACTTTTTTTAAAAATACAAGTAGTTTTAGATCACACATGTTTTTTTTATTGACTGGGATACAAACAGAATATAATTCCACTACATTATCCACTTAGTAATAGAATATTAGCAAACAAACTAGCATTAAATAGTCAATATATATACGAAATATAGTGGGAGCTATAGTGATTTTTATTATTTCCGATTCCAAAATTTTTTATGTATCTTTGTGTTTCAAACCATCTGGGATATTTTTGGTGTTTGTGTCTTGTCTGTAAACAACGCTCATAACTCAAAAACTACCCAGCCGATTTTGACGAAATATGGATTTGGGCTCTAATTGGTCCCATTTTAAGGGGCTTTAAATCCACCGCCTAGGGGCGGAGAAAATGGGTATAGTTTATATAAAATTGCCTATTTGGTTAAAAAACATTGCTTGCGGGGTATCAAAATAATAATCATTTTATTTAGAATTTGGCAGAGTATTTTGTCATATTATATTAAAAAATTTCCTGGAATTATCATGGAAAACACTTGGAAAAACGTAATCGATTTTGTGCGGGAACCCTGTATACGTTTTACACCTGGTTTCCACCTATGCGTGAGCACCATGATTCATAAAATTTATAAATGTTTGACAATATGAATTTTCTCCGCAACTTTCATAATTTTGTTAAAAAAAAAAACAAAAAGTTGGGGAGTACTAAGACAACCATTGTGGAGAAGACTGAGTGTTTTACTTCTTATACCCTAATTTAAGAAGCTCCACTGAGAGAAGTATGGACTGTTTTTTCAACATCTGACTTAGTTTATTGCCTTTAGGAATCCGACTTACTAAGCCCAAAAAATTATGCTTTACCTACAATACGAAGCCCATACCGGTTTACGAATCCCGAAACGCACACAGTTTAGTTTTGAAAGTGGCCATTTTTCGCATGCCGTGCTTAGTGCTACGCGTCGTTCGGCCAACATCCGCCAACCCGTGTTGAAGAGTAGCCCTTTCCGCACTTGTTAGGAGATTTACTGTTTGCTACTTAACATTTGGATTTGTTGGTAAAATTCATGCAATTGGCTTAAAAATGAAAAAAAAAAAAATATATTTTTTAGTAGTGCGAAAAAGTAAATATCCTTAGTTTCTAGGGAGTATACTGATATTTAAATATGCATTCAAAGCGCTTATTGAGAGCAAAATTTTAAGAACTTTTGAAATTCTGCTATAACTTTTTATAAAAGAAGAAAAAAATTGTAAAATCAAAATAAAGTAAAACATTACAATTTTAGGCTATTTTATGACAACATTCAAAGAAAGAAATGCGAATTTCCAGATCTACATTGATTTGGAACTCTAAGGGACGGTTTATCAATACCGGGTTATCTTTAACTCGACAAACATAACCTATAAAAAATATTGAAAACGCGAGTTAACACTAACCCGAGGGGTAACCCTAGCTTGGAGTGCGGGTTAAGTTACCTTAATTTAGGGTAAACCTAAATATTGACCACTGATAAACTTAAATTAAAATCACGAGTTAATTTTCCCCGCGGGTGACTCGCTATTAATAAACCGGCCCTAAGTAATTGTGAATTATTTGTACTCCGTTCAAAACCGAATCACTCTTATTTCTCAACCACCGGTCAAAATAATAAAAATACATATCAATTTTCAACCTTCTATTGCTTTTCGTTTTTGAGATACAGACAATTCTTTGTTAGTGCCCACCTTTGTTACAAACCAAAATTATCCTAAAATTTTCAAGTTTGTAAGTCGGTATTAGCTGTGCGTGGGTAGTTCACCGTTGGCGCCACAAAAAGGTCACCGTGTGACGTCATGCGCAGATTTGGACGAATTTTCAATATAAAACAAAATATCGTGTGAGCCACCCCTTCAGATACTCGTTATATCTACCATACCGTCTTTGTACAGCCCAGCAACATATTTGGTGAGTTTGAGTTAGACACCTCGACCACCCCAACAATCAACCTTTGCGTCTCTTTACGTTGATGTGAGAGAGAGAGAGAGAGAGAGAGAGAGAGAGAGAGACGGAGGCGACCTTGAGCTCTCAGTGTGGTTTTTATAGAGTAACCTGGCGATTAGAAGCCCAGGTATTTTCACCGAATAAGGCCCGTCTTTCGTTTTTCGAATGACGTTTAGTATTTTTGAAATAAGGAAGAAGAGTTCTAGTTATATATTTTTATAGCTGCTTGTCGAATTTATAAAACTAAAGTTTGTATCTTTTATGACGATAGCATAATCTATTTGGTACTTTAAAAAATTAATAAGGTACGTATAAACCTTAATGCCAAATTTGATTTTTCTTTGTTAAAAAACCTAAGGGGAGTACATAAGACTTGTTACGACTCTTATTTTGCTGACTTTAGGAACCCGACTTGCCAAACACAAAAAATTATGCTTTACCTACTATATGAAGCTCAGGGCCGGTTTACGAAGCCCGAAACCGGCTGTTCCCTATAAACCTTTATGCTAAATTTGATTTTTTAATAATAAAAAACAAAACGTTAGGGGGGAACTAAGACTTGTAACGGTCCTTATGTAATTAGCTTTAGAGACCCGACTTACCAAGCCCAAAAAAATTATACTTTACCTACGATACGAAGCCCGGGGCCGGTTTATGAAGTCCGAAACCGGCTTCCTAAAAACGAAGAGGTGAACCGTGATCTGCGACATCAAACACCCACCTAAACAATTTTTCACTAATTTTCAAAACAGCCAGTTAAGATTGGTTGGTAAAAATCTAAATCTAGTTGTTTCCCAATCAAATCGGCCATTTTTATGGTTATTGTTAGTCTTGCGTTTTTAGAAAGCCTTTATTTTTCTCATTTGAAAAACTGAAGTTGGTATCATTTATGACGACAAATTAATAAGTTTCCTGTAAACCTTCATGCTAAATTTAATTTGTCTATATTAAAAAACAAAAAGTTAGTGTTGACTCTAAGATTTGTGAATACTATTTTTTTATTAGCTTTAGGGACACGACCTAACCCAAAAAATTATGCTTTACCTAAGATACGAAGACCGAAACGGGCTCTAAAAACCAAGAGCTGAAACATCAAAAACCTACCGACACAAATTTGAAGAAGAGACAGTTAGGAATTCTATATCAAATTCATGGTAAAAATCTAAATCTAGTTATTTCCCAATTAAATCGGACCATTTTGTTGTAACACGTTATTACGTTTTTCGAAAGCCGTTCAAGATAAAAAGTAATAACTTTAGTATTTTTGAGATATCACTTATGACGATGACATAACCTTGGAGAATCTATTTGGTACTTCGAAAAATTATTAAGTTTCATGTAAACCTTCATGATAAATTTGAAAACACAAAAATTCATGCAATAGACTTAAAATTTGAAAAAAAAATATTTTTTGCCTATTTACTTAGAAATTTAACGTGCGTATTTTTTTCCGCACGGCGCCGGCGTACGTAAAAAATATGAAAGTAAAACTCGTGGCATATCGGACAAAGCGTTTTTGTTTCTCACTTCATTACGACCAGGCCTCCAATGTCTAATGGAGAATCCAGACACCTACAGGCCTGTTTCGTCCTTATTAGGAATCATCAGGAAGTCATAGGATTATACCTGGCAGTTGAAGCTACACAGTGACCATGCACACCTCTAGAATTTAAAACAAAAAGTTTGTAATCCTTGGGGACGTAGTAACTGTGTGCGCCACCTGTCGAATAAACCGAGAAACAAAAACATCGAAATTGAAAAGTGCAAGACACCGTAAATACAGAATCCTGTACCGTTCAGCAGGTTATAAAGTAGAAACCTGTAAAAGTATAAGGTCACTGTAACATGACTCTTAAAAAGAGGTAACGTTCGCAGCAGCACCGCCCCCAATTGGAGCTTCATACTACGTGGCCCTAATTTTAAGGCATCAGCAAGCAATCGCTCCGGAGGAGGCTTGTTGCGCAGAACTAAAAAGCCAAAATATTTAAAAAACAACAATTCTCCATTAGACATTGGAGGCCTGGTCGTAATGAAGTGAGAAACAAAAACGCTTTGTCCGATATGCCACGAGTTTTACTTTCGTTTTTATTTGCGGACACGAGATTCATTTTGTTGTTTCGTAAAAAATATATTCGCGAACCCTTACTTTTTTCATAATGATCTACTAAACATTTTAACGTCTCAGTAGCATTTATTTATTTATAGAATTGACATAAAATAGTTATTATCCTAACTAGTGCGGGCAAGCAGGCAAGGGCGGGAAACATACTTTACGCATGAGTTAGGATCAATATTTTTTCCAGGACAGCATAGAAAAAAAAACAATAATAAAAAAGTTGAGTGCAGGGAATCTTTTCTCGCCCTAGTGCGGGAAAGTCTGGGGGTAAATTATTTTTCCTATTAGCGTGCGTAAAAGTATACTTTACGCACGTATTTGCGTTCGAGAAGTTGCATTTCCCGCACGCCGTGCGGGAATGGATTTATCCTGTGTCTTTCGCGCACGGCTTGCGGATTTTTTTTTTGCCGCACGCATTTTTTTTTTATTATTTAAAATAAAATTTAAATAACTATTTTACGCAAGTAGGAAAAATTTTGTACTTGACACGTGCGAAAAGTGTATTTTCCGCCCTTGACAGCTTGCCCGAACTCCGCTCCGTGTCGTTCGTGCGAAAAAGTATCACTTTCCGTACTTGTTAGGTAAATAACTATTCCGACACTCGGTCCAGGAAAGTAAATTAAAATGCGTGCGGGAAAGTGGGCAAAACCGATTGGTCGTAGAAAATTTATTTTTTTTTGTAAAGAAAAATTATGAATGTTTGACAATATAAATTTTCTCCGTAACTTTCATAATTTTGTCGTAAATTATTAATCTGATTATAAAATGTTCCTGTAAACCTTCAGGCTAAATTTGATTTTTTTATGTTAAAAAATAAACCGCTAGGGATGAACTAAGACTTGTGGCAGCCCCTATTTTATCAGCTTTAGAGACCCGACTTACCAAACCCAAAAAATTATGCTTTACCTGCGATACGAAACCCGGGGCCGGTTTATGAAGCCCGAAAGTACCTTTTTAAAAACGAAGAGGTGAACTGTGATCTGCGACATCATACCCATCTACACAATTTTTCAGTAATTTTCAGAAAAGCCAGTTAAGAGTTCTACATCAAATTGGTGGTAAAAATCTAAATCTAGTTGTTTTCCAATCAAATCGGCCATTTTTATGGTTTTGGTTAGTCGTTTAAAATAAAAAGTAACAACTTTAATATTTTTCAAATTAGAGAGAAGAGTTCTAGATATTTTTTTATAATATTTTTCCTATTTAAAAGACTGAAGTTCCTATCATTTATGACGATAACATTACCTTAGAGAATCTATTTGGTACTTTGAAAAATTAATAAGTTTCCTGTAAACCTTCATGTTAAATTTAATTTTTCTATTTTAAAAAACAAAAAGTTAAGGGGGATCTAAGATTTGTGACGACTATTTTTTTATTGGATTTAGAGACCCGACTTACCAAACCCAAAAAATTATGCTTTACCTAAAATACGAAACCCGGGACCAGTTTACGAAGCCCGAAACGGGCTCTAAAAACCAAGAGCTCAATTGAATTCTGCAACATCAAAAACTCACCCACACAAATTTTAAGAAGAGCCAGTTAAGAAATCTATATCAAATTAGTGGTAACACGTTATGCTTAGTCTTGCATTTTTTGAAATTCGTTTAAGATAAAAAGTAATAAGTTTATTTTTAAAATTTTTGAACCTTGGAGAATCTATTTTAATTCTTTGTAAACCTTCATGCTTAATTTGAAAACACAAAAGAAGGGATTAAGCTTTGTCCAAGATTCATGTAATAGACTTAAGAATTAATAGAAATATATTTTTTTTCTATTTTTACTTAGAAATTTAGCGTGCGTAAAAAAAATTGTTTACGAACCCTTACTTTTTTCATAATGATCTACTAAGAATTTTCGCGTCTCAGTAGTATTTATGCAATTGACATAAAATAGTTATTATCCTAACTAGTGCGGAATGCGCATGCGGTGCCGTTGATACAACGACGCGACGGAGTGCGGGGAATTTTTTTCCCGCCCTAGTCCGAAATAATCTGATTATACATTTTTTTCTGGCATTCGGTGCAGAAAAGTGACAAATTTAAAACTAAAATGCGTGCGGGAAACTGGGAAACAACGATCGGTTATAGAAAATAGTTATTATCCTAAGGAGTGAAGAAAGTTATGTCTATCCGGATGCGACGGCAGTTGCGCAAACGACGCGGGGGAGCGGGAAAAATACTTTTCGCAAGAGTTACAATCAAGATTCTTTCTACTAGCGTACAACAGGTTTCTTAAATTTTATTTTAAATAGTTTAAAGAAAAATGCGAGCGTGAAAAAAAATTTCCCGCACGGCATGCTGGAAAGACACAGGGTAAATCCATTCCCTCATGATGTTCGGGAAAGTGACACTTTCCAAAGTAAAATGCGTTCGGGAAAGTAGTGTTTTCTCACGCTAGTAGTAAAATGATTTTTTCTTGTAAGAAAAAATTATGAATGCTTGACAATATGAATTTTCCCCGCAACTTTCATAATTTTGTCGTAAATTACTAATCTGATTTATTAATGTTTTTTCTCGAACAGGGTTAGTTTTCTTTCAGAAACGAAAAGTAAGTACCAAACTTAATATTTTCATCTTAAGCGGTTTTTTTCGTAAAGGACTCGTGACATGGTGCAATAAATCGTGAATTTTACCATATCAAACTGCCAACCCACTTACTTAGCACCGATGTCTTTATCTAACAATACGTCATTTTGTGTTTTTTGAAGGCCGTTTAAGATAAAAAGTTACAAGTTTGGAGAATAGATTATTGGTACTTCGAAAAATAAAACGTTAGGGGAACTAAGACTTGTGACGACCCTTATTAGGTTTAGATACCCGACTTACCAAGCCCAAAAAATTATGCTTTACCTAAGATACGAAGCCCGAAACGGATTGTTACCAATCAAATCGGGCTCTGTGTCAGTCCATATTGAAATTGGTTTCAAAGACTTGATAAAAAGTACTCAATTCTACATTTTTATTACAACAAAGTATTAAAAAGACTCTTCTACTTGCGTGTGTTAGGTATAAACTTTCCGCATGGCGTGCGTATTTTTTTATGATCGATATTCTTACCTAGAACCATACAACCTTTTATCGGCAGCATACAAAACGCGTCAAAAATCAGTTTTTTTAGTATAATTTTCCCAAAATTTCACCTGCGCTTTTCCGCTTTTAAATTACATTTTTGCCAAAGAATGCAAAGTAAACAAACAGGTCTTGTTCCCCAAAAATTATTCTTTTACCACGGAAGAACTAGATGTATTTTATATTAAAACAAAAGCCATGTTGCCAAACTGCCGGGATTCGTAAAACTGAAAAACATATCTGGGCCGTAAATGCAGCTGTGATGTATGCTGTATAACGATACCAGCGCCAGTGGCAAGTTGCTTGAACTAAACGTGAATATTTTGCGATAAGTGATTTAATTTAGGTAGCCCAAATTTTTTTTCTGAAAATTTTTGTGCATGGGTTTTTGGTGTCGCCGGTCACGGTTCAGCTCTTAGGTTTTAGGAAGCCCATTTCGGGATGCGTAAACCGGTCCTGGGCTTCGTATCTTAGGTAAAGCATAATTTTTTGGGCTTGGTTAATCGTGCTATGTGTGCATGGGTTTTTGGTGTCGCCGGTCACGGTTCAGCTCTCAGGTTTTATGAAGCCCATTTCGGGCTGCGTAAACCTTTCGGGCTGCGTAAACCGGTCCTGGGCTTCGTATCTTAGGTAAAACATAATTTTTTGATTTTCTCTATGTCATTTAGTTTACGAGGTATGGCAATTTTTTATTTTAAATAGGACACTCTGTATTTTTTGCAATTTTGTAAATCTGCAAACAATTCTCTCTTCGTCAATACTACACAGTAGGATCTATCTCTTACGATAATCAAGATATTTTTATCTAAATCCCCCGTAAAACAGGGCATAGATAACAATTCCATGCAAGTTTAAATACCTCTTGAAAACCATAACAGATAGAGTATTAGTGTGTGGTATTGTCAAAAAGATATTTATTTTTTAGAATTCAAAAATGTCAAACTCTACAGGGTGTCCTATTTAAAAAAAAATATTTTTTTGCATACCTCTTACAGAAAACTACAAAAAAAAATCCAAGATAGCACGATTAAAGAAAATTAAAAATCTGAGTTGACGTGTTTTTGGATTTTTTTATAAAACCAATTAACCCGCTAGAAGCACCGTTCCGTTTAAAGAATCCACTCTGTATATATATTTATATATTACATATAAGTTAATTTTGGGGTTGCTAATGATTCGACTCATTCAAATGTATATATTTTACCTCATTTTTTTTTTGTTTTGGTGGTCCTGCGCGATAAATTCTTGCACGCTACGGGCCGGAAAAGTAACGTGTAATTTTATCAATTTTAATAAATTTTTATTAAAGTACCGAGATTTTTTTCAGAAGCCGTAAAAAAAAGGGGAGCAATTTTCTCTCTTCCTGCATTTCTCCTAGACCTTGCCGTATGCCTATAGTAGGGTGTTTTCGCCGGTTCTGGCTCAAGATTCAAAGATTCGCCCATAAGAATTAACATAGGGATTTTGAGAGCCAAAGATTCACACATGGGGTGGGGGGATCCAAATGTCTTGGGCAATACCTTGAAAAACCTGTTAGAAAGTAGGTGATAAATTGAACCACACCTTTTTGTCTTACAGATGTATTGCAGTAAACTAGGTCACAACTGGTTATTAATGATCATAAATTCAGAGATACAAATTTTGTAAACCGGGTCACAGATGTCTTGGGCAATACCTTGAAGAACCTGTTAGAAAGTAGGTGATAAATTGAACCACACCTTTTTGTCTTACAGATGTATTGCAGTAAACTAGGTCACAACTGGTTATTAATGATCATAAATTCAGAGATACAAATTTTGTAAACCGGGTCACAGATGTCTTGGGCAATACCTTGAAGAACCTGTTAGAAAGTAGGTGATAAATTGAACCACACCTTTTTTGGTTTGGTGACTTGAAGTAAACCAGGTCACACCATTCTTGGTCAATGACTTAGAAAGTAGGAAATAAATTGAACCACACCTTTTGCCTCACAGACGTTTTACAAACTGGTCAGTTAAAGTAAACCAGGTCACAGCTGTCTTGGCTTGAAAAACCTGTCTTAATAACAAGTCTTGACTTGTCTCTGCTGTAATAAAAAACCGGTTTATGGTCTCATTCCCACCACTTTATACACAATATAAATTATTTGTTTTGGAAAGTTTTATACAGTCTGAATCAAAATGTCTTCTAATTATTTAGATTCTAATTCCAAAAATGTCTTTTTGGGAGAAAGAAAATTTTATCTTAACAAATCAAAAACAAAGTTTGTTAGTGTGTGTTTAAGCTATAATGGAATTTTCTTTCCATGTGTATTAATTGGTGGATTAAAAAACGATGTTGTCCAGTTCACAGAATTCGATTGGCAAAACTTTTATGGGTATAAAGACATCATAGATGAATCCTTTTTAGCTGTTGATACCACCTTGAGTCTGGATCTTACCAGTTTTTTTATCAATTTTAAACAGATGGATTATGGAAATCTGATTGTGATTAATACAGGCAAAGCTACAGTACGATTAACAAACCCTACACTATCAGAACTGTGGAGAATATCACCTTTAATAGATGAGCACATTAAAATATTGAAAAATCTTGAATTTAATAGTTGCTTAAAAATTTTTCAAATGGGAATAAAAAACTCTGTTGATGTAACTAACACAGCAATTTTCATTATGGATCCTATCAAAAATATAAATACTTTGACGTATGGATTGGCGATGGAACTTGTTTATTTTTATCCTGAACTACTTAGAGAAGATCATGAATAAATCGTTAACATTTAATGAACAATTTAATAAGGTGAAAATATTATATGTGTATAGTTATGCATCTAAAGAAGCGAGAAAAAAGCATTGGGAAAACTTAGCAGTGGATCGCATGCATTTCCAAAATAAAATCATCAAAATGGAAATGATATTAAACGCCATTAACTATTTTAATCAAAATATCTAACGTCATTAGTATATTTCTTAAGCTTAAAAATGTTAGTTTAGGTTTTGCTAGTATAAGTAGATTATGTATTCTAAAAATAAAAAACAGAAATATAAAAAAAATGGCGTTTTATTTCATAAAAAAGTTATCATAGAGGTAAAATACATTCGATAATGCACAAAAACATGGTGAGTTTGTGTGGTAAAAACACTTTGGGTCTTCTTTGAGCAGTTTTGGGGTCTCTTCAAACTCAATAACTGGTTTTAAGGAGTATCTCCTTAAATATGTAGCTTTTTCCTTTCCTTTGATATAAACTGTATCCACTTTTTCTGTCAAGTTTTGTAAGATTTCGGAAAATTTATGAAGCGGAGTAAAACCTTCATTCCACGATATACAATGATGATTTTCCACCAACCAGTTGGCTTCCTTATGTAACTGTGGTGAAAGATGTTGAATCCCATAGGGTGGTTTAAAAATATAATGGGAAATTCTCGTTCCATCATAAGCGGCCAATTCTTTAGGAACAAATTTGTTGTTTTCCAATTTAAATCCTTGAACATCTATTATTAAATTCATATTGTTAAGTTGGAAAGCTTTTTAAAAATAATTTGTTTTTCACTATATAAACTTATGGCTTCTTTTAGTATTCTTAAATTTTTAAGGTGTAAACAAATTCTACAAGTGTTTTTTGAACACATTTCTTAAACTGATATCAAAATATGCAATAATTCGATTATATAGAGAAAAAATACTTTTTGAACATGCGCATTAAAACTGTTTCACTGTTTTAGTCAAAGGGTGGTATGAAAAAAGTTTATCATGAAGAATCAAACAGTATGCGGTCGTTTTTTCCGGTACGTCTTCGTGGCATTCAAAAGTGATTCTCATTGAAACATTAGCACTCTGTGCAGCTTCTTTTTGATAAGAACAATCAATGTATATTATGGGTGATATCTCTTTATATTCTGAAGGGAGAAACAACGGTTCATTAGGAAGCTGATAGTATGAAGCCCTAAACTTAGAATACATTTCATATAAGGAAGCAAATTTGTTATTTTCTATGTCTACATACAAATCATTGTATGGATATCTTTCGGAATTTAAAAAAACGTTAATATTGCGTATTCTAACATCATCAAATTTACTAATATTTTCATTTAATTTATCATTTTTATTTTTTTGAAAAGCAACTATAACATGTCGTGCAACTTCAGCTTTGGTTGATGTTTTAACTTGCCAATTATGTCTATTTGTTTTAAGCAATTCAGGGTACTCTATTAACTCCCATCTTCTAAAAGCTATTGGTATTTCAACATCTTTGTTAATGAGCTTTGACAAATTCAGTTCAGTAGGGATATTAACGGTTACGTGAGGCATATTCCATGTTAGTTTTGTGATCGAAATTTTTACTTTTTGACCAACAATATCATAAAAAACACAATTATTGTCAGAATTGGATCTTATTAAAACAAGTTGTTGTTTTGAGTTTAAGATTATTTTTCTATAGTCTTCAAAGAATCCCATTAAAATTTTGAGTGGAACACATACATTAAAATTACCCTTTTTATCAACCAAAATGCTCGATTTTGAAATATCCAATTTAGGAAACCAACCAGCGTTCTGCAATTTTTTACTTTCACTTTCAGTAAATGATAAATATCCTTTTAAAGTGGAAGTGGTTCCTACATCTCGAACTGAATCTATGGTTACATCGTTTAGATCATAACGAATTTCTTTAAAAAGATAAGCTATGGGATTGTTTGTAAATTTCATACTTGCAGAATAGGTACCATCATTAGTTAACTGTCCCTCAATAAAAAGAAAGCTTTCACATGGTAAAGTATAGGCTTCAATATCAGGTATAACAATTTTTATTTCATCATTATTATTTAACTTGTTTGGTGAAAAGGGATCATAAGTATACGTTTCATATCTTACTACAGAACTGTCTTCCAAAAGTTTTTCGGTAACGTCTAAAAAACTCATTTTGTATTTACTTTAAATCCAAGTGATTTTAAAAACCTATAATTTGTTGGTGTTAACCGTTTGACAGTTTTCCTCTTACTGCTTAAACAACTCTCTTTTTTTTTTATTATATGATATTAATGGGTTATTGTAACGAAATACCATTATTCAATTTTTTTAATATGCAGTCTGATGGTAATAGTTTCACCACCAAAATTTACAAGATCACCGTCCTGGTCAATAATTTTTAAAAATATACTAGTTATTATTTTAACGTTTACAGGAAAATAAATTAAATTTTCTGGAGCTTCTATTATCTTAAATCCAGGACTGACGCTAGGAAAGAACTGATGAATTACATGTACAGGATTGTTATTTAAATATGATCCATCAGCTATGCTGCAGTCGATTAATATTGCATTTACCTTAATAATTTCAGCAGGTTTTTGTGAAATATGTATTTTGTCAGCTGTGTAGAGATCATCTCTAAATCCTAAAATATTTCCTATAGTATCTTTACTAAAACGAATATCCTCACTACATTTTAAATGACAACGTAGGGTATTGTTATTGGCACGTAGTGTTAAGCTAACACCTTCTTTAGAAAGCTGATCTTGTAAATAATCCTCAATATCAGTCAATTCGTAGGCTCCTGATGGAATTTCAATGGTTTTATTACCATAATGAAATTTATTATTTCGTTCACCTATATTGGGTACCGCATTAAAAGTTTCAAAATTCGTAAGACAAACAACATATTCACCGTCATCTAAGTAAATTGGCGGATTAAATGAAGCAGACAACTCAGCCGAATTACCTGACAGAGAAATTGTAAGCGACATTATTGTTTTACAGTTGATGTAATACTAATACAAGTTATAAACTGTTGTTATATAAAAACTCTAAACACAAATGTCCACAGATAACTAAATCTTTTTGTTGATAATTTTTATGATTATACATTATAACATTATGACTACCATCACTTAAAAAATATTTAACAACCTCCAAAGGTGGTTTTAAATTTCCATAGCTATCAAAGTATGAAATTATGTTATTTTTTTTCACATATCCAGTCCAGTGGGTTCCCTGTTTTTCTTTACTATCTAAATTGATTATACCACTTTCAAATTTTCTAATTTTTTTCGGTAAATCATTACGCATAAAAACCCCACGAAAATGTGGGATATTTTTTGAATATTTAAGAAGGTCAATATTTGTTAGAGGTCTGTGAGGTAGTCCTTTTATCAGTTTTTTGTATTTGATTTTAAAAACAGACCACAACCTTGTTTATAAGGTTTTAAATAAAGTCCTTTGCCAATAGAAATTTGTTCCATGGCTTGATTATGTCTTTTATCTTCAATAAGTTTATCTTTTGCCGCTTTGGCGTCATTAACAGCTTTTGCTATTCCCGCAGCTCCCCCACCCAATGCTCCAAGAGCTGAGAGAGCAGATAGCACAGGTATTATAAATGGTAAAAACCCTCCAATTTTTGGGACTGGAATAATTCTTTTCTTTGGTTGAATAACCTTATAACCTTTTAATGATGATAGTGCTGTTTTTGCAGCTGTGTTTAAGTTCTTAAAAGATTTACCAACTAAACTTTTGCGTGCTTGTTTAATAGCATTGCTTAAAGATATCGCCCTTTCTGTGTTTTTTCGTTTAACGTTACGTCGACGACGTTTTTTTAAACCCATTCCAAAAGTTGTTTTTAATTTCATTGCTCCAGTTACTCCAGTTGCTGCTATTTTTTCACCTAAACTTGCGTCAGATGCATTTATTCTCTCAGCTGCTTTTGAAGCAAGAACTTTGTCAGCCTTATGTCTATTTTTAAGATCTAAATTTTTTGAATATGCAATGTCATGTTCTTTGCAAGCCTCATCCAATTTGTTAATTCCTCGGTCGCCTCTGGCTAATCTCTTTGTTAGGTTAGTTCCCCCCCCCCACAGAAATTGTAATTTGGGATGTGTAGTTCGAAAGGTAATTTGTTGATTATTGTATTTAACAAACCCCTTCCTTTCTTTTTAACTGTTGGTTGTCTAATAACCTTATGTTTGTTCCGTACACGCATTATATATATATACTGACGCATCAAGTATTTTCTCTTACTTATATAGTTAAAATAATCATGCGAATAGTAAAACAAAATTTTTCACTTCCTATTAAAAATCATGATGATCAAAAAATTGATTTTAATAAGCATGGACAACTTTTTGGAGGAACTTGTAAAAGAGGATTGATCGTTGGTCCTTCAGGCTGTGGAAAAACTAATGTTCTCATAAGTTTATTAGAGGACAAAAATGGATTACGTTTTGAAAACGTTTATGTTTATTCCAAATCTTTACATCAACCAAAATATGAATATCTGAAAAAATTACTCAAACCAATTAAAGAAATTGATTATTATGAAAACAATGATGAAAATGAAATTATTTCACCCAGTGAAATAAAGGATAATTCAGTTGTAATATTTGATGATATGGTTTGTGGTAATCAAAGCAAAATACGGGATTATTTTTGTTTTTCTAGACATAAAAGTGCTGACTGTTTTTACCTAAGTCAAACCTATTCCTCAATACCAAAACAGCTTATAAGAGATAATGCAAATTTACTGATCATATTTCAACTAGACAACACTAATTTACATCACATCTATGACGATCATATTAATGTTGATATGTCTTTTCAAAAATTTAAGGAACTTTGCTCATTGTGTTGGAAAGAACAACATGGTTTTATTGTAGTAGATAAAGATTGTAATTTGAAGCATGGTAAATACAGAAAAGGTTTTGACACGTTTATTTACCTATAAATACCATAGAATTAAAAAATTGTATATCACTGCTTATGTTAACGTTCTAAGAAAACATGGATAGAAAAAAAGCAAGCGAATTAGTAAAAACAAGGAATGCCATAAAAAAGAAATTACGAGGCTTGAAATCTGATTTGATTGCATCCCATTCTAAAAGAGAAAAGGAATTGTATCCAATCACGAAACCATTGCAAGAATTTTTATCAAACGTTAAAACTACATCAAACATAAAGCAAGAAAAAAAAAGTCCGCCTTTATCACCAAATCAATCTCAAAGATTTAACTCTACTATTTTATCTCCGTCTCAAAAATTACATCCTACTTCATTTCCTAAGAGAAGTACCTATCATGAATATTTACCTACCGGTGGTCTTACTTTTTTGGAAGATCAATTCATACATGATAATGATATGAATTCTAGTAATATAAGTGATACTACTATAAACCAGACTGCTAACGAAATAAGAGAGAGTTTTCAAAATTTATCTACCTTACCAGCATACAATGAATATTTAAATTCATTTGACGACCTTCCGAGAACATATATAGATGAATCAATTAGAGACCCTGATGATAAATTTGATCATACTTATGGGGTTTTTCATAATACAGACGAAGAAAAATTTTATATTGGAGACTCAGAGCTTAAAATTATCGGGAAAGACATTGAAGTAAAAAATATTAAATATTTAGGGACAGTTGGGTTATATGAATTGTTATTTAAAAAACATCCAGTGGGTTTCAAAAAAGAAGACTTGGAAAATTACATGGATATATTAAAAAGAACCAATGGCTACAAAAGAAATAAAGATTCAAAAGAACGAATACAATCAAGCAATACTTTCAAATATATGGATATTATTAGACCATATTTATTAAAAAAGGGTATTTTAAAACAAGACACAAGTCGTGCACGAACAACTTCATTTTCAAAACCTTTACCACCAAGAACAACAAGGTCAAAAACAAATACATTACCGTCAAGCAAAAAAGAGGGAGGTTCTATGATTTTATCCAACAAAAAAATAGAATATGTATATTTTGATGATCCCAATGAATTAGTTCAACGACTAAGACTTTTATTGGCATCGCAGGAAGCGGGAAATACGGGACATAACAACGAAATAATATCAATAATTGAAGAACTTAAAGAGGCTAAAATTATCCTATAAAAGGGTGTCAAAACGGATTACTTATTCATTACAAACAAAACCATGACTGTAGATAAGTTTTGGAAACATATATCCAAGCATAAAAAACCCAAAATTGACTTGTCTGATATTGAAAATAAAGTTTTTTTAAATGTACAAAAACACATTGCACAGTTTGCTCCAACAGGCAATGTTTCACAAATTGAGATTGAAAAGGTGAAAAAAAGGATTAATACAAATGATATTAGTATTGAAAATATAAACAAAAAACTTAAATTTAATGATGATACAATCGAAACCATCAAAACTGATATTCAAAATTGTGTTGACTCATCTTCTTTAAACAGTCTAAAACAAGAAGTCTACAATATAAACAAAAATTTTTTTGTAAAAAAAGACGATTTAACAAAGGAATTAAATGAAACCCATCAACTGTTTAGAAAACAACAGGAAAAATTTTTAAATGAAAGGCTAGGTGACTTACAACAACAACTAAATTTAATTAAGGATGATAAGGATCTAATAATTAAAAATATTAATGAAATTGAAAACATAAACAAATACATTACACTTAATCACACACTTATCAATGATGTAAAAAGTAAGATTGATACCTGTTTAGATAACTCCACATTAGAGAGTTTTAAAAAAGAAATCCAAGCAAACACTCCAGATATAAACATTTTGGTAAAAAAAGTTGATTTAGAAAAAGAAATAAAAGAAACTCAACAAAACTTTAAAAACCAACAAGACATTCTTTTAACTGAAAAACTATCAAACTTGGAAAATAAAATTATATCAAACATATCAGAGACTATATTTCCTAAAAATGAAGTAAAGGAAGTAATTGAAAAGATTAATTTAAACCAAGAAATTATAGAAAATTTAAAAAGCAAACTTAAGATTTATGATGAAAGTGTAAATAAAATTGAGGAGATTAAAGAACAAATTCAAAAAAATTTCGAGAATATTTTAAATCTACCTACACAAAGTGATTTAAATAAAGTAGATAATAAATTTCGTGATGAAATAAAAAAAATTAAAGATCTCATGAGCGGTAAAAAAACTGATTCACTAGCAATAGAAAAAATAGTACAAAGCTATTTGGAAAAAAATCCAATTTTTAATGATTATTCGGCTATAAAAAGCACAAGTTCTTTAAACACCACTGAAATTGATTCTTTAAAAAAAATTTAAACAATTTTGTTAAACAAAATGACTTTAAAAATATTCAAGAAAATGTGTTAAAAATCTCAGATATAAATCAACAAATTAAAGATTATAAAAAGAAAGGTGAAGAACATACTACTCAAATACATGATTTAATAGAAAAAAATAATAAACAAAAGTCAGATTTTGAAAAAAAGTTTGAAACGATTCAAAATGATATAAAAGATATAAATGAAAATATGAAAAATGGTTTAACTGAAAACATACTTGAAAAAATTAAAGATTTTAATAAGTTTATTGATGATAAATTTAAACAAGGACAGACATCTTATGAATTACTACAAGAAAAAATTTTAACAATTGGAAGATATTATGAAAACGAATTTTTAAAACTTAAAGTTACTTTTGATGAATTTCAAGATTCCATTCAAAATGAGTTAAATATTATAAAATTATCTTATGATGAAGGTATCAATTCCCTTGGTGATGTTTTAGAAAAAACCAAAACTGGTCTTGATAATGAATTTAAAGATCTTAAAGAATTTACTAAAAAGGAACTAGAATCAGTCAATGAAACTAATCAAAAATTTAAAGAAGAACTAAATAAAGAGCTAATCAAAAACGTTATAAAACTACAAAAATCAATTAATAATTTGGATGATGGATTAAGTCATCTTGATAAAAATATTAATAATTTGCAAGAAAATCTTCGGGACAATATAGCAGCTAAAGAATTACAATTAACACAACATATAGGCAATGTTGAAAACAATTTTAAGCAAGAGTTAATTAAGCTTAAAAATATGCTAAAAGACAATATAACCGAAAACTTTAATATTTTAAAAAATTATATTGATAATCTAGATAAAGCGTTCATTGAGGTGGATAAAAAATTGGTTTCTTTTCAAGAAGACATTCAAAAAAATGTAGAAAATATTACTAGGGTTGAAACAAATTTTAACCAGGAGCTAGTTACTGTTCAAAGTGGATTAAACAATTCTTTGATATCTGTTGAAAAAAGAGTTAGTGATAATGAAAAAAAAACAAAAAACCACACCAGCAAACTTAAATCATTAGAACAAAAGGTAAATTTATTTAAAAAACCAGATTCTTTTTATGGTTATTTACCATTAACATTTTTTGGAAAATACTCAGAAAATATACGAAAATTTTTTATAGAATCAAGCAATTCAAGTCAATATATATTTCCATTGAAGACTGGAATAATAGAATCAGCAAATTTTCAACCCAGAGATTTAATAATGGTTGTAAAAAATGAAGGTGGTTTTAAATCATACAACCTTGAAAAGGTTTTAAATGTTGAGTTAAAGAAAAATGATTTAATTTCTTTTGAAAGATTAATTAATAGTGACACCACTAATTTTCATGCAACGCTTTTACTTAAATATCAATTAAATTCGTAAGACATATCAGTACTACTCAAATATGGATCTAAAAAAGTCTGTTGTTGATGAGTTACATAAACCGGCAAGAAAAAAGTATCCCCGAAGAAAAGTCATTATTAAATCACTAAATGACCTTTGGCAAGCTGATTTAGTTTCAATGATTCCATATGCTCGATATAATAGAGGAAATAAATATATTTTGATTGTAATAAATGCGTTTTCTAAATATGTTTGGGCAAGACCTGTTAAAACTAAAGGAGCTGAACACGTAACAAATGCTATGAAATCAATTTTGGAAGATGCTAAAATTGGTCCAAAAAATTTGCAAACTGATTTAGGAACTGAGTTTCTAAATGCTCGGTTTAAAAAACTTATGAACGATTTCAACGTAAATCATTATAGTACTTTTTCAAATTTAAAAGCTAGTATAGTGGAAAGGGTAAACAGAACTTTAAAAAATACAATGTGGAAAAAATTTAGCATGCGTGGATCTTACAATTGGATTGATATTCTCAACGAAATTGTTAATGACTATAACCAAACAATACATTCTACAATTGGAATAAAACCAATCAATGTTTCTAAAAAAAATGAAAACGAATTATTTAAAAAAGTATATCGTCATACAAAAATAATAGATCCATTAAAATCAAAACTTAAAACAGGAGATTCTGTGCGTATTTCAAAATATAGGGAACATTTTTCAAAAGGATACACACCTAATTGGTCAAATGAAATATTTCTTGTGAAGAAAATACAAATGACCAATCCGATGACTTATTTGCTTGAAGATCAAAATAGGAAAGAAATTCAAGGAGGTTTCTACAAAGAAGAATTGCAAAAAGTAAAATATCCAGATGTTTATCTTGTTGAAAAAGTTTTGAGAAGAAAAGGAAACAAGGTTTTCGTAAAATGGTTAGGATTAAATAAAACTCACAATTCTTGGATTAATAAAAATAATGTATTGTAAATTTATTTCTAACAAATAAAGAATAATATTTTTTAATCATAGTTTTTTATTTAATGTTTGTAAACAACATATACCTTAAAACTACTTAATATTTTTATGACCCCAGGCTAATGTTTTAAAAGTTCCAGGAACAACACATCGCTTGTCATCTTGAGGTGATAGTGCCACTTTATTTTTTAGTTGTGTGTAAATATCATGAAGAATGGAACGGAAGCAATTCATTTTTCTGTATTTTGTTTCAGCATTTTCAACAACGTCTTGATAATCTTCTTTAGTAATGTTGTTTTGAATAACATACTTTTTCACTCCCTTTGCTTTTTTTTCAGTTCTAGTTGCTAACTCAACACAATAGGCCTTAGCACCTGTGCCATAAAAGCTTACTATAGGTTGACCTGCAAATTCGTCTTTCATACGACCCACTATAGATTGGTTTCTGGTAATGTTATGTAAATTGTCTTCGCTGTAATTTGATGTGTCAAACCTCTCCAGGTTTTCTTGAATATCTGAATAAAAATTATGGGTTTTAATTTCTAGTATTAAAGAATCAGTATCTGTGTAGAGCAAAATTGCTTTTTCTCCATATTTGTTTTTTATATATTCATAATAAAAATCATACATTACTGTCTTGGATAATTCCAAGACTGAAAATCCAATATAAACGGGTTTATTGTATGTGACTTTTACTCGTTCCATTTGAATGGCAACCAAGTTTTCAGTAAAAATTGATGAGTTTTTAAAATTTGGTTTAGCAATTAATGTTTGAGCTCCTTGCTTTTTTCCAATATTTTGCCAATGTGTAATTAATTTGATATCTTCTCTTTTGTCAACGTTTTCCAGTGATTTACCATAAATTGCGTTATTGAGTAACTTAAAGAAATCTTTTTCAAACTGATTTTTAGAATTGTTTCGCAATTTAGTGTTTAAATCTATGTAAGATTTTAGGAAAGGTGACTGCTTAAATCTTATTGCTCTATGAATTTGAACCAAGTGTAGTCCGTTTCGAATAGCCTGTTGAAGATTTTTGTAATGCAAAACATAATTCTTTTTGTGATCCAAATTACATATTAACTTGTTATTTTTTGATTCACTCAAAAATGGAAATTCATTATGTTTCTCATGGAGGTGCTCTGGATAATCAATATCTGCTTCAAAAACATAGCCGTATTCCGAATTATCTGCTATTGATTGTAGATCTATTGCTTCAATTTCAGATTTAGTCACCCAAGTAAAATCGCCAATAGGCAAATACTGACTCATACTGTGACCGTAGAGATTTGTAGCATCTAAATACATTATAAATGTTTTTGGATTTTCACTATTATAATTTGGAACCAGTTCATTATTGGCTTCAGCTTTTCGCACACTACAATGACATATACCACCTCGAATATTATTTTTTTAAAAATGCAACATATCTATATCGGTAACTAATTCTAATTTAACTTCTGTACTTTTTAACATTGCATCCCAACTGAAACCAGGAGATGTATAGTAGTGGGCTGGATCTAACTTGTAAGTATTTAGAGATAAATTTCTAAATGACTCATAAAAGTCTGCTAAAATCAAGACGTCAGAAAATAAGTAAATTTTTGTAAAGTCCAATAAAGTTTCACAATTAAACAAGTTCCAAACGTGAAGAGCTCTGTTATAATCCGTAAGGCTTAATGGTTCTTCTTTTAACTTATCATAAAAGTTCTCAATAGTTGGCAGTTTTTTTTCATACAACTTATCGAAAGAATCCATATATGAATAGGGATAAATACCTTTTTTTCGTATCTCATTGAATTGATCAGGATTTTTAAAATGTTTTTTAATTTCGATACATTGAGAGGTGTCTAAACTTTCACCTAACTTTTCCAATGATGTTGATGCAAAACGAAATGAGTCGAGAAATCTAATTTTTATGTAAATATTTTTAGTTTTTCCAAACTCTTCTTTTTTGTCTACCAAAATTACTTTGGAAAATGAGATGTACTTTTCTTTAGTTTGTCCTAAAACATCAATTTGATCTTTTTCACAACATAATTGCTTTATAAATAAATGACTATCATAATGTGTCAAATTATGGAAGAACACTGGAATAAAATTTGGTATTTTGTAATTTAGATTACAAATACTGTGAGCTGCACCTCTATATTTTCCTGTTAGGTGATCATGATCTCTCACAATTTCATCTTCATTTTTAAAATTTTTGGAACATATGTGACATACTTTTGCTGATTTAAAATCAATGTTTTCATCACATGTTAATGGAGACATGGGTACAACACGTTTAAGATGCTCGTGGTAAATTCTTCTAACATGATTTTCAATTTTTTTGCAAAATTCCTCAGCAGCATCTTTACCAAAGTAGTATTCTATGGTAGATAAGGATTCATCATAAGAACATTTAATGAAAAAACAAAAAGCAAATGGTTCATGTTTAAATGTATTTTTTGTGTATGAAGTAAAATTATTATCTGGATCTACATAAGTCAGTGGTTTAAGGACGCACTCAAAATCAGCATAAATAACAAAAGGAACTTTAAGTTGCTTTTGAAAATTTTCAAACTGAAGTATATTTTCTGGAATATTTTCTCCATATTTGTTAGTTTTAATGTTGCTTGTGGGTAATGATGTTACTGTTTGGTTGCAATCATGTAATTGATGTTTTTGTAATTTTTCTTCAGATGTAAAATAAATTAGACATCCATCACAAAAGTACTTTTTATGATCTTGTCTATTAATCTGAGAGGATACCTGGACATATCCTTTATCCAACAATAATGTTTGTTTTCATCATTACTTATCAATAACAAATTAATATGAGTAGGTAGTTTCTTCTTTGTGTAGTGCAAGGGGCCAACAACTTCATTCATTACTTTATCATTTTTGTAAATGCTTTCCAAACCGTACACATTTATAGATATTTGGTTAAGTTCTTCAAATTTTCTAATGTCTTTTAACTTGACAGGAAATTCAATACCGTCAAAATTTAAAATGTTATGAAAGTCAGGATAAGAACTGGTTCGATCACTATTAGTTTGAGATGGATATAAGGCACTAATAACACTCCACGCAAAACAACACTGATCATTATTTTTTAGGTTGATCACAGCTTTTTTTTTCAAAATATTTTTTGGCAACACAATGTAAGATGATGCATGTAATGGATTGTATTTGTTAATATTAACTTCTAAATATAAGAGTTCTTTTAACGCCCATCCGGATCCGTTTTCAGCAAACGTTGACATCTTCTCTTTGATTATTGATGCAAATTCACCAAAAATGTCTTTAACATTGGTTGTTTCTGTTACAACCTTATTTCGAGTATTAAATGATTTTGTTTCTAATATTTCCTTACTTGGTAAAACAAAACTTCCAAACACCTCTACATTTAACTTAATAATGGTCTGCTTTTTCACTTGTTCCATAACCAGTCTAAAAAATTTTTGTTTAACTTCATCAAAAAATTCATCAATATCAATAATTTTTCTTGATGGATACAGTATAAATGAAACTATCCTCTTTTTAAATGCTGCTGTTTTAATTCTTACGTATTCATCGTTATTTTGTTCCAATATTTTTCTTTTATGAAGGTTTGATCGTAAATGTCCACTAAGTTTATTTTTGATGTACCACTCCTCACATTCTTTACATTTTTTTAAAATTAATTTAGGTAGTATTTCACTATTTTTTGTTTTTAATTTTTCACAACTAACTTTTCTTTTCTTGGAAGCAGGTTCCGAGCAAGATGGTTTGTACAAACACGATTCCCGTTTATGTCTGTAAAGGTTTGATTTATATTTAAAATCTTTATTGCAATCGGAACATGAATTCATGATAGTACATAAATAAACTAAACTGGTAAAAGAAATAATTCCTTTTATATGATAAATAAACTGGTTAAAGGGGGGGTATTTGGGTGGCAAGTCAAAATTTGTTATTATTCATGATTTATTCTATGGTTTGTAATATAGGTTTTTGTTCCTCCAAGACAAACTAAGCATGTTTCCGGATAAATTAATTGATACAATTTTTCTTCACATATAGCACACTTTAAATGATTACAATTCATTTTGTCCGTATAATGTAAATTGACATGCTTATTCTCACCCATAGGAGTATTAATTCCGTGATTGTAATAACAGTTGCAACACAACGCAAAAAAAATGTTTTCTCCTCCTTTGATGACCACATATGATTGCATAACACACATCGATTTTTCCAGGTATCCCCGCTTTACAGTTTTATCTGATTTAATCATCCGAGTCCTTACGAGACCTGATCTTGCACATGTTCCCTGCTCTTGGTTCATTTCGAAACCTTCTTCTTCCTCGGGATTTATTGAACTATTTACGTCCATGTCCATAACCATCTCCTCCCTGTAGCTAACCAAATCTTCATACTTCTTCGTAAAAAACATGAAAACACCAGAAATCATTTGAATAAAACCAAACATTTTATTTTTTTAACAAAATATAAATCTCTATAACAAAATTTGAAACTATAAAGAATTTTCTACCAACTAAGACTTATATAAGTGACACCACCTCACCAAAAATAATAAGAAAGTATAAGAAAAAAGTGTAGTTTAATAAAGACAAACCCGGTTTTGTTCAAGCCAGTTACACCGGTTACACAGCTAATTTATTGTTACGGGTATTAAAAACCGGTCATGCCAGCTTTCTACCTTTAATTTTTATGTTGCTGTAACAGTTGGTAATTATTACTAGTTTAACCGGTAACATCGGTTGTCAGGTGTAAGCTAAGAAAGTGTTGAAAACCGGTTACGCAGGTGTGATTTAATCCCCCCCAGAATTATATTGACTATAAGAGAACAAGACAATTTGGTTTTTAAGTCAAAAGAACTCTTAAACCATTTAAATATCTAAATCTAAAAATTATGAATTTTGAAGAAACCTTATCTGATATAAGTATCGACTCATTCGAAATTATTGAGATGTTTGATTTTGAAGAAACATCCAGTAATGGAAGTTCGATGGATAGTTTGTCATCGAATGAAGCCATCCTGAGTGATAACATCTTAATGGATATCAAATTAAAAATCAGAGAAATAGTAAATATTGACAATTGGTTAAAAATTGAAGCGAAAATAGGAACATGTTGTGTTACTGAAAACTACTATGAACTGGATACCAGAAAATATTGTGTTTCCTGCTTCTACGATACAGTGCCAACAATCACAGCAAAATTTTGTGAAGTAATTTCAACCCATTTTAGCGGGAATATCGTTAATTTAATATTTCCACATTGTTTTATTTGTAGTAACAATTTGTTTTCAGTAAATTTAACAATTTATTGTAGTATTTGTAGAAATTCTCAAATTTAACGAAAATAAATAATAGCAAAAAATGTTTGCCTGTATTTTTTTTATTTTATAGCGTTAAACTTACAATATTTAATCAAAAAAAAGGTAAATAATAAAATACATAAAAAACCTATAATAATGTAAAAATAAACGTAACTGCAATTCAACTCTGGTTTTTCTCTAGGTATAATTAACCAATCCGAATATTCAGTATAATTTTTTCCTTCGTATTTTATTTTGTAAAAATAATCACCATCCTTTAAAAGTTTTCTGTCAATGTAATAGGTTAAGTAACGTACCCCGTAGTTTTTCTCATATAGTTTGTTTAAAGATTTGTAGCACCCATTAAAATCGTTCTTGTTTGAACTCAAACATATTTGAGCTGTTGGAAAGTTATAATCATACTCAATAAATAATGTATTGCCTATAAAGGCGCTTAGAATAACTAATGACGAAGCCTCCATTCCTATATAACAACTAAATTAAAATTAAACAAAGTGTTACTTTATAATAAATACTAGCAGTCTAAAAACCATTTTGATTTGCAGCCGTCATTGAGTGAAATGGTAAATAAAAGGTGGTCTTTATTCCCACCAAGTTGCATCCAAATAAGATTCGTTGTTTTTGTGTAATTGAGGTAAAATCTTTCGCTTTTATATTAGTAGGATTCGTAGTTTTTTACACTGTGTAGCATAACACGCTTCCTTGCTTCCGTACTACAACATTTTATGATATTTCTCCGTTTTGTCACCCATACTAATTTGAAACAACTTTACCAAGCATGCGCTTATACCAAATGGGCTCCGAGAACATTTTTCGGCGGTACTGCGTAGGTTAAAGAACTTTCGCATTGCTGAAAGAATACAGCATCAAAGAGAATTCGTTGAAATTATAGTGCCGGGACTGTTTGTGATTAAAATAGCACTTGCAACACAACGCAAAAAATGTTTTTTTCTCCTTTAATAGCCAATAAGTTTTGTGTGATTTTGTGGTACCTACCGTACCGGACTTCTGATATCCAGTAGGTAATTACACTAGTTGTTAATTTTATTTAAGTTATTGGTACTTATCTTACCGCTATTTACCTAGATAATAGCAAGACATAAAGAAGTTTTACAAAGATTGTATAAACTAAAGTGTAATAAGGTGGATTCTTGACTTTTTGGTTTGATACAAAAAACACCTGTTTAATTTTATTAAATAAAAATTTTAAAGGCTTCCTCTTCCCCTAGATCCAGCTCCATGCACACAGCTGGTTTATTAGCCATCTATACATAGCATTGAGGCTATTAGGATCGTCAAAAAAGTTTTTTATTTTTAATCAAAATAAGTTATTTGGGTCAAAAAAGACTTAAATACAAAATTTTGTCATAATGTCTGTCTGTCCGTTTGTCTGTCTGTCCGTCTGTCTGTAACACGATTACTCAAAAAGTGCTAAACCGATTCATATCAAATTTCGCACAGAAATTCTCTGGCAGCAGGCAATGAGCTGATCAGTTTTTTTGGTTGGGTGGGGGGTTGTCAAGAGGTGGAGGGTTGATTAAACTTTTTAAAAAAATCGTATTTCACAAACCTTAGCAGCTAGCGATATGCGGTTTTCACAATAAGATAGATAATTGCATTTTCAATAGAAAATAAAAAAAATTTTATAAGATTTTGAAAAAAACTTGATTTTTTAAGGGTTCAGTTACTCAAGTTTTAATGCACAATGGATAATTTTGACTTCTGTCTCTACTTTTTGAAGAGAAATTGACAGAAATAGAAATAAAAAATTAAGTATTGTACATTAACACTTGAGTAACTGATTCCTAAGATTTTATGGATGGTTATACCTGCCTGCTGACGTCATTCCTTTTTTGATAACGTTAAATGAAAGTTATGTTGCGTTATATTAAGATATATAATAAGACTAGGTATAAATATATAATAAGACCAGGTAGAAACTTGTTGCAATATTTTTATTTAGGATTAATTCACGAATTTTTCACATAAAATCAAATCTTTTTCTAAAATGGCCAATGCTTCTTTACTTTTTTCTAATTTTTTTTTATATTTTTTAATTTTTTTTAAAATTTCTTTTTTTTATTAATTTTTTCCTGCCTAAATTTACACGATATTTGTAAAAAGGTATTAACCTCCTTTTGGTATTGTTTTGTTTTTCTGTTTTCTTCTTCAACGTCTATAATAATTGTTAGGTTGTTTTCACTTTCTTCTTCATCTTCCTGTTCTTCTTCTTCTTGCTGTTCATCTTCTTCCTGCATTTCTTCCTGTTCATCTTTTTGTTCATTTCCCTGGTCTTCTTCCTGTTCTTCTTCTTCTTGCTGTTCATCTTCTTCTTCCTGTTCTTCTTCTTCCTGCATTTCTTCCTGTTCATCTTTTTGTTCATTTCCCTGGTCTTCTTCCGGTTCTTCTTGTTCCTGTTTTACAGGCGTTGAGGTCCAGAGAGGGTTGAATGGGGACTTTATTCTGACGTTTTGAAGTATTTTTACTTTTTTGGTATTTGTCCCCCACCCTATCGGTTTCACTTTTGAAAAACTCCCATCAAGGACCTCAACGTCTGAATCTTCCTCTGGCTGTAGAACTTTCTTCATCAGCTTCATATTTTTTTTTGCCAATGGCAGACTTAAATTTAATTTTGGTACTTTCATTTTGCACTTCTTAGTAAACTAAAGTTATTTCTTAAACTGAAGCTATTTAAAGCAACTTTCTTGATCCCCTCTTCTTACATTTTATCTGTGCTTCCATGTAACTTGGTAGATGTTTTTCTTAATTCGCAAATAACGGTTTATATGCAATTTAAAAACTTGACAGAGGTACTAAATAACAGTTAAAATAAATGATGACCATAAAAATCGAGAAAGGTATTACATTTATTCATCAGATAATAAATGACCGGTATAAAATTCGTAAATGGACTCTTGAGTAACGGTATATGCAATTTTAAAACTTGACCCGCTTTTCGAGATCGTATAGGTACCATAAAAACTCGAGCAGGACCTTACATTTATCAGATAATTAAGGTACCGTAATTTCATGAGAAATTTTGCAGCTGTGTCCACCAAAATAATTGCAGAATGCACCGCACCTGTAAATTCCGTTACAGATATTTTTTTGCAAACCCATCTCAAGACACTAAAAATAAAATGAAACGAAATATATTTTTATAAATGTGATTTTATTTCCATAAATTATACAATATCAAAGCATTTATGACACTTATTATTGAAAACCACTTTTGAATTTTCTTTTCATAATTTTGTTTGTGTTTCAATTCCCTATTCTGCCACATCATTTTACCATATTCACAATTTGGTGATAGTTTTACATGTTCAAAAAAAGGACAGTCTGTTTTTACAAAATTGTATATCTGCACGTCACAATAGTGGCACTCTACTATGTCCTCTTCATTTTTATAGAAAAATCCAGACAAACTCAAATCTTCGGGTTTTAATACGCCTGGCCAATTTCTAAATGTGCTTAATCTATTTTCATTTGATTTCATTTGTTGTGTGTTGGGTACATCATAACTTTCAAGACACATTGCTAAATAAAAGCAAAGTACTGATAAAGATTTAATTTTTTATCACTTATAAAGTTTTAGACTATCCCCTCCCAAAGAAATTTGACCCCACCCCAAATGTAGCCGACTCTCTGGATTACCTAATAATTTTTTGAAACCTCTGAATTTATGTAATAACTATAGTTGTGACCTAGTTTACTGCAATACATCTGTAAGACAAAAAGGTGTGGTTCAATTTATCACCTACTTTCTAACAGGTTTTTCAAGGTATTGCCCAAGACATTTGGATCCCCCCACCCCATGTTTGAATCTTTGGCTCTCAAAATCCCTATGGTAATTCTTATGGGCGAATCTTTGAATCTTGAGCCAGAACCGGCGAAAACACCCTACTAAGAATCCACTCTGTATATATATTTATATATTACATATAAGTTAATTTTGGGGTTGCTAATGATTCGACTCATTCAAATGTATATATTTTACCTCATTTTTTTTTTGTTTTGGTGGTCCTGCGCGATAAATTCTTGCACGCTACGGGCCGGAAAAGTAACGTGTAATTTTATCAATTTTAATAAATTTTTATTAAAGTACCGAGATTTTTTTCAGAAGCCGTAAAAAAAAGGGAAGCAATTTTCTCTCTTCCTGCATTTCTCCTAGACCTTGCCGTATGCCTATAGATCAGAACTTGTTGGGGGGTCCATAAAGTACCTAACGCGACGTGGGAAGTTGATGGAGTCAAAAAAATATACAATAATACATTTTTTGGTGGAGTATTACGAGAGGGGCAGGGGAGAAGTAAAATGTTAAAAAAATAATAAAATAACTAATGCCTCAAAATATTTTTTACCTAATTTAAGGAAGGGGAGGGGGGGGGGGCGGAATTTTTAAAATTTTACAAAGAAAAGGAGAGGGTCAAAATTAAAATTTTGAGACTTGTTTACTGAGATTTAAAAGGATTTTTTTAAAGAATGTCCGTTACGTTTGTTTTGACAGTTTTTAATTACACTAGGAAACAAATTAACTTTTTTTTTTTTCCTAAACAAAAACTATTTGTTTGGGTTTAACTACACCCAAGTAACAAAAAAGTATCAATTAAAGATTTAAGTTGGTTCGCAAAAAAAACTATATTGGTTACAAAATTTATAGACATTTCAATAACAAAAGAAATTAAATAGCATTTTTGATGTTCCCCAGTGTTATTGTTCGATAAAAATATATTAATTTAAAATTTCAATTTTAAAAAGCTCATAAACATAATTTTTTCAATATTGTGCTCCATTCTTCATTAAAACCATTTCTTTGCTATTAAATATGGCCGATTAATTTAAGGGAAGCTGGAGGATTAATAACTCCAAGAGTGGGGGTTGTAAGATTTAGTTTCGTAAACAAAAAACAACCCTTAATAATTCTATACGAAAATCATGAAGAAAATGCACAAATTAAAAGTGGTGGCGGTAAACATGCCTTTTACGTATTTATCTTTTTGCAAAGCTTATAAAAAAGGATAAACTTTAATTAAAAGTATTTTTTATGTATATTTTTGTTTAAATAGAGACTCCAAACCAAACCTAATATCCTAAAAATTAGCAACTTTTACTATACGTCATTTAGTTTATGATATATCAAAAAAACAATTATACCTTTTAAATTTCTCTGATTACGATAAATATAGCAGGAAATAAATTATCGTTCTATGTGAACCCGTTGCTGATATATAGTGTTTATAAATTTCAACCTTTGGAGAGGGCTAGGGGGAGAACGACGCGGGGGTCGGGGTTACAAGTAGTATTTTCAAGTAAGGGAAACAAGCCTTTTTAACTCTATATGCCTCCTTATGCATCATCACCTTAGATCAGGCAAACCCCTTTTTTTCCGCCCGTGGCTCCTCTACTAAAAATCCTATTTATAGTCAGTTTTTAAATACATATTTGATTTAAATGTGGTAAAATTATCCTACCCTGAAAAGGGTAAGAGTTCGAAATGTATAAAAAGCAATTAGTCCTGCAGCCTATGTCTTCTCGTGTGCACGTATGTTTAGATGCATTGTGACATACTTTTTTTTGTAGTAAATGCTTCCACAATTAATAATTTCCATGGTGGAATAACGAAATTTCGTGCAAAGGGTGTCTATGACGTCATCAAAGATGGCCGTCGTTTTAACCACAAATTAATGGTGTTAAGACGGGTGTTTGACAATAACTCCGCACTTGTGTAATCTAGAGTCACCAAACTTGGCACATCTTTATTAGATACATTGGAGACATAGTATATAAAGTTTCAAAATAATACGACTCATGTTGTTAAAACCAGAGGCGTACAAATTCAAGAAATATATTTTTTTAAATGTTGGGACACATTATTTTTAAACCTTTCTGACTGACAGCCGCTTTGACATATGTTAACATTATTTACGTTTTTGTATTAACATTACTTCCAAATTTAAGAATTTTAACGGTGGAGTTGTGAGATATTATGCAAAGAGTACCTATAGCGTCATTTAATTTTATGGTTCAAAAAATTTTGTATGACTTCACTTATTAATCGTTTAAAGTTATATTAAAAATCTCCTGGTATTTTTAGTGCCAGTGGCATAAAAAAATACCAGTTTTATTTTTTATTTTATACCATTTATTCAAACATTACTCACTGACAGCCCTTTTGACATATATCAAAAAAACTAATATTTTTGCGTTGAAAATAAGTTGCAATTTGAAATTTTTTGATAGTTTCAAATAATACTAATTTTTTTAGAGCCAGTAACCCCCAAATTTAAAAATATCTTACTATTTTTTTCAATACCCTTTATTTAAAAATATTTCTGATTGACGCTGTTGTAGCAGATGACTACACGATTGAACTTCTTAGATTAAAATATTATCCAGCTTTAAAAATTTGTGTGGTTGAGTTACAAATTATTCGTATCAACTGCGTAGGAATTTATGGAAATATTTGTTTAACTTCATATACCTATCCTTTTTCCAAAGCGATTTTGACATATGTCAACCAGATTGATACACTTGAATTAGGATAACTTCCAAATAAAAGAATTAATATGGTAAAGCGGCAATATATATTGCCAGTGGCGTTACAATTTACAGCATTTCGTTTTTATTTTAACACCTTTGCACAAAATATTTCTTATCAAGTTATTTTTGACAGATGTTTGACGGTTGGTATTTTTTGCATTCAGAGTATTCCTAAATTGAAAAAAAAAAATATGTTGAAGTGGCAAGGTCATATCACTAACAGTACCAGAGGCGTAGAAATTGGTATAAATATTTGTTAAGTCATTCTAATTTCAAAAATTTCGGACTGGCAGCGGTTATGACATATTTCATCCAAAAGGACATGTTTGTATTAAAATTACTTCTTACTTTAAAAACTGGAGTGGTAAGATATAAGTATTACGATATGCCAGTGGCATCAGAAAAAGTTATATTGTATACATTTTATTATTAGTACGCCCGATTTTATTAAAATTAATCGTGTTTGGCGGATTTTTATAGTGGGTTAACAAAGTATAAATATTGTTACTACCAGTGGCGTAGTAATTACAGAAATATATTTGAAATTTTATTTACCTTACACTTATTACAATCGACAGCGATTGTAATAAGTGAAAATCAGATTTAAATTTTCGAAAAGATATCAATATATAGTATATTTTAGATTAAAATATTCCTGGTCCCTATCTGCCTGATTGGGTATTTTTGCACTCAGATAGTTGATGGTGGAGTAGTGAGGTGTTACCAGTTATATCGTAGCTATTAATGTTAATATTCTTTCCAACTTTATGTACCTACCTAAGAAACTCTAAGAAGAAATAAAACTGGCGTGGCCTATATTATCGCGTAAATTTATTCTTATGAGCTTAAATGAACAATCAAAACTTGTTTAAGTAACTGAAGTGATTTGTCCCCTTTTCATTAAATATCCTTGTCGTTGCGGTGACAACACAAGAATTAAGTGTGATGAAATTGACAGCTCCCCCCTACTCGAAGGGGGTGGAGGGGGGTACAGTTGAAGTACGCCCGATTTCGTTGAAATTTGGTGTGTTGGGGTACTTGGGGATGGAGATAATGAATTTTTAATCCGATTTAGAAAATTCAATATGGCGGATTCAAGATGGACGATATTTGGCCTCTTGCTAACCAATTTTAACAAACTTAAACAAAAAAACAAATTTGGCATGCATTTATAGTTTCTGTGACCATACAATAATACGTGATTATTAGGCACCCCCCCCCCCTATGAGGATAGTGGAGGGGGAAAACACCTAAGTTTGTCCTATTTCAACTAAAATTGGTATACCGGGGCTTTTAGAGATAAGGAATACGAATTTTTGATCAGATTTTGAAAATTCAATATGGCCGATTCAAGATGGACGATTTTCGGTCATGTTTTGCTAACCAACTTTAACTGAATTATCCACATCCGATTTTGTTCGAATTTTCTCAATCAAAATTTTTATTATAAAAATATTTTAAAGAACAAGCTTTTATTAAATGCTCTCCAAAGTAGAAAATAATTTTTTATGTTTATAATAAAAGCAATGGGCGCAAATTAATTTTAACTTTACGGTGACAAAGAGAGAACTACAAAAGAAGAACTACATTTTTCTTCTATTCGAATGATAAACATAATGCTTTCATCTAAAGCTGTGAACGGGTGAGATTGCCGTGCTTGCCAAGCCTTTGAAAATGTCCTTTATTCCGTTTATGTCTTTATCAAAATCAAAAGTCAAATAATTTCGTCCGAAGTCCCTTTGGGGGGCGGTAACCGAATTTTTAATCGAAAAGAGGAAAATCTAAGCATTACTCAAGTTTTTCATGAATATCTCAAAAACTAAGAATCTTTCTTAAGAGCAGTTTTCATTTCCGGAAAGCCAAAATATTGGCTTATTTAACAAGTTATTTGTTTTTGTTTAAAAGTAAGTGGTACGAAAACCGTAGCGGCTCGTTTTGGAAAAATGTTAAAATTTCAACTTTTTCAACTTCTTTGCAAGTTACTCTCCTTTGTTCTGGTTTTTAGGTTTGAATTCCAAAATTATATTTATTGACTTTAAAAATTGACCCATTATCTTACCTTTCTTTTGCTGCATTTTAAAATATTTTCTGGTACAGATAGAAATAAAGAAAATACTAGTAAACTTATTTGCGCACCTTTTGCGCAGTATTGCGCAACCACTTTTATCTTTTGTGTAGCAACCGTCTGGAAACTCTGGGAATTTCTTTGTGGGTGGGGCCAACTTCACGCTAGCCTTCCCCCCCCCCACTTAATTTTTATCACTCAATTAGATTGAACGCGTTTTGCGCAGCAATGCGCTGTCATTAAAACATTTTGCGCAGCAACCCCTCAATATATATAGGCATTGCAAGAGTGTGAAGTCGCCCCCCCCCCCGCTTTATATTTTTTTAAACCAAATATTGTATTCACTAGTATTCCTTTTGCGCAGCGTTGGGCAGCCAATTTAAGTTTTTGCGCAGCAACTCCAAAAAAGTTACAGCTGTTTTAGTGGTTGCGCAGTAAGTATGTTAATTTAACCTTGCTAAATAATATTCACACCTGACATTTGGCTTAGTGATAGATAGATAGATAGAAGAAGGGATAAAATATTAAAAGTTGGATACAGGTAAAATGGGTGTCGATTTTTTATAAGTTGATATCCAGAAAATTAATTTGTGTTTTTGACCAAATGTTTTTGACCAAATCTGCATAGTTAAGAGTCGGCATATGAAATGTTGAAAGCCGGATGGCGAGTAATCTGTTCGCGTTTATGCGGAAATTAGCACAACCTACTTAGTGAGGCAAAGTCTATTTTACACTCTCAGTTCGGGAATAGTTATTTACCTAACAAGGACGAAAACTTTTGCAATATTATACAAACATAAATGCATGCAATGCACGGCGCACGGAAAAACTATTTTTACGTCCGCTAGTAGGAAATAGTTATTTTCCTACGACCACACATGAAAGTAACCAAATCTGCACTCTATAACGCCTCAGAAAGTTTTATATATCACACGCATATCAATTTTATTTTCGTCTCTAGAGAGCAATAGTGCGGAAAAGTAACTGTGCAGATTTGGTTACTTTCATGTGTGGTCGTAGGAAAATAACTATTTCCTACTAGCGGACGTAAAAATAGTTTTTCCGCGCGCGTTGCATTTATGTTTGTATAATATTGCAAAAGTTTTCGCCCTTGTTAGGTAAATAACTATTCCCGAACTGAGAATGTAAAATAGACTTTGCCTCATGAGTAGGTTGTGCTAATTTCCGCATAAACGCGAACAGATTACTCGCCATCCGGCTTTTAACATTTCATATGCCGACTCTTAACTATGCAGATTTGGTCAAAAACACAAATTAATTTTCTTGATATCTTTTTACCTGTATTCAACTTTTAATATTTTATCCCTTCTTCCCTTGCTCTAATTTTTTTAAATTAGGACTTTATTATTGCAGATTTTGCCAAAAACTACAGTTTTTTTAATTCCTTTGCCTCAAATTATACAGAATCGCCACCCAAATTTCCTGTATCCAACTTTTCATATTTGTCACCGTTCTCTCCCCCCCCCCAGTCGCCCCTTTTACGTTAAACACTTTAACCTTGACTCAGCTCAGCATAGGAAAACGAGTCATCTCACTAAGCCAAATGTCAGGTGTGAATATTATTTAGCAAGGTTAAATTAACATACTTACTGCGCAACCACTAAAACAGCTGTAACTTTTTTGGAGTTGCTGCGCGAAAACTTAAATTGGCTGCCCAACGCTGCGCAAAAGAAATACTAGTGAATACAATATTTGGTTTAAAAAAATGTAAAGCGAGGGGGGGGCGACTTCACGCTCTTGCAATGCCTATATATATTGAGGGGTTGCTGTGCAAAATGTTTTAATGACTGGGCATTGCTGCGCAAAACGCATTCAATCTAATTGAGTGATAAAAATTAAGTGAGGGGGGGCTAGCGTGAAGTTGGCCCCACCCACAAAGAAATTTCCACAGTTTCCAGACGGTTGCTGCGTAAAAGATAAAAGTAGTTGCGCAATACTGCGCAAAAGGTGCGCAAATAAGTTTACTAGTATTTTTTTTTATTTCTATCTTTACCAGAAAGTATTTAAAAATGCAGCAAAAGAAAGGTAAGATAATGGGTCAATTTTTAAAGTCATTAAATATAATTTTGGAATTCAAACCTAAAAACCAGAACAAAGGAGAGTAACTTGCAAAGAAGTTGAAAAAGTTGAAATTTTAACATTTTTCCAAAACGAGCCGCTACGGTTTTCGTACCACTTACTTTTAAACAAAAACAAATAACTTGTTAAATAAGCCAATATTTTGGCTTTCCGGAAATGAAAACTGCTCTTAAGAAAGATTCTTAGTTTTTGAAATATTCATGAAAAACTTGAGTAATGCTTAGATTTTCCTCTTTTCGATTAAAAATTCGGTTACCGCCCCCCAAAGGGACTTCGGACGAAATTATTTGACTTTTGATTTTGATAAAGACATAAAAGGAATAAAGGACATTTTCAAAGGCTTGGCAAGCACAGCAATCTCACCCGTTCACAGCTTTAGATGAAAGCATTATGTTTATCATTCGAATAGAAGAAAAATGTAGTTCTTCTTTTGTAGTTCTCTCTTTGTCATATCTTCAAATTTAACACTATAAAAATCGTGCGGAAAAGTAACTTTTCAGCAATAGTGCGGAAAAGTAACTTTTCCGTACGATTTTTTTAGTAAAGTGCCTGCATGTGACTTTTTAAGTTTAATGGTTAAGGCTATGAATTTTCTGAATGAAAAATAGTAAAGTGAAAGTCGTGCATTACATTAAAAATCGTGCGGAAAAGTACAACTTTCAAAACGAAAAATCGTGCGGAAGAGTAACTTTTCCGCACGCCCGTAGGAGACATATTTACAAAGCAGTATATACATAACAAAAAATTAATTTATAATATAAATTCAACATTAATAAATAATAATATAAATTGAACACTTAAAATAAAAATACCAGTGCCCCCATAGTTGTTGGTATAACCCATATAACTATGAGATGATATAACAGCCCTGCCCTTGCATTTCCCGAGAAAAATGCGTACCGATAATAACTATCCCAATCAAGTTAGCCTGAAAATATTCCAGAGACGAGGAATCTACCGGGCAAGCGCGTTGATTGAGTCAGTAGTGAAAGCAACTGACAACCATTTGACAGCAAAAATTTCGGTTTATGTTTAATGTTTTTGTGTACTTTTGGAAAAGAGTTTGCTAGTGTTTCCCGTAATTTGGTATCCATAGAAAACTAGATTCGTCTAGATTTGAAAATGGACAAAACAAGATTGGAAAACAAAAAGCAGGATCTTTGAGACTTAATTCAAACTTCTTTCTCAAAGATAGGGAGCCTTTGTAGAGGACTTTAAAATGACAGTATACAACAAATGATGTTTACTTTTCTACTAACGACCTGTTAGTTTGCTGTTTTTTGACGTTAAATTTAAATTTTCCAAAACTAACTTCCCAGTGATTATTTGTACCAAATTCCATGTTATGCTTTAGGTGATATTTAATGTTGTTTTTTTTTAAATTTAAAAAATTGTTCTTAATCTGATAGTTCTGTCACTTTTTGGATTATTATTTTCCTATTTTTTGTTTAACGTGGAGAATTGGGGTCCTAGGCAAGAGACCTCGAATAAGTAACACACGAAAAAAAAAATTGAACTTTATGCTACCAACATTTATTAAAAATTATCTGAGGTTCTACTTATTATGCATGCCAAGTTTCACTGCTTAATTATTATTTTTTCTTCATTAAACTTCTCATCTTCCAGACTAATCTACGATTTTCGTACGAAATTTTGACTAGCATGGGTATAGAAGAAGAACCTCTCTAGCATAGCCTGACCCAAATTTTTTTGCATCTGTACAAGCTGTGCTTGTAAATTACGCTTGCGTAACTCGGCTTGGTTAAGCAGCAGAACAGTTTGTATTGTTTACTGCCAGAGAGCAGCCTCACTCTCTGCTGTGGCCAAGAAGGCTTGGGCACAGTAAATGTTTGAGTAATGCAACTTTTCGATGTAGGTTGAATACTGATTTATTTCGAATCTTACATTTCTTTGTATATTAGTTTCTTAAAAACTAATCGTGACAAAAACTCAAAATATATAAAACAATACAAACGGGGTAACTTAATAAACTTATGATATTTTTATAATAAATCGTGAGTAAAACTCAAATTATATAAAACATGTGAACGTGATAAATTAATAAAATACTTATAAACTTAAATAATAAATGTAAACGTATGGTATTCGGATATTTCCATAACATCAAATTAATAAATATGAGATGTCGGTCAGTTTATATTATTGAAGGTAAATTAATTAAACATTCTGCCGACTCTTCAGAATGGACGAACGTAGGGAAATCCACTCTATGTCTTCGTTTTGGTCTTGGTTTTGGTCTGCTTTTTGGTTTCGCTTATTTTGACGTCTTCTGCTAATCAATTTTGTTGTGCACCACCCTGCTATCACCATTATGAGGATCACCATAGTTGTGACGCTGCTGATGGCGATAGAGTGGTGATAAATGCTTCACAATACTGTATCATGAAGTCGATCTTCAAGGTTCTCTTATTCTTTTATTAGTTCTCCATGGTTTTTGCCATGTTTTTGCTGTCGCTTTCTCTAAAGACAGGTTCGGTGGCTAGGTGGTTGGTAGGTCTGTGTTTGTTGAGGTTACCGTTGAAGACGATGGGCACAGCTTTCGCATAGCTGCCTAGAACTGGAACCGTTGCGCTTCTTTTGCGAGTAAGAATATTCTGTTTGGTCTGGATGATGCAGTCTTGGGAAATTTGGATTATTCCCGTTGTATTTATGGCTACATCTTCCCGCTCGCCATTGCATATCACAGATACTGTTGTTAAGAAATCTGCAATGAACATTCACGTATTCGTAGTGCACAGTTGCTTCCACAGAATACCTTTTATTCTATGTTGTTGCGTGTGACAATATCTGGGCTGTGGTCGTTTATAAATTTCGTCGATGACGCAGGACGGATTTGATTCAATGTTTCTAACGGAAACTGGAGAACAGAAAAAAGGTGTGCGTAGGGCTGTATGCATTGTTGGAGGTCGTTTTCATGAAGCTGAAAGTATGTTTGAGAGTTGTGGTCAACGGCGGTGTAATCATCAGGAAGGTCCAACGCCCAGTATGTTCCATTCTCAGTGGAATGGGCGTTGCTTTCAATAGTGTGAATTCCGTCACATCGATGATGGGATAATGTCCATACATTTTAAAGTGCGTGTCGTTGGTGATCATCCTTGTGGATAATACTGCCGGCACAATTCTTAAGTTGTTGTTTGATGCTCTGACGATTTTTTCTTGATTTTTGTTGAGTGCGTCGATGTTTTGATATACTGTAAGGGGGCTTCTTGGTGTATTAAGGATACCCCTATAATTAAAATTAAAACACACACCGGCTAAACACTGCTCCTGATGTCTGGTATAATGGGGCGCTGGCTGAACTAGGTGTTACTAGGATGGCATTATTCTAGCGCCGGTAATGGCACACGAAGATGTGAAAGTAAGTCACAACGGCTTTTGTGAAGTACGTCAAAGCATGATGAAGGAGGACGAAGTGCGATTAAGGAGGACGAAGTACGACGAAGAACGACGAAGAAGGACGAAGTACAACGGAGAACGATGAAGAACGACGGAGAAGGCCTAGAAATAACCAAAAAGAAAAGAGGGAGATAGAAAAACTATACCATTTATGGATTAACTCAGTACTGGCGTATTATAAGCTAAGACTCACCTAGCGTTGTTGAGTGGCCTTAGGCGAATCAGGGCACGGTCATGCAAGCTCCTGTAGCGGTAGGTTTTTTTATGGTCATCGGTGGTTGGACCATGGCTTAATGTGTTTTGAAATTGAGCCTGCATAAATCCAAAAGGCAGAGGCTTAGTATCGCGGAAGACTATGAGATTATGAATGATATAAAAAAAAAGAACAAAGGACGCTTACCTGATAAGACACTGATTCCTCAAAAATACGTGGTTCCTTCGCCGAAAATGGCACTAAACACTGGCACAGCTGATACCCACACTAATAGGCTATCAGAGAGCGGAAGGCGCAAGAGGAATGCCCTTAAATTGCTTTTAAAATATAATTTTAATTGCAAGTTTCGCTAGAAACTCCTAGCCGAAACCGCGGGCTTGTGTGTCTGTCAAGAATATTCGCGGTTCTTCCTCACCTGACGGATGACCTTGACCGTGACTGGGAAAAATCTAAATAATAGAATTTGCGCTCGAATAGCTGCTTTACGCTGCTGTAAGCCGTATTCGTAGTGCACAGTTGCTTCCACAGAATACCTTTTATTCTATGTTGTTGCGTGTGACAATATCTGGGCTGTGGTCGTTTATAAATTTCGTCGATGACGCAGGACGGATTTGATTCAATGTTTCTAACGGAAACTGGAGAACAGATAAAAAGGTGTGCGTAGGGCTGTATGCATTGTTGGAGGTCGTTTTCATGAAGCTGAAAGTATGTTTGAGAGTTGTGGTCAACGGCGGTGTAATCATCAGGAAGGTCCAACGCCCAGTATGTTCCATTCTCAGTGGAATGGGCGTTGCTTTCAATAGTGTGAATTCCGTCACATCGATGATGGGATAATGTCCATACATTTTAAAGTGCGTGTCGTTGGTGATCATCCTTGTGGATAATACTGCCGGCACAATTCTTAAGTTGTTGTTTGATGCTCTGACGATAATTAAAATTAAAACACACACCGGCTTAACTTGATGCATATAATCAACAACAGTAAATGGTGAGCTTTAACAACAAAGTCTTTCATAACTTAATATTCTTAAGACTAAATCCAATTAACTAGCACGGACTACTTTTTATCACAGGTTGTTGCAGTTTGTTGTTAATCGAAATTATGACTTAAATGACTGGGATTAAGGCTAGGTCACCTGGCTTATAAACTACATGTTTAAGTACATAGAATCACTGAGTTATACCTCTTTATACTGGGGTTTACTTGGCCAAGTAAAGTTTTGCCTTAATAAATAATAAAATTAGGGTTTATTTTACATATCTTTAGGTTTTGCTTTGGTTTAAGGAGGTTGACGGATACTTTAATTCATTACAGGTACTTATCTGTCTATCCTGATTCGTTGGCGCAAGTAAGCCACACTGCTCCTGATGTCTGGTATAATGGGGCGCTGGCTGAACTAGGGGTTACTAGGATGGCATTATTCTAGCGCCGGTAATGGCACACGAAGATGTGAAAGTAAGTCACAACGGCTTTTGTGAAGTACGTCAAAGCATGATGAAGGAGGACGAAGTGCGATTAAGCAGGACGAAGTACGACGAAGAACGACGAAGAAGGACGAAGTACAACGGAGAACGATGAAGAACGACGGAGAAGGCCTAGAAATAACCAAAAAGAAAAGAGGGAGATAGAAAAACTATACCATTTATGGGTTAACTCAGTACTGGCGTATTATAAGCTAAGACTCACCTAGCGTTGTTGAGTGGCCTTAGGCGAATCAGGGCACGGTCATGCGAGCTCCTGTAGCGGTAGGTTTTTTTATGGTCATCGGTGGTTGGACCATGGCTTAATGTGTTTTGAAATTGAGCCTGCATAAATCCAAAAGGCAGAGGCTTAGTATCGCGGAAGACTATGAGATTATGAATGATATAAAAAAAAGAACAAAGGACGCTTACCTGATAAGACACTGATTCCTCAAAAATACGTGGTTCCTTCGCCGAAAATGGCACTAAACACTGGCACAGCTGATACCCACACTAATAGGCTATCAGAGAGCGGAAGGCGCACGAGGAATGCCCTTAAATTGCTTTTAAAATATAATTTTAATTGCAAGTTTCGCTAGAAACTCCTAGCCGAAACCGCGGGCTTGTGTGTCTGTCAAGAATATTCGCGGTTCTTCCTCACCTGACGGATGACCTTGACCGTGACTGGGAAAAATCTAAATAATAGAATTTGCGCTCGAATAGCTGCTTTACGCTGCTGTAAGCCGATACAAAGTCTCAGGTTTGGTTGAGCAAAGGCGAGCGGATTCGAAGACAGCTTCCTGTAAAAAGTTGCACTTGTTGCATTCGGGAGTGCCATGTTGTCACCTCATGACAACTTGATTGCCGAAAATCTATCCTATTATAAAAACTGGCTTTTCTTAAAGGGATTTTAACGGCCGTAGGGGCCTTAGGGTAATTTATACAGAACTACAACAACGGGAATGGGATCTGGAAACTGAAAGTCAGATTTACAGGCAGAACTTGCCGAGAGAGAATCGCTGAAATCATTTCACTTTTATAGAAAGTGCCTACAATCCGGCAACATAGGCAAATCGTCATACGATTAAGCGGATTAAGCGGATTCCGAATACCATGACTCGAGTGATGGAATGTGGAAATTTGTTTGTTTACAAAATGTGACACACAGAAAAGCAGTTAAATTTCAGTAAATATGCTAGTTTTTCTGGAGAAAATTCAGTCAAGTGATTTCTTGGAATTATGTCAAACCGGTAGGTTAGTGCTGGCTGTGAAAAGTGAGCCAAACTTAGGCTATGTTTACATTTCTTGCAGAAGCAGAATATTCCGATTTTCCACGTATTTTCCAACAAACAGAAACCAGATTGGGACCAAAATAAGGGTTGCTAGCCAGGGACAAAACATACTTATACTAAGAGGACTGCCTGATAGGTAAAAGCCGAAACAAGGACTTAAAACTACACAGCTAAATGTAAGGTTAGTTACCGAGTCTCAAACATCTAAGACTGGCAAAAAAAAGGTAGCACCGGGGTGCAAGCTATATAACACAAGGTAATTGAGCTACATATATCAATCAATATCTTTTACGCGCACTTCTAAATTTGAAATGTAATTATTTATGCCTTAAAACTAATTTTGCGAAACTTTATGTAGAATGTAGCATTTTATCAGGGAAAATAGGAAAATAGAGGTTTGGGAATTTTTGACCCGTTACAATACTTTGTCATTCACTCCAAAAACAGTAGTCAGAAATTTCCCGAAGACTCCTCTTTTGGTTCTGTCGTGAAAGTCTTTTCTCTGTACGAGAGATGTGCACTTGACGTCGTTTGTGAGTTTCTTGGATTGGTTGCACCTATCTTTGAATTGACTGACGACGGTGGATACCTCTGAGAGGTCTATTTATGTTTTGTTTTTGAGATATGCTGTCTCTATTCTGAAAATCCCTCTATCGATTTTGGCTGATACAAGATGTTCAGCGGCGGTTGTCATCATCATGACTATGGCTACTCGGAGGAACAATAAATATGATTTTTTAGATGTTGATGCCCGGTTCTGTGGATGGTCTGATTCTCTCACTTCTAATTGATTTTGAATGGTCGGTAAATTGTTTTCAGCTTCTGTAGGTAGAGGAATTAATTTGTGAATCGGTCTTTTTTGTGTCGAACCTCCTGCTTTTTTTATTGTTACTACTCTACTGAGTCTCTATTATTCTTGCCAGAGGCCATTGGTTTGGATTTATATTTTCTTATTTTATTAGGACCATCGTTCCCATTTTTAAATTGTTGGTTTGACTCTTCCATTTGCATCTCTGTTGTAGTCTGGTGGGGTATTCTGTGCAACAAGCACTCCAAATGTGTTTCTTTAATTTTTGCACCTGTCTCCATCGGTGCGTTAAGTTGAAAGTGTCTGTTGATTTCAGGTCTGGTGGTGCTAGCAGTTCTTTTCCCGTAAGGAAGTGTCCTGGGGTCAAGGCATTGAAATCATCTGTATCTTCTGTTAACGGGTAGAGAGGTTTTGAGTTGAAACATGTTTCGATTTTATACACCAGCGTTGTTAATTCTTCATAGGTCAAAGTGCATTCACCGATTACTCTTTTGAGATGGTGTTTCATGGATTTCCCACCTGCCTCCCATATTTCTCCAAAATGTGGAGCTGCTGGTGGAATTAAGTGCCATTGTGTTTCTAGGTTCACGATTGTGTTTTGTAAAGAATGATCGTGGATCAATTCTGTGATGTCCTTTTTGAATTGCCGTGCTGCTCTTACGAATGTAGTTCCGTTATCACTGTATATATTGGCACAATGTTCTCTTCTGGCAGTGAACCGTCGAAATGCTGCTAAGAATACTTCTGTTGTCATATCACTGACCACGTCTAAGTGAATTGCTCTGGTCGCTAAGCACACAAATACTGCAATGTACCCTTCGTATGATTTGTGCCCTCTTCCTTTGGTTGCTCTGACTTGAATAGGACCGGCGTAGTCCACTCCTGAGTTTGTAAATGGTGCCGCCGGTGTTACTCTTGATTTGGGAAGTTGTCCCGTTAGTTGTTGTGCAGTCTGGGATTTGTGGCCGATGCATATAATGCACTTATTTATAGCTGCTTTGACGGCCAGCTTGCCGTTGATGATCCAAAATTTGATTCGTATGTTCGATAGCGTTACTTGCTTTCCTCCGTGAAGAAGAATTATGGGATACCGCTGGTCGTTGGGTAGAGGTGAGTTTTCGAGTCTTCCTCCGACTCGCATTATGCCTTTGCTGTCGAGGAACGGATTGAGGATCTGTAGTTTGCTCTTTTTGTCAACTGAGTTTTGCTGTTGTAGCGACTTTTATTCTTCAGAAAATTCTTGTTGTTGGACCCTTTGGATGATTATTTAGAAAGTATCTTGTATTTCTTCAACGGATAGAGTAAACGTATCTCCTTTTTTGAGGAAGCGACGGCAGTAGGACAGTACTCTAAGCATCCTTGTGAGGTTTGAGAAGCGTTCACATATGTCGCTTTTTATTGTTACTTCAACTTTTTGGCATGTAGCTCTGACTTCCGCTTGGATGTCGGGAATGTCGTATGTTAGGGAGAGTTCTCATAATGACGTCAGCCAAGAAGGACCTTTCCACCACAGATCAGTTGATTGTAGTTTGTCTGGGTCCAAGCCTCTGGATATGATGTCTGCTGGGTTTTCTTGGGACTTCACGTGGTTCCAGGATACTTGAAGGGTATTTCGCAAACTCTGTTTGCTACGAAGGTTGGCCATCTCGTAGAGTCACCTTTTATCCAGGCAAGAGTGATCATGGAGTTGGTCCAAGCGAAGGTTTGGGTGTTTTCCGTTTGAAGGGATGCCTCAGTTTTTTGTATTAATTTTGATAGTAGCACTGCTGCACATAGTTCCAAGCGAGGTAGGGTTGTTCTGTTCTTTCCTGGCGCGACTTTTGATTTGGCTTGCAAAAGTAACAATTTGCTTATCTTCTTCTTTTATGCGACTGTAGATCACTGCTCCGTAGGCTTTTTCTGATGCGTGGCAAAAGCCGTGGAGTTCTATTTTTGTTGCAGATGTATCCATCTCGGAATCTTGATCGTTTCGACTTCTTTTATTTTGCTTTGAAACTGTAACCATCTTGAAGATATTGCTTGATCTGCAGGTTCATCCCAGCTCAGGTTTCTCAACCAAAGATCTTGAATGATGAGTTTCGCCTGTACCACGACTGGAGATAACCATAACATCCTAGTGGGTGAAATAATTTGGATATTTCAGACAGGATTTGTCGCTTTGTTAGCTGAGTTATTTTGGAGACTTTGACTTGAAATTTAAAAGTATCATCTGCTGGTGACCTTAGTACGCCTAACGACTTAGTGAAATCATCTTGCGGTAGTTCCTGTACTTTTTGTTCTCGAAATTTTTCTGGAATTGATTGAAGCAACGCCGGGAAGTTGCTGGACCATTTTCTCAGGTTAAATCCGGCGGAGCTAAGCATTTGTAGTAGCTGGTTTTGTAGTTCTCGGGCTGTTTCTGTATCTTGTGCTCCAGATAGGATATCATCAACGTAGTCTCTTAGCGCCGCATGACTTGCGGCTGGAAATTTGTTGGATTCTTCAATTGCGACTTTCTGTAATGTTTTGATGGCTAGAAACGGCGCTGATGCTTTGCCGTAGGTTACCGTGGTAAGTTCGTGTTCAAACACTGGTTGATGCGGATATTCCCTCCATAGTATTCTCTGAAATTTTTGGTCTTCAGGATGAATTCGGATTTGTTTGTTTTTGGACCAACATGCATGATGTCATTGAGGCTGATGCTGGTAGAGGTTTTGCAGGATGCGTCAAAAACGACTCTCAGTCGCGTTGTTGTGCTTGTTTCTCTGATAACTGCCTAATGTAGAATGTAATAGTTCTCTTGATTCACTTCATGTCGGGTCAGTTTCCTCATGTGGCCCAATTTTAAATATTCCGCCATAAATTCCGCATACTGCTCTCGTAAAGTGATATCTTGTTGTAGTTTTCTTTCAATGTTCGTAAATATTGCTGCGGCCCTTGATTTAGAGTGACCCAATGCGTCTGCTGATTGTTTGAATGGGACTCTGACAACAAATCTTCTATCGGGGACCCGGATTGTAGTTTGCTCATAAAATTCTTCGCATGCTTGCTCTTCTTCTGTTAGCTGATGTGCTTGGGATATTTCCTCGATTTCCCAGAACTTAGTTAGCTGTCTATCTCCTTCATAGTGAGTTATCATGCTGACAACTTGAATTGCGGAAAATCGGGATGATATTGGTCCGGACACGATCCACCCTAATTCTGTGTTTTGTTTCAAAAGGCCTTGTGTAGTTTTTTGCATTCCGTATAAAAAGATGTGCATATTCCTTGGCTCCTAATATACCATTTATTGCACCTGATGTCATGAACGTTGGATCGGCTAGTACTTCATTCTTTCAACTGTCTAAACTATTTATGCGGAGATGTTGCTTTGGCATAGACTGAGTCAGCCTTGGAAGGACAATCATATTGACTTCCATGGAGAACGCACTCGTAAAACGTGGCTTGATTTGTGCGTCAATGGACCATTTAGAAAATTTTGGTTCGCCATCACCAATTCCTGAAATGTGTGCTTTTATGTGACGTAGTGGCAGTCCTAGTCTATTTGCAGCTTCTTCGGTAATAATAGATATGTGTGACCCTTGGTCAATAAGTATCCTTAGGACTGGTGTTCATACTTCTACTAGTGCTGTAGCGAGTAGAACGTTTTCTTCATTTCTGCTGGCGTGGTTGGAATGGCACCTCTTGGTGGCTAATGGTCTGCTTTTCTTGTTTGTTGAGGATTTCTTGGTGGTTGGGTTTTCTGTTTTCGTTTTGTGACTGCCTGTCTATGTGAAGCAGCGTGTGGTGCTGTCGACTTCATATGCTGCATTTTGACTGGCTAAAACATCTCTTGTTGGTATCATGGCTGAGTCAGTTGTAGCAAATGCGCTTCTCTTGAACATATCTGTTTCTTTCTTGTGCGGAAATTCCTCTAAACTTCTGGCAGTGGTATGTTATGTGTTGGTCTTGGCAGAACAAACAGCTTGAGTTGCTGAATTTTTTCTCTGAGCTTGGCTTTCGTTCTGACCCTGGAATAGTTTCTAGTGACTGGAATCTTCTTTCCAAAAAGTTCATGAATTCGATCAACTCTGGAACATCGTGAGGTCTCTCAAGGCTCTGCTCATATAGGCGGTTTGTTTCAGCGTCCCACTTTCTGGTAGTCATTCGCCATAGGACCCCAGGTGTCAACATTAACGTGCCTGTAGTGCCTGTAGACATTCGCTGGTAACATCATGCAGCTGCTTTAGTTTCTAGGCATTATCTCTTGAAACTTCTGGTAGGTCTAGTAGTTTGCCTAACAGCTTGAATGTAAGAAGCCTTTTATTTTCATATCGCTTCTGAAGTAGGTCCCATGCTGAATCATAGTTGGCTGCAACTGCTTCTAGATGTTGGATTAGCTTGCTTGCTTTTCCCCTGGTATGCGTTTTGAAGTAGTGCATCTTGTCAGCTCTGGTCAATGCTGAATTTTCATGGATGACTCTTCTGAAAATGTCGAAAAATGTAGACCAGTGTTCATACCCTCTATGGAAAATTGGAAGTTGTACTTTCGGAAGCTGCAGGTTCTATTGTGGATGGCTCACTAGTATTTGTTGGGTTGGGTTACCGACGCTCTGCTGGATTCTTGTAGGTAATTCTTCAATGGCATCATCGAATTGGCTCTGGATTTGTTTGTACACTTTGTGGGTGAAGTAGTCGTTTTGATGAACGGACTCATTTACGGCGATTTCTTCATGCAGGTTTTGGATTGCATCCCATTGTTTCTTGCTTGTTTCCATAAGATGCTTATATCGAAATTATGATTTGTTAAGAATAAATTCTGAATTAATTTGGGTAATTGTGTCTTGTAATTGTTGTATCTTGAAGTTTTGAGTTTTTATTCGTTGTTCTTGTATGCTGATGGTGATTGGATTGGTGTTGATAGCGCCTTTAGGCACGTTAGTAAGTAGGATTTGAACTCGTCGTATATGGCATGTAGTTGTTGGGCATATTGCTTGGTGAAGTATTGATGGTCGCTGTGGTTTTTTATTTTTATCATCGCGGCCTCGTTTTTGTGGATTGTTTGCAGAATTGATTCCAAATTGGTCAAATGTTTTTGTATGTAGGCCTTGGTTTTTCTTTCTACTGAGTCTTTCTTGCAGTTGCTTAGTAGTTTAATCATTTGCATTCCCAATTTTTCTTCCTCTCGTGCATGACGGTCAAGATCTTCTTTGTCTGTCATGTTGGTGTTTGACCTGCAGTTGGACTGGTTACAGTGTCTTTCTGGTTATGGATGGACGGCGTGTCTCTGTGGACTGGCAGGTTGGGCGAACGACAAGTCTTCTTGGACTGGTTGGTTGAACAGACGGCTAGTCTTCTTGAACTGGCTGTTTGACGGAAGGAAGTCTTTTTGGACTGGTTGGTTGGACTCACGACGAGTCTTCTTGGGCTGGCTTGGATGGACGTAAAGTCTTCTTAGACGGGTTGGTTGGACGGACGGCGAGTCTTCTTGGACTGGTTGGTTGGACGGACGGCGAGTCTTCTTGGACTGGCTGGTTGGACGGACGACGAGTCTTCTCGGACTGGTTGGTTGGACAGATGGCGACTCTTCTTGGACTGGCTGGTTCGACGGACGGCAAGTCTCTGTGGAGTGGGTTGGACGGACGTCAAGTCTTCTTGGACTGGCTGGTTCGACGGACGGCGAGTCTCTGTGGAGTGGGTTGGACGGACGTCAAGTCTTCTTGGATTGGTTGGTTGGACGAACGGCGAGCCTTCTTGGACTGGCTGGTTGGACGGACGGTGAGTTTTCTCGGACTGGCTGATTGGACGGACATTAGGTCTCTGTGGACTGGATTGGACGGACGGCGAGTCTTCTTGGACTGGCTGGATTGGACGGACGGCGAGTCTTCTTGGACTGGCTGGACGGACAGAAGGGAGTCTTCTTGGACTGGTTGGTTGTACGGACGACGAGTCTTCTTGGGCCGGCTGGTTCGACGGACGGCGAGTCTTCTTGGACTGGCTGGACGGACGGACGGCGAGTCTTCTTGGACTGACTGGACGGACAGACAGTAATTCCGTTAACTGTCTGTATGAACGGGCAGCATACGGCTTGCTGCTGATTTTCTAAAGGCTCGAAGGACCAATGTACAAGCTGTGCTTGTAAATTACGCTGGTTTAACTCGGATTGGTTAAGCAGCGGGACAGTTTGTATTGTTTACTGCCAGAGAGCAGCCTCACTCTCTGCTATGGCCAAGAAGGCTTGGGCACAGTAAATGTTTAAGAATGCAACTTTTCGATGTAGGTTGAATACTAATTTATTTCGAATCTTACATTTCTTTTTATATCAATTTCTTCAAAACTAATCGTGACAAAAACTCAAAATATATAAAACAATACAAACGTGGTAACTTAACAAACTTATGAAATTTTTATAATAAATCGTGAGTAAAGCACAAATTATATAAAACATGTGAACGTGATAAATTAATAAAATACTTATAAACTTAAATAATAAATGTAAACGTATGGTATTCGGATATTTAGATAATATCAAATTTATAAATATGAGATGTCGGTCAGTTTATATAGTTGTATTATAATTGTTCTAATTAAACAGCATCTTTAATAGCAGCCCTAAAAGGGAATAAATAAAGCTAAAAACAAATGTAGCCTTATCAAAATCTCACAAAGTTTGTAGAAATGACAACGAGAGATATTGCGTTTATATTTTTTGAGGAACATTTTCACAATTTTGAATTAGTGGATTTTTCAAATTTAACCCTTGGTGAGGACGCTACTGAAAAAAAAAATTAACAAACTGTGACAAGATTAAAAGGCATATGTGAACGTTATTCGAAAAATATGCATATTTACAAAAATGGCAACATCTCTAGGCAAAAAAAAAGTCCATGGTGCAGATTTAAAAAAATATATAATTATTTCGGTACCCTTTGTGCTAAAAAGGCCACGGGTAGCCTAATCTGTACCAGAAAATATTTCAAAAAGCAGCAAAAGGAAGGCAAGATAATGGGTCAATTTTTAAAGTCAATAAATATAATTTCGGAATTCAAACTAAAAACACAGCAGAGTAACTTGCAATTAAAAAAGCTAAAATTTTAGCATTTTTCCAAAACGAGCGGCTACTGTTTTCGTACCACTTATTTAAAAAAAAAACGAATAACTTGTTAAATAAAGAAGGATTCTTAGTTTTTGAGATATTCATGAGAAACTTGAGTAATGCTTAGATTTTCCTCTTTTCTATTAAAAATTCGGTTACCATCCCCCCCCCCACCCAAGGGACGTAGGACGAAATTATTTGACTTTTGATTGTGATATAGTTATGGTGTCATGTCATAAATAAAATATTTTTATAAAATCTTAAAGAAATAAACGGACTATAGGACATTTTCAAAGGCTTGGCAAGCACGGCAATCTCACTCGTTCACAGCTTTAGATGAAAGCATTATGCACCGTAAAGTTAAAATTTTTAATTTGCGCCCATCGCATCGCTTTTATTATAAAGATAAAAAATTATTTTCTACTTTTCAGTGCATTTAATAAAAGCTTGTTCTTTAAAAGTTTTTTGTAATAAAGATTTTGATTGAAATCTAATAAACTAAATCTTTTTCCCCCTCCACTTCCCTCGTTAGTATTTTCACCGGAACTGTAAACGCATACCAAATTTGAACACAATCGGATGTGGATACATCAGTTAAAATTGGTTAGCAAAACATAACCGAAAATCGTCCATCTTGAATCCGCCATATTGAGTTTTCAAAATCTGATCAAAAATTCGTATTCCTTATCCCTAAAAGCCCCCGTATACCAATTTTGGTTTAAATAGGACAAACTTAGGTGTTTTCCCCCTCCGCTCCCCTCGTAGGGGGGAGGGGTGCCTAACAATCACATATTATTGTATGGATGTGTATAAGATTTTTAAAATTGGTTAGCAAAAGAATCCGCCATATTGAATTTTCTAAATCTGATTAAAAATTCGTTATTTCCATCCCCAAGTGCCCCAACACACCAAATTTCAACGAAATCGAGCGTACTTCAACTGTACCCCCTCCACCCCCTTCGAGTAGGGGGGGGGGGCTGTCAGTTTCATCATACTACGTTCTTGTGTTGTCACCGCAACTATATAAGCATGCCAAATTTGAAGCCGATCGGATGTCGGGAAGTTATTTACATAGATTACATATATTACTATAATTAACTTAGTAGGACTTTATTATTACAGATTTTGTAAAAAATTACAGTTTTTTGAATTCCTTGGCCGCAAGTTATGCAGAATCGCCACCCATATTTCCTGTATCCGATTTTTGATATTTTTCACCTTTCTCTCACCCCCCCCCCCACGCCCCTTTTATGTTAAACACTCAAATCTCAACTCAGCTCAGCAAGAGAACATCAGTCGTCTCACTAAGCTAAATGTCAGGTGTGAAAATTATTTAGCAAGGTCAAATTAACATATTTACTGCGCAACCACTAAAACATCTGTAACTTTTTTGAAGTTTCTTCGCAAAAACTTAAATTTGCTGCGCAATGCTGCGCAAAAGGAATACTAATGAATGAAATATTTGGTTTTAAAAAATGATAAGTGGGGGGCCAACTTCACGCTCTTGCAATGCCTATATCTTTTAAGTGGTTGCTGCGCAAAATGTTTTAATGACTGCGCATTTCTGCGCAAAATGTGTTCAATCTAATTGAGTGATAAAACTTAGAAAAATACAGTTTCCAGACGGTTGCTGCGCAAAAGATAAAAGTGGTTGCGCAATACTGCGCAAAAGGTGCGCAAATAAGTTCACTAGTTTTTTTTGAAAATTTTAAGTGGGGGGGGGGGCTAACTTCACCGACCTGTTTTTACAAGGCAGCTAAACGGAATGTCTTCGGGAAAAAACTCATTAGGAAATAACTTTAATTATTGCCAATCATGGAAAAAGTTAGAAAATGGCCAATACTCTAAAAACTTATGAATTTGTCAATCAGATTTTATTTAAAAGTTTGGCTGAGAAAAATACCAACAATTTTGACAAACATATTTTATTTGAGCAAATTTGGCATCATATTTTATATCGACCATTTTAACTTAATTTTTGGAATGAATACATTTATGAAAAACTGTCAAATGTCGAATAGTTATTAGTGTCATAAAAGTGAATATAAAGTGTTACTGAGAAAGGTGTCCGACCCTGTGAGTTCATTTGGAAAATACAGAAGAAAACTCCAAGGCAACAGTGTGTCGCCAATAGCAAATCTACGGAACCTTTTAGAACACTCGCGGTTTTGAAATCTTAATTAACTACTGAAACGATTCTTGAAAGTTGATCGAGAACTTCTTGGACGGGATGGTTCGGAGGGGGCGGACTTGTTTTCTTTCTTTCTGAAGGTATAAATTCAAAAAAGACCACACCACACACACACTACATTACTTTGAGTGATTTATTCATCATCGCAATCATCACTACAAACAAACAGACAGACAAAAATTGTATTTTTGGTATCTATGGAAATGTCACTATCAGTGTCAAAAAATTGGTCCGGATAAATTTGAAATGGAGTACAGATTGTATTTAAAAAATTATAGTCTGGCACCACTGGCATTAATAGTATTAATATCTTGCCACTCCACCTTAAAACATCTTATGTTTTAAAGTAATCAATAAACAAATGTAAATGTAATTGATGCTTGGAACAATCGCTGTCGATCAGCGATTTAAAAAAATATATTGTAAGGTAAATAAAATTTAAAATATGTTTCTGTAATTACTACGCCATGGGTAGTAATAATATTTATATCTTGTTACTCGACTTTTAAAATTTTAAAATCTAGGTTCCAACCGAGTACAAAAATGACCATCGTGCAGAATTCTGTCAAAAATACGTCGATCAGGATTAATTTTTAATAGAGTGTAATGACAAAATTTATAAAATATAACTGCTTTGGATTCCACCGGCATATGACAATACTTGTATCTTACCACTCCAATTTTTAGAATAAAAAGTAATTTTAATACAAAAGTGTCCTTTTGGATGACATATGTCATAACCGCTGCCAGTCCGATATTTTTGTAATTAGAATGCCTTCAAAAATATTTATACCAATTTCTACGCCTCTAGTACTGTTAGTGATATGACCTTGCCACTCCACTAATTTTTTTTAAATTTAGGAACACTCTGAATGTAAAAATACCAACCGTGCAAACATCTGTCAAAAATAGCTCGATCAGGAATATTTTGTACGAAGGAGGTATACTAAAAATTAAATAATATAACTGTAAATTCTAACGCTACTGGCAATAACACTGTTATTATATTGCCGCTCCAGCATATTAATTATTTCATTTGGAAGTAATCTTAATTCAAGAGTATCAAACTGGATGACATATGTCAAAACCGTTGTTATTCAGAGATATTAAATAAGGATTGGTATTTTTTGAATTTCAACTTATTTCCAAACCAAGTATATTAGTTTTATTGACATATGTCAAAAGGGTTGTCAGTGAGTAATATTTGAATATATAAGGTAAAATGAATTTATTAATAAAAACTAGTATATTTGTACGCCAGTGGCACTAAAAATAATAAGAGATTTGTAATAAAACTTTTAACGAAGTATCCTCTGGTCTCTCTAGTAAAATTGTAGCAAATCCCCAGTAAACACCGCCCACCTAATTTTTAAGGTAAAATTTAAGTCACGTTAAGGTGCGAAAACTCGGCATAATGCCATGCGCAAAGCACACCTAATTTTTACATAAATGTGATGTAAATAAAATGACATACCTTTTACATAAATATTACAACCATGTTTCATAAGAGTTAAGTAAAAACTACGTATATTTTACATAACAGGTTTACCTTGTTATGTAAATTTATGTTCACAATTATTTATTAATAAGGTAAAATTTAAGTGACATTAATCTGCATGACCTGCGCAAAGCGTAAACTATCTAAGTCCGACATGAGCATGCAGCTTAAGGCGGGCCAACGGAAGGTCCGTTCAGGTCCGTTGGTGGTTGCTTGACACGGTCCGACATTGGCAAACATGTGGCAAACTACAAAGTTAACCAGACGGGCTGGTTTAAGTGGCGGAAAAGGTGATTCTTATTGAGATCTTGTCAATACCTCAAAGTCCGCATCCTAATTTTGAAATATCTTTGCTCTTTATATATATAATATGATCATCCACTGTACAGGAAACATAGTGATATTAGCGCCATCTCTACCTACTATGAAGAAACTATTAAGCACTGGTAATTTAGATGATATAAATATTACATAAAATGTTTTATATAATAGTTTATGTAACATTTGAAATGTAAACTTACGGTTCAATTGACTATATAATATTTTTGTAAAATTTAGAACTTTAATTTGACGTAAATAATTTTACAGGGAATTTACATAACTTGAATGACATAATTAATACATAAAAAATGTTATGTAACCTTTTAAAATTTTAAATGTAAAATTAAGGCTCACATTGTTTCATAATACTTACTTAAATTTAAAATTTTTAATGTGACGTAAATCATGTTATAGAGCGTTTACGTAATTTAGATGATATAAATATTATATAAAATGTTTTACATAATAGTTATGTAAAATTTTACATGTAAACGTATTTCATTGAAAGTAAATAATTTTTTGTAACATTTACGTAAATTAGATTACTTAAATATTACATATAATATTTTATATAATAGGTATGTTATATTTTTATGTAAAATTAAGGTCTCACTATTTATGTAATATTTACGTAAATTTTAAGAGTTTATTTATAAAGTCATATTATTTACGTAAAATTAACATTGCTTATGATGACTTAAATGTACAGTCAAAGTTTTGACGTCATATTTACCTAATTTTTTTATAAAAATATTTTTATGTGAGATTTTTGTGAATATGATGTAACATATTTTACATAAATATATGGGAACCTTAGATTTATATAAATATTAGGTTAAAGTCACAAGTGTGTTTACTGGGTCTTGGTGCAGTTGGTCATTTCGGCGAGTAGATGATAAAATAAAACGATTCATAAATGAAATCACACAAAATTTTTTGATCCGTAAAATTAAATGTTGCTATAGGTACTCTTTGCATAATATCTCACAACTCCACCATCAAAATTCTTAAATTTGGAAGTAATGTTAACGAAGTAACGTAAATAATGTTGACATATGTCAAAGCGGCTGTCAGTCAGAAAGTTTTAAAAATAATGTGTGTTACTCCACCATGGAAATTCTTAATTCTGGAAGCATTTCCTACAAAAGAAAAGTATACCTCAATGCGTCTAAACATACGTGCACACGGGCCCCATGATTTTTAACACAGACTCCGGAACTAAATATAAAAATCAATTAATCAATTTTATCAAGTCTCATATTTCATAAAATTTCATCTTAATCCAACAGTTGTGACCCCCAAATAAAAACTAATCATATTTTTACAACTTTTTTTTTCAGGTACAAGTCTGCTGGACCAAACAGACAGAAGCGCCTCACGTTCTTCTTTGGATTCTCACGAAGGAATCGTACAAGAAGGCCTTTTGGACAGATTTAGAAGAGTTGCGAATAGTATAGTAAAGGGCAGTGTTAAAGGTAAGTTTTTGCTTTGAAAGAAATTCCGAAGCACATGTTAAATGCGATTTAGAAAAGTAAAAAAATATGTATATTATTAATTTTTTATTGTTAAAAAGTTGGAAAAAACCCATTTTAGGAACACTTGTTCAATCACGTTATATTGAGACATATTGTGGAAATTCATTCGCCTCATTCGTATTTGTTTCTCAATTCTCCAAAATTCAAATAGTGTGTCCTTTTTTTCAACAGTGAACATCTCTTTTTTAAACTAAGAAGGAACCCAAACTCTTAACGTCCTCTGTGGCTAAAGGATATCAACTAGATTCCAAATCAAGATAATAAAGAGCAGTAGCGCGTAGGGGTTTCACTAAAAAATTTAAAGAGTGTAGCCTACACCAGCCTGCAGGCAGTTATAAGCAATGCCGTTTAAGCGTTTTCTAATGTATTGTAATATTTAAAATAGCGCCTGCAAAATCAAAAGGGGTGTTGTCTCGCTGTATTAACGTGAAATAGTCAACAATAAAATAAATCACTACTCATATACACATGGGTTAGATTGGGTCGGTCAGGCTTTTATTGGGTGTATCCACACTGTTCAGGGGTGTATTCAGACTTTTCCATGGTATACTCTTACATTTTCACAGTGTATCCAGCTTTTTCCAGATTGTATCCAGACTTTTCCAGGGTTTTTCCAGACTTTTCCAGAGCGTATCCAGACCTTTCTAGGGTCTTTCCAGACTTTTCCAGAGTGCAGTCAGACTTTTCCGAGGTCTTTCCAAACTTTTTCAGAGTGTATTCAGATTTTTCCAGGGTCTCTCCAGACTTTTCCAAAATGTATCCAGACTTTTCCAGGCTCTTTCCAGACTTTTCCAGAGTGTATCCAGGCTTTTCCAGGGTCTTTCCAGACTTTTACAGAGTGTATCCAGACTTTTCCAGGGTCTTTCCAGACTTCCAGACTTTTCCAGAGTCTTTCCAGAGTGTATCCAGACTTCCAGGGTCTTTCCAGACTTTTACAGAGTGTATCCAGACTTTTATAGAGTCTTTCCAGACTTCCAGCGTCTTCCAGACTTCCAGAGTCTTTCCAGAGTGTATTCAGACTTCCAGGGTCTTTCCAGACTTTTACAGAGTGTATCCAGACTTTTATAGGGTCTTTCCAGACTTCCAGCCTGTTCCATACTTTTCCAGGGTCTTTCCAGACGTTTCCAGAGTGTATCTGGACTTTTCCAAGGTCTTTCCAGACTTTTCCAGAGTGTATCCACACTTCCAGGGTCTTTTCAGACTTCCAGAGTATATTTAGACTTTTCCCGAATCTTTTCGGACTTTTCCAGAGTCTTTCCGGAATTTTCCAGGGTGTATCCAGACTTTTCTACGGTATATCCAGACTTCCTGAATGTATTCAGATTTTCCAGGGTGTATCCAGACTTTTACAGAGTGTATCCAGACTTTTTCAGGGTCTTTTCAGACTTCCAGAGTGTATCCAGATTTTTCCAGGGTCTTTTCAGACTTTTCCAGAGTCTTTCCAGCCTTCCAGGGTGTATCCAGACTTTTCTACGGTGTATCCAGACTTCCTGAATGTATCCAGACTTTCCAGGGTGTATCCAGACTTTCCAGGGTGTATCCAGACGCGTATCCGAACTTTTTCTGGGTGTATCCCGACATTCCAGGGTGTATCCAGACATTTACGGGGTTTATTCAGACTTTTCCAGGGTGTTCGTTTTACATGTGCTATTTGTATATTAATCATTCAAAAACGGCTATACCGATTTGTAACAATAGGGTGTGACCTGGATCTTAACCTAAGCTACTTTTTATTTAACATTTCGTTCCATAACTCGAGATATATGGTACAGAAAATTGAATTTTTCAAGAGTTTTTTGCATTTTTTATGTGATATATATGTACTCAAAAATTTTGCTGCCATTCAACTACGATTGTTATAAGCTTTCCAAAGAAGTATCACACGGTAAGAAAAAAAATATTTTTTTTAGAGATGAAGTTTTTTGGGGGTAGCTCCGAAGGGACTAATAGGAGAATGCTCAAAAATAATAGGGGTCTGCGCGTCAACCCAAGTAATCACTATGTAAAATATTGTTATGATTAGTGAAGGGGTTTTTGAGTTAGAGTGGCTACAAAGTAGGCGACAGACAGACCGATCGACAGACAGAGCAACGGCGTCTGGATTCGTGCTTATCACTATTCGGAACCTCAAAATTCGTGGAGGATCATGAAAATCTCGAAGTGCGATTTTTAGATGATTAAATTACTAGCGAGGGAAGTAAAAATAGATTGTGTTTAAACATGATGTACACTAAAATAGATCATCTTCTTTTCACACTTTATGTATTAAAAATAGACAATTACTTATAACCCCACCAGTTTTTTTATTTTTTTTTTAGTTTTCGTAGTTAAACGCTCTAAAAAATAAAAAATAGCGTTTAATTTGTAAGCAGCAAATTTATACCAACGCCTATAAATAAAAATTAATTTGCTTAATTATAATTACATTATTACCAAAATTTTATTATCGAGTGTGCTAAATACAAAGTCAGGATTTCAGTCGACGAGATACCCAAATTGGCGAAACGTTGCTCAGTATGCAATGAACTGGTACACATATCGTGCGGCCAGTTTAGCGATGCACAGCACCCAAAACAGACGTTCTGTTGTCGCCTCAAATTAGCTTTATTTTAATAAAATTGTGAAGCAATTGTCTTTGCTTAATGACAAACTAAAAAGCTTGAACTAGAGAATTTGCCAGAACAAAACTCTTAAAAATAGCGTGGAATTCATAAAAGCGAATATCAGACCTGCGACAATAATATTTGAGCAAAAGATTTAGAATTATGGCATCTAAAACATAAGAAAATCCGTAGAAAAATTAAATCCTTTAGTGATCCGTGCGTACTTAATTAAGAATTAAGCTATAAATTTAAGGATCGTTTAGACAATGCATAGGCTTAGTCACTTGATTAGTATTTGGTTTTGTTATAGTGTTAGTTATAGTTTTAGTCTTAAAAATTGCCCACTGTTCATACTTGTCTTTGTTATAGTCATATCAATCACTAAGCAAGTGCATCTAACCTCACTTTTTTGATGTTTTGTTTTGTCTACTTTTATTTTTTGTAGTTCGCTTTCAAAGAAAATAATGTTTAATAGAAACAGTTTTTCTTTTGTTTTTATCTTTTAATTTGCCTGTATAACATTTTTGAAAATATTGATTTTATTCCTGTCAACATAGATACTTATATTTATTATAGTAATAGTCGTAATTTTAGTTATAAAAGTTGAAAGTTGCCAAATTTTCCTTAGGACTAAGCCTACGACAAAGCATAATCAAAAGCATTGCATGAACATTTTCATAATAAACAGTGGTTTTAACTTTTTTATGATTAAGACTAACAAAAATTAAACCAAAGACTAAGACTATACCTTGCAAGAAATATACTTTAGTCTTTGAATGGAAAACGACAGTAAACCAATTTTATTTAAAAAAATTAAAAACAAAAACTAATAAATTATACCAAACGTCAAATAACCGGTTAATCGACGTAAAATCTGTACCAAAAAGGCTATTTTGAACTGTCAAATAGTGTTGAAGTTATCGCAGTCGGCGAAGTTATCGGGCTGTAAATTGGCAGAACCAAAAACTATCTATTTTTTTATTTATTAAGCTATTTTCCAACATTACTATCAAGAAAACTTTCAGTTTCTAGATAGACAGACATTAAACATTAGGAAAAAATAGCTGGACTATGATGTTGTTATCGGCGCGTCGCGGTCGATTTTCAAGTTGACGAGGTAAATTTTCAGTTTTTGGATAGTGATTTTCATCTTCTCAGTTCAATCAGGTTTTATAATGAATGAGGTACCTAATAATTGGTCTATCACCACGTGTTTTATGCAACTTTTAATCAGTCATGTATATGTAATAAATTTTTTAATTCTTACACATTCGCTCCAGAATCAACCTAAAGAGAAATAGGGACCGGTACATCATTTACCGGGTGTTTCTTATATTCTAAACTCGCTGTTAAGTCCTCTAAAGCGAGAGATCAAAAAAAATTAATTACAAAAGTTTTATAACTTTTCCCAATTTTTTAACGATCTGGTCAGAAACCTTTTAAAAGTCACATAGCCCCTGTTTCGCTCTAAGACCAACTATAAAGCCACTAAAACTAAAGATAAATAAAGACGGTTTACTGTGAACATAAAATTTGCATTTGTCATTATTCTAGTGGATATGTCAGAAGTCGACGAAACCGACATGAAATCTAACGATGATGACAGCCAGACCCCAACCAATCTATACACACACGGCAGCCCCTCAGAATGTAGAATTCTGTCGAGATCTGAAAGTGCCGGTGACGCGAATTTAATAGACAAACTTCAGAATCATACAAAGAAGACTTGTTCGAGAAATTTACATTTTGAGAAGAATGGTCAAACTTTGGTTGAGAATGGCAACGCTGGAACTCCCCCAAAGTAAGTTAGAAAATTGGAGACCCTAATATTTTGTCAGAAAGTGCAATTTTTACGATCTCGTGAATATGGGATAATTTTTCAAAAATATTCATGAGGGGAAAAAATGTCAGCATTTATAAAAAACATAAAAAGAAAGATTCGTGACATATCGGACACACATTTTGCTTTTCAATTCATTACGACCAGGCCTCCAAGATCTAATGGATAGTCCAGAAACCTACAGGCCAGTTTCATCATTGTTAAGAATCATCAGGGTAACATAGGACTGTACCTTGCGTATGAAGCATAACATAAGAACCACACCCATCGAATTTAAACAACTTTCGTCATTCAAATAAGACGGGATGTTGGTATCGCTATATATTGCTTATGTTATGCTTCATACGCCAGGTACAGTCCTATGTTACCCTGATGATTCCTAACAAGGATGAAACAGGCCTGTAGATTTATGGACTATCCAGTAGATCTTGGAGGCCTGGTCGTAATGAAGTGAAAAGCAAAATGCGTGTCTGATATACCACGAACCTTTATTTTTATTTATTTTTCACGGACAAAAAATCTACTTTTTTTTAAATCAGCATTTATATTTAACCTCGCGCGGTATACAGTAACAATTTTTTACATATAAATAAAATAAACTAATTTTAAATTATTTTTTTTGACTTTTATCAATATCTATTTTTCTTTGACAAGATACCAGGAAAACATAAAGTTTAAGAATTGAGTTATTCAGTTGTCATGGTAATAAATTAAAATCTTAAACTAAACAGTCAGTGTCAGTTTCGCAAAAGTTCTGTGGCAAAATTATTCGTTTCGATCAAGCTGATTTCTATTTACAGTAGTTACACGGAAATTACATTTTAAGACTTAAAGTAGGGTATATTCTTTCATTTTACATAAACTTTGAGTTACTACAAGTGGTAAAAAAAACTTTTTCGCCTTTCTTTAAGAAGAAAGTAAGTGCCAAAAGAATACGAAAAACTTCTTAATATCTGTAAGTAAAATGTATCAAAAGATAAATTTACAAAAAAATTAACACCTAACTTTGTTCAACTGCGTTTATGAAAGAAACTGAAACTTATAAAAAAATATTATGTGATTATGTCAAAAAATATCCACTTTAATTCGCTATTGGTCACCTACTCAAGCGAAGAAAATTTCCAAAAAAATACATGTGAAAAGTACTGGTGTGGAATTTTTAATAAAATCATTACTTATAGGAGGATTGATCTGAAATTTGGTGGGTATATTTAATCTAGTGGTTTCTATCAACCTCCAAAATGGTATCAAGTTGCTAAGAAATCTGCGTCCGCCGTTAAGGTTAGGAAAATTTTATAATTAGGAAGATTTCATCTGTTAAAGAACGCGCTTTTCCTTATATGATAAACCCAGATGACCCAAGACTTACATTTGAAATGGGAGATTGATTACGTTTTACAATTATTTTTCTAAATAAATATCTTTCTGTCACACTCCTTAACAAATGCTAAGACTTCACATCTATAGCTGTACAAAAATAGGTCAGATATCAGTATAATAAACCCGTGATTTTAGAGCGAATGCGCGAACAATGGAAGAGAGAGAGGAGTTTTTATGATATTTTTGTTTGCCGAATGACTTACCAAATAAATGCACCTGTTGATTGCTTGTCGATCAAAGCCTATCATGGTTCTTATCATTCAAAAATACAAATGTTTTTTACAATTAAGAGATAGATGCAAGATCATGTATAATCAATATCAAAATAAATATATCTCAAAGGTTAATTATGATGTAATGCAGGATCCAAGTGTATTCTGGATACACATAAATAACCTGCGAAAATCGAGTGCCTATCCCAGTAGTATGTATTTGGTGAACGAGGTGGTAGAAAATGTTCAGCAAATTGTCAATTTATTTGCAAAACAATTTGTGTCAACATACACAAATCATGAGGGTGAGGTCCAAAACTATAGTTTTAACTAGAATCTGGATTTGCACTGTGTTGAACTCTCTCTGACTGAGATTTTTGAGGGCATTACCAATCTTAAAACTAAATTATCTCATGGCCCTGATGGCATTCCATCTGTGTTGCTGAAAAACTGTGTCTGTGCTCTGAGTAAACACCTGCATTTTTATTTAATCTATCCTTATCAATCGGTGTTTTCCCTGATTATTGGAAAGGAGCTTTTTAACGCCAATATATAAAAAACGGGGATAGATTTGATATATGTAACTACCGAGGCATTAGTATTCAGTCAGTCATTGTTTGATATGCGTTTTTGTGATCATTTTTCCTGGAACTGTAGAAAAATTCTATGTGACAATCAACATGGGTTTGCTCGTGGTAGGTCGACGGTTACCAATCTTCTCACCTACCAGAAGGATTTGTTGAGTGCCTTTGAGGGGTCTAAGCAAGTTGACACTGTCTGTAATTGTTCTCTAGTTCGTTCCTTGTTGGAGTATGCCTCGGTCATATGGTCTCCGTACTATGCATGTCACAAATAAATTGGAAACTGTTCAAAAAAGGTTTCTGAGAACCTTGATATTTAGAGCTAATATCAATATTGTAAACAACTTCGAAATAAACACTATAATCACCAATATTTTTAATATTGATAGCTTGGAGAACAGAAGGACATGCTGATGCCTTAACCTTCTATAATATCCTTATAGGGTATACTTTTTCCCTTTTGTTTTTCAATCAATTGAAATTAATACCATCGTAACAATAATGATTATTTTTTCCCCCTTACATGCACTGATTTAATTTTTGTGATAAAATGTTTTAATTTTTGTGAGCTTTTGTTGTTCATTATTTCGTTTTTAATTATCGGTAGTACTAATGTCTGTATCTTGTTAATTTTAATTTAAAAAATTCTATTGTCAAATATTTTGTTGCCGTTGAAATATATAAAATAAAATAAAACAAAAGGATTCTAAAGATTTGTTATAATGATTGTACTTATTGTGGTTGTCCACACATTGATATATATTTAAAAATTTTATATATACAGGGTGGATTCTTTAAATGGAACGCTAAAGATAAACGCAAATCTTTAATGATTTTTTACGGACTTTCTGCCCATGATAAAAAAATTTAGGGCCCCCCAACTGGAGGCCCATGGCCTACTAACTATTTTTTTTTAATGAGAAGGTATCACTTGTGGCACTTTTTTAAAAAGCTTGTTAAAAAAAAATTAACGCACTAGTTTTTTTTTACATCTGTCAACCAATGTGTCATAAATTTTTAAAAAATAATTTTTTTGTTAATTGTTTTAGCTTCAAAACACAATACATATTTCTCTATTTACTAAGCGGAATAAAGAAAATACCACATAAGGACATTACTGACGGCCCATTTGGGGGCCCTCACAAAAGTCCCAGGGCCTGCCAACATTTTTTTTATGAGAAAGTACCACTTGTGGCACATTTTTGGAAAGCTTGTTAAAAAAAAATCGATTAAATAATTTTTTTTAACATCTGTCAAAATGTGTTAAAAATTTAAAAAAAAAAAAAAAAATAAATAAAAATTTTTGAAATTAACTACATATTTCTTTATTTATTAACAATTTTTAACACATGGGTTGACAGATGTCAAAAAAATTATTTATTCGAATTTCTCTTTTAACAACTTTCCAAAAAGGTGCCACAAATGGTACTTCCTCATAAAAAAAATGTTCGTAGGCCCTGGGCCTTTTGGAGGGCCCCCAAATGGGCCGCCAGTAATGTCCTTGTGTGGTATTTTCTTTATTCCGCTTAGTAAATAGAGAAATATGTGTGTGTATCTTGAAACTAAAACAATTGAAAAAAAATAAGTTTTTTTTAATGTTTGGCACATTGGTTGACAGATGTAAAAAAAACTAGTGCGTTAAATTTATTTTTTTATTAAGCTAAGAAAAAAAAAATTGTTGGTAGTCCCTAGGACTCCAGTTGGGGGTCCCAATTTTTTTTTATCATGGGCAGAAAGTCCTTAAAAAATCATTAAAGATTTGCGTTTAGTTTTTTTTTTTAAACCTCTTCCTTAAAGCCGCTAGAAGCACCGTTTCATTTAAAGAATCCACCCTGTAAGAAACTTAAAGCAAATTGTTTTTTATATTAGAGGTTAAAAAAAACCGTCGATTTAACATTGGCCATAAAGACTCTAGCAATTTAGCCAATGACATGTGTTTGAAATCCATTGTTTTGTTTAGCATAACTTTGTGAAAGTCATTGGTTTTTTGGTCACATACTTTTTTGGTTCTTAAAATTTTGCGAAGACTCACTTGAGGGCTTTGCGCAAGCGCGCGAAGAAAAGGAAGAGCCCCATGTTTGAAAAGGATACTTGCGAAAAACCTGTGGTTAAGACTGCACCGTGTAGTAGTGTTCATCGCGGGCGGAGGTTTTTTTCAAGTGGCAAAGACGGCAATTTTGGTTGCCAAATAGCAGACCATACGCGATTCAAGTGAACTTTTATAGTGTCTATACGCAAAGTCACACCGTATTGAAATACACATGGCGAATTATTAAAAGTGTCAACACTAGGAGACGTTTCTACCCAAAACCTTTGACAGCCTTTGCTACAAAGGAGGTTTACAAGGAAAAGGGGTGAGTAGATTTACATATTAGCAAATAGGGGAACTCTTATTACCAGACATTTGCGAAAAAGAGCGCCTGAAATAATTGGGTAATCTATCTTTTACCAGCTCAAATTATTATCGGTCCGTGTGTGATATCCTAAGAGACGGTAGCTAAAGAACAGGGAATGATGTGATAGTGATACTATTATTATTATATAATTACCTTGCTTTAATTAACAATATCAACATCAGGTAAAAGTCACTGCCATTGCATGTGACTCAAAAAATATCAAATTAGGCAACAAGTTATTTAATATAGTAATAATATTTTTGGCCAGTATAGCGCAAAATAAACAGTACCTTAAGCATTGGACAGTAAACCGCTCAAAAGTCAATAAAAGGATTTAGATACAGATGATGATGATGAAAAATGAGCGAAGAAAACAAAGGAGTTAGTCAAGCCAAGACGTACAGAGGAACGTTAACACTTGGAGAGGAGGGAAAACCAAGCATTACTATAGAGGCACAAGGGGGATCCAAAATACAAAAACCAGGCGAAAAGGAGAATCAAGCAATTGAAGTGGACCCTTTTATGCCGACTAAGACCATTAACAGGTCTCCCACTAACAAGGCGACAGAAGACAGTGAAAGAGAATCAGACTGCTCTTTTGATATTGAGATAGGCCAGAAAAGAAAAGCGAAAAGAAGCCCATTAGATAAGATAGGTAGCCTCTTGGGGAAAAAGAGCAAAGCGGACAAGGAAGGAAAGCTAAGAAACCTCTCGATTACGCTAACTGCACCCAAAAATTTAGCAAAGATGGACAGTGGGACTATGGAAGAAAATAATATAGAAATCGACAAAAATAGTGAAAATACAGAGGGAAAAAACAACCATAACATTGAGAAAGAAAAAACTGGAAAAAACCTGATAGGAGAAGATGAATTAGAGAATAAAATCATAGAAGAAGAAAACAAAACACAAGAAAAAATAAACAAAATATTAGATAAGGAAGATAAAAACCAATTAGGCGAAACAAGAGAATATCGGCTACTCCAGGAACTGCTGACAAGAAGACAGAAAAACAGAGTTACATTATCATTTTATCCATTCTAAATGCTTAGAATAGATAAAATGATAATGTACCTAAATGCGATACATTTAGCTACAACAAAATATAGTGGGTCCAAAATATCTTTCGAAAAAGTAGACCAACAAATAGTTGCTGACTGAATAATTAAACTATACGAAGGTATTACTCACATGGCACTTGAATGCGCTGGAGAGAATGGTGAAATTTTACAAAAAGACGAAATTGAAATAAACAAGATAAGACAAGAATTAACAGATGACAGAGAGCATACAAGGAAGATTTACGGAAAATCAGGCAAGAATTGGGAGAAGAAAGAAAAATGCTGAGGGAAGAGATAAATAATTTAAGACCAAAAGTCGTAGAAAACCATACAAATACGGCCGAGAAGGAAGAACAAGAACTCGAAAAAGGAAACAGACAGAAAAGACGCAAGTTAAAAAAAGTGAAATGGAGCAAAAGCGAGAACGGCACTGAACAGACAAGCGAAAAAGAGAGGGAAAGGGACGGATTCCAAAAAGTCATAAGGAAAAAGTATAGAAGTGTGTACAATGAGGTGGTACAGAGGTGCAAAGGAGAAAACACTGGAATCCTGGCAAGCAAGATGGGACCGAAATACCAAAAAAGGGCAATGGACGAAAAGAATTATTCCCGATATTAAAACATGGATAGACTGCACATACAAAAAAATGGATTACTATATGACACAAGCTCTAACGGGACATGGATCTTTTAGGACATACACAAAGCGAATAGGGAAAACGGACGACATAAGTCGGTACTGTCAAAGAATAGATGACGCAGAACATACGTGAATTTACTGCCAAGATTTGAGAACTACCGCCAAACAACAAGACACGATCTACAGATAGACAAGAAATGATACAACACGTAGACAAATGGATCCAGGGACATGATATGATCAGAACGATTCTAAAAATTTAACACGAAGACGAACGCACCTAAGAGATCAAAATAGTAAACGGCGAAATAGTGGCGTTATATTCCTGAGAATGGTTCCGCTATTGCGACCAAATCTACAGCGGAGGGTTTTAGTCCGTAGGCGCCCTCAAGAGAGGATGAATCGGGCACATTCGGTAGACGACCAGAGACCGGTGTCTTCGTGGGTGCAAAAACGACCGCAGCCAACAGAGATCACCAACTTCAACTCGCTGCAACTTTGGGCAACAGAACTTCAAGAAAGAAGGTGAGTTTTTTTTCTCTAAGGAAATTTACCGAATTAGTATTTTTTTGCCATCCCAAAAGGGTAAATTAATTATTTGGCAGTAATTTTTTCTAATATTTCTAGTTATTTTTACTCTTGCGGGCCCCAATATTGTGGAAAGCGCAGTTCGCCTGATTGTGTGATTGGTTTTTGCCTTTATTTGCACCAATCACATTTTTATCTCTGTTGCTAACCATTTTTTTTGCCTTTACCTATTTATTTTTTGCGCAGTGCATCCGCGCTTCACTACTCGCAAGGCCATCGGCTTGTTTGGCTGGTTGAAGCAAGAGTCGGCAACGTTGCATTATTCCCGAACGTGCCGTAGTATTTTTGTTTTGTTGGCCACCTTGGCAAGCAAATAAAAACAAACTTTTGTGACAGATTTTCCAACCTCAAATTTTGTTTTTGTTTACCTTCCGTGCGCATAACTACCGATTGCGTCCATAGTGCCTACACAATTGCTTTACCGTTTTTAAATAGATTTTGAATTTTTTCGACATATTTAGATACCTATTGTTAAAAATGAGTGAGTAAACCGGTTTCACCAGACAACAAAATTCTATTTTAAATCGTACTAAAACCACCCTCGCGAAGGCGCAGGCATCAGAGGTTGCGCCTACGGATCCTACGGAAACTAAGAAAGGGTTTTAAAACTCGTTTATTGGATTCACTTGCTACCCAATTTGACGACTTACATTTTTAAGTGTGTAGATTGGAGTTAACTGAAAAGCATGAAACTGATCAATAATCCCTGGTAACTAAGTTTGATGAGGTAAAATATTCCACTAAATCCATAGCTCGCGAACTTTTTTCTGATATTGTTAATTCACTACAACCTCCTTTGTCGCCTGTGACTTTACAAAGCTATGATGTCGTCCTAAGTAAGACCCACGTATCTGCAAAAAAATCAAAAATGAGTTAGGACCGGAAATAGATTTAGATAGGTCACTTTTATCTATGTTTGAACAAAAATACCCCAATTTCTGTCTGGAATTTTGATTTTTTTTTTAATCGTTACTATTACTTAAAAAAAACCTCGCAACTACCTGTTGCTTAGTAAAAACCTCGTATCTACTAGCAACTTTGTAGTAGATGCGAGATTTTTACTAAGTAATATGTACATGCAGGGTTTTTAACTAAATAAAATGTGTAAGAATCGAATCCGAAAAAAATATTTGTAAAGGAAATACAACCTTGCAATTTCTACAACTGGGAAGATTTTTCTTCCCAAGTTAAAATAAAAGGATTGGAACCTCGACCTTACTTGACAGAGGTAATACAAATTACCGCACATAGAAATTCTTATGTTTTAGAATACAAAATAAAACATTAAGATGAATGTTTTGAGATGGATTTTCTGCAACTTAAAGTAAAAAAATCTGGCACAATATCGACAGAGCCACAAGACCTTCCAGTTTGAATATCCAAGAAAAAGAAAACCTTATTAAAAATTTGCAGAGCGTTATACCAGGAAATCGACTCGAATTTTGGAAAAATTTACATGAAAACAACTAAAGTTTTCTGTTTTTAAAGTAATTTTGAACAAATTTAGAATTATTAGTACTTTTTGTTGATATACTTTAATGTAAATTGATTTTTTGTAATTTGTATTATTGGAATTAATTTTAATTTTAAAAAAGTGGCGTACGCATAAATGATTCCTGAGGAAGGTGGCTTTAGACTTCTGGGGGGAGGGCTTAAGACTCCTGGGAGGCTTAAAACTCCTGGGGGGAGCTTGAGGCTCCTGGGAACTTGTGAGCGCTGAACGTTTCAGTTTAGTACAACCATAGACTAGGATCGATTTGACGTACTTGCGGGGTTCTTGCTAAGTATTACTGGCTAAAAAACCTCCGATTCCCCGTATCTACAGTTTTACATAGAAAAATATTAAATGATTATTTTTTTTTTATTTCATCACTCAGATATTGCTATTTTAAACTCATAAACACTACCCAACAAAAAAAATTATTGGTATATAATTTTCAGCAAGCACTTGAACTTTAAAATCGCTTTTCTCGAAATAAGCGAAAACGTAGATACGTGAGTCTTACTTAGGACGAGTTATGTAAGCGAAAATCTCACGAAGAAGACCATGTAAGCAGGTGCGGTTTCAAGAAGATGCAGAAGCAGCAGTTTCCCAGGGATCTTAATTTTAAGGCATTATTTTTATTTGTTTTGTTTATATCTAAAATTCATTCCCATTTTTGATATTGTGCGAGCAGCAGCTCAGCTTTTCGAAAATAAATTTTTTTAAAAAAGCAATCCGGGACTTTCAAAATATTACTGACGCAGTAGTTCGGATGTACACCACTACGTAAATAGGATTTTGCAAGTACTAAACGGGCTAACCAAACTTTCGCTGAAAAACGCTGAAAATAAGAAGTTTTGCGAAAAAACGGCAGTTTTGTGGAGTTTCGCTGAAAAACCGAACTTTCGTGGTGTGGGTCTTAACTCTTCAGTGCACAAGGATCTAACAACCCCGTATACCTGGAGAAGACAAATTTGGTGAATCAGAAAAAGGATACCAGCGTCGCAGAAATATATGTAAGTGCTACTTTCATTTTTGCCTCTTCCCGAACCCTCTGAATAAGGTTTCTGGAGAGATAAGTAGGGCAGGTTCATCGCGAACAAAAGCCAGGTTTAAGCAAGTCTAATTGCGGACATATTAATTAAGAAAATAGGTTAAGAAATACAAAATTAGAAATTGTGATAATTTAATAATCAAGAAACGGATTTAAAATCTTTAAGTAATATATCATTTGAAGCGATTTTAGGAAAATCTAAAATAAAATATCATTAGATTATTTAGTTTAAGAAATAAAAACAATTAAGTTTATCAATATGCCTGATAATAATGCGGCACCAGCAGCACCAGTGCCACAACAAATAAATTTTGATCTTTTTAAATCTCGCAGTAATACGATCAAAACATACGATGGCGATTTCTCAACCCTTAACAGATTTTTAAGTAAATGCGATAAAATAGTAGCTGACTATGCTATAGCTCAAGACATTAGTCTTAATTGTCTAATTTTTGATAGCATAAAGGGTAAATTAATAGGCAGAGCTGAATTTTTATTAGGAAACAGGGTAAATTTAACCAACTGGGTTTCTTTGAGGGCTGCCCTAGTACAATGTTTTTCAGATCGCAGATGTCAATGACTACGAAAATTTTGAAAAACTTTACGGCATTCAAAATAATGATTTTGCAAAATCTAACAACAAAAAACACAATTAAATGAATCGAAATTTTAGCTACCAAAACACACCTTCTAGTTCCCACCAAAATCCAAACTTTGTTCAAAATTACCAAAACTATCCCCAAAATAATTCACAGAGATTTTTCACTCCGAATTTTTACCAACAACAACCGGTAAACCCAAACTTTAATAATCAAAATTTTAACACTGCACCAACACAAAATTTCCCTACTGAACCTATTAACATTCAAACTTGGCACCGAAAAGATTCTTTACAAATCAGCAAGTCTTTGGACCTAAACAAAACGTCTTCAGACCAAATCAAATGTCACCCGAAAATCTGCCGAAACCAATCCCAATGTGAACCACGTCGCGAAATACCTTTAATTCTAATAATCAAAGATCACAAAATTTTAATCAAAATAACCAAAATCGTCCACCTCAGAATTGGCAAAGATATCCTAAACCCCAATATCATTTCGAGGAATTATTTAACAGCGAATATTGCGATGATCAATCGATCGATAATCCCGATCAATACGGCAAAGACGAATATTATTTTAGTCAATACGACTTCCAAAATTATTATTACCCATATAACACGAAACGAAACAACCGAGAATTATGAACAAACGTTTGAAGATACACAAGAAAATTCTCAAAATGAAAATATCTCGGGAACTGAAAACTCTAACCAAAATCCAAATTTTCAGGAAATTTCGCCAACAAACCAACAACCTTAATAGAAATTAATATTTCTTCAAATAACGCTCTCCCCTATATCGAAATCGAACAACCCCCACTAAAACTATTAATTGATACAGGTAGTTCAAGATCCATAATTAAACCATCGATTATTGAAACATATTATCCCGATTGTATATATCAGTCACAGAACGTAATTAAAACCGCAGTTGGTAGCCAAGTAACCCGATACCAAGCGTTGTTACCGGCATTTACAGAATTTTTCACTGAATACACGATTAACTTTATCTTATTTAATTTCCACGACTACTTTGACGGTGTAATAGGACTTTCTGACCTTATCAATATGAACTTAAATATTGACTTCACAAATAAAAAATTGGTAGGTCCTTACATCGAAATTCCTTTTAAATATAGGTCACCAACAGACGTATGTTTTAATTTTTCTGTGGACCCTAACGAAAAAATTTTAAAAAATATTCCGGGTAGCGTTTATGAGGGAGACATTTTAACAATATCTGGGACGATTAATGATCTTTCCATACCCCAAATTTGGACTACAGCGAAAAATGGGTACGCTTTAGTAGAGGTGCAAAATCACACTGATAGTATAGTAGACGTAAATCTTTCACAGCCGCTTCCCGTCTTATCATTCCAAAATAATATTTACGAGATATAAATTTTTATCCAAAATTTAAAAACGGAAATCTTTACAATCAAAAATCCTATATATCTAAACTTATAAGAAGTGGGGACATGAACAGTTAAGAGAAGAAAGCTATTTTAAATGTGTGTCAAGAATATTTCGACATTTTCTTAAAACCCGGAGACCCCCTCACTTTTACTTCAAAAATCAAACACAAAATTAAAATGACAGACCAAACTCCTATGCACGCTAAATTTTATAGGTATCCTTATATCGACAGAGATGAGGTAAAACGCCAAATTGATGAAATGTTGGACAAAGAAATAATTAGACCCTCTTGTAGTCCGTGGTCATCACCAACTTGACGCCTTAGGCAAGCAAAAATGGCGACTCGGTCGAGTACCAAAAGGTCAGTGAACGGGAAATTGACGAGGGATATATATATGGATAATTAGGTCGTGCGCAATATTTTTCGACTCTTGGTTTGGCCTCTGACTTTCACCAGATCGAAATGCAGCAAAATTATATAGAAAAAACAGCATTCTCCGTGGACAACGGTCATTATGAGTATCTGCGCATGCCTTTCGGCCTCAAAAACGCCACCGCGACTTTTTAACGTGCTATGGACGAGGTCCTTAAGGAAGTACAAAACAAAATAAGTATGGTGTATATGGATGATATCATTATATTTAGTACAGGACTCCAAGAACACATTTAAAATTTAAAATTGGTATTTTCAAAATTACGTGAAGCGCGATTAAAAATTCAGTTAGATAAATGTGAGTTCCTCCGTAAGGAAGTTGAATTTATAAGACACATCGTAACGCGTGGCTGTATAAAACCAAATCCCCGAAAAATCGAAAGCATATCAAAATTTAACATACCAAAAACGCAAACCCAAATTAAGCAATTTTTAGGGCTTTTAGGCTATTATAGAAAATTTATAAAAAACTTCGCGAATATAACTAAATCTTTGATCTTGTGCCTTAAAAAGAACGCTAAAATTGAACATACGAGAATTCATAGACGTTTTTAACACCTGCAGAATCATTCTTACTAGCGAACCCGTTTTAGGCTACCCTGATTTTTCGAAGCCATTCCTTTTAACAATTCCAAATTTGGGATAGGAGCAGTCCTTAGTCAAAACGATCACCTTATATGTTACACGTCACGCACTCTAAATCCTGCGGAAATTAATTATTCCACGATAGAGAAAGAGTTATTGGGAATATTTTGGGTACGCAAATACTTTCGCCCATATCTATTTGGTCAACATTTTGTTATTAACACCGACCACCAGCCTTTAACCTGGTTAATGAACCTTAAATGCCGTAATTCACGCCTTATACGTTGGAAGTTAAAACTTAACCTATACTATAAAATACATAAAAGGAAAATCGAACGTTGTAGGCGACGCGCTTTCCCGAAATCCAATCGATATAAATGCACTCGAAACGGAATAGGTACAAAATAACCCGCGCGACACTAGTGACGTCATTCAAGAATTCTTAGCGCGTTCAGAAAATGTTATTAACCCTCTTGAAATACAAAGTCAATCACAAAGTCAATCGCAAAATCAATCACCAATAAACGAATCTGATAATGACAATTCCGACAACGAAACGGTACACACTTCTGCGGAGGATCCTATTTTATTAATCCCGATATCAGAAAAACCACTTAATCAGTATAAAAATCAAATAATAATGACTATTGGCGATATCGACCGATTACAATATCGATTTGATAAAATATTTATTAGCACAAGGTACTATGTCCCTCTGTCACCTAAACATATACAAGAACACATAATAAAACTATTAAAATAATTCATAGAACCAAAACAACGTTACGTGATATTCTTTAGAACCCCTATTTTAGCACCCACGTTTACGACCACCGTACAGAATATTTTTAAAAATGTCTCCTATAATCGTATTCATTGTCCTATTTTGTTAGAAGATATCGAAAACCGCGAAAATCAAAAAGAACTCTACCATACCATCAAAACATGTCATCGAGGCATTAACGAGATGAAAAACGCACTTTCCTCAAAATTTTACTGGCCTAAAATGCAAGAAGACCTGACCGAATTTATAAATAATTGCGAAACGTGTCAAAGGAATAAATACAATAGGGATTCCCCTGTAATAAAATTCAATCTTACACCCACTAGTTCCAAACCTTTTGAACACATTCATATCGACTCATTTAAAATATCGAATGACATATTTCTCACTATTTGCAAAACATTAACAGAAACAGCGGTAATGGATAGTTTGCTAACCTTTACTAGTCATCACGGCTTGCCGCTGAAAATACCATCTGACTCTGGTACGGAATTTAAAAATAAAGACGTTCAAGATTTTTGTAAATTATATAAAATAGAATTACAAATCACAACGGCGAAAAACTCAAACTCAAATTCACCTGTCAAACGTTTCCATTCATAGATTATTGAATCTTATCGATGCTTAAAAGAATTAAATAAAAATCTCTCTCCTGAACAACTTATGCAACACGCATGCTTAGGGTATAATAACTCAATCCATTGCGTTCATAAATTTACACCCTTTGAAGTGGTAAGAGGTCACGTGAACAGCACGAACCCTTTTAATTTAACCGACGCCGCCATAGTATCCGACTACGTACAAAAGCACAAAGAAACAACACAAAAACTATATGAACAAATAAAAGACAAAAATCAAACAACCAAGGAAAAACAAATCGAAAAAACTAACAAAAATCGGCAAGATCCACTCGATTAGGATACGCCCAAATTTACCAAAGTTAAAGCAAAAAGCCAACCCGGCATAAAACAAACAAAGGCGCATATCATAAAGCCAGTTTACGCAAACCAAAGACAAAGCACAAAAATAAAAATAAATCTATTTTACAGGTTCCCAATGAGGGCAACGAACCTCCTGGCGAGCAGCCTTCTACTAGCACTCGTACTCTTGTTCGGGACAGCGATAAGTAACAATGATATACAGATAACTCCCCTCAAAAATCCCATTCTCCCCGTTCAACTAGGAAACTCGAAGTTGACATATGCGAAACACACATTTTTGCATTATATCGATTTAAAACCAATAATCAATCAATTTATAAAAATTGAAAATTATGTCTTAAGAATAAAAAATAACTTTACGCGAAACGCGACAAACTCCATATCTTTTCATGGACTTTTTGAGAACTTGTTTCCTAGAACGGAATACCTATTACAAACCTCACAAAACAAAATTTTAAATCTTCACCCTATAATAAGGAAAATAAAGAGGCTTAATCAACGCTATCGGTAAAGTCAATAAATGGTTATTCGGCACCCTTGATTCCGAAGACGGAGATCGATACAATAACGCGATTTTTGAATTGCAACAAAATCAAAAAAGCATTGTCAAAGAGGCGAATCTGCAAATATCTCTTTCGAAATCTTTAATTAAAAATTATAATAATACGATAATAACTTTAGGAAATAATCAAAATAAGTTAGAAAAGGGCTTACAATTACTTCAGCTTATTATTTATTTATTTTATTTACACCACCCAACAGGAATTAACCCAATTACAGAGTGGGAAAAATACAGTAATTTACAATAACCGAGTCTTAGAATAAAAGTGAAATACAAAATAAAAGATATTAACTACATCTAAGATAAGAGCAGAAATAAAAACTAAGAAAATCGGATCTTTTTTAAATTAGAGATACTGCAATTAAATATGTCACATTGGTCACAAGTTTGATTGCACGTGTTACAAGCCCGAATTAATGGAGAATTTTTGTAAATATTGGTGCGCATGTATGGAAGATAAAATGGAACCGTAGAGCGTGCTGAAGTTCTAGGTACCAAAAAATTCAAATTACGCAATAATACAGGGGAATCAACTTTGCTATGGATTAACTTAAAAATAAATTGCAACTCTGCCGTCTTGCGCCGGTCCTCCAGTGAAGAGATAGTGAATCTGTCACAAAGGATCTTATTTGGGATTCCAATCTCTGGGTACACACCATCAAGCTTAAAGCCGAGGTATTTTAGAAATTTACGTTGAATATTTTCGATAGAGTGAATGTGAGTATTATAGTACGGAGACCATACTATGGATGAGTATTCCAATTTAGATCTGACATAAGCAAAATACAGTAATTTTAAACTAGAAATATTTTCAAGGTACTGAGAGTTCCGTATTATAAATCCAAGCATTCGGTAGCTTTTCTTTACAATATCCTGAATATGAGGAACAAATGATAGGGCACTATCGAATGTTACTCCAAGATCTTTGAATTCAAGACTTCTGGGTAGTTCAGTTGTATTAATGGTGTATCCAAACTGAATTACCTGATTTTTGAGAGTGAAAGACATTACGTTGCACTTGGATGGATTGAGAGGGAGAGAGTTATCAATACACCAAGTATATACCTTATTTAGAGCAGCTTGAAGTTTTTCGCAGTCTTCTATACTATTTATTCTACATATAAGCTTTAGGTCGTCAGCATACATTAAGCAAATAACTTCTAAGTCCTGAACTATGCTATTGATAAAAGCTATAAAGAACAGCGGACCTAATATCGAGCCTTGAGGAACTCCGGAAGTAGCCTTTATTCTAGAAGAGGTTCGACCATAGTATTCTACATACTGAGGCCTGTCAGTTAAGTAGGATTGAAAGAACTTGGATAGGTCATCCGAGAAGCCAAGGGTTACAAAGGTACGGAGTAGAATACTATGGTCCAACCTGTCAAAGGCCTTAGAAAAGTCGGTGTAAATGACATCAATCTGAGCGCTCGCATCCAAGGATTCAGCTATAAGGTGCGTAACAGTAACTAAATTTGTTGTGGTAGATTTGTGTTTTATGAAGCCATGTTGACGGGGATCTATTTGACTGCTCAGAGGAAAGTAAAGTGAAGTATGAAGAACGCGTTCAAAGCATTTTGAAAAATTGTTTATTATGGTAATTGGCCGATAGTTAGCAATAAGATCTTTGTCTTGTTTTTTATGGACTGGTATGATTTTTGAATTTTTCCAAGCATCTGGAAAGGTGCTGAATTTCAAAGATAGGTTAAAAAGAATAGTTAAGGGGTAAGCAAAGACGTACGCGCAATCTTTCAGTAAAAACGCTGGAATTTTATCTGGCCCAACAGTAGCCTTGGGTTTCATGCTCTTCAGTGCCCGCAATACCTCCAACTCATTAAAGCATTTTACTAAAATAAGATTTGAGTTGAGGTTAGAAGAAAGGTTACTTTGCTTTACTTGCTGCTGAGATGGCGTGTATGAACTCTGAAAGTAATCAGCAAATACATCAGCTATACGCTGTGGATCCGACGTACTCTCTCCATTCTGATCTGTCATATACTGCGGAAAACCATTATTGGACTGCAAAGATTGTATTAAGCGCCAGAAATTTGCAGGTTGAGTTTTAAGGTTTGCTTCCAGTTGAGCACAATACTCGCGGTATGACGTGTTAGTATCGCGTTTTATTTTATCACGGAGTTCTCGAAATTTAAGTAAATCGTTATCGCTACCACTTTTTTTGTGTCTTTGAAAGTATTTATGTTTTTGTTTAATCGTCTGTATAATAAGTGAAGTAAACCAGGGAGGATATTTTCTGGACCGCCTAGATGTTTTTGGGACGTGCTTGTCCAGACAGGAATATAGTTTATGATAAAACAGTTCAACCGCCGTATTGACGTTACCAACTGTCTCCAGGACCCGCCAGTCCATCTCAGCTAAGCTCGCATATAGGATTCGTAGGTCAGCTTTTTTGAAATTATAAAAGATGTCATTAGTTTTATGTGTGCTCAACTTTTTGTTACCGGAAATTTTAAATTCAATATATAGGGAAGGATGGCACCTGTCTTCTTTAACAAGGATATCGTGACAACGCTGCAGGGAAGTCAGGCTTGAGCAAGGCGTTAATACTAGATCAAGCAAACGATCATCGGAATTTTTGACAGTATTAATTTGATGCCAGTCAAGAAAATTTAAAAAATTTAGCAAATGAGTTAGCCTACTATTGGGAGGAGGATTTGTCTCCAGGTAGGTCACGTATTCAGGGTAATTGAAATCTCCAAGAAAGATTGCCTGTGCGTTATATATATAATTAAGATTTGACAGATATTCAAAAAGTTGTTCATATATGTAAGAGATCTTGCCTGGTGGAATATATATAAGGAAAATATAAAGGGACAATTTGTTAGAAAAAGATACTTTGATTCCGATTATGTCTATTATGTCGCGTATTGATTCAGGTAGTTCAATTCTGAGATTTATTGTCTGAAGAGTTTGCCTTACAGCCAACAGAACACCACCCCCTAAGTTTTGTTCAACCTCATCATAGTTTCTGTCAGATCTAAAAATACAATACTCAGAATTAAAAAGTTCCGTATCGTGAATACCAGGGTATAGCCAGGACTCACTTATGGCTATGATATCAAAGTCACAAGCGATTGTGGAATTAAAAAAAGTTTTTGTTTTCGTTCTGAGTCCGCGTACATTTTGATAATAAATGGAAAGAATATCACAGTGACAACGAGACCCATCTGACTGTTGTGAACTATTGTAGAGATCGACACTAATTTCAGATGAGGTGGGGGCTACCGTACCTGGTGATTGCTATATGGTGGACCCAAAAATTTCTGACTTAAATTTTTTATTTGCCTGCTTATAAGCATAACATGCATCGTAGTTCCAGCAAGCATGATTTATGTCGATATTTAAGTCAAATTTTGTTTTAAGATTGCTACAGTTGACGCAACATTTTTTGGCTGAGTTATTGCACTCGCTGACTACGTGTGGTCCTGCGCATAGAGGGCAAGTGGGGTCTTTTTGACAATATTTTTTTGAGTGACCGAAATGGTTGCAGTTGAAACAGCGTGACAATGAAGTAGAATCATAAACGGTGCAATAATCAAGACCGACAACAAAATGTTTTTTATCAGTAAGTTTTTTGTGTGTGACCATATCTACTTGCAGTACCGTTTGGAAAATGTTCGCGTTGTTCTTGGTTGGCCAGACTTTAAGTATATTTATTTCTGCAGAATCATTAAAAAAAGATTTTTGAGTTTTTAGGTGTCGTAACAGAACGTCTTTGTCGTAGTTAGCTGAGAGACCAACTAGTTTGACCATAGGAGATACGGATTTCGACTCTTGAACTTCATAATCTTCTGCTAAGTTTTGAGTGACAAGATCTTTTATTCGATGGGCATCACTTTGGTTGGCGGACAGCACGATGCCTCCATTGGAAATGTGCTTTACACAACTGATTTGGATGTTTTCTTGGTCTGGCTTGATTTTATGAAGAAAATCGCTCTTTGTTTGGGAATTGTTTTGATTAGGGCCTTTTGGTTTGATGATTACATTTGTACGAGTGTTATTCTTAAGAACGTCAGAGTACCTGAGTTGGCTGCTAGTCTGAGGATTGATGTCCTGAAACTTTTGATCAATCTTTGTACAGAATTCCTCTAAAATCGATTGTTTAACCGAGTTGAGTTGGGCTTCTATACGGTCCTCCAAATTAGCGGTAATAGTGTCAGCTGGTAGGTTACGGCAGGTAGGACATTTCCAATATAGTCCTGGTACACTCTGTATCACTGCTACAGTATCGTTTGGTATACGCAAACAGTCCGCATGGTACTTTCTCTTGCAAACCCCGTCACAAGAGAGAGATGGCTTGCGTGTTGACGTGTCGCAAACACCACAGCTGCGTGACGATGACATTGTGAAATTTTATGGCGGGAGTTTCATTCCAGGGTTGATTTACTGTGATCTGGAACAGCTACAACAATTTTTTCAACTCACCAGTGTGCCAGACGATCTGTGGGTAAGGATCACAAAATTTTACAGCTTTCAAGGTAGAAATTCACTACAAATACGATACTTTTAGGATGAGCGAAATAAAACACGTGCGCTTGGGTTGACGTGACCAACTATACCTAGGAAAAGAGATACAAGATGTGAGCAATTACTTAACCTTTCAGAGCATATTGTCACAAATAAATTTAGACTGTCAAAATTTGATAACATTTCTCGATAATTTGGAAGACGCGATAATGTTTGCGAAATTAAATGCTTTGCATAACTCTATTATTTCAAGCAATGATCTCATACAAATGATCGATTATTTAAAGACTATCTATAAAGAAGAACAGATACCAAATTTTAACGATATCTTAACCAATTATCAATTTTTGGAAATACAAGTCAAATTTTTGAATTCAAAATTAATTTTTGCTATACATGTCCCTATTATCGAACCAGAAATTACCTTTTATCATCTTGTTCCTACTATCCAAAATAACCAAATATTTATCCCTCGCTAATCCTATTTGGCACGCAACCCTAAAAATATCTACTTCCAAGAAGAATGTCCATCCTTAGAAGAAACCTACTACTGTCAAGAGAGATTCACCGCAGAAGACAATTGCACCTTAAGACTCACCGAGGGTTTCCAACCACAAAACTGCCCTTCCATAAAAGTGAATATGCAAGAATCCATATTAGAACAAATCAGTCACAAGTTTTGCTTATTATGCCCGCTAAGACACTGATAATGATACCTCCAGATCAATCAACCCATACTGGTCCAGATACCCGAAAAATGTCAAGTCCAAATCAACGATCAAAAATTAAAAAACGAAAACCACCTAGTTAAAGGACAGCCACTTATCCTACCAAAAATTAAATTTGAAAGCTACCAGAATCCAGAGGAGCGGATGTTGCCAACTCTAAACTTGTCTATCACTATCTATAAATTAAATGATATGGCCAGTCAATTAAAGCCAATAATCATCATCATTATCATCATTATATTGATCACTTATTGGAAGAGAAAAGAAGTTTTGAAGTTCATTAAAAATACAACTTAAACAATTCCAAAACTTCAGGAAGTCAAAATGAGGTTTTGAATAGAAGCTCCACAGAAGAAATAGGAGTAAGATACTCCGTCGAAAATAACTCCATAATTTTTTCAAAATAACTCCGTAATTTTCGAACTTTAGGAGGGAGGAGTTATATAAGCGAAAATCTCACGAAGAAGACCATGTAAGCAGGTGCGGTTCCAAGAAGATGCAAAAACAGCAGTTTCCCAGGGATCTTAATTTTAAGTCATTATTCTTATTTGTTTTGTTTGTATCTAAAATTCATTTCCATTTTCGGAACTTTCACAGTATAACTGACGGCAGTATAGTACTGGTTTAGAAATCCAAAAATTAAATCTACCAACCTTTAATGGCGATTTAAAGGAATGGCCCTCTTTCCTTTATTTATTTAATAGTTTAGTTCACAATAGGACTGAACTTAGTGATATCGCTAAATTTCAGCCCTTGTGGGTGATACACAGTCCGTTATTCGAAACATTCCATTGGTAGCAGCTAACTGTAGATTTGCATAATAAAAGGCGTCTTGTTACCAACTATTGGTCTACCATTTACTTGGCACCATCCACTAAGGGCAACAATGCTCGTAATTGCGAAAATTGCTATCAACTTTTCGTGAAAATTTTGAGGCCGTTTCACATTATAATAATGCTGACCTTCTTGATTTCACCAAAATCCTCCTCCAAAAAATTAATCCCTCCCTCAAACAAAAATTTGAGTTGGAAAATAGTACCATACCAAATACTAGTTTGTTTACCTTTTTGGAAAAAAATTGTCGTGCCCTTGAAAATTGTAATTTGTTAGACAACCCTATTGATTCACCATCTTCTTTCCGTCAGAGAGCAGGGAAAAAGTGAGCTAAACCTCAAGGCAAACTTGCTTATAGTTTAACTAACCGTATTGATAATTGTAGTTTTTTTTAAACAACAGGGCTTCCACCCCCTAGTTAAGGTACCGCAACGTCATGCTTTTATTAAAAAGGAACGCCTTTGTTTCAATTGTTTTAGGAATCACTCGGTATCATCATGATTTTTTCTTTAAATTAAATTTTTAACAATGCTTTTCTGGCCAATATTACGGAGTATGTTGTAGAAATGTATACCGTTTCATAGGAATTTTCAAGAGCTTTTAAACATATTCCTTAAAAGGTTTTTAGGTCTTTCAAATTATTATAGAAAATTTATTCAATCTCTCGCTGACCTAGCTGGAACATTGAACTTACTAGAAAAAATGTATAATTTGTATGGGGTGAAGAACAAGAAAATTCCTTTATAAAATTAAAAAATTGTTTAACGAACGCTCCAGTTTTGAGTCAGTTTAAAGATAATCTGCCAATAGAGTTGCATACGGATGTGAGCGGCTACGGAATTGGGGCGGTTATTGTACAAATTGACGAACGAGGGAACCAAGACCCTATAACGTATGCGCCGCGATGTCTTTCGGACGCTGAATTAAAGTGGAATGTAACTGAATGGGAATGTTTACGAGCGGTCTATGGAGTCACATCTTTTAGGCATTTTTTATGGGGAACGAAAATTTAACATTCTGGTAGACCATCATGCGTTATGTTTCCTGCATAAAAACAAAGACGCCACCGGGAAATTAGGGCGTTACGCAGTCCGATTGCAAGATTTTCAGTATAGAATAATCCATAAACAGGGAAAACATAATTCGGACCCCGACGGCCTTTCAAGATGTCCTTTTTGGAGCATAGTAACGGTGGATATCGCAAAGGCGCGAGCATAACATATCTACTATTGTTTTCTCTTTCTAAATGCATTCGTCTAAGAGAGATCCACTATAACATCCCAAAAAATACCCGTCTGTACACCCTTCCACCCCGCATATCTGTCAGGGGATAACTATTTCAAGAAGGCTGTATTTTCCTGGTATGCTGGGTCTCTCAGAGAAATGCATTTAGACAAAGAGAACAATAGTAATTATGTTAAGCTCGCAAAAACGGGCCTAAAGTTGCAGCGCGAAGACGACACCTTAGGCCTGTTCCTGCGGGGTTAATACAGCATACCGGTATGGCAAAATTAATGACGTCACGGTATGTTGTTGCCAGACTTAATTCGTCTTGTTGCCACATTGCACAATAAAAACGTGGATATTACAAATTGTTTTTGAACCATAAGAAAAAATTATTTCTTAACCTATGATTTTAAACCAGAAGGTGGCGCTGGCAGACTTGCGAACTTTGGATAATGAGAAATGGTGGTCCTGCGATCTAGAGGTCGCGTGACTTTTCCCTTTTTTAATTTTTGAGAACCTTTCATCATTATTATTCATTTAATGTTTTATTAATTGTACTACTGTTTTCTCATAAGAGGTGTAACAGGTAAAATAAACGTAAATTATAACATACCACGAGCATCTAACTACCTTTGAAAGGTAGTTAGATAGGATGGTATGTTAAACGTCATACCTGAAATACGATACAAAAATGTATATTTTTAAAGTTCAGGATGTTTCGAGTTTTTGCCAAAAAAATTTATTTCTTGGTATTGCCTCTTTAAAATAAAATATAAATTAATACATTTAGGTTGGCAACAATACCGAATATGTCACGTGACTGCTATAACTGTATTTATGGTTTTAAAATTAACCTTGCAGATGTAAAATAAACGTGTCAAATTTAAACTATAGGCCGACTTTTATTAAATTAAAACACACTTTATTGAAAACAATTCGTAATATCCACGTTTTTATTGTGCAATGTGGCAACAAGGCGAATTAAGTCTGGCAACAACATACCGTGACGTCATTAATTTTGCCATACCGGTATGCTGTATTAACCCTGCAGAAACAGACTTAATGAGTGCGTTAAAAGCCCAGGGAACGCGAATCAAAGACTACTAAAGAAAAGTAGAAGTTTTTTAATCGAAAATAAAATTTTGTATAGAAAACACTTTGGCCCTAACGGATCAATAAAACTATTAGTGATACCGGAAAAAATTAAAAATGACATTTTACAGGCCTGTCATGATGACTGTTGAAATGGAGCTCATTTAGGTACGGCAAAAACTTTTGGAAAAATTAGAGCGCGATATTTTTGGTAAGACATGTTAAAGGATGTCAAAAATTATGTAAAAACTTTTATACATTGTCAGCACAGGAAGAACGTTCCAAAAGCACCCCAGGGGTTATTGCAATCGATAAAAGTAAAGGCGCCATTTTCTACTTTAGGGATAGATATTTTGGGACCTTTTCCGAAATAAAGTTCAATGCAAGCAACGCCAAATGGCACAGCGAAATCGGTAGCTGATTTTTTATTGGAAGAAGATATTTTTAAGTCAATTTGTCGTCCTGACGTCGCCACTGACGCAAAAAATGGGATGCGGTTTTGTGAGTAGAGCTCAAATCTGAAAACTAGCAGTAGTAGCAGCTTTGGTACAAAAGTTATGATTTGTATCAACCCTTTCCCAACCCCTTAACTACTCCGAAATCAGTATTAGTATAGTAGGGCCCTTTCTGCCATACCCCGTTTTGCACCTTTATCTCCCTACTCCCGCTACGCGGGCTGCGACTCCCTCCAGACCTTCTTTAAGAAGTTTTGTATGTCGACCCAGCGAAGCAAACGCAGCTCTTTTTCCTCTATCGTGTGGCAACACCACGTCAGCTGACTTAACCTACATGTGCGTCACACTTCATTCAGGTGCTGAGCCGATTCTTCTCCCAACCCGAAGGCTAGACAGACGGGATGCTCTGCTAATCTGATGCGCGACAGGTGTTCGTTTAGTGGATTGTGTCCAGTCAGGAGTCCAATGTCGTTTAGAGTTTTGCTCAGGGGCCATTTAGTTCTGGCTGCGACCGGGCAGTTCACGAATAGTTTGGTTTGTCTGAAGCCTGACTCTTGCCTCCAAGACGATCAGAGGCCATTGTTCGTTCATTCAATAAGCTCACTTTGAACCTGTTTCCTTGTCATTCCCATAAAAGGTTCCGGTCCGATATATTATGTTCCGGCACCTACTCTGGCAAGCTCGTCCGCCTTCTTGTTCCCTGCTATTCCTTCATGGCCCGGGACCCACATTAGTGTCACCATCTTGTCTTGACCCAATGTCTGCATTGCGTCAGCGCACTCTTCCACTAGACTGCTGGCCATTTAAGGAGCACTTAGAGCCTGAGGGCAGCCTGACTGTCGGAACATGTGCATAATATGTCCTTTCTGCCATTTTTGACCTCTCGTATAGTTGCTGCCATAATATTGGTGTATACCTCTGATTGGGAGACCGTAGCGTGTTCGCCGAGTGGACAACTCTCCTAAACTTCTAGGCTTTCCACATGCACTCCTGCGCCTGTAGTTTGCCTAGTTAACAGTTTAGAGCCATCCGTGTAGCAGACTGTCGCCTCTACTTAATTCGGTTCGGAATTTTTCACTCTGCCACATTTTCCATTCTGTTAATGTGATTTTGTACTTTTTGTCGAACCTCCATGATTTCAAAACTGTTTTCACTGGTATCTTTAAAAGAGAGAACCCTTTTGTCGCCAGCCCCTCGGTTGCCAGATGGGACACTTTTTCCTCTTTGCCCTTCCAGAGTAGGTGTGTCGCCATCACCTCCTTCTTAATCAAAGTTATTAGGATGGTTTGTAGGACATGAAGACTGTAGACTCGTGAGTTTGTTGGATGTAGTCAATTTTTCCACTGCAGGCCACCAGACCACTGATTCATATTCAGTGTAAGGTCCCTGGGTTAATCCCCCTGGTTCGACCGACCATACGGCACAACTGCCACAGTGTTGCCTGGAGCTTTACGGTCATTCTGGCCACATGCTTCCTCGACATGAGTCCTTTGTCCAGTGTAACTCCCAGATACTTTCAGATGTAATACCAAAGTTATGGGTCTACCGTACATTATAGATGCTCTGAATTCCTCCAGTTTCCTCATGTCAGTCTTTTCAGGGTTTACTAATGACCGTTCTGCCTGCACCAACCCCCAGCTAAGTTTTTTTCTTTTTTCTCAAGTTAGGCAGTTCACCAAAACGACAAGTTTTTGCATTGCAAGGGCAGATTTTATATCTTTGTGTTTTTTTAGTTCACTCATTGTTAACGAATCATTAAATAACGAGAAGTTAGTTTACAATCGATTGCAAGATTTGTATCGAACAACAAAATATTTTTTGTACGAATGACCTTTGATTTTTAAAAAAATGAAAAACAACTCATCTTTATTCTAGATTTGATAGATTTTATTTCTACAAGTGCTTTCGTGGGTACTTGTAACGCCTGATAAAATTTTCTACAAGTGCTTTCGTGGGTACTTGTAACGGCTGATAAAATAGTAGTTTACACAACTTAGTAACGATTTATTTAAGAGTTTTAAATGACCATATTTTACAAATTTCGATAGTGGGTTTATGACTTAGTAGAATTGTGTTTCTCACATGTACACTCAATACTTGGGAATTATAATAAATATATAAATAATACTTGTATTAATACCAGTACCTTAAAACCACAAGCCATATTGGTGCGGGCTCAGGTGTGGTTGACTCTTGTCTTTCGAGAACTGTCTCATTTTTAACCGCCCTTTACTTCAGAGGAATGTATCTGATTTTATCTACTACTGAATAATACCTAATGTAACAAATATAGGACCGATTTAATATGCACCAAAGATCCATACGAGGTACAAGGAGGTAAAGTAACGAAAAACTCCCAGATGGAGGTAAAATATGTAAAACTCCCTAGGGAAGTAAAGTGACATTTTTTCCCCTCATAAGGTACTAGATAAGAGTAATTTTTCAAATAAATAAAGAAACACTTGAAAGAGTAAAAACATACACACTATGAATTTTTTAGTTGTGTTTTATTATTAAGGTTAAATTTATAATAATTTTTAAATTCCCTGCCATATACTGATGTAGGTGATTGGAAATATAGAATTAATGATAATAATTAACAAACATGCATTTTAATTTTAGGTCACGGGGTCCTCAACTAAATACTAAAAAATATTAATTCTCAAATATAAAAAAATATAGATATAGTGGTTATAAATTTCAGCTTTAAAAAGTGTTTCTCAAAAATATGAGTCCATTTGCGATTTCCTATAAAGAACCATACTATTGTTTTTGGGTAACTGTGTGCAAATTTGCATTTCGAATGATGATGTAAATTACACATATATTTAAGCGTTGATTTATTCTTACATATTTTCTGTTGCCTAAATCACCTAACAATGCATGAAATATTTCTATTTTTTTTGCTTATTTTCATACCTGCTTATTCAGCTAGTCCTACGCCCGGCGATGATTGTGTTATCACCGACTATAACGAAGTTGAAACCGCGTGTTCTAAATGCTTTAACCTAGTGGTGAATGGCATTACTATCCCCGCAGGAAAACAACTTAAACTTAACCTTAAGGATGGCGCAATATTAACTTTTCGAGGTCATATTAAGTTTGAATTTGAAAATTGGAGTGGTCCTTTAATAAATATTTATGGTAATAAAGTGACTGTTAGGGGTGAGGCTAAACATAGTTTGGATGGACAAGGACAATTATACTGGGACGGTAAGCAGTTTACACAATTTATATTTATAAAATATATAATTGCCCTAAATAACATAATGGGTAGACAGTAACTTAAAAATTAATTATTTATTTAAATATATCAATTTTTGTAATTCAACCGCCATTTACTTTATTTTAGTCGTCCGGCTTAAGTCCCAAATAGCAATCAATTGTTCATTTGGTTCAGAAAGCATGAAATTTGGCACAATTATTCTTTAGACAATTCTTTAAAACTTTGGTCGAGGAAATCGATGATCGGACGTATAGGAGCCAAGATGTCGGCGATTTTTTCAAAATACACATCTATTTTTTAAAAAAATTGTAGATTTGCCATCAAAACAAGATTTTACTCGAATCCATATAATTTGATAGAGAGGAATTGAAAAAAAATGGTTACATTGACGTATGACCTTTATTGTCCTTGAAAAGTTACATTTTATATTTTTTAAACGCATTTTGAGAATTTTTATTTGATAATTTTTCATAATTTAGTAAATTGCGACAGGTCTTTTGTTTTAATTTTATAAATTAGAAAGAATATCAAAATAACTTTTCTAATTGACTTTTTGCTTACAGGGTGAGTGGTTTAGTTATACCAGGCTAGTAAAGGTACGATTTTTAAAAAAAGCTACATTATCATCCATATTGTTTTTAATTTTTAAGGAAAAAATGTCAAATTTGGTGCGATTATTACAATTGATATTCAAAAAAAATTGGATAGGTGGGGCTGCGGACGACGTGGCACCCAAATTTCCGATTTTAAATTTGATAAAAGTTCATATTTTTTCAATAGCTTAGATAAGATATGAATATTTAATAAAATAAACGATTATGTATAGCTGAAGTATGTAGATTTTTATAAAAATAATTTTAGTTTGATATGGTCATTGGTGGTCGCCTTAATTTTTTTTTGAGTACCTATAAAAACCGTTTTTTCAACGTTTTCTTCAATTCTTCCTAGCGACCAAAAATTTGGCTGGATATACACGTTGATGACTTTTAAAGAACTAGAAGGCCACGTCAAATCGATTCAGATATGAAATTCCAAATTCTGTTGGGCCGTTTTTACGCTATAGGCCAGTTAAGTTGACGTAATATGTGTTTAGTCGCCCTGAATAGTACTCTAATGTACTCTATTGTTCATTTGTTGCGGATAGCCTCAGATTTGGTACGCTTATTTTTTAAAAAAATTTTTGGGATCGTAGTCAAGAAAATTTATGATCAGATGTAGAGAAACCAAGTTGGCGGCAAATTCTTCAAAATGGCGGTCTTAAATCGAAAGTTAATTTAAAAAATAATTATACCTGAATCTATAGAACTTAATGAAGAGAAATTTGACAATACTAGTTAAATTGACGTGCAACCTTCGATGACCTTGAAATCTGTCATTTTACTCAAGAAAAATACTTTTAAAGAACCTTTTTTTTAATGTTTTATAACTCTTAAAACGGCGACAGGTCTTGTTTTATAATTTTAACATGACATCAACACATCTCTCCTAAGTGACTTTTTGCTTACAGGGTGACTGGTTTAGTAAGATTTAAGAAAAGTTACATTATCATCTGTTTTTTGTTTGACTTTTTAAAGTAGAATTTTCAAAATCGTTACGAATTGTTAATGCTACCTTATCAACTAAATTTTTTTTGGATAGGTGGCGCTGCGGACGATGTGCCATAAAAACATCCAGTATTAAATCTGATTAAATATTTTTTAAGTAAATTTAATAAAATTTTGTTAGGCACCAACCGGATGTTTTGCCTCGTTTCCATAAATAATAAAAAAAAGTTATAGTGCGTTTATAAAAATATACGGTCATCGAAGGTTGCACGTCAATTTAACTAGTATTGTCAAATTTCTCTTCATTAAGTTCTATAGTGTCAAGTATAATTTTTTTTGATAAGTAACTTTCGATTTAAGGCCGCCATTTTGAAGAATTCGCCGCCAACTTAGTTTCTGCACATCCGATCATAAATTTTCTTGATCACAATCCTAAAAAATTGTTAAAAAAGTAAGCCTACCAAATTTGGTGCTTTCCGCAAAAAATGAACAATGGGGTACATTAGAGGACTATTTTTTTTAGAATATTTTTTTTAGAATATCAGTTGACTTTCACATTTGTAATACTCATACCAAATTTGACATTTTTTCCTCAAAAACTAAAAAAGATACGGATGACAATGTAGCTTTTTTTAAAAATCTTACTTTGACTGGCTTGGTATAACTAAACCAATCAACCTGTAAGCAAAAAGTCAATTAGAAAAGTTATTTTGATGTTCTTTCTAAATTATAAAATTACAACAAGAAAACTATCGCGGCTTACTAAATAATGAAAAATTATCAAAAGAAAATTCTCAAAATGCATTTATTTAAATAAAATGTCACTTTTCAAGGACGATAATGTAACCATTTTTTTTTCAATTCTTCTATCAAGTTATATGGATTTGAGTATAATCTTGTTTTGATGGAAAATCTACAATTTTTTAAAAAAATAGACGTCCATTTTGAAAAAATCGCCGCCATCTTGGCTCCTATACATCCGATAATTGATTTCTTTGACCAAAATTTTAAAGAATTATCCAAAGAATAAGTGTGCCAAATTTCATGCTTTCTGCACAAAATAAACAATTGGGGACCTAAGCCGGACGACTATTTGGGGTAATTTAAATATTTTTAATGACAACGCCTTTTATTACTTTTGCTGACTACTTTTAAAATGTGCAATTTTCTTCCAAAAATTTGTTTTGCTATGCAAAAATTGTTTATTTCAACTTTTTTTATTTTTAGGTAAAGGAGGTGCTGGCACCACCAAGCCATTGTTTATGCACTTATACACAACTGGCGGATCTCTTTTTGAAAATATTAACATTTTAAATTGTCCAGAACGATGTGTGTCCGTTCAATCCCAGGACACAGTATTTAATAAATGGAATATAGACGTATCCCTGGGCAATACCAAAGGTAAGAATATAAAAATATAAAAAGTCATTTTCACATTTGATTCTGAAAAATGTTTGACGAGGCTTAGCGCCATGTGTTTTTGATGTAACATTAAATAAAATTACATTCTTTAGAGAAAAAAGTAATCCGCCCAATCATTTAATTTTTTTATTTGAAATTGATTTTCTTGTAGGTGGACACAATACCGACGGTTTTGACATTTCATATGGCAAGAACCTTCAATTCAAGAATTCCGTTATCAAAAATCAAGACGACTGTGTTGCTATCAACAGTGGTTCTGATCTCTCCTTTAATAATATACAATGCCACGGTTGTCACGGACTAAGTATATCGGTCGGATTAAGTGATTTAAACGGCGATGAAAACACCGTAAAAAACGTTTCTTTTACTGATTGTAAGATTTTCAATTCCGATAATGCTATTCATATCAAGACACATCCTAGTGGCGGAACAGGAGTTATTTCCAACATCGTATACAAAAATATTGAAATATTCGGAATAAGGAATTATGGCATCGAAATTGAACAAGATTACGGCAATAGAGGCCACCTTAAAGCGAACGTGCCTATTGAAAGTCTAACCATAACGAATGTAACAGGAACTATGGCTAACAGTAAAGGAAAAAATGTATATATTGCTTGCGCTAGTGGAGGCTGTGACAACTGGGATTGGTCTGGAGTGAAAATCACTGGTGGAAGTAACCAGTGTAACTATAAACCAAATGGATTTATATGTGAAAGATAATTTTATTAAATTAAGAAGTAGATTTTTTGCTTTAGTTGGTTTTAACATAAAGAACCCTGTCATTTTGTTATGGAGAATATGTTTCAGCACATTTTTCTTAGATTTTATTATGTTATGTTATAGAGGGAGCCAATTTTCGTCGCCGCTGCTTTTTACTAAACTTAACCTTCGTTTTCGAGAAAACTATGGGTCGGATGAAAATGGTTTTTGCAGATGTAATTGAAAATATAAGGTCTTACATTTTTGATATTAGTACTAATAGCCGTATATGTACACGGACTGTAGCCAAGAATTACGTCTGAAATTGCTAAACCCTTTATTTTAGAACTCGATTTGACGTTTATAACAGCACTGAAAGAAAAAAGAGTTATTTAAACCCTAACAAGAATTCCCACAAAGTAATTTTATGAACTGTAAACTTTTGAGGTCAGTGAAGCTGCCCCCCCCACTTAAAATTTAAAAAAAAAACGATTGAACTTATTTGCGCACCTTTTGCGTAGTATTGCGCAACCACTTTTATCTTATGCGCAGCAACCGTCTGGAAACTGTGGGCATTTCTTTATGGGTGGACCCAACTTCACGTTAGTCCCCCCCACTTATTTTTTTAAAGTTTTTATCACTCAATTAGTTTGAACACGTTTTGCCAGCAATGCGCGGTCATTAAAACATTTTACGCAGCAACCCCTCAAAAGATATAGGCATTGCAAGAGCGTGAAGTTGCCCCCCCCCACTTATCATTTTTTAAATTCAAATATTGTATTCACTAGTATTTCTTTTGTGCAGCATTGCGCAGCCAATTTAAGTTTTTGCGCAGCAAATCCAAAAAAGTACCCGCTGTTTTAGTGGTTGCGCAGTAAGTATGTTAATTTGACCTTGCTAAATAATATTCACACCTGACATTTAGCTTAGTGAGACGATTCGTGTTCTCCTGGTGAGCTAAGTCGAGGTTTGACTGTTTTACGTAAAAGGAGCGAGGGGGGGTGAAAAATATCAAAAGTTGGACACAGGAAATATGGGTGGCGATTCTACATAACTTGCTGCCAAGGAATTCAAAAACTGTAATTTTTTACAAAATCTGTAATAATAAAGCCCTAGTAAGTTAATTAGAGTAATACATGTAATCTATGTAAATATGAATGTTTGTTAGAGTGGAATCTTGCAACTTAATTTTGACCAACTTCCCGAAATCCGATCGGCTTCAAATTTGGCATGCTTTTATAGATGCGGTGACAACACAAGAATGTAGTGTGATGAAATTGACAGCTCCTCCCTACTCGAGGGGGGTACAGTTGAAGTACGCCCGATTTCGTTGAAATTTGGTGTGTTGGGGCAATTTTTAATCAGATTTAGAAAATTCAATATGGCGGATTCAAGATGGTCGATATTTGGTAATCTTTTGTGTCATTATTAGGCACCTCTCCCTTCTACGAGGGGAGTGGAGGGGGAAAACACCTAAGTTTGTTCTATTTCAACCAAAAATATTTTTATTACAAAAAACTTTTAAAGAACAAACTTTTATTAAATGCACTCAAAAGTAGAAAATAATTTTTTATCTTTATAATAAAAGCGATGGGCTAAAATTAAAAATTTTAACTTTACGGTGACAAAGAGAGAACTAAATTTTTCTTCTATTCGAATGATAAACATAATGCTTACATTTAAAGCTGTGAACGGGTGAGATTGCCGTGCTTACCAAGCCGTTTATTTCTTTAAGATTTTCAAAAAATCAAAAGTCAAATAATTTCGTCCTACGTCCCCTGTGGGAGCGGTAACCGAATTTTTAATAGAAAAGAGGAAAATCTAAACATTACTCAAGTTTTTCATGAATATCTCAAAAACTAAGAATCCCTCTGAAGAGCGGTTTCTATTTCCAGAGAGCCAAATTATTGCTTTATTTAACAAGTCATTCGGTTTTCTTTAAAAGTAAGTGGTATGAAAACAGTAGCGGCTCGTTTTGGAAAAATGTTAAAATTTCAGTGAATTTTTGACTAGCATGGGTATAGAAGAACCTTTCTAGTATAGCCCCACCCTAATTTTTTTGCATCTGTAATAATAGCCCTAAAAGGGAATGAATAGAGCTACAAAAAAATATAGCCTTATCAAAATCTCACAAAGTTTGTAGAAATGCCAACGAGAGATATTGCGTTTATATTTTTTTAGGAAAATTTTCAGAATTTTGAATTAGTGGATTTTTCAAATTTAACCGTTGGTGAGGACGCTACTGAAAAAAAAATGAACAAACTGTGACAAGATTAAAGGCATATTTGAACGTTATCAAAAAAATATACATAACAACAAAAATAGCAACATAGCAACCACTTACTTTTAAACAAAAACGAATGACTAGTTAAATAAACCAATAATTTGGCTTTCGGGAAAGGAAAACCGCTTTTCAGAGGGATTCTTAGTCTTTAAGATATTCATGAAAAACTTGAGTAATGCTTAAATTTTCCTCTTTTCTATTAAAAATTCGGTTACCGCCCCGCCAAAGGACGTAGGACGAAATTATTTGACTTTTGATTGTAACATAGTCATGATATCATGTCACAAAAGTTTAAACAATCTTACACATTTTTTGAAAATCTTTCACAGCTTTAGATGAAAGCATTATGTTTATCATTCGAATAGAAGAAAAATTTAGTTCTTCTTTTGTAGTTCTCTCTTTGTCACCGTAAATTTAAAATTTTTAATCTACTTTTGAGTGCATTTAATAAAAGCTTGTTCTTTAAAAGTTTTTTGTAATAAAAATTTTGATTGAAATCGAACAAACTAAATCTTTTTCGCCCTCCACTTCCCTCGTTAGAGGGAGGTGGGTTCCTGTGGGTTATTGTATTTTCACCGGAACTGTAAACGCATACCAAATTTGAACACAATCGGATGTGGATAAGTCAGTTAAAATTGGTTAGCAAAACATGACCGAAAATCATCGACCCCGTATACCAATTTTGGTTGAAATAGGACAAACTTAGGTGTTTTCCCCCTCCACTCTCCTCGTAGCGGGGAGATGTGCCTAATAATGACATATTATTATATGGTCACCGGAACTATAAATGCATGCCAAATTTGAAGGCAATCGGATGTGTATCAGTTTGTTAAAATTGGTTAGCAAAAGATGACCAAATATCGTCCATCTTGAATCCGCCATATTGAATTTTCTAAATCTGATTAAAAATTCGTTATCTCCATCCACAAGTGCCCCAACACACCAAATTTCAACTAAATCGGGCGTACTTCAACTGTACCCTCCTCCACCCCCTTCGAGTGGGGGGGAGCTGTTAATTTCATCACACTACATTCTTGGGTTGTCGCCAAATTTGAAGCCGATCGGATTTCGGGAAGTTGGTCAAAATTAAGTTGCAAGATTCCACTCTAACAAACATACATATTTACATAGATTACATGTATTACTCTAATTAACTTACTAGGGCTTTATTATTACAGAGTTATGCAGAATCGCCACCCATATTTCCTGTATCCAACTTTTGATATTTTTCACCTTTCTCTCACCCCCCCCCCCCCTCGCCCCTTTTACGTTAAACACTCAAACCTCGACTTAGGTCAGCAGGAGAACACGAATCATCTCACTAAGCTAAATGTCAGGTGTGAATATTATTTAGCAAGGTCAAATTCACATACTTACTGCGCAACCATTAAAACAGTGGTAACTTTTTGGAGTTGCTGCGCAAAAACTTAAATTGGCTGCGCAATGCTGCGCAAAAAGAATACTAGTGAATGCAATATTTCTTTTAAAAAAATGATAAGTGGGAAGGGCCAACTTCACGCTCTTGCAATGACTATATCTTTTGAGGGGTTGCTGCGCAAAATGTTTTAATGATTGCACACTGCTGCGCAAAACGTGTTCAATCTAAATGAGTGATAAAAACTTAGAAAAATTGAGTGGGGGGGGCTAGCATGTAGTTGGCCCCACCCACAAAGAAATGCCCACAGTTTCCAGACGGTTGCTGCGCAAAAGATAAAAGTCGTTGCGCAATACTGCGCAAATAAGTTCACTAGTTTTTTTTTCTTTAATTTTAAGTGGGGGGGGGACCAGCTTCACTGACCTAAACTTTTGAATATTTCCAGAGTACGTCAAGAAAAGAGGTATAAAACTTGTAAAATACACTTTTTTTTAAATTTTTTAGTATTACTTACAAAAAAACTACCAAGAAGGCAACATTTATTTTTTTGTTCTCATTCTGCGGATCACAACTAGCATTTTTTATCTTTACTCCGTAGTTTGTATATAAATGTAAACGTATTTCCTGGCTCACCCAGGAAATACGTTTGAAATTGCTCAAAATCGCTTAGATTAAATTCTATTTAACGGTTAAATAAGCAGCGAATCGAAAAAGATTCCTGAGAACTAATTTTATAAGCTAAAAGATTTTGAATTCCTGGCTTACCCGGCTCCGGAGCTATGGTAAAAATGTTAGTTGCGGTCCGTAGAATGACAACAAAAAAAATAATACCCAAAACGCAGAGTTTTAATTTCTAAAAAATTAATGTTGCTTATTTGTAGATGGTTTGTAAGAAATAGTCAGAAGGCGTTAAAAAATACTTTTTGCAAGTTTTAAACCTCTTTTCTTGACATACTCTGTAAATATTCAAAAGTTTACAGTTCATAAAAGGGTAAGGTACAATAACTCTTTTTTCTTTCGCTGCTCTTATAAACGTCAAATCGAGTTCTAAAAAAAGGGATTTAAGGAATATCAGGCGTAATTCTTGGCAAAAATTTTTATCTGAACCATAGGTTTTTCCTAAACCAATGTTAAGTTTAAAAAACGGCCATTTTCTTAACTTTATCTCTAATTCCTGGCTGACCCTCTACAGAAAATTGCTTCTGCAATACATTAAAATATAAACAAAAGCAGCCGAAACACATTTCCCATAAAAGAAATGGCAGGGTTCTTTGCTCTAGTTCAAAGATATTTTGAAAGTCCAACATCCAACCATCCTTTCAAAATATTTTGAAATATGCAATGAAAAGTATTCAAAACCCTCGGCAGAACCCTTGTAGTCCAGCAATATTAGATTTTCTGTGCAAAATAATTCGTAGATGGCAAATAGTATCTAATTGTTAAAGAGCCTACAGACACGCGAGCATTTCTTGAGATATGTACGCGCGTACAAGTCTGCGCGTACATATCTTTCAGTGTGTATGCAATATCTGCCTAAAATATCTGTCGAAGATGTATTCAGTCGCCGCTTGAAGATTTGTACGTGCGTAAATATCTCAAGAAATATTCGCGAGTCTCTAGGCCTCTTGAAAGAGTATACCCATACTATCTCTAAATCGAAGAGATCACACTCGCTCCCCCCCCCTCCCTGATGAAACGATGCCATTTTGATTTTAGGAAATTTTGTCACTCGCTTATTTTCTAACCTACAAAAAAAATAATACACCGTTTTGCAGGTAATTGATTTCCTTACAACATTGCTTTTATAAGTTGTTCTGATTTCTGCATTAGTTATTGAGTTACATTTTGTTCAAAAAATTTTTTTGTTGGCGGTTTTGATCTTTTTGTCGTCCAATCAAAAAGTTTTCAATACGATTCTCTTTTGTGTTTTTGAAATTCCCCTGGGTAATTTTAATGTTAGTTTTTGCAATTTTACTTTGTTGGTTTTTTTTAGAGCCAATAAGTTCACACCACAATAATATGATTAAAATAAAAGTATACCTACTTTTTGCAGGAATATTGGAAGTGCTAATAACTTATTATCGACATAAAGCTATTTGTAACTCATCGCCGTATACGTATCCGCATCTAGTGAGAACCAAGCACATTAATTGGTCAGAAACTTGTACCACGTTCGAAAAGAGCAGATATATGCTAATCTAAGGTGTTCTTGAACGCGATAGGTGTTGAGATGCGTTAGGTATCACGTATCGTTACGGCACACGTATCGTATCTCAGCACCTATTGCGTTCAGAAACACCTTAAATTAGCATATATCTGCTCTTTTCGAACGTGCTAAAAGTTTCTGACCAATCAATGTGCTTGGTTCTCGCTAGATGCGGATACGTATACTGCGAAGAGTTACAAATAGCTTTATGTCCCTATTTTCATAGACAGTGATACGATGCCCGTTTTTATACAGTTTGATCCCGATACGATCCCAAAATAAGAGTTATAAAACTTAGACCGGGCCATGGAAGGTTGGAAAGCGAATCATATAGAAATGGTATTCAGTTCTGCATGAAAAAGTAGTAAATGAAAATTGTAGACAATTAAATTATCTATAATTTTAGTATAAACTTTTTTTCTCCAATAAACAATTTTCACTCTAATCGTCCGTACGTCAGGAGGAACCGCTTTGTTCGATTTAAGAAATGTTGCCAACTTTTTTGTTGTTTCCTAAACAAAAACTATTTTTTTTTGAGGTTTAACTACACAATATATTTATAAGCTCAATATAAAGTTTTTGGGTTTAACTACACAATATATTTATAAGCTCAATATAAAGGCCCATGTGCGAAAAACGTCCCAGCAACGGTCAAAATCGAGATACCCTTGACAAAAGCAGTGAAAAGTGCCGGTCATCTGAGTCTGCGCGAGTTTGTGACATCGGCAAAATTCATTAGAACTGATTGAAAAGATTAAAAACTTGAATATGATTGAGAAGGGCATCTTGGTGTCCTTGGATGTCAAAAATCTTTTTCCATGTATAGCTAGGAACCAATCCCTTTTAATTCTTAAGAAAAAACTTGAACAATCAGAACTGTCAGCATCTCAACTTGATTGTATATGTGCCATTTTGCGTAAAGTTATGGATTATGATTTTTTTCTCTTTTTTTAATACTTTATATAAACAAAATGATGGCCTACCTATGGGTAATGGACTATCACCTTTGCTTGCAGAAACTTTCATGTCCTTTTTTGAAGAAAGTTTAACTTTTAAATCCAAAAATCCGCTGCTAAAAAAATGTTTATTTTTTTGGACAGGTAATGAACTAGATCTTGACAACTTAAGTTTCTTAAACTCTCTTCAAAATAAAATAGGCTTTACAATAGAGAATGAACTTAATAATAAAAATAATAAAATTAACTTTTTAGATATCACCATTGAAAAACAAGATAACAATTTTAATTTTTCATTTTACAGAAAACCCAGTCATACTTACCATTTAATTCCTTGGGACTCTCTTCATGCAATGGAACATAAAAATGCCGGGATTTACTGCCTTGTGCATCCAATGACCTTTACCAATTTTATGTCGCAAAAATAATTAAAAATGATTACCCTACATTTAAAGCCGCGTTTAAGCCTCTTGATTCTGTTAGATCTCTGTTCTGTAGATTAAAAGAGCCTTCTCAACTTTTAGGAAAAAACGGCGTCTATAAATTAAAATGCCAAGATTGTAGTGCTCAGTATGTTGGTCAACCAGGTCGTTCTTTCGAAATTAGAATTAAAGAACATCTACGCTCCCAAAAATATACACATAACAATAAATCTTCTTTCGGAACTCATTTAAAGACACAAAATTATAGCTTTAACATACAAGAAGGATTAGAAGTCCTACATATTTATAATAAGGGAAAAAAACTTAATACTCTTGAAAATTTAGAGATTGCTAGGTTAGAACTAGATCCGAACATTGTTTCATTGAACGAAAATCCCCTTCCAACTTTCTAGAAGCTGCCCAAGTCATCAATATGTTCAAATATTGAAAAAACTAATTCCCCCCCCCCCTCATCCTTATTTTTTCTATACTGTTTGGGGTTCATGCGTCTAAGAGGGCTTATCGTTGTTTTATCAGCTTTTACAACGCATTTATTGTTTGTTGCTTCCTTCCCCCCTTCTTACATATGTTTAATTTTGTTTTGTTTGCATAATTTTTGTTCAATATTTTTCAAGATAAAATAGTTGGCATTCAATTTTCTAGAGTCCTTAATAAAATAATGTTTTAGTGAATCTTTGTGTGCAATTGAACTACATAAACAACAAAAAACAGCAGTTTGTTGTGTCTTTCAGTTTGGAGTTTTTTATTTTTTGTAATTTATTTATTGTTCTTGTGAGTGGACGAGAGTCCCTTTTAATGGTTTTAATATTGTATGAGCATTACTTCCTGAGCATTCAGATCAAGAAGAATTAGCAAATAATTTTAACGGATACTTTACTGAAGCTGCATCAAACCCTCTCAGAGATAAAGATATCTTGCAACTTGATTTTAACAATACAACAAATTCTGAATGTTGCAAAAACATAACATAAAATTTACTTCGGTCGGACATTGACCTCTTGACCGTTTTCTTGTTGGAGGGCAAAAACTACCCCTTCCAAAACACAAAATTTAACCCATATTTGTTCCGAAAACTATTGACAAGAGGTCGACTAGTGGAAGATAAAGAACTTGGTAGGACTTAAAATATCTTGACCCTTCCCACTAGTCGGACACGTCAAAGACGCGTCAAAAAAATAAAATTTATCCCATGTTTATTCCGAACGGGAAAAACATTTTTAGGAAGCTTTTTAACATAGATATCAAAATACTCTGGTAGGACAGCAATTTTCTTGAGCGAAGTGCCTAGTCGGACACAATGTTGATTTTTCGTCCATATCATGTAATATCCATAAGAAAAAATTAAATATCCTAAATAAATAAAAAACAAGCCTTATTACCTTTTTAAATTATTCTAAAACAAGAAGCACTCTTGGTGATTTCTCTAAAAATCAGTACATTTAAAGATATAGCAAATTCAGGTTAAAAAAAAAACAATACTTTTCAAAGAACAACCCCGGTTTTTTTTATTAACGTTTTTTAACATCTGAGAGTCTTGCATAAATCTGTTTAAATTGACGGGATTTTATTGAAAAATAATCTATTATTCAAAATATTATACTTGGTAGGTAAGTCTATTTTTTATTGTTATACATACTTTACAAATTATATACACTTAATAATAATGTTGTCAAATAAGAGTAACTTTTTAAACCTAAACTACGAAGATAGTTTACATGCAAATTTAACCATTATATTAAAATAATACAGCACAATCATTTTCTGTAGTAAAAATATACCGCTGCAAAAAGTCATGATTTATGTTTTACGTAAATAAAATACGAATATGTAATTATATTAATCTTCATCAGAAGAGCTATCTGGTGTGCTTTCGCCAGTGCTTTTATTATTATTTAATAATATTAAATCTTCGGCACATATTGGATATGATTCGCCTTCGCACCATTTTATTGTGAATATATCATCCTTTAAGTTGCATGCAACTTGTTTTTATAGCTGATTGCCACATTGCATTGACAAATATGGCCCTTTTAGTTTTTTCTTTCAAAAGATTTTAAATCAGATGGAAGATTACCAGAATGAAAATTATTAATTTTTTTCAGTAGTTTTGTTTTTGTTGATGTAAATCCAAACTTTTTTTCAAATAAATTTAGCCTGGTGTTATTTTGTTTAACGCCATGCAATTCACTAGTAAATCTTGCTACAATACACATTTTTATTTCATCTTTTCATTTGGGTTTTTTAAGTCACTAAAAATTGTCTGATACTTCCGATTTTGCTTTAAAAGTTTAAAAGGTTTTATTTTTCCAACACATCCAGTAAAGGCATCTAAAAACGGTAATGTTTTACATAGAGTTAAGCCCAAGTTATCCGCTATATTAGAGCAGATTACTGAATTTGTATGATGATTACTAGTAAACCATATTTCTTTACATGGTAATTGGTGGATAATATCCAAAGTAATAACAAGAATATCGGTATCTGATGCCCTTATTACAGTCTTCAAACCCTGAACTGCATTGCTTAAATGAAATATTATTCGTGTGTCTGCCTCTTCGTGTGTACAAAAATATGCATCTTCTTCCTATTTTAACATTTAGTTATTTTCATTTAGAAGTTATTTTCATTTAGAAGAAATATTTTCTAATAATAATAATATTTTTCTATCTAATGGCACTGAGCTCATTGAGCTAAAAATTGAACAAACACTTTTTTAAAATTTTGGTTTGATAAGCTTTTTTAAAGTTAGAATCCCGATTTTGAGTCGCTACTGTTATTTTATAAGGCCGATTTTCATAGCATTGAAAAACTAGCATTGAAAATTCATGGAAAACATACCTCTAGAGTCACCTGACCAAAAAGATTCCAGGATTATTTGAAGTCCTTTAAAATCCCTAATAAATACAAGCAACAGATTTTTGTTTTTTCACAGCATTGGGGAGCCGTAGGAAAAAAAATAGGAAAAAATTGAGTTTTTTTTTATAAATTCAAGAAACACATATCCCTAGAGCCTGACCAAAAAAATGTTCGAGTATTATTTGAACTCCTTTGAAATCCCTAATAAATACAAGAAACAGATTTTTGATTTTTCAAAGCATTGGAAAGCCGTAGGGATAAAATTAGGAAAAAGCTTATTTTTTTTTATAAATTCATAAAAAACATACCTGTCGCCTGACCAAAAAAATGTTCAAGTATTATTTAAAATCTTTTAAAATCTCCAATAACAAGCAACAGATTTTTGTTTTTTTAAAGCATTTGGCAGCAGTAGGAAAAAAACCAGAAAAAATTTTTATTTTTTTTTATAAATTCAAGAAAAACATACCTCTAGAGTTGCCTGACCAAAAAAATCTTCGAGTATTATTTAAAGTCCTTTAAAATCTCTAATAAACACAAAAAACAGATTTTTGATTTGTTCTAGCATTGGGGAGCCGTAGGGCAAAAACTAAAAAAAAAAGTTTCTCTTGATAAATTCAAGAAAAACATACCTCTAGAGTGGCCTGACCAAAAGAGTGTTTGAGTATTATTTGAAGTCCTTTAAAATCCCTGATAAACAAAAAAAACAGATTTTTGATTTGTCCTAGCATTGAGGAGCCGTAGGGCAAAAACTAAGAAAAAAGTTTCTCTTTTTGATAAATTTAATAAAAACATCGTCTAGAGTCGCCTGACCAAATAATGTGCGAATTTTATTTGAAGTTTTTTTAAATCCTCAATAAATACAAGCTACAGTTTTTTTTTTAAAGCATTGGGCAGACGTAGGAAAAAAAACAGAAAAAGTTTAGTTTTTTTTTTATAAATTGAAGAAAAACATATCTTAGAGTCGCCTGACAAAAAAAGGTTCGAGTAAAATATATTTTTGAAACATTTAAGAAAACCATAATTAAGGGTTAAAAAAATGTTGCTTTTTAAATACAAAAAAAAATATTTTTTTTTCTTGATTTCTTAGCTAAGGTAAAGGTTTCAAATATTGTAAAGTTTACACCTGTATCTTAAATTAAATTTGTGTCGAATTTCTTCTTCGCAAAAAATATATTAGAGAAAACCAAATTATAAAAAGTAAAATATACCCGGTAATAGTCATTATAAACCTGACTAAAGTGGTATTTTTTATCCCGAAACGAAACGATTGTAGCCCGAATGGAGGGAGGTCTACAATTTTCTTCGAACGATAAGACTCTTTAGTCACGTGGTATTTATACTATTTTCGCACTTCTGGGCACCATTTTTATTAAAATAATTTGCAAAAAAACTTAATTATACTGGCCTAAAATATATGACAAGTCAGTTTATACGAGGACAAAATTTTTTTAGTCCCCTGGATAGAAAGTACCATTTTAGTCCCCAAAATGAAATACTAAAAAACGTTTTTAGTCCCTGAAGTTCAAAAAATATATTAATAAAACATTTACTTACCCGATTTTCTTTATTTTTGACTAAATCCTTCACACTGTTTTTTACATACTACGCACTTCTTAGTCATTGTATTAATTTTAATTTAAAAAAAAAAACACACATTAGAAGCATAGAGAAACAAAAAAACACCACAACAGCTCTGTGCAAGTGCAATTAGAGCAAATCCCCACTACATTAATATGAACCGCGCCAATCATCAGTCGACACGCTTTACATTTAAATTAGGGGTGAAATATCTCCAAAGATACCGAAGCCATTTCAGGTGCCACAGCTGCTGTTTATTACCTTGTTTTAACAAACAAAGTGATCCGTTTTGCTAATCCTTTTCAAAAAATTATAAAAGGTATTTGCGATAGTTTATGTGATGCCATCTTAGTTTATCTTAATCCTAAATTATATTGCATGGTTACGCTATTAATTATAATTATTTTGGTGTGGTACATACTGGCCAACCGCCGGAAAAAATCCTAGAACAATTGATTGTTTGAGTTGCGTTGGGTTTGGGTGGGTTATAATAATTTTTTCTGAGATTTGTGTCCAGAAATATCTTCTGCTTTTAATATTTTTAGCAAAAAGATATGTAAAAACTATAAATAAATTAAATGTTTTTCTTTAAGTTTTCAGCTCATATCTAAAAAAATATCCATTTTTAGAGAAATCACCAATAGTGTTTTTTGTTTTACAATAATTTTAAAAGTTAAATAAGGTAACTTTTTAATTTATTTAAAATATTTGGTTTGTTCTTATGGAGATTACATGATATGGACGAAAAATCATCATTGTGTCCGACTAGGCACTTCGGTCAAGAAAGTTGCTGTCCTACCAGAGTATTTTGAAATCTATGTTAAAAAGCTTCCTAAAAATGTGTTTCCCGTTCGGAACAAACATGGGATAAATTTTACTTTTTTGACGCGTCTCTGACTTGTTCGACTAGTGGGAAGGGTCAAGATATTTTAAGTCCTACCAAGTTTTTTAGCTTCCACTAGTCGACCTCTTTATCTACACGTCAATAGTTTTCGGAACTAATATGGGTTAAATTTTGTATTTTGGAAGGGGCAGTTTTTGCCCTCTAACAAGATAACGGTCAAGAGGCCAATGTCCGACCAAAGTAAATTTATATGTGCATCTAAAATTCTTTCGCTACAGATAGTTAAGTCTTGGTACTAAAGTAGGATATTTTTCACAAGAGTACCGCCTCCCGGTCTATAATAAAACACAATCAAATAAGCGAACGAACTATACTACTACTATTACTACTATTACTACTACTACTATAGAAACTAATACGGCTCTCTAGCGCTGCTTGCTATTTAAAATTTTCGAACCTAATCCGGTCCCGCGTTTTCTGCCAAGAAACCGAGCTCGAGGTCACCGAGAGCCTACGTGCGCAGAACGCCCAAATGAAAAGGGTCTCACTTCTTTGTTTGCCTGTTCACTGATATAACCATATCTGTGAATTTTTAACAAATAGTAACAAATATCTTACTTGTTATTTTTTTATTTATATTTTAATTATTTGGTTTTTATCGAGGTTTTTATTTGACAAATTCAGAATTGAATAATTTTAAAAGATTTCTTACATATTTTTTTACTTTTATTGTTAAAAAAAATTGTAATAATTTTACATTTTCTATATTGTAGGTAATTTTTACTTCCCTCGCTAAGGGAAGTAATGTAATCATCGAAAAATCGCACTTCGAGATTTTCATGATCCTCCACAAATTTTGAGGTTCCGAATAGTGATAAGCACGAATCCAGACGCCGTCGCTCTGTCTGTCGCCTACTTTGTAGCCACTCTAACTCAAAAACCCCTTCAGCTCCTAGTAGACACTTCGGAGGTACCCCCAAAAAACTTCATCCCTAAAAAAAAAATTTTTTTTTTCTTACCGTGTGATACCTCCTTGGAAAGCTTATAAAAATTGTAGTTGAATGGCGCCAAAATTTTTGACTACATATTCTGGGTGAGCCATAAAAACCGCACAAAATTTTTTCGCTATAACTTTTAAAGTACTTAACCGATTTTTACAAAATTGGTGGTATTGTGTAGATCTTGAAATTAAAAATGGCGCATTAAAACAAACAAAAGCTTTTTTTTATCTCGTTGTTTTCAATGTTGTCAATTTTTTTTTAATTTTTAGTTTTTTTTTTCTTAAACCACCATTTAAAGAGATTAATGCTTATTTTAAAAATTCATTCATTAAAATCGGATAAACACATTTTGAGATATGAGATTTTATTTTATTATGTTTATTTCTTATTAGTACGCAGCAAAAAACCTTATTAATTATCTACACAATACCGCCAACTTTGTAAAAATCGGTTAAGAAATAAGAAAGTTACGGTAAAAAAATAACGATGAAAACCGAAAAAACTAAGAGATGCATTTGAAAAATGATACCAAAATAAAAACTAATATCTCAAAAAGTGTTTATCCGATTTTGATGAATGATAGATTTTTATAATAAGCTTGAATGGTAGTTTAAGAAAAAAAAACTAAAAAAAAAAACTAAGAAAAAAAAATGACAACATTGCAAACGAGGAGATTAAAAAAAGACTTTTGTTTGTTTGCATGCGTCATTTTAAATTTCGAGATGGCGTAGTTGAATGGCGCCAAAATTTTTGACTACATATACTGGGTGAGCCATAAAAAACCGCACAAAAGTTTTTTCGCTATAACTTTTAAAGTACTTAACCGATTTTTACAAAATTGGTGGTATTGTGTAGATCTTGAAATTAAAAATGGCACATTAAAACAAACAAAAGCTTTTTTTTATCTCGTTGTTTTCAATGTTGTCAATTTTTTTTTAATTTTTATTTTTTTTTCTTAAACCACCATAAAAAAATGATAGATTTTTAAAATGAGCTTGAATGGTAGTTTAAGAAAAAAAAATAAAAAAAAAATTGACAACATTGAAAACAACGAGATAAAAAAAGACTTTTGTTTGTTTTAATAATCACATAAAAAATGCAAAAGAACTCTTGAAAAATTCAATTTTCTGTGCCATATATCTCGAGTTATGAAACGAAATGTTTATCAATGTAAAACTATATATATGGGAAGTGGGGAGCCTGCTTTACCAGAAAAGAGGAGTAGCAATTTTTTCTAACAAGATTACCATATATCTCGTATACATATATAGAAAAATGGTGTACCTCGACCCCTCCGCGCTGTTGCAAAATCATTGGAAGGCAGAAAGGCTACTTAATATAATATCTAGTATTATTTTCATTTAACAGTTAAATTTTTAACTTAATGAACTTTTTTTAAAAAAAATCAATAGCTGCCGCAATTATTCCTTGCCGCACTTTCCTTACAATAACTATGGAACAATGGTACCTGCTATATTACTAGTGTCGAAAGTAAAGGTGTTTTACACCAGTTATGAAAATCAGATTTTTATGAGTACCTGATATAAATATAAATTTTATAGAACATTTAGCTAGTAAACTAAAACTAAATTGTCTGTCTTTCAGATCACACTGCACAATTAATCTCTTTAAAAACTAATACAACACCAACATAGGCTAATCAATACAAAAGACATTTTTCAAAAATTAACCCACAAACATTTTGTAACAGTCGATCAGAAATTTCTTGGGATACACTGTATTCTGGGAAATACGGTTTTATTAATGATCTGGGGGAAGCGTTTATGAACCTCTTTTTAAAAGTTCTATCTTTGTTACCCCCTGAAGAAGTGTAAAGGCGCAATTACACAGACGAACATGCTCAAATAAAAGCTCGTGCAAAAGATCTAAAATTTTTTGCGTGAACATTTTTGTGAGCTTTTCTTTGAACATTTTGTTCGGGTAAATTTTTGAGCAAATTATTGCTATCTATTTTGGAAACATATTTTTAAAGATGTCAATAAATAAAATTTCACATCAGTGATCAGTGATCTCAATTCTTTAAAAAAATGGAACACCAACTGTTATTTTTAATTTTTGTGAAAAAAAGCCGACGGCAAGCGAAACATTATTCTTGACTATCAGTTTTGTCACATGGATTAGGGTTACTTATAATATTTTTTTCTTAGGGTTTTTCCCAGTTTTGTTTGCCCGGTCATTTTTTTGGGATTTTATTTTGAGTTTTTTTTATTTTAAAGTCAAAAAAAACCCAGGAAAATTTTTCTTTTCCAAAAAAAATTTGAGTTTTTTAAATATCGGCAAAAAACTCAAAAATTGCACTTTTAAGCGGTAATCCGCGCGTCACGTTTATGAGGAGTGGTGCGGAGGGGATTTTTTTTTTAATATATTTTTGTTTTACTTTACCCTTAGCTTTGATTGTTTTTTTTTTAATTTCTCACACCAGATTTACCTAGTTAGTTTAAGGCCCCAACGGTTGCTTAAAAAAGCAAAAGGTTCATGAAAATGCTGAAGATAGATATTTACTGTCAATTTAATGTAATAATCAAGGTCGATTACTGACACTGAACAAACAATATGCAAAGGAGCAACATTCCGATTCAGAAGTCCAGTCTATTACTGCTATATTATATTTTTTTAGACAATGGTCGGGATGGTAGGATTGTAAAAGTGGGTAATAAACGGGTATTATTTAGACCGAACGTGCTTTTGTTCATATATTTGAGATTTAATAAAATGTATATAGGTTTTTTAATTTGACTTAATTATTATGGTATTGTGTTTTAAACTAGGAAGTAAAATAAAAAGATATTCTTTTAAACGTAAATTTTTATCATTACATTTTGCAGGCAACAGCAATAAATAAGTGCCATTATTATTTTTTTATTCTCGTTTTTTTACAACCCCAAAAAAAGTTACAAGTATACGTGCATATCCCCTATAAAAATCAGTTCAATCGAAGTTGCTTATGAGGTAAAATGTGAATTTAGACATCAAATCATTTTTCCGTCGGAAAGCACTTAAATAAAAATACCTTGTTTTAAAACTTAGTCTTTCTATTTTCAGTTAAGTTCAATGAATTCCCATAAAACTATAAAATTTAAATTTGTAAGAAATTTCTATACCAACATTTCTTCAAACAAATTTTGCCATTCTCTCCAAAATTTACGTGTGTTTTTTTGTACGAGATTTTGCTCGAACATTTCTTTGAGCATTTTGCTCAAGAGGCTCGTGTAAATGTTTGTCGGCATTTCCACATCAAAGGAAAGTTTGTCTGTGTAAATGCGCCTTAAGCCTCATTCATAAAGGCAGAATTATGGACAAACATTAATGGATTACTCCGAGCTTTAAAGAGCAGGTAGTAGCTCTTCAGGTTTTGTCCTGGAAGAATTCTGATTATAATGAGCTTTTTAAAAAATGTAAATTTTTATTACGATCGAGAACTTAATAAAGCAAAAAGTGATCATGTTTTATTAAAAATAAAGTCTAGCGAAAACGTAGCAAAAGCGACATGGGACGCAGTACGAAAATACACAAATTGTAAAAAATGGCAAAATTTACTTCCTGAGCATTCAGATCAAGAAGAATTAGCAAATAATTTTAACGGATACTTTACTGAAGCTGCATCAAACCCTCTCAGAGATAAAGATATCTTGCAACTTGATTGTAACAATACAACAAATTCTGAATGTTGCAAAAACATAACTTTCAATCCTACAAACGCAGAAGGAATCATTGAAATTTCAAAGGCTAAAAAATAAAAATAGCGCAGGAGACGACGAAATACCATCGAATATCCTTAAAAAATGTAAACCTCTTAGAGCAGAGCGTATATTTTTAACGTAAGCGTGACAACTGGAATTTATCCAGAATAACTAAAAATGGCTCGTCTAATTCCGATTTATAAAAAAGATGATCTCAATAGCTTGGGAAACTATAGGCCAATAGGTTTATTATCATCTTTCTCTAAATTGTTTGAAATTCTTCTTCACAAAAGGCTTCTTAATTTTTTTCGTAAGGAATAATCTTTTTAAAAACTTTCAAGATCAAGATGGATTTATACCAAATAAATCTACAGATTCAACAATTTTAGATTTTAACAAAAATATATTACAAACACTAGAGGAAAAGTGTACGGACTGTGGAATCCTGCTTGACTTATCAAAAGCATTCGACACAATCAGTCACAATATTTTGCTAAAAAAACTTTTCTTCTTTCGATCTTTTTAGATCGTAACTTCATCAAAGAAAACAAAAGACGCTCAATAAGTCAAATGCTTCTACTGCTGAATCTAACTTGGGTGAGATCACGACTGGGGTTCCACAGGGTAGCGTGCTGGGACCACTTTTAATTTTCATTTATCTAAACGATCTTGATACCATTTTTGAAAATCCCGTTCAAAACACAAATTACGCTGAGGACACAAATGTGGTTATACCGGTTGAAACAACTGAGCACATTGAACAAAGGTGTCTGGAAGTACTTCTAACAAGAAAAAACTGAACGACTCGTAACCAGTTTCTTCTTAGTGAGGAGAAAACAAAAAATTATTTTCATAAGTAACAAAACTATAAATTTAAATAGAAATCTCTTTTTCAACAATTAACAGATAGAATTTGTAAATAGCCCTAGGTTTTTGGGTGTTGTAATTGCCAAAAATTTAAATTACTCTGAACATATACACAATTTGTACATAAAACTTAGTAGGGTAGGTTATGCAGTCAGAGTTATGGCAAAACTTCTGGCAAACTCTAATGGTCTTCGGTCTATCTATTATGGAATAGTCAGGATTATGTTTGGGTTGAAATTTGGAGAGAGCTGCAGAGGCATCTTTCGCCAACATAGATATTTGATCTATTACCTACTGAAAAGAGTCCTAACTACGTCTCAATTAGGTATACCACTAATTGCTAGTCACAGTAATCGTAATATTTTCCGATTTTCTTATTTTTTTATTACTGTTTTGTTTCCTGCATTTTGTTAATTTTTTTCTGTCCGTACATTTATTTATATATATATTTTAATATTTTAAAACCAAATTATGTATTTTGTTTGTAATCCACTTGCCCTTACGTGTGTTTTGTGTTATTTTTTTGTCAATTTTTATTTTTGTATTTTTGTGTCTTGACTACAATTTACCAACTGTTTTTTCTTATTTTCCTTTTTTTTATTTTACTTTTATTCTATTATATTATACATTAATATTTACACATATATTTGTAAAATAATCTCATTTTCGAAACTTTAAATTTTATAACTGTTAAAAACTAAAATATGGTAATAAAGTCTATTCTATACATATTTTTAATATGGCCGCAAAAACATAACAAAAAAAATTGGCATGTTTTTCCTTGCTTGATTATTCCGGGAGATAAAAGATGAATGCAGTATTAGTGGCTGTGTCAGATTTGACAGATAAGTGTAGTGAGGGAAATAATTTACCCCAAAGTACCAGCCCATGAGTGATTTAGTATTTTCCAAAGACACAACAACTGCGATTTAATTTTTTTAAATTTTACATAAGGATTAGGCTTTCTTGATAAAAAGTAACCTTTATTTTCAATTTCAATAAAATTTTAAAAGCTTCCAATTTTCATTCTTTCTGTGTATGTATATGTATTCTAGAAAGAAGTTAAGTTTCTTTTAAAATTCCTTTAAGGTAAAAACATAGAAACATAAGTTTAACACCTAATTACCTAATAATTTTCTGTTAAACTTAAACTAAACTAAAAAAGTTGATGCTCCTAAAGAGTAAAATGATACTAAAGATTAATTTTTATTTTATTCACGAAATTCACTTTTCTAATTTTTTTATAAACACGTGTCTGTAGACCCAAACAAAAACACTACATTTAAATAAAAAAAGGTGTTTGGAAATCAACCTGTTTTAAAAAGGTGCTGAATTTTTGCTCCATAGACTCCTTCATTTCGGCCCCAGATGGATATTTTCTCTCTTTCATAAATGATTGAAAACGGTTTCTAATAAGATTTATTTCTTCTGCAGACCAAGCTAAAAAATTAGAATATTAATAATTACTTATAATAAAAGAATTTTTTAATTATTTTTTTTGTCAATAGAAATACGAAACAAAAATTGGTTTCCTATATTTTTTAGTATTTACGGGTCTAGTTTTTATTAAAAATAATCACTCGAAAAAAGTATATACTTAACTCGAAGTTTGTTAATTTTGCAAAAGCGTGAGGTTGGTGGTAAAACTCAAATTTTTGGTGAAAAATATTAAAATATTTAAAACTGAGGATTTTGCGGAAGCGTGAAGTTCCTTCCCCGCAGAGAGGGTTTTAAAAAAACTAAGGGGGTTATGGGCTAAAATTTTTGGTGAGCACATTTGAATGGTAGTCAAATGTATGGAGTATTTAAAGTTTGGAATTATTTAAAATTTTTATTGTGGGTGTGAAGTTGACCCCCGTAAAATCATTTTTAATTTTATAAAAAAAAGATGAAAGAAAATGATTAATTATTCCCTAAAGTTGTTTTAAAAATTTTACTTTTGGGGGAGCGTAAAGTTGGCGGTGAATTTACGGTAAGGTTAGGTTTTATTGGCCTGTATGGACAAGTCAAAAAACTAAGATCTAAAACATAAAAAATGTGTAGATACTTACCAGTTGTTTTATTTTTTGCCATTTCCAACAATATTTTGGTTCTGGAGTGCATGTTAAATCACACTCAAATCATATAAGCTGCACAAGCTCACCTGACGAAGTTCAACAAAAAACTGATAATATTTAACGGCCTACAAGATCTAGTTAACGTTTCCCGCATAAATATATAATTTTTAAGAAACATTTTGAGCGGAAAACTGTAAAGAGGCATAATTAATTATTCGAAATAGCATTTTTTAGCAAATTCTAAAAAAATGTAATTAGTTAGCCAATCTGTAAAGGATATTTTTTAACCATATTTGTTCTAATAATATTTGAACTTGTTTTAATTAAAAGGGATTAGGAATAATATACAACAACTGGCATTAACCCTTATTGTTTAGTTAAAATATGTTTAAATCATTAAATTAGGGCCCCCTTTTTCTACATATTTATGGTCAATCTACCATCCAGGCCAATTTTTGCGTGTGAACTCGAGTGAACTCATAAAATTAAAAAGACACAAAATTACATGGGGTTCGTTGTGACTTCCGATTTCGGAGGGCAGTCCGTTATATATGAGGGTATGCCGCATTTATATGTATTTTGGAGGGGGTTTGCCTATATATACATACATATATATATATATATATATATATATATATATATATATATGTAGTGAAAAATTTTTACGATTTTATGTTATTTTGGAAGTGTAGGTTTATGGGTTGAGGGATCTTATTAATGAAACGTCCTTTTTTGGAATGGCAACGTTTCGCAAAATTGATTTGCTTCTTCAGGGCTATTCAAGACGGCCGGCTGTTCCATATGTTTATTTTATTGCTAATAAACGTCATCCTTTTTTGAAAAAGTACACGTACAGTTTTAATTAAAAACTTTTAAAAAGACATAAACAAACACATTAAAATCTTATTACTACGGCGACTATTTCGTTCGCATTTAATTTTATCACTGATATCAGTGGAAATGCTTAAAAACAATAACAATTTTGTTATGATTGGTACAGAGGTTTTCGAGTTAGAGTGACTACAAAGTAGGCGACAGACACACCGACCTTATCACTATTCGGAACCTCAAAATTCGTGGATGATCATGAAAATCTCGAAGGACGATTTTTAGATGATGAAGTAAAAACTAAAAACCTACTTTTTTACTAACATTTTTACTATATAGAATACACCCCTGAACAGTGCGGATACACCCAAGAAAAGTCTGGATATACCCTGGAAAAGTGTGACCGACCCAAACTAACGCATCTGCAAACGAGTAGTGGTTTTTAATATTTGTTCTTGAGCGAGGGAAGTTTTAGAGTAAACATTTACTCGATTTATTTTTATATTAAAATGTGTAATTTCCATACTTCTATTTTTTTGAGAGTCGATAAGTTCAGGAGGGACGCAACTAAAGTAAAAAGATTTTAATTTGTCTCCAAATTGCCAAATAACAAGTTGCCCTATTTGTTATAAACAACTGACCCTGTATCTGACATCCATCCTTTAATCTAAATTATTAATTATAAAAAGAAAAACATTGTTAAAAATTTCAGAATCATTCGTTTTTAATTTGGTACCCCAAAACCCATATTTTAAAGGAAATTACCTTATCCCCCTTCCCCCACCCTAAATTATTACTTTTCAAAAAATAAAAAAATTAATACTGTTTTAGCTTTGCTTTGAAACCCCACAACCCATATTTTGATAGACATTTCTCCAAACCCTCTTCCGCCACCCTAAATTATAGAACTTAAAAAAAACCATGTTTCAAATTTCACACACTATTTCTTTTAGTTTAACACAAACCCCCATCATAAATTATTACTTTAAAAAAATAGTTTTACATTTCAGACTCTATTTCTTTTAGTTTAACACCCCACATCCCATATTTTGACGAACACTTAAAGAGGAAGCTAAATGGAATTTTCAACTCTATATTGATTAAGAAATCTAATTTGTATTTGTACCATCTTCAAAACAGAAAAAAATGCCAAAACAAACTATTTTGCCAGCGGTCGACCCGCGGCATTGCCGGTGATGAAAAAAAAAATCCATTTGACAGTTGTTGTCATTAGGTAACCAAAAGTTCAATTAAAGAGTAGCCTAATTTTATCCAAATCGGTTTAGCCGTTTTTGCGTTATTGATCAATAAATACACACATATTTACTGACACACACACACGACACACAAACAAGTAAAGAAAGTTTTGCATTTATAATATTACTAGAACATTTTATTTACTTATTTCCGGTTTTTCCTTTTACAACTTTCTTTTGGCATTTAGCCTTTTATTTTTTTTCCAAACCGCATTACTTTTTCTCCATCCATAGTAACGATTCTGCATGTGCCAAAAAATCCCCTGTATGTCTCAACACTCGTGGTGTGGAGCGAGCTTTTCAGATTTATTTATGTGCACATATTATCTTTGTCTGCTCGTAGCCAAAAAATAGAGACAGTTGTCTGGGTTTTGATATGAGAGTCATGACCCAGTTTCGCGAGAAATTACATTCGGCAGCGACGGCAGCCGATTCGGACTGATCACGTTCAGTGGTATGCTTGGCGAGCTGGGCTGGGTACGGACCTGATATTAAAAGCCGCGAAACGGGCTGCATTGAGATTGGACGTTATAATTCGCGCGACAGGCTTTTCAAAGTGTCACGGAGTGTACGCCTTTAACTAACCACGTGTGTATTTCATTTATTTGATAGATGAATGAGCAACTATTTACATTTCAGAGAATTTGTTCTGGTTAATATTCTTCAATTTTAAAGTCTTTAACCTATTTTATTCAGAAAACAAGAAAAACTAAGGGCTGGTTTCTGAAAAGCAAGTTAGCGTTAATTCAAGCAACATAAAAAAAATAAATCATATATTAACAACGGGTAACTACCCTGCTGAAATTTTCCCATCGAATCTCATAAAAAAATTATAGAATTCTTGTATGATTTTTTTTCGAGATTTGGGTCGGTTTTGGAAGAGATTTCGATGAGACCTTAGAAGATTTTATCAGGTCTATGGGTTTATTATTTTGGAGAAGTTTATATGGGTGTCCTTAATATATTGTTTTCTAGAATATTTGAGGAGCTTTTATTGTTATGATTATTTTAGAAGATCCTGTGGGGGAGGAGATTTTATCGGGTTTTGCCTTCGGTTTTGGAACAGATTTCAATGAGATCCTAGGATATTTTATTAGGTCTATGGGTTTATAATTTTGGAGGAGATTATATGACTTGTTATGGGATTGGTTTCTAGAAGATTTGAAGAGCTTTTATCGTTATGGTTATTTTAAAAAATCCTATGGGGGAGGAGATTTTATCGGGTTTTGGGTCGGTTTTTGAAGAGATTTCGATGACATCCTAGGATATTTTATCAGGTCTATGGGTCTATGATTTTGGAGGAGATTATATGAGTGGTTATAGGATTGGTTTCGAGAAGATTTGAGGAGCTTTTAACGTTATGGTTATTTTAGAAGATTCTATGGGGGGAGGAGATTTTATCGGGTTTTGGGTCGGTTTGGAACGGATTTCGATGAGATCCTAGGATATTTTATTAGCTGTATGGGTTTATGATTTTAGAGTAGATTATATGAGTTGTTATGGGATTGGTTTCTAGAAGATTTAAAGGGCTTTTATCGTTTTGGTTATTTTAGAAGATCCTATGGGCGAAGAGATTTTATCGGATTTTGGGTCGGTTTTGGAACAGATTTCAATGAGATCCTAAAAGATTTTATCAGGTCCATGGGTCTATGATTTTGGAGGAGATCATATGAGTTCTTATGGGATTGGTTTCTAGAAGATTTGAGAAGGTTTTTTCGTTATGATAATTTTAAAAGATCCTATGAGCGAGGAGATTTTATCGGGTTTTAGGTTGGTTTTTTTAATTAATTTGCCTTAAGTATACTTTTCAAATCATTAGCTTCCAAAGTTGAAAGTTAGGACATTGGAATCCATGTATGACTTTCGCTAGACCTGTCAAAATTGCGTTTTTAAATTCGGCCAACTTGCCCAGCTTGCTTTTGTTTTGGTTATCGTCTTTTGACCCAAAATTGAGTGACGAGAGAGCCAGTTGGAACATGCCTCTTTCTATAATTCTGGATTCTATTAAAGTTATGTTATTTGTCAGGAACCCAAAGTGTAAATTTTTAGGTATAAATATGTGCTAATTTATGTATACAAGGTGTCCTAAAGTCCTAAGGGAATTATTATTTGTATTTTTGGGTGTGGAATTCAACAACAAGAAGTTATTGTTAAAATTTGACATTTTTAATGATATTTACTAACTTTAAAGTACTGGTACTTATTTAAAAGACTTTAAAGGAAATTATACATCGTCTATTCGTCATATGATCTTCTAGAATCACGATACTGATAGAATATTATCAAATATCCTAAAAATCGATTCCACTAGAACCCATAAAAACTTCTCCTAAATCATTGATTAAAGGAACTCCTAGAATCGCGATACTGATAGAATCTCATCAAATATCCTAGAAACCGATCCCACAAGAACCCATAAAACCTTCTCCAAAATCATTCTTCATAAAATTTTCTAAAACCAAGATACTGATAGAATCTTATCAAATATCCTATAAATCGATCCCACAAGAACCCATAAAAATATTCTAGAAACTTATTCCACAAGAACCAATAAAAATGTGTCTAAAATCATTGCGCTTATAAGATCTTCTGAAATTACGAAACTGATAGAATATCATCAAATATTCTACAAACCGATCCCACAAGAACCCATACAAACTTTCCAAAATCATTCCTCATAGGATCTTCTATAATCACGATACTGATAGAATCTCCTCAAACATCCTAAATACCTCATTCCCATCAAATCTCCTTCAAAAATTTGTATTTGTGCGTTCATAAAATCTTCTCCAAGCCCACACCCTTATACAAACTGATAAAACGTCCTAGGCTTCTGTCTTATAAAACATCGATTCTCATAAAAGAAACTGGTCTTATCCAATCTTATAAATTATTCTAAAACTACAAGGTGATAAAATATTATATATTTCCTATATAATCTTCTCCGCTTCTTCTCATTGAATCTTATAGAACTTATAAAAACATGATAAAAACTTCTCCCTGGATGAGATTTAAGGGGAAAATTTCAGCAGGGCAGAGCTTCAAGGTGAGGGTATGTTACCTTACCTCGGGGTTAACATAAAAAAAAATGACTTAAAACAGCAAAAAACTGGAATTTACAGTCCGTGAATTAATTTAACTCTCTGGTAACCCGCTATTGAGAAACCGGTCCTAAGAATAACTTTTTATCAGTAAAATTTTCTGCAGTATTATTTTATGCTGCTTACTTTATATTTTAAGGCTAAACGGTATAAGTGGTGGAAACAGTTTTCTTTAGGTACCTATTTAGCAGTTTATAAGTTCAAATTTACCAGTGAAGACACTCTTTCTCAAACTCAAACCAACCCAGCATTTTTTTTAGGAATTCAGGCGCCCATTTATTTGAACTCTTTAGGTACCTTAGTAAATTCTTATATACAAGATTTTTTTCATAAAAAACCGAGTAAAATACTAAAATAAAAGAAAACCATTTACTGCAGAATTACTTGCTAAAAAAACGCTACCCAACTACATATTAAAGTAACTGGGTGTAATGTTTAAGTTTGCATTTACGAGTGCATTTATAATTGATTTGGAAACACTCCTGCTAGGTGCTACCATCGGTTTAAGGACAACAGGTTAACTTAAAAAGCATGCCGATTTAAAAATCGGCTACTGACGCTACACAAAATGAATCATATTTTATTTTAAACAGGAGCGTCAAAGACTAACAAGAGTCTTTTCAACCACTAAATGGAGCTTTATTCACCTGTTTTGTTAATACCCAAGTATTCGTGTGTTTTTGAAACTAAGGTTGGGATCTAAAATCTATCCTTTGGACTCCAAGATTTTACTAGTAAACTTACACATAACTATGCCGTAATAATTTAAAATAAAAAAAATTATTGAATTACAGTTACAGTAACCTTATATTTTTACAGGTTTCTTCTTTATAATCTACTGAAAGGTACAGGTACACTTTTCAATTTTGATGTTTTTGTTTCTCAGTTTATTCGACAGGTGGCGCACACAGGTACTATGTCTCCGCGGATTACAAACTTTTTGTTTTAAATTCGAGAGGTGTGCATGGTGCCTGTGTAGCTTCAATTGCCAGGTACAATCCTATGAGTCCCTGATGATTCCTAATAAGGATGAAACAGGTAGACATTGGAACGCTTTGTCCGATATGCCACGAGTGTTACTTTAATTTTTATTTTCCGACACAAGATTCACTTTGATATTTCAAGATGGCGGTTAAAAATCATAACAACGCAACCGGTGCACGATTATACTCGATTCCATATAATTAGAGAACGAGGATTCCGCAAAATTTACTTTTAAGATCACCCGACCTTAAATGACCTTTAAAATCGCATGAAACAATATTTTTGCCATTTTCTCTTCAATAAATCTTAATAATTCGACGTTTTGATATATCAGCCGCCATATTAAAACGCGTCAGCTGAACCAAATTTTTTTTTAACAAAATTATTAGACTTGATCTTTGTTACCAAATTTGGTTCTCTTCGCTTTAATAGTCAATTTAGTATGTTATTTTTGCAATTTGTTAATTTTACTGGGCTATTTTTCAAGATCATGAAGCATCAAACTGCATCAAACTCTAAGAAACGAATGTGGCATACATGCCCAAATTATATGGAATAGAGTATAATCGTGTCCCGGTTGCGTTGTTATTATTTTTGGTCGCATCTGGAAAGATGACGTCATATCAACCTCTTTTCCACGAATGCGAACAAAACACCCGGCGACACGTACATGGCTGACTAAATAGCTGTTAAATACTCATCCTTGAATTTTATTATGAATGTTAATGAAATTAGTCATGCCATATTGTCATGGTTAGAATTGTTTATGGTTTTTCGACGGCCATTTTGGACAATGGCATCTAAAACACTTGGATCAGAATATGTAAATGTATTCCTAACTTCTTCTAACTCTCTTATAGGTAACTTAAATGACATTGTTGGCTAGACAAGTGAGTCGAACATAAAATTCACAGTTCCGAAAGTTTTTTACCGGGAACAGCATACACATCTGGGACGCCAGATAAAAAATGGTAGGGAAAGTTAAAATAAAGTGCTTATTTATGGCTAAGATGTTAATTTCATCTCCGGATTTAAAGTTTTTGCGTAGTGGTAAATTGGAAGAAACACTACAAAAAGCTGGTTTTTCAATTTTACATGGTATTTTCAAGGTCAATCAAGGTCATGCATCAACTTTTTTTTCATAGTAAGCGGAGATAAGTCAACAAGAATTGATGGCCACCTTGTCATTTTTACTTTTTTACGTAATTGGGTAAAATAAAATGGGGTTATAGGTCGCCATTTTGAAGCCGCCATATTGAAACTCGCCATAGCTCAATAAAATTGTTTAACAAAATTGTTGGTCTTGACTGAGACTTGATCTTTGTTACCAAATGTTGTCCTCTCGGCTTTAACAATTGATGAAGAGCGCCCTTTAGTATGTTATTTTTGCAATTTGTTACTTTTGGGGTATTTTTCAAGGTCACGAAAACTCAAACCGCATCAAACTCTAAAGATCCAATTTGGTATACATGCCTAATAATTTGAGGTACATTTGAAGTTGGTCTGACCAAACCTCGAATTATTAAGATTTTTTAAAGAAAAAATGGCAAAAATCTTGTTTTTTGCGATTTTCAAGGGAAAGTAAATTTTTTGAAATCCTCGTTCTCGAATTATGTGGAATCGAGTATAATCATGCCCCGGTTGCGAAAGTTGTATTTTTTATGATTTTTGGCCGCTATCTTGGAAGATGTCGTCATATCAACCACTTCTACACGGATCCGAACAAAAACACCCGGTAACACTTGATTATGTGACTAAAGAGCTATCAATCCCACATAGTCACAAAACTCCTCCATTAAAAATCCCACAGGATAGAAATTATCGACATATGCCCCTACACCAAAAATAAATAAAACGCTTTTACTTAAAAACGGAAAAAAACTCATGAAAAAATTATTATGACTAACCCAAACCCAACCAAACTTAAGCTAGATACAGCTAACCCGACCCAAAATAATATTTTTTAGGTTAAGGGACAGTAAAAAGGAAAATATTTTTCTTATGGCAACGTTTCAATTTTTTTTTTATTTTCACGTATTTTAACTTATTTTTTTAAATCACTTTTTCCAGGCGGTTTTTTTCCGGGGTTTCTTTTCCGGTTTTTCGTGGTTTGCTTTCCGGGGTGTTTTTCCGTTTTTTTAAAGCTGATATATATATATATATATATACTTACATATATGTAAGTATAAGAAGTGTAGTTTAACTCTATTTTTTTTTAATCTTCAGCACAGACGATTTAATTTCGAGTTTCGGATCGTCTTTAATTTCCAGTGTAGAGCGCCCCACGATTTTATATCATTGAGTAGGCACACCATATTCAGTATAATTCATGTGGTAAAATTATTTTACCTTTTAGTGTGGAAGAATTGAATAAAATCGTTTTACTTAAAAAGTTTTTGTGTTTCATTTTTTACTTTTTAGTGTAAATTAAAAACATACATGTGTTCCGAACTTATTTAAACTCGTCAGTGTGACATAAGTCAGGTTAGCTATATGGACCAAAATTCCTGGCCAGATATTTGTAAAATTAAAAACTCATAGTCCAGGCAGTAGGGGTTTTCGGCTTGCAAAAGGTGGGGAATAAACGATTTTAAAATATGTTATAGACGGATAGAGTCTAACAAAAAATCCAAGTTTTCGACTTTGAGGGGATGCCGCTCGCACCGCCATCTTGGATTATATGTGCAACAAACTCTTTCTTCGTTTACCTTACCGGAAAACATTCAAAAGCAAAGATGAAGAGAATAAAATTATCTACATTTTATGTATTTACATTTTTTTTGTATACCTAGCAGGTAAAAAGTTACATAAACACAAAGATGAAATTTCTTTGCCTCCAAATAAGAACGTCGCACGATACCATTCATTCCGAACGTATCACCAAGTTCAACAGTGGCAGGGGAGTGGGGAAGGAAATTAGAGGCAAATGGTGTGTTTCCCTTGACCATGACAGATAAACCAGCCCCCGACGTATTATTAAAAATTATGCAATTATGCAACTGTAAGAAAGGGTGTGGAGGAGCATGTAGCTGTAGGAAAGCTGGATTAAATTGTTCGATTATGTGTGGTTTTTGTAATACTAGGGAATGTGATAACGGCACTGTAGTTCATATCGACCTCGAGGACGAAGACGCGCAGTTGTTTGGTGTTGACTTCCCAGACGAAATCGAAGAAAAATAAAAAAAAATCGTCCAGGACTCTCTAAAAGAATCAAAATTTAAGTACTAAATACAAATAAAGACAATTGGAAGAATACATTGTCTCAAAATTTATATACCTATCAACAAATCGTAGATTAGGCCTACTGGGGATACCACATGAAAAAAACGCGCACTCTAGCTCTTGGTGATCCGGAAATGAGTAAAACACTATAACATGTATTACCCGGGGGCATATTTACACACTCTCCCATACGGCGGCACCAGCGTGCTGAAATCTGTGAGTCTTTGTGGACACTATATAATTAGGCATCTATACGATTTGTTTAACTTATTTTTACTTAAACAGCCAGAGGATCTATAGGAAAAAAATTACCGCAAAAGAAAAAACCCCCGGAAAATAGACGGAAAAAAACTCTAAGACAAAATTATGACAACTAACCCAACTCCAGCTAGACCTACCCAGCCCAACCTAAACCCACCTAACCTAACCCAAAATAATATTTTTTCATTTGAACTTATTTTTTAACAAATAAAAATCAATTTTTCCAGGGTTTTTTTCCGGGGTTATTTTTTCCGGTTGTTTTTTTTTTGTTTTTTTTTTTCTGTTTTTTCTTTCGTTTACCAGCCAGGGCTACACAATCTTACACGCTGGATCTACACGCTTTAAAAGAAACTTAATATTTTTTTCATATTCTTCTTTTTGCATAACAAACACGTGCTTCAATCTGGAAGTAGAGAAAAACTAGGTTAAAGACTTAAGGCAAAAGCACACTTGAAGAGCCTTCGCGCGCATAATGTGCATAAGTGCCCAAATCAGTGAGCTTTTTCAGCACGCCGCTGGTGCTGTCGTATGGGAGGGTGTGTAAATATGCTACCCAGGGTGTTTACAGCAGAATTTTGACGAAATACTGCGTGTTTTTATTCGGAGTTTGACGTTTTTTTTTTATAAACTTCATATTTCTATCTGGGTAACTTTTAACCTATAAATACATAAAATGTAAATAATTTTATTTTCTTGAACTTTGCCATTAAAATTTTTTTTGGATAACCAATTGTTAAGATAATAAAGCTAAAAAAAGAGTTTGAGTTATAAACTAAGATCTATGTAATTCTAAAACGAAATTGTAATATATTTTTTCGTAACGCAAAAAAGAATAATATTATTATCTTTTTTTTGAAGGGTTTCTCCGAGAGAAACAGTGACAGAAAACGATCCATTAGGTGCCTTCGTAGAACCTGCGGATACTCAAACAACCACTCCATCCAGTCTGCCGTCCATACTGCCACAAGAAAGGAACCAGCTGATCTCCGATGAGCCAGTGTTGTTCCGGACATCCGTCCATAGATCTGCAACTTTTGAAGGTATTTTTGTGCACTATACCCAATACAAAATTGGCGCCAGCAGGCATGTATAGCCATCCATCAAATCTTTTAAAAAAATAATCTATCTATCTTAATGTGAAAACCGCGTGTCGCTAGCTACTACGGTTCGTGAGTTATAATTTTTTCAAAAGTTTAATCCCCCCCTCCTGCCCTTTTGCGAGCAGCTAGCGACACGCAGTTTTCAAATTAAAATAGTAAATTGCATTTTCAACAAAAAAAAATATTTTTTTTTTATTTTTTTTTTGTTGAAAATTCAATTATCTATCCTAATGTGAAAACCGCATGTCGCTAGCTGCTACGGTTCGTGAGTTAAAATTTCTTTAAAAGTTTAATCCCCCTACTACCCTCGTGCCAACCCCCCACCACCATCAAAAGCTAATCAGCTCTGCGTAGGGTGACAAAGAATTTTTGTGCACAATTTGAATCGGGTTAGCAGTTTTTGAGTAATCGTGTTATCGACAGACAGACAGACACCATGACAAAATTTTGTATTGAGGTCGTAGGAGGTTTTTTTAGTGGAAATAAAAAAACTTTTTTTTGGCGATTCCAATAGCCACCATACTATGTTTTGACCCTAAATATACGGTTTTTTTTTAATTCAATAAATTTTTTTATTCTATAGTCAAAAACTTAACACGCTATATTTATACAGGGTTTCCAAAAAATGGACGTTAATATTAAATAGATTAGGTCAAAATCATAATTTTTAAAGCTTTACTTATAGTCGCAAAATGTTATTACTTGAGATAAAAGTTTGACTTGTAAGTCCCCCCCCCCCAAAAAAAAAGTACTTTTTTCGTAAATATAAAAAAGAATATAAAATCGGGGAAAACAAAAAAAAGTGCCTGGTTGCACGAAGTACAACTATATTTTACACACAAATGACCGGGATATACAGAGTATTTCAAAATTAAGTATCAAGATTTTAAGGGCGTATTTATCAGGTCAAAATAAGACTTTTTTTCTTTAATATATGTTTGCAAACGCTTCGCTGCCGATCTACAGAGCGTTAAAATTTCAAGATTTTTTTTGTGCATCTGCGGCCGTTATAGAGAATAAAGGGAAGAACTTTTTATGAAACTTTAATGCTCTAAAGATTGAAAACGAAGCGTTTATGGACACATGTTTACAGGAAATTAAATCTTATTTTCACCTGAAAAATACGCTCCTAAAATCTTGATACCGAATTTTGAAACACTCTATCTAACGCATTTTCCGGCTACTACTTCAGCGTTTACAAGCCCAACGACAAATCTAGTAGATTATTAAATGTACTCACCAATGTTTCAATATGTAATATTGAAGTTACTAGGGAACAGGTTGTTAAAAAAATCAACACCTTAGGGGTTAAAAGCAAGGGAGGGGGGTGCTAATGGACTTCCCGCATTTTTTTAATAAAAGTTGTAGAGATTCCATCAGTTATTCCATTGTTTTTACTTCTAAAGGAAAATACTTTCTCTGTGGAGTGGGAAAAATCCCTATGCTGTCAATAACGGGTAAATTGTTCGAAGGGATCATCACCGATGTAATGTTCTTTCAATTAAAATATTCGCAGCAGATGGATCAACATGATATTTTTCCAGGGTCGGTCGGTTGACACTAATTTAATTGATTAAGTTCAGGCTATCTATAAGACCATGAAGAGAGGTTCTCAGATCGACGAAGTGTACACCGATTTTTCTAAAGAACTTGATAAAGTGCATGCAAAATATAAATCCTGAAAAGTATGAAAAAACGCCGGAAAAGTCTATATACACCCAGGAAAAGTTTAGATAAACCCTGAAAAAGTCTATTTTCTTGAGCGAAGGAAGTTTCGAAGTTTCTAACAGTTTTTAAATAAAATGGCACAGATTAAAGGTATAAATTTTTTAAAACTCGTTTTTTTATGTTTAAATTGTTAAATTTGTTATAAAAATACTTTATTAATGCTAAACCAATTTGAATGAAATAAAAAGCATTTTTTAGACATTGGATTGGTCTGCGGAAGATTATACTTGGTTTACGACTGTTTTGTTTATAGTGACACTGGCGCTCATCGAAGCTCTCTAAAACAAGATATGTTTTAAAATTGCTCGCAGTACAATCACTTAAATTTATATAGATTCCAAATTCTCCGACATTTAAACACGAATAAAATTAAAAACATTGATGCATGATGACGTCCGCCATCTTGAATTTTAAAAGGTAAATTTACTGGTCTCTCGAAACGCCTCTTGTTTGTCTAATAAATGTTTTTTACTTTATTCAAATCAGTTCAGCATTACTGAATTTATGAGCAAAGAATTGCAGAAAAAATTGGCAATCGTATAAGCAGTAAAACAATCATAAAAAAAATTGTACATCTGGAACAACTAAACATTTTGAACAATAAAATACAAACAATTGTTTCAGCAAAATGCCATTAGGTAAATTTCGTCCGACGCGCCATCTTGAATTTTAAGAGGAGAAATCAATTGTCTAAAAATTGCTTTTTTGAATTCGAATCGGTTAAGCATAAACTTCGTAAAGAAAACAAGAACGGAGAGAGTTGCAGCCCATGTAGCGGAGGTAGGAAGATAGGGGTGTACAACGGGGTATGGGAGAAAGAGCCCATAAAGCGGCCTAATTGCCATTTAATCTTGGCCGCCATTTTGGATTTTGAAACGGATAAACAAATGTTTTTGTTTAAAAGGCTTATTAATCTTTCTTTAAAGCACAATTTTTTTAGGTGAATTGGTAAAGATTTTTTAAAGTTCTAGCAAAAGGTATTTTGTATGGCTTTTTCCGGCCCATCCGGTAAATAATAACGTGGTATTATTCTAAATTTTAAGGTTTTGTTTCTTAAAATAGAAATAAATGTATTTTAGGATATTTTTTGATTAAAATGAATTGTAAGAAATTTTAACTAGGTGGTTCTTTCGCCGTAATTAAGTCAGTTGGTTAGGCATAAATGATTTAATAATTTGAACACCTTGTTAGTTTATTATATTGGGTTTACACAGAATTTCATACTTTCTATAAGTTTATTATGATGCTGCAATCCTCATAAGTACACATTGATTTCTATAGGAAGCCCACCCGCTCAAAACAAACTGTCAAGATCGGAAACGGTACCTGCAGCAACCCAAGCTTTAACTTTGGCTGGTTTAGGAAACAGCTTCAAAATGAGCTTTAGGTAAGTTTTAATCTTTGTTTTTTTTTTAAATGTTTTTAGTTGTGTGGCTTTACGTGTGCATTTTTCCACCTTACACATTTATCCAGTTATTTGAGTTTGTAAGAGTCATCAAAATGACCTTTAGGTAAGTTTTTATTTTTCTTTTTCTACAAAAAACTTTTTATTTGTGTGACTAATTGTGATTCACACATCTTTCGTATTTGACAATTTTAGATTTTTTTTATGTTAGAAGTTCCACCCTACTCATTTATCTAGTTATTATGCTATTGTGAGCTTACAAAAGTCATTTTAATAAAATAATAAATTTTATATCGGAGAATCCTCAATGCCTCTTGAAGTGAGAATAAATAACCATAAAGGGTACCTCAGAAGAGGAAACAGGGAGAGGTCTAGAATTTTCCAACCTTCTTTTGAGAATAATCATAGAGTAGTGTGGAGGAAAACCAGTATATTACAAAAAGAATAAATAAGTAAACCATAAAATTCAACGGAAAATGAAAGAAGCAGCTTGCGTCTATATAAATGAAGAAGAATGCAGTTAAAATAAACACAGTTTGGCTTTCAATTTTAAAACAAAATTTTCAAAAAGGTTTTTTTAAATAAATTATTTTTTTAAATTGTTTAGTGTCCTTTATTAATTTAATTTAAAATTAATTTATTTTATACATTTTTAGTTTGTTTTGATCTGGTTAAAATGTCTTTTAACTGTGAAGTCCAAAAAAACATACTGTTTATTTTTATAAATATTTGTTAAAAACTGTAAGAGACCACTGAAAAACAGCCCAAATAAACCCTGAAAATGATGTAAAATACATCGAAACATCGAAAATTTGAATTTGTTTTTCATTCTCCTGAACTTAAACCCACAAAACTGCACAGATATTATAAATAGCATTGATAATTCATTCGTTCTCTAAATTATTTTTTCTTAAAATCTGTAATAGTACAACTTTATGTTTGATATTTTAAAACAAAATATTAAACTTTATTTTTTTCTATGAGGCACTCTAAAATTCAGACGAATATCTTTTTTGATTTAATAGTTATTTACCTAACAAGTGCGGAAAGTGATACTTTACTGCACGCGACGGCAGTTGACCGAACGAAGAGAAGCGAGTTCGGTCAAGCTGGCAAGGGCGGAAAAGGCACTTTACACATGTGTTAGGTACACGATTTTACCTACAAGCCTCAAAAATTCCCAAAAAAGAAATATAAATATCTGTATTTTAATTTTGTGAAATAAATATAGTCACTTTATCGCACGGAGTGCCTTAAAGTTCCCTAGCCTTAACGTTAACTTTTCCGCACTGAGTGCGGTAAAGTACTACTTTCCGCACGCAAATGAGTGTGGTAAAGTACACTTTACTGCACATGAGTAGGTAAAATTTGTATTATACTCACCCAATATCTTGTTGGTTACTAGCGACACACCAAACTGTCAATTGTTAATTTTTTGTAATATTTTTTACCTACTCGTGTGCGGTAAAGTGCACTTTACAACAGTCTTTTGGATGTGTAAGATTGTACTTTTACTTAGTGCATACTGTGCGGTAAAGTTAACGATATGGCACTTTACAGCACCCTGTGCGGTAAAGGGACTACGTTTATTTCAGAAAATAAAATACAGATATTTATATGTTTTTTTTGGAAATTTTTAAGGCTTATAGGTAAAATCTTGTACCTAACTCATGCAAAAAGTGTCTTTACCGCGCTTGCCGGCTTGACCGAACACGCTTTGCTTTGTTTGATCTACTGCCATCGCGTGCGGTAAAGTATTACTTTTCGCACTTGTTAGGTAAATAACTATACCAGTCAAAGTTGTATAACAGCAGACAGATGTTTTTTTTTAAATCTAAGAAAACTATTTGAAATAACTATTTCTTTGATATCATTTTAAAAGTAGTAGTGCTAGGTATTCTTTGATTTTTGTTTAGAAACCATTGACAAACGGAGTAATTATTTTTTTCCGGAATTTACGCTGTAGTTTTTGACAATTTTTTGAAAAGTTTCCTTATTGTTAACGAAAAATCCAAAAAAGTAGTAAAATGTTGATATTATGAAAAAAATTAAATTCGTACATATATTGCGGATGGTAAAACCCTCTTTCGTATGGGTATTTATTACGATCCGATCGAGGGGGTAACCACTAGTGACATGATTGCCAATTTTGTTGAATGGTCAGTGATTACCGGGGACTGCCGAGGGATTTCCAAAGACTCCTAGGGTCTCTTAGGGTCTGCAAGCCAGGGTTTCGCGGGGTTTGGTAAGGTTTGGACAGTCCCAAAAGGATTTTCGATTTAAGAATTGGTTCTGGTTCTGGTTGACATTATGTTGACATAAACTTTGACAGCGGTTCTAAAATAATGACGTCATTTAAAATATTATGAAGATATCTTTGATTTTACTCAAAAAAAAACTATCTATACTTTTGCAAAATTATAGGGGTTATGTTTACAACCAAAGGGCCGAACCAACCTCCCAGGCTGGTTCTAAAATTTCATAACCGTGTTGCAACCGTGACGTCATTGTTTTAAAACGAAAGGACCGGTTGCGGTTCTGGTTCAACCAGAACCAGGACCAATTGTAAAATGAAAATCCTTAAAGACTGCGAACGGATAAGATTTGTCACATGATTGCCAACAGTGGTTACCCCCTTGGATCCGATCATCCTCTTTTTCCGAATGGATATGCTAATATCATCAAAGTTTTTAACCACAATTAATTTTTTTACAAAGGTTTATGTATTAGAATTGGTAATCGCTTGCCTTACGATACTAATAATAAAATCAATCATTAAATTTAAAATCTAGACGGATCGATCGTTTGAAAATAGGGTGTGTTCTAAATAACGCAATATATTTGGAATGGATTAATATTAATTCTTTTTATTCTAATATTTTCGACAGGAAAACACTCCGTAGATAGATAGACATTTTATATTGTTTGCCTATAATTTCGAAACCAGCCATTTTATTTACTATTTCCCTCAGAAAATATTGACCAATTAAATCGATGCGGCTGGCAGATTTGGACCAATAGAAAACAAATTACAGCGATAATTTTAAGACATATTTTGCCTGTCAGTTAGAGTATTGTTTATGGTCACTGAACAAAACAGCTCAGTGAAACGCAAGTTGTAAAGGTTAGGAATATAAAATATGATCAACAAACATAACAATAAAAAATCATACAATATTTTCTTCAGGAAATAGTCCGTAGAATATTCCTTAAAATTATGATAATTTTTACCTGAGCACTCGAGTGCATTCGCGCTCTCATACTTTGGAAAAAATTATTGACAAGTTACTATGCACTCGGGATATTACGACGATTAATCGTTGGAAATTTATTTACTTCGTTTATTTTTGTATACTTATTTATTCAATTCAATTTATAGAACAAAAGTTCCAAATAGTTTACATATAAAACAACTATAAAATTTACAAACACGAAAAGAAAATAATAATTAAAAAATGCTATAATCTCGAAGTGTAATAATCAGGTACTAATTTATTATCTGCCGAACTTTTATTTTCAAAGACCCAAAGCTTATGTGAAAAATGTCGAAATCCAAAAAGTGTGTTTCTTAATAAATAAATAATAATTCACTGTATGGCACTACTATAGTTATAGTCAGTTCCCGTATGTTTGCCGTTTGCGTATTGATAATAGAAATATGTGTGATACATCAACATTTTTGGAAAAATTTCTAGATTACGAAATGCGATGGTGAAAATCTGGATTTTTGCCGATTGAAGAGATCATCCTTTGTAAGGAGGTTGCGAGGTGGTTTTTATACAAAAAAAAAACAATGGGGGCTGGTTATCATATTTTTTATTTTTCTTAATCTTCTGGGGCCCCCCATTTTTATCAAGTTTCCAACTTTTTTAACATGTATGTTTTAATCGATAGGTAATTTAATGTCTATTAGAACCCCATAGCTTTTTAAAAAATGCACTTTTTGAAAAGATTGGGATAAGGGTGCTTAATTTTGCAATTGTCGATGTTTAATTTTAGAAAGTTTAGTTAGTTTTTCCAGAAGATAACGATAGAAGGGGAACAGTGAAACAGCATCGTTTATGAACAACAAAAATAGGATAGGTCCTATATGGGAGCCTTGCGGCACTCCTGAAGTAACTTTAATAAAAAAATATACAATAGAGACCAACCAACCCTCTCGATTCAGGCGGGAGTCTCCCGCTTTTTTGAATTTCATCCCGCCTCCCGCCTGATGCAAAAAATCTCCCGATTTTTAAATTATGCTAGATGATTTTCCATTTTTAAACATACCCCAGCATTCTTGAACAGTCTTTTTAATAACCAGACACGCCCTCTTCTTGCATTATAGGTTTGGAACCCTTTGATCTCCGAGTCGTTTTCAGATTTTTACCTTAAATAATGGTGAATGCGCAAGCTATTTTAACAAGATCTCACATTTTATTTTTTTTTATATGATAAAGAAGAATGTTTTTAACACTTTGCCTTTGGTCGGGGCTCAGTTTATTTTTTATTATGGTTTAAAACTGCAAAACACGAAGTATAAAAGGATAAAAAAAGCAAGTTGCGCTATTGGTTCCTCTAAAATCATAATTAAGTAAGATATAAATTTTCAAAACTGCCGCTTTTTAAAAATATGGCAACTATGGCAACTCTATTTATACGTTATTTATTATTATAAAGATTTACAAAAAGAATTTGTCCAATAATATTTTTCATTTAAAATATCTTATTCTTCTGATTTTTACGGTGAATTTTAATTATTTTTTATTTTTAAAAACTCAAAAACACAACAGGGAAAAGGGAGGTTATGATAAACAGATCGGAATCCCTTGTCATAGTTGCCAATGCAAATCAATGTTTTACAAAAAAAAATTGACATTTAGCTTTACAATTAAAAAGAATACAGAACATATTTGCATTCAAAAATCCATTCAAATTTTTTGTTTTTCTACTTGACGTTTTACTATTGCGTAACTGCACTTGCCCGAAATAAGCGATAAAGTAAAAAGGCATGAAAATCATAGATGCAAAAGGTTTCCATTAACAAGAACCGCCACCGTATAGGGAAAACCCGAGCCGCTTTTCGGGGGAAGTGTTGTCGCAACAAGGGGGACGGCCCGACAGCTGGCCCCGTCTGCTGTCAAACGAATGAACTGACGAAATTTAAAATATACATGCTGATTTCCTCACAGGATTTGTGTAAATTCGCACGCAATGTTGCCAAACTATAATCATTCGATGACTTCTATTCATGGATTTCCTAACCTAAGAAAATGGATTGCTCAGGCTTGTTACTGAAAATCACTGCACTCTGCATTTGACGTAGTGGATCTCATTTCTGTTGGCAACACTGACTTCAGCGTCACCACCACACAACAAAGTGTGGTTAATAAAAAAAAGAAGTCGTTTTTATACGATCATTTGTTGGTAAATTAGTTAAGATTGTAAACAAAAACATATAAATAATTATTTAAAACCAACCTGTGAATAAAAATCTAAAAATTCGTGTTTGAACTGCTTCGAAGTATTACTTTTTTACCAATTTATTTTGAGAAGGGAGTGTCTAAAGAGCCGACAATTCGGCTGAATTTTTGCATAAAAAAAATGGAGGCACCTTCTAGGGCCCCTAAACGAAACTGAATCCTTGTCTGGCGTTTTTTTGTAATGCAAAAAGAAGGTTTAGGGGGGGATATAAAGTGTTTTTTTTTTGGGTTGGTTTAAATCTGTTTCAGTTGGGTTGGGTTCATTTAGTTAAAAATATACTCAATAATTAGTGTCGGTTCTTTAGCCTCACGACTATTCAGCCGAATTGTCGGCTCTTTAGACACTCCCTTTTGGGGATTGGGCCCTTGGGCCTCTGGATTGACTTGAGTTGTTTACAAAATAAGTTTAGATTATCATCTATACACCATTTTTTAATCCTAAATTTTATTCAAAAATAAAAATAGACTAGATACATTATTTGATTTTATTTGTTCAACTTGTTTTGAAGAAGAACTACATATAAAAATATTATTTTACCGATTTTTTAAAACTAATTACGTTCGTCTTTTCAATGTTTCCTGTATTTCCGTCAAATGATTTTGCGTTGATATTTCTGGTTCCATTAAATTTCAACTACTGTATATAAAATATCTAGGTATCTTTTTAACACACAGTATAGTGGAAATTAGTTGGAAAAAATTATAAAAAGGTATTCAGTTATCACCGTTTTGATAACGCTTACAACAAAATGTATTTATTTTTATTAAATTGTGTGGTACCACCGCAGAACAAGAATAATAAGAACAAGAAGAACAAGAATTCCGGTTACGAGTTTGAGAGAATAAATTAGTATTTTTGAACCAACAACGGAAATTAGCATTACCTTTTGTCTTGTAGCGTTTCTTCCAGCTGCCCCAGCACTGCATAACCAATAAGCAGCCGAATTCTAGTCGGTTAGCCGTAATTCACCATAAACTGCACTTCAAAAGGCAATGTCTTAATTTTAGTTCAATAATACAACGAAAACTTTATTCTCAACAGCTTCAACACCTGTTAGCTGTCTAACCACAAGTGATGCTAAGTTTTTACTCGCGCATACTCTCGCGTCAAAACTGCGACAAAAGACGCGCTAAATAAAATTCAAATGTTTCTCTTTTAGCCCAATTCCCCTGAGCTATAGACAACACACAAAACAAAATAATTTATGTACAGAATATTAAGTGCAAACGGAACATTCCGCCCACTAAAATACATCTATTGTATTTTCTACTCTTTGTCACCAAGTGGTAAGGGACAGAGCTTTACCACCGGTCTCTGCAAAATACCGTTTGCAGTGCGCACAGATGCAACACGGACAACATCGTCACCATCGGGGTGTACTTGTTCAATACGCCCAAGTTTCCATTTTAATGGTGATAGGTTTTTATCCCTAATTAAAACCAAGGGATCTTTAGTAATGAGGGCTGTAGAATCCGTCCATTTACTGCGCTGGTAAAGCGTATGCAAATATTCGCTATGCCAGCGTTTCCAAAATGACTGGTGCATGCGTTGCAACAACTGCCACCTCGATAAAGTATTCAGACGTAAATTACATAAGTCAGGTTACGGGAAGGTGGCTAACGGTTCCAGCATTAGAAAGTGTCCCGAAGTCAATGCCGAATAATCGTTGGGGTCAGAACTAACAGGAATCAAGGGCCTGGAGTTCAGAATGGACTCAGTTTAAACCAGTAGGGTATAGAACTCTTCATACGACAACAACTGTTCTCCAAGAACCACCCTGTGTAGATGATATTTTGTTAATTCAATGGAAGCTTCCCATAAACCCCCAAAGTGGGGTGCAGCAAGGGGATTAAAATGCCAGGTAATGGTCTCAGCTCCTGTTGCCTGTTCCATAAGCTCAATTAGTTGACTATTAGTGCCAACAAAATTTGTCCCTTGGTCACTGTACAAATCCGAACATCGGCCACGTCGGGCAATGAATCTGCGTAATGCATCCAAAAAAGCGTCAGCCGACAAACTCGAAACTAGTTCCAAATGGACAGCTTTGACTGCAAGGCAAACAAATACGCAAATATACATTTTCTGAGACTTTCGACCACGCCCAGTCCCAAATGATACAGAATATGGTCCACCGAAATCCACTCCGGTATGAGAAAATAGCTTAACTCGAGAAATCCTTGAGATAGGTAAGCTCGCCATTTTTGGAGCAACAGCAGAAAAGGGGTTCATTCGAAAACAAGTGTGATATCTAGATATTACTTTTTTACCGGCTAGAATCCAGAACCGCAGTGTCAACAAAAAATACGAATTTTGCGAACCTGGGTGAAAATACCTTTCATGGAATTCTTTTATTATCAAATCAGTCAGCACATGATTTCTAGGAAGCAAAAGCGGAAATTTCGAATCATACTTCAACTCGAAGTTAGGTAGCCTTCCGCCCACTCTAAGTAGACCAGAATCATCCAAAAATAAAATTAATCTACGATATTTATTCGAACAAGGTTTATTGGCTTTCAAAAGTACTATTTCAGAGGCAAATACAAGGCCCTGAACATATTTGACCAGTATCAATAAAGCTTGTTTTAACTCATGTAACAGCAAATATTTCGTTTTTCTAGGGGAAAGGCGATTTTGTTATAAAAAAATCGACACCAATATCCTAACAAGGTCTGGATTTTACTTAAAGAAGAATATCGTTCTAAAAGCCAACCAATCCTGTTTTCAGCAAGTGAAACAACAAGTACATTTTTTAGTTCATCGTTATTTTCTTCTTTCTCAAAATCACAGTAACTGTTGTCATCACAAAAGTTCAACAAAAACGATGGTCCAGAAAACCATAAGGGATGGTTAATAACTTCTGAAGGAAATAACCCTCGACTTCCACAATCGGCCGGGTTGTTCTCTGATTTAACATGCCGCCAAGAACTAGGAGACACATTTTCTTGCACAAGGGATACACGATTCGCAACAAAAGTCGGCTACTGATGCGGAGAGGAAGTGGTTCAACGTAACGATATTGTCGAATCTGACCATGCTAACACGTTGGTTATCTTGCAACATACAGAATATAATTCCCACACATACTTAAGCAACTTTGACACTAGAACAGCCACACTAAGCTCTAAACGAGGTATCGACAATTTCTTTAATGGAGCGATTTTTGACTTGGCTGTGACTAAATAGATATTTACTCGAGTATCAAGATCAATAACTCTAAGATTGCTGCACTGCACAATATCCAATTTCTGAGGCGTCTGCAAAACCATGTAATTCAAAAGAGTGACAAGAAGTAAGGTCAATATGTCGGGGTAAATTAATAGCTGACAGTAACGGTAAGTAAGAAAGATTTTTTTCCCATAAACTAGTAATCGACTCTGACGGACTATGGTCCCAATTTTTTCCCAAAATCCACAACATCTGTAGGAAATGTTTAGCCTTAAAAGACACCGGAGAGACAAAGCCTGTGGGGTCATAAATACGAGCCAACTCTGACAACATATTTCTCTTACTACACTCTCTCTGAATAGATTTCACAGAGTACGAAAAACTAGATTTTTACAAATTCGTCAGTATCAAAAGACAAAAGTTGCTCACTAGAAGTGGTATTTCTGCAGCACGAGGATATTTTTCTCCTTCGTATTTAGCCAACTGTTGAAGGGTTCCTATTGCTATAAAAAGCGAACATGAGAGACCATAAGCCACAGTGTTCAAAACGTAGTCTTTAATCGGCTCGTTCGGTGAAAACCGCCACAAAATACACTGTTAATCGCTATGACTAGCATCCACTAATATTTGCCGATACATCTGCTTTACATCAGCGCAAAAAACCAAAGGAGACAACCGAAATTTTAGTAGCAAATCTACAATGTTGGCCTGTAGTTTTGGTCCCACTAACAAAAGATCATTTAATGAGCGATTATTTTATAAAACAACCCGTAAACGCGTGGTGCAATTATTTTTATTAAATACGCCATGGTGTGCCAAATAATAATTGTGATTAGGCAAGACGGGCGGGTACCCAACGACATGTGAGCCGTATCTAGATAGTCCTGCATAAAATCTACAGACAACGAATTATTCGCCAATCTTCTTTCCAAACGACGTAAGGCCATCGGGTAGGAATCACCCAAATAACAGTTATTAACTTTAAAGGGAAGTTTTATGACATATCTACCACTATCCGTTCTACAATGTGTGCTACAAAATATCTCTTCGCACAATTGATTTTTAGGCGACTCACAATTCTTAGTTAGAAGTTCAATTTCCCAAAACCTTTTTACTATTAAATCCAAACTATGATTACTACTAGAAGAATCATGTAACGTTGTAACCGCAGAAAGCAAACTACTACTACTATTATTGTTTTTCATCAACCTATTTAACTTGCCCATTAAAAGCCAACCAAAAATAGAATTTATTGCTGAAGGTTCCTCTTTTAATCCTAGTACTCGACCTTCACGTAAAACTTCTCCAAAATATTGAGCACCCAACAACAAATGTACATCTCGAGCGAGGAAAAATTGAGGGTCGGCTAATTTAAGATTAGAAACATGCTTCCAAGTTTTGCATTATAAATTATTAGAGGGTAATGTCATGCATATTTTAGGTACCACTATAACATCGACTACCATGGAGACACCCGACTCACTAATAGGTCTAAGGACGCATTGAGCTTTGCCCTTTAAGATAGAAACAGAAGTAGCATTAACTCCATGAATAGGTATCGCAAACTTGGCTTTTTCTAAACCTAATGCCGTCAAACACGATTCTGAAATTAAATTAGCTTCATTAGCGCTATCCAGAAGCAATCTAAACTGCAGTTGAAAGAAGAGTGTTACTGTTACTCTCGGTACTCGACGAAGTCACATGGACTAATGTAGCATCTCCAGACTCAGCGTTGGAATGGACTGTATCTTTGCTATTTTCCTTAAAATGAAGCAGAATATTATGCTTTTTTGAAGTGAATTTATTTTTACTTTATGCTCGAACCCCCCCCCCCAGAAACGCCACCGCTAGCACCACTTAAACTACTATTTAACACGGTGCTAGTAAACAAACTGATCGACCACCAAAATAAAGTCAGCTGTTTACCTATATTTTCACGGACAAGGTTAAAACCGATTTCCGAAAACGGCAAAAAAAACAAAATTCTCGAAGCTATTATTTTAAATAAAATATTTTCTTGGGCGACAAATCTCTTATGTTTTTTTTATATTTCAAAGAGACCTTCAATTATTTATTTTCCAGACTATTCTATTTTCTGCACACAAATTATTGTTAAAAACCGATTCCCATTGTAAGACAAAATTCTATAATTTTTTTTTCAATATTTACGAAACGAAATGCAAATCCGTGCGCGAAGGAGCAAATGTTGCCGTTACTTTTGGAACCCCTAGAAGGCACTCCAGAATACGAAATTATCCCGGTTACGAGTTTGAGAGAATAAATTAGTATTTTTGAATCAACGACGGAAATTAGCATTACCTTTTGTCTTGTAGCGTTTCTTCCAGCTGGGGCCAGCACTGCTAAGCGATAAGCAGCCGAATTCCAGTCCGTTAGCCGTAATTCACCATAAACTGCACTTCAAAAGGCAATGTCTTAATTCTCAACAGCATCTACACCTGTTAGCTGTCTAACCACAAGTGATGCTAATTTTTTGCTCGCGCATACTCTCGCTGCAAAACTGCGACAAAAGACGCGCTAAATAAAATTCAAATATTTCTCTTTTATCCCAATTCCCCTGAACTATAGACAACACACAAAACAAAATAATTTATGTACAGAATATTAAGTGCAAACGGAACAAAACTAATAGTACAGAGAATTGTTAAGGCAAACCAAACAAATCTTTTATTTAAAAGTGACTAGGAAATCTAACTTTTTCGCTAAGTTTTTAAAATGAGGTAATTGAATCATCTATAAAAAATATTTTGTGTTTCGTAATTGTTTTTGTATCCACTTTTTAATTACTAAGATTAACATTTGAATGTTCCAACAACCTCCTACGTTTAAAATTGATCTGGGTCGCAAACCATAAAGGGAAAAAATTAAGTTTTGAATAAAACAGTACAAGGATTGCAACAGTACTAATGGATTTCTTTGAAGAGATTCAACACAGGTTTGGTCCTATGACATGCGAAAACTTAAAGAAGTGGGCCAACATAAACAGACAATTGGTAAATTACGAAAATCACAAGGTATTTTTATTACAATGTAGAATTAGTGACTTATTACCTCTACATCTCAAAAAATCAATAACTTGTTTACAACACTTAATTTTAGAAGAGAAACCGTTTAGGAATAGATGTTTTCACCTTTTCCGGGACTTTCAATTAAAAGCACTAAATATTAAAATAGCTTTTGTTCATTGAAAAGTGACTAAACTTAGATCTAAATTACAATATTGTAAAAATATAGCTGAAACTCAGCTATCGCAAGAAACTTTTAATTCTTATAACAGGTCACAGACAGAGTTTTACAATAAACAATTTAAAAAGAAAAAACAAAAATATAAACTAGAACATTTAAAATCTGACATTGACATTCCGGAGGAGTTAAAGACATTGCTTAGTTTAGGTGATAAGTTTAACTTACGGTAGGAACAAAAAAACTTTCCCTTGGAACAACTTATTATAGACGTGGAATATTCTCTTAATTTTATAAATGAGAAAGAGACTAAAATTGAAAAACGCAACCAGGCAATTAATATCATCACCAATCACATACAAACAAACCAAAAACTTAATAACTGTCAGAAACAAATAGTAAAAAGCTCAAAATGCACAAAATTTTTTCTAAAACAAAACGACAATTTAATTATAACGAAGGCTGACAAAGGTAACACGACCGTGATGCTAACAAAAAATAATTATGTTGAAAAAGCTTTAGTTCTCTTATCAGATCAGATCACTTATCAGAACATAGATAGTGACCCAACAAAAACTGTTTAAAATAAACAAAATAAATTTATACAGAATCTGACGAAAGGGGGTAAAATCAGTGAAACGCAGGGGAAAGAATTGAAGTGTGAAAACGGAATTTTTCCAAAAATGTATTTCCTTCCAAAAATACACAAACTTAATGCCCCTCTACGCCCTATTGTTAGTTTTGTTGGGTCGCCTATTACCCAACCCAACCTCAGTAAATATTTGGCTCATTTACTTAAGTTTTCCTTCGAAAAAAACGAATATTATACCAAAAATTCGTTTGAGGTCGTGCAACAGCTACAAAATTTTCAAATCCCACCAGATTATGTCTTAATATCTTTAGATGTAATTTCTCTTTTCACAAACATTCCCACAGTTTTAGCTAGGCATTTAGTCATTAACCGGTGGCACACAATTGAAAGTAATTGTAACGTTTCTTTAGAAGAATTTTTGCAACTTTTGGTTTTTGTGTTTGATAGCAGCTACTTTAACTTTGAAGGTAATTTTAATAAACAAATATTTGGTCTAGGTATCGGTAACTGCTTTTCAACCAATTTGCTCAGATATTGTAATGTCAGAGCTACAACAAAGATGTATTGAAAAACGGCACTTTAGATTAACATTATTTAAACGCTGTTGTGACGACATTTTAACATCAATACCAAAAGATCAGACCAACTTAGTTCTAGAAATTTTTAATAGCTTTCATCCAAAACTTCAGTTTACTATTGAAAATGAAGTAGATAACTGTATATCATTTTTGGATGTAAAATTTGAGAGAAATAGTAATAATAGAATAATTACAGATTGGTATCATAAATCAAAATTTTCAGAAGAATTTCCTAATTTTCTCATCACTCTTTCAATCAAAAAATAAATATAATTACTAATTTAAAAAACAGAGCCCAGTCCTTATTTCATCGTCAGCACCACCAAAAAAATTTAGATAAAATCAAAACATTACTACACTATTAAAAAATAATTATCTAGACAAAATTCTTAAAAACCCATTGAACTTAACCCCCAAAACTTTAGCAGAAAATCCTAAATACACAAAAATTCCTTACATAGGAGGTTTATCTGAAAAACTAGGAAAACTCTTATCTACCGATAGTTTAAAGTTTGGCATTCAAGAATGAAAATACGGTTGGTCAATTTTTTACAAAATTGAAAATAAAAACTCCACAAGAACTTAAAAGTGGTGTTGTATATAAGGTACCTTGCATGGACGAAACTGGCAGGTACCTAAAAACAAGAATCTCTGAACATGAGAGAAGTATCAGACCACATAATTTGTTTAACACTTTAGTCAAAAAAACTGGTCTTAGCGAACATAGCGTTAACTGTTTACACAAATTTGATTTTGAGAATGTCAGAGTAGTTGCCAGCCAGTCAAACTTACAGAAGAGAAGGTTGTAAGAGATGATTCATATTCAAAAAGAAAAAAACAACGTAAATAAGAAAAAAGACACTGAAAATCTTAGCACGGCCTATTTCCATTTAATAAATAAACTTCCCTGTGCGCCATAAAAAGCTTTATTTTGTTTTGGGAGTTTGACTGAGGGAAGGGAGAGAGAAGGAACTGACTTAATTGTTTTGTGTGGTTTTAATTTTTTTGTTTATTAATTTTTAAATTTAAATTTTGTTAGAGAAAATGCCGTCAGAGAAAAATCATTTTAACACACTTTTTAATTGTTCTTGTTCGTTTTTTTTTGTTTTTTACTGTTTTTTTTTATTTTGTTGATGTTTTGTTTTCAAGAGGAACTACATGTAAAAATATTATTTTAACCCCTTTTTTTTAACTAGTTATGTTCGTCTTTTCAATGCTCTTAGAGAAAAATCATTTTAACACACTTTTTTATTGGTCTTGTTAATTTTTTTTCTTTTTTTTTGTGTTTGTTACTGTTTTTTCTATTGTTGATGTTTTGTTTTCAAGAAGAACTACATGTAAAGATATTAATGTTTCCTGTATGTGCTTCGTAATTGTTTTTATATCCACTTTTTTATTACTAAAATTAACATCTGAATTGTAAGTATCCATTTGTATTTTAGTGCCCTGAGGATGGTCTTATAAAGGCCGAAACGGTACTACAGAATACAGATTTCTGGTGTTTTTTTACCTCTTCTAACAATCTCCTATCTTTTAAATATAAATGTATAACAAAAATTAGCTTAGGTAAAGTATTGATAAAGTAAGGAATGTATTAAAAAAAAAAAGTGAAATATTACTATTAATTATACATAAACAATTTAAACTTAGAGAAATGTCTACTGATGCCTAAACAAGATTAGTTTTAAGAGAGTTTTACGTATTTTCTCACCAGATATACTCGCATTTATACGATTGGCAGCACTATTAAGTCTAACTCCAGCATAAGTCTTAATGATAAGGTCTATTAAAACCTTTTTATGGTGATTTTCGTATGAAGTATAGTCGAATACATGAATTTCTAAAGAAATAAAAGTGTTTGGGTTGAAAATAAAATCAGTAGCTTCTCATCTTAACAATAATATTAATATATCATGAGGTGGTCCACCTCCAACAATTTTAATTGCACTCTGAATTTTGCGCTCAATTTTTCCCCTTGATTTTCTTCTGATTAATTTAAGAGAGTCGGATTCATCTTCCTCAGAGGTAATTGCCTCCAAACATCCTGGACAAGCAACTTTTTGCTTAATTTTCTTTACAACAAATCCCTCAAATAAGCGATGACACTTTTGCTAAATTCATTAAAATTTTTTGGTAAATTTATTGTTTCTTCCAGTTTATCTATTTGAGGCTTCTTCTGCCTATTGTGCTATATCCAACATACTTGTATCATCCTGCGTGAGGCAATTACCTGTGTTTGATTTAATATTTATGTGGAATAATAACCGTCTATATGTATAAAAGAACTGCAAACATATTGGGTTGTTATTTGGTCCATTGCGAGCTCTAAAAAAAAATTAAAAAGTAAAAATTAATGATTGGTTTACTCATCAAATAAGCACAAATTTAAGCGTAATTATATAGGTCTATCCTTTTTTCCTTCAGAAAAGAAAGATACCCCCATATAGAATTACACAAATGATTGGTAAACCAAGCATAAAATCTGAAAATAAAAATTAATTTTATTTTTTTTAAACAAAAAATTTATGTATATAATTTCTTTAGAACCAGACACAATGCATTAAATAATATTCCTCAAGATTACTCACCTTACTGAGTTAAAAAATAATTCTAGACGATCTTGACTAAACTTGTGAGTTAGAATGTGGTATAGGGATTTATTAATGTTACATTCTTCATCAAAAATATTCAATAACGAGGTTGTTGATACTATAAAACCAATAAATGGAACTTGCTTCTTGGTTTTATATAACAGTTTTCCATCAGGCAATTTTAATGTAGCCAAATATGTGATAGTCTCTTCTATTCTTGGTCTCCAATATTGTTTATTTCTTTGGCACATCGATTTCTTGAATTTAAAATGTCAAAGAGATCGTTAATTTTTCGTATCAAGTTTACAGTGGGCATAATGTCTTTAAACTCTTCCAGTTTCAAGTCCTTTTTTAAAAATTTCAGGGAATCAGCCACACTGTTACTTAATGTTTGTACTACCACATTGACCTAAAAGTTTTAAAATATTTAGGTATTAAGTTTATGTCAGAGTCTGAGTCTGAGGCTGAAAAGTAGGTACCATTAAGACTAGGTTAAAACAATGAAAAAACCATTGCTAGAGATTTGTTGTCCTAAAAAAACTTCATGCATTTTTTGTGTTTCACATTTAAAGCAGCCTAAAATGCACTCCTCAGTCACTTCTTAGTGCAACAAATTTCAGGGATAATTTTACAATCTCATGTTGATTAAAATTGTCTGTAATTGCCTGTATCATACTTTCATGATATGGTTTTTCCATTCCATATGTTTTTTCTTCAATTTATTGCCTAAATATAAAAATGATTCTTCTTGTAGGCTACTTAATCTTTCTATGTATGACTATTTAATCTGCTGCCCATCTTTATCTACAAAAAAAACACTTTTTGCCCAATTATTCCTAACATCAAAAATCGCATATATTTTGCTTTTATCCACTGGGTTAAGAAAATACGGTTTTAAATTATATAGATCTTTGATTTCACAACCCAACTCAGTCATGCGAATGCCTGTGTCTTTTAATTGCTGTAGAGCTTCTCTTACTAGGTTTGCCTTTTCTTCACCTTTTAATTTATTAATAAAAAAGTACCCAATTGGTATTTTAAAATTGTTGTTCACACCAACAACCATTAAAACCAGAGCTTGGGTTGCTTCATCTCGTTCATAGTTTGTATTTTCATTACTACCAACATATACGTATCCCCAGACCTGCTAGTTGTGTTTTTCTACTGAAATTTATTTTTTATTTGATGCACTAGCTTTTAAGCTTTGGATTGCCGATGCCGGTACAGTAAAACCAGGTGTGCAATCTACTCTAGTCAACCAGGATCTAATTCTGTTAGGTGCTGGCCAACCTAAGTCAAAGGTTTTACACACAAAATTGTAAGCTTTTGAGCTGTAAAATTGTAATGTCATGGCAAATTTTTTTAATTCTTTAGGATATTCTTTTCTCGTCGTAGTCTTTTGGCTCCTGTGATTCGCCAACAGTTTTTTCATAAGAGCTAAAGGCAACCCATAAAATACTGTTTCTAAACCAGTTAGTGCATCCGTGGACAAAGCATGCCTTTTTTGATTCGGTAACCACTTCTTTTAAAGATGTAATTCTCGTTTTTCTTCTTTGGCTTGTTCGTTTTGTGGTGTGTTACTTTTGTTTTTAAAAGGTTTATTTTTTGGCGCAGATTAGTTATTTGCTTTTGAGTGCAATGGTGACATGCTAAAAAATATTATAATTGTAAAAAGTTTAATTATTTAAGTATTTGCTTACATTGTTCATGCAAGTATTTTTGAAATAAGAAAAAAATCAGATGTTGGCTTTTTTTCAATATAGATTACCACAGAAACTATATTTAACAAAACAGTTGAGTGAATAACATCATAGAGTTGTTTATAAGCATTTTATAAAAACCATTTACCTACATACCTGTAATTATGCATAGTCTTTATTATTTTTCTCTTAGTTGAAGATGAGGCTGATGATGATGGAGCCATCACTTTTTTCCATAAAATGTTCATATGGTCTCTTTAACCCTCGCTTTAACCTAAAAAAAACCCATAAAATGAAAAGACCTTTTTTATTGTTATTTTTTACAAAGAGAAAAGCAAAGTGCAAGGGTGGTCATGGGGTGAGGTAGTAGAGAGTGATAATATCCCCTTGTGCAATGGCTTCTCTAAAATATTTCTAAAATCACACATTACTTTTCCAAAAGTTTTTGCCTGCAATGCTATTTTCCGTGATTTATTTAAAAGTAAACATTGGCACTATATCAAGCCAAACTTGTTGCCCCCTCCCTTTTTATTAAAGTTAACCATATTTTGATATTTTAAAGATATTGTATTTCAGGTGAAAAAAATTAAATTCTATGAGTTTCGTATGTCTGTGATAGGAGATATGAGCCGTGACAGAACGTATGTCGGCTAAACATATACGGAGAATTTTTCTCGTAATTTGAAAAGTACTTTATAGATTTTTTTAATTGGGGTGTCATTTGGAAGGTACCTGAATACTACACAGGGGCTCAGGATTATATTTTAGGAAATCTTGATTGTCTGGGAGGGTTAATTTAAAAAAAAAACATAAAAATTTAAAGTAAAAATTTATTTTAATCCCGTTTGGGGGAACGATTTGTATCAAGTCTGGTCTCGTTTAAAAGGTAATGAATTAGTCTACAGAGGCGTACTTAGGATTTTGTGTTGCCGTGCTTATGAGAGCCAAAACCGCACCAATTTGCTTTTAAAAAAAATGTAACATCCGAATTACACTTTATTTTGTCCTGTTTTCGCTGGTAGTTTTCCGCAAGTTTGGCCTCATTTTTTAGCGTCATCATTACCTGGAGAGGTCCATACAAATTAATACAAAATATAATAATATTCATTCAAGAGGTTTAGGTAAGTTTAGAATAAGTGGGCTTTGTCTTTGCTTTGAAAAACAATTAGGAGTAGGTCATAATGCTGCGTCAAAAAACTTTCTTTTATTAAAAATAAATATGCATAGTATGATATTAAAGAAGTATCAGTTCATAAGTTTTGTTTGAAAACTAAATTACTCACTAAGTTTTTGTTCTTTCCAATATAAGTAATTACTATATATACGCTACTGTTTTTCTCTGATAAAGAATCTAAAATGATAAAATTAAAACAATCAACACGAACATATTTAAAGAAAACCGACTAAAACAATGTTTTAAATCGGATTTTTTTCCATTTTTCTAATTTTATTCCCTCCAAGCCCAACCTAATGCCAAAACTTGGCCCATACTCAGTGGGTATGCAGAAATTTTGTTTCTAGGGGGGGCTTGAGGTTTCTGGGGGCACTTAAGTAACAACATAGTTTCAGATGACAATTTATTTTTGATTTTTAGGAGAGTTTAATCTTTAGGATTCTAGATTAGATTACATCTAGGGGGCAAACAAACCCTAAACCCACCCTGCATACCCACTGCCTATACCTTTAAAGAGTACTCACTTTATTGATTAAATGAGATAAAAAATATTAATTGAAATAAATAAACTTGGTTTTTGTTTTTAACATTTTTCTTATTTATTGACTGACTAAAGCCCATGCCCCCCTAAAATTATATTCTGCCTACGCCCTTAAATTACCTACCACCAGAGAAAACAAAACACAAAAACGTTTTAGTCTCATTTACGTTTTTTTTTTTTTAAATTAACTTTCCCAAATACTAAATCCCCCCTAAATTATAATCATGGTTACGCCTCTGTGGAGTATTTAAGTACCTTTCAAATGACACCCCAATCATGAAAATCTGCACAATTATTTTCAAGTTACGAGAAAAATTCTCCGTAGGTGTTTAGTAGACATACGTTCTTTCACAGATCATATCTCCTATCACAGACATACGATCCTCATAGAATTTCAATTTTTTCACTTAAAGTACAATATCTTTAAAATATCAAAAAATGGTTAACATTCACGGTAGGCCATAAGCTCATGTTATCCGTGCGGGATTCTTTGTTTTTAATGGTGTCTATAGCATTTATTGCTTATGTCTAAAAGCACCAACGTTTAGCATCACACTTATTTTGAGTGGCATATTAGACTGTGCTGTCACTAATTTTGGAAGTATATGATATGACATATTTTAAACAATTTAAATGGTAATGTCACTTAAGTGTGAATGGTTGGAGGAAGTGGCTCTTAAACTGCTTTTGAGCACTCTGACAAGACAGATTTTTTTATAGGGCAAAAAACTATGCACGTTATTGTACGTTATCCTATGTAAGCACCATCAATCGATCTGTACCGTTCGGACATAAATGTAGCCTTAAACTTACCTATAATAGGAAAAAAAACTGCCACTTGTGGAAATTATTACACTCCACTACAAAACACTTCTTTGTACACGGATTCAAGACAAAAACTGATCACTATTCAATAAAAAAAAAATAGTCTTAAGCTAGTTTTATACAGAAAAATAAGTTAAGATAAGACATATCATGACATAACATAACATAACTTAAGGAAAATGACTGTTTATACAGAAAATAACATGACATAAGATATCTGAGCCCCAATTTACTGCAAAATTAATGAACAGCCTACCCTACCTATGTAACTGTGGATATCCGGTGTTTTGCTTAACTTTTTTGCGTAAAACTCGTTTTTTTTTTAACAAAAATAACATCGAAACACTATTTAAAAAAAAGTAAGGTTATGGTGGAAGCTCGTAAAAAATGGCGTTGTGGTCATGCGCGAAATGTAATTTCACATGACATAACATAACAAAAAGATAAAAGTTGGGCATCTTTTTAATGTCTCATGTTATGTTATGTTAGGTTATTCTTCTGTATAAACACCAACAGGATTTGTCATAAGCTCAACTCTTATTTCATTTTATGTTATGTCTTATTTTATGTCTTATCTTATTTTTCTGTATAAACCTAGCATTAAGAGTTAAAGAAAACACACAAAATATTCACGAAAAGAATAAACGTCCCGTCAGAAAATCGAACACGTCAAAACAGAGCTGACAGACGCTTGTCAGTGTCGAAAACCGCTAAACACTAAACAAAAAAATCAGTGCCGCCACGTCAGTTGGTGCAGGGATTTTGAATATTTCCAGCCATATACGTTAGCAATCCATTTCTTAGGTTAGGAAATCCAGGCTTCTATTACATAAAAATGCATATGCCTACTTACTTATGTATTTACCCATTTAGGTATATAATTTATTTACGTCGAATGAAATTACTTTTGAACGATTTTGTTTGTGACTGCTCGTATATTCTAAAAACTTGTGGTTAATTTTTCAGAAGCTTTAGTTAACCAAATTGAATATATTTATTTCCTACATATTTGGAGGAAAAAAATGTTGTACGAGAGAGGGTTGATGGGATAAAAGGGAATTGATATAGGTACTTATTTATTTTAGAAATTTTTCTTTTTAAAGCTGGTAAGGACATGCAGGCTCTTATTATAAATGAGGAAAAATACGATAAAGTTCGCGATTATTTAAGACACAATATTTAGGTGTGCGTTGATATGTTGGCAGCTCTTAATAAATAGGTATAATAATAATAATAATAATAACAATAAGACGTTTATTAACTCAAAAAGATGTTTACAAATAAATTTTACCCTAGTTAAAATAATAACTATTAATGAGTTAAATGGCCTGAAATTTCAGCTTTTTTTGCGAGATCTGTAAGAAACTCACAAATGCTGTTGAGGCCCCAGTGTTACGAGCAAAATATTTAAAGCAAAGAAAACAAAATAAATATATGAGAACTTTAACATTAAATTTAAGTATTAGTAACCTACCTAAAGAACAAAAATATATATATGTAATATACTAATTTTTACATAGGTGCTATAGTGACAAGGGGTAAGGGAGAGGAAAGGTCATGGGGAAAAAAAGCAGACATTCGCATAAACTTTAAAAAATAAGTTTATATGCAAATTTAAAATAAGTCAACAAAAGAACTTAATTAGATTCTTAGTGGCTGTGACTGAAATAATCTGCTTTTAATTATTTTTTTAACTGATGAAATTGTGGATGAAAAATCTACTATATGAAATTTATTTATAATGTTGGCAATATTGTAAGTAAAGGATTTTTTTTAAATTTCTTTGCTATGGCGTGCTATTGTTAAAATTTGAGTACATCTAAGATTGCGGTTATGAGCTTGATTACGATATTGAACTTTTTCTACTAAATACCTGGGAGACTTCCTTTTAAGGATTTTAACCAATTTGCTTCCTGAAGTTTATAAAAAATTATTTCTCTCCTGCGTATACCATAAATTAATCTTAGACAACAGTTCTGTAATTTTTGTATACGGTTAGAATCGTAACTAGTTAAGCAGGGTCCATATATAACATCACAATAATTTAACGGTGATAAAATCATAGCATCACACAACATTTTTTTAACATCTTGATCTAAATATTTACGATGAGAATAAAGCATTTTTAAATTGCAGTACCGCAACCCAATCTTGCTGGTAACATGTTCAGTGAATTTAAGCTTATTATCCATTATAATATATTAGAATAATTTTGAAAGGGTATATCTGTACCGTCAATTTTTAAGGACATGTTACCAGCAATACCAGCCCGGTGTACTTCACTACAAAAAAGAAGTGCAACTGATTTAGTAGGATTAATTTGTAATTGATGGACTCTTGCTACTTGTGATAAAGTTTCAAAAGAGCACATGCTTGCTGACTTTGATCAGGGTTGAATAATAATTTAATAATTATAATAATTTATAATTTAATTTAGACGTTTATTTAAACAGAAAGAAAAATTTACAAAAGAAGAACTTAGACTAATAAAATCAAAATAAACGTGCATTGCTGCTGCCGAAATAGTACAACACTTTGTGCCTATTTGTGTGGCAGTTGTTTGCTCTACTATAGTATAGTTATACTTGTGCGCATTTTCACATTTGTCATTAGTATCTACTTTGCGTTTGATTCAGAAAAGTATTAATTTCCTCACGAGGATAAACTTTTAAAAACCACTCCACTACGTTTTTCTTAAAACTAACAAAGTTGTTACAAGACTTTATGTATTGTGGGATGATGTTAAATAGCCTGGGTGTTAGGTACACATAGCTCCTTTGTCCACATGATTTTTTACATCTCGGAACTGATACTGTATTGACCGATCTTAAAATGTAGGATGTTGGATTGGAAAAGAGACATTCCTGAGGTTTTTTATAGCATCTTAAGATCATTCTATAACAGAAAAGTTGCCCAATGTCCATCACACCACCTATGCAATACAGTTGATCTGAAGGAAAAAGCCTATTCTTGCCAAAAATCAATTTGAGTACCCACTTTTGAATTACTTCTAAATTCTTTAGGTGTGTGCTTAAAGCGCCCCCCCCCCAACCAATAATTCCATAAGTAAGGTGTGTTGGTACTAATGCAAAATACAGAGTTCTTAGATGTTTTAAGGACAAAAAATCTTTTAAATACTTAAATTTTGGTAAAATTCCTCTAATCTTTTGAACGATATAATTAATATGTGGTTCCCAGCGAAAATGATTATCTATTACAATTCCTAGATATTTAATTGTTTTTGTTGAAGGTATTATACAATTTTCTACCTTTATGCCTGGGAAGTCTGAGTTGGCCTGATCATAACTTGAGAAAAACATGCATTTGTTTTTTTCAAAGTTGACTGTAAGAAGGTTATGACTGAACCAGTTTTTTATTTTAGTAAATTCTCTTTCAGCTTGTTCTATAACATCATCCCAAGTTTTTCCTTTAAACAAAACAACAGTGTCATCAGCAAAAGAAAGTATCCGACCAGTCGTCTCCATCCTCAACAACCCGTTTATATAGATAACAAAAAGGACCGGGCCCAACACTGTCCCCTGCGGTACACCATAATTTACACTCCCAGCATTACTTAGCACGCCCCCGACTTTGGTATACTGCACTCTGTCACTTAAATAACTTTTTAAAATGTTGTGTATTTTTCCCCTTAAACCATACTTCTCAAGTTTTTTTAATAGCAGTTCATGTGAAACCGTGTCAAATGCTTTAGCTAAGTCGACAAAGACACACAATGCGGGACAATTTTCATCAAGATTTTTGTATATTTGTGATGTAAGACCCGCGATTGCATCCTCCGTCGACCTGCCTTCCATAAATCCATATTGATGTTCTGAAATTAAATTGTATTTTTTTAGAAACTTCATTATTCTGCTTTTTAATACTTTTTCAAAAATTTTTCCTAGATTAGATATAAGAGAGATTGGTCTATAATTAACAACATCAAGTTTACTGCCTGCCTTAAACAATGGGGAAATAACACCAGCTTTCAAAGATTTAGGAAAATACCCTTTTTTAATGCACTTATTTATTAAAAAGCTTAGAGGATGTGCTATTTCTTTGGCAATCGATTTTAATATTTCGGAGCGTATACCATCAAGGCCGGGGGATTTTTTTGATTTAAGGCTTTTAATTATTTTAATTATTTCTTGCTCGGAGGTGGAATTTAGACACATGCTGTTTTTCAGTTCAGGTTCCTTGTCAACAAAATTTTGTGGCTGTATGATTTTTTTAGCAAATGTTTCACCCACAGAGCAATAATGATTGTTAAATATATTTGATATTTCTTTTTTATTTAATATTATAGTGTCATTGTATTTGACTTGTGTAATTTCTTGAGGTTTTTGTTTTTTATTACAAATTTTGTTGACTGAGTCCCACAACTGTTTGCTGTTTTGTTGGTTATTAATTAAACTATCAAAATACAGTTTTTTTGATTCAGCAATGGATTTTGCAAGATTTCTTTTACATATTTTGTAATTTTGCTTTAATGTTAAATTATTTGGAAAAGCTTGTGTATTTTGGTACAGTTCGTTTTTTGTATTAATAGCTTTTACAAGATTCTTGCTAATCCATCCTTTTCTAGAAACTAACACCTTGTTTATCTTTACCTTTTTTGTATTGTTTTGGACAAGATCTGTTATAGAATTTATAAGTATTTGAGTCATGTCATCTATGTCATCACATGCATAAAAGTAATCCCATTGTAATGTTTGAACATCTTGCCTCAGTTGCTTGTAATTAATATACTCTTTGTAAACATTTTTGTTTTTATTAAAATCTATTTGATTTTTGCCTATTTCTAGAATAGTAGGATAGTGATCTGTAACTTTGTGACCTAATAAAAATGCTTTGATATCCTCACTACTACCAGATTTGACAAAATAATGATCAAGGCAAGATTTTTGTGAATTTCTTTCCCATGTACAAACATCATTTATGTAAGATAAATAAGAGTTGGCACTAAAAAGGTTTAAATAAGTTTGTACATGTTTTATGTCATGTTTTTCTTCCATAATATTGATGTTAATATCTCCACAGATGACATGAGTATCTAGTTTAGGTAAAGTTACTATATAATTTAACAGATCTGTGTTAAAAACGTCGACATCTGTTGCTGGTGGTCTGTATAAAGCGGTGATTTTAAATGATTTATTTCTGATGCATATAATATCTATGTCAAGGATTTTGATATTAGACAAATATTTAATCTGATATTGGTAACTTAATCTATGACTAATATAGACAAGAACACCGTCATTTCTATTTATACTGCCACTATTATAAAGCAAATCATATCCTTCTATTTTATAAATATCAGTATTTTTTAGTTGGAAAGTTTCTGTAAGGACTATAATGTCAAACTGTGCGTTAAGTTGTGAAAAAAGAATCAACAGATTGTCTAAGTTTTTTTGAACACTACAAATATTTAATTGAAATATTTTAATTGAGTCTTTAGCAACATAAACAGAGTTAAAACTTGCTTGATCCCTACACACAATAGTTTTATAGTTTTTAACTTCAAAGTTTAAAATATAGGGATCCATATTAATAACAAAATGAATGAATGATAGTTAGAACTGTTTGTCATCTGCGTAAGTATGACTACTGCAATGATTCAAGTACTTATCAAATTGTGAGGTGTATATCGTAAATAAAAGGGGACCTAGAATGCTTCCTTGTAGAACGCCTGCCACCATATCACCAGGATCTGACATTGTGTCCTCAAGGGTAACATACTGTTGGCGAAAAGACAAATATGAACGGACTAAACAAAAGGCATTATATTCAAAACCAATATAGCGTAAAATCGATAAAAGCAAATCATGGTTTATTAAATCGAATGCTTTAGTAAAGTCCAACAGTACAGCGACTGATGCCTGATGTTAAGAGCAGAAAAAATGTCATCAGTAACTTTAGAAAGAGCGGTGCAGCAGTCATATCCTTTGAGAAATCCGGAATGAGTTGGGGGGGGGGGGAATATATTGTTGATATCCATATAGCTTCGAATTTGATCCTCCATTACCTTTTCGAGAACTTTTGATAGAACAGGAAGAATTGAAATAGAGCGAATTTGCGAATAGATAGAGACATTATCAACTTTAGGAAATAAAAGGGTTTTTGGGAAAAAGTACGCACATTGCTCATAGACATCGTAACTTATAATTATATAATTATATCGTTTGAAACTTCCTAGTTTTTGAAATTTTTGCCACCGTAGGCAGGCAAAAAATATACACTAGGCCAACAAAAATTCGCCTTGAATAAATTTTGACGTCAATTTTTAGTGTGGTTGAAGACAGATTCGGATTCAGATTCGAAAAGTGCTCGGGTCGCGCGAAATCACAGTCGACCAGATAACTAGTTGCACCCAACACTATTTTAAGAGTTTTTGACAAAAATAACGTGAGTTTATTATATATTATTGCCAATATTTTATACGTGACATCCATAGAAAGGCCTAAGATAACCCTATCGTATTTATATTATTCTAAGAGGGTAAAATACCCCCAAACTTTCAAAATTATAAAAATAGAAAAAACTCCCATTAAATGCGATTTGGCATGAAACTATATAAGACAAAAAATATTTCTACTGTTAAGAACTTTAAAATTACCGAAAAAAAAAACTATTTACCAAAGATTATTTAAAAGGCACATTTTGCGTATAGTCTGATTGATGCACAAAAACGGCTTATGTCTAGATTCGGTATTTCTTCTTTAACGGTCTTTTTTCAACCCCTAAAACTCTCATATATAAAAAAAATTATTTTTGTGTTTTTAAGAGCTCTTTGGAAAGCACATTTTGCGTATACTTTATATAATGCACAATAATGAAAAAGGGCTGGTTTAGTCTTAAGGGTGGCTATTTCGACCCCATAATCTTTGATAAATATTTTTTTTTGGTATTTTTAAAGTTCTTAACAATTTAAAAAGGGATTTAGTGAAGGTGAATAAATAACAAAATCAATGAATAGCGAGCTTTCCCTCAAAAAGGTAATGGTAACCGTAGATCCGGATTTCGTACTTGTGGTGCTCATCAGTACGGTGCTAGGAATTAGGAGATGAAATGATTATATGATGATGGAAAAATATGACACAGGATTCATGTAAAAGACAACCATATGTCAAATTGCAGAATCGGCAGATGTACCTTCATTTTGAAGGAAAATTAAGCGTCTCCACGGAGACAGATATAATTATCTTTACAGATATCCTAAGCTCTGGAGTTAATAAATTTAAAAAGGGATTTAGTGAAGGTGAATAAATAACAAAATCAATGAATAGCGAGCTTTCCCTCAAAAAGGTAATGGTAACCGTAGATCCGGATTTCGCACTTGTGGTGCTCATCAGTACGGTGCTAGGAATTAGGAGATGAAATGATTATATGATGATGGAAAAATATGACACAGGATTCATGTAAAAGACAACCATATGTCAAATTGCAGAATCGGCAGATGTACCTTCATTTTGAAGGAAAATTAAGCGTCTCCACGGAGACAGATATAATTATCTTTACAGATATCCTAAGCTCTGGAGTTAATAAATTTAAAAAGGGATTTAGTGAAGGTGAATAAATAACAAAATCAATGAATAGCGAGCTTTCCCTCAAAAAGGTAATGGTAACCGTAGATCCGGATTTCGCACTTGTGGTGCTCATCAGTACGGTGCTAGGAATTAGGAGATGAAATGATTATATGATGATGGAAAAATATGACACAGGATTCATGTAAAAGACAACCATATGTCAAATTGCAGAATCGGCAGATGTACCTTCATTTTGAAGGAAAATTAAGCGTCTCCACGGAGACAGATATAACTATCTTTACAGATATCCTAAGCTCTGGAGTTAATAAATTTAAAAAGGGATTTAGTGAAGGTGAATAAATAACAAAATCAATGAATAGCGAGCTTTCCCTCAAAAAGGTAATGGTAACCCTAGATCCGGATTTCGCACTTGTGGTGCTCATCAGTACGGTGCTAGGAATTAGGAGATGAAATGATTATATGATGATGGAAAAATATGACACAGGATTCATGTAAAAGACAACCATATGTCAAATTGCAGAATCGGCAGATGTACCTTCATTTTGAAGGAAAATTAAGCGTCTCCACGGAGACAGATATAATTATCTTTACAGATATCCTAAGCTCTGGAGTTAATAAATTTAAAAAGGGATTTAGTGAAGGTGAATAAATAACAAAATCAATGAATAGCGAGCTTTCCCTCAAAAAGGTAATGGTAACCGTAGATCCGGATTTCGCACTTGTGGTGCTCATCAGTACGGTGCTAGGAATTAGGAGATGAAATGATTATATGATGATGGAAAAATATGACACAGGATTCATGTAAAAGACAACCATATGTCAAATTGCAGAATCGGCAGATGTACCTTCATTTTGAAGGAAAATTAAGCGTCTCCACGGAGACAGATATAATTATCTTTACAGATATCCTAAGCTCTGGAGTTAATAAATTTAAAAAGGGATTTAGTGAAGGTGAATAAATAACAAAATCAATAAATAGCGAGCTTTCCCTCAAAAAGGTAATGGTAACCGTAGATCCGGATTTCGCACTTGTGGTGCTCATCAGTACGGTGCTAGGAATTAGGAGATGAAATGATTATATGATGATAAAAAAATATGAGACAGGATTCATGTAAAAGACAACCAGTAGAGGTAGATGGGGGGTTCTGCATCACTCCGTCCTCCGGAGGAATCTTATCTTCAAAAAATCTCTGACGTCACGTGGGTGCGTTCAAAAATGTGTATCTGTCAAACGTCACCTGACCTGTGGGTGCGTTCAAAAATTTCGTCAGCTGTCAAACGTCATCTGTCAAACGTCAGCTGTCATATGTCAGAATATCACGTGACTTGTGTTCTACAGAGTGAGTTGGGGGTTCTACAGGGTGCTCTATGTCCAAGAGGGTTGTTAAGGGGTTGCAAGGGAATGCCATAATGGCTTGTGTGAATAGGGGATGTGATAAAATAACATGTTTACGTAAAGCTTACTAATGAGCTAATTTTATACGGTCAAATGCCTTTACAACGGTCTAGTTCCACTCCGAATTGACAATGACGGACTGGTATGTTAACGTTACTGATCAAATTGTAAGCTTTTATGGAGACAAAGTAAAGTATACAAAAATAGGTATACTCGAGATAACCTAAACTTGTTTTTCACAAGTTTAGCATGATAATGTTTTATGTATCCAAAAACACAGTTTCTTGGGATCTAAAATATAAACAAAAATTTATTTTTAGTAAAAATATATTTATTGATTGATAAATTATATTAAGGGCATGTCCTTAAAACAAAATATTTTTTTATATGCATATTTGGTCTTACTCATTTATGCTGTATTTTTATGAAGATCAACTGACTTTTGACAAAAACAAAACATTTTATTGCAAACGGGGCAAAATCTGAAACCAACATTAACAAAATTCATGTAATTTTGACAAAAACATTTCTCTTTTTGCAATAAGAACATACATAGTCCTTGAATGTTTGCTTGTATGTCCTTCTTCACCAGAATAGCCTCTTTTTCACCTTTAGAAGGCATATTTTTTAAAAGTTAAAGGTAAATTGTGTCTTTATGAATCCTCTGATAAATATTTTTTTCTCCAGTGCTTAAATTGGAATGAAAACAAAAACCATATTTAAACTGAACAGTTATATGTGTATAAAAATAATACTTTTCAAATTTATTTTTCCTATATTAAAGATAATAATTCTCACCCTGGTTATGCGAGTCCAATTTTTAAAAGTTCTCAGTGTGAGTATTAGATGCCCAGAATTTTAAAAGATGAATGAAATATATAGATTCATGAGGAATCTAATTACTGATGTCCCCATTCAAGATAGTTGTTAAATGTAATTTTTCTACGTGAAGCCTTGTTCACCCCTTTTACCCTCATGCTAACATTGAAATTTTGTAGTCGTCTCTTATTTCCTCTTCAGAAAGATCCTTCTGAATCAACTTATTTTCATGATTTTTAAATTAAATTTTTATTTGTTAAAAGTCTTAAGATTGGAGCACAATCCTTCAAATTCTGTCATAATAGCACCATAATTTCCATCAAAATAAATAAAATTTTATTAAATAAAGAATCATATGGGAAAAAAATTGGTATGCAAATATCGCTAACTAACTTGTTTCTTGAAAGTTGAGCACTCTTCAAGTCTAAATGTGGCTGATGTTGCGTCCTGGGAGGCATTTGTATCATATATCATATAATCCATATGATGGACAACTGAAAACTGATGGAAACAAAACATTTTATTCTAAACAGGGCAAAATCTGGTACTTACATTATTATTTTTATGGATGTCCTTGTGGGTCCCTTATGCCTTTGAAAAATAATCTACTACATGCAATGATTACTATAATTTTCTAAAGATTGGTTGTATTTCTTTTGATGTTTGGTTAAAGACATACATTTTTTCTTAAAAAATTTTTATATTTTTGTAACGTAATATGATGTAATCTTTTAATATCTATTTACCTCCTTTCGTAAGATCTGTAGTTCTATGTCTTAGTATTAATGATTTCCAATGTAGAAAAAGCGCTATGTAGCGCTGCAAAAACTTAGGAGGAAAGGACATTTTTTTTTCTTTACTTAGTACAAATTAATAAGGCTTTAACACATGTATAATTCTTAATAAATGAATGCCTATATAATCAATAAATTTAGAAAAGCAATTGATAATAGTTCAAAATTAGCTTATACTTGACCCCAAGGTTATCAGTTGTACAAAGTTAAATGGTAAACAAAAACAAGACAACAAATTATTGAGCATGCACCTTTTAAAACAGTTTGGTAGGTAGAAAGAAAAATATTAACCGCATTTGTTTTTTGAGAAAATGTGATAAAAATGCATTTTTCTCGTGGAATTAACAGAACATAATATACCTGTTTCTCCTCCCTAGATTAATGTCACCACGGTATTGAATTACAGTGTTTCCGCTGCGTTCTCGCAATATTTGAATCTCTGTAACAACAGAACCCTTACACCTCGTTGTAAAGAAAAATTCAAACCTTTATATCGCACCCTTAATTCTCTTGACTTTTACATAAGGCACCCCAAGTTTTGTTCTAATTGGGCCTCAAAAGATTTATGACAACTATCCGACCATCATTATCAGCATCTGTCTATTGATCAATTATGTATATCTAAGTATAAAAGTTTGTGTTTAAAACCGAATCAATTTTAGTCATTTGTAAAAGTTTTCTAAAATTAAGCGTTTTCCATATCATCCCATTCAAACTTAATCAATTAGGAACCATCAATATTTTCAATCCTTTAAAAACTACTCGCAATTAATATTTTTCACGTAAATTTTTACTTTAATTTTTATTATTTTTACTAGTTTTGGATATATCATGGTACATATGTACGTATCTATAGGTACTTTATGATACCATATTGAATACAGACCAACATCTTAACATTTTTAGTGAATATTTTTCACAGTTATAGCTTGGAAAGGAAAATTTAAAAAAATACTTTTTAGTCAGCAACCAGAAGGGTACAAACCCCAAGTTTCTAAGAATGAAAGATCGTTTGAGCTATGTTAAAACAGTGTCAAATTGAACTGGAATTGTTGACATATGTGGATATGTTTGTTGTCTTTGGCATACCCCTTAGAAGATGTAATCCAACCTTGCCAAATCTAGGCTAATGATGTAATAAAGAAGATTAAGGTTGTCGTTAGGAAGACATATGAAGCGGAAATATTCCATGACGTCACTAAGTGTGAATAAAAAGTGAAATTGAAACCAACAAACCGTTTATACAATGAGTCATCATAAAAAATAAATAGCAAAATGATAGGTGCAAATCCATATCATTCCATTCAAATACCACATGGTTGTTGTAACCTAATCAATTAGGAATCATTAATATCATGACGTCTTCATTTACAATCCTTAAAACCAGTGTAGGATACACCTGATTAACATTTTTCATGGCAAGTAGTTTCAAAAATATCTTGGCACGTATGTACATACCCATAGGTCCAGACCATTTAGTCACCAATTTCACATTCTTAATTATTAATATGAAAAAGTGTTTTCCGAAACTGTTTTTGCTCTGTTGACGCATGTGAATGTTTAAGTCAATATAAGGCATAACCATAAAGACTGTTTAAATTTTAGGACCCCCATGAATTTTTTTAATTTTTAAACCAAAACTAATGTCAAGTTTCGATAATGAATAATGTATCGTTCTTTGTTATACAGTGTGGTCATTAGCTTGGGTAACTTACTTTTAGAATTGGGTGGAATTCTAGACGGGAAGATCTTTATGAATATCAAATACTTCAGGAGGATAATATACACCTATTTCCTATGGGTGCTATCAGAAATTTTATTAATATCCGCCTCTAAGCATACTGCTATTTAGATCCACTCAAAGCCATCAAAAGGTAACGATAAAGGCATTGCTGTACCATAAAGTGAGTTGACATCATAATACATCAAATATGAAGTTTTCTGGCTTGTATTGTGTGATTTTCCTATGTACCTGTTTTTGTACTCCCTACCTCCTATTCCTCTCCCTACAAACATAATAATATGTCCCGTAGAAGTTATAATTTAACCTTATAAAGGTTGAGCATAGCTGAAAATATCAAACCTGGGCTGATAACGTAATAAAGGGGATAAAATTTACGTCAAGTGGTTAGATTTCGGTTCTAGTCACAACAGTTGGATTGATGCAGAAAAAGATGTGGTATAATGATATAAACAAGATATGTTTATAATAAGTTGAATTAGTAGTAAATTGATAATTGAATTGAGAGGTTGTAAGAAAATGGTGACACGAGAGGCTGCTATACAAGCAGACGCTATTGTTTCAAACGCTGAAGAGTTTTTTAATAATGTTAGAGAGACTGCTATTGAAAAACTTAAACAATTATTAGTACCAGGATATTGTATGGCTAGAATAACTTTTTCACTACATTTTAACAGAACTAACGGAACGTACAGAAAAATAGAAAGTTCAAAAATGGTTCTTTGCCACCTTTCCAATTTTGTAAAGGCTTTTGAAGAAATTGAGGATGAGTTGCTAACGAAAATAAGATGTTTGACTTGGAAAAATGTGTCTCAAACACCTGAACTATTAAATCTATATAGTTTTAAATTACCATAGTCGTTTGAATTCAATAAATGTAAATTTTAGAAATATTTTAACTAACTGATTCTCATGTTATCCAAATAAACAGGATATGGTTCTCTAATCCATTTATTACTTAGGAGAAATGGTCTTGGTACTGGCATAGATTAGAGGAAAAATATGACGAAGATAATATCACTCTGTATCACCTCACAGTTAACACAATAGAATTTAAAAATAATACTACAACTTATAAATTAAAACTGATCTTTTATGATCGTAAAGATCAAGATATGACTGGTATTCCCCATATCAGGTAACAAATTCTACTATACCAATCGAAGAAGACATCTATTGTATTACGGAAACGTTAACGTAAACGTCTTTGTTTTATTATCACTTAAGTTTTATATCCTTGTATTGCGTTGCATAGGAAAAGTAATGTGTAACATTAGATATCTGTTAAAAATTATTTTACTTTGTTATCTACTTTCAGCCAATATGAACGTAAAAGATTTATCAGCTGATGTTATTTTATCATATTTAAATAGTAAAAAGAGATTGGTAGATTTAACTGATGAAGAACTGCAATTGCAACACAAGGACATATGATCTCTTAGAAGTGTGGGGAAGACTACCAAAAATCTACAGATCTAACTCTTCTCTAGAAACAAAGCTACCATGTTTTATTCACTACAACAGACTTGAATGGAGGAATCGAGCACCCACATCGAACAGGAACAATGTAGTCTTTGTAACGAAATTTTACCTATTATTAAATAATAAATAAATGTTTTTAAACCGCACTTTCAGTTTTATTACTGTATTTTATAGTACCTGTCAAGTTATTTGGTATTATCTCAATGTGTGCAAACATCCCGCCTTTACCGAAATTAATACGTTTCAAATAATTTAAATAATATTTTAAAAGGGTCAGATTTGCTTCTAGTCTGGAAAAAATTCTTATTATTTGCACAAGTTTTTATATTTAAAATTAAATTTATAATAAAACTAATCCAGTTATTAAATTCCTCCTTTTTTCTAACCAGTCTATATACCTTTTCTCTCTTTTTAACGGATTCGGAAATCAAGCGAAAAACAAAATTAATAATAAGTACTTTAAATAAAGTGGAATGTTCGCCCTGAATGGTGTATAAGAATAGTTTTAACTAAATATTTTAATTTTTTTGTTGTTTGTCAGTTATTTAGTATTTAAAATTTTAGTTAGCTTATCTCATTGTTTATTTATAATTTTTTTAAAATTCTTAAACTAATTCAAAGAGTGGCAATTTCAAAATCAGTAGGAAAATGATTCTAGCCCGCTTTCATTCCTGTAAGTATCCTGGTCACAACTGCCTACCTATATGGTAAATGATATAAACATACCAGAAGAGTTAACAATTAAAGTATTGAACCAATCAAAACGTGGCATCTTGTGCAAAATAAATAAATTATAGACCACTCAGACTTAGATTAATATTTCTATCGTTTGCTTATAAAAAGGCAATTGATCATGATTGTAACCAAAATATATTTTTTTTTTTGAGAAAACTACTTTTTACTTTTTACTATTTATTATTTTGACTTCTACTTTTTTCCTATTTTTTCCAATATTTAAGTTTATATTTTATGATTAATGTGTATTTTTATCTAAAATGTTAATGATTTTTATTTAAAATATTTATTTATTCTGTGGCTATCAAATTTTTAACCTAATAAATTTGAGTTTGGCGCGTTAAATAATATTAGATTTTTTAAACTTTTTAACGACTCAAAAATTAAATAAATTATACTTAATATGTAAAAAAGGTTATCAGTAGCGGTCACCAGCTACTGCCATTCCCATTTCTACAGCTAAACCATTCAATATTTCACAGAAAAACGTGAAAGAAATAAAAAATTTGTAAGATTTTTGTGCAAAAATTAAAAAAAAAATATTACCTGAGGTGCTGTATTTTAGCATTTATTACGTGTAAAAATTAACATTTTTATTAAAATATTTTCAAAATTATAGCTTGCGGTGCATTTCTGACTAAATAAAATTGAGATTAGATTCCACCCCCTACCTAACCCTCATTGACAGCTTTGGAATTAAAAATGTTTTTTCTACTCACATGTGACTCATCGGCTGAGCAAGGTTGAAATTTGCGCACGTTTTTTTAGGATATTTAGTCCATTTTTAAACGATCTTTGTGTATTTTTATGTTTTCTAGGACAAACGTGAAACGCAATGTTCCAAAATGGTCTTACATGTTTGTTGTATTTTTTTTTATAAAAATTTATTTATTTATTTATTTATTGATAAACTGCTTAACAGGTCCAAAATATCCAATTACAAAGCAGGAAAAAGTACACAATTCGCTAAAACTAATTACATTAAGGTACCTACTTAATCAAAGTTTACAAAAAATGTATATAAAAGTCATACAATCTATGAAACACTTACAAAAAAATATTAAATCAAACAATAAAAAACACTGAAAAAACCTAATAAAATCACAGATTAGATAAAGGCAGGACAGGAGGGAAATTATGTACTATCTGGAGTCACTGAAATAAAATATCTGTGAATTTTAGCAATTGAGGTATTAAATATTTCGATCATCTAAAAGTGACAGATTTAAAACTTTACCTAAACTCAGAAGTATATCCTTACGAATCGTTAAATTTAAATTTTACCGAGAAACAAATAAGTGAGCTCTACAGAATGTACACAGATTTTCAAAAGTCTTATTATGGGAAACGGATTTCCGAACCTCTACTGGGCTTGAATGAATTTATTGATAACAGCCTTTACGTGATAGACTGTAGCAAACAAAACGAATCTATTAAAAGCAATACGGTGGACATAAAGTTGGAGTTTCAAAGTTTAGAAAACTTTTCCAATAAAGCAATAGCTTATTGTGTAATAATTCACGATTGCGTCTACGAATATTTACCTTTATCAGGCACCGTACGCAGTATGTTTTGATCAGTTTAGCTGGAAAACTGAAAGAATGAGGGTGGTTGTTGTTGACGCTCAAGGATATCGCACGCCAGAATTTATGGTAAAAGAGTTGGCTATTTATGGTGGTGGAGAAATGAAAAATTTCGTTTTTAAACCAAAAATTCCATACCAATTTTTGAGAGAAGATGAAAAGCGAGCCATCAACTATCTGTATGGAAACCACTTGGGAATACACTATAATACAGGCTACACCGAATATGAAGACTTGAATCAGATATTGTGCAAGAACTTGATTGGTGCAGATTTTGTCTACGTAAAAGGGTCAATCAAAAGAGATTTCTTAGTCAAGGCGTTTCAAGATATGAAGTTAAAAATCCCTAGTATTATTAATTTGGAAAATGTATCAGGTTATTGTGTTCCAAAATTGGAAAAATATTTTACTGATTGCTGTATTCATCATAGAATAGATAGTTGTGCTTGTAGTGTAAAATATGCTTATTTATTGTATGATTATATTAAAAGTTTGCTTCCGCAATAAAAAATATTATTTACTAAGCCAAACATTGTTTTTATTTCTTATAAATTAAAAATATATTTTTTTTTTAATTAGTATATCTCAAGATGAGGTGTAGTCCACTTCAGACGAGAATCGAAAAACATTTGAAAAATCTAAATAGTTTAAAAAGAGAGATTGAATTTTTCGAGTCCAAAAAGCTGTTATTTAAAAATTTTGAAAAACTTAGTATGGATTCAAAATGGGATGGTGTATTTACATCGACCTCAAGATTTGCAAATGTTTCTACTCAAGGAAGAAGAGCATCTCTCTACCGGGAATTTAACATGGAGAACATTATTAAAGTTAGATATAATAGATCAAACAAACAGATTTTATTTGAACATAAAGATGGCTGTTCTATAAAATTTAGCTATGACTGTTTTATGGAATTTTTGGATTTTTTGGACACTATTGTTGAAGGGTGGTGTGATACAGATTTCTACATTGGCGAAAATATTTATATAAACTATTGGTGTGAAGAAGAGGTTCGAAGCTTGACTTTAAAAGAAATGGATTCTGGAGTTGTTATGGAGTTGAATGAAAACTGTTTAGATTTACTTTTAGCTTATAAAAATAATTTGTCTGCATTTTGTAGTAAATTAAATTAAAACTGTTGAAAAAAACAACAAAGTTTTTTATTTATTATCCAATAAAGCATGAAAAGTTTTAAAAACTGGTGTATATTATTATTAATAATAAATATAAAAATTTAACAATACATAAAATAAATAGTACAAAATAAATAAATAAATAAATAAATATAAACAGATAAATACAATAAAATAAATAAAAATATAAAAAATAATACAATAAATATACTAAGAACTAAACCTATTCTAAACCCTCCTAAAGGCACCTTCACAATAAGGACGGATGTTTTGTGTAATTAGTCTTAACTGTTCCTAAATAACTATACACAACAATAACTTAGAATAATCTAAAATTCTAAGTACTTTTCCACATCTTTATGACCCCAAGCAAGCGTGAACTCGGTACCGGGTATAATGTAGCGTTTATCGTCCGCGTAGGATAAAGCTACCTTATTTTTAAGTTCGACATACATATCGTGTAAATGTGAACGGAAAGTCGACATTTTACGGTGAATTTGAGTCCCTTCTACGTCAACAGCAAGACGATAGTCATCAAGACTAAGTTATTTTTTGCTGACGTAGTCGGGAACACCTTTAGCCTTTTTAGTCAACTCTCCCTCTACGTTGACACAATATACCTTCGCTCCGGTTCCATAGAACTCCCAAATCGGTCTTCCTGCATATTCATCCTTCATTTTACCCAATATGGATTGATTTACAGGAATCCCGTGTTGGTTATCTTGTGAGAAGTTGGATGTGTCAAACCAATCTAAATTTTCCTTCATATCTTGATAAAAGTCTGAATTTTGAATAAATAATATTAAACTGTCGGTGTCAGTGTAGGCCAAAAGAGCATTTTTGCCATATTTCGCTTTAATGTAGTCATAATAAAAGTTGTACATAATGGTTTTGGAAATCTCCAAAATGCAAAAACCTACGTAAATGGGCTTATTATATACGACTTTTACTTTTTCCATTTGAATGGCAACCAAATTCTCGCCAAATATGGCAACGTTTTTAAAATTAGGTTTACTAGTTAACGCTTCTGCTCCCAACCTCCTACCAACATTCTCCCAATGGGTGACCAGTTTTACATCTACCCTTTTATCCACGTTTTCCATAGTTTTTCCGAAAACGGCATTGTTCATCAACTTGAAAAAGTCTTTCTCGAATTCATTTCGAGCGGAATTTCTATGACGTGTATTTAAATCAATATACCTCTTCAACCAGGCTGACTGATTGAAGGATAAGACGCGGTGAATTTTGACCAATTTTAACCCGTGTTTCAAAGCCTGTTGCAAATTTTTATAGTGGATCACATAACGTTCCTTTCTATTAAAATTTGGAATAAGCTTTGAGATTTTGAAGCTCGCTTGTGGTGAAACAATCGATTCTGGACAAAAAGGCAGTTCATTATGCAAATCGTGCAGATGTTCTGGATAGTCTAAATCAACCTCAAAAATGAAACCCGTGTCTGATACTTGTGGAATTTTTTCGATATCTAAATTTTCAATTTCGCTCTGTTCTAGCCACTTGAAATTACCTGTTGGGAGACTAGAGGACATAGCAGCCCCATATAAATTGGTTGCATCTAAATAGTGAATGCTTGAGTTAGGTTTGGAAGCATTATAATGAGGTAAAAATTTGTTGTTGGTTACAAGTTTTCTAACACTACACTGACTGACACCTCCGCGAATACCACGCTTCAGGAAATGTACCATATCGATATCGGTTAAAAGCTCCAGTTCAATATTAGTCACTCGAAGGGCTGCGTCAAAACTCAACACTGGACTGGTGTAATACTGAGCTGGATCTAAACCATAGGTCTTTAGGCATACTTCACGGAAGTTCTCGAATACCGATGCCAGCAATAACGAATCTGACCGGACATAGATTTCGGCAAATTGACCTAAAGTTTGACATTTAAACTGGTTCCACACAGCCCAAGCACGCTTATAGTCATCTTTGGAGATGTTTTCATTTTTCAAAGTGTTATAAAAATCTTTGTGTGGTGGGAGTTTAGTTTCGTCTAATTTAGAAAAAGAATCAACGTATGAATATGGAAAAACACCCTTCTGTCGAATAAGTTGAAATTCGGTATCATTAGGAAAGTATTTTCTGATTTCGTGACATTGCTCAGAGCTTAAATTTTCATCGAACTCACATTTGATGAAGTAGGCAAAAGCGTATGGAACATTTTTTTGCGTTCTAATGGTGTAGGATGTGTCAGAGTTCAACTCATTTTTCTCTGTCTCTACCGGTTCTAAAATAGTTTCAAAGTCCGCGTAAACCACAAAAGGTACCTTTAATTTTTTCTCAAAATTCTCAAATTTCAAAATATTCTCAGGCACGTCTTTACCATATTTATTCTTGCGTAAACCAATTCCCGGTAATTTAACAGAAATATGTTTACAATCATGCTCTTGATAAGCTTTCAATTTATATTCGCTATAAAAAGTATTTCGCTTGTTTATGTTTCGATAACTGACTTGAGATCAAGCGGGACATGTTTCTTATTAAACAGTAATGGTTATTTCCATAATCATCGCTGATTAATAAGAGATTGACATGTCTATCTTTACGAGATGTGGAAAAGTGGAGAGGTCCGACAACTTCAATGGTATTTTTACCTTCGCTAAAGACTTTTTCAAGCCCATAAACGTTGATAGAAAATTGAGTTGCTCAAACTTTGAGATATCTTTGAGTTGGATGGGACATTCCAACCCAGAGAAATCTAACTCTCCTTCATATTGCGCATAGTTATTTACCCTATTTGCATTTTCCGTTCGAGGTAGAGGATGTAAAGCTGCCAGAACTGACCACATAAAACATTTTTGAACTTGATTCCGGATGTTTAGAACCGCCCTTTTTGCTTCAATCTCTTTGGGTAGAGGTATATATGAAGACGCCTTTAGGGGGTTGTACTTATTTATACTTAATTCTAAGTGGAGAAGCTTTTGTAACGCCCAGCCTGTAACAATAAAAACATAAAATTAAACTTATATAGTTTTGAAAAAATTATAAAATTTCAATAGGTTTGAGAGAGAGAGAGAGAGAGAGAAAAAACTTACCGCTATCCTTTTCCGCAAACTCCAAAGCTCTTTTAGCTAGGATCTCTCGCAGCTGGATATACAGCTCCTCCACGTCTGTCCCCTCCCCCGCCAGCCGGAACTTCGTAGCGAAGGACTTGATCTCCTCCACTTCTTTTGCAGGCAGGAGGAAGCGCCCGAACAGCTCCATCCCGACTTTAATGTTGCCAAATCGTGTGATTTGGGATCCTATTAACGTCAAGATTTTTTCCTTAAGGTGGTCCAGGTATTTCTTGACGTTAATAGGATCTTGGTTGGAAGAAAGCCGGTATGTAGCAATTCGGTTTTTAAAGGAGGTCTTGATTAGCTGAACGCCTTCCTCCTGCACTACACAGCAGTTGTTCCTGTGTTGCAGGCAGCGCAAATGTCCCTGATAGTTAGCTGTTGGAATAGCTACATTGCACTCCCTACAGTGTCTGGTGTTGGTGGAAGTGGAGGGTGCTAAAAATAATTAAATATTTTTATATTTCCGAGCTTTATATCAATCAAGAAATTTTTTAATTTTAGTCCCTTTTATTTGCATTTGTCTTGGTATTTTTTATTAAAATCTGTTAAGGTACTATTGAGAAATCATGTTTACATATTTTTAAAACCCTTTTAATTTAAATCAGTTTAGTTGTTTACGAGAAATTATATATGCAGACAAACGGATAGATATCTCTCATTTCACCCTCTTCAAATCAGGTCTGATACTTTCTATAATTTAATACTTTAATTATCTGTGTTTTATTTATTAAAATCGGTTCAGTAGTTTTTTTTTTGGTTGAGGTTGGAACATACAAACGAACAAATCTACATATTTATTAAAGATTAATTTGATAAATGTTTATATTTACGTTTGCTTATAAATAATACAAATACTATCCTGCTAGAATATTTTATTAGGGGTAGTTAACCCTCTTCATCCCTTTATTATGTCATGTTATATATCGTTTTAAACAGAAAAATGTAATTATTGAAAATATCTCAAAAATAAAAATTATAAATTTAGGGTAAAGAGGTTGAGTTTTTTTCAGAAATTTTGGTATTAGTATTATAGCCCTCTCACGGTATTTCGATAGTCCGAAGACCTGTTCGCGTTACAACGGATTTAAGTTTTACGCGAATGGGAAATTTCATGGTAAATGTATGTTTTAACGAGAGCCGAACTTTCCAATGATTACCGTTATGGGTAATCGTTTAAGATAGAGCAGCCCTTACGACACGGTGCTAATTTAAGCCAGCATATTTTACTGTGTATTAAATTTGACACAAACGACCGATCACGTAAAATAGCAAAACATAGGTTAGAAAAGCATAAAAAATAGTTTACCTTCTTGGTGGTTAAGTCTTGCCCGCTTCGCTACGGTTATGGGGACTGCTGCTGCGGCCTGTCTTTTCCTGGAGGGGGCTGGATGTTTCTCCTTTTGATGGCGTTGCAGGGCCCCCTCCGATTTGAAAACAACACCGCACTTATCGCAGATTTTGAGTGGGATTCGGCAGTCCCCATGTCTCTTGAAATTATCTTTCCGGCTGAATTGGCGGGAACAGTATTCGCATTCAAATTTCATTTTCTAAAAAATTAAAAAACTTTCACAAAAATACTCTAGCACTGTATATTTATAAAAAATTAAAGACATAGAGAAACCACTTTAAAAATCACTGACACCTGTAACTATTTTTGGGAAAAAAACTGTACTTACGTTTGATAGAAGAAAAAAGTTGAAAAATTAGGTTATTGTAGCTGTTTTCGTTGTTGTTGCTTTAAAGGCTATACACCAAATGAGCTCTGACCGCTACTGTTGTTAGATAAATAAAATTTATTCGTGAGATTTTTTAACCATGTTCTCCGAAAACAGGATGTTGCCCAACCGCAGATCTTGTTTATCAAAAGCTTGCTGACTTTGTTGATCTGTTGTGTATATTTGACATAGGAGTAAAATGGCATGATGCGCAGACGAGGTTCTTGATCACTTACAACTCGAGATATTCGCAGAAAACTACTAAGGTCTTTTGTCCCCTGCGCAGCAAACCAAAATTAGTCTTTTACAGAAACCATAGGAGAAAAACGTGCGCACATAGCGGAAAAAGTACCTTCGGTACACCGGCTGATAGCGATCTCTCTCATCTCGACATTATTCAAATAGTGCCCCTTTGACACTCTTGAAATAATAAGGCCCCAATGCTATGCGTGACGTCATTTTCTACTCCATACATTGGCACTTGTGACCGAGAATATTAGGAATATTAGGAAGTTTCAACTATTAGAGAATTTCAGCAGGCATACGTTAACGCTAAGTAGTCTAAGACCTTGTGGCACTTGATGGCTTGGCTAGAGAGCACAAATGACAGGTGCATGTCACTAGAGCACCCTCTATAAACCCCAACTCACTCTGTAGAACATAAGTCACGTGATCACATCCCCTATTCACACAAGCCATTATGGCATTCCCTTGCAACCCCTTAACAACCCTCTTGGACATAGAGCACCCTGTAGAACCCCCAACTCACTCTGTAGAACACAAGTCACGTGATCACATAACACTTCTGACGTCACTTACAGGCACGTGATATTCTGACATATGACAGCTGACGTTTGACAGATGACGTTTGACAGCTGACGTTTGACAGCTGACGTTTTACAGATGCAAATTTTTGAACGCACCCACAGGTCAGGTGACGTTTGACAGATACACATTTTTGAACGCACCTACGTGACGTCAGAGATTTTTTGATGATAAGATTCCTCCGGAGGACGGAGTGATGCAGAACCCCCATCTACCTCTACTACAACCATATGTCAAATTGCAGAATCGGCAGATGTACCTTCATTTTGAAGGAAAATTAAGCGTCTCCACGGAGACAGATATAATTATCTTTACAGATATCCTAAGCTCTGGAGTTAATAAATTTAAAGAGGGATTTAGTGAAGGTGAATAAATAACAAAATAATAATAAAAAAAAGACAACCATATGTCAAATTGCAGAATCGGCAGATGTACCTTCATTTTGAAGGAAAATTAAGCGTCTCCACGGACTAATTCCTAGCACCGTACTGATGAGCACCACAAGTGCGAAATCCTGATCTACGGTTACTATTACCTTTTTGAGGGAAAGCTCGCTATTCATTGATTTTGTTATTTATTCACCTTCACTAAATCCCTTTTTAAATTTATTAACTCCAGAGCTTAGGATATCTGTAAAGATAATTATATCTGTCTCCGTGGAGACGCTTAATTTTCCTTCAAAATGAAGGTACATCTGCCGATTCTGCAATTTGACATATGGTTGTCTTTTACATGAATCCTGTGTCATATTTTTCCATCATCATATAATCATTTCATCTCCTAATTCCTAGCACCGTACTGATGAGCACCACAAGTGCGAAATCCGGATCTACGGTTACCATTACCTTTTTGAGGGAAAGCTCGCTATTCATTGATTTTGTTCTTAACAATAGAAATATTTATTGTCTTAGATAGAGTTTCATGCAAAATCGCATTTAATTTTTCTATTTTTATTATTTTTAAAGTTTGGGGCTTAGAATAATTATAAATACAATAGGGTTATCTTAGGCCTTTCTAAGTATAAAATATTGGCAATAATATATAATAAAATCACGTTATTTTTGTCAAAAACTCTTAAAATAGTGTTGGGCGCAACTATTTATCTGGTCGAATGTGATTTCGCTCGACCAGAGCTGTTTTGGAATATGAATCCGAATCTGTGTTCAACCACATAATTTTTGTCGTGAATTTTTTTGTGAATTTCCTCTCCATGTAATACCTAACTACGAGCTTGTGCTATATATTTTTCACCCTTAAAGTAGTTTGTTAACCATTAAAGGCTAAGAAACAAAAAATAAGCATATCGTGGGTAAAAACCAGAGATATAGACCGGATTAATACCTACATATCTATACTTACAGGTGAAAAGTGTTAAAACAAAACATTGTTTTTAACTAGTTGCGTATATAGATATCGAGAATACCCTAGTCCCTAGTCGTATGGGTTTTGCAATGTAGGATAAAAAGAGATATTTAACAATGTTATCCCTGAGGGGGTATAAATAGGGATTAAAATATATTTTCTCTATCTCAAGCGCTCTACTAATAAAAAAGGGCATGTTAAGTCCCCCCCCCACCTGTCTTACTAAGTTCTAAAAAAATTAAATGCCAATATTTTGCCGACCAAACATTAAATTTTGCGTTACCACGTCTAACTTCGGTTCATTCCTTCCCCCAAACGATATTGAAAAAATCTGATTCGAAAGGTGTAATTTTCCACAGTTATTTCCAAATTCTGAATCCCCTTCACAAACCTTCAGAGTAAGGTTTTCAATTTTTTTTTCTATCGTTCAAAAGATATAATTTTGCATACCTATTATACAATTTCGTACACCCCCTAGGAAATCGCAGGAGGGTTTACAATAACCATAATATATAATTTTGGACCTTTCAAACATATATATTTTAAATAAGAAAGTACCACTTGTGGCACGTTTTTAGAAAGCTTGTTAAAAAAGAAACCTAACGCACTAGTTTTTTTTTTTACATCGGTCGACCAATGTGTCAAAAATTAAAAAAAAAAGCAGGGACCTATATAACTTAAGACGTTCAAACCCCGTGTTAAGCTTTGATCGTCTAATTTGGTTTTCAAAAGAGTGTTGGCCTCTGGTGTCGAAAACGGGGTACTATTCTGGGCAAAGAAAATCCAAGATATTGGATATTTTGGGTCTTAGGACAGTTTTGGCGACAGATGGCGTTTACTCAAGCCAACGTTGCAGCAGGGTATTTTGGCAGGGGCCGGCCCTTGTTTTTTGCTTTGTTCTGATTGGTGGAGTGAAAAGGACCTGCTTTTGGGGTAGCAAGGCAATGTTGTTGTTCATTTCTCTTTTTGAAGTTCTCAACAAATGCAAAATATAAGGGTAGCATGTGACCCAACTAAGCGAACTATCTGACTATTACTATAAATAAAAATAAAAAAAAAAACAAAATAGGATCTTTGAAATAATTAAATAGTAGCAGGGACCTATATAACTTATTATAAATTATATAGGTCATTGATAGTAGTTTGAAAAGTTTTATATATTTTGAACTTGGGGTAACTTTTAATCTAGAATTACAATATTTGAAAAAAAAATGGTGGAGACTTTTATATTAATCAATGATTTTTACACCCTTCAAAATTTGTTTATGTGGGCCACTAAAGAATTGAGTTTAATTTCTCTTTAATTGAAAAAAAAATAGTTAGTTTAGTTTAGTATAAGAACTTGTTTAGCATTTTAATTAAACGTTCCTTTCTAGAAATTTTAATTTTCACAAATATTAAAATTAACACTTTTTCCAGAACGCGTTCGTACATAAAAAAGCATAAAGTAACAATGAGACTTTGTCATTATAGGCTATGGATTTTGTGCGGGTTAATTATTGGCAGAAAAACACAGGCGCGGATCCTGAAATTTTTCTATAGGGCGGGGAAGGAAATTTTAAACAAGATATAATATCTTAAAACTTAAAACATATCAGGGGCGACTTTGAAACGTTGCCCCCATATACCGTCTAGTTTTTAATATGGTCTTGACACAAATTGCTTAAAATAAAATAATAAAAAAAAGCAACGAGGTGAAATGGCAAAATTTTTGCAGTAGGCAGAAAATTTAAATATATATTAAATCTCTAAAAAGACCATTTCAGTATGTTAAATATTTTTTTAAAATTGTTGATGTTGGCTTCAAACGATATAGAAAAAAAAAAAAAATCAATTTTTACAATTTTTTTTGTCGGTCTGTCTGTCTGATCCAGCATCGCGCAAAAACTTCTAAATTGATTTTTATGGATTTCTTGGAGTCCTGGGCAATATATAGGCTTTATTTTATCAAAATCGGTTCACAGACACAAAAGTTATTAGCATTTAAAAAGCTAAAACCGGAAAAAATCTGTAGGAAAAGCTGGTATTCATCAAAATGGGATGGTGTTGGCTTCTAACAAAATGATAGCGATACTAAAAACACATTTTTTAGCAAAAACGCACTAAACCGATTTTGATGGGAATTTAGATTATAATCTTTTGAAGAAAAGAAAAACGGAAAAAACCGCAGGCAAAGCTGTGGGTCTTCAGCTTGTTCTTTATAAATTTCACGTTACCGTTTTTTCATGAATAAAAAATATAGTAGCTTGAATTAGTTATCTAGTGTCGAAGTGTGTAAATGGACTAAGTGGGGGTAACATGAAGAATGGGATCTATAGACTCAATTCTAGATTTTGCTGCTGTAAAAATTTGCTTCTGCGGTGGTAAAGGAGTATTTTTGATCAACATGCAAAAAGCAAGTGTACCACTTTTTTACAGCTCCGATACCTACAATAAAGTCCTCCGCCACTATTAAGAAGAACTAATTAAACAAGAAGCTTTAACAAATCATCTCATTATTCTTATTGCCAACAAAACAGCGGCCAATTCTTTCCATGCAAATTAATAAGACCGCAAGAAAGTACCACCCTTTTAATTCTTAAGCGCTCTTCATTCGGGGCAATCAAAATTTTATTATCTCTTTCCTTCGCCTGTAGTAGATGACACTTGCCCCCCTGCAAAAACGCCATCTTGATTTTAGGCTATTTTTCAATATTTCAAAATTTCTTGCTTATTTTTAGCCTACAAAAAATTTAACACGCTGTTTTGCAGGGAATTGATTTCTTTACAAGATTGATTTTATAAGGTGTTCTGATATCTGCCGTGGTTATTGAGTTAGAATAGAATTGGTTTGAAAAAATGTCAGTTAATTTTTTTGTTTCGTTGGCGGTTTCGGTTTTTTTATGTCCAATAAAAAAAGTGGGTTAACAAAAATTGCAAGTTAAATTCTCTAAATTTTAGTGCAAGTAGGGTTTTTCTGCAACAATTTTCGCTCCAATGCAGCTGAAATATAACAAATTTTGACTGAAATAAGCAGTTGCGAAAATTTTAGAGAGTGCAAATGCATATTTAAATGATTTAAGTAATTGTGGGTTTAGAATAGGATTTAAAACTATATTGAGAAAAATATTAAAACACTTAACGGCGACGCGTCGCGACGCTCCATGATGCCACCGGCATCGGCAGCTGCAGTGCAGCCCCTTCTCTTAATTTGTAGTTTCCGTTTTTTATTTATTTTTATTAATTGATTTTATATAAAGAAAGAATTGTAGGTAGTTAATAAATACGTATTAGCTTTAGATATTATTCCTTATCATATGATACAATGTCTATTACATATACAATTTATAATTCATTTTTAGAATTTTTTTCTTATTTTAAACCGGAGACAATTTTATATTGAGATATGTAAGTGGTTACATGGTTACATAATATGCAAAAGAGGCATGGACACATAATTTTTATTTACAAGAAATTATGACAATTTATTAATAACAGCATTTGCATTTGCTTTAATTTTGAATAGATCCTCGTTTCCAGAAATATCAATAAAATAATTGAAATAATTAAAGAATCTGCTGGGTATTCAAAAAATGACCTTAAAATATTGATTTTTTTTCAAAAAGAAATACTATTTGTTCAATTAAGGCAAAATATATACAACTTATTATTGCTCCTGAGACCAACTAAACTATATTATTTTCTAATTGATTAGATACTATAAATGGTCCAAATGAAATTTTAGAATAAAATTCACAATTGGGATGTGTTTCCCTAATCAAAGCTATTTTACCTTTTGGATCGTTTTTCTACAGGATCAATTTTTAGATTTTTACAAAAAAAAACTTTGAAGATATGAAGCCAATATGTTGGATTTCTAAAATTCTATTAATAATTTATTGAAGCGGCAAGTTGTTTTGTTTTGTTTTTTTTTATGGAAAAAAGATAGTTTTCAAATAGAAAGCAACTAACTAAATCTAATTTTTTTAAATTTTTTGGGATTATGGTCGCGATTCTTCAAAAACGACAGAAAATCTCACCCGTCACAATTCTGGAAAGCGGCGATTTTTACTTATTGCCTCATTTAATATTTATTCTAACATTGTAAGAGAAACTGCGTCATTTTTTTTAATAACATTTTGCAAAATTAATATTTTAAAGATATTCCGTAAGTGTAGTTTAACGGCGGAGTTAAATCACTACCACGCGTACCAATAAACGTCAAAAAGTGTCGAAAATTCTCACAATGTAAAAAGGAAGACTGAATTTGTGTGACTTTTCTGAACAGTCTCAGCGACATATTCCACGGCTACGCTTTTGTATGTTAAAAGTTTTAATGGTTCTCTTAGACACAAAAATAAGCTTATATATTTTTAAATAAAAAATGGATTTTCTACAAAAACTGCCTACAAAAATTAAAATTGACATATTTTTTATTTACTTTACTCTTGACAAAAAAAGCAGTTAAGTAGTGTAAACTTGTTTTTAGAAATCGTCAGATAGGGGGCGAGATTTTTCGACATTTTTTGAAGAATCGCGGCCTATTTGCCAAATGTTTCAAAGAATAAAGTTTGTGTATATGCAGAATTCCTCACCATAAATTTTAACACAGTGTGAAACAAATTTGTTTAACAGATGGTTGGCAAAATCATTGTACGGTTCATTTAAGGTAGTATTTAATAAAATGGTCATGGCAAAATTAAGTAGAAGAAAATTAACTAACAGCACTGATGCTACATACATCAGAAATTGTCTAAATTCGGTAGTTTCCATCTGTGAAGATCTTTAAGAGATTCTGCTACCATCTCTCCCAAAGCAAACGAACCTTTTCATAACTCCCAAACAAACAGAATGCATATTTTGAAAGTAGCTAACCATGCCGATATTTAGAGCCTCTAAAGGGCTATTACGATTCTCTTTCACAAAATGAAATATCAGTCTGCTTGTTTGCATTTAAATCAAAAAAATTTCGCTTGCTTATTTTTAGTCTACTATTTTTAGCCTACAAAAAATTTAACACGCTGTTTTGCAGGGAATTGATTTCTTTACAAGATTGATTTTATAAGGTGTTCTGATATCTGCCGTGGTTATTGAGTTAGAATAGAATTGGTTTGAAAAAATGTCAGTTAATTTTTTTGTTTCGTTGGCGGTTTCGGTTTTTTTATGTCCAATAAAAAAAGTGGGTTAACAAAAATTGCAAGTTAAATTCTCTACATTTTAGTGCAAGTAGGGTTTTTCTGCAACAATTTTCGCTCCAATGCAGCTGAAATATAACAAATTTTGACTGAAATAAGCAGTTGCGAAAATTTTAGAGAGTGCAAATGCATATTTAAATGATTTAAGTAAGTGTGGGTTTAGAATAGGATTTAAAACTATATTGAGAAAAATATTAAAACACTTAACGGCGACGCGTCGCGACGCTCCATGATGCCACCGGCATCGGCAGCTGCAGTGCAGCCCCTTCTCTTAATTTGTAGTTTCCGTTTTTTATTTCTTTTTATTAATTGATTTTATATAAAGAAAGAATTGTAGGTAGTTAATAAATACGTATTAGCTTTAGATATTATTCCTTATCATATGATACAATGTCTATTACATATACAATTTATAATTCATTTTTAGAATTTTTTTCTTATTTTAAACCGGAGACAATTTTATATTGAGATATGTAAGTGGTTACATGGTTACATAATATGCAAAAGAGGCATGGACACATAATTTTTATTTACAAGAAATTATGACAATTTATTAATAACAGCATTTGCATTTGCTTTAATTTTGAATAGATCCTCGTTTCCAGAAATATCAATAAAATAATTGAAATAATTAAAGAATCTGCTGGGTATTCAAAAAATGACCTTAAAATATTGATTTTTTTTCAAAAACAAATACTATTTGTTCAATTAAGGCAAAATATATACAACTTATTATTGCTCCTGAGACCAACTAAACTATATTATTTTCTAATTGATTAGATACTATAAATGGTCCAAATGAAATTTTAGAATAAAATTCACAATTGGGATGTGTTTCCCTAATCAAAGCTATTTTACCTTTTGGATCGTTTTTCTACAGGATCAATTTTTAGATTTTTACAAAAAAAAACTTTGAAGATATGAAGCCAATATGTTGGATTTCTAAAATTCTATTAATAATTTATTGAAGCGGCAAGTTGTTTTGTTTTGTTTTTTTTTATGGAAAAAAGATAGTTTTCAAATAGAAAGCAACTAACTAAATCTAATTTTTTTAAATTTTTTGGGATTATGGTCGCGATTCTTCAAAAACGACAGAAAATCTCACCCGTCACAATTCTGGAAAGCGGCGATTTTTACTTATTGCCTCATTTAATATTTATTCTAACATTGTAAGAGAAACTGCGTCATTTTTTTTAATAACATTTTGCAAAATTAATATTTTAAAGATATTCCGTAAGTGTAGTTTAACGGCGGAGTTAAATCACTACCACGCGTACCAATAAACGTCAAAAAGTGTCGAAAATTCTCACAATGTAAAAAGGAAGACTGAATTTGTGTGACTTTTCTGAACAGTCTCAGCGACATATTCCATGGCTACGCTTTTGTATGTTAAAAGTTTTAATGGTTCTCTTAGACACAAAAATAAGCTTATATATTTTTAAATAAAAAATGGATTTTCTACAAAAACTGCCTACAAAAATTAAAATTGACATATTTTTTATTTACTTTACTCTTGACAAAAAAAGCAGTTAAGTAGTGTAAACTTGTTTTTAGAAATCGTCAGATAGGGGGCGAGATTTTTCGACATTTTTTGAAGAATCGCGGCCTATTTGCCAAATGTTTCAAAGAATAAAGTTTGTGTATATGCAGAATTCCTCACCATAAATTTTAACACAGTGTGAAACAAATTTGTTTAACAGATGGTTGGCAAAATCATTGTACGGTTCATTTAAGGTAGTATTTAATAAAATGGTCATGGGAAAATTAAGTAGAAGAAAATTAACTAACAGCACTGATGCTACATACATCAGAAATTGTCTAAATTCGGTAGTTTCCATCTGTGAAGATCTTTAAGAGATTCTGCTACCATCTCTCCCAAAGAAAACGAACTTTTTCATAACTCCCAAACAAACAGAATGCATATTTTGAAAGTAGCTAACCATGCCGATATTTAGAGCCTCTAAAGGGCTATTACGATTCTCTTTCACAAAATGAAATATCAGTCTGCTTGTTTGCATTTAAATCAAAAAAATTTCGTCTCGTATTTCGGTTTTCTCCACACATTACACTTTTTGCAGCGACTATACCCAGTGTGCCCTTTTGTGTTTGTTACAAAAGCTCCAGCAGGTGCAATACCTGTTTGTTGTATGGCTGAAAATTCCTGACAACATTTTTCAAAGAAAGGTTGTACAAAAAATAGCAACTGTAGCTACAAAAAGTGTAGATTGATTAACTTTAATCATAATTGACCAAAACTGCTTAGTACTGTAGTGTATAAGAAAAAAATATAAATCTGTAGGTGCTGCATTTTCCTCATATCTCGGTTAAAATCAATATTATTTAACTCCAAGAAGTTATTAATCTGATGAAAGGAAGCTCAGTGCAGAAAAAGGCTACAAGAGAGTAAGTTAACCTACAATCCAAGTAATCCAACCACAAAAAACGTGAATAATTAAAAATATTTTACTTACTTATTGTTTTAAAACATTTCCTTAATCCGTTTCCTCAAAAACACTAGCTAAATCTCCCGAGAAACACTGGTAAAAATTATTCCAAAAATGGAAAAACCCAGGGAAAAACCAACCTAAAATTCTTCCAAATAACTAAAAGCAAAATGAAGTGCTCCGCGATCGGTTTCGTTAGTTTTAAGTGACCTATTTTATTATGCACGTGATTATAGTCATACCGTCAAAGCTGAAGTCACGTGGTCTAAAAATATGAGCTTAATCCATTACCGAATAGAATGATTTGTTAGAGCTTTACAAGAGTAACACTAGCGTACACTTAGTGCAAGTTTGGTTGATGCATGGTATTTTTTGTTATCGTTTATCGTATTCCTGTAGCTGTACTAGAAATAATTTTTTGTGCCATTCACGAACCTTCTAAAGATTTTAAAACAGTTCTCCATTCTGAAAATTTCTTTTAGAAACTGGAGAAGGCCTGTACTGGATAGTGGATTGTACGCGTCGCGTGGTCACGTGTTCTCTATATTTATAAGGCGCTAGCCACCACGTGACCTAAATAACGGTTCACCTTTTTGAAAAAGGTCTACCATTTATTGCCATTTGCACCGTAATTTTAAACCTAGTTAAATTTAAACGGCGTTTAGAATGTGCTCCGAAAAGGAGCTTAAACGCCAATGGGATACATTCTAAATATTAATTAAATTTAAACTAGACTGAACATGGCGATGCAATTCGGCAATCCATGGCGGGATGTGACAAGGGGGGAGGCGAGGGAGCGTTAGTCGCGTGACTTCATAAATTGATGACGATTATTTAAAAATATATAAATTTTTACTTAACATATTGGGTATAGGGATGAGAGGCGAAAAGAAAAAAATTTTGACCTTCAGCGACGTTTCGCAACTTTATTGTTGCTTTTTCAAGCCTTAGGCTAGATTGGTTGCTTGTTATTAAATGCATCTTGGGGGTTCAGGGTTACGGTCAAGTAAAATTGTGAATCTCCTTGTTTGTGTGAACCATTAACCCCCAAGACACACTTGATAACAAGCAACCAGTCTAGCCTAAGGCTTGAAAAAGCAACAATGTAGTTGCGAAACGTCGCTGCCGGTCAATGTTGGCTTCTTTTCGCCTCTCATCCCTGTACCCAATATGTTAAGTACATGTGTTAACCAAGGAAATGAAAACATAGTAAATATCAATTTTCTTTTTGATCAAATATGGGGCCATATTTTAAATTAAAAAAAAAAAATGAGAGGGGCAGAAATGAAACTTTGGCCCGTCACAGATTCAAACTTTGCTAGTTCGGATCGGTTTTGGCAGTGACAGGTCACCAAAATGCCCCAATTTTATGAGGGCGGACTGAAAGTTTGTATAAAAAATGACAACGGGCCAGCGCTGTTTGGCCGCTAAAAGTCCGACCCAGACGGTTTTCTAGTAGTTCAGACCATGGGCCGGACTTTTTCCGGACTACTTCTGTTTTCTGGGCTCTCTAACTTTAAATGCCTTCATCACATCAACATTGGTTTTTTCCAAAGCAATAATAGCTTTTAAGATTTTGTCATCTAGAATTGAGAATATAGAGCCCACACCAACCCTATTATGTTTGGGTTTTAATAAATTATTGAAAATCGTCTAACTTCAATCAAAACTAACAATTCAAATGTCTACGACTACTACATCTCCCCTTCTTGACGGATATCCCATCTCCTCTTCAAAGTCATGGAACCATTTCTGGGATTGGTGGATTTGATGGTGTATTTGACTAACTTCGACAACAACGCCTGTATTGTCCCATCGCTGGTTGTTGGATTCTGAAGATAGCTAGATAGATACTTTATGGAAGACCTATTAGATCCTTGATACCAACAGATCACAAACCTTTTTGAATCGAATAGCAAAATGTTGCAAATAGATGTGATAAGCATGCTAATAAAAGATTGAATATATTGCAAAACTACAACCAAACAGCTAAAGATTTAATTTCGCTTATGGTTGGGCACAACGTCTGTCTTCAGAATTCAACAGCTAGAGCTTTAATAACGCCTGTATTGTCCCATCGCTTGGTTGTTCAATTCTGAAGATAGACGTTGTGCCCAACCATAAGCGGAATTAAATCTTAAGCTGTTTGGTTGTAGTTTTCTTGGCCTTGTTCTTACGAGTCGTCATTCTCTAGCGATCTGAAACACCTTCCTTTTGGTTCTTATTCGGACTGCGCCATATTATGTTTGGGTTTTAATAAATACTTTAATGACAACCGTCTAACTTCAATAAAAACTAACAATTTAAATGTCTACGACTACCATAAACCCAACCCCCCCTCACTTTTTTTTAAAAACATTTTACAAAAAAAGTAAAAGGGATCAAAATGTTTGAATAATCAACTCAATTAATCAACAGTGATGATGTTTGGGGAGATTAACCAGTGAAATCACTAATAAGTCCACGTTGGTTGCCTGGAGTGTAACATCGTTCAATTATTTTTCTTTTCGCTTTGGTCCTCCAAGTGTTTCCATATGGAATACCCAACTTTAAATTTTCGTTATTCCACCAAAGATCTTTTGGTCTTTCTTTTTTTATATCTGCTTAAATTGCCTGCGGTGCTGTAGCATTGACATTCATTTAAAATATAAATATTCCAAAATTAGAATTAGGACTATAATACATCATATTAAGTATATAGGTATTTGAAAAGGGTCGTCCATTTTCTCAAAGAGACTTGAATTTCAAATGCTTCAACTTGGGAAACTCAAAGTCATAAAGTCTCAAAATACAAAATTTATTCAAAATTTGGTAGGTTACACGTGTTTCGCCTACATAGGGATTTTCAGACCTGATATATAAAACGTCACATTACAACATTACAAAAGTTTAAAAATAAAAAAACATTTAAACAAACGAGTCTCGTTCTACATTTTACAAAAAAAAACCAAATATATAAGTATTTTTTGTTCGTACATACCAACCAAATCCAACATCTACTAAAGTCCCCCCTCCTCTTCAAAAAAAGCTGCGACCGCCCCTGAGTAAGAATTTTTCTTAATATAACTTAATTGCTGAGATTTAATGTATTCTGATGAATTACTGTGGGGTGTATAACTGGGAGGGGGAGGGGGGTTAAGTTGTATTTTTATTATTTCATTAATTATGTGGTATTTTACACTTGATGTACTTGGAACATCCTGACGACAATTTACATTTATATACGTGGGGATGAACTCACAACAAACCCACCTTTCTAAAAAGCTTTAAAAAAATGAAAAACGTTTTGTACAAAAAATGTTTTCACATTTTTGCTCGTTTACAAAAAGCTCCAAAATTAAAATCAGTTGCAGGAAAAAACATTTTTCCAGGTGTAAGTTGTTTAGTTTTTGAGATATAAAAAAAGGCATATTTATATTTACCAGAAAAACTCAAACGCCTTTCTCCACCCAGCACCAACCAAAGATATGCATCAGGGATACAAAACTTCGCAGTTGTTCCCGAAAACACACCCTAAAACTTGAAAATCTTAAAACTAGCCATGGACACGTGTTATTGTTTCTATTTAGTGTCTTCTAGCCAACGTTGAAAAGAAAATTCTTCTATGTATTTTCGCTGTGGAGATGGCCGATTGAATTTCTCCTCTAAGATTGGGCGGTGAGGGTTGGGGGTGGCAAAATGGATTTTTGATATCAGGAATTATTTTTAACTTGAAATTTTGTTGGATGGGATCAAATAAACAGAAACCAGGTTTCTTTCCAATGTCGACGTTTCTACTCGTTTATTGAGTCATCCTCCGGACTGTAAAATTATTTGGTTTTCTCTGTTATTACTAAAACTACACAAAAGGACAATACATTTAAAAACATTCTAAAATAGTAATAATACGTTTTTTGTTTTTTTATATCACAGATTAAATGGTGCCCTGGTAAAAATAAAATTCTCCTCGAATCTCATCCAGAGAAATTTTTATCATGTTTTTATAAGTTCTATAAAATCCAATGAGAAGGCCAATATTTTTTTCGATAATATTTTATAATCTTTTAGAAGCAGAGAAGATTATATAGGGAATATATGATGTTTTATCAGCTTGTAGTTTTAGAATAATTTATTAGATTGGATAAGATTAGTTACTTTTATGAGAATCAAGGATGTTTTATAAGACAGAAGTCTAGGATATTTTATCAGTTTGTATAAGGGTGTGGGTTTGGAGAAGATTTTATCAACGAACAAATACACAGTTTTAAAGGAGATTTGATGAGAATGAGGTATTGAGGATGTTTGAGGAGATTCTATCAGTATCGTGATTATAGAAGATCCTATGAGCAATGATTTTGGAGAAGTTTCTATGGGTTCTTGTGGGATCGGTTTTTAGAATATTTGAGGAGATTCTATCAGTTTAGTGATTATAGAAGATCCTATATGAGCAATGATTTTGGAGAAGTTTCTATGGGTTCTTGTGGGATCGGTTTCCAGGATATTTGATGAGATTCTATCCAGTATCGCCACTCCTATCAGCAATGATTTTGGAGAAATTTTTATGAGTTCTTGTTGAATCGGTTTTTAGAATATTTAATGAGATTGTATCAGTATCATGATTATAGAATATCCTATGAGCAATGATTTTGGAGAACTTTCTATGAGTTCTTGTAAGATCGGTTTATCGAATATTTGATGAGATTCTATCCAGCATCGCGATTCTAGGGGTTCCTATAAGCAATGATTTTGGAGAAGTTTCTATAAGTTCTTGTAAGATGGGTTTATAGAATATTTGATAATATTCTATCCAGCATCGCGATTCTAGGGGTTCCTATCAGCAATGATTTTGGAGAAGTTTCTATGAGTTCTTGTGGGATCCGTTTCTAGAATATTTGAGGAGATTCTATCAGTATCGTAATGCGTTTGGAGAATATTTTATGATTTGACAGGAATAGTAGGTATTAAGGATTTTTTATAAGACAAGCAAATCATTTTGTGAGTTAATTTAAGAAGCAGGTATATTACTGCATGGTCTGAAAATTCTCGTTACTATGAAATTACCACTTACCTTGATACAAAATTGATGTCCCCAGGCTTTAGCCCCACTATGCCCTTTTCAGTCTTGAGATATACGTTATTCTCTTTGCCTATATTCTTTTGGTCAGATTTTAAGGAAAGATCAACCAAACTAACATTAGGAGATGTTGATAATTCTTAAAATAATTATACTTGTTTTGCCAAAATTTTTAAACAATCAATATATACTTTAATTTATTTTATCTAACTCATTTATTTCTGCCAATTTCATGTATCCTATTGAATTCCCTACAATACGGTACGATTATAATAGGACTCCTAGAAAAGATACTGATAAAATCTCTATATATCTTAGAAATTTTGTCCCTAGGAGTAATTTCATCCAATCTGCTGGAAACAAAAACCGACCCAAAACCAGAATAAAATCCTTTGACCCATTAGATAATCTGGAAGTATGATATTGATAGTACCCTTTAATATTCTACAAAATAATACTATTGCCCATAATCACGTTACTGATAGAATTTTCTCAGACATATCCTTGAATTGGTTTCAAAAACCCACCGAAAATCAAAAAATATACATAATACTATAAATATATAATCTCTTCTAGTATCCTACAAACTGATCCCAACAAGTACTTAGTAGAGCCGATAGAATCTGCTCCAATATCCTAGAAAACGTTGCAAAAAACCACCAAGAAAAAAATGTTCCAAAAACCGATCCCAAAAGAACTCATAGAAACTTCTCCAAAATCATTCCCCATAGGATCTTCTAGAATCACAATACTGATATAATCTCCTCAAATATCCTAGAAACCGATCCCAAATGTGCCCATAGAAACTTCTTCAAAACCCATCAAAATCACTGCCCATAGACCTAATAAAATCTCCTCCAATATCATAGAAAATATTGCAAAAACCGACCCAAAACCCGATAAAATCGTCTTGCCCATAGGATCTTCTAGAATCATGATACTGATAGAATCTCCTCAAATGTTCTAGAAACCGATCCCACAAGAACTCATAGAAACTTCTCCAAAGTCATTCCCCATAGGATTTTCTAGAATCACAATACTGATATAATCTCCTCAAATATCCTAGAAACCGATCCCACATTTGCCCATAGAAACTCCTTCAAAACCCAAATGTGCCCATAGAAACTTCTTCAATCAATCAATCACTGCCCATAGACCTGATAAAATCTCCTCCAATGTCATAGAAAATGTTGCAAAAACCGACCCAAAACCCGATAAAATCTTCTTTCCCATAGGATCTTCTAGACTCATGATACTGATAGAATCTCCTCAAATATTCTAAAAACCGATACCAAAATCACTGCCTATAGACCTGATAAAATCTTCTCCAATATCATAGAAAATGTATCAAAAACCAACCCAAAACCTGATAAATTCTTCTAAAAAATTTGTATCATATTATCTATGAGATTCGAGGGGAAAGTTTTGCCTTATGTAGGTTCTTGCAGTACGACAAGAACCTACATAAGGTATACACCATTTAATCTGTGATATAAAAAAAAAGAAAAAACGTATTATTACTATTTTAGAATGTTTTCAAAATGTAGTGTCCTTTTGTGTAGTTTTAGTAATAACAGAGGAAACTAAATAATTTTCCTGTCCTGATGATGACTCCATAAACGAGTCGAAATGTCGACATTGGAAAGAAACCTGGTTTTTGTTTATTTGATCCCATCACAAAATTCGACGATAAAATTCCGGAATTATTGTTCAGCATGTTTATATTAAACTTTTCATTTCATCCTCCATTTGCAGTGCCTAATCAAGTGGCAAAGTAATAATTGTGAAAAAAGGCATTTTTGTATCTAAAAGCGGGAGGATGGGGGTAAACGACGCGGAGGAGGGGGTGGCAAGATGGATTTTCGTTGAAAGGAAGCAACCCTGAATTAGTCCATATACCTTGCCATTTATCGTCACCTTGCAGAATGCGAACTCATTTTTTTCGCCCGTGGGTACTCCACCAAATGGTCAATAGTATAAAACAAAATTTTTGGAGGATAACAATTAAAGATTTTATAAAACCGTGCCCACTTTCCCAAAAAAAATTAAACGATTCCTTGCGAATCCGGCTAGCAAAAAAAAACATGTTTTTAAATTCAAATGATTAGGAATTAGAAACGGCTCAATATGGTGAAGCGAATTAGGTACAAAATAATTTTTTTGGGAAAAGAAATGTCAAAGAATTTTTTATTAACCTTGTCAGAAAAATTGAGCGAATCCTTGCTAGCCCGTATAGAAAAAAAAATGTTTTTCAAAGTAACGGTCATACGAAAAAATTTTTTTCGAACCATTTTCTGTCCGACAAAAATGTTTTTGACTAATTTTCCGTTCGAAAAAATATTTTTTCGACCAATTTTCCGTTGGAAGTAAACATTTTCGAAGAAATTTCTGTTTTAACCACTATTTTTTGAATGATTGATTTCGAACAAATGGTTTTCGAGCAACATGTTTTCGTGACCCCAAAAAACAAAGAAAATTTGGAGTCCTATAACTCAAACCAGAAGTCACCTAATTTTAAATTTTTAATTGTAGGATGTTGACTTTTTGCCAAAAATGCTTCAAATTTCTTAAAAATGCAAGATATTTCAAAAAAATGTATTTTTTTATTTCCTTGAATGTTTTTTTTGTATGATAAAAACTGATATTTAAATAGCTACGTACGCGTCCTGCCGTCGTACAGAAATGTATTAATTATTTAAATCGATTAAGAATTATCAAAACTATTCATGGCCTTTTTCTTTACAACTCTTGGCTAAATATTTGTCAAAACTTTTCCGAATTTTACGATTTAATATTTTGCAAAAAATCCTGCAATTTTATAATTTTAATGCCGAAACTGACATTTCTTAAAAATGAGATATTTCTAAAAAAATGTTTTTTTTTTTACTTCCTTGAATGTTTTTTTTTGTATTACAGTGAAATAAAAATACAAATTGATATTTAAATAGCTATGTCCGTCCTAAATATTTGTCAAAATTTTTCCGAATTTTACGATTTACTATTTTGCATAAAAGCCTTTCATTTTATAATTCTAATGTCAAAAATGGCTTTTCAATACATCCAAGATGTTTGACGTTTTAAAAAAATAGGATTTTTTTGATCCCGCGTTTTTTTTTTATGCGAAATGAAATTAAACAGATACGTGGCAATTATTTAAATCGGTAAAGAAAAAGAAAATTATTTTTTTCTTGATTTGGTACCCTTTTGTTGTCAATATTTTTCTATTAGCTGGAATTTTTTAATTTTAATGTAAACAATTCTTAAAAATCCAAGATTGCCTACTTTAAATAATAGAGTACTACAAAAGGCACTAATTCCAGAAATACATAATTTTCGTATTTTATAACCGATTTAAATAATTGATGCATTGATTCGGAAGGACGTAACCTTAAATTTTCCTGGCAGGGTTCAAACATAATATATTTCTTAAAAACGTCCGCCATCTTGAATGTTTAAGTTTTTTCTTTTTTCCAAATTTTAAATAGTTAAATTTGTTTCGACAAAGATATAGCCAAAAAATATGTTTTGGGGTGTAAAGAAGTTTTATCTCAGAAGAGGGACTAAACATAAAAATTAATAATTTTCTTTTTTCTTAACCGATTTAAATAATTGATAAATTATACGACGAAAGGACCCAGCTATTTACTTTAATTTTCTGTTTTATTTCATTGTCCTACAACAAAATTCCAGGGGGGTCAAAAAACCTTATTTTTTAAAAACGTCCGTCATCTTGGATTTTAGAGAAGTGTTATTTTTACAATAAAATTATAAATATGAGTTTTTTCTATCCACAAAATCTTGAATCGTAAAATTTGAAGCATATTTGACCAAAGTTATATTTAAAAAAAGTCCGTTTTTTTGCGACACTTTATATATTACGAATAATTTTATCTTTCATTTGACACCAAAATAAGGTGAAAAGTCGAGAGTCGAAAGTGGGAAGATTTTGGGAGTAATTTTAGATCACTCAGTCTTTTTCTTCTTTCCAAGGGTGGGAAGTGGGAAGTAAAATACTTGTCGGATCCGAGGGGCTTTTCTCAAGTATTACCAGCCAAAAGTATTCTCCTCACTAAAAAGCCAGTCGCGTCGGTTGGGTCCTTATACGTAAAAAGTGCTTCAATCACAATAGAGCAAGAGTTCATGGTATAACTAATACTGATAGGTAACCCTCACCTTTTTTGCTTAGATGTGCGTTTTTCCATATACAAAATAAACAGTTTTCCACTTCAAATTTGGGGATAACGGCTCGGTACACCACTATTAAGGTTTTATGTTTTTTTTTCAAATTAAAAATTTTAACAGTTATTAAGATAATTAATTCTCACATAGTGGAACCCTTAGGCAAGAATTAGATCAGGTACACCAGTTGATTTTTGTTCAGGGGATACTACTGGATTAAATATGTAAAAATGGTGGGGTTAACCGATGCATCACGTAACCCCCAAAATTGACCACCCTAAGATTGGTAAGGCCGGAAAAATACACATCTCACCAAAAAATTTTATACCGCCAACGCTTGTACTATAAAATACTTAACTATATCTGCCAGAAGAATATAAGGATTGACGTCACTTTTTTTGAATCAAAAAGTTATTTACAGCTAAATGTCACTGACAAAATGCCGCACTGCATGCACTTTAGTAGCTAGATGTATTAATTTTTAGCCGTTACACTTCGCAAAGGTTATCATTAAGAAGGTCCAATCTTAAAGTACCACAACAACTTATTGAGTCGTATTCTGCAATTACTACAAATTTAAGGTATGTATTAGTTTGTTGTTAGTGTTAAGGTTAGGTGTAAAATAAATAAGCTGAACATTTTCTTAAAAAGACCTCGCACTAATCATATACAATGTTGCAAAGTTTACCCTCATGAATAGGTACATGTTAAAAATGACAAATGATGAAAGAAAAATCAAACCTCAAAGGTATAACAACATGTTTTCGAAAAATATACTAAGTTTTTGATTTTTGGTTAATTTGAACCCTAATAGATTTGAATCCCAAGATTTAATATTTTCTACTCTATCCTGTTGAATGATAAAAAACTTTAACGGAAATTTTTGTAAAAAATTTAATTCATCACGTACTATTATTAAATATTTCTTGTTCACTAGCCCCAGCAGTTTAACGGGAAAAAAATCCAACGAGCTTTTACAAGGAGGTATAAGCTCAATTAAATCCGCCGCAAGCACAATGGTCAAAAAGATGGAAGAAATCAAGGAAGCCATCTCGACGTCAGCGCACTCTACGCCTGTCAAGCTGGCTTTGACAGCTAGCGATAGGAATGCCTCTGGGGATAAGTTGAATGAATTTGATGGTGATAGTAACGATGGCAGCAATAGTGGGACGTTGGAAAGAAAGAGAAAGGTAAGCCCAAAACCATATACATGACAATGGTTTCTAAATGCAAGTTTTGATTTTTGTCTTTTTTTATGTACAAAAAAAATAAAAGCCTAAATGTTCATAAAAAACAATAAAATGATATAAAGAGCATCAAAATTGTTCTTCGTGCGGTTTTAATTTATTTTTGTCTATAATATTAAAATTTTGGAATTACGTTATTGACGACAGAATTGGCGTGTTGTCAAGATGGACAAAATTGTCAACCAAATATTAATTAAAATTTATTGCCTTTTGCAATGGCCCTATTTTTAGAATCAAAGAGAGCCGATGAAGGAGTTCTCAGATTTTTATTTTTTCTCTTTTTTGAATCAAGACTCAGAAAAAAAAAACATTGTTGCTAAATTTGAACCCCGCCAATTTCTTATGTAGCGTGGGCCGTTAAGTTTTTTCAAATTTTAATATGTTATAGGGGAAGGTCAAACAAATATTTTTTGTCTTTGCCACTCCTCCCAATGGGTACAGGGAGAGCCAGAAAATAAGGTTAAAGTTAGAAAATTGACTATTTTGTACCTTTTTTACGGAAAATATAAAATGGAAAAAAATGAGTTTGAAATTTATTGTTTGGTAAAGCCGAGGGGTAACCACTGTTGGCAATCATATCACAAATCTTATCCGTCCGCAGCCCCTTGCAGCCCCTGCAACTACCTAAACCTCACCAAACCCTGGCTGGCAGACCCTAAGATCCCAGGGAGTCTTAAAAAATCTCTCGGCAGTCTTCTGCAATCACTGACAATTCAACAAAATTGGCAATCATGTCACATTTTCTGAACTAGTGGTTACCCCCTCGGGTAAAGCACAACTAACATTTTTTTTATCTACACTTTAGCCCGCATTTAACAAGGGAGGCTAAAAAAAATTGTTCAAAATTGGCCAAAAATCGTTATTTTTGCGAAATATTTTTGATGGTCTTTAAAACAATGTATGGTTGTCAATTTCATGTCTATGTAAGCAGTGACGATGGCGTACCAAAAATACTTTTCTTGGGGGGGGGAAGGGGAATCTACCAGCTTATATGAAAATATTAACTTCTTTTACCTACTGGGATAATAATTAAGTATCAGCAAAATAAATCCAAGAATTTTTCGTTACAAAAACTCCTCTATACGATATAGTACGCTTATTTCTTTAAAATGACACCATGACTATATTAAAACTAAAAGTCAAATCATTTTTGGGGGGGGGGGACGGTAACCTAATTTTTAATAAAAAATGGGAAAAATCTAAGCATTACTTAAGTTTTTCCTGAATATCTCAAAAACTAAGATACACACTTACGAACGGTTTTAATTTCCAGAAAGCCAAATCATTAATTTATTTAAAAAGGTATTCGTTTTTGTTTAAAAGTCAGTGGTACGAAAACAGTAACGGCTCGTTTTGAAAAAATGTTAAAATTTCTTCTTTACAAGTTCCTTTGTTCTGGTTTTTAGGTTTGAATTCCGAAATTATATTTGTTAACTTTAGAAATGGACCCATTTTCTTACCTCTCTTTTGCTGCTTTTTAAAATATTTTCTGGTAGAGATTAGGCTACCCGTGGCCCTTTTAGCACAAAAAGGAATCAAAGTAATTGTTTTTTTTTTAAATCTTCAGCATCTGAGACTTTATTTTTTTTTTGCTTATAGATATGTTATCATTTTTATTGTTATGTATATTTTTCGAATATCGTTTAAATATTCCAAAATTTAGCGCCCTAATAAATTTAGAGAAAAGATTTGTGGCGTAGAGGACAAAGGGTGAGGGAATAAATCGGAAAAAAGTTTTCAGTCAGTCAGATGGCGAATTTTTCAACTAATAATTTCAGCCAAACATATTTACAAAATAAAGGGAAAATTTAGCGCCCTAATAAATTTACAGAAAAGATTTGTGGCTTACCCTTTGCGTAAGGGAATAAATCGGAAAAAAGTTTTTCCTCGACCAGGATTTGAACCCGGGATCTCTAGAACAATAGTCTAATGCTCTACCAACTGAGCTACCGAGGAACTGGGGTTTTAACTGGTTATTCGGAAATACTTTCGTCCGATTCATTTGTTAGTAGTGGGGAGATCTTTGAACCCTTTAAAAACCTAGACATGTTATAAAGACAAGGAGGTACACATTCGCGATATTCCCTCACCCTTTGCCCTCTACGCCACAAATCTTTTCTTGAAATATTCCTTTTAATCTTGTCACACTTTGTTCAATTTTTTTTTCAGTAGCGTCCTCAGCAACGTTTACATTTGAAAAATCCACTAATTTGTAACTTGTGAAAATTTTCCTCAAAAAATAACAACGCAATATCTTTCGCTGGCATTTCTACAAACTTTGTGAGATTTTGATAAGGCTATATTTTTTTGGCCGCTATTACGTATCTCAAAAGTTCGGCCGAAAACCGCATATTAGTCTGAACGATGAGGAGCTTAATTAAGAAAAAATAATAATCAAGCAATGAGACTTAGCATGCATAACCCTTAGGTAATTTTTGATAAATGTTACTAACATAAAGTCTTCTGAAAAGTATCCCTATTTTTGAAAATAACAGAGAGAATGTTAAATTTTTAGAATATTTGGTGGAGCGATAAAATTTGGCGCAAATTGTCATTGACGCCGCAATTTTTTTTGTCCTTGTTGCTTACTCGAGTCTAATAAATAAAGAATGGGAAACTCCTAAAATAATAATATCAGCCATTCAAAATATTTGCCGCTATATTAGCTTAAATTAAAAAATAAAAAGTTTTATATAGAAGGGCCCAATTCTTGAAGTTTTTTTGAAAAAACAACATTAAATATCAAATAAACGCCGCATAACGATAGAATTATAGAATTTGGCACAAATATTTATTGGGTCCCTTAGTATGAAATGTTTTAGGACCATTTGAAAGGAACCCTTGAATGAATGTAGAAATGCGGGCGGGACAATTCCCGTGTACGTAGGCCACCCTGCTGGGCCCGTTGCACGCCAACTATCCATGGTTTAGCCCTGGAAGCCTGCCTCTTTCGTAAAAGAAAAACAAATTTCTGGTCTGCAACCTTCTACCGAGGGCCAGCAGTAAGTTCCCAAGGTGCCAGACACTCCAGCAGGAAATGCAAGGACGATTCCTGGTCCTCCATGCACCAACGCCTCTAGTTGCTTGTTAAGGCGACAGTGTCCCGTTAGGAACCCTGTTGCTAGTCGCACATCCTTCCTACCTAGATGGAGCAAAAACTTTGTTTTTTGGCGCTCATCTTACCAATCAGGTGTTGGCAAGGAATCTTTATTCCCGAAGTTAGTTTTAGAAAATGTACTTTTAACGCCAAAAAACGGCAAACTAACGGATCGTGTTTTAGTGGAAAAGTCAATATTATTTGTTGTGTACTGTCATTTTAAAGTCCTCTACAAAGGCTCCCTATTTTTAAAAGCAAAAGCCGTAGTATTGTAAAAATAATCGCTGTTTATGTCAAAAGCACAATATTCCTTGTGTTAGTGTTTGCAAATGCAAAACAAATTGTGTAGTAAGGTCTTAAACAGTTAACCTCCACATTTGTTAAGACAGCTTTATCTACCTACATTATGTGTTACAAATGTTTTATTTTTACTTTAAATTAGGTTAGGTTATACTAGAGATGTACTTTGTCAATAAATAAAACATTATGTTTCCGTGTTTTATATTTTACCTATTATTTACATTTTTAATATCTACCGTCTATATTAGAAAAAGAGTAACAAAAATAAAGATCAATAGGAGTCTTTATATTTTACCTATTATTTACATTTTTAAAAAATATCAGTCAGAGTTCAGGTATATATTTTATCTCGAAACTTATTTGTGCCGGCCCCCCAGGGAGAATTTCGGCTATTGGTAATATATTTAAAAAGTGCCATGTAACTTTTTTGCTATAACTTTACCCCCCCCCCCTCCTTGAGAGGAAAATAAAAAAAATACATGCAATAGCAAATATAAAATACCTCATAGCAGCAAAGCTAGAGTGGTGGGCCTTTTGTCTAACCATTATCTGAACATGTTTACTAACCAACTGCGTCAAGATTTCGTTTCTTAAAATTTCGTTCATGATAACCCTAAAAAAATGGCAAAAAAGTTAAATTTGAATTTGCCTGAATGTCAAAAGGTCAACGTCGCTCATTCCACACTAGAGAACTTAATGTTTCATTGACATGTACACAAAAGATTTAATTAAATTAAATTAATAATTAAATCATTACCATTTTTTTAAATAAAAACAAGTATATGTGTTATTCCACCAAAAGTGTGCATTGTTATTGTTAAAAAACCGAAAAGTCATTATATTTGAAGGTGCACTAGAAAAACCTATTAATAATCACATATTTAGGGAGATTTTTAGATTTTTTTAAAATGACTCCACACGGGAATGAAGCTTAAAAGGGCAATGACAAAACATTTTTTTGTACTATTGAATGTACGGGAATTATTTTTTTAACATGATAATGATGCACAATTCGGTTTTTAAGTTTTATTTACACAAAAATAAGTTGACTGAACATGGACTAAACTGAACAACTACTTATTGTTAACTTATTTATTTTAATAACTCAAATTATAAAAAATACTGGCTATTTAGGCTTTTTTGTCAAACTTATAGTAAATCCTGTTTCCTTTTGAAATTATATTTGTTTCATTAAGTTTAAAAAATTATTATTATCGGAATTTTCACAAACCCTTAGAAATGTGACTTTTACATCTCAATCAATCAAGTCAATGTAATTTTGGCATATTGCTACATATAGATAAGTTGCTGTTTTTTTTGTGAATTTTGTGTTCATATTTGACCAAAACATAAGCATCTCTCGGCTCTTGTTTCTAGAGTTAACATAAAGCAAGCTTGGTGGTGTCTGTGGTATGTTTAGACACGAATAAACGCGCTCAAGCCAAGCTCTTCTGCAGTGGTCAACGTTATCAAGGAACCTTCCCACCACTTTTTTTCAAGGATAAACGCCGCGTGAGCTTGAGCGCGTAAATACCCAGGGACAGAATTTAAACAGGGACAGAGTCAAAATTTATTATTGGTTTACTGAAAAATAACTTTTTAAACCACTATTAAATTTTGCTAAGGTGCATTTTCTATTACAATTTTGCGTTGGAGACATGACATGGGAATGACGTTTGCGGGATAAAAATAACAAATTCCTATACTTTTTGTAAAAGCTTTAAGAAATAACATTGTTCTCAATAAAATTTTAAATTAAAAACCGTATTTTTATTTATTTTTTGGCTTTTGACCCTTAGGGACTAATGCACATTTTTGGTGGAATCACCCATACACAACTGTGCTAAAAAAAAGGTCCACAATGACAAAAAAAGTAAAATCATGATAATTATTGACATAAGAGTAAACTAGAGTTTTAAACTTCCATTGTTTTTTACTTTTTCACTATGTTTTGATAGGTTATGTATGTATCTGCAATTGTCATCACGTACTGACAATTGCAGAGACATAAGCAGTCGGGACATTGAAAAACAGAGTAAAAAAAATGTCAATGGAAGTTACATTCACCTTCGAATAACAATTCTTAACATAACATGTATATTACTTTTTTTGAGCACAAGTGTAAACCAAGGTGTAAACATAGTTCCTATGTTTCTCTTGACAGTTATTAAAATTTGTGGAATGTTACAGCAATGTTAGATAAAAGTGGACACATTTATAAGAGCAAAGAATACCTACCTATGTCCATGATATTATTAACGAAAAATGGGGACTTTACCAAACTAAAAACTTTGGTATAAATTATAAAATTATGAAAACCAACCTTTTTATATCAAAATATTACGAGATAATCGATAAGCTTCACCGCTCTTGTTATGTTGATTTATTATTTCTTCCTCGCTTTTTGTGTATCTAAAAAATTAACAAAAAAAAAACAAAATTAACAAAAAATATAATATTTTGAATAAATAAAATTAAGGGGCATCTGTATTGATACCAGTATGGTGATTTTTGTTGGTTTTTTGGCTACTCTGTTATGTTTAGCTTTATTCTGCCTGCTGTAGTAAGGCCCTGTCATGTTGTTAACTTTAATAATGATGCAAGGGCACTTTTGTTTTGTTGCATCTCTGTTATAGTTATGTTTATTCTGTGCAGAGCCATTTTTTGTTGTGCTGTTAACTTAAAAGATAACCAGCCACAAGACAAAAACAAACCAAAACCACTTTAAACTAATGGTATGACTTATGTAAGTATTGCTTAAGGGTGCCTACACAGAATAAAAATAAAGGTAACAAAATGACAAAAAATCAACCAAAAGCATCCTGGTACACCTTTGCTTACTAATGTAGTTCCGGTTAGCGTTTGCAGTTTGGTTTTGAGAATCAAGGTTCAAATGAAATTTTTTCTTTTTTATTACATTTTTGTTCTTAACTAATTTCCATTCATTTTTATGTAGAATAGATTAAAAATTTAAATAGGTTGCAAAATATTCTTTACTCTGTCAATTTATATACTTGAAAACTTGCAAATATCATCTCAAATATCAAATTATGACATTAATTTTTATATTTTAAATGAAATACTCATATGTTTTTTAAAATTAAGGTGGTTTTTTTTCTTAATTCCAAAAAATACAAATAATAGATCAGGTTTGTGGTTTACCTTTGTTGGTTTTCTAGTAACTTATTAATACTGTCCCATTATCATCTTTGGCTTTATCAAAAATGTAAGTTTCAGAATAAATATGACAGTGCAGCATACTAACCTGTAACTGTGAATGGTTTTAATAAATGCCAGCCTCGTCCTCTTGGTATCACTGCTGCTGGTTGATGTATAGCTGCTTTGAATTTCTTGATTTAATCTGAAAAAAGTTTAAAGCAAAATAAAGCGGAATATTGCAGTTGAAAAATCAAACATTTTGAACAGGAAACTCTTAACAGGAAAAAACTAAAGTAAATAAATAAAAACTGAATTTTAAAAATGTAACAGTAACATAAAAATTAGGTAAAAATAGTAAAAATACTAAAAGTAAAATTAGTTTAAAAAATGTTGTTTTCTATATCATAACAAATATCAGAGAGCAAAAAATACTTTCTTTTTCTTACAATTCTTTTCAATGTCTTTTCCTTAGAAATGCTCCCTGATGAAGACGCAGATGAAACAGCTATAGGTGCATTTTGTGAAACTTGACTTATGCTTGCATCTGAGTTTTGTGTTATATCACTGATGCTGGTACTATGCAGATATTGAATTTTTATGTCCAAAAGTAAGGATGGCACAGCATTAAATTTAGGCATCTTTCTCCTTTTATCTGATAAGAAGTCTTCAAGTTTAAAATGCGTGGAGCACACTAATTTGTTCCTGTTTCTTTGCTACTTTTCAGGATTCACTTGAAGTGCCTGACGCCATATTTGGGATATCGGACCTTAGTTTGGAATCCTAAAAAAATGTGAAACCTTTTGTTATTGAATTATTCACAAGATATTTTGTAATTGTTTAATTACAAAACCAATGTTACATTTTTTGGTGGAAAGGACATTATTTTTCATGATAAATGCAACCACCAAAGCTCACATCAAAACTACCAAAGAGACAAACGAGAGAAATAACAAAATTTTACATAATAGTCTGCAACCTTCAAAATAATAGCTTTTTTGATAACCTGTGCAATTATCTTTTTTAAGTTAGCCTCCCTTCTGTTCTCTACAAAAAGAAACTATTCTGTCAAAAACATTGTCATTGCTATCAAAGCTTTGTTAACTTTACTTCTTTAAATGCACATACTAAAGGAGTGATTTTTCTATATGAACAGTGTTTAAAACAACAATTGTTCAGATCAATATAAAAATTTTCTGCACAGGTAACCAAAAAGCTATTGCTTTGTAGGTTGCAGACTGTGTGTTAAATCATGTTTAAAATAAAGAAGATAAAAAAGGTCTTACCAGTTCAGGCCCAATATCTGTTCCTAAAGCAGGAAATCTTTCGTAGATTTCCTCTGGAGAGACAGAGCTGGATCGAAAATATCTTCGGCGCGCTGCGTAAGTCCTTTTCCAAAGATCAATGATTCTTTCCTTTGGTTCGATAGAAACCTCCAAAATTTCCACTTCATTGGATTTTTCTGCTGTATAAATAAAAGAAAAATAATGAAGAGTTAGCAGAAGTTTTATTTGCAAATATTGTTGATGTTGTGCAAAAACACAACTTTTTTCTTAAAATAAAAAATGTTAAATGTCCACTTTTTTAATGTCTTGTCTTTTTATCAAAAAAACTTGAAAGTATTCTGTAATTTGGAAAAGATCAATGTGATTCCTAGCTGCCAGATAATTGCTACGTTTTCATGGGAATTGAGTTCGTTCTGAAAACGATTTCAATCCGATACCGTCCATCAAAACGCCTGTTTTTCCATTATTCAAATCGATTTCAATCTAGATCCGACCCTGAAAATTTTTAGAGTTGGATCAAGATCGTATTGAGATCGAAATACCGATTTTCCATGAAAACGGGGATTGAGTTTACACATGCGTATTGCGTCGGATTACCAGACAGCCGCCAAATTATATTTTATTGCTCTCACTCTTTTTGAGAGAGAGAGAGAGAGAGAGAAATAGAAGTGAAACTTTGGAACCGGCATTCTGAAATTTTGTGGAGTGTATAGAAAAAAGAAGATTAATAACATAACCTTACTTAAATAACTAAAGATTTCTTTTTTAAAGACTTTTAAAAAAATAATTATGGAAAATAAAAGAAATATTTGGCTCGAAAGTGTATGTGCTATGCACATATGCCAGTCCAGCATTTCTTTCTTCACTTCCACTTGCAAACAGAGTAGTAATTAAAATTTAAAAAAAATGTGTTGCAAGGGCCAACATCATCTTTTGAATAAAATACATTTTTTTTTTTTTAAAAAAGTACCAAAACTCTGCTGCTACATATCAAAATTTGAAAACCGTTTTCGAATCGATTCTAAATCGATTTTAAAACCTGTCATGAAAACTCATGAAAAAAAAGTTTTCAAAACATATTGAAAACGAATTCAATATCCATGAAAACATAGCAAATAAAACAAAGCAGAGGACAGACAAAAACTTCCTTTTTCTACAACTAGTTTGTGTTATTTGGGTTTTAAAACAGGTGGCATTAAAAAAGTGGGTGGGTTTATATATTTTTTACCTAGTTGTGACAATGATTTGGGTTTTTCATTTGGTGTAGTATGTTTTGCTGCAGTTTTTACTGCTTGCCGTATGTTCGAAAACCTCGACCAATGTTTTCCCGCAGCAACCTTTTTTGGGGTTCTATTTTTTTTTCTGCGATTTAACGTAATATGTTTCCATGATTTCATTTGGAAATTGTTTAACTATTTCTTCATTCATGCTAAAATGTTTAATTGATTTTTTTGCACTTCCGGAACTGGTAACTAATTTTTTTCATGGCAGCCAGTTAAAAATGGTTTTTTATGACAAAATTTTGTACAAATTCATGAAAGAAAATGTATGATATTTTCTACAAAAATGTATGCATTTTTTGATGACTAATTAACTTTTTAAGCAAGCAAAAAATGTTGAGAAATATAGAGAAATGTAAGGTAAAACAGTACCACAAAGAAAAAAATTTAAAATTAACCAAAAAATATGAATATTTACAAAATTTTTGAGCTATAGCCACCTTTTTTTCAAAAAACATATTCACAAGCAAAAAATTAAAAACAAATATCGAAAGTATTTGTATTGCAGGGAAAATTTTTTTTTAGGAAAAAGCCTTACATTTTGAACTAAAATCTACTTTCTAGGAGCTTTGTGGGACAAAAATCTTAAAAATTTATAACAACTTTAAGAATCCTAAAAAATTTATGATTTTTTATGACAAACTTAAAAATTAATTTTTGATAAAATTTATGACAATGGCTGCCTTGTTCTTTAGGCCCCCATTTTTAGGCATTTATTCAAGTAATACAAGCATTGATAAATATTAAATAATGAACATTCAGTATAGAATTGCTTTAGAAACTGCTGCTTACCCATCGATCCCATATCTATTAACTAAATGGGTCACGACTTCGCGCACTATTTTTTGCCGATATTCATTCGTCAAACTTGTTTTTCTTGATAACACACAATCTGTCCTTCAACTGTTTGAAAGAGCGCTAGTAAACCCTAAAATGGCAAACATTCATTATTATCAACTAATATTTCCTATACATTTTTTTAATTTATGGATATGGATAATCCAATCTTCATGTAGATGTCTTAAAGTCGATGCTGATCTGTCTTTGAGAGACACAAGATTTTTGGTGAAACTGCATTTTGGTATAATGTCAAACATGGTCCTACAACTTTTTTATTGAAGATTTTTTTTAGGTGTAAAAAGTGCAATGCAGTTGATTTTTTTAAAATTTTGTTTAATTATTAGTTTTAATTGTAAAAACACATTTGTTGTTATTTACCTTTTCAAACACTGGCTGGCAAATTTCATTTGATTCAATATTATTGTTTTCCAATCTAGCAATTTTTGAAGGTTGGGTAGTCAAGTCACTAGTAGTTTTTGAAGTTTTGGGGGTCAAGTTAGCACTTGAAGGTGATTGTTTTACTTCAAGTAAAGATACTCCACTACTTGTTGATGTTATTTGGGATTTGTCTGATCTACTTAGCAAAGGGGAATCTGCTTCATTGCCATTTGATTAATTGGTAACTGTCTCTTTTTCCTGTACCAACTCAACCTCTGTACTGACACTTGTACTAATACACTAAAATTGAAATTACCAGACGAATTTAAAAGTGAATTTGTACAGGGTGTCCCCAAGATTTTTGGTGAAAACTGCATTTTGCTTTTTCCATTGGTTTTTGAGCTAAAGGGGGTTTTTGAAGTATCTGCATTTTGGGAAAGGATCCATAACTTTTTTATTTACACAAATTTTGTTTTTGTGTAAATTGCTTCTTTGTGGAGTTTAATTTTTTTTTGGATCACTTTTAGTTTTAAGATACAACATAATGTTACTTTTTTTCTTATGGAATGGCGATGACCCTCTTTGATTTTTTCAATTATTAGTATGAAATTTCCTTTGAAATATTGTATTAAACTTTGGTTTTTTATTTTTTTAACCACTTTGTTGTTTACTATTTAAATAATGGGTTATCCAGAAAAGTGGCTAACTTGACGTTTTTTAATAAGTCATGTAACTTTTGATTTCACTGAAAATGACCCCAACTATCAATTTTTAAATAGGACACTTTCTGTGTCCAATGATACCCCAAATGTCAAATTTTGACAGCTTTTGAAAAAACAATTTTCTTTCAATCTGGGTGGTCAAATGGTCCAAAAGCAAAATTACAATTATTTTAACAAAGCAATTATACCTTATAAAGCAAGTATTTTTACTAAAAAAACAAAAGGGCCTATCTGCATTTTTAAATTGAAAATGCAATAAAATTGAACAGAAAGCATTTACAGGGTGTTTTTTATTTTTGTTGTATTGTTATGTTTTAGGTGATCATGGCCTACTTGACATGTGACATATTTGCAGGATGTTCTCAAGAGTCCCAAAATATAAAAATATACAGGGTTGCTTTATTTCAAAATCGAAAGTTGGGGTTATTTCTGCTGAAACCTGAACACACTGGAAGTCATGTGACCTGTCAAAAACCGTCAAATTTGAAAATTGTTCAAAAAAAGGGGGTAGTCACCCTCCTCTGATTTACCTGGTATATGCATTTTGCAGAAAAATATAGTATCTAAAATATAATAAAACAAACATACAACAAGTGTGACTCATCATTTAAGGAAATTTTAAGCTGATTTAAAAAATAAAATGAAGAAATGGTGATTCCAAAATTTAAAAAAAAAATAATTCAGCAAGAAAAACTTACCTCTTTTTTGTATTTTTCTAACTTTCCAATAAATTTTAGCCTTGGTCCAGCTCTTGGGAAAATTGAATCGATAATTTGTGTTGTTAAGAGTAATAAGTATCAATCATCAATTCCCTCCCCTAAGAAAAATTTATTATTGAATAAAATAAAATAATTTTTGAAAACAGAAAAAAAAAGACCTATTCAATTTTCGAAAGTTCCATTTAAAAAAATGTATGTTGCCCCTCTATTCAAGCCACCTTATTCAAAGTCAAAAACTCTTCAGTGACTGACTTTTAATGAAGAACATATAAACCCTCAGCGGAAGCAACTTAATTTAAAACTGGTTTTAGGTGCATATAAATGTTACATTTCAAAGGAAATTTATTGAGAAATTCTCAAAAGTTACACAAGTAACTTGTCATTTTATACCACTTTCTGGATTGCTCAAGATTTTATTACATGCAACTGTCAAAGTTCAAACTGGTTTCACATGATTTCACACGGTCTGCAACTTATTGGTTAGCAAATAAGAAAATATTATGAGTGCTAGTACAAAGAAACTTAATTTAAGTTGGCCTCCTTCTGTAACAAAAGAGTTGTTGAATTGGCATGGGGGCTGCACATGCGTGTGGGCAAAATTTCCTTTTTTCAGTGGCCTTCAAAAATTCTGAAATATTTTTGAGCATTTTTATGAAAAAACAGAGGATATTTTCTTATATTAAACAAAAAATAATTTCTTTACAGTTCACCCACATGACAATGGATGAGAAAGCAAATTTAGATCAAATGGTGTTTCTAGTTTTTGTTTTATGCTTCAGAATTGAGATATGATTTTTTATTTGTTGTATTCTTTTTTTGGAAATATGCAGAATTTTTTGTTTTAATTTTAAATTATTCCTATTGTTTATTTTGAATATACGTAGGAAAATTTTTAAGAAAAAATGCCAATTTTTCTCCAAGTCTTTAGCTTTTAGGGGTTTGGGTACACCGCACCATGTCTAAAAATTGGTTGTGAGATTAAAGTTGATTTTTCCAACTCACCCTAAATTTCCCAACTGAGAGGACAAATTCTAACTATGCAATACTTGAAGTGTGCATAGCATGTGTTGCAAACATATCTCAATAATAAAAGCATTATAGACAAAAAATCTGAACAAAATCAGATACTGCCATTTGATGTAACTTTTTTGCCATCAGTTGATCCCAACTTATCATATTGTTAGAGCCCAGTTATTGAGGCCACTGATCCAAAATGTTGTTTCCTAGATAGAGGAGCTTAATAGACATCATGTATTTGATGGTTAGAACATTTGTCAAATTTTCAAAGCTGTTTGAAGTAGCTACATGTTATCAGTTGTGAAAGAACATCAATCATAATCCAATCTTGTTAAATGCAGGAAAATTTGACAAATGTCATAACCAAGGGTGCGTTAAAGGTGATGAAGGTGAGGGTGACACTCGATTTTTAGAAAAAAATGCTTACCAACCCAGTGATATACAAATACGGATACTTGGCAACCTTACAATTATTTAGATTGTCAAGGGATGGACTTTAATAGCAATTTTGGTGTGTATTTTACATAAAAAGCGACTTTTTACAAAAAATGTTATTTTTTTATTTTCCACATGTAAATGAATTTAAAAACCCCTAATTATGTCTGGTTTTATCTGGTGCATTAAAAAAAACACAAATTTGGGAGAATACCGTATACTCAACAGTATATATACTAAGTAATTACCTAAATCCAGCTTTATACCTTATTTATAAATGCAATTTGCATTCGCAGTTGGGCGAGTTGGCACATCTCTGTCTCTATTTTCTGTGTGAACCGCATTTATAAATATGGTGTTATTCTTACAAGGTGGCTTTCACTAAAGCTTCAACGGGCATAAGTTGAAGACAAAGTATCAAGCTTAAATCAAGTTTTGTAGTCTGCAGGATGTTTTAGTTTCCTGGGTTGTATGTGTTCAAATTGCGATCTTTAAAACCTCAGTAGATACCTGGGCACAATAGACCCATTTGTAGCTGCAGTGCATGGTTCAGCCTTCGGTAGAGAGCTAACCACCAGTTTTGAATAGATCAGTTCAGTTAAATTTTATTTGATCTATATAAAAAATACATTTTTACCTTTTCAGGTGTAGATCACGTCATACTAAATTAAATAAAATAAAAAAGTAATAGTTCTGCAGATACAATAAAGTAGTTACAATGATTTTGTCTAAATAACAGTAACATACAAACACATAATATATAACCTATCGATAAACATGTAGGCAACACAAAAAAAAGAAATAATATGGCTTGTTTTAAAGCTTTTGTCAGTTACAAACATACATACATACTCTTACAAGAAATAAAAAGACCTCAAAAGAGACAGAGATGCGCCAACTCACAGAGTTGCACAAACCCTCAAACTGCGAACGAGAACTGCATTAATAAATAAGGTATCATAATTTGAACCTATTCACTACTTTTACAATTACAGGATTCATATGCATAAACTACTATCAATTTCCAAGTGTTTTCTTTATCATTTTTTAATAATTTTCCAGGTTTAAAAAAGAAATCATTAAAAAAAAGGGTGGAACAGCAAAACCAGACAAAAGTTAAAATAGTAATAAATTTAAAAAAGGCAATACAAAAATACTAAACAAAGCTAATTATTTAACTCTACCTACTGTTAATATGAACGCTTTGTTACGGATGCAAAGACTTTTTTTAGGCTCACAGGTGTCCAAAAATATAGCACCATCTTTTTAGGTTTTTAAACTTTTTTATAAGCAGAGGGGGCGCGAATCCTCGGGTAGAAAAATGTCATTTATACAAGTTTTAAGTGTTTTTAACAGTTTTACAGGGCCGCAAGTAAACTTTTTGCGTTTTAAGTAATATTTTTCACGTCTTTTGTAAAATAATTAAAACAAAAACACAGATTGGGTTTGCTGTCAAGGAGAGCTGTGTTGTCATAGATGCGCCACAGGCAAAAATTTTGGGAAAATTGTAATGAAAATGTCATATTTCACAGGTTTGGCATGCTGGTTGACACAAGCTTAAAATTAAGTAATCAATGACGTTATAGTGCCGCAGGTAAAAATTTTTACCTTTTCAATGTTTTTTTAACATTATTATTGATATTTTCAAACTAAGGCAATAAGGAAAAAATATATATTGAATGTTTTAAGATAACATATTTATACAAATAATTTTCCAGGTGATAATGTCACATAATGATGGTTTTTTCCAGGTTTTTTTCACATTTTTCGCTATTTTCAAGGTTTTTTTTTGCTTTCTTCATTTTCCATGCGTTTTTCAGGTTTTTAAGGGGTAATTATGCAGCATACGGTTTTCTGCCATTTTCAATTTTTTATGAAAAATTCTTTATGGGTTCCTAGAACCCCAAATCAGTCGGCGCCGAGAAGAAAAAGGGTTCTGGGGGGGGGTTGTAATGTGTTTTTTGATTGTTTCGGGTTGGGTACGGATAGATTGGGTTGGATTGGGTTGTTTTAGTGAAAAAAAAATTAAAAACACAAAAAAATTTAAAAAAAAAACAATCGTTGCCGGCGGACTTGGGGTCCTAGGGACCCTAGTAGGTGCCCCCATAAAGAATTTTTCATAAAAAATACAATGCAATACATTACAAGGCACAGTCATAGTTTTAGTTCTAATTTTAGTCATAACGCTATCTCTATCACTGTCTCATCAAGAAAAAAAAACAGGGACAGAGATGGCGTCATGACTAAAATTAGAACTAAAACTATGTCTTGTATGAAGGATACTTTACTGCAAAATCACCTTTTAAGGTTTTCCAGTAGAGTAGGAACCCTGAATTACATAACCTTCCCTATTGTTTACAAAAAAAAACGGCAAAGGGAAATATCCATCACAAAAATATTTATTTTATTATTTGCTTTTCTGTTTTTAAGGAGTTTCGGCTCCAATTTTAAATATTTTCAACCAAGGATGGCTTATATATTTTAAGATAACGGTAAAAAAATAACTGTGCAGGTATGAGGTAGGTACCTATATATATATATCCATTTCCTGCTTTATTATTTACTATTTTAGGAGAAAATTAAAGAAAGATATAGTGGTTTAGTTCAAATAAATAAAATTTTAAAACCAAAATGGAACAAGTGATCAACCCAAACCGGGAGGCCATAGAAACCACGCTTCCCTTCACTTTCCTTCCCCACTAAAAACGTCCCCTTTTTGTGTCCGTATAGTGCACCGGAGCCATAATTTTCAATGAAAATTGTTAAAAAATAATTTGTACTTATTTGGAGGATTTCCAGCTCTTCGGGATCAAAATTCTCCATGTTTTAATACGAAAAACACTGTTACAACCAGCGAGTGGCGAGCATGTGGCGAGCAACAAGAAAATACCCCAACCCCAAACAGCAGCCGAATGGCCGAAGCCGAAACGAAGGAGGAAACTGCCGGAAGTTACAGCATTTGACGGTGCGAACAAGTGGCGTACACTCACCGAAAAACATGCTCTCTTTCTTTATCTGATTGGGCAATTATAGCAGTAAAAGTGAGAGAGATTTTTATTGTCCCATGTAACTCACCTGGACATCATTCGATCGCATATCAACTAGAGAAGCGCATCCACTTCTTTGAATTGGCGGGATTTTTAAACGGCCGGAAATATCTATGCCTATTCCACAGCGTCACTTCTTGCCGCTCATTTCTATTTCTACGTTATTTCTCTAAAATAGATGTAGATGCAAAAAGTGGAGCTGTGGATCAGGCATTCTCATTCGACTCAAAATCGCCTTCTCTTGCAATTCGATAGCACAATCTCTTTGCAAATTTTCCACTCAAAGGATAGTCCCTAACATTTTCGCATTAAAAAAACAGAGTCGATTACTCTCAATAAATGACGTGCTGTCATTTGTCAAATGTCAACAGGCAAGTCAATCGGTTCTGTCCTGAACGCTCGGTACAACCCGAAGTCGACCGATCGAGCGCTATAGTAAAGGGCATAAGTTTAATTTTTACTTATCAAATATAGATCTGCTCTTTATCCCGTAACTAATCCCGAGTTATACAACAAAGGTACATAAAACTTATGTGCATTTATCTTTAAATGGTATAGAATTTTGTATACGCAGTATGTAACTCTTAGTTATATAACAGTTGTATAGAGCCATTTTTCTCTGTGCATATTACAAATAGATAAAGAAGACCTAACACTTTTAGGAAGCCCTTTTTCTACACGATCTATTTTTAACTCTTTACAAACGAAAATCAATATGTTTAACAAACTATCAAAAAAACAACTATGATTAATTGATTCGCACTCTACCTATTAAATTTTAAGACATTCTTTCGCAGTACCTCGAATAAGCTATTTACTTCGCTGTGCTCCTTGCTGGAAAGTCCCAAATATTTTATCTGATTTTGATAAAAATCTAAAAATAACGTTAGAAAATATTACCAACTGCCATATAGGTGACACTGCTTGGTCTCAATGTAACATTCCCATAAAAATGGGAGGCCTCGGCATTCGTGATGTTTCTAGTCTTTGTTTTTCGGCATTTTTTTGGCTCAGTTAATGATGCTTCCAACCTTCTTAAAGCTATCTTATCATCCGAAATTTTAAATTATCTTGACTACGATTTTTAAGAAGCTTTTGATTTTTTTACTTCTATTTCTAGTACCAATAATATTCCTTTCAATAATCTTAATCGCCAAAAAGATTTTGATAATATAATTTGCCGTTCTAAATTCGAAGCAATTTTTAATTCATCCAGTGATCCCAAAGATCATGCTAGGGTTCTAGCTCTGCAAGAACCCGAGAGCAACGCCTGGCTACAGGCTCTACTTTCATCTGCACTAGGGAATCTTTTGGATGATTCCACCTTTCGTATTTCCATCTCTTTACGTTTGGGTCAGTCTCTGTGCGAGATGCACGACTGCACTTGCGGCAAAACTGTAGACATTTATGGGCACCATGCCGTAAGCTGCTACAAAAGTGCCGGTCGTTCGTCTCGCCATGGGTTGCTCAACAACATTATCAGGAGGGCTCTAGTATCTGCAGGAATACCCTCAGTGCTTGAACCTCCTGGTATGTGCAGGGGAGATGGAAAGCAAGTGGATGGTCTGTCCTTGTTTCCCTGGTGCAGAGGAAAATCCCTAATTTGGGACGCCACTTGCAGAGATAATTTTGCATTATCTTATCTCGACAAAACATCCCAAAAATCAGGAGAAGCACGTGTCGGAGAAAATCAAAAAATAAAAAAATATGAAGAGCTAGAAGCCAACGGCTACATTTTTGTACCCTTTAGCGTCGAAACTTTAGGACCCTGGGGTGAAGAAGCTAAATCTTTTGTTAATAAATTATCAAAATTAATAAACAATAAAAACGCAGATTGCTTCATTAACCAACAAATAGGTCTCGCCATTCAACGCGGTACCGCAGCTTCCATTCTCGGAACAATCCCAGACGATTCTTGTTTAGAGGGAATATTTTATTGTTAAATTTTGTTTTGAGCTTCATCATTTTATTTATTTCTTGCATTTTATTGTTGATTTTCACTTGTATTTATTGCCAATATAATGTTTGGTTAATAAGTGTAACAAATCAGTTACCAATAACAATAAAATGTGAAGGTATGGATCCAAAACCTAAGATTGTTAATAAGAATACTATTTTAAGCTTAACTTCAGGATGTTCAGGTTTTGTTGGAACTTCAAAAATTCAAGCAACCAGCTTAAAATTTTTTTATAATTATAACTATTCCAATACTATTCAAATTCCTTTTAATTGTTGTAAGAAATATACAGATAATTTTAATAATTTTCAAAAATTAAAGTCTTTCAAAATAAATAAATTAAATTTGGAAGATTTAGAAATTGCTAAACATAAATTAGATCAATATTCAATAGAATTAGACGATTTAATTAAAGAACCAATAATTCAAAAATATTATTCTTGGTTTACCTATTTTTCATTGTTTCTAATAATTATTATAATTAGTGCATATTTGTATTGTAAATGTAGAAAACGAAAAAGGATATTACAAATAGGTATAGAGGATAGCAATAATGATCATAGGCCTTATAAACCAGATGTTTCAGTTTTTAGGACAAGATTTTCAAAAATTGTACCAAGGCGATGACCTTCAATTAGAATAAGTGAAGATATTGAAGAAGAATTTTAATTAAACACCAACAGCTCTCCACGCAAAAATATAGTATTAAAATAATGTTTTATTTTCCGAAATTTTGTTTTCAAAAGAAAAACTAAAATTACTTTTAACAGTTACTGCAATATGAAGCACTAACTTTTTTAATAAGGGGGGAGCTGTTATATGAGTAAATAATACGTAGGTGTAGATATTATTATTATAAGTTTCATATCTTAATGTAATATGATACTCTTGTTTTTCACCATTGTTTTTAGTGTAATTTGATATGTTTATTTTTAACTAAAGATCTTCTAGAAGGATATATGTAAGCACTTTAAGTCACGTTTGACTTTTATATGACTTTGTTCTTGAATTAAGCGTCAGCACTATTTTAGTATAAATACCATTTGTTGTAAACAACATTAAGAAATTCAGAGGCATTTAATAACTAGTCTTCATAGTGTTAAGTACCATTGTAAACGGTTCCAAAATAAAAATAGTTTTTTTTTAAGTTCTTTGTTAGATCTCGAATCTAAAATATATTTTCCTATCCAGAGAAGAAAATACTTTCTTCTCTACGCTACGCGTCAAATAAAATATATGTTTTCAAATTATTATTATTGTAGAGGAGCATAAAGTCTACTAATTTTAAAACTAATTGGTAAATAAATAAACCCGTCAGTAATACAAAACTTGTTCTACTAAAACACTATCTGTTAGTTTGCAGTTTTTTGGAGTTAAAAGTACATTTTTTAAAATGAATTTCGGGAGTAAGGGACCTTTGCAAATGGTCTTAAACCATTTGGTACTAAGGGACGCAGTGATCATTTATTTTATGCGTTTAGGTAATATTTAATGTTGTTTTTTTCAAAATACTTTAATAATTTGGGCCCTCCACATAAAACTTTATTTTTTAATATAAACTAACATAGCGACAAATATTTCTTCTTAATCTGATAGTTCTAGCACTTTTTAGATGGCTGATATTTAGGACTTTCCTATTATTTGTTTAACGTCGAGAATTGGGGTTCTAGGTGAGAGACTCCGAGTAAGTAACACACGATAAAAATAAATTGCGGCGTCAATGATAATTTGTGCCAAGTTTTATCGCTCCACCATAATTTCTAAACCTTTAATATTTTTTGTGTTATTTTCGAAAATAGAGGTCTTTGTCAGAAAACTTTATGGCAAAAACATTTATCAAAAATTACCTAAGGGTCTACTTATGCATGCCAAGTTTCATTGCTTAATTATTATTACTTCCCTCGCTAAGGGAAGTAATGTAACTCAAAAGCCCTGCACCAATCATAACAAAATTTACATTTTACTTGTGTTGACGCGGAGACTCCTGTTGTTTTTAAGCATTTCCCTAGTAGACCATTCGGAGCTACCCACAAAAAACACCATCCCTTAAAAACATATTTTTTTTTCTCACCGTATACCTCTTATAAAAATCCTAGTTGAATGGCGCCAAAATTTTTGACTACATACATATATATATGTGTAACATTTTGTTCCATAACTTGAGATATTTCAAGATTTTTTTTTGCATTTTTTATGTATATATATATATATATATATATACATACATATATATATATATATATATATATATATACATAAAAAATGCAAAAAAAAATCTTGAAATATCTCAAGTTATGGAACAAAATGTTAAATAAAAAGTAGATTGAGTTAAGATCCAGGTCACACCCTATTGTCTTATCAAATTTCATACAAATCGGTTTAGCCGTTTTTGCGTGATTAATGGACAAAAATCTTAGTTTATCGGCATTAAAATTTTTTACAATATATATATAAACATATATATATATATATATATATATATATATATATATAGCACAAATAAAATGTATTGGAAAAGTCCTTCCACTCGAAAGAAATTCTGGATACACATGGACGCGTGCAAGAAAATTGCATGCAAGAGAATTGTATGCAAGATTTTCCCTTTTTTATTAAAAATTCGGTTACCGCTTCCCTCCCCTAAGGGACGTAGGCCAAAATTATTTGATTTTTAATTGTAATATAATCGTGGTGTCATGTCATAAAAATTTAAACACTCTTACACATTTTTTGAAAATTTTAAAGAAATAAACGTACAGCATTGAGTGAAAAAACTCCACTCCAAAAAACTGTCTGCTTTTAACCCTTATATTTTATTGATTTTTGGCAAAGGTACCTTGTACTTTTTAGATATCAACAGATGTTGGCAGTTACCGAGGTAGTTGCTCAAACCTGAAAGACTATGACGAACCCCTGCCCGAAAGCCTCTATCCTACACCTGAAGAAGTAAATAGTGAAAGTGAATTGGATTTGACGTTGACAACTTGTTCGCAGTGTCATAATTGCTTTAGGTAATATTTAGTTAAAATTATGACAGAGGGACATGACTTTTAAGATATACTACTTACTGGAAAGAACCCAATCTTCTTAACCTCTAAGATAGTCTGCTAAAAAATATTTCGGAAAAAACAACAAATCGTAAATTTTACGACAAAAAAAAAACGGACACGAGATGCACTTTTAAAAGAATTTAGGCAAGTGTTTTCCTCAAAAATCCGTGACAGATCAGATACACCCCAAAATAGGGGATAAATAACAAGTTTAATGAAAGAAAAAAGTTCTGATATAATTGTATGATTTTCTTTTTTTTTACTTTCCTAGCTACGGGAAGTAATGTAATCATCTAAAAATCGCACTTTGAGATTTTAATGAATCTCCACGAATTTTGAGGTTCCAAATAGTGATAAGCACGAATCCAGACGCAGTCGCTCTGTCTGTCGGTCTGTCTGTCGCCTTCTTTGTAGCCATTCCAACTCAAAACTCCCTGCAGCAATCATAAGAAAATTTTACATAGTGATTACTTGTGTTGACGCGCAGACCCCTATTGTTTTTGAGCATTCCCCTATTACAGCCTTCGGAGCAGCTACCCCCAAAAAACTTCATCCCTAAAAAAAAATCTGGCCGTGTAATACCTCTTTGCAAAGCTTATAAAAATCTTAGTTAAATAGCGCCACACATACAGGGTGTTTCACAACAAGGAACTTTTAGAGCGTATTAAGTGGTCTGCAAATAATCGTTATGCCGTTTTCAAAAGCCTCTTCAAAAATGTTTCAATTAGGGAACATTTTTCCAAGACATGACTTTACCACTAAAAGTATGGAGATGATTCATTGAAGTATGATACATATAAAGTGACAAAAACTCCTGATCGCTGAATATTCTCATAACTAAATAAAAAGGTCAAATAGTGACATACCTCTATTAATGTAAGGGGACATAGGAATAAATTCGGTAAGCTTTTGCGGCGGGTTGTCGTGCTTCGTTATAAATTAAAACAATATCCACTAATTCGCTGTTTAATTTCCCAAGAAATGAATAGTGGTATGTCATTTTTTACAACAAATTACAAAACAAAATCACTAAAAAATTGATACACCGTAACACAACGCGACGTGACATTCAAAACTGAATCAGCTAATATGCATAATTTGTTTACTTTCTGTGGTACGATACGGAGCTAAGAGCGAGACGCGCAATGCACTTGCTTGCTTGATGATTGTTTTTTGTTAGGTACTTTGTTTATAAGCTTTAATATAGAGTCGAAGGCGAATAAAATATTTAAGCTCATTTTTGGTTATTTTTTTGGAAAAAATTTGGAACAAATTTAAGCGAAATCAATCGTCATAAGTTGTGAACACCCTATATATATCACATAAAATGTTAAATAAAAAGTAGCTTAAGTTAAGATCCAGATCACACCTAGCTGCCTTAATAAATTTCATACAAATCGGTTTAGCCGTTTTTGCGTGATTAATAGAGAAAAATATTAAACCGAAGGGTGGCTCGGTAATGCACTTTGGTGTCCACGCCGATGGCATTGCGTGGCATTTTGAGGCATTTTGAAGCATTATTTCGGGAGCATTTCGAGGCATTCTATGCATTTTAAGGCAATTTATGGCATTCTGAGGCATTTTTAACAAACGAATCTGGTAGAAAATGCCTTTTGGTATACACAAAATCACGACCGAGCCACCCCTCGGGATAAACTCTGGAAACGCCTACATACATCCTGGAAAAGTTTCTATAGACCCAGGAAAACTCTAGATACACCCTGAAAAAGTCTGGAAACACTTAATAATTTTGGATACACTCTAAAGAAGGCTTGATACACCCTGGAAAAGTCTGAATACACCCCCTTAATATCTGGATACACCCTGGAAAGTCAGGATACACCCAGGAAAAGTCCGGATACGGCCTGGAAAAGTCACATACACCCTGGAAAAGTCTAGGAAAGACCCTGGAAAAGTCTGGAAAGATCCTGGAAAAGTTTGCCTACACTCTGGATAAGTCTGGAAAGACCCTGAAAAAGTCTAGATACACTTTAAAAAAAGTCTGTAAAGAACCTGGAAGAGACTGGATACACTCTGGAAAAGTATGGAGAGACACTGGAAAAGTCTGGCTACACCCAGAAAAAATCTTAATACACTCTGGAAAAGTCTAGAAAGACCCTGGAAAAGTCTGGCTACACTTTGGAAAAACCTGGATGTACTGAAAATGTCCGAGTACACAATGGAAAAGTCTAAATACACCCCTGAACAGTGTGGATACGCCCAAGAAAATTCTGAATATACCCTGGAAAAGTCTGACCGACCCAATCTAACACATATGTATATGAGTAGTGGTTTTTTATATATGTTCTTGAGCGAGGAAAGTTTTTGAGTAAACCTTTACTCGATTTATTTCATACTATTTGGGCTTAAAAAAACATCAATAACACCCCGAAGGCTGCAACCCCTAAACATATTTTTTTAATGTGAATGTTACATTTACCGCCATAGTTCCTTGGTATAACTTTAAAAAATAGTACTAGTAAAGCCATCTAAACGGGCATGCAGCTTCTGTATTTGGTACTTTACCCGAAATGTAGCAATTAGATTTTATCTTCAATTTTCTAAAGTTTATTTTATTTTTATATATTTAACTTTTTAGATTTCACAATTTTATATCGATTAACAAGTAACATATAATTAAAATAGTAATTGAAACAGCTTGTCTCCTTTTGTGTATTTTTTCAAAGTTCGAAGTGAGTTCAGAATTATTTTCCTCATGGTTTACTGAGAAATTCAAATCAAATCGATATCACTCCTATTTATATGTTTGTTTAGGTTATTATATGATGAAGACATAATGTCCAGTTGGTCAGCGGAGGATTCGAACCTGAATACCTTATGCTCAGCATGTAACAAGCCAACAGTACCCTTGCTCACGATAACTATAGGTAGGTTACTGTCGCTTATACGGATGTTTACCTAAATCAATATGAATTGTGGTTATTGGGTCGTAATGATCTTGAAGTGTAAATTTTATAGGAAAACTAAAAATTCTAGAAAATATTTTATAATTTTTTCGAAATTCTTGCAAACCAAACATTTAAATCACGTAGGCTGTTTTTTTTTGTAACAACAAAGTTTCTACAATAATTGTTTTAATTGTTTCTTATGTAAAACTCTAGGCTACCAAGAGAGATACGATTTTCTGGAAATTAAAAAAAAATAGAAAATTTTTAAGAAGGTGGTATATTGTGGAAGTCTTCTTCTGGGCTTGGGTCAAGTCGGTTTTTTTTTGTCTTAACCTTCCAAGATAAATCAAACATATTATATATGTTTAGAATCAGCAAAAAGACCATTCTAAATTAAAAAAGAAGTTAATGTCAAAATTTGACGGTTGCGATAACAGCTCCTAATTTTTAAGGACGTCATTTAGAAGTTTACAAAAAATTAGGCAACTTCTTTACATAAAACTTTTTTTCAGCTTCAATATAAGGGAAGTAAGGGGGGTGAAAAATATGGTGAATTATCCTGTCCAATGGTATTGAGTATAAAATCTTATTTAAAAGTATTTTTTTAAAGCCGGTCATTGTTTAATATAAACTAAATAATTTAATCTCGATTTCAATTTTAACAATAACATAAAATTAGGGTTAATCTAGCCTTTTCTGCGGTTTTAAATTAAATGTTTTAACCGTTGGTAAAAATAAAGTAAGAAATCTGCACTTCCAGAAATTCTTCGATAATCTATTGACATCATTTAGCAAGTCAAATTCTTCAAGCAGAGATTTTTGGTCTCGTTTTTACCCTTGTTAGCCCTATTGTTTAATCTAATTTCACTTTTATCCGCAGGCGGAAGAGGTGTGAAGCCGTGTGATTCATTTAGCATACCTTACCTTAATCCACTGGTACTAAGAAAAGAACTGGAGAATATTTTGACCCAGGAGGGAGATCTAAGGTAAGTAAATAAAATCTACGTATGTGGCGGATTCATAATAGTTAAACTACATTTTTTAAGTTTTTCGCCGCTAAGTTGAGTAACGAAAACCACTGAACCAGAAAATAACTACTCCATTTGTCAGTGGCTTTTAAACAGAAATGAAATTATGCTTAACCCTTATAGTCGAGTAAATTCGTAAAAAGGTTATATTTTTTTATATTTAGCATAGTAATACCTAATACCAAAAGCTAAAATTCAAGTCGAGGATCCCCCATTTTTCGTCCCCTAGAAATCAAGATGGCGGCTGTTAAAGGCGGCTATCTTTTCAGAAAAAGCAAATTGAAGTAAATTGGGTAATAGTGAGGATGAATGAATGAATGAATACTTTACTCAAAATCCAAACTAAAACATAATTACAATTAATATAAAATCTAATTAAATAAATAAAATTTGATTAAATAAATAAATAAATAAAAATAAAATAAAATAAAAATTTAAGAAATATGAATAAAGTAGGAAGGGATTGCTACTAAGTCAGTATTTCTGCCAGCGCGTAGCTTTTCCCACTTTCTTCAATATATACTCTTAACGCAATATAAATATGTTATTTATGCTTAATAGCTACTATACCTACTAATACTAGATAATTTAGTAATTTTAGTAAAATAAGGTCCAAAAGAAAAAAGAACTTAAATGGATTTATTTTAGTTGAATTAGAATTAGAATTAGAATTAGAATTAGAATTAGAATTAGAATTAGAATTAGAATTAGAATTAGAATTAGAATTAGAATTAGAATTAGAATTAGAATTAGAATTAGAATTAGAATTAGAATTAGCATTGGAATTGGAATTGGAATTGGAATTGGAATTGGAATTGGAATTGGAATTGGAATTGGAATTGGAATTGGAATTGGAATTGGAATTGGAATTGGAATTGGAATTGGAATTGGAATTGGAATTGGAATTGGAATTGGAATTGGAATTGGAATTGGAATTGGAATTGGAATTGGAATTGGAATTGGAATTGGAATTGGAATTGGAATTGGAATTGGAATTGGAATTGGAATTGGAATTGGAATTGGAATTGGAATTGGAATTGGAATTGGAATTGGAATTGGAATTGGAATTGGAATTGGAATTGGAATTGGAATTGGAATTGGAATTGGAATTGGAATTGGAATTGGAATTGGAATTGGAATTGGAATTGGAATTGGAATTGGAATTGGAATTGGAATTGGAATTGGAATTGGAATTGGAATTGGAATTGGAATTGGAATTGGAATTGGAATTGGAATTGGAATTGGAATTGGAATTAGAATTAGAATTAGAATTAGAATTAGAATTAGAATTAGAATAAGTGACTCTGCTTGTTTAAGTTTTTTGGTATTTTTGAATAGTTTCCTTAACGGAATACAGGATTTAAGGCTTCCATAGTTAATTGATGTTATAAATATTTTATACATTTTTTTTATTTTTGTAATTTTGAGAGATTGACGTTTTTTGATCGGCAGTTAAAAGGTCAAATACCTCAGCGATATTTTGCGTTACCTGTCGGGTTCTATATTGGTTGGAGTTTATGATGTGTATAGTGTTATACATATCGTAAGACTTTACTTGCATATAACTGTCTTAATCTAAGTACTGGGAAGTCTTGAAAAAGTTGATTCAGTCTACTGAATATTTTTTTTGTTTTTGTTTAAAATTTAAAGCAAAGCAAAGGCCTACGGCATAATGGTCTGTTATTTGTGGTTTTAATGTGTAAGTTTTAAAATTGTGTAGCTGCTGAATGATATATGATCTTAACAGCTTCTTTGGATATTTCTCTTCTGAGTATAGTCGTTGACGAGGGAGATAAAACCTTGCTCGTGAAGTATTCATCAATTTGGTTTCTTCTATCTTTTTTTAATATATATCTATGTTTATATCTCGTATTATCAGTCCTAGCTGAGATGGCTGAATTAGTTGTCAGTACTGTGGCAACTCTTGTGCAACTCTGGAGGTCTATAAATTGCATTAAATGAAAATTTAAAGGAGGGGCTGATTTTTATAAAAAACTTTAAGACACTGATACCCGCAATCTTCACCTCTTGTAGTTCAGCATTCCATTTGTCTTTTATTAGCACTACGACCCCATCATTTTGGTTAAGGTTTCCATGGTTATAAAAAATATCATAGCCTTTTATTTTATAATAGTCAACAAAATCAACCTTCCAAGTCTCCCCAAAAACAATTATGTCAAAAACGTAATCTGTCATTTGTAAATGAACCAAAAAACTATATCAGAGTTTTTGCTTATGCTGCTGATATTTTGTGTTAAAATATAAAAGCCCGAGAATTTTTTTACAAATTGGTTAAATTCGCATATATTTGAATAAGTAGTTGTTTTTAACCTTAAATCATGTTCAATTTCGTTTCCCAATTTTACTAAATCCATTTTCGATTCTATATCAAATACACATTTTGTTACAACAAGATGCCAAGGTTTGTTTTAAAGATATCACTACTAAAAAGAAATAAGGGATTACATAAGACCTACAAGATAAAATTTAAATAAAATAAAAATAATATTTTAAAAAATGTTTCTTGAGAGCTTATCTTTTTTGAGGTCTAGGTGAACTTCTTATTCTTTTAGAACTTTCACTTTTGGAGCGAGTGTTTGCCTGAAGTACAACTTAGATTAAGTTATTAATACCTTTTCCAGTTCTTGTATCGACAATAGGTTTTGGCGGTTCAACCGTGACCCTCTCTCTTGACCCACTTGTTGGAAATACAAACACTGATGGTGTCGGTTCTTGCGCAGAAGTTGTAGCTTTCTCTTAAAAATCCCTACGACTTTACTCCACTATAACTAAGGAATCCTGCACGGGTAACTTGGACCTATGTCTTGAGGTATAACGTAACAATATTTTAATATATTGAAGGTATTGGACCAAAGGTCAAAATAGTGATATTTTATGAGGATCGTATGTATGATAGGAGATTTGAGCTGTAAAAGAACGTATGGTCTGGCAAACACCTACGAAGATTTTTTCTCATAACTTGAAAAGTACTCTGTAGATTTGCATGATTTGTGTCTCGTTTAAAAGGTACTTGAATACTGCACAAGGGCGTATCCAGGGTTTTATCTTACATAGGCTTTACCTTGGGCTTTACTGTCTGAAAGGGTTAATTAAAAAAAAATTACGTAAATGTAAAAAATTTTGGTTTCATTTTCCATGGTGGTTTTTATGGGTTTGGTGTCATTCGACAGGTAATAAGCTTTGAAAAGTTAATAAAAATGTTAAAGAGGAACACCTTAATTTTTGCATTGGCATTTTCTGTCCATTTAATCAATTAAGTGACTACTTTTGAAGGGTATAGGCAGTGGCGTACGCAAGATGGTGGACTAGAAGGCCTCTCCCCCCCTCGACAAAAATAAAATGAAGAAGAATAAAAAGGTTATTACATACTATGCTGTTACTCAATCCCCGCTTCCCCCAAAGACCCTTAGTTCTTTCCTCCCAGTCTCTGATTTTTTGATTTTTCTGCTTTGTTGGTCATCTTGTCTTTTTTTAATTTATGACTCCTGACTTGATACCCAAACTTTGCATATACTCAGTGTCGTACGCAGAAATTTTTTTTTGGGGAAAACTGAAAATCCTTGGAGGAGGGGGGAGGTAACCATTTTATTCTTAATTTTTCAGGAAAATTCAATCTTCCGTAGTCAATATTTAATAGTTTGGTGAGGGCATAAGCCTTCCAGTCTCCCACCCTTCGTATCGTACGCCACTGCCTATACCCTTAGATAAAGGGTACCCACTTAATTGATTAAATAAGACAAAAAATGTAAATGCAAAAAATAAGATTGTCCTCTGTTTTTAACATTTTTATTATTTATTGACTTTTCAAGGTTCATGCCACAAAGAAATGTTCTTTGTACTTAAGCCCCCTGTTGGAAACCAAATCCAACACCTTTGAACATTTTCATTGTTAAATATATTACTAAAGGTGCATTTAGACTGTGGTAGTGTCGTCGTAGTTGCGTTGTAGCTGTAGTGGATTATTTTCCATAGATAATGCAGAACGGATTATTTTAATAGATATTTTTTTGTACACATTTTTTAATATAATTTCCTTTCTAAATACTTTAACCAAATATTGGTGGTAATAGACCCTCCTGCTAAATTTTCACCTTACATATTTCTTTGTTACTAACCGAGTAAGTTCCGTTTTTTCTTAATAGTTCAAAAATGCTTTAATTTTAAAATTGAGGTTGACAGGGTAGCAAACAAATACAAAATTAAACTTGGGGAAAAAAATGAGAAAAAAGGTGGCAATATTATATATACATACATATAGACAGCCGATAGTGTGTTCAGTGACATAAGCAATAAATTAACACGGTATTATAAGTGATATTTAGGTATATTCCTATATATCCGCTAATCAATCATTCTAGTTTATTATAATTGCGAAGAAATACGGCTCTTTTTGTAAGTGACGAAAAGCGCTTCCTTTTAGCATAATTTCGTCGCTTGCATGGACAAATTATATCAAATAATTTACATTTTTAATTTAATTTTGCTAGTAATAACCCTTAGAAAAGTTGTAGTACTGTATCAGCCGTTGTTGTGGTCAAAAAGACTCACACAAAGTTAGGTAGATATTTTTGGGCCCGTATTAAAGAGGTGGCATGAACACACCAACGTTAAGCATGGGAGTTATTTCTTGGAGAAGCATACAGTCGATCTTTGCAATAAAATAAAATGAACCCCTGACCATCCGATGTTAATAATATTGATGTGTGAGTCTTTTTGACCACAACAACAGCTGATACGGTACTAGCACTTTTCTAAAAGTTATTTATGTAATATATTAATTTGTCCATGCATGCGACAAAAAGGGCCGTAATTTCATTGCACTTATAATGAACCAGAATGATTGATCAGCGGATAGGAATTTACTTATAATACCTGGTTTATGCTTTACATGTTGTCAATGCCATTTAATGCAATTTTCGTTAACTGACATAAGTTTATCACATCAAAGAATCTATAAAACGATATTAACCCAATGGCTGTAAAAAATGTCTCAAATTATATTTTAAGTAGTTTTTGATAAAATCTTCAAACTCCTCGTATTCGAAAACCTTTACATTGATATCAAACACCATCAATTAATTTGTCTCTACACAAAAAACAAAAAAAATCAAATTTAGTCATTGGCCCCTATGTTGGATTTTGTGCTGAATATCTCAATACGCTCAACATTGTCGAGATGTCATTCAGCGGATTCATAATCTGGAGAGTCTCAGCTTTCATATGACACCATAAAATCTACTATGGTAAGAAAATCCGGGCTCGATTAAAAATCGCCACTTTCATCCTCCTGACTATATTTAGTTGTTTATCTATACATATAATAAATCTCTAAAAGGACCATTTATGTACATTGAATGTTTTTTTTTTAATTGTTTGACCAAACGAGATACCAAAAATGAAATTTTTACAATTTTTGTCTGTTTGATCCAGCATCACGCATGGACATTTATTTCATCAAAAGCGGTTTACGGAAACAAAAGTTATGGCATTTAAAGGAATAAAAACGTCAAAAATGGGTAAAACCGCAGACAAAGCGGCGCGGCGCGGCGGTGTCTAGCGTGTAATAAAAGTAATATGTCTAGTGGATATTAAAAATAATATTTGAGAGGGAAAATGTTCTTTAAAAGTTACTTTTAAAGAGTTTTATAAACAATTTTAGAAAATTTCTAGTTTGACGTAAAAAAGGGGAGAGGGGTACTATAGAGCCACTGTGTATTGTAGGTAGGTACCATTATTAATTATTAACTTCGGTTGGTCAGGAGATAGGGACATAAGAAAATATAATACTTTGTTCACTTATTTAACGTATCGACTGTCTGCATTTCCACGAAATAACTCCCATGCTTAAAATTGGTGTGTTCATGCCATCTCTTTCATGCACGCCCGAAAATATCTACCTATCTCTGTGTGAGTCTTTTTGACTACAACTACCCTGCACTGCTGATAATACATTACTATAACTTTTATAAAGGTTATTACTAAAGCAATTTATAAGATTAAAAAGGTAAATTATTTGATATAATTTGTCCATGCAAGCGAAGTAATACTAAAAGTAAGCGCTTTTTTTCACTTAGAAAAAAGGTCCTAGTTTCTTCGTAATTATAATAAACCAGAATGATTAATCAGAGGATCAGATAACTACTATAGTACCTTGTTAATTTATCGCTAATATCACTGAACACGCTATTGACTGTATGTATGTATGCAAATACAAAATTACCACATTTTTTTCTTCCCCAAGTTTTATTTTATCCATCTTTGGTACCCAATCAACCCTAATTTTAAAACTAAAGCATTTTTGAACTTATATTAAGAAAAAACGGTTAATACAAAAGAAATATTTAAGAAGAATCTGTTAACATGTTCAAAAATTTTGCAGGAGTGTCCGTTATCACCAATATTTGGTTAAAATATTTAGAAAGTATATTATATTAAAAAATGTGTTCTGCATTATCTATGGAAAACAATCTACTACAGCTACAACGTAACTACGACTAACTGCACCTTAAGGAATTGAAATAACTATATAAAAAAATAACTTAATAACTTGATAATTTTTAACTTTTGAAACTAAAAAAGGTCCTAAAGTTTGGCCTAAGAAAAGTACTAAAAGTTTGTTTTTTTCGTATCAAGTAAAGCTGTAGGAAAACAAATATTATTTTGTTTCTCCTCTCTCTCTCCATACCAAAAGGAAATTCAGGACTCTACAAATCGAAGGAAAATTAAACCCACAATTGTCTCCTACACCCCCTTTAAATTAAATCTTGCCTACGCCATTTAATTACCTTTCGAATAAGTCCAAACCCATAAAAAACACCACCAGGGAAAATGAAACACAAAAACTTTTTACTTTTATTTACGTATTTTTTGAAAAATTATCCCTCTTAGACAGTAAAACACCCATAAGATAAAACCCTGGAGATGTCTCTATGCAGTATTCGATTACCTTTTTAATAAGACCCAAATCGTGAAAATCTACAAAGTACTTTTCAAGTTACAAGAAAAAGTCTTGGTAGGTGTTCGCCAGACATACGTTCTTTGACGGTTTATATCATTTTGATCTTTGGTACAATACCATCAAAAATTAAAATATGGTTACATTTTACCGCGGGTCATAGGTCCATGTTATTCGCCTTTAAAATATACTGATCGGACGTTTCGACACAAATTTTAATGATAGGTGATAGCACCGAGCCGTGTGGGACACTCTATTTAATAATTCTAAAATTAGATGACTGAGTTAAAAAAAAATTGTTAAGATTTCTACGCGTGTGTATCTTCCAGTAAGGATATCTTTTACAAGGTTGTTGGAATTGTTTGACAGTGTAACAGTACTAAAATACTTCCTGAAACCTGACTGATAGTCTGGAATAAGACACTTTTTTTCAAAAAAGTAGTAATTTGTTGGCAGATATGTTTCTCAAATATTTTCAACATTGCAGGAATTATACTTATAGGCCTAAGATCTTTGAGTTCTTTGGGATTTCATACTTTAGCCATGGGCTTAATTATCGCTTTTTTCCGTATTTCCGGATATTTTTGTTCATGAATGCATGAATTATAGCACCTGCGCTGAAAGGCAAACTAAGCTTTATATCTTTAATTGACAACATATCTTCTCCAACTGCATTGGATGAAATAGTGGAAGTTATTTTTTCAAGGTTTTGATAATCAAGAAGTTTAAACTCGAGTGTTTTGTCAGTTATTTTATTATTGATATAAAAATCTATAGTTTCTTGTGAAGAGGTATCTGGAAGATTGTCGGTTTCTTGAAAGAAGGTGTGAATGTTAGGAGCGTTTTGCTTTGAGTGATATTTAGTTTTTTAGCTGTATTCCAGAATTTTTTACCTTTTTTTTGTGACATAGTATTTAAATATGTTATTTTTCCCTAGTTATGACGTGTTTTGTGTAATTTCTAAGTTGGCGATAATAACTAAGGTCACGTGGAAACAATGTTCTTGTATATTTACGATGGGCATTGTCTCTAAGTTTCATTAGTTTCTTAATATTTTGTGTTATCCACGGGGTGAAGGGTTTTTCAAGGATTTCTTTAGATTTTATAGGCGCATGTTTGTTCAGTATATTTATAAGAAACTTATTAAAAAGACTTACCTTTTCGTCAATATTATTGGTTCGGTAGATTCTTTCCCATTTGAACAAAGCACCCTCATTCAAAAACTGAAAGGTATTTATATTTTTATAGTCTCTATAATTGATTTTTTTCTTGAAATTTGAAATAGCAGGTTGCTGAAAAATTGAATATAAGAGATTGTGATCAGTAACACACCGGGAAACTGGAAAAGAGTCTGATTTAATGTCGCATAATAAATGCATTTCATATGTTAAAAGTGTTTTAATAATCTTGTTATAATTCTTAACTAAATGATAATAGTTATTCAATACACAGAGAGAAGATACGCAAAATAATAAAAGCAAAAAAGACACATTCTCTTTCTTTAACAATAATTAACATCAGCCTACATCCCCCTATTATTTTATGAGCTATAATTATAAAGAAAATATTTAAAAGAAGAAAAAAAAACAGCATACTGATTATATAACTGTGACGTTTTCTTTTTTAGAAAAAAAAAATTGGAAGAATCCTACCATTTTTGAAAATAAAGCTTTATTGTTAGTAATAATATTAGTAGGTCAAAAATATAGAAAATTATTGAATGAAACAAAACAGAATCTATCAGAAAAAAAAATTATAAATGATTTTTTTACTAGGTTTTACTACACACAAGGTATTTTTGTTTACACGAAACCGTGATTTCTTTTAAATTCGTAAACTGCACTGCTTTTATTTATTTTTTATACATTAGAGGTTCTTTATATCAGATTTACTATAAATGCGGGGACTGTACCAACACAAATACTTTTCCATTTAGGATCCAAGCATTATATTTGGAAAATGCTTGGATTGCACTAGCAAATAACTCGCGGCGAAATTTTGTTAGATCTTCTTTAATTTGGATACCACTGTTTTTTTAATATTTTCTATTTTTTAAAAATTGCTACCCGACTGTTGTTTGATGAGAACTGGACTAACACGACTAAGATACTATTTATATAGTCATCAAATAGGTGCTATGCCAAAAGCAAATTGTCAAAAAACTGTCTGATAGCTACTTAATATATTTGTTTTTTTTTTTAGTTTTTATCCCCACTTTTACTTTTTATCCCTAATTTTACTTTTTATTCTGTTTTTTTACTTTTCGTCTCCATTTTTTACTTTTTATTTTACTTACTTTCTCCTGTAATGGACGATTTCGGAAATAAAATTTTAGAGCAAATTAATTTTAAACCGTTTATTTGGTTTCGCTATATATATGATATTTTTAGTATTTGGCCTTACGATTTAAATAAACTTAATGAATTTATTTTGCTTTGGTTTAAATGTATGACATTAATATAATAAAAGCGTATACACGTAAAATACAATAATTAAAAATTTTGATTTTTTTGAACATTAGAAATCTCCGTTTATAGAAAACCAGCACATACAAATAGATATCTAAATTTCAACTCAAATAATTCCTCATTAGTTAAAAAAGCAGTAATGAAAAGTTTATACGATAATTTTTTTTTCTTGGGTTGCGGTCTTAAATAATACTCTTTTGAAAATAATTAACATCGAAAAACCAAAAGCATGTACAAATATTTTAAAATACATGTATTTTAAAATAATAGTAAAGTAAGGTAGATGTAGTCTGATGGTGGTTGTAATAAACCGAAACGTTACAATTACACAGAATAAATTAATTATTATTTAAGACCGCAAACCAGGGAAAAATTTTAAAAAAAAACAAAAAAACTTATATAACGGTCAGGAAAATGTATAAAAATTTATACGATAAGGCAAAAATATATTGTTCGGACATTTTTACAAAAAAAACAAACAATAAAAGAGGTCCTAATTAAAAATTCTTCACGACAAATCATCGAATTTCCAAGGCAACGCGAAAATCAAATACTCTTAACAAAAACAAAACCAGTAAATGCAGAACAAAACTCAAAAAATATTTATAAAATTCTTTGCGAGTGTGGTAAATTTTGAATGAGAGAAATCTATAATTTGCCAACATTTTTAGGAAGTGGGGAAGCAGCTTGCGCTTATCTAAATGAAGATAAATGTATAGCTAGCATACTAGTTGATATAAATACAGTTTGGCTTCCAATTTTACTTTAATAATTTCTATGACGTAACCCAAAATTAAAAAACCGAAAGGAATAATTTTGTATTTAAATTTTTTATTTTACTCAACCAGTATCTTGTTACTATGGATGGATCGACACACCAAACTGTCAAGTGATAATTTTTTGAAATATTTTTTATCAGTTACTTTAATTATACGGGCCTCTTAAAGCGCTTTTATATAAGGACGTTTAAAAATATTTTCGTACAAACACCACTAAAACCGTTTTAAGCTCTAAATCGACTTTATTTTAAAGCGATTTAAGAAAGTGGTTTCTCGCTTTAAAACCCATTTTAGAATCGTTATAAACACTTTAAAAACGCTTTAGCGCATTTCTTCCAACCTAAGGAAATACTCAACCCTGTTTTTTTTAACTGACATATTTAATGACATTTAATGAAGGACGTATAAACACTCGTAAAAAGCGGTTTTATCCAAAACCGTCCTTATATAAAAGCGCTTTTAGGTGCGTATAAACGTAGTAAGTTAGTCAGTCAGTTATATGACAGCAGACAAAGATTTTGAAGAAAAAAAATCTAAAAAAAATTTTAAAAATAAAATTTTTTTAGGTTAGGCATAATTTGATTTTTATTTAAAAGCTACTGACAAACAAAGTTACAATTTTTGGAAAAAATTTCCTTTACTTAGTGGCGAAAACCCAAGTTTAAGAACTAAGGTGAGTAAAAAATACACACCGAAGATTTCGTTTTGCAATCATAAGTAGAATTTTTGTTAGTTACGCGACGAAAATCACTTGAACGTTGCACTTTTGGTTAGCGGTCTAAAACTCGGAACATGGTTTCGGGACTGTAAGAAAATTTTGTTTGTTTGTAACTAGCTAAAATTTGGTATGTAGGTTGGTTTGGCGAATAGTATGAAAATCTTAGATTAAAAAGAAACAACACTTAATATTCTTCGTGAGGCAAACAGGCTTAAACACACAGGTTTTAAGTTTGTTTGGTCAAGAAATGGAGTAATCTATGCACGCCAAAAAGAAGGAGAACGCACAATTAAAATCACTAGTATGGCACAAGTCAAGGAGATTATGGATGGGGAGGCAAGTTAAATATGTTGCTTCATTTCGCATCTTACTGGCTAAATATTAACGTTTTTTTTCCTTTGCCACCATGGATCATAACTCCATTTGTGATGAAGTATGCGACTACAAGACTGAAACGTATGATTCTATAGATTAAATAACTTTTTTTAATAATCCAGACAGGGACTTTAATATTATACTTCTAAATGTTAGAAGTATAAGTAAAAATAGGGATAATTTAGTAACTTATTTAGATTCTTTGAATAAAACTTTTGATGTCGTAGCACTTTCCGAGACAAATAATGTCACAGAAAAAATAAAAAACTTAAATATTAATGGGTACACTCTATGCTATAATGAAAGTATTATAAACAAATGTGATGGTTTTATTTTCTACATTATGTCAAACTTATTAAAAACATCAGAAACAGTTAAAATAAATAGGTCAAAATTCTTAAGGGTAAAAATTAACAAAAATGGTGTTGACATTGGGTTAACAGGCATTTATAGATGCCATGACTTGGAACAAATCAACTTTATAAATGATCTGGAACTTTTTTATAAAAATTTAAAGGATAAATGTTCAACTGAAGTATTCTGCGGAGACACTAATGTCAATATTTTAAAAACAGAGCAAACTAGTCAATACTCTATAAATGCCTGCAATTATTTAAACACCTTAAACTCTTATGGGTTTAGGAGTACAATAAATAATGCTACTAGGATTGAAGGTCATACAAGGTCATGTATAGATCATTACTTTTTAAAGACTGATAGAATTTCTAATGCTGTGATACTTGAAGGTAGTCATTCGGACCATTCCCCCATTCTACTCAACATTATTTTAGACAAAGTGCCACAAAGTACAAATAAGTACTGTAGTTTTTTTAACAAGATTAAATTTGAAGCTTACCTAGGTAGGGAGAAGTGGGAGAGTGTTCTGAATGAAAATAATTCTAATATATGTACAAAAAACTTTATTGATACTTTAAAAGATTATGTTACTAGATCAACAGATCAAAAATATATTAAATGTAGTCTTAGGCGAAAAAAACCTTGGGTGACAATAGTTATTTTAACATCAATCAGGAAGAGAGATAAATTAAAAAGAAAATGTACTATGAACCCTAATAATTTTGAAATAAAACAAGATTATATAGCATATAGAAAACTTCTCACTAATATAATTTCCAAGGCTAGGGCTGCTTACTTTAAAAACTTGTTTGAAAATAACTGCAATAATCCGAAAGAAACCTGGAAAACAATTAAACACATAACAAATGAAACAATTGAAAAAAAAATAATTACTGGTATTGCTGGCGAAGATGGGTCTATATTAACATCAGAAACCGAAATCTGTAAAGAATTTAATAAATATTTTAATAATGTTGGTGTCAACTTGGCCAAGAAAATAAAAGTGCCCCAAAACTTTGACTTTAAGGTTGATCGAGTAGAAAATAATCTGGAGCTAAAACCAATAACAACTCCAGAACTAATTAAAGTAATACAATCTTTAAAAAATAGCCATGCAAATACAGGTGATAATATATCTAATGTTATCATAAAAAACTCTTTTAAATACTTAATTTCTCCATTGATTCACTTAGTAAATGTTATATTTTTGTCTGGCATTTTTCCCAATATATTAAAGAATACAATTATTATTCCGATACATAAAACAGGAAACCGCGAATGCGTGCAAAATTATAGGCCCATAGCCATAGTCAACAGTATTAGTAAAGTTGTTGAGAAGTGCATTAGCTTAAGATTAAATACATTTATAACTGAAAATAATTTAATAAACAAGAACCAGTTTCGTTTTAAACAAAATTGTGGTACTGAGGATGTGCTCATCAGGGTGGTCGATCGCATTGTCGGTGGCTTTAACAACAAGAAAAAATGCATGACTATTTTTCTTGACCTGGCTAAGGCCTTTGACACTGTGCCGCACCATATTCTAATCGATCGATTGGAAGTCAAAGGCATTAGAGAAACAGCTCAAAATCTTTTTAAGTCTTATCTTTCTGAAAGATATCAGGAAGTTAAAATTGGGCAAAGTTTGAGTGACAAAAGATTGGTGGAGTATGGTGTGCCACAGGGTACGGTGTTGGGGCCTATTTTATTTACTCTTTACATTGATGGTATTTTTTCTGTGTTGCCAGTTGACGGTGGGGTTGTCTACGTTGATGATGCGGTGCTAATTATTGAGGATGACACTTGGGAAACAGTTTTTGAGACAGGTGAAAAAACTATTAGCTTAGTAAAAAAATGGCTGGATTTGAGTCTATTATCCTTAAATATTGAAAAGTCAAATTTTATATGCTATTCCATGACAAAAGCAAGCGCTCCTCAGATTTCTCCTATCAAAGTACATGATTCTGATTGTAAAAATTATGTTAACTGTAATTGTAGTTTGGCTCTAAATTCTGTAACTAGTACTAAATATCTTGGCGTCTACTTGGATGACCATTTAAAGTGGGAAGTACACATTGACTATGTGTGTAGTAAAATAAGAAAACTATTATACAAATTTTATATTCTTCGTCAAAGCTTAACTAAAAAAAGTATTATAAATGTATATAAATCCTTAGTGGAATCAATTATAACTTACGGAGTGTGTGTCTGGGGTGCTGCAACTGACAGTGTGCTTCTACCACTAGAAATAACTCAAAAAAAAATTCTTAAAGTAATATTATATAAAAATAAAGGCTATGCAACTGAATCTCTCTTCAAAGAGGCTTTGGTGCTAGATGTAAAAAAACTGTACATAAAAACGGTAATAAGATTGGTTAGCAACAATAAAATTGAAAAAAATGTCCAAAATCATGAAACAAATACAAGATTTGCAACGCAGCAACTACTAATTACACCAAATATTTATTTCAGTGCAGTTCAAAGAAGCTTAGTTTTTACAGCTCCCAGAATACATAATGCTATGCCTATAGAGTTTAGAAATAAACCTTTTGGTAAAATAAAAAAACAGCTGAATTCTTGGCTCTTAAATTTGAATGACAACATTTTGCAGTTAATAGTGTAGGTTATATTGTGAGTTAAAAATGTGGAAATGTGAAATGAAAACTATACCTAGTGTTCAAGTTCCTCTACAATGCTTAATTATTTTGTTGTAGTAAAAACGAATAGGTGCACACACAAATTTTTCTTAATTCATTGTGTATCTATTTTAATATTTTGTAAAAGCAATTCTTGATTTAATAAAGATCTATTTATTTATTTATTTATTTATCTGGTCCAACAAAAACTCCTTGGCAAATAATAACCACAGTTTATTTACTAATAAAATCAAAACAAAACAAAGGTGAGAAATATCGATTATTTTTCTATCCTTTTAAATGACGTTAGAACGATAGGGACCGAGAATTCTGTGTCAACCACTTTAGGTTGTGATTGGCTTGTGGACGGGGAAAGGGGGGGCGAAGAAGGTCGGATGATATTTTTATTGACAAGTTTTTTCGAGTTATTTATTTTAAAATTTTAGGATGTTTTAAGCAGTTTGGAAGTCTTTTTAAAACCACATTTTGTCAAAAAATGTATGTAAATATTTCAGTGCATTTAAAGTGATATTTTGGAAGAAATCGTCCAATGTTTTTAAAACAAAGAGGGAGCAAGTGAAATCAGTCAGTCGCGGTACATGCCGGGCCGGTAGGTACACAGAAAATAAAAAAAATGTTAGATTAGTAGATCCTTAGATTAAAAAAACCAACACGTTTTTTTTCATTTTCAATGCATCAAATGAGATATTTTCGAAGGTTTTTGTATAATTTTTTTCGAGATTTTTTTGTAAAGATAATAAAATGAAGCATACTTTTGATGAAGTAGTTAATGCGCAAATGAGATATTTTCGAAGGTTTCTTTTATAAAGTCTATAAAATAAAGGTAGGTAAAGTCCTTGAATATTGAATTCCTACCTCTTATCAGAATATTAAGGTTGATTTATACTGCCGCAGTTGCCATCTGCGCTCGCCCTTCGAATTGATATTTGAATATTTTTGTCTGTCCTAGATATCTACATATACCCTAAGCATTATTGACTTTATTGTGTGCTGAAAAAGTTAGTTTAAGTAAGTTTCTGCTAATGACAGAAAAAATAACAAAATTTAAATCATCTCCCTTAATGCTGCGGAAGACGCCCCATGTCCTGTGCTATATCATTTTGATTCTATTCCTGCGTTTTTTAGACCTTTTTTAATCCACCTGCTAATGCTTTGGGATCTAGCGGGCTTATGAGGCTTTTTAATTGTTAAAATAAGTGTATCCTCTGTTCCTCGACATGGTTTTGTTTTCTGTATGTAATATATAATGATAAAACACAAATAGAACTATAAATTTTCTTTGTAAAAGGGAACCTAAGCAAAGGCTGAATTCTTCAGGGCCCAGATTAGCTTTGATGTTACTTAACTTATAGAAAATGTCTGAATTCTTTGAGCAGAAAAAAAAATAACCCGAATGTTGCATCCATAGATAAGAGAAACAGGCCTGAGTTATTTGATGAAACCTTAGATTAAAAAGGGTACAACAAAAAGGTGCAGTGGCTAGACCGAATGGTAAACACTGGAATTCAACTTCTGTTTAAAAAAGAAACTTAAATATTTTTTATATTCATCAAACATTGGAACTAAAAAATATGCATCTTTAAGATCTAATGTCGCAAGGAAGCAATTTTTAGTAATTAAGTTCTCTAATATCTTCCTATTGAAAATGAGGTGGGCGAAAGAACTTTATTTAGGCTTTTAGGATTCAAGATAAACCTAAATTCCCCGTTGTCGTTCTGTCTTAAAAAGTAGCTGAACGAAAATTGATCTTGACGGTTATTAACAGTTTTAACTGCTCCTACTTATAAATGTTGTACGCTTTTCGAATAAATTTTAAACTCATTTTTGGTAAATTTTGGAGTTTTGGGGGTGAAAACTTGAAAAGGTTTGTCCACGAAGGGAATTTTGTAACCTTTTGTCCAACTCAAAGTTAATTTATTTTGAGTTATTTGATTCCACTCTTCTGAAAAAAAATATTCGACCGGAATACGTTCTTTCACTGTTTAGCTCTAATATTTCCTATCGGCGCTTTTTTTATATTTTTGCAATTTTCGGCAAAATCTTCGCTAAAAAAGAAAATATCTGGATTTTGCGCTGTAGCGAGTTTTTATACTTTTGCATGAAACAATATTGTGTCCAATGCAAAACAACTGCGCCGATTCGGCAAGACCCAAAAGATCTTCATCAACTGCTTCGTGTCTCCCTTTTTTGTTTAGGCCAAATTAGAGAAGACCCGCTCTAAGGCTGTTAAACCTTAGTTACGTATCTCTTTTTTGCTCTGTGGAGCATCACTTGAACCTCTGGATTTAATTTGGGTCCTTGAAGAACTTGGCAATTTCCGGAAATTTTATATTTTTCGAGAAGATTATTTTCCTCAGTTTCCTCATTTTATTTTTTAGGTAATCCACTTACTTTTCACGTTTTCTTTTGTTAGATTTTTTCGGCATTTTATTCGTTTAACTGTCAGATTCGTTGACACATATAATAATATGAAAAACGACGTGCTAATAATAATTTTTTAAATAAACATATGGAGTTTTTTATTGAGACTAATTTGGCGGGCATAGGTCAGAAACTATGCAGGGTTTAAGTTTTTATGAGTAATAAAAACAAATGTGCGTTTACAGAATAAACAAACCCATGCCAAAAAATACTAGCCAAAAGCATAATATTTGTCTCACTACATTGTGTAAAACTGACAGTTTGCCTATATCTTCGTTACTCGAATCACGACGCTTCCTTTTCCTTTTCCTTTTTTTTCAGTTTCCTCATTTTCTTCTTTAGGTAATCCATTTGCTTTTCACGTTTTCTTTTATTAGATTTCTTTAAAAGCGTATTATCACAATTCACTTGTCGCGTGACAGCGCAAGAAGTATACTGCATTACCTAGCCGAGATCAGACAGGCTGCAGGGACCGTATGTTTTTCTTATCTCTAAAACTTGCATATGACGTGCTACGAAGGTATCACTACCAGGTATATTTAATAGGATGTGACCAATCGAAGTATAATAAGTATCTGATTCAACTGAAATTTAGCGCACGTTTTTATATCCGTTGATAATATAGTATATTATTGTAAGGTACCCTAAAACAAAAATGCCTTGAAATTTTTAAAATTTTTCTTTATTTTCAGTAATTCTTAGACTTTTTGAAATAATTTTAATGATAGTAAAAATTTTGAATTAAAATCACAGTTGGTTTCTCAGTTTGCTCAGGTTACAATTTTTTTGCCTCGAGATAGTATGTAATATAGCATAAGATGTACCAGTTTACTCCCTCTTGATATGTGTTGGGTTTGTTTTCTCAATAGCAGTAAACTTTAGTTTAAACTTGGCTCTTTAGAACAAGGTGTTAGATGTATTACTTACTTATATTATTATAGGTTATTACATCATGGATCACGAGAGCAAAAATGACAGTATTTTATCTTATTTATAAATACCTACTTAAATTTTCTATCTCAAATAAAATATTGCTTTTGTGGAATTAAGTAAACATAAAATCATATATACAAAATGAAGCTATTAAATCGTATAGTTTTACCTACATGTTTCCCATGTAAAAAAGGCCCCAATAACCACAATTACATAGGTTCTCTGTGCTATACAGGAGATTCTAAAATGACATTTGCTTGAATGAGGAACATTTCACAAACACAATTACATAATTTTTAGCTAGTAGGTAATATTATATTTTTTTTTCTTGTTGTTCCAGGTGATGTAAACTGAATTTGTTTTAATTTTTGGCATAATTTTATTGTGTTGAAAATTGAAATTGCAAATCATATGCAAATTTTGTAATAAATTTATTTTGTATAAAACCACTACAAACATTTATTAATAAGGAGCTTCCAACGCTCAAATTTGCAAAATTATGTTTTGCATTTTATTTAAATTATTTTGCGGATTTCATAATATAGTAAAATTTTAATAATATAAATCATGTGTAAATTTATATTTAAGTAGGTAGGTGTGTTTACTGTAAACAACAGAAAGGTAAACATTGTTCCATATAATAATATAACCAGTCTCCGTAAGTGTCAGGTATCCTGTCTCTTTTTAATCTAAGATGAAAATACAAGATGGCTTCCTGCTAATGTCGGCAATAGGTCCACCATATTTGGAAATATCTTCTCTCACTATCATTGACCTAACTTTCTAATCCGTTTAGCCATGATCGTTAAATTCGGTACATAGGCTAATCATAAATGTTGCACATCTAAGTCGGCCATTTTAAAGAGGAAAATAACCAAATTTGTTGGAACATGTTTCTAGTAGAGCCCTGAACAACACACTAAAAATACAGCTTTCTAAGTGCTTAGGGGCGGGCGCCATTTTTAAAAAACTGTCAATTTTTTATAATACAGTTACAAAAATAATAAAAAGACAATTTATTTTACAAAAACAAGTTATTACAAAGTATGTTCATCCCAATAGAAGACAAGTGGCAAATTTATTTACTTTTAATCTTCTCCCTCTTACTCCCCCCTATTGGCGAACTTTTTATAAAATGACTTTTTGTTCAAATGATGCTTTTTAAAAATACCACACACATTATAGTCGAGTCTTTTTTATTAGATATTTAGGTAAGGCTCTGGAGACCACCAAATGGATATTATTTATTTCGGCGTCGGTTGGGCGTCGCGACGCCTTTAACTTTTTTTCTGTCAATACCCCAGACTAACTTCCAGCCAAATGCGTCTTAATATGACGTCAATTTCAACGTTGTTTTTGAGGTAAAAGCGACGTTCTTAGTAATGCGTTACAAAACCCAACGATATGCCGACGTCGACAAAAGCGACGTACGTTTTTATTGCAAAGCCAACGTCTTCAGTGAGTAGGAAATTCAAACGTGCCGGATACCGACGTCTGCCTGTCGCTGAAATTTAAAACCTATAGCTCGTTGGAACTGACCACGTCAATCGACGTCCCAAACGAACACGTCCATTTTCATGCGTTTGATCTAACTTAAAACAACTCTTGTTGTAACTTAACTTTTTTGAAAATTTTAACCCAACTTTTATTCAAGTCTTCATTTTTTTTCTTGAAGTTTTTGGATCCAGGATCTGCTTATTGCTAGTTGCAAGTGCTCTTGAAAATGCCAAAACGACCATTCAAACATTCGATTGGATATCTTTCTTTGCTGTAGTGCACCAGCATATCCCATTTTCCTCCCAAATGTGGGGAATGGGCTTCATCTCTTTTAATTTTTTGATATAAATAATTTTGAAGTAATCACTTGTCGAGATAACGAGGCACAACCACAAACAAAAATAAATAAAAACAACAAAACTATGAGGTTAGGGCGACATTTGACAGTTTGGGGTGTGATTGACCTACTAAACACGACTTCAAATTCTAATACGTAGATTAGGTTAATATTACATACTCCGTGAAAGACGTGCGATTCTAATACGTACGCAGGCCGATGGCAACAGTAAGTTGGTACATCATGGCGGACGTACGGTTTTAATACGTCGTAATACCTTTGCGAACCAAGGGATTTCGTAACTTTAGTCATGCTTGACGACTTAACTTGGAGACCCGGTCCGACATGGTATAATGTTAGTTCAGATTAAGTAGGACACCAAAATTCGCCATTCTGAAAGAAGCGACTAAAACCCACTTTGCGTTCCACGATTTCATTGGCTGACTCAAGGTCACATGTTTGTGAGAATAGGGCTTTTGTGTTTAAATCTTTCTCACCATCACCTTTTATTTTCAAACGCACCCCAGCAGATTTTATTTGGTTAGATTGCAAAAAGGGTTACGCTCTCAGTTGGGCTGGGTTGGTTCGTTGGGTAGGCTTGGTTTTGATTGGTTTTGGTTGCGGGTTAGTTATTATTTGTTTTTTTTTTTTAATTAGAAGGGTGGAGAAAGTTAATAAAATCAAAATATATCTATAACCTCATATTATCAATAAACGGTCTTTCGTTTACAAATTTTTATGTGTATAGAGTGTCATGTGGTATAATTAATAAAATAAGGTTTTGGGGAATGTTAGATCATTTTTACAATAAAACTAACGACATTATTTAAAAAAATATATCGAACCAATAATTTTGTAATATTTTATTTTCTTAGATTTTTCAAATTTTCAGTGCGCCCGGTTTTTTCGAAGTATCTTAAGTTAAGGTAAGGTACTTTAAAACTAAATAAAAGAATTATATATTATTCATGTATACCTACAGACATCAGGATCTGCCTTTAAAAAAAAACGCATTCATTTTTAGTCTTTTACAAAAACTGTATATATTTAAGGTAGTCAAAATAAAACCAAACGTAATTAACGTTCTTGTTTAGCAACTATGAGCAACGTAAGATAACGTCCAAATGCTGCTTGGGATCTCTGTCATATTTTAAAATTCTGATTAAACCACTAGAAAGCACACGAAAAGCTCTTAAAAATGACGTGTGCAACATTTTTTACTATTTAGAAACTTTTGTATACAGAGGTGTTTAGGTTTAAAAAAATTGTAAAATTTCTTTATGTAAAATTTACAAAAAACGCAAACATAAAAAAAGTAAAAATTAACGCCACATGATATTCAGAAAAAAATCGGAAAATGGGCCATGTTCACAAATTTGCCACAAATTGCCAAACATATTTTTTAAAAAGGCATTTAACCTGCTAAAATTCAGTTTAAAAATAGATTGCAGGTCTTTAAGTTTTAATATACCCAAACAATAAACCTTAAAAATGCTTTGTGCTGAACACGTCAAAAATATGAAAAAAAATGTCACGCGTCACATTTTAGCGTATATTTACAAACTTTGACAGGGAATTCCTGAAATTTTTGTACGAATTTGTGGGCAATAAAATTTAGTTTCAAAAACATCTAACTCGAGATTCAGACGCCATCAGGTTTTCTTTGCTACAAGCTTCCAAACTTGATGATTTTTGTACTTGTTACAGGTTATACTCAAAAACATTAAAAACATTACGTCTTTTAATGCCTCAATTTATTTAAAGTCGTTTTAAAAGGTCTTAAATAAAAAAATGCATTGTTTTGCTTAATCGAAAGAAAATCCTTTGTCATTTTCACTTTTTGCCCGACTGCGACTGCGCACGACATGGGGGTAATGTTTTTAGTGCAAGACTTTTTGGGAACTTTCCCCGATAAATAATTTGGTAGGAAACAGTAAACCTCTGAGGGCGCTTGACTCATCCGCCATATTAAATCAAAAATGGCCGACAAAGGTATTGTTCAAAAAATTCTAACTTTTTTATTTATAAACCGATTTTTCTTAAACAAGTTTAGATACACTCGCAGTATATTGGTCTTAAAAAAACAACATCAATACTTTGTATTTTTAACGTTGGTGTATCAAAGAAAAAATCGTTAAAATGTGTAATTTTTTTTACGACTTTTTTGGGTTTTTCCATGAAATCGTCCACTCTATGAAAAAAACTCCTCTTATAGGAAAAAATGCACACTTACGACGAGACTTTTTCATGTATTAGTTTTGGCTGTGGTTCTTAAGTATAATCTTCAAAAAACCTTAAAATTTGCCTATGGATAAGCCGTAAGCCTCACGTTGTACCCCCTGACACAAACATTTCAGTCATAAAAGTAGCTAAAAACGCTGATTGTATTAAACGGATTTGTTAAACAGATTATTGTATCTATTTTGCACTATTTTTTTTAAGCACAACTTAAGTACCTAAGCTATTGTTTTGTGTTTTACTATACATACAATGTAGCTATAGGTTTTCTAAAATAAACTGGTCTTAATATATTATTTACAATATTCCACCCATTTCCGATTGAGGTCTTTGCAAACATTTTTTGATGACAATTTGTCCATAGATATATTTGGTACCTATAGCTGATGTTTTTGTGCTGAAAATAACTTTATTTATTTATTAGTATGTTTTCACATCGTATTCAATACATATCAAAAATTGAGTACGAGTGCAAACGTGCTATATATATATTTGTCGGTACAAAGAAGCCGCCCGCCAAAATACAAAAAAATAATTAAATATTGTTATTGTGTGCATAATACGATAACCTATTTTGATAAATCTGTAAAAGCAAAGAGGTTAAGGAATATATTTTCTGCATTAATTAGAATATACTTACTTATTGAATTTTCTTAAAATTAATTGATTGGTATACTTACCTGTTAAGAAAAGACAATCATAACTGTCCTCTCTTATATTTCGAACATTTTCCATAGAACCGTAGCGGTTGAAAGCATAGACTGTGCGATCTATGCGATTTAACTTAACAGCAAACTAACTATACTTATTTAAATGTCTCGATTTTTTATTTTCTCTTTCCAAAAAAAAACAGCAACAATAAGTAGGTGCAATACACAAAATAAATTTACAAAAATAGAAAAATATGCAAATAGTTATATAAAAATATATATTTATATGTTTATCTACTAATAATCTAGTTAATACCCTGCAGTAATAGGATCAATAATTTTAACACATGCAAAAAATTAGGATTCAGGCTTATCATTAAATATAACACATTATTATCAATTATTCTACGTTAGAGATAGAACAGTCTTTGCAAATCCTGTTTGGTCATTAATTAGAGGTTTATTGTAAAATCTATTAAATACCTCAGATTGCTTTGACCAACCTGCTGTATCCCTTATACTCCCAATATTTAAGTCCGCTCTTGCAGCCGCCGAAGAAGCCGCGCGACGAACGCTATAACCTTCAAAAATAATGGTATCAATTTTACATATTATGAGGATGTTCTTAATCCATCTGCTCATAGTGTGCTAGCTGGTCTGTGGTTAAAATTAGCTTACTTTCAGAGCCTCGTAAATTCTTAGTTACCTTCATGTAATGACAAATGGTAGAACAAAAAAAAGCCCTGGTTTTTCCTCAAAAAATGGAAAGCACAAAAGGGGCTATACTTTATTTTTTCCAGATGTTTTGATTCTGTCTGGAATTATAAAATTTTATCTTTAAGTAAGATATTTTCGATCTTTATCAATGAAAAAGTCTGCAGTCTTTGAGCACTAGCAAGAGCGATTAACATAACTAGTTTATATGTAAGTTTTTTTTAAAGATAGGCTTTCCAAAGGGGACAAATTTTCTAAATAATGCAAAACAGGAGCTGGGTCCCAAGTAAAGTTGTACTTTAGAGTGTTTGTCAATTCGCAATAATATACTGCAATTACTAAGGGATTTGGAAAAAGACTTTAAGCCATAAAAAGCTGCAAGCAACTCTAAATAGTTAATATGACATTTTTTTGTTCTTGACTCCAAAACCCATCGGTTTTTTCTCCACAAGAAGCACCCCATGCTTGGGAAGATGCGTCAGTAAAAATTTCAACAGTATAGTTACTGTCCTTCCTATTTTTTTACTAATTGGTAAAGCTTTTATCCACCAATTAAAATCACTTTCTAGATAGTTAGGAATGAACATAGTTTTATTATAATTGTTGTCAGATTCAAAATTTCTTAAATAAAGATAGCCATAATTAACTGCAGGACACACAGAAACTAATTGTCCTATAAGAGCCGCAAAAAACTCGAAGTAACTGAATTATATATAAATCAGCAGCAGCACCGATTTTTTTCTATTTATTTAAAAACCTAATGATTCTAATAAATTTACTGTTATTGTTATAGTTTCTTTACATAGTTGAAAAGTAGGAGAAATAAGTAAAAAATCATCCAAAAAATTAACTGATATGTACCCTTTTGATCTTAGATGTCCTAAAGCTGGTTTTAAAATTTTGGTAAAAACAAAAGGTGCCACATTAAGACCAAAAGGCAAACATTGGAATTCCCATAAACAAGATTTGTGCTCAAATCTCAGATATTTTCTTGAATTTGGCTCAATTGGAATAGAAAAATAAGCATCTCTTAGATCAATTTTCGCCATAAATTGGTTTTGTCAAACAAGCTTTAAGACTGATCGAAAATATTCTAGTTTAAAATGAGGAGCATCAAAAAAAGAATTCAGGCTTTTTAAATTCAATACAAATCCATGGCCCCTATCAGTTTTCGGTACAAGAAAGTATGGTCCTTTTCATGTTTACAAAGATAAATAGCCCCTGTTTCAATTAATTGCAGAATTGCATGATCATATAATTTAGATTATTTTTTATTTATAATTACTTTTGGCTTTTGTTTTTGAAAGGGAATTTCTTTAAAATAAATACTAGCTAATGGTTGGATTATCAGTAATCTTAGTCCAATTTTGCCAATTGTTAGCTAAATTTCCACACATTACTTTGTTCTGTACCTCTAATATCTCCTGGTTTTCCACTGACTTGACTGACGGTAGGTTGATTTCCTTGGAGGAAGAGCTCTCTGCTGAGAGTTGCCTTGCCTCATTTTGGATTGTTTGCTTGTGCATGGGTTGAAGACGATTAGGATAGCTTGTCTGACTCTGAGCAGAATTGTAACTCACTGCAGGCTGGGTATTAACGGCAGCATTAAAGCTAGGTTTTTTCGTCTTATAATGGAGCTAAAATAAAATAATGACAATAAATATGTCACATTTTAGCAATTATATTTTGTACCCTATTTGTGGCAATAAAAGCATTAAATAATAAATAATAGTTTATTTACAGAAAAAACTACCTAAAAATACAAATGTAGAAGTGGTATATGTAAATAAACAAGACCCACAAAAGGTTACCCTTGTTAGTGGGGAAAAAAAAGAAAAGAAAAAAGAACTTAAAAATAAAATGAAAGCATTTATTATTATTATTATTATTATTATTATTATTATTATTATTATTATTATTATTATTATTATTATTATTATTATTATTATTATTATTATTATTATTATTATTATTATTATTATTATTATTATTATTATTATTATTATTATTATTATTATTATTATTATTATTATTATTATTATTATTATTATTATTATTATTATTATTATTATTATTATTATTATTATTATTATTATTATTATTATTATTATTATTATTATTATTATTATTATTATTATTATTATTATTATTATTATTATTATTATTATTATTATTATTATTATTATTATTATTATTATTATTATTATTATTATTATTATTATTATTATTATTATTATTATTATTATTATTATTATTATTGCATTAAATCCACATAAACACAGCTTAAACTTGCTAAGATAGAGCCAAGAAACTAAATAGTTTTATATATATATACATTTTTTACTTATTTGCTTATTTATTTTTCCAAAGGAAAATCATAGGAATAAATCTAATTTTTGTCTTAAAACGTAAAGACCAATTTAATTTAAGCCTACCTCACTTGAGAAGCTTCAGATTTTGTAGCCTGAGCCTGCTTTATTTTTTCTAGGAGATTTTCTCCATCTAAAAATCTATCAATTGGCTGCTCCCCCAGATTGGTGATAATAAAAATCTTCGATGGAGAGAAATTTTGTGAAATGACTCCATTTCCAAATTAACAGAGTTTGCTAGTAGGATAAAATCTCTTTTTTCACCAAAAGAAATTTCCTTGTACAAAGCCATAATACCTGCAGCCATGCTGACTTGTATATTCTGCAAAAATTTGTCCTCCCTAACTTTGGCCTCTTTTAATGCTGAGGCTCTCGCAGAGTTCAATTCAGATGGGATTAACCTGCCGCAGTTTGGGGCTGGAGGATGCTTTTCAATTAAGTCTTTGGCTCCTTTTCCAATCCCTTTGACAGAAAGTTATTAAATCTGTTAGCAAATTCTGGCATCATATCCCCTGCTGAAGTTCTTTGTTGGGTTGGATCATTTCCGAATAAAGCCTCAATTGGGTCTGACTCTTGAATTGAGTGCGCCTGACCCTCAGGTGCCCCCAAAAATAAATTACTATCCTTTGCGGCAGGATTTGTCTCTAAAATAGCTGTCTCTACATTAACTTCAGAATCAACAACCAAATTAATATTGTCTAATTCAGGGAGAAACTCTGATTCTTGAGGTTCATGAACTACAGCCTAAATAATTTCAACCACGCCTACCTCTAAAAAATAAAATAAAACCATTTGTAGGCTTTTTCAATTGAATTTATTAATTATTCGCAATACCTTTCCAAGATATTTGCAATTTTATAGTCAAAATGCAATGAATCATTACATATATATTACATTTGCTATAAGGCAGCAATAAGCCGACTAGGAGTCATAAAGACTCGCAGTGGGCTGCTAAAAAAGAACCCAAAATTATATATACCAATTCAAAAAAGAAAATCAATTATGAATTTTGTGAGCTACTAAACAAAGTACTCAGTATAGAAAAGTGCCTTCCATATGCATATAACCCAATGAGCATTTTTGTCTATATAAAAGTTACAGCAAATAATATAAAACCTTCATAAAATAACCAAAAGTTATATTATTTAGTGTTAGTGATAATTTTATAACTCTAATATATCTTTTAAATGAGTAAAAAAGACTTGAAAAACAACTGTTCAACACCAGCTTATAAAAATTTATGGTACATAGTAATGGATAGAAAAACAACATATAGATTTTATAAAACTTATTATTATTATTATTATTATTATTATTATTATTATTATTATTATTATTATTATTATTATTATTATTATTATTATTATTATTATTATTATTATTATTATTATTATTATTATTATTATTATTATTATTATTATTATTATTATTATTATTATTATTATTATTATTATTATTATTATTATTATTATTATTATTATTATTATTATTATTATTATTATTATTATTATTATTATTATTATTATTATTATTATTATTATTATTATTATTATTATTATTATTATTATTATTATTATTATTATTGCATTAAATCCACATAAACACAGCTTAAACTTGCTAAGATAGAGCCAAGAAACTAAATAGTTTTATATATATATAAATTTTTTACTTATTTGCTTATTTATTTTTCCAAAGGAAAATCATAGGAATAAATCTAATTTTTGTCTTAAAACGTAAAGACCAATTTAATTTAAGCCTACCTCACTTGAGAAGCTTCAGATTTTGTAGCCTGAGCCTGCTTTATTTTTTCTAGGAGATTTTCTCCATCTAAAAATCTATCAATTGGCTGCTCCCCCAGATTGGTGATAATAAAAATCTTCGATGGAGAGAAATTTTGTGAAATGACTCCATTTCCAAATTAACAGAGTTTGCTAGTAGGATAAAATCTCTTTTTTCACCAAAAGAAATTTCCTTGTACAAAGCCATAATACCTGCAGCCATGCTGACTTGTATATTCTGCAAAAATTTGTCCTCCCTAACTTTGGCCTCTTTTAATGCTGAGGCTCTCGCAGAGTTCAATTCAGATGGGATTAACCTGCCGCAGTTTGGGGCTGGAGGATGCTTTTCAATTAAGTCTTTGGCTCCTTTTCCAATCCCTTTGACAGAAAGTTATTAAATCTGTTAGCAAATTCTGGCATCATATCCCCTGCTGAAGTTCTTTGTTGGGTTGGATCATTTCCGAATAAAGCCTCAATTGGGTCTGACTCTTGAATTGAGTGCGCCTGACCCTCAGGTGCCCCCAAAAATAAATTACTATCCTTTGCGGCAGGATTTGTCTCTAAAATAGCTGTCTCTACATTAACTTCAGAATCAACAACCAAATTAATATTGTCTAATTCAGGGAGAAACTCTGATTCTTGAGGTTCATGAACTACAGCCTAAATAATTTCAACCACGCCTACCTCTAAAAAATAAAATAAAACCATTTGTAGGCTTTTTCAATTGAATTTATTAATTATTCGCAATACCTTTCCAAGATATTTGCAATTTTATAGTCAAAATGCAATGAATCATTACATATATATTACATTTGCTATAAGGCAGCAATAAGCCGACTAGGAGTCATAAAGACTCGCAGTGGGCTGCTAAAAAAGAACCCAAAATTATATATACCAATTCAAAAAAGAAAATCAATTATGAATTTTGTGAGCTACTAAACAAAGTACTCAGTATAGAAAAGTGCCTTCCATATGCATATAACCCAATGAGCATTTTTGTCTATATAAAAGTTACAGCAAATAATATAAAACCTTCATAAAATAACCAAAAGTTATATTATTTAGTGTTAGTGATAATTTTATAACTCTAATATATCTTTTAAATGAGTAAAAAAGACTTGAAAAACAACTGTTCAACACCAGCTTATAAAAATTTATGGTACATAGTAATGGATAGAAAAACAACATATAGATTTTATAAAACTTCCTTATGAGCCCTCAAGTATAGAGATTATTATAAAAAGGTTTTACAACTGTTCTAACAACACTACATAATAAATTAAAGATTTTTATGGATTTAGAAATATAGATTTTCCATCTTTCTTCCCTTTGCTTGTTATGTATTATTCCTTTTCTTTTTATAATAAAAAAATTTATAAAATGGTGTTTAGCAATCTTCTAAAATAAATAAAAATGAAAGTGAGATAAGCTGAAGCAGGAATATGAATATTTATATACTATAGTCAAATAAAAGCTGTTTTTCAAGTCATCCTACTCTGAAAATCAGCTGCGGTCCCGTGTGTACTGTATAGTTTTCGAATGCACTCACGTAAATTTCATGGGCTCCAAAAATACTTGAGAAAACGGAAAAAAAATATTCATTTAAATATCAGTTTTTTTTTCATACGCGTTTTTTTCTTTCTGAGACAAATATTGAATTTTGTATGTTGTTCTTAACCCTGACAAGCAATATTTCGATTGAAACACCATAAATAACGTTTTTATTTAGGCCAAAAACCTATTTTTGTAATCCAAAATGGCGAAAATTGAAACAATTCTATAAAAAAAACAATACAGCTGTGGTATAGCTTTCAGTTTACCTCGACAAACACTATTTTATGACCCATTTAAAAAATGATGCTACTTGGAACAAACGGCTGCAGATGGCGCAGTGTTGAACACTGATGGTCCGTTTCTGCGAGCTTAACATAGTTACCATTGTTCTCTTTTCCTAAGGACTAATTTTACAACCAAAGGTAAAACTCCAGATTAAACCATAGTTTAAACTTCAGTTTAATCTTTGGATTAATCCATCGGTAAACAAGTTGCTCAATTTTATAAGTCGGAGTTAAACCACCGCCATGAATAAAGACTACATTTTCTTTACATATATAGGGTTTATTATTTTAACCAAAATGGCACCAACTAGAGCCAAACTTGATAAAAATCAATCAAGTACTTTTTGAGATATCAGTGTTGGTTACAGACAGACATACAGCCAGACGACAAAAATGTTCAGATTTGTCAAAAAGATATAGAGTATATATATATATATATATATATATACGGGTGAGCTCGATGTGAGAATAAAACTTGCTGGTCTGTGGGATGTTCCAACTCTTGTCGAATTTCCTTGTGCACAATTTCGCATATCTCTTTAGATAATTCAAACCTCTTTTTAAAATCTACATATCGTCAGACTCCTCCAAAGGATTTGTTCTAGGACAAATAATATTTGGTCTTCGTGCTTCGACAATGTCAATAATTTCGTCATTCTTCATCCAGTTGATCAAAAATAAATTTTAAGTCATTGATCATAGCGATTTCACTAAATACTTACAGTCTTTTTACCAAAAACAAATTTTTAATAACTTTTTTGAGGTTAGAATCTTTCGGTAACTATTAAACTGAAGTTTAACAAACACCCAGACCGCTTAACGCTTAACGCTTAAACCGAAGTTTGTTGGTAAACTGCACCTATAAAACGTTTAAACTGAGGTTTGACGTTTAACTATGAGTTGTAAAATTGCGCATAAATGCATGCCTCGAGAGATCCAGCATACTACACATACCAGGAAAAATACCCGCCTCCACACACTTCAAGCCCTCATAACTGTCAGAGGTAACTATCTCAAGAATATAGTTAGATTGCGGGGTCGAAGGGTGTACAGGCGAGTATTTTCCGGGCTGTTCACATTTGCCGCCGACCGGCAGTATCAGCGTATGCGCTCGACGTTTCACGGTGCATTTTTGCGACCTTAACACGGTTACTATATTGTTCTCTTTTTCTAAAACACGGTTCCCATCTATGCGTTTCTCATTCGTGGGTCCCCCGAATCAAAACACGTATCACGTGGTCTAAGCGAGATTTGCCTATACAAGTTCATGTTGGACCACGTGATGAGTTTTTTGAGTCAGGGTGACTGCGCATGGGAAACGCTAATGGGAATCGGGTGTAAAATGCATTCGATCACGATATCTGTCATCGGCAACTATCTCAAGAAGATTTGGATCTCTTATCTCTCTCAGATTGATGTAATTAAAACAAGATAATAATGGTATCAAAACGCGCCTTTTGATATCGCAAAAACGCGCCTTTTGATATCGCAAAAACGCTCCTTTTGATGTCGCAAAAACGCGCCTTTTGATGTCACAAAATTAACTTTAAAAAATCTTGTTTGTTTTGTTATTATAATTGCCAAAATAAATTAAAATTGTTTTTTTTGTTCTAAAAACAGTTGTATTATAATCACTATATAAAGAAATTAATAACAACATTATAGAAAAAAACCTTATGGGCAAAAAAGGTTTATGAATGAGTTCATAAGAATATTAGTAGGGTGTTTTCGCCGGTTCTGGCTCAAGATTCAAAGATTCGCCCATAAGAATTAACATAGGGATTTTGAGAGCCAAAGATTCACACATGGGGTGGGGGGATCCAAATTTCTTGGGCAATACCTTGAAAAACCTGTTAGAAAGTAGGTGATAAATTGAACCACACCTTTTTGTCTTACAGATGTATTGCAGTAAACTAGGTCACAACTGGTTATTAATGATCATAAATTCAGAGATACAAATTTTGTAAACCGGGTCACAGATGTCTTGGGCAATACCTTGAAGAACCTGTTAGAAAGTAGGTGATAAATTGAACCACACCTTTTGTATTACAAATGCATTGCAAACTGGTTTGGTGACTTGAAGTAAACCAGGTCACACCATTCTTGGTCAATGACTTAGAAAGTAGGAAATAAATTGAACCACACCTTTTGTCTCACAGACGTTTTACAAACTGGTTTGGTCAGTTAAAGTAAACCAGGTCACAGCTGTCTTGGCTTGAAAAACCTGTCTTAATAACAAGTCTTGACTTGTCTCTGCTGTAATAAAAAGCCGGTTTATGGTCTCATTCCCACCACTTTATACACAATATAAATTATTTGTTTTGGAAAGTTTTATACAGTCTGAATCAAAATGTCTTCTAATTATTTAGATTCTAATTCCAAAAATGTCTTTTTGGGAGAAAGAAAATTTTATCTTAACAAATCAAAAACAAAGTTTGTTAGTGTGTGTTTAAGCTATAATGGAATTTTCTTTCCATGTGTATTAATTGGTGGAATAAAAAACGATGTTGTCCAGTTCACAGAATTCGATTGGAAAAACTTTTATGGGTATAAAGACATCATAGATGAATCCTTTTTAGCTGTTGATACCACCTTGAGTCTGGATCTTACCAGTTTTTTTATCAATTTTAAACAGATGGATTATGGAAATCTGATTGTGATTAATACAGGCAAAGCTACAGTACGATTAACAAACCCTACACTATCAGAACTGTGGAGAATCTCACCTTTAATAGATGAGCACATTAAAATATTGAAAAATCTTGAATTTAATAGTTGCTTAAAAATTCTTCAAATGGGAATAAAAAACTCTGTTGATGTAACTAACACAGCAATTTTCATTATGGATCCTATCAAAAATATAAATACATTTAATGAACAATTTAATAAGGTGAAAATATTATATGTGTATAGTTATGCATCTAAAGAAGCGAGAAAAAAGCATTGGGAAAACTTAGCAGTGGATCGCATGCATTTCCAAAATAAAATCATCAAAATGGAAATGATATTAAACGCCATTAACTATTTTAATCAAAATATCTAACGTCATTAGTATATTTCTTAAGCTTAAAAATGTTAGTTTAGGTTTTGCTAGTATAAGTAGATTATGTATTCTAAAAGTAAAAAACAGAAATATAAAAAAATGGCGTTTTATTTCATAAAAAAGTTATCATAGAGGTAAAATACATTCGATAATGCACAAAAACATGGTGAGTTTGTGTGGTAAAAACACTTTGGGTCTTCTTTGAGCAGTTTTGGGGTCTCTTCAAACTCAATAACTGGTTTTAAGGAGTATCTCCTTAAATATGTAGCTTTTTCCTTTCCTTTGATATAAACTGTATCCACTTTTTCTGTCAAGTTTTGTAAGATTTCGGAAAATGTATGAAGCGGAGTAAAACCTTCATTCCACGATATACAATGATGATTTTCCATCAACCAGTTGGCTTCCTTATGTAACTGTGGTGAAAGATGTTGAATCCCATAGGGTGGTTTAAAAATATAATGGGAAATTCTCGTTCCATCATAAGCGGCCAATTCTTTAGGAACAAATTTGTTGTTTTCCAATTTAAATCCTTGAACATCTATTATTAAATTCATATTGTTAAGTTGGAAAGCTTTTTAAAAATAATTTGTTTTTCACTATATAAACTTATGGCTTCTTTTAGTATTCTTAAATTTTTAAGGTGTAAGCAAATTCTACAAGTGTTTTTTGAACACATTTCTTAAACTGATATCAAAATATGCAATAATTCGATTATATAGAGAAAAAATACTTTTTGAACATGCGCATTAAAACTGTTTCACTGTTTTAGTCAAAGGGTGGTATGAAAAAAGTTTATCATGAAGAATCAAACAGTATGCGGTCGTTTTTTCCGGTACGTCTTCGTGGCATTCAAAAGTGATTCTCATTGAAACATTAGCACTCTGTGTAGCTTCTTTTTGATAAGAACAATCAATGTATATTATGGGTGATATCTCTTTATATTCTGAAGGGAGAAACAACGGTTCATTAGGAAGCTGATAGTATGAAGCCCTAAACTTAGAATACATTTCATATAAGGAAGCAAATTTGTTATTTTCTATGTCTACATACGAATCATTGTATGGATATCTTTCGGAATTTAAAAAAACGTTAATATTGCGTATTCTAACATCATCAAATTTACTAATATTTTTATTTAATTTATCATTTTTATTTTTTTGAAAAGCAACTATAACATGTCGTGCAACTTTAGCTTTGGTTGATGTTTTAACTTGCCAATTATGTCTATTTGTTTTAAGCAATTCAGGGTACTCTATTAACTTCCATCTTCTAAAAGCTATTGGTATTTCAACATCTTTGTTAATGAGCTTTGACAAATTCAGTTCAGTAGGGATATTAACGGTTACGTGAGGCATATTCCATGTTAGTTTTGTGATCGAAATTTTTACTTTTTGACCAACAATATCATTAAAAACACAATTATTGTCAGAATTGGATCTTATTAAAACAAGTTGTTGTTTTGAGTTTAAGATTATTTTTCTATAGTCTTCAAAGAATCCCATTAAAATTTTGAGTGGAACACATACATTAAAATTACCCTTTTTATCAACCAAAATGCTCGATTTTGAAATATCCAATTTAGGAAACCAACCAGCGTTCTGCAATTTTTTACTTTCACTTTCAGTAAATGATAAATATCCTTTTAAAGTGGAAGTGGTTCCTACATCTCGAACTGAATCTATGGTTACATCGTTTAGATTATAACGAATTTCTTTAAAAAGATAAGCTATGGGATTGTTTGTAAATTTCATACTTGCAGAATAGGTACCATCATTAGTTAACTGTCCCTCAATAAAAAGAAAGCTTTCACATGGTATAGTATAGGCTTCAATATCAGGTATAACAATTTTAATTTCATCATTATTATTTAACTTGTTTGGTGAAAAGGGATCATAAGAATACGTTTCATATCTTACTACAGAACTGTCTTCTAAAAGTTTTTAACCGTTTGACAGTTTTCCTCTTACTGCTTAAACAACTCTCTTTTTTTTATTATATGATATTAATGGGTTATTGTAACGAAATACCATTATTCAATTTTTTTAATATGCAGTCTGATGGTAATAGTTTCACCACCAAAATTTACAAGATCACCGTCCTGGTCAATAATTTTTAAAAATATACTAGTTATTATTTTAACGTTTACAGGAAAATAAATTAAATTTTCTGGAGCTTCTATTATCTTAAATCCAGGACTGACGCTAGGAAAGAACTGATGAATTACATGTACAGGATTGTTATTTAAATATGATCCATCAGCTATGCTGCAGTCGATTAATATTGCATTTACCTTAATAATTTCAGCAGGTTTTTGTGAAATATGTATTTTGTCAGCTGTGTAGAGATCATCTCTAAATCCTAAAATATTTCCTATAGTATCTTTACTAAAACGAATATCCTCACTACATTTTAAATGACAACGTAGGGTATTGTTATTGGCACGTAGTGTTAAGCTAACACCTTCTTTAGAAAGCTGATCTTGTAAATAATCCTCAATATCAGTCAATTCGTAGGCTCCTGATGGAATTTCAATGGTTTTATTACCATAATGAAATTTATTATTTCGTTCATCTATATTGGGTACTGCATTAAAAGTTTCAAAATTCGTAAGACAAACAACATATTCACCGTCATCTAAGTAAATTGGCGGATTAAATGAAGCAGACAACTCAGCCGAATTACCTGACAGAGAAATTGTAAGCGACATTATTGTTTTACAGTTGATGTAATACTAATACAAGTTATAAACTGTTGTTATATAAAAACTCTAAACACAAATGTCCACAGATAACTAAATCTTTTTGTTGATAATTTTTATGATTATACATTATAACATTATGACTACCATCACTTAAAAAATATTTAACAACCTCCAAAGGTGGTTTTAAATTTCCATAGCTATCAAAGTATGAAATTATGTTATTTTTTTTCACATGTCCAGTCCAGTGGGGTCCCTGTTTTTCTTTACTATCTAAATTGATTATACCACTTTCAAATTTTCTAATTTTTTTCGGTAAATCATTACGCATAAAAACACCACGAAAATGTGGGATATTTTTTGAATATTTAAGAAGGTCAATATTTGTTAGAGGTCTGTGATGTAGTCCTTTTATCAGTTTTTTGTATTTGATTTTAAAAACAGACCAAAACCTTGTTTATAAGGTTTTAAATAAAGTCCTTTGCCAATAGAAATTTGTTCCATGGCTTGATTATGTCTTTTATCTTCAATAAGTTTATCTTTTGCCGCTTTGGCGTCATTAACAGCTTTTGCTATTCCCGCAGCTCCCCCAACCAATGCTCCAAGAGCTGAGAGAGCAGATAGCACAGGTATTATAAATGGTAAAAACCCTCCAATTTTTGGGACTGGAATAATTCTTTTCTTTGGTTGAATAACCTTATAACCTTTTAATGATGATAGTGCTGTTTTTGCAGCTGTGTTTAAGTTCTTAAAAGATTTACCAACTAAACTTTTGCGTGCTTGTTTAATAGCATTGCTTAAAATCCCCCTTCCTGTGTTTTTTCGTTTAACGTTACGTCGACGACGTTTTTTTAAACCCATTCCAAAAGTTGTTTTTAATTTCATTGCTCCAGTTACTCCAGTTGCTGCTATTTTTTCACCTAAACTTGCGTCAGATGCATTTATTCTCTCAGCTGCTTTTGAAGCAAGAACTTTGTCAGCCTTATGTCTATTTTTAAGATCTAAATTTTTTGAATATGCAATGTCATGTTCTTTGCAAGCCTCATCCAATTTGTTAATTCCTCGGTCGCCTCTTGCTAATCTCTTTGTTAGGTTAGTTCCCCCCCCCCCACAGAAATTGTAATTTGGGATGTGTAGTTCGAAAGGTAATTTGTTGATTATTGTATTTAACAAACCCCTTCCTTTCTTTTTAACTGTTGGTTGTCTAATAACCTTATGTTTGTTCCGTACACGCATTATATATATATATACTGACGCATCAAGTATTTTCTCTTACTTATATAGTTAAAATAATCATGCGAATAGTAAAACAAAATTTTTCACTTCCTATTAAAAATCATGATGATCAAAAAATTGATTTTAATAAGCATGGACAACTTTTTGGAGGAACTTGTAAAAGAGGATTGATCGTTGGTCCTTCAGGCTGTGGAAAAACTAATGTTCTCATAAGTTTATTAGAGCACAAAAATGGATTACGTTTTGAAAACGTTTATGTTTATTCCAAATCTTTACATCAACCAAAATATGAATATCTGAAAAAACTACTCAAACCAATTAAAGAAATTGATTATTATGAAAACAATGATGAAAATGAAATTATTTCACCCAGTGAAATAAAGGATAATTCAGTTGTAATATTTGATGATATGGTTTGTGGTAATCAAAGCAAAATACGGGATTATTTTTGTTTTTCTAGACATAAAAGTGCTGACTGTTTTTACCTAAGTCAAACCTATTCCTCAATACCAAAACAGCTTATAAGAGATAATGCAAATTTACTGATCATATTTCAACTAGACAACACTAATTTACATCACATCTATGACGATCATATTAATGTTGATATGTCTTTTCAAAAATTTAAGGAACTTTGCTCATTGTGTTGGAAAGAACAACATGGTTTTATTGTAGTAGATAAAGATTGTAATTTGAAGCATGGTAAATACAGAAAAGGTTTTGACACGTTTATTTACCTATAAATACCATAGAATTAAAAAATTGTATATCACTGCTTATGTTAACGTTCTAAGAAAACATGGATAGAAAAAAAGCAAGCGAATTAGTAAAAACAAGGAATGCCATAAAAAAGAAATTACGAGGCTTGAAATCTGATTTGATTGCATCCCATTCTAAAAGAGAAAAGGAATTGTATCCAATCACGAAACCATTGCAAGAATTTTTATCAAACGTTAAAACTACATCAAACATAAAGCAAGAAATAAAAAGTCCGCCTTTATCACCAAATCAATCTCAAAGATTTAACTCTACTATTTTATCTCCGTCTCAAAAATTACATCCTACTTCATTTCCTAAAAGAAGTACCTATCATGAATATTTACCTACCGGTGGTCTTACTTTTTTGGAAGATCAATTCATACATGATAATGATATGAATTCTAGTAATATAAGTGATACTACTATAAACCAGACTGCTAACGAAATAAGAGAGAGTTTTCAAAATTTATCTACCTTACCAGCATACAATTAATATTTAAATTCATTTTACGACCTTCCCAGAACATATATAGATGAATCAATTAGAGACCCTGATGATAAATTTGATCATACTTATGGGGTTTTTCATAATACAGACGAAGAAAAATTTTATATTGGAGACTCAGAGCTTAAAATTATCGGGAAAGACATTGAAGTAAAAAATATTAAATATTTAGGGACAGTTGGGTTATATGAATTGTTATTTAAAAAACATCTAGTGGGTTTCAAAAAAGAAGACTTGGAAAATTACATGGATATATTAAAAAGAACCAATGGCTACAAAAGAAATAAAGATTCAAAAGAACAAATACAATCAAGCAATACTTTCAAATATATGGATATTATTAGACCATATTTATTAAAAAACGCTATTTTAAAACAAGACACAAGTCGTGCACGAACAACTTCATTTTCAAAACCTTTACCACCAAGAACAACAAGGTCAAAAACAAATACGTTACCGTCAAGCAAAAAAGAGGGAGGTTCTATGATTTTATCCAACAAAAAAATAGAATATGTATATTTTGATGATCCCAATGAATTAGTTCAACGACTAAGACTTTTATTGGCTTCGCAGGAAGCGGGAAATACGGGACATAACAACGAAATAATATCAATAATTGAAGAACTTAAAGAGGCTAAAATTATCCTATAAAAGGGTGTCAAAACGGATTACTTATTCATTACAAACAAAACCATGACTGTAGATAAGTTTTGGAAACATATATCCAAGCATAAAAAACCCAAAATTGACTTGTCTGATATTGAAAATAAAGTTTTTTTAAATGTACAAAAACACATTGCACAGTTTGCTCCAACAGGCAATGTTTCACAAATTGAGATTGAAAAGGTGAAAAAAAGGATTAATACAAATGATATTAGTATTGAAAATATAAACAAAAAACTTAAACTTAATGATGATACAATCGAAACCATCAAAACTGATATTCAAAATTGTGTTGACTCATCTTCTTTAAACAGTCTAAAACAAGAAGTCTACAATATAAACAAAAATTTTTTTGTAAAAAAAGACGATTTAACAAAGGAATTAAATGAAACCCATCAACTGTTTAGAAAACAACAGGAAAAATTTTTAAATGAAAGGCTAGGTGACTTACAACAACAACTAAATTTAATTAAGGATGATAAGGATCTAATAATTAAAAATATTAATGAAATTGAAAACATAAACAAATACATTACACTTAATCACACACTTATCAATGATGTAAAAAGTAAGATTGATACCTGTATAGATAACTCCACATTAGAGAGTTTTAAAAAAGAAATCCAAGCAAACACTCCAGATATAAACATTTTGGTAAAAAAAGTTGATTTAGAAAAAGAAATAAAAGAAACTCAACAAAACTTTAAAAACCAACAAGACATTCTTTTAACTAAAAAACTATCAAACTTGGAAAATAAAATTATATCAAACATATCAGAGACTATATTTCCTAAAAATGAAGTAAAGGAAGTAATTGAAAAGATTAATTTAAACCAAGAAATTATAGAAAATTTAAAAAGCAAACTTAAGATTTATGATGAAAGTGTAAATAAAATTGAGGAGATTAAAGAACAAATTCAAAAAAATTTCGAGAATATTTTAAATCTACCTACACAAAGTGATTTAAATAAAGTAGATAATAAATTTCGTGATGAAATAAAAAAAATTAAAGATCTCATGAGCGGTAAAAAAACTGATTCACTAGCAATAGAAAAAATAGTACAAAGCTATTTGGAAAAAAATCCAATTTTTAATGATTATTCGGCTATAAAAAGCACAAGTTCTTTAAACACCACTGAAATTGATTCTTTAAAAAAAAATTTAAACAATTTTGTTAAACAAAATGACTTTAAAAATATTCAAGAAAATGTGTTAAAAATCTCAGATATAAATCAACAAATTAAAGATTATAAAAAGAAAGGTGAAGAACATACTACTCAAATACATGATTTAATAGAAAAAAATAATAAACAAAAGTCAGATTTTGAAAAAAAGTTTGAAACGATTCAAAATGATATAAAAGATATAAATGAAAATATGAAAAATGGTTTAACTGAAAACATACTTGAAAAAATTAAAGATTTTAATAAGTTTATTGATGATAAATTTAAACAAGGACAGACATCTTATGAATTACTACAAGAAAAAATTTTAACAATGGGAAGATATTATGAAAACGAATTTGTAAAACTTAAAGTTACTTTTGATGAATTTCAAGATTCGATTCAAAATGAGTTAAATATTATAAAATTATCTTATGATGAAGGTATCAATTCCCTTGGTGATGTTTTAGAAAAAACCAAAACTGGTCTTGATAATGAATTTAAAGATGTTAAAGAATTCACTAAAAAGGAACTAGAATCAGTCAATGAAACTAATCAAAAATTTAAAGAAGAACTGAATAAAGAGCTAATCAAAAACGTTATAAAACTACAAAAATCAATTAATAATTTGGATGATGGATTAAGTCATCTTGATGAAAATATTAATAATTTGCAAGAAAATCTTCGGGACAATATAGCAGCTAAAGAATTACAATTAACACAACATATAGGCAATGTTGAAAACAATTTTAAGCAAGAGTTAATTAAGCTTAAAAATATGCTAAAAGACAAAATAACGGAAAACTTTAATATTTTAAAAAATTATATTAATAATCTAGATAAAGCGTTCATTGAGGTGGATAAAAAATTGGTTTCTTTTCAAGAAGACATTCAAAAAAATGTAGAAAATATTACTAGGGTTGAAACAAATTTTAACCAGGAGCTAGTTACTGTTCAAAGTGGATTAAACAATTCTTTGATATCTGTTGAAAAAAGAGTTAGTGATAATGAAAAAAAAAACAAAAAACCACACCAGCAAACTTAAATCATTAGAACAAAAGGTAAATTTATTTAAAAAACCAGATTCTTTTTATGGTTATTTACCATTAACATTTTTTGGAAAATACTCAGAAAATATACGAAAATTTTTTATAGAATCAAACAATTCAAGTCAATATATATTTCCATTGAAGACTGGAATAATAGAATCAGCAAATTTTCAACCCAGAGATTTAATAATGGTTGTAAAAAATGAAGGTGGTTTTAAATCATACGACCTTGAAAAGGTTTTAAATGTTGAGTTAAAGAAAAATGATTTAATTTCTTTTGAAAGATTAATTAATAGTGACACCACTAATTTTCATGCAACGCTTTTACTTAAATATCAATTAAATTCGTAAGACATATCAGTACTACTCAAATATGGATCTAAAAAAGTCTGTTGTTGATGAGTTACATAAACCGGCAAGAAAAAAGTATCCCCGAAGAAAAGTCATTATTAAATCACTAAATGACCTTTGGCAAGCTGATTTAATTTCAATGATTCCATATGCTCGATATAATAGAGGAAATAAATATATTTTGATTGTAATAAATGCGTTTTCTAAATATGTTTGGGCAAGACCTGTTAAAACTAAAGGAGCTGAACACGTAACAAATGCTATAAAATCAATTTTGGAAGATGCTAAAATTGCTCCAAAAAATTTGCAAACTGATTTAAGAACTGAGTTTCTAAATGCTCGGTTTAAAAAACTTATGAACGATTTCAACGTAAATCATTATAGTACTTTTTCAAATTTAAAAGCTAGTATAGTGGAAAGGGTAAACAGAACTTTAAAAAATACAATGTGGAAAAAATTTAGCATGCGTGGATCTTACAATTGGATTGATATTCTCAACGAAATTGTTAATGACTATAACCAAACAATACATTCTACAATTGGAATAAAACCAATCAATGTTTCTAAAAAAAATGAAAACGAATTATTTAAAAAAGTATATCGTCATACAAAAATAATAGATCCACTAAAATCAAAACTTGAAACAGGAGATTCTGTGCGTATTTCAAAATATAGGGAACATTTTTCAAAAGGATACACACCTAATTGGTCAAATGAAATATTTCTTGTGAAGAAAATACAAATGACCAATCCGATGACTTATTTGCTTGAAGATCAAAATAGGAAAGAAATTCAAGGAGGTTTCTACAAAGAAGAATTGCAAAAAGTAAAATATCCAGATGTTTATCTTGTTGAAAAAGTTTTGAGAAGAAAAGGAAACAAGGTTTTCGTAAAATGGTTAGGATTAAATAAAACTCACAATTCTTGGATTAATAAAAATAATATATTGTAAATTTATTTCTAACAAATAAAGAATAATATTTTTTAATCATAGTTTTTTATTTAATGTTTGTAAACAACATATACCTTAAAACTACTTAATATTTTTATGACCCCAGGCTAATGTTTTAAAAGTTCCAGGAACAACACATCGCTTGTCATCTTGAGGTGATAGTGCAACTTTATTTTTTAGTTGTGTGTAAATATCATGAAGAATGGAACGGAAGCAATTCATTTTTCTGTATTTTGTTTCAGCATTTTCAAAAAGTCTTGATAATCTTCTTTAGTAATGTTGTTTTGAATAACATATTTTTTCACTCCCTTTGCTTTTTTTTCAGTTCTAGTTGCTAACTCAACACAATAGGCCTTAGCACCTGTGCCATAAAAGCTTATATAGGTTGACCTGCAAATTCGTCTTTCATACGACCCACTATAGATTGGTTTCTGGTAATGTTATGTAAATTGTCTTCGCTGTAATTTGATGTGCCAAACTTCTCCAGGTTTTCTTGAATATCTGAATAAAAGTTATGGGTTTCAATTTCTAGTATTAAAGAATCAGTATCTGTGTAGAGCAAAATTGCTTTTTCTCCATATTTGTTTTTTATATATTCCTAATAAAAATCATACATTACTGTCTTGGATAATTCCAAAACTGAAAATCCAATATAAACGGGTTTATTGTATGTGACTTTTACTCGTTCCTTTTGAATGGCAACCAAGTTTTCAGGAAAAATTGATGAGTTTTTAAAATTTGGTTTAGCAATTAATGTTTGAGCTCCTTGCTTTTTTCCAATATTTTGCCAATGTGTAATTAATTTGATATCTTCTCTTTTGTCAACGTTTTCCAGTGATTTACCATAAATTTCGTTATTGAGTAACTTAAAGAAATCTTTTTCAAACTGATTTTTAGAATTGTTTCGCAATTTAGTGTGTAAATCTATAATTTTGAATTTGAACCAAGTGTAGTCCGTTTTGAATAGCCTGTTGAAGATTTTTGTAATGCAAAACATAATTCTTTTTGTGATCCAAATTACATATTAACTTGTTATTTTTTTATTCACTCAAAAATGGAAATTCATTATGTTTCTCATGGAGGTGCTCTGGATAATCAATATCTGCTTCAAAAACATAGCCGTATTCCGAATTATCTGCTATTGATTGTAGATCTATTGCTTCAATTTCAGATTTAGTCACCCAAGTAAAATCGCCAATAGGCAAATACTGACTCATACTGTGACCGTAGAGATTTGTAGCATCTAAATACATTATAAATGTTTTTGGATTTTCACTATTATAATTTGGAACCAGTTCATTATTGGCTTCAGCTTTTCGCACACTACAATTACATATACCACCTCTTATATTATTTTTAAAAAAATGCAACATATCTATATCGCTAATTAATTCTAATTTAACTTCTGTAATTTTTAACATTGCATCCCAACTTAAACCAGGAGATGTATAGTAGTGGGCTGGATCTAACTTATAAGTATTTAGAGATAAATTTCTAAATGACTCATAAAAGTCTGCTAAAATCAAGACGTCAGAAAATAAATAAATTTTTGTAAAGTCCAATAAAGTTTCACAATTAAACAAGTTCCAAACGTGAAGAGCTCTGTTATAATCCGTAAGGCTTAATGGTTCTTCTTTTAACTTATCATAAAAGTTCTCAATAGTTAGCAGTTTTTTTTTCATACAACTTATCGGAAGAATCCATATATGAATAGGGATAAATACCTTTTTTTCGTATCTCATTGAATTGATCAGGATTTTTAAAATGTTTTTTAATTTAGATACATTGAGAGGTGTCTAAACTTTCACCTAACTTTTCCAATGATGTTGATGCAAAACGAAATGAGTCGAGAAATCTAATTTTCATGTAAATATTTTTAGTTTTTCCAAACTCTTCTTTTTTGTCTACCAAAATTACTTTGGAAAATGAGATGTACTTTTCTTTAGTTTGTCCTAAAACATCAATTTGATCTTTTTCACAACATAATTGCTTTATAAATAAATGACTATCATAATGTGTCAAATTATGGAAGAACACTGGAATAAAATTTGGTATTTTTGTAATTTAGATTACAAATACTGTGAGCTGCACCTCTATATTTTCCTGTTAGGTGATCATGATCTCTCACAATTTCATCTTCATTTTTAAAGTTTTTGGAACATATGTGACATACTTTTGCTGATTTAAAATCAATTTTTTCATCACATGTTAAGGGAGACATGGGTACAACATGTTTAAGATGCTCATGGTAAATTATTCTAACATGATTTTCAATTCTTTTGCAAAATTCCTCAGCAGCATCTTTACCAAAGTAGTATTCTATGGTAGATAATGATTCATCATAAGAACATTTAATGAAAAAACAAAAAGCAAATGGTTCATGTTTAAATGTATTTTTTGTGTATGAAGTAAAATTATTATCCGGATCTACATAGGTTAGTGGTTTAAGGAGGCACTCAAAATCAGCATAAATAACAAAAGGAACTTTAAGTTGCTTTTGAAAATTTTCAAACTGAAGTATATTTTCTGGGATATTTTCTCCATATTTGTTAGTTTTAATGTTGCTTGTGGGTAATCATGTTACTGTTTGGTTGCAATCATGTAATTGATGTTTTTGTAATTTTTCTTCAGATGTAAAATAAATTAGACATGCATCACAAAAGTACTATTTATGATCTTGTCTATTAATCTGAGAGGATACTAACCTGAACATATCCTTTATCCAACAATAATGGTTGTTTTTATCATTACTTATCAATAACAAATTAATATGAGTAGGTAGTTTCTTCTTCCAAACCGTACACATTTATAGATATTTGGTTAAGTTCTTCAAATTTTCTGATGTCTTTTAACTTAACAGGAAATTTGGTACCTTCAAAATTTAAAATGTTATGAAAGTCAGGATAAGAACTGGTTCGATCACTATTAGTTTGAGATGGATATAAGGCACTAATAACACTCCACGCAAAACAACACTGATCATTATTTTTTAGGTTGATCACAGTTTTTTTTTTCAAAATATTTTTTGGCAAGCCAATGTAAGACGATGCATGTAATGGATTGTATTTGTTAATATTAACTTCTAAATATAAGAGTTCTTTTAACGCCCATCCGGATCCGTTTTCAGCAAACGTTGACATCTTCTCTTTGATTATTGATGCAAATTCACCAAAAATATCTTTAACATTGGTTGTTTCTGTTACAACCTTATTTCGAGTATTAAATGATTTTGTTTCTAATATTTCCTTACTTGGTAAAACAAAACTTCCAAACACCTCTACATTTAACTTAATAATGGTCTGCTTTTTCACTTGTTCCATAACCAGTCTTAAAAATTTTTGTTTAACTTCATCAAAAAATTCATCAATATCAACAATTTTTCTTGATGGATACAGTATAAATGAAACTATCCTCTTTTTAAATGCTGCTGTTTTAATTCTTACGTATTCATCATCATCATTATTTGGTTCCAATATTTTTCTTTTATGAAGGTTTGATCGTAAATGTCCACTAAGTTTATTTTTGATGTACCACTCGTCACAGTCTTTACACTTTGTCAAAACTAATTTAGGGACTAGTTCCCTAGTTTTTTTTTTATTTTTCACAACTAACTTTTCTTTTCTTGGAAGGAGGTTCCGAGGAAAATAGTCTACATAAACACGATTCTCGATTATGTCTGTAAAGGCTTGATTTATATTTAAAATCTTTATGACAATCCGAACATTGATGCATGATAGTATATAAATAAACTAAAATGTTGGAGGAAATAATTTCTTTTGTATGATAAATAAACTGTTAGTGGGGGTATTTACATATAGAGACAAGACTTGTTATTAGGTGTCTTAGTCTAGCAGGTTATTTTCAACACCGCTTGTTCTTGTGACACATTAAAGAAACTGACGTCGATACAAATTTATTAACGTGTAAATGGCAACTCAATTTTATTCATGGTTTCGTCTATCATTTGTAATTTGAGTTTTAGTTCCTCCAAGACAAACTAAGCACGTCTCTGGATAAATTAATTGATATAGTTTGTCTTCACATAGTGCACACGTCAAGTGATCACAATTCATTTTATCCGTGTAAAGTAAATTGACGTGCATATTCTTACCCATTGGAGTATTAATTCCATGATTAAAATAGCACTTGCAACACAATGCAAAAAAAATATTTTTTCCTCCTTTAATGGTCACATACGATTGCATCACATACATTGGTTTCTCAAGGTAGCCCGGCTCTACGGTTTTATCTGATGAAAAATTCCGAGTTCTTACGAGACCCGATATGGCACATGTTCCCTGCTCTTGACTCATTTCGAAACCATCTTCCTCGGGATTTATTGAACTATTTACGTCCATATCCATAACCAACTCCTCTCTGCAACTAACCAAATCTCCATACTTCTTCATAAAAAACATAAAAACACCAGAAATCAACTGAATAAAACCAAACATTTTTATTTTTTAATAAAATTGAAATTAAAACTTTTAGTGATAAAATATGAAACTATAGAGACATTTCCTGCCAACTACGACTTATATGTGTGACACCCCCACCTCGCCAAAAATAATAAGAAAATATAGGAGAAAAGTGCGGTCGAATAAAGATAAAACCGCTTTTTAAGGACCGGTTATACAGATGTGACCTTATTTATTGTTACGCGTATTGAAAACCAGTTTTCTACCTTTTATTGACAACCAGATATTGCAAGAACGATTGGTAGTTATCACTCGTCTAACCGGTTACATCGGTGTAATTTAATCCCCACCTTCAGAATTATATTGGCTATAAGAGAACAAGACAATTTGGTTTTTAAGTCAAAAGAACTCTTAAACCATTAAGATAAAATATAGGTAAAAATCTAAAAATTATGAGTTTTGAAGAAATCTTATCTGATATAAGTAGTGACTCATTCGAAATTATAGAGATGTATGATTTTGAAGAAACATCGAGTACTGAAAGTTCGATGGACAGTTTGTCATCTAATGAAGCGATTTTGAGCGACAACTGTGATATGGATCTCAAATTAAAAATAAAAGAATCCATCAACATTGACAAATGGTTAAAAATCGATGTCAGAGGATCTTGCTGTGTATCGGAAAATTTCTATCAACTTGATGAGAAGAAATGCTGTGTTAGCTGTTTCTATGAATATACACCTACTATTACATCAAAATTTTGTGAAGTGGTTTCTACACATTTTACCGCAAACATCGCTAATTTAAAATTCTCGCATTGTTTTTTGTGCAGTAATAACCTGTTTTCCATAAATATCACAATTTATTGTTGTATTTGTAGAAATTCTCAAATTTAGTAAAAATAAATAATAATAGACGGAAATATTTATCTGTAATATTTATTTTATAGCGTTAAACTTACAATATTTAGTTAAAAAAAATGGTAAATAATAAAATGGTACATAAAAAACCTATAATGTAAAAATAAACGTAACTGCAATTCAACTCTGGTTTTTCTCTAGGAATAATTAACCAATCCGAATATCCAGTATAATTTTTTGCTTCGTATTTTATTTTGTAAAAATAATCACCATCCTTTAAAAGTTTCTTGTCAATATAATACGTTAAGTAACGTACCCCGTAGTTTTTCTCATATAGTTTGTTCAAAGATTTGTAGCAACCATTAAAATCTTTTTTGTTTGAACTCAAACATATTTGAGCTGTTGGAAAGTTATAATCATACTCAATAAATAATGTATTGCCTATAAAGGCGCTTAGAATAACTAATGACGAAGCCTCCATTGCTATATAACAACTAAATTAAAATTAAACAAAGTGTTACTTTATAAAAAATACTAGCAGTCTAAAAAACATTTTGATTTGCAGCCGTCGTTGAGTGAAATGGTAAATAAAAAGTGGTATTTGTTTCAATCCATATCGCATCACTCTATCTTCCCACCAAGTTTCATCCAAATGAGATTCGTTGTTTTTGTGTAATTGAGGTAAAAACTTTCGCTTTTATATTAGTAGGATTCGTATTTTTTAACACTGTGTAGCATAACACGCTTCCTTGCTTCCGTACTACAACATTTTATGATATTTCTCCGTTTTGTCACCCATACTAATTTGAAACAACTTTACCAAGCATGCGCTTATAACAAATGGGCTCCGAGAACATTTTTCGGCGGTACTGCGTAAGTCAAAGAACTTTCGCAGTGCTGAAAGAATACAGCATCAAAGAGAACCGTGATTTAAGTCGATACGTTTTGTGTGTTATTCGTTGAAATTATAATGACGGGAGTCTTTGTGATTAAAATATCACTTGAAACACAACGCAAAAAATGTTTTTTTCTCCTTTAATAGCCGATAAGTTTTGTGTGTTATTCGTTGAAATTATAGTGACGAGAGTTTTTGTGGTACCTACCGTACCAGACGTCTGATATCCAGTAGGTAATTACACTAGTTGTTAATTTTATTTAAGTTATTGGTACTTATCTTACCGCTATTTACCTAGATAATAGCAAGGCATAAAGACATTTTACAAAGATTGTATAAACTAAAGTGTAATAAGGTGGATTCTTGACTTTTTGTTTTGATACAAAAAACACCTGTTTAATTTTGTTAAATAAAAATTTTAAAGGCTTCCTCTTCCCCTAGATCCAGCGCCATGCACACAGCTGGTTTATTAGCCATCTATACATAGTATTGAGGCTATTAGGATCGTCAAAAAAGTTTTTTATTTTTAATCAAAATAAGTTATTTGGGTCAAAAAAAGACTTAAATACAAAATTTTGTCATGGTGTCTGTCTGTCCGTTTGTCTGTCTGTCTGTCCGTCTGTCTGTAACACGATTACTCAAAAAGTGCTAAACCGATTCTTATCAAATTTCGCACAGAAATTATCTGGCAGCAGGCAATGAGCTGATTAGTTTTTGGTTGGGTGGGGAGTTGTCAAGAGGGTAGGAGGGTTGATTAAACTTTAAAAAAAATTGTATCTCACAAACCTTAGCAGCTAGCGACATGCGGTTTTCACAATAAGATAGATAATTGCATTTTCAATAGAAAATAAAAAAAAATTTATAAGAAGATTTTGAAAAAAACTTGATTTTTTAAGGGTTCAGTTACTCAAGTTTTAATGCACAATGGATAATTTTGACTTCTGTCTACTTTTTGAAGAGAAATTGACAGAAATAGAAATAAAAAATTAAGTATTGTACATTAAAACTTGAGTAACTGATTCCTAAGATTTTATGGATGGTTATACGTGCCTGCTGGCGTTATTTCTTTTTTGATAACGTTAAATGAAAGTTATGTTGCGTTATATTAAGATATATAATAATACTAGGTATAAATATATAATAAGACCAGGTAGAAACTTGTTGGAATATTTTTATTTGGATTAATTGACGAATTTTTCACATAAAATTAAATCTTTTTCTAAAATGGCTAATGCTTCTTTACTTTTTCCAATTTTTTTTAATATTTTTTAATTTTTTTTTAAATTTCTTTTTTTTTTATTAATTTTCTCCTGCCTAAATTTACTCGATATTTGTTAAAAGGTATTAACCTTCTTTTGGTATTGTTTCGTTTTTCTTTGTTCTTCTTCAACGTCTATCATAATCGTTAAGTTGTTTTCACTTTCTTCTTCATCTTCCTGTTCTTCGTGTTCTTCCTGTTCTTCTTCTTCTTGCTGTTCATCTTCTTCCTGTTCTTCCTGTTCTTCATCTACTTCCTGTTCTTCTTCTTCCTTTTCATCTTCTTCTTCTTCTTCTTCCTTTACAGGTGTTGAAGTCCACTTAGGGCGAAAGGGTGACTTTATTTTAATATTTTGGATGATTTTGATTTTTTCGAAGTCGTTTTCTTCCCACTCTATCGGTTTTATTTGGGAAAACTCCCATCTAGGACTTCAACGTCTGAATCGTCATTGTCTAATATGATTTGTCTCATTCTTTCAATTGATTTTTGTGCCAATTGCTGTAACTTTTGGTGCTTTCATTGTTTTAGTGTTAATTGACTTTGGGTAAGTAAACTAAAGTTATTTCTTAAACTGAAGCTATTTAAAGCAACTTTCTTGAACCCCTCTTCTTACATTTTATCTGTGCTTCCATGTAATTTGGTAGATGTTTTTCTTAATTCGCAAATAACGGTTTATATGCAATTTAAAAACTTGACAGAGGTACTAAATAACAGTTAAAATAAATGATGACCATAAAAATCGAGAAAAATTTTAAATTTATTCATCAGATAATAAATGACCGGTATAAAATTCGTAAATGGACTCTTGAGTAACGGTATATGCAATTTTAAAACTTGACCCGCTTTTCGAGATCGTATAGGTACCATCAAAACTCGAGCAGGACCTTACATTTATTTATCAGATAATTAAGGTATACACCCTTATTGCATGAGAAATTTTGCAGCTGTATCCACCAAAATAATTGCAGAATGCACCGCACCTGTAAATTCCGTTACAGATATTTTTTGCAAACCCGTCTCAAGACACTAAAAATAAAATGAAACGAAATATATTTTTATAAATGTGATTTTATTTTCATAAATTAAACAATATCAAAGCATTTATAACACTTATTATTGAAAACCACTTTTGAATTTTCTTTTCATAATTTTGTTTGTGTTTCAATTCCCTATCCTGCCACATCATTTTACCATATTCACAATTTGGTGATAGTTTTACATGTTAAAAAAAAGAACAGTCTGTTTTTACAAAATTGTATATCTGCGCGTCACAATAGTGGCACTCTACTATGTCCTCTTCATTGTTATAGAAAAATCCAGACAAACTCAAATCTTCGGGTTTTGATACACCTGGCCAATTTCTAAATGTGGTTAATCTATTTTCATTTGATTTCATTTGTTGTGTGTTGGGTACATCATAACTTTCAAGACACATTGATAAATAAAAGCAAAGTAGATGACTGATAAAGATTTAATTTTTTATCACTTATAAAGTTTTAGGCTTTCCCCCTCCCAAATAAATTTTACCCCACCCCAAACGTAGCCGACTTTCTGGGTTACCTAAGAATTTTTGAAGCTGGATCCGCCCACCCAATGTGTATTAAGTCATTGACCAAGAAAGCTGTCTAAGCTGGAACCCCCCACCCCATGTGTAGCTGAATCTTTGGTACTCAAAATCCCTATGTTAATTCTTATGGGAAACTTGAGCCAGAACCGGCGAAAACACTCTACTACTGATATTTTGGGCCAAGACTAAAGAAGGGTTCTACTCCTTTTTTGTAATCTTTTCTTATTAAGCAATCAGTTATGGATGCAGAAATATTGTGGTGCAAGGAGTCTTTAAGATTAATCCTGCTGTTGCCAATTATGTCAGGTCAGTAATAGGTTGGGTCCTTCCTGGTGGAATGTAGCCGTTAGTGTCTCAATCTTGTCTTTCATAATTGCATATTCTAATGCTATGTTGAGGAGTTGGGGTGAAAGAGAGTCACGACCCTGCTTAAGCCCATTGATGATACCAAAGAAATCAAAGTAGCTCTGTTCCACCCTTATCTTGCACCTTGTAACCTCCGTACACATTTTTACCAAGGATATCAACTTTTAAAAGTGCACTTCATGCATTGCTTCCCATAACTTTGCTCCACATAATCTGTCAAATGCCTATTTGAAACCAATAAACATCTGATGAAGGTCTCTGTCAAATTCCCAGCATTTTTTCAATATTTGTCTAACGCTGAAAATCTGCTCTATATGCTTATGGGTGTAGTATCGGTATTTACCTCTTCGTTGAGTATTTCGCAAAAGTAGTTCTTCCATGTGGTTAGGATCTCTCTTTCGTTGGTTATCAGTCGTCCGTTGTTTGTTAAGAGGAAGTTTTCGATTCTGGGTTGGTATCATGTTTTGTGTTTTGTTATTCCCTGAAAGTATTCTTTTATTCTGTTGTTTTGTCTGTTTTTCTCCATTTCTCTTGTTATATTTAGATGGCTCTGAAACATTTTTTTCTGGTTATATTTCGTATTCGCTCTACTACAGTCGTCATCAATTTACTTTCTTCTTTGTTTTCTCTTTTTGTCAAGCACTTGACAAACTACCCTAGTTACTGTTACCAGTGCCGTCCTTTTATTTCTTCAGTAATTGTTTCTGGTATATTTCCTTTGTTTGTTCTATCTTCAGTTTTTCCGTATTTCAGCTTATGCGGGTCTTCTTCATATATATACATAAAAATTTTACGGGTAGTCGTGACTGACTAGTTGAGAAAAACCTCGGTTGGTTACTGGGGATGCAGTCTTATATGGGCCGAAATAAAGTAAACCCCTTTTTGGACAGTCAAGCTTTCGAGAATATATTTTTCTCTTTTTCAGGACTTATATATTTATTTAAAAAAATGTTTTGTCTGAATAATAGTTCATCAATTCATTTTCTAAAATAATGTCAGTAAATAGAGAAGAGTGCCTGGCTTTTTAAAGACGATACATTTCGCCATACCAAAACCCTTTCCTTTTCTGTTAATTTCTCATGTAGCTACAAAATACGTCAATTAACATAATAATAACACCAAAAGAACAAAAAATAAAATATAGGGAGAGTATGGTGAACTGTGTGTCTTTTGAGAGCTTACACTAAAATTTAAAAAATTCATTCTTTTAATATAAAATTTATTGTTTTTTGTTTTTTTCAACAATGTATTGTAGGTATTAAAATGTAAACAAAATTGGTGACGAGCGGGGTATACTGCGTGATGAGGGAGGCAGTAGAGTGTCATCTTATCTACCCATCTCTCTCGGCAACGAGAATACACGCATAAGTTTTTCTGCGTCTAACACTTTTAAAATGAAAAAGAGAATAAGGTGACCACTCTGTTGCGTCCTTTTCTCGTGCAGTTTTCTCTGTATTACTCGGTCTCTTTCCTGGGTTACTTGATATACTAAAGAAGACGGTTAATGTGACCTCAAAAACGTCAAAAAATTAAAAAAATAATATGAAAAGGACCACTTGCCACCATTTTGAGGACTTTCAATTTTTTTAAACAAAAGGGCAAACAATGCTCAGAATTGTTCAGAGATGTCTAGCTTTATTGTTTTTCAATCCACTTTGGTGAGTACATAATTATTTAGATATATTTGTATGGGTACCTGTATAATTTATCTATAATGGTTGTAATTTAATTAAGTTAATTATTCTAATGGCTTGTTAACTTATTGTAGAAGTCCTAAAGATGAGAAAAATATATTCTCGAAAGCTTGACTGTCAAAAAAGGAGTTTACTTTATTCCGGCCCATATAAGACTGCATCCCCACTAACCAACCGAGGTTTTATATATATATATATATATATATATATATATATATATATATATATTAACACTTCGTGCAATTTAGTTTTATAACTTGCTAGATGAACCAAAAAAACGTTGGTAGAACTAGACAAATTAGTCTTTTATTTTTAATACTGTTAAGTACCTGATTTGTTTTTAGGATTTAAAGAATTCGGTTCCTGTAATTTTTGTCTTCAAATAAAGTTTCGAATAAAATTTCTCGTCTTATTTATGTGCTTTTTAACTTTTTATCTCGATAATATAAATACCTGCTAAATTTGACCTTTCAAAAATTATCATGGTAAAAGTCTACATTTACTTGGTATCCACGTAGACAAGCAATTTATATCCAAAAAATACCTGAAATTTTTTAAAAAATGATCAGGGAAAACCTGGAAAAGTCAGGGAATTTGGAAATCAGAATTTGGTGGGAACCCTGTATAATATACAGGGTGTCCCATTAAGGATGGCTTCCAGATTTATGACAGAAATCAATAACCGTAGAACCTCAAGAAAAAACCTTCATAACGAAATATAAGGCCTTACAAATTTGCTAAAAATATTTTCTTTCTAGTTACTGTATATGTCAAAAAAAAATTCGTTTTTTTTTACCCCCCTCCTTCTCCCCTAATCCCCAGTAACAACTTGTTATGTTTTCATTGAACCCCTCCCATTAAAAATGATGTCACAATATTAACCCCTCCCCCAAAAAGAAAAAGCAGCATTTTTTTGTTTTAATCGGCCAGAACTTTTTAAAATTCAGCTTTTTCGACCGTGACGTCACGAAAGGTCAATCCTCTCATTCGAAAGGTCTAATTTTGCAATGCATGAGTTTTTTAAAGCAGCTCCATCCTGCTCTATAATTGCTTTGATAAGGATAACTGTAAACTGTGAGGATACATATCGCTATACATTCCGGAAAGACCGTCACAAATCGAAAATTACTAATATTCAGAAATTATATTGTATTTATTTTGTCAGTTATTTTAGAATTTGAAAATACTATTAAAATATGTTAAAATTTTTTTGGTAGTAAAAGTGTATAATCTGCGCAATATGACGCATAAACTCAAAACCTACCCTTATTAGTTTAGTAACGGTCTTTCTGGAGGGTAGCGAATTTTATTTACGCAGTTGAAGAGAAGGCGACAAGGCGCGCATAAAAATTTATTGGTATTTGATTGGGTTAGAGGCTTGAGAAAATGATAAAAAAAATAAGCCGACATTATATTGGCAAAATTTTCACCATAAATACATACCTTCTGAATACTTGGTATAAGAAAGATTTTGCAGTTTAAAATATCATAAGTTTTCTCACATACAAATAACTGCATGGTTTTGGATTGGATATGAATTAATAGAAACAATATTCAGTGGCGTTACGCAGAATTTTTTTCTGGAGATGGCTTGAATGGAATAATCGCTAAATCACAGGCACTCGATATCGAGTATGATTTTCCTCTATTCTGTATCGTCGCTATCTGTTGTGCGTTTTTTGATGGCTATGTAAGCCAATTCTCGAGCCGCACGCCCTTCCACAGTCCTGGCACACCCAGTCTCCGGCAGCAGCCGGGTGTTGTTGGTCATCTATTCTTCCATTTTGTCGCTCCTTTCTACGTTCTCTCTTTTCCGTTTCTAGTCTACGTCGTTGCTCTTCAAAAGTTTGTGCTCCCTCATGGACTGTTCGGCGCCATGTAGCCCTATCGTTTGCCGTGGTCTCGAAGTTGTTTATATCGATGTAACCCTTCATCATATTCCTTCCTTATACCTTTTTTGTTGACCACCTTGATTTCTCTTTCTGCATCAATAGTTGCGTTTGATGATAGGTGGCTCCCAAGATATGGGTAATGTTCCACGTTCTGCAGAGGATGGCCATTTATGGAAATGTTTGGAGCTTGGGGATTCGTACCTGGTTCTGGTTGGTGAAGAATTTGCGTTTTGGCAAGATTGACTTCTAGGCCAATGCTTTTGTAGGCTTGGTTAAATGCGTTGATTACCAGTTGTAGACCTTCCTCTGTATCGGCCATTACGACGTTGTCATCGGCGTACTGCAGTTCGATTACCGAGGTTGTTGAGACCTTAGTTTTTGCTCGCAGTCTGCCTAGGTTAAGTAGGCCGCCGTCGAATCTATATAGAATTTCCACTCCCGGCAGTAGATGTTCCTAAACAAGGTGTTGTTTAACGCCTGTCGTAATCTGGAATGACTCTCCTGGTCTATCGTTGCTCAGGACTGTTGCATTCATATAGTCGTGTAGTAGTCTAAGAATTTGAATATATTTTTGAGGGCATCCAGCTTTTGCCAGTATTTTCCAAAGAGCTTCTCTGTTGACCGAATCAAATGCTTTGACTAGATCTATGAAGGCCATGAAGAGAGGGCGATTTTGTTCTCTAGATTTCTCTTGCATTTGTCTGGCACCCTCGATTGGGCCTAAATCCACACTGTCTCTCTGGCAGATTTTGTTCAGCAATCGGAATTAATCGGTTTAATAGTATCCGTGCAAGTATCTTTCCAGCAACAGAAAGCAGATATATACCTCTGTAGTTTCCACAATGGGCCTTATCGCCTTTTTTGAAAATGGTAACTATAGAGGCGTCTCTGAGTTCGGCAGGAATGGTCTCAGTGGTCCATATTTTACTTATTAGAATGTGCATTTGGGAATTAAGTGCGGGACCCCCTTGTTTGTAGACTTCAGCAGCGATATCATCTGAGCCTGCTGACTTGTTATTCTTTAGCTGTGTGATTGCCTTTTCGACCTCCTCTAATCTCGGAATCTCACTTAGGTGTTGTTGTGTAGTTTTCTCCGGAATTGTGTCGAAGATGTCATTATCGACCTGAGACTCTCTGTTGACTAGTTCTTGGAAGTGTTCTTTCCATCGTGAATTGATAGAGGATCTGTCTTTAAGCAGCCTTGTGCCATCTTTGTATCGTAGGGGATTGATACCTTGTGTAGTGGGACCATATATCATCTTAGTAGCTTGAAAGAAGGCTCTGGTGTTGTTGGACTCAGCTAGATGTTGCATTTCATGTGATTTTGTTGTCCACCATTGGTTTTTTAATCTACGTGTTTGCCTTTGTACTTCTGCTTTGGCTCCTTGATATTGCCTTTTCCTTTCGTTAGAGTTAGGGTGGCTTTTCCAAGCATTATGGGCTTTTCTCTTCCTCTCAATAAGGTCTTGAATTTCTTTGTCGTGCTCATCAAACCAGTCTTGATATTTTCTTTGTGTGTAGCCGACCGTTTCTTCGGAGGCAGATGTTATTGCTGTCTTCAAAATTTTCCAGTGATCGTCAATATTCTCCGGTTATTCTAAAGTACCCAACTTTTGATTCAGAGAAACTTGGAATTTTGTTCTGGTTTGATCATCTTTAAGACGTTCTACATTGAATCTTCTTTTGATTGGCTTTTTTTGACGGCTACTTCTTGGTGGAATGTGCAAGTTCATTTTGGCTCGTATCAGGCGATGGTCTGTCCAGCAGTCGTCTGCACTCGTTATTGCTCTTGTAATATTTACGTCTTTTTTTGCCAGAAGGTCTTGAATTTGTCTTTTTGTCGGAAAATTGTATTTGAGATTGTGAGATCATATTCCGAACATAAGGTTAATAGGCGCGGTCCGTTTGAGTTCATGTTTCCAACACCTTCCTTGCCAATGACGCCCTTTCATAGGTTTGAATTCGTACCAACTCGAGCATTGAAATCACCTAGGATGATAAGTTTATCAGATTTAGGTACAGATGTTATGGCTTCACTAAGTTGAGAATAAAATTCATCTTTTTGGTTTTCATCAGCTGCAAGAGTTGGAGCGTAGGCGCTGATTATAGTAGCGTGTTGGTGGTTGCTAAGGTTTAGGCGCAATGTCATCAATCTTTCGCTTATTCTGGATGGAAATTCGGTTAGGTGGTCCACAATCTCATTTTTTATAGCCAAGCCCACTCCGTGAATACGTGGTTCATCTTCTTCTTTTCCTTTCCAGAAAAATATGTAGCCTCCTCCGTGTTCTTTAAGTTGGCCTTCGCCTGCTTTTCTAGTTTCACTGAGAGCAGCGATATCGATGTTATATTTCCTTAGTTCACGTGCCACTATTGCCGTTCTTCTTTGTGGTCTTGTGGTTGTGTCAATATTCATAAGTGTACGGATATTCCATGTGGCAAAGTTCATTGGATTTCTTTTTCTTTTGTTTTGACCGCATGTGGTGTACCCTCTGGTTGTCCAGTCGGGCAGTTGTTGGCTGGCTATGTTTAGGGCACCTTTTATAGCCCCTTCCCTTTCAGGGTGAGTATAGTGGGTCCTAAATAGGGCTGCTCAGTCACGGATGCAGCACACGAGTTGCTCTACAGCCAATCCTTGAGCAAAACGGCGATCACACTTCCGCTGCTTTCGTGCCGGTTTGTCACTAAGAGCTTCCAGACTACACTCTCCTGCTTCCGTCGGAACTTGCCGATCGCTGAAAGACTTTGGTGTGCGTGGACTTCATGGTCTTATGTGTCCTAGAAAGTATAGGATCTCAGAGTAGAGAATGCCTGTGCGAGACTTTTATTAACGTGGACATGCTGATGCACAGTCAGCAAGCCCACGGTCCCTAATAACGAGTGACGATCCAATAGCTTAAGGAATACGACGATTGGATCCCTCGAGATTAGGCCAGCTGATTACACGATTGAGCACTAGACTCTAATCGTGGACGGGGGGTCGCTAGATCCCCCCGCCTACAGGCTACAGGCAGTATGGTTCGCCCAAATTCCCATAGCGAATAGATTCATGCCACAGTGGCCTGATCGGTCCGGCCTGACGCCTGACATTTTAGTAATTGAACAATAATATGTAACTGTATTAATAACAATGAGGGGATATATTCTTAAAAGTGAATATCCATACGTTATATGTAACCACACATTTTAGGAAAATTAGATTATTTTATACTTCTGAGTATCTACATTAAAAGCGTGTTTCTTTAGTTTTTTAAACTTAATTTATTTAAATAATAAACTTATTGGGTACGCTTTATAACAGTATTCCAAAAGAAATCCTTAGGTCGAGGTTGTCACTGAATCGTAGTTAAATATTTTTTTTTTCTCTTTGGAGATGAAAATATTTATTCAACAATATAAATATAGATTAGTAAAACAATGACAATATATAAAAAGTAAAAAAGGCAATACTTAAAATGGAGATATTTGAGAAACGCGGGGTTATTTTGGATATCGTGTTCTTTCAGATAAAGCTGACAATATTACAAAAACTTTCCGGTTGAGAGCCGCACCCCGTCAAAAAAATCTCATAAAAGATCATATAAACTTATGATATTTTATAATTTTTGACTAGTGAAAGTGAAACACAAATCCCGCATAGGAGTTGATCATATTTTATCAGCTTATGACTTATAAAAGTTTACAATATTTTATGATTTTTAATATGACAATTCCTCATAAAATTTATAAGATATTATAAGATCTACCTGTAACATTCGAAAATAAAAAATTACAGCTCAACTTTAGCAGTTGTAGTAGTAGTAGTAATAGTAGTTAAAGTAATGTAAGATATTCATATACAGTCAAACTAAACTATAACCTAACCTAAACTATAAACTACGACAACCTAACCCACTATAATACAATAACACTCCTTTTGCTTGCACAATATCTACATATCTAATAGAAAATTGTTCTCGTATAAGTACTTATTTATCGCCAGGAGCTGTGGGAGAGATGTTACTTTGATAAATTTCTATGAGATTTTATAAGCCAAAAATATTTTTTTACAAGCTTTCATTTAACTGGCAATGGATCTATCTAGAGGCCCTCTATACATTTGACAGTTATTATTTTACCAGAGGTGGGCAACTCATATTGCCCTCTCTTTCTAGTTTTTTTTCATATTTACATGTAAAAGCGATTTTATGAAATGGACTGATGTTTTGTTGTCTCTTTTTATAATTTCCCCAGACAGTTTTTGACAGATTGATTTTCTTTTTGGTTAGTAAAATATGTCAAGTTTTGATAAAAAAAAAACAATAACAAACAGTGAATATACACGCGGAGATTTTTGTTACTCTTTTTCTTACAATAAAACACGGAAACATAATATGTTATTTATTAACAAAGTACATGCTAAATGCGTATGTTTGTACCTAATGCTTATAGCTCACTTACCTCGCAAATTCGGCTATTTTTATTAATTTTCTAGCTTGGTAAATGCATGTTTTCCCAACAAACACAAGAGTGGCGGTAAACACTCGGGCACTACAAGAAACTGATGGATTAGTGACGGGTCGTATAAGGGGACTGCCAGCTACACCTGACGAGGAGGTAACGCCGAATTGGGGGCTGGCAGACCACGTATGATACAATATAATGGGCAATAAACGAGTTCAGTCCGTACAAGTCACCAGGTCCAGATGGGATCTTCCCGGCACTGCTGCAGCGAGGCCTGGGGGCACTACTTCCTCACACGAAGAGAGTGTTTAGGGCCAGCGTAGCTTTGGGATACGTTCCAACTGCATGGAGGAGAGCCAATGTGGTCTTTATCCCCAAACCGGGAAAGAAAGACTACACCACGGCTAAATCCTTCAGACCTAAAAGTCTCACGTCATTTATGATGAAGGCACTGGAGAAGATGATGGACAGGTACCTTCTAGAGGGAATACTGGCCAACAGACCATTCCACAAGGACCTGCACGCATACAGAGATGGTAGATCAACCGAATCGGCTCTTCATGCAGTAGTGCACAAGGCAGAAAAGACCCTTCAGCACAAGGAGTACGCACTCATGGAAGGAGCCTTCGACAAAGCAAGAACGCAGATAATAACATCTGCCCTTCAGGAAAGAGGAGCTGAAGCACGTCTGACCGAATGGATAAAGTCTGCGTTAACAGAGAGGGAAGCACAGGCAAGCTTGGGAGAGTCCAAGGTCAAGGTGGATGTGACGGGGGGCTGCCCTCAAGGCAGCTGCCTTTCTCCTCATCTGTGGTGCCTTATAATGGACGACCTCATAAGTCGCCTGACACAGGAAGGATTCGACGCGCAAGCAAACGCAGATGACGGCGTGGTGCCGCTTCCTCGCCACTGTCTGCGAAAGAATGCAAAAGGCGATCAGAATCATAGAAGACTGGTGCAGACAGAACGGCCTATCAGTTAATCCTGCAAAAACTGAAATGATCCTCTTTACCAGAAAAAGGAAACTAGAGGATTTTAGAGCTCCCATAATGTACGGCAGACCCATAACTTTAGTATCAGCTTAAGTATCTGGGAGTCATACTGGACAAGGGACTCACGTGGAGGCAGCATGTTACCAAAATGACTGAAAAAGTCCAGGCAACAATGTGGCAGTTGCCCCGAGTGGTCGGTCGAACCTGGGGGATCACCCTCAAGAACCTATACTGGTTATACAAGGCCATCCTAAGACCGAGAATCCAATATGGGTCAGTGGTCTGGTGGCCTGTAGTAAAAAAACTGACCACTTCCAGAAAGCTCATGAGCATGCAGGGGCTCTTCTGCAGGGGAATAACAGGCGCAATGAGGACCAACCCATTAGAGCCCTAGAAACCATCTTAGGTCTCCCCTCGCTTTCAACTTGGATCAACAAGGAAGCGATGGCGACGCACCTACGACTGAGAGACAAGGGCCTGTGAAAGGGCAGAGGAGAAAAAGTGGGTCATCTGGCAATCGAGGAACTGGTAACAAAAGAGTTGCCTCTTCTAAAGATGCCAGTAGGGACTCCTTCGAAACCATGGAACTTTGACAAAAAGTACAAAGTCACAATAACTGAATGGGATTGGTGGCAGAGAGAAGAATTCCGAAACGAATTAAGCAGAAATCCGACGGTCTGCTACACTGACGGATCAAAACTCAGCCAGGCAGACAACAGGCGCAGGAGTGTATGCGGAAGACCTAGAGATTCAAGAAAGCTACCCACTTGGCGAGCACGCTACGGTCTTTCAGGTGGAGGTATACGCCATTATCATGACGGCAACCCTACCAGAGGTCAGAAATGGCAGGGGGGACATTTGAATATGTTCCGACAGCCAGGCTGCCCTCAAGTTCACCAAAAATTGTCAGTAGCCTAGTGGAGGAGTGCGTTAACGCGCTACAGACATTGGCTGAAGACAAGAGGGTGACACTGATGTAGGTCCCGGGCCACGAGGGAATACCAGGGAATGAGAAGGCGGACGAACTTGCCAGAGCTGGTGCCGAAACCCAATATATTGGACCGGAACCGCTCTTGGGAATCACAAGAAAACAGGTGCAGAGCGAACTCAATAAATGGGCGAGCGATCAACTGAAGTCGTCCTGGAGGGAAGAGCGAGAATGCAGACAGTACAAAATGTTCGTGAGTGGACCAGACGCAGCCAGAACTAAATGGCTTCTGGGAAAAACTCGCAAGGACATTGGATTGTTAGTAGGAATGCTGACAGGGCATAATTGGCTGCGCAAGCACTTGACATGCATCAGAGTATTGGACGACTCCACCTGCCCAGCATGTGCGTGGGCAGAGGAATGAGGGGTGCCCACGTAAGGAAGGCAGGAAGGCCCGGAGAGAGAGAGAGGCAGGATATGTAGAGGGAGGATAAGGGTGCGAGACGGGGTATGGCAGAAAGGGCCCATGGAGAGGCCTAATTTCCAGGCCTGCTGTCCCTTACTACTACTACTACTACTACTGCTATCTGCAGGACGCGTTAAAGCCCCTTCGAACATCGCCGCATAGTAAACCGCGGCGCCCATAGCGCTCTAGTCACTGGGCTGGTTTCTTAATGTCTTATTAATGCCACTGGCGGCTGGAGGGCCCTGTGTTTGTTGGGTTTTTTCCACTTTTCTAGAGTTTCTTTCTCCGTTGGACAACGGAACAATACAAATTCGTCGAGGCACCTGTTTTTACAGTTTTTGATACAGAAAAATTCCATTTTTAAATCGGACGTTTCTTAATCTAAAATGTGACAGTGACAAAATTATTTATTGTCAGGGGTTACCAACTATCATTGCCAACACACAATTTGTGTTTAAACATTTTCCTAGCATCTGTCAAATCCAGTTGCTCACCTCTGGTAAAACATAACTGTCAAAAATCGTATACAGGGCTCTAGATCTATCTATGACCAACTTGCCGACATCGATCGGCTTCAAATTTGACATGCTTATATAGTTGCGGTGACAACACAAGAATAAAGTGTGATGAAATTGACAGCTCCCCCCTACCTGAAGGTGTGTCGGGGCCATCGATGTACTAATCTGTCGGGGCACTTGGGGATTTAGATAACGAATTTCTAATCAGATTTTGAAAATTCAATATGGCGGATTCATGATGGATGATTTTTTGTCATCTTTTGCTAACCAATTTTAACTAACTTATACACATCCGATTGCTTTCAAATTTGGCATGCATTTATAGTTCCGGTGACAATACAATAATATATCATTATTAGGCACGCTTCCCCCCTACGAGGGGAGTGGAGGGGGGAAAACACCCAAGTTTGTCCGATTTCAACGAAAATTGGTATACGGGGGCTTTTGGGGATAAGGAATAGGAACTTTTGATCAGATTTTGAAAATTAAATATGGCGGATTCAAGATGGACGATTTTCGGTCATGTTTTGCTAACCAATTTTAACTGACTTATCCACATCCGATTGTGTTCAAATTTGGTATGCGTTTATAGTTTCGGTGAAAATACAATAATATGGTATTCTCAGGTACCCACAAAATATTTAGTTTTTTTATTTCAATCAAAATTGGACGGGGATTATGAATTTTTGATCAGATGGGATCATGAGTCAATACAAATTTTTTTTTTTAGAAGTAACTGTAGTGTACTACGTATAGCTTTTTTAAATTAGTTTTCAGGTGGTCGAAAAAACTAATAAAAATCAGGTGTGTTTTTTATGAAATTTAATGAGGTTTTTTTGGCAGGGTGGACATATAAAAATCTATAAAATGTTTTAAGTTTGTCTGACTATGAAATCTACTTAAAGACTTATAAAAAAATTGTTTTTACCAACTCCTAGAAAAATTATCCCAAAATCTCATGAAAAACGTTTTTTTAAAAACTTTTATAAAACACTATAAAATAGCAATGGTGTACCCATAAAAATCCATAAAATTTTATGAGTTGGTTTGACTATAAAATCTGTCAGAAAACTATAAACACATCGGTTTATATAATCCCATAATACATCAGAAAAGAAAAAGAATGTAATTATAAAAACCCATAAAAGTTGATGTGTCGGTTTGAAGCATAAAATATGTTAAAAAAATGTCTGCACTCAAATTTTATAAACATTTATAAGCCTGACTTATTATAGGATCAGATAAAAAACACACATATGAAACCACATAAATTCTTACCAAAATACCTCATAAATTCTTACAATCTTTTATAATCCTAAAATTTTGCCTCACAAAAGCTCATAGACCTTAGAAAAACTGACCAAATTCAGGTGTGTTTTTTATTAGATTTTATGCGTTTTTTTTGGCAGGGCAATTTTGTTAGGGGTTATCGTGGGGTCTTGTATCAGTCCGCCCCGGCAAGCATTTCAAGGGCTGCATGCAGCTCCTTGAATTGTGACAAATGTGCAAACACCTGTCAAAAAATTAATTAAAAAATATAACGGTCAATACTTTCTTTCTACACTGTTACTTAGGTAACTAAAAGTTCTTATAACCTTGCTAAAAAATTGTTACATGTGTTCGTAATGTGGTGGTGGTCCTATCGTTCATCTACTTCCATTAACAAAAATTCTATATACTAACCATTTCGTAAAGAGAAGACGATTAGTTTGGGGTTTAGTGAGTCTCTGGTACCCAATGTATTTTATTTTGCAAAATTTGAATAGTTTAGATTTGTTTATGTAATGTAATTTTTCTTAAAAACATAATTTTGCGCCTAAAAACCAGAATTTTTTCGAACAAACACAAAGAAAAAACATTTTTCTCGTCTACAACAACTCCAAAAGCGGTTATAAAATGTAATTAGTTGTATTTCCACAGTTTCTCAAATATCCCCACCTTAAAGGGTAATTTTGGACGGCAAAATTAGTTTTTAGAGAAAAATAGTTTCCGAGATAAGTGCAAGTGCAAAAAAAGTCTGAAATAGCCCCACTCGACGGTACAGAAAATAAACACAGCTCAGACACTGATCACGCTCACCCTACAAATCCTACTATTTTCTCTTGGTTTTTATTTTCACAAGTTATTTGTATTATTCCAATTAGAAATGTTTTGGTGTCGACTTTATTTAAAAGTAAAATCATTTTTTTTTTAAATGTAACATTAACGGTTTAACGATTTTGTCCAGTTTTTATTTCCAAGTATTTGGATTATATAATCCGCTTAAAAAAAGGATGTGGCGTATGAGCAAACTTTTTCCTTTGTTCATTAACGCTCTCTACTATCTTAGACACAAACGTTATCAATGGACTTCCTTTGCTTGTTTATTTAAAGTGATCCTGTTGACGAATCGATTTCAAGAGGTCTGCAAATTTTAAAGAAATTTGTTTATAATAACAATATTTAGAGATATCTTTATGTGCCTCGATTGTTTTTTAGAGATCCCGTTTTTTACTTTCCTTGTTAAGTTAAGGTCAGTAATGCAGTAGCGTAGCCAGAAATCGACTCTGAGGAGGGTTTCATTATTTAATAAAAATCAACAAATTGTAGAGAATAAAGTATTTGGGAAGGTATCTAGTTAAAAGATTAACAACTGAATTCATATACGAACGTAATTATATTGATCGAAGAGTTACACCAGTGAACTGAAAGACAATCTCTATATAACTGCCTATATTTAAAAACCTCTTTTCCATCTATGGTTTTGTTTATATTAACATTTTCTAGCCTAAACACCATCACTATAAGTCCATTCATTGAAACATTGACTTGGTACAGTCATGTCAAGATTTTACTTCTTTACAGTTCGACCATCCTGACAAAGGTTCGTCCTCGAACCTCCAAAACGTTAACTTGACTTGGTGGACGATGTGAAGTACTCGCAAGGCACCTAACTTGACAGTTATAAGAGTTGTGGGACGCTCTCATGTCACAAAATGAAGAAACTAGATACATCCGTCAATTTTATGTAATTGACAGGCTTCCAAATCAATAAAAATTTGGGTTTCACTCTATCAAATAATACAACTGATAGGCTTCTGAATTAATAAAAGACGATACGGTAGGCTTCTATCAATCATTATGAATGATAGGCTTCTTAATCACATCAAAATTCAGGCATTTATCAGATCTCCACTTGGCAATATTTATTTTATTCGAACTGAATGAGCATTCCTTCTCATTGATAAGCTTCTGAATGTGTGTAGGATAGTTTTTAGATCATATATTTAGGAGCTACCTAACAAATCAGTCATAAAAATAAACTTCAAACCCCAAGCCCCAAGCCCCTGTTTCCCCCCTTTCTTTTAAAGTGACCCAAACTGATTTGTATTTATTCAGGATTACTCCAAATCTCTCAATAGATAATAAATGTCTATTATTTGGGCATCCAATCCAATATGCGAAAGATTGGACTTCCAATAAGTAAAAGTTATTAGGCACCTGCAACAGGCTTTTGCTCATGTAAAATCTAGTATTGCTCATTCTTACCAAGCTTCTGTTCTTGACAGGACTTCACTATCTGTTCATAACAGGCTTACAGAACTCAAAATAGAAAAAGGTTCTGTGCTTCTAAACATATTACTTTTTAAATATTTCTTTAGTACTACTTTACTATACCTCTACCTAGATAGCTAATTTTTGTTAGTGAATGAATAAATGTAGAAACGCGAGCATGGCAACTCCCATGTACGTAGGCCACCTTGCTGGGCCCGTTGCACGCCCACTATTCATGGTTTAGCCTTGGAAACCTGCCTCTTTCGCAAAAGAACAGATTTTTCTTAGCTTCAACCTTCTTACATCGCCTAGGGCCAGCAGACAGTTCCCAAGGTGCGACTCTCCTAACCTGGCCAGAGACGAACACTCCAGCAGTAGATGCAAGGAAGATTCTTTGTCCTCCATGCACCATCAATACTCCTGGGCAATTTTTGTTAGTAAAAATTTTCACTTTGCTGGTTGAATGGTTAAACACATGAAAATGTTCTTTAATTCACATCCGTGATTTTCTTGCAGCCTCTATGAGTTATAACAGACCGAATCTGAACTGGTTAACTCAATGTGTATTTCAACGCAGTTCGTGTTACCTATTTCACTTAAATCAAAAGCAACACCACTACGAAAATTGTTTAATAATCCAATTATAAATTTCACCTAGTTTGCTTCACAAGATATATCATTAGTGGTCAATTGTCGTCACCCGATTTTACAGAATCCACATAAGGCTGAGACAAAAAGTTATTGCGAATTAAAATATCAATAGGGCATATCGAGTCTGGTACAATAATTAATCCTACTACAGCACTTATAGAATGTATTGTAATTTGCCTAACCAAAAGTTGTCGACCCTCATAAATTTCACCCAAAAATCCTTTTAAAAACGGGGGTTGACACTTGACTATTTGTAGGTCAAGATTGACCTTTTTATTAAAAGCACTCACTGCCGGTGTCTATAAGTCCCGTGACTTTTGTTTCGTTTATGACAACATCTTTAAAATAAAGAATAACAATATGTTTGACCCACATAAAATAAATTTGTTTGGTAATTGTCATGCACTTTTATAATTGCTCATTTGACGCTTCCTTTCACGGCATTCTTTTTCAAAATGTCCACTAATTTTGCAAAAATTACGAAATACTTTGTTGGCCCAACGAGAAAATTTTTGATTTTTGGGACAGTTAAAACTGCGATGTCCCAAAAATAACAATATTTATTTTATCATGCTCTGGTATTTCCGAATTAAGTCTTTGCAATTTACTCATTTTTTCAGAAAAATAATTTACCAACGTATCTTTTTGATCGGAACAAAAGAGAGCAACGTCGGTAAATAAAAGACCTGTGCTTTGGTGATCTATATCAAATGTACACCGTAGTGCAGTTTTAAGTTCTGCCCAGTTTTTGTGAGCATATTCCCCCCCTAAGTACCATTCTCGGGCTCTTCCAAACAATTTTGAAATTGCAAACTTTGTTGTTGCCACATCATCCCAACCAGAAAAATATGCTCTTTTTTCCACTACCCTTATCCATTTATTGATGGTGATTTCATTCTTCCCAGGGTTAAAATCCGGTACATTCTCCCAAGAAAAATCATTGGAAAGCGTACTCACCTTGCAACTCTCTTTCATCAAATCCATTTCTTTTTTTAATAAAATAATTGTTGTTCTACCTTTAAGGGTGGTGTTGAGGACCTCTCAGATGTACCTGACGATCCAACGTCAAAATTTATAACACACATCTCACTGTTGGCCATTTTGACACTACCAATTCTGAATAGTTTTTTTTTGTTGGACTCGCACACTTTAATTTTAATTTAGCGCAACGCGGCGCGGTGATAAGGCGTATGTTTAAACTAAGTTTATTAACAGTTTTTGTAGTTTAAATAACTTTTATAGGTAAGTATCACGCACTTCTGACAAATTGTAGAAAATAAAGTATTTGGGAAGGTATCTAGTTAAAAGATGAATAACTGAATTCATATACGAACGTACAGTACGAGTTACAGCAGTGAACTTAAAGACAATCTCTATATAACTGCCTATATTTAAAAACCTCTTTTCCATCCATGGTTCTCTAAAAGCATTTCATATTTGTATCATTTGTTTATATTAACATTTTCTAGCCTAAACACCATCACTATAAGTCCATTCATTGAAACATTGACTTGGTACAGTCATGTCAAGATTTTACTTCTTTACATACCTACCTATGACAAATTTTTAAAAATTAGGTAGGTGGCTCTTGAACTTAAGGGGGGGAGAGGGACGGTTTAATAGATGTTGAGTTAGAGTATACGAAACAAAAATACTTATTTTTAAAAGCAAGTCTGATCTATTCTTATTTGCAGAGTTTTTTCAATATTAACCCTTAAATGCGCAGCAGGCAAAAATTTTGAAAAAATACATTAAAATACTATTTTTTACGAGTTTCAAATGTTGTTGACAAAAAAATTGCTTAAAATTAAACAAAATTGTAACAATATTTAATATTGGTATAGCGCCGCAGGCGAAAATTTTGACAAAAAGGATCAAAAAATTATTTAAAAATTTTTATCCTTCAGGTTTTTTATAAAATATTTTTGAAAAAGTAGATTGGGTTAGATGCCAAGAAGGAGTGGGTTGCGGTTGTATATATAGATTTGTTGCCAAATCATAGATATGCGCCGCAGATGAAAATTTTAAGAAAAAATATACTAAGAATGCCATTTATTACACGTCTTGAATGCTGGTGATAAAAATTCCTTGGAATTAAACTAAAATTGTAACAATTAATGACCTCATAGCACCGCAGGCACACGTCACAAAGCGGGGTAAAGAGTCAGAAAGGTGGGAGAGCTATAGCTCTCCCTGGGGCACTTGATCATGATTAATTTATTGGACCTCCTGAGGGGGGGGGTTAACCCCCAACCTATCCTACTACGCTACACCACTGAGTAATGTAATCAGTCAAAAATCGCATTTCTACATTTGGATGAAGCGCCACGAATTTGGTGGTTCTGAATCCAGTTAAGCACGTCTGTCTCTATCGCATTTTTTTGTAGCCACTGTAACTCAAAAACCCCTGCACTAATCTCAACGAAATTTTACATAACGATTGTATTGACGCGCAGACGCCTATTCTTTGTGCTTTCCCCCATTACACGAAACTACACCCAAAAAACTGCAACTCTTAAAAAAAAACTTTCCTAGCTTGTAATACCTTGTTCAAAAGGTTATAAAAATCGTGTTTGAATGTCGAAAAATGTTTTACAACATATATAGGGTGGAGACAAAAACACGTCAACTAAGATTTTTAGCAGGTAAAATTTTCGGCAAAAAATTCACATACAACTTTTTTTTTCGAATGAGAAGACCACGCTTGTAGCACTTTTTGGAAAGCTTATCGAAAAAGAAAAACGTTCGTGTAATTTTTTTTGACATTTGTCAATATATGTGTCAAAATCCTCAAGAAATCGTTGTGTTGGGTTTCAAATGGAACATTTCCCCTAGCGAGTTGGAAATTCGTTTTTTAGGAAAATCCAAAAACACGTCAACTAGTATTTTTAGCAATCAAAATTTTCAGCATTAAACTTTTATGAACGAACCTTCAGAAAGGGGTCTATTCAAATAGAACTTTTTCTTCAAATGAGAAGACACTTGTGGCAACTTGTTGGAACCCTTATTAAAAAAGAAAAACGCTCTTGTATTTTTTTGACATTAGTCAATCCTTGTGTCAAAAATTCTCAAAAAATTATTGTGTCGGACTTTTTTCTTCCATAAGCTTTACAACAAGATGCCAAAAGCGGGGCCTTCTCATTTGAAAAAAAAAATTGTATATGTATAGACCTCTTCCTGAAGGTTCGTTCACAAAAATTTTATGCTGAAAATTTTGATTCCTAAAATTATTAATTGACGTGTTATTGGATTTTTCAAAAAAAAAATTTCCAACCCGCTAGGGGCACTGTTACATTTGAAATCCGAAACAATAATTTTTTGACGATTTTGACACATGGATCGACAAGTGTCAAAATAAATTATACGAGCCTTTTTCTTTTTCCGTAATCTTTCCAACAAGGTGCCACAAGTGAGGTCTTCTCATTTGAAAAAAAAGTTGTATGCGAACAGACCCCTTTCTAAGGGTCCATTCAAAAAAAAATTTTGCCGCAAGTTTTAGCTGCTAAAAATCTTACGTCGTCGTGTTTTTGGATTTTTTGAAAAAACAATTTTTTAATCCGGTACGACCAATATTCCATTTAAAGCCTTCACCCTGTATATGTAGCAAATAAAAAGTGCAAAAAATTGCTAAAAAATTCAATTTTGTGCGCTATAATATTCAAGCCATTAGGTGCAACATCTAATAAAAATAAGTCTATGTGCAGATCCAGGTCACACCTTATTTTCTTACCAAGTTTCATCCAAATCAGTTCATGCGTTTTTGTGTGATTGATATCTTAGTTATACGTATATGAAGCACATATATGTACAGGGTGGATCCTTTAAATGAAACGGTGCTTTGTAACGATTTTTTATATCAAATATCATTTTCACACTTTTTAGCACACAAAAAAAGGAAATAATTTAAATTTATTGTTAATTTTTACTTAAAAATGGTGAAACTTCCTATTTCTCTGTCTCCCCTCATAGAAGACAACTTAATTTATATCTTTAAAAATATTTCATCTTATCGAATACTCCTCGTCGTACTTCTAGAGTAAGCAGGAATTTTGGTTGCCGAATTTAGCTGGTTTGAATTTAATTTAGCGGTGTTCCGGATATTTGTTCGCAGGTTTCTTCTCTGCAGCTGGACAGGTCGACGTGTGTAAGAGTAATAGGCAAGATATTTATGGGCAAGAAATAGATGATTTTGAACGTTGATTTTGGATCACTGAAAAATGATCATCCTATAATAATTTGTGAGTTTAAGTGACTATATTATATTTGCCATCGGTATTTTATCGCCTAAATTTTACTACATTTCCATTTATACCCTTTGATAGCCCAGGCCATCCTATGTAGGACCATCCAGGGATGTCACTCATATGCCCCATGTGTCAAAAAAGACCAAAATTATAAATTTGAAATATCTCCGTTTTTTGAGGTTATGTAGAGGGCTGCAAATGGGCTGCAACAGGCTTTTTAGCGCTTGCTCCTTAAAATATATACATATTACATGCCTAACTAATAAAATTAGAATCGAGCACAAAAATTACCTACCTATATTTACAATCTTATAATAGGTATAAGTTAACGGACGGACGATAACTAGAGGAAGAAATTCCGTCGCCTTCGCATGCGTTTATTTTTAGTAGAGCTAGGTGAACATGAAAACATTACAAATTTACAAAATTTCATCCGGTCCAACACCTCCTCTCTCTAACCCTTTCCACATCTCTACCAAAAACTAATGGCAAAGAAAAATGTTTATCCAGGCGGAATTTAATCCTCTAGTTAACGCCTCCTCTATACGGTAGTCATTTTCACCATTACTCGCCGATGAAATTTTTGCAAATGAAATTGCGCAAACTCGAGTCAAAAATGCGGCGGTGAAAATTTACACTTCAATTTTAGCATTTTAGACCCAGCCTGAATATTTGTGTCAAGGGGTACCACTTGGCGCTTACTCATAAGCCAGTTTTGAGTTTTTTTGAAGATAATTCTTTAGAACGACTAAACCTAGCCAAAACTAATACATGTTCTGAAAAAGTCTCGTCTTAAGTGGGCATTTTCTCTTACAAGAAGATTTTTTTTCATAGAGTGCACGGTTTCAAGGAAAAACTCAAAAAAGTCGTAAAAAAATTACACTTTTTAAGCAAATTCTTTTTTTTATACACGAACGTAAAAATATAAAGTATTAGTGTTGGTTTTTTAAGACCATTATACTACAAGTGTATCAAAATTGGTTCAAGAAAAATCGGTTTATAAATAAAAAAATTTAAGATTTTTTGAATAATACCTTTTTCGGCCATTTTTAATCCAATATGCGGATGAACCAAGCGTCCTTTAGAGGGCTACTGTTTTCTACAAATATCTATGAGGGGTAGACTAACATCTGACAAAAATTTAGCTTTATTTAGCTTTATCGGGGATAGAGCTAATTCTGAGAGCTAAAAACTAATTCTGGACTAAAAACATTACCCCCATGTTGTGCGCAGTCGCAGTTGGGCAGAAAGTAAAAATGATAAAGGATGCAATACATTTTTTATTTAAGACTTTTTAAAACGTCCTTAAACAAATTAAGGCATTAAAAAACGTAATGTTTTTTAGTATAACCTGTAACAAGTACAAAAATCATCAAGTTTGGAGGCTTGTAGCCAAAAAACTTGATGACGTCTAAAACTCGAGTTAGATGTTTTAAAATTATATTTAATTGCCCACAAATTCGTACAAAAATTTCAGGAATCCCCTGTAAAAGTTTGTAAATATACGCTAAAATGTGACGTGTGTATTAAAACCCAAAGACCTGAAAACTTTCTTCTATACTAAATTTTAGCAGATTAAATACCCTTTTAGAATACATATTTGGCAAATTTATGGCGGGCATGGTTATTGAAATAATTCTCAGTTAATCTAGCGGTGTCAGTGTTTTGGACCGTGTATAAGCCACACGTCATTTTAAAGAGCTTTTTGTGTGCTTTCTAGTGGTTTGATCAGAATTTTGAAATATTGAAATTTGACAGAGATATACCTGTCAAACTGGGGCATTGACAAAAAAAAGTTAAAGGTGTCGCGACGCCTAACCGACGCCGATGCCGAAAAAAATAATATCCATTTGGTGGTCCCCAGAGCCATACCTAGGTGTGTACCAAGCTAAAACAATATCAGCAAAAATCTTAAAAATTATTTTTTTTTAAATTTAATTGCCCATTTAAATTTGAAAATCGTATGTCGCTAGCTAGTACGGATCGTGAGTCGATATTTTGGTAAAATTTTAACCCCTTTTCATTTTTCAGCATTTTTCACAAACTTTTCCCCAAATTAAAACCGAATCAGCTCATCGCCAGATAATTTTTATGAAAATCTTTTCATAAATCGGTAAAAAGGTTTTTGCTAATCGTGTCATAGACAGATAGACACCATGACAAAATATATTTGCAAAAACTGTCCTTTAATTATTTTTGTAACTGTATTATAAAAACTGACAATTTTTTAAAAATGGGGCCCGCCTCGTAGCACTTAAAAAGCTATATTTTTAGTATTTTGTTAAAGGCTTTACTTGAAACATGTGCCAACAAATTTGGCTTTCTTCCTATTTAGAATGGCCAGCTTAGATGTGCAACATTTAATGTAAGATGGCGGCCGTAATTTTTGACAAATGACAGTTGTATCCCAATTTTTAAATTAAGACATTCATGGTACCAAATTTAACGATCATGGCTTAACGGATTAGGAAATTAGACCAAAGATAATAAGAGAAGATATTCTCAAATATGGCGGAATAGAATTTTAGCTGGTTACGCCCATTACAACAATACTAAAATCTGTCATTTTTTCAATATGGCGGACCAAGGATAAAAAAAAATCAAAGACGTATTATTTTTTTCCACTTTTTTACTAGATTGATTGAAGTAGAAGTTGACCGTGAGTTATTAAGCCGGGTCCCCAGCCAGTTATGTTTCCCGCATATTTTAGCTATGCCAGCTTTCTAAAAATGAGTCAGATTAGTTGGAGGTTAGATAAATACTGCTTGAAATTCGATTCGCCATGGCCGAACACTCACTGACCATTTTAATTATTTTAAATTGGTCCCAAAATATAGTTTGGTTCCGTCGGAAGAAAAATTTATTACTTCGGACAAAATTTTTTTTACAGTCCCTAAAAACTATGTTCCGAGTTTCAGACCGCTAACCAAAAGTGCAGCGTATAACGTATCGTCCGTACTGTTCATTATAGAAATTGTAAATCTCTAAATAGGGCAAAATGAATGTACGTATTGTTTTGCAACTAAGTACCTATTTTCAGCCTAGCAGAATCAAAATTCATAGACGAACACCCGATCATCTATTGGAACCTAATCTGGGTGTTCGAACGAATAAACATTCAAACACATTTACCAAACCTCTACTTAAGGAATAGCACAAAATGTCAAAATGACAGTAGTCCGAAGAAAGATAATGTAGCCCTAGAGGAGGCCAGTGGTAATATGAAGCTGGTAGAAGAGGGTACGGATCCCTTGACGCAAGAGGTCGCTGCTTTAGGTAAATTTTTAGCATTTAACTCCATGTTATAAGCCATCCGTAGTTATGCCGTATGATAAATGGCTAATATATGACACATAGTGAGATGACAATGGGCATAGTATGCAAAAATGCACTGCCAGCCCTTGATTGCGTTCCCCTTTTTAAAAAACTTATTTGTAACATGTTACACATTTAAATTTGGCCATTTTAAGTCAAAGTAACCCATTGAAAGGGTCATTTTATTTTTGTTTGAAAACTATATATCTTAATCGGAGCAACGCAATGCAACGTAAAAACATTTAGAAAAACTAAATTTAAAAATCTTGCAACGTTGAAGTGCTTGATAAAAATTTTGACAGCGGCATTGGCAAGTAATTGGTGCGATAAAGTCAACTTTTATAAAAAATCGCCAATTTTTAGCTCGCCAACGTGTCAAAAATAATAACAATAAATAGGTAGAAAAAGCATCACAACAAATTTACACACTTATCCGTAGCGTGTTGGAAGTCTCGCCTCCCGCATCGCATCTGATACGTAATGCTTTATAACCGAGTTTCTTATTTTTTTATCCCATCAAAACCTTGTTCGGTATTTTTGGTTTAAGTGCTTTATTAAAATTAATTTTTGACCAAAATATGTTTTACAAGCTACGCTGAAAGAGGAAAAACCAAGTAAGACTTTTGCAAACGTTTTTTTTATTATATTTTTGGTATTATTGGTATTATTTGCTAATTATAATAATAACATTTACCAATGTATCTTAATAGAAATGATGGCTGCACAAGTTCGAGTAAAATGTCTATGGGACGAGCCTAAGTTTCACGTTAATGGTCCACCAATGTATGTTTTATGGAAACTTAGGGACACCAATCAAATTATGTCCACGGACAGACGGAAGATTACAAAAACGTAAGTTTTGATTTTAGCCTATTCATAAGGTTGTCAACTGTCTCAATTAAAATCCCGCTCTTATTTTGAATTGCAGCACTCGAATACTGACGGCTTTGTCATTTGTTTATATTAGCTGCACTGTCCTGTTACAGCACCGTGAGTCTGATGACAGTTTCTTGATCTGTAATATGTGATATATATTTTAACTAATTTGTTTTAAGAAAAAATACCTTGAAAATGATAGATTGTAGAACTATAACACAACCTTTATTAAAGTAGCAATACAAAATGCACCAATAAATAAGTCTTGGTAGGAACTTGTAGGGACACTTAAGGCCGCAGTGTACGCTTCAGCTTTTGTCGAGAGTACAGACATACCCTATATGAAACGCTTGGTCTGTCAGGCCGCATTTAGCGGTAAGGTAACAAAAAACTTTTGAACCCAATTTTTTGGGTTCCTTTAAGGAGAAAGGAGCAGATTTCCAGGATGACCTTTTAGTTTCCGGTTGCTGCTACAAATCCGTTAAGGTTTGTGACCCGCAAATGGACAGATCTCCTTGATAGACCGGCGGCGCAAAGAGGTGGTTTTTGTAAGAAACCTTTTCTTATATGAGAAGCAATACATTGAGGTATAAAATTAAAGCTAGTGATGTTCGTACAAATTATTTGATCTGTCGGCATGAAAATCGTGCCGGAAGTATTTGACAGACCGTATTTTCTCAAGTATCCATAAGCCTACGAGTTAAAAACACAAACAAATAATATAATTTAAAATAACCAAATATTTGTTAAATTACCTATTTCTGCTACTATAGTTATGGCATTAATATTTATCCCACAAAACGTCGTCACCCCTTCGAGGGGGAAATCACGTCTAAAGGCCACTTACGTAAAAAAAATCGACTCTCAGCAGTCGACTAAATTTCGATCTCTTAGATACTCCGGCCATTTTTATGTCGACGAACCGGGTCACTTGTGTAGTGGACATCACTGCTGCATATATAAGTAAAGGTTTCTTAAAAAAAAAACACCTCTTTGCGCCGCCCCGCCAGTCTGTCAAGGGGATTCGGCCACCCAGGGTCTGACAGATCTTAACGGATTTGCAACGGCAACCGCAAGGTACGATGTCATGATTTTTGAAATCTGCTCCTTTCTTAGAAAGGAAATTTAAAAAATTGGGGTTATAAAAAAATTACCTTTTGTCTAAATGCTGTACGACAGACCAAGCGTTTCGTATAGGGACACTACGTTTTTCTTTATTTTTGAGATTATTACCACTAGTGGTCATCAATTCCATTACTGAAGCCTAAAAGTAAAAATAATTTTGTGATAAAAAGTGTGTTGTTTCAAAAAATAAAAATGCTTGCCATATTATTTTATTTTGAAAGTTGGTCAACCTGCAACGGCTAGCCTATGTTTGCACAATGGCCTTTTGGATTGGATGCTAAGAGATAGCGTTAAAGAAAAAAGTCTTTTATTATTACTTTATGTTGTTTAGCAATTCGCTTATTTTTTCAGCTTCATGCAAACAATAATAAATTTCATTCGTGTTAACGATCTGACGGAGCCAATCAAAAGTCTGGTGGACGAAAGGGAAACGAATCAGCAAAACATATCAAACTCACTTTACAGAGACATCTTATTTTTGGCCTGCAAAGCGCTGGGTAGGGCTCAGATTGATATTAACGCCTTCGATAAGGAATATACGAATGCTTATTGGAGGTAAGTTAGTTTATTTTTTATCTTTAGATTTTTTCTTCATAAATTTTTCAACTAAGATAAGTCAAGATGATTGCTTGAAAAATAATCCCACATGATTTTTGTCCATTTTTTTTTAGAGTCCCTGATTTTTGTTGTATTTTATGACGGATTTGCTCTCTTATTGTTTTTAGGTAACTTCATCCTTAAAATATAAACTGAACATTATTTTTTCTTCTCATGGGACTCGTAAACTAATTAAAAAATGTGAATAAATAATTTTATAAGATTTACACTTGCGATTTCTTCATAATTAAAATATCGATCGATCGTTTAAGAAAAACATTGTTAAAACCCTTTTACATATATTTTTTAAAAGTTAAATAAAAATCGTGGTGTCCGAGCGTTTTTTTGCAAAAATCTTCATTGTAGACTTTTGTAACACATTCTTAAAGAGATAAACTAGACTTAACGAAAAAACGGGAGAATTCTGGCACTTCAGTGCAAAATGAACTACTTGATTTTTGATTGCTCACACAGAGAGTGGAACCTAGGGCAACGCCCTTTCATCCTTTTCAGGAAGTCATCAGCTAGGTGTAGTACACAGACAGACAAACGCGCTCGCGCAAATAATACGGATAAAGCGAGATCCTCGGCACAAGTGTAATATTTTTCAAGTTAAACTAGTACGTATAGAATAGAGTAGCGTTTATTTTAATTCCAGATATTTACAAAAAAGAATCTATGTGGCCTAAATAAATCAATTAAATACATTTTCACTGGTTAAACATTCACATACACAACAGTGAGACTTTTAGGTAGGTAAATAACTATTCATAAATAACGTTTTGACTTGATTTGAAAATTTATTTATATTTAAATTGGTAAGTTATTATATTTTTAGAGAGGTTTCACATTCATGAGAAATAGATTCTCTTGTTGGCGGGTTTGACGATCTTGAATATTTCTACAAAATTTAAAAATTATGACTGTCTTTTTTTAGGATAACTTTGTCACACTACTAAACTAAACTAAATTTACTAACCGTTTAAACAACAATTATTTTTTAGTTTCCTTTTAATAAAGTTTCTGTTGGTTTCTTTCTCTGTAACAGCTCCAAAATCAAATAATTTTCAATTCAGTTTTTGTTTTTTTTGTAATAATCCTGTCAAGCTCTAAAAATATCAGAAATATAAGTTTCATAAAATCGAAAAAGTAAGACAAGTATTTTAGAAAATGCATAACACTTTTCGAATTATTGAACCACTTTAATTTCATTTATCATAACGAGGTTAAAACCTCCTTAAAATTATAAGCTATCTTAATTTTGACGAGTTCTAACCAAGTTAAAAAACAATAAATTATAAAACAACTTTGTTTAAAGTTTTGGGAAACAGTTATGATAGGATGACAAAAAACAAAAGAACTGCTGTTGTTTGTGTTGAGTGAGTTGACAGTGAGACGTTTAAAACAAGTTTGGATAAATATTTACTATGGCAGAGTAGAGAGTATTAGAAATCAAAAAAGAAGTTAAAAAACCTCCAAATCAGTTACATCAACCGCAAAGAATCTAAAAACAAAAGATCAAAAGGTCCCATACATCATTAAACACCATCATACACTTTGATTTCCAACTTTGAATCACTCACAAATAGGCATCGTTCCGCACTTATACTTATCCAAACCTGATACGTATTCGTCCTGGCGTGTTAATATTTCCAATAGGATTATGTTCTTAATGCAAATAAAAATCAAAAAAGAAGTTAAAAAGTAACGAAAATTCAAACCTGGATGAGCATCCCACAAGAAACACACAAAGAACCAAAGCGAAAAGAGAAATGATTAAACGATGTTTTTAGATTCTTTGCGGTTGATGTTCTTTTTTATTTTTAATTGCCTTAGGAGCATAATCCTATTCGGTAACTTGGATAAGTACCAGTGCGGAACGATGCCTATTTGTGAGTGATTCAAAGTTGGAAATCAAAGTGTATGATGGTGGTTAATGATGTATGGGAAGGGTGACCAGTGAAACCACTGACGAGCTCACGTTGGTTACCCAGAGCGAAACATCGTTTAATCATTTCTGTTTTCGCTTTGGTTCTGTGTGTGTTCCTTGTGGTATGCTCATCCAGGTTTGAATTTTCGTTATTTCCACCAAAGATCTTTTGATCCTTTGTTTTTAGGGAGTATTAGAGTTATGGACTGTGATTTTGGGGGACCCCATTAGCAGCACAAGAGGTTTTTGTAGGACAGAAAAAATTTGTTAGATGCATTAGTACGATGTTAATTTTTTCAGGGTTTGTAGGTTTCGCTCAATTAAGGTTACCTATTGAGATGTTTTCTTCATTCAGACTTTCACTTTTAAACACTCACTATTTGTTATTACAAACTTGTAATAACAGTTAGGGTGTTCAAATTGGGATTCAAAATAAAGGAAATAGAATATAGAAAACAATAGCAATTTTACTTGTTAAAAGTGGAAAACAGTAAATTTTACTTTTTTTAAAAACTTTTTCTGGTACTCTCACCTTGGGAGTTAAGGCTGAGCGTAGCACTGTTTAAACGCAGTCTCACAGTTATCACCTTTTGAGTGTTGAAGCCCTAAGTACAGCTTTCTGGTGTAGCGTTACCTCAGTTGAGTGAAGATGGAGGAAAACTTGTTTTATCTTAACTAGGCCATCTAGCCATACATCCAAATTAACTTTTAAACAAAAATAGTGGAATTAATTGATTGAAAATAAAACTGGATAATTTTATTTTAAAAAAAAATCCTTTCTACATAACCCAGCTTCAAAATAAAATTAAAATAAAATGTCAACTTTAAAAATTATTGAAAACATTTTAAATGATGTGATTATAAACTACTCCAGCATTAAATTAAAAAATTGGTCGTAGAAAACACGGATAGTCCAACATGTTTTTTGGGTAATATTTACGAAAACCAAAATCTGAAAACCACAGATCAATAGCTACTTTACTTCTAAAGTTATGATTTTTTTAATATATTTTAACTTTTTTTTTAAATAACTCGGAAAATAAAGCTCCCACGAATTTGGACTCTTTAACAGAATTTGTAGAGAATTAAAAAAAGTCAAAATTTCACGATTTTAATAGTCCCCCATAGGTACCACATTGGTATGGTGGACTAAAACCAAATAAAAAAAATTACTGGAAACAGGCAACAAACATTATTAGAAAATATTTTGTGCAGTAAAATTTTAAACGAGTAGATAGAGGTGAGTAGGTATGTAATTGTAAAGGTAAATAAAATATGGTCCGGTCCAGTATTTCCTTCAAAGTTAGTCGTACAAGTATCCAACATAAACCAGGATGAAAAACCAACCAATAAGTGCCCTTTTACACTATTCGAAGAAGACATGTAATATAGGTAGGAATTGGTTTTTTTACATGCAAGAGAAGTTAAGAAAAATCGTGAAAGTATGTAAAATTTATGACAGTTTTTAAGAGCAAAAAAAGATAAATTAGCAAATTAAATGCAATAGGTAGGTTAGCAAAAAAGTATTACCCTGAAAATCTGAAAATTAAACGAGACATGCAAAATGGACAATGATTTGACGTGGAAACCACTCTAAATCTAAGAATGATTTTCTGATTATTTCGCCATCTCGAAATGAATTTTGAAGACTACCTACCAAAATAAAAAACGAACAACACAACAACAAATCAAAATGTCAATGTTCGCTATTTATATATCATCAAACGACACATTTACAATAAAAACCTGTTGGTACAGACCTGTGATTTTGAGTTTTGAAAAGGGCAATTATCAGTTCTGAAAAGAGAAATTTTCACTTGAGCCGGAAATTTTCGCTAAATAATCAGGTAAAAATCGACTTGCTTTTATAATGTATAAGGTAAATAATCAAATAACTTTCCACTTTCCCAGGTAATACTTCTGACCGAAACATATCCTAAAACAATAAAAATTCGCTAATAGTTTTGGTCATGTTACTATTGTCCTACGACAAAATAAATGGTTGTCTAAAACTCTCTGACCCAGAGTTTTAAAAAAAATGTGCTTCAGTAAGTGAAAAATCCAAAAGAAAGCCCTATAAAGCCAGAGCCCTTAAATGAGCATGGTTTCAAAGACCAGCTTAAAATTTTAAAGAAAACTAGGCAGATCCAGTTTCTCGACAAGAGAGAAATAGCGTACTAAATATGCCAAACTAATGACCACAACATGTAGCTAAACTACAAAAGACAAAAAGATATTGCTATTCAAAATTTAGGTACTTTTAGTTGCTCCAAAAAAATTCATGTCAAAATAAAGGCAAAATTTGAAATATTAAAACACAGCCTTCGAACGCTGGGTGGTAAAAGAGGCAGATTCTAATCAGTAACGGTCGGATCTTGTCTCCTCAAAAATATGCTTGATCATTCCCAACACAGAGTTTCCATTAAAACAAGTGTTTTCCTCAATTCTCCTGAGGTGACTTTAGTAAACTAATCTTAAAATATTTATCAAGTTTGTGATTTTGTTGTTAAATTTTTCTTTAATTTTACACCAGATAATTAAAAACAAGCACAAACAACATTGTATTATTATGACATTGATATACTAAACCTCCCGATTAACGAAATTTGTCTTTGTCTGATGCGCGGCACTATAATGAAACAGAAAATCGCAAAGTTATTTGGGTTGAACTAAATCACTTCATGACGAGTTTGTTCAAGAATCACCATATAGATTAGAGAAATTTTGGTATGCTATCGCTCAATAAATTGAAGTGAATAAAAATATTACATATTAGATAGGTTCTGATAAGTCCATTGGCGAAACCAATAGTAGATAGGGGTTTTCTCTATCTACACATTAATTTAGCGTTTTATAAATAGAAGTAATCTGCTTTTATATCTTAAGTCTTATTTGAATATGATTATTTTAATATTTATTTTTGTGCTTATTTTTAAAAGAATAAAATAGTTAATTGATGTTAATATATTAAGGAAGATGTTGTTTCAACACAGAGTTATGTAAACAAGTTTCAATCATTTTATTCTTTGAATGAATATTTTTTGTAGTCATGTTACACCTTGTTTATTATTTTTTATACTAATTAGGTCTCATATTTTTATGTTGTTTTAAATTACGTTATATTTCTTATTTTACCAATTAGTGTTAATATTTGGCACTTTATATTTTTTTAAATATTTATATTTAGGTTGATCATATGTGACGTGTTCCACACACTTGTTAAATTGTCAAAAGGAAAATAAAGCTTTACATTAAATTCAATTCAATAATCAAATTTTGAAAAAACTCCACTTGTTGGGACAGTTTCGCAACCTTTTTTGGAGCCTTCTTTTCCCTCCCCTGATTATAATACCGAACAAGCCCCGGAAACTAAAGTTAACCTTCGGGAAGACTACCTCCAAACATAAAAATATCCGTGAAAATTTCAATATCGGAAAATATAACTATAGAGCAGTACTAAATCTATTTGAAAAATAAGGGGATTATTTGCCTAGAGTTACCCGAAAAAAAAACAAAAAAAGTTTCTTATTAAATTTAATAATTAAAAATGTCAGATCACTCAGGATCTATAAGTATACAATGCGCGGGTTTAAAAAAAATGATATGGATAAACGTCTTCACCATATTTATGTATAGACGATTCAGAAGACGACAATATGGTAAAAATGAGCGACCACCAGGTTGATCATATTGAGGGGGCAAATACAAGAAACAAACTTTTACAACTTTTGAAAGAATTTCAAGACATTTTCTCTAAGTCGCCCAAATACATAGGAAAAACGGACTTAGTGGAGCACACTATAGGCGCGGGTGACGCAACCTGTAAAGCAATCTCAAAAGAAAAGTTAAACTTTTTGACAAACAAATTAACAAAATGCTTCAGCTCAACAATAATTATTAAAATGATACAAAAGAAAAAGTATAAATAAAAGCTCTTATAAAATCGCTAAACGCGCGAATGCATCAAGAACCACAGCAATAAGGCAAAGCAAGCGGACTGAAGCACACCAAATGTGTGCGCCTTTCTCTATTGAAATTCGCGATAACCCCAGCTACTCGCCGACTGAAAACATACAGATATCCTAATAGGCTCCACCTACTTCATCGCATGTGCGACTGTTCCGCGCCATCAAACAGGTTCATTCCATTCCGCAGCGAGAGTAGTGTAACAGGATCTGCGTTGAATAGACGTACCCAGCAATAAGAGCGCGCGAGATGGAAAGAGACCTAGCTGTGTTAAATTATAAATATTCATCTAATTTTAACGCGGTGCCATAATAATCAGCTCTGATCATATTAGGAAGTTTCGGAACCATTACAAAGAATAATATAAATCAGACATTTTATTATTACTTCCTTATTCTGTGTGGGGGTGCACGTGCTCATGTGCTCCCATGGAGAAACCGCCACTGGCTTCAGTATAATATTATTCGATTCATCATGGGCGAGTACTGTTTGTCGTCTTTGTCAAAAATAAAAAAAGGAAAAACACGATCTTGCGTGTATTTCTGATGGGTCAATAACCTCACTCTGGGGTCAAACTGGTCGAATTCAAATATTGACTATATAATTTCATACCTAGGTAACGCGAAATACTTCTCTGCCTTTAGGATTTTGACAAGTTCAAATTAAAGAATATTCCAAAAAATTCACGAGTTTTGAATGCCAAGACGAGTTTAACGTCCTAAGCTTTGGATTGTGTAACGCACCAGCCATATTTCAGCATTTAGTTCACATAATTTTTCAAGATTTAAAATGGAAAGAGATACTATGTTATATGGATGACAGAATAGTCTGGTCAGAGTCTCTAGAAGAACTCTTACAGAAGTTAAGAAAAGTATTTACTAGGCTAATAGAAGCGCGCCTCACGCTTAAGCTTAGTAAATGCGAATACTTAAAATAAAAACTTCATATTCTTGAATTTACCGTTTCTAAAGACGGAATTTCCACGGTTGAAGGAAAAATAATGTCGGTAAGGAATTTTAACCTAAAACCGTTTACTAAAAAGGCCTTACAATTTTTTATAGGATTATGTAATTTTGACAGAAAATTTATGAACGGTTACTCACCAGACTATTATACCAACTATTAACAAAAATACAAGTGTGGTTTATTTTGTAGAAGAATCGATGCCAAGTTTAGAAGTGAACCTCGTTTTTTGATTTCACTTCTAGTAATCGAGATATTCAATTTTTAAAGTTAAATTCTATCACTATTTCTTCATTATACCCTAGACATATCAACTGTGTGTTTTTACAGCCGATACTGGTCGGTACACCTTTCGAGAGGATAGAAATCGACCTGGAGGGCCACTCAGGGGCAGTAACTCGTCAAATGTCTACATAGGTGTAGCTACAGACTACGCGAGCAGATGGGCCGAAGCACAAGCTCCCTATTTATACGGATACAGATCAGTTATAATAAGGGATAAATACTTGCATACTTGCATCATTGCATTTGGTCCTATAGTTGTTCAAAACAGATGTCTACAAAATCTTCTCCTTCTATGTTGGCATAGTAGAGATCCAATTTTACCCGTAGAGGCCAATATAATGACGTCACCCGAACAAATAAATAGTCAGTTCGTACAAAAGCGCTAGCTGTATAAAATACTAAGTATAGATAATCTAACTGAGGTACGAATCGGACAACAGACACTTGAAGTTCGCAGAAATCGATCAAGTTCAACTTTTTACCCCCCTAAGAAAAGTGGGTCGAAACGAAAAACCTGCACTCAAGTGGTCGGGACCATACTTCGTCATTAGAAAACTTTCAGATGTGGATTACGAAATCAAAAGGACAGGCATAAAAATGCCAAAAAAAAAGTAGTGCACCCGAACCGTGGACCCCAGAACCAGTTCCTGAAGAGATCCCGTAGGTCTAAAATTAGTTTTTTCTTCCCCCAAAAGTAAAAATTTTCCCCTCCCTCCCATAAATTGGCAACTTATTAGCCATTATTTGCTCCATATTCCACGAAATAAGAAAATCTAAAAATATATATATATATATTAAAAATTACTTATTGCTTAATATATCTACATAATATAAAATTTCATTAAGGAACTACTAAGTTAATAATGCAGAGTCCTAAGCGTTCCAAAGAGGTGTTAGTCACGTGTCGAGCTAGGAACCAGCCACTTCGGGCCCAAGTCAGGGAGTTTGCACTGTATGTGGTGGTTGGAGATCCACATTGCTCCGGGGGCGAGCCCTTGTTTGTCTGTACATTTCGAAATAGGAAAAACGAAGGCTGGGCCTTGGGAAACTAAGGTAGGAGGAAAGACCCCAGCTATTTCGGCCCGCCCCTTTACAGATAATCGAATGGAAAATGAAAAGTCCAACGATAAAAGAGAGGACTTTAGGAGCGACTTCCCAAAACAAACTAACGTAGAGATGGTTTCTGTAGAGGAGGATAACTCTGCACAGCTCGTAAGCAGAACTGCGACATGAGGCTGTCGAACGAACTGCTCCAGAAAATCTCGACACAGATGTAAGCTTAGACCAACAGGGGGCATCAGCGGACCAGTTGCACAAGCAAACAAAGGTGTAGGGAAAAGCCAGGATGTTAAATCTCGCGAAAGCTAAAAAATAGTGGAGGGGACTTGGACCAAAGAGAAACCTGCAAAACAAAAGAAGAAGGAGATTAGTTCGAGTACTAAAAAACTGCACTCAGGCTCCTCCACTCCATGTCCCGCGAAGAGGCCGCAGAAGAGGATTGCGTCGGGGGAAAAAAGGCTTCCGTCGGGAAACAAGGGAGCACAAATATGCAAGCCAAAAAAACCAGCGGGGCGTCGGGTGGTAAGAAGACCTTCCTGGAGGCTCTCCGAGGGCATAGAATACTAGTAATCCTCAGACACCATCCACATACCACCCTGACTCTGGAAAAAGCGGATCTTATTCAGGATAGACTCATTTCTGTGGTTGTTGAGACACCTTCGGGTAGTCAAAATTCGCCTCAGTTTGAGGGAACGAGGTACATGGTAGGAGCTGTATGGCTCTCATGTGCCGTGCCAATAAAGCTACGAGGGTCTGGCTACGACAGGCAGTGACGAAGATGAGTAGAACCACCAACAGACCAAGGACCTGTATTTTTGTAAAAAAGCACCTTAAAGTACTGCCACTGACCAGGTCGGCTGCTCCAATGGAAAACACAGTATCTGCAGAAATATATAAGAATATTTGCTTCAAATCTTATTTCTTTTACTTAAAATATTTATAAAAATTTGTATGTGGCTGCTGTATCTTTAATTTTAAAGTTTAATGAGGTTTTTGGCTGATACTGTGTTTTACATTTTGATGAAGATTGAATTGAAATGATGTAAAAAAAAACACAGTATATGCATTAAAAAATATATTTATTAAAAAAAACAAAATTTCAGTACTTATTGTTAGTCATTTTTTTCAAAAGAACTAACTAAATCCTAAGAGTTATTATTTACAAGAATATTTTCCTAAAAAACACGTCGATTTGCAGGCATTACGGTAGCTAAAGCTAGTAATATTTTTCTTATTTTCGGTTATTCTCCTATTAAGGCTTACTGGTTCTGGTAAGTGATCACTATCATACTTCTTTTGCAAAAAGTCTAATTCATTGTAGTCTTTGTCAAAGTCGGTTTTAAAACTTAACTTTTTTGTTCTCCTCTTAAAATTTACTTCAAAAATTGACCCTAACTGTAAATTTTTTAAAAGATCATCCTTTTTTCGAGCAGCTCTTCTCTTTGTTTCCCACTTGTAAGAATTCTCAACCTCTAGTACTTCCAAGCTTTTCTTGAAGATTTCATACCTTCTTTTAAATCACTAAACCTTTTCAACTTTATCAATTTTATTTTTCATGTTTCATGTTTCAGTGCACTCCCTCGGCTGACATATGTGTATGTTCTTTAGTCAAATATTTTATTGTTACTTCATTTACTAACAAAAGTGTAAGAATGGTGGTTTTCGACCAGCTAATGCTTCATGCCAAACTACGCAGTAACTATTTTGCCTGTATTCTTTGTATATAGGAGCAAATTTTTTATTTAAACAAACCAACCTGCTGGTAAAAAATGTATCTTTAATACCTGGCATAATTGGAGGTAATATAACTTTTTGTAGGTCCATTGAAAAGTACCTGACATTTGCTTCAGAAGTTTTGGCAGTTAGGACTTGTAGTGATCGTTAACTTTGTTGGCTTTTAAAATGTGTGCATTGTGGTTGTCTAAACTTTCAGACATAACCGCTTCATTATTATTTTCTGCTTTTCTTTTCATATTTTTTTAAAGATATATGCATCACCTTTAATGTTGATCTATAGGTTTCAACCGTGCAATAGCCAGGATGTTATTATAGAAAGTCAGAAAACATAAATGTAATCGGAAAATCATAGGGTATATTGGTGCTTTATGCTCTCTGTAGTGGTTAATGCACGGATGAACGCTTTCGATATGTATTTTAATAATGTTACGATTCAGTATTTTTTTCTTAGACGTTCCTCGATTTTCTTTGACCGATTGGCCAAAAGGGTAGCAATTTGTAGCACTGTATAGTTCATTAATTACCGAGTCATTTGTATAGCCCAAAGTTCGCAAGAATGTGCGACCGACCGCGAAAATTTACTCCATTTTTGGTTAAAAAAAGCTGCGTGTTGTATTTTTTATGAATTCGTTTCCTGTAACAGTACGTCAGTTAACATTCTTCATATCAATATGTTTTGAGAGTCATACTCTTCTTTGAAATATCCCGATCTTTGATGGCTATCATAAATTTGGTCCGCAAATTTTGGAACGAGCTGGAGGGGGCGGCTGAAACCGGTCGTGAACAGAGTGTTATACTGGAGAGAGAAGGGGGAGGTGTAATTGTCATATTCTTTAAATCATAGGATGGGAATTGCCCTAGGAAGCGTTATCGGTCCTCTCTTATTTGTATTGTACATGAACAGCGCAAACCAAGAACTAGAACATGTGATCTGTGAAAATTCTCAATTTGTAAATTACGCAGATGACTCGAATGCTTTAATAACAGTAGACACCATAGAATAAGTTTTAGGAGTTTTAGAAATGTTAGTTATAATATACTCAGAGATTAATAATAACCGAAAAATTCTCCGAATATTCCTGCATAAAAATGTTTAATAATCTACCGTTGGATATAAAAAAAAATCCAATTTTAATAAATTTAAAAGTCAAGTTTTCGAATGTTTATTAAAACTTGAACCATACAATACCAATGAATTCTTTTCTTACAAGTATTTTTGGTGTATGTATTATACAGTATATGCCACCCGAAATTTATCCACATTGATTGACGTCAACTGTCAACGAGAATTTTCAGTTTAATTTTTGTTTCTCCCTAGATTTTTGGCCACACTGATCACAGTATGGACAGGTCCTCATTCAGAAAATTTTCGATTTCGTTTAGTTTTATCATGAGTTAATTGTAATAGAAAGTTTTTGAACCATTTTTGTGCCATTTTGTTATTGTTATCGTAAGACAATTGATCACAGTCTACTAGATATGGCCAAGGCAGCAAGTGTTGATCCAATACATAAACGTAAATAGTGCGAACTCTACACATCATAGAAAGGACTGTAGGGACATATAGCCGCAAGAGTAGCAAGATCGATAGAAATCTGTTTCGTCACCATTCCCTCTAATATTAGGAAGTAATTTCTTATTTTAAATCTAAAAACTGCAAATTCGTAGCAGCCTTAAGGCTCAAAATTAGAAAACATTAAGTTTATTATTACAAGCTTTTATTTAACTTCACCTCTATTATCTATATATGTTTCTATGTTCGGATAAAAATCTTGCAACTCAATTTTGACTAACTTGTAGTCCGATTGAATTCAAACTTGGTGCGCGATTATAGTTCCGGTGACAATACAATAATATGGTAATGTTATCGAAACTAATTTTTTTGGGTTTTTCGCCACTAAGTTAAGGAATTTTTTTGAAAAATATATTAAAACCTACTGCGTAAATTCCTAAAGAAAAAAAATTGTTCGTTTGTCAGTGGTTTTTAAATAAGATAAAAAATTTGCCTACACACACGCAAATCCTTACTAGAATCTAAGTACTTATCTGACGTTTCGGCAGAAATTCAACTGCCGTTATCAAAGAAGCCAACAAGATATTGGGTGAATTCGGTAAAATTTAAAATCAAAATTATATTTGTTTGAGTGTTTTTGATTTTAGATTACATTATAAAAATACAAAATTTTTATTTTAAAATATCAAGTATAAAGATTATCTTTTGACTGACTAAGAAAAAATACATTAGAAACCCAAAGAACATTAATGCTATTTTTTAATTTGTTTAAAAAAAAACTGTGAAAATCTTGTTTTAAAATTGGAAGCCAAACTGTATTTATATCAACTGATATGCTAGCTATGCATTCATCTTCATTAAGATAGATGCAAGCTACTTCTTTGATTTTTCGTTTAATTTTGTCTGGTTCTTTTTGTAATATACTGGTTTCTCCCCACATTACTCTGTGATCATTTTCAAAAGAATGTTCGCAAATTTTAGACCTCTCCCAGTCTCCCCTTCTGAGGTACCCCTTATGGTCATTTATTCTAACTTCAAGAGGCCTTAAAGTTTCTCCATAAAATTTTCCACACTCGCAAGGAATTTTATAAACGATATTTTTTAAGTTTTGCTCAGCATTTAATGGTTTTGTTTTGGTTAGAATTGATCTAAGAGTATTTGATTTTTAAAAAAATTTTCTAATATTATAATTATTAGCGATTCGTGTAATTTTTTCCGAAATATGTGGTATAAAAGGAATTATTAAATTTGTTGGTTGTACATTATTATGTCTACGTTCGCGTTGTCTTGGAAATTCGATTTATCTAAAAGAATTTTCGATGAAGTTATTTGGATACGAATTTTTAATTACGACCTCTTTTATTATTTGTTTTTCTTGTAAAAATGTGTTATTGTCCGAACAAATTATTTTAGCTCTATCGTATAGACTTTTTATTACTGCTTTTTTAACCAATGAGCAATTATTTGAGTTAAAATTTAGATATCTATTTGTATGTGTTGGTTTTCTATAAACTGAGGTTTGTAATGTATTTTGTTTGTTAATTGAAACATCTAAAAATGAAATTTTGTTATCGTTTTCTACTTCTAAAGTAAATTTTATTGTTGGTTCTTTACCGTTTATAAAATTAAGAAAATCATTAAGTTTATTTAAATCGTGTGGCCAAATACTAAAAATATCATCTATATAGCGAAACCAAATGACCGGTTTAAAATTAAGTTCCTCTAAAATTTTATTTTCGAAATCTTCCATAAAAATATTACTCATTAGAGGAGAAAGTGGAGAGCCCATTCCCATCCCAAAATCCTGTTGAAAAAAAATCACTTTCCCACTGAAAATATGTGAGAAGTTCCTGAATAGCATTGACGCTCAGTGTAGTTCTTTCGCCTAAATTTTGATCATTTTCTAATCGATGTCTTACTATAGAAAGGCTTTTATCTACAGGTACATTTGTGAAAAGGCTCACTAAAATTGACCTCGGAGAGTTTTTCTAAAAAGTGTTGAGAATTTTTGTAAATAAATTTGTATTTCCGACTAAGGGATTTAAAATTTTAAGTAAATATTTTGCGAGTTTATGACATGGAGAATTAATGCTACTAACTATTGGTCTAAAAGGAATATTTGGTTTATAAATTTTGGGCAAGCCGTAAAAATGGGGAGGTTTACTATAATGTGGGGTTAGCTCTGAACGTTCTAGATCGTTAAAAAATCTTTTATGTTTATATAAAGTTGAATAAATTTTTCTTTCGATTGTTTTTGTTGGGTCTTTGTTTAATTTTGAATATGAGCCTTCATTTAATAATGCTTCAATGTTTTCATTATAAGTGTTTATATCAATAATTACAGTGGCATTGCCTTTATCCACCGGTAAAATTTTAATGGAGTTGTCATTTTTTAGAGAAATTAAAGCGTTTTTAAGTTTAGATCGAATTCTAAATTCGTTTGCAATCTCTTGAGGTAAGGTTCGTGTGGCTGTTGTTAATATATCAAACAAAATTTTAACTACTCAAGAAAAATCAATTCTATCAAAAGGTTTAAATTTTTCCCTTCCTCCTAAAAATTTTAATAGATTGGATTTTGTCACAGGTATTGAGCAAGCCACATGAACTTTACCTCAAGAGATTGCAAACGAATTTAGAATTCGATCTAAACTTATTTTACAAAAACCTTTAAAAATCAAATCTAATATTACTAGAGAAGAAAAAAACGCTTTAATTTCTCTAAAAAATGACAACTCAATTAAAATTTTACCGGCGGATAAAGGCAATGCCACTGTAATTATTAATAAAAACACTTATAATGAAAACATTGAAGCATTATTAAATGAAGGCTCATATTCAAAATTAATCAAAGACCCAACAAAAACAATTGAAAGAAAAATTTATTCAACTTTATACAAACATAAAATATTTTTTAACGATCTAGAACGTTCAGAGTTAACTCCACATTATAGTAAACCTCCCCATTTTTACGGCTTGCCCAAAATTCATAAACCAAATATTCATTTTAGACCAATAGTTAGTAGCACTAATTCTCCATGTCATAAACTCGCAAAATATTTACTTAAAATTTTAAATCCCTTAGTAGGAAATACAAATTCATTTATAAAAAATTCTCAGCACTTTTTAGAAAAACTATCCGATAGTTAATTTTAATAACAATCACTTGATGGTGAGTTTTGATGTGGTGAGCCTTTTCACAAAAGTACCTGTAGATAAAAGCCTTTCTATAGTAAGACATCGATTAGAAAATGATCAAAATTTAGGCGAAAGAACTACGCTGAGTGTCAATGCTATTCTGGAACTTCTCACATTATGCATAAAAACCACATATTTTCAGTGAGAAAGTGATTTTTTTCAACAGGATTTTGGGATGGCAATGGGCTCTCCACTTTCTCCTCTATATTTTTATGGAAGATTTTGAAAATAAAATTTTAGAGGAATTTAATTTTAAACCGGTCATTTGGTTTCGCTATATAGATGATATTTTTAGTATTTGGCCACACGATTTAAATAAACTTAATGATTTTCTTAATTTTATAAACGGTAACGAACCAACAATAAAATTTACTTTAGAAGTAGAAAACGATAACAAAATTTTATTTTTAGATGTTTTATTAAACAAACAAAATACATTACAAACCTCAGTTTATAGAAAACCAAAACATACAAATAGATATCTAAATTTTAACTCAAATCATTGCTCATCGGTTAAAAAAGCAGTAATAAAAAGTGTAAACGATAGAGCTAAAATAATTTGTTCGGACAATAACACATTTTTACAAGAAAAACAAATAATAAAAGAGGTCTTAATTAAAAATTCGTATCCAAATAACTTTATCGAAAATTCTTTTAGACAAATCGAATTTCCAAGACAACGCGAACGCAGACATAATAATGTACAACCAACAAATTTAATAATTCCTTTTATACCAGGTATTTCGGAAAAAATTAAACAAATCGCCAATAATTATAATATTAGAACAATTTTTAAAAAATCAAATACTCTTAGATCAATTCTAACCAAAACAAAACTATTAAATGCTGAGCAAAACTCAAAAAATATCGTTTATAAAATTCCTTGCGAGTGTGGTACATTTTATATTGGAGAAACTTCAAGGCCTCTTGAAGTTAGAATAAATGACCATAAGGGGTACCTCAGAAGGGGAGACTGGGAGAGGTCTAAAATTTGCCAACATTCTTTTGAAAATGATCATAGAGTAATGTGGGGAGAAACCGGTATATTACAAAAAGGACCAGACAAAATTAAACGAAAAATCAAAAAAACAGCTTGCATCTATCTTAATGAAGATAAATGCAGAGCTAGCATATCAGTTGATATAAATACAGTTTGGCTTCCAGTTTTAAAACAAGATTTTCAAAAAGGTTTTTTTAAAATACATTGAAAAATAGCATTGATGTTCTTTGAGTTTCTAATGTATTGTTTCTTAAAGTCAGTCAAAAGATAATCTTTATACTTGATATCAAAAAAAAAATTGTATTTTTATAATGTAATCTAAAATCGAAAACACTCAAACAAATATAATTTTGATTTTAAATTTTACTAAATTCACCCAATACCTTGTTGGCTACTATCGACGCACCAAACTGTCAAGTTAATATTTGAAATATATATCAGTCAAAGTCAGTCAGTTGTATGACAGCAGACAGATATTTTAAAAAAGAATCGAAAAAAGTTTTTGAAAAGAATAAACTTCTTTGATAACGGCAGTAAAATTTCTGCCGAAACTTCAGATAAGTACTTAGATTCTAGTAAGGATTTGCGTGTGTGTAGGCAAATTTTTTATCTTATTTAAAAACCACTGACAGACGAACAAATTTTTTTCTTTAGGAATTTACGCAGTGGGGTTTAACATATTTTTGAAAAAATTTCCTTAACTTAGTGGCAAAAAACCCAAAAAAAGTAGTTTCGACATTATGAATCCGCCACAAACATATATATTTTATGGTAATGTTAGGCATTCCCTGGAGGGAAGAAAATGCCTAAGTTTGTCTGATTTCACCCAAAATTGGTACACGTGGGTTTTTGGGGATAAGGAATACGAATTTTTGATCATATTTAAAAAAATCAATATGATGGATTCAAGAAGGACAATTTTCGGTCATGTTTTGCTTACCAATTTTAACTGACTTATACCCATCCGATTGTCTTCAAATTTGGTATGCGTTTATAGTTCCGGTGACAATACAATAATATGGTATTCTCAGGTACCCACCTCCCCCTAACGAGAAAACTTGAGGGGGAAAAATATTTAGCTTGTCCGACTTCAACCAAATTTGGCATACGGGGGTTTTTGGGAATAAAGTATACGAATTTTTGATCAGATTTAAAAAAATCAATATGGTGGATTCAAGAAGGAAAATTTTCGGTCATGTTTTACTTACCAATTTTAACTGACTTATACCCATCCGATTGTCTTCAAATTTGGTATGCGTTTATAGTTCCGGTGACAATACAATAATATGGTATTCTCAGGTACCCACCTCCCCCTAACGAGAAAACTTGAGGGGGAAAAATATTTAGCTTGTCTGTCTTCAACCAAATTTGGCATAGGAGGGTTTTTGGGGATAAAGTATACGAATTTTTGATCAGATTTTGAAAATTTAACATGGCAAATTTTGCTTATGTCCGATGTCAACCAAAATTCAGTTAAAATTGGCTAGCAAAACATGACTAAAAATCGTCCATCTTGAATCCGCTATTTTTGAATTTTCAAAATCTGATCAAAAATTCGTATTCGTTATCCCCAAAAACCTTCGTATACCAATTTTGGTTGACATCGAACAAACTTAGGTGTTTCCTCCCTCCACTCCTCTCGTAGGGAGAGAGGGGGTGCCTAATAATACCAAGATATTGTATTGTTACCGGAACTTTAACCGCATACCAAATTTAAAGACAGGTGCATGTGTATAATTCAGTTTGAATTGGTTAGCAAAACACGACTAAAAATCGTTCCTCTTGAATCCGCCATATTCAATTTTCAAAATATTATCAAAAATTCGTCTTCCTTATCCCCAAAAACCTCCGTATATCAATTTTGGTTGACATCGGAAAAACTTAGGTGTTTTTCCCCCTCCACTCCCCTCGTAGAGGGGGAGAGGGGTGCCTAATAATACTATATAATTTTATTGTTACCGGAACTATAAAAGCATACAAAATGTAAAGAAAATCGGATGTGTACAAGTCAGTTAAAATCGGTTAGCAAAACATGACCAAAAATCGTTCATCTTGAATCCACCATATTGAATTTTCAAAAATGATAAAAAAATTGTATTCCTTATCCCCAAAAACCCCCGAATACCAATTTTGGTTCAAATCGGAAAAACTTAGCCGTTTTCCAATAACGTTTTCTAATAACGTAGGTAATCTACGCGCATACCAAATTTGAATTCAATCGGACATGTAGAGGTTAGTCAAAATTGAGTTGCAAGATTTGACCCCAACATATAAACATACAATACATAGAGGTAAAGTTAAATAAAAGCTTGTGATAAAAAATACGCACAATATAAAGCCGCAAGCAAATATAAACGTCTAAATTGAATTTGAATTTATAAATTTTTGGGTGACTTCGCTCACCAGTCTGGGTCTCTCTCGGACATATTGGGTCAGCATCGCGTTTTCTTTGTTATGTTCGCTGTACAAATAAAAATGAATATCATGGCCGCCTTAACTAGCATATTCGTTTTTCATCTACAAAGTATCTCTGGCATCTTGCTGTTTCACTCTGGCGCATTTGATTAATATGAAAGCGTAATATAAGGGGTTATTCGGAGTGACTTAAAGTTAGCAGTGCAGTTATAATGCCGTGGGGGCGTTTGATTTTGGCAACTTAAAAATATGGTTTTTGTTCCATGGAAAGTGAGGTTATGTTTTATCTAAATAAAAATGGAATGGACTGTACGTAGGTATTTATTGTAAAATGGTTTGACTAAATGGCCAAAAATGAAGAAAAACAAAAAATCATTATTTTTGTGAAAAAACGTTGACTTTATTGACAAAATAATAATTGTTTTTACAAAAAGGAGAATTTCAACTTATTTTTTTTTTAATGGTGTACTTGAACGGGTACATTGGGAAGATACAACTTCATTTTGTTTGATATAACTCAAAACATTTTTTTTCAACACACAACGTATTTCGACATTTTTTGCATGTCCATCTTATACGAGAGTGGCATACAACACACCGTAGGGGCTTTTCCATCCTTTGTGGAAAATGTCCAGTATTGTCTAAACGAACACTGTCAGGTAATGATGACTGTCTTTTGCGTAATTTTTTATTGGCTGTAAGCAAATAATGTCTAACGATATACCTCGTGAATTCCGACTGCGATATTATTTTACCGGTAGCCAAAAGATAAAGTTTCCAAGAGTTTGTCATTGCCAAGTTCAACATGTAGGTAAAAAGAACCCACCACCACTTTTTTCCACGAATTCCAATACAATAGGTATTTACAGATTGATCACTTAAATCAACCCCACCCATTCGCTTGTTGTAATTTTTATAACGTTGCGGTTGTCTTTTTTTTACTTTTTATAATGGTTGAATATTGTCGTACTTTGTGATCATGTTTACAACATTATTATCAATCATTTATTCTACCAAATTGATAATCAAAAGTTCCCTCGATTCTTTGGCCAATACCTTGAAAGATTTCAAAGGACATTTATAATCCGGTTTTCCCTTATTGTCGCAGTCGCTCTAAAACCCTTTTCACTCAGAGTCGACATCAAATTTAGGGTAGAAAAGTAGTTGTCAAAAAAAACGACATGCCTTGAAGGATTTTTTACATTTTACAAAAGGTTTAGAACTACATTTCCTTCCAAAGTATCGGTTGCGTTCTCCATGTTGCTTTTCTACAGTATGTATCAAAGTGATAGCAAAAACCATCAGAGCTATAGGAGACCCAATTTTTGTAGCCTAATCACACCCCTATAAACTGCTTTGCTGAATAACGTCCAAAATAGCGAACCATGACTTTATCAATCGATAAATAGGTATGCAGAACACCCCATTGCTTTAATTTTTCTTTTAAAACGTTCATAAGGGGTCGAAGTTTGAACATCTTGTTGGTAGCCACAATATGGGAATTGTCTGCAAAATGAATATTTTGTTTTATTTAATCATACTTGTTTCTAGACATAGCTAAAGATATCAAATCTAGGACCTAATCGTCCTCGGTACTCCAATACATCCTTTCCTGCGGTAGTTGGTGGTAACCAGATAGAAAGAGAATTGTCATAAATATTCTGATTTCCTCTTGAGTAACACTAAACTCATGGCGACTTTGTTGGTTAGCGTACAAAATTGTTTGTTCGACGATATATTCAATAGCCGAATCGTCGATAAACTTCTCAAAAATCTGCACAGGATTCATGGAAAGAAAACCAGATTTCAGATTCAGATTCAGACTTTATTGTTTCTAAAAACATTTTGTTCTATAACAATAAGTTTGCCTTAATTAATACAACATAATTCTTAATTTACCTACAACCTAATATCAGACTAATATACTATATAGGTAGTAACTACTTAAATATTTGCACACAACAAAAATAAACAATGTTCTATATGCAGAAAAAATTAAAGAAAAACAATAATATAATCGTTTTTTTAAGAAGAGCAAAATAATTTGTTTTGTTATTCCCCCATGCAAAACGATCGGTTCATCATTATGTTCCTTATTTGTTTGGAAAAAGCACTTTCATGAGTAACATTGTCGAGTCTTAGTAACAGGTCATCAATTGATATTAGGTGGTTTTGTGCGATGTCCCTGTTTCCAACATATAGTGGATACTCGAAAAGGATATGGTTTAACGTTTCTTTTACGTGCATGTTGCAGATTGTACACTGTAGATCAGGATTTATTCGATATATTGAGCCCCTGTAAGTAAACTTAATGATATATTTGCTGGACACTGTCAGCTGAGCTATGGTTCGTTCAACATCTATGGGCAGATTAAGTAGAAGGTAATTCTGTACACCATTAGAAGGACTTATAAAAGGATAAAGTGTCAGAAAGTTGGAGGCTGCTACTTGATTAGCGTCTGCAGCTTTCAGTTTATTGTAAAAAATCAAAAGATACTTTTTCTTGTTTTTTTTTTTTTAAAGTACTTGAGATATTTGTAGACCAAGGAATTTCGGATTCGAGGAATGCAAATAGTTTTTTTACCTGACTGACCCAGTTGTATTTTGAATCATCATCGCTTAATTGGAGTTGTCTGATAAAGCAGATTTTTGGGAGGCGGTAATCATCCATTTCAAGTTGGTTGGCTTCCACTCTAACGACTGAATCGGGAGTATTTCTTGGCAGGTCAAGCAATCTTTTGAAAAAGTTAGTTTTCACACTTTCTAAGATATCGGGATAGGTGTGTCCCCAAACGGGAAGACAGTTTGTCAGAGTACTTAAGAAAAGAGAATCTAGGAGGTGTGTTTTTGAAGCCCATGAGTCCATTTTTGATCTAGAGATTATAGATAGTATATTGCCAGCAGCTTGTTTGGCTTTCTCAGATGAATTGACAGTCATTTATCTGAAGAGACTGGAGGAGGAAAACTGAACGCCTAGGTATGTGTAAGATTTGACGATTTCTATAGGATTGTTTTTATAAAAAAATATGTTAGCATGATTGCGTATAGAATCTCTAGAAAACGGGACAATTTTGGTTTTCAAGACATTAACAGTAAGAAAATTTTCGTCTAAGTATTCTTCTAAGATTTTAATTTTTTTCTTCAAATCAATCAGATAGAATAACAAGATCGTCACAATACAGCAAGAGTAGAAGGTTAGACAGGTTGTTCAGATTTATTCCTGAAGCTCATTTTTTCCCAAAATACGTCTCCATGTCAGCTATAAACAAAGCGAATATTAGGGAAGTCAGGGACTCCCCCTGCAAAACTCCTTCAGTGATGTCAATTGACCTTATGAGACTTTCGGTGCATTTTACCTTCATGGATGCACTTTGATAGAGTGACCTTGTGAAAAATGGCGAACGGTAAAGATCCTCCTGCGAATCGCGGTAATAATACAGTCGAAATAAAGTGTTATCACTGCAAAAAATTAGTCATAAGAGTCGCGAAGTGCGCGAAATGCAACGAGACATTCCATCCAGTATGTTTAGTGCAGGCTGGGGGCCAAAAAAACGCTACATGTAAGCACACAGTAGAAAGCATGGAAGACCTAACCTCAATGGGTGCTGAAACTGCATTTCTGCTCAAAATCATCAAGGAACTCGAAGAAAAGTCCATTCTACTAAAAGAAAACTGCCAGCTATGGAAAGATCGCGCCGTCTCCCTTGAAGAGGGGCTCCAACGGGAGAGGTCACGCAAAATTGGTGAGAAAAACATCCCAACCAATTCCCGCCAAAATCAAACAAATCAAACAAAAACACCGTCAACTGATTTGCGTCTGCCATCAATCAACTTGACAACCGATGAATCCAGTCCAAGAGGCCATGGGCACTTGGCCAACTCAGAAGAAAATGTGGACGACACCGAAACGATCGGTTCGTTCGAACTACCGAGGCACCATCGGCGTCGTATAGCATCTCAGACAGCCAACTCGACAGGCCAAAAAGAAGAAGAGAATTTACGCCCTAACCCAAAAATATACCACAATAAAAATAAAAACAAACAAATGGGAACCCGAGAGGACTGCGAAACAACTTTTGGGTCTGTCTCAAATGGAAATATTGGCAAAAAAATCTGGATATTCTTGTCAAAAGTCAAAAACACTGTAACGGAGACCACGGTACAAGAATATGTTGCGAGACATGCTGCCATTCCTGCTGAAGATGTAGAAGTAAAACTATGCAAGCCAAAGATACAAAAATCCATTAAGCTTCGTTTTATGGTTGGCGTAAATCCGAACCTGAAAGAGGTGGTACATGGAAAAGAGTTCTGGCCAAAGGGAGTCTGCTTTGAGCGATTCAACTTTGCACTAGGCAAAAATTTTTTAGACAAGAACCAAAACCAGACCCGGCAATAACAAACAACACAAACAAATATATACTCTACCACCAAAATGTAAGGAGTATCAACAATAAAGTCTTAGAGTTGGACATATTACTACAAGAAGTAAATCCTGATATACTGTGTGTATCCGAACATTGGATACAAGGGAATGGGATTGAAAAGCTTAGCTTACAACATTATATTCTGCAAAGTTACTGCTCCAGAGATTTTTCACGTGGAGGGGGAACAGCTATCTTCAGCAAAAAAACATAGCAACTGAAACAATAACATGTAACATAGACATTATTGAAAAACATTTCGAATATTGCTTGTCCCAGTTTCTTATAAATAAAACCAAAATAGTGGTTATATTAATATAAACTTAATGAGCTTTTATCTACATTATACAATTTAAAAAAAAAATAATAATATGTGGAGACTTCAATTTTAATTTTGCAGTCTCTGAGCCTGCCACAAATTCAGTAAAAAATTTATTCTCCAGCTATGGTTTACACAGCAATCTGGAGGGTATAACAAGACCAGGTACTGGTAGTGATGGTACTCAACTCGATAATGTCTTTACTAATTTCAATCACAGAGAAGTCAGTTGTAATATTCACAAAACAGATATAGCCGACCATTATGGTCAGATACTCACCTATCACACTATAAAAGAACCAACAAATGCATCATATTGTAAAAAGCGTTATTTTACTCAAAATAATATTTTGAGGTTTGCATCATACCTCAAACAGGAAAAATGGTACACCATAGACTGGACTGACAGTGTTGACCAGATGTACAGCGAATTTTCCAAAAATTTCAATTTTTATTTTAATTTGTCATTCCCAGAATGTAAATCAAGGGTGAAAAATAACAATAAAGATAGCTGGATAAATACTGAAATTAGAGAGTACAGCAAATATATAAAGGATCTATATGTTTGGTACAAAAGAACCAACTCACAAGATATATATGCCTACTACAAAAAAGAAAAAACACATATCGTAAGTATTTATCAAATCACAAAAAATCTATAAATAGCAGTAAGATTATTAACTCAAAAAACAAAAATAAATCTGCTTGGTCCTTGTTAAATAGCATAACTAACAAAAATAAGAATCTAAAAAATATATCCTTAAAAACAGACACTGGAGAGTTAATAAAAGACCCAGAGGAGGTGGCCAAATCTTTGAGCCATCACTTTAAACTTGAGTTCTCACAGGCTCAAACTGGGGAGGGCTCTTTTTCACAGAGACAGGTTCCGAATAGCATTTTTCTTGATCCATCCACAGCTCATGAAGTTTATGATATACTAACGAGACTTCCAAATAAATATTCATCAGGTACTGATGATGTTCCAGTATTTGTAATTAAGCAAGTAGCTAAATACATTAGCAAGCCTGTAAGCCTTATTGTCAATAAAATGTTTGAGACAGGGGTCTTCCCTGAAGTCCTAAAAATGGCAAAAGTGGTCTCAGTTTTCAAAAAGGGAGATCCGCAACTAAGTAACAACTATAGACCAGTGTCCCTACTTCCATCAGAGTCAAAGGTCTTTGAGAGATCGATATACAACCGCCGTTTTAGACATTCAAAATCCACAGAACTTGCAGTCTTTAAAACAATTGAATTTATAATGGAACAAATCGATCATAATAAAATGGTGGTAGGGTTGTACTTCGATCTATCGAAGGCCTTTGACACTATTGACCATGAAATTCTTATGGAGCAACTATACCGATATGGTATTAGGGGTCCATGCTATGATCTAATCAAGTCTTACTTGACAAAAAGAAACAACAAGTGTGTATCTCAGAAATGGGCAATAAAAACTACTCGGAGCCTGTCTCAGTGGAACAGGGGGTCCCACAAGTTGTTGTTGTATGTTAATAACCTTGACGAAAATATTCTCATTGATTTACTCTGTCAATTTGCAGATGACAGCTCAGCTACATCATCTGAACAAACGACAGTTCAGTTGTCGCGCAAATTCTCGGCAGCGGCTGAACAAATGAAACAGTGCTGCAGTGATAAAAACCTTAAACTAAATACCGAGAAAACTGGTCTGGTGACATTTAGCAAGAGCAGGACTGATGAATCTCTCTATGTAACAGTCAACAGTAAAACTATAGTCGAGCAAGACAGTGTAAAATTTCTGGGGATCCATTTAGATTCTACCTTAAACTTTGAGAATCACACTCAATATATATCAGCAAGACTTAACAGCTACTGCGGCTTAATAAGGCGCATAAAGGACCAAGTTTTTCTAGAAACAGTAAGATTGTTTTACTTCTCATATATTCAGTCAATCATAACATACGGACTCCTAATATGGGGTTCTGGTAGAGATGCTCAAGAAGTATTTGTTTCACAGAAAAGGATAATACGCTGTATATTTGGTCTTCATCCCAGAGTTTCATGTAACCATATTTCTCTAGATTGGGTGCTCTAATAGTGCCATCACTTTATTTTTTGGCTCTAGTTATATTCGTCAGGAAAAATCCACAAAATTTCAGAACAAATTTAGAGGGATACTCTGAAGAAATGACAATTGTTACCAGGAATAGGAACGATCTTGGTATACCCTCCCATAAATCTACTTTCTTTGAGAAAGGTCCTGTTTATAGGGCAACCAAGGCCTATAATATGCTACCCATTGAAATACGGCAGACTCAAAGTCTGCAAAGTTTCAAATCAAAAACCAAAAATTTTTTAGCAGAAAAAATGTTTTATTCTTTTAAATTTGATTATTAAACTAATACATATTTCTTCATGTTCAAATTTTGTTCCATTTTACATATTTTTTTGTCTAAATGTTGTCTGTTAATTATTATTTATTGTCATATTTTATACTTTAACCTTTAAGATGTTTTAATGACTTTATTTTTTATATAGATGATATAATCTTAAGACTTTGTGCTAAGCTAGTGTTAAGCATTTACATAAATGTAAATTTCAAGTAGGTCATTATGTGTACTAAAAATTTGACGTTGCTTTGTCTGTATAAGATATAGTTGGCAAATAAAGGATATTATTATTATAATTATTTATATATGATGATGGTAACCCCACAAAGTAAAGCTTTTGCCAAATTAAACAATGGTTTAACGAATCAACTGCTCATTTATAGTCAACAAAAAGAGCGAATATTCTTCGTTTAGGTAACCTTAAATGAAGCTGTATGGCACTTGTAAGAGTATATACATTATCTATACAACCCCTTTACTTACGAAAACCAGATTGGCATTCAGGGAGTAGAGACTGTTCTTCAACCCAAGTGTTAAGCCGCACTAAGAGGATTTGGGTAAAGATTTTTGTTAAACTGTTAATGAGAGCAATACTGCGATAGTTAGCTGGATCATGTGTCGGTCCTTTTTTATGCAGGCTAACTGGTAATATGTGACTCCACCTTTGAGGAAGCATTTGAGTTTCAAAAATCTTATTGAATGGGCAAGTTATGTAATAAATCCAATTACTGGAAGGGACTTGAAAAATTCGTAGGGAATGCCATCTTTGCCAGGACTTTTATTGTTCTTACATTTCCCCAAAATATCTAAAATTTCCTCAGAGGCGATCGAGCTGTCTAGGTAGGGGTGTTTCACATCAAAGAACGTTGTGTTATCAATAGCTCTGGCAAGATAAATATTATTGTAAAAAGTTTCCCACGTATCAGCCGAGAGCAACAAGGAGGAATTTTTTTTCTGGATCCCTTAATGATTGACCAAAAACTTTTGGGGTCCCTGCAGTTTTTTAATTTGGAAAGCAAGTCTTAGAGCTTAGAGCATAAAATGAGTTATTGCACATAAAAAAAGTGTTCTTTTTATATTTCAAGAGGTTTTTGTACTGTCGCTTAGCGTTTAAATATTCAAGTTTTGACTGGAAGGAAAAATTTAAAGATCTGCAGATTTTTAAAGCTTGTTGGTTAGCTTTCTTTTGTGCAAAACATTCGCGGTCAAACCACGCAGCATCTGGCTTTTTCGTGTGCTGTAGTGATTTAACGTTTTTTAAAAGCCCTAATTTACTGGAAGTTTCTGTAATGGCCTCATACAAGTTGCAATACGCACGATCAATGTCAGTTATAAATACAGTTTTTGGAGACAAACGTAGATCTGATTTATAGGCAATACGTTTTTCATCCAGCCATCAGAATTTAAGAACTTGGTTTTGTTCAAAGTAGGGTTTACTCGTTTTGGTAGGCTGGTAGTTCACCATGTTTTTCAGCTCTAAGAGGATTGGAAAATGGTCAGACATAGAAAGTTGTTGTTGATTTAGTACTTTAAAATCGACAAAAACATTTAATGTAGAATTTGAAACCCAGGCAAAGTCAATAACAGTACCCCCCTTATTCGCATCTTTGGGTATGTGTGTAAATTGTGCAGATATATCCGAAGGAGGTCTGCCGTTTAGAGCATAAAATGAGTTATTGCACATAAATTTATTTAGCAAACGACCCCTGGTGTTAACAGTTTTATCAAGAGAAACCCTATCTTCATAAAGGTTGACTCCTGCAAGACTCTCTATCGGAATTGCATTTAAATTAGCTAGTCTACTGTTAAAATCGCCACCAATGACAAGGAATATTTCCGTAACTTTCTGGTAATTCCGACAGACAGTCGTGGAAGGAGTCAAGTAAAACTTTAAGGTCACAGTCAGGCCTAAATAATTATACTGTATTTATTATAAGATAATAGGGTGATAATCCACCATGGTGATTTATATAATACGGTATGAGACAGGTGTTTGTTCAAGAACATGCGAAGACCCCCGCTTGTCCTACCTCGAGAATTTTCTTTAATGGCACACGAGCTTACAACATTATACGAGGAGAGACAAGCAGGCGACTCCACTAGTTCATGAGTTAACCATGTCTCGCTGATGGATAAAACAGAAAACTGATCGTTATAATTTTGAACAAAGTCATTTACATTGCAAAAACCTTCGGAGTTCCAAAAGAAAATGGAAAATGTTTGCTATTGATTTTGAGTTAACTGTAGAACTGGATCTGGCTTGTTCGCTTTGAACCCGTTTGGTCTCCCTGGCGAGTCATCCGATGTTGCTCTTAGTCTTTTGTTTCGTAGGTCACTTTTGGAGATTATTTGCGGAGTTTTGTTAATATATTTGATGATAAGATTGTTTTCGCCGTTCTGTTGCCTTGTTTCAAGTTCATCCCGTAGAGATTTTAGCTATTTGATTTGTGTTTCTGTAAGGTCTGATCTTATTTTTACCCCAGAAAAGGCCGTATTAGCCAGCTTAGTTTTGTTAGGCAGGAATTCAAAGGCTTCTTGCGTCGAGTTCATGATAATTTTGAGCAGACGAGTTTTGCCAGTGGTCTGGGCACCTAGACGAAGGATGCTGGTAGATGTGTTTGCACTGGGATTTATAATACTTAGGATAGTAATGACATTAGTTATATCGTCATTATTATTGAAATTCTCTGAGAGTCCCGACATGATAATGTTTTTTGCTCTACGAATTCGTTCTGTTATTTCGTTTTGCATTTGCTCAGCAGAACCTAGTAGTGTTGAATTTCCTTCGAGTGTTGAAATTAGATTTTTAAGCAAGTCATTTTCAGTTTTTAGGAGATCTATATCCTTCATGCAGGTATTGATGAGGTCAGACTGGGCCGACAGTAGCTTGTTTACAGATTCGATGTTAAGATTGCATGACTCAATTTTAGAAGAACAAGATTCAATGTTGGCGTTACAAGACTCAATTTTGTCATTGCAACTGTCTATTTTGGAGTGACAGGTGTCAACTTTAGAGTTATAGGCTTCTATTTTAGTACCACAGAATGAAACAGACTGCGACAGGGACGACAATTCTTTCATTATTGCCTGAAATCGTTGTTCCTCAATATTGCCTGTTTGTGTTGTTTTCTCTCGGTCTACGCATATCTGACATCGCCAAGCAGCAATCTAAGCCTCGTCGTCATTTAGTGGATGGGGAACGCCACACACGCCGTGGTAGTAGCGACTGCAGGACGAGTAGCACAGCGAACCTCGTGTGTCGTTTACTGAGATGATTTTCATGCAGAACGTACACGTATGCTTGGTGGGGGACATTTCTCGCAGGACCTTGTATTCGTTTCGTTGGTTGATGCCTTGCCGGGTCAGTTTAAAACAACGAAGAGGACCAATGTTTACAAAAAATTTACCTGGATGGATTTTGAAAATGCCATGAAAATTCCGTTATGAATACTTGGACATGAGTTGTTAACTAATGAAATGTTCCTAACTTACTCGTTTGTCGGCACAAATATGTTAAAACTGGCGTATTTTCACACAGAACGTTAATATTTAGGTTGTAGAATGATATACACATGTGCTCGCAACAACTGTTCGAAACAAACTCGGAAAGAAAACCATCAATAGACTGTTTTTGTTGCGTGTACTCACCAAAAACATCGTCATTATTCCATTTTTTGTACACAGGTTCAAATTTATTCCAATTGCAGATCAGTGTTTCTTTCTTACATTGAGTTTTCAACCGTTTCTTCAAATTACTAAGTGGCTCGTCATCACTGCTATCCCAATGCTCATCATTCACATTGACATTCTTGATCACTTCGACCCGTCCGGCTACATCATTTGGAATCTGTAGGTGACCGATTTCATTTTCATCAAACTCCTCCTCATCTGTTAGATCATCGTCTTCCTCCAAACCATCTAAAGCACCTGGAAGGAAGTTGTAGTAGCCATACGTCAATTTCGGGTCATCAAAAAAATTGGAAGCCATTTCTGCAACAATAAAATAATTTTATATTTTGATGTCAAATTTTCCCATTGTTCCCATTCAAATACACTTGATTTTGAAGTAAGTTTTGTCCTATAAAATAAAAAACTATAATGCCAAATGAAAGTAAATTTACACAAACAGACAATTCTTAACACTTACCTATTTACTAAAACAATTGTTCACTAATCACGCCTTTGTTTTGATTATTTTGCGTAATCCGACATGTGCCCACGTGCTCATCGAAGATTCAAAACAATCTTCTAAAAATTTTATGTAGATTTCTATGCTCAAACGATATAAAATAGTTGAGTGCACTCTTAGAAACCCTTTTCATCCAGAAAGTTACGTCCGGTCCTCGATAGATGGCGGGAGGGGTAGTAATTAGTAATGTACCTGTATGGGTACAGCCGTCAAAAATGGGTTAAAATTATGTGTAATTTAGGATGTAAAACTACAAGAAACAAAATGACGAATTCTTAAATAGCGCAGTAAAAAAGTTGCGTATAGTATGAGAAAGAATTACACAAATTATTAATATATATAGGGTGTTTCAAAACTTATGTCACAAACCCTTAGAGAGTATTAAGTGGACTGCAAGTAAAAGAAAAATATATAAAAGAAACGATTAAGCCGTTTTCAAAAGCCTCTTGCAAAATGTTTCAATTAGGGAACATTTTTCCAAGACATTACTTTACCATTAGTAAGTAAGTAAGTAAATGCAAATGATTTTTTGAAGTATGATCCATATATAAAGTGACAAAAACCCCTAATCGCTGAATATTCTCATAACTAAATAAAAGGGTCAAATAATGACATACCTCTCTTGATGTAAGGGGATACAGGAATAAATTCGGTAAGGTTCTGCGGCGGGTTGTTGTGTTTCGTTATAAATTAAAACATTCACTAATTCGCTGTTTTAATTTTCCAAGATATTAATAGTTATATGTCATTTTTTACAACAAAACACAAAATAAAATCACTGAAAAAACTAATGCGCCACACCACAACGCGACGTGACATTCAAAACTGAATCAGCTAATATTGCATAGTTTTTTTTTACTTTCTGTAGTACGATACGGAGATAAAAGCGGGGCGGGCAACACGCTTATTTTTTATTAATTACTTTATTTATAAGCTTTAATGTACAGTTTAAGGCGAAGAAAATGTTTTAGCACATTTTTGGTTATTTTTTTTTTGAAAACTTTTGAACAAATTTAAGCGAAATTAATCTTAATTTCAAACACCGACCAGTATTAGAAATCACGTCATTCATTTTTATCCATAAGTTGTGAAACACCCTGTATATACATAGTGTTTTAAATTTTAAAATAAAATTAAGTTTTATATGCGGGGTGTCCCCAATGTGCGAGTACACCCTAATATCTTCCAAACGAAAAGAGGCAGAGAAGTAAAATTTCACATAATTAGATGGTTTACAAAAAAAGGTATCTTTTTGGATGCTAATCATCGCATTAAAGAGGCGGAGCTAGGACGGCAACGATACTTTTTTAAATGAGATATCTTGTATATTTTGAGAAATGTAATTAGATAGTGAAGGGGCATGTGTAAGTCCGTGGGATTTTGAATAAAGAAGTTTTGTGACTATGTGAGATTGATGTAGAAGGGGTTGATATGACGTCATATTTCGGCCAAAAATTATAAAAAATATAATTTTTGCAACCGGGGCATGATTATACTCCATTCAATTTAACTCGAAGACGATTATTCCAAAAAAATCACTTTTAAGGCCATCCGACCTCAAATGACCTTGAACATTGCAAAACATTTTTTACTATATTTCTATTTAAAAAATCTCCATAATTTAACGTTTTGTTAAACCAACTTCAATATCAGCCTTTAGAAATTATTGCAGTTTAGAGCTTAATGACCTTGAAAAATACCCCAGTAAAATTATTATACATTATTAAAGCAACATACTAAAGGTTGCTATTTAACAACTCTTAACATGAAAAACCAAATTTGTTAAGGACGATAAGAAGGTCAAATCCAACAATATTGTTGAAAAAATGTTGATTCAGCTATGACACGTTATAATATGTCGGCTAATGTATCAAAATGGCGACAAATCTACTACATTCTATTTTATTCAATTTTGTAAAGAAGAAAAAATGTTAAGATGGTGGACTTATCGCCGCTTACTACGAAAAAAATTAATTGGTTGATGTGTGACCTTGATTGACCTTGAAAATACCGGATAAATTAAAAAACTGCTTTTTATAAAACCTTCAAGTTCAGAGATAAAATCTACGTTTTAAGGAAGAACTTCGAATTATACCTCGATAAAAATTACTTAGATTCCTGTCCTTTTTTACACAGTTTATTTATTTATGAAATAAGAGGCTACAAAAAAAGGGAGCCAAGGGACGGGCGTTAGTAGGGTGTTTTCGCCGGTTCTGGCTCAAGATTCAAAGATTCGCCCATAAGAATTAACATAGGGATTTTGAGAGCCAAAGATTCACACATGGGGTGGGGGGATCCAAATGTCTTGGGCAATACCTTGAAAAACCTGTTAGAAAGTAGGTGATAAATTGAACCACACCTTTTTGTCTTACAGATGTATTGCAGTAAACTAGGTCACAACTATAGTTATTACATAAATTCAGAGGTTTCAAAAAATTATTAGGTAATCCAGAGAGTCGGCTACATTTGGGGTGGGGTCAAATTTCTTTGGGAGGGGAAAGTCTAAAACTTTATAAGTGATAAAAAATTAAATCTTTATCAGTCATCTACTTTGCTTTTATTTAGCAATGTGTCTTGAAAGTTATGATGTACCCAACACACAACAAATGAAATCAAATGAAAATAGATTAAGCACATTTAGAAATTGGCCAGGCGTATTAAAACCCGAAGATTTGAGTTTGTCTGGATTTTTCTATAAAAATGAAGAGGACATAGTAGAGTGCCACTATTGTGACGTGCAGATATACAATTTTGTAAAAACAGACTGTCCTTTTTTTGAACATGTAAAACTATCACCAAATTGTGAATATGGTAAAATGATGTGGCAGAATAGGGAATTGAAACACAAACAAAATTATGAAAAGAAAATTCAAAAGTGGTTTTCAATAATAAGTGTTATAAATGCTTTGATATTGTATAATTTATGGAAATAAAATCACATTTATAAAAATATATTTCGTTTCATTTTATTTTTAGTGTCTTGAGATGGGTTTGCAAAAAATATCTGTAACGGAATTTACAGGTGCGGTGCATTCTGCAATTATTTTGGTGGACACAGCTGCAAAATTTCTCATGAAATTACGGTACCTTAATTATCTGATAAATGTAAGGTCCTGCTCGAGTTTTTATGGTACCTATACGATCTCGAAAAGCGGGTCAAGTTTTAAAATTGCATATACCGTTACTCAAGAGTCCATTTACGAATTTTATACCGGTCATTTATTATCTGATGAATAAATGTAATACCTTTCTCGATTTTTATGGTCATCATTTATTTTAACTGTTATTTAGTACCTCTGTCAAGTTTTTAAATTGCATATAAACCGTTATTTGCGAATTAAGAAAAACATCTACCAAGTTACATGGAAGCACAGATAAAATGTAAGAAGAGGGGATCAAGAAAGTTGCTTTAAATAGCTTCAGTTTAAGAAATAACTTTAGTTTACTAAGAAGTGCAAAATGAAAGTACCAAAATTAAATTTAAGTCTGCCATTGGCAAAAAAAAATATGAAGCTGATGAAGAAAGTTCTACAGCCAGAGGAAGATTCAGACCTTGGGGTCCTTGATGGGAGTTTTTCAAAAGTGAAACCGATAGGGTGGGGGACAAATACCAAAAAAGTAAAAATACTTCAAAACGTCAGAATAAAGTCCCCATTCAACCCTCTCTGGACCTCAACGCCTGTAAAACAGGAACAAGAAGAACCGGAAGAAGACCAGGGAAATGAACAAAAAGATGAACAGGAAGAAATGCAGGAAGAAGAAGAACAGGAAGAAGAAGATGAACAGCAAGAAGAAGAAGAACAGGAAGAACAGGAAGAAGACCAGGGAAATGAACAAAAAGATGAACAGGAAGAAATGCAGGAAGAAGATGAACAGCAAGAAGAAGAAGAACAGCAAGAAGAACAGGAAGATGAAGAAGAAAGTGAAAACAACCTAACAATTATTATAGACGTTGAAGAAGAAAACAGAAAAACAAAACAATACCAAAAGGAGGTTAATACCTTTTTACAAATATCGTGTAAATTTAGGCAGGAGAAAATTAATAAAAAAAAAGAAATTTTAAAAAAAATTAAAAAATATAAAAAAAAATTAGAAAAAAGTAAAGAAGCATTGGCCATTTTAGAAAAAGATTTGATTTTATGTGAAAAATTCGTGAATTAATCCTAAATAAAAATATTGCAACAAGTTTCTACCTGGTCTTATTATATATTTATACCTAGTCTTATTATATATCTTAATATAACGCAACATAACTTTCATTTAACGTTATCAAAAAAGGAATGACGTCAGCAGGCAGGTATAACCATCCATAAAATCTTAGGAATCAGTTACTCAAGTGTTAATGTACAATACTTAATTTTTTATTTCTATTTCTGTCAATTTCTCTTCAAAAAGTAGAGACAGAAGTCAAAATTATCCATTGTGCATTAAAACTTGAGTAACTGAACCCTTAAAAAATCAAGTTTTTTTCAAAATCTTATAAAAATTTTTTTATTTTCTATTGAAAATGCAATTATCTATCTTATTGTGAAAACCGCATATCGCTAGCTGCTAAGGTTTGTGAAATACGATTTTTTTAAAAAGTTTAATCAACCCTCCACCTCTTGACAACCCCCCACCCAACCAAAAAAACTAATCAGCTCATTGCCTGCTGCCAGAGAATTTCTGTGCGAAATTTTATATGAATCGGTTTAGCACTTTTTGAGTAATCGTGTTACAGACAGACGGACAGACAGACAAACGGACAGACAGACATTATGACAAAATTTTGTATTTAAGTCTTTTTTGACCCAAATAACTTATTTTGATTAAAAATAAAAAACTTTTTTGACGATCCTAATAGCATCAATGCTATGTATAGATGGCTAATAAACCAGCTGTGTGCATGGAGCTGGATCTAGGGGAAGAGGAAGCCTTTAAAATTTTTATTTAATAAAATTAAACAGGTGTTTTTGTATCAAACCAAAAAGTCAAGAATCCACCTTATTACACTTTAGTTTATACAATCTTTGTAAAACTTCTTTATGTCTTGCTATTATCTAGGTAAATAGCGGTAAGGTAAATACCAATAACTTAAATAAAATTAACAACTAGTGTAATTACCTACTGGATATCAGAAGTCCGGTACGGTAGGTACCACAAAATCACACAAAACTTATTGGCTATTAAAGGAGAAAAAAACATTTTTTGCGTTGTGTTGCAAGTGCTATTTTAATCACAAACAGTCCCGGCACTATAATTTCAACGAATTCTCTTTGATGCTGTATTCTTTCAGCAATGCGAAAGTTTTTTAACCTACGCAGTACCGCCGAAAAATGTTCTCGGAGCCCATTTGGTATAAGCGCATGCTTGGTAAAGTTGTTTCAAATTAGTATGGGTGACAAAACGGAGAAATATCATAAAATGTTGTAGTACGGAAGCAAGGAAGCGTGTTATGCTACACAGTGTAAAAAACTACGAATCCTACTAATATAAAAGCGAAAGTTTTTACCTCAATTACACAAAAACAACGAATCTTATTTGGATGCAACTTGGTGGGAATAAAGACCACTTTTTATTTACCATTTCACTCAATGACGGCTGCAAATCAAAATGGTTTTTAGACTGCTAGTATTTATTATAAAGTAACACTTTGTTTAATTTTAATTTAGTTGTTATATAGGAATGGAGGCTTCGTCATTAGTTATTCTAAGCGCCTTTATAGGCAATACATTATTTATTGAGTATGATTATAACTTTCCAACAGCTCAAATATGTTTGAGTTCAAACAAGAACGATTTTAATGGGTGCTACAAATCTTTAAACAAACTATATGAGAAAAACTACGGGGTACGTTACTTAACCTATTACATTGACAGAAAACTTTTAAAGGATGGTGATTATTTTTACAAAATAAAATACGAAGGAAAAAATTATACTGAATATTCGGATTGGTTAATTATACCTAGAGAAAAACCAGAGTTGAATTGCAGTTACGTTTATTTTTACATTATTATAGGTTTTTTATGTATTTTATTATTTACCTTTTTTTTGATTAAAAAAAATACAGGCAAACATTTTTTGCTATTATTTATTTTCGTTAAATTTGAGAATTTCTACAAATACTACAATAAATTGTTAAATTTACTGAAAACAAATTGTTACTACAAATAAAACAATGTGGAAATATTAAATTAACGATATTCCCGCTAAAATGGGTTGAAATTACTTCACAAAATTTTGCTGTGATTGTTGGCACTGTATCGTAGAAGCAGGAAACACAATATTTTCTGGTATCCAGTTCATAGTAGTTTTCAGTAACACAACATGTTCCTATTTTCGCTTCAATTTTTAACCAATTGTCAATATTTACTGTTTCTCTGATTTTTAATTTGATATCCATTAAGATGTTATCACTCAGGATGGCTTCATTCGATGACAAACTATCCATCGAACTTCCATTACTGGATGTTTCTTCAAAATCAAACATCTCAATAATTTCGAATGAGTCGATACTTATATCAGATAAGGTTTCTTCAAAATTCATAATTTTTAGATTTAGATATTTAAATGGTTTAAGAGTTCTTTTGACTTAAAAACCAAATTGTCTTGTTCTCTTATAGTCAATATAATTCTGGGGGGGATTAAATCACACCTGCGTAACCGGTTTTCAACACTTTCTTAGCTTACACCTGACAACCGATGTTACCGGTTAAACTAGTAATAATTACCAACTGTTACAGCAACATAAAAATTAAAGGTAGAAAGCTGGCATGACCGGTTTTTAATACCCGTAACAATAAATTAGCTGTATAACCGGTGTAACTGGCTTGAACAAAACCGGTTTTGTCTTTATTAAACTACACTTTTTTCTTATACTTTCTCATTATTTTTGGTGAGGTGGTGTCACTTATATAAGTCTTAGTTGGTAGAAAATTCTTTATAGTTTCAAATTTTGTTATAGAGATTTATATTTTGTTAAAAAAATAAAATGTTTGGTTTTATTCAAATGATTTCTGGTGTTTTCATGTTTTTTACGAAGAAGTATGAAGATTTGGTTAGCTGCAGGGAGGAGATGGTTATGGACATGGACGTAAATAGTTCAATAAATCCCGAGGAAGAAGAAGGTTTCGAAATGAACCAAGAGCAGGGAACATGTGCAAGATCAGGTCTCGTAATGACTCGGATGATTAAATCAGATAAAACTGTAAAGCGGGGATACCTGGAAAAATCGATGTGTGTTATGCAATCATATGTGGCCATCAAAGGAGGAGAAAACATTTTTTTTGCGTTGTGTTGCAATTGTTATTACAATCACGGAATTAATACTCCTATGGGTGAGAATAAGCATGTCAATTTACATTATACGGACAAAATGAATTGTAATCATTTAAAGTGTGCTATATGTGAAGAAAAATTGTATCAATTAATTTATCCGGAAACATGCTTAGTTTGTCTTGTAGGAACAAAAACCTATATTACAAACCATAGAATAAATCATGAATAATAACAAATTTTGACTTGCCACCCAAATACCCCCCTTTAATCAGTTTATTTATCATATAAAAGGAATTATTTCTTTTACCAGTTTAGTTTATTTATGTACTATCATGAATTCATGTTCCGATTGCAATAAAGATTTTAAATATAAATCAAACCTTTACAGACATAAACGGGAATCGTGTTTGTACAAACCATCTTGCTCGGAACCTGCTTCCAAGAAAAGAAAAGTTAGTTGTGAAAAATTAAAAACAAAAAATAGTGAAATACTACCTAAATTAATTTTAAAAAAATGTGAGGAGTGGTACATCAAAAATAAACTTAGTGGACATTTACGATCAAACCTTCATAAAAGAAAAATATTGGAACAAAATAACGATGAATACGTAAGAATTAAAACAGCAGCATTTAAAAAGAGGATAGTTTCATTTATACTGTATCCATCAAGAAAAATTATTGATATTGATGAATTTTTTGATGAAGTTAAACAAAAATTTTTTAGACTGGTTATGGAACAAGTGAAAAAGCAGACCATTATTAAGTTAAATGTAGAGGTGTTTGGAAGTTTTGTTTTACCAAGTAAGGAAATATTAGAAACAAAATCATTTAATACTCGAAATAAGGTTGTAACAGAAACAACCAATGTTAAAGACATTTTTGGTGAATTTGCATCAATAATCAAAGAGAAGATGTCAACGTTTGCTGAAAACGGATCCGGATGGGCGTTAAAAGAACTCTTATATTTAGAAGTTAATATTAACAAATACAATCCATTACATGCATCATCTTACATTGTGTTGCCAAAAAATATTTTGAAAAAAAAAGCTGTGATCAACCTAAAAAATAATGATCAGTGTTGTTTTACGTGGAGTGTTATTAGTGCCTTATATCCATCTCAAACTAATAGTGATCGAACCAGTTCTTATCCTGACTTTCATAACATTTTAAATTTTGACGGTATTGAATTTCCTGTCAAGTTAAAAGACATTAGAAAATTTGAAGAACTTAACCAAATATCTATAAATGTGTACGGATTGGAAAGCATTTACAAAAATGATAAAGTAATGAATGAAGTTGTCGGCCCCTTGCACTACACAAAGAAGAAACTACCTACTCATATTAATTTGTTATTGATAAGTAATGATGAAAACAAACATTATTGTTGGATAAAGGATATGTCCAGGTTAGTATCCTCTCAGATTAATAGACAAGATCATAAAAAGCACTTTTGTGATGGATGTCTAATTTATTTTACATCTGAAGAAAAATTACAAAAACATCAATTACATGATTGCAACCAAACAGTAACATCATTACCCACAAGCAACATTAAAACTAACAAATATGGAGAAAATATTCCAGAAAATATACTTCAGTTTGAAAATTTTCAAAAGCAACTTAAAGTTCCTTTTGTTATTTATGCTGATTTTGAGTGCGTCCTTAAACCACTGACTTATGTAGATCCAGATAATAATTTTACTTCATACACAAAAAATACATTTAAACATGAACCATTTGCTTTTTGTTTTTTCATTAAATGTTCTTATGATGAATCCTTATCTACCATAGAATACTACTTTGGTAAAGATGCTGCTGAGGAATTTTGCAAAAGAATTGAAAATCATGTTAGAAGAATTTACCACGAGCATCTTAAACGTGTTGTACCCATGTCTCCATTAACATGTGATGAAAACATTGATTTTAAATCAGCAAAAGTATGTCACATATGTTCCAAAAATTTTAGAAATGAAGATGAAATTGTGAGAGATCATGATCACCTAACAGGAAAATATAGAGGTGCAGCTCACAGTATTTGTAATCTAAATTACAAAATACCAAATTTTATTCCAGTGTTCTTCCATAATTTGACACATTATGATAGTCATTTATTTATAAAGCAATTATGTTGTGAAAAAGATCAAATTGATGTTTTAGGACAAACTAAAGAAAAGTACATCTCATTTTCCAAAGTAATTTTGGTAGACAAAAAAGAAGAGTTTGGAAAAACTAAAAATATTTACATGAAAATTAGATTTCTCGACTCATTTCGTTTTGCATCAACATCATTGGAAAAGTTAGGTGAAAGTTTAGACACCTCTCAATGTATCGAAATTAAAAAACATTTTAAAAATCCTGATCAATTCAATGAGATACGAAAAAAAGGTATTTATCCCTATTCATATATGGATTCTTTCGATAAGTTGTATGAAAAAAAACTGCCAACTATTGAGAACTTTTATGATAAGTTAAAAGAAGAACCATTAAGCCTTACGGATTATAACAGAGCTCTTCACGTTTGGAACTTGTTTAATTGTGAAACTTTATTGGACTTTACAAAAATTTACTTATTTTCTGACGTCTTGATTTTAGCAGACTTTTATGAGTCATTTAGAAATTTATCTCTAAATACTTACAAGTTAGATCCAGCCCGCTACTATACATCTCCTGGTTTCAGTTGGGATGCAATGTTAAAAAGTACAGAAGTTAAATTAGAATTAGTTACCGATATAGATATGTTGCATTTTTAAAAAAATAATATTCGAGGTGGTATATGTCATTGTAGTGTGCGAAAAGCTGAAGCCAATAATGAACTGGTTCCAAATTATAATAGTGAAAATCCAAAAACATTTATAATGTATTTAGATGCTACAAATCTCTACGGTCACAGTATGAGTCAGTATTTGCCTATTGGCGATTTTACTTGGGTGACTAAATCTGAAATTGAAGCAATAGATCTACAATCAATAGCAGATAATTCGGAATACGGCTATGTTTTTGAAGCAGATATTGATTATCCAGAGCACCTCCATGAGAAACATAATGAATTTCCATTTTTGAGTGAATCAAAAAATAACAAGTTAATATGTAATTTGGATCACAAAAAGAATTATGTTTTGCATTACAAAATCTTCAACAGGCTATTCGAAACGGACTACACTTGGTTCAAATTCATAGAGCAATAAGATTTAAGCAGTCACCTTTCCTAAAATCTTACATAGATTTAAACACTAAATTGCGAAACAATTCTAAAAATCAGTTTGAAAAAGATTTCTTTAAGTTACTCAATAACGCAATTTATGGTAAATCACTGGAAAACGTTGACAAAAGAGAAGATATCAAATTAATTACACATTGGCAAAATATTGGAAAAAAGCAAGGAGCTCAAACATTAATTGCTAAACCAAATTTTAAAAACTCATCAATTTTTACTGAAAACTTGGTTGCCATTCAAATGGAACGAGTAAAAGTCACATACAATAAACCCGTTTATATTGGATTTTCAGTCTTGGAATTATCCAAGACAGTAATGTATGATTTTTATTATGAATATATAAAAAACAAATATGGAGAAAAAGCAATTTTGCTCTACACAGATACTGATTCTTTAATACTAGAAATTAAAACCCATAATTTTTATTCAGATATTCAAGAAAACCTGGAGAGGTTTGACACATCAAATTACAGCGAAGACAATTTACATAACATTACCAGAAACCAATCTATAGTGGGTCGTATGAAAGACGAATTTGCAGGTCAACCTATAGTAAGCTTTTATGGCACAGGTGCTAAGGCCTATTGTGTTGAGTTAGCAACTAGAACTGAAAAAAAAGCAAAGGGAGTGAAAAAGTATGTTATTCAAAACAACATTACTAAAGAAGATTATCAAGACGTTGTTGAAAATGCTGAAACAAAATACAGAAAAATGAATTGCTTCCGTTCCATTCTTCATGATATTTATACACAACTAAAAAATAAAGTTGCACTATCACCTCAAGATGACAAGCGATGTGTTGTTCCTGGAACTTTTAAAACATTAGCCTGGGGTCATAAAAATATTAAGTAGTTTTAAGGTATATGTTGTTTACAAACATTAAATAAAAAACTATGATTAAAAAATATTATTCTTTATTTGTTAGAAATAAATTTACAATACATTATTTTTATTAATCCAAGAATTGTGAGTTTTATTTAATCCTAACCATTTTACGAAAACCTTGTTTCCTTTTCTTCTCAAAACTTTTTCAACAAGATAAACATCTGGATATTTTACTTTTTGCAATTCTTCTTTGTAGAAACCTCCTTGAATTTCTTTCCTATTTTGATCTTCAAGCAAATAAGTCATCGGATTGGTCATTTGTATTTTCTTCACAAGAAATATTTCATTTGACCAATTAGGTGTGTATCCTTTTGAAAAATGTTCCCTATATTTTGAAATTCGCACAGAATCTCCTGTTTCAAGTTTTGATTTTAGTGGATCTATTATTTTTGTATGACGATATACTTTTTTAAATAATTCGTTTTCATTTTTTTTAGAAACATTGATTGGTTTTATTCCAATTGTAGAATGTATTGTTTGGTTATAGTCATTAACAATTTCGTTGAGAATATCAATCCAATTGTAAGATCCACGCATGCTAAATTTTTTCCACATTGTATTTTTTAAAGTTCTGTTTACCCTTTCCACTATACTAGCTTTTAAATTTGAAAAAGTACTATAATGATTTACGTTAAAATCGTTCATAAGTTTTTTAAACCGAGCATTTAGAAACTCAGTTCCTAAATCAGTTTGCAAATTTTTTGGAGCAATTTTAGCATCTTCCAAAATTGATTTCATAGCATTTGTTACGTGTTCAGCTCCTTTAGTTTTAACAGGTCTTGCCCAAACATATTTAGAAAACGCATTTATTACAATCAAAATATATTTATTTCCTCTATTATATCGAGCATATGGAATCATTGAAATTAAATCAGCTTGCCAAAGGTCATTTAGTGATTTAATAATGACTTTTCTTCGGGGATACTTTTTTCTTGCCGGTTTATGTAACTCATCAACAACAGACTTTTTTAGATCCATATTTGAGTAGTACTGATATGTCTTACGAATTTAATTGATATTTAAGTAAAAGCGTTGCATGAAAATTAGTGGTGTCACTATTAATTAATCTTTCAAAAGAAATTAAATCATTTTTCTTTAACTCAACATTTAAAACCTTTTCAAGGTTGTATGATTTAAAACCACCTTCATTTTTTACAACCATTATTAAATCTCTGGGTTGAAAATTTGCTGATTCTATTATTCCAGTCTTCAATGGAAATATATATTGACTTGAATTGCTTGATTCTATAAAAAAATTTTGTATATTTTCTGAGTATTTTCCAAAAAATGTTAATGGTAAATAACCATAAAAAGAATCTGGTTTTTTAAATAAATTTACCTTTTGTTCTAATGATTTAAGTTTGCTGGTGTGGTTTTTTGTTTTTTTTTTCATTATCACTAACTCTTTTTTCAACAGATATCAAAGAATTGTTTAATCCACTTTGAACAGTAACTAGCTCCTGGTTAAAATTTGTTTCAACCCTAGTAATATTTTCTACATTTTTTTGAATGTCTTCTTGAAAAGAAACCAATTTTTTATCCACCTCAAAGAACGCTTTATCTAGATTATCAATATAATTTTTTAAAATATTAAAGTTTTCGGTTATATTGTCTTTTAGCATATTTTTAAGCTTAATTAACTCTTGCTTAAAATTGTTTTCAACATTGCCTATATGTTGTGTTAATTGTAATTCTTTAGCTGCTATATTGTCCCGAAGATTTTCTTGCAAATTATTAATATTTTTATCAAGATGACTTAATCCATCATCCAAATTATTAATTGATTTTTGTAGTTTTATAACGTTTTTGATTAGCTCTTTATTCAGTTCTTCTTTAAATTTTTGATTAGTTTCATTGACTGATTCTAGTTCCTTTTTAGTAAATTCTTTAAGATCTTTAAATTCATTATCAAGAGCAGTTTTGGTTTTTTCTAAAACATCACCAAGGGAATTGATACCTTCATCATAAGATAATTTTATAATATTTAACTCATTTCGAATGGAATCTTGAAATTCATCAAAAGTAACTTTAAGTTTTAAAAATTCGTTTTCATAATATCTTCCAATTGTTAAAATTTTTTCTTGTAGTAATTCATAAGATGTCTGTCCTTGTTTAAATTTATCATCAATAAACTTATTAAAATCTTTAATTTTTTCAAGTATGTTTTCAGTTAAACCATTTTTCATATTTTCATTTATATCTTTTATATCATTTTGAATCGTTTCAAACTTTTTTTCAAAATCTGACTTTTGTTTATTATTTTTTTCTATTAAATCATGTATTTGAGTAGTATGTTCTTCACCTTTCTTTTTATAATCTTTAATTTGTTGATTTATATCTGAGATTTTTAACACATTTTCTTGAATATTTTTAAAGTCATTTTGTTTAACAAAATTGTTTAATTTTTTTTTAAAGAATCAATTTCAGTGGTGTTTAAAGAACTTGTGCTTTTTATAGCCGAATAATCATTAAAAATTGGATTTTTTTTCAAATAGCTTTGTACTATTTTTTCTATTGCTAGTGAATCAGTTTTTTTACCGCTCATGAGATCTTTAATTTTTTTTATTTCATCACGAAATTTATTATCTACTTTATTTAAATCACTTTGTGTAGGTAGATTTAAAATATTCTCGAAATTTTTTTGAATTTGTTCTTTAATCTCCTCAATTTTATTTACACTTTCATCATAAATCTTAAGTTTGCTTTTTAAATTTTCTATAATTTCTTGGTTTAAATTAATCTTTTCAATTACTTCCTTTACTTCATTTTTAGGAAATATAGTCTCTGATATGTTTGATATAATTTTATTTTCCAAGTTTGATAGTTTTTCAGTTAAAAGAATGTCTTGTTGGTTTTTAAAGTTTTGTTGAGTTTCTTTTATTTCTTTTTCTAAATCAACTTTTTTTACCAAAATGTTTATATCTAGAGTGTTTGCTTGGATTTCTTTTTTAAAACTCTCTAATGTGGAGTTATCTATACAGGTATCAATCTTACTTTTTACATCATTGATAAGTGTGTGATTAAGTGTAATGTATTTGTTTATGTTTTCAATTTCATTAATATTTTTAATTATTAGATTCTTATCATCTTTAATTAAATTTAGTTGTTGTTGTAAGTCACCTAGCCTTTCATTTAAAAATTTTTCCTGTTGTTTTCTAAACAGTTGATGGGTTTCATTTAATTCCTTTGTTAAATCGTCTTTTTTTACAAAAAAATTTTTGTTTATATTGTAGACTTCTTGTTTTAGACTGTTTAAAGAAGATGAGTCAACACAATTTTGAATATCAGTTTTGATGGTTTCGATTGTATCATCATTAAGTTTAAGTTTTTTGTTTATATTTTCAATACTAATATCATTTGTATTAATCCTTTTTTTCACCTTTTCAATCTCAATTTTTGAAACATTGCCTGTTGGAGCAAACTGTGCAATGTGTTTTTGTACATTTAAAAAAACTTTATTTTCAATATCAGACAAGTCAATTTTGGGTTTTTTATGCTTGGATATATGTTTCCAAAACTTATCTACAGTCATGGTTTTGTTTGTAATGAATAAGTAATCCGTTTTGACACCCTTTTATAGGATAATTTTAGCCTCTTTAAGTTCTTCAATTATTGATATTATTTCGTTGTTATGTCCCGTATTTCCCGCTTCCTGCGATGCCAATAAAAGTCTTAGTCGTTGAACTAATTCATTGGGATCATCAAAATATACATATTCTATTTTTTTGTTGGATAAAATCATAGAACCTCCCTCTTTTTTGCTTGACGGTAATGTATTTGTTTTTGACCTTGTTGTTCTTGGTGGTAAAGGTTTTGAAAATGAAGTTGTTCGTGCACGACTTGTGTCTTGTTTTAAAATACCCTTTTTTAATAAATATGGTCTAATAATATCCATATATGTGAAAGTATTGCTTGATTGTATTTGTTCTTTTGAATCTTTATTTCTTTTGTAGCCATTGGTTCTTTTTAATATATCCATGTAATTTTCCAAGTCTTCTTTTTTGAAACCCACTGGATGTTTTTTAAATAACAATTCATATAACCCAACTGTCCCTAAATATTTAATATTTTTTACTTCAATGTCTTTCCCGATAATTTTAAGCTCTGAGTCTCCAATATAAAATTTTTCTTCGTCTGTATTATGAAAAACCCCATAAGTATGATCAAATTTATCATCAGGGTCTCTAATTGATTCATCTATATATGTTCTTGGAAGGTCGTCCAATGAATTTAAATATTCATTGTATGCTGGTAAGGTAGATAAATTTTGAAAACTCTCTCTTATTTCGTTAGCAGTCTGGTTTATAGTAGTATCACTTATATTACTAGAATTCATATCATTATCATGTATGAATTGATCTTCCAAAAAAGTAAGACCACCGGTAGGTACTTCTCTTAGGAAATGAAGTAGGATGTAATTTTTGAGACGGAGATAAAATAGTAGAGTTAAATCTTTGAGATTGATTTGGTGATAAAGGCGGACTTTTTATTTCTTGCTTTATGTTTGATGTAGTTTTAACGTTTGATAAAAATTCTTGCAATGGTTTCGTGATTGGATACAATTCCTTTTCTCTTTTAGAATGGGATGCAATCAAATCAGATTTCAAGCCTCGTAATTTCTTTTTTATGGCATTCCTTGTTTTTACTAATTCGCTTGCTTTTTTTCTATCCATGTTTTCTTAGAACGTTAACATAAGCAGTGATATACAATTTTTTAATTCTATGGTATTTATAGGTAAATAAACGTGTCAAAACCTTTTCTGTATTTACCATGCTTCAAATTACAATCTTTATCTACTACAATAAAACCATGTTGTTCTTTCCAACACAATGAGCAAAGTTCCTTAAATTTTTGAAAAGACATATCAACATTAATATGATCGTCATAGATGTGATGTAAATTAGTGTTGTCTAGTTGAAATATGATCAGTAAATTTGCATTATCTCTTATAAGCTGTTTTGGTATTGAGGAATAGGTTTGACTTAGGTAAAAACAGTCAGCACTTTTATGTCTAGAAAAACAAAAATAATCCCGTATTTTGCTTTGATTACCATAAACCATATCATCAAATATTACAACTGAATTATCCTTGATTTCACTGGGTGAAATAATTTCATTTTCATCATTGTTTTCATAATAATCAATTTCTTTAATTGGTTTGAGTAGTTTTTTCAGATATTCATATTTTGGTTGATGTAAAGATTTGGAATAAACATAAACGTTTTCAAAACGTAATCCATTTTTGTCCTCTAATAAACTTATGAGAACATTAGTTTTTCCACAGCCTGAAGGACCAACGATCAATCCTCTTTTACAAGTTCCTCCAAAAAGTTGTCCATGCTTATTAAAATCAATTTTTGATCATCATGATTTTTAATAGGAAGTGAAAAATTTTGTTTTACTATTCGCATGATTATTTTAACTATATAAGTAAGAGAAAATACTTGATGCGTCAGTATATATATATAATGCGTGTGCGGAACAAACATAAGGTTATTAGACAACCAACAGTTAAAAAGAAAGGAAGGGGTTTGTTAAATACAATAATCAACAAATTACCTTTCGAACTACACATCCCAAATTACAATTTCTGTGGGGGGGGGGAACTAACCTAACAAAGAGATTAGCCAGAGGCGACCGAGGAATTAACAAATTGGATGAGGCTTGCAAAGAACATGACATTGCATATTCAAAAAATTTAGATCTTAAAAATAGACATAAGGCTGACAAAGTTCTTGCTTCAAAAGCAGCTGAGAGAATAAATGCATCTGACGCAAGTTTAGGTGAAAAAATAGCAGCAACTGGAGTAACTGGAGCAATGAAATTAAAAACAACTTTTGGAATGGGTTTAAAAAAACGTCGTCGACGTAACGTTAAACGAAAAAACACAGGAAGGGGGATATCTTTAAGCAATGCTATTAAACAAGCACAAAGTTTAGTTGGTAAATCTTTTAAGAACTTAAACACAGCTGCAAAAACAGCACTATCATCATTAAAAGGTTATAAGGTTATTCAACCAAAGAAAAGAATTATTCCAGTCCCAAAAATTGGAGGGTTTTTACCATTTATAATACCTGTGCTATCTGCTCTCTCAACTCTTGGAGCATTGGGTGGGGGAGCTGCGGGAATAGCAAAAGCTGTTAATGACGCCAAAGCGGCAAAAGATAAACTTATTGAAAATAAAAGACATAATCAAGCCATGGAACAAATTTCTATTGGCAAAGGACTTTATTTAAAACCTTATAAACAAGGTTGTGGTCTGTTTTTAAAATCAAATACAAAAAACTGATAAAAGGACTACCTCACAGACCTCTAACAAATATTGACCTTCTTAAATATTCAAAAAATATCTCACATTTTCGTGGGGTTTTTATGCGTAATGATTTACCGAAAAAAATTAGAAAATTTGAAAGTGGTATAATCAATTTAGATAGTAAAGAAAAACAGGGAACCCACTGGACTGTATATGTGAAAAAAAATAACATAATTTCATACTTTGATAGCTATGGAAATTTAAAACCACCTTTGGAGGTTGTTAAATATTTTTTAAGTGATGGTAGTCATAATGTTATAATGTATAATCATAAAAATTATCAACAAAAAGATTTAGTTATCTGTGGACATTTGTGTTTAGAGTTTTTATATAACAACAGTTTATAACTTGTATTAGTATTACATCAACTGTAAAATAATAATGTCGCTTACAATTTCTCTGTCAGGTAATTCGGCTGAGTTGTCTGCTTCATTTAATCCGCCAATTTACTTAGATGACGGTGAATATGTTGTTTGTCTTACGAATTTTGAAACTTTTAATGCGGTACCCAATATAGATGAACGAAATAATAAATTTCATTATGGTAATAAAACCATTGAAATTCCATCAGGAGCCTACGAATTGACTGATATTGAGGATTATTTACAAGATCAGCTTTCTAAAGAAGGTGTTAGCTTAACACTACGTGCCAATAACAATACCCTACGTTGTCATTTAAAATGTAGTGAGGATATTCGTTTTAGTAAAGATACTATAGGAAATATTTTAGGATTTAGAGATGATCTCTACACAGCTGACAAAATACATATTTCACAAAAACCTGCTGAAATTATTAAGGTAAATGCAATATTAATCGACTGCAGCATAGCTGATGGATCATATTTAAATAACAATCCTGTACATGTAATTCATCAGTTCTTTCCTAGCGTCAGTCCTGGATTTAAGATAATAGAAGCTCCAGAAAATTTAATTTATTTTCCTGTAAACGTTAAAATAATAACTAGTATATTTTTAAAAATTATTGACCAGGACGGTGATCTTGTAAATTTTGGTGGTGAAACTATTACCATCAGACTGCATATTAAAAAAATTGAATAATGGTATTTCGTTACAATAACCCATTAATAGCATATAATAAAAAAAAAGAGAGTTGTTTAAGCAGTAAGAGGAAAACTGTCAAACGGTTAAAAACTTTTAGAAGACAGTTCTGTAGTAAGATATGAAACGTATTCTTATGATCCCTTTTCACCAAACAAGTTAAATAATAATGATGAAATAAAAATTGTTATACCTGATATTGAAGCCTATACTTTACCATGTGAAAGCTTTCTTTTTATTGAGGGACAGTTAACTAATGATGGTACCTATTCTGCAAGTATGAAGTTTACAAACAATCCCATAGCTTATTTTTTTAAAGAAATTCGTTATAATCTAAACGATGTAACCATAGATTCAGTTCGAGATGTAGGAACCACTTCCACTTTAAAAGGATATTTATCATTTACTGAAAGTGAAAGTAAAAAATTGCAGAACGCTGGTTGGTTTCCTAAATTGGATATTTCAAAATCGAGCATTTTGGTTGATAAAAAGGGTAATTTTAATGTATGTGTTCCACTCAAAATTTTAATGGGATTCTTTGAAGACTATAGAAAAATAATCTTAAACTCAAAACAACAACTTGTTTTAATAAGATCCAATTCTGACAATAATTGTGTTTTTAATGATATTGTTGGTCAAAAAGTAAAAATTTCGATCACAAAACTAACATGGAATATGCCTCACGTAACCGTTAATATCCCTACTGAACTGAATTTGTCAAAGCTCATTAACAAAGATGTTGAAATACCAATAGCTTTTAGAAGATGGGAGTTAATAGAGTACCCTGAATTGCTTAAAACAAATAGACATAATTGGCAAGTTAAAACATCAACCAAAGCTGAAGTTGCACGACATGTTATAGTTGCTTTTCAAAAAAATAAAAATGATAAATTAAATGAAAATATTAGTAAATTTGATGATGTTAGAATACGCAATATTAACGTTTTTTTAAATTCCGAAAGATATCCATACAATGATTTGTATGTAGACATAGAAAATAACAAATTTGCTTCCTTATATGAAATGTATTCTAAGTTTAGGGCTTCATACTATCAGCTTCCTAATGAACCGTTGTTTCTCCCTTCAGAATATAAAGAGATATCACCCATAATATACATTGATTGTTCTTATCAAAAAGAAGCTGCACAGAGTGCTAATGTTTCAATGAGAATCACTTTTGAATGCCACGAAGACGTACCGGAAAAAACGACCGCATACTGTTTGATTCTTCATGATAAACTTTTTTCATACCACCCTTTGACTAAAACAGTGAAACAGTTTTAATGCGCATGTTCAAAAAGTATTTTTTCTCTATATAATCGAATTATTGCATATTTTGATATCAGTTTAAGAAATGTGTTCAAAAAACACTTGTAGAATTTGTTTACACCTTAAAAATTTAAGAATACTAAAAGAAGCCATAAGTTTATATAGTGAAAAACAAATTATTTTTAAAAAGCTTTCCAACTTAACAATATGAATTTAATAATAGATGTTCAAGGATTTAAATTGGAAAACAACAAATTTGTTCCTAAAGAATTGGCCGCTTATGATGGAACGAGAATTTCCCATTATATTTTTAAACCACCCTATGGGATTCAACATCTTTCACCACAGTTACATAAGGAAGCCAACTGGTTGATGGAAAATCATCATTGTATATCGTGGAATGAAGGTTTTACTCCGCTTCATACATTTTCCGAAATCTTACAAAACTTGACAGAAAAAGTGGATACAGTTTATATCAAAGGAAAGGAAAAAGCTACATATTTAAGGAGATACTCCTTAAAACCAGTTATTGAGTTTGAAGAGACCCCAAAACTGCTCAAAGAAGACCCAAAGTGTTTTTACCACACAAACTCACCATGTTTTTGTGCATTATCGAATGTATTTTACCTCTATGATAACTTTTTTATGAAATAAAACGCCATTTTTTTATATTTCTATTTTTTACTTTTAGAATACATAATCTACTTATACTAGCAAAACCTAAACTAACATTTTTAAGCTTAAGAAATATACTAATGACGTTAGATATTTTGATTAAAATAGTTAATGGCGTTTAATATCATTTCCATTTTGATGATTTTATTTTGGAAATGCATGCGATCCACTGCTAAGTTTTCCCAATGCTTTTTTCTCGCTTCTTTAGATGCATAACTATACACATATAATATTTTCACCTTATTAAATTGTTCATTAAATGTTAACGATTTATTCATGATCTTCTCTAAGTAGTTCAGGATAAAAATAAACAAGTTCCATCGCCAATCCATACGTCAAAGTATTTATATTTTTGATAGGATCCATAATGAAAATTGCTGTGTTAGTTACATCAACAGAGTTTTTTATTCCCATTTGAAGAATTTTTAAGCAACTATTAAATTCAAGATTTTTCAATATTTTAATGTGCTCATCTATTAAAGGTGAGATTCTCCACAGTTCTGATAGTGTAGGGTTTGTTAATCGTACTGTAGCTTTGCCTGTATTAATCACAATCAGATTTCCATAATCCATCTGTTTAAAATTGATAAAAAAACTGGTAAGATCCAGACTCAAGGTGGTATCAACAGCTAAAAAGGATTCATCTATGATGTCTTTATACCCATAAAAGTTTTGTCAATCGAATTCTGTGAACTGGACAACATCGTTTTTTATTCCACCAATTAATACACATGGAAAGAAAATTCCATTATAGCTTAAACACACACTAACAAACTTTGTTTTTGATTTGTTAAGATAAAATTTTCTTTCTCCCAAAAAGACATTTTTGGAATTAGAATCTAAATAATTAGAAGACATTTTGATTCAGACTGTATAAAACTTTCCAAAACAAATAATTTATATTGTGTATAAAGTGGTGGGAATGAGACCATAAACCGGTTTTTTATTACAGCAGAGACAAGTCAAGACTTGTTATTAAGACAGGTTTTTCAAGCCAAGACAGCTGTGACCTGGTTTACTTTAACTGACCAGTTTGTAAAACGTCTGTGAGGCAAAAGGTGTGGTTCAATTTATTTCCTACTTTCTAAGTCATTGACCAAGAATGGTGTGACCTGGTTTACTTCAAGTCACCAAACCAGTTTGCAATGCGTTTGTAATACAAAAGGTGTGGTTCAATTTATCACCTACTTTCTAACAGGTTCTTCAAGGTATTGCCCAAGACATCTGTGACCCGGTTTACAAAATTTGCATCTCTGAATTTATGATCATTAATAACCAGTTGTGACCTAGTTTACTGCAATACATCTGTAAGACAAAAAGGTGTGGTTCAATTTATCACCTACTTTCTAACAGGTTTTTCAAGGTATTGCCCAAGACATTTGGATCCCCCCACCCCATGTGTGAATCTTTGGCTCTCAAAATCCCTATGTTAATTCTTATGGGCGAATCTTTGAATCTTGAGCCAGAACCGGCGAAAACACCCTACTAGGATTTCATAGGTAATTCGGAGTAATGTTTGATAGTGTGGAGGCTGTTTTACATTTCCCTATTTTATTTTAAATTATGCGATATATACTGTCAAATTAATACAATTTAAACTCAAATGTTGTTACAAATAGTTATAAGAACTCAACTGTTATATGAAAGACTAATATGTTAAATATTTATGTTATGTTAAATAAAAATAGTTTTAAAAACATTTCATATTGCTTTATTTTGTTTTTTTGACAAAGATTTTTACTCGTAACCTGCTACTTAACAAATAAATAAACTGTGTAAAAAAGGACAATCTTCTACCGGGGTATAATTCGAAGTTTATCCTTAAAACGTAGATTAGGTCATGTATTAACTAAACTTTTTTTTCGTATTAAGCGGCGATAATTCAACAAGAATTGATAGCCCCCTTGTTATGTTTGCTTCTTCACGAAATTGGATAAAATAAAATGTGGTTATAGGTCGCCATTTTGATATATCAGCCGCCATATTGAAACTCGTCATAGCTAAACCAAATTTTTTTTACAATGTTATTGGACTTGACCTTCTTATCTTTCTAACCAAATTTGGTCCTCTTCGCTTTAAAAGTTGATGAATAGCACCCTTTAGTATGTTATTTTGGCAATATGTTAATTTTACTAGGGTATTTTTTAAGGTCATGAAGCTTCAAACTGTATCAAACTCTAAGAATCGAATTTAGCATGTATATATAATAGTTTAAGGTACATTTCAAGTCGGTCTGACAAAACGTTGAATTATTAAGATTTTTTGAAGAGAAAATCTGTTTTTTTGCGATTTTCTAGGTCATTTAAGGTCGGGTGACCTTCAAAGTGATTTTTTTAGAATCGTCGTCCTCGAATTATATGGAATCAAGTATAATCATGTTCCGGTTGCGAAAGTTGTATTTTTTATGATTTTTGGCCGCGTTCTTGAAAGGTGACGAAATCGAGCCCTTCTAAACACCATGTAAAATTTGATTGTGTGAAAATCCCACGGGATAGACTTTATCAACATATGCCCTTACACTAAGAGCTTTTTCTTTTGATTTCAGAAACACATAATATGTTACATTTTTCTCTAACGGTTTTAAATAAAATGGGAAAAATCATCTCCATAAGACCAATGAGTTAAACAAGAAAACAGATATTGGGTGATTCTTTATCTAAATCGCTGTTATTTAAAAGTTTTTGTTATTTTGTTTAAAAACCGTTAGAGGAAAAGGTAAATTAGATAAAAAAAAATAAAAACAAAGGTTCCTTGCGTCGCATATTTTGAGGACATATTAGAGAATATTAAGTTTGGTATTCCTAACATCTTTATAAAAAAAACTGTGGGGTATAAAATCGTTCGTGCCGGGCACTTTAATCAAGTGGTTACGTTGTGGTTCGATTTTGCTTACAAAAGTAACCCTTCGAGCGATGGTAACGCGGCTGGATGCGGGATGGCACCATTGCATTTTTGGCATCCCCCGAGTCTAATCCAAGTCTCAATACAAGTATTTTTTGGTTACGCCCAAAAAAAATGTGAAAGAAGTGGGTCAAAAACAATTTATTTTTGACATTTTCGGCCAAATAACGATTGGATAAGCTTTATGGGAATAATCTTCAACTTTTTTAATATTTTGAGTAGTTTCGGTCAAAAAATTTCTCGGATCTCATTTTTGAGTTGTTGGGGATTTGCTTATTTTGTTTTGTTTTGGTGGTCTTTATTTATTTATTACGTACCTGTAAAAGTCTTCCACGGTAAATTCTTGCGCGCTAAGGGCCGGAAAAGTAACGCGTGATTTTACTAAATTTTTTTGAAAATTCGGAGATTTTTTGCAAAAGCCGGGAAGAGGGAGGGCAATTCCCACTCCTCTTCTTCCTTGCATTTCTCCCAGACCTTACCTTATGGTGGCTTCCATAAATTAAGTAACGACTCATCGAAATACACAGAAGAGTTACGAGGGAGGAGGGGAGAGTTCGCAACTGCGTTTCGTTACCATTTGTCATTGAAAATGATAAAAAAATAATAAAATAACGAAATACTTCAAAATTAAAAATATTTTTTACCTTATCTAAAAAAGGGAGGTTCAGAAGGTTTTATGAATATAGTGTAAGTCCAAAATTCCGACAAGTTTTACTCCAGTTTAAAGAAAAATCCGTAAAATTAAATTAAAAACCACATGCACCCCATAGTCCTAAACCTTAACCCATCTTAGTAAATATCAATCACCCTTAATGTCTTCCTACTTTGCTTTGATTTGATCCAGCAAATTTACTTATGTTCTTATCAATGTGTATTTCACCTTGTGCAACTGTGGAAGTTACCCACTTTTTATTTAGTTTTTTAATTTGTTGTTTAACTTAATTAATATGCTTTGCTTCATAAGCAATTTGGTACGTTTACTTATCTTGAATCAATTCTTTACCAAGCACGTGTTGATCTGATCTCTGATCTTTTATTTAAAACCCGAAAAATTACTTTTTTGTTTCTTAAATATCAACAGGATATCATTGGTATAAATGGTTTTACTGATTGAGTGGAAAATAATAAGAGCATATCATTGGTATAAATGATTTTACTGATTGAGTGGAAAGTAATTGTACTATTAAACTGAACTTAATAACAAAACAATGTCGAAAAAAACCCAAATTACGACAAGGCTGCAAAAAGCCTTTAAAGACAATTTACAGGACGAACTGAAAGTAAACTTTAACAGAAAAAACATGGCAAATTTTAGTTATATAGAGGTCAGCCATGAAGAGAAAAATGAGTGAGACCCACAGTTGATACATTCAACAGGATAGATCTGAGAAACAAGTTAGCCATGGAATCCGCCAAAAATTTAGAATTAGAAGATCGAGTAAGCAAATTAAACTCGAAAAATAATTTTTTGAATAAAAGCGTACAACTTAAAAATGAAATGATTGACATGCTAAAAAATAAATTTCAGCGAAAGTATGTAGGGGTTTCAAGCCAAACTGAAACTTTAAATTCTGAAACTTATACTCAAACTGAAAGTATTATAGAAGAAACGCTTTGTGAAAATGAAATACAGCATAAAATGAAAATGAATAACCCTACAAGAAAAACTCAACAAATCTAAAACACTACAATATACAAAAAAACAAATAAAGTTGCACCTCACAAAAGTATTATGCATATGGAGTAGTTCAATCGAACGCAACATGGAGTCAACTAAGCAGTAATTTTTTTGACAATGTGAAAGATTTGTCGCAACGCGATTATGTTATTATTATGAAAACAATAGATCCAAGAGAAGAAACAAATTATAAAATCTTTAAAGAGCTGCTGTTTTCAAGTGAATTTACAAATGTAATTGTGTACTTGAAACATAATTCTGAATATGATCTATTAATTTTTAAGCATAAATTTACTTTTACAAGAAATTCTTTATGTGACAAAATTATTTTTAATTTTCCATTCTTTAAACAATATCATCCAATATTAAGATCGATTAATTTTGACGGTTGTCAAAAAATTTGTAATTTTTCTGCAGCATTATATAATAACAAAATTAAAATAAATGATAGTGTAGTTGGCGAGATTGAGGATGTTTTAAATAGCATAATTGATAAGGTTTGTAATTCTCAGATTGTGGAATGTAGTGACTCTTCAAATATTCAGCTCCCCTTTTTATACCCGAGGCTGTCCAAATGCAGCTTTATGGAGAAAATTTAATGACAAAAACGGTAACTTTGGATGATAGTAAACGGTCAGCAATTCATCTTAACATACAATCACTGAATTGTAAAATAAACTTGGTGGATTTAACACTAGCATGCCTTAAATCTAAACCCTCCTTACTTTGCTTTACAGAACATTGGCTTAAAGAGTGAATATGATTGCATTAATACAATTTTCCATAATGTTGAAAATAATAAAAAATCAAGAAAAATGAAAAGAAAAATAGGGCAAAACTTTCCACTTAATTGGTATTTGATGATCGCAGGTGGAGACCGGCAATTTTCCATGCACAGGTTTGCTAATTGCTGGGATGTTGTTTCTTCAACGATTTTTGGGCAAATAGACCCCTTATAGGGTGGGGAGCGCGCGAGTCAAGTCATAAGTGAGCAAAAAACACGCGGACAACAAAATAAAATTTTGTGGGCATCAATTCATTAAATAAAAATATTGGGGAAAATCAATCAATCACAAACATTATTCTTGTGTAACCACACCAAATTTGGATTTCCATTCACTAAAGGAAAGGACAAAAAACAAAAATAATAATTCTGGTTTAAGCGTACACGCACAAAAAATCGGTCTGGCAAAGTTATTGTGAGGGTAGTAAACATACTTTATCCAAAAGCCGATCTAAGAACCCTTTGGAAGTTCTTATTTTAACCACAGGGGGAATTTGGTCAGGGCTGGGATATATTTTCTCCCGGCGCCCAATAACCCAACGGAGGGGGGGTTGGTTGTTATTTTTTATGACAACAAGGGATCCAACCTTAGGGGGGTGGATTCAACATTCCATTTGTTTCGTTGGTGGAGAGTATTCAAATATTCTATTGACTACCTCCTCCATAAATGCTGGTGCATTTGTTGGATCATCTGCCAACGCTTTAGGCGATTGGCAGGTACCTCAAGTAAATCCTCGTCTGAAGGGGCGGTCAGAGCCTCGAGAGAAATGATCTGAAGTAAGGCACTCTAGCTCATTTAGATCGGGACTCATTTCACATAACGGTCTGGAATTAAGAGCAGCTTCACACTGAGATAAAACTGTCAAAATTTCTTCAAATGACAGAACTTGCTGTCCAATTGCACGGTAAAGATGTTATTTAACTGCTTTTACCCCAGACTCCCAGAGACCCCCAAAATGTGGGGAGGAGGGTGGATTAAAATGCCAACGAATGGATAGATTTTCAGCAGTAGATTCACAATAGGACATGATTAGTTTATTTGCGCCAATAAAATTTTTTCGTAGGTGACTGCATTTTCCACGGCGGGCTACAATTCGTCTGAAGGCGACAAGGACTTCGTAGTGGTTGTGGTAATTACTGCGTCTGCGCAATAAATAAACGTCATTCCTTAGTGGTAGTTAGCCACTACCACTGCCGTAAGCTGCGAATCCATTTCGTTGTGGTTGTGGTTATTTTTCTGGTTAATTTTAGAGAATTTTGGCTTACTTAATTTTAAAAATAATAAAATATTACAAGGTTCCAACATATAAAACACATATTTTGTAAAACTAGGCCAAATTTTTTATTTTTCCTCATCTTTAAATGTTTTTACAAGTGACAGTTTTTAATGTGTTCCAAAGTGCGGTAGTGGTTGTTAAACACTACCACAGCGGCTTTCAAAGTTGTCAAAATTTTAAGCATTCCTTAATATCCCTAATGGCTCGATTTATGGAGATAATCCAGACTTGCTGTCTTAGCTATTTTTTGATTCAATATAATGCAACACTGAAGTCAGACCATGCATATATTAGATCAAATTTAATTGGGGCGTTGGAAATAACAAAATGCATCAAATTGGTTAGCCACAAAGCAGCACAAATTTCTAGCCTTGGCACTGAAACTATTTTCGGGCGGCCAATACAAGTTTACAAATACTTCACCACTGTCATTAACTTGTCTAACATATATCACGTCACCATAGGCTAGCAACGAAGCATCACTATAGCCATGTAGCTCGGTCCATACCGCGTCTGGTATGGTAACACAATGAGGAATAGAAATAGATGACAACATGAGAAGTTGGGACACATATAATTTCCATTGGTTGACAATATCTTGAGAAGGAACGTCATCCCAACCTAATCCTTGAATTCATAAACGATGGATTAAACATTTCGCACCCAATACCACAGGCGCTATGAATCCCAAAGATCATAGATTTTGGCTATTTCTGACAGAATTACTCTCTTGGTACAATACGATCAATAGGTTTAACTGAGTAGGAGAGCCTATCTGAGATAGGATTCCACTCAAGATCTAATATTTTCAAATAAAAAAGTAGGCCAGTCTCGCCTATCGCTAGAAAATGTAGGGACATTAATGCGAGGAAGCTCCAACTCTTCAGAGAGACTATGGTAAAAATAACTATTGGCACCGAGAGTGCAACTTTTGGGCAAAATATTAGCAGGGGGAAGTAGGTCTTTCCCTATGGAACTTACACAATATTTCATGTCATCAAACTTATTACCTATTTTATGCTTCTTTTCAACATTCTCCTCCTTGTACATACACACTATATCCAAATGCATGAACCCAAATGCAGGGCAAACTACACTAAAATCATCTAAACGTGATGAAAACTGTCCTAATTTAGAAGTGTCAGCAGCGAAAGTGTACATAGATTCCATACGATTGTAAAAGTTTTGACGCTTTCTCGTCAGTTTAACAAGTAATTGATCGTCATTAGACATTATGATAAGGTTCTAAACAATTTAGAAATAAAGCACTACGAAAGTATTTTGCAGTGGGAAAAACACCTCGAAAAACGGGAAAATAATAGCAAATACGCACACAGGTGGTAGCGCACAACTAATATTCCCAATATGGGACCGTTTCAAACTCAATTTTAGGTAATTGCAAAATTCGCGAAAAATAAATGTTTCTTTTTATTTTACGAAGATCACAAAATCGTGTAAAATTCTAGGGTTATGTCCACGTTGACGGGACACAGAACAACTATTTTGGTTTTGGTTGGATCAGCTGTTTATCTGTCGACAAAGAACAATTTTTGGTTGGAAAATGACACAGCTAACAAAAAACTTAGTTATAGTATGCGGTTACTATCTTCACACACATTTTTCGAACACCCTTGGTCAACAAAACAAAACTTTTTTTTGCGCGTTTCAACGACTGGCTGAAGGTCAAACTCACAAATTAACAAAAAAAACCCGGTCGGATACTCCAAAATTTTTCACTGAAAGAAAATCAAAATAAATTTGATTTTTATGGAACAAAATATCGCAATATTTTTTAATAAAATTAAATAACTGAAAATCCATGGGCTATTTCCTATTCGCATCTGAAGGACCAATTAATGAATATGATTGCATTAATACAATTTTCCACAATTTTGTAAATAATAAAAAATGAAAAAAAATTAAAAGAAAAATAGGGAAAAATACGATTGCTCACTAAAACTTTCCACTTACTTGATATTTGATGATCGCAGGTGGAGACCAGCCATTTTCCATGCACAGGTTTGCTTATTGCTGGGATGTTGTTTCTTCAACGATCTTTGGGCAAATAGACCTCTTGTAGGGTAGGAACCGCGCGTGTCAAGTCATAAGTTAGCAAAAAACACGCGGAAAACAAAATACAATTTTGTGGGCATCAATTCATGAAATAAAAATATTAAGGAAAATCAATCAAAAATTTACAGTTTGTTAAAATAGAGGGTTATGAAAGTATAAGTAGTTTTTGTCGAAAAAATCGTAGCCACGGAGAATTAATAATATTTATCGAGAAATAATCATTATACTACTCGAAAAACCTTTTGTTTGTATAAATTTGCGTAATTAATATTAACTATTTTAATCAAAATCTAAACAAAAACCTTTTAATGGACATCTTTGACTCGTTTAATCTTAAAACTCTACTACTTCCACGGAAATTGATTATATTGTGACAAATGAGATAATGTCTACGGTTTGTGAGGTGTTTGAGCCAGGTCTTTCAGATCACTTTGCGCAAGTATTTCAATTTAACAGAGATAGGCTGCTGGATCCTCCGACTGACACTTATATACGTGCAAAGACGTTAGAGTTTCGAACTCGCCTTAAAGATGAGTTATTGCATCAACAACATACCGGGTAATGTGAATGTAATATTTCAGGAATTCTATAGTCACTTTTTATGGTGTGGAAACATACATTTTCCTGAACACAGAATAACACTGTAAAAAAATGTGATTATGTGGTTACAAAATAAACGCACTGAGCTTGAAAATTTGAACTGACTTAGAAAACATACAGAGGATACGCTTACTGTCAAATACAAAAATCTTAAGAATGAGGTTCAAAAGGAAATTAAACTAGAAAAAAGTAGGTTTCATTCGTGAATTCTAAGTAGGACACAAAATAAAACTAAAGCAGCATGGCGTTTAACAAATCAACTATCTGCAAAAATAGCAAAAAAGATAATGCGTTTCTGAACTAGATGTTAATGGAAAATCGCTGTTTGACAATAAAGAGATTGCTACCACTTTCACCACGGGAAAAACAATATGTCCGAGTATGTTCTTTGAGGAAACTACACCTTTATCAAATCTTTACCGAACAAAAAATCATCAGGAAAGGACAATATTCCAGTAACATTTGTGATGGACTGTATTGATGAACTGTCGGAAATCTTAGCAGTTATTATAAACAGGTCGATGGCAAAAGGAAAGTTTCTTGAAGCGCTTAAGGAGGCAGTTGTGGGGGAGCAAAGAGATAAAAAAGATATTGAAAATTATCATCCAATTTCTGTTCTAAGTGTGTTTTCAAAAGTAATAGGAAAAGTAATTTTAGAAAAGACTGAGAGTTTCCTTATTAAAAACAACGTTCTTACAAAATCACAACAAGGATTTCGTAAAGGCTTTTCTACTGAAACGGCTTGTATTGATTTTATTCAATCAGTTTACAAGAAAATAAATAGTAATGAGACCGTAGTTGTCGTACCATTTGGATTAAGTAGAGCTTTTGATACGGTGGATCCCAATTTTGTATCACACAAATTTAGCAGACTAGGAATAAGGGGTAACGTTAACGATTTTTTTAAATCCTTTTTCTAAACAGAACATTTTCTGTCAAATAAAATGACGAAAAATCAAACAATCTTCAGCTAAATCAGGGAACACCGCAGGGTAGAGTATTTTGGGCCCTTTAATATTTTCCTTATTTCCTGGGGTTGTTGTGCTATCAGGAAATGTACGGTTGTTGTAAAGCAAATAAATTAATATTAAATTCTAAAAAAACTCAGGTTATTGAACTACATATCAATTATAGAGAATCAAATAACTTTAGTTTTAACTTTGATGGAGATACTATTGCGTATGCTGAACAAGTAATTTTTTTAGGAATTATGATTGACAAACATCTTGACTTTAAATGCGAGTAGATTTGTAGTTTGCAAAAAGATGAACAAGAGTTTTTTCCCCTTGAGCAGTTTAAAGAAGTCGCTACCTTTCAAAGAACTAATATGCGTGTACTTCAGTTCTGTTCAGTCTATTTTAACTTACAATGTGGTTGTGTGGGGACAGTTTCGGGATGTGGAAAGGGTCATGATTGTGCAGAAAAGAATTATATGACTTCTATTTGATATTGAGTATCAACGTTCCTGTAGGAAAACATTTAGATAAAAAAAATACTTACAGTCACGTCTATATTTATAGAATTCTAATTGTAACCCTTAAAAAACGAGTCCACCTTACTAAAAACGGAGATTCACAAAATTATCAAACTAGAAATAAGAATAATATTTTACCTGAAAAACATAAACATGAATTCTATAAGAAGTCTCCTATTTATACTGGTTGCTTTTTGTTTAATATGTTGCTTAATTTTATTAAAGAAATTAGCAGTTTAAATAAATTTAAAAATGCTCTCAAAAAACTGCTGTTTTCAGAAGTGTCCTACAATTTACAGGAATTTAAAGAATATCTTCTACATAAACCATAGGCAATATAGTTTTTTCTGAATGTATGAGTAAGCTTTTTTTGCTACTACTTTTTCGGTCTTATATATTTATTGTTATTTTTATGTACTATTTTACTTTTGACAATTGTCCAATAAAGAATTTTGATTTGATTTGAATCACGCTGAGTTTCTCTAGTTCATGCTCTTGTATTTGAGCCTTTAACATTTGAATCTCAATCCTTGTCGTGAACTGTGTGCAATAAAGTATTTTTCTTCCCCTCATAATTCATTACATTTTTTAACATTATCTAGTTTAATCTGTAGTTCCTTTTTACTTAAGTTCAGAGCCTCTATTTCCTTCTCGTAACTTTTCTATTTTTTTTTCTGTATCTTCATAAAAGGAGGCAGAGCTTCTTTTCAATCTTTTTTAAATTATCGGTCTCAAGATGTTTCATGATAATTTTAACTCCTCAAATACTATGGTGCCCAGGTTTATGTTTTCTTCATTAGCTTTCTCAATACATACCCCGGAACACCAGATAAGATTACCGGACACCATGTCATAACCTGCTCTTCTATTCCAACAGGTGCGGTGGAAAATGTTTTTGCACAGCAGGTGTTTAGTGGTGCAGAAACTAAAAGTGACTTTCCATTTTATTGGGTGCAAGTCGTTCAAATGTTTGAATATTTCGAATTGGTGGCCTTAGATAGTAATTTCAGCTTATCCGGAGTATACTTCAAAAAAAAATATTTAGGTTCGAAAAAACCCAAAGGTTTCCAAAGTCTATATAGATTACGTTTGTTCTTGAGCTTAGATTCAGTTTTAATTTACTTCTAGAATTTGGTCCAAGTTAATTTGGAGAAAAAAAATGATTTAAATTCCTTTTAAAACTGTGCATACAAATCAAAAAGAAATAGCAACCATAGCAACTTTCTAAAATAACAAACATATGGTTTACCTGCCAAATTATTTTAAAAGATCTTAATTTTCCTAAGTGTCAGAATGACGGAGCATTTTCGAGAAATTTTTGCCGCTTTTTAAAAGTTTTTGTGTTATTGTCGATGCTCTTACTTTTCCTTTGATGTGGCTATTACATCAGTTATGTAGTATAATTTGAATGAAGCATGTAATTATTCAAAATTTGTAAAATTTAATTGAGTAGGAAATCGTTTTGTTTACATAGAACGTTGGTTATAAGATTGAAATTTGTAATAATTAAATTTTATTTTAGTTTCCTATATTTTGGTTTGTTGTTATCAAATTCTCAATTCTCGGTTGATTTAAAAGTGTTTAAATATAAAAAAGTACTAAACAATTATTTTCTGAATTCAGTTTTGACGGGGGGTAAAACAAAATTACCAAAACTGTCATCACCTGATTTTCAATGGAAGCAGATGTTTTGTCACACTGGTCTGGAGATTTTTGGAATCGAGTGTAGAGGGAACGTTCTTAACAGAAAACCATAGATAAATAAAACGCCCAGAGAAAAAAGAGTAGTTGGTTTTCTGAAGGTCAATAGAGTATAATGCTCTAAAGAGTTTATCTGGTCACCCTAGTCACATGATATTCTGTGGTGCTTGGTTGGGTTTAAGGTTTGTGTTTTTTTATTTGATTTGGGTTGAGTTGCCTGAAAATTTTTTGTTGGGTTGCCTTGTTTTTCTTTTAAAAAATTTGTTTTAGTTTGAGTTGATTTAAGTTTAGTTTGGTTGGGTTGGCCAAAAATAGTAGTTTTCACAACTAGTGGCTAAAATAGTGCTTTTTTACAAGCGTTGGTTTAAATAACGAGCGCAGCGAGGTATTTAAAAATGCAAGTAAAAAAAAGCACCGTTTAGCCCCGAGTTGTTAACACTATTTTTTGTAATGCCTTTATCAAGAAATCCAGGAAAAACAGGAAAATACTTTTGAAAATCTCGAACGAAGAGCATTTTTCGCAACACACCATCTTTACACTATAAATCAAGGCGGCTGGTAAATGAAATAACCATGATTTTCATAGCGATGTGCCTTTTTACTCGGTGACATTTATAGCTGCGACATTTTAATCTTTGACAGTTTGATATTTTGACGATGTTTTTAAATGATTTTTCGTAAATACTTGGTGAAAACTGGTGGAATTGGTTTAATTTTTTAGGCAAGAATAATTAGATTTTTTCAATGTTACTATTTTCCGCTATTTCTCTTCAATTTTGGGTAAAAAACTGACAGAAATTTTTTTTTGCACCCGTGATAAAAAAAAAGTGTTTTTGCATCGGTAAACAAGAAAGCCATGCTTTAGTTATCTGCAGACAGTTACTAAAAAAAATATTTTTAGCCAACTAAAAACCAAATAAAAAACAATCCAACTCAAGTTTTTTTTCGCTAACCCAACCCAACCTAACTTAAAACAACCCAAAACAATGTCCATGCAGACATTTAAGCGTGCTTTTTTTTACAAACGTTGGTTTAAATAACGAGCGCAGCAAGGTATTTAAAAACACGAGTAAAAATAAAGCAGTTTAGCCGCGAGTTGTTAAGACTATTTTTTAATAACGAACAGCACATCTTGTAACACACCATTTTGAACTATAAATCAAGGCGGCTTCTAAATGAAATAACAATGGTTTCCATAGCGATGTGCCTTTTTACTCGGTGACGTTTATTGTTGCGACAATCTTTGACAGTTTGATTTTTGACGATGTTTTTAAATGATTTTTCCGTAAATACTTGGTGAAAACTGGCGGAAATGGCTTAATTTTTAGGCAAGAATAATTAGATATTTTCAATATTAGGGAAATTTTGAAACGCTTAAAATTTTGACAACTTTGACAGCCGCTGTGGTAGTGTTGAACAGCAACTACCACTATCACGCATCGATTTTACCAGAGTTTTTGGAACACATTAAAAACTGTCACGTCTAAAAAAATTAAAAATTTGGTTTAATTTTATAAAACAAGTGACTTTATATGTTATATATATGTTGGACTTTTATTAAAATTAATTGCGCCAAAATTCTCTAAAATTAACCAGAAAAATAACCACAACCGAAACGAAATGGATTCGTAGCGTACGGCAGTGGTAGTGCGCAGACGCAGTAATTACCATAACCACTACGAAGTTTCAGATAAGCATTACACAATATCCCTATTACTATTGACCGCTATTTCTCTTTAATTTTGGGTAAAAAACGAACAAAAATCTTTTTTTGCACCCGTGATCAAAAAAAAAAATTTTTTTTTGCATCGGTAACCAAAAAAGCCCTGCTTTAGTTATCTGCAAACAGTTACTAAAATCATGTTTTGGATGAAGGTTTGAAAAAAATGTTTTTTGAGCATGGTACTTGCTGTGGAGCTGCAATTTTTCAATTTAATAGATTTAAAATGCCTGTTAAACGTGCAACAATTAACAGGAAGTAAAGTTAAATTTGTAAAAATGGTGTTACACAACTGACGGCCCCCATGGAAGGTTCGAAATGTCCTGAATGTAAAACAACGTGTAAGGATTCACCTCCGAATACGCCGTAGAAAAACTCGGATAAGAACACAGTTTGACAATCGCGAAAATTGTGCTGTGGAGGCGGGGACTAGATATGCTGTGGCGGTTCTACAACACTTAGCGTTAACGTTAACGTATGCCCGTCTGTATGTGTGTGCTGAAACTCTCTAATGGCTGAAATTCACTAATATTACGTGCCTGTAAGTGACGTCAGAAGTGTTATGTGATCACGTGACTTGTGTTCTACAGAGTGAGTCTTTTCGGGGATTCTACAGGGTCCACGGGGGTTTTTAGGGGGTTGCAAAGGGGTTGCAAGGGGATGCCATAAAGGCCTGTGTGAATAGGGGATGTGATCACGTGACTTATGTTTTTCCTCCTATAGGGGACAAAAGACCTTAGTAGTTTTCTGTGAATATCTCGAGTTGTATGTGATCGATTTAAAAAATTCTTTTTTTGTTAGATTGCTGCGTTCCAATGGCATTAAGTGGTGAAAGAAAGACCTTAGTAATTTTCTGCGAATATCTAAGTGATCGATTTGCAAAATTTTTTTTTTGTTGGATTGCCGTGTTGTAATGCTATTTATTCTTAGAGAGATGGAGAAGCCAAAATAGCATTAAAGTGCTTGACCTTGGTATTTTTTGACGGATATTTCACGTTATAGCGGCCGGATTTGAAAAATTCTTTGTTATTGTTATAAAGGGGGAGGGCATGACTAAAAAATTGTATAATGTTCGTGACCCAGCTGCGCAGCTCGAGTTGAAAGGCTTTTATTGTTACGGTAAATAATATTATTATTATATGGATTTAAAATGATCAAAATGTGTGCTTTTGTGAAGACAAAATCGAGTATACTCAAGAGAACCCATGACCCTGTTTATCAAGAATTTTAAAATAACATGTTTACGTAAAGCTTACTAATGAGCTAATTTATAACAAAGACAGATAACCTATGAACTTGTTTTTCATAAATTTATCATGATAATAATTTATATATCCAAGAAAAAAATAATGATGCAATAAAACATAAAAATATGTAATAATTTTCTACCCATAATTTTTTAGCAGTAGTTTGGTAGCCAGATTTCTCGTTTCAACATGTTTGCTTGCAAACTCCAACAAGCAGAACTTGCACATTCTTAAGCTGTGGTTTACTTTCCTACGACAAAAAACGCAGTCTTTTTGGATCTAAAATATAAAGAAAAATGTATTTTTAATAAAAATATATTTATTAAATAAAATATTATGTTAAGGGCATATCCTCAAAACAAAATAATTTTTTATATTCAGATTTGGCCTCACACATTTCTGTTAAATTTTTATGATGTTCAACTGACTTTTTACAATAACAAAACATTTTATTGCAAATGGGGCAAAATCTTGAACCAACATTAACAAAATTCATATAGTTATGACAAAAACAGTCCTCTCTTTTACAATATACACATACATCTTTCTTAACACTTTGATGTCCTGCACCAGTCTTTGAATGTTTGCTATGTCCTTCCTCACCACCACAATAGCCTCTTTTTTCACCTTTAGAAGGCATATTTTGGAAGTTGAAGATGAATTTTGTGTTTGTGGATCCTTTGGTAAATATTTTTTCTCCATTATAGTGCTTAAATTGAACTGAAGCAAAAAAAAAGCTATATTTAAACTGTGTAGTTATGTGCGTAAAAAATTTTTTAGTTAAAATTTATTTTTCATATGTTAAAGATAATAATTATGCTGCCTGGTTATGCTAGTCCAACTTTTAAAAGTTCTTAGTATGATTATTAGGTGCCCTAGAACCGTACAAAATGAATAAAATATGTAGACTGATTAAAAATTCATGAGGAATCTGATTATTGGTATCCCCAGGGTAAAGTATCGATGGAGTGGGGTAAAAGCTGTCGTTTATTATCAAAAGGACTCAACGGGATTTTTTTCTGTTTGACGGTATACACTTGATGTCGGTGGGATTTAATTAAAGTCTGGGAAACTTCTGTGATCTTTTCTTTAAAAAGGCATTCAAGAGTTGTTAAATGTAATTTTTCTGAGTGAAGCCATTTTTACACCCTTGGCCCTTTTGCTAATGTTAGAATTATGACTCCTCTCCTCAATTTCCTGTTCACAAAAACCTTCCTGTCTCAATTTATTTTGAAAACTTTTTAGTTCGCTCTTATTTTCCAAAATTTTCAGACTGTACATTTTTGAGCGCAATCCTACAAATTCTGTCATAATAGCACCATTATTTTCGTCTTTCATAAGACCCAAAACTTTCTTATTTTTTAAAAATCTGTGTGATGTGTCAAATCTGTCAATGTCATTTTTCATGTCAATGTCATTTTTCATGTCAATGTCATTTTTCATGTTTCGTAATTGTGTCCGTATATATCATTTTAGCTCTATTTCCAAACATTTTTTTTTATATAATTGTAATGAAAATCATACAAGAAAGTTTTTGATAAATCCAAAATTGCAAATCCAACATATATTGGCTTATTAAAAATAATGTTGCTTTTAGACATTTCAATTATAACCATATCTTCATCAAATATGGTAAGACTATGAAAATTTGATTTCGAAATGTAGGAGCGCGCCCCATAACGTCCAGACCATGTAGTCACCAATTTCACATCCTTATATTTTCGACATTCTCCATGGTCTTGCCAAATACTGCGTTAATAATCATTCATTTGAAAAAGTTTTTTTCAAAACTGTTTTGGCTCTGTTGACGCATGTGAATGTTTAAGTCAATATAAGGCTTTAACCATGAAGACTGTTTAAATTTAAGGACCCTATGAATTTTTTAAATTTTTAAACCCAAACCAATGGCCTGTTTCAAGTTTCGATAATCAATAATGTATCGTTCTTTATCATACACTGTGGTCATTAATTTGGGTAACTTACTTTTAGAATTGGGTGGGACTCTATGTTCTGGACAGACAGGAAGGTCCTTATGCACATCAAATAGTTCAGGGGGATAAAAAATGTCTGCTTCAAAAATGTACCCTATGCCACTGTTGTCGGAAATGTTACATATTTCTTCCTCAGTACATGGACCATTTTCAACCAATTCAAAACCACCATATGGTAACGATAAAGTCATTGCTGTTCCGTAAAGCGAGTTGACAAAATAATACATCAAATATGACGTTTCCTCGCTTGGGTTGTATGAATCACCCATGTACCGGTTGTTGACTTTGGCATATCTGTTTGAACACTGAGAAACACCACCTCGTATGCGTCTTTCTACAAACATGATCATATCAACATCAATCAATAGTTCCAGTTCTACTTTACATTTCTTTGACATGGCTGAAAAAGTCAAACCTGGACTCGTGACGTAATGAAGGAAAGTTTGTAGGTGGAAAGACATATGGAGCGGAAATTTTCCATGACGTCACTCAATAGGATTATATCGGTGCGCATGAAAAAATACTGTATTCCAAAAGCCATTTGATTTTAAAGGTATTCCAAATAGTTTTAGCGCTTTCATACTCATCATTTGAAATACCCTTTGCCTCCAAACTACTGTAAAACACGTCTTTAGGTGGAAGAACGGTTTCCTGTAGCTTTTCCCAAGAATCCAGATACTCGTAGGGTAAGACACCCTTAGGGGTAACCAATTTAAACTTTTCCTCTTACTTATAAAAACTTTTTGTAAAACTTTTTTTGGAATCGTCGAAAAATGAAGCCAAGTCGTCCAATTTTGAAGCCATAAAGCGATAAGAATCAATAAATCTAAATTTAACGGAGGTATTTTCTATAAAATTCTTCTACAGGCTACTGCGAACATAGGGGGAATCAAGTCCAATTTACTCTCCGTGCCGTACGACCGAGGTGGATTCGAAGCACGCTGCAGTATTTTGGTAGTACTTTTGGAAATTTATTTTGTTTTTATTATTCTGTTTTATTTCTGCCTTGCTCGAGAAACAGATTGATAAGTTCTTAAGTGAAATAATACATTTTTAAAACTAAAAATGGATGTCTACTAAGTTGCCGAATAAGTACAGATAGTCAAATAGTACTATCAAGGCAGACCGTTGATTCTTATTCAAGAACTTTTTTTGGAGAATTTTGTAAATCGTCCAGAATCTAGTTATCAACGATTCATAGGTTTGTGCAGAATTTGGAAAAGTTTGGTTGTGTAGCGCCAAGAAACCATAAAAACCCACTGTTTTGAATGACGAGCAGGAAGTACAAGGTGTGATGATTTGCGTTGCAGTGGAGGGAAATCGAAAGCTTACTAGCCACCAAACTGCCGAAGCAGTTGATACGTCTTCAGCCACTGTCTTACGTGTTCTCAAAAAGAATGGTTATCATTCTTACTTAAGTGTCAAAAACGCATCAAATTTTTCCCGAGGACAACTATCGTCGTATGGAATTTTGCGAAACAATGATGGAAAGGGTTAATCGTGCTGAAAACTTTCTGAGATCTATTCTTTTCACAGATGACTCCATTATTGAATCGTCATAACCCAACACACGTTCGATATTGGTCGAGGGAAAATTTGCATTTATATTTTTTTTAAAATGTTTGGGGGGGTATTGTAGGGGAACACGTAATTGGGCCATTTCTTATTTACGGCAATTTGAATGGTCTTAGATACTTGGATCTACTACTACTAACATGCTTGGAAACATTAGAAGTGGTTTTTAAAATAGGCTCGGATATTGTCTAGCCGAGCAAGGAGAACTTTTCGAACATTTGCTCTAAATTTTTTTTGACTGGGAGAATCTTTTTGGTTTTTAGAATGTATTATTTTATTTTTAGAACTTGTTTTTATTTTGTTTCTCCTTATTATTTTCATTGTAACATGTTGTTAGTGATAAATCCGAGCAGTTGAAAATAAAACGTTCCAATTTATCAGTGACAAAAAACAAGATAATTACGTTATAAAAATTTGCGTATTTATTGATCAAATTACGGTTTCATTGCCTACGCTCCGCATAGCACCGTGGTTAGAGGCGTACTAAATACAAGCCGCGAATGGCGATCGGAAGCCTGAGTGTTGGTTGCTCCACTGATAGGTGTGCGGTGTCTCTGCATATACGTATGTTCGCAGTAGCATGAAGCGGTCTGTATATTGTGTAAAGGAAATATACTTCTCCTTGTTGCTGCTTGAAGCTGAATTCGACCTTCTATGTCTTTAGCTAAAGATTTTATAAGGAAATGGCTGTCATATCCTGACAAATTATGGAAAACTACAGGAACACTGTTTGAACCAATAAAATTTAAGTTACCTGTTATATTTGACTTCATCCTTCAATGGTTGTTCACAGATATGACAATGGGTTGCATTTTTAAAATCAAATTTTTCCCCAGTGGTTAAGGGCCTTAAGGGTACAATGTGTGAAAAAATTTTATCCAATTTTTCAGCAAAGATTTTAAGCTCTTGAACAAAACGTGAAATGCAATCCTTTCCCACAAACTGATGGTAGTATGAGAGCGAGTCATCATAAGAACATTTCACGTAATACCCAATAGCAAAGGAAATATGATGTTGAGTCTTTTGCGTATTCGATAGCGTTCCATCACTCCTCATTTTCTCCAACAAAAATTCTAAATCTGCATAAATAACAAATGGAATCTTCTCTTTATTTTTAAATTCTGTAAATTTTAAAATTTTATTATCGTTACGAGGCATGGTTAGTTTGGAAAAATTTAAATTTCTACAATCTAAATAATGCTTCTCCAAAACAGCTTCAGAAATAAACCAATTTAAGCACCTATCACATACCCATTCTTTATGGTTTTTACGACCAATTTGATTGGAAAGCAAAGGTGATTGATTTTTGATGAGGGCAAAGTGATAGATGCGTTTTTTGAGGCTGATAATTTCAAAATCTACAAAATCTTCCTCCTTATCATTCTCGCTATCAATTTCGTCATCAGAATCATCATAACATTTTAAAATTAGCAAATTAACCCGTCTGGAAAAATTTGATTTACTCAAACAGAGAGGAAGAATTTCTCTCTTTTCACAAGTAAAAAGATTAATTGACAGATTATCTAACTCCTCAAATTTTGGGATATCTTTAAGTCGCATAGGGAACTCGAAACCTTCATAATTTAACCCACCTAACAAAAATGAAGATATGAAGAAGTACGTTGCGGATTTATAGCCGCAGTAGGAAACAAGGCAGCCACAATAGACCAGAGAAAACAATAATCATCATTATTTTTTACATTGATTACCCTCTTAGTATTTTTAATCCAATGTGGTAATTCAACGTACGTTGAATTACCACAGTTTATGGGGGTGTGTTGGTTAATATTAACTTTAAGATGTAAAATTTCGTAGATGGCCCATCCACTATACCTCTCTTAAAAACCCTCCATCTTAGTTAATATTTTTTCAGCAACGTGTTCTTGGTACCATTTTTTTAAATTAGTTGCCTGGTCTATTATGCTGTTTTTTGTGGAAAAAGCCTTCACATCACTCTATATAGTGCCTTCATGCAACTTTATAAAATTTATCGAAAAAATTACATTAACTTTTATTACAGAAGACTTCAACGCCTTTTTAATTTGTATAGAAAAACTTTTGAATGCCTTTTAAAAAAATATTTTTGGGTCTTTGATGATAAAATTTGTGATAACTCCTGTTTTTATTCTACCACCAAAGCAAGTTTCCACATTTTTCCATGCCAAATTTCTTTTTAAAGATCTGACTCTTTTAGTTTTACCAAAATTAATCCTTTTTTGGTTTTTTAAGTAATTTATATAATATTTTAAAAGGACCAGATTTGCTTCTAGTTTGGAAAAACTCTGTACACAATCAAGCCTATTTTTTAAAGAAGTTTTTACGTTCGAAATTAAATTTATAATAAAAAAATCCAATAATTATATTCTTCTTTTGTTTTAATCAGTTTGGAAAAATTTAAATTTCTACAATCTAAATAACAATCTTTTTAACGGATTCAGACACCAACACATCAAACGATTGAGAACTCATGGTTTTTTAAAACTTTGTGTCGAAGCTTGAAAATGGAAATGATATCATGCATAAAATGGTTTATAATTATATGCTTGTTAGCCAATTTAAGGACTATACAGGGTCTGTTCAAAAAGTACTGGTTTAAGTTTTACTCTGCAAGGTTAATTTCAGAGTGATGAGATATTCGTTATGTTTTATTATGCCTCAGATGTCAAATTATATTTTTATTCATTATATTTTTGATGCATGCGTAATGTAGAATAAAGTACTGTACCTATAGAATGTGTTTTTAGAGTAACCCTGTAGTATTTTTGTATGGAAAATTTATGAAAATAACAATGGAAAATTTATGAAAATAACAAGTTGATAATTTTAAAACGACGCCAGTCAGACTGTAAAAAATACACGAATTTGAACTAATGCGTGACCCACGATTTTGCAAAACAACATGTTTTGAAAGTTTTATAAAAATGTTTTATCAAAGAACAATGAGGATTTTAAGCTGAATACTAATTTAGTTGAACATGTATGTAGTTGGGGTCAAAATTGAAGACCTTTCATTGTTTTATCTCTGCCTAAATCTATATAAATATTTTTGAAGAAGCGTTTAAAATTAATTCAAGTTTTATAACTAGTAGTGTTTATTATAAACAAAAAGACAAAAAATATCTACTGAAAGGACAAAACTAATAATAACTAGTTTGGACAAGGTGGAGTGTCCACCAAGAATGGTGTACGTGGTAATGAAAAATAGTTTCAAGTAAGTATTTTTATTTTTTATTTCAAATATACTTTTTTTGTGTGTCAGTTATTCAGTATATAAGATTTTAGTGTTACCAATTGTAGCATAATTGTGTGATTTGAGCCTAATTTTAAGGTTTGTAGCACATTTTCACACATTTCCTCATATCAAAGAAAAAGCCAATAAAAAAAAACATTTTTGATGATTTGCAATTGTCCATGACTAGCACACGAGCTGCAATCTTTGTAATTTTATTTAAAGTTTAATTTTACACATAAAGTTTTAAAGGGAATAATAATATTATTAATAATAATTCAAATATAATAAATATCGAAACGTTACGAAGGATAATTTGGTAGTTTTACTATACAAATGGCTAGCCCTATAACCCAAGAATTGTTTCAGTCAAACCTAACAACAGGGCAAGAACATAATTTACCGTATAAAGTTTTTTATTTATTCATATTCATATTTTTGAAATATTTTTAGTGAAAAGCATAATTTTCAGCAAAATTCCATATTTTCAAGTGACCAAGGGCACAACGTTGGCAACACTGAATTTTAGTTACTTGTTGTTTATTTATAACGTTCTAAAACTGATTAAAATAATTCAAACACTAAAAAGTGTTTTGTGAACGCAAAAATTCTGGTATTGTACAGGTAATTAATCAATTTTTGTTTTTGTTACAGATACAAGGTACAATCCATTTCCATGAAAGGGGATAAAGTCCACATAGACCTCAACTTCTACCAGACCGTCGAAATGATCGAGAGAAAGCTGGGCAACCTGCCCGTATCATGTATAAGGGTTAATGTGGAGAACGATGAAGAGTTGCGGTTACTGGAGCAGGCTTCCAGTAAATTAGCGTAAAGCGTACCCTCAACACCACCACCACAACCATCTCAACAACAACTGGAGCCGGCCCCAAAAAGAAAAAGGAATGCCAGGGTGTTGTCTGATGTGCGGGTGAAGCCAGGAATGAGTCATGATGATACAGTGGTTATCGATGATGAGGAACATAACCAAATTAAGTTACAAGAGTCCCAGAGGGATTATTTTACCACTTTATTTTAATTATCTTAATATATGTTAATAATTTTACTACTATATATATATAAATAAAACAAAAGTATATAAAATTATTTTTTTTTATTTTTAAACCAATTATGTAACAATAAAACATCTTTTGCATAAGCTAAAAAATTATTAAAATGCATAAAATAATGAAAATTCATGTTGGCTCTTTAAAACTTTTTTAAATTGGGGCAACCCAATTCGTACATATCTGCAACATTATTATTTATTAAATTAGTTAACCAAATTTTTTTTCCAGTCCTTTAACAAAAAATGTTTCATTTTAAACAACATTGTTTATAAAATGAGCAATATTTTCCAATGGTAAATAGCTAAACTCAAAAGTGTTCCATTCCAACCCATGTGGATTGTCTGTGTTCCATTGGGCTTGACGTCTAAAGTCTTCGTGGAGCCAGGTAGACTTCATGGGTAAATTAACCATATGGTGAGAAATTTCATTGGTCTCACTGTTGAGTATAGCAGTATAAAGCAGTATGCTACAGTTGTCAGGCACAGCTTTTTTCGTTTCAAACTCAATTCTGCGCCACCTTTAAGCACTTCTTCACTCTGTCGTGAATAATCGATAATTGTCAGTGGAGCATTATTCTTAAAGTTTATTGGGTAGAGACAGGGTTCGCTCTGCTCGCGATAGTAGTAGGATTTTTGAAACTGCGCATATATTTCATAGAGTATGGCATATTGATTGCTTTCAAAGTCCAGGTTTCAATTATCATAGGGGAAAATCTCAGAGTTTAGGTAAACTTTTAGATTTGTCAGATGCAAGTGATCCAAACGACTCATATTTTTATCCAGCATATTTCTCCTGTTGGTCTGAAAACCGATGATAATAAACCGCGGTTTTTCTAGTTGATTTGGTGATTTTACAGCCCAAGTGTGGCTAATAGTGGTTTGAAGTTGCGGATATTCATGCAGCTCCCAGCTTCTAAAGGCAAGATTAAGGTCCCTATCTCCTTCTAGATAATTGTAGAGTTTTACTTTTTGATTATCGGACACTCTAACATAGGGCACTTTCTATAAAACTTTATTCAAAACCACCTTATAAGTTTCTTTTTTCTCCTCATTAACAATGGGAGCGTTCAAGTCAGAGTTGCTTCTTATTAGTATCAGTTCTTGACGCACGTTTAAAATAATTTTGTGATGGTCTTCAAATACACCCATAATAGCTTTAAGTGGTAAACATGCGTTAAAATTACCAGAGCCATCTAAAAGTTCTGGATTGTCTTTAACTAACCAGCCTGCGTTTAAAAGAGCATTATTATCACTCTCCTTAAATGAGTAGTAACCCTTCATTGTCGATGTAATGCCAGGATTTCTCACACGGTCCACAATCACCCCTCCTAACTCGTAGCGAATCTCATCGAACAGGTGTGCCAAAACGTTGCTTACAAAGTGCACATTTGTGCTGGCAGTATTATCATCTTTTAGTACCTTGCCCTCAAGGTAAAGAACACTTTGACTAGGCAAGGTATAGAGGTCTTGAGTTTGTATTGGAATTCTAATTTCGTCGTTGTTGTTTAGCGTTGTGGAAGCGTAAGGCTGATGGGTATGTAGTTGATAGCTCACTATAGAATCGTCCAAAATCACATTTTCAGTCACTTTTAGAATATTACGACTCAATTTGTTCTTGTTGTTGTTGTAGAAAAACACCTTAAACTACACCTTAGTGATAAAAATAATCTTTTTAGGTTACAGCTTACATGTAGTCTTAAATTATACCAAAATTTGTTTAGTTTTTTTCCTATGATGAATGCTGCTTTTTTCATTTAAATCCCAAATAGGTCAAAAGTGCTTTACTTTGCGGTGTTAGCTCTTTTACTATCTCTCTGCGACTAAATTGTTTTTCACGGTATGGTATCCTCTTATAACCCATTTCCTCGCCCATGAATGGTTGGTTATAAACTAAACTAAACGAATCGTGATTATATTAAAACACCATCTTAAAATTATCTTAGATGCAGTCTAACCGTGATCAGATCTCCACGAAAATTGATTGGTTCGACGTCCTGATCTGTTATTTTAAGTAGAATTTCATCAATATAGTGCGTGTTGATTGGTAGATAAATGACATTTAACGGCTTCTCTACTATTTTAAACCACGGTTCCACATTGGGGTAAAACATATGTAGTATATGAACAGGATTTTCGTTATTATAGGAATTTATAGTTAGATTACATTCCACAGAGATGGCGTTCACCTTAAATATGTCGACGGGTATTTTAGATATATGCTTCTTGTCCGGTTGAAGAGTCCGTCCACGAAATCCTAATAATTGTCCGATGGAATTTTTCTTTACGAAATTAATCTTTTTATTACAGAAAATTTCGCACTGTAAGGTATTGCGATTGGCAGTTATACTTATTTCAAATTAGTCTTCTTTTAAATTTTCCTTTGAGAATTTTTGTAAAAAATTGTTTATATCCTCTATCTCGTAGGACCCCTCTGGAATCTTAATGATTTTTGTGTTATTATAACAGAAAATATTATTAGAGCTGTCTATATTCGGTATAGAGTTGTAGCATTCGAAATTCAAAAGTGCCAAATCATACTGCTTTTTATCATCCAAAACTATAGTGGGATAAATACTCGTTGAAAGGTATGGTGAAGAAGGTGACGTTTTACCCGACAGTATAAAGGTAAAAGACATGATCTTTACACTATGAAGGTTTGCTTATAAATAAAACAATGCTCCTTTTATTCTATACATTTATTTTATTTTAGAGTAAATAAGAAATGTTAAGCATAAATGTCCACAGTTTACAGAATTATAGGTCTGATAGGGGTTATGGTTATAGTATATTTTAACATCACCATTAGACCTGAAGTATTTTACAACCTCCACAGGTGGTTTCAGGTTACCAAAACTGTCAAACGAATGTATAATTTTTCCAGGTTTCTTATACGTAGTCCAGTGTGTTCCGGGGCCAGTGCTGTCATCCAAATTAATTATACCCGACTCGAACTTGTGTATTTTTAATGGTAATTCGTTTTTCATAAAAACACCTCTAAAATTTTGAATTTTAAGTAATTTTGCATATTTTTCCAAGTCCACGTTAGATGAGGCAATGTTTGGTAGTCTAATTGGTAATGGTTTTTTGAATGAATCTAAGTCTTTTTTAGTGGACACTTGCTTTTGCCTAAAAAAGGGCCCAATCCTGTTTAATATGGTCTTAGAAACAATCCTTTTCCTATGGCTATCGACTCCATTGTTTGATTGTGACGTCGTGCTTCATCAAGTTGTTGATTGGCAGCCTTGGTATCATTTACAGCTTTGGCCACACCTGCTGCTCCTCCGCTCAGGGCCCCCAAGGCGCTTAATGCAGCCATTATTGGTAAAATTGGAATCAGCCCTCCATTCTTTGGGATTTTTATGACTCTTACTGGTCGTATTTTAACTTTATTCTTTTGTGTTGTCTTTAGTGCAAGTTTTACTGCATTACCAAAATTTTGGGGCTTCTGTTGTTTTAGATTTTCCTTTATATTTCTTACCACTTCCCTGAAACCCACTGCTTTTCTAAGGCGTTTCTGTTTTTTCTTAGTTTGCCTTCTCTTCTTATTTTTCTCTGAAATCAATTTTTTATATTTAGATAAACTGTTAGACATTTTTTTCTTTTCTTTGAAATTTAACGTTGTGTCTTATACCACGGTTTAGGTGTGAATGAAAAGAAAATTATATCCACTAAAAATTATATATATAACAAATTTATTTACGTTTTGACCCCATGCCTAATTTAAGTTTGATACTCATAGCTGCGGCTACACCCATAGAAGCCAACTTTTCCTTCCAATTTGCATCGGATGCATGCGTTCTCTGTAAAGCCTTCCTTATTAATATCCTATCGGCTATGTGTAGATTGTTTAAGTCCTTGTAATTTGAATAGGAGATATCGTGTTCTTTACAGGCTTCATCAAACTGATTAATGTATTTGTCAATACTATCATAGTACTTCATACTAAACGTTATAATTAAAACTAAATAAAAATATAAGTGGTTAAAATTTTATGCATTAGGTTTTTGATGATTGAGTTGAAATTACATGTTTCTTTTGAAAAATGAAAAAAGTTGTAAGACAAAAAATTTGTTTAAATGTGGACAATCATGATGTTAACGCAAAAATTCAATCTAGGCATGGTTTCTTGCTACCATCTGCTATTCGGTGTCTTATAGTAGGACGATCCAACTGCGGAAAAACCAACGTCATGCTTAGTCTTTTAGAACACTCAAATGGGTTGAGATTTGAAAACGTCTACCTGTATTCAAAAAGTCTTTATCAACCGAAATATTTATATCTCGAAGATCTACTGAAACCTCTTAAAGGGGTAGAATATTACGCTTTTAACAGTGGAGAAAGCATTATAGCCCCATCTCAGGCAAAACCAAATTCAGTGTTTATATTTGATGACGTGGCCTGTGATAAACAAAACGTGATACGTGAGTACTTTAGCATGGGTCGACATAATAACTGCTTGTTTCTATCTCTCTCAGACATATGCAAAGATTCCAAAACACTTGGTAAGGGATAACGCTAACGTTTTAATATTAACAGGATGATTTGAATTTAAAACATGTTTACACGGACCATGTGGGTACTGATATGACATTTGACGAATTTAAAAACATATGTTCGTACTGCTGGAAAAATCCCTTGAAATGACTTTTTAAATGTCTTCAAGGATATCAAAATTGATGAAGACAGATATCGTAACAGATTCGATAATTTCATATATCTATAACAGTGGAAAGCTTTTTATTTTATTTGCTATTGTTTACTCAAACAGATAACATAAACATTAAAGTATGTCGGAAGCCGTTTCCGGTGAAAAGAACTTGAAGAAAAAATTAATATCAAAAAGAAAAATTATACGTGTAAAGCTAAATTTATTAAAACAAGGACAAATTTCACACGCTAACCTATTTCTACCGGTTACAAAACATTTGGAAAACATTGAGAGCAGTTTAAAAAATGAGGAAAAAAATAAAAGTTCACAGAAAAAACTACAAACTCTTAAAACTATAAAAAAAGAGAAAGAGGAGGAGAAAAAGGAGGAGGAAGAGAAGAAGGAAGAGAATGAGGAAGAGGAGGAGGAAGAGGAGGAGGAGGAGGAAGAAAAGATCCCTAAATACACACCTGTATTAGAGCTATTTAAATCAACCCCTCGCAGTTCAGAACCAATCACCCCCTCAAAACGCCCCAGAAAATAGCTTGATTTTTTTCAAAGTGCTGGAAAAATTCCAAAAGAACAGCCTGGGCACAGTTATAATTTGAGGAAAGCCCTACTAAAAGACATCACTCAAAGCCATATGATGGGAGAAGATGAAAAACAGCGTGAATATGAGGAGGAGCAAAGACAAAAACTCTTGAATAAATCCTTATCGGATTTCTATAATTAGTTTGATCCTTTACCTGCTCGATATATTAGAGACTTTATGGAGGATCCCTTGACAAACCCATTAAACATGGACCCTAAAACCCTTTCAAAATTTCAAGTTAGACGAGATGAAATTGATAACTTCTATATTGGTGACTCAAAAATAAATTTTGATCGACCTAATTTGGTGATTAAGGACCTAAGTTATAAAGGTACTCCTGGATTGTATAAGTTGTTATTTCAATGAAATATACCCCAGACATACACAAACTATGATGCTGACGCTTTTAGAGATATCATTACCAGAACTAATGCGAATAGAAAAAAATTTAAATCTAAAGGGGATATCATAACGGACAGTGATTCAGAGAAGTTTAAAAAACTATTTAAAAAACGTCAAACAGGGATGGAAATGGAGTTTTCAAACAACCCTATAGAATACATATACTGGGATGATCCAAATGAACTTGTCGAGCGCTTGCGTTTATTATTTGCATCCACACGGGTCACAGAAACGAAATTAATTCTATTGTTGAAGAGCTAAGAGTAAAAAAGATGGTTAACTTTATTACAGATGTCAAACGTCAGGTTGTTAATGAGATACATAGACCGGCTAGGAAAAATTTCACCCGACGCAGAGTAATACTAAAATCATTAAATTATTTATTTCAAGCGGACCTCGTAGAAATGATACCATACGCTTCCGAAAATAAGAGATTCAAGTATATTTTGGTCGTAATTAACTGTTTTTCAAAGTACGTTTGGGCTTTCCCTTTAAAAACCAAAACGGGACAGGCCATGGAAAAAGTATTTAAGTATAATTCTCCCATTGAAAAAGTGTTAAAAAAATTTAAAGTAAAACACTACAGCTCTTATAGCGAAAAAAAAGGCACAAATAGTGGAAAGAGTAAACAGAACCCTAAAAAATTTAATGTGGAAAGAATTTAATTACCAATGCATAAACAAATGGTTGGATTTACTATCTAAAATAGTAAATACGTATAATAATCGAAAGCATCGCACAATAGGCATGAAACCTGCCGAGGTAAAGAAAAAACATGAACAAATGTTGTTAAATACAGCCTATAGTCATATAAAAATGACTTTTAAACCTAAATATATGATTGGAGATCATGTGCGCATTTCAAAAATTCGTGGCGTGTTTGATAAAATGTACATGCCTAATTGGTCGACGGAAATCGAAGATGACAAAAAAAATGAGATTTAGGGAGGATTTAATGAACTTCAGCTGCAAAAAGTAACGTATCCTGATGTCTACCTGGTGGAAAAAATCTTAAAACGCTCTAAAAATAAAGTTTTTGTTAAATGGTTAGAATTAGATAGTAAACATAACAGTTGGATAGATAAATCTAATGTTGTTTAAAATTCATTTAAAAAATATATTATAAAATAAAAATAAAAAATGTCTTTTATTACCTATTATTATTATGCAAGATTACACAGAATTTTCTAAAGTATTTGGGGGGCATGTGCTTTCATCCACCGGGTTTAGTAACATCTCGATCCCATGTGCATGGTACGCATTAATAGTTTAAACGTGTATTGGTATTTTTTCTTACTTCTTTATGCTTTAGTGTTTAAAATCTTACTGATGAATGTGATTTAAACAGAGACTTTTATAATAATAATTCTACATTTGGCAGAACAAAACCAACCAATTAGTTTTCCTTGGTTGCATTATGGTAAAAAGATTCTTAATAATTCAGATCATTTCAGTTGTAGTTCTAAAGCGGCGTAGAACACACGTCTGCTGATTTTCTTTAGAAATGAGAAGCAATGCCAATGCTCCACAAGTATATTATTACCTTAGGTGTGAAAAGTGTCAGAGACTCGACTTGGTAAAATTTAGCCCAGGCAATAGCATAGCTTCGTACACGTGTGATATTTGTCGAAATTCAAGTTTAGGAAAAAATCCTAAAAAAAATACATAAAAGAAAGACGACTGGAAAAGGACAATTTGAATTCAATAATAATAATCACTAGAAAAACATTCTAATATTATGAAAAACTCTCAGCAGGTAGAAAATTATTGATTAAATAAAGTTGATTGGGAGCTCGGTGACCTCTTGGAACAAAAAGATTATGAAAAAATTTTCACATGGCTCAGAGGCTGGATTTGTTTCAGTATACAAACCTGTAAACATGTTATTGAGGAAAAATTTACACACATTTATCCTATATTACCAAACGAATGGTAGCTTGACTTTGAAGATGCCGTGCTGTTGTATACAAAAATTTATCCCAACTATCAGGAATTTGCGAAGACATATATTAATAACACGTTTTTTTTAGTTTCTATTTTTTGTCGCATTTTAAAACAATAGGTTATCCGTCTTTGTTCTAAATTAGCTCATTAGTAAGCTTTACGTAAACATGTTATTTTAAAATTCTTGATAAACAGGGTCATGGGTTCTCTTGAGTATACTCGATTTTGTCTTCACAAAAGCACACATTTTGATCATTTTAAATCCATATAATAATAATATTATTTACCGTAAAAATAAAAGCCTTTTAACTCGAGCTGCGCAGCTGGGTCACGAACATACTACAATTTTTTAGTCATGCCCTGCGAGATATCCGGCAAAAAATATCAAGGTCAAGCACTTTAATGCCATTTTGGCTTCTTCATCTCTCTAAGAATAAATAGCATTACAACACAGCAATCCAACAAAAAAAGAATTTTGCAAATCGATCACTTAGATATTCGCAGAAAATTACTCAGGTCTTTCTTTCACCACTTAATGCTCTTTTGGCTTCCCCATTGCCTGTGCGGATAAATACCATTGGAACACAGCAATCTAACAAAAAAATAATTTTTTAAATCGATCACATACAACTCGAGATATTCACAGAAAACTACTAAGGTCTTTTGTCCCCTATAGGAGAAAAAAGATAAGTCACGTGATCACATCCCCTATTCACACAGGCCTTTATGGCATCCCCTTGCAACCCCCTTACAACTGACGTCACTTACAGGCACGTGATATTAGGGAGTTTCAGCCATTAGAGAGTTTCAGCACAGACAGACAGAAGGACATACGTTAACGTTAACGCTAAGTGTTGTAGAACTGCCACAGCATATCTACTGCGGGGGTTGCATATAACAATTTTTTTTGCCCTTTTATTTCTTACCGCAATTTTTTTTAAATTCTGATAAAACTTTGTTTTTTTTCTGGACAAAGGAGGGGAGGGGAAATGCTTTTCTTTTGTAAATTAATTTAAGAAGGACGCCATGATAAACTAGACGATTTGTTATAATGGGAGGTGGTATAATAATTTATGAACTAAATTTTCACTATTTTTGGAAGATTTTATCGGGTGTATAATGGTTTTTGTTTTGTTTTAGTGCTGGTTAGGTTTTACACTTCTAGCACGCTTGTTATCCTGTCGTGGTTTTGTCGGTGCGTCATTTTGTAACTGAAGAGTTTTTGACTATATGGTCGCGATTCTTTAGAAACGACAGAAAGTCTCACCCGTTACAATTCCGGAAAGTGGCGAAACATAGCGTCCTTATTATTAATCCTAACGTTGTAAGAAAAACATCGTCATTTTTTTGATAACATTTTGTAAATTGTATATTTTAAAGAACTTCTGCGGAACAAGTTTTACCGCGGAGCTATATTGCTACTACTCGTACCAATAAACATTTAAAAGTGACCAAAATTCTCACCATGTAAAAGAAATGGCAGAATTCGTGTGAGTTTTCTGAACAGTGACTATTTATGGTTTTTTATGTTAAAAGTTTTAGAGGTTTGTTTACACACAAAAATAATCTTAATAATATACATTTTTAAATAAAAAAAGGGGTTTTCACAGAAACTGCTTACAAAATTGTCATATTTTTTATTTCCTGGACAGCCATTCCAGCATAACGGACACTTTACACGATTTTTTTAAATTTAAAATTAAATATTGCCATTAGTCACTGCAAATATGTTAACGCTGTTACTAAAAAATAAATACATTAATTGTACTCAAACAATTCAAATGCAAACTTATTTTTTATCTATTTTAGTAAGTTGGTAAAAAGACTTTTATTATGCATAACGGACGGACCAGCAAAAAGAAGCATACCTTCATTCATTTCTGTATTATTTATTTATCTGCCAATAGGTCTCAAAACCTAATATAACCGTAAAGTTAAAATCACACTTTAACACACACACTTAACATATTTGTTACTATTTTATCAAAAAACGAAAGAGTTAAGTATTTAACTAACAAAATGTTGCATAACCGACGGAACACTATTTCCGCGCAAAATAGAAACAATATTTAAATTACAAGAAAAGTGATTTACGCAAAATGAATAAATCTTGGTAATACTGAAACTACTTTTTTTGGGTTTTTCGCCACTAAGTAAACTAATGTTAAAACCCACTGCGTAAATTCTTAAAGAAAAAATTTTGTTCGTTTCTCAGTGGTTTTTAAATACGATAAAAAATTTGCCTACACACACGCAAATTCGGCAGAAACTCTACTACTGTTATCAAAGGAATTATTCTTTTCAAATTTTTTTAGCTTCTTTTTTAAAAATATCTGTGTTGTCATACACTGACTGACTTTGCCTGATGTATGTTTCAAATATTAACTTGACAGTTTGGTGTGTCAGATATGTATTAAATTCTAGTTAGGATTTGCGTGTGTGTAGGCAAATTTCTTATCTTATTTCACGATAAATTTAACACGGTATGACAATGCGCATTTCGGCGTGACGTCACTTTGTGACCCCGATACCAAAACATGTGCATAGAAAAGGTATTAATTTTCCTTAATGTAATTTTGGGCCGCCGCAAGTTTAATGTGTTTTTTGGTTTGTACGGGTTGACCTGCGTTTGTTTTAGATTTACATTTTATACATATGGCGTTTCCTAAAACCATAGCCTAAATACAGGGTTCCTAAGATTTTCCTTAGGGATAGGATTTCAATAAATAAAACAGAAATGGCATAGAAAGTTCTGCGCGCACAAGAGAAGCAGGTATATTGAGCAATGGTGCCAGTTTGTTATTATTTCCGGACTGCTTTTATGAGAAAAAAATTGTCGCCACTCTTTCATTGTGAGCATAAATCATAGTTGCAATAATAACCGTTGACAAGATGTCTGCAAATTCCGCTAGATGGCGGCCACACCATGAGATGATCGAGGAAAAACTGGGATTCACAGGCATTGCATTTTTATTTCCTTTCGAGTCGCTTCAGTTTCGTAAATTTTGTGCTTTTAAAATGCCGTATACTCGAGAAGAAAATATTTTTATTATTAAAAACTACATAAAAAGTGACAGTGTGGACGAGGTCATTGGTCATTTTGCGTTTCCAGATCGACCGGTTCCTGTGGCTCAAACTGTCTACAACATTTATCATCGTTTTGAAAGGTACGGGTGCATAAATGGTTGTAGAAAGTGTTACCACGACGGCGAAATACCAGAGCATCAGGTTCTTCCACACAGGGTGGAACGAGACGAAATGGTATGCGCTTACGTTGAGGCACATGAACCATGTTCGACGAAACCGATTGCGGAGGCACTGGATATTCCCAACAGTACTTGCCAATGGGATTGGAAAGATTGGGAAGTCGCAGGAATTGCAACCAGGTGATTATTTTCGCCGGTTAGAATATTGTGAGGTTATGAGGGATAAATGTGACAGGAACGAAAATTTCCTATCAAAAGTTTTGTTTAGTGACGAGAAGGAAGACATTTGAACTTCATAGCTCTCACAATCCACAAAATAGCCGCTATTGGTCCCGCGAAAATAAACATCTGCACGCAAGTGTTAGAACGCAACATCCTCAAAAATTAAATGTTTGGAGCGGTATTGTCGGGGATCACATTATTGGACCCTTTTTCATTGAAGGGAATTTGAATAGCCAAAAATATGTTGATCTTCTCCAACAACAGGTTTTACTACGGTTGAGGGAACTCAACATAAATTTGGACGAATTGTGGTTTCAGCAAGATGGCTGTTCATCCCACAATTCACGCCAGGCTACAAATTACTTTCGTCAGGTATTTGGTGATAGAATTATTTCCACGTATGGAAATATCCGATGGCCTCCTCGATCATCAGATCTTGCGCCAAATGACTTTTTCCTATGGGGTTGTTGGCACGACAAAATTTTCCAACACCCTCACTTACGGCCTACGACTATACAGGAGTTGAGGGCGAAAATTTTGGAGGCGGGCAACTCTATCACCCCTGAAATGTTGGCTGCTACGCGCCAAGAGTTTTACAATAGATTGGGATATTGTGAGGCTCAAGAAGAGGACAGATTTGAACATCTAATCTAACTAAAAATTAGATGTTTTTAGATCCAAACCACAGCTTTTTCTTGCTTAAAGGAGGCGGCAGGGTCCATTATTTACGATACTGAGCGATAAACTCGTGAGGTTGTTAACATTAGAAAGAAATATCTTCGCTTTTAATTAAATTTCTTTCCATTCTGTTCTACTAGTGACATCTATCCGGAAACGGCCAAACCATGCAGCTAGCACTAGCAGCCAAAGAAATCAATAAACGGCGCTGTTTTTCCTGCAGAGCTTTTTGCTTGCGATATTATTGATTTTGAAACTACATTTGATATTTTCGAGGTGTTTTATGACATGATCTCGAAACATGTAGCGAACCAATTCTTCAAAACTAGCGGGAGGGTAAGAGCGAAAAATAAGGGGCTGCCAATATTTGTAACACCCAAAAAGCGGTGAAAAGATTTATTTTGCTCTGTTTCTTTACAAAAAACGTTTTTTTACGAAAAACTTGAGCTCTGCCACTTTTTTTATTTTTTTCTTCAACTTTCTCGAAATTTTCGTCATACCGTAAAAAAAAATTATTTCCCCCATGGTCATACTCTACTTTTATTCGAAAAAATTTAGAAACAGAGACGGGATCAGTTTTCCTAAAACGGGGGATCTTGGTTTCGAGTAAGAAGATAAAGGGCGCCGCAGGCAAAAATTTTTCAATTAAATTAGCCGAACGCAAAAATGTTAGAAAAACAAAGCACGAAATAAAAATGGCGCCGCTTACAATTTTTTTTCAAAAATTACGTAATTTCGGGAACGCAAAGAAATAGGTCTAAAGAGTATAATTCTTAAGAAAAAAATATCAATTTTCTCGCCCTCCTCCATTGGGACTACAGGGGCCGTGCACAAATTACGTAATGGTCATAGGGGGGAGGGGGGTTACAAAACGTTACGTAGGGGGGAGGGGGGTTTTTCGACAGCGTTTGCATTTGTGTGAAACTAAGAAAATTTGGAATGAAAATAAGTGAAAAGTTTTTTTGGGGGGGTAGTGGTCTTGAAATCGTGACGTAATATTAGGGGAGTGGCGTGCCAAATCGTTACAAAACATTACATAGGGAGGAGGTCAAAAATTGGTAAAATCACCGTTACGTAATTTGTACACGGTCCCACATCTGACTGTTCCTCCTTTTTGATTTCGAATCAAAGTGCAAAACCCGGGTTGGACGTTCGAAGGCGTCAACCCGTCCTATTTGCTTGATAAAGTTTCTACGGAAATATCTCAGTCGATTTCTCCGGCCGTGTATGAACGCTTTAGGTTAGGCATTTGCATGTATCTCAGTCCCCAGCCTGTAAACAGTGCGTAAGGACAATGGTTACAAAATGAAAAGCCGAAAAATATTTTTTTTATGATATCTTTCATCAGTTTGGTATTAAAGTCGAGCAAAAACAATTTTTATTCCAGTCCTAAAGGTATGAAAATGGAAAACATTAGAAAACAACAACCTGGAATGGTGTAAGATGTAGTGACAACATCGCCCCATGCCCATCCTTTTCTGCCTAATGTGCTTTTCCGTTTGTCTGCGTCTTATACACGGCTGCTGGGCCCCCTAAGAATTTGCTTAGGAACCCTGTATATAGGGCTATGCTAAAACATAAATGTTAAAATAAATAATAAAAACTTACAATTTTTTGACTTTATTTGGTGTTTATTTGGCAGGCAATTATCGATTTCATTTCTAGAACTTTTTCCCTTGGTAATCTAAAGTATTTAATGTTTTTTATAATTCTGTAATAATTTTTATATTCAAAAACAGCGCACTTTCATGTAGTAAATAATTATTATAAATAAATTTTAACACTGACATAATCATTACCAAACAACAAAGTGGTACTTGCACAAGTTGTGTGTTATTATCGTAGAACATTGTAGAAGGCAGTCTCTCAATCAAATCGTATTGTTTTGGGAGAGCGAGCGAGATTATTTTTGTTCTTTTACGCTTTTAAATAAAACATGTGACAAGTATATCAGCGCAATGAACTCATTCTGTCAATCGAGCACGCTAATAAAACTTCGAATGTTGATGTCAGTGTATGATTGCGCGAAAACCGACGGAATTGGGCATAAATAGTAGCATACCGTGTTAAGTGTACCGTGTCTTATTTAAAAATCACTGTCAAACGAACAAAATTTTTTCTTTAGGAATTTACGCAGTGGGTTTTAACATATTTTTGAAAAAATGTCCTTAACTTATTGGCGAAAAACCCAAAAAAAGTAGTTTCAACATTATGAATCCGCCACAGACATATAGATTTTACTTGATAATACTCTCAAGCCTGCTTTATTTATTTTTTATACAATTATTTTATGGATAGTGTGCCAAAATATTTGAGAGGAAAAAGTTTCCGCTGATCTTTTAATATTAAAAAACACCAAAATTTCATGTTTTTGGCATTTTTACACAAAGAAACATTTTAAATTACTTTTTTAATACCAACAGTTTTAGTCTCTGGAGGCAAATTAAAAAAATATATAAGTGGTCATAAAGAGTAGGTTAATGGCTTCGGTAATTCGTATTTTGTGATATTACCTGTGGTAAACTTTTAGCTGGAATGGCTGTGAAAATGGGTGTGAAAAAAAACGCACTTGTATTTAAAAAAAAAAATCTGACGGTTTTTGAAGTATAAAAGTGTTATGGATTGTTTAAAATACTTTCCTTACTTTTAAGATTTTATGGAACTTTTGATCTTTTAATATTTCTAAATATATCTGATATTTTTAGAGCTTGACAATATAGAGGTTACGAGAACCAAATCTAAAACATTAAGATTTATAAGTTGGTTGTAAGGAAGTCGTATCAACCTTTATAAAACAAAAATATTACTTGGGTAGGGAGAAGGTTTGCAATCACATGCCTTTAGTCGCACTAATGAACTTAATTCAAGGTATGTAACTGAACAACATTTCTCTATTCTATACTAAACACTATTTAGTTTTTTTATAGAATACTTTATGAACGGCTTGTCATTTTACAAAAGGGAAAAAATACAAATTTCATTATATAATACAGGGTTCCTAAGCAAATCCTTAGGGGGCCAAGCAGCCGTGTATAAGACTCAGACAAACGGAAAAGCAGATTAGGCAGAAAAGGATGGGCATGGGGCGATGTTGTCACTACATCTTACACGTAGTAAATCCATTCCAGGTTGTTGTTTTCTAATGTTTTCCATTTTCATACCTTTAGGAATAGAATAAAAATTGTTTTTGCTCGACTTTAATACCAAACTGATAGGGGGGAGGGGGGTTTTTCGACAGCGTTTGCATTTGTGTGAAACTAAGAAAATTTGGAATGAAAATAAGTGAAAAGTTTTTTTTGGGGGGGTAGTGGTCTTGAAATCGTGACGTAATATTAGGGGAGTGGCGTGCCAAATCGTTACCAAACATTACATAGGGAGGAGGTCAAAAATTGGTAAAATCACCGTTACGTAATTTGTACACGGTCCCACATCTGACTGTTCCTCCTTTTTGATTTCGAATCAAAGTGCAAAACCCGGGTTGGACGTTCGAAGGCGTCAACCCGTCCTATTTGCTTGATAAAGTTTCTACGGAAATATCTCAGTCGATTTCTTCGGCCGTGTATGAACGCTTTAGGTTAGGCATTTGCATGTATCTCAGTCCCCAGCCTGTAAACAGTGCGTAAGGACAATGGTTACAAAATGAAAAGCCGAAAAATATTTTTTTTACGATATCTTTCATCAGTTTGGTATTAAAGTCGAGCAAAAACAATTTTTATTCCAGTCCTAAAGGTATGAAAATGGAAAACATTAGAAAACAACAACCTGGAATGGTGTAAGATGTAGTGACAACATCGCCCCATGCCCATCCTTTTCTGCCTAATGTGCTTTTCCGTTTGTCTGCGTCTTATACACGGCTGCTGGGCCCCCTAAGAATTTGCTTAGGAACCCTGTATATAGGGCTATGCTAAAACATAAATGTTAAAATAAATAATAAAAACTTACAATTTTTTGACTTTATTTGGTGTTTATTTGGCAGGCAATTATCGATTTCATTTCTAGAACTTTTTCCCTTGGTAATCTAAAGTATTTAATGTTTTTTATAATTCTGTAATAATTTTTATATTCAAAAACAGCGCACTTTCATGTAGTAAATAATTATTATAAATAAATTTTAACACTGACATAATCATTACCAAACAACAAAGTGGTACTTGCACAAGTTGTGTGTTATTATCGTAGAACATTGTAGAAGGCAGTCTCTCAATCAAATCGTATTGTTTTGGGAGAGCGAGCAAGATTTTTTTTGTTCTTTTACGCTTTCAAATAAAACATGTGACAAGTATATCAGCCCAATGAACTCATTCTGTCAATCGAGCACGCTAATAAAACTTCGAATGTTGACGTCAGTGTATGATTGCGCGAAAACCGACGGAATTGGGCATAAATAGTAGCATACCGTGTTAAGTGTACCGTGTCTTATTTAAAAATCACTGTCAAACGAACAAAATTTTTTCTTTAGGAATTTACGCAGTGGGTTTTAACATATTTTTGAAAAAATGTCCTTAACTTATTGGCGAAAAACCCAAAAAAAGTAGTTTCAACATTATGAATCCGCCACAGACATATAGATTTTACTTGATAATACTCTCAAGCCTGCTTTATTTATTTTTTATACAATTATTTTATGGATAGTGTGCCAAAATATTTGAGAGGAAAAAGTTTCCGCTGATCTTTTAATATTAAAAAACACCAAAATTTCATGTTTTTGGCATTTTTACACAAAGAAACATTTTAAATTACTTTTTTAATACCAACAGTTTTAGTCTCTGGAGGCAAATTAAAAAAATATATAAGTGGTCATAAAGAGTAGGTTAATGGCTTCGGTAATTCGTATTTTGTGATATTACCTGTGGTAAACTTTTAGCTGGAATGGCTGTGAAAATGGGTGTGAAAAAAAACGCACTTGTATTTAAAAAAAAAAATCTGACGGTTTTTGAAGTATAAAAGTGTTATGGATTGTTTAAAATACTTTCCTTACTTTTAAGATTTTATGGAACTTTTGATCTTTTAATATTTCTAAATATATCTGATATTTTTAGAGCTTGACAATATAGAGGTTACGAGAACCAAATCTAAAACATTAAGATTTATAAGTTGGTTGTAAGGAAGTCGTATCAACCTTTATAAAACAAAAATATTACTTGGGTAGGGAGAAGGTTTGCAATCACATGCCTTTAGTCGCACTAATGAACTTAATTCAAGGTATGTAACTGAACAACATTTCTCTATTCTATACTAAACACTATTTAGTTTTTTTATAGAATACTTTATGAACGGCTTGTCATTTTACAAAAGGGAAAAAATACAAATTTCATTATATAATACAGGGTTCCTAAGCAAATCCTTAGGGGGCCAAGCAGCCGTGTATAAGACTCAGACAAACGGAAAAGCAGATTAGGCAGAAAAGGATGGGCATGGGGCGATGTTGTCACTACATCTTACACGTAGTTAATCCATTCCAGGTTGTTGTTTTCTAATGTTTTCCATTTTCATACCTTTAGGAATAGAATAAAAATTGTTTTTGCTCGACTTTAATACCAAACTGATGAAAGATATCGTAAAAAAAATATTTTTCGGCTTTTCATTTTGTGACCATTGTCCTTACGCACTATTTACAGGCTGGGGACTGAGATACATGCAAATGCCTAACCTAAAGCGTTCACACACGGCCGGAGAAATCGACTGAGATATTTTCGCAGAAACTTTATCAAGCAAATAGGACGGGTTGACGCCTTCGAACGTCCAACCCGGGTTTTGCACTTTGATTCGAAATCAAAAAGGAGGAACAGTCAGATGTCGTGCACAAATTACGTAACGGTGATTTTACCAATTTTTGACCCCCTCCCTATGTAATGTTTTGTAACGGTTTGGCTAGCCACTCCCCTAATATTACGTAACGATTTCAAGACCACTACCCCCCCCCCCAAAAAAAACTTTTCACTTATTTTCATTCCAAATTTTCTTAGTTTCACACAAATGCAAACGCTGTAGAAAACCCCCCCTCCCCCCTACGTAACGTTTTGTAACTCCCCTCCCCCCTATGACCATTTCGTAATTTGTGCACGGCCCCTGTAGTCCCAGTGGAGGAGGGCGAGAAAACTGATATTTTTTTTTTAAAATTATGCTCTTTAGACCTATTTCTTTGCGTTCCCGAAATTACGTAATTTTTGAAAAAAAAATTGTAAGCGGCGGCGCCATTTTTATTTCGTGCTTTGTTTTTCTAACATTTTTGCGTTCGGCTAATTTAATTGAAAAATTTTTGCCTGCGGCGCCCTTTATCTTCTCACTCGAAACCAAGATCCCTCGTTTTAGGAAAACTGATCCCGTCTCTGTTTCTAAATTTTTTCGAATAAAAGTGGAGTATGACCATGGGGGAAATAATTTTTTTCTACGGTATGACGAAAATTTCGAGAAAGTTGAAGAAAAAAATAAAAAAAGTGGCTGAGCTCAAGTTTTTCGTAAAAAAAACGTTTTTTGTAAAGAAACAGAGCAAAATAAATCTTTTCACCCCTTTTTGGGTGTTACAAATATTGGCAGCCCCTTATTTTTCGCTTTTACCCTCCCGCTAGTTTTGAAGAATTGGTTGGCTACATGTTTCGAGATCATGTCATAAAAAACCTCGAAAATATCAAATGTAGTGTAGGGCCAGCTTTATTTTAAATCAATAATATCGCGAGCAAAAAGCTCTGCAGGAAAAACAGCGCCGTTTATTGATTTCTTTTGCTGCTAGTGCTAGCTGCATGGTTTGGCCGTTTCCGGATAGATGTCACTAGTAGAACAGAATGGAGAGAAATTTAATTAATTTCTTTCTAATGTTAACAACCTCACGAGTTTATCGCTCAGTATCGTAAATAATAGACCCTGCTGCCTCCTTTAGGCAAGAAAAAGCTGTGCTTTGGACCTGAAAACATCTAATTTTTAATTAGATTAGATGTTCAAATCTGTCCCCTTCTTGAGCCTCACAATATCCCAATCTATTATAAAACTGTTGGCGCGTAGCAGGGGTGATAGAGTTGCCCGCCTCCAAAATTTTCGCCCTCAACTCCTGTATAGTCGTAGGCCGTAAGTGAGGGTGTTGGAAAATTTTGTCGTGCCAACAACCCCATAGGAAAAAGTCATTTGTCGCAAGATCTGATGATCGAAGAGGCAATCGGATATTTCCATACGTGGAAATAATTCTATCACCAAATACCTGACGAAGGTAATTTGTAGCCTGGCGTGAATTGTGGGATGAACAGCCATCTTGCTGAAACCACAAATCGTCCAAATTTATGTTGAGTTCCCTCAACCGTAGTAAAACCTGGTGTTGGAGAAGATCAACATATTTTTGGCTATTCAAATTCCCTTCAATGAAAAAGGGTCCAATAATGTGATCCCCGACAATACCGCTCCAAACATTTAATTTTTGAGGATGTTGCGTTCTAACACTTGCGTGCATTTGTTTATTTTCGCGGGATCAATAGCGGCTATTTTGTGGATTGTGAGAGCTATGAAGTTCAAATGTCTTCTCGTCACTAAACAAAACTTTTGATAAGAAATTTTCGTTCCTGTCACATTTATCCCTCATAACCTCACAATATTCTAACCGGCGAAAATAATCACCTGGTTGCAATTCCTGCGACTTCCCAATCTTAAATGACTTGTAGCCGTATTTTTTTAGGATCCATTGGCAAGTACTGTTGGGAATATCCAGTGCCTCCGCAATCGGTTTCGTCGAACATGGTTCATTTGCCTCAACGTAAGCGCATACCATTTCGTCTCGTTCCACCCTGTGTGGAAGAACGGGATGCTCTGGTATTTCGCCGTCGTGGTAACACTTTCTACAACCATTTACGCACCCGTACCTTTCAAAACGATGATAAATGTTGTAGACAGTTTGAGCCACAGGAACCGGTCGATCTGGAAACGCAAAAACAAAAAGCCCAATGACCTCGTCCGCACTGTCACTTTTTATGTAGATTTTAAAAATAAAAATCTTTTCTTCTCGAATATACGGCATTTTAAAAACACAAAATTTACGAAACTGAAGCGACTCGAAAGGAAATAAAAATGCAATGCCTGTGAATCCCAGTTTTTCCTCGATCATCTCATGATGTGGCCGCCATCTAGCGGAATTTGCAGACATCTTGTCAACGGTTATTATTGCAACTATGATTTATGCTCACAATGAGAGAGTGGCGACAATTTTTTCTCATGAAAGCAGTCCAGAGATAATAACAAACTGGCACCATTGCTCAATATACCTGTTTCTTTTGTGCGCGCAGAACTTTCTATGCCATTTCTGTTTGATTTATTGAAATCCTATCCCTAAGGAAAATCTTAGGAACCCTGTATAATTAAATAGTACATCACTTCAGCATAACAATTATCAGAAATCTTACTTATATATAATCGCATGCATGTAGAAAAAACCCGCATACAGATGTCATATACTATATTATTGTATGTACTTCGCAGGATCTATGCTACCCCCTCAACTTCTAACATAACGTAGGCTCTCGATCATTCACACAGAGGGCGCTATTATAGTAGGATCGGAGAGAGATCTCTTCGGACTTATCCATATTATTCGGCAAGCACGAGTGGGATTGTCTTTCTGTGTGGTACACCTAGCTGATAAGTTTTTGATCAGGACGAAACGGCTTCATCCTAGGTTCTACCCTCTGTGTGAGCAATTGAAAATCAGGCAGTTCATTTTGCACTGAAGTACAATAAACTCCTGTTTTTTTTTTGTTTTTTTTTATATATCTGTTCAAAAAAATAGTATATGCACTTCCGGGAATAAATTGCACCCATTTAATCCCGCTTTTGCGGCAATAAAGTGGGTCATTTATTACCTAGGGAAATAAAGTAAAATTTATTGACATAGCGACGCATGTGTTTCTGCGTTTCGGCATACTGGATGTTATCGTTTGACATAAAGACAGAGCGAAGGTACATGTGGCGGTTTGTCTACAGAGTGCGATTTTTTGAAAAATAAATAAAAAAATATAGTTATTTTTTTACTGTTCTGCTTATTCTAAAGTGCATAAAATAGTATATAAACCTCAGGCGTAAAGTGATGCTTAATCCCTCGACAATTTATAACCCTCCCTTCGGTCGGGCTATAAACTTTTTGCCTCGGGATTAAATGTACCACTTTACTCCCTAGGTTTATATTGTACTGTTATATATTTTTGGAGAGCAAAATGCACTGAATTTCCTCGACAATAATACGCAACAAAATTGCAAAGGAAAGGTTTCTGAGCAATCTGCCTCAGTCTTTTTTTTTACTGGGCGTAACAAGTTGGGACAAACACAAAATATCCATGTACAGTTGGTTTCACATAAAATGCGTACATGAAAAACCAAACTACGTTTTTTTTTCAGTGTATTTAGCTATACCCACGTTTTTTAATAAGCACCTGGGGCACTACCTGCTAATTGTAGTGTAGATAAGATATTATTGTTATAGTTTACCTTTTATTTTTTTTTAAATTTAATTAACCTATTTACATTAAAAACTGCAACTCTTGGAGGATTATTTATTATTTTGTCAGTATCTAATTTACACTTCTTAGCAATAGAAAATAGTATTTTTAAACAAGGGTAAAGAACAACTCCTGGTATACACGAGCAAGGCAAGTTCATGGACTTAGTAAAAAGCAAACTACACAGAGTTGTTTATGCATGCGTTTTCATAAACAAACAAATTATTTTAATTTCATGTAATATAAAGATGAAAACAAAAGAAAAACTAATATTTAATGGCGGCTCCATTTTTTTCAATAACCATCTCCAATCGACGTGGCATGGAATAAGCCAAATTTCCACAATATTCTTCATCGTTAGAAACCAAATCCCATGCATTACGTATAGCGTTTAAAAGTTCTTCGGCATTTTGGGGCCTCCAAATATGTTCATGTATTATTTTGACTAATCTTCCCCAAATATTTTTGATGTGGTTAAGGTCGGGACTGTTCAATGGCCAAAGTAGCACTTCTATATTTTGGTCTTGAAACCAGTGACGCACAGCATTAGCTGTGTGAACAGGACAATTGTCCTGCTAAAAAATTATTTCATTGTTTGGATATGAAAAATCAACTGACGGCACCATTACCCCTTATAAAATTTCCAAATATCTCACTGCGGTAAATCTTCCTTCAATTTGTCAGCAAACACTTAACCCTCTAGCAGACATCCAACCACACATGTTCACTGAGAAGTGTCCTGCTCTATTAACCTGGTGGGTATATCGCACAATAAATCCACATCGAGCTGGGCGATATACTTTTATTTTTCGGCTATCCGAAGAAGATCAGTAAAAATCACCCTGTCCTAATATTCCTTATCCTCTTCAGCGTGATTGAGAGCAAATATCAGTCGTGTTTGTTTTTGTTGCTCTGTGAAGAGGGGCTTCTTTGCTGCAATGCGTCATTTAATTTTTCACTTGCCTGCATGCTGTAGATCGGGAACCCGGAAAACAAGTTGTGTTGATGGCTTCAACAGCTGTGGAAAATGGGTTCTCTCGCAAATTATTCAGTAATTGTTCATCCTGTTCCTCTGTGCTTACCGTATTTTGCAAACCGGTACCCCACTTTCGCTCCAAAGACTGATGTTCTTACCATCGTTTCGAAATTCTAACCACAGTGACTGACTGACCATCCATCTTTCAGTCGAGTTATTATCTGCGATTTCGTAAAGGACAAAAGTTGCGGAACCATTTAAAAAAAGTAATTTTGACGAAAGTCAAAAATTATTGACAAGGATTGACTTAAATCAAAAATCAAATATGTCCTGAAATATGACGGGTCGGACGGGTGCAAAATGAATAGTGTGAAAATACGAAGAAAGAACGTTGTATTTTGTTTTTCCATGTACGCATTTTATCTGAAATTAACTGTACCTAAGCCGGGATTCGAACCCGAAATCTTCCTTGCGGCAGACAAATATGCTACTTATTGCGCTACGAAGATCGTATGTTGTATTATGTGTTTACATCTTCTTAGTAGAATAAAGTTTTTGGGGCAAAACTAATTTAAGTTTCCAGCTAGCCCACGTAAGCCACCACAGAGGTTCGGAGAAACAAGTCAATTACTTCAAAACGGTTTGTAGTATGTTTAATAAAAGTTTTCATTCTTATGATTCGCATTTCATTCGCATTTTTTATATTTTTTTTAAAATAATCAGTTAATTTGTTTTACGTTTCACCCCCCTACTTTTTTTGCAAAGTATATCGAGCTGGGCGATATACTTTTATTTTTCGGCTATCCGAAGAAGATCAGTAAAAATCACCCTGTCCTAATATTCCTTATCCTCTTCAGCGTGATTGAGAGCAAATATCAGTCGTGTTTGTTTTTGTTGCTCTGTGAAGAGGGGCTTCTTTGCTGCAATGCGTCATTTAATTTCGGGAACCCGGAAAACAAGTTGTGTTGATGGCTTCGACAGCTGTGGAAAATGGGTTCTCTCGCAAATTATTCAGTAATTGTTCATCCTGTTCCTCTGTGCTTACCGTATTTTGCAAACCGGTACCCCACTTTCGCTCCAAAGACTGATGTTCTTGCCATCGTTTCGAAATTCTAACCACAGTGACTGACTGACCATTCATCTTTCAGTCGAGTTATTATCTGCGATTTCGTAAAGGACAAAAGTTGCGGAACCATTTAAAAAAAGTAATTTTGACGAAAGTCAAAAATTATTGACAATGATTGACTTAAATCAAAAATCAAATATGTCCTGAAATATGACGGGTCGGACGGGTGCAAAATGAATAGTGTGAAAATACGAAGAAAAAACGTTGTATTTTGTTTTTCCATGTACGCATTTTATCTGAAATTAACTGTACCTAAGCCGGGATTCGAACCCGAAATCTTCCGTGCGGCAGACAAATATGCTACTCATTGCGCTACGAAGATCGTATGTTGTATTATGTGTTTACATCTTCTTAGTAGAATAAAGTTTTTGCGGCAAAACTAATTTAAGTTTCTAGCTAGCCCACGTAAGCCACCACAGAGGTTCGGAGAAACAAGTCAATTACTTCAAAACGGTTTGTAGTATGTTTAATAAAAGTTTTCATTCTTATGATTCGCATTTCATTCGCATTTTTTATATTTTTTTTAAATAATCAGTTAATTTGTTTTACGTTTCACCCCCCTACTTTTTTTGCAAATATATTTTGCAGGATGTTGCGGAAGACTGACGGCCCTCACTGTATATTATTATATATTTTCTTATCCAATGCATGGGTAGGAAAATATAATAATGTTACTTCAAAAAATAAAAGTGGTTTAATTGGCGACTGGTAAGAAGTAAGCGCCATTCTAAACTGGGCGCACTATGAAACGCATATTTTATATTTATGAGAGTATTTTAAACCTCTGTAACTTTTTTAGGTTTTATTATTTTGAAATGGGGTTTTTTTGTATCTGGTATTTTTTGCTAAAAAAAGATTAAAACCAAAGTTTGCCATTTTGTATTTTATTCGGTATACAAGGTTTGACAAAAAGTACTGTTTTTTTGTCAAATTTTAAAGTTAACGAAAATTAAAAAAAAAATTGGAAAAAATTTAAAATTATTAAATTGGTTATCAAATCTTTCTTAACAAAATTAATTCTCAGATTTTTTATTTTTCTTTTGCTTTGGAGATATGATTTTTTTTTCAAAATTTATGCTTATTTTACATTCTTTTGCCTCTGGAAGCCCTATTAAAAATAAAAGGTACCCAAAGTTATTTTGAAAATTAATCTTGATTACCAGTGGCGTCTTTATACGTTTAACATCAATTTTCTCGCTATTAATTTAAAAAAAAATATATAATTTTTTTCACTTATTAGTAACTAGTGACCGTTTTTACCAAATCTTTTTTTTATTTTTTTTAAATGTTAACCAGGGACGGAGCTAGATTTTTTTTTCAGAATACACTTTTATTGATAAAAATGGTTACATAAATTAGAGAAAGCAGGTTCAGCCTATATTGTTTTAAATTATTATGTAAATATTTTTTTTTATAACAAGCACATCAAGGGCGTGCATAATTTTTTATTTTAAAATTTTTTTATTTAAGAATATTATGTTAGTTGTGTGTGATCCTAAAGTGAATTAGTGAAAACCAATCATAAAATATAAGGTTTTTTGAAAATTTTGGTATCATTCGAAAGGTCCACTTTTGCACACCCCATGGGAACCCGCAATAGGGTTCTCGAGTGAGGCTGGCCCCCCAGATATTTTTGAAAATTTTAGTATCATTCGAAAGGTCCAATTTTGTACACCTATTTTGAAATTTTCCACACCCTATATCGGAACCCGCAATAGGGTTCATAAGTAACGAGACTGCCCCCCCAGATGATATTTTTTGAAAATTTTGGTACCATTCGAAAGGTCTAATTTTGCACACCCATTTTGAAATTTTGCACACCCCATGGGAACCCGCAATAGGGTTCTCGAGTAACGTGGCTGGCCCCCCAGATATTAATTTTGCACAATTTTGCACACCCCATGGGAACCCACAAAAGGGTTGTCGAGTAGCGAGGCTGCCCCCCCCCCGATGATATTTTTTGAAAATTTTGGTTTCATTCGAAAGATCTAATTTTGAACAATTTTGCACACCTATCTTGAAAAATGGGGGGGGGGCAGCCTCGTTACTCGAGAACCCTAATGCGGGTTCCCATGGGGTGTGCAAAATTTCAAAATAAGTGTGCAAAATGTGGTCCTTTCGAATGATACCAAAATTTGATTGGCTTCCCTAATTCACTTTAGTGTCACACAGAACTAACAGAATATTTTTAAATAAAAACTTTTTAAAACAAAAAATTATGCAGGCCCCTGATGTGCTTGTTATAAAAAAAAAATTTACATAATAGTTTAAAAAAATATAAGCTGAACCTGGTTTCTATAATTTATGTAACCATTTTATATCAATAAAAGTGTATTCTGAAAAAAAATCTAGCTCCGCCCCTGGTTAACATTTAAAAAAAAATTAAAAACCGCTTTGGTAAAAATGGTCACTAGTTACTAATAACTGAAAAAAATAATATTTTTTTTAATGAATAGCGAGAAAATTGATGTGAAATATATACAGTATTTTTTGTAAACATCTGTTACAATCCACAACTTGGACGCCACTGGTAATCAAGATTAATTTTCAAAATAACTGGGTACGTTTTATTTTTAATAGGCCTACCAGAGATTGCGAAAATGCATATTTAAAATTATTTGCGAAATCCGGTCAAATCCACGAGGCCAAAGAATGTAAAATACTGAGAATTAATTTTGTTAAGAAAGATTTGATAACCAATTTGATAATTTTAAATTTTTCCCATTTTTTTAAAAAATTTTTGTTAACTTTAAACTTTGACAAAGAAAACAGTACTTTTTGTCATATCTTGTATACCGAATAAAATTCAAAATGGCAAACTTTGGTTTTAACCTTTTTTCGAAAAAAATATCAGCTGTACGATACCAAAAACCCCATTTAAAAATAATAAAACCTAAAAAAGATAGAGGTTTAAAATACTCTCCTAAATATAAAATATGCGTTTCATAGTGCGCCCAGTTTATATCAAATCATTGACATTTTGCATTTGGCCTTATTTTAAAAGCTAAATTAATCATTTTAGGTACACCGAAAGGAGCACGCTAGAACCACAAGACAAGCCAATCAGCCTAAGTTCCCTATACTGCAGGCAGTACTTTCGTCCTTTAGTTTTACCTTAGAATAAATGTTTATTTAGATTATATTTTTTATATGACTATGTTCTTCACAAAATATTGGCCAAAAGCATTGATGCGGTTGGCAAAAGACCAACGTTCTAAGATGGCCACAAACCAGCATACTTGCGCCGTGTCATGTTTGTCGCGCATGTATGCTTGTCTATGGCCAGTTTCTTGCAGCTATAGTTTGCACTTTTCACGTAAAAAAAGAAGTGTTTTGGGCGAGATTTTAGGAGATAAAATTTCATTTGTGTTTAAACAAAAAGTTTTAATTAACTACTTTGACATGTCAAGATAGCATTTTTAAATGCAAAATAACGAAAAAAAAAATTTAAACCATTGTGTAATATATTTTTTTAGGAAATAGTCAGCTAACGTCCGGTCATCATATTTTTCCCCGATTTTGTGACGTTCGAAATGTCAAAATATAGAGTATTTTGGTTGGTTACCAAATGGTTTGACAGTGACAGGGCCTTACCTGAAAAATTGTTTTTTTTTAATAATCAATTAATAATATAAATGAAAAAGCTTTGGTCATTCTCCACTGATGTTTTATTGAAAAATCACCCAACATGTTTCGACAGTATAGACTGTCATCTTCAGGGGTGTACTGAAAGAACCCAAGAAGACTTATTGTAACATTGATATTTGATATTTGTCAAATTAATATGTGAAAAACAGCAATGGGAAGATGGAAAGCAATACCGAAAAGGTGGTGAGGGAAGTCCTGTCGCATGTGTACCCCACACACGATGAGACCACTATGATTCAGAAATTTGTGAATCAACCATTGTATACGAAAAGAAAAAACACCAGAGTCTTAGGAAACATGGTCCCATCGTGGGCGGGCCCCACAAAACAACAACTTAAACCCCCGTAGTCGTTCCCACCAGGACGGGCCGCACCACACCCAGGATGGTACACTCTACCCTCACACAGGACAGCCCTTAGGCGTGAAGTAAGCTACTACTGTGCTCAGCCCGCCGTAGTCATGATAGTTCAAGTGAGAAAAAAAAGGTGGCACCTTAATAAAAATGAAACTTACGTTTATATAAATTTCTAGATAGTGAACAAAATTTGGAAAATTGATTTTGATTTATCGATGTTTAGAAAGTTTGAAACAAAAGCAAAGGAGGGCGCGCCAAGCAAAATGTAATTCCCATAGGTTAATATATAGGTAGCAGGTTGGGTTGAATTTAAAACTATCTTAATATTTGTGAAGTTATGAATGGATTTGAGAAATTATTTAAAGTTAAAAACGGTATATTGATTTTGATTTTTCAATGTTCAGAAAGTTTGAAACGGTATATTGATTTTGATTTTTCAATGTTCAGAAAGTTTGAAACAAAAGCAAAATGTAATTCCCATAAGTTGAAATCTACGAAGGGGGTTAGGTCAAATTTAAATCCATCTAAATATTTATGAAGTTACGAATGAATTTGAGAAATTAATTAAAAGTTAAAACGGTTTAAAAAAAAAGAAAACGGGGGGTACACATGCGACAGGACTTCCCTCACCACCTTTTCGGTATTGCTCCCCAACGGTTATTTAATTTATAGTTAAGGTTATTTATAGGATATGAAGTGGATGAGTTTTTCATGATGTAAACTAGGTTGGTGTTATTTTGAATTTTAATTTTCTTATTTTTAAAAAAGGTTTTAACTTTTATCTGAAATATTGTACTGTGTAGTTTACGGAGGTAGCAAAGTAATAGTGGCCTTAGGATGCAGATGCTCATAGGGTCCTGATATTTGGATACAGTTTCCTTCTATAATACCCTTACATACAACTAACCATTTAAAAATAATTTTTACCTTCCCTGACATCTGTCATTTGTTCTGCAGTTCTGGACGCAACACGTGCAATTTAAAGACTAAATTAATAATTATAATTAAAAATGCGACGCCTTTTTTCTAAATTTTCAGGGGATACCTGACCCTCGGTAATGACGGGGTTCAGGTCCCCAACCCAAATTTTTATATTTTATTTTTTTACTACATTTTACATTATTCTTTTTAAAAAAAATCGGTAAGTCTTACTACTTCTTAAATGTTTTTTGCTCCTAATTTATAATTTTTTACTCCCACTTTTTGACTGTTTCCTAAAGCCACTCTCTTTGTTTTCAGTTCTCCATGTAGGTGCTTAACTTCCCATAGACACTAGATGTCGCCATACTTTTAGCACCAACCTAGGGTAAGATTTGTTAAAGATTAGATTTTAGGGTTTTGAGGGTTTCAATTTTGTGTTATGCTTGATCTGTCCATTGGTTGGGTTACAGGCTCGGTGATGGCCTTCCCTTGTGCGTTTTTCCATCTTCCCATTGGATGGTTGGCACTGTACTTGTGTCTAATAGATGGGTATTAATTTTACAAATATCAAATATCAATGTTACAATAAGTCTTCTTGGGTTCTTTCAGTATACCCCTGAAGATGACAGGCTATACTGTCGAAACATGTTGGGTGATTTTTCAATAAAACATCAGTGGAGAATGACCAAAGCTTTTTCATTTATTTGAAATCCCTCCACCAATGGACTACTTCTTCAATTAATAATATATTTATATGCGTATTAAATTGACGTTGTTTTTTTATTATAATTAAAGGCTAGCGTAGTTTTCCCAATCGTCTTTTGGACAAAAATTATACTTACAGATTTAGCTAGGCGTGTTGTTTTCGGTTTATTGCATCGAAAACAACTCCTTTAGCTATCGAAAACAACCCGCCGAGTTTTTATTGTTTATTGACGTACACAGTTACACCCTCTGAGATGAAAAAAATAAAATTTATGATGCTATAGGGCTTTCGGTTTACATACTCTCAGGTCAATCCAGATTAGAGTAGTAACATCACGAATCTACCCGCGGGTCCTCTGAATCCCAACCGGCTCGCACAAAGAGTGAATATCCAACACGCCATTTGTTCCAAAAATGACTTGTTAACCTCACTTTTTTATTTCTTTACTCCAGTACGCGAAACCAAAAAAAAAAACCGAACAGAATATTAATTAAAAAACCAAAAAGTAGTGTAGTCATTTGTACTTAACCTTTAAAATTATTTTTAATTTGCTTAAGGCATCTCACCCATTGTTTGCTCATCAGTGTAATCGGGGACCACCTTAAACAAATAATTGTGTATTTTGGTCCGCTTTTGGGGGCTACCCTTATCGAGTACAAGTTGGACAAACATTTATTCCTCCTCGGATGAAGTAAAAGAATTTAGGAACAGTTCATCAATTTTAATATATTCTCGTTTCGATCCATTTTTTTTCTGTTTTGGCCCACAAAAAGTTTATAAACAGCAATAAAATAATACAAAAATGTTGTAAAATAAGTAGAGGGTTATGACATTGTTTTGCTCTAAATAATCTACTCTCGCGATTTTACGGGAGCAGAAAGGTCGATCTATTTTGAATCAGTTCGGAAAACTGAACACGCTACTCGGAGCAGGAGTTCATAATCAAACATCCAAATCCTTTTCGGATCGACCTTGGAGTACGCGAGAGTGGTTTTAGAGTAAGGAAAATAGAACAAGTGGCAAAATTTGAAGGCATAACGGTTAGGTAAACTAAAACGGTTATATATATATATATATATAAATTTAATCTCTGGCCCGACTTAACGTATAACCCATCGATATACCAATCTTAGATAGGGAACGCCCAAAATACGTTGACGCCAACATAAACAAAGCTATCTGACAAAACATATGTCTTGGAAACAAAATCCGTCCTTGTCAAGCAGTTGGTCTAATTTGATATTATAAAAGCGCGTTTGTCACGTTTTGCAAAAAATCTTTTTTATACTTTAATATATATTTTTTAATTTCGATATTATCGCTCAAAGCCTTGTAAAAAATGTATTAATTATAAGCAAATAAAACACGATATTTTATCTGATCCTTGGATAGATGTTTTTCAGGTCGAAGATATCAATAGGCAACCCTAAATTTTGTCAATAGGCTACAATTTCTTATTGACAAAAATATACAAATGGTACGAACATCCCGAAAGAAAAACCGTAAAAGAGATTGGATTTCTAATCTATAAACTCTTAAAAAATTCTCAAAATCTTCAGCTGAAAAACAGATATACCAACTATAAAAATCGTTTGGACAGAGAAATTAAAGTTGCTAAAAAATATGCGTACAAAAAACTATATCATAAAATAAAAATACCTCAAGTGCTTTATGGCAAAGTGTAAATGAAATTTGTAATAAAAATTAAGGAAAAACGGTAATTGACAAAATTCAACTCTCAAATTCACAAATCGTTACCGATCCCATTGAAATTACTAATCAATTTAATAATTTTTTTTGTGATATAGGAAAAAAGTTGGCAAATAAATTAAATACCCCGTTGGACTGCAATGAACATATAGAATGGAGCCAAAATAGTTTATTTTTTTTAGAAGAGTCTCGATCTACGAAGTACAAAAAGTTATAAAGGAATTAAAGTTAAAAAAGTCTCCTGAACCTGACAACATTAGAGCAGAGACACTAAAAGAAATAGAAAAGGAAATATCTCCCTTATTGGCTTATCTTATAAATTTTTCATTTAGTATAGGCTGTTTTCCAGATACACTTAAACTAGGAAAAATTAAACCACTGTTTAAGGAAGGATACAAATCAGATATAAACAATTATAGAAAAAGTTATCAAAAAACGAATGATTATCTTTCTTGACGAAAACAAAATTTTATTTGACAAGCAGTTCGGCTTTAAACAGGGAAAATCTACTGAAGATGTAAAAATGATTTTTCATTGACTTAAAAAAGGCGTTTGACACGGTTTGTCATAAAAAGTTAATTAAAAAGTTTGAAGAGTGTGGTTTTAGAAAATGGACTTTGAAATTACTTAGAAGTTATCTGGAGAATAGAGAACAATTTGTAGAATTAAACGGGACGAGGAGAGATCCTGGAAAAGTCACATGGGGCGTGCCGCAAGGGACAGTTCTAGGACCCATTTTGTTCATAATTTATGGAAATAATATTTTAAAAATAGAATTACAAGGGGACATTGCAAATTTCGCTGATGACGCAGTTGCATTTTATTCTGCGGAAAATTGGAGCAGTGTTAAAGCTAAGGCGGAAAGTGATATGCTTAATATTAACAAATGGTTTGAATTTAATAAACTTACTTTAAATGCTTAAAAAAACTAAATTCTTGCCTTTAGCATCCTACAACAACAGCTTGCCTGAATTTGACTCACTTAACATTACTCCAACTTTAACCATTACTAGCACGGAAAAAGCAAAATATTTAGGAATCGTCATTGATACCCATTTAAGATGGGATGAACACTCACTTAAAACTATTAATCGGCAAAACAAGGTACCTTATAACAAGGTTCTGTCATCTAAAACAACATCTTAAAATTGACTATTTATTATGCTTTGTTTCAATCTCAAATATCATATGGCATTTCAGGTTGGGGTGGTGTGAGAAAATGTTACATAAGAGATATTAAAATTTTGCAAAAATGGGTTATAAAAATATCTTTGATACAAAGAAACAGTCATTCTGGACTTGAGATAACTAGTTTTCCAAAAAATGATAAAACTAATAAACAATAAAAAACTAAATCTAGACAAAATCTCACACCATCATATTACCAGACAAAGGCAGAACGTACAACTCCCTTTAAAAAAAAATAAATAGGTCATAAATACTTTAATGTTCTGGTCCCAAAATTTTTGAATTTTCTACCTCCTAATTTAAAACAAATTATCTGCGAAAAGTCTTTTAAAAAAGATTTAAAAAAATGATTTTATAGTGTAGACAGAATAGATAAAAAAAACTTATTTAAAAATATATGCACATTAAATAATTTTCAAATAGTACCTATTAAGAAAAAGTAGAAGTGTGTGCGTGAGCAAAATATTTCATATGTATATTCAAAATAGTAACAATAATCCCGATAAATGACACCCAAATTGTGACAAGATTTTCCCGATTATGTCAAATACCCAATTGGACAAAAAATACCTATTGTGAAAAATTATGATACTAACAAGCGACTACAGGTACTCATTTTTCGCCAACTGTTTATTTATCATTTATTATTAAAGATTTAAATTATAATTTTATGCAGAACTTTTTATGATAAATAAACTAATTTATTATTATATTATATATAATACTATATGAATATTGTTGTGAACTAAAAGGTTTTAATTATTAGGCATTATAGTTTGCCACTATTGGTATGATTCCTAATAAATTATTCTTACTGATTTTTCTTTTGTTAACATCGGCAACGCGGCGCATTCGGCAACGCCCGGCAACGAATCGGTTTCCCGCACGTCCATTCATATACTTGCTCTCGTAGTGGCGTGTAATTTTTATCTACAATGTTGCTGACAATTAAAATGAATATTTTAAAGCATTTTTGTGAGTTTTGATAAACAGTGCAAGTTTAATTAGTAATTTTGCCGTTACCTTCTAATTTCGTCATTTGAGTTGATTTTTTTTAAATATTTTGTGTCCACACAAATAAACCATTTACTATATTAAAATAGGTATTTCTGCTAATCGCGAATAGAAGATAAAAAACTCAATTCTTGGCGAACCCAATCGTCAACGGCAGGTATAAATAAAGTAATTCGGACTTTTTTAGGAGCGAGGGCTAAATTAATTAAAAAAAAAAAATAAAACAAAAGTAAGTTACGTCCCTGAAGAAGCTGACTAGTCTAAAGATACAGTTTTCCTCGAACAATACCAGCTGCATTTTAGATAAGAAGCGTACATTTTATTATTTTACACGCTGTAAACTGCTTTCGAAAAATAAAGATTTTTTAAAAACTAAAATCGTTCAACAAAAATCTTAACTGGCGCAGTCGGTAGGATTGTTGCCAATTCGCGATCGGTATCAGTTTATCGAAAACCAATATTCGTGTGGTGTTAACCGTCGTGAATTGTGGGTATTAACCCTTAAGTGACAATCGAACAGAAAAACAGTGGTCAGTGAAGTGGTCAGTGCACAGAGGTCATAGGGCGATTGAATTCGACAAAAACCATCAAGCACTGAGGTACCAACCACTAGAGGCAAAGCCCTTGGAGTAGTCCTATTTGGATAGTAGCAAAAAAGCTGGCCGCAAGTGGCAAACAAAAATGGCGCATCGTGACTGATTATAGGACCCTTAACCTTAAAACAATCGACGATAAATACCCTTTACCAAATATCACCGATATTTTGGATAAATTAGGTCGATGCACATATTTTTCAACAATCGATTTATCATCAGGGTTTCACCAGATAGAAATGGATCCGAAATCTATCGAGAAAACAGTTTTCTGTGTAGAAAACGGATTATACGAGTACGTGCGCATGACTTTCGGCTTAAAAAACGCACCCGCCACTTTTCAGAAAGTAATGGACAATGTTTTAAGAGATTTAAACGGAGAAATATGCCTAGTCTATATGGATGACATAGCAGTATTTTCAACGGCCTTGAAGAACACATAAAACACTTAAAACAAGTATTTTCAAAATTAAGAGAAGCCAGATTAAAAATACAGCTAGATAAATCAGAATTTTTGAGAATTGAAGTCGAATTTTCGGGACATGTTATCACCAAAGATGGAATAAAACCAAACCCACGAAAAGTAGCAGCCATACAATCGTTAAAAATACCTTCAACACTAAAAGAAATAAAATCTTTTCTAGGATTGCTTAGATATTATAGAAGGTTTATTAAAGGGTTCGCTAAGTTAACCGAACCTTTTACAGAGTGTTTAAAGAATAATAAATAATAAAACATAACCCCGAATTTTTAGAGACATTCGAAACCTATGTTGGGAATTTGGAACCTTTGGTTGCACTAAAACAAAATTATGATTGTTTTCCACAAACCAAAACTACACTTTTTTGCACTCGACGCGCGTTTCGCTAACAATGTTAGCATCATCAGAAGACGATAAACATTAATTGTTCATGCGCACGTACGTAATGTTTATCGTCTTCTGATGATGCTAACATTGTTAGCGAAACGCGCGTCGAGTGCAAAAAAGTGTAGTTTTGGTTTGTGGAAAACAATCATAATTTTGTTTTTTTTTTATTCGAAACCTGTAAAAATATATTGAAAAATGACCCAATACTTCAATATTCTGATTTTACTAAACCGTTTATATTGACAACAGACGCATCGAACGTAGCCGTAGGAGCAGTATTGAGCCAAGGAACTATTGGAAGCGATCTACCTATAGCTTACGCATCAAGGACGCTGAACCCGGCTGAACAAAACTACTCGACAATGGAGAAAGAATTATTGGACTGCGTATGGGCAACACAATATTTTAGACCTTACTTATATGGCCGAAAATTCACGATCGTCACCGACCATAAGCCTTTAGAATACCTTAAAAATATAAAAAAGCCTAATTCTCGACTTGTAATATGGCGCCTAAAATGAGAAGAATTTGATTGTGATGTGAAATATAAAAAAGGCAAATTAAATTCAAACGCCGACGCATTATCAAGATTAGAAGTCAATACGATGGAGAATCAATCATCCGCAGGTAATCCGGGAGAAATAAATCAAGAAATAGAGGAATACATAGCGCAAATAAATCAAAACCTAAGTGAAGAAGAGAGAAAACAAGTAAGTGCGGTAATAAGTTCGGAAACCAATATTAACGATAATCGACCAATAATTCACTCTAATATCCAAATAAAACCACCAGCTATTCCTCCAGACATACCACCAGACAAGAATCCTACTTCTGAGGCCCCAGATTCCGATAATACGTACGCACATCAGATTATCTTTTACCAGAGAGAACGAGGTAATTATCATGTGACTAGGGATATTCCTTTTGCCACCAAAGAACGACTAATAGTACATCAAATCAAAGAATACGTTAACCCATCGAAATACTATTGCCTTTATGTCAAAAAATCGAATATTAACCTTAACCAAAGATTAAGTGTTATTTTGCCGCAAACTTTTAGGAACCACACCTATAAATTAGTACTACCTTAATATATATTTAATGGATGTGTCCGAAGAACAAAAACACAAAGAATTAATTACCTATAATCATTATAAAAATCACAGATGAATCCATAAAAACCTATTAACACTGAAAAAATTATATTATTGGCCAAACATGAAAACTGACCTAACACAATAACCACCTCAGATTAAATTCGCTTTAATACCTACACCCACGCAACCTTTCGAGTGCATTCATCTAGACACGTTCCAGATTTCAAACTCAATACCCGATAAACGCATGTACGAGCGTACACATATTTGACAGCTTGTCAAACTTTGTTAGTCACCATGGCCTACCTCAATAAATCACAGCAGATAGCGGAACAGAATTTAAAAACCAAGTTGTTTTAGATTTTTGTAAGTTACACAAAATAGGCATTCATTATACGACACCGGGAAATTCAAACAGTAATAGTCCAGTCGAACGATTACATTCCACTCTTATCGAACATTTCAGGATCTTAAAATTAAAAGAACCAAATTCTTCAAATAATAAATTGATGCAATACGCGATTATTGGTTATAATTCATCAGTACATAGCGTGACAAAACAGAGACCATTTGATATCATCAATGCACGATTTATTGTCAGTAAATGACGTGAATGACAGACGCGAGCAGATGAAGACTATGTATCAAAAAATCTATGAGACGTCGCATAACACGAAAACTAAACAAAATCAAAAACAAAACGAAAAACGAGAAAATTCTCAAGAAATGCCTCCTGATACAAAAATCTATGTAACAGACAAACAGGCAAAACGACAGAAAAACAAACCTCGCAAATTAAAAGCTATGGTAGCACAAGATATTGGGACCAAAGTAATTACAAAGGACAAGAAAGTTATTCACCAATCGCAAATCCAAAAGCCTAAACGATTTTCTTAATCGCAGGAAATCGGATCTAATGGTGACACCCTTTCGACTAGCAACCCTGTTCATGGTCGTGTCAGCAGTGACGGCTCTAACTAAAGGAGACATAAACGTCACTCCTATTAATACTCCCTTACTCCCTTTCCGATTAGGTAACGCAAGAGTAATTGAGGGAAAACATACATTTTTACACTATATAGAATTAGCCCCGCTTTATAATCAATTGAAAACAATTGAACGCTTTTATAGTATAATAAAATTATGAGTGTTTTCCACAAACCAAAACTACACTTTTTTGCACTCAGAGTGCAAAAAAGTGTAGTTTTGGTTTGTGGAAAACAATCATAATTTTGTTTTAGTGCAACCAAAGGTTCCAAATTCCCAACATAGCTTTTATAGTATAATCGAAAAATCGTTTAATTTTACACCTGCTTTTAATTCGCAAGCTTACGCTTATTATTTTAGTTCTAAGAATTTTTTAACCACGCTAAGTTTCTTATCTCACAAACAAGGATCAAATTAAATAACATAAAACCGATGCGTAGATTAAAACGAGGATTAGTAAATATAATTGGAAAAGCATCAAAATGGCTTTTCGGTACTTTAGACTCTGAAGATGGTCAAAAATACGATGAAGCTATCAATAAGTTATTGACAAATCAAAATCCAGTCAGCACAGAGATAAAAATGCAAATATCTCTGACAAAACAGTTAATTAATAATTATAATAGCACAATATCCTTATTGTCAAAAAATTAGGAACTTCTCAAAGAACATATAAATATTATTGAAAGCAATCTGAATAAATCAATAAATGATATCACCAATTTTCTAAAAGCACAAAATACAATCTTTCAAATTATTTTGAACTGTCAAAGGTTTATAACGTTTTTGGATACCTTAGAGGACGCTATTATGTTTGCTCAACTAAATACATTGCACATCTCTATAATTTCAGCTTATCAACTTGAACAAATAATTTTTAATTTAACCACACTTTATGGTGAAGACAAAATTCTAATGTTTAAAGATTTGATTTATTAATATCAATTGGCAAGCTTACAAGTTAGCTTTTAAAACGATAAAATTATTTTCGCCGTTCATTTTCCAATATTCCAAAAACAAAACTTTGAATTATATCACCTTTTTCCTATCCCGATCAATAAATCAATAATTATTCCCAAATCATCCCACCTATTGATTGGCACTGAAGAATCGCAATACGAAGAAGACGCCTGTCCAAAACTAGAGAACATCTACATCTGCCAAAATCGCCTTATGCCTCACATCCGAGATTGTGCAATTGACCTCATCTCACGAGCCGAAACAACTAATTGTCAACCCACACGCGTCGAAATATTAAAACCAATCATCTACCAGATAACTGATCAATACATATTATCGATACCGATCGAAGATGAACTTAAACTTCAGAAATTCTGCTAAAATAAAGAATTTGTCCTCATCAAGCAGCCAAGCTTAATTCAAATTCCTTACAACTGTGGAATCAAGATAGAAGAGACAAAATTTTGGAATAAAGAAGAACTTATTAGAGGCAGCCCGTTCATTTTACCTCCTATAAGAATCAATGAGCCAATCCAATTAAACACTATTGATTTACAAGAAATCAAAGATCTTCAAGAAAAAGCCAAATCTATGAGGATCCCCGAAATTTTACAAATCCATCCAGCTACATGGAGCGTCTTAACGACCCTTAAAATCCTGCTTATGGTTATGGGACTTCTATACGTCACACTGTACGTTTATAGAAAACGACGCCTAGCCATGAAGAAAGAAGAAGCTGTCCAAAAAACTAGTACCCTCGAAAACAACCCTTCATCCCTGTTGTTTTCGATCTAATGGGGGAGGAGTTACGTCCCTGAAGAAGCTGACTAGTCTAAAGATACAGTTTTCCTCGAAGAACACCAGCTGCATTTTAGATAAGAAGAAGCGTACATTTTCATTATTTTATTTGTTCTTAATTTCATTCTGAGCTTTGGCTTCACGCTGTAAACTGCTTTTGAAAAATAAAGATTTTTTAAAAACTAAAATCGTTCAACAAAAATCTTAACTAGTATTTATATTTTTCTTTTGTTTTACTTAATCGGTATTGTAATTTTCTAGGAAAGTAAGGAATTTTACGAAAAATAATAGGGACATATTGGAGATTTTTTGCAGCCGGCACTAGTTTGACACTGTTGACATATACGCGTGCGCAGAAATAATGAGATTTACGCCGGCCGCAATAGTGTTACATACCCGCCTTTGTTAAAATCTGATAAAACCCGTCCCCATTTTTAAATTTAGAAAAATTTAACTTAAGAACCCAACAGTAATCAGGGATGAATTAATTTATACTCAATAAAGTCAAAAAACTCAAATGATTACCAAAATATTTACAGAATTGAAAAACTAAATATTTAAAGAAGACAAAGGTAAGTTTTAAAAAGAATTAAAGTTAGAAATAATGCCGCCAGTCGCAGAACCGCTATTCCTCATATGTTGCAAATAACTAATTGTAAGTCTGTATTCCAATATAAGCCCCTATTGTTTAAGAACCAAAATTGCGGCCAAAATTTAAAAAAATCTATACATTTATTAAGTCTCTTGTTGGTCTGTTTGTTCCAGCATCAATCAAAAACTAAAATGAACGGATTTTGATGCGATATTCACTGCAAGCTTTATTTTATTAAAATTGGTCTATGGGAACAAAAGTTCTAACCATTAAAAAAATGGGGAAAAACATGTAAAACCGCAGGCAAAGCTGCGGGTCTTTAGATAGTATATGAATAAGTATGTAAAATTAAACAAAAAATAATATGTAATATTTTGATCAAAAATCTTACTAGTCAAAATTTTAAAAATATAAGAGAAAGTGAAACTTGAAATTTTATTTAAATAATTTTTATAAAAATATAAACCTAGTTCTTCTTCCCAAAAAGAATGGGGTACATTTTGCAGACCACTTTTGTCGAGAGACTAAAACCTTCAAACGTAATGAAACAAATAAAAAATTGGTGCCAGAAAGCACGTATAGTCCACTATACAATCAATTATTTTATGTTGAAAGGAAATGAAAATATCTCGAAAACTGTAGCTTTGAAAGATTTGAACCTACCCAGTAAACACCGTTATGTAAATATTACGTAAAATTTACATAACTAATTTACCTTGTTATGTAAATTTAAGGTCATTCAGAGGTCACAATAAGGTAAAATTTTAGTCACATTAAGGTGCGAAAACTCTGCATAATGTCATGCGCAAACCCACCTAATTTTTACATAAATGTGATGTAAATAAAATGGCATACCTCTTACATATATATTACGTCCTTGTTATGTAAGAGTTAAGTAAAAACGACCTATATTTTACATAATAGGTTTATCTTGTTATGTAAATTTAAGGTCACATAGAGGTCACAATTATTTATTATTAAGGTAAAATTTAAGTCACATTAATCTGCATGACATGCGCAAAGCGTCAACTATCTAAGTCCGACATGCAGCTTGAGGCGGCCTAACGGAAGGTCCGTTCAGATCCGTCGGTGATTGCTTGACACGGTCCGACATTGGCAAACATGTGGCAAACTACAAAGTTAACCAGACGGGCTGGTTTAAGTAGCGAAAGAGGGGATTCTTATAGAGATCTTGTCAATACATCAAAGTACGCATCCTAATTTTGAAATATCTTTGCTCTTTATATATATAATATGATCATCCACTGTACAGAGAACATAGTGACATTAGCGCCATCTCTACTTACTAGGAAGAAACTATTAAGCACTGGTATTTTAGATGATATTAATATTACATAAAATGTTTATGTAACATTTGAAATGTAAACTTACGGTTCAATTGACTGCATAATAATTATGTAAAATTTAGGACTTTAATTAGACGTAAATAATTTTACAGGGAATTTACATACCTTGAATGACATAATTAATACATAAAAAATGTTATGTAACAATTATGTAAAATTTTAAATGTAAACTTAAGGTTCACATTGTTCCATAATATTTACGTAAATTTAAAAATTTTAATGTGACGTAAATCGTGTTATAGAGCGTTTACGTAATTTAGATGATATAAATATTACATAAAATGTTTTACATAATAGTTATGTAAAATTTAAAATGTAAACGTAATGTCTAAATTGTTACTTAATAGTTATGTACATTTTATTATTTTCATTTAAAGTAAATTATTTTATGTAACGTTTACGTAAATTAGATTACTTAAATATTACATATAATTGTTTATATAATAGGTATGTAATATTTTTTATGTAAAATTAAGATCCCACTATTTACGTAATATTTACGTAAATTTTAAGAATTTATTTATTTACGTCAAATTAACCCTAATAACACATGACGTCCCGGGGACGCCCTTTTTAGGTCCCCATAGGTTGCGAACGTCCCAGACCTAAAAAGTACACCCTTGGAACGTCCCAAGAAGAAGGTCTAAAAACAGTTCCAAATGAACGTTCAGCGGACGTCGTTTTTAGATCCCCATAGGTCGCGAAAGTCACAGCCCTAAAAAGTACGTCCCTGGAACGTTCCAAGAAAAAGGGTTTAAAAATAGTTCCAATGAAACGTTCAGAGGACGTCCTTTTTAGATCCCCATAGGTCGCGAAAGTCACACACCTAAAAATACGTCCCTGGAACATTCCAAGAAAAAAGTCTAAAAACAGTTCCAATGGAACGTTCAGGGGACGTCCTAAAGAGAGACGCATGTACTGCAGTTTTATTTAGCTACTCATTTAGCAACCAGATGGCGTACTTTGGTAAAAAATTCTCTATCTGTTCGACATTCGTTTTATATAATAAGAGATGCTTGTATTTTATTGTATAAGGACTCCAAAATAAGCTTATATAAAGAACGTCCAAGAGTCGTCCAAGTAGAGGTTCCAGGAACGTCCAAAAAACGACCCTGAGACGTTACAATTAACAACATTAATCGTTCCGAGAACGTTCCCGGAACGTTTGTCGACGTCTTTGGACGTTCCCGGAACATACGCGCCGCAATGTACCGGGAACATTTAAAAGAACGGCCAAAGGTTGAAGGTTGTCCAGGTAAACGTTCAAGGAACGTCCGCGAGACGTTACAATTGGTAATATTGATTGTTCCGGGAGCGATCTCGGAACGTTTGACAACGTCTGTGGGCGTTCCCGGAACGAATGCCCAGAATATACCTTGGACATTTAAATAGGAACGGCCAAGGATCGTCCAAGTAAACGTTCCAGGAACGTCCAAAGGAACGTTCCTGAGACGTTACAATTGACGACATTGTTCGTCTCGGGAACGTTCCCTGAACGTTTCACGACGTCTACGGACGTTCCTGGAACGTATCATTGGTCGCGCCGGAACGTTCCAGGGACATTTTTAAAACGTACTTGTGTTATTAGGGTTATGTGATACCTTATTGGAAAGGCACTTAAAACAGCTTTGAACTAAGCTTTAATCACTGTGCCCTAGTCTAAGTAGTTATCAACATATTTAAATTTCTTGTATATTGTATGTAATATTTAAGTAAAATTGGCAGTTTCAATTAAAAAAAAACTAATTAAAAAAATTAGGGATTTTTCATCTCCTTTATAGGTATAATAAAATTGACTAAAAATTATCAAAGTTGGGGAGACCTTCTGCTAAACCTCCTTTTTTTTGTTCATATACTGTCATATTTACTTAGTTAACCAGAAAAAACTTTTACTTAAATAAAAATAAGTTTTTTCCCTGATGTTTACAAGATTCCATGACCTTGGGTCCATATTTTAAAAATTTCCATGACACTAAGTAATCCATGACCTTTTGGGACCCAAAAAATTCAACATTATATTTCCAGGATCTCCAGGTAATTTTGAGGGTAATTTTAAATCTACATTAAATTAATTATCTCAGTATTTGTACCCTGTCAAAAATACCATGTCAAATCTCATAGAAAAATTTATATCTTATTAGGTTGTATATGTTTTCTATTTGGTATGTGAAACAAACTCATAAAAACCAAAAATAATCTCATAAAGTACAGATTTTTATCAGTTTTTACAAGCAAGACTAACTTTCATGAGATTTAACAAGTGTTTTTTTTAGCAGGGTAGTGACAAGCTAATGGTAAACCTATTCTAAAGGCTTTTTTATAACTTTACCCTTTTTTTTCCGTAAGTAAAAAGCTAAATGGCACCAAATTTGTCACTTTGTTTTGTTCTAGAAGTTAATTAGAGCTCAATAAAACCTTAAGGCATATAAGTAGTCTAAATACACTTTAAGAACATTGGGTTCTGGCAAACCCGAGGGCAAAATATTTTGGTATCCCAATCTTTGGTGGCCATCATGAATTTGGTCCACAGAATTTGGAATGGCCTGTAAAGGCAGATTCAAAGTTCCATAAGGTAAGTAATAAGTGGTATAAAGTATGTGGTAAGACACAAGGAAAATAAACTATAGCAAACGCATGCTCATGCTGCTGTTCATAGTATTCCGTAAGCCGCAAGTGGAAGGAGCAGCATGCATTTGCTATTACTGATTTTCCTTGCATCTTACCTCATACCACTTACCTTATGCAACTCTGAATCTGCCTTAATAGGTTTGTATCAGGTATGTTGTAAGATATAATGGTAATTATGCAGTATACGGTTTTCTGCCGTTTTTCATTTTTTATGAAAAATTCTTTTTGGGGGCACCTACTAGGGTCCCTAGGACCCCAGATCCGCCTGCGCCCGATTTTTTTTTAAGAGAAAAAAGGATGCCGGGGGGGGGGGGTTGTAATGTGTTTTTTTTATTGTTTTGGGTTGGGTTGGATTAGGTTGGGTTGGACTGTGGAATGAGTTGTTTTAGTGAAAAAAAAAATAAAAAAAAAAAACAAAAAAAAATAAAAAAAAAACAAAAAAAAATAAAAAAAAAACCAAACGGCGCAGGCGGATTTGGGGTCCTAGGGACCCTAGTAATACTGGTCAAATCTTTTAAAAAACTATATAAAATCTTGTAAAATACTAATTTATAATACTCGTCAAATCTTTTAAAAAATTGTGCTGGTAGAACCGTATAAAAACTCTATACTTTCGTTCCTTCCTGCTTGTTAATGCTTTTAAAACCTTGTAAAATATTTTCTTCTAATACTCGTCAAATCTTTTAAGAAATAATGCCATTTTGGTGCAATGTAAACTTATAAAATCTTGTAAAACATTAAATTATAATGCTCGTCAAATCTTTTTAAAAAATGTGCTGGTAGAACCGCAATAGAAACTTATAAAGTCTTCATACTTTTCTTCCTTATTAAATCTCGTAGAAACTCGTGCTTGTTAAACTTTGTCAAAACTTGTAGAAATAAGAACACTATCTGCGGATAAAATCAGGTCAAAAGTTTAAGCTCATATAGCCTGATATAATCTTCGCAACACCCAAAAATTTTTATTCTTATAAAATCTTTTAAACTCTTGCCCATTTTGAGAAGTCAAAAAATTATTCCACATTTATCCTCATAAAACCTTGTCAGCTTTTACAAGTCACGATCTTTGCCGCATAGAATCTCTTAGACCTTATAAAATCTCATAAAATCTAATGAAAATGTTATCAGTTTTTACAAGTTTCTATGCGGTTTTTTTGGCAAGGAAGGCGCTTAATTTCTCAGAAATCCAATCATCACTTGTCATTTTTCTGTTTCACCAAGAAAAATTTTAATTAAAAAAAAATACAGACCTTAATTAATTTGTCAAAAGTCACGTCCACGAGTTCCAAGACTTATCTTAAAACAGTGCAAGACAGTTTGAAAGAAAATAGAATGTAAAAAGTGAAGTTGGTTTTGTGAAAGTATTTCAAAATGTTAAAATTTTAAAAACCCGGCATTAAAAGTATCTGGAAAGTTAAGACTCAACCGAATAATTTAAAATAGTGTAGTGTGGTGATTAGGCAGGATGTAAGCCGAAGATTGTAATGGTAAATTTTCATGCAAAATACTTGACCTTTAACCGAATATTATATCACAATGGATTTTAACTTTAACAATTTCAATAAAATACCTATTATATTTCTGAAAAATCGAGTTGTCTGTTTGTATAAACCATAAAACGCTCATGTCCAAAACAGTGTAAAAAAAAAATGGTGGCATCTCTTAAGGAGTTCGAAGTTATCCGCTCGAACTTTAGAAATAACCCTTAAGGCCCGTAGTTCACATTTTGATGTCAGAAGTCGGATGATAGGTTTTCTGTAGAAGGGATGGCCTGCAGAGGGAATGATTTACAAAAATTTATGATTGACGAAAAAAAAATACAGAAAAGTTTTAGGTCTCCACAGACAGTGAATAGTAAAACAAAAATGTCAGCGAAGACAGTACAACAGACAACAGAGCTTAAACTAAATAATGATAGGAAAAAAAACTGTTCAAAAATTTTTGGAGAAAATAGATCACAAAATTTATGCTTAAGAAGTCACAATTTATATAAACCTTACAGTGAAATTTTGATAAAAGGGATGTTGGAGTTTAAGCTGATTGGAAATTTAGTAGCGTTGTGTATGCATTTACGAAAGATTTTATTATGATTTGTAAATGGTTTGGTTTGACGAAACTAGCCATGACTTATTGATTAAGAAGGCGTTGTGTTCGCCCTTTAGAAGAGAAAATTGGCGTTGTGTACGCCTATCAGAGGAAAATAGTTGTTGATGAAGAAACAGGAAATAAAAATTGTGTTTGTTCCACTTTTTACTAGAAGATAGCTGCTAGCTAGTTTGGAAAAGGAATGCAGTTTTAGAGAAGTTGAAGAAGTTTTTTTAATGGGAGGCTGTAAACAACCCGAGTTCTTGGTTACTTGTCAATAACTGAGGACTTTAGTATTGGGACAGTTGGCGTCTATCTTAAGCACGTGCTCAACCATGAGTATGATTGATTGCCCTACCAAAACATTGGAAATATGGAATACTCCAGCACTATTCAAAAATAAGAACTTTGAACGAAAAAATAATAGCGTAAGTGTAGAAGAATGTTAAAAATGTACAATGCTACAGGACGTTCAGAATCTACACTGAAAAAGAGAAAGACAAGAAGGAAGTGAAACGCATGAGCTTACAATGAGAAAAAAATTATATAAATTGCCATGCAGTTACTCTATATTAGTCCGGATTGTTAAAATTTGTGTAACAAAGAAATTCTGCTGGTGTTAAAAGAAAAGTATCTATTGAAGGCAACTGCATAAAAATTATACATCAAAGAAGTGAGATAGAAGAAATCCGTTGCAGGACGTAGATGAATGATTCGGAAGGGTAGGTTCTACAACTCCCGAAATAAAAAGTTTGTCTGAGAGTAGTTGATCAAAAATAAACTTTAAGATTTAGGTGAGATGTAGTTGTACCTTCTTAACGATATGTGTCCTATGAGTAATTTCAGCAAGGAATTTACCCACGCTGGTCACCCCGGGCGAAACATCGTTTAATTGTTTCTCTTTTCGCTTTGGTCGTTTGTGTGTTCCTTGTGCGACACTCATCCAATTTTAAATTTTAGTTCTTTCCTCCCAAGATCTTTTGATCTTCTCTTTTTTAGATACTTTTGGGTTGATGTAACTGATTTGGAGGTTTTTAACTTCTTGTTTTAATTGTCTTAGGAGCATATTCCTATTGGAAAGATTAACACGCCAGGACGAACCCCTATCAGGTGACTTATAATAAGTACCAGAATGTGCGATGGTGTTAAATGATGTCTGTATTGAGGGTAACTAGTGAATCCATTGACGAGCCCACGCTGGTCACCCCGGGCGAAACATCGTTTAATTGTTTCTCTTTTCGCTTTGGTCGTTTGTGTGTTCCTTGTGGGACACTCATCCAATTTTGAATTTTCGTTCTTTCCTCCCAAGATCTTTTGATCTTCTCTTTTTTAGATTCTTTTCGGTTGATGTAACTGATTTGGAAGTTTTTAACTTCTTGTTTTAATTGTCTTAGGAGCATATACCTATTGGAAAGATTAACACGCCAGGACGAACTTGTATCAGGTGACTTATAATAAGTACCATGCGGAACGATGCCTATTTGTGAGTGTTTCAGAGTTGGAGGTCAGAGTGTGCGATGGTGTTAAATGATGTCTGGATTGAGGGTGACTAGTGAATCCACTGACGAGCCCACGCTGGTACCCTGGGCGAAACATCGTTTAATTTTTTCTCTTTTCGCTTTGGTCGTTTGTGTGTTCCTTGTGAGACACTCATCCAATTTTGAATTTTCGTTCTTTCCTCCCAAGATCTTTTGATCTTCTCTTTTTTAGATTATTTTCGGTTGATGTAACTGATTTGGAAGTTTTTAACTTCTTGTTTTAAAAAGCTCCATGCAAAAGCACAAGGAAACACCCAAACAGCACAGTTCAGCAAGATATTGATACTAAAGGCGCAAAGTATTCAATTAAATGTTATATTGGTGACTTTATATATATTTCAAGAAATCATTCTTCGTCGAAAGTTAAAAGTAAAGTAAGAGATCTCAGAAAAATCTATGGAAATGGCAAGAACAAGATACGAGTATGGTATTGCCGTGAAATAAGTTATGGATAAGTGTTCTAAAGAAAAAAATAAATCAGTGTATAGAGTAAAAAATATTTCAAAGTAAAGTGAAAACTTCCAAAGTAAAGTGAAAAATTACAAAATAAAGTGAAAAAAAATACTAATATAAATAATAACGGTCTAAATCAAAAATAATGCGTAATGAAAATGTTATGTTATGGTTTGGTGATGATGTAAGAAGAAACTGTCCAGATGGAAGTTCCACCAACCCTTAGGCGTGCTACCCAAAAGAAGTTATGCAGACTTCGAGGAATAACAGCTAAATCAAGTTGAAGAACCACAGCAGGGTAGTGAGATAAAAGCAGTAAAGGTTGTTTCTCTATTAATTTTTTTTTGTAGTAATTATTTTTCTTGTACTTTTTTTTAATTATTTTTTTTTATTATGTTTTTTTATACTGGGACTTTCCATCCATTACATGATTAATGCCCAGTGTTAGTTAGCGAAGACTTTTGCAAAGTTAAAGACACAAAATATCCATGCACCTAGACGGGATTCGAACCCGGAACCTACCGTGCGGCAGGTAGATAAGCTGCCCACTGCGCTACGGCGGTCGGCATTATTATTCTTATTATGGTTACATATTTTATAGGTACCTTGTAGGTATTATCGAATAAGTATTTTAGATATTTTTTTAAAAGGAAGTTTTAGGTTATTGAAACTTTTTTTGGGATCTTAACTTCTGAGTCATAACAAAACAGGCAAAACAGCATATCTATATTTTGTTAAAAAAAATAAAAGACTCCAACGGAAATATATCTTGCTCATACCAAATCACAAATTCAAATAAAATATAGGTCAATTAGCCCACCTAAATTAGTGGGTAGGTTAGAGATTTTAAAGAAAGTCATAAAATCAGTTTTACTCGAGATCGCGGCGCGTGCCTAAATATCATATTTGAAGTTCCAGGCCAAGTGAAAGATATTTAATCTTTCACTTGTTTTAGAAAATGGGGAGGAATGTGAAGAATCGAAAAATTAAAATGAAATTATTTAATTAAAAAAAAGGTTATTAATTTTTGTTAAAAAAAATAATAATTCAAAAGTCCTTAAACAAAAACTAAAACAAAACTTTTAAAAGAGGATTTATTTTAAAATCCCAAAGTTATAAACAAATTTAAAAATAATTTTGTTTTATTAATTGGCAAACTATTTTCTTTCCACAAAAAGTGCAAACATGAGAAAGTGAGTTCATTTTGTTTAAATAATTTTAATTTAAAAAAAGAAAAAAATATATATATTTTTTAATAAAACTAACTTTTAAAATAACTTTTTTTCTTGAAATACTTTTTGAAAATTGTCGTTTTCAGCAGCCAACCAAAAAATATTGTCATTCTTTTTCATAAAAATCTTACTTAAATGATTTTGAAAACTTAAATATTTAAAAAAATTTTTTTTGTTCTTTATTTCAAAAGTTGTAAAATAAAAAAATTTTAAATATTTTTCAAAATAATTTTTCATAAGTTTTAATAAATTTTTTAAAATAATTTTCAATAACATTTTCTTTTGTTTGAAAGTTTAAGACAATGATGTGTTTGAAATTAACTCTGTGTTTCGGACTTCCATTGTCTATATTTTATTTATACACGACGTTTCGATCAGTACAATCTCTGATCGAAACGTCGTGTATAAATAAAATATAGACAATGGAAGTCCGAAACACAGAGTTAATTTCAAACATTTTCTTTTGTTAGAACGGGAGATTTATTTTAAATAAATTTTTCTTACCCAAAATAAATAACAAATATTGAAATTCAAAAACAATCCAAGTATTTTCACAATCACTGGGGGGGGGTCTCTGAATTCACATATCAAATGTTTTCTAGGTGTCTACCTAGGGCGCACTTTCCGATGATTCTCGTTCAAGAAATCCTTACAGACTAAAATTTGATTCTACAGAGCTCAGGAAAATTTGACTATGTTTGCTTTCGGCTTTGACCAAAATTGTAGAAGGCACGTAATTTCTCAGAAATCCAATTATCATTTGTCATTTTTCTGTGGCACCAAGAGAAATTTTAATTAAAAAAAATACACATACCTTAATTAATTTGGCAAAAGTCACGTCCACCTTACTATAAAAGCCAAGATTCGCAAAGGCAAAAAACAGTTGAAATCCAAACGAGTTCCAAGACTCATCTTAAAGGCTCAGTTAAGTTTGCCCCCCCCCAGATCGATTTTCTCAAAAATTTTTATGCCAAAATTTTGCACACATTTTGCACAATTTTGCACACCTTCCTACGAGAAACTACAGCCCATTTTCTGTGGGGGGGGGGGCAAACTTGACGTTGCCCCCCCCAGTCAATATTTTTCAAAAATTATGATTTCATTTGAAAGGTCTCATTTTGCACAATTTTGCACACCCATTTTAAAATTTTGCACACCTCCCTGTAACCCACACGAGGGTTCTGAAAATATCAAGTTTGCCCCCCCCAGTCAATATTTTTCAAAAAGTTTGGTGTCATTAGAAAGGTCTTATTTTGCACAATTTTGCACACCCATTTTAAAATTTTGCACACCCCCCTGTAACCCACACGAGGGTTCTGAAAATATCAAGTTTCCCCCCCCAGTGAACATTTTTCAAAAATTTTAATGTCGTTAGAAAGGTCTTATTTTGCACAATTTTGCACACCCATTTTAAAATTTTGCACACCTCCCCGTAACCCACACGAGGGTTCTGAAAATATCAAGTTTGCCCCCCCCCCAGTCAATATTTTTGAAAAAGTTTGGTGTCGTTAGAAAGGTCTTATTTTGCACAATTTTGCACACCCATTTTAAAATTTTGCACACCTCCCTGTAACCCACACGAGGGTTTTGAAAATATCAAGTTTGCCCCCCCCAGTCAACATTTTAAAAAAATTTTGGTGTCGTTAGAAAGGTCTTATTTTGCACAATTTTGCACACCCATTTTAAAATTTTGCACACCTCCCTGTAACCTACACGAGGGTTCTGAAAATATCAAGTTTGCCCCCCAGTCAATATTTTTTAAAAATTTTGGAGTCATTAGAAAGGTCTAATTTTGCATCATTTTGCCACCTCCCTCTAACCCACATGAAGATTCTGAAAATATGAAGTTTGCCCCCCCCCACCGTCGATATTTTTCAAAAAATTTTGTGTCATTCGAAAAGTATATTTTGCGCAATTTTGCACACCCTTCAGTACCCCACAAGAGCGTTCTCAAAAAAGTTTGCCCCCCCCCAGTTAATATTTTTCAAAAAATTTATGTCATTCGAGAAGCCTAATTTTGCACAACTATTTTTAAATTTTGCACACTTCCCATGCCGTTTTCTTTTTGTGGCGTTTACGGTTAAACTTGGTCCTAAAATTTCCCAGAGGTATGAACAAAGGAAGGAGACCTCGATTGTGTAATATCTTTAAATATTGTTTAAATTTACAGATAATTGTTTATGTTTACATTTGTATATAATCAAAAGTTTTTAATTTTTAGGAATTTCCGGATTATACTTAAATTTTCATATCAAAAATGAACAGAAAAAATCGATGTAGACAGCGCATCCTGTCATGTTCGATGCCTTGAGAATCGGAACCAGCCTATTTTGGCGGTTCAGAATGGTTGCGGTTCTCAAGGTATGGATCTTCACAGGATGTGCTATCTACGTCCATTTGTTAGATGATGCCATAGCATGTGAAAAATTAAGTATAATCCGGAAATTCATAAAAATTAAAAACTTTTGATTATAGACACATATATGTAAGCATAAGCAATTATATGTAAATTTAAACAATATTCGAAGATATTATACAATCGAGGTCTCCTTATTTTGCTTATACTTCTGGGAAATTTTAGGACCAAGGTTAACCGTAACCGCTACAAAAAGAAAACAGCTCCAGAAACTAGTAGGTAGGTATATGCACCTATATCTGAATTCGGGACAGGTATCCGCGGGAGGCGGGAGGTTGTACGTGCCGTAAAGAGGAATGCGTGCGTACCTACACCTACCACGCGCGAAGGCCTTTTATGTAATATATTGAAATGTCGCTTAGCAATGCCTAGTTTTATTTGTGTTCATGATTCAGAATGACTTCGGGTGAAATTTCCGAAGTTTGCAACGTGTATTTTAAATGGTGGCGTTCCATTTCGGCAGGAAAGTCAATGTGAACGCCTCTATTTAAAATACATAACATTACGTAACGCCTGGTTCTCACCTATGCGTGCCCACCCTGACTCTAAAAATGCATCACGTGATCAGCCATGCATTTGCCGATTTTTTAAAAGTGTCGCGTGATGCGTTTTTAATGTCAGGGTGAGCACGCATAGGTGGCAACTAGGCGTAACGCTTATAGGGGTTATGTAGGGGTGAGCGGAGTTTCGCGGTTCTGTTACGTAACGCAATTTTTAAATTATTATTGTGAAATAAAACAACTTTTTGGATTTTTCGAGTGAAAAAGAAAAAAAGAGGGGGTCTCTGGCAGCAAAACGTTTTGTTATTTTAGACTGGAGTAGTCCCAAACGTTACAAAGCGTTATATAGGGGGTCGCGGGTTGGGGTCAAAATTGGGCAAAATAAGGGTTACGTAATAAGTGCACTACCTCTCAGTTTACGCAATTACTTTGTGGTTATCGGTAAATATAACCTAACGTTCTTACTTACTTTTTACTTTTTTTAGTCGATGATACGTACCTCATCAATCAATTTTCCAAAAATATTAGGAAAAAAATAAAATAACGATAACCATAAAGTAATTCCTCCGGAAATTCCGAACTCTGTTATGGAACTGCGCAGTCGCAGAAGTAACATTAATAATAAGGAAAGAGACAAAAACACTGACCAATTAAACAAAGATCTTAAGTGTGAATGGAACTTTAACTTTCTACCTATTGGTGTCATCCCATTTGCAGCAGGCGTTGTTTCCGTCTTTGGGTTGAGAATTGAGTCAAATTTACATGACATATATTTTGAATTCGATTTGATTTTTTTTTCGATCTATAAAAGGAATAATAATTTTTTTCTTATTTGCCATTTTAAGTGCATGAAATACAAAAACAAAATGGCTAAAATGTTCATATGTAGAAATAAATAAACTACTTCTTCTAATTATAATTATTGACGGACGGAATTTTTTGATGTAAACCTAGTTAATGACACACCAAGACGCCAAACGCGTGGTGTGAACTGCAAAATCAAGGCGGGCGTCATTACCGTAGCCGCTGTCCGCAAATAGCAAGGTGTGATCCCGCCATTATCCAGATGAAAATTTTCGGACGCACCCATGAAATCGGAGGCGCGTTCGACCTCGGGTGAAACTTGCCCCAAAATGGGTAAGTGCAGCCCTCTAGAAATTTGATAAGCCTTTGGTATTCTTGACATGTAAAAGAGAAAGATAGAAATGCGGCGTTATAGGCGTTCTTAGTCATTTTCGGTAAGAGCTTCATAGAAAGTGATAGTTTCCTCGTCCTTCACTCCCCAAATGGACCTACCTAAATTTTTGGGTGTTCTGCACCAAATTTTGACGTTTCTTGGACCTTGGTCATCTTGTCTTTACACTTTGCAGTGTGTATTTGTGGAAGAAATGAATTTAATGGACGAGAAGCACGAAAACGTCTGGGCGTGAAAAAAATTCTGTTTTTTTTTATAAGTTAACTATACAGGTTAAAAAAGTGTAGGTTGTATAAAAACAAGCTTACGGAACCGTGGAGTGAATTAGGGCGTACTCCTATTAACTCCACGGTCCCGTAAGTATTATATATATATATAATATATAACTTTTATTTTGGTTTATTATTGAAGTAAAATATGCGTGCGGGAAAGTAGAAAGATCTGAAAGAAAACAAAGCGTCGTTTTTTTAAAAGAAAGTGTTTATTTTATCTATCAACGAAGTTTACTATTAGAAGTGCAACAACACGCAAATACGATTTACTTACTTTCGACTAACTTGCGTGACAAAGACTTTTATGGAACTTAAAATTAACGTTTTTATTTTATTAGACACTTAAAGCCAATTATCAAAGTTAACACTATCCTAAGACGTATCTCTGTCGAGTAGACTAATCAACCATGTACAGTTTTAAATATATGGGGAATGCGAGACAGCTCCAGCTGATCAAAGTACCCCTGGATACCCATTCTTCAGTTTCGAGAGAAACTTTCGTGTAGGAACGATCACATCCTTTATTTCAACCATTAGGCAAGCCCCAATGCGGTTACGAAACGTTCGATAAGCTGAAAAGCTCCACGGCGCCCGCGCAGGAGAACCCGCTCTCTTCCCCATAACCAGTAGATGTAAGTTGTAGGAGAGTTCTCTTGATATGCGGTAGCCCGGTAATGTCCGGCGGTGCTCGACTAATATCGGATGGCTAGTGCAAGCAGTCAAACTATCCTATTGGTCCAAATCACTAATGTGAGCATTCCTATAGGAGTGTTCTCTCGAAACTGAAGAATAGGTACCCTGTCCTGCAATACGTGTCAGGATAACACGTAAGAAGACGTGACGTTACGTAGTTTTCACCCAAGACGTTGCTCTATCAACAAAAACGTGGCATTTCGATCAGCTGGAGATGTCATGCGTTCGCCATAAATTTAAAAGTGTACTTGGATAATTGGCCGACAAGATAGAGATACGTCTTAAGATATTTTTAGGAATGAGGTATTTTGGGGGTAGTTCCGAAGGGAGAAATGGAGGAAAGTTCAAAAACAATAGGGCTCCGCGCGTCAATACACGTAATCGTTGTGTAAAATTTCGTTATGATCGGTGCAGGAGTTTTTGAGTTACAGTGGCGCATATCGAGGCGACGGACAGACAGACAGACAACAAATCAGTAAAGAATTGGGTTTCATCCTGTGAAGATCCATACCTTGAGAACCGCAACCATTCTGAACCGGCAAAATAGGCTGGTTCCGATTCTCAAGGCATCGAACATGATAGGATGCGCTGTCTACATCGATTTTTTCTGTTCATTTTTGATATGAAAATTTAAGTATAATCCGGAAATTCATAAAAATTAAAAACTTTTGATTATATACAAATGTAAACATAAACAATTATCTGTAAATTTAAACAATATTCAAAGATATTACACAATCGAGGTCTCCTTCGTTTGCTTATACTTCTGGGAAATTTTAGGACCAAGTTTAACCGTAAACGCCACAAAAAGAAAACGGCATGGGAAGTGTGCAAAATATAAAAATATTTGTGCAAAATTAGGCTTCTCGAATGACATAAATTTTTTGAAAAATATTAACTGGGGGGGGCAAACTTTTTTGAGAACGCTCTTGTGGGGTACTGAAGGGTGTGCAAAATTGCGCAAAATAGACTTTTCGAGTGACACAAAATTTTTTGAAAAATATCGACGGTGGGGGGGGGGGCAAACTTGATATTTTCAGGATCTTCGTATGGGTTAGAGGGAGGTGTGCAAAATTTTAAAATGGGTGTACAAAATGATGCAAAATTAGACCTTTATAATGACTCCAAAATTTTTCAAAAATATTGACTGGAGGGCAAACTTGATATTTTCAGAACCCTCGTGTAGGTTTCAGGGAGGTGTGCAAAATAAGACCTTTCTAACGACACCAAACTTTTTGAAAAATATTGACTGGGGGGGGCAAACTTGATATTTTCAGAACCCTCGTGTGGGTTACAGGGAGGTGTGCAAAATTTTAAAATGGGTGTGCAAAATTGTGCAAAATAAGACCTTTCTAACGCCACCAAATTTTTTTAAAAATGTTGACTGGGGGTGGCAAACTTGATATTTTCAGAACCCTCTTATGGGTTACAGGGAGGTGTGCAAAATTTTAAAATGGGTGTGCAAAATTGTGCAAAATAAGACCTTTCTAACGGCACCAAACTTTTTGAAAAATATTGACTGGGGGGGCAAACTTGATATTTTCAGAACCCTCGTGTGGGTTACAGGGAGGTGTGCAAAATTTTAAAATGGGTGTGCAAAATTGTGCAAAATAAGACCTTTCTAACGACACCAAACTTTTTGAAAAATATTGACTGGGGGGGGGCAAACTTGATATTTTCAGAACCCTCATGTGGGTTACAGGGAGGTGTGCAAAATTTTAAAATGGGTGTGCAAAATTGTGCAAAATAAGACCTTTCAAATGACATAATTTTTGAAAAATATTGACTGGGGGGGGGGCAACGCCAAGTTTGCCCCCCCCACAGAAAATAGGCTGTAGTTTCTCGTAGGAAGGTGTGCAAAATTTGATTTGTGGTGTGCAAAATTGTGCAAAATGTGTGCAAAATTTTGGCATAAAAATTTTTGAGAAAATCGATCTGGGGGGGGGCAAACTTAACTGAGCCCATCTTAAAACAGTTTGAAAGAAAATAGTTAGAATGTAAAAAGTGAAGTTCGTTTTGTGAAAGTATTTCAAAATGTTAAAATTTTGGAAACCCGGCATTAAAAGTATCTGAAAGTTAAGACTCAAACGAATAATTTAAAATAGTGTAGTGATTAGGCAGGATGTAAGCCGAAGATTTCCTGGACTATCTGCCCTGTGTCTTAACTAATTTTCTTCACTGTAAGGTTTCTGTAAGTTGTGACTTCTTAAGCATAAATTTTCGTGATACTAAAATTGCTACAACAAGTATTCGATTTTCTCCAAAAATTTCCAAACAGTTTTTATCCTATCATTATTTAATTCAAGCTCTGTATATTTCAATAGTATTATAAGTGTCTGTTGTACTGTCTTCGCTGACATTTTTCTTTTACTATGTACTGTCTGTAGAGACCTAAAACTTTTCTGTATTTTTTCGTCAATAATAAATTTTTGTAAATCATCCTCTCTCCAGACCATCCCTTATACAGAAAACCTATTATCCCACTTCTGACACTAAAATGTGAACAACGGCCCTTGAGGGTTATTTCTAAAGTTCGAGCGGATAACTTTTAACTCCTTAAGAGACGCCACATATTTTTCTTACACTGTTTTGGACATGAGCGTTTTAGTGTGCATATAGTAATCTTTAATTTTTTTTGGGAATGTACAAACAGGCAACTCGATTTTTCAGAAATATAATAGATATTTTATTGCAATTGTCAAAGTTCAAAGCCATTGTGATATAAAATTCGGTTAAACAGTCCTACACTAATACAAGTATTTTGCATGAAAATTTATAGTCGGACACCACATAAATAAAAAAAATAGGTTTCTATATGTTTTTTATTTATGTGGTGATTTTGATATATTTTGGTACGATAATAGTAGACCAAAATATATCCGAAAATAATATTTTTTAGTTCGGCGTCCCATTACAGGTGGCATCGCGGCGCCCTCAATTATTTAAATGTCCTTACATAAGTTTTTATACGTGTCTCAAAAACTAAAGCTTTCGAAACAATTTTTTTTGCAGATTGTGTTGACCAATAAACCTTTTTATTCATGTATTACACTTTATATATGCTTTTCACAACTGTGTATAATTTTGGATCAAAATACAATATATATAAAATTCCGTCTTTTAAGTTTTTATTGAAATCCCGTAAATTGATTTTAGGGGTGATTTTGGTTTACCATACAAATAATTTTTGTTTTTGAGTTCCTGAAAATTAACTGTTTTGAGCAAAGACCATATCTCATCAGATAAAGTGATTAAAAAATCACAAAGTTGCCAATGTCGCATTTTTACTAATTATCGTAGTTTTTGTAATCATTTCCTATTTTTTTTGTAACATTTTACTCTAACTTAATTTTTCAAAAAAAATTTTTAGCATAAGAGAAAATAGTGCAAAAAAATTACGTCGATAATCTTTGTCATTTAAGTGTTCATATTTTGTTTTTATACATCTTCAAACATAAAAAAAAATATTCAAGAGAAAAGCGATTTTTGGCACCAAATTGACATACTTTTCCTTTTGTCCCTGGAACTTTTACATTTTTTATCTGATTATGAGGCCCCCTTCAAAACACTGCTCCTTAGAGAATTAGTATTTAAACTATATAAAAAAATATCAAATAAAAATTAATTTCATTCAACCGAACAGCAGCGAAAGTTGGTATTTTTGCAGATTTCTCTAAATTCACTAAAACATCATAACAAAATTTTGTAAAATGTACATATTTTTATCTTAATTGAAGTACAAATGTAACTAAAAATTAGTATTAACATTTTAAAGCGTAAAATCAAAGTTTAACTTAAAAACTATTGCATTTATTATATTAGTATGGGTGCAAACATCAATTTTATAATTTTTATATTCCCAACATAATTTTTATATTAATTTGGAAATAAAATGTTATTATATTGATTGGATTATATTTCATATATATTTGGCTGCCAATTATTTTAAAACATAATTGAACTTTAGTAGGGGTCCCGACTACCATGTCAACTTTACTTCCTAATAAAAAAGCACAACCAACAAAAGGAGACTACCAAGAGGAGCAATAAAAACTGTCAATCAAATATCTACTTACTTTTATTTTAGCATAGTTTAGTTAGTGTGCGTCTGCGAACATAAGTTGCTTAAACTTATCTCTGTTACGTTATATAAGACAAATTTTCTTGCTTACAACTAATAATAGTACAATATTATGCTTTTATCCCACATAGCAAAAGAATATTGCACGTTTAGCCAGCGTATAGACGAAAACGGAGAAGGATATTACCCTGGATATCACCAAGATAGTGCATAGGAGCTCCAAAAAAGATCCAATTTAAATCCAGAGGTACCCATTAGGTAACATACACTGAATATACGTTATAAGTATATTCTGAACATGTATTAATTACTCCACAAAAATATTCGAGTTATATTCTATTACACCAAATTTGATGTTTTATGGTATATCCATTATGGTATATATTTATATATAGTAGTAGTAGTAGTAGTAAGGGGGCGGCACGCAGGCCTGGCAACTAGGCCTCTTCATGGGCCCTTTCTGCCATACCCCGTCTCGCACCCTTATCCTCCCACTCCCTCTACATTTCTTGCCTCTGTCTCTCCGGGCCTTCCCGCCTTCGTTACGAAGGACAGCACGTCAGCCCATCTTAGAGATTGTAGCTCCTCCTCTTCTATTGTGGCGGAACCCCACGTCTGCTGCCTCAATCTGGCGTACCCGTCACACTCTCCTATCAGGTGCACCGCTGATTCCTCTGCCCACCCACATGTTGGGCAGGCGGAGTCGTCCAACACTCTGATGCATGTCAAGTGCTTGCGCAGCTGATTATGCCCTGTCAGTATTCCTACTAACAATCCAATGTCCTTGCGAGTTTTTCCCAGGAGCCATTTAGTTATGGCTACGTCTGGTCCACTCACGAACGAACGAACGAAACTGTCTGCACTCTCACACTTCCCTCCAGGACGACTTCAGTTGTTCGCTCGCCCATTTATTGAGCTCGCTCTGCACCTGTTTTCTTGTGATTCCCAAGAGCGGTTCCGTACCAATATATTGGGTTTTGGCACCAGCTTTGGCAAGTTCGTTCGCCTTCTCATTCCCTGGTATTCCCTCGTGGCCCGGGACCCACATCAGTGTCACTCTCTTGTCTTCAGCTAATGTCTGTAGCGCGTTAACGCACTCTTCCACTAGGCTGCTGACAATTTTTGGTGAACTAAGCAGCTTGGCTGTCGGAACATATGCAAATGTCCCTCCTGCTATTTCTGACCTCTGGTAGGGTTGCCGCCATGATAATGGCGTATACTTCCGTCTTAAAGACCGTAGCGTGCTCGCCAAGCGGATAGCTTTCTTGAACCTCTAGGTCTTCCGCATACACTCCTGCGCCTGTTGTCTGCCTGGCTGACAGTTTTGATCCGTCAGTGTAGCAGACCGTCAGGTCTCTGCCTAATTCGTTTCGAAATTCTTCTCTCTGCCACCAATCCCGTTCAGGTATTGTGACTTTGTACTTTTTGTCAAACCTCCATGGTTTCGAAGGAGTCCCTACTGGCATCTTTAGGAGAGGCAACTCTTTTGTTACCAGTTCCTCGATTGCCAGATGACCCACTTTTTCCCCTCTGCCCTTCCATAGGCCCTTGTCTCTCAGTCGTAGGTGCGTCGCCATCGTTTCCTTCTTGATCCAAGTTGGAAGCGAGGGGAGACCTAAGATGGTTTCCAGGGCTCTAATGGGTGTAGTCCTCATTGCACCTGTTATTCCCCTGCAGAAGAGCCCCTGCAGGCTCATGAGCTTTCTGGAAGTGGTCAGATTTTCTACTACAGGCCACCAGACCACTGACCCATATTGGATTCTTGGTCGTATAACTAGTATAGGTTCTTAGGGGTGATACCCCATGTTCTACCGACCACTCGGCGCAACTGCCACATTGTTGCCTGGACTTTTTCAGTCATTTTGGCAACATGTTGCCTCCACGTGAGTCCCTTGTCCAGTATAACTCTCAGATACTTAAGCTTTGATACTAAATTTATGGGTCTGCCATACATTATGGGAGCTCTGAAATCCTCTAGTTTCCTTTTTCTGGTAAAGAGGATCATTTCAGTTTTTGCAAAATTAACTGATAGGCCGTTCTGTCTGAACCAGTCTTCTATGATTCTAATCGCCTTTTGCATTCTTTCGCAGACAGTGGCGAGGAAGCGGCCAACGACCTTCACCACGCCGTCGTCTGCATATGCTTGCTCGTCGAATCCTTCCTGTGTCAGGCGAGTTAGGAGGTCGTCCATTATAAGGCACCACAGATGAGGAGAAAGGCAGCTGCCTTGAGGGCAGCCCCCCGTCACATCAACCTTGACCTTGGACTCTCCCAATCTTGCCTGTACTTCCCTCTCTGTTAACGCAGACTTTACCCATTCGGTCAGACGTGCTTCAGCTCTTTTTTCGTGAAGGGCAGACGTTATTATCTGCGTTATTGCCTTGTCGAAGGCTCCTTCCACGTCAAAGAATACCATGAGTGCGTACTCCTTGTACTGGAGGGTCTTTTCTGCCTTGTGCACTACTGCATGAAGAGCCGATTCCGTTGATCTGCCCTCTCTGTATGCGTGCTGGTCCTTGTGGAATGGTCTGTTGTCCAGTATTCCCTCTAGAAAATACCTGTGATGTAGTCCTTCTTTCCCGGTTTGGGGATAAAGACCACATTGGCTCTCCTCCATGTAGTTGGAACGTATCCCAGAGCTACGCTGGCCCTAAACACTCTCCTCGTGTGAGGAAGTAGTGCCTCCAGGCCTCTCTGAAGCAGTGCCGGGAAGATCCCATCTGGACCTGGTGACTTGTACGGACTGAACTCGTTTATTGCCCAGGATATTGTATTATCGTGAATATGCGATCTGCCAGCCCCCAATTCGGCGTTGCCTCCTCGTCAGGTGTAGCTGGCATCCGCTCGTTGTGCGGATCTCCATCCCCCGGAAAATGTACCTCCAAGAGATGTGTCAGTGACTCCTCTACGGACTTGATCCAAGTTCCGTCTTGCCTCTTGAATGAACTTAGGGTTTACCTAGTTTCGTTGCTCAAGATTTTTAAGAGTCTAGAGGTCTCCGGCAGTGAGGTTATTTCACTGCAGTATGTCCTCCAGCACTCTCTCTTGCAGCGTCTTACCTCTTTTTTGAACTCTCTCCTAGCCTCCTTGTAATCATCCCAAGTTGCCTCGTCTCTTCTTGCCTTGTTGAGGGTTTGCTTGGTTTTTCTGCGAAGTCTGTCGATCTTGCTATTCCACCAACGTACCCTCCGTAAAGGCTCGGGCTTTAGGAGACATGCCTCTTCGAAGCTGGCCAAGATTGCCTGCTCTAGATTTGTCACCTCTTCTTCTAGACTCTCCTTCGTGGTTATGCCAGCTCCTACAGTTCCCTTCCTTCGATCTAGTTCCGCTTGGTAGCTTTTCCACTTCGTGGATCGTGGATTCCTTCGGAGTTTCTGGCACGTTTTCTCGGTTCTCACCCCGCATCCGATCATACGATGATCGGAAGTGATGACCTCCTTGGTAACTCTCCAATCGACGATGTCTTAAAGTAAGTCTCTTGAGACCAACGTTATATCAATAACTTTCTCCCGGTCCTGTTCGCGATTTCCAGGTTTGTCGTGGTTAGAAACTCGTAAAGGGCTTCACCCCTTGGATTGATGTCACTGCTACATCGCACTACGTGGTGGGAGTTCGCGTCACATCCGATAATCACCGGCAATCATTTTTGCTCCGCAAATGCTATGACCTGCGCTAATTCCTCTGAAGGAGGTGGATGTTCGCTATCGTATAGAAGATACGCACTACAAACTACAACCTTAATCCTATTGTTACCTTGACTTCCAAGAGCGCTGCCGCCACGTCTCGTGTCCTCAGTTGCGGTAATGCTACCGCAGTGAGGTCCCTCGATATTAAGATACAGCTTCTTGTTGGTTCTTCCTCATTATCTGAGTCTTCTCCGGCTATGATGTTGTAGCCGGTGCTGCCTAGTCCCCCTACTTTTCTTCCTATAACATAGGGTTCTTGTATTAAAACAATCTGCGAGGCATTATTGCCAGCCATCGCTCCGACTAACTCAGCAGTCGGACCGAGGCTTTTATGCAGATTGATTTGACTTACCCGTATCGCCGCCATGTCGGGGATGTCATGGAGCGCAGGGAACTCCCTACTCTGACCCCTTGGGGGCAGGTGGATCCTTCCTCGCACCCTTTCCAGGCCGACGGGCGGCCGCGCTGTACGAGCGTGACCTTGACACCGCGAAGGTCACAAACTCGAAGCACAGACGCCAGTCGACTCTGTCCAGGTACTGGATCGTGTCCACGCCCACCATAAAAGTCAGACGCCAGCCTCCCGGTCCTCCCGTCGGTTCTGGAGCGCCAGGAATTCCAGTAATCTGGCGACGTCTACCTCTTCTTTTGATCGGATCCAGAATCCAATCCTCTCCGGCCAGGGGGCCTGATCAGCCCTTATTGGGCTGAAGACGCTGCCCCCAACCGTGACGACCTGGTCCAATAACCAGTCTGGTGGCCTCTGATTCCGCCGTGAACAGCATCCAGCCTGGTTCAACCAAGCCGGAGCCCATATCGCCCCGAGCATCGCTTCAAGCAGCTCACGGCGTATCTCGGCCACCTCTGCCTCTTCGATTTTACCGTTTGCCCTATCGGAGCCTAACACTACCTTCAGAACCCTGGATCCCCGACTCTCGCCTTGAGGGGGTTCGACCTCTGCGGGCGATTCTTCCGTGCTCAGGTCCACCCTGAGTAGTGGGGACGTGTGCACGGCTTCTTCGCCCTGGGTTATTTTAGTCGAACCACCTCTCGGCTTCTTTCGGTTCTCCTCAGGCGTCCTGGATGTGTCCGGTCTTCGGCGCTTGGGAGCAGCGTGCCCTATGCCAGATGTACCCTGTTGGGTTCCCTGGCTTTCCGAGCTTCTACTCTTTGGCACCTTCGGTAGGTTGGCAATCGCCACCCTCTTTGCCAGCCATTTGGCTGTTTTAAGGTTGTCCCTCTTCTCAGGTCCTCGAGAGGCCTGACCCTTGTTTTTCGGCGCCCCGGTGCCGCCGGTGTTGGCCGTTATATCTCGGCCTTTTGGACCTTGACTCACCCTTCCAACAGTCGGCGGCTTGGGAGCCTCTGGGGGGACAGCCTTGCTGCCGGATGGGAGGGCGGGGTCCCTTTTTTGGTCCCCGGTCCCCTCACCGGCCGCCCGGCTGCTCTCCTCTTGCTGGGCCATCCACTCGAGTTTTTTGAGTTTGCGGGATTCTCTACGCCTCTTGTTTTTCTCCGCTTTTCTCCCCCCTTTCTCGCTTGGCGATTCCGAAGTAACCTCAGTTTTCCCGTTACCAGGTTTTGGTCCGCCCTCGATTCCCCCTTTGGGTTTCTGGGCTGGCTCGGCCAGAGATTCCGGGTCGGCATCAGACTTGCTTTTTGGCGCGTCTTCTGCCTTCCCTTCCTCCTTACTGTCTTCACCAGTCCTTTCTCCCTCCGGGTTCCTCTCGGGCTTTCCCTCACCCAGCTTCAAGTCCACCTCCATCTCGTCGGCGGAGGATCGCAGAAGCTTTTCCTCGTTGGGTCCACCCTCCTCAGCGGGTGGTGGGGTAGGGTAGGGGGTTCCCTCGCTCCTCTTTATCAGTGCACTTTTTTCCTCTTTTCCACTCATGTTCATATTCATCTGAAACAGAGAAATCCTGTCGATATCCGTCACGACATACATGTATATTTGTCCAAATTTTAGTTTATATATAACAATGGTATATCCATAAAAGTATATTCTTTTCTTATCCATAATATTTTATTGAGGGTACGGTATCACGTAAAAAAGTGCTGTTTGTTAGTAAAGAAAACCTAAACTGCCTAAATTTTATTTTTTTAAAAATAAAAACGGCTTGGACAGCTAAAAATTTTTAACAACAATAGTTTAAAATTTTGAAACGTTTTTTTAATAATAAATAAACACTTTTTCCTCATTTTTTTAAATTTAAGCAGTTGAATTACATTTTTTTCATTTTATTTAGAAGATACAGTTAAGCTTTCCATTAAAAAATTTAGTTTAAGTCAAAGAGAGCAAAGCAGTATATTAAGAATCGCAGGCACCATATCGCATTATTACCAGTACATATCCTCATGTTTAGCTCTATTCTTTTTGGTGGTTGATATCTGTCTCTATCTGCAGCATCCTTAATCAGTTTTCTATGACAATATGAGGCTTTGTATTCGTGGTAGTGCATAAAGAAAGGGAATTTCTTCTTGCTGCAGCTACATCTGGAAATAAAATATTTTTATAAACAGATAATAAGTGGCATATTCATTTTTTAATCAGTTTTTATAAGTTTTTATTCAGTTTGCTGGTGGTACAAAGCAAGATTTTATAATAAAAAAAAGTATAAAAATGCCATGGGCAATTCTTTTTTTAAATATGTTATTTTAATCTTTTTAAGAGCTGTAAACCAAAAATTTTAGAAAAAATTCAGTTTATAAAAAAATATAAAGCCAAAACTTTTAAAAATGTAATGTTTAACTTTAGTAACAAATATAAGTAAAGAAAAAAATTATACAAGTTCTCCAGACTCAACAAAAAATGATTCTGCCAATTTCTGGCAAATTAATGCATGAATATCCTGAGCACTTTTATATGGGACCTTTTTGACATCATCGTTTTAGTTTTTAACAAAAGTAATATATAAAAAACTAATAAGAACAGTCTATAAAAAGATATACACACAAAAAATCTTTTGTAGCGTCTCAATTTTGCTTTAAACTAAATTTAAAAAAAAGTTCCCGACAGTTTATACAACTTACCCTGCGAAGTCTAGATGTTAAGATGGCCACCGGGATTATTGTCTTTTTCCATGTAAAGGAACCAAAGATATAATTTTTGTTGTTTCAAAATTGAGAGGCATGGTAAAAACTACCCATATTTCCATCAAAAGTCCACCTGAAATAGAAATTTGGTGATTAACAGTTACCATTCCTACCGATTTTATCAGGGCAAAACTTATTTTTGAGTAGTCTTAGTTGCCTTAAATTGTTGCTAATAGTAAAATAAAACTTTAATATTTTATTTTTGAGTAGTCTTAATTGCCTTAAATTGTTGCTAATAGTAAAATAAAACTTTAATATTTTATACAAGGAATTTTCACAGATAATTCAAGAAAATGAATTATGTACTGATAAAGTCACTTTATTTGGATAAAAAATACAGAAAAAAATTGAAATTACAACTTTGAAATAATAATCAATTAATAATAATTATTGTTCGTGGGGCTCTATTTAGGTAGGTATTTCATTTCCTGAAACCTCGTCCAGATTTGGATCATACTGAAATGATTACTTAAATTATTTATATTTATAAAATGGCCTGAATTTGGTTTTTTTGGAAAAAAATGGCCAAGGTGCATGTGACTCCACCATTTATAAATAAAAAAAACTTTATTCGCCTTTATCTACTTACCCTGCAGTCCCCAAGAGATGTAAAGTTACCAAAGATGGTGGGAACAACCGAGGGAACCACCAACCAAATTTTAGAGCTTTTAGAGGTCTAATAGGAAAGCAGAAAAATAAGTTTCAAAAGGATTCTTCTTTTACAGTACAACATAAATAAATAAAATAAAAATATAGGTAAATAACTTTAAAATAATCAGCACAAAACTTTTATAAATGTACAGAAATGTGAGTGTCAGTGATTTACGAGGTGATTATCGGCTTTCTAATTTAATATTTGGTAAACACAAAAACCAGTTTTTACATACAACAATACAACCCCAGCAAACCCAACTTAACCCTAAAAAAGGTTGTTTTTGCTCTAGATATAACCGACGTAGCTTTAGACACTGTGAAATAAAAATGCAAAATACACTGCCTCCCATATAATTCAATGTTTCTTTTAATTTTACAGTATAAACCTAGCTTTAGATAAAACAACACCTGCTATTCCTGATTGACATTGACCCTTCTCTGTCCCTCTTTTACGCAGTGTTGGCAGTGCGTCAACGTCGAATAGCAACATATATCGTCAAGTTGAAATTCAGCCATATATATAGATGCATTTATTTCATCTGACGCCATCATTTTGAGTCCACACGAATAAAACAACTTCAATCGCGTTTATCTACTTACCTGCAACAACTGGATGTAAGATAGCAATTGTAGTTTAACCCAACCGATAATAAAAAATATTGTCTTTTGCTACAAAACTTTAGAAAACGGCACAAAGTCACTGCACACATAAACAAGCGAACAAGCTTAGTAATCTTAGTTAAGTTAGTTCTGTATTTGCAATAGGAAGGATTTATTAATCTCGTATCTGATTGGTTGAATTGAAACCACGTGATGCATGCTCTAACGAACCAAAATGCGTAACAACGAGCTCGTAGGGTCGTATACACCGCTAAGTGGTTAATATTTAAGGCTCCCTCACTAAAGGAATCCTTTAATACATTTCATCCATTTAGTGGTTTTTGATTCACTGAGATAATGTGATTCGCCAAATTTTGCCAAGATGTTAAGTCACAATCTAACCCGCGTAAAAAATATGTTAACTAGGTATAGCCATATACCTACGATTTTTTAAAGATATATAAAACAAGAAGGATATGGGTTAAGTACATTTAAAAAAAAGCATTAAAAAAAGCAGAAAAATGTTGTGCTAATGCTAAAAAAATGTAATTATTATTAATTATATATTATAACAATAATATATTTAATAAAGTATTCCATTCCACAAAACAAATATTTGGGCATATTTATTGTGCAAATATTCAAATGATATTGGGCTAAGGTATGTCTGACTTAAATACAAAAAAATAGATAAATATATATATATATATACATGTAACATACAAAACGTATATCCTAATTTTAAATATCTTTGCAATATACAATATCCAAGCCTTGCTATGTGGGACGTACAGAATATAAAGTGACTATTTTATTCCTATTAACTATATTTTAATTTAAGTACAAAAAAATATATTATTTTAATGTAATATAATACGAACATAACATTATTTGTTATATACTTACATATTTGACTTCTACTACTATGTCCACTTATTATTCTTAATTTGAATAAAGTAAAGGTTGAAATGGAGTTCTTACCTTATTTTTTAGTTAGCTTACGTTTCGACGTAATTTTTAGGAGTGAATTTGAAGAAAAAAAAGCATTCCTCAATAAACCCTACTTCAGCAACACACCATATTTGCACTGGACGCTTATTCTTGCCGACCGCGCGACCGTGAGGTGAGGTAAGCGAAATTGCCCGTGAAAAAAGGTGGTGAAAAAAGCTCACCTCACCTCACGCGTGTCGATTCTTGAATCGAGGGATGGTCACATATGGGATTGTTCTCACGAAAAAATTTCTAATCTGTATTCTTGAACGCGCGAGGAGTGTTCCCGTCCGTCCAAAATTCGCAGGTGAACGTTCTACTGGTATGAGGCAGGAGAATGGCGCTGTAATCGCACGAAACTCTCGCAGAATGCAATGTTCTGACTAAGAGCGTGATATATGAAAGAACAAAATGCTTGATTTTTATACATATTGATTGAGTATAATGTGAAAACATACTAAGTAAACCACATAACAAGCCATGGATATGTATATCCATATCCATCGGCATATATACATTCATCCAACATCCATTGGATATGCAAATGATTATTCTTTTAATGGACATACATGAACACCTCTAATGGATATTGAACTTTTATCCCATTTATGATCATACAGGAAACATATGCTATGTTTTCATGGGTATTGAGTTCGTTTTCAAAACTCATTGTATCTTTTTCTTCTATATAGCGTGTTCTTTATCAAGACCAAGAACACGCTACGAACGAACTCAATACCCATGAAAACATAGCAATACATTCAATGGACATCCAGTGATTTGTATATGTGCTCCATCAATGTATATCCATTCTATATGTTACCCATATAAAATGGATATACATTGATGCAGCTGCAACAGACATCTAAGTGTGATAAATAATAACTTCTGATGGATGTCCACTGGATATATACGGGACATTCATAGATATACTTTATGTGGGAATAGAAGAATTGGGGTTTCATCATAACTCAAAAACTAATTAAATATCCAATTTTCACAGTTAACAGGTATCCTTAGTTATACCTAGGTTAACCTAGTTCAATCCTCTAAAGCATGGTTTACGCAGCTACTTAATCTTATATGTCTCTTTCTCACATATATGAATAGAAAAGGAAAGATAGAAAGTTCATTATGTTTGTCAATTCTACATGATGCAGCTGCACAAACCTGCTGCCTATAAGCTTTTATTTAATTTTTTTATTTATAGGTTATGGTAACTTCAAACCTTCTATCATATGATAACAAGAGAGGTTCATGGCATAACAGACACACATTTTGCTTTTCAATTCATTACGACCAGGCCTCCAAGATCTAATGGATAGTCCAGAAACCTACAGGCCTGTTTCATTCTTATTAGGAATCATCAGGGTAACATAGGACTGTACCTGGCGTATGAAGCATAACATAAACAACCAAACCCAGAGAATTTAAACAACTTTCGTTGTCAAACAACACGGGATATTGGATGGCTATATGCAGCGCGACGCCTATCGGAATAAAGCGAAGAGCAAAACGTTAAAGGAGGCAAATTTCAATAAGAATGAAATTTGTAAGCAGGACAAAAAAAAAGAAACCGGCGAAATGGTATTGGTTACTGAAAGAAGACCGTTCAAAATACAACACATGGTTCCTACCAAGAAAGTGTTGGGAAACATGTACGCCACACATTAAGTGCTCCGAGCTGTGTTTTAGTTTTTACAAAAAGTGCCTTCCATTCAAAGTTCAGCCAATTCTGATTTTTATTTGACAACAAATAAATAATTCATAATAATTTACTGTTAAGTTTTTTTTGTTTTTTTAGTGTTACATTTAGAATTTTTTCTGTAGAAAGCACTTTCAACTTTAAACCAATTAAACAAAAAGTAGAGATTTCACATGATCCATTTTGAATGTCGCTTCGATATTCGAGCTAAGGTTACTGACAGAAAAACAAGAATCTCCACATAACTATCATTTAAAAAAAAATCTACAGTTTGCTGTATCTATAGCCAAGTTTTATGTGAAATATTGTAAATTAAAGAATTTAATAACTTAAAAATGAGACCATTTACACTCAGTTATGTACAAGGTGACCGCTTATAAAGTCCCACTTGGAAAACATTTTTTGTTATTTGTCACAAAAAGCTCAATCAAAAAGGGAATTACTCATAAAATTAAGTAGATTTCTGTCACAATTTCAGTTTTTTCCCACACTAGACGCAGGGTAGCCATGAGGGTCTCTTTTTAATGGAATCCTATTTTTTCAAAGTTTTGATTCAAAAAGGGCAATGTGTCAATGAAAAATAGTAATATGATTCTTTGTTCATCACATCTTCTTATGGCAACTTTTTTGTATTCATGACCGTTCAAGAAAAAGGTAACTTATAGTATATTTTTGGAAGGGAGTGTCTAAAGAGCCGACAATTCAGCTGAATAGTCATGAGGCTAAAAAGCCAACAGTAATTTTATTTATTATATTGTTTTTCATATTTTAGTTTTTTTTAAACTAAATTAACCAAACCGAACCTAAACAGATTCAAACCAACTTATTCAAAGCCAAAACAACCAAAAAAAACAATACAACCCCTACATTTTTTTTTAATTAAAAAAATGGAGGCACATTCTAGAGACCCTGAATCCTTGTCTGGCGTGTTTTTTAATGCAATAAAAAGGTTCAGGGGGGGGGGGGTTAAAGTGTTTCTTTTTGGGGTTGGTTTAAATCTGTTTCAGTTGGGTTCGGTTCATTTAGTTAAAAATTACTAAATAATTACTGTCGCCTTTTTAACCTCACGACTATTCAGCCGAATTGTCGGCTCTTTAGACACTGCCTTTTTGGAAACAGGAAGAAAAGATTAGTTTTACAAAATATGAAAAAGAACCTTATGGCCTGCGTGTAAGGTGTAATTAAAAAAAAATTAAACTAATAGACATTTATAATCTAGAAAATTTCATGTAAATTCCCATTTACAACAAAAAGTAATTTTTTTAATACTTTGTCATATGTCTATTTTGCACCTTCAATTCAACGACTGTTTTTGGTTAAATATCAAAAAAATAAGGAAAAAATCACAGAAAATGTTTTGATTAGTTCAAAATTAGTTCAATCGCTCAAAAAGCAAACTGGCAGCATTGCACGTGTTTCGGCTGCATTCAAGAATACGAACAGCCAGCGACGGGGATGGGATCGTTCCCTGGGAGTGTTCACATCCTTAAAGTGATCGATCATCCACCACACGAACGTCCGTCTAAAATTCAAGAATCGATACCACGGTCGTTCAAGAATAAGCGTCCAGCAAATACTTTAGGCGCGTTTCTGCGAGCTTAACATAGTTACTAATATTCTCTTTTTCTAAATGCATTCGTCTGAGAGAGACCCAGCATACCAGGAACATACCGCCTGTACACCCTTCGACCCCGCTGTCTAACTACCTTTTTGAAATAGTTCTCCCCTGACAGATATATGGGGTAGTATGATGGATCTCTCTTAGATGAATGCATTTAGAAAGAAAAAATAATAGTAACTATGTTAAGCTCGCAGAAACGCGCCTTTTGCAAAGATTTGTAAATTTTATTTTATGTTACTTTTTTGTAGTTTTATTTCGTTATTTAGTTTCTTACAAAATTTTTTCCCACCCATCAATTTTAAAAACCCTGAAACTATCTACACCAAAAATGATTAAAGTAAATTAAGGCAATGGAATCTTGATAAAGGAATACATGTTTAGTTTGCAAGGTTTGGCTCAAATCTGAAACAAAGCTGTGGAATGCACATATGCTACAAATGTCGAAATCTAAAAATATTAATAGTTATGTTTCTAATAGAAAAATATAAAAAATACCCTACTTTTATAATTTTTGGACCAATTTAAAATTAAAATGAGCCACGCTTCTTTGGTCCAATGTGAAGAATAGCGTTACGTTAAAATTCATTAAAAAAAAATTAATTAATTCCGGTTTCTCGTAAATAAAACGCGTAAAACCTTTTCTATAAAATAATGTAAACCCATGTCACTACAGAAATCGAAAATAGGTCAAACTTTATTTAAATTATTTTTATAAAAACCCAGCAGCAAAAGTTTTCTCATAATAAAATAATAACTTTTGATATACAGTGGATTTTCATTAGGTACTGGTAAATATTTTAAAGAGATCGGTCTAAAGTTAAATGAAAAATAAAAAACGCTTCTAAAAATGAACTAAAGAGTAGCAAAGGATCTCCTGCTTAAGACAGGCCCACTTAAAATTGGGAGGAGTGGAAGTTGGAAAGGGTTAGAATTATTAGAAAAACTGCGTTATGCGCCGATCTGAAGCAATTTAGGGAGGAGTCTAGTTTTTCGGGTCACTAGTATTTTTCTGGGAACTTCAAGAGATCCAGTCTTTAATGAATTTCTAAGCATCAGTTTTAATTATAAATCAGTTCTACAAAACAGTGACTTAATTTAAAAGTTCTCAAAATGACTTTGCCACGAAAATATTTTGAGCCAGGGGTCCGATTTATCCATATTTACAACTTTTTTTTATAACTTTTTAAATTGTTACGTTAAAAATTGGTTTTACGACAACAACTAATCAATTTTTTACTTCACAAGTGTTTCATTACTTCGAAGCATAGCTTAATTAAAAATAGCCGTGTTTCTAATAGAAATGCGATAAAATCATAGAAGCCGTAGGGCTGTCGTAACCAGAACCTCTCTACTGTTATGTTTGCCTACTTGTTATTTCGACTTTTTAGTGGCACGTTGCTGTCGGTTAACAGGAGTGACGTCTGACATCAATAACCCGGGGTTGAACAAGCTTGTCCTGTTTAAACTCATTTTTCCGCACTTAGATTTGGGTTTTTTTTTAAACAACATCACTTTGTTTATCTTCGTTGCATAACTTTTCTTTGAGAAGATCACTGGATTTCCAAGTGTAAAGATTTTTAATTCATAGGATTGGCAGCAGTGGGCTGTTGTGCTTTCCGGGCTAGTTTTTTATTATAGTTTTGGATGGTGTTTTGGATTTTTAGAGAAGGGGTTTTCCTAGTGACGTATTTCCGGTAAGGTTTTAAAAAGGAATACGCAAAAACCATGCTTTAGTGCAATCGAGTGTTCCGTGTGCGAAAGTGGCAAATTTGGCCTTGTTCCAATTTTTCTAAAATCCGTTGAGGATTTTTACCCTAAGTAGTAGGGATCAAACCAGGGCCAATTTGCGGTAGCTTCTTATTGTTTAAGTAGTTTTTTGGGAACGAAGCTCCGCACCTATTGGGATAAAAAAATTACCACTCGCACACGTATCGCCACCGTCCATCTGGGGGCGGACGCTCGATTAACTCCAGCAGCTTCAGCAGAATTTCTATCTTGGTAAGTGGACTTTTGATAATAGAATAGAGTTGGTAAATTTTGAAAATATTTTCTGTTTTTTTTTTTGGGTTTTTCACACGTTTTTTTTGGGAGTCAATTTGATGCTTTGCTTTCTCCTTGCCATAGGGGCTACTGTATGAACTCGTGGTGATGGATTCCTAGTTCCCACGAGGTGTCCACACCAGCCACCGAAGATGTCCGAGATGTCCTCTGGAGGCAAGTGTGCCTAAAAACCCTCGTACGAGGTAAGCTTCCTAGTCATTTTTTTTGAGTCCAATAAAGTGTTGCAATTGAGGTAGTTTATTTTATTTTCTGGAATAGTAAGGAGTGTTATTCTCTTTATTCCAGGGTTTTTGGGCGAGAGGTAGTCGTAGAGTTGTGGGGCCGTATGCAGAGATTCTTTCCATTTTTCCTACAAGCTCCAACATCCAACATATAAGTACCTACCAGTGCAACACCAATCCCAGTCATCGCAGGAGGTTACCGGTTTGAGATTTACATTTTAAACATTTTATTTCTAAAAAAAAAAGTTTTTTTTGGTCTTTTGTAATTGTAAGTTTCTTTTTTTTTTGGGTTCCAATTGAGTATAAATCGTCATTACAGTTAGTATGAAGCAACAACTGCCAAGCTGCGAAATGACTTCTTCAATTAAGGCTGCATCGGTTTTGCCTTAATTTCGTTTGAATTAGTGTAGAGATTTACAGGTTGCAACCCTGTCGCTTCGGATTGTCGGGCTAAAATGTGGGGTTAAAGCTGGCTCGTTGTTTCGGCCTCACATTGCAGAGTGGCAGTCTGGGGGGTCAGGTTGTTGTAATGAGTTTACTTTTATATGGTGTCGGACATTCCCTTTTAAAAATATCTTTGTTGGCACATGACAGTGTCTAGCACTTCAGGGTGACGTAGCATAGTTCGGTTGGTTAGCCTGGTGGTTGGCTGGGCAGAGTACCACTGACTTGTTTGACATCGCCAAGATTTTGACTATTTATTTATTTATTTAATAAAAAAAAGCATATTTTTCCATATTTTTCTTTGCTTGTGTTATCTATTTGGTGATAGCGGTGGTAGCAACATACACAAGCCAAGATTATTTATTTTGAAATTAATTTAGGAACTTTAAGGTAACGAATATAGGTATTACAATTTGTACACGGTATATGAGCTCATAAATCGGTAAATTTAATACAACTTAATATTTACATGATATTCATGTTAAGTTATTGAACGGTATTGCCGGTATTGGTATATTTAATATTTAAATATTTACAATTTTCCTTAAGTATAACAACCACACATTATGAGAGTTTGAGTTGTAGGAGACTAGTCCAAAATCTGTTTTTTTTCTGTTCGTCATTAAATCTGCAAATGTCAAAAACTTGTGTTCCTATTTTTCTCCCACTCTCCGTTGAAGAAGGTCGTCTAGGTTTGGTACAATCCCAGCCCAAAGTTCTTATTTAGTTACTTATTTATTCTTCATTCTGGTAATAACCAGAACACCCTGATCAAGACAAATAAATATCAAAATTTCATCAAACAATCCTGGTGAGATTGAAAACAAAAGAAAAGGAACAGCTAAGGAGTATAGTGTAAGTATATAAGTGTTTATTTTCCTAAATCAGGGAAGGGTCTTGACAGTTGTGACAGTTCGTATTTGATGCCATTTTGCTATTTAGCTGACTTATTAGTTGGGCTATTTAATACTATATTAACATCATACCTCGTGCAATGTCTTTAAATACGTGGCGCTCATAAATTTATTAACCTACGACCTACCGGCTGTTAAACTTAAAAAGCTGGCGGCAGGCATTTGACGCGATTCTAAACTAAATAAAAATAGTATTAAAAATTTTGCTGATTTCGGTTTCATTTTTTTTTTTGACGGATATCTTAAAAAGCACTTAATCGATTAGAAGGCCAACATTTTTGGCGCCCAACGTGGGGCCTATTTGTCTTGAAGAAGGAGTGGGGGTAATTTTTGAAAAGTGACATTTAAATTTTTTTTCTACCACTGCTTGGGCTGACATTTTGATTTTTGTTTTAGTTTGGGTATTGGGTATTAAAACAAAAAACACCACCAACCACCTAATTTTTTTTTTAAATTTAAATAGTTTTAACCTATTAAGTTGTCTAAAAATTTAACATAAGTAAATGACTTTCACATTACTTTAAGTTAACTTTAAGATAGTTGTTTAAATTTTGTAGACTTGGAGGAAGTGGGATACAGACTGATAAGGACATTTATTTGCTGTTTTTGAAAATAATTAATTGTTGTTAATTAATGTTTTATTGTGATGGGCTATGGGTGTCCGAGGTGAAAGGTCAATTGGTCTGACTGAGGTAACTTTAAGGGTTGTTTCATGCAGAGAAAATACAGGATGACCTTGAGATGACACTGGGGAAAAATACAACTACACCTATTCCTTTTTAACTATATTTTTTTTTAATTTTTATTCTGGTTTAAATGAGGGGTTAAGTGTTAATAACTTTACGCCAACGTTGAGAGCCTAAATTATCAGTAATCGGCAAGAGTTTAACTTACTAGTTGGTTTTTCAATTACCATGTGAGTGAAGCTGATTAGATATATGCGGGCACAAGGGTCCTGACCAAGGAGCCCTATGTGCAGGTTTTTTTTTCTCCGTGGGCACCAACCACCAGTGCCATAATACCTACATACCTACATATACCACGTTAAAAAAAAACACCATATTTTTTTTCTACAAACACCAATTTTGTTAAATACATCCCTTTGAACATTAACATGTTGGTTATTTTCAAAAACTGGAAAAATTGTTTTGGAGTGTCTTTTTAGGGAATCATCAACTGCAATTGAAACATGCACATGCCCAGAGACACTTTTTTTTTTGAGTTTTTGTGTGCAAATCTAAAGATTTTGAGGTGAAATTTCAGATCGTTGAAAATATAGTCAAATTTGGGTATGGTGCCAACTTTTTTTTTTGAGATGGTAACAGTGAACCTGTTTTAAGATAACCTTGGGTTATTTTGTTTTGTTATCGATTGTTTTGTTCCTATGGAGTTTTTATCTTGTGAAGAAAATCACTTTTAGTCTTTTAACAGAAGTTTAGAAAACGTTTTAGCTGTTTTGATTTTCAATGGAACTGGTTGGTTAAACCAAAACAATTTTAAATCACTTTGTTACTGAAACCCAACTTTTTTTTGTGAACTTTGTTGATAATTTTAAAAAAAAAAAGAAGCCACCTGTCATATGATCTTTTTACATAAGTCGGCATACATTCACTTTTTCAAGAGTTGTTAAGCAATGAGATCATTAGTCCGTTAGTTGCCTTAACATGATCTCTTTATTAGTAAAACATAGTCACACTTGCAGAAAAGTGTTGTTGGTCTCATTAGCCATTTTTTTTTGCAGAGTGTCATATGTTTTATAGTTTTGTTTATAAAAGTGTATCAGATATTATATGTCGGTAAAATATATTATGTTAAACACACAATAAACAAAAATATTACGGGAGGATCATTTTCGAGTTTTATTTGCGGTTGATAGAACTTAAAAATTAAATTAAGTCTGTACCCCTTGGTTTTGTCACACAGCCTGCGGTTCATTTAGAGGCCAGATTATTTTTTTTTCCTCTACCTATTCGTTGGTTTGATCGGGGATGACTTCCTAAAATATTTTTAAGTCAGTGTTTAGTTAATTTAGTTAATAATTATAGTATGTTGTTCAGGTTAAAAGAATGTAATTTCTCAGAGTTCTAAAACCTTCAACTCTGAATTTTTTTTTGTAGTCTCATCAGTGGATACGAACTTTTCAGTAGTGGGTTTTTTTTAATTTTAATGTATTTTTTTTAATTTAAATGAATTTTTTTAAAAGAAATTTTAAACGTCATATTTTTTTTTAAACTTAGTGTCAATCTTTCGATTTTGCAACGTCGGAACAACGTTGTGACGTCCTGCTTTGGGGAAGTATTGGGGACGTCAGTGTCGTAGTGCCTGGCACTTTGTATTGGGGGGCCGGGTCACAACGGGGTTTTTTTTTTCTAGTTTCGTTAAATTTCCATTTTATATACTTTTTAAAAAATTTCAATGGCGGTTTTTTTTTCAATGTCAATTTTTTTTAAATTTCCAAACACGTCACATTTTTTTTTTTTAACTGTCAAATATCATTCTTCTAACGTCGCGTCGCTCTGATTTGGAAGTATGAGGGACTTAATTGTCATAGAGGCTTTGCTCTTCGTACTTCGCCTTAAAGTGGCAGCGGTTTTGGAATATTTTCGAAATATTTTTTTTTAATTTTCATTTGTTTTTGGTTGGACAACTTGTGTTACATACAACGGATTTTAATCAACGTTTTAATCATAACCAATATTGGAAATATTACCTTTCGAGCTGACCTGCTTTTGGTTGTAATTAGTTGTATTTTTTTGTACAAATAACATTTTTGATTCATCTGAGTAGTTTAAAAAAAAATAAAAAAAATTCTATCCTTAAAATTTTCGCAGGAGTAGATGAACGGCAGGCATGGCTCCGAATGCGTTATGGTTATCTCTGCAATTTCTTTTAGGGTTAACAAGGATTGGGTATTATCAGTACAGATACGGGAATATCAAATTAAAAATTACTATTTTTTTTTTAAATATTAACAGTTAACAAAATTTTTTAAATATTAACAATTAACAAAACCCTTGTCGTCGTTTACGCTTTTTGTAAGTAAAAAGTATAATTTTTAAAGTAAGAGTGGTGGTAGATCTTGCAAGCACAGATTTGAAAGTGTTTAGATTTATTTTTTTTAATTTTTTTTGTCCGATGTCAATTCCTAAAAGTTTTTTTTGGTTATGGCTTTTCCAGGATTTTAGATTTCACGACTTTATTTTCCTACCACTTGGAGTTTGTATGACTTTCGATTTTTTTTTATACTTGGCGTTAGAACTTTGCTTGGTTTTTCCCTTGGGTCTTTGCCAAAATTTTCAGACAGGGGAAAATTTTTTGTTTGTTAGTTCCAGTTGCTGTTTCTACTTTCATAGTTTTTCCGTTGGACACTTAGCTAACTTGTGGTAAATTGGTGTGTATGTTACATTCCAAAGTACAAAAGGGTGGTTGTGGATTAATTTGGGTCTTGGGACTTGAATAAGACGGACACTTAATTTTTTTTTTGGGGTTATCAACTGGAGGGGGGTCCATACTCTTGTGTTTGGCTAGTTTTTTCTTTGGGGTCGACACCAAGAAAAATTTCTGGTACTATAGAGGGTTTGAGATTTTCTGAGTTGATACCTAGCGAGCTGTACTTCGTTTAATACGCGTGCCGCGCGGGTGACGTTCTAGATAAGACTTTTCAGAAAATAGAGTTCAAGTGGGATTTTTTTTTTCAACCCTTATCAGGGGGATTAAACCAGGCTAGTTATAGCAGAGGTTGAACTTGGGAATATGTTCGAGTTGGTCTTAAGGACCTATGACGTTTTTTTTGCGTTGAAACTCTGCGCTCCAATTGAGATTATATGCCACCCTATAGCGTAACGCTAAACACGCATTTTAAAAAAAACTTTTTTTTAAAAAACATTCAAAGAACGAATGGACGAAGTACATGGTGATTGGTTAAGAAGTGTCCTTGTCTATTAAGAATTCAGTGGTATAATGTAGGGTCTTTTGTTTTTTTTGGTCCCCAACCTGGATGCTTTTTTTTCGGCTGAGTGAGCAGAGAGAGACACTTAAATTTTTTTTTTTCATTCAATGTAATTACGGTTCTGCATAACTGCAGAGGGTTTTTTCGTGATATTTTCGGTTCGGTTCGTGGACACTTTCGCTTTATGATTATAGAATCATCATAATCTGATTGATTTAAAGTACCAATTGGTACTAAAGATTGAGTTTTAGTGAACGGTGGAGGTAGTGAAGTGAGAGTAAAATACTCTAGGTGTGACGGTGTTACTTCGTAGAAGTGACTGTGATTTAATTACATATAAACTTTGTTTTTGGGGTATTGGCGAAAGATTTATACATATTTTTTTTGGGTATTGGAGAGCCTACACAGGGCTATATCTGTGTAAATAGCCTTTAAGGGTGAAATTTTACTAGTTTTTAAGTTTTTTTTGCAACATGGCACGAAAAATCGATATTAAGCGCCTGGAAAGGGACGAGCTCTGTTATCTTGTTGTCTCTGTTGTCTGTTAACTGGAGGTTAGGGGAATTGATGTCCAGGGTACTGACGAGGAGTTGCAAGCGAGACTAACGTTGGCTAGGCAATATGAGCTCATTTCCGACTTACCCTTTTTCATTTTCTGAAGACGTCGAGGCGGTGACCAATAAGAAAGCCTTGTCCTTCTAGTAGAATCATTTTCAGGCTCCAAAAGATGCATTGCCTATACCACCCTTCAAAGTAGATTGAACCACGTCTTAGATAGGATTGACAACATGGGGGCAAAGGGTGTTCAGAGGAAAAAAACTTAAGGCCGTCTTATTGGGACAGACGCTTGAGCTTTTGGGTCAGCTGGATAGCCAGGTTACTTCTCGAAGGAGTACTGTTCAACACGCAGTACCACCTAACCTCACAGTTCTGGCGGGGGCTGTTGGACCTGCAGCTGGTAATTCCACATCTCATTACCAGGGATATCACACACCTCCTCATGCATCGTCACCCATTTCGACGGCTATGAGTTTTGCAACCCCATCAGCAACATCTACCTATAATGTGACGCCTGTATTACCACATAAGTGGAACATTACTAAATACACCGGCGATAAACGAGTGTCAGTGACCGCTTTCTTTGAATGTATAGAGGAATTACGCAAGGCTCGAAATGTTAGCAAAGACGTTTTGTTCCACTGTGGCATTGATCTTTTTGATGGCCGTGCTTTAGCATTTTATTTTGAATGTCGAAACCAAACCCATACTTGGGACAAATTGGTGCAGGATTTCAGAGAGGAGTATTTATCACCGTTTCATGCTGAAGACATATTAGAAGAACTGAAGCGTAGGACCCAAGGGCCTGAGGAGAGTATTGGTATTTATCTCTCGGTTATGAGTACCTATTTCAAAAGGCTGCAGTGCCCTATATCAGAGGAGGTCAAACTTAATATTTTTCTCCGAAATGTTGCACCAATTTACAAAAATCAGCTTGGAGCTTTGGAAATTACTAGCATTGCAGAACTTAAGAGACTTTGCAAGAGAATTGAAGAAAGGATGTACCCCCGTTTTGCTGCACCGCTTAAGAAAGGTCAACTGCTCGAACCCGATTTGGCTTATGTTGGCTTGGAAGAAGAAAAAATAACCGAGTCGGTTGAGGCATTGCACGTGTCCCAATTTGGTGAACAGCCTGCAACTGGCCCGAGTACTAGCGTAAGTCATGCTCACCCAGTCAGTTCTGGTCCAGAGGTGAGTTCAGGCGCAAGGAAGCCTCTTTCATGCTTTAATTGTGGACAGGTCGGTCACAAGGCCATTGGATGTTTGGCTCCCAGGAAACTTAGGTGTTTTGATTGTAACAGGATGGGTGTTACCAAGGCTAGTTGTTCTAACTGTAGTGCGCCGGGAAACGGGAGAGGGCAGTCGTAGGCAGTCGGCCTTCGTGCCCAACAACCCGCGTAAATCCGGCTAATTCAGTTTCCCCTATTTTAGACTTTATTTTAAATCATGCTCGTAATGATGAAAGGCCATACTTGGAGGTGGAAATTTTGGGTCATAAATTTTTGGGACTTTTAGATTCAGGAGCATCGCGAACATTTGTGGGTAGCGCAGGTTGGAAAGTTATCCAGAGCTTTGGTATTCCCTTGGATCGTTCAAGGAAGTCATCTTGTACGGTCGCAAATGGTCAGCGGGTTAAAAGCATTGGTGTTTTAGATCTTCCAATTGTCCTCCGGAATAGGCTCCGTGTAGTTGAGGTTGTTGTAGTTCCGGAAGTTCACCATTCGTTGATTTTAGGAATTGATTTTTGGGTTACGATGGGGATAGTTCCTGACCTGCTGCACAGCGAGTGGCATTTTTCTCAGAACCCCAGCACCATTTGTAGTATCGAAGACGAACCACTTACAGTTTTGACTTCATTGGAAGCGTACCGGTTGCAAGACCTGATCGACAAGTATAAGGTGTCTATGGGTATCCAACTGGGCTGCACCAATAAGGTTGAGCATCATATTCTAACGGAATCTCCGGCTATTCGCCAACGTCCCTATCGTGTTTCCCCAGTAATTCAGAAGGTTATCGACGATGAAATCGACGATATGTTGTCTCAGGGTGTCATTGTTTGTGGTCGTACAAAAGAAAAATAATGGAAAATACCGTTTTTGTGTTGACTACAGGCGTTTTAACGCTGTAACACAACGAGATAGCTACCCGCTCCCCTTGGTTTCTGAAACTCTGGATAAACTAAAGGATGCAAAGTATTTGTCGTGTCTCGACATTAAGAGCACGTATTGGCAAGTCCCAATTGATGAGAAATCACGTCCCCTTACAGCGTTTATCTGTCGAAAAGGGTTGTTTCAATTTAAAAGAATGTCCTTTGGGCTGCACAATGCTCCTGCTACATGGCAGCGACTCATAGATAACGTTCTGGGCGCTGATTTACAGCCTAATGTATTTGTATATTTTGATGACGTAGTGTGCATTTCTCAAGACTTTGACGAACATCTTAAGGTCCTTGAGAAAGTCTTTAAAAGATTAAAGGACGCAAATATTACCATCAGTTGGGAAAAATGTCAATTTTGTAGGGCTAAAATGAAATACTTAGGGTATGTCATCGACTGGAGAGGTTTAAGAGTTGATCCAGACAAAGTTAAGAGCATGTTAGAGCTACCACGACCAAGAACTGTTCGAGAAGTCCGTAGAATTGTTGGATCATTTAGTTGGTACCGGCGCTTTGTTCCTGAATTCTCGTCGATTGTTTCACCCATTACTACATTAACCAAAAAAAATCATAAATTTGTTTGGTCTGAGGACTGTGAAAATTCGTTCAGAAAAATTAAGGAACTTTTAGTAGCCGCTCCGATTCTGAGTTGTCCTGACTACTCTAAGGATTTCGTAATACAAACGGATGCCAGCGGGTACGGTATAGGTGCAGTGCTTACTCAACCTTATAAAGAAGGAGAAAGAATGATTTGTTATCTGAGTCGTTCTCTGACACGTCAAGAACAGAATTTTAGTACTAGTGAAAGGGAGTGTCTGGCATTAGTCTGGGCAATAGGGAAATTAAGACCATATATCGAGGGAATTCCCTTTACTGTCGTAATAAATCACTTTGCTCTTAAGTGGTTGCAAAACCTCAAGGATCCATCTGGAAGATTGGCGCGTTGGTCCATAAAACTCCAACAGTACGATTACAAGATCATACACCGCAAGGGCAAGGACTTAGTAGTACCAGATATGTTATCCAGAGCAGTTCCTGTGTTAGACATGATTTGTGAAGATATTACCCCTAATACTCCTAAGAAAGATCGATGGTACAATAAAATGGTACAGCGGGTGGTGGATAAACCTTTAAAGTTTTTAAATTGGCGGGTAGGAGAGGATGGTAATCTTTACAAGTATGTCAAACAGGAATATTCTGACTTAATGCCTCAAGGAGACAATTGGAAGTTACTTTTGCCAAAGGAACAGCGACGTGAAGCTATCGTAGCAGCCCATGATCCTCCAACGGCGGGTCACTTGGGTGTATATAAAACCTATGGTCGTCTTACAGAAAAGTATTACTGGCCGAAAATGCGCCAAGACGTTGCAGCTTATGTTAGGCGTTGTAGCACTTGTGCTGCTCGTAAAGTTAATCCTCATGGGGTAAGAGACCACATGATTCCCAACGAGAAGGCCGGCCGACCTTGGGAGATTATTAACGTCGATCTAGTGGGTCCTCTACCCCGAAGCCACAAGGGTAATACGGCAATTTTAGTCGTTTATGATAATCTTAGTAAGTTTACTTTAGTTTTTCCACTTAGATCCATGTCCATGAAGCTGTTTGTTAACAGGATGGAGGAACAAGTGTTTATGGTATTTGGGGTTCCTCGAAAGATTGTTCTGGATAATGGGAAACAATTTACAGCTGGCGACTTCCGAAAGTTAGCTGAAAACTACCAGTGTAAGCTGCGTTATGACGCCTACTACCATCCCAGGGCCAATCCCACAGAGAGACAAAATCGACAGGTTAAGACTATGATTAGAATGTATGTTAAGGATAACCAACGAGTATGGGATCGGGAGATACATCGCTTGGCTTGCGCAACTCGGACCGCCGTATACGAAACGACGAAATTTACTCCCTACTTCATGAATTTCGGAAGAAACATGTGTTTATCTGGTGACGATTATCGTAACGAAGAACTTCTGGGCGTCGAAACTACTTTTTTTGGGTTTTTCGCCACTAAGTTAAGGAAATTTTTTCAAAAATATGTTAAAACCCACTGCGTAAATTCCTAAAGAAAAAAATTTGTTCATTTGTCAGTGGTTTTTAAATAAGATAAAAATTTGCCTACACACACGCAAATCCTAACTAGAATCTAAGTACTTATCTGACGTTTCGGCAGAAATTCTACTGCCGTTATCAAAGAATTTTATCCTTTTCAAAAACTTTTTTCGATTCTTTTTTAAAATATCTGTCTGTTGTCATACAACTGACTGACTTTGACTGATATATATTTCAAATATTAACTTGACAGTTTGGTGCGTCGATAGTAGCCAACAAGGTATTGGGTGAATTTAGTAAAATTTAAAATCAAAATTATATTTGTTTGAGTGTTTTCGATTTTAGATTACTTTATAAAAATACAAAATTTTTATTTTAAAATATCAATTATAAAAATTATCTTTTGACTAACTTTAAGAAAAAATATATTAGAAACCCAAAGAACATCAATGCTATTTTTTAATTTATTTTAAAAAAACCTTTTTGAAAATCTTGTTTTAAAATTGGAAGCCAAACTGTATTTATATCAACTGATATGCTAGCTATGCATTCATCTTCGTTAAGATAGATGCAAGCTGCTTCTTTGATTTTTCGTTTAATTTTGTCTGGTTCTTTTTGTAATATACTGGTTTCGAAAAAAGTTTTTGAAAAGGATAAAATTCTTTGATAACGGCAGTAGAATTTCTGCCGAAACGTCAGATAAGTACTTAGATTCTAGTTAGGATTTGCGTGTGTGTAGGCAAATTTTTATCTTATTTAGAAACCACTGACAAACGAACAAATTTTTTTCTTTAGGAATTTACGCAGTGGGTTTTAACATATTTTTGAAAAAATTTCCTTAACTTAGTGGCGAAAAACCCAAAAAAAGTAGTTTCGACATTATGAATCCGCCACAAACATATAGATTTTATTTAGAACTTCTGGGCGTCGAAGATGGTACCCAAACTGCTGGTATTACCAGGAACTTAATTTTTCGTAACATGTTTGTGGAGGCTAAAAAACGTCTCGAAGTAGCCGGTCAAAAGAGTGTGGCTAGGTACAACCTTAGGAAGCGTTCGAAAGAGTACCGGATTGGGCAGAAGGTCTGGAAAAAGAACTACGTTCAATCCGATGCCCGCCGATCCGATCCGAGTTTTTCACTTACAAGTTGGCACCTCCTTATGTAGGGCCATATATCGTCCACAAGGTTTCTCCGTGGACTTTTGTTCTGCGTGAATTGGAAGGGAAGATACTTACATGCTAAGGACCTGAAGCCGGCACACGAAGATTAGTCATGTTTAACCCTTAGGGGGTTAACCATTTTGTAGCAAGGGAGGGATTTTGTTACGTTAAAAATTGGTTTTACGACAACAACTAATCAATTTTTTACTTCACAAGTGTTTCATTACTTCGAAGCATAGCTTAATTAAAAATAGCCGTGTTTTTTATAGAAATGCGATAAAATCATAGAAGCCGTAGGGCTGTCGTAACCAGAACCTCTCTACTGTTATGTTTGCCTACTTGTTATTTCGACTTTTTAGTGGCACGTTGCTGTCGGTTAACAGGAGTGACGTCTGACATCAATAACCCGGGGTTGAACAAGCTTGTCCTGTTTAAACTCATTTTTCCGCACTTAGATTTGGGGTTTTTTTAAACAACATCACTTTGTTTATTTTTGTTGCATGACTATTTCTAGGTTATGATTTAGGCAAAACAGAGCATAGAAGGATGTGCAAACCTGCACGCGCTTTCATCAATTGATCGAGAGGGAAAAAATAGGTCGTTTTGTTGATTAATAAATTAACGTAATTATTTATTTTTGAGCGTAAGTACCATTTTCGGCTGAGACGTAGGGCTCTCATTTTATTTTCTTAAAATCTCTTCGAGTATAGTCGCAAATTTTTATACTTTGTTGTATTTTCAAACTACGCGGTAGTCGCTATCAAATTCAGGCAGTTTCCATTTTCTATCACAATCCAATGTTGCCAGGTGGACTCTTTTGTATAATATATAAGATTGTTAGCAATTTTATAAAATAAAGACACGTAAGTGAGGGTGTAATACGAACCGCTTACACAATCCCGCTGTTAGACAACGTCAGTTCTCCTATTTGTGATTTTTTTTATTTCCCCCAATATTGACTTTTATTCTGCTGGCTGTCGTTTTAACACTGGTCTTTGAGAAGATTACTGGATTTCCAAGTGTAAAGATTTTTAATTCATAGGATTGGCAGCAGTGGGCTGTTATGCTTTTCGGGTTAGTTTTTTATTATAGTTTTGGATGGTGTTTTGGATTTTTAGAGAAGGGGTTTTCCTAGTGACGTATTTCCGGTAAGGTTTTAAAAAGGAATACGCAAAAACCATGCTTTGTGCAATCGAGTGTTCCGTGTGCGAAAGTGGCAAATTTGGCCTTGTTCCAATTTTTCTAAAATCCGTTGAGGATTTTTACCCTAAGTAGTAGGGATCAAACCAGGGCCAATTTGCGGTAGCTTCTTATTGTTTAAGTAGTTTTTTGGGAACGAAGCTCCGCACCTATTGGGATAAAAAAATTGCCACTCGCACACGTGTCGCCACCGTCCATCTGGGGGCGGACGCTCGATTAACTCCAGCAGCTTCAGCAGAATTTCTATCTTGGTAAGTGGACTTTTGATAATAGAATTCGGCCTTCCAAGTTGGTAAATTTTGAAAATATTTTCTGTTTTTTTTTGGGTTTTTCACACGTTTTTTTTTGGGACTCAATTTGATGCTTTGCTTTCTCCTTGCCATAGGGGCTGCTGTATGAACTCGTGGTGATGGATTCCTAGTTCCCACACCAGTGTGGTGTCCACACCAGCCATCGAAGATGTCCGAGATGTCCTCTGGAGGCAAGTGTGCCTAAAAACCCTCGTACGAGGTAAGCTTCCCAGTAATTTTTTTTGAGTCCAATAAAGTGTTGCAATTGAGGTAGTTTATTTTATTTTCTGGAATAGTAAGGAGTGTTATTCTCTTTATTCCAGGGTTTTTGGGCGAGAGGTAGTCGTAGAGTTGTGGGGCTGTATGCAGAGATTTTCTCCAACTTCTTTCCATTTTTCCTACAAGCTCCAACATATAAGTACCTACCAGTGCAACACCAATCCCAGTCATCGCAGGAGGTTACCGGTTTGAGATTTACATTTTAAACATTTTATTTCTAAAAAAAAAAGTTTTTTTTGGTCTTATTTTGGAGGGATCATATTGGCGGATGACAGTTGTTATTTTCTTTTTTTTTTGGGTTCCAATTGAGTATAAATCGTCATTACAGTTAGTATGAAGCAACAACTGCCAAGCTGCGAAATGACTTCTTCAATTAAGGCTGTAATTTAGTAATTTTGTTTTCTTTCTTGACTTTATGACATGGCTGACAGATAACCATCGGTTTTGCCTTAATTTCGTTTGACTTAGTGTAGAGATTTACAGGTTGCAACCCTGTCGCTTCGGATTGTCGGGCTAAAATGTGGGGTTAAGGCTGGTTCGTTGTTTCGGCCTCACATTGCAGAGTGGCAGTCTGGGGGGTCAGTTTGTTGTAATGAGTTTACTTTTATATGGTGTCGAACATTCCCTTTTAAAAATATCTTTGTTGGCACATGACAGTGTCTAGCACTTCAGGGTGACTCGGTCTGATGCCTTAGGCTGTCCAGCTGACGTATGTTGCTGAGAGTTTGCTCGTACAGACGTAGCATAGTTCGGTTGGTTGGCCTGGGGGATGGCTGGGCAGAGTACCACTGACTTGTTTGACATCGCCAAGATTTTGACTATTTTTTTATTTTTTTTTAAAAAGCATATTTTTTTCATATTTTTCTTTGCTTGTGTTATCTATTTGGTGATAGCGGTGGTAGCAACATATTTGGCTTGTGTATAAGATTATTTATTTTGAAATTAATTTAGGAACTTTAAGGTAACGAATATAGGTATTACAATTTGTACATACACGGTATATGAGCTCATAAATCGGTAACTTTAATACAACTTAATATTTGCATGATACTCATGTTAAGTTATTGAACGGTATTGCCGGTATTGGTATATTTAATATTTAAATATTTACAATTTTCCTTAAGTATAACAACCACACATTATGAGAGTTTGAGTTGTAGGAGACTAGTCCAAAATCTGTTTTTTTTTCTGTTCGTCATTAAATCTGCAAATGTCAAAAACTTGTGTTCCTATTTCTCTCCCACTCTCCGTTGAAGAAGGTCGTCCAGGTTTGGTACAATCCCAGCCCAAAGTTCTTATTTAGTTACTTATTTATTCTTCATTCTGGTAATAACCAGAACACCCTGATCAAGACAAATAAATATCAAAATTTCATCAAACAATCCTGGTGAGATTGAAAACAAAAGAAAAGGAACAGACTAAGGAGTATAGTAAGTATATAAGTGTTTATTTTCCTAAATCAGGGAAGGGTCTTGATAGTTGTGACAGTTCGTATTTGATGCCATTTTGCTATTTAGCTGACTTATTAGTTGGGCCATTTAATACTATATTAACATCGTACCTCGTGCAATGTCTTTAAATACGTGGCGCTTTATTAACCTACGACTTACCGGCTGTTAAACTTAAAAAGCTGGCGGCAGGCATTTGACGCGATTCTAAACTAAATAAAAATAGTATTAAAAATTTTGCTGATTTCGGTTTCATAATTTTTTTTTTTTGACGGATATCTCAAAAAGCACTTAATCGATTAGAAGGCCAACAAAATCTAGTAGGCTTTGCGTTTTAAAGCTTTTTTTACGTTTAGTACGTACCGGCTTTAAATAAAGTACAAAAAAAGTGGCAACACCGCATGAATACGTTCTCGCCACGCTTGCCCTTGCTAGAGGCGGTTTTCAACGATTCAAATTTAACGCCGGGTTTAGTAAAGGCGAAATTAAGCAAGCAAGCAAATTTCGTATGGAAATATGTCAAGCGACGTAACGTAAGCGTAAACGATTGTGTGAATTCCCATATTTGTTTATTTGATCGACTTTTACAAAATGATGAACTTTTCCGAATTACTTGCTTGCTTATTAACCTGCATATATCCGCCTTAAAGCTTGCGCGAAAAAAAGGCTTACGGAAGTCCGGCGTTACGCGAGCTGAACATAGTTACTATTGTTCTCCTTTTCTAAATGCATTCGTCTGAGAGAGATCCAGCATACCAGAGAAATACCCGTCTGTACACCCTTCAACCCAGCAATCTAAATATCTTCTTGAGATAGTTACCTCTGACAATTATGCGGGGTTGGTGATCAGATTTCATGTTTATTGTTTACCAAAAATTTGTTGGCAAAGGCATGCTTTAAATGCGCTGCAGTTGAAAATTTGAGTCATGTAACTTTTAAGACGTTATGAATGCTGCTGAAATAAGCCACTGTCAATTAACGTTACACGCAAAACAATAGGGCTGTCTAACAAATTGTCAAAGTCAGCTATTAATCACGTGATGGCCCTTTAAAAATGGTGGCTGTAGGGTAAACCAAGCGATTTTCCATAAGGCGTAATGCTAATAAAAATGAAAATTTTGGAAAAGTGGAAAAAGATTCAGATTAAACAAAGTGAATATTTTATAGAGTAATCCTTTCTGAATCGGCGAGAAACGAGCATTTTGCCGAAATGTTCTAAATAAACTCAAAATTCGCAAGTAAAAGAGGCAATGTCATGTACTATTTTCTCTCTTGCACTTGCACAGTGTGGATAGGCATTGTCTTTCTCAGTTCAGCCTGAAGAACGCACCAGATCGGCTTGAAGAGAGACAGTTGCGCTATCTGATTTGAGGGAGATGAGCTATCTGTAATTACACGGGTTCAACTGAAATATGTAGATAGACATTTCCACGTTTAATTGTGAATTTTAATTTTATTATTAAAATTTCGCCAAGATGCTTGTTTTTTCCCGATTCAGAAAATATTACCCTATAAAAAAATCACTTTGATTAATCTGCGTCTTTTTCCACTTTGCCAAAATTTTGATTTAAGTTAGCATTACGTCTTATGAAAAAACGGTTTGTTTACCCTACAGTGGCCATATTGGATCGCCCATATTATTTTTGTTAGACTGCCCTATTGAACATCCGATCACGTGGGACTAGAAAGTTAGCTTAGACTTTTGGTTAGTTAGCTCAAAAAAAACTTTCGCGGTACCACGTGACTCTTTTGCGTCAAGTAAGCCACGCACAGGTCGTTGAAGTTAGATTGGTTTATTGGGATTGAGACTGAGAAATATTAAACCAGACCAATACTGATAAAAAAAAATCGATTTGGTTCAAATTTGGTACATGAGGGTTTTTGGGGCCAAGTATTACGAATTTTCCATCAGATTTTCATAAAGTTGACAGCTCGCCGCAGGGGGGGGGTACCATCTAAACGTATCCGAATTCGGTCAAAACTGGTATACAGGGATTTTTGGGGTCGAGGATTACGAATTTTCGATCAGATTGGATCAAAATTGGTATACAGGGGTTTCTGGGATCGAGTATTACGAATTCTTGATCAGATTATCATAAATTTGACGTCTCGCCGCAGGGGGGAAGTACCATCTAAATGTATCCGATTTCGATCAAAATTGATATAAAGGTGTTTTTGGGATCGACGATTATGAATTTTCGATTAGATAACCAAAGTACCGTCTCATTATCTTCTAAACTGGTACAAATCGGTTTTTGGGGAAATAGCCTAGGAATATTAGATCTTCTGTGCGAAATAAATTGCACAGAAAATGGCAAATAGTGTCTTTATCTAATTCCTAGAAAGTAGAAGCTATTTCGAAACCGAAGAGATCACACGCCCCCTCTGCAGAAACGACGCCATCTTGATTTGGAGTATTTTTCAATATTTTTAAATTTATTGCTTATTTTCTCTACGCTACAATAAAAATTTAACACGTCGTTTTGCAGGGAATTCATTTCTTTTTGCGTTAAGTGGTTATTAAGTTAGAATAAAATTTGTTTAAAAAAATTTCAATTAATTTATTTTTTTTTGTTTCGTTTGCGGTTTCGGTATTTTTCTGATGTCTAATAAAAAACTGGTTAAGCAATTAAATTCTATACATTTTAGTGCAAGTAGATTTTTTGTGCGACAAACCATTATGACTGAAATAAGCAGTTGCGGAAAATTTTAGAGCTTGCAAATGCATACATCAGAATTTAAATGATTTAAAGAATTGTTGGTTTTGAATAGAATTTATAACTACATTGAGCAAAATATTAAAACACTTGTCGCGACACTCCATGCCGCTACCGGCAGCTGCAGTGCAGCCCCTTCTCTTACTTTGCAGTTTCCCTTCTATTTATTTTATAGCGAGTCAATTTTTGAAATCTTATCGAAAATTAGTTTGTAATCCTTTACCCCAAAAACAAACGAAATAGCAGAAAATGCGATGTTACTCCCCCCCTGCAGTGGGCTGTCCACTGTATGGAAATCTGATCTAAAACCAGATCGGCTTGAAGAGAGACAGTTGCGCTATCTGATTTGAGGGAGATGAGCTATCTGTAATTACACGGGTTCAACTGAAATATGTAGATAGACATTTCCACGTTTAATTGTGAATTTTAATTTTATTATTAAAATTTCGCCAAGATGCTTGTTTTTTCCCGATTCAGAAAATATTACCCTATAAAAAAATCACTTTGATTAATCTGCGTCTTTTTCCACTTTGCCAAAATTTTGATTTAAGTTAGCATTACGTCTTATGAAAAAACGGTTTGTTTACCCTACAGTGGCCATATTGGATCGCCCATATTATTTTTGTTAGACTGCCCTATTGAACATCCGATCACGTGGGACTAGAAAGTTAGCTTAGACTTTTGGTTAGTTAGCTCAAAAAAAACTTTCGCGGTACCACGTGACTCTTTTGCGTCAAGTAAGCCACGCACAGGTCGTTGAAGTTAGATTGGTTTATTGGGATTGAGACTGAGAAATATTAAACCAGACCAATACTGATAAAAAAAAATCGATTTGGTTCAAATTTGGTACATGAGGGTTTTTGGGGCCAAGTATTACGAATTTTCCATCAGATTTTCATAAAGTTGACAGCTCGCCGCAGGGGGGGGGGGTAAATCGAAAATTCGTAATCTTCGACCCCAAAAACCCCTGTACACTAATTTTGACAGATATCGGATAAATTTAGATGGTACCCCCCCCTTCGACGAGCTGTCAAATTAATGAAAATCTGATCGAAAATTCGTAATCCTCGACCCCAAAAACCTTTGTACACCAATCGAAAATTCGTAGTCCTCAATACCAAAAACCACTGTATACCCATTTTGACAGATATCAAATAAATTTAGATGGTACCCCACCCCCTAGGGCGAGCTGTCAACTTATTGAAAATCTGATCGAAAATTCGTAATCTTTAACCCCAAAAACACCTGCATGTACACAAATTTTGACAGATATCGGATAAATTTAGATGGTAACCCCCCCCCCCTTCGACAAACTGTAAATTTAATGAAAATCTGATCAAAAATTCGTAATCCTGAACCCCAAAAACCCCTGTACACCAATTTTGACAGATATCGGATAAATTTAAATGGTACCCCCTCCCTGCGGCGAGCTGTCAACTTATTGAAAATCTGATCGAAAATTCGTAATCCTCGATACCTAAAACCCTTGGATTCTAACTTTGACAGATATCGGATACATTTAGATGGTACCCCTCCCTCCTGCGGCGAGCTGTCAACTTATTGAAAATCTGATCAAAAATTCGTAATACTCGACCGCAAAAACCTCGTACCAATTTTGACCGAAATCGGATACATGTAGATAGCCCCCCCCCCTGCGGCCACTATCAACTTTATGAAAATCTGATCGAAAATTCGTAATCCTTGGCCCCAAAAATCCGAGCGTCTGAATCAGTTTTAGGGTACAAATATTAAGGTAAAACGTCTTTGGGTACAAATAACCTCTAAATGATGCATCGTTATAGTATGGTTTAAATCTTTAAAATCTTTAATAAACTTTAAAAATCACTATTTGACAATTGCACTGCAATGCGAAACCTACTTTAAATTTAACCGATGTTTAGAATGCGCTTCCACATAGAACTTAAAATATCAAGGTCTTGCTTTCTAAAAATGAGTCAAATTTAAACCAAGTTTAACATTACACAAGTGCGAACGGCGCGAAAACAAGACATACCTACTAGATTAAAATTTTTCCTCAGTATTTATATTTGTCTCGAAATGGTCTCAAAGAAAATCCGGCAACTCCGCTTTTTCATGCAAGGTGGAATGAGTTATCCCAAACATCACCGAATCGGCGGCTGACGGCGGCCATCTTTATGTAGTATTTTGCCAAATTCGTTCTAGTGGCTTTTTATTCAAAATTGTAATTAAAACAAATTTAATGAAACCAAAAAAAAAGTGTAATTGTAATTTAGTGATTGTTTTCCATGAAAATGATGACTGTAACTAAAGACAGCGCTGTATGATCGTACGAGGTAACAGATTTTTTGAATTTATAGTTATTTATCATTCTTACAATATTTAAAATATCAAAGAAATCGCTTTACACTATTAGTTAAAGACACTTTGAATATGACCCAAACGACGCCCTAAAAAGATATATAAAACCAACAACACAAACAGCTTTTCGAAGTGCCATCGAAGTGAATCAAATTATTCTTTTTTCTAGTTTATTGACGATTTTTTTGCTAAAGTTTAAGGTAAACTCGTCAACAAAAAGTTATTTATTAAATATCTGATTTACGTAAAGTAAAATAAAATGCATTTTTAAAGAAAAATGCTTTAAATCCTCATTATTATACGCTTTTATCGGCAAGGAGCCGATTTTATCCGATTGATTTAAAGAAATTTCATTTGTTTCAAAAAAGTTTGAAAAAAAGTTAGAAAAAAAAGTTGTAAATGTGCATAAATTGGACCCCAGATAAAATACGACAGACCCAGAACGTAAGAATTAAATATTAATAATGTTAGGAAAATGGATGTAGTTTATTGATTAGGAAGTTAAAATATCCGCTTATTTCTGGAGATGAATGTAGACGTTTGTATTATGGAAATTCTTCAACCCGCTTCAGACACATGTATGAGTGAAGGAATTAAAATTAACGGAAGATTTTGTAGAATTATTTATGGATGGAACTTATAATTTAAATAAAATATTGATTATGTTTTTATCAAAAAATAAATCGAGTTGTCTATTTATATATCCCAAAATTCAAGATTACTATGCACACTAAAGCGCTTATGCCCAACATTGTAAAAAATTGTGACGTCTCTTAAGGAGTTAAAAGTTATCTGCTCGAACTTTAGAAATAACCCTTAAGGGCCGATCTTCACATTGGGGTCAGAAGTGGGATGATTTTCTGGAAGGGGATGATTGAAAAAAGAAAATATTTTTTTGAAAAAAAAATCAGAAAAGTTTTAGGTCTCTACAGACAGTGCATAGTAAAGCAAAAATGTCAGCGAAGACAGTTAAACAGACAATTACCCAAAAACGTTATACCTTAATATTTGTACCCTAAAACTGATTCAGACGCTGGGATTTTTGGGACCAAGGATTACGAATTTTCGATCAGATTTTCATAAAGTTGATAGTGGCCGCAGGGGGGGGGACTATCTAAATGTATCCGATTTCGGTTAAAATTGGTACGAGGTTTTTGCGGGCGAGTATTACGAATTTTCGATCAGATTTTCAATAAGTTGACAGCTCGCCGCAGGAGGGAGGGGTACCATCTAAATGTATCCGATATCTGTCAAAGTTGGTATCCAGGGGTTTTTGGTATCGAGGATTACGAATTTTCGATCAGATTTTCAATAAGTTGACAGCTCGCCGCAGGGGGGTACCATCTAAATTTATCCAATATCTGTCAAAATTGGTGTACAGGGGTTTTTTGGGTCGAGGATTACGAATTTTTGATCAGATTTTCATTAAGTTTACAGTTCGTCGAAGAGGGGGGGGGTTACCTTCTAAATTTATCCGATATCTGTCAAAATTTGTGTACATGCAGGTGTTTTTGGAGTTAAAGACTACGAATTTTCGATCAGATTTTCAATAAGTTGACAGCTCGCTGCAGGGGGTGGGGGTACTATCTAAATTTATTTGATATCTGTCAAAATTGGTATACAGTGGTTTTTGGTATTGAGGACTACGAATTTTCGATTGGTGTACAAAGGTTTTTGACGACCTCAAAAACCCCTGTACACCAATTTTGACAGATATCGGATAAATTTAGATGGTATCCCTCCCTTCGACGAGCTGTCAAATTAATGAAAATCTGATCGAAAATCGTAATCCTCGACCCCAAAAACCTTTGTACACCAATCGAAAATTCGTAGTCCTCAATACCAAAAACCACTGTATACCAATTTTGACAGATATCAAATAAATTTAGATAGTACTCCCACCCCCTGCGGCGAGCTGTCAACTTATTGAAAATCTGATCGAAAATTCGTTTAACCCCAAAAACACCTGCATGTACACAAATTTTGACAGATATCGTTTAGATGGTAACCCCCCCCCCTCTTCGACGAACTGTAAACTTAATGAAAATCTGATCAAAAATTCGTAATCCTCGACCCCAAAAACCCCTGTACACCAATTTTGACAGATATTGGATAAATTTAGATGGTACCCCCCCTGCGGCGAGCTGTCAACTTATTGAAAATCTGATCGAAAATTCGTAATCCTCGATACCAAAAACCCCTGGATACCAACTTTGACAGATATCGGATACATTTAGATGGTACCCCTCCCTCCTGCGGCGAGCTGTCAACTTATTGAAAATCTGATCGAAAATTCGTAATACTCGCCCGCAAAAACCTCGTACCAATTTTGACCGGAATCGGATACATTTAGATAGTCCCCCCCCTGCGGCCACTATCAACTTTATGAAAATCTGATCGAAAATTCGTAATCCTTGGCCCCAAAAATCCCAGCGTCTGAATCAGTTTTAGGGTACAAATATTAAGGTATAACGTCTTTGGGTAATTGTCTGTTTAATTGTCTTCGCTGACATTTTTGCTTTACTATGCACTGTCTGTAGAGACCTAAAACTTTTCTGATTTTTTTTTCAAAAAAATATTTTCTTTTTTCAATCATCCCCTTCCAGAAGATCATCCCACTTCTGACCCCAATATAAAGATCGGCCCTTAAGGGTTATTTCTAAAGTTCGAGCGGATAACTTTTAACTCCTTAAGAGACGTCACAATTTTTTACAATGTTGGGCATAAGCGCTTTAGTGTGCATAGTAATCTTGAATTTTGGGATATATAAATAGACAACTCGATTTATTTTTTGATAAAAACATATTTTATTTAAATTATAAGTTCCATCCATAAATAATTCTACAAAATCTTCCGTTAATTTTAATTCCTTCACTCATACATGTGTCTGAAGCGGTTTGAAGAATTTCCATAATACAAACGTCTACATTCATCTCCAGAAATAAGCGGTTTTTGAGTTCGAGGATTACGATTTTTAAATCAGATTTCCATAAAGTGGACAGCCCACTGCAGGGGGGGGACTAACATCGCATTTTCTGCTATTTCGTTCGTTTTTGGGGTAAAGGATTACAAACTAATTTTCGATAAGATTTCAAAAATTGACTCGCTATAAAATAAATAGAACGAAAACTGCAAATTAAGAGAAGGAGCTGCACTGCAGCTGCCGGTGGCGGCATGGAGTGTCGCGACAAGTGTTTTAATATTTTGCTCAATGTAGTTATAAATTCTATTCAAAACCAACAATTCTTTAAATCATTTAAATTCTGGTGTATGCATTTGCACGCTCTAAAATTTTCCGCAACTGCTTATTTCAGTTATAATGGTTTGTTGTACAAAAAACCTACTTGCACTAAAATGTATAGAATTTAATTGTTTAACCAGTTTTTTATTAGACATCAGAAAAATACCGAAACCGCAAACGAAACAAAAAAAAATTAAAATAATTGAAATATTTTTAAACAAATTTTATTCTAACTTAATAACCACTTAAGGCAGAAAGAAATGAATTCCCTGCAAAACGACGTGTTAAATTTTTATTGTAGCGTATAGAAAATAAGCCAGAAATTTAAAAATATTGAAAAATACTCCAAATCAAGATGGCGTCGTTTCTGCAGAGGGGGCGTGTGATCTGTTCGGTTTCGAAATAGCTTATACTTTCTAGGAATTAGATATAGACACTATTTGCCATTTTCTGTGCTATTTATTTCGCACAGAAGATCTAATATTCCTAGACTATTTCCCCAAAAACCGATTTATATCAGTTTAGAAGATAATGAGACGTTAGTTTGGTTATCTGATCGAAAATTCATAATCGTCGATCCCAAAAACACCTTTATATCAATTTTGATCGAAATCGGATACATTTAGATGTTACCCCCCCCCCCTGCGGCGAGACGTCAAATTTATGATAATCTGATCAAAAATTCGTAATACTCGATCCCAGAAACCCCTGTATACCAATTTTGACCGAAATGGGATAGATTTAGATGGAAGCCCTCCCTGCGGCTAGTTGTCAACTTTATGAAAATCTGATCGAAAATTCGTAATCCTCGACCCCAAAAATCCCTGTATCCAGTTTTGACCGAATTGGGATACATTTAGATGGTACTCCCCCCCCTGCGACGAGCTGTCGACTTTATGAAAATCTGATGAAAAATTCGTAATACTTGGCCCCAAAAACACTCATGTACCAAATTTGAACCAAATCGATTTTTTTTATCAGTATTGGTCTGATTTAAGATTTCTCAGTCTCAATCCCAATAAACCAATCTAACTTCAACGACCTGTGCATGGCTTACTTGACGCAAAAGAGTCACGTGGTACAGCGAAAGTTTTTTTTGAGCTAACCAACCAAAAGTCTAAGCTAACAGTCTAACAAAAATAATATGGGCGATCCAATATGGCCACTGTAGGGTAAACAAACCGTTTTTCCATAAGACGTAATGCTAACTTAAATCAAAATTTTGGCAAAGTGGAAAAAGACGCAGATTAATCAAAGTGATTTTTTTATTGTCGAAATTTTAATAATAAAATTAAAATTCGCAATTAAACGTGGAAATGTCTATCTACATATTTCTGTTGAACCCGTGTAATTACAGATAGCGTCATCTCCCTCAAATCAGATAGCGCAACTGTCTCTCTTCAAGCCGATCTGGTCCGTTCTTCAGGCTGAACTGAGAAAGACAATGCCTATCCACACTGTGCAATTGCGAATTTTGAGATTATTTAGAACATTTCAAAAAATACTCGTTTCTCCCCGATTCAGAAAGGATTACTTTATAAAATATTCACTTTGTTTAATCTGAATCTTTTTTCACTTTCTCAAAATTTTCATTTCTATTAGCATTACGTCTTATGGAAAATCGCTTTGTTTACCCTACAGCCACCATTTTTAAAGGGCCATCACGTGATTAATGGCTGACTTTGACAATTTGTTAGACAGCCCTATTGTTTTACGTGTAACGTTCATTGACAGTGGCTTATTTCAGCAGCATTCAGAACGTCTTAAAAGTTACATGACTCAAATTTTCAACTGCAGCGCATTTAAAGCATGCCTTTGCCAACAAATTTTTGGTAAACAATAAACATGAAATCTGATCACCAACCCCGCATAATTGTCAGCGGTAACTATCTCAAGAAGATATTTAGATTGCTGGGTCGAAGGGTGTACAGACGGGTATTTTTCTGGTATGCTGGATCTCTCTCAGACGAATGCATTTAGAAAAGGAGAACAATAGTAATTATGTTCAGCTCGCAGAAACGTACCTTTTGTAACGCCGGACTTCCGTAAGCCTTTTTTTCGCGCAAGCTTTAAGGCGGATATATGCAGGTTAATAAGCAAGCAAGTAATTCGGAAAAGTTCATCATTTTGTAAAAAAAGTCGATCAAATAAACAAATATGGGAATGCACATAATCGTTTATGCTTGCAAATATCATATGTCACGTCGCTTGACATATTTCCATACGAAATTTGCTTGCTTGCTTAATTTCGCCTTTACTAAACCCGGCGTTAAATTTGAATCGTTGAAAACCACCTCTAGCAAGGGCAAGCGTGGCGAGAACGTATTCATGCGGTGTTGCCACTTTTTTTGTACTTTCTTTAAAGCCGGTACGTACTAAACGTAAAAAAAGCTTTAAAACGCAAAGCCTACTAGATTTAAAAAGTTATAAAAAAAGTTGTAAATGTGGATAAATCGGACCCCTGGCTCGAAATATTTTCGTGGCAAGGTCATTTTGAGAACTTTTAAATTAAACAGGACACTTTTACTGCTGCTGTATTTTTCACTATTTAAGTCACTGTTTTTTAGAACTGATTTATAATTAAAACTGATGCTTAGAAATTCATTAAAGACTGGATCTCTTGAAGTTCCCAGAAAAATACTAGTGACCCGAAAAACTAGACTCCTCCCTAAGTTCATTTTTAGAAGCGTTTTTTATTTTTCATTTAACTTTAGACCGAATAGGTCTCTTTAAAATATTTACCAGTACCTAATCAAAAACACGTTTTTCAGTTATTGGCAAAATAACATAGATTTGCCAATACATCAGCACTAGTAAATAATCATTGGCAAAATAGCGCAATTTTGCCAATAATACTACTGTAGTAAATAACCAATGGAATTCACTTGCCAATATTGCCAATAAAGCAAATACACCTTACCACCTTTCATTGTTTGTGGGGCAGTAAACCCAACTCAACCCTAAAAAAGGTCGAAGCAAATGAGAGTAGTTTTGGGGTTTTAATTTTTGCCTTAAATTTTACATGTTTATTTAAGATATTGCAATTGCGGAACCACATTCAAAGTACATTTACGGAGTGAGTCAAGCAGAAGCGATCTGATAGAACTGATAAAGATCGGTTCTAGAAAAGGATGTCGCGACTCATATTTAAGAGGTCCAATAAGGAGGGATGCGGCCGAGTTAACAGAGATTTTTGGAGTGGAAAACTTTAGATCAAATCTGGCAGAACAATTTATGGATATAGATGATCCAAAACCTGGTTTTATTCCATCCAAGTTCGTATTTAAAACTTTGTGGGTACAAGGTGATCCACTATAGTTTTGCTAGGACGCCTATATCTTGATAACTAGTCGGGATAGAATTAGCCCCTGCTACATTTTAATCTATGTTATCCGTTCTTTTTTGCGTGGGTTGCCCCCCCCCCCCGGGAAGGCTGGTTATGGTCACATTTTTACCGCAAAAATTAAGTTTTTTTTTTAAATTATTTATGAGCGTCGTGGCCCCCTAGTTAGTTTACGAGAAATTGCGCTAAAAGGGTCACGTGACTAGGTTTTTTTACATTTTCTCCCAAACGGCAACAGTAACAAATTTTATTTTGCCGCAACAAATTAGTAACGGTAAGGCTCTATTGAATGGCATACAACACGTCGTGGCCTCTAGTTAGTTTACGAGAAATTGCGCTAAAAGGGTCACGTGACTAGTTTTTTTAAATTTTCTCCCAAGCGGCAACAGCAACAAATTTTATTTTGCCGCAACAAATTAGTAACGGTAAGGCTCTATCGAGTGGCATACAACACGTCGTGGCCCTCTAGTTAGTTTATGAGAAATTGCGCTAAAAGGGTCACGTGACTAGGTTTTTTTACATTTTCTCCCAAACGGCCACAGCAACAAATTTTATTTTACCGCATCAAATTAGCAACGGTCAGGCTCTATCGAATGGCATACAACACGTCGTGGCTCCCTAGTTAGTTTACAAGAAATTGCGCTAAAAGTGTCACGTGACTAGGTTTTTTTACATTTTCTTCTTAACGGCAACGTCAACAAACTTTATTTAGTCGCAAAAAATTCGAGAAGGCATTTTTATGAAGTTTAAACAACTTCAGATTCCTTTTGGACCATTATAATGGGCGATATTTCCAAAACATTCCAAACATTTTTTCATAATTTTTATTTTTGATTACTGAAAAACAAATTATAACAATAACCAAACGGAAGGTATCGGTGGTCCCCCTAGCTTAACTGTTAAGAGAGACATTGAGAGATACTGAAAAATAGTTTCAAAGATCACTTCAAGAGATCCAGTCTTTAATGAATTTCTAAGCATCAGTTTTAATTATAAATCAGTTTTAAAAAACACTGACTTACATAGTGAAAAATGCAGCAGCAGTACAGGCATAACTTTTAACTCCTTAAGAGACGCCACAATTTTTTACAATGTTGGGCATGAGCGTTTTAGTGTGCATAGTAATCTTGAATTTTGGGATGTATAAATAGACAACTCGATTTATTTTTGTGCCTGTATCGGTTAAAGAATTTCCATAATACAAACGTCTACATTCATCTCCAGAAATAAGCGGATATTTTAACTTCCTAATCAATAAACTACATGCATTTTTCTAACATTATTAATATTTAATTCTTACGTTCTGGGTCTGTCGTATTTTATCTGGCTCAAAATATTTTCGTAGCAAAGTCATTTTCAGAACTTTTAAATTAAACAATGTTTATCGTCTCCTGATGATGCTAACGTTGTTAGCGAAACGCGCGTCGAGTGCAAAAAAGTGTAGTGTAGTGGTTTGTGGAAAACAATCATAATTTTGTTTTAACTTACCCAGTGATTTTGGTGGCTGATTTCTCAAGTAGTAGATAATTGCTGGGACATACGTCACGTCCCTAGTACGCACAAGGACGTACTATGTACGTATCGGGGACATACATTTTCCAACGCTTTGTATGTCCCCAGTATGTACCTTGGATGTGGTACAGTACGTACTATATACGTCCTATGTACGTACATTTCAGGTATATATAATTTAGGTCCTACGTGGGATCAAAACCGAACGTGTACGTGGGCTTGGGTCAGACAAGGATATTTCACTGATAATTTTTTAAAAAAAGTGTTGGAGATTCCGAGAATTGAACCCGAGTCTCCCGGCTGAGACCCAGATACTCTACCACTAGACCAACACCTATACGTAGGAAACTGCTAAGATTGTGACATATACTTTATAAAGGTTTTTACATCTCGCTCTTATAACATACGTGTATTTATGTACATATTTGTATGTACTACTTACACGTTTGTACGAACATATATATTACGTTCGTAATTGGTCCCGGAACGTAGCGACGTAAAATGTACGTCCCTGGGATGAAGTGTGCTGTATGATGTGGTAATGAGGCGACTAACTTAGGCGCTGCCTCCAGGATAAATTTATTAAAGATTTTTTGTGAATCTCTTTTGATGTGAAATGATTTTTCTTTATAGGGCCCTTGCCCCTAATTTCCCCTACAATCTGCCAAATACATTTTTTAAAAGTGAAAAAGAGACACACCATAACTAGCACTTAGAATTTAAGTGGAAGTTGAGAAACTGGCTATTTGACTAGTTGTCACTGCTCTCAATTCGATCACCTAGGTGATAAATAAACAATCCCCCATAGGGTCACTGGATCGTGAGACCTGCGGTCCCAGCCGCAGCTTTTAGGATCCAGTGACCCTAATCCCCAATGATTCGCGGCGCAATCTGTGAACAGGAGAATACAGTAAAGAAACCAGAGATAGATAATGAGTGGTAGATGACGTATTGAAATCGATTGACAAGTTTATATTATCTCTGGATTGTTCTTGTGCCGTTAAGAGCCGATCTTCACACCAATAAGGCCCAATATAATATACTAAGTATAGTACCCTATAAACAAGGTTTGACAGATTTCTGATGGTTCTTCATTGGTTGGATGACTGAATGACTTTTGAGTGACTGTGACGAAAATTATTCAGTGGCCCGCTGAAGAACATCAGTTAATTTGCCAACAAAGTTGTTTCGCCAATATTAATTCGATGTTGAATCGACGGAGAAGAATCTTCATCTTAAATACAAGGGATTTTGTTGTTGAGAATCTCATCTCTCCGATACTGGAGCATTCATTATTGGCTCACTGAATAACTTAAGTTGGTGTGCCAACACAGTTATTTTTCCAATACTAATTCGATGTTGAATCAACGTAGAAGAATCTTCATCTTAATTACAACGGACTTTGTTGTTGAGCCATTGAAGAAAAAACTACATCTCTCCGATATTGTGAAAAGTGATACTACATTATTGGCTCACTGAATAACTTCAGTTGGTATGCCAACACAGTTGTTTTGCCCATACTACCATAGTACTTTTTTATTTTTTGTGGATTTATTTTTTTTTCTTAGGATGTACACTTCTGGACGTAATAACTTAAAGTCTGATTTTTCTGTAATTACTTTTTTGAAATCTTATATTTTTTTTTGGGTTGTCCTAAAAAAATATTTTGAATTTTTTACATTTTGTTATTTTATTCAATTATAAATTAATTTTTTGCTACTAAAAAAATTAACCCATCACTTATTTATCGTGATGAGTCATTTTGTTCGTTACAAAATCAACAAATTAAAAGTTAGCAATATATATATATGAAAGTAGGTATTTAAAAAGATAAAAAAATATATATGCTGCAGCCCAGGATTGAACCCGCTACATAATGGATTTTAAACAAACCCTCTGTGAATTACGCCACTGTTTCTCATTTTGCAAAATAATGCATTATTTCAACAGTTCGCTGTGACACCGCCTCAAATGGTCAAGTGACCTTTAGACCGTTTCCGATGGTGCCAAGCCGGAATAGTTTTTTGTAAACCATAATTATTTCATACTAATGTTTAGTAACCTGGGGTCCGATTTATCCTCATTTACAACTTTTTTTTCTGACTTTTTTTCATACTTTTTTGAAACAAATGAAATTTCTTTAAATCAATCTGGTAAAATCGACGTCTAATAAGGAGGATTTAGCGCATTTTTCTTTAAAAATGCATTTTGTTTTACTTTATGTAAAACAGATATTTAATAACGAACATTTTTTTGATGAGTTTACCTTAAAATTTAGCAAAAAAATCGCCAATAAACTAAAAAAAAAGGATAATTTGATTCACTTCGATGGTACTTCGAAAAGCTGTTTGTTTTGTTGATTTTATATGTCTTTTAAGACGACGTTTGGGTCATATTCAAAGCGAAATAAAAACCTTCGTCTTTAACTAATAGTGTAAAGCGATTTCTTTGATATTTTAAATATTTTAAGAATGATAATAAATATAAATTAAAAAAATTTGTTACCTCGTACGATCACACAGCATTGTCTTTATCCCATTAAAAATGAATGTTTGGCTTGCCCCACAGTCATCATTTTCATGGAAAACGATCACTAAATTACAATTACACTTTTTTTTGGTTTAATTAAATTTGTTTTAATTACAATTTTGAATAAAAAGCCACTAGAACAAATTTAGCAAAATACTACATAAAGATGGCCGCCGGCAGCCGCCGATTCGGTGATGTTCGCGATGTTCGGGGTAACTCATTCCACCTTGCATAAAAAAGCGGAGTTGCCGGATTTTCTTTGAGACCATTTCGAGACAAATATAAATACCGAGGAAAAATTTTAATCTAGTAGGTATGTTTTGTTTTCGCTCCATTCGCACTTGTGAAAATTTTTTAAAGTTAAAAGTAATGTTAAACTTGGTTTAAATTTAACTCATGCTTAGAAAGCAAGACCTTGATATTTTAAGTTCTATGTGGGAGCGCATTCTAAACATTGGTTAAGTTTCAAGTAGGTTTTCATTGCGGTGAAATTGGCAAATAGTGATTTTTGGAGTTTATTAAAAATTTTGAAGATTTAAACCATACTATAACGACGTACCCAAAGACGTTATACCTTTATACAGGGTTCCTAAGATTTTCCGTATGGATAGGATTTCAATAAATCAAACAGAAATGACAAAGAAAGTTCTGCGCGCACAAAAGAAACAGGTATATTGAGCAATGGTGCCAGTTTGTTATTATCTCCAGACTGCTTTCATGAGAAAAAATTGTCGCCACTCTTTCATTGTGAGCATAAATCATAGTTGCAATATTACCCGTTAACAAGATGTCTGCAAATTCCGCTAGATGGCGGCCACACCATGAGATGATCGAGGAAAAATTGGGATTCACAGGCATTGCATTTTTATTTCCTTTCGAGTCGCTTCAGTTTCGTAAATTTTGTGTTTTTAAAATACCGTATACTCGAGAAGAAAAGATTTTTATTATTAAAATTAATTAAATTTCTTTCCATTCTGTTCTACTAGTGACATCTATCCGGAAACGGCCAAACCATGCAGCTAGCACTAGCAGCCAAAGAAATCAATAAACGGCGCTGTTTTTCCTACAGAGCTTTTTGCTTGCAATATTATTGATTTTAAATAAAGCTGGCCCTACACTACATTTTATATTTTCGAGGTGTTTTATGACATGATCTCGAAACATGTAGCGAACCAATTCTTCAAAACTAGCGGGAGGGTAAAAGCGAAAAATAAGGGGCTGCAAATATTTGTAACACCCAAAAAGGGGTGAAAAGATTTATTTAGCTCTGTTTCTTTACAAAAAACGTTTTTTTAAAGAAAAACTTGAGCTCTGCCACTTTTTTTATTTTTTTCTTCAACTTTCTCGAAATTTTCGTCATACCGTAGAAAAAAATTATTTCCCCCATGGTCATACTCTACTTTTATTCGAAAAAATTTAGAAACAGAGACGGGATCAGTTTTCCTAAAACAGGGGATCTTGGTTTCGAGTGAGAAGATAAAGGGCGCCGCAGGCAAAAATTTTTCAATTAAATTAGCCGAACGCAAAAATGTTAGAAAAACAAAGCACGAAATAAAATTACGTAATTTCGGGAACGCAAAGAAATAGGTCTAAAGAGTATAATTTTTAAGAAAAAAATATCAATTTTCTCGCCCTCCTCCACTGGGACTACAGGGGCCGTGCACAAATTACGTAATGGTCATAGGGGTGAGGGGGGTTACAAAACGTTACGTAGGTGGGAGGGGGGTTTTCGACAGCGTTTGCATTTGTGTGAAACTAAGAAAATTTGGAATGAAAATAAGTGAAAAGTTTTTTTTTTTGGGGGGGGTAGTGGTCTTGAAATCGTTACGTAATATTAGGGGAGTGGCGTGCCAAACCGTTACAAAACATTACATAGGGAGGGGATCAAAAATTGGTAAAATCAGCGTTACGTAATTTGTGCACGGCCCCACATCTGACTGTTCATCCTTTTTGATTTCGAATCAAAGTGCAAAACCCGGGTTGGACGTTCGAAGGCGTCAACCCGTTCTATTTGCTTGATAAAGTTTCTACGGAAATATCTCAGTCGATTTCTCCGGCCGTGTATGAATGCTTTAGTTTAGGCATTTGCATGTATCTCAGTCCTCAGCCTGTAAACAGTGCGTAAGGACAATGGTTACAAAATGAAAAGCCGAAAAATATTTTTTTTACGATATGTTTCATCAGTTTGGTATTAAAGTCGAGCAAAAACAATTTTTATTCCAGTCCTAAAGGTATGAAAATGGAAAACATTAGAAAACAACAACCTGGAATGGGTTTACTACGTGTAAGATGTGGTGACAACATCGCCCCATGCCCATCCTTTTCTGCCTAATGTACTTTTCAGTTTGTTTGCGTCTTATACACGGCTGCTTGGCCCCCTAAGGATTTGCTTAGGAACCCTGTATTTGTACCCTAAAACTGATTCAGGCGCTAGGGTTTTTGGGGCCAAGGATTACGAATTTTCGATCAGATTTTCATAAAGTTGACAGTCGCAGCAGGGGGGGGAACCATCAAAATTGGTACCGGGTTTTTGCGGTCGAGGATTACGAATTTTCGATCAGATTTTAGATAAGTTGACAGCGCGCCGCAGGGGGGGATACCATTTAAATGTATCCGATATCTGTCAAAATTGCTATCCAGGGGTTTTTGGGGTCGAGGAATACGAATTTCTGATCAGATTTTTATTCATTTGACAGCTCGTCGAAGGGGGGGGGGGTACCATATAAATTTATCCGATTTCGGTCAAAATTGGTATACAGGGGTTTCGCATCCGCCTTAAAGCTTGCGCGAAAAAATGCTTATGGAAGTCCGGCGTTACAAAAGGTACGTTTCTGCGATCTTAACATAGTTACCATTGTTTTCCTTTTCTAAATACAGCATACCAGGGAAATACCCGTCTGTACACGCTTCGACCCCGCAATCTAAATATCTTCTTGAGATAGTTACCTCTGACAATTATGCGGGGTTGGTGATCAGATTTCGCGTTTATTGTTTACCAAAAATTTGTTGGCAAAGACATGCTTTAGATGCGCTGCAGTTGAAAATTTGAGTAATGTAATTTTTAAGAGGTTCTGAATGCTTCTGAAATAAGCCACTGTCAATCAAGTCAGCCATTAATCACGTGATGGCCCTTTAAAAATGGTGGCTGTAGGGTAAACAAAGCGATTTTCCATAAGGCGTAGTGCTAATAAAAATGAAAATTTTGGGAAAGCGGAAAAAGATTCAGATTAAACAAAGTGAATATTTTGTAGAGTAATCCTTTCTGAATCGGGGGAAACGAGCATTTTGACGAAATGTTATAAATAAACTCAAAATTCGCAGTTAAAAGAGGCAATGTCACGTACTATTTTCTCTCTTGCACTTGCACAGTGTAGATTGTCTTTCTCAGTTCAGCCTGAAGATCGGGCCAGATCGGCTTGAAGAGAGACAGTTGCGCTATCTGATTTGAGAGAGATGACGCTATCTGTAATTACACGGGTGCGACAGAATATGTAGAGGGACATTTCAACGTTTAATTGCGAATTTTAAGTTTATTATTAAAATTTCGGCAACATGCTTGTTCCCCCCCCCCCCCGATTCAGAAAGGATTACTTTATAAAAAATCACTTTGATTAATCTGTGTCTTTTTTCTCTTTGCCAAAATTTTCATTTAAGTTAGCATTACGTCTACAGCGGCCATATTGGATCAGCCATATTATTTTTGTTAGACTGCCCTATTGAACATCGGGTCACGTGGTACATCGAAACTTTTTTTGGGTCAACCAACCAAAAGTCTAAGTTATGGTTTGGTTTTACAACACATTTGACATCTGAAAATACTTTGACATTTTCAGTTTAAATGTTCAGATTCGATATACCACGTGACTCTTTTGCGTCAAGTAGGCCATGCATACGTCATTGATGTTAGATTAGTTTATTGCCAAGAATTACGAATTTTTTTTCTACCTAATGTGCTTTTCCGTTTGTCTGCGTCTTATACACGGCTGCTTGGCCCCCTAAGGATTTGCTTAGGAACCCTGTATTTGTACCCTAAAACTGATTCAGGCGCTAGGGTTTTTGGGGCCAAGGATTTCGAATTTTTGATCAGATTTTCATAAAGTTGACAGTCGCAGCAGGGGGGGGAACCATCAAAATTGGTACGGGGTTTTTGCGGTCGAGGATTACGAATGACAGCTCGCCGCAGGGGGGGGGTACCATCTAAATGTATCCGTATTCGGTCAAAACTGTGATACAGGGATTTTTGGGGTCGAAGATTACCAATTTTCGATCAGATTTTCATAAAGTTGACAGCTCGCCGAAGGGGGGGGAGGGTACCATCTAAATCTATCCGATTTCGGTCAAAATTGGTATACAGGGGTTTCTGGGGTCGAGTATTACGAATTTTTGATCAGAGTATCATAAATTTAACAGCTCGGGGGAGGGGGAACCATCTAAATGTATCCGATTTCGGTCAAAATTGATATAAAGGTGATTTTTATACCTTCATCAAAAACATTTTAGTAACTGTCTGCAAATAACTAAAGCATGGTTTTTTTGTTTACCGATGCAAAAAAAAAATTTTTTTTGATCGCGGGTGCAAAAAAAGATTTCTGTCTGTTTTTTACCCAAAGTTAAAGAGATAGCGGAAAATAGTAATATTGAAAAAATGTAATTATTCTTGCCTAAGAATTAAGCCATTTCCGCCAGTTTTCACCAAGTATTTACGAAAAAAGCATTAAAAAATATCGTCAAAATATCAAATTGTCAAAGATTAAAATGTCATCGCTATGGAAACGATTGTTATTTCATTTACCAGCCGCCTTGATTTATTGTGTAAAGATGGTATGGTTAATAAGCAAGCAAGCAATTCGAAAAAGTTCATCATATGGGAATGCACACAATCGTTTACACTCGCAAATATCATATGTCACGTCGCTTGACATATTTCCATATGAAATTTGCTTGCTTGCTTAACTTCGCCTTTACTAAGCCCGGCGTTAAATTTGAATCGTTGAAAACCGCCTCTAGCAAGGGCAGGCGTGGCGAGAACAAATTCATGCGGTGTTGCCACTTTTCTTGTAATTTCTTTAAAGCCGGTACGTACTAGACGTCAAAAAACCTTTAAAACGCAAAGCCGACTAGATTTAAAAAGTTATAAAAAAAAGTTGTAAATGTGCATAAATCGGACCCCAGAGCCAATGTTAAAAAAATGTGAAATTAAATACAAGATATTTGTTTCTTTATAAACTGAATATTTTGTTAATAGTTTATTTTAAATAAAGCTAAAATTGTAACAGGTAATAGAAAGCCTGTAAGAAGTAAAAACACGTTTTCAATTTTTCCTTTAAAATTTGGCAATCCCGCTTGCGAGAACGGGAGCTGGCTTCATTTGTCAGAGAACACGTAGAGAATAGGGAGATTTTGGTTAGGCAGTTAAACGGCAAATTTCGTTCAATCGTTTGGCGGTAAACTTAACCTTACTTTTTTATTGACTTTTGTTGTTTTTTTCTCAAGTCTTTTTTATTTGCTTTTCTAACCATATCATAATCATAAATTTAGTCAGGCAAATGATTTTGCAAGATATCTTTAGTGGAGTAATAAAAGAAATCGAGCCTCTGCAAACTTATTTGTACTTACTCACCTGTTTACCAAAAAATACCGTAAAAAAGGCACCCCACTACTACTATAAACACGGTTAACAAAAAATAAAATCCAAATACACAAAATTTTTGTAAAATTAAACAAACTTTTATAACCTAAAAATCTTTCATCACAGAATCATATCAAGTTTGGTTGGTTGTCTTTTTAACGGTAAAGCTATTCGACGCTAATTAGCGCCAGTGGTGACCTTTAATAAAATTAGGTAAGGGTAACAGACAGACATGATAGTGGCGACGCCCGTGGCCACTGACCCAACTAAACAGCCCGCGGGACTTTTAAATGTTAATTTTTTGGCATGGTACGCATTTCAAGGAGCATTTAGTAAAATTTTAAAGCATAATGTGTTTATTACAAGCTTGGTATTTTTGAAATCGAAAAGAAACACATTATGCATAAAAATTTGAATAAATGGCCCTCTATATAACCTCTATATAACAATTAAAATAAAGCAGTCCGTCGAGGGATAAAAAGACACTTTAATCCAGAGTTTTATATATTATTTTTCACACTTTTAGGTCCTATTTATATTAAAATTGTTTGCAAAAAAAAACTGAATTATACTGGCCTACAAAATATGATTCCCAAACCATCAATATTTTTGAGTTTAACTCATGTTTATGTCACTTTTTACTTTAGTCCCTGAAGTGCAAAAAAATTGTTTTTACGTTACAAGGTCGGAAGTTGAGTTATTATTTAAGTACAAAACTTAATCTGGAATTTCAATATACAAGTGCTTTAAGTTCCCGTCTTTGTATCGTAACACTTTTTATTTCATACTGTTTTAAACACAATACCTAAGCTTTAAAATTTCGTTTGTCTTTTTGACAGTAAAAGGTTTTAAATTAATTGTTCAAGAATGTAACTTATAAACTCGTTTCACGGGTTTTAAGTCTAGCAAAGTATTATTAAATAGTGTGTTCAAGACAGTATGAAACAAAATTTGAAATATTTTCTTAAATAAAATTAAAAAAAAAACTTTTTTAGAAATTAACATAACGCTCAATTTTTGGTAGTATGTTCGGTTAAGTGTTTTAAGTCAAGAAAATCTTCGTGAGACATCTTAATTTTGTTAAAAGGCTTGCCAGTTTTTTTGGATGTTTGTACTATAGCTGCATACTGGAATGACGTATAAATAGGGCCGGATTTTAGAGCTCTTTTGATGTTTTTTTCAATTAATTAATGGGCATTATCGCCTTGATTCTGGGTATGCCCAGTAATAAGGTATTTATGAATAATGCCTTGATTTTAAAATTAGCTACAGCATAAAGGTAAACAGCTATAATGAATTTGTTTTTTTGTTGGCCTGCACAATTGTCAGAATAGAATACTATTTCCAGATTTTCAGTATTACAGGCATCGGCCTTTTCCTTTAAATAATGCAATAGGCAAGTGCCTATTTCAACTGCCTCTCTCTTACCCTGACCTTCGTGCCACATATAACAATTTACTGGACCTTGCCCCTTTGACATTCGATCCGACACAGTAAAATTATAGGTAGAAAGTTTCGATCTATAGTAGAAAGAGGATACTTGTCCATTTGGTGTTGGTAGAGAGGCTTGCAAATCAAAACATGCTACTTAATACGAAGAAGAAGTACTCTTTTTGTCGTTTTCCTTTTCCTCTCTGCTCAATTTTTTTTCCTCAATGTGGGCTTTATGCTCCTCTTCTAACTTTTTTTTTCTTCTTCTGTTGAATTTTCATAGGAGACGCAGGCTTGGCACTGATCCTTTTTAGGAATGAGAATGTTATATTGAACTCATGGTTGAATATGTTTCTGTACATAGTGAGATTAGTAAATGGTTTTCCTTGATTCTCGCATTCAGCTTTATAATCACGATGTAACTGAGCAATTGTCTTACTTCCATCTATATAAAGTTTTTCGGAATGTGCCCGTGTATAATGGCTATCAATAGTTGGGATTGACGAAATCTGGGATCGAACACCATCTTTTATGTCCTTGGAAACTTCTTTATGGTTAGAATGTTCTCCTCTGTTATCTTCGGCCAAGCTACCATCTTTAATTTTCTTCTTTATTGTTCGAATACAGCGCTCAGTAATGCCCAGTGTTGCTATGAAAAAATACTTACAAACTTTTAATTTTTTGCCGTATTTAAAAAAAAAATGAGTGGTTTGCAGTTCTGCCTTCGGTATTACGTGGATATCTGTATGCAGGATTAACTTCCTCAATAAGCGATATAATATAAGTACGTTGTTTTACAATATCACCCATGTCCCAGTGGTTTTTAAATAGAACCAACCTTTCTTCTTCCGTGAATTTGGTGCTGCATTTTTATTTGCACTTGGAATCATCACACGGTGGTTTCATTTAGCGTTCTGAAACTGATAATCCCTTTCCCAACGTTTTGTATGCTTTTCCAGAGTTTCTTAGACGCTTGGTAACGAACTTTTTCCATTCAGATGGGACTGCTTTTCTTTTTCTCGTTCTTTTTCTTGTAATATCTGGCTCGACTGGAAGGTTGACGTCAGATGAGCTTGAACTTGATGATGATGAAGATGAGTCGCAGCTATAATTCGGATCTTGGATTGAGTCATCTGATGAAAAAGGTTCTTCATCATCAGAAGAATCTCTTGACAAGGGTTTTTCATTTTGGTCATGCAGCTTGGTGTTATCTAAAAATTACATTACCTCACAAATTAAAATATTTAAAAAAATAGAGAAACTTCCCTACCATTAGGTATAAAACATTGTGCTGCAATCTCTATATTGGCCTTGTTATTTAGAATGGTATTTTCAACACTATGGATATTAAATTAACTCCCAAGTCGTCATTAACACTTAGAATAGTATGTTGTTTTTCCTTATTAGATACGCCATCTAAAAAATAAATGTAAGTATATTCTTACGATGATCTATAATTGATGAACTGTCAGCAAAAACATCTGCAAAAGATACCCACGAAGTGTTATAATACTATTACTAAATAGTTTTGAAAATAATTACCATAATCGGACTTTTTAATATCTAATTGGGGGTTCGAGACTCCACTAAGACTGCAAATTTTCGAACGTGGTTCTTGGTCTTGTTGCTCGATTTTTTGTAGCCTACAAAATTTTTCAATATTTTCAGATCAATATTTTTAGCCATCCATACATAGTATGGAGGCTATTGTGATCGTCAAAAATAGCTTTTTTATTTCCACTAAGAATAAGTTATTTCGGTCAAAAAGACCTAAATACAAAAATTTTGTCGTGGTGTCTATCTGTCTGCCTGTAACACGATTACGCTTAATCGATTTTTATTAAATTTGGCACAAAAATTCTCTGGCACCAGACGGTCAGCTGATTAGTTTTTGGTGGGTAGTATCGTAACTCGCGTACCGTGGCAGTTAGCAACACGCAGGTTTCACGCTAAGATGGATAATTATATTTACTATAAACCTGTTACTTCCGTAGTTTTTGAGACATTTAAGGAAAACAAATATATACCTATACAAATCGTAACCCACGAACTGTAGCAGCTAGGGACATACAGTTTTAATATTTAGACGGATAATTACATTATCAACAAAAACTTTTATCATTCGAATTCGTAGTTTTACAGATATCGAAGAAAAATAAAAATATACTGATAAAAACCTAATAACTATTTTTTTAAAAAGATTTTATGGATGGCTATAAGTACCTGCTGGCGCTATTTATTTTGAATTTACCTTATACCAATCATTGACAGCATCTTCTCTCCCCTGTTACCTTTTCCGACGAAACTGCTATCCATTTTGTATGAAACAATATCGGCATAAAGTCGAATATGCTAACACAACGTATCAACTATACTGGCACATTTAACAAAAAAGGTCAAAAACACAAAGTTATACTGGCACAACTCAAAATGTGCCACTAATGCTGAAACAAATCCTTGTTAGATGTGTCACTATTGCTTAAGCGTAACGAAGCATCACTAAGCACAGTCAAGGGCACACTAAAAATATGCCGGTGTTGATGCAACTTACGGGGCTTCCCACGCGGAGGTCTGTAGTAGCACAAGTGCCGTCTCGAGTAGACTATCTGAACTAATTTTATGCCAGTATTGGTGCATGAAACTTCATCAAATTTTGAAATTTTTGGCGTGTTTTAAGGGGTTTTGAATATTTTTGAGATGTGCCACTATTGTCGCCGGTGAGCGATATGTATTGTAACATTCAAAATAAAACATTAACCTATATTTTAGTTGGTTTTATCACAAAATGCTGAGAGAGATCACTAGTACTTTTTTAAACCTAAACTAAAAACTTCATGAATTGTTTACCCCATATTCACAATTTTAGTTGGTGTCAATTACATATTTACAAAACTACCACTTACTATCTACATTTGGCTTTGATTTTAGCTATCCCATCTTAGGAGAGTGCAACTGGATAGTTAGAAGTAGTTTCAATAAATTGGTTAGTTGGTCTGCCAGTTTCCTGGAAGGGTTAAAAAAAAAGGAAGTTAGCGGTAGTCACAGAATTTGTAAAATACTTACAAACAGTAAACAAACACATAATCTAAAAGAAAATCAAATTTGACTAAAATATATAATGACCTTTTAACAAAACACAAAATAAATTTTCAATGTCCACGGCAAAAATAGCAATAAAAAATACCTACAAAAAGAGAATTTGGCCTATTCCATCCTATCTTTCAGGGAAAATCACAGCCATATCTAAAAATATCAAGACCGCTGTCTAGGGGAAGTGCAAAAGGGCTTTTGACAAAGGATGTGGTTTTTTTATTTTTTTTACCTGTTTTCCTATAAGACAGTTTGATTTTCGTATATCATTTGCTACGCCATGGTCTAGGCAATTGTTGCAGTGATCTGAATAAAAGACAGAGAATAATTAGCATAATTAGAACAACTACAATATAAAAGTCCAGGGATATTTTGGGGTTTATTGTTTGTTACTCTTTTAACATAATTATTACAATTGATTTCAAAACTACCCTTAACTGTGTTTAAATTTAAAAAAAAGATCAATGTTTTGTTATTATGTCAGTTTAAAGGTAAAATCGACTAAGTCACTTTTTTTGTTTCTTGTTTTATTCATGCAAACAATAGAGACAGATATACAATTTTCATACTAGCAAAACCGCCCAAGTTTCAAAACATTTTTAAATTGTTTAAATGTTTACCTTTTAAATAAGTCAAGAATATATAGGCCTTTTCTCAAAATTTAACTTTTTTTCGAAAACAGTATTTTTCTGTCTAGGAATTATAATATGGGAGTATATATGTCTTAAATTTATGTGTTGGATGCATAAATTCTTAAATTTAGTGCTTAATTTTATATCTCTTATTTCAGTATAGTATGGTAGAACAAGACCAAGATGAAAAATTAAGCATTTAGAATGTTGCATAAACCAGGCCCTAAAGGGTTGGAAATCTCACATAAGCAGCTACTCCAAACAAACATAAAATAAAACTTGACTAAAAACGGCCGATGAAAGAGCAAAAAGACATTAAAAATGGAACTTTATTTTGCCAATAATAGGTAACCTCTTCTTAACTTACTTTACGATTCTTACCATAATAACTTATCAATATTTGAGACAGGCGATCATAGAGAACATCGACAAAACTCAAAGAATTGAATTTCTTTGACAACACAATATTTTATACTGATTTTCCCAAACAAACATAATTACACTATTCTCGAATTTTCACTGTCAAAAATGGTCGAAAAGTGAGGTAAGTGGCCGAATTGGTTTGCACTATATTGTAAATAGGCTTTAAATTAAGAAAAAAAAACTTTTTAGATTCTTTTAATGGTTAAACATTTAAGCACGCCCAATCTAGCCGAAAATATGTTAATTTGTCGCTTTTTTGTTATAGTCTAATCTCAAATAAAAGTAATTTAATTTGACTAAATTGGTTTCAAATACCTATAAGAATGTAGCCAAAATCAGATGTAAATGACAGACGATTGCAGCGCCGCTATGCGCTTCTGGCAACTTGTTGGCTGCGCGTCCCTATTTTTCTAGCAGTCTCATTTGGTTTTGTCTCTGAGAGAACAGAGAACAAGCTTTTGTGAAGTGGGTTTTCGTCTTTCGTGTTTTTTGTATCATTTTGTTTTTTCTTATCATAACGTGCATATACCATAGCTATAATTTATATTTTTGTGTGTTGTTCCGTCTTAGGACTGTTGTATTGTGTTGCGTTAGCAAAATAGGGCTGCAAACTTGTGTATATTTTCAAGTAAGTGTTGATTTGACTTATTTTATATAATTATGGTTAAGGTTAAAGGCCATCGATATATGCTGAAGGCACAATTAAAATTACGAGCTACTAGATCCTCGGTAATACTATCGACAGACTTTCAGGTTAGAAACCACTGTAATAATCTGTATTTACTTCGTTTGTCGCTTGTTTTTTCAATTGTGCCTTCAGCTTAAAGGCTCATTTAGAATAGGACGCAGCCTGCATCTTACGATGACAGGTTTCAATTTTTTGATTGTTAATTTATGGTCAATTTATAGGTAAACAGGGCAAACTTTTGGGCGGTCATGGACTCTGAAATAGAAATTTACTTTCAGTAGGTGATGGGCAGTGTTTTGTCACTGTCTTATTAACAAGACAACAGTGACATAGTGTGCGTTAGAACAAAAATTATGACTATTCCAATTATGAACGATACTTAAAACACCAGCCCATTATTATCATCAAAAAATATAGAGACCCTAAATAACATGTTTGAATTACATGTACTGTCAGCTTCAAATTAATATAAAAATTAAAAAAATTGCTTAGATTTAAATTCCTTATAAATTGTTGCAAAATTTTTAATAATTTTTTTATTGTAAAACTATTTTTTTTTAAATTACCTAACCAATTATAATATTATTGTTTTGTATAGATTTTAAAGCTTACATTCAAAAAAAATTATATGATTCTTTCTTCTACAATTATAATTATTAGAAGCTTTATTGTTACCCTATTTTTTACTGTCATAGCTACAGAGTTACATGTCAATTTATATATTATAAAAATATATAAACTTATATGTAATAATTTCTATCATTGTTCAATTTTAATCTATTATTGTTTTCGTCAATCTTGTTGTTCAATTTTACTCAATTATTGATTTATTTTCAACCGTATTGTTTGTTCAATTTTAATCAATTATTGCTTCATTGTCAACCATATTTTTTTTAGTTTATTAATTTATTATTAGAGTATAGATAGTTTTATATCAAATTGTTTATTTTTATAGCTATATAGTTACTTGTGCGATACTTAAGACATCTATAGACTAACAGTTACTTTGTTTATAGAGACTTCTTAAAGCGTTTTTATGTAAGGAAGGTTTGAAAATGTCGTATAAACACCATTAAATCGATTTTATTTTAAAGCAATTTAAGAAAGCGCGTATAAACATAATAAATGAAATGTTAACTAATTAGTTACCTATGTAAAAATTTAGGGCATCATATCACAAATTTTTATTTAAAAATGGTACTATCTTACTAACTAAATGTGTAAAATTTCAATAATAGAAATAATTCAATTTAAAAAATCCTTTAAGGACAGGATTTTTTTAAATTCCCAATAAATCTTCATATATAGGGCATTTCTCAAACATTTTGATGTTGACCTCATTAGATCATTAATTATTTATATTTTTTCTGGTTATGCAAACTGCTGTAAGGAAAACTCTTTTTGCAACAATATTTATTATTTTTACTGTTTTAACTAAAATACATTTTGTATTTTATTTTAGTTTCATGTAGTTCTTTATATTAAGTTTTGTTAAATAAACAAAAAAGTTAAAACTTGTGCCTTCTTATTTAAGCCTCCAAAATTTAGATTTTCCTTCCTATCACTGCTTAATTTAAAGAAAAAAAAAACACCTTTATAAAATGTACGTACATTGGACCAATGATGTAGTATATCGGTTAAGTGACTGTCGGGGCAGTATTCCCAAGTTAGACAAAAAGTTACCGGCTAGACATCTGCTACCTTCATTGTACCAATACCCCAGTGACGACGAAATGTTGCTGGTTAGATGATGACTACCTACATGGGACCAATGACTTTGTGACAAAAATCCTCTAATTTTCCAATATTTTTTTGTTAATTATTCATTATTGGTTCACTATTGTTTCACCATTGGCCCAATGATGTGGTATATCGGTTAAGTCACTGACGGGGCAGTATTCCCAAGTTAGACAAAAAGTTAGCAGCTAGACATCAGCTCCCTTCATTGGTCCATTGATCGAATAACTGAAAATTTACATTGCACCAATATTGAACCGTCACAAACTGTTTATAGGGTAGGTATTCAAATTAAAATAGAAACTTTGTTATCCTGTACTTTTTAATAATTAGGTGGAATGCTGAGAGAAAAAATAAACATTGACAGATTTTAAGTACTAAAATCAATATATTTATATAAATTTCAACTTTTATGGTATTATGAACTACAAAAAGTAACACAGTTTAGGGTTATTTACGGTCATTTTTCTTTACCAGTAATATTGCAGTAAATGCAGACATCATAAATTTAAGAAAAAAAGATCTAGTATTTGTACTCCTCTGATACTCAGATTTGATGGGGAGAGAAATTTGAGGTAGCCTTGTGTATGTGGCTTTTAAATGCTGACGTTAGCTCTAAGTAACGAAACTTAAAATCATACAGTCATTCCTTTTTTTAAGAACCATAGGCACTGTAGTTGGGAACCCGACTAAAGTAAAATTATGTTTATAAATAATTGGCAACCTAAAATAAATAAAATATGATCCATTGTGTTTATTGTAATAACGTTTTAATTCAAAATTAATAAAGAAAATTAGGAAATTGACGTTTGCAATACAATACATGCAATACTTTGATTTTACTTGTTAAAATGTTAATACCAATTTTTAGGTACATTTGTACCTCAATTAAGACAAAAACATATACATTTTACAAAATTTTGTTATGATGTTGTGACGAACTTAGAATCCTGTAAAAATACCAACCTTCGCACCCGTCCGGTTGAATGAAATTCAGTTTTATTTGATATATTTTATATAGTTTAAATACTAGTACTCTAAGGAGCAGTTTTTTAAAGGGGGCATCATAATCAATAAAAAATGTAGAAGTTTCATAGACAAAAGTAAAAGTATGTCAATTTTGAGCCAAAAATCGTTTTTTTCTTCAATATTTTTTTTGAAGTTTGAAGATATATAAAAACAAAATTTGAACACTTATCTATCTATCTATCTAAGTTAAATTTTTGGACTATTTTCTCTTACGTTAACAAAAATTTTTGAAAAATTTAAGCTAGAGTAAAATGTTACAAAAAAAAAATAGGAAATGATGACAAAAACACAAACGATATTGGCAACTTTGCGATTTTGTGATTACTTTATCTGATGAGATATGGTCTTTGCTAAAAACGATTAAGTTTCAGAAACTCAAAAGAAAAAATAATTTGTATGGTAAACCAAAATCACCCTTAAAATGGCTTAAAAAAATCAATTTACTGGATTTTAAGAAAAACTGAAAAGACGGAATTTTACATATATTGTATTTTGATCCAATATTATACACAGTGGTGAAGAGCACAAATAAAGTGTAATACAGGGATAAAAAGGTCATTTTATTGGTTAAAAAAATCTGCAAAAAAAAAATTGTGTCGAGCTCTTACCGTTGTGACTTGGCGGCCAAAGTTAGCAGCTAAAACTCGTGATAATAAAACAGATAGCTACGCCAGCAAATCTTAAAGCAAATAAATAAACAGGATACCAATATTTTGAGATATATTAGTTCACCGTACAAAAAGTTGAAAATAAGGGATAAAAATTATTAAATTTTGAACCAAGTACAAGAACAGGATGGGCTTTTCTGCACCATTTTGTGTATTAAAAACCTAGTATTTTGACATATCTTAGATCACCCTAGCTGCCGTTCGAAGGGTTGATATTAAGTGATGCAAATTATTAACTTTTGAACCAAGTACAAGAACAGGATGGGGTTTTCTGCACCATCTTGTGTATTAAAATACCAGTATTTTAACACATCTTAGATCACCCTAGCTGCCGTCCGAAGGATAGAAAATTGAACCAAGTACAAGAAGAGTATGGGGTTTCCTGCACCATCTTCTGTATTAAAGTACCAGTATTTTGACGTATACTAGATCACCCTAGATGCCGTCCGAAGGGTTCAAAATAAGGGATGAAAATTATTAACTTTTAAACCAAGTAAAAGAACAGGATGGAGTTTTCTGCACCATCTTGTGTATTAAAATACCAGTATTTTGACATATCCTAGATCACCCTAGCTGCCGTCCGAAGGGTTGATATTAAGTGATGCAAATTATTAACGTTTGAATCAAGTACAAGAACAGGTTGGGGTTTTCTGCACCATCTTCTGTATTAAAATACCAGTATTTTGACATATCTCAGATCACCCTAGCTGCCGTTCGAAGGGTTGAAAATAGGGGATGAAAATTATTAACTTTTGAACCAAGTACAAGAACAGGATGGGGGTTTCCGCATCATCTTGTGTATTAAAATACCAGTATTTTATTATATCTTAGATCCCTCTAGCTGCCGTTCGAAGGGTTGAAAATAAGGGATGAAAATTATTAACTTTTAAACCAAGTACAATAGCCAAAAGGGTTGAAAATATATATAAAGTGCCTGTATAAAGCCCGTTCTTTAAAACCGTGTTCACTAAAATCGTAGCTGTATAAGCTAGAGTGTGGTTAGGTTTTATGCAAAGCAGGGACAAACCAATTACAAAAGTAACCATGTTGCCTTTCTGGGTAAATGTACCTTACATTTGAAAACTTTTCATCTGTACGGAACGTGAGAAACTTTTCATTTATTTATAAAAAGCAAGTTGCAAATTGGAAATTTCCTATAAATAGCAAGGAAATAGTAGTCTTTACAACTAGCGGCTAAAAGAGTGTTTTTTAAACAAGTGTTGGGTTAAATAACGAGCGCCGCGGGTTATTTAAAAACACGAATAAAAAAAGGCACACTTTTTAGCCCCGAGTTGTAAGCACTATTTTTTTTATACCTTTATCAACAAATCCTAAGAAAACAGAAAAACATATACAAAAAATTCGAATATAACATCCACTGTCAGTCAAGATGTTACGACTTACATTGTTGACCATTTTGATGGCTGATATTTTCTGCAGTTTTGTAAGTGATTTGTTTTTAGGTGAGAATGCTTGGATTTTCTTGCTATATCTATTTTACGCTCTTTTTTTAAAAATTTGGTTAAACAATGAACGATAGTGCAAAACAAAATTTTTTTGCATCGGTAACCAAAAAATCCATGCTTTAGTTATCTGCAACATAAGAGTGGCTTTTTTTCTTTGATCACGGGCGGAAAAATTATTTATGTCCGTTTTTTACTCAAAATTGAAGAGAAATAGCGAAAAATAGTATAGTTGAGAAAATCTAATTATTCTTGCCTAAAAATTTCCGCCAGTTTTCACCAAGTATTTACGAAAAAATCATTTAAAAACATCGTCAAAATATCAAACTGTCAAAGATTATTTATTATGTTATTTCATTTACCAGTCGCCTTGATTTATAGTGTAAAGATGGTGTGTTGCGAGAAGTGCCCTTCGTTCGAGATTTTAATAAGTATTTTCTGGTTTTTCTTGGATTTTTTGATAAATGTATTAAAAAAGCTGGCCTTTTTAAATACCTTGCTGCGTTCGTTAATTTAAGACAACGCTTGTAAAAAAAGCACTAATTTAGCCACTAGTAGTGAAAACTACTATTTTGATGATGCATGGTATAAAAAATATTATATATGATATATCCGTGCCGCAGGTAGTAAATCACAAAATATGCAATTTTTAGGTACCTAGCTAAAATAACGTTGTCGGTACCATTCACCTAAACAATAAAAATTATTACCTAAAAATAAATAACAGAATAAAATTCATTTAAATAACATTTGTGATTTGGGCCGGTCCCTCTCTTTGATTTTATTGCTTATAGCTACCTCTTTTATGGCCTTGAAACACAAGGGATGACACAGTTCTCAGTCATACTAATTTTGTTGTGTTAAAAGTGTGAATTATTTTTCTTTGCCAAATAAAATAATTGAAAATATATAGGTATACACTCTGTTATGCGGGAAAGTGTCGGGGTACATTTATTCCCGCACTTAATGCGAAAAAGACACTTTTTTGAATTAAAATATAAGTGTGGCAAAGTGGTTATTCCCGCACGGTCGTACAAATAGTTATTTTGCTACGAGCGTGCGGCAAAGTAACTTTTCCTTACGATTTTCGCACGATTTTACTTTTGCCCACGATGCCGCGATGTTGGTTTAACAATTTGCCAGAAAAATAAAACTAACAATTAACAACAACCAAAAATTGAGGAGCTCCCAGTCAAATATTGGCATTTTTATTCAGGAAACATTACCTTACTAGATCTGTATAAACAAATAATTTCTCAAATTTAATATACGCCGACTCCGAAAGTAGCTACACCGTTGTAATTTTTATTGTATAACTTTTTTTAAAGCAGTATGCTTGCAGTTTCAAAACGGAGTCAATATTCATTCATTAAATTTAAATAATAGTTTAATTGAGTACAGTACGGGTAGATTGAAACCCTGAACGGTGATTGGCTACTTTTGTTAAAAGTTTCTAATAATCCATTTTGCGCTAAAATGGCAAACGTACCTATTACAAGATTTGGTTTCGGACATTCTTGATGTGGTGGGGCCTAGTAATATCCTCGTCCCGTTAAGGCAACACATTCTCTTATCAAACCAAAGAAGATGATGTTTTTACCACGGCTTTAATTATACTCACTCTACCATAGTTTATAGGCGTTAGATATTTTTATATTTTTTAAGTATTTCTGGTGATTGTCGAGGTTACGAAAGTTTCTGTGTACAACACTTAGAGACAAAATCGTGAGAAATGGCTGGAGATAGGCTAACCCAAAAAAAAAATTTACATTTGTTTTAGATGGATGGATTCGCCGCGCTCTTTATTTAACCCAACACTTGTTTAAAAAGACACTCTTTTAGCCGCTAGTTGTAAAAACTACTATTTCCTCGATATTTATAGGAAATTTTCAATTTGCAACTTGCTTTTTATGAATAAATGAAAAGTTTTCAAATGTAAGGTACATTTACCCAGAAAGGCAACATGGTTACTTTTGTAATTGGTTTGTCCCTGCTTTGCATAAAACCTAATCACACTTTAGCTTATACTGTGATAAAAATTGAAAAACCAGAGTCAGCTACGATTTTAGTGAAAACGGTTTTAAAGAACGGGCTTTATACAGGCACTTTATATATATTTTCAACCCTTTCTATTATTGTACTTGGTTTAAAAGTTAATAATATTCATCCCTTATTTTCAACCCTTCAGACGGCAGCTAAGGTGATCCAAGATATGTCAAAATATTGGTATTTTAATACAAAAGATGGTGCAGAAAACCCGATCCTGTTCTTATACTTGGTTAAAAAGTAAATAATTTTCATTCCTTATTTTGAAACCTTCGGACGGCAGCTAGGGTGCTCCAAGATATGTCAAAATACTGGTATTTTAATACAGAAGATGGTGTAGAAAACCCCATCCTGTTCTTGTACTTGGCTCAAAAGTTAATAATTTGCATCACTTAATATCAACCCTTCGGACGGCAGCTAGGGTGATCTAGGATATGTCAAAATACTGGCATTTTAATACAGAAGATGGTGCAAAAAACCCCATTCTTGGTTCAAAAGTTAAAAATTTTCATCCCTTATTTTCTACCCTTCGGACGGCAGCTAGGGCGATCTAGGATGTGTCAAAATACTGGTATTTTAATACAAAAGATGGTGCAAAAAACCCATCATGTTCTTGTACTTGGCTCAAAAGTTAATAATTTTCATCTTTTATTTTCTACCTTTCGGACGGCAGCTAGGGTGATCTAGAATGTGTCAAAATACTGGTATTTACATACAGAAGATAGTGTAGAAAACCCCATCCTGTTCTGGTACTTGGTTCAAAAGTTAATAATTTTCATCCCTTATTTTCTACCCTTCGGACGGCAGCTAGGGTGATCTAGGATCTGTCGAAATACTGGTATTTTAATGCAAAAAATGGGGCAGAAATCCACATCCTGTTCTTATACTTGGTTAAAAAGTTTATAATTTTCATCCCTTATTTTCAACCTTTCGGACGACAGCTAGGGTGATCTTAGATATGTCAAAATACTGGTATTTTCATACAGAACATGTGTAGAAAACCCCATCCTGTTCTTGTACTTGGTTCAAAAGTTAACAATTTTCATCACTTAATATCAACTTTTCGTACGGCAGCTAGGGTGATCAAGGATATGTCAAAATACTGGTATCTTATACCTAATACTAATATTTTAATACAGAAGAGGGTACAGAAAACCCCTTTCTGTTCTTGTACTTGATTCAAAAGTTAATAATTTTCATCCCTTATTTTCTACCCTTCGGACGGCAGCTAGGATGATGTAGGATGTGTCAAAATACTGGTATTTACATACAGAAGATAGTGTAGAAAACCCCATCCTGTTCTTGTACTTGGTTCAAAAGTTAATAATTTGTATCACTTTATATGAACCCTTCGGACGGCAGCTAGCGTGATCTAAGATATGTCAAAATACTGGTATTTTAATACACAAGATGGTGCAAAAAACTCCATCCTGTTCTTGTACATGGTTTAAAAGTTGATAATTTTCATCCCTTATTTTCAACCCTTCAGACGGCAGCTAGGGTGATCTAGTATATGTCAAAATACTGGTATTTTAATACAGAAGAGGGTACAGAAAACCCCTTTAAGTTCTTGTACTTGGTTCAAAAGTTAATAATTTTCATCCCTTATTTTCTACCCTTCGGACGGCAGCTAGGGTGATCTAGGATGTGTCAAAATACTGGTATTTACATACAGAAGATAGTGTGGAAAACCCCATCCTGTTCTTGTACTTGGTTCAAAAGTTAATAATTTGTATCACTTTATATGAACCCTTTGGACGGCAGCTAGCGTGATCTAAGATATGTCAAAATAGGCTCAGTTAAGTTTGCCCCCCCAGATCGATTTTCTCAAAAATTTTTATGCCAAAATTTTGCACACATTTTGCACAATTTTGCACACCACAAATCAAATTTTGCACACCTTCCTACGAGAAACTACAGCCCATTTTCTGTGGGGGGGGGCAAACTTGACGTTGCCCCCCCCAGTCAATATTTTTCAAAATTTATGATGTCATTTGAAAGGTCTTATTTTGCACAATTTTGCACACCCATTTTAAAATTTTGCACACCTCCCTGTAACCCACACGAGGGTTCTGAAAATAACAAGTTTGCCCCCCCCCAGTCAATATTTTTCAAAAAGTTTGGTGTCGTTAGAAAGGTCTTATTTTGCACAATTTTGCACACCCATTTTAAAATTTTGCACACCTCCCTGTAACCCACACGAGGGTTCTGAAAATATCAAGTTTGCCCCCCCCCAGTCAATATTTTTCAAAAAGTTTGGTGTCGTTAGAAAGGTCTTATTTTGCACAATTTTGCACACCCATTTTAAAATTTTGCACACCTCCCTGTAACCCACACGAGGGTTCTGAAAATATCAAGTTTGCCCCCCCCCAGTCAATATTTTTCAAAAAGTTTGGTGTCGTTAGAAAGGTCTTATTTTGCACAATTTTGCACACCCATTTTAAAATTTTGCACACCTCCCTGTAACCCACACGAGGGTTCTGAAAATATCAAGTTTGCCCCCCCCAGTCAATATTTTTCAAAAAGTTTGGTGTCGTTAGAAAGGTCTTATTTTGCACAATTTTGCACACCCATTTTAAAATTTTGCACACCTCCCTGTAACCCACACGAGGGTTCTGAAAATATCAAGTTTGCCCCCCCCCAGTCAATATTTTTCAAAAAGTTTGGTGTCGTTAGAAAGGTCTTATTTTGCACAATTTTGCACACCCATTTTAAAATTTTGCACACCTCCATGTAACCCACACGAGGGTTCTGAAAATATCAAGTTTGCCCCCCCCCAGTCAATATTTTTCAAAAAGTTTGGTGCCGTTAGAAAGGTCTTATTTTGCACAATTTTGCACACCCATTTTAAAATTTTGCACACCTCCCTGTAACCCACAAGAGGGTTCTGAAAATATCAAGTTTGACACCCCCAGTCAACATTTTTAAAAAAATTTGGTGGCGTTAGAAAGGTCTTATTTTGCACAATTTTGCACACCCATTTTAAAATTTTGCACACCTCCCTGTAACCCACACGAGGGTTCTGAAAATATCAAGTTTGCCCCCCCCAGTCAATATTTTTCAAAAAGTTTGGTGCCGTTGGAAAGGTCTTATTTTGCACAATTTTGCACAATTTTGCACACCCATTTTAAAATTTTGCACACCTCCCTGTAACCCACAAGAGGGTTCTGAAAATATCAAGTTTGCCACCTCCAGTCAACATTTTTAAAAAAATTTGGTGGCGTTAGAAAGGTCTTATTTTGCACAATTTTGCACACCCATTTTAAAATTTTGCATACCTCCCTGAAACGTACACGAGGGTTCTGAAAATATCAACTTTGCCCCCCAGTCATTATAAAGGTCTAATTTGACATCATTTTGTACACCCATTTTAAAATTTTGCACACCTCCCTCTAACCCACACGAAGATTCTTAAAATATCAAGTTTGCCCCCCCCCACCGTCGATATTTTTCAAAAAATTTTGTGTCATTCGAAAAGTCTATTTTGCGCAATTTTGCACACCCATCAGTACCCCACAAGAGCGTTCTCAAAAAAGTTTGCCCCCCCCCAGTTAATATTTTTCAAAAAATTAATGTCATTCGAGAAGCCTAATTTTGCACAACTATTTTTAAATTTTGCACACTTCCCATGCCGTTTTCTTTTTGTGGCGTTTACGGTTAAACTTGGTCCTAAAATTTCCCAAGTATAAGCAAAGGAAGGAGATCTCGATTGTGTAATATCTTTGAATATTGTTTAAATTTACAGATAATTGTTTATGTTTACATTTTTCTATAATCAAAAGTTTTTAATTTTTATGAATTTCCGGATTATACTTAAATTTTCATATCAAAAATGAACAGAAAAAATAGATGTAGACAGCGCATCCTGTCATGTTCGATGCCTTGAGAATCGGAACCAGCCTATTTTGCCGGTTCAGAATGGTTGCGGTTCTCAAGGTATGGATTTTCACAGAATGAAACCCAATTCTTTACTGATTTGTTGTCTGTCTGTCTGTCCGTCGCCTCGATATGCGCCACTGTAACTCAAAAACTCCTGCACCGATCATAACGAAATTTTACACAACGATTACGTGTATTGACGCGCGGAGACCTATTGTTTTTGAACTTTCCTCCATTTCTCCCTTCGGAACTACCCCCAAAATACCTCATCCCTAAAAAAATCTTAAGACGTATCTCGATCTTGTCGGCCAATTAACCAAGTACACTTTTAAATTTATGGCGAATGCATGACATCTCCAGCTGATCGAAATGACACGTTTTTGTTGATAGAGCAACGTCTTGGGTGAAAAATACGTAACGTCACGTCTTCTTACGTGTTATCCTGACACATATTGCAGGACAGGGTACCTATTCTTCAGTTTCGAGAGAACACTCCTATAGGAATGCTCACATTAGTGATTTGGACCAATAGGATAGTTTGACTGCTTGCACTAGCCATCCGATATCAGTCGAGCACCGCCGGCCATTACCGGGCTACCGCATATCAAGAGAACTCTCCTACAACTTACATCTGCTGGTTATGAGGAAGAGAGCGGGTTCTCCTGCGCGGGCGCCGTGGAGCTTTTCAGCTTATCGAACGTTTCGTAACCGCATTGGGGCTTGCCTAATGGTTGAAATAAAGGATGTGATCGTTCCTACACGAAAGTTTGTCTAGAAACTGAAGAATGGGTATCCAGGGGTACTTTGATCAGCTGGAGCTGTCTCGCATTCCCCATATATTTAAAACTGTACATGGTTGATTGATCCACTCGACAGAGATACGTCTTAGGATAGTGTTAACTTTGATAATTGGCTTTATGTGTCTAATAAAATAAAAACGCTAATTTTAAGTTCCATAAAAGTCTTTGTCACGCAAGGTAGTAGAAAGTAAGTAAATCGTATTTGCGTGTTGTTGCACTTCTAATAGTAAACTTCGTTGATAGATAAAATAAACACTTTCTATAAAAAAAAATGACGCTTTGTTTTCTTTCAGATCTTTCTACTTTCCCGCACGCATATTTTACTTCAATAATAAACCAAAATAAAAGTTATATATTATATATATTATATTATATATATATATATATATATATATATATATATTATACTTACGGGACCGTGGAGTTAATAGGAGTACGCCCTAATTCACTCCACGGTTCCGTAAGCTTGTTTTTATACAACCTACACTTTTCTAACCTGTATAGTTAACTTATAAAAAAAAAACAGAATTTTTTTCAAGCCCAGACGTTTTCGTGCTTCTCGTCCATTAAATTCATTTCTTCCACAAATACACACTGCAAAGTATAAAGACAAGATGACCAAGGTCCAAGAAACGTCAAAATTTGGTGCAGAACACCCAAAAATTTAGGTAGGTCCATTTGGGGAGTGAAGGACGAGGAAACTGTCACTTTCTATGAAGCTCTTACCGAAAATGACTAAGAACGCCTATAACGCCGCATTTCTATCTTTCTCTTTTACATGTCAAGAATACCAAAGGCTTATCAAATTTCTAGAGGGCTGCACTTACCCATTTTGGGGCAAGTTTCACGCGAGGTCGAACGCGCCTCCGATTTCATGGGTGCGTCCGAAAATTTTTATCTGGATAATGGTGGGATCACACCTTGCTATTTGCGGACAGCGGCTACGGTGATGACGCCCGCCTTGATTTTGCAGTTCACACCACGCGTTTGGCGTCTTGGTGTGTCATTAACTAGGTTTACATCAAAAAATTCCGTCCGTCAATAATTATAATTAGAAGAAGTCGTTTATTTATTTCTACACATGAACATAGACATTTTGTTTTTGTATTTCATGCACTTAAAATGGCAAATAAGAAAAAAATTATTATTCCTTTTATAGATCGAAAAAAAAATCAAATCGAATTCAAAATATATGTCATGTAAATTTGACTTAATTCTCAACCCAAAGACGGAAACAACGCCTGCTGCAAATGGGATGACACCAATAGGTAGAAAGTTAAAGTTCCATTCACACTTAAGGTCTTTGTTTAATTGGTCAGTGTTTTTGTCTCTTTCCTTATTATTATTGTTACTTCTGCGACTGCGCAGTTCCATAACAGAGTTCGGAATTTCCGGAGGAATTACTTTATGGTTATCGTTATTTTATTTTTTTCGTAATATTTTTGGAAAATTGATTGATGAGGTACGTATCATCGACTAAAAAAAGTAAAAAGTAAGTAAGAACGTTAGGTTATATTTACCGATAACCACAAAGTAATTGCGTAAACTGAGAGGTAGTGCACTTATTACGTAACCCTTATTTTGCCCAATTTTGACCCCAACCCGCGACCCCCTATATAACGCTTTGTAACGTTTGGGACTACTCCAGTCTAAAATAAGAAAACGTTTTGCTGCCAGAGACCCCCTCTTTTTTTTCTTTTACACTCGAAAAATCCAAAAAGTTGTTTTATTTCACAACAATAATTTAAAAATTGCGTTACGTAACGGAACCGCGAAAGCCCGCTCACCCCTACATAACCCCTATAAGCGTTACGCCTAGTTGCCACCTATGCGTGTTCACCCTGACATTAAAAACGCTTCACGCGACACTATTAAAAAATCGGCAAATGCATGGCTGATCACGTGATGCATTTTTAGAGTCAGGGTGGGCACGCATAGGTGAGAACCAGGCGTTACGTAATGTTATGTATATTAAATAGAGGCGTTCACATTGACTTTCCTGCCGAAATGGAACGCCACCATTTAAAATACACGTTGCAAACTTCGGAAATTTCACCCGAAGTCATTCTGAATCATGAACACAAACAAAACTAGGCATTGCTAAGCGACATTTCAATATATTACATAAAAGGCCTTCGCGCGTGGTAGGTGTAGGTACGCACGCATTCCTCTTTACGGCACGTACAACCTCCCGCCTCCCGCGGATACCTGTCCCGAATTCAGATATAGGTGCATATACCTACCTACTAGTTTCTGGAGCTGTTTTCTTTTTGTAGCGGTTACGGTTAACCTTGGTCCTAAAATTTCCCAGAAGTATAAGCAAAATAAGGAGACCTCGATTGTTTAATATCTTCGAATATTGTTTAAATTTACATATAATTGCTTATGCTTACATATATGTGTCTATAATCAAAAGTTTTTAATTTTTATGAATTTCCGGATTATACTTAATTTTTCACATGCTATGACATCATCTAACAAATGGACGTAGATAGCACATCCTGTGAAGATCCATACCTTGAGAACCGCAACCATTCTGAATCGCCAAAATAGGCTGGTTCCGATTCTCAAGGCATCGAACATGACAGGATGCGCTGTCTACATCGATTTTTTCTGTTCATTTTTTATATGAAACTTTAAGTATAATCCGGAAATTCATAAAAATTAAAAACTTTTGATTATATACAAATGTAAACATAAACAATTATCTGTAAATTTAAACAATATTCAAAGATATTACACAATCGAGGTCTCCTTCGTTTGCTTATACTTCTGGGAAATTTTAGGACCAAGTTTAACCGTAAACGCCACAAAAAGAAAACGGCATGGGAAGTGTGCAAAATTTAAAAATAGTTGTGCAAAATTACGCTTCTTGAATGACATAAATTTTTTGAAAAATATTAACTGGGGGGGGCAAACTTTTTTGAGAACGCTCTTGTGGGGTACTGAAGGGTGTGCAAAATTGCGCAAAATAGACTTTTCGAATGACACAAAATTTTTTGAAAAATATCGACGGTGGGGGGGGGGCAAACTTCATATTTGCAGAATCTTCGTGTGGGTTAGAGGGAGGTGTGAAAAATTTTAAAATGGGTGTGCAAAATGATGCAAAATTAGACCTTTCTAATGACTCCAAAATTTTTAAAAAATATTGACTGGGGGGCAAACTTGATATTTTCAGAAGCCTCGTGTAGGTTACAGGGAGGTGTGCAAAATTTTAAAATGGGTGTGCAAAATTGTGCAAAATAAGACCTTTCTAACGACACCAAACTTTTTGAAAAATATTGACTGGGGGGGGCAAACTTGATATTTTCAGAACCCTCGTGTGGGTTACAGGGAGGTGTGCAAAATTTTAAAATGGGTGTGCAAAATTGTGCAAAATAAGACCTTTCTAACGCCACCAAATTTTTTTAAAAATGTTGACTGGGGGTGTCAAACTTGATATTTTCAGAACCCTCTTGTGGGTTACAGGGAGGTGTGCAAAATTTTAAAATGGGTGTGCAAAATTGTGAAAAATAAGACCTTTCTAACGACACCAAACTTTTTGAAAAATATTGACTGGGGGGGGCAAACTTGATATTTTCAGAACCCTCGTGTGGGTTACAGGGCGGTGTGCAAAATTTTAAAATGGGTGTGCAAAATTGTGCAAAATTGTGCAAAATTGTGCAAAATAAGACCTTTCCAACGGCACCAAACTTTTTGAAAAATATTGACTGGGGGGGGGGGGCAAACTTGATATTTTCAGAACCCTCGTGTGGGTTACAGGGAGGTGTGCAAAATTTTAAAATGGGTGTGCAAAATTGTGCAAAATAAGACCTTTCTAACGCCACCAAATTTTTTTAAAAATGTTGACTGGGGGTGTCAAACTTGATATTTTCAGAACCCTCGTGTGGGTTACAGGGAGGTGTGCAAAATTTTAAAATGGGTGTGCAAAATTGTGCAAAATAAGACCTTTCTAACGACACCAAACTTTTTGAAAAATATTGACTGGGGGGGGCAAACTTGATATTTTCAGAACCCTCGTGTGGGTTACAGGGAGGTGTGCAAAATTTTAAAATGGGTGTGCAAAATTGTGCAAAATAAGACCTTTCTAACGACACCAAACTTTTTGAAAAATATTGACTGGGGGGGCAAACTTGATATTTTCAGAACCCTCGTATGGGTTACAGGGAGGTGTGCAAAATTTTAAAATGGGTGTGCAAAATTGTGCAAAATAAGACCTTTCTAACGACACCAAACTTTTTGAAAAATATTGACTGGGGGGGGGCAAACTTGATATTTTCAGAACCCTCGTGTGGGTTACAGGGAGGTGTGCAAAATTTTAAAATGGGTGTGCAAAATTGTGCAAAATAAGACCTTACAAGTGACATCATAATTTTTGAAAAATATTGACTGGGGGGGGCAACGTCAAGTTTGCCCCCCCCACAGAAAATGGGCTGTGGTTTCTCGTAGGAAGGTGTGCAAAATTTGATTTGTGGTGTGCAAAATTGTGCAAAATGTGTGCAAAATTTTGGCATAAAAATTTTTGAGAAAATCGATCTGGGGGGGGCAAACTTAACTGAGCCGTCAAAATACTGGTATTTTAATACACAAGATAGTGCAAAAAACTCCATCCTGTTCTTGTACTTGGTTCAAAAGTTAATAAATTGCAACACTTAAAATCAACCCTTCAGACGGCAGCTAGGGTGATATAAGATTTGTCAAAATACCGGTATTTTAATACACAAGGTGGTGCAGAAAACCTTATTCTGTTCTTGTACTTGGTTTAATTAAAAGTTAATAATTTTCATCCCTTATTTTCAACCTTTCGGACGGCAGCTACGGTGATCTAGTATACGTCAAAATACTGGTATTTTAATACAGAAGATGGTGCAGGAAACCCCATCCTGTTCTTATACTTGGTTCAAAAGTTAATAATTTTCATCCCTTATTTTCGATCTTTCGGACGGCCGCTAAGGTGATCTAAGATGTGTCGAAATACTGGTATTTTAATACAGAAGATGGTGTAGAAAACCCCATCCTGTTCTTATACTTGGTTCAAAAGTTAATAATTTGCATCACTTAATATCAACCCTTCGGACGGCAGCTAGGGTGATCTAGTATATGTCAAAATACTGATATTTTAATACAGAAGAGGGTACAGAAAACCCAATTCTGTTCTTGTACTTGGTTCAAAAGTTAATAATATTCATCCCTTATTTTCTACCCTTCGGACGGCAGCTAGGGTAATGTAGGATGTGTCAAAATACTGGTATTTACATACAGAAGATAGTGTAGAAAACTCCATCCTGTTCTTGTACTTGGTTCAAAAGTTAATAATTTGTATCACTTTATATGAACCCTTCGGACGGCAGCTAGCGTGATCTAAGATATGTCAAAATATTGGTATTTTAATACACAAGATGGTGCAAAAAACTCCATATTGTTCTTGTACATGGTTTAAAAGTTGATAATTTTCATCCCTTATTTTCAACCCTTCGGACGGCAGCTAGGGTGATCTAGTATATGTCAAAATACTGATATTTTAATACAGAAGAGGGTACACAAAAACCCCATTCTGTTCTTGTACTTGGTTCAAAAGTTAATAAATTGCAACACTTAAAATCAACCCTTCAGACGGCAGATAGGGTGATATAAGATTTGTCAAAATACTGGTATTTTAATACACAAGATGGTGCAGAAAACCCCATTCTGTTCTTGTACTTGGTTTAAAAGTTAATCGTTTTCATCAGTTATTTTCAACCTTTCGGACAGCAGCTACGGTGATCTAGTATACGTCAAAATACTGGTATTTTAATACAGAAGATGGTGCAGGAAACCCCATCCTGTTCTTATACTTGGTTTAAAAGTTAATAATTTTCATCCCTTATTTTCTATCTTTCGGATGGCCGCTCGGGTGATCTAAGATGTGTCGAAATACTAGTATTTTAATACAGAAGATGGTGTAGAAAACCCCATCCTGTTCTTATACTTGGTTCAAAAGTTAATAATTTGCATCACTTAATATCAACCCTTCGGACGGGAGCTAGGGTGATCTAAGATATGTAAAAATATTGATATTCTATTGCAGAAGATGGTACAGAAAACCCCATCCTGTTCTTGTACTTGGTTCAAAAGTTAATAATTTTCATCCCTTATTTTCAACCCTTCGAACGGCAGTTATGGTGATCCAAAATATGTGAAAATACTTGTATTTTAATACAGAAAATTTGCATCACCTAATATCAACCCTTTGGACGGCAGCTAGGGTGATGTAGGATGTGTCAAAATACTGGTATTTTAATACAGAAGATGGTACAGAAAACTCCATCCTGTTCTTGTACTTGGTTGAAAAGTTAATAATTTGAATCATTTAATATCAACCCTTCGGACGGCAGCTAGCGTGATCTAAGATATGTCAAAATACTGGTATTTTAATACACAAGATGGTGCAAAAAACTCCATCCTGTTCTTGTACTTGGTTCAAAAGTTAATAAATTGCAACACTTAAAATCAACCCTTCAGACGGCAGCTAGGGAGATATAAGATTTGTCAAAATACTGGTATTTTAATACACAAGATGGTGCAGAAAACCCCATTCTGTTCTTGTACTTGGTTTAAAAGTTAATAGTTTTCATCCCTTATTTTCAACCTTTCGGACAGCAGCTACGGTGATCTAGTATACGTCAAAATACTGGTATTTTAATACAGAAGATGGTGCAGGAAACCCCATCCTGTTCTTATACTTGGTTTAAAAGTTATTAATTTTCATCCCTTATTTTCTATCTTTCGGATGGCCGCTCGGGTGATCTAAGATGTGTCGAAATACTGGTATTTTAATACAGAAGATGGTGTAGAAAACCCCATCCTGTTCTTATACTTGGTTCAAAAGTTAATAATTTGCATCACTTAATATCAACCCTTCGGACGGGAGCTAGGGTGATCTAAGATATGTAAAAATATTGATATTTTATTGCAGAAGATGGTACAGAAAATCCCATCCTGTTCTTGTACTTGGTTCAAAAGTTAATAATTTTCATCCCTTATTTTCAACCCTTCGAACGGCAGTTATGGTGATCCAAAATATGTGAAAAATACTTGTATTTTAATACAGAAAATTTGCATCACCTAATATCAACCCTTTGGACGGCAGCTAGGGTAATCTAAGATATGTCAAAATACTGCTATTTTAATACAGAAGATGGTGCAGAAAACCTCATCCTGTTCTTGTACTTGGTTCAAAAGTTAATAATTTTCATCCCTTATTTTCTACCCTTCGGACGGTAGCTAGGGTGATCCAGGATATGTCAAAATACTGGTATTTTAATACAGAAGATGGTGCAGAAAACCCCATCCTGGTCTTGTACTTGGTTCAAAAGTTAATAATTTTCATCCCTTATTTTCAACCCTTTGAACGGCAGCTAGCGTGAACTAATATATCTCAAAATATTGGTATTTTAATATAAAAGATGGGGAAAGCCCATCCTGTTTATTCATTTTTAAGATTTTCTGCTTTTTTATTATCACGAGTCGCCACTGGTCATTCGGCTATTTCCTTCGTTTTAGCTGCTAACTTTGGCCGCCTAGTTCACACCGGTCCATTTGTGTAGTGTGATTGAGTGTATGCTTAAGCATATTTAAAATAAAGGTAAGTAGTCTTTTCTTATGGTAATTTACATACATTTTCCCAAGACCCGCTTCGTATGAAGCATCAGGAAACATTAATGCGGAAAATTCAAGTTTACAAAAAACTTCTTTGACTATTGAAAATATGTCAGTTGAGACCTAGTGACCACTAAGGTCAAGATTGTCAAGAAACCGAAACATGAAAATAAAAAGAAACAAAAATATGATTGGGTTTGTTATTAAATACAATCATAAACTCCTAAGTACCTAACTCCTAAGTATAGGTATTTTGTTTGCACTGTGTTAAATGTCGCCATATATTATTCAAGTAGGTATTGGTCCTGAAAACTAACTAAGTAGTCTTTAATAAACTTGATACATTTTGAAAATCAAATAATAACCTATTTGTTATATGCTGTTTATTCTCTCTATGTTGTTTTCTTTTGTGCACATGAAAGTTGTAATTTACGACAGAACATTTTATTTAAATGGCTAAAAATTTAGAGAATATTCCAACAATTAAGCGAGCGAACTTTTGTAAAGAGAATTTTGGAAATTTGAATAAAAAAATTTAGCAAATTTTATATAATAAAAAATTTTCCTAATTTTTAGAGAACACCTTCCATCTGCTTTGCAGTTTTGATAGCAAGGATAGAACGATACGATAATTATATAATAATCTTTCAGATCCCGAAGAGAACGCAGAAACCTCCCTTCAGTTTCTAAAATATGACAAGCTAACTGCCCAGGAGTTCGATACTTGTTACAAAGCATGCGCAAAATATAAGTTGACACAAATTAAAGAGCTTAATTCAACCAGATGCTTCAGGATACCGCTTGGTATGTAATACAATATAAATTATAGATATTATTGGCGGTGGCATCTCTATATTTTTTTTGGAGGGATTCTTGATTACTTGTATAACCATTGAAACACTAATAGGTTATATAATTTTTTTAGATTGACATTCGGCATACTTGAAGAACGTTAAAGACAATCCTGATTTACAAGAAAGTGAGTAGCAACTATCTTAATTTTATATCATTAAAGCAGTGGCTTTCCCAAAAGCCCAGCCCCCAAACCCACTAAAAACTAAAGACATTTTTTACTGGCATTTTTTCCAAAAAATTCCACACCAGTACTTTTTAGCCAATCAAAATTAGTTTTTTTGACAGCACATCATGACAACACACAACAATATTTTTAGAAAATTATCTCTTGTTTCCAATTTTCAAAATATTTTTGAGCTCGTAAAAATTTTCGGAAATAATTTAGTCCTTTGTTGTATTAGGTACATTTTTTACAAAAATTTCTCGCCCTTCAAAGGCATTTTTTGGGTGCGCCACTGATTAAATTATTTTTGGTGTCACTTTATTTTGTCAAAATATATATCACGGATTTTTTTTATGGCAAAGATTTTTTTTATTATAACAAGATTTTTTTTTGGCGAATAACCCTTTCAGGGAATTTTTTGCCGTATACTTAATAAACACCCCCATGCATTTCTTATACTTAGGAATATTTTTTTAGATAGAAAGGATGTGGTAGTTTTGTGGGCCTTGCAATGGCTACTTGTTACCAACCAAGTTACCAGTGACAAAAAAAAACAATAAAAAGACCTGCACTCGTTTGGAAACAAGGGACTCCTTTGTTTTTATTATCAAGTCGCTGCTAACCATTGAATGATTCACATGGAAGGAATCCAGACGTCGATTCAACCATTTATTTATTGCATTAGTGAATATATTTATTTTTTAAATTAAGTATATTTGGTATAATGTGCTTTAAAACTATATATTTGTTTGGCCTAAATTTTTGGCCACAAAGTTGGACATTTTGTTGTTTTCTGGAAGCTTTTTTTACAATTTTCATGTTTTATTCGAGCATTTAAAGTAAAATAAAACGACAAATATTTTTTCTTCAAAAATTTTAGCTTAATGATCATCCACCTTTTTAGAAATTTGGTTTTAATCTGCTTATACCTAATTATACATTGTTTAAAATAATTTTTCAAATTATCTGAAACTATAGTCACAAATTGGATAAAATTGGATTTAAGGGAAAGCGATACTGGTGCATGGTAAATTAGAAAAACATTATAACATTCTACCCCCTATCTAGCTACGATTGTTTGGGCCGCACAATTTTTTTTGTTTATAGGTTTGGCTGTGTGTTAGCCGTTTTGCCTTGGGTTAGCGGTAAAACGACAAAATACTTTCTGGTTAGACTTACAAATCCTAAGATAGATAATACATATATATTACTGCTAAACCGCTAACCTCTGGCTAAACGGCTAACTCGCAGCAATATCTTATTGAAACGAAACAAAAGTTTATAGTTATAATACTCCCCTTTCTCCACTCCCCTAAATAATTAATATCAATTAAGTATTTTGTTGTCTCAGTAACACCTATTTACTAATAAAATCAACAGAACATGCCGAGACCATAAACGTGAGTACTTGAATTAATGAATCTATTTGTTGTTATAAAAAACGATAATTACTAATACAATAAAATACACGTTTAATATCAGAAACTAATTTTTTTATCATTTACAATCTGTGTTTTAAAATACAAAAACTTATGTTTATGAATGCAACAAACATGTGCTGTTTTAATTCGCAAACGGTGTTTATAAAATACATAAACATGTCATTTGTGAATACAATAAATTGTAAACACTACTCAATAACTAAAAATAGTAAAGTAATAAACACTTGTTTGTTGGCTACATAAAACAGTTTTACCACAAACTTTTTTATTATAATTACGTACCTTTTCGGTTAAGTACGTATAAAGTCGGCCATAAACAAATCAAAGGCGGCTTGCAAAAACTAAAAATGCTGTCTTAAAAATAACGTGACGTTAGCTACGTCACAACGCGTTATTAAGCGATAAAGTCACCTAACGGGCATTTTTTAGTGCATCCCTAATACAGCATACCGGTATAGACGTCTTTTCGCGACCGATGATTTCGAAACCGCTTTGAAAACATGCTTAAATGTTATTTTGGAACATTAACATTTCGAACAGGGTTCAATATGGTGGCACTTGTCAATTTTTAGCAATAATGAAAATAGACAAAGGTTATCTAGCAGCGACAAAAAAAGGCTCACTTGTGGATCTAGGACATCCATTTCCAAAAGTCACAAACAAAACTTACAAATCCGAAAAACGAGAAGCCACACAAACACAGCTGATTAATGTCATTCAATAATTGTCATTTTGGAGATCAGTGGTGATGGTTCGAAACGGTGACGTTGCGGTTGAAACGCTGACGTATGTTTTCAAATTGTGCTTTCGAAAACACCTGTCGCGAAAAGACGTCTTATGTATGGTAACAGGGTGACCGTTATTTTTGCGAGTAACTACACCTTATTATGAGGTAACATTTAACCTTTTTTTTAAAGCTTAAATATACGCCCTTGCAATGCTTTCGACATGCACAACTTTGTAAGCAGGATGTCCTATATATATGCCTATACCTTTCTCTTTTACTCTTTTATAACTCTTATTGTCTCTTTCTGGCGTCAAAACTTAGCGGCTCTGCACATGCGCGGCCATCGTCATCGGTTAACCAACCAAAATCCAGAAAGACAGCTGTGCAATTGTCAAAATTTTTCTATTTGTTTACGGTTTTAGAAAATCAGTCTTTTCTATTTTTGAATAAATAAATATATGAATAGAAATAATTTTTAGGTATTTTCACTTTTTTTCCTTCAAATTTTAAGAAAAAATAGCTACCAACCTATGGAACTTCACTCTTGTTATTTGGCGGCATCCACAAACACAGCACGTCTTTTTATGCGGTGACATCTTAAGTTCCAAGATATAAATAGTCTTTATTATAACTCCTAAAAATATCACAATAAAAAAATTTGCATAAACGAAAACGCGGAAAACGAATATGTGTGATCAAAACAAATCAACAAAAATGGCGTCTCGACTGAAGGGTGAAAACGAAGGTCGCGAAACCGGCCGCCTCGAATAAAATTTTCGCGCATGTGCATAGGCGCGGAGCTAATACGGCTCCATTTCCTGCTAGATTTTAGACCTTTCTTACAAGTTTGGCCTGGGAAAGGCCTATATTTAACCTCATACATATATGCATTTAACTTGGTGTGACGTCATGGTTGCATTGCTTTTTCCTTTGGTTGGCAAGCCTGAATATGAAAATAAATTAGACGCGTTTCTGCGAGCTTAACATAGTTACTAATATTCTCTTTTTCTAAGTGCATTCGTCTGAGAAAGACCCAGCATACCAGGAACATACCGCCTGTACACCCTTCGACCCCGCTGTCAAACTACCTTTTTGAGATAGTTATCCCCTGACAGATATGCGGGGTTAAAGGGTGTAAAGGCGGGTATTTTTTGTGATGGTGTAGTAGGCTGGATCTCTCTTAGACGAATGCATTTAGAAAGAGAAAATAATAGTAACTATGTTAAGCTCGCAGAAACGAGCATATTGTAAACATTAGTTGCGTTTTTTTTCCGCAACGTTGCAAGTAGAGTGTTTGTACCGTTTCTGGCTCACAGATCGAAGATCCAGCTACATGTATTAGCATAGGGATTCAGATACCATATTCGAGATGAAATAGGGATCCACCTAGAGATGAAATGGAGATCCAGCTACATGTATTAGCATAGGGATTCCTGGAATTCTGACTCAAAGATCCATATAGCATAGGGATTCAGCTACCATAGGGATTCTTAGGCACAAGAAAAATATTTGCATAGGGATTCAGCTACCATAGACCCAACCAGCAAATTTTATTAAAATCATCCAAGTAAAGATATAGTATTTAACATAAGTACAGAGATGCTTTTCTTTATTGCAGGAAATATCGCTCACAATTAATGCTGAGATAATTTACCCCCCACCATAATCAAAAGATTTATAAGCGATGAACATAACAAAATGTTTTCATTCATTTGTTATTTAGCAATGTGTCTTGAAAGTTATGATGTACCCAACACATCAGAAATGAAATAAAATGAAAATAGATTACGGACTTTTGAAAACTGGCCAGGGGTCTTAAAACCTGAAGAATTAAGTTTGTCCGGATTTTTCTACAAAAATGATAAGGATATAGTACAATGTCACTATTGTAATGAGCAAATATACAATTTCTTAAAAACAGACTGTCCTTTTTATGAACATGTACGACTCTCACCAAATTGTGAATATGCTAAAATGATGTGACAGAATAGACAATTGAATCACAGGCAATATAATGAAAAAGTAATTCAAAAGTGGTTTTCGTTTTTAACTATTGTAAACGCATTGATGTTGTATAATTTATGGAAATAAAGTAGCATTTAAAAGTTTTTACTTGTTTATTTTTTAAAATTACCAATAGGCTAAAACATATAAGTCTCCTCGACAAGTCTTGACTTGTCAGCGCTGTTTCCTGTAACAAAAACATCTGTTTGTCAGATGGACCGGATGCAGCATCTTTTTGCCAGATGGACCGGATGCTAACTAATAAAAACATCTGTTTGCCAGATGTAGCATCTGTTTGCCAGATGTATACCTCGACAAGTCTTGACTTGTCAGCACTGTTTCCTGTAATAAAAACGTCTGGTGCGCAAATGTTCTCACATTGATCCCCACCACATTAGAATCATTATATAAAAAGAATATTTAGTTCTATAGAATCAGTTTCTCAACCGTCAACATGCATCGCTGTTCCGATTGCGATAAAGATTTTAAATATAAATCAAACCTTAATAGACATAAAAGAGAATCATGTCTATATAGACCGTCAGGCTCAGAACCTGCATCCAAGAAAAGAAAAGTTGGTGCTGAAAATTCAAAAGAAGAAGATATTAAACTAGTGCCCAAATTAGTGCTGTTAAAATGTAAAGACTGCAACTATTGGTACGTTAAAAATAAAATTAGCGGACATTTACGATCAAACCTACATAAAAAAGAATTATTTAAAGAAAATAATGGTCAGCATGTAAAAATTAAAACAACAGCATTTAAAAACAGAATAGTTTCATTTGTGTTGCTACCATCAAAAAAATTGTTGATATTGATGAATTTTTTGTTGAAGTGAAACAAAAATTTTATAAACTAGTTTTGCAGGAATTAAAAAAACACAAATTGTTTGAGATAAATGTCGAGCTGTTTGGAAGTTTTGTTTTGCCAAGTAAAGAAGTAATGGAAACAAAATCATTTAATACTCGAAATGAAGTCATATCAGTTACTACCAATCTTGAAGACATTTATGATGAATTTAAGTCGACCATTAAAGAAAAAGCTTCAACGTTTGCGGAAAACGGATCTGGATGGGCGTTAAAAGAAATTTTAAATTGAGAAGTCAATATTAACAAATATAACCCACTACATGCGTCGTCTTACATTCTTTTACCAAAAAATATTATTGAGAAAAAAGCTGTGATCAACGTAAAAAATAATGATCGGTGTTGTTTTGCGTGGAGTGTTATTAGTGCTTTATATCCATCTAAAAAAAATACCGATCGTTTAACTTCTTATCCTAACTTTCAAAATATTTTTAATTTTGACGGCATTAAATTTCCAGTCAAGTTAAAAGACATAAGAAAATTTGAAGAATTGAACCAAATTTTCATAAATGTGTATGGTTTGGAAAGCATTTTTAAAAATGATAAAGTGATAAATGAAGTTGTCGGCCCCTTGCACTATACAAATAAAAAACTACCTACTCATATTAATTTATTATTAATAAGTAATGATAAAAACAACCATTACTGTTGGATAAAGGATATTTCTAGGTTAGTATCTTCTCAAATTAATATAGAGAGTCATAAAAAGTATTTTTGTGATGGGTGCCTAATATATTTTTATTCTAAAGAAAAATTGCAAAAACATCAATTGCATAACTGCAACCATACAGTGACAGAAATGCCTACAACTGACATAAAAATTATCAAATATGGAAAAGAAATTCCACAAAACATACTTCAGTTTGAAAATTTACAAAAGCAACTAAAAGTTCCTTTTGTTATATATGCTGATTTTGAGTGTCTTTTAAAACCTGCTAAAAACAAGCATACTTCATACACCAAAAACACATTTAAACATGAGCCGTTTGCTTTTTGTTTCCTGATTAAATGTTCTTATGATGATTCATTAACTGCTATGGAATATTACTTTGGAGAAGATGCAGCTGATGAATTTTGCAAAAGAATTGAAAATCATGTTCAAACGATTTATCACAACCATTTAAAACATGTTGCGTCAATGTCTCCTTTAACATGTGATGAAAAAGACGATTTTCAATCAGCTACATTATGTCATATATGTTACAAAAATTTTAAACCTAGAGATGAAATTGTAAAAGATCATGACAACCTAACAGGAAAATACAGAGGTGCAGCTCACAACATTTGCAACCTAAATTATAAACTTCCTAATTTTGTTCCAGTCTTTTTCCATAATTTGAGTGGATATGATAGCCATCTATTTATAAAGCAGTTATGTTGTGAAAACGATCGAATTGATGTTTTAGGACAAACTAAAGAAAAGTACATTTCATTTTCAAAATCAATTTTGGTAGAAAAGAAAAAAGAAGAGATGGGAAAATTTAAGAATATTTATATGAAAATCAGATTTCTCGACACGTTTCGTTTTGCTTCAACATCACTAGAAAAATTGGGTGAAAGTTTAGATATCGGTCAGTGTATCGAAATTAAAAAACATTTTAAAAATCCCGAACAATTTAATGAAATACAAAAAAAAGGCATCTATCCTTATTCATACATGGATTCTTTTGATAAATTATATGAAAAACAACTGCCAGCAATTGAGAACTTTTATGATAAGTTAAAATAAGAACCGTTAACCCTTATGGATTATAGCAGAGCTCTCGATGTTTGGAAATTATTTAATTGTGAAAATTTAATGGATTTTACAAAAATTTATTTATTTTCGGACGTCCTAATTTTGGTAGACTTCTTTGAATCATTTAGAAATTTATCATTAAATACTTATAAATTGGATCCAGCTCACTACTATACATCTCCAGGTTTAAGTTGGGACGCAATGTTAAAAAGTACAGACGTTAAATTAGAATTACTTACCGATATAGATATGTTATATTTTTTTTTAAATAATATTAGAGGTGGTATATGTCACTGTAGTGTACGAAAAGCTGAAGCGAATAATAAATTAGTTCCAAATTATAATAGTGAGAGACCAAAAACATGTATAATGTACTTAGATGCTACAAATCTGTACGGTCACAGTATGAGTCAATATCTACCCGTTGGAGATTTTAAATGGATGACAGAAACTGAAATTGAAACAATAGATTTTATGTCTATAGAAGATGATTCGGCATACGGTTATGTTTTTGAAGTGGATCTTAATTATCCCGACCATATGCATGAAAAACATAATGAATTCCCATTTTTAAGTGAATGCAAGAATAACAAGTTAATGTGTAATTTAAATAACAAAAATAATTATGTCTTGCATTACAAAAATCTTCAACAGGCTATTCGAAATGGCTTACAATTGGTTAAAATCCATAGAGGAATAAAGTTTAAACAGTCAGATTTTTTAAAATCCTATATAGATTTAAACACTAAATTGCGAAACCAATCAAAAAATCAGTTTGAATTTTTTTTTTAAAGTTATTAATTAACGCAATTATTCCTATCCATAGAGGAATAAAGTTTAAACAGTCAGATTTTTTAAAATCCTATATAGATTTAAACACTAAATTGCGAAACCAATCAAAAAATCAGTTTGAAAAATTTTTTTTTTAAGTTATTAATTAACGCAATTTATGGCAAATCACTGGAAAATGTTGACAAAAGAGAAGATATCAAATTAATCACACATTGGAATAACATTGGAAAAAAGCAAGGCGCTCAAACATTAATTGCAAAACCAAATTTTAAGAACTCTTTGATTTTCACTGAAAACTTGGTTGCCATTCAAATAGAAAGAGCTAAAGTCTTTTACAATAAACCTGTTTATATTGGATTTTCGGTTTTAGAATTATCTAAGACAGTAATGTATGATTTTTATTATGAATACATTAAGAAAAAATATGAAGAAAAAGCAATTTTGCTATACACAGATACTGATTCTTTGATAATGAAGATTGAAACAGAAAACTTTTATGCAGATATTCAAAAAAACTTGGAAAGGTTTGACACCTCAAATTATAGCGAAGATAACCAACATAATATCACAAGAAATAAATCCGTAGTAGGACGTATGAAAGATGAATTTGCAGGACAACCTATCGTAAGTTTTTTTGGAACGGGTGCTAAAGCATACTGTGTTAATTTAATACATTGAACTGAAAAAAAAGCAAAAGGAGTTAAAAAGTATGTTGTTAAAAACTCCATTACCAAAGAAGATTATCAAGAAGTTGTTGAAAATGATGAAACAAAATACAGACAAATGAATGTTTTCCGATCGATTCTTCATGATATATACACACAACTAAAAAATAAAGTAGCACTATCACCTAAAGATGACAAACGATGTGTTGTTCCTGGAACTTTTAAAACATTAGCATGGGGGCATAAAGATATTAAGTAGTTAGTAAGATTTTATGTTATTAATAGATGTTAAATAAAAAACTATTCTTAAAAATTATGTTTTATTGGTACAAATAATTTTACAATACATTATTTTTATTAATCCACGAATTGTGACTTTTATTTAACCCTAACCATTTTACAAAAACCTTGTTCCCTTTTCTTCTAAATACTTTTTCAACAAGATAAATATCAGGATATTTTGCTTTTTGCAATTTTTCTTTGTAGAAACCACCTTGAATTTCTTTTTTATTTTGATCTTCAAGTAAATATTTCATTTGACCAATTAGGAGTGTATCCTTTTGAAAAATGTTCTCAGTATTTTAAAATGCGAACCGAATCTCCTTTTTTGAATTTTGGATTATGTGGACTTATTATTTTTGGATGAAGATATACTTTTTTAAACAATTCTTTTTCATTTTTTTCAGAAACCTTAATTGGTTAAATCCCAATTGTAGAATGTATTGTTCTGTTGTATTCATTAACAATTTGGTTTATAATATCAATCCAATTGTAAGATCCATGCATACTAAATTTCTTCCACATTGCATTTTTTAAAGTTCTATTTACACTTTCTACGATACTAGCTTTTAAATTTGAAAAAGTACTGTAATGATTTATATTGAAAATACTCATAAGATTTTTAAAACGAGCATTTACAAACTCAGTTCCTAAATCAGTTTGCAAATTTTTTGGAGCAATGTTAGCTTCTTCAAGAATTGATTTCATAGCTTTTGTTACATGCTCAGCTCTTTTAGTTTTAATAGGTCTTGCCCAAACATATTTAGAAAATGCATTTATAACAATCAAAATATAATTATTTCTCTTATTATATCGCGCATATGGAATCATTGAAACTAAATCAGCTTGCCACAGATCATTTAGTGACTTAATAATAACTTTTCTTCGGGGATACTTTTTTCTTGCCGGTTTATGTATCAACATCGACAACAGACTTTTTCAGATCCATATTTAAATAGTACTAATATGTCTTAAAATTTAATTGATATTTAAGTAAAAGCGTTGCATGAAATTTGGTGGTGTTATTATTATATCTTTCGAAAGAAATAAGATCGCCTTGTTTTAACTCAATATTTAAAACCGAATCAAGTGTGTATGATTTAAAACCATTATTTTTCACAAGCATTATTATATCTGTGGGTTCAAATTTTGCCGTTTCTATTATTCCACTTTTTAGTGGAAAATAATAATCATTTAAGTTAACTGAATCTAAAAAGAATTTTCGTGTATTTTCTGAGTATTTTCCAAAAAATGTTAATGGTAAATAACCATAAAAAGATTCTGGTTTTTTAAATACCTTTAATTTTTGTTCTAATAATTTAATTTTGACGGTATAGTTTTTTGTTTTAGTTTCATTATCACTAACTTTTTTTTCAATTGATAGCAATGAATTGCTCAAACCAGCTTGAACATTAATTAATTCCTGTTTAAAATTACTTTAAACCCTATTTATACTTTCTAAATTTTTTTTTATGTTTTCTTGAAAAGACGCCAGCTGTTTATCCACATCAATAAAAGCTTTATCTAAATTGTCAACATAATTTTTTAAAGTATTAAAGTTTTCAGTTATTTTTTCTGTTATTCGATCTTTAAATGTAATTAGCTCTTGCTTAAGATTGTTTTGAACTTTGTTAATATGTTGTGTTAATAGCAATTCTTTGTCTGCTACATTTTGTCGAAGATTTTCTTGCAAGGTATTAATTTTTTTATCAGGATCACTTATTCCCGTATCTAAATTATTAATAAATTTTTGTAGCTTTACAACGTTTTCAATTAAATCTTTTTTCAGTTCCTCTTTAAATTTTTGATTAGTTTCATTGATTTGAGAGTGGGTCAGTTAACTAATGATGGTACATAGTCTGCAAATATGAAATTTACAAACAATCCTATAGCTTATCTTTTTAAAGAAATTCGTTGATTGATTATTTAAACGATGTGACCATAGATTCAATTGGAGATGTAGGTACAACTTCTATTTTAAAAGGATATTTATCATTTACTGAAGGTGAAAGTAAAAAATTGCAGAACGCTGGTTGGTTTCCTATAATGGATATTTCAAAATCCAGCATTTTTATTGATAAAATGGGTAATTTTAATGTATGTGTACCACTCAAAATGTTAATGGGCTTTTTTGAAGATTATAGAAAAATAATCCTAAATTCAAAACAACAACTTGTTTTGATAAGATCCAATTCCGACAATAACTGTGTTGTCAATGATATTGTTGGTGAAAAAGTAAAAATTACACTTACAAAACTAACATGGAACATGCCGCATGTAACCGTTAATATTCCTACTGAACTGAATTTGTCAAAGCTTATCAACAAAAATGTTGAAATACCAATAGCTTTTAGAAGATAGGAGTTAATTGAGTATCCTGAATTGCTTAAAACAAACAGACATAATTGGCAAGTTAAAACATCAACTAAAGCTGAAGTTGCACGACATGTTATCGTTGCTTTTCAAAAAAATAAAACTGATGAATTAAATGAAAATATTAGCAAATTTGACGATGTTAGAATCAGCAATATCAATGTGTTTTTAAATTCTGAAAGATACCCATACAATGATTTGTATGTGGAATTAAAAAATAACAAATTTGCCTCATTGTATGAAATGTATTCAAGGTTTAGGACTTCGTACTATCAACTTCCTAATGAACCGTTGTTTCTCCCTTCAGAATATAAAGATATATCCCCCATTATATACATTGATTGCTCTTATCAAAAAGACGCTGCACAAAGTGCAAATATATCTATGAGAATTACTTTTGAAACTCATGAAGATGTACCGGTAAAAACGACTGCATATTGTTTAATTCTTCATGATAAACTTTTTTCATACCACCCTTTGACTAAAACAGTAAAACAATTTTAATGCACATGGCCTTAAATATTTTCATATAAAATGAAAGTGTTGCATATTTTGATATCAGTGTAAGAAATGTGTTCAAAAAACACTTGTAGAATTTGCTTACACCTTAAAAATTTAAGAATACTTAAAGAAGCCATAAGTTTGTATAGTAAAAAACAAATTATTTTTAAAAAGCTTTCCAATTTGAGAATATGAATTTAATAATAGATGTTCAAGGATTTAAATGGGAAAACAACAAATTTGTTCCTAAAGAATTGGCTGCTTATGATGGAACAAGAATCTCCCATTATATTTTTAAACCACCTTACGATATCCGACATCTTTCACCACAGTTATATCAAGAAGCGAACTGGTTAATGAAAAACCGTCATTGTATACTATGGAATGAAGGTTTTACTCCGCTTCATAAATTTTCCGAAATATTACAAAACTTGTCCGAAAAAGTGGACACAGTTTATATCAAAAAAAAGGAAAAAGCTACATATTTAAGGAGATACTGCTTGAAACCAGTTATTGAGTTTGAAGAGACCCCAAAACTGCTTAAAGAAGACCCAAAGTGTTTTTACCACACAAAGTCACCATGTTTTTGTGCATTGTCGAATGTATTTTACCTCTATGATAATTTTTTTATGCAATAAAACTACATTTTTTTATATTTCTGTTTTTTATTTTTCATAGTTTACATAACCTAAACCTACTTATTCTTACAGGATATAAACTATTATTTTTTATACCTAATTATTAATGAACTAAAATAACCTATAGATTCTAACATCATTTTAATTTTACTAATTCTATTCTGAAAATGCAAGTTTTCCCAATATTTTTTCCTCGCTGCTTTAGATGCATAACTATACACATATAATATGTGGATCTTATTAAATTGTTCATTAAATGTTAACGATTTATTCATTATCTTCTTTTAGTAATTCAGGATAAAAATAAACCAGTTCCATCGCCAACCCGTATGTTAAGGTATTTATATTTTTGATAGGTTCCATGATAACTATTAAATTCAAGATTTTTCAATATTTTTATGTTCTCATATATTAAAGGGGATATTCTCCATAGTTCTGATAGTGTAGGCAATGTCAATCGGACTGTAGCTTTGTCTGTATTAATAATGATTATATTCCCATAATCCATTTGTTTAAAATTTAATAAAAAACTGTCAATATCCAAACTTGTTGAGGTATCAGCAGCTAACAGGGATCCATCTATTATGTCTTTGTAATCATAAAACTTTTTCCAATCCGATTCTGTAAACTGCACAATATCATTTCTAATACCGCCAATTAATACACATGGATTGAAGACGCCATTGTAGCTCAAACACACACTAACAAACTTTGACTTTGATTTGTTAAGGTAAAATTTTCTCTCCCCCAGATAGACATTTTTTGAATTGAAATCTAAGTCACTTGGAGACATTTTATTTACGATTGAGGGTTAATCCGAAAATGTTCATTTATAATGACTCTAATAATGTTTTTATTACAGGAAACACTGCTGACAAGTCAAGACTTGTCGAGGCATCCATCTGGCAAACAGATGTTTTTATTAGTTAGCATCCGGTCCATCTGGCAAACAGATGTTTTTGTTACAGGAAACAGCGCTGATAAGTCAAGACTTGTCGAGGTATCCATCTGGCAAACATATGCAGCATCCTGTCCATCTGACAAACAGATATTCTTAAGACGAGTTATCCCCTCCAACATTGTGTTAGTTATAAAAGAAAGACATTTGCCTTTTTAATTCGAAAGATCGCTTTATTTTGTATCTTGCAAGTTTAACAATTATGAATTTTGAAGACAACTTATCTACTACGAGTTCCGACTCATTCGAGTTTGTGGATTTTGAAGAACTTGATTCATCTCATAATAGCAGTTCCATAGATAGTTTGTCATCCAATGAAGCCATTCTGAGTGACAACATCGATGTGGACATCAAATTGAGCATCTGTGAAACTTTGAATATTGACAACTGGTTAAAGATTGACGCAAAAATTGGCACATGTTGTGTAACCGAAAATCAGTTGGATCAAAGACAATTTTGCTCTTCTTGTTTTTATGGCTGTTGTCCAAAAATAACGGCAAAATTTTGTGAAGTGGTTTCTACGCATTATACTGCAAACATATCTAATTTAAATTTTATGTATTGTTTCATTTGTCGCAAAAATTTATTCTTAGTAATTTTAACAAGTTACTGTAGTTTTTGTAGAAGGAATATTTATTAGTTTAGCAAAAATAAATGCTTACATGATTATTTGTATTGTTATTTCATATATATTTAAACCTACAATATTTAAACATAAAAAAACTTACTATTAACATACTTAAAATGCCTATGATAATATAAAAGTAACCGTAACTGCAATTTAAATAATTAATTTCTCTAGGTACCTTCAACCAATCGGAAAATTCGGTGTCATTTTTAATTTGGTATTTTATTTTGTAAAAATAATCGGAATCCATCAAAAGTTTCTTGTCGATATAATAGGTTAGGTACCGTAAACAATGTTTATCGTACAGTTTACTCATTGTTTTGTAGCAATCATGTGAGTCATTTTTGTTTAAGCTTAAACAAATTTGAGTTGTTGTTGAGTTGGAGATATATTCGATGAATAATGTATTCCCAATAAATGCGCTTAAAACCAGTAGCGGTGCAACCTCCATTGCTATTTAGTAACTAAAGGGTTCCATTGCTGGACATAAAATATAAATTAAAACGCAAAAAAACTTTCCAACACCCCCACCATCAAAAACTAATCAGCTTCAGTCAAATTTGATAAGAATCGGTTTAGCGGTGTTTGAGTTATCCAAATTTTGTATTTAGGTCTTTTTTCGATCCCAAAATAGTCTCTATACAATTTATGAATGGCTAGAGTCCAATTTTACAAATCAGCGTAAGGCTGTAGATTAAACGAAACTTTAAACCTGGGCTTAGGAGGATGCGCAAGGTGCTTTATTTTATAAATCGCAGTTAAACCACGGTCAGGAATAAAAAATAAAAGACCATACTTTCCACAACTCCGTCAAGTCACATTTTCTCATCTTGCCTTACTTAACTAAGCCGCGACTGAACTGACTTGGTGCAAACGGTCGTATTTTTCCGCTCACGAACGCTCTCCGGTAGCTGACTCTGTCGACCCAAACACTCTCCAGAATCTATTTTTAAATATTTATATTTTTCGTTCGTTAGTTTCCCGGTGACTTTAGAGCGTAATTAATTCGGGCGCTTATAAATAAAGAAATTGGGTTTTCTGCCATTTTTGATTTTTTTTGAAAAATTCTTTATGGGGGCACCTTCTAGGGTCCCTAGGACCCCAAATCCGTCTGCGCCGGTTGGTTTTTTTTTTATTTTTTTTCACTAAAACCAACCAAACCAACACAGTCCAACCCAACCTAATCCAAACCAACCCAAAACAATTAAAAAAACACTTTACAACCCCCCCTGGGCACCCTTTTTTCTCGTTAAAAAAAAAAAAATCGGGCGCAGGCGGATTTGGGGTCCTAGGGACCCTAGAAGGTGTCCCCATAAAGAATTTTTAAAAAAAATCAAAAATGGCAGAAAACCGTATACTGCGTAATTACCAGAAATTGTGCCGTTTTTGTTTGTTAAGGAATAATAAATTAGTTTTGTGATTAAAAAATGTGTAAAAGTGAGTTTTTGTTATTTACTTGTTATCGAAAAATCTACGGAGATGACCTTAAATTTAACCTGGTAAGTTAAAAAATACATTGTTTTACTTATTTGCGTGCGCTAAAGGGCGCTTTACCGCATTCCTTTGCCTGCTGAAAGTTATACTTTACCGCACTCACTGCTTTAAAGTTATGGTCGAGGTTATGGCACTTATTTCACAATGTGTAGTTATAAGTGTTTTTACCACCCTTGCCGGCTTGACCAAACAAAGCGAAGCGTCGCTTGTGATAAAGTAATACTTTCTGCACTTGTGAGGTAAAAAACTATTATCATAGCATAATGCGATTTTTATGCATGTACAGTTGGTTCGGAAAAAACTGATATGACATTGATATTTCTGGTGTCAAATACCAAAGTAAAATCATGACAATTCTTGACAAGTCATATCAGTTTTTTTCCGAACCGGCTGTACTCAGTGCGTAGATTCAAAACTACCTCTATTTTTTACGAGATATTATTTAAATAACTTTTGTGGGAGCGTTACCTCTAAGATCAACCATCAACTTCTGATTTAGTGGTCTTTCATCGTATGCATCCACCATTTTTGGTAGTGTTGGCAGTTTACATGATAAAAGACCACGAAATCAAAATTCAATGGTTGACCTGCACCTTAAAATTGGTGGAAGATATTTATTTTTACCTTTGAATTAAGTTTTTAACGAAATGACCATTTTATTTTAATTTTTAATTTAGTTAAACTAATAGCGATTTTTTGATAGACCTAAGTATATCTCTGTCTTTTTTAGCCTGTATAAATATAAAGGATATAGGTACACCAAATTAAAAAAATACAATGTTGGTATAATATGAGTTTATTTAAAATCTTTCCTTCAAGTAGAAGCCAAAACCTTTTTTTAACGATGAGCATTTTAACACCCATTTGAAGGGACATCTTTTTAGATTTTTTAAATAAAACACACTAGGGTTGCAAAAATTTAGAACACATGTTAACTTCTTCTTCTAGTTTTTGTAAAACTTCTCTGCTTTTTTTAATTTTGTTTTCATATTTTTTAATTTTTCGCAACATTTCCTTCTTTTTATTAATTTTTTCCTGTTTGTAAGTCCTTGTCAATTTTAAAAATGTATTTAATTCCTTCTGATATTTTTCGGTTTTACTCTGTTCGTCTTCAAAATCTTGTTTTTCTGAAAATGTCAAATCGGTGTCGATTTCACTCTCGGATTCACTGATATCATCAAATTTTTCTTGCCGGAGGGGTGTAGAGTAATATTGAGGTTGAAATGGGGAAGCAATTTTAATGTTCTGCAAAACTCGAATTTTTTTTCCCGTTTTTGAACCCTCGTTTGAACCTATTGGTCTTAATTGTGAAAAACTTCCATCCAAAATTTGGAGAATTTGTCTTTTTCTTCTTTTTCTGACGACGATTCTTCCTCAAAAACTTTTTTCAAAAGTTTTAACGATTTTCGACCAGGTTGGTGTTGGACTCCACTCGGGACTCCACTGGTACTGGGAACAGCTTTCATCTTGAATATGGTTTTTGCTTTTACTTGAAGGAAAGATTTTAAATAAACTAAAGATCTTTTCTTAAGTTCAAACTATTTAAAAGTCAAAAGAAGAAAAAAAGGATTATTGTCACCTCCCATAACTTGGGTAATGTTATATAAATTTTGCTCTTTAACCCCCCTACTATCTTAGTGGTTATAATTACCACCAACAAGTATCCTAAGTACCTCCCTCTTTCTACTAAGGCCATTTTGTAATGGATCTTAACTCCCACTCTTGGCAATTATTCCCAAGAAAGGTCAAACACTGCAAATGCAAAAGAAATGCATGTTTTGTTAAATTGCCCTTTTTGCAAGTGTCAAGTTTATTTTTGTCTGTCTGTTAATTTTTTTGGTGAAAGGAAATCTGTATGTGAAAATATTAGCCTGGGACTACAACACAAATATCTTTCCCAGACACACATGTTCTTCTTGTCTTAAAAAGTCAGATGACAATTCTATTTTTAACTTATTATAGTAACAGATGCTAATTATCTCAGCTTGCTGTTTGGGTCTATGGTAGCTGAATCCCTATGCTAATATTTTTCTTGTGCCTAAGAATCCCTATGGTAGCTGAATCCCTATGCTATATGGATCTTTGAGTCAGAATTTCAGGAATCGCTATGCTAATACATGTAGCTGGATCTCCATTTCATCTCTAGGTGGATCTCTATTTCATCTCGAATATGGTAGCTGAATCCCTATGCTAATACATGTTGCTGGATCTTCGATCTGTGAGCCAGAAACGGTACAAACACTCTACTGTTGCATTGGCGTTGGACAACGCGAAGGTTTTTTTTATTTGGTGGAATTAAGATGTGTTCACACGAGCCTAAAAACGGATTTCTAAACAGTTTTCAAGTTTATTCCTAAAATCATTTGTGAGACTGTGAGAGAAGTATTACTTTTATTTATTGTAATCGTTTTCTTGTGTTAAATAGGGCAAATATTGTAAAATTTATCAGAATTCACTAAATTTTATGTAGATCAGCCTTTATTATTATGGGTGCCGATACTGCCGATATAAAAAGAGGTATGTCCGAGAATGACGGAAAATCGTCGCTATTTTCATTCTGTCTTTCTTTGTCACGCTATTGGTAAAATAAAGAAGCATATTTCGACTAAAACTTTAAATTTGCGGACATATACCCTAGCGCTGATTATTTCCACCAGCTTTGAAAGTCGGTGGCGTTGCGGTGTTTGATAAATTTTTTGGTTAAAATTCCTTGTTTTTAATTTTACAAGAGCAGTACCTTTATGTGGCCAAAATGGTTCAAGACTCGCTAGTCATGATCTTTAGAACATTTTTATTCTGACGGGACATTAGGGAATTATTGAAACGCAGTTAGGGCCCGGCACTAATAAGGCCAGGCACTATTTTGACGCTGTTGACAGATACGCATGCGCAAGAATGACCACATTTCGTGCCGACACTAATAAGATTAGGACCTGCCCTTATTTGTGGAGGAATTATACTGGGCCGTATCTTGGCTGTGTCTAGCCGTATTTGACGTTTTTGACAACTATTCGCCATTTTTTTACCTTAACTCTGTAACCCTGTACGGGAATTTGTTGTGTTGTGACGGCCAAAAAAGCAAAAATTGGGACAAAATAGTTATATTTTTATGAAATCGGATGACATAGCACAAGAAAATTAAAACAAGCAAGGCTCAAATACTTCGTTTTACCGATAAAGACAATATTTGTTTGCTACGAGAAGTAGTTCAACCAAATCTCTTCAGAACTCTAAATGGTCTTTCTCTCCACCCTCCAGAAAGACCTCTGCTTTCAACACATGCCTTTGATCACTCAAAATATAAAAAAAAACAAAACAGAATTTCGAAAAAAGGCAGCATATATTTGTAGGTTAGAAATAAAGTCGTATCGTCACCGTTTTGCTAGAGGCGCGTTCAATAATTCTATAATTTGCACCTTTTAAAGCCAGGCACAGCCTGTGTTAAGGTCGGCGCTAAGTAGGCACTATCCAGTGCGGCCGTATTTCAATAATTCCCTATTGAATTTCGGCGTTTAAAAAGTGGAAAAAGCAACACATCACAAAAGAAAAAGGAAGCAGTAAAATTACAGCTCACAAATGGGCTTTGTGTGTTCATTTTGATTTCATTTAAATATATCTTTTTATTTTTTTGTGTTTTTTTAATAAAGTAAACTCATACCTACATCTACAAACAAACACCTTTTATTTATTTGTTTTTAATATTAGACCTTAATCCTAACTAAGTCCAACTCGACCCAACTAATTCCATATGACAATGATAGCCATACACAATAAACAACAAGTCAAACAAAGATAGCCATCTCTTTATTTCTGAGATCACAGCTACGTTTATATTTGCACGCATAAAAAACCAAAATTACAAAAAAGGTACATCGATCATTGTGTTTTTAGATAAAAATTGTACTCTATTTTCATGCAACTTGCTGCAACTGCATATGTAATTAAACGTAAAAATCTGACCAATAGGAAACAAGTTTTATGCTAAATCTGGGTTTAGGAATTTTTAAGCCTTGCCGAATGAGGTGTTAACCAAACCGGGTTTAACGACCCTTAAATCCGGTTTTAAAATACGGTGCAAATGAAAATCGGCGTCTTAAATTTAAATCTGGTTTTAACTCTGCACCGCAATGGACATTAGAGATATTTTGGACCGCTTACTGTTTTGACAACTTTGACAGCCGTTGTGGTAGTATTTAACAACCACTACCACTACCACGGGTCGACCTTACCAGAGTTTTTAGAACACATTTAAAACCGTCACTTGTCAAGTCAAAATACTAACTTCTGGCTTATTTCTATTCTATGAAACTAACCTTGTTCGGCTTTATTATTGTTGACTTCGTGAATTAAAATAAAGAGTATTTTTCGATTTTCTGCGGCAAATGATGGTATGATGCAGCAATTGTACAAGAGATATGTCTTTTATCTTAAGCTTTGTAATCAGAAGAATATAGAACCACAGATTGTTTATATATATGAAAAAATATAGACCAAACTTTACAATTGTACCAGAAATACTGCACAATTTAAACAAGGTCTGGTGAGTAAACGATCGTTCATACAAGGCATAGGCTTAGTCACTTGATTAGTATTTGGTTTTGTTATAGTGTTAGTTATAGTTTTAGTCTTAAAAATTCCTTTCTGTTCATACTTGTCTTTGTTATAGTCATAACAATCACTAAGCAAGTGCATCTAGCCTCACTTTTTTGATGTTTTGTTTGGTTTACTTTTATTTTTTGTAGTTTGTTTTCAAAGACAATAAGGTTTATTAGAAACAGTTTTTTTTTGGAACCTACAAAACAATTAGCAGCTTGTTTTTTGTTTTTAATTTATCTGTATAAAATTTTTGAAAATATTTATTTCATTCCTGTCAACATAAATGGGCGCCATACTTGCAATTTGGAACTCGCGCATGCGCACTTATATTTGTTATAGTAATAGTCGTAATTTTAGTTATAAAAGTTGAAAGTTGCCAACTTTTCCTTAGGACTGTGACTATAAGCCTATGACAAAGCATAATCAAAAGCATTGCATGAACACTTTCATAAGAAACAGTGGTTTTAACTTTTTTATGATTAAGACTGTAACAAAAATTAAACCAAAGACTAAGACTATGCCTTGTATGAACGATACTTAAAAGTTACCTCCATCCTCCATTATCACTGTTTATTAATTATAGTCTGTGATTTTACCTTAAAATTCTTAATTTATGTGAGGAAAAAGTTATTTTATCCATTTTTTGCAGGAATGGAGGCTTTTTTTGGAGGTCAGAGTCAACAATGTTCAAGATAAGCAATCACATGAATTCTATAGCTGACAAGTAGTAAAATTTGTTGAACAATTTTAACACTTTTGGTGGTTAAACCAAAACCAAATGCAACAATATATGCATCTTTCTGCCAATGTAAGTTCCCAAACACTGAAAAATATTAAAATATTTATTAATTAAAAATGTTTAACATTTAAAATAGGGTAACATATTTTTATATTAGTTATTGCTGTGCAAGATTGTGGCTGCTTTATACATTTTTGCAATTTCTTGATTTAGGAGTTTTTGATTTTTTTTTTAAATCAACAAATGCAAACTCAGCCAAACGACCACTCCACGGCTTCCCTAACTGTAGACATCGAAATATTGAAGGCTTGTTCCTGCTGGTTTCGACCATTACCAGGAAAGGAGGTTAGTAGCAAGGCTTGGATTCCATAGGCCTGGTCGCCATATATTACAAATTCTCTTCGAGGGAACCTTGCTGACCTTTCAAGTTGCTGGTATAAGCCACTTTCCCTTAACATGCCCGCATCATGTCTGCGACCCTCAAAAGGACCAATGCAACTAACTGTTAACCCATCTGGGGTAACAAGACTTTGATACTTTAAACAGTGGACCCGTTTGTGGCCTAAATAATAGTTTTGTTGGTCAATAGTTAGCCTACAGATGCCTGATGGTTCCATCCAAGAAAGCCCAGCAGTTTGGTACTGCTGCACCTTTTGCTGTAATAACCTATAAAAAAAACATGGTTTTAGTCCAGCTTCTATTTTAAGTGGTGGTTTTGATTTTTATTGATACTAAATTTTTATAAACTTACATCAGTATACTCTGCCAGCTTATTTTCATTCAGCCACTCATGGGCTTGGAGGTCTTCCAACAGATGGTTAAAATTTTCATGAAGGTGATGCAAAATAAAATTTGTTATTTCAGAGAGAGCTGAACTGCTGCGATTAAAAAATTCTTTAATGTCTTGTAATCTATTTGGATAGGCCAACCTCTTTAATAATATGCACAGTGCTTCTATTCCTAAAAAACACTTAACTGTAAATTTTGTCTTGATACTGGCTTACCATTAGGTTTATAACCAATACTGTTCTCAACTAAAATGCCAGTTAATTCATTTTGCTTTCAGTATCCTTTGATCTACTATCAGTGACATATTGATAAAACCTAACTGACAGAAAATCCATGTTTTATCTGTAAATTTGGTTATCAAAATGGCAGCCACAGTAAGCTAAAGGGCACCGATACTGTAGGAGTTAATTGGCTTTTTAGCTGGGATGGTGTTGTTTCTAACAGACAAATTATATATTTTGTTATTTTCTCTAGTAAACAGTAAAAAATAAAACTTACCAGCAGCTGAATGGCCTGATGCCGTCTGTACTTGAGCAGGTATCCTAAGGGCTTGTACCAGACGGCGTATGTCAGCCTTCTGGAACCTAAAATGCACTGTGCATTCATCCTCTGTCCAGCTCATGGTGGTCGTTTTCATCTTCGAATCCCCCAAAAATGTCAGCTAGGACAACCTGCCGAATTAAATTCACATTAGGGTCCCTCCTGATAATCAGGTCCAGTATATCTTCCATAATTTTTAAAAAGGCAGAACAAAACTTTTAAAATCTGTGAGCAAAACAAAATAACCATAAACAAAGTAACAAAAAAAGTTAGGTTATATTTAACGTCAACTACAAAAATGAATCCGACAAAAAATTCTTTCTGCAAACATTCCGTTATCAAAAAATAAAAATAAGCATAATAAATAGCGATAACTTGGCTGTTAAATGTAGGTACTGACCAAAAATACCCTAATGTAAAAAGTTATTTTTATTGTATTTTATTGATAGACTTGTCATTTACTGTTTTAACAATATAATATAGTTGCATTTGTACACAAATCTTGATACAAACTACAGTGAAAATTGGAAGACATCTGCACATTCACTTAGTCTTAACTTGCATTTATCTTATGATTATAAGTATATATGTATAACTTGAAAACTGGTGGTTAACTTTCTTAAAAGTGAGCCTATTGTGCCGAGACACATGCTAAGAGTATAAAGATCGTAGAATTAAAACACATATACGACCCAGGAAATTAAAACTCCTGCAGACTACTAAACTTGATTTAGGCGAGATCTTATATTCTATTGTAATATCTTGCTCCTGTGCCATCATTTTGAAACATTGTTATTTAATATACCGACTATTAAACAAGCCTGTATCAAGACAAAACTTATAGTTAAGTTTTTTTTAGGGATAGAACCATATTAACATTTTTTTCATTTTTTTAGGCTATTTGGGAACATATCATGGAAGGAAACATGATGCTGGTATTTTTCGCAAAAGTAATTTAAATAATCAATTAGAAGAAAGAGCCCAGTTTCAAGATGGAACTAATTTTGCATTATATTTGGAACCATGCTTAGGAGACATAATTTCTTTTGCATAAAAAAAATCAAAACTTTTACTTTAAAAACTGAAGTTATATATGTACAAAACTGCTACTATTTGGGCAAACTGCTATTCATGTCTGTATAATGATCAGACAGCCCAGCGTTTTAATTATTGTTGAACAGATTATAAAGTCTCAAAATAATATTTAAAGAAACATAAAAAATTGTTTTAATTATTTTTATTACAAGAATACTAAAAATAATCTAGTCATGAATATAAGAGCTTATATAACCTACTAATACCAAAAACATATCAAACTGCAGTTTAAAACCTGTTCAGAATACCATTTATTTAATTTTTCTTAGTAATAATTAAAATGGTTTACCTAGACCATTTTATTTGTATGTACAAAAATACGTTAGCTCTTTTAAATTCAAATAATTATTGCCGCGCAAATATGTTCGCCCTCCCAAAAAGAGGTGTTTTCAAGATGTGCGCGCATACTTCGCCAAAAAGACAGAATGGAAAATTATTAGATAGAAGCGCCATATTCGCGATCACATACAAGAAAAAATTAATATAACCCGCAATTACCGCAATTTACTAAAAACTATTACCCTTAAACCAAATTAAGTGATATTGTGCATCAACTACATCATAAGAAATTATTGGATCCGGTGAAACTCGCCAGAAAATCACCCACCAATTTTGGAATACGCAGGAGCACGTGAACAAGGTAGGCGAACATTCGTTTTTCTTTAATTTAAATTAGGTTTCAAAATTAAGGTTCGTGGAACCAGCCTTTATCGAAAGGTATTTTTTGTTTATTTTTGTACATAAAAATAAAATGGTCCTTCGAACCGGATTCTTTTTTGAAGTCCTTCATTTAAAGTTAAAATCCTTTTTATCGCCATTTTTATCCAGATCCCTCAAAATTTAATTTACAAAATTGACCGCTAGGTGTGCAAAGTCGCGTGACGTTGTTTCGAACCTCCTTCCTTGATCGGTGGTGGGAGTGCCTACACGTGGTATACTTACCAAAACAAAACAAATTTATTTTCCAAATTTAGTACGAAAATAGCCGCGGTCCAGTTATCTCCTTTTTTATTTACATTTACTCGCGACGGAGTTTGAATTTTTTTTATCAAATAAAATTATACTAGTGTATTAGTTGGGAGTCAACAATCATTTTTTTTACTGTACACGCTAACTCCTGCTAATTCTTACAAAAATAATAAAACACAATGTCTGCTGAAAAACTTAAAAAGTATCAAGCTCTTCGGAACATAGAAATAAACAGGATTGAAGAAATGTTAGATGTCGGAAAAAAGGCTATGGTAACTCAGTCTTTCCAGAATAACTTTTTTGGTAGATACGAACATATTAACACTATTTACGAGGAGTTTTATGAGTTACATAATAAAATTATGCAACTGATATCTGAAGATGCTGATTTTACCGCTCAAGATGTAGTCAGAAAATCTTTTGATAACAATTATTATGAAACTAAATCAATCTATTTACAGTTAACAGGTAATAAACACTCTGCCGCGAATTCCAATCAAAATACCTCTGATCACACGGTACCGCTAGAACCCTCGCTAAAATTGAGAATTTTTCGGGGTGATTTTAAAGATTTTAATACATATATTGATGTTTCATGTCCGGGGGCATGCAAACTCTCTCGAGTAATGGCTTTGTATGCTGCACTATAAAACCAATAAATAAATCAAATCCAACTTATGAATTTGATGCCATAATCATGGAAAATCTGACCTCTAATTTACCAAGGTGCAATATTGACACAAGTGATTGGACTTTCTTGTCAAATTTGAGCTTAGCCGATAAGGATTTTAATATTTCAAGCCCAATTGATTTACTGTTAGGAGCCAACCTATTTCATAAAATTTTGTTGGATGGAAAACTCACTATAAGTGAAAACCTACCTACCTTTATTAATTCTACGTTTGGCTACTTAGTTATGGGCAGTATAAATCAACAAAATAACAGGGAACCTTCTACAATAAATACTTATTTCACTACCAGTTTTTATGATACTTTAAACGAAACAATATCTAAATTTTGGACAATTGAAGAAGTGCCAATAAAAACACTGTTATCTCCTGACGAAACAAAATGCAATGAAATATTCACAAGCACCACTTACCGCACCGATTCTGGCCGCTACGCGGTCTCGCTCATGTTCAAAGATATCAATAATCCGCCAAAATTTATAAATTCAAAATTACCCGCTTTAAAACGATTTTATTCACTTGAAAAAAGACTGATAAATAATCCCGATGTACAAAACCAATATTGCGATTTTATGCGCAACTATTATGACAATAATTACATGGAACTCGCATCTACAGAAGACGATTCTGCTTTTTTTCTCCCACATCATTGCATTTTGCGCCCTAATGTCGTAACTACAAAAATACGCATTGTTTTTGACGCTGGATCAATGGACAGCAATTTTACCTCGCTTAATGGCAATCTGTTAGTAGGGCCTAAACTCCAAAAAGATCTTTCAAGCATATTACTTAATTTTCGAGTTAATCCTATAGCTATTACCGCAGATATCAAAAGCATGTATTTAAGAATTTTACTAAACCCCGCCCAAGCTCAAAAATACCAAAGAATCTTATGAACCAAGTGAACCATTGAGACAGTATATTTTAAAAACAGTAATTTTTGGCGTTAATTCTTCACCTTTCTTAGCATTGCGTACTTTGCAGCAATTAGCTATTGATGAACAACAAAATCACGAACTTGCTGCGCAAGTTTTATCCTCAGACGTGTATACAGATGACCTAGCCATTTTTTGTAAAGATATATCTACTGCTATAGCCCTTCAAAAACAATTAATCTCTAATGTAAAGGACAGTTTGAATTAAGAAAATGGGCTAGCAATAGCAAAGAATTTCTATCTTATTTACCCAAAGAACATTTACAAGATGAAGCCTACGTTTTTGATTTAGATTCCACCAGCACCATAAAAATTTTGGGTTTAAAGTGGAATCCTAATTCTGATACTTTCTTCTATTCGGTGACTCCTTTACATACGATTTGTACTAAAAGAAATATGTTAAGTGATCTTGCAAAAAATTTCGACCCGCTAGGCTATCTTACGCCTGTCACTGTTGTAGCTAAATTATTAATCCAGCATCTCTGGAAACTTAAAATTGACTGGAACGAACCAGTCCCGCATAATATAGCGTCTCAATGGGAAGATTTTAAAACACAATTACCACAAATTATCAACGTTCAGATTCTGAGATATTTAAACACAAAAAACGCAAAATATTTTGATTTATGTGGTTTCAGTGACGGAAGCTTGCTTATATCCGCATTATTTTTAAAGATAAAATCGAAACCTATTTACTTTCTGCTAAATCAAAACTTGTCCCTCTTAAAGGACTTACTGTCCCAAGAATTGAATTATGTTCCGCCTACCTACTTACCAAATTAATTGATTTTATTAAAAATACATACGCCAATCGAATTGAATTCAAAAATATTTTCTTGTTTTCTGATTCTACCACAGTCTTACATTGGTTAAATTCAACCCCTAATAAATGGAGGACATTTGTAGGGAACCGCATATCCTTAATTCAAGAAAAGGTACCCACCGCTATTTGGAACCATGTCCCTACTCATTTAAACGTAAGTAACTGCGCAAGCAGAGGTTTTTTTCCTGAAAAATTTGTGCAAAATTTGGTGTGGTGGACTGGTCCAGAATTTCTTAAATTACCTGTTTCTCAGTGGCCTACAAATAAAACGCCAGAAGTTCCTATTGAATCAATAAAAAATGAAGAACGTAAAATTATTTTGGCTACATTTAGCACTTTAGATTCCATTAATTTAATTTTACAAAAATATTCTTCGTTAGATAAAATTACCAGAATAATTTGCTATGTTCAAAGATTTATATTGAACCTAAACAATCAAGAACCGATTAAAACCAAATCTTTTACGCAATCTCATTATCAAAACGCCTTATTCTTAATTATTAAACGCACGCAAAGTTTATTTTTTAATGCTGATTTTCAAAAATTAATTGATAAAAAATTACCTTCAAAACAATTTCGAAAATTGGGTGCATTTTTAGATAAAAACGGCATCTTACGCGTAGAAGGTTGTCTACGGAACTTCTTATTAGAGTACGATAAAAAATTTCCCATAATTTTAACCCGTTCATGCCGCTTAACAGACTTAATTATCGAAGATACGCATACAAAATACTTTCACCCTGGTCTCCTTACTTTACAGTTTTTTCTAGCTCAGAACTATTGGATTTTATCATCACGTCGCGCTATAAAAAAGATCTTATCTAGTTGCATAAAATGCTGGAGACTAAACCCAACTTCTTTAACCCCACCCATGTCTAGTTTACCAACATTTCGCGTTACGCAAGCTAAAGCTTTCTCCGTAGTTTCAATAGATTTTGGAGGTCCTTTTTGGATCACCCTTGGAAAACATAGAGGCGTTAGAAAGGTTAAATGTTACATTTTAGTTTTGGTTTGCACTGCAACCAAAGCAATTCACATTGAATTGTGCACTGAGCTTTCTTCTCAAAATTTTTTGTGTGCGTTACGCCGTTTTATCGCCCGCCGTGGACGACTATCTAAAATAATATCTGATAACGCGGCGAACTTTATCGGCGCTAATAGATACCTATTAGACATTATGCAAGACGCCGCCGCTGAAGAAAAAATTGAATGGGTATTTTTACCCCCAAATAGCCCCCATTGGGGCGGTTTACATGAAGCAGGAATAAAATCTGTAAAAACACATTTAGCTCGAGTTATCGGGACGCAAATACTAACCTACGAGGAATTAAACACCGTATTAATCCAAATAGAATCCCTTCTTAATTCCAGACCGCTTCAAGCAATGTATTCTGATGCAACTGATTATAATTATATTTCTCCAGGCCATTTTTTAAGCCTTGAACCGCTCACTTGTTTACCAGACCCGGATCTTTCGCATTTAAAATTAAATAGACTTGATCGGTATCAACTTTTACTTAAAATGCACAGAGATTTTTGGTCAAAATGGCACTCCGAATACCTACAACAAAAGTCTAAATGGTTCAATCCTGAAAACTCTTTAAAAGAAAATTCCCTTGTGGTTATTAAACAAGATAACGCTCCACCAATGAAGTGGAAACTAGCAAGAGTTACACGAATTATCCCTGGGAAAGATGGTGTAGTACGTGTAGCCGAGGTACGCACCGATCAAGGAACCTATTTACGCCCGCTGGTAAAATTATATCCACTTCCGGACCCAAAAAACGACGTATAATATTTGTACTTTGCATACCTACGTTTTACATTTAAGTTTAAGTCAAGCATTCTTTTTTATTAAGAATTATTTTATTTTTATTTTATTTTTTTGAATTTCGCAAAATTCTCCTTTGCAAAATTAAGGGGGGAGTATGTTCAGAATTATTTAATTTTTCTTAGTAATAATTAAAATGGTTTACCTAGACCATTTTATTTGTATGTACAAAAATACGTTAGCTCTTTTAAATTCAAATAATTATTGCCGCGCAAATATGTTTGCCCTCCCAAAAAGAGGTGTTTTCAAGATGCGCGCGCATGCTTCGCGAAAAAGACAGAATGGAAAATTATTAGATATAAGCGCCATATTCGCGATCACATAAAAGAAAAAATTAATATAACCCGCAATTACCGCAATTTACTAAAAACCCTTAAACTAAATTAAGTGATATTGTGCATCAACTACATCATAAGAAATTATTGGATCCAGTGAAACTCGCCAGAAAATCACTCACCAATTTTGGAATACGCAGGAGCACGTTAACAAGGTAGGCGAACATTCGTTTTTCTTTAATTCAAATTAGGTTTCAAAATTAAGGTTCGTGGAACCAGCCTTTATCGAAAGGTATTTTTTGTTTATTTTTGTACAAAACCTAATAAACGAAATATTTTATCGACCTATTAGGGAAACTTCAACTTTTGATCAAGTAACTCTAAAGATAACTAAATTTTCAGAAAAATACAGGATACAAAACAAAAACTAAATCTCTTTTTATAACTTATCGCTTTCAACGATATTTTTTTATTTAGAAAGTATATAACTAAGACGTTTTACCAAATTTTGCAGGAAAGCTTAAAATTACGCTTTTTGCAACTTACCAACTCAGGTCATTTTGCAAAACTTTCTAGTAATACTAGTCCCAACATATACTAATGGGCTTTCTTCATTTTCAACATTTTCTTGGGTTATGGTTTCAGCCTCGGTTTCAGCTATATTTCTGGATTTTGTTTTAATTAATGTTCGATAGGACTCTCAGTAGCATTATTACTTCATTAATAAAGATGATGCAATATCTGAAAAATCAAAATGGGCCATATTATAAAAGCTCACTTATTTTTGTAAAGCTTTTTTTAAACAAAAAAATCTACTTACCTAAATTACTTTTTGTATGTAAAATAGGTGCAAGGTTGTTTTTGTTAATCTTAATCATTTTGTTGAGTAATTTGTTATCTGCATTGGTTTTATTATCTATTATTTCTTCCTCACACCCTAAAACAAAATAATTTAATGCTGTTGTGTACTACTTCCAAGTAGTCAGAGCTGGCAACAGCTAGCACTGAAATTAAAAATGGAAAAAAGTAAAGTAGAATATTTAAAAAACAGATGGCTGTGGCACTGTAAATCTAACGAAAAAATAAGAGTTTTTGTACTTCAGTGCAAAATGAACTTCTTGAATTGCAATTTTTCACACTACCCAGCAAATAATTACTTACTTGATTATGGATGATCAAAAACGTTTTCATTATCATTATTCAGAGGATTATTCTTATTATATTTTTTTAGTAATAACATTTCAGCACATCTCTTTCTGTTTTCTATTCCCATATTTACTGTTTTGGTCTGGGTTTTAAATTTGTTATATTTTCCTTTAGATTCATTTCTAAATTCCTGCATTAATTCATATACTTTAAGATTTAATGGAAAAATCTTTCCCTGTAACAGACAGTATTTGCTCCCTAATGGCATCCGAAATTGCAGGGTTAATATAGGGGTTATTGGCCAGCACCTCATTTAGTAATAGTAAATTGTCTTCTTCTCTATAGGTAAGTCTGGGTTTTTTAAATGATGAGTTAGCCTACAATAAATAAATTAAGAATTTAATTAGGTACAGAATTTATTTATTTTAAGTTTATAAACTTCAGAAGTGTTTGAACATCATAACACCTAGGATAGTGTAATATCATTGCATAAAACCATCTTAAATGACTTAACATCTAGGATTTGTGTTCTGATAGGTGATGATGACATAAAAACTTAATCAATTCACCAATGAAACGGATAACTAGGTATATCTGAGGGTATATTGTTGCCAATAGGAATTAAATCTCATAGGCATGGGCAGAGACTGCTGGATGTTCCTACATATTTATACATTGACTGCTAGCTGCTACTTTTTACCAGGCTTTTAAATTTTCATGAGTTCTTTTGAAATTTTGTCTGATATGGGCATAAAGTACATAAGTACTATATTAATTGAAAGAAGGCCTAGGCCATGGTTAAAATTACAACAGTCACATATCAGTTTCAGAGAAATGGGACAACCAGGCCCTATCTTTATTACAAAGCATCCAACCCAACCCAATGGAACACAAAAAAAAGCGCCAACAAACCCAACTACAAAAACGGCCGTCGTGGACACAGCCTTGAAATAATTTAAAACACACCAAACTTACCATTACTGTACATGTTCCAGTCTTTCACCATAACATGCACCCTCACGCGGGGCCTTCGACGGTGTTATGTGACCACAATCAGATAAAAAATCATACTAAAAAAAAATTCTAATAAAAACAAACAGAAAATAACGAATAACCTCCAAATATCTGTCAAACCACAAGTTGCATATTGGTTAACTCGGCTTTTATAGAGATGCAAAAAATGCATATTCGGGATTATTTTATAAAATAAATGTTTTCTATAGTGGAAAATTGTAATATTTTATAATTTTGAGTATATGCCTCGCAAAAAATCTATAAAATTAAACATAAAAATATAAAAAATAACCACAACCACAACGAAATGGATTCGTAGCTTACGGCAGTGGTAGTGGTTAATTACCACAAAGGAATGATATTGAGCTATTGCGCAGACTCAGTAATTACCACAACCACTACGAAGTGTCAAGTAAGTGTTCCAAAATATCCCTATTATTACATAATATAAATAGAATTTGCAAACGAAGTATACCCAATCAAAATAAATAAAAATATTGAATGGTGAGTCACTTAACAAACCAAAACAAATCTTGCAGTTAATAATTTTCTTTTATAATTGCTATAAAATTGATATAAGTCGCACATGTAAACGTATCTGTGACATTGCCACCATTTTCCAATGTCCGGTGGATTCGACGCCATTTTCTCCACCGCAACGTTGCAGAAAAAGACGCAACGATATTTTGTAGATTTTTTGTTGATTTTTGTTGAATGTTTGGTGAAAACACACAGCCTTAAGTAACATAGGACATATTTCGGTAATTATGCAGTATACGGTTTTCTGCCATTTTTGATTTTTTGTGAAAAATTGTTTATGGGAGCACCTACTAGGGTTCCTTTTTTTAAAAAGAAAAAAGGGTGCCGGGGGGGTTTGTAATGTGTTTTTTTGATTGTTTTGGGTTGGGTTGGAATAGGTTGGGTGTGGGCTGTGTTGGATTGGGTTGTTTTAGTGAAAAAAAATGAAGAAAAAAAACACAAAAAAATTGAAAAAAAAACAACCGGCGCAGGCGGATTTGGGGTCCTAGGGACCCTAGTAGGTGCCCCCATAAAGATTTTTTCATAAAAAATATACTGCATAATTACCCATATGTCTGCCTCACCTATGCAAACAAAGTAAAGTACCTACATTACCTTAAAATATATACAGGGTTCCTAAGCAAATCCTTAGGGGGCCAAGCAGCCGTGTATAAGACGCAGACAAACGAAAAAGCACATTAGGCAGAAAAGGATGGGCATGGGGCGATGTTGTCACTACATCTTACACGTAGTAAATCCATTCCTGGTTGTTTTTTTCTAATGTTTTCCATTTTCATACCTTTCGGACTGGAATAAAAATTGTTTTTGCTCGACTTTAATACCAAACTGATGAAAGATATCGTAAAAAAAATATTTTTCGGCTTTTCATTTTGTAACCATTGTCCTTACGCACTGTTTACAGGCTGGGGACTGAGATACATGCAAATGCCTAACCTAAAGCGTTCATACACGGCCGGAGAAATCGACTTATTTCCGTAGAAACTTTATCAAACAAATAGGACGGGTTGACTCCTTCGAACGTCCAACCCGGGTTTTGCACTTTGATTCGAAATCAAAAAGGAGGAACAGTCAGATGTGGGGCCGTGCACAAATTACGTAACGCTGATTTTACCAATTTTTGACCTTCTCCCTATGTAATGTTTTGTAACGGTTTAGCACGCCACTCCCCTAATATTACGTAACGATTTCAAGACTTCTACCCCCCCCCCCAAAAAAAAAAACTTTTCACTTATTTTCATTCCAAATTTTCTTAGTTTCACACAAATGCAAACGCTGTCGAAAACCCCCCTCCCCCCTACGTAACGTTTTGTAACCCCCCTCCCTCCTATGACCATTACGTAATTTGTGCACGGCCCCTGTAGTCCCAGTGGAGGAGGGCGAGAAAATTGATTTTTTTTTTTTTAAATTATACTTTTTCTTTCTTCTTCTTTGCGTTCACGAAATTACGTAATTTTTGAAAAAGAATTGTAAGCGGTGCCATTTTTATTTCGTGCTTTGTTTTTCTAACATTTTTGCGTTCGGCTAATTTAATTGAAAAATTTTTGCCTGCGGCGCCCTTTATCTTCTCACTCGAAACCAAGATCCCCCGTTTTAGGAAAACTGATCCCGTCTCTGTTTCTAAATTTTTTCGAATAAAAGTAGAGTATGACCATGGGGGAAATAATTTTTTTCTACGGTATGACGAAAATTTGACGTTGACGAAAAAAATAAAAAAAGTGGCAGAGCTCAAGTTTTTCGTAAAAAAACGTTTTTTGTAAAGAAACAGAGCAAAATAAATCTTTTCACCCCTTTTTCGGTGTTACAAATATTGGCAGCCCCTTATTTTTCGCTTTTACCCTCCCGCTAGTTTTGAAGAATTGGTTCGCTACATGTTTCGAGATCATGTCATAAAACACCTCGAAAATATGAAATGTAGTGTAGGGCCAGCTTTATTTAAAATCAATAATATCGCAAGCAAAAAGCTCTGCAGGAAAAACAGCGCCGTTTATTGATTTCTTTGGCTGCTAGTGCTAGCTGCATGGTTTGGCCGTTTCCGGATAGATGTCACTAGTAGAACAGAATAAATAGAAATTTAACTAAAAGCGAAGATATTTCTTTCTAATGTTAACAACCTCACGAGTTTATCGATCAGTATCGTAAATAATGGACCCTGCCGCCTCCTTCAAGCAAGAAAAAGCTGTGGTTTGGACCTGAAAACATCTAATTTTTAATTAGATTAGATGTTCAAATCTGTCCCGCCATCTCGCGGAATTTGCAGACATCTTGCCAACGGTTATTATTGCAACTATGATTTAGTCCGGAGATAATAACAAACTGGCACTATTGCTCAATATACCTGTTTCTTTTGAGCGCGCAGAACTTTCTATGCCATTTCTGTTTGATTTATTGAAATCCTATCCCTAAGGAAAATCTTAGGAACCCTGTATAACCCGACGATGAAGTCGGCGAAACCTGTTGTATAAACCACAAAAAATATAGAACTTTGAGTAATGAATATCATATGAGCCCAATCTTTCACAGAGAATGTAAAACTTCCAAGATTAATGAGGACAGGAATTAAGAAAATCAACAAATGGACCAACACCAGTTTCTAGTAGGTTTGTTCACAAGACAGCGAAGTCTTTTTTTCTGATAGGTTCTTTTTAAATATATTTTTGTCGTTTTAGTTGACTGGATTACTATATGTTATAATATAAGGTCAGGTTTATGCAGCAACTTAAATTATGTACTTAATTTTTCATCTCTGTCTTTTTCTCATGCTATGTTACAAGGAAATAGATATATAAAGTTAGGCACTAAATTTAAAAATTGTGCATTTAGTTGCTGGGAAATCCATGCCTTTAGTCTATAACAAGAGGAAAACGACTCATGGCATTAGTGGGCATTACCCATATAAATTAACATGGCATTACTGGCAATACATGTACAAATTTTGGATCCTCGGTCTATAGCTAAAAAAGGGTTTTACTCTACTAATTTAATAAGTTGTGGATTTGAATTATGACAGAGGTATATTATGTTTTTTTGTTTATTTTATGTTACTGCAGAGGCCAGAAAGACCTTTTTGGCTAAAAAGTTGACTATTGTATAAATTTACTTATTAAATTATACAATGAAAAATACCAGTAGGGTTACACCTGGTTCCTCCTATGCGTGCTGACCCAGACTCAAAAAATGCATCAAGCGTCTCTACATTTACAACAACTGCAAATCCAGGTCCCGTTACATGGTGCGTTTTTTGAGTCAGGGTCTGCGTGCATAGGTGGGAACCGGGCGTTAGGTGTTATAACTTTAGTTAGAAAAATTCTGACTTTGTATTAAAGAAAATACACATGTATTTTGTTTAAAGTTTAACTAGAAGAAATGAATTTTAATGTAGGTAAATCCCTTATATGTTAACCTCAGTAAAAAGTAAAAGGCCACAAAATAAACATCGTGCCCTAGGAACTGTAATTCAAATAAAACAAAAATTATTTAATCAAACAGATCTTTTACAGGAGTATAATAATGGTTTCCAGAGATTATTCTCAAATTCTGAAACATTAAAAATTTTGAACCATAGGGAATAATTATTTCTTAACCTATGATTTTAAACCAGAAGGTGGCGCTGGCGGACCTACGATCTGTGGATAATGAGAAAGGGTGGTCCTGCGATCTAGGGGTCACATGAATTTTCCTTTTCCATTTAATATTTTGTTAACTGTACTACTGTTGTCTCATAAGCACGAGCATCTAACTACCTTCGAAAGGTAGTTAGATAGTATGGTATGTTAAACGTCATACCTGACGTCATGGTATACCTTGAGCCCTATGCCCACCAACGCGTGCCCATGCGGAGTTTGAATCGCGCTCGTCGACCTTGAAAATGAAGGGTGAAAAGTTGCATGCCTTTTCTGTTCACACCTATGCATCTTTTTTACACAGAATAATAATAGGTTGAATCTGGTGACTTTTCTGGTTCCAAATATTGTTCAATAACAGTGGGATTTACTAAGATCCAAAATAGTACCCCCCACAGATCTAAATATTTACACCTGTGGGGGGTACCAAATTTTAAAACCAAATTAAAAAAAATACTTACCCATACAGAAAAGACACAAAGTTATTCATTATTTTGTATTATTATTGCAAAATACCATTGAAAAACAGCTTTTTTTGTTGACATGCTTCAAAATGGTATATGGTGAATACGCCAAAAATTTGGCACATAATAGCTTTATCATCTGTGTTTGAGATTATAAAGTTGTTGATTTTTTAGACCACCTCTGGGGGGTGGTTTAAATTTATAGCCCCCTGAAAAAATTGTTTTGTGGTAATTAGTAATAAGTGTGTTTAAAATTTCCCTAAGATGCCGTTTTTACAAGAAGTAATTTACCTTATTTAATATCCCAAGTTGTTTATTAATCAATAAAACGCCTCCAATTTTGTCCAGAAAAACGCCCACAACTAGCAATTTGTCGACGACTCAACGTTGTGCAACGCGTGCCAACGTTGCGTCGCAACGTTTACCAGGGCCGACAGGAATGTGTTCCACACGGACCTCACACAACCAAAATTGTGACGTCACAATCTTGGGCCGGTTTTTTTTTTTCGTTGGTTGCGTCCAGCCAGACGCGCAAGGCTGCAAACATAACCTCACTAATTCTTTAACCTTTTTTTTCCAATTTTGGAATCAAACAAACTTTAAAATAAACCGGTATTATTTTAAAAAGAATGACTGGTCGTTTGATGTGAAAAAAGTGAATTTCAAACCAAAAAAAGGACAATTGCTTACAGTGTGCCCAGAAAAAGGGTGAGTCATATGTAACAAACTTTTCCTATCCAACTGATCCCTTCCTTTTCGGTAATTTTATATGCAGTATACGGTTTTCTGCCATTTTTGATTTTTTATGAAAAATTCTTTATGGGGGCACCTACTAGGGTGCCTAGGACCTCAAATCCGTCGGGGCCGTTTTTTTTTTTAAGAGAAAAAGGGTGCCGGGGGGGGGGGGGGTTGTAATGTGTTTTTTTGATTGTTTTGGGTTAGGTTGGGTAGGGCTGTGATGGATTGGGTTGTTTTAGTGAAAAAGAAATTAAAAAAAAAAACAATTGGCGAATCTGAGGTCCTAGAGAATTTTTCATAAAAAATCACAAATGGCAGAAAACTGTATACTGCATAATTGCCCCCTTTTCTAATAAGCTAGTAAAATGTCACATATTACCTGCCTATTGCTAGGAGGCCCTTCATACATCATGTTATCAGAAGTAGGAAACTTGACTTTCCTATCTTTTTGTTAAATTTACTTGTAAAAACTGTTTTTGTATAAAACACTGAACATTCTTCATACTTAGCGATAATTTAGACATATATATGTATTGAACTGAGCGAATGAATAAAATTTTACGATTATATGATAGGAGCTGTGCACAAATTATGTAACGGTCATAGAGGGGAGGGAGGAGGTAGCCAAAGTGTTACAAAACGTTACGTAGGGGGTTTGCGATAGAGTTGGAATAAAAATAAGATAAAATTATTTTTTGGGGAGCGGTAGTCTTGAAACCGTTACATAATATTATGGGCGGGGGTTCACCAAACCGTTACAAAACGTGATATGGGGGAGGGGGGGGGTCAAAAATTGGTAAAATCACCGTTCCATAATTTGTACACGTCCCCAGTTCTTTTGCTAATAATTTTTATTATTTATTTTTTATATATATAATATATAATACCTCAGCACATGGTATTAACAATATCAAGGTAAACAAAGTTAACAAAACTAGCATATTCAAGCACTTTGCAGCCCATATTTTTAACTTACAAATGCCCCTGGCTTCAAATTAATGTAAAAATTAAAATTTTTTATGAAGCCCCTTTTTAGGGGGCAATTTTGGTTTAACTTAGAAGTTTTGAACATAAGTGTTCCATTTTAATATTAAATTTGCAATCTTAAGCAAGGTTAAGTAACTTTTAAATGCCCATGTCTCTGAAACTAAAAGGGGTACCCCTATGAAGTTTGGTATCATTTTTTAATGTATTTTTTAAGAAAAATCCACAGCTATTAACTTTTTAGGGATCACATGCTACCATTGCCAATAAAAGCGATAGAATGACCTAAAATTCGCATATATTGGAGAATTTATTGATTTAATTCCCTTGAGGTAGTAAATTTTTTAATGTTTTTAGAATGGAAGTAGGCGGAGATGAAGAAGATAAAACTGGAGAAAGAGAGGTAAACGAAAAAGGCATCAGAATAATACTGTTCCAGTTAAAGGGTCCGGAAGTGTCCATTCCTTTTTTGAAAATAAATGATTACCATACCTCCAAATACTACCTAGGAGATAGCAATGGTCAATGGTCATCTTGGTTTATGACACCCACTGAAAACTATTCCTAGATTAAGTTGGTTGCCTATATAATATTCTAGAATATACAGGGTGGGGACTTTAACTCAAACAAATTTTCTACAGCTTCAGGGTGAAGAATTTGGGCTTTACAGTCATACTAAAGAAAATATTACTTCACTCCTTTTAGAGGGCGAAACCTGACCCCACTTGTGGCACTTTGTTGGAAAGCTCCTTTAAGCAGAAAATTGTGCAATTTTTGTTTTATTTTAACTTCATAGGTAATTCATATTTCAAATCTCTGAACCCAATCATTAAAATTTCAATTTTTAATGTTTCGGTTATTTGCCGGCATTTTTATTGTAAATAAAGAATATATGAAAAATATTTCGGCAAAAATAATTGATTTCATTCTGCCACACAAATTTTTTTTTAGTAAGTATTTCAACTTTCATTCAGAAAAATCCATTTTGGGCAATAAAGAGTGCAAAATTTCGATAAAGCAGTTTATACACATTGTCTAAATTAATGAAAATAATACTGGACCACTAAAAATTGTAACATCATTCTGTTTAAACATTGCAGAATTTTGTGATATTAAAAAGTTTTTTGAAGCTAAAAGATAGATCCTCTAGTTAGAATGAAATAAAACATGAGCAGCCAATTTTCTTTTAAAAGAGCTTTCCAGCAAGGTGCCACAAGTACTATCATCCCATTTAAAAAAAATAGGGTGGGGTTGGGTTTTACCCTCTAAAAGGGGTAAAAAAATATTCCTTTTACTGTGACTGGAAAGCCCTGGGCCTTAATTATGTCTATCATCTGATACTGGACGAAATTAAAACTGTTAACAATCAGAAAAAATTTAAAAAAGAGATAAAAGTTTGGATTCCAAATGAATCTAGATTATTTTTTGATCAAATTATTTATCAAAGGCTATCCAAACGTTAGGTTGTTAAGTTGTTAGGTATTTAAAAATAATATAATTTTTTTCTAATAACTTCTAGTATTCTTGTATATTTCTTTACAAAAGTTGCCTTTATATTTTATTATTTATTTATATTTACAGATTTTATGTTTATGTTTATTCTTTATATTTGAAATTAATAATTTATTTCTTAGTAGTAATCATAAATAAATTAAAAAACTTCCAAGCACAAGCCTCATAGAGGCTTCAGTGAGTTTCCCTATTTATTTCTAATTTTCAAAATAATCAAAAATAATAATCTAATTTGAGATTGAAAATTAATAGATATATATTATTATTATTCTTTTATGAAATAGTCAAACAACCATGAAGTCGAGAAGGTCCTAGGAAATCTCTAAAAGTGATTATTTTTTGGATTTGTAAAGTAGGTTCCTACTTATGTGTGGATCTACCCCACAAACAATGAAAGGTGGTAAGGTGTATTTGCTTTATTGGCAATATTGGCAAGTGAATGCCATTGGTTATTTACTACAGTAGTATTATTGGCAAAATTGCGCTATTTTGGCAATGATTATTTACTAGTGCTGATCTATTGGCAAATTTATGTTATTTTGCCAATAACTGAAAAACGCGTTTTACATACCAAGTGCAACGCAATCGTTCCTTTAAAAATTGCATGCATTTCTAAACCACCTTTCCGGTCCGATCAAACGCATTTTTTAAATTTCCCGCGCGATTGACATCTGTCGTGCGGTTGACAACTTGACGTACTTGCCGACGCCATTTTAATAATATTCTGCGGATTCTTCCTATGTGGGTTCCTTTTTGTGTTTTGCAAGTTTTCTTTTAAAATTGGCTTAAATTTAGTTTGAGTTTCAAGTCACCATGGATGTGGAAGCCGATACTGCGTAAGTACTAATATTCTTTTGTTCTTAAATAAGGTCGGCCTAGAGTGGACTTAAAAATGTTCAGAACTACCAGTAAAGCGACCAAAAATCGTAATTTTTGCTGGGTTTATACAGGCATATAAAAATTAAAATAAAAAATAATAACTTTGAACCGAACAGCACACAGCTTCTGCACATGTATAGAAAAGTGAATGACACCAATAGTTGAAATAATTAAACTAATCTCCATCATACTGATTTCCTTACTAATATCTGTTAAAAACAAACCAAAAACTGCAAAAAAACCCCATTTAATTACAAAAACAAATGAAAGTGAGGTTATGTGTGTCAAAGTTGAAGTGTTGGATCGAGCCATCTAAAGATTCATCAATTCAGTCTACGTCCAAGTCATTTTCTAACACTGAAATTTCTCTTGCTAACCCAGAGAATGATGACCCTTAAATTTCTTGTGAAACCGAGCTGTCTTTAGTTAATATCTTAAAATCTTTTTTAAAATTAATTTGAAAAAACTCGTCAGGGTGTTCAATTTAAAATAAGAAAGTTGATGTCTAAGTCTAAATTTGACATTTTGAAAATTTTTATTGAATTTTCTTAAAATTTGTGAAGAACTAATCAACTTTTGTATTTAAACTATTTTTCTATCTCTAATAATAAATGAGCTATGTAGTGGGAAAAATATGGTGTATCACACCATACATTTTTTGCCAATATTGCCTGTAATGCCGGTATTTAGTATACAGTGCTCCTCTACATTTAAACCATGCTAAGTGTGTATTTGCCATCATTTTAAACGTATTCGTTGCCGTCGCTTGGCCGGTGGCTCACACAGGTGTGTTTAATCATGTATAACGTACAGATTGCCGTGCGTCAAATTCTCATTGCCAATAGATGCCAATATTTGTAAGGCACGTTGCCATGACGGCATTGTTTGTGGGGTAATTAAAGAAAATAAACCTATTTGCAGAAGAATACCGAATTTTATTGAAAGAATTCAGTAGAAGGTCCACTCGATGTCAATATCAAGTAAAACAAATAGGTATACACAGTGACAATCCTGTTTAACTAAGATGTCTTGTTGATTGATATTCTATTGATCAGATATTCTATGTATTTCAACAAGTTAACATTTTTAATTAAAATTCCAGTTTAAATTAACAGTAATTCTCAGAGATGGTGGTGATGAAAACAGTAAATCATGACATTGAGAAGTTTGTCTACTTTTTTCTGTATTATTTGAGGTGATGTGAAGGTGTTTTTGTGGGTGGAATGAGAGCTACAATCCCTTAGTAGTATTTGACCCTTAACTTGTCAATGTTGCTTGTTTTGGGGGTGGTTATCGTATAGCGTTTTTCTGTCACACTTTTTTGAAAACTGTGATGAATCCCGAGATCCTCTGAGACAAAGGATCGAAAAATGCGATTTGATAACCACATTCAAAAAACAACACTAACAAGTTAAGGATCACATTATGTCGATGGGATAATAATAATACACTAATAAATACACCTCCATAGCACCTCAAATAATGCAAAAAAGAGCAAGAAAACTTTGTGATGTCACTGAAATCACTGTTTCCATCTCTAGTAATTTTTGTTAAGTTCATCATCATAATGTTAATTTAATCTGAGATTTGTATTAAAAATGTTAACTGGTTGACACGCCCACAAGACGTCTTAGATAAATAGGATTCTCAGTGCAGCTACCTATGAATAATATTTAATTGCTAATAAAGAATTATCTATCTATATATCTAAATAATGTTCAATTTAGATCTCTTATGATGAAAATCACACAAACAGCAAAAGTCCCAGATATTACTCAAAAACTGCACTCAAAATGACATATTAATTACGTGCTTCTCTGTACTGTATTCTGTGCCATTGTCTTAGTTTTTACCATTACTCCAATCTTCTATAAGGTAGTTACTCTGATGGGACCTGGTTGGTAGGAAACCTCGTGGAAGAACCTAAACCAACATTTAAACCATGCCTACTCTTCTCGCTATACGACAAAATATATTCAGATGTCATGTATGGCGACTAAAATATTATTTAGCGACTCAACAAGACAGGAATTATTAATTTAGGTATATAAGTCCACCATTTCCAATTCGTGAAATGATCACAAAAAAAACACTAGTCTCCTGCATTTTTTCGATAAATCAATTTTTATTCTAGTGTAGATATGAATGCGCACCTTTTGAAACCTTTCATGTGCATTTTATTGCTAACAATATGAGAAAATTTCCTTTTTTTAAGAAAAATAAAATAAGTGTTGTCGTTTACATCAACCTAACCTCACAAAATACTTTTCCTAGAATTTTTATTATTTGCGACCCTGTGATCTCCAGAAAACTTTTTTAAAATATTAGGATAGTATCGAAGAATATTTCATGGGAATTTGAAGAAAATTCATAGAGTCGTTTTGAAATAATCCCGAAAAAACATCGCTTCTCCCATAAGACTCAATGTAAAAACCGGCCCAAGATTAACAGCTGTTTTTGTGATGGTTACGGCCTGTTGTTTTTTTTGTCGGCCTTGCGTTTACTTTTACTCAAACACCACCCACTTTTGCACCAATTTGGTGGATGATTTTTTGGTTGAGTCAACGTCGCGATCGCAACTACAGTTGAAGTAATAGTTCAATGGGTTTTGGAGTACAATTATTTGTTCAAAATATTATTCATTACGTAAAATGATAAATACACTATAATATTATTAAAATAAAATGATATTCTATGTCATACATCATGTTTTGCATCATCATAACATGCGAACCAATGCCAAAATATATAAACAGACGGTAGTTTACTATCAAATGTACAATTCGTGGCTCTAAAAAACAAGCGCGCCCTCGATTAAGATGATTTTATGAAATTAAAAAAAAAATCATGATTTAAAAATCGCTTCGAAAAACCTCTGAAGATATTGCTTAGGATTCCTAAGAACAAAATACGGATTTTTACATGCAAAAAGATCTTAGTTTATTATAGAAAAAAGCAAAAAAATAATTTTTAATGTTTGTTTATAAATTAGCATACAATGGATTTAACAATCAATCATGGCGGCACTTATTAGTTTCTATGACAACCAGAGGAGTCCCGTGTCTCGACCGCTTTAACTACTTAACTGTGTTTTGAACGGATCCTCTAACTCAAAAGACGCGAACACGCCTCAATTTTTACCCAATCGAAATTGCTCCACAGTTTGGCTTTCTGATGCTCACTTTTAATTTCCGTCCTTGTTGTTTACCTTCTTTTTTTCCCGCCACACTGGGGAATCACTTTCAATGACAGCTGTCACATGTGAAAATATCGAAGAATATTTATACAATTTGATCCTTTTCATAGTGCAAAATGTTCAAACAAAACTAATAGAAACTTTACAAAACATTTCTTAGTTACTTTTACTGAATTAATTGATGTTTGTATGACAGAAAGCAGTGCTCCAAAATTGGTTTGTTGCAAACATAACTGAAAAATTGGTTAGATGTGAACAGGTGCGCCCGCGTCTCCAACAAAGCGGTCAGAAGACGTGGAGCAAATTGATTAATTTTCGGTTTAGCACACAACGGTTTGTAGTCGACGCCTTCACAACTAAGGAATTACTGTTAGTACAATAAACGGTCATAAATAGTTGTAATGGCGACTGAAGTTGTGATAAACGTTTACGCGTCGTATAATAGTCGACATTGTCAACCGTCGCCATGATAACTATTCTTTATCTAAAAAACAACGTTTAAAATTAGTGCAATTCTAATTTTTACAACTTGCACAACTAAAAATTGCTAGTTGGGCCATATTTTCAACCTGTTTTCAGCACAAAAAATATATTTATGAGGGCACTACGAGGCAAAACAAACATAAGTGAAGGTCACTGATTATGCACGAAAAATATACCAAACAAAAAAGCCCAAAACAACTATATTAATTTATTTACAAACTGAAAGTAAAACATTGAGGTTATCTAAAAGCAAAGTCAAAATAACTTTCCTTACTCAAAGCCTACTCATTTTAAAGCTGTAGCTTTCATCAGTAGAGGTTGGTGCAAGCAGAGGTAAAAGATCCGAACTCGCTGTTTGTGATTGAACGCAGCGCTAATATTTTTAAACTGACATTTCGACAGTGACAGAAATGTAAAAAAAACTTGCATTTAAGTTTTTTAATACATTTCCTAAATAAAAACACCTTTTCTACACCTTCTACTCCTTATTTTTTTATCACCTATCTAAATCGTTGTGTGACATCAAGTATTAATTGGAAAAATCAATTATCAAGGGTAAGTTTTAATTAGAGTGACATATAACCTCCATTTTAATTTGTTCTACAGAGTGTTTACTATTTAAATAAATTTTCTTTTCTTCTAAATTGAAACTTTCTTCTTAAATCCAATAAAAGATTGTGTTAATCGTCGGCGAAAATTTATTAAAATTCTTCTTATAATTCAAACTGTGTCCAAAACTCAAGGAGGGTTGGTTTAAAATGCTTAAAACCAAAAATTTCACTTAAACTTAGGACCGTTCTAAAATAGACTAAACTCTTTTTGTAAATCCCACCGTAAATGTCTTGGGCTGAACTAAAAGAAGTATATTAAATTGTCGCTAGATGGCGCCAGATTACATTTTACCAAAAATGTGAATAACAAAATTTAATATTAAAGGGCTAAAATATTATATTTTGTTCTTTAGTTTTTTAAATATTCTAATAAATGAACGACCTAAAATAAGACACAAAAAATCCCAAGCACCTACTTTTTAAATTTTAATTTTTAGTACAATTTTATTACTATTCATTTTTTAGTCGCTAAAATTAAATTTTTACTATAATATCTATGCGTAATAATTTAAACCTGTTGTGAATGATTAAATTTAAGTGAAACACTATATTATCCATGAAAGTAGTTATATTAAAGATTTTCCATATAGAAAAATCCAAAAAAATTGGCAAGGCACTATAATTATATCCTTTATAGCTATGTGCCAAAATGTATGTAGAACAATGTATAATAAAGACTTGTATGACTCACTTAACTGGCAACTTGTTAATTGTGGTATCTGATATAAATAAAAAACAAATAACAGAAAAAATATTTTTTATATATATAATGTTGGCCTATTTAGTATTCAAACCCAGGCAAAAAACACCATAAATTCTCATGAAAGTCGGTGAGTTTTTGTATTGCTTTATAGCTGTAAACTGATATAGAAATAACAAAATTTATGAGACTTGTCTTAGTTTTTTTACAAGTTTCTTTCATATACTACATAGAAAGCATATAAAACCTGATACTGATATGGAAATCTTTATCAAAGTTTAAAAAAAAATATTTTAGGTTATCTTAAACATCAAAAAGATGCACGAGACAGGCACGAGGTGTTGCCAACATAGGTATTTCTAGGAAATTTGGGCAAAAACGCATGCAACTTCATGCATTTCTGGTGAGTTTCGTGGAAACGCGCCGGTGTGAACAGGAAACGCCGAGTGCCCATCCCGCTTCAAAGCACCCTGCATGGGCACGCGTAGTGCATAGGGCTTTACTCGCAAAAATACAATACAAAAATGTATGAGTTTGCACCTGAAGACGATCAGAGATTGTACTGATCGAAACGTCGTGTATAAATAAAATATAGACAATGGAAGTCCGAAACACAGAGTTAATTACAAAAATGTATATTTTGAAAGTTCAGTATCTTTCGTGTTTTTGCCAAAAAAATTTATTTCTTGGTATTGCCTATAAATTAATACATTTTTAAACAAACTAAACCGACATTTAAAAAAATAGTTTTTTTTTGTTTTTAGGTTGGCAACAATACCAAATAGGTCACGTGACTGCTATAACTGTATTTATGGTTTTAAAATTAACCTTGCAGGTGTAAAATAAACGTGTCAAATTTAAACTTTAGGCCGAATTTATTAAATTAAAACGCACTTTATTGAAAACAATTCCACGTTTTTATTGTGCAATGTGGCAACAATGCGAATTAAGTCTGGCAACAACCCTGACGTCATTAATTTTGCCACACCGTATGCTGTATTTAGGGCCTTATTGAGCAGGGACTTATGTCCATTTGCTCTGCGATTTCTTTAAGGATTCCTTTGCGCTAAGGATCTCTTAACTGTGCTAAGTAGCTGATTTGTTTTGCTCAGCGTACATTCGCAGTGTAAGGAATACCTAAATTTAAGAAGCCAGATATCGAGCCTTAAATCTTCCTTAGGAAAGAATTCTAACCTCATTTTTTGTCAACTCAAAAACGGTCACAAAAAATAAAAATGGAATTCCTAAATGATGATCTGGATGTGTTAGATAGAATTGAAAATGGTTTTCCCAGAAGGGTTTACCATAGGGCCAATTATATCGAAGACATGGACGAATTTAAATTTTTCCAACGCTTCCGGCTAACGAAAGCAACAGTTAGAAATATTTTACCGCTTATACAAGACCAGTTGGAGTTAGATGGAGGACGTTTCGGGTAAGACTATAATATGACTTACAAATTAGGATCAGTCAAATGCAGAAACAAGCCCACATTCAATTTAATTTCTATGATGCTCCAATGGATGATATTTTTTTTGTTGTTTATTATAGTTTAATTAAAATAGAAATCACTGTTTATTTTTTAGAAACAATACTGTTTCTCCAATGAACCAACTATTAACAACACTACGATTATGTGCCACTGGTGGGCACCTTTCTAGTATTGGCGATTTTATGGGAATGGATGTTGGAACAGTCTCGAAAGTGGTTAAAACAACAAGTGAAGCACTAGCTTCTTTAAGGCCAATATATATTCAAATGCCACTTACAGAGGCTGAAAAATTAAATGTGCAAGCTGACTTCTTTCAGATAGCATCATTCCCAAGAGTGATTGGAAGTATTGACGGGACACATATTCGTATCCAGTCACCTGGTAAGTTTTAAAATACTAGTTTTTACAACTAACCCAGCGAAGACGGTTCCCATTGCCGAATTTGCCGTCATCGGCTCGACGTCGATTTACGACATCGGACCAGCAGTATTTTTTGTTCGCTTTGCGATGTAGGCCCAATGTATGTTTGCCGACGCAACGTTAGACTGTAGCCCGACGTCGAAACAATGGTAAATTTTACTTTTTGCTGACATGTTTAACAACATGGTACCGACCAACTGCTCATATAGCTGCTTAATTTGGTCGGTCTAACGTAGGCAAGCTGTTCGCGGCCCGATATCGGTAAACTATTCATTGGTTCCAACGTCGGCGATTGACGAAGGTCCGTCGGTGGTAGCTTAAAGCGGCCCGACAATGGCAAACCACAAAGGTCCGATAATGGGTGGATAATAGGGCCCCACATCGGCCTCTCAAAGCGGCCCGACGTCGGTGATTGACGAAGGTCCGTCGGTGGTTGCTTGACAAGGTCCGATATTGGCAAACTACAAAGTTTCAATAATGCGGGTGCTTAACCAGTCGGGCTGGTTTAAGTGGCGGAAGAGGTGATTCTTGTAGAGAAGTAACACCATCTAGTCAGGTCCGTATTTTAGTTTTGAACACAGAAAAAAAATTGGGTTCGGTCTTAGCTTTGCTCATTATATATATAATATGGAAAACTAGTGACGTCGCGCCATCTCTGCATACTAGGAAGAAACTATTAAGCAGTTTCAAAATTTTATCTATTGCCGGTTATAGACCAATCGAACAAAAATCTGATCAGGCTATCGTCGGTCCTAAAGCAGATTTTCGGCATAAAGTCGACTATGGTAAATCCACAGTAATTGGTTGGTAGTCTATGGGTAAATCGGAGCATCGAGATGGTCCGATTTGCGGACTAAACCCGGACTGCCTTTATAAACGTGATTGTAAAATTTCTATAGTTCACTTAAAAGCGTAAAAATGCATTGGTGTTTGACACGTGGCACAGTAATTTCTCCTACAAGAATCGGTTTAGCGGTTTTTGAGTTATCATGTGTCAGCTAGACAGACAGGCAGACACCATTCCCAAATTTTGTATTTACATCTTTTTGACCCAAATAATGTTGTGAAAATAAAAACACTTTTTGCTGATCCCAATAGTCTCCATACTAGGCATGGATGGCTAAAAGTTAATATTGTATGATGATCTAAAAAAATATAATAACATTCACTTTACCTATAATTATTTTATTTTTAGGAGGAGCTGATGGAGAAATATTTAGAAATCGGAAAGGTTACTACTCTATTAATTTGCAACTGGTTGCAGATGCATACTTAAGGATCCAGGATATTGTGGCAAGATGGCCAGGATCCCAGCATGACAATACTATCTTCCATCACAGCAGGATAAGAGGAAGATTTAAAAATGGAGAATTTCAAGTGAGTTAGGTGGGTAACTACACACGTAGTCAATATATTTTTAACTTTTTTTCATAGCTAGATAACATAAATGGCGACAGCAGGCACATACAGCCAAACAAAAAAAAAAGATTTTTCAATGTAATTTTTCTCATTTTTTTTTACTGGTTTTTAAGAAAAATGCTAAAAACCTTACCATAAGCCAAAAAAAACAATATTAGCTCAAAACACACTACATATATATATATATATATATATATAGTAATGGTTATTAGGGGGTGATCAAGTTCGCCCAACCCCCCAGACAGTATTAAAAAAAATAAAGCCAAATTTTGCACACCCTTGTGAGTAACTGGCCATGTTTATATAGAAAGGAGGCTAACTTGACAATTGCCTCTCCCCAGACAATATATTTTTAAAATTTTTGTGTTATTGCAAAAATATATAGTTTTTCACACCCTCCAGAAGCCATCCATAGGGTTCTTGAGTAACCAGGTTAGCTCCCCCAAACATTATACCTTTTGAATGTCATAAAACTGGTTTAAAAATTTCGTCTCAAGAAGGGAGGGGGGGAGGTAAACTTGACCAACTTCATTATTAGCGTTTTTCTCACAAACAAAAAAAAATGGTAACATTTGTTTTTTTTTTTTTGGGAAAGAAAGTTGAATTTAAAATTAAATAATTTTGAAAATTTTAAGTCTTTCTGAGAACTATAATTTTTTAGGCGATAGTGGTTATGCACTACGCAATTATCTTTTGACTCCTTTGGCTGAACCTCAAGGAAGAGGACAGGTTCTATACAATCAGGCCCACATTCGAACTCGTAATGTAAGTGAGCGTACAAATGGTGTCCTAAAGCGTCGTTTTCCCGTGTTAGCATATGGAATCCGCTTAAAATTAGAAACGGCTCTACCAGTAATTGTCGCATGTGGAGTTCTACATAACATAGCTCGAAATATGAATGAGCCAGAGCCACCACTAGATGATGAAATGAACTTGGAAGAGTTAAATTACCTCATTGAAATGGGTAACATACCAGAACAGGCAGAAAATTTGAGAGGTGGAAATCATTTTCTGTACAGAAATGAAATAATCAACTACTTTGATGAGCTACATTAAGTTACTACAAGTTTACTTAGAAATATAAAGTATGCCACAAAATTCCGCACTTTTGGACTTAGTTGCAAGATGTTTGTAAATTCAAAATTATAGGCAGTTCAAAAAGTATGGAGTGTTGTAGCCCACCCTATAGTTAAGTACCTATAAATAGGTTTATATAGGTGTAATTAAATAAGTTAGTAAAAACTTTTTAATCTCTTAAACGTTTATTTTTCCCTAGAATGATATTTTTTTAAATACTGATAACAAACTAAACAATAAGAACTTTAAAACAAAACAAAAATAGTTGCCAATTGCAGCTATTTTAAATCTAGTTTAAATTTAATTGCTGTTAAAAATGTGCTTGCACAATGAAGTTTTAATAAGAGGTCACTTTGTAAACATTAATTTAATTTAAACTATGTTCACATGCATGACCCTAACTAACCTAACTAAATAATAATAGGAACATCTTAAGAAAATTAAGTACCTCTTTTTGCTGCATAACATATTTATAACATAAATTCTGGGGCTTCAAGTAATGTTATGTCCATATCCTCATAACCAGCAGCTCTAAGCTCTTTCTTTTTCAGTGAAATGTCGAACCTCAAAAGTGTCATTCTGAGGTTATGCTCTTTTTGTAAGCCAGAAGCAAGTTCCAGTTTTTTTTCAATTAACGATTCATATTTTTCTCCAAGTTTGGAAGAAGATAATATTTGAATACCACTTGCTCCTCTCGATTGTTTCTTGGTCTTTGCATATACCTAAAATTATAACATTTTACTAAAAACCAAATTCTTTGTTTAGTTTGTTTCCACAATTTTTTTCAGCATACATTAAGAGGGGATGTTAATAAATTATTATTAATACAAAAATTAGGAAATTTAGACACTCCTGAAGCCTCCTTGTAATTCACCCAAAATTATGTATCATGAGCTACCTAACTGATGCCCCTTCCTCTTGCCAAGTAAAAATAGAAAAAGAAAACAGAAGGTAAAAAGCAGTTTGTTTTGGGAGTTAGATAAACATACCATAACAAAAATGTAATAAAATGATAAAGCTAACTTACTCTCTTCAGATTTTTTCTGAGTGGTGGATTAAGTGGTTTGGCCAGATCGTTTGCCTTATAGCTCGCCCAGTTGTTGTTATTTTCAGTTGCATTCTAAAACAATTACAGTATATCTTATAAAAAAAAAAATAATTTAGAACTACACATAAAAACTTGGTTGTAGGTGAGAAAGAAAAAAAATTGCAGAAAGAAACAAATTTTTCTGAAAAAAACTAAAGATATATATTTTTTTTAAAATGCTGTAAATATTAGACTATCTGAACATAATGGACACACACTGAGTGGAACAAAAAATTGATGGTGATTGGATTTTAAAACTTTTTTTAAATTAAGGAGATTATGAGGGATATTATTACACCAACTTTACTTACTATTCAATTGCAGAATGAAATAAGTGAATAGTCGTAACAAATTTGACTTTGACAATTTTAATATGGTGGCTTAAAATTTAAACACAAAACCTATATGAAACTGTTTTGGGTAATCTAATAGAGGAAATGCAAATTTCCCCAGAGGAATGTATATAATTTTTTCTACTGCCTTTTACTTTTAGTTTTAGAAATGATCCTTTTATTTATTGAAACAAACTGGTTTGCTTTTTGAAACAAACCCCGTATTTTATAACTTTTCGATGTGTAATACACATAATGCAATCTGTAATTACTTTTGGTTTTTGTTGTTAATCAACCTATACCTATGCTCAGCTGCGGTAGAGGTAGATAATTTTTTCCCTCGTGCTGCCATTAGCAACAAGAGGGAAAAAAAATTTCCTTCTGCTGTCATGACAATGGGAGAAAATCTGCTATTTTCCTCCCTGTTTCAAGAGTTGAAAAGCCCATTTTCTAAGGGGGTAATAGAAAAATGCTATTTTCTAGGATTTTTTGGCTGGAGATGATCAGAAACCAAAAGTAAAAACATTAAATCCACAACATATTGCTGTCCACAGTATTAAAATCTCAAAATATTTTACTCACTGTTTTATTTTCTGCCTCAGCTTCCTTCAGTTTTGTGGCGGTATCACCTGGGCCATCATTATCATATTCATTAGTTAACCCATATATTGTTTTTTTGTTTACCAGGTCCATCAACACTTCATCTCCTATATTATTTAATTTTGGAGATGGGGGTCCCCCCCTGTTTTATATATGGATTGCTTTTAATTTCCGGCCCTATTTCTAAGGTCTTCTTTAATATTATCGTAATATTTTTTTAGTGAGCTTGTGTCTCTAAAAATATTATTAGGGGATACTATTAAATTCCTGAGTCACCTTGAACCAGGCCTCCTTTTTCTCATTAACGTTCTTGTGTTTCAGCAAGATTTTCAAAAGAACGTCTCTTTCTTTTAAATTGTAGTTGGGGGCTCTGATTTTTTTATTTATTGATGAAGACATCGTCACTTCACAAAAATAAACGTCGAGAGAAAAAATTAAACTTTAAAAAAAAATAGACCGTCCAAAACTAACCTCATTTTATCAGGAGAAACAACGTTGCCGGATGTAAATAATGATTTTGCGACAAGCAGCGCCATCCAGTGGTTGAACTTGTAACAAGATTTAATTCCTAGCTATGGAAAACTTTTTTTTGGCCAGAGCAAATGAATAAAATTTAGGGAATATTTAAAAATTATGGATTCCTGTATTACGCACTACTTAAGCGAATCGCAGAGCAAATGGACATTATTGGGCGTACATTTTCGCGTTCTCTTATTAAGGAAAACTGACATTTGACATGTGAGCATGCGCGTGACCTGCGTTTTTATTAAGGAAACAGTAATAAAATACGGCATTCCCTTAATTCGGTACAGTTACCGTACGTCCCTTATCTTTAAATATAAACTCAATTAGCACGGATAATGGTGATGGTTGGTTCGTTTTTCGACACGACTTTTTATTATTCTTTGCATTTTTAGTTTTTTGTTTATAAACAGAAACAGTCTTGTGGATTTTTAAAATTTATGTGAAAAAATTAATAAATTGGAAAAACCTACAAGGTTGAGGTTCAGCTACACTGACGATATAATTTTTTTGAAAGAATTTATAAGGGAAAATCCCTACAAAGTTAGATATTTTAGGTTAGGAATAAGGAAAAGTAATGCGACTTCCAGGGCCGCTTTCTCACTTCGGCTTAAATTTAAAACTAAGCTAAGTTAAAACTTAAGTATAAGTTCAATTTAACCTTATTTCTCTTGCAGAGGTGCAACCTTGGCTAAGTGGAACCAGAGAATATAAAATTGGGTTGCATTTCAGTGTCAATTGGCAAATTTTTTTGTGGTTTCCAAAAATTGAAATGTAAAAAAGCGGACGATTTGGAAAAAAGCGAGAGCCCAAATTTTTATTTACTGTCAATTACTGTTGGAAGCAGAGGAGATTCACCAGGGGTTCCCGATTCACCATCCCCAAGACCTGCAGAAAGACAGGAGATAATAAGTTTATATTTTATTAATGGGTTGGCCCCAAGAGGTGAAGCAATCTAGCAGGAGGTAGTAAGTTGGTCGTGGAAACTCAGAGATTTTTGAGAAATGCTGTGGACACCATGGTGTTGTAGGTACCTAATTTCGTTATAATTAAAACTAATTTTCAATTCTTTTTAAAACTGTTATGTCATAATTTTTTGGAAAACAGAGAAATGTATAAGAATATTGTTTTTCTTTGTTTTAGATTGCAGATAAGGAGGCAAGATGATCATCTTCATAGAAAAGGTACATACTAAATAAGAATAACTTATGGTAAAGCTGAATCATCTGGAACTACAAAAAAGGTACTAACACATATTTTTGCATTAGGAATTCACATCCTTTACATAGGATTTTTCATAGATCAATCAATCCTGATTCATCATTTAAAGAGCAATTTTTTTAAAAAATTCCGAGAACTCTTCGCATTATTTATTTGCCTTTTTATTTTTTAGAAAGTTCTTCCCTATGTACTAAACGACTTCCCTATCTACTAAAAAGAATGCAAAGACCAAGACTGGTAGGAGACATCCCACAAAAGAAAAAAAAATACTAAAAGTGATAGAAAATCCATTAATTTTGTGTCAATATGGCAGAGAAAGTCAGGAGAAGGCCACTAAAATGGTAGGAGTTCATCGACCTATGTTGAGAGGGTATTGCTTTGCTTTATCCCCAAGTTTGACATTAAATGTTAAATGAATTTTATTTTTCTTGATTATGTTAGTTCCTTTTATTATGTTTTAAATATTTTATGATTTAGAAGAAAGAATTAACTACCTTTTAAGTTTTTGTTTTTTTTTAATTACCACTATAAATAGGTACAGTTGCCAGTAATAAATTCTGGCCCCTTTGACAGGCAGAAGAAAAATCTTGATATTTTATGGGGGCAGAACTTATTAGTTTTAAGAAAATCTTTGAATATATCTTATTTGTTTTTTAGTTTTAAAATAAAGTATTTTATATACAAAACCTAAATAACTAGGTAACCACTAATAACAACCCTTGTTGTTATTGTGATTTGAAAACCTGTCAAGAATAAAGTCATTTCGGTTTATATTTGTAACTAATTCTACGCTTACCCATAAAACAATATATTATGCATCTTCCTTAATCAAAAATCAATTTTAAACTTTTTTGCAAAATTCACCAGAAGACAAACATTTTGATGTGGATTGTAACGTTGTTTACGTTTTAAAGCGGTAGGCATCGGTTTCTGTTGGATTAACTACTCCTCTGAGAGATAATCCAACAAGTATCTCGGGCGCCACCCTCTGGATTTATGTGGTAGAGGGCCCACAGCGTCGGGTAGCTTTTAAACAGTGGAGACGGTTAAACCAGGGGTCTAGCTGTCTCGATTCTTAACCTAAGTAACACGAGTAAAACAACCAATTTTCCAACATGGCGGATTTATTATAACTTATAATTTATTATCAACAGGTCTCTTTATTTAGCATTCAACGGTATACAATAGAAAAGGACGGAAAATCTTAGAAAAATCGGTAACTTGCATGTCTCATAACGTTTACGGTAAACCCCGGTATTTGATATTTAATGTTAACGGTAGAAAACTCCTTAATACGGCACCCCCAACATAGCGGAATTTATATATATATAATTCATAGCAGGTTTAGAGAAATGAGAAATTAGTGTGTCAGACAAAGATACCTTTATAGCACCACTACTCCATAAATCACTCCATATGCTGTTCCACCGTGTGTTAGAGAGAGATGCAAAAAGGAAAAGACAGTCCTAAAGGTATTCCGATCCAGCGATAGCACTGTCTCCCTCTCACTCACTAACCGGTCAAACAACACAGGATCGACCTACGTAGGTAGTTTAGCCATGTGTTAGAGAGAGAGATGTATTACCCGTATTCCGAACCAGCGATAATACACCTAACCTCCAATTACAGTGCCTTTGTCGTCACATGCTTAAATGAAACGATCCGGTGGCGCTGCTTCTCAATGAATTACTCCATCTCCATACGCTGTCAAACCGTGTGTTAGAGAGAGATGCAGAGAGGAAAAGACAGTCCTAAAGGTAATCCGATCCAGCGATAGCACTGTCTCCCTCTCACTCACTAACCGGTCAGACAGCGCAAGACAAACCCATTAATAGCTTCGCCTGGTGCTAGAGAGAGAGATGTGTTACCCGTATTCCGAGCCAGCGGTAACCCATCTCACCTCTACTTACCATACGGAAAACTACATTTTACGGTATGTATAGGAAACCCCGCTATACTGGTCAGGTGCTTACCTATCGGGTTCTGGCAGGTTTTCGGTGCGGTCGGTCGGAGGAGTTGTTGGTAGCGGACGGTCGGCAGAATGAATGCCATGAAAGGCGCTCGACATCGCTTTAAATAGCCTTGCGTATCCCCACCTACCATACTCCCGTCGAGCAGGCTGTGCGCGCAAAGCGGTGGGGTGTAGCTCGCTGACCGTGCAGCATAGCAGGAAAGGGAAACGTGGCGAGTCAAAGCGATGTCTAGAGTCCAAGAATAGCAAATAATAAAACGTCATAGAAATTACAGAAATTATGAGACATGAAGTACCTAAAAAGAAAAGAAAAGCTAAAATAAATAAATAAAATTAGTAACTTCGTTACACACCCCCCTTTCTTTAAAAGAAAATATTTCACTTAAATATTTTCAAACTTAAATTTTACAGACAGGAAAATTAGATGTTTCTAACCGGGTTCCCTAATATAAAAGAAACTAAAATAAATACGCGAAACTAAAACCAAACTATTCTTCAAACCGGAACAAAAACCTGATGGTTCCTCACGTATGACGTTCGTCATACGTGGTACCTCACCAGTCGTCGTGGCTACGTTGACTGGTGGTTCTTCTGGCATTATCCTGGTACCTCACCAGGGTGAAACGGTCGGCTCCTCAGGTTTTGGGAGTAAGTAAACTTTCTAGAAAAACGGTTGGCCAAACGGACAGCCGCAGTGTTAATACGGTCGGTATCGGATTAGACGAGAGCAACACTGAGTTCCAATGGAAACGGTGCGTGGTTAGTATGCTGGTTTTAAATCTTTTATGTGAATGTGACGGAGCTTTCTACCGGATTGATGTCTTAAATCATAGACAACTGGAGACACGACTTTTACCACGGTATACGGTCCTGAATATTTCGGAGCTTATTTAGCTGCGAAACCTTTTGCTGCGGATGACAACGGATTTTCTTTTCTCATCACCTTATCTCCCACATGACATCTCCACTCTCGGTGACGGAGGTTATAGTGATGGCTTTGTGTAGTGAACGCTCGGCCTAGATTAATACGGACAAATTCATATACTTCGTTTAACTTCTGTAGTCGTTGCGCTTGCGTAGTTACGGCTTAGCGGTCAGTATCTTCGGGTTCGTCAAATATCACGGGCTCTTCGGAATCGTCTTCGGAGAGGTTCTGGTACATGGCGTTCGGCGGGTCCAATTCTCTACCGAAGTTCAGGAAAGCAGGCGAATATCCCGTTGAGGCATGACGTGAAGTATTGATAGCAAACACGATTTCGGCTAGATGTTTGTCCCAGTGTTTGTGGTTTTCTTCGCAAAACTGTGCAATTGCAGTCTTGGCTGTCTTGTTGGTTCGTTTGGTCGGATTATCTTGGGGGGTGTAAACTGGGGTAAGGCGGTGCTGGATACCCATTTCCCTCAAGATTTCTCGGAACGGACGACCGGTATATTGCGTGCCGTAATCTGTGAGGACAACACGAGGACAGCCAAATCTGGTAACCACTTCTTCGTATAACGCTTGCGTAACGGCCTTTCACGTGGCTTTACGAAGGGGACGATAATGTACCCACTTCGTAAATCGGTCTTGAAATACAGCCAGATAATTATTTCCTTTCGTCGAAGTCGGTAACGGGCCGACTAAATCGGTAGTCACTGTTTCCCAAGGCTGGCGGTTCTTTGACGACAGACGGAGACGGTAACGGACCTTGCATTGTGACGGTGGGTATGGTTCCCATATACAACGGGGTCGGACGGTAGGTTGTGGTTGGCTGTGAAATGCCTATTGTTGAGTATGCGGTAGCCGGTGGCATTCGGTGAGCGGTTGTGTTTGCGGATGGCGTCGAGGTTACATAAATTGCTGGTATTGGGTTGGTTACGGGAATCGGTGTCGTAACATTCTCCGGTTGAATTGGCGCGGGTTGCGTCATACTGGCTTGCACACTGGTTGTAGAAAAATTAAAAGCTTGCGTTGTCGGCGTCGGGGTGGTTCTACCATCTCGGATGAAAGTCACTAGACGTTTTCTTAATGTTTCTACGGTGCCGGTTGTGTCTAATTTAAATTTGTTTAATTCGGCAATTAAATCGTCTTTCTTCAGCAGGTAAACCCAGCTTACGCGAACATTGCTGGCATACGGGTCGCCTGCAAGAGACGTAGTAGCGTTTGTCGTCGTTACAATAGTAGGACTGGTTGTTGAATTATCGATGGTTGGAGCACTAACTGTAGTCGTAGTCATCGTCGCGGCGGTAGTCTTCGTCGGACTCACTGTAGTTTTTCCTTGCTTAGTCATCCCAATTCCAAACGGTCGTAACTGATATCTGGTAAACTGGTTTCTGGTACGGTAACGGATTTGGAATCAGAAAAGTTAAGTTCGGTTTTCTAAAGTGCGTTCGATTATTCGTAGATGTTCACTGCTTCAGGTCGGAAACTAATGTCCCTTTCGGCTTCTTCTTTGAATTTATAGCCGGATTTTACTCCTACCACTGCTAAAATTCTCCCACTACTGGACTGGTAAATGGTGGGGAAAATACGGCGGTGTTAAACTGGTTCAGTCTAGAAACTATATAGAATTATGACGCTTTGATGTTTACTGTCTGACGGTCGGGCTTTGAATTCTCCTTTTCATTCTGGTTAAAAAAGTTTATTTACTCTCAATGCAGAGGGGATAAAATCACGGCCTGGTAAGACGGTGCGCATGATTTCCCTCTCCATTTTAGTAAAACTTGGATTTTTTTTTTCTTCACAACTCGGTAACCCTATTAGCTGCAATTTTTCCGACTGCAGAATTGACTTCAGCAACCTCGACTTAGTGGAAAAACAGGTATAACTTAGTTTTAAGTGATGCGCATGAGCAGTGCAACTTGACGTTATTTCGGTTAAATACTGCCCATGGGGTTAAATTTTGTAATTTTGGTAAAACGGACGGTCCCCGGAATAAAAAACAACAATATACTTGGTAAAAATCGGTACTATCTTGCTTCGGTTTGGTTGTGGGCCACTAAGACATTAAAATTCAGATCCTGCATACCAAAATTACTATAAATAGAGGTACAACTCGGATTTTCGGTTTTGCGCATGCGCACTCAAAACGGGCGGAAAACGGTTGTTTACTGGCCGGTCCCTGCTCGGGCGCCAAATTTGTAACGTTGTTTACGTTTTAAAGCGGTAGGCATCGGTTTCTGTTGGATTAACTACTCCTCTGAGAGATAATCCAACAAGTATCTCGGGCGCCACCCTCTGGATTTATGTGGTAGAGGGCCCACAGCGTCGGGTAGCTTTTAAACAGTGGAGACGGTTAAACCAGGGGTCTAGCTGTCTCGATTCTTAACCTAAGTAACACGAGTAAAACAACCAATTTTCCAACATGACGGATTTATTATAACTTATAATTTATTATCAACAGGTCTCTTTATTTAGCATTCAACGGTATACAATAGAAAAGGACGGAAATCCAGCGATAATACACCTAACCTCCAATTACAGTGCCTTTGTCGTCACATGCTTAAATGAAACGATCCGGTGGCGCTGCTTCTCAATGAATTACTCCATCTCCATACGCTGTCAAACCGTGTGTTAGAGAGAGATGCAGAGAGGAAAAGACAGTCCTAAAGGTAATCCGATCCAGCGATAGCACTGTCTCCCTCTCACTCACTAACCGGTCAGACAGCGCAAGACAAACCCATTAATAGCTTCGCCTGGTGCTAGAGAGAGAGATGTGTTACCCGTATTCCGAGCCAGCGGTAACCCATCTCACCTCTACTTACCATACGGAAAACTACATTTTACCGTATGTATAGGAAACCCCGCTATACTGGTCAGGTGCTTACCTATCGGGTTCTGGCAGGTTTTCGGTGCGGTCGGTCGGAGGAGTTGTTGGTAGCGGACGGTCGGCAGAATGAATGCCATGAAACGCGCTCGACATCGCTTTAAATAGCCTTGCGTATCCCCACCTACCATACTCCCGTCGAGCAGGCTGTGCGCGCAAAGCGGTGGGGTGTAGCTCGCTGACCGTGCAGCATAGCAGGAAAGGGAAACGTGGCGAGTCAAAGCGATGTCTAGAGTCCAAGAATAGCAAATAATAAAACGTCATAGAAATTACAGAAATTATGAGACATGAAGTACCTAAAAAGAAAAGAAAAGCTAAAATAAATAAATAAAATTAGTAACTTCGTTACAGGATTGACAGCAGTAAATATTTATTTTGTTTATGTATACTTCTGCCAATACTCGTCAAAATGTTTGTGTTTTTGGATAATTTTGCTAAAAGAAAGCTTAAAATTGTTATTTTTTTTATAAAGGAAGATGCAAAATACATTGCTTTATATGTAAAAGCTTAGAAATATTTAAGAAAATAAACCGAAATCACTCTCTTCTTGAAAGCTTGCCAAACAATGACAACCACAAAGGTTCTTATTTTGGTATGCTGACCAAATGCTCCTTAATATTACAACCAAAAATTAGACTTTTGGAATTGTCATAACTTTAAAGCCAATTTTCTGATAAAAAAATACACAACTGAACATATATTATACTTTATAGTTTTCAGAGCAAGTGTCAATAATGACATTTCTTTAAAATTCGAGATGGTAGGCTCTTTAGTTATTAATCTGAGGTCCCGGCCTATAATTTGGGTCCTGTTGAGTCCTGACAGGACTTGGTAGGACCTAGAATATGGACCAACACCGTTCTCAACTGAGAACGATGTTGTATGGACCCTGTTTGCAGGAGGTGTACAAATTTTGAGGATTGTTCACCCTTTGGGTTTTCACTATATTTTGTTATAATAATAATACAACAAAATCAAGTTCTTTTTTAAATATCATGTTAAAAAACTATCTGCACCGATTAATATAAATAGAGGTATTTGCTGAATCTTATTTTAATAAATCTTGTAAAACAAATTGTGAGGTTAGAAATTTTTTAAAATTATTTTGACTCCTAAAAAAACACAAAAATCGCTTAAAAACACTGTCAAAAGCCGAAAAATATATTTTAAGATAATAGTAAAAGCAAAAAGGTCTCAAAAACTTGAAAAAATTTAGCCAAGTTTAACTTAAGTCTCAAAATTCTTCCACTTAACTTTACGCCAACAATGTTTCCCTTAAGAGACACTTTGACAGCACCAGCTAGCTGCTTATCTTAGTTAAGTTGAACTTAGAACTTAAGCCGAAGTGAGAAAGTGGCCCCCAATACCACTTTTTCCAATTTATTAATTTTTTCACATAAATTTTAAAAATCCACAAGACTGTTCTTGTTTATCAACAAAAAACTAAAAATGCAAAAAATATTAAAAAGTCGTGTGGAAAAACAAACCAACCATCACTATGATCCGTGCAAAGTTTAAAGATAAGGGACGTACGGTAACTGTACCGAATTAAGGGAACACCGTATTTTATTACGGTTTCATTAATAAAAATGCATGTCACGCGCATGCTCAGATGTCAAATGTCAATTTTCCTTAATAAGAGAACGCGAAAATGTACGCCCAATAAGTCCCTATTAACCCACGTAGGTAAAAAGGAAACTGTAGGAGTAAAGCCCGTGCTGGCACCAGCAAAAAAATCACTGCTACAAGGGGGCTGCCATACTGACACTCAAACGCATGTCTGTTCTTAATACTGACGCCATATTTTATTATTATTATGGTGAAGTGTGTCTTTTCTCAGTACAATAAATTACCTAACCCTACTTTTTTGTTGTTTTTTTTTTAATTTAAATATTTTGAAAAAAAACTAGAAAGTTTGTAAAAACTGCATTTTGGATTGAGAACGCTCACGCCAGCTGCTTACGATCTCGCTCGGCGGGTTTATATTGAGCGGCAGCGGCATAATCAGTACCTCTACCGTTTGAGGTTACCCCCCGATTTATAAACTCAACGTTACTGGGGCTACAAAATATATTTGACTAGGGTTGGATATATCATGTGATTGGGTACTATCCTAGCAATTCGACGTTGGCGCATCTTAAGCCCCTTGAACACCTGGCGAGAGTTACAAACTCTATGTTGGCATTCAAGCATGTCTATTTCTATCTTATTTTTGAAAAAAATGACATGCTAACTGGACTTGAACGACAAGTGTCTACTTCCAACCTTATAGATCAGTTAGACCTGCCACTGCTGCTCAATACGAAAACCTATTTAACTATCTTAGCTAGCGACACCCACTGATGTATAATTAGTACCACAGATTATTCTTTATTTGGTTGATCTCAAACTCAAATAACTAAATATTGTTTTGTAATGTCAATCTTTTTTTAAGAGTTATTTAATCATAGTAGCAATGGAGAAAGATCTTTTTCTGGATTTATATAAAAAATAAATAAGTGAAAGGTTATGATACAACTTTTTCTTAGAAAATGTATGTATAAATAATAAAAAAATAACAACATTATTTTTATTATACACGACTAAGTGATACTTGCAATCATATTTACAATTTGAAAACATTATTGTAAATAAAGAAAAATCTAATCTAATCCTCAAAAAGTATAAAAATTCTACTTACTAACTTAATTAACTTTAATCATTTAAAATTCCGAACTACTAACTTAAACTTTAATCAAATAAATGTGTATCTATATTACTGGTGCCTAAACAATACCAGTCTTTTTAGCTGATCCCTCACCTTATCCCCAGATATTGTCTCATTTATTTTATTGCCCAAGCTATTTAACCTTATTGAAGCATATTTTTTTGGAATTTTTTCAATTAAAATTTTTTATGCATCTCTTCATAGGGTGCTTGATCAAAAAAATGATTTTCCAAGCAGCTAAAGATATTTTCATTAGATATTAATGTTCGAGTTGCTTTCATTATTAATTCAATAAAAATATCTTTGGGTGGGAGTTAACCCAGTACATTAAAAAAATTTTTAATAGTTTTTTCTATTTTTTGACCAATTATCTGAACATTTACAGATGGATAAAGTAATTTGCCTCTTGATTTTCTTTTAATCAACTTCAAAGATCCATGCATGTCATCAAAATCTGCTATTATAGCTTCTTCGCATATTGGGCAGCTTATTTTCTTTTTAATAGAATTAACTACAAAACCGCATATATCAGATACCACATTTTCTTGTAGCTCATTCAATTGAATTGGAGCTAGTAGCCTGCATTTTTCTTCAATTTCTTCCATTTCTTCTTCTTTTCTTCGTTCCCACCTTATATTTGTTATTTCTGTTCTTTCTTTAGAGCTTTCTGTCACATGTAACATTTCTGTTTAGTATAGCAAAGCAGGAAAAAGGTCAGTAAAACTTATCCAAATTTTACTATAACAAAAAAGTTTTTAGGATTGTCATGGTGCTTCGGCTTTATCTACATAGAGACCAAAATTGTAGAGATTTTTTATATTGCTTGGTTAAAAGTCAACATTGGAAAGTATTTTATAATATACACTTACCTGACTCCACAGAAAAATAGCTCCAAGTGATCTTGGCTGAATTTGTATGTCAGTATGTATTTTATTGATTTTCTGTCAACAACTTCTCTTTCATATAGATTTAAAAGAGAAGTAATAGATACTAAAAATCCAACAATTGGCACCTTTTTCTTGGTCATATGGAGGAAACGGCCTTCTTTGTTCTTTAGATTTTGTATATAATCATATAATTCCCTGACTCTTGGTTTCCAATAGGATTCATTTGCTTCCCTCATAGGAGTATTCATTCCAAACCCAAATGGGTTACGAGAATTGAGGAAATCAAAAATATTGTTGATATTTTCAATGATCTTGAAAATCGGTCAATTCTATGTCATCCTTAAGGAATTTTAGGGCATCAGCAACGCTTTGACTTAATGTCTGTGCAGCAATTTTGACCTACAAAAAAATAAAATTTACATAAAAACATAACTAATACAAATTTTCAAATTACAGGTTGCAAGGTCTAAATAAAGAAGATGGTTATGTTATTATATATAATATAGAAACCTACCCTCATTTTAGCCTGGGTCCATTTTATGTGTTTCTCCCTCAATTTATTTCCAAGATATAGTCCCTCTTCTTTCTGCAGCTCATTTAGTTTCTCAATATACTTCCAATTGACTTCCTTATTTTGCTTGTCCAGAATAATTCCTTCGGAAGCCCAGTTATTTCTTATTAACTTTAACATGTGGCATATGTCAAATATTACATACATTTTTTCCCCACTAATAGGATGTAAAAATGATGTTTTTAGATTTTCTACTGAAGATACTTGGCATTCCAACTCGTTCATCATTTTAAAATGCACATGTGGCCCATCGCATGTAAGTGACAATATTCGCATGGTCTCTATCCCACTTAATTGTATGAGTACCTCGTTCACAAGGTTTGCTCTTTCAATCCCTGACTTGAATTTATAAAAAAATCCCCTATAGGAATTTTAAAGTTGGCATTTACGCCAACAACCATTAATACCAGCATATGTGAGGCTGGATCTCTATCATTATTGACATCCATGTTTAAGCCAACATCCACATAACCCCAGATATTTGATGAGTGCCTCTCAGTTATAATTTCTTTTTTTATTGACATTTCATCCAACATTAATGAACATAGTAAATGGTATCCATTTTGTTTGTAAAAATCATTGGACCTTATTTTTAGGGCCTCGATTGCAGGCTGTGTAAATCCAGGAGAGCAGTCTACTTTGGCCAACCACTTCCTAATTGCCGATGGCGATGGAAGTGCCAGATTGAAAGTGTGGCGAACATAATCATAGGCTTTGGCACTGTAAAATTGAAGAGTCAAGGCAAATGTCTTCAACTCATGGGGATATTTAGTTCTAGTAACGGCTCCCTTATGTTTATTTTGTACTCTTGAATTTAACATCATGCGTCTCATAATGTCTAAGGGAACGCCTGAAAATGTTGACTCTATGTGGTCAAGGGCATTTGAAGATAACTTGAATTTTTTTTTTACTTCACTTAGAGCTTGTTTTAATGAATTTATTTTTCTTAATCTCCTTTCATTTGTTCTCTTTGCAGTATCCATTTTAGTTTTTAAATGTTTAATTTTTTTTCTAGCATTGTCAAGTTCAATTTTGTAATACTCTGATGGACGACTGCAAAAAAACTGAGTATTAATTCTACTTATTCATAAATAATATGTATAAGGAGGGGGGGCATTAAAATGATCTCTTATTAATTGAGATGCAGTTAAATTTGTTTTAGATAAATGAATTCTTTGAACTTTGTTTTACATAAATTATTATTATTAAAAAATGTATTGATTTATTAAAACAAGGGTATTTTTAATTTTAAAGAATTTATAGTACTTAGTCTATTTTAACAAAAAAAAAATTAAACAAAATGTTACCTGTAAGTGTGCATTTTCTTGATAATCCTTCTTTTAACGGAAGAAGTACCAGAAGATGGAGTTTTTCTGCTATCTGTCGAACTACCTGATTTGTAATGAAAGTATTTACTAAAAAATAATTTCTGAATTAAATAGAATAGAAAGCTATACAAAAAAGTAAAGCAAAATGTGTTACATAATAATAATTAAATATCTAGAGTTTTAATGGTAGGTATGTTGTCTCTATTAAAGTTAGTAAAAGGAGTAAAGGTAATATTCATGTATCATACCTTTTTTTTAAATTTTCGGTTGGTTTGGTGAAGAGTTGGTTGATGAAGTACTTTTTAATGAGGCTGCAGGGCTCGAGTCTTTCTCTTCCATAGAAAATTTAATTTTTTTAGGGGTTATGGGCCTGGATTCCACATCCTTAATTTCGCGTTTTGTTCTACTTTTGAAAATATCACACACAGGTTCATCAATATTTTTTTGAAAATTAGCTTCCTCAAATGGTACTGGCAAATTAATATTAGGGATAGCAGTTTCTACAAGCTCTTTTCTATTCATACCAACTTTAAATTGATCCTCAGTAAAATGATATGAGCAAACAACTTGTCGACCATGAATAAATGTGACAGGATCTCTTCCAATCAATTTTAACCATTGTTGTTGTCGAACTAGGCCTTGAGGGATTCTACAAAAAAAATTGTATACTTAACATTGAACTTTTACCTGTAGCTTAAATTGAGTTGAGTACATACATTGAGACATACAATAAATCAGCATTTTTCTTCCTGGTAACAAAATTGTAATTCTCTTTGTAATTAATTATACTAATATTCACAAATACTTGTCTATAATAACTCTCTAAGAAGAATGACAAAATCATAGTGAATCATTACCCATGGCAGTTAGGTCTAGTCCACATTGCAACCTGTGCCTGTAAGTGATTTTTCCTCTCCCACTAATAAAAAGGTGGAAATGGGGGTAATTATGCAGTATACGGTTTTCTCCCATTTTTTGTTTTTTTTTAATTCTTTATGGGGGCACCTACTAGGGTCCTTAGGACCGCAAATCCGCCTGCGCCTGATTTTTTTTTAAGAGAAAAAAGGTTGCTGTGGGGGGGTTGTTTTGGGTTGGGTTGGAATAAGTTGGGTTGGGCTGTGTTGGATTGGATTGTTGGTTTAGTGAATTTTTTTTTTTAAAAACGCAAAAAGTGCAGGCGGATTTGGGGTCCTAGGGACCCTAGTAGGTGCTCCCATAAAGAATTTTTAATAAAAAATCAAAAATGGCAGAAAACCGTATACCGCATAATTACCGAAATGGAAAGAGTTGGAAAAGTTCAACAATTTCCCGGTTTTTATTATTAAAATAACGGGGGAGATAAAAGCTAGTTCAGAAATTGAAATGTATACTATGCATTTCCTATTATTTTGGGAAAATATGTACTATGTACAAGTCGCACACCGGGGTTAAGATTGGTACTAACATCAAAGACAAAATACGCCTCATGAGGGAAAGTCTACTTACCGATGAAAAGAAAAATAACTTCCTTGCACTCTAGCGTCATTACCGCACCCAATGGCAAAACAACGCACCATATTTATAATAGTTCGGTCTCACATTCACAGAAGAAGGGTAGTAAACACACCAATAAAAGTCTGTTCGTAAAAAAAACCAAAATAAGTAAAAAATTCAAAACACGTGAATAACTCGAAAAAGCTAGGTTAAATGTGTCAAAAAACAAGTGATTTTAGCAACGACATACGTAACCCGCCATTTGTAATCAAGAAGCGACGTGCGTTTGAGTGTCAGTATGGCGGACGCATGTTGCAGTGATTTTTTTGGGGCTATTACTCCTACAGTTTCCTTTTTACCTACGTGTATTAACCCCGCAGAAACAGGCTTAAAGAAAAAAGCAATAGGCGCGTTTCTGCAAACTTAACATAGTTACTAATATTATCTTTTTCTAAATGCATTCGTCTGAGAGAGACCCAGCATACCAGGAATATTCCGCCTGTACACCCTTCGACCCCGCTGTCTAACTACGTTTTTGAGTTATCCCCTGACAGATATTCCGGCTCGAAGGGTGTAAAGGCGGGTATTTTTTGTAATGGTGTAGTATGCTGGATCTCTCTTATGCCCATGTGCACCACTTCCCCTTACTTCTTCCACTTGTTCAAGTGCCGCTTGAACTGAGGGTGACCCTTGAGATTTACTTGGTTTGCAAAGGTTCCGAATATGTTCCACTTTGAAAACGTAAGGAAATCATTGGCAACGTGGCAGTTATCTGCATTTTTTGTGTTTTTTGTGTGGTGATCATGATTATTACCTGTCAGCTGTCAAAAAAAAGAACACGTAAAATTTGAGATTGTTTAAAAAAAAATAATTTTATTGATAATTTATGATTGTATGGAGGAAAAGTCAAATAAAACTAATTGGTTAACTATAAAACCTGACTATTTATTTAGTATATGTTTTCACATCGTAATCAATACGTATTGAAAAGATCTTCTTTTTCTTTCATAGAGCATGTTCTCTGTTCTGACAAAGAGCGTGACATATGAAGAACAATACGTTGATTGATTTTCGATACGTATTGAATAAGATGTGAAAACATACTAATTATTACACCACCAGACCAACCCAACTCATTTTTTAGTTTCTTTACAACGAATTTGCAAAAAACGTGAATTATTCGCTTAGAGAAAAAAATTTTTTGAAAAATTCTTCTTGGTAGGTATTACATTAATTACAAAGTCTAATTCTTCATCTTCTTCGTCGTCCCAAAAAAGTTTCATTTTAAGCACAGACCACTATTACAATCACAGAAATATTTTAAGGCAAAGGAACAGTTTTATAATCTGATTAAATTAATGGTTTTTGTTTAAAAACATAATCAAAAAAATACCTCACATAACCTAAAAATGCGCTTAAGCTGAAGTAATTCTACGGCTTATCTTAACTACAGCTTAAGTGCCACTTACATGCTATTCCACACCCTTGCAAAGCAAAACTAAAGCTTAAGTTCGGCTTAGATGTCAAGCCGAACCCGTGCACACGGGCATTAGACGAATGCATTTAGAAAGAGAAAATAATAGTAACTAGGTTAAGCTCACAAAAATGCGCCTTAAGTTAAATGTGATACCACGGTAAAGTGTAGTTACTCCATTGAATTATAAACCAGACTGGTTTATAATTCAATGAGTTACTCGCAAAACTTGCTACCATACAAGCTAAGTTCGGTATATAGATCGCAGATCAGACGGATTTTTGATCAGCTAATCTTCGATTAATCCGAGCAAGTTGCATTACCGAACGGGTTTAGATTTAGACTTTCTAACCTAAGTTTTTCTGTTTAAAAATTTTGATTTTTTTGTCGGCTGCTGGGCTTGTGAGTCTCAAAGGTACCATAAATAACATGGTTTTAAAGGCTATTTGTGCTGTAGTGCACAGACAACAAATAAACCAAATCCCCATGGGCCGAAATCGGCAAACTGAAAGCTTTCCGAAGTGACGGATTCGGGCCGAAAGCACAGAGTACCTAGGTGATGCGTGCCGAAAGTACCCGCCGAAGCTGCGCGCTTAACGTTTTGACCGTTCTGCCTCATCGAGAGTCGGGTACCCACTTGAAGTATGGAGCTTCCAGCGTGCCACCTTCATCAGCCACAGGGGATCACCGCTTTCGGCCATCCAGATTTTAGGCTAGCCATAAGCTGCCGTGTGGAATTAATGTAGTGATTTATACAAATATTCGTTGCATATCACACCGCAATATTAAACCTAGTTTAAATTTAATTGATGTTTAGAATGTGATACCTTAGTTTATTATGAAAGCACATTCTAAACCTCAAAATTCAAAGTTTAGTTTAGTTTCTTTATTGTTAAGTATTACACAAGTGCTTCTGCAAGTCAAAACAGTCCAATTTGCAATAATAGGAACACAAATTTATATAATTTTTTTTATTCTTTAAAATTAGTACAGGTACTTTGGTGTAGAAAAAATACCATTTATCAAACACACTAGAAAAGTCCATTGCAGTTTTCCAGAACTCATCACCCTACTGCAGGCTGGATCGTGATTAAGCTATATCTGAAACAATGCAAAAAAAAATTTTTACAAATTACATTTTTGATAAAGAATAGAGTTTCAGAAATATGGTACTTATTTTTTGTGATGAATATTATTCTGATAAAACTATAGAGGCTCAAGAATCTATTTTACATAAAAAGGCCTAGAAAGAACCCCTTCCAAGTTCTTATGGAGCGTGGGCACCCGTTAATTTTTTTTCAAATTTTAATATGTTATAGGAGAGGGTCAGACAATTTTTTCTATCTTTGCAAACCCCCTCCCCTTTACAACTTGATTAATAAGTATAGGTAGTTAAAGATACAAACTTTACGTTTACCGCATAGTCATCTTTTCAAAACACGTTAGTAGGTCTGTGGAACAGAAATCTTTGTGTGACTTTCGTACGTTTTTGTAGTTTTAATTGTAAGTTCTGTATTTAAAAAAAAATAAGTGTATGTATTGTATAATATCAAATTTTAATGAGTTATGTAATATCTATTTTATTAATATTAATTATATTTATTTATTTAATGTACCTGACACAATCGACACCCTATGGGTAAAAATGTAACTTATACAATGATCAAATAAAGAGTATAATCTAATCTTTTGGGTAATACAAGTGTTATAACGTTTAGTTGTAAAGATTTGTCGAAAGATTATTTTTACATCTGGTTTACTTAGATGCTAGAAATCAAGTGTATTAAAAATTAAGCTTAAAAAGAACAACTGCCAAAAAAATGCTTATTTAACATTATAAAATATTCACATGGGAAAAATTAAGAAATAAGAATCTTCTTGCAAGCTTCTTGTCTTCTTATAATTATTCGGTGTTAAATAGCTGCCATGGAATATAACATATTTCCTCCCTGATTTAGAATTAATCAATCAGTGGTATAGGATTGATTAATTTTGGAAATTGATTTTCTGGATCTGGGCAAATATGGATTTCTGTACTGTGTGAATCTTCTGTATTCAAACGGACTGGTATTTGTATTGGCTGACTCGACTGATCAGAATTTTGCAGTGGTCATCGCTAGCGGGATTGGTTCTTAAAAGTTTCTTAATATTTCCTGAGGATCGCTTGTTTGTACGAAAATGTTGCCGTTTGAGATATTATGACTATGCCTTTGCATGGTATCCAGTTACAACTACAGTAGTACTTAGAATAACAACAACATATTTTGATAAATATTATAATCATAATTAATGTTGATATGATTATATTAAAGAGCGTGTGATGCTCTGAGAAGAATGGTTTGTTTATCTGATATTGCAATATTTCTTCGAAGTTTTGAAGTTTATGTTTCGCATGACGTAATTCATCTAAATTAATGTTATTTAGATTTAATGGCTCCAGAGATAGGGCTTGAACATGCTTTCTTTCTGCTACGCAGCAATCATCCGTGTTAATGTTTGGAACATAATGCGTAAAGTTACTAGTCTGGTTGGGCGTCGAGATTAGTACGGAAGAAAGGGTGAAGCATTTGCAACGTGACTTCAGCTTCAACACTCCAGATTTTTCTAACGTAAAATCGGTGAGAGCTTCATTTTGGCCGCATAATAGTGTGGCTAATACAGGATTGGTAACAATGAACAGCCACTGGTTTTCGGCAATTTTGCGGTAAACTTCTAAGTTGGCTTTAATTGTCTTCGTGTTGCAAATTTCTGGAATTTCTTGAACTTGGCTGGTTTTTAGAATGACTTCGCAGGTTGGATTTTGATTCGTTAAGTATGTTGTAGGATTTTTTCATAATCGTGCGCTTCCGTCGATCTTCTTGCAGATAGACAAGTCTTTTAGTGCGGCAAACCTAGTTTTTGTAGTACTTAAGAAAAGGAAAAGGTCGGAAGGGTCTACGAACGAATAGGTCTTAGTATTTGAGTTATAAATCGGAAGAGGAAATAGATTAAATAAATTATACGATAAACTTGTAGTGATCAGAACTTTTATCGAAAATACTAAAATTTGATTGATGTAGACGACGTAAATAGAAAAGTATTGGTAGATCTATCATATTCTCTAATCTAACTTTTAGTAATTCATTTCTTAAATCTGAAGGACTAATTACGTTTGGGTGGATAATATTTTGTTTTGAGATAAGGATTGAGTTAACGACAAGATCAAACTCCTCTCTAAGCTCAGATAAAATATGTTCCAATAAATTAATGTGTTCAATAAAAATCTGAAGTTGTGATATTATATTAACCTCTTTGCTAATGTTAAAGGAAAAAGCATTTAATTTAAAAAAATTGTTATTTAATTTTTCTTCATTAATTTTTAATGAAACGACCGAGTTATAGTAATTTTCGATCGCCGAGGACATTACTCTAATTTGTTGTTGCATTAACAGCTGAGTTTCACGATTTTTATTTTTTAAAGTGTTTATCGCTTCGTTATAAAATTGTGCATCGTCGGCATCTGGCGTGCCAAACAACCATTTGAACGCTGTAGAGACTACGTTGACTAAACCTCTGCGTTTCCGCGAATTTTTAAGATTTTCAAAGGAATGGCCTACTAGGTGCGTGATGGTTTCAAATCTGTTATTTAAAACTTTAATTTCGTGAATGGGAAAGGTTTCTGTAGGAAAGGAGGGTAAAATCAACGTCATAAAATTTTACGTTTCCCATTGATTGGTACAGTATTCCGGCCTGGTCATTAAGAGTTGTAATTTGGTAGGCTGGTTCGTGGATCGTTGCTTGTGCATGGATTGTTTTCAGAATTGTCATCAAGATAACAACAGATGGCAAGGAGCATGTCAGATTTGGTTTCATCTGAAACAAAGGGTTGGTTTCAATAAATCTTTGTGATAGGAAACGATTTTATTTTATTTTTATTTGTACGGAACTGTTAGAGTTAATTTTTATTATTTTATAGGGTCCTTTGTAATTTGGGGATAATTTTTTATTTAACCCTGGTTTTGACGCTTTATCTAAAATGTAAACTTGATCGTCGATGGAAAAGTTATAATCATTGATTTTTTTGTCATAGTATGTTTTTGATTGGTGTATGTTTTCGCGTGCAATTTGGAATGATTTATTTAGTATAACTTGTAACTGTTTTAAATAGGTGTCAAAGGTGTATGAGAATTGAGGATCTTGCGTAACTTCATGAGGTAATGTAACTTTTCGACCAAAAACTAACTCGTAGGGAGTGAATTGAGTGGTCGTGTGAATATTCGTATTATAAGAGAACATAGCTGTTTGTAAATACGAGCACCAGTTGTTTTGGTTTTCATTGACAAAATGTTTGAGGTAGTCTTTTAATTTTGAGTGCGACCGTTCTAGAACCTCGTCGCTTTGAGGTCGGTATAAAGATGTAGTTATATGTTTGATTTTAAAGAGGTTGTTGACTTCTTTTCATAGATTAGCGGTAAAGTCTGTCCCGTTATCAATTACCATTATTTTTTTAAAAATTTGTCTGCTTTTATTTTACTTTCGTGATTTGGTATTGGATATACATAGGAAAATTTTGTAAGATCATCTTGTAAGGTTAAAATAAATCGATTTCCAAATTCTGTAATTGGAAGGGGTTCAACTACGTCTAAAAATATTTTTTCGAAGGAGAAATGGGCGGTATTAGTAATTTGCATAGGAGCTTTAATCGAATGTCTATTTACTTTGTTTTCTTGGCATTTTTTGCAAGAACTGATAAACTTAAGTATATCTTTTTTCATATCTTGCCATTTGTAGCTTTCTTTTATATGTTTGTAAGTTTTACTAAAACCGGAATATCCTGAAAGAGACGTACAATGGTTTCCTTCCAAAATTTTTATTATTTATGTTTTAGTTGATGGCTTAATTCGTCGAGTCGACAAGGATAATTTCGAGATTTTTCCCAAACAGATAAAATATCATTTCGTTGATTATGTCGTATTTTAGATTACAATTAATCTTAAATAAAACTTATTGGTCTCAGGCAAATCGATTTTTTGGGTAAAATTTTGAAAATAATAAAAAGTATCTTTAGTTGAAGCTTTGGTGATAGTGTCGTATAAATTTAAATTATCAAGGTTAACTTTATTTAGGTCGTACGTTTGGCTAATTGTTTCGAAGAAAGGATTAGCCTCATCGAAATCTTTTGAAAAGAACAGGATGTTTGAAAACTTTAAAAACACATTTTCTTTTATAATTTGGAACTCAATTAAGTTTTGATTTTGAAAATGAAATTTTGTAAAATTATCATAAGTTTTTGGTTCCGAGTTAATGCGAAAAACAGGAATTCTAGAAAGTGCGTCTGCTACAGAATTAAGACGTCCTGGTTTATATATTGTTTTAAATTGGTATGCTTCCAACTTTAATCGCCAGCGGACAAGTCGTGAAGATGGATCTTTGCAATTTACTAACCAAGTAAGTGGTCGACAATCTGTAACCACTGTAAACTCTTCACCATAGAGATAAGGGCGAAAGTGTTTAATAGAACAAACAATACTTAGTAACTCCTTTTCTACCGAAGAATGATTAATTTCAGACTTGGTTAAAGTTCGACTTGCGTACGCGATAGGGAGGTCGTTGTTGGGTTCTCCCTGCGATAGCACTGATCCTGTTGCGTAATGCGAGGCGTCGGTAGTTAAAATAAATCTTGTGTTGAAATCTGGAAATTGTAAAAGTGGTTTATTTGTAAAAATATATTTAATTTTAATATATTTAAATTTATCTAGCGCTTCTTGTTGTTCTAAGCTCCAATGGAAGGTCGCGTTTTTCTGTAACAAGGATGTCAATGGTTTAGCAATTTTAGCGAATTTGGGAATAAAGCGTCGGTAATATCGAACTAATCCTAGGAATTGTTTTATATTTTTTTGGCTTTTTAAAGAGGGGTATTTTAAAACACATTCAATTTTCTTTCGTCAGGTTGGTTGCGATTCTTCAGAAACGACAGAAAATCCCACCGGTCAGAATTCTGGAAAGTGGCGATTTTTCCCAATGAGCATTTTCAGAAACCTGTGGTGACAAAAATTTATATAATTATTATAAAGAGGGTTCCATTAATGCCCTAGGGTATTTAGAGGTTTCCTATAGGAATTGAGTTTGTATATTTGTTTTATTAAAGGTTCTAAATTGATGGTACCCTAAGGTAACATAAAACTGGCGTTAACAATATTTCCACGGACATCTTTATAAAAATTAAAGTCATCGGTAACAAATGTTTCCACCAACATATTTATAAAAATATAAGTCATCAGTGACAAAAGTTATATAAATGGATTTTTGAAATCTTTCTGTTAACCCATCTATAAAACCGTAAATAACTATCAATTGAAGATATATAGATTGGTTTTTAAAATGTTGCTATCAACTCACTTATAAAAACTTAATTAACCAACAACAAAGAGACACTTTTATATAAATTGGTGCCTGTAATATTCTTATGAACTCATTCATAAACCTTTTTTGCCCATTCTTTCTATAATGTTTTTATTAATTTCTTTGTATAGTAGTTATAATACCACTGTTTTTACAACAAAAACCCAATTTTAATTTGGGCCACTTTGTCACTTCGGCTTAAGTTCTAAGTTCAACTTAACTAAGATAAGTAGCTTGCTGGTGTTATCAAAGTGTCCCTTAAGGGAAAAATTGTTGGCGTAAAGCTAAGTGGAAGAATTTTGAGACTTAAGTTAAACTTGGCTAAATTTGTTTAAGTTTTTGAGACCTTTTTGCTTTTACTATTATTCTAAAACATATTTTTCGGCTTTTGACAGTGTTTTTAGGCGATTTTTGTGTTTTTTTAGGAGTAAAAATAATTTTAAAAAATTTCTAACCTCACAAGTTGTTTTACAAGATTTATCAAAATATGAATCAGAAAATACCTCTATTTATATTAATAGGTGCAGATAGTTTTTAACAATATCTTTAAAACAAGAACTTGTTTTTGTTGTATTATTATTATAACAAAATATAGTGAAGACCCAAAGGCTGAACAAATCCTCAAATTTTGTACACCTCCTGTACACCACAAATTGTTTTACAAGATTTATCAAAATAAGAATCAGAAAATACCTCTATTTATATTAATAGGTGCAGATAGTGTTTAACAATATATTTAAAACAAGAACTTGTTTTTGTTGTATTATTATTATAACAAAATATAGTGAAAACCCAAAGGCTGAACCAATCCTCAAATTTTGTACACCTCCTGCAAAAAAGGGTCCATACAACACCGTTCTCAGTTGAGAACGGTGTTGGTCCATATTCTAGGTCCTGCCAAGTCCTGTCAGGACTCAACAGGACCCAAATTATAGGCCGGGACCTTAGACTAATAACTAAAGAGCCGGGACACTGAAAAAAGTGTCATTTTTTTTTAAATTTTCTACCATCTTGAATTTTAAAGAAATGCCATTATTGACACTTGTTCTGAAAACTATAAAGTATAATATATGTTCAGTTGTGAATTTTTCTTCATCAGAAAATTGGTTTTAAAGTTATGAAAATTCAAAAAGTCTAATTTTTGGTTGCTATATTAAGGAGCTTTTGGTCAGCATACCATTATTGTTTGAGAAGCTCTCAAGAAGAGAGTGATTTCGGTTTATTTTTCTAACTCTTTCGAAGCTTTTACATATAAAGCAATGTATTTTGCATCTTCCTTTATAAAAAAATAACAAGCTTTCTTTTCGCAAAAGTATCCAAAAACACAAACACTTTGACATGGATTGACAGAAGTATACATAAACAAAATGAAGGTAGATTATTTTTGTGGATATCTTTATTTTGTTTATATTTACTGCTGTCAATCCACATCAAAATGTTTGTCTTCTGGCGAATTTTGCAAAAAAGTTTAGAACTTTTTTTTAAGGAAGATGCATAATATATTGTAAACTAACATAATCAACAAAAATAAAATTCATTTAACATTAATGTCAAACTTGGGGATAAAGCAAAGCAATATCCTCTCCATATAGGTCGATGAACTCCTACCATTTTAGTGGACTTCTCCTGACTTTTCTCTGCCATATTGACATAAAATTAATGGATTTTCTATCACTTTTAGTAATTTTTTTTTCTTTTGTGGGATGTCTCCTGCCAGTCCTGGTCTTTGCATTTTTTTAGTAGATAGGGAAGTCATTTGAAAGAACTTTCTAAAAAATAAAAAGGCAAATAAATAATGCAAAGAGTTCTTGATTGATCTATGAAAAATCTTATGTAAAGGACGTGAATTCATAATGCAAAAATATGTGTTAGTACCTTTTTTGTAATTCCAGATGATTCAGCTTTACCATAAGTCATTTTTATTTAGTGTGTACCTTTTCTATGAAGATGAACATCTTGCCTCCTTATCTGCAATCTAAAACAAAGGAAAACAATATTTTTAGACATTTCTCTGTTTTCCAAAGAATTATGACATAACAGTTTTAAAAAGAATTGAAAATTAGTTGGACACCCAGTTTTAATTATAACGAAAGTAGGTACCTACAACACCATGGTGTCCACAGCATTTCTCAAAAATCTCTGACTCTTGGGGCCAACCCATTAATAAAACAGAAACTTATTATCTAACTACAAGCTTTATAGAAACTTACCAAAGGACAGAATCCAAATCACCCATCTCCTGTGTTTCTGCAGGTCTTGGGGATGGTGAATCGGGAAACCCTTGTGAATCTCCTCTGCTTCCAACAGTAATTGACAGTAAATAAAAATTTGGGCTCTCGCTTTTTTCCAAATCGTCCGTTTTTTTACATTTCAATTTTTGGAAACCACAAAAAAAATAAACAAAAAATTTGACAATTGACACTGAAATTCAAGACTGCATCCAAAAAAACACAAAAAAATGCGACGCAGCCAATTGTAATTTATAACATCAACCCAATTTTATATTCTCTGGTTCCACTTGCCAAGGTTGCACCTCTGCAAGAGAAATAAGGATAAGTTGAACTGGGTCCCCATAATTATTCCAAAAGATACATTTTACAAACGTATTTTAAACAAATATACATCGCACAAACAATACTTTAGGCAAATCATAAAATAGCATAACGATACATCACACAAAGCATACTTTTTGCAAACCGTACATCGTACAACTCGTACTTTCTACAAATAATACATCTTACAAATCGTATGTATTAGAATCCGTCCAACATACAAATTGTGTTCTGTGCTCGACTGACAGCTGTTTAAATCTGAGCTCAGAATAAAAAGAATGTTAGAGGATGTTTTTGTTACCTAAAAAATTGTACCACTACTACCAGCTTGACTCTAAAAACGCTCTACGTGACGCATCCTGGTGTTGGAGCTTCTAAATGGGTACGTGTCACGATCAAAGAAAAAACTATTCTAGGCACTTTTTTGTGGGGTATAAAACTTTAAATCGCTGTATCTGTATCCCTTAAATTAGGGGTTGTTTTCATATGAAAAATGCCAAGATAAAGAACCCTGCCATTTTCTTAAGTGGAATGTGCGTCAGCTAATTTTATTTATGTGTAGATAATATATGGGCGAATTTTCGTTAAATGTACATTTGCTGTCCCCAGCTAATTTTATTTTTATTTTTAACTTTTATTGATCACTTTGATATTTATTATATACAGGGTTCCTAAGCAAATCCTTAGGGGGCCAAGCAGCCGTGTATAAGACGCAGACAAATGGAAAAGTACATTAGGCAGAAAAGGATGGGCATGGGGCGATGTTGTCACTACATCTTACACGTAGTAAATCCATTCCAGGTTGTTGTTTTCTAATGTTTTCCATTTTCATACCTTTAGGACTGGAATAAAAATTTTTTTGCTCGACTTTAATATCAAACTGATGAAAGATATCGTAAAAAAAAATATTTTTCGGCTTTTCATTTTGTAACCATTGTCCTTACGCACTGTTTACAGGCTGGGGACTGAGATACATGCAAATGCCTAACCTAAAGCGTTCATACTCGGCCGGAGAAATCGACTGAGATATTTCCGTAGAAACTTTATCAAGCAAATAGGACGGGTTGACGCCTTCGAACGTCCAACCCGGGTTTTGCACTTTTATTCGAAATCAAAAAGGGGGACCAGTCAGATGTGGGGCCGTGCACAAATTACGTAACGGTGATTTTACCAATTTTTGACCCCCTCCCTATGTAATGTTTTGTAACGGTTTGGCACGCCACTCCCCTAATATTACGTAACGATTTCAAGACCACTACCCCCCCCCCAAAGAAAAAAAACTTTTAACTTATTTTCATTCCAAATTTTCTTAGTTTCACACAAATGCAAACGCTGTCGAAAACCCCCATCCCCCCTACGTAACGTTTTGTAACCCCCCTCCCCCCTATGACCATTACGTAATTTGTGCACGGCCCCTGTAGTCCCAGTGGAGGAGGGCGAGAAAATTGATATTTTTTTCTTAAAAATTATGCTCTTTAGACCTATTTCTTTGCGTTCCCGAAATTACGTAATTTTTGAAAAAAAATTGTAAGCTTCTTTTTGTAACATTTTTGCGTTCGGCTAATTTAATTGAAAAATGTTTGCCTGCAGCGCCCTTTATCTTCTCACTCGTAACCAAGATCCCCCGTTTTAGGAGAACTGATCCCGTCTCTGTTTCTAAATTTTTTCGAATAAAAGTAGAGTATAATGATGGGGGAAATATTTTTTTTCTACGGTATGACGAAAATTTCGAGAAAGTTAAAGAAAAAAATAAAAAAAGTGGCAGAGCTCAAGTTTTTCGTAAAAAAAACGTTTTTTGTAAAGAAACAGAGCAAAATAAATCTTTTCATCCCTTTTTGAGTGTTACAAATATTGGCAGCCCCTTATTTTTCGCTTTTACCCTCCCGCTAGTTTTGAAGAATTGGTTCGCTACATATTTCGAGATTATGTCATAAAACACCTCGAAAATATCAAATGTAGTGTAGGGTCAGCTTTATTTAAAATCAATAATATCGCAAGCAAAGAGCTCTGCAGGAAAAACAGCGCCGTTTATTGATTTCTTTGGCTGCTAGTGCTAACTGCATGGTTTGGCTGTTTCCGGATAGATGTCACTAGTAGAACAGAATGGAAAGAAATTTAATTAAAAGCGAAGATATTTCTTTCTAATGTTAACAACCTCACGAGTTTATCGCTCAGTATCGTAAATAATGGACCCTGCCGCCTCCTTTAAGCAAGAAAAAGCTGTGGTTTGGACCTGAAAACATCTAATTTTTAATTAGATTAGATGTGTGGCCGCCATCTAGCGGAATTTGAAGACATCTTGTCAACGGTTATTATTGCAACTATGATTTATGCTCACAATGAAAGAGTGGCGATAATTTTTTCTCATGAAAGCAGTCCGGAGATAATAACAAACTGGCACCATTGCCCAATATACCTGTTTCTTTTGTGCGCGCAGAACTTTCTATACCATTTCTGTTTGATTTATTGAAATCCTATCCCTAAGGAAAATCTTAGGAACACTGTATAAATACTTCCTTCCTTTGAGGATCCAGCATAATTTTTTAAATATTTACGTTGGTTTTCAAAATATGGCAGAAAAACTAGGTGAAATATCCTGTTACCTAACTGTCCCCAGAGCCCATTTTTAAATTTGCATTATTATATTTTATTTTTTTGCTTTCTTTTAAAATAATATAGTGTTTTTGAAAAACTAAAATTCTTTTGTTCATATATGAAAAAATAATATTTTTTCTACAAAGTAGTGTAATTTCTAAAAAATGTTAAAGGTCACATTCAAAAATTTTGTCTTTGACCTAAATCGTCTTCCTTGCCGACTGCGTCAAAGCAGAAACATAAGGTGGGGGTAACTTCATGGTGTTCCTAAAGACCATCTAGTTTGTTAGTTCGGCAGCAAGAGTGAGCACGTGTGCAGTGTGTGGATTTTGATTCCTAAATATTTTAAAGGTAAGATTTTTTCACGTTCAATTTTTGTATCTTTACAAAACGCTATATAGAACTCTTGTTTTATAAGTTATCATTTTTATTTTTATTTTATATTATGGCATAGCGGTAGGGCCAAACAAATAGCAACAGATGTTTTAGTTATCTAACCTCATTTTTTCGAAATTTAACCAGAAAAGGAAGATGTCCTTTACCTAATGGTATACTTGGTCTTTACCCTAATTTTCTTCCACATATCTTTAGCATTAGGAGAATGACGGTGTGTTAGGAGAATGACTATTTCATGTTGCTTCTTTGTTTTAGGATCCTGTTCAATACCAGCAAAGCCGCCGAGCTTCAAGAGATTGAAGAAGATGAAGGAAGAAAGTTTGAAATGAAATAAAAAAGAGCAGGAAGAAAAATATTAAAGAAAATACTGTTTAGTGAGGAGAATGTTTTAACGGATATATTTGACAAAAACAAACCACCAAAAAAAATAAGTGGATAGCCGCCGTTTATGCCGATCAGTGGTATACAGGATTCATTGAAGATGTTGTGGACGATCAACTGAAGGTATATTTCATGCATCCAACCATCCAACACCTTTTGGTGGTAAATTCTGTTGGCCGATATCTGCTGATTGCCAGACAATTCCAGCAGAGGGTATTCTATGTAAAATAAAACCGCCAAAACCATTCACTAAACGCCACTACATATGTGAAGATAAAGAAGAAATCTCTTCACTTCATGATGAACCACCAGAAGTTTTACCTACACATAAGTTTTTTTTATATTTAAAAATATTTTTCAGTTTTTTATTTGCAGGAGTGTAAATTTAGTAAAGTTTTTTGAATTGTTTCTTGTGCCTTTCATTAAAAATGTTTTGGGATTCGTTACAGACTTATCATTACGCTAACGCGTGGTCATTATCATAACGTTTCTTCCAAGTTAATTTTTTAGTAAAGTTACTGAATCTCCGGATAAAAATATATTGTTTTTATAATCATAATCACAAATTCCTTTTAGAAAATATTAAAACATCCTTTAAGAAAGTGGGAAAAGATATTTTAGATAAATATTTAGTATAAAATTTATTAAAAATAATAAAAAATACTTGCATTGTTTGAAGCAGTGTTACAGTTTGTTCCTAATCAACTGTTTTATTTTTTACATTACAAGCCATCATTTAACAGTATTTCTGGAAAATACTGTTTGCAAAAGACAAAATCAGTGGGTCATAAAAGTCTCAGGAAGATGCGTTATGAGAAAGACAATGTTTTCTTTCTTCCTTGTCTTCCTTCCTGATTTCAGATTAACCTTACGAGTATTAACTTCCAGAAAGTTAATTTTTGTAATGTATGAACTTCTAGAATTCTTTTGCGGTCTATTGCACTGTTCTATCACAAAGAATAAAAAATCGATGACTATGAACTGTCTGGACAAAAACATATCCCAAAATGTACATTTAACGAAAACTCGCCCATATGTTGTAGAGGGGTTCCCAACGAGCAATTCTCGTCATATAGGCACCCCCTCCCAATTAGTATAGGTTGATTCATAAATTAGGGGTAAAAGTTAGGAAAATGGCCGTTTTTAGTCCACTATATGGTATGGGGGACTATTAAAATCGTGAAATTTTGACTATTCTTAATTTTATCAAAAATGAGTTACTATAAAGTTCCAAAATACCTTAATTGACGAAAAAAAAAAGTTGTCTGTCGGTCTGATGTCTGTTGTCTGTCTGTATATACGGTAACTCAAGAACGCCTTGATCGATTTTAACGAAATTGGGCACAAAAATCCTTCATCGGCTCACCATAAAGTGATTAACTTTTGGGTAGGGTGGTGGGGGGTTGTAAAAAATTGTAACTTTGGAACAAATGATATACGGTTTTCAGATTTAAGTTTCCATGAATATGTACTACAAATTTTGTAATAATGTCCACATTCGTGGGAGCTTCAGTTTTCGAGTAATTTAATTGAAAAAAATGTGGAAATATATATATAAAAAAATCATAACTGTAGAAGTAAAGCATCTATTGATATGCGGTTTTCAGATTTTGGTTTTCGTAAATATTACCCAAAAATTTTATTATAAGGTTGAAATCTTTAAAAGCTACAGTTTTCGAGATATTTTCATTTCCTTTCAACATAAAATCATTGATTGTATGGTGGACTATCTGTGCTTTCTAGCACCAATTTTTTTACTTAACTTTACAAGAAAATATATAACTATATCTTATGTCAGATGAAAATAAAACGTCGTCCTACTAGTAGTATAACCGCATGTACAGGGTAAGCCATGCAGAAATTACAGCTGAAATTGCTCACAATCCCTTTTTTTATTTTTTTTGATACTTAAACCTCGCGAAATGATACTCTTTTTAAATCAATCATTTTTTACAAAAAAACTAAAGCAACATTTTTGTTTATGTCCAGTGGCGTAGCAAGAAAAATTTTTGGGGTGGGGAGTAGGTATAAAAGTATTCTAAACATTACAGCTCCAAAGTCAACAAACGGGATCTTTTGCAAAGTTAGTAATAAGTTTCGGGCAGGGGGGGGGGGGATTCTCAACACCCCCCCCCCCGTTACTTTGCAACTGGTTTTGCCATTATTTTACGAACCACAACTTACATTTTTTACCTTAACACCGGATTTCATATATAAACAAGAAATACGTTTGAAATTTTTTTAAATCCTTGGCTTTAAACTCGATTTTACGTTTAAATATGCAGCGAATCAAAATATAATTGTTATTAGAAACATAAAAAAATGGTCCCTACGAAGTAATTTTTTTAGCTGAAATGTTTGAAATTGTGGAAACAAAATTGGTTCTACAAATACACACAATCAATTATTTTATGTTAAAAGGAAATGAAAATGAAAATATCTCGAAAAATGTAGCTTTGAAAGATTTGAATCTTATAACAAAATTTTTGGGTAATATTTACGAAAACCAAAATCTGTAAACCGCATATGAATAGCTGCTTTACTTCTAAAGTTATGATTTTTTAAAAATATATTTTTACGATTTTTCAAATAACTTGGAAACTAAAGCTCCCACGAATTTGGACTTTACAACAAAATTTTGTAGTCCATATTCATGTAAACTTGAATCTAAAAACCGTACATCGCTACTTGCGTTTTTATACCTTTTTTCCCCCCTTCAACCCCCCACCACTCTACCCAAAAGTTAATCAGTTTATGGTGAGCCGATAGAGGATTTTTGTACCAAATTTCGTTAAAATCGATTAAGGCGTTCTTGAGTTATCGTGTATACAGACAGACAACAGACCGACAGACAACTTTTTTTTCCCATAACATATTGGTATGGTGGACTAAAAAATTGGTGCTAGAGAGCACGGATAGTGCACCATACAATCAATTATTTTATGTTGAAAGAAAATGAAAATATCTCGAAAACTGTAGCTTTGAAAGATTTGAACCTTATAACAAAATTTTTAGGTAATATTTACGAAAACCAAAATCTGAAAACCGCATATCAATAGCTGCTTTACTTCTAAAGTTATGAATTTTTTTACATATTTTAACGTTTTTTCAAATAAATCGGAAACTAAAGCTCCCACGAATTTGGATTTTGTAACAAAATGTGTAGTTAATATTCATGGAAACTTAAATCTGAAAACCGTATATCGCTACATGCTTTTGTTCCAAAATTACAATTTTTTAAAATATTTTATCCCCCTTCTCCACCCTTTAACCACCCCACCACCCTATCCAAAAGTTAATCAGTTCATGGTCAGCGGATAAAGGATTTTTGTACCAAATTTCGTTAAAATCGAATTAAGGCGTTCTTGAGTTATCATGGATACAGACAGACAACCCGCAAAATACACTTTTTTGACGTTTTTAACTCTTTATCTTATTAAAAAAACATTACCTAAGGAGAGTTATTTTTTAACACCTAAATGATTCTATAGAGCCGACAACAAACAACTTTACCCTTTACAGAGGGTCATCCATTTTAAATGTCCCCCCCCCCTTTTTTCTGGTTATTATGCATTTTACTTTAGAAAAGTTGCATAAGTAGCTTTTAGCACAGTATAAAAATAAATAAAAATGTCAATTTTTTTGAGAAAATAACGCTTAAAATGCAATTTTTGACTTGAAATTAAAGTAAAATCGTAAATACTGATGAAGTTTTGGGAATTTGAGTTGTTTTACCCTTAATATAGACACTTAAAGTAAATATCAACGCATCGGTATCGGTATACCTAACCCAGTGGCGTAGCCTGGGGAGATTTGAGGGTTAAAATCCCCCCCCCCCAGAAGGTCCAACCCCCACTTTTTTGACCCTTTACTCCAGTTTGTGACGTGTGTTTGGTATGAAATTTTGTGCTATGACGTCATTAATTGTTATAATTTTAGTACAATTCTCAGGAATTTTTATCAGCATTTAAAACGTGTAATAAATAATATTCTTAGTATAATTTTTCATAAAATTTTCATCTGCGGCGCATTTATGATTTGACAACAAATCTATACCACCGCAATCCATCTTGGAATCTAACTCAATCTAGTTTTTCAAAAATATTTTCCAAAAAAGAGATCAAAATTATTAAAGGATTTTTTTTTTTGTGAATCTTCGCCTGCGGCGCTATGCCAATATCCAATATTGTTCCAATTTTGTTTAAGCAATTTTTTTGTCAACAACATTTGAGACGCGTAAAAAATAGCATTTTAGTGTAATTTTTTCAAAAATTTTGCCTGCGGCGCATTTAAGGGTTAATTCTAAAAAAAATCTGCAAATGAGCCTAGATGAGACTTTTAAAAATAAGTATTTGTGTTTCGTGTAAACACCTATTAAATCGCCCCTCTTCTCTCCCTTCAGTTCAAGATCTCAAGCAATAGGAACCTACGTAATTTTTAAAAATTTGCCATAGGTAGGTAGTTAATAGGTAGGATAGGTAGGAAACCGATAATGATGAACCCCCCCCCAGTCGATTTCTGGCTACGCCACTGATGCCTAACGCATTCGAAACAAGTCCAAAATTCACTACATTTTTGACTTGTTCATGCTACATGTTTTGAACGATGCCCACTTTTTTGACGGGTGGGATGGTAGAACAGCTGATTCCACTCGTTGCGTTCAGAGGTATGTACGTAACGTTATGAACCCACGAACGTGCACTGAAGATTTTTTCAATAAAGTGGTTTTGGCTGGCGCCTATGTTGCCAGACAATCTTGCTGGAACATTAAAGTTTCTGTTACAACAGCAGAGTTTCTTGCTAGAACTCGGATAGTAATATAATATGTTTATTAGCCCCAGCGAAAAAAATAGTTACACCAGCAAACAAATTTAGTAACCTATAATTTTAGCAAAAAACTTTGCTGTCCCAGCTAAGAACGTTGATGTTCCATCAAGTTGAAAATTTCGCAGTGTACGTAACGATTTCAATCAGCAGTTCTGTCATCGCACCCTTATTCAAAAAAGCGGGCATCGTTCGAAACATGGCCTAAACACGTAAAAAATGTATGCATTTTGGCTTTATTTCAAACGCGGTTGGTACATCGATACCGATGCGTTGAAATATTTACTTTAAGTTTCTGATTTTTTTGTTTGTAAAAATGGTAAAATGCGCCGCAGGCGAAAATTTTTGCAAAAATGACTCTTAAAATGTGATTTTTAACACCAAATCGCAGGCAGAATGTTTTGATAAAATTACATTAAAAAGACCATTTTGATACGAAATCGTAAAAATGAAAGGTGCCGCAGCCGAAAAATTTTGCAATTTATGATTTTTTAAAGATTTTTATTCGTTAAAAATTAAAGTCTAGGCTCTTGTATTTTATTCTCTATATACTTACCTATTTTATTTCTGCTGTTATTTGATTGTGCCAACTGTAACCAGGCTTCTCGGGAGAGAGGGGTTGACCTTAAATCCCCCCTCTCCCTTGGTGCGCCAATGGCAAATGTCAAATTTTGAAATCAACTTTCTGATTTTATATAGAATCCCCTGTATAAATTTCAAAAATTTATACCATGTATGTGCTAAAGTAAGTACTCTTTGAGATACTTATACCTATATATAACTATATTCTTCCTAAAGGATGTTGCCTTAGCGGTAGTTTTTTCGTAAGAGTTAAAAAAGTATATATTTCACGAGTTTTAAACCTTTTTCTTTGGCGCACAATTCTATGATGATGCATACTTACTAATTTTTCCGTTTTTTATAATTACTCAGGAACCACAAAACCTAGTAAAGAATTGGTGCCCATTCTAAAATCGTCTTAAAAGCGCCCATTTTTTTATATTTAAAGGGATAGTTTTTCTGAAGTACACTCAAAAAATAAATCAAAATATTTATTATATATAATAAATAAATTCGCACGCTACTGCCGTTGACATAAATTTGGCGCCTCCTCAACGATATTTTTTCTGAATGTCATATTCACAGAAATCCAAGAATATTACAAAAACATAATGAAAAAGAACGATTTTATGTTGTTAGATCCTGTTTCAAGTGGTTCAAAAATTGTAGAATTTTTGTAAAGCCGATTTCAAAGGGGAGGGGCGTTTTAGTAGGTGTTTGGGTTGGGTTTGCAGGAGTGGAATTCTCCGTTGGGTCTAGTTTTAATTCTAAATCTGCTTGTAAATACGCCGACGGCGCAAATTTTCAAAATTAATCTAATTTTTTACGAGTGTTAAATAATGTTGCTGATAAAAATTGTTTAAAATTACTTAAATAAAATTGTAATAACCAATGATGTTATAGCGCCGCTGGCGAATTTTTTTTAAATATGGACAGAAAATTGTTTAAAATATGATATGTTTCAGGTATTTTGTAAAATGTTTTGACAAGTTTTTGTCAAAGGTGTGGCAAATAAAATTTATAAAAGTTTATCTAAAGAAGGTTCTTAGCATATGTTACGGGAATATTAAAAAAAAGAATATTTTATTCATATTAATAGTATATGAAAAACCCCCTCTGTAATCGATTTATATCACATCCACATTATTTTTACTGGGATTTAAAGAAAATCTGATACCCACTATAAAAAATTGTATTGTCCCAAATAGTATACAGGTGTATAAAAAAAATTCTCTCAGTCAGGGGCGTTAATTGGGGGGGGGGCGTCAGAGGCACTGCGACCGCCCCTGGCAAATAAGGATTTTTTATTATTCAATATATTTTTTCCCTTTTAAATGGGTAACTTAAAAATAAAATTAAGGATCCTTTAATCAGGGGCGGAATTTAAAAAAATTCCTCGGGCTTCCAACAATCTAGAGCCGGTCCTGTTTAACGCTCGTGATAGGTGCAACATTTTTCCTAAGGGCGTGCGGAAAATTAAAAACATCTTGTTGCTGTGCATAATTTTGTAAAAAAAAATATGCACTCCGAAAAGCCATTTTTTCCGTACGAGACTGCCTCATTGGCCGAAGGACTTAGAAGTTCAGTCAAGCAGTCGACTGCGAAAAAAAATGATTTCTGCAAGCATTAGAAACAATTGTTCTTCTATATAAGAGCGTAAGGAAAGTAGTATAAAATAGTCAATAAAAAATGTGTTTCATAAAAATTTGATTATAACATTAAAATAAAGTGGTTTTGCACACTAGTGCGGCATAGTAACGTAACACCCAATACGCAAAATCCTATTTTCCTCAACCTCGTAGAAATTTCTTTTTGCGTGAGTGATATTTTTTTCGCAAACAAAATTGTTTCGTGCACGCTGTGCGGAAAACTGCTACTTTCCACACGCAAATGACTGCGAAAAAGGCGTACAAACTAAATAAGGTACCCTAGGATGTTCGGTGTCATTTTAAAGGATTTTTTTAAGGAAAATTCAGAAATGGTAGCATTTGGGCGATTACACATTTAGAAATGCAATTTATCAATTTTTGGTCATTTTTACGTCATTTGTTAAAAAATGTTGATAAAGGGGCTTAATTTTGAAAATGTTACTATCTGTAGATTCTCTCAAAAAAACTTTTTAAAATGACACCCAACATCATAGGTCATCTTATTTAGTTTGTGAGATAATCGCTTTCAAAAATTTAAATAAAAAATATGAAAACTAGATATGCAAACCCTATAATATGAGGTATCTTTAAAAAGCAACTTTTATAAAGATTTAAAATTTGGTATCAAAAACAGTAGATCGTATAAAAAAATTGGGATTGTCCCCAAAAATGCCTCCTTCAAAAAATATCTACATCAAAGATTTTTGTTTTATGCTAACTGTGCAACCAAGGTATTTTAAAGCCTTCTGACGTATACTGACAATGTGAAGAATTAGTTTTGACATTACGATTACAGTACGCAAAGATTTTTTGCACTATTTTTGCGCACTAGTGCGGCAAAGTTATATTTTGCACACTGTTAACAATGCGTAAAATCTGAAAATAGTTTTTATCTTATATAACTTGTGCGAAAATTTAATCTTCCCCACACGGGACATCCGCTGGCCTGAGAACGAACGCGGACCGGAGTTCGGGAAAGCAGCAAGCATGGGAAAGATACTTGACACATGAGTTAGGATAAATATTTTTTCTACGACCAGTTGCAAAAAAAATGGAGTAAAATCTGTTTCGTACTCAGTGCGGGAAAGTGATACTTTCCAAACTAAAATACGTTCGGGAAAGGGGTGTTTTCCGCACGGTCGTAGAAATAAATATAGTAGCTAGTTTACCTAACAAGTCCGGAAAAGTCACTTTACGCGAGTTGCAGGGTACAATATTTTTTCTACTCGCTTGACTTAGGTATTCATTTAACCCAATAAAAGGAATTTTAACAATGTTACTCTTTATTTATCCTTTCTAAAAAGTTTACCTAACACAAAAAAGAAAATTTTTAAAAATATAGCAAAGTATTTATGTTTGATTTTTGGTTGAGTGCGGAAAATTACCATAAAGTTAACTTTTCCGCACGCTATAGCTCAGTCAGTTACAAAATATTAAAAAAAAATCTCCGTACATGTAATTAGTAAATAATTTGTGTCTGTTTCGGCTTCCTTTATTTGCCTTGACGCTTCGTCTGTATAACTTTTTAATCAATCAGTCATCTAAATTTTCAACTTTGGTGTCTTATTACATAATAATCTACATATATATACCAATTTAACTTGATCATCACTTCTGGGAACTGAAATGATTATCATAATTATTTTGTCGAAAGATAAGTGTTTGGATTTTATGTAGACACAATAATTACTTAATTAATGATGGTCAAGTTACCCAAAAATTCAGGTGACTTGTCAAAATAAGGTTGCAAAATATTATCTGTCATCCTTTATGAACCAAAAATGAACTTGCCAGAGCTCCCCTCTCACACTGCAATGTCAAATCTAAAAAACGAACCTGTAAGGTACATTTTAAAAAATTGCCTGTTGAAATAATTTTTAAGCGTTTTTTGACAGCTTTAAAAGAATAAGGGCGCAGAAAAATAAAGACTAAGATTAAAGATCACGGTTTTTTCTCCAGAACTATCCGGAATTTGTAAACTTTTCTTAGTTTTCAGCAAAGCATCAAATTTTCGAAACTTTGCCCTAATTTAAACCTTTTCGTATCCCCTACCGTTTAGGAGATATTCATGGTGAGCAGCGAATTTGACATCATAGCTTTCACTTTCGGACCCTGCAGTCTGTGTTTGTGTGATTCTATGTGGCACTACAAATCGTAATCGAGTGAACCGATTAGGGTGGGAACTTTAACTGGAATAATTTCGCTAGAGCCTCAACTAAAAAGCTAGTTAACTCCTACCGCCTCAGTGCCCTTTAGCCTTATGTGGCTGCCATTTTCATAACCAAATTGACAAGTAAAACATGGGTTTTCTGTCATTTTGGTGTCAATATGGCACCGATCATAGGCCAAAGGATACTAAAACGAAAATGAGTTAACTGGCTTTTTAGTTAAGAACGGTGTTGCTCAGCCTAAAAATACATATAATCGACATAAAATCGGGCGCATCGCTAACGCACTACCGACGTTGGCACGATTTTATGAGTTATTCGACGATTTGTGTTTCTAGAAAAAATATGCGGATAAAACGCAAAAAAACGACAACTGAGATTTTTTATGGGCGTGCCAGTCATATAAGAAATTCCCCTTTTAAGGGGTGACACCTCTCTAACCCACTTTTTTAAAAGGATTATATATATATATATATAGTATATATATATATATATATATATATATAATATATATATATATATATATATATATATACTACTATGGAACCTTGTTGGAAAGCCCGTTTAAAAAGACAAATGAGCAGCAGGCTGCGCGTATAGTAATCCATAAAATCAAAAAAAAAAAAAAAAATGGAAAAATTTTTTTTCAATTTTTTTAAAAAAATAATTTTTTTAAAATTTTTTTTTGGGTTGAAAATGCCATTATTTATCTTTGTGTGAAAATCGCGTGTCGCTAGCTGATACGTATGGTTCGTGAAGTTACAATTTTATTAAAATTTTAATCCCCTCCTCTACCTCCTTGCCAAAAGCGACACGCGGTTTTCATATTAACTTAGATAGTTGGACTTTCAACCAAAAAAAATATTCAATTTTTTTTTTCAAAATTTTTGGTTGAAAATGTAATTACCCAGCAAACACGTTTCCCTCGAGCCTTCGTCGGTTCGATGTCGATTGCCGAATTTGTCGTCATCGGCACGACGTCGATTTACGATATCGGACCAGCAGTATTTTTTGTCCGCTTTGCGATGTAGGTCCAATGTATGTTTGACGATGCAGCGTTAGACTGCGGCCCGTCGTCGGACCAATGGTAAATTTTACTTTTTGCTGACATCGGAATACCGTCGCCGTACGATTAAGGTCCGATATGGTTTTACCACATGGTACCGACCATCCGCCCATAACTTCTTAATTTGGTCGGTCTAACGTAGGCAAGCTGGTCTCGGCCCGACATCGGTAAACTATTCAAGTCCGACATTAGTTTCCTAAAGCGGTCCAACATCGGCGATTGAAGGAGGTCCGTCGATGGTAGCTTAAAGCGGCCCGACAACGACATTGGCAAACTACAAAGTTTCGATAATGCGGGTGTTTAACCAGTCGGGCTGGTTTAAGTGGCAGAAGAGGTGATTCTTGTAGAGAAGTACCACATCTTGTCAAGTCCGCATTCTAGTTTTGAAATATCTTTGCTCATTATATATATAATATTATCTTCCACTGTACAGGAAACATAGTGACATTAGCGCCATCTCTACATACTAGGAAGAAACTATTAAGCAGTTTAAAAATTTTAAGGTGACGTAATCGGACCATCGTCGGTTGCCGATTCTTGACCAATCAAACAAAATTCCAATCGGACCATCGTCGGCCCTAAAGCAGATAAAATGGTCGTCGGCATAAAGTCGACTATAGTAAATCGGGCCATCGTCAGTCGTCGATTCTCGACCGATTAAAGAAAGATTCTATCGGACCGTTATCGGCCCTAACGAAGATAATGTTTGCGTTGGCATAATGCCGACTATAGTAAATCGGGCCATCATCAGTTGCCAATTCTCGTCCGATTAAACAAAGTTTCAATCGGACCGTCGTCGGCCCTAAAGTAAATAAAGTGGGCTTCGGCATAAAGTCGACTATAGTAAATCGGGTCATCGTCAGTTGCCGATTTTCGACCGATTAAACAAAGTTCCAATCGGACCATCGTCGGTCCCAAAGTGGTGTCGGCATAAAGTCGACTGTAGTAATGTGGACCTCCATCAGTTGCCGATTATTGACCGGAAACTGAAAATCGCAATCTGACCAATATTGGCCCAAAGTATACCCCACAAACAATGCCGGCATGGCAAAGTGCCTTACAAATACTGGCAATGAGAATTTGACGCACGGCAATCTGTGCGTTATAAATACCTTAAACACTCCTGTGTGAGCCACCGGCCGAGCGACGGCAACGAATACGTTTAAAATGATGGAAAATACACACTTAGCATGGTTTAAATGTAGAGGAGCACTGCATACTAAATACCGGCATTGCAGGCAATATTGGCAAGAAATGTATGGGGTGATTCACCATATTTTTCCCACTACGTAGCTCATTTATTATTAGAGATAGAAAAATAGTTTAAATATAAAAGTTGATTAGTTCTTCACAAATTTTAAGAAAATTCACTAAAAATTTTCAAAATGTCAAATTTAGACTTACGACATCAACTTTCTTATTTTAAATTGAACACCCTGTATATTTTTTAAAATTTCGGTAGATCTTGTAGGGTTTATCTTAAGCAGTTCTCGAGTGAAATAAAAAATAATTTGCCATAAGGGCGAAGTCAACGTTTTTCTTGAAAAATATACAGGGTGTTCCATTTGAAATAAGAAAGTTGATGTGGAAATTTGACATTTTGAAAATTTTGGTTAAAGTTTCTTAAAATTTGTGAAAAACTAAGCAACTTTTGTATTATTTTTTTTTCCTATCTTTAAGAATAAATGAGTTATGTAGTTGGGAAAATATGGTGAATCACCCTTACCACTAAGTGCCAAACCCACGCAAAAATTAAAAGTTTAAAAGTGCACCTCCTTGATTGGTCGGCTCAATAGGGATACAGATGCAAATTCCGATACCACTGATAATTGGCTTTTTCTCCCTATTTAAAGTATTTATGCATAAAATAAAAATTGTATTGATTGTGGATTAAAAATAAAATAATGCACATAATTTACGAACGCACATTTATTTTATTTTATACTTAAACGAACAAAAATTCCTAGAAAAACCAATATGTAATAAATAAATAAATGTTACTATAAACAAAAACGTATGCACTTATATTTATATCATAACATGAAGACAGCAATGGAATGCTTAAAAAGTGACAAAATATCGGTTTCTCAAAAAAAAAATAAAAACTTTAATCTAGTTGTTTTATTGGCAAATTTACATTAAAATAAAAAAAATAGTACCACAGACGAGTTTTTTCAAATTAATTTTAAAAAAGATTTTAAGATATTAACTAAAGACAGCTCGGTTTCACAAGAAATTTAAGGGTCATCATTCTCTTAGTCAGCAAGAGAAATTTCAGTGTTAGAAAATGACTTGGACGTAGACTGAATTGATGAATCTTTAGATGGCTCGATCCAACGCTTCAACTAAAAAGCCAGTTAACTCTTTTTTGATATAGTATCCTTTAGCCTACTATGGAAGCCATAGTGACACCAAACTGAGAGAAAATTCATGTTTTACCTGTCAATTTGGTTATAAAAATGGCGGCAACAGTAGGCTAAATGGCACTGAAGTCTGAACACAGGTAGAAGTTAACTGGCTTTTTAGTTGAGAAAGGTTTTGCTCGATTACAAAAGAAATTTGTAAATTATCAGTGTCAGTATCGCTTAAGCATTGTAGATCATGATATGACCTTTGATTTTCTTGTAAAGTGGCGTCTAGATCACGATTTAATGCTGGGTTCATACAGGCAAATCAAAATAAAAATTAAAAAAAAAATAATTAAAATTAAAATAAAAGTTGAATGAGCTTATGGGGAACAGTGTAGGCATTTATACAGCATAAATAAAAAGACGAGTAACTGTTAACATTTATTTTTATCTTAAAACGGATTTGAGCATGCCTTTTTGACGCACATAACCTCACTTTCATTTGTTTTTGTAATTTAAATGGGGGTTTTTTGCATTTTTTGGTTTGTTTTTAACAGATAATATTAAGGAAAACAGCATGATGGAGTTTAGTTTAATTATTTCAACTATTGGTGTCATTCACTTTTCTATACATGTGCAGAAGCTGTGTGCTGATCGGTTTAAAGTTATTATTTTTTATTTTAATTTTTATATGCCCGTATAAACCCAGCAAAAATGACGATTTTTGGTCGCTTTACTGGTAGTTCTGAACATTTTTAAGTCCACTCTAGGCCATACGTTAAGGAGCTACAACCTTAATCTATGACTCTAGACCGACCTTATTTAAGAACTTATTAAGAATCCGCAGAATATTATTAAAATGGAAATGGAATATGAGTACATACGCAGTATCGGCTTCCACATCCATGGTGACTTGAAACTCAAACTAAATTTACGCCAATTTTAAAAGAGAACTTGCAAAACACAAAAAATAAACCACCAAAAGGAACAATCATAGGAACATAGAAAGAATCCGCAGAATATTATTAAAATGGCGTCGGCAAGTACGTCAAGTTGTCAACCGCACGATAGATGTCAATTGCGCGGGAAATTTAAAAAATGGGGCGTTCAAAAGACACGATTCCGGCAATGCGTGTGATCGGACCGGAAAGGTGGATTAGAAATGCATGCAATTTTTAAAGGAACGATTGCGTTTCACTTGGTATGTAAAACACGTTTTTCAGTTATTGGCAAAATAACATAAATTTGCCAATACATCAGAACTAGTAAATAATCATTGGCAAAATAGCGCAATTTTGCCAATAATACTACTGTAGTAAATAACCAATGGCATTCACTTGCCAATATTGCCAATAAAGCAAATACACCTTATCACCTTTCATTGTTTGTGGGGTACTCAACTATACAGAGTGTATCCCAATAGTCTGGAATAATGAATTTTTTGAGATAACTATGGGTTTTTGAAAAAAAACTTATATAGGATAATTTTTCGGTAAAAAAAGCGCTTTAGAAAAATGTATACCATTTTATACAGGGTGTACCAAAATTAAAATACGACACCTTATCTCTTTTTAAACTCCTGTATATTATCTCATTTTCTGGATCCTTAAAAAATAAGCTTTTCAAAAATACCCAACACTACACAATACAGGGTGTCCACCGTGTATATAAAGAGTACTTATACATTTTTCGAAACCGCTATTTTTCCTATATATGTTTTTTTTTTAAAAAAAGCGGTCTCTCAAAAAATCCATTCTTCCAGACTTTTGAGACACACTGTATAAAGAGGTAAAACAACCTACAGCTAAAAAAAATCTATTTTGCCAAAGTTTATTAAAGAAAAAAGCAATAGTAATTTGATTTTTATATCTAAAGGTTCTTTTTTTAATTAAAAATTAACTCGCAGCATCAAAAAAACATTGCAGTCCAGGTGTCACAAAATTAGTGTACCCAGGTATATCATCACATTTAAAAAAACAAATTTGATATGACGGAAATCCCATGAAAAATTTCTATAATCAGTGGCGCACTCAGAAATAGACTGTTCGGGGGGGGGGGGTAAGGATAAGTAATAAAAAACTGAATTTGAAGTCAAAATGTGACCATAACCAGGCTTCTATTTATCCTAAGGCTCTAGAGGATTTAATTCCGTTAAAGTCCCCACACTGCATATTAATGTCTCAATTTTTTTGGATTCTATATACCTATATTTTTTTTAACTATATTTTTTTAAACTGCAATTAAAACAGCAGAAAACAAAAATTGTATGTCGGACAGATTCTAAACTGTACGATTTGTAGGATGCATTGTTTGTAGAAAGTACGAGTTGTACGATGTACGGTTTGCAAAAAGTATCCTTTGTGCGATGTATCGTTAGGCTACTTTACGATTTGCAGAAAGTATTGTTTGCGCAATGTACGTTTGTGTTAAATACGCTTTGTAAAATGTATTTTTGTACAAACTATAATTAATCCAAAAGATACATTTTACAAACGTATTTTAAACAAATATACATCGCACAAACAATACTTTAGACAAATCATAGAATAACATAACGATACATTACATAAAGCATACTTTTAGCAAACCGTACATCGTACAACTCGTACTTTCTACAAATAATACATCTTACAAATCGTATGTATTAGAATCCATCCAACATACAAATTGTGTTCTGTGCTCGACTGACAGCTGTTTAAATCTGAGCTCAGAATAAAAAGAATGTTAGAGGATGTTTTTGTTATCTAAAAAATAATTTTAAATCTACTACCAGCTTAACTCTAAAAACGCATTACGTGACGCATCCTGATTTTGGAGCTTCTATGAAGTTTTTTTTGGGGTATAAAACTTTAAGTTGCTGTATCTGTATCCCTTCGGGGTTGTTATTTTCATATGAAAAATGCCTCTGTAAGATAAAGAACTCTGCCATTTTGTTATGTGGAATGTGTGTCGGCTAATTTTATTTATATGTAGATAATATCTGTTGTAGAGGAGGTCCCAACGAGCAATTCTCGTCATAAGGCACAGGTTGATTCATAAATTAGGGGTAAAAGTTAGGAGAATGGCCGTTTTTGTCGACTATACCAATACGGTATATTAATTATTAAAATCGTAAAATTTTGACTTTTCCTAATTTTATCAAAAATGGGTTACTAGGATTCCAAAACACCTTAATCGACGAAAAAAAAGTTGTCTGTCCGTTGTCTGATGTCTGTCTGTATACACGATAACTCAAGAACGCCTTAATCGATTTTAACGAAATTTGGTACAACAATGCTCCATCGGCTGACCAATACCTTCTCCACATAGGCCAATCAACTCCTACCGTTTTAGTGTCCTTTTCTCGACCTTCGCCGCCATATAAGTTGACAGAAAACTAATGGTTTATTTTCTGTCACTTTTGTGTGAAAATGGCGGCGAAGGTGGATTAAAGGACACTAAATCGGTAGGAGTTGATCGGCCTGTATGGAGAGGGTACTGGGCTGACCATAAACTGATTAACTTTTGGGTTGGGGGGGTTGGAGGGGGGAAAAGGGGGAAAAGGGGGATAAAATAAAAAATTGTAAGTTTGGAACAAATGCAAGTAGCGATATCCGGTTTTCAGATTTAAGTTTCCAGGAATATGGACTACAAATTTTGTCATAAAGTCCAAATTCGTGGAAGCTTTAGTTTCCGAGTTATTTGAAAAAACGTTGAAATATATAAAAAAAAATTATAACTTTAGAAGTAAAGCAGCTATTGTTATGCGATTTTCAGATTTTGGTTTTCGTAAATATTACCCAATTTTGTTAGAAGGTTCAAATCTTTCAAAGATACAATTTTCGATATATTTTCATTTCCTTTCAACATAAAATAATTGATTGTTTGGTGGACTATCCGTGCTTTCTAGCACCATTTTTTTTACTTAACTTTACAAGAATATATAACTACTTAATATCAGATGAAAATAAAACGCCTTCCTACTTATATGGACTTTACATTTTTGATGCTAAGTACTATAACCGCATGTACAAGGTGAGCTATGCAAGAATTACGGTTGATATTGCTCACAATCCCTTATCTTTGAACTCGATTCGTGTTATCCTAAAAAGGATTCCCAAAAATTTATTTTATTTGGTGTAAAATTTTGAATTTGTACAGATGAAGTAAAAAAAAATAAGCTTAAAACTCGCGAAATGATACTTTTTTTGATGTTTTTAACCATTTTTTACAAAAAAAGCAGAGCAACATTTTTGGTACCTAAGTTATGTTCAGTGGTGTAGTTAGAAAAGTTTTCGGGGTGGGGGGTAGGTACAAAAGTATTCTAAACATTACAGCTCCAAAGTAAATTAACAAACGGGATCTTTTGCAAAGTCCTCAACACCCCCCCCCCCCCCCGTTACTTTGCCACCTTTTTCCTTTATTTTACGAACTACAACTTACATTTTTTACCTTAACACCGGATTTCATATACAAACAGGAAATACGTTTGACATTTTTTAAAATCCTTAATTGGCTTTAAACTCGATTTTACGTTTAAATATGCAGCGAATCAAAATAGAATTGTTATTGGAAACATAAAAAAACGGTCCCTATGAAGTAATTTTTTTAGCTGAAATGTTTTAAATTCGCAGAAAAAAAATTGGTGGTAGAAAGCATGAATAGTTCACCATACAATCAATTATTTTATGTTAAAAGGAAATGAAAATATCTCGAAAACTGTAGCTTTGAAAGATTTGAATTTTATAACAACATTTTTGGGTAATATTGACGAAAACCAAAATCTAAATATCAATAGCTGCTTTACTTCTAAAGTTATGATTTTTTTTAAATATATTTTAACGTTTTTTTCAAATAACTCGGAAACGAAAGCTCCCACGAATTTGGATTTTTATAACAAAATTTGTAGTTCATATTAATGGAAACTTAATCTAAAAACCGTATATCGCTACTTGCTTTTGTTCCAAAGTTAAAAATTTTTAAAATATTTTATACCCCTTTTCCCCCCTTCAACCACCCTACCACCCAACCCAAAAGTTAATCAGTTCCAGCCGATAAAGGATTTTTGTACCAAATTTCGTTAAAATCGATTAAGGCGTTCTTGAGTTACCGTGCATACAGACAGACAACAGACCGACAGACAACTTTTTTTATTCGTCGATTAAGGTGTTTTGGAACATTAGTTTTTGATAGAATTAAGCAAAGTCAAAATTTCACTATTTTAATAGTCCCCCATACCATATTGGTATGGTGGACTAATAAAAGGTTCAAAACCCGCAAAATACACTTTTTTGTCGTTTTTAACTCTTTATCTTATTAAAAAAAAAACACTACCTAAGGAGGAGTTATTTTTTAACCCTCAAATGATTCTATAGAGCTGACAACACCTTTGGTACTATTCATCGTATACGCGTACAGAGGGTCATCCATTTTAAATGCCCCCCCCCTTTTTTTTCTGGTTATTATGCATTTTACAAAAAATAGTGTTTTAGAAAAGTTGCATAAGTAGCTTTTAGCACAGTATAAAAATAAAAATGTCAATATTGTCAAATGTCATCGCAGTATATGCAGTGGCGCACCCACGAATTGACTTCGGGGGGGGAGTAAGGATAAATAATAATAAAAAAATAATTTGAATTAAAAATCTGACCATAATTGATTGATGTTTATTTGCCCAAAATTTGATATCAAAATTATGTTCCAATGCGCCGCAGGCAAAATTTTTTGAGAAAACGCTTAAAATGAAATTTGTGACTTAAAATTAAAGTAAAATCGTAAATATTGATGGGGTTTTGGGAATTTGAGTGGTTTTACCTTTAATATAGACACTTACAGTAAATATTTCAAAAATACACTACACTTTTGACTTGTTTATGTCATGTCTCGAACGATGCCCGCTTATTTGACGGGTGCGATGACAGAATATAGCTGATTCCACTCGTTGCGTACGGAGAGATGTACGTATCATACGATTTCAATCAGCAGTTCTGTCATCGCACCCTTCAAAAAGCAGGCATCGTTCCAAACATCGCATAAACAAGTCATAAATGTAGTGTATTTTGGCTAGATTTCGAACGCGTTAGGTATACGGATACCGATGCGTTGAAATATTTACTTTAAGTGTCTAATATCAACGCATCAGTATCGGTATACCTAACCCAGTGGCGTAGCCTGGAGGGGGGGTGTGGTTTGGGGGGTTAAAACCCAATCTACAATAAACTAATCATGATCAAGAGCCCCAGGGAGAGCTATAGCTCCCCCACTTTTTTGACCCTTTACTCCAGTTTGTGACGTGTGTTTATATATTTTACAAAAAAAACCTAAGAGATGAAAATTATTTTTGTTTTTTTGTCAATTTTCGCCTGCGACGCTATAACAATATCCAATATTGTTCCAATTTTGTTTATTTTAAGCAATTTTTTTATCAACAACATTTGAGACGCGTAAAAAATAGCATTTTAGTGTAATTTATAAAAAAAATTTAGCCTGCGGCGCATTTAAGGGTCAATTCTACAAAAAATCTGCAAATGAGACTAGATGAGACTTGCTTTTAAAAATAAGTATTTTTGTTTCGTATAAACTAACTCAACACCTATTAAACCGCCCCTCTTCCCTCCCTTCAGTTCAAGAGCTCAAGCAATGGAAACCTAATTTTTAAAAATTTGTCATAGGTAGGTAGTTGATAGGTAGGATAGGTAGGGACCGGATAATGATGAAACCACCCCCAGAGTCGATTTCTGGCTACGCCACTGCCTAACCCGTTCGAAAAAAATCCAAAATTCACTACATTTTTGACTTGTTCATGCTATATGTTTTGAACAATGCCTGCTTTTTTGACGGGTGGGATGATAGAACAGCTGATTCCACTCGTTGCGTACGGAGGGATGTACGCATATAACGTTACAAACCCACGAACGTACACTGAGAATTTTTTCAGTAAAGTGGTTTTGGCTGGCGCCTATGTTGCCAAAAAATCTTGCTGGAACATCAAAGTTTTTGCTACAACAGAACTTTGTTAGTAGCCCCAGCGAAAAAAATAATTACGTCAGCAAACAAATTTAGTAACCTAACATTCTAGCAAAAAATTTTGCTGTCCCAGCTAAGAACGTTGATGTTCCAGCAAGTTGAAAATTTCTCAGTGTACGTAACGATTTCAATCAGCAGTTCTGTCATTGCACCCTTATTCAAAAAAGCGTTCGAAACTTGGCCTAAACAAGTAAAATATGTGTGTATTTTGGCTTTATTTCAAACGCGTTTGGTATACCGATACACCCATGCGTTGAAATATATTTACTTTAAGTATCTGATTTTTTTGTTTGTAAAAGTGGTAAAATGCGCCACATACGAAAATTTGTCCGAAAATGACTCTTAAAATGCGATTTTTGCCACCAAATCGCAGACAGAATATTTTAATCAAGTTACATTAAAAAACCTACCGCTTCAAGCTACTGTTTACAAGTCCAATTTACTCTCCGTGCCGTACGACGGCTCAGTTAAGTTTGCCCCCCCCAGATCGATTTTCTCAAAAATTTTTATGCCAAAATTTTGCACACATTTTGCACAATTTTGCACACCACAAATCAAATTTTGCACACCTTCCTACGAGAAACTACAGCCCATTTTCTGTGGGGGGGGGGGGCAAACTTGACGTTGCCCCCCCCCCAGTCAATATTTTTCAAAAATTATGATGTCATTTGAAAGGTCTTATTTTGCACAATTTTGCACACCCATTTTAAAATTTTGCACACCTCCCTGTAACCCACACGAAGGTTCTGAAAATATCAAGTTTGCCCCCCCCAGTCAATATTTTTCAAAAAGTTTGGTGTCGTTAGAAAGGTCTTATTTTGCACAATTTTGCACACCCATTTTAAAATTTTGCACACCTCCCTGTAACCCACACGAGGGTTCTGAAAATATCAAATTTGCCCTCCCCCAGTCAATATTTTTCAAAAAGTTTGGTGCCGTTAGAAAGATCTTATTTTGCACAATTTTGCACACCCATTTTAAAATTTTGCACACCTCCCTGTAACCCACAAGAGGGTTCTGAAAATATCAAGTTTGCCCCCCCCAGTCAATATTTTTCAAAAAGTTGGGTGCCGTTAGAAAGGTCTTATTTTGCACAATTTTGCACACCCATTTTAAAATTTTGCACACCTCCCTGTAACCCACAAGAGGGTTCTGAAAATATCAAGTTTGCCACCCCCAGTCAACATTTTAAAAAAAATTTGGTGGCGTTAGAAAGGTCTTATTTTGCACACCCATTTTAAAATTTTGCACACCTCCCTGTAACCCACACGAGGGTTCTGAAAATATCAAGTTTGCCCCCCCAGTCAATATTTTTCAAAAAGTTTGGTGTCATTATAAAGGTCTAATTTGGCATCATTTTGTACACCCATTTTAAAATTTTGCACACCTCCCTCTAACCCACACGAAGATTCTGAAAATATCAAGTTTGCCCCCCCCCCACCGTCGATATTTTTCAAAAAATTTTGTGTCATTCGAAAAGTCTATTTTGCGCAATTTTGCACACCCTTCAGTACCCCAGAAGAGCGTTCTCAAAAAAGTTTGCCCCCCCCCAGTTAATATTTTTCAAAAAATTTATGTCATTCGAGAAGCCTAATTTTGCACAACTATTTTTAAATTTTGCACACTTCCCATGCCGTTTTCTTTTTGTGGCGTTTACGGTTAAACTTGGTCCTAAAATTTCCCAGAAGTATAAGCAAACGAAGGAGACCTCGATTGTGTAATATCTTTGAATATTGTTTAAATTTACAGATAATTGTTTATGTTTACATTTTTCTATAATCAAAAGTTTTTAATTTTTATGAATTTCCGGATTATACTTAAATTTTTATATCAAAAATGAACAGAAAAAATAGATGTAGACAGCGCATCCTGTCATGTTCGATGCCTTGAGAATCGGAACAAGCCTATTTTGCCGGTTCAGAATGGTTGCGGTTCTCAAGGTATGGATTTTCACAGGATGAAACCCAATTCTTTACTGATTTGTTGTCTGTCTGTCTGTCCGTCGCCTCGATATGCGCCACTGTAACTCAAAAACTCCTGCACCGATCATAACGAAATTTTACACAACGATTACGTGTATTGACGCGCGGAGCCCTATTGTTTTTGAACTTTCCTCCATTTCTCCCTTCGGAACTACCCCCAAAATACCTCATCCCTAAAAAAATCTTAAGACGTATCTCTATCTTGTCGGCCAATTAACCAAGTACACTTTTAAATTTATGGCGAATGCATGACATCTCCAGCTGATCGAAATGACACGTTTTTGTTGATAGAGCAACGTCTTGGGTGAAAAATACGTAACGTCACGTTTTCTTACGTGTTATCCTGACACGTATTGCAGGACAGGGTACCTATTCTTCAGTTTCGAGAGAACACTCCTATAGGAATGCTCACATTAGTGATTTGGACCAATAGGATAGTTTGACTGCTTGCACTAGCCATCCGATATCAGTCGATCACCGCCGGACATTACCGGGCTACCGCATATCAAGAGAACTCTCCTACAACTTACATCTGCTGGTTATGAGGAAGAGAGCGGGTTCTCCTGCGCGGGCGCCGTGGAGCTTTTCAGCTTATCGAACGTTTCGTAACCGCATTGGGGCTTGCCTAATGGTTGAAATAAAGGATGTGATCGTTCCTACACGAAAGTTTCTCTCGAAACTGAAGAATGGGTATCCAGGGGTACTTTGATCAGCTGGAGCTGTCTCGCATTCCCCATATATTTAAAACTGTACATGGTTGATTGGTCCACTCGACAGAGATACGTCTTAGGATAGTGTTAACTTTGATAATTGGCTTTATGTGTCTAATAAAATAAAAACGTTAATTTTAAGTTCCATAAAAGTCTTTGTCACGCAAGTTAGTCGAAAGTAAGTAAATCGTATTTGCGTGTTGTTGCACTTCTAATAAAAAAACTTCGTTGATAGATAAAATAAACACTTTCTTTTAAAAAAAACGACGCTTTGTTTTCTTTCAGATCTTTCTACTTTCCCGCACGCATATTTTACTTCAATAATAAACCAAAATAAAAGTTATATATTATATATATTATATTATATATATATATATATATATTATACTTACGGGACCGTGGAGTTAATAGGAGTACGCCCTAATTCACTCCACGGTTCCGTAAGCTTATAAGCTGTATAGTTAACTTATAAAAAAAAAACAGAATTTTTTTCACGCCCAGACGTTTTCGTGCTTCTCGTTCATTAAATTCATTTCTTCCACAAATACACACTGCAAAGTGTAAAGACAAGATGACCAAGGTCCAAGAAACGTCAAACTTTGGTGCAGAACACCCAAAAATTTAGGTAGGTCCATTTGGGGAGTGAAGGACGAGGAAACTGTCACTTTCTATGAAGCTCTTACCGAAAATGACTAAGAATGCCTATAACGCCGCATTTCTATCTTTCTCTTTTACATGTCAAGAATACCAAAGGCTTATCAAATTTCTAGAGGCACTTGCACTTACCCATTTGCACTGCACTTACCTATTTTGGGGCAAGTTTCACCCGAGGTCGAACGCGCCTCCGATTTCATGGGTGCGTCCGAAAATTTTCATCTGGATAATGGTGGGATCACACCTTGCTATTTGCGGACAGCGGCTACGGTGATGACGCCCGCCTTGATTTTGCAGTTCACACCACGCGTTTGGCATCTTGGTGTGTCATTAACTAGGTTTACATCAAAAAATTCCGTCCGTCAATAATTATAATTAGAAGAAGTCGTTTATTTATTTCTACACATGAACATAGACATTTTGTTTTTGTATTTCATGCACTTAAAATGGCAAATAAGAAAAAAATTATTATTCCTTTTATAGATCGAAAAAAAAATCAAATCGAATTCAAAATATATGTCATGTAAATTTGACTTAATTCTCAACCCAAAGACGGAAACAACGCCTGCTGCAAATGGGATGACACCAATAGGTAGAAAGTTAAAGTTCCATTCACACTTAAGGTCTTTGTTTAATTGGTCAGTGTTTTTGTCTCTTTCCTTATTATTATTGTTCCTTCTGCGACTGCGCAGTTCCATAACAGAGTTCGGAATTTCCGGAGGAATTACTTTATGGTTATCGTTATTTTATTTTTTTCGTAATATTTTTGGAAAATTGATTGATAAGGTACGTATCATCGACTAAAAAAAGTAAAAATTAAGTAAGAACGTTAGGTTATATTTACCGATAACCACAAAGTAATTGCGTAAACTGAGAGGTAGTACACTTATTACGTAACCCTTATTTTGCCCAATTTTGACCCCAACCCGCGACCCCCTATATAACGCTTTGTAACGTTTGGGACTACTCCAGTCTAAAATAAGAAAACGTTTTGCTGCCAGAAACCCCCTCTTTTTTTTCTTTTCCACTCGAAAAATCCAAAAAGTTGTTTTATTTCACAATAATAATTTAAAAATTGCGTTACGTAACGGAACCGCGAAACCCCGCTCACCCCTACATAACCCCTATAAGCGTTACGCCTAGTTGCCACCTATGCGTGCTCACCCTGGCATTAAAAACGCATCACGCGACACTTTTAAAAAATCGGCAAATGCATGGCTGATCACGTGATGCATTTTTAGAGTCAGGGTGGGCACGCATAGGTGAGAACCAGGCGTTACGTAATGTTATGTATTTTAAATAGAAGCGTTCACATTGACTTTCCTGCCGAAATGGAACGCCACCATTTAAAATACACGTTGCAAACTTCGGAAATTTCACCCGAAGTCATTCTGAATCATGAACACAAATAAAACTAGGCATTGCTAAGCGACATTTCAATATATTACATAAAAGGCCTTCGCGCGTGGTAGGTGTAGGTACGCACGCATTCCTCTTTACGGCACGTACAACCTCCCGCCTCCCGCGGATACTTGTCCCGAATTCAGATATAGGTGCATATACCTACCTACTAGTTTCTGGAGCTGTTTTCTTTTTGTAGCGGTTACGGTTAACCTTGGTCCTAAAATTTCCCAGAAGTATAAGCAAAATAAAGAGACCTCGATTGTGTAATATCTTCGAATATTGTTTAAATTTACATATAATTGCTTATGCTTACATATATGTGTCTATAATCAAAAGTTTTTAATTTTTATGAATTTCCGGATTATACTTAATTTTTCACATCATCTAACAAATGAACGTAGATAGCACATCCTGTGAAGATCCATACCTTGAGAACCGCAACCATTTTGAACCGCCAAAATAGGCTGGTTCCGATTCTCAAGGCATCGAACATGACAGGATGCGCTGTCTACATCGATTTTTTATGTTCATTTTCATAAAAATTAAAAACTTTTGATTATATACAAATGTAAACATAAACAAATATCTGTAAATTTAAACAATATTCAAAGATATTACACAATCGAGGTCTCCTTCGTTTGCTTATACTTCTGGGAAATTTTAGGACCAAGTTTAACCGTAAACGCCACAAAAAGAAAACGGCATGGGAAGTGTGCAAAATTTAAAAATAGTTGTGCAAAATTACGCTTCTCGAATGACATAAATTTTTTGAAAAATATTAACTGGGGGGGGGCAAACTTTTTTGAGAACGCTCTTGTGGGGTACTGAAGGGTGCGCAAAATTGCGCAAAATAGACTTTTCGAATGACACAAAATTTTTTGAAAAATATCGACGGTGGGGGGGCAAACTTCATATTTTCAGAATCTTCGTGTGGGTTAGAGGGAGGTGTGAAAAATTTTAAAATGGGTGTGCAAAATGATGCAAAATTAGACCTTTCTAATGACTCCAAAATTTTTAAAAAACATTGACTGGGGGGCAAACTTGATATTTTCAAAACCCTCGTGTGGTTTACAGGGAGGTGTGCAAAATTTTAAAATGGGTGTGCAAAATTGTGCAAAATAAGACCTTTCTAACGACACCAAATTTTTTGAAAAATATTGACTGGGGGGGGCAAACTTGATATTTTCAGAACCCTCGTGTGGGTTACGGGGAGGTGTGCAAAATTTTAAAATGGGTGTGCAAAATTGTGCAAAATAAGACCTTTCTAACGACCCCAAAATTTTTTAAAAATGTTGACTGGGGGGGGGGGCAAACTTGATATTTTCAGAACCCTCGTGTGGGTTACAGGGAGGTGTGCAAAATTTTAAAATGGGTGTGCAAAATTGTGCAAAATAAGACCTTTCTAACGACACCAAACTTTTTGAAAAATATTGACTGGGGGGGGGCAAACTTGATATTTTCAGAACCCTTGTGTGGGTTACAGGGAGGTGTGCAAAATTTTAAAATGGGTGTGCAAAATTGTGCAAAATAAGACCTTTCTAACGACACCAAACTTTTTGAAAAATATTGACTGGGGGGGGCAAACTTGATATTTTCAGAACCCTCGTGTGGGTTACAGGGAGGTGTGCAAAATTTTAAAATGGGTGTGCAAAATTGTGCAAAATAAGACCTTTCAAATGACATCATAATTTTTGAAAAATATTGACTGGGGGGGGCAACGTCAAGTTTGCCCCCCCCCACAGAAAATGAGCTGTAGTTTCTCGTAGGACGGTGTGCAAAATTTGATTTGTGCTGTGCAAAATTGTGCAAAATGTGTGCAAAATTTTGGCATAAAAATTTTTGAGAAAATCGATCTGGGGGGGGGCAAACTTAACTGAGCCCCGTACGACCGAGGTGGATTCGAAGCACGCTGCAGTGTTATCTTTTGGAAATTCGTTTTGTTTTTATTATTTTGTTTTATTTCTGCCTTGCTCGAGAAACAGATGGGTAAGTTCTTAATTGAAATAATACATTTTTAAAACCAAAAATGGATGTCTACGAAGTTGCCGAAAAAGTGCAGATGGTCAAATGGTCAAATCGTCATAACCCTACACACGTTCGATATTGGTCGAGGGAAAATTTGCATTTGAATTTTGACGTAAGAACACAGTATCCCCAAAAACTAAATGTTTGGGGGGGGGGTATTATAGGGGAACACGTAATTGGGCCATTTTTTATTAACGGCAATTGCAATTTGAATGGTCCTAGATACTTGGATCTACTGCAGCAGCACATTATTCCAACTGCTAGGCAGTTGTTAGGTGTAAGATTTGGTGAAACATGGTTTCAATAAGATGGTTGTTCCGCTCACAATGTTGGCCTTGTTAGGGAATATCTTGATAATGTATTTCCTAATCGGGTTATAAGTACACGGGGAACTATTTTATGGCCAGCTCGATCTCCCGATCTTGCTCCTAATGACTTCTATCTGTTTTTGAAGAAGTTTTTCAAATTATCACTCCTAATATGCTTGGAAACGTTAGAAGGGGTTTTTATAGTAGGCTCGGATATTGTCTAGCCGAGCAAGGAGGACTTTTCGAACATTTGCTTTAATTTTTTTTTGACTGGGAGAATCTTTTTGGTTTTTAGAATGTATTATTTTATTTTGAGAACTTGCTTTTATTTTGTTTCTCCTTATTATTTTCATTGTAACACGTCGTCACTGATAAATCTGAGCAGTTGACAATAAAACGCTCTTATTTATCAGTGACAAAAAATAAGAAAATTACGTTATAAAAATTTGCGTATTTATTGACCAAATTCCGGTTTCATTGACTACGCTCCACACAGCACCGTGGTTAGAGGCGTACTAAATACCAAAGGAAAGTCATGCAAGTGGTGATCGCAAGCCTGAGTATTGGTTGCTTCACTGATAGGCGTGCGGTGTCTCTGCATGTACGTACACTGGCAAATTAGACTTCTTCCGCCCTATGTTCGCAGTAGCTTGAAGCGGTCTGTATATGTTCCTAAAGGATGTTTACCTTATCGGTCGTTTTTTCGTAAGAAATAGTTAAAAAAGTATATATTTCGCGAGTTTTAAACTTTTTTCTTTGGCGCAAAATTCTATGGCTTTCCCTCTATACATATACGGGTATTAGTACTAATATCAAAAATGTAAGACCCATAGTTTTCTTGTAAGCGAAGGGAGTTTAGTAAAAAACGGCCTAACATCTGGCTCACCGTGTTCGTGGTAGTGTCATATTTAAATATAAAAAAAATTAGTCGAACCATGCACATAAGAAAAAAGCAGGGTTCTTTTGTAAATCGGATGTCGACCATCTTTGAACCGCCATATTTAGCTAACACTATCTCAAGTAAAAAGCCAGTTAAAAACTCTTTATGGTTTTAGTACCCTTAAATTTGTCTTTTACCTGTCAATTTGGTTAAATATGGCGGCAGCAGTAGGCTAAAGGGCACAGGACAGATAGGAGTTAACTGGCTTTTTAATTGATAACGGTGTTGATTTAGCGTAGTGGGTACTGTCGACTTTTTTTAACGACTCGTGAAAAAATGAGGGGAGGCAACAAAATGCATACTTACTAATTTTTCGGTTTTTTATAATTACTCAGAAACCACAAAATCCAGTAAAGAATTCATGCCCATTCTAAAATCGTCTTAAAAGTGCCCATTTTTTTATATGTAAAGGGTTAGTTTTTTATAATATACACTCAAAAAACACATCAAAATGGTTATTATATATAACCAATGCGGAAAGTTAATCTTTCCCGCACGCGACTGCCATTGACATAAATTTGGGGTCTCCTCTCCAATATTTTGTCTGATTGTCATGTTCACAGAAATCCAAGAAAATTACAAAAACATAATAAAAAAGAACGACTTTATGTTGTTAGATCCTGTTTATTCAAGTGGTTTAAAAATTGTAGAATTTTTGTAAAGCCGATTTCAAAGGGGAGGGGCGCTTTAGTAGGTCTTGGGGTTAGGTTTGCAGGTGTGGAATTCTCCGTTGGGTCCATAGTTTTAATTCTAAATTTGCAAAAGGCGCAAATTTTCAAAATTATTCCAATTTTTTACGAGTGTTAAATAATGTTGTTGATAAAAATTGTTTAAAATTACTTAACTAAATTTGTAACAACCAATGATGTTATAGCGCCGCTGGCGAAAATTTTTTAAATATAGACCGAAAATTGTTTAAAATATGATATTTTTCAGGTATTTTGTAAAATGTTTTGACAAGCTTTTGTCAAAATTTATGAAATTTTATCTAAAGAAGGTTCTTAGCAGATGTTACGGGAATATTTAAAAAAATATTTTATTCATATTAATGGTACATGAAAAACCCTCTCTATAATCGATTTATATCACATCTATATTTTTTTACTGGGATTTAAAGAAGATTATACCCACTATAAAAAATTGTATTGTCCCAAATAGTATACTGGTGTATAAAGGCTAATATCATTTCTCTCAGTCAGGGGCGTTAATTGGGGGGGAGTCAGGGGCACTACGACCGCCCCTGGCAAATAAGGATTTTTTATTACTCATATATTTTTTCCTTTTTAAATGGGTAACTTCAAAATAAAATTAAGAATCCTTTAATCAGGGGCGGCATTTAAAAAAATGCCTCGGGCGGTCAACAATTTAGCGCCGGGCCTGCTTTACGCTCGTGTTAGGTGCAACATTTTTCCTAAAGGGCGGGCGGAAAATTAAAAACATCTTGTTGCTGTGCATAATTTTGTAAAAAAATATGCACGCGGAAAAAGCATTTTTTCCGTACGAGACTGCCTCATTGGCCGAAGTTCGGTCAAAGAGTCGACTGCGGAAAAATGAATTATGCATGCAAGCATTAGGAACAATTGTTCTTCTAAGAGCGTAAGGAAAATAGTATAAAATAGTCAATAAAAAATGTGTTTCATAAAAATTTTATTATAACATTGAAATAAAGTGGTTTTGCATATTAGTGTGGCATAGTAACACCTAATGCGCCAAATCCTATTTTCCTCAACCTCGTAGAAATTTCTTTTTGCGTCAGTGATATTTTTTTTCGCAAGCAAAATTTTTTCGTGCACGCTGTGCGGAAAACTGCTACTTTCCACACGCAAATGACTGCGGAAAAGACGTACAAACTAAATAAGGTACCCTAGGATGTTAATTCGGTGTCATTTTAAAGGATTTTTTAACGACAATTCAGAAATGGTAGCATTTGGGCGCTTAGGTACACATTTACAAATGCAATTTATCCATTTTTGGTCATTTTTACGTCACTTTTTAAAAAATGTTGATAACGGGGCTTAATTTTAAAAATGTTACTATCTGTAGATTCTCTCAAAAAAATTCTTTAAAATTACACCCTACATCATAGGGCATCTAAAAACAAAAGATATTGGGTGGAAATAGGTCTGTGGGTGGAAATAACGAAAATTCAAACCTAGATGAGCATCCCACAAGGAACACTGGATGCTCATCCAGGTTTGAATCTAAAAACAAAAGATCAAAAGATCTTGGTTGGAAATAATGAAAATTTAAACCTGGATGAGCACCCAGTGTTCCTTGTGGGATGCTCATCCAGGTTTGAATTTTCGTTATTTCCACCCAAGATCTTTTGATCTTTTGTTTTTAGATTCTTTTCGGTTGATGTAACTGATTTGGAGGTTTTTTAACTTCTTTTTTGCATCATAGGGCATCTTTTAGTTTGTGAGACTGAATATGAGGTATCTTTAAAAAGCAAATTTCCCCCTCAAAAAATATCTACATCAAAGATTTTTGTTTTATGCTAACTGCAACCAAGGCATTTTAAAGCCTACTGACGTATGCTGACAATGCGATGAACTGGTTTTGACATTACGATTACAGGGCGATAAGTTTTTTCGCACTATTTTTGCGCACTACTGCGGCACTGTTAACAATGCGCAAAATCTGATATTCCGCACGCCCGTAGAAAATAGTTTTTATCTTATATAACTTGTGCGAAAATTTAATCTTCTTGGCCTGAAAACGAACGCGGACCGGAGTTCCGGCAAGCAGCAAGGATGGGAAAGATACTTGACACATGAGTTAGGATAAATATTTTGTCTACGACCAGTTGTAAAAAAAATGGAGTAAAATCTATTCTGTAGGTATACTCAGTGCGGGAAAGTGATACTTTCCAAACTAAAATACGTGCGGGAAAGGGGTGTTTCACGCACGGTCGCAGAAATAAATAGTAGTTTACCTAACAAGTCCGGAAAATGTCTCTTTTCCGCACGCGATTGCAGATGGCCGAACGACGCGTTAGCGATTTCGGCCAGCAATTAAGTGCGGAAAAGTCACTTTACACGAGTTGGGTACAATATTTTTTCTACTCGCTTGACTTAAGTATATTTAACCCAATAAAAGGAATTTAAAAAATGTTACTCTTTATTTATCCTGACTAAAACGTTTACCTAACACAAAGAAGAAAATTTTTAAAAATATAGCAATGCATTTATATTCAATTTTTGGTTGAGTGCGGAAACGTACCACTAGTGCGGAAAAGTAAATTTTCTGCACGCTAGTAGAAAAAATATTAAATAGAGTCAGTTCCAAAATAGTGATTTTTGCTCTAATTTTAATATTTAAAAAAAATCATCCTGTACATGTAAATAGTAAATAATTTGTGTCTGTTTCCGTTTCCTTTATTTGCCTTGATGCTTCGTCTGTATAACTTTTTAATCAATCAGTCATCTAAAACCTTTTTTCAACTTTGGTGTCTTATTACATAATAATCTATATTTATATACCAATTTAACTTGATCATCACTTCTGGAAACTGAAATGATTATCCTAATTATTTTGTCGAAAGATAAGTCGTCGTATTTCGATTTTATGTAGACACAATAATTAATTAATTAATCATGGTCAAGTAACCCAAAAATTCAGGTGACTTGTCAAAATAAGGTTGCAAAATATTATCTGTCATCCTTTATGAACCAAAAATGAACTTGCCGGAGCTCTCCTCTCACACTGCAATGTCAAATCTAAAAAACGAACCTGTCAGGTAGATTTTAAAAAACTCCCTGTTGAAATAAGTTTTAAGCGTTTTTTGACAGCTTTAAGAGAATAAGGGCGCAGAAGAATAAAGACTATTTTTCCAACTTTTCTTAGTTTTCAGCAAAGCATTAAATTTACTCCTCCTACCGTTTAGGAGATATTCATGGTGAGCAGCAAATTTGACATCATATGTTTCACTTTTTCGGACCCTGCAGTCTGTGTTTGTGTGGTTCTATGTGGCTTTACAAATCGTAATCGAGTGAACCGATTTCAATGCAGGATAAAAAAAACTGTCAACGTCCCTCTCGTGGGAATAAATAATTTACACTCTTTGCTGTCAGCTTTGGAGGAGGGGTTTTCGCATACCATCAGAATATTCTTGGGCCCTCCTATATAGGGTGGAAACTTTAACTGGAATAATTTCGCTAGAGCCTCAGGATAACCGTAAAAACCCATATAATCGACATAAAATCGGGCCAACGCATCGCTACCGCACTGCCGACGTTATACCGACGTTGGCCCGATCTTATGAGTTATTTGACGATTTTTGTTTGTAGAAAAAATATGCGGATAAAACGCAAAAACACGTCAACTGAGATTTTTTATGGGCTTTCCAGTCAAATAAAGAATTCCTCTTTTAAAGAGTCAAACCTCTTTAACCCACTTAATTTTTTTAAAAGGATTATACTACCTTGTTGGAAAGCCCGTTTAAAAAGACAAATGAGGTTGCAGTTTTTAATTTTAATTAAAAAAAAAGAATTTTATAATAATCAGAATAGCCATCCGTAAAAATCTAAAAAAAAAAATTAAAAAATATGAAAAATTTTGTTTAAATTTTTTTTTTAATTTTTTTAATTTTTTTTTTTGGTTGAAAATGCAATTCTCTATCCGATATTGTGACAACTGCGTGTTGCTAGCTGCTGTACGGTTCGTGAGTTAAGTTTAATCCCCCCTAATATCGTCTTGCCAACCCCCCACCCCCACCAAAAACTAATTAACTCTGCGTAGGGTGACTAAGAATTTTAGTGGCAAACTTTATAAGAATCGGTTCAGCCGTTTTTGAGTAATCGTGTTACCGAGACAGACAGACAGATCGACAGACAGACCATAAAATATGTCTAAAAATTTAATTGATTAATTTAATTGACCGTATTGTGTTAAAAACTTACTCAACAAGGATACAGAGTCTATCCCAAAAGTCTGGAATAATGGATTTTTTGGGATAACTATGGGTTTTTGAAAAAAAAACTTATATAGGATTTTTTGGTAAAAAAAGCGGTTTCGAAAAATGTATACCATTTTATACTGGGTGTCCCAAAAATAAAATACGACAACATATCTCTTTTTTAAATTGGACGCCCTGTATATTATCTCATTTTCTGGATCATTAAAAAATAAGCTTGTCAAAAATACCCAACACTACACAATACAGAGTGCTCACCGTGTATAAAAGAGTATACATTTTCCGAAACCACTTTTATTCCTAAAATGATCCTATACCTATATATAAGTTTTTTTTGAAAATAGCGTTTTCCCAAAAAATCCATTATTCCAGACTTTTGAGACACACTGTATAAATGTGACCATAACCAGACTTTTAAGGGGGGGGGTTGCGTTTTATCCACATATTTTATCCTGAGGCTCTATAGAGGATTTGATTCAGTTAAAGTCTCCACATTGCATATTAATAGGGAATTATTGAAACGCAGTTGGGGCCCGGCACTAATAAGGCCAGGCACTATTTTGACACTGTTGACAGATACGCATGCGCAAGAACGACCACATTTAGTGCCGACACTAATAAGGTTAGGACCTGCCTTTATTTGTGGAGGAATTATACTGGGCCGCATCTTGGCTGTGTCTAGCCGTATTTGACGTTTTTGGCAACTATTCGCCATTTTTTTTTTACCTTAACCCTACTTTCGAGAATTTTTTGTGTGTGACGGCCAAAAAAGCAAAACTTGGGACAAAATAGTTATATTTTTATGAAATCGGATGACATAGCACAAGAAAATTAAAAAAAGCAAGGCTCAAATATTTCGTTTTACCGATGAAGACAATATTTGTTTCCTACGAGAAGTAGTTCAACAAAATCCCTTCAGAAGTCTAAATGGTCCTTCTCTCCACCCTCCACAAAGACCTCTGCTTCCAACACATCATCCATGCTTTTCATCACTCAAAATATAAAACAAAAAACACAGAATTTCGAAAACAGGCAGCATATATTTGTAGGTTAGAAATAAAGTCGTATCGTAACCGTTTTGCTAGAGTCGCGATCAATAATTCTATAATTTGCACCTTTTAGAGCCAGGCACAGCCTGTGTTCAGGTCGGCGCTAAGTAGGCACTATCCAGTGCGGCCGCATTTCAATAATTCCCTAATGTCTCGATTTTTTGGATTCTATATATACCTATATTTTGTTTTAAACCTATATTTTTTATAAAATAAAAAAAAAATATATCTTCGCCTTCTAAGATTGTATGTTTATTCTGAGATTAAATTAAAACAGCAAAGAACAAAAATTGTATGTCAGACGGATTCTAAACTGTACGATTTGTAAGATGTATTGTTTGTAGAAAGTACGAGTTGTACACTGTACGGTTTGCAAAAAGTATGCTTTGTGCGATGTATCGTTATGCTATTTTACGATTTGCGGAAAGTATTATTTGCGCAATGTACGTTTGTGTTAAATACGCTTTGTAAAATGTATGCCATTTTTGATTTTTTATGAAAAATTCTTTATGGGGGCACCTACTAGGTCCCCAAATCCGCCTGCGCCTGTTGTTTTTTTTTTTTATTTTTTTCCTAATTTTTTTTCACTAAAACAACCCAATCGAACACAGTTCAATCCAACCTAATCCAACCCAACCCAAAACAATCAAAAAAACACATTAAATCCCCCCCCCCGGCACCCTTTCTTCTCTTAAAAAAAAAATCGGACGTAAAATTCAAAAAAGTTCGAACACCAAACTAAAAATACACAAAAACATAACCCTAAAATCTGGAAAATCCGTCTAAAATTCGGAGCAGAGTGATCTAGCTCCGATTGATCTGGATTCATTCATCATCAACAAACGCGCCAGATCTACCTCCCCTACCTCCGCTTCGAATTGCCGAACGATTTGGAGCAGTCCGATTGATCGGACGTACATACCGAACCTAGCTATACTTACTGGTATAGGCGCGTTTCTGCGAGTTTAACATAGTTACTATTATTTTCTCTTTCTAAATGCATTCGTCTAAGAGAGATCCAGCATACTACACCATCACAAAAAATACCCGTGTTTACACCCTTCGACCCCGCATATCTGTCAGGGGATAACTAACTCAAAAAAAAGTTAGACAGCGGGGTCGAAGGGTGTACAGGCGGTATGGACCAGGTGTATGAAAGTGTAGGAAAGTTCCTACGATACACGGCAATCGGGTGAACTTCACGACCGAAGGTCGGATAGGTTTCGGATAACTCGTGATCGCTTCAAAGCTTATTATTGGTAGATATCAGGGAGAGGACCGTTCCCGTGCGATCTTTCCTACGAAATTCAAGAATCAGCTCCCTGGTATGCTGGGTCTCTCTCACGAGTGCATTTAGAAAAAGAGAATATTGGTAACTATGTTAAGGTCGCAGAAACGCGCCTTATGTTGTATTAGCAAAAACGGACCTTTCGGGATTTGAAATGACGTATGTCGTTTCGGTAATCTGTCATTTCTTTTTTGTGGAAACTGGAAGATCGTCAACATGGGTGAGTGATCCGTCGGAGGTTTTTCTAGATTTTCTCAAAAAAAAAAGAAATAAATATGTTTAGTGAAGCTGTGTGTGTTGCAAAAGTAAAAAATTCTCTTATTGTGGAAGTATAATTTGGAAGCAAATCGTTTAATAACAGTGAAAAAAATGACAAAAGGAGGCCGGTGCAATGCTCCCACATAAATAAACACGAAAGTTTATCTGCAATCATCTTCGAAAATATACAATATTTTTTTGTTTTTTTCATTCAAAATGCTTTTATAACCAACTTTCTTTCATTTAACATCTAGTATTTTTTTAAAAGTTTGGGTTAAAAGGGATTATTTAAGTCATGTTAAAGCCTATTCCCGATGGTGCAACTTTATGGTGCGGCTATGATGAGATAAGGTAAGGTGACCAACCGTCCCGGTTCGGCCGGGACAGTCCCGATTTTTAACTATTTGTCCCGGGGAAAAAATCCGGGTAATTATGCAGTATACGGTTTTCTGCCATTTTTGATTTTTTTTGAAAAATTCTTTATGGGGGCACCTTCTAGGGTCCCTAGGACCCCAAATCCGTCTGCGACGGTTGGTTTTTTTTTTTTTTTTTTTAATTTTTTTTTCACTAAAACAAACCAAACCAACACAGTCCAACCCAACCTAATCCAAACCAACCCAAAACAATTAAAAAAACACTTTACAACCCCCCCTGGGCACCCTTTTTTCTAATTCGTAATTACCAAAATCCGTCCCGGATAGTCCCGATTTTTCAGCAAAAGTTCCGGTTCGCCCCGGTTTTGATACCACTGTATTTTGTAACTTTAAAATCATTGCAATTAAAAAAGCGGATATTCTCTGCCATCTATAAATTTGAATTGAAACCTTACTTATATTATTTTTCTTTAATAAGTATTTTGGAAAATACATCTTAATATTATTAGGGTTGCATATATTAGGAGTTGGTCACCTTAGATAAGGTCACTGTAAGGGTGGATTCTAACTAGAGATGTGTGATTCGTGAACGATTCATTCACTATGATTGAATCACTTGAGAGTATTGAGTGATCAAATCATGATTACTCGATATGATTCAATCAGTCAAATGAACAATGAAGACAGAATGAATCAAATCAGAATGGATCAACGACTGACTGACCCACTGTGGCGATACACTGAATCAGTTGGAAAATTCAATCGTTTCATTCATTCGTTCCTTTGATTCGAATTCCTGTGTGTGGGGTAAAAGTATGAATATATAGATTTTTTTGGTCAGCAGAGTATTTCTTTTGTATTTAACTGCATCCTGCTTAGACCTTTTTTGTTTGGTCACTATTTTCTTTAATTTAATTTAAAATAATTGATTCAATTATCCATTCAAAAGATTCGATCATTCTAGAGATGAATCATTGATCAATTCGTTCAGTACAAAATGATTTCCCATTTCTAATTCTAACCACTTGGTGTAATTTAATTTAGCATAAGAGTTGCTCTTATTAGAGATGGATAAATTGATCATTTTGTACTGAACGAATCAATCAGAATGATCGAATCTTTTGAATTTATGGTAATTATGCAGTATACGGTTTTCTGCCATTTTTATTTTTTTCGAAAAATTCTGTATAGGGGCACAGGGTCCCTAGGACCCAAAATCTGCAAGCGCCTGATTTTTTTTGGGGTTCTGGAGACCCTAGTAGGTGCCCCCATAAAAATTAAAAAAAAAAAACAAAAATGGCAGAAAACCGTATACTGAATAAATTTTCCAGTAAATGTAATACAGAAACAACAATTTGGTAAAAAAAGGTACTTTACAGAATCAAATATTAATAAGTTTAAAGACTCTCTTTGCAGGGAAAACTGGATGGGCATGTACTCCGGGAATGATGTTAACTCTAAATATAAAATCTTTGAAAGTATTTTTACCTATCACTTTGATTCTTGCTTTCCACAAACTACATTTAGAATAAAACAAAAACAGGAAAAAGTGGAAAATAAAACAATATTCTCAAAAAATTAAAGATTTGTATTTGCTAGCTAAACGAACTGGAAGCCAAGATTTGTACAACTTCTAAAAATCGGAAAGAAAGGAGTACAAAAAATTTATTTCTAAAAATAAAACAGCCTTAAGTGAAAATAAAATCAGCAACTCATCAAACAAAGTTAAATGTGCCTGGAATATAATAAACCAGGAAACTAATAAAAACAGCCATTGAAAAATCTCCTTAAAAACAGAAAATGGTTCAATCATAAAAAACCCCATAGAAATTGCCAACAAGTTTATTGACCTTTTTAATGAACGCAAATATCAAAATAATAACAATAGCACGACGGCATCCCATATCGAAAATTCGCTGCATGTTGATGAGAACAAGGTTCTTAAAGAATGGAATCCATGTACAATAAAAGAAATTAAAACAATAATAAAAAGCCTGCCCAATAAATATTCAGCTGGTGTGGATAATGTGCTCTTGTTCTCATCAAACATGCAGTGAATCATATTGCAAAACCTCTCTTGTGATATTATTAACAACTGTCTTACAACCGGAGTTTTCCCTGACCAACTTAAAATAGCTAAAGTTGTCCCAGTATTTAAAAAAGGACCAAAACAAGACATAAATAACTACCGACCTGTTTCAATATTACCTGCAGTGTCGAAAGTCTTTGAGAGGGTTATTTACACAAGGTTGCTTGAGTATCTAGTATGCAATGAGATGCTTTCAAAATCTCAATTCGGTTTTTTGCCAAAAAAATGAACTCAACTGGCGATTTTCAATACAATTAAATACATAGTCGATCAACTAGACAAAAAGCGATTTGTGTCAGGGCTCTTCTTTGACCTGTCTTAAGGCGTTCAACACTGTAGACCACCAAAAACTTAAAGAAAAATTCAGCACTTTTGCAGTAAAGGGTATAGCCACAAAATTGATAAAGTCCTACCTTACTAAGAGAAAGGAAACAGTATGTATTACACAAAATTTTACTGAGCATTATTCAAAAGTAACACATGTAAGCCAAGGAGTCCCCCAGGGATCCATACTCGGCCTCATCCTCTTCCTAATGTATGTGGATGCTGATTTGTTGTTGCAGTATGCTGATGACACTGGGACGGTTAGTTCTGCTGAATCGGTTTCTGAACTGTCGGGGAGCTGTTCACATACTGCGGGAAGGATGAGTGAATGCAAAATAAACAGCCATTGCGCAGCTTTAAGGAGGCTCAGAGACATTTTGTCTCTAGATACTTTAAAAACCTTTAATTTTGCTTCAGTGCAGTCAGTCATCTCATATAGCGTTATGTTTTGGGGAGCTGCCTCAAATGCAAAGAGAGTTTTCATAGCTCAGAAAAGGGCAATTCGTTGCATGTGTAAAATACACCCAAAAACGTCATGCAGGCCTTTTTTTTAAAAAACTAAACATTTTAACTGTACCATCCTTATATTTCAAAACACTGGTTTTATTTGTAAAAAACACCAAAATCTATTTGTAAGCAATAGTGATAACGCTTCAGAGCATGCTATGCAAACAAGAGGGAGGCAGGACCTTGCTATTCCTATACATTGTTCAACATTTTTTGAGAGAGGTCCTTATTATCGAGCCATAAAAGCATATGGAATGTTGCCAAAGAAAATCAGAGACATAGAATGTTTCCATCGTTTTGAGAAAGAGGTACATATCTTCGTACTACAAAAACAGTACTACTCATTCAATTTCATCATGTGAAGCCCTGTTTACTTTATATATTTTTATTTATATGTATAAGTTACATTTTATTTATTTATTCATGTCAGTTCCATAAGGATCTTAAGATATAAATTTCTTTTGACGTTGCTTTTGCATTTATGTAATGACCTGTTGGCAATAAAATGTTTGTATTGTATTGATGCAGCTAAATACAAAATAGGTACTCTGCTGACCAAAAAATCTATATTTACATACAGTTTACCACGCGCGCAGGAATTCGAATCAAAGGAACGAATGAGCAAAACGATCGACCTATTTCTAACTGGTTCAGTGTATCGCCACAGTAGGTCAGTCAGTCGTTGATCCATTCCGATTTGATTCACTCGTTTGATTTATTCTGTCTTTGTCGGTCATTTGACTCATTTGACTGATTGAATCATATTGAGCAAACATGATTCGATCACTCAATACTCGCAAGTGATTCGATCATAGTGAACGAATTGTTCGCGAATCACACATCTCTAGCTCTTATGAGATTTAATGATAGTGTTCATACAGGCGTAATTTAGCGCAATTTAACTTAGGAGATGACGAACTTTTATCTTTTCTTAAATTTCTTTAATCAAAATTGCGCATACCCAAATAAAGAGGGATGCCGATTTTTCACAACTTGTAAGCAAATACAAGAACAAGAAGAATTTGATTGGCCAGCTGACAAAATTTGTGACAAAAAACAGCAAAAAGTGGCAGCTACTACAGCTAGGAACACACAATGCAACTTTTCCATGCATCAAATTTAGTTTTCACAAAAAAGATGCAAGCAGATTTTGTCTTCTTCTGTCCTGTTATTAGAAAATTTAATGCATGAAAAAGATGCATCATGTCTTCTTAGCTTATGGAACTGTATGAACACCCTAAATTTTCCTTAAGTTGGGTTAAATTACGTTACGCTAAATTAAATTATGTTAGGTGCTGTTAGAATCCACCTTAACATGATTCTTAAGAAGAGGTAACATTCGCAGCAGCACCGCCCGCCCAATTGGAGCTTCATACTACGTGGCCCCAAAGGCTTTCAGTTAATTGTAGAATTTATTGTACTAAAATTGTTGTTGTCTAATAAATAAACTAAAATATAGGTAGGGTAGGCTGTTTTAATAGGGAAATTTTGGATCGCTTAAAATTTTGACAACTTTGACAGCGACTGTGATAGTGTTTAACAACCACTACTATGCATCGATTTTACCAGAGTTTTTGGAATACATTAAAAACTGTCACTTGTAAAAAAAATGGTGGGAAAAAATAAAAATTTGACTGAATTTTACCAAATAAGTGTTTTATATGTTGGAACCTGGTAATATTTTATTATTTTTAAAATTGATTGCTCCAAAATTCTCTAAAATTAACCAGGAAAATAACCACAAAGAAATGGATTCGTAGCTTACGGCACTATTGTGCAGACACAGTAATTACCACAACCACTACAAAGTGTCAAATAAGAGTTCCAAAATATTCCTAATGTTGCATTCAAGGGCGTAACCATTAGTTCAGAAAATGTAACATGTTTGTCAATTTTGTTGAATTGTCAGTGATTGCAAGGGACTGCCAAGAGATTTATTTAACTTTAATTGTGACTTTTATTCTGTAAAAATCAAGAAGCTATTCAATATGTATGGCATTAAGCAATCAGTTGCTGAATCCACAAGAATAACTAGTGATAACGAATCTCCTCTAGATTATGTAATGTCTAACTTTGAGGTCAAATCCACAGTACATCATACAATTAATGTTTCTGACCATTCACTTGTAACGGTAAATTTGGTCAATCAAAAAACATCTGAAAAAGCTGTGTTACTGAAAAGTTTCAGGAAGTACAGTGGGGCCAATCTTCATGAGATGAATCTTAGATTGATTTCATGTGATTTTCTGCTGAATTGTAGTGATGTCGATTTATTTTATGTGGATTTCAAAAATAAATGTGAAATAATTGTTGCATCTGTAACAAAGTATAAGGATGGTTTGATTTGGATGCAGTTAATTTTTCTGAAAGGGATAAAGCATATCAGAAATTTTTAGCATGTAGAAGTATTACTGGCAACTATATTAAAAATTGAGAAACGATTGTGTAATGCGGCTAAGGCAGAAAGACAGAGTTCAAAGTGGTCAGGGAAAACCTGGAAAAGTCAGGGAAAACCTGGAAGTCAGGGAATTTGTATGTTGTCAGGGAAAAGTCAGTAAAAACCCAAAAATTACCTATAAGTCAGGGAATAAGATACTCATAGTATGCAAATAAGATACCCATAGTATGCAACTGTTTAATAAACCTGGTACAACCAAAATATTTAGTAAATTTAGAAATTTTCTTCTGGCAGCGGATCTTGCCCCCATAAGGTTAAGAGACTCTTTTTTGCTTGTTATAATTAAAGCACATAAAAATTTTCCTTTTTTCCCACATAACATTGGAGGAATATTCATGTTATAGGAATATTCCCTCTAAGTGATTTTTGGAATATTCTATTGCGAATATGACAGGAATATTGCAGACCTATTTTTTTGAGAATATTCTTTAAGAGTTTAAGTAATAAGATAATATATGCCCACAATAACCTGATAATCAAGTTATTTTTATGAATATTCCCAAAAAGAATATTTTGTCAGGATTTTGGCATGTTTGCTGAAAATATTACCATAATTATAATTTAGTTTAATGTCATCTATTGTAGGTAGATGGCTTTGGAATTAATATGTTCTCTATGTAGCAGGTAATATTATTATACATATAAGGCAGATAAAAGTTATTTAGGTAATCTTTTGATAACTAATCTCAAGTCGTACATCAACATAATGGTAATACATTGATATACCTATATCCATAGGCTACTCTGTAATTGCACTTTAGTGGAAGACTAATGCATATTTGGTGGATATTCATGTGGATATATATCCACTCCATATCTTAGGATATCCATCTCGTGGACATCTGGACATGTTTTGAATTCTTTAAAAAAAAATGTTCTGGTCATATTATAGATAGATAGATAGATCTTTATTGATGATGTACATACAATAGTATTTTCACAAGTCAAATAAATACTAGCAGTTACATTAAATACAATTATTAAGAATAAAATAACTCGTTAAATTTACAACTTCAGAAGAATAAAATAACTCATTAAATTTACAACTTCGGAAAAGTAAGATATTATTATTTTACACGCATTCAGACATTAAACTTTTGTGACAAACAAAAAAGTATAAAACGAACGTAAATTTAAAAGGTTAACTATATATGTAACATAAATAATTTGGATTAGCAATGATAATAATAATAGTAAATTATAAAAATAATGATGTTGTGAATCTTATGTAAGATCGCTGAAATTATTTTGAAGATATTCGCTAATTGAGTAAAAGGCTTTATCCTTAAGATAATTTTTAATTTTTTTTTTTAAATGCTTTTTGCTCGAGATTTTTGATTTTAACTGGCAGTATATTAAACATTTTAATACCATAGTAGTTTGTACCATCCCTAGCATGCTCAACCCTAGAGTAATTAGGAAGAAGATTATTTCTATTTCTGGTACCATAGTTATGAGCATCAGCATTTCTGGAATATGTATATAAATTGGATTTCAGGTTAACCAGGCAAGTCAGAATATACACACATGGGAGTGTAAGTATACCTAATGCAACAAATTTGCTACGACAGCAGTCCCTATACCCCAATCCTGCCATTACTCTCATACTTTGCCTTTGTATGGCAAAAACTTAATCTATGTGAACTGAATGGCCCCCTATCAAAATCGAGTAGGACATATGAGAGTGGAAGTATGCATAGTAGGCATTGAGTAAGGTATTTTGAGAGACTCTTTTTATTAGGTTTCGTGTTAAGTATGTGTTTTTACTGAATCTTTTGTTAAGTTTACATATATGGTCCTCATAAACAAGACCCGAGTCGAGATTCAATCCCAAGAATTTAACCGGTTGTTTATTGTTTTCATCTGGGATATTTCGCAGTGAAAAAGTTTTATTTTGTGTTTTTGTTTCATTTAGACTTATCTTGTTTGCCAGGAACCAATTTATAACACTTGATTGTGTTTCCCTAACTGCATCACAGAGTACACTACACTACACTGTAGTTGTGTGATTTGTTTTCGGCTGTAGTATCATCAGCAAATTGTACACCATCCATAACCTAGTCCAGATTGTCAACAAAAATTATAAAAGTACAGGTCCTAAGGAGGAGCCTTGAGATACACCAAAGTTAGTTATTCAGTTTTTGATATTACATTGTTATATTTGGTGTACTGACGTCTATTTTCTCCTAGATATGAAGTTATTAATGCAACACAGTCGGAACTAAAATTATATTCAACCAGTTTTCCTGGGAGCAGATCATGGGACACACAGTCAAATGCTTTTGTTAGGTCAAATAATGAAGCATGGAGGTAAGATTTCGTTTGGAATGCTTCTTGAATGTGTTTGATAAGAGGTTAATAGCCAAGGTAGTTGACATGCTCTTCCGAAATCCATACTGACAAGGACTGAAAAGGTTGTTTGATTCAAAGTAATCTACAATTTGAATTTTTAGAGCAGTTTCAAAGATCTTGGCAATTGTGGTTATAATCGAGATGGGCTGATAATTTGTTACATCATCTTTATCACCGGATTTGTAAATAGGAACTACTTTAGAAATTTTGAGGCAGTCTGGAAAAACATTTGTATTTATGGCAAGATTAATTAGTTTGCAAAGTGGTATTACTATTAAATTTTTTAGAGTTTTAATTATTTTAACATTAATGTCATAAGCATCCAAACTCGGACTATTTTTAAAATTACCGATAATGTCCCTTATTTCATTAAATGTTACATCCCTAAAAACAAATTTATTTGCTTGACTTTTGAAGCCTTTGCCTGCTAGAGTTTGAAGAGGGTTAGTGTCAACTTGTTCTAAATTACCAATAACAAAATCAGCTATCCTAGTAAAATGCACATTAAAGTCATTTGCTGTTAGAGTAGTATTTTTTTGGTTATTTTTTATGAGAGGGTTATTGCTTTTAATTATTTCCCAGGAGGCTTTTTGTTTATTATTTGAGTTGGTTATATACTCATCATTGGATTGTTTTTTTTGCTAAGTCTATGTCGGAGCGATATTTTTTCCTAGTGGTCTTTAGGGTTTCTAAGGAAACTATTTCAGGCCTTTACCTCAGACCTCAGGGTTAATAGTTTTAGATTCTCTCGTTCCAGACTTAGGTTGTTGTTAAACCAGTTAATTTTATTTGTCGGGTTATTAATATTAACCATTTTGCTTTTTTCGGAGAAGCAGTTACTACAGTTTTTAATATGTCTAAGAAAGTTGTAAACATAGTTTTGAATCCTCTACAGAAGACCAGTTTATGTTTTCTATAGAGTTGTACAATTTATGTAGCCCTAAATCAGTTATTGGTCTAAAGTTAATTCTACGTTTTTCGGATGTAGGAGTTTGAATATTGCACTCAAATGAGATGGCATTGTGCTCAGATATACCCATGTTAAGTACCTTTACTGACACTAATTGCTCAGGTAGGTTTGTGACGACATTGTCTAATTGGTTTTCACCACGTATTTTTTCGAAAGCAGGTCTGGTGCAGATTATATGAATGGAATATATTCAGTACTGCCATTGTGGAGTGATCAAGAGGTTTGTTGAAATGGAAGTTAAAATCGGAAGTGATTATAAGCTCCATTGTGCTGGACAATTTATCTAGAAGTACAGACAATTTTTGTAGAAAACTACCGAGAGAGCCGTCAGGGGACCTGTACAAGGATATTACTTGGATGTTGTTAATAATTACCCCGGCCACCTTGAAATCCAACTCAACAGACATTCCAGTGATGTCAAAAGGCAGAGCTGAGAACATGGTACCTTTTTTGACATATATTGCAGCTCCACCCTTTTTAAATCTAGTTTTGGTGAAGCCAGATGCAAGGGTGAAGTCTGATATTGACTGCATCTAAGGCGTAAAATGTTCACTAAGAAACAGTGCATGACAGTTCGTATTATTAAGATAAGCCTCTAGTTGCGATATTTTACTAAAAAGACCTTGAACATTGAAGTGAATTATGTGAAATGGTTTCTTGGTATTGGTACTATTGGAAATTGTGGTTTTAGTTTTTGTATTTTTGCGGTTACTTAAGCCAGATACCATAACATCATTACTAGAATGAACAGTTACAGTATCTTTCTTATTTATGGTTTCTGAGTTGACGGACGAACAACATTCTAAAAATGGTTAAAGATGACACCTCTGGGCCAGACAGATTCGCTTAGAGCTTTTCCATAAATGTCTTTTGAAAGTCCAACTTTGAATGAACTTTTCAATCTATCCTTGGTGCGAAGTTTCTCCACTAAACAATAGTTAATTTTTAACTGATTTTTTACATGTCATCAGAGACTCTTCACTAGTTTCAGGAATTAATCCAGACACAAATAACCAGGAGATATTTTCCGATGTATTTTGCGACCTCATATTTTTTGTGACCTGCAAGGTAAGAGCAGAGGTACTTGTATTGGTACCCTCCTTTGGACTTTGGCGCTGGCTTGTGGTCCATTGGTTGTTACTTCTCTGTTTGCTTATAGGAACTGTTTGCCATTCACTTGCGTTTTTATCATTGGTCTTTTCTGGACCACAGGTTTGTTGTGCAGTTTGACCAGTTGTTAAAGCCTCTTCATTTGGTATCTGATTTCTGGGCCACCTTATGTTATATGAGAGCCCGGCTGGTTTATTGTATGCGCTTAAACAAAAGTTTGCAAGTTCCTTATTGGACTCTTTAATGCTGCTTACATCACCATTCATCTTTAAAACCACTTGTTCTGTATTGGATTCTAAGGTTTTTTCGTGGAAAGCTGAGAGATTAGTGGTGATTGCGGTGACGATTTCTCCCTACATTTGCTCCACCAAACTGTGTATGATTGGTGTGACTTTATTTGTGATACCATTGATGTCTAAAGGTGGTGATTTTTGTATGTTGTTCATTAGCATAACGATCTCTTTGTTCAGATCCTGAATAGTTATAGTATTCTGTTTACCAATTCATTCGCCTCCTGGCAAAGAACTTTTTCTTTTTCAAGTTCCGACAGTAAGTTGATTTTGTTTCTTTTAAGGTCATCAATATTTGACTTTGTTTCTTGTTCCACCTTAGTTTTCTCCGGAGTTCTTCTTTCTAGTTTTTTTTCACATGTTCTTATTTTCAGCAGCAGGTCGCTATTTTGTTTTGTAAGTAAGTCAACCTGCTCAGTTAAGATGTTAATTTGAGAATTTTGTTCATCTGCTTTTGCAGTAGGCTCTTCACATTCTCCCTCAATGCCTCCGATAACCCTGTTTGTATAGCTCTGCTTAAAATCTTGAAGCATGCCATCTTTTAATTTAATTTCATTTTGTAATTCTAGTATTTCCTCCTTTAGGGCTGCCTTTAAATTTTCCGTTGCCTTGTGCTGTTGCTGACATTGCTTGCTGCATATTATTTGATGATTTCTGATTTTCTGTTTCCCCCGTAGTTAATTGATTAAACATTTTCTGGCCTGTCGAAAATATTTAGCGGTGCCGCTGTAATTTAATTCAATTGAGATAACTGACACTAACTTCACGTTGGGCTAAGTGGCCAGTTACTCTTCACCTATCTTCTCTATTGTTATTGTGATGTATCACTTTTTTTGCAAACAACAAAAAAAAGTCACACCTTGCGTATTTTCGAATGAGATTTTTGTGAAAAGGATATAACTCTCACTGCAAACTATTGTCCCTTTGAAAAAAGAACATCAATATAATGGCAATGGGGTGGAGTGGGTTTTGTGAATTCATTCATTCATTTTATTTATTTGTATATTTAAGAGACACAACCAACAGCTAATTTTCACGTCACGTTTCTATCACCTGTATGAGCTAGAACGTAACTTATTGCCGGCATGTGTTAGTTATATTCCCAATGGTAAAATGTAACATTTCTATCACATTCTTTGTTTTCTAAGTATATGACTATTTCATTACAGGAATGTTTAATTGTTATGTGGGATTGTGTATTTTTCTTGTCTGCCAGTGAAAAAAAGTGGCTTAAAAAGCCAGTAGAAAAAAAATCAAAATTTTTGTGTGTTCTGTGTAATAAAAATCAAAATCAGTTTTTGTGTGTCCTGTCCAACATGGACCGGGCTGTAAAATCCCACTTTGAACTATTCAAACACACAAGTAAAGTGAACTTGTTCAAAAAACGCAGAAGCTCAAAGGGTTGGTTAAAAATATGACACAAAATGAGCAGCAAAACCATCAGGAGAGTGTGATGACAAACAAAAATAATGAAGCTCAAAAAATTCTAATAATATTTGTAATAGTCAGAAAAATGTGTAAATACTGTAGCGACTATTATTTTGTATTAAGCAAGGTTTATAAATACTTGCTTATATTTTCTGTTTGGTGGTCGTCTTGTATTAATTATTAAGGTTTGGCAAATGCATTAGAAAAAATTAATTTTTTTTTATAGTTTGGTGGAGACGTTACTTGCCTATATCTGCATTTTCACAGCAATGTTAAAGGTTTGGATTTGGCAAATGCGTTGAAAAAAAAGTAAATTTGCTTGTATTTTATAGGTGGTAACAGTTTTTTCAAATAATAAATTAACACAAATAAGGGAAAAAATAATGTCCAGAGACTATGAGACTAAATTTAAAAAAGTGTAACATGGACAAAAATTATCAGGGAAAACCTGGAAAAGTCAGGGAATATTAAAATTGAAAATCACTTTGAACCCTGAAAGAGTTCTACTATTATTATTCCAAAATTGACTTGCATAAAAATAATCCCAGTCAGATGTGGAAAACATTTATCAATAGAAAACCAAAAGTACTTTGTAGATTTTCCTATTTGAGTCTCAAATAAAAGGTACTGGAATACTGCATAGGGCCGTATCCAGGGTTTTATATTAAGGGGGCTTTATAGATAGAAATCATTTATTTAGTCATCAAAACTAATACATATTATATGTTTACATATTGGTAAAAGTAATACAATAGACTTGTAATTAGTTACTATAAATGGTCTAACAAATAAAAAAGTTGGACATACAATTTTTAAAATATGTATAATTTCTAGAACATGTTAAAAAAAAAAAACTAAATTTTTTGCTTATGCACACAAAGTTCTATTTATAAAGTAACTACTTAATTGACTCTTATAGGTATTTACTGTGCTACTTTTTTAAATTTTATCTGGAGGTGCATTAAAGGCGTTCAGCCCTTTATAAAATACAGAAGTTTGTTTTGTTGTGTTTTGATTATTGCAATTTTAGTTTAATTTTAAAAAAATAATGTCAAACATGTGCATAATGTAATTTTTAGTATCATTTTCTACAAATTTTCGCCTGCGGCGCATTAGTGACTTGATTTTCCCAATGTATGTAAAATTGACTAGCCCAAACCAGTCCTTGGCAGGTAACCCAACCCACAAGAAGGTCAATTTTTTCTTAATTTTTATTGATAGTAATAAATTTTAAGGATTGTTTTCTTAGTAACATTTAAAAGGTGTTAAAGATGGCATCTTTAATAAAATTTTCATAAAATTTTGACCTGCAGCGCATTCATGATATGATTTTCCAAACATATCTAGAACCAAAACTGGATTCGTACCCAACTCAGTCCCTCTTGGCAGGTAACCCAACCCACTTTTTTAGCTGAAACTGCAAAAAAGTTTTTTCCTACATCATTTAAAACATGGGTCATTTTAAATCAAATCAACCAGAGGTTTGGCAGATCATTTCCCCGATTTCGATAATTTTTGGTACATTTATTTTACCCATACAGGGGATGAAAAATTCTAAATGAACTACACCTAAACATAACTACTTAAACTAGAACAGTGGTTTATAGCTCGTTTTAAAGGTATTTTAAATACCTTGCGAATGATGTACCACATGATGTACTTTTTTTAAAATTTTTAATAAAAAAAATAAAAATAAATAAAATATATGTAGTGTTTCTGGATATTTCGCCAAACTATTTACAAAATTTCAAGATGGGTTTATCAAAAAAAAAAAAAATATTTAAAAAATATATTATGTGATACGTTATCAAAATAGTCTTTAAAATAACTATAAAACAAAAGGTATTACTCGCTTTTGTACGGTGTACCTGCACATTTGGTTAAAATTGACTGTCTTTACAGGCATTTATCAAAATATGAATATCTTGAGAACTTTACATACTAGAAAAGCAAGTGATAGCTTGTGTTAAAGGTCATCTTGAAATTTCGTAAATAGTTTGGCGAAATACCCAGTAAAAAAGAATAAAAATTATTTTTTTTTAAAACAAAAAGTATATCATGTGATAGATCATTCAAAAGGTACTTAAAAAAAAACCTTTAAAACGAGCTACCAACCAACCACCGTCCAAGTTTAAGTAGCTATCGAGATATTTCAATTTCTTTAAGTACATGTTTGAGCAAAATTGGTAGTTTTCTGATGTTCAAGAATTAATTTAAAAAAAAACTAATGGTCAAAAAAATTTCAAATTTGGGATTTTTCCAAGGGGGTAACAACTGACCCAAAATTTGTACATGTATTGTCAGTAATGCCATGCAAATCTGTTGGTAATGCCAAGGAATTTGTATGTGTATTGCCAGTAATGCAATGTTAATTTATATGGGAAATGCCAACTAATGCCATGAGTGGTTTTCCACTCGGATTTTTCATCCCCTTTATGGTTACAATAAATGTAATGTAAAATGGCATTTTTAGTATAATTTTCTTGAATTTTGAAGGCTCAGGGAAAACTTTAAAAATGGTCTGGGAAACAGGGAAAAGTCGACGAATTTGGTATTACAAAAAAAGTGGTCTTGTGGTAGATGCCTAAACAAAAATTGGAAAATGTTCGAGAAAGTCCCGAAATTTGATGCTGCTAAAAAAGTTAAATTTTTAGTACCCTATGCGGTGGTAAAAGAACTGAATAAAACCCATAGAAACATTGAAATACTATATTACATAACGAGAGAAGAAAGTGACATATTTCACACGAGCGTGAATGTTGTGAATGACGCGCTAGCCAAGTGAAACAACACGCAGTTTTCATGTGTTTCAGAACCACCCAAGCTAGTGAAGAATATCCAGAGACTGTGGAACTTTTATCTCAGAATGTTAAACTTTCAAGGTCTGTCCGCTTTCTAGGCCTCCACATTGATCAGCATTTAAACTGGGATGTGCAATTACAAAATGTTAGCAAAAAACTTAACTCTGCATGTTTCTCTCTAAGAGTACTTAAAGATTACCTTCAAGAAAAAACTTTGCTCTCTGTTTATTATGCTAATTTTTACTCCATCTTGCATTATGGAGTCATTTTTTGGGGGGGAGCTGTGGGGGGCACCGAAATTTTGATTATCCAGAAGAGGGTCGTGAGAATATTACAAAAAATGAAGTCATGAGACTCCTGCAGAAGAAAATTTAAATCCTTAAATATTCTCACCTTTCCAGGCGTCTATATTTTCGAGTGTATTATGTTTCTTTTTAAAAACTTGTTTACAAATTGTTTAGTCACCTTATACCATGCCATGGCTATAATACAAGAACCATAAATCTCAATGTTCCCATTCACAGACTTTCACTGACAGAAAGAAGTCCCCTCTATGCCTGTGTGAACTTCTATAACAAACTTCCATTTTCTATTCGATAAGAGAGTTGTCCAAAAGTTTTCAAGAAAAAAGTATTTCAATGTCTTGTCAATATTGATCCCTACACAATTTCTGAATTTATGGAGTGTTTGCTTCCAAATGCAGAGTAAAATAATAAGTTATTTTATTTTTGTCTTATTTTATTTTATTTTATTGTATTTTATTTTATTTGTTTTGTTTTATTTTATTTTACTTTATTTAATTTTAATTTTATTTTATTAATAGTCTAACCTACTATTATGTTAATTATTACTGTCTTTTTACAAAAATTTTATTGCCTGTGATCTTTTAAACTATTTAAATTTGTTTTTTACTTACATTTATATTCTTAAGCTTATAAAATTAATTTGATTTTAGTTTAAAATTAATTATTTCTTTATGATGTAATTTGCTCAATTATACCTAAAATTTATGCAAATAAAGAACTACTCTACTAAGAAAGTTACTTCTATCGAGTTGTGTATGCTATTTTTCCTACGACCACAATTCGTGTTTTTTATTATTATTAAATTTTCATTTCAAGAGAAGAAAGTATTTTCTTTTCTAGGAACGAAAATGGTTTCGGTCTATTTCTGACGCTTCTACAAATAATAGCCTACTAGATACCTAAATTGTTTGGATGGTTTGCTGTCATTCATTTTTGTCACTAGGGAAGAAAAAATTTTATAGATACGAAAATAAAATTCATATGTGTGTGAAATATAAAACTCTGAGGCGTTATAGATTGCAGATTTGGTTACTTTCGTGTGTGGTCGTAGGAAGAAGGTATTTAACCTGAGACTTGCTACTTATGTGGAGGGATGGCAAACTTGTTGTTATAAAATTTTCTTTAATAAAAGAAGCATGATTATCAAATCTTGTATTTTTCCAAATAAATAACTACCAACAAACTTTTGTAGGTAAGCCCCGTGGTCTGAAGACAGCTAGAAAATATGTGAACCACCGTCGGGAGCAGAGATGGGCTGATAAAGACTACAAAAAAGCCCATTTGGGGACAAGATGGAAGGCCAATCCTTTTGGTGGTGCCTCTCATGCCAAAGGAATTGTGTTGGAAAAAGTGTAAGTTCGCATAAGTTATTTGTTAAACTTCTTAATTTTTTTAAATATTGCATTGATCTTGGGAACTTTTTTATATCAAAAAGAAGTTCTTATGTAATCAATGCTAAAAAAAGTGAGCCCTGAACCATTGGGTATACGTCTCAGTTGATTAACCACTCTGATATGGGCTCAACAATAATCATCTATTTTTTTTATGGTTTTGTAGATTGGGCTTTTATTTTGCGCAGGATTTCCTCGTGAATGGTGTTAATATTACAGCCAATCACAGGAGAATTCTGTGCGAAATGGTGGCCAATTTCTGTTGATTTGATGTGTATCTTACTATTATCCATTCCTTTGTTATAAACATTTCTTTCGTGTCATGTCCCTTCTATAACTAAAATTATAAAATTTAAACATAATGCTATACCAGGGACTGTTCAATATCCTTTCCTTGCTATACCTAATGTCTAACATTGGTATCTAAAAGGAGAGTGGAAAAAAATACAATGCTATGTTGTTTTAATCTGTTGATATTTTTCAAAACTTTTCTAAATGTCATCTTTCTATTTCTGGTGTTGTGAGTGCCAGATCTCAAAACAGGCTATGTTCTCCCACTTTTTCAAAAAAGGCCATACTTTAAAAGGCAACACTGAATTAATAGAAAACTAGGTCTATTTTCTTTCTCAAAGATTTTCGAGAAAATTTTTGTTCAACAAAATCAATTATTAGCAACAGCTCAACATGGTTTCTGAGACAATTTATCCACAAACACTGCTGCTTTTGACCTCATGCAAGCGGTAAACCCTTCTTTGGATTCCAATAATTACACTTTGGCACAAATAGCAATTTCCTTTCAGTATAATTAAGTAAAATGATTTTCAGATGAAGTTTTCTGGAATTGCTCAAGTCAATTACCAGAGTGTTTTCAGCAGAATGTTGGATTAGCACAGGGGAGTGTATTATCTCCCCTGCTTTTCATCCTATTCGTAAATGATTTAGTTGAATTTCTGGATAGCTTTTTTGCATCAGATGCTTCAGTAACAATTGTCATTTACGCGGATGATTCCATGATAATTATTTCATGTAAATAGTTACAAACTGTAATAGAAAAGGCCAATCTCTTGCAAAGTTTTCTGAATGGTGTTCTGTAAATCAACTTATTTTTAATGCGGGAAAAACGCAATTCATGTTTTACAAAAGGAGAAGTATACCAGATTTTGTCCTTTTGTTTCATAAAGGTGTAACTTAAATAGAGACATTATGTTTACCACAGTTGCGATCAGACATAAGGTAAACAATTTGGCGACGATGTCAGATTACGCTGAAAGTTGTATCTCTACACGTAATGTTTTTACAAACATATTATTTTTATTTATAACTTTACCTGCAATTATGCAAATTCTCCAGTTTGTTTTTTCAAAACATGGAAAAAAAACCTTATTTTTATTCAAATATATAAAGAAATTTAGGTATATTATATAATTGCATTTAAATTTCCTTATCTTCACAATTTTAAATCAATAAAGAATTTATAATGTGCAGGTACATGTTATGTTAATTGAAATATACCTCATTTTTTCGATCAAAATATCAGATAAAATACCTGATATTTTGGCCGAAAGAATAATTCTTTTTATTTTCCAATATATATTCGAAATAAAACTACAACAATGTGACAACCTCGCATTTGTGGCGGGTCAGCGATATAACCGTTTGTACGCTGCTCCATTCATAATTTCTCGTCGGCGTTGTAGCTTTAGCATAATCGAGGTTTTGGTATATTTTACAGATTATTGGACAGTTTTTAATATTTTTCCATAGATTTTTAAGTGTTTGTAGCAAAAGTGATATAACAAAGTGTGTGGTGTGACGAAAACTGAAGGTTGCAGGTGAAAAACAAACATTTCATAGGTTAGTTATCATATGTTTTTCCGACGCCATCTCGTCATAGGCCGCCATAGGCGTGCAACTAGTGTTGAAATAAATACAAAATGTAATTAATAAATATAGGAAAGAAACATCAGGTCATTCATAAATTGCTTTGAAACGCGATCAGTCGTTAGATTTAGGGAAAACCATTTTATGTTCCACTGGCAACGCTCCACCAGACATGCTCTTCCTCACACATGCTCCAACCACCTTACGTTTAGCAGCGGCCAGAAGCGGTTCGTTATTTATAAATGTAAAAAGGTTCGGTCCTTATTTTCAGACTTGTCAAATATTTTTGGAAATACAATCTTTAATTTTTTTATACTTAATAACTGATACCGAGTTATGGAGAGGTATTATATTTGTCATTGTAAAAATATTTATGTAAAGATATAACATAGAAAATATTAATTTTTTAAATGTTCTTCAGATAGTTAGTTGCCTAACTAGTGCGGAAAGTGATACTTTTACGCACGGGAGGAGTTCGGGCTGGCACGGCACTTCCGCAAGGGTTAGGTACATTTTTTTTTCTACGAGTGTTTATGATTACTTTCTTGATCAAAAAATAGTTTTTAGAACACACATTTCAAACTGAAAATTTAAAAATTTGGTCCATAAAGTACCATTTAAAAAAAAAAGTGCGTGTTTTTACGCACGCTAGGACTTTGGAGTTGAACTTTCCACATTAAAATTGATATGTAATAAGTAGACTTTTTCACACACATTTGCGTAGTAGTTTCTTTACCTATTTAATGTCAAGTGACCTGCAAAACTTTATTAAAAAATTAGCATAAGTAAAAGTATTTTTTTATCATGGCGTGAATTTTAAGTCCAATTGGAGTTTTTAGGTGCATTTATAAACTATATTAAATTAAAAATAGAAACAAAATAATTTTTTGGTTTTAATTTTTAACCTTAGGCAGAAGCTTTTTATGCAAGTAGGAAATTGTTGTACAAAAAACGTGTTTCAAAAGTATCACTTTCCGCACTGTTTAGGCAAATTACCAAAAAACCAATGTGGAAAAAATAAACAAATTCGACTAAAAATAGTGGTATTTAAAAAAAGGAAGATACCTATATTATATGTATTATATTATGATTTTTAGTTGTGTAAAAAATGGAATTTATACACTCTACTATAATTTTTATTTAATACATACAAAAGTATCTTTACTTTTTTAAATAAATACAAAAAAAATCTTATGTGGAGTATCTGCCTATGTAAATAATATAATAGACCAACCAATGAATGGAAATGGTAAAGGGGCTTCTGATAAACGTTTAAAAAAAAATGCGTGAGTGGGGCTCTTGTGGGGTGGATTTGGTGGGGGGAAAGGGGGAGAAAAATTGTATTATTATAATTTCCGGCAAAACTGAACGTCATAGAGTAAAAACTTCATTACAAAAATTGTAGACGGTGCAAAGATCTACAACTTTTGTAAATGTCACTTTTTAACATAACATCAAAATTTTCGAGAAAAATGCGAAAAATCGTAATATTTTTATTTTTTGGTTTGTTATTTTTCATTTCCGCAAAAATAACTGTATTTTCACGAAACTTGGCCAGAGTATACCACTCTGTGTCCTTAATACCTGCAATCTTTAGGTAAAGAAAAATTTTTGAGATACTAATTTTGTTGGGTCCAAATCACTTTTTCTTCAATAAAAAATTCTACTCAGGAAAATTTTCGTAGTATTTTTTGATGTTGCCCATTTTTTTTTGACATACTTTTTGGTGAGATAATAAAAACTTATAGTTACAATTAAAAAACATGGTCAAAAAAACAAATAATGGCTTTTGCAACAATGAATTTTTCAGCAATTGTTGATAATTTCTTTCAATTAAAAAAAATCAGCAACTGATTACAACATCTGTTTGTATGGAAAAAATACAAAACACGGTTTTTTAATTTACTACAATTATACGCGACTAAAACCGGTTTTATATAAGAACGGTTTTAAATAAAGTCGCTTTCTCCTTCATTATAATTGTTTTCTACTATGATCGTTGTACTGTCAATCTTCTTTCCTTACAGTTTCTCACATATTGAAACATATATTGTTATATTAAAAAAAACTTATTTTAAATTGGTTTTAAAAGCAAATAAAACAACTAAGTTAACAATTTTTTTTCCGGTTTCAAATAAAATTGATTTAGTATTTAAAATTGTTCTAATGGTATGTTTAGGACAAGCATTTTCAAACCGTTCTTTGTTTAAAAGCGCTTTAAGAGTACCGTAAAAACAAAGTAATTGTTTGACCTTAAACTTTATTTTTTTGCAGTATTCCTTTGAACACCATATTTCAATTAATAAAGTGTCATACATAAAAAAAAATTGTTTGTTGTAGAATCGATTGGTGCACTTTTTACCTTATAAAAAAAATAGTATATTTTTTTAAATTATTTCGATAGAAATAGAAAAAATACGCCTCTTATATTATCCTGATTTAAACAGAGTTAAAACAAAGATAATAAAAAGGTTTTTTTTTAAGGACAGCAGTTTAGATAAAAAAAAATACATATTTACTAAAAATGACTAAAAAAGTGCATTCTAAGTTTATAGCAATACTACACAAATATATTGTTTTTGCATTTTTTCCGTACAACTAAATGATGTAATCCATTCTTTATTTTTGTTTTATTTTTGTGTTTCTGAGCAAGTCTTTTCTTTGTAACTATTATTTTTTATTATCTTAGCAAAAAGTATATGTCAAAACAAGAGAAATTAGCAATGTCAAAAAATTCTACTCAGCAAAATTCCCCTTAAAATTAAAAAATAAATAAATATTGAAAACGACAATTATTGATTTTTCGTGAGCCAGTAATATTGTAAAAATTTAGAAAAATATACTATTTTTGAAAGCAAAAATCGGAATTTAAAATAATTTATTTAAAAAATGGCTTATCATTTCATTTCTTATTTTTTGACATAAAAGTTACATTCATAGAGACATGGAATTTACATTCAAATTTATTTATAAGGTAACAAAAAAAATTAAATTATATATTAAAAACATATATTTTACCTATTAAAATAAAGTAAAAAATAAGTGCACCAATCGATTCTACGAAAAACAATTTTTGTTTATGTATGACACTTTATTAATCGAAATAAGATATACATAGCAATACTGCACAAAAATACAGTTTTAGGTCTAACAATTACTTTGTTTATGCGGTACTCTAAAAGCGCATTTAAACAAATGACGGTTTGAAAATGTTTGTCGTGGACATACCATTAGAACAATTTTAAATACTAAATTAATTTTGTTTTAAACTGGAATTTTTTTGTAACTTAGTTGTTTTATTTGCGTTTAAAAAAAAATGCAATAAGGTTTTTTTAATATAACAATATATATGTTTTAATTTTTGGGAAACTCTAAGGTAAGAGGATTGATTGACTGTACATCGATCAGCTGTTAGAAAATGATTTTAATGAAGAAAAAAGCGACTTTAATTAAAACCGTTCTTATATAGCCTCAGCCTCAGGGCTCAAATTTAGGACCTCTTCTTTTTATTATAGCGATAAACAATTTATTGAAACAAGTCAGAGGCGCTTCAGGATTATTATTTGCAGATGACTTTAAATTGTTTTTGGAAATTATCTCGTGTGAAGACTGCAGATCTCTGCAGAATGATTTTACTGGTGCTTCTGATTGGTGTCAAGAAAATGGTTTTTTTTTTACACCTGGATAAGTGTGCATGTATGTCATATACCCTTAATCGGAATGTTATTAACTTTGACTACAAAGTTAATAATGCAGTACTCAAACGAGTGGAAAATCAAAAAGATTTGGGGGTAATTTTTGACACAAATTTGTCATATTCCAACCACATTAGTGAGAAAATTAAAAGTGCTCAAAAAGTAGCAGGATTAATTACACGGAACACCAGAAACTTAAATGTGGATGTAAGTCTATATTTGTTTGACTCATTAGTCCTACCAATATTAGAATATGGAAATATAATTTGGTCTCCACAATACACATTTGGGTGAATCTCATTGAGGGTGTACAAAGAAAATTCTTAAAGTATATGTTTTTTAAAAAGTTTGGAACTTATCCGCTGAGAGGATGTGATAACAACTATCTACTAGGTATATTTAATAGGTTGTCTTTATGTAGTAGAAGGATTAAAACATTCTTGTGTACCATGTTTAAAATTTTAAAAGGTAAAATTGACTGTCCTGATATTTTAAATCATCTACCTTTTGCGGTGAGTCGTGTTAATACTAGAAACAAACAAACATTTTATCTAGCTTTTCCCAGAACAAATCTGTACAAGAGCTCACCAATTTATCAATTGTGTAATTTTTTTAATTTGTATGCTTCCGAAATCGATATTGACAATGTTAATCTTAAGCATTTAAAAAAAATAATTCATAACAAATTGCGGAATTTGCAGTAATTTATAATATTAATATTAATCTAAAGCATTTATTTTTAAACAAACTTTTTGATAGGTTAGATGTCTGTAATTGGCATATGGCTGTAGATACTTTGCAAATGAATGAATGGATAAATAAATAAAAATATTGATGTAGATACAACTAGTCTCAGTAAGTTTAAACAACTAGTCGAAAATAAACTGAAAACCAATAGGTAAACTAACTTAAATATTCTTAAATAAGTATGTATCTATTTTAGTATGTTCTCTCTTTTATTTGACTGTTTTCTCAATTTATTGTATTTTAACTTGTGTTTTTCTTTTTTGTTTAAATATTTTATTTTACTAGTTGGGTGGTGTCTTATAATCCTGTTGTTTTGGTACCTACCTGCGTTTTTATTAGATGTTGTAAAACATATATATACTTAGACTTTTTACCAATTTTTAATTGAATGGATGTATGTAAATTATCTGAATAAGGGTCCTAGTTGTGTACCTGTGTATGACTAATTTACAAAATTATTAATGACACATATAAATTTAATAATTAATTTTTATTTATGTTTACTAAAATAGTGTACTTGCATAACTTTCTTTTTATTTTTTATTTCAGGGTAGTTTTAAGACGTATCTGTAATTGGCATTCAGTGCTGTTGATACTTGTGTAATAAATAAATAAATAAATAAAAATAAATATATAAAACCGGTTTTAGGCGCGTATAAACGTAGTAAATTAAATACCGTCTCCTTTGAATTTTTTCGGTACAAATAGATGGTGTAATTGGTTGTTGATTTTTTTTTAAATTGAAAAACATTATCAACAATTGCTGAAAAATTAATTGTTGCAAAAGCCATTATTTGTTTCTTTTGCATTTCTGACCATGTTTTTTAATTGTAACTATAATTTTTTATTATCCAACTAAAAAGTATATATCAAAACAAAAAAAATGAGCAACGTCAAAAAATACTACGAGAATTTTCCTGAGTAGAATTTTTGATTGAAGAAAAAGTGATTTGGACCAAAAAAAACTAATATCTCAAAAAATATTTCACCTTTTTTTTCAAAAAAAAAAATTGTAGACATTAAGGACACAGAGTGGTATATTTTGACCAAGTTTCGTGACAATGCAATTATTTTTGCGGAAATGAAAAATAAAAAACCAAAAAATAAAAAAAACGCTTTTTTGCATTTTTCTCCAAAATTTTGGGGTTATGTTAAAAAGTGTCATAACAAAGTTTGTAGATCTTTTCGCAGTCTACAACTTTTAAATTGAAGTTTTCAGTCTGTGACGTTCAGTTTGGCCGGAAATTGCAATAATACCATTTTTCTTTCCCTTTGCCCCCACCAAATTCACCCCGCAATAGCCCCACTCACGCATTTTTTTTTTAAACGTTTATAAGAATCCCCTTTACCATTTCCACTCATCAAAATGCTGTTAAAAATTTTGTATTTTTTTATATATATTATAAATAAATATCATACGCACCTCTTACATTTTTTTGCTACTCATATAGGATATTTAAAAATGTCGCAGCTGGGGTTGGTTCATTATACCAAATATAGTGTAATTAATTATAAGTGCTTACCATATTGTTTTTATCAGAAATTCGCAAAAATATCCCAAAAAACTTATTTCTTTCCTATATTTATTAATTACATTTTGTATTTATTGTAACACTAGTTGCACGCCTATGGCGGCCTATGACAAGATGACGTCAAAAAACATGTGATAACTAACCTGTGAAATGTTTGGTTTTTACCTGCAATCTCCAGTTTTCGTCACACTACGCACTTTGTCACATCACTTTTGCCACAAACACTTAAAAATCTATTGAAAAAATATTAAAAACTCCAATAATCTGTAAAATTACCAAAACCTCTATTATGCTAAAGCTACAACGCCGACGAGAAATTATGAATGGGGCAGCGTACAAACGGTTATATGGCTGACCCGCCACAAATGCGAGGTTGTCACATTGTTGTAGGTTTTATTCCCGTTATATATTCGGAAACAAAAATAATTATTCTTTCGGCCAAAATATCAGGTATATGATATTTCTATCGAAAAAATGAGATATATTTCAAGTACCATAACATGTACGTGCACATTATAAATTCTTTATTGATTTAAAATTGTGAAGGAAATTTAAATGCAATTATATAATATACCTAAATTTCTTTATATATTTGTATAAAAATAAGTGTGTGTTTTAAAAAATAAACCGGAAAATTTAATATGTTTTTCGCCAAATTGTTTACCTTATGTCTGATCGCAACTGTGGTAAACATAATGTCAAAATTTAAGTTATACCTTTATGGAAAGAAATAAGTTTTTTTGGGATATTTTTGCGAATTTCTGTTAAAAACAATATGTTAAGCACTTATAATTAATTGCACTATATTTGGTATCATGAACCAACCCCAGCTGCGACATTTTCAAATGAGTAGCAAAAAGTGGGTATGATATTTATTTGTATCTACATTCACAGTTTTAATACTATATGTAGTCAGCTCATTTTTTATATCATTATATCAGATACAGGATAAAGAATGTATGTTTGTTACAACTATTTATTTTTAATATTTAGAGTATAGGTAGATACTCCACATAATATTTTTTTTTATTTATTAAAAATGTAAAGATACTTTTGTATGTATTAAATACAAATTATAGTAGAGTGTATAAATTCCATTTATTGTTACACAATGAAAAACCATCATAACACTATTTTTAATCGAATTTGCTTATTTTTTCCACCTTGGTTTTTTGGTAATTTGCCTAAACAGTGCGGAAAGTGATACTTTTCTGCACGCGATGGCCGTTAAGGGCGAAAAAGGCACTTTTGACACGTTTTTAGTACAACAGTTTCCTACTTGCATAAAAAGGTTCTTTCTAAGGTTATATATATTTGGTACTTTTAAAATTAAAACCAAAACATAATTTTATTTCCATTTTTAATTTAATCTGATTTATAAATGCGTCTAAAAACTCCAATTAGATTTAAAATTCACGCCGTGCTAAAAAAATACTTTTACTTATGCTAATTTTTTAATAAAGTTTGCAGGCCACTTGACATTAAATAAATTAACATTCTACTTTTATATACTTATATACAGGGTTCCTAAGATTTTCCTTAGTTCTGCGCGCACAAAAGAAACAGGTATATTGAGCAATGGTGCCAGTTTGTTATTATCTCCGGACTGCTTTCATGAGAAAAAATTATCGCCACTCTTTCATTGTGAGCATAAATCATAGTTGCAATAATAACCATTGACAAGATGTCTGCAAATTCCGCTAGATGGCGGCCACACCATGAGATGATCGAGGAAAAAATTAGATGTTTTCAGGTCCAAACCACAGCTTTTTCTTGCTTAAAGGAGGCGGCAGGGTCCATTATTTACAATACTGAGCGATAAACTCGTGAGGTTGTTAACATTAGAAAGAAATATCTTCGCTTTTAATTAAATTTCTTTCCATTCTGTTCTACTAGTGACATCTATCCGGAAACGGCTAAACCATGCAGCTAGCACTAGCAGCCAAAGAAATCAATAAACGGCGCTGTTTTTCCTGCAGAGATTTTTGCTTGCGATATTATTGATTTTAAATAAAGTTGGCCCTACACTATATTTGATATTTTCGAGGTGTTTTATGACATGATCTCGAAACATGTAGCAAATCAATTCTTCAAAACTAGCGGGAGGGTAAAAGCGAAAAATAAGGGGCTGCCAATATTTGTAACACCCAAAAAGGGGTGAAAAGATTTATTTTGCTCTGTTTCTTTACAAAAAAACGTTTTTTTTTTACGAAAAACTTGAGCTCTGCCACTTTTTTTATTTTTTTTCTTCAACTTTCTCGAAATTTTCGTCTTACCGTAGAAAAAAATTATTTCCCCCATGGTCATACTCTACTTTTATTCGAAAACATTTAGAAACAGAGACGGGATCAGTTTTCCTAAAACGGGGGATCTTGGTTTCGAGTGAGAAGATAAAGGGCGCCGCAGGCAAAAATTTTTCAATTAAATTAGCCGAACGCAAAAATGTTAAAAAAAACAAAGCACGAAATAAAAATGGTGCCGCTTACAATTTTTTTTCAAAAATTACGTAATTTCGGGAACGCAAAGAAATAGGTCTAAAGAGTATAATTTTTAAGAAAAAAATATCAATTTTCTCGCCCTCCTCCACTGGGACTACAGGGGCCGTGCACAAATTGCGTAATGGTCATAGGAGGGAGGGGGGTTACAAAACGTTACGTAGGGGGGAGGGGGTTTTCGACAGCGTTTGCATTTGTGTGAAACTAAGAAAATTTGGAATGAAAATAAGTGAAAAGTTTTTTTTTTTTTTTGGGGGGGGGGTAGTGGTCTGGAAATCGTTATGTAATATTAGGGGAGTGGCGCGCCAAACCGTTACAAAACATTACATAGGGAGGGGGTCAAAAATTGGTAAAATCAGCGTTACGTCATTTGTGCACGGCCCCACATCTGACTGTTCCTTCTTTTTGATTTGGAATCAAAGTGCAAAACCCGGGTTGGACGTTCGAAGGCGTCAACCCGTCCTATTTGCTTGATAAAATTTCTACGGAAATATCTCAGTCGATTTCTCCGGCCGTGTATGAACGCTTTAGGTTAGACATTTGCATGTATCTCAGTCCCCAGTCTGTAAACAGTGCGTAAGGACAATGGTTACAAAATGAAAAGCCGAAAAATATTTTTTTTTACGATATCTTTCATCAGTTTGGTATTAAAGTCGAGCAAAAACAATTTTTATTCCAGTCCTAAAGGTATGAAAATGGAAAACATTAGAAAACAACAACCTGGAATGGATTTACTACGTGTAAGATGTAGTGACAACATCGCCCCATGCCCATCCTTTTCTGCCTAATGTGCTTTTCCGTTTGTCTGCGTCTTATACACGGCTGCTTGGCCCCCTAAGGATTTGCTTAGGAACTCTGTATAAATAAGCACTGCGTGCATTGAAAACTGTCCTAGCGCGCGTGAAAAAACTTAACGCACGCATTTTTTTTTTAATAAGCGTCATCATAAAATCGTAGGAAAAAAATGTACCTAACTCTTGCGTGCCTTTCCTGCCCGAACTCCTCCCGTGCGTAAAAGTATCACTTTCGCACTAGTTAGGCAACTAACTATCTAGAGAACATTTAAAAAATTAATATTTTCTATGTTATTTCTTTAGATAAATACTTTCACAACGACAAATATAATACCTCTTCATACCTCGGTATCAATTATTAAGTATAAAAAAATTAAGGATGGTATTTCCAAAAATATGTGTCAAGTCTGAAAATAAAGACAAACCTTTTTACATTTATAAATAACGAACTGCTTCTGGCGGCTGGTAAACGTGACGTGGTATTGCCTGGGCCAGCGTTGCCAGTGGAAGATAAAATGGTTTTCCCTAAGTTTAACGACTGATCGCGTTTCAAAGTGACTTATGAATGACTTGATAGGTCTATTTTAGTTGAATGTCTTTGTTTTGTTTAATAATAAAAAAATTGAGAGAGTGGACAATTATCCTTTCTTGGGACTCTATCTTGACAGTAAACTCACATGGAATAGGCATGTAGATCATGTAGCAAGCAAGTTGAACTCAGCGTACTTTGCAACTGTTAATTTAAAAAACTTACCATCTACTAATCAGCTCATAACTGTGTATTATGCTCTGGTTTGCAGCCACTTAAAGTATATGATTATCTACTGAGGCCAGTCGTGTGAAATAGATAGAATTTTTATTCTGCAAGAGAATTAAGAAAATATTTACCCATTAGTCTTGTAAAACGTTCAAACAACATAAAATTCTAACTTTATATTAATTTTGGAGGCTGCATTATTTGTCAAAAGGTATGCTCACAAATTCCATAGTGTCCACCAGTCATACATATCTAACCAGACAAAATAACAACATTATTATTACCAATTACCATTTGTCAACATTAGGAAAAGCCCTCACTTTTTCTGTAGTTCAATTTACAACAAAGTACCGAAAGACATCAAACAAATTGCCTCATGTAAGGGATTCAAAATCCATGTACTTTATAAAAAAAAACTCTTAAAACAAAATAAATTCGCACTTTTGAGACCTTTTTTAAATGGGTACTGGTTTTGTGCTAGGTTCCCAAAATACCTACTGCCAAAATTATAGGGATTTATTGTCCACCAGTCATACATATCTAACCAGACAAAATAACAACATTATTATTACCAATTACCATTATTCAACATTTAGGAAACGCCCTCACTTTTTCTGTAGTTCAATTTACAACAAAGTACCGGAAGACATCAAACAAATTGCTTCTTGTAAGGGATTCAAAATCCATGTACTTTATAAAAAAAAACACTTAAAACAAAATAAATGCGCACTTTTGAGACGTTTTTTAAATGGGTACTGGTTTTGTGCTAGGTTCCCAAAATACCTTCTGCCAAAATTATAGGGATTTATGGTCAGTATTTTTATGTACTGCCAAGTATTGCAGTAGTGCGAGTTCTGCCAAATACTGTCAGTACTGCCAAAAATTTGTACGCCTACTGCCAAGGTGACAACCCCTCGGTGCAAAAACTGCAAAATTGACCTATGAGTACCCCTACACAGAAAAATTTTAAAATTTTTTAACTAGTCATAAAAGTCGACGGTACGCTGAATATGGCAATTTGAAGATGACCGACACGTGATTTACGAAATTTATCATGCTTACAACTTCCACAAAAAAAAAATCGTTTGCGAAAAAGCCGATACCTCAAAAAATAGCCGTATGGGAATTTATAACGATTTTTTAAATAATATTTCTGTTGGCTATGCTTAGATGGTTTACGGTGCAAGAATCCATCTTGTTTTTCCAATTACCACAATGGCTCTCTTGGATCTGACATTTGGTTATTTTTTTCTCCCTAAAAAGACAGTTGGTCATAGTTGGACCAGTGCTGCATCGTTTTCTTTAATTTTACCTTTATCATGTGTGATTTTATAAAACTTTTTTTTTCACACTTGTCTATATTTTTACGGATAAAACATCACTTTCATGAACGCATCAATTTAAAATGTTTGTTCACATTTCCAGCCTTGTTTAGACAAAAATTAGCGATATATTTTGTTGTAATATGTCAGTGTCAAAGTGCAAACAATGAAAAATAAAACGAATGCGTGTCAAACTAGGTCAATGGTATTTTTAGATAATTAAGAAATACTCCTTAAGCCAAAATTTCTGAGAGAAAAAATGTAACCTGAAAACTTCATATTTGACAACAGCAACAATCTAGAGTGTTTGAATATCTGTCAACTTTCAAACCGGGTTTTGTTCAATGGGTCAATTGAGATTAGCTTTTGTCTCTAAATAAAAGTGGAACGGACTGTATTAAACCCTCTGAAAAAAATTGTTAAGCACTTTTTTGTAGGCTATAAAAATACCCTTAAATTGCTGTATTTTGTAATACAGTAATTGCGGGGTTGCTTTTAAATAAAAAAAGGCTCCCCAAGACAAATTTCGTAAATCGCGTGTCGGCCATCTTTAAACCGCCATATTTAGAGAACCGTCAACTTTTAGTCGCAACCACTAGTTGCATTTTAATCGCAATGACATTGCCTTTTGATTTACTTACTTTTTTAGAGGCTTTGATGACTTGCGTGAAAAAGTGAAATTTTTCTGTCTAGTACACATAGGCCAATTTTGCGGTTTTTTAAGTATTATTCAGGAACCACTCAACCTAGCACAGAATTAGTGCCCATTCTAAAGCGCCTTAGGTGCGAATTTTTTTTTTGTCTAAAGAATTTTATTAAGTGCACGATTTCGTTGAAAACCTCAAAATACATGTAAAGAAAGTACTGATTTCAAGAAACTATTTTTTTTGGTACACAAACTTCAAAAATACTAAGTATTGTTTGAGAAAAATCGGTTAATAAATAAGAAAGTTATGACTTTTTAAATAATACTCCTTTTGGTCACTTTTAATCCAAGACGGCGGAGGAAGCAAGTGTCCCTTAGAGGGAAACTTTTTTTGACAAACTAGCAACTATTAAAAAGCCAGCCTTATCCGGAAAAATTCCCCTAAATATGCTAACGGTTTTGGGCTATCAAGGCGTTATAGGCACCATAAATGAATTTGTTAGTGGACTGGTAGATATGGGCCAGGGAGATTAGCGGCTATGAGAAGGCGGATGAACTCGTTAGGATTGAAGCCGAAATCACCTATGTGGAACCCTAACCTGCACTAGGGATGACGAGGAAACAAGTGCAGAGTAGACTTAACAACTGACGTACCAGCTGCAGTCCCTGTATGTGACCGATATCACCTAAAAAAAGAGTCGACATACAAGGACTCTAATGCCAGCAAGGACCAGTTTTTCTTAAAGTGTTGTACATTTATGTCATATTTTAAAAAGTTGTAAAAAGTTTTTATCTAAGTAGTAGCAGTAAAGCATGGGTAGTAGGTTGGAGCGAAATTGGTCGATTTTGTTTATTTTGGTATTTTTGAAATGGGCTAGTGACGAAAAGTTGTCTATTGGGTAGTATATTAAAGAAAAAAAATTTCATCCCCTGGCTTGAAATTTAGAGGTTCCCCCGTAAACTTGGAATTAGCATATAACTTCTTACATAAAAATAGCAGCTCTTCGCTTGTATTTTATTATTTTGAACATAAAATACAACCCATAACTCACCACGAGGAGGTGACTGCTAAGCGAGTTCCACTACAAACTCCCTCCACCACATCCCTTCCCCTTACATTACTCGTGTATATATGATATTGTATTATGTTGTTGTATTGTCTAGTGAGAACTCACATTTTTTGTTAAAATTTTTGTTGTCGTGGTTCTAAATTTGCTTTGATAAATCCATCCCTATTTTCCTTCCCACAGACCGCCATGGAAGCTTCGGTAACAAGTTCAACTGCTTGAGTGTTACATGGATATTTAACTATTTCCGTTTTATCTGGGAGTTCTATCATAGCTAAAATATCTTCATCGGAAATATTAGCTAGTAGAGGAGGTTCCTGCTGCTTGCGGGACTGCCATTCAATGAGCTTCACAAAGTTTGTTGCATTAAATTTTTTTTTTTGGCACAATAAAAAGTCTTATATCTGTTTTATTCTGCATTTGCTGAAGAGTAAATATATAGGTATTTATCAAAAAGTGTATGGTTTTTTCCTGCAAGGTTTTTTATATTTAAAAAAAAATAGAACCAATAACTTCTCCATCCTGAAACTTTCCAAAAATATTAAAAAAATACTGAAAAAAAAAATAGTATTTTTTTGAAAAAAACTCAAAATGGTGTTTTCAAGATTTTTCAAAAAAAAATATTAAAAAAATTTTAAAAAAATAAAAACAAAAAATTACATGGTGATACACATCGTTAAAAAGGTCTTTAAAAAACCTTCAAAATAAGCTATAACTCTATAGGACCAATAGTTTTTGAGATATTGCTATTTTTGTAAGTGCCTGTCAAGGGCATATTGGTCAATTTCTTTATTTTCAAAAATCAATAAAACAAAAACCGCTTATCCAAAAAATTTAAATTAATTAAGTTTTTGGATCAGAAGAATAAGTGTACCAAAAATCATCAAAATCGGAGATGGTCAAAACGAAAAGTGCCTTTTTTTTTTTTGGTTGATTTGATATGGTTTGACCCGAGGATAAAGTGATAGAAATAGAGTCATTTTAGCTATATTATATTATAAATTTAGCTGTATTATAAATTATAAGTTCGTTCGCTGTTTATCAACAATTATTGATTCAATTTTAATTTAAAACTGTTTATTGTGTAGGAAAAATTAGTAATTTTGTATTTGTTAAGAAGAGTTGCTGCATGATAAGAAAAGGAGCGCTTAAAAAGCTCTTTATGATGCCTTGGAATTGAGAACGGAACAGAGAATCTTAAGTTGCGATCATGAGATTGAGAACGAAAATGTATTTTTGTGAAAAGATAAGATGGCGTTTTAGTTTTAATAATTTTGTAGAAAAAGCACAACGAATGGTGTAGGCGTCTGTTAAACATGTTAAGCCAATTAGCGTCAATAAGTTTGTGGGATATTCCTTGACGGCGACGAATTCCATATACAAATCTGAAACATGAATTCTGAACTTTTTGTATTCTTCTGGGTTCTTATAGAGTCTAACGCTATATATCACAGAAGTTCAATTGTGAGAGACAAAGACTTTCACATAACATTTTTTTGGTACTTTGATTAAGATAATGCCGGTGTTAGTATAATGATTTTAATGCAGAATAAGCGTTCTTAAGTTTGGCGGAAATATGTTCGCTAAATCTAAGTTTATAGTCAAAGATAACCCCCAAATTTTTTGCCGAATTTTGAAAAATGATAAGTGTGGTATGAACTGAAATTTTTAGGTTATGAAGAAGATGGGTACGAATAGTATCACTGCAAAAGAGAATTGCAGTTGACTTGGTGGGAATTAATTTTAAACGATGTGCCCGAGACTCTCTAAATAACCTAGCCAAGTCCTGATTTATACAATTAACAGCGTTGACAACATCAGAAGGTTTAAATGAAAATATTAATTGTGTATCGTCACAGTAAATGCGATAGTCACAAAAACGTAGACATTTATAAAAGTGTTTGGTGTAAATTGAGTACAACAAAGGACCTAATATGTTCCCTTCAGGTACACCTTGTTCTATGTTGCGTTTTTCTGACGTATTTTTGCCCAAAACCACAGACTGTGTCCGGCCTGTCAAATTAATAGATTTTAAACTAAAACCAATAAATTTTAAGATAGATAAAAGCACCACTGCTTTACTATCATCTAAGCATTGATAGATATTATTTGAAACTTCAGATAAAGCCGTTACACAACTATGACCGGCTCGAAACCCGGATTGTTTCTCAGGAAGCAGGTTATTTTGATGTAAATATAAATTGATTTGTTTTTCCATGATTTTCAAGGACTTTAGATAGAGTTGGCAACACTGAAATACACCGAAGATGAGAAAAATTTTCTGGGTTGGATTTTTTAGGTATGGGCGTACAAGCGCATGTTTCCATGAAGTTGGGAAAAAAGAGTGCTCAATACAATAATTAACAATGTGCGTAATAAAAGAAATAATGGTAGGGCAACAAAGAAGTAAAAGTGTTATATTTATGGCATCAGCGCCAATTGCTTTTGATTTAATATTTCTTAGGGTTTCATATACTTCAGTCTCATTGGTAGGGGTAAATTCAAAAGTGCTATTTGTGCAAGTATGATTTTCATAAAAGTCAAGGTTTCTCGATCTGGTGTGAGATTATTTTGATCTACTTGGGTAAAAAAATTATTTAATTCATTAACATTGCCAAGATTATTAGGAATAATATTTTGTTTTTTCAGATCAACGTTATTTTTTTTTTTAATTCTCTCCATTTTTCTTTTAGGGAACAATTTTGAAATTTATGATTAAGATATGCTTTTTTTTCAAATCTTATTGCAGAAGTTACATAATTCCGGAGATGTTTATAATAGTCCCAATGGCCGGGATTTTTTATTAATCGAAATCTTTCTAGGGCCTGATTTCTTAGTTTTAGCATAAACTTAACATTCTCAGTTAACCAGGGAGGATAAGGTCTTTTTTTTGTTTAAAATAGTTTTGACAGGAGCGTGCTTCTCAAACAAAATCAAAAGGTTGTCATTTAAAAAACTAACTCTTGTGTCAGCCGAGTCTAGTAAATATAAAGTCTGCCATGATATACGAGAAACGTCATAATTAAAATTTTGAAAATTTATATTTTTTAAAGCCCTGTAAGAAAAACTATGTGTTACCTCAACATTTCTATGAAAATCTATCTGACAGTAAATTAACTGGTGATCAGATACTTGAATATCAAGGGCACCAAAGTCTAAAACATAATTTTGATTGTAAAATATTAAGTCAATTAAAGTTTCTGTGTATTGCGTGATTCTCGTAAATAAATAAAGTTTCGAACAAAGTTTCTCGTCTTATTCCAAAAAAGACCTTTAAAAAATGGTCTGGGAAAACCTGGAAAAATCAGGGAATTTGGAAATCAGAATTTGGTGGGAACCCTGTTTAATAATTAAAAAAAAATTACATTTGGCTTACATGGATTTGAAAAAAAAATCCAAGGTTGCCGTTTTGTAATGCATTACATACTTCATATTTTATAGCATTGTATTTTTTAATGGCGTGGGTAGGGCGGGACTCAAGCCCCCCCCCCCCCCCAGAGCCAAGATACTACTAAAGATTTAACTTTTCTAAAAAAATAATAATAAAATGATTATCTGACACTATGTTACTTAAGCCCCCCCCCTAGACAATCTCTGCGAAAGTCACTGTATTTTCGACATTCTTAGATTACCTATAGTCCTTGTACTAATCATATCAAAGGCGCAGCACAAATTATACAGCTCAATTTTCTAGCACTTATGTAATGAATTTTTGGGTCATATCTTGGAAACTACGTGACTTATCAAAAACAATTAAACTTATTTTTAACTCACTTTAAACCCGTTGAATTTTTACGTCGCTTGGGGGGGGGGGTAACCGAATTTTTAATAAAAAAGGGGAAAGTCTAAGCATTCCTCAAGTTTTTCATGAATATCTCAAAAACTAAGACCCCCTCTTAAGAACGGTTTTCATTTCAAGAAAGCCAAATCATTGGTTTATTTAACAAGGTATTCGTTTTTGTTTAAAAGTAAGTGGTACGAAAACACTAGCGGCTCGTTTTGGAGAAATGTTAAAATTTTAGCTTTTCCAACTTTTGCAAGTTCCTTTCCTTTGAAATTAACTCTGTGTTTCGGAATTCCATTGTCTATATTTTATTTATACACGACGTTTCGATCAGTACAATCTCTGATCGTCTTCAGGTGCAAACTACAATCTATTCCTAAGGGTACTTACTTATATAGTATGGGAAATTTAAGTTTAAGAAGTTGGCTCCTCTCGAGGGAGATTTCACTGGCCATTTTTTTGTACATATATTGCGCATTATTTGCAAAAATGCCGATCAATGCCAAAAAATTCCTAATAATGCCAAGAAGTGCCGAATAATGCTAAAAAAATCTAAATAATACCGTAAAATTCCAAATAATGCTAAAAAATTCTAAATAATGCCAAACAATTTCTGAAATATTGCTGCTGAAAAGTTTACGTTCAATTTGAATTATATTTGAAGAGTGCAAGGAAGAAAGGGGGAAGGTCAATTTTTGGGCAAAACGAGTTTTTGGTGGAAATGCGTAGCTAAATACCTATAGAATTAGTATGTAGGTCTAAACGGAAGAATCGAGATCTGTCAATATTAAAACGTGCTTATTAATATACCGTACAGTGAAGAAAAGGGCAATATCCGTGCGTACAGCGAAGAAATGGGAAAGATCAAATTCTTCAAGTCGAGACGCGACGGGAATTTGCTTGATTTGCCGAGATATTTTCACTGTTTGCATTTAGTCGAGCAATCAATTATTTTAATAATAGGGTTTCAAAATTTAAAATTGAAATTTCTCAAGAACATCCAAAAATGACCTTCCCCCTTTCTTCCCTGCACACAAAATTTGTTAATGTTAAATAGATTAAATTAAAAGTAAGGATCTCAGATCTACTTTTGCATTTTGTAAAGTGAATTGTTGACAATAAGCTGTTTTAAAAATTATATATTGTAGAGTTACGGTATATAGCTCAAGGGGGAGCAGCAAACCTCTCACTCTTTTCCATGTAAGTGCTTAATGCGTAATCCACATGTTTACTTCTTCCATGTAAGTATGCTTAATGCATAATCCACATGTTTACTTCTTGTCACTCGCTTTTATTTCCCTCTGTCGTAATGAACAAGAGGGAAATATAGGGTCATTCCATAACAAATCAACCAAAAAATAATACAAATTTTACTCGACCCTCTCCGATTTTGATGACTTTTGGTACACATTTTCTACCTACCGAAAAACTCAAATTCCAAAATTTTATATTTTTTTGACCAGTACTTTTTTTGTAATTAATTTTTGAAAATTAAAAAAATCCCTAATTTGATTTTGATATGTATATACAAAAAATTTAATATCTTAGGAACCACTTATGCTAGCGAAATGAATGATGGCTCGTTTTAAAGGTATTTAAAATACCTTTCGAATGATCTAGCACAATGCATAAATATAAAAAAAATTAAAAACAAGTTTTTTTATGAAAAATCTTAAAAAGGCCATTTTTTATTTTTTTCAAAAAAATATATTATTTTATTCAGACCTTTACATAGTTACCCTAAAAATTTAATGATGGAGAAATAAGGAGTATTGGCAAAAAAAATATGAACATGTTTTTACCTCAAAGTTACTAAAATTTGGGTTTATATGGCTATGAATTTGATTTAGATCTCTGTATTTGCTTATTTAATAATTAAACGCATTAAACAAGTAAAATAAAAATATACACAATAAATATATATACAATATATATAACTTCAAATAAGAAATACAAAATATTATATTCTACAACTACATATTTTTGTCTAATTGTCTTTTAAGAACTTGTGAATACTCCATCATTTCTTTTTTGTTAAGTTTATATGTTCTACCGGTAGGAGTAATAGGTTCGACTTTACCAGACTTTCGGGTTTTACTACTAAAATATCCGGATTACTTGGGTAGAAAAAGACGCTGCAGGGCCTTTTGAATGAAGGAAACTTACTTTTAGATCTCTAGTCTCATAGACTAGGCAAATTTTTGGAATATTGAAATTTTATAAGCATTTCGTATTACTTTTTGGTAAAGGGTGTTTTTCTACTAATTCGACCCCGCTGAATCCGAAAATGCCGGTTGCCAAAGCGAAAACGCAACCGGAAGTGAGATATTAGAGACAAAGCTATTTGTAACTCATCGCAGTATACGTATCCGCATCTAGCGAGAACCAAGCACATTAATTGGTCAGAAACTTGTACCACGTTCGAAAAGAGCAAATATATGCTATTTTAAGGTGTTCTTGAACGCGATAGGTGTTGAAATGCGTTAGGTATCACGTATCGGTACGACACACGTATCGTATCTCAGCAACTATTGCGTTCAGAAACACCTTAAATTAGCAGATATCTGCTCTTTTCGAACGTGCTACAAGTTTATGACCAACCAATGTGCTTGGTTCTCGCTAGATGCGGATACGTATACCGCGATGAGTTACAAATAGCTTTATGTCTCTATTCAAGATGGCGTCCATAATGGTATTAAAACCGAATTTTGCCGCTAAATCTTCTTTGTTTGAGGTAGGAACGCAACCAAATGGTATTTTTATATGTTTTCAGACATGAAGAAATCAAAAACACAAAAACCAAACACGTTGGTTAAATATATTTTCTAACAAATTTTGACAAAACCGGTCTAAATTGCACTTTTTGATTTTCAGCAAAGAATATTATACTGTGACTAATGTATTATAATGTTCTAATGTATAGAATATTTTGGTTTGATTCTATGGGTTTGGGGACCAAACATGTCAATAAAAAAATAATAAAAATACTTTATGTACATAAGACATTTTATGTATAAACAAATAGTAACTCCTATTTTTATTTTAAAAAACAGTATTAGGTAACAAAATAATTATTGTGTGGTGTCTCCACAACTATTTCTGGGCACGTCTTAGGAATGGGATCCAGTGTCATTAAATGAGGAACAACTTGTTCTCTCTGCACAATCCAGCCACAGTCCTGCAGCGTAGATAGTGACGGTTTGGGGATATGCGCGTTCTCCCAAACAGACACCTGAAATTAAAAAAAAAAACATAAAAAATATATTTCGCTTTTATTTGTGTCAATTGCGTTTTTGGTACGCTTACTTGGTAGTGACATCTCTTGATATGGAGAGGAAGTGCATCAGTTGTCGGTGGGAGAAATTCTGGCTTTCTCACAGCTCCAAATAAAAAATTCTGGGCATTGTTTGAGCATGTGATGCTGGAATCAACCTGTATGAAAACACAAATTTTGTGTAATTTTATTTTATATTCATTTCTGCTCAAAAAACATGCATGCATTCTTACCTTATACAGTTTGACGACGACAAATTTCTCGACATTGCTAAGGACGTTCTCTTCAAGTGGTGACTGCCCGAGGCGCCCAAGAAGCTTGCAGTTTGTCCCAGAAAAAGCCTTCCATGCTCCAACTTTTGTAATAGACGCCAACTTAGACGTCGAATCGCAGCCCGTTATTGCATGGAAAGCGAGAAGATGGGAGACTTGCTCCGGCATAAGTTTGCGGCATATGTCATGTAGAGGAATTTACTTCGTGTTACGTGAAAGTACCACTCATTACCCACAAGGAGCACTTCATTTTAGTAAAGTGGTAGGTAAGAAGAAGCACAACGTCGGTGTCCCTCGTCATCACAACAACGTTATCAGCTGTACTGTGAACGGCATGAAGAACCATACGCGTGTCAGCTTCCTCGTGTGATGATTTCAGGCAATCAACATTCCGACTTAAATTTGTGGACTGGGCATATTCTTCCTCAGTGAAGCCGCCGGCGGTAACTACTTCAAGATCGCTAAAGTTATGCTGCAGAATTGCTCGACTAAATTGGCTGTTAAATGCACTTTCTCGTTGTTTAGCACTGACAGCAACTTTGCCTTTCCGCTGTCTCCAAACTTTGAGTTTGTTTGGAAATATTATTTTGACAAATTATACAAAGTCCGACGTTAAATTTGTCTGTCTCATCACCCATATCCTAAATAAAAAAGACAGAAGAGTTACGGCAAGAAACTGCATTGCCAGAAGGACTAATTAACAACCAATAAACACATACTTCACGGTACAGGTTTTAAAAGTTGAATTAACCAAAACCACAGATAAAAAAAATTAAGTTGCACTTTAATAATCGCGCCACGATTTTATATCGAACTCTTGTTAAATCTTGACTGTTGTAAACTGAGACCTGCCAAATTATTTCTTAGTTTTTAGCTTATTTCTTTAATTAAAATCGTTAAATAAAAGCAGCAATTTCAACCCAGTAGCTACATTTAACAGTTTATTCACACAACTTACCATTTAAAACCACAATTCCTCATTGACAATACTTTTGTTTTCGTTTGGACAATACAGCCAGGCAGGCTGAAGCTCACTAAAGGCCCGGCAGGCGAGCAGGAACAGACCCGCTCGACGAGCGCAGCGTGTTACCAACCTCGGTGGTGAAAACTAATGCAGTTTATAAAAGCATGTAGAAACGCTCTGCTGACGCCTTGGTTCACGGTAAATTGTACGATAGACAACACAGACAGAAAATAAATAACAAAAAAAAGAGAAAATAAGAGGGAAAAATGTTTTTTGTTGTAGTTTTTTGTTGACACGATGTTTTTATGTAAGCCCAGTTTATTAGTTTTTTTTTAATTACTCATGTTATGTTTGAAAACATATAAAAAGACACTTTGGTCGCGTTCCTACCTAAAAAAAAAGAGATTTAGCGGCAAAATTGGGTTTTGATACCATTATGGACGCCATCTTGAATATCTCACTTCCGTTTGCGATTTTGCTTTGGCAACCGGCATTTTCGGATTCAGCGGGGTCGAATTAGTAAAAAAACACCTTTTGCCAAAAAGTAATATGAAATGCTTCTTAAATTTGAATGAAGGCGTTTTCGGATTTTTTGTCTAGACTATCAATATTTTTTCCCAAAATACATGCTAACCACCATTCTTTATCATATTCCACAGTAACAAAACCTAACTCAACATATTGTATTTCGAAAGGAATATCCCCCCCCCCTGGCATAAGGTGATGATTTTCTGTTTCTGAACTTTCCGAAAAAAGTTTTGCTATCAAACAGCTTTCTGTATAGGGAATTATTGATACTCCTTCAATGTATGGAATTGTAAGGAATGCATTTGCCTGGTTTTGGTCTTGTAATCTCTGTCCTGTTTACTGAAATTTAGAAATAGTATCTGTTCTAAGTTTAGGGCTGTAACCATTTTGCTGCAGATCCTTCTTAATGTTTCTTATTTCGATTTCCAAGTCATGAAAATTGTTACAAATTTAAACGGCTCTATTACAAAAACTTCTTATTATGCCTCGTTTGGTTGTAGCAGAATTGCTTGATCCTTTGTGTTTACGAAAGACTGTTGTTCTGATGTCGCTTTTTACTCGTTTGACAAGTACATCAAGAAAAGGAATTTAACAATTTTGCTCCAACTCCATTGTGAATTTAATGGCGGGTCGTATGTTATTAAGGTGGTGAAGAAATTCTGAAAGTTGTTGGTCATTCCCGGTCCAGACAATAAAAGTATCATCAACATATCTCAGCCAGAGCTTAGGTTTATATGTTGCGGTATCAACCGCGTGTGATTCCATGTAAATATTGGCCACCACTGGCGAAAGCGATGAACCCATTGGCAGGCCGTCATTCTGGTCATAAAAGCTATCTTTCACCTGAAAATAAGAGTTATGTAGACAGCACTCCAACAACTCCATCACTCCCTCTCTCCAGCTGCAGGCTGGTACCTTCCTTTGTTCTGGTTTTTAGGTTTAAATTCTAAAATTATAATTATTGACTTTAAAAATTGACCCATTATCTTACCTTTCGTTTGCTGCTTTTAAAAATATTTTCTGGTACAGATTACGCTACCCGTGGCCATTTTAGCACAAAGGGTACCGAAATAATTGTTTTTTTTTTTAACTATAGATATGTTGCCATTTTTGTTGTTATGTATATTCTACGAATAACGTCTAAATATGCGTTTAAATCTTGTCAAAGTTTGTTCAATTTTTTTAAAGTATCATTCTCAGCAACGGTTAAATTTGAAAAATCCACTAATTCAAAATTGTGAAAATTTTCCTCAAAAAATAACAACGCAATATCTCTCCCTGGCATTCCTACAAACTGCGAGATTTTGATAAGTATATTTTTTGTAGCTCTATTCATTCCCTTTTAGGGCTGCTATTACATATGCAAAAAAATTGGGGTGGGGCTAGGATAGAGAGGTTCTTCTATACCCATGCTAGTCAAAAGTTCGTAAGAAAATCGCATATTAGTTTGGAAAATGAGAAGTTTAAATAAAAAAAAATAATAATTAAGCAGTGAAACTTGGCATGCATAATAAGTAGACCCTTAGATAATATTTGATAAATGTTGCTACCATAAAGTTTTCTGAAAAGGTCCCCGAAAATAACACAAAAATTGTTAAAGGTTTAGAAATTATGGTGGAGCGTTGAAATTTGGCACAAATGGTCACTGACGCCACAGTTGTTTTTTGTGGTGTGTTACTTATTCGAGGTCTCCTGCATAGGACCCCGATTCTTGACGTTAAACAAAAAATAGGAAAATATTAATAACAGCCATCCAAAAAGTGATAGAACTATCAGATTAAGAACAATGACAGTATACAACAAATAATGTTTTGTTGCAAATGATCTTAGAACATTTGGTACTAAGGGATCCAGTGATCATTTGTGACAGCCTTTGTAGAGGACTTTAAAATGACAGTATAAAACAAATAATGTTTACTTTTCTACCAAAATACGACCTGTTAGTTTGCTGTTTTTTGACGTTAAAAGTACATTTTCTAAAAGTAACTTCGTGAGTAAGGGTCCTTTGCTTGTCTTGTCTTGTCTTAGAACATTTGGTACTTAGGGATCCAGTGATCATTTATGACAAATTCCATGATTCTATCGTTATGCTTTAGGTGATATTTAATGCTGTTTTTTTCAAAAAACTTCAAAAATTGGGGCCCATTACAAAAAACTTTTTATTTTTTAATATAATAAGCTAAATAATATAAGAAGAAATATTTGTTCTTAATCTGATAGTTCCGAGGATATTTCTGTCACTTTTTGGATGGCTGTTATTAATATTTTCCTATTTTTTTGTTTAACGTCGAGAACTGGGGTCCTAGGCAAGAGACTTCGAATAAGTTACACCCGACAAAAAAAAATGCGGGGTCAATGACCATTTGTGCTAAGTTTCATCGCTTCACCATTTTTTCTAAACCTTTTAACAATTTTTATATTATTTTCAGAAATAGGGGTCTTTTCAGAAAACTTTATTTAAGTAACATTTATCAAAAATTATCTAAGCGTCTGCTTATTAGTCATGCCAAGTTTAACTACTTAATTATTATTTTTTCTTAATTAAACTTCTCATCTTTCAGACTAATATGGGTCATTCTTGAAAAAAGGTAATATTTCAAGTGGGAATTTAAAAAAAAAACAAATTAGGGTTCTTTGAATTTTGTTAATTATTAAATATTGCTGTAGTTGGTTGGACTAAAATGTGCTATATGACAATTCACTAGTTCTTGAGTTATTTTTGAGTTTGTGAATCCATCTGCTAACACCAGTTATACCTTATATTTTAACAAAATCGAGAAACTTTAGAGCTGGGTTGTTGAAAAATGGTAACTTTTGGTGTAATAGTTTTTAAGAAAACAAAAATTGATTTACCACTTTTTAAGTAAATGTAAAATGTTGCTATATATATATTAAGTTTTCTTAATTACAAGCGAAAAATTTCACAGGTGTTATCAATAAAATATTCTGAAAGATCACACCAGTGACGTTCACACTAGTGACATATTTAGTAAAATGTCTAAATAATAAAAAAAAATAAAAAGTTACTACATAACATTTTAAAAATGTTGATACTGTTTTAAAACCACAAAAATTTCACAAAAACTGAATTATGTAACACATTTCAGGTTACACTCCTAAACTGTGTCTTCTGTGCTTCTCTATTTTCAGGTAAATGAGTTGGGTGTTGTATGAAGTGATGCCAGATTTTTAAAAAAATCCGGACTGCATGTGATCACACGAGTGACACCAAAATTAATTAAACGTGTTTTTTTTTGTTTTTTGAAGAAGACAAAAAACTTATATCAAGGTATTTTTTTAGGCTTTAAATTTTTTAGTTTTTATCTATCTAAAACATTGTCTAAATAAATTTTATGATCCTAAAGTGTTTGTTATATCTGAATCTATTAACTTTGAAAATTACAGATCACACCACGTGACATGTCACATGGTGTGAACAACATTTCTTGGAGAATTTATTACTGCTGGATAATGTTAGCCTTTGAGTACACTAACTATCCTCCTACTTTGTTTTCAAAAGGATAAGTGGTTTTAACGAACTTGACTAGCATGGGTACAGAAGAACCTCTCTAGCATAGCCCCACCCCAATTTTTTTGCATATGTAATAGCAGCCCTAAAAGGGAATGAATAGAGCTACAAAAAAAATATAGCCTTATCAAAATCTCGCAAACTTTGTAGAAATTTCAACGAGAGATATTGCGTTGTTATTTTTTGAGGAAAAGAACAAGATTAAAACGCATATTTAAACGTTATTCGAAAAATCTACATTATAACAAAAATGGCAACATATCTATAGGCGAAAAAATTAAAGTCAATGATGCTGTAGATGCTAAAATGGCCACGAGTAGCGTAATCTGTACCAAAAAATATTTTAGAAAGCAGCAAAAAAAAAAGGTAAGATAATGGGTCCATTATTATTATTATTATTATTATTATAAAAAAGGACAGTAACTTGGAAAAAAGTTGGAAAAGCTAAAATTTTAACATATCCCCAAAACGAGCCGCTAATGTTTTCGTACCACTTACTTTTAAACAAAAACGAATACTATATATATCTTGAAATGAAAACCGTTCTTAAGTGGGAGTTTTAGTTTTTGAGATATTCATGAAAAACTTCAGTAACGCTTAGATTTTTTCCTTTTCTATTAAAAATTCGGTTACAGCCCCCCCCCCCCCAAAGGATGTAGGCCGAAATTATTTCACTTTTGTAATATAGTCATGGTGTCATGTCATAAAAGTTTAAACAATCTTACACATTTTTTGAAAATTTTAAAAAAATAAACGGACTAATCTCAGAATTATGTGATTTTTATGTGCTCCATGAAAATATAAAAAAAGATAAAAATTTTTTAACTTTTAGTTATTTTTCAGAAAAAATGTGGTCTCACTAGATTGATATAAACCTAGCAGGCCCCTGGTATCTCAGAATTATGTGCTTTTTATGTGTTTCATAAAAATAGAAAAAAACTAAAGATTTTTTACTTTACTCAAAGAGCACAAAATTTTTTAAAAGGGACAAAATTAGCACATAAAAAGCACATAATTCTGGAATTATTAAAATTTGGATTTTGTGAGGTGGACTCGCTAGGTTTATGGAGGTGATTTTTGTCAAAAGTTAAAAAATTTATAATTAAAATTTCAAATTTAATTTTTTTAGTGTCATGTGCTTATTTTTCTCTGATCTCCCCTAATATATTAACTAGTTAGTTCACTACCAATTTTTAGGTTCTCTTAAAATTTTCTTGCTAGTTAATTGTTTATCAAGTAATGACTAGGCTAGAGGCCCTGTATACGATTTTTTACAGTTATTGTTTTACCAGAGGTGAGCAACTGGATTTGACAGGTTTTAGGGAAATGTTTAAAAACAAATTGTGTGTTAGCAATGATAGTTGGTAACCCCTGACAATAAATAATTTTTTCACATTTTTGATTAAGAAACCCCCGGTTTAAAAATGGAATTTGGCTTTATCAAAAACTAAAACACGAATTTGTATTGTTCCGTTGCCCAATGGAGAAGGAAACTCAGGAAAAGTGGAAAGAAAACATGCATTTGGTTATTTACCAAGCTGCAAAATTAATAAAAATAGCCTAATTTGCGAGGTAAGTGAGGTACAAGCAGTAGGTACAAACTTGTGCATTTAGCATGTACCTTGGTAATAAATTAAAATTAAATAAACACATTATGTTTCCGTGTTTTATTGTTGTTTTTGTTTTTTTTGTCAAAGCTTGACATATTTTACTAACCAAAAAAAAAATCAATCTTTCAAAAACTGTCTGGGGAAATTATAAAAATAGACAACAAAACATCAGTCTATTTCATAAAATCCGTTTTACATGTAAATATGAAAAAAACTAGAAAGAGGGGAAAATATGAGTCGCCCACCTCTAGTAAAACAATAACTGTCAAAAATCGTATACAGGGCCTCTAGTTGTGTCCATATAACTATGGGATACTATAACGTCCCAAGTTTCGCAAATTGTGTAACGAAAATAACTTTGAAAAACGAAGAAGAAAATTCAAAATCGCGGTTGGCTCTGGCACGGTTTGGGTCACCAGGTCATAGACGAAATATCTACTGCGCATGTACTAACAAAGCCATGCCAGTGTCGTAGTGACCTTACGATAATTTAATGACAAGGCATACATTTGAGTGTCCGAAAACTTTGATTTTATTTAATTACTTACTTCTTCATTGTTTACACAGAAATAAATACATTTCTAAAAACAAGTAGTTGGTTTGTCTTAATCTATGTAAAAAATTTACAAGTGAGAATGATTAAAAATAATACAAAAACAAAAAAAAAATATCCGCAAATAAACCAAAAAAGTTGGTTTAAAAATAAAAAAACCACAAAGGTTAATCTAAGAATAAATTAAAAATACGAATACTAATCAAAGAATAACAAATTAGAAAAAAAATATATTAATAGGTAAATAATCCAATGGTAGGAAGCTCAATACAAACAACTAGTTTGTTAACTAAATACGGTACATGATCAGCCTTAAGGATAAAATTAAATATCTTATGGCCAAAAATTAAACACCTCAAGGAATAAATTTGAAACAAACTCGGCAGAATCACTCATTTCGGAGAAAAGCGCGAAATTTTAACAGATTTGACAGTAATTGAACTAGGTTTTTGGCAGAGTATATGATAAGGTTGTCGAGTGAGTCTACAAAGGTATCGGGGTTGTTCCATGGAGAAATTCTAACAGAATTATAAAGTGGACACTCTAACATCAAGTGAAAAAAAGTTTCTAGGCTATTCATATTACATACCGAACAGGTTACTTTAGGATCTATGCAATATGCAATTCCATTTATTGCAAACCTATAAACGTGTATTACTTAATCTTATTTGAGCCACCATCTTTTTTAAGTATGATGAAATAAGAAGCTTGTACAAGAGTGCGAAACTCAAAGACGTGATGAAACAGTATATGTATAGTACTTTTTTATTGCGTGTTAAGAGTGTTTGCGTTTAGATTTTCCCATAAATGTTGCATGTCGACGACTTGAAACCATGTTTTGAATTGCAGAACCCAGTTGAATTTTGTAATTGAATTTTGGAGCTCAATAATTCTATTTAAAAAGATTTTTGGCAATCTTTCGGCTAGCATTTTTAGAACTAATAAGAAAATTTAGGGTTATTTTAAACATAGTGTATGAAAGAGGAAGTGTCCCGGTTTCTAGGCGAGGGCAGAAGTTGTAGATCTAGGCAAGTAGCGATTTGAAAAAGCTGGATGGTATTTTGTCTAGATTTTCGGCGTACCTTAAGCCCTATACGGGTAAGGTTCCAGAGATTGTATTGAGCACTGTGGAGTTAAACAGCTATGTGTTCAGTTTTCATACCTAAGAACAAGGCAGAAGATGGAAATATTATTCCCAGATAAGTGTACCTATTCACAACCTCAATATTTTCATTGTTAAGTCTAAAAATAAAGTTTTTGCTAGAATGTGTGTGTTTACTCGAAGGAAGTTTTCATCGTGTACCTCTGAAGCAGATTAACTTTTCTTTGCAAATCGACCTCAGATAAAGCATTGTTTTTATAATAATAAACAGGTCACTTTGTTGTTTTTTAAGAATAATAGATTTTCCTAATATTACCATTTTGCGCTATTTTTGTTTAAATTTGGGGTAAAAATGGATGGAATTTTTTTGCACCCATGATCAAAAACGGTTTTTTGCATTGGTAAACAAAAAAGCCATGGTTTGGTTATTTGCGGACAGCTATAAAAATCGTGTTTTTGATGAAAAAAAGACATTTAAAAAATATATTATATTTCTATTTAACCGCGCTGATGCCTAAAAATGTAATTTTTGACAACGAATATCTCAAAAACTAAAAAAAAAGAAAACACGCTCCATTTGGTATCTTTTGAACAGACTTACTGGTGAATTATAATTCAATATCTTTTTAGAATAGGAAACTATTCAGATGAGAGTTCCCTGAAAACACTAATAAAGAGGTGGTGGTCCTGGTAAAGATGTCAAACCTGTCGAAATAATGTAATGCAACGTTCTTCCTTTCTTAGTTCTTAGGTTAATTCAACCTATATGAAGACAACTGAAGCAAACTTTAGTATGGGGGTCGGATCTTTTTTGATTGAGCAACTTTCGTAACTGGAATTTAAAAAGTAATTTCCACCTAGAATTTTTGAAACTCCTTTCACAAATTTTAGAATATTTTTCTTTTTTTCAGAGGAGTTGAAGCCAAACAGCCAAACTCTGCTATCCGCAAGTGTGTCCGAGTACAACTAATCAAAAATGGAAAAAAGATCACAGCTTTTGTCCCCAGGGATGGTTGCTTGAACCACATTGAAGAAAACGACGAAGTTTTAGTTGCAGGTTTCGGTCGTAAGGGTCATGCCGTCGGTGATATTCCTGGGGTTAGGTTTAAGGTAGGTTTATCAATCTTTTGTCAAATACTTAGTAACTAAGAATTAGAACAGTTTAAAATGATGACAAAAAAGAGCCAATCCAATGAAAATACAGTGATTACTTCTTATTTATGTTTCTGATGCTTACTTCAAAATAATTTTGGCTTTTTTTTAAACTCTCATACTTCATTATAAATCTTTCTGTTTCAGGTTGTCAAAGTAGCCAATGTGTCCCTTCTAGCTTTATACAAAGAAAAGAAAGAAAGGCCACGGTCTTAGGATTGCTTGTTTTATTTTGTAAGTTTAACATTAATTTTTTTTAAAAATAAAATGCAAGTTTAACAGTTGTTAGTGATTTTTCTCAGATTATAAATTGATTTTTTTATCTAAAAATATATTATTTTAAATATCGCTCGCAGATGATGAGCTACTGCTATTAACTAAAAATAAATTACCTCTCAAAACAAAGGAGTTTATTAAAAAGAGAATAATGTAAAGAACGTATTTAAAACAATTAATATTTAAAATATTTGACAGAACAAAAAACCCAACAGTTTAATATATAATTATTACCCTAACAAGTGCAGAAAGTAATACTTTCCCGCACGCGACTGCCGTTGAGATGAACGACGCGGAGAGCAGTTCAGGCAAGTAGTAGTAAACATGCTTTATTGTTAGTTTAGGTATAGGTAATCAGTTTTTGAACTAAGTACCCAATGAACATTTTCAGAAACTTCTGGTGACAGATATTTATATAATTATTATAAAGAGGGTTCCATTGATACCCTAGGGTATTTAGAAGTTTCCTACAAGAATTGAGTTTGTATATTTGTTTTATTAAAGGCTCTAAATTGATGGTACCCTAAAGTAACATAAAACTGGCGTTAACAATATTTCTACGGACATCTTTATAAAAATTAAAGTCATCGGTTACAAATGTTATATAAATTGGTGTTAACAATGTTTCCACCAACATATTTATAAAAATATAAGTCATCAGTGCCAAAAGTTATATAAATTGGTGTTTGAAATCTTTCTGTCAACCCACCTATAAAACCGGAAGTAACTATCAATTAAAGATATATAATAGATTGGTTTTTAAAATGTTGCTATCAACCCACTTATAAAACTGAATTAACCAACAACAAATTTATATAAGATAAAATTTAAAATATTTCGAGAGACACTTATAAAAACTTGGGAACTCATACACAATAGTTATATAAATTGATGTCTGTAATATTCTTATGAACTCATTCATAAACATTTTTTGCCCTAAGGTTTTTTCTATAATGTTGTTACTAATTTCTTTATATTTTTGGAACAAAAAAAACAATTTTAATTTATTTTGGCAATTATAATAACAAAACAAACAATTTTTTAAGGTTAATTTTGTGACATTAAAAGGCGAGTTTTTGCGAGATACCATACCATTATTATCTTGTTTTAATTACATCAATCTGAGAGAGATCAGAGATCCAAATCTTCTTGAGATAGTTGCCGATGACAGATATCGGGATCGAATGCATTTTACACCCGATTCCCACCAGCGTTTCCCATGCGCAGTCACCCTGACTCAAAAAACTCGTCACATGGTCCGATATGAACTTGTATAGGCAAATCTCGTTTAGACCACGTGATCCGTGTTTTGATTCGGGGGACCCACGAATGAGAAACGCATAGATGGGAACCGTGTTTTAGAAAAAGAGAACAATATAGTAACCGTGTTAAGGTCGCAAAAACGCACCGTGAAACGTCGAGCGCATACGCTGATACTGCTGGTCGCCGGCAAATGTGAACACCCCTGTACACCCTTCGACCCCGCAATCTAACTATATTCTTGAGATAGTTACCTCTGAAAGTAATGCGGGCTTGAATTGTGGAGGCGGGTATTTTTCCTGGTATGTGTAGTATGCTGGATCTCTCGAGGAATGCACTGTTCAGCTCGCAGAAACAGACCATCAGTGTTCAACACTGCGCCATCTGCAGCCCTTTGTTCCAAGTAGCATCATTTTTTAAAAGGGTCATAAAATAGTGTTGACGAGGTAAACAGTGATATAGTGCTATTGTTTTTTTTTATAGAATTGTCGGAAATTTTCGCCATTTTGGATTACAAAAATAGGTTTTTGGCCTAAATAAAAACGTTATTTATGGGGTTTTAACATGTCTTTCAATCGAAATATTGCTTGTTAGGGTTAAGAACAACATACAAAATTCAATATTTGTCCCAGAAAGAAAAAACCCCACAAACAATGAAATGTGGTAAGGTGTATTTGCTATATTGGCAAGTGAATGCCATTGGTTATTTACTACAGTAGTATTATTGGCAAAATTGCGCTATTTTGCCAATGATTATTTACTAGTGCTGATGTATTGGCAAATTTATGTTATTTTGCCAATAACTGAAAAACGTGTTTTACATACCAAGTGCAACGCAATCGTTCCTTTAAAAATTGCATGCATTTCTAAACCACCTTTTCGGTCCGAACAAACGCATTTTTTAAATTTCCCGCGCGGTTGACAACTTGACGTACTTGCCGACGCCATTTTAATAATATTCTGCGTATTCTTCCTATGTGGGTTCCTTTTTGTGTTTTGCAAGTTTTCTTTTAAAATTGGCTTAAATTTAGTTTGAGTTTCAAGTAGCCATGGATGTGGAAGCCGATACTGCGTAAGTACTAATATTCTTTTGTTCTTAAATAAGGTCGGCCTTGAGTGGACTTAAAAATGTTCAGAACTACCAGTAAAGCGACCAAAAATCGTCATTTTTGCTGGGTTTATACAGACATATAAAAATTAAAATACAAAATAATAACTTTGAACCGAACAGCACACAGCTTCTGCACATGTATACAAAAGTGAATGACACCAATAGTTGAAATAATTAAACTAAACTCCATCATGCTGATTTCCTTACTAATATCTGTTAAAAACAAACCAAAAACTGCAAAAAACCCCCATTTAAATTACAAAAACAAATGAAAGTGAGGTTATGTGTGTCAAAGGGGCATGCTCAAATCCGTTTTAAGATAAAAATAAATGTTAAAAGTTTTTTATTTATGCTGTATAAATGCCTACACTGTTCCCCATGAGCAACTTTTATTTTAATTTTAATTATTTTTATTTTGATTTGCCTGTATGAACCCAGCATTAAATCGTGATCTAGACGCCACTTTACAAGAAAATCAAAGGTCACATTATGATCTACAATGCTTAAGCGATACTGACACTAATAATTTACAAATTTCTTTTGTAATCGAGCAAAACCGTTCTCAACTTAAAAGCCAGTTAACTCCTACCTGTGTTCAGCCTTCAGTGCCATTTAGCCTACTGTTGCCGCCATTTTTATAACCAAATTGACAGGTAAAACATGAATTTTCTCTCAGTTTGGTGTCACTATGGCCTCTATAGTAGACTAAAGGATACTATATCAAAAAAGAGTTAACTGGCTTTTTAGTTGAAGTGTTGGATCGAGCCATCTAAAGATTCATCAATTCAGTCTATGTCATTTTCTAACACTGAAATTTCTTTTGCTGACCCTGAGAATGATGACCCTTAAATTTCTTGTGAAACCAAGCTGTCTTTAGTTAATATCTTAAAATCTTTTTTAAAATTAATTAGAAAAAACACGTCTGTGGTACTACTTTTTTATTTTAACGTAAATTTGCCAATAAAACAACTAGATTAAAGTTTTTTTTTTTTTTTTGAGAAACCGATATTTTGTCACTGGCAGAAAGGGCTACTTTTTCCTAAAACAAAATACTGGTTTATCCAAAAAAAATAATTTACAGCTATACTTACCAAAATTTAAACTTTTTTAGATGCTGTAAAAAATCCTTTAAGAAGTCAACCAACTTTTCCTCATTCTGTCATTGAAGATGCTACTAAGGCTTGGTTACGGGGTGCCTGTGACTGAAAAGGGGGCAGAACATCCACGAAAAAAGATGCTGAATAAATCTTCATCTTATCTTATAACAAGAAGAAGGAAGTACTAAGTATTTAAATTTTTGGCCAAGGAATTTTTATATAAAGCAACTGAAGCAAACCTTATTTTTTTGATTCACAATCAAAGAGATTCTAAATAAAATTTTCTCTGTTGCAATTTACTGTTGTATGGAAAACCTCCTCTTAATAAATATTTAAATCAATTTATGAAAGAATTTTCTTCTATCTTTGGCATGACCAAGACGACAAATATTATTCATATGGTTTCCATTTCTGTCTTCATGTTAGGATATAAATATAAGTGTTTGTTTATAGTAACATTTATTTATTTATTACATATTGGTTTTTCTAGGAATTTTTGTTCATTTAAGGATAACATAAAATAAATGTGCATTCGTAAATTATGTGCATTATTTTATTTTTAATCCACAATCATTACCATTTTTATTTTATGCATAAATACTTTAAATAGGAAGAAAAAGCCAATTATCAGTGGTATCGGAATTTGCATCTGTATCCCTAGTGAGCCGACCAATCAAGTAGGTGCACTTTTAAACTTTTAATTTTTGCGTGGGTTTGGCACTTAGTGGTAAGGGTGAGTCACCATATTTTCCCAACTACATAACTCATTTATTCTTAAAGATAGAAAAAAAAATAATACAAAAGTTGCTTAGTTTTTCACAAATTTTAAGAAAATTTAACCAAAATTTTCAAAATATCGAATTTCGACATCAACTTTCTTATTTCAAATGGAAAACCCTGTATATTTTTCAAGAAAAACGTTGACTTAAGAGCAACTGCTTAAGATAAACCCTACAAGATCTACCGAAATTAAAAAAAATATACAGGGTGTTCAATTTAAAATAAGAAAGTTGGTGTCTAAATTTGAAATTTTGAAAATTTTTATTGAATTTTCTGAAAATTTGTGAAGAACTAATCAACTTTTGTATTTAAACTATTTTTCTATCTCTAATAATAAATGAGCTATGTAGTGGGAAAAATATGGTGAATCACCCCATACATTTTTTGCCAATATTGCCTGCAATGCCGGTATTTAGTATGCAGTGCTCCTCTACATTTAAACCATGCTAAGTGTGTATTTGCCATCATTTTAAACGTATTCGTTGCCGTCGCTCGGCCGGTGGCTCACACAGGAGTGTTTAAGGTATTTATAACGCACAGATTACCGTGCGTCAAATTCTCATTGCCAATAAATGCCAATATTTGTAAGGCACTTTGCCATGCCGGCATTGTTTGTGGGGAAACGCGTATGAAAAAAAAATCTGATATTTAAATGAATATTTTTTCCCGTTTTCTCAAGTATTTTTGGAGCCCATGAAATTTACGTGAGTGTATTCGAAAACTATACAGTACACACGAGACCGCAGCTGATTTTTAGAGTAGGATGACTTGAAAAACAGCTTTTATTTGACTAGTATATAAATAAATATTCATATTCCTGCTTCAGCTTATCTCACTTTCATTTTTATTTATTTTAGAAGATTGCTAAACACTATTTTATAAATTTTTTTATTGTAAAAAGAAAAAGAATAATACATAACAAGCAAAGGGAAGAAAGATGGAAAATTTATATTTCTAAATCCATAAAAACCTTTAATTTGTTATGTAGTGTTGTTAGAACAGTTGTAAAACCTTTTTATAATAATCTCTATACTTGAGGGCTCATAAGGAAGTTTTATAAAATCTATATGTTGTTTTTCTATCCATTATTATGTACCATAAATTTTTATAAGCTGGTGTTGAACAGTTGTTTTTCAAGTATTTTTTACTCATTTAAGAGATATATTATAGTTATAAAATTATCACCAACACTAAATAATATAACTTGGTTATTTTATGAAGGTTTTATATTATTTGCTGTAACTTTTATATAGACAAAAATGCTCATTGGGTATCGTTCATAATTAGAATAGTCATTGCAATAGTTGTAATTTTTGTTATAACGCACGCTCTGTCACTGTCTTATTAACAAGAAAGACGGTGATAGAGCGTGCGAAATAACAAAAGATATGACTATTGCAATGACTTATGAACTATACTTTAGTTTTAACAAATAATAAATAAAGTTAGATAAACTATAAAATGAAGGATAACAGTCATAACATAAAACAAAAAGAAAAACGAGACAAGAACAAAACTAATAAAATTTCTAAAGTAATAAAAATCTAAAAATAAACTAGAACTGCGGAGTAAAAATGTACGGTAATAATTATCAGGGTTCCCACTGACCTGGAAAAGTCAGAGAATTTTGATAGCTACCTGGAAAAGTCGGGGAATGACCAAAAAATCCTCAAAAGTCAGGGAATTGGCACACAAAACCTGGAATTTCTCTTTCTCAACCTATTTTCTTCTCTGCTCACCTCGTATATAAGCTCAACATCTGTTTCGCGCGCAATCAATTCCAGTCCGCCTAAAATCCAAGAGTAAAACAGAGAGGAAATCTTTTTAAAACGTGTAGGACAAGAACCGCATCATTACCGAAGGTGGCAGATTGTGTTAATTGAACATATTTGGTTTTCGTTTCGAAATAATAAAGCACACATTGCTGTCTTCTCTTACAACTTTCAAGTGTAATCTAGCGCGTTTTTTCTAATCCGACAATATTTGTCATGTAATGTATTTATTCCTAACCTTTAAATGATGTGGGGAGCAACTGCAATGCGAGATTTCGAGAACTTTCAATTTTTTTAAGAGCACAAATCCAAAATGTCGAAAAAAACAGTTTCTAATTTAGACTGGATAAGTCTTTCCATAAGTCCACCAGAGTGGTAGTGTCTACAGGCTTTGAAAACCAATAAATATCAAGCATATTGTAAGCTTTGTTTAAAATATACTGAATTGAGTAATATGGGGCGTCAGGCCAACTTGAGCCATTTTAAGAGCATTGGTCATGTAAAGTAAGTGGAGGCTGAAAAAAATTCAAGGAAATAATACAAATATTAAAAACTGGAAGCAATTTTCAAAAGGCGAAGTCTTTCTAAATGAATTCAGCTACTCAAGATTAACCCTTTTAAGCAATTAGTTATGGATGCAGATATATGGTGGTGCAAGGAGTCTTTAAGATTAATCCTGCTGTTTCCAATTATGTCCACATCATCTGCGAAGGCCATTAGTAGGGTGGGTCCTTCCTGGTGGAATATAGCCGTTGGTGCCTCAATCTTGGCTTTCCTAATTGCATATCCTAATGCTACTTAAGCCCATTGTTGATACCAAAGAAATCAGAGTAGCTCTGTGCCACCCTTATCTTGCACCTTGTACACATTTTTACCAGGGATATCAGCTTTTAAAAGCCTTTGCTTTGCTCTACATAATCTGTCAAATGCCTATTTGAAATCAATAAACAACTGGTGAAGTTCTCTGTCAAATTCCCAGCATTTTTCCATTATTTGTCCAAGGGTGAAAATCTGTCTATCCTTGATGCTTATCGGTATTTACCTCTTCATTGGGTAGTTCACAAAAGTAGTTCTTCCATGTGGTTAGGATCTCTCTTTCGTTGTTTTATCAGTTGTCCGTTCTTTGTTGAGAGGAAGTTTTACGTAGTGGAAGTTAGCTTCAGATTTAGATTTACTTAAATTACAGCGGACCAATTGAATTTTCCTTAAAATCTGTAAAAGCTTTATTTAAGGTGTAAACATTTTTTTAAAGCACACTTGGGACAAGAATGGATTAAAAGAAAAAATCCACCCTACCACCTGATAAAATTCAGCGTAGGGGACAAAATTCGGGGGTGGATTGTAAAGAAAACATGATATTTAATAATATTTGTTATTTCTCAACTTTTTGTTTTAAACTTTGTGCTTGTATGGCGTAATTATGCTTAAGAGGGTTTTAAAAATAATTTCCACCATCAGATTTAGGAAAGTAAGGTAGGTATGTTGGTTAATGAATACAGCGGTGAGTAAATTAAAAAAATATATTTTTAAGAAAATAGTTAATTTAAGGTTGTAATAACTTCTTTTAAGCAAATTTGGAAAGAAAATATGCCAGACTATTAAATTTATCTCACCAGATGTTAAAGTTAGGTCTGCGAAAATTAGTACGGAAGATAACTATTTAAAACCAGTTTTTCTTTGGAAAATTCAAACATCATTTATATAAAGTTGTAAGAACTTCTTTTATGCAAATTTTAAAAGAAAATAAGCCAGATTATGAAATTTATAACACCACCTGGAAAATTAGTACGGGAGATAACTATTTGAAACCAGTTTTTCTTTGGAAAATTCAAATATCATTTATCTAAAGTTGTAAGAACGTCTTTTACGCAAATTTGAAAAGAAAATATGTCAAACTATGAAATTTATAACACCGCCTGTCAAAGTTAGGTCTGGGGAAATTAGTACGGGAGTTAACTATTTAAAACCAGTTTAATTTGTAAAATTCAAATATCATTTATCTAAAGTTGTAAGAACTTTTATGCAAATTTAAAAAGAAAATATACCACAATATAAAATATATAACACCGCATGTTAGAGTTAGGTCTGGGAAAACTAGTACGGGAGTTAATTATTTAAAACCAGTTTTTTCTTTGAAAACTCAAATCTCATTTGTCTAAGTTGTAAGGACTTCTATTATGCAAATTTGAAAGGAAAATATGCCAGATTATGAAATTTGTAACACCGCCTGTCAAAGTTAGGTCTGGGAAAATTAGTACGAGAGATAACTATTTAAAACCAGTTTTTCTTTTGAAAAATCGAATATCATTTATCTAAAGTTGTAAGAACTTCTTTTATGCAAATTTGAAAAGAAAATATGCCAGACTATAAAATTTATAACACCGCCTGTCAAAGTTAGGTCTGGGCAAATTAGTACGGGAGATAACTATTTTAAACCAGTTTTTCTTTCGAAAATTCAAACATTTATCTAAAGTTGTAAGAACTTCTTCTATGCCAATTTGAAAAGAAAATATGCCAGACTATGAAATTTATAACACCAGCTGTCAAAGTTAGGTCTGGGAAAATTAGTACGGGAGATAACTATTTAAAACCAGTTTTTCTTTTGAAAATTCAAACATCATTTATCTAAAGTTGTAAGAACTTCTTTTATGGAAATTTGGATATAAAATATGCCAGACTATGAAATTTATAACACCATCTGGAAAATTAGTACGGGAGATAACTATTTGAAACCAGTTTTTCTTTGGAAAATTCAAATATCATTTATCTAAAGTTGTAAGAACGTCTTTTACGCAAATTTGAAAAGAAAATATGTCAACTATGAAATTTATAACACCGCCTATCAAAGTAAGGTCTGGGAAAATTAGTACGGGAGTTAACTATTTAAAACCAGTTTAATTTGTAAAATTCAAATATCATTTATCTAAAGTTGTAAGAACTTTTATGCAAATTTAAAAAGAAAATATACCACAATATAAAATATATAACACCGCATCTTAGAGTTAGGTCTGGGAAAACTAGTAAGGGAGTTAATTATTTAAAACCAGTTTTTTTTTTGAAAATTCAAATCTCATTTGTCTAAAGTTGTAAGGACTTCTATTATGCAAATTTGAAAGGAAAATATGCCAGACTATGAAATTTGTAACACCGCCTGTCAAAGTTAGGTCTGGGAAAGTTAGTACGAGAGATAACTATTTAAAACCAGTTTTTCTTTTGAAAAATCGAATATCATTTATCTAAAGTTGTAAGGACTTCTTTTATGCAAATTTGAAAAGAAAATATGCCAGACTATAAAATTTATAACACCGCCTGTCAAAGTTAGGTCTGGGCAAATCAGTACGGGAGATAACTATTTTAAACCAGTTTTTCTTTCGAAAATTCAAACATCATTTATCTAAAGTTGTAAGAACTTCTTCTATGCCAATTTGAAAAGAAAATATGCCAGACTATGAAATTTATAACACCAGCTGTCAAAGTTAGGTCTGGGAAAATTAGTACGGGAGATAACTATTTAAAACCAGTTTATCTTTTGAAAATTCAAACATCATTTATCTAAAGTTGTAAGAACTTCTTTTATGCAAATTTGAAAATAAAATATGCCAGACTATGAAATTTATAACACCACCTGGCAAAGTTAGGTCTGGGAAAATTAGTACGGGAGATAACTATTAAAAACCAGTTTTTCTTTGGAAAATTCAAATATCATTTATCTAAAGTTCTAAGAACTTCTATTATGCAAATTTGAAAAGAAAATATGCCATACTATGAAATGTATAACACCGCCTGTCAAAGTTAGGTCTGATAAAATTAGCACGGGAGTTAACTATTTAAAACCAGTTTTTTTTTGGAAAATTCAAATATCATTTATCTAAGGTTGTAAGAACTTCTTTTATGCAAACTGAAAAAGAAAATATGCCAGACTAATTAATTTATTAAACCAGATGTTAAAGTTGGGTCTGCGAAAATTAGTACGGGAGTTAACTATTTTAAACAAGTATTTCTTTGGAAAATTCAAATATCATTTATCTAAAGTTGTAAGAACTTCTTCTATGCCAATTTGAAAACAAAATATGCCAGACTATGAAATTTATAACACCAGTTGTCAAAGTTAGGTCTGGGAAAATTAGTACGGGAGATAACTATTTAAAACCAATTTTTCTTTGGAAAATTCAAATATCATTTATCTAAAGTTGTAAGAACGTCTTTTATGCAAATTTGAAAAGAAAATATGCCAGACTGTTAAATTTATTACACCAGATGTTAAAGTTAGGTCTGCGAAAATTAGTAAGGGGGTTAACTGTTTTAAACAAGTTTTTATTTGTAAAATTCAAACATCATTTATCTAAAGTTGTAAGAACTTCTTCTATGCAAATTTAAAAAGAAAATATGCCATACTACGAAATATATAACACCGCCTGTCAAAGTTAGGTCTGGGAAAATTGGTACGAGAGTTAACTATTTAAAACCGGTTTTTTTTTTTGAAAATTCAAATCTTATTTATCAAAAGTTGTAAGAACTTCTTTTATGCAAATTGAAAAAAAAATATGCCAAAAAATTTATTACACCAGATGTTAAAGTTAGGTCTGCGAAAATTAGTACGGGAGTTAACTCTTTTAAACAAGTTTTTCTTTGTAAAATTCAAATATCATTTATCTAAAGTTGTAAGAACTTCTTTTATGCAGATTTGAAAAGAAAATATGCCAAGCTATGAAATTTATAACACCGCCTGTCAAAGGTAGGTCTGCGAAAATTATAAACTATAAAATGAAGGATAACAGTCATAACATAAAACAAAAAGAAAAACGAGACAAGAACAAAACTAATAAAATTTCTAAAGTAATAAAAATCTAAAAATAAACTAGAACTGCGGAGTAAAAATGTACGGTAATAATTATCAGGGTTCCCACTGACCTGGAAAAGTCAGAGAATTTTGATAGCTACCTGGAAAAGTCGGGGAATGACCAAAAAATCCTCAAAAGTCAGGGAATTGGCACACAAAACCTGGAATTTCTCTTTCTCAACCTATTTTCTTCTCTGCTCACCTCGTATATAAGCTCAACATCTGTTTCGCGCGCAATCAATTCCAGTCCGCCTAAAATCCAAGAGTAAAACAGAGAGGAAATCTTTTTAAAACGTGTAGGACAAGAACCGCATCATTACCGAAGGTGGCAGATTGTGTTAATTGAACATATTTGGTTTTCGTTTCGAAATAATAAAGCACACATTGCTGTCTTCTCTTACAACTTTCAAGTGTAATCTAGCGCGTTTTTTCTAATCCGACAATATTTGTCATGTAATGTATTTATTCCTAACCTTTAAATGATGTGGGGAGCAACTGCAATGCGAGATTTCGAGAACTTTCAATTTTTTTAAGAGCACAAATCCAAAATGTCGAAAAAAACAGTTTCTAATTTAGACTGGATAAGTCTTTCCATAAGTCCACCAGAGTGGTAGTGTCTACAGGCTTTGAAAACCAATAAATATCAAGCATATTGTAAGCTTTGTTTAAAATATACTGAATTGAGTAATATGGGGCGTCAGGCCAACTTGAGCCATTTTAAGAGCATTGGTCATGTAAAGTAAGTGGAGGCTGAAAAAAATTCAAGGAAATAATACAAATATTAAAAACTGGAAGCAATTTTCAAAAGGCGAAGTCTTTCTAAATGAATTCAGCTACTCAAGATTAACCCTTTTAAGCAATTAGTTATGGATGCAGATATATGGTGGTGCAAGGAGTCTTTAAGATTAATCCTGCTGTTTCCAATTATGTCCACATCATCTGCGAAGGCCATTAGTAGGGTGGGTCCTTCCTGGTGGAATATAGCCGTTGGTGCCTCAATCTTGGCTTTCCTAATTGCATATCCTAATGCTACTTAAGCCCATTGTTGATACCAAAGAAATCAGAGTAGCTCTGTGCCACCCTTATCTTGCACCTTGTACACATTTTTACCAGGGATATCAGCTTTTAAAAGCCTTTGCTTTGCTCTACATAATCTGTCAAATGCCTATTTGAAATCAATAAACAACTGGTGAAGTTCTCTGTCAAATTCCCAGCATTTTTCCATTATTTGTCCAAGGGTGAAAATCTGTCTATCCTTGATGCTTATCGGTATTTACCTCTTCATTGGGTAGTTCACAAAAGTAGTTCTTCCATGTGGTTAGGATCTCTCTTTCGTTGTTTTATCAGTTGTCCGTTCTTTGTTGAGAGGAAGTTTTACGTAGTGGAAGTTAGCTTCAGATTTAGATTTACTTAAATTACAGCGGACCAATTGAATTTTCCTTAAAATCTGTAAAAGCTTTATTTAAGGTGTAAACATTTTTTTAAAGCACACTTGGGACAAGAATGGATTAAAAGAAAAAATCCACCCTACCACCTGATAAAATTCAGCGTAGGGGACAAAATTCGGGGGTGGATTGTAAAGAAAACATGATATTTAATAATATTTGTTATTTCTCAACTTTTTGTTTTAAACTTTGTGCTTGTATGGCGTAATTATGCTTAAGAGGGTTTTAAAAATAATTTCCACCATCAGATTTAGGAAAGTAAGGTAGGTATGTTGGTTAATGAATACAGCGGTGAGTAAATTAAAAAAATATATTTTTAAGAAAATAGTTAATTTAAGGTTGTAATAACTTCTTTTAAGCAAATTTGGAAAGAAAATATGCCAGACTATTAAATTTATCTCACCAGATGTTAAAGTTAGGTCTGCGAAAATTAGTACGGAAGATAACTATTTAAAACCAGTTTTTCTTTGGAAAATTCAAACATCATTTATATAAAGTTGTAAGAACTTCTTTTATGCAAATTTTAAAAGAAAATAAGCCAGATTATGAAATTTATAACACCACCTGGAAAATTAGTACGGGAGATAACTATTTGAAACCAGTTTTTCTTTGGAAAATTCAAATATCATTTATCTAAAGTTGTAAGAACGTCTTTTACGCAAATTTGAAAAGAAAATATGTCAAACTATGAAATTTATAACACCGCCTGTCAAAGTTAGGTCTGGGGAAATTAGTACGGGAGTTAACTATTTAAAACCAGTTTAATTTGTAAAATTCAAATATCATTTATCTAAAGTTGTAAGAACTTTTATGCAAATTTAAAAAGAAAATATACCACAATATAAAATATATAACACCGCATGTTAGAGTTAGGTCTGGGAAAACTAGTACGGGAGTTAATTATTTAAAACCAGTTTTTTCTTTGAAAACTCAAATCTCATTTGTCTAAGTTGTAAGGACTTCTATTATGCAAATTTGAAAGGAAAATATGCCAGATTATGAAATTTGTAACACCGCCTGTCAAAGTTAGGTCTGGGAAAATTAGTACGAGAGATAACTATTTAAAACCAGTTTTTCTTTTGAAAAATCGAATATCATTTATCTAAAGTTGTAAGAACTTCTTTTATGCAAATTTGAAAAGAAAATATGCCAGACTATAAAATTTATAACACCGCCTGTCAAAGTTAGGTCTGGGCAAATTAGTACGGGAGATAACTATTTTAAACCAGTTTTTCTTTCGAAAATTCAAACATTTATCTAAAGTTGTAAGAACTTCTTCTATGCCAATTTGAAAAGAAAATATGCCAGACTATGAAATTTATAACACCAGCTGTCAAAGTTAGGTCTGGGAAAATTAGTACGGGAGATAACTATTTAAAACCAGTTTTTCTTTTGAAAATTCAAACATCATTTATCTAAAGTTGTAAGAACTTCTTTTATGGAAATTTGGATATAAAATATGCCAGACTATGAAATTTATAACACCATCTGGAAAATTAGTACGGGAGATAACTATTTGAAACCAGTTTTTCTTTGGAAAATTCAAATATCATTTATCTAAAGTTGTAAGAACGTCTTTTACGCAAATTTGAAAAGAAAATATGTCAACTATGAAATTTATAACACCGCCTATCAAAGTAAGGTCTGGGAAAATTAGTACGGGAGTTAACTATTTAAAACCAGTTTAATTTGTAAAATTCAAATATCATTTATCTAAAGTTGTAAGAACTTTTATGCAAATTTAAAAAGAAAATATACCACAATATAAAATATATAACACCGCATCTTAGAGTTAGGTCTGGGAAAACTAGTAAGGGAGTTAATTATTTAAAACCAGTTTTTTTTTTGAAAATTCAAATCTCATTTGTCTAAAGTTGTAAGGACTTCTATTATGCAAATTTGAAAGGAAAATATGCCAGACTATGAAATTTGTAACACCGCCTGTCAAAGTTAGGTCTGGGAAAGTTAGTACGAGAGATAACTATTTAAAACCAGTTTTTCTTTTGAAAAATCGAATATCATTTATCTAAAGTTGTAAGGACTTCTTTTATGCAAATTTGAAAAGAAAATATGCCAGACTATAAAATTTATAACACCGCCTGTCAAAGTTAGGTCTGGGCAAATCAGTACGGGAGATAACTATTTTAAACCAGTTTTTCTTTCGAAAATTCAAACATCATTTATCTAAAGTTGTAAGAACTTCTTCTATGCCAATTTGAAAAGAAAATATGCCAGACTATGAAATTTATAACACCAGCTGTCAAAGTTAGGTCTGGGAAAATTAGTACGGGAGATAACTATTTAAAACCAGTTTATCTTTTGAAAATTCAAACATCATTTATCTAAAGTTGTAAGAACTTCTTTTATGCAAATTTGAAAATAAAATATGCCAGACTATGAAATTTATAACACCACCTGGCAAAGTTAGGTCTGGGAAAATTAGTACGGGAGATAACTATTAAAAACCATTTTTTCTTTGGAAAATTCAAATATCATTTATCTAAAGTTCTAAGAACTTCTATTATGCAAATTTGAAAAGAAAATATGCCATACTATGAAATGTATAACACCGCCTGTCAAAGTTAGGTCTGATAAAATTAGCACGGGAGTTAACTATTTAAAACCAGTTTTTTTTTGGAAAATTCAAATATCATTTATCTAAGGTTGTAAGAACTTCTTTTATGCAAACTGAAAAAGAAAATATGCCAGACTAATTAATTTATTAAACCAGATGTTAAAGTTGGGTCTGCGAAAATTAGTACGGGAGTTAACTATTTTAAACAAGTATTTCTTTGGAAAATTCAAATATCATTTATCTAAAGTTGTAAGAACTTCTTCTATGCCAATTTGAAAACAAAATATGCCAGACTATGAAATTTATAACACCAGTTGTCAAAGTTAGGTCTGGGAAAATTAGTACGGGAGATAACTATTTAAAACCAATTTTTCTTTGGAAAATTCAAATATCATTTATCTAAAGTTGTAAGAACGTCTTTTATGCAAATTTGAAAAGAAAATATGCCAGACTGTTAAATTTATTACACCAGATGTTAAAGTTAGGTCTGCGAAAATTAGTAAGGGGGTTAACTGTTTTAAACAAGTTTTTATTTGTAAAATTCAAACATCATTTATCTAAAGTTGTAAGAACTTCTTCTATGCAAATTTAAAAAGAAAATATGCCATACTACGAAATATATAACACCGCCTGTCAAAGTTAGGTCTGGGAAAATTGGTACGAGAGTTAACTATTTAAAACCGGTTTTTTTTTTGAAAATTCAAATCTTATTTATCAAAAGTTGTAAGAACTTCTTTTATGCAAATTGAAAAAAAAATATGCCAAAAAATTTATTACACCAGATGTTAAAGTTAGGTCTGCGAAAATTAGTACGGGAGTTAACTCTTTTAAACAAGTTTTTCTTTGTAAAATTCAAATATCATTTATCTAAAGTTGTAAGAACTTCTTTTATGCAGATTTGAAAAGAAAATATGCCAAGCTATGAAATTTATAACACCGCCTGTCAAAGGTAGGTCTGCGAAAATTAGTACGGGAGTTAACTCTTTTAAACAAGTTTTTCTTTGTAAAATTCATATATCATTTACCTAAAGCTCTAAGAACTTCTTTTATGCAAATTTGAAAAGAAAATATGCCAGGCTTTAAAATTTATAACACCGGCTGTCAAAGTTAGGTCTGATAAAATTAGCACGGGAGTTAACTATTTAAAACCAGATTTTCTTTGGAAAATTCAAATATCAATTATCTAAAGTTGTAAGAACTTCTTTTATGCAAATTTAAAAAGGAAATATACCAGACTGTTAAATTTATTACACCAGATGTTAAAGTTGGGTCTGCGAAAATTAGTACAGGAGTTAACTATTTTAAACAAGTTTTTATTTGGAAAATTCAAATATCATTTAACTGAAGTTGTCAGAAGTTCCTTTATGCAAATTTGAAAAGAAAATATGCCAGACTGTTAAATTTATTACACCAGATGTTAAAGTTGGGTCTGCGAAAATTAGTACAGGAGTTAACTATTTTAAACAAGTTTTTATTTGGAAAATTCAAATATCATTTAACTGAAGTTGTCAGAAGTTCCTTTATGCAAATTTGAAAAGAAAATATGCCAGACTATGAAATTTATAGCACTGCCTGTCAAAGTTAGGTCTGGGAAAATTAGTACGAAGGTTAACTATTTAAAACCGTTTTTTTTTTTAAATTCAATACTTATTTATCTAAAGTTGTAAGAACTTCTTTTATGCAAATTTAAAAAGGAAATATACCAGACTGTTAAATTTATTACACCAGATGTTAAAGTTGGGTCTGCGAAAATTAGTACAGGAGTTAACTATTTTAAACAAGTTTTTCTTTGGAAAATTAAAATATCATTTTTCTAAAGTTGTAAGAACTTCTTTTATGCAAATTTGGAAAGAAAATATGCCAGACTGTTAAATTTATTACACCAGATGTTAAAGTTGGGTCTGCGAAAATTAGTACAGGAGTTAACTATTTTAAACAAGTTTTTATTTGGAAAATTCAAATATCATTTAACTAAAGTTGTCAGAAGTTCCTTTATGCAAATTTGAAAAGAAAATATGCCAGACTATGAAATTTATAGCACTGCCTGTCAAAGTTAGGTCTGGGAAAATTAGTACGAAGGTTAACTATTTAAAACCGTTTTTTTTTTTTAAATTCAATACTTATTTATCTAAAGTTGTAAGAACTTCTTTTATGCAAATTTAAAAAGGAAATATACCAGACTGTTAAATTTATTACACCAGATGTTAAAGTTGGGTCTGCGAAAATTAGTACAGGAGTTAACTATTTTAAACAAGTTTTTCTTTGGAAAAAAAAATATCATTTTTCTAAAGTTGTAAGAACTTCTTTTATGCAAATTTGGAAAGAAAATATGCCAGACTGTTAAATTTATTACACCAGATGTTAAAGTTGGGTCTGCGAAAATTAGTACAGGCGTTAACTATTTTAAACAAGTTTTTATTTGGAAAATTCAAATATCATTTAACTAAAGTTGTCAGAAGTTCCTTTATGCAAATTTGAAAAGAAAATATGCCAGACTATGAAATTTATAGCACTGCCTGTCAAAGTTAGGTCTGGGAAAATTAGTACGAGGGTTAACTATTTTAAACAAGTTTTTCTTTGTAAAATTCAAATATCATTTATCTAAAGTTGTAAGAACTTCTTTTATGCAGATTTGAAAAGAAAATATGCCAAACTATGAAGTTTATAACACCGCCTGTCAAAGTTATGTCTGTGAAAGTTAGTACGGGAGTTAACTGTTTAAAACCAGTTTTTCTTTGGAAAATTAAAATATGATTTATCTAAAATTTTAAGAACTTCTTCTATACAAATTTAAAAAGAAAATATGTCAAAGTTAGGTCTGGGAAAATTAGTACGGGAGTTAACTATTTAAAACCAATTTTTAATTTGAAAATTCAAATATCATTTATCTAATGCTCTAAGTCCTTCTATTATGCAAATTTGAAAAGAAAATATGCCAGACTTTAAAATTTATAACACCACCTGTCAAAGTTAGGTCTGGGAAAATTAGTACGGGAATTAACTATTTAAAACCAGTTTTTAATTTGAAAATTCAAATATCATTTACCTAAAGCTCTAAGAACTTCTTTTATGCAAATTTGAAAAGAAAATATGCCAGACTTTAAAATTTATAACACTACTTGTCAAAGTTAGGTCTGGGAAAATTAGTACGGGAGATAACTATTTTAAACCAGTTTTTCTTTGGAAAATTCAAACATCATTTATCTAAAGTTGTAAGAACTTCTTCTATGCAAATTTGAAAAGAAACTACGCCATACTACGAAATGTATAACACCGCCTGTCAAAGTTAGGTCTGGGAAAATTAGTACGGGAGATAACTATTTAAAACCAGTTTTTCTTTGGAAAATTCAAACATCATTTATCTAAAGCTGTAAGAACGTCCTTTATGCAAATTTGAAAAGAAAATATGCCAAACTATGAAATTTATAACACCGCCTGTCAAAGTTAGGTCTGGGAAAATTAGTACGGGAGATAACTATTTAAAACCAGTTTTTCTTTGGAAAATTCAAACAACATTTATCTAAAGTTGTAAGAACTTCTTCTATGCAAATTTGAAAAGAAAATATGCCATACTACGAAATATATTACACCGCCTGTCAAAGTTAGGTTTGTGAAAATTAGTACGGGAGTTAACTATTGAAAACCAGTTTTTAATTTGAAAATTCAAATATCACTTACCTAAAGCTCTATGAACTTCTTTTATGCAAATTTGAAAAGAAAATATGCCATACTACGAAATGTATAACACCGCCTGTCAAAGTTAGGTCTGGGAAAATTAGTACGGGAGATAATTATTTAAAACCAGTTTTTCTTTGGAAAATTCAAACAACATTTATCTAAAGTTGTAAGAACTTCTTTTATGCAAATTGGAAAAAAAATATGCCAAAAAATTTATTACACCAGATGTTAAAGTTAGGTCTGCGAAAATTAGTACGGGAGTTAACTCTTTTAAACAAGTTTTTCTTTGTAAAATTCAAATATCATTTATCTAAAGTTGTAAGAACTTCTTTTATGCAAATTTGAAAAGAAAATATGCCAAGCTATGAAATTTATAACACCGCCTGTCAAAGGTAGGTCTGCGAAAATTAGTACGGGAGTTAACTCTTTTAAACAAGTTTTTCTTTGTAAAATTCATATATCATTTACCTAAAGCTCTAAGAACTTCTTTTATGCAAATTTGAAAAGAAAATATGCCAGGCTTTAAAATTTATAACACCGGCTGTCAAAGTTAGGTCTGATAAAATTAGCACGGGAGTTAACTATTTAAAACCAGATTTTCTTTGGAAAATTCAAATATCAATTATCTAAAGTTGTAAGAACTTCTTTTATGCAAATTTAAAAAGGAAATATACCAGACTGTTAAATTTATTACACCAGATGTTAAAGTTGGGTCTGCGAAAATTAGTACAGGAGTTAACTATTTTAAACAAGTTTTTCTTTGGAAAAAAAAAATATCATTTTTCTAAAGTTGTAAGAACTTCTTTTATGCAAATTTGGAAAGAAAATATGCCAGACTGTTAAATTTATTACACCAGATGTTAAAGTTGGGTCTGCGAAAATTAGTACAGGAGTTAACTATTTTAAACAAGTTTTTTTTTTGAAAATTCAAATCTCATTTGTCTAAAGTTGTAAGGACTTCTATTATGCAAATTTGAAAGGAAAATATGCCAGACTATGAAATTTGTAACACCGCCTGTCAAAGTTAGGTCTGGGAAAGTTAGTACGAGAGATAACTATTTAAAACCAGTTTTTCTTTTGAAAAATCGAATATCATTTATCTAAAGTTGTAAGGACTTCTTTTATGCAAATTTGAAAAGAAAATATGCCAGACTATAAAATTTATAACACCGCCTGTCAAAGTTAGGTCTGGGCAAATCAGTACGGGAGATAACTATTTTAAACCAGTTTTTCTTTCGAAAATTCAAACATCATTTATCTAAAGTTGTAAGAACTTCTTCTATGCCAATTTGAAAAGAAAATATGCCAGACTATGAAATTTATAACACCAGCTGTCAAAGTTAGGTCTGGGAAAATTAGTACGGGAGATAACTATTTAAAACCAGTTTATCTTTTGAAAATTCAAACATCATTTATCTAAAGTTGTAAGAACTTCTTTTATGCAAATTTGAAAATAAAATATGCCAGACTATGAAATTTATAACACCACCTGGCAAAGTTAGGTCTGGGAAAATTAGTACGGGAGATAACTATTAAAAACCAGTTTTTCTTTGGAAAATTCAAATATCATTTATCTAAAGTTCTAAGAACTTCTATTATGCAAATTTGAAAAGAAAATATGCCATACTATGAAATGTATAACACCGCCTGTCAAAGTTAGGTCTGATAAAATTAGCACGGGAGTTAACTATTTAAAACCAGTTTTTTTTTGGAAAATTCAAATATCATTTATCTAAGGTTGTAAGAACTTCTTTTATGCAAACTGAAAAAGAAAATATGCCAGACTAATTAATTTATTAAACCAGATGTTAAAGTTGGGTCTGCGAAAATTAGTACGGGAGTTAACTATTTTAAACAAGTATTTCTTTGGAAAATTCAAATATCATTTATCTAAAGTTGTAAGAACTTCTTCTATGCCAATTTGAAAACAAAATATGCCAGACTATGAAATTTATAACACCAGTTGTCAAAGTTAGGTCTGGGAAAATTAGTACGGGAGATAACTATTTAAAACCAATTTTTCTTTGGAAAATTCAAATATCATTTATCTAAAGTTGTAAGAACGTCTTTTATGCAAATTTGAAAAGAAAATATGCCAGACTGTTAAATTTATTACACCAGATGTTAAAGTTAGGTCTGCGAAAATTAGTAAGGGGGTTAACTGTTTTAAACAAGTTTTTATTTGTAAAATTCAAACATCATTTATCTAAAGTTGTAAGAACTTCTTCTATGCAAATTTAAAAAGAAAATATGCCATACTACGAAATATATAACACCGCCTGTCAAAGTTAGGTCTGGGAAAATTGGTACGAGAGTTAACTATTTAAAACCGGTTTTTTTTTTGAAAATTCAAATCTTATTTATCAAAAGTTGTAAGAACTTCTTTTATGCAAATTGAAAAAAAAATATGCCAAAAAATTTATTACACCAGATGTTAAAGTTAGGTCTGCGAAAATTAGTACGGGAGTTAACTCTTTTAAACAAGTTTTTCTTTGTAAAATTCAAATATCATTTATCTAAAGTTGTAAGAACTTCTTTTATGCAGATTTGAAAAGAAAATATGCCAAGCTATGAAATTTATAACACCGCCTGTCAAAGGTAGGTCTGCGAAAATTAGTACGGGAGTTAACTCTTTTAAACAAGTTTTTCTTTGTAAAATTCATATATCATTTACCTAAAGCTCTAAGAACTTCTTTTATGCAAATTTGAAAAGAAAATATGCCAGGCTTTAAAATTTATAACACCGGCTGTCAAAGTTAGGTCTGATAAAATTAGCACGGGAGTTAACTATTTAAAACCAGATTTTCTTTGGAAAATTCAAATATCAATTATCTAAAGTTGTAAGAACTTCTTTTATGCAAATTTAAAAAGGAAATATACCAGACTGTTAAATTTATTACACCAGATGTTAAAGTTGGGTCTGCGAAAATTAGTACAGGAGTTAACTATTTTAAACAAGTTTTTATTTGGAAAATTCAAATATCATTTAACTGAAGTTGTCAGAAGTTCCTTTATGCAAATTTGAAAAGAAAATATGCCAGACTGTTAAATTTATTACACCAGATGTTAAAGTTGGGTCTGCGAAAATTAGTACAGGAGTTAACTATTTTAAACAAGTTTTTATTTGGAAAATTCAAATATCATTTAACTGAAGTTGTCAGAAGTTCCTTTATGCAAATTTGAAAAGAAAATATGCCAGACTATGAAATTTATAGCACTGCCTGTCAAAGTTAGGTCTGGGAAAATTAGTACGAAGGTTAACTATTTAAAACCGTTTTTTTTTTTAAATTCAATACTTATTTATCTAAAGTTGTAAGAACTTCTTTTATGCAAATTTAAAAAGGAAATATACCAGACTGTTAAATTTATTACACCAGATGTTAAAGTTGGGTCTGCGAAAATTAGTACAGGAGTTAACTATTTTAAACAAGTTTTTCTTTGGAAAATTAAAATATCATTTTTCTAAAGTTGTAAGAACTTCTTTTATGCAAATTTGGAAAGAAAATATGCCAGACTGTTAAATTTATTACACCAGATGTTAAAGTTGGGTCTGCGAAAATTAGTACAGGAGTTAACTATTTTAAACAAGTTTTTATTTGGAAAATTCAAATATCATTTAACTAAAGTTGTCAGAAGTTCCTTTATGCAAATTTGAAAAGAAAATATGCCAGACTATGAAATTTATAGCACTGCCTGTCAAAGTTAGGTCTGGGAAAATTAGTACGAAGGTTAACTATTTAAAACCGTTTTTTTTTTTAAAATTCAATACTTATTTATCTAAAGTTGTAAGAACTTCTTTTATGCAAATTTAAAAAGGAAATATACCAGACTGTTAAATTTATTACACCAGATGTTAAAGTTGGGTCTGCGAAAATTAGTACAGGAGTTAACTATTTTAAACAAGTTTTTCTTTGGAAAAAAAAATATCATTTTTCTAAAGTTGTAAGAACTTCTTTTATGCAAATTTGGAAAGAAAATATGCCAGACTGTTAAATTTATTACACCAGATGTTAAAGTTGGGTCTGCGAAAATTAGTACAGGCGTTAACTATTTTAAACAAGTTTTTATTTGGAAAATTCAAATATCATTTAACTAAAGTTGTCAGAAGTTCCTTTATGCAAATTTGAAAAGAAAATATGCCAGACTATGAAATTTATAGCACTGCCTGTCAAAGTTAGGTCTGGGAAAATTAGTACGAGGGTTAACTATTTTAAACAAGTTTTTCTTTGTAAAATTCAAATATCATTTATCTAAAGTTGTAAGAACTTCTTTTATGCAGATTTGAAAAGAAAATATGCCAAACTATGAAGTTTATAACACCGCCTGTCAAAGTTATGTCTGTGAAAGTTAGTACGGGAGTTAACTGTTTAAAACCAGTTTTTCTTTGGAAAATTAAAATATGATTTATCTAAAATTTTAAGAACTTCTTCTATACAAATTTAAAAAGAAAATATGTCAAAGTTAGGTCTGGGAAAATTAGTACGGGAGTTAACTATTTAAAACCAATTTTTAATTTGAAAATTCAAATATCATTTATCTAATGCTCTAAGTCCTTCTATTATGCAAATTTGAAAAGAAAATATGCCAGACTTTAAAATTTATAACACCACCTGTCAAAGTTAGGTCTGGGAAAATTAGTACGGGAATTAACTATTTAAAACCAGTTTTTAATTTGAAAATTCAAATATCATTTACCTAAAGCTCTAAGAACTTCTTTTATGCAAATTTGAAAAGAAAATATGCCAGACTTTAAAATTTATAACACTACTTGTCAAAGTTAGGTCTGGGAAAATTAGTACGGGAGATAACTATTTTAAACCAGTTTTTCTTTGGAAAATTCAAACATCATTTATCTAAAGTTGTAAGAACTTCTTCTATGCAAATTTGAAAAGAAACTACGCCATACTACGAAATGTATAACACCGCCTGTCAAAGTTAGGTCTGGGAAAATTAGTACGGGAGATAACTATTTAAAACCAGTTTTTCTTTGGAAAATTCAAACATCATTTATCTAAAGCTGTAAGAACGTCCTTTATGCAAATTTGAAAAGAAAATATGCCAAACTATGAAATTTATAACACCGCCTGTCAAAGTTAGGTCTGGGAAAATTAGTACGGGAGATAACTATTTAAAACCAGTTTTTCTTTGGAAAATTCAAACAACATTTATCTAAAGTTGTAAGAACTTCTTCTATGCAAATTTGAAAAGAAAATATGCCATACTACGAAATATATTACACCGCCTGTCAAAGTTAGGTTTGTGAAAATTAGTACGGGAGTTAACTATTGAAAACCAGTTTTTAATTTGAAAATTCAAATATCACTTACCTAAAGCTCTATGAACTTCTTTTATGCAAATTTGAAAAGAAAATATGCCATACTACGAAATGTATAACACCGCCTGTCAAAGTTAGGTCTGGGAAAATTAGTACGGGAGATAATTATTTAAAACCAGTTTTTCTTTGGAAAATTCAAACAACATTTATCTAAAGTTGTAAGAACTTCTTTTATGCAAATTGGAAAAAAAATATGCCAAAAAATTTATTACACCAGATGTTAAAGTTAGGTCTGCGAAAATTAGTACGGGAGTTAACTCTTTTAAACAAGTTTTTCTTTGTAAAATTCAAATATCATTTATCTAAAGTTGTAAGAACTTCTTTTATGCAAATTTGAAAAGAAAATATGCCAAGCTATGAAATTTATAACACCGCCTGTCAAAGGTAGGTCTGCGAAAATTAGTACGGGAGTTAACTCTTTTAAACAAGTTTTTCTTTGTAAAATTCATATATCATTTACCTAAAGCTCTAAGAACTTCTTTTATGCAAATTTGAAAAGAAAATATGACAGGCTTTAAAATTTATAACACCGGCTGTCAAAGTTAGGTCTGATAAAATTAGCACGGGAGTTAACTATTTAAAACCAGATTTTCTTTGGAAAATTCAAATATCAATTATCTAAAGTTGTAAGAACTTCTTTTATGCAAATTTAAAAAGGAAATATACCAGACTGTTAAATTTATTACACCAGATGTTAAAGTTGGGTCTGCGAAAATTAGTACAGGAGTTAACTATTTTAAACAAGTTTTTCTTTGGAAAAAAAAAATATCATTTTTCTAAAGTTGTAAGAACTTCTTTTATGCAAATTTGGAAAGAAAATATGCCAGACTGTTAAATTTATTACACCAGATGTTAAAGTTGGGTCTGCGAAAATTAGTACAGGAGTTAACTATTTTAAACAAGTTTTTATTTGGAAAATTCAAATATCATTTAACTAAAGTTGTCAGAAGTTCCTTTATGCAAATTTGAAAAGAAAATATGCCAGACTATGAAATTTATAGCACTGCCTGTCAAAGTTAGGTCTGGGAAAATTAGTACGAAGGTTAACTATTTAAAACCGTTTTTTTTTTTTGAAAATTCAATACTTATTTATCTAAAGTTGTAAGAACTTCTTTTATGCAAATTTGGAAAGAAAATATGCCAAGCTATTAAATTTATTACGCCAGATGTTAAAGTTAGGTCTGCGAAAATTAGTACGGGAGTTAACTATTTTAAATAAGTTTTTCTTTGGAAAATTAAAATATCATTTTTCTAAAGTTGTAGGAACTTCTTTTATGCAAATTTGGAAAGAAAATATGCCAGACTGTTAAATTTATTACACCAGATGTTAAAGTTGGGTCTGCGAAAATTAGTACAGGAGTTAAATATTTTAAACAAGTTTTTATTTGGAAAATTCAAATATCATTTAACTAAAGTTGTCAGAAGTTCCTTTATGCAAATTTGAAAAGAAAATATGCCAGACTATGAAATTTATAGCACTGCCTGTCAAAGTTAGGTCTGGGAAAATTAGTACGAGGGGTTAACTATTTTAAACAAGTTTTTCTTTGTAAAATTCAAATATCATTTATCTAAAGTTGTAAGAACTTCTTTTATGCAGATTTCAAAAGAAAATATGCCAAACTATGAAGTTTATAACACCGCCTGTCAAAGTTATGTCTGTGAAAGTTAGTACGGGAGTTAACTGTTTAAAACCAGTTTTTCTTTGGAAAATTAAAATATGATTTATCTAAAATTTTAAGAACTTCTTCTATACAAATTTAAAAAGAAAATATGTCAAAGTTAGGTCTGGGAAAATTAGTACGGGAGTTAACTATTTAAAACCAATTTTTAATTTGAAAATTCAAATATCATTTACCTAAAGCTCTAAGAACTTCTTTTATGCAAATTTGAAAAGAAAATATGCCAGACTTTAAAATTTATAACACTACTTGTCAAAGTTAGGTCTGGGAAAATTAGTACGGGAGATAACTATTTTAAACCAGTTTTTCTTTGGAAAATTCAAACATCATTTATCTAAAGTTGTAAGAACTTCTTCTATGCAAATTTGAAAAGAAAATACGCCATACTACGAAATGTATAACACCGCCTGTCAAAGTTAGGTCTGGGAAAATTAGTACGGGAGATAACTATTTAAAACCAGTTTTTCTTTGGAAAATTCAAACATCATTTATCTAAAGCTGTAAGAACTTTTTCTATGCAAATTTGAAAAGAAAATATGCTATACTACGAAATGTATAACACCGCCTGTCAAAGTTAGGTCTGGGAAACTTAGTACGGGAGATAATTATTTAAAACCAGTTTTTCTTTGAAAAATTCAAATATCATTTATCTAAAGTTGTAAGAACGTCCTTTATGCAAATTTGAAAAGAAAATATGCCAAACTATGAAATTTATAACACCGCCTGTCAAAGTTAGGTCTGGGAAAATTAGTACGGGAGATAACTATTTAAAACCAGTTTTTCTTTGGAAAATTCAAACAACATTTATCTAAAGTTGTAAGAACTTCTTCTATGCAAATTTGAAAAGAAAATATGCCATACTACGAAATATATTACACCGCCTGTCAAAGTTAGGTTTGTGAAAATTAGTACGGGAGTTAACTATTTAAAACCAGTTTTTAATTTGAAAATTCAAATATCACTTACCTAAAGCTCTATGAACTTCTTTTATGCAAATTTGAAAAGAAAATATGCCATACTACGAAATGTATAACACCGCCTGTCAAAGTTAGGTCTGGGAAAATTAGTACGGGAGATAATTATTTAAAACCAGTTTTTCTTTGGAAAATTCAAATATCATTTATCTAAAGTTGTAAGAACGTCCTTTATGTAAATTTGAAAAGAAAATATGCCAAACTATGAAATTTATAACACCGCCTGTCAAAGTTAGGTCTGGGAAAATTAGTACCGGAGGTAACTATTTAAAACCAGTTTTTCTTTGGAAAATTCAAACAACATTTATCTAAAGTTGTAAGAACTTCTTCTACGCAAATTTAAAAAGAAAATATGCCATATTACGAAATTTATAACACCGCCTGTCAAAGTTAGGTCTGGGAAAATTAGTACCGGAGATAACTATTTAAAACCAGTTTTTCTTTGGAAATTTCAAACATCATGTATCTAAAGTTGTAAGAACTTCTTCTATGCAAATTTGAAAAGAAAATATGCCATACTACGAAATGTATAACACCGCCTGTCAAAGTTAGGTCTGGGAAAATTAGTACGGGAGATAACTATTTAAAACCAGTTTTTCTTTGGAAAATTCAAACATCGTTTATCTAAAGTTGTAACAACGTCCTTTATGCAAATTTGAAAAGAAAATATGCCATACTACGAAATATATAACACCGCCTGTCAAAGTTAGGTTTGTGAAAATTAGTACGCGAGTTAACTATTTAAAACCAGTTTTTAATTTGAAAATTCAAATATCATTTATCTAATGCTCTAAGTCCTTCTATTATGCAAATTTGAAAAGAAAATATGCCAGACTATGAAATTTATAACACCGCCTGTCAAAGTTAGGTCTGGGAAAATTAGTACGGGAGATAACTATTTAAAACCAGTTGTTGTAAGAACTTCTTTTATGCAAATTTAAAAAGAAAATATGCCATACTACGAAATGTATAACACCGCCTGTCAAAGTTAGGTCTGGGAAAATTAGTACGGGAGTTAACTATTTAAAACCAATTTTTAATTTTAAAATTCAAATATCATTTATCTAATGCTCTAAGTCCTTCTATTATGCAAATTTGAAAAGAAAATATGCCAGACTTTAAAATTTATAACACCACCTGTCAAAGTTAGGTCTGGGAAAATTAGTACGGGAATTAACTATTTAAAACCAGTTTTTAAATTGAAAATTCAAATATCATTTACCTAACGCTCTAAGAACTTCTTTTATGCAAATTTGAAAAGAAAATATGCCAGACTTTAAAATTTATAACACTACTTGTCAAAGTTAGGTCTGGGAAAATTAGTATGGGAGATAACTATTTTAAACCAGTTTTTCTTTGGAAAATTCAAACATCATTTATCTAAAGTTGTAAGAACTTCTTCTATGCAAATTTGAAAAGAAAATACGCCATACTACGAAATGTATAAAACCGCCTGTCAAAGTTAGGTCTGGGAAAATTAGTACGGGAGATAACTATTTAAAACCAGTTTTTCTTTGGAAATTTCAAACATCATTTATCTAAAGTTGTAAGAACTTCTTCTATGCAAATTTGAAAAGAAAATATGCCATACTACGAAATGTATAACACCGCCTGTCAAAGTTAGGTCTGGGAAAATTAGTACGGGAGATAACTATTTAAAACCAGTTTTTCTTTGGAAAATTCAAACATCGTTTATCTAAAGCTGTAAGAACTTCTTCTATGCAAATTTGAAAAGGAAATATGCCAGACTATGAAATTTATAACACCGCCTGTCAAAGTTAGGTCTGGGAGAATTAGTACGGGAGATAACTATTTAAAACCAGTTGTTGTAAGAACTTCTTTTATGCAAATTTAAAAAGAAAATATGCCATACTACGAAATGTATAACACCGCCTGTCAAAGTTAGGTCTGGGAGAATTAGTACGGAAGTTAACTATTTAAAACGAATTTTTAATTTGAAAATTCAAATATCATTTATCTAATGCTCTAAGTCCTTCTATTATGCAAATTTGAAAAGAAAATATGCCAGACTTTAAAATTTATAACACCGCCTGTCAAAGTTAGGTCTGGGAAAATTAGTACGGGAGATACCTATTTAAAACCAGTTTTTCTTTGGAAATTTCAAACATCATTTATCTAAAGTTGTAAGAACTTCTTCTATGCAAATTTGAAAAGAAAATATGCCATACTACGAAATGTATAACACCGCCTGTCAAAGTTAGGTCTGGGAAAATTAGTACAGGAGATAACTATTTAAAACCAGTTTTTCTTTGGAAAATTCAAACATCGTTTATCTAAAGCTGTAAGAACTTCTTCTGTGCAAATTTGAAAAGAAAATATGCCATACTACGAAATGTATAACACCGCCTGTCAAAGTTAGGTCTGGGAAACTTAGTACGGGAGATAATTATTTAAAACCAGTTTTTCTTTGGAAAATTCAAATATCATTTATCTAAAGTTGTAAGAACGTCCTTTATGCAAATTTGAAAAGAAAATATGCCAAACTATGAAATTTATAACACCGCCTGTCAAAGTTAGGTCTGGGAAAATTAGTACGGGAGATACCTATTTAAAACCAGTTTTTCTTTGGAAAATTCAAACAACATTTATCTAAAGTTGTAAAAACTTCTTCTATGCAAATTTGAAAAGAAAATATGCCATACTACGAAATATATAACACCGCCTGTCAAAGTTAGGTTTGTGAAAATTAGTACGGGAGTTAACTATTTAAAACCAGTTTTTAATTTGAAAATTCAAATATCATTTACCTAAAGCTCTATGAACTTCTTTTATGCAAATTTGAAAAGAAAATATGCCATACTACGAAATGTATAACACCGCCTGTCAAAGTTAGGTCTGGGAAAATTAGTACGGGAGATAATTATTTAAAACCAGTTTTTCTTTGTAAAATTCAAACAACATTTATCTACCGTTGTAAGAACTTCTTCTACGCAAATTTGAAAAGAAAATATGCCATATTACGAAATTTATAACACCGCCTGTCAAAGTTAGGTCTGGGAAAATTAGTACGGGAGATACCTATTTAAAACCAGTTTTTCTTTGGAAATTTCAAACATCATTTATCTAAAGTTGTAAAAACTTCTTCTATGCAAATTTGAACAGAAAATATGCCATACTACGAAATGTATAACACCGCCTGTCAAAGTTAGGTCTGGGAAAATTAGTACGGGAGATAACTATTTAAAACCAGTTTTTTTTTGGAAAATTCAAACATCGTTTATCTAAAGCTGTAAGAACTTCTTCTGTGCAAATTTGAAAAGAAAATATGCCGTACTACGAAATGTATAACACCGCCTGTCAAAGTTAGGTCTGGGAAAATTAGTACGGGAGATAACTATTTAAAACCAGTTTTTCTTTGGAAAATTCAAACAACATTTATCTAAAGTCGTAAGATCTTCTTCTATGCAAATTTGAAAAGAAAATATGCCATACTACGAAATGTATAACACCGCCTGTCAAAGTTAGGTCTGGGAAAATTAGTACGGGAGATAACTATTTAAAACCAGTTTTTCTTTGGAAAATTCAAACAACATTTATCTAAAGTTGTAAGAACTTCTTCTATGCAAATTTGAAAAGAAAATATGCCGTACTACGAAATGTATAACACCGCCCGTCAAAGTTAGGTCTGGGAGAATTAGTACGGGAGATAACTATTTAAAACCAGTTTTTTTTAGGAAAATTCAAGCAACATTTATCTAAAGTTTTAAGAACTTCTTCTATGCAAATTTGAAAAGAAAATATGCCATACTACGAAATATATAACACCGCTTGTCAAAGTTAGGTCTGTGAAAATTAGTACGGGAGTTAACTATTTAAAACCAGTTTTTAATTTGAAAATTCAAATATCATTTACCTAAAGCTCTAAGAACTTCTTTTATGCAAATTTGAAAAGAAAATATGGCAAACTATGAAATTTATAACACCGCCTGTCAAAGTTAGGTCTGGGAAAATTAGTACGGGAGATAACTATTTAAAACCAGTTTTTCTTTGGAAAATTCAAACAACATTTATCTAAAGTTGTAAGAACTTCTTCTATGCAAATTTGAAAAGAACATATGCCATACTACGAAATGTATAACACCGCCTGTCAAAGTTAGGTCTGGGAAAATTAGTACGGGAGATAACTATTTAAAACCAGTTTTAAGTGGAAAATTCAAATATCATTTATCTAAAGTTGTAAGAACTTCTTTTATGCAAATTTGAAAAGAAAATATGCCAAACTATGAAATTTATAACACCGCCTGTCAAAGTTAGGTCTTCAAAAATTAGTACGGGAGTTAACTATTTAAAACCAGTTTTTAATTTGAAAATTCAAATGTCATTTATCTAAAGCTCTAAGAATTTCTTTTATGCAAATTTTTTGCAAAGAAAATATGCCAGACTATGAAATTTATAATACTACCTGTCAAAGTTAGGTCTGGGAAAATTAGTACGGGAGTTAACTATTTAAAACCAGTTTTTAAAGTTGTAAGAACTTCTTTTCTGCAAATTTGAAAAGAAAATGTGCCAGACTATTAAGTTTATTACACCAGATGTTAAGTATTTTTCCACCCTTTCTACATCTAAGCACCAAATTTTAACAAAATTCAACAAACCTAAAAAATTTCGATGTTCCAATTTTTTTTAGTTTTTGCTCTTTTAAAAAGTGTTTATCTGCCGTTATTAGACCTTACTTTTATTATATAACTAATTCCATCCTTACATTCTAAAAGTCGTCATATATTAAATCGCCATTTTTAATTTTTCAGTTGTTACTCTTTAAAAGTGTTTTGCTATCTTTACTCCACCGAATTTGATACACATTTTAGTGAAATCCAAAAAGGTAATTAAAAAATCGCCACATTGAATCCGCCATTTTTAATTTTTTAGTTTTACTCTATAAATATGTTTGTTTATTTTTACTTCACCTATTTGTGAAATTTTATTCAAATCCAACATGGTAGTCAAAAAGTTTCCATATTAAATCCACCATTTTTAGTTTTTTAAATTTCACTCTAAAAAAATGTTTGTCTATCTGTACTTCACTCATGTGTCAAATTTTATTCAAATCCAACGAGGTAATCAAGACGACGCCATATTTAATTGGCCATTTTAAATTTTTTAAATTTTACTCAAAAAAATGTTTGTTAATCTTTACGTCACCCATGTTTCAAATTTTATTCAAATCTAACAAGGTAATCAAAAAGTCGTCATATTGAATACGCCATTTTAATTTTTTTTAGATTTTACTCTAACAAAATATTTGTGTATATATGTCACGTGTCAAATTTTATTCAAATCCAACAAAGTAATCAAAAAGTCACCATATTGGATCCGCCATTTTGAATTTGAATTTTTTAAATATTTTTTTGAGATTCCCATTTGTAGTCACACCACAATGCAAAATTTTATGAAAATCCGTTAAAAAATAAAAATAATTTTTGAAACGCACCTTATAAATAAGTTTTTCCCGAAATTTATGGGCCTGAAATCTTTTTAGGCGTGTAACTTTATAAAGGTACTTGCTTAACGAGCGATTTATACCGTGATTTACATACTTTCTTCTTATTACCAAACTACTCCAAAATGGGTAGAAAACTGCGTAGAAATCAAGTTTCTACAAGCCGGGTTATTAAGGCCTTGCATTTTTTGGATTTATCTTTAGAGGATGTTTGTGCAACTAATTCCTATACCGATCCTAATGATTATTTAAAGAGGATTTGCCATTTAGTACACTTAGACGCAAACCGGTTTAATAATCGCATTTATATTCAAACCAAACTACGCCGTTCAATGGCCGATCAGTGCACTGAAGAAAACCTTGCGCATTCTTCAAGAGATGCTGAAATAGACGCTAAAATCGTAAAAATAAACACCCTTTTGTCCAAGTATCCTATTTACACAAAATCTTCGCCATTACCAGACATGAATAATTTCGTCAAAATTAAGAGTCTTTTAAAAAATAATCTCGAAGTTGAGAGTCAGGCAACAGAATCAGAATGCATTGATGTTACAGACATTACCCAAGAGAGTTTAGTAAGTGAAATAGCTAAACAAAGTGAGTCCAGCAAAATAATCCACAAAATTAACACTGATTTTACGCCATCGTCACATTTAAATTTTTCGGTTGAAAAGGATACTAAAAATACTATTAGTACATCATTTACTTTAGAAAACTACGAAGAGTCAAAACTACCTTTAAATAAAGAGAGCACGATCCCGATAAAATAAATAATAAATCAAACACAGTTGCAAGAAATAAAGAAAAGGTATTTGCATGTCAAATAGTTGAGTCAAATATTAAAAATACCTTTTTAAACGAATCTGAAAAAAGACGAAAACTTATCTTGGAATTACTCATAAAAAATAAATTATTTTGTGTTTGTGTCTTTAAAGGTTTTCGAATACAAAAAAAAAACATCTGTTTTGGTTGAATATGGCAAGTGTCTACATACAAACTGTCGCCAATTTAGGTTTGATATTGACGAAACAACTATATTAATTAATTATTCCAAATATCATGATAACCATTGTGGGGAAGAATATTCGTATCAGCTGCGTGGCTCAAAAAGAAAACTCATGAAACAACAGCTATTATCTAGTCGTCCTAATAAAATGCGTTGCAAAGATATTTTAGACAGTGATGATTATATTCATAATGTTCACGGAAATTGGCAAAATGTTCGCTCCCTATGTGTATATCAAAAAGCACGTTCAGAGGCAAAAAACGATTTAGATTTACATCCAGATGATTTTTTGGATTTAATGTTACGGGCGCGGGAAAAAGCTCTTGATATTCAACTGCCTTGTTGGAAGACTCTAATCTACATGTGGAGTAAAAATCAAATTAGTTTGATAAAGGAACCATCAATTGTTTATTTCGATGCAACTGGTAGCGTGATTAGACCAATTTTTCGAGATGAAAAAAAACCGATCTATTACTATGCTATGGTAGTAAATATTAATAATCAAATAGTTCCAGTTTGTGAACTTCTTTCCGCTGATCAAGACCAGACTACCATATCGGTGTTTTTACAGCACTTTAAACGATTTGTTGTAGTTGTCTGTAGAAAGCGGTGGCCACTGTTTAAAGCAGTTGTTGTAGATTGGAGTTTTACGTTGATAACTTCCACTTGTCAGTCATTCAATGATATTACGTTATATTCTTATTTGCAAATTTGTTATAAATATGTTACCTCACATAATGAAACTTGCATGGAGCATACAACTTTGATTGAGTTATGCTGTTCTCATTTTGTTAAAATGTTGATCAACAGAATGAAAAAATTTAATTTTAAGAAAACGAAAAAATTTTTTTGGTTAAAATATTTTGCGTGATTGTTGAATTATCTTCGTTCAATGAAATAATTACTATTTTTACCAATCTGGTAATACTACTTTTAAGTAAGCAAAAAAACAAAATATTGTCCGAAGCTTTAGATCACCTTGAAAAGGCTACTCAACAAAATTTTCAAGATATTGACATTAATCAAGATGAAAGCACAATACAAAAAATTTATTATGGTGCTGATGAAGATCGTGTTCTTGGTAGTTACGTGGAGTCTCCATTTTATATTCAATTCGCAGCTATAGTGGCGGATGTGGAAAAAGAGATAGATGCTATAAATAATAAAAATAATACAGAAGAAAACCAGTTTTTTTCTAAAGATTTTCTTGTTTATGTTTTAAAACACATAATGCCGTTTTTACCCCTGTGGAGCAATATTGTAAGCGCCCATGTCAATAAAAATTTTCCCACACGTTTAAGTAATTCTAATGGCGAATGTTGGTTTAACACGGTGGAAGAAGAGGTTTTAAGTGGAGAGACATTTTTAAAAGCAGGTCGTTTCATTGAATTGTTAAACGAAAAAAAATCAGCACTACTTAAAATAATTAGTATGGATATTAAGAAAAAACCACTTAAGAAGGTTAAATTTTCATTAGATTTAAAAAATTAAATTGACAAGCCTTTATCTGAAGAAATTTGGAAAAGAAGAGGCAGTAAGAAACCACCACAGACTTATTTTTCTAAAAATGAATTTCCTCCTTCCGTCAAAAAGATAATTTTGGAAGCCAAAAACAACGACTCCTTTCAAAAAGAATCATTACCAAGCTTTGTCAAAAATGAGAATGAAAATATTCCGAGATTATATGAAAACAGCATTGCCCTTAAAAACGGGCTTTTATTTTTAAATGAATATTACATGCAATTTTGTTTTTGCGAAAATATTCATAAATTTGCTTTTGGGAAGTACATTAAGTACAGGTTGGAAATAAATTTATCAAGCAAAGAATTTTTTGGTTTAATTTCGGAATATAATAATTATTTAGATATTAACAACACTAAACCTGTGAATAAATGGCTGGATGATTACACTATCGATGCTTGCGTATTTTCGTTTTTAAAAGGAACTGAACAACTGTCTGTATATAGACACAGTGTCCGCCCAATATATGTTTGCAAACAGTTCCTTACCAGAAAAATTCGACCTGTTTAAAATATCAATTCAAAATCTTAGGTTTATTTGTTTACCCTATCATGTGTCATCACATTGGTGTTTATTACTCTTTGATTTATTGAATTCAAAAATTTATTTTTTAGATCCACTTGGTAATGAGTGCAAACCCGAAGTAATAAAAACAGTTTTAAAATTTATGCAGACTTTTGATCGGCACAACTTTAATAGTACATCAAAATTTAATTTTAGAAAATGGAGCTTGGCAACAAACAAACAGTACCCCCTTCAGATTGATTCACATAATTGTGGAGTTTATGTAATTTACTATATTTGGCATTTATTGACTAGTGAAACAATTGAAACCTTTTTTGAGACAATTGATATGGCATTTGATCCCGAATCCTTTCGGATAGTTTTGCAAGTTTTGATTTTACAGTCAGAAAATATGACAGAAATGTGTTGGTTTGTGGAACACAGCAAGAACAAGTATGCAAAAGATGTATCTCATGTCAAAGGGCAGTATGTAATTCTTGCCCATTTGGTAATGAAAAACATTGTGTGCTCTGTAGCTATAATGAAATTTATAAAAATCCATTCAAACGCCAACAATTTAGAGATATTGTTCTAAACGAAATAGTTTTGTATTATTTTGTTATTCATTACAAATCTGATATAAAAGCAATTTTTGAAAACTCCACAAGTCACATGGAATCTCAACGATTTTTAAATGGAAGAAATAATTTGGAAAATATTAAGTGGGATTACTTGACAGCGTACTTTTCTTTAGAAGATAGCATCAAATTAAAATCATATATAAATAAAGACATTTTAGGATTGGGTCAAGATTTTGTATGTTTTGTTCTGGTGCCTTTTGTAACTAAAAAAATCTTTTACCGGTATTATGGGTATCGTGAGACCGAAATCGACATGTTTGAAGCATACAAGCTGCGCTTCAACTTAAAAGATGATGCTGAGTATCCTTCACCGTATACCCTTTTAGATTTATTAGACAAATAGACATCTATTTCACAAAATGCTTGTTCACATAAGCAATAATTATCTAAAAGGGCTGCTATTAAAATAACCCACACTCAAAATCTAATCTTGATATCTCCAATTAAAAAGGACAAATAAATATGGATGCAACAAATGCAGGGTTACGTATACATAATAAATCCTAAAATAAAAGAAGTTCTTACAACGTTACATATGTATATTAGTTTTGGGTTTTTAAAAAACTTGTTTAAAAAGTTTACTCCCGTACTAATTTTCCCAGACCTAACCTTGACAGGCGGTGTTATAAATTTCATAGCCTGCCATATTTATCTTTTAAATTTGCATAAAAGAAGTTCTTACAGCTTTAGATAAATGATATTTGAATTTTCCACAGAAAAACTTGTTTAAAATAGTTAACTCCCGTACTAATTCTCGCAGACCTAACTTTAACATCTGGTGTAATAAATTTAATAATCTGGCATATTTTCTTTCCAAATTTGCATAAAAGAAGTTCTTACAACTTTAGATAAATAAGATTTGAATTTTCAAAAAAAAACTGGTTTTAAATAGTTAACTCCCGTACTAACTTTCCCAGACCTAACTTTGACAGGCGTTGTTATAAATTTCGTAGTCTGGCATATTTTCCTTTCAAATTTGCATAAAAGAAGTTCTTACAACTTTAGATAAATGATATTGGAATTTTTCAAAGAAAAACTGATTTTAAATAGTTAACTCCCGTACTAATTCTCGCAGACCTAACTTTAACATCTGGTGTAATAAATTTAATAACCTGGCATATTTTCTTTTCAAATTTGCATAAAAGAAGTTCTTACAACTTTAAAAACTGGTTTTAAATAGTTAACTCCCGTACTAATTTTCCCAGACCTAACTTTGACAGGCGGTGTTATAAATTTCACAGTCTGGCATATTTTCTTTTCAAATTTGCATAAAAGAAGTTCTTACAACTTTAGATAAATGATATTTGAATTTTACAAAGAAAAACTAGTTTATAATAGTTATTAACTCCCGTACTAGTTTTCGCAGACTTAACTGTAACATCTGGTGAGATAAATTTAATAGTCTGGCATATTTTTTTCTAAATTTTCATAACAGAAGTTTTTACAACTTTAGATAAATAAGATTTGAATTTTCAAAAAAAAAAACTGGTTTTAAATAGTTTACTCCCGTACTAATTATCCAAGACCTAACTTTAACAAGCGGTGTAATAAATTTCATAGTTTGGCATATTTTCTTTTAAAATTTGCATAAAAGAAGTTCTTACAACTTTAGATAAATGATATTTGAATTTTCCAAAGAAAAACTTGTTTAAAATAGTTAACTCCCGTACTACTTCTCGCAGACCTAACTTTAACATCTGGTGTAATACATTTAATAATCTGGCATATTTTCTTTTCAAATTTGCATAAAAGAAGTTCTTATAACTTTAGATAAATGGGATTTGAATTTTCAAAAAAAAACTGGTTTTAAATAGTTAACTCCCGTACTAATTTTCCCAGACCTAACTTTGACAGGCCTTGTTATAAATTTCATAGTCTGGCATATTTTCTTTTTAAATTTGCATAAAAGAAGTTCTTACAACTTTACATAAATGATATTTGAATTTTCCAAAGAAGAACTGATTTTAAATAGTTAGCTCTCGTACTAATTTTCCCAGACCTAACCTTGACAGGCGGTGTTATAAATTTCATAGTCTGGCATATTTTATTTTCAAATTTGCGTAAAAGAAGTTCTTACAACTTTAGATAAATGATATTTGAATTTTCCAAAGAAAAACTTGTTTAAAATAGTTAATTCCCGTACTAATTTTCGCAGACCTAACTTTAACATCTGGTGTAATAAATTTAATAGTCTGGCATATTTTCTTTTCATATTTGTATAATAGAAGTTCTTACAGCTTTAGATAAATGAGATTTGAATTTTCAGAAAAAAACTGGTTTTAAATAGTTAACTCCCGTACCAATTTTCCCAGACCTAACTTTGACCAGCGGTATCATAAATTTTATAGTCTGGCATATTTTCTTTTTAAATTTGCATAAAAGAAGTTCTTACAACTTTAGATAAATGATATTTGAATTTTCCAAAGAAAAACTTGTTTAAAATAGTTAACTCCCGTACTACTTCTCGCAGACCTAACTTTAACATCTGGTGTAATACATTTAATAATCTGGCATATTTTCTTTTCAAATTTGCATAAAAGAAGTTCTTATAACTTTAGATAAATGGGATTTGAATTTTCAAAAAAAAACTGGTTTTAAATAGTTAACTCCCGTACTAATTTTCCCAGACCTAACTTTGACAGGCCTTGTTATAAATTTCATAGTCTGGCATATTTTCTTTTTAAATTTGCATAAAAGAAGTTCTTACAACTTTACATAAATGATATTTGAATTTTCCAAAGAAGAACTGATTTTAAATAGTTAGCTCTCGTACTAATTTTCCCAGACCTAACCTTGACAGGCGGTGTTATAAATTTCATAGTCTGGCATATTTTATTTTCAAATTTGCGTAAAAGAAGTTCTTACAACTTTAGATAAATGATATTTGAATTTTCCAAAGAAAAACTTGTTTAAAATAGTTAATTCCCGTACTAATTTTCGCAGACCTAACTTTAACATCTGGTGTAATAAATTTAATAGTCTGGCATATTTTCTTTTCATATTTGTATAATAGAAGTTCTTACAGCTTTAGATAAATGAGATTTGAATTTTCAGAAAAAAACTGGTTTTAAATAGTTAACTCCCGTACCAATTTTCCCAGACCTAACTTTGACCAGCGGTATCATAAATTTTATAGTCTGGCATATTTTCTTTTTAAATTTGCATAAAAGAAGTTCTTACAACTTTAGATAAATGATATTTGAATTTTCCAAAGAAAAACTGATTTTAAATAGTTAACTCCCGTACGCGCATATTTTCTTTTCAAATTTGCATAGAAGAAGTTCTTGCAACTTTAGATAAATAATGTTTGAATTTTCCAAAGAAAAACTTGTTTAAAATAGTTAACTCCCGTACAAATTTTCGCAGACCTAACTTTAACATCTGGTGAGATAAATATAGTAGTCTGGCATATTTTCTTTTCAAATTTGCATAATAGAAGTTCTTACAACTTTAGATAAATGAGATTTGAATTTTCAAAACAAAAACTGGTTTTAAATAGTTAACTCCCGTTCTAATTTTCCCAGACCTAACTTTTACAGGCGGTGTTATAAATTTCATAGTCTGGCATATTTTCTTTTCAAATTTGCATAAAAGAAGTTCTTACAACTTTAGATAAATGATATTTGAATTTTCCAAAGAAAAACTAGTTTATAATAGTTATTAACTCCCGTACTAGTTTTCGCAGACCTAACTTTAACATCTGGTGAGATAAATTTAATGGTCTGGCATATATTTTTTTTAATTTACATAAAAGAAGTTCTTACAACTTTAGATAAATAAGATTTGAATTTTCAAACTAAAAACTGGTTTTTAATAGTTTACTCCCGCACTAATTTTCCAAGACCTAACTTTAACAGGTGGTGTTATAAATTTCATAGTCTGGCTTATTTTCTTTTAAAATTTGCATAAAAGAAGTTCTTACAACTTTAGATAAATGATATTTGAATTTTCCAAAGAAAAACTTGTTTAAAATAGTTAACTCCCGTACTAATTCTCGCAGACCTAACTTTAACTTCTGGTGTAATAAACTTAATAATCTGGCATATTTTCTTTCCAAATTTGTATAAAAGAAGTTCTTACAACTTAAGATAAATAAGATTTGAATTTTCAAAAAAAACTGGTTTTAAACAGTTAACTCTCGTACTAATTTGCCCAGACCTAACTTTAACAGGCGGTGTTATAAATTTTATAATGTCGAAACTACTTTTTTTGGGTTTTTCGCCACTAAGTTAAGGAAATTTTTTCAAAAATATGTTAAAACCCACTGCGTAAATTCCTAAAGAAAAAAATTTGTTCGTTTGTCAGTGGTTTTTAAATAAGATAAAAAATTTGCCTACACACACGCAAATCCTAACTAGATTCTAAGTACTTATCTGACGTTTCGGCAGAAATTCTACTGCCGTTATCAAAGAATTTTATCCTTTTCAAAAACTTTTCGATTCTTTTTTAAAATATCTGTCTGTTGTCATACAACTGACTGACTTTGACTGATATATATTTCAAATATTAACTTGACAGTTTGGTGCGTCGATAGTAGCCAACAAGGTATTGGGTGAATTTAGTAAAATTTAAAATCAAAATTATATTTGTTTGAGTGTTTTCGATTTTAGATTACTTTATAAAAATACAAAATTTTTATTTTAAAATATCAGTTATAAAAATTATCTTTTGACTAACTTTAAGAAAAAATATATTAGAAACCCAAAGAACATCAATGCTATTTTTTAATTTATTTTAAAAAAACCTTTTTGAAAATCTTGTTTTAAAATTGGAAGCCAAACTGTATTTATATCAACTGATATGCTAGCTATGCATTCATCTTCGTTAAGATAGATGCAAGCTGCTTCTTTGATTTTTCGTTTAATTTTGTCTGGTTCCTTTTGTAATATACTGGTTTCTCCCCACATTACTCTATGATCATTTTCAAAAGTGTGTGTAGGCAAATTTTTTATCTTATTTAAAAACCACTGACAAACGAACAAATTTTTTTCTTTAGGAATTTACGCAGTGGGTTTTAACATATTTTTGAAAAAATTTCCTTAACTTAGTGGCGAAAAACCCAAAAAAAGTAGTTTCGACATTATGAATCCGCCACAAACATATAGATTTTATTTATAAATTTTATAGTCTGGCATATTTTCTTTTCAAATTTGCATAAAAGAAGTTCTTACAACTTTAGAAAGAAAAACTAGTTAGGCATATTTTTTTTTAAATTTACATAAAAGAAGTTCTTACAACTTTAGATAAATAAGATTTGAATTTTCAAAAAAAAAATGGTTTTAAATAGTTTACTCCCGTACTAATTTTCCAAGACCTAACTTTAACAGGTGGTGTTATAAATTTCATAATCTGGCTTATTTTCTTTTAAAATTTGCATAAAAGAAGTTCTTACAACTTTCGATAAATGATATTTGAATTTTCCAAAGAAAAACTTGTTTAAGATAGTTAACTCCCGTACTAATTCTCGCAGACCTAACTTTAACATCTGGTGTAATAAATTTAATAATCTGGCATATTTTCTTTCCAAATTTGCATAAAAGAAGTTCTTACAACTTTAGATAAATAAGATTTGAATTTTCAAAAAAAAAAACTGGTTTTAAACAGTTAACTCCCGTACTAATTTGCCCAGACCTAACTTTGACAGGCGGTGTTATAAATTTCATAGTCTGGCATATTTTCTTTTCACATTTGCATAAAATAAGTTCTTACAACTTTAGATAAATGATATTTGAATTTACCAAAGAAAAGATGGTTTAAAATAGTTAACTCCCGTACTAATTTTCGCAGACCTAACTTTAACATCTGGAGTAATAAATTTAATAGTCTGGCATATTTTATTTCCAAATTTGCTTAAAAGAAGAAAAACCTTAAATTTACTATTTTCGTAAAAATATATTTTTTTTTATTTACTCACCACTGTATTCATTAACCAACATACCTACTTTACTCCTAAATCTGATGGTGGGGATTATTTTTAAAACTCTCTTTAGCATAATTACGCCATTCAAGTAGAAAGTTTAACACAAAAAGTTGAGAAATAATAAATATCATTAAATATGATGTTTTTTTTACAATCCACCCCCGAATTTCGTCCCCTACGCTGAATTTTATCAGGTGGTAGGGTGGATTTTTTCTTTTAATCCATTATTGTCTCAAGTGTGCTTTAAAAATTTTTTATACCTTTAAATAAAGCTTTTACAGATTTTAAGGAAAATTCAATTGGTCCGCTGTAATTTACGTAAATCTAAATCTGAATCTGAAGCTAACTTCCACTACGTGGAAGTTTTCGGTTCTGGGTTGGTATCATGTTTTGTGCTTTGTTATTCCCTGAAAGTATTCTTTTATTCTGTTGTTTTATCTGTTTTCCTCTATTTCTCTTATTATATGTAGATGATGGTCTCTCTTTTTCCTTACGATTAAAAGAAATTAAAAATCTCAGTTGACGTGTTTTTGGATTTTTTTATTCAACCAAATTCTAATCAGCTATATTTATATCATTCTGCGTGCTTCAGATCTTTGTTGGTCTTTTATATTAGATGCTGTTAGGTGTTGAAGCATTTTTTTCTCTGGTCATATTTCGTCTTTCCGTCGCTCTACTACAGTCGTCATCAAACTAGTTGTTTATTTTCTCTTTTTGTCGCGCACTTGACTAGCCACTCTAGTTACTGTTTATTGGATGTTTGTCCAGAGCTCGTTTACATTGTAGCTCCATTGTGGTCCTTTTATTTGTTCAGTAATTGAGTTCTGCTATATTTCCTGTGTTCTATCTGTCTTTAATTTTTCCGTATTTCAGCTTATGCTCGTCTTCTTTTTCGTGTGCATGTGCATATATATTAACACTTAGTGCAATTTAGTTTTATAACTTGCTAGATGAACCAAAAAAAAGTTGGTAGAACTAGGCAAATTAGTCTTTTATTTTTAATACTGTTAAGTACCTGATTTGTTTTTGAGATTTAACTAATTCGGTTCCTGTGATATTGTTTTCAAATAAAGTTTCAAACAAGTTTCTCGTCTTATTTATCTGCATTTTACCTTTTTATCCCGATAATAATACCTGCTAAATTTGCGCTATCAAAAATTGTCGTGGTAAAAGTCTACATTTCCTTGGTATCCACGTAGACAAGCAATTTATATCGAAAAAATACCTGGAATTTTTAAAGAAATGGTCAGGGAAAACCTGGAAAAGTCAGGGAATTTGGAAATTAGAATTTGGTGGGAACCCTGATTATACAAAAAATTAAATTTCATAAATTAAAAAAAAATTATCAAGCAGTCAACCCAAGTAGCGTTTTTGGTCAGAACTTGGATATTATATTCTAACCTACCACTTTTTCATGCGTGCCCGCGCACGCGTCACATAACTCATAACATTTCATATTGACATCATGTGACGCGTGAGTGGGCACTCGAAAGTCAGGTGGGGACTCGATGGTAGGACTTTTCCTATACAAATTAAAATGGCCTATATACCCTTCAACCCCATATATCGTCTCCCTAGATGTGAATGGAACTAATCCACATAACACTACTTTTGTAGCATAAAAATGGATATTTTTTTTTGTTTGCTATCACAAAAAAAGTAATACCATAAATAGCATTTTTTTGTGAGCTTACTATAGTCACTATTGTTCTCTTCTAAATACATTCGGCTGAGAGAGATCCAGCGTACCAGAAAATGACCTGTCAGACCCGCCTGTAGGAGATAGTTACATTTGCATGGGCAGAGGGGTGCAGGGGGAGCATTTTCTGGTAAGCCTGATCTCTCTCAGACCGATGCAATTAAAAGAAGAGAATAATAGTAACCACACAAAAAATTGCTAAAAGTTAATCATACTCTAGTACAGCAAATGAGCGCTGCCTGCACTTCTATTATATTTAAATTTCAAACTGCAGCAGAAGCTTCGTGCTGTAACGATTTTGCCAAATCTTGTTTGAATAATATGACGCGGCACGCCCGAGATACCGTCCGAAATCTTCGAAATAAACGATTTCGAAGGTTTCGTGACTTTCGTTTCATCCTGCCTCGCCCGCGCGCTTGTGATCATGTGTGCAGTGATCCACGTTTAAAAGGATTTTCGATTTAAGAATTGGTCCTGGTTCTGGTTGACATTATTTTGACATAAAGTTTGACAGCGGTTCTAAAATAATGACGTCATTTAAAATATTATGAAGATATCTTTGATTTTACTCAAAAAAAGGCTACCTATAATTTTGCAAAATTTTAGGGGTTATGTTTACAACCAAAGGGCCAAATCAACCTCCTAGGCTGGTTCTAAAATTTCATAACCGGGTTGCAACTGTGACGTCATTGTTTTAAAACGAAAGGACCGGTTCTGGTTCAACCAGAACCAGGACCAATTGTTAATCGAAAATCCTTTAAGAAAGTTGTAACAGGAGCGATGGCCGAGTGGTTAACACTCAGTTAAAATACGTAACGTAATTGGTTGAAAGTTCGAGTCCCATCCAATGTTGATTACTTTTTTTTATTACAATTTTCTGTAAACCCATATTTTAAGAGCAACGGTTATTTTTTGGTAAACTGTTATCTAGGTAGTTACCAGATTTTTATAATGAAATCACTTTATTTATAGCAACCCAAATTTTTCAAAGGTTGCGACCCTTTTTCTGGTGATTTTTTTTTTTTTTTTTCATTTTATTTATAAGAAACAATCTTTCAAAAGAATGGTAATGACCTCAAAAATTTGAATCCGTTAATAATTTTTTGTCTTTATTAAATCTAAATTAATTCGGCCCTAGCTGATTACCGTTGTGTTCTTAGATTATTGTTGTCACCTTTAGATCAGGATATGTCAAAGTTATGTTCAAAAGTGGACATGTGATATCCATACTTTGGAGTGAAATACACATCAGAATTGACTGAAATTTTTTGTAAAAAAAAGACACAGCTCGGAGCACTTTTTTGATGGGTTTATTAAATCCCTTTATATCCCGAGGAGAAAAAAATACACTTTAGGTGCGTAGTTTATAGACTATTTAATGCACTTTAAGATAGAAAATATGCTGCTTAACGGTACTCTATTTACTCCGCCCGCTCCAATTTTTTATTTTATTCTTTATTTTTGCAACAGCTCCATTCCATTTTATATACCTGTCCATTATTTCCATTTTATCCATTTTCACTACCGCTCCATTTTTTCACCCGCGTTATTTTTTCAATTGTTTCCATTTTCTTTCGTTTTTTTTTTTATTTTTTACCACGACAGCATCATTTTCTCAAGCGCTCCATTTTTTAGTTTTTTACCACTGCTCCATTTTTCTAGTCGCTCCATTTTTCTCATTTTTCTAGCCGCTCCATCCTTTTCTTGGCAGATGGGACAAATTCAAACTCACTAAATGCCTATGTGATGTACCACGTTAATCCTTGAAAAGAGGGATTTAAAGTACCCCTAAATTGTATAAAATAAGTTTAAGCAAAAAATGTTTTTTAATATGTTACAGTCATCCCTCACCCTTCGAAGAGGGGGAGCCTGTTAACTTAATAATTTTTAACATCAAATCACAAATTCGTAATCCGGACGGCCACGGTTTATCAGAATGTGCAAAATCAAACCTGTTCGTTAAAAGAAAGTTCAATTATAAAATCATCATAAGCAATCACTCGATACCTAGTATGATTTTCCTCTATTCTGTATCGTCGCTATCTGTTGTGCGGAAATCATAAAATCATTCACTATAGGAACAGCAATTCGTTAAACCAATTTTTTTATCCGAACCTTATTTCTTCAAACCCATTTTCAAAACAAATTCGAAATTTATAAGACCCGTTTTTAATCAAACCATCGTTTATCAAACTCATTCAATATCAAACCCGGAATTCGTAAACGCGTAATTTATCAGAAAATTTTTGCTAAATTAATTGCGCATTCGCCAATACCACATGAACCGGAGGCGTACACGCAGGTGGAGTAGCGGCGCGGCGTTTTGATGCATCTGTCGCTGTTACGCGCGCATACTTATAGGTTGCGTTCAAAAGTTTGTGTATAGATGTCACTTAATTGGTTTGACGAATTTCAGTTTCTATGGTGAATCAACGTGGCTGATCTTGGCTCCAGATTTAGATTCATGTTAATTACAGTCGACCAGTTATTTTTGGATTTTTTTTTTTTCAGTACCCCTCCCAAAAAAAAACTAGTTTCTTTTCATCAAGGTATAAAGAAGAAATATACAAGCTCCCCGTTGTTTAGGTAACCCAGCAAACACGGTTTCCTCGGGCCTTCGTCGGTCCGATGTCGATTGCCGAATTTGTCGTCATTGGCACGACGTCGTTTTACGACATCGGACCAGCAGTATTTTTTTGTCCGCTTTGCGATGTAGGCCCAATGTATCTTTGCCGATGCAGCGTTAGACTGTGGCCCGTCGTCGGACCAATGTAAAATTTTACTTTTTGCTGACATCGGCATACCGTCGCCGTACGATTAAAGTCCGATATGGTTTAACCACGTGGTACCGACCATCCGCCTATAATTGCTTAATTTGGTCGGGCTGGTTTAAGTAGCAGAAGAGGTGGTTCTTGTAGAGAAGTACCACCATCTTGTCAAGTCCGCATTCTAGTTTTGAAATATCTTTGCTCATTATATATATATAATATTATAAATATACTAAGAAGAAACTATTAAGCAGTTTAAAAATTTTAAGGTGACGAAATCGGACCATCGTCGGTTGCCGATTCTCGACCAATCAAACAAAGTTCCAATCGGACCATCGTCGGCCCTAAAGCAGATAAAGTGGTCGTCGGCATAAAGTCGACTAAAGTAAATCGGACTATCCCCCACAAACAATGAAAGGTGGTAAGGTGTATTTGCTTTATTGGCAATATTGGCAAGTGAATGCCAGTGGTTATTTACTACAGTAGTATTATTGGCAAAATTGCGCTATTTTGCCAATGATTATTTACTAGTGCTGATGTATTGTCAAATTTATGTTATTTTGCCAATAACTGAAAAACTTGTTTTATATACCAAGTACAACGCAATCGTTTCTTTAAAAACTGCATGCATTTCTAAACCACCTTTCCGGTCCGATCAAACGCATTGCCGGATATCGTGCCTTTTGAACGCCGCATTTTTTAAATTTCCCGCGCGATTGAAATCTGTCGTGCGGTTGACAACTTGACGTACTTGCCGAAGCCATTTTAATAATACCTTGCGGATTCTTCCTATGTGGGTTCCTTTTTGTGTTTTGTAAGTTTTCTTTTAAAATTGGCTTAAATTTAGTTTGAGTTTCAAGTCACCATGGATGTGGAAGCCGATACTGCGTAAGTACTCATATTCTTTTGTTCTTAAATAAGGTCGGCCTAGAGTGGACTTAAAAATGTTCAGAACTACCAGTAAAGCGACCAAAAATCGTAATTTTTGCTGGGTTTATATAGGCATATAAAAATTAAAATAAAAAACAATAACTTTGAACTGAACAGCACACAGCTTCTGCACATGTATACAAAAGTGAATGACAGCAATAGTTGAAATAATTAAACTAAACTCCATCATGCTGTTTTCCTTACTAATATCTGTTAAAAACAAACCAAAAACTGCAAAAAAACCCCCATTTAAATTACAAAAACAAATGAAAGTGAGGTTATGTGTGTCAAAGGGGCATGCTCGAATCCGTTTTAAGATAAAAAATAAATGTTAAGTTACTCATCTTTTTATTTATGCTGTATAAATGCCTACACTGTTCCCCATAAGCTCATTCAACTTTTATTTTAATTTTAATTATTTTTTTTTAAATTTTTATTTTGATTTGCCTGTATGAACCCAGCATTAAATCGTGATCTAGACGCCACTTTACAAGAAAATCAAAGGTCACATCATGAACTACAATGCTTAAGCGCTACTGGCACTAATAATTTACAAATTTCTTTTGTAATCGAGCAAAACCGTTCTCAATTTAAAAGCCAGTTAACTCCTACCTGTGTTCAGCCTTCAGTACCATTTAGCCTACTGTTGCCGCCATTTTTATAACCACATTGACAGGTAAAACATGAATTTTCTCTCAGTTTGGTGTCACTATGGCTTCTATAGTAGGCTAAAGGATACTATATCAAAAAAGAGTTAACTGGCTTTTTAGTTGAAGTGTTGGATCGAGCCATCTAAAGATTCATCAATTCAGTCTACATCCAAGTCATTTTCTAACACTGAAATTTCTCTTGCTGACCCAGAGAATGATGACCCTTAAATTTCTTGTGAAACCGAGCTGTCTTTAGTTAATATCTTAAAATCTTTTTTAAAATTAATTTGAAAAAACTCGTCTGTTACTATTTTTTTTTATTTTAACGTGAATTTGCCAATAAAACAACTAGATTAAAGTTTTTATTTTTTTTTGTTGAGAAACCAATATTTTGTCACTTTTTAAGCAAAAAGGGCTACTTTTTCCTAAAACAAAATACTGGTTTATCCAAAAAAAAATAATTTACAGCTATACTTACCAAAATTTAAACTTTTTTAGATTCTGTAAAAAATCCTTTAAGAAGTCAACCAACTTTTCCTCATTCTGTCGTTGAAGATGCTACTAAGGCTTGGTTACGGGGTGCCTGTGACTGAAAAGGGGGCAGAACATCCAGGAAAAAAGATGCTGAATAAATCTTCATCTTATCTTATAACAAGAAGAAGGAAGTATTAAGTTTTTAAATTTTTGGCCAAGGAATTTTTATATAAAGCAACTGAAGCAAACCTTACTTTTTTGATTCACAATCAAAGAGATTCTAAATAAAATTTTCCCTGTTGCAATTTACTATTGTATGGAAAACCTCCTCTTAATAAATATTTAAATCAATTTATGAAAGAATTTTCCTCTATCTTTGGCATGACCAAGACGACAAATATTATTCATATGGTTTCCATTCCTGTCTTCATGTTAGGATATATATATAAGTGTATAAGTGTTTGTTTATAGTAACATTTATTTATTTATTACATATTGGTTTTTCTAGGAATTTTTGTTCGTTTAAGGATAACATAAAATAAATGTGCATTCGTAAATTATGTGCATTATTTTATTTTTAATCCACAATCATTACAATTTTTATTTTATGCGTAAATACTTTAAATAGGAAGAAAAAGCCAATTATCAGTGGTATCGGAATTTGCATCTGTGGAACACCCTGTATATTTTTCGAGAAAAACGTTGACTTAAGAGCAACTGCTTAAGATAAACCCTACAAGATACTACCGAAATTTAAAAAAATATACAGGGTGTTCAATTTAAAATAAGAAAGTTGATGTCTAAGTCTAAATTTGACATTTTGAAAATTTTTATTGAATTTTCTTAAAATTTGTGATAGTTCTTCACTTTTGTATTTAAACTATTTTTCTATCTCTAATAATAAATGAGCTATGTAGTGGGAAAAATATGGTGAATCACCTCATACATTTTTTGCCAATATTGCCTGCAATGCCGGTATTTAGTATGCAGTGCTCCTCTACATTTAAACCATGCTAAGTGTGTATTTGCCATCATTTTAAACGTATTCGTTGCCGTCGCTCGGCCGGTGGCTCACACAGGAGTGTTTAAGGTATTTATAACGCACAGATTGTCGTGCGTCAAATTCTCATTGCCAATAGATGCCAATATTTGTAAGGCACTTTGCCATGCCGGCATTGTTTATGAGGTCGTCAGTTGCCGACCCTCGACCAATCAAATAAAAGTTCCAATCGGATCATTATCGGCCCTAAAGCAGATAAGGTTTGCGTTGGCATAATGTCGACTATAGTAAATCGGGCCATCGTCGATCAGTTGCCGATTCTCGTCCGATTAAACAAAGTTCCAATCGGACCGTCGTCGGCCCTAACGCAGATAAAGTTTGCGTTGGCATAATGTCGACTATAGTAAATCGGGTCATCGTTAGTTGCCGATTCTCCTCCGATCAAACAAAGTTCCAATCGGACCGTCGGCCCTAAAGCAAATAAAGTGGGCTTCGGCATAAAGTCGACTATAGTAAATCGGGCCATCGTCACTTGCCGATTTATGACCGATTAAACGAAAGTTTCAATCGGACCATCGTCGGTCCTAAAGTGGTGTCGGCATAGAATCGACTGTAGTAATGTGGACCTCCGTCAGTTGCCGATTATTGACCGAAAACTGAAAATCGCAATCTGACCAACATCGGGCCAGAGTGTAGTCGCCGATGCCGACGTTGTCGACATTGGCCCGATTCAATGCCGACGATTTGTGTTTGCTGGGAAGTGAGCAAAGGTACGGGGGAAAGTAGAAAATAATCTATTTTCTTAAACAATTTTTTTTTTAAAGAAAATGATATGCGAAAATTATTTTAGCGCAAATCCATTAAAAACACACTAGAAAATCACGCCCATTACTAGCTTTACGTTGTTTAGGTCGGTGCGCAAAGATAAAAAAATATTTTTTTTGAAACAATTTTTTTAAAAAGAATATGTGCGAAAATTATTTTAGCGCAAATACGGAGGAAAGTCCAAACTAATCTTATTTTTTTTAAACAATTTTTTATAAAAAGAAAATGACGATGTGCGAAAATTATTTTAGCAGAAATCAATTGAAAATTAGGTCGGTGAGCAAAGATACGGGGGAAAATCGAAAATAATCTATTTTTTTTAAAGGAAAATGACGATGTGCGAAAATTATTTTAGAGCAAATCAATTGAAAACACACTAGAAAATCACGCCCACTACTATCTTTGCGTTGTTTGGTTCGATGAGCGAAGATACGGGAAAAAGTCGAAAATGTCAAATCAAATTATTTAATTAAAAAAAAAGTTATAAACTAATTTAAAAATTATTTTGTTTTAATAACTAGCTAAATATTTTCTTTCCACAAAAGTGATTATAAATTAATACCCTTTTAAAAAAACCGCATAAAAACTTGTCAAAACTGATAACATTTTCATTAGGTTTTATGAGATTTTATAAGGTCTAAGAGATTATATGCGGCAAAGATCGTGCCTTGTAAAAGCTGACAATGTAGAATAATTTTTTGACTTCTCAAAATGGGCAAGAGTTTAAAAGATTTTATAAAAATAAAAATTTAAATTTTTGAGTGTTGCTTGAACTTTTGACCTGATTTTTTACTAAGATTAACAAGCACGAGTTTCTACGAGATTTAATAATGAAGAAAAGTATGGAGACTTTATAAGTTTCTATTGCGGTTCTACCAGCACATTTTTTTTTAAAGATTTGACGAACATTATAATTTAATGTTTTACCAGATTTTATAAGTTTACATTGCACCAAAATGGCATTATTTTTTAAAATATTTTACGAGTATTACAAGCAAATATTTTACAAGGTTTGAAAAGCATTAACAAGCAGGAAGGAACGAAAGTATAGAGTTTTTATACGGTTCTACCAGCACAATTTTTTAAAAGATTTGACGAGTATTACAAATTAGTATTTTGCAAGATTTTATAAGTTCCCATTGTAGCAAAATGACACATTTTTTAAAAAGATTTGACCAGTATTACAAGTAAATAATTTACAAAGTTTTATTAACATTAATAACCAGGAAGGAACAAAAGAATGGGGGTCCCCTGCCAAAAAAAAAACCGCATAAAACTTGTTAAAACTGATAACATTTTCAATAGATTTTATAAAAGATTTTATAAGGTCTAAGCACGAAAGTAAAAATAAAAGTGGAATGATAATACCCCCTAAGAAATTTCACAAAAATGACCGCCTTATGCAGGTGACAGTTATGAGCCTAAAAGAACGTAGTCACATCAATCGAATCGATTTGACATTCTTTTTTGTTTTTGGTGTGTCTTTTCCACAATCAATAATTAGTATTTTTTACCATGATTTTTCATAATATAGAAAAAGTAAAGTTATATCATTTTTGGATGGGTTTCAAGTCCCCCTGTAAACATGATATATATTTGCCTGCTTTTTTTATTAGCCACACACTTGTTTGAACCAAAACAAAAGTTACTAGGATTTTACTCCGTTGTTTTTTTAGTCAAAATAAAGTGTTTTCGTTTTTTTGCGTGTTTTTGCTAAAAATATAGTGTTTTGATTTGTTCAGTGCTGTTATACAACCGGAATGACTAGTTTTTTGCCTTCCATAAGTGATGTGCGATAACCCTTTTTATTATTAGCCTCAGAGTTAGGAGAATTTTGTCAATACCAACTTATTTAGGTTCACAAATGTCAAGTACACGTAGCGGTCATTTTATTTACAGGATATTATCATTCCACTTTTGTTTTTACTTTCGTGGGTCTAAGAGATTCTTTGCGGCAAAAATCGTGACTTGTAAAAGTGTTATGAGGATCAATCTATATTAATTTTTTTTAAATGGGCAAGAGTTTAAAAGATTTTATAAGAAGAAAAATTAAAATTTTCGAGTGTTGCTAAGATTTTATCAGGTTATATGAGCTTGACCTTTTGACCTGATTTTATCCGCAAATAATATATTCTTATTTCTACAAGTTTTGACAAAGTTTAACAAGCACGGGTTTCTACGAGATTTAATAAGGAAGAAAAGTATCGAGACTTTATAAGTTTCTATTGCGGTTCTACCAGCACATTTTTTAAAAAGATTTGACGAGAATTATTATTTAATGTTTTACAAGATTCTATAAGTTTTAATTGCAGCGATCTAGCATAATTTTTTAAAAGATTTAACCAGTATTTCAAGCAAATTATTTAAATTTATCAATATTAACAAAAGAAGGAAGGAAGAAAAAGTATGGAGAGTTTACGCGCTTCTAGGAGCCCAATTTTTTAAAAGGTTTGACGAGTATTACAAGCAAATCTTTTACAAGGTTTTATAAGCATTAACAAGCAGGAACGAACAAAAGTATAGGAGTTTACCGAAGTAACAATTGTATGACCTACTGGTTGTGATGACTAAAATCTTAACCAATATTAACGTTGTATTTGGTGGAGAAATTGGTTATTTTCGGGACGACCTTCGTTAACGAAATAATTACCGACGCCTAAATGTTAATTTTACCCTGGAGTTAAATTGCAACGTTTTGTAAACGTTTTTGTATGACTAATGAGTTTTCGTGATCATAGGTTAAGGACCTACAATAGATACGACAGTTACTTTTATATTGATTTTTCTTTTTTAATTTGTAATATGACCACTAGATGGCTCACGGTTAAATTCGCGATAACCGTACTATTGATTTTTTGTTAGTTTGTAATATGACCACTAGATAGTGCTCGCTTAAATTTCTGTTTTTTTTTAATTTTCAAGCAATTTGTGTTTAATTTTTAAAAATATGCTTTTTTGCTAGACACAAAACAAAATTGTTAATTATGTTTAAGTTAAACCAGAAAAGAATATTTTTAAAAAATAAATACAAATTACCCATAATAAAATGCACTTGTAGTACAAAACCTCTGGACGTTTTATTATAAAACATTATGGCATATATTTCAAAACATATTAGTTTATATTTTTGATAATGAATAAAATATTACAATATTATCTTGTCTGTACTTTTTTAAATATTAAATAATTTTCTTTAAAATGTTTATCTTGTTTTTAGTATATAAAAAAACAATAAAAGCACTTTTGTATTCCAAACTAAATTTGTGAAATAAAAAAAACTAATGTTAAACTCAAAAAATTTACTGTATATGCAGGGCAATTTATATGAAATGCACACATTAGAAAAAATCTAAGTGTAAAAAATATTAATACCTGTGGTTTGGAATACACAAGTGTCGCATTTTCTATCTTATTGATATATTACAAAAATTGGCCATACTAAACTTGGTGAAATAAGAAAAGGGTGTTTTAACACTACCCCACAAACAATGAAAGGTGGTAAGGTGTATTTGCTTTATTGGCATTATTGGCAAGTGAATGCCATTAGTTATTTACTACAGTAGTATTATTGGCAAAATTGCGCTATTTTGCCAATGATTATTTACTAGTGCTGATGTATTGGCAAATTTCTGTTATTTTGCCAATAACTGAAAAACGTGTTTTACATACCAAGTGAAACCCGTGAAAATTGCATGCATTTCTAAACCACCTTTCCGGTCCGATCAAATGCATTGCCGGATATCGTGTCTTTTGAACGCCGTATTTTTTAAATTTCCCGCGCGATTGACATCTGACGTGCGGTTGACAACTTGACGTACTTGCCGACGCCATTTTAATAATATTCTGCGGATTCTTCCTATTTCCTGGTTTGTGTTTTGCAAGTTTTCTTTTAAAATTGGCTTAAATTTAGTTTGAGTTTCAAGTCACCATGGATGTGGAAGCCAATACTGCGTAAGTACTCATATTTTTTTATTCTTAAATAAGGTCGGCCTAGAGTAGACTTAAAAATTTTCAGAACTACCAGTAAAGCGACCAAAAATCGTCATTTATGCTGGGTTTATACAGGCATATAAAAATTAAAATAAAAAAAAATTCTGGTTTATACAGCCAAATAAAAATAACTTTGAACCGATCAGCACACAGCTTCTGCACATGTATACAAAAGTGAATGACACCAATAGTTGAAATAATTAAACTAAACTCCATCATGCTGTTTTCCTTAATGATATCTGTTAAAAACGAACCAAAAAATGCAAAAAAACCCACATTTAAATTACAACAACAAATGAAAGTGCGGTTATGTGCGTCAAAGGGGCATGTTCAAATCCGTTTTAAGATAAAAATAAAAGTTAAAAGTTAACCATCTTTTTATTTCTGCTGTATAAATGCCTACACTGTTCCCCATAAGCTCAACTTTTATTTTAATTTTAATTATTATTTTTATTTTGATTTGCCTGTATAAAGCCAGCATTAAATCGTGATCTAGACGCCACTTTACAAGAAAATCAAAATTCACATCATGATCTACAATGCTTAAGCGATACTGAGACTGATAATTTACAAATTTCTTTTGTAATCGAGCAAAACCTCTCAACTAAAAAGCCAGTTAACTCCTACCTCTTCAGTGCTGTTTATCCTACTGTTACCGCCATTTTTATAACCAAATTGACAGGTAAAACATGAATTTTCTCTCAGTTTGGTGTCACTATGGCCTCTATAGTAGGCTAAAGGATACTATATCAAAAAAGAGTTAACTGGCTTTTTAGTTGAAGTGTTGAATCGAGCCATCTAAAGATTCATCAATTCAGTCTACGTCCAAGTCATTTTCTGACACTGAAATTTCTCTTGGTGACCCAGAAACTGATGACCCTCAAATTTCTTGTGAAACCGAGCCGAGAAAATTAATTTGAAAAAACTCGTCTGTGGTACTATTTTTTTATTTTAACGTAAACTTGCCAATAAAACAACTAGATTAAAGTTTTTATTTTTCTTTTTTGAGAAACTGATATTTTGTCACTTTTTAAACAAAAAGGGCTACTTTTTCCTAAAACAAAATACTGGTTTATCAAAAAGAAAATAATTTACAGCTATACTTACCACAATTTAAACTTTTTTAGATTCCGTAAAGAAAAATCCTTTAAGAAGTCAACCAACTTCTCCTCATTCTGTCGTTGAAAATGCTATTAAGGCTTGGTTATGGGATACCTGTGACTGGAAAGGGGGCAGAACATCCAGGAAAGAAGATGCTGCACAGATCTTCATCTTATCTTAGAACAAGAAGAAGGAAGTACTAAGTTTTTAAATTTTTGGCCAAGGAATTATTATATAAAGCAACTGAAGCAAACCTTATTGTTTTGATTCACAATCAAAGAGATTCTAAATAAAATTTTCCCTGTTGCAATTTACTGTGGTATGGAAAACCTCCTCTTAATAAATATTTAAAACAATTTATGAAAGAATTTTCCTCTATCTTTGGCATGACCAAGACGACAAATATTATTCATATGGTTTCTATTCCTGTCTTCATGCTTGGATATAAATATCCCCCAAACAATGCCGGCATGGCAAAATGCCTTACAAATATTGGCAATGAGAATTTGACGCACGGCAATCTGTGCGTTCTAAATACCTTAAACACTCCTGTGTGAGCCACCGGCCGAGCGACGGCAACGAATACGTTTAAAATGATGGCAAATACACACTTAGCAGGGTTTAAATGTAGAGGAACACTGCATACTAAATACCGGCATTGCAGGCAATATCGGCAAAAAATATTTTTCCCACTACATAGCTCATTTATTATTAGAGATAGAAAAATAGTTTAAATACAAAAGTTGATTAGTTCTTCACAAATTTTAAGAAAATTCAATAAAAATTTTCAAAATGTCAAATTTAGACATCAACTTTATTTTAAATTGAACACCCTGTATATTTTTTAAAATTTCGGTAGATCTTGTAGGGTTTATCTTTAGCAGTTCTCGAGTGAAATAAAAAATAATTTGCCATAAGGGCGATGTGTTAGCCAAGGAAAAAGAGTCTAGGTGGTTCTTTGTTCAACACATTGCTCTTAAGTAAACGTTTTTCTTGAAAAATATACAGGCTGTTCCATTTGAAATAAGAAAGTTAATGTCGAAATTTGACATTTTGAAAATTTTGCTTAAATTTTATTAAAATTTGTGAAAAACTAAGCAACTTTTTTATTATTTTTTTTTCTATCTTTAAGAATAAATGAGTTATGTAGTTGGGAAAATATGGTGAATCACCCTTACCAATAAGTGCCAAACCCACGCAAAAATTAAAAGTTTAAAAGTGCACCTCCTTGATTGGTCGGCTCAATAGGGATACAGATGCAAATTCCGATACAACTGATAATTGGCTTTTTCTCCCTATTTAAATCAAATCAAATCAAATCTTTATTAAGGCATATAGTAATTACAGTTAAAAAAAATATATATAATAGTCCAGTATAACTTAAATAAATAAATTTTCACAAACAGCAATTATACAAGAATAATGCTTTTACAATTTTATACAATATAAGTATCACTTTTTATCACATAATTTATTACCTATTTATTTATCTATCTATCAAGATTAAAGTATGTATGCATAAAATAAAAATTGTAATGATTGTGGATTAAAAATAAAATAATGCACATAATTTACGAATGCACATTTATTTTATTTTATCCTTAAACGAAAAAAAATTCCTAGAAAAACCAATATGTAATAAATAAATAAATGTTACTATAAACAAACACTTATATTTATATAAACCATCTGAATAACATTTGTCCTCTTGGTCATGCCAAAGATAGAGGAAAATTCTTTCATAAATTGATGTAAATATTTATTAAGAGGAGGTTTTCCATACAACAGTAAATTGCAACAGGGAAAATTTTATTTAGAATCTCTTTGATTGTGAATCAACAGAAATAAGGTTTGCTTCAGTTGCTTTATATAAAAATTCCTTGGCCAAAAATTTAAAAACTTAGTACTTCCTTCTTCTTGTTATAAGATAAGATGAAGATTTATTCAGCATCTTTTTTCATGGATGTTCTGCCCCCTTTCCAGTCACAGGCACCCCGTAACCAAGCCTTAGTCCCTTCAACGACAGAATGAGGAAAAGTTGGTTGACTTCTTAAAGGATTTTTTACAGAATCTAAAAAAGTTTAAATTGTGGTAAGTATAGCTGTAAATTATTTTTTTTGGATTAACCAGTATTTTGTTTTAGGAAAAAGTAGCTTGAAAAGTGACAAAATATCGGTTTTCCAAAAAGAAAATTAAAAACTTTAATCTAGTTGTTTTATTGCCAAATTTACGTTAAAATAAAAAAAATAGTACCAGACAAGTTTTTTCAAATTAATTTTAAAAAGATTTTAAGATATTAACTAAAGACAGCTCGGTTTCACAAGAAATTTTCCTAGCAATTCGTAGCTGTCATCATTCTTTGGGTCAGCAAGAGAAATTTCAGTGTTAGAAAATAACTTGGACGTAGACTGAATTGATGAATCTTTAGATGGCTCGATCCAACACTTCAACTAAAAAGCCAGTTAGCTCTTTTTTGATATAGTATCCTTTAGCCTTATATAGAGGCCATAGTGACACCACACTGAGAGAACACCACAAACAATGAAAGGTGGTAAGGTGTATTTGCTTTATTGGCAATATTGGCAAGTGAATGCCATTGGTTATTTACTACAGTAGTATTATTGGCAAAATTGCGCTATTTTGTCAATGATTATTTACTAGTGCTGATGTATTGGCAAATTTATGTTATTTTGCCAATAACTGAAAAACGTGTTTTACATACCAAGTGAAACGCAATCGTTCCTTTAAAAATTGCATGCATTTCTAAACCACCTTTCCGGTCCGATCAAACGCATTTTTTAAATTTCCCGCGAGATTGACATCTGTCGTGCGGTTGACAACTTGACGTACTTGCCGACGCCATTTTAATAATATTCTGCGAATTCTTCCTATGTGGGTTCCTTTTTGTGTTTTGCAAGTTTTCTTTTAAAATTGGCTTAAATTTAGTTTGAGTTTCAAGTCACCACGGATGTGGAAGCCGATACTGCGTAAGTACTAATATTCTTTTGTTCTTAAATAAGGTCGGCCTAGAGTGGACTTAAAAATGTTCAGAACTACCAGTAAAGCGACCAAAAATCGTCATTTTTGCTGGGTTTATACAGGCATATAAAAATTAAAATAAAAAATAATAACTTTGAACCGAACAGCACACAGATTCTGCACATGTATACAAAAGTGAATGACACCAATAGTTGAAATAATTAAACTAAACTCCATCATGCTGATTTCCTTACTAATATCTGTTAAAAACAAACCAAAAACTGCAAAAAACCCCCATTTAAATTACAAAAACAAATGAAAGTGAGGTTATGTGTGTCAAAGGGGCATGCTCAAATCCGTTTTAAGATAAAAATAAACTAAATAAACGGTTTTTTGCAGTTTTTGGTTTGTTTTTAACAGATATTAGTAAGGAAATCAGCATGATGGAGTTTAGTTTAATTATTTCAACTATTGGTGTCATTCACTTTTGTATACATGTGCAGAATCTGTGTGCTGTTCGGTTCAAAGTTATTATTTTTTATTTTAATTTTTATATGCCTGTATAAACCCAGCAAAAATGACGATTTTTGGTCGCTTTACTGGTAGTTCTGAACATTTTTAAGTCCACTCTAGGCCGACCTTATTTAAGAACAAACGAATATGAGTACTTACGCAGTATCGGCTTCCACATCCATGGTGACTTGAAACTCAAACTAAATTTAAGTCAATTTTAAAAGAAAACACAAAAAACAAAACACCAAAAGAAACCCACATAGGAAGAATCCGCAGAATATTATTAAAATGGCGTCGGCAAGTACGTCAAGTTGTCAACCGCAGGACAGATGTCAATCGCGCGGGAAATTTAAAAAATTCGGCGTTCAAAAGACACGATATCCGGCAATGCGCTTGATCGGACCGAAAAGGTGGTTTAGAAATGCATGCAATTTTTAAAGGAACTATTGCGTTTCACTTGGTATGTAAAACACGTTTTTCAGTTATTGGCAAAATAACATAAATTTGCCAATACATCAGCACTAGTAAATAATCATTGGCAAAATAGCGCAATTTTGCCAATAATACTACTGTAGTAAATAACCAATGGCATTCACTTGCCAATATTGCCAATAAAGCAAATACACCTTACCACCTTTCATTGTTTGTGGGGATAAGTGTATAAGTTTTTGTTTATAGTAACATTTATTTATTTATTACATATTGGTTTTTCTAGGAATTTTTGTTCGTTTAAGGTTAAAATAAAATAAATTATATGTATTATTTTATTTTTAATCCACAATCATTACAATTTTTATTTTGTGCATAAATACTTTAAATAGGGAGAAAAAGCCAATTATCAGTGGTATCGGAATTTGCATCTGTATCTCTATTGAGCCGACCAATCAAGGAGGTGCACTTTTAAACTTTTAATTTGTGTGTGGTTTTGGCACTTAGTGGTACATGGTGATTCACCATATTTTCCCAAATACATAACTCATTTATTCTTAGAGATAGAAAAAAAATTAATACAAAAGTTGCTTATTTTTTCACAAATTTTAAGAAAATTAACCAAAATTTTCAAAATGTCAAATTTCGACATCAACTTTCTTATTTCAATACCAAAGGACGTTTTTTGGTTGACAAACGGTAAGTACGAAACGACGGATAAGCGCCATGTTGCTTTTTGCAATCACCTTTTTAATTTGAAGCCATATTGTCAAACATAATGTAAACAAACGCGTTAGGAGTCTTTTATTAGTTTTTCCTAGCAATTCGTAGCTGTTATTACTGTTAAATCACTAATTTAGTTGGATACAGACGTAAAAGTTGTTCAGGGGGGCAATTCCAGTGGGCTATCGTTATGAGATAATGATCGCTATCGCCATTTTTTTCACTGTTACGGCAACATCGCTTATTGTTAATTAAAAAAAAGGCTTGAATGGCACGCAACCCGCAATACTTTCCCAAAACAACTGTCAAATGCCGACAGTCAGTCAAGTTTGTTTACCTTTTTTGGAACTTTCGGCGAAATTACGCGAAAATAATAATTTTCATGAACTTTTTGCACGCAATATGGACTAAAAATCTAATCACAATGTGATGGAGGACGACCGTTATTAATTTTTGATTGAATTTTGTTTGGAAAAGCCACGTTCTTTGTGAAGAAAAACCCACATGGGCCTTGTGTGGAAATGCCGCCAGATTTTTTGTTTGGGTAAGTAATTATAATTACTTTATCTTATGTTCTATTCTGTTCTTTTTGGTGCTTAAAGAACACTACCTACATAATGTAAACAAAAAGATATAGTAGGTCAGTTTTAAGTTCAGTTTATACATTTTGAAAAGACGTGAGCCAGTGGTCAGAAAGCCGAAAAATAATTTAACAAAATATTCAAACATTATAAGAAAAAAAAGTTGGAAATTAGTCAAGAATGTAGGATTCGTTTGATCCAATGTTATTACACTGACTTTTTAATGAAAAAAATCTGACATCAACTAATATCTACCTCTTTATTGAGAAAAAATCAAATACAATTTATTTGGATACTGACACTTGCTCGCCTATTTATCATCCATGGTGTTTATGCTTGTATTTTTTGTGGTTATCGCCAAATTACTAAATATCATGCCTTGTATAAATGATAGTACTTACAACAGAACGCATTGAGTACCTAGACCTAGTTAAAGAGAGGTGGCTGATTCTGAATTGCTTTGCACCACCAAGCAAAAATGTTGCATCCCTTCTCATACTGTCCCCGCTTCTTCAATGATTTGCTTTGGCACAGGATAGTAGATCTTTTGAACTCCCTCACTCTGTCCGCTATCACCATTTAAATGGATAAATGACAGACAAAAATCGTGTACCTAACTTTCGTACATTCAAATTGATTTTTCTAAAACAAATTCTGATGTACACATTACCTTTTTAATTTGAAGCCATATTTTCAAACATAATGTAAACAAACGCGTTAGGAGTCTTTTATTAGTTTTTCCTAGCAATTCGTAGCTGTTATTACTGTTAAATCACTAATTTAGTTGGATACAGACGTAAAAGTTGTTCAGGGGGGCAATTCCAGTGGGCTATCGTTATGAGATAATGATCGCTATCGCCACAGTGAAAACACTGTTACGGCAACATCGCTTATTGTTAATTAAAAAAAAGGCTTGAATGGCACGCAACCCGCAATACTTTCCCAAAACAACTGTCAAATGCCGACAGTCAGTCAAGTTTGTTTACCTTTTTTGGAACTTGCGGCGAAATTACGCGAAAATAATAATTTTCATGAACTTTTTGCACGCAATATGGACTAAAAATCTAATCACAATGTGATGGAGGACGACCGTTATCAATTTTTGATTGAATTTTGTTTGGAAAAGCCACGTTCTTTGTGAAGAAAAACCCACATGGGCCTTGTGTGGAAATGCCGCCAGATTTTTTGTTTGGGTAAGTAATTATAATTTCTTTATCTTATGTTCTATTCTGTTCTTTTTGGTGCTTAAAGAACACTACCTACATAATGTAAACAAAAAGATATAGTAGGTCAGTTTTAAGTTCAGTTTATACATTTTGAAAAGACGTGAGCCAGTGGTCAGAAAGCCGAAAAATAATTTAACAAAATATTCAAACATTATAAGAAAAAAAAGTTGGAAATTAGTCAAGAATGCAGGATTCGTTTAATCCAATGTTATTACACTGACTTTTTAATGAAAAAAATCTGACATCAACTAATATCTACCTCTTTATTGAGAAAAAATCAAATACAATTTATTTGGATACTGACACTTGCTCGCCTATTTATCATGCATGGTGTTTATGCTTGTATTTTTTGTGGTTATCGCCAAATTACTAAATATCATGCCTTGTATAAATGATAGTACTTACAACAGAACGCATTGAGTACCTAGACCTAGTTAAAGAGGGGTGGCTGATTCTGAATTGCTTTGCACCACCAAGCAAAAATGTTGCATCCCTTCTCATACTGTCCCCGCTTCTTCAATGATTTGCTTTGGCACAGGATAGTAGATCTTTTGAACTCCCTCACTCTGTCCGTTATCACCATTTAAATGGATAAATGACAGATAAAAATCGTGTACCTAACTTTCGTACATTCAAATTGATTTTTCTAAAACAAATTCTGATGTACACATTTTCGTTTTTTAATGTTTGCAAACTTTTAATATTCTTTTTTTAGGTCAACTGTTGAAAATCTGTAAGAGCAGGACCCATGCTGTAGTGCTAATAAGAGAGAAAATAAATTATGAACTTTGGGAATAAACACTTACTGTAGCTGCTCAGTGTATATTGATAAATTATCCATAGAAATCAGTTTTGGTAAGTTTTCAATTCCAACACCAGATTTTAAATTTGTAGGTACATCTATTGTCAAGTAATGCAAACTATCCTAAGATTTTGTCTCATACAGTTAAGTATTGTCAGGTATTATTGAATTTTTCTACACCTAAATTATTGGAGGTGTTGGCCTCTCGGTTTTAGATTTTGAGATTTAAAAATGTTTACTTAAATCTCTGATTAATAATAAGGCATGTTTAAAAAGTAAACAAAAACTTCTAGTAAATTTTACCATCAGTACCTATAGACATTGGGTCATTACTTTTTAAATACACCAATTTGGGATTAATTTTTTTCTCAATATTTTTAACAATTGATAATTTTTGACACTTATGAAGGCAATCTAAAATTACATACAGAATAGCTAGCTAATAGAATCTTTCAAAAAACCCTGTTTAATTGGTCTAATTTTTTTAAATATATTTTTTAGAGAAAATAAAAAATTTTATGTAAATATAATATTTTTGTGTAAAAGTAGAGTATTGTGGTTTTTAACTGTTGATTAAATTCCTGTTTAAAAAACTCTTTTAATTTTTATCTACTGTTTTACAAAGTTTACTAGTTATTATAAGTAAATTATTTAACCCATCATCACACAAAATTAGTAAAGTTAAAAAAAATTAATGTGCAGAATGAAGCAAATAATTTAATAATAATAAAATGAAATTTAACTCGGAAGTCATTTTATTTCGTTTTTCGTTTTCGTTTTTTAACCGGTATCAGAGAGTTTTTAGCTCGACTCCCCCTTCTTTTGGGACGCCAGTGGGTAACAATATATACCTATTTGACAAATCTTATGCATTTTTGTTAGATAACGTTACATTTTTTATGCATAGATTTTATAGATGTCACTAATAAAAAGGATAATCAAGTAAAATTGATAATACAGTACCTAAAATGAGTTATAAAAGTCTAAACATTTTATACGAAAAAGTTAGCTCATTTTTTTCCTCGTATTGAAAGATCCATATCCCAATAACTGAAAGAGTCGCAAATAAAGAAATTTAAGAGCATTAAAGAAAAACAATATATGACAAGTTTTATTCATTTTGATTCAGGCCTAGATGAGCAGATTAACTTTAAATTTGGCAGACTATAGATTTGCATACATCACACCTATAATAAATTACTTTAAATTTCATTTCAGATCAATGATTTCTCGTAATTATTAAGATTTATGATGAAGACATTTAAGCAGGCAGCAGGGTGGGGTGTGTTCAATATTGGGTATCTTTTTCCATTAGCCTTAATTTACAGTTTTATGTCAAAGCCCAATATTGCGTTAGCTACCATATGGTCAGTGAGCCAAAGCATAGGTGGTCAACTTAAAAACACAAATCACAGCATTCGGTTAAAATCTGTGTGAAGAACCGCACGCAAGTGTCTTGGTGGAGTTTGCCATAAGAATTTCATCCCCGAAGAACCCCAATATCACGCATCATCAGCCCTGGCCAGGGAAACTAGGACTGAAGAGACATCAGGTGAGTCTAGCGTAAATATTGGGCCCTCTTTAATTTTTTTTTGTAATTTAAAATTGTCGTTTGGTACACCGTGGTTTTTGTTAAACCACCCCTATATTGTATATTTGGTCCTTCGAGCCGGATTAATTGAACCAGTCCTTTGGGATTTTTATTTTCTTAATTAGTGCATTGTAATAAAATTTAATTTCAATTTTAGATGTGTTTTATTCCATTTTGTTAATATTGAAAAAACTTCGATAAATGTGATAAGAAATATCGCTCGTTTTTTTGCGCATTTCTCGAAGTCGAAAGTTTTTGCGCGCATATTGCGATCTCTCTTTTTAAAAGTGCATCTCTCTTAAAAGCGCGTTTCGTATGTTGGAGTTTCAATGCGCGTATGAGGAACTGCCGCGTTTGAGTGAGCACTATTCTTCCATCCAACTTGAAATCGTGTCTCTTGTGACTCAATGGTTTATTCTATAAAAACAGCTGCAGTACAGCTCTTTTCACCCCCTAGAACTGCTGATGCAGCTGCTGCACCTAGCCCCCCATGCTCCAGCGCTAAAGATAACAGTGCTCTTGCATGCATACCCAAATTTACAGGTGAAATAAAACAATGGCCTACCTTTTTTGACTTATACAAAGTAATTGTACACAATAATCCTCGGTTTTCTAATATAAGAAAATTCCAAATATTGGTTTCTCTTTTACAAGGGGATGCTGCATTGGTAGTTAAGCATATACCCCTTCTTGATGTAAATTATAATACAGCTTTTGACGCATTGGTTAAGCGCTATCAAAATGAAAGAGTCTTATGAAAATTTGAAGTATATTTTCTGAAAACTTGCAAGCTTTAAGTTTAACTCAAGTTGACTTGTGGGACTTCACAAAATTAAACTTATTCCTTCAAAAAATAAGTCCTGAGTTAAAGACAAGCTTTGAATTTAAGCAAAATTCTTCTCAATTGCCTACATATGAGGATTTATCTAAACACTTGGAGCAACATTGTAGAACATTAGAAAACTCATCTTTAACCAACCAATCTTGTAGTGTTTTTAAGAAAAGTGAGAATTTGTCAAAAAAGGCAATGCCATCAAAAAAATCATTTATGACTACAGCTAATTTGTTTGTTTGTTGTCAAAAAACATGTTTATCATTATTAAAGTGTGATAATTTCTTGAAACTTGACCCTCATCAACGACATGCTATAGTGAAAAGGCATCGTTTATGTTTTATTTGTTTTGCCAAGTCGCACTCTCTAAAAAATGTTTTTGTAGCAGTCACAATTCAAGTGAAGTATCAGAATCAACTAGTAATCAAAATTCTCCAAGCAGTGGCTCGGCCCAAGTTGATTCAAATAATAGTGAAACAAAATTTTGTGCATCCACACGTGCTGTGACCCAGTCTGTGTTATTTGCTACTGCTCTAGTCTTCATTCAGAATGGTGCTGGTAGTTTTGTAAAGTGTAGAGCGCACAAACCTTATAACCAAAAAAATAGACTGCTAATGCTTATGGGTTTTCTCCCAATAAATGACTGCCTCATGGAAGTGACAGTTTGGTGCTACTGGAACCAGAGTAAACCGACTTGAGTAAAATTTTTTGTAGTTGCAAACCCAATATTTTAGTATTTGATGAATATATAACAAGCACTGCTTGACGAAATTTAAGAAAAAATATAAAATCGCTGTTTCTTGAGTATTTAAAAAAATTTATTTAGAAAACTATTCGAATTAACTAGATTTCAAAGGGGCAGTGTAAACAGTGTCATGACGTGACAACTTATTTTCTCTTTATCCACACTCTTTATCCACGTTTTTGGTTGGTAGCACTGCGTTTGACGGTCTGGACGTTAGTAGTAGACGTCTCTAAAGACGCGAATCCATAGTAACCGAGAAGAAGATGAAGAAGTTTTTGCTTAACGTGTTGTGTTTTTAATATACTTTTTCTGTGCCCTTTTGCATCATGAAGTGCTTTGTTGTCGGCTGCAACAACAGTAATTCTGCGAGTGGAAATACATTTTCCTATCACAGGTAAGGGTAAATAATTCCTGTTTTTGCCAATTTTCTTTAATACTTCTGCGATCATTGCCTGTATTCTTAAAGGCCCATGAGGTGGTTACAGCTCACCAGTGTGGGGATTCTTGAAAGTGTGAGAAGGGAGTACACCCCAAGGGAGTATCCATGTCCTCTTCTTACTTGTGTACTTTTGTATATCTCCACCTCACTCACAAATTTCGGGGAGTACTCGCTGGTTTGGATTTCAAAAATCTCTTCACATTTCTCACCCTTTTCACATCTGGGTTTACCCAACTTTTCAAATTGATAATTCATAACTTTGTGCTAATTCTGTATGTCTATTTTTTTCTTTGTTATTAAAATAAAGAGACAGAGATACTAGCACTAAAACTTTAAATTATCAATATGAAAAGGGTAAACCCAGCCTTATTTTGACTTGTGTGAAAAAATATAAAGACATGCAGAATTTGTTCCCAGTAGCAGCCCAGTAAGTAAGAATATTAATATTCGAAGGATATTCATATTAGGTGATAAAAGAGTGATATAAATTTATTGCATACTGTTTATATGATAAGAATATTAATTATTAATATTTTTTAAAAATATTCCTGTGCTAAAAATATTTGTTTATAAAATTTAATCTAAAGAAGGTTCTAAGAATGTTACAGGGGTATTAAAAAAAAAGAATATTCTACTCATGTTAACTGTACTTAAAAAACCTCGTCTGTAATCAATTTTTATCACATTTATATTGTCTGTTGAAAGGCAAAATCAACTAAGTCAAAAAAGTTAAATTTTAAGAAAAGGCGATATTAAATTCTGTGCTGCATTTAATTGGTTATTTTATTTTGAGAATTTTCAATTTTATATGAATAAAATTAGTGTAAAATTAATGCTAGTATAAAAATTGTATTTGTCTCTGTGAAAAAAAGTGACTGTGCATTTAAACCGAAGATATAATCTAAGAGGAATATTCCTAGAATATTTATGTGTTTACTGGGAGGCCTCATCTCAAGAATACATCTTGATCCATGCCCTCATGGCAAAACACTTGAGCCAGATGGTTGCCATAGGACAACCCGTTTTTCCATAGTGCATAATGTTAATATAAATGAAAATTAGAAGAAAGGTTCGTGGCTATCGGAACCTTTCTTCTTATTTATTTTTCACGGACAAGAAATCTACTTTTTTATAAATGAAAATTTTGGAAAAACGGGAAAGAACACAGAATAAAAAAGTGACTATTTTATAGAATAATTCTTTCTGAATCAGAGAAAAATAAGCATTTTGATAAAATGTGAACCAGAAGCTCAAAATTCGCAGTTGTTTTGTACTTTTAGCTCGCATGCACTTGTGAATTGTTTTCTAAAGTCATCTCTCTCAAGCTAGCTACTACTAATTTTATAAAAACTGGAAATAAACCTATGAACTACAGAGTACACCAAAATCAACATTGTTGACAGGTTACATTTTGTAGAAAGAAACATAAATTCTTTAAGAGATTTGTCAAAAAATTGCAACACTTAAAACTATGAGCTTAAAAACTTATTTAATCTTAATAAATTTAACCTTGTAGTTCTTATAATTACTGAGATAGCAATAGTGTCCCATGTTAATTAGGACACCCTGTATTAGCAGTATGCCTTATGAAAAAGGGTTTATTTTTCCTAAGGCAACCATGTTGAATCGCTCATCAGCTGATGGCATGATTATTAAGTATCGTAATAATGAAAGAGGCTAGTTATTGTTTTTCTATTTCTTTCAATAGGTTTCCACCAGATGTTGCTATTAGTAGAAAGTGGTTACTGAGCATTTGAAGAGACTCTAAGACTGTTATTAAATACCAAAGACTCTGTTTTGACCAGCTTTTAGTTGAAGCAATCATTAAAACATACAGCACTTTGAGGAGTCATAGCTCTGCAAATAAAATTAGTGAAAGTATATTTGGAGAAAAGGTCCGAAAAGTTTTAACAAAACTTGTATTGTTTAAACAACATGTTTTATATATTATCTTTAATTAAAAATAAGTAGTTTCTGTTTGTAAATAAGTTACTTTTAAGTATTTTTTGTATTGTAACTTTTTTGATGGTATTTGGTAAATAATTATTTTCTACAAATAAAATTTATTAAGGCTGGGTTTATACAAGCAAATAAAAATATATAATTTTGGTTTATACAGCTGAATAAAAATAACTTGGCAGAATGGTTTAACGATCCTATTTTTAATTTTCTTGTAGCTGTATGTTTATGGGTTGAGGGATCTTGTTAATGAAATGTCGTTTTTTTGAAGTGCCAATGTTTCACAAAATTTATATAAAAATAAATTTTGCAAAACGTCGGCATTTCAATATATAAAAATAAATTTTGCGAAACGTTGGCATTTCAAAAAAAGGACGTTTTATTAACCAAATCCCTTGACCCATAAACATACACCTTCTAGAAAATAAAAATAACTGAACCAATCAGCACACAGCTTCAATAATTGAAATAATTAAACTAAACTCAATCATACTGTTTTCTTAAATAATAGGTATCTGCCTAAACCAAACCAACAAATGAGTGAGGTTATGCGCAAATCTTTTTTCAGATAATAAAAGTTGCCCATCTTTCTATTTTTATTTCTGCTGTATAAACGCCTACACTATTTCCCATAAGCTCAACTTTTATTTGAATTATTATTTTTATTTGCCTGCATAAATAAAGGGTACCGAACAGACAGGGTGATTTTTTTAAGGGGTCATCCATAAACTGGTGTAGATACTTAAAGAAGAGGAACTTTTTTTCCTAAAGATAAAATGTACTTTACCCATTTAAAAAATTCATATTTTAAGGGAAGGGGGGGGGGGCTATTATTTAAGATTATTGTTAAAAAAATTGCAAATTTATTATGCCAGAGCCTTTTTTACAATTAGCCGCGTCTAGTGTTATTTGTGCTTCTCAGTTGGTAGTTATAGGGATTTTGGTGCATTGCCAACTGCTTCTGGCACCAAACTGTCAAATACATGAAGCAGTCATTTCTTAAAGCAACATCATCAGTCTATTTTTTTGGTTATAAGGTTTGTGGTAGAGCGTTATTAGACTCACCAAGCCAGGCAAATTTTGTGTCTGAGCATATGGCAAGTAAACTTTCTTTGAATCGACTGCCCAACAATACCCCAATACAGGGCATTAGTGGCATGTCAACGTGCACTGCTCTAGGTATAGTTTCTTGTATTGTTACACCCTATCATCAAGTGCAACTTCGCTTGTCTTTTGAGGCCCTAGTAATTCCTTCAATTTGTGAAAGGTTGCCATCAGTCAAGATTAATTCAAAACAGTGGAACCATCTTCAGGGTTTACGTCTTGCAGATCCATATTTTTGTGAAGCTGGTGATATTGATCTCCTTTTGGGTATTGACATATACAGTGATATTGTATTGCCAGGCCTTCGTAACGGTCCAGGTGGCAGACCTAGTGCGTTTCAAACTATTTTTGGCTGGGTTATTATTGGCAGTGTTGGGTCTAGTAAGAACCAGCCCCTAAGTTTGTGTACTTCTCTAGGTAGCGCCTCTGATTGCAACAGTCTTAATGTGACACTACAGAAGTTTTGGGAGTTGGAGTCAGTTCCAGAAAAGGTACACTTGTTTAGAACTCCAGAGGGCAGATATGGGGTTACTTACCCTTTTCGTTTTGGTGCACTAAAAAAGACTACCTAGAGTCGAGATTGAATAGTGATATTGTTTTAAAGGAAGCTTATCATGAGTTTATAAGAGATTATCTAGAACAAGGGCATATGTCTTTGGCCAAATCTGTTAAAAATAATGGTTTAACTTATTTTATACCCCATCATTTTGTGGTCAAAGGCAGCACAACTCCTTGCGAAGGTAGGCCCCCATCTTTTCAATTGCGTGTGGTGTTTGACGCTTCAAGTAAAACTGATAAAAATGTTTCCCTAAATAGCTGCTTATTAATTGGACCTAAACTACAAACAAATATTGCAACCCTTCTCCTTAAGTTTAGAGTTCACTCAGTGGTTTTCTCATGCGATATAAGGCAAGCATATAGGCAAATCTTAATTGCAGAACATCAACGTGACTTCCAACGCATATTGTGGCGTTTTGATTCTTCACAGCCTATCCAAGAATACACTTTAAATACTATTACCTATGGGGTGAGTAGTAGTCCTTATTTGTGTATTAGAACTTTACTTCAGTTAGCAGACTATAATGATCGGTTTCTTAGAGCAGCAAAAATATTGAGGTCAATGACCTATATTGATGAAGCCATTGGTTCTGCTTCTTGTCTTGAAGAAGCGAGTAGTTTGAAAAATGAGCTTGAATGTTTATTGTCCAAGGGATGTTTTGAACTTAGAAAATAGGCAAGTAACGAACCTACATTACTTGATTCAGTGCCTGAGACTCATCAACAACCCATTTCTTTTAGTGAAAAGGATTCTGCTGGGTTAAAAATATTAGGTTTGCAGTGGTGTCCTACTCAAGATATATTTTCCTATAAAATACAGTCCATCAATGTACCTTGTACCAAGCGATATATTTTGTCAGAACTTACAAAGGTGTATGATCCTCTTGGTTTTGTATCACCCACAATTCTAGTGGCAAAGATTTTAATGCAAAGATTGTGGGCCCAAGGTGTTGGTTGGGATGAAACCCCTCCTAGTGATATAGTGTCAGATTGGCAACGTTTTGCCTCCGGTCTTACTGACCTTTCGTCATTCTCTATTCCAAGACAAGTGGTCTTGGACCCTCTAGCTGAGCTACATTTTGTGATGCTTCGCAGGTAGGCTATGGAGCCGTTATTTTTATGAGGTCAACTACGCTTTCTGGTGAAGTTTGTGTCAATTTATTGTGCAGTAAAAATAGAGTTGCTCCTCTGAAAACAGTGTCAATCCCACGTTTAGAGTTGTGTTCTGCAGTTGTGTTGGCAGACTTGGTTGAATTTGTGTTAAATTCTTATATTGACCTTAATATTAAGGATGTCTTTGCTTATACCGATTCGGCAGTTTCTTTGCGTTGGATAAAGTCACCACCTCACAAGTGGAGGACATTTGTGGCAAATCGTGTGTCGCACATTCAGTCCAAATTGCCCCCAAGTTCTTGGTTTCATGTGGAAGGGATTTCTAATCCGGCTGATGTGTTGTCTCGTGGTTTGTTTGCTGACCAATTATTGACTGATCCTATGTGGTTTTGTGGACCTTCCTGGTTGAAATTAAGTCGACAAAATTGGCCTAAATCTCCCGATCCAAATCCCAAGCTTTCTGATGTGGAAAGTGAAGCAAAAAAGGTGATCTTATTGACTGTTCAACCCCTTAAAAATGTTATATCTTTATTGTTTGATATATATTCCAGTTTGCCAAAGATTCAGCGCTTTATCGAATATTATTTGCGCTTTATAGACTTCCTGAAAACTAAGGTGATAACCAAGGAAAGTATTTCCTATAAAGTCCTTTACCAATCGATCATTTTAATTGTCAAATTTGTACAAGGCGAAGTTTTCTCTGACATCTTGCAAAAGTTAAGACAAGGGTCTCCTTGTCATAAGCCAATCCAAAAATTGGCGCCTTTTCTTGACAAGATGGGAGTCATTCGTGTTGGTGGTCGTATAAGGAATTCTGCCTTGGATTATGATGTAAAACATCCTATGCTTTTGCCTAGAGAACATAGATTTACAAAATTATTGATTGAAGGTTCTAGGAACTGTCACCCAGGTCTTCAAACTTTATTGTTCTTAATATGTCAACAATTCTGGATTTTGTCAGCCAGAAGGGCCATTCGGCATACACTCTCGAAATGCTACCGGTGTTTTAGAATGTCTCCAAAAAATATTCAGCCTTTTCAAGGGGATTTACCTAAGGTGCGAGTGTCGCAAATCAAACCCTTCTTGCATACTGGCACAGATTTTGCTGGACCAATAAATATTACCTTGGGGAAAAGGCGGGGTGTAGTTAGCCAAAAGGCATATATCTGTATTTTTGTTTGTATGGCCACAAAGGCCTTACATTTGGAGGTGGTATCTGATATGACATCAGAAGCTTTTCTGGCGACTTTGAGAAGGTTTGTTGCTCGTCGAGGTCATTGCACCGACTTGTATTGTGACCAAGGCTCAAACTTCAATGGTACGGACACCATTCTTCTTAAATATGTCCAGCAGGCTGCTGATCAATGTACCATCAGTTTTCACCTCAATCCACCTTACGCGCCTAATTTTGGTGACCTCTGGGAGGCTGGCGTGAAGGCGGTCAAGTCACACTTGTTTCATGTAATAGGGTTACAGATTTTGACTTATGAAGAGCTCTCAACTGTATTGTGTCAGATTGAAGCTCTATTAAATTCTAGACCGTTGTGCAGTGTTAGTAGTGATCCTAATGACCTAGAGAGTTTGACCCCAGGTCACTTCTTGACACAAGCCCCCCTTACTGCGCCTCCCGATGAAGACTTGATTACTGAGAAGGTTGGCAGGCTTACCCGTTGGCAATTGGTGCAGCAGTTTCAGCAGCATTTCTCGTCGAGGTGGCACACTGAATATTTGAGCACCCTACAGCAACGGCATAAGGCTAATACCTCCGATGCTCCTTTGGAGGTCGGTAGCTTAGTTTTAATTCGCGATGAAAACTTACTCCCATTAAAGTGGTTACTGGGGCGCGTTTTAAAGCTGTATTCAAGTCATGGCGGTCATGCTCGTGTAGCTCAGGTTAAAACTTCAAAAAGCATATTTAATCGCCCAGTGGTCAAATTATGCCCACTGCCAAACAAGTAAAAGGTGGCTTACTCTTATTTGTGTAATGTGACTGTGTTAGAATTTTTTCTCTCTTTTTTAATTTTGTGGCCTTTGATATGAGGCATTTTTTTGGGTTTTTTCAAAATTGGAGTTTTGTTTATTTTTATTTTCTGTATTTTCAAAATTTAACGCTAGAGTTAGTGTCAAAATTAACTATTTAATTTTGAGGAGGTCGGAATGTTCAATATTGGGTATCTTTTTCCATTAGCCTTAATTTACAGTTTTATGTCAAAGCCCAATATTGCGTTAGCTACCATATGGTCAGTGAGCCAAAGCATAGGTGGCCAACTTAAAAACACGAATCACAGCATTCGGTTAAAATCTGTGTGAAGAACCGCACGCAAGTGTTTTGGTGGAGTTTGCATCATCAGCCCTGGCCAGGGAAACTAGGACTGAAGAGACATCAGGTGAGTCTAGCGTAAATATTGGGCCGCTTTAATTTTTTTGTGTAATTTAAAATTGTCGTTTGGTACACCGTGGTTTTTGTTAAACCACCCCTATATTGTACAGGGTGGCCACCCCACGCAACGAAACATGTTAGCAAAATCCCGCAAAATCATATGAAGGACAAAACACATATGGTACCTTCACATTAAAAAGAAAACATTTTAAAATCCAAAAATTCATCAGTAAAATTAAAAAATTTGGCTACTTTTTGGAAGATTGTTGTCGTTTCAATCAAATATAAATTTCTACTTCTTTATTGCCGTAATTTAAGTTTTTGTTTTCTACTATTTTTATTAGCCACCAAAACATAAATAATTTCTAAATCAAAGTGTGTTGGACCAAATTCACACAAGCATTGACTATCACTTAAGTTTCTAGTTTACCTTAAATATTAAGATGTGGGGTAAACAAAAGATAGTCAATAATAAAATTTTCAAAGTAGAATCTGATGTAAAACTTGGTCCGTACTTTTCTAAAAGAAACTAAATTGGCAGACAGCAATAAAACTGGTGGCCAAAAAATTTGTGAGATATAGGGCGAGGTGATTAAAAGTTACTATTGGTGTAATTGATTGATTTTACAAACCAAACCTGAAAGCTTTCAATCTGGCTTACATTTTGAAATAACTCTTATTTTTTATTTCAGGTTAGCAGTGTCCAAGCTGATGAAAGAAAAGATGCAATCCACCAATTATGGAAATATTAGAAAACCATTTTTAATTCTAAGTAACATTTAAACCAATAAGTAAAATAAATCAGTTTTTTATCCCAAATTTGATTAAGAATGACAAAATCAAGTCAAATCAATTTTTTCTTTGTAACATAATAAATTGGTAATATTAAATTAAAAACTAGTATAAAGTATAAATCTAGCCAATGAATTAAATTTACCTAAATGCATTGTAAAAAACTTTTCATGTCAGTCAGTAAACTTTTAAAGTTAATTTAAAAATGCAGCATACATTTTAGGCCCTTTATTTGAAGTACTAAGTAGGTTTCTTAAATTATATTACTCAGCTTTATATTCATAAAGATTGAATTAAAATATGGTATTTTCAAGTGTATTATTTATAAAAATAGGTTTCTGAGGTAAGCATTTATTTGATTATTTAGAATCTATAACTTTAGTTATTAATTTTTCTGGGAGCCGTAAAAATAAGTTGACAAAGCAAATATTAAAAAAGTATTAAAAATTAAAATAATGCCAACTGCTATATGAATATCATGCTATGCTATGTGTGTGTGGGAGGAATTTAGGTAATTTAAAAATGGATGTAAAATAATGAAGAAATATCATTTAGGTAAATATTCTTTTTTATAGCAATCAGAGCTGGAAATAACTTAATACTGTATTTAACCTTCCCCACCAAACCAATCTAAAGGCTCTTGAAAAAAAAACTGCTTTATTATAAAAAGTTTGCAATAACTTAAATTAATATGTTTAAAATAAAGTGGTTTTAAAGGTGTGGCGTTGAGCAGTAACTGTGACCCAATCTTTTTCAATGACTCCCCCAAAAAATCTGCGAATTTTCATGAAGAAGTTCGAAAATCGTAGTTACAAGAGGTCTAATGTTCTATAACTATCACTTAAGTGACATTTAAATTTTTTAATTTAAACAAATGTGGCCTAACAGAATTAAATAATAAAATTTTATTTCTGTACTATATTTTACACAACTTTTTAATTCATTAAAAGTTATCTTATTATTTTTTTTAATGGGAGAACGATTAACATTTAGCATACATGTACGTATATTGCATTTTGAAAGTTAGTTTCATTATGTCTATTGAACATCAAATCTTTGTCTACTTCATCTAGTGCCTTGAAGGCTTGCTCTATGTCTTACTTGAATCCATCCATACTTAATTTGTGGCCCGAGTTGTGGTACTTGATCGGAGACTTGATTCTACTAGAATGATTCTTACATGTAGCTCTATTCACATACCCCAGCATGTTATACCTAAAAAGAAGTATACATTTTAAGTTTTATCAAAATAGTACTTATCCAAAATCTGATCACAGCTTTAAGTAGTTATTTTTTATTTGGTGAACTGCAAGAATCTAAGTCAGTAGTTTTTATTTTAAATAAACTATCTTAGTAGAACTCAAAAGATATATATGGACTCAATGGCCCTCGCTAATGCGCCCATACACGGATGCAAAGAATATATATGTCATACATGCTCACATGTTAACTTTAAGTCCAAAATTGGTAAAGTAATTCAAAAAACAAAATTCCCAACATAGTGGTAAAGTAATTGTTGCATAAACTGAGATTTAATTTCTTTCAAAAAAAAACTTGAATTCTTCCTTTTACTGTATAATTTTTTCTAAACTCATCTTACGAGTATCTTCACTAATAACTAATACCTCTTTATCGTTGATAAACATACACACCAAAAACACAAAGAGCATGACTTTTTATTTTTTCTGTCATTATTTGTTTTGTTAGACCTATGTTCTTGAAGCTCTTTGCATGGTCATTTAAAGCATTTTTTAGCGAACAGAATAGTGCAACCGATTTTTTGTTTTAATAAAGACATTTATGTATCAAAAACAAACAATAACCTCAAAGTATCACATTCTCGCCCACCCTGACTTTAATTTGAGTAGGTAATAAACTTCAGCAAACTCAACTGATTGGGCCATGCTTATCGATATTCTGCTATAAGGGCTTGCGTTTCTTTTTACAGAAGAGTATAAAATATAAACCCACCCTAAAAGAGCAGTCTCATAAATAGCTAGTCGGGAAGTTATGATGTACAAGTTTGGGATGAGAAGTAAAAAAAATATTTCTCCATAACAAAATCTAGTTTTACTTACTGTGCTGCTCTTTGTGGGCTCCAAATATGGTGTGAACTGCAACCATCGCAGAAGAAATCATGTTAGTTTTTCTCAATCATTGTAGCACCATTATTATTCAAAAGTTATATTTTTGTGCGAGTTTAGTTGTCAAAGTTGAATTGACACGACCGCGGCCATTGTGAAACAACAAAACAAACCGCGGTGTTGCCGCGATAACGAAAAGCGATATCGGTATGAGCCACTGGAATAGCCCCCCTGCAACAATTTTTTGTCTAATATCACATTACAAAAAAATTACTTTTTTTCTAAATCTGCCATATATTTCAGTCCCGCGGTTTTTTTGGACTTAAAAATATCATATTTGACAGTACACTAAGTTGCGTTTCCGATTTTAGTGTACGGAAAGCCTTAAAAACGTACATCTTGTTCGTGATTATTAATTTGAAAAATGATTATTATTACTCTGAATCTTATGATTGATCATTTTTCGGTGGAGAAAAAATATAAAATGTTGACTAAAGGTTATATTTTGGGCAATAATAAACACCTCTGGCGCACTTCTAACAAATAACTTATTGTAGGTGGCGCTGCAGACAAGGTTGTGATCTTTGTCATTTCTTGACTTGGATGCATACCAAAGGTTGCGAGCAACGTTGAGACAACTCGAAAAGTATTTACCAAATTGGTGTAAAGTAGGGTTGGCAAAACGTTTCCTACAACGTCACATCGCAACGTTGTGGTTACGTTTGGAAACGTTGTTGCGTCGACAAATTGTTACTTGGGTATATGGTTCTACCAGCACAATTTTTTAAAAGAATTTTTCATAAAAAATCAAAAATGGCAGAAAACTGTATACTGCATAATTACCAAAAATTCTTTATGGGGGCACCTATACTAGGGTCCCCAGGACCCCAAATCCGCCTGCGCCGGTTGTTTTTTTTAAATTTTTTTGTGTTTTATTTTTTTTTCACTAAAACAACCCACAGTCCAACCCAACCTTTTCCAACCCAACCCAAAACATTTAAAAAAAAAACATTAAAACCCCCCCGCCGGCGGCACCCTTTTTTCTCTTTAAAAAAAAAATCGAGCGCAGGCAGATTTTGGGTCCTAGAGACCCTAGTAGGTGCCCCCAGAAAGAATTTTTCAAAAATGGCAGAAAACTGTATACTGCATAATTACCCTTTTTCCTTAAGCCTTAAGGAACGATCTTGAAAGTTAACCAATATACTTTACGGAAAAAGAAATGGAAAATAGTGTTGCCGAAGTGCGGCCTGCTAAATATTTGTTGACGTTTTTTTAACCTCAAAACTGATTGTATTGTTTTTTGGTAAATATTTCAAGCAGTAGTCTTGAATGCACCTGTTAATTAGTGTTAACATTAAGGATTAAAGTTAAGGAAAAGGAATTTAACTATGAATCAGCCTTAAATTGTCTGCTGCTGGTGCCTCAATTTATTTTGATGATCCTTCTCAATTCTAGAACTTAATGGAAAAATCGAAAATTAATAAGAGGTGGTTGTTCAGGAGGTCTATCTCAACAAGAAAACGCCAAGGATGTTATGGATAGTTTATATCTTTAAATTTATAAATGGAGGATGATCTAGTCAAACTCGAGAGTGATCTAGAGAACACAAAAAATAGCAAGCTATGGTAAGTTCACAAAAATGTTCTAGGTCTAGCAATTTAAGCTGGGTTTATACAGGAAAAAATAAAAATAAGAGTTAAAGCTATAGGAATACCTGTAAGCGTTTATAAAGCTAAAACTTCGGCTAAATAAATAAAGAAAATAAAATTAAAAGATCGTCAACTTCTAACTTTTTAACTTGATTTTTTACATATAACCTCACTTCTGATTTTTTTAATTTAAAAGAAGATGTCTCGGGAGATGTATAATTTTGGTCTTTTTTTGTAAGGATACCTGGTGGTGTATTTTCCTATAAAAGGTTAAGTAAAGTTTTTGACACTAATTAATATGCTGATTAAGGTAGTTATGTGACTTCGACAATCATTTTAGCTTCTGCTGGGACACACTCCTGGTAAGACATGGCTGTAAAATATATGCATGTAAGTTTTTGTATAAATTTTAAAAAAATAATAAACACCAAAAAATGACAGTAGACACATTTTTAATACACATGTGCCAATTGGTTCAATACTATTCTTATTTTAATTTAATTTCCTGTATAAACCATCAACAAGTTCTTATTTTTATAAACCCCCCCACAAACAATGAAAGGTGGTAAGGTGTATTTGCTTTATTGGCATTATTGGCAAGTGAATGCCATTAATTATTTACTAGAGTAGTATTATTGGCAAAATTGAGCTATTTTGCCAATGATTATTTACTAGTGCTGATGTATTGGCAAATTTATGTCTTTTTGCCAATAACTGAAAAACTTGTTTTACATACCAAGTGAAACGCGTGAAAATTGTCTTTTGATATCGTGTCTTTTGAACGCCGTATTTTTTAAATTTCCCGCGCGATTGACATCTGACGTGCGGTTGACAACTTGACGTACTTGCCGACGCCATTTTAATAATATTCTGCGGATTCTTCCTATGTGGCTTCCTTTTCGTGGTTTGTTTTTTGTGTAAGTACCACAAACCTTATAACCAGTTGGTTATAAGGTTTGTGGTAACCCTATACAAAATTATGTATACAAAAGTATAAAAAATATTCAAAATGAATATATTTGTATACCTCTAAATACTTTTTAAGGTATAAAAGGTAAAACAGGCATAGAGATTTGATACAATTTTATCATTGTTCAATACTTTTTCATTTTTGTACCGATTTAAGTATGAAATTGCAAAATTTACTTATATTTTTTGAATACAGATGTTTTTTTTACTTTCGTAATCTGAAATAAGTATACAAAGCTTTACTTTTTATATACATTTTAATAATTTATATTCCGATACTTTTTAACACATAACAAAGGGTTTCATAACAATATTATTTAATATTATTCCAATACGTCACAAAATTGTACTTTTTAAATACACGAAAAGGTAAGAAATGTGTATACATTTGTATATCCCAGAACTGTATAATAATAAATACATAAACAGGCTCTAAAAGTAAATGTTATTTTATACCAATTTAAAACCCAATAAGTTTATGATTTTGAATGTTGGTAAATGTATTAAAACTCTACATATTTGAATGTCGATCTAATCCTTGGTTAACATAACATTTTGAATAAACAATTGGGATTTTAAAAAACTATAATATTCAATACTAATTTAATACGTGAAAAGTGTACTATTTTAAATACTTGAAGACATAATTAAAATATATATTTATATATACCATTTTTATACCTACGAAGTTAATAATTTTAAATGATCGAAATTATCATTAAGATTATCACATATTCAATGTATCTAAATAGCGTTTCTATACTTGTCTAGCTCATGGGTCACTTATTAACTTAAAATAATAAAAACTACGTCAAAACTTCACATATTTTTATACTCTTTTTATATCTTAAACATAGCAAAACTCTGTATATTTTTATTCCTTTATATACCTACCTGTCTGGTTTGTAATTTTAAAGGTTTGAAAAGTTAACAAGATTCTATATGATTTTGCACCGTTTTTATACTTTCGAGGATTTAAAATTATGAGCAAACTGAATATTTTTTTATACCAGCTGATAACATTAATGATGGTTGAAATATTACCAAGAGCTAAACTTTAAATGATATTACGTCAACACGCGCTGCCAATAAAACCCTATATATCTTTATACCGTTTCTAAACCTGATTAATTTATAATTTTAAAAGTTTAAAAATCATAAAAATTCTCATGTAAAAACTTCATATTTTTTTATACCCTTTGTATAATTAAAGCAAAACAAAACCTTATATATTTTTATACCCTTTCTATACCTATTATAATTTAAATATTGAAAAATTCAACAATATTTTATACGATTTTATACCGTGTTAATTCTTTGCGGGTTAAAAAAACCGAATACTTTTTATTCCAGTTTATAGTATTTGATCTATACCTTCTTATATCTGCCAAACTTAAAATAATACATATTACGTCAAAACTCTTATATTTTTCTACCCTTTGAATAACTAAGCAAAACAAAACCCTATATATTTTTATACCGTTTCTACACCTAACCAATTTTAACAATTTGAAAATTTAGCAATATTCTTATGTAAAAACTTCATATATTTTTAAACCCTTTGTATACTTTAAGCAAAACAAAAACTTATATATTTTTATACCCTTTCGTTATACCTGTTATAATTTAAAGATTAAAAAATTCAACAATATTCTATACAATGTTACACCTTGTTTATACTTTTGAGGGTTTAAAATCAAGACAAAACTACATACTTTTTTATACCTATTTATAATATTAGATATATATATACTTTCTTATATCTGCCCAACTTAAAATCATAAAATAATACATATTGCATCAAATTATTATGATTCTTCAATTTACAGCATGGACTTCGGGCCAGTACCTGTTGTAATTTAAAGATTAAAAATTTAGCAAAATTCTATACGATTTTATACTGTGTTCATACTTAATACTTTGGGGGTTTAAAAATTTGAAAAAAAACTGAATACTTTTTTATACCAGTTTATAATATTTGTTCTATACTTTCTTATATTTTTCTAACTTTTCGATACCTTTAAGCATAACAAAACTCTATGTATTTTTATACCGTTTCTATACCCAAGTAGTTTATAATTTTAAAAGTTTGAAAATTCAGCAATATTCTTATGAAAAACTTCATATATTTTTATACCCTTTGTATACTTTTAATAATCGTTTCAAAGTCGTGGCCGACATTTAAAAAGCAAAGGAAAAATAAATTTCACGACTGAAGTGCACTTGGGTATTCACATTTTTTTTTGTAATAATAATTAAAAAAATGGCTGAAAAAAGTTCGCCATTCTGGTATATATACTTAAAATATATAATGGTTAAGGTTAAAAAATAAATAAACTAACAAAAACTAATTAGCTTTTAACTTCTGCTACAGATTGCGTTTGATTGTAAATGAGGTTTTATACCAACCGGACACACTAGGTGAGTTCAAACGTGGGAAGCGCCCAAAAAATAATGCTATCTTTATTTACCTGGGTTGATGGACAGTGACACAGATACCAGCGACGATGTCTGGCGTGTAGTCCGATTGGGTTATTTGAACGTGGGAAACGCGCCAGAAAACTGCTGTTTCCTTAACAGATTTCACGTGACCCCTTTGGGCCAATCAGCATTCGACTCAGTGGTGCTGTAGGTGAAGCAGGCCATTTTTGCCATTATAGACATTTTGGTTTTGCACTTGTCAACCGTCATGTCCGTCTTTCATTTTGTTCTTGTATTGTCTTAAATAAAAATTAAAATATAAATAAAACATGGTGCAGCCGAAACGAACCTAGAAGAAATACACAATCCGTCATCATCCATGGTGAGCTACAAATTTTTTGTTTTTGGAGTCTGATTTTGGAGAAAGGTCGACCTAACCTCACTTTTTGGGCGTGTATCACTAACAAATTTTGGTATCACGGCTCTGAGGGGCGACTAACCAGGCAAAATGGACTTCAGGGGCATCCCGCCGATGTCCATGAGTGGGAACTTGGCCGAAAATTGGCGATTTTGGCGTCAGAGATTCCAAACTTACTTGGTAGCCACTGAAGTATCAAAGAAAGACGAAGCCACGCAGTGTGCACAGTTGTTGACTTTAATTGGAGACGAAAGTATGCGGATATTTAATACTTTTGAATTTTTGGAGGAAGAAAAAGACAAAATTAAAAAACTTTTTGATAAATTTGAAGTGCATTTTAATCCTAGGAAAAATTTGACCTACGAGAGACATGTATTTTTGACTTGTAAACAAACTGATTTTCAGACTGTGGATCAGTATATAACAATTTTAAAAAATCTCTCTTTATCTTGTGAACTAGGTAATTTAAGAGAGAGTTTGATTAAAGATGTTTTAATTTGTGGTATTAAATCTGACACTCTCAGGGAAAAACTTCTTCAAGGAGACTGTGAAAAATTTGAAGATGCAATTAAGATCTGCGTTACAGCACAGAGTGTCAAGGAAAAGAGTAAGATCATAAGTAATGGGTCATCTTCAGAGCACCAGGTAGATTTTTTAAATAAACATAAAAAATTTTATAATAATCAAAAGTCAAAAAATTCAAATGTTCGTAATAAAAATAATTTTTCTTCTCAATATTCAAATCAATCTTCTTCTCAAAATGTAAAAAATAAATTTTCTTGTCAAAAATGCTCATATAAGCATGAAAAAGGAAAGTGTCCTGCCTTTGGAAAAATCTGTACGGCCTGTCAGAGGCCAAATCACTTTTCCAGCTGCTGTAAAACTAATAAAAAACAAAATTACGATTGTTTTCCACAAACCAAAACTACACTTTTTTGCACTCGACGCGCGTTTTGCTAACAACGTTAGCATCATCAGGAGACGATAAACAATGAACTAAATTAATCTACGCTCTATCTTATATACAATCCTTTAGTGGGCGGAGATAAGACTAATAATTTGTGATTGATCACGATTTTTAATCCTATCTCCCCTCAACCAAAAAATAAAGTGTACTAAACAGGATGGGTCTTCTATCTTTATTTAAACTATTTCTGGATTTAATGATTTCCATACTTTCATATGCATTCAAAAGTCTTTTGTTTGGTACACTTTTTAGAAGTTTTAGGTTATCTCTAATGTGAATCTATGATTGTTTTCAAAAACATGCTCGGCCACACTTGACTTTTCTGTTCTTCCGTATATACCGAAGCTCTAGCTCAAGGCATTTTTTACGAAGCACATGTCCTTCTTCAGCAAAAAGTCTTTATCTTTCAATTTTTTTTATTGCATGATCAGCAATTATGTTTTTTTCTCTGCCAAAGTTTCATACTTTTCTGCTAATGCATTTGACGTCAAAGTTCTGACTACTGTGGATGTCGGTCTTCTTCTATCTGGTGCCTAAAATCAATATGTACACCTTAGTTGGTCTCTATATATAAGTCCTATAAATTAAAATCGATTTAGCGGTTTTTGAGATATCACATTACAAACAGACAGACACGATCAAAAGGCTTTTTTTTTGACGATCCCATTAGCTCTCTATATTTCATACCTGTTGCAATGGACAGCTAAAAATGGTGGTAGTCATGGCAAAGACCTAATGACTATGATTCAGTAGGTACTATTTTGCTAATAAAAATATTGTAATGAATATTACAAATATATAAAAACTTACACTTCTTACTCTCCTTCCTCTTGTCTGTCTGCCCCTGACTGTTCCGTTTGTTGCTTTCTTTTCAGTATTTTGTATCAGTATTTTTTTTTCTGAACTTCCTGTTAGTGTTTCATTTTCTGTGTTTACTAGTTTGCTCTCCGCATCTTCAGGTCTAGTTTTGTCTTTATTCTTTAACAGTGCTGGATTTTTGGGCCTCTTAAGGTCATTTGCAGTGTATTTTTTCCAATTTTCTTTCTAAAATGTCATGTTTATTAATTAAATGTTAAAAAAAGAAAGTTAATTATCGAATTGCATGAATAAATACTTAAGGAATAAGAAAAATTTTCTTTCCTCATGTTTCTTGTTTTTTAATATTGTTTACTATCACAACATTAAACACAGTTAAAATTTATACTTTGCTCATTTTGAAATTTTAATAAAAACTTGCCAAGGAAGTACTTCTATCTATAGCAGCTAGGTTTGTTGATAATGCAGGTAGTGTCTTACTGCATGAAGACTACAGTGTTACAGTTGTCTGTGGATTCCAACTTGTTTTTTGAAAAATGGGCTTTTCTAACCATGTGTCATTTCGCCATGTATTTTGAAAATCAGAAAACTGAAAAATATTTAAGCTATAATATAAAAGTGTTTGAAAGAGTGGAAAATTCTTGATACACACTTTTATGAACTCGCTTGAAAAAAACATAAATAATTGCAAACTCTGTAGTTAGAAAGCTAACAACTTGAGGTATAACAGGCTACTCAACAAAATTTTTAAATCAAAAACCTGACTTTCCTTGACATTTTCTGACTAAACTGTAGAAAAAAAATATTTTTGGATATAATAAGGTCTTCTAAAACCATAATCAAAAATCCACTCGGACTTTTTTGTCTACCCTGACTCCCCTGACTGGTGAGCAACTTCTGTATAACTAACTCTTACTAGCCACACACCTCAACAACTTCTTCATCAGAATCAAGCTCTGCTACTGAAATGTTTTCATTATTATCTTCCCTCTCATCTTCCAATAAGAGATTCTGTGATATGTTTGTATCCATCTAAAAAAAAAACAAACATAATACAATTTTGTACAGGGTTATTTTTTATGAATGCACATTGCTGTATATAATTTTTTTTTATCTGTTACTATGTATGTGGGAGCATCATTATTTTATTTTTGTGTAAAAAGTATACTTAAATGATGCAAAAATTGTATAGTTTTTACGACTAGTGGCTAAAATAGTGCTTTTTTACAAGCTTGGTTTTTAGCAAGGGATTTAAAAACATGAGTAAAAAATTTACAGTTAAGCCACAAGTTGTAAACACAATTTTCTTTAATACCGTCATCATAAATTCAAAAAACTGAAAATCACCCGAAAAACCAAAACATAAGGCATTTACTTACCTACTGGCTACTCCATTTTAAAATTTTACATTGCCAAAAAAGCCAGGTTTTTGTTATTTGCAAACAGTGAGTAAAATCGTGTTTTTGATGAACATAAAAAAATGGTTAGCATTTCTGTCTAAAATTCAATGTTCTATAAGACCAAAATAGTAGTTTATACGGTAATTATGCAGTATACGGTTTTCTGCCATTTTTGATTTTTTTTGAAAAATTCTTTATGGGGGCACCTTCTAGGGTCCCTAGGACCCCAAATCCGTCTGCGCCGTTTGGTTTTTGTTTTTTATTTTTTTTGGTTTTTTTTAATTTTTTTTCACTAAAACAAACCAAACCAACACAGTCCAACCCAACCTAATCCAAAACAATTAAAAAAACACTTTACAACCCCCCCTGGGCACCCTTTTTTCTCGTTAAAAAAAAAATCGGGCGCAGGCGGATTTGGGGTCCTAGGGACCCTAGAAGGTGCCCCCATAAAGAATTTTTCAAAAAAAATCAAAAATGGCAGAAAACCGTATACTGCATAATTACCGTTCATACAACTAGTGGCTAAAATGTTTTTTTTTTACAAATATAGTAAGCTGGTTTTTTTTAAAATATTTAAACATTTGAATCATTGACCCTAGAAAGAAATTTTAGCTTATTTGGCAAAAAATCAAAAAATTTGTCTCACTGTCACAATTCCCCAAATAATAAATATGGCCTCTTCCTATTTTGTGTGTACCTACACCTATAAATATATAGATAGGTATAACTTACCGAGTTTTCAAAAACATATTCTATTGCTGGGCTTGCCTCACTCAAATTTGGGTTAATAGTATTGCTATCAAATTGATTTGAATGCCCAACAACTATAAGGGGATGGCAAGCCCCCACCTGTTTTAAGGGACTCTTGTCTCTGTTGAGCTTTTTTTTTCTAAAACTTTGTTTTTTTTTATCATAGAGCCTTTTCAGCTGTTCTATTGTACGGCTATTAAGGTCAGCCGAGGTGGCATTGTACTCACTTTCTATTTTTCTCCATGCCTCGTTTTTTCACTATTCGTTATTGCATTTGTTTGTTTGTTTTCCAATATATTCTTATATTGAATGGCAATATTAAAAAGATGACGCACTTCTCTGGGTGTAAAATTGAGGCACCTTTTTCTCCTCTTGTCTTCGTTCGATATTATTACCTATAGGGTACTACTTTTCCAAACAAAAATTTTTAACTTACACAACAACGAAGCACCGCACGATTGAGTTCCGTAAAAGGTAAGCAATACGAGGTATGTGGTAAGACGCAAGAAAAAACATAGCAAAATGCATGCTGCTCTTACCGCTTACGGATCGCTATGAACACCGGCATGCATTTGCTATAGTTCATTTTCCTTGCGTCTTACCGCATACCTCATACTGTAGAACTCTGAACCTGCCTTAACGGCGCAAGAACAATCCAAAGATAATATAAACTTGTCAATCGATTTCAATACGTCATCTACCACTCATTATCTATCTCTGGTTTCTTTACTGTATTCTCCTGTTCACAGATTGCGCCGCGAATCATTGGGGATTAGGGTCACTGGATCGTGAGACCTGCGGTCTTAGGGATGGGAGATTGTTTATTTATCACCTAGGTGATCGAATTGAGAGCAGTGACAACTAGTCAAATGGCCAGTTTCTCAACTTCCACTTAAGTTCTAAGTGCTAGTTATGGTGTGTCTCTTTTTCACTTTTTAAAAATGTATTTGGCAGATTGTAGGGGAAATTAGGGGCAAGGGCCCTATAAAGAAAAATCATGTCAAAGGACATTCACAAAAAATCTTTAATAAATTTATCCTGGAGGCAGCGCCTAAGTTAGTCGCCTCATTACCACATCATACAGCACAGTTCATCCCAGGGACGTACATTTTACGTCGCTACGTTCCGGGACCAATTACGAACGTAATATATATGTTGGTACAAACGTGTAAGTAGTACATACAAATATGTACATAAATAAACGTATGTTATAAGAGCGAGATGTAAAAACCTTTATAAAGTATATGTCACAATCTTAGCAGTTTCCTACGTATAGGTGTTGGTCTAGTGGTAGAGTATCTGGGTCTCAGCCGGGAGACTCGGGTTCAATTCTCGGAATCTCCAACACTTTTTTTTTAAAATTATCGGTGAAATATCCTTGGCTGACCCAAGCCCACGTACACGTTCGGTTTTGATCCCACGTAGGACCTAAATTATATATACCTGAAATGTACGTACATAGGACGTATATAGTACATACTGTACCACATCCAAGGTACATACTGGGGACATACAAAGCGTTGGAAAATGTATGTCCCCGATACGTACATAGTACGTCCTTGTGCGTACTAGGGACGTGACGTATGTCCCAGCAATTATCTACTACTTGAGAAATCAGCCACCAAAATCACTGGGTAAGTTGCCAAAACTGTATCACTAATTTACCTATGCCACAAATTTACCTTACCTCACCCTACTAGTTCCTGTAAGGACTCTTCCGGGAACACATAGAATATAAGAAAATGTCAAGAATAAATATAGTATTTGATTACCTATCCTTTTCCATTATTTCATTATTTTATGAAATAAAAAATGTTTAAGCCTTACGTAAAATGTGTTTTGTCTAAGACAGTTTTTTGTTTGACTCTGTTTATAGAAAAACAATTCAATAGCAAAAAGAAAATTAATAAAGCCTGGATAAGGTACTTCGTTGGTTGGTAATTATTTACTAGCATACTATAGTTACATGCAAGTAAAAACAGAGCAATAAATAATAACACCAACATAAGCTTTAATAATAATTATTACATAAATCAATCAAGTGTGAAGAACGACTCCTAGGGCCTTATCCAGAGTTCGAGCGGAAAACTCTGAGGTCAGGAGGAGACGCCTCAACTTTTAAATAGGTTGGGCATGAGTGTTCTAGTGTGCCTAATCTAAGGTTTCGGGCGGGTGGTAACTTGGAATTAAGCAACTTGATCTCATATTAATGTTCCATTATATTTAAACAATCAATGGTTAAACACAGTACAGTATCTAATATTTACGGTTTAGCACTACAGAAAATCATAATACCTGTCCTACAGTGTCAATACCTCGAAATCATACGATAATTCGTTTAAAAACAAAATACCTGGTCATCGTTCAACTGTATATCAGAGTTTCTAAGAGCTTTCAGTTTTTAAACACTTACATGCTAGACAGTTTGGGATTTCACTAGTCCGAGAGCCACCAACATTTTTCGCTACTAACTAACTTATTCACTAAAAGTACAATTTTTATCCTTAAAACGAGACACTTACTTTTTGAGTCATTTTGGCACTATTAACACGACTTAGTTCTTGTAACAATTACTTTTGAAACACTAGGCTGAAGCTTTTAACTAATTTGCTGGTTGTTTTTAGACTGCCTTTCTCTGGTCCCAATTTGCTGTTTTATATCAAATTTTTATTGACGTCAGGCTTGATTTTTCGTAAGCATTTTGGAATTTCTTTAAAATCACGGGGTTTTGTTTTTCTGGGTCAAACGGTCCCCAATTTGGAACACGGGCCCCTTTCTAAAGAAGGAATGTTGGTGTATCAGACGTTTTAATAAGAAAAGGCAAGAATCTCGTGACCTACTTTGAGCTGGTGACCTGCTTTGGTTTTAATTCAGGGAAATATAATTTTTTGCCCTAATTTGAATACATTGGAATGCGAGATGACGCAGATTTTTTCTAACGTGGGGACTCATTTGTACAGAATAATTTTTGTGAGCGTTTATTTAGTTACAAATCGCGAGATGAACAGGTCGTCAGTTCGGTGCATCAATAGTGGTGGCTTAAAGTATGCCGGCGATTATACTTATCTTGGTTTATTAGTGCTGGTTATTAAGTGAAGTTTAGTAGCCAGGGTTGTAAGTACTTAGTTACTTTTATCATTTTATTTTATTGTAGTTTTAAAATCTCGCGCTCTGGTTTTTGTTTTTTAAAATTTATTTAAATAAATTTAGCCCATGAACTATTTTTCGTAATAAAGTATAGGTTTAAATTTTACCGTGATTTTTTTTTATTCGAGGCGTTCGCGATTTTTAACAATTTGCAATGAACTGGAATCATTTCATAAAAATAAAATGGTACATATCTTTTAATTTTTTAATGGGAAACGCGTGTTCTTTACATTCCTCCCTATTTCGGTTCAAATAAAGTTCTCGGAAGATCTTTATTTGGTCGTAAATTATGAAATCTAATACCCTCTTGGGTTAGGCACACTTGTAGGTTTTGTTTACAAGGTGCAGTCAGCTGTGAAATTTGGTTTTTTTTAACGTGAATATAATAACAGAGGTTTTCGTCTAAATCTACTACTTTTAAAACTCAATTGTTGTGGTTTATAAATGAATACCTTCTGTTTGATATGTCACAAGCGGGGTTTTTTAAAATTTGATGACCATTTGCTTTTTAATTTTTACAGGTTATATATCCACGGACAGACTACAATGGCAATTATACGATAATTTGGACGATTGTGGTTTATTTCTTAGATTTAAATATACTTATTAAAAGCGTAGTTCTAAAAATAATTATATAAATTTAAGGATATTTTTAATTTTTGCTTCTTTAGGGTAGGTTTGGTGCGTGTTCAACTATTTTATTGATGGTTGTATTTCTATATATTTTTTTTTAAATAAAACTTTAATAATCAAAATACCCAACAGTTTTAATGTTCAAAAAAAAAAACGTACCTTCACAGTATTCTCCTTTTCTTGTATATATAGATGGATTTTTGTTCTTTTAAATGATATTTATGCCTCGTTGTAGGTCATTTTAAAATAATTAATGGAATGCTGTAAGGCTATTCTCAACAATATCTTTCGAGGATGTTTGTTTTAATATTAAAGCCCATTAAATTTGCCAGTGGCCACTATTTTATTCGTTAGGGCCTAGTGCATTATTTTTATGACTCAAAAGGTAAGGATTGCTTACTGCTAAAACAGAAAACTTAAATTGAATAAAATTTTGTATATAATAAAATAAGTAAATGGATATAGGATGGTTAAAAATATATAGGTATAAATATGGTATATAAAAAAAAAATTATATAAAAAAAATGGTTAATAATGAAAATTGTTCATAATAACAACCTATCTAAATAAACTTGTATAAGTATAATGTATAAAAAAACTGAAAGATTATTACTATAAGATTACTTCAATTACTCCTCTACTCTTCTCTTTCTGGTTCGGGAATTCTTGGTTCGTCCACGCCACTGTCCGGTGATTCTGGGCGGCGTCTGCGAATTCGAAATCTCAAGGCATTGCCAGGTTCTTGGGCAATGACATATTGGTTTCGATCCAATGGGTTGTTGGGCCGAATTAATAAGTTTCGTAATACTGGCCGTACTGCTGGTAACTGCTGGTTTCTGTGGGGCATCGGAACAAGGGGTGGCAAACGGTGTCGTGGTGGCGGTGGGTTTCCTTGCGGTGGAACTGGGGCTGGTCTTGGGGAAATTAGTGCTGCTGGCTGAAGCAGTGCCTGAGGTCGTGCGTGCTGTAGTTGCATGTGCTCGCAAGGCATAGTAAATATACATATAGGGCAAGCACAAGTAAAAAAATTTATTAAATGTGCCCAGGTGGCCCAATAGTGTCTTGGGGTGAAAAGATTCACCTGGGGTGGTACGCACAGCGCGCACTGACATGGAGGAAGCTGGACCTGTGGCCCTCCATGTAGCTGGTATCGCAACATTGTATATTCCAGGTGAATGACCATTCTCCATGTGGCCAAAATCGCTAGGGTGGCCTCGTACTGGGGCACCCGGTACTCTGGATTGGCATAGTTTGTGGTCAGTTCCCACAAATGGTAAAGGGCCAAACGATATACCAGCTCCTTCACTGGTAGTTCTTGGATACACCGCACATAATATAGAAACGTAGTTATCCAAATCATCTTTATTGTTCGTTTTTTTTTTTAATAACACTAGTTAGTTTTTGTTTTGTTTTTTTTTTCTCAGCACTCACAGTATAGTTTTTAAAAATATTTTTTTGTTCAATTATTTAACTTGGTTTGGATTTTATTTAAAAAAAAGAAATCGTCTTTAATAACTAGCCCCCACTGATTAAGGATTAGAAATGGTGCAAGTGTTTATTAAATGACCAGAGGTTGTTGATCGTATACCCTACTCCTTGCTCTATTTTAAAATGTCTCTTAACTACTCTAAGTGAATTGGGTTCTCATTTCGTCTCTTTTACTCTTTTCTAATAATTGTCACGTCATATAGTCCTACTAAATCTGGGTTTTCAATAAGGTTCTATTGACTACGGCTATTAGCTCGAATTTTTTAAAATGTAAACAAATTCTGGATATCGAGCCTCTTTAAAATAACAATTCAGCACTTTTCTTCCCGTTTTAGGTCACACTTGGTCATGCTCCTATGCTTTAGATTTCTTTGAAGAAATTTTATTAGTCTAGGTATCGGGTTATAGGTATTTAATCGCAATCATAGATATTATTTTATTTGTATTTTGGCTGGTACCCCTACTTAAGCGGGCCAGCTGTAAGTTAGCGCGCTGCGTATGGCAATCGATGTCTTTGGATAGGTGTGTTCGTTGCGGTCTGTAAATATGTCAAGTAAAATTTAGGTGGCGCTAACAGTATAAAGCACGTTATAAAATTATTTCTTTGGTGCGGTGGGCAATTCATGTTTCTCATATAGGCTCCAAGTTACAGGGGGAATTTCTTTTAATTCCTGTTGAAAAGTTACATATGGCGAAGTAGATGGTTTGTTGACAACGTGTTTCAGAATTCCTTGAGATTTCGGCGGTGTGTCACTTTCTATTCTAAATTCACTGCATAAAGTTTCTGAGTTTGGCCGGTAGGTCTTTTCTGAAGACGAGTTTTGCGATTGTTGATGGTTGCGGTGTAAAATGAATAATGTCAACGTGTCCCAAAACGATGCCAATAAGTGGAAATTACAACCACCCATTTTGTGCAATGCTAGAGCATTTAAAAATGATTCCAGTATAAATTTAATTACTCTATAGATAACATAGACGCCTAGCATACTGGATGTAAATTTTCCTAGCATTTCGAAAATTCCATATAATTTTCTGATGGTAGAATCTGCTAACTTTTCTAGTTCCTCTGCATCAAATAACGATAAGGTAGTAAAGCCCTGGGGATTTACGGGTTGGCCGCTAATTTTTCGTAACAGGATATTGTTTAATGCTGGACGTTCTATTTGAAAAATCATTGCAGTTTGAGCTTTTTCAATTTCATCGTTGGTATAAATACCGCCTGATCCTAGACTCTTTATAGGGCTAAAAGTAAATGGTTCCTCTGTATCTGGTCTGAGCTGATGAGGGGTTCGTCCTAGCACCGGAAATGGATCAAAACTTATCCATTTATTGTCTAGATAATAAGATGGTGGTATTATGGAATTACAGTCTACTTGTTCTCCATGCTCGCTTAAAATTTTGGTAATAGGTGAAACGAAATAACTTCGGTTGTATGCTGTGACTGGTAGTTCTACATAACAGTTATTTTCTCTGCGTACGTCGACCACAATCGGAAAACATTTCATGATATACAATGTCTCACCCATCATTCTAGCTGCCCACCCAAGAGTGTCTTTTAGTAACGTAGCTACTAAATTAGGAGCTATGGTGGCCATTATTAATCTATTCTTTAAAATTTCCCTGTGCAACATGCACCTGCGATGAATTGTTTCAGCGAACATGTTGTTTAAACTTCTCTTAAAAGACTGCTCAACATATAGAAACTTGGTATTTACATACGTTATTAAATCGGCGTCTCTGTGGTAACCCCCCTTTATTGACCATGGTGTAAGTTGCTTTGAGTCGGTTTTCTCTATAATTTGTAATCTAGGGTGCTCGCTTTCCCATAAGACTATACCGCAAACTACAGTTTTCTTTTGTAGCTGTATGGCAAATATCTTTGCTCTGTCTTCAATGACTACATATTTATGAGTCATTATAGCTTTTTCTTGAATCAGTGAGGCAGGGCCCTCGTACAGAATACTATACTGATCGCAATCCTGGGGCTTGAATTTCTCCCAAGTGCTTTCTCCTATGGTGTAGTCTAAACAATAGCCTAAATTATAAGAGCAGGATACCCCGTTGGATAAACGGATTTCGTTCGACTCTAAACTAGCTTTACCTATGTAGTCTTGCAGTATTATTTTTACTTCCGCAGTAACTACTACTTGCTTCCATTTCTTGCTGTTTTCAATGTATTCAGTACCTTCACAATTACCTTTATCGTCTATAGAGCCTGCCAACGTTATGGATATTGTAGTGGTTGAGTTTGGTTTCAGATTTGAGAAAACTTTACCGAATCCTCGATATTCTTTGTAGCTGTGGATTTTTTGACATTCTTCCGCACCTACTTGATGTAAAAATGTGCCATAACCGTCTTCTACAGTAGATGCATGCGAAAATGCACCACAATGTGATATTAATCTAGTTACTTGTAGGAAACACGATTTAACGTGTGAGTACTGATATCGGTTCTTTTCAATTACCTGCACATAGATGGATCTTTCTATGTATCCGTCATCTGGATCTGGACAAACTCCAACGTCTCTCAATGAAATAGACGTTATATTGGTTGAAGGATTTCTGCAATCATATGCAATTAAGGTTAGGCTTCCTTTTAACACTACTTGAATAATGACTAGATGCACCCATAATTCCGTTATATATATCTACAACAATAACATATCTTTAATTCTAAATTTTATTCTAACTTTCTGGTGGCTCCCTGGTTTAATTTACATTTGATAGTCGCGAAATCGCGCAGGCAACCTGATATCCCTAGTTCTAGTTCGTTTAGGTGGTTCAGGCTCGTCGTCTGTACTCTCGTTGTCATTTTCGCTTGAAAGTGCGGAATACAAACTTTCCTCGCTAGAAGCATGGTTCTCATTATCCTCCATTTCTTCATTTATTACTATAGGGTTGCGATTTCTATGCTCTAAGTATTCATCTATTCGATCTTGTACTCCATCATCATCATCTTCCGCATTATTTTCTAATTCATCGGGTTCTTCTGGTCGAGATCCGTGAGATAGTTGGTCCACCGGTATCTCGTTGGAACTGTAGAGCTTAAGTCGTTCTGCATGTACCAATCTCTCTTTTCCACCACTAAGCTTCTTTATCGTAAAATTAACTGGACTGCTTTGTTTTATAATACGGTATGGTCCTGACCATTTACTATAAAATTTTGTAGCTAAACGTTTTCGTGTTCCTGGAATAGCTGGCGTATACAGGTAAACTAAGTCTCCAACTTTTAACTCCTTTCTAGTTTTTCGCCGATTGAGCCGATTACATCGGTAGTCAATGCTTTCTTCAATACTCTTTTTAGCTTTATCGTGGGCAATTTTTAACCTAGCAATCATCTCGCTTGCATAATTCTCATCTAGGTCGTAGCGTACCCGGTCATCTTTGGTTGTTAGGTGTATTGGTAGTTCCATATCTCTGCCAAACATTAAGAAAAACGGAGTGTCTTGAGTGGCGGTATTAACTTGGTTTCTATAGGCCATTAAGGCATAAGGAATTATTTCATCCCAACTATTCATGAAATCGTTGACAAAATGGCTTATCATAGTTTTTAATGTTTTATGAAACCTTTCCAATAACCCATTTGTAGCTGGGTGGTACGGCGTTGTTCTCAATCTTTCTACTCCTAAGATTTTACTGACTTCAGTAAACAATTTTCCTACAAACTGGGAGCCCATGTCTGTTAGAATTTGACGCGGGATGCCAAATCTTGTTATAATGTTTTCTACAAAAGCTCTTGCTACAGTTTCCGCCTTAATGTCGGGAATAGGTATGCATTCCGGATATCTAGTTAAATGATCAATACAGGTGAGTAAATATTTATTGCCCTGTTGAGTTTGATTTAAGGGTCCTACTAAATCCAATGATATTCTGCCCCAAACTTTTGCTGGCACTGGCATCTTTTGTAATTTTACTGGTAGTTGAGGATGTGTTTTATGCAGATTACATGAATGACATTTTTCTACAAATTGTTTAACGTCCTTTTGCATATTTCGCCAATAAAAATCCTGACGTAAACTTTCCAGTGTTCGTTTTTGGCCTGGATGAGCAGAATAGATGGTAGAATGATACATTCGTACTAGTTCCGGTTGTATAACTTTAGGCGCAACAATCTGGTCATTGCGTTCGTTGTTACGTCTTTTCTTACGCAAAATTTCGTCCTGATCTAGGTAGAACTGGTCATCATTGTCATCAAGCGTTTCTCGCTGAGCTGCAATTTCTATATCCTCAAGTTGAAATCTTTTAAAATCAGCTTTACTCCAAACAGCAGTAGGCATAGGCAATACTTTTAGTTGTTCCACAGCAGCAATTAATTTTCCTTCTGACGTATGGTTTTCCCGTTTGGAACTTTCTCGTAGTCTTGTTAAACTGTCTACGTTTTGATTCATGCGGCCTTCTCGGTATTCAATAGTAAATGAATATTCCATCAATTGCATGGCCCATCGACTTAACCGACTGGAGGGATCTTTGATATTTAAGAGATATTTCAGAGGACGGTGGTCGGTAAGGATAACAAAATGTTGGCCTGTAAGATACACTCTATACTTTTTCACTGCTTCTACTATAGCAAGCATTTCCCGTTCAATGGTACTATATCGTCTCTCGGCTGCATTTAGAGTTCGGCTTGAGTAATATACTGGGTGTTCAATTCCTTCATGTTTTTGGGTGAGAATTGAAGCAATAGCTGTGCCACTGGCATCTGTGTTTACAATAAATTGTTTGGTAAAATCGGGATACTTTAGCACTGGTGGTATGATAAGTGCTTCTTTTAAAATGTCAAATGCTTCTTGTTCAACCGATGTCCATACAAATGGCACATCTTTTTTGGTAAGGTTGGTTAGTGGCTGACTGATCTTGGCAAAGTTATTTACAAATTTTCTGTAGAAAGAGCATAGTCCAAGATACGCACAGATCTCTCGTACTGTCGTAGGTACTGGGTAATTTCTAATTACTTCCGTTTTAGCTGGATGAGGAGAAAACTCGCCTTCTCGAACTAAATGTCCCAAATACTCTATTTCTTTTCGTAAAAAATGGCATTTTGTAGGTTTAAACTTTAAGTTACTTTCCCGCATCTTTTGGAAGACTTGCCGAAGTCGTGAAATATGGATATTAACGTCATTCGGACTATATACAATCAAATCGTCAAGGTAAACCAGAACTTGTCCAAATGGAATCTTGGAAAAGATATGATTCATCATGCGACTGTAAGTAGCTGGAGCATTCTTTAGTCCCATGCTCATTCTAGTAAATTGGTAATGATTATCTGGAGTGGAAAAAGCACTTTTCTCTTGGCTTTTCGCTTCTAATGGTACTTGGAAATATCCCGAGGCTAAGTCCATGGTGGAAAATAAACTGGCACCAGCTAACTTGTCAATGGTAAATTGGATTAAAGGTAATGGAAAGTAGTCAGTACGAGTCACTTCATTAAGTTTTCGATAGTCTATGCACAAGCGGTACTGAACATCTTCTCCAGGATGTCTCTTCTTTTCCACAAGCAGTGCTGGAAAACTCCACGGACTTTCACTTTCCACGATGATTCCATCGTCCAACAGTTTCTGTATTTCTTTTCTCATTATATCCTGCCTAGCATAAGGAACTCTGTAAGGTCGTTGGCAAATTGGTGGTACTTCTTCTGTTATAATTTTATGGGTCACTTCACTTGTACAGGTTAGTTTCTGATTTGGGGCTCGGAATATATCTATATATTCTAAGACCAAATCCCGTACTTTCTTTTCGTCCGTATTGTGAATGTCGTTAAGTTTTAACTGGGTTAAAATCTCTTTTATATCTTCAGTTTGAACTTGTCTTATTATTTGGTCATCTGCAGGAAGTTCCATAGATTCCTGCTCTGCTTCAAAAGCTTTTGCTATTATCATCTTCCTGGGAACTATTAATTCAGTTCCTGTAATGTTTGTTAACTGTAGCGGTACCCTGTCTGTATTCCTACATAGTACTCTGGCCACAAGTAGACCCCTTGGGGTATTCCAAACTGGTTCTAAAACTAGTTGCTCGGCCGAGGCTTTTGAATTTCTACTTACAGTGGCTGAACAGAGTGCATGACTATGAGGTGGAATACATAAATCTTCCTTTAAGTACACTGAAAATCCCTTTTCCTCATATTCTTTCCCCCTACTCTCTTTCTTATTGCTAGCTTCTGGGCGGTCAGTCACTTCTGTACAACTCTCCGATGTCTTAACTGTCTTCTGAGTGGAGCAAATTTTCTTGGAAGCTGCAGTCTTCCTTTCTTCTGTCGTCTGAGTTCCGTGTTCAATCATCTGGGTGGTAGGGTGTGTAGGACAGCAGCCAACTATCCTAACACTAGAGTCTTCAGTTATTGGCTGTAACTGAATTCTCGAACTAAACACTTTATCTTTTGACAGCGAAATCTTCTCCAACTCATTTTTAATTTTAATCCACTGTTGTCTCGCTTCTTCCTTGATCTCAAGTATCTGTAGTTTTACATCTTCTTGGACATCAAGTAACTGTCGCTTTACTACCTCTAACTGCTTAGTATTACTTATGCAACAAGCCTCATCTTGACTACTTCTTTTTTCATTAAACAAAGGTATTTCCTTTTCAAACGCGTACATCACGCCATCGCCCCAATCAATCTTTATCCCATACTTGTGTAGGAAGTCTAATCCTAACAGCAAATCAGCTCCAAAGCTATCCGAGTCTATTAACATAAACTTATGGGATACTTCGACGTCCTTTTCAAATATTACTGAACACAATACCTGTCCTCGCGTAGGTATCGTGTTGCCTTGAATATCCACTAATCTTTGTTGCACATTAAATTTTTTTCTGAACCCCTCCGCAATATGGGTTTTCATGAGGGAAATCACAGCACCCGAGTCAACTAATGCACGACATTTTTGTCCATTAACTTCTACATTTACTATATTAAAGGGGGTTCCCCTCGGCGTGCATGCGTAGATCCCTACCCTTTCTTCCTTTACTCCCAATTTGCTTCGTTGACAGCTGGACCCCGGGGTTGCTGAGTAGCTGTACGATAGTTTAACGAGTTTCTGTTAGCAGAAGACGTCTGTGTCTGGTTGCATTGACTCATGATGTGACCTGCTTGGCGACAACGGAAACATATGACGCTTCTCTTCTGCGTACAGTCCCGTTTCATGTGCCCTTTCTGCTGGCATCGAAAACAGACAATGTCTCGTTGGTTGCTGGACGGTCGATAGCTTCTTCCGTTAGATTCACTTATCATAGCACGAACCTCTCTTGTAGCTGGTCGTAGCAAATTTTCAATCGATTCCTCACGTTCCGCAATCTCTAAGGCACTGTCCAAGGTTTGAGGATTGCTAGATAAAACTCGTTGCTTAATAGGCATTAGCAGTCCTAATGAAAACTGGGTAGCAATGTCTTCTTGTAGTTTATTTTGAATGTGTTGCTGGCCTGCCTGAGTACTAGAGACGGTAAGATTAGCTAATAGTTTTAACCTGGTTAAAAATTGTCGGCAAGTTTCCCCAGATCGCTGACGGCACTCGATAAAATTTTTCATTGCCGAACCTCTTACATGTTGTTTGACAAACTGTTGTCGTAAGGCCTTCTTTAAATCATTCCATGAAGTTGTACTTCCTTTTAAGGATGGCTCGGAATCTATATACTGTTTTGCTTTAAACCTGAGCTTTAGTCTTGTGACACTAACCTTTTGTTGCTCTGACCAATTTCCAAGCGTTGCTGTCTCTTCTATGATTGCCAAAAAGTCTTCTATACTGCCTTGTCCGTCGTAGGTGGGTATAGCTTCAATTCCAATTACTACCTGCTGAGGTACATGGATGATAGTCTGTGTTACGGTCTCGTCCGCCATTTTTTCCTGGGATTATGCACTGTCTGAGGAGACCTAGAACTTTTCGGAAAAAAAAAAATTCCTGCCAACCGAAAACCAAAATCCCACTTCTGACACCAATGTGAAAAACGACTCCTAGGGCCTTATCCAGAGTTCGAGCGGAAAACTCTGAGGTCAGGAGGAGACGCCTCAACTTTTAAATAGGTTGGGCATGAGTGTTCTAGTGTGCCTAATCTAAGGTTTCGGGCGGGTGGTAACTTGGAATTAAGCAACTTGATCTCATATTAATGTTCCATTATATTTAAACAATCAATGGTTAAACACAGTACAGTATCTAATATTTACGGTTTAGCACTACAGAAAATCATAATACCTGTCCTACAGTGTCAATACCTCGAAATCATACGATAATTCGTTTAAAAACAAAATACCTGGTCATCGTTCAACTGTATATCAGAGTTTCTAAGAGCTTTCAGTTTTTAAACACTTACATGCTAGACAGTTTGGGATTTCACTAGTCCGAGAGCCACCAACATTTTTCGCTACTAACTAACTTATTCACTAAAAGTACAATTTTTATCCTTAAAACGAGACACTTACTTTTTGAGTCATTTTGGCACTATTAACACGACTTAGTTCTTGTAACAATTACTTTTGAAACACTAGGCTGAAGCTTTTAACTAATTTGCTGGTTGTTTTTAGACTGCCTTTCTCTGGTCCCAATTTGCTGTTTTATATCAAATTTTTATTGACGTCAGGCTTGATTTTTCGTAAGCATTTTGGAATTTCTTTAAAATCACGGGGTTTTGTTTTTCTGGGTCAAACGGTCCCCAATTTGGAACACGGGCCCCTTTCTAAAGAAGGAATGTTGGTGTATCAGACGTTTTAATAAGAAAAGGCAAGAATCTCGTGACCTACTTTGAGCTGGTGACCTGCTTTGGTTTTAATTCAGGGAAATATAATTTTTTGCCCTAATTTGAATACATTGGAATGCGAGATGACGCAGATTTTTTCTAACGTGGGGACTCATTTGTACAGAATAATTTTTGTGAGCGTTTATTTAGTTACAAATCGCGAGATGAACAGGTCGTCAGTTCGGTGCATCAATAGTGGTGGCTTAAAGTATGCCGGCGATTATACTTATCTTGGTTTATTAGTGCTGGTTATTAAGTGAAGTTTAGTAGCCAGGGTTGTAAGTACTTAGTTACTTTTATCATTTTATTTTATTGTAGTTTTAAAATCTCGCGCTCTGGTTTTTGTTTTTTAAAATTTATTTAAATAAATTTAGCCCATGAACTATTTTTCGTAATAAAGTATAGGTTTAAATTTTACCGTGATTTTTTTTTATTCGAGGCGTTCGCGATTTTTAACAATTTGCAATGAACTGGAATCATTTCATAAAAATAAAATGGTACATATCTTTTAATTTTTTAATGGGAAACGCGTGTTCTTTACACAAGATACAAACTTTTTTTTCCTCCTGAATTTGTTTGAACCTTTTTTGTTCAGTGAGGCAGCCTTTTGTGAAAAAAGGACACTGTTGCTGTTCTATAAGTGTTGGCTCTTATGATGACTGATTATCCAGCAGTATTTCAGTTGTCATTAATTTTTTTGGACGGCAACTACTCGTGAGCTTTTTAAATTGTTGCAGGAATACACCTAAAAAAGAAAAAATATAGTTCCCTCATTCAAGAAAAAGTTACTTACTTAGGTGCTAAGGCTATATTTTTTGTTTTAAATTTTAGATTTATATTTGATTATTGAATTTGTATTTCTGTGATTATTTTTTATATTATGTACAACCATCGGCCTTCATGGCCAATGTTTGTAATTTTGAATAAGTAAAGTCCAGTAAAAAATATCAGTCAGAGTTCAGGTATATATTTTATCTCGAAACTTATTTGTGCTGGCCCCCCAGGGAGAATTTCGACTATTGGTAATATATTTAAAAAGCGCCATGCAACTTTTTTGCTATAACTTTACCCCCCCTCCTTGAGAAGAAAATAAAAAAAAATACATGCAATAGCAAATATAAAATACCTCATAGCAGCAAAGCTAGAGTGGTGGGCCTCTTGTCTAACCATAATCTGAACATGTTTACTAACCAACTGCGTCAAGATTTCGTTTCTTAAAATTTCGTTCATGATAACCCTAAAAAAATGGCAAAAAAGTTAAATTTGAATTTGCCTGAATGTCAAAAGGTCACCGTCGCTCATTCCACACTAGAGAACTTAATGTTTCATTGATATGTACACAAAAGATTTAATTAAATTAAATTAATAATTAAATCATTACCATTTATTAAACAAGTATATGTGTTATTCCACCAAAAGTGTGCATTGTTATTGTTAAAAAACCGAAAAGTAATCTAAAGTCATTATATTTGAAGGTGCACTAGAAAAACCTATTAATAATCACATATTTAGGGAGATTTTTAGATTTTTTTAAAACGACTCCACACTGGAATGAAGCTTAACATGGCAATGACACGGGAATTATTTTTTTAACATGATAATGATGCACAATTCGGTTTTTAAGTTTTATTTACACAAAAATAAGTTGACTGAACATGGACTAAACTGAACAACTACTTATTGTTAACTTATTTATTTTAATAACTCAAATTATAAAAAATACTGGCTATTTAGGCTTTTTTGTCAAACTTATAGTAAATCCTGTTTCCTTTTGAAATTATATTTGTTTCATTAAGTTTAAAAAGTTGAATATCACTATCTGCATTATCGGAATTTTCACAAACCCTTAGAAATGTGACTTTTGCATCTCAATCAATCAAGTCAATGTAATTTTGGTAAATATTGCTACATATAGATAAGTTGCTGTTTTTTTTGTGAATTTTGTGTTCATATTTGACCAAAACATAAGCATCTCTCGGCTCTTGTTTCTAGAGTTAACATAAAGCAAGCTTGGTGGTGTCTGTGGTATGCTTAGACACGAATAAACGCGCTCAAGCCAAGCTCTTCTGCAGTGGTCAATGTTATCAAGGAACCTTCCCACCACTTTTTTTCAAGGATAAACGCCGCGTGAGCTTGAGCGTGTAAATACCCAGGGACAGAATTTAAAGAGGGACAGAGTCAAAATTATTTTATATAATTAATTTTTTTTTAGTCAGGATAAAATGTTAAAGTATTTTATTATTATTGGTTTACTGAAAAATAACTTTTCAAACCACTATTAAATTTTGCTAAGGTGCATTTTCTATTACAATTTTGCGTTGGGGACATGACATGGGAATGACGTTTGCAAGATAAAAATAACAAATTCCTATACTTTTTGTAAAAGCTTTAAGAAATAACATTGTTCTCAATAAAATTTTAAATTAAAAACCGTATTTTTATTTATTTTTTGGCTTTTGACCCTTAGGGACTAATGCACATTTTTGGTGGAATCACCCATATACAACTGTGCTAAAAAAAAGGTTCACAATGACAAAAAAGTAAAATCATGATAATTCTTGACATAAGAGTAAACTAGAGTTTTAAACTTCCAGTGTTTTTTACTTTTTCACTATGTTTTGATAGGTTATGTATGTATCTGCAATTATTATCACGTACTGACAATTGCAGAGATATAAGCAGTCGGGACATTGAAAAACAGAGTAAAAAAAAATTGTCAATGGAAGTTACATTCACCTTCGAATAACAATTCTTAACATGACATGTATATTACTTTTTTTGAGCACAAGTGTAAACCAAGGTGTAAATATAGTTCCTATGTTTCTCTTGACAGTTATTAAAATTTGTGGAATGTTACAGCAATGTTAGATAAAAGTGGACACATTTATAAGAGCAAAGAATACCTACCTATGTCCATGATATTATTAACGAAAAATGGGGACTTTACCAAACTAAAAACTTTGGTATAAATTATAAAATTAGGAAAACCAACCTTTTTATATAAAAATATTACGAGATGATCGATAAGCTTCACCGCTCTTGGTATGTTGATTTTTTCATTATTTCTTCCTCGCTTTTTGTGTATCTAAAAAATTAACAAAAAAAAAACAAAATTAACAAAAAGTATAATATTTTGAATAAATAAAATTAAGGGGCATCTGTATTGATACCAGTAGGGTGATTTTTGTTGGTTGTTTGGCTACTCTGTTATGTTCAGCTTTATTCTGCCTGCTGTAGTAAGGCCCTGTCATGTTGTTAACTTTAATAATGGCACTTTTGTTTTGTTGCATCTCTGTTATAGTTATGTTAATTTTATGCAGAGCCATTTTTTGTTGTGCTGTTAACTTAAAAGATAACCACACACACTAATTACAGCCACAAGATAAAAAGAAACCAAAACCACTTTAAACTAATGGTATGACTTATGTAAGTATTGCTTAAGGGTGCCTACACAGAATAAAAATAAAGGTAACAAAATGACAAAAAATCAACCAAAAGCATCCTGGTACACCTTTGCTTAATAATGTATTTCCGGTTAGCGTTTGCAGTTTGGTTTTGAGAATCAAGATTCAGATGAAATTTTTTCTTTTTTATTACATTTTTGTTCTTAACTAATTTCCATTCATTTTTATGTAAACTAGATTAAAAATTTAAATAGGTTGCAAAATATTCTTTACTCTGTCAATTTATATACTTGAAAACTTGCAAATATCATCTCAAATATCAAATTATGACATTAACTTTTATATTTTAAATGAAATACTCCCATTTTTTTTTTTAAATTAAGGTGTTTTTTTTTCTTAATTCCAAAAAATACAAATAATAGATCAGGTTTGTGGTTTACCTTTGTTGGTTTTCTAGTAACTTATAAATACTGTCCCATTATCATCTTTGGCTTTATCAAAAATGTAAGTTTCAGAATAAATATGACAGTGCAGCATACTAACCTGTAACTGTGAATAGTTTTAATAAATGCCAGCTTCTTCCTCTTGGTATCACTGCTGCTGGTTGATGTATAGCTGCTTTGAATTTCTTGATTTAATCTGAAAAAAGTTTGATTTGATTTGACTTGATTTAATCTGAAAACAGGAAACTCTTGACAGGAAAAAACTAAAGTAAATAAATAAAAACTGAATTTTAAGAAAGGTAGCAGTAACATAAAAATTAGGTAAAAATACTAAAAGTAAAATTAATTTAAAAAATGTGGTTTTCTATATCATAACAAATATCAGAGAGCAAAAATTACTTTCTTTTTCTTACAATTCTTTTCAATGTCTTTTCCTTAGAAATGCTCCTTGATGAAGACGCAGATGAAACAGCTATAGGTGCATTTTGTAAAACTTGACTTATGCTTGCATCTGAACTCATCAAAGTTGAGTTTTGTGATATATCACTGATGCTGGTACTATGCAGACTTAAATATTGAATTTCTATGTCCAAAAGTAAGGATGGCACAGCATTAAATTTAGGCATCTTTCTCTTCTATTTATCTGATAAGAAGTCTTCAACTTTAAAATGCGTGGAGCACACTAATTTGTTCCTGTTCCTTGCTACTCTTCAGGATTCACTTGAAGTGCCTGACGCCATATTTTGGATATCGGACCTTAGTTTGGAATCCTAAAAAAATGTGAAACCTTTTGTTATTGAATTATTCACAAGATATTTTGTAATTGTTTAATTACAAAACCAATTTTACATTTTTTGGTGGAAAGGACATTATTTTTCATGATAAATGCAAACATACTAAAAATTGATAAAAAAAAAACAAATTAATGTATCAGTTTCTCACTGTGTATTAGCTAGGTAGGTACCTACACATATATTTTATTTAAAATATTTCCTCTAATTACTTAATTTGCAGTGCCAGTATGGAAACATTTACTTATCAAATATCAGTCTGACACTAGATATACAAAAAAAACTACTAAAACTAACTGGGTATGTATGCTTTAAAAAAAAATGTTTTTCTTGTATTTATTATATTTTTTTATAAGTATGTTTTCCTAAACCAGAAAATTCAAATTGTCCAGCATTTTTTTGTGCACCTAAACTATTAATGTAAAAGTAAATGAAATGTCCTTGCTTCTAGTTGCACTTTGTTGCCAAAAAATAAGTTTGCTGAGCACAAAGTATGGTTAAGTGAACCCACAACATTTAGAGCACAAATAAAAAAAAATTACTTATTGTATCAGGCAACCGAGGGGGATTTCACTTTTTTTTGTAGAGTTCGCATGTTTTTAGAAAATGTGAAACAAAGAAAAAAAAATAAGGATTTTTTTTGAAACTATAATGAAAACTAAGAGAAAAAACAGAAAAATATTTAAAATAATGTAAAAAAAATCAAATTAATGTTCACCAAAATGTACATATATACCTGCCAGTGAAATTAACCTTGTAGGCAGGCCACTTTACACTCATTTTCTTCACCAATTTTTACATTTTTTGCAAAAATAAAATAATTTTGGGGGTATTGGCATTGCCTACCTATTTCATACATGACAACTTACCACCATTTCTAAAAGTAATGTTATTGTTCCTGTCACAAAGACCTTGTATTTAGGCACATCACATATTTATGAATTAGGTACTCTACTTGGTACTCGATGGGATTAACACATAAAAACTTAAGGTAATGGGGCCTTAAAGGTCCAGTCATGGTTCCATAAAGTACCTAAGAAGTAAGATATAGCTGTGAACTATTAACAAATGCATGTATAGTATGTAGTTTATTTTTCTTTGCATCTTACTTCTTCTGCTTAATTTACGGAACAATGAATCCAGCTTTAAGGTCAATTTATGCTTGTATCTTAGATCAACAAGCAGTACAAAGTTTGCAGGTTGTTTAATTACCGTGTAAAAAATCCGCAAAGAATGTCTTAGCTTGATCTAAGTTGCGAGCATAAACTGACCCTTACACTTACTTGTGAAAAGAAATGTTGACGTCCTCCGTCAGCCTCCTTATCGATTTACAATTTTTCAGTGCACAAGTCATATTCTACAAATACACACAGACCACTTAAGGGTTCTAAAAAGTAGCTTTACACCAAAGGAAAAATTATTAAATAAAACACAAAAACCAGGCCGACGAACTCCAAAACAAAACGACAAAACTAAGGTTATGAAGAATGTCAGGCAGACACACTGACATTGGTTAGTTGCAAATACAGTGAGTCGACCAATTTCGATCTTTGCATGGCATACATTTTTTTTCCTGGTAAGGGGTGTTACCTAGGTATATATGCTGGATCTCTCTTAGCCGAATACATTTAGGAAAGGAGAACACTAGAAACTATGCCTAGGGTAAGCTCACAAAAAAAAGACGTGGGTGGTATATTTTGATGGTGGCGGCATAGGCATATAACTAATATTGATAGCAGTATTGTTAATAGGTAACCAGTATAGTCCATGTTTTTACATTTCCGCATGTTTTAGCTTTAGAGGAAAATAATACTCAATTTGTTTTTTATTAGAGGAAGAGGATTACAAAGCTTATTAATACAATCTAGAGGGTTTTTGAAATTAGGTGTCCATTATTTGGAAAATTACAAATATTTCCAATTTAGTTTTACAGGTCTCTATAAAGGGTATTTCTGACTGTTTCTGACGTAATATGGGCGCGCCAATTTTGAAACACCACAAAAGTTAAAACAGTTTTTTTCAAAAAATAAACAAAATTTTAAAAAAGTACCAAGATTTGATGGAAAAACATAGTCCAATAAACAATTTAGGCAAAATTTCAGGCCATGGGGTCCCATAGTTTGTACAAAAATACATTTTACAAAGCGTATTTAACACAAACGTACATTGCGCAAACAATACTTTCAGCAAATCGTAAAATAGCATAACGATACTTCGCACAAACGATACTTTTTGCAAACCGTAACTTTGACAGCCGCTGTGGTAGTGTTTAAAAGCCACTAGCACTACCACTCATTGATTTTACCAGAGTTTTTGGAACACATTAAAAACTGTCACTTTTAAAAATTTAGAGATGAGGAAACACACAAAATTGGGCTTAATTTTACAAAATAAATATTTTATATGTTGGAAACTGGTAATATTTTATTATTTTTAAAATTAATTAAGTCAAAATTCTTTAGTTCTAACCAAAAAAATAACCACAACCACAACGAAATGGATTCGTAGCTTACGGCAATAGTAGTGGTTAATTACCACAACTGCATGACGTTTAGCTATTGCGCAGACGCAGTAATTACCACAACCACTACGAACTGTCAAGTAAGCGTTCCAAAATATCCCTAATACATCTTACAAATCGTACAGTGTAGAATCCGTCCGACATACAATTTTTGTTCTCTGCTGTTTTAATTTAAGCTCAGAATAAACATCCAATCTTAGAATGAGAAGATATATTCTTTTTTTTTGAATTTTATAAAAAATATAGGTTTAAATAAATATAGGTATATAGAATCCAAAAAAATCGAGACATTAATATGCAGTGTGGGGACTTTAGCGGAATCAAATCCTCTAGAGCCTCAGGATAAAATATACGCAACCCCCCCCCCCCTTAGAAGCCTGGTTATGGTCACATTTTGACTTCAAATTAAATTTTTTTTATTACTTGTCCTTACCCCCCCCCCCCGAAGTCAATTTCTGAGTGCGCCACTGATTATTGAATTTTTTTAAAAATGTGATGATATACCTATAGGTAAACTATTTTGTGACACCTTGACTGCAATGGTTTTTTGATGTGAGTTAATTTTTAATTAAAAAAAAACCTTTAGATATAAAAATGAAATTACTATTGCTTTTTTCTTTAATAAACTTCGGCAAAATAGATTTTTTTTAGCTGTAGGTTGTTTTACAACTCTTTATACAGTGTGTCTCAAAAGTCTGGAATAATGGATTTTTTGGGAGAACGCTTTTTTCAAAAAAAACTTATATATTATACACGGTGGACACCTTGTATTGAGTAGTGTTGGGTATTTTTCAAAAGGTTATTTTTTAAGGATCCAGAAAATGAGATAATATACAGGGCGTCCAATTTAAAAAAGAGATAAGGTGACGTATTTTATTTTTGGGACACCCTGTATAAAATGGTATATATTTTTAGAAACCGCTTTTTCTACTTTAAAATGATCCTACATAAGTTTTTTTTCAAAAACCCATAGTTATCTATCTATCTATTTTTAGCCATCCATGCATTCATAGTACCTGATCTGATAATTTGGGAGGGTGGGGATTTAACCTCACAGCACCTAGGCCTCATTTGACCCGTTGCGCATTTTCATAGTACCTATGGAGGCTATTGGGATCGTCAAAAATACCTAAATACAAAATTTCGTCATGGTGTCTGTCTGTCTGTCTGTCGGTAACACGATTACTCAAAAACTGCTAAACCAATTCTTATAAAATTTGACACCAAAATTCTTTGTCACCCTACGCAGAGTTGATTAGGTTCTGGTGGGGGTGGGGGGGTTGGCAAGACGATATTAGGGGCGATTAAATTTAACTCACTAACCGTATAGCAGCTAGCGACACGCGATTTTCACAATATAGGTTAGATAATTACATTTTCAACCAAAAATTTAAAAATATTTTTTTTTGGTTGAAAATCCAATTATCTAAGTTAATATGAAAACCGCGTGTCGTTTGGAAAGAGGAGGAGGGGATTAAGCTTTTAATAAAATTGTAACTTCAAAAGTATTATAATCCTTTTAAGAAAATTAAGTGGGTTAGAGAGGTTTCACCCTTTAAAAGGGGAATTTTTTATATAACTGGAAAGCCCATAAAAAATCTTAGTTGTCGTGTTTTTGCGTTTTATCCGCATATTTTTTCTATAAACACAAATCGTCGAATAACTCATAAAATCGTGCCAACGTCGGTATAACGTCAGCAGTGAGTTAGCGATGCTTTGGCCCGATTTTATGTCGGTTATATGTGTTTTTAGGGTTATCCTGAGGCTCTAGCGAAATTATTCCATTTAAAGTTCCCACCATATAGAAGGGCCCAAGGATATTCTGATAGTATACGAAAACTTCTCCTCCAAAGCTGACAGCCAAGAGTGTAACTTATTTATTCCCACGAGAGGGACGTTGACAGTTCGTTTTTTTATCCTGCATAGAAATCGGTTCACTCGATTACGATTTGTAATCACACAGACTGCATGTTCCAAAAAAGTGAAACCTATGATGTCAAATTCGCTGCTCACCATGAATATCTTCTAAACGGTAGGAGATACGAAAAGGTTTAAATTAGGGTAAATTTGCGCAAATTTGATTCTTGCTGAAAACTAGGAAAAGTTTACAAATTCCGGATAGTTCTGGAGAAAATACCGTAATCTTTAATTTTAGTCTTTATTTTTCTGAGCCCTTATTCTTTTAAAGCTGTCAAAAAACGCTTAAAACTTATTTAACAGGCAGTTTTTTGAAATCTACCTGACAGGTTCGTTTTTTAGATTTGACATTGCAGTGTGAGAGGGGAGCTCTGGCAAGTTCATTTTTGGTTCATAAAGCAACCTTATTTTGACAAGTCACCTGAATTTTTGGGTTACTCGACCATCATTAATTATTGTGTCTACATAAAATCCAAACACTTATCTTTCGACAAAATAATTAGAATAATCATTTCAGTTCCCAGAAGTGAGGATCAAGCTAAATTGGTATATAAATGTAGATTATTATGTAATAAGACACCAAAGTTGAAAATTTCGATGACTGATTGATTAAAAAGTTATACAGACGAAGCATCGAGGCAAATAAAGGAAACCGAAACAGACACAAATTATTTACTATTTACCTGTACAGGATGATTTTTTCTTAAATATTAAAATTAAAGTAAAAATCACTATTTTGGAACTGACTCTGTATAATATTTTTTCTACTAGCGTGCGGAAAACATACTTTTCTGCACTAGTGCGGAAAAGTTAACTTTAACGGCCATTTTGAGCGGTTGGACGGGACAAAAAAGTAACCCATTACTAGAAAAACCAGCTGTGACTTCTATATGATTAAAATTATGACTACATTTTCTAATAAATAATTTCCTAAAACCTTGGGTTATTCAATAAAATAGTTTAGAACAATAAGTTTTAACAAGAGCTTATAGGGGAATCTTTAAACTTTGGGTTGGACGGGACAAAAAAAAACCAAAACCTAATTTTAGGAAATTCTTACTTTTATATAGGGTGTTCCAAAAAAAAACCGACTTTTTGGATTGCCTATAACTTTCACGTTAATTATCCGAAATTCGAAATTTAGCATTTTTTTGAAAAAGAGGACTTAATATTTTATGCAACTAATGTCGAAACTGACATTTCCTTAAAATTGAAGATGGCGGACAGTTTTGAAAAATGGTTAATTTTGACCCATTGAAAATTTTTATGCTCGCCACTGTAATAAAACTGAGATGTTTGCTAAATAGCCTTATTCTTAAATAGCCTTATTCTTACGTACGTAACTTTTGTTTAAATCGGTTAAGAATAAAAAAGTTCTACAGTTTTACATTTCATGCTCTTTGTGTGATAAAAGACTTTATTCGATTCAGGTTCGTCAAAAAATATCGGAAAAAATTCTAAAGTCTCTTTGGTATTTTTAACCCTTATTAGAAAATAAAATGTGTACGCTGCTGTAATAAAATTGATATGTGCACTAAATAGTATTATTCTTTCAACGCATACACATGTAACGCTTGTTTAAATCGGTTAAGAAATAAGACTTTCCATGAAGCCGTCCGCCATCTTAAAATTTAAAGAGATGTCATTTTGACATCAGGCACATTAAAGTTAGGCTTTTAGCTTGTCAGAAAGTTTTAAATTTTTGGCAAAACTGTATCCCGTCGACTAAAAAACGACCTATGGTCAGAAAGAGGCATCAAATGTAAAACTGCCGAACTTTCTTATTTTTTAACCGATTTAAAGAAACGTTACATGTAAGAATAAGGCTATCTAGCGCACGTCTCAGTTCTATTACAGTGGCGTACATACAAAATTTTCAGGGGGGTCAAAAATACCCATTTTTCAAAACTGCCCGCCATCTTAAATTTTAAGAAAAATGTCAATTTTGATGTGAAGCGCATAAAATCGTAAATTTTCTTTTTTAGAAAAACATTAAAATTCAAATTTCGGAGAATTAATGTGAAAATTATAAGCAATCTAAAACGTCCGGGTTTTTTTGGAACACCCTATATATTTCAATTTTGTAGAAAAACGCTTTATCATGGTTTTTCCAAACTAAACAAAAGGCATTGGAATTAAAGGAGAAAGCAATAAGTTGTTAACAATTATGTTAAAAATTATTTTGAAGCATGAACCAGTAAAGCTTTTCTTTTGGGTTGGACGGGACAAAAAATAGAATAATCGAAAAAATATTATTTGCTTTAGGTACGAAACTGTTTGTAAACCAAAAAAGAGTGACAGTCGTTTTATGATTTGGAGTTATTTCAAGATTTTTAACAAAAACCAATAGATCGTTAAAGCTTTTTTCCTTTTTTTAATAAAATTACATTTGCTTAAAATGGCCCTTTATGGTACTTTTCCGCACTCAACCAAAAATAAAATATAAATATATTGCTATATTTTTAAAAATTTTCTTTTTTGTGTTAGTAAACGTTTTAGTCAGGATAAATAAAGAGTAACATTTTTAAAATTCCTTTTATTTGGTTAAATGAATACTTAACTCAATTAAGCGAGCTGAAAAAATATTTTACCCTCGCGTAAAGTGACTTTTCCGCACATAATTGCTGCAATCGCGTGCGGAAAAGTGACACTTTCCGGAATTGTTAGATAAACTGCTATTTATTTCTACGACCGTGCGGGAAAGGGGTGTTTTTTAGTTTGGAAAGTATCACTTTCCCACACTGAGTACAAAAAATATTTATCCTAACTCATGTGTCAAGTTTCTTTCCCATCCTTGCTGCTTTCCCGAACTCCGGTCCGCGTTCGTTCTCAGACAAACGAATGTCCCGTGTGGGGAAGATTAAATTTTCGCACAAGTTATGTAAGATAAAAACTATAATTTTCAGATTTTGCGCATTGTTAACAGTGTGCAAAATATAACTTTGCGCACTGTAATCGTAATGTCAAAACCATTTCTTCGCATTCTCAGAGCATACGTCAGAAGGCTTTAAAATGCCTTGTATCTAGTTTTCATACTTTTTATTTAAATTTTTGAAAGCGATTATCTCACAAACTAAATAAGATCAACTATGTTCTTGGATGTCATTTTAAAGAGTTTTTTTGAGAGAATCTACAGATAGTAACATTTATAAAATTAAGCCCCTTTACCAACACTTTTTAACAAATGACGTAAAAATGACCAAAAATGGATAAATTGCATTTGTTAAATGTGTAATCGCCCAAATTCTACCATTTCTGAATTTTCCTTAAAAAATCATTTAAAATGACACTGAACATCCTAGGTTACCTTATTTAGTTTTTACGCCTTTTCCGCAGTCATTTGCGTATGGCAAGTAGCAGTTTCCCGCACAGCGTGCACGAAAAAATTTTGTTTGCGAAAAAAATATCACTTGCGCAAAAAGAAATATCTACGAGTTTGAGGAAAATATAATTTTGCGCATTGGGTGTTACGTTACTATGCCACACTAGTGTGCAAAACCACTTTATTTTAATGTTATAATAACATTTTTATGAAACATATTTTTGTGGCTATTTTATACTACTTTTCCTTACGCTCTTAGAAGAACAATTGTTCCTAATGCTTGCAGACATAATTTCTTCCGCAGTCGACTGCTTGACCGAACTTCTAAGTCCTTCGGCCAATGAGGCAGTCTCGTACGGAAAAAATGGCTTTTCCGCGTGCATATTTTTTTTAGAAAATTATGCACAGCAACAAGTTGTTTTTAAAAAAGAGAAGATCAAAAGATCTTGGGAGGAAATAACGAAAATTCAAAATTGGATGAGTGTCCCACAAGGAACACACAAAAGACCAAAGCGAAAAGAGGAACAATTAAACGATGTTTCGCCCGGGGTGACCAGCGTGGGCTCGTCAGTGGATTCACTAGTCACCCTCAATCCAGACATCATTTAACACCATCGCACACTCTGACTTCCAACTCTGAAACACTCACAAATAGGCGTCGTTCCGCATGGTACTTATTATAAGTAGTATTCCCGTAACATATACTAAGAACCTTCTTTAGATAAAATTTTATAAATTTTATTTGCCACAACTTTGACAAAAGCTTGTGAAAACAATTTACAAAATACCTGAAAAATATCATATTTTCTGTCTATACTTAAAAAAAATCGTCAGCGGCGCTATAACATCATTGGTTGTTCCAATTTTAGTTAAGTAATTTTAAACAATTTTTATCAGCAACATTATTTAACACTCGTAAAAAATTAGAATAATTTTTAAAATTTGCGCGTTCGGCGTATTTATACAAGCAGATTTAGAATTAAAGCTAGACCCAACGGAGGTTTCCACCCCTGCAAACCCAACCCCAACACCTACTAAAGCGCCCCTCTCCTTTGAAATCGGCTTTACAAAAATTCTACAATTTTTGAAACACAAACAGGATCTAACAACATAAAATCGTTCTTTTTCATTATGTTTTTGTAATTTTCTTGGATTTCTGTGAACATGACATTCAGAAAATATATCGGTGAGGAGGCGCCAAATTTATGTCAACGGCATTCGCGTGCGGGAAAGATTAACTTTCCGCACTGGTTATACATAATAACTATTTTGATGGGTTTTTTGAGTGTACTTTATAAAAAACTAACCCTTTAAATATAAAAAAATGGGCACTTTTAAGACGATTTTAGAATGGGCACGAATTCTTTACTAGGTTTTGTGGTTTTTGAGTAATTATAAAAAACCGAAAAATTAGTAAATATGCATTTTGTTGTCTACCCTCATTTTTTCATGAGTCATCAAAAAAAGTCGACAGTACCTACTACGCTACATCAACACCGTTATGAATTAAAAAGCCAGTTAACTCCTATCTCGCTTGTGCATGCCCTTTAGCCTACTGCTGCCGTCATTTTAACCAAATTGACAGGTAAAACATGGAATTTCTGTCAGTTTGGTATCAGTATGGCCGCGACATTAAGCCAAATTTAAGGATACTAAAACGATAAAGAGTTTTAACTGGCTTTTTACTTGAGATAGTGTTAGCTAAATATGGCGGTTCAAAGATGGTCGACATGCGATTTACAAAAGCTGCTTTTTTCTTATGTGCATGATTCGGCTAATTTTTTTATATTTACGGTGAGCCAGATATTAGGCCGTTTCTTACTAAACTTTCTTCGCTTACACGAAAACTATGGGTCTTACATTTTTGATGTACTATAATACCCGTATATGTATAGAAGGTAAGGGTGAAGGTGGATGTGACGGGAGGTTGCCCCCAGGGTAGCTGTTATTGTCTCCCCACTTGTGGTGCCTAATAATGGATGATCTACTAATTTTCCTGACGCAGGAGGAGTTCGATGAACAAGCATATGTGGACGACCGTGTAGTGCCGCTTTCTAGCCACAGTCTGCGAAAGGGTAAGGTCGGTAAGAATCATAGAAGACTGGTGTAGGCAGAATGGTCTTTCAGTGAATCCTCAAAAAACCGAGATGCTCCTATTCACCAGAAAGAGGAAACTAGAGGGATTCAGAGCTCCCATAATGTATGGCAGACCCTTAACTTTCGTATCACAACTTAAGTATTTGACAAGAGATTCAAGCGGAGCGAGCATGTTGCCAGAATGACTGTTAAAGTCCAGGCACCATTGTGGCAGTTGCGCCGAGTGGACGGTCGAATCTGGGGCATTAGCCCGAGGATCCTACACTGAATATACATGGCCATCATAAGAACAAGGATCCAATACGGATCAGTGGTCTGGTTGCCCGCTGTAGAGAAGCTGACCATATCCAAAAAGCTTACGAGCCTGCAAGGCCTCTTCGGCAGAGGGCTGAACGGCGCAATGAGGACGACCCCCATCAACGCTCTGGAAACAATCTTGGCTCTCCCCTCGCTTCCAACTTGGATCAAGAATGAGGCGATGGCAACGAACTTGCGATTAAGGGACCAGGGACTGTGGAAATACAGGGTGGAAAAAAAAGGCCATCTGGCGGTCGAGGTGACGAAAGAGTTGCCCCTCCTAAGACTGCCAGTAAAAGCACCGCTTAAACCATGGAGGTTCGATAAAAAGTACAAGTTCACAATACCGGAACGGAGGGAAGAATTCCGAACGGAATTAAGCAGAGAGGCGACGGTCTGCTACACGGATGGCTCTAAACTGTCAGCCAGGCAGACAATAGGCGCAGGAGTGTACGCGGAAAGCCTAGAAGTTCAGAAGAGTTAACCACTTGGAAAACACGCTACGGTGTTTTAGGCGGATGTGTATGCCATTATCATGGCAGCAACCCTATCCGAGGTCAAAAATGGCAGGAGGGACATATACATATGCTCTGACAGCCAGGCTGCTCTCAAGGCTCTAAGTGCACCCAAAATAGTCAGCAGTCTGGTGGAGGAGTGCGCTGAAGCACTGCAAACACTGGCTTAAGACAAAAGAGTGACACTGATGTGGGTCCCAGGTCATGAGAGAATACCAGGGAACGAGAAAGCGGACGAACTTGCCAGACTAGGGGCCGAAACCCAATACATTAGACCGGAAACTCTGCTGGGAATAACAAGGAAACAGGTACAGAGTAAGCTCAACAAATGGGCGAACAATGAACTGAAAACGTCCTGGAGGCAAGAGTCAAAGTGCAGACAGTCCAAGCTATTCGTGGATGGTCCGAATGTAGTCAGAACTAAATGGCTCTTAGGCAAGACCCGAAAGGAAATTGGACTGATGACAGGGATGCTGACTTGGCACAATCGGCTGAACAAACATCTGACGCAAATAAGAGTAGCAGGAGATCCCGTATGTCCCGCTTGCGGGCTCGAAGAGGAATCGGTGTAGCACTTGATAGCACAGTGTGACGATAGAGGAAGAAGAGCTGCACTCGCTCAAATGGGACGACATACTGAACTTCGTAAAGAAGACAGAGGGGACCGGAGAGAGAGGTGCAGTGGAAGGGGTAAGGAACGGGGTATGGCAGAAAGGGCCAATGAACAGGCCTAATTGCCAGACCCACGGGCCGCCCCTATACTACTACTACTACTATAGAGGGTAAGCCATAGAATTGTGCGCCAAAGAAAAAGAGGTTTAAAACTCGCGAAATATATACTTTTTTAACATCCTTTAGGAACAATATAGTTATATATAGGTATAAGAATCTCAAAGAGTACTTACTTTAACACATACATGGTATACATTTTTGAAATCAGCAAAATAAGTAATAACATTTAAAAATGAAATGTATGCAGGGGATTCTCTATAAAATAAGAAAGTCGATTTCAAAATTTGACATATGCCAGTGGCGCACCGAGGGAGAGGGGGGATTTAGCGTCAACCCCTCCCTCCCGAGATGCCTGGTTACAGTTGGCACAATCAAATGACAGCAGAAATAAAATAGATAAGTATATAGAGAACAAAATACAAGAGCCTAGACTTTAATTTTTAACAATTAAAAATATTGAAAAAATCATAAATTGCAAAATTTTTCGGCTGCGGCACCTTTCATTTTTACGATTTCTTATCCAAATGGTCTTTTTAATGTAATTTTATCAAAACATTCTGCCTCCGATTTGATGTCAAAAATCGCATCTGAAGAGTCATTTTCGCCTGCGGCGCATTTTACCATTTTTACAAACAAAAAATCAGACATTTAAATATTTCAACGCATCGGTATCGGTATGCCAAACGCGTTTGAAATAAGGCCAACAAGACTTGTTTAGACCATGTTTCGAACGATGACCGCTTTTTTGAATAAGGGTGCGTTGACAGAACACTGAGAAATTTTCAAAGTTTTTTGCTAGAATGTTAGGTTACAAAATTTGTTTGCTGGCGTAACTATTTTTTTCGCTGGGGCTACTAAACATATTATATTTCTATCCGAGTTCTAGCAAGAAACTCTGCTCTGTTGTAGCAGAAACTTTGATGTTCCAGCAAGATTGTCTAGCAACATAGGCGCCAGCTAAAACCACTTTACTGAAAAAATTGTCAGTGTACGTTCGTGGCATAGACAAACTACTTCAGACCGAACCCATTTTTTTTTCTATGGTTCGTGGGTTCGTAACGTTACGTACATCCCTCGATCCATACGCAACGAGTGGAATCAGCTGTTCTATCACCCCACCCGTCAAAAAAGCGGTCATCGTTCAAAACATGTAGCATGAACAAGTCAAAAATGAAGTAAATTTTGGATTTGTTTCGAGCGCGTTAGGCAGTGGCGTAGCCAAAAATCGACTCTGGGGTTCCTATCTATCCTACCTATCAACCTACCAATCAACTACCTACCTATGGCAAATTTTTAAAAATTAGGTAGGTTCCTATTGCTTGAGCTCTTAGTTCAATTGAACTGAAGGGAGGGAAGAATATTAATTTTGAAGGTAAGTCTCCTCTAGTCTCATTTGCGTATATTTTTTTTAGAATTAACCCTTAAATGCGCCGCGGGCAAATTTTTTGAAAAAATTACAATAAAATGCTATTTTTCACGCGTCTCAAATGTTGTTGACAAAAAAATTGCCTAAAATATATAAAATTGGAACAATATTGAATATTGGTATAGGACCGCAGGCGAAAATTTACAAAAAAAAAACAAAAAATTCTTGAATAATTTTGATCTCTTAGGTTTTTTGTAAAATATTTTTGAAAAACTAGATTGGGTTGGATGCCAAGAAGGGGTGGATTGCGGTGGTATAGATTTGTTGCCAAATCATTTATTACACGTTTTAAATGCTGATAAATTCCTGAGAATTAAACTAAAATTATAAAAATTAATGACGACATAGCACCACATGCAAAATTTTTAAAATTTAGGACATCACACCAAACACACGTCACAAACTGGAGTAAAGGGTCAAAAATGTGGGGGAGCTATAGCTCTCCCTGGGGCCCTTGATCTTGATTAATTTATTGTAGATTGGGTTGGACCTTCTGGGGGGTTTTAACCTCCAACCCCCCCAGGCTACGCCACTGGGTTAGGTATACCGATACCGATGCGTTGATATTTACTTTAAGTGTCTTTATTAAGGGTAAAACAACTCAAATTCCCAAAACCCCATCAATATTTACGATTTTACTTTAATTTTAAGTCAAAAATTGCATTTTAAGCGGTATTTTCTTAAAAAATTTTGCCTGCTTGAGCATGATTTTTACATCAAATTTTGGGCAAATAAACAATTTTAAATTTGGTTAACAATGAAGCTCAGGTCCGCCCCGGTTCCCTTGTATCAATTATGGTCAGATTTTTACTTAAGATTAAGTTTTTTTTAATTATTTATCCTTAACCCTCCCCCCCAAGTCAATTTTGACAATATTGACATTTTTATTTTTATACTGTGCTAAAAGCTACTTATGCAAATTTTCTAAAAGACAATTTTTTTGTAAAATGCATAATAACCTGAAAAAGGGGGGAGGACATTTAAAATGGATGACCCCCTGTACGCGATGAGTAGTCCCAAATGTAAAATTGTTTGTTGTCGGCTCTATAGAATCATTTAAGTAAATAATAACTCCTCCTTAGGTAGTGTGTTTTTAATAAGATAAAGAGTTAAAAACGACAAAAAAGTGAATTTTGCGGTTTTGAACCTTTTTTTAGTCCACCACACCAATATGGTATGGGGAACTATTAAAATCGTGAAATTTTGACTTTTCTCAATTTTATCAAAAATGAGTTACTAAGGTTTCAAAACACCTTAATCAACGAAAAAAAAAAGTTGTCTGTCTGTATTACACGATAACTCAAAAAGGGCTTATTCGATTTTAACGAAATTTGGTATCAAAATCCTTTATCGGCTGACCATGAACTGATTAACTTTTGGGTAGTGTGGTGTGGTACGTGGTTAAAGGGGGGAAAAGGGGAATAAAATATTTTTAAAAATTGTAACTTTGGAACAAAAGCAAGCAGTAGCGACATACGGTTCTCAGATTTAAGTTTCCATGAATATGAACTACAAATTTTGTTATAAAATCCAAATTCATGGGAGCTTTAGTTTCCGAGTTATTTGAAAAAACGTTAAAGTATGTCAAAATCATAACTGCAGAAGTAAAGCAGCTATTGATATGCGGTTTTCAGATTTTGGTTTTCGTAAATATTACCCAAAAATTTTGTTATAAGGTTCAAATCTTTCAAAGCTACAATTTTCAAAATATTTTCATTTTCTTTCAACATAAAATAATTGATTGTATGGTGAACTATCCGTGCTTTCTAGGGGACTATTAAAATCGTGAAATTTTGACTTTTCTTAATTTTATCAAAAATGAGATATTACGGTTCCAAAACACCTTAATTGACGAAAAAAAAAGTTGTCTGTCGGTCTGTTGTCTGTCTGTAAACGATAACTCAAGAACGCCTTAATCGATTTTAACGAAATGTTGTACAAAAATCCTCTATCGGCTGACTATGAACTGATTGACTTTTGGGTAGGCTGGTGGGGGATTGAAGGTGGGAAAAAGGGATAAATTATTTAAAAAAATTGTAACTTTGGAACAAAAGCAAGTAGCGATAAACGATAGCGATATATTTAACAAAATTTTTGGTTAATATTTACGAAAACCAAAATCTAAAAACCGCATATCAATAGCTGCTTTACTTCTAAAGTTATGATTTTTTTATATATTTCAACGTTTTTTCAAATAACTCGAAAACTAAACCTCCCACGAATTTGGACTTAATGACAAAATTTGTAGTCCATATTCATAAAAACTTAAATCTGAAAACCGTATATCGCTACTTGCACTTGTTCCAAAGTTACAATTTTTTACAATACTTTATCCCCCTTTTCCCCCCTTCAACCCCCCACCTCCCTACCCAAAAGTTAATCAGTTTATGGTCAGCCGATGGAGGATTTTTATACCAAATCGTATATAGACAGACAACAGAACAACAGACAACTTTTTTTTTTCGTCGATTAAGGTGTTTTGGAACCTTTTAGTAAATCGATTATTTTTGATAAAATTAAGAAAAGTCAAAATTTCACGATTTTAATAGTCCCCCATACCATATTGGTATATTGGACTAAAAACGGCAATTTTCCTAACTTTTACCCCTAATTTATGAATAAACATGTACTAATTGGGGGGGGGGTGCCTAGGTATATGACGAGATTGCTTTATTTTGGCATAGGTATTTCATATGAAAACAACCCCTAAGGGATAGAGAGATACAGCGATTTAAAGTTTTATACCCGACAAAAAACTGCCTAGAACAGTTTTTTCTTTGATCGTGACACGTACCCATTTAGAAGCTCCAAAACCAGGACGCGTCACGTGATGCGGTTTTAAGTTTCAACATCCGTGATTTTTAGAGTCAAACTGGTAGTAGATATTTAAAATTTTTTAGACAACAAAAACATCCTCTAACATTCTTTTTATTCTGAGCTCAGATTTAAACAACTGTCGGTCGAGCACAGAACATAATTTGTATGTTGGACGGATTCTAATATATACGATTTGTAAGATGTATTATTTGTAGAAAGTACGAGTTGTACGATGTACGGTTTGCAAAAAGTATGCTTTGTGTGATGTATCGTTATGCTATTTTATGATTTGCATAAAGTATTATTTGTGCGATGTATATTTGTTTAAAATACGTTTGTAAAATGTATCTTTTGGAATAATTATAGGGACCCCAGGCCATTTGGAAGTCCCGTTTCCGAGAAACATGCGGAAAAAGAATTGCCTAATAAATGGACCCAACAGCGTTGCCGGTTTAACGATGTAATTGGGCCGTTAAAATTTGAAATAAACAGAAAAATAAGTGAAATTTTTAGGCGATTTTCAGCGTGGAATGATTCTAAATTGGTATTTTGGTTTTAACCAAAGTAGGGGAATTTGTGACGTAACGGATCAGCTGATTTACTTTTGGTATTTACCATTTATAACCACACTCTGGACTTGGGTTCATCTTTTGGTTATTGTTAAGGGTATGTTTTTTGTGAGAAGTTTTTTTGGGTTTAGGAAATGGAAGAAAAGTGGTAAACTATAAAGGATAAGGAATGTTGATCAAGGTTAACGACCTCGAAACAGCAAGTCTTCTGCTTAATGGTATGTATTTGTAATACGAGCCTATAAATTGACCTTTATAGCAGTCTTATGGGCAAAAACCTTTAGAATAAGTACTATTCCATGTTTTAATATTTATTGCTAAAGTCTTTTAAAAAACAAAAACATAACTCTAGATTCCTTTACTTTTTAACCAGTGCATTTCAGCGAGCCATTTAACTCATTTATGATTATTGAGTGGTGGGAGAATATGTCATCACAGTTAATGTCAAAGTTGTCAACCGAAATAATAACCGCGGTATATACCAAAGATAAATCATTCCAGGCTGAAAATCGCCTTTTAAAGGTTATGGCGATTATAACAGTGATGCCACCAGATTGACAAAAAAATCCCTAGGTTAATGCGCAGTTGCCATACCGTCAGATAGCTAAAGGTCGTTTTAGCAAAAGTTCCGCAAAAATAAGTCCGTGCAAGTCCTTGAAAATTAATGGATCTTTAAAATTAATTGGTCCTTTTGTTAATGGGCGTTTCAAAAAAAGTCGGTGCAAGTGGCTGTTAGTCCTTTTAAAAACAGATTTTAAAAAATATTAAGAAAATCCTCCTTTCTAAAAATAAAAGTACGGCAACAAAAAACATCGATTTTGCCTCTTTTAAGAGCTCAACAGTTGTTACCTATAATTTTGATTTGTGCTATATAGTTGTGATTGTCCAATAGCAATTTTAAATAACAAGTAATAACAGCTGGGAAACTAACGTCGGGCCAGCATATGCCCTTGGTCTTTAAGTTGTTATATAAATATCTGTCAGAAAATGGTTACAGGCCTTTTGTCTACTGCCGGTCAAAAAAATGTCCAAATCTTACTCAGTGGGCCAACAATAGACTTTCTACAAACTTCGGGAGGGTGACTGCGGGTCATTATACGGCCTTTACTTAAAAAATGTGCCGGGGTATCATCTGGTATCAACCAAAAGGCTTTTACTAGCAAAGTGTGGCCCAACCATTCCCCGGAGTGTCCCTCACTGGGCCGGACTTTTCCCGTAGCAAACATGTTTACTGGGTGTTATCGGTATCCCCATCCCTATCTTGTTGACATCTGATCAAAGTAACAATGTTTGAATAAACAAGCAATGCGTTACGGGCAAACCGTAGCGTTACGTGGCTCTTAACGCATCTATCTCAGGACTTATCCGCTATGAGTTTGAAAGTGTACCTGCTTGATTAGGATGCGGATACCGATAATATCTCTTAGACCTTATAAAATCTCATAAAATCTAATGAAAATGTTATCAGTTTTGACAAGTTTTTATACGGTTTTTTGGCAGGGGACCTCCATACTTTTGTTCCTTCCTGGTTATTAATGTTGATAAAACTTTGTAAAATATTTACTTGTAATACTGGTCAAATCTTTTAAAAAACTGTGTCATTTTGCTACAATGGGAACTTATAAAATCTTGTAAAATACTAATTTGTAATACTCGTCAAATCTTTTAAAAAATTGTGCTGGTAGAAACGTATAAAAACTATACTTTTGTTCCTTCCTGCGTGTTAATGCTTTAAAACCTTGTAAAATATTTGCTTGTATATACTGGTCAAATCTTTTAAAAATAATGCCATTTTGGTGCAATGTAAACTTATAAAATCTGGTAAAACATTAAATTATAATGCTCGTCAAATCTTTTAAAAAAATGTGCTGGTAGAACTGCAATGGAAACTTATAAAGTCTCCACACTTTTCTTCCTTATTAAATCTCGTAGAAACTCGTGCTTGTTAAACTTTGTCAAAACTTGTAGAAAAGAACATTATTTGCGGATAAAATCAGGTCAAAAGTTCAAGCTCATATAACCTGATATAATCTTAGCAACACCCAAAAATTTAAATTTTTATTCTTATAAAATCTTTTGAACTCTTGCCCATTTTGAGAAGTGCCGCATACAATCTCTTAGACTTTATAAAATCTCATAAATTAAATCGAATGAAAATGTTATCAGTTTTGACAAGTTTTTATGCGGTTTTTTTGGCAGGGCTATAATTGGTTAACTATAAAACCTGACTATTTATATAGTATATGTTCACATCGTAGTCAATACATATTGAAAATATTGTCTTCTTTTTCTTTCATAGAGCATGTTCTCTGTTCCGACAAAGAGCGTGACATATGAAGAACAAGATGCTTGATTTTCGATACGTATTGAATATGATGTGAAAGCATACTACCTAATTATTACACCGCCATACCAACCCAACCCATTTATCAGTTTCTTTGCAACGAATTTGTGAAAAAAAAGGTGAATTTCGACCATCTCGAACAGAAAAGTGGACCACCGGGCCCTTGGGGTTTGTACGCGGACGCACCCTAAATTAGTTCTAACTAGTCCCAAGTTGAAAACGCCATGATGATTACTTGTACCAACACCGTTCTCAACTATGGCCCACTTTTTCACTTTGGATTAAGACGTAAGTGCTTGCTGTCTCTTTTTAAAAATCAAAGTGCGAAAAAGACAGATTGTAAGATAATTGGCAGATAGAACTTAAGTGGAAGGTGAGAAAGTGGCCCTATGAGACGGTGTTGCTTGTACTCTAGTTAACCCCTAAATGCACCGTAGGTACCTAATCGCGATTGGCTATCTAATCATCCTTTTTCTCTCTTGATCTCACATTAATGAACAAAGAGGATTAGCTAAACTATCCCAATATTTTTACGGTGCATCTGGGGGTAAGCTCGGATTGAGGTTAGAAAGGTTATCATGTTTTTATTAACAAATTCGACCTTTCGAACAACAACGTTATAAATAATTTGTTCTCACAACAAATTGCTTAATAATTTGTAAGACCCCCTACAGTACCGTTTAATAAATCAAATCAAGTGATTAAATTTTTGAAGTGGTTATAATGGCAACATCCAAGGGTGGAAACATTGGTAAGACAAAATAATATTTTATTTTAATTTAAGGTCATTATGCAGTATACGGTTTTCTGCCATTTTTGATTTTTTTTGAAAAATTCTTTATGGGGGCACCTTCTAGGGTCCCCAGGACCCCAAATCCGTCTGCGCCGGTTGGTTTTTTTTTTTGAATTTTTTTGTTTTTTTTTAATTTTTTTTCACTAAAACAAACCAAACCAACACAGTCCAACCCAACCTAATCCAAACCAACCCAAAACAATTAAAAAAACACTTTACAACCTCCCCTGGGCACCCTTTTTTCTCGTTAAAAAAAAAAAAAAAATCGGGCGCAGGCGGATTTGGGGTCCTAGGGACCCTAGAAGGTGCCCCCAAAAAAAATCAAAAATGCCAGAAAACCGTATACTGCATAATTACCTAATTTAACAATGAGTGTCTAAAGAGCCGAGAATTCGTCTGGGTAATTATGCAGTATACGGTTTTCTGCCATTTTTGATTTTTTATGAAAAATTCTTTATGCGGGGCACAGGCATATTTGTAAGGTGACCAACTCCTAAAGGAGCAAAACCGGGACACTCCGGCCATTCAATGTATTGTATATCATGTATTTTTTCTTATATGCACCCCTAATAATATTAAGATGTATTTTCCAAAATACTTATTAAAGAAAAATAATTTAAGTAAGTTTTCAATTCAAATTTATAGATGGCAGAGAACATCCGCTTTTTTAATTGCAGTGATTTTAAAGTTACAAAATACAGTGGTATCAAAACCGGGGCGAACCGGAACTTTTGCTGAAAAATCGGGACTATCCGGGATGGTTTTTTTTCCCCCGGGACAAATGGTTAAAAATCGGGACTGTCCCGGTCAAACCGGGACGGTTGGTCACCTTTAGGGACCCCAAATACGTCTGTGCCGGTTTCTTTTTTTGTTTATTTTTTTATTTTATTTTCACTAAAACAACCCAATCCAACACAGTCCAACCCAACCTCATCCAACCCAACCCAAAACAATAAAAAAAAACATTACAACCCCCCCCCTCTGGGCACCCTTTTTTCACTTAAAAAAAAATAATTTGGGTGCAGGCGGATTTGGGGTCCTAGGGACTCTAGTAGGTGCCCCCATAAAGAAGAAACTTATTAAAATCCAAAACAACCCAAAAAAAACACACTTTAAACTTAATTAACCCAATCCAACCTAAACAGACTCAAACCAACTTATTCAAAGCCAAAACAATCCAAAAAAACACTACAACCCCTACCTACATCTTTTTTTGGCTTTTTTAGGTTAAGTATTTAAAATACCTTTAAAACAAGCCATCACTCAAAATTTATTACAAAAAAAGTACTGGTCAAAAAAATATAAAATTTTGGAAATTTGAGTGTTTTGGTAGGTAGAGTAATATTTGTATTATTTTTTGGTTGATTTGATATGGAATGACCCCCCCAAAATTTCACAAAAATTGAATTATGTAACACATTTCAGGTTACACTCCTAAACTGGGTCTTCTGTGCTTCTCCATTTTCAGGTAAATGAGTTGGGTGTTGAATGCAGTGATGACAGATTGAAAAAAAATCTGTGATCACATGAGTGACACCAAAATTGTTTTTTGAAGAAGACAAAAAATTTATATCAAGGTATTTTTATTAGGTTTTAAATTTTTGAGTTTTTATCTATCTAAATCATTATCTAAATAAATTTTATGATCCTAGTGTTCTTTTGTTATATCTGAATCTAGTAACTTTGAAAATTACAGATCACACATGGTGTGAACAACTTTTCTTCCATGGAGACATTTCTTGGAGAGTTCATTACTGCTGGATAATGTTAGCCTTTGAGTACACTAACTATCCTCCTACTTTGTTTTTAAAAGGATAAGTGGTTTTAAATTTACAAACCTATTACATGCAATGTTACCTTTTTTCAAGAACGACCCATATATGTATAGTATACATAAATTTTAATTCTTAATGTATTCATCATTAATTGTAGCATTGTATTTGTAATTGAAAAGATAAATCTTCTATCAATGATAAATTACTTTTCTATCAAAATTTTTATATTCTAATAATAAAATTATTAGTTTTATGTTTATTTTACTTTTACTTATTTAAGTTAGGTAATGAATTTTTAATGTAATTTATTTTCATTTCATTTGTTTTTTGATATTTTAATTTTATAGCTTCTGGCTCTTTGGTTCTCTGCACACAGGATTAAGTTCCTTGCACAGCACATAAAGAAGAAGAAGACAAAATCATTGATTTATTTTATACTGTTGATGTAAAACCTTTTGATGTGTTGAAATAAATAAATAAAAATACAAATTTAGTTTACTGGGTTTTTTTGGGTTGTTGTGGCTTTTAATAAGTTGGTTTGAGTCTGTTTAGGTTAGGTTGGATGAATTTAGTTTAAAAAAAGGGAGTGTCTAAAGAGCCAGCAATTTGGCTGAATAGCCGTGAGGCTAAAGAGCCGGCAATAATTATTTATTGTGTTTTTCATATTTTCCTTTTTTTAAATTTTTTTAAATTAAATTAACCCAACCTAACCTAAACAGACTCAAACCAACTTACTAAAAGCCAAAAAAAACCAAAAAAATACACTTTAAACTAAATTAACCCAAGCTTAACCTAAAAAAGCCAAAAAAAGATGTAGGTAGGGGTTATAGTGTTTTTTTGGATTGTTTTGGCTTTGAATAAGTTGGTTTGAGTCTGTTTAGGTAAGGTTGGGTTAATTTAGTTGGTTTGAGTCTGTTTAGGTTGGATTGGGTTAATTGAGTTTAAAGTGTGTTTTTTTGTGATGGCTTGTTTTAAAAGTATTTAAAATACCTATCAAATGATCTAGCACAATGCATCAATTAAAAAAAAAAATCAAAACAAAATTTTTTTATGAAAATATGTCAAAGGCCATTTTTGATTTTTTTCAAAAAAATGTATTATTTTATTCAGACCTTTACCTAGTTACCCTAAAAATTTCATGCTGGAGAAATAAGGAGTTCATTGGCAAAACAAATTTGAAAATGTTGTTACCTCAAAATTACTAAAATTTGGGTTTATATGGCTATGAATTTAATTTAGAGCTCTGTATTTTCTTATTTAATAATTGAAGCATAACATTAGGATTTTTCGTATATTAAACGCATTAAACAAGTAAAATAAAAATATACACAATAAATATATATACAATATATACAACTTCAAATAAGAAAATTCAAAAAATAAAAAATATATTATACAACTACATTTTTTTGTCTTATCGTCTTTTAGGAACTTGTGAGGACTCATCATTTCTTTTTTATTAAGTTTATATGTTCTACCAGTAGCAGTAATAGGTTGGACTTTTTTTACAAGACTTTCGGGTTTTACTACTAAAATATCCAGATTACAGGGCCTTTTGGATGAAGGAAGCTTACTTTTAGCTCTCCAGTCTCAATATTTTTTCCCAAAAAACCTGACCCAACATTTTGTGATGATTTTCTGTTCCAAACTTTCCGAAAAAAATTTTTCTATATAAGAGCTTTCTGTATAGGGAATTACAGCATGCATTTTTCGGGTACCAGATATGGTAAGTACATTAGTGAACCTTTATTAAAAAATTTTTCATGGTTGACATATTCATCCCCAATGTAATATTTAAAATTAATGCCAGTGATGTTTTCTTGGCACCAAGTAAACAACTGAAGGGGTGTCATTATTTGGTCACTGTATAGCCTCTGAAGACTAGTCTTTGCTGCAAGCCTTTTAACTGTCTCTCCTAAGCCTTCACAGGCACTCTTGCCATGAGAAGTGGCAAAATAATGCCATTCTGCTTCGATTCCAAATTTTTTTTTATGGAGACACACATTAAGAAAATTGTTTTTATTTTTTATATTGAACTGCACTACCATCCGAAAAATTAAATATTTTTTAAGTCCTAAAATCTTTTTTTTTTTTAAATCTGGTATTAATTTTGACAAAAATAAATGAAATGCCACAGTATTATGAGTAAGGCTTTCCGAGATACAAACGTAATTTAAGTTTTGAAGTTTGCCATCAGTCTTAAAATAAATTGCAAACGGATGGAGGGTTGCCTGGCTGTTGTTCCAATGGTAAGCCTGAACTTTATCCTGCATAATAAACGAGTAGTTTTTGGCAAAATCGCATGTAATGAGGGTTTCTCCAGGTTTTAGATTATTTTTAATGTCGTTATATTTTTCTTTTTGCATATTAGCAATAAATGAATGCGATTTCAGTTTTATTAGGCTGTCTGTGAATTCCTTCAGAAAATCATCGGATTTTTTGACAATGGTTTCCATTGTGCATCGATCTACAGATACCCATTTGTTATATGTTACTTCATCAATGAGTTCCTCTTCAAATTTTTCCAGAAGGATGTTTTTATAATGGTCTACTCCTGGACATTCCTGACATCTATTTCCTAGATAGCAATCTATTGAAGGTGGATTACATATTATTTTATACAAACACTGAGAGTAATTTGCTGCCAAAGACCTGTTATTCTTAAAAAGCATTTTATTTAATTTTGAGGCATTTATCATTAATTTCACATGCTGGTGAATAGTACACACACAGACAGAATGTGTTCCACTTTTTCCTGCCAAAATACAGTTTTTAGGTCTAAGTTGACAAAATTTGGAGAAACAATATATTTCCTTAAGATATGGTGACCAACTCCTAAAGGGGCAAAACCGGGACACCATTCAATGTATTGTATATCATGTATTTTTTCTTATATGCATCCCTAATAATATTAAGATGTATTTTCCAAAATACTTATTAAAGAAAAATAATTTAAGTAAGGTTTCAATTCAAATATATAGATGCAGTGTTGCCAGGAGTACCATCCATTACCGGATTCTACCATAATTTTGGCATGACTCCCATCCTCGGTAATGACCCGTTACTGACCCACTAATTTACCATAATTTAGAAAAATTGGTAATAAATAAAAATAAAAACTTTTGTATTTGAATGCCAAACGTCAAAATTTAATTTGCCTTGCCCTAAATAGAATATTTCAAAAAAAATTAAGGACTTAAATTGTAAAAATTTTCGCCTGCGGCGCTATAACAACATTGATATTTACGATTTTAGTTTTATTTTGTGTCAAAAATGAAAATGGCATTTTCTGGGAAATTTTCTCATACATTTTCGCCTGTGGCGCTATGACGCCATTGATATATTTACAATTTTAGTTTTATTTTAAGTCAAAAATTACATCCCCCCCCGATTTAAGGCTATAGGTCCGCGCTTGACTCATGTATCAAATTTAGTTTTCACAAAATAAAAAAAGACGCAAGCAGATTGTGTTTCCTTTTAACCTGTTATTAGAAAATTTGTGCATCGTGTGTTCCTAGTTTTACACCTCAGTGGAATGCGTAATTTTTTTGCAGTCAAAATTAGCCGTTTGAAAAAATACGGTAATTTTGCTCCAAATTTGGTGATTTTTCAACCTCGTTTCTGGTAATAAATTCCCGAGTTCCTGGCAACACTATAGATGGCAGAGAACATCCGCTTTTTTTATTGCAGTGGTTTTAAAGTTACAAAATACAGTGGTATCAAAACCGGGGCGAACCGGAACTTTTGCTGAAAAACCGGGACTATCCAGGTCGGATTTTTTTCCCGGGACAAATGGTTAAAAATCGGGACTGTCCCGGCCAAACCGGGACGGTTGGTCACCTTACTTAAGATTAGCCAAGACTAATCTTTTTTGTACATGTTCCTTTTCGCTCTCATCTTTCCTTATCACAACAAAATCTTTTTTACCGGGCATTGGTCTGCTTATATCATCCCGTTGATAAAAGTCCTTTACATTTTGGACAATTCTTTCATTCAGGTTTTTTCCAGGCTTCGGATTTGGAGAGCTTAATATCCCATTCTCTTTCACCAATTTCTGTACTGCCCTGGCCATATATTGAGAGACTCCAAATTCTTCTTGAAGTTTTGCCCTATTCCAACTTTGCAGTAAACAAGACAAAAGAAGAAATTTTTCACTTCTATTTTTTGTGTTTAAAAATTTTGCCTGCAATTGATTGATCATTTCTCGTTCATCGCGGTTATACTCTTCTTGCTGCGTTAAAGTAGACGTTGATTCCTTGACAAATCTGACCATTAACGAATGCACCTTTTCTATTTTTTGTTTATATACATTTTTTTTCTTAATTGGCGACTCTCCTAGCAGTTCCAGGGACTTATTTAACATAGAGAGTGACTCATTGTGGTCTTCAAAATCAGGATCATTTATTTGAACTTGACTGGGTCTAAAAAGTAAAATTTAAAAAAATTACAATTTATTTAATTTTTAAAAAGTAATATAAAAAGTAAGCTTAGTGCCGGAAATTATACAGCCGACTTTTATTTTGCAAACATATTAATAAATATGAATATCAAAAAAATGTCTATTAGATACAAATTTAATTAATAAATAATAATAAAAAGAAAATCCACACATCACAAATTTTCATGCCTATTTCAATATTTTTATAATTATTGAAGGGGCATGTGTAAGTCCGTGGGATTTTTTATGAAGGAGTTTTGTGACTATGTAGGATTGATAGCTCCTTAGTCACACAATCAAGTGTTACCAGGTGTTTTGTTCGGATTCGTGTAGAAGGGGTTGATGAATCATAAAAAATACTTTTGCAACCGGGGCATAATAATACTCGATTCCATATAATTCGAGGACAAGGATTCCAAAAAAATTACTTTCAAGGTCATCCTACCCTAAATGGCCTTAAGCCCTGTGCACACCTATGCCTGCCCATGCAGGGTGCTTTGAAGCGGGGTGGGCACTCGGCGTTTCGTGTCCACACCGGCGCGTTTCCACGAAACTCACCAGAAATGCATGAAGTTGCATGCGTTTTTGCCCAAATTTCCTAGAAATACCTATGTTGGCAACACCTCGTGCGTGTCTCGTGCATCTTTTTGACGTTTAAGATAACCTAAAAAATTTTTTAAAAACTAAAATGAAAGAAAATTGAGTAATTTAAACAGTTTTACCAGGAAAGTGCAGCAAATAAATTATTTTTCAGAATTATCCAGAGAAAACGTGTTAAAAATTAAAAAAATATTTTTAGATGCACGCGGGAATGCCAACATTGAAAATAGAACATGTTCTATTTTTCCACTAGAATCGCATGCATTCCTGGGGAATTCTAGGGACTTTTTTTTTAATAATGTTAAAAATTATTTCCAGAATGGCATTCTCTTGTCAAATTTCCATTTTTTTTTGTTTGTTTTGCAAAATTTTTTGTGATTGAGAGAGCTGCTTCAACAAGAAATTAATGATGTGGATCCAAGGCCATAGTAAGTACTTAATTAATTTATATGCTAATTAAGGCTGTGGCAAGTTATGACAATTTACCGTTTATGTGGTTGGGTTGCTTTGGTTAGTGTTTTTTAGTAGGTATATATTGGGTTTCGATTAGGTCAGTCAATTTTGTTGGTTTTCTTGTGAAAATTGAGAAGATCAGGTTTTTCCCGACTGTTGTAACCTAAGCATTTGTGATAATAAGCTACAACAGCCTGTGTAAAAAAGATACGGACCAGTGGCATATGCAGAAATTGTTTCTGAGGGGGGGGGGGCTTGCACATCAGCATATTCTACATAACATTATTTTTTTCTTGATTTTGGGAAAAAATTCAACCTTTAGGTTGTGATATTGAATGGCTCTTGGCGGTGACTTGAGCCACTAATCCCTTTCTCCCCCCCTCCCAAGTACGAAGGTGGAGGTGACTGTCGTACTTAAGCCAAAGCTTGTAGTTAATTTGAATTTATAGATTGGAAACACTCTTGATGGCTGCTCTTGTTGCAGTGTGAGATTGAACAACACATATGCATCATTAATTAGCCTCTGGTACTAACTATAAAATGACAGTTTAAGCTATTTAATATTATAACACATATAGGTAGTTAAAATATCTCAACTTGGGGCTCTATAGCTAAAACAAACCTTCCGATTTATAGTTTCAAAAAGAATAAACAAGAGATGAGCAAACATATTGTCTATTATCCTTTTAGCCCATTTAAAAAAATTATTTCACTGAGGTGCTAACAGTAGACAAATCTTGTGTACCTACCTATTGTCAATTATTGTAAATTATTCTAATTGCCCAAAAATATCCTGACATACTCTCTGGGTACTGACACTAGAGTTTTTCTGCTTGATCTGTAACTTTATTTTTATTTTTAGGCCAAGAACTACAATTGTGTGTTGGTTCCTGCCATCAAAATAAACCCACTTGAAAAAAATTCAGCAAATGAAACATTTTCCAAAGCCAGGAAGTATGGAAAGTGAACAACTGTACAGTCGTAAAGATGTAGTATTGATCAGCTCCATAATGTGTCAACGTGTCAACAACAAAAAGAGAACTTTAATATGGGATGAGTTTATCCATCTTTAGATTATTTAAATTATGATGTAACTAAATATATTGAGATATACCTATAAAAATTTCCATAAATCAGTATCAGGTTTTATATGCTTTCTATGTGGTATGTGGAATAAACTTGTAAAAAAAACTAAGATAAATCTCATAAATTTTGTGGTTTCTATATCAGTTTTACAGCTATAAAACAATACAAAAATTCACCAACCTTCATGAGAATTTATGGGGTTTTTTGCCTGGGTTTGTATACTAAATAGGCCAACATACTTATCAAAAATATTTTTTCTGTTATTTGTTTTTTATTTATTTCAGATACCACAATTAACAAGTTGCCAGTTAAGTGAGTCACACAAGTATTTATTATAGATTCTTCTACATACAGTTCGGCACTTAGCTATAGAGGAAATAATTATAGTGCCTTGCCAATTTTTTTAGGACTTTTCTATATGGAAAATTTTTAATATAACTACTTTCATCGATAATATAGTGTTTCATTTAAATTTAATTATTCACAACAGGTTTAAATTATTACGGATAGATATCTTAGTAAAAATTTAATTTTAGCGACTAAAAAATGAATATTAAAATTGTACTAAGTATTATTCAGTATACGGTTTCCTGCCATTTTTTATGAAAAATTCTTTATGGGGGCACCTACTAGGGTTCCTATTACTCCAAATTCGTGTGCGCCCGATTTATTTTTTTAAAGAAAAAAAGGGTGCCCGGGGGGGGGGGTTGTAATGTGTTTTTTTGATTGTTTTGGGTTGAGTTGGACTGTGCTAGATTGGGTTGTTTTAGTGAAAAAAAATTTAAAAAAATCGAAAAAAAAAACAACCGGCGCAGGCGGATTTGGGGTCCTAGGGACCCTAGTGGTGCCCCCATAAAGAATTTTTCAAATAAAATCAAAAATGGCAGAAAACCGTATACTTCATAATTCAATTTTAAGAAGTAGGTACTTGGGATTTTTTTGTGTCTTCTTTTAGGTCGTTCATTTATTACAATATTTAAAAAACTAAAGAACAAAATATAATATTTCCTTTAATATTAATAATAATTATAAACTTTTATTGTTCACATTTTTGGTAAAATGTAATCTGGCCCCATCTAGTGACAATTTAATATACTTCTTTTAGTTCAGACCCCAAGACATTTATTGATCAATATTTGGAACCAGAAAATCCACCAGATTTAACCTATTATTATTCTGTGTGAAAAAGATGCATAGGTGTGGACAGAAAAGGCATGCAACTTTTCACCCTTCATTTTCAAGGTCGACACGCGAGCTTCAAAAAACCCTGTATGGGCACGCGTTGGTGGGCATAGGGCTTTAAAAATCGCAAAAAACAAGATTTTTGCCATTTTCTCTTCAAAAAATCTTAATAATTCGACGTTTCGTCAGACCAATTGGGCATGTATGCCAAAGTTCCATCCTTAGAGTTTGATGTAGTTTAAAGTTTCAAAATATCCCAATAAAATTAAGATATTGCAAAAATAACATACTAAAGGGCGCTATTAGTATGTTATTTGTGCAATATCAATATCAAGGTCATGAAGCTTCAAACTGCATCAAACTCTAAGGATCGAATTTGGCATACATGCCTAATAGTTTGAGGTACATTTGAAGTTGGTCTGACAAAACGTCGAATTATTAAGATTTTTTGAAGAGGAAATGGCAAAAATCTTGTTTTTTGCGAGTTTGAAGGTCATTTAAGGTCAGATGACCTTGAAAGTGATTTTTTTGGAGCCGTCCTCGAATTATATAGAATCGATTATAATCATGCCCCAGTTGCGAAAGTTGTATTTTTTATGATTTTTGGCCGCCATCTTGAGAGATGTCGTAAACTCAACCCCTTCTACACGAACAAAACACCTGGTTACACTTTGTGTTGTGTGACTAAAAATCTATCAATCCCACATAGTCATAAAACTCCTTCATAAAAAATCCCACGCGATAGAAATTATCGACATATGCCCCTACACTACATCCACTGTGTAACATTCCTTAATTTTCCAGAATGTTTATTTTTAGACTCAAACGGATTGCAACATTTGGTTTTAAACTTGCGCTAATCATTTTTTTTATTTGACAACATTTTGAAAAAAAATTGCTAGATCCGCGCACACCCTACACTGTAGAAAAACTTCTAAGCAAATGAATATAAAATTTTGGAATAAATTTACCTGAAAGCAGTCAGGTTCTGCAGGAAATTTCCTGTTAAAAATTGATTTAAAAAATTCAAGAAACCAATAAAATCAAATTGGTGTGGCCTCAGGGGTCGTGCAAATATTAACAAGAATAAACAGGTACTGTAAGTGGATTATTTGAGCAGGAATGGCAAATTCCTCTCAATTTACACATACTATGGACGAAATATCAAACTGTGGTATATAAGCATTAATTTACATACGTAGTTAAGAATTTTTGTGTAATCAGTTTTGTATTATTTTTTTTTGGTCATGAACCCATCATTTCTCCATCATGAAATTTTTAGGATAGCTAGCTAAAACTATGAACAAAAAATGAGAAATGGCCTTTTTGAGATTTTTATTTTTTTTTTATTTATGCCTTGTGCTAAATCATTCGAACCTTTACCTCCATATGTGTTATATATATATATATATATATATATATATATTCAGATACATAAGTTTTTTGTCCATTAATCACGCAATAACGGCTAAACCGATTTGATATAGGGTGTGACCTGTATCTTAACTTAAGCTACTTTTTAACTATGTTGGAAATTACATTGTTTATCGTCTCCTGATGATGCTAACTTTGTTAGCGAAACGCGCGTCGAGTGCAAAAAAGTGTAGTTTTGGTTTGTGGAAAACAATCATAATTTTGTTTTAAGCTACTTTTTATTTAAAATTTCGTTTCATAACTCGAGATATATGGCACAGAAAAATGAATTTTTCAAGAGTTTTTTTGTATTTTTTATGTGATACATATATATGTAGTCAAAAATTTTGGCGCCATTCAACTACAATTTTTATAAGCTTTCCAAAGAGGTATTAAACGGTAAGAAAAAAAAAATTTAGGGATGAAGTTTTTTGGGGGTAGCTCCGAAGGGTCTAATAGGAGAATGCTCAAAAACAATAGGGGTCTGCGCGTCAACACAAGTAATCACTATGTTAAATTTTGTTATGATTAGTGAAGGGGTTTTTGAGTTAGAGTGGCTACAAAGTAGGCGACAGACAGACCGACCGACAGAGCGACGATGTCTTGATTCGTGCTTATCACTATTCGGAACCTAAAAATTCGTTGAGGATCATGAAGATCTCGAAGTGCGATTTTTCGATGATTACATTACTTCCCTTAGCGAGGGAAGTAAAAAGGGTTTAGGGGGGGTTTAAGGGTTTTTTTTGGGGTTGGTTTAAATCTGTTTCAGTTGGGTTGGGTTCATTTAGTTAGTGTCTAAAGAGCCGACAATTCGGCTGAATAGTCGTGAGGCTAAAGAGCCAACAGTAATTATTTAGTATAGGGTCATTCCATATCAAATCAACCAAAAAATCACAAAAATTTTACGCGACCAATTCCAATTTTGATGATTTTTGGTATATATTTTCTTCTTACCATAAAAGTTGAAAATGCAAATTTTTAGATTTTTTTGATTCGTAGTTTTTTTTTTTTAATATTTCAAAATAAAAAAGTCAGCATTTTGACCTTAACAAGAATGTACAAAACTAGCAATATCTCGAGAACCACTTACACTAGGAAAGTAATAAATGGCTCATTTTAAAGTCATTTTGAAGCTCTTTTTTATGAAATATCACAACATAATTTTAACAAAAAAAAAAATTGAAAATAAAAAATTGAAAAAAAAAAAATTGAAAAATTCAAAAAGGCCATTTTTAATTTTTTTGAAAAAAATATATAATTTTGGTCAAAGTGTTACTTAATTATCCACAAAATTTTATGATGGAGAAATGATGGGTTCAATGTCAAAAAAAATATCAAAAATATTAAGTACATTAAAAATCATGCATTTAAAAAAATAAACATATTTTAGGAGCACCAATAGTGCACTGGATATTAAAATAAATAAATTTGTTGGATGGATACAGGTTTTAAAAAATACCCAGAGGCTTTATCTACAAATTATTTTATTTTAAACTCGCAAAAGAAATAAACAAACTTTTCTACTTCGTTGATAAAAATTAGGCAGAAAACACTAAGACTAACTATATACCTTAAATTTATTTTTTTAACTTTCTTTTAAGAATTTCTGATAAATCTGACATTTCTTTTTTGCTGACATTGTAAGTTCTGCCAGTAGCAGTGTTGGGTTCAACTTTTTTTATAAGACTTTCTGGTTTAATAATTAAAATATCTTGAGGTGTTGGGTAAAAAAATGATGAGGCAGGTCCTCGTGGATGAAGAAAGCTTACTTTCAGTTCTCCGCTCTCATTATTTTTCCCCAAGACACAAGCCAGCCACCAAGCACTGTCATATTCTACAGTGACAAACCCTGACTCGATATTTTGCAAAATAATGCTTCCACCTTTAAAAAGATTATGTGTTTCGACCTCTAAGCATGTAGAAAACTGTTTTGCCAAAAACGTGTTTTCTGTAAGAGGAATTACAGCATGAATTTTTTGTGTCCCCGGTATTGTTAAGACTTCCGCAAATCTTTTATTCAAAATTATTTCATGATTTGTATAATCTGCTTCTGTGCAATACTTAAAATCAATGCCAGATATGTTTTCTTCACACCAAGTAAACAATTGTAGAGGTGTCATTATTTGATTGTCATAGGGCCTCTGCAAACTGGCTTTGGCAGCAAGTCTTTTAACAGTTCCTCCCAAGCCATCGCAGGCACTTTTGCCATGCGAGGTGGCAAAATAATGCCACTCTGCTTCAACACCAAAATCTTTTTTATGCAGGCATATATTCAGAAAATTCTTTTTGTTTTTGTACTGCGCAGCACATCCATCCGAAAAATAAAAAATTTTGTTAAGTCCTGGTATTTTGATTTTTAAATCAGGCATTAATTTTTTTAAAAATAAATGAAATGCAATTGTATTATGTGTCAAGCTTTCCGAAATAAACACATAATTCAGGTTGTGCAGTTTTACCATCACTAATAAATGGCAAAAGGGTGGAGGGTTGCCTGGCTGTTATTCCAATGATAAGACTGGACTTCATCTTGCATAACAAAGGAATAATTTTCCGCAAAGTCGCAAGTGATCAAAGACTCTCCAGGTTTAAGGTTAATTTTTATTTCATTGTATCTATCTTTTTGCATTTTTGCAATAAAAGAATGTGATTTAAGTTTTACAAGATCATCAGTAAATTTCTGGACAAAATCATCACTTTTCTTAACAACGGTTTCCATAGCACACCTATCTACTGAGACCCACTTTTTAAATGAGACCTCATCAATTAATTCTTCCTCAAATTTTTCTATTAACGTATTTTTAAACTGTTCTACTCCAGGACATTGCTTGCATCTATTGCTTAAAAAACAGTCCACTGAAGGTGGATTACACATTAGTTTATAAAGGCAATCATGATAAGATATTGCAAGAGGCCTGTTATTTTCATCATATAGCTTATTTAATTTGGAGAGGAAAATCTGGATCATTTTCTGGAACTTGACTGGGTCTAAAAAAATTTAAAAAGTTAGTTTTTTATAAGAACTTAAAAAGGGGGTAACAGCTGACCCAAAATGTGTACATAATGCCAAGAAATTTGTACATAATGTCTGTATTCTCAAAATGCCATGCAAAATAATGCCATGCAAAATAATGCCATGAGATTTTTCCACTCCGTACTTGACGCAATTGGTTTAGTTTATTAATTTTATATTAAAAAATACTATTTGTTACTTACCCTGCCTCATCTTCTTCAGATGCCTTAAACTCCTTTGAAAGCTTTAGTCTACAACCATCACAGATTTTCATTCCCATTTTGACATTTTTGTAACTGCACATCCACTTGGTCACATTTCTTAATTTCCCAAAATGCTTGATTTTTAACTCTAGTGGATCACAGCACTTTACTTTATATTTAGTCCATCCACTTGCCTCACCCATAGTTGAAACTTTTAAAATTACACAGAGATGACTTCTGATAAACCTTCAGTCGAACTATTATGTATCGATTATTTGGAGCTGTATCAGGAAGATACTTGCCAAAAATTTAAAATCAATTTATGCAGGAATTTTCATGTCAGCAAATCCCCACAATGTACCTAAACAGACCAATAAAATGAAGGAGGTGTGTCCTTAATGTTAAACAGGAATAAACAGGCAGTATTTCACAAAAGTATTGGCAGGTTTATACAGGCATATTTTCCTAAGAATTGGAACATCCAATAGTACATCTCCGGTGGAAAAGAGGTTTTGTAAGTAAATATTACAATGGGGGGCAATGTTAATCTGATTACTGATACAGAATGAAACGTAGGATATAATTTTTTATTAAATAAAATATTGTTAAATATTTTTATAATATCGCTTTAAACCCCATTATATTCTTCTAATTACCAAAATGCATTGTCTATTTATAGGCGATTTTTCATGCATGTGACATTTTTAATAAATTTTTTCACATTGAACCCATGATTTGTCCATCTCAAAATTTTGTGAATAGTTTAATAACACTTTAAAGAAAATAATATAATTTTTTGAAAAAAATTAAAAATGGCCTTTTTGAAATTTTTCAAAAAAAAAAATCAAAATTTTTTTTTTTTATTTTATTTTTTCAATATATGTTATGCAATATTCTCATATGAAAGGTCTTTATAAGAGCTTTAAAATGAACCTTCACCTACTTTTCTATTATAAGTGGTTCTTTGGATATTCCTAATTTTGTGCGCACATGTTAAGGACAAATAAGTGACTTTTTCGATTTTCAAAAATTAATTCAAAATAAACAACTGGTCAAAAAAGTCTGAAATTTTGGATTTTCCAGTTTTTTGGTAGGAAAAACATGTATACTAAAAATCATCAACATCGGAGATGGTGTGGTAAAATACCCTGGTTGACTTGATATGGACTGACCCTATATTTTTAACTAAATTAACCCAACCCCACTGAAACAGATTTAAACCAACCCCAAAAAAAAACTTTAACTCCCCTAAACCTTTTTTTTTGCATTAAAAAAAAACGCCGGACAAGGATTCACGGTCCTTAAGGCTTTCCTTTAGGGGCCCTAGAAGGTGCCTCTATTTTTTTTATGCCAAAAAAAGATGTAGGGGATGTAGTGTGTTTTTTTTGGTTGTTTTGACTTTGAATAAGTTGGTTTGAGTCTTTTTAGATTAGGTTGGGTTAATTTTGGGGAGGAATATACAAAACTAACATTTACCCGTTAAAGATCTTACAGAAAAGTTTTATAAGATGTATAGAAGGAGCTGGATTTCGGGAACATACAGAGAACATTTTTAAGACACTAAAAATATTAAATATCAATAAACTTTATTGCACAAATATCTGTAAATTTGTCAAATTACGCCATCAAAACAACATTAACATAAATTTTAACTATAACTCCACTAAATGTTTTGTACCAAGAGTAAATCTTTCTATAACTCAAAGGATGTTTCTATTTATTGCTTTAAAGATTTACAACCAACTGCCAACCATAATCAAAGAACAACCTATCAAAAAAAATTTCCGAAATATCAAAAATACTATAATTAATAATTTTAATATAGATGTTCTTTCAAGACCGTTTTTTGTTCCAATTACTAGCTAAAGATTTAGTATATTATACAATTTAATTTTGTTAAAATTAAGGTTTATAAACTAACTTAAAAACTTAATTTTCATATTTAATAATCTACCTATCTAAAACAGTGATATACCCATTATAAAAATTGTAATTTTCTGTTTATTTGAATAATTTTAAGCAGTAGCAAAAACAGTTATATTGTACATTTTTAGGCAATAATAGTTATATTTAATTCTATGGTTAAAAATTCTTATTCAATTGTAATTGTAAAAATAGTTTCGTTAATTTGTTTGAAACTTTAAAGATAATTGTTTGATTTATTGATAAAGTTTTGTAATTTTTTAAGCATTTTAGGCGAATGTGATATATATATGTATAGTGCACTAATTTTTCAATTCTTATTCAATTGTAATTGTAAAGGTATTTTTTGGCTAATGTGTTCATCATCCATTGTAGCATTGTATTTGTAATTTTATATATATGGGTCGTTCTTAAAAAAAGGTAACATTTCAAGTGGTAATTTAAAAAAAAAACAAATTAGTGTTCTTTGAATTTTGGTAATTATTAAATGTTGCTGTAGTTGATTGGACTAAAATGTGCTATATGGCCGATATAAGAATTCACTAGTTCTTGAGTTATTTTTGAGTTTGTTAATTGAACTGCTAACACAGGTGAGATCCAGCTAACACCAGTTATACCTATTTTACCAAAATAAAGAATCTTAATAGCTGGGTTGTTCTTCAAAAATGGTAACATTTGGTGTAATAGTTTTTAAAAAAACAAAAATTGATTTACCACTTTTTAAGTAAATATATATTTACTTAAAAAGTTTTTACATATATATAATATGCCCTTACTTGATTTCTTCTTCCCTCTCTTTCGTTTCTCGTGCTTTTGCCAAAGACTTTCTAGTTTTTGCCATTTTTTTTCCAAAAATTATTAAATTTTTTTAATTAATTAATTATTTTTAAAATTTCACAGGTGTTATCAATAAAATATTCTGAAAGATCACACGAGTGATGTTCACACTAGTGATAACAAAAAAAAATAAAAAAGTTACTACTTTTGTATTTTAATATTAGTAAAATTCCTACTTTTTTGAAAGTGAATATCTTACCATTTACTCTTATATATATATATATATATATATATAGAAACATTTATCTCGGCCAAAACGTTAATACTGTTTTAAAACCCCCGGGTCATTCCATATCAAATCAATCTATTTTACCAGACATTCTCCGATTTTGATGATTTTTGGTACACATTTTCTACCCACCAAAAAACTCAAATTCCCAAAATTTTATATTTTTTTGACCAGTACTTTTTTTGTAATTAATTTTTGAAAATTAAAAAAAAATCCTAATTTGGTCTTGATATGCATTTTCAAAATTTTTAAGCTGGCAAAATGAGTGATGGCTCGTTTTAAAGGTATTTAAAATACCTTTCGAATGATTTAGCACAATGCATAAATTAAAAAAAAAAAAATCTCAAAAAGGTCATTTTTTTCAAAAAATATATTTAGAATTTTTTGTTTTTTAAATGTTTCTCATTGATTGATTGATTTAAGTATGAAAAGTAGGAATTTTACTAATATTAAAATACAAAAGTAGTAACTTTTTTATTTTTTTTGTTATCACTAGTGTGAACATCACTGGTGTGATCCTTCAGAATATTTTTATTGATAACACCTGTGAAATTTTTCGCTTGTAATTAAAAAAATTTGATAATTTTTGGAAAAAAAATGACAAAAACTAGAAAGTCTTTGGCAAAAGCACGAGAAACGAAAAAGGAAATAGACAAAAGAGAGGGAAGAAGAAATCAAGTAAGGGTATATTATATATATGTAGAAACTTTTTAAGTAAATATATATTTACTTAAAAAGTGGTAAATCAATTTTTGTTTTTTTAAAAACTATTACACCAAATGTTACCATTTTTAAAGAACAACCCAGCTATAAAGATTCTTTATTTTGGTAAAATAGGTATAACTGGTGTTAGCTGGCTCTCACCTGTGTTAGCAGTTCAATTCACAAACTCAAAAATAACTCAAGAACTAGTGAATTCTTATATCGGCCATATAGCACATTTTAGTCCAATCAACTACAGCAACATTTAATAATTACCAAAATTCAAAGAACATTTTTGTTTTTTTTTTTAATAACTTGAAATGTTACCTTTTTTTAAGAACGACCCATATATATAAAATTACAAATACAATGCTACAATGAATGATGAACACATTAGCCAAAAAATACCTTTACAATTACAATTGAATATGAATTGAAAAATTAGTACACTATACATATATATATCACATTCGTCTAAAATTAATAATTTTACAATGCTTAAAAAATTACAAAACTTTATCAATAAATCAAACAATTATCTTGAAAGTTTCAAACAAATTAACGAAAATATTTTTACAATTACAATTGAATAAGAATTTTTAACCATAGAATTGAATATAACTATTATTGCCTAAAAATGTACAATATAACTGTTTTTGCTACTGCTTAAAATTATTCAAATAAACATAAAATTACAATTTTTACAATAGGTAGATTATTAAATATGAAAATTAAGTTTTTAAGTTAGTTTATAAACCTTAATTTTAACAAAATTAAATTGTATAATATACTAAATCTTTAGCTAGTAATTGGAACAAAAAACGGTCTTGAAAGAACATCTGTATTAAAATTATGAATTATAGTATTTTTGATATTTTGGAATTTTTTTTTATAGGTTGTTCTTTGATTATGGTTGGCAGTTGGTTGTAAATCTTTAAAGCAATAAATAGAAACATCCTTTGAGTTATAGAAAGATTTACTCTTGCTACAAAACATTTATGTTAATGTTGTTTTGATGGCGTAATTTGACAAATTTACAGATATTTGTGCAATAAAGTTTATTGATATTTAATATTTTTAGTGACTTAAAAATGTTCTCTGTATGTTCCCGAAATCCAGCTCCTTCTATACATCTTATAAAACTTTTTTGTAAGATCTTTAACAGGTAAATGTTAGTTTTGTATATTCCCCCCCAAAATTAACCCAACCTAATCTAAAAAGACTCACACCAACTTATTCAAAGTCAAAACAACCCAAAAAAACACACTACATCCCCTACATCTTTTTTTGACATAAAAAAAAATGGAGGCACCTTCTAGGGCCCCTAAAGGCGAGCCTTAAGGACCCTGAATCCTTGTCCGGCGTTTTTTTTTAATGCAAAAAAAAGGTTTAGGGGGGTTAAAGTATTTTTTTTGGGGTTGGTTTAAATCTGTTTCAGTGGGTTTGGGTTAATTTAGTTAAAAATATACTAAATATTTACTGTCGGCTCTTAAGCCTCACGACTATTCAGCCGAATTGTCGGCTCTTTAGACACTAACTAAATGAACCCAACCCAACTGAAAAAGATTTAAACCAACCCCAAAAAAAAACACTTAAACCCCCCCTAAACCCTTTTTACTTCCCTCGCTAAGGGAAGTAATGTAATCATCAAAAAATCGCACTTCGAGATTTTCATGATCCTCAACGAATTTTTAGGTTCCGAATAGTGATAAGCACGAATCAAGACGTCGTCGCTCTGTCGGTCGGTCTGTCTGTCGCCTACTTTGTAGCCACTCGAACTCAAAAACCCCTTCACTAATCATAACAAAATTTAACATAGTGATTACTTGTGTTGACGCGCAGACCCCTATTGTTTTTGAGCATTCTCCTATTAGACCCCTCAGAGCTACCCCCAAAAAACTTCATCCCCCCTTGTAGTTGAATGGCGCCAAAATTTTTGACTATATATATATGTATCCCATAAAAAATGCAAAAAAACTCTTGAAAATTTCATTTTTCTGTGCCATATGGAGGTAAAGGGCTTGGAAAAATAAGTTTTTTAGACCTCCATTAAAAACACGATTTTACTCCCTGTCCACAAATAACAAAACCATGGTTTTTTTTAAGTTTACCAATGAAAAAACCCAAGGATACAAAACAAAAATCCCATAACTTTCTTACCCAATTTTTAAGAAAAATGGTGGTAATACAAAAAAAGAATTTTATTACTCTTAACTAAAAGGTTTTACAAAAAAAGGCATAATAGTCCAGGATACTAAACAACCTGGTAGAACAAGCTATATATTTTTTTTAATATCTAGTACTCGAAATGACCCCTCCGAGGGTGACGTCAACCTTGAAATCACACCTAAGGGTGCATTTTTTTGGATATTTATTAATAAGTAAAAAATACTCTTTAGAGCAAAATACTATTTTGAGCAGTGAAAGATTTCTCTCCCACAAAAGAAGATATTAAATATAAAATTGTTTTTTTGATTATACTTTTTTTTCCAATAAATTATGAGTGAAACACTACTTATAAATTAATTAATTGGAGTACAGTGTTTCATAAAATAGTTTATACGCTTTAGGGATTAAATAGGTACGTTTAATCCCTCTTTTTAGGGACTAATGTGGCACATTTAATCCATAAGGTATTAAAAAATATTCCCTAAGGGATTAAAAGTAAATTTAATTCCTCAGCTTAGGGATTAGAAGTAAATTTAATCCTTTAGGGATTAAAAAAAAATACCCTGAAAAATTATTATTAAATTTATCACAAGTCAAGCCAAACAGCTCTTGATCTTGACCAAGATTTCATTCTTAGCATTCTTTCTTGTAGTCGACTAACCATTTGGCGTAGAAACAACGTGATTTTAACAATAATCTTTTCCTAAAGTGCATACAATAATTTATAAAGCTTGGGACTAGAGCGTCTTTTAATCCCTTAGCTAATTGTAGCACAAACCTTTCGCCGAGGGATTAAAAGTAGCATTTAGTCCCTAGGTTTATAATGTACTTTTTTTCTAATAATGACCCAAAATAAAACTAAGTATTTTTAATCGGTTTTAAGTCTTAAAAGCATAAAAATACCGCAGTGAGAAGTTATCGACGTTCCTGGAAATAATTTTTATAAATTTTTAGTTTTTGAAAGTTTTTGAAAGGAACAATTGAATATTAGGTAGTTTATTTTGCACTCAAAAGAGCACTGGATTTTAAAAGCGAGAAAAAATAACAAAATGTCAACAAATTAACGCGATTGCAAAACCATTTATTTTTACCTCGCTTCCTGGACATTAAATTTCCACAGGGGCTTTGGATCTACAGTTTCCCCCCACAAGGCTTGTAGTTTTCCTCTATAAATAATTTAATACCGGCACAGGTTTTCAAAAAATTCTAATTTTTTTTGGGTTGCCTTTTTTAATCGAATATAAATATTTCTGACCTTATTTTTTTCCTTAAGTTATTAGGGCAATTTTTTTTCAGATAATGGCCATGTTTTCATATTTTTCCGAAAAACTGACCAAACCTTGAACTATTTTGTAAAAATCTTAAATATGCATACCGCATTTGCAGACCCGGGAACAGGTATAAAATTTTGAGCTTTTTGCTTTTGAAAATTGTTTCAAAAAGAAAGACTGGCAGAAAAATTGATCTTAATGTTTTTGTGATATATAAATAAATATGAACCTTGCATAAAAATAAGAAATATTTAACTTGTAAATCAGTGTGTCTGGTGACAAAGAATTTTTGAGCCAAATATGATAAGAATCGGTTTTGACCCAAATAACTCATTTTTAGTGAAATCCCAATAGTCTCCATGCTATGTATGGATGGCTAAAAGTGAAAATATTTAAAGATTTTCCTGCATACATTATAGAAATTTTCGCCTGCGGCACTATCACACCATGATATTTACGATTTTAGTTTAATTTTGTGTCAAAAATTCCATTTTAAGTGTAATTTTCCTAGAAATTTTCGCCAACGGTGTTATCACATCATTGATATTTACGATTTTAGTTAAATTTTGGGTCAAAAATATTATTTTAACTGTAATTTTTCTCAAAATTTTACCCTGCGGCGCCAATAGTCTCCATGCTATGTATGGATGGCTAAAAGTGAAAATATTTAAAGATTTTCCTGCATACATTATAGAAATTTTCGCCTGCGGCACTATCACACCATGATATTTACGATTTTAGTTTAATTTTGTGTCAAAAATTCCATTTTAAGTGTAATTTTCCTAGAAATTTTCGCCAACGGTGTTATCACATCATTGATATTTACGATTTTAGTTAAATTTTGGGTCAAAAATATTATTTTAACTGTAATTTTTCTCAAAATTTTACCCTGCGGCGCTATAAAACTATATTAATAAATTTAAGTTACGCAAACAACTTAAAATCTGATTACCCATCCTGGATTTTAGGCTAGGTCCGCCAGGCGCGCCGTAAGTATATGGTTTCGATCAGTTGGTTTTTTTCTTAGGGTTTGTTTCAAATCCTGGTGTTACTATTATTAAAATGTTTTGATAATTTTACTAAACATATTTAAAGCAAATAAAGAGAACGCCGAAACAAAGACCTTAAATAAACTCCGAAAAAAAAACCCAGAGAAAAAAACCCGGAAAAAAATAACCAATTAAAAAAACCCCTTCATCAAATTATTATAACTAACCCAAACACAACCCAACTCAAGCTAGACCCACCCAACACAAAATAATATTTTTTGATTTTAACATATTTTGATATAAATTTTTCCTGTAATTTTTTTCCGGGGGTTTTAAATAAATAAATCCGTTCAGTAATTCTTGCGTGATGCTGGAACAAACATAAAAACAAAAATTGTAAAAATTGCATTCTTGATATCTATATCGTTTGGTTGTAATCAAATACCAACAATTAAAAAAAATTATGTACAGAAATCGTCTTTCTAAAGATTTAATATACCTACGTATAGATTACCGTTTTTTTCCTAGTTTTTCATGTCCTTTTATAATTTTTCAGTCATTTAATAGTTATTTACAGCATTATTTTTTGTATTCTAAAAGTCACAAGGGCAGGCCTGCCCTTAAATCTAAAGGATAATAATCGATTCGAGTTGTTGGTTTACCTTTTAGGTGGCAGAAACATATTTTAAATGTGTGGCACTCCAAAATGTTGAAAAAATTATACGAAAAAATTACAAAAAATTTTACTAAAATTTTTTCGTTGGATATAGGCTTTTTTATAGGATGGAAAAAAGAGACAACTTCTTTCCTCGGGACGTTTCGTTCTTTATTAGAACTTTTTCAACCTTCGGAAGTCGCTGTCAGAAATGCCTAAATGAAGAATGCATATTCAGGCCTAAAGAATTTTGTTTTTAATTAACAATATTTGCTAATATTCCAGTGGTGCATCCAGGAATTGAGTTCGGGGGGAGGGGGAGGTTTAAAGATAACTATTAAAAAAACTGAATTTGAAGTAAAAATGTGGTACAAGTGGTTACAAAGTATAAAAGGAAACAGGTGCTTACAAGTGCGGACCTGGACTCAAAAGGTAGAGTGATGGCGTGTCAATCAAATTTAATTGTTTATTTATCCAAAATTTCATGTTCAATGCGCAGCCAACATTTTTTGAGAAAAAAACACTTAAAATGCAATTATTGATTTAAAATTAAACTAAAATCGTAAATATTGATGGGGTTTTAGCAATTTCAGTTGTTTATTTACCCGTAATTCGTTTGCACAAATGCGAAAATGCGCCCAGGCAAAAATTTTTGCAAACATGACACTTAAAATGCCATTTTTGACACCAAACCGCTGGCAAAATGTTTTAATAAAATACTATTTTGACACGAAATTGTAAAAGTGAAAAGTGTTACAGCGCCGCAGGCGAAAAATTTATCTCTTTTTTTCATCCTATACACGAAGTCTATATTCCATAACCCACGAAAAAAATTTTAGTCAAATTATAGAGAGATTTTAACATATTTTGATATAAATTTTTCCTGTAATTTTTTTCCGGGGGTTTTAAATAAATAAATCCGTTCAGTAATTCTTGCGTGATGCTGGAACAAACATAAAAACAAAAATTGTAAAAATTGCATTCTTGATATCTATATCGTTTGGTTGTAATCAAATACCAACAATTAAAAAAAATTATGTACAGAAATCGTCTTTCTAAAGATTTAATATACCTACGTATAGATTACCGTTTTTTTCCTAGTTTTTCCTGTCCTTTTATAATTTTTCAGTCATTTAATAGTTATTTACAGCATTATTTTTTGTATTCTAAAAGTCACAAGGGCAGGCCTGCCCTTAAATCTAAAGGATAATAATCGATTCGAGTTGTTGGTTTACCTTTTAGGTGGCAGAAACATATTTTAAATGTGTGGCACTCCAAAGTGTTGAAAAAATTATACGAAAAAATTACAAAAAATTTTACTAAAATTTTTTCGTTGGATATAGGCTTGTTTATAGGATGGAAAAAAGAGACAACTTCTTTCCTCGGGACGTTTCGTTCTTTATTAGAACTTTTTCAACCTTCGGAAGTCGCTGTCAGAAATGCCTAAATGAAGAATGCATATTCAGGCCTAAAGAATTTTGTTTTTAATTAACAATATTTGCTAATATTCCAGTGGTGCATCCAGGAATTGAGATCGGGGGGAGGGGGAGGTTTAAAGATAACTATTAAAAAAACTTAATTTAAAGTAAAAATGTGGTACAAGTGGTTACAAAGTATAAAAGGAAACAGGTGCTTACAAGTGCGGACCTGGACTCAAAAGGTAGAGGGATGGCGTGTCAATCAAATTTAATTGTTTATTTATCCAAAATTTCATGTTCAATGCGCAGCCAACATTTTTTGAGAAAAAAACACTTAAAATGCAATTATTGATTTAAAATTAAACTAAAATCGTAAATATTGATGGGGTTTTAGCAATTTCAGTTGTCTATTTACCCGTAATTCGTTTGCAAAAATGCGAAAATGCGCCCAGGCAAAAATTTTTGCAAACATGACACTTAAAATGCCATTTTTGACACCAAACCGCTGGCAAAATGTTTTAATAAAATACTATTTTGACACGAAATTGTAAAAGTGAAAAGTGTTACAGCGCCGCAGGCGAAAAATTTATCTCTTTTTTTCCATCCTATACACGAAGTCTATATTCCATAACCCACGAAAAAAATTTTAGTCAAATTATTGAGGGATACGAAAACCATACAACATTACAAAAAAAGTAGGTATCAACGGTTTTATAGCACCGCACTCAAATATTGTTAAAATTCAAGCAGAAACCTTTCCAAAATTTGTGGTTGAAAAATAAGCTTGGATCTCAAGAACTAATAAACCGATATTTATAACTGTCATTTTACAGTGTATATGCCGCAATTGACAAACAAGTAAAACTTAGTAGAAAGTATATCCAATAACAACAAAAATATGTCGGAAAAATAGGTATGGTACCCCAGTCAAAGCATAAGGGTAGGTAAACTAAAAATAAATTAGAATAGAAAACACTGTTTAAGTACGTTTCTTTTTGGATATCTAATGACGAAATTTGCCAACAAACCGCTTCATCTAGTAAAACTCTCAGCAAAATCAGTTCGGTAGTTTTTTTCTAAAAATTGTGATGTACAGAAATGGTCTATATAGAGACTTTGTTCGCGAGTGGTAAAAAAATGCATTTTTGGTATTTATATCGTTTAGGTAAAAACCAAGACCAACAAAAAAATGTAAATCACAGAATTCGCATATCTAGAGATTTATTATATGTATAGAAGAAAAGTTGGTATAGTAAAATGGTCACTAGAGAAGCTAATAGAAGACCACTCTTTCTTGAAAAAAATGTCAGTTATAAATATCGGTTTATTAGTTCTTGAGATCCAAACAAATTTTGGAAAGGTTTCTGCTTGAATTTTAACAATATTTGAGTGCAGTGCTATAAAACCGTTGATACCTACTTTTTTTGTAATGTTGTATGGTTTTCGTATCCCTCAATAATTTGACTAAAATTTTTTCGTGGGTTATGGAATATAGAATTGTGTATGGGATGGAAAAAAGAGACAAGTTTTTCGCCTGCGGCGCTGTAACACTTTTCATTTTTAAAATTTCGTGTCAAAATAATATTTTATCAAAACATTTTGCCAGCGGTTTGGTGTCAAAAATGGCATTTTAACTGTCATGTTTGCAAAAATTTTTGCCTGGGCGCATTTTCGCATTTTTGCAAACGAATTAAGTGTAAATAAATAACTAAAATTGCTAAAACCCCATCAATATTTACGATTTTAGTTTAATTTTAAATCAATAATTGCATTTTAAGTGTCAAAAAATGTTGGCTGCGCATTGAACATGAAGTTTTGGATAAATAGACAATTAAATTTGATTGACACGCCCCATCCCTCTACCATTTGAGCCCAAGTCCGCACTTGTAAGCACCTGTTTCCTTTTGTACTTTGTAACCACTTGTACCATATTTTTACTTCAAATTAAGTTTTTTTTTAATAGTTATCTTTAAACCTCCTCTCCCCCGGAATTCAATTCCTGGATGCACCACTGGAATATTAGCAAATACTTATTGTTAATTTTAAACCTGAATATGCATTCTTCATTTAGACATTTCTGACAGCGACTTCCGAAGGTTTAAAAAGTTGTAATGAAGAACGAAACGTCCCGAGGAAAGAAGTTGCCTGTTTTTTCCATCCTATAAACAAGCCTATATCCCAGTAATTTTTTCGTATAATTTTTTCAAAATTTTGGAGTGCCACACATTTAAAATATGTTTCTGCCACTTAAAAGGTAAACCAACAACTCGAATCGATTATTCCTCTTTAAATTTAAGGGCAGGTCTGCCTTTGTGACTTTTAGAATACAAAAAATAATGCTGGAAATAACTATTAAATTACTGAAAAATTATAAAAGGACCGGAAAACCCAGGAAAAAACGGTAATCTATACGTAGGTATATTAAATCTTTAGAAATACCATTTCTGTACATATATTTTTTTAATTGTTGGTATTTGATTACAACCAAACGATATAGATATCAAAAATACAATTTTTACAATTTTTGTTTTTATGTTTGTTCCAGCATCACGCAAGAATTACTGAACGGATTTATTTATTTAAAACCCCCGGAAAAAAATTACAGGAAAAATTTATTTCAAAATATGTTAAAATCAAAAAATATTATTTTGTGTTGGGTGGGTCTAGCTTGAGTTGGGTTGTGTTTGGGTTAGTTATAATAATTAGGGTAATAAGTAGGGTTTCTTTTAAATGGGTTATTTTTTTCCGGGTTTTTTTCTCTGGTTTTTTTTTTCGGAGTTTATTGAAGGTCTTTGTTTCGGCGTTCTCTTTATTTGCTTTAAATATGTTTAGTAAAATTATCAAAACATTTTAATAATAGTAACACCAGGATTTGAACGAAACCCTAACAAAAACACCAACTGATCGACCTAGCCTAAAATCCAGGAGGGGTAATCAGATTTTAAGTTGTTTGCGTAACTTAAATTTATTAATATAGTTTTATAGCGCCGCAGGCAAAAATTTTGAGAAAAATTACAGTTAAAATAAAATTTTTGGTGGTTTTGGTGTGATAACGCCGCTGGCGAAAATTTCTAGGAAAATTACACTTAAAATGGAATTTTTGACACAAAATTAAACTAAAATCGTAAATATCATGGTGTGATAGTGCCGCAGGCGAACATTTTTACAATGTATGCAGGAAAATCTTTAAATATTTTCACTTTTAGCCCTCCATACATAGCATGGAGAATATTGGGATTTCACTAGAAATGAGTTATTTGGATCAAAACAGACCTAAATACAAAATTTTGGGATGGTGGCTGTGTGACTGTCTGTCAAACGATAATTCAAAAACCGCTTAACCGATTCTTATCATATTTGGCTCAAAAATTCTTTGTCATCAGACACACTACTTTACAAGTTAAATATTCCTTATTTTTATGCAAGGTTTATATTTATTTATATATCACAAAAACATTAAGAGCAATTTTTCTGCCAGTCTTTCTTTTTGAAACAATTTTGAAAAGCAACAAGGCTCAAAATTGAATACCTGTTCCCGGGTCTGCAAAAGCGGTATGCATATTTAGGATTTTTACAAAATAGTTCAAGGTTTGGTCAGTTTTTCCGAAAAATATGAAAACATGGCCATTATCTGAAAAAAATTGCCCTAATACACTAAGACATTATAATTGACTAGATAACTTAAGGAAAAAAATAAGGTCAGAAATACTTATATTCGATTAAGAAAGCCAACCCAAAAAAAATTAGAATTTTTTAATAACCTGTGCCGGTATTAAATGATTTATAGAGGAAAACTAAGAGCCTTGTGGGGGGAAACTGTAGATCCAAAGCCCCTGTGAAAATTTAATGTCCAGGAAGCGAGGTAAAAATAAATGGTTTTGCAATCGCGTTAATTTGTTGACATTTTGTTATTTTTTCTCGCTTTTACAATCCAGTGCTCCTATCAAAAACTAAAAATTTATAAAAATTATTTCCAGCAACGTCGATAGCTTCTCACTGTGATATTTTTTTGCTTTTAAGACTTAAAACCGATTAAAAATACTTAGTTTTATTTTGGTTCATTATTGGAAAAAAAGTACATTATAATCCCTCGGCGAAAGGTTTGTACTACAATTAGCTAAGGGATTAAAAGACGCTCTTGTCCCGAGGTTTATATATTATTGTATGCACTTTAGGAAAAGATTATTGTTAAAATCACGTTGTTTCTACGCCAAATGGTTAGTCGACTACAAGAAAGAGTGCTAAGAATGAAATCTTGGCCAAGATCAAGTGCTGTTGGCTTGCCTTGTGATAAATTTAATAATAATTTTTCAGGGTTCATTTTTTTTAATCCGTGAAGGATTAAATTTACTTGTAATCCCTAAGCTGAGAAATTAAATTTACTTTTAATCCCTTAGGGAGTATTTTTTAATACCTTATGGATTAAATGTGCCAATTTAGTCCCTAAAAGAGGGATTAAACGTACCTATTTAATCCCTAAAGCGCATAAACTATTTTATGAAACACTGTACTCCAATTAATTAATTTATAAGTAGTGTTTCACGCATAACTTATTGTAAAAAAAGTATAATAAAAAAAAACAATTTTATATTTAATATCCCCTTTGTGGGAAAGAAATCTTTCACTGCTCAAAATAGTATTTCGCTCTAAAGAGTATTTTTTACTTACTAAAAAATATCCAAAAAATGCACCCTTAGGTGTGATTTCAATGTTGACGTCATCCTCGGAGGGGTCATTTGCAGTACTAGATATTAAAAATTAAAAAATATAGCTTATTCTACCTAGGTTGTTTAGTACCTTGGACTATTATGCCTTTTTTTGTAAAAACTTCTAGTTAAGAATATTAAAATTCTTTTTTTTTATTACCACCATTTTTCTTAAAAATTGGGTAAGAAAGTTATGGGATTTTTGTTTTGTATCCTTGGGTTTTTTCATTGGTACTTAAAAAAAACATGGTTTTGTTATTTGTGGACAGAGAGTAAAATCGTGTTTTTAATGGAGGTATAAAAAACTTATTTTTCCATTCCTTTTACCTCCACTTTTAGGACGCTAAAACATGGAGAACTCTATAAGAGCACTCTATAAGAGCATGGATAGTCTGTGGGCATCCAGAAAAAACTTTAATTTTATTTAATACTTAGCTCTAATCTATAGTATAGTATTTATACATCATGCAGGGTTGCCAGATTTCGGGTTTGAAGACGCCGATTGAATATAGCAATTAGATACAGCAAGTCGCACTCGAACGAAGCGCCCTCACACTGGCCGAACCGCGAACTAATCTGTATATAATATGATGTATCACCGCTTTTTCAGACCCGGCTAAAAATTCATCCCTGGCACCCCCCAACCCCCCTGAGTACCGCCCTATGGCTAAACGTTACCAGACCCGAGAGCGGGTCTGAAAGCGTCTGCGTCTGAAAGACTCTGGAAAAGTCTGGAAAGACCTTGGAAAAGTCTGGAAAGACCTTGGAAAAGTCTGGAAAGACCTTGGAAAAGTCTGGTTACACTCTGGAAAGTCTGAAAAGATCCTGGAAAGGTCTGGAAACACTCTGGAAAAGTCTGGAAAGACCCTGGAAAAGCCTGGAAAGACCCTGGAAAAGTCTGGATATACTCTGGAAAAGTCTGGATATACTCTGGAAAAGTCTAGTAATACCCTGGAAAAGTCTGTATACACTCTGGAAAGTCTGGAAAGACCCTGGAAAAGTCTGGAAACACGCTGGACCAGTCTGGAAAGACCCTGAAAAAGTCTGGATATATTCTGGAAAAATCTGGAAAGACCCTGGAAAAGTCTGGAAAGACCCTGGAAAAGTCTGGATACACTCTAAAAAAGTCTGGAAAGACCCTGGAAAAGTCTGGATACACTCTGGAAAAGTTTGGAAGGACCCTGGGAAAGTCTGGAAAGACCCTGGAAAAGTCTGAATATAATCTGGAAAACTCTGGAAAGATCCTGAAAAAGTCCGTGCACCCTAGAAAAGTCTGAATACACCCTGAAGAAGTCTGGAAATACTCTGGACAAGTCTGGAAAGACCCTGAAAAAGTCTGGATATACTCTGGAAAAGTGTGGAAAGGTCCTGTAAAAGTCTGGAAAGACCCTGGAAAAGTCTGGATACACTCTAAAAAAGTCTGGAAAGACCCTGGAAAAGTCTGCATACACTCTGGAAAAGTCTGGATACACTCTGGAAAGACCCTGGAAAACTCTGGATACACTCTGGAAAGTCTGGAATGAGGGGGCACCAACTACCGTAAAAATGTACACGTATTGCCGCAGTCTCTATGATTTCTTAATGAATGCGGGATTTCTAGAGACTGCCAACTGACTGCGAGCGATTTCCGAGACTGCGAGGTAACTGCAGAAGATTTCAGCGATTGCCACGGGACTGCGGATGTGGTACTAATATATTTTTTTATACTTCATCAAAAACCGGGGTGCCAAAAAAATCCTGTCTGTTTTTTACTCATATTAAAATAGAAATAGCGAAAAATAGTAATAATGATAAAATGTAAGTGTCCTTGCCTAAAAATTAAGCCATTTCACCCATTTTGCTACAATCAATTTCTCAAATTTTCCACGTTATTAAACTATAGATTTTTATTAAAATCTTTTAAAATACTCTGCCAATTGATGGGCGCCTAATCTCACAGATACATATTACATAAAAAATACGATAAAAGTCATATCATCCATTCAAGCCATATTTTATGAAACAATTAATTTGGACAATTCCCCCTCTCAGTGTACCCTACTGTCTTAATTATTTTTTTAAAAATTTGTACCTTACCGACTAAAAAAAATAATTTGTATTTATTTTAACTTAAGACTCAAATACCGTTGGTTTGATAACGTATAAGCCATATATTTTGTCGCCCCCCCCCTCTCATTGTACCCCACTGGCAAATTTTTTTTGAACTCAAGACTTAATTATTATTTGTTGATACAATGCAAACCATATTTTATAAAAAAAAGTTTATTTTGACAATTGCGCCTCCACATCCCCTCAATATACTCCACTTATTGTACCCCACTGATTATGTTTTTTAAAAACTCCAGATGACTCAGTTACAATTCATTTGATACAATACCACGCCTATTTTATAAACATGTTTATTTAGATATCGCCCCCCCTCTCATTGTACTCCACTGGCATTTTTTTTAATAGACTTAATTACCATTTGTTTGATACAGTAAAAGCTATATTTTATAGAAAAGTTTATTTTTACAATTTTCTCGTTCCCCCTAATTCCCCCTAACTGTACCCCACTGGCTAAAAAAATAAATTCTATTCTAGACTCAATTACTACTAATTTAATGTCATACTACAAGCCATATTTTATAGAAACGTTTATTTTTAAAATTCCTCCTCTCATTGCACCCCACTCTACACTTAATTACCATTTATTTGATACCCCATAAGCCATTTATAGCAAAAATTTAATTTGGAAATCGCCCCTCCCTATTCCACCCCATTGTTACCACAGATAATAACATAAAGGTCTAAAACCCAAAAAGTATTTAAACAATTTTGGGTTGGTACAACCACAATCGCTCACAATATACTATAGTCATACTAAATACGTGTGAGCTAAAAATCTTAATTATCAAAAACATAACAAAGGTAGTTGAAAAATTAAAGGATTTTTTTTTAAATTTACACCACTTAAAAACGGGTAAATACCTCAATTTTGAAATAAATATCACTGTTCTTATAAGCCTGTCTTTCTTCTTTATACTGAAAACGAGAAAGACTGTTAAACGGACTATAATTATAATAGCATGTCGAATGAAACGGTAAAGCGCGCATAGCAAAACATATGGTGTAGGCAATAATAGACCTTACATAAAGCAACATTATGATCTCGGGAGTGATGTAGCAGTGGCGTAGCCAGGAGAGGGTTTTGGGGGTTAAAACCTCTCCCCAGGAGGGCCAACCCAATCTACAATAAATTAATCATGATTAAGGGCCCCAGGGAGAGCTATAGCTCCCCCACTTTTTTGACTTTTGTGACATGTGTGATCTACTTTTCTAAAAATATTTTACAAAAAACCTAAGAGATCAAAATTTTGAAAGAAATTTTTGTGTCTTTTTTGTCAAAGTTTTCGCCTACGGAGCTATACCATATGCAATATTAAATATTGTTACAATTTTGTTTAATTTTAAACAATTTTTTTGTCAACAACATTTTGAACTCGTAAAAAATAGCAGTTTAGTTTAATTTTTTCAAAATTTTTGACTGCGGCGCATTTAAGGGTAACCTGAGGGGTAACCTAATTTTAAAACAAATCTTCAAATGAGACTAGATTAGACTTTTTTTTAAATAAATAGTTTTGTTTTGTATGCACTAACTCAATACCTATTAAACTGCCCCTCTCCCCTCCCTTCAGTTCAAGAGCTCAAGCAATAGGCACCTACCTATTTTTTAAAAATTGGCCATAGAGTTGATTTTTATTAAATGATGAAACCCCGCCCCCAGAGTCGAGTTCTGGCTACTAGATACTTTTCTAGCCAAAGGAGACATTAATAAAGAAATCTCTTTATATAATATTGCCATCTTATCCTGATCATCTGAATTCAATAAAGATGCATATGTATTATATTTATATTTTACTCCAACTGCCTGTTTCCAACACATAAATTTAAGAAAAGAAACACCTTCAGTAAAACAAAACGCTGGCAAGTGTCGAAAGAAAAGCTTTTCAACACTTTCACAAGAAAAAAGACTGCGACATGGCTAATTATTGTATGACTCAGGGATTGCGCTAAAACACGGGATTTCTAAAAGGATTGTTTAAGGGATTTACAAGGATTGCTCGGATTGCGACAGGGACTGCAGGATTGCCAAGCGATTTCCGCGACTGCGGGCCAAAATGTACATGTATTGCCAGTAGTTGGCGCCCCCTCGGTCTGGAAAGACCCTGGAAAAGTGTGGAAACACTCTGGAAAAGTCTGGAAAGATTCTGGAGAAGTCTGGAAAGACCCTGGAAAAGTCTGGATACACCCTGGAAAGTCTGGATAAAAAGTCTGTATACACCCTGGAGAAGTCTGGAAAGACCCTGAAAAAGTCTGGAAATATTCTCGAAAAGTCTGGAAAAGGATTGCTCGGATTGCGACAGGGACTGCGGGATTGCCAAGCGATTTCCGCGACTGCGGACCAAAATGTACATGTATTGCCAATAGTTGGCGCCCCCTTGGTCTGGAAAGACCCTAGAAAAGTGTGGATATACTCTGGAAAAATCTGGATACACTCTGGAAAGACCCTGGAAAAGTCTTAAAACACTGAAAAAGTCTGGATATACTCTGAAAAAGTCTGGATATACTCTGAAAAAGTCTGGAAAGACCCTGGAAAAGTCTGGATACACTCTGAGAACGTCTGGAAAGACCCTGTAAAACTCTGGAGACACTCTTGAAAAGTCTGGAAAGACCCTGGAAACGTCTGGATACACTCTGGAAAAGTCTGAAAAGACCCTAGAAAAGACTGAAAACACTTTGGAAAAGTCTGGAAACACGCTGGAAATGTCTAGAAAGACCCTGGAAAAGTCTGGATGCACTCTGGAAAAGTCTGGATGCACTTTGGAAAAGTCTGGAAAGACCCTGTAAAAGTCTGGAAACACTCTGGAAAAGTCTGGAAAGACCCTGGAAAAGTCTGGAAATACTCTGGAAAAGTCTGGATACATTCTGTAAAACTCTGGAAAGACCCTGGAAAAGTCTGACTACACTCTGGAAAAGTCTGGAAAGACCCTGGAAAAGTCTGGATACACTCCGGAAAAGTCTTGAAAACCCTGAAAAATTCTGGATACACTCTGGAAAAGTCTGGAAAAACCCTGGAAAAGTCTGGATACACTCTCGAAAGACCTCGATACACTGTGAAAATGTCCGAGTACACCATGGAAAAGTCTGAATACACCCCTGATCAGTGTAGAAACATCCAAGAAAAGTCTGGATATACCCTGGAAAAGTGTGACCAACCCAATCTAACCCATGTATATATGAGTAGTGTTTTTTTTATATATGTTCTTCTGAGCGAGGGAAGTTTTAGAGTAAACCTTTACTTGATTTATTTTTGCATTAAAAAAAACGACAGACAAGGATTCAGGGTCCTTAAGAAGCCCTAGAAGGTGTCTCCATTTTTTTTATGCCAAAAAAAAATGTAGGGGTTGTAGTGTGTTTTTTGGGTTGTTTTCGCTTTGAATAAGTTGGTTTGACTCTGTTTAGGTTAGGTTGGGTTAATTTAGTTGGTTTGAGTCTGTTTAGGTTAGGTTGGGTTAATTTTCAGTTTCAATTTTAGTTTAAAAATATTAAAAAAAACGAAAATATGAAAAACATAATAAATAATTACTGTCGGCTCTTTAACCACGACTATTCAGCCGAATTGTCGGCTCTTTAGACACTCCCTTTAATAATAATACTTTATTTAGTCAATATTCAATTTAATTTCTATTCTACATTTCAATAACTATTTACTATTATATTACAAAGTTGAACAAATAATAATAATGAACAAATAACTAAAGTAACAGTGAACTTACATATTCAAAAATAGACAATCAATTAATAACACATTAAAACAACAAAAAGATAAAAATTTTAAACTTTTTTAGTTATTATTTTTTTAAATGTTGTGGACTCGCTAGCTTTATATAAATCTAGCAGGCCCAATCCTAAACAAAGGTTGACAATATCCCTTAAATATCTCAGAATTATGTGCTCTATGGAAATAGAAAAAAACTAAATATTTTTTACTTTTGTAGTAATTTAAAAAAAAAATGTTATGGCCTCGCTAGCTTTAAATGAACCCATCAGGCCCAACCTTAAATAAAGGTTGACCAACTGATAAGCCCATTGCTGCATATTTTAAATAATATTTTAGGTACTGGAGTCTTTCAGAATTCTAAAAAAAGCAATAACAGTGCCAGTATTTAAAAATGGAAACAATGGATTAGCATCAAACTACAGGCCAATTGCTTTAGTAAGCACTATTAGTAAGCTAGCAGAAGTGCATGAAAATTGAGCTACAATCATTTTTTGATGAAAAAACCTTCTTTCAAAACAGCAATATGCTTTTAAAAGAAACTCTCCAGTACCGAAAACGCTTTGACTAGAGTCACAGAGTTAATTGTTGGGGGTTTGGATAGTGGAAAGAGGGTTGTGATGTTTTTGGATTTAAAGAAAGCATTTGATACTGTGAAACATCACATATTTCTGCAGAGGCTTCACAAAATATGTATCAGCGGCATTATATATAAACTTATTGAGTTATTCTTGAAAGACAGAACACAACGGATCAAAATTGAAACTTATAAGTGAAACTCTTTCTTGCGGTGGTGTGTGGTGTTCTACAGGGAACAGTGCTTGGTCCTTTATTATTTAATATCTACATAAATTATATTCTTTCCATCCTTGATAAGGAGGGGGTAGTGTTTTGTTTTGCAGACGACACTGTCATAATAGTAAGGTGAAACATGGGATGTTGCTATAAAGAATGCTGAAACTATTGTCTCAAAAATAAAATGTTGTTTAGACCACAGCCTCCTTTCCTTAAACATTGAACAGACAAAATTTGTTACATTTGCCCCCACCTCAAGAACTTTGCCTGCCATCAAGAGCCTCAGGATTCATGATTCTAACTGTACTATTGAAATATGTGACTAGGGATAAAATTGAGGTTAAGTGTGTTAAGTATTTAGGATTTATACTGGATGAAAAGTTAAATTGGAAAACTCATACAGACTATGTAATCAAAAAAGTAAAAAAACTTACACATAAATTTTATGAACTTAGAAATGTATTATCCCTAAAAATCTTAAAAATAGTATATTTTTCATTAGTGGAATCCATAATTAGCTATGGTATAATTATCTGGGGTAGTGCAACCCAACTCTCATTATCTAAACTACTTATTTTCCAGAAATATATAATAAAAATAATCCTGTTTACAAATAAAATATTTTCAACTGAACTACTCTTCCAAGAAAGAAAATTAATGACATTGGAATAGTTATATACTAAGACTGTAATAAGATTCACGCTCAACCACCAATATTATAGAAATTAATAATCACATAATCACAACACTCGTAATGATACAAACCCAAATCTATTATTAAGTCTGGTCAGGCTCTCTGCAACTCAAAGACATATTAGCTACACTGGTCCTACAGTTTTTAATGCCTTGCCTGTTCTCATTACAAATAAACCATTCAAAAAGGTTAGACATAAAGTATGTCAGTGGATTTTACTTAAATACTAAATCAAAGTATAACTTCTTTTAATTTTAAACTTTTAAACTAAGTCAATAGCCAGCACACACAGATTTTAGACATCCATCGTGCTGGTAAATATTAGTATAGACATAGGTTTTTAGGAAAATTAATTTAAATATCCAAAGAACTACATATTATACTCTACATTGTATAAAAAAAATCACTGAAAAAGTAAAAAATCTTTTTCTATTCTCATGGAGCACATAAAAAGTACATAATTCTGAGATATTTAACGAATATTTTTAACCTTTAGTTAAGGTTGGGCCTGCTAGGTTTACATAAAGCCAGCAAGCCCACCACAGTAGTAGGTGGGTTTGCAACGCATTTTGGTGTTTTGTGTCTTTTTTCATTTAAACTGGGAGTCATCGTCATGCATGAAGAATACTTTAAGTGCTGTAGAAGCAAGAAGGAAAACTTAACATGCTATTATTGCATAGGATGTAAATTAATATCGCATAAGAGCTGCGCAGAGCGAAAGCAAATAACATACGACAAAGGCCATAGAATTTATTGCACGCAGAGATGCGCAGCAGGACATAATGAAAACTCTGACGACGAAAATGAAGAAATAGGGGAAAAAATTACCACATTTTAAAACTAGAAAGAAATTGCATTGCCTATGAACAAGCAGCTCTTGACAACGAACAACAACTTAACATTGATATTGAAGGACTAAAAAAACAAAGACGTCATTAAAATGCAGGGTGAAATTGAAAAGTTTCGAACAAAAATTGATGAAGAAAAAGTAAGAAGGAGTCGTTTAAGTACCAAAAATAAGGAATTGGAGGAAAAAGCTAATAAAACGATGCAATTACTTCGTTCAATAGAAAATTAGTTTACATTGGAAACAAATTAAAAAATATTTCATTAAATATTAATATATTAAATAATGCAAATTGTTTTTCTTTGAAGCATATTGAAAATCATCGCCACTATTTGAATAGACATGGCCTTAATGTTTTTTTCAATTAAAATTAAAAATAGTATTGAAAATTTCGAAAAAAATTTAACCACTAACTTAAAATTTTTAAATACTACGAATTTTGAACTGGAAGAACGCACATTGGATCAATCTGACTCTTCTTTTTTATAGATAAGGTTTACAACCAAAATAGTCACAGACCACACATTTTAAAATTCAGTTCCAAAAATGTGACGTTTTGTATTTGAATTCAAGTAGTATAATTGCTAATTTTGACCAAATACACGCTTTAACTGTTCAATTAAAACGTAAAGTAACGTAAAGCAGAAACATCTAACAAAAGACATTAGTGACAGTGAGGTTGTTATTGAGGGTTATGAAATAATTAGAGTAGATAGTTTAAGTAGATCTACAGGAGGTGTCCAAATGAATGTAAGTAGTTTTATTAATATAATAACATTTGATAAGATTTCAGTGGAAAAGAAATACTGGATTTTGGGGGTAAAGTTAGAACTAAATAAAAATAAATTTGATCTTGTGTGTTTATATCGTTCTCCAAGTTATAGTGACAAGGATTTTTTAGATTATTTTGAAACTTGCAGTATTGAGTATAGATATATTAGAAGCAGATTTTACGTATGCTAAAAGACTGCACAACATTTCGAAAGATGTTGGCTTTAACCAGCAAATCTCACAGATAACCAGACCTAACAGAAATGGTGGAACCTTAATTGAACTAGATTTTAACAATTATTTACATATGGTTTCTGAAATAAGACAAATTCCGAGAATTGGAGATCATTATCATATATGTATAAGTATTCTTCTGTTCCAAACAGAACACTGCCAAACATACAGTATACAAACTAGGGGCATACAAATTAATTTCAGTTTAATAAAGGAAAAATTAATGACCATTAGTTGGAATTTTCATGAAAGAGAAGAAATGTGAATATCTGGTAATCACCATTCAAAATGTACTCAACAGCGTTGCTCCATTCAAACAAATAAAAATATTTCCGCGATACAAGCCTTGGTGGAACCCAAATGTTAAATTAGCTGTGCAACAGAGAGACGAAAGGTATAAAAACTACACGATCTTAAAAACTGATGAAGCCCACAATCAGTATAAAGATGCAAGAAACAAAGCTGTAAATATAATTAAGCAAGAAAAAAAATTGTACTACGAACAAAAAGTGGATGAATGTAGGAACAACTCGAAGTTAATGTGGAAAACACTGAAACAGATTCTACCAAAAGAAAAACAAATAAAAATAGAAAGGATAGAAATTGACGGAAAAGTAATAGCAGATAAAGAAGTTCTACCAAATTAAATTAATAGATTTTATGTGAAAAGTATTGATAAGATTGTAGAACAAATTGATCCTATATTAGAAAGTCCATGGAAACCGACTAACCATAATAGTACATTTAGTACCTTTAAACTAATAGATAAGGATTCTCTGTGCGCGATTGTAATGTCTCTTGAAAATAAAAACATTCCTGATGATATAAATGTGGAGCTGCTAAAAAAAGTTTAGCCTAGCCTTGAGATGCCACTAATCAATCTAATTAACAGCTCCCTAGAACAAGGCATATTTCCTGATCCTTTAAAACTATCGACGATAATACCAGTCCCAAAAAAACCAAATATAATTGAAGCGTCAAACTTTGGACCAATAAATACTGTGGACACAGTTGTGAAACTGCAATACAATTAATTTTGGAAGACTAATGCAAATACGATCAAGGTTATAGCATATTTACAGTTTTTTTAGAATTACAAAAGGCGTTCGAAACTATTGATCGAGATAAATTAGTTTAAAAATTGGCATAGTGTGGCATTGGTTTAGAAGTTAACTAATAGATAAAAGACAAAAAACAAAACTTAACAATGTTACCTCAGATGATATAATTAATGATCATGGTGTACCTGAAGGGAGCTTTTTAGGGCTGCTGCTGTTCATACTTTATATAAATGACCTTCCAGAATCAATACAAGTAGAACATTTAAACATGCACAATTTTGCAGATGATGGCTTATTTTATGGATATTTAAAAGATATAAAATTGTTGTTTGAGACTGTAAACAATGCTTTGGAACAAATCCATATTTATGCCTTTAAAAATCTGTTAAAAATGAACAAAGACAAAACTAAATTTATGTTATTTACAAATTTTAATAATACAAAAATATTTTCTGACGGTAACTATCGTATAAATATAGGCAATAGTGACCTAGAAGAAGTCAAAAAATTTAAATACCTTGGAGTCATTTTGGATAATCAATTAACATTTAAGGATCATTGTAGTTCTTTGGTTTCAATGGTTAGTTACAAATTGAACTATTTAAGGCGGTCTTCTAACTCTTTATCCACCCAAGAGTAGTAGTTTACAATACTCTAATTCTACCTCATTTCAATTATTGTTCTACACTTATTTATTTGTTTAATCAAAATGAACACCAAAGTCTTTAAAAATTATAAAATAGGGCCATGAGGATAATGCTCTCATGCAATAGGTCTACACCCATTTCAAGTATGCTACAGAGGCTTCCAGTTTCGGAATTTGCAACATACCAAGTATAAATATTTATTTTTAAAACAAAGATTGGCAAAACACCTTCATACTTAAAAAACAAACTGAGATATACTAATCAGATACATAATTATGAAACTCGTCAGGAAAATAACTTTTACGTACAACCTCGAAAAAACACTATGGCAACTAATTCAATATTTTCCAAAGGCATTAATGAATTTAACAGTCTGCCAAATGAAATAAAAAATTGCAATTCATTAAACTGTTTCAAGAAAAAACTCAAGATATATTTATAAACAGAATATGGCATATATAGTGAAAGTAATTTTTAGATATCTTATATGAGTGTTTATACCCACTTTGTTTATCTTTAATTCTAGTCTGTCTTTACATAAATTTAATTTGCACTTTGTGATTTCCCTGCTTTGTCTAGTTAAATAGGGTTTTAAAATTATATGTAGTTTTACTTATTTTTTATATGTATGTATGTGTGTAAAATTATTACTAAGATTTTATATTTTTGTTTTTTTAGTAATGTGTATATTCTTGACATTGTAATTTATTGCATTGACATTGTATGATTTAATGAATTAGCTTTGCTAAATAAATGGATTTAATAAAAAAACAAATTTAAAAAAAATAAAAAGCACATAATTCTGACATATTTAACAGATATTTTTAACCTTTAATTAAGGTTGGGCTTGCTAGGTTTCTCAAAATTATTTTCTCAAAAACTTAAAGAGGACAAAATTTTTTAAAAAGGGATAAAAAGCACATAATTCTGGAATTATTAAAAATTGGATTTTATGAGAAGGTGGGCTTGCTAGGTTAATGGAGGCTTTTTTGGGTCTTACTGCATACCTTATACCACTTACCTTACAGAACTCTGAATCCGACTTTACTTTCTTCGAGTTTGTCTTGCGTCGTCAAGTCAAAGTGGTCGCTTAGTATGGTCTCGAGTATGGTCTGCTTGGGCAGGAGGAGACCATACTTTTTATGTATATATATATATATATATATATATATATATATATATAGAAACAAATCCTCTAGCAAATCTTATTACATACCTTTGGAAATCTAAATACATCTTAATATATACAGCCTTTGCTACTATGGAGCTATCATATAATTGCTAGTGGCATTTTTGCAATTCTGATAGAAAGTGAATTAGTATGTTTTCATATCATATACATACACTCTTTGACAGAACAGAGAACATGCTCTCTGAAAGAAAAAGAAGACAATCTTTTTAAAATATGCATTGATTAAAATGTGAAAACATAGGTACTTATTATAAAGCGATAACACGGGTCTGCATGAAAATTCTGCATGATATTTTTTTGAAGATTTAGGTTGGTTTTGGTCTAATTAAAACGTCCTTTGTCTCAATCACCTCCAGGTTTTTTTATTTTTTGAGATAAGTGAAATGTACATAAAATTCATATTTAAGGCCAATTAATATAATTCCTAGTAAATTTAACCCTTCCAAATTTTAATGGGAAAGTTTGATGAGTGTTTTATTGATGGTGTAACTTATAAAAAATGAGTATAATCATCAAAGCTATAGATTAATTTCTTTATGAATTTACCCAAGATTTATTAAAACTAAAAACACACTCGTTTATCTCTAATATGCAAAAAGAATTTTACAACGAAACAAAAACAAATTTTAAATTTGGCGAGACACTTATACCACTGGACTACCAGTCAGGCGACACTTCACCCTTTCGTAATATACTAGACTGCTTAACAAACATTACTATAGCTTTCCATTTATTTCTACAACAACTAATAGTTGAACTTAAAGAGAAAACCATAAACCTTTCAAAGATTTACTACTTTTCTGATGGGTGCGCAGCCCAATACAAAAATAAAATCATGTTTATCAACCTTTGTTACCATCAAGAAGAATTTGAGGGAAAAGCGGAATAGCACTTTTTTGCCACTTTCCATGGCAAGTGCGCTTGTGATGGCGTAGGTGGTACTGTAAAACGTATAGCAACTAAAGCTAATCTTCAAAGGCCCTACCAGGACCAAATTATGACGCCAGAACAAATTTTCCAATTTGCGCAAGAAAATTTAGCTGATATCACATTTAGGTTTTGTACAACTGCTGATTACGAAACGCATGCAATGTATTTAGAAAAAAGGTTTGCTGAAACACAAGCTATTCCTGGAACTCAAAAAGTACATTCAGTTATTCCAGTTTCAAAATCAAAGATAATGACCAAAAGCTTTTCACCCAGCTTGGAACAAAAAACCCAGGAAGGTTTGAGGTATTCTGAAATCACAAATTCTGAACTAATGTCTCTGTATGATTAGACATAACGAAGAATCTGATGAACTTAAAGTCAGTTTTTTACATCCAAATTGACCGGCTAGTTCATTTTATTATCCGACACCCCGAGCGGATATTTTAGTACCGGTCGAATCTGCACGCTGACCAAAGATGAAATATTGGATTCTTCAAAATTTTAGGATAAAGAAACAAAGCTGAAATTATCTAATTGTCTTCCTTTATAATTTAGTTTTTAAACTTTTTATATGTCCTTTTACTAATGTTTAATCAAAATAAATACTACTATATTGCATGCATTTTTATTGTTATTATTTTTCTCACCTTGTTCCAATTATTTCTCCATTCTGAGATTTTGCCAATATGTTGATAAAATATTGAGAAAAAATATATATTTTCTTGAATGGACGACCGTTGGTATTTAGTTTGTAGGAATAACAGGATTTTCGGTCCAAATGTAAAACTAATTTATTAAAACTCTTTTATAAAACCAAGTTTCGAAACGTTTTGTTCCTTCTTCAGACCTAAAATTAAATAAAACACAGAGATAACATAAAGAACATCCATAATAATTTTGTTTTAAATAGTCAAATGGTACATACCTTATATGAGTTTAATTTAGTTTCTCTATTGCTTTTTCTTCATACATCTGTAATTTTGAGGTCCTTTTTATTTATTTTTTTGATCAGTATAATGATAATTGTAGAAATATATAAAATTGTAGAACTTTTAAGATTTTTTTTGGATCTGTTTTTTTTTACTTTTTTAAATTATATGGCAGAAGTATAAATTGTCTTGAATGAAGTTTAAGGGTACTGAATTTGAAAATATTGCGAACCAACTAGTAAAATTTATAAATTACTTTTATAAAGTTTATAAAGTAAGTAAATATGAATAAATAATACTCAAATATTTGATGTCAGATGTAATGTTCATTGAATTTTATTTTTTTTTGTATTTCTACCATTTCGAAAAATAATCTTTTTTTATAGGTTTCTTTCTTTATGTAAAATTCCGTTACGTTTTTAACCTCTAACAAGTAAGTAATAGCGTCTCAACTTTCATAATAATTAAAACCTAATTCTTAAAACAAAAGAATGGAGGTCGTTCACTAATCGCTCTTGCTACTCCAAATAAAATTATGATCGTTATCGTTTATTTTCAGAGTGGTGATGAAGATGGCTTGGCACAGGCCGAAAACGTTCCACTGCTTGTAGAAATTTAATATATAAAAATAAATTAGACGGAATACGCCTTTTCTTTACTTAACTTTATTTAAAACGTGTACACAGCCACATAAAGCAACATGTCAGGCAAAGACTTCAAACCTAATAATAATTTGTTCAAAATATTCAATGCTCAAAAATGTAATAAAATAATATTGATGAATTTTATAAGTTCACTGCATATCTGAAAAAGCAGAATGTTGGTTTTAAACCGAAAAAAGCAAACATTTTACGAAAGAAGAAATATTCCGTTTTATTAATTCGGCATCAGATGAAACGGACTTGCCAGCGAATGTCTAAGGGAGGAGCTAGAAAATTTAACCACTGTTTATATTAAAGATAAAGAACACCTCATAATTGTTAAAATTAGGGTTTCAAAAATCATACAGCAAGAAACTATAATATCGGAAGAAATTCATAATGGAGCCTTCCTGCAACTGTACAGAAAATACACCAGCTTACGCCCGATAACGTCAAATAACCGTTTTTTTCTTATTCTACAAAAAGGTAAATATGTTTAACAATATGTTGGAATAACTAGTTTCGGAAAGATGCCTTCTAATATAACTGCCGTTTTGAAACTGCCAAATCCGGAGCTCTACACAGGTTTTAGAAGGTCATCAGCAACGTTAATGGCCACTGACATAAAATATTTGGGGGCTTGTAAATCTACTGCGGTAGCTGAGGGATACAACGATGAGTCCACAACTTATAAAAAAGGATTTTACGCTGCAGCCCTAAAAAATGTGAAGCAGTTTCAAGTACTTCAAAGGATGAATCTATATTTTCCTTTTGCAACGCGACAGTACTGATAAACTAGCAAATGACATTACTATGACATTTTTACTTTCGTTGATGGAATAAATTTAGAAAATGCGACCAACTGCACATTTAATATTTATTTTATTAATGATAATTAATAAATGGGTTGGATGCCAAATGTAAAAAAAAATGTATAGTTATTTCACTCGTAGAAAAAATATTGTTTCTAACACGTGCGCAAAGTAGTTTTCCCGCACTTAAAGGTTTTCCAGACTCGGCTTCGCGTCGTTCTTCTTGACTGCTTTCGTGTGCAGGAAAACATAACTTTGCATAATGATTAGGATTTTCTACTCGTGTACGCAAAGTGACTACTTTGCACACTCATTTACTTTGCGCACCCAAACTGTGCGCACGCTTTCTTTGTGTATTTTTATGTTTTATAGACAAGCACAATATGTTTTTTGTTGCATTTTTAAAAACTTAAGCTAAATTTAGTCTACTAAACTAACAAATATTTTATAATTATTGTAAAGGCTTTTGTAATTTAAATAAGGCAACAATAAAATTAAAATTCGTTCATCTAACTGCTTTTTCGTTTAGGATAGTATCACTGCGCACTTGCTAGGAAAACTACTATTGTAGAATTTTGCAATACCTGCTATAAAACCTACAACTCAGTTTCCTAGCTAAACCTTGTAGCTGTCTAGGATGGATTAAAGTTAAGAAATTATTGAATTGCTTGAATTATGCTAAGCTAATAAGCGCCCTTTTTATGCAAAAACTATCATTAAAAAAATTATCAAAATCGGAAAATTCGAGTCAAAGACCAATAGCTGATTTTGTATGAATTTGGCTTGGAGGGCTATTAATTCATGTCTCAAAAAATTTTTTAGCTCTCCTCTCTGTCTCAGACAAACAAGGCCTGCTAGAACTAGGTCAAAATTTAAGCAACCTAGGATTTAAGTTAGTCGCTAGTGGAGGAACAGCAAAATCTTTACGAGATGCAGGCTTGGCAGTCAGAGACGTTTCCGAAATTTCGAACGCCCCTGAAATTTTGGGGGGTAGGGTTAAAACCCTGCACCCTGCTGTGCATGGTGGAATCTTGTCTAGGTAAGTAGTCCTCCTATAATTTAATAGTTTATAAAATTATTTGTCGGTGGTGTTATAAACAGTTGTTTTTTGGGAGTAAATTTTGTATTCTGAAAATACTGTTGATTCCAAATTCTCTGGACCAATTTCAATATGGCGGCTGACATATCAACACAGAAACTAAACGGAACTGTCATTGTCAGTGTCAAAAATTAATCAATTTAGAAAAACTCAGTTGAGGCCCGTGTACCCAATGAAACAAACGTCTTACCATACCTGCAGGAAATAAAGCCAAAAATATATTATCAGTGATTTCGTACTATTGCGTGGTTTTTGCAAATCTTATCAGAGGATAGGCAAAAATCTGGTATTTTGATCAGCTGGATCTGCCACGCTCGATACGAATACAGATGCGGTTACCGATACCACGAACAGAAAATAAAATAGTTTTTATGTCAATATTTTGAAACGTTAGTGTTATAATATACTCACGTATTATGCTATAAGTTTGCGTCATTAAGGTAATTTTTGTGAGGCACGAATCAACTTGTAGGTGGTTCAAAGATTATGAGAAAGTTCTGATGGAGTCCAACACGAAAAGCCCATAGAATCGTCAAAAGAAGTTATTCTAGATTCTATATTGGAACCAGACAGCTTAAATAAAGGTCGACGGCCAACTTTCCGGAGAGATCGGAATCAGGAGAGGGCTGCTCTAAGGTTGCATATTGTTTCCGCTGTTGTTTAATGTCTACAATACTAAAATAACAGAGAATGCCCTTCCCAACTGCATTCCGAGGAGGGCCTGACTATAAACGGTATGAAAATAAACAACCTACACTCCATTCCAAATTCAATTGGACCAATTTTTTCATACTGCCAATGACAGTTCCATATGGTTTCTGTATTTAAATTTCAGCCGTCCGTCATACTGAAATTGGTCTGGAGAATTTAAACAGTAAGATATACTGATGACATTGTCATAATTGCAAAGCCCGATAGGTTCAGTACATTTTAAATATGAATGGAAATAATGTTTAAGAGTCTTTAAGAATGTCAAAGTCAGATTTTGTTTCCATTAGTAACATTAAATATAATACAGTATACTTAGGTGGGTGTTCTTGGGTTTAGGACAGATGGTGCTTAAGAGCGCATAAGTGCATAAGGCACTTGTCACACATCTTCAAAGCTGCAAAAAACCAAAAAATATTTTCATACACTAATGTTGGTTAACAATTTTCGGTGTAATAATTTTTTTTTTGTATATTAGGTAAATAAAAATAAAAGACAATTTTTTTAAATACAAGCACTGCCGATAAAAATGCCTGATCTGACAAAAACAATATTTTATTGTTTTATTTTAACAATGTTTTTATTTTATAACTTAGTAAAAGAGATTTGCAATTATGTGCAAATACTAGGAATTAGGTAAGCTAATAAACATACTATTTATTTCTGCTAATGCCAATTTACCGTTTACAAGTATATAAGAAATTAAATGTTAATTTGTAATTATTTTATAATCTTTAAATGGTTGTGGTCTATATTATATATGTGTTTATATTCGAGGATTTTTTTAACCGATTAATAATGTCACGTTTTTAGAATTGTAGTTGTATACCCCTTTTTTTGTTTTTGATTAGTCATATATACAGGGCGGATTCTTTAAATGGAACGGTGCTTCTAGCGACTTTAGGGAAGAGGTTTTAAAAAAAGAAAGCGATTCTATAATAATTTTTTACGGATTTTCTGCCTATAATAAAAAAAAATTAGTGCCTCCAACTGGAGGCCCAGGGCCTATCAACTATTTTTTTTCAATTAGAAGGTACCACTTGTGGCATCTTTTTGGAAAGCTTGTTAAAAAACAAATTTAACGCACTAGTTTTTCTTTGACATCTGCCAACCAATGTTTTAAAAAACTTATAATTCGATTAAATAAATTCTTTTGACATCTGTCAACCCATGTGTTAAAAATCTTTTGTCGTTAAGGACAGTTGAGTGAAGAAGAAAATCGAGATGTGCTTTGAAGCTGTTTTCCGTTTATCTAATATCTAGTAAATTTAAAAAAAGGTAATTAGGCTGCGCCCCCAAGTGGCGCGCCAATAATGTCCTTGTGTGGTATTTTCTTTATTCCGCTTAGTAAATAGACAAAGATGCAGTTTATTTTGACACATTGGTTGACAGATGTAAAAAGAAACTAATGCGTTAAATTTATTTTTTAACAAGCTTTCCAAAAAAGTGTCACAAGTGGTACCTTCTTATTAAAAAAAAAAATTAGTTGGTGTGCCCTGGGCCTCCAGTTGGGTGCCCCAATTTTTTTTAACATGGGCGAAAAGTGCGTAAAAAATCATTAAAGCTTCGCGTTTAGCTTTTCTTCTCTAAACCCGCTAGAAGCACCGTTCCATTTAAAAAATCCACCCTGTATATATATATATATATATATATATATATATACATACCTCCAGTTGGGTGCCCCAATTTTTTTTTAACATGGGCGAAAAGTGCGTAAAAAATCATTAAAGCTTCGCGTTTAGCTTTTCTTCTCTAAACCCGCTAGAAGCACCGTTCCATTTAAAAAATCCACCCTGTATATATATATATATATATATTTCTTTGTCGTGCTCATACGACACCATACTGCCTGTAGTCTGTATATATATATATATGTTAACAATGTTAACCAACTTTAGTGTAGCAAAACTTTTTTTGTGTTTTTTGTAGCTCAGTTTAATTCAAGTGCCTAATGGTAAAGCCATGATAGGTAGGGGGTAGGGGTAACGTTTTTGATTAAGCAATTTTTACTATCTTTTTTACATTTTTATGTCATGATATTGCTCATATTTTAAAGCTTTCTTTCCAAACTTTCGATTTCTAGAATAAAAATCTTAAATTTTTTCACTGTTTTTTTTTCGTTCGAAAAAAGTACTGACAAAAAAACACTTTTTCCCTGTTAAAATGAAAAAATGTTAGAGGTAGATGAAGAGATAATTTAGTGGAGTGCAAAAATATTTACGATTGTTGAAGAGAGGCAATTTAAGGCAATTTTTTACTGAAAATATCTGTTATGTCATCTTGAGTGGTGTCGTGCATATGATTTTTATTTTGCCATTTTTATACAAAAAACAGAAAAAAAAAATAATTTTTCAAAGCATAAAGTGTGTGGGTCATAAAGTGGTATTAACTTCTTTCAACCAAACTTCTTTACAGTCTTTAAATTTACCACTTATTAAAATCATTTAACAGGTATTTAACTTATTTTAAGGGTCCTCATGGCTTTACCATTATTGAAGCACAATCTGACCTAAACCCAACACCCATCTTCGTAACAATCTCAAGGACAAAAATCGACCTTTCTTATAATTATATATAGGGTAGAGTCAGGCCGGACAGGTCAGGCCACTGTGGCACGAATCTATCTGTTATGACTGACTGAATGAAGTTGGGCGAACCATACTGCCTGTAGTCTGTAGGCGGTGGGATGTTGCGACCCCCCGCCCACGATTCGAGTCTAGTGCTCAATCGTGCAATCAGCTGGCCTAATGTCGAGGGACCTAATCGTCGTATTCCTTACGCCATTGGGTCGTCACTCGTTATAAGGGACCGTGGGCTTGCTGACTGCATCAGCATGTCCACGTTAATAAAAGTCGCACAGGCATTCTCTACTCTGAGATCCTATACTTTCTAGGACACATATGACCATTAAGTCCAAGCACACCACAAAGTCTTTCGTCGATCGGCAAGTTGCGATGGGAACAGGACAGTGTAGTCTGGAAGCTCTTAGTGAAAAACCGGCACGATAGCGGCGGAAGCGTGATCGCCGTTTTGCTCAAGGATTGGCTGTAGAGCAACTCGTGTGCTGCATCCGCGACTGAGCAGCCCTATTTAGGACCCACTCTGCTCACCCTGAAAGGGAAGGGGCTATAAAAGGTGCCATAAACATAGCCAGCCAACAACTGCCCGATTGGACGACCGCATCCAGTGGGTACACCACATGCGGTCAAAACAAAAGAAAAATAAATCCAATGAACTTTGCCACATGGAATATCCGTGCACTTATGGATACAGACACAATCACAAGATCACAAAGAAGAACGGCAATAGTGGCACGTGAACTAAAGAGATATAACATCGATATCGCTGCTTTCAGTGAAACTAGAAGAGCAGGCGAACGCCAACTTATCGAACACGGAGGAGGCTACACATTTTTCTGGAAAGGAAAAGCAGAAGATGAACCACGTATTCACGGAGTGGGTTTGGCTATAATAAATAAGATTGTGGACCACCTAACCGAATTTCCATTCGGAATAAGCGAAAGATTGATGACATTTCGCCTAAACCTTAGCAACCACCAACACGCTATTATAATCAGCGCCTACGCTCCAACTCTTGTAGCTGATGAAAACCAAAAAGATGAATTTTATTCTCAACTTAGTGAAGCCATAACATCTGTACCTAAATCTGATAAACTTATCATCCTAGGTGATTTCAATGCTCAAATTGGTACGAATTCAAACCTATGGAAGGGCGTCATTGGCAAGGAAGGTGTTGGAAACATGAACTCAAACGGACTGCGCAATAACCTTATGTTCGGAATATTCGTAATCTCAAATACAATTTTTCGACAAAAAGACAAATTCAAGACCTGGCAACACCCAGGTCAAAACACTGGCATCTGATTGATTACATTATTGTACGTTCCAGAGATCAAAAAGACGTAAACATTACAAGAGCAATAACGAGTGCAGACGACTGCTGGACAGTCTATCGCCTGATACGAGCCAACATGAACTTGCACATTCCACCAAGAAGTAGCCGTCAAAAAAAGCAAATCAGAAGAAGATTCAATGTAGAACGACTTAAACATGATCAAACCAGAACAAAATTCCAAGTCTCTCTGAATCAAAAGCTGGGTACTTTAGAATACCCGGAGAATATCGACGATCACTGGAGAATGTTGAAGACAGTAATAACATCTGCCTCCGACGAAACGGTCGGCTACACACAAAGAAAACATCATGACTGGTTTGATGAGCACGACAAAGAAATTCAAGACCTTATTGAGAGGAAGAGAAAAGCCCATAATGTTTGGAAAAGCCACCCTAACTCTAACGAAAAGAAAAGTCAATATCAAGAAGCCAAAGCAGAAATACAAAGGCAAACACGTATATGAAAAAACCAATGGTGGACAACAAAATCACATGAAATGCAACATCTATCTGAGTCCAACAACACCAGAGCCTTCTTTCAAGCTGCTAAGATGATATATGGTCCCACTACACAAGGTATCAATCCCCTACGATCCAGAGATGGAACAAGGCTGATTAAAGACAGATCTTCTATCAATTCACGATGGAAAGAACACTTCCAGGAACTACTCAACAGAGAGTCCCAGGTCGATAATGACATCTTCGACAAAATTCCGGAGAAAACTACACAACAACACCTAAGTGAGATTTCGAGATTAGAGGAGGTCGAAAAGGCAATCACATAGCTAAAGAATAACAAGTCAGCAGGCACAGATCGTATCGCTGCTGAACTCTACAAACAAGGGCGTCCCGCATTTAATTCCCAAATGCACACCCTAATAAGTAAAATATGGACCACTGAGACCATTCCTGCTGAACTCAGAGACGCCTCTATAGTTACCATTTTCAAAAAGGGCGACAGGGCCCAATGTGGAAACTACAGAGGTATATCTCTGCTTTCTGTTGCTGGAAAGATACTTGCAGGAATACTATTAAACCGATTAATTCCGATTGCTGAACAAAATCTGCCAGAGACACAGTGTGGATTTAGGCCCAATCGAGACACAGCTGACATGATCTTCAGTGCCAGACAAATGCAAGAGAAATCTAAAGAACAAAATCGCCCCCTCTTCATGTCCTTCATAGACCTAGTCAAAGCTGGATGCCCTCAAAAATATATTCAAATTCTTAGACTACTACACGACAATATGAATGCAACATTCCTGAGCAACGATGAACCAAGAGAGTCATTCAAGATTACGACAGGCGTTAAACAAGGGTGTGTTATAGCGCCCAAACTATTCTCTATATTTTTAGGTGCCATTCTTCACCTTGTTGAGGAACATCTACCGCCGGGAGTGGAAATTCTGTATAGATTCGACGGTGGCCTATTTACTACCAGACTGCGAGCAAAAACTAAGGTCTCGACGACCTCGGTAATCGAACTGCAGTACGCCGATGACAACGTCGTTATGGCCGATACAGAGGAAGGTCTACAGCTGGTAATCAACGCATTTGACCAAGCCTACAAAAGCATTGGCCTAGAGCTCCAAACATTTCCATAAATGGCCATCCTCTGGGAGCTACCTATCATCAAATGTAACTGTTCACGCAGAAATACAGCATCGCCTAAAATGTACTAGCGCAGCGTTCGGACGGCTTTCGGAGAGAGTCTTTAACAATCACGACAACAATGCGGAGACCAAGCTTCGTGTCTACAACACAGTTATAATACCAACTCTAACATACGAATGCGAAACGTGGACCACCTACAGAAGGCATATCCAACGACTAGAAAAATATCACCAAAGTTGTTTAAGACGAATCCTGAGAATCAAATGGCAATACCGACGAACAAACATAAGTGTTTTAGGAGAAGCCAGAACAAGTAGTATAGAAGCCCTTATCTTCAAGCACCAGCTTCGTTGGACTAGTCACGTTATCCTCATGCCCGAAACACATCTCTCAAAGCAGATATTTTATGGACAACTGAAGGAGGGAAAAAGAAATCAAGGAGGTCAACAAAAACGGTACCAGGTCGTTCTCAAAGGCAATATGATGAAGGGTCATATCGATATAGACAACTTCGAGACCACGGCAAATGATAGGGTTTCATGGCGCCATGTCCATGAGGGAACACAAACTTTTGAAGAGCAACGACGTAGACTGGACACTGGGAAGAAAGAACGTAGAAAGGAGCGACAAAATGGAAGAATGGATGACCAACAACACCCGGCAGCTGCCGGAGACTGGGTGTGCCAGGAATGTGGACCATCAAAAAACGCACAACAGATAGCGACGATACAGAATAGAGGAAAATCATACTCGGTATCGAGTGATTGCCTATGATGATGATGAGTAGGGCAGAATTTGGTATCTCTCGTAGAATCTTGTGGTGACTAAAATTCCTTTTAACCCCAGATGTGTGATGACCATAAACTATGTTTCAAAAGTCAATTATTTAGTTGCTAGACCCGCGCAGAGGTAGGGGGTGCCATCTTGGATTAATGAAATTTTGCCAGGTAATACTTTGGTAAATATTTTATTTTGTACCTTACCGATTTACATCAGAACAGTGTCGTTTTTAAGAAAATGCTTTTTCATCTTCTAAAAAAACCCAAAGTTTATTTACCATTGGAAGTCTTCTTAAATTGGATTTAAACATAAAATTATGTTAAATACGTAAAAATGATTCTTTCTGAATTTTTCGGTATTAAATGGGTCAAAACTGCTGTAGTCAAGCTATATAATTTTTTACTATATTTTTTAAAATTACTGAACTTACCGGTTATACTAAGTATAACATTTTATTTAGAAATAGTTGGTGTGATTTACTAAAAAGGTATTTTTATCTTGAGTTCACCAGATTTTTCGTATTTTTAATTTTGGCGTCGCTTTGATTGAGTAATAATTGACTGCTGATTTTGGTTTTGTATACTCGGTTAAAATCTTTAGGCCTTTGGCTCACACTTACTGTTTAAAAAAATGGTAAATGTAGGGAATTTTTTTGAGACTTTTGATGATTTTTCTAACTAATTTTAAGAAATTGTGAATTACGGTATTTTTATACTAATTATAATACCCTGTATATCGTAAACCACTTGATCAAAAACTGTTAACTGTTTTTTTATTTGTATTTATCAGAAAGTTTCCCATTAGATATGTCATAAAATTGACATTTAAGATGTCAAAATTAATAGAAAATGCCTCTTTGTCACCTATTATAGCCCAAGACCGTTAGCAAAAGGGAAAGTTTTCCTAATGAAGCTGGATTTTCGATGGAAGTTTTCCCTTATAAAAGTTTGTAAAAAGAAGTTTTCGTCTGATGGGGGACGCTTGCTTTCTCCGCCATCTTGGATTAAAAATGGCCGACTGTAGGGTATGATTCAAAATATTTTAACTTATTTATTTATAATCTACTTTTTCTCATACAAATTTTATTGGATTTATAGTATGAGGGTCTTCTAGGATAATTCTGAATATCTTGTATTTTTGACGTTTATTAATGAATTACGAATATTTAAGTTTATCGATTGCGTTTCTAACTTGTTTTTAAGGTTTTCCACGAAACCTTATGTTTATAAAAAACACTTTTTGAATAAAAAAATGCATAATTTCCTTAACTAATACCCAAAGATCGCCAAACCGGCCTATGGATTATTTCACAAAAGTCGACGGTATGGTAAATATGGCGGTTAAAAATGACCAACAAGCAATTATAGAAACTTACCTTGGGGGGTGAATTTGACTTATAAATTGTTATATTATAAGTTTATATAAATCGTTGTATTATAAGTTTTTCCATAGTGGATTCTTGCTTTATCCGCCGTATTAGATTAAAGATGACCGACAAAGGTATTATTTAAAAATCATTAGAAGTTTGCATTTTTTGATATAAGAACCAAAAAAATATTGTAAAAAGAAATGATGTCATTTCATTTCATGACAACATATTTTTTCGATACAGAAACTTAAAAATAGGAAGTACTAATAGGGAATCTAAAAGGCATATGTTTATGCACAATTAAAAAGTTGCCATTGATACATACAGAAGGGCAGAACTGAACGGCCTGAAAGTGCGCATTTTTTCATGCTGAAAGTTTTTTTTATAGAGCAAACATAGAAAAAGAATTAGGGGCCGCCGTAGACTAGTTAACAGCGTCTTGGCCTGCGGAACAGAATATCGCAGGATCGCATCTCGCAAAGTCAGGGTTGTCACCACCCAATGAAGAAATTATCGTGAGGTGCTGCCAAAATTATCGATTTTTCTTAAAAATTATGTTACAATTTTTTTTTAATAAAAAAAAAACATGGCATGCTTATTTTAATTTATTTTTAATCGCATACAAGAAAACAAATAACAAAAAATAACACAAAAAATTAAATTATTCGTGATCAAAATGAATCCGGGGAATCGGTATAGAAATCGATAAAATCAGCGAATTACACGGGGACGGGGAAACGCGTGTAGTTGCACGGTCCGTAGAATAGGGAACCCACAAAAAAGCCGAATTTACAAAAACCGAAACAATTGAACAGAAAATAAAACGTTCGAAACAAAATATGAACGAAAGTAAAACACCCAGAAAATAATGGATACGAATAATTTTATAGAATTTTAATTTACTCGATCCTTAAAAACACGAATATAATTTAACCGATTATAATTTTTCCGAACCTTAAAATATTAGATTTACAAAAGTATCGAAAATAATTGTCTAGAAACGAAAAACACCCGACCCACATCCAATCTCTAGAGTGCCGTAGGCCCTGGATTGCGGCGTTGACAAGTTTCTCTATTTGAAAGATGACACGGGGATTTTTTTTATTAAACGATTTTATTTACCTTCACAGTTTCTGGCTGTCTAACTGTCTATCAAATCTTGCGATTCATTTTTGTAATGTAGGTCCGGTGACAATACAATATTATGAACAAATTGGGGAGTGGTTGAAGAATATAAAGGGGGTAAATTAATACAATATCACAACTTACTTCAACTCTTCTCTGCCGTAATCCTGGCAACGTAGCAATTGAATTCGTGGCTATCGGTTTAAATCATTTTTGGCCAGATTGCGGTTCTTGAATTTGGTGGTTCGGCATTATTATGTTTCTATGAAATTATTTTCATTAAAAACATTTTATTTTTGTTTCTATAAACTATTTGATTTTCCCGTCATTTCACTTCGGAGACAATTTTTTCCGGACCAATTATTTTCGTTTCTTTTAAATTCTGAAAAATTATGTTTCGACCAAATTTGGTTTCAGGTTTTTTATAGGGACTCGTAGAATAGATACAAGGGACCGTGGTGTAGTCGATGGGATCCTCCGCTACGTGAAACAAAAGACGTTTTCGAAGTACGGTTATATTTACATAGATGGTGCTTTGACTTTTATTGTAATGTAGTTTTGTTTTTAATTGCCAAGAGAGGTAAACACTGATTAAATAAAATAAAATAATTTGAATCTGTTTGTTAAGTTGGTTTCTTACAGTAAAAACAAAACCTGCAAAGAAGTTAAACAATTTAAAGTCCTTCTTCTTCAAGTGCCATATCCGCGACGGATGTCGGCAACCTCATAGCTATCCTGACTTTTGAGACAGCTGCTCTAAAGAGATGTTTTAAGGTGCATCCCAACCATTCTCTCAAATTTTTCAGCCACGAAATTCGTCTCCTTCCTACGCTTCTTTTGCCTTCTATTTTTCCCTGCATTATTAATCGCAAGATACTGTACTTCTCGCCTCGTATTATGTGCCCCAGATATTGCAACTTTCTCCCTTTGATGGTACGTTCAACTTCTTTTTCTTTACCGATTCTTCTTAGTACTTCGATGTTAGTGATACCATCCGTCCACGAAATTCTCAAAATTCTTTAATAGGTCCACATTTCGAAAGAGTTAAGACGTCTCATTGCATCTGCATTTAGCGTCCATTCTTCTACCCCATAATAAAGCAGTTTAAGAGGTTTTGTCAGATCTTTGCTACACAGGACTTTTTTCATTCGTATAAAGTTGGAACGAGCTTTTTCGATTCTGGTTTTTATTTCTGAGGTATAGTCATTGCTTTCTGTAATAAGTGTTCCTAAGTAAGTGTATCTTTTTACTCTTTCGGTTTGTTGACCTCCAACCAATAAGATTTCATTTGTGTTATTGTTCTTACAAATTTTCATAAACTTGGTTTTTTTGATATTAAGAGAAAGTCCGTACTTCCCGCTACACCTTGATATCTTGTTCATAACTCTTTCCAAATCCTCTAGACTATCTGCTATTATTATGGTATCGTCGGCAAGACTCAATTCACCTTTATACCAGTGGTCTCATTTTCCAAGGCTTCTAGTATAATTTGCTCCGAGTACGCATTAAATAACAAGGGCGACAGTATGCAACCCTGCCTGACCCCTCTCTTTATTTCCATGTCTTCAGATCTTTCTTGTCCATTTTTTACCGTGGCCCGTTGGTTGTAATACAGATTTGAAATTAATCTTACATCTTGTTTGTCCAGGTTTTTGTTATTAAGAAGGTTATAACTTGGTCGTGTTTTACCTTATCGAAAGCTTTATTATAATCTATAAAGCAGATATAGAGGTCACGATTAACGTCCAGGCATCTCTGAGTCAACACATTAAAAGAAAACAATGCCTCTCTTGTACCAACACCATTTCGGAAGCCAAATTGACTATCACTAATATCAAGATCTAGTTTGGAGTGTATTCTGGTATGTATAATTTTAAGGAGAATTTTTAACATATGTGACGTTAGGCTGATTGTTCGATAATCGCTGCATTCTCTGGCATTCACTTTTTTTGGAAGACATATGAATGTTGATGTTAACATTTCTTGTGGGATAATTCCTGTATTGTAGATTGTGTTAAACAGATTCACCAAAATATCTAGGTTTTTGTCGTTAATTAATTTAAGCAACTCACTTGGTATCCCGTCCGGGCCTGCAGATTTCTTATTTTTCATGGATTTAAGTGCATGTTCAACCTCCGACTTAGTTATTTCAGGTCCTACGTCTCCACTTTGATATTCTGCAGTGGTGCTTTCCATTCTCTGATCATAAAATAATTCCTCTATGTATTCCTTTCATCGCTTTAATTTTTGTTCAGCCTCCATTATGATATTTCCTTCTTTGTCTAAAAGTATATTTGAAGTGTTTCTTTTATTATTTCCCGCCAGCTCCTTGACCTTTTTATGCAGATTCAAGTTGTCGTATTTCTTTTGTAACTCTTCTATCTCCTGACATTTATCAGAAAAGTATGTTTCTTTTGCTTCTCTTATTTTTCTCCTTATTTGGATTTGCAGCTGTTTGTATCGAGTGTTGTTATTTGACTTGTACTTTCTTCTTTCGTCCATTAATTCTAAAATTTCGTCTCATCCAATCTTCTTTCTTGTGTTTGCTCGTTGTGAGTTCTTTTTTACTTGGTTCTATAAGTGCTGTTTTAAAGAACTGCCACTGTTGTTCTGCGCTTTCCTTATTTTGCTATATTTAAAGTCCTAAAGTGTTACAATTATTAATTATGTTACACATTATAATTATCGTTTAACTCAATTTTAAGGAAAAATTATATTACAATTACATAATTATGTTACAAGTGGCAATGCTGCGGCAAGTACTCATTGCTTCACAAAATAGAGAAGGAAATTCCACGAGGCGAGGCGGTTGGCGGCCCCCACTTCTAAGCAGCTACGGTCGACGTTGTGCATAGAGTAACAATAACGAGGTAGAAGCACCAGGCACGGGTGACCGGAGAAATTGTCGGATTCACATGGTGGACGGCCGGGGATTTGAGGTCTCTACAGCAAAGATGCCAAAAGATTTGACCTGCGCTTTCGGACAGTGGGAATATTCCAAGGCAGAAGGCTGAGACTTCCACCAGTTTGGATGCAGAAGGTAGCCGGAATCCCGCCAAGCTTATGGTCTCTACAGTGCGGATGCCAAAAGATTTGACCTGCGTTCTCGGGCAGCGGGAACATTCCAAGGCAGAAGGCTGAGACCTCGAGTACTTTGGATGGGTGACTGGCTGGACTCTGACCATTCTGAAAAAACCCCCGACAGCGAAACCAGGGTTGCATCGCCTTCGATTTCCGGGTCAACACATATGACTTCAAGCTGCAGGGAAGAAATAGTCTACCTTCTAGACCAAGTTCTGCTGGGACGGTAGTGATGCTAGATAGATGCAAGTTTAACATGTAGCAGGACCACCCTTCGGAGGGGGTGTAAAGCCGGCGGTCAACTGTGTATACTTGCTACGCAGTCTAAAGATTTTGCTCTCGACAAAGAGGTCTCAGGCAAAAATTAAGTCCTCTTAGAGAAAGAAAACTTGCATCCTAAGGGGCACAGTGCATCAGTCGGGGGTGCACGGGGGCTATGGCAGAAAGGGTCCATTATGCGGCCTAATTGCCAGGCCTACGGCCGCCCATCTATTACTACTACTACTAGAAAAAGAACTAGAGATTAATAGTAATACTAAAATACCATTACACTATTAATAGGGTGGGCCAAAAAAAAATTAGATTTTGGATTGCTTATAATTTTTAAACCAGTGGTCCTATTTAAAAAAAATGTCTGGATATACTTCATATTTTTTAGAGTAGATGTTAAAAATGACGTTTTGTAAAAATCCAGGATGGTGGAAAATATTAAAGTCAACAAATTAACTTTAAGTTGAAATTTTGAAATTTCAAAAAAATATCAAATTTGACGTTGAATTATTAAAGTCTAATCGGTTTAGTCTTTATCAAATTAAACCAAAATAAAAACTTCATTTTACTTCATTTAAACAATACCTAGCAAAATATGGCAAAAATACACCCAGAACAAAGACCAGTGCATTGTTAACACACTTTCCGCAACTATTACATTTTTGTCTTCGGGAAAAATATATCTTTCAGAGGGAAATATTATTTTTGTGCCAGTGGCGCACATAAAAAAGTTTTATGACGGGTTAATTATTGCTATTTTTAAAAATTGGCCACCACCTTGAATTTTAAGAAAGTTCATTTTCGACACCTGTTCTGAAAAATATAAAGTATATTCTTTCCAGATATGTCGGTCGGTCGGTCTATTGTTTTAAAGTTGTGGACAATTGAAAAAATCTAATTTTTTGTGGCCCACCCTATATTTAAAAAAATGTTTATAAATAAAGTTTTTTTTTTAAAAAACTAAGTTCTCGCAAAAATGTGACTTTTTCCGAAAAAAATTGTTAAGCACTTATTCGGAGGGCATAAAATTATCTTGACATCGCTGTATCTCTTAATCTTAAATTTCGTAAATCGCGTGTCGACTATCTTTGAACCACCATATTTAGCGTACCGTCGACTTTTAGCCGCAACCACAAGTTTTATTTTCAAAATGACATCGCCTTTCGATTTTCACGGTTTTAGGGTATTTCCGTGAATAAGTGAAAGTTTTGTGTGTAGGGTTACCCATAGTTTTTTTTAGTATCACTCAGGAAAAGTAAACCTAGCACAGAATTACCATCCATTCTAAACACGTTCCAAAAGTCCGCATTTTTTTTTATTCAAAGAGTTTTTTTTTATAAAGCACACGGTTTCGTGAAACAAAATTAACAATAAGGAAAAAAGTTAAGATTTTTAGAAAATATTTATTTTTGTAAACAAACGTCAAAAATGCAAAATATTAATAATAGTTCTAAAAGACCGCTATATCATAAATATATCAAAATTTTTTTGAGTAAGAATCAGTTCATAATTGACAAATTTATGATTTTTTAAATAATACTCTTGTCGGCCATTTTTAATCTAAAATGGCGGAGGAAGTAAGCGTCCCCTATTAGTGTAGCTATTCTTGAGATAAGGGAAAAGAAAATAATTCCTCACAAATGCGCGGTTCTCATTGGTCGACGCCGCTGATTTCTCCCACAAATGACACTAATGATAATATTTTAATAGAAATTTGCATCTTTTATATCTCTCACTAAAAACCAGTAGAAATAAATTTTATCAAAACTCATGTTATTAGTGTCATTTTCGAGGGAATCGGTGGAGTCGACCAATAGGATCTGTGCGTTTCAGGGAGGTAATTGTTTTCTCCTTGCTTTTAAGATTAGCTATACAGAGGGAAACTGCTTTTTACAAATTTCTATGGGAGAAAACTAACATCTATCAAAAATCCAGCTTTATCTGGAAAACTCTTCCTTTTGCTAACGGTCTTGGGCTATAATAGGTGACAAACCAACATATTTTATTTGTTTTGACTTCTTAAATGTAAATTTTATAACATAATATAAGGAGAAAATTTTTGACGAATAATAATTGTGGAATATTATGAAAAAGTTAACAGTTCTAGATCACGTGGTTTACGATATACAGGGTATCATAATTGGTATAAAAATAACGTAAATCGGACATTTCTCAAAATTAGACAAAAAAAAAACGTGAAAAATCTCAAAAAAAGTTCCTCACACTTACTATTTTTATTAATAGTTTTTGAATCCTGCCTTAAATATTTTGACTCGGTAGACAAAACCAAAATCAGCACTCAATCAGGTAGTGAAAACCTCAACTGTTTAACAAATCCATTTTTCAACAAATTTTTGCTATTTCTATTTTTTGCGATAGGACACCTAGAGACAAAAAAAAACATGATATTTTTATTTTACATAATAGCTGTTTCTCTGTAGCATATTTAAACATATAAATAACCTTAGGCCATCAACTATTTGAACAAAAAAAAATATTTTGTGGTAGAAGCGTAAACTGGGAAAACCAGACCAATTGAGTGTTTTTTAGAATTTTTTTTTTTTAAAGAAATCAATACTTTCAAAACTATTTTTTTTACATTTATTTAAGCACAATACTTACAGGATTTTGAAAATGAAAAATTAAAGCATGTTAAACTTACATGAAGCAGTGTTGAACGTAAAACAAAAAAAAATAAAAACTGTCAATTGCGCAAATTTTTTTTATAAGTAAGTTTCGTACTTTTTTTTTCTGTGGTTCGCATCACAATAACCGATTAGGAAATTTTATACAATAAAGAAATAGTATTTTCTTGAAAATAGAACCACTTTTATGTAAATCGGCTTAGTCCCTTTTTAGAACATTTCTTAAAACTATAGCGACGCCAATAAAAACAGATAGTGCCCTCCTCCTCCTTCCTGCGCGGGTGTGGAGACTAAATAATTAACTTTTTGTCACTAGGTCATAGTTCTGTATCTATGTTGAAAAGCTGTATGAGTCACTCCTGTAATTTGAGCAGTGTTAGACAGTTTTGCCTTTTTAATTTATTTTAATATTTGTAGGTTGATTCCCTCTGACCAAGAAGATCTTAAAAAACAAAACATTGAAATGATAAGAATCGTAGTGTGTAACCTTTACCCTTTCATCCAAACGGTTTCGAAACCTAATGTCACAATCACCGATGCAGTGGAAAATATCGACATAGGTAAAGGATCAAAAAAAATAATAGATTCAAATTTAGATATAAAATATTTAAAAAATAGGACTAATTAAGAAAAAACACTTGATATTGCTTTAAAAAAATTGATCGTTGAACCCTTTCACTTGAGTCAATCTAACCCTAAATGGGTGAAGTTCGGATAGATGCCATACTCTAAGAAAAAAATCGTAGAAATTAAATAAACACAAAAATTGTATTTTAAAATGTTTAAAACTATATTTTATTGAAATACTCGTCTATAAACAAAATAAGAAATCAAAAAGAGAGTTTTACCAACAGAAAAACGATTGGATTTTTGGCCTCCTTTACTAGTTCTACCACTGACTGGTTTCAGACAGAGTCCATCCACTAGTCGGGCTTTTTACTATGACGATCGATAGCAAAAAAGGATCATTCAATATGAAATCAACCAACAAAAAAAAAGGAGGTTTGGCAGACCATTTCCCCGATTTCTATAATTTTTGGTACATTTATTCTAACCATAGAGGGGATGAAAAATCCCAAATTTGAAATTTTTTTTTATTAATTTTTGAACATCACAAAAACTACCAATTTTGCTCAAAGATGTACTTTGAAATATTTCGATAACTACTCAAACTTGGACTGTATCTCGTTTTAAAGGTATTTTAAATACCTTTCGAATGATGTATCACATCATTTTATTTTTGAAAAACAGCATTTTTTATTCTTTTGTATAAAAATATATTTTGTTTCTGGGTATTTCGCCAAACTATTTACAAAATTTAAAAATGGAGACTTGATGGGTTCATCAAAAAAAGAAAATTATCTTCAAAATTTTGAATTAAAAAAAAATGAGGTCATGTGAAGTAGATATACAGTAGGGATTCCCGCTCACTTTCCCCATGTAAATCCCCATAAGACGAAAACGTGGTATTTTTTTTTATCTACATAGAAATTTGCATATAACTCTTATATTTTATATTATTTATTATGTATAAATACTTAGAGATAGGTGTATATTTAAAATTATCTAGGTAAAACTTTTAAATCTATTGATCACAAATATTATATTTTTAGGAATAATTAGCTTATGCAGAACAGAATTATGTAAGTTTGAGTTTGGAAGGTATTATACATATACAATTAGTTTGTTTTTAATTTCATATATTTTATAATATATTCTTAGTTATTCTTACATAATAGAAATACAGTTCGTATTAAACCTTATATATTATACTATTATACATTATACTACTTAGACTCTAAACGAGGCACTACAATCTAAAGTTTGTCTTAAATTTACATACTATTACATTTATATACGATTTTGCACTAATAAATCTATACTTATATATGTTCTTATGGCTAGGTACACATATCTCATGATATAGGGGTAATACTGTAATGTTCCCAAGGTAAAGTTTTGGACGAATTATTTGATATACGTCGTTTGTCATCATGGGGGCTTAGTCCTATTTTGGTTTGCTTGACGGAATATAGTTCATATTTGTTTGATTGAATCGATCTTTGTGTAATAATTTTTTCATTAAATGTACTAAGACATTCTACATAATCCTCAAAAGTTATATGAGTTTTAACCACGGATTTCTTAACACCTTTTGCCTTTTTTGTTATTTTTGTATTAAGGGTTCTCTGAAAGACGTCACATACGAGATTTTCTTGCTGCTCAGTATTAAGAACCTTTATAGCGTACATTTTTGATCGAAGTCCAACGAAGTGAGTCATGATTTTTCCATTGTTCTCATCCTTCATCATTCCCAATACTTTTTTATTTACTCTCGGTATCCCATAAATGTTATTTTCAGGATAATCGGAAGTATCAAAATATTTGCAGCAGTCCTTTTTCATCACCTTATACACATCATTTTTTATTTCATAAATACACGAGTCAGTATCAGTATATGCTAACTCACTGTTTGGGAATCTTTTTTTTTATATAATTATAATAAAAATCATATATCGTTGTCTTTGCAATGTCCAAAATGCACATCCCTACGTATATTGGTTTGTTAAAGTAAACCTCTGTTTTTTGAAGCTCAACTGCCACTAAATTTTTGTTAAAAATACAAACACTTTTAAACTCAGGCCTTGATATTAACATTTCAGCTCCATAACGTCCATCCCATTTATTAACAAATTTAACAACACTATGGTTACGAATATTCTCCATAGTTTTACCAAATACAGCATTATTCATCAACTTAAATAAGTTTTTCTCGAATTCGTTCTTTGCTTTCTGCCTGCTTTAAATTCCGATAGTGAATAATATATTCTTTTTTCTCATATAATGTAGCTAATAGCTTTTTATTTTTGGCGCTTTTGTCATCAAGTGGATTTCGATGTTCAGGACATGGGGGTAAGTCGGAAAAATAATCATGCAACTCTACCGGAATGCTTAAATTTACTTCTAGTATGTATCGTTCAGAGGAATCATCTGAAATTTCTTCCACTTTGAAATTTTTTATTTTAGTTTCTTCCAACCATTTAAATTCTCCATACGGTAGATATTGACTCATACTAAAGCCATATTGATTGTTTATATCAAAATATGTCAAAAACGTTGTTTCTGTGCTTGAATCATAATTAGGAATATATGTGTTGTTGGCCTCAATATATCTCTTTGAGCACTGGCTAAGACCCCCTCGAATTCCACGTTCAATAAAGGTCACCATATTATAATCTGTCAGAAGCTCAAGTTTTTGTTGCGTTATATATAACATATAATCCCAAGTATATCCTGGAAGCGTATAGTAATTTGCTGGATCCAAGTCATATGTTCTATGAGTGCTTTGTCTAAATTGTTCGAAAATTTCCACCACTATATCAACTTTCATGTAAAATTCCAAATAACTTTGCAGATTCTTACAGTTAAAACTTGACCAAACATTTTGAGCATGTGCATAGTCATCATCGCTTATGTGGCTATTGGACAAAATATTGAAAAACATTGGCTGGCTAGGCAAACATGTTTCTTGTAAAGTATCCCAACTACTCATATAATCGTAACAAAGTACTCCCTTTCTAAGAATTAAATTGTATTGTGCTTCAGTTAGATTGGAAAATTCCTTTTTTAATATTGGATATTCTTGTAGGTAAGAAGCTAACTCCTGCAGACTGCTAGCCATGAACCGGTACGAATCAATAAATCGAAATTCAATTAGGTTCTCTTGATTTTTTTTTTAGTAAAGGAAATGTACTTTTCTTTATTAATGGGAAGTACGTTTATAGAACCGTCCAACTTGGCAATACTTCCTATTATTAAATTTCCATCACAGGAACTTAAATTATGGAAAACTACTGGTACCGTGTGACTGTCTTGAAAATTTAAGTTACAGTTTTCATGTGCTGCTCCTCTAAACTCAGATGTTAAGTAATTATGCACGCATTTTCTTTTCCCCATTTAGAAAAGGTTTTTCACAAATATGACAATTTTTGGCATCATAAAAATAATTTTTTTGTTTTTTACTTAAGGGTTTCGTAGGTAAATCACATAGAAACGCAGTCTCCAAGTTTTCAGCGAAATCCAGTAGTTCTTTAGCAAACCAGTCCATACAATCAGGTCCAGTATATGAACGATAAAAAGATAAGGATTCGTCATAAGAACATTTAACGTAGTATCCTATAGAACAAGGAATATGTCTTTGATAATTTTGTGTGGGTTTTCCATTGTTTTTATTAATCGGAAGTAACAAACATTCAATGTCGGAGTAAATAATAAATGGAGCTATCTGCTTATTTTTAAAGTTTTTGAATTCGACTATTTTTGTATCCTCACTAGGCAACTTTGGAACTACTGTACTATCAATTATCTTACAATCTTTAGCATGTTGATTAAGTCCCTGTTCAGAGTAAAAATAGTGTAAACATCTATCACATATCCACTTTGCGACTTTCATTTTACTCAGTTGACAACTGACCAGTCTCGAAAGATTTTTTATCCACACAAAGTGGAAAGTAGAGTGAGATAAATCGAAAATCTCCTCATTTTCAGAATAGTATTTATCTTGAAGCAATAATAAGTCTATATGCTTGGAACATTTGTCTTCTGTAATGTATGCAGGTAACACTTTAAAGTGACCATTACACATTTTTTTGAAGTCTGTAGACGTTGATGAAAACATTGTTTTGTTTTTCAAACTTCGAAATTTGCTTTAAGTCCATTGGAAACCTAATGCCACTTAAGTTAAGCACTTGTTGAGGATGGGGATACGATGATATACGATCCGAATTACAACTTGCAGGATACAATGCTGACACAACAGCCCAAGCAAAACACATACTATCCTTGTTTTTGACATTAATACAAGCTTCTTTATTTAAAATGACTTTTGGTATTTGTAGATGAAACCCAATCTTCATAGGATTATATTTATTTATGCCAATCATAATGTTGTTTATTTTGCCAAGAGACTAGCCGGACTGATTTTCTTGAAATTCTTCCAAATCGGTCAAGAGTGGGACTTTTATGTTTCTACTAAACCACTGAGATAAATTTGTATTTCGATCAATAGGAGCATTAGAAGTATTAAAATGTTTTGTTTCAGTCATTAACTTACCTCGTTTTAAAACTTGGAAATCTCCACTTAAAACAGCATTTACTTTTATAATTTCTTCTTTCTTTAAAATATGTTCTATTCTTCGTTTAAATAAATTAAAACAGTAATCCAAAAATGGTTTCGGATCCGTATGTTTTAAGTTCGTAATAACTCCACTTCTTAGTCTGTTCTCAAAAGCTGAGTTTACATCCTCCCACTGCACCCTATGCTTCGCCGTTTCTTTGAGAGTCCCATGACCAGCTCCTTGTTTAATTCTGTTGTTTTTCAAATTATGCTTACACTCCTTAACTTGTCCAAGGCAAACTGTTAGCTTTCTCTGTTACGGTACTAGATATTTTAAGTGCAATACTTGTTTTTCGACTAGCTAGTGCACATTACTTTAGCGTTTTTAAAATAAACTTATCATCCATTTTTTCACAGCTCCGATTCAGCTGACATTTAATTTTATAAATTAACTCCGTTGCAAAACTCATTTTGATCAATTGGAAATATAAAATATTTAGGTCACAAAACACTTCTTATTTTTAAAACTGACGTGTGCTCACCCCGAAGGCTAAAGTACTACTAACTGGTTTGTTACAAGTTCAGGATTAATATAGCAGGGTCCTACTTAACCTACTCTTTTACATTAGCTTTGACCGCTTTTAATCAATGTTTGAAAATATGTGTAATGCCATCTTTACTTTACACGTAAGATATTGGTTGTTCTTAGGTAATTAAGCGTCTCTGCCATACCTCGTTTCACTTCCTCCCGCTACACGCCCTGCCGCCCTCTCTCCGAGCCTCGCTGGCTTCTTTACGAAGCTCAGTATGTAGGCCCATCTTAGATAGCACAGGTCTTCATCCTCTACCGTGGAACATGCCTTAATCCTATTAATTTTAAGATTAAGATGTATCGATGTGATGGAAAAACTAAATGCATCTCTGTTTAGATCTAGCGTTTATTAAGATTTTGTTATATAATTAATCGGGGTCATCACAGAATTTGCGTTTAAGATTATTGTTTTGTTTTTTTTTATGACAAAAGTAAGTTATGATTCAAAATTTCCATATAACTTACGAAAATTCGAACATGTCACAGAAAATACATAGAGTCAAAGTGGCTCAAACTAGAGGAAAGGTTTAAGCTGCATTACTTTCATTTAATCTATAAAATCGATGACAAAAAGTCTCCAAAAAAAAACCTTCTTACAAGACTGCGTGGAATAGTTCGAATCGCTCGTGCAACAAGAAATACAGAGCTTCCCAGTTTCAAAAGAGTTTTTCTTACATGGCAGTAAAACTTTCTAATAAACTACCTGCTTATATCAATTCTTTAAAAACCATATCTAGTTTTAAGAAACCAACCAAAGTCGGGAATAAAACATCTTCTGGTTTTTTATCTTCGTTCTTACCAGTCTTTTTTCTTTTTTCAAATACTAAATAATTAACCTTTAAGTAAATAATTATTTTTAAGTGTGATATGCTATTATTTCAAGATAGAATTCCTTTATGTAGTATAGTATATTATGTTAATTTAGCTTTTCTTATAAAGGGTGGTTGCATGGAACAGCTAATTTAATTTGAATTTTGCCACCCATGTATTATATAGAATTATACAATCTTGCAAACAAAAAATAAAGACACTTTATTACTATTACTAATATCATTATTATAAATCGGGTTTTCTAAAATATCGCGCCTGTAGATTTTTATTTGCTTTTTTTACGTTTCTTTGAAATTTTAAAAATTTTTTAAAAATCATTTAAAAATTTGATAACTTGATTAGCAAATATTTAGACTTTCAGTTCCTAGAGCTAAACATTTTATAAAAATTAAAGTACATATTTGGTTAAAGAATTGTAACCCCGAAGGGATTTAAAAGGTTGAAAAGTCATAGACCCCTCGGTGGCGGAGCAATAGGAGCTCGGCTAACAACTTTCCCCCCTTCGGTGGCGAACAACTGGACGACTGGCTACCAACTTTCCCCCCTTCGGTGGCGGATAAGTCGGAGGTCCGCTACTATCTTTCCCCCCCTTCGGTGGCGGACAAGTAGGAGATTCGCCACCAACTTTCCCCCCTTCGGTGGTTGACCAATGCAGGACCGGCTACCAACTTTCTCCACCTCGGTGGCGGACAAGTAGGACATCCGCTACCAACTTTACCCCTCCGGTGGCGTGTCAGTCTATACTTTCTCTTTCTATCTTATGTATTTTTGCTCTATCTCCTTCTGTATTTCTCTCTCACTCGCACTAGGAGAACTCTCTATTTCTCTTACTCGCACGTCTCACGGATCATGTTGATATTCTTGGTTCAATTGTTAAAGCTAAATATATTTATTTTAACTAAATATTTGATACGTACCTCTTTAGTATCACTTCGACTACTACTGTTTTATATACCTATATATATTTTCATATTAAGTCATAGTATTTAGCATCACTTTTCACTACCACTAATTTATATATAATATATATTTTAATATTAAGTCGTACTATAGCTAATTGATTTTCTGATGCATTTTTTATTTTACTTTTCTTAAAGAAGAAAGAAGTCAATATTTATTTTTTTTTTCGCATTTTTTGAATATTACCCCATATCTGCTGAATACTAATAATACGCACACAAATATAGAATGACGCTGACACTATTGCTTAATTATAATTTGTTTAAAACAATTTTATCAAGTTTAGGTAACGTTGAGACGGTTAGTAAATGAAAAATTAATAAATATTACAAAATTGTTATGCGTTGCGTTTTTTAGTTTTCTTTATTGATATTTTTTTATGTTATTGTATGTGTGTATACATATTGACACTTGGAATTCAAAAGTCCAAAGCTTTTTACGAGTTGTCAAAAAAAAAATACTTGTTAAATATGGAAGTCTAACCAATATATATTTAATACTCATTAATCAGGGCCGCCCCAAGGCGGCCAAACTGGTGCGCGCACCAGACCGTCACGCCACCGCCGCCGGATTTTAATTATTCATTGCGTTTTGCCTTTGATTCACTCCTCCGAAAACTGCTCTGCTCTTCTTTCAGATTGACCATGCCCTTTAAGACTCTTCTTATCTAAATATAAATAACTTTATTTTAATTTTGTAAAGGTTTGAAGGGTGCCCTAAAATATAAACCAATTTATTTTTTATGTAAATGACGCTCCTTAAAGCATTTAGAATTCAAAAGACTTTGCTGCTTAAATTGTAAATATTTTCGCTTGCGGCGCTATTACACCGTTGATTTGTACGAAAGGCCTAATTTTCTCAACATTTTACAGGTAGAGTTGAAATGTGAATCTTATTGAGAGGTACACGATCATTCAGGAGGTGTTAAAAATAGCATTTAGTCCTAATTTTCTAAAAATTTTAGACTGCGGCGCATTTATAACATTAAAAACGTGTAATAAATGGCATGTTTAGAACAGATTTCTCAAAACTAAAAGCATGTTTTAGCCAACAAATTTATGATATCAATTTCTTCATTGCTTTTGTGTGGAAATTTGTTTTCAAATATATTTTATGTATAAAGTGGGCCATGTTTCAGTTTAAGTTTTTAGTTAGCTCGTTTCTGCTGCAGGTGTTCCGATTATGCTGATGGTTTTCACGTTGTGACTTGTTGCCCTTTTCTTACACGTATTCGTTGCTTTTTTATTGTTGGATCTTGTAGGTTTACGTCACCCTCTTCTAATTTATTCAAAGAAATAGTGGATATGATAGAGTTGGGTTTGATGATCTGATTTTTAACTCAAATATTGATATGTCTAATAATAAATAAAATAACTTATCACTTTTAACTTTTAGTGTATTTGTTTAAAGAGAATGTATAAAATCAGAATCAGTTATCAAATAAAAATACCTATTTATGCTAGCACTAAATATTTCTCTTTTTTTATTTTCGCATAAACAAAAATCCTCTTAAAAATTATTGTTTACCAATGAATAAATGATTTAGTAGCTTAAACAGTAAAGCAGTACACATTGCAATAGTTCATTTTTGATTAGTTTTCTTATTCTCGATATCTCGCTATAAACGCATAAAATTCAGCAAAAAAATGACCTTTTTTTCAATGTTACTCATTGACAATAATAATGGTTGCTAATCCAAATTGTTGCTGAAGTTTTCTATTTTTAAACTGCATTAATTGATTATACTTTTATATTAACAAGCGTAGTGAATTTTTTCAATTTTAAAGAAAATGTTTTTTCCAAATTTAGATATAATGTAATGTAAGTTTTTTTATTAATTATAAAAAAATTTGCTGAAAATTATGTTTTGCGCCTATTTTGACTTGAGAAAAGTAATTAAGTTGCATTGTACTATACCCAAAGTGGTTCGTTAGTACTGCAACCTGGTATAATATATGACATATTGTACCCAAGTAACTATAACTAAATTTTAAGTGAGTGTCAAGTTACTCAAGATGACAATTAAAACAATATACCTGAAATTTCAAACGACAAAAATGTTCCTTTAAGCTTCATATGGCTTGTTTATTTATTTTCTTTCTGCCAACCACAAATTATTTAAATTTTTGCTCAATATTTAAAACTCTATGCCAGCAACATCCATTGGGTTGTGTGTTTTTTGGTACGCTGGCAAGTTTTTATTTTTTGTATTGCTTTTCTTCATTTTACGCACCGATTTCGCCACCTAGTATAATCAATTAATGCAGTTTAAAAATAAAAAACTTCAGCAACAATTTGGATTAGCAACCATTATTATTGTCAATGAGTAAGATTGAAAAAAAGGTAATTTTTTTGCTGAATTTTATGCGTTTATAGCAAGATATCGAGAATAAGAAAACTAATCTAATATGAACTATTGCAATGTGTACTGCTTTACTGTTTAAGCTACTAAATCATTTATTCATTGGTAAACAATAATTTTTAAGAGGATTTTTGTTTATGCGAAAATAAAAAAAGAGAAATATTTAGTGCTAGCATAAATAGGTATTTTTATTTGATAACTTTGATTCCTTTTTTAACACACGTAAGATATGACAAGCTAATTCATTTAAGTTAGTTGGTTCTACTACTTAGAATTATGCATGAATACACATTTACATCTGCATTCGTGCGGTGTTTTATACATTCTCTTTAAACAAATACACAAAAAGTTAAAAGTGATAAGTTATTTTATTTATTATTAGACATATCCATATTTGAGTTAAAAATCAGATCATCAAACCCAACTCTATCATATCCACTATTTCTTTGAATAAATTAGAAGAGGGTGACGCAAACCTACAAGATCCAACAAGAAAAAAGCAACGAATACGTGTAAGAAAAGGGCAACAAGTCACAACGTGAAAACCATCAGCATAATCGGAACACCTGCACCAGAGGCGAGCTAACTAAAAACTTAAACTGAAACATGACCCACTTTATACATAAAATATATTTGAAAACAAATTTCCACACAAAAGCAATGAAGAAATTGATATCTTAAATTTGTTGGCTAAAACATGCTTTTAGTTTTGAGAAATCTGTTCTAAACATGCCATTTATTACACGTTTTTAATGTTATAAATGCGCCGCAGTCTAAAATTTTTAGAAAATTAGGACTAAATGCTATTTTTAACACCTCCTGAATGATCGTGTACCTCTCAATAAGATTCACATTTCAACTCTACCTGTAAAATGTTGAGAAAATTAGGCCTTTCGTACAAATCAACGGTGTAATAGCGCCGCAAGCGAAAATATTTACAATTTAAGCAGCAAATTCTTTAACTTCTTTGAATTCCAAATGATTTACGGAGCGTCATTTACATAAAAAATAAATTGGTTTATATTTTAGGGCACCCTTCAAACCATTACAAAATTAAAATAATGTTATTTATATTTACATAAGAAGAGTCTTAAAGGGCATGGTCAATCTGAAAGAAGAGCAGAGCAGTTTTCGGAGGAGTGAATCAAAGGCAAAACGCAATGAATAATTAAAATCCGGCGGCGGCGTGCTGGTCTGGTGCGCGCACCAGTTTGGCCGGCCTTGGGGCGGCCCTGATTAATGAGTATTAAATATATATTGGTTAGACTTCCATATTTAACAAGTAATTTTTTTTGACAACTCGTAAAAAGCTTTGGACTTTTGAATTCCAAGTGTCAATATGTATACACACATACAATAACATAAAAAAATATCAGAAAAGAAAACTAAAAAACGCAACGCATAACAATTTTGTAATATTTATTAATTTTTCATTTACTAACCGTCTCAACGTTACCTAAACTTGATAAAATTGTTTTAAACAAATTATACTTAGGCAATAGTGTCAGCTTCATTCTATATTTGTGTGCGTATTATTAGTATTCAGCAGATATGGGGTAATATTCAAAAAATGCCAAAAAAAAAATTAAATATTGACTTCTTTCTTCTTTAAGAAAAGTAAAATAAAAAATGCATCAGAAAATCAATTAGCTATAGTACGACTTAATATTAAAATATATATAGGTATATAAATTAGTGGTAGTGAAAAGTGATGCTAAATACTATGACTTAATATGAAAATATATATAGGTATATAAAACAGTAGTAGTCAAAGTGATACTAAAGAGGTACGTATCAAATATTTAGTTAAAAAAAAAATTAGCTTTAACAATTGAAGAGACGTGCGAGTAAGAGAAATAGAGAGTTCTCCTAGTGCGAGTGAGAGAGAAATACAGAAGGAGATGGAGCAAAAATACATAAGATAGAAAGAGAAAGTATAGACTGACACGCCACCAGAGGGGTAAAGTTGGTAGCGGATGTCCTATTTGTTCGCCACCGAGGTGGAGAAAGTTGGTAGCCGGTCCTGCATTGGTCAACCACCGAAGGGGGGAAAGTTGGTGGCGTCTCCTACTTGTCCGCCACCGAACGGGGAAAGTTGTTAGCGAATCTCCTACTTGTCCGCCACCGAAGGGGAAGAAAGATGGTAGCGGATCTCCTACTTATCCGCCACCGAAGAGGGGAAAGTTGGTAGCCAGTCGTCCAGTTGTTCGCCACCGAAGGGGGGAAAGTTGGTAGCCGAGCTCCTATTGCTCCGCCACCGAGGGGTCTATGACTTTTCAACCTTTTAAATCCCTTCGGGGTTACAAAAGTTCTTTAACCAAATATGTACTTTAATTTTTATAAAATGTTTAGCTCTAGGAACTGAAAGTCTAAATATTTGCTAATCAAGTTATCAAATTTTTAAATGATTTTAAAAAAATCAAATGTGATGCATTACTAAAAAGAATTTCAAAGAAACGTAAAAAAAAGCAAATAAAAATCTACAGGCGCGATATTTTAGAAAACCCGATTTATAATAATGATATTAGTAATAATAATAAAGTGTCTTTATTTTTTTTTGCAAGATTGTATAATTCTATATAATACATGGGTGGCAACATTCAAATTAAATTTGCTGTTCCATGCAACCACCCTTTTTAAGAAAAGCTAAATTATCATAATAACATAATATACTATACTACATAAAGGAATTCTATCTTGAAATAATAGCATATTACACTTAACAATAATTATTTACTTAAAGGTTAATTATTTAGAATTTGAAAAAAGAAAAAAGACTGGTAAGAACGGAGATAAAAAACCAGAAGATGTTTTATTCCCGACTTTGGTTGGTTTCTTAAAACTAGATATGGTTTTTAAAGAATTGATATAAGCAGGTAGTTTATTAAAAAGTTTTACTGCCATGTAAGAAAAACTCTTTTGAAACTGGGAAGCTCTGTATTTCTTGTTGCACGAGCGATTCGAACTATTCCACGCAGTCTTGTAAGAAGGTTTTTTTTTGAGACTTTTTGTCCTCGATTTTATAGATTAAATGAAAGTAATGCAGCTTAAACCTTTCCTCTAGTTTAAGCCACTTTGACTCTATGTATTTTCTGTGACATGTTCGAATTTTTGTAAGTTATATAGAAATTTTGAATCATTACTTACTTTTGTCATAAAAAAAACAAAACAATAATCTTAAACGGCAAATTCTGTGATGACCCCGATTAATTATATAACAAAATCTTAATAAACGCTAGATCTAAACAGAGATGCATTTAGTTTTTCCATCACATCGATACATCTTAATCTTAAAATTAATAGGATTAAGGCATGTTCCACGGTAGAGGATGAAGACCTGTGCTATCTAAGATGGGCTTACATACTGAGCTTCGTAAAGAAGCCAGCGAGGCTCGGAGAGAGGGCGGCAGGGCGTGTAGCGGGAGGAAGTGAAACGAGGTACGGCAGAGACGCTTAATTACCTAAGCACAACCAATATCTTACGTGTAAAGTAAAGATGGCATTACACATATTTTCAAACATTGATTAAAAGCGGTCAAAGCTAATGTAAAAGAGTAGATTAAGTAGTACCCTGCTATATTAATCCTTAACTTGTAATAAACCAGTTAGTAGTACTTTAGCCTTCGCGGTGAGCACACGTCAATTTTAAAAATAAGAAGTGTTTTGTTTACAAATTTATCTCAGTGGTTTAGTAGACACAAAAGTCCCACTCTTGACTGATTTGGAAGAATTTCAAGAAAATCAATCCTGGCTGGTCTCTTGGCAAAATAAACAACATTATGATTGGCATAAATAAATATAATCCTATGAAGATTGGGTGTCATCTACAAATACCAAAAGTCATTTTAAATAAAGGAGCTTGTATTAATGTAAAAAACAAGGATAGTATGTGTTTTATGTATCCCCATCCTCAACAACTTACTTAAGTGGCATTAGGTTTCCAATGGACTTAAAGCAAATTTCGAAGTTTGAAAAACAAAACAATGTTTCCATCAACGTCTACAGACTTCAAAAAATGTGTAATGGTAACTTTAAAGTGTTACCTGCATACATTACAGAAGACAAATGTTCCAAGCATATAAACTTATTATTGCTTCAAGATAAATACTATTCTGAAAATTAGGAGGTTTTCGATTTATCTCACCCTACTTTCTACTTTGTGTGGATAAAAACTCTTTCAAGACTGGTCAGTTGTCAACTGAGTAAAATGAAAGTCGCAAAGTGAATATGTGATAGATGTTTACACTATTTTTACTCTGAACAGGGCCTTAATCAACATGCTAAAGATTGTAAGATAATTGATAGTACAGTAGTTCCAAAGTTGCCTAGTGAGAATAAAAAAATAGTCGAATTCAAAAACTTTAAAAATAAGCAGATAGCTCCATTTATTATTTACTCCGACATTGAATGTTTGTTACTTCCGATTAATGAAAACAATGGAAAACCCACACAAAATTATAAAAGACATATTCCTTGTTCTATAGGATACTACGTTAAATGTTCTTATGACGAATCCTTATTTTTTTATCGTTCATATACTGGACCTGATTGTATGGACTGGTTTGCTAAAGAATTACTGGATTTCGCTGAAAACTTGGAGACTGTGTTTCTATGTGATTTACCTATGGAAAAATTGTCATATTTGTGAAAAACCTTTTCTAAATGGGAAAAAAAAATGCGTGACCACAATCACTTAACATCTGAGTTTAGAGGAGCAGCACATGAAAACTGTAACTTAAATTTTCAAGACAGTCACACGGTACCAGTAGTTTTCCATAATTTAAGTTCCTATGATGGAAATTTAATAAGAGGAAGTATTGCCAAGTTGGACGGTTCTATAAACGTACTTCCCATTAATAAAGAAAAGTACATTTCCTTTACTAAAAAAAATTAAGAGAACCTAATTGAATTTCGATTTATTGATTCGTACCGGTTCATGGCTAGCAGTCTGCAGGAGTTAGCTTCTTACCTACAAGAATATCCAATATTAAAAAAGGAATTTCCCAATCTAACTGAAGCACAATACAATTTAATTCATAGAAAGGGAGTATTTTGTTACGATTATATGAGTAGTTGGGATACTTTACAAGAAACATGTTTGCCTAGCCAGCCAATGTTTTTCAATATTTTGTCCAATAGCCACATAAGCGATGATGACTATGCACATGCTCAAAATGTTTGGTCAAGTTTTAACTGTAAGAACCTGCAAAGTTATTTGGAATTTTACATGAAAGTTGATATAGTGGTGGAAATTTTCGAACAATTTAGACAAATCACTCATAGAACATATGACTTGGATCCAGCAAATTACTATACGCTTCCAGGATATACTTGGGATTATATGTTATATATATAACGCAACAAAAACTTGAGCTTCGGACAGATTATAATATGGTGACCTTTATTAAACGTGGAATTCGAGGGGGTCTTAGCCAGTGCTCAAAGAGATATATTGAGGCCAACCACACATATATGCCTAATTATGATTCAAGCAAAGAAACAACGTTTTTGGCATATTTTGATATAAACAATCAATATGAAATTAAAAACAAACTAATTGTATATGTATAATACCTTCCAAACTCAAACTTACATAATTCTGTTCTGCATGAACTAATTATTCCTAAAAATATAATATTTGTGATCAATAGATTTAAAAGTTTTACCTAGATAATTTTAAATATACACCTATCTCTAAGTATATATACATAATAAATACATGGGGAAAGTGAGCGGGAATCCCTATTGTATATCTACTATGTGATACTTCATTAAAATGGCCTTCAAAATACCTTTAAAATCACTTGATTTTGTAGTATGTATATTTCGCAAGATATTCATATTTTGATAAATGCTTGTAAAGACAGTCAATTTTAACCAAATGCGCAGGTACACAAAAAGAGTAATATCTTAAAAACTGTATACCGTACAAAAGCGATTAATATGTTGTTTTATAGGTTTTTTAAAGCCTATTTTGATAAAGTATGACTTAACCTATTTTTTTAAAAATTGTTTTCAAAATTTTTAAAATAATTTTTTTTGATAAACCCATCAAGTCTCCATCTTCAAATTTTGTAAATAGGTTGGAAAAATATCCAGAAACAAAATATATTTTTGTTTCAAAAAAATAAAAAATGCTTTTTGTCAAAAATTTAAAAAAAAGTTTTTTTTTAATTTCATTTTTTTTTTAAACAAAAAGTTATCATGTGGTGCATCATTCGAAAGGTATTTAACCCGAGAACGCTCGCGCCTGAAAAGTTACGTTGATGCTCGCGGCTGGTCGATTTCACCGACTAGGAAAACCTGTTAAGATTGTCAAGATTCGTTATGTTTATTAAATATATTCAACTGTTGATATCATTTTTATAAAAGCTTTATGGACTATAAACATAAAAGTGATACTTTTTACAAAAAAAGGTGCTAATCTTCTTTATTTTCTACGCTTCTACACAAATGTCTATCCTGTGTTCCTTGCAACTGAATCTTGAAGAAGTTTGACAGGTTGTGGTGATTTTCCTATTTTTCTTTGAACTACAATATTCACATCGTCCTACAACACTCTCAGCCCTTGTGGTTTGCGTCAGAGGAATTCTTAGTACGTTGTGTATAGAGGTTCGAATATTCAATGGTATATCCATTGTCAACCATCTATATATATGCTCTAAACATAACTCCTTGGTAAGGCTGTTCAAAAATTCACGTCTCTCTCAAAAATTTTCCTTAGTGTTGAACTCCGGCAATGTTCATTTCAGTAAAGAAAATTGTTAGTGGCCACCTAGCAGTTTTTCTCGAAAATGAACAACTGCCTTTCATCTCGTCAACTTTATCTAGACCACCCTTGGTTTTATTATAATACAATATAATTTTCGGTTTTCTGTTCACATTATCTTCAACCTCACCCTGATGATGCATCGTCGATGTCAATGAAACCGTCTTACCTTTTTTAGGTACATAGGAGAGCAGGGTTATGTTATTTGTAAATCCAAAAATTATGCTATTCAATTCCCTCTGTTTAGAGTCGACAAACTCTTGTGGAAGCTCTCTTTTGTTTCTTCTGATAGTCCCGACAATTGTTAAATTTTCCTTTAGTAAGTCTTGAGCCAAGTCAATTGAAGTGAACCAATTGTCCATGGTAATATTGCGCCCAGATCCCAGAATAGGGCTAACAAGCCGCTTGACAACGTTGGTAGGACTATTATCTAGCATGAAAGGACCCTCTGACTGTTTCCCAGCATAAATTTCAATATTATAAGTATAATAGGAACGTGAGTCGGCTAGAGAAAAAATTTTAATGCCATATCGGGCAGGTTTACTTTTTATGTATTGCCGAAAACCGCAACGTCCTCGGAAAGCTTGACATCTTCTTACAAAACTGAAACCTTGACAAAGTCATAACACATCGGAAGTATTCTATTCCGGTGCCATCAGTGGCCCATAAATCCGAAAGATTTAGGTGTGAAGCACGTGAAAATCCCACGTACCACTATTTCTTCTATAACTTCGTCAGGGAAGAATAACTTCCAGGAGCTTAGTGGTGTAACAGCCAATTTCGTTTTGTTTGTAGGACCTTCACGAAATCTTATAATATTCGCTGGTTTTGTTTTTGCGACACGGCTTATCTGAGGATATTTACACCACAACATCCCACATTTTCCCACATAATTATCAAGGCGCTGAGATAAAGGCACATCATCGTATGACTCATCTTCACTACTATTATCATTCTGATTAGAGTCTGACTGCTCTGAGTTCGTATCATGGTTGCTTTCTTCTAGAATATCTTCTTCAGGGTCCGAATAATCACCTCCAACTATCTCTTCGTCTGTCAATACTTCCTCATACAATCTTTGTAAACGTTGGACATCTGCTTCATAATCCATTCTACAATATAAATACGTATCTATAATAATTTATTTGATTATAACCCCCAATTTCCTTGTAGATAATTAATAATTTGGTACAAATCTTAAAATGCTCGCGCGTCGGTCAAAACGACCAATTTTTAGCTTCTAACAACACTCTGACAAAAGTCAACAGTAGACTGGCCCGCCGGTTCGACTTAGGAAGACTCTAAAGCGCGTCGTGCATTGGCGGCCCAAATAAATGTTGGAGGGGGGAAAATATGTGCACGGCGGCAAAACGACCGGGCTGCGAGCGTTCTCGGGTTAAAATACCTTTCATTTTTAGTGAAATTTACTTAATAATTACTATTACTGAAAACCCTGTGGGTTTTTTTAGGTAGCATTACTGCTTAGAAACCGCTGGGGGACGGTTTTTGTACCAAAGCGGGGAAAGATTTAGGGGTACCAACTGCTTAAATTTCACTACGATTTTGCTTACAATTTTACGTCGCGATACAGTTAAAAACGCCTAATAATATCGAAAAAATGTATTAAGATTTACTTAAAGGTTAGGTTCATCTTAACAGCTTTTCCAAGTTTAGAGAAGGAAAAAGAATGCAATGTCAGTAATAATAATAAAACACTACAATATTTAAAATTCCATAACTGTGTACTAAAACACGCGTCTAAACCAAAAAATTTAAACGCAGCTTGGTTTACTGATTAAAATTATTTAATAATCCTAAAAAACATACGGGCCCGTAAAAAATGAAAAATTTTATATATTTAAAATATAAAAAATTTTGAAAAAAAAATCAGAAAAAGCACCGGTGGCACCAAAAATATGTCTGGTATTTCCTAAAACATATTAAAACACCATATTTAACGCTATTTTTGTGGAAAATTAAGTCTTTTATACCTATATATATATATATATATATATATATATCCGAAAATTATTTAAGTAACGATTTTGGGTTCTTTTTTTTATACCTTCATGAAAAACATGATTTTAGTAACTTTTTTTTTGATCACGGGTGCAAAAAAAGATTTCTGTCCGTTTTTTTATCCAAAATTAAAGAGAAATAGCGGAATATAGTAATATTGAAAAAATCTAATTATTCTTGCCTAAAAATTAACTGACCTTGAGAGCGACAAGAGGCGTCAAAGACTACGCGCAAGGTGGTAGTCGTACTATTTAAATTGGTCACCCCATGATGAGGGATATAAAAATGACGCTGTAAATAGTCAGAGGCGGGAGCGGACACGGGTTCCATATGCTGAAGTTCTAGATACTCCTTAATGAATTTAGAATAGACCTCATACAAAGAGGGATCTTTTAGTAAACGTCGCTCTAAACTATAAAACCTTTTTAAGGCTATTGGTCGAGAATCTGAAAATAATGGCTCACCATTAATAAATGGTAGCGTAACAATAAAATGTCCTTCAGAAGTGCGAGAATGCGTTTCTAGGAAGGAATTTTCCGCAGGATCATCCAACGGTACCAAGGATCTAGGGCGAGGAATTTCCTCAATTTCCCAAAACAATTGCAAAGTTTTGTTTATATCCTGGTTTTCCGCTAGAGAGGTGCAAAAAGAATGAGATTTGTAGGAATTTTCTTTTATACAGTTAATTTTACCCATTATTACCCAGCCAAACAATGTATTACAGGCGATGGGTTCAAACTCCTGCCCGCACACCTTTTCGGGCAACAATACAAGGGGAAACAAGTCACAGCCTATTAAAGCATCTATGGGCCCTGGGATATTGTAACTGTCATCTGAAAGTGACAGCTGTTCCAAATAAGACCGGTTTTTATCTGGAAAGGCAGTGGTTGGCATGGATTGGCAAACTTGAGGTAGAATTATGCATTCGATGGTAAAAGATGGATTAAGTTGCCCTACCGGACAGATCGTACAGGTGGTTACTCCATTGGATGCTACGGAAGTCATTTCACCTAAACCATTGATAGGAACATTTAATCGAGACCGATTTAACCCTAATTTTTTAAAGCAGCGTTTAGACAAAAAGTTGCCCTGGCTCGCACTATCTAGTAGTACCCGAAGGGTATGCGGATTGCCCTGGCTATCCCGAAAATCAACTTTTGCAGTTGCAAGAAGGGTTAAAGAACCATTGGAGGGGGTAAGATTAACAGAAGCGGTGGCACAAAGTTGGGGATTATTTTCAGATAGTGTGCTTTGAGAAGCGGGGTTGGTATTATTACATGGTGCTGTAGGATTAGAATTATTAAGTGGTACCTCAAAATGTAATAAACTGTGATGACGGTTTGTGCAAGAGAATGGCATTTTGAGAATTTATGTGTACTACTTAAACAGTTCACGCAGAGGCGGTTTTGTTTAACAAGTAAATAGCGCTCATGGGGGGTTTTACTAAGAAAAACAGAGCAATTATAAATGGAATTTGCGGTTTTACATACGCCACAATTTTGTGTATTACCTGTATTAGTATTATTATTAGAGGTATTAGTAAAAAAAGAGTTGGTATAATTACCATTTGTGCGAGAATTTGCCTTATTTTGGCGGTTACTAGTAAAATTCTTGTTATTATTATTACTAGAACTCGATCCAACATTTTTGACTTATCTTCTTGGGAAAAATTTAATGTATCCAATACTTTGCATCGATTATTTAAAAACACTTTTAACTGAGTATAATTGGGCATATCGAATTTTGCATGTTCCATCTCAAACCTCTGAAGGGTATCAGAATCAATTTTTACCAATTTTCAAAAACCTTTAAGGTCATTTAAAAATAATTATTTTAATTTTTTAATATTTGGTTCAAAATTTTAAAACCGGTTCGAAGACCAATGAAAAGAAACCAAGTTTCTGGATCCTTTTTAGTGGATCGCGGGTAAAACAATTAATGTTTATAACAAAATATAAGAATAAAAGCAATAGAAAAAGAACACTAAAATCGGAGATGAGCCCCCGAATTAATAGTAAAATGACCTACCTTATTTGGCGTCAGAAATGGTAAGGGAGTCGGCACCTCGAGCGCTCAGCTGCCTACTCTCTCCGTCGCTTATGGAGAGTGGGGGTTTACCATCGCACGATTTATAGCGATCGCGCGCGGGATTGACCAAAAACTAAAACCCAAGGGCTCAACTTTCATGTATCATACTTAATAATAACACGTAAATTAATAATTAACATTATCCAGTTGATTATTTGTAAAAATATGACAAAAAATATTATTTATGTCGGAATAAAAAAAAAATAAATAAAAATAAATAATTCTATATGGAAAGGTTCCAACAATTTACTTAAAAGTGAACACCAGTTTTATGTTACTTTAGGGTACTATCAATTTAGAGCCTTTAATAAAACAAATATACAAACTCAATTCTTGTAGGAAACTTGTAAATACCCTAGGGTATCAATGGAACCCTCTTTATATTAATTATATAAATATCTGTCACCAGAAGTTTCTGAAAATGCTCATTGGGGTCGTACGTGCCAAACGATTTTGATGCAAGCTTTCGCTTCGATCCCAAAGTCTGCCTCAATTTCGGTCAACCAGCGTCCCATATACATCGGTCCTCTGTTAGTTACTTACTTTATGGTCATAGTAGGAGGCCAAAAATCCAATAGTTTTTCGGTTGGTAAAACTCTCTTTGATTTATACGAGGGGGTAACCATTAGTTCAAAAAATGTGACATGATTGCCAATTTTGTTGAATAGTCAGTGATTGCCGGAGACCGCCGAGGGATTTCCAAAGACTCCCAGGGTCTCTTAGGGACTGTAAGCCAGAGTTTGGTGAGGTTTAGACAGTCGCAGGGACTGCAAGGGACTGGGAACGGATAAAATTTGTGACATAATTGCCAACAGTGGTTACCCCTTCGGATGTATATATAACTCCACTTCAATTTATTTCTCATTCTGTTAAAATAAGATATAGTTTTCTCCTCGAAAATTGTCTTGAAAAAAAGTGTTTTTTTGGCAGCTCTCCCCCTGGGTATGGATAGATGCCCCAGGGTACCTGAAAAACCGTTAATAAAGGTATTCAAAGCCGTTTATTTTTTGTAATAAGTAATTTGCAAAATCTTTTATGGCTGACCTAGGTGAGGGTCATTGCTTACTCTTGGGGCTACATTACTTCGCTCTACAGGACTACCAAAATCAATAAGATCCCTCTTTGTAAGGGCGAGTACGCGTAAGTTCTTGTATTAAGCAATCTAGGTTTCTATGGTCGGCAAAGCACTGCAGTAACTATTGTTTAAGGGCAGCCCAAGTAGTCAATTCTGATCGATTTTCGACAATTTTCTCAGAATATTTTTCTTTTTGCAAAATAACACTGTTTAACAAAAAACAAAAAAAAAAATGAGGTTTCCTTCCAAAAAAGTAACGCTAACCGTAGACCAAGGTTTCGCACTTGTGATACTCATCAGTTCGGTTCTAGGAATTGCTACGAAAAAAGGAAAGCTCGCTATTTATTTTTTTTGTTTTTCTTTATTTATTCACCCTCGCTAAATCCTTTTTAAATTTAAAACTATTTAAATTATCTACTAAATCGTCTTCGCTCATTAAATATTTCGATTTTGATTTTTACGAATTTTTTAATTTGCTTCTTAAAATGTAATTTCTGCGATAGAAAGCCTTTAACTAATCTGTGTGCAATACATTACCCTAAATACATCCTCTGAGATCCTTATATGTAGGGTCCGAGTAGGGCTTTTTTACGCCCCTGAAAGCTGCTCAAAAATCACCTTCTAGTCTTTTAGAACTTTCCTTCACGTTAGATTCTGCCCGAAACCGGTTGACGGCAATCCTAACGATGGCGCCAATTACGTATTGCAAACGACCGAGCGACTGAAGATCTTTTTTTTTTAATAATTTTATTTTTAAAATTGATGTTATGAGATGTCTTACTTTATCAAGAGACCTCAAAAAATGAATTATTATTTTATACAAAAGTGTTAGACCCCAAATCTTAATTCCTAAAACTGAGCCCCTGTTCCCAGAGTAAAGCCGCTACACCACTAATACCTAATATTTTATATTTTTACAGAAACTTATCTTTCTTTTTTTTGTTGAATTCAGTGAAGGCATTGGGTTTTGTACGTTTTTTGTAAATAAGTAAATTTAATTACCTTCTTTATTTATTGTACAAATTATTATTATTATTATTATTTACATTTATTACAAACTATAGCAATTTTGATATTTGACAGCTGTCATTGAGAAAAATGTCAAATAAAAAGTAGTTTCAATTTCGGTCACACCCAATCTTCTTATCAAATTTCAGTCAAATCGGTTTAGCGTTTTTACATACACACAAACTTTCGCATTTATTATATTAGTAGGATCTTTCGCAGCTTTTTTTAAAGGGGGGCGGTTTAGTCGGTGTTGAGTTGGATTAGTCGGTACGAAAAGAAATACTAATTTAAATTTAAAAGTAAGGCAATGCAAGAGCGTAAATCTCTGAGCAATCGAGTCTTAATTCTATTTTTGTTGCCAAAATCATTTTAAAAAAAAAGGAAAAATAACACTAAAAATGCACTTGCTTACACGTCTTAAATGTAACTGACAAAAATTTTATTTTTTTTTAAATCTTGCACGTTTTTTTTTTAATATTAAAAAAAAAGTTGGTTAGGTTAGCTGCGAAAGGGGTAAACGAAGGAAGGGGGGATCGCCACTGTAAATTAACTACATTACACCGTTTTGCTTAGCATGTGAACTTACAAGGAAAACTAAGCAGTTTTCTATAAATATTAAGTGGGTTTGAAGAGATTACAAAACTAAACCCTAGCGTTTTTTTATTAATTTTGTTAGGTAGCTAACTAGCCTATTGTAGTTAATAAGGCTTGAGCGTTTAGTTAGTTAGTTAGTTAGTTAGTTAGTTTTATTTCATTCGATCAAGTACAATAATTACAGTACATACCCTTTTGTGGGTGTTGATCCTGTCAATAATTACAATAATTACATAAAATAGTAACTTATAAAATAAAAGGACACTAAAAATTTCAAAAAACTATTTAAAATTAGTAGGTACACTGATATCACATCCTTTTCTCCACACTTTACTATTAAATAAAAAAACAATCAGAGACAATAACAGTTACTTATACAGTCATACAATACACAAGTTAAAATATAACCTCTGGTACTTTGTCATTTTTTAAAGAATTTCTTTTACACTTTGTTCAAGAAAGAAATCTTCCACACTATAATATGATCTTGACATAAGGAATGACTTAAATTTAGATTTTATATTTTTTGACGATGTTTGTTTAAATATATTGGCAAATGGTTCCAGACCAGACAGTAATTGTATTTTGCAACTTCAGTTTTAAGATAGCTTTTTTGTCTAGTGTTATGTGATTGTTTAGCTTTTAAATTTTCAAACAGAGAAAAGTTTTCAAGAATGAAACACACAGATTCCAGTATGTAAAGATTATATACAGTATGAATCCCATGCTGCACAAAGTATTGCCGACAGCTGTCTCTGTTATTAAGTGCACATAATGATCGCATGCATCTTTTTTGAAGTTTTAATATTCTTTTGGATTCAGTAAAATTCGCCCAAAAGATTACACCATACCGCACTCGCGACTGAACGAAGGCATGAAATGCAGTTAGAGCTGCTTGAAAACTGACTGTTTCTCTAATATTTTTGATCGCATAACAAAATTGACTCAGTCGTGTAGCCAGCTGCGCTATATGAGGCTTCCAGCTCAATTGTTGATCCAGTACAACTCCCAAGAAGGAGACATGCTTTTCCGATTTGAGGTTGACGTTTTTGTGGTTTATAGTAATACTTTTTGACTGATGGTTATTGAAATTTATAATCTTAGTTTTCCCAACATTTAGCATTAAGTTGTTACTTTTAAACCAATCCTCAGCATTATCTAAACATTCTTTTATTGCCTGAATACAATTGTCAACATTTGTCTCACTAAAAATCCCCAAATTATCATCTGCAAAAGTCACAAGTTCCTCTTTTAAGATATCTGTCACCTCATTTGTGTAAATAATATAAAAAAGAGGTCCAAGTATGGAGCCCTGAGGAACTCCCTTTTTAATTGTTTCATAGTTTGATGTTTTTTTAGTTCCATTGCTTGTGGTTTCTGTTACACACTGTTCACGTTTTTCTAGATAGGATTTAGGTTCTGTACCTCGGACTCCACACATTTCAAATTTCCTACATAAGATCTCATGATCGACGCTGTCGAAGGCCTTAGTTAAATCAAGACAAACTGCCATTGTGGTTTTATTTTTGTTCATAGATTTTAGTATTTTTTCTAGTGCAACATATACTGCTCTAATTGTTGAGCTACCTTTTCTAAAACCATTTTGTCTGTCACTTAATATATTGTTTTTCTCAAAAAAGGATATTAGTTTTTTATATGCTTAGGTTTGGAAGTAAAGAAATTGGTCTATAGTTTTTTATTTCATTTTTTGGACCTTTTTTATGAATAGGTTTAACTAAAGCAATTTTCAGCGCCGATGGAAAGATTCCAGTTTTAAGTGACAGATTAATTATGTATGTAAGTGGATCTATAATTTCCTCAGCGATTTCTTTAATGAGACAAACAGGCAACTCATCATGGCCAACTGACTTTTTATTTTTTAAAGATTTTATTACCTCCATAACTTCTGAAGGCGCAATCGGACCAAAAACCAAGCTTTCAGCACACTCGGGCACTCCACCGTAGTCAGCTGGACACCCTTGATTCACATCCGTTCAAGTTGTTAGAAAAAAGTGGTTAATATCATTTAGTAACTGTTCTTCATTTATGCAAGGCATGTTTTCAAATAATACAGGTTTGTCTCTTGATTCTGTTTTAGTTGTTTTTTTTATGACTGACCAAGTTGCTTTTATTTTGTTGTTAGATTGCATAATGAACTTTTTGTTACTTAATTTTTTTGCATGTTTTGTTACTTTTTTTAAAATTGACAAGTATTTTTTGTAGAAACTTCTACTAACTTGTCCTGATGTGACTTTTTCAAGAAGATCTCTCTTGTTTTGTTTATTTCTTGTTTTTAGTGGAAAAATTAGGTTTAGTTTATCTTTAAGTATGAACTCAAAGGTAGCATAGGCTTGGTTTACATCGTTTGTTCCAAAAACGCAATCCCAGGTACAATCCCGAATCTCCTGCCGATAGTCCCCGAGTTTTTGCTCTGAAAAAATACGAGATGTAATTTTTTGGTTTTCTTTTGGACGATTGTTTAGAATCTGGGAAACTGATAATGTTTGAGAATAATGATCACTCAAAGCGACCTTTTCAACTTTATTATTTAAAAAATCTGAAAAGTTTACAAATAGATTATCTATACAAGATATTTTCTTTTTGTTTGGTCTTGTTATGTCAAATATGGTTTGTTGAAAATTAAAAGTATTCAATAAATCTAATAGTCTATCCCTTATGTCAGCCTCACTATTTTGCTCAAAAGTGCAATTTATGTTAAAATCTCCACCCCAGATAATCCTATAGTTTTTAAAGCTTGATGAAATTTTTTTAAACAAGGTTTCTAGAACAAGGAAAAATAACTGAAGGTCTCCTAAGCAGGATCGGTAAAGACTTATGACAATTTGTTTCCTTACTTATGACTGCTGATACCTCTATATGTCCTTCTATGCAGTAATTTTTAAAATCTTGAAGCTCTTCAAAATCCTCGATGGTTTTATGGATTAGGATGCACGTACCTCCTCGTTTTTGAATGGATCTTGCAAAACAAGCTTTTAGTGAATAATTACCGAGTATAATATTCTTTTCTTCACCTGCCTGGACCCAATGTTCCGTTAAACATATGATGTGTTGTTTTGTGTCCAGATTTTTTAATTGAACCTCCAGTTCTAATGTTTTTTCAAGTAATCCTTGTATGTTTAGGTGGAAAATATTTATTAAAGTATTTGTATTTTTGCTACTGTTGCCTTTTTTGTTTCTATCTGTATTGTGTAGAAGACCACTGAGGGAACCATCTTGTGTCAGAGAGTTGATTTGTGGTACAAAAAAAGCTGTTAGGCTTATTAGTAGGCTGATACATTTTTAAAGCCAAGCAGTTTTTGGTGAAATCTGGACTGGTGGGATCTCAATGTTTTGAAGTATGTTTATTTTTGGTGGTGATTTTTTGTTTATTACAACATCATTTGTTCGTAGCCTTTCCAGACGCTTAGCAAGGTCATCATTTTCTGGATGAATTTCTTCTTTGCTTTTTTGATATTGGTTTCTTTGTATTGGTTGTGATAATAAGGGCCTAACTATAAGATCAGCCAGCTTTTTTAGGTCTGTTGGGTTTGGTTGGTGATGCCAGAGAGGATTTTCAGACACGTGTTTTCTGCCTATGTATATGTTTGGATCTATAAAATAACCATTCTTATTACATAGGAACTTTAAAGTATCATTTATACTTTCTATGAACTTATTTAGGACTGGTCGGTTTATTGTGAGTACGCAGCCTACTATTATTATGTTTGTGGGTCCTATTGATGTAAGGAAGCTGTCAAACCTCTCCTTCCTAATTGTAGAACCTTTTTTTGCCGTTTCTGGTCCATTTATGATTATGACTGCATCATTTTTTGTCAGTTTATGTTTGTATCTTTCTGCACAGTCCAGCATGTCCTCAAACATACCCATGATAGTTTATATCATATTGATTAGATGAGGTTTGTTTTATAATGGGAATTATTCCATGTAGATTTGAGTTGGTTACTACTAGGATTTGAGGCTTGCGAATGTGTGTAGGTGCCCACCTCAGCTTCCATCAAACCTTCCACGATTTCTCTCGGTCGATCAAAATGTTCTTGCATTTGCACATCAATTTTAGTTGATTTATTTACACATATTTTCATTAACGCGTTTACAATTATTATTTCTTGGACTTGGTCCTCGTCGAGTTCCGTTTGGGTGCAACATGATTTTGATACTGTCATTTCTGCCAATGTCTGGGTTGCAATCTCAGTAGCAAATGATTCTCTCTTTTCATCATTTGTCTGTGAAGAACTGGTAACCATTTTCGTCAATGTCTGGCTGGCCACTGATTTGTTTTCAATTTTGTCTGTTTGACATCCGCTTTCTGTTTTTTCTGTTGCACTTAATTTATTTTTTAACAATAATGATTTTAGCTCCTGTATTTCTGTTTTGAGTTTGTAATTTTCATCTTGCCAGTATTTTTCTGTCTCATACACATCCTCCAGAAAGCCTGCTTTAGCCTTTTCTAGTTTCTCGATGTATGTAACTTTTTGTTTGATATCTTTTTCCAAGTCCTCAACTTTCTGACTTTGCTCTTCGAGGCGTTCTCTAAGTTCCAGCTGGTTTTCTCCCTCGGTTTTGCAGGTGTTTGAACAGTAAATTTTATGATCTTGAATATGCGTCCAATTTTTGGTCCTATCCCAACATGATTTGTGCACAACTGCACAACAGAAAACAGCAATATATTTTTAGTTCCTGCAGGCGGTGACAGCGGTAGGTGCTCATCTTTAAATAGAATATACCTTTGTTTATTATTTAAAAAAGAAAAGTGATTTGTTTAGCCTATTTCCTGTTACATCTATTTGTTTACAAAGGAACAACTGATTTTGTTGGGTTAATTGTTGTTTTTACCAAACTTTACAGAAAGCCTTGACAGTACGTATAATTGGCCAACATGCCAATAGCGTTTGTTTTGATAGCTAACTTCTCACTGATTAAAAGTTTGGTTATAATTTGGGGCGCAAAAAATGTTTCGTTAAATTTTCGCCGTTTTACATTAAAAAGGAAACTTTTCACTAGTTTGTAACTATTTTTATATTCCGGAGAATTCACTTGATCTGCCCGACAATTTTTTGCACTTACTGTGCTTTTTTTCTTTTTTTACGCGTTTCTCTTTGAATTTCGAACAAAGGATATATTACGATATATTACGTTGTAATGGCGCTCAAAGTTAGAATTACCAATATCTGAAGATAAATTTTTGACAGAACTTCACACAATACAGATTAGCTAACTGATAGGAGGAGGGGGGAAATTTTAGATTTTTAACTTAACCTAGCAAAAAAAAATAATTTGGTGTAAATTTCCAATGTTCGTTACAACTTTTTGGAAATACCCATATATTCATGAATGAAAACCGACAAAGGGTCAAAAGCACTACTAGGATCCAGAGGTTCCTCCCCTTTATCTAGTGCCGTTCGGTGGTGATTTGAAATAAACATTTACTGTAATCACCCTTATGCGCAGAATATAAAAAATTTAGAAAAACTTTTTTGTTCGTTAGAAAAATAATTTTTCTTTACATTCAAATCATTTACCGAAGTAATTTAAGCACTAGGAAGATTATAAGTGAAAATTAGTTAAGCATTTAAAAGTCGCACCTGTAAACTATATATTTAACCCAGAATTTAGTATCGTTTTGCGCATTTATTTATATTTTTTATCAGGAGGTGTCACTCTTCTCAGAGCAGCAGCCAAGAATCACGATAGAGTAACAGTGGTCTGCGATCCATCAGACTATGGAAATGTTGTCAACGAAATCAAGAATAACACTAGCAAGGATACAAGCATAGAAACAAGGTAATAAAAATTGAACTATAATAAAAAAAACTGAATATCATCATATTATGGTGGATTGTTTTTGAATCCTGCTATTTTTGTAGGTGTAAGAGAGAAATTTAATAGGCAAAAATCAAGAAATTAATAAAAACGAAACCTTAAATTCTTAAAATTTTGGTTTGATTTAATTGAATGCTGATGAGTGGGTTTCTCTCGTAGTATTACTTAAATATTTGCAACAGGGTAATTTACAAAAAAGCGTGGAATGTCCCGGTCGAAGACAGTTTACACATAAATTATTTTTTATTACCTCATCGTAAAACTCAGAATTTGCCATTTTAGTTATTTTGTGGCATTCAAAATTAAAATGAGAACCTTTACAAAAAGCACAAAGTTTTTTTTACGTTGGTATTTACGTGATAAACTGACTGATTTTTGTAAGTAGTAGATTTTGAAAAGCTTTTTTGTTTAGTTTCTATGGTTTCTAAAAACTGACAGCGTTTAGTTAAAAAATCTACTAACTGTTGTAAAGTGGGAGCTAAGGTATCTCATTTGTTCTTCCGATTCCCTTTTTGTAGTAGAATCTAACTTAAGAGGTCATAATAAATATTAAAAGAGTGTCCCATTGATCAGTAGGTAAGTTAAGGTTTGTAAGGCACCTTAAATTTTTGTTGAAATTGTCTAGCAATTACCTTAACTGAACGTGTGATTCCTTTTTTAGTAAGTTTAAATGAAAAATTGATTTAATGTGCGTGTAATTATCGACTTTTTATTTTCGTAGCGATCTTGCAATAATTTCCAAGCTACCGAATAATTGTTATTCGTAGCTCATCAAGATTGAATCAGCTGGGCGGCTTTTCCTTTTAAGCAGCCTTTTAGGTGATGAAATTCGTTGACATCGCGGATCTTGGAGGTATTATGAACCAGAGCTTTAAAGGTGTCACTTAAGCTTAACCATTAGGTAAATTTGCAGGTGAGAGATTTGAGTTCTCCATATAAAGGTACTTTGGCCCTGAGGATCTACGTTAGTGGTTTGGAAATTTTTTTCAAGAATTTTTGTGCTTGATAACCCTAAAATATAAAGCCTCAAAATAAGAATATTCGAGTACTTAATCTCACGCGACTGAATTTCAAGTTGACTTTGCAACTGCTCAAATTGATTTTTATGATGAAGTATATATTCACACCTGACAGACCACTCAAGTAATTTAATTTTATCATTCTTATCCAAAATATCTTTAATGTTTGATAAATACGTTAAATATATTTTGGAAAAATCTTTTCAATTTGTTGAGCAAAATCTCCCGTTTCGTTTTTCACTCAACTACTTTAGATGTAGCTTTGGGCGGCATTTTAGTATTAGAACAACAGGGTTCGTAGCGACCTGGAAAACATGGAAAAGTCAGGGAATTAAAAATGTCCTAAAAAACCTGGAAAAGTCAGGTAATTTTATGAAAATCGACAAAAACCTGGAAAATGATACGGGAACCTGGAAAACATATATGTCTGTAATAATCAAATTATAATTTGACCTTTTTTGAGGAAAAGCTCGCTATTCATTGATTTTGTTATTTATTTACCCTCGCTAAATCCCTTTTTAGATATAATTTTTTGATTCAACAAAAGACAAATACGAAAGGTCTATAGAATCCTAAACTTATCTATGCTCGTTCAAAATATTATACTCGGAATTAATAACGTTAATCTTAGTCTTTGTTTTTATAAAGTGCAAATAAGTTAATAAGTGATCAGAATAGGATTTCTTTATGCAGTTGGTACATAAGGCTTAGTTTCGCATAACGTACTCCACGTGTTTTTCACGGAAATTATTTAAAAAGTTCAGATAAAGCTCAGATAAATTTGTTTTTACTTCCCTCGCTAAAGGGAAGTAATGTAATCATCGAAATATCGCACTTCGAGATTTTCATGATCCTCCACGAATTCTGAGGTTCCGAATAGTGATAAGCACGAATCCAGACGCCGTCGCTCTGTCTGTCGCCTACTTTGTAGCCACTCTAACTCAAAATACTCCTTCACTAATCATAACAAAATTTTACATAGTGATTACTTTTGTTGACGCGCAGACCCCTATTGTTTTTGAGCATTCGCCTAGTAGACCCTTCGGAGCTACCCCCAAAAAACTTCATCCCTAAAATATTTTTTTTTCTTACCGTGTGATACCTCCTTGGAAAGCTTATAAAAATTGTAGTTAAATGGCGCCAAAATTTTTGATTATATATATATATATATATCACATCAAAATGTAAAAAACAATTGAAAAATTCAATTTTCTGTTCCATATATCTCGGGTTATGAAACGAAATATTAAATAAAAAGTAGCTTAGGATAAGATCCAGGTCACACCCTATTGTCTTATCAAATTTCATACAAATCGGTTTAGCCGTTATTGCGTGATAAAGAGGGCGCACTCCGTCGTCATTGCAAGGGTTTTACAATCCCGCTTTTTAGGAAAAACGGTAAAACCAATTGTATTGATTCTTTTTGTGTTCTCCAGATGAAAGAAAACTATAGGGCGGAATTTTGATCTGATCAAAAAATATTGATTTTTTACCTCTCAAAAATGGCTTTGAAGATCACCTATTTTTGGCACTTTTCGCACTACAATTTCTATAGGAAATAAACTACAGTCCTACTTTTAATGAAAATTCCGCCCTGCGTTTACATGTTTACTACACAATGTTAAAAACTGTAGGAGAAAAAGTGGGATTGTAAAACCTCTGCAGGCCCAAATTTGGTGGCTTTTTCAAACTTATTCTCGCGCGCTCGTTTTCCTATTTTGATGAGAAGCGGAGTCTAAATGGTGGCCGGACTGGGTGATTTTATTTTTATTATAGTGTTATGTTTGGAATTATTTTATACCAGAGAGCATTGACCGTCTTTTATTTAGCTTCACAGGAGCCGTAGGTATACTTTTAAATCTTATGATGCATTTTTCGCAAATTTCCTCTTTATCGATTTTAATGAAATTTTGTATGCTGATGTAGATTTGGTGACAATACAAGATTAAAAAAAAAATAATTTATTAGAGGGGGTTGGTTATAAGAGGGGTGAACCGGGGTTAATAAATTTGAAAATTTAATAAATTCATAACTTTTTGAGTTTTTTCTAAATAATTTTAGTGGTACAAAGCTATGTACTTACATTGGTGGAAATGGTTCCAGGGGGGGGGGTAATGCATACTTCGTCGCGGCTATTTTCGTGGGTGGGGAAAAAGGGTTTGTTTAATAGGTGTTGGGTTAAAATAGTTTAAAAAATTGTTTATATTTAAAAGGAAGGTAGGAATTCCTTAGATGGATCTAGCTGTAACCTCAATTAGGTAGATTTAATATGAGATTTGAAATGCGCCGCAGGCGGAAATTTTGAGAAAATTAAACTAAAAATGCCATTTTTTGCACGTTTTAAATGTTGTTGATAAAAATTGCTAAAAATTAAATTAAAATTGTAACAAACAGTTTTGTTATAGCGCCGCAGACAAAACAAATGTTGCTGTTTCAGATGAAAACTCTTCAAAAATCTTAAGTTCGTTCACGGGTTTTGTAAAATATTTTTAAAAAATGGGTTGGATTGGGGTAAGATCTATGTCTCGATTTTAGATTTGGGAAATTGTTAAAAAAGGGGTGGGATGAACTGTCTTTTTTTTTCCTTTTTTCGTCTGTGTAACACCTGTATTCTTGAGGTTCTGGGGAAGGGGGTAATTACGCCGTCTACCCCCCCCCCCTGTAAAAACGCCGGTGCACTTGCTCAAAAAAGTGTAGGGGGTGTACGATTTTGAAATTGAAGTAAAACTCACAGCTTTTTTCAATTCCTCCCCCCCTTCCTCCCGGTTAGGGGTTGGGTTGAATTAGTGTGTACAAATTTATATTAAAAAGCAATGACATCATAAAATCCTTAAAAGGATCTGGCGCCGAATCGGCGGTGCCAAATTGTTCTAGACCCTAACTAGATACCATCAATATGATGGAAGGAAATAATGTAAGAATCAAAAATAATATAATTATATAAAAAAATGCGTTGAGTAAAGGTTTACTCTAAAACTTGCCTCGCTCAAGAAAATATATAAAAACCAGTACTCGTATACACATGGGTTAGATTGGGTCGGTCAGAATTTTCCAAGGTATATCCAGACTTTTCTTGGGTGTATCCAGACTTTCCAGCTTGTATTAAGACTTTTCAGGACTCTTTCAAGAATATCCAGACTTTTCATGGATGTATCCTGAATTCCTGGGCGTTTACAGACTTCCAAAGCATATCCGGACTTTTCCTGGGTGTATCCAGACTTTCCAGAATGTATCCAGACCTTTACGGGGTGTATTCACCCTGGCAAAAAGGCCGCGTAAAATCTAGTAAAATAATTTTTAAAAGATTTTACAATTTTGATCAGGTTTTAAATAGTTTCTAAGCGGTTTTTGAAACATGCTGGTAAAAATCATTGGAAATCTTGTAAAAATAAATATTTTTTACGCGGTATTTTTGGTAGGTCAGATTGTTACAGGGTGTTCGAGCCTTTTTTAAAGTGTATCCAGAATTCTTGAGTGTTTCCAGACTTTTTCAGGATGCAGCCAGACTTTCCAGGGTCTTTCCAGACTTTTCCAGGGTCTTTCCAGACTTTTCCAGGGTCCTTCCAGACTTCTAGAGGGTATCCAGACTTTTCCAGGGCCTTTCCAGACTTCCATAGTCTTTCCAGACTTTTCCAGGGTCTTTACAGACTTTTCCAGAGTGTATCCAGACTTTTCCAGGGTCTTTCCAGACTTTTCCAGAGTTTATCCAGACTTTGTTTAATCGAATTTCGATTCGAAATCGAAAAAGGTGCCCAGCCCTAAAGGCCCAGGTGCCAGGCCCTGGGCCTTTAGTGCGGGCCCCCAAATGAGCCGGCAATAATGTCCTTGTGTGGTATTTTCTTTACTCCGCTTAGTAAATAGAGAAATATGTAGTTTATTTTGAAGCTAAAACAATTGACAAAAAATAAGTTTTTTTTCACTTCACTGGAAAAAACTAGTGCGTTAAATTTCTTTTTTTAACAAGCTTTCCAAAAAGTTGCCACAAGTGGTACCTTCTTATTAAAAAAAAAATAGTTGGTAAGCCCTGGGCCTCCAGCTGGGGGACCAAATTTTTTTATCATGAGCGGGAAGTCCGGAAAAAATCATTAAAGATTCGCTTTTAGCTAAAACCTCTTTCCTAAAGCCGCTAGAATCACCGTTCAATTTAAAGAATCCACTCTGTATAATATATATAGTGCCGTTAAACTAAGATTTTTGTCCATTAGGTAATCACGCAAAAATGGCGAAACTGATTGGTATGAAATTTGATGAGACAATAGGGTGTGACCTGAAGCTTAACTTAAGCTTCGTTTTATTTAATATTTCGTTCCATAACTCGAGATATACCTATGGCACAGCACACATTGAATTTTTCAAGAGTTTTTGCATTTTTTATGTGATATATATAGTTTTAAGTAAAACTTGTAGAGTAAACATTTTGCCTTAATTTGATGTATAGAAGTTATATATGCACTTGTATATTATATTTATTTCAATGGAAAAACAAATTGGTTGTTACTAGAAAGACCATGCGCGAAGTTGTTTTTTACAAGCTTTTATTTATAAATCCATAGAAATAGAAGAAGTTGAGAATGGGCAAAGACGACTGCGCATCCAATTTTTAGGGACACAAAGGAGTCAGTCCTTTTAAACTACACAATAGAACAAAATTGGTCGAATCGCCTATTTTTGCAGTTAGCCACGCCAAGTAAAACAAACCAATTTTTATACTCTAGTTGAAGTTTGTTATATTATTTTGACAAACAATCAAATGCTAAAATTATTTATTTATTTTCGCCAAGAAAAGACCACCTTCCGGCTCTGCCTTCAAAAATAATCTAGGTAAATCACAGATTACGCCGCTGTAGCTACCATACGGATTTTCGATAAATACCTATCTCAAAATTAATGTTGGTTTACCTATTTAAAATTAATTTAAACCTTATAGTCATATTCTTAGAGAACAAAGAATGTGACAGGAATGTTACATTTTACCATTGGGAATATTAGTAACACATGCCGGCAATAAGTTACGTTTTAGCTCATACGGGTGATATAAATGCGATAGAAACGTGAAGTGAAACATAAATATAATATTATTAATAAATTATAGTGATATACCTGTGAGCACTTCCCCAAAATATGACTATAATATCCCAGAAATTTTTTTTTGGAAAATGATGGTAACATCCCACATAGCAAATATGGAATATTGTATGGTTATGATTTTATGATATACTTAGATTCAAAACATGTAAGATAATCACGAGATGGATATCCTAAGATATGCAGTGGATATCCACATGAATATCCAGCAAATATGCATTAGTGTCTTCCACTAAAGTGCAAGACTATCGCTGAAAATTCATGGTATGGTATTATGTTGATATACTACTTAGGGAACATATTGATTACGTATTGATTACGTAAATCGCGTTCTTTTAACAAGATAGTAATATTTTCAGCAAACATGCCAAAATCCTGACAAAAATACTCTTTTTGGAAATATTCATAAAAATAACTTGATTATCACATCAACAAAAAATAGGTCTGTAACATTCCTGTCATATTCGCAATAGAATATTCCAAAAATCACTTTGAGGGAATATTCCTACAACATGAATATTCCTCCAATGTTATGTGGGTATTTGTAATATGGAAGTTAACTAATCATTCAAGCATGTTTTCATTGCGTCAATATATATATGTGTTTATTTTCTTTTTAGGTTACGAATTCATTATATTTTTTTGTCTACTTATAGGTATTTATACATTTTTCAAATATGATTTCCTTTTTTTCAATGTCATTCCCAATTGTTATAAGTGTTTTTGAAAACATTACTTTAAAAACAATAAAGAGTTGTCTATTGTTGTCTATTAAACTTTATTTAGTATTTAAACTTGATTTTTACTGAAATTGTTTATATTTAGTCACAAGCCGACAACAACGTAATCTTGTACCAGACCAATGGCAAAACATTTTTCAGTTGTCAACTCATCAGGGTCAATTATGATTTTATTTGATATAATAAATAGTGTAAGGTTATTCAGGGTTCGTAGCGCTCATCGACTTTCAAGTTCCCTGACTTTTCCAGGTTTTCCCAGACCAATTTTCTAAAAATTCCAGGTTTATGCCATATAAATTTCTATAGATTTTGAAAAAGTAATCGGTTTAAAAGCAAGTTTTTTATAAGTGAGTAATTACTTGCCCAATGAAATGATAACATAAATTCAACAAATTTTTTGTTCATTCAAAGAGGTAAAAGAAAAAATTTACTATTTTTTTACAAAACACGTCAAAAGTCCAAGATTACATAAAAAAAGCTTAAAGTAGGTTTTATATTTTATTTCGACCCCCTGTAATTTTTTGTTATTAAAATAGGAAAGCCCATATCATTTCACGTTTGACGAGGTACCACTCATAAAACTCGGCTTATTTATATGATAGTTACGTTAGCTCAAAGTTCCTGCAACCAAAGTTCTAAAATTTATAAAACTTGGTTAAGGAACATAAAAGTTATTAGAAAATCAAAACACTCCAATTTAAGATTTTAAATATATATACAAAAAAAAATAATCAGAAACATCGGAGTGGAACCAAACTCACCCCTACCTACTCATAATTCCAAAATGGCGACGAACCCACAACGAATTTTTTGACATGAACTGTTATGAACATGAACTTCTTTCTGCTGTAAAAAATTTGGCTGTTCATTCCCTAGATTAAAAAGAGATTCATTCAGTTTTGTAAAAAAATCAATATTTTATTGGGGTAATAGGTATAGGATTATGAAATTAAAAAACACGCGAGCCGAAATGTTTTCCACTCCCGTTTTTATTTTAATGACGTTTTCCGTGCAGTACCCCACCAAAAAATACTTTACTTCTAAATTGTTTTTTCACTCCTGTACGTGACACTGCACCATCAATAATTATATAAATCCACTCACATTGACTATTTTCTATGAAAAATAAATCGAGTAAAGGTTTACTCCAAAACTTCCCTCGCTCAGAAGAACATATATTATATAAAAAACCGCTTCTCATATATACATGGGTTAGATTGGGTTGGTCAGACTTTTCCAGGGTATATACAGAATTTTCTTGGGTGTATCTGCACTGTTCAGGGGTGTATTCAGACTTCCATGGTGTACTCGGACACTTTCGCAGTTTACCCAGGTTTTTCCAGAATGTATCCATACTTTTCCAGGGTTTTTCCAGACTTTTCGAGAGTGTATGCAGACTTTTCCAAGGTCTTTTCAGACTTTTCCAGAGTGTAGTCAGACTTTTCCAGGGTCTTTCCAGGATTTCCCAGTATGTATCCAGACTTTTCCAGAGTGTTTCCAGGCTTTTCCAGGGCCTTTCTAGACTTTTCCAGAATATATCCAGACTTTTCCAGAGTCTTTCCAGACTTTTCCAGAGTATATCCAGACTTTTCCAGGGTCTTTCCAGACTTTACAGAGTGTATCCAGACTTTTCCAGACTTCTCCAGACTTTTTCAGAGTGTTTTCAGACTTTTTCAGGGTCTTTACAGACTTTCCAGAGTGTATCCAGACTTTTCAAGGGTCTTTCCAGACTTTTCCAGGGTCTTTCCAGACTTTCCAGAGTGTATCCAGATTTTTCCAGGGTCTTTCCATACTTTTCCTGAGTCTTTCCAGACTTCTTCAGGTTGTATTCAGACTTTTCTAGGGTGCACGGACTTTTTCAGGATCTTTCCAGAGTTTTCCAGATCATATTCAGACTTTTCCAGGGTCTTTCCAGACTTTTCTAGGGTTCTTCCAAACTTTTCCAGAGTGTATCCAGACTTTTTCGGGGTCTTTCCAGACTTTTCCAGGGCGTTCCAGACCTTTCCAGAGTATATCCAGACTTTTCTAGAGTATATCCAGACTTTTCCAGTGTCTTTCCAGACTTTTCCAGCGTCTTTCCAGGGTCTTTCCAGAGTGTATCCAGATTTTTCCAGGGTCTTTCCATACTTTTCCAGAGTCTTTCCAAACTTCTCCAGGGTGTATCCAGACTTTTCTAGGGTGCACGGACTTTTCTCCGCGACACTTTGAAACGCCTGTGAGGTATGGGAGTACTAGGGGTATCTCCTGTCGCGCGAATTCTAACATCCAATCCTAATGCAGCCCGTTTCGCGACTTTTAATATAAGGTTCGTACCTAGCCCAGCTCGCCAAGCATACCACTGAGCGTGATCGGTCCGAATCGGCTGCCGTCGCGTCGCTGCCGAATGTAATTTCTCGCGAAACTGGGTCATGATTCTCATATCAAAACCCAGACAACCGTCTCTATTTTTTGACTACGAGCAGACAAAGATTATATGTGCACATAAATAAATCTGAAAAGCTCGCTCCAAACCACGAGTGTTGAGACATATGCAGAATCGTTACCATAGACAAAGAATTAAAGCGGTTTGGAAAAAAAATCCAAAACTGAGGCTAAAAGCCAAAAGAAAGAAAGTTGTAAAAAGAAAAACAGGAAATAAGTGAATAAAATGTTCTAGTAATATTATAAATGCAAAAGTTTCTTTACTTGTTTGTGTGTCGTGTGTGTGTGTGCGCGTGTGTCAGTATATATGTGTATTGGGGAAGGGGGTTAAGGGTATTTCATTTAAAATATGGGTTGTGGGGTATCAAATTAAAAAAGAATGGTTCTGAAATTTTTAACCTTTAAATTTTTATAATGAATAATTTAGATTAAAGGAAGGATGTTGACGATATTGTATAAATACGTCAAAATATGTGTGGTCATTAGATATCAGATAAAGGGTCAGTTGTTTATAACAAATAGAGCAACTTGTTATTTGGCAATTTGGACCCCATATGGAATAAAAACTACAGAAATTTGAGAGAAACATTAAAATATTTTTACTTTAATTGCGTCCTTCCTGAACTTATCGACTCTCAAAAAAATAGAAGTATGGAAATTAGATATTTTAATATAAAAATCAATCGAGTAAAGGTTTACTCTAAAACTTCCCTCGCTCAAAAACATATATTAAAAATCACTACTCGTATGCACATGGGTTAGATTGGGTCGGTCAGACTTTTCCAGGGTATATCCAGACTTTTACCTCCATTAACCTAGCTACCTCACCTCAAGAAAATCAAAATTTAACCACACCATAATTACGTGCTAATTTCGTCCCTCATCAAAAAATTTTATGCTCCTCTGGTTTCTGAGAAAATCGAAAAAGAAAATGGGGTAGCTAGCTTAATATTAACTTAGCAACTCCACCAGGAAATATGGCGGCAAACTAAAAATTTTAGATTTCAAAATTATGTGCTAATTATGTGCTCCACGAATATGTAAGAAAAAAAAATCAAATTTTTATTTGAAATGACGTTTTTTTTTTAAAAAAAATAGGGTAGGGTAGCTAGGTTAATATTAACTTAGCGACCCCACATGTTTAGGTATCACAGAATTTAAAAATTTCAAAAACCAGTATTATCTGCATGTTATGTGCTAATTTCTTCCATCATAATAACTAAATTTTGATTTTCTTGGGGTAGCGTCGCTAGGTTAATGGAGGCATATAGTAAAAATGTTAGTAAAAAAGTAGGTTTTTAGTTTTTACTTCCCTCGCTAAGGGAAGTAATGTAATCATCTAAAAATCGCACTTCGAGATTTTCATGATCATCCACGAATTTTGCGGTTCCGGATAGTTATCAGCACGAATCCAGACGCCGCGCCGTCGCTCTGTATGTCGGTCTATCGGTCGGTCTGTCTTTCGCCTACTTTGTAGCCACTCTAGCTCAAAAACTCCGGCATCAATCGTAACAAAATTTTACAAAGTGATTACTTGTGTTGACGCGCAGACCCCTATTGTTTTTGAGCATTCCCCTATTACACCCTTCGGAGCTACCGCCAAAATTTTTGAGTAGATTTATATATATATATAAATCTACTCAAAAATTTTGGCGCCATTCAAATACGATTTTTATAAGCTTTCCAAAAAGGCATCACACGGTACGAAAAAAAATATTTTTTGTTTAGGGATGAAGTTTTTTGGGGGTAGCTCCGAAGGGTGTAATAGGGGAATGCTCAAAAACAATAGGGGTCTGCGCGTCAACACAAGTAATCACTTTGTAAAATTTTGTTACGATTGATGCCGGAGTTTTTGAGCTAGAGTGGCTACAAAGTAGGCGAAAGACAGACCGACCGATAGACCGACATACAGAGCGACGGCGCGGCGTCTGGATTCGTGCTTATAACTATCCGGAACCTCAAAATTCGTGGATGATCATGAAAATCTCGAAGTGCGATTTTTAGATGATTACATTACTTCCCTTAGCGAGGGAAGTAAAAACTAAAAACCTACTTTTTTACTAACATTTTTACTATATGCCTCCATTAACCTAGCGACCCTACCCCAAGAAAATCAAAATTTAGTTATTGCCATAATTATATGCTAATTTCGTCCCCAATCGAAAAATTTTGTGGTCCTCTGGTTTCTGAGAAAATCGAAAAAGAAAATGTATTAATATTAACTTAGCAACCCCACCAGGAAATATGGCGCCAAACTAAAAGCTTTCCCTCAAAAAAGGTAATGGTAACCGGATTTCGCACTTGTGGTGCTCATCAGTACGGTGGTTTTAAAATTATGTACCAATTATGTGCTCTCCGAATATATAAGAAAAAAAATCGAATTTTTCACTTTAAATTAGGTTTTTTTTAAAAAAAAAAGTTGAGGTAACTAGGTTAATATTAACTTAGCGACCCCACATGTTTAGGTATCACGGAATTTAAAAATTTCAAAAACCATTATTATCTGCAAATTATGTGCTTATTTCGTCCATGATCATAAAAATTTTTACTTGTCTGGTTTTCAGATTACATCATTTGTAATAACCTAGCATTCGCAATCTGAAGTATAATTCCAAAGTAAAAATATATTATTACAAAATTATGTGCTTTATGAATATGTGTGAGACTTAGTATATAATTTTAAAACCAATAATTTTTAGTTTGGCGCCATATTTCCTGGTGGGGTTGCTTAGTTAATATTAACCTAGCTACCCACTTTCTTTTTCGATTTTCTCTGAAACCAGACGAGTACAAAATTTTTTGATGATGGAAGAAATTAGCACATAACATGCAGATAATACTGGTTTTTGAAATTTTTAAATTCTGTGATACCTAAACATGTGGGGTCGCTAAGTTAATATTACCCTAGCTACCCTACCCTATTTTTTTTTAAAAAAAACGTAATTTCAAATAAAAATTTGATTTTTTTTCTTACATATTCGTGGAGCACATAATTAGCACATAATTTTGAAATCTAAAATTTTTAGTTTGCCGCCATATTTCCTGGTGGGGTTGCTAAGTTAATATTAAGCTAGCTACCCTATTTTCTTTTTCGATTTTCTCAGAAACCAGAGGAGCATAAAACTTTGATTAGGGACGAAATTAGCACGTAATTATGGTGTGGTTAAATTTTGATTTTCTTGAGGTGAGGTAGCTAGGTTAATGGAGGTAAAAGTCTGGATATACCCTGGAAAAGTCTGACCGACCCAATCTAACCCATGTGCATACGAGTAGTGATTTTTAATATATGTTTTTGAGCGAGGGAAGTTTTAGAGTAAACCTTTACTCGATTGATTTTTATATTAAAATATCTAATTTCCATACTTCTATTTTTTTGAGAGTCGATAAGTTCAGGAAGGACGCAATTAAAGTAAAAATATTTTAATGTTTCTCTCAAATTTCTGTAGTTTTTATTCCATATGGGGTCCAAATTGCCAAATAACAAGTTGCTCTATTTGTTATAAACAACTGACCCTTTATCTGATATCTAATGACCACACATATTTTGACGTATTTATACAATATCGTCAACATCCTTCCTTTAATCTAAATTATTCATTATAAAAATTTAATGGTTAAAAATTTCAGAACCATTCCTTTTTAATTTGGTACCCCACAACCCATATTTTTAATGAAATACCCTTAACCCCCACACACATATATACTGACACACGCACACACACACACACACGACACACAAACAAGTAAAGAAACTTTTGCATTTATAATATTACTAGAACATTTTATTTACTTATTTCCTGTTTTTCTTTTTACGACTTTCTTTCTTTTGGCTTTTAGCCTCAGTTTTGGATTTTTTTTCCAAACCGCTTTAATTCTTCGTCTATGGTAACGATTCTGCATATGTCTCAACACTCGTGGTTTGGAGCGAGCTTTTCAGATTTATTTATGTGCACATATAATCTTTGTCTGCTCGTAGTCAAAAAATAGAGACGGTTGTCTGGGTTTTGATATGAGAATCATGACCCAGTTTCGCGAGAAATTACATTCGGCAGCGACGCGACGGCAGCCGATTCGGACCGATCACGCTCAGTGGTATGCTTGGCGAGCTGGGCTAGGTACGAACCTTATATTAAAAGTCGCGAAACGGGCTGCATTGGGATTGGATGTTACAATTCGCGCGACAGGAGATACCCCTAGTACTCCCATACCTCACAGGCGTTTCAAAGTGTCGCGGAGTGCCCGCCCTTAATGGACAAAAATCTTAAAATAGCACATTTAAAATGTATTGGAAAAGTCCGTGCACCCTAGAAAAGTCTGGATACACCCTGGAGAAGTCTGGAAAGACTCTGGAAAAGTATGGAAAGACCCTGGAAAAATCTGGATACACTCTGGAAAGACCCTGGAAAGACGCTGGAAAAGTCTGGAAAGACACTGGAAAAGTCTGGATATACTCTAGAAAAGTCTGGATATACTCTGGAAAGGTCTGGAACGCCCTGGAAAAGTCTGGAAAGACCCCGAAAAAGTCTGGATACATTCTGGAAAAGTTTGGAAGAACCCTACAAAAGTTTGGAAAGACCCTGGAAAAGTCTGAATATGATCTGGAAAACTCTGGAAAGATCCTGAAAAAGTCCGTGCACCCTAGAAAAGTCTGAATACACCCTGAAGAAGTCTGGAAAGACTCAGGAAAAGTATGGAAAGACCCTGGAAAAATCTGGATACACTCTAGAAAGTCTGGAAAGACTCTGGAAAAGTCTGGAAAGACCCTTGAAAAGTCTGGATACACTCTGGAAAGTCTGGAAAGACCCTGGAAAAGTCTGAAAACACTCTGAAAAAGTCTGGAGAAGTCTGGAAAAGTCTGGAAAGACCCTGGAAAAGTCTGGATATACTCTGGAAAAGTCTGGAAAGACTCTGGAAAAGTCTGGATATATTCTGGAAAAGTCTAGAAAGGCCCTGGAAAAGCCTGGAAACACTCTGGAAAAGTCTGGATACATTCTGGGAAATCCTGGAAAGACCCTGGAAAAGTCTGACTACACTCTGGAAAAGTCTGAAAAGACCTTGGAAAAGTCTGCATACACTCTCGAAAAGTCTGGAAAAACCCTGGAAAAGTATGGATACATTCTGGAAAAACCTGGGTAAACTGCGAAAGTGTCCGAGTACACCATGGAAAAGTCTGAATACACCCCTGAACAGTGTAGATACACCCAAGAAAATTCTGTATATACCCTGGAAAAGTCTGACCAACCCAATCTAACCCATGTATATATGAGAAGCGGTTTTTTATATAATATATGTTCTTCTGAGCGAGGGAAGTTTTGGAGTAAACCTTTACTCGATTTATTTTTCATAGAAAATAGTCAATGTGAGTGGATTTATATAATTATTGATGGTGGAGTGTCACGTACAGGAGTGAAAAAACAATTTAGAAGTAAAGTATTTTTTGGTGGGGTACTGCCAGGAAAACGTCATCAAAATAAAAACGGGAGTGGAAAACATTTCGGCTCGCGTGTTTTTTAATTTCATAATCCTATATCTATTACCCCAATAAAATATTGATTTTTTTACAAAACTGAATGAATCTCTTTTTAATCTAGGGAATGAACAGCCAAATTTTTTACAGCAGAAAGAAGTTCATGTTCATAACAGTTCATGTCAAAAAATTCGTTGTGGGTTCGTCGCCATTTTGGAATTATGAGTAGGTAGGGGTGAGTTTGGTTCCACTCCGATGTTTCTGATTATTTTTTTTTTGTATATATATTTAAAATCTTAAATTGGAGTGTTTTGATTTTCTAATAACTTTTATGTTCCTTAACCAAGTTTTATAAATTTTAGAACTTTGGTTGCAGGAACTTTGAGCTAACGTAACAATCATATAAATAAGCCGAGTTTTATGAGTGGTACCTCGTCAAACGTGAAATGATATGGGCTTTCCTATTTTAATAACAAAAAATTACAGGGGGTCGAAATAAAATATAAAACCTACTTTAAGCTTTTTTTATGTTATCTTGGACTTTTGACGTGTTTTGTAAAAAAATAGTAAATTTTTTCTTTTACCTCTTTGAATGAACAAAAAATTTGTTGAATTTATGTTATCATTTCATTGGGCAAGTAATTACTCACTTATAAAAAACTTGCTTTTAAACCGATTACTTTTTCAAAATCTATAGAAATGTATATGGCATAAACCTGAAATTTTTAGAAAATTGGTCAGGGAAAACCTGGAAAGGTCAGGGAAAACCTGGAAAAGTCAGGGAACTTGAAAGTCGATGAGCGCTACGAACCCTGAATAACCTTACACTATTTATTATATCAAATAAAATCATAATTGACCCTGATGAGTTGACAACTGAAAAATGTTTTGCCATTGGTCTGGTACAAGATTACGTTGTTGTCGGCTTGTGACTAAATATAAACAATTTCAGTAAAAAGCAAGTTTAAATACTGATTAAAGTTTAATAGACAACAATAGACAACTCTTTATTGTTTTTAAAGTAATGTTTTCGAAAACACTTATAACAATTGGGAATGACATTAAAAAAAAGGAAATCATATTTGAAAAATGTATAAATACCTATAAGTAGACAAAAAAATATAATGAATTCGTAACCTAAAAAGAAAATAAACACATATATATATTGACGCAATGAAAACGTGCTTGAATGATTAGTTAACTCCCATATTACAAATACCCACATAACATTGGAGGAATATTCATGTTGTAGGAATATTCCCTCAAAGTGATTTTTGGAATATTCTATTGCGAATATGACAGGAATGTTACAGACCTATTTTTTGTTGATGTGATAATCAAGTTATTTTTATGAATATTTCCAAAAAGAGTATTTTTGTCAGGATTTTGGCATGTTTGCTGAAAATATTACTATCTTGTTAAAAGAACGCGATTTACATGATTTATAATTGTAATTTATTTCAATGTCATCTATTGTAGGTAGATGGCGCTGGAATCAATATGTTCCCTAAGTAGTATATCAACATAATACCATACCATGAATTTTCAGCGATAGTCTTGCACTTTAGTGGAAGACACTAATGCATATTTGCTGGATATTCATGTGGATATCCACTGCATATCTTAGGATATCCATCTCGTGACTATCTTACATGTTTTGAATCTAAGTATATCATAAAATCATAACCATACAATATTCCATATTTGCTATGTGGGATGTTACCATCATTTTCCGAAAAAAAATTTCTGGGATATTATAGTCATATTTTGGGGAAGTGCCCACAGGTATATCACTATAATTTATTAATAATATTATATTTATGTTTCACTTCACGTTTCTATCGCATTTATATCACCCGTATGAGCTAAAACGTAACTTATTGCCGGCATGTGTTACTAATATTCCCAATGGTAAAATGTAACATTCCTGTCACATTCTTTGTTCTCTAAGAATATGACTATAAGGTTTAAATTAATTTTAAATAGGTAAACCAACATTAATTTTGAGATAGGTATTTATCGAAAATCCGTATGGTAGCTACAGCGGCGTAATCTGTGATTTACCTAGATTATTTTTGAAGGCAGAGCCGGAAGGTGGTCTTTTCTTGGCGAAAATAAATAAATAATTTTAGCATTTGATTGTTTGTCAAAATAATATGACAAACTTCAACTAGAGTATAAAAATTGGTTTGTTATACTCGGCGTGGCTAACTGCAAAAATAGGCGATTCGACCAATTTTGTTCTATTGTGTAGTTTAAAAGGACTGACTCCTTTGTGTCCCTAAAAATTGGATGCGCAGTCGTCTTTGCCCATTCTCAACTTCTTCTATTTCTATGGATTTGACTTCAACATACATACATAGTGGTGAAGTATAAATAAAAGCTTGTAAAAAACAACTTCGCGCATGGTCTTTCTAGTAACAACCAATTTGTTTTTCCATTGAAATAAATATAATATACAAGTGCATATATAACTTCTATACATCAAATTAAAGCAAAATGTTTACTCTACAAGTTTTACTTAAAACTTTTTTTTTAATTTTGCCTTAATATTGCAAATGGCTTCTGAAAATAAATAACTGCTTAAAAAAAAAACTAAAAATTAGGTTTTTTATTTTTTGTGAAAGAACAAAGCAAAATTTTGAACTTTTTTTTAGAAAACAATATTCTCGTGTATTTCAACTGAATTGTGCTGTAATTTTCGACTCTATGTTAATTTTTAAGAAAGTTGCAGCGTTTTTAAAAGTACCATGCAGAAAAAGTGGTGGGGGAAATAACTTGGAAAAAACGCATTTACCAGAATGACGACAAGTCAAAACGTGATCTATAAGCTACCCTTAACAAAGTTAGATTATCGGCATAAGCACGATTAGCACACGAAACCGCGTTTTTATTAAAGTAACACTCGTGGCATATCGGACAAAGCGTTTTTGTTTCTCACTTTATTACGACCAGGCCTCCAATGTTTAATGGAGAATCCAGACACCTACAGACCTGTTTCATCCTTATTAGGAATCATCAGGGAGTCAGGATTGTACCTGGCAGTTGAAGCTACACAGGCACCATGCACACCTCTCGAATTTAAAACAAAAAGTTTTTAATCCCCGGAGACGTAGTACTTGTGTGCGCCACCTGTCGAATAAACCGAGGAACAAAAATATCAAAATTGAAAAGTGCAGAAGACCGTAAATACAGAATCCTGTACCTTTCAGCAGGTTATAAAGAAGAAACCTGTAAAAGTATAAGGTCACTAAAACATTACTCTTAAAAAGAGGTAACGTTCGCAGCATCACCGCCCCCAATTGGAGCTTCATACTACGTGGCCCTAATTTTAAGGCATCAGCAAGTAATCGCTCCGGAGGAGGGTTGTTGCGCAGAACTAAAAAGCCAAAATTAAAAAAAAAAACAAACTGAATCTCGTGTCCGCAAATAAAAATTAAAGTAACACTCGTGGCATATCGGACAAAGCGTTTTTGTTGTCTGGATTCTCCATTAGACATTGGAGGCCTGGTCGTAATGAAGTGAGAAACAAAAACGCTATGTCCAATATGCCACGAGTGTTACTTTAATTTTTATTTGCGGACACGAGACTCACTTTATTTTTTTAAATATTTTTTTACGTCTATGAACCATAAAAAAATGTTTTTATTGTTCAGGGAAACAAATTTTTTTTATACCTTCATCAAAAGCATGGCTTTTTTGGTTACCGATGCAAAAAAACTTTTTTTGTCACGGCTGCAAAAAAGATTTCTGTCCGTTTTTTATCCAAAATTAAAGAGAAATAGCGGAAAATAGTAATATTGTAAGTATTTACGAAAAGATCATTCAAAAACATCGGCAAAATATCAAGTTGTCAAAGATTAAAATGTCGCAACAATGAACGTAATAAAGAAGAAACCTGTAAAAGTATAAGGTCACTGCATGGCTTTTTGGTTACCGATGCAAAAAACTTTTTTATCACGGGTGCAAAAAAAGATTTCTGTCCGTTTTTTATCCAAAATTAAAGAGAAATAGCGGAAAATAGTAAAATTGTAATATTGTAAGTATTTACGAAAAGATCATTCAAAAACATTGGCAAAATCTCAAGTTGTCAAAGATTAAAATGTCCCAACTATGAACTTCACCGAGTAAAAAGGCACATCGCTACTCGCGTTTTTAAATGCCTCGCTGCGCTCGTTATTTAAACCAACTCACCATTTTAGCCACTAGTTGCGAAACCTACTATTTGGCCAACAAAAACGGAGTAGCCGGTGGCAAAGAAAAAATTCTTTTGGGTTCGATCTAGTTTTTTGTATGTTTTTCTGCTTTTTTTGAATTTTTTGATAATGGTATTAAAAAAAAATTGTCTACTTGCATTTTCAAATCACTCGGTGTGCTCGTTCTTTAAAATAACGCTCATAATAAACACTGTTTTGGCCACTAGTTGTAAAAACTACTATTTGGTTGGGAAAAAGCGCGACTCTGCAGGGAAGGCATTTTCGTAAAATATTAAAACAAACGAATTCAATTTGTAATATTGCATACAAACCTTATCTGGTTCATTTTTGCGCGAATTTAATTTATTTGATTTTTTTTTTGTAGGCAAAAACTAGCTCTCAAAGCCTTCACCCACACCTCGGACTACGACTCAGCAATCACTGACTTTTTCCGTAAACAGTATTCAGCAAACGAATCTCAAATCACATTAAGATATGGTATGAATCCTCACCAAAAGCCTGCTCAGATTTTCACCACTTTGCCGAAGTTACCTTTGAAGGTCGTTAATGGTATGACTTTTTAATTACTGTTTTTTTCTTTCTAACCCTGGCTTACTTGGTCGATGTTTTTGTAAAAAATTATGTTGGATTGGAACAGATAACCTAAGAAACGGTTTTGACGTTGAAGTTTTTTTTGGGAGAAATTTTCGAAGGTAATTGCACAAGTGCATCAAAATTACCGTCAATTTTTGCATGAAACGTTTTTTTATAATTGCAGGGGTTTGTTTTCATATTTTTCGCGAAAAAGCGCGACTCTGCACGGAGGGCATTTTCGTAAAATATGAAAACAAACGAATTAAATTTGTAATATTGAATACAAAACTTATCTGGTTCATTTTGATGCGCGAATTTAATTTATTTGAATATTTCTCGAATCAGAGAAAAAGCAGCCAAAATGTAAAAAAATTGGAATAGTGATTGTACTAGTGTACTTTAAAAAAATATACCTGAGATTAAATTTCTTATTTATTGCCACTTCATTGAAAATGCCAGACGCTGAGATGTTTTGAGGTTATAAAGAGAATAGAAAAATGCGAAAATGCGGTGCAACTTTCGTTTTGCTACAGTACAATTGCCGCTGTAAGTTTGCGAAAATTGCACACCTCTTATGGGTGTGTTAACAGGGAAATATTATATAGGGTGGCCCATAAAAAACCGCACATTTTCTTTTAGGCTATAAATTCGTTACAACTTGTCCGATTAAAATTTTTTTGTTTTACTGAAAAGCTAAAGCTTCAGACTATAGGATCCTGTCACCAGGATTGACTTTTCGCTGAAATTCAAGATGGCGGACGCTTTTGAAAAATGCCAGTTTTTCGCCCCCCTGCCAATTTTTTATGTGCACCACTGTCTTTCCTGACTAACGTTAGTTAAAAAGCCAAACCCTTGACGTGGTCAAAAAGATATCATTTGTTAAAATTGGTCATGAAATATGAAAGATGTAATAAAATTAACAGGGTGAGTTTTTGGCCTCTAAAAAATGAATTTTGTGTTTAAGCATATAGTTCTACTATACTTTGGAAAAATTAGAAGAGATATGTTTGTGAATCAGTAGATTCCTGTCGCGCCAGTAGTCAAGGGAGTAGTTTTTTAGTTTTGCTAAAACGTGGATTTGGATCTATTGTTAATATAATGTCAAAAACACCCAACAACTTTTAATAAGAGGCCAAAAACTCACTTTGTTAATTTTATTCATTTTTTCGTATTTCATGACCAATTTTAAAAAGTAATATCTTTTTGAATACGTCAAGGATGTGGCTTTTTAACTGACGTTAGTCAGGCGCAGACAAAAAATTGGCAGGGGCGCTAAAAATTGTCAATTCTAGTGACAGTGTAATATATTTGCCCTATAGGTCGAAGGGTAGAGTAAGTAATCAAGTCGATGGTTGCTATACGACTAATATGTATTAACGAATAATTGTAATGCTTACATTAGCCAAAGTTTATGTTAATATGTAGGTTATAATAATAAGTATAAAATTGCTTAATTATAATATCTATACGTTTACTATTTTGGTTGCACCACATCTTCCCCTTTTCGAATGAATGGAATTTATCTCAATAAATTACATTCAGTCAAATTGTTCCTGACCAGGGGGTGGGAAGATGTAATAGAACGTCTTACTTTCATTTCATTCCAATCTAACCAAAATTATTAAAATCATTTATGCTTACAATATCGTTAAATATTTTTCTTTTTATGGTACCGTAAATCTTAAAAATTTTGATAATAATGCCTAGTAGTAATATAGTTAACGAATAATATGAATCTAATATTTAACTTAAGATAAAAAGTAAAAATAAAATACATTTTTAAAAATTAATGATTACCTACTATTACTTACTTACTGCGCAGTATATTTTTGTAATCGATTTTTATGAACCGTAAGTTCTTTTCCATTAAAATTTTAAGGACACAATTTACGCCATCTAATCTCATTACCTCGAAAGGACCTTTAAACCAAGAGTCAAATTTAGTTCGGTTCTCGTTTTCTATCATTACCAAGTCGCCTTGCTTTAAATCAATACTTTGAGATGATAAGTGCTACCTAGGTTTACATTTCTCTTTCGCTTTTACCATAAAATCTCTAGCCCTTTGATGTGAAACTTGCAGCCTATGCCGTACTTCTTGATAGTATGCATCAATATTATACCAAGGATCAACTCTACTTGAAATCTCGTCTAGTTCAAATTTTTTTCCAAACACGAGTTCAAATGGAGTATAATCATGGTAAACTCTCGGAGTTGTATTATAGCAAAAAGCGTGGACTCGGTGATTTCTCTCACACCCACCAGTGCAGCATGCTAGACATCTTATTTAAAACTTCATTTCGATATTCGGTCCCCATATCGCTTCGTATTTCTTTCATAGGGCCAAATATTAAAATAAAATTTTCAACTATAACCTTCGCCACTGTAATCGCTTCTTTGTTTGGGATAGGTACGATGACGACATAATAAACAATATCGAACGGTCGTTGTGGGGTTGTCGTAATAACCATAGGTTCAGTGTGTTTTATTTTGCTTTGGTTAAATAGGCATTTTTGGCAATTTTTAATATATGTTGCTACATCGCGCGACATATTTTTCCGACGACACATTGACCTGAGTTTTTTTAAAAGTCTTTTCTGTCCACAGTGTCCTCCCGTCAGTGGATTATCATGATATTGTTTGAATAATCTTATTTTATCGACGTCATTCGTTATTTTTTAGGGTTCTCTGTATAAGTAAATTTGCAATTTTTCCAAAATTTCTTCACCTACTAATTTAAAATAATTTATTTTATACTTTTTAAACAACTCATCATTAACTTTTAATTTTAATTTTTCCAACCTATTTTCACTAGCCATTCTTTGAAGCTGAGACAAAATTTTCCCTAGAGAAAAGTTCCCATTAGTGAAAAATATTTTACTTTTAGCGCTAAATTTCTTTTTTCCACATTTTTCCAAAATTATCCAGAGACAATCTGGCTTAATTATAAACTTTAGAGTAGGCATTTTAAATAAATTATAGTTATCATTTGTTCGCAATATTTTCGGTGTCACGTCAGTTTGTTGAACTTTGTCTGAAATTGTTGCTTTTTTGTCATGGATCTAGTGACAGCTAAAATTTGTACTGATTTTGAACTAATATTTTTTTAGATCTTCGGTACTGATTCTTGATAACGCGTCTGCCAAAACGTTTTCTTTTCCTTTGATGTATTCAATCTCAAAATCGTATTCCTCAAGGTCTAATCTCATTCTTGTCAGTTTTGAGGAAGGATTTTTGATAGAGAAAAGGTAAATGAGGGGATTATGGTCTGATTTAAATAGAAATTTTTTCCGTAAACGTAAGGTTTAAAAAAGTTTATGGCCCAGTGTATGGCAGCTAGTTCTTTCTCTATAGTGGATTTATTGATTTCGCCCTTAGTGAACCCTTTTGATGCAAAAGCAATTGGTAAATCTTTACCCTAAAAATTTTGAGACAAAACGGCTCCACAAGCCTCTTTTGATAGTTCCGTGGTGATTATAAAAGGTTTGTCAAAGTCTGGGTACTGACAAAATCTGAGTTCCCTTAATTTTTCAAATGCATTTTGACATTTCTCTGTCCAGAAAAATTCTGTGTTTTTTTCTTAAAAGTTTATTTAACGGCCTTGCTATCTCGGCAAAATTCTTTATAAAGCGCCTATAATAGTTGCAAAATGCAGTGAATCTCCTTACGTCATCTGCTGACCTAGGTTTTGGGTTATGGCGAATCATATCGTACTTTGTGTGTATGTAACATTATTTTGAAAAAATGTACATTTACTTTGATTCAATTTGAGGTTGTATTTTCGGCCAACCATTTTGCTCTACCTTACTGATCCAAAATAAGATCAATTCTACTAATCGGGAATTTATCTACGCATAATTTGTTATTGATTTGACGAAAATCCTTCACTAAGCGCCATTTTATTTTTCCTTTGTTAGATTTTTTTGGTACCAACAGAATAGGACTGTTGTATCCTGATTGTGAGGGTTAAATTATATTTTCTTTTAACATTTTGTCAACTTGCCTATTGATTTCATTTACTTGGGCGTAAGGCGTTTTATAGTTTTTTATGTGGACTGGTGACTGTCAAACGCAATTTTTGACGGTAAAAATTATTTGTTTTGAGTGGGTCGTCCTCCAATGCGAAAATATCTGAGTAGTCTTGGCATAAATTAATGATCTTGGGTTTCACATAATCTGGCACTGACCTCGCAGTCATTGTTTACATAAAAAATATTATAATTTATCAACTTTGAATATTTAATTTTCGGATTTTTTATACTTATAGTTTCAAAATTTGTATTCAAAATTAGTACATAGGGGCTTTTACTAGATATTATGGTTCGGGCCACAAAAACTCCTGGAGCAATTTCTTTGTTTAGTACTACTGGGTCCTGCTTAATATCCTGCAATGAACTGATTTTACTTATTACTTCACATCTGAGTGGTATAATTATGACATCTTCATCCGGACTATTATAAATAGGCAAACTTTTCCCCTTGCGTAGTTCTAAGGGTAATAATCCAGTTGGAAAATTTTGGTCCACAATCTGAAAGTCGTGGCTAAAAACGTAGTCTTGAGTAAAAATATTTGTGGTTGTGGTTAGTTACACCCTTAGTTACACCCTTAATTCTAAAAACGTTTGCTCTGTTAACGGGTTGATTTTATTTCTTTTAAATAATGATATGTCAGCTCCTGTGTCAATCAATAATGTGACAGATTGTTCACCTGTCATTTCTGTGTGAATACTTATAAGTTTGAAAGTGTCAGGTCTACATTTAAGACTTTTAGGAGTGCCCCAAAGGATTTTGTTGAGGATCCTGTTGGTTTCCCTGTTCTGTTTCTGTGTCACAAGCCCTTATGTATCTATTCGTTCTGTGTGCGTTAGGAAAACCTCGGTACTGGCAATTTGATCTGTACCTATTTTGGCGATAGTTATTGTTTGGGTAAGTAGAGTTATCCTGGAGAGAGCTATGGAAAGAGTTTCCTCCACGATGTATAAAATTTCTTCTTCCCCGAAAATTTGTTTTTTGTCTTCCCCTATATTGTCCTCGCTTTGCGTAAAAAACAGTTGCGCCGTTAGAGCTATTTTCTGCGCCAACATTGACGAATTTTTGTATCGCATCGTGGGATGTTGAAAAAGTTCCAGCTTCCATGATTATTTTAACTTTTTCTGATTGTGCATTGGTACTCAAGGCCTTCACAGTGCTGTTTTTTGTGTAGTTTACAGCATTTTTTTCTGGAACGCCCTCGCTAATGTATGCTTGTTTTAATTTTTGCGTTAAAATTTCAATTTCCGTGACGTATTTTTGGTCATTGTGCTTTTGTTTGAGATTAAGTAGTTTTGATGTGACAGACTGGGAACTTTCAAACTGAATGCCGTTCTTTAGTTTTGAACGAATTTCATCTACAGACGTCCTGTTTCTGCCAAATTTCTTGCCTTGCCAATAAGCTTGGTTTTGACGAAAGCAACCGCATTTTCTTCATGCGTTTCCACATTTGCCTTTAACAGGGTCAAGGCATCCAAAAATGAGATTAGTTTTTCTTCAGAATCATCGAACTCATTTGGCACTATTTTACCGGCAAAATTAAAAATCCCGAGGCGGAAAGCGGCATCCAGAGAGAAATTACAGGAGTTGTCAACTTACTATGTGTTGTCTGTCCAGTGCTGTCGTCACTGTCATTCCCGCAGTTCTTGTCAGTAAGATCTACGCAAACTAATTCGTTCTTTATCACTGGATCAATTTTTGTTAAAATGTTTCTAGGAACTTTATAATCGACCTGTAACACCTTGTAAGATCTTATAACTCGATCCCTTATTACACTAAAAATTGGCTTAATAAAGCTGTTATATTTTTTTTCATCAAGGTCTTTATAGCAACTATTTACGATAAAAACAAATTCATTATGTTGGGTTAGTAAGTTGTCTCTGACTTGGTTTCTGACGCTTAACGATTTCGGTACCTGGGTCTTTAATACTCTTTTAGATTCTTTAATTATATCCTCTTTTAAATTTGAGAGTTTGGTCAAAATGTCCTCCCAGGGTACTTTAACGGCTGACATAAAAATCTAAAAAAATAATACTAGCAAAATAGCATATCGATTTTCTAGTATTCTTATAAAAATTATAAAATAACAAAAATTCTCAACTAAATATCTAGTAATAAAATTATAACTGACCTAACTAAATTAATTTAAAATTAAAAGTCTCTTGTTTATTTTTTTTCTTCAAATGTAATATGTTGAAACATTATCTTCTTACTAATTATAACCATTAGATTCGAATTACCATTCTACGAGTACAGTAGGAAACATCTGTTATTGTTAACATCATTAGAAACCAACAGTGCATTAGTGTGTAAGTATCAAATATATAACGGGTACATACCATTTCTCAGCCAAGATCTTTTTATTTTGTTTTTGCTACTTAGCTTAGGAACCATAAATAGCATTAGGCGTCTTCAGCAGCTGGCGGTGGGGGTCTGAGGTAAAGACTTCTGCTAATTTCTCTCTTAAGGCCTCTTCTATATGCCTTTCTTACTTTCAAAATTGTAATAACGATAATACAGAGTGTACCAATGTACATTCAAATTTTTACATCGAGGGGAACACTAGATAGCCCTTGTTCGCCCACTACAAAAATTTGAATTTACGACGCCCGAACTGGTCATGTCACTCTTCTTGGATACCGATTTTCCCATTTTTATTAAACGGTATTCTTTTCAATTTCAGTTTTTAATACTTGCACATAACTTCTTATAAATGTGACAATTAAAACACCGCACGTGACTACAACGCTTGTCGCGAAAAAACACAAAAACTTCCCCATATTTCTCGCTTTTTGATTTTTTTTAACTTCGCGCCGTTAGGTCGCGTTGGCAGGATCGCCATGTAATATATAATCAAGTCGATGGTTGCTGTACGACTAATATGTATTAACGAATAATTTTTATGCTTACATTACCCAAAGTTTATGTTAATATGTGGGTTATAATAATAGGTATAAAATTGCTTAATTATAATATCTATACGTTTACTATTTTGGTTGCACCACAACAGGATTCTATAGCTTAAAGCTTTAGCTTTCCAATAAAACAAAAATTTTTGAAATCGGACAAGTGGGCACGAATTTATACCATAAAAAAAATGTGCGGTTTTTTATGCGGTACCGTTTATATAGTTTCTTCGTATTAAGACTAATTAAAAGAAAGGGAAAATTGATGCCAAAAACTTGACCCAACATTCGACTTTTAGATCCTCGCCTGTTTAGGAAATTTTTGGTCAACATCGCTTGTCTTACAGTAAAGTAAAGTAAAGGTAATAGAGCGTTAATAGACCATCAAAATTGGTGACACCGTAGGTAAAATTGTTTTTTTTTCTCCCGTATCCAAAAATAACCGTACCGAAATACTTTACTTACGGAGGCTTAATGGGATCCGCTCGGTTATTTTTTGCAACCAACCAGATTTATTTCTGTGCAAAAGCTGCAGCTAGTAGGTGATAAATCATTTGTTTGTTAGGTTTTTATTTTTTTTTTGTGAAAGTTAATTTGCAAAAACAGGGATTGTTGTTTTCTTTTCTATTATATTTACATTGAGCAAAAAACAACAACTGCAGATTTTGCGAAACCGCAGCAGAGATCGCAGAGCACATACTCTGTGAATGCCCCGCCCAACTCTTGAAGGGGCTTAAGCACCACGAGGGGGTACTACCATCCCAAGAAGTAGGCCAAATATCCGTCAAGAAAATAGCTTTCTTTTGAAGAATCCTTAAATTCCTGGACACGAACTAAGATGAACACTGTAAAGGACTCATGCACAACATTTCTGTAAAGGAGTCATGCACAGCAGTGCCGAGCGGCGAAAAGAGCCTAAACAACTCTCTGCAATCTACATTTATTTTACATATCGGACACTTTACTAAGATATTCACTACGTACATACTTTCTTTGAACTCTAATATATGGGATTGGATCTCTCTTGGACAGACCTTGGTTATATCTCAGACGATATCAAAAAACTATTAATGATTAAAAATAATTCATTGAACAAAACATTATACAAGAAATCTTATTCGGGCGTCATACTAACGCACAATAATTTTTTCATCGTCCGGGCAGATGAAAACGACCCCACTTAGTGGTAATGGCAGCCTTTTTCGTCTGCGACTAATACGGCACAAATAACCGGTTTGGGAAGATCATCCCTGTGCTCTTTCCGGGCTTGATGGACCGGGTTATCTTTATCAGTCACTTCACTCTGCTCTTATTAGCGCACGTGATTTCGAAGTATATAGGGTTGAAAGTGACCTGTGGCCCCTCTGGGATATTTTTAGAGGTTGCTATTATCGGCGCTTGGACCTCATCAATCTTTTATGTTGCCATCTGGGTCTCGATAGCCTTCCATTGCAATGAAAACTTTTCACAGGTGTCAACTTGTGTGTAGGTCTTTGTTATCGTAGAGTATGACTTGGATGCTTCCCTCGGCCTCTTACTTGTGAGGTGTACTCTCTTCCAGCCTTGTCTTTTTCTGCGTTTAGCTCCTGTGCCTATGCCTATTTTTCCTCGCTATTGCGAATAGCCTCTATATTTGGCTTTGTTCATAGTACCTTATAAACCTAGAAACTAAAGTCCTGCTTTTAATCCCGCGGCGAAAGGTTTGTAACCCGACCATACTATTTTATGCACTTTAACAAAGATTATTGTTAAAATCACGTTATTTCTACGCCAAATGGTTCATCGACTACAAAAAAGGATGCTAAGAATGAAATCTTGGTCAAGAGCACGTGCAGTTTGGCTTGACTTGCGATACAATTAATTATAATTTTCCAGGGATTATTTTTTTTTTTAATTCCTGAGGTATTAAATTTACGTGTAATCCCTAGGTTGCGGGATTAAATTTACGTCTAATCCCTAGGCTGAGGGATTAAATTTACGTCGAATCCCTAGGCCCTGGGATAAAATTTACTTTTTATCCCTTAGGGATTACTTTTTTTTAATCCCGTAGGGATTAAAAGTACCACTTTAGCCCCTAAAAAGATGGATTAAACGTACCATTTAATCCTTCAAGTGCATAAACAAGTTTTTGTACCCTATACCTGAATACGCCTGACAGAAGAACCCTTCGGAAATCTACTTCTTTCATTTTGTTAATTTCTAAAGCCGACTGTGACCTATAGCCTTTGCTGTCAGTAGACTTAGTGTCTTCTTGGTTTTTTGTTTTTGTTTTGTTGTTGTTTTGGTCCATTTAACAGGCCTCGGCTACAGTTGCAAGTTAGTGTGTTTCCTCCTCCTTTCATGAATAAAGGGTTTTACAAAAGACATTAACGTTTTTAGGTTTTGGAAATGTTCCGGATTTCCGACCAAGGTGCAAAGTTGAAACATCATTCTGAAAATTATATTAGCCGGTTCCTTGATTTGCTAAATTTGCAGTTATTGCGAATAGAAAAATAAACTTCACATATAAGTATTGATTTAAAAGCAAAAAGCAAATAGGAACCAATACCACAGAACACATGGTTTCGTTTGGATGTGTTATGAAGAGCGATTTCCCTTTTCTTTCTATTTCTTGCAAGCATAATTTAGTTTTATAATTTCGAGATTGTTGACTTTATGGTTCTTATAAGACTCTAATGGAAAAGTCAGGATATAGGGCCTGATTAATGTATAAGATGACTTTACAATCAGATAGTAAGTATTGCCGGAAATGGAGGGAAAAAAACGCATACAAAGTTTTACCTTTGCTTTTACTGTTTTTTTCCTTTTTAAAGGATCACCCGGCTTCATCAATCTCTGTGACGCCCTGAATGGCTGGCAACTCGTTAGAGAACTAAAAAAAGCACTGGACCTTCCGGCCGCCACCAGTTTCAAACATGTCTCACCCGCTGGAGCTGCTGTCGGAACATCTTTAACTCAGGAAGAGGTAATTATATTTTTACTTGCAATCAGTTAAAGTCGACCAAGATTATGTGTCAAATAACAACAATAGTATAAAAAAGAAGTTAGAAAACCTCAAAATCAGTTACTTCAACCGAAAAGAAACTAAAAAACAAAAGATCAGAAGATCTTGGGTGGAAATAACGAAAATTCAAACTTGGATGAGCATCCCACAAGGAACACACAAAAGAGCAAAGCTAAAAGAGAAATGATTAAACGATGTTTCGCCCTGGGTAACCAGCGTGGGCTCATCAGTAGTTTCACTGGTCACCGTCCACTATACATTATTAAACACCATCATACACTTTGATTTCCAACCTTGAACCACTCACAAATAGGCATCGTTCCGCACTGGTACTTATCCAAGTTACCTGATACGAATTTGTCCTGGCGTGTTAATATTTCCAGTAGGATTATGCTCCTAAGGCAATTAAAACAAAAAAGAAGTTAGAAAACCTCCAAATCAGTTACTTCAACCGAAAAGAAACTAAAAAACAAAAGATCAAATGATCTTGGGTGGAAATAACGAAAATTCAAACTTGGATGAGCATCCCACAAGGAACACACAAAAGATCAAAGTGAAAAGAGAAATGATTAAACGATTTTTCGCCCTGGGTAACCAACTTTTTTTTGTTTTAATTGCCTTAGGAGCATAATCCTACTGGAAATATTAACACGCCAGGTATCAGGTAACTTGGATAAGTACCAGTGCGGAACGATGCCTATTTGTGAGTGGTTCAAGGTTGGAAATCAAAGTGTATGATGGTGTTTAATGATGTATAGTGGAGGGTGACCAGTGAAACTACTGATGAGCCCACGCTGGTTACCCAAGGCGAAACATCGTTTAATCATTTCTCTTTTCGCTTTGATCTTTTGTGTGTTCCTTGTGGGATACTCATCCAAGTTTGAATTTTCGTTATTTCCACCCAAGATCTTTTGATCTTTTGTTTTTTAACAATAGTATAGTCGAAAATTTTGTTTACATTAATGGGAAAGTTTTGTTATACTTGTATTACATGGGCAATGTTGTTAAGTAAGAACATACAAATTCAGTGGCTACTAAACTACAAAATAAATTCGAAAATCAACATTACGACTTATTAGACCTTAGTTCACTATATTTTAATCCTCAATATTTTATAAGTAAGCTTACTTATAGTTGGATGTAAAAACTGTAAAACATAGAATTTTTCAATTAGTTGGAAAAATTTTGTTTTTTTTAAATTTAATTGGTAGAAGTTCGGTCATTCTGTTTTCTTTTGGTACACAGTTATAATTGACACCAAGAATTACCAAACCAAAATTCATAAAATTCTAGTCCATATAAATTTAAGGAAAACAATTTTCCAGGAATGTCTTCGTCCAGAATAAATTATTTCCCGACAAGTTTCAGCAAGTATAAAGACAGAAAAAAAGTTGTCCATTGGCGTACTTGCAAAATTTGCCAATACACAGATTTGGTACATTAGCGTATATGAACGTGGATTTATCGGACACTGTGCGATTCAGGTACTTTAAAATTGTGGAAAGAGCACTAAGCGGCAAAGGCTCTTGTATGTAGATCTTGCTGATGGATTATTCCAGTTTTCTGCTGATGGCAATAGAATGGATTTGTTGGAAACTACGAAAACAAAGACAATTTTGCATGTTTTTACATTTTGTTGTGTACTACCCAGTTTCTCAGGGGATTCCTGAATTTCATACATCGGCTTTTAACTTAATTTTCCTTTTGGAATTGGTGCTGCACTACTTGTGCTGGACCCCCGATCAAATAATGTAATTTAAGCTTGCAAGATTTTGTACTGGAAATATAGAATGAGTAACAAAATCTATCATTTCCTGAATTTGCTGTCAGTTTTAATGAACAAATCCGATTTTAGAAGTGCAAGGTTTTTTTTGAAAGACAAAATACGCGAAAATTCATTTTATCATAAAAATTTGACATTTCTAAAAAATTCAAAATGATGGAACATTTAATTCTCAATTAGCGCGTCCAAGTCGCGGGGGTGGACCCGAATGAATAAGTCTGTGACTAAATCCTGTTGGGGAACGTTATATCGTACCCCCCTGGAACGCAGCTCTTTGGCCTCGGTGAGCCGGAGATCGGGAGCGCTTAGGTGAACCCAATTCCGGCTCGCTCTCGACTTTTCTGAGTGGTGGATCGGGGAGGGGTGTGGCAGCACAATAAAAACCTTCGTCAGGGAACCAGGCGCACCCTGTTGTATATAGCCCCCTCATCGAAGTGCTGGGGAGGTGATTCAAGCCGGTTACTCGTGTGTGAGGGAACTCCAGAAGGACCTTCCGACAACCAGGAGGAAACACAGGGAACCGAAGAGGTTCCCAGTGGAACCTTTAAAGATGAGGATCAATAAGGATTTGTTCAAGGACCCAGTAGATCTTCTCCAACACGAGAGGCCCGACAGGGAACTGCACAAGTACCCATTGGACACTACAAACGCATCAGGGACGCCAACGGACGCCGCTGATGTAAACAAATTGGCCAAGGATTTCTGAAAGCTCCACATCAAAATCGTGGTTAGAATGTCAAACTGTACTTTTCAAATCGGATTCACTTTATAAGTGACAGAAAATTCAAGAAGCGATAGATTTTGTTATCCAGCCTATATTGCCAGTGGAAAATCTTGCATTATTGAATTAGTTATATGATAGTGGGTCCAGCACAACAAGTAATGCAGCAGTGCATACTTGCTTAAACTTATCGGGAAATAATTTATTCGGGAAGAAGACATTTCTGAAAAGTAATTTACTCTAGTAAGAAAGAAAAAGAAAATGAGATAGAATTGTAAGCAAAATGAAACTTAAATAAAAGCGACGCCGACGAAATCGGTATGGTAATTCTTGGAGTCGATCCTAACTGTGTATTACGCGGAAACAGAATCACCAAACAAACCAAACCCCGACCAAGCAGCAGATTGTGTTGGTCATTTTGCTTTACTAGAACTCAGGAAGTAAATGTGTTGAGTACTCTAAGTAAATAATGTACCTAGCTAAACTTTACCCAAAATCCAGGACATTTAGTAGGGCAGATGCGCCACGTAAAATAAGTTTTGCCGTATGGTGGAAATGCCCTTTTAACCGGAGGTCCGGGACCCTTAGCTGATTACAACAAATATTTATTATTTATATATATATATACGCGCGTAAGAAGGCAGGGTATTTCATAATTTATATTTCAAAAACGACTGACTAATTTAGTTAAAGGTTATGTCGGTTGGAAAATATATGACAAATCTAAAGCTTCAGTAATAGTCCCGGAGGTAACCACAAAATTACAAAATTTGGATTAACAACAAAAAATTTTAGTTTTTAAAATCTAAGTTTGATGTAGCTTAACAATTTTAATTCATAGGTTAGAATACAACTAATCAACTTTTAATTATGCTTAAAATATACTGCTTCTAAGATGGTATAAAAAATTTTTATAGATTTGTTTTCACAAAAAAAATATATATTTTCATTATTTTTACTTAATTGATTCTCACGTAAAATTATTTTTTCCTGGTAAAATAAAAACCTATTTTTATTCAGAAATATATTTTTTGTGCTTCCCAATAGTTGGGCAAAATAAAAAGTAGCATTGACCTTAATGACCTTGTGGTTGTCTACAAGTCGCCAAACTATAAAAATATAAAATCATGATTTTTCAAAAAAAGCACCATTTTCAAACTATTTCTATTTTGAATGAATTTTTGAGAGGTGATTTTGACTATGGATTCTCTACCACTAAGGATAGAGCTTTCGAATTTTGTATAAAACAATATACGGTTCTATGAAAAAAAAAAATGAGTTTTAGATGGTTAAATTCCAAGAAAATTGAATTTATAGGGATTCTACGTTGTTGTTGGGCAGATGCCCTATGTTAAATTGGTGTTGCGTTAGGCTGGAAATGCACTTAACAGTAACTTCAGGGGCATTACAACAAAAAATATTTTTTTAATACAGACCGACACATTGAATTTTTACATTGCTTAAAGTAATTATACGGTATAAAAATGTTCCAAAGAATTGTTTCCACATTTAATAAAAAAATATTCAGAAAAGATTTGTGGCGTAGAGAGCAAAACGTGAGGGAATAAATCGGAAAACAGTTTTTTCGGAAATCCTTTCGTCCGATTCTTTTGTTAGTCGTGATTGTTTACCTCTTTATAACATCTCTAGGTTTTTAAAGCCGCAGTAGGCTTTAAAGATCTCCCCACTACTAACAAACAACAAAAAACAATTTTGGGCTTACTAGTTTTGTATAAAGCTAGCGAGCCCATAACCCAACCCAAAGCAACAATTTTGGTTAAATTGTGTAAATTTTAACCATCACAGCTGACCATGACCTCCTTTGAGAAGGGCAAATTTTTGGGAAATTTCTGACATTTTCCCATTTTGGAGAATAAAGTGAAGGACATTTGGAAGTAAAAAATTAGTCATGAAGGTTTTTATACCTTGGAGGTTGAGGGCCAGTTTCCCTTCTATTGGACATATTGTGGTTTTAAAGAAGGCAATTTTCCCACAGTTTGTCTTCATGTCTTCAAAATGTCTTCATACCAAATAATTGATTTGAAGAAGGAAAAATGAAGAAAAAAAAAACGGTGGGATTTACTAAAAGGGTTTAGTCTATTTTAGAACGGTCCTAAGTTTAAGTGAAATTTTTGGTTTTAAGCATTTTAAACCAACCCCCCTTGAGTTTTGGACACAGTTTGAATTATAAGAAGAATTTTAATAAATTGTATTATTGAATAATTATCTTAACACAATCTTTTGTTAGATTTAAGAAGAAAGTTTCAATTTAGAAGAAAAGAAAATTGAAACCCACGCGGGGTTTAAATAGTAAACACTCTGTAGAACAAATTAAAATTGAGGTTATATGTCATTCTAATTAAAACTTACCCTTGATAATTGATTTTTCTAATTAATACTTGATGTCACACAACGATTTAGATGGGTGATAATAAAATAAGGAGTAGATTAATTTTGTATTTATTTAAAAGGTGTTTTTATTTATGAAATGTAAAAAAAACTTAAATGCAAATGTTTTTGACATTTCTGTCACTGTCGAAATGTCAGTTTAAAAATATTAGCGCTGCGTTCAATCACAAACAGCGAGTTCGGATCTTTTACATTTGCTGGCACCTTGGCTTGCACCAACCTCTACTGATGAAAGCTACAGCTTTAAAATGAGTGGGCTTTGAGTAAGGAAAGTTTCTTTGACTGAGCTTTTAGATAACCTTAATGTTTTACTTTCAGTTTGTAAATAAATTAATATAGTTGTACTTATGTTTGTTTTGCCTCGTATTGCCCTCATAAATATATTTTGTGTGCTGAAAACGCGTTCAAAATATGGCGTTTTTCTGGACAAAATAGGAGGTGTTTTATTGGGTAATGCACAACTTGGGATATTAAATAAGTTAAATTAATCCTTGTAAAAACGGTTACTTGGGGAAATTAGAAACGAACTTATTACCAAATGCCACAAAACAATCCTTTCTGGGGGCTATTAATTTAAACCATCACTCTGAGGTGGTCTAAAATATCACCAACTTTATAACCTCAAACACAAATAATGAAGCTATTATGTGCCACATTTTTGGCGTATTCGCCATTTGCCGTTTTGAAACCTGTCAAAAAAAATTAGTTTTAGGGCATTTTCTTCTAAAATATGGTGTATTTTAAGAAAAAAAGTTTTTCAGTGGTATTTTGCAATAACAATAGAAAATAATCAATAACTTTGTGTCTTCTGTATGGGTAACTGTTTTTTGAAAATTGGTTATAAAATTTAGTACCCCCCACAAGTGTAAATATTTAGACCTGTGGGGGGTACTATTTTAGATCTTAGTAAATCCCACTGTAAATTTCTAAAAGTTTAATGTCCCCTTAAGAAATATAAAGCAAACAAAATTAATGATTATGACCATATTTAAAACAAAAATCACTTGCCATGGAAGATTTTTCCTGCAAAATCTCATAACGTTCTTATAAATTGAAGGGTCCTCTTATATAACTTCTTATTTAAACAAAAATCAAATATTATTTAAAAATGTTTTAGGTTAGGTTAAAAAAAATCTTGTAAATGCTCAAAATATCTCCAAAGTGGTTTTTTACGAATTTATAAAAAAATCCAAAAATCTTCCTTAACATAAGAATAAATGAGGCTCTTTGAAGGATAAAGTTTGTTTCTGTCTTCCATCTTAGATTTTAAGATGGCGGACAAAAAAATATTTTTACTGAAAGTCTTAATTCCTTGCAAAGAGCAGTTTGTTGCATTAAAATCGTTGGTATGGTTCGAAAGTTATAACGGAAAACATTTTGTCTGGTTTTTTATGGCCCACACGGTATGTCCTGTTATTTTTTCTACATAATGTCTTCAACCCGGAAGTCCTACGCAATGAACTAATCCTCTAGTTTTTGACCTGCTCTTTAACTTTTGAGAAATTTTTCCCAACAGATAAACTTCCTAGGTCAGTATTTCTGTTTTCTGACACTTTCTTTATTGACATTTTGATATCTAATGACATTTAGTACATTTAAAATGACAGGAATTGACCAGACAAGCTCATTTCTACTAAATGCAATGGTTTATGTGGCCAGAAATGTTGCTTGGGAAAAAATCTAGTTTTTTTCTATTTTCATGGAGCACATAATTCTGATATATTTAAAGAATATTTTTAACCTTTATTTAAAGTTGGGCCTGCTAGGTTTATATAAAGCTAGCGAGCCCACGACATTTTTTTTAAATAACTAAAAAAGTTTAAAATTTTTATCGTCTTCTATAAAAACCATATAATCCTGAGATATTTAAAGAATATTTTTAACCTTTATTTAAAGTTGGGCCTGCTAAGTTTATATGAAGCTAGCGAGCCCACAACATTTTTTTTTTAATAACTAAAAAAGTTAAAAAAAATTTTTTTTTTATGGAGCGCAAAAAAACCACGTAATTCTGAGATATTTAACGGATATTTTTAATCTTTTAACTTTCTCAAAAACTCAAAAATGTTTAAAAGGGGAAGGAATTAGCACATAAAAGCACATAATTCAGGAGTTATTAAAATTTGGATTTTATGAGGTGGGCTCGCTAGGTTTATGGAGGTTACAGAAATATATAGGTAACTCATAATTCAAAGGATAAAACAATGCCCGATTTTGGTTGCCTTTTTTCGTTACGAAAGGTTTTGTTTTCTTTAACAAACTAAATTTAATAACTTACGGTATTCTTGGCTACTTCAAGAAATGAAAGACTGTTTTTTTGCTTACTGCAAACTTTGTAAGAATATCGAAGCCAATATAAGGCAGGTGGCAAATATATTTATTTTTACCCCTCTCCCTCTCAGTCTTCCCCCTAATGACGAACTTTTTCTAAAATGACTTTTCGTTCAAATTATTATAAATAGAAATTGTCCTTAAAATATGCTTTTTAAAAATGCCCCACACTATAGATCTATTTTTTACATTTTCTGAGATATGGGCTCTCAAAATGCATCTTGCAGTTAGAATTTACCCTCACCCTCTGTCCCTCATATTGACCTCATTTCCAAGAAAGATTTTTTATTTCCACTAAATCCAAACTCTTGATATAAAATATAGGTCTATATAGTGTAGGGCATATTTTAAGGACAATTTATGTTTATAATAATTAGAACAAAAAGTAATTTTAGAAAAGGTCCATCAATAGGGGGGACTGAGAGGGGGAGGGGTAAAAGTTAATATATTTGCCACCAGTCTTATATCGGCTTGTACATATGTTATTATACCTTTTTTTGTGACACTATTTTGAAAAACTGAGACTTTTTTAAAAATGGGCCCGCCCCTAGCACTTAGAAAGCTGTATTTTTAGTATGTTGTTAAGGGCTTTACTAGAAACATGTTCCAAGCAATTTGGTTATCTTAGTAGTAGTAGTAGTAGTAGTAAATAAATTATGTCAAAAATCTGTAATTTTTTCAATATGGCAACTTTTTCTACATTTTCGCAGTAATTTTTACGAAAAAATGTTGAGATCACTAACAGCGGCATCTTATGACAACGTTGTAATATGTATTTAAATATTTAGGATCAAAAATAGTTTTAAAAAAGTTTTACTTACTTAAAATCAAATAACACGCGTGCAAAGCGTGAGAAAATATATATTTTTTTCTAAATTTTTTAACTTTTTTTGCGGTAGAAGTCTTGCGCTATAACATATATGCGCGTTTTTTTTGTCGCGGTAATTGCAGGCGCTCTTAAAGTGTTTCGCGATAAGTCTAGTGCGCTTTATTTGCTTGCGCTGTAAATTATTTCGCTGGTAGAAAACCTCGCTGTAAAAAAATCGCGGTATATGTTTTGCGGTAGCAGCCGCGTACCGTAAAATCTATTTATCATAAGGCATCCGCCCAAGAACAACGCAGAATCCCTATAAATTCAATTTTCTTGAAATTTAACCGTCTAAAACTAATTTTTTTTTTCATAGAACCGTACATTATTTTATACATTATTTGAAAGCTCCGGTATTAGAGGTAACAAGTTCATAGTCAAAACCACAATCACACATACGTAATAGGAAGAGTGGTGCTTTTTTTGAAAAATCATTTTTTTCTAGTTTGGCTACATATAGACAACCACAAGGTCATTAAGGTGAATGTTGTGGCTACTTTTTATTTTGGTCAACTAATGAGTAGCACAAAAAAAATATTTCTGGATAAAAATAGGTTTTTATTTTAACAGGAAAAAATTGTCTTTAAATGAGAATCAATTACATAAAAATAAGGAAAATGTGATGTTCTGAAGACAAAAAATATATTTTTGAAAAATATGAAAATAAATCTTTTGAAGATTTTTATACCAGTTTTGCGTAGTATACTTTAGGTATTATTAAAATTATATTTATTGTGTTCTAAATTATTTATTAAAATTGTTAGGCTACAATAAATTTAGATTTTATAAATTAAATTTTTACTTTTTTTTAAAAGAAAATTTACCTCCGGGACTAATGTGGAAGCCTTAGACTTCTTAAGTATTACCTTCCTATCGACACTATTTTCATTTAAATTAGTTAAGCAGTTCTTGAAAAATAAATTATAAAGTGAAACATTACAAATGAAAAATTTAAAACTCCCCCCTGCCCCCTTGCGCTCGTGTATATATAAAAAGATTAACTTTTTGTAATTAGTTAATGCCCCTAGAACTTCAGTTAAAAGGACAATTCCGGCCATTAAACTTTTACGAGAAATCCCAAAATCTGCCCTACTAATTGGCTTTTGTAGATTTATTAACGATTTTTTCTTCTTTCTAAACAAACAGTGTTTATTTTGTCAATTTAAGGTTTACATTTTTAAAGTGCTTATGACAAACAAAATCAGATTTTAATTTTAAATGACCTTTTTAAACTCGAAAAAGGGCACCTTTAAAGTCCGGTCATTATATTTTTTTGAAGTGAGATACAAAAACACTGTCCGATATGCCAGGAGGTTACTTTTATTTTTTATTTACGGATACGAGATTCACAATATGAATTTCCAATTGGGGTGCTGCTGCTGCGAACCTTACCCCTTTTTAAGAGTCAATAAACAATAGACAATAGACAACTCCTTATTGTTTTTAAAGTAGTATTTACAAACACACATATTAGTCATGTTACAGTGACCTTATATTTTGCAAGTTTGTTTCTATTATTTGTTGAAAAGTGCAGATTTCTGTTTTGATGGTCTTCTGCATTTCTCAATTTTGATGTTTTTGTTTCTCAGTAAAATTACGAACTTTTTGTTTTTAAATTCGAGTGGTGTACATGGTTGTCTGAGTAGCTTTAACTGCCAGTTACAATCGTATGACGAAACAGGTCTGTAGGCGTCTGGATTCTACATTGGAGGCCTGGTCGTAGTGAATTTAATAAAATATACCTACTACTTTATTGTCCGCAACACTACACAATAAATCGTACGCGCAGAGGCCAAAACGCTGAGCGCGTTCGGTCTACGCCTTGCGTTCAATAAACGTGAATACTATTTTTGATACTTTAGTCACGTGGTATGCGAACGTCATTACACGATCAGCGAATATGAAACGTCGAGCGCATTTAGTTATGAGAATACCGGTAAAGTAAAGAGAGAAAGTAGAAGTAAAAGTAGACAATATATCCGGATTTTTGATGGTCGAAAATCAATCCCGTCCCCTCTCTATTAATATGGTAAGGTGTTTGCTGTTTTCAGCTTTTATTCATCCAACAATTTTTTTATTCAACCTTTGATTTTCTCAAAGACATTGACAGTGGGATTTACTGAGATCTAAAATAGTACCCCCCACAGGTCTAAATATTTACACCCGTGGGGGGTACTAAATTTTAAAACCCATTTTCAAAAAACACTTACCCATATAGAAAAGATACAAAGTTATTGATTATTTTGTATGGTTATTGCAAAATACCACAGAAAAACTGCTTTTTTCTCAAAATATTTCATATTTTAGGAGAAAATGCCTTAAAACTAATTTTTTTGACAGGTTTCAAAATGACAAATGGTGAATACGCCAAAAATTTGGCACATGATTTTTTAGACCACCTCTGGGGGGTGGTTTAAATTTATAGCCCCCAGAAAGGATTGTTTTGTGGCAATTGGTAATAAGTTCCTTTATAATTTCCCTAAGCAACCGTTTTTACAAGAATTAATTTACCTTATTTAATATCCCAAGTTGTTCATTAATCAATAAAACACCTCAAATTTTGTCCAGAAAAACGCCATATTTTGAACCCGTTTTTAGCACAAAGAATATATTTATGAGGGCACTACGAGGCAAAACAAACATAAGTGAATCCAAAACAACTGTACCTATTCATTTATTTACAAACAGAACTAAAATTAAAACTCAAAGCTCTCAGGTCTCAACTCTCAACATGACATGACTCCTTTGTGAACGCATCAGTTGGATTCAGGTCTGTTTTTAGCCGCATTTTTTTTCATGATCTACTTTGATGAAATATTTTTATTTTTGGTTTGCGACTGCGATGGGTTTGTGTTTGTAAAGTTTTTTTCGTACTTTCGATAGATAAAAAACCCCTTTTAAATAAATACAAAGTTAATCTAATTCTTATTTTATGATTACATATCGAAATGATTTTGTGACAGTGAGTATTAATCGAGAAAATCAATAAACAAGGGTAAGTTTTGATAAGAGTAACATATAACGTCGATTTTAATTTGCTCAACAGAGTGTTTACCATTTAGACCCCCCCCCCCCCTAGGGTTAAAAAAAAACTTCTTTTAAATAGAAATTTTCTTCTTAAATCCAACAAAAGATTGTGTTAAGATGATTATTCACTAAAAACAATAATTAAAATTATTCTTAACTATGTCCAAAACTCAAGGAAGTTGGTATAAAATGCTTAAAACCAACAATTTCACTTGTACTTAGGACCTGTAATGTATGTATGATAAAATAGGCTAAACCCTTTTAGTAAATCCCACTGTTAATTTTCCACATTTTAACTTTATCGTCAAAATTTTTCCTTTTTTGTGACAATCCATTTTGCAACGTAGCGAGTGACAACGAATTCGAACAAAAAAGGAGAAAAATATGCCTAAAATTTGTTTTTTTTTTTATAGTTAATTGAAGGCAATAAAGATTATTCTATTCTAGTATTCGACGTTAATATACCAGAAGAGTTGTAATGTTTAAGCACCTTGGTCTATTTTAAATAAATTTATTGACATTATTTATTTGTATAAAAATTACAATAGAAAACCGTCAAGAAGCGTCATAACTTTTTTGCTGTAAAACGTCTAGAGATTTTCTCAGCCACCAGCACACACTTTAGTAGTATAGTCTAGAGTCCCTGTAAGTCATTTGACAGATTTTATTATTAAAGAATCGAAAATCGGTTTGTCACTTTCGTTGGGAAAATCCTCTATTTTTTCGTTGGCGTAATTCCTTCGAAAATTAAAATTTCTCTCAGTGGCAGAAGCAACATCTTATTAAATGGTTTATTTTTTAATTTAGTATGTGTAGATTAAAAGAACTGTTAAATAAAAGAACTAATAATATTTATTTTAAATATTTTATTTTTAAGTAACAGAGTCAATATTTTATATATTTAAAACAAAATTACGTTAAATGCCTTAGAATGCATATTAAATTAAAATATTTGGTATAGTATCGAAGGGAAGCATAGATATTCGGTATCTATGATCAAAGATAGCCAAACTAAAAGTGTATTTGGCCTATCTATACTAGTTTTATTTCCATATTTTGTTATATTAAAGGTGGTAAAATTTTACCACAAACTTAAATTTTGGTGTTGACAAAATAAATAGATTAATTATTTTTCTATTTCAATGTATGCAAGTTTAATTATAGGTTTGTATTTCTTTTTTGGTGGTAGGTACGTAACTTTTCAGTAAGTAACAGTCTAAAAATAATTTAACAATACACAATAAATTAAATAAAAACATATTTATATATTATTTGACTAAAATCAAATAATTTTTGCACATTAAAAACATTTAACAATAAAGAGATCGTTAAAAACTGTATTTCTTTGTAAAATGTTTAGATTCCTTTTTCAATTCAAACTTCTTGGTAGACTAGAAAAATTCTAATCTATATTGAGACGCCAAAGTAACAGTGTTAGGACTGGTTTCTCTAGAGCGTTAACTCGAGGAACATAACCTTATAAAAATCTTTAAAAAGCGGGTTAAAATTAACTCCAGGATAACCAGGGATTCAATGTGAGGGTAAGTTACTTTACCTCAGGGTTAACCTAAAAAAATATTGGCTTAAAACAGCAAAAAACTGGGATTGATAGACCTAGTTAATTAAACTCTCTGTTAACTCGCTATTGAGAAACCGGCTCTTAACCGATTTTAATTGCGTCTTTAATACTTTCTATTTGAAATTTTACCCAAACAAAACCAGTATTCGAGCCTTTATGTGCATGCAAATTCAACCAGAGTCAGCGTGTTTTGTAATATGATCAATATATTTATTATATGTTTACGGGTAAACCTTTTAGCTTTTTAGCTATAAAAAAGAGATAATTTTACCAATAGAGAAAACCTTGGGATTTTTGGACAAAAGAAAAAACGTTAGAATTTTTGAACTAGTTTTTGGCCAAAAATCATAAAATTTTTTCTTTTGGTAAAATTTCCTCTTTTTTATATTTAACTACACCATGGACATTCGGAATTTATTGGATGGCTGGAAACATGAAAACAAACAAAAATGTTCCTATAAGGTAGTGTCCGATACTGCATATTTATGGAGAAAACAAGGCTTAAAGTTTTACCCTATAACCTTAATTTTCTAAACTACTGAAAATAATTTTTGAAGAAAACGTTCTTGTAGTTGTACCAAAATATTTACTTTTTAAAATAAATAACTAAAAAATAAGACATTTTTTTAATTAAACATTTTTTTACAAACTTTTTTTTAAATGAATCTATTTTCAAATAAGTTCTTGTAAATAAAAATACGGCGCCGAAATCGGTATCGGTAAATAATTAGGTTTTATTGCACTGCTGAATGCAATTAAACTTTGGCGGCACTTTTGACAAGTTTTTTTAGTTTTTGTTTTGCAGTGGGAATTTGAAGATTAACAACAACCCTAAATTGTTATTTATTACCTATTTTAGTATTTTAGTCTAATGGCGGGCTTGTTGTATTACGTTTGCGTTTTCTTTTCTGAAGTAGCCAGTGCAGTGTTTATCAGCAAAGATTTTTTTTAAATTAGTGTTTTGTTTAACGTTTAAGTAAACAATATGTTTTCCAATCGCGAATATTTGCTAAGCTAATCAACATGCCAATGTGGCTAGGCAGACTTACATTAAAAGATTTCCTAATAGGCGTTTTCCAAATGTCGGAACGTTTTTCGCCCGAGTCCAAAGAATATTGGATACCGGAAGCATACAGCCAAAATTTCAAAATCATGGCCCTGATAGGCAAATTAATCCAGAAACCGGAGGACAGATTTTGGATCTTATTCATGAAAATCCTCGACGACAAGTTGGCCTATCCCATTACGTGTTACACAGAACTTTTAAAGAACAGTTACTGTATCCGTATCACTTGCAGAGTTCAGGGTCTGAAGCCAGCTGATTATGGTCCAAGACAAAGTTTTTGCGAATGGCTGTTAGGTAAAACCCGGACAGAATTTTTTTAAATAGAATTTTGGCTACTGATAAAGCCTGTTGTTGCTGCGGGATGAAGTTGTAAACTTTCATAATACGTACGTTTACGTCGCAGAAAATCCTCATGAGATTATTGAATCTAATCATTAACACCGTTGGAAAGGGAATATTTGGGCTGGTATTATTGAAAACCAGTTAGTTTATCATATGTTCGAAGAAGAAAATTTAAATGGCCAAAGATCCAATCCTTTGGATTTTTATACATTTAAAAGATTTACTTTATTCAGTTCCCCATAATAATTTCGCTGTTTTTGGTTTTTTATTTTCTGTTTTTGGTTTTTTCTTTTCTATTTAATTTTTTCAATTTATTTTTGGATAAACTCTCTACATGTTTACAAAAAATTACTAGAAAAATTAAAATTTTAACAGTTTTTTAAATTCTCTTGAAATCACTTTTTAGAATATAAGCTTTGATTACTGCTGTGTTTTTAAGGACGGGCTGTATCCGATTTTAAAATTAAATAAAGTCAGGCCATAACACTATTACGACCGGCGCATAGTGGGCCAGAATTTAATCATAAATAGCTCAAAGGACCTCTCACAAAAAATATGAGACAGTGAACCACTGTGAAATTGAACCAACTCTTTTTATAAAATTTATAGTAGAAATCAAAAAAGACATCACATTTTCAACTATATCTTAAAAACTAATAAACCTTTTGAATAAAAAATTTTCTTTAACCAAAATTTATAATTTAAAGTTACTCTTTGAAATTTTTTAAATGATCTAACAAGTAAAACAAAAAGTCTACTAAAAGTATAAAAACTACCTTTTAATATGACATTTCCAAAAAATTAAAAAAATATAAAAATAACAGATAACATGTTCAAAAATATATTTTACCATAAAATTATGTAAAAACTGTCAAAATGACAAATGACATTTTGAAAAAAAATAATAATCTAGGTCTAAATAATTTTTTAAAACATGTCTATAGATCCACTCCCGTGCGCCAATAATTGCGTTTTTTCCTAGATCGGCGCCATTCGGCAAAAGTTTTTTTTTCAGTAACAAAGCTTAAGAACTGTAGAGTTTAACAGCATCAACAAAAACTTGTAGCAAAGTGTAGCTCTTGAGATATCTGACATAGTCGCGATTTTTCAAGAAAATCTCGCTCTTACAAAAAATCTTGACGATTTTTAAACACAAGTTAGCAGTTAGTGTATAACTGCTTTTTTGTCAGGACTATTTGCTAATATTCCTTAAAATTTGGTTGGTTTCTTAATACTTTCTTAATACTGTTCTAGTAAATAATTTGTAGAATGTTTTTTTGAAAACCCCTTTTTTTATTTAAAAATGCAATAACAACTTTGTTTTTGTGTAAACAAACCTTTAAAACTTTTAACATACAAAACCATAGATAGCCATGGAATATCACTGTTCAGAAAAGTCCCACAAATTCTGTCTTTCCTTTTACATGGCGAGAATTTTCGTCATTTTTTGACGTTTATTGGTACGAGTAGTAACAATTTAGTTCTGCTGTAAAACTAGTCCTGCAGAATATCTTTAAAATATTAAATTTACAAAATGTTATTACAAAAATAACGCAGTTTCTCTTACAACGTTAGCATAAATATTAAGAACGCTATATTTTTTATTTTAAATGTGAATTGTGATGGGTGAGATTTTCTGTCGTTTTTGAATGATCGGGACCGATAAATCAAAATGATATTTTATTTTTTGCTTTTACACGCATTAACTAAATAATTAATTTTTGTCGTAACATCCCAAAGACATACAGAAAATTTATATAGTACTTTCCTGCATATGACGCATCTATAGTATATGTCAAAAAGTTAATCCACATTAACAGTGTCGTTGGAAACTTGAATAATTTTATTAACAAAATAAACTGCACAAAAATAATTAAAGCTACCAACGTTTGTCAAATCAGCATGTCTCACCATGAGATCGGGCAAAATTATTTATGTTGTTTTTTTAAGCTTCATGGCCTACTTGAACGTTTTTGGCATGAAAAAAATTACTGCACTGTTATTACTGAAAATTTCGTTTTTTAATGTTTTAGGGATCAGTGGTCCACAGTGCGGCTTTAATTCTGATGGCTGCTGCGCATGCGTATCTGTCAACTGTCAACATACTGGCCGGCCATAATAGTGCCTGGCTAAAAAATATCCCCAATAAGTCCCTAAAATCTCTTAAATTCGCCTATAATCGTAATTAGTTCATCAAATTAGCCGCATTTTGGTCATTATACAGCAGAAGCTTTGTGAATACACAAAAAAACAATATTAAAAAACGAAAATATATCTGTTTGGGATTATGGATTATGTACGCTGCACTTTGATGGTTTAATTTAGTAGCCGATTCCATGCACAATTGCTCATGGCAATCTCATCAGAGATTGCGGAGAATGCCCATGTGCAATCTAGAAGGTTAAGTTGGTCTGTAGCCAAAATAATGGTTTTTACTTTGTTTCAATATATTTCGACTTACCTTTATTGCTTAGGTATCCAAATTTGACCTTAACAGTCTTACATTGACACAACACGATCAGTTTCGGCGGAAGGGACGGTGTGATTTTTTTTAGTACCTATTTTGTCACTTTCGTATTTTAAAGCTCAATTTAGAATGAAGTCGGTAGCGAAGTGGAAATTCGGCACGAAATTTAATACCGAATTGGTCCATTCATAATGACTGTACCAGCACATGCGCAAGGCACAAATATATATTCCGCGTCCTCCTTCATTTCAGACTGAAAACAGACTTCTTCGATTTGAGGATTTCACCACTAGAAATCAAAAACAAAAAAATCGAAAACAAATTTGCACCTTGAAAAGTTTATCGCGCACTTCAGCAGCCGTCCCGGTCACAAACTTCATTCTGAACGCTACCATATAAAATAAATACGACCAGCTTCCGTGCTGAATTTGAAATTTGCGAATTGATTGTGAATTTTATAAAAACTTTAAATATTTAATCCTTTGTTCATTTCTAGTTTTCAATAATAATATTTGAAGTCGACTGCATTGAATTGAATCATAAGCCACCTAAATATGTAATGAATTAAAAGGGGCCTTCCATAAATTGTGTTACACCAGTTCCGTCATTTTAGCCCTAAGCCATGCGTTCGTGTTGATTCAGCCAGTCGACTTTTAATATTATTGTTGAAAAGTAGGAATTAATAAATAAAAGACTCGTAACAAATATCAGTTTTTTTAAAGCTTAAAAAAAATAAAGTATTAAAATATAAGTGGTCTAAGTGAAAAAAAAACTAAAAAACATGAAACCGGCCCTTCCGACAGAGATTAATCGTGTTCTTTCAATGTGAATGTTGTCAATTTTTGAAAAAAAAATAACAAAAAATAAGTAGAATACATTTGTAAAAAATTCTTTTCAATAACCAGCTTTTATAAAAGGCATTAAAAAGTAGAAAAATATGTTACAGATTTCTGATACTTTAATAAAAGCTACGGGCGCTAATTAAAATTTGGGACCTTTTGATTTTAGTCATCATCATAGGCAATCACTCGATACCGAGTATGATTTTCCTCTATTCTGTATCGTCGCTATCTGTTGTGCGTTTTTTGATGGCTATGTAAGCCAATTCTTGAGCCGCAAACCCTTCCACAGTCCTGGCACACCCAGTCTCCGGCAGCAGCCTGGTGTTGTTGGTCATCCATTCTTCCATTTTGTCGCTCCTTTCTACGTTCTCTCTTTTTCGTCTCTAGTCTACGTCGTTGCTCTTCAAAAGTTTGTGCACCCTCATGGACTGTTTAGCGCCATGAAGCCCTATCGTTTGCCGTGGTCTCGAAGTTGTTTATATCGATGTGACCCTTCATCATATTGCCTTTGAGAACGTCCTTGTACCTTTTTTGTTGACCTCCTTGATTTCTCTTTCCCTCCTTCAGTTGTCCATAAAATATCTGCTTTGGGAGACGTGTTTCGGGCATGCGGATAATGTGACCAGTCCAACGAAGCTGGTGCTTGAAGATTAGGGCTTCTATACTAGTTGTTCTGGCTTCTTCTAAAACACTTATGTTTGTTCGTCGGTCTTACCATTTGATTCTCAGTATTCGTCTTAAACAACTTTGATGATATTTTTCTAGTCGTTCGATATGCCTTTTGTAGGTGGTCCACGTTTCGCATCCGTGTGTTAGAGTTGGTATTATAACTGTGTTGTAGAAACGAAGCTTGGTCTCCGCATTGATGTCGTGATTGTTAAAGACTCTCTCCGAAAGCCGTCCGAACGCTGCGCTTGCACATTTTAGGCGATGTTGTGTTTCTGTGTCAATAGTTGCATTTGATGATAGGTGGCTCCCAAGGTATGTATAATGTTCCACGTTCTACAGAGGATGGCCATTTATGGAAATGTTTGGAGCTTGGGGATTCTTACCTAATTTTGGTTGGTGAAGAATTTGCGTTTTGGCAAGATTGACCTCTAGGCCAATGCTTTTGTAGGCTTGGTTAAATGCGTTGATTACCAGCTGTAGACCTTCCTCTGTATCGGCCATAACGACGTTATCATCGGCGTACTGCAGTTCTATTACCGAGATCGTCGAGACCTTAGTTTTTGCTCGCAGTCTGCCTAGGTTAACTGGCCACCGTCGAATCTATATAGAATTTCCACTCCCGGCGGTAGATGTTCCTCAACAAGGTGAAGCATGGCACCTAAAAATATAGAGAATAGGGTGGGCGCACTAACACACCCTTGTTTAACGCCTGTCGTATTCTGGAATTACTCTCCTGGTACATCGTTGCTCAGGACTGTTGCATTCATATTGTCGTGTAGTAGTCTAAGAATTTGAATATATTTTTGAGGGCATCCAGCTTTTGCCAGTATTTTCCATAGAGCTTCTCTGTTGACCGAGTCAAATGCTTTGATTAGGTCTATGAAGGCCATGAAGAGAGTGCGATTTTGTTCTTGAGATTTCTTTTGCATTTGTCTGGCACTGAAGATCATGTCAGCTGTGCCTCGATTGGGCCTAAATCCACACTGTGTCTCTGGCAGATTTTGTTCAGCAATCGGAATTAATCGGTTTGATAGTATCCATGCAAGTATCTTTCCAGCAACAGAAAGCAGAGATATACCTCTGTAGTTTCCACATTGGGCCTTGTCGTTTTTTTTGAAAATGGTAACTATAGAGGCCTCTCTGAGTTCGGCTGGAATGGTTTCAGTGGTCCATATTTTACTTATTAGAATGTGCATTTGGAAATTAAGTGCGGGACCCCCTTGTTTGTAGAGTTCAGCAGCGATACCATCTGTACCTGCTGACTTGTTATTCTTTAGCTGTGTGACCTCCTCTAATCTCGGAATCTCACTTAGGTGTTGTTGTGTAGTTTTCTCCGGAATTTTTTCGAAGATGTCATTATCGACCTGAGACTCTCTGTTGAGTAGTTCTTGAAAGTGTTCTTTCCATCGTGAATTGATAGAGGATCTGTCTTTAAGCAGCCTAGTTTCATCTTTGGATCGTAGGGGATTGATACCTTGTGTAGTGGGACCATATATCATCTTAGTAGCTTGAAAAAAGGATCTGGTTTTGTGGTACTCAGCTAACTTTTGATTCAAAGAGACTTGGAATTTTGTTGTGGTTTGATCATCTTTAAGGCGTTCTACATTGAATCTTCTTCTGATTTGCTTTTTTTGACGGCTACTTCTTGGTGGAATGTGCAAGTTGTTACAATTTAATGAAACACAGTAACGTTGGGTGACAATTTGTTATGATTTAACTTTTAAATTATATTAAGATGTTATTTTGCTCAATTAGATTTTACTTTTCTCAGGGTTCGTAGGTTTCGCTAAATTAAGAAGACAAGTTCCACTTACCTATTTTGATGTTCTTTGTTGTTCTAATTCTTTTCACTTTAAAAACACCACACTATTTGTTATTGCAAAATTGCAACAACTGTTTCACAAATAGGGTGTCAAAAAAAATGTGTGGATTCAAAATAAAAGATTTTTGTTTTAGAGAATACAAAATAATTCTTCGGTTTCCTTTACCTTGGTAACAAGTGTACAAGACAGCGCTGTTCAACCGCAGTCTCCCAGCTTCCGTCTTTCTCTGACTGTACTTGCTTATAGAAGCCTATCCCTGGTGTTCGTCCTGGCGTAACGTTACCTCAGGTTGTTGACGAGGGTGTACCGAAAATAAACCAAATTCAAAGGAATTAGAATTACCAGAAAAAAAAAATGTTTTATTTCTAGGAAATCTAAAAGGGATTTTAGACCAAAGTTTAATTTCAAATTGAAGTCCAATTTCATTAAAAAGGAAAGATAAAACTAAAAAAAAACTAACAAAAATCTAGAAAAAATTACAAGAAAAAAAATTAGCAAAAATCAGTAAAAATCCCCTTTACAAAACCTAGCATTCAAAATATATTGAATAACTAAGTTGAAAGCTTAAGAAAAGAATGAACTTTTTTATACAAAGTGCTTTCTTTTCATAAAATTTTACCACATTAAATGAAGTCAAAGAAAAATAAATACCTAATTCAAAAATAGGTGCTCTTTTACTCTATTCGAAGAAGACATGTAAGTAGGTAGGTACATGCAAGAAAAATCAAGAAAAACGCGTCAGGAAAATATTTTTTTAGACAAAAGGAAAGGTAGGTAAAATTTATGACAATTTTTAATAGCATAAAAAGATATACCAGCAAATTAAATGCAATAGGCAGGTTCGCAAAAACACATTACCCTGAAAATCTAAAAATTTACACGAGACATGCAGAAATGCACAATGATAAAAATTATCATATATATTTCCAGTTTCCCTGGTAAGAGTTCCGACCGAAAAACTACTAAAACACTAAAAATTTGCTAATAGCTTTGGTCATCTTAAAATCGTCACACGACAAAAATAAATGGTTGTCTAAAACTGTCTAACCAAGAGTTCCAAAACAAATGTGCTTTAGTAAGTGAAAACCTAAAATACAGCTATAAAGCCAGAGCTCTTAAATGAGCATTGTTTCAAATACCACCTTAGAATTTTAAAGAAAACTAGGCAGATCCAGTTTGTCGACTAAATGCATGCATACTAAATATGCAAAATCAATAAAATAGCATACTAAATATGTAAAAACAATGACCAAAATATGTAGCTAAACTACAAAAGACAAAAAATTATTGCTATTAAAAATGTAGGTACTTAGTTGCTCCAAAGAAACATGTTTTTGGACAGCAAACAAACAAAAAAAAATATGAAAAAAATATATCAAAATATTTCCCTACACATTGCTAATAATTCCAAAGTGGAATTAAAAGAATTAAATTAAAAATAAAGGTAAAATTTGAAATACTAGAGCATAGTTAAAAAAAAGTACTTGCCTCTTCGAATGCGCGGTGGTAAAAGAGGCAGATTCTAGTCAGTAACGGTGGGTCTTGTCTCCTCAAAAAAAATGCTTGACCAATCACAAAACAAAGTTTCCAGAAAAAGTTTTTTCCTCAATTTTTTTTAGGTTACCCTGCTGTTGGGAACAAAATAAAATAAATTCACTTTAACTGGGACACTGACACAGGTGACTTTAGTCAACTAATCTTAAAATTGAATTTATCAAGTTTCTATTTTGTTGTTAAATTTTTCTTTAATTTTCCACCGGATAATTAAAAACAAGCACAAACTACGTCGGATTATTATGACATTCATGTACTAAACCGCCCTATTAAACGAAATTACTCCCGAATCTTTGTCTGATGCACGCCACTATTACAAAACACAAAAACGCAAAGTCATTTGGGTTAAACCAAATCACTTCATCACGAGTGTGTTCCAAGGATTACCATTTAGGTTAGACAAATTTTGATGCATGCTATCGCCCAACAAATTGAAGTGAATAAGAGAATAAGAATATTACATTTTCGCACAGTCTCCATTAGCAACACTAATCGTAGGTAGGAATATTCTATCTACACATCAATTTAAAATGAGTTTGATTTGGCACCCTGAACATCACAGAGTCGCCTCTGTCTCTCTCTTATTAACGTTAAGAAACGCAGAGGTTGATTGCTGAGGCGCCCGAGGTGTCCAACTCGAACTCACTATCTCACTATTAGCGTTTTATTAATAAAGTAATCTGCTGTGCTTTCTTTGTCTATACTTAGATGGCGGCTCAAGTCTCATTTGAATACGATTATTTTAATATTTATTTTTGTGCTTATTTTTAAAATATTAAGGAAGATGTTGTTTTAAAACAAGAGTTACGTAAAATGTTAGATTTATCGTAACAAAGTTCATTTTGGCTCGTATCAGGCGATGGTCTGTCCGGCAGTCGTCAGCAGTCGTTATTGCTCTTGTAATGTTTACGTCTTTTTGATCTCTGGAACGTACAATAATGTAATCAATCAGATGCCAGTGTTTTGACCTCGGGTGTTGCCAGGAGGTCTTGAATTTGTCTTTTTGTCGGAAAATTGTATTTGAGATTATGAGGTCATATTCCGAACATAAGGTTAATAGGCGCAGTCCGTTTGAGTTCATGATTCCAACACCTTCCTTGCCAATAAGGCCCTTCCATAGGTTTGAATTCATACCAACTCGAGCATTGAAATCACCTAGGATGATAAGTTTATCAGATTTAGGTGCAGATGTTATAGCTTCACTAAGTTTAGAATAAAATTCATCTTTTTGATTTTCATCAGCTGCAAGAGTTGGAGCGTAGGCGCTGATTATAGTAGCGTGTTGGTGGTTGCTAAGGTTTAGGCGCAATGTCATCAATCTTTCGCTTATTCCGGATGGAAATTCGGTTAGGTGGTCCACAATCTCATTTTTTATAGCCAAACTCACTCCGTGAATACGTGGTTCATCTTCTTCTTTTCCTTTCCAGAAAAATGTGTAGCCTCCTCCGTGTTCTTTAAGTTGGCCTTCGCCTGCTCTTCTAGTTTCACTGAGAGTAGCGATATCTATGTTATATTTCCTTAGTTCACGTGCCACTATTGCCGTTCTTCTTTGTGGTCTTGTGGATTTTAGTAGGTTAGTACCAAACTCGGTACCAAACTTCTGATGTGCGTCTTTTTAGGTATCAATTACTTATCTATAATATAATATAATAATGGTTAAAGTTCAAGATTTAATTTTACGACCATCGCTTTTACTATAGTTTTAAAGTCCTCAAAATAAAATTGGATTTATTTTCTTTTTGTTTCTGGGTTGGCTATGGCATCTTCTATTTTAATAGGATGGAATTGAAACTTTATCTCTCATCTGACTTCAATGTTGAGATAATTTTTATAAGTAAAATGTATTTTAATTAATTTAAAAACATTTTAATTATGTTATTGTTATGTTATCACAGCAAGATGTGGACGTCAGAGGTTTGAAAAATATTGTTTTAGGTTTGTATTAACCATTGCTTACGATACATAAAATAGGGAAATATTGTTCAAATCAAAAAATAGGTTTAGTTCTAAAATGATACTATTTCTCTAAAAATTAGGCATGGAGACTGGAACCTATGGTGTAAATAATTAATTTAAATTCAAAGTAAGAGTTGTATTAGAGTTTTTTTTTTATAAGAGGTGTAATCTTTTATGGAAAATGCGAAATTAGTTAGCAAAATAAAAAATATAAGTTTTGATGAAGTGCCTTTTACTGTTACGTTATATTAATAAAAAATTATTCTTACACACTACGGAAACTGACGTCTTTCGTTTTGTAAAATATAATCTCTTTAAGTTTGGCGACATTTCTGGGGTGCAATTAAATTGCATACCCGTATAGCAGTCAAAACTGTGGAGGCTTTGATACCTAACACATAGTTGATCTAGAGGGATTTAAGAAAAAAAAATGTAATCTTTAAATCATAGATTTTTGTTCTCGATACATCGCCAACTACCATTTGCCGTAAAAATAAAATTCCCTATGTAGCCCTTTTCTGGGGGGCTATTTTTGAAAAATATTCTAAAAATCTTAAATAGCAACTCCCTTTTTTTACTTTATATTTGAATTCTCGCTGAAATTCGCTTTCCGATGGTATCCCATATCATAAGGTTCACTTTACTAATTTTTGAGATATTGACTTTCAAAATGTCAAAAATTCAATTTTCAAAGGTCGATTTTGAGGATTTTTTAAGAGCAAACAAAAAATTACAACAGTTTGACGTTTGCACATTCCTATTTACAGTTTATTAATTTTCAGTGATTTTGACGATATTATTCCAAAGATATGAAGTAGAAGGTCAAATTGTCAAACTGTTGTCATTTTTTATTTCCTCGTAAAAAACCCTTAAAAACGATATTGAACACAATAGAGATATTTTCTTTAGTTTCTAAGATATGGTCCTTTCAAAATTGAATTGTTGACATTTTAAAAGCCAATGTCTCGAAAACTAGTAAATTAACCTTATGATTTGGGGTACCATTGGAAAGAGAATTTCAGCGAGAATTCAAATATGAAGTCAAAATAGGGATAGGGATTTTCAGAATATTTTACAAAAATAGCACCCCAGAAAAAGGCTGCTGCATAGGGGATTTTACTTTTTACGGTAAATGGTAGTTGGCATATCGCCGATCGAAAAGAAATATTTATGTTTTAAAGATTTTTTTCTTAAAACCGCTCTATAGACCATCTATGAACATAGCTACTAAGAGCAAAATATTAAGAAATATGCGTTACTAATACTCAGTCTCTACTCCATTTTTCTGGTTCTTCGTATTTATTTTATTATGTTTTATTTACTTTTTCTTTTTTTTTCAAACCATCTAAAGGCTACACTGTGCATGGTCGATGATCTGCTTGACAGAATGACTCCATTGGCATGCGCATACGCTCGCGCCAGAGGAAGCGACAGAATGTCATCTTTTGGTGACTTTATTGCTCTGTCTGATGTTTGCGACGAAGTAACAGCCAAAATCATCTCCAGAGAAGTGTCTGATGGTGTGATTGCGCCAGGTTACACTCCCGAAGCTATGACTCTTCTTGGCAAGAAGAAGAGTGGTGCCTACTGTGTTTTGCAAGTAAGTTAAGTTGAAGAGGATTTAAAAAAAAAATTAAGATGAAATATTTCAAAAAAATTCAACAATTAATAACACTGAAATTTGTTTAACTGGATCGTTCGTATTTTGACTAAGAAAGTAATGTTTGATCAATAGAAAAAAATAGCGGTGTTTTTTCCTAATTGATATTTTGCTAATCTTGAGGAAACGCACGATCAAGTTAATATTATGTTCGATTCAATATAATTTTATTTAAAAAAAGGTTAAATTGTTATACAACCTTAGAAGAGCAATGCTTTAAAAAAAATGTATTTTGAACAACACTCATACAGTATACAGTATCTAACTTTTAGGACGATATTTACTAAGGACTATAGTTTAAGAAAAGTTAGGTTTGAGGTTCACATGAATTGATTTTAAGCCATACCGCAATTGATAAGATATTTTTACCTGGATGTTCTTCAGAATGCACTGGAATAAGACGCGTAAGGCTATTTTTATTTTAAACATTTATAAAATCTAGGTAAACCAGAAATCTCAAAACTGTCAAAGTGAATCAAGATGTCGTATTTCAAGTAAAATCATCGTATATTGTAGACCACCGCCAAGAGGGGGTTAATCTACTTTAAATTTTAAAAGGATTATGATTTTGTTGATTGTTTTTTTCAAAATGTAAATTTTTAAGCGTTTTGAAGTATTTTATTTAGAAAAAAATCAAATTCCAAGCTTTTTTATGCATTAATTGGCTATTCCAACCTGTTCTTTGTCATATAGGAACGTATGAAATCTCACTTTAAGTTGATTCAAGGAGATCACTGCCCTCTTAAATAAAAAAGCCTTTTATGTATAAGTTTAAAATTACTTTTAAGTAATTAAAAGAAGAAAAATTCGCAGAAACCCTTAATTCTTGTGCTGTTTAGCAAGCAAAGACCGCGCATGCCATTACAGCGCAAACGTGACCATCTCCGCCTAAATAATTTAGGGTACATAAAGATCACAGCGCAAATTAATGAAAAGTACATGAAAAAAATTCGTGTAACACGAATTTTTGGGTTGTTAGAGATTCGCCTCATTCAAATGTATATTTTTTACCTCACTCGTTTTGTTTTTTTTGTTCTGAGCGTTATAAGTCTTTTACGATACGGTAAATTCTTGCGCGCTAGGGGCCGGAAAAATAACATGTGATTTTAGCAATTTTACTAAAACTAAAAAACTGTTCTGAAAGTTCGGAGATCTTTTGCAGAAGCCCCCAAAGCAAGAGGCAATCGTCCACTCCCCTCCCTTCCTGCATTTCTCTCAGACATTGCCTTATGCCTATAGATAGCAACTTGTTGGTGACGTCCATAAATTACGTAACGTGGAGTGCGCAAGTAGGTGAAGTGTTACGAGGGGGGGGGGTAAATTTCGCAACTGCATTCCGTTACCATTTTTATTCGAAAAATGATAAAGATAGAAATGATAAAGATAAGTCGTACTTCAAAATATTTGTTACCTTATTTAAGGAGGGGTGTGTGAGGTTTCGAAAATGTTGGCAAAATTAGTGTTAGGGTTGTTTACTGAGATATTGTTCTCGTCCAAAACTCAGCGAGCGAAACGTCAGTTAAGTTGATTTTGACAGTTTTTAATTATTCTTCGATAAAAATATGTGTTAAGAATTTCAATTTTCGTTTCTTATTAGTGAGAAATAGTGTGTGTATGGATATTCCATTTGATTGATTGATTGAAAACATACTTTATTGTCAAAGAATAACACAGATATGAAAATTCTTAATGAAAAAGCATAAATTAAGCGTAAGTACACATCATAAAAAAGTATAAGTACTGATAATCAACAGTCGCTATAGGTTACGCAAAACATTAAAAACAAATAAAATTGAAATTAAAAATTGGGAACAAAACATAAGGTTGTCAACAATAAAAATTTAAATGTAAATGTTACACAAAACTCCAAAATGAAATTTAAAAAAAAATATATAAAAAAAATCAGGACCATAACATAAAATTACCAACATTAATATTGTGTTTAAGTTAAAAATTATAATGCATAATTTATTCGGGACAAACATAAAGTATACGAGTATTAAAACGAATGTAAATGCTAGGTCAAGAAGAGCAGTTTTACATTTCTGGCGAAAATGTTTATAATTTGGTGCATTTCTGTCTGTCTCGGGTCATAGACATTGTTTTCCTTTTTGTATTTTGACAAATGCTTGTGTATTAGGCATACAATTTCCAGAATAAAAATTATTTTCAATAAAGAGTTGCTGTCGTGTGCTAAGGTCAAACTTTACTATTGAAGGACACAAAATTTTCTTGGTCAGTTTAGTGGCGAGAAAAATTTACCTTCCCAAGTTGGAGACAAAAATCAAAGTAATTCTGACGTCAAAAATAGGTCACATAGAAAATGTTTCCAGCAAGTTATTGTAATAGTATGCTGTCTTTTGGGCTGTTGGTACTGTCCTGTCCTGTAGAGGTTTGTCTTCTCGACGTTTCGCCGATTCGAGTGCTCGGCATCTCCAGAAGATCTGTTCCCACAACTAGCTGATCGCGGACTGACGATTTGTTCTGCTCCGCAGCTCATATTTATGTTAAACGTATGGTACCTCATTGCATTGGTCGAAATCGAAATCAGTGGTAGTCAGAGTGGTTAATTTTTAGGGTTTTTTCTGATCTGTTGAAATATTCTTTGTGTTTATGGATTTCTATGGCTTCAAGATAAAGTCTAGTGTGGTAATGTGCCGTTCAAACCAAATCTTTTCCTCAAACTTGATTTGGTGATTTTCATTATTGAGAGTATGTTCTGCTACCGCTGATTTTTCTGTATGTCCTAGTGTTCATGCATATATGAATTTCCTTGCATTTTCCCAAATTTCCTTGTAAACAAAGTTATTATTCGTGAATATCACACAGCTGTTTCCCGGCAAACAAGATACAAGAACTTTGAATAGCGGACAAAACCGTCGTATTTCTGCCGGTGTGAAACAATTTTCTTAATTTTATTCGCTGAAAACCCCTTTGTGTTGTTATTAATCGTGCAAGACTTTCCTTACTCTTAGCTAATGGTAGCCAGTTGTGTGTATATGGCAAATTAAATTAATTTTAAAGTTTAAGTTAGTGTTGCCGCGAATTTCCTTTCATACAGTTCACCATTATATTTCCTTTTCTTCCATTTCCTAATCGTCTTTTCATATGCGGCGACATAAATTGGTCATTCGACCCGCGATTCCTTAAAAAAAAATTTCGTATCATTATTTTCATAAATGCTATGCAGTTCATTATTAGCGTTGCTTCGCGACCCACTGCGAGAACACACAGCACGTGCGACTCGCGATCTTTTCAGGGAGACACTAAACAAACGATCTAGTCCGGGAGCAAGCGACGTATAATACCATTTTCCAGAGCTGTGGATTAAAAAGTTTAAACCAAACAATTTAAATTTTCCTTATTTTGTAGAAAAAATACTACATTTTTTAGTAAAATATAATAAAATTTCAAACTACTATTTTCAGATTACATATCAGCTTAAATAAATTTTCCTTTCGAATATGGCCGTATTACAGAGGTTTTTAAAACAGAGCTCGTTCTTACGTCAAAGCTCAGTGACGAAAATGTCGAACTTTTTAAAGCAAGGTATGTTGATTTGCAGGAAAGTTTTGATAACTTTAGGGAGTATCACAACGAAGTGATAGGTCTTATAGAAGACGATGAGGATTTTACAAGCGAGCAAAAAATTCGTAGGGACACTGAATCCTACTTTTATCAGTCCAAGATCTACTACAATAAAATCTGCAAACCCTTGGACAACGAGTATGCTTTAAAACAAGCTGCTACTATCCCTACTACTCCTCAACGATCAGAAGCACTTCCCACGCTTAATGTTCCAAAATTCAACGGAGATTTTGAATTCCACCTTTTACGATATGTATGTTAGCGCAGGGGACGACGCAAAGACTTTTTAAAAACAATTTATTTAAAAATTACAAAATTCGAACTAATCTAGTTACTGGTTAAAATAAAAGTGAGTCCTAACTAAATATTACATTATGTTTTTATACTAAAACTAAACGCTGATTCAGCTGGGAACGGGATGTTGGATCTTCTTCTCTCGGGCAGGTGTGCTTTATTCTGGGAATCTTGAAGATAGCGGTAACTGACTGAAATCTGACTATTGCAGTGGCTGCATAATTCTTGGAATGGACACGTGCAGTTGTGTTACTAAGTTGATGGGAATATTTTTCATATAACATGTATAATCAAATTGTACACAATAATACAGAGAGTCGTGCTTCTAAAGTCAAATATCTTCTTTCTTACTTAGAAGGCAACGCCTTACATTCCATCATAGCAGTTACCTGCAAAAATGATAACCCAAGCGAACTAAGACATCTTCTGAATACCTTTTTCGAGGCTTTGCAAACTTTAAAGTCGTTAGGTTTTAATGTTGATGATTGGTTCTTTATTCTTTTCTATTTTCTTCCTGAGAAAACTCCACTTGAAGTTCGAAAAAACTTTGAAATACAGTATACTTCCGAGGAAATTCCTACCTACAAGCGGTTTTTCGAATTTCTTGAAAACAGATGCAATGCGTTAGAATCTGCAAAATCTTACTGCGTCGAAGACGACAAAATCCCATTTTTCTGGTTCCAGTAATTTTAAAAAATCAGAGTTTTAACGAAGTGATGGAAAACCATCACATGCCTTCAATATGCAAACAGCAAAAATTTCCTGTTATTTGTGTAAAGAATCACATGCCCTTTCAAAATGTTCAAAATTTGTAGAGAGAAATAATTTTGTGAAGCAAAACAAGCTCTGTCAAAATTGCCTTTACCATGATCACGTGATACAGGCGTGTACTTCTCGATTTTGATGTAGGATAAGTGAATGTAATGGAAAACATCACAGTACCCTGCCCATATTCAATTTTCAAAAGGGCGTAACATCTACTTCTGCTGCTTCAGATAACACCGTTAGCCACCCTACTACAGGCCAACAGCAACCATCGCATTGTAATAATATCTGCTTAGCTATTCAAGAAAATTTATCTTCTTAACTTACGAGCCTTTTGGCAAAGGCCGTAGTAGATATTTGTGACAATCGAGGGTCTTTTCAACCTGTTCGTATCCTGATTGATTCCGGCAGCACTGATTGTTTCATAAGTGAGAAATGCGTACGTAAATTAGGCCTAGTGCGCCGTCCTTATTCGACTACCATTTATGGGTTAAACCTCTATTTCTTCCAAGAGGATTACTAGTTGTAAAATAAAACCAGAAAACCTTCCTGGTCGTACATTTTCGTTTGAGTGTATTGTGGTTCCTAAGTTGTCCTCAAACCTCCCCTATTTCGATTTTCCAAAGGGAAACTGGAGTCACATTAGAGGGCTTCAGCTGGCTGACAAGAGTTATTTCATTTCTAGGTCCATTGACTTACTTATAGGTGTAAAATTGTTTGGAAAAATAATAAAAGAAGGTCGAATTGTTAGTGAAAAAGGCACACCTACGACACTCGAGACGGTCTTTGGTTGGGTTCTGTTGGGAGAAATATTAGTTTCAGATACCTATAAAAGTTCTGCTTCCACTGAATGCAATTTTCTTTCTTCTCCAGATATAATTCCGCTAGAGGTTATGGTTCTTAAATTCTGGGAAATCGAACAAATTCCTCAAAAAACCTTTCTATCTCCAGAGGACCAAAAGGCCGAGGAAATAATTAAAAATGCTGTTTCCAGAGATTCTACAGGAAGATGTACTGTTTCGTTGCCATTCAAACAGGCATTTCGTAGGTTTACTCTGTTGGAACGTAGGCTTACAAAAAATTCAGAGCTTTATACGGCTTACCGCAACTTCATGAAGGAATACCTAGATAGCGGTCATATATCTTTGGTTTCTTTAAATGATCCGAAAGAATCCTTATTATTGTGTCATTAAGCCCGATAGCATAAGTACAAAACTTAGAGTGGTGTGGGACGGTAGTTCAAAAGGACATAAAGGCATAGGCTTAAATTCTACTTTATTAGCAGGGCCAAAACTGCAAAAGGGTATCGCTTCGCTTTTCCTAACTTTCCGTTTGTATCCAAAAAATTATGTGGCGATTCAATTCTAATGAGCCTTTGTCCGAATGGACCCTAAATACAGTGACTTTCGGACTTAGTTCCAGTCGGTTTCTGTCTATGAGGGTATTCAATGAATTGGCAGAACTTAAAAAGGATCGTTTTACCTTAGCTAGCAACACCATTAAACATCAAACTTTCGTCGATGATATCTTAGGTACCTGCCATTCCTTAGATGAAGCCCTTGCCCTTCAAAGGGAACTTATTGAATTATTAAAACTGGGGGGCTTCGAGTAATTCTCCTGAATTATTAAAACAGGTCCCAGTTTCGGACAGACAAATGCCTCTTTCATTTGATAAGGAAGAACCCCAATTTCTAAAGGTCTTAGGGTTACAATGGCACCCTTATTCTGATTGTTTTTCGTATAAAAGCTAGTGATAAAAATATCATCACAAAAGGATCGGTGCTTTCCGATTTAAGCAAACATTTTGACCCACTCGGATTACTTTCTCCCGTTATTCTTTCTGCAAAATGTATTATGCAGCAAATCTGAAAGGCCCAACTTGACTGGGATACACCTTTACCTTCTCATATTTCCGATTCCTGGAATGTGCTCCTAACAAACAAGAAGCTAAAAACTTCCAAATCAGTTACATCAATCGAAAAGAACCTAAAAAAGAGAAGATCAAAAGATCTTGGGAGGAAAGAACGAAAATTCAAAATTGGATGAGTGTCCCACAAGGAACACACAAACGATCAAAGCGAAAAGAGAAACAATTAAACGATGTTTCGCCAGGGGTGATCAGCGTGGACTCGTCAGTGGATTCACTACTCACCCTCAATCCAGACATCATTTAACACCATCGCACACTCTGAAACACTCACAAATAGGCATCGTTCCGCATGGTACTTATTATAAGTCACCTGATACGGGTTCGTCCTGGCGTGTTAATCTTTCCAATAGGAATACGCTCCTAAGACAATTAAAACAAGAAGTTAAAAACTTCCAAATCAGTTACATCAACCGAAAAGAACCTAAAAAAGAGAAGATCAAAAGATCTTGGGAGGAGAGAACGAAAATTCAAAATTGGATGAGTGTCCCACAAGGAACACACAAACGACCAAAGCGAAAAGAGAAACAATTAAACGATGTTTCGCCCGGGGCGACCAGCGTGGACTCGTCAGTGGATTCACTACTCACCCTCAATCCAGACATCATTTAACACCATCGCACACTCTGACCTCCAACTCTGAAACAATCACAAATAGGCAAACATTCCTTACTGTTACCTAGTTCTAATCGATTAACTCTCAACAACTCTTCTCATAGAAAATTTCCATAAAAAATACCTACATCCAGGGCTAAAAACGTTACACCATATTATTTGGCAACAGTTTTTGATACTTTCGGCTAGAAGAGCTATCGAAAAGGCGCTTAATCGTTGCATACAATGCTACAAAGTTCGCCCAAAGGCTTACACCCCTCCAATTATGACAGATTTGCCTAGCTATATAATTTCACAGCTAGCCGCTTTTCTCCATGTAGCTATTGGTTTCTGTAGTCCTTTCTGGATAACATCATTACGAGGCAGAGGAGTAACTAAAAAATTCAAGTCTTACGTATGCGTTTTTGAATGTACTTCTACTACCGCAGTTCACTTAGAAATTGCCGTTGATCTAACGACTGAAAGCTTTATCGCTTGTTTTCGGCGATTTATTGCCAGAAGGGGCACAGTTGTATTTTGTCAGTCGGACAACGGTACGAACCTGGTTGATGGATACAATCTTCTTCTTGATCTTGCAAAGCAGGCCTCCGAAAAATTTTCCATTAAGTGGAAATTTTTCCCACCTACGGGACCCCATTTTAATGGATTAGCTGAAGCGGGGGTCAAGCGGTTCAAAACCCACCTTGTTCGTGTAGTCGACGAGTAGATTTTTTCTTACGACGAAATGCATACGCTAATTTGTGAAATTGAAGCTATACTTAACAGTCGTCCCTTATACTCCCAGTCGGCAGATCCTAATGATCTGACTCCCCTTACTCCTACTAATTTCGTAACTTTAAAAAATTTAGTTTCCGTTATTCCTAAACCTGACCTCTCTGAGATTAAGATAAATAGATTAGACCGCTGGCAACTAATCCAAAAATTGGTTGCTGATTTTTGGAAAAGATATTCCGCAGAATATCTCCATACTTTACAACAGCGCGGGAAATGGTTAAAACCCGCTGTAGAAGCGAAGCTGAACGATTTAGTTTTAATTCAAAACGATACCACTTCACCGTTGAAGTGGCCTCTAGGTCGTATGGTTGAGCTTCACCCGGGAGGCGATGCCCACGTGCGAGTTGTTACAGTTAAAACGGCAACCGGACATCTTCGTCGACCAATAGTAAAACTGTATCCTTTACCTAGGCGGGATAAGGAGCAATGTTAACTTTTAGTTTTTTCTTTTTTAATTATTTCTTAGAATTATATTTTTTTTGTTACTTAAAACAAATCGTTGGGTAACTAAATAATTAAATTTTTGTCGGTGTAAATACATTGGTACCTGCTAAGTATAATATCTTTCGGTTAGTTAAAACAACCAACAGTCGTTTTGGCGGCCGGTTTATGTCATGCATATATGAAGTTCCTTACGTTTTCCCAAATTTCCTTTCAAAACAAAGTTATTATTCGTGAACACCACACAGCTGTTTCCTGGCAAACTGGAGTGCACGCATCGATAAAGTATGGTCATGCGCTGTTCTACACAAGAGACTCAAACTTTGAATGGCGGACAAATCCGTCGTATTTCTGCCGGTGTGAAACATTTTTCTTAATTTTATTCGCTGAAATCCCCTTTGTGTTGTTATTAATCGTGCAAGACTTTCCTTATGGTATAATGGACCTGATGGCTGCTTAAGAACCAGGTTACCCTGCGGCGTTATATAAGAAATCAGCTGGCAAGTGTACTCTTAGCTAATGGTAGAAAGTTGTGTGTATATGGCAAATTAAATAAATTGAACCATTTTCCATTTCGTTTGTTTAAGTTAGTGTTGTCGTGAATTTCCTTTCATACAGTCCACTACTATATTTCCTTTTATTCTATTTCCTAATTCTCTTTTCATATGCGGCGACACCTAGTTTGCAGTGTGCCTTGTCTTCCTTCAGTCTGGTGGTAATAGACTTCTTAGACTTGTTCTATGTAAACCTTCCTTCATTTGCTGATTGTAAGTAATCTTTTAGTTTTCTAGTTGGTTTAAAAATGTTGTGACTTTATATTTATTTAAGATTCTACTAATTATATCAGTGATGCCAGGTATGTGGTAAAAATGCATTTTTTTTAGGTTGGATGTTTAATCAAATATTTTTTGTTGTTTTTTATTTTTTTTACAGTGCTCATAATGTCTCGGGGAGTATTAGGTACATACCTTTTCATTATTCTCCAGTTGCAAGCAGTTTATATTAAAAAACAATGATTTCCAAAAAATCTGTAAAAGAACATGGCTTCCATTTTCGTTATTTTGATATGGAAACCTCAAGCATTCATTTTTCTTTAATTTCTTACTTCAACGACAAATTTCTTTGACCGGAGGGCAATTTCCCAACTTTGAATTACAAAATAAACACTAACCACGGTTAATTCATTTATTGATAAATTAAAATGTACCGAGGCTCCTAGACCCTAGAATAAACGTGCACGGTTGGGCAAAGTGTTAGAGAGAGACGGAAGACACGTAGAGGCTGCTTTCCGTAGACGTAATAAAAAAAACTATTATTTGAACTAATTTGAAAAAAAATTAAATAAAGCATTTTTCTTAGTGAACTTTCCTAAAGAGATGGATGATCAGTGCAGTACAAGCAAAACTATGGGTTTATCATAGGACCCTATTTTTTAGATGCATCCTTGTTGTATTTGATCTTTTTTTGTGATCCAAGGGCAACATTTATGCAACTGTGGTACCACTTAAAGTCAATAGATACAATAGAAAACCCAAGAAATAACCATTTTATTTTTATAACTCAAGGCAATTTGTTTATTTCTTAACTTTTGTTATTTGCTCCACAAAAACCGTGGAGCTCTCTAGAAGGTCATAAATAAACCTCAAAATAAACCCACACTGCAGAGTTAAGTAAATTATTTAAATAGCAGTTTGTTAAGCTTAAGTCATGCGTGCATCTTAGATCATTATGGACGGTATTTACTAAGGACTATAGTTTATTGTAAGTTTGATTTGAAGGCTGACATATACATGGATATCGAAAAATTTATTTTAGGCCGAACCAGACCACAATTGATAAGATAATTTTACCTGGATATGCGTCAAAATATCCTGGAATAGTGAAAATAATTTGTAAAACTGAATGAAATCTGTGTAAACAAGAAATTCGAAAACTGTCTAAGATTCTGAGTGAAATTCGGCTGAAATCGGCTCAATCAAGCTACACCCCCTCCTCTCAACGAAACTCAAGTTGGATATTGCACAAATTATGTACTAATTATGTAGTAATTTAGTCCCCTTTAAAAAAAAAATGTAGTCAATGAATAACGGAGTTATTTGCACTTAAAAGAGAGGGGGGGGGGGGTTGTGGCTTGGCGCTAAGCTAATATTAAAGAAGGGTACTTTTAGTTTACAAAAACCATCGGTTCCTAATATTTTTGTTTGTTTGTTGTGTTCCTGTGTAATTCGATATCAGGTTACACCCCCCTTTGCTTAGAAAAGAGATTCGACCAAAAGTGACTATGCCAGAATTTGCTACTAATTATGTACCTACTAATTTCGTCCCCTTCTAGAAAATTGTCTACTATCAAGATAACTTAATTTTTTTATAGGGTTTTTAGCTTGACATCAAGGCACACCCCTCTGCTTAAGAAATAGTTTGAAAAAAAGCAATTATGTCAGAATTTGGTAATAATTATGTACAATTTCGTCCCCTTCTAGAAAATTGCCTACTCTCAAGATAACTTCATTTTTTTTTGTTTTTATGGGGTGTGTATCTTGATATGAAGGCACACCCCCCTCTGCTTAAGAAATAGATTTGAAAAAAAGCAATTGTGCCATAATTTGGTACTAAAACATTGCCTACACAAGGCACACCCCCCCTGCTTCCAAGATATCTGTCTAAATGAGGTGTTGTCACGTGGGGTTAAGGTACACTCCCCTCGGCTGCTAGGAAATAATTCGACAAACATTATATACCGGTGGCCCAGAGTCGAACTGCCCGCCTCATCGGATAAATTTTTTTAATTATATATATTACGTATATATATACATGAACAATCCCATAGGTTAAGAATAAAGGTCCTGTTTAAAAGTATAGTGTATTAATTTTTAGTGCTACAAACAAAAAACAGGTCGTAAAATTCGTAATTATTAGGGTAGCCAAAATTTTGCCTAATGGAACCCTACTGTTCTTCTGGGTGTGATCAAGAATCATCGTGATTGTTTAGATCACTTCTTTTAAAAACAGCCCCCTCCCTCCTCACCCTCTGTATACTCGCATCAGGGTCAAACCATATCAAGTCAACCAGGCAATAGTTTTGACCATCTCCGATTTTGATGATTTTTTGTACACTTTTTCGTCTTATCAAAAAACTCAAAAATCCAAAAAATCAAATTTTTTGGATAAGCGGTTTTTGTTTTATTGATTTTTGAAAATCAAGAAATTGACCAATATGTCCTTGACAGACACTTACAAAAATAGTAATATCTCAAAAATTATTGATCCTATAGAAGCGAGTGATAGCTCATTTTGAAGGGTTTTTAAAGACCTTTTTAAAGATGTGTGACACAATATAGTTTGTTTAATTTTTTTTTCTTAATTAAAAAAAAAAAATTTTGAAAAATCTCAAAAACACATTTTTTAATTTTTTTCAAAAAAATATTTCTTTTTTTTTTCAATGTTTTTTTTAACATTTTTGGAAAATTTTAGGATGGAGAAATAATGGAGTCATACTTTAAAAAAATAATAAGATATTTAATACAGGGCTAATTTATCTAATACGGGTATAACAAAAAAATGAAAAGTAAGAATAATAGAAAATTTACAATAAAAAATATTTAGGTTGCTAATTTTTTTGGTAAAATATTTGAGGGATCTGTCATTTCTTCTGCAGTTAGCGTATATGTCCTACCAGAGGCAGTATTTGGGTTGACCCGTCTTAAAAGAGAATTTTGATCTATGACCAATATATCAGCTTTTGGCTTTGAAAAGTAAAAAGACGGAGAGGGGCCATGAGGATGTAAAAAACTAACTTTTAATTCCCCGCTTTCTATATTTTTGCCAATGATACATCCCATTCACCAAAGACAGTCATAGTTTATGGTTACAAAACCGGAGTCGATGTTTTCAATTTCTGTGTTTGACAAACCACAGGTTGCAAAAAGACATTGAATATTTTCCTCTTTACTTAGTGAAAATGGTTTTGTAATAATTTTTTCATTACTGAGGGGGATAATCGAGTGCAATTTTTGAGTCCCAGGTATCGATTGTGCTTCCAGGTATCTTTTTTCCAAAAACTTTTCATGTTGCTGGTAGTCATTTAATAAACAATATTTAAATGTTATACCAGGAATGTTTTCTGTTGCAAATTTAAAAAGATCTTCGGGGGTCATAATCTGTTCATTATATGGTCTCTGCAGACTTTCTTTAGCAGCCAACCTTTTTACGGTGCCTCTCAGTCCATCGCATGCACTCTTCCCGTGGGAGGTGGCAAAAAAAATCCATTCTGCTTTAATTTTAAATTCCTCGAGATGGTACGCAATATTAACAATTTTTTTTTTATTTTTATACTGTGCGGCACAGCTGTCTGAAAAATAGATAATTTTGTCTAAATTATCAATTTGCCTCTTTAGTTCAGGCATAAGGTGGCTTAAAAAAAGATGAAATGCCACAGTGTTGTGTACCAAACAGTCTGAAATAAATATATAATTTAAATGACCCAGTTTTCCCTCATGAGTTTTGTAATATATTACAAAAGGATGTAGCGTTGCCTGGCTATTTCTCCAGTGATAGGACTGCACTTCATCCTGCAAAATAAATGAATAATTTTCAGCGAAGTCGCATGTGATTAGTGCTTCTCCCTTTTTTAAATTGTCTTTTACCTCATTGTAGTATTCTTTTTGCATGTGAGTGTACACTCACATGCAAAAAGAATGAGATTTTAATTTAATCAAGTCGTTTGCAAATTCTTCAATGAAGTCCTCTGCTAGTTTAATTAATGGCTCCATATTGCATCTATCTACAGATATCCACTTCTTAAAAGTCAAATTGTCAATCATTGCTTTTTGGAACTTTTCATTCAAAAAGTTTTTTAAATTCTCAGTTCCTGGGCATATCTCGCATTTGTCCTAAAAGCAATGATCTTGGGTGGAGGGGAGGACAATTGAAGAAATACTCAAAATTTTGCAGGAATAAACAAGTTTGGAAAAACCTTTTATGTATCTTATTTACAAGACTGGGAGCATTTGACAAGTTTTTAGATATAAAGAGTAAATATATAGGTATTTATCAAAAACTGTATGGCTTTTTCCTGCAAGGTTTTTTTATATTATTTTTTAAAAAATAGAACCAATAACTTCTCCATCCTGAAATTTTCCAAAAATATTAAAAAAATACTGAAAAAAATAGTATTTTTTTTGAAAAAAATTCAAAATGGAGTTTTCAAGATTAAAAAAAAATATATTAAAAAAATTAGAAAAAAAAATAAAAACAAAAAATTACATGGTGGTATACATCGTTAAAAAGGTCTTTAAAAAAAACCTTCAAAATAAGCTATAACTTGCTTCTATAGGACCAATATTTGATGGTCAAAACGAAAAGTGCCTTTTTTTTGGTTGATTTGATATGGTTTGACTCATCAATTCGATATGTCTTTAACGTTAATTCATTGTTTTGTTTAAATTAGTCATAATTTTTTAGGCAGAACTAAAAATAAGTGTCAATAAAGCTACAGCTACTAACAGTTTTATGACTAGATTTTTTCCTCACCCCCCACCAACATAATATTTTTTTATAATATTTTATTCGGTATTTACCGAACCGACAACCATACAAGAAACCAAGCTTCCAATAAAAAGGTGGTAATGATAAAAAAAGGACTTTTTGTTTTTTTTTTAATTTGAAAAATAATCGGAGAATAAGATGTTAAATTTAAAAAGGTTTGCATATAAACAAAAAAAAAGTTATCTTGAGTAGGCAATTTTTTAAAAGGGGACGAAATTAGTACATAATTAGTAGCAAATTATGGCATAATTACTTTTTTCAAATCTCTTTGTGTGTCTTGATATCAATCTACACACCCCATATAAACAAGAAAAAATGAGGTTATCTTGAGAGTAGGCAATTTTTTTGAAGGGGACGAAATTAGTATATAATTAGTAGCAAATTATGACATATCAACTTTCATTAAATCTGTCTCCTAAGCATGGGCGGGTGCAGCTTAGCGCCAAGCCACACCCCCTGAAGGTACACGAACGTATATTATCTCACTATATGGCTCTCAATATAAACTGCTCTGGAAATGTAAATTCTCATCTGTTTTCCATTTCCTTTTTGCGGTTTGTACTATGAAAAGTTGATGGTGGTGCAGTATTGCGCTTTTTGTGCGGTATCACTGCCTTCTTAAATCAAGAAAGCCTTTTAAAATGGTTTACGGCTTCGATCGCGGACACAAAACCGCGGAATCTAAAACACATTTAATTATTGTTAAAGTAAAAGATCTACCACTCAATACTGTGTTTATGTGAGATTTAAACTAGGAATTAAAATCTAAACTTATGATGACTTTGTATCATCAATCAACTTCAATCATCGTTACATTTCATAACATCAAAAAATAAAAGGTAACAGGTCTCCAATAATACTTCAATGCATACAGGATGTCCAACTTCAACATCTTCCCTCATTGATGTATTGGTTTATCTATGACCCATTAAACTTCTTAAATCCAACAATCTCGGTTTGAACAAGGTTTTCGTCATCAAGTCTGCAATCTGCTTAATACCGTCCACTTTCTGGATAACTATTTCGCCTTCCAAAACCAATTCTCGAACGAAAAAATGTCCTATTCAAATGTGCTTCGTGCACGTATGGAATTCTGGATTTTGTGCTAATTTAATGGCGGCTTCACTTGTTGCTACAATTTCTGCTTCTGTAGTCGAAATTCCAACTGAACTTTGTCTTGGACTACTTCATGACACTGCTCCTCCACTGTACATGCAAAGAACTCCAGATGTGGATCGACCTATGCTTACGTCACCTCCATGATCTGCATCACTAAATCCTTTTAAGTATCCAGCTTTGTAGTTACACTTGTAGTTAATGCCAAGATCCAAGGTTCCTTTTATATATCTGAAAATTCTCTTTACTCGCATGTAGTCTTGTAGGCTTGGATTTTCGAGACTTCTGAAACAAATACCAACTGCTTAGGCTAAATCAGGGCGACTACCGGTCATGAGGTATATCAATGCTCCCACTGCTTCTCTATGAAGAAACTGTGCATCACCTTCCTCATCCTTCCCTGATTCAATAGCTTCTTTAACTATTGGCGTTGAGACTGGCTTGCAATTCTGCATCTCAAATCTCTCTAGTAACTTTTTAGCATAGAATTTCTGAGTTATTTTGATATAATCAGCATCTCCCTCAATTTCAGGTCCCAAAAAGTATGACGCTACGAAGTATGAAGCTAATAGCTCATCATCAACATATAAAGACAAAATTAGCATTCCATCTTGTTGCTTCTTTATAAATAAACAAGGATCTGCAACAGTCTTTTCTTTAAGCGACATAAATTTTCAGTACCATATCTGTATAGCCTTCTGGTTGTTTCATGAATATTTCCTCTTTTAACGAACCATATAAAAAGGCGGTACTGACATCAAACTGAGTCAATGTCATTTTCTCACTTGCAGCAATGCTATTAACAGCTCTAATTGAAGGCATCTTTGCAACTGGACTCAAAGTTTGGTCAAAATCTTTACCTTGTTTTTGTGAAAAACCTTTTACAACCAATTTTGCCTTATACTTTTCTACAGAACCATCTGGATTTATTTTTATTTTATAAATCCTTTTAGAAGGTATAGCTTTTCTTCTTGCAGGTAACTTGTCCAAGACCCATGTACCATTGGATCTATGGTCGTCCATTTCTTTATCCATAGCAATTTTCCATTGGTCTTTATCACCGCTTTGAATATCCTCTTTATAACTGTTTGGCTCCTTATTTACAAGTATATTTGATGCGACTGTCATTGCATATTCTTCAAATTTAGCTGGTTTTCTTAAACTTGCTCTGTTGCGTAAGCATTTTTCAGTAGATATTTCGTTTTCAAAACCATAAAACTCTGAAGTTGTACTTTCAGTGTTCTCATTATCTTCTATTCTTTCCTCTTCTATGTCTGTACTTTGTTGTCTTGAACTTCCTTCTCCATCTTGATCGTCATTGATTTTTTCACAACTTTCTTCTTTAAGATTTGGAAGTGGTATCACCTCAAGACTTGAAACGTCTGGATCTGATTAACTTCTTTGTAATTGAACACCAAATTCGGTAACCATCATTATCATATCCCGCAAGAATGCCTTTGACAGCCTTTTTGTCTAGCTTTCTTCTTTTTGATTTAGGTACATGAGAATAACACGTACTTCCGATTACACGAAGATGTGTCAAACATGGTTTCTTTCCATACCATACTTCTTAGGGCGACTTGTTGCTATCACTATATACACCTGATCTGTTCAGTATGTAGACTGCAGTGTTAATCATTTCAGCCCATAGGCTTTGAGCATACATCAGAGCTCTGGCTGTCTCTGCTGTTATCTCGTTCTGCACAACCGTTTTGTTGGGGAGTCTAGGGCATAATTAATCTCTAATGAACTCCGCGCTTGTTCAAAATTTCTGAAATATGCTTATTTTCGAACTCACCTCCATTGTCCGACAAGAACTCTTTAACAACATGACCGGCAACTTTTACCTCTTCTAAAAATGTTCGTAGGTGTCTAGCAACTTCTGATTTTTCTTTCATTAAGAACACTCTACGGTATTTACTGTAGTCATCTTTGAATAGACAAAAATACCTATAGCACCTTCCTGAAGGTTCAAAAGGTCCACATACGTCAGAGTGAATTATCTCTCCTGGTTTTGTAGCTCTTTCTCTGGAACCAAATTTTAGAACATGTGCTTTTTCAAATATACAGCCTTCACATAACTCGCTATCTAGAGGTACATACATTCCAAAATCTCTTTAGAATTTGTTTAACATGTTTTTTATTCTGATGACCTAGTCTCTAGTAAGAAACTTATTAATATTATCCAGACGCAATATAGTTTTTGATCGTGCCCAAAATGCCCGACAACTAACACTGTTTTACACTGTTGATATTTGAACAGCATATAAAACTCCGTACGATGTGTTTCATCGTGTATTTTGATATGTTTTTATTTAATTAATTTAATAATAAAATGCTTTTAGTGACCTCAAATTTCTTATTTATTTAATAGGGTTTTATGTTTGTAGCATAAATAAATTAAATTTTAACATTGTAACACGTAAAGGTAAGGATGCTGATTTCTTCCGAACTTTTAATAACATACCGTATATAATAAATAAACAATCCCATTTACACCCAGGTTAATGCCAGGACGATGTATTCTTTTGAGCATTTAACTGAACCGTATCCAACTCACCGACCGTTTTTCATAACCGAATCCACACTTAGGCTAATGCGAGAAAGCGGCACTCTCCGAGCATTTTACCTAATTATATACACCTACATCATACATCCGAAACGTTTAATAACCCAACCAAGTCCCGTGGTGCCATGTAAGGGAGCTGTACTCTTCTAAGCTTGGGGACCACCTCACCAACTCAGAGTCGCGGGCTACGAGATAAAGTATTTAAATTGAAGATTATTGTGTATTAACTTACCGTCAAATTAAAACTTGTCTTTTCCTCAATATTGTAGCCAAAAATAGTGAACAGCTAATCATGGAATCATAGTTCTTTACTGATTGCCCTAGGCAACATAGTGAGCCTCTGCCACTTTAAATCAGAAATTTATGTGGGAAACATTTTTCCACAAGTTTTCAGGGCTCATAGTTTGCACGGTGTAAACACATCAAAATTTAAGTCAAGTTAACTATTTACCCGTGTTAATGGTATCTGGTTCTTTTTTTGTCTTATTTTTCTTCTAATTTTAGATCGATCCAGCCTATGAACCCGATTCGATTGAAAGGAAAATTCTTTTCGGCCTTACTTTGGAACAAAAACGCAACGATGCCGTTATTGACAGATCCTTATTCAATAAAATCGTCACGCAGAATAAAAATATGACAGGTACTTATATTTAAAAATTCTGTGTCTTCGGAATAAATATTTCGTTGGCTACTGAACAAAAAATCGGTCCAGCTGTATTAGTAATCAAATTAAAGTTAGTATATTTTTGGAACGAACACTATGATATTTGAAGCCCTAATAGCTCTCGTTATGTCGCCCCTTCAAAGTCAAAAAAAGCAACTTTACAGGATAGTCGCTTTTCTGTTTCCAGGTTTAGTTTTTAAGCAAAAATAAAATTTAAAAAAAATATACTGTTTAGAATGCCAACATGGTTTGACTATTTTTCCGCGGCTATTTTATCAAAGTATATCGAAAATGTGTCAATTTTCTTTATAAAGCAAGAACTTTTCACATAAACGGTCAGTAAAAGCTACAACATCGTAAGTGTACTTACAAAAGAAAAACTCAACGCTCGCTAGACATATGGTCGTAAGTTACAGGGCACGTTCCAAAATCTGAAGGTACTTACAATATTTAATAAAAAAGAAGATAATTACAATAAAATCCAAATGCCATTTAAAATTTATTTAAATTTCGAAAAATCAAATTTTGATACTTACGATATTCTTGGAAATAGGGGACGATATGTCAAAGGTAGTGTATTATACATTATTTTTCGCACATTTCAACTTTTTTGTCATAATTATACTCATAAGAAATTATTATGACTATGTGCCTAGTGGCTAATTATACTTTTGCATTTTTTCCCTACTTTTACTTTTCATCCTTCCTTTGTCACTTTTTATTCATGTCGAAGTGCAAAGTTTGAGCGATTCGGATAAATAATAAATAAATAGATCCCTTTATATTATTTACTCTTTGTAAGGTTGTACCTTTTATTTTAAATCTGGGAGAACAGCGACTTTAAAAACGCCGAAATTTCGACAATTTTTGTTTTGGTTTCTAGAATAACGGCATTCCGTAATGCGATGCAGCGAGACTTTTTTAAATATGTAATTTGTTCCATTTTTCGATACAGATTTTAGTAAATTTAGAAAAGGCTAGGTTGCCCTGGATCATCATTCTGAACAAGTAGATAGGAAGTACTATTTTAATTTTTATTGGGGTCAGGTCATTGGTGGCGTCACGACGACATATAATATGACCATCTTATAAAAACCAAAAATACTGTTCAAAAGCTCTGTAAATTTTCTACAACACGTACATGCATACATGCATTTTTCCTATCTCGCCCAATTTACTTTTCTAATAGTGTATGTATTCCATTCACCAGTTTAAAATAGACGGTAAAGTAAAATAATCTTTATTGTACTACAAATGCTGTAAAAATACAGATGTACATTGTCAAAAAATAAATGCCGATATTTACGCGGAGTACTTCAACAAACAGAAAAAAAACCATACCAATTTGAACCGCATAAGATAATAAAAAAAATAAAATAACATTACTCGCAAACTTAGAAACAAACATTTTAAACACCTAATCAAAAAATAAACATAAAAAAACAGAAAATATGAACCTCAATAAGTAAATAGACCATAGTTACAATAAACTCATAAATCATGACAAAATAAGTGTCACATTAAATATAAAAAAATAATAAAAAATAAATAAATAAAATAAAATAAATAAAATAAAATAAAATAAATAAAAAGAAAATAAATAAAAATAATAAATAGAAATATAGACAGTGGTATAATAAGGTAAGAGAAAATAATAAAATAAAAATATTAAAAATACAAAATCTAAAATTTAGTTTTATCATTTAGGAATTTCCGTGTCGAATAATATTCTTTTGCTCCTAGCAATTTCCTTATTTCTTTCTTAAACTTTAAAATTTGACATTTTTTCACTAAGATTGTTAAAAAGAACTTTCCCAACATAATAGGGACATTTTTCATATTTTTTTGTTTTGTTACTTTCAAGGCTAAATTTCGAGTTATTTCTGGTGTTGTATTTATGGCAGTTACAATTAATTTACTTTGGTTCTTCTTGGTAGAAAGCAGGCAGTAGTATATAAAGATGCATGGAAAAGTCAGCAAATTTTGATTCCTAAATATAGACCTGCAAGATTGTCGACGATCTAGAGAAAAAATTAGCCTTATTATTCTTTTTTGAGCTTTAAATATTCTTAAACTATTAGAAGCAGTACCCCATAATATAAGATTGTATGTAAGTTGGCTGTAAAACATTGCAAAATAGCATGATACAAGGCCCTCTCTTGAAAGGGTTGATCGTAACTGTTTATAGCAAAGTAGGCTTTACTAAGTTTTTTGCATGTGGTGTTAATGTGTGTATCCCATGAGAGGTTGGAATCAATTACTACCCCCAAAAATTTTGTCGAATCGGCTGGCACATTTAGAATTAAGTGATTCTTAAAGCACCAATCTTTAAAACTACTTGCCACAGTGCTCACCGCAGCTCTCCCAGAGAGGTCGCGGAGACCACTGCTGTCATATCATCTGCAAATTCTACTGATATATCAGCCCTTTAAAAAGTTATTTACTTCGTTAATGTATATTATGAACAGCAATGGCCCCAAGACAGACCCCTGGGCAACGCCTGTTTCAGTTTGTTCCTCGGAAGAGCAGCTCTTTTTGATCTCTACTACCATCTTTCTACCAGTCGAATATGAAACCAACCAATCCTGAAAGAGACCCCTAAACCTCATTGACGAAAGTTTTTCAATAAGAAATGTTATATTCAAAGAATCGAACGCCCTTGATAGATCAAAAAAGACGGCCGCAACATGTCTGCCTTTGTCCAGGTTTTGATATATACAATCAACAGCATCCACGACCGCCGTCTCAGTCGATCTGCCAGGTCTAAATCAATGTTGGCTGTTGGTTAAAATCTGATAATTATCCATGCATTCGTGCAGCTACAATTTTTTCAAAAACTTTCGAAAGTACTTAAAATTGACACAGGCCTGTAATTATTTATGTTTTTGTGATCTCTTTTTTTATCCCTAACTCTATGAATAGATTGAAAAGGTACATCAAAGGCTTTGCTATACTGTCAATGGAATTTTTTAGAATTTGTGTGCTGATGCCGTCTTGACCTTTGGATTTTGTGTTTTTTAGACATTTTATTGCTGTTTTCACCTCCGGCTCCAGTACTGGTAAAAAAAAAAGTTTTACAAAAAGTGTACTTATTGTACAAGAGTTTGATAGCTCTTGTCCATAGGCATTGTAAATACTTTCTATGGCAATGTTGGAGTAGTGGTTTGTAAAAACGTTAGCCACTTCTCTAGGTTAGGTAATAATTTTTTTTCTCAATTTCAATGCCCATATCCTTTCTTTCTTTCCCCAGCCTAGTATTAACAATTTGCCACATTTTTGTTTGTTTGTTGCTAGACTCGTTTATTTGCTGGGTGTAAAATTCTCTTTTGGAGTTCTCAACTAGATTATCATGTATTATTTTTTTGGATTTGTACAAGTTAAGCAAATTAGTGTCTGGTTTTCCAGTAAACATTTTTTATCTCATCACTGATTTGTCGCACCCTTCCTGTCACCCAGATCTTCCCAGATTGGTTAGAATAATTTTTTTCGTAATTAACGGACAGGTTTTATTTAGCCCAGAATTTAGTTTATTCATAACCAAATCAAGACGAACATCAACATCTGACGCATTATACATTTCCAAGAAGTAAGTATCCCGACTTTAAGTTATATTTAAACACTCTAGAGAGGTTTTATTTAAATTTCTATAAATGATGGTGCTTTCCGAGCTTTTTAGAGTAGGTTTTTTTTCGATGGGACAATTTAAAATCAAGGACAAATGGTCGCCCAGATTGGGTTCCACGACTTTAGATTTAATATTTGCTTTATTTTTTATTATGTAGTCAATTTTTCGACCACTCTTCCAAATCGGTTCCATAGATGTTACTCCTAGGTTAAAACTAATCAAAATATCATCCAAAATCTGTTTATCGATATTGTTGTCCAGATAATTGATATTTATGTCCGAACAAAAAAATAATGTTTGATTTAGTTTAAAAACCTCTTGGAAACACTCAATCATATTGGAAAAAAATATATTTTTATCACCCGAGAAAGATCTGTAGGCACTGACATGAAAAGTACCAATTTTAATAATTACAGCACGACACTCAAAATTTTGTTCCTGGCATAAGCTTTCAACTATTTTAAGTTGTTTTACATAGGAAAGAAGTTAATTTTTGACCATAATAGCCATTCCTCCTCGTTTTTTAATTTTTCTTGTATAGTATGCAGCCAATTTGTATCCTGCTATAGATAGAAAATTATGTTTTCTTTCTTAAAAAAATGTTAATTTATGCACAGAACGTCTGGTTTTTCAAGATGTGTAAAAACCTCCATTTTGTCTATTTTATTTGTTAAGCCTTCTGTGTTAACATGTACAATCCGAAGGATACTATGATTTTTTAAAGATGTAGTTTTTGTGTTGAGTGATACAGTGATTCATAGCGTTTGTTAATTCGTCAGCCAAGCTACATTCATTCTCGATCTCTGAAGATGAGGAGTCATTTGGTATTTTAATTGGGCTTTTTTGTTTATGTGCTTGATTATTTTCAGTGTTTGCCTGCAGTAAGAGTTTCAGTCTTTTTTGAAAATGAATAGTTGTTGCATCCAAAGCTGCTTTTTTTTCATTTTCTGTGTTTTGTTTTTCAAATATCGTAGTCACAATTTCACTGGAATTATCAGGAGTGTTGCCCACTGTTTGATGAGTTTCCGGGATCATTAAAATCTGCTGAGTAATAATAACCTCAGAGATTTTTTGTAATAGTCTTTGTTTTCCAGAATAAGTAATATTATTTTTTTGTACTTCATAATATCTTATGTGGTCTATGGAATTTAAGCATTTTACGTTTTTACATTTGGCAGCGACTTTTTCCATTTCCAAAATTTGTTTTTTAAATGAGCTACTAGGTGGTGTAACCAGTATAATGTTGGTGTGTGTTAATTCGAGTATAAAGTTATAAACAAAGCCCTAGTTTTCTTGAATAGACTGGATCGCTTCAGACCCCAAAAATATTATAGCATAATCCATTAAATTGTAATCCCTTGTTGTAACAATCCTATCCTTAATTGGTAAAATGTAGGCCTATCCTAATATTTTATATATAAATCGATCCTTTGTCCTGAATTTCGCTTCAAGAGAGTGCCGCAACCCCTTGCAAAGTTTTTGTGTTCATCTGCATTTTTCCCCTCCCATTTAAATTAGAAGTACTGTTTGCCTGGTTTTCTATTTGTGTTGTATGGTTACTATATGTTCCACTGTGTATTCTTTCTATATTAGATGCAATTATACTAGACTTTAAAAAATTTAAATTTATTGTTTGGATCTCAGAATTACATTTTTGTATTTCACATTGGGTTGACTTATGGATTCCTACAAGGCGTTTTGAGGTAATTTTGTTTTCCGATATTATCAAGTCAGTTTGACAGGCAGCCGTTGAGAGTGATTTTTTAGTAAAGTTTTCGATTGTAAACTCTAGTTTTTTATTTTTTTTCTTGTAATTGGCTATTTGTTGTTCGTGTTCCACAATGAGCTTTTTGTAGTCCTCTTCTCATTCAAGCATTTCTAATTGGAATGATTGATTAGTGGTTTTAGTTTTTGTAATATAACGGTATGCGTCAAACTGATTTTGACAATAACTTTCAAAGTAAAAAATGCCGCAAATTACAAAATTTACGAAAGCACAAATTATCACTCGAGTTATAGAAGACGGATGGTCTGTAAGGAGAGCGCCCACTCATTTTGGGGTTGATAAAATGACGATAGTACGATGGAAAAAGCGCTGGATACAGAATAATTCGATGAATAGAAAACATGATCAGGACGAAAGCCTGTAAGTTCTGAGATACAAGATGAGACAAAATCCTTTTGCCACGTCCGTTGTAACGATCTTCCCAGGTTCCTTCCTGCCAACTATTAACAGAAGGATTAAAAAATCTGAAATTTCCTGTCGAGTTGTTGCACAAAAACCTTTTTTAACGGAAGAAGAAAAACAGGTCAGGGTTATTTTTGCATTAAATAATGTTCTTAATGATGATTACTTCTGGGAGAAGGTGGTCTTCGCAGATGAAAAGATATTTCAGTAATCTTCGAGCAGCAGAAGAATTTTAGTGTATTGGTCACCAAATTCTAGGTTTGATCCAAAATAAACCAACCAAAAAGAAAGCTGTAAATTTTTCAGGGAATATGTGGGGGCTGGTTTAAAGCTAGAGGTTTGGGTATATTTTGGAAAATCGAAGGAAGGTTCAACAGATATGTTGAGATTCTTGAGGATGTTATGTTGCATCTGTACAACAAAGACTTCGTTTACCAGCAGGACAACTGTCCCGTGCACTCGCCAGTGGTTTGAAAACAATAATATTAAAACTGTTATTTGGCCATCCAACAGCCCTGATCTCAATCCAATAGAAAATATATATAAAATATAATATATAAATAAAAATATCAGAGAAACTGGAGACCCCAAAATGCTGAAGAGTTAAGCGATGCAATTCATCGCGCATTGTAGGTGCTCTCAGAAGATCGTGAATATTTCCAAAATTTAAGTTTTTCAATGCCCAGACGTTCGCAGAGTGTTATTGAAAGAATGGTGCGCTCACTAAATACTAATTTTTGTTGTTGTTTTAAGTAATATTTATTATTTAGTTGTGTTATTTTGAATCTATCGTATTTTTCATTTTATTATCGTCATTTTATCAATCCCAAAATGAGTGGTCGCTCTCCTTATAGACCAGCCGTCTTCTATAACTCGAGTGGTAATTACTCTTTTGTCATTAAACATGATTTTAGAAACAAGAAACTAAATCCTTTTAAGTTGCGTAGTCGGGTAATACGGTTATTTATTTTAAATTAAGGCATTTTTTTATTTCAAGGCCTTATTTTTACTTTTGATTTTATCAATTTGAATTTAATGCTGTCAGACGTTAAAAGCTGGTGGTTTGTTTGAGTATACACTAATAAAAAGTCAAATTTTGAGACATAGGGAAAAATGCATGTATGCGTTTTTTTTTTTAAACAAGAGTACCAAAAGATACTATGAAATGTTGCCCAGAAAAAAAAAATAGTCAAAAATGAAAACACTAGATCACCGCCCACAATTCCAATGGCAATATAGTAAAATGTATATATTTTTAAAATTTTATACACCTATTTCGTATGGAAAAGAAAAATTCAAAATCGCTTATCGCATATGGGACCAGGATAGAAATTTAAAAAAGTTAGAAAACAGTTAAAAATATCGAATTCATTGATTTTTGTTACTGACGTGTTTATTACCAATGTTCCAAAGTAAGTCAAATATTTTCAATAATTTTGCGCTTTTTTATATTCCCAAAGAGTTTTTGTTTATATTGAATACTTACCTTTTTTAGAAAATTAAAATATTTTTTATTTTGCGTTTTTTTTCTTCGGAAAAAACACATGTATTTCACATTGTATAATCCCAAAAAATTATTCCATGCAACCCAGAAATCCTACACTGATTTAGATATGTCAAACATTGTGTAGCAGTAATAAAAGGTGACAACCATTTACCTAAAAAATAAACAAAATTAACAACAAAATTAAATATACCCTTAAAACTGAAATTGACAGATCTATCAACTTTCTTGATCTAAATATTAAAATAAAAGGCAATGTCTTATCACACAAAATTTTCCGAAAAACAAAAAAAACTGACCACATAATTCTCTCTTCTTCACACAACCCAAACCAGCACAAATTAGCCACTCTACACATTTCTAGACTCTGCAACAAAATTGCCAAAAGTTTAAAATCCCAACATCCCTTAACTTATGCCGGTAGCAAATACACAAAATTCTAGAGTAGATTCAAAGAATGCCTCTCATCCTGCAAAACCAATCATTCCGCTCTAAAAAAACATCTACAGAACAAAAAACATACTTTTAGTTCAAACAAAAACATTAACCTTATACACAAACCTCGCAGACTTGCTTAAATATCCAAATGAATTTATGAAATTACTCCTCCTTACATCATGTCCTATATCCAACCATCCAGAAAAAAAAACCAGACCCTACACTTCATTCCAAATTCAAGCACACCTGTTTTTTTACGTAATAATTAAGTGTAGCAAGTTCGCATTTTACTAAAATGTTTATTAAGAGTTGAAATTTTTTTTTTCTGTGAGTTATCTTAGCTCAGGAAATGTCGAACCCATACTTAATGTTTAATGTATTGGTTTTTTATTGCTTAAGTTTATTAAAATCAATTTGGTCTTTGTGAAACTATATCCAAACCAAATACTTAATTTTAATTAATTTAAACAATACCTAGCAAAATATGCCAAAAATTACCTTTATTTACCTATTGCAAAACATTTTTGTGATTGGGGAAAATGCATCTTTCGGTAAAAAAATATATTTTTGTTAGTGGCCCCACAAAAAAGTTTCAGGAGGAGTGAAAAATTTCTATTTTTTAAATAGTCCACCATTTTGAATTTATAAATGTCATTTTGGACACTTGTTCTCAAAAATATAAAGTATATTTTTTCCAGTTATGTATTTTGTTTTGAATTGGTCAGTTCGTTTAAAGTTATAGGTAATTAAAAAAGTATCATTTTTTGTGGCCCACCGAATATTGTCGTGAGTTATTTTTTCTCTCTACTTGCCCCTTGGCTTTCGCACAAAAGGAGAGTACCAATCCTGAATTTAAATACTAATTTGAAAGAATACTACGACAATTAGTCACAATTAGAGATATACCTCAAAACGGGAAAGAATTAACCTGTGACGTAGGAAGGTTTAAGCTAATCTGCTTTGCTCAGATAGCTCCACTAAGGAAACTAAGATTTTATTAAATAACAAAATATGTTTAGTGCAGCTACCAAGGAAGTTAGTTGCCTACCTATTTTAGGAATTCGTTTTTAAATATTTATATGTTTAAATGAAAATCACACTAATTCTCTTCAAGGGAGTACTAGTTTACATAAAGTACTTATAATTACAACCAGCAATAAAAACGGGTACTTACATTTTAAAACTTAAAGGCACTTTCGGCACTCCCTTAAAAGATCTCCATTATAAACACACCCTGAGTCACACTCGCGCTACTTTTTTCGACTGTCCACCTTCAATAATTTTCTGTTAACGACCGCCCAAATTGCTTACTATTGCTTAAAATAAAAGCAAACCCAGGGTGCCTCATGATAATATTAACAAGGTTTTAATTATTTCCAGAGTTTTGGATTATGTTTTTTTTGAACTGAAATAAATGCATCTTATTGGCTGGAAAACACCTAAGTTTGTTCGATTTTAACCAAAATTGGTATACGGAGTTTTTTGGGGATAAGGAATACGAATTTTTGACCAGATTTTGAAAATTCAATATGGCGGATTCAAGATAAACGATTTTTGGTCATGTTTTCCTAACCAATTTTAACTGACTTATACACATCCGATTGTCTTCAAATTTGATATGCGTTTATGGTTCCGACGACAATATAATAATATGGTATTATCAGGTACCCGTCTCGCCCTAAGGAGGGAAGTGGAGGGGGGAAAAGATTTAGTGGCATACAGGGGTTCTTAGAGAAGGGGATTATGAATTTTTGATTAGATTTGATAATTTCACTATGGCGGGTTCAAAATGGACGATTTAAAATACAAATCTAAAAATAAAAAAATAATTTTATATAAAAAAAGCTTTTCAAATCCAGACTTTTGTAAAAAAAATATTCACTCAAAAGTAGAAAATTTAAAAAATAAAAAAAAAGCGATGGGCGCATTATAGAAATTTATGTTATTGATTATATGATTGTTCGCAAGAATCTGAATTCACTATAAAGCAGAGAAATGCAAGGGTAAGTAAATTTAACCCAACTCGGCCTCAGCTACCCTAACATTTCTCTGATATATGGATGGACATTGTTGAAGAGTCCACGGGAGAAAGGCAAAATTTCCATCCGACATTGTCTTGAAAAAATTTAACTTTTTGCATGAACCATACGCCTTTTTTCACTGTAAAGGATATTTTCAGATCACGTTTACGCTGTGATGTTTGCATTTCTTCCCTTTTTCAATTTGGCATATAAATCTACTATTAATAGCAGATTTGTGGCCGTATTTAACTCAAAACTGAAAAAAATGTGACATTTCGCCTTTCTCCCGTTTCTAAAGCTTCTATTTGAAAAGTTTTTTTATATATAAAATTATTTTTTAAGATTAGTACCCTAAATCGTCAATTTTAAATCCGCCATATTGAAATTTTTAAATCTGATTAAAAATTCATAATCCCCTTCCCTAAAAACCCCTGTATGCCAATTTTGATTGAAATCGAACAAACTAAATCTTTTTCTTCCTCCACTTCCCTCGTTAGGGGAGGTGGGTACCTGATAATACCATATTATTGTATTGTCACCGGAACTATAAACGCATACCAAATGTGAAGACAATCGGATGTGTATAAGTCAGTTAAAATTGGTTAGTAAAACATGAGCAAAAATCATCCATCTTGAATTCGTCATATTGAATTTTCAAAATTTGATCAAAAATTCGTATTCTTTATCCCCAAAAACCCCCGTACAACAATTTTGGTTGAAATCGGACAAACTAAATCTTTTTCCCCTCCACTTTCCTCGTTAGGGGGAGGTGGGTACCTGATCATACCATATTATTGTATTATCACCGGAACTATAAACGCATATCAAATTTGAAGACAATCACCAAAAATCGTCCATCTTGAATCTGCCATTTTTTTTTTCAAGGGTATCAAGAGGAAATCTTGCATAAGACGCCCGAACTTTCCTGCCAGAGTCATTTCTCCTCTACCAGGAGAGGCCGGGTAGTGTCGGATTCCTATCTACTAAAACCCCCCGATTGTGGCTCCGACCAGCCTGATGGCTGGCCAGAGTCACTGCACTGCAGCCATTAAATTCATGTGATAGCGCCCTTAAAGTCCAAGATCAAAATTTTATAACGGTTACCTTGGATGATAGTGGAAATGAAGAGAGCGATGTTTTTTTAGAGACAATGACGCCTCATCCAACAAACAAGTAACAAAACAGGATGTATCCTTTTTAATATTCAATTTTCAGGGACTTGCAAATAAGCTTAATCAGTTTTTAGTTTTATTGGATCAGCTAGAGTTTCCAGAAGTCAGTCTTTTGAGTGAACATTGGTTGGCTGGGGCTGAACATTGTTTTGTTGATGGATACGTGGTAGTTTCTAGATTTTCTCGTAAAAACTATATCAGGGGAGGTACAATTTCTTATAAACACGGTTTTATTTCCGTGAATGATTATGATGTAGGTCTACAAGAAAAATTATTTGAATTCTCTGTAGTTTCCAATAAAGAAAAAAATACATTTTTTATAGCCCTATATAGGTCTCCATCTGAGAGTTCACAAGATTTTTTAATTAAGCTAGAACAGTTACTGTGCTTACTACCTCCGTCGTCACAAATTCTACTGGGAGGCGATCTAAATATCGATTTTAAAAGCAGGAGTAAAGACGCCTTAGATCTGGAAAATCTACTTCTTTCATTTAATATTAAAAGACATAACACAGACTTTACTAGATTAACGGTTCTCAAAAGGGGCTGGATTATGCCTGCTCAAATTCAAACCTTGTGGTAAACTGCTCAACGGTAGAACCAGGTATGGGAGATCATCACGCTATTTTGATATCTGCCGTGCTTACAAATCCTTGTGTTGACCAGGACAGCAGATTGGGTAGGATCTATAGCAGAAAAAACTTCCAGAGATTTCAGAAAAACTGCTCTTTATTTGCGTGGAGTAGTGTTTTTGCTGCCCCGGATCCGTTTGAGCAATATTATTTTACTCTGCTTGATATATTTAATAAATCTTTTCCTCTAACTAAAATTAAACACAAAAGAAAGAAGCCTTGGATAACAGGGGGCATAAAAATCTCTTCAAAAAACCTACGGTTCCTGTGGACACTTCGCAAGAATATCCCGTGCGATTTTATTATTAGCTATTCAAATAAATACAAAAATATTTACAGGAAAACATTAAAACTAGCCAAAGAGACCTACTATAAAAATCGGATACGTGAGGCCAACAACAAGCCAAAAGAATATTGGAAAATTGTCAACAATTTGCGAGGTAAAAGTAAACAGAATAAAAACAATAAAATAGACATGGAGCCGGACATGCTGAATGAGTTTTACTGTTCCATAGCAGAAAAGCTAACAAAGGATCTGAAATCTGATACTGACCCACTGCAATTTCTTAGCCATGTCAACATTCAGGAAAATTTTTTATTTGGGCGAACGGATCTGAGGGAGATGCAAGACGCTCTTTTGACTATAAAGAACAGGAACTCATGCGGCATTGACGGTGTCTCCGTTAGGGTGCTATTGAATCTGCCGGACTCTTCGCTTCAGGTTCTCGCAGAGTTAATAAATCAATGTTTTGTCTCCGGCGTATTCCCTAATTGCTTAAAAACGGCCCTTATTATCCCTCTGCACAAAGGTGGAGATACCGACAATCCTTCGAGTTTTAGGCCGATTTCTCTTTTGTCATCGCTCTCGAAAGTGATGGAAAAACTAATGAAAAGTAGGATGCTTGCCCATTTAAATAAACACAACATCATTTCTAATACTCAGTTTGGCTTTCAGCTTCTTAGGAACACAAGCGATGCAATATTTAACCTTTTGGAGGATGTGCATGTCGGCCTAAATTCGAGGTTGGAATCTGTGGCGGCAGTATTCTGTGATTTTTCAAAAGCATTCGATTGCGTGGATCACGGAGTACTGCTGCGCAAGTTTAAAAAGTACGGCTTTCGTGGAGCGGCCTCGAGTTTGATAAAATCGCTTCTATCTTGCCGGTTTCAACATGTATCCTGTAACAACACGCTATCAAACCCGAGATCATTGTAAACCCCTATTTATTTCGTCAAAAATTCTGACGCTTCCAGCAGTATTCATTTTAGAGACAGTTTGTCTCATCCATAAAAAATATGGAAGCTACAGCGATTCAAACAGAGTTACGAGACAGGCCAGACAGCTTCCGTTGCCAATTCCAAGAACAACTTTAATAAAAAACTCTATTATATACGGAAGTATTAAGATCTATAATCACTTACCAGTAGATCTTAGAAATGTGGAAAGTCCCAGGCTCTTTAGAAGATCAGTTACAAGTTTGTTGGAGAGCAAGGCATACTGTGACATTACTGAGTATTTCAATGACCAATTTAGCTAATTTGGCGATTTAGATTATGTTTTAATTTTATTTATTTTCCTAAATCTGTCCAATTGAAGATAATCAGTTTATATTTAAGTATTTCTTTTAAAACATTAAGTAAATTTCTTTTAGAGCATTAAGTTTATCGAATGGTTAATGTAGAGACTATTTTGATGGGGTCCGTTGTTTTTTTTACGTGTTTTTTTAGTTTTGTCTGTTCTTGTATGTTAATTATAAATTTTGTATTCCTACTTTGACTTGTTTGTGTGCTGTCTATTTAAGTTACCGATGTAACTTTCTAGTCATATAAATATAACCTAAAGATGGATACAACTATGCATAAATTTCGTAGATTGGCATATTTAAACCACATTGTCATAAATATGTAATTAAATTCTAAACCAAAATATTAATCTTTAAAAACCACTTTTCATTAGCTTATAGATAGGTTAGAATAATATAGGTAGGTAACTAGTCTGTAAATTTATGATGCTTTGTCAACGAGATTTTTACACTGTTCTTAATCTTATGACAATAAAGTATATTTCAATTCAATTCAATTCAATTCAATTACTGGCTTATTGTGCACCCTTTGATCCTAGTTTAACCACTCCACTCCCCTGTATTCTATTAACCACACCATTAAATTTTCTCCTGTACGAGTTTGTACAGGTCCTTAATGGAGCAGTTCCTAGTCGTTAGTGGGTCTAGTTCAACTTCCCCATAGGGCTATACCGGCCATATTCGGTCGCCAGAGCCTCGTCTGTTTTAGACAGGGAGCACCACGAGAAGGTGAGGTTGGCATTAGGATATGAGAGGCAAGATGCATTCGCATCATACCGATCGAAAACGTCTGGTCCCATGCCCAGTGGGGGTAGCACGGTCTCCAACTGTTCCGAGCAAACATGAAGGTTACATTATATTCGCATCACTACCCCTTACTCCCCTTGAATCCGCCATATTGAATTTTTAAAATCTGATCAAAAATTCGTATTCCTTATCCCCAAAAAACCCCCGTATACTAATTTTGGGTGAAATCGAACAAACGTTTTCTTCCCTCCAGGGGGTGCCTAACAATACCATATTATTGTATTGTCACCGGAACTATAATCGCGTACCAAGTTTGAATTCAATCGGACATCTACAAATTAGTCAAAATTGAGTTGCAAGATTTGACCGGAATATAGAAACATACATACATAATAGAAGTGAAGTTAAATAAAAGCTTGTACTAATAAAATTAATGTTTTCTGATTTTCTATTTCTAAATCAAAATGGTTCAAAAACCCTCTATTACAGTAAACTCATGATAAAATTTAAACTAAACAAAATCAAAAATTTTCTAAATGAGGTCTTGTCCATACTGTGATCAGTGTGGCCAAAAATCTAGGGAGAAACAAAAAGTAAACGTCATATTGAAAATTCTTGTTGACAGTTGACGTCAACAGTGTGTATAAATTTCGGGTGGAAAATACTGTATATACATCAAAAACAATAAAGGCCATTATACGGTAACTTGTGGTACATCATATTCCACGGGTAATGGTTTACTTAGGTTATCGCCATTTCTTACTTGCTAAAACATTACATAAAAAACTAAACGTCCCCCCCTCATATTCCCCTTGGCGATTATATACAGGCTGGATTCTTTAAATGGAACGGTGCTTCTAGCGGCTTTAGAGAAGAAGTTTTAAAAAAGCTAAAATCGAATCTTTAATGATTTTTTACGGACTTTCCGCTCATGATAAAAAAAAAATTGGGGCCTCCAACTAGAAGCCCAGGGCCCACCCACTATTTTTTTTAAATAAGAAGGTACCACTTGTGGTACCTTTTTGGAAAGCTTGTTAAAAAAGAAATTTAACGCACTAGTTTTTCTTGACATCAGTCAACCAATGTGTTAAAAAATTTTAAAAAATTATTTTTTTGTCAATTGTTTTAGCTTCAAAATAAACTACATATTTCTCTATTTACTAAGCGTAATAAAGAAAATACCACAACGATGAAATAACTTTTTTTTGACATCTGTCAAACCCTGTGTTAAAAATTTTTTAAAAAAAAAAAAATTTTTTGTCAATTGTTTTAGGTTCAAAATAAACTACATATTTCTTGAAAGTAAAACTCGTGGCATATCGGACAAAGCGTTTTTGTTTTATCCTTATTAGGAATTATCAGGGAGTCATAGGATTATACCTGGCAGTTGAAGTTTGTAATCCTTGGGGACGTAGTAACTGTGTGCGCCATCTGTCGAATAAACCGAGAAACAAAAACATAAAAATTAAAAAGTGCAAGACACCGTAAATACAGAATCCTGTACCGTTCAGCAGGTTATAAAGTAGAAACCTGTAAAAGTATAAGGTCACTGTAACATGACTCTTAAAAAGAGGTTACGTTCGCAGCAGCACCGCCCCCAATTGGAGCTTCATACTACGTGGCCCTAATTTTAAGGCATCAGCAAGCAATCGCTCCGGAGGAGGCTTCTTGCGCAGAACTAAAAAACCAAAATACTTAAAAAACAACAAAATGAATCTCGTGTCCGCAAATAAAAATGAAAGTAAAACTCGTGGCATATCGGACAAAGCGTTTTTGTTTCTCACCTCACTACGACCAGGCCTCCAATGTCTGATGGAGAATCCAGACACATACGATACGGCGTACGGCAGTGCTGCTGCGAACGTTACCTCTTTTTAGGAGTCATGTTACAGTGATCTTATACTGTTACAGGTTTCTACTTTATAACCTGCTGAACGGTACAGGATTCTGTATTTACGGTGTCTTGCACTTTTCAATTTTGATGTTTTTGTTTCTCGGTTTATTCGACAGGTGCGCACACAGTTACTACGTCCCCAAGGATGACTAACTTTTTGTTTTAAATTCTAGAGGTGTGCATGGTCACTGTGTAGCTGCAACTGCCAGGTATAATCCTATGACTCCCTGATGATTCCTAATAAGGATGAAACAGGTATGTAGGTGTCTGGATTCTCCATTAGACATTGGAGGCCTCGTCGTAATGAGGTGAGAAACAAAAACTTTTTAATTTTTTTAAAATTTTATTTGCGGACACGACATTCATTTTGTTGTTTTTTACATATTTCTTGTCGGCCCATTTGGGGGCCCTCGCTGAAGGCCCAGGTCCTACCAATATTTTTTTCATGAGGAGGTACCACTTGTGGCACCTTTTTGGAAAGCTTGTTAAAAAAAAAATTCGATTAAATAACTTTTTGACATCTGTCAACGCATGTGTTAAAAATTTAAAAAAAAACTATTTTTTGTCAATTGTTTTAGGTTCAAAATAAACTACATATTTCTTTATTTACTAAGCGGAATAAATAAACTACCACACAAAGATATTTTTGGCGCCCTATTTGGGGGCGCAGCCTCATTATCTTTTTTAAATTTACTAGATATTAGATGGAAGGGAAATAGATTGAATATATATATATAGATATATAGATTGATAGAAATTGAACACGTCTATTTTCTTTTTCACTTAACCATCCTTAACGACAAAAAAAAAGAGTTTTTAAAGGTTTTAACACATGGGTTGACAGATGTCAAAGAAACTTATCCTAATCGAATTTCTTTTTTAACAAACTTTCCAAAACGGTGCCACAAGTGGTACCTCCTCATGAAAAAAATGTTGGTAGGTCCTAGGCCTTCAGTGAGGGCCCCCAAATTGACCGTCAATAATGTTCTTGTGTGGTATTTTCTTTATTCCGCTTAGTAAATAGAGAAATATGCAGTTTATTTTGAAGCCAAAACAATTGACAAAACAATAATTTTTTCAGAACGTAAAAAATCATTAAAGATTCGCTTTTAGCTTTTCTCAAACCCTCTGCCCTAAAGCCGCTAGAAGCACCGTTCCATTTAAAGAATCCACTCTGTAAGACTTCGTTATCAGCTTATATGTCTCCGAAGCTCTGTTAAAAGGATATTTTCAGCCTACGATAAAACTTATTTCATTTAGAGCATAACTATATTCTACCTTTCGTTCTTTTTTTTCAGATACCGCTGTCAGGGACCTGATTGTTGCTACCATTGCTTTAAAATATACGCAGAGTAACTCAGTGTGTTATGCTAGGGATGGACAGACCATTGGCATTGGGGCCGGTCAGCAAAGCAGAATTCATTGCACAAGGTAGGTCACATTTTTTATTTGTGTATATATGTATATGTATGATCCGGGTCACTTTTTGTCTAAATCTTTAAAATGTTTGACAACTGTAAGATACTTTCTAAAGGTGAGATTATATAGGCAAAAAAGTAAACTGGCGGGTAACAAAACATCTTTTTTTTTTAATTTTAGTGCTCTGTAACCTAACTGCAAAATTACTGTGAGGAAATTCTTCTGGCTTGACAGCTCTCTAATAACAGTAGCGTAAAGTATTTTTGATAAATATTTATTTTTGACTTGAAAGAGTTGTCACTAATAAATTCCACTCGTTTTGATATTTTAACTTATCTGACATTTATGGGGCATTTATTGAAAACATCAGTTACCATTTTAAATTAAGGTTTTGAAATTAATGTTATTATTAAAATTTTTATATTTTCTTCAAACGTCAATATGGGGATTAACTAACCATACCGCATAAAATTACCATTAATTTTGTACGGGGTCATTATTTACTTCTTTTGATAATTTTCCCTTCTCTCTGGTAGTATAAAATTACATTATCATTAAATCGTACTTTATTTCCCTTTTTCCTAGGACAAAAAAAATTGTCGTAAGTAGAATGACGTTCACTTTGTTTAAGTAACTTACTTAATCTGGCTAGAGCTTGCGGAAATTTATAAATATTTGCCATTAAAACCACTTTTAATGAATAAAGTCTGAAATAATGGATTTTTTGAAAGAACTATAGGTTTAAAAAAACTTATAAAGGATCATTTTGTGTGTCCCAAAAATAAGATATGACACCTTACCTTTTTTTAAATTCGACACCCAGTATATTATGTAATTTTCTGAATCTTTAAAAAATAATTTTTTAAGAATACCATTCACTGTGGGCGATATTTACAAAGATGGTATGGGTTTTAGGACTATGGGACGCATGTGGTTTGTAAATCCAACCCCTTTTTTTGGGACGTCAAAAATCTTCATAGGTGCCCAGGCATTGATGTTATGATTTCCGTTCGCTTGAGGTATGCCGGATTCTTACGGGCTAAAAACTTCCTTCTTTTGAAGATTTGAATGTGATATTGGAATCTTTTTCTATTTTGTCGAATATAACGTTACTATCACACCCTTGTGCCATTAGTTTATCTGTATTATTTGTTCTGTGTGATCCTCAGATTATTTATTTTTGGCTCTTAGCATCTCGTCGATTATTTATGCAGTTATGATATGTTGCCTCGTTTCAGTGAATCTAGTGCAGTGTATAAGTGTAAGTTCTTCGTCATCAATACCCATATATTATGCACACCCACACACACACACATTATCGGTTATTGAATTTCCGATAAGTTTGGTGTAGGCCCTGAAACATCAGTGATTTGTTAGAATTTGAATAAGATGGTGGTTTATTAGTCTATGTTTACATGAGGTCTACCTTTTAATAGTTGGTATTAGTATTTTTGTCCATTCAGCTTTTTCTGCGTTCTCTTTGCATTTTATTTGTCTAATAAGTTTGTCTCTGTGTTTCTGTATTCTAGTAACCTCTCCCCAAATGGGATCAGCATACAGGATTTTTTATTACATCACTCCGTATAGGAGGTTTCTCTTAAGTGTTCTAGGTCCTTTAATATTTGGCATTACTTGGTGTAGCTGCCCAATGAGCATTTTTGTCTATATAAAAGTTACAGCAAATAATATAAAACCTTCATAAAATAACCAAAAGTTATATTATTTAGTGTTGGTGATAATTTTATAACTCTAATATATCTCTTAAATGAGTAAAAAAGACTTGAAAAACAACTGTTCAACACCAGCTTATAAAAATTTATGGTACATAGTAATGGACATAAAAACAACATATAGATTTTATAAAACTTCCTTATGAGCCCTCAAGTATAGAGATTATTATAAAAAGGTTTTACAACTGTTCTAACAACACTACATAACAAATTAAAGGTTTTTATGGATTTAGAAATATAGATTTTCCATCTTTCTTCCCTTTGCTGGTTATGTATTATTCTTTTTCTTTTTACAATAAAAACATTTATAAAATGGTGTTTAGCAATCTTCTAAAATAAATAAAAACGAAAGTGAGATAAGCTGAAGCAGAAATATGAATATTTATATACTATAGTCAAATAAAAGCTGTTTTTCAAGTCATCCTACTCTGAAAATCAGCTGCGGTCCCGTGTGTGCTGTATAGTTTTCAAATACACTCACGTAAATTTCATGGGCTCCAAAAATACTTGAGAAAACGCGAAAAAAAATATTAATTTAACTATCAGTTGTTTTTTTCATACGCGTTTTTTTCTTCCTGGGACAAATATTGAATTTCGTATGTTGTTCTTAACCCTAACAAGCAATATTTCGATTGAAACACATGTTGAAACCCCATAAATAACGTTTTTATTTAGGCCAAAAACCTATTTTTGTAATCCAAAATGGCGAAAATTTCCGACAATTCTATAAAAAAAACAATACAACTATACCACTGTTTACCTCGTCAACACTATTTTATAACCCTTTTAAAAAATGATGCTACTTGGAACAAAGGGCTACAGATGGTGCAGTGTTGAACACTGATGGTCTGTTTCTGCGAGCTTAACATAGTTACCATTGTTCTCTTTTCCTAAATGCATTCCTCGACAGATCCAGCATACTACACATACCAGGAAAAATACACGCCTCCACACACTTCAAGCCCTCATAACTATCAGAGGTAACTATCTCAAGAATATAGTTAGATTGCGGGGTCGAAGGGTGTACAGGCGAGAATTTTCCGGGGTGTTCACATTTGCCGCCGACCAGCAGTATCAGCGTATGCGCTCGACGTTTCACGGTGCGTTTTTGCGACCTTAACACGGTTACTATATTGTTCTCTTTTTCTAAAACACGGTTCCCATCTATGCGTTTCTCATTCGTTGGTCCCCCGAATCAAAACACGTATCACGTGGTCTAAGCGAGATTTGCCTATACAAGTTCATGTCGGACCACGTGATAAGTTTTTTGCGTCAGGGTGACTGCGCATCGGAAACGCTGGTGGGAATCGGGTGTACAATGCATTCGATCCCGATATCTGTCATCGGCAACTATCTCAAGAAGATTTTGATCTCTTATCTCTCTCAGATTGATGTAATTAAAACAAGATAATAATGGTATGGTATCTCGCAAAAACGCGCCTTTTGATGTCGCAAAAACGCTCCTTTTGATTTCGCAAAAACGCGCCTTTTGATGTCACAAAATTAACCTTAAAAAATCTTGTTTGTTTTGTTATTATAATTGCCAAAATAAATTAAAATTGTTTTTTTTTTGTTCTAAAAACAGTTATATTATAATCACTGTATAAAGAAATTAATAACAACATTATAGAAAAAAACCTTATGGGCAAAAAAGGTTTATGAATGAGTTCATAAGAATATTACAGACACCAATTTATATAACTATTGTGTGTGAGTTCCCAAGTTTTTATAAGTGTCTCTCGAAATATTTTCAATCTTATCTTATATAAATTTGTTGTTGGTTAATTAAGTTTTATAAGTGGGTTTATAGCAACATTTTAAAAACCAATCTATTATATATCTTTAATTGATAGTTACTTACGGTTTTATAGGTGGGTTGACAGAAAGATTTCAAACACCAATTTATATAACTTTTGTCACTGATGACTTATATTTTTATAAATATGTTGGTGGAAACATTGTTAACACCAATTTATATAACATTTGAACCGATGACTTTAATTTTTATAAAGATGTCCGTGGAAATATTGTTAACGCCAGTTTTATGTTACTTTAGGGTACCATCAATTTAGAGCCTTTAATAAAACAAATATACAAACTCAATTCTTGTAGGAAACTTCTAAATACCCTAGGGTATCAATGGAACCCTCTTTATAATAATTATATAAATATCTGTCACCAGAAGTTTCTGAAAATGCTCATTGGGTGTTCTAGATTCTTTTCTGCCTTTTAAGTCACTTCTGTGACATATATCGTATTGTTTTTTTTTTCCACGTGATACTGTTAAAAAGTTTGTCTTCATCCACTCTTCTGCAAGTCTGCGAGACTTGTTTCGTTTTATAATCAGTTGTATTTTTGTTTTCGCACTTATTATGAACAGTACAAACCTTTACAGTATATCACTGGTTCTACTCCTGGGTATTTCAACATAAGTATAGGGTTGTGGTATATATATTCTAAAGCACTGATGCAATCACGGCTTTTGAAGGATTCCAGATGAAGTTTTAATTACTTTTCTGTCATAAATTATGTATGTTTGCAGAGTTAAAAGCTTTTTAAACATCTACTGTCACCATCATGCACTTACCTTTCCCCTACGCCTTCGTGTTTTTCTTTCTGTTAATGGTGACCATTACTTTTTGAGCTGCGTCTACAGTTGATTTTCTTTTCGTAAATCCATATTGCCTTTTAGTTATCCCTCCCCGTTCTTCGACTTATTTTTCAAGTCTTTGTCTAATTAGTTGTTTTTCTTATGAATTAGTATCACTGGAATTTTTCCAATTTCTTGGAAGGTCTGTAATATACCATTTGATTGTATGTCTACAAATATGTGGATTAGGTTCTGGCGGGATTGCATCTGGGCCAGTTGCTTTATGTAACTTATAACTTATAACTAACTTAACTCGTTCTTTGTAAGTAGCGGTACATTTCTTTCTTACTAGGAAAGAGTGTATTTATTACCGTTTTTGTCATGTTTTCTGTAAGTTTAAAAGATGGACCTTCACCTTTTAAGTTATTTTTTTGATTATTTGGAAACTTGACCCCATATGTCCTCATTTAGTTCTTCGCAAAGTTTATTCCTTTCGATTTTGAGGTACCATATTAAGGTGAGAAGCAGCTTTCTATAGAATCTGCCCCCTTCGGGTCTATAATTGGCGATTCTCAGAGTCCTAACTTAGATATAAAATCTCCCGCAATAATTGATTTTTTCATTAACTTGGTAAAAATTAAAAAAGGTCCTTTTTGAGATCTCCTTGTAAATAAAAACTCCATGCTAAAAATAAGACCAGAAAGTACGTGCTTTTCGGTCTGTTGAAAAAAAAATTTTTACAAGAGCAATGTCATATTCAAAATAATAATTTGTTTGAAAGATATATTTTCGACTTTACGTTACTTGTTTAAAAATAGTGACCTCCCTTTTTAAATGGTTTTTTAATAGCAAAAGTAGGTCCTAGCAGTCCCTTTTTCCCTCACCCCTAACTCGTTTTCCTAATTCACTATCTGCACCGCCTTGTACGGCGGCTCGTTCTCCGGACTGTTTTCTATAAAAGGTCCAGTAGATAAGCCTATTTGTGAGTTAACAGGTCCTCTGCACGCAGGATTGGGATAGGCGAGTATCTGGTGACTCATCATTATACAGGGTGGATTCTTTACGTGCTTCTAGCGGCTTTAGGGACGAGGTTTTAAAAAAAGCTAAAAGCGAATTTTTTATTATTTTTTTACGGACTTTCCGCCCATCATAAAAAAAAATTTGAGGCTCCCAACTGGAGGCCAACCAACTAGTTCTTTTTAAATGTTAAGGTACCACTTGTGGCACCTTTTTGGAAAGCTTGTTAAAAAATAAATTTAACGCACTAGTTTTTTTGACATTCGTCAACCAATGTGTCAAAACATTTCTCTATTTACTAAGCAAAATAAAGAATATACCATACAAAGACATTATTGACGGTCCATTTGGGGGCACTCGCTGAAGGCCCACGGCCTACCAATATTTTTTTCATGAGGAGATACCACTTGTGGCACCTTTTTGGAAAGCTTATTAAAAAAGAAATTCAAATAAATATTTTTTTTTTGATATCTGTCAACTCATGTGTTACAAATTTTACGATAATAATATCCTTATGAGGTAGTTTCTTTACTCCAATTAGCAAATAAAGAAATATGTAGTTTATTTTGAAGCTAAAACAATTGAGCAAAAATAGGTTTCTTTTTAAATTCTTAGTACATGGGTTGACAGATGTCAAAAAAAAATTTTATTCGAATTTATTTTTTAACAAGCTTTCCGAAAAGATGCCACAAGTGGTACCTCCTCTTAAAAAAAATGTTTGTAGGCCCTGGGATTTCAGTGAAGGCCCCTAAATGGGCCGCCAACAATGTCCTTGGGTGGTATTTTCTTGATTCCTTTTATTAAATAGAGAAATATGTTGTTTATTTTGAAGATGAAATAATTGACAAAAAAATATTTTTTTTTTAATTTTTGACACATTGGTTGACAGATGTCAAAAGAAACTACTGCGTTAAATTTATTTTTTAACAAGCTTTCCAAAAAGGTACCACAAGTGGTACTTTCTCATTTTTCTCATTTCCCAATTTTTTTTCTATTATGAGCAGGAAGTCCGTAAAAAATCATTAAAGATTCGTTTTTAGCTTTTTTTAAAACCTCTTCCCTAAAGCCGCTAGAAGCACCGTTCCATTTAAAGAATCCACCCTGTATATGCATCACACTGCGACGATGCCGGGATGGCTCCTCCGGTCGGTTGCGACCGGTCAAAATCCCTCAAAAGTCCCCGGTCTCTCTGCGTCCTTCTCAGGAGCTACTTCAGTCTGACCGCTTGCTTACTGTTTCTCTCTTCAAGAAGTGCACCATTAGCTCATCTACACCTGCCTTCTTGTTATACCTAAGAGTGATTCCGGGCCCATTTACTGGGTACTGGCCCAAATCCGAGCGAGTTCATTAAGTCTTTTAGTTGCCCTGTACTCCCGTATGACCCGGTACCCACATCATTGTTACTTTCTTGCCTTGAATCAGAGCGTCCGGTGTTTCAACGCACTTTTCCACCAGGCTATCGAAATATGTGTAAACATGCCCTTTCGCACCATCCTTAACCTCTTCCAATGGCGCCACCATTACCTTAAAAATAAAAATGTTTAATCGCTTTTAATTTTATTTTTTTGTTTTAGGTTGGCAGGAGAAAAAGCCGACAACTGGTGGTTAAGAAGACACCCTAAAGTATTGGGTATGAAGTTCAAACAGGGAATATCCAGAGCAGAAATCTCTAATGTTATTGACAACTATATCAACGGAACAGTAGGTTAGTATAAGCAATTTTACTGCCTATTTTTCTTGTTGTTTTTGCCGCACGTCAGCCTTGTATATGCAATTTTACTACCTATTTTTCTTGTTTTTGCCGCAGGTCAGCCTTAATGATAATATGAAAATGTGACATTGTGGAATGTTTATTGGAATTTAAAAAAAGTCCAAAATAACACTAATTTGATCCAAGAAAAAACATTTTTAAATATAAAAGAGTATGTTGCGAAAAAGCTAAGAAAAAAGTATTAGTAAATCAAAGAAGTTTACAAATCAAATGCCTTTTTTTATAAAATAAACAATAACAAATATTATGACATAATGAGACCTTGTCAGAGAAAGAATTAAAACAAAAACAATGCAAGAAATTTCAAGAAATACTGCGAAGCGTTGATGGTGATAATAATAAAGAGGTGTAAAAAATATTCTTAACCTTACAGTTAAGAAAAACCATCTTTAAAGTGATCATGATCGGAACTTCTTAGTCTATATTCAGAAAAAAGTATTCAGTGACCCGGGTAATCTACGTGGAACATTTCACAAGAATGTTCTTACAAGAAAACAAAAAAATTAAGAGTTATAGGGAAATTTGCTTTAATCTTTATAAATTAATAAATATACGTAATAAACTACCTTAAAAGCAGCGAAATCATATAGAGACTATAAAACTATCAACAAATTTGTCAAAAACAAAATTAAAGAAACGGAAAAAAATATTTTAAAGAAAAAACTGAAGCGGCAGATCCTCGAGGTATTTTGGAAAAAATCAAGATTGTATTACCAAACAAGAAAAAAATCTGCAAAACATTCATAGAAAAGGTAACCCCAAACAAACTTAAAAAAAACTATTACTTTCAAACAGACGCAGACGGAAAGAAAACTTAAAAATGAATATTTTTTGATAGATAAATGACTAAATCAAGAAAATAGATACCGACACTAATTAGGAGAGAAAAGATCGTGAAAGGGCAATAGAACGCAGAAAACAGATTTAGAAATATTTTGAGAGAAGGTGTGACCTTTAGCCACATAAAGAAATTTAAAAAAAAAAATATTTTTTTTTGTTTATAAATAAAATGTATGCGGTAGAATTACGAATGTAGGCTAATTTTCTAACTTGGCGAAATGGTTTTTTGACCAAATCACTAAGTCCAGCCAACTCATCATTGATCAAAACTTGGACTTTAGAGAACATGTTAATGAAATGAAATGAGTAGTTAACTCAGAGCTTGGGCTACACTCAGCTAAAATGGTGTATTATTCATTATTTGAATCAAGGACCATATATATGGCATAGCTTTCTGGGGTTTCTGTTCACAAACTCTCTTTGAGGCAGTGTTTCGAATTCAGAAGCGAGCAGTTAGAATACTGAACAAAGTTGGGCCGAGATAATACTGTAGAACTTTATTTACTAGTTTAAAGATACTAACTCTGGTATCACTCTTTATTTTGGAATCAGATTGATTGATACATAAAAAGCAAAATGCTCAGTGTCCTTCTGACCCGCCTTTACCCCAATGAATAACAAGACAAACTACAAATAGGCTTACGCCCCTACCAATTCCAAGACTCGCCTTAACAAAAGATTCTGTAATTTATGAAAGTGTTAAAACTGTACAACTATTTACCTCTCAACATAAGAACAAAAAAAAACAAAAAAAAAAAGAAATTCAGAAAAACAGTTTCTTATTGTCTTTTATAAAAGCCTTATTACAGCTGTAATGAATATTATCAAGATTCAATTGTTTTATAACTGTGTCAGTATCTAGGGTTTTTCTTTTTTTTATTTTTTGTTTTTTTTTCTGTTTTTTATTATGCAATATTTTTCTTTTTTAAATTGTACCTTCATTCCAAAGTTTTTATTCTATATTATTCAATTCAATTCAATACTCTTTTAAGGGTTTACATTTTTTACTCTCTCGGGTGTAGCTCTTGTCAAAATTATTTAATTACAATATCTTTTTTTAAAGTTTTGTTTAGTTGGTATTTTTGAGCTTAAACTTTTACTAGGTACCGGATGACTGTATCCTTTTATGCATTTTTTATCAACCTTTTTTAAAAGTTTTATATTTTACACTGTGACAGTGTTTTTTGTATTTTTGTCTTTGTTATTTGGTTATGTTTATTTTTCAACTTAAATAGAATTTATAGTACTTATTATTATTATTATTATTATTATTATTATTATTATTATTATTATTATTATTATTATTATTTTGAAATTTATATCAATGAAATATTTTTCTTGAGACAATAGAGCGATTTTTGAGATTGAGACTCTTGTATAGTAGGCCATAAAAACAAAGAAAATTAAATTTAGACTTAACCAATCATTACATATGGTTTAAAGCTCTGAAAACGATATATAATAATACCATTTTTAAATATAAAAAACGAGTAAATTTAAAAAACACCGACAAACCTAACCGGACTCAGCCGACTTGTAGGTAGCAAGGTTTGCCTCTAATAATATATAGCAAGCTAAAAAAGGAGTTTACTTTATTCCGGCCCATATAAGACTGCATCCCCACTAACTAAACGAGGCAAGCTATATATATATAGGGTGTTCCAAAAAAACCGGACTTTTTGGATTGCCTACAACTTCCACAATAATTTTTAGAATTTTAAAATTTTAAGTTTATTTGAAAAAGGACACTTCAAAATTTATGCGCCCAATGTTAAAACTGACATTTCTTTTAAATTCAAGATAGCGGACAGACCCCCCCTGCAGAAAAATTATGTGCGCTACTGTAATAAATTTAAGATACGCTATAATTAGCCTTATCATTTAAAGGTGTATAACTGTTTTGTTTTTTTTTTAAATCGGTTAAGAAATAAGAAATTTCTGCAGTGTTAAATTTGATGGTGTTTGTGTGGTAGAAAGCTTTCTTACTATAAGTCACCTTTTTATTCGACGTTATACAATTTGATTAAAATTTATCAGTATTTAAAGATTTTAAGATTTCTTAAAAGCTAAAAGTCTAAATTTTACACGCCCAGTTAAAAATCATCAGAATCTAAAGATTTTAAGCTTTATGAATAGCTAAAAGTACAAACTTTATGCGCCTACTGTCAAAATTGACATTTCTTCAAAATTCAAGATGGGTATTTTTTATCCTCTGGAAAAAGAATGTGTGCGCCAGTGTAATAAAATCCGATTTGAATAAACGTAAAAAGAATAAGGCTATTTAGCGCCAACTTAATTTTGTTACAGTGGTGCCGAATTGTTTTTCCGCCATCTTCAATTTTAAAGAAATGGCAGTTTTGATATAAAGTTCATAAAATTTGGACTTTTAGCTTTTAAGAAAGCTTAAAATCTTTAAATTCTGATTATTTTTGACCAAACCATATACCGTCGAAAAGATGATAACTTTTAGTGAAACAGTTTTTTACCACACAAACAGCATTAAACGTAACACTGCAGAACTTTCTTATTTCTTAACCGATTTCAAAAATCAAAACGCGTATATGCCTTTAAAGGATAGGGCTATTTAGAGCACATCATAATTTTATTACAGTGGCGCACACAATTTTTTTGCAGGGGAGTAAGAAATACCCATTTTTTTAAATCTCTCCGCCATCTTGAATTTTAAAGAAATGTAAGTTTCGAGATTAAGCGCATAAATTTTAAAGCTGCCTTTTTTAAATAAACTTTAAATTTGGGATAATTATTATGGAAGTTGTAGGCAATCCAAAAAGTCCGGTTTTTTTTGGAAAAGACAGAGATTTTAAAGTATATATTTTAAATACTTCCTACACACCCTTAATATAAGAGGAAACCGCTGAGAGGGTTAAAGAAATAAGGTTTTTATTTTTTTTTATAAAAATAAGGTAGACCTAGATCCGATTATAATTTGCGCACAAGTAGAGATCCTTGTGTGTATAAATAGTGGAGTATATAGCAAGGTGAGATCCGGCGGTGTTGCCAGGCTTACAGGTGTCATAATATTTATAATAATATATATAATAAAAGAATTGTATAGTCAACACAATAGACTATAGACCATAGATCAACTATAAACGCACAGGTCAAACCAATTGACCTACAGTTACGAAAATTTAAGGACATATTGCGTTTGTGGAAAGGATTTTTGAAAATTTTACCTCTAAGGGAGTAAAAATAGGGGTTGAAATTTTAAAGAGGTTTTGTATATCTCGGAAACGAAAAGCCGCAGAGATCTGGAAATTAATATGTAGATTCTAATAATAAAATAAGTAACCACGTGCTTTGACGTTTTCCGAAATTTCAAGTGGGGGTGGAGAAATAGGAGTAATTCTATTTCGAAGGGGGTAAAGGGATCTTCTGTATCTCAGAAGAAAAAAGTCACAGAAGTTTAGAAATTTGTATTGTAGACTCTACTAAAAAAAATAGATGGAAACGTGTTTTAGCGTTTTTCTACCAACCCCCTATTAATAGGGGGGATTATCCCCAATATTTGATAAAAATTTTAATCTGTTTAATTTGGGTATCACACTGAAGGAAATAAAGTCCGGAATCGAAAAAAGGTGTTTTTCTGATAACTTTTGCAATTTTTTATTACCCGTCCCCTCCTCCCAACCCCATATTTAATGAAAATATAGACTGGCTAAAATATGGGTTGTGTGGTATTAAACTAAAGGAGAAAAAGTCCGGAATCGAGAAAAGTGCTTCTTCAATTATTTTTGCAATTTTTTGTTACCCCTCTCGTCCCCCCCCCCACCATGTTCGATAAAAACAAGGAACTGTTAAAAAATAAGTTGCCTATAAAAGCGGAATCAAAAAGTGTTTTTTGCAAAAAAAAAACTACTGGAAGAACTTGGCTGCATTACTTGGATTTCTGGGGAGTACATAGTCTTTATTTCATCAAAATCGGTTTGCGGGAACAAAAGTTATGACCCTTTAAAGCAAAAAAAAACGGAAGAAAACATCAGGCAAAGCGGGTATTCGAGTAGATGGAAGGGTTTCTAAAGGTTTGAGGGCATGAAAGTGGGGTAAGGTGGAGAAGGAGGAGGAATCTACAATTTTAAACACGTGAACGAAGTTTCGGGCGTGTTTTCAGTTGAGAGGAGCTTATTAATTGTTTAACTATGAATAATCGCCGTTCCAAACGAATACTCCAAATGGCATTGGGTCCGAAAGAATTTCTAATTAATAAGGCAAAAGAAAAAATCGCGGAAATTCGGAAATAATTGCCAATCCATAAGGCAATAGAAAATGGTAAGTACATTTTTTGCTTCGATAAATCAACTTTTGTTTTCGTGAAGCAATTTTGATGCTAGAACAAATAGAGAAAATGTTGATATCTCGTTTTGGTTAAAAGCTAACAATTTTTTAAAATCATTCAAAGTATAGAAAGTATTTCTAGATGTTTATTATATATATATGAGACCTATTATTTTTACAAATTTTAACTTTTTAAATTAAAATATTGTTTTTAAACTTTTATTGGAAAAACGATATTTCTACTTTAACTTTATCAAAAAAAAAAGTATTTTTTGATGACATTTGAAAAAACCCTCGAACTGAATTTTGTTTGCGAGGGGGAAACTTTTTGACAAAATTAAATTTTGCTTAAAAATGACCATATAGGCCGGTTGAAAAACTTTTTTTTACAATTTTCCGTAAAATTTTAATTTTATTTTTTTTTTGTTAAGAAATTTTCTCCAAAATTAAAACGTTTGTAGAATGCACCCCATCTAAGGGTTGCGTGTCACCCCAGAATCTAATTAAGGAAAGTAGGTCGAGTGGCACCTTATTTTGAAGATGTTTTAATTCCATTTACAAATATTTTGTTTCTCTTAAAATCGATTAAGTCGTTTTCAAGGTTTCTTTTAAAAATTACCATGGACTAATTTGAAAAACATTTTTTAACTGCCCGAGAAAAATGTGCAAAGGACGAGGCAGGAGTTATTTGGCTTTACAACTTTTAATTTAAAAAAAAAATAGACTAATAGTAAAATGTTACCGCTGTTTAAAAATCGTGTAATTTAAACTGCTTTTCATAAAATATTTATCTCTCCTCTGCTAGCAATGCAGTGAACCCTAGCATTAAAGAGTTAATCGAAAAGTATTTCAAAATTACTGGCTAATCTTCTACAGCAAAAATAAATTTTTGGCCAATGCTCTTTTTTTGGTTCAGCCAGCTAGACTATTGCCCATGGCATATTTTTTTAAAGCATTGTAAAATATATTCTTTTGACTTAAATATTTCCACTAAAAATAAGTCATTTGGGTCAAAAAAGACCAAATTACAAAATTTTGTCATGGTGTATGCTTTCTATCTGTAACACCATTACTCAAAACCCGATTTTTATCAAATTTGACACAAAAAATATCTGGCACCAGGCGGTAAGCTCATAAGTTTTTGGTGGGGTTGGGGAGTGGCGAAGAGGGTAGAAATGGGGGTTAAACTTTTAAAAAAATCGTAACTCGCGAACCGTAGCAGTTAGCATCACGCGGTTTTCACGATAAGATGAATAATTGTACTTTTTATAAAAACTATATTTATGATGAAGTCTGTTAGATCCGTAGTTTTTAAGATGTTTAAAAAAAACAAATATATACCATAAAAATCGTAACCCACGAATTGTAGCAGCTAAGGACACACATTTTTATAGTAGACGAATAATTACATTTTCAACAAAAACTATATCAATGTTAAAGTATTAGATTCGTAGTGTTTGATTTATCTAACTCACGAACCGTAGCAGCTACCGACACGTGTTTTTCACGTTAAGATTGATAATTTCATTTTCAAGCAAAAAAAAAATGATTTTTTTTTAATTTGTGAAAAAAAAATTAGTTTTATTTTTAAACATTTTATGAATCGCTATACGACATATTACGATATTTCTTAATAAAATTGTCAACAAAAATATACACACACAAACAATCAAACGTAAAATGCTCGCTTTTGCGCGAAACAGTACTTTTTCGCCGAAAAAATCGTAATTTAAAGTATACATTAAAAAATGGAGCAAGGCGAGCTCCGCAGCGTTGCCAGCTTACCGGACCTCGACTTATAACATCACTACTGGCGTCCCCTATAGCTTGGGTTTGCGCACTAACGGTGTATAAATTTGGACAAAAATGGGAAAAACGAGATCCGACGAAAAAAAAATAAAACAAGGCTGGACATAAGAGATCCGTTTTCGGATATATATATATAGGTGGCGCACATAGGTATCCTATCTTCGCGGATTACGAACTCTTGTTTTAAATTCGAGAGGTGTGCCTAGTTGCCTGTGTAGCTTCAACTGCTGGAGACCTGGTCTAATGAAGTGAGAAGAAGAAACGCTTTGTCCGATATGCCACGGGTGTTCTTTTTATTTTTTGTTGACGGACACGAGATTCACTTTTTTGTTTTTTATTCCTAGAAGTTTAGATATTGTCCAGTGTGGGTTGGTTTGCGATATACCGACGTGATTATGGTAGTTTTTCTTGGTGATCAGAACATCGAGAAATGGAAGCTGATGATTTTCTTCTTTTTCCACAGCGAATTGAATGCAGTTTTTTATGCTGTTGTCAATATGAGATGATGAATATGTCGTCCATGTATGGTACCCATAGTTGGGATCGGGTCGGGACGTGATATTCTTAGGGCATTCCTGTCAAAATTATTTTTTTTTCTTAGAAGTTAAAATTTTAATGTAATGGCGATTGGTAGATTGGATATGTCAGAGATATCGCTGTCCTTGGGTAGCTTCTGTTCGATAATGTTTTTAATTTTTGACTTATGATCATGACTTTCCTCAAAAAGGCTGGATGGTTTGTAAAAAAATTTTAACGAAATTATATGTCGAAGAATGGCGAGAGCTGGTCGGAAATGTTGTCCTTGTGAATTTTCGGTAAACCATAAATATGCGGTGCTGCAGTGTGATGAGTTTAAGTGAGTTTGCTTCTTTCATGTTGGTAAATTATCTTCTGTGCTGGTAGAGAGTTTGATGGATTTTTCTTTCTATGGTGGTGGTTGGATCCTGGTATAATATATGTATTTTGGTCTAAAATTGAAAAATATGGCTAAATTGTACATTTTTTTGAATTTGCCATAACTTTTTACCCAATTGCTTGATTTAAAAAAAATAAATTGTGTTTGTAAAGCAAAAAAATTAAAAACGTTAGTTACCCGTCTTAAAAAAATTGTGGGCGGCACCGAACAAAATCTGATTTACTACATCAAAAGCTCCAGATGTTATCTAGTTAAATCGGACAAGAAATTAAAAAGTTATGGATCTTCAATTTACCCATTTTTAAAACTGGCCGCCATGTTGGATGTTTTGAAAATATCATTTTAAACTAAATAACAAAAGTTCCATATTTTGTCTCTCCAGTATATTTAATTCAAGAAGTACGTGATTTTGTAACAATTTCTATCCTCAAAGTCAAGTCAAAACACTCATAATTAAAGAGTTAATAATTTTTTAATTTTTTATCTGACTTAGATTTCTGCATAAAACAATTTTCAGAGGGTAAAAATTCCATTTTACAATAGGCAACATTTTGTTAATCGAGGAATATGTTCAAAAGTGTGTAATTTTGTGATTTTTTTCGATGCTAAGTCAAAACCCTCAATTTAAAGTGTATAGCTTTTGAACTTCCTAAGCGAGTGAGGGTTTAGGGGTTACTTTTTCATAAATAGCACAATATTAATGGAACAATTAACATCATATGAAATGGAAAAACGCAAAGGTAGCCAAGGAAAAAAAAAGTTTCTTCTCTCTATTGAAAAGAAAGTTCAAGGAACTCAACATTCGTGGTCCACTAAACATATTAAGATATAAGCTTAGGTAGTCTTAGGCTTAGTTAGTATTTATTGATGATAATCGTAACGTTATAAAAAAAAGACAACGGAAGTTCGAAACTCTAGTTTACTCTCAAGTTCAACATTGTCTACCACCTTCAAACGACATTCAATGACATAAAATCGGGCTAGTTATGCTTGCTTGAAGAGTATGTTTTTTTATGTTTTTTCCTTTAAAAATTTGATAAAAGCAAAGCATAACAAAGTATTGCCTTTATCTTTGAATTATTTCACCCAGTGTGCGCCGTCATTCCCATCTTACACACTTACAACTGGTTTATGTAGATTGTTTTAAAGATAAATAAATATTTAGCAGAAGAAATTTGTGATAATCACCCTTAAAGATCGACATTTTATTACTGTAGATATTTGATTGATAATGTTAACTGTTTGTTTTGACATAGAGTCGTTTTGAAAATTGTTTTTTTTTTCGTAGGCAAGGATATGGATCAACAAACATTTAATAAAATGTTTGACGTTGTGCCCTCGCAATTGACAGATGATGAACGTAAAGAGTGGCTTGGTCAAATGTCAGGAGTCGCCCTAGCATCCGACGCCTTTTTCCCCTTTAGAGATAATATTGATAGGGCAAGATTGGTAAGTCCGGCTCTAATTAAAACGTGTAACACACAAAACGCGTGTTCTTCCAGCTCCAAAATGCACTTAGTTAACGCATCTAATATTGTTAAAATTTTTATATATATTCCAGAACATTCGCTTCGTAATTTTTTGTTATCTCTGTCGGCATGTATTTGATGATGGATTTCTGTAATTTGTGTTAATTTTTTGTCAATGAAATTATGATATTTTTTAAACTTAAAAAAGATAGGGACGCCATTTGACCTTATTTCTTAAGTATATTTAGCGCGTTTATTAGCAATTGTAAATACGCATGTACAGGAATGTGTCAAATTATTGTTTTCACAAAATATTGTCCATTGATCCATGAAATTCTAAGCGACTCGCAAATTTTGACCAATTTAATTTTAGAAATAAATATCCGGTAGTGCAAATTATCAATAATTCTTGCTATACTCCTTCTACTCGTCATAAAATCGCAAAGGGTGTCATAAAATGGACCACTTGTCATAAATTGTCATGAAATTTTATCCAAATTTTTGAGTATCCATGGCTAAACGTAAAGCAAAGCCAACAAAAATGCGTGACTTTTATATTTCGAAGGGGACGATCGGTTACAAGGCCTTGATCAGTGGAAACGGTGTCGGCCGTGGACAAGAAATAATAAAAGAAGACTTTATTTTTTAAACGTTTTTATTTAGCTTGACTGGTGTTTGTTTGTTCGCTTTAAATCTTGCGTCACCTTTTTGTTTACGGATTTTAATGAAATTTCGTATACTATGTCTGGTGACAAAACAATATTCTCAAAAAAACTACGTTTATGGGAATGGTTGAGGGGGTAATTAGAGGATAAAAATTTGAAAATTTAAAAATGCATAATTTTTGAACCAAAGCAAAGGCAAACAGATCAAGAAGAATATAATTTATAATAATAATAAATCGTCTTTATTAGGCAGAAATAAATACATAGGCGAGGTTTAGCAAATTGCTACTCATACCTAACCTTCCATTAAGAAAAACTAGAATAAGTTACACTATTAATTCGGTTTCTAAAATTAATCCAAATTGCACACTTACACTATAAAAATTAGTTTGAAAACACTCTGACTATTAATTAAAAATCTAATTTAAGTTTAAATAATATAATTCTAAAACTTTTTTATTTGTTAGAAATATTATAAGTAATATATTTTTTGAAAAAAAGATATTTATATGAAAACCAATTTTTGGATATGTTAACATTGATTTTCATCTGACATTGACTCTGAATTGTACCTTTTTACGTCTTTAATTTTTTTTTCCAAAAGAAATTTTGCTCAAAGTTTTAAATTCACTGGGAATACTATTATATATTTTTACTGAAACATACGAAAACGATTTTTGGTAGAGTGCTGTTTTATGTTTTGGAACGGTTAACAGTAGTTTTCGTCTGACATTGATACCATGTGCATCACTACGTTCCTGTATTTTACAGCTTAAATAGCTTGGTACGCTTCTAGAGAGCAAATTATGTAAAAAACATGCTAGGTTAGTTTCCCACATTGATGTCATGGGCATCCATTTTAATTCCTTAAGCTTTTTGGTGTAGTAGCATAGTCAAGGCATGGTCCATAGACAATACTGGCGTATTGAAAGATGGAAAAAACAGTAGATACGCATAACTTTTTTCTAATATTAAAACTTAAAGAGTGACGGTTTGAATACAATAGTTTTAGCCTCGCATAGGCGGTTTTTATCAACAATAAGACCCAAATTTCTTGCTTTATCTGTTTTTGGGATTTCATCAGATCCTACAAAAAGTCTAAATTGATTGGAAATTAAATCAACCTGCTTTTTATTTCCAAATGACAGGTACATTTTTGAGCATTTAATTTGAGACCATGCGAGGCAAAAAACTGTGCTATTTTATCTAAATCGTTATTTATAAGATCTGTAGCCTCTTGGATTTCATTTTTACTAAAACTGTAATGGCACTGAGCATCATCAGCGAATCCATGCAATGAGCAGTTTTCTACAACTTTAAAAAGGTCAGTGATGTATATTAAAAAGAGGACCGACCCCATGATTGACCCCTGAGGTACACCAGCATGCACATTCTTAGTTGAAGAAATATTATTGTTTTTAAAAACACACTGCGCCCTCCCACTGAGATAAGATGATTTAAATATAAACTGCAACATTTCTAGTATTGTGCAATTAACCCGTCAAGTTATAAACCATAACATAGAGTTTGCGCGCTGTTCGCAAACTCCACTTTAAATATATAAAAAATCGACAATTATCATTATTCATATCTTAGAAACCATCTTAGGTCTATCCTCGCTCCCTACTTGCATCAAGAAGGCGATGGCGACGCACCTACGACTGAGATACCAAGGCCTCTGGAAGGGCAAAGTTTGACGACAAAAAGTTTGCCTTTCCCAAAGATATACCAGTGAACACAGCTCTGAAACCTTGGAGGTTTGACAAAAATTACAAAGTCATATTACCAGAACGGAAAATGTACCAGAATAAAAAATTCTGAACGGAATTAGGTTGAGAGACGACGGTCTGCTACACGGATAGCTCTAAAATTTCAACCAGGCAGACCACAGGTGCAGGAGTATATGTGAGAGACCTAGAAGTTTAGGAGAGTTATCACCTCGGCGAACACGCTACGGTCTTTTAAAAGTAGAGATTGCAAGCTACACCGGAAGTTAAAAATTACATAAGGACATATGCATGTCTTCTGTCAGCCCTAAAAGGTCTAAGTGTACACAGATTTACCCAAAATGGTCAGCAATGCAGACATTGTCTCAAGCCAATAAGGTGACACTGATGTGGGTCTTGGACCATGAGGCAACACCTGGGAACGAGCACGCAGACGAGCTTGCCAGAGTAGGTTCCGGAACCCAATATATCTAACGCGAACCTCTCTGGAAATGACAAGGAAACACGTTCAAAGTGAGCTCAATAAATGGGCGATCAATGAACTCATATCGTTATAGGCAAGAGTTGGGGTGCAGAGAGTCCAAACTTTTCGTGAATGGCCCGAATATAGTCAGAACTGAATGACTCCTGAGCAAAACTCGTGTGTCCAGCTTGTGGGTTGGAACAGGAATCGGCACAGCACCTGAGATTATGACGCACATGCCAAATTAAGGCAGCTGACCCCCATGATAGATGATGAAAAGCTGCACTTACTTCGATGGGCCCACATACTGAACTTCGTAAAGAAGACAGGAAGATCTGAAGACAGTAGGAACTCTCGTAGCGGGAGTAGGAAGATAAAAGTGCATAACGGGGTATGGCAGAAACGGTCCATAAAGCGGGCTAATTGCCAGACCCACTACTACTGTCAAAAAACTAAAATAAAATAAATATGGAAGTGCAGACAAAATTACACCGTAAGGTGTCCCAAAACAACTGAACTTTTTGCGTATACATTACTTAAAAAGTTTTTTTCCGATTTCAAAAATTTTAACCATTTTGAAAAGCTAACCCTGCCAAAAAAGCCTCATAAGATTTCATGATCTATGCTCACATAAATTTATGATATTTTATAATATTTGACTAGTGAAAGTAAAACACAAATCCCGTATAGGATTTCATCATATTTCACCAGTCAGTTGGTTTATAAATGTTTACAATATTTTATGATTTTGGAAATGACAATTCCTTATAAAGGTTTTAGAGATTCTGTAAGATCTACCTGCAACTTTCGCAATAGTAGTAGTAGTAATAGTAGTAGAAGTAATATAATATGGATTAATACAGACAAATTAAACTATAACCTATGGTCCAGGGATCGGCTACCTGTGGTTCGCGAGCCACATGTTGTGACAGGTTGTGAAGCGGCGGCTCTTTAGTTCCATACGCAAATATTATTTATTTTTATCAAAAAAAGAACATTTTAAAATCGTTCTGAATCGATTAACGAGGATTAGGCACTGATTCTATCTCTCAGTCACTTGTACTCGCCTTTCACCGCACCCCTCCCCCGTGAAACGCGTAGTCACTGTTGTCAGTCCGTCGGAAGCTCTCGAATGACACCGTCGTCGGATGCTTCTATGTACTTTTTAATTCGCTTTCGACGCAAGAAAATTTGGCGTCTTCACCAGTACTTTGGCTGTGACGTATAGTTTATTGTTTCAAGTAAAAGAGTTAGAAGCGAATTATCTTCTCAAAGTTATGTATGTACAGGGTGATTCAAATTGGACACTTTTATATGGGTTACCCCCCCCCTTTAAGAGGCTCAAATTTCAAGACAAGATGTTTGGTGAAAACCATCTTTAAGCTACGGGGGCTTTTTGAAAAGTCTGCATTTTGGGATAGGGCCTGTAACTTTCTTATTTATAAACATTTCTTTTTGGTGTAAATTGCTTTTTTGTAGATCTTTTAAAGCAAAATCCAGATCTCAAACTGGATTTTATCCGCGACTTTTAGTTTTGAATATTCCTACAACCTGTTTTTATTTTATTTTTGTGTTCAGAATTAAATTCTAATCAAAATGATGTGATGTGATATTTTGGTTAAGTAGTTTTTGAGATATTTATTTTCTATTCACAACAAGGTGTCCATGGCCGGATATGGTTTTGACAATAAAAATAAAGTAAAGAGCTGACGACTGGCATAATATGATGTCATAGCCTAATTCTTTTAAATATTTGGAGCAGGCGGAAATTGAAGCTTCTTCATAAGAAATTTTAATGGTTTAAAATTAATTTTTCAAGACTTATAGTTAGTTAGCTAGGTAGTTCGGTTGGTATCAGGACATGACCATCTGCGACTATTACTTATGGGGCACGGATAGAACGTTCGGAGATGGGTGAGCTGACCGTATCCCCGCTTATATATTGGACAAAATGGCAGACATCTTGAGCACCTTTTATAGTATTGTTTTTAGTTTTTTTTAATTAGTTTTTTTTGAGATTAAGTTGTTTCAAATGGAGTAGGGTAGGGGTATTTTCTGTTAATAGTTATTATTTTGAGATTAATTAGAGTCAAAGATTTTTTCATCTATTTAGTTGTGTTATTAATTAGAATATAAAGTTTAATATTCGAATAATATAAATATTTAAAAATATAAGAAAATATAAATATAAACTTTAAATTGAAATTGGTAGAAGCCTTGCTCAAAATGAAAAATGAAAAATGTAGTAGCCGTGAAATATTTGACATGACCTTATAAGTTCATGTCATATCCATATTCGGCCATGCCCACCTTGTTGTGAAAAGAAAATGTTGAATATCTCAAAAACTACTCAACCAAAATATCACATATGATACATCATTTTGATTAGAATTGAATTCTGAACACAAAAATAAAATAAAAAAACAGGGTGTTACATAAGATAAAAGGTAACTTTGCGTTATATGTTGAAAACTAAAAGTGGCGCATAAAATCCAGTTTGAGATCTCGATGAATGAATGAATGAATACTTTATTCAAAATCCAAACTAAAAAATAATTACAGTTAATGTAAAATCTGATTAAATAAATAAAATTTGATTAAATAAATAAATAAATTAAAAATAAAATAAAATAAAAATTTAAGAAATATGAATAAAGTAGAAAGGGATTGCTACTAAGGCAGTATTTCTGCCAGCCCGTCGCTTTTCCCACTTTCTTCAATATATACTCTTAACGCAATATAAATATGTTATTTATGCTTAATAGCTACTATACCTACTAATGCTAGATAATTTCTTAAGATTTAGTTTATATGTAAAAAAGGTCCAAAAGAAAAAAGAACTTAAATGGATTTATTTTAGTCGAATTAGAATTGGAATAGGTGACTCTGCTTGTTTAAGTTTTCTTTATTAGACATTGGAGGCCTGGTCGTAATGAGGTGAGAAACAAAAATGCTTTGTCCGATATGCTACGAATGTTACTTTAATTTTTATTTGCGGACACGAGATTCACTTTGTTTTTTAAATATTTCGGCTTTTTAGTTCTGCGCAACAAGCCTCCTCCGGAGCGATTGCTTGCTGATGCCCTAAAATTAGGGCCACGTAGTATGAAGCTCCAATTGGGGGGCGGTGCTGCTGCGAACGTTACCTCTTTTAAGAGTCATTTTACACTGACTTTATATTTTTACAGGTTTCTTCTTTATAACCTGCTGAAAGGTACAGGATTCTGTATTTACGGTATTCTGCACTTTTCAATTTTGATGTTTTTGTTTCTCAGCTTATCCAATAGGTGGCGCACACAGGTACTAGGTTCCCGGGAATTACAAACTTTTTGTTTTAAATTCAAGAAGTGTGCATGATGCCTGTGTAGCTTCAACTGCCAGGTACAATCCTATGACTCCCTGATGATTCCTAAAAAGGATGAAACAGGTCTGTAGGTGTCTGGATTCTCCATTAGACATTGGAGGCCTGGTCGTAATTGGGTGAGAAACAAAAACGCTTTGTCCGATATGCCACGAATGTTACTTTAATTAGTTAAAAAAAAAGGGTAGACATTTAGTTTTATCACAATTTAAGCTAAGGATATTTAGGTTAAGCCAATTTTTTACCCACTTAAGAGCTCGTTCGCCTTTATTTTTTACTTCTTCCCAAGATGATCCTTTTATGAACAAGAAAGAAAATCCTGGTCATGGTCCAGAAGGTAAAGTAGAAAAAATAAATTCTGCTTTAAAAGATCTACAAAAAAGCTATTAATACCAAAAAAAAGTTACAGGTCCTATCTTAAAAGGCAGACTTTTCAAAAAGCTCAAAGACGGGTGAACATATCAAAATGCGGTTTCCACCAAAAAATCTTGCCTTGAAATTTAAGCCTTGCAAAGAGGGGTTGGTTTTTCTCTATCTCCGCTAGAAGTACCTGTACCCATATAAAAGTGCCAAATTTGAATCACCCTGTACATACATATGTAATAATAATAATATTAATAATAAAAAAAACGAAGTAAAGGTAGAGCATAATAAGTATATTTTTAAAATATATATTATACATATTTTTTTTTCAAATAAGATACCTAACTACTTATTTGAAGTCAATAACAATTGTCAAAAAAGAAACAAAGTAACTACTGTTGGATATTACCACGAAAGTGTTTTTATTAAAATATATATTTAATAAATTACCTATTTTATTACGTATCTATTTTTTAGCTTTTATTATTTAAAAGTTAGCTTTAAAATAATAATTATGAGTGCCTGCCTATAAATTGTTATTGAATAAACCTATTTTCGAACTCTGAGGATCAAAGTAGGTAGGTATTTGCAGTTTAGATTGTTTATATGTTTGGCATTTTTCATTGATTTTGACATAGATTTAATCATAAACTAAGTATCTAATATTTGCCGAAATTTAAAAAGAAAAACTAAAATGTGCACATTGCGCTGTGATAAACACGTTCTGACAAGTCCGTTTCTGCCAGTCGGCGATCAACGCACACGGAAGGCCACCACAAATGCGACGAAACTATGTAATTATAGTCAATCAGTACGTGAGAGAGTGAGACTAACAGTGTTTTGTGTCTAAATTATTTATTTTGATAATTCAAATATTAGAGAATTATTTATTTTATTTAAGTAAGTATTTTTAATTGGGAAATATCGTAAAATGTTTTTTGATAAATTAGATTTCATTATGCCCAGCTTCTCGTATGTATTTACTCAGGTGTATGTTCACATAGTAAATAATTTCAAAACTTGTCATCTACTGTTTTGAATACATAAAAAATAATTTTAAAAATTCTGTATGAAAAACTCACACACAACAAGAAATCAAATTAGAGAGACACTTCACTAAAAAACATACTCAGTTTGCTAGTAAATATCCAGCCGGCGAAGAACGAAAGAAAGCTATCGACGAGCTCCAAAAACAAAAACACCAATCAAGTTCCATGTTAAGTAACTGGACGCAATCTACAAGTAATGTTAATCTGGCAAGCTGGTGAGTATGTCAAAGATTGCTTCATACTTGCATCTGAAGAACTGTTTCATGATTTCAAAAACAAAACAATCAAAGATTTGCCAGTATCCGCCAAAACAGCACAAGATAGAATAGCTAATAGCTGCATATGGAAGATATTCAACTTTCTTCTGTTTTATCACTTGCTATAGATGAGTCTTGCGACATAAAAGACACGGCACAAGTTGCCCTTTTGTCAGGTATATGTCTAAGAATGCCATATTTATCTATATTATCTAATTTGTTGTGAAAAACACTACTTATATATGAATAAATATTTTTCGTATGACTAAATAGATTAGTATAGATTAGTTTTTTTTTTATAAAAAAAACTTTATTTATGCGGGTACTATTTATTTTTGGTAAGAAAAAATTTGGAATTTTGTAAATTGTAATTTTTGACTCTTGCGACTCAAAAGGTTGCCGACCGCCCTGACCAACCCTAAACTATAAATTACAACGACCGAACTCACTATAACATAATAACACACCTTGGGCTTGCACCAGCTCTACATATCTAATAGAAAATTGTTCTGCCTAATACATTATAAAAAACAAGGGTGAAATCATAAAACCTATTAAGTTTGATTATAAAGTCTCTTATAAAACGGTTCTTTCATGTAAACCTATGAAATATCTGGAAATAAAACTTTGTATTATAAAATTTTAGAGTCATCTCACCAAAATCAAAGACATAACTCATGAATAATAAACCAAAAATTTTACCTCACAAAAGCTATAAAAACTGATAAAAATCAGATGTATTTTTTATAAGGTTTAATGTGGTGTTTTTGGCAAGGAAGACTTTAAACTTAAGAATTTAATGCCAAAATTAATAATTTAAAAATAAATAGGTATTTTTGACCCACCCGGAAATTTTTCTATGGGCGTTACTGATCTTGATTTTTTAGAAAATTTTAAAACTTTTTTGGCCTGCCTGAATTTGGCTTCCAAAACTATTCATAACTTTCTTATTTCTTGCCCGAAGTTAACAAGCTATACATCAATAGACTCGGGAAAGATAAAGTCTTACACGCAAAAGTTAGTGGCGCACATAAACAAATTTCCAGGGGGGTTAAAAATCCTATTTTTAAAATATTCTCTATCTTAGATTTTTATACATATTCTATTTTGGCATCAAATTCTTTTGAAATTTTTAAAATGGGTCAAAAACTTTAAAGTAATGGACGTCTGTTTTTTTTTTGGATACCGTATAATATGCAAAAGTTGTATTGATTTTTCCCTAAAGCCACTAAAAATAGCATTGAACTGAATTATAGCCCAGTACTTCTAATTTTCTGCTCATATTTTGTGTGAATATTGCACAGACAAATCATCTTATCATATTTTTAATAATAAACCGGCATAACTCTTAATTTATACTTTTTGTCAGATAACATATTCATTGCCTTAGGAGCATAATCCTATTGGAAATATTAACACGCCAGGACGAATCCGTATCATGTAACTTGGATAAGTACCAGTGCGGAACGATTCCTATTTGTGAGTGATTCAAAGTTGGAAATCAAAGTGTATGATGTTGTTTAATGATGTATGGGGAGGGTAACCAGTGGAACCACTGACGAGCTCACGCTGTTTACCCAGAGTGAAACATAGTTTAATCATTTCTCTTTTCGCTTTGGTTCTTTGTGTGTTCTTTGTGAAATGCTCATCCAGGTTTGAATTTTCGTTATTTCCACCCAAGATCTTTTGATCTTTTGTTTTTAGATAATACATTCATGTTTTGTTAGACTTTCTAGAAATCTTAGGGCACTTTTGTCTCAGGGTCTAGTAGTTTTGCTCTTATTCTTATTGAAGATATTTAATGTTTAATATCATCTTATTCTTATAAATACTTGAAATGAAGTGTTGATAGAATCAACACATCCATGTATTTTGTCACTCCAACTCTATTCACGTGTTTGATGAATCGGCACTAGCCTTTATACAGAACTGTACTCCTTTATTAGCACACTCAGTCAGTTTTTCTTCGATTTCTCGAAATTTTAATTTTTTATGTTGTGCCGGTTCATCAATAAAATTAATAAAGATTAATCGTTAGTTGATAGATAACTCTGATGCTATCCTACATGGAGCATTTTTTAAAATTTGACAGACAGAACAAGTACCAGCCCAATTTTCCTGTAAAATTTTATCTTGTTTTTTAAAATGACATGGTTGACTGTAAAGGGTAACTAGATATAATTTACATACATTGTTTAAAAAAAGTTTGACAGCGAATAGTCGGATAGCTCGGAAAAAAGGCCAGAGTTTAGGATACTTCGACCATATAAGAGGACCGTAGAATCAGTAAGCTGGGTATTTGAACGCGCAGGAGGGGGGAGGGTCAACCAAAGTAAGAAATGAGTTGCATTTAAAATTTAGGTGGAAAATAAGAATGTGGTTAGCGGTACTGATGAAAGATGCATCTTTGAGAGCGGGCTTTCAGAAAGGAAAGGTTTGTTTGGTGATTGCAGTGGCGTACACAGAAAATTGTTCTTGGTAGGGGGCTTGAGGGTCCTTAAACATTAGGAACAATGGAAAAAAGTCACTGTCAGCTTTTAAGCTATATTTTTTGACAAAACGTCTACGCACTGCGTGCGAAACGACAGATGCCGGGTGACAGATGGCAGACCCTGCGTGTGGAATATCTGCGGACCCTGGCATACTACTCCTATATGAAATATCTTGGCAGGTATTACATAAAATACACTAATAAAAAAAAAGTGTGATTTCAATATATTTATTTATAAACAATTATTTCTTAATATTAGATAAAATTTCATTACAAAGACGACATTGTTCCTGTGAAGAAGGTGCGTGCTCCATTCAGGCCTGTTGTAGTGAACAAAACATGGTAGCTTCATCTGTAGAGTAGCGTTATATCTGTAGACGTTTGGCAATCTTCCCCAAACTTCTAAGAGCTCATAAGCATCCGTGTTTTGTAGTAAACATTCTAGAGGTAGCAATTGCAGTTCTTCATGAGTAAAATCTACCAATCTCTTTTTACGATTTAAATATGATAAAATGACATAAATTTCTGAGTCTTTTGCATCCATATTGGTTGAAGGTGGATAACAGAGTAAAAGTATTTTAACATACATCATGTTATATACTAATTTTTCCTATGTGACGTAATACAGTAATATAGAACGCAACTGACAATAAAACCAAGGTGAGTTCATATATAAAAGTTAACGTTTCCATAATACAATAAATTACTTTTTCGGCTGGTATAATAATAGAATTGGTTAGCTGCGTTAAGTTCTTAGAACAATCAGTTATATATGGCGTATACCATCCATAATCCTGATCTTTTCGATCATAAAAAACCAGTTTTAGTTTATAAGGTGTAGTATTATTTTTACATTCGGTGGCGTTAAGCATGATATGATACAGAGTGGTATTATCTTCGCCAGATTTTTCCTTTAATCTATGCCAGTACCAAGGCTAATTCTCCTGGGTATTAAATGTGATAAATGCCTCTTCAACATCAGGATTTCGAAATACGTTAAAACGCAGTTTAAAAAACTGGCTAAAATAAGGGTTTTGTTCTTCTTTACTACTTGAACGTCTGCTTAATACTAAACTTTTTTAGAGAAGGAATGTATATTTTATTGCAAATTATACGCAATATAGTAGTTAGTGTCGAAGTTAAAAAAAACAAAAAATTATTACATAACTATTTTATTTCATTCCCAGAATTATCTATACATTTGTTTTTATCAGATAACATTTTTTCAGGACTCACATGATTTAACTCCATCAAACAAAATGATTGTGAACATATGTTAATTTTACAAGTGTCTATTATTAAATCTAGAAAATTTTGATCAAGATCACTATAGGATTTACAATATTTAATAAGCGTGTAATAGTAAGAATTAAAATCTAACAATCTAAGCACTTCTAACCTAAATTTAATTAAATTAAACAGTTTAGACAGATTATTAATAATAATAAATCCAATAAATAAATGTGTCAGCGTAAACTTCACCTTGGTGGGTTTTTTTCATAATCTTATTCAACATCTCGATAAAGTCGAACCCTTAGAGTAAAAAAAGACAAGATATCTGGTCCCCTGGCAAATAATAACCATTGTTTATTTACAAATAAAATCACAATAAAACAGGTGAGAAATATCGATTATTTTTCTATCCTTTTAAACGACGTTAGAACGATAGGGACAGAGAATTCTATCTCAACCACTTTAGGTCGTGATTGGCTTGTGGGTGGGGAAAGTCGGCAAAGCGCAGACGGTCGGATGATATTTTTATTGACATAAGCTTTTTCGTGCTATTTATTTTAAAATTTCAGGATGTTTTAAGCAGTTTATAAGTCGTTTTAAAACCACATTTTGTCAAAAAACGTTTATAGTCTGTTTTTTTACTAGTAGGAGAATATTTTAGTGCATTTAAAGAGTCCAATGTTTTGAAAACAAAGGGACAGCAAGTGAAATCAGTCAGTGGCAATACATGCCGGTAGGTACACAGAAAATAAAAAAAAAGTTTATGAAATATACTTATATTAGTAGATCCTTAGATTAAAATATCAACAAAAACGTTTTTTTTTTTTTTGATGAAGTAGTTAATTCCCAATGCGTGAAATGAGATATTTTCGAACGTTTTTATAAGGTTTTTTTCGAGGTTTTTTTTTATAAAGACGATAAAATAAAGCATACTTTTGATTAAGTAGTTAATGCGCAAATAAGATATTTTCGAAGGTGTTTTTTTTTATAAAGACTATAAAATAAAGGTAGGTAAAGTCCTTAAACCAACTTGCAAACAACAATAGAAGTTAATTCACATGTGTTCAGGTTTGTAAGAATATCGAATTCCTACCTCTTATCAGAATATTAAGGTTGATTTATACTGCCGCCGCGCCGTTGCCATCTTCACTCGCCCTTCGAATTAATATTTAAATCTTTTTGTCTGTCCTAGATGTCTCTATATACTCTAAGCATTATTGACTTTATTGTGTACTGAAGAAGTCATTATAAGTAAGTTTCTGCTAATGACCAGAAAAATAACAAAATTAACAAACACAATAAGGTAATATTTTTTTCTTGATGTTCCAGGTGCTATGAACGTTTGGCATAATTTTATTGTGTTGAAAATTGAAATTGCTATAAATCATATGCAAACTTTGTAATAAATTTATTTTGTATAAAATTATACTGCAAACATTTATTGTTAGAAAGCTTCCAAAGCTCAAATTGGCAGAATTATTCTTTGCATGTTTTTTAAATTATTTTGCAGATTTCATATTATAGTAAAATTTTAATAATATAATCCATGTGTAAATTTATATTTAACTAGGTACACCACTGTTATGTTTACTGTAAACAATAGAAAGGTAAACATTGTTCCATATAATAATATAACCAAAGTCTCCGTAAGTGTCAGGTATCTTGTCTCTTTTTAATCTAAGGTCGAACCAATCAGAATCACAGAAGGATGTAGATCGCTGATTGATAGGTAGATTTCGTCCAGTGTTTATTAATTTTATAGTAGGTAAAAATCCTCTGATACTTAAACCAACTGCTACCTCCATGTGAAAATTCTTTACAGGAAATGTCATCTGCATTTATAGAGTACTTTCTTGTTTGATCTCTTCGCATACTCTAGCAATCATGCTGTCTACGTACTGCCAATATGATTCAACTGAACACAAAGAATCATCACTATACTGCATACTTGTTTGAGAACTAATAGACATATTCTTACTTGTTTATTCAACAGAGGTCTTAATAAAACTGTTTGAAACGGGTTTTGTTTTATATAATTATTATCCCCACTCCTTTTTTTCAAAATCCTGTTTACTTTAATAATGTGAGAAGCAGTTAGAAAACCACATCATGTTTACTTGGAATGCTGTAGAAGCCAGTTGGAACGTGTTAGATTTACGTATTCATTAAACCACATCGTTTCCTGCATCAATCCAACTGTTGTGACTAGAATCAAAACCCAATCATTTGACGTAGATTTTATCTCCTTTCTTGCTCCTTATCTCCTTTCCAATAAAAATACATCAGTTTGTTTGGTTTTCTGCAGCTCATCCTCGTAGAAAGCTTCGCTAATAGTGCGACCTTGTAAATCCTCCAGCAGATACTTAATGGGACTTGTTATTTGAATTTGTAAAATTTTAAAGAGTTCCGTGGTCCAGTTGGGTATATAACCTTTTTGAAAAACGTGTTTCGACTTGCTAATACGTACAACATCACCAATCTTAAACTTTCCTCTAGCAGCTACTTTAAGATGACTGTAAACTGTTTCTAAAAGAGTGTTTGCATTATTTTCGGTAACATCTTTAGGTTTCATACCGATCGTATGATGTCTGGTATTATTATAACGGTTGGTCACCTCTGCACACAGATCTATCCACTTATGACTGCCGTTAAAAGTAAACAACTTAAACAGTTTCTCCTTAATTGTTCTAATAACTCTTTCCGCTATAGAAGCTTTTAAAATGTTGTATGTACTGTAATGATTGTACTATAATGACTGTAATGATGAGTAAAGAGTTTTGTTTTGGTTTCAGTGGTGTCTTGATTGGAGTAAGAGTAGTCCCCTCGACTTTTCTAAAAGCTTCAGCCTAGAATCTAAATTAACGACTTCTTCGGAAGTCTTTTTCAACTCCTTTTCTAATTTTGTGATTGACGTTTCAATGTTTAGATGAAGTGTGCGAAGATTGCTATCATGATATTTTTTATTAACAACATCATTATCCAAAACATTGGATAGTTTATGACCTCGAAAATCATAATCTCTGATTTCGAAAAGCGTCGTTTAAACGTTCTCTTCGTTTTAGTTTAAGCATAGATCAAAACTTATTCATGATTGAAACACAAATGAATTAAATTTAAACTAATTTTGCTATTAATAGAACTCAATAACACCAAGAGAGCGAAGTTCTTCCAATATATTTGATATATCATTCAATATGTTCGTATTTCCTGCTTCTCTGGAAGCCTCCAACTTATGTAATCGATCAACAAGCTGATTAATATCACCATAAGGAATGAATTCTTTAGGTACTTCGTTATACTCAACCAAAGCGCTACCTTCTACAGAAGACTTACTTCGACTTTTACCAAGGGGTCTTGGTTTTATTCATTTGACCTGATGGTTGAAAATTTCTTCTATGTACATTGGTGTAATCCAATATTTCTTGAAAAGATTTTCTATCACTTTGGTGTATTTATGTGGATTTAAAAAAATAAAAGATCATAAACACCTATTTGATAAGGAAAAACTTTGTCCTTGAATTTTATATTCCCCTTGGAATTGAAATCAAAAGACTTATTTCCAAGTCTAAACTTATTTGACTTTGGGAAAAATGTTATCATAGAGTAGTCAATCTCTGGTGAATTTAAAAAATATTTTTTAAGAAAATAACGAGTTACAAGTGGAAAACCGCTTAAAAAGTCTTTTTAAAGCGTCACATGACGTTAAATTCATCTTGAAATTGCGTGATGGATTTATCCCACTCTTTCTCATTAAAATCTTCCTCCCCCTGCTCCTCTTCCTCAGCCGTCTGGAATACATCATCTTCAACTTTGGAACTTTCTCCGACTTCCTGCTGTTGTTGTGTTGGTAAAATAGTTGATTCCAACATTTCTTCATCGCTTTCATCTTAGCTATTTACTCGTAGATCTATGAAAGACTGATATAAAGAAACAGGTGTGAAAATACATAGGGGAGACTGTTGCATTTTTTGTAGAAATCAAAACAAGAGATGTGGTGGTGGGGGAAAAATGGAGGGGTGGCTTTAGTGGCAGTTAGTTTTTGTAAAAGTTCCAAAATAGGTTTGAAAAATTTATTAATCCTCTTCTGTTTTCCCCAGTTTTAAAGCTAAATATTTCTTTCTTATGGCATTGGAGGACGTTTTTTTTTTAATTTTATATTTCTTCTCGACAACTTTCATTATCGTTAGATTCTGCAAACGGGTCCCGAACAGCTTTGAAATGAGTCTGTTCTTAATAAACAGCTTTTAAACAGTTCCCAAACAGCTTTCGAACGGGTCTGTTCACAATAAACAGCTTTTAAACAGCTCCCGAACAGCTTTGGAACGGGTCTGTTCTCAATAAACAGCTTTTAAACAACTCCCGAACAGCTTTGGAGCGGATCTGTTTAAAATTAACAGCTTCTAAAAAGCTTTTGAACAGGTCCGTTTCCAAATAAATAGTTTTTAAACAGGTTCGGTTATTCTTGAGAGGTACTACTACTACCTGATTCTAACCGACTAAACCACTTGTTAAATATTATACCTTTATATAGGTTTAAAATTTCAATTGATAGCGACCATTAGATAAATCAAAATCTTTAACTATAACTAGAAATCCATAACTTTATACTTGTTTGTCAAAAGGCATATCTGTGTGGTCATCATAAACATGTCTAAGATTCATGTCGTCCATTTTGAAAAGAACTAATAAATTTGCGTTATCTCGAATTAATTGTATGTCTGTGAGAGATAGAATGAATCAATTACGTTATGTCGTACTCTGCTAAAGTAATCTCGAATAATATCCTGGTTCTGATATACTACATCATCAAATATAAAAACAGAGTTCGGAGACGCTTTGGAAGGATCTACAATCTCATCGTTTTCACTATAGGGAAAATAGTTAATTCCCGACACCGATCGTAGGATTTTTTCCAACAGTTGATATTTTTGTTGATAAAGAGACTTTGAGTAAATGTAAACATTTTCAAAACTGAGCCCATTTGGTTCAGTTAGGAGATTGATCATGACATTGGTTTTACCGCAGTTATTAGGTCCACAGATGAACCCTCTAACAGTGTTTGGTAGTAGCACTCCATGCCTTCAAAATTTATTATCGTTAAAGGTTAGGTGTTCATCCAAGTTGATTATATTTATGCCAATCTTTGGCTTTTCTTTTCGCATTTCGAAGTAAACAAAAGACGTGTAATCTTTACCAGAGTTTTAGTTGGAATGGCGACTTTGAGAGGTGAAGGTCTCCTAAATACAGTCATCAATAAGCTACCGTTTGAGTTACATCTACCTTCGCATAGGTAATAATTATTGATATTCTTTTTCTTGTTATTTTGCTTTTTTTACTTTTTTTATATTTATGAATGTTTTTTTACTAGATTCTGTGGGCCTGGAACTCGCCTAACGCGTTGATTATCTCGAGGAGACGTTGGAATACATCCCTTGGATGAGGCTTGCAAGGAGCACTATATAGCGTACTCGAAAAGTGACAAGTTAGAAGATAGATTTTAGAAAATAAAGCGCGGGAAAGGGTAAAGTTGAAAGATTCTAGTTTGGGAGAAAAAGCTGTTGCTTGGATAGTAACTACTGGTATGAAGACAAAACGCAAACTGGGTATGGGTACTAAAAGAAGTTTGAATAAGAAAAAAGCATTTCCAGCTCTATCTTGAAGCAATCAAAACTCAACATTTTAGCGAAAATGGATTATCTAATAAAAAAAATATTAGCGCGGCTCTTAAGATTGCTAAAACGTTAATAAAATCAGCTGGAGGTCGAAATAAAATAAAACTTCCCAGAGTTATTCCGGTACCCAAATTTGGTGGGATAATTCCAGCTCTGATACCTATTTTCGCCGGACTTAGCGCGCTAGGAGCATAAAATGAAGGTGCAGCGAGTGTTGCTAAAGGTGTAAACGATGCTAGAGATGCTCGTGAAAGACTTAAGGAAAGTCAAAGACATAATGAAGCAATGGAATCAATGGCAATAGGAAAAACAGGCAATGGACTTTATTTGAGAAAATATAAATCCGGTTTGGGTTTATACCTGAGAAAAATGCCGTAAAAAACTCCCTATAAAGCTACCCAAAAGAGCGCTTTCCGATAAAGATTTATATCAGAAGGTTAAAAAGCTTAAAATTCGTCATTTTAGAGGCGTTTTTATATGAAATTCTCTTCCGAAAGGACTTGTATGGAAAAAAGAAGCGGGAATTGTCAATCTGGATTCTATGGAATCAAATGGTAGCCACTGGGTAGCTTATAAGATTGGTCTACTGTTGTGTATTTTGATAGTTTCGAAGGGATAAAACCCCCCTTGGAGCTAGTTAAATACTTGAAAAACTGTAAAATTTTATTTAACTTGGATCAGTATCAAAACTATAATACTTATAACTGTGGACATTTTTGTTTGTATATATATGTTTTTGTATAATAATAATTTATTTTCTATCAGTCATGTCTTGTACGTTTACCTTGAAGGGTCAAACCAGCACTATAGTCGCAAAGTTTTTTCCTCCCATTAAACTAGATCCTAAATACGAGTATTCGCTGGCTTTAATATCCCTAAATACTTGGAACTCTATTCGCAACATTGAGCCAGGAAGAAACAAGTTTTATTATAATAGTCAAGGTGAAAAAATAACTGTGGAAATTCCGACTGGGTCCTACGGTATTGAAGGCATTGAATCTCCCATCCAAAATAAATTGTGCGAACCCGAGAAGAATATTATAAAAAAAGTGTATTGTTTAAAGCTTCAACCAAACGTTTTGCATGAGTCCGATCTTCCCGTTTACACTATACACGTGGTGACCATCCGTATTTAACGTAATATAATATGTGGGTCCTACTACGGTAGCGACTCATCTCACACATATGAATTTAGTCCTACCATCAAATCCTATATTTTTACCTGTTTACAAGAAAAGGATAGATAATATCACGCTAAATCTACTCGATCAAGATTCTAGATCGATTAATTTTCGAGGAGAAGAAATTGTTATAAGATTTTAGTTGAGAAAAAATGGGGTTAATTTTTAATAACAGCAATAGCTCCAGATACTACTTAAAAGAGTGTAATACATTAAACTCCTCATTCAAAACTAAACAGTCTAGCTGGTCACTCACGTTTCCAAATATTCTGTTTCTACACACTATAGGTAGAAAGTATGGCTTTCGAAAAACTACAGATATTCAGCCCAATAAGGTCTGATGAGAGTGTGGTGCGTGCACCCTTTTACAAATTCATTTAATAACAGTGATGAGATTGAGATCGTTTTAAATCAGAAGGATACCTTTATAGATATTAGTGAAGGGGAATTATACCTAGAAGAAAAATTGGTGGAATCAAGTGCTATAACAACCACAAACAATTTTGGAGCATTTTTGTTTGAATCCATTTCATATGAACTGAATGGAAAAGAGATAGATAGAGTGCGTGAGCCTGGAATAGTAGGTTTTTTTAAGTTTTAATGAGCAGGAGAGGAGAGAGGAGACGTTGGGAGCAGTTTCCAGAGAGTAGTCTACACATCCCACTTAGCTTTCTCCTTGGTATCTTTGTTGATTACAAACATTCCGACTTTAGACGATTTTGCTAAGGATACATCGATAATGATTCCTTTTAGAAAATGGGAATTGTATGAATTGCCTGCATTGAAGCAAACAAAAAAGGTAACTGGATGGTTAAGACATCGAGTAGCTTAGAACGTCCACGATACGTTATTGTAAAATTTCAGCAAGAACGTAACAATAACTCAAAAGCAGACTGCAGCTTATTTGATCATTTAAAAGTGACTGACTTGAAACTTTACCTAATCTAAATTTAAATTTTACCGCTAAACAGATAAGCGAGCTTTACAGAATGTATACAGATTTTCAAAAGACCTACTATGGAAAACGCTTTTCCGAGCCTTTAATGGATTTCAACTCATTTATTAGTAACAGTCTTTATGTGATCGACTGTAGCAAACAGAACGAGTCTATTAAAAGCAGTACCGTGGACATAAAACTAGAGTTTCAGAATTCCGAAAACTTTTCCGAAAAGGCGATGACTTACTGCATAATAATTCACGATTGTGTATTTGAGTATTTCTTTATCAGGCACGGTACGCAGCATGATTTCATCAGTTTAACAGTAGAGCCAAGAGAATGAAGGTGGTTGTAGTTGATGCCCAAGGATATCGCACCCCAGAATTTATGGTTAAAGAGTTGGCAATTTGTGATGGTGGAGAAATGATTTTTTTTTTTTAACCAAAAATTCCCTACCAATTTTTAAGAGAAAATGAAAAAGTAGCCATCAGCTACCTGTATGCAAATCACTTGGGAATACACTATAATATAGGTTACACCGAATATGAAGACTTGAATCAGATTTTGTGCAAGAACTTGATCGGTGCAGATTTTTTCTAAAGGGGCAATTAAAAGAGATTTCTTAATTAAGGCCTTTCAAGATATGAAATTAAAAATTCCCAATATTATTAATTTGGAAAATGTATCAGGCTATTGTACGCCAAAATTGGAGAAAGATTTTATGATTGTCAATAATCAACCAAACCAAACATTTTTTATTTTCTATAAATTAAAACTCATTTTCTTATTTTAATTAGTTTTTCTCGAGATGCGGTGTAGTCAACTTTAGACGAGAATCGAAAAAAATTTGAAAAATCTAAGCAGTTAAAAAAAGAAATTAAAATTTTCGAATCTAAAAAGCTATTATTTAAAAAATTTTAAAAACTTTGTATGGATTCAAAATGGGATGACGTATTTACTTCAACCTCAAGATTTGCGAATCTCCCCAACCAAGGAAGAAGAAGAGAGTGCCTCCATCAAGATTTTAACATGGAGAACATTATTAAAGTTGGATATAATAGGCCAAACAAAAAGATTTTATTTGAACATAAAGATTGTTGTTCTATAAAATTTAACTGTGATTCTTTTATGGAATTTTTGGATTTTTTGGATACTATTGTTGAACGGTGGTGTGATACAGATTTCTACATTGGAGAAAATATTTATGTAAACTATTGGTGTGAGAGAGGTTAGAAGCTTGACTTTAAAAGAAATGAATTCTGGAGTTGTTATGGAGTTGAACGAAAATTGTTTAGATTTACTTTTAGCTTATAAAAATAATTAGTTTGCCTTTTGTAGTAAACTAAATTAAAACTGTCTAAAAAACAATAAAGTATTGTTTTTATTTATTATGTATAGTGTATAATGAAAATAATAAAAAGTATATAATATAAATAAATACAATTAAAATATAAAAAATAATACAATACATATACTAAATAACTAAACCTATCATAAACCCCCTAAAGACGTTTTCATATTAAGGGCGGTTGTTTTATGCGATCAGTCTTAACAACTCCTAAATAACTGTGCACAATATTTTTCTAGAATTCTAGGTACTTTTCAACATCTTTATGACCCCAAGCAAGCGTGAACTCAGTACCGGGAATAATGTAGCGTTTATCGTCCGCGTTAGATAAAGTTACCTTATTTTTAAGTTCGATATACATATCGTGTAAACGTGAGCGGAAAGTCGACATTTTACGGTGAATTTGAGTCCCTTCTACGTCAACTGCAAGGCGGTAGTCATCAAGACTAAGCTCTTTTTAGCTAACGTAGTCGGGAACAACTTTAGCCTTTTTAGTCAACTCTCCCTCTACGTTGACACAATATGCTTTCGCCCCGGTTCCATAAAACTTCCAAATCGGTCTTCCTGCATATTCATCTTTCATTTTACCAAATATGGATTGATTTACAGAAATCCCGTGTTGGTTGTCCTGTGAGAAGTTGGATGTGTCAAACCAGTCTAAATTTTTCTTCATATCATCATAAAAGTTTGAATTTTGAATGAATACTATTTAACTGTCGGTGTCGGTGTAGGCCAAAAGAGTAATGTTGCCATATTTTGCTTTAATGTAGTCATAATAAAAGTTGTACATAATGGTTTTGGAAATCTCCAAAATACAAAAAACTACGTAAATGGGTTTATTATATACGACTTTTACTTTTTCCATTTGAATGGCTACCAAATTCTCGCCAAATATGGCAACGGTGTGGGTAACCAGTTTAACCAGTCTACTCTTTTATCCACGTTTCCCATTGTTTTTCCGAAAACGGCAATATTCATTAACTTGAAAAAATCTTTTTCGAATTCATTTTGTGCAGAATTTCTATGACGTGTATTTAAATCAATATACCTCTTTAACCAGGTTGACTGATTGAAGGTTAAGACGCGGTGAATTTTGACTAATTTTAACCCGTGTTCCAAAGCCGGTTTCTAATTTTTATAGCGGATCACATAGCGTTCCTTTCTATTGAAATTTGGAATAAGCTTTGAGATTTTGACGCTCGCTTGTGGTGAAACAATGGACTCTGGACAAAAAATTATGCAAATCGTGCCGATGTTCTGGATAATCTAAATCAACCTCAAAAATTAAACCCGTATCTGGCACTTGCGAAAGTTTTTCGACTTCTAAATTTCGAATTTTGCTCTGTTCTAACCACTTGAAATTACCCGTTGGGAGGCTAGAGGGCATAGCAGCCCTATACAAGTTGGTTGCATCTAAATAATGGATGCTTTAGGTAGGTTTGGAAGCGTCATAATGAAGTAAAAATTTGTTATTGGCTACAAATTTTCTCACACTACACTGACTGACACCTTCGCGAATACCGCGCAGGAAATGTACCATATCGATATCGGTTAAAAGCTCCAGCTCAATATTAGTCACTGGAAGGGCTGCGTCGAAACTCAACCCTGGACTGGTGTAATCTTGAGCTGGGTCTAAACCGTAAGTCTTAAGGCACACTTCGCGGAAGTTCTTAAACACTGATGCCAGCAATAACGTATCTGACCGGACATAGATTTCTGCAAATTGGCCTAAAGTTTGACATTTAAACTGATTCTATAGTCATCGCTTATAGTCATCTTTAGAGATGTTTTCATTTTTTAAAGTATTATGGAAATCCTTTTGTGGTGGGAGTTTAGTTTCGTCTAATTTAGAATAAGAATCAACGTGCGAATACGAAAAAACAGAAGATGTCGTCGAACCGCCGATCTTGGGTATCAAAAGCTTGCAGACTTTGTTGATCTGTTGTAGATTTTTAATTTTAATGCAAACATATTTTTTTATTACTGATGTAAATAACTATAGGTACTATTAACATGTAAATCTAATACCTTTAAAGATATTTGACATAGTAGTAAAGTATGCCAGGGTGCGCAGACATTCCACACGCAGGGTCTGACATCTGTCTCTGACATTTGACACATGCAAATTTTTGGACGCACCCTGTATACTTTGTATTTTTATAACACCCTGTATCTAGTTTATATCTCTTTGTTGTACCCTTTAAAATATCCTGATCCTCTTCGTCGTACACGATGACGTCAGATTTTTTGATGATAAGATTCCGCCGGCGGACGGAGGATGCGGAACCGGCCATCTACCACTACTATTCACCAAAAACAAATTTTCTGAAGTCTCAAAATAATTATTATTTTATTTTGACCGAAAAATTTGAAGGAATCCATTGGAATCACTCCTATGTGAGAATTTCATAATTCTTTGATACATGAATTGTGTGGTACACGTGGTACAAAATAGCAATAAACAATTATCACCTTCAGTTAAGTCTGTTTTTATTTTGATCTGCCCCTTTAAGGTAACTTTTAACAATCCAACATGATTTGGAAGCATTTCTGATACTGAATTTACTTTTAGAACTACTGTTTTAACAGGTAGACTTTCTACTTCAGTCCAATTTTTCGAATACTCTAGCATCACCGCTTAGCTTTTTATATTACTTATTATTTCTGTCTGAGTGCCTAATGCGCAGGCCTGACAAGATGAGTGTAACACCAGCTTTTTACGGTCGCACAGAAGAATTTTTTTGATCGAGAAAGGGGCGAATTATTAAAAAAAAAATAGTAAAATATAGATTGTGTTTACGTCCATATATAAACAAAAATCAGCTTGATACTAAATAACACCAAAATAACGGCGGCGACAAAAAAGCGTCGACCGTTCTATTCAAGCCTTATGATCTTAACAGACTACTAATGCTTGAGGTTTGTAATATTATTATTGTGATTATTTTTATATTGTATGTTTCATATTGTATTGTATGTTGATTACATGTTAAATAAATAAATGACCAATTTTAGTATTTTGTTATGGTATGTTTTTTATGTTCTTACATTGCGGTATTTAAATGGCGGGCTTTAAAATGATTGCAGGTTTTTTTTATAATAAATTATCTTTATAATATAGCCACTAGCATATCGCTCGTATCTCAATGTATAAAATTATGGCATAGCGGACTCGCCTTTTTGTTTTTCAGAACTCATTCGTGGAAAATCCAGACACCTATAGACTAGTTCGATATGCCACGACTGTTGTTTTTATAAACTTATACACTCTGAATATTAAATATCTATTATCTTATTGGATTGAATTCAAGATAATTTTACCAGTTTGCCCAGACATTCTTTAACAATATGTTTTTATTAACATTCTAAAGCTTAAAAAGAAACTTCCGTCAACGTCTTTAAGATATAACTATAGGGTTTTCCAGTCAATGAAAAAGAGTGGAGAATTACCAAAGCATTTTCATTTATATAACTATATTTTTTTTTTAGAGCGGCGTTTCCTTTATTGGAAGCCCATCTGGATCTAAAAACGACGATGTTGTTTTAAAGGCCTGCAATGACTACAACATTGTACTTGCTTTTACCGATTTGAGGCTTTTCCATCACTGATTCCGCAAGAGCTGTTCAACTACAAAAAAAAATCCAAAAAAATAAGGTAGTATGGTACACAGGTTAGGAAGATGGAGTTTATTGAGCTGTCAAAGAGGATAGTAACATGTTTAGTGCTGTTTAAAATTACAGGAATTTTGCAAAACGCCTTAAAATTTGTAAAAGACAAATGAAGAAAAATATATTACGAGTACTTTATACAGAATATCCACTAAGCAAGAAGTCCAGCGAATAGAGTTTTGTCCTACAAAAGGTCTGATCGTTCAGTTTTTTAATATTTTGTATAGGTAGATAAGGTAGTATAAAATCCAAGTTTTTGTTATCCCCCCTTTTTGCCTATAGCTCCGCTCCATCACTTTTTTTATTGTTTTGCCTATAGCTCCGTTTCAGTGTATTAAAGCATTAAAAAATTTCTGGCACAGTCAGTTTTTTTTTTGAAATAATGGTTTAAAACATATTTTATTTAATTTTCTATGTTCTATATGGATCAGTTGTTAAAATAGCTAGTTTTTAAAATGTGCCTTTGGCTTGTCCGATTGTTCGTATTGTATTGCGATAAGCTCTAGTTTTCATTTTAATAATTTTTGGTGTAAAATTTTTTTATATTTAATGCAAAACAAACACCTTCAAAATAAAATAAAAGTCCCTAGGGGACTGAGAGCCAGAGGATTGAGAAAATCATCTTAAATTTTAAATATTTTTTGTGATTATTACGTTTTCCAATAATTAAATTTTTAATTGCATTTCGTCAGCATACAAAGCGGTAAAACACCTTTTTGAGCAAAATTTTTCTCGTTTTAGCAAAAACAATGTCCAGGGGACTGATAAATTTTCTGGCACAGCAATGTGAGAGCCTGTATATTTAGATTTAATTAAACACTTTCTATATTCGACTTAACCGTTTAGATGTTACGGAGTGGAAAAATTATAAAATGTTAATTTTAACTTGTCAATATTTCAAAAACAGTTGAAGATAAGTATAACACATATAGTTTAAATAGAAAAGTTTCTATTATATAGTTTCCAAAATAGTCTAATAGGTGACACACCTTGGGACACCCGATATAAGATATAAAAAATCAGACCCACCGGATCTTTTGAAGGGTAACCCTCGTTTTTTGGCCTTTATTCATTGTTCACACAAAATTTTCAAATAAAATTCATTATATGTGGCAGAGTTTATTATTTTATGGCTAATAACCTGTGAACTACTAATAAAGTAATTAAAATATTTTGTATCTTTATATTTCTTTTTGTAATAATGTAATTAAGAAAGAACTAAATAATTAATAACAAAACAAATGTATGATATTGGTAGTTTTTTAATATATTGTTATTAAAAAATTAACGAATGTTTTTTTGTGATCTCAACCGAAAGGCCCTTAGTTATCTTAAGCGCAAAAATGATATTCAGGATAAATTCTTAAAAAGAAACTGCAATAAGTGTATATTTTTTTATATTTGGCATAGCAATAATATCTAGTACTAGAATCTAAATTTCCAGATAATGCTCCCCTTATTATTTTTGGTACATGAAATATAGCGCGAATGAAATGTGCAGTGTGTCTGTCTTAAGAGCTTTCACTTTATTTAAAAGTATTAAAAAAGTTGACATCTGTCACTTCAAAAAAATGTGTTTTGTTTTAACTTTTACCGAATATCTCATATTAAAGCTACTGACCAGCTCTGTCCTCACAATAAAACACATTAAGATTCTTAAGCGGTTAAAATGATGGCGCCTGATGTGTCAAAAATATAAGAGAACTCAAGTTGACCATTTTCTGAAAAACCGGGAAAAGTCAGTGAAATGTCAGGGAATTTGGAAAAAAATCTGGAATTTTAAAGAGCATAATAAAAGAGGACCATATAGAATAGAATAGTTTATTTATTTTTTTCAGTACAGTAATGCTTACAAAAAAAGTAAAAGAAAAAAAAAACAGTTTTGATTAAATAAATAAACAATTACCCACAAAAGGTAAACCTTGTTAGTGGGAAAACTAAATACTTATTTAACCTAGTTATACAAGTAGAACGATTATTGGGTCGCTTCTTGACCAGCTCTGTTAGGTTGAAAATAAAAATTCAACACAAGTTCTAGTATACTAGAAAAGATTCCGAGCACAATTCTTATTTTAAAAATATAATCAATTTCACTAAATAAACAATAAAATATGTTTCACAAACAGACCTAAATTAGATATCTAAAACAACTTTGAAATTAAATTAAACAGAATTAAAAGCAATAAAATCAAATCAAAAGAAAATAAAAAAATAAGAAAAACTTAATGATTTAAAATAATTAAAAAAAATATCTAAAACAAATTAAAAATTAAAAATAAAAGATCAGAAATTAGAGCATTTAACAATTTAACAATGGCTGAAGACTATATTTTAATAATTTATAGAGGGATTAGAAAGTTAGCAACAAATTGATGAAATCATTGAAATTTATTGTTTTCAAGTAACAACAAGTAGGTTATAATCGGGAATTAAGTCTTAGTAGGGAATTGTAGGTCTTTTATTATAATAGAAATTGTTGTATTATTCTAATTTACTTCCACTATATGTTCAATTCTAATTCTGGTTTCTTTGTGGAGCCATGCTTTTAGTTCGTTTTTAAAGGTTTTTAAAGACGTCAAAGATGAGAACTCTATTGGTAAATTTGCATAGATTTTAGGGCTTATGTATTTGAATGAGCTTTGTGCCAAAGTTGTTGGCACTGTTGGTAATAAACCTGTTTGATTCTTTGACCCAGTTTCATATGGATGCTCAATGCTTAAGAGAGTGTCCTTTTTCTTAAATTGCCTTAGACCTATGGTTTGTACAAAAAGTTGCCTTATATCAAAGATTCCACTTTCTCGATATAATTCATCTGTAGGGTATCTTTTGGTCTTTTCGAGTATAATTTTAAGTAGCCATTTCAGTATGGTTTCTAGTGGTCTAGGATGAGTCTTCAATGCACCTCCCCAAACCAGTAAACCATAAATTAAATGAGGCTGTATTAGCGATAGATATAGAGTTTTAACGTAACTGATATCGAGGATTTTTTTTAATTCTTTAAACTTACCGATAAAAGATGTTAATTTATTGGTAACGTAAGTTATATGGTGAGTCCAGCTTTAATTAGGTTCGAGTATAACTCCAAGATATTTTATTTGTTTACTTAATTTTTTGGGTGGTCCCGTTGATCTTAATACTAAGTTCTTTAAAGTTTGGCAAAGATTTATCTTTATAAATAAAAACAGAATCGTCAGCAAAGCATATAATTTCAGCAAGTGCATTTATATAAAACAGGTTTTTTATATACAGGTTAAATAGAACAGGGCCCAGGACAGTTCCCTGAGGACACCAATCTCTACATCAACCTCCGAACTCATGTGTCCCTGTATATCTACAAATTGTTTTCTGTTGGTCATGTAACTATTGAATAAATCAAACGGAACGCCCCTAACTCTTTCAAGATATTGTGATCCACAGTATCGAAAGCTTTGGCCAAATCCAGGAACACGCAGAGAATTTTTTCACCCTTGTCAATCGTGGAGTAAAGATTTGTAACTAGTTTGGCCAAAGCGTCCTCCGTCGATACACCCTCTCTAAAACCATATTGATTAGCAGATAGTATGTTATGTTTTTCTAGGAAGCAGTCTAAACGACTTTTTAATAATTTTTCATAGATTTTACTAATTTTACTTAAGACTGAAATGTGCCTATAATTATTGACGTTTTATGGATTGGCTTTACAATGGCTTTTTTTTAGAATGTTGGGAAAGTGCCCGGTTTCAAAGCATTTGTTTATTAAAAAAGCTAGGGGCTTAAGAAAAAATTACCAAATTCTTTTATTGTCTCGGCTTTAATGTTGTCGATGCCTGGACTTTTTCCATTTTTTAGAGTAGATATTGTTTTTTTAACCTCAATTTCATCCGTTGGCAGCAGAAAAAAGTTATCGTTTATACGTGGGGTAAAAAATTCAGTGTTTTTGTTTGTTTTAATTTTTCCTGCCATTTCTCGTCCTACCTTAATAAATTGTTCATTAAAAAGTTCACATATTACATTTTTATCATGTTGAGTTTGGCTATTCATTTCAATTTTTGTTATATCTTTCTTTGTGATATTCTTTTTTAAAATGCGATTAACAGTTTTCCAGAGCTTATCGGATTTATTTAAGTTTTTGTCAATGCGCATTTTGTAGTAGTTTATATATGCTTGTTGGATTGTTTTGTTATATTTGTTTCGATACCGTTTAAATTCTTCAGCAAATAATGGGTTACTAGGAGTTTTTTTCATTTTTTTATAGAGTTCATGCTTTATTTCCATAGATTTTAAGTGACCAGTTGTAATCCATGGGTTTTTATTAATTTCCTTTGTTTTGTATGAGTGCAAATTAAAATATGATTTTTTTAAACAGTTTATAAAATTTTCTGTAGCAGTATCCAAATTCTATGTTTGATAAACACAATTCCAGGTTTCGTTTTTTAGATTTATTTGTAGCTTAGTTTTATCGAGGAATAGTTTATTAAAACTTAGTGGCAATTCTGGTTTTTGAGCACTACCTATTGGGACTATATGTAGAACTGGACGATGGTCAGTAATTTTTTTTGTAATAATGACAGGCACTAAAGTATCGAGGCTAAGGTTAGTTCGTACAAATATATGGTCGAGGCAGGTACCGCTATCTGACCGTGATATGCCATTTATGCTGGAGATAAATCCATACTCGCTCAGAATATTCTTATATTCCTTTCCGCCAATACAGTATATTCAAATTTTTGAAAAGAAGTAATATTCTCTCGCAAAAACAAATCTAAACTTTTGTTAAATTGGTCAGTAATGGTGCAGGGAGGGCGATAAGTGGCTAGAATATTAAAACTACAGTTTTTTTCTGAGATTTGCACATTAATTAACCTTAATATTGTCAAGATTGAAAATACTAAATTTATGTTGTAGTTCATTTTTTAGGTAAACAACAGTGCCATCGTGACTATTAATATTTCCTTCGCTATATATTATTTTATACCCCGGAATTTCAAGTAAGGATGTATCTAGAATAATAAAAGTTCCAGTTAGAATTATAACGGAAAACTCCCTGCCTAACCCATGCAAATATACTTGTAGTTCTTTCAAATGGAGTAAAAGACTTCTAATATTGCTGTGATAAATTAAAAAGTTGTTTTTGTCTGGCACGGTGTCTTGAAATTCACAAAAATTATTTATTGTTAAATGCTCAATTTTGTCTCGCTGGAAATTCCTCATTGCTTTTACAAAATTAAATCTATAATTTGATAAAAATTCTTGCCTAAGAAAAGAAGACTTACAATTAAAAACAATCAAATTATTCGCGCGTTTATCTTATTTTCCTTCCTTTCTATTCGTAACGAAGTCCTCAGCTTCGGGGTCACGTTATAAAGTCCGAGGTAAAATCATGAAATGACAAAGTTTAACAAAGTCTTCAACAAATTGGTTTTTTAGCCAGAAAATCGATAAATGCTATAAATAAAGTTATAAGCAATTACAGAAAATTAATATACAATTTAAGCTAGAAAGAAAGGCAATCAATAAATGCTCTTAAAGTGTTCACACTGAAATAGGCAACTAGATAAAAAATAAAGATATTTTTATTTTTAAAAAACTAATATGTTTTGCTGGGTATTGATGAGCCAAATCTAGGCCTCATTTACCAAAAAAAAAACAGACAAAAGGTAAAAGATAGATAAAGGAAGGCATGACAATTTTTTATGGCAATAAAAATTAAAAATCAATGTACTCAGCAGGGTTCGTCAAAACACTCTGAACTGAGTAGCCAAAATTTACACAAAGTTTTGCATGGCGCACATTGATGTAAATATCAATATAAATGGTATCTGTATCAGATTCTCTTCAACAGTGGTCGAACTTCCTGCCAAGAACATCAACTTCTTGTGCGGTCAATTAGTCACATCAAAAAAAAAATAAGCCCTTAGGGAGACAAAAGGTAGTTAAAAATTAGCCCTTCGGGGAACTTTCTAACAATGAATTACAGATTAAGTAGCGTCTTAGTAAGTGACGAACCCAAAGACTGCACAAAGCAAAATACAATGCTGAAAATTTCAAGGAAAACACAGCAGAAGCAGTTTTTCAACTAACCAGGTAAATAAATAAATTATTTAAATTTATTTATAAAAAAAAATTAATGTGACTAAAAGACCAGAAAACGCATCAAAGGCATGTAAACAAAAAATATGGTTACCATAAAAATGTTCTCTAGCAAAACTAGATAAAAGAAAAATGAAATTAAAAACTACATCAAAAAATTTAAAATTAACCAAAAAAATGGTCAAATTTAGAATATTTTAGAGAATCCCTAATAGCACAGGATATTCCAGGGATATCCTAGTAAGGTGCTGTGAATGTCTGATTTTACATTTAAAAGACATTCTCAGAATATCCTACCTAGTACATTCAGTGAATATTCTATGCAGGATATTTCAGGAATGTTCTGTGAAAGTCCAAAAAATATCCTCTTTTGGACATTGACAGCACATTTAAAAAACATTCTTAGGATATCATGGACAGTTCGTTCAGCGAATATTCCATGCAGAATATTCACTAAATGTTCTACTAAAATCCGGAAAATTTCCGCTTTTCCTTTTGGATATTGACAGCACATTGAAAATAAGTTCCCTGGATATCCTGGATAGAACATTCAGCGAATATTCTATGCAGGATATTCCGTGAATGTTTTGCCTATTTCATTCCTCATCACCCAATGAGCATTTTCAGAAACTTCTGGTGACAGATATTTATATAATTATTATAAAGAGGGTTCCATTGATACCCTAGGGTATTTAGAAGTTTCCTACAAGAATTGAGTTTGTATATTTGTTTTATTAAAGGCTCTAAATTGATGGTACCCTAAAGTAACATAAAACTGGCGTTAACAATATTTCCACGGACATCTTTATAAAAATTAAAGTCATCGGTTCAAATGTTATATAAATTGGTGTTAACAATGTTTCCACCAACATATTTATAAAAATATAAGTCATCAGTGACAAAAGTTATATAAATTGGTGTTTTAAATCTTTCTGTCAACCCACCTATAAAACCGTAAGTAACTATCAATTAAAGATATATAATAGATTGGTTTTTAAAATGTTGCTATCAACCCACTTATAAAACTTAATTAACCAACAACAAATTTATATAAGATAAGATTGAAAATATTTCGAGAGACACTTATAAAAACTTGGGAACTCTCACACAATAGTTATATAAATTGGTGTCTGTAATATTCTTATGAACTCATTCATAAACCTTTTTTGCCCATAAGGTTTTTTCTATAATGTTGTTATTAATTTCTTTATACAGTGATTATAATACAACTGTTTTTAGAACAAAAAAAACAATTTTAATTTATTTTGGCAATTATAATAACAAAACAAACAAGATTTTTTAGGGTTAATTTTCATATCAAAAGGCGCGTTTTTGCGAAATCAAAAGGAGCGTTTTTGCGACATCAAAAGGCGCGTTTTTGCGAGATACCATACCATTATTATCTTGTTTTAATTACATCAATCTGAGAGAGATAAGAGATCCAAATCTTCTTGAGACAGTTGCCGATGACAGATATCGGGATCGAATGCATTTTACACCCGATTCCCACCAGCGTTTCCGATGCGCAGTCACCCTGACTCAAAAAACTCATCACGTGGTCCGACATGAACTTGTATAGGCAAATCTCGCTTAGACCACGTGATACGTGTTTTGATTCGGGGGACCCACGAATGAGAAACGCATAAATGGGAACCGTGTTTTAGAAAAAGAGAACAATATAGTAACCGTGTTAAGGTTGCAAAAACGCACCGTGAAACGTCGAGCGCATATGCTGATACTGCTGGTCGGCGGCAAATGTGAACACCCCGGAAAATACTCGCCTGTACACCCTTCGACCCCGCAATCTAACTATATTCTTGAGATAGTTACCTCTGATAGTTATGCGGGCTTGAAGTGTGTGGAGGCGGGTATTTTTCCTGGTATGTGTAGTATGCTGGATCTCTCGAGGAATGCATTTAGGAAAAAAAAAACAATGGTAACTATGTTAAGCTCGCAGAAACAGACCATCAGTGTTCAACACTGCGCCATCTGTAGCCCTTTGTTCCAAGTAGCATCATTTTTTAAAAGGGTTATAAAACAGTGTTGACGAGGTAAACAGTGGTATAGTTGTATTGTTTTTTTTTAATAGAATTGTCGGAAATTTTCGCCATTTTGGATTACAAAAATAGGTTTTTGGCCTAAATAAAAACGTTATTTATGGGGTTTAAACATGTGTTTCAATCGAAATATTGCTTGTTAGGGTTAAGAACAACATACGAAATTCAATATTTGTCCCAGAAAGAAAAAAACGCGTATGAAAAAAAAAACTCATAGTTAAATGAATATTTTTTTTCACGTTTTCTCAAGTATTTTTGGAGCCCATGAAATTTACGTGAGTGTATTAGAAAACTATACAGTACACACGGGACCGCAGCTGATTTTCAGAGTAGGATGACTTGAAAAACAGCTTTTATTTGACTATAGTATATAAATATTCATATTCCTCCTTCAGCTTATCTCACTTTCATTTTTATTTATTTTAGAAGATTGCTAAACACCATATATATAAATTTTTTTATTGTAAAAAGAAAAAGAATAATACATAACCAGCAAAGGGAAGAAAGATGAAAAATCTATATTTCTAAATCCATAAAAACCTTTAATTTGTTATGTAGTGTTGTTAGAACAGTTGTAAAACCTTTTTATAATAATCTCTATACTTGAGGGCTCATAAGGAAGTTTTATAAAATCTATATGTTGTTTTTGTATCCATTACTATGTACCATAAATTTTTATAAGCTGGTGTTGAACAGTTGTTTTTCAAGTCTTTTTTACTCATTTAAGAGATATATTAGAGTTATAAAATTATCACCAACACTAAATAATATAACTTTTGGTTATTTTATGAAGGTTTTATATTATTTGCTGTAACTTTTATATAGACAAAAATGCTCATTGGGCATCATCATCATCATCATCAAATTATGTCATGAAAGGAAATAATATTTTTCTTTCTACGATCATGCTTACGCAGCAGAATTTAAGATTTTATTTGTTTCAAAAAGCTGTTTGGGGTAGGCTAATATTTATTTCCAATAAAAAATTAATTATGAAAATCGGTAGAGCCGTTCGGGAGTTATCCTGCATAGAACAAATAACATAATCCCCTTCCACTACCGTTTGGGAGGATTCGGGGAAGGATGTAATATTTTTGTCCAATAAAAAAAGAATTATGAAAAGATTTATACTGCATTGAACAAATATTAATCCACTTCATTCAGGGAATGTTCCCAATATCCTAGCTGAACATTAAGCGAAATTAGGCGCCAGGAGTATGTGTGTATAAGAGGCTATATCCCTTAAAAAGTCCGATTATAGTTAAGGGTCGACGAAAAACAGGCAGCTAGCTGCAAATCTTAACAAGCAAACAAAAAAACACATGTGTAAGCGTGGCGTGGGTTGCAACGACTATATAAGGCCAAGCTTTAGACAGTTTGAACGTAGGTTGAATTTTTTGGGAATTTTTATAAAAAAACTAAAAAGGGGGATGCTAGCGACGGTTGCCGGCTAGCATCACTTTTGGGTTTTACAGGGATTACGGGGGGATTAAAAAAAATCTCTGGGTTTTTTTCTATTTTTATTAAAAAGGGGAGGTGCTTGGCGACGGTGGCCGGCTAGCATCAATTTTGGGTTACACAGGGATCACGGGGGGAATAAGGACAACTACGATTTTCTCTGTTTTATTTGAAAAAAATGGGGGATGCTTAGCGACGTTGGCTGGCTAGCATTTTTTTTGGATGTCACAAGTAACATAAGAATTAAAGGATGACATTCGATATTTTGGGGTTTTAAGTATAAATAAGGGGATGCTCTGCGACGGAGGCCGGCAAGCACCAATCTTGACAGGTTAATGATATTAAAGGGGCGACGGTACGAAAAAATTAGTTTACCTTACGTTTAAACTCTAAACAACTAGTCATCATAATTTCCGAAGGATTTAAATTAACACTACAGTTATAATGAAGAAAATAAATATCAAAAAAGTGAAAATAGAAAAATATACCACCATTGAAAACTAAAAGGTAACACGATTAAACATAAAAATGCGATAATTGAATCCCTCTACGGACAGGTTACCTAGGGCGTACTTTTTTTTATTCGTTCTAGAAAATAGGCAACAATGGAATGTTTTTCTATAATAGTGTGTTAGTCAAAGTTCTCTTGGAAATCAAAGCAGACATAGAATGGTGGAAACAATCATAAAGAGAAGCTTGAGTTACTCTCTTAATTCTTGGATGATAAATAAACAATATGCTCAAGGTATCAAGAATTCCGGATCTAATTAGGATTCACTGTTAATATTTTTATGATTCAATTATCGCATTTTTATGTCTAATCGTGTTACCTTTTAGTTTTCAATGGTGGTATATTTTTCTATTTTCACTTTTTTGTATATTTATTTTCTTCATTATAACTGTAGTGTTAATTTAAATGGTGTGGTTTTATTTGACTTCCGGTGGGAAGTCAAGTGTGTCAAACTCTTTAGAACTTTGATAAAAAGAAAGACAAGGAAATACTACAAACACAACGTAGCGTCCGCAAGAAACAAATTTTAAAATAAAGATCTGAAGGTCAAACAACGTAGTTAATGTATGAAAGCATCTGCGTGCGTCATGCGTAGAAGTTTTCATAATTTAACAAAAAAATCCCGGGAGGTTGTTGATGTATGTAAGTATCACCTGGCCAGTGGAGTTTTCATAATTTAACAAGACCCGGGTATAAACAATTTCAACGGAAATAGAAAAAGATACACGGAAATAGAAACGATCCTGAAAAAAATGAATCCCGGAAAAATGCGCAAAGGAAATTCGCGCACAGAAAATTGCTCACAGTCATAAGCGCACAGGAAATATCCGCACGCGTAAAAATGCGCACACGGACAAAAGCGCACATGCAAAACTCCTCACGTGTATAAATGCACACACGTTAGAATGCGCACAGCAAAATTTTTTACTTTTTTGGTTTTACGGAACGGTTTCTTCAAAATTAAAAACATTAGTATTAAAACAAGTACGAATATTATATCAAATATTTTATTTAGAAGTATGGCTGATATATAACATAATATATACCAACCAACCCAACCCAATAAATCAAGAAACCGTTCCGTAAAACCAAAAAAGTAAAAAAATTTACTATGCGCATTTTACCGTGTGCGCATTTACACACGTGAGGAATTTTCCATGTGCGCTTTTATCCGTGTGCGCATTTTTCCGTGTGCGGATATTTCCTGTCGAATGCGCAATCTTTCGGTCACCGAAAAGAATACTTAGAAATAAAAGATATTGAAAATAATATCATACGAGATATTTTTCCAACTGTAAAACAACCCTGTTCTACACAACACGTATAGCTATATAGAAATAAAAATAGGCAACTATTGTGTATATCCAATTTTTCAGAAACAGTGCTGTTTATCAGAGAGAAAAATATAAAGTTAAAAAAAATATGAAAATATGACAAATCATCTTTCTTTGAAAAATAAAAAGTTATAAACCTATTTTTACGTTGTATAAGTCAAATTCTAAGAATATACACTCCAAAGCTTATACCAAGATAAAATGATGGATTTAAAAAAAATTGCCAAAAAGGTTAAATATTTTGTGTAGATCACGCATAAAATGTGCATGTCTAATTTCTAGACCAAATATTTCTAATATTCCCGTAGCTTACTTAGAATGTTCTCCAAGCCTATTTTTAAATTCTCGATTACAGAGTTTTTGGAAAAAAATTTAGGTAAAATGTCGACTTTTAAATTTTGAAGATATACAAAGTAATAAAAAAAATTCAAAAATGTAAAGTTTAATTTAGTTCAAGATAAAAAAATTATTTAAAAATAAACAAAGAAAGACGTTTATAAGACTAGTTGTTCAGTCTTATTTAGCTCGCCCACCACTGATCCACTTAGTAATTGCCTGAAATGGGTGTTAAGTTCAGAACAGCTACCACACAAAAAAAAATGTTTTATGACTAGAGACAAAAAATTAAGAAATACAAAATCAGAAAAATGTAATTTAAATTTCCTGTGGGTTCATGGCAACTTCCCCAATTTTCAACTCGTATTATACCTCATTTTAAGATATTTAAAAAAACAAGAGATAAAGTAAAAAAGTTACCTGAAAAAAAAATCTTTTGGATACTTTAATGTCTTATAAATGCAACAGAGATTTTATCTTGCATCAAAAGTTCAAAAACACCGAACACAAAGAAATTATCCTCAATGTTTTTTGATTTTACTATCAAAAACACACGTTGGGAGAAGTGCCTATTTGTTAAGAGTATGATGAGACTCAGGGTCGTGGGTTCAAGCCCCACGTTGGGCGCCAATTTGTTACAAAATAAAAAAAATAAGCTTGGCTGATATTTTAAAAAACCTTTGCCACGACTAATTGGGTCGTAGATTCAAAATTGAAACAACATATGACTTAAAAGCTATAGGGTGTTTAAAACAAATTTGGTGATGCAAAATAAAAGACTTTGGTTTGAAAACAAATAAAGCATGTATTTATCAGTAACTAAAATCCGAGGTAAAATCATGAAATGACACTGTTTAACAAATTCTTCAACAAATTGGTTTTTTAGTCAGAAAGTCTAAAAGGTATTTTTATGAAAAAAGCTTTTACAATTTTAAGATTGTGTTCCCTTTACATTCTCTAGTAATCAATAAAATGGAAATGCTATAAATAAACTTATAAGCAATTACATAAAATTAATATACAATTTTACAAAGAAAAATAGAAAATAAGATATTGGTCGCTTTCTCCTCGAGTAGTCGTTTAACAAGAATACCAAAAGGTAGGTAAAAATTAGCCCTTCGGGAAACAAGATAGGTAGGTAATATGGTTGGTTCTTTATCTAACTTTATAACCATGAATTCCAGATTAAGTAGCGTTTTGGTAAGTAAGCGATGAAGCCAAACACTGCACAAGCCAAAGCTCTATGAATAACGGTCCCCAAATACCATCCTGAAAATTTCAACGAAAACACAGCAGAAGCAGTTTTTCAACTAACCATTCAAAGGAAAGGGTGCAAAGTATTAAAGCCTTTTCAGGGAAATAAATAAATAATGTAAATTTATTTTCTTTAATGGATAACGACGGTTGGTTGGTATTTAGTTTGGAGGAATAACAGGATTTTCGGTCCAAATTTAAAACTAATTTATTAAACCTTTTGTAAAACCAAGCTTTCGGAACGTTTTTTTCCTTCTTCAATGCTAAAATTAAATAAAACACAGAAATAACATTCAGAACAATATTAAGAGGATCCATAATAATTTTGTTTTAAATAGTCAAATGGTACATACCTTATATGAGTTTAATTTAGTTTTTCTATTGTTTTCTCTTCATACATTTGTAATTTGGAAGTCTTTTTTTATTTTTTGATGAGTATAATAATAATAATTGTATAAATATATAAAATTGTAGAGCTTTGAAGATTTTTTTTTGGATCTGTTTTTTTTACTTTTATTTTAAAATTATATGGCAGAAGTATAAATTGTCATGAATGAAGTTTAAGGGTACTGAATTTGATAATATTGCGAACCAACTAGTAAATTTTTTAAATTAGGTTTATAAAGTAAGTAAGTATGATCTGATGTTCATTGAATTTTAATTTTTTTGTATTTCTACCATTTCTAAAAATAATCTTTTTTGTAGGTTTCTTTCTTTATGTAAAATTTTTAAGTTGTTGTAATTAGGATGATGGTGACTTTCTATAATGTGTTTTGAAATGGCTGTAGTATCTTTTTGTAATCTTATATCACTTTTGTGACCCGAAACGGTTTTTTAAAAATCACACTGAACTTATTCTAACCATATCAGATAAAGGAAATGTTACTGTCATAATGAAAAAAAACTCATACGAAACTTTAGCAAACAATATTATAAATGATCCTATTTATTATGTAAAACTACAAAGGAATCCAACAAACACATTTAAAAGTCAAGCAAATAAATTAATTTCAAAGTTAAAAAGAGTAAACATGATTATTGAAACACAAGAAAAAAAATTGATGCGCCAAATACGAAAAGTACCAACTTTATAAATGATATTCTAACCAAATCATACAATACACAAAATGAATTTTATTTTAAAGACTCATTCGATTTCGCGACATTTATCAATGAAAAACAAATACCAGAAAACTATATTTTAATTAGTTTAGATGGTATTTCTTTATTTAGCAATATCCCTTTAGATGTAATTAATGAAAGCGTAATAAAAAGATGGTCTACTATAGAAACAAACTGTAATATAACACAAGAAAAATTTCTAGAAATTATACAATTACACAAACTATCTATCTTATTTAAACAAATTTTAGGAACACCTATGGGCAGTAGTATATCTCCTATTCTAGCTCAATACGTTCTAGATGATCTTATTGAACATTGTTTACCAAACCTCTCAATTCAAATACCTTTTTTAAAAAAAATTGTAGATGATATAATATCCACCGTACCTTTTGACACACAAGAAGAAATTCTAGCAGTCTTTAATAATTATAATAATTCAATTTAATTTACCATTGAAATTGAAAATAATGCAATCATACCATTTTTGGACACAAAAGTAATTAGTAATAATAACACTCTCATAACAGATTGGTACATAAAACCAACCAACTCCGAACAATACATAAATTTCAATTCTTAGCATTGCTATAAACAAAAAATTTATTTAATTCTTACTCTAAAAAATAGAATAAAAAAATTGGTTCACCCTTGTCTAAAACAAAAAAAAAATAACAAAACTTACAAAAATTCTTTTAATAAATTCATATCCCAATTCACTACTTATAAAATAAAAATAATTATACAATAAATCACGAAAATCATGTCAATAATAACATTCAAAATAACCAAATAATTAGATATGCTTGCAGAAAAAATATCAAATTTATTTATAAACGAAACAGTTAAAATTTCATTTAAGATTACTAAAACAATAGGTAATTTAAACACAAAACTCAAAGATAAAGATGAACAAGATTTACAAACTAATGTTGTGTATGAACTACCTTGTAATAACTGTATACTAACCTATATTGGACAAACATCTCAAACAATAAAAAATCGCATGTCGGGTCACAAAAGTGATATAAGATAACAAAAAGATACTACAGCCATTTCAAAACACATTATAGAAACTCACCATCATTCTAATTACAACAACTTAAAAATGTTACATAAAGAAAGAAACCTAGGAAAAAGATTATTTTTAGTAATATTATCAAATTCAATACCCTTAATAATTCATGACAATTTATACTTCTGCCATATAATTTTAAAATAAAAGTAAAAAAAAACAGATCCAAAAAAAAATGTTATGTTTGCAGTATTCAACACTAAAGTCACTAGTGTTGAAAATTTTCTGGAAAAAATAAATAACAAATTTCCTACAATTAAATTTACTTATGAAACAGAGAACAACGGTACACTGCCATTTCTAGACACTTTAGTTATAAGAAATAAAAATAAATTGGACTTTGACCTATACAGAAAAGGAACGGCCACCAACAGGTATATTCCAAATGACTCTTTTCATTGCTTATAACATAAGCTTGCAAGTTTGCAGTTTTTAACATATAGATTAGTAAATTTCCCCTTAAACAAAAAAAGATCTGAAGCAGAAAAGAATGGGATTAGGAATATAGCTGGCGAAAACGGTTACGACGAAGGCTTAATAAATAATACATGATTCTTTTCAAAAGACCTTTCTTAATTCCACTTTTTTCAGACAAAAAGATACCTGCGACTCAAAATTTGTATGAATTCCTTATAATCTTATTTATACGAAAGGATTACAAAAAGTATTTAATAACACCGGTCTTAAATTAGTATATCAATCCTTTAACACAATAAGAAGCTTACTAGGAAATCCCAAGGATAAAACTACAGTGGAAAGTGGAATTTACGAAATTAGTTGCATGGATTGTGACAAAAAATATGTTGGCCAAACGAGACGCTCTATTCAAACACGTTTTAAAGAACACTTAGCACACTTAAAATACGGAAGAACAGAAAAGTCAAGTGTGGCCGAGCATGCTTTTGTAAACAATCATAGAATCACATTAGATAACCTAAAACTTCTAAAAAGTGTACCAAACAAAAGACTTTTGAATGCATATGAAAGTATGGAAATTATTAAATCCAGAAATAGTTTAAATAAAGATAGAGGACCCATCCCGTTTAGTACACTTTATTCTTTGGTTGAGGGGAGATACGATTAAAAATCGTGATCAATCACAAATTATTAGTCTTAAGTCCGCCCACTAAAGGATTGTAAATAAGATAGAGCGTAGATTAATTTAGTTCATTGTTTATCGTCTCCTGATGATGCTAACGTTGTTAGCGAAACGCGCGTCGAGTGCAAAAAAGTGTAGTTTTGGTTTGTGGAAAACAATCATAACTTTGTTTCACCAATTTCCTGTGAATCTTCAGTAAGATCCAAATTTGTAAGTTGGTCTTCTGATAACATTCTTGATATAGCTTGACTGCTTCAAATACATTTTGCCTTGCTCAATATCCCTCTTTATTTCAATCTTAATCTCGAAATAACTCTCTAATTCTTCTAAGACTGTATCTATTGCTGTTATTTGAGATGAAAATATGAGACCATTATCAACGTAGATCAGCAGCAATACTTTTACATCTTTAAAGTTTTGTAGAAAGGTGCTAAATTTCTTGTTTCAACATCTTGGACTTTGTTTCAAACCGTACATGCATATATAACCTTTGTGGTATCCTTGTGACCACATTTTATTAGTTTTTATTATTTATATTAATTGCATTCTTTTAGTTCTGAATACATTGTTTCTTTTAAACAAATAGTTTTCTTTTAATATTATTTCTAGACAAATAAGAAGAACGGAGACGGCACATTAATTTATATTTATATCACAGTTTTTATCACATTACAATAGTTATAATTACCAACCAAGCAACCAACAGAAAGAGGGAGATTTTCGACTTGTGCCTTACTTTTATGAAATATTACAAATTTACTGCGCCTGCTCTATCTAGCCTCAATATTATGTTTTACATTGTTGACAATTCCTCACACATCCCTTTTTTCTAGTTTCGAGCTACCCTAGTGAGAAATTGTTTTACTTTAGTTTAATATAACTTAAAAGAAAAGGTGCTAACGTTTTGTAAAGAACATTTAAATCGTTTTCTACAATTAAAAATATAAAAAAGCCTACCCACAACTTTGAGAAACAGGAGGATTGTCAAATACACTTGGGTTAAGTTTAGAGGCTTTTTTATGGGCAACTTTTGGAATAATCAGAGGTACTTAACTTTGGGATACTGTTTTATTAGGAGTTTTACTAGTAACCTCATGTTCTGTATCCATTTTCAGTAATTGATTTGCGTGTCTTTCCATGTTAAGATTTCAACTTTTACTACATGTGTGGACTTCCCAATTTGCCTCACAATAGTACCTCTGCTCCAGCGTGAATGGTGGATTCTGCGGTAGTCTTTGGCTATCACTTCTTCCCCTTTTTGAAAACATCTGGCCCATTTTGATTTAAAGTACTTTCATTGGTTTTCTTGAACTTTTATCAGGTTGTTTTTCACTGTATTTTTGCTGTTTGATGAGTTTTGACTATTTTTGAGTAGATCAAACCTTGTCCTCATTCGTCTGCCAAACATGGTTTGACAGGGTGTCATCTTGGTGCTAGAATGCTCCGTGTTCCTATAATCAAACAAAAATCTATAAGTTAAAGTGTTAATGTCAACATTTTTAGATTTTGGATCCTCTAGAATGGTCGTTAGTTTATTTTTAAAGATTTTTACAAGGTTTTCAGCTTGACCATTACTCATGGGGTGATTTTGTGGAATTGTCACATATTTAATACCATTTCTTTTTAAAAATAGTTCTATATTTTGAGCTGTGAAACTTCGGCCGTTATCAGTTACAAATGTTTTTGGTAGGCCTAGCCTAGAAAAGCATTCTCTGAGTTTTTCTTCAGTTTCAATTGCTTTGAGAGTTTTGACAGTTAGATTAGAGATTACTAGAAAATGTTTATTTCTTACTTCTAAATAATCTTCATGCAAACGCATCCATACCTGAGTTTGTGGTTTCCAAGGAGTAAAGGAGTTTTTAGGTGGATTTTGACGGTTTAAGGGGCAAGGTTGTCATGATCTTACCATATTTTCGATGTCTTTGTCTATGTTTGGATACGATTTGTTTTCCTTACTCCAAGGTGTGATGATTCGTGCATTTCGTGAAGTAGTCGACTCTGTGTCCCCATAGGATAACGTTGTTTTCTGAAACTAACTGAATTTGTGAACTCTGTAGTAGATTGCAAGGCTTTCTTTGAATAGTGTTTAAAACACAGGCGGTTGGTTTTTCTTCTTCATTTTCAAGGCGATGACTTAGAACTGCTGCTATTCCAACATTTGAAGCATCTGTTGTTAAAAATTAAAGGTAAGAAAGGATTATAATGCATTAACGTGATATCTTTAGATATAAGTTTCTATTTTGTTGATTCAATTATCGCATTTTTATGTCTAATCGTGTTACCTTTTAGTTTTCAATGGTGGCATATTTTTCTATTTTTACTTTTTTCTATATTTATTTTCTTCATTATAACTGTAGTGTTAATTTAAATGTTGTGGGGAAGTCAAGTGTGTCAAACTCTTTAGAACCTTGGTAAAAAGAAAGACAGAGGGAAATACTACAACACAACGTAGCGTCCGCAAGAAACAAATTTTAAAATAAAGATCTGAAGGTCAAACAACGTAGTTAATGTATGAAAGCATCTGCGTGCGTCATGCGTAGAAGTTTTCATAATTTAACCAAAAAAAAAAACCGGGAGGTTGTTGATGTATGAAAGTATTACCTGGCCAGTGGAGTTTTCATAATTTAACAAGACCCGTGTATAAACAGTTTCAACCGAAATAGAAAAAGATACACGAAAATAGAAACGATGCTGAAAAAAATTAATCCCGGAAAAATGCGCACTGGAAAAATGCGCACAGGAAATTCGCGCACAGAAAATTGCTCACAGTCATATAAGCGCACAGAAAATATCCGCTCGCGGAAAAATGCGCACACGAACAAAAACGCACATGCAAAACTCCTCACGTGTATAAATGCGCACACGTTAAAATGCGCACAGCAAAATTTTTGACTTTTTTGGTTTTACGGAACTGTTTCTTGAAAATTAAAAACAGTAGTATTAAAACAAGTACGAATATTATAAAAGATATTTTATTTAGAAGTATGGCTGATATATAACATAATATATACCAACCAACCCAACCCAATAATTCAAGAAACCGTTCCGTAAAACCAAAAAAGTAAAAAAAAATGCTGTGCGCATTTTAACGTGTGCGCATTTACACACGTGAGGAATTTTCCATGTGCGCTTTTGTCCGTGTGCGCATTTTTCCGTGTGTGGATATTTCATGTGCACATATATGACTGAGCATTTTTCTGTACGCAAATTTCCTGTGTGCACTTTTCCAGTGCGCAATCTTTCGGTCACCGAAAAGAATACTTAGAAATAAAAGATATTGAAAATAATATCATACGAGATATTTTTCCAACTGTAAAACAACCCTGTTCTACACAACACGTATAGCTATATAGAAATAAAAATAGGCAACTATTATGTATATCCAATTTTTCAGAAACAGTGCTGTTTATCAGAGAGAAAAATATAAAGTTAAAAAAAATATGAAAATATGACAAATCATTTTTCTTTGAAAAATAAAAAGTTTAAACCTATTTTTACATTGTATAAGTCAAATTCTAAGAATATACACTCTTATACCAAGATAAAATGATGAATTAAAAAAAAATTGCCAAAAGGGTTAAATATTTTGTGTAGATCACACATAAAATGTGGTCGTCTAATTTCTAGACCAAATATTTCTAATATCCCCGCAGAATGTTCTCCAAGCCTATTTTAAATTCTCGATTACAGAGTTTTTGGAAAAAATTTTAGGTAAAATGTCGACTTTTAAATTTTGAAGATATAAAAAGTAATAAAAAAAATGCCAAAATTTAAAGTTTAATTTAGTTCAAGATAAAAAATTATTTAAAAATAAATAAAGAAAGACGTTTATAAGACTAGTTGTTCAGTCTTATTTAGCTACTGGTTAATTTAGGCACAGAATTTCACTAATCCCAGAGCTTTTAAAATAATGCATATGTGCATGTGTCGCCCACCACTGACCCAATTAGTAATTGTCTGAAATGGGTGTTAAGTTCAGAACAGCTACCACACAAAAAAAATGTTTTATGACTAGAAAAAAAAATTAAGAAATACAAAATCAGAAAAATGTAATTAAATTTCCTGTAGGTTCATGGCAACTTCCCCAATTTTCAACTTGTATTACACCTCATTTTAAGATATTTAAAAAAACAAGGGATAAAGTAAAAAAATTACCAGAAAAAAAAATATTTTGGATACTTTAATGTCTTTTATAAACACCGAACACAAAGAAATTCTCCTCAATGTTTTTTGATTTTACTATCAAAAACAGACGTTGGGAGAAGCGCTTATTTGTTAAGAGTATGATAAGACTTAATCTCAGGGTTGTGGGTTCGAGCCCCACGTTGGGCGCCAATTTGTTACAAAAAAAATAAGCTTGGGTGATATTTTAAAAAGCCTTTGCCACGACTAATTGGGTCGTAGATTCAAAATTGAAACAACATATGACTTAAAAGCTATAGGGTGTTAAAACAAATTTGGTGATGCAAAATAAAAGACTTTGGTTTGAAAACAAATAAAAAGCATGTATTTAGCAGTAACTAAAATCCGAGGTTAACAAATTCTTCAACAAATTGGTTTTTTAGTCACAAAATCTAAAAGTGATTTTTATGAAACAAACTTTTACAATTTTAAGATTGTGTTCCCTTTACATTCTCTAGTATTCAATATAATGGAAATGCTATAAATAACCTTATAGAATAGAATAGAATAGAATAGAATAATTTATTGATGTTTTACACAATACATTAGTGTTTACACAGGTCAGTAACTATAGTTAAAAATGTTCACAAACAATAAAATATTAAAATGACAGATAATTGTTAACTTAACTAAAATTTATGTATCAAAAATTCTTCAAATGAGTAGAAGGCATTTTCCATTAGTATTTCTTTTATTTTCGTTTTAAAAGCTTTTGATGTTAATATTTTCATATATTGAGGCAACACATTGAAAAACCGAACACCCCAGTATCTAGTGGAGTTCTTACATCTTTTTAGTCTACTGTAGACTGGTCTCAATTTATTTTTTCCTCGTGTATTATAGTTGTGTAAATCCTTGTGAGTTTCATATAAGCTTAGGTTTGATTTTATGTAGACTAAGCTATGTAATATGTAAAGTGACGGAAATGTCAAAATTTTTTCGGTTTTAAAAGTTTCCCTGCAATTATCTCGGTATCTAAGACCAGCCACAATGCGAACTGCCCGTCTTTGAGCTTTAAATACTTCAATGGCCTCAGGTGGTCAGCAATTACATAAAATTAATATACAATTTTCCAAAGAAAAATGGAAAATAAAAGATATTGGTCGCTTTCTCCTCGAGTAGTCGTTTAACAAGAATACCAAAAGGTTGGTCAAAATTAGGCCTTCGGGAGACAAAAGATAGGTAGGTAATATGGTTGGTTCTTTATCTAACTTTATAACCATGAATTCCAGATTAAGTAGCGTTTTGGTAAGCGATGAAGCCAAAGACTGCACAAGCCAAAGCTCTATGAGTAACGGTCCCCAAATACCATTCTGAAAATTTCAACGAAAACACAGCAGAAGCAGTTTTTCAACTAACCATTCAAAGGAAAGGGTGCAAAGTATTAAAGCCCTTTCAGGTAAATATATAAATAATGTAAATTTATTTTCTTTAATGGATAACGACGGTTGGTATTTAGTTTGGAGGAATAACAGGATTTTCGGTACAAATTTAAAACTAATTTATTAAAACTTTTGTAAAACCAAGCTTTCGGAATGTTTTGTTCCTTCTTCAAGGCTAAAATTAAATAAAACACAGAAATAACATTCAGAGCAACATTAAGAGCATCTATAATAATTTTGTTTTAAATAGTCAAATGGTACATACCTTATATGAGTTTAATTTAGTTTTCTGTTGTTTTTTCTTCATACATTTGTAATTTGGAAGTCTTTTTTTTATTTTTTGATGAGTATAATAATAATTGTATAAATATATAAATATGTAGAGCTTTGAAGATTTTTTTTTTTTTGGATCTGTTTTTTTTTACTTTTATTTTAAAATTATATGGCAGAAGTATAAATTGTCATGAATGAAGTTTAAGGGTACTGAATTTGATAATATTGCGAACCAACTAGTAAAATTTTAAAATTAGGTTTGATATCAGATCTGATTTCATTGAATTTTCATGTTTATAATAATAATCTTTTTTGTAGGTTTCTTTCTTTATGTAAAATTTTTAAGTTGTTGTAATTAGGATGATGAGTGAGTTTCTATAATGTATTTTGAAATGGCTGTAGTATCTTTTTGTAATCTTATATCACTTTTGTGAAACGAAACGATTTTTTTAAAATCACACTGAACTTATTCTAACCAAATCAGATAAAGGAAATGTTACTGTCATAATGAAAAAAAAACTCATACGAAACTTTAGCGAACAATATTATAAATGATTCTATTTCTTATGTAAAACTACAAAGGAATCCAACAAACACATTGGAAAGTCAAGCAAATAAATTAATTTCAAACCTAAAAAGAGTAAAAATGATTATTGAAACACAAGAAAAAACCATTGAAAACACGCAACTCTACATGCCCTAAATTCTATGGTTTACCAAAAATTCGCAAATTAACACTAGCTCTTAGGCCAATAGTATCATCCATTGATGCGCCAAATACGAAAATTACCAACTTTATAAATGATATTCTAACCAAATCATACAATACACAAAATGATTTTTATGTTAAAGACTCATTCGATTTCGCGATATTTATCAATGAAAAACAAATACCAGAAAACTATATCTTAGTTAGTTTAGATAATATTTCTTTATGTAGCAATATCCGTTTAGATCTAATTAATGAAAGCGTAATAAAAAGATGGTCTACTATAGAAACAAACTGTAATATAACACAAGAAAAATGTCTAGAAATTATACAATTTATTTTCAACACAAACTATCTTATGAAAATAAATATTATAAACAAATTTTAGGAACACCTATGGGCAGTAGTATATCTCCTATTCTAGCTCAATACGTTCTAGATGATCTTATTGAACATTGTTTACCAAACCTCTCAATTCAAATACCTTTTTTTAAAAAAAATTGTAGATGATATAATATCCACCGTACCTTTTGACACACAAGAAGAAATTCTATAAGTCTTTAATAATTATAAGAATTCAATTTAATTTACCATTGAAATTGAAAATAACGCAAGCATACCATTTTTGGACACAAAAGTAATTAGTAATAATAACACTCTCATAACAGATTGGTACATAAAACCAACCAACTCCGAACGATACATAAATTTCAATTATTATCACAGCTATAAACAAAAAATTAATTTAATTCTTACTCTAAAAAATAGAATTGAAAAATTAGTTCACCCTTCTCTAAAACAAAGAAATCTAACAAAACTTAAAAAAATTCTTTTAAAAAATTCATATCCCAATTCACTACTTAATAAAATAATTATACAAGAAATCACGAAAATCATCTCAATAATAACATTCAAAATAACCAAATAATTAGATATGCTTGCAGAAAAAATATCAAATTTATTTATAAAAGAAACAGTTAAAATTTCATTTAAGATTACTAAAACAATAGGGAATTTAAACACAAAACTCAGATAAAGATGAACAAGATTTACAAACTAAGGTTGTGTATGAACTACCTTGTAATAACTGTACACTAACCTATATTGGACAAACATCTCAAACAATAAAAAATCGCATGTCGGGTCACAAAAGTGATATAAGATTACAAAAAGATACTACAGCCATTTCAAAACACATAGAAACTCACCATCATCCTAATTACAACAACTTAAAAATTTTACATAAAGAAAGAAACCTAGAAAAAACATTATTTTATTTATTTATTTAAGTATTATTTATTCATACTTACTTACTTTATAAACCTAATTTAAAAATTTTACTATTTGGTTCGAAATATTATCAAATTCAATACCCTTAAACTTCATTCATGACAATTTATACTTCTGCCATATAATTTTAAAATAAAAGTAAAAAAAACAGATCCAAAAAAAAATCTTCAAAGCTCTACAATTTTATATATTTATACAATTATTATTATTATTATTATTATTATAATACTAAAAAATAAAAAAAGACTTCTAAATTACAAATGTATGAATAGAAAACAATAGACAAACTAAATTAAACTCATATAAGGTATGTACCATTTGACTATTTAAAACAAAATTATGAATGTTGTTCTGAATGTTATTTCTGTGTTTTATTTAATTCTAGCCCTGAAGAAGGAACAAAACGTTCCGAAACCTTGGTTTTATAAAAGAGTTTTAATAAATTAGTTTTAAATTTGGACCGAAAATCCTGTTATTCCTACCAACTAATTTAAATTTATTTATAAAAAAATTATGTGACAAGACCAGAAAACGCACCAAAGGCATGTTAACAAAAAAATTGGTTGCCATAAAAATGTCCTCTACCAAAACTAGATAAAACAAAAATGAAATTAAAAACTACATAAAAATATTTTCCACATTGTGGTGATTAATTCCCAAAGGAATTAAGGAAATAAAGAAAAAAAATAACCAAAAAATGGTCAAATTTATAAATTTTTAGAACAATATAAAATGACTTACCTTTTTAAGTGCTGCACCAAAAAAAGAGACCGTTTCCAGTAAGAAATCGGTGGATTTTTCTTACCTCAGCAGGTAAATTTTTGGATCAATAGCAGGCGAGATTTAAGAGAAAAACAATTTTTCATTCCTTTTTTTTTTAGGAACTGTGAGCCTCCACGACGTAGAAAGTTAATTCGTTTTAATTCATTTACAAAAATACACAATAATATTGTTTATACCTAGTTTGACATTCCTAGCTGCATTTTTTCTATGTTAGGCCTTACAAATATAGCTACTTTGTCCCATACACACCATATTGGTAAAATAGAAAATTATCGAATTTTCAATGAAGTTATCCAAGTCTTAATAAATTTAAATGCTGCACAACCTATATTTGTAAAGTTTGTTTATATGTTGGAATGCTTTAAATCGAGATTGTTTAGTTAAATATGAAACAAATAGTTACATTTTTTTATTATTTATTGAGTCCTTTATTATTATTAAGCTGTTTTGTATGGATTTTAAAGTTCCTGATGGCTTCTGAAACCTAGTGATGTTTAAAGAAAACACAAAAATTTTTACATTTGCTTTTTGCCTGCCACCATAGCGCATTGGGCAGAGTATGTGCCTGCCGCACGGAAGGTCCCGGCTTCGAATCCTGGCTAGATGCATGGATATTTTGTGTTTGTCTTTAACTTTAGGCGAATTTTTCATCACCTAACCACTCTGTGGTTGCTTAGGATAATGACGTCACGGTTAACTCACTGGTTAACAGCTGATTTGGTTCACAAATACAGTATACCAATTTACGTTCTGTGATTTTGTGTCTTCTTGTAACCTCACTTTCACAATTTAAAAATTTTCTATGGTCCGTGGCTCACTTTAAAGAATAATTTCTAAATATAAAGAAAATGCACAAAAAAATGTATTATAATTATAAGATACATAGGTAAGGTACCTTTTCTTATATTTTCAAACACCAATGGGTCATCTGTTTTGATAATAAAAAGTTATTTGTTAACGAGCACTGCATACTCATTGCATTATTACTTACACCCATATAAATCTGTATACCTATTGATCTGAAAAAATTAGAGATATGGAGAAGGGCAAACCCCCACTTATAAACTCGACGTTGCAATCCCAGATAAGCGTCAACGTCGAACGGTAACGTCGGGTTTACAAATGGTGGGCAAAATACGAAAAAAATAAAACTGGGATATATTAAGGACTGTTAGATATATATAACTTTTTTTGTCGGATTTTTAAAATTTTCGATGGCCCGTGGCTCACTTTAAAGAATAATTTGTAAAAATAAAGAAAATACACAATTTTAAAATTTTCGATGGCCCGTGGCTCACCTTAAAGAATAATTTCTAAATATAAAGAAAATGCACAAAAAAATGTATTTTCAAACTGCAAAAATTTATCAGCCAACACAGACCTCACCAAGCGAAGACACCCTAATCTCACTTTCAAACTACAATCACAAACCAAATGCAAGAGGTAGTTTGCAGGTTAGTTTGGTCTGACGTCATAGTAAGAAAACCCACTCGCAAAAATGACATGGTTTATGGTTTGGTTAAGTATGACGTCACACATGACATACTAGAACTACTACTAGGTACTACTATATGGTGCTGCATTACCAACCTAGAGACAGTTATGCAAATATGTTAAAAATGCATACCCACATAGACTCTAGACCTACCTAGGTGCCTTATTAAAATTTAGGAGTACAATTTCAACAGCATTTAGAGGCGTGTAGGCCAGAAAAAAACAAAAGACCAAAAACGAGTAAAAAAATTAACTAATTATGCATTATACGGTTTTCTGCCATTTTTGATTTTTTATGAAAAATTCTTTATAGAGGCAGCTACTAGGGCCCTAGAACTCCAAATCCGCCGGCGCCGGTTTTTTTTAAGAAAAAAAGTTTAGGTGCCTCTAGAAAGAATTTTTCATAAAAAATCAAATAAGGCAGAAAACTGTATACTGCATAATTACCAAAAATTAGTCTCTACAAAAAAAATCGATATGCTTCACAGATTTCTATTGTTGGAATTTCCCGTGAAAAATAAAGCAACACCATGAGCCTTTCGACAATTCATAGTTATTCAAATACTCGAATACACCTTCAGGCACACTGCAATTGCATTTTTTAAATAGGTAAGTATCAAAAGCAATCCAAGAATTTACGAGTAATGCCGGGCAACAGGAAAATTATAAGATACATAGGTAAGATACCTTTTCTTATATTTTCAAACACCAATATCTGTTTTGATAATAAAAAATTATTTGTTAACGAGCACTGCATACTCATTGCATTATTACTTACACCCATATAAATCTGTGTACCTATTGATCTGAAAAAATTAGAGATATGGAGAAGGGCAAACCCCCACTTATAAACTCGACGTTGCAATCCCAGATAAGCGTCAACGTCGAACGGTAACGTCGGGTTTACAAATGGTGTATATATAAGTTTTTTTTTGTCGGATTTCTAAAATTTTCGATGGCCCGTGGCTCACTTTAAAGAATAATTTCTAAATATAAAGAAAATGCACAATTCTAAAATTTTCGATGGCCCGTGGCTCACTTTAAAGAATAATTTCTAAATATAAAGAAAATGCACAAAAAAATTTATTTTTACACTGCAAAAATTTGTCAGCCAACACAGACCTCACCAAGCGAAGACCCCCTAACCTCACTTTCAAACTACAATCAGAAACCAACTGCAAGAGGTAGTTTGCTAGGTTAGTTTGGTCTGACGTCATAGTAAGAAAACCCACTCGCAAAAATTTCATGGTTTATGGTTTGGTTAAGTATGAAGTCACAAATACAATTGATTGTGGTTTTTTTTATTTAACCAAACCATAAACCATGTAATTTTTGCGAGTGCGAAAATACGAGAGTGGTTTGGATAACCATAACGATGGTAAAAGTAGTTTACTATGAAAAATTCGCCTTTTGCAAACACTTCGCTAACACTGGGCATTATTGATCTTGTGATAGATGGAATGTACCAGTATATAACATTTACTTTTGAAAGTTTACTGATTTTCCCCTGGATGGCTGCAGAGGGTATAGAATAAAATTATAATATAATATTTGTATTTTATAAAAGTTATTACATTTTAAGTTTTTCAAAAAATTTTAGTGGTATTAAAGTAGTTACGTAAAATGTGAGTTTTACCGTAACACACTTGCATAGTCAGACTCAAGTCAGATTTAGTAAAACCACACAAGTTTACATCTTTACTCTTGTCAAATTCTATGCCGTAAGCTTGAGTTTTGAATTATTTAGGTATCTGCTTGCTACTCCCACCGCATGTGACATGTCTGGACGAGTAACAGTGGCCAGGAATATTAGTGAACCTACTGTTTGTCTGTAAGGAACTTGCTCACCAATTTCCTGTGAATCTTCTGTAAGATCCAAATTTGTAAGTTGGTCTTCTGATAACATTCTTGATATAGCTTGACTGCTTCAAATACATTTTGCCTTGCTCAATATCCCTCTTTATTTCAATCTTAATCTCGAAATAACTTTCTAATTCTTGTAAGACTGTATCTATTGCTGTCATTTGAGATGAAAATATGAGACCATTATCAAAGTAGATCAGCAGCAATACTTTTACATCTTTAAAGTTTTGTAGAAAGGTGCTATATTTCTTGTTTCAACATTTTGGACTTTGTTTCAAACCGTACATGCATACATAACCTTTGTGGTATCCTTGTGACCACATTTTATTAGTTTTTATTATTTATATTAATTGCATTCTTTTAGTTCTGAATACATTGTTTCTTTTAAACAAATAGTTTTCTTTTAATATTATTTCTAGACAAATAAGAAGAACGGATACGGCACATTAATTTATATTTATATCACAGTTTTTATCACATTACAATAGTTATATTTACCAACCAAGCAACCAACAGAAAGAGGGAGATTTTCGGCTTGTGCCTTACTTTTATGAAATATTACAAATTTACTGCGCCTGCTCTATCTAGACTCAATATTATGTTTTACATTGTTGACAATTCCTCACACATCCCCTTTTTCTAGTTTCGAGCTACCCTAGTGAGAAATTGTTTTACTTTAGTTTAATATAACTTAAAAGAAAAGGTGCTAACCTTTTGTAAAGAACATTTAAATCGTTTTCTACAATTAAAAATATAAAAAATCCTACCCACAACTTTGAGAAACAGGAGGATTGTCAAATACACTTGGGTTAAGTTTATAGGCTCTTTTATGGCAATTTTTGGAATAATCAGAGGATGGTACTTGACTTTGGGATACTGTTTTATTAGGAGTTTTACTAGTAACCTCATGTTCTGTATCCATTTTCAGTAATTGATTTGCGTATCTTCTCCATGTTAAGTTTTCAACTTTTACTACATGTGTGGACTTCCCAATTTGCCTCACAATAGTACCTCTGCTCCAGCGTGGATGGTGGATTCTGCGGTAGTCTTTGGCCATCACTTCTTCCCCTTTTTGAAAACATCTGGCCCCTTTTGATTTAAAGTAATTACATTGGTTTTCTGGAACTTTTATCAGGTTGTTTTTCACTGTATTTTTGCTGTTTGATGAGTTTTGACTATTTTTGAGTAGATCAAACCTTGTCCTCATTCGTCTGCCAAATATGGTTTGACAGGGTGTCATCTTGGTGCTAGAATGCTCAGTGTTCCTATAGATTTTTAGATTTTGGATCCTCTAGAATGGTCGTTAGTTTATTTTTGAAGATTTTTACAAGGTTTTAGGCTTGACCATTACTCATGGGGTGATTTGGTAGAATTGTCACATATTTAATACCATTTCTTTTTAAAAAAAGTTCTATTTTTTGAGCTGTGAAACTTCGGCCGTTATCAGTTACAAATGTTTTTGGTAGGCCTAGCCTAGAAAAGCATTCTCTGAGTTTTTCTTCAGTTTCAATTGCTTTGAGAGTTTTGACAGTTAGACATCAGGATATTTACTGATTTATGATTACTAGAAAATGTTTATTTCTTACTTTCAAATAATCTTCATGCAAACGCATCCATACCTGAGTTTGTGGTTTACAAGGAGTACACGAGTTTTTAGGTGGATTTTGACGGTTTAAGGGGCAAGGTTGTCATGATCTTACCATATTTTCGATGTCTTTGTCTATGAATGGATACGATTTGTTTTCCTTACTCCAAGGTGTGATGATTCGTGCATTTCGTGAAGTAGTCTCTTTTGGATTGTTTTAGGTAGTACGACTCTGTGTCCCCATAGGATTACGTTGTTCTCTGAAACTGACTGAATTTGTGAACTCTGTAGTAGATTGCAAGGCTTTCTTTGAATAGTGTTGAATACTTGAGTTCGCTGGGCTGTAGACGGTTGGTTTTTCTTCTTCATTTTCAAGGCGATGACTTAGAACTGCTGCTATTCCAACATTTGAAGCATCTGTGGTTAAAAATTAAAGGTAAGTAAGGATTATAATGCATTAACGGGTATATCTTTAGATATAAGTTCCTTAATTTTGTTAAAAATATTTATGATTCAATTATCGCACTTTTATGTCTAATCGTGTTACCTTTTAGTTTTCAATGGTGGTATATTTTTCTATTTTCACTTTTTTCTATATTTATTTTCTTCATTATAACTGTAGTGTTAATTTAAATGTTGTGGTTTTATTTGACTTCCGCTGGGAAGTCAAGTGTGTCAAACTCTTTAGAACCTTGGTAAAAAGACAGACGGAGGGAAATACTACAAACACAACGTAGCGTCCGTAAGAAACAAATTTTAAAATAAAGATCTGAAGGTCAAACAACGTAGTTAATGTATGAAAGCATCTGCTTGCGTCATGCGTAGAAGTTTTCATAATTTAACAAAAAAAACCCGGGAAGTTGTTGATGTATGAAAGTATCACCTGACCAGTGGAGTTTTCATAATTTAACAAGACCCGGGTATGAACTGTTTTAACGGAAATAGAAAAAGATACACGGAAATAGAAACGATGCTGAAAAAAATGAATCCCGGAAAAATGCGCACAGGAAATTCGCGTACAGAAAATTGCTCACAGTCATATAAACGCACAGGAAATATCCTTACGCGGAAAAATGCGCACACGGACAAAAGCGCACATACAAAACTCCTCACGTGTATAAATGCGCACACGTTAAAATGCGCACAGCAAATTTTTTTACTTTTTTGGTTTTACGGAACGGTTTTTTGAAAATTAAAAACAGTAGTATTAAAACAAGTACGAATATTATATCAGATATTTTATTTAGAAGTATGGCTGATATATAACATAATATATACCAACCAACCAAACCCAACCCAATAAATCAAGAAACCGTTCCGTAAAACCAAAAAAGTAAAAAAAATTGCTGTGGGCATTTTACCGTGTGCGCATTTACACACGTGAGGAATTTTCCATGTGCGCTTTTGTCCGTGTGCGCATTTTTCCTTGTGTGGATATTTCCTGTGCACATATATGACTGTGAGCATTTTTCTGTGCGCAAATTTCCTGTGTGCACTTCTCCAGTGCGCAATCTTTCGGTCACCGAAAAGAATACTTAGAAATAAAAAAGATATTGAAAATAATATCATACGAGATATTTTTCCAACTGTAAAACAACCCTGTTCTACACAACACGTATAGGGATATAGAAATAAAAATAGGCAACTATTGTGTATATCCAATTTTTCAGAAACAGTGCTGTTTATCAGAGAGGAAAATATAAAGTAAAAAAAAATATGAAAATATGACAAATCATCTTCTTTGAAAAATAAAAATTTATAAACCTATTTTTACGTTGTATAAGTCAAATTCTAAGAATATACACTCCAAAGCTTATACCAAGATAAAATGATGGGTTTAAAAAAAATTGCCAAAAAGGTTAAATATTTTGTGTAGATCACACATAAAATGTGCATGTCTAATTTCTAGACCAAATATTTCTAATATTCCCGTAGCTTACTTAGAATGTTCTCCAAGCCTATTTTAAATTCTCGATTAGAGTTTTTGGACAAAATTTTAGGTAAAATGTCGGCGAAATTTAAAGTTTAATTTAGTTCAAGATAAAAAAATTATTTAAAAATAAACAAAGAAAGACGTTTATAAGACCAGTTGTTCAGTCTTATTTAGCTACTGGTTAATTTAGGCACAGAATTTCACTAATCCCAGAGCTTTTAAAATAATGCATATGTGCATGTGTCGCCCACCACTGACCCAATTAGTAATTGTCTGAAATGGGTGTTAAGTTCAGGACAGCTACCACACAAAAAAAAATGTTTTATGACTAGAGAAAAAAAAATAAGAAATACAAAATCAGAAAAATGTAATTTAAATTTCCTGTAGGTTCATGGCAACTTCCCCAATTTTCAACTCGTATTACACCTCATTTTAAGATATTTAAAAAAACAAGGGATAAATTAAAAAAATTACCAGAAAAAAAAATATTTTGGATACTTTAATGTCTTTTATAAACACCGAACACAAAGAAATTCTCCTCAATGTTTTTTGATTTTACTATCAAAAACACACGTTGGGAGAAGCGCCTATTTGTTAAGAGTATGATGAGACTTAATCTCAGGGTTGTGGGTTCGAGCCCCACGTTGGGCGCCAATTTGTTACAAAATAAAAAAAATAAGCTTGGGTGATATTTTAAAAAACCTTTGCCACGACTAATTGGGTCGTAGATTCAAAATTGAAACAACATATGACTTAAAAGCTATAGGGTTTTTAAAACAAATTTGGTGATGCAAAATAAAAGACTTTGGTTTGAAAACAAATAAAGCATGTATTTATCAGTAACTAAAATCCGAGATAAAAAAATTCTTCAAAAATTGGTTTTTTAGTCAGAAAATCTAAAAGTGATTTTTATGAAAAAAAAAACTTTTACAATTTTAAGATTGTGTTCCCTTTACATTCTCTAGTATTCAATATAATAGAAATGCTATAAATAACCTTATAAGCAATTACATAAAATTAATATACAATTTTCCAAAGAAAAATAGAAAATAAGATATTGGTCGCTTTCTCCTCGAGTAGTCGTTTAACAAGAATACCAAAAGGTTGGTCAAAATTAGGCCTTCGGGAGACAAAAGATAGGTAGGTAATATGGTTGGTTCTTTATCTAACTTTATAACCATGAATTCCAGATTAAGTAACGTTTTGGTAAGCGATGAAGCCAAAGACTGCACAAGCCAAAGCTCTTTGAGTAACGGTGCTCAAATACCATCCTGAAAATTTCAATGAAAATACAGCAGAAGCAGTTTTTCAACTAACCATTCAAAGGAAAGGGTGCAAAGTATTAAAGCTCTTTGAGGTAAATAAACAAATAATGTAAATTTATTTTCTTTAATGGATAACGACGGTTGGTATTTAGTTTGGAGGAATAACAGGATTTTCGGTCCAAATTTAAAACTAATTTATTAAAACTTTTGTAAAACCAAGCTTTCGGAACGTTTTGTTCCTTCTTCAGGGCTAAAATTAAATTAAACACAGAAATAACGTTCAGAACAACATTAAGAGCATCCATAATAATTTTGTTTTAAATAGTCAAATGGTACATACCTTATATGAGTTTAATTTAGTTTTTCTATTGTTTTCTCTTCATACATTTGTAATTTGGAAGTCTTTTTATTTTTTGATGAGTATAATAATAATAATAATTGTATAAATATATAAAATTGTAGAGCTTTAAAGATTTTTTTTTGGATCTGTTTTTTTTACTTTTATTTTAAAATTATATGGCAGAAATATAAATTGTCATGAATGAAGTTTAAAGAATTTGATAATATTGCGAACCAACTAGTAAAATTTTTAAATTAGGTTTATAAAGTAAGTAAGTATGAATAAATAATACTTAAATCTTGTCAGATCTGATGTTCGTTGAATTTTCATGTTTTTGTATTTCTACCATTTCTAAAAATAATCTTTTTTGTAGGTTTCTTTCTTTATGTAAAATTTTTAAGTTGTTGTAATTAGGATGATGGTGAGTTTATATAATGTGTTTTGAAATGGCTGTAGTATCTTTTTGTAATCTTATATCACTTTTGTGACCCCACACGATTTTTTAAAAATCACAGTGAACTTATTCTAACCAAATCAGAAAAAGGAAATGTTACTGTCATAATGAAAAAAAAACTTATACGAAACTTTAGCAAACAATATTATAAATGATCCTATTTCTTATGTAAAACTACAAAGGAATCCAACAAACACATTTGAAAGTCAAGCAAATAAATTAATGTCAAAGTTAAAAAAAGTAAACATGAATATTGAAACACAAGAAAAAAAAATTGAAAACACACAACTCTACATGCCCTAAATTCTATGGTTTACCAAAAATTCACAAACCAACACTAGCTCTTAGGTCAATAGTATCATCCATTGAGGCGCCAAATACGAAAATTACCAACTTTATAAATGATATTTTAACCAAATCATACAATACACAAAATGATTTTTTTTTGTTAAAGACTCATTCGATTTCGCCACATTTATCAATGAAAAACAAATACCAGAAAACTATATTTTAATTAGTGTAGATGCTATTTCTTTATTTAGCAATATCCCTTTAGATCTAATTAATGAAGCGTAATAAAAAGATGGTCTACTATAAAAACAAACTGTAATATAACACAAGAAAAATGTCTAGAAATTATACAATTTATTTTCAACACAAACTATCTATCTTATCAAAATAACTATTGTAAACAAATTTTAGGAACACCTATGGGCAGTAGTATATTTCCTATTCTAGCTCAATACGTTCTAGATGATCTTATTGAACATTGTTTACCAAACCTCTCAATTCAAATACCTTTTTTAAAAAAAATTGTAGATATAATATCCACCGTCCTTTTGACATACAAGAAGAAATTTTAGAAGTCTTTAATAATTATAACAATTCAATTTAATTTACCATTGAAATTGAAGATAATGTAAGCATACCATTTTTGGACACAAAAGTAATTAGTAATAATAACACTCTCATAACAGATTGGTACATAAAACCAACCAACTTAAAAAAATTCTTTTAACAAATTCATATCCCAATTCACTACTTAATAAAATAATTATACAAGAAATCACGAAAATCATCTCAATAATAACATTCAAAATAACCAAATAATTAGATATGCTTGCAGAAAAAATATCAAATTTATAAACGAAACAGTTAAAATTTCATTTAAGATTACTAAAACAATAGGTAATTTAAACACAAAACTCAAAGATAAAGATGAACAAGATTTACAAACTAATGTTGTGTATGAACTACCTTGTAATAACTGTACACTAACCTATATTGGACAAACATCTCAAACAATAAAAAATCGCATGTCGGGTCACAAAAGTGATATAGGATTACAAAAAGATACTACAGCCATTTCAAAACACATTATAGAAACTCACCATCATCCTAATTATAACAACTTAACAATGTTACATAAAGAAAGAAACCTAGAAAAAAGATTATTTTTAGAAATGGTAGAAATACAACAACATGAAAATTCAATGAACATCAGATCTGACATCAAAGATTTAAGTATTATTTATTCCTACTTACTTACTTTATAAACCTAATTTAAAAATTTTACTATTTGGTTCGAAATATTATCAAATTCAATACTTCATTCATGACAATTTATACTTCTGCCATATAATTTTAAAATAAAAGTAAAAAAAAACAGGTCCAATAAAAATCTTCAAAGCTCTACAATTTTATATATTTATACAATTATTATTATTATAATACTAAAACTTAAAAATAAAAAAATACTTCCAAATTACAAATGTATGAAGAGAAAACAATAGACAAACTAAATTAAACTCATATAAGGTATGTACCATTTGACTATTTAAAACAAAATTATTATGGATTCTCTTAATGTTGTTCTGAATGATATTTCTGTGTTTTATTTAATTTTAGCCCTAAAGAAGGAACAAAACGTTCCGAAACCTTGGTTTTATAAAAGAGTTTTAATAAATTAGTTTTAAATTTGGACCGAAAATCCTGTTATTCCTACCAACTAATTTAAATTTATTTATAAAAAAAATAATGTGACAAGACCAGAGAACGCATCAAAGGCATGTTAACAAAAAAATTGGTTGCCATAAAAATGTCCTCTAGCAAAACTAGATAAAATAAAAATGAAATTAAAAACTACATCAAAATATTTTCCACATTGTGGTGATTAATTCCCAAAGGAATTAAGGAAATAAAAAAAAAATAACCAAAAAATGGTCAAATTTAGAAATTTTTAGAACAATATAAAATGTCTTGCATTTTTAAGTGCTGCACCAAAAAATGAGACCGTTTCCAGTAAGAAATCGGTGGATGTTTCTTACCTCAGCAGGTAAATTTTTGGATCAATAGCAGGCGAGATTTAAGAGAAAAACAATTTTTTATTCCTTTTTTTTTTGAGGAACTGTGAGCCTCCACGACGTAGAAAGTTAATTCGTTTTAATTCATTTACAAAAATACACAATAATATTGTTTATACCTAGTTTGACATTCCTAGCTGCATTTTTTCTATGTAAGCCTTACAAATATAGCTACATTGTACCATACACACCATATTGGTAAAAGAGACAATTATCCAATTTTCAATGAAGTTATCCAAGTCTTAATAAATTTAAATGCCGCACAATCTACATTTGTAAAATTTGTTTATAGGTTGGCATGCTTTAAATCGAGATTGTTTATTTAAATATGAAACAAATAGTTATATTTTTTTATTATTTAATGAGTCCTTTATTATTATTAAGCTGTTTGTATGGATTTTAAAGTTCCTGATGGCTTCGCACGGAAGGTCCCGAGTTCGAATCCTGGCTAGTTGCATGGATATTTTGTGTTTGTCTTTAACTTTAGGCGAATTTTTCATGACCTAACCACTCTGTGGTTGGTTAGGATAATGACGTCACGGTTAACTTATTGGTTAACAGCTGATTTGGTTGACAAATACAGTATACCAATTTACGTTCTGTGATTTTGTGTCTTCTTCTAACCTCACTTTTATGTAAATAAAACGTTGGACACACTAGAACTACTACTAGGTACTACTATATGGTGCTGCCTTACCAACCTAGAGACAGTTATGCAAATATGTCAAAAATGCACACCCACATAGACTCTAGACCTACCCAGGTTCCCTATTAAAATTTAGAAGTACAATTTCAACAGCATTTAGAGGCGTGTAGGCCAGAAAAAAACAAAAGACCAAAAACGAGTAAAAAAATTAGCTAATTATGCAGTATACGGTTTTCTGCCATTTTTGATTTTTTATGAAAAATCCTTTATAGAGGCACCTACTAGGACCCTAGAACCCCAAATCCGCCGGCGCCGGTTTTTTTTTAAGAAAAAAAGTATAGGTGCCCCTATAAAGAATTTTTCATAAAAAATCAAATAAGGCAGAAAACCGTATACTGCATAATTACCAAAAATTAGTCTCTAAAAAAAAATCGATATGCTTCACAGATTTTTATTGTTGGAATTTCCCGTGAAAAATAAAGCTACACCATCAGCCTTTCGACAATTCATAGTTATTCAAACACTCGAATACACCTTCAGGCACACTGCAATTGCATTTTTTAAATAGGTAAGTATCAAAAGCAATCCAAGAATTTACGAGTAATGCCGGGCAACAGGAAAATCATACTCCAGCATTATTACTTACACCCATATAAATCTGTATACCTATTGATGTGAAAAAATTAGAGATATGGAGAAGGGCAAACCCCCACTTATAAACTCGACGTTGCAATCCCAGATAAGCGTCAACGTCGAACGGTAACGTCGGGTTTACAAATGGTGGGCAAAATACGAAAAAAATAAAACTGCGATATACTAAGGACTCTTAGATATATATAACTTTTTTTTGTCGGATTTTTAGAATTTTCGATGGCCCGTGGCTAACTTTAAAGGATAATTTCTAAATATAAAGAAAATGCACAATTTTAAAATTTTCGATGGCACGTGGCTCACTTTAAAGAATAATTTCTAAATATAAAGAAAATGCACAAAATAATGTATTTTCAAACTGCAAAAATTTATCAGCCAACACAGACCTTACCAAGCGAAGACGCCCTAACCTCACTTTCAAACTACAATCACAAACCAACTGCAAGAGGTAGTTTGCCAGGTTAGTTTGGTCTGACGTCATAGTAAGAAAACCCACTCGCAAAAATGACATGGTTTATGGTTTGGTTAAGTATGAAGTCACACATGATGCGACATTTCAAATACAATTGATTGTGGTTTGCAAACCACACATGCGAAAATACGAGAGTGATTTGGATAACCATAACGATGGTATAAGTAGTTTACTATGAAAAATTCGCCTTTTGCAAATACTTCGCTAACACTGGGCATTGATCTTGTAATAGATTGAAAGTACCAGTATATAACATTTGCTTTTGAAAGTTTACTGATTTTCCCCAAGATGGCTGCAGAGGGTATAGAATAAAATTATAATATAATATTTGTATTTTATAAAAGTTATTACATTTTAAGTTTTTCAAAAAATTTTAGTAGTATTAAAGTAGTCACGTAAAACGTGAGTTTTACCGTAACACACTTGCATAGTTAGACTCAAGTCAGAGTCAGTAAAACCACACAAGTTTACATCTTTACTCTTGTCAAATTCTATGCCGTAAGCTTGAGTTTTGAATTATTTAGTATCTGCTTGCTACTCCCACCGCATGTGACATGTCTGGACGAGTACCAGTGGCCAGGAATATTAGTGAACCTACTGCTTGTCTGTAATGAACTTGCTCACCAATTTCCTGTGAATCTTCTGTAAGATCCAAATTTGTAAGTTGGTCTTCTGATAACATTCTTGATATAGCTTGACTGCTTCAAATACATTTTGCCTTACTCAATATATAAGAACGGAGACGGCACATTAATTTATATTTATATCACAGTTTTTATCACATTACAATAGTTATATTTACCAACCAAGCAACCAACAGAAAAAGTGAGATTTTCGGCTTGTGCCTTACTTTTATGATCTAGCCTCAATATTATATTTTACATTGTTGACAATTCCTCACACATCCCCTTTTTCTAGTTTCGAGCTACCCTAGTGAGAAATTGTTTTATTTTAGTTTAATATAACTTAAAAGGAAAGGTGCTAACCTTTTGTAAAGAACATTTAAATTGTTTTCTACAATTAAAAATATAAAAAATCCTACCCACAACTTTTAGAAACAGGAGGATTGTCAAATACACTTGGGTTAAGTTTATAGGCTCTTTTATGGGCAATTTTTATAATCAGAGGATGCTACTTGACTTTGGGATACTGTTTTATTAGGAGTTTTACTAGTAACCTCATGTTCTGTATCCATTTTCAGTAATTGATTTGCGTGTCTTCTCCATGTTAAGTTTTCAACTTTTACTACATGTGTGGACTTCCCAATTTGCCTCACAATAGTACCTCTGCTCTGGCCCTTTTTGATTTAAAGTACTTACATTGGTTTTCTTGAACTTTTATCAGGTTGTTTTTCACTGTATTTTTGCTGTTTGATGACTTTTGACTATTTTTGAGTAAATAAAACCTTGTCCTCATTCGTCTGCCAAACATGGTTTGACAGGGTGTCATCTTGGTGCTAGAATGCTCTGTGTTCCTATAATCAAACAAAAATCTATAAGTTAAAGTGTTTATGTCAACATTTTTAGATTTTGGATCCTCTGGTTAGTTTATTTTTTAAGATTTTTACAAGGTTTTCAGCTTGACCATTACTCATGGGGTGATTTGGTGGAATTGTCACATATTTAATACCATTTCTTTTCAAAAATAATTCTATATTTTGAGCTGTGAAACTTCGGCCGTTATCAGTTTTTGGTAAGCCTAGCCTAAAAAAGCATTCTCTGAGTTTTTCTTCAGTTTCAATTGCTTTGAGAGATTTGACAGTTAGACATCAGGATATTTACTGATTTATAATTACTAGAAAAATGTTTATTTCTTACTTCCAAATAATCTTCATGCAAACGCATCCATACCTGAGTTTGTGGTTTCCAAGGAGTAAAGGAGTTTTTAGGTGGATTTTGAGTTTAAGGGGCAAGGTTGTCATGATCTTACCATATTTTCGATGTCTTTGTCTATGTTTGGATACGATTTGTTTTCCTTACTCAAAGGTGTGATGATTCGTGCATTTCGTGAAGTAGTCTCTTTTGGATTGCTTTAGGTAGTACGACTCTGTGTCCCCATAGGATTACGTTATTCTAAACTTCTGAAACTAACTGAATTTGTGAACTCTGTAGTAGATTGCAAGCTTTTCTTTGAATAGTGTTGAATACTTGAGTTCGCTGGGCTGTAGAGTTCGTAAAACACAGGCGGTTGGTTTTTCTTCTTCATTTTCAAGGCGATGACTTAGAACTGCTGCTATTCCAACATTTGAAGCATCTGTGGTTAAAAATTAAAGGTAACTAAGGATTATAATGCATTAACGTGATATCTTTAGATATAAGTTCCTTAACTTTGTTAAAAATTTTGTTGCATTCATCAGACCATTGAAATTTTTCTTTAATAATTCATATAAAGGCTTTAAAATAGTGTCAATGCTATGGGCCACACATCTGGAGTAAAAATTAACCATACCTAAAGAGCTACGTAATTCTGGGACATTTTGTGGTTGGGGAGCTAAACAAATTAATTTTATGGTCAAGTTTACTTAGTCCATGCTTTGAAATTTCAAACCCTAGATAGTTAACTTTATCTTGGAAGAAGGCACATTTGTTGAGTTCTAATGTGAGACCAGCTTCTGCCAATTTTGTAAAAACTTTTTCCAGGTTTTGGAGATGTGACTCATCATCGGACGCTGTAATTAATAGAACTGAAGCAGGACTAATGCCAAAAGGCATCCGATTTATTTTATAAAGACCTTTTGTTGTGTTTAGTTTTCATCTGGTTCGAATTGATTTGATTGAGAAAGATCGATTTTAGTAAAACGCTCACCTTTATGCATCTTGGAAAAAATGGCGTCAATTGTGGGCATTGGAAAAAACCAACACCAAATGTTTGGTTACTTGACGATAATCTCCACAGATCCTTACTTTTCTGTTGCTCTTTAACACTGTCACGATTGGTGTTCCCCAATGGCTGCTATCGATCGATGAAATTATCTCTTCTGCTTCTAATCTTGATAATTCTTCGTCGACTGTCTTCTGATATGCAGATGGTATGTTCCTAGGTTTACAGAACACGGATCTAGCGTCAGGTGTCAACTGTAAAGAAATTTTATTGAATTTAAAATATCTAAGCTTTTTACTAAAAACAGTGTTTTTAAATATTTCAATAATTTGTTGACATTTCATCTCACTCTGTGAAGAAATTTTATTTAAAACTTGAAACGAAATATTGAAAATTTCAGAAACAACATAGAATTGGCAACATTTTATTTTGTTGTTATATTCCAGTTCAAAACAAAAATAACCCATTGGTTTGAATAACTGGTTATTATAATTTCTTAAGATAGTTTCGTCAAATTTCAATGCATATTTGCTAAAATATTTGTCATTTATATTTAATGCACTAAAACTCGCACCAGAGTCGAGTTGAATTAAAAAAAATGTGCAATCTATATTTGCAGAAATTTTGGAGGAATTTGGTACCTGTTTTTCAGAAATATTGACAGAAAAAAGATCTAAAGCTGGCTCGTCTTCCTCCTAAATTAATAAAGAATTTTTGGTTATGGTTGTTTTTATTTGAAGGGCAAGCTATTTGAATGTGTCCCCGTCTTTTACAGGTAGTACAAGTAGCATTTATATAGTTACAGATTCCGTAGTGCTTCCTCGCACAATGCCTACACAGATATTTATTTACGTTACCCTGATTATTGCCCATTTTTGCCTTAATAGTTCTCATATTTGTAGAATATTTTCCGCCATCTTGAGATCTTCCACTGTCGAAGTGTTGAGACTACGCGTTCGTTCTAGGCTAATTTCTTGAACTTCTATGCTGCTAATGCCGTATTACGTTTACCGAGCCCGTGTTCGCGTTTTTATTTGATTCTGCTTTCATCGCGATTTCGACCATTTCTTTGAGAGTTTTGTCTTTAGATTCTTCGGAAACCCGATCAGAAATTTTGCCTTTTGAAAATCCGGTGCCGAATTTGTCTTTTAGAAATGAATCCAAAACGTTTCCGAATTGACAATTTACAGCGAGGCGTTTGCACCTTGCGTACCAATCACCAACACTTTCATGGTTTTCCTGACGAGCCTCGTGGAAAGAACGCCTTTCGCGCCAAACCAAAATTTTTTAGGTTAAATGTTGATCTAAAAGTTCACAAAGGTTTTTAAAATTTTTCGTTTTCGGTAAAACCGGGTCGCATAGATCACGTAAAAGTTTGTAGGTTTTATCACCAATTTTGGTTATTAACGTAGCAGTTTTTATTTTTTTCATCTTCGATGCCGTTCGCGGTCAAAAATTGGTCTAGGCGCTCGATGTAACAATATCACTTGAGACGTTAAATTCGGAAATTTGTCCAATTATACCCGCATTTCTGTTAATTTCTAAATTAAAAAGAGTCTAAAATAAAGACGAATAAGAACTACACGGCTATTTACATGGCGACACACCCGGCAACGTTTTAGTTTTTATTATTTATATTGATAGCATTTTTTTAGTTCTGAATAAATTGTTTCTTTCAAACAAATAGTTTTCTTTTAATATTATTTCTAGACAAATAAGACGAACGGTGACGGCACATTAATTTATTATTTATATCACAGTTTTTATCACATTACAATAGTTATATTTATTAGCCAAGCAACCAAGAGAAAGAGGGAGATTTTTGGCTTGTGCCTTACTTTTATGAAATAATACAAATTTACTGCGCCTGCTCTATCTAGCCTCAATATTATGTTTTACATTGTTGCCAATACCTTACAACCTTCTTCGCAGTCTAGTCCTGGTGGTGGTTTCATATATGTAACTTAAAAGACGAGTCTCCGTAAACCCGTTTTTAAAAAATTATAATTTTCTTGTTCAAAATTATACAAGTGATTTCTATCAAATCTAATTCTAGACTAAAACTAAAAGTAACTTAAAAATAGTAAGACACATATTAATAAAATATAAAGATTCGAAGAAATATTCCATGGGATTGCAGACTCAGCAACTTTGTAACATTTTCACTGGCTTGTCAGTATAAGGTGGTCATATAACTCCTCCACCCTTAGAAGGAAGCCTCCCCTGGAAGGATAACTCTTACATGTTCCCTTTCGGAAGTTTCCAAAGTCGAAGTTTGCTTATTTTTTCCTCGTTTTTTGTAGTAGCAAAAGTACGTAAAGGCTGTAACCAATATGACATAAAGGCATATTGTCCAACCACTAGGCACGTACAAGTCGGATAGTAGTGTATTTTCTTTATATAAGGGAACCAAAGGATTGATGATTGGTTTATCAAATTCCAATTTTTTCAAATCAATACTGAATTTAGGTAATTCTTGATGACTAATTTGCAATATGGGTGAATTGATTATTAAGGGACTGCCATTTGGTTTTTCTTGAAAATGCAGTTGTTTTCCTTTAAATAACAGTTTGTATGTGTTCCGGTGATCAGAAAAATGCCTCTTAGCTCCTTGACTTCATTTTGCTTTTGGCAAGTAATTTGAAGATTTTTGACAGTTTTGTTAAATTGGTTAATTATATTTTTATTTATTGAATATTGCATTGATAATTGATTTTGAATGATCTTCTCATTACGCTGCATGTGATCTATTATATGTTTCTCTTTCTAACACGGTGAGATTCGCATAAGTCCGTGTCAGTAATAGGTGCTGCGATTTTATGTTTTAGTATTCTTTTAGTAGGGGTCCTAAGTCGTAGTCTGGCATGGCCTAGATTGATTAACAGAACTCCTAGGTTTTGCGTAATGTTCGTTATTCCTGACCCTCCTGCGTGGGTGGCGAGAAATCTGAAATAGGTTTAATTTTAATTTTCTTTTTGGGTCTTTTTATATTAGAAATGTATATTTTGTCTGATGTGTTGGGATGTGTAGTTTGTATTCTGGCTGTTTTTAGATTAGGATCCAAACTAGATATTTTTTCTTTTGCTGTTTTTGTTTATTTTTAACATACACGTTTTCGGGGATTTCTGGTATTTTTTCGCGCAATTCGTTTGCCTTGTCAATGACTCCTTGTTTTTTATTTTGTATATCTTGATCGATTTTTTCGTAAAGTGTTTTTATTTTCTCGCGGTGGTTTTCAATATAGTTATTGATAAGTTGTTTATTTATGTCCAGATTCAACGGTGACTCGTTGCCAAAATGGCCAGTAATTATCTCGTACGGTTTTAAATTTGTGACCGAATGAATTGCGTTGCTATAAGCTAAAATACTATAGGTTACTTTATTTCCTATAGGGTCATTTTTAAACTGTTTTTGATTATTAAAAAGTCTAATATGTTCTATTAATGTCGAATGAAACCGTTCCACTATCCGATTGGAGTTTGGGTGCTGGGAACAAATAAAATGAATTTTTATTTTATGTAGTTCAAGAAGTTCACGTATAACGGAGGCGAATTTACCGCCATTATCAAAAATTATTTGTTCTGGGATGCAATGATGAAAGAAATATATTAATAATTTATTTGCTATTTCGATGCCTGGCGCAGAATCGATTTTATAGGCCTACGCGTATTTTGAGAAAGGATCGACAATGGTTAAAAACTTGATGTTTTCCAAACTGATAGTATCTGTGTGCAAAATCTGAAATGGTTTGATCGAGGTGGGCGTAACATTGTATTCTACGAGTATTGGCTTTCGATCGTATTTTGTAAGTTGACAGACTTCACACTCGTTTATATAGTTTTGGATTGTTCTACATTGATTCGGCCAGTAATAATGCGCTTTTATGCGTTTTTCACTTTCTTCGATTCCCCTGTGATTAATTTTCCCTTCATGATTATTTTGTATCGTTTCCTGTATTTCGTTTTCAGAAAAAAACAAAATTTTTTAGTGCATTTGATCATTTGAATTTCTGAAATTTTAAAATAAGTTTGTAAGACAGTACTGAATTTTTCGTAAATTGGGTCTTCGAAATAAACATAGTACTTTATTTTTGGAACCACGTACTCCTTAATAAACTGGAGTACATCTTTTTCGAAATTATTTTGGGAGGGTTGAACGTGAAATCTTTGTTTTGTTAGGAATAATCTGGTGATGAAAGTTTTGGCAGGGGCAAAATTTACTTCCGAAATAAATATTTGATTTTTTTCAAAATTTACAGGACAATCAACTATTGGTATTCCGATTATTGGGTTTTCGTGACTGGAGTGTACCGTTTGGTCGCTAACGTTGTCTTCGACCGTGTTATTATGATCGTCCAAGTCTCCTGTTTCAACGACGATAGATTGATTTTCTTGATCGTTTTTATTTGTCAAATTTTCGTTTATTTTTTCGACGTATTTGCGCAACCGATCTAATTAAGCCTGTGGATTTTGGGGGTCTACGTTTTTTGTCTCGTTAGCGTTTATTTCCACGCGCGAAAGAGCGTCTGCATTTTGATTTAAGCAACCTTTTTTGTATTTAGTTTCAAAATCATATTCCGCAAGCTTTAAGCTCCATCGTACTAACCTAGAATTCGGTTCTTTTAATGACATTAGCCATTCGAGTGGTTTATGGTCAGTTATAATGTTAAATTTTCGGCCAAACAAATAGGGTCTAAAGTATTTAACCGCCCACACTATAACCAATAATTCTTTTTCGGTTGTGGAGTAATTTATTTCCCACTGATTAAGTGTCCTTGAACCGTACGCGATTGGAAGATCTGAGGCAATTTTTCCTTGCGAAAGTACGCAGCCAATTGCGAAATTAGTAGCGTCCGTAGTAAGGTTAAACGGTTCCTCAAAATTTGGGTATTGCAGTATGGGTTTATATACGCGGGATTTTTCGGGTCAAGTATGGCATCTTTTTTTAGATAAACAGTCATAGGTTTTGTTATTTTAGTAACCCACGAGACCCAAGAATTGTTTTATCTGTTTTTGTGTAGTAGGTATCGGGTAACAAGATATCGCTTTAATTTTTTTCAGGGTTGGGTTTCACGCCGTGAGGTGTCCTAAATAGGCCACTTCTTTTCTGAGAAATTCCGACTTACCTAATTGCACTTTAAAATTTGCTTGTCGATCGATCAAATACTTCTCTTAAACGATTTATGTGTTCTTGCAAACTTGTGCTAAACACTATTATGTCGTCTAAGTAAACTAGACAGTGTTCGTTTTGGATACCTCTTAGGATGTTATCCATCACCCTTTGAAAGGTGGCAGGCGCATTTTTTAGGCCAAAAGGCATTCTTAAAAACTCTTAATGCCCATTTTCGGTATTAAATGCCGTTTTAGGAATGTCTTCCTGTGCCAACTCAATTTGGTGAAAACCTGATGCGAGGTCAAGAGTAGAGAAATATTGACAGCGCCCAAGCTTATCAAGAAGATCTGATATATTTGGAATTGGATATTTGTCGCCTATTGATTTAGGATTTAATTTACGAAAATCGATAACTATCCTCTACTTAAGCTTCCCGGAAGCGTCCAACTTTTTGGGTACCACCCAGATTGGGGACGACCAGGGAGAATAGCTGGGTCTTATAATATTTTGTTCGAGCATTTCTTGGACCTGCCTTTTAACTTCATTTGTGTGAATTTCGGGGTACCTATACGATTTAGTGTAAATTGGCACTTCGTCCGATGTTTTTATTGAATGTTTTATTTGGCTGGTAAAAGTTAATTGATTTCCGTCGATATGAAAAATATCCGAATACTCTTTTAATAATTCGATTGTCAATTTACATTCTTCTCTGTTCATGTGCTCGTTTCTAATTTTCGAAACATCAAATTTAAATTTATTTACGTTAGCGTTATTAAGGTTTGGTGTAGGTTTTTCTTAGAGTTCATACTCGTTAAAATCAATGACTTCGAAAGAGTCAAAAAGTTCAACTTTTAAATTTTTTTAGGTTGGGTTTAAGATCGTGCAAATGGCCTCATAGTTTTTTACCGTCGTAAGGCATTGCGGGATTTCTAAATTTGAAATTTTGGTGTATGGGATTATTACGTCACCATTTTCGATATTTTTTATGTTCATTTTAATTACTTGTTCTGACCTTGGTTGCAAGAATAAAATATTGGTGTTTTTTGACGAATTATGAAATTTTAATTTTATTTGAGAATTGGGAGTAATTAAGTTGTTTTTGTCAAGGTCAATATTTGCTTTAAATAAGGATAGATTGTCTATCACATTAAATATTTTTGAACAGGGCATAAGCGTGCTAAAATATTCTATGGAGGTACCGTGAGCAGTTGAGATTTGAAATGGGTCATTTTTGTATCCATTTTTGGAAATATTTTTGTGCGATTTGTGGTTATACAAAAGATCTAGTGCTACCCGTGTCTATCAGAATTTTTAGATTATTTTCTGGAAAAATAATATTAGGTGGTTTATTTTCGCTATTAGTGAGGTTCATTAATTCGTATTCGGGGGTTCCAAGGCTGGTTTCTGAAAAAACTCGTGTAACTCGTGATCGTTTTGAGAATATTCGGTGTAATCCGTGTAAAGATACTGATTTTCTTCCTCCAGATATTTGATTGTAGGGTCGTCCGCCGATTGGTCATCGATATTATTTTTTCTTCGATTACGAAATTTGACCGGGGTTTTGATTGATTATTTTGAGCGTAATTTTGCATTGGTCGATAAGGAAAGTTTTTGTTTTGTTGGGGTCTAAAGGTTTGGCTTGATATGCCGCTCATGGGCGTTGGTTTCGATAATTTTGACATGAGTATTTGATTAGGCCTAAATACGTTTGTTTGGTTTGGATTTCTTGCAAAAATAATTTTTATTTTATTCGGGTTTGTATACTAATTGTGGTTGTCTGTAATTCAAAGTGGAAACAAGCTGGTTATGAGGATAATTTGTTAACTGTAAAGGTTGGTTGGGTCGTGGTCTATTTAAAGTGTGATTGGTGTTATTATGTAATGGTTTCAAATTTTGAAATTTTTGGGCACTTTCGATTTGAAAATCGTTTGTAAGCATTTTAAGCGCGTCATTCATATCTATTGGATTTTTAGTTCGCATTAAGGACCCAACAGGCTCTTTTAAACCGCGTAATAAAACTCTTAAAGATGAGTGGAAAGATAAGAAGTTTGGTGATTTAACTGGTGTTGTAATAATCGAACGTCGATTAATTTCCTTGTTTCATTTCTGTAATGTTAGCCTTCTAATCGATTAAGTGCTTTTTGAGACCGAAATCAGCAAAATTTTAATACTATTTTTATTTAATTTAGAATCGCGTCAAATGCCTGCCGCCAGCTTTTTAAGTTTAACAGCCGGTAGGTCGTAGGTTAATAAATTTATGAGCGCCACGTATTTAAAGACATTGTACGACGTATGATGTTAATATAGTATTAAATAGCCCAACTAATAAGTCAGCTAAATAGCAAAATGGCTACAAATACGAACTGTCACAACTATCAAGACCCTTCCCTGATTTAGGAAAATAAACACTTATATACTTACTATACTAACTGTAATGACGGGTTAGTCTGTTCCTTTTCTTTAGTTTTCCATCTCACAAGGATTGTTTGATAAAATTTTGATATTTATTTGTCTTGATCAGGGTGTTCTGGTTATTACCAGAATGAAGAATAAATAAGTAACTAAATAAGAACTTTGGGCTGGGATTATACCAAACCTGGACGACCTTCTTCAACGGAGAGTGGGAGAGAAATAGGAACACAAGTTTTTGACATTTGCAGATTTAATGACGAACAGAAAAAAAAACAGATTTTGGACTAGTCTCCTACAAGTCAAACTCTCATAATGTGGGGTTGTTATACTTAAGAAATATTGTAAATATTTAAATATTAAATATACCAATGCCGGCAATACCGTTCAATAACTTAACATGAATATCATGCAAATATTAAGTTGTATTAAAGTTACCGATTTATGAGCTCATATACCGTGTACAAATTGTAATACCTATATTCGTTACCTTAAAGTTCCTAAATTAATTTCAAAATGAATAATCTTGGCTTGTATATGTTGCTACCACCGCTATCACCAAACAGATAACACAAGCAAAGAAAAATATGAAAAAAATATGTCAGTGGTACTCTGCCCAGCCAACCCTAGGCCAACCAACCGAACTATGTTACGTCTGTACAAGCAAACTCTCAGCAACATACGTCAGCTGGACATCCTAGGGCATCAGACCGAGTCACCCTGAAGTGCTAGACACTGTCATGTGATAACAAAGATATTTTCAAAAGGGAATGTCCGACACCATATAAAAGTAAACTCATTACAACAACCTGACCCCCCAGACTGCCACTCTGCAATGTGAGACCGAAACAACGAGCCAGCCTTAACCCCACATTTTAGCCCGACAATCCGAAGCGACAGGGTTGCAACATGTAAATCTCTACACTAAGTCAAACGAAATTAAGGCAAAACCGATGGTTATCTGTCAGCCATGTCATAAAGTCAAGAAAGAAAAAAAATTACTAAATTACAGCCTTAATTGAAGAAGTCATATCGCAGCTTGGCAGTTGTTGCTTCATACTAACTGTAATGACGATTTATACTCAATTGGAACCCAAAAAAAAATTACAACTGCCATCCGCCAATATGATCCCTCCAAAATAAGACAAAAAAAAAACTTTTTTTAGAAATAAAATGTTTAAAATGTAAATCTCAAACCGGTAACCTCCTGCGATTACTGGGATTGGTGTTGCACTGGTAGGTACTTATATCTTGGAGCTTGTAGGAAAAATGGAAAGATGTTGGAGAAAATCTCTGCATACGGTTTCACAACTCTACAACTACCTCTGGCCCAAAAACCCTGGAATAAAGAGAATAACACTCCTTACTATTCCAGAAAATAAAATAAACTACCTCAATTGCAACACTTTATTGGACTCAAAAAAAATGACTAGGAAGCTTACCTCGTACGAGGGATTTTAGGCACACTTGCCTACAGAGGACATCTCGGACATTTCGGTGGCTGGTGTGGACACCTCGTGGGAACTAGGAATCCATCACCACGAGTTCATACAGCAGCCCCTATGGCAAGGAGAAAGCAAAGCATCAAATTGAGTCCCAAAAAAAACGTGTGAAAAACCCAAAAAAAACAGAAAATATTTTCAAAATTTACCAACTTGGAAGGCCGAATTCTATTATCAAAAGTCCACTTACCAAGATAGAAATTCTGCTGAAGCTGCTAGAGTTAATCGAGCGTCCGCCCCCAGATGGACGGTGGCGACACGTGTGCGAGTGGCAATTTTTTTATCCCAATAGGTGCGGAGCTTCGTTCCCAAAAAACTACTTAAACAATAAGAAGCTACCGCAAATTGGCCCTGGTTTCATCCCTATTACTTAGGGTAAAAATCCTCAACGGATTTTAGAAAAATTGGAACAAGGCCAAATTTGCCACTTTCGCACACGGAACACTCGATTGCACTCAAGCATGGTTTTTGCGTATTCCTTTTTAAAACCTTACCGGAAATACGTCACTAGGAAAACCCCTTCTCTAAAAATCCAAAACACCATCCAAAACTATAATAAAAAACTAACCCGGAAAGCATAACAGCCCACTGCTGCCAATCCTATGAATTAAAAATCTTTACACTTGGAAATCCAGTAATCTTCTCAAAGACCAGTATTAAAACGACAGCCAGCAGAATAAAAGTCAATATTGGGGGAAATAAAAAAAAAATCACAAATAGGAGAACTGACGTTGTCTAACAACGGGATTGTGTAAGCGGTTCGTATTACACCCTCACTTACGTGTCTTTATTTTATAAAATTGCTAACAATCTTATATATTATACAAATTTGCGACTATACTCGAAGAGATTTTAAGAAAATAAAATGAGAGCCCTACGTCTCATCCGAAAATGGTACTTTACGCTCAAAAATAAATAATTACGTTAATTTATTAATGAACAAAACGACCTATTTTTTTCCCTCTCGATCAATTGATGAATTGGTGCAGGTTTGCACATCCTTCTATACTCTGTTTTGCCTAAATCATAACCTAGAAATAGTCATGCAACAAAAATAAACAAAGTGATGTTGTTTAAAAAAAAACCCAAATCTAAGTGCGGAAAAATGAGTTTAAACAGGACAAGCTGGTTCAACCCCGGGTTATTGATGTCAGATGTCACTCCTGTTAACCGACAGCAACGTGCTACTAAAAAGTCGAAATAACAAGTAGGCAAACATAACAGTAGAGAGGTTCTGGTTACGACAGCCCTACGGCTTCTATGATTTTATCGCATTTCTATTAGAAACACGGCTATTTTTAATTAAGATATGCTTCGAAGTAATGAAACACTTGTGAGGTAAAAAATTGATTAGTTGTTGTCGTAAAACCAATTTTTAACATAACAGTAATTTCGATAGCAAGCGTAAAAAGATCGCGTTTATCCCCATGCGTATTAAGAAGAGCTTCTTTTAAATCCACAAAACACAGGCTCAGTTAAGTTTACCCCCCCCCCAGATCGATTTTCTCAAAAAATTTTATGCCAAAATTTTGCACACATTTTGCACACCACAAATCAAATTTTGCACACCTTCCTACGAGAAACTACAGCCCATTTTCTGTGGGGGGGGGGAAAACTTGACGTTGCCCCCCCAGTCAATATTTTTCAAAAATTATGATGTCATTTGAAAGGTCTTATTTTGCACAATTTTGCACACCCATTTTAAAATTTAGCACAACTCCCTGTAACCCACACGAGGGTTCTGAAAATATCAAGTTTGCCCCCCCCCAGTCAATATTTTTCAAAAAATTTGGTGTCGTTAGAGAGGTCTTATTTTGCACAATTTTGCACACCCATTTTAAAATTTTGCACACCTCCCTGTAACCCACACGAGAGTTCTGAAAATATTAAGTTTGCCCCCCCCCCAGTCAATATTTTTCAAAAAGTTTGGTGTCGTTAGAAAGGTCTTATTTTGCACAATTTTGCACACCCATTTTAAAATTTTGCACACCGCCCTGTAACCCACACGAGGGTTTTTAAAATATCAAGTTTGCTCCCTCCAGTCAATATTTTTCAAAAAGTTTGGTGTCGTTAGAAAGGTCTTATTTTGCACAATTTTGCACACCAATTTAAAATTTTGCACACCTCCCTGTAACCTACACGAGGGTTCTGAAAATATCAAGTTTGCCCCCCAGTCAATATTTTTTTAAAATTTTGGTGTCATAAAGGTCTAATTTTGCACACCCATTTTAAAATTTTGCACACCTCCCTCTAACCCACACGAAGATTCTGAAAATATCAAGTTTGCCCCACCCACCGTCGATATTTTTCAAAAAATTTTGTGTCATTCGAAAAGTCTATTTTGCGCAATTTTGCACACCCTTCAGTACCCCACAAGAGCGTTCTCAAAAAAGTTTGCCCCCCCCAGTCAAAAAAGTTATGTCATTCGAGAAGCCTAATTTTGCACACCTATTTTCAAATTTTGCACACCTCCCATGCCGTTTTCTTTTTGTGGCGTTTACGGTTAAACTTGGTCCTAAAATTTCCTAGAAGTATAAGCAAACGAAGGAGACCTCGATTGTGTAATATCTTTGAATATTGTTTAAATTTACAGATAATTAATTGTTTATGTTTATATTTGTATATAATCAAAAGTTTTTAATTTTTATGAATTTCCGGATTATACTTAAATTTTCATATCAAAAATGAACAGAAAAAATCGATGTAGACAGCGCATTCTGTCATGTTAGATGCATTAAGAATCGGAACCAGCCTATTTTGCCGGTTCAGAATGGTTGCGGTTCTCAAGGTATGGATCTTCACAGGGTGTGCTATCTACATCCATTTATTAGATGATGTCATAGCAAGTGAAAAATTAAGTATAATCCGGAAATTCATAAAAATTAAAAACTTTTGATTATAGACACATATATGTAAGCATAAGCATAACAATATTCGAAGATATTAAACAATCGAGATCTCCTTATTTTGCTTATACTTCTGGGAAATTTTAGGACCAAGGTTAACCGTAACCGCTACAAAAAGAAAACAGCTCCAGAAACTAGTAGGTAGGTATATGCACCTATATCTGAATTCGGGACAGGTATCCGCGGGAGGCGGGAGGTTGTACGTGCCGTAAAGAGGAATGCGTGCGTACCTACACCTACCACGCGCGAAGGCCTTTTATGTAATATATTGAAATGTCGCTTAGCAATGCCTAGTTTTATTTGAGTTCATGATTCAGAATGACTTCGGGTGAAGTTTGCAACGTGTATTTTAAATGGTGGCGTTCCATTTCGGCAGGAAAGTCAATGTGAACGCCTCTATTTAAAATACATAACATTACGTAACGTCAGGTTCTCTCCTATGCGTGCCCACCCTGACTCTAAAAATGCATTACGTGATCAGCCATGCATTTGCCGATTTTTTAAGTGTCGCGTGATGCGTTTTTAGTGTCAGGGTGAGCACGCATAGGTGGAAACTAGGCGTAACGCTTATAGGGGTTATGTAGGGGTGAGCGGGGTTTCGCGGTTCCGTTACGTAACGCAATTTTTAAATTATTATTGTGAAATAAAACAACTTTTTGGATTTTTCGAGTGAAAAAGAAGAAAAAGAGGGGGTCTCTGGCAGCAAAACGTTACGTTATTTTAGACTGGAGTAGTCCCAAACGTCACAAAGCGTTATATAGGGGGTCGCGGGTCGGGGTCAAAATTGGGCAAAATAAGGGTTACGTAATAAGTGCACTACCTCTCAGTTTACACAATTACTTTGTGGTTGGCGGTAAATATAACCTAACTTTTTTGTTACTTTTTATTTTTTTTAGTCGATGATACGTACCTCATCAATCAATTTTCCAAAAATATTACGAAATAAATAAAATAACGATAACCATAAAGCAATTCCTCCGGAAATTCCGAACTCTGTTATGGAACTGCGCAGTCGCAGAAGTAACAATAATAATAAGGAAAGAGACAAAAACACTGACCAAAAAGACCTTAAGTGTGAATGGAACTTTAACTTTCAACCTATTGGTGTCATTCTATTTGCAGCAGACGTTGTTTCCGTCTTTGGGTTGAGAATTGAGTCAAATTTACATGACATATTTTTTGAATTCGATTTGATTTTTTTTTCGATCTATAAAAGGAATAATAATTTTTTTCTTATTTGCCATTTTAAGTGCATGAAATATAAAAACAAAATGTCTGAAATGTTCATGTGTAGAAATAAATAAAACCTAGTTAATGACGCACCAAGACGCCAAACGCGTGGTGTGAACTGCAAAATCAAGGTGGGCGTCATCACCGTAGTCGCTGTCCGCAAATAGCAAGGTGTGATCCCACCATTATCCAGATGAAAATTTTCGGACGCACCCATGAAATCGGAGGCGCGTTCGACCTCGGGTGTAACTTGCCCCAAAATGGGTAAGTGCAGCCCTCTAGAAATTTAATAAGCCTTTGGTATTCTTGACATGTAAAAGAGAAAGATAGAAATGCGGCGTTATAGGCGTTCTTAGTCATTTTCGGTAAGATGTGTCTGAGCTTCATAGAAAGTGACAGTTTCCTCGTCCTTCACTCCCCAAATGGACCTACGTAAATTTTTGGGTGTTCTGCACCAAATTTTGACGTTTCTTCGAGCTTGGGCATCTTGTCTTTACACTTTGCAGTATGTATTTGTGGAAGAAATGAATTTAATGGACGAGGCTGGGAATAACTAATTTTTTTTATTATTTCGCCAGAAGCACGAAACCGTCTGGGCGTGAAACAAATTCTGTTTTTTTTTATAAGTTAACTATACAGGTTAAAACAGTGTAGCTTGTATAAAAACAAGCTTACGGAACCGTGGAGTGAATTAGAGCGTACTCCTATTCACTCCACGGTCCATAAGTATAATATATATACAGGGTTCCTAAGCAAATCCTTAGGGGACCAAGCAGCCGTGTATAAGACGCAGACAAACGGAAAAGCACATTAGGCAGAAAAGGATGGGCATGGGGCGATGTTGTCACTACATCTTACACGTAGTAAATCCATTCCAGGTTGTTGTTTTCTAATGTTTTCCATTTTCATACCTTTAGGACTGGAATAAAAATTGTTTTTGCTCGACTTTAGTACCAAACTGATGAAAGATATCGTAAAAAAAAATATTTTTCGGCTTTTCATTTTGTAACCATTGTCCTTACGCACTGTTTACAGGCTGGGGACTGAGATACATGCAAATGCCTAACCTAAAGCGTTCATACATGGCCGGAGAAATCGACTGAGATATTTCCGTAGAAACTTTATCAAGCAAATAGGACGGGTTGACGCCTTCGAACGTCCAACCCGGGTTTTGCACTTTGATTCGAAATCAAAAAGGAGGAACAGTCAGATGTGGGGCCGTGCACAAATTACGTAACGGTGATTTTACCAATTTTTGACCCTCCCTATGCAATGTTTTGTAACGGTTTGGCACGCCACTCCCCTAATATTACGTAACGATTTCAAGACCACTATCCCCCCCCAAAAAAAAACTTCACTTATTTTCGTTCCAAATTTTCTTAGTTTCACACAAATGCAAACGCTGTCGAAAACCCCCCTCCCGCCTACGTAACGTTTTGTAACCCCCCTCCCCCCTATTATCATTACGTAATGTGTGTACGGCCCCTGTAGTCCCAGTGGAGAAGGGCGAGAAAATTGATATTTTTTTCTTTAAAATTATACTCTTTACACCTATTTCTTTGCGTTCCCGAAATTACGTAATTTTTGAAAAAAAATTGTAAGCGGCGCCATTTTTATTTCGTGCTTTGTTTTTCTAACATTTTTGCGTTTGGCTAATTTAATTGAAAAATTTTTGCTTGCGGCGCCCTTTATCTTTTCACTCGAAATCAAGATCCCCCGTTTTAGGAAATCTGATTCCGTCTGTGTTTCTAAATTTTTTCGAATAAAAGTAGAGTATGACCATAGGGGAAATAATTTTTTCCTACGGTATGACGAAAATTTTGAGAAAGTTGAAAAAAAAATAAAAAAAGTGGCAGAGCTCAAGTTTTTCGTAAAAAAAACGTTTTTTGTGAAGAAACAGCAAAATAAATCTTTTCACCCCTTTTTGGGTGTTACAAATATTGGCAGCCCCTTATTTTTCGCTTTTACCCTCTCGCTAGTTTGGAGGAATTGGTTCGCTACCTACCTATGTTTTGAGATCATGTCATAAAACACCTCGAAAATATCAAATGTAGTGTAGGGCCAGCTTTATTTAAAATCAATAATATCGCAAGCAAAAAGCTCTGCAGGAAAAACAGCGCCGTTTATTGATTTCTTTCCGGATAGATGTCCCTAGTAGAACAGAATGGAAAGAAATTTAATTAAAAGCGAAGATATTTCTTTCTAATGTTAACAACCCCACGAGTTTATCGCTCATTATCGTAAATAATGGACCCTGCCGCCTCCTTTAAGCAAGAAAAAGCCGTGGTTTGGACCTGAAAACATCTAATTTTTTCCTCGATCATCTCATGGTGTGGCCGCCATCTAGCGGAATTTGCAGACATCTTGTCAACGGTTATCATTGCAGCTATGCAGTCCGGAGATAATAACAAAATGGCACCATTGCTCAATATAGCTGTTTCTTTTGTGCGCGCAGAACTTTCTATGCCATTTCTATTTGATTTATTGAAATCCTATCCCTAAGGAAAATCTTAGGAACCCTGTAAATAATATATAACTTTTATTTTGGTTTATTTGAAGTAAAATATGCGTGCGGGAAAGTAGAAAGATCTGAAAGAAAACAAAGCGTCGTTTTTTTTTAAAGAAAGTGTTTATTTTATCTATCAACGAAGGTTATTATTAGAAGTGCAACAACACGCACTTACGATTTACTTACTTTCGACTAACTTGCGTGACAAAGACTTTTATGGAACTTAAAATTAACGTTTTTATTTTATTAGACACTTAAAGCCAATTATCAAAGTTAACACTATCCTAAGACGTATCGCTATCGAGTGGACCAATCAACCATGTGCAGTTTTAAATTTATGGGGAATGCGAGACAGCTCCAGCTGATCAAAGTACGCCTGGATACCCATTCTTCAGTTTCGAGAGAAACTTTCGTGTAGGAACGATCACATCCTTTATTTCAACCAATAGGCAAGCCCCAATGCAGTTACGAAACGTTCGATAAGCTGAAAAGCTCCACGGCGCCCGCGCAGGAGAACTCGCTCTCTTCCCCATAACCATAAAGAGTTCTCTTGATATGCGGTAGCCCGGTAATGTCCAGCGGTGCTCGACTGATATCGGATGGCTAGTGCAAGCAGTCAAACTATCCTATTGGTCCAAATCACTGATGTGAGCGTTCTTATAGGAGGGTTCTCTCGAAACTGAAGAATAGGTACCCTGTCCTGCAATACGTGTCAGGATAACACGAAAGAAGTCGTGACGTTACGTAGTTTTTACCCAAGACGTTGCTCTATCAACAAAAACGTGTCATTTCGATCAGCTGGAGATGACATGCATTCGCCATAAATTTAAAAGTGTTCTTGGTTAATTGGCCGACAAGATAGAGATACGTCTTAGGATACGTCTTAAGATTTTTTTAGGGATGAGGTATTTTGGGGGTAGTTCCGAAGGGAGAAATGGAGGAAAGTTCAAAAACAACAGGGCTCCGCGCGTCAATACACGTAATCGTTGTGTAAAATTTCGTTATGATCGGTGCAGGATTTTTTGAGTTACAGTGGCGCATAAGAGGCGACGGACAGACAGACAGACCGACCGACAGATAGACAGAGCGATGGCGTCTGGATTCGTGCTCATCTGAAGTCAGATCCACCAAATTCCTTCATCTTCCTCAAAATCTCGAAATGCAATTTTTGACATTTACATTACTTCCTTCTCTTAGAGCGAGGGAAGTAAAAAGGCAACGAAATTCTTTTTGTTTTCTTTAAAATTACGTAAAGTAAAATTTATATTAGAAATCACGTAAGAAAAACTATTCTCCTCTTTGTTGCACCTTTAGAATATGTATTGCGCATAGTCTTTTTATTGGCTCAAAAATGGTACTTCTTCTAACGCAAACTTATAAAAAGCTATTTTCATTTAAGAAGGTAGTGCACTTGCCCAAAAAAGTGTAGAGCAGCTTTAGCTCGAAAGCGCCTCAGACCACATTGCACAAAGCTCAAAAGCACGTCCGCCGTCGTGTCATATTTTACGTTTTGTTTAATAAAATCAACGAGAAGTACGGGGTGTCGTGTGCCGTTCAATCAGCATCAACATCATCAGCTTACCAGTTGCCAAACAAAATAAGGTAGGTTTATAGTTTACGTATATAGGCTCTATAATTCAGTGATATAGGCAAACAAATCAGTAAAGAATTGGGTTCCATTAGTATGGTGTAGGTAGGGCAATATGCTCTATTCAGAAGCTTTTGTCCGTTAAACATATTTGCAATTTTTACATTTTCGAAGAATTCTGAGGTAAAGTTGCCTCATCAAATAATGTCCCTTCAATTCTTTTGGGGAATATATCTTAGCACGAACTGACAACGTTGCAAGCCGCATATACCTACCTGTATCATGTACAGCCATTTGCACCAACATATTTACTTATTTAGAAGTCACTTAGAATAAGGTGGCCTAGATTAGAGAAGAGTTTCGTTTGTATTTAGAACTCCCCTAAACTACCTTAGGTGATCCCTAAACCTAGGGGCCCGTTTTTGGTCCCCTAGCCCTCCCCTAACCTAAAACTAAACTAGATTCAGGTGCCAACTAATGCTAGGTGACCCCTAAATATGTTGGTGCAAATGGCTGGTAGCCTTATACTAAGTCCACAGGATACAGATATATGTGGCTTGCAATGTTGTCAGTTTGTACTAAAATATAATCCTCAAAAAAATTAAAGGGACATATTTGAAGAGGCTTACGGTTTTCTGCCGATTTTGCGATGGGTTAGTTTTGTAAAAGAAGTGTTGGGTTAGTTTTACAACCCAATCCAAACTTAACTCTTCTTTTCCAGACCCTAACCCAACATGACTGAAGTGAACAAAATTTTTTGAAATAAAACAAACATTTTCAAATTTAAATTACGCGCCAAAATCGGCAAGTTGAAGAACGCACCCCTGTGCGAATTACCTACAAAAAATGACAGAAAATGCCAGTTCTGCTTAAAAATCGCAAATGGTGTGTTATTTTTTTCGGCGTTTTTTAGAAATTCGAATTTTTGGTAAAATAAAAAATGCCCGGTAAAGTTCAACCCTTAAAACGGGTTATTAAGCGAATTTTTCACTATGAAAATAACGTTTTTTAATTTTTTTTCATTTTTGTTTAGCGGGATGTCTCTATCCATTTTTTTTTGAGCTGTAACCTTGGAAAAAAACAAATTTTTTTTTACGCACAGACGGTTTTGTGCTCCCGACGAAGCATATCGGCCTTTTTTTTCAAAATCTTAAAAAATGGCAGAAAACCGTAAGCCTACCTACTGCATCTATTACAGTCGCCTCTTCAAATATGTCCCTTTAATTTCATTGAGGAATATATTTTAGTACAAACTGACAACATTGCAAGCCACATATATCTGTATCCTGTGGACTTAATATAAGGCTACCAGCCATTCGCACCAACATATTTAGGGGTCACCTAGCATTAGTTGGCACCTGAATCTAGTTTAGTTTTAAGTTAAGGGAGGGCTAGGGGACCTAAAACGGGCCCCTAGGTTTAGGGATCACCTAAGGTAGTTTAGGCTAGTTCTAAATACAAACAAAACTCTTTTCTAATCTAGGCCACCTTATTCTAAGTGACCCCTAAATAAGTAAATATGTTTGGCAAATGGCTGTACATGATACAGGTAGGTATATGCGGCTTGCAACGTTGTCAGTTCGTACTTAGATATATTCCCAAAAGAATTGAAGGGACATTATTTGATAAGGCGACTTTACCTCAGGATTCTTGGAAAATGTAAAAATTGCAAATATGTTTAACGGACAAAAGCTTCTGAATAGAGCATATTGCCGTACCTACATCATACTATTGGAACCCAATTCTTTACTGATTTGTTTGCCTATATCACTGAATTATAGGGCCTATATACGTAAACTATAAACCTACCTTATTTTGTTTGGCAACTGGTAAGCTGATGATGTTGATGCTGATTGAACGACACACGACACCACGTACTTCTCGTTGATTTTATTAAACAAAACGTAAAATATGGCACGACGACGGACGTGCTTTTGAGCTTTGTGTAATGTGGTCTGAGGCGCTTTCGAGCTAAAGCTGCTCTACACTTTTTTGAGCAAGTGCTTCTTAAATGAAAATAGCCTTTTATAAGTTTGCGTTAGAAGAAGTACCATTTTTGAGCCAATAAAAAGACTATGCGCAATACATATTCTAAAGGTGCAACAAAGAGGAGAATAGTTTTTCTTACGTAATTTCTTATTTAAATTTTACTTTACGTAATTTTAAAGAAAACAAAAAGAATTTCGTTGGCTTTTTACTTCCTTCGCTCTAAGAGAAGGAAGTAATGTAAATGTCAAAAAAATCGCATTTCGAGATTTTGAGGAAGATGAAGGAATTTGGTGGATCTGACTTCAGATGAGCACGAATCCAGACGCCGTCGCTCTGTCTATCTGTCGGTCTGTCTGTCCGTTGCCTCGATATGCGCCACTGTAACTCAAAAACTCTTGCACCGATCATAACGAAATTTTACACAACGATTACGTGTATTGACGAGCCCTATTGTTTTTGAACTTTCCTCCATTTCTCCCGTCGGAACTACCCTCAAAATACGTCATCCCTAAAAAAACCTTAAGACGTATCCTAAGACGTATCTCTATCTTGTCGGCCAATTAACCAAGTACACTTTTAAATTTATGGCGAATGCATGACATCTCCAGCTGATTGAAATGACACGTTTTTGTTGATAAAGCAACTTCTTGGGTGAAAACTACGTAACGTCACGTCTTCTTTCGTGTTATCCTGACTCGTATTGCAGGACAGGGTACCTATTCTTCAGTTTCGAGAGAACACTCCTATAGGAACGCTCACATCAGTGATTTGGACCACTAGGATAGTTTGACTGCTTGCACTAGCCATCCGATATCTTTCGAGCACCGCCGGACATTACCGGGCTACCGCATATCAAGAGAACTCTCCTACAACTTACATCTGCTGGTTATGGGGAAGAGAGCAGGTTCTCCTGCGCGGGCGCCGTGGAGCTTTTCAGCTTATCGAACGTTTCGTAACCGCATTGGGGCTTGCTTATTGGTTGAAATAAAGGATGTGATCGTTCCTACACGAAAGTTTCTCTCAAAACTGAAGAATGGGTATCCAGGCTTACTTTGATCAGCTGGAGCTGTCTCGCATTCCCCATATATTTAAAACTGCACATGGTTGATTGGTCCACTCGATAGAGATAAGTCTTAGAATAGTGTTAACTTTGATAATTGGCTTTAAGTGTCTAATAAAACAAAAACGTTAATTTTAAGTTCCATAAAAGTCTTTGTCACGCAAGTTAGTCGAAGGTAAGTAAATCGTAATTGCGTGTTGTTTCACTTCTAATAATAACCTTCTTTGATAGATAAAATAAACACTTTCTTTAAAAAAAAAAGACGCTTTGTTTTCTTTTAGATCTTTCTACTTTCCCGCACGCATATTTTACTTCAATAATAAACCAAAATAAAAGTTATATATTATATATATTATATATATATTATTCTTACGGGACCGTGGAGTGAATAGGAGTACGCTCTAATTCACTCCACGGTTCCGTAAGCTTGTTTTTATACAACCTACACTTTTTTAACCTCTATAGTTAACTTAAAAAAAAAAAACAGAATTTTTTTCACGCCCAGACGGATTCGTGCTTCTCGTCCATTAAATTCATTTCTTCCACAAATACACACTGCAAAGTGTAAAGACAAGATGCCGAGGGTCGAAGAAACGTCAAAATTTGGTGCAGAACACCCAAAAATTTAGGTAAGTCCATTTGGGGAATGAAGGACGAGGAAACTGTCACTTTCTATGAAGCTCAGACACATCTTACCGAAAATGACTAAGAACGCCTATAACGCCGCATTTCTATCTTTCTCTTTTACATGTCAAGAATACCAAAGGCTTATCAAATTTCTAGAGGGCTGCACTTACCCATTTTGGGGCAAGTTGCACCCGAGGTCGAACGCGCCTCCGATTTCATGGGTGCGTCCGAAAATTTTCATCTGGATAATGGTGGGATCACACCTTGCTATTTGCGGACAGCGGCTACGGTGATGACGCCCGCCTTGATTTTGCAGTTCACACCACGCGTTTGGCGTCTTGTTGTGTCATTAACTAGGTTTACATCAAAAAATTCCGTCTGTCAATAATTATAATTAGAAGAAGTTGTTTATTTATTTCTACAAATGAACATTTTACACATTTTGTTTTTATATTTCATGCACTTAAAATGGCAAATAAGAAAAAAATTATTATTCCTTTTATAGATCGAAAAAAAATCAAATCGAATTAAAAATATATGTCATGTAAATTTGACTCAATTCTCAACTCAAAGACGGAAACAACGCCTGCTGCAAATGGGATGACACCAATAGGTAGAACGTTAAAGTTCCATTCACACTTAAGGTCTTTTTGGTCAGTGTTTTTGTCTCTTTCCTTATTATTATTGTTACATCTGCGACTGGGCAGTTCCATAACAGAGTTCGGAATTTCCGGAGCAATTACTTTATGGTTATCGTTATTTTATTTTTTTCGTAATATTTTTGGAAAATTGATTGATGAGGTACGTATTATCGTCAAAAAAAAGTAAAAAGTAACAAAAAAGTTAGGTTATATTTACCGCCAACCACAAAGTAATTGCGTAAACTGAGAGGTAGTGTAGTACGTAACGTAACCCTTATTTTGCCCAATTTTGACCCCAACCCGCGACCCCCTATATAACGCTTTGTAACGTTTGGGACTACTCCAGTCTAAAATAACGTAACGTTTTGCTGCCAGAGACCCCCTCTTTTTTTTCTTTTTCACTCGAAAAATCGAAAAAGTTGTTTTATTTCACAATAATAATTTAAAAATTGCGTTACGTAACGGAACCGCGAAACCCCGCTCACCCCTACATAACCCCTATAAGCGTTACGCCTAGTTGCCACCTATGCGTGCTCACCCTGACATTAGAAACGCATCACGCGACACTTTTAAAAAATCGGCAAATGCATGGCTGATCACGTGATGCATTTTTAGAGAGAGGGTGGGCACGCATAGGTGAGAACCAGGCGTTACGTAATGTTATGTATTTTAAATAGAGGCGTTCACATTGACTTTCCTGCCGAAATGGAACGCCACCATTTAAAATACACGTTGCAAACTTCGGGAACTTCACACGAAGTCATTCTGAATCATGAGCATAAGGATTATACTTAATTTTTCACATGCTATGACATCATCTAACAAATGGACGTAGATAGCACATCCTGTGAAGATCCATACCTTGAGAACCGCAACCATTCTGAACCGGCAAAATAGGCTGGTTCCGATTCTCAAGGCATCGAAAATGACAGGATGCGCTGTCTACATCGATTTTCTCTGTTCATTTTTGATAAGAAAATTTAAGTATAATCCGGAAATTCATAAAAATTAAAATCTTTTGATTATATACAAATGTAAACATAAACAATTATCTGTAAATTTAAACAATATTCAAAGATATTACACAATCGAGGTCTCCTTCGTTTGCTTATACTTCTGGGAAATTTTAGGACCAAGTTTAACCGTAAACGCCACAAAAAGAAAACGGCATGGGAAGTGTGCAAAATTTAAAAATAGTTGTGCAAAATTGGGCTTCTCGAATGACATAAATTTTTTGAAAAATATTAACTGGGGGGGGCAAACTTTTTTGAGAACGCTCTTGTGGGGTACTGAAGGGTGTGCAAAATTGCGCAAAATAGACTTTTCGAATGACACAAAATTTTTTTAAAAATATCGACGGTTGGAGGGAGGGGAAAACTTCATATTTTCAGAATCTTCGTGTGGGTTAGAGGGAGGTGTGCAAAATTTTAAAATGGGTGTGCAAAATGATGCAAAATTAGACCTTTCTAATGACTCCAAAATTTTTAAAAAATATTGACTGGGGGGCAAACTTCGTGTAGGTTACAGGGAGGTGTCCAAAATTTTAAAATGGGTGTGCAAAATTGTGCAAAATAAGACCTTTCTAACGACAACAAACTTTTTGAAAAATATTGACTGGGGGGAGCAAACTTGATATTTTCAAAACCCTCGCGTGGGTTACAGGGAGGTGTGCAAAATTTTAAAATGGGTGTTCAAAATTGTGCAAAATAAGACCTTTCTAGCAACACCAAATTTTTTGAAAAAATATTGACTGGGGGGGGGGCAAACTTGATATTTTCAGAATCCTCGTGTGGGTTTCAGGGAGGTGTGCAAAATTTTAAAATGGGTGTGCAAAATTGTGCAAAATAAGACCTTTCTAACGACACCAAATTTTTTTTAAAATGTTGACTGAGGGGGGGGGGGCAAACTTGATATTTTCAGAACCCTCGTGTGGGTTACAGAGAGGTGTGCAAAATTGTGCAAAATAAGACCTGTCTAACGACACCAAACTTTTTGAAAAATATTGACTGGGGGGGGGCAAACTTGATATTTTCAGAACCCTCGTGTGGGTTACAGGGAGGTGTGTAAAATTTTAAAATGGGGGTGCAAAATTCTGCAAAATAAGACCTTTCTAACGACACCAAATTTTTTTCAAAATATTGACTGGGGGGCAAACTTGATATTTTCAGAACCCTTGTGTGGGTTACAGGGAGGTGTGCAAAATTTTACAATGGGTGTGCAAAATTGTGCAAAAGACCTTTCAAATGACATCATAATTTTTGAAAAATATTGACTGGGGGGGGCAACGTCAAGTTTGCCCCCCCCACAAAAAATGGGCTGTAGTTTCTCGTAGGAAGGTGTGCAAAATTTGATTTGTGGTGTGCAAAATGTGTGCAAAATTTTGGCATAAAATTTTTGAGAAAATCGATCTGGGGGGGGGCAAACTTAACTGAACCCAAAACACAATGGTGTTTGAGGCAATATTTATTGCCGCTTCACCTTTAGTTTTACCCAAAATACTCGATATCAAATATTCATTTTGAAAATCGTAGTATCAGCGGTGTTGTAAAATTTGGTGATTAATTTTTTTTCACATATTTCTATAAATCTGGCTAATAGTTCTGGTTCCCCATGAAATTCGGGGATCATGTTTAAATACTCAGATTTTAGTTGTGGTGTAGCCATTTTTGTTAAATTTGCTTGCAGATTTGTAGAGATATTAGAATTTTGTCCTAAATCTAGCCCTAAGTTAACTTTTGCTATCAATTCCGATAAAAATATTTCAATTTTCGGGTCTGAACTTTGACTTACACAAGTTTGTTCTTCGTCTTTTATTGAGTCAGAATCAGAATTTTAAATATCAGAATTTTCGAAAACGGAACCTCTAAATGACATTAAAAGTATTACTTACAGTGAAACTATCAAGATCTGTCGCAGCATTTGTCCTCTGATATCCATTCAAAGGGCACTGATGCAGATACTTCCGGTGTTTATGTACGTTCAATAATCCTTCGGTAAATCTTCTCGTTGAGCTCTCAGTTCACTCAACTGGAACTTCCCCTTGATCCAAACAATTCGAACCCGCGAACCGCCCGGCACCTTTTTGTTATGTTGGGAATTTGGAACCTTTGGTTGCACTTTTGTTATTTATTTGTTCGTAGAATCCCAATAAATCGTTAAGACGAACCGTCAATAATGTTCATTTATCGCGATTGGGAAGCCTACCGACTGCGCCACTTAAAAGACGAGTCTCCGTAAAACCGTTTAAAAAAAATTATAATTTTCTTGTTCAAAATTATACAAGTGATTTCTATCAAATCTAATTCTAGACTAAAACTAAAAGTAACTTAAAAATGGTAAAACACATGTTAATAAAATATAAAGATTCGAAGAAATATTCCATGGGATTGCAGACTCAGCAGCTTTGTAACATCTTCACTGGTTTGTCAGTATAAGGTGGTCATATAACTTGTATATATTATCCTTTAGTTCATCATACAAAAAGGCAGTTTTTATGTTAAATTCGTTTTTAGTTCGTGTTGAGTCAAATCTGTTTTCTGGCGCAAAAATGTCGTTGTAATCGACGCCTTTTTTTTGTGCATAGCCTTTTGCACACAATCTAACCTTGTATCTACTGATACTTCCATCCGAGTTTCTTTTAATTAGAAAAACCCATCGGGACTTAATAAGTTTCTTTTCTTTTGGCATTTTCACCATTTTCAAAGTTTTATTTCTTAGCAAAACATCATACTCTTTATTAGTGCCTTCTTCCTACGTAACTTTTTCTTTGCTGTTCATTGCATCATCCTAAATTTCAGGAATGTCAATTTCCACAAAATTTAGCATGTACATAGAATATCCTCAAGAAGAAAAAGGATATGCTAAGGATGTTCTAAATTAACATAAGAATAGATTACGTTCCGCCCTAATCACATGCTATGCAGGTTCTTGGATGTGCTAATAGATATTCTTATCAGTATATATAGTAGCGCAAAACTAGTACAACTCCTAAAATATGGCTTTGAATGAAATTGAGCTCTAAAAATCATGTCCCATCACAATACACCCTAAGGAAAATAATAAAAATATGGTAAACAATAATAACAAAATGTGCAACGCGCCGACGGGGTTCGAACTGAAAACCTACAAGTTGTTAGACTAATGCTTTCTTCACTGTACCATGCGCTTATAAGCTGTAACGTTCCCAAAACTACTTGAAATACTGACCGTCTAGTTTCAAAATACGTTCGTTAAAGAGCAACCACAAAACTCAAGCGTATTCGCCACAATGTCAAGAGGCAGTGATATCACCTCCTTATTTACTTTTCTGCCTATACTTACCCAGCGCATTCACCAAAACAGTAATAAACACGGTTGGTGACTTGCCTGTATTTAGGAGATTTGACTAATAATTATTAGGCTGTAATTTCTTAATTAAATTAGTTCTAACTTGCCTTTATTATATCCTTCGGATAACTATTATTTTAAAAAATATATTAAAACAACCTTTTATGGTGGATTTTGAACAAATTTTATATTAAATAGCTGTCTTGTAAAAAATATACTTATACATACAAAACATACGTAAATATTTATTACCCATCCCAAGCAGCAATTTTCTAACCTCAACCACGTTCTACACCAAAATTAACGGTACGGTTCGTGCAGATATCAGTCATTTTTGAAACGAATATTATCTAACCACGAAACAACGGTCATTTAACGTTAAACGGAACTTCGGTTATAGCTCCACGTAGCAAGGTCCACTGTAGCAAACTTTTCAATATCACTATCGTAGTTAATATATTGGGCTTTATAGTGACGTCAGGAAAACGTTGAAACCATAACCTTAGTTGACCCAAGACGTTTTAATGCAGATGATCTAAACGTTAAATGGAGATCCGGGTAATCGTTGATTAATAGTTATTATCAAGACGTTTGTATTAAGACGTTTGTTTAACGGTTCCGCGACGACTCATTAAACAACAAATTAAATTTCAGCATTTTTAGTTCCTATTTTTTGCTTGTACTGCGACAAAGGCGTCAAAGCAACTTAATTTTATTTTGTGTACCTCAATTTATTGGCTAGATCGCCCAAATTATCTAAGGGGAGAACTTTATTGCAGTTGACCTGTCGACTTTTGATATGTCTGCGTATGGGCAATAATTAACTGGTCAATTGTTTACTTAACCTCAATCCGATCCTATAGGTAATTGTAATAATAATGCCGTTTTAGCCAATATCTGTTTACTTTAACAATAATTACAATAATAATAAATAATATGATACACCGCTTTCTTTGTTCTCGCTAGTCAGTTTCGCATTGAATGCCAGCTGACCGATAAGCGTCGTGTTTAGTACGGTGCGACGGCGCGCGGCGTCAATATACAGCTGCGTGCAAGGCGTCGCGGTGCCGCCACAGGTAGAGTGCCCGCACGGCCATTCTGACAAATAATTAAAACTTTTATTCCCTAAGAAAGGAGGTTTTCTTATAGTTTTCTCTGATTTTTACTAATTTTTTTTTATGAGTATCTAACTTTTTGAGTCGGTTACTTTACCTGATGGCCTCATAGTTACCAAAAGAGTTTTAGTTTTGCCTAAGATAGCATCGGTTTTGCCTAAGAGGGCTTCTAAATTGCCTAAGAGGGCATCTGTTTTGCCTGAAAGGGCTTCTGAGTTGCCTGCTAAGAGTGCATTGCAGTTTTGCCTGAGAGGGCTTCTGATTTGCCTAAGAGAGCTTCCGGTGTGATCGATATTTACCTTGAGTTTGAATAGTAAAGGGCTTCATATTTTCAACCCCAACGACTGCTTCATAAGGTCTTTTGGACCTTTCTGTGTGAATATCTTTTCGTACTCGGTATCGGTCGCTTGGAAAGACTTCAACTACTTTAAATGGTCCTCTGTACTTTGGCAGGGGTTTCTTACTTTCCCCACTAGCTGAAAAACTAGTAACTTTCGTAAGTACCAAATCATCAACAATGTAGATTTTAGTCGTACATCGGTGTTTATTAAAGTTCAAGTTTTGCTTAATTCTGTTTGCTTCTAGGTTTGCTGCGGCTTGCCGTCGAATTTTTGTTACATCTATAATCTCTTCATCAGATTCATTAGGCAAATCTGAATCAGTTTTTAAGTGAATGCCAAGCAAAAGCTCCTCGGGAGAGTGCTGAGTTATTCGGTGTTTCGTGCTGTTTATACCTTGCAGAATTTAAATTACCTGAAGTGGCCAAAGAATCTAAAACTGTTGCATTTAATCTTTCCACCTGGCCATTGCCTCTAGGTAACCCTACCGCTATTGTGAGTAGTCTAATACCTTTGCTGGATAGATATTCTTTGAACTGTTTTGATGTAAACGCTGTTCCTGCATCAGTGATTAGTCTTCGTGGATTTGTTGAAAATATTTAATCTAATTTTGCAATAGCCTGCTTTGACGAAGTATCTGGCACTGGTCGTACAAACACAAATTTGGAAAATCCATCAACCATAACAAGTAGATATTATGTTGCCATTTTGTGTTTCAACAAATGGACCTATGTGGTCTAAATGAAGCGTGTGATGAGGCCTAGCGTACTTGGGAATGGAATGTAAACATCCCGAACACGTAAGACAGGTAAGCATGAATCGATATACTTTTTAATAAAACGATTAATTTTTGGAAACCAGTACGATTTTTTTACTCTTTCTAAGGTTTTGTCGTAAGAAAAATGTCCAATATTGTCATGGTTGGCTTTGATGATTTGCCATCTGCAATTTTTCGGAACGGAACTTAATTTGTAAACTTTATTGGCCCGCAGATCGTAATTATTAAAAATATCTAGATTGTTTTCTCTATCACCGCTTATTAAAATATCTTTGATATTTTTAATATTTACGTCTAATCTTGTGCCTCGCGTAAGTAATCATTTTCAGCAATTAAATTAACAGTTTTCGAAACCGTTGTTTCGATCTCAGAAAAATTTCTACTTAATGCGTCAACGTGTTGCATCTGACAACCAGCTTTATGGGCCATGACAAAATTAAAATCCTGTAAGGACAGAATCCATCTGGCTATGCGTGGAACTATAGTTTGTTTACTCCAAGCATTTTTCACAGCGTTGCAATCAGTGAAAATTGTCAATTCATTTCCCATAAGGTAAAAACGAAATTTTTCTAATGTTTTTACAATCGCCAGTAATTCTAACTTAAAAGATTGATATTTTTTCTGGTCCTCTAATACAATACAATACAATACAATAAATCTTTATTTTCCGTAGATTACTTTACAAATAATAGGGAACGCGTCAAAAAATAAAAAATCCTAAAGAGTTAACAAAATTAAAACAAATCGACTAAAATAATATTAAATATTTTTTTTTTTATTTTTAATTTTTACAGTCCCAATTATCCGAAATAGTATCGTCAATAACTTAAGCTAAAAATAAACTAAAAACTACCTTAAAAATATTCCTGCATATCATAAAAAGCGTTATGTATCAAAAAAGCCTTTAAATCATTTTTAAAATTATGTCTTTTCTCAATCTCCTGTATTCTCTTTGGCAGTTTCATGAAAACCCTAATTCCTACTGTTAAGGGCAGATTGTTACCTAATTTGGTTTTATGAAAGGGCACCCTATATTGGTTTTTTTGCCTTGTATTTATATTATGTATATTAATATTACGAATTAGGGTTGATTTTTTTGAAAAAACAAAATTACACAATTCATACAAATAGAGACAGCACAAAGTTAAAATTTTGATCTTTTTAAAACTATCACGACATGTTTGCATAGGAGGCAGTCCTAGCATGCATCTTATTATTCTTTTCTGCTTAATAAAAACTTCCTCCCAATTTGTTGATCCACCCCAAAAAATAATGCCATATCTCAAACGTGATTCAACCTGACCATGATATATTACTTTAAGTTTGTTGATATTTAAAACAGTTTTAAGATTTTTAAATAAAAAATATGAGGATCCTAAACTGGTATTTACCTTAGCACAGTGATTTTTCCAAGCCTGCTTTGACGAAGTATCTGGCACTGGTCGTACAAACACAAATTTGGAAAATCCATCAACCATAACAAGTAGATATTATGTTGCCATTTTGTGTTTCAACAAATGGACCTATGTGGTCTAAATGAAGCGTGTGATGAGGCCTAGCGTACTTGGGAATGGAATGTAAACATCCCGAACACGTAAGGACAGGTAAGCATGAATCGATATACTTTTTAATAAAACGATTAATTTTTGGAAATCAGTACGATTTTTTTACTCTTTCTAAGGTTTTGTCGTAAGAAAAATGTCCAATATTGTCATGGTTGGCTTTGATGATTTGCCATCTGCAATTTTTCGGAACGGAACTTAATTTGTAAACTATCCAGATTTTCATCCAAATGGACACCCAAAAATTTTACAGTTTCTTTATTTTCCAGTACAGTATCCTTAACTAAGATAGATAGATCCAAATTTCTTCTATTAGTGTAGTTTGTTTGCTAAAGAAAGCAATAGGTTTTTCGACATTATCAATCTTTTGAGTCAAAATTCCTGCGTATCTTTCACGGCTAGCATCAGTGTATACTATTGTTGGAAGCTTTGGGTTAAATATTGCCAAAGCCGGTTTTGAGCAAATTTGTTGTTTTAAAAAATTTACTATTGCAGTATGTTTTTCCAGCCACTTCCATTCTACATTTTTACATAGAATTTTTGTTAAAGGTGCTGATTTTCGAGCATAGTTTTCTATAAATTTGCGAAAATACCCGATAAGTCCCAAAAGTTGTCGAAGTTGGTGTTGTTTTCTAGGGCAAGAAAAATTAGTGACAGCTTCAATTTTTAGGTTGGATGGGCAAATTTTATTGAACGATATTTCATAACCCAAATGAACTATTTTTTGGAGTAAAAATGAAGATTTTCACATTTTTATGGTAAGGTAAGTATGGTAACCGGTTTATAATTTATAGAACTTTTTCAAGTATTTTTAAACCTTCAGATATTGTTTTTGATGGGATAAGTATATCATCTAAGTATGGAATAACATTGTGGCTTCTTAGTGGTAAAAAAATTTAATTCATAAACTGTTGAAACACAGCAGGGGCATTACCTAGACCAAATGGAACCCGAATATATTCGAAATGCCCCTCCGGTGTTACAAAAGCAGTAAACAGAATGGAAGAATTTTCCATGAGTATTTGATGATACCCTGATGCTAGGTCGAGATTAGTGAAATATTTATAATCTGATAAGTTGTCAATGATTTCTTCTATAACCGGCACAGGAAATTTATTTATTTTTTACAGTTAATTTATTAAGGCCCCTGTAATCAATGACCAGTCTTTTCTCGTTGTTTTTTTTTTGTTAACAAGTAAGGCTGGACTTGAATACGGAGAATGGCTTTCTTGAATTATCTTGGCTTCCAATAATTCACTGATTGTTTTTCTGTATATTTATTTGTCTTTTTCTGCACAACGATAGCCCTATGTGTCACTGGTTTATTGGATGTCAACTCAATAGAAAGTGATACTGAATGGACTTTCCCCAATTTATTTAAGCTTTGAAACATACAACTTTCGTTTTGTTTCAAAACTGATTCAGATCAGAATTAGGTACCTCACCGTGTTTTACATTCCTGTGCCATTCTGGTAAGTCCGATTTATTATCAAAATGCAACAAATTATCGATTTTGTAATAAATTATGACGGCATTTTCTGTAAAATTTTGCCCCACCAGAATGTCATGTTGAAATGCTGAATAGTCAATTACGTAAAACTGTATATTTAAGCAAACGTTATCAATCTAAATATTGCTCCAAATATAATGCGCAACCGTAGTGCCTTTTCCCAAAAATCCACTTATTTTAATTGGATTTTGTAATACTTGTACCTCAAAATTAAAATGTTTTACCAGTGAAAATTTTATTAAAAAACATTCACTACCAAAATCGATGAACGCTTTTATTTTATTACCATTTATTAAAATGTTTTTATAAAATATTGAGATTTTTAATGACGTTAACATTTTTGGTTTTGGTAGGATTTTTTTTGCTCTGCATGGTTTTACTATCTAACTGGCAACTGGTCTTTTTTTTATTTAAACAATTACTTTCAATGTGGCCCTTGATTTTACAAAAATTGCAAATTTGATTTTTAGGGCTACAAAATGACCTCTCATGATCAGTCCTTCCACATGCTGTGCAGTTTTTGAAGCTAATGTTTAAAGGTTTTTGTTGATTTGTAACTGACTCGTTAATAAAATTGTGACTAAATGGTGCCGAATTCGGAATACTTAAGCAACAGACCATAATTTTATTTTTAAGGTACGCACCCAACATATTTTTATCTTCCATGTTGTTTTGAAGCTAATGTTTAAAGGTTTTTGTTGATTTGTAACTGACTTGTTAATAAAATTGTGACTAAATGGTGCCGAATTCGGAATACTTAAGCAAGATGCACTAATATTTGGATCATTTATTGCCCCAACGATAAGAGAAATTTTATCTTTTTCAAAAAAATTTACTTAAGCTTATTGATTTTCGCCAAATGTTCAAAATGAAAATCGTATAATGAACAGCCTTTGATTGGTTTGTGCGCCATTAAATCCGAAATAAGAACATGCATGTTACGACTGGATTTAAAAGTAGATTTTAAAATTAACAAAATGAATCTCGTGCCCGCAAATAAAAATGAAAGTAAAACTCGTGGCATACCGGACAAAGCGTTTTTGTTTCTCACTTCATTACGACCAGGCCTCCAATGTTTAATGGAGAATCCAGACACCTACAGACCTGTTTCATCCTTATTAGGAATCATTAGCGACTCATACGATTATACCTGGCAGTTGAAGCTACACATTGACCAAGCACACCTCTAGAATTTAAAACAAAAAGTTTGTGATCCTTGGGAACGTAGTAATTGTGTGCGTCACCTGTCGAATAAACCGAGAAACAAAAACATCAAAATTGAAAAGTGCAAGACACCGTAAATACAGAATCCTGTACCGTTCAGCAGGTTATAAAGTAGAAACCTGTAAAAGTATAAGGTCACTGTAACATGACTCTTAAAAAGAGGTAACGTTCGCAGCAGCACTGCCCCCAATTGAAGCTTCATACTACGTGGCCCTAATTTTAAGGCATCAGCAAGCAATCGCTCCGGAGGAGGCTTGTTGCGCAGAACTAAAAAGCCAAAATATTTAAAAAACAACAAAATGAATCTCGTGCCCGCAAATAAAAATGAAAGTAAAACTCGTGGCATATCGGAAAAAGCGTTTTTGTTTCTCACTTTATTACGACCAGGCCTCCAATGTCTAATGGAGAATCCAGACACCTACAGACCTGTTTCATCCTTATTACGAATCATCAGGGGGCCATAGGATTATACCTGGCAGTTAAAGCTACACAATGACACCTCTAGAATTTAAAACAAAAAGTTTGTAATCCTCGGGGACGTATTAACTGTGTGCGCCACCTGTCGAATAAACCGAGAAACAAAAACATCAAAATTGAAAAGTGTAGCTTCAACTGCCATGTATAATTTTATGACTCCTTGATGATTTCTAATAAGGATGAAACAGGTCTGTAGGTGTCTGGATTCTCCGTTAGACATTGGAGGCCTGGTCGTAATGAAGTGAGAAACAAAAACGCTTTGTCCGATATGCCACGAGTTTTACTTTCATTTTTATTTGCGGACACGAGATTCATTTTGTTGTTTTTTTAATATTTTGGCTTTTTAGTTCTGCGCAACAAGCCTCGTCCGGAGCGATTGGTTGCTGATGCCTTAAAATTAGGGCCACGTAGTATGAAGCTCCAATTGGGGGCGGTGCTGCTGCGAACGTTACCTCTTTTTAAGAGTCATGTTACAGTAACCTTATACTTTTACGGGTTTCTACTTTATAACCTGCTGAACGGTACAGGATTCTGTGTCTTGCACTTTTCAATTTTGATGTTTTTGTTTCTCGGTTTATTCGACAGGTGGCGCACACAGTTACTACGTCCTCAAGGATTACAAATTTTTTGTTTTAAATTCTAGAGGTGTGCATGGTCACTGTGTAGCTTCAACTGCCAGGTATAATCCTATGACTCCCTGATGATTCCTAATAAGGATGAAACAGGTCTGTAGGTGTCTGGATTCTCCGTTAGACATTGGAGGCCTGGTCGTAATGAAGTGAGAAACAAAAACGCTTTGTCCGATATGCCACGAGTTTTACTTTCATTTTTATTTGCGGACACGAGATTCATTTTGTTGTTTTTTTAAATATTTTGGCTTTTTAGTTCTGCGCAACAAGCCTCCTCCGGAGCGAATGCTTGCTGATGCCTTAAAATTAGGGCCACGTACTATGAAGCTCCAATTGGAGGCGGTGCTGCTGCGAACGTTACCTCTTTTTAAGAGTCATGTTACAGTGACCTTATACTTTTACAGGTTTATACTTTATAACCTGCTGAACGGTACAGGAACAGTGGAGACGGTTAAACCAGGGGTCTAGCTGTCTCGATTCTTAACCTAAGTAACACGAGTAAAACAACCAATTTTTCAACATGGCGGATTTATTATAACTTATTAATTTATTATCAACAGGTCTCTTTATTTAGCATTCAACGGTATACAATAGAAAAGGACGGAAAATATTAGAAATAATCGGTAACTTGCATGTTTCATAACGTTTACGGTAAACCCCGGTATTTGATATTTAATGTTAACGGTAGAAAACACCTTAATACGGCACCCCCAACATAGCGGAATTTATATATATATAATTCGGTGAAATCCGTTTTTCTAATGTGTTGCCGATATTCTGGTAAAAGATTTCGGTATAACCATTGTAATTCTTGATCTGCACTTATGTTGCCATGCCTCCTTATAAGGGTTTGCAACTCGGTTATATAACGGTGTGTCGGCTCATTTGATCGTTGTAAACGCCGGCTTATTTCAGCTTCTAAATCCTCAGCATAATTTAGTGGGAAAAAGAAGGTACGGAAGTCGGCAATAAAGTCGTCCTAGTTACGCCAATGACATCGATTGTTGCGAAACCATAGAGCAGCGTCACCTTGCAATAATTCCGGCATGTGCGGTAATAATGTTTCAACCACAATATTTTGCGACGTGCAAATTTCTTGTAATCTTTCTATGAAAGTGACTGGATCATTTCTGCCGTTAAAATGTATGTTCCATTTATGAATTTTGAGTTGATTTGCTGCTTGCGGAGCTGACGTCGATGCGTAACTAGGTGCAGACTGAGACGGTAACGGACCTTGCATTGTGACGGTAGGTATGTTTCCCATATACAACGGGGTCGGACGGTAGGTTGTGGTTGGCTGTGAAATGCCTATTGTTGAGTATGCGGTAGCCGGTGGCATTCGGTGAGCGGTTGTGTGAGCGGTTGTGTTTGCGGATGGCGTCGAGGTTACATAAATTGCTGGTATTGGATTGGTTACGGGAACCGGTGTCGTAACATTCTCCGGTTGAATTGGCGCGGGTTGCGTCATACTGGCTTGCACACTGGTTGTAGAAAAATTAAAAGCTTGCGTTGTCGGCGTCGGGGTGGTTCTACCATCTCGGATGAAAGTCACTAGACGTTTTCTTAATGTTTCTACGGTGCCGGTTGTGTCTAATTTAAATTTGTTTAATTCGGCAATTAAATCGTCTTTTTTTAGCAGGTAAACCCAGCTTACGCGAACATCGCTGGCATACGGGTCGCCTGCAAGAGACGTGGTAGCGTTTGTCGTCGTTACAATAGTAGGACTGGTTGTTGAATTATCGATGGTTGGAGCACTAGCTGTAGTCGTAGTCATCGTCGCGGCGGTAATCTTCGTTGGACTCACTGTAGTTTTTCCTTGCTTAGTCATCCCAATTCCAAACGGTCGTAACTGATATCTGGTAAACTGGTTTCTGGTACGGTAACGGATTTGGAATCAGAAAAGTTAAGTTCGGTTTTCTAAAGTGCGGTCGATTATTCGTAGATGTTCACTGCTTCAGGTCGGAAACTAATGTCCTCTTCGAAAGGCTTTTTCTTTGAATTTATAGTCGGATTTTACTCCTACCACTGCTAAAATTCTCCCACTACTGTATTGTATCTTCTGGTTGGACAAGTTTATTTACTCTAAATAGAGAGGGGATAAAATTACGGCCTGGTAAAACGGTGCGCATGATTTCCCTCTCCACCTTTTAGTAAAACTTCGGAAAAATTGTTGTCACAACTCGGTAACCCTATTAGCTGCAATTTTTCTGACTGCTGAGTTGACCTCGACTTAGTGTAAAAAGAGGTATAACTTAGTTTTAAGTGTTGCGCATGCGCAGCGCAACTTGACGTTATTTCGGTTAAATACGGCCCACGGGGTAAATTTTGCAATTTTGGTAAAACGGACGGTCCCCGGAATAAAAAACAACCATATACTTGACAAAAATCGGTACTATCTTGCTTCGGTTTGGTTGTGGGCCACTAAGACATTAAAATTCGGATCCTGCATACCAAAATTACTATAAATAGAGGTACAACGCGGATTTTCGGTTTTGCGCATGCGCACTCAAAACGGGCGGAAAACGGTTGTTTACTGGCCGGTCCCTGCTCGGGCGCCAAATTTTAAACGTTGTTTACGTTTTAAAGCGGTAGGCATCGGTTTCTGTTGGATTAACTACTCCTCTGAGAGATAATCCAACAAGTATCTCGGGCGCCACCCTCTGGATTTATGTGGTAGAGGGCCCACAGCGTCGGGTAGCTTTTAAACAGTGGAGACGGTTAAACCAGGGGTCTAGCTGTCTCGATTCTTAACCTAAGTAACACGAGTAAAACAACCAATTTTCCAACATGGCGGATTTATTATAACTTATTAATTTATTATCAACAGGTCTCTTTATTTAGCATTCAACGATATACAATAGAAAAGGACGGAAAATATTAGAAATAATCGGTAACTTGCATGTCTCCTTAATACGGCACCCCCAACATAGCGGAATTTATATATATTGTTACGTCTCCACATTCTTTACCCATAAGTAGATAATTACACATTCACTGATATGTTTTTGAAAGTAAACGTTCTAATCATTATTTTAACATTAAGCATTAACCTTTCTAATGTAAACATCTTAATATAAAAACAAACGCACTTTTTCTTTCAGGACATAGTCGTATAGATATACCAGTCAGTCTGTTCTTAGGTTTAGAAGTAGCAAGAGTTACATAGTTGTAAGCCGTAGTAATAAATAAAGTTTTTTAAAAAAGTGATTTTCTGGTGGTGATCATTTAACTGGCGCTGCGAACAGGATAGCTACAGCTCTTCTTTATTGGGATACCATTGCAAGAGTGTGGTTCTCAAGCCTTTAGTAGCTATCCTACGGGAACTGGTTCATCAAGAGACCGCAGTAGTGAAAACGATCCTCCTTTATTGGGCAACCATTGTGACGGATCCCACGCTGTTTCCCATTTTCCAGAGGAAAAATAGGCCAATTTTCCTCAACGAACCCGACGCACCAGAAGACACGAAGAATACAGCCTACGCTTACCTTTTGCGGAGAAAACCACATGAAGATCTTTATCGGAAGCCCGTTGCTCTTCCTGTAAGTTTTTTGCTGATTATTCGTTAAAAAACTTCTTAGATTAGGTAGTTATTAAGAAAACAATTTTTCATGACTGATGAAAATATTGAAAATTTAGCAAGTTTTCTAACTCAATTAAAACTAGAAACCCCTTCAAATAATAATCAAGTAGTTTGTAAGAGTACAAAAATGGAAGAATTTAAATTATTAGCCTCATACCTCCCAACATTTGACGGAAAACCGGAACATTTAGAGTCTTTTATTTTAAAAATAGATAGGTTTTATAATAAGTTTAAAGTACAACACTCAGAATTAACAGAATATTGCATAGGCTCGCGAATTGTAAAAGATGCGCAAGACTTTTTACTTTCACGACCAGACCTGACCACCTGGCCAACAATTAAAACTGCTCTCAGAGAAAAATACGGAGATCCCATCTCTTATCAAGTTCTCATGCAGGAAATAAATTATTTTTCTAAACTTAAAAACGAAAATAACATGGACTTTTTCGGTAGACTAAAATCATTTTTAAACCGAGTTCATTTAAAAATCCATGCTGAAGTTAGCGACGAAAACATTAAAACAGCTTTTATTTCTCAAACAAGTTATCAAGCAGTAATAACTTTTATGGCAAATGTACCACCAAATTTACAAAATATTCTTATTCAACAAAAACCAACTACTCTCGATTCGGTGTACACACTCTTAACCGAATTTAATTTACTCGAATCACAACTTAGATTTACAACTCAACACACCCCATTAATTAAAAACCACAATCAAAACGTTATACAACCTGCAAAACTTAATGTACCACACAGATTTCAGCAAAACCAACCATCATTTTTCCAGCAACCATCATTTTCACAATTCTTACCCAGACCTACATTTGCACAACAACTAAACCCAAATGTTAGACCCCAACAGTTTCCGCAACAAAATAATAACAATAATGTATGGAAATCTCAACCAATACCAATTCAACCCCGACAATTACCTCCCAGACAATTCCCTACTAATGCACAAGTTTTCGGCAAACCCCAAAATGTTTTTCACCCCAGAAATGCAATTCCAGCGAGAGACACCCCACAACCTATGTCCACATCCACTATTCTAACAAATCGACAACGTCAAATGCATAATATTGAAGTACAAGATAATAATCTTTCCTTCCCTACATGTGAAAATTTTGAAAATTACCAGTACGAAAACCAAAACTTTTCACAAGAAAATTTAGAAGACAGTTTCTCAACACAAAATGAATTATACCCAAATTTTTACGAAATCCAAAACGAACCTCAATCAGACGAAATACAAAATTTTTCCAACCTGCCTCACGATCCACCATTGACTTAAATAACATTTGTTTAAAAACAGAACTTCCTTATCTTTATTTACCGCAAAAACAAATTACAGTTTTAATAGACTCTGGAGCATCCGACTCAATAATAACTCCAAAAATTGCAAGCCTTTATCAAAATCAAATTTTTGAAGAACCCTTTCAAGTAATAGCATGCCAACAAAAATTCGAAGCAAACAAAAATCTAAATTTGCAACTCTTATCTGACTTTGGAATAAAGAAAAATTTTAAAATGAGAATCTTGGATTGGCATAAACATTTTGACGCCCTTATAGGAACTAGCGATTTAGAAGACTTAAAAGCCATAGTAAATTACCAAGAAAAAAAACTTAATAATAAATAATATAAAAATCCCCTTTGCTAATATGTATAATCAACCCCTTGAAAAATCTATAAGAAACTACAATAATTTATTAACTATTCCTGTTGACTATTATAATGGCGATGCAATTCTCCCATCTTTTCAAATCGGAGATTATATAATTCCCGACACTCTAATCAAAGTGCAAAATGGCCTTTGCCATTTACCAAAACCCCATTCAGAAATTGAAGTAAATTTTCTTGAACGAATGCATGTAATTCCCCAAGAACATTTTGAACTTAAAAATCCGCCAAAATCTTTCCAAAAAAATGAAGTAATCCAACAGTTAAGATTAAATCATTTGTCAGAACTAGAAAAAATCCATATCACCAAATTGTGCAAAGAATTTTATGATGTCATGTATTCAGAAAATTCTGATCTAACATTTACAAATCAGATTAAACATTTTATTAGGACCACCAACGATCGCCCTATTTACGTAAAATCTTTTAGACACCCACCTACAATGAATATAGAAATACAGAAACAAATACAAAAATTACTCGATAATAAAATAATACGACCCTCTATTTCCCCTTATTCAGCCCCTGTATGGATTGTACCAAAAAAAACTGACGCATCTGGCATAAAAAAATATCGAATGGTCATAGACTATCGACAATTAAATACACAAACAGTTGAAGACAAATATCCTTTACCCCGAATTGACGAAATCTTAGATAATTTAGGCAAATGCAGATATTTTACAACCCTTGATTTAGCCCAAGGATTCCATCAAATTGAAGTTGATCCCCAATCAATAGAAAAAACTGCTTTTACTGTTAATCATGGTCATTTTGAATACTTAAGAATGCCTTTTGGTTTAAAAAATGCCCCGGCTACATTTCAACGCATGATGGATGAGATTTTACGCGATTACCTTTACAAATTTTGTTTTGTTTACATGGATGACGTCGTTATATTTTCAAAATCCCTTGAAGAACATTTAGTTCACTTAAGAAAAATATTTCAAAAATTCCGTGACGTAAATCTTAAGGTACAACTTGATAAATCTGAATTTTTGCAACAAGAAGTTCAATTTTTAGGACACATAATCACACCCGAAGGAATTAAACCAAACCCCAATAAAATCGAAGCTATAACCAAATATCCATTGCCCAAAACAAGAACCGAAATTAAATCTTTTCTCGGATTAATTGGTTATTACCGAAAATTTATTAGAAATTTTGCAAAAATAACAATACCATTTACAAAATGTCTACGAAAAGATACGAAAATAAACCTTAATGATCCCCAATACCTAGAAGCTTTCGAAAAATGCAAAGAACTAATTACGAACTCTCCCGTACTCCAGTACCCTGACTATTCAAAACCTTTTAAATTAACGACCGATGCTTCCAACGTTGCCATAGGTAGCGTCTTATCTCAAAATGAAAAACCGATTGCTTACTATTCTCGAACACTTAACACCGCCGAACGCAATTATTCCACAATTGAAAAAGAGCTCTTAGCCATTATCGATTCAACCAAACATTTTAGACCCTATCTCTACGGACAAAAATTTATTGTTGAAACTGATCATAGCCCCCTTGTTTGGCTCTCGAAAATAAAAGAACCAAATTCGCGTTTAATTAGATGGAAATTAAAATTAGAAGAATTTAATTTTGAAATAAAATATAAAAAGGGAAAAGAAAATCTTGTTGCTGACGCGCTTTCTAGAATCGAAATAAACAATGACGAAACCGAATCAATTGCTCCCAACATAGGTGACGATGTTGCCAATCCCGATGATTTTATACTTCCTGAATTAAACGAAGATAACCAATCAGACATAACTGTCCATTCAAATCAAGACAACACCGGAAAATATTTACCGATTTCTGAAAGTCCTTTAAATTTTGCACAAAATCGCTTAGTTATCGATTATGGAAAAAATTATTATTGTTACCACTCTAAACCCTTTAATAAAAATCATTATTCTTGTCGTGTCCAAAAAGAAAGGGAACTAGAGCACTTAAACAAAATTTTATTAGAAATTATACGACCCGACACTACCTTCGTAGTATTTATCCCCAAAGAAGATCTAAAACAAAAGTTTCAAGATATCGTAAATTGTCAGTTAAACCCTACAGCTAAATTAATTTTTGCCACTAAATACCTTGAAGACATCATTAACACAGAACAACAAAAACAAAAAATTGAAAATTATCACACTAAAAATCATAATGGCATAAATGAAACTTATCAAACACTTAAAGAAAAATATTACTGGCCAAAAATGCGAGATACTATTCAGGAATACATAAATCAATGTGATATTTGTTTACAATCAAAATACGAAAGAAATCCCTACCACATATCTTACCAAGGACCCCTACTAAGCGAAAAACCATTTAAAACTATTTTCCTAGATACCTTTTCCACTCAAAGCTGCAACTTTTTAACAATAATTGACTCATTTTCAAAATATGCTCAGGCTTATCACATTCAAGACAAAAATGGAATTTCTGTCTTAAATAAACTTAGACATTATTTTTCGCACCATAATACTCCAGAAAAAATAGTAGCTGATTCTGGTTTAGAATTCAAAAATAAGACAGTACAAGAATATTGTAAACTTTTTAACATTGAGATACATTTTACTACCCCCTACAACCCTACCTCAAACAGCTTAGTTGAAAGACTACATTCTACTCTTGTTGAAAAATTAAGAATATTAAAATTGCAAAACCCTCACGAACCAATACCAAACTTAATGACATCAGCCATCTTGATATACAATCAAAGCAAACATTCAACCACTGGTTTTACACCTTTTAATCTAATTTATGGACCCTACATGAATGAACCCATAATTAACCATGACTTAACTCTTTACGAGCAATATAATGAAAAACGGAAAAACGAAGTTTTACCCTTTATAAACGAAGTGTACCAAAATACCCTTCGAAAACAACAAGAAAATACAGAGAAAAGAAATAATAAACCTAATGAGACATTAGAATTGGCTCAAGAACAAATTGTTTATAAAAAACAAACGAAACCAAGTAAAATTAACCCCAAATACATTCCCTTAAAAATTACTAAAATAAAAAATAACACTTTAACTGGAAAAACACCAAACAGGCAAAAAGCGAAAATTCATGTCAGAAATATTAAAAGAATAAGAAAGAAACCTAAAAAAGATGTTTCATTACAGGAGCCTCCTGACCCTTCTGACAACCCTCAACCAGGCCCTTCAAGTACATGAAGTTCCTACTACAGGGTATTACAATGAAAAAATCGATCAAGCCTTAGTTTTTGATCATAATCATAAGACATTTATTTATTTTAATCTTACACAAATTAAGTTTACTATAGCCCAACTAACAGTTACAAACGAAGTAATATTAAAATCAATCATATCTCAAAAATTAAACAATACTATTTTTCATAACAAACTAAATCATCTTAACAACCTTTTATATGACAGCTATGACATATACTCGCGTATTACGTCAGTTAACAAAAACGAAAGATACAAAAGAGGACTTTTTAACTTTCTTGGTTCAGGCGTAAAATTTATCACAGGCAACTTAGATAACGAAGATCTAGAACTAATAAACAAAAACATGAACATTTTAAAAAGCAACGAATACAAAATAATTCAAAAAATTAATGATTTCTCTTCATATGCAGGAAATATTACTCACACACTTAGCCGTGCTATTCAATCAATTAATGTTAACACCTTACAAATACACAACGAATTTGAGATAGTGAACACAGAGATTCAACTATTATTTAGCCTTCTTAATCAACAAACACAATTGGAAAATTTGCATAATTATTTGGAAAAAATATTGCGAACTATTTCTTTTGCCCATTTAGAAACTGTTAATCTCGAATTATTTTCAACTCAACAAATTACTGAACTTTGGTCATTTTTGCAACACCATTATGATGATAAAACCTTATGGTCCTTGCAGCATCTTTCGGAACTAACCTTAGTATGTAAGTCAGGAATTGTATTTTACGACGATATGATTGTATTAGTTCTTAAGATACCTATATTCACTAACCAAAAATGTAATCTAGAATTTATTTATCCTCTGCCAAACGAGCAAAATCAATTGTTAATTATACCTAGCAAATACTATTGTTCCTCTTGGTATTCAAATTGTATTGAAATTTCAAGAAAATGGATTTGCTATTCAAATATACAGTCAAACTGCACACTTAAAAATTGCACATCAGTACAAGTTCAAAACAATTTTGAAATTTCTCTTTTAACTTTCACAAATAATCTTTTATTATGCTCTAAACAAACTCATGAAGTTTTTGAGAATTGTCAACAATTTAAGAAATTCAAAATTCCCAAATGCGCTTTACTAAATAGCAATTGCGAAATTATCTATAAAAATCAAAAATTTCTTACAAAAGATAATTTAATTGATTTTAGCACAACACTTAATACTAGCATTTTGCCAATCAACTCTACAATTAATTTAAAACTTGAACACATAAAAAGCCCAGAACTTATTTCACGGGATCTAAGTGAACCCATTTTTCTTGAAAATAGGTTTGCACATCATTCCTCCTATTTGGTTACAGTTATTATTTTAAGCATAATAAGCCTTTGTATAATATGTGCTATTTTTCTAATTAGGAAAAGAATTTATACAAAACTTTCACAACATGTAGAAAATTTTGTAACTTTTGAAAAAGTTAAGAAATATGTTCATGAGGACATGAACTTTTCTAAGGAGGGAGATGTTACGTCTCCACATTCTTTACCCATAAGTAGATAATTACACATTCACTGATATGTTTTTGAAAGTAAACGTTCTAATCATTATTTTAACATTAAGCATTAACCTTTCTAATGTAAACATCTTAATATAAAAACAAACGCACTTTTTCTTTCAGGACATAGTCGTATAGATATACCAGTCAGTCTGTTCTTAGGTTTAGAAGTAGCAAGAGTTACATAGTTGTAAGCCGTAGTAATAAATAAAGTTTTTTAAAAAAGTGATTTTCTGGTGGTGATCATTTAACTATATATAATTCATAGCAGGTTTAGAGAAATGAGAAATTAGTGTGTCAGACAAAGATACCTTTATAGCACCACTACTCCATAAATCACTCCATATGCTGTTCCACCGTGTGTTAGAGAGAGATGCAAAGAGGAAAAGACAGTCCTAAAGGTATTCCGATCCAGCGATAGCACTGTCTCCCTCTCACTCACTAACCGGCCAAACAACACAGGATCGACCTACGTAGGTAGTTTAGCCATGTGTTAGAGAGAGAGATGTTTTACCCGTATTCCAAACCAGCGGTAATACACCTAACCTCCAATTACAGTGCCTTTGTCGTCACATGCTTAAATAAAACGATCCGGTGGCGCTGCTTCTCAATGAATTACTCCATACGCTGTCAAACCGTGTGTTAGAGAGAGATGCAGAGAGGAAAAGACAGTCCTAAAGGTATTCCGATCCAGCGATAGCACTGTCTCCCTCTCACTCACTAACCGGTCAGACAGCGCAAGACAAACCCATTAATAGCTTCGCCTGGTGCTAGAGAGAGAGATGTGTTACCCGTATTCCGAGCCAGCGGTAACCCATCTCACCTCTACTTACCATACGGAAAACTACATTTTACGGTATGTATAGAAAACCCCGCTATACTGGTCAGGTGCTTACCTATCGGGTTCTGGCAGGTGATGTGTGTTTTCGGTGCGGTCGGTCCGAGGAGTTGTTGGTAGCGGGCGGTCGGCAGAATGAATGCCCAGGTGGAATAGTTTACGGCGGGCGGTCGGCAGAATGAATGCCATGAAACGCGCTCGATATCGCTTTAAATAGCCTTGCGTATCCCCACCTACCATACTCCCGTCGAGCAGGCTGTGCGCGCAAAGCGGTGGGGTGGAGCTCGCTGACCGTGCAGCATAGCAGGAAAGGGAAACGTGGCGAGTCAAAGCGATGTCTAGAGTCCAAGAATAGCAAATAATAAAACGTCATAGAAATTACAGAAATTATGAGACATGAAGTACCTAAAAAGAAAAGAAAAGCTAAAATAAATAAATAAAATTAGTAACTTCGTTACAGAGCCTAAAATACAAAATAAACGGTAAGTATTGCACTCGGTATTGTATATACAGTTTTCTGCCATTTTTTACCTCACATCCACCAGAACCATTTTTTTTAAGGCAAAAAGGAAGGCCAGGGGGGGGGGTTGTAATGTTTTTTTGTTTGTTTTGAGTTTTTTTAGGTTAGGTCGAGTTGAGATTTGGACCTTAGTAGGTTCCTCCATAAAAAATCAAAAATGGCAAAAAACCATACATGCAGTAAATAAAATAAAGATGCACTTTTGGTTTGTTTTTAATAGGTAGTTAAATCATGCAATATTTACATGTAAAATTTTAAATCAAAGCTCTCTGAGCAAAACTGCCACTATTAAAATCAAACCACTTCCGTGGCCCTTTTTCATGTCCAATAAATATCAAACCCTTGGACGTAATATTTGATGTATTACAACATTCTGTTAATTACCTAAGTTAAGGCGGGTTTACCCAACAATGTAATGCAAAATTCTTAAATTTAGTGCTTAATTTTATAACTCCGAGTATAACTGCTATAGAAAAAGACGAGATCAAAAATTAAGCACTAAATTTAAGAATTAAGCACTAAGAACATTGCATAAACCTGGACTTAGCCCTACCATACTCCCCCTCGATCATACCCAGAACCAAGCCCACAAAGGTCTTAAATAAAACTTACATTTCTGCAGGTTTTCAGACATTTCATTGATTTTTGGCTCCATTTTGTCCAGTTTTTTGAGTATTTCATTTAGTCCATTCTCAGCCTGACGTGTTTCATCCAGATCCTATTCAGTGGTGAGAAGAGGCTCTGAAACAGGTTTTGTTTGGAATAGTGGTGCCCTTGCTGATGCCAAGGGAGAAGGGGTTGGACGAGCAGCAATTTTACTGCTTATCGTTGGCCCAAATTCATATGCTGGCATTGATGAAACCTTCTTTGCCGTGGGCTTTGGTGGCCTTTTGTTTATGAACAGTTTTTGTGATAACTTTTCCTCATCAGTGTCCGTTGTTGTGCAATCATCCATACAAAGCTGCTCAGCTTTCGCGGCAGCGTGCATGTATAGCAGTAGATTGGTGGCTTTGACATGACAATTGTATTTTGTCCAGGTTTTCTTGTCAGGAGCACTCGCAGATTTCGACTGTTCTTGACGAACTTGCCTTTTTGTTGACGGCCAGTAAACTATGCCATCCTGCTCCCACTGATGGGGAACTGGCACAACCTCCCCTGTGGATTTTATGTACACTACTTTTCACCACACTGGCTCATTTTTAAAAAAATTTATTTTTTGATTAAAAAAAAAACCATTGACAATCTAATAAATTGACAGCGCGCCAAAGCACAGAACAACAGCCATGTTCTGTGGCCAAAGTGTATTTCTCTCTTTGTTCAAAAAAGTGAGAGGGCAATAAAAAAAATACATTGTTCCTTGCTCAACACGACAAAGAGAGAAATTAAATTCAGCGGAAAAAAGTTTGAATGTGGAAAAGCAAACATGCGGTTGGGGTGCGTTCAGTTTTTAGTTGCCAAAGCTCTTTCCGTTGGGAGTGGGTAATAGTTTGGGTTGTTAGAACAACATATTGGTCAATCTTTTATACTCCACAACCCGAGTTAACCGACTCAACTGGTTTACGCCCACGCCATTTTGAATGCCTCAACCTGGCTGCCCGTACTCCGCCATTGTTGCAATTGAAATGTAAACATAAAGAAAAATTGTTATTTTAAGCTTAATATTAGCTTTTGGTTGCAAATAAATATACCTACATGATTAGCTTTTATTGTTTTATCAATTTTGCATGCAATTTTTGTTGTAAAATTTCTTCAATTCATGAATATCGCAACGGATTCGTGGCGTGCGCGTTTTTTTACCCATATGTCACTATATAATTAACAGTAAACTTGGTTGCGTTTTTGATTTTTGACCGAAACATTTGTTTTTACACGCATTTGTTTTAGTTTACATCATTATTGTTCCGAATATGTCTTGGGAATGAAATTAGTTTTTGTTAAGTGTCCATAGTATACTATAGACTCTTGTCCACACCAAGATAATTTCCAAACAGCGCCCTCTAGTTGCCCTTGAGTTAAACTAGCAACGTTAAAAGAACGTCCCGCTAGAACCCAGAAGTTAAGAATCGAGTCGTTTAAACGTTGTAGCATGAGTCAGCGCCACAACTAGAGATAGTTGCGTAACTTCTAGGACTACGTCGCCGGAACGTTAAATTGCTACTTCGGATTGTATTACACAAATTACAAAATACAAAATATTACACCTACAATAAAGGCAATATATAAATATAGTTAAAACTTGCAAAACGCTTCAAAAGAATATCTACTACTATCAAAACATTCTATCTTTTTCTTATTAAAATCACAGACTTAGAATATAATACTATTGGTTATTACAAAATCGTTCACCTATAAAACATTTCACAGATAAAACATTTGTTTGCTAATTAACAAAGTATTACCTATTAAAAACTTAATACTAAAATATAGTTTGCTAGAATATGAGTACGATACCGGCCTGGTTTATTTATTTAATAATTTATTACTAAAACAACAAAAAACAAGGATAGTAGATAACATCTGATTGGTGGGTGACTGCGGTGTGTGTTTTGTCAATCTGGGATAGTTCACTCTACTTTAGTGATGGTTGACGCAGGTGGGTTTTTCCTAAAACCAAAAAGATAAATTAACTATCCATGTCAAAGCTGAGGTAGAAATGAACACCCTTTAACTGCGGTGAAAAGCACCTACTTGAGTCAGTACTTGTATATAACGAACAAATTAAGAGGTACTAAGCCTTTGGTAATGTGTTGTTGCAGTGGTTTAGTTTTGAGTCGTATTAAGTTGGAAGGCACTGTGTTTTCAGTACTCTAGCAGGACCAGCGCGTGAAGATGTCGACATGAAGTTCTTTAGGATCTTGCTGTTGGGCGGTCGTCGTTGATTTCGGCTGAAACAACAAGGATTCTTCGTTTATAAACCTCCCTTTAGATGTCAACAATAGGGGTCAACTTGATTATTTTTGGCCATGAAAACAGTGATAATTCTGGAATTGAGCATAAAAAGGGCCAATCTCCATTTTTGCCTATAAAATACGCACATTTAAAACTACAGGTAGAAAAAAGGCCATACTCCTTGTATGATTGGTTGCCGATCTAGTTCAATTCATTCTGGCCTATCTCCTATAAGAACACACATTAGAACGAAACTTTAACTAACGATTACTCAAAACACGAAACATGGAGTTTGACTTTTTTTATACTCAGGTCCAGAATTGTTCCAAAAAATTCTGAGTTACCTGGTTGTCCTTTCGCTGTGCCCTGTGGAGACGTGGGCCAAATAAACACTTGCAAAATAAAGAATTGTTCAACTTTCTTCACGGATGTAAAAAAAGTGGATTACCTATGGTAAATTTTCATTAAAATCACTGCCGCGTGTCTTCCGCCATGTTGTGGATATTGAGGTTGGCGACATTGGTTTCCTTAATTTTAAATAGTAGGACAGTGACTATCAGCAGTGTCAAAATACGATTGTTTGACGTTTCTTTGAACTTTCAATAGGAGACGCCGGGTTCAAGTCAGGGGTCAGAAAGGTAGTCTACTTGGACTTTTTCTTATAAAATGACAGAATTTTAAAAGAATAAGGCAAAACGCAGTAGGCCAAGATAGCTAGAAGGCAGGCTAATTCGATTCCATACCGTCCCTCGGAGAGGAAGTTAAGATGACGGTCTCGTGTTATCCATATATTGATAGTGGAGCACGTTAAAGATCCCTAGCCCCGACAAAGGGGTTTAGGCTAAATTAAATCCTTCTAGGAAAAGAAAAAAGTTTTAGAAAAAATTAAGCCAAAACTTTTAAAAAAGTAAAATTAAAAAAATTTGAAAAAAATCTATTTTTTTTTCTTCTTATTTCCTTTTAATACTAATCTAAAGCTTTACTGTTACCAACATTACTTGATGAAACTGTATAACTCCCAAATAAGACCCAAAAAGTCCAAAAAGAAAAGAAAATCTCACACACACACTCATCAGAATGGCGGATTTCAGTTACAACTAAAATTATACTAAATATTTTCCAATTTGGACAAGAATACCAAATTTTTATGCTTAATATGACTATTTCTTACTCCTCGTCTTCGAAACTACCTAATGTATTAGGTAATCCGTGCCTATCGCCAAAAAGGTTCATGTTCCAACGGCCGGCCGACTATGAGAATCCCGCGACCGGCGTCGTCGGGTACTGACCAAAAATGCCATTGCCAGTTGGCGTCTAAAATAACTAACCTCTTTAAATTTATTGTTTTTTTTTTTGGCGAGATGACATCTAAAAGAGTTAGACCCCATTTTTGGAAAGAAGCGGGTATTTGCTGGTTTCCTTGGCAGAAAAAAGAAATTAAATAATTTCATCGGATGGGTCAAAAAACCAGATAAAGATAACTGGCAACAATATCAGTGTCCGGTAAAAGCATCTAATATTTTGTCCTGGCAACAGGCTAACGATATAGCAAATAAACTCTTCAATGAAACAGCTACTTCAATCTCAGAAGAAGAGGAATATCAAGCAGTCTTAAAGCGGACAAAAAAAATACTTTATAGTCATTAAACGAGCTGCTACCATTGAGGTGTTTAGAAAAATACTAAAGATTGCATTGTTATGCAAAACATACTACATACTTACTGAATATTTTGACGACCATTTTTAATATCTGTATATCTATGTTCTTATGTTCAAAAATATTTATATTTAAAAAAATTTCTTTGTTTAAATTTATTAGTTTCTGATTAGTCCATTGGGGTACAGTTTTATGTATAACATATTATATGTTTACTGTTACTTTTTTAGACAAAATTTATTTATTTATATTTATGTTTTTAGTCCTTAGCATTTTACGTCATCCAATGACTGTGAAAAATTTTCTTGTATAAGGTAGTATTTTTTTTTTACTTGTAACTGCTATATCTTTAGTTTATAGCCTGCTTTGTCAACAAAATTACAATAAAGTACTTTTTGAATTTGAATTTGGTCTGGAGTATTGATTAAGTTGATCTGAATCTGCACAGGAACTAAAACAGCTAAAACCAGAGGCACCAACATGATATAGTAATAAAAAATAAATTAATAGAGGGAGACACTGAGTTTGATAATAGCATATATGGATAAGCTGAAAGCCAGAGCCATGGAAAGCCAAGCAACATGTAGCGATCACAAAAAAAACTACATCTTTGGCACATGGAGTCGAGCATGAAGTTTTACAATATTTGAAGACGTTGGCGGAAAACTCTCCCACATAGCAATATCGTATATCACTCTATAAATGCATATGAACTGCATATATTCATATATGTTCAACTAAAATGGCCCAAGATTTTGATTATCCATCGAATGTGCAAAATATATACATTTTATGGATAAATCACCACGAAATCACCTTTTTAACAAAAGGCAAATTTCAATTGGTATATTCAGAGGAATATACTTAGCTAGTGATTAGAAAAAGCTTTTTGCCACATAGTATTTAACAAACATGCTTCAATATTTTAGTAAAATGGGTATAATGATTACCATGGGGCGATGATAGATTTTCATCAAGACAAGCAAAATCCCATAGAAAGCCAGTTTCCATAGGGAAAGTGCATCATCTTTTATAAAAGACGAATCTACAAAAAAAATGTCAAATGCTGAAAACTTACCAAAACTCAAGGATATCTTAGTATTAACTTTTTCTGCTGAGGCCTCAGAATCAGAAAACTTTTATTACAAAAGTTATTAACAAACAAGTCACAATTGGATAAATGTAGTCATAAAAATTAACATTAAGGTAAATTTAACCTAAGAACTGTTAACTGTTAACATTAAGGTTTTGTTAATAAAGATTAAAGGATTTCTCGGAAAATGACAAAACATCTTATAATTATTGGTCTTAAAATCTAAAAAAAATAGTGACTACAATATCACAAACATTGACAATAAAATCTTAAACTACCTGCTTAAAATTACATATAGAAAGTTACAAACACATATAAATGACAAGAAGAAAAATAAAAAATATACCGATAACATACATATTAAAATTATTATTAAAATTGGTTGTTTAGGAACTCTTGAATTGTATGTGCTACTATCTCTATAAGAATTTTTTTAATGTTCTTTTTAAAACTCAATAAGTATTGTTCTAATTTTGTAAACCTCCATGTGTCAAAGATGTACTTTTTTGTGATCGCTTGCCATGGCTCTGGCTTTCAGCTGATCCATATATGCTATAAGCAAACTCAGTATCTCCCCCTCTTCATTTATTTTTCTTGTGTTTCTCATCTATAACAACCTCGGCTTTATAAACTGTTGGCGCATATCTGTCCCTAGTCGTTTTAGTTCCTGTTTTAGATTCAGATGAACTTAAAAAAGGTTTATCTTGAGCGGGAGCGGCAGCAGCAATGGTTGATAGAACCTTTTGAGTTTATAAATTGGGGGTAATGTTTCCATGTTGTAATTTATTTGTTCGAAACTTGCACATTCCTCAGACCAAATGAAAGAGATTATCCATGGCATGGCCGTTCGAGCATTTGTATGTCTTTTAAATGGTTTTTATTGCTCGGCTCTTTACTTTTTTGTTTTTGTATTAAAAAACAACAAAAAAATAACCCAAGCTACAATTTTCTGACCAATGACCACATACTTCACCTAAATGGACGTTAATTTGGGTGTATAAATTAGTGATTTTCCGACGGTCTTGCATATTACGACAAAATTCCGTTGCTTTAACGTTAGATAATACTGCAGTAACATTGTTACCGTCTACCCAACGTTTAGCCGACCTGTCACGCGTTGGTGCATTTTCTAGTAAACCAGTGACGTCGTGTGGACGTTTTTATAAGACTCTAGTTACGTTCTGCCGATGTATCAACGTCTAAACAACTTTCACATTACGTGAACTTGCGACGTTTCTGGCTGCTCTTGCGACGTTTTCCGGCCGGAGTTTTGACGAGCTTAAGTGCCCTTTTCTTGTTAAGAAGAAAAGTTTCCAAAGGAACTAATGACATTTTATTACCGACCGATCCCTGGCTTTGGAGTCGGGGAGCGGGAACACCCAATTTTTGATAGAATGGAATGAGCCATCACCGCTCAAGAATACGAAATGCGTTCGACATGGGATCATTCGACACAAATCTATATCGTTCCCTGCTCAAGAATTAGGGTCCTGAAAAAGAGATGACATTATCCTACAAGTATATGGGCGAAAGAGAAAGACTGGTGCTCTTTAAACAGTAATGTCTGATCCACAGCTTCACTTCTTGCGCTCACTAACAATACTTTTTGCTTTTGCTTCTAAGAAGTAGGATCTTTGAAGTGTTCTGCCATATTTAAAAAAGCTAAATTTTATTTCACAGTTCACCGACCATTTATTTAGAAAAATCGTATAAAAAGTAAGGTTATGGGGACTGTCAACTGTCATCGGCGGAATTGCTGTAGCGTTTTCCAATCGCATGTTAGGTTGATAGTAACCATCGGTCGTGGCAAGTGCTTCATTTGGGAATGTTTAACGACTGTAGTCCATTTACGTGTATTTTTTGGGATTCTCATAATATTCGTCATTCTTGATGCCGTCGTTTAAACACGGCCAAAAATAGTACAAACACCATTTAATGGCATTTTAGACACGTTTTATGTTCCGGGCGAGATAGGTTTTTGACCATGAAATCCTAAAAAGAGGGTTTGGTAGCATCCATTTTTTTACATAAAAAAGCAATATTTTTCGTTTAAACACAAACAAATCAAGGGCGCGTGTGTTTTTTCATTCCTTTTCTAAGCATATTTATCAGTAAACCGAATTGCGTTTTTAAATTTTGCCCCCATAGTCGCCATATAAATACTATTTAATAAACCGTAATTATCAAATTATAATTTTTTGTTTGCCATTTTCTAAAGCGTATAAAAATAAGTTCATTTTAATAACCGAAAATCCCAAAGTTTGAGATGGGCAACATTTTGGGTAGTGAAACACCACCAAAAAATCAATAACAAAGAGGGCGATAGTGTAGTCATTTTGGGTCGTATCTTACGACGTAACAGGAACGATTACTACAACAAGGTAAGGACTCAAAATTCATCCACCATTTTGGTGTAAATCCGGGTCGGCATGTTGGCTAAAATGACGTCGCATCATAACGTCTGGTCGCATTTAACAACGTCGCTACGCCGTTAAATTGCTGCTTGGGAACCTTTCATAGAAACATCATTTTGACAATGTCGCCAACCTAAATCTCCACAACATGGCGGCGAAAATGGCGGAAAACACGCGGCAGTGATTTTCTCACAAGGGTTCTAAGGCCAAAATGCGCTGTCAATTGACGGCTGTCATTTAGCAAACTTTTGTAAGCTTACTATAGTTACTATTCTTTTCTTTTTCTAAATGTATTCGGCTGAGAGAGATCCAGCTTACTACAACATACCAGGAAAATGGCCAGTCAGACACGACTGTACACCCTTCGACCCCGTATATCTGTAAAAGATAACTATATTAAGGAGATAGCTATGTTTTATGGGCAGAGGGAGCATTTTTGGTAAGCTTGTCATCGGAGCCGAGCACCGCTCTGAACGAAGGCTGCGCAGTTCTTTCCTCTGTCAAATTTGGTCGCCTGGCAAGGTCTTTTTAGCCAATTAAAGGCTTGAGATTGGATCCCGCGAACGCAATCTGTTCTGTCATTGGTCCACATACTTTTGTCGTAGGAGAGTGTGAGTGACGAAGCCTTCCTCGTCCTTTTTTTTTTGTTGTTGTCTCTTGTTATAGACGGACGAGGTTGTGCCAGTTCAACCGGCCGCCATGTTAGGTAAAACCGAGCGACCCTCGATTTATCGAGGTAAGTTGGCCCCATGTTTTCCCCACTTGCTCTCTTGTAATAATTTCCCTGAATAAGAAAAATTGGTAGTAATACTTGTTTTTTTTTTGTATCTGACTTGCTTGCTTATTTTTAAAGTATGTGTTTTGTAATGTTTGTGAAAGACCGTCTCTGTACCATTGGTAGTTTATTTTGGAGCGGTCTGTTCAGTTTAAGTATTTAAGAGGTATGATATACCTTGTGTTTACACTGTCCACATTTAATGCTTTAAGCTAATAGGAATGTGGTAGAGCATCTTTTTCTAAACCGCTTTGTTTGTCACTTATTTAAGGTCGCTCCTGGGGGGCCCATGTCACTCTTGGGTACCCATGTCATCCGTGGGGGTCCACGTCACTTGATTGACTGCTGCAGAGCCTCTGGAGTCTACTAGTTGCTGTTGCTTGGGTAGTGCCGGCTACTTCTTCAGATGTGAGGCAGCATTGATTGCTATCCCGACCAAGTGGAAAGCAGAGTGATGCGGTGGATTTACTTATAAACCAAACAGATTATCTTTTCTTTTCCTTTTTTTTGTTTTAAACCTTAGCAATTTAAAAGGTTAACAATTTTTTTTTAACTACAAAAGTAACGTCAGGGTCTATGTCACAGTGTGCAAATAATTCATGGAAGGGTATTGGTTGGAGAAATTTACTTTCTTTTTCCCTTTGGACAACCTTTTTTATGGACTTTTTTTTTCATACTCACCTTTTGTTTATGACCATGTACACTTGATTTAAAAAAAAAACGCATACATGCAGTCACAAAATTGACCTTTCTAAAAGTGTATAATATATACGGACTATCAGCCAAAATGCCTAAAAACTTCAAAAGTAAGACAATTTGTCATATTGTTTAAAAAAGGTGTCTAAAACTGAAAATATTGTTTTACTTAAATTAAGGGCAATCTTATTTTTATATTAAATTTTGCATAATACTAAAACATTAGCAAAAATAATGTTTTAGTAAAGTCTTTATTGAACAATATCAAATTATCACTCGAATGACGGACGAAGGCTGTTCTATAAAGAGGGCGGTAACCCATTTTGGAGTTGATAAAATAACAATAATACGATGGAAACAGCGCTGGATTGAAAACAATTCGACGATGTTAAAAAAATTAAAACAATATTTATTGAAATTTTGTCACATAGCGTAATTAGATTAAACTATAGTAGCAAAGCGGCGCTAAAGAAAATAAAAGAATTGACGCGACCATTCCCGAATATTCAAGAAAGATGTAGATAGGTCTAGATGAGTAAGACAAAGACTAAAATGTTCCGGATGAGTCGAGAGTGATGTCGGCAAATATAAATAGGCTGGATAGCAGAACTTCAAGAAAGTTTTCGATAGGATAGAAAGAGAGTAAGAACAAGGTGGAATAGACTGTGAGTTCACGATTAAAAGTAAATAATAAAAATAGTGAAAGTTAAATCTGCGTTTTCTTTTAAAATAAATTAATAATAAATTAAGACCAGGCTAAAATCTTGACAGGTTATGAGTCCGGAAGCACTCTAATAACAGAGAAGAAGGAATTAGTGATACCCAGACTAGGAGTGGACTCTGGAAGAAAAGAAAAAGAAAAGAAGACGCTACTGCCCAGAAGGACAATAAGAAGAAAGAAGTGATACCCAGACTAAGATTGATTCTGGAAGAAAATAAAAGAAAAGAAAAATGTCCAGTGAAGAAATCAGCCAGATTGAAAAATTAGTGGATTCAAGGAGCTACGAAATCTGGAAGTTTGAAGTCCAGATATTCTTCAAAGCCAGTGCACTATGGGATATTGTCAGTGGTAAAAGAAAATTGGAAAATCTCACCCAAGATAAAGAAAAAACAGAGTGGATAAAACAGGATGCCAAAGCCGAGAAGGTGATGATCACATCCATAAATAAGAAGAATATAATGCACATAATAAACTTTTCCAGCAGTAAAGAAATGTATGACAAGCTACAGAAAATTTTTGAAAAGGATACCGAAGATGAAAAATGCAATCTTCTCCAGCAGTTTTTCAATTACAAGTATGAAAAAGGGACCGATATGTCAACATATATTCCTAGGTTAGAAAACCTGGTGCATCTATTGAAGACCCTGAATGAAGATATAAACGAAAGTATGGTTATCTCCAAATTATTATCCACACTACCTGATCAATATCGACATTTTGTGACAGCCTGGGACTCATGTCGAAAGGAAGATAAAACCCTGACAAACTTAACATCAAGGCTCTTAGCGGAAGAGTAGAGAAACAAAGCAGAATTACAGAGCGAAGAAGAGGTAGCATTCAAGGCCTCAGAAAAATTCCGCAAAATCTGGAGAAAAAGAGAACAAACAGACCAAAAATGTTTCAAATGTGGATTACCAGGACACTATGCAAAGACCTTCAGACAAACCAAAGAAACAAAACAGACAACAAGAAAGCCCTGCAATATCTGTAAAAAGCCGAACCATACTGAGCAAAATTGCTTTTATAAAGATCGGTCAAGGCAAAATAATAAGAATCAACAAGGAGGATTAGTGTTCTTGACCACAGCAGAACAAAATCGTATGAAAAACAAAACCATTAATTTTGTCGTCAAATCTGGGGCTATAGCACACATGATAAAGGTCAAAGAACCCTTGACAGAAATAAAAAGAAAACAAACCAACCTAAAAGTGGCGAACAATGGCTCGATGATCAGCTCAGAAATTGGAAAATTACACACAGACAAGTGCATTTTGCAAGAAGTTCTTTATGTGCCAGATTTGGTGAAAAATCTACTATCAGTAAATGCAATAACAGAGAAAAATGGTGTGGTGACTTTCACCAAAAACAAAGTGATGGTGCAAAAGGAAAATCAGACCGTCCTAGAAGGAATAAAAACAAATAATGGTTTGTACATGCAACGAAAATGAGGAGCACAGTTTTCTTGCAGAGAAGAGCAAAGAAAATTTATGATATCGAAAACTAGGACATTTGGGACTACAAAATATGAAAAAGCTGACCGAACTGTCTACAGGTATGAACTTAAGTAAAAACGACTGTGACCACATAGATAAAATCTGCGAAATATGCCTAAAAGCCAAGCAAACACGATTGCCATTTAAGAAAGAAAGAGACAGAGCTAAAAGACCACTAGAGATAGTACACACACTGACTTGTTTGGTCCGATTGATCCTGTTACATGGGATGGAAAACGATACATACTGACATTCCTGGATGACTACACCCATTTTACAATTATCTACCTACTAGAAAGCAAAGAAGAAGTGTTCAACTATATCAAGGAATATGTGGAAGAAGGAAGAATCTAAAAATCTCCAAGCTAACATGTGACAATGGGACAGAATATGTCAATAACAGACTAAAAGCTTGGTGTAGAAGCAAAGGAATAGTCCCCGAAAATACAATAGTATACACCTCGCAGCTGAATGGAAAAGCAGAGATATTGAACCGAACATTATTGGAAAAAGCAAGAACTTTGATCTTGACTCATGCTTAGATAAACAATTCTGGGGTGAAGCTGTATTTTTTGCTACATATCTTATAAACGGAGATCCTACCAGTGACACCAGTAGAAAAATTGACCGGACGAAGATCAAACCTGTCAAATTTTCAAGTATTTGGCAGTGAAGCACATGCAAAAGTACTGGATTATTTGAAAAAACTAGATAAAAGAAGCAAAAAGTACATTTTTATAGGATATGCAAGACATGGCTCCAGATTATGGAATGAAAAAGATAATAAAGTAACAATACACAGAGATGTTGTGTTTGGAGAAACAAATAAAAACAAAAAAGACCAAAATCGAAGCAAAGTATCAGTTACATAGGAAAAAGAAGATCCACAGCCACAGCAACAACAAAATGAAACAGTAGAATCTGATGATGAATTTGAGTACACCATAGACCAGTCAGACAATGATTCAAACTTAGGAGAAGGTGTAGATCAACAGGAACAAAACCTTTAGAGAAGACAAACTAGAAGACCTGTGTGGCAACAAGACTATGAGATGGACTATACAGTCATAGCTATGTTAAGTTATGAAGAAGTCTTAAATGGTAATGATAAAATCAAATGGCAAAAGGCAATAAAGGACGAAAAAGATTCACTGATGAAAAACCGAACCTGGGACTATGTAGACCGAACAGAAGCAGATGGCAAGAAAATTCTGACGAATAAATGGGTATTCAGAATTACAGATGATGAAAAATACAAAGCAAGATTGGTGGTACGAGGCTGTCAACAGAAAAAAGGAATAGACTACCAAGAAGTCTTTAGTCCAGTGGTGAATATGAATGCTTTACGTGTTCTGTTTGCTATAGCCACAGTGAGAAACTATAAGATAAGAAAGTTTGACATCAAAACAGCCTTTTTATATGAAGATTTGGAAGAAAAAGTTTACATAGAGGTTCTCGAAGGGTTTGACAACAAGAAAAATAAAGTGTGCCTTTTAAGAAAATCATTATATGGATTAAAGCAAGCACCACTACAATGGAATAAGAAATTTACCAACTTCCTGGCTACAAATGGACTGAAAAGTTTAAAGTATCTTTAGGAACAAAGAAGGAACTATGTTTTTGGCAATATACGTAGATGATGGAATTTTGATATGCGACAAAAGAAATTTGACAGATTTACAGAAGCTACTAGGATCACTGAAAAGAGAGTTTGAAATGACAGAAAGTAAGGAGCCTAATAAATTCGTAGGACTAGAAATAACAAGAACAAACGAAAATCTAATACTGAGACAAAAACAGTACATAGAGACATAGAGAAGGTTAAAATGAATGATGCAAAACCAACAAAAACACCAATAATACCGAATATTTGACAGAAAGAAATAAAGATTACCCATACCGAGAAGCCATAGGAAGTTTGTTATATCTAAGAAATAAAACAGTGTAGCAGGAAAATGGAAGAAACAACAGAGAGGGACGTGACAAATGTAAAAAGAATCCTGAAGTATTTGAACACGTACCGAGATAATGGAATCAGATTTGACAAAAATGGAGACGTTAACCACCGGAGAGCCTATTGTGACTCTGATTTTGCTGTAGACCTTGTATCAAGAAAAAGTACAAGTGTAGTATTCTACTGCGGAGCACCAATACTCTGGACATCAAGAAGACAACCAATAGTGGCTCTGTCAAGTACTGAGGCAGAGTTCACTGCTGCTGCAGAATATACCAAGGAGCTGATGTATCTAAAGTCATTGATAGAAGAAATGATTGATAGCAATGTGAATATAGAGCTGAAACTAGACAACCAGAGTGCAATCAGGATGGTAAAAAATGGACAAATGAATAGGAGGAGAAAACATTTTATAAGCGAAAAAGTAAAACAGGGATTGTTAAAATTATATTACTGTCCAACAGAAAGTCAAGCAGCAGACCTTTTAACAAAACCTCTTGATAGTGTTAAGTTTACTAAGTTTAAAAATTGTTTATTAGTTTAAGAAGTGTTTTAGATTAAGTTTTATAATTTTTGTAAGTTTTTGAGTTTTATAAGCTTTTATAAAATATGAAGAAGGTGTTAAGAAAATTAAAACAATATTTATTGAAATTTTGTCACATACTCTGCCACCTAGCGTAATTAGATTAAACTATAGTAGCAAAGCGGCACTAAAGAAAATAAAAGAACTGACGCGACCATTCCCGAATATTCAAGAAAGATGTAGATAGGTCTAGATGAGTAAGACAAAGACTAGAATGTTCCGGCTGAGTCGATAGTGATGTCGGCAAATATAAATACGCCGGATAGCAGAGCTACAAAATTTTTTTCTATAGGATAGAAAGAGAGTAAGAACAAGAACAGCGAATAGACTGTGAGTTCACGATTAAAAGTAAATAATAAAAATAGTGAAAGTTAAATCTGCGTTTTCTTTTAAAATAAAATAAGAGTAAATTAAGACCAGGCTAAAATCTTGATAGACGAATAGAGAACTTGGATTAGGAGAAAAAAGAACTAAAATAAATAATTTAGTATTTAATAGGATCACCATTTTTCTCTATTACAAGCTGCAAACGTCTGGGCATTGAAAAGGTTAAATTTTGAAAATACTGGTCTTCTGAAAGCTCATCTAATGCGCGATAAATAGCATCGCTTAACTCTTCAGCATTTCGTGGTCTCCAATTCCTTTGGTATATTATTTTAACGATTCGACCCCATATATTTTCTATTGGGTTAAGGTTAGGGCTGTTGGCTGGCCAAGGAAGTGTTTCTATATTATTATTCTGAAACCATTGGTGAACAATATCAGTCGTGTGTACTGGACGGTTGTCGTGCTGATAAACGAAGTCATTATTTTTATGAAAAGCCTGTACAGATAGCACCATAACGTTTTCAAGGATTTCAATATATCATTCACTATTGAATCTTCCTTCGATTCTCTAAAAAAAATCCAAACCTCTAGCACTAAACCAGCCCCACATATTTATTTTTTAATTTGGTTTGTATATTCAAATCTAGAATTTGGTGGACAATAAACTAAAATTCTCCTGCTGCTTGAAGATGATTGAAAAATTTTTTCGTCAGTGAAAACCACCCTCTCCCAGAAGTCATTATCACGAAGAACATTGTTCAGTGCAAAAATCACTCTGACCTGGTTTTTGTTCTTCTGTTAGAAAAGGCTTCTTTGCAGCAACTGAGAATTCTGATTTCGTTACTCTTCGATTTACTGTTGCTAAAGAATCCGGAAATAATGTTACATTAGCTGCTTCAACCGACGATGAAAAAGGATTTTGTCTGAGATGGTCACTTCACAACTTACTTTTGGTCGTCCTGATCCATCTTTCCTATCCGTAGAATTATTTTCATCCATCCATCAATTTTTCCATCGCATTATCGTCATTTTATCAAATCCAAAATGGGTGGCCGCTTTTCTTATAGACCAGCCGTCTTCTATAACTCAAGTGATAATTTGAACTTTTGTAAATATTGATATCTATGGCATTTTTAAGGATGTCACACTGAATTTTAAGCTGTCAGGCATACTAAGTAGGTGGTGCCTTATAATAGTATACACTAATGGAAAGCTAAATTTTGTGGCATAGGAAAAATTGCATGTATGACTTTTTTTTGAAATCAAGTGTATAACCTCGTTATATAATTGATTAATATATTTATATATTTGTTGAACTTTTGTGTTTCACTGTACGAGAGTTTGTACTAACTTTATTATTTTAAGCACCTCTTTTCTTTAAAAACCTAATTTTAAGGACTGTTTGCAGTCAATAATATTTGACAAAGGTTACCCCAGTACTACCAAAGGGACTCGATGAACCTGGAACATATATTATTTTAACTTGTCGCGTCCTCTCATGAGAGATGGTAATGTAATACTGGCGCACAACGTGGTTAAAGCTTTCAAGCTTTACTTTTAATTTTTTGACTGAAGGATAGGGGTACCCACATTTCTTCCTTCTGGTAAATATTTGGTGGAAATTTTCGTGCTGTCACTTAATTTTTTTTCAGTAATTTTTTTTTAAATTGATCAATATATTTATATATTTGTTGAACTTTTGTGTTTCACTGTACTAGAGTTTATACTAATTTTATTATTTTAAGCACCTCTTTTCTTTAAAAACCTAATTTTAAGGATTGTTTGCAGTCAATAATATTTGACAAAGGTTACCCCAGTACTACCAAAGGGACTCGATGAACCCGGAACATACATTACTTTAACTTGTCGCGTCCTCTCATGAGAGATGATAACGTAACACTGGAGCACAACGTGGTTAAAGCTTTCAAGATTTACTTTTAATTTTTTTGATTGCAGGATAGGGGTACCCACATTTCTTCCTTTCTGGTAAATATTTGGTGGAAATTTTCGTGCTGTCACTTAATATTTTTTCAATAATTTTTTTTTTTGATAAATTTGAGCACATACATTTATATATTTTTTGATAAATTTGGACATACTTTGAATAAAAGCGAAGATATTGGGTATTTCTTTTTGTTTTTCACTATTTAATAAAATCTTGCATAAAATAACAATTTTTGCTACCTGTTATTTAGTTTTTTCGTGTTTTCACATGTTTTTTTTCAACCTAACTTATTTTTGATTTTTGCCAACTGTTTTTTCTTTTTAGCATATTAACGTGTTTTTCCAAGGTTGTAATAACTGAATATCTTTGAAAACAAAACATTTTACCACCTTTTTAGTTTTTTATGTTCATAAAATCTTGGATTGTTTAAAATAATTAATTTGTTATATTAATTAGTTCGTCAATTTGTTAAAATAAAGTTGTTTTTGGACCAAAAAGTTGGGTGATCTTTTAAAAAAAAAACCTTTTCCACGGCTAAATGGGTCGTAGATTCTTTGCAATTGAGGAAAATTTTCTTGGCTTATCTATTTCGATGTTTTCTTTCTCACTGTCGTTCACTTTTTATCAAAACACACTGTTTTTTTGTTTCAAAATTGAAACAACATATGACTTAAAAATTACAGGGTGTTTAAAATAAATTTGGTGATGCAAAATAAAAGATTTTGGTTGGAAAAGAAATAAACAATGTATTTGTCAGAATAAAAAAAACATGAGATGACAACATTCAACAAATAATGCTTCAACATTGTGTTCAACTTCAAAAATGTTTTTTTTAGCCAGAAAATCTAAAAAAGGGATTTTTTCTTTCTATAAATAAACAAAAAAAAACTGTCTATAATTTGTCAAAAAAAAAAACTTTGAAAAAAATCTTTTCTTTTTACATTCTCTAGTATTCAATAGGAACCTAATTTGAATAACTAGCTAATAACAAAATAAAATAAGATTCTTTAAATTTTCCTATTAAAGAAATTTTTAAAACTTTATAAGCCAAGGATTAAAAATATACAAAAGTCAAAATTTGGGGAAAAGTCACATTCAGGAGTTATTCAAGGTTTCGTCAAAAAACACTCTGTACAGGGTAGCCAAAATTTACACAAAGATATGCATAGCGCACATTGATATTACTATAGAAATAAATGTTTGGCGTACCTGTATCAGGGTCTCTTCAACAGTGGTCGAACTTCGTGCCAAGAACATCAACTTTGTGTGCTCAATTAGTAACATAAAAAAAAATTAAGCCCTTAGGAAGGCAAAAGGTAGGTAAAAATTAGTCCTTCGGGGGACAAAAGATAGGTAGGTGATATCGCTGGTTGTTTATCTAACTTTCTAACCATGAATTCCAGATTAAGTAGCGTTTTGGTAAGTGATGAACCCAAAGACTGCACAAGGCAAAACTCTATGAGTAACGGTTCCCAAATACCATGCTAAAAACTTCAAAGAAAACACAGTAGAAACAGTTTTTCAACTAACCAGTCCAAAGGAAAGGGTGCAAAGCATTAAAGCCCTTTCAGGTAAATAAATAAATTATTTAAACTTATTTATAAAAAAAATTAATGTGACTAAAAGACCAGAAAATGCATGTTGACAAAAAAAAATTGGTTGCCATAAAAATGTTTTCTAGCATAACTAGATAAAATAAAAATGAATAAAAAAAACACATCAAAATGATGAATTAAAGTAAAAAATTAACCAAAAATGGTCAAATTTAGAAATCGGTGGATGTTTCCTACCTAAAATTTTTGGACCAATAGCAGTCGAGATTTAAGAAAAAAAAAGTTTTTTATCCCATTTTTTTCAGGGTTTGTGAGTCTCCATGACGTAGAAGGTTAAGTCGTTTTAAGGAAAAGCATTTTTTCTATGTTAGGAATCTTTGTTTACAACCAAATTTCTAGCTATCTTTTTCGAATAAGCTAACAGAAAATTACCCAATTTTCAATGAAGTTATACCAGATGAGTTCTTTCAAAACCAAATGTAAAACATTAATAAATTTAAATGCTCCAAAATGTATATTTGTAAAATTTGTTTATATTGGAAGATTTTGAATCAAGATTGTTTATTTAAATATGAAACAAGTAGTTATATTTTATTTCATTATTTAATGAGTCTTTTATTATTATTAAGCTGTTTTATATGAATTTTAAATCTTCTGAGCCATCAGAACTCGCTCTACATTTTTGTTAAAATAAGGAATCTAGTTCTAGTGATGTTTAAAGAGAACACAAAAATCTTTACATTTGCTTTTTGAAAGTTTACTGATTTTCCCCTAGATGGTTTCGTATTTGTGCGTATTTTATAAAATTAAAGTTATTAGATTTTAAGTTTTTTTTTACAAATTTTAGTGGTAATACAGTAGTTACGTAAAACGTGAGTTTTGCCGTAACACAGCTTGCATTTTTTAATCTGAAACTGACCAATACTCACTGTTTTGCATGTTTTTCACAGAGGGGGCTTTGGTAATTTGATAATATTTTTAAAGAGTAACTTTTTGGACCACTAAAACTTGTTGCATTTGGAAAATTTTCTTGAGTTTTCCTGTACACTTTCAAAGTTGTAAAACAAATGGTATTGTTTCTTGGTATCATATTCAAATACTTATTTTGCCAGAAATTTGTTTTATTATTTTTTATTGTTTATAAGGAAATTACAATTTGTAAACTATCCTATAACAAGGGTCTCACTTCTATATACTAAGAAGAAAAATAAAAATACGTTGCATACTATAGAATGTTTAAAAACAAACGAAGAAAAAGTAAAATATCATCTAAATTGGTAAACATTAATTATTCACCGTTTACTTATTTCTAAGAAAAGATATAATTCTTAAAATCGATATAAGCCCTGCACAAACATCGCTTGCCGCCCGGGGATACAGGTTGTTAATAGTTTCGGCAAACAAATCCATTATAATGTGCACAAAACAAGTATATGAAACAGGGTTTCGTTTTGGTAAAGGTTGCAGATACTACATTGTTCGTTATGGTTAATTTGGTTGCAGATATTACATTGTTCGTTATGGTTAATTTGGTAGGATATGCCTCTATATGTGAATTTTAAGAAGAAGTTGCTAGCTAATCTTAATTAGGCTATAATCCGCGTTATATGAACAGGCAATTTAAAATTGAGGTATTTAGGTGGAGAACGGGAAATTGATAGAGCGCTGTAAAAAAAAACAGTATAGTGAGAGCCGGCTGCAAGGTTAAATTTTTTTTAATTTGATCAGCCCAGTTGAACCTGACATCGCAATTATTAATCAAATCAAGCTGGCGGTTAAAGCAGAGTCTTGGAAGCCGATCCGGGCCCATTCCAAGGAGCTTAAGTAAAAAGTGGACACATTTTTAGTACAATTACCTTGAGGTGAGACACCGGACTCCAAGCGCACTAATACCGAAGAGGTATATCTTGGCTACAACAAAAATCTTTTAAAAAAATTAGTTTGTATTATTTTGATTATTTCCAAATACCAAGGGGTCCCAAACCGCGATACTTAACAACCGTAGTGTGAAAGACTTGCGTAAGCGTTATCCAGGAAATTTGATTAGAACAATATAACATTGTTGCGCCTTAGAGACTGAAGATTCAGACATCTCCCTAAAGAAAGAAGAGGGTGAAAAAACGACACCAAGGTATGTGTATTTGTTTACTACTTCAATAGGATTGTTTTTCAAGAAGAAATCACGATTAAGTGCGACGCGCCCACCACGTCTAAAGCAAATTATTTTAGTTTTTTGAACATTCACACTCAGTTTGTTGGCATCAATATATTTTTCTAGGATTTTTAGCTTTTTGTGGATGTCGATTTCAGAGTCGCCAAATATGACTAGGTCATCAGCGTACAGCAACAATAATAATTCGGTAAGTTCATTCAGAGCAAGGCCGCCAGCACCATTTTCACGAAAAAAGTCAACAATATCAAATAAAAATAATAATGGACTACGGGTTCACCCTGAAGGACCCCGGACGTAACACAAACGCTATTAGAAAAACCATAAGATGATTTGACCGCAACTGTAGCGCTGACACCTATATTATAAAGCTTATGTCACATATCAGAGTGACTAGAGTCAAACGCCCTCCTAAAGTCGACAAAGACCGCATAAACCTTTCTCCGAGTAAGTCGTAGATGCAGCTGGACATCTAAGTGAAGTGTAAAGATGTTGTCAATGCAACCTCTGCCTTTTCGGAATCCAGACTGGGATTCCGGAATAATTAGGTTTGTCGACTCACAGGACCTAAGCCTATTTAGTAAGACCTGAGTGAATATCTTGCATGTCGAATTTACCAGGGCAATGGCTCTATAATTGTTTGGATCATCTATGTCACCCTTTTTGTGTAACAGAAAAGTATGTTACTCCACCCTAAAGAGAACCTATCAGTTTGTAAAATGTTGTTGAAAAGAGAGCATAGTTGAACAATCCAGTTTTGAGGCAAGCTTTTTATAAATTCGTAAGTGATACCATCAGGTCCGGGGGCTTTACAATTTTTGCATCTAATTAAAACGGTTTTAATTTCCCCAACTGATATCATCACGTCGCCCAAAAAACGGGTCGTAATGTAATCGTGGAGAGTTGGCTTCATGTAAAAAGTTTTCCCAAATAATAGCTGGTAGATTCATTTTATTAAGTTATTTGTTATGGGTCTTAATAAATCTCCAGAAAGATTTATGATATTTTATCGATAAGATTTTTTAAATTTCTTCCTTCTCAAAACACCGTTTTTTGTTTGAAACTGGTTTATTGTATTCTTTTTTTAGTCTTTACGTAAGTTAGGCGTGCGTGATTACAAAATGCGGTAGTTTTCATATTCTTTAGATTGTCGTTAAGCTTAGATTTAAGTATTTTACAGTCAGAATCAAACCAGGGTTGGTTTACCGGGGATTGTAAATTACAGGTATATTAAGAATGAAAATATTGCAGGTTTTGGCGGCCTTAGTAATAGCTGCTCAATGTCAGCAATAAAAGTGGCTCTGTTGGAAAAAACAAATTTTTTCGATATGACTGGCAGTGATCTTGGTTCCACTTACCTAAATGATGGTTGTGGCAAAAAATTAGGCACATATAGGAAAGTGATCCGAGCCATAGGTGTTATTATTAATTACAAAAAAATTTCTTAAAAGGTTTAAATTAGCAATGTCTAAAAATAAAAGGTCATTAAAACTGGTTACAGGGACTACGCGAAAAATAATTTGTGAGGCTTATCCTCTTTATACCATATGAATATGGTTTTTTTTGTGAGTAACGGTAGAAGTTACTCACAACAAAAACCATATTCGTCCATAAAGCTAAGCAAGGCCCGATCTCTAGGGTTCACTGTACTGTCAAAACTCTCATACTCATTTTACTAAAATCGACAAAAATGGGTAAAAAAGTGGCAAAAAGCTTTTTCTAATCACTAGCTAGGTACCTATATTCCTCTGAACATAACAATTGAAATTTGCCTTTTGTTAAAAAGGTGATTTTTTAGTCTATTACGTTAAAAAAAAACACAAAATAGAAGAGATGACAACTTCCTATACTTTGGGTCCTATCGAGCCTGGCATTCTTGCCAACTTGAGCAGCACACGGTTGTGGGGCACTTAGCAACGAAACACCAGGTTATACAGTCTCAAAATATATTTTTGGAAAACAGTGTAAAACAATAAATGTAAATTTTAACAAATAAAATAGTTTTTTCTAAAAACTTTCCTCTTGTTTTTATGTTTAATTTCAATGATGGAAAGTTCTTTTATCAAAGATGAAAAAGTTGAAATGGTTCTCGTATTAAAAAAATGAAGTTGAAGCTTGTTTTGATAAGTTTTAATAAAATTTTATGAGTTTCTTTTTGAAGGTTTTTAAAGAGAAAATGTTTGGACAGTGAAATATTTCTTATCTGTTTCCACATAGCTAGCCGATGACAGGGCTAAACATCCCTGGAACAGGTACACAGGACTCATGACTGGACTAGGCATATCAGGTCAGGGCAAAGCAGCACTTAGGACGGAAAGTCGAATGTATGGTGTTGAGAGTCGGCACTAGGACCACCCATGGCTGTGCACCGGAACCAAGCACCCTAGACAGATATAAAAACAACCTTCTAGAACAAGGGAGAACACCCTAACGTATCATTTATAACTAATTTCTAATAACGGACATGTATTTTACACAGGAAAAAAAAGAAGTAAAACAGTAACACAAAAAAACTACTGTTTACTTATTGTACGGGGCATGCCTGAGGGGCAACACTCAAAGTACATACGCCAAAAAAGCATAAAAAAACATGTAAGTCCACACTCTATTGTATAGTGGGTACCACGGACGATAAAACTAAAAATTACTTAAAACGACAGAAAACAGTCTAATTTCTTACAAGGGCAAAAATAATCAAGGTACACACGCAGCAAATATTTACCTCAAATCATCCTGAGGGCGACATTCCGCATGGCAGGTAACCTAATACCTCCCAGGGAGTTGACGTGAGGCCTCCTCAATCTGTAGCACAAAGAAAAATACAGAACAAAAAATAGTCAATATTGAAATAAACTGGAGGGAAAACGCTTAAAAAAAATCGAATATAATTACCATCGATCGGCTGATAAGCCACGGTCTAGCCGGCCATTTTCCGTATCCTATACGGTCAAAAAGAAATCCTCGAAAATCGCCACCTCAAACGCCAAACACAGGCAACGGGCACTTCCACGAAGACTTCCTTCTTTTTATGGGACCTCTGCGGATTCCGTCTACGACGATTTCAGGTTGCAAAGGCCGCCATGGGCACGACTTCTTTTCGGTATTCTTGGAAAAGAAAAATTAAACGTGGCACTCAAAACGGTGCCGGAAAAGAAGTGTTTCCTTCCCTCCAGAAAATCTCAGACGCTAAAAAAGAAGCTTCCTGCGGGCAAACGATTGGTCACAAACCTCAGAGGCGCGAAAACCACAGTCGAAAATCGCTTATCCTGATTACCATATTAGGTGATGCTGCTGAAAACGCATTACAATTGGGCGATCTTTCTGATATGGGCAAAAATCGACAGGGGCTGGGGTCCAAATTCTACTTTTCGAATGCGACAGGTTCAAGTCGGAAGCCTCTATTCATCAACCTAAGACAGACAAAGACGACGAAGCGGTGTTGTCAGATTTCCTTCTGTATCAGCGGGATAGGGAGAGATCACGTGACGAACAGAAGTTAACAACAAGGCATTGGTTGCAGTAGTGAGCAAGAAATGGACTTTATCTTTTTGGGAGAACCAATAAACAATAAGTGTAGACACTTGGTTTTCTCGAAAACGACTCAGCAGTAACGTAATGTGCAACTTTAAATCACAGTTATGTGACGTGAAGTTAGTCACTGTATACTCCCAGGATTTCGCCTATGACAATCTGGCAACGTCGTCCCAAACGTCACAGTCAGCTGGCGGTCGAATTTAATTTTGAAAAACCATAAAATGCCTAAAGAAAAACACGGATTTTCGCCAAGAAAAATACCACTTTCCGGCACTCCAAGCCTTCCTAAATAATCCAGGTGAGTCACAGTTTCCTTCCGTGTAGGTAACATACGGATCCTTGACAAATATCTCTCTCCCCTTTACTGTTTGTTTACCTCTTTAGAACGACTATAAACCTCCTTTATTTCGAATTTCTTATACTTTTAGGCCAGTCTCGAGTCGTATGAGGACAGATGATCGCCTCGTTTGAATAAATAAACTGAATATCTATCAACATTTAACCTGTTAAAGTCTGCACAGCCTATCGTATAAACCACAGGAAATATGGACCCTACAGACCAACAATGCACACAGAGACAAGCAAGACGGTCCACACTTGACATGGCTAGGCTGTACGAGGTTGGGCAATGCCCTTTAAGGAATTCACGCATACTTGAAACCAAAATAAAACCAACAGGTGAGTGTTGTGTCAACTGACGACAAAGGTAGAGTAATTTTGTAATATCAATACCATATGATTGGTGACAACCTTGGTCCTGTTATTTTTAGGACTTATTGGACCCCCTAAAGCCTGACATGTGCAAATTGGGGACCGATCAGTAACAGAAACTGCCAACCACCGACACATCACTAGTGACAAGAATCTACCACTCAACAAATGAACCGACACTAGTTTCTAGTAAGTATAAGACCGCTAAGTCTCTCTTTGTTTGACACGGTTTATAAAACTAACCTTTATTATCTACTTTATTTTCGGGTGTTAAGTAGTTGACGGAAGGAGAATTTGATATAATCAATAAAAAAACAAAGGCTTACTAATCTAGTAAGTTGGCGGTTTAAACTATGCGCTAGAAAGACCGTTTTGGTGTTAAGTTATGTAAAATTATGTTATTTTTTCTTGTTTCAGGTTACTGCAGAGCCAGAGCAACCTTTCTTGGACTGGTTAAATCATACAAGAAAAATACGAAGTTTCATTGAACTGTAGACTGTATATCATTAGTTAATATAAAAGAAAGATGGATGTTGTAATGTTATTTTTGGAAAACACATGATTTGCCACAGTAATTAAATTTATTGGTTTATTAGAAAGGGTTCAATGGTGTTTTATTTGAAATATTGAGGTTTGCTTTGTTTTGAAAAAAAGTTAAACAGAGTAAAATGCCTCCACATAAAATAATCATAATTCTAGGGTAATTCAACCTCAGTCCAACAGTAAATATTGTTTTTCCAGCGCATTCGCCATAAAATAGTAGGATATAGAATAAACAAAATGCTCAGACATATAGTAAAGATGATTGACTTAAAGATTTTGCCAGGGTATTAGAAGGGTGTTTTGAAGAATTATTTTTTTCTAAGGGATATTGTTAGGGAAATATTGAACCGTTACACTCCCCCTTTCCTCCGTCAGAGGTGAACACCGATTAACTTTGAATTAAACTTCGGGTATCGTTTTGACAAGTTATTCCAAATCCATTACTGTGACCTATCCCTCACCGCTGGATTGATCCCAATACCATGTGCATCCCACCAAAAAACAAGAAGCGAATCGACAACTGTGCGGCCTCGACAACACCAGTACCTTACTGCCCGCAAGGAAAGTATTTTAACCAATACCTTCAAAACTGTGAAACCTTGAAGAGGAAAAAACGTAGTAAAACCTTTGAAACCTCGAAGAGGAAAAGAAAAAGTAGCTAAAATTTTAACCACTACTGAAACTTACATGCTAAGTAACGCAGCAGTATCGCGTGCAACCCCTGGTTACAGGCGACACTACCTAGTGGAGCTATAATGAATAGCTACCACTAATAAAACCAAAATAATATAATTTTGACAGGTTATCCCAAATCCATTACTGCTGCTCATCTCCCACCGCCAGGTTGAACCCAACACCAGTAGCCTGGACTCCCCATAGTTGATTGGCCCGCCTCAGCTACCAATCGAAGAGCCCGAACCCCCCAAATGCAAATCTCCGCCGCATAAGGCCACGTCAGATGCCCATCCATCCTGACACACCATCAGGAGGTAAGCAAAAGCGGTGACGGTGAAACCGAGCAGCACCCAATAGACAGGGACCCGTACCGAAAGGCCGAAAAATAAATAATAAGAAAATGAACCCCCCCCAATATACCTTGAAGACTCCCCAGAGCGACAAAGCACCGACCAACCCAGAACGCCGGAAAGCAATCCTCCAGACTGTGATGGTGCTGCCGAGACGTCAGTATACCTAACGGAACCTACATCATTAGACACACTTCGATGGTAATTCGACCCAGCAGGCTAAAATTGCACAAGGTGCTAGGGCAGCACCTGTCTCGTTCAATAGCCCTCACCACAGTCTAAAGGTCCACGTCCCTGCACCCAAGGAAGACCAGCCCTCGGCCACCGCCCGGAAGTCAACCTGGCATACCAAAATACACACAAAAAGGAAAAAAAGGTCGGGGATACTATCCACCGAAGAAAAAAAACTCAAACTTCTTCGACAGGACTTTGAACAACATATGCGTATTTGTTGTCCTCCATAGAGTCTCTATAGATCCTGTCAAACGCGCAAGTCTAAAAAAAGACAAGAAGGAAGAAGCTTAAGAAAACATTTGATGTTCAGTCTTAATGGAGCTAACTAGAGCCTTGGAATCGGAAATCTGCCAAGTTCTAGCGCCAAATACAGAGAAACCCACCACTAACCCGATTCAGCAACTGCCTGAAAAAGATGTAAAATCCAGGCCAGTTACCACCAGAAAAAAAATTATGAAGTATAGAAAAAGAAAAGAAATGAACTTTTTTGTATATACGCATCTGTCGCTACAAATTAAGACTATCGTCGTCGTCTTCTGCAACGACCACCGGTTTCAAGTCCTGGACGTGCCAATTTCCAACGCACAACTTCACATCCAAATCCTCAAGCCGATACGTCACAGTACCTAGCTTTTTCCGGACACGAAACGGTCCAACATACTTAGGGCACAACTTGGCGTTAACGAAATTCAGGGCGTCCGATTGAACTTTATTCTTCCTCCATACGAGATCTCCCGGTATAAATGACACTTCTCGACGTCTCAAATTGTAACGACCACGATTACGATCTGAAGACTTTTTCATATTTACCATGACAGCTTGGTAAAGCTTTTTGAAGCCATCTAGCCTCTTCTCTATGACAGGTTTAGGATCCTTATTTATGGCATAAGAATACTCTCGACCGTCGGAAACATACTCTCGACCAAAGTTAATATAATATGGCGAAAACCCAGTAGCTTCACTTTTTGAAGTTCGAATCGCACACGCGAGCGCTGGCAAATTAGCGTCCCAACGACGATGGTTATCTCCTACATAAGTCGAAATCATAGTTTTGACCACTCGGTTTGCTCGTTCGCACGGGTCAGCCTGTGGATGATAAACAGCTGTGTAGGAGAGCTTGAAGTTATACTTTTCTGCGAGACTCTGGAGTTCTTTACTTTTCATCTGGCTGCCGTTATCGCATATTACATATTGCGGAACTCCGAAGGTTAGAATAAAATAAAATTCGCAGTAGCAACACGACCAGGAAAAACTGCTACGTCCTTGCTGAAATAATCGCTTATAACCAACAAGTGGGTATTCCCCTGTTTCGAACTTCGAGGAAGTGGACCGACAAAATCAAGACTTATTACTTGCCATGGTTGAGTAGGTTCTGGAGCGCGTCCCATGTGACCTGCTGGCGCTTTCTGCTCAACTTTAAACTTCGCACAAGTCTGACAGCGGTTAACATAGCGGGTTACATCGCAACGCATCTTGGGCCAGTAATACCTAGTTTTCAGTCTATTGTACGTTTTAAAAATGCCGAAATGACCAGAGCGGACATCGTCATGACTCTCTGTTAAAATCTTCGATCTATAGTCTTTCGGAATAACAATTTTCCAGTAATCAGATCCTTGGGCTAATTCAGGAATGGCACATTTAACATATTTGTATAATATCTTGTTTTCTATACGCCACTGAGAATACTTTAATGGAGAGGTGTTTACTAGGTTTTTCATCCTTAAATACCACGCATCTTTAGTATCAGAAAAGTCATATTTTTGGTTTTCTATGGTAACGCTGTCTACATTAGGGACTGACCTAGAAAGAAAATCTGGCACGACATGGTCACGACCTTTTCGATGAATAATCTGGTAATTAAATGATTGTAGCCTTAATGCCCAACGCGCCAATCTGCCTGAAGGGTCTTTCAGATTGTGTAGCCACACCAAAGAGCTATGGTCGGTTATGACCGTAAAGTTGGTAAATTCCAAATAGGGTTTGAGTTTCTCCGTAGCCCATACAACAGCTAGACACTCACGTTCTGTAGTCGAAAATTGTTTTTCCTGTTTTGTCAATGACCTAGATATGTAACAAATCACCTTTTCGCCTTCGTCGAACTGTTGCGTTAATACAGCTCCTATTCCAAATGCGGATGCATCCGTTTGTAAAGTAAATGGCTTTGTGAAGTCAGGACATGTAAGAATGGGGGCTGAGATCAAAGCAGTCTTAAGCTTGCAAAAAGCGGTTTCACACTCCGGAGTCTAACGAAAAGCCACGTTTTTCATCGTAAGACGAGTCAAGGGAGCGACTACGGAGGAAAACTCGGGAACGAATCGCTGATACCAGCTCGCCATGCCGAGAAAACTTCGGACACCTTTCACTGTTGTTGGGGCAGGAACATTAATGATCGCTTCGACCTTGTCAACATCGCATTGAAGGCCCTTAGCAGTAACCGTAAAACCAAGAAATTTAAGACTGGGACGGCAAAATTTGCACTTTTCGGGACTCACAGTAAGTCTTGCAGCCAGCAACCGATCCAAGACAAGTCCCACAATACGAAGATGTGTCGAAAACGATGGAGCAATGATTATGACGTCATCCAAATATTGGAACACGTAGGGTTGGAGATCTACGCCAATAACGGTGTCAATCAGTCTCTGCCAACAAGCAGGCGCCTTTGTCAGACCAAATGGCATCCTTTTAAATTGAAACAGGCCTCTGCCTGGCACTGTGAAAGCTGTAAGTTCTCTACACGATTCTTTGACACTTACCTACCAATATGCAGAGCGTATGTCCATGGAACTTATATATTTTGCCTCGCGCAGTCGATCCAAGATGGCGGAGATGTACGGGATCGGGTAAGCGTCCTTTGTTGTGGCTTTATTTAATGCTCTATAGTCTACGCAAAACCTAAACTTGCCGTCCGACTTGGGAACCAGTAAGACCGGTGATGACCAAGCACTTTTGGACTTTTCGATGACATCCAACTCTAGCATTTTGTCGAGTTCCTCATCAATTAGCTTCTGCTTCAAAGGTGATACAGGATAATACCTCTGTTTGATGGGTTTGGTACCTGGTTCCAGGAGTATCTCATGCTCATATACTGAGGTAAACCCCAAGCCATCTTTCATTCCTGCAAACTTTTCTTTTAACAGGGTATCTAACTGAACTTGTTGTTCAGGTGTAAGGACTGATAGGGAACCAACCTCTTCCGTCTTCACTACAGTAGCTGAAGAACACTTGACCTGATCTAAAAAATCTTCGAAAAACTGTTGTTTACTAATAGCCTCGCAATCAACTGCACTATTACCGAAACTCCACTGGTTGCGTCTCAAATCAGGAAGAATATCCATAGAAATAATAAAATTGACACCCAGGATCAAGGGGTGGGGGAAATCAGGGACTACCATCACAGGTAAAACACGGATACGACCCATAAGTAAAAATGGAACGTCAACAGTTCCCTCAATATTCGCTGTCTGTCCATTGGCTACAACACATTTGGACCGACGACTCCTATTCAACTTTAATCCTAGTTCCTGGAAGTTTCTCCATCCAGACTCCCCAGCAATCGTGGAACTCGCACTGGAATCCAAAAGAGCCAAAATAGACTGACCTAAAACGTCAACATTCAAGGACGGCCGCCTGTCTCCAGCAGCATGCGACAACGCATAAGAGAGAAAAGTCTGTTCCGCCGTGGGAGTTTGATATTGGGTCACTAGACGATGGTCTAATGACCCTGTTCGGCGTTTCCCGAATTCGAACAGTTTGGACAGTTCCTGGTAGTAAAACCCTCCTTGGAACATCGGTAACATTTCAGTTTTTTCTCAGGACAGTTCACTCTAGTATGACCTTTAGCTCTGCAATGCCAACAGACTATTTCCCTGGATTGGTTACGTGACGGCGTGTCAACAGTGTGCACAGTGCTTCGTTGGGAGGTGCGCTTATAAGCTAAGTTAGGTTCGGGAAAATTCGTGGAGGTAGGTGGTGGAGCAAATTTTTCTGTTCGGTACATGGTCTCTTCTACTTCACTTCCTAATTCGATGAGGTGGTCAATGCTCTCAATATTTTGCAATACAAGGGCTCGTTGTAAAGGAGGTAACATGTTCCTTCTGATCAGGGCCACTTGCTCACTCATAGGTAACGGTGGTCTAAGTTGACGAAACAAACTTTGCATGCGGGTTACATACAGACCAAAGCGTTCATCTGAACCTTGAGTACGTTTAGGGATTTCCCTTCGCAAGGCTGCCTCATGATCATGAGGAAGAAATGTTCTCCTCAACTGAGCTTCAAAATCGTTCCAGTCACGAAAAGTGTCTCTTCGGATCCTATACCAATCCATTGCATCTCCTTTCAGAAATTCTCCCATAGCTCTTGAAGCTATCAGTTGCTCCTTGGAAATATTTCTGGAAAGACATTTATCTTCCAGACTATCCAAAAATGAGTTTAGGCTTGAATGTCCATCATAGCAAAGGTTCCACTTGTCAAAGCTGTTAAGTTGAGATACCATTGGGTTCATCAAAACATGGGACAAGTTAGAGTTAGCCAAAGGAACCTGAGGTGGCTCTGTCCTTCGGTGTTGCAAAAAATCAGGGACTGGCTGGTATTCTCTTCGGTGAGGTATTTCTTCGGTATGCCTCTGTGGTAAAGAGTGGGAATAATGATGAGGTTCCGTACTGAACCTAGCTCTTTAAGTGGATAGGGTTTCGATCAATGGACCACGAGACTCCAAAACTGAAGGACGACTGATCGGTGAAAAGTCTGAAACATGAGGTTGAGAAAAACACTCAGGTCTCATCGAAGAAACAGCAGGACCAGCAGGATAAAATCTATAATCAGATGCAGGGGCAGCACTATAATCAGGAGGGTACTGAAAACTAACTCGTCTACGCTCCACAGATGGATTTGGTTGAAGGGGCCTATAGTGGTCACGAGGAATTTCAACTGCTCGAAAAGGATCTTGACATTGAAACCTTTGAGAATAACCAGCACTGGGTAGAGGCTGTGAGATTTCCGGAATATTCCTTGGTTGCTCATTAAAATTACCAAACTCAATATTCCTGTTCTGTGCTGGAGGTAAGACTTCATCAACATTCTGGGGCTCAGGAGAATCACAAAGAAAAGGGTTGGTGTTGTTATGAGATCGCTTACTTTCAGCGGGTAAAGCTGATCCCTGCAAAGCTTGTGGGTGAGTAGCTGACTGTGTAGCTGAGTTGTTTCTAATAGCTGGGCGTGAAGAAACAATAATTTGATGGTTTTGTCGTGCAGCTGAGTTGTTGGTAGCTGTAGCTGAGTTTGTTGTATCTGTAGCTGAGTAGCTATGTTGAGTATATGATTGTGAAAAACCAATAATTTGTTGATTTTGTTGTGTAGCTGAGTTGTTTGTAGCTTAAGCTGAGTAGCTGTGCTGAGTAGCGGCGTTATTATGGGTAGCTAAGCTTAAAAAATCAGTTCTTGGTACATTTGCTTGTGTAGCTGAGTTGTTTGTAGCTGTAGCTGAGTGGTTGCTTGGTGGTATAGCTGAGTTACCAGCAGTAGCTGAGTGTGAAAAACCGGTATTTTGGTGGTATGGCTGTGAAGCTGAGTTGCTGTTAGTTAACTGTAGCTGTGCTTCAGTCTGTAAACCGACTCCAAGGTCTATCATTGGTTCATCAGAAGCTGTGGTAGCTGGATGACTGACAACTTTAGAATGTGAACTATGCTCTTCTGTTGGTATCCCGGAAGATTCCTCGGAAAGATTTTCAAGCAGATCACCCAAAAAGTCCTGTGCACTACCAGCTAGGCCCAAGGTTGCTATGTTGTAAACGCCCTCCAATGCTCTCAACAATCCACAACACAAGTCCCTCAAACTATCTTTTCGTCTCGCTTCCTCTTCGGTATCTGGGTGAATTAAATTTATCCTTCCCCGAACATGAAATAATCTTGTGTGAATTCTCTTAAATTCATTATCTCTGTTGTTCTTGTCAAATTCCTGTATACTCTCAACAAGCTCATCCAACTTCGCTCGACAAATAGCTAACTCTCGAATAGGATCAAAACAAACACGAGCTCTGGTGTTTCCAGACCTTTCTTCAGCAAAAACAGCCCTCAGCTGTGCCCTTTTGTCCCGAGCTGCAAAGTTTTTGATTTTCACTCCTCGGCTTTCCAGCTCGTATGTGATCTCATCACTAAGTAAACGATTCACCTCCATATTTTCCTGAAGCACCAATGCACCAACACCAAATCAAACAAATATCCTGTCCTTCAACCTCAAAAAGGTCAGGCTATGAAGTGTAACGGTTTCGGTTCAGGGAAAAAGTGACAAAAAAAACTTGCCAAAAACACTTGTTTTTGTAAGAGGCGCAAAAATAATTTAAATAAGAAAAACACAGAGAAAAGGGGACTCAATTTAGTCGCTGTTTACTGTGACAGCAAAAAACTACCAGAAACTAGTTTCGGGGTAAACGCTGCTTAAAAAAATAATTGCCGCTTGTAAAAAAAATAACAAACAACTAACTTAAACTAACAATACACTTAAACACTAATTCGTTTACGAATTCTTTTCCGGATATATATCTAGCCGACCTAGACTTCGAAGACTTTGACACATCAACACCCTTATATAAGAGAGAAATTATTGTGGAAACAAGCAAGGGGTAAAAATTTTTTAAAATATATTTTTGATTTACTACTAAGACTTTCTTTGGATTTACCATGATTTGAAAAGAAAAAAAATATATATATTTCTGATTTAACAACAAAATTTATCTGATTGATGATGCTTAAAAAAATATTTCAATTTAATAAACATTGAAAAAAACAAAAGTTTGGGATTTTCTTTGCTTTCAAAAAAAATATTTCGTTTCATTATGCTTTGAGAAAGAAAAACATTTATTTACTTTGCTTTGAAAAAAATACTCTCTAGAAAAATTTACATTTTGATTTACTATGGTTTGTGAACAAAAAAAAAATTTTGTTTTGAAAAAAAACATTCTCTTCCTGAAAAAAAAAATCAATTTACTCTGCTTTGCGAGAAGAAAAAAAAATTGGATGGGCTATGATTTGAAAAAAATTATTTTTGAATTTATTTTGCTCAGTGAGAAAACATTTTTGAATTTGCTTTACTCAGTAAAAAATTATTTTTGCGATTTATTTTGCTCGGTAAGGAAAAAAAATTAATTTACTTCACTCGGTAAGAAAAAAAAAATAATTCTTGAATTTACTTTAATTGGTCAGAGAAAAAAAATGTCTTTAATATACTTCACTCGGTGAGGAAAAAAAATTGAAATTTACCCCAAAGAAAGAAAGAAAAATACCATTAAAAAAAAATTGCAAATGTAAACCCCCCCTTCGCTTTCTCAAAGCAAAAGAAAAAAGAGAACGCTATAAAACCACTCACTTAGGAGTACAACAGGAAAGAACCTACCTCTATACAGCCTTGTAGTACTCTACTGCAACCTATCTTCTTTCTTGAAGCCAAAGTACCATGGTATTTCATTGCCAAGGCAACCCAACAACCAAAAACTTAAAAAAAAAAAAAAACAAAAAAAGAAAAGTACACTTACTCCAAAGAACAGAGAACCACGTGGGCAGCCAGTATTACGTTAAAAAAAAAAACACAAAATAGAAGAGATGACAACTTTCTATACTTTGGGTCCTATCGAACCTGGCATTCTTGCCAACTTGAGCAGCACACGGTTGTGGGGCACTTAGCAACGAAACACCAGGTTATACAGTCTCAAAATATATTTTTGGAAAACAGTGTAAAACAATAAATGTAAATTTTAACAAATAAAATAGTTTTTCTAAAAACTTTCCTCTTGTTTTTATGTTTAATTTCAATGATGGAAAGTTCTTTTATCAAAGATGAAAAAGTTGAAATGGTTCTCATATTAAAAAAATGAAGTTGAAGCTTGTTTTGATAAGTTTTAATAAAATTTTATGAGTTTCTTTTTGAAGGTTTTTAAAGAGAAAATGTTTGGACAGGGAAATATTTCTTATCTGTTTCCACATAGCTAGCCGATGACTCAGCAGGACTCATGACTGGACTAGGCATCTCAGGCCAGGGCAAAGCAGCACTTAGGACGGAAAGTCGAATGTATGGTGTTGAGAGTCGGCACTAGGACCACCCATGGCTGTGCACCGGAACCAAGCACCCTAGACAGATATAAAAACAACCTTCTAGAACAAGGGAGAACACCCTAACGTATCATTTATAACTAATTTCTAATAACGGACATGTATTTTACACAGGAAAAAAAAGAAGTAAAACAGTAACACAAAAAAACTACTGTTTACTTATTGTACGGGGCATGCCTGAGGGGCAACACTCAAAGTACATACGCCAAAAAAGCATAAAAAAACATATAAGTCCACACTCTATTGTATAGTGGGTACCACGGACGATAAAACTAAAAATTACTTAAAACGACAGAAAACAGTCTAATTTCTTACAAGGGCAAAAATAATCAAGGTACACACGCAGCAAATATTTACCTCAAATCATCCTGAGGGCGACATTCCGCATGGCAGGTAACCTAATACCTCCCAGGGAGTTGACGTGAGGCCTCCTCAATCTGTAGCACAAAGAAAAATACAGAATAAAAAATAGTCAATATTGAAATAAACTGGAGGGAAAACGCTTAAAAAAAATCGAATATAATTACCATCGATCGGCTGATAAGCCACGGTCTAGCCGGCCATTTTCCGTATCCTATACGGTCAAAAAGAAATCCTCGAAAATCGCCACCTCAAACGCCAAACACAGGCAACGGGCACTTCCACGAAGACTTCCTTCTTTTTATGGGACCTCTGCGGATTCCGTCTACGACGATTTCAGGTTGCAAAGGCCGCCATGGGCACGACTTCTTTTCGGTATTCTTGGAAAAGAAAAATTAAACGTGGCACTCAAAACGGTGCCGGAAAAGAAGTGTTTCCTTCCCTCCAGAAAATCTCAGACGCTAAAAAAGAAGCTTCCTGCGGGCAAACGATTGGTCACAAACCTCAGAGGCGCGAAAACCACAGTCGAAAATCGCTTATCCTGATTACCATATTAGGTGATGCTGCTGAAAACGCATTACAATTGGGCGATCTTTCTGATATGGGCAAAAATCGACAGGGGCTGGGGTCCAAATTCTACTTTTCGAATGCGACAGGTTCAAGTCGGAAGCCTCTATTCATCAACCTAAGACAGACAAAGACGACGAAGCGGTGTTGTCAGATTTCCTTCTGTATCAGCGGGATAGGGAGAGATCACGTGACGAACAGAAGTTAACAACAAGGCATTGGTTGCAGTAGTGAGCAAGAAATGGACTTTATCTTTTTGGGAGAACCAATAAACAATAAGTGTAGACACTTGGTTTTCTCGAAAACGACTCAGCAGTAACGTAATGTGCAACTTTAAATCACAGTTATGTGACGTGAAGTTAGTCACTGTATACTCCCAGGATTTCGCCTATGACAATCTGGCAACGTCGTCCCAAACGTCACAGTCAGCTGGCGGTCGAATTTAATTTTGAAAAACCATAAAATGCCTAAAGAAAAACACGGATTTTCGCCAAGAAAAATACCACTTTCCGGCACCCCAAGCCTTCCTAAATAATCCAGGTGAGTCACAGTTTCCTTCCGTGTAGGTAACATACGGATCCTTGACAAATATCTCTCTCCCCTTTACTGTTTGTTTACCTCTTTAGAACGACTATAAACCTCCTTTATTTCGAATTTCTTATACTTTTAGGCCAGTCTCGAGTCGTATGAGGACAGATGATCGCCTCGTTTGAATAAATAAACTGAATATCTATCAACATTTAACCTGTTAAAGTCTGCACAGCCTATCGTATAAACCACAGGAAATATGGACCCTACAGACCAACAATGCACACAGAGACAAGCAAGACGGTCCACACTTGACATGGCTAGGCTGTACGAGGTTGGGCAATGCCCTTTAAGGAATTCACGCATACTTGAAACCAAAATAAAACCAACAGGTGAGTGTTGTGTCAACTGACGACAAAGGTAGAGTAATTTTGTAATATCAATACCATATGATTGGTGACAACCTTGGTCCTGTTATTTTTAGGACTTATTGGACCCCCTAAAGCCTGACATGTGCAAATTGGGGACCGATCAGTAACAGAAACTGATAACCACCGACACATCACTAGTGACAAGAATCTACCACTCAACAAATGAACCGACACTAGTTTCTAGTAAGTATAAGACCGCTAAGTCTCTCTTTGTTTGACACGGTTTATAAAACTAACCTTTATTATCTACTTTATTTTCGGGTGTTAAGTAGTTGACGGAAGGAGAATTTGATATAATCAATAAAAAAAACAAAGGCTTACTAATCTAGTAAGTTGACGGTTTAAACTATGCGCTAGAAAGACCGTTTTGGTGTTAAGTTATGTAAAATTATGTTATTTTTACTTGTTTCAGGTTACTGCAGAGCCAGAGCAACCTTTCTTGGACTGGTTAAATCATACAAGAAAAATACGAAGTTTCATTGAACTGTAGACTGTATATCATTAGTTAATATAAAAGAAAGATGGATGTTGTAATGTTATTTTTGGAAAACACATGATTTGCCACAGTAATTAAATTTATTGGTTTATTAGAAAGGGTTCAATGGTGTTTTATTTGAAATATTGAGGTTTGCTTTGTTTTGAAAAAAAGTTAAACAGAGTAAAATGCCTCCACATAAAATAATCATAATTCTAGGGTAATTCAACCTCAGTCCAACAGTAAATATTGTTTTTCCAGCGCATTCGCCATAAAATAGTAGGATATAGAATAAACAAAATGCTCAGACATATAGTAAAGATGATTGACTTAAAGATTTTGCCAGGGTATTAGAAGGGTGTTTTGAAGAATTATTTTTTTCTAAGGGATATTGTTAGGGAAATATTGAACCGTTACAAGTCATATGCATTTAATATTTTTGATGTTTGTGATACCACTGCGAGGCAAAAGCTGAAGCTGATTATATTTTTCTACTACTTATTTTCAGACTACAATTTTGGTTTATGGACATTATTTATATTTTCAGAAAGGTACAAAAAACTGATTTTAGGGAAAAACATCTAAATACCAAAATGCTTAACTTTGACCGCAGTATCTCGAAAACCACAAACCAGATCACTGAGGAGCAATGATAGATTTTTATCAGGAAAATGAGTCTTACAACATATGTAGTTTTGAGCACAATCCCACATCTTTTATAAAAGATAAATACAACAAAAAATTTCAATGCTGAAAACTTACCAAAACTTAAGGATATCTCGTGGGCTGCCGTAGACCAGTGAACAGCATCTTAGCCTGCAGAACAGAGATCGCAGGATCGGATCTCGGCAAGTACACATTGCTTGACACAACACCAAATACGATTCGAGACGACGACGGGCGGCCCCACTTCTCAGCAGCTCCGCAGTTGACGTTGGGCATATAGTAACAACAAATCAGGTAGAAATATGCGGTACGGTTGACACTGCATCGAAAACTTTGCGGGACTCAAAGGTAGACGGCCGAGGACCCCACCAAACTGGGTAGAGGAGACTAGCCGGTGACCAAAGAAAAGACGACCTGGACTTCTCCGAGATCGGGACTCCATGGGACGCGACTGGACTCCGACAGATTTGGTAGCGGGAGTGGACAGAGAGTGACTTGCAAGAGGCGGTATCACCTTCGGGTAGCAGGACCACTCCAAAGAGATGCATCTGAAGACTCCGACGGCGACCTCGATCAGCGAAACCGGGACCTCGATTTTCGGGCAACCTATATGACGGCGGGCTGCTGGGGAGAAAAGTCTACCGTCAACCAAGTTCTGCTGGGACGGTAGCGATGTTAGATAGATTCAAGTCTAACATGTAGCAGGACCACTCTTCGGAGGGGGTGTAAAGCCGGCGGTCCACTGTGTATACTTGCTACGCAGTCTAAAGATCCCTGCCCTCGACAAAGAGGTGTCAGGCAAAATTAAGTCCTCTTAGAGAAAGAAAACTTGTATTATAAGGGGCACGTGCATCAGTCGGGGGTGCACGGGGGGTATGTCAAAAAGGGTCCATTATGCGGCCTAATTGTCATGCCTACAGCCGCCCATCTACTACTACTAAGGATATCTTAGTAATAACTTGTTAGTTTCACTGAGAAAACAAGCCATAGCCCAAAATATGGGTTAAATCTGCCCAGGGCCGCGGGTAAAATAGTAGACAGCCCACAGCTTGAATTACTCCAACTATTTTTTTTAACTGTCGCAATCCACAGTTTTTGATTTAAAGCAACCCACATGCGTGGGTTAGTTTTTTAATCCAAATTAATGGTTTAAAGCAACCCACTATGAGGAACTGTGGATATCAATAGCTATAGTTGGGACAGCCCTACCTGCTGGGCTGGAACAGCTTGAAATTTGAGCTGGAGTGAAGACCTTATTTTTTTGTTACCGTCAATTGGGTTGGCACAACCCTGTTGGGTGGGCTGGAACAGCACAAGTTTGGGGCTGGAATAAGTAGTTTATTTTTTTGGTACCCTGTCGATTATGGTGGTCCAGCCTAGTTAGGTGGGCTGTAACAGCACGAGTTTGTGGCTGGCATAAAGAGTTTATTTTTTTGGCACCCCGCCGATTGGGTTGATCCAGCCCAGTTAGGTGAGCTGGAACAGCAGAAGTTTGGGGCTGGAATAAAGAGTTTTTTTTGCGCCCCGTCGACTGGGTTGGTTAGCCCAGTTAGCTGGACTGGACCAGCACATATTTTAGGACTGCAATTAAAAGTTTATTTAGACACAGTTGGCCTATACATATTGAAGAAACAAAAATAAAAACAAAATTTAATAGAAAAAAATTAAAGCTTTATTGACGTAGTTTTTTTTTCGAGAGGCATTTTTAAAGGAAACCTAATTTTTTTCTCATAAAGTTTGCTTTTATGCAAATCTAGTTTTCGAAAGTCTTAAAATTTCAATTTATGAAAGCAATTACAAATAGCAAAATTTTTTAAATAAAGCGTTTGTATCAATACTTTTTAATAAATTGATTGAAAATTACCAAAAATAGATAAACAGCATATTACCAAAAGACAAACCATTTCTAAATTCTCCTTAGGGTATCTTATTTAGTTTGTGACATAATCGCTTCCAAAAATTGAAATTTGAATATCTCAAAAACTAGATAAGTTAAAGATATTATTGGAAATAGACTTTCCCCACTGTGTTATAACGTGCCACAAAATCTAAATTTGTAAGAAGTTTCGGCGAAAAACTTTCAAATAAAGGCAATTTTCGCGATCTTACCGCCCGACGATGGCGTCAAACGAAGGTTTCGCGTCAAACGACCGGATCCCGGAACAGAGCAAAAGGGCCAAATTTAAGCAATAAATCTGATAAAACTATATAGTTGGGCTGGAACAATCCTTAATAGAGGTTTAAGCAGCCCCGCAAAGTAGCTAAAACAATTCACGTTTGGTTTGTAACCACAGTTTTTACCTTCGATGGGTTTGCAACAGTCCATAAAATGTTGACCCATGGTTAATATTTGCCACAACCCAATAACTGGTTTGCGGCAGCTATGTAATTTAGTAAAACCAAGATGGTTGGTCTAGGTCAGCATTTTAATTTAAAAAAAAACAGATTTTGCTCAATTTTGTGGGCTCCCCTAGCCAGAACTGTTCCAGATCAAAAAAAAGTGTTGAAGTAATTCAATGAAATAGCTGGAATAACCCACAAAAATGAGTTTTTCCAGCCCCAAACGTCTAGCCCACGACTTTTATCCGGCCTCATTTTCTCAGTGTAGAGAAGATATGGTCGACGATGTTAGTTAACAGGGTTTTCTGCCCATGTCTTCAAATATTGTAAAACTTCGTGCATGACTCCATGTGCCAAAAATGTACTTTTTTTGTAATCGCTAAATGTTGCTTGGCTTTTCGTTACTCTGGCTTTCAACTGAACCATATATGCTATTATCAAACTCAGTATCTCCTTCTATTAATTTATTTTTTATTACTCTATCACGTTGGTGCATCTGTTCTTAGCTGTTTTGGTTCCTGTGCAGATTCAGATCAACTTAATCAAGGTAAATCTTGAGCGGGAGCGCCAGCAGCAATGGTTGAACCGAGCGTTTACAATTTATAACGTGAGCCTTAACAGTACCCTTTGAGTTTATAAATTGAGGTGGCAATGTTTCCCGGTTGTCATTTATTTATTCAAAACTTGCACTACTCCAGACCAAATGAGAGAGATAAATGGCGTGACCGTTGGAGCATTTTTTTGTTTTTTAAATGGTATGGCTTGTTTCTTTACGTTTTTGTTTTTGTATTAAAAAACAACAACAAAAATAACCTTACTACTATTTAAAATTAAGGAAACCAATGAAGCCACGCGACAGTGATTTTCATGAAAATTTCCCATAGGTATTAGCAATCCATTTTTTTTTACATCGGTGGATGCGTGTGTTAAAATCTCCAACAATTAAAGGCCTGTTTTAGCGGGGTTAATACATCATACCGGTATGTATAGTAACAGGGTGACCATTATTTTTGCGAGTAACTAAACCTTACCATGACCTCACATTTAACTTAGGTGTGACGTCATGATTACATTGCTTATTTCTTTGGTTGGCAATCCTGAATGTGAAAATAAATTGTAAACAATATTTTTTAATTTTTGTTAAATTAAATTCAATTCAAAACATACTTTATTGTCCAAGAATTACATTTAACATGTTTGTTCTTATCCAGAAAGCTTAAAGAAAGTATTTCCCTTTTTTTAACCTTACTAAATATAAATAAATAACTTTTGTTAAAGTCAAACTTAATTTCACATAACCTACTTCTTCTGGGATGGTCAAAAATACATACTTATATGAGTATAATCTAAAGAATATACATTAGTACAAAGTACAAGTAAAGTACAAAAAAGAAAAAATTAAATTTAAAATATTAGGAGTTAAAATTAATAATTAACAAATTTAAAAAGTTGTAACAGAATTCCACGGAATAATAGTGGAAAAGAAAGAATTTTTTTGATCGACAATGCTTAAATAAATTAATAGTATTTCCCTTCTTTTTAAATTAAATATTAACTATACAATAACTTTTAAAATCAAATTTTATTTTAAATAAATCTATTTACTGTAGGATGGTCAAAGTACATACATATATAAGTATAATCTAGAACGTATACATTACAGTTTCAAAAAAAGACGTACATAAATTTTAAAAGTTAAAATAAAATAAAATAAAATAAAAAATAAAAAAAAACTGTGAAAAAAAATTCCACGGAATAAAACTGGTAAAAGAAGAAATTTACAAATATAAGTTAAAGCGTTAGATAAAATATAATTTACTTTAAGGTAGTATTACACAAACATGTAGTACTTTATCAGAAGGTTTCGCATTTATTTTGTTTACAATTTAATATCAGAAGACATGGTTTAAAAACAATTCTACGGAGTAAAATGCCTCTAGAAGTAAAATATTTTTACAATGATTACGAAATTTCTTTATTTCTCCAATATTTCTAATTTGGATAGGTATGTGGTTGTACATTTTAATACCGTTGTATAAAATTGATTTTTTACGAGAGTAAGATGGGGAATAGGTAAACGGAGGTCTTTTGATTGTCGTGTTTGATAGTGTCTGAAATTGTTAGATTGAAAATGAGCTAGGTGTTTGTGGATAAGGCATACTGTTTCAAGGATAAATAAGGATGGAAGTGTTAGTATTCTATTTGATACAAATAGGGATTTACAGTGCGTTCTTGGGGGCGCTTTACACATTACTCGAATGGCACTTTTTGCCAGTACGAATGCTGAATTAAATAGATATTGGCTGCAACATCTCCAAAATAGTAGAAAATATCTCAAGTGGGACTCAACCAAAGTAAAGTATTTCTGGCAACTGATTTTTCGAGTTCCTCGGCGACAATTCTTACGCTATAACATCAGGATGCTAGTTTTTTATTCAGTATTACAATGTGTCTATTAAATTTAAGCTCGTAGTCTATATTTAATCCTAAAAATGTAGATGAAAGAACTTTATCTGAAGGATGATTTCCAATAGATACAGCATCAATTTGGGAGTTTCTGAAAGAAATTAAGTGATTTTTAGACAAGTTAAGAGAAAGTTTGTTTGCATAGCACCATTCCTTTATTTTCTGAATGTCCTTAACTCTCACATTTTGGAGGATCTCTGGGTTATTGTGCGACCAAAGTGCGGTTAAAGTGCTTTGTCAGGAAGTTCATTTAGGATATTGAGAGTAATTTCATCGTAGCCTGCCGGGTTTTTGTTTTTGATAGATTTTAATGCACTTTTTATTTCCTTTTTATCTGTTGGAGCAAATGAGAAAGAGTTGGTTATATTAACATCTAAAAGGTAGTCTATAGGATTTTTATTTATAGAAAGTTGACTAGATAGATTTAGAACAATAGTATAAATTTAATTCGTTAGAATCTATACCCTGTTCCTGCTGTCGGCTCTGTCGTCCTATTAGCTCATTTGTTATTTTCCAGGCCTAGCGAGATTTATTGCTTGCTTTTTGGATTCTTTCGTAATAAAATAATTCTTTTGCTTTTTGCAAAATTTTCCGGTATAATTTTTTATAGGATAGAAAGCTGTTTTTTAGGAAAATTTTCCTAGGAAAATGCTTACGTAATTTATTAGGACAACGAAGATTTCCAGATGATACCCTTATGCCTTTTGTTATCGCAAAGTTTTATCTGTTATATCACAAAGAACAGAATGAAAATGCGATAAGGTATCCTCTTTTATATTGATGATATCAAAGTTTTGTCTGTTGCACTCATAGCGAAACTTTGCATAGTTGTGTTTACTAAACAATCGTTTGCGAACAAATTGGTTTTTTCCTTTTTTTCCTATATCTACTGGCAGGTGAGCTATGATAGCGTTGTGATCTGAAATAGTGGCGCCCTTTACAGTTTCTTTTATGTTTGAACAAATATAGTCAATGGTGGTTGCAGAATGATACGAGTAGACTTTTTAACATGCATTTTAAGGTTAAAAGATCTCAAGACATTACACAACATGTTCCTTATATGTTAAGTATCGTCCTCATAATTTATATTTAAGTCTCCAGTCAACACTATTCTACATCTTAATAAAATATGGGACAGTAACATTTCAAGCCTATTTAAAAAGTAGAGATATTGGAGTTGGGAGAACGGTAAAGGCATACCACATACATATCTAATCTATTTGAATATATTATTGTAAATTCGAATTGTTTTTCCTGAAGAAATTTTCTATATGCCGCAAATGACATAGTGTTAGAAAGGTTTTGGTTAATCAAAGCAACTGTACCCCCATGACAGTCAGTCGATCGACAGTATTTTTAAATTACTGAATATCCAGGTATTACTAAAGGTTCCTCGGTTTGTAACTAGTGCTCGGTCAGCAAAACAATATGAGGATATTGAGCGCTAACCAATAATACGTGCAGCTCATTTATTTTATATCGGACTGATTATTGTCGTTTAACCCTGGAATTACATGTCATAACGTCTATATTTAAGATGGAATTACTAATTTTGTGACTCAGATAAATGTAATTTGCCAAACATCTACACAGTTGTTTTTTGGTAAGTCGAAATCTCCCGTTCACGATCTCATTGCCAAGCACTCTAATAGAGGCAGAGTTGTTTTGAAGAAACTCCATTTGAATACTTGGCACGAGAATATGAAATACTAAATATTAAGCTACAAAACTTTCTTATAGCACAAAAGTCATTAGTAGTAGTAGTAGTAGTAGTAGTAGTAGTAGTAGTAGTAGTAGTAGTAGTAGTAGTAGTAGTAGTAGTAGTAGTAGTAGTAGTAGTAGTAGTAGTAGTAGTAGTAGTAGTAGTAGATGGGCGGCCGTTAGGCCGTGGCAATTAGATCGCATCATGGACTTTTTTTGCCATACCTCCCCCTGCACCTCCGACGGATGCACGTGCCCCTTAGGATGCAAGTTTTCTTTCTCTAAGAGGACTTGATTTTGCCTGACACCTCTTTGTCGAGGGCAGGGATCTTTAGACTGCGTAGCAAGTATACACAGTGGACCGCCGGCTTTACACCCCCTTCGAAGGGTGGTCCTGCTACATGTTAGACAGCATCTATCTAACATCGCTACCATCCCAGCAGAACTTGGTTGACGGTAGACTTTTATCCCCAGCAGCCCGCCGTCATATAGGTTGACCCGAAAATCGAGGTCCCGGTTTCGCTGGTCGAAGTCGCCTTCGGAGTCTTCAGATGCATCTCTTTGGAGTGGTGCTGCTACCCGTAGGTGGTACCGCCTCTTCCAAGTCACCTTCTGTCGACTCCCGCTACCAAATCTGTCGGAGTCCAGCCGCGTCCCATGGATTCCCGATCTCGGAGAAGTCCAGGTCGTCCTTTTTTGAGTCACCGGCTAGTCTCCTCTACCAGGTTTGGCGGGGTCCTCGGCCGTCCACCTTTGAGTCCCGCAAAGTTTTCGGTGCAGTGTCAACCATGCCGCCTGCTTCTACCTCGTTTGTTGTTACTCTATGCACAACGTTAACTGCAGAGCTGCCCGTCGTCTTCTCGAGTCGCGCATTCGGTGTTGTGTGAAGCAATGTGTACTTGCCGAGATCCGATCCTGCGATCTCTGTTCTGCAGGCTAAGATGCTGTTCACTGGTCTACGGCGGTACAAAAGTCATTAAAAGTTTGATATGTTAATCTGGAGCAAGCGTTCAGGTCCAAACAAACCACTACTATGTCTTTTTTCCCAAGACAACTTACATGATTAAAAAATTCTTTGGCTAGTACCTGTACGCTACTACCAGGTTTACATATGCCCTGAATGGAGTAAAGATTATCGTCAACATAACCTTTTATACTTGCAGAAATCCCATGTGCACTTTTGTCGCCAAAAACTAAAATCTTGTTTCTACATTCTCTGCTGTTGACCTCATTAGGGTGCTCACAATTCGTCTTGGGTTTTGAGTGCTTGGCATTATTTCATTATTCTTAGTGTTAATTAAGGATGTTTCAGTTGCAGTGTCCGGAGAAGCAGAAACAGTATTACATAAATCAGTTTTTAACTTTTGAATTTCATTTTCAAGAAACTGGTTGTAGTTTGACAATGTTTCAATAGAAACTAGCATCTGTTTGTTTAAATTGTTCAGTTCGTCAATCTCTGAAATGTTGTTTGCTGTTTGTGGAGCTATTTAAGTCGATATCTAAATTTTCTTGTAAGGACTCTAGTTGCGTTTTAAGTATACGCAACTCTTTCCTACAGAACTCCTTTTCTTAAATAAGTGTGTTTACTGTTTGAGTCAGATCTTCTTGCAATTCCAATAATTCCAGTTTCTCAATTTCCCAGTTTTTTCCTCGGTTTCTCCAATATCCTGCTTTTTTTATAAATTTTTCTTCAGTTTTCTTAAGTTTTTGGCGCAACTTTTTTAGCCGTTTTTTCCTTCCTTTTTTAATTTCTTTAAAGATTTCTTCAGTCTTCTGAATCTGCCTCTGTTCCGTTGCAATCTCGCTGGGTTTAACTTTTTTGAGAGTTAACTTATAGGTGTTCAGTAATTCATGTTTGTACTGGATATTACTTTCTAAGAGTTTTAATTTATTTTTCAACTTGTCCAGCTAGCTAGCTGTTTATTTTTTAAATTTAATTCACTTACTTCTTCTTGCTTCGAAGAGAGTTTATTTCGAAGATCACACAATAGCTATGTGGTTAATTCTAATTTATTATCAACGTCTTCTTTACCATCAAAAATTTCTATATAGCTGTTGTTTTTTCCCGTTAAGGTTCTACGCCCCTTAATAGACAAAAAAAGTCGTTTATTTCCTTCTGACTTCTCGTTTCCATTTTTGTCTTACTAATACGAGATCTAAAATAATATTTTGTGTACCACAAAATTTTTCAAAACTTTAAGTGTAATTTTATTCACCAAAAGTTTTCTTATACTCTGAACTGTTTTTCTCTAATTATTGAGTCGTTTTTCACTATAGATTTTGAAATAAACGCCTTAAACACAGAATCACGTTTAAAGTTTTGTGGTGGAAACACACAACCTCAAGTTAATTAGTTCATATGTCTGCCTGGCTTATGCAAACAAGGGGTAATTATGGAGTATCCGGTTTTCTGCCATTTTTGATTTTTTATGAGAAATTCCGGCCGGTTGTTTTTTTTTCGATTTTTTTGTGTTCACTAAAACAACCCAATCCAACACAGCCCAACCCAACCTATTCGAACCCAACCCAAAACAATAATAAAACACATTACAAACCTCCCCCGGCACCCTCTTAAAAAAAGAAACGGCGGATTTGGGATCCTAGGGACCCTAATAGTAGTTAAAAAATTAAAAATGGCAGAAAACCGTATACTGCATAATTACCAAACAAAGTAAAGCACTTACATTTAAAATATGTATAACCCGACGATGAAGTGGACCAAACCTGTTGTATAAACCATTGAAAATATGGAACTTACAGGCTGAAAAAGTGTGGCCCAGCTCTAAGAAAGTCGACAGGTGGGTGTTTTGTCAACTGAAACAAAGGTAGAGCAATTTTGTGTAACGAATATCATATGGTTTGTGAAAAAGTTGATTCTGGTATTTTCAGGATGTAAATAGGGGCCCTTGAGCACTACGTGTGTAAATTTGAGTCGAATCTTTCACAGAGAATGTAAAACTTCCAAGATTAATGAGAACAGGAATTAAAAACTCAACAAATGGACCAACACCAGTTTGTAGTAGGTTTGTACACCAAACAGCTAAAGGCAGATTCAGAGTTCCGTAAGGTAAGTAGTATGAGGTATGTGATAAGACTCAAGAAAAATATCAAATCAAATCAAAAAAAGCTTTATTGTCGAAATTTTCCAAAAAAATTGTTGAAAAAGCAACTGGGCTAAACATATTTTAAATTTATCAATTTTTGACCTTATACTTATTAAAAGAAACAGTGTTCATATATCTTTACCTCAAAAACACTTTTTTGTTTTGTCACGTAGTGCCCACTAAAACTAACGCTGGTTACACTAGTGAAATTGTTAAAAATTAGTAACTAAAAGCCACTAAAAGACATGAGTGGCACAATGGGAAACACATGCTGCTTACCGCTTATCACTTGCGGCTTACAGAACACTATAACCAGCAGCATGTGTTTGCTATAGTATATTTTCCTTGCGTCTTACCGCATACCTCATACTGCGTACCTTACGGAACTCTGAATCCGCCTTTGATATAATTTGATGTTTGATATAATATAAGAGCAAGTTTAAATTAGGTACTTAATTCTTCATCATCTCTATCTTTTTTAATTAAATAAATAAATAAATAAAATATGTTTTCTTGTTTATTTTAGGTTACTGCAGAGGCCAGAAAAACCTTTTCGGCTAAAAAGTTGACTATTGGATAAATTTACTTGTTAAATTATATAAAGAAAAATACCAGTGCTTCACTTAACAGTAGGGTTACATGTGGTTCATGCTCAAGCGACTCTACATTTACAACAACTGCAAATCTATGTCCTGTAACGTGGTGCGTTTTTTGAGTCAGGGTGAACGCGCATAGGTGGGAACTGGGCGTTAGGTACTATAACTAGTTACAAAAATTTTGACTTTGTATTAAAATACACATAGTAAAAAAACAAACGGAAGGTGGCTGTGGCAAGTACAAAAAACTCTTGTTTTTTCATTAATTTTAGTGTTTTTTTAGGGTTTTATTTAAAGTATTTAAGTTTTTTAAAAATTTATCTACAAGAAATGAATTTTAATGTAATTCCCTTATTTCTTAAACTCAGTAAAAAGTAAAAGACTATAAAATGAACATCATCCTCTAGGAACTGTAATTCAAATAAAACAAAAATCATTTAATCAAATGGATCTTTTAATAGAGTATAATAATGGTTTCCAGATTATTCTCAAATTCTAAAACATAAAAGATTTTGATGGAAAAATTATTCCTTAACCTATAATTTTAAACCAAAAGGTGACGCTGGCGGACCGGCGAAGTTTGGATAATGAGAAAGGGTGGTCGTGCGATATAGAGATCACGTGAGTTTTTCTTTTTTTTATTTTTAAGAACCTTTTATCATTACTATTCATTTAATATTTTATTAAGTGTACTTGTGTTATTTTATAAGAGTTCTAACAAGTAAAATAAACGTAAATTATAACTTCGAAAGGTCGTTAGATAGTAGTGTATGTAAAACGTCATACCTGACGTCCTGGTATCTCATGGTTACTCGCAAAAATACGATACAAAAATGTATATTTTTAAAGTTCAGTACTTTCGTGTTTTTGCCACAGAAATTATTTATTGGTATTGCCTCTTCAAAACAAAATATAAATTAATATATTTTTACTTACAAACTACCTGACATTTTTTTTTTAATCTGTTTTTTTTTATTTTTAGGTTGGCAACAATACCAGATATGTCACGTGACTGCTACAACTGTATTCATGGTTTTAAAATTAACCTTGCAGATGTAAAGCAAATGTGTCAAATTTAAACTACAGGTGTACGCATTTTATTGAAAACAGTTTGTAGTATCCACGTTTTTATTGTGCAATGTGGCAACAAGGCGAATTAAGTCTAGCAACAACATACCGTGATGTCATTAATTTCGCCATACCGGTATGCTGTATTAACCCCGCAGAAACAGGCCTTAAGTATGGAATCCCAGGGTACCGTTCTGAAGCAAGAGAGAGAGAGTCCTGAAACAAATTTAGTGTCGTAGTTATACTGTGGTTGGAACTAAAGTATTACGTACTAATACTAATAAAAAAGACCAGGAGGTGTGCTCAACCAATAAAATTATCCAAGAGTAATATTTTTCAACCACCGTTATTTGAAAGTACTTTTTAACAAGAACGTACAGATCGCCTCTTCCTCTCCCTTGCAAATGGTCTTTTGTAGCACTGGAGTAAACTGCACTAAAATCTACTACAGAAGCTGAAGGCATTTTTGGTTCACTTAATAATCAAGTTTCTGAAAGACATAATAAGTCAAAATCCTTATTTAGATCTAAAAAGTCATTTATATGCTTAAAACCACAAACATTTCAAAAAACGAACTTAATAGACGCAGTATTGGTAGGTATTAGTTTTTTACAGTAGGGCCGCCGTATGCTCACCGTTAGCTTTACGTCTATTTAACTCAACGCGCAGATTAGATAGTGACTTTGACTGTATAGGCGTTAGGTCAGATCGTAAAGCGATGGATTTGTATTTCGGATTCGAGAGAAGCGATTTCTTATTCCGAAGAATTTCAAATGCTTTCTCTTTTGTGGCGAACTCGGACTTGAGAAGTCTTGGGCAGGAATTTTGCATTTTCCCTAAACGTGTCGTTGACGTTAGAATAGTTGAAGTCCCAGGTAATATATTCTGAATTATTTCTTTCAAAGTCTGTTCGGTATCACTTGACTCATCCAGTCCAGCCAAAATTATGTTTCTTTCCCTTTTATTGCGTTCCCTAAATTCCCGTAAAATGTCTTCTGGATCAACAGAGCTACAGGAAGGCTGGAGTGAATCAACAGTTGCTTCAATTTTCGTATTAGCCGCTTTTAATAGAGTGATTTTCGATAGCGTCCCCATGGTTGTCCACGGTAATGGCAAGCTTATCCACTCTTGAGTTTGTGGCGGAGATGCCATCTTTGAGACCCGTAATTTTTGACATCAGCACCTCAAAGTGTGTTACATTTAGGGGAATGGCAGAAGCGGGCATACTTTATTGCTTTGAGTTGTATACTTGTGCTGCCGCTTGTCCCACCACGGCTATGCAAGCCGTACACTTCCATACAGCACCGCAAGTGACAGTATCGGTACTCCATTGTCCGCATATATCGTGAACAGAGCAAACGACGAGTATAGTTCAAGGTGAACTGCTTCTAACAAACTAGGCAAATGGTGGTAAGGGTCATGTTTACACGTGCTGTTTATTTACCTAAAATAATATAATCTCTAGTTAATAAGATCAGTTATCGCCTCAAACACCATATAGCAACTGATAAGATAGTAGAATATAAAATTGTACTCACTGCGCCTCAAAAGTAGTGCAGAACAGAACAATTCTAAATTAACGTTTCTTCAAACAACAGACTATAGTTACGCGAAATTACTATGTTGTCGCATTCGCTGCTCTTGCGAGTCTCCTATTTTGCCAGTTATGTATAATAAAGAAGAATTTATAGCAGTTTTTTTTTATAAAGTACTACCAAGCGGGCTCCTGTTTCACTCACAAAACTTTTTTTTAGGTTCAGATTTGGCAGCTGCAGGGTTGCGATTCTTCAGAAACGACAGAAAATCTCACCCGTCAGAATTCTGGAAAGTTGTGATTTTTACTTATCACCTCATTTAAAATAAAAACACAGTGTCCTTCATATTTATCCTAACGTTGTAAGAGAAACTGCGTCATTTTTTTGGTACCGCTTTGTAAATTTTATATTATAAAGATATTCTGTAGGATTAGTTTATGGCGGAGCTAAATTGTTACTACGCGTACCAATAAATGTTAAAAAATGTCGAAAATTCTCACCATGTAAAAGGAAAGACAGAATTTGTGTGACTTTTCTGAATAGTGACAGCGAAATATTCCATGGCTATCTATGGTTTTGTATGCTAAAAGGTTTAAAGGTTTGTTTACACATAAAAATAAGTTTAATAACATACATTTTAAAATAAAAAACAGGGTTTTTAGAAAAACAGACTACAAAAATTAAAACTGGCATATTGTTTATTTACTAGAACAGTATTAAGAAACTAAATTTTAAGGAATATTAGTAAATAGTCCTGACAAAAAAAGCATTAAGTGTAAACCTGTGTTTAAAAATCCTCAGATTTTTTGTAAGGGTGAGATTTGGTGCCAAAATGAAATCCCTGATTGATAAGGCTTTTTTTTTTTGGTTGGAGATTTTATTGTCAAAAACAAAGGAACTAGGAAAAGATAAATTCCTTTTCCAGTTGGGATTTTTTTGAACTTTTAATATCTCAAAACTGATCAAGCCACTTCACCTTTTGCCAGATAGGTACTTAATATGTCAGATAGTAATAAACAACTATTAATCTACTATCACACTTCAACAAAAAATAATATCAAAAAAGAAGTTAAAAAACCTCCAAATCAGTTACATCAACCGAAAAGAATCTAAAAACAAAAGATCAAAAGATCAAAAGAACACATAAAGAACCAAAGCAAAAAGAGAAATGATTAAACGAAGTTACCTGATACTTATTCGTCCTGGCGTGTTAATATTTCCAATAGAATTATGCTCCTAAAATCAAAAAAGAAGTTAAAAAACCTCCAAATCAGTTACATCAACCGAAAAGAATCTAAAAACAAAATACTTTTTTTTGTGTACGATGGTGTTTAAGGATGTATGGGGAGGGTGACCAGTGGAACCACTGACGAGCTCACGCTGGTTACCCAGAGCGAAACATCTTTAATTATTTCTCTTTTCGCTTTGGTTCTTTGTGTGTTCCTTGTGGGATGCTCCTCCAGGTTTGAATTTTCGTTATTTCCACTCAAGATCTTTTGATCTTTTGTTTTTAAAAAATAATATCTTGGAAACTAAGGACATTCCAATCACCAATAACTGATCCCAAGTTTTTGAATATGCATTTATAGGGTATAGGGTCCATAAGGTTTTATTTTAAAATCAACGAGCAACAACTTTGTCTTTTAAACTTGTATTAATATGGATTTTGAACTTGGATCAATATAAATGGACTAACCCCAAGGACACATAACTCCCCTTCAAACAATTTGAAAGTTTTTTTCAAATAGTTCACTTAAATTATAACTTTTTTTATGTTTAAAAATTTAATTTTTTTTTAACCAGATAAAAATTAAAGTTAGCTTATCGCTCGTAAGCCCCTGCCGTTTTTGCAACTGGCAGGTTGTCTTTTAAGCATCCTGTTTTATGTAATCGAAAAATATTTTACTTTTGATTATTTTATATTGACTGATGGTTGACAATAATAATGACTGACAATACAATACTTTCTTTCAAAAAACATCTTATTTTAAGAAATATACCGGGATAACACACAACATTCTTCCAACCCGGAACATAGTGGAACCATAATAGCAAAAAAATTAACTCGAACTCATCTAACTAAAAACTAAGTATAACGTTTAGGTTTAGTTATTTTCCTGCTACTTCGTCTGACCTAGCAACGTTGTGGTGGACTGTCTTGAGAATAGCCTTCCGGAAACAATGGCATTGGACTTTGAACTTTTTCAGGAATGGATTGTATTGACGAAGATCTTTGGCTGCATTGGACCTTATTCCCGAAACGGACTAAGTTTTCATTTTCAATCAAAATCTGTTTTTCTTCTTCATCGCTGACCTCCAACGGATAAAGACAATGAACGGTTCTTAAAATAATGCCTTTTTCTGCTTTTAAACGTACCAAGCTATTTTCTCCATCTTTTCCTGGAAAAATCTCAATTACTTTCGCTAGCGGCCAATCAAATCTTTTCTTGTTTTCGTTGCCAACTAACACTATGTCTCCAATTTTAATTTTTTTATTATAAATCTTCTTTTGTTTCATAGTTAATAATTGCTCTAAGTACTCCACTCTAAATCTCTTCTTTAGGTCTTCTCTCAGTTTAATTCTGTATTGAATTTTTTTTTAATTGTTAGATTCAACCTCATATAAATCAAACATTCCAACGTCTTTTATGTCTTGCATAAACATTGCAGGTGTTAATGCTACATAGACTGGTTCTTCGGATAAATATGTAAGTGGACGAGAATTGAAAATAGCTTCACTTTCACATAAAATAGATGCAAATTCTTCATAGTTTAGAGATGTTTGACCCAAAACTTTTCGCAATACTTTTTTTATTAAACCTATCAATTTCTCCCACCATCCTCCCCACCATGGCGAAAAAGGCGGATTGAACTTCCAATTAATTTTTTCTAATGTGCTGTAGTTTGTAACGTCCAATTTTTTAAATTCATTCTCTGCACCCACAAAATTCGTACCGTTGTCACTGTATAGAATTCTAGGTCTACCACGTCTTGCAATAAATCTTCTTAGAGATAAAAGAAAACTATCTGTTGACAATGATGACACTATTTCGAGATGAATCGCTCGATATATTGCACATGTAAAAATTGTAACCCATACTTTCTGTTTATCTTTTAAAAATACTGGACCAAATAAATCTACTCCACATATTTCAAATACAGCAGCATTACAAACTCTATCTCTCGGTAACGGTGGTATTCCTACTTCAAAATGTCTCGATTCATAGCGCCTACATATGACACATCTAGAAATAATTTTTCTTATAGCTTTACGTCCTCTTGAAATCCAATAATTTTCTCTTAATCTGTTAAGAAGTCCTTGTACACCAATGTGGCCCGATTTGATATGCATTTAAAAAATCAGCTTATGAACAACAGGGTGATCAAAAAGCAATACAACTGGACAACGAAAAGCATCTAAATCATCTCTTTCTGTCATCTTAGTCTTTACTATAATAACCTCCTTCTCTGTGTCCTGAAAAACATTTAAAATTTGAAATATACTGTCATTAACACCATTAAAACTTTCGTTTTGTATCATGTTTATTACCCTAGTTTCAGCTGTATTTATTTCTTCCAAACATAGACTTTTCTTTAGAACTCTATCTTTTCCTAGACGTAAAAATTTATTCAAGATGAATCGCCTTATCCAAGCAATAACTCTAACAATACTACTAAATTTAAAAAACTTTATTTCTGATAAAAACTTTTTTCCTGTATTTATCATGGATGTTACAGATTTCCGTTTCTCTTCTAATACTGTATCATCACAAATATCAAGACTCTGACAAGGCCATTCTTCTTATTTCTTGTATAACCACTTTGGGCCTTCCCACCACTTAGATTCTAATAAAACTTTAGTAGAACACCCTCTAGACAACAAATCAGCTGGATTTACTTGACCTGGAACATGTCTCCACATTGAATCATCTGTATTTTTCCTAATTTCATCTACTCTATTCCAACTATGTTGGGAATTTGGAACCTTTGGTTGCACTAAAACAAAATTATGATTGTTTTCCACAAACCAAAACTACACTTTTTTGCACTCGACGCGCGTTTCGCTAACAACGTTAGCATCATCAGGAGACGATAAACAATTAAATTTTAAATTAAATTAAATTGTTTATCGTCTCCTGATGATGCTAACGTTGTTAGCGAAACGCGCGTCGAGTGCAAAAAAGTGTAGTTTTGGTTTGTGGAAAACAATCATAATTTTGTTTTTGTACTCTATTCCAAACAAAAGGTTTCCATAATTCCTTTTGTCTAATCCAATATAATACTGTTGTAGAATCAGTCCAGCATAGAATAGAAATTTTTGTATGTTCAAAACTTGTTAATGTGCTTTGAAGCAATATAACCTCAATATTAGCTGCTAACAATTCTAATCTAGGTATTGATAATTTGTTGATAGGAGCAACTCTACTTTTAGCTTGGATTAAATTAACAGAAACACCTTTACTTGATTCTGATCGTAAAAATATCACAGCTGCGTAACAATCCTGGCTTTCATCGACAGAAGTATTCATAAACCATCTCGGAATTTTTATTAGTCTAAGCAATTGTATATCAGACATCCCTTTGGTGACGTCATCATTCCATCCTATCTTTAAAATCCATGTCTTTTGCAATATAAGTTTTGGTAATAATGAAACAGGAAGATCAAATCCTATTGGATCAAAAATACTATTTGCAGCGGAAAGAATGAGTCTTTTAGTGATTTTTGAATAATCTAAATTGATCAGCTTGTTTAAACAGAGTTCTAAAGTGCCAGAATTTCTATTCCACTGTAAGACTAGCAATGAAGAAATATGATTTTGTGGAGAATCATCCAAAATTGTGTACTCCCAACCTCGTAACTCAAATTTGGCTTCTTCCATAACAGCTTTCGATTCTTGTATAAAATCCTCTCTCAAATCAAAATCAAAATACACACTCGTCACACAATTATCCACATAAAAGCTTTTGCTAAGTTTTTCTATATTTTGTATAGATTACTTGGAATTTCCTTCAGAAATCTGACTCAAAATATTTTTTAGATGATATTCTAATACTGCAGTAAGCAAAAATGGACTACATGTTACACCAAATACAACTCTTATATGACGATACACTTCTAAATTTCCGTTCTCATTATACCACAAAAATCTCAGATAATTTCTATCCGTTTCTCGAATTTTAATTTGAAGAAAAGCTTTCTTAATATCTGATATCACGCCTATTCGTGATGATCTAAATGAGTTTATAAAAGAAGGAATCAACTTTATCAAATTTGTGCCCTTTTCTAAACACTGATTTAAAGACGGATAATCTTTACTTTCTTTGGCGGAAGCGTCAAATACTGGTCTTAGCTTTGTAGTTGCGGTATTTAATTTTATAACATAATGATGCGGTAAATAATGTCTAAAACTCTTACCTTCTGGAGAATTCTCATCATTTTTTTCTATAATACCTTCATCGAGCCATTCAATCAATACTTTCTTATATTGGTCGTGGTAACCATCTTTATACAATTTTGTCATTAAGCTGCTTAGTCATTTCTTGGCTACGTTATAGTTGGTAGGCAATGGCGGATGACCTTTGATCCATGGCAAAGCAACTTCATACCTCCCTTCGCTGTCTCGGCTGACTGTGTCCAAGAAAAAATTGTAGACATCCATCGTCTTCTCATTTTCCATTTTTACCTCATTTGGATCAGTAATGCCAAGGAAATCTAAGCTCCAAAAACCTTTTATTGAGGTAGTACTACTAAAACAAGAAGAAGTAATTAATAAAGAATTTAAATCTACATTTTCTCCAGAAGGAAATCTAGCTTTGCCACTAAGAGTCCATCCAAGTTTTGTCTCTAGTGCAACTAGTCCAGATTTAAGTTCATGTCTTCTGCCAGTAAATAACTTTCCTGCAACATCTGCTCCGATTAGTACCTCTATCGGCATACTTGGCTTGTCGTGAACTTTAATACCTAGTTTGGTTAACTCTTCTGTCTCTAAAGCATCAAAATTACATAAATATTTATCTTTCTCGTCTTGTAGGAAAATCTTGTAATTTTTATGTTTAATTGTTTCAGTTTGAACTCCTTCGAATAGCGATTGGACATTTTCTTCACTTTTTTCAATGTAACCTATATCCAAATCTGCTCTTTCACTAATATACGACTTTGACGAACCAGTATCAATAACCAATCTCACTAATCTACTTTTTTCTTTGTTTATTAACTTTACCATAAATGTCATCATAAACGTTTCTGTGTATGTATTGTTGGCTAAGCTTGTCTGTTCCATGCTTTCCTTTCCCACACTTTCTCTCTCTCATACTCTTTCTTTTTACCTGATACTTCAAAACCTGACACAGCCATAGAAATCCTTTCTTCATTTTCTACCTCTTTCTTCAAAAATTTTAAGTGTTTTTCCAAGCGGTTTTGAGAGTCTTGATCAATGTCATAAGAAGAAAGCCTTTACCACGTTCTGAGTGAATTTTCAGGAATGCACGATTCTACAAGTGGAAGTAGCATAGAAGTACATTTTTCTGTGGTAACGCCTAGTGTATCAAGTGCTCTGAGCTGCGTTTCTAACCTGTCAAAGAGAAGATGTAGCTTAGGTTTATTGTTGATATTATTTAACACTAATTTTAGTAGTTCTCTGACATAGTATTCTACTAGCATTTCTTCACGACCAAATCTCGTTTTAAGACTATCTAAAGCTTTAGTATAGTTAGCTTCAGTCTGAGGATAGCTTTCTACGGGTTGCCTAGCTTTAGATTTTGGTACAGTAGCTTCAATAAAAAATTAAAATTTATCTATATCTTCCAGAGTCAGATCCTCATGTATACGTTTAAACTGTGCCCAGAAAGGTAGCCATTCTTTGACATATCCCCCAAATTTTCTTAATTCTAGTTTTAAATGAGGAAGTTGAAGTTTATTTGACGATGATGCACCTGTCACCGACATATCAATATTTTTCACAATTTTTCTTTCTTTACTTTTAAAATAAGCTTCAACTTTATATTTAATACTAAGGTACTTAGCTTGAATTTTGTCAGCTTCGCCAGTTTCGGAGTCAATAACATCCTCTGCTACATCTTTTTCTAACATTAAATTCAGCAATTCATTATTCAACCTCAGTATTTTTTCGTTCTTAGCCTTCAAGAATTCCATATTTCCTTGAATTTCATTGTCTTTTGGTTCATCTTTGCTCAAATCAAACTCCAATTGGTCTATCAGTCTTCTTAAAGAAACGAGAATTTCTCGCAATCTTTGGGCTTTTTCCATTCTTCGTTGAAGCTTGCTTTCTCTTTTTGTCCTGTCACGGTCGCCAATTGTTTTATTTAATGGAAAAATACGATAAATATTTTACTTTTGATTATTTTATATTGACTGATGGTTGACAATAATAATGACTGACAATACAATACTTTCTTTCAAAAAACATCTTTTTGCATTGTGACTCCATCGTTGCGGAAATATACCGGGATAACACACAACACATCCAGTCTTTTGAAGTAGGTAAAGGTATTTCTCTGAAATTTTAAAACCAGTTTGTTGTTGTGTTTCTATTTAAATTTAGAAGAATATTTAGCAAGTAGTGAACATTTTAAGATTTTTTTTTGTCGTTTATTTGCGGCACAACACAGTGGGTTGGTACTCATTTTGCGCATAAACCGTGTTTTCTTGGTTGCGAAAACCATATACAGTAATTAATTATTTTCGTTTATTTTTAAGGAAATTGTTTCATACGGTACACTTTTTTTGAGTTTTGGGAATTTTTTCACTTTGATACCGTTCAAAGATGGAGGTGAACCGATTATTGAGTGATGAAATCACCTATGAATTAGAGTCTCGGGGGGTTGAAATTGTCAGTCATACGGCTAAAGATAAACGTGTTCTCTTAAGGAATATGCTAAGCGAAGAACGTTCTGGTTTAAGGGAAATAGTTAGAGTGCGCTTTGAACCTATTCGAAAACTGGCGGTTTGTTGAGCCAAACTGGATGAGTTGGGGGAAAGCATTCAGGAGTTTGACAAAGCAAATAGGGAGAATAAATTTTAGCGAATTTAATCAAGGTTGTTCCATGTCAGAAGTAGAATTTTTTTGATTGTTCCAGAGAGTATGGAGGAACAGGAAAGGAAAGATAGCTTGACTTAACTGTGTTTTGGATTGCTGCGGGCACCAGAGGGTGTCTAAAATATTGCTGCATTAGAATTGTCAAGAGGGGCCCCAGGCTTCCTTGGAAATATTTTGCAAAATCTTAGCGAACCCAACCACACATCACGGGATGTTCAGACATCGCAAGCTGTCTCGCAGCGAGGTCAGACCACCTCACAGTCAACAAACCATCAGTCATCTACCTCAGGAATGAATCCGAATATGCTAGGACAGTCTTCCCCATATATTGCAGAGAATGCATCCAGACAGCATCATAACTCTCAGACTACAACCAATGATACAGTTATTGACATTGAGCCAGTCGACTCTATGTATTCTCCTGTAAGGCAGTCCCGGCAGGCGCAGAACACTCAACCTCCGTTGGAACAGATTTTGGATTTATCTCCACCAGTCAACTTATTTCAAGCTGCAAGCTTTTCTGAAACTGCTCACCGTGGACGCTTCCAACAGACCCAAAGTGACTTTGGTCATATGGTTCCATCGAATGTGGTTTCTAGGCCCTGTACCTTAACAAATGTCCCAACAATGGCTTTTCGGAACAGATTTCCTTCTGCTTTGCCACTTCAGAAGCGAGTTAATTTTGACCTACCACAACCCGCTACACAGTAACCCGACCAGCAGCTTCCCCAATGCGCTATGGACATTATCAACCACCCCACGTATCGGAAATATCCTCGATTCCTAGACCACCAGTGGTTGAGACAACTTGTGGGCCTCAGATCTAAACTCTGCCTACGGAGCGGAATGTTACCAATCCACCATACTACCTGCAGCCATCTAGATCCTGGCAGGACGCATCAACCAGTCACTCTTCTATGGCACCCAATAATGCCCCTTACAGGGTGTTGATATTCATCCACTAGTACATTCGTTGGAAAATGTGACATTCGGTATGATGGTCACTCAAGTCTAACGGCTTTCCTGGACAATGTAGAGGACAAATGCTTATCTAGAGAAATCTCAAAGGAACAGCTGAGAGATACCAAAAAGCACTCCAGGAGTAGATGAGCGGTTCGGTCTATGTGTTACTCGAATGCAGAGCTTGTTCCGACAGCTAAGACCACCCCCACCAGAGAGTGAACAACTAGCACTCATAAAGCCAAATATGTTACCGCCATTGCAGACAGCTTTGGTATTCCGAGACATTCACACCATTGATGACTTCATTGAGTTGGGTAGTGCAGTGGGGAAACTATATTGCGGACCGAAAAGTTTTTACCACCACCTACTTCAACTAGAGGCCCTATATACAATTTTTGACAGTTATTGTTTTATTAGAGGTTGGTAACTCATATTTTCCTCTCTTTCTATTTTTTTCATATTTACATGTAAAACGGATTTTATGAAATGGACCGATGTTTTGTTGTCTCTTTTTATTTCCCCAGACAGTTTTTGAAAGATTGATTTTTTTGGTTAGTAAAATGTTTCAAGCTTTGATAAAAAAAAACAAAAACAAACAGTGGATATACACGGTAGATATTAACAATGTAAATAATAGGTATAAGATATTGATATTGTCATGAAGCACCTGTATTCGTTCTTATTTTAATTAAATTTCAATCCACCTAACTAAAAAGTTAGAGAGTCAGCATTTTTGCGCGGTCGTTAACACAAGAAATGATTGACGTGGGTCAGTCGAAAAAGTAGTGTGAGTATGACGACTCTAGGTATGGCTGGAATGAAGAGTTTTTAAGGGAGTGCCAAAAGTGCCTCCAAAAGTAGAAAGGGTAGACGTTTTTACTGTTGTTTTTATGTAATCTTAAGCTAAGCCTTTGCAAGTCTAGGATTAATCAGCGAAAGTCTGATTAGGCTAATTAATTTTTTTGAGGTTGTACCTTGTTATATCTTTTGGTTAAACAAATAAATGCTAGTAAAAAAAATAATTCTTAAACTGGGTAGGTAACTAATTTCCTCGATAGCTGCACTGAACATACTTTGGTTATTCATTCCCTAGTGGAGCTATCTGAGCGCTGGAGATTAGTTTAACCTCCCTGCGTCACAAGTTAATTGTTAACACCTTTTGAGCTATACCCCTAAGAGTAGAAAATTGTCGTATGGTGATCTATTCTTTCAAATAATAATTAAGATGACGTTTGGTACTCTCCTTTTCTGCGAAAGCCAAGGGGCAGTTGATTCAGTTTTTAAAAGAATAAAATAAATCACGACAAAAGTGGTGGAGGTGTCGGTTTTGTTCCTTTTTTGGGTACCAAACGATATTTTAAATTTTTATTTTGTTTTACAGTGACGTAGGGGGCCTACTTGGGGAAAGTCAAGTTTCTTTCCGTTAAATATTTGAGATGTTATTTTAGTTTTGTAATAAAAATTCAATGCTCCTACAGGGTATATAAATGTAGCCATTAATAGTTCTTAACACAGGGCTGCTAATTGAAGCAGAAAAGAATAGGATTAGGAATATAGCTGGCGAAAACGGTTACGACCAAGGATTAATAAATAAGCTGATAAATAGACATTCTTTTCAAAAGACCTTTTTAAATTCCTCTTTTTTCAGACAAAAAGATACCTCCGACTCTAAATTTGTATCAGTTCCTTATAATCCTGATTATACGAAAGTATTAATAAAAGTATTTAATAACACCGGTCTTAAATTAGTATATCAATCCGGAAACACAATAAGAAGTTTACTAGGAAATCTCAAGGATAAAAGTACAGTTCTAGAAAAAAGTGGAATTTACGAAATTAGTTGCATGGATTGTGGCAAAAAATATGTTGGCCAAACGAGACGTTCTATTCAAACATGATTCAAAGAACACGTAGCACACTTAAAATACGGAAGAATAGAAAACTCAAGTGTGGCCGAGCATGCTTTTGAAAACAATCATAGATTCACATTAAATAACCTAAAACTTCTAAAAAGTTTACCAACCCTGCCAAAAAAAACGCATAAAAACTTGTCAAAACTGATAACATTTTCATTAGATTTTATTAGATTTTTTTAAGGTCTAAGAGATTGTATGCGGCAAAGATGGTGACTTGTAAAAGCTGACAAGGTTTTATGAGGATCAATGTAGAATAATTTTTTGACTTCTCAAAATGGGCAAGAGTTTAAAAGATTTTATAAGAATAAAAATTTAAATTTTTGGGTGTTGCTAAGATTATATCAGGTTATATGAGCTTGAACTTTGGACCTGATTTTATCTACAAATAATTAATGTTCTTATTTCTAAAAGTTTTGACAAAGTTTAACAAGCACCAGTTTCTACGAGATTTAATAAAGAAGAAAAGTGTCGAGACTTTATTATAAGTTTCTATTGCGGTTCTACCAGCATATTTTTTTAAAAGATTTGCCGAGCATTATAATTTAATGTTTTACAAGATTTTATAAGTTTTAAAAGATTTGACCAGTATTTCAAGCAAATATTTTAATTTATCAATATTAACAAAAGAAGGAAGGAACAAAATGTATGGAGAGTTTACACGCTTCTAGGAGCGCAATTTTTTAAAAGATTTGACGAGTATTACAAGCAAATCTTTTACAAGGTTTTTTAAGCATTAACAAGCAGGAATGAACCAGCACAATTTTTTAAAAAATTTGACGCATATTACAAGCAAATATTTTACAAGGTTTTATCAACATTAATAGGCAGGAATGAATAAAAGTATAGGGATTTTACACGTTTCTATGAACAAATTTTTTAAAAAGATATGACGAGTGTTATATGCAAATATTTTACAATATTTTATAAGCATTAACAAGCAGGAAGAACAAAAGAATATAGTTTATACGGTTCTCCCAGCACTATTTTTTAAAAGATTTGACGAGTTTTACATGCAAATATTTTAAAAGGTTTTATAAGCACGGATACTTTGCGATTATTCGACCAGCACAATTTGCAAATATTTGACAAAATTTAAAATAGAAAAGTATGAATACTTTATACGCTTTATACGTTCTACCAGGCAGATTTTTTCAAAAGGTTTGACGAGTGACGACCCTTACAACACCGGACGTCCCTGAGAAATTTGACAAGATTTTACCAGATATAATATGTTTTTGACGCGATGTGTGAAACATCCTTCATAGGATCTCTTAATATCTTGTCAATTCTGGAGTGCCAAAAATTGTTTCTCGTGAAAATGTGGTAAAAGCTGATCAGTTTTCACAAGTTTTCATGATGCATAAATCTGGCTGGTGAAATCCCGTCAAGCTAATCAAATCTCTTAATTAATATCTGTTGAAAACTTGAACAAGTTTTTTTTGCAGTAAGACCTAAGTGGTTTCCCGGGACATCAATCAGGCTATAAAAAAAGTTCCGGATGAACCTTCAAAAACGGTTTTTAACGAGTCACTTAGGTATGTTAATTGAGGACTCTATAGGTCAAACTGCGTATGTATAAAAAACATTTAGTAAAGTACGTTAAAAAGACATTCATTTTGTAAGAGAAAATTAAATAAAAATATATAAAAAGAAAGGTTCGTAGCATATCGGACACACGTTTTGTTTTTCAATTCATTACGACCAGGCCTCCAAGATTTAATGGATAGTCCAGAAACATACAGGCCTGTTTCATCCTTGTTAGGAATCATCAGGGCAACATAAGACTGTACCTGGCGTATGAAGCATAACATAAATAACTACACCCAGCGAATTTAAACAACTTTCGTCGTCAAACAACGCAGGATGTTGGATGGCTATATGCAGCGCGCCGCCTATCGGAATAAAGCGAAAAGCTTTAAAGGATGCAAATATCAATAAGAATAAAATTCATGAGCAGAACAAAAAAAAAGAAACCTGCGAAACAGTACCGGTTACTGAAAGAAGACCGTTCAAAATACAACTTTCGCAGCAACTCCACCCCCAATTGGAGTTTATACTACGTCGCCTTATATTAAGGTACAGCAACAATCACTCCGGAGGAGGCTTGATGCGCAAAACAAAGCCAAGTTAAATTTAAAGGATGAAATAGGCCTGTAGGTTTCTAGACTATCCATTAGATCTTGGAGGCCTGGTCGTAATGAATTGAGAAGCAAAATGTGTGTCCGATATGCCACGAACCTTTTTTTTTATTTATTTTTCACGGACAACAAATTATCATTCATAAATATTAAAAAAATAGTATAATAAAAAAAATTATGACTCGACCGGGATGCGAACCTACGAAATATGTGAATTACTAGGCTCTAAATAAAATAGTACAAGAGCGCAACTATTTACACCACGGCTACCATGAAAGTAATTTAAAGACGCGCGCTTCACAACGATAGCTACTAGACGCTTTGCATGGCATGCCCTACAATGTTCGGGATCATTCTCTTTCATCGCATGCCTTTAGCTCTGGTCGGTTTTTTGTGGCAATCACGTGGTAATCGTTTCTACACTGAAAGAACAAAAATTAACCATTATATAAATTTTATATGCCACCAATACAAAAATTGCATACTATTGGTGACAACTAATCTGTTTTTTGTGGGTATACAAACTTAATTTTTGAAACAAGATATTCCATGTTTGAAAGTTTGAGACAATGATGTGTTTGAAATTAACTTCCATTGTCTATATTTTATTTATACACGACGTTTCGATCAGTACAATCTCTGATCGAAACGTCGTGTATAAATAAAATATAGACAATGGAAGTCCAAAACACAGAGTTAATTTCAAGATATTCCATTATGTAACAGGTATACAAATTTTGTATAAGGTCAAACCATCTGATTTGGGCGTAACTTAGGTACTATATAATCATTTGTATAACCACCATACAAAATATTTGATGAAGTAATATAGTTTGTATAATCGGTATGTAAAATTTGTATAACTATATATAGGGAATATAAAAGGACTTACATATGAGATTCACAATTTGATATATAAAATTTGTATAGCATATATCTAAGAATCTGTATACGTGGTATACAAAATCTTTATAATTATCATATTAAATTTATATAAAGGTTATAAAATTAGTTTTTGCACTTTGGGGACTAAAAATGTATTTTGGTCCCTTATTTCAGGATCTAAATTAGTATTTATCATGGATGTTACAGATTTCCGTTTCTCTTCTAATACTGTATCATCACAAATATCAAGACTCTGACAAAGCCATTCTTCTTATTTCTTGTATAACCACTTTGGGCCTTCCCACGACTTAGATTCTAATAAAACTTTAGTAGAACACCCTCTAGACAACAAATCAGCTGGATTTACTTGACCTGGGACATGTCCCACATTGAATCATCTGTTTTTCCTAATTTCATCTACTCTATTCCAAACAAAAGGTTTCCATAATTCCTTTTGTCTAATCCAATATAATACTGTTGTAGAATCAGTCCAGCATAGAATAGAAATAACTAACCCCAATATTAGCTGCTAACAATTCTAATCTAGGTATTGATAATTTGTTGATAGGAGCATCTCTACTTTTAGCTTGGATTAAATTAACAGAAACACCTTTACTTGATTCTGATCGTAAAAATATCACAGCTGCGTAACAATCCTGGCTTGCATCGACAGAGGTATTCATAAACAATCTCGGAATTTTTATTAGTCTACGCAATTGTATATCAGACATCCCTTTCTTAAAACTTGTATCTATGTCTTTGGTGACGTCATCATTCCATCCTATCTTTAAAATCCATGTCTTTTGCAATAGAAGTTTTGGTAATAATGAAACAGGAAGAGCAAATCCTATTGGATCAAAAATACTATTTGCAGCGGAAAGAATGAGTCTTTTAGTGACCTTTGAATAATCTAAATTGATTAGCTTGTTTAAACAGAGTTCTAAAGTGCCAGAATTTCTATTCCACTGTAAGCCTAGCAATGAAGAAATATTATTTTGTGGAGAATCATCCAAAGTTGTGTACTCCCAACCTCGTAACTCAAATTTAGCTTCTTCCATAACAGCTTTCGATTCTTGTATAAAATCCTCCAACTCACAATCAAAATTCACACTCGTCACACAATTATCCACATAAAAGCTTTTGCTAAGTTTTTCTATATTTTGTATAGATTACTTGGAATTTCCTTCAGAAATCTGACTCAAAATATTTTTTAGATGATATTCTAATACTGCAGTAAGCAAAAATGGACTACATGTCACACCAAATACAACTCTTATATGACAATACACTTCTAAATTTCCGTTCTCATTATACCACAAGAATCTCAGAGAATTTCTATCCGTTTCTCGAATTTTAATTCGAAGAAAAGCTTTCTTAATATCTGATATCACGCCTATTCGTGATGACCTAAATGAGTTTATAAAAGACGGAATCAACTTTATCAAATTTGTGCCCTTTTCTAAACACTGATTTAAAGACGGATAATCTTTACTTTCTTTTGCGGAAGCGTCAAATACTGGTCTTAGCTTTGTAGTTGCGGTATTTAATTTTATAACATGATGATGCGTTAAATAATGTCTAAAACTCTTACCTTCTGGATAATTCTCATCATTTTTTTCTATAATACCTTCATCGAGCCATTCAATCAATACTTTCTTATATTGGTCGTGGTAACCATCTTTATACAATTTTGTCATTAAGCTGCTTACTTATTTCTTGGCTACGTTATACTTGGTAGGCAATGACGGATGACCTTCGATCCATGGCAAAGCAACTTTATACCTCCCTTCGTTGTCTCGGCTGACTGTGTCCAAGAAAAAATTGTAGACATCCATCGTCTTCTCATTTTCCATTTTTACCTCATTTGGATCAGTAATGCCAAGGAAATCTAAGCTCCAAAAACCTTTTATTGAGGTAGTACTACTAAAACAAGAAGAAGTAATTAATAAAGAATTTAAATCTACATTTTCTCCAGAAAGAAATCTAGCTTTGCCACTAAGAGTCCATCCAAGTTTTGTCTCTAGTGCAACTAGTCCAGATTTAAGTTCATGTCTTCTGCCAGTAAATAACTTTCCTGCAACATCTGCTCCGATCAGTACCTCTATCGGCATACTTGGCTCGTCGTGAACTTTAATACCTAGTTTGATTAACTCTTCTGTCTCTAAAGCATCAAAATTACATAAATATTTATCTTTCTCGTCTTGTAGGAAAATCTTGTAATTTTTATATTTAATTGTTTCAGTTTGAACTCCTCCGAATAGCGATTGGACATTTTCTTCACTTTTTTCAATGTAACCTATATCCAAATCTGCTCTTTCACTAATATACGACTTTGACGAACCAGTATCAATAACCAATCTCACTAATCTACTTTTTTCTTTGTTTATTAACTTTATCACAAATGTCATCATAAACGTTTCTGTGTATGTATTGTTTTTCTTTCCCACACTATCTCTCTCTCATACTCTTTCTTTTTACCTGATACTTCAAAACAGAGTCAGATCCTCATGTATACGTTTAAACTGTGCCCAGAAAGGTAGCCATTCTTTGATATCTCCCCCAAATTTTCTTAATTCTAGTTTTAAATGAGGAAGTTGAAGTTTATTTGACGATGATGCACCTGTCACCGACATATCAATATTTTTCACAATTTTTCTTTCTTTACTTTTAAAATAAGCTTCAACTTTATATTTAATGCTAAGGTACTTAGCTTGAATTTGGTCTGCTTCGCCAGTTTCGGAGTCAATATTCAACCTCAGTATTTTTTCGTTCTTAGCCTTCAAGAATTCCATATTTCCTTGAATTTCATTGTCTTCTGGTTCATCTTTGCTCAAATAAAACTCCAATTGGTCTATCAGTCTTCTTAAAGAAACGAGAATTTCTTGCAATCTTTGGGATTTTTTCATTCTTCGTTGAAGCTTGCTTTCTCTTTTTGTCCTGTCACGGTCGCCAATTGTTTTATTTAATGGAAAAATACGAGAAATATTTTACTTTTGATTATTTTATATTGACTGATGGTTGACAATAATAATGACTGACAATACAATACTTTCTTTCAAAAAACATCTTTTTGCATTGTGACTCCATCGTTGCGGAAATATACCGGGATAACACACAACACATCCAGTCTTTTGGACTAGGTAAAGGTATTTCTCTGAAATTTTAAAACCAGTTTGTTGTTTGTTTCTATTTGAATTTAGATATATATGTGTTGTATGTTTTTTGTTGGTTTTTTAGCGGTGAATATTTAGCAAGTAGTGAACATTTTAAGATTTTTTTTGTCGTTTATTTGCGGCACAACACAGTGGGTTGGTACTCATTTTGCGCATAAACCGTGTTTTCTTGGTTGCGAAAACCATATACAGTAATTAATTATTTTCATTTATTTTTAAGGAAAATGTTTCATACGGTACACCTTTTTTGAGTTTTGGGAATTTTTTCACTTTGATACCGTTCAAAGATGGAGGTGAACCGATTATTGAGTGATGAAATCACCTATGAATTAGAGTCTCGGGGGGTTGAAATTGTCAGTCATACGGCTAAAGACAAACGTGTTCTCTTAAGGAATATGCTAAGCGAAGAACGTTCTGGTTTAAGGGAAATAGTTAGAGTGCGCTTTGAACCTATTCGGAAACTGGCGGTTTGTTGAGCCAAACTAGATGAGTTGGGGGAAAGCATTCAGGACTTTGACAAAGCAAATAGGGAGAATAAATTTTAGCGAATTCAATCAAGGTTGTTCCATGTCAGAAGTAGAATTTTTTTGATTGTTCCAGAGGGTATGGAGGAAGAGGAAAGGAAAAATAGCTTGACTGAACTGTGTTTTGGATTGCTGCGGGCACCAGAGGGTGCCTAAAATATTGTTGCATTAGGATTGTCGGGAGGGGCCCCAGACTTCCTTGGAAATATTTTGCAAAATCTTAGCGAACCCAACCACACATCACGGGATGTTCAGATATCGCAAGCTATCTCGCAGTGAGGTCAGACCACCTCACAGTCAACAAACCATCAGTCATCTACCTCAGGAATGAATCCGAATATGCTAGGACAGTCTTCCTCATATATTGCGGGAAATGCCTCCAGACAGCATCATAACTCTCAGATCACAACCAATGATACAGTTATTGACATTGAGCCAGTCGACCCTATGTATTCTCCTGTAAGACAGTCCCGGCAGGCGCAGAACACTCAACCTCCGTTGGAACAGATTTTGGATTTATCTCCACCAGTCAACTTATTTCAAGCTGCAAGCTTTTCTGAAACTGCTCACCGTCGACGCTTCCAACAGACCCAAAGTGACTTTGGTCATATGGTTCCATCGAATGTGGTTTCTAGGCCCTGTACCTTGACAAATGTCCCAACAATGGCTTTTCGGAACAGATTTCCTTCTACTTTGCCACTTCAGAATCGAGTTAATTTTGACCTGCCACAACCCGCTACACAGTAACCCGACCAGCAGCTTCCCCAATGCGCTATGGACATTATCATCCACCGTATCGGAAATATCCTCGATTCCTAGACCACCAGTGGTTGAGACAACTTGTGGGCCTCAGATCTAAACTCTGCCTACGGAGCGGAATGTTACCAATCCATCATACTACCTGCAGCCATCTAGATCCTGGCAGGACGCATCAACCAGTCACTCTTCTATTGCACCCAATAATGCCCCTTACAGGGTCTCCGGGATCTCACCCGCCTGGACCACGATTGCATAGTGTTGATATTCATCCACTAGTACATTCGTTGGAAAATGGGACATTCCGTATGATGGTCACTCAAGTCTAACGGCTTTCCTGGACAATGTAGAGGACAAATGCTTATCTAGAGAAATCTCAAAGGAACAGCTGAGAGATACCAAAAAGGACTCCAGGAGTAGATGAGCGGTTCGGTCTATGTGTTACTCGAATGCAGAGCTTGTTCCGACAGCTAAGACCACCCCCACCAGAGAGTGAACAACTAGCATTCATAAAGCCAAATATGTTACCGCCATTGCAGACAGCTTTGGTATTCCGAGACATTCACACCATTGATGACTTTATTGAGTTGGGTAGTGCAGTGGAGGAAACTATATTGCGGACCGAAAAGTTTTTGCCACCACCTACTTCAACTAGAGGCCCTATATACGATTTTTGACAGTTATTGTTTTATTAGAGGTGGGTAACTCATATTTTCCTCTCTTTCTAGTTTTTTTCATATTTACATGTAAAACGGATTTTATGAAATGGACCGGTGTTTTGTTGTCTCTTTTTATTTCCCCAGACAGTTTTTGAAAGATTGATTTTTTTGGTTAGTAAAATGTTTCAAGCTTTGATAAAAAAAAAACAAAAACAAACAGTGGATATACACGGTAGATATTAACAATGTAAATAATAGGTATAAAGATATTGATATTGTCTTGAAGCACCCTGTATTCGTTCTTATTTTAATTAAATTTCAATCCACCTAACTAAAAAGTTAGAGAGTCAGCAGTTTTGCGCGGTCGTTAACACAAGAAATGATTGACGTGGGACAGTCGAAAAAGTAGTGTGAGTATGACGACTCCAGGTATGGCTGGAATGAAGAGTTTTTAAGGGAGTGCCAAAAGTGCCTCCAAAAGTAGAAAGGGTAGACGTTTTTACTGTTGTTTTTATGTAATCTTAAGCTAAGCCTTTGCAAGTCTAGGATTAATCAGCGAAAGTCTATTAGGCTCATTAATTTTTTTGAGGTTGTACCTTGTTATATCCTTTGGTTAAACAAATAAATGGTAGTAAAAAAAATAATTCTTAAACTGGGTAGGCAACTAATTTCCTCGATAGCTGCACTGAACATAATTTGGTTCTTCATTCCCTAGTGGAGCTATCTGAGCGGTGGAGATTAGTTTAACCTCCCTGCATCACAAGTTAATTGCTAACACCTTTTGAGCTATACCCCTAAGAGTAGAAAATTGTCGTATGGTGATCTATTCTTTCAAATAATAATTAAGATGACGTTTGGTACTCTCCTTTTCTGCGAAAGCCAAGACGCAGTTGGTTCAGTTTCTAAAAGAATAAAATAAATCACGACAAAAGTGGTGGAGGTGTCGGTTTTGTTCCTTTTTTGGGTACCAAACGATATTTTAAATTTTTATTTTGTTTTACAGTGACGTAGGGGGCCTACTTAGGGAAAGTCAAGTTTCTTTCCGTTAAATATTTGAGATGTTTTTTTAGTTTTGTAATAAAAATTCAATGCTCCTACAGGGTATATAAATGTAGCCATTAATAGTTTTTAACACAGGGCTGCTAATTAAAGCAGAATAGGATTAGGAATATAGCTGGCGAAAACGGTTACGACCAAGGATTAATAAATAAGCTGATAAATAGACATTCTTTTCAAAAGACCTTTTTAAATTCCTCTTTTTTCAGACAAAAAGATACCTCCGACTCTAAATTTGTATCAATTCCTTATAATCCTGATTATACGAAAGGATTACAAAAAGTATTTAATAACACTGGTCTTAAATTAGTGTATCAATCCGGAAACACAATAGGATAAAGTACAGTTCTAGAAAAAAGTGGAAAAAAATATGTTGGCCAAACGAGAAGTTCTATTCAAACATGATTCAAAGAACACGTAGCACACTTAAAATACGGAAGAACAGAAAACTCAAATGTGGCCGAGCATGCTTTTGAAAACAATCATAGATTCACATTAAATAACCTAAAACTTCTAAAAAGTTTATCAACCCTGCCAAAAAAAACGCATAAAAACTTGTCGAAACTGATAACATTTTCATTAGATTTTATTAGATTTTTTTAAGGTCTAAGAGATTGTATTCGGCAAAGATGGTGACTTGTAAAAGCTGACAAGGTTTTATGAGGATCAATGTAGAATAATTTTTTGACTTCTCAAAATGGGCAAGAGTTTAAAAGATTTTAATTTTAATTAATAAAAATTTAAATTTTTGGGTGTTGCTAAGATTATATCAGGTTATATGAGCTTGAACTTTTGACCTGATTTTATCCGCAAATAATGTTCTTATTGCTACAAGTTTTGACAAAGTTTAACAAGCACGAGTTTCTACGAGATTTAATAAGGAAGAAAGGTATGGAGACTTTATAAGTTTCTATTGCGGTCCTACCAGCACATTTTTTAAAAAGATTTGACGAGCATTATAATTTAATGTTTTAGCAGATTTTATAAGTTTACATTGCACCAAAATGCCATTATTTTTTAAAAGATTTGACGAGTATATACAAGCAAATATTTTACAAGGTTTTAAAAGCATTAACACGTAGGAAGGAACGAAAGTATAGATTTAGTAGTATAGTTTTTACCAGCCCAATTTTTTAAAAGATTTGACGAGTATTACAAATTAGTATTTTACAAGATTTTATAAGTTCCCATTGGAGCAAAATGACACAGTTTTTAAAAAGTTTTGACCAGTATTACAAGTAAATATTTTACAAAGTTTTATCAACATTAATAACCAGGAAGGAACAAAAGTATGGAGGTCCCCTGCCAAAAAAACCGCATAAAAACTTGTCAAAACTGATAACATTTTCATTAGATTTTATGAGATTTTTCTTTGCGGCAAAAATCGTGACTTGTAAAAGCTGACGAGGTTTTATGAGGATCAATCTATAATAATTTTTGGAAATGGGCAAGAGTTTAAAATATTTAATAAGAAAAAAAATTAAAATTTTCGAGTGTTGCTAAGATTATATCAGGTAATATGATCTTGAACTTTTGACCTGATTTTATCTACAAATAACAAAGTTTAACAAGCACCAGTTTCTACGAGATTTAATAAAGAAGAAAAGTGTCGAGACTTTATTATAAGTTTCTATTGCGGTTCTACCAGCACATTTTTTTAAAAGATTTGCCGAGCATTATAATTTAATGTTTTACAAGATTTTATAAGTTTTAAAAGATTTGACCAGTATTTCAAGCAAATATTTTAATTTATCAATATTAACAAAAGAAAGAAGGAACAAAATGTATGGAGAGTTTACGCGCTTCTAGGAGCGCAATTTTTTAAAAGATTTGACGAGTATTACAAGCAAATCTTTTACAAGGTTTTATAAGCATTAACAAGCAGGAATGAACCAGCACAATTTTTTAAAAAATTTGACGCATATTACAAGCAAATATTTTACAAGGTTTTATCAACATTAATAGGCAGGAAGGAATAAAAGTATAGGGATTTTACACGTTTCTATGAGAAAATTTTTTAGAAAGATTTGACGAGTGTTATATGCAAATATTTTACAATATTTTATAAGCATTAACAAGCAGGAAGAACAAAAGAATATAGTTAATACGGTTCTCCTAGCACTATTGTTTAAAAGTTTTACATGCAAATATTTTAAAAGGTTTTATAAGCACGGATACTTTGCGATTATTCGACCAGCACAATTTGCAAATATTTGACAAAATTTGAAATAGAAAAGTATGAATACTTTATACGCTTTATTCGTTCTACCAGGCAGATTTTCTCAAAAGGTTTGACGAGTGACGACCCTTACATTACCGGAAGTCCCTGAGAAATTTGACAAGATTTTACCAGATATAATATGTTTTTGACGCGGTGTGTGAAACATCCCTCATAGGATCTCTTAATATCTTGTCAATTCTGGAGTGCCAAAAATTGTTTCTCGTGAAAATGTGGTAAAAGCTGATCAGTTTTCACAAGTTTTCATGATGCATAAATCTGGCTGGTGAAATCCCGTCAAGCTAATCAAATCTCTTAATTAATATCTGTTGAATACTTGAACAGGTTTTTTTTGCAGGAAGACCCAAGTGGTTTCCCGGGATATCAATCACGCTATAAAAAAAGTTCCGGTTGAACCTTCAAAAACGGTTTTTAAAGAGTCACTTAGGTATGTTAATTGAGGACTCTATAGGTCAAACTGCGTATGTATAAAAAACATTTAGTAAAGTACGTTAAAAAGACATTCATTTTGTAAGAGAAAATTAATTAAAAATGTATAAAAAGAAAGGTTCGTGGCATATCGGACACACGTTTTGTTTTTCAATTCATTACGACCAGGCCTCCAAGATTTAATGGATAGTCGAGAAACATACATGCCTGTTTCATCCTTGTTAGGAATCATCAGGGTAACAAAGGACTGTACCTGGCGTATGAAGCATAATATAAACAACCACACCCAGCGAATTTAAACAACTTTCGTCGTCAAACAACGCGGGATGTTGGATGGCTATATGCAGCGCGCCGCCTATCGGAATAAAGCGAAAAGCAAAACGTTAAAGGATACAAATATCAATAATAATGAAATTCGCGAGCAGGACAAAAAAAAAAGAAACCTGCGAAACGGTATCGGTTACTGAAAGAAGTCCGTTCAAAATACAAGGTTCGCCGCAACTCCACCCCCAATTGGAGTTTATACTATGTCGCCTTATATTAAGGATCAGCAACAATCACTCCGGAGGAGGCTTGTTGTGCAAAACAAAGCCAAGTAAAATAAAAAAAAATAATTTGTTGTCCGTGAAAAATAAATAAAAATAAATTTTGCTTTTCAATTCATTACGACCAGGCCTCCAAGATCTAATGGATAGTCCAGAAACCTACAGGCCTGTTTCATCCTTGTTAGAAATCATCAGGGTAACATAGCACTGGACCTGGCGTATGAAGCGTAACATACACAACCACACCCAGCGAATTTAAACAACTTTCGTCGTCATACGCCAGGTACAGCCCTATGTTACCCTAATCATTCCTAACAAGGATGAAACAGGCCTGTAGGTTTCTGGACTATTCATTAGATCTTGGAGGCCTGGTCGTAATGAATTGAAAAGCAAAATGTGTGTCCGATATGCTACGAACCTTTCTTTTTATTTATTTTTCACGGAAAACAAATTCATTTTTTTACATTTTACTTCGCTTTGTTTTGCCCAACAAGCCTCCTCCGGATTGATTGTTGCTGATCCTTAATATAAGGCGACGTAGTATAAACTCCAATTGGGGGTGGAGTTGCTGCGAAAGTTGTATTTTGAACGGTCTTCTTTCAGTAACCGGTACCGTTTCGCAGGTTTCTTTTTTTTTTGTCCTGCTCACGAATTTCATTCTTATTGATATTTGCATTCTTTAAAGCTTTTCGCTTTATTCCGATAGGCGGCGCGCTGCATATAGCCATCCAACATCCCGCGTTGTTTGACGACGAAAGTTGTTTAAATTCGCTGGGTGTAGTTATTTATGTTATGCTTCATACGCCAGGTACAGTCTTATGTTACCCTGATGATTCCTAACAAGGATGAAATAGGCCTGTAGGTTTCTAGACTATCCATTAGATCTTGGAGGCCTGGTCGTAATGAATTGAAAAGCAAAATGTGTGTCCGATATGCCACGAACCTTTTTTTTATTTATTTTTCACGGACAACAAATTATCACTCATAAATATTTAAAAAATAGTATAATAAAAAAAATTATGACTCGACCGGGATGCGAACCTACGAAATATATGAATTACTAGGCTCTAAATAAAATAGTACAAGAGAGCAACTATTTACACCACGGCTACCATGAAAGTAATTTAAAGACGCGCGCTTCACAACGATAGCTACTAGGCGCTTTGCATGGCATGTCCTACAATGTTCGGGATCATTCGTTTCATCGCATGCCTTTAGCTCTGGTCAGTTTTTTGTGTCAATCACGTGGTAATCGTTTCTACACTGAGAGAACAAAAATTAACCATTATATAAATTTTATATACCACCAATACAAAAATTGCATACTATTGGTGACAACTAATCTGTTTTTTGTGGGTATACAAACTTAATTTTTGAAACAAGATATTTCATGTTTGAAAGTTTGAGACAATGATGTGTTTGAAATTAACTCTGTGTTTTGGACTTCCATTGTCTATATTTTATTTATACACGACGTTTCGATCAGTACAATCTCTAATCGAAACGTCGTGTATAAATAAAATATAGACAATGGAAGTCCAAAGTTAATTCAAGATATTCCATTATGTAACAGGTATACAATTTTTGTATAAGATCAAACCATCTGATTTGGGCGTAACTTAGGTACTAAATAATCATTTGTATAACCACCATACAAAATATTTGATGGAATAATATAGTTTGTATAATCGGTATGTAAAATTTGTATAACTATATATAGGGAATATAAAAGGACTTACATATGAGATTCACAAAAGGCTTTGATATATAAAATTTGTATAGCATATATCTAAGAATTTGTATACGTGGTATACAAAATCTTTATAATTATTATATTAAATTTATATAAAGGTTATAAAATTAGTTTTTGCACTTCAGGGACTAAAAATGTATTTTGGTCCGTTATTTCAGGGTCTAAAATAGTACTTTTTATCTCGGGATTTGTCGTAATAAAAAACCAGACTAGTGGTTGGGCTAGTTCTATTGGAGTAGGCGAAATTTTCTTTTATGTTTTTAACACATTTTAGGCCCCAGAACTAAAATACAGTAGACTAAAATAAAATTCGAGGTATGAATAAAATCTTAGGCGATAAATCTAAACTTAAAGAAATCAACTACAAATGATGTATGAGTATTTGATGCTTTTTGATACATTTTCATAAAACCAGAAAAGTACAAAAAATCATAAACATGGGTAATTCTACGTACATAACGACCGTTACAGTATTTTACAGTGTATGCGAAATGTTATTTACAACTTTAAGTTCACACATGTTAAACTAAAGAAATATTCCACTTTCATTATTAGTTACTACTTCGTGGACAACATTTTTAACCCGCTGGTATTCAAAGTTATAAAACCGTTACCTTAGAATTACTTTTATATACCATTTGAAGTGTTGTTCACCTTAGATCCCTAAAATATGATAGAAAATTTAGATATAAATTTTCTGAATAGAGGAAAAAATTAGCACACAAAATTTTTTTCATTAACAAGCTTAGGAATTTTCATAAAGATTTTTTAACCTACAAGTACCAAACCTGGCAAGGTTGATATAAGAGCAATAACCTAAATTATATCAGAAAATTAAATTTTTCCAGTGGCGTAATCCGATTTTCTTAACTAGAAAATTTAAGAATGTACCAAAACTCTTTGCATGATACGCCACTGCGTGATGTATACAAAACACAGACCTAAAAACCAAGAAAGCCCCCGCTTTTCAGTGGATCATATATAACAGATAAAATCGCTTTTGCAACGACACCTTCCGCTTGTATTTATTTTCTGCTTCTAGTAATAAAATAAGAATTTTGTAAAATCATAATTGTTTATATTTTGTTTAGTAAATTGATTAAATCCAATACCAACTATGACTTTAAAAATTCATATTTTACTAGTAATAGCAGCAAATACAAGCGGAAGGTGTCATTGGAAATGTATTTTATCTAATATAAAATCCAGTGAAAAGCGGAGCCTTTTTCTGAATATGTCAGTAACAGTGGCGTATCAAAGAGTTTTCGCACATTTTGAAATTTTCTAGTTAAGAAAATCGAACTACGCTACTAGAAAAATTTAATTTTCTGATATAATTTAGTTCATTGTTCTTAGATTAATCCAACCAAATTTGGTCCTTGTAGGTGGAGAAATCTTGAAGAAAATGCTAAAAAGTAATAAGCAATAAATTGTTCAAATTGGCAGCATTTTTGCTTGTTCTTAGATTAATCCTACCAAGTTTGGTCCTTGTAGGTTGAGAAATCTTGAAGAAAATGCTAAAAAGTAATAAGCAAGAAATTGTTCAAATTGGCATCATTTTTGCTTGGGTTTTTTTAATTTTCCAGGTAGAAGGAGTGGTTCAAGCTACACTATCATTATGTATTTATTGATAGAAAATTAAATTTGTAACATATTTCCCATTTGACACTTTTGAGTCTGTCACCGTTTAGGAGTTATTTAAGAAAAACGCTTTTTTGGAGTTTTTGGAGATTAGAAATCACAGTTCCCGAGGGGGTAGGAATGAAGACTTTTAGTATGTTAAATGTTAAATAAATTTTTTCCTCTATTTTGCCTATGTAGCTTAGCCTAAAAGTGCAGTAAAAAAAGTGAAGGATTTGAAATAAACGATTAATTACTCTAAAAAAATGTTTATTTAACCAAAGAAATTTTACTTTTATGAACAAAAGAAAGTACTATTTACCTAAGTAATAAACGTTCTCACTAAAAATGGGAACAAATTTAAATAGAAAAACTATAAGGGATTTACTAATTTCTAATAATAAATAATTCTAATTTACTATATACTAATTCTAAAAAACCAATAGAACATTAGAAACGAAGTTTATCCAACAAATTTGCCAAATTCCACATGGATTAATGGCACATTTTTTGAAACAATTTATTATCTAATTATTATATTATAAATATAAAGATAAATATTTTTAAAAAGGCTTATAAGTGAATAATTGGAAAAATAAGTCAATCTCCCCGCGTATCCCTATCTGTAATATATCAGGTCACTGCCCGTTCATCAAAAACACACTCATTGAAAACATTTCAGTCGAAAACATTTTCATCGAAAACATTTTATTATCGAATAACATTTTCATCGAAATCACTTTAATCGAATGACATTTTCATCAAAATCACTTTTATCGAACTACATTTTCATCGAAAACACTTTCATCGAATGACGGTAGGTTTGGTTTTATTGGTTGGTTTGGTGGGTTTAGTTAGTTGATTTGATAAGTTGATTTTAAAACCAACCAATCAAAACAATCAACCAAACCTACCAACCAAACCAATCAACCAACCAAACCAACCAAACCAACCAACCAACCAAACCCACCAACAAAACCAACCAACCAAACCTACCAACCAATGTCATTGGATGAAAGTTTTCGATGAAAGTGTCATTTGTTAAAAGTGATTTGGATGAAAATGTAATTTGATAAGTGATTTCGATAAAAATGTCATTCGATAATAATTTTTTTGATGAAAATGTTATTCGATGAAAATGCCATTCGATGAAAAAGTTTTTGATGAAAATATTTTCGATGAGTGTGCTTTCGATGAAGGGACAGTGACTCTAATGTATTGTATAATAATTGTTTTTTATTTATAGTAGATGCATGACAGCACCATGATTGTTCGACATACGTATGTCAGAGATACGAACATGTTGGGGATTGCAACTGCACACGTAACTTTACGTTTATTAAAAAATCATATGGTGCTGTCGTGCATTCACCATCAATTCAAAATAATCAGTGTTTCATTTTTACCTCATTGTACGATACGCTATGGACAGGGATGCGCGAAGAGATACATAATAAGCTATTCATTATTCTTAAAGCAGGTACATAATATTTCTGTAAGAAACAGAGTATTAACTTAAAATAAAAAAATACTAAATAAAAATTTAACGCTAAAATTACATTTTATTAGTTTTATAATTTAAATGAAATGAGGACAAATTTTTAAGTTCTATGATATATTGGTCTGTTTGAAACTCCTGCTGCTTGCAAGTAAGAAATTTATGACGTTTATATGAAAATTTCTTTTAGAAATGAAGTGTTGATCATATTTTTCTATTAAAATTTTAATTTTATCAACTTGGTTGGGTGAAAACTCAAAGTATTAAAGATTAGCATACCTTCTTCTCCAATAAGCGTCAGCAATTGGGCGCACTAGGTGGTTTCTTTCTTTTTGTTTCCCTCAGTTGCAACCTGCTACCCCACAACTACCCCACAAACAATGAAAGGTGGTAAGGTGTATTTGCTTTATTGGCATTATTGGCAAGTGAATGCCATTAGTTATTTACTACAGTAGTATTATTGGCAAAATTGCGCTATTTTTCGATGTTGGAACTCGGAATTGTCTGAAGACGACTTACGTACCTGGCAGGGTGTTGTACTCGGTACATCTGTAAGACAAAAAGGTGTGGTTCAATTTATCACCTACTTTCTAACAGGTTTTTCAAGGTATTGCCCAAGACATTTGGATCCCCCCACCCCATGTGTGAATCATTGACTCTCAAAATCCCTATGTTAATTCTTATGGGCGAATCTTTGAATCTTCAGCCAGAACTGGCGAAAACACTCTACTGTTACCATCTATCATCATTTCCAAGCATGGCTTTTTGAGAATTGTTTACAGGGGTTTTTCTAAATTTAGAAGACTTATTTTTGGAAACAATTCTGGACATTTTTATCTGGCCTGGGCAACGAGAATTGAGCAGCAAAAAGAGCTAAGCACTGCTTATCTAAAAAATCATAAACGATCAGGTATTGTGGTATTTCGCTACACTTGCCGTGAAATAGTTCAAACCGTGTTAATAAATCTGTGGGTACTATTTTTAAAAGCATTTGCATTAGAACATAATCTTAGCCATCCACATCAATTAGTGGCTCCCTTAAACCTTCCAAGTGTATAAAAAATGTGTCTAACAAGTTTCTTAAGGCATAGGGGTCCCCAGAATTCACTTTCGGTGCATTTTCTATAGTGTTCCAATATTCATTTGCCAAGAGACGCTTGTTTATATATCGCTTTACTAATTTATCGTAGGCGATTACGTAACTTGTACCTCAAAGAGGTAAGGTAGTTACCATTTCAAAAAGGGGTCCTTTAGATGATTGACCATATGCGTAACTTTTGCCATATTTGACAACGCTGGATTTTTATGAACTAGATTATTAAACAGCTCGTAAAACCACGGAAAGCTTTTTATGTCGCCCTCAAAGGTAATTAATTTAATTTCTTGTAATTTTATTTGAGAACTAACGACCGCGGGGGGGCTGTTGCTGGGGGTAACCCCTGCAACGTAGTTTACGTTTTAAAGCGGTAGGCATCGGTTTCTGTTGGATTAACTACTCCTCTAATCGATTAAGTGCTTTTTGAGATATCCGTCAAAAAAAAAATTATGAAACCGAAATCAGAAAAATTTTAATATTATTTTTATTTAGTTTAGAATCGCGTCAAATGTCTGCCGCCAGCTTTTTAAGTTTAACAGTCGGTAGGTCGTAGGTTAATAAATTTATGAGCGCCACGTATTTAAAGACATTGCACGAGGTATGATGTTAATATAGTATCAAATAGCCCAACTAATAAGTCAGCTAAATAGCAAAATGGCATCAAATACGAACTGTCAAAGACTCTTCCCTGATTTAGGAAAATAAACACTTATATACTTACTATACTCCTTAGCCTGTTCCTTTTCTTTTTTTTTCAATCTCACAAGTATTGTTTGATGAAATTTTGATATTTATTTGTCTTGATCAGGGTGTTCTAGTTATTACCAGAATGGAGAATAAATAAGTAACTAAATAAGAACTTTGGGCTGAGATTGTACCAAACCTGGACGACCTTCTTCAACAGAGAATGGGAAAGAAATACGAACACAAGTTTTTGTCATTTGCAGATTTAATGACGAACAAAAACACTCATAATGTGGGGTTTGTTATACTTAAGGAATATTGTAAATATTTAAATAATAAATATATCAATACCAGCAAAACCGTTCAATAACTTAACATGAATATCATGCAAATATTAAGTTGTATTAAAGTTACCGATTTATGAGCCCATATACCGTGTACAAATTGTAATACCTATATTCGTTACCTTAAAGTTCCTAAATTAATTTCAAAATAAATAATTTTGTCTTGTATATGTTTCTACCACCGCTATCACCGAATAGATAAAACAAACAAAGAAAAATATAAAAGAAAATATACCTTTTTTTTAAAAAAAATATAAATAGTCAAAATCTTGGCGATTTTAAACAAGTCAGTGGCACTCTGCCCAGCTAACCCCAGGCTAACCAACCGAAATATGCTACGTCTGTACGAGAAAACTCTCAGCAACATATGTCAGCTGGAGAGCCTAGAGCATCAGACCGAGTCACCCTGAAGTGCTAGACACTGTCATGTGCTAACAAAGAAATTTTTAGAAGGGAATGTCCGACACCATATAAAAGTAAACTCATTATAACAACCTGACCCCCCCCAGATTGCCACTCTGCAATGTGAGGCCGAAACAACGAGCCAGTCTTAACGCCACATTTTAGCCCGACAATCCGAAGCGACAGGGTTGTCACATGTGAATCTCTACACTAAGTCAAAACGAAATTAAGGCAAAACCGATGGTTATCTGTCAGCCATGTCATAAAGCAACACCATTCTCAACTAAAAAGCCAGTTAACTCATTTTCGTTTTAGTATCCTTTGGCCTATGATCGGTGCCATATTGACACCAAACTGACAGAAAATCCATGTTTTACTTGTCAATTTGGTTATAAAAATGGCAGCCAAAATAGGCTAAGGGGCACTGAGGCGATAGGAGTTAACAGGCTTTTTAGTTGAGAACGGTGTTGCATAAAGTTAAGAAAGAAAAAAAAATTACTAAATTACAGCCTTAATTAAAGAAGTCATTTCGCAGCTTGGCAGTTGTTGCTCCATACTAACTGTAATGACGATTTATACTCAATTGGAACCCAAAAAAAAATTTACAACTGTCATCCGTCAATATGATCCCTCCAAAATAAGACCAAAAAAAAAATACTTTTTTTTTAAAGAAATAAAATGTTTAAAATGTAAATCTCAAACCGGCAACCTCCTGCGATGACTGGGACTTGTGTTGCACTGGTAAGTACTTATATGTTGGAGCTTGTAGGAAAAATGGTAGCGAACTGGTAGAAAGATGTTGGAGAAAATCTCTGCATACGGCCTCATAACTCTACAACTACCTCTTGCCCAAAAACCCTGGAATAAAGGGAATAACACTCCTTACTATTCCAGAAAATAAAATAAACTACCTCAATTGCCACACTTTATCGGACTAAAAAAAAAATGACTAGGAAGCTTACCTCGTACGAGGGTTTTTAGGCACACTTGCCACCAGAGGACATCTCGAATATCTTCGGTGGCCGGTGTGGACACCTCGTGGGAACTAGCAATTCATCACCACGAGTTCATACAGCAGCCCCGATGGCAAGGAGAAAGCAAAGCATCAAATTGAGTCCCAAAAAACGTGTGAAAAACCCAAAAAAAGAAAGAAAATAGTTTCAAAATTTACCAAATTGGAAGGCCGAATTCTATTAACAAAAGTCCACTTACCAAGATAGAAATTCTGCTGAAGCTGCTGGAGTTAATCGAGTGTCCGCCCCCAGATGGACGGTGGCGACACGTGAGCGAGTGGCAATTTTTTTATCCCAATAGGTGCGGAGCTTCGTTCCCGAAAAAACTACTTAAACAATAAGAAGCTACCGCAAATTAACCCTGGTTTAATCCCTATTACTTAGGGAAAAATCCTCAACGGATTTTAGAAAAATTGGAACAAGGCCCAATTTGCCATTTTCGCACACGGAACACTCGATTCATATTCCTTTTTGAAACCTTACCGGAAATACGTCACTAGAAAAACCCCTTCTCTAAAAATCCAAAACACCATCCAAAACTATAATAAAATAAATACTTTATGCTCAAAATAAATAATTACTTTAATTTATTCATCAACAGAACGACTTATTTTTTTCGTTCTCGATCAATTGATGAAAGCTAGTGCAGGTTTGCACATCCTTCTATACTCTGTTTTGCCGAAATCGTAACCTAGAAATAGACATGCATCAAAAATAAACAAAGTGATGTTGTTTAAAAAAACAAATCTAAGTGCCGAAAAATGAGTTTAAACAGGTCAAGCTTGTTTAACCCCGGGTAATCGATGTCAGACGTCACCCCTGTTAACCGACAGCAACGTTTCAGTAAAAAGTCGAAATAACAAGTAGGCAAACATAACAGTAGAGAGGTTCTGGTTACGACAGCCCTACGGCTTCTATGATTTTATCGCATTTCTATTAGAAACACGGCTATTTTTAATTAAGCTATGCTTCGAAGTAATGAAACAACAAAATGGTTAACCCCTAAGGGTTAAACATGACTAATCTTCGTGGGCCGGCTTCAGGTCCTTAGGATGCCAAGTACCTGAAAGTATCTTCCCTTCCAATTCACGCAGAACAAAAGTCCACGGAGAAACCTTGTTGTGGACGATATACGGCCCACCATAAGGAGGTGCCAACTTGTAAGTGAAAAACTTGGCGGCATCGGATTGAACGTAGTTCTTTTTCCAGACCTTCTGCTCAATCCGGTACTCTTTCGAACGCTTCCTTAGGTTGTACTTAGCCACACTCTATTGACCGGCTACTTCAAGACGTTTTTTAGCCTCTAAAAACTAAAATTAAGTTCCTGGTAATACCAGCAGTTTGGGTACCATCTTCGACGCCCCGAAGTTCTTCGTTACGATAATCGTCACCAGATAAACACATGTTTCTTCCGAAATTCATGAAGTAGGGAGTAAATTTCGTCGTTTCGTGTACGGCGGTCCGAGTTGCGCAAGCCAAGCGATGTATCTCCCGATCCCATACTCGTTGGTTATCCTTAACATACATTCTAATCATGGTTTTAACCTGTCGATTTTGTCTCTTCGTGGGATTGGCCCTGGGATGGTAATAGGCGTCATAACGCAGCTTACACTGGTAGTTTTCAGCTAAATTTCGGAAGTCACCTCCTGTACATTGTTTTCCATTATCCAGAACAATCTTTCGAGGAACCTCAAATGCCATAAACACTTGTTCCTCCATCCTGTTAACAACCAGCTTCATGGACATGGATCTAAGTGGAAAAACTAAAGTAAACTGACTAAGATTATCAATAACGATTAAAAGGGCCGTATTACCCTTGTGGCTTTGGGGTAGAGGACCCACTAGATCGACGTTAATAATCTCCCTGGCCTTCCCGTTGGGAATCATGTGGTCTCTTACCCCATGAGGATCAACTTTATGAGCAGCACAAGTGCTACAACGCCTAACATAAGCTGCAATGTCTTGGCGCATTTTCGGCCAGTAATACTTTTCTGCAAGACGACCATAGGTTTTATATATACCCAAGTGACCCGCCGTTGGAGGATCATGGGCTGCTACGATAGCTTCACGTCGCTGTTCTTTTGACAAAAGTAACTTCCATTTGTCTCCTTGAGGCATTAAGTCAGAATATTCCTGCTTGACATACTTATAAAGATTACCATCCTCTCCTACCCGCCAATTTAAAAATTTTAAAGGTTTATCCACCACCCGCTGTACCATTTTATTGTACCGTCGATCTTTTTTAGGAGTATTAGGGGTAATATCTTCACAAATCATGTCTAACACAGGAACTGCTCTGGATAACATATCTGGTACTACTAAGTCCTTGCCCTAGCGGTGTATGATCTTGTAATCGTACTATTGGAGTTTTACGGAACAACGCGCCATTCGTCCAGATGGATCCTTGAGGTTGTGCAACCACTTAAGAGCAAAGTGATCTGTTACAACAGTAAAGGGAATTCCCTCGATTATTAGTCTTAATTTCCCTATTGCCCAGACTAATGCCAGACACTTCCTTTCACTAGTACTAAAATTCTGTTCTTGACGTGTCAGAGAACGACTCAGATAAGAAATCACTTTTTCTCCTTCTTTATAAGGTTGAGTAAGCACTGCACCTATACCGTACCCGCTGGCATCCGTTTGTATTACGAAATCCTTAGAGTAGTCAGGACAAATCAGAATCGGAGCGGCTACTAAAAGTTCCTTAATTTTTTTGAACGAATTTTCACAGTCCTCAGACCAAACAAATTTATGATTTTTCTTGTTTAATGTAGTAATAGGTGAAACAATCGACGAGAATACAGGAACAAAGCGCCGGTACCAACTAAATGATCCAACAATTCTACGGACTTCTCGAACAGTTCTTGGTCGTGGTAGCTCTAACATGCTCTTAACTTTGTCTGGATCAACTCATAAACCTCTCCGGTCGACGACATACCCTAAGTATTTCATCTCAGGCCTACAAAAAGTCTTGAGAAATGCACACTACGTCATCAAGATATACAAATACATCAGGCTGTAAATCAGCGCCCAGAACGTTATCTATGAGCCGCTGCCATGTAGCAGGAGCATTGTGCAGCCCAAAGGGCATTCTTTTAAACTAAAACAACCCGTTTTCGACAGATAAACGGTGTAAGGGGACGTGATTTCTCATCAATTGTGACTTACCAATACGCGCTCTTAACGTCGAGACACGACAAATACTTTGCATCCTTTAATTTATCCAGAGTTTCAGAAACCAAGGGGAGCCTTCCTTGCGAATGAACTCACCTCTGGACCAGCACTGACTGGATGAGCATTACTTACGCTAGGGCTCGGGTCAGTTGAAAGCTGTTCACCAAATTGGGACACGTGCAATGTCTCAACCGACTCGGTTATTTTTTCTTCTTCCAAGCCAACATAAGCGAAATCGGGTTCGAGCAGTTGACCTTTCTTAAGCGGTGCAGCAAAACGGGGGTACATCCTTTCTTCAATTCTCTTGCAAAGTCTCTTAAGTTCTGCAATGCTAGTAATTTCCAAAGCTCCAAGCTGATTTTTGTAAATTGGTGCAACATTTCGGAGAAGAATAGTAAGTTTGACCTCCTCTGACATAGGGCAGCCTTTTGAAATAGGTAGTCATAACCAAGAGGTAAATACCAATACTCTCCTCAGGCCCTTGGGTCCTACGCTTGAGTTCTTTTAATAGGTCTTGCATGGAACGGTGATAAATACTCCTCTCTGAACTCCTGCACCAATTCGTCCCAAGTGTGGGTTTGGTTTCGACATTCAAAATAAAATGCTAAAGCACGGCCATCAAAAAGATCAATGCCAGAGTGGAACAAAACGTCTTTGCTAACATTTCGAGCCTTGCGTAATTCCTCTATACACTCAAAGAAAGCGGTCAATGATACTCGTTTGTCGCCGGTGTATTTAGTAATGTTCCACTTATGTGGTAATACAGGCGTCACATTATAAGTAGATGTTGCTGATGGGGTTACGAAACTCATAGCTGTCGGAATGTGTGTGTGATATCCCTGGTAATGAGATGTGGAATTACCAGCTGCAGGTCCAACAGCCCCTGCCAGAACTGTGAGGTTAGGTGGTACTGCGTGTTGAAAAGTACTCCTTTGAGAAGTTACCTGGCTATCTAGCTGACCCAAAAGCTCAAGTGTCTGTCCCAATAAGACGGCCTTAAGTTTTTTCCTCTCAACACCCTTTGCCTCCATGTTGTCAATCCTATTTAAGACGTGGTTCAATCTACTTTGAAGGGTGATATAGGCAGGAGCCTGGAGCCTGAAAACGATTCTATTAGAAGGACAAGGCTTTCTAACTTATTGGTCACCGCCTCGACGTCTTCAAAAAATGAAAAAGGGTAAGTCGGATAAGAAACACTTTCCCCACTGAGCTCATATTGCCTAGCCAACGTTAGTCTCGCTTGCAACTCCTCGTCAATACCCTGGACATCAATTCCCCTAACCTCCAGTTCATAATATCGATTTTTCGTGCCATGATGCTCAAAAAAACTTAAAAACCTAGTAAAATTTCACCCTTAAAGGCTACTTACACAGATATAGCCCTGTGAAGGCTCTACCCATAAAAAAATATGTATAAATCTTTCGCCAATACCCCAAAAAAAAGTATATATGTAATTAAATCAGAGTCACTTCTACGAAGTAACACCGTCACACCTAGATTATTTTACTCTCACTTCACTACCTCCACCGTTCACTACAACTCAATCTTTGGTACCAGTTGGTACTTTAAATCAATCAGATTATGATTATTCTATAATCATAAAGCGAAAGTGTCCACGAACCGAACCGAAAATATCACGAAAATATCCTCTGCAGTTATGCAGAACCGTAATTACATTGAATGAAAAAAACGTTTAAGTGTCTCTCTCTGCCCACTCAGCCGAAAAAAAACATCCAGCTTGGGGACCAAAAAAACAAAAGACCCTACATTATACCACTGAATTCTTAATAGACAAGGTCACTTCTTAACCAATCACCATGTAACCTTCGTCCATTCGTTCTTTGAATGTTAAAAAAAAAAGATTTTTTTAAATGGCTGTTACGCTATAGGGTGGCATATAATCCCAATTGGAGCGCAGAGTTTCAACGCAAAAAAAACGTCACGGGTCCTTAAGACCAACTCGAACATATTCCCAAGTTCAACCTCTGCTACAACTAGCCTTGTTTAATCCCCCTGATCAGGGTTGAAAAAAAAAATTCCCACTTGAATTCTATTTTCTGAAAAGTCATAGCTAGAACGTCACCCGCGCGGCACGCGTATTAAACGAAGTACAGCTCGCTAGATATCAACTCAGAAAATCTCAAACCCTCTACCCTACCAGAAATTTTTCTTGGTGTCGACCCCAAAAAAAAACTAGCCAAACACAAGAGTATGGACCCCCTCCAGTTGATAAATTAAGTGTCCGTTTTATTCAATTCCTAAGACCCAAATTAATCCACAACCACCCTTTTGTACTTTGAAATGTAACATCCACACCAATTTACCACAAGTTAGCTAAGTGTCCAAGGGAAAACTGTGAAAGTAGAAACAGCAACTGGAATACCAAAATCCGATGTCAATTTCAGCAAAATACAGTGTCATCCGGTAATGAAGGGAAAAAAATGGAATTTGGAACTAACAAAAAAAATTTTTGTTTTAAATGTAAGTCTGAAAAAGTTGGCAAAGACCCAGGGGAAAACCAAGCAAAGTTCCAATGCCAAGTATAAAAAAAAGTCGTGAAATCTAAAATCCTTGAAAAGCCATAACCAAAAAAACTTTTAGGAATTGACATAAATCTAAACACTTTCAAATCTGTGCTTGCAAACTCTACCATCACTCTTACTTTAAAAATATTACTTTTTACTTACAAAAAGCGTAAACGACGACGAGGGTTTTGTAAAATGTTAATATTTTAAAAAAATAGTAATTTTTAATTTGATATTTCCGTATCTGTACTCATAATACCCAATCCTCGTTAACCCTAAAAGAAATTGCAGAGATAACCATAACGCATTGGGAGCCTTGCCTGCCGTTTATCTATTCCTGCGAAAATTTTAAGGATATAATTTTTTTTATTTTCTATCAAACTACTCAGATGAATCAAAAATGTTATTTGTACAAAAAAATGCAACTAATTATAACCAAAAGCAGGTCAGCTAGAAAAATGACCACCCAAAACACCGTTAATAGAAAAGCAATTTTTCCAAGATTGGTTATGATTAAAACGTTGATTAAAACCCGTTGTATGTAACACTGGTTGTCCAACCAAAAACAAATAAACATTTAAAAAAAAATATTTTTCGAAAATATTCCAAAACCGCTGCCACTCTAAGGCGAAGCACGAAGAGCAAAGCCTCTATGACAATTAAGTCCCTCACACTTCCAAATCAGAGCGACGCGACGTTAAAGTCACTCAAAAAAATTATATCTATGTATGATATGAAATTAAAAAGAAAATGAACAAACCGAGAATCTTAAAAAACAAAATTATTTTAATAATATATTCGAAAGTTTAAACAGGAAATGATACACAACGCCCCCACTCCACTGCGAAGTAACAAAATGCGGATAACTGTAATACTTAAGTCATCAGTACTTCTAAGCAGAGTAACCCGACTTTGTTTCCTCTGCGAATTTTTAAAGAATGATATTTGACAGTTTAAAAAAAAAATGTGACGTGTTTAGAAATTTAAAAAAAAATTGACATTGAAATTGAAAAAAAATGGAAATTGAACAAAACTAGAAAAAAAACCCCGTTGTGACCCCGCCGCACAATACAAAGTGCCAAGCACTACGACACTGACGTCCCCAATCCTTCCCCAAAGCAGGACGTCACAACGTTGTTCCGATATTGCAAAATTGAAAGAAGGACACTAAGTTTAAAAAAAAATATGACGTTTGAAATTTCTTTAATTTCAATGGATTGAAATTAAAAAAAAAATACATTAAAATTTAAAAAAAACCAAATGCTGTGCCACTACTGAAAAGTTCTTATCCACTGATGAGACTACAAAAAAAAATTCAGAGTTGAAGGTTTTAGAATTCTGAGAAATTACATTCTTTTAACCTGAACAACATACTATAATTACTAACTAAATAACCTAAACACTGACTTAAAAATATTTCATCATCAATAAGTCATCCCCGAAGAAACTAACGAATAGGTAGAGGAAAAAAAATAATCTGACCGGTAAATGAACCGCAGGCTGTGTGACAAAACCAAGGGGTACAGACTTAATTTTATTTTTAAGTTCTATCAACCGCAAATAAAAATCGAAAATATTTTTGTTTGTTGTGTGTTTTGACATAATATATTTTACTGACATATAATATCTGATGCATTTCTGTAAACAAAACTATAAAACATATGACAACCTGCAAAAAAAAATGGCTAATGAGACCAACAACACTTTTCTGCAAGTGTGACTATGTTTTACTAATAAAGCGATCATGTTAAGATAACTAACGGTCTAATGAGATCTCATTGCTTAACAACTCTTGAAAAAGTGAATGTATGCCGACTTATGTAAGAGGACCAGGTGGCTTCTTTAAAAAAAAAATTATCAACTATGTCCAAAAAAAAAGTTGGGTCTCATTCACAAAGTGATTTAAAATTGTTTTGGCTTAACCAACGAGTTCGATTGAAAATCAAAACAGCTAAAACTTTTTCTAAACCTCTGTTAAAAGATTAAAAGTGTTTTTCTTCACAAGATAAAGACTCCATAGGAACAAAATAATCGATAACAAAACAAAATAATCCAAGGTTATCTTAAAACAAGTTCAACGGTACCATCTCAAAAAAAAAGTTGGCACCATACCCAAATTTGACTATATTTTCAATAATCTGAAATTTCACCTTAAAATCTTTAGATTTGTACACAAAAACTCAAAAAAAAAAATGTCTCTGGGCATGTGTATGTTTCAATTGCAGTTGATGATTCCCTAAAAAGACACTCCAAAACAATTTTTCCAATTTTTGAAAATAACCAACATGTTAATGTTCAAAAGGATGTATTTAACAAAATTGATGTTTGTGGAAAAAAATATGGTGTTTTTTTAACGTGGTATATATAGGTATGTATGTATTATGGCACTGGTGGTTGGTACCCACGGAGGAAAAAAAACCTGCACATAGGGCTCCTTGGTCAGAACCCTTGTGCCCGCATATATCTAATCAGTTTTACTCAGCTGGTAATTGGAAAACCAACTAGTAAGTTAAACTCTTGCAGATTACGGATAATTTAGGCTCTCAACTTTGGTGTAAAGTTATTCCACTTAACCCCTCATTTAAGCCAGAGTAAAAATTAAAAAAAAATATAGTTAAAAAGGAATAGGTGTAGTGTATGTTTCCCCAGTGTCATCTCAAGGTCATCCTGTATTTTCTCTGCAAGAAACAACCCTTAAAGTTACCCCAGTCAGACCAATTGACCTTTCATCTCGGACACCCATAGACAACCACAAAAAACATTAATTAACAAAAATTAATTATTTTCTAAAACAGCAAGTTAATGTCCTTATCAGTCTGTATCCCCCCCCCTCCAAGTCTACAAAATTTAAACAACTATCTCAAAGTTAACTTAAAGTAATGTGAAAGTCATTTACTTATGTTAAATTCTTAGACAACTTAATAGGTTAAAACTATTAAAATTTTAAAAAAAATTAGGTGGTTGGTGGTGTTTCTTGTTTTAAGTGGTTTTCAATTTTTGGAAAGCTAAGTACCAGCCAATGAATACTCTAAGCACAAATACCCAAACTAAAACAAAAATAAAAATGTCAGCCCAGGCAGAGTGGTAAAAAAAAAATGTTTAAATGTCACTTTCCAAAAATTACCCCCACCCCTTCTTCAAGACAAATAGGCCCCACGTTGGCGCCAAATATGTTAGCCTTCTAATCGATTAAGTGCTTTTTGAGATATCCGTAAAAAAAAAGAAAAAAATATGAAACCGAAATCAGCAAAATTTTAATACTATTTTTATTTAGTTTAGAATTGCGTCAAATGCCTGCCGCCAGCTTTTTAAGTTTAACAGCTGGTAGGTCGTAGGTTAATAAATTTATGAGCGTCACGTATTTAAAGACATTGCACGAGGTATGATGATATCATACTTATATACTTACTATACTCCTTAGTCTGTTTCTTTTCTTTGTTTTCAATCTCACAAGGATTGTTTGATGAAATTTTGATATTTATTTGTCTTGATCAGGGTGTTCTAGTTATTACCAGAATGAAGAATAAATAAGTAACTAAATAAGAACTTTGGGCTGGGATTGTACCAAACCTGGACGACCTTCTTCAACGGAGAGTGGGAGAGAAATAGAAACACAAATTTTTTTCATTTGCAGATTTAATGACGAACAGAAAAAAACAGATTTTGGACTAGTCTCCTACAACTCAAACCCTTATAATGTGGGGTTTGTACCGTTCAATAACTTAACATGAATATCATGCAAATATTAAGTTGTATTAAAGTTACCGATTTATGAGCCATATACCGTGTACAAATTGTAATACCTATATTCGTTACCTTAAAGTTCCTAAATTAATTTCAAAATAAATAATCTTGTCTTGTATATGTTTCTACCACCGCCATTACCGAATAGATAACATAAACAAAGAAAAATATGAAAAAAAATATACTTAAAAAAAAAAAATAAATAGTCAAAATCTTGGCGATTTCAAACAAGTCAGTGGCACTCTGCCCAGCTAACCTCAGGCTAACCAACCGAAATATGCTACGTCTGTACGAGCAAACTCTCAGAAACATATGTCAGCTGGAGAGCCTAGAGCATCAGACCAAGTCACCATAAAGTGCTAGACACTGTCATGTGCTAACAAAGAAATTTTTAAAAGGGAATGTCCGACACCATATAAAAGTAAACTCATTATAACAACCTGACCCCCCAGATTGTCACTCTGCAATGTGAGGCCGAAACAACGAGCCAGCCTTTGTTGTGACCCATATTTTAGCCCGACAATCCGAAGCGACAGGGTTGTCACATGTGAATCTCTACACTAAGTCAAAACGAAATTAAGGCAAAACCGATGGTTATCTGTCAGCCATGTCATAAAGTTAAGAAAAAAAAAAATACTAAATTACAGCCTTAATTGAAGGAGTCATTTCGCAGCTTGGCAGTTGTTGCTCCATACTAACTGTAATGACGATTTATACTCAATTGGAAACCAAAAAAAAATTCCAATTGTCATCCGTGAATATGATCCCTCCAAAATAAGACCAAGAAAAAAAAATACTTTTTTTAAAGAAATAAAATGTTTAAAATATAAATCTCAAACCGGCAACCTCCTGCGATGACTGAGACCGGTGTTGCACTGGTAGGTACTTATATGTTGGAGCTTGTAGGAAAAATGGTAGCGAACTGGTAGAAAGATGTTGGAGAAAATCTCTGCATATGGCCCACAACTCTACAACTACCTCTTGCCCAAAAACCCTGGAATAAAGGGAATAACACTCCTTACTATTCCAGAAAATCAAATAAACTACCTCAGTTGCAACACTTTATCGGACTCAAAAAAAAATGACTAGGAAGCTTACCTCGTACGAGGGTTTTTAGGCACACTTGCCTCCAGAGGACATCTCGAACATCTTCGGTGGCCGGTGTGGACATCTCGTGGGAACTAGCAATCCATCACCAAGAGTTCATACAGCAGCCCCTATGGCAAGGAGAAAGTAAAGCATCAAATTGAGTCCCAAAAAACGTGTGAAAAACCCAAAAAAAAAACAGAAAATATTTTCAAAATTTACCAAATTGGAAGGCGGAATTCTATTAACAAAAGTCCACTTAACAAGATAGAAATTCTGCTGAAGATGCTGGAGTTAATCGAGTGTCCGCCCCCAGATGGACGGTGGCGACACGTGTGCGAGTGGCAATTTTTTTATCCCAATAGGTGCGGAGCTTCGTTCCCAAAAAAACTACTTAAACAATAAGAAGCTACCGCAAATTGGCCCTGGTTTGATCCCTATTACTTAGGGTAAAAATCCTCAACGGGTTTGCCACTTTCGATACACACCTCTTACATTTTTTTGCTACTCATATAGTATATTTAAAAATGTCGCAGCTGGGGTTGGTTCATTATACCAAATATAGTGTAAGTGTAAGTGCTTACCATATTGTTTTTATCACAAATTCGCAAAAATATCCCAAAAAAACTTATTTCTTTCCTTATTAATTAATTACATTTTGTGTTTATTGCAACAATAGTTGCACGCCTATGTCGGTCTATCACAAGATGGCGTCGAAAAAACATATGATAAAAAACCTGTGAATGTTTGGTTTTCACCTGCAATCTCCAGTTTTTGTCACACTACGCACTTTGCCACATCACTTTTGCCAAAAACTCTTAAAAATCTATTGAAAAAATATTAAAAAACTCTCGATTATTCTGTAAAATATACCAAAACCTTGAGTATGCTAAAGATACAACGCCGTAGAGAAATTATGAATGGAGCAGCGTACACACGTTTATATGGCTGACCCGCCACAAATGCGAGGTTGTCACATTGTTGTACGTTTTATTCCCGATATATTTTGGGAAATAACAAGAATTATTCTTTCAGCCAAAATATCAGGTATTTATATGATATTTCGATCGAAAAAATGAGGTATATTTCAAGTACCATAACATGTACCTCCACATTATAAATTCTTTATTGATCTAAAATTCTGAAGATTCAAGGAAATTTAAATGCAATTATATAATATACCTAAATTTCTTTATATATTTCAATAATAATAAGGTGTTTCTCCATGTTTAAAAAAACAAACCGGAGAATTTGCATAATTGCATGTAAATGATAAAGTTATAAAAATAATATGTTTTTAAAAACATTACGTGTAGAGCTATAACTTTCAGCGCAATCTGGCATTGTCGCCAAATTGTTTACCTTATGTCTGATCGCAACTGTGGTAAACATAATGTCTCTATTTAAGTTATACCTTTATGGTCCAAGACCACCACCAAATCTATTCAACGGACTGGCTATCTGTGAAAAATGCGGTACGAATCGTCTGTACCATACAGTGACTCCCAAAAATCGTCTCAAACTTCTCAAGTTATGAGGGGGTGGCATATCGCGAATGGCGGCGGTTTTCTGAGGGTCTGGGCAAATGCCTTCGCTGGTCACAAGATGTCCTAAATCTCTTAGCGATCTACGGCCAAATTCACACCTTTCCGTATTGATTTTTAAATTAGCTTCTCGGTGACGTCGGAAGATTGGCCAAATGTTCCTCAAAAGTTTCTCCCAAGATAATTATATCGTCGAGATATGAAAAAGCAAACTGATCTAACTCGGGTCCAATAATAATGAGTGAAGTCCAAAAGGCATAACTCGAAATTGATATAGACCCATGCCAGGAACGGTGAAAGCAGTAATCGGTTTACTGTTTTCTGACAGCGGTATCTGCCAGTATCCGGATTTAAGGTTTATACTTGAGATCTATCGGGCTCTACGGAGTTTATCCAAAATGGCATTAATGAAGGGTAAAGGGTAAACGTCTTTGCGACTTTGGAGGTTAACCTTAACAAACTCTATGCAAAAACGGTATTTCCCATCCTTCTTGCGGACTATCACTACTGGGGAACTCCATGGACTGTTAGACGGTTCGATTATTCCGTCTTCTAGAAGCAGTGTTAATAATTTCTTGCATTTTAGGATTTTGCGGGCGATATCTTTGTTTGATCGGTTCTGGGTTTAAAAGTCGGATAGTATATTCAACTAGGGGCGTCGTGCGTCGAACTTAATTCCTTAACTAGGAAATCTTGTAGCCGTAAATCTTCGTCCGGTGTTAATTCTATTAAATTCGTTTTAGTATCCACCTGCCCTACGGGACTGATTATTGGAGTAGGCGGTGGTATTAGCTGGTTATTAAGAAAAATGTCTCGTGCTCGAAAGTTAATGTGATAAAATATCCATCCCTATAACAATATCGGCGGTCAAAGACGGAAAGAGGCTAAGGGTTTCAGTGAAGTGAAGTGAAGCTTCGGAAATCTTAGTCAAACCTCCGTTAGCCGCTCTTGCCATCGTGACGGTCGATTGTTTTTGATGGGTAAGTTGTAGTATTGACACTTTTCCGCTAGAAAGTCGGCTAGGAAAGAATGTGCGGACCCGGTGTCGATTAGTGCTAAAAATAGGGCTTCATCGATAAATAAAAAGACGTGTGGTTTAATATCGGATAATCTAAATGGGATTGTATTCAGTGTGGAGGTTCTTCGGTAACGGTGCTGGACTGACAACGTAGCGGTACAGCGACGGTTTAGTTTTTCGAAACGTTTGTAGTTTCTTGTCAATGTTCCATCTTTGCCACATCTTGAGCAGAACAAAGGGAACGGATTTCTGCACTCGTTGTGAAAATGACCCCTTTCTCCGCATCTCCCGCATATATTTTCCCAGTGTGACAATCAAAATATTTTGCGACGTGCAAATTTCTGGTAGTCTGTCTATAAAAGTTACCGGATCATTTCTGTCGCTAAAATGTATGTTCCATTTATGAATTTTGAGTTGATTTGCTGCCTGCGGAGCTGACGTCGATGCGTAGCTATGTGCAGACGGAGACGGTAATGGACCTTGCATTGTGATGGTGGGTATGGTTCCCATATATAACGGGGTCTGACGGTAGGTTGTGGTTGGATGTGAAATGCCTATTGTTTAGTATGCGGTAGCCGGTGGTATTCGGTGATCGGCTGTGTATGCGGATGGAGTCGATGTTACATAAATTGCTGGTATTCGGCTTACAGGCACCGGTGTCGTAACATTCTCCGATTGAATTGGCGCGGGTTGCATCATACTGGCTTGCACACTGGTTGTAGAAAAATTAAAAGCTTGCGTTGTCGGCGTCGGGGTGGTTCTACCATCTCTGATAAAAGTTACTAGGTGCTTTCTTACATTTTCAGCGGTGCTGGTTGTGTCCAATTTCAATTTGTTTAATTCAGCAATTAAATCGTCTTCCTTCAGCAGGTAAACCCAGCTTACGCGAACATCGCCGGTATACGGGTCGCCTTCAATAGATGTGATAGCGTTCGTCGTTGTTACAATAGTAGGACTGGTTGTTGAATTACCGATAGTTGGAGCAGTAGCTGTAGTCGTAGTTATCGTCGCAGCGGTAGTCTTCGATGGACTCAATGTAGTTTTGCCGTGCTTAGTCATCCCAATTCCAAACGGTCGCAACCTATATCTGGTAAACTGGTTTCTGGTACGGTCACGGATTTGGAATCAGAAAAGTTAAGTTCGGTTTTCTAAAGTGCGGTCGATTATTCGTAGGTTTAGGTCAGAAACTAATGTCCCCTTCGAAAGACTTTTTTTTTGAATTTATAGTCGGATTTTACTCCTACCACTGTTAAAATTCTTCCACTACTGGACTGGTAAATGGTGGGGAAAAAAGGGCGGACTTAAAACTGATTCAGTCTAGAGACTGTTCTACTGTTGGACTTCGAAACATTTTTCCTTCTGGTTAGAGAAGTTTATTTACTCTCAATAGAGAGGGCATAAAATCCACCTTTTAGTAAAACTTTGGAAACATTTTTGTCACTGAATTGACTTCAGCAACTTCGACTTAGTATAAAAAGAGGTATAACTTAGTTTTAAGTGTTGCGCATGCGCAGTGAAACTTGACGTTATTTCGGTTAAAACGGACGGTCCACGGAATAAAAACAACCAAATACCCGATAAAAATCAATACTATTTTGCTTCGGTTTGGGTGTGGGCCCCTAAGACATTAAAATTCTGCATACCGAAATTACTATAAATATAGGTATAAATTGATTTTTTGGTTTTGCGCATGTGCACTCAAAACGGGCGGAAAACGGTTTACTGGCCGGTCCCTGCTCAGGCGCCAAATTTGTAACGTTGTTTACGTTTTAAAGCGGTAGGCATCGGTTTCTGTTGGATTAACTACTCCTCTGAGAAATAATCCAACAAGCATCTCGGGCGCCACCCTCTGGATTTATGTGGTAGAGGGCCCACAGCGTCGGGTAGCTTTTAAACAGTGGAGACGGTTAAACCAGGGGTCTAGCTGTCTTGATTCTTAACCTAAGTAACACGAGTAAAATAACCAATTTTCCAACATGGCGAATTTATTATAACTCCTTTTAAATGAACAGTTCCCTTTATTTAGCATTCAACGGCATACAATAGAAAAGGACGGAAAATATTAGAAATAATGGTAACTTGCATGTCTCATAATGTTTACGGTAAACCTTGGTATTTTATATTTAATAGTAACGGTAGAAAGCTCCTTAATACGGCAGCCTCAACATAGCGGAATTTACATATATAGAGTTCATAGCAGGTTTAGAAAAATAAGAAATTAGTGTGTCCGACAAAGATACCTTTATAGCACCACTACTTCATAAGTCACTCCATATGCTGTTCCACCGTGTGTTAGAGAGAGGTGCAAAGAGGAAAAGACAGTCCTAAAGGTAATCCGATCCAGCGATAGCACTCTCTCACTCTCACTCACTAAGCGGCCAAACAACACAGGATCAACCTACTTAGGTAGTTTAGCCATGTGTTAGAGAGAGAGATGTATTAACCGCATTCCGAACCAGCGATAATACACCTTAACTCCAATTACAGTGCCTCTATCGTCATATGATTAAATAAGCGATCCGGTGGCGCTACTTCTCAATGAATTACTCTATACGCTGTAAAACCGTGGGTTAGAGAGAGATGCAAGGAGGAAAAGACAGTCTTAAAAGTAATCCGATCCAGCGATAGCACTGTCTCCCTCTCACTCACTAACCGGTCACACAGCGCAAGACCAACCCATTAATAGCTTTGCCTGGTGCTAGAGAGAGAGAGAGATGTGTTACCCGTATTCCGAGCCAGCGGTAACCCATCTCAACTCTACTTACCATACAGAGAACTACATTTTACGGTATGTATAGAAAACCCCGCTATACTGGTCAGGTGCTTACCTATCGGGTTCTGGCAGGTGATGTTTACTGGCCGGTCGGTCGGAATGAATGCCTCGAAACGCGTTGGCGACATCGCTTTAAATAATCTCGCGTATCCCCTCCTGCCATATTCCTGCTGAGCTGGCTGTGCGCGCAGCCGGGTGGGGTTCGCTCGCTGTCCGTGCATATAGCAGGAAAGAGAAACGCGGCGAGTCAAAGCGATGTTATTAGAGAGTTTTTCAATAACAGTAAATAATAGAAAGTTTCGGTAATACAAAGTTATGAGACAGGAAGTACCTAAAGAAAAGAAAAGCTGAAACAAATAAATAATTATTAACTTCGTTACACCCCCTATGGAAATCCTTTGTTGAGTTGTATTAATCTCTGTTAAAAATAAAGTATTAAAAATGGATCGCACTTCTGCGTATTTTTTGTTAAAATCAGTGACTTTTTCAGTGGCCGCGCGCATCTCCTCCGCATCCGAGTGGTGTTTTACAAATTCTTCGCGAATCATTTCGGCATCATCAAATATGACTTCAAAAACACCCTTGGCTTCATTATCACTTTTAGCCTTGGTAGCTGTGTCAAAAATGTCTTTCAGCTTATCATATTCAATTTCGTGTTGAACTTTGCGTTTTCTAATTTTTTCCGCTGCATTCGCCATTTTTAATTAATTTAAGTACCGTGAAGGAAATTACCAAAAAGCGTAAAATTAAATTCTTATTTAAACGTCACAGGATAATACGGAGTAGCAACAACTGACCTATTCTGATTCTTATTATGGGTATATACTCCCTTTTTTTGTCTCCTTATCGCACCGCTATATACTGCAGCTTTAAAGCGATTTTATTTTGACAAGGTCAACAATACCACGAAATAAAAGAATCAGACAATTATTAAATTGAATTTTAGGTTTAATAATTTTTATTTTTAAAAACTGATTCATACGGGTGGGAGGGCTAAATGAGCTCCTCTAGCCTAGTTAAAATTTGGTTTGAGTTAAGTGTACTGCTTCGAGAAAAAATAACGTTAATTTATTTTTAATTATAACAAAACCATGGGGGTGAAATTAAGTTTAATTTTGAGCACTGTTTAGGTATATAGGTGAAGTGGCAAAACTAGAGTAAAAATATCCCTTTTCAATGATGCAATCACTTTAAATTACCTTGAAAAAACCAGCTCCACCCATTAGCGTTAAAATTATGCACTCAAAAAAATTATTGTTTATTGAGCGGAAATAGGGCACTAAAAATTGTCACTTACTGCTGTTGATGTTTTCTTGACAGGTTCAGGAAGGCCTTCCAGGTCTTGAATCCATAGGTCCAGAAAATACCATTCTCATTAGCTGATCATTAATCGCGTATTAGCGATAAACAGCAAAGTTTTCTAATTGTTATTGTTTTAAGGTTTTAAATTTGTTTAAAAACATTTTATTCTTTTTACGCTTCCGCAGACGAAGTCAGCACGCACACATTTTTAGCAGTCCAGTGAACGACTTTTTTGATTTTTCTCTCGCAGCGCGTTTGCGCGGGCTCAGCTACACATCCCCAGAGGCGCATAAAGAGATTCGCTGGTTTGAGTTTTTAAATTTAACCAAAAGTAATCGATTATATTATATAAATATAATTTATAATATTTTAATTAAGTTTTGGTTATATATATATATAATAGCTATAGAAATTATCCCGAATAGCTAAGTTAATTCAAAGCTACAAAAAAACATCAAAGAAAGAATATTATCTATAGATGCTCAAAATTAAAAACTAAAAAAAACAAAATTTGTAAAAATAGTAGGTTCTGAGGATTAAACAATGCCAATCGGATTTTTTTCGTACTTCCGTTTTTTTTATCTGATATTTTCGGTGTCATTGCTTTCTATTATCTTCAAGTCGATTTAATCCTTGAAATTCCTTTTCTAAGGTTCTTTATAGGTATACTTGATTGATCTGCTGGCTGCGGGGCATCCGTCCATCCGGGAATATGACTTGCGACTGGCCAAACTGTTTACGAGACTTGGCTGCTGCACTAGCGCCATGTGCAATTCTGGTATCCTGGACTAAATTAACATCCTAGTACAATTCAGTGCATTATTTCAGTTTGGAGAGCCGCTTGTGGTGTTTCTGGGTTGGCTGGTGTTACGCTGCTTGCGGGAATCATTCGTGTATATTGGGGAGGTAGTTTTTTTTAGTTCCCTTTCGTATGGAAGCCCGGTCGGGAAATTCCAACTTCCAAGTTCCGACTTCGTGAATGGGTTGGTAATTCTGGTTGTCATTCACCTCTATTTCTCTCTTTGTCAAAAGAGTGAGGGAGCCTTTTGATCTTTTTGTTAACCTCGCATTGTTGCGTTTGTTGTTTACAAAATTTTTGTTTACGGTCGTGAATAAAATCTTATTATCATTTTTTTGTCACGTTTCTGTCAATTTTGGCACTAATGGCATTAGTTGTGAGCGATTTTGCTCTCCTACCTTATACGAGGAGAACCAACCGACGGCAAAACCGCTTAAGAACAAAGTCATTAGTGCCAAAACAGACAAAATAGTGACAGAAAATTGAGATTCCCTCTCAACATGCAGCTAGACAAGACATTAAATAGGCATTATTTTCTGATAAAATTTAAATTGCTGATGTTAAACTTTAATTTTATTTACTCTAATACCCAACTTATTGATTTTAGGTCCGTTGGAGATCGATTTGGAGTTACAAAATCCACTATGTGGAGTTGCATGCAAATGATTTTAAGTCTTGTAATGGAGGCGAGTTTTAAATTGAAATTTGTCAGCTGGTCAAATGAAGCAGAGGCAATTGCAACTGCTGCTGCTTTTGATCTTATAAACGGATTAGCAGGTAAAGTTTAAATCATTTTCCAATTATTCCCTAAAATATAAGTAGTAATTTAAGCATTTTGAAGTTTTGTGGAAACAGATAATTAAGAATACATGTTTAGCAGTACTTTAGTTCCATTTACTTTATTTATGGCTTTAAGCTCGGTTTTAGGGTGCCCCTAATTGTCATAAATTTATAAAAATGTCACAAAATAGAAAATGTGTCATAAAAAATACTCATGTGCTCATATTATTCACCTACTCTCTAAACTTTCTTTGTTATTTTATTTGTTAAAAAGATGTGAGACAGAAAAAAATGTTAAATACAAAAGCTGTTTGATTTTTAAGAGCTTTAAAAATATTAAAGTAAAAAAGTAAGTGTCATTCCAAGTTTCAAATATTAACAGCAACTTCCTTTTTTTAAATATGACACCCTGTACATGTTCAAATCAAAAGTAAAAATAAAAAAATAAAATTATTTTGGGCTGGGTTGGATGGGTCTAGCTTGAGTTTAGTTGGATGTGCTTTAGTACCAACTGCACATGATGGTCGAAAATTCCACTTTACCTCCCTAGGGATTTTACATATTTTACCTCCCTTAGGATTTTTTCTTGTAGTTTAAAATATTGTAAATGAAAGAAATTGTGAGATTTTATACTCAACTTGTATCTCTATCTCTCGTTAAGACGTCCAATGAACGTTTTAAGCGCCCCACGAACCTTTCAAAAACGCCTAAGAAACGTTTTTTGCACTCAGCAGTTACATAAATATTTTGTATGATGGTTTAAACGCAATAAAGAAAACATATAATTTATCTTTTATTTAATTAACAAAAATTTAAAAAAAACTCCACCTACCAAGACAAACAACTAGCAACGCAACTACTACCCCTTATTTATTGACCATCCCTTAGAAAAATATGTTGACCTTAAATCTTTTTTATAACTTATAAGAAATAGGTAAAAAATAAATTCGCGAAATACCAACTATAAGTAGTTCGCCATTCGCCATTCGCCTCAGTAAATTATAAATATTTTACCATTTTTACAAAGAGTTAAATTAATAAACTTGAAAACTTAAAACAATAGTTTACTTCAAAAAAATTAAAATAGGGTCACACCTAAAACAATACCTTGATAAAATATTGGGCCATCAATACAAATTAATAGGTTTGTATGCAAAAGTTTTTTTTTTATATTCCATATATAGATACAATGAAACCAAAAGCCAATAAACCAATTATTTTTCCAAAATAAACTTGCACATAAATATTTAATTAAAACTGTTTAATCTTGTATACTATACTGTATATTATAGTGTAATATTAACAAATGACAACTCACAAAGAGCTTGCATAATGAGTTTTTAAAAACAATCTTAAAAGAGGTAATTATTAAAAATATATATAACTTCCTTACATGATTACCGGTATTGATGTGGGTACTTAACATTTCAGTCCTTTCATTTAGTACCATTCCAATCTTGTAATAAAAACCTGAACAAAAATACTTTAGCTGCATGCACCATCGCAAAAATTCAACATTCTGCCGCTCTGTTTGCTGGTGCTATAACTAAAGAAATAGGAGCCTCTTTTAACCTACTAATTTTTTAGATCTATCCCTCTTTTCATGATATTTTACATATCAAGATGAGGGCTAAATGTTAAGTGAAATATTTAGTGTGATAATATTTCTTTTTTGGGAAAGGGTTTATTTCTTTTAATTTTTGCCCTTGTTTAAGAAAGTGTTTTTTTTTGTTAAGGGGGGGGGGTGGTATATTATATGAAGATGAATAGTCAATAAAAATAAAAATGGGGTCTGCAATTTTATTTATCATTATTTTTTTAATAACAGTTGAGTGCTTCTTTACATAACATTTTAAGCCAAAACAAGGGTCCCAAAATTTATTATTTTTTATAGTCTCGTTTATAGTCATGCAACTTCCAAGTCCCGACTTCCTATTTCCAACTTCGTGAATGGGTTGGTAATTCTGGTTGTCATTCACCTCTATTTCTCTCTTTGTCAAAAGAGTGAGGGAGCCTTTTGATCTTTTTGTTAACCTCGCATTTTCCTTGTTTACAAAATTTTTGTTTACGGTCGTGAATAAAATCTTCAGGGCCGATATTCTTCAATTTCGGGAAAACGAGTGCTCCCTGGAATTAGAAACGCACCTGATTGGCCCAATTATCATTTTTTTGTCACGTTTCTGTCAGTTTTGGCAATAATGGCATTAGTTGTGAGCGATTTTGCTCTCCTACCTTATACGAGGAGAACCAACTGACGGCAAAACCGCTTATGAACAAAGTCATTAGTGCCAAAACAGACAAAATAGTGACAGAAAACTGAGATTCCCTCTCAACATGCAGCTAGACAAGACATTAAATAGGCACTATTTTCTGATAAAATTTAAATTGCTGATGTTAAAATTTAATTTTATTTACTCTAATACCCAACTTATTGATTTTAGGTCAGTTGCAGATCGATTTGGAGTTACAAAATCCACTATGTGGAGTTGCATGCAAATGATTTTAAGTCTTGTTATGGAGGCGAGTTTTAAATTCAAATTTGTCAGCTGGTCAAATGAAGCAGAGGCAATTGCAACTGCTGCTGCTTTTGATCTTATAAACGGATTAGCAGGTAAAGTTTAAATCAATTTCCAATTATTCCCTAAAATATAAGTAGTAATTTAAGCATTTTGAAGTTTTGTGGAAACAGATAATTAAGAATACATTTTGACCATGGATGGCAATGTTTAGCAGTACTTTACTTCCATTTACTTTATTTATGGTTTTAAGCTCGGTTTTAGGGTGCCCCTAATTGTCATAAATTTATAAAAATGTCACAAAATAGAAAATGTGTCATAAAAAATACTCATGTGCTCATATTATTCACCTACTCTCTAAACTTTCTTTAATTTATTTGTTAAAAAGATGTGAGACAGAAAAAATGTTAAATACAAAAGCTGTTTGATTTTTAAGAGCTTTAAAAATATTAAAGTAAAAAAGTAAGTGTCATTACAAGTTTCACATATTAACAGCAACTTCCTTTTTTTAAATATGACACCCTGTACATGTTCAAATCAAAAGTAAAAATAAAAAAGAAAATTATTTTGGGCTGGGTTGGATGGGTCTAGCTTGAGTTTAGTTGAATGTGCTTTAGTACCAACTGCACATGATGGTCGAAAATTCCACTTCACCTCCCTAGGGAGTTTTACATATTTTACCTCCCATAGGATTTTTTCCTGTAGTTTAAAATGTTGTAAATGAAAGAAATTGTGAGATTTTATACTCAACTTGTATCTCTATCTCTCGTTAGGACGTCCAATGAACGTTTTAAAGCGCCCCACGAACCTTTCAAAAACGCCTAAGAAACGTTTTTTGCACTCAGCAGTTACATAAATATTTTGTATGATGGTTTAAACGCAATAAAACAAAAACATATAATTTATCTTTTATTTTGTTAACAAAAATTAAAAAAAAACTCCAACTACCAAGACAAACAACTAGCAACGCAACTACTACCCCTTATTTATTGACCATCCTTTAGAAAAATATGTTGACCTTAAATCTTTTTTATAACTTATAATAAATAGGTAAAAAATAAATTCGCGAAATACCAACTATATGTAGTTACACAAGCCATTCGCCTCAGCAAATTATAAATATTTTACCATTTTCACACAGAATTAAATTAATAAACTTTAAAACTTAAAACAATAGTTTACTTCAAAAAAATTAAAATAGGGTCACACCTAAAACAATACCTTGATAAAATATTGGGCCATCAATCCAAATTAATAGGTTTGTATGCAAAAGTTTTTTTTTGATATTCCATATATAGATACAATGAAACCAAAAGCCAATAAACCAATTATTTTTCCAAAATAAACTTGCACATAAATATTTAATTAAAACTGTTTAATCTTGTATACTATACTGTATGTTATAGTGTAATATTAACAAATGACAACTCACAAAGAGCTTTTAAGTTAAGAGTTTTTAAAAACAATCTTAAAAGAGGTAATTATTAAAAAAATATATAACTTCCTTACATGATTACCGGTATTGATGTGGGTACTTAACATTCCAGTCCTTTCATTTAGTACCATTCCAATCTTGTAATAAAAACCTGAACAAAAATACTTTAGCTGCATGCACCATCGCAAAAATTCAACATTCTGCCGCTCTGTTTTCTGGTGCTATAACTAAAGAAATAGGAGCCTCTTTTAACCATACTAATTTTTTAGATCTATCCCTCTTTTCATAATATTTTACATCAAGATGAGGGCTAAATGTTAAGTGAAATATTTAGTGTGATAATATTTCTTTTTTGGGAAAGGGTTTATTTCTTTTAATTTTTGCCCTTGTTTAATAAAGTGTTTTTTTTTTGTTAAGGGGGGGGGGGGTGGTATATTATATGAAGATGAATAGTCAATAAAAATAAAAATGGGGTCTGCAATTTTATTTATTATTATTTTTTTAATAACAGTTGAGTGCTTCTTTACATAACATTTTAAGCCAAAACAAGGCTCCCAAAATTTATTATTTTTTATAGTCTCGTTTATAGTCATGCAAAAATACTTAGTACCAAAATTTTTTTTATCGAGAGGAGTTTGGCGTAAATACACTGTTTTTTTATTTCTATTACTTTTTTATTGCAGGACAGTCCTGAGTTTTTAGTTGCCTCTAAAAATTCTTAAAGTTAGGTGGTAAAGATTACTAGTTAAAGCGTTTAGTTTTTTGAATTGCACAATATATCAAAGGAATCAAAATTACTAAAAATTAAGTTAGGTGAAGCAGAATATAAAAATGCTTAAAAAAATAATCTAAAAAGAAAGAAAAATCTATCATAAAGGAATTTGAAATATAGTTTCTTTCTTCTTTTGGGTAAAAAAGGGGTGGTTAGGTTGGGGAAAGGGTTCTTAAATCATCATGTTGTCATACAAAAAGGGAATATCATTAAATTTTAGTTTAGCACTTTTCCTGTTGCAAAACTTTCTTTTTATTACAGACACAAATGTACATTTGAATCACCAATTATCATCTTAAACAGAAAGATAATTGAATGGTGATTTTTCCTTCCACCCTAACAATGAATATTTTAGGGCCACTTCCTCAGTTATAAGTGCAGATAGTATTCGTCTAATAAACTCCTGGATATTATTACCAAGCTTTGAAACATAGGCAACCTAAAATATAAAATTATAATAGATTTTAACCATAATAGATTTTTGTTCATTCATAATCTTAGTTAACTCAATTAAAAATCAGTCAAACTTTACGAAACAATTAGCAAAATCAGACCATGTTTGGACCTACTTATTTTTTCATTTTTTTTTCAAGAGTACTCTTCTCTCAACGTTTCGAGAATGATGTTGAACAAAATTATTTCAAGTGTCAGTTAATTTGGTTTATGGTTATATTCCTTTTCTTTTTCCGTAACTTCTTCCCCTTTCCTTTTTCCCTCCTAAAATTCAAAGTTAACACTAATGATAGGCAAACTTGCGATTTTGGCATTTTGTTTAGATACAAAATTTGTGGTTCTTTTTGTCCCAAAAATGTGGACCAAATGCATTAAATGTTCAATATTCATTTTTGTAATAACTACTGCTTGAAATAATTTAAAAAACCATCAATTTTGAGTTTAAAAATTTTGCCTGCTGCACTTGCATGACACAATTTTTTCCATTTCTTTTTCTGTAAAGCTAAATATTGGTTGACTTTCAAGGCTTAAGGAAAAAGATATGGAAAATAAACAAGCACGAACACCCACATCTGAAAAGGAATAGGAATTAAACCATGAACCACCCAGTAAACAATTTACTACGGCTCACTGTTGGCCTGTTGCAGAATCATGGCAAGTCATAGTTATGGCCTTTCCGGTTCAAAAAAAGTACGGAAATGTCCCCTCAGGCCAATAGAGATGCCAGTCCGGGACCCCGGAATTTTTTGCCGGCATGACTGACATAGACCATCAATATCCCAATCCGTGAGATCGTCAATGAAACTATAATAGGAAATCGTTATAAAAAAAAAGCGACAGCCTAATGCAAGCCCAGCATCGGGCTAGAAATGGCCTTTTGACAGTATGTATATGTGACCTCGGGCTAAAAAAAATACGGAAATGTCCCCTCGAGCCAATAAAGATGCCGGTCCGGGACCCCGACATTTTCTACCGGATTCGGCATGCTTGACATACACCATCAATATCCCAATCCGTGAGGTCGTCAATGCAACTATAAAAGGCCATCGTTATAAAAAAAAGTGACAGCCTAATGCAAGCCCAGCATTAGGCTAGAAATGTCCTTTTGACATTATGTATATTACCTAGGTCCAAAAAACCTACGCCGTTCCGGGACCCCGACATTTTCTGCCAGCATGCTTGCCATAGACCATATCCCAATCCGTGAGACCCTCCATCCATGCCAAACAATTGATGGTACACAGTACTAAGACGGGCGATTTGATGACACACTCTATCTTGACTTAACACTGTACAGGTAAATCGTGCGACAAGCATGAAAACTAAAAAAGTGGAAAGGATAAAAAAGCAAAATGGTACCTAGTCCTTATTAAAACAGATTATAAAAAATATGAAGAAAATCTTCCTGTCTAAAAATAAAAGTACGGCAACAAAAACTCCGATTTTACCTCTTTTAAGAGCTCAACAGTTGTTACCTATAATTTTGAGTTTTGTTATATAGTTTTGATTGTCCAATAGCAATTTTAAATAAAAAGTAATAACAGCTGGGAAACTAACGTCGGACTATCATATGCCCTTGGTCTTTAAGTTGCTATATAAATATTTGTGATAAAATGTTTACAGGCCTTTGGTCTACTACCCGGTCAAAAAAATTTCCAAACCTTGCTCAGTGGCCCAACAATAGGCTTTGTACAAACTTCGGGGGAGTGACTGCAGGTCATTATACGGCCTTTGCTTAAAAAGTGTGTCGGGAGTAGATAGGCTGTGTAGGTTCTAGGCCACTTAGCATTAACGTTAACGTATGTCCGCCTGTCTGTCTGTGCTGAAACTCTCTAATGGCTGAAACTCCCTAATATCACATGCCTGTAATTGACGTCAGAAGTGTGATGTGATCACGTGACTTGTGTTCTACAGAGTGAGTCTCTTCGGGGATTCTACAGGGTGCTCTATGTCCAAGAGGGTTGCAAGGGGGTTGCAAGGGAATGCCATAAAGGCTTGTGTGAATAAGGGATGTGATCACGTGACTTATGTTCTACAGAGTGAGTCTGCCTGGGGTTTATACAGGGTGCTCTAGTAACATGCACCTGTCATCTGTCATTTGTGCTCTCTAGCCAAGCAGTCAAGTGCCACAAGGTCTTAGACTACTTAGCGTTAACGTATGCCTGCTAAAAATTCTGTGATGGTTGAAACTTCCTAATATTAGTTGCCCATTCTCGGTCACAAGTGCCAATGTATGGAGTAGAAAATGACGTCACGCATAGCATTGGGGCCTTATTATTTCAAGAGTGTCAAAGGGGCACTATTTGAAAAATGTCGAGATGAGAGAGATTGCTATCAGCCGCTGTACCAAAGGTACTTTTTCCACTATGTGCGTACGTTTTTCTCCTATGGTTTCTGTAAAAGACTAATTTTGGTTTGCTGCGCAAGGGACAAAAGGCCTTAGTAGTTTTCTGCGAATATCTCGAGATCTAAGTGATCGATTTGAAAAATTCTTTTTTTGTTGGGTTGTCGTGTTGCAATGCTATTTATTCTTAGAGATATGGAGAAGCCAAAAGGGCATTAAAGTGCTTGACCTTGGTAGTTTTTGCCAGATATCTCGCGTTATAGCGATGGGATTTGAAAAATGTTAGTGTTACAAAGAAGGAGGGCATGAAAAAAGTTGTATTATGTGTGTGACCCAGCTGTGCAGCTCGAGTTAAAAGGCTTTTATTTTTACGGTAAATAATATTATTATTATATGGATTTTAAAATGATCAAAATGTGTGCTTTTCTGAAGACAAAATCGAGTATACTCAAGATAACCCATGACCCTGTTTATCAAGAATTTAAAATAACATGTTTACGTAAAGCTTACTAATGAGCTAATTTAGAACAAATACGGATAACCTATGAACTTGTTTTTCATAAATTTATCAGCGACAAAAAAATAACATGTTTATTTGCTTTGATTTATTTTTGAATTATAATTAATTGAACAAAAATAATGATGAAATTAAACAAATAATTGGTAAATCTTTTGATTTATTGAAATACCATTTTATAACCATAATTTTTAAGCAGTAATTTGGCACCCAGATTTCTCGTTTCAACGTGTTTGATTGCAAACTCCAACAAGCAGAACTTGCACATTCTTAAGCTGTGGTTTACGTTTCTACGACAAAAAAAATAGTCTTTGTGGATCTAAAATATTTATTTATTAAATAAAAAATTATGTTAAGGGCATGTCTTCAAAACAAAATAATTTTTTATATTCAGATTTGGCGTCACACATTTCTGTTAAATTTTTATGATGTTCAACTGACTTTTGACAAAAACAAAACATTTTATTGCAAACAGGGCAAAATCTGGAACCGACATTAACAAAATTCATATAGTTATGACAAAAACAGTCCTTTCTTTTACAATATACACATACATCTTTCTTAACACTTTGATGTCCTGCACTAGTCTTCAATCGTTTTTCTGTTTGTCCTTGTTCACCAAAACCTCTTTTTTCTTCCATATATTTTAAAGTTGATGGTTGTTCTGATTCTCTTTGCTCACCATAATTTCTTTTTTCTCGATATGTTGAAGTTGAAGGCGATGGTGAATTTTGTTGTAATTTTTTACTCTCCATGGTCAAATCGGACTGAAACAAGAAAAAACTATATTGAAACTGTGTAGTTAGGTGTATAAAAATAATACTTTTAAAATTTATTTTTCCTGTATTAAGGATAATAATTATGTACTTTCCTTATATATTTAAAGTCCAATTTTCTAAAAGTTCTCAGTGTGACTATTAGATGCCCAGAACCTTACAAGATGAACGAAATATGTAGACTGATTAAAAATTTATGAGGAATCTAATTAATTGTATATCCCCGAGGCAAAGTATCGTTGGAGTGGGGCAATAATTTACGTTTATTGTCAAGCGACTTTTTTTTGCTTGACTGTGTACACCTGGTGTCGATAAGATCTAATTAAAGTTTGTGGAACTTCTGTGACTTTGTTCAAAAAGGCATTCAAAGTAGTCGTTAAATGTATTTTTTCTGAGTGAAGCCTTTTTTACACCCTTAGCCCTTTTACTAACACAAAAACCTTTCTGTCTTAGTTTATTTTGATGGCCCATCAACTCACCCTCATTTTTCAAAATTTTCAAGCTATACATTTTGGAGCGCAAACCTACAAATTCTGTCATAATGACACCATTATTTTCATCTTTCATAAGCCCCAAAACTTTTTTATTTTTTAACGGCATGTTGAAAATGTTGTCTGGTGGGTAGTCAGATGTATCAAATCTGTCAATGTCATTTTTCATATTTTCATAAATGTCGTCAACATGTAAATGATAAATTTAACTGTCAGTGTCTGTATATGTCATTTTAGCCCTATTTCCAAACATTTTTTTAATATAATTATAATGAAAATCATACACGAAAGTTTTTGATAAATCTAAAATTGCAAATCCGATATAAATGGGCTTATTGAAAATAATTTTGTTTTTAGACATTTCAATTATAACCATATCTTCATCAAATATGGTTAAGCTATAAAAGTTTGGTTTGGAGATGTAGGACCGCGCCCCATAACGTAACCTTAACTCTTTATATTTTCTAACATTCTCCATGGTCTTACCGAATACTGAATTAATCATTAATTTGAAAAAGTTTTTTTCTAAACTGTTTTGGCTCTGTTGACGCATGTGAATGTTTAAGTCAATATACTCTGTGAATTTTTTTAATTTTTAAACCCAAACTAATTGCCTGTTTCAAGTTTCGATAATGAATAATGTATCGCTCTTTGTTATACAGTGTGGTCATTAGCTTGGGTAACTTACTTTTAGAATTGGATGTGACTCTATGTTCCGGACAGACAGGAAGGTCTTTATGAATATCAAATAGTTCAGGGGGATAAGAAATATCTGCCTCAAAAATGTACCCTATGTCACTGTCATCAGAAATGTTGCATATTTCTTCCTTAGTGCATGGACCATTTTCAACCCATTCAAAACCACCATATGGTAATGGTAAACTCATTGCAGTACCATAAAGCGAGTTGACATCATAATACATCAAATATGACGTTTCCTTGCTTGGATTGTATGAATCACCCATGTACTTGTTGTTGGCTTTTGCATATCTGTTTGAACACTGAGAAACACCGCATCGTATGCCTTTTTCCACAAACATGATCATATCAACATCCATCAAAAGTTCCAGTTCTACTTTACACTGTTTCAACATGGCCGAAAAAGCCAAACCTGGACTCGTGACGTAATGAAGGGGATCAAGTTTGTAGGTAGAAAGACATATGGAGCGGAAATTTTCCATGACGTTACTTAATAGGATTATGTCTGTACGCATATAAAAAAGGCTATAGTCCAAAAGCGATTTGATATTAAAGGTATTCCAAATGGTTTGAGCAATTTCATACTCGTTATTTGAAATACCCTTTCCTACCAACCTACTATAAAACGCATCCTTAGGTGGAAGGGCAGTTTCCTGTAGCTTTTCCCAAGAATCGAGATACTCATAGGGTAAGACACCTTTACGAGTAACCAATTTAAACTTTTCCTCTTTCTTATAAAAACTTTTTGTAATACTTTTTTTTGAATCGTCTAAAAATGAAGCCAAATCATCTGATTTTGAAGCCATAAAGCGATAAGAATCAATAAATCTAAATTTAACAGAAGTATTTTCTATATATTTTGTAAACGAAATATATTTTTCTTTATTAACAGGGAGAAGTTGAATTCTACCCTCTATGTCTTTAGCTAAAGATTTTATAAGGAAATGGCTATCATATCCGGACAAGTTATGGAAAAGTACAGGAACGCTGTGTAAATCTGTAAAATTTAAGTTACACCCCGCGTGAGCTGCACCCCGATACATTCCTGTCAAGTGACAATAGTCCAAATGTTTCACTTCATCCTTTTTCAGCGGTTGTTCACAGATATGGCAATGGGTTGCATTTTTAAAATCAAGTTTTTCCTCAGTGGTTAACGGTCTTAAAGGCACAATATTTGAAAAAATTTTATCCAATTCTTCTGCAATAATTTTAAGCTCCTGGACAAAACGTGAAATGCAGTTTTTTCCCACAAACTGATGGTAGTACGAGAGCGAGTCGTCATAAGAACATTTCACATAAAATCCAATAGCAAACGGAATATGATGTTGTGTTTTTTGTGTATTCGATAGAGTTCCATCACTCTCCATTTTCTCCAACAATCATTCTAAATCTGCATAAATAACAAATGGAACCTTCTCTTTATTTTTAAATTCTGTAAATTTTAAAATATTGTTAAAATATTTCTTTGGCAGAGTTAGTTTAGCAAAATTCAAATTTCTACAATCTAAATAATGCTTCTCCAAAACTGCCTTGGAAACAAACCAATTTAAGCACCTATCACATACCCATTTTTTATGCGTTTTACGACCAATCTGTTTGCAAAGTAAACGTGACAGATTTTTTATGAGGGCAAAGTGATAGATGCGTGTTTTAGGGTTAACAATTTCAAAATCTACAGAATCCACCTCCATATCCTTCTCGCTATCAATTACGTCATCAACAACATCATCACATTTTAAAATGAGCAAATTAACCCGTCTGGAAAAATTTCATTTACTCAAACAGAGAGGAAGAATTTCTCTCTTTTCATAAGTAAAAACATTAATTGATAAACTATTTAACTCTTCAAATTTAGAGATATCTTTTAACTTCATAGGAAACTCAAACTCCTCATATTTTAACCCCACCTGACTAAAATGAGGGTACAAGGAAGTTCTATACCCATGCTGAGCGGCAGGGTGTAAATCAGCCACAATAGACCAAAGAAAGCAATAGTTATCATTATTTTTTACATTGATAACCCCCCTGGTGTTTTTAATCCACTGTGGTAAATCAACGTAGGTCGAGTCACCACAGTTTATAGGTGTGTGCTGATTATTATTAACTTTGAAATGGAGAATTTCATAGAGGGCCCATCCACTATCCCTTTCTTGAAAATCTTCCATCTTAGTTAGTATTTTTTGGGCAACATTTTCCTCATACCATTTTTTTAAATTTGTCGTTTGGTCTATTATGCTGTTTTTTGTGGAAAAAGCCTTCACATCAGTCTGTATAGTGCCTTCATGCAACTTTATAAAATTTCCCGAGAAAATGACATTAACTTTTATCACAGATGATCGTAGGACCTTTTTAATCTGAACAGAAAAACTTTTGAATGCTTTTTTTAAAAAAATCTTGGGTTCTTTGATGGTGAAATTCGTAATAATTCCTGTCCTAATTCGACCACCAAAGCAGGTTTCCACATCCTCCCACATTAAATTTCTTTTTAAAGATCTAACTTTTTTAGTTTTGCCAAAATTAATCCTTTTTTGATTTTTCAATTAGTTTACGTAATATTTTAAAAGGGCCAAATTTGCTTCTAATTTAGAAAAATTTCGTACACAATCAAGCTTATTTTTTAAATAAATTTTTATATTCGAAATTAAATTTATAATAAAAGTGATCCAATAATTAAATTCCTCTTTTGTTTTAACCAGTCTACATACCTTTTCAATCTTTTTTATGGATTGGAACACCATACCGTCAAACGTTTCTTGTTGAGAACTTTCTGAGGACGATGATGACATTTTGTTTTTGTTGTTCTCAGGTGTGTGAAGAAAATAAGAATGACACAGTGCAGGCAATGCTTAATATTATGTATAGATAAAAAAATATAAGACCTGTAACGTTTATATATAATATGAAAATAACAAGATTGACGTCAAACACTTTTAAACAGCGCCAGTGAGACTATAAAAAAGACACGAGTTTGACCCTAATGAGTGACCTATCTTAGATTGTGGAACTAAACCAAAACAACAAGTTTTGTAAATTTCAATTTTTATCAAAATAATTTAATCGAAAGTTGGGGATAAATTTGATGACCTTTCATTATAAATATGATTTTCTATGCTAAAAATAAATTAATCGGTTGTTAAGGTCATAATTAACGACCTTTCATGGTTTTATCTCCACATAAATCCATATAAATATTTTGAGAGCAGAGGTTTAAAATCAGTAAAGAACTTTTCTTTCTATTAAACACAAAAAAAAACACAATGTCGAACGAAAAAACCAAGTTAATAATTACAAGCCTAGACAAGGTAGAATGTCCACCCCAAATGGTATATGTCGTGATGAAGAATAGTTTTAAGTAAGTATTTTAATTTGTCAATTATTTAGCATGTAAAATTTTAGTTTCTTTATCTGACTGTGTATTTATAATGTTTTATAGTGAATAAAAATACACTTTTAACCCCTGCTTTTGGGAAGTAAAATGGATCTTTTAATCCGTAGGAAAAAAAGTAAAGTAAGTAGTTCACTATTATTTCCTTCAACTTAGTTTTCTCGTATCCTAACGTGAATAAAATAGTATATCAATCGTAGGACTAAAGTGTTTTTTAATCCTGCAACAAAATATAACTTTTTGTAAATTTAATCGAAAAATACTGATACTATATATATATCTAATTTTTAATTTTTGTTACAGATATAAGGTGCAAAATGTATCACTTAAAGGGGATAAGGTTCATGTAGATTTGAACTTTTTCCCCACATCGGAAATAATCGCAAAGAAGCTGGGGAATCTGCCAGCAAGTTATCTACGTATCAATGTAGATAATGATGAGGAGCTTAAACTGTTGGAGGAGTCCTGTAAAAAATTTAGATTTAATGAACAGGAACCAATTGCTGGAACATCATCCAGACAGGTTCTATTGCCTCCTCCACTGTTTCATTTTGAATAATATTTTTTATAAAATGAGTAATATTTTCTAAAGGTAAATAACTAAAGTCAAAAGTGCCCATTCCAACCCATGTAGATTGTCTGTGTTCCATTGACGTCTAAAGTGGAGCCAGGTAGACTTCATGGGTACATTAACCATATGGTGAGAAATTTTATTGGTCTCGCTGTTGAGTATAGCAATTTCTTTGCATATAAACTCACTATCTTTATATTGAAAGCCTTGCACGTCCAGAATAAACATTTTTAAACAACTCTTACGGTGCAATCGATCGTGTAGTATTAAGCAGTATGCTACAGTTTTGTCAGGCACAGCTTTTTTTGTTTCAAACTCAATTCTGATATCGACTGCGCCACCTTTAAGCACGTCTTCACTCTGTCGTGAACAATCGATAACTATCAGTGGAGCATTATTCTTAAAGTTTATTGGGTAGAGACAGGGTTCGCTCTGCTCGCGATAGTAGTAGGATTTTTAAAACTGCGCATACATTTCGTAGAGTATGGCATATTGATTGCTATCAAAGTCCAGGTTTAAATTATCATAGGGGAAAACCTCAGAGTTTAGGTAAACTTTTAGATTTGTTAGATGCAAGTGATCGAAACGACTCATATTTTTATCTAGCATATTTTTTCTATTGGTCTGAAAACCGATGATAATAAACCGCGGTTTTTCTAGTTGATTCGATTATTTTACAGCCCAAGTGTGACTAGTAGTGGTTTGAAGTTGAGGATATTCATGCAGCTCCCAGCTTCTAAGAGCAAGATTAAGGTACCTATCTCCTTCTAGATAATTGTAGAGTTTTACTTTTTGATTATCGGACATTCTAACATAGGGCACTTTCCATAAAACTTTATTCAAAACCACCTTGTAGGTTTCTTTTTTATCCTCATTAACAATGAGAGCGTTCAAGTCAGAGTTGCTTCTTATTAGTACCAGTTCTTGGCGCACGTTTAAAATAATTTTGTGATGGTCTTCAAATACACCCATAATGGCTTTAAGTGGTAAACATGTGTTAAAATTACCAGAACTATCTAAAAGTGCTGGATTTTCTTTAACTAACCAGCCGGCGTTTAAAAGAGCATTATTGTCACTCTCCTTAAATGAGCAGTAACCCTTCATTGTCGATGTAATACCAGGATTTCTCACACGGTCCACAATCACCCTCCCCCCAACTCGTAGCGAATCTTATCGAACAGGTGTGCCAAACCGTTGTTTATAAAGTGCACATTTGTGCTGGCAGTATTATCATCTTTTAGTACCTTACCCTCAAGGTAAAGAACACTTTGGCTAGGCAAGGTATAGAGGTCTTGAGTTCGTATTGGAATTCTAATTTCGTTGTTGTTGTTTAGCGTCGTGGAAGCGTAAGGCTGATGGGTATGTAGTTGATAGCTCACTATAGAATCGTCCAAAATCACATTTTCAGTCACTTTTAGAATATTACGACTCATTTTGTTGTTGTTGTTGTTGTAGAAAAACACCTTAAACTACACCTTAGTGATAAAAATAATCTTCTTAGGTTACAGCTTACACGTAGTCTTAAATTATACCAAAATTTTCTTAGTTTTTTTCCTATGATGAATGCTGCTTTTTTAATTTAAATCCCAAATAGGTTAAAATTGTTTTACTTGATCTCTCTGCGACTAAATTGTTTTTCACGGTATGGTATCTTCTCATAATCCACTTCCTCACCCATGAGCAGTTTGTCATAAGGGGCACTAAACGAATCGTGATTATATAAAAACACCATTTTAAAATTGTCTTAGATGCAGTCTAACCGTGATCAGCTCTCCACGAGAATTGATTGGTTTACCATCCTGGCCTGTTATTTTAAGTAGAATTTCATCAATATAGTGCGTGTTGATTGGTAGATAAAGGACATTTAACGGCTTCTCTACTATTTTAAACCCCGGTTCAACATTGGGGTAAAACATGTGTAGTATATGAACAGGATTTTTATTATTATAGGAATTTATAGTTAGATTACATTCCACACAGATGGCGTTCACCTTAAATATGTCGACGGGTATTTTAGATATATGCTTCTTGTCCGATTGAAGAGTCCGTCCACTAAATTTTAGTAATTGCCCGATGGAATTTTTCTTCTCAAAATTAATCTTTTTATTGCAGAAAATTTCGCACTGTAAGGTATTGCGGTTGGCAGCTATGCTTATTTCAAATGGGTCTTCTTTCAAATTTTCCTTTGAGAATTTTTGTAAAAAATTGTTTATATCCTCTATCTCGTAGGACCCTCCTGGAATCTTAATGATTTTTGTGTTATTATAACAGAAAATATTATTAGAGCTGTCTACGTTCGGTATAGAGTTGTAGCATTCGAAATTCAAAAGCCCCAAATCATACTGCTTTTTATCATCCAAAACTATAGGGGGATAAATACTCGTTGAAAGGTATGGTGAAGAGGGTGACGTTTTACCTGACAGTATAAAGGTAAAAGACATGATCTTTACACTTTGAAGGTTCGCTTATAAATAAAACAATAGTCACTTTATTCTATACATTTATTTTATTTTAGAGTAAAACAGAAATTTTAAACATAAATGTCCACAGTTTACAGAATTATAGGTCTGATAGGGGTTATGGTTATAGTATATTTTAACATCAGCATTAGACCTCAAGTATTTTACAACCTGCACAGGTGGTTTCAGGTTACGAAAACTGTCAAAATAATGTACATTTTTTCCACTTTTCTTATACGTAGTCCAATGTGTTCCTGGGCCGGTGCTGTCATCCAAATTAATTATACCCGACTCGAACTTATGTATTTTTAATGGTAATTCATTTTTCATATAAACACCTCTAAAATTTTTAATTTTAAGTAATCTTGCATATTTTTTTAAGTCCACGTTAGATAAGGGAATGTCTGGTAGTCTCCTTATTAAAACAGATTATAAAAAATATGAAGAAAATCTTCCTGTCTAAAAATAAAAGTACGGCAACAAAAACTCCGATTTTACCTCTTTTAAGAGCTCAACAGTTGTTACCTATAATTTTGAGTTGTGTTATATAGTTTTGATTGTCCAATAGCAATTTTAAATAAAAAGTAATAACAGCTGGGAAACTAACGTCGGACTATCATATGCCCTTGGTCTTTAAGTTGCTATATAAATATTTGTGATAAAATGGTTACAGGCCTTTGGTCTACTACCCGGTCAAAAAAATTTCCAAACCTTGCTCAGTGGCCCAACAATAGGCTTTCTACAAACTTCGGGGGAGTGACTGCAGGTCATTATACGGCCTTTTCTTAAAAAGTGTGTCGGGAGTAGATAGGCTATGTAGGTTCTAGGCCACTTAGCGTTAACGTTAACGTATGTCCGTCTGTCTGTCTGTGCTGAAACTCTCTAATGGCTGAAACTCCCTAATATCACATGCCTGTAATTGACGTCAGAAGTGTGATGTGATCACGTGACTTGTGTTCTACAGAGTGAGTCTCTTCGGGGATTCTACAGGGTGCTCTATGTCCAAGAGGGTTGCAAGGGGGTTGCAAGGGAATGCCATAAAGGCTTGTGTGAATAGGGGATGTGATCACGTGACTTATGTTCTACAGAGTGAGTCTGCCTGGGGTTTATACAGGGTGCTCTAGTAACATGCACCTGTCATCTGTCATTTGTGCTCTCTAGCCAAGCAGTCAAGTGCCACAAGGTCTTAGACTACTTAGCGTTAACGTATGCCTGCTGAAATTCTGTAATGGTTGAAACTTCCTAATATTAGTTGCCCATTCTCGGTCACAAGTGCCAATGTATGGAGTAGAAAATGACGTCACGCATAGCATTGGGGCCTTATTATTTCAAGAGTGTCAAAGGGGCACTATTTGAAAAATGTCGAGATGAGAGAGATTGCTATCAGCCGCTGTACCAAAGGTACTTTTTCCACTATGTGCGTACTTTTTTCTCCTATGGTTTCTGTAAAAGACTAATTTTGGTTTGCTGCGCAAGGGACAAAAGGCCTTAGTAGTTTTCTGCGAATATCTCGAGATCTAAGTGATCGATTTGAAAAATTCTTTTTTTGTTGGGTTGTCGTGTTGCAATGCTATTTATTCTTAGAGATATGGAGAAGCCAAAAGGGCATTAAAGTGCTTGACCTTGGTAGTTTTTGCCAGATATCTCGCGTTATAGCGATGGGATTTGAAAAATGTTAGTGTTACAAAGGAGGAGGGCATGACAAAAAGGTTGTATTATGTGTGTGACCCAGCTGTGCAGCTCGAGTTAAAAGGCTTTTATTTTTACGGTAAATAATATTATTATTATATGGATTTTAAAATGATCAAAATGTGTGCTTTTCTGAAGACAAAATCGAGTATACTCAAGATAACCCATGACCCTGTTTATCAAGAATTTAAAATAACATGTTTACGTAAAGCTTACTAATGAGCTAATTTAGAACAAATACGGATAACCTATGAACTTGTTTTTCATAAATTTATCAGCGACAAAAAAATAACATGTTTATTTGCTTTGATTTATTTTTGAATTATAATTAATTGAACAAAAATAATGATGAAATAAAACAAATAATTGGTAAATCTTTTGATTTATTGAAATACCATTTTATAACCATAATTTTTAAGCAGTAATTTGGCACCCAGATTTCTCGTTTCAACGTGTTTGATTGCAAACTCCAACAAGCAGAACTTGCACATTCTTAAGCTGTGGTTTACGTTTCTACGACAAAAAAAATAGTCTTTGTGGATCTAAAATATTTATTTATTAAATAAAAAATTATGTTAAGGGCATGTCTTCAAAACAAAATAATTTTTTATATTCAGATTTGGCGTCACACATTTCTGTTAAATTTTTATGATGTTCAACTGACTTTTGACAAAAACAAAACATTTTATTGCAAACAGGGCAAAATCTGGAACCGACATTAACAAAATTCATATAGTTATGACAAAAACAGTCCTTTCTTTTACAATATACACATACATCTTTCTTAACACTTTGATGTCCTGCACTAGTCTTCAATCGTTTTTCTATTTGTCCTTGTTCACCAAAACCTCTTTTTTCTTCCATATATTTTGAAGTTGATGGTTGTTCTGATTCTCTTTGCTCACCATAATTTCTTTTTTCTCGATATGTTGAAGTTGAAGGCGATGGTGAATTTTGTTGTAATTTTTTACTCTCCATGGTCAAATCGGACTGAAACAAGAAAAAACTATATTGAAACTGTGTAGTTAGGTGTATAAAAATAATACTTTTAAAATTTATTTTTCCTGTATTAAGGATAATAATTATGTACTTTCCTTATATATTTAAAGTCCAATTTTCTAAAAGTTCTCAGTGTGACTATTAGATGCCCAGAACCTTACAAGAGGAACGAAATATGTAGACTGATTAAAAATTTATGAGGAATCTAATTAATTGTATATCCCCGAGGCAAAGTATCGTTGGAGTGGGGCAATAATTTACGTTTATCGTCAAGCGACTTTTTTTTGCTTGACTGTGTACACCTGGTGTCGATAAGATCTCATTAAAGTTTGTGGAACTTCTGTGACTTTGTTTAAAAAGGCATTCAAGGTAGTCGTTAAATGTATTTTTTCTGAGTGAAGCCTTTTTTACACCCTTAGCCCTTTTACTAACACAAAAACCTTTCTGTATTAGTTTATTTTGATGGCCCATCAACTCACCCTCATTTTTCAAAATTTTCAAGCTATACATTTTGGAGCGCAAACCTACAAATTCTGTCATAATGACACCATTATTTTCATCTTTCATAAGCCCCAAAACTTTTTTATTTTTTAACGGCATGTTGAAAATGTCTGGTGGGTAGTCAGATGTATCAAATATGTCAATGTCATTTTTCATATTTTCATAAATGTCGTCAACATGTAAATGATAAATTTAACTGTCAGTGTCTGTATATGTCATTTTAGCCCTATTTCCAAACATTTTTTTAATATAATTATAATGAAAATCATACACGAAAGTTTTTGATAAATCTAAAATTGCAAATCCGATATAAATGGGCTTATTGAAAATAATTTTGTTTTTAGACATTTCAATTATAACCATATCTTCATCAAATATGGTTAAGCTATGAAAGTTTGGTTTGGAGATGTAGGATTGCGCCCCATAACGTAACCTTACCTCTTTATATTTTCTAACATTCTCCAAGGTCTTACCGAATACTGAATTAATCATTAATTTGAAAAAGTTTTTTTCTAAACTGTTTTGGCTCTGTTGACGCATGTGAATGTTTAAGTCAATATACTCTGTGAATTTTTTTAATTTTTAAACCCAAACTAATTGCCTGTTTCAAGTTATACAGTGTGGTCATTAGCTTGGGTAACTTACTTTTAGAATTGGATGTGACTCTATGTTCTGGACAGACAGGAAGGTCTTTATGAATATCAAATAGTTCAGGGGGATAAGAAATATCTGCCTCAAAAATGTACCCTATGTCACTGTCATCAGAAATGTTGCATATTTCTTTCTTAGTGCATGGACCATTTTCAACCCATTCAAAACCACCATATGGTAATGGTAAACTCATTGCAGTACCATAAAGCGAGTTGACATCATAATACATCAAATATGACGTTTCCTTGCTTGGATTGTATGAATCACCCATGTACTTGTTGTTGGCTTTTGCATATCTGTTTGAACACTGAGAAACACCGCCTCGTATGCCTTTTTCCACAAACATGATCATATCAACATCCATCAAAAGTTCCAGTTCTACTTTACACTGTTTCAACATGGCCGAAAAAGCCAAACCTGAACTCGTGACGTAATGAAGGGGATCAAGTTTGTAGGTAGAAAGACATATGGAGCGGAAATTTTCCATGACGTTACTTAATAGGATTATGTCTGTACGCATATAAAAAAGGCTATAGTCCAAAAGCGATTTGATATTAAAGGTATTCCAAATGGTTTGAGCAATTTCATACTCATTATTTGAAATACCCTTTCCTACCAACCTACTATAAAACGCATCCTTAGGTGGAAGGGCAGTTTCCTGTAGCTTTTCCCAAGAATCGAGATACTCATAGGGTAAGACACCTTTACGAGTAACCAATTTAAACTTTTCCTCTTTCTTATAAAAACTTATTGTAATACTTTTTTTTGAATCGTCTAAAAATGAAGCCAAATCATCTAATTTTGAAGCCATAAAGCGATAAGAATCAATAAATCTAAATTTAACAGAGGTATTTTCTATATATTTTGTAAACGAAATATATTTTTCTTTATTAACAGGGAGAAGTTGAATTCTACTCTCTATGTCTTTAGCTAAAGATTTTATAAGGAAATGGCTATCATATCCGGACAAGTTATGGAAAAGTACAGGAACGCTGTGTAAATCTGTAAAATTTAAGTTACACCCCGCGTGAGCTGCACCCCGATACATTCCTGTCAAGTGACAATAGTCCAAATGTTTCACTTCATCCTTTTTCAGCGGTTGTTCACAGATATGGCAATGGGTTGCATTTTTAAAATCAAGTTTTTCCTCAGTGGTTAACGGTCTTAAAGGCACAATATTTGAAAAAATTTTATCCAATTCTTCTGCAATAATTTTAAGCTCCTGGACAAAACGTGAAATGCAGTTTTTTCCCACAAACTGATGGTAGTACGAGAGCGAGTCGTCATAAGAACATTTCACATAAAATCCAATAGCAAACGGAATATGATGTTGTGTTTTTTGTGTATTCGATAGAGTTCCATCACTCTCCATTTTCTCCAACAATCATTCTAAATCTGCATAAATAACAAATGGAACCTTCTCTTTATTTTTAAATTCTGTAAATTTTAAAATATTGTCCTCTTTCTTTGGCAGAGTTAGTTTAGCAAAATTCAAATTTCTACAATCTAAATAATGCTTCTCCAAAACTGCCTTGGAAACAAACCAATTTAAGCACCTATCACATACCCATTTTTTATGCGTTTTACGACCAATCTGTTTGCAAAGTAAACGTGACAGATTTTTTATGAGGGCAAAGTGATAGATGCGTGTTTTAGGGTTAACAATTTCAAAATCTACAGAATCCACCTCTATATCCTTCTCGCTATCAATTACGTCATCAACAACATCATCACATTTTAAAATGAGCAAATTAACCCGTCTGGAAAAATTTTATTTACTCAAACAGAGAGGAAGAATTTCTCTCTTTTCACAAGTAAAAACATTAATTGATAAACTATTTAACTCTTCAAATTTAGAGATATCTTTTAACTTCATAGGAAACTCAAACTCCTCATATTTTAACCCCACCTGACTAAAATGAGGGTACAAGGAAGTTCTATACCCATGCTGAGCGGCAGGGTGTAAATCAGCCACAATAGACCAAAGAAAGCAATAGTTATCATTATTTTTTACATTGATAACCCCCCTGGTGTTTTTAATCCACTGTGGTAAATCAACGTAGGTCGAGTCACCACAGTTTATAGGTGTGTGCTGATTAATATTAACTTTGAAATGGTGAATTTCATAGAGGGCCCATCCACTATCCCTTTCTTGAAAATCTTCCATCTTAGTTAGTATTTTTTGGGCAACATTTTCCTCATACCATTTTTTTAAATTTGTCGTTTGGTCTATTATGCTGTTTTTTGTGGAAAAAGCCTTCACATCAGTCTGTATAGTGCCTTCATGCAACTTTATAAAATTTCCCGAGAAAATGACATTAACTTTTATCACAGATGATCGTAGGGCCTTTTTAATCTGAACAGAAAAACTTTTGAATGCTTTTTTTAAAAAAATCTTGGGTATTTTGATGGTGAAATTCGTAATAATTCCTGTCCTAATTCGACCACCAAAGCAGGTTTCCAGATCCTCCCACATTAAATTTCTTTTTAAAGATCTAACTTTTTTAGTTTTGCCAAAATTAATCCTTTTTTGATTTTTCAAGTAGTTTACGTAATATTTTAAAAGGGCCAAATTTGCTTCTAATTTAGAAAAATTTCGTACACAATCAAGCTTATTTTTTAAATAAATTTTTATATTCGAAATTAAATTTATAATAAAAGTGATCCAATAATTAAATTCCTCTTTTATTTTAACCAGTCTACATACCTTTTCAATCTTTTTTATGGATTGGAACACCATACCGTCAAACGTTTCTTGTTGAGAACTTTCTGAGGACGATGATGACATTTTGTTTTTGTTGTTCTCAGGTGTGTGAAGAAAATAAGAATGACACAGTGCAAGCAATGCTTAATATTATGTATAGATAAAAAAATATAAGACCTGTAACGTTTATATATAATATGAAAATAACAAGATTGACGTCAAACACTTTTAAACAGCGCCAGTGAGACTATAAAAAAGACACGAGTTTGACCCTAATGAGTGACCTATCTTAGATTGTGGAACTAAACCAAAACAACAAGTTTTGTAAATTTCAATTTTTATCAAAATAATTTAATCGAAAGTTGGGGATAAATTTGATGACCTTTCATTATAAATATGATTTTCTATGCTAAAAATAAATTAATCGGTTGTTAAGGTCATAATTAACGATCTTTCATGGTTTTATCTCCACATAAATCCATATAAATATTTTGAGAGCAGAGGTTTAAAATCAGTAAAGAACTTTTCTTTCTATTAAACACAAAAAAAAACACAATGTCGAGCGAAAAAACCAAGTTAATAATTACAAGCCTAGACAAGGTAGAATGTCCACCCCAAATGGTATATGTCGTGATGAAGAATAGTTTTAAGTAAGTATTTTAATTTGTCAATTATTTAGCATGTAAAATTTTAGTTAGTAAAATGGATCTTTTAATCCGTAGGAAAAAAAGTAAAAAAATTTAACGTTAAGAGGGATTTATGTAGTTCACTATTATTTCCTTCAACTTAGTTTTCTCGTATCCTAACGTGAATAAAATAGTATATCAATCGTAGGACTAAAGTGTTTTTTAATCCTGCAACAAAATATAACTTTTTGTAAATTTAATCGAAAAATACTGATACTATATATATATCTAATTTTTAATTTTTGTTACAGATATAAGGTGCAAAATGTATCACTTAAAGGGGATAAGGTTCATGTAGATTTGAACTTTTTCCCCACATCGGAAATAATCGCAAAGAAGCTGGGGAATCTGCCAGCAAGTTATCTACGTATCAATGTAGATAATGATGAGGAGCTTAAACTGTTGGAGGACTCCTGTAAAAAATTTAGATTTAATGAACAGGAACCAATTGCTGGAACATCATCCAGACAGGTTCTATTGCCTCCTCCACCACCACCATCAGCCCCACCAGCCCCAAAAAGAAAGAGAAAGATCAACCTGTTGTCTGATGTAAAATTGAATGAAAATGATGATGATGAGGAGATAACTTTTATTGAATCTCAAAGAGATTACTTTGTAAACTAATATTTTGCAGTATGAATATAAACCACAGTATAAAGTTATAGTTTTTTATTTTTAAATCAATTGTTTAACAACAATACATTTTCTTTCAAAATTCATATTGGCTCTTTTTAACTTTTTAAAATTGGGGCAACCCAATTCGACCATATCTACAACATTATTACTTATTAAATTAGATAACCAAATTTTTTTATCCACTCCTTTAACAAAAACTGTTTCTGAAATTAACTCTGTGTTTCGGACTTCCATTGTCTATATTTTATTTATACACGACGTTTCGATCAGTACAATCTCTGATCGTCTTCAGGTGCAAACGGAAAAAAAACTGTTTCATTTTGAATAATATTTTTTATAAAATGAGTAATATTTTCTAAAGGTAAATAACTAAAGTCAAAAGTGCCCATTCCAACCCATGTAGATTGTCTGTGTTCCATTGGGCTTGACGTCTAAAGTCCTCGTGGAGCCAGGTAGACTTCATGGGTACATTAACCACATGGTGAGAAATTTTATTGGTCTCGCTGTTGAGTATAGCAATTTCTTTGCATATAAACTCACTATCTTTATATTGAAAGCCTTGCACGTCCAGAATAAACATTTTTAAACAACTCTTACGGTGCAATCGATCGTGTAGTATTAAGCAGTATGCTACAGTTTTGTCAGGCACAGCTTTTTTTGTTTCAAACTCAATTCTGATATCGACTGCGCCACCTTTAAGCACGTCTTCACTCTGTCGTGAACAATCGATAACTATCAGTGGAGCATTATTCTTAAAGTTTATTGGGTAGAGACAGGGTTCGCTCTGCTCGCGATAGTAGTAGGATTTTTAAAACTGCGCATACATTTCATAGAGTATGGCATATTGATTGCTATCAAAGTCCAGGTTTAAATTATCATAGGGGAAAACCTCAGAGTTTAGGTAAACTTTTAGATTTGTTAGATGCAAGTGATCGAAACGACTCATATTTTTATCTAGCATATTTTTTCTATTGGTCTGAAAACCGATGATAATAAACCGCGGTTTTTCTAGTTGATTCGATTATTTTACAGCCCAAGTGTCACTAGTAGTGGTTTGAAGTTGAGGATATTCATGCAGCTCCCAGCTTCTAAGGGAAGGTCCCTATCTCCTTCTAGATAATTGTAGAGTTTTACTTTTTGATTATCGGACATTCTAACATAGGGCACTTTCCATAAAACTTTATTCAAAACCACCTTGTAGGTTTCTTTTTTATCCTCATGAACAATGAGAGCGTTCAAGTCAGAGTTGCTTCTTATTAGTACCAGTTCTTGGCGCACGTTTAAAATAATTTTGTGATGGTCTTCAAATACACCCATAATGGCTTTAAGTGGTAAACATGTGTTAAAATTACCAGAACTATCTAAAAGTGCTGGATTTTCTTTAACTAACCAGCCGGCGTTTAAAAGAGCATTATTATCACTCTCCTTAAATGAGCAGTAACCCTTCATTGTCGATGTAATACCAGGATTTCTCACACGGTCCACAATCACCCTCCCCCCAACTCGTAGCGAATCTTATCGAACAGGTGTGCCAAACCGTTGTTTATAAAGTGCACATTTGTGCTGGCAGTATTATCATCTTTTAGTACTTTACCCTCAAGGTAAAGAACACTTTGGCTAGGCAAGGTATAGAGGTCTTGAGTTCGTATTGGAATTCTAATTTCGTTGTTGTTGTTTAGCGTCGTGGAAGCGTAAGGCTGATGGGTATGTAGTTGATAGCTCACTATAGAATCGTCCAAAATCACATTTTCAGTCACTTTTAGAATATTACGACTCATTTTGTTGTTGTTGTTGTTGTAGAAAAACACCTTAAACTACACCTTAGTGATAAAAATAATCTTCTTAGGTTACAGCTTACACGTAGTCTTAAATTATACCAAAATTTTCTTAGTTTTTTTCCTATGATGAATGCTGCTTTTTTAATTTAAATCCCAAATAGGTTAAAATTGTTTTACTTGATCTCTCTGCGACTAAATTGTTTTTCACGGTATGGTATCTTCTCATAATCCACTTCCTCACCCATGAGCAGTTTGTCATAAGGGGCACTAAACGAATCGTGATTATATAAAAACACCATTTTAAAATTGTCTTAGATGCAGTCTAACCGTGATCAGCTCTCCACGAGAATTGATTGGTTTACCATCCTGGCCTGTTATTTTAAGTAAAATTTCATCAATATAGTGCGTGTTGATTGGTAGATAAAGGACATTTAACGGCTTCTCTACTATTTTAAACCCCGGTTCAACATTGGGGTAAAACATGTGTAGTATATGAACAGGATTTTCATTATTATAGGAATTTATAGTTAGATTACATTCCACACAGATGGCGTTCACCTTAAATATGTCGACGGGTATTTTAGATATATGCTTCTTGTCCGATTGAAGAGTCCGTCCACTAAATTTTAGTAATTGCCCGATGGAATTTTTCTTCTCAAAATTAATCTTTTTATTGCAGAAAATTTCGCACTGTAAGGTATTGCGGTTGGCAGCTATGCTTATTTCAAATGGGTCTTCTTTCAAATTTTCCTTTGAGAATTTTTGTAAAAAATTGTTTATATCCTCTATCTAGTAGGACCCTCCTGGAATCTTAATGATTTTTGTGTTATTATAACAGAAAATATTATTAGAGCTGTCTACGTTCGGTATAGAGTTGTAGCATTCGAAATTCAAAAGCCCCAAATCATACTGCTTTTTATCATCCAAAACTATAGGGGGATAAATACTCGTTGAAAGGTATGGTGAAGAGGGTGACGTTTTACCTGACAGTATAAAGGTAAAAGACATGATCTTTACACTTTGAAGGTTCGCTTATAAATAAAACAATAGTCACTTTATTCTATACATTTATTTTATTTTAGAGTAAAACAGAAATTTTAAACATAAATGTCCACAGTTTAGAGAATTATAGGTCTGATAGGGGTTATGGTTATAGTATATTTTAACATCAGCATTAGACCTCAAGTATTTTACAACCTGCACAGGTGGTTTCAGGTTACGAAAACTGTCAAAATAATGTACATTTTTTCCACTTTTCTTATACGTAGTCCAATGTGTTCCTGGGCCGGTGCTGTCATCCAAATTAATTATACCCGACTCGAACTTATGTATTTTTAATGGTAATTCATTTTTCATATAAACACCTCCAAAATTTTTAATTTTAAGTAATCTTGCATATTTTTTTAAGTCCACGTTAGATAAGGGAATGTCTGGTAGTCTAATTGGTAATGGTTTTTTAAATAAATCTAAGTCTTTTTTAGTGGACACTTGCTTTTGCCTAAAAAAAGACCCAATCCTGTTTTATAGGGTTTTAGAAACAGTCCTTTGGCTATGGCTATCGACTCCATTGTTTGATTGTGACGTCGTGCTTTATCAAGTTGTTGATTGGCAGCCTTGGCATCATTTACAGCTTTGGCCACACCTGCTGCTCCTCCGCTCAGGACTCCCAAGGCGCTTAATGCAGCCATGATTGGTAAAATTGGTAACAGCCCCCCATTCTTTGGGATTTTTATGACTCTTACTGGTCGTATTTTACCTTTATTCTTTTGTGTTGTCTTCAGTGCAAGTTTTACTGCATTACCAAAATCCTGGTGCTTCTGTTGTTTTAGATTTTCCTTTATATTTCTTACCACCTCCCTGAAACCCATTGTTTTTCTAATGTGTTTCAGTTTTTTCTTAGTTTGCCTTCTCTTCTTATTTTTTTCTGAAATCAATTTTTTATATTTAGATAAACTGTTAGACATTTTTTTTCTTTTTTTTGAAATTTAACGGTGTGTCTTATACCACGGTTTGGGTGTGAATGAAAATAAAATTATATCCACTAAGAATTATATATATATAACAAATTTACTTACGTTTTGAACCCATGCCTAATTTAAGTTTGGTATTCATAGCTGCGGCTACACCCATGGAAGCCAACTTTTCCTTCCAATTTGCATCGGATGCATGCGTTCTCTGTAAAGCCTTCCTTATTAATATCCTATCGGCTGTGTCGATTGTTTAAGTCCTTGTAATTTGAATAGGAGAAGTCGTGTTCTTTACAGGCTTCATCCAACTGATTAATGCCCTTATCTCCCCTAGCTAAACGCTCTTGTAGCTTAGTTTCAGGACCACAAAAACTAAACCCTGGTAAATGTAGCTCAAAGGGCAGTTTATTTATCAAAGTATTCAACACCCCATTGCCTTCATACCGTGGAATACCATAGTACTTCATATTTCAATGTTATAACTAAAACTGAATAAAAATATAAGTGATTACATTTTTTATGCATTAGGTTCTTGATGGTTGAGTTGAAATGACATGTTTCTTTTGAAAAATGAAAAAAGTTCGTTTGTTGTTAACGCAAAAATTCAATCTAGTCATGGTTTCTTGCTACCATCTTCTATTCGGTGTCTTATAGTAGGACCATCCAACTGCGGAAAAACCAACGTTATGCTTAGTCTTTTGGAATACTCAAATGGGTTGAGATTTGAAAACGTCTACCTGTATTCAAAAAGTCTTTATCAACCGAAATATTTATATCTCGAAGATCTTCTGAAACCTCTTAAAGGGGTAGGATACTATGCTTTTAACAGTGGAGAAAGCATTATAGCCCCGTCTCAGGCAAAACCATATTCAGTGTTTATATTTGATGACGGGGCCTGTGATAAACAAAACGTGATACGTGAGTACTTCAGCATGGGTCGACATAATAATATTGATTGTTTCTACCTCTCTCAGACATATGCAAAGATTCCAAAACACTTGGTAAGGGATAACGCTAACGTTTTAATATTATTTAAACAGGATGATTTGAATTTAAAACATGTTTACACGGACCATGTGGGTACTGATATGACATTTGACGAATTAAAAATCATATGTTCATACTGCTGGAAAAATCACTATGACTTTTTAACTGTCTTCAAGGATAGCAAAATTGATGAAGGCAGATATCGTAACAGGTTCGATAATTTCATATATCTATAACAGTGGAAAGCTTTTTATTTTATTTGCTATTGTTTACTCAAACAGATAACATAAACATGTCGGAAGCTGTTTCCGGTGAAAAGAACTTGAAGAAAAAATTAATTTCAAAAAGAAAAATTATACGTGAAAAGCTAAATTTATTAAAACAAGGACAAATTTCACACGCTAACCTATTTCTACCGGTTACAAAACATTTGGAGAACATTGAGAGCAGTTTAAAAAATGAGGAAAAAAATAAAGCTTCACAGAAAAAACTACAAACTCTTAAAACTATAAAAAAAGAGAAGGAGGAGGAAGAGGAAAAAGAGGAGGAAGAGGAGGAGGAGGAAGAAAAAATCCCTAAATACACACCTGTATTAGAGCTATTTAAATCAACCCCTCGCAGTTCAGAACCAATCACCCCCTCAAAACGCCCCAGAAAACAGCTTGATTTTTCTCAAAGTGCTAGAAAAATTCCAAAAGAACAGCCTGGGCACAGTTATAATTTGAGAAAAGCTCTACTAAAAGACATCACTCAGAGCCATATAATGGGAGAAGATGAAAAACAGCGTGAATATGAGGAGGAGCAAAGACAAAAACTCAACAACCTTTTTGTCATGCCCTCCCCCTTTGTAACACTAACATTTTTCAAATCCCATCGCTATAACGCGAGATATCTGGCAAAAACTACCAAGGTCAAGCACTTTAATGCCCTTTTGACTTCTCCATCTCTCTAAGAATAAATAGCATTGCAAGACGGCAATCCAACAAAAAAAGAATTTTTCAAATCGATCACTTAGATCTCGAGATATTTGCAGAAAACTACTAAGGCCTTTTGTCCTCTGCGCAGCAAACCAAAATTAGTCTTTTACAGAAACCATAGGAGAAAAACGTGCGCACATAGTGGACATTTTTCAAATAGTGCCCCTTTGACACTCTTGAAATAATAAGGCCCCAATGCTATGCGTGACGTCATTTTCTACTCCATACATTGGCACTTGTGACCGAGAATGGGCAACTAATATTAGGAAGTTTCAACCATTAGAGAATTTCAGCAGGCATACGTTAACGCTAAGTAGTCTAAGACCTTGTGGCACTTGACAGCTGGTCATAAATGACAGATGACAGGTGCATGTCACTAGAGCACCCTGTATAAACCCCAAGCAGACTAACTCTGTTACGTGGTCACATCCCCTATTCACACAAGCCTTTATGACATTTCCTTGCAACCCCCTAACAACCCTCTTGGACATAGAGCACCCTGTAGAATCCCCGAAGAGACTCACTCTGTAGAACACAAGTCACGTGATCACATAACACTTCTGACGTCACTTACAGGCACGTGATATTAGGGAGTTTCAGCCATTAGAGAGTTTCAGCACAGACAGACAGACGGACATACGTTAACGTTAACGCTAAGTGGCCTAGAACCTACACAGCCTAACTACTGTCGGGGTATCACCGGCTATCAACCAAAAGGTTTTTACTAGCAAAGTGTGGCCCAATCATCCCCCGGAGTGTCCTTCACTGGGTCGGACTATTCCCGTACCAAGCATGTTTACTGGGCAGCCTTTAAAAGACTTCCTAAAATTTACTTCTGGTTAAAGTTCAGTAAAGCTGGGTTTATAAAAATAAGAACTTGTTGATGGTTTATACAGGAAATAAAATTAAAATAAGAATAGTATTGAACCAATTGGCACATGTGTATTAAAAATTTGTCTACTGTCATTTGTTGGTGTTTATTATTTTTACCAGTTCTTTTTGTTTTCATTTGAAATTTGTATAATTTATGCTAAAAATTTATACAAAAACTCACATTACTCACGTTATATAGTTTTGATTGTCCAATAGCAATTTTAAATAAAAAGTAATAACAGCTGGGAAACTAACGTCGGACTAGCATATGCCCTTGGTCTTTAAGTTGCTATATAAATATTTGTGATAAAATGGTTACAGGCCTTTGGTCTACAGCCCGGTCAAAAAAATTTCCAAATCTTGCTCAGTGGCCCAACATTAGGCTTTCTACAAACTTCGGGGGAGTGACTGCAGGTCATTATACGGCCTTTGCTTAAAAAGTGTGTCGGGGTATCACCGGCTATCAACCAAAAGGCTTTTACTAGCAAAGTGTGGCCCAACCATCCCCCGGAGTGTCCTTCACTGGGTCGGACTTTTCCCGTAGCAAGCATGTTTACTGGGCAGCCTTTAAAAGACTTCCTAAAATTTACTTCTGGTTAAAGTTCAGTAAAGCTGGGTTTATAAAAATAAGAACTTGTTGATGGTTTATACAGGAAATAAAATTAAAATAACAATAGTATTGAACCAATTGGCACATGTTTATTAAAAATGTGTCTACTGTCATTTGTTGGTGTTTATTTTTACCAGTTTTTTTTTTCATTTGAAATTTGTATAATTTATGCTAAAAATTTATACAAAAACTCACATGCATATTATACAGCCATGTCTTACCAGGGGTGTGTCCCACCAGAAGCTAAAATGGTTGTCCAAGTCACATAACTACCTTAATCAGCATATTAATTAGTGTCAAAAACTTTACTTACCCTTTTTTCCATTTATTTTTCCGTAAAGTATATTGGTTAACTTTCAAGAGCATTCCTTAAGGCTTAAGGAAAATTCTTTCTGGGGGCACCTACTAGGGTCCCTAGGACCCCAAATCCGCCTGCGTCCGATTTTTTTTTAAGAGAAAAAAGGGTGCCGCTGGGGGGGGGGGGATTGAAATGTGTGTTTTTTTATTATTTTGGGTTGGCTTGGAATAGTTTGGGTTGGACTGTGTTGGATTGGGTTGTTTTAGTGAAAAAAAAATTAAAAAAGCACAAAAAAATTGAAAAAAAAACAACCGGCGCAGGCGGATTTGGGGTCCTAGGGACCCTAGTAGATGCCCCCATAAAGAATTTTTCATAAAAAATCAAAGATGGCAAAAAACCATATACTGCACTGCATAATTACCGTAAAAAGATACGAAAAAGGAACAAGCATGAACACCTACATTTGAATACATGAGATTTAATAATTGCCAAAGGAAAAAATTACAGTACAAAAAAGGAATTTAGGCATAAACCTGCCTTTATTTTCAGGGTCATCCTGTCTCTGTCGCTTGAATCCCATAATTTGCAAGTGTACGGTGTTCAGCCATAATTTAAAAGATGTATATGAAAATAGGATAAAATAATATTTAGTGTACGTACCTCTAAAAACACTTTTTTCTAAAAAAAACACCTAGCGTTACTTCCATCCACGTAAACGATGCCTATTTGTGAGTGATTCAAAGTTGGAAATCAAAGTGTATGCTGGTGTTTAATGATGTATGGTAGAGGGTGACCAGTGAAACCACTGATGAGCCCACGCTGGTTACCAAGGGCGAAACATCGTTTAATCATTTTTCTTTTCGCTTTGGTCTTTTGTGTGTTCCTTATGTAATCTTTTGTTTTTTAGTTTCTTTTCGGTTTTTAGTTTCTTTTCGGTAATTGATTTGGAGGTTTTTAACTTCTTTTTTTGTTTTAATTGCCTTAGGAGCATAATCCTACTGGAAATATTAACACGCCAGGGGGCTTATTCTTGAATTTTGTAGGAAGGGAACGGTCATAGTTAGGAAGTGACCGTTCCTATGGGTTTCCGCTGAGCACCTTTCCTTAATTGTTGAACGAACACCTGCCGCATCCAAAACGAACTACTTTCAATTAACCATTTAAAACTTGTATGGTTTCTTACATTGCCTTGTCCATTTTTCTGTTTACTAGCCTTGCTTTTTTTCAAAACTTCTTTTCAAATAAAAAAGTGAATTTGCTACATTTTTTTGTCAGTTTCGTTTCTTGTTACTTTTCTTTTTGTATTTTCACTCTAGGATCAAACTTGGGTGGAATTTTGTTAAATGCGTTTCTATTTTTAAATAAAAGTTACTTTCCTCTTGTTTATTTCTTGTTTTATTCAAAATTATTGTTATTATTAACTATGTAGGGAATTTGGAACCTTTGGTTGCACTATAACAAAGTTTTGATTGTTTTCCACAAACCAAAACTACACTTTTTTGCACTCGACGCACGTTTCGCTAACAACGTTAGCATCATCAGGAGACGATAAACAATTGTTTTGTGTAGTTTTGGTTTGTGGAAAACAATCAAAACTTTGTTATTGTTATTATTATAAAGGGTAATTATGCAGTATACGGTTTTCTGCCATTTTTCTTTTTTTGTGAAAAATTCTTTATGGGGGCACCTACTAGGGTCCCTAGGATCCCAAATCGTCCTGCGCCGGTTGTTTTTTTTTGGTATTTTTTAATTTTTTTTCACTAAAACAACTCAATCCAACACAGTCCAACCCAACCCAACCCAAAACCATCAAAAAAACACATTACAACCCCCCCTCCCGGGAACCCTTTTTTTCCTTAAAAGAAAATCGGGCGCAGAAAAAGAAAAGAGCCTTACAAAACATTTTTGCTTTTGCAGTAATCTTAGTTATGTTGGTAATTTTTATTTTTAAGCTTTTTTGTGAAAAGTAAAAAATTACACTCTTGCAAAAAATAGTAGAAAACGGATTTTAAATAAAACTCAGTATATAAAGGCAGATTTACCCTGGTAACCAAGCAAGCAATTTGGAAAAGTTCATCTTATGGAAACACACACAACTGTTTACGCTTGCAAATGTCGAGTATAAGAAGGGGAATTCTCCATGTACAAGTGTCAATTTCCTACTTGCTTGGCCAGCGTAAATGCGTCTTGAAACATGTTCCAATTTAAGAAAATTTAATTAGCAAGGGAATCTGCCCTTGCTTCTGAATAAAAATAAGTACACATTTTATTTAACTTTTTTCTTATGCTAACTGGTCTCTTTGTGATCAACATATATATAGGTATGTCTTCATTCTTCTTCAGTCTGGCAATAGCAACATGCGTGCAGTTAATGAACCCAACTATTCCTAGGAATTTATATTTTTTGGTAAAACCTAAAATTAATAGTTATATAGTAAAGCTAAGTTAAGTTTTTTTTAGGTATCTTTACCATTGAATAATTAGTATGTTTTCATATTGTACTCAATACATATCAAAAATCAAGCATCTTCTTCTTTCATATATCATACTCTTTGTCAAAACAGAGAACATGCTTTATGAAAGTAAAGTAAAGTAAAAAGTACCCACATAGCAAAAATATTGGTATGTTGTGTGAATATGCTTAAAACATTCTGAATGTCCAAAACACATTCCGTGAATGTCCAACGGTCCACCTTTTTATTATTCACTGAATATTCAGAATGGATGTAATTAGAACATTATTGTTTTGCATATGGAGACGCTATACGTATTAAAAAATGTAATGTTCAGATTTCATCCATTCTGAATATTCAGTGAATAATAAAAAAGTCGACTCTTGGACATTCACAGGGTGTGTTTTAGACATTCTGAATGTTCCAAAAATATTTCACGCAATATAGGTACCAATATTCTTAGCTATGTGGGTAAAAGAAGACAATCTTTTCAATACATATATATTGAGTAGGTACAATATGAAAACATACTAAATAAAGTTTTGAATATAAAATCAATCAGTTATGTTTTGAAACCACTTCCAGCTGCTCCTATTTCTTTTCTCTTCCTCTGACTCTAACAAACAAATATTAGACAAACAGTTACTTTTTAAACTAGACAGTTATATACTGAGCATGCTAACTCTTTGCATACAAGCAAGAAAAATCACCAAAAGACATCCAATAACACCTCATTTTGTAAGCGAGTAGTTGCATAAAATGTATAAATGTATAAATGTATAAAAATCTTACTCTCAAGCTATATACTATCTTACCGAAGTCTTAATTCTTCCAGCTCCCTTTCATTTTTGGGTTGGTTTATAAAATGCATTAGTCACTTCATTTATTGCTCTGCTTATACTGGGTTGGGAGTTAGTGTGTCACGTGCTTCCCGATTCCCTCTTGGTATGATCCATTTGCATAAAAATGAAGGGTTACCAAAACCTAATAACAAATATATCACTGTAACATCATTTTTATTCATACTTAAAATCTGCTTACTTTGGTTTCAATTGAAAGGTTTTTCCACCATTGATGGCTTAACCATCTCTATCATCTGTTAAACAAATGGCTTCCTCAACCTATAGGTAATTTAAATCTAGAATGTTTGTTCTAGATGCTGCATAAATATATCTGCAGGTTTCAATTTTACTTGAGCTAAAAAATTAATAGTTCAATGTAATGTCGAAGTTTTACAATAATTAATAAATAATTGAACTCTTTTTACAATAAAAAATAGGTACTTACATTCAACCAAAGTCTAAGGATCACGACAAGAATGAAAATATCGCAAATCAAAAGTCAAAAAACATAAACTAACAATAATTTTTGTGGTTAAAAACATCAAAACAGATCTTTCTGCGCATGCTTCTCACGACAGCAGCGCCATTCCCGTGCGATCGACCATAGGTTAGGTCCTGAGCCAATTCCGTAGGAATAGTCCTCACCGGAGAACATTCAAGAATACGGAACGGAGCAATTTCGTGCGACCACGGTTAGGAAAGGATGATTCCTTGATTCAAGAATAAGCCCCCAGGACGAATCCGTATCAGGTAACTTGGATAAGTACCAGTGCGGAACGATGCCTATTTGTGAGTGATTCAAATTTGGAAATCAAAGTACATGATGGTGTTTAATGATGTATGGTACCAGGGTGACCAGTGCAACCACTGATGAGCCCACGCTGGTTACCCAGGGCGAAACATCGTTTAATCATTTCTCTTTTCGCTTGGGTCTTTTGTGTGTTCCTTGCGGAATGTTCATCCAAGTTTGAATTTTCGTTATTTCCACCCAAGATCTCTTGGTCTTTTGTTTTTTAGTTTCTTTTCGGTTGTCGTAACTGATTTGGAGTTTTTATAACTGCTTTTTGTGTTTTATTTTAACTGTATATTTTATTTTGTTGCAACAAAAATATTTAGTTATACTTTTGTCTTATTTATTTTTAAGGCAGGAAGCAACAACCATAACTACTTATATAAACAAAACAATCATTAGGTTTTTTTATGACCAGAGTGAGCTAAGCTGTAGCAACTTTGAAAATATAAATACTTACACCTCAACCAACCTAACTCTAATAAAGCTACTAATATTTCAAATTTAACAAAAAACTAGGGAAATTAAATAAGAAAAGGTATTTAAAAGCGCGATTCAGTCTTACTTTTTGTCTTTTTCTATAGCCTCTACATTTATCAGCTTTTTCCATCCTGAATGAAACTTTTTTGTTTTTTTTTTTAATTTTTTCATCACCATTGTCTTCCTCGGCTGTGACAGAGTAATTGTACTTTTCGTTATCTTTTAGCCCATTTGGCAAGTTCTTTCATTTTGAGTCCACTTGTTGACAGAAAAAAATTAGTTTTTTGTGTTTTACTTATTTGTTTTGTAATTATTTGGCAAATGGTTTGTTTCATACGGATTTGAAATTCTTGGTCATTTTCTTCAACACAATCAATAACCTGTTTGATGACCTTTTGGCTTCATAGCAATTTCTGCAGGTATTCTTTGTCTGTATAAAATGACAAGGTAATCTAAATATTAAAAAAAAATTAAACAGATACTTAATTATTATTCATAAATATATAAAAAAAAATATATTTTAGTATGACCACATTTTTAAAAGAATAAAATAATGTTTCCCTAGTCCGACACAGATTAATGATACACGAAAAACTTGGGGTGCATAAATAGTTCACCTAAAGTCACTAACAACTTTATTGCATTTATAGTGATATAATCCACTGTGTAAATCACAGTGGTAAGCCACAAGCCACGCTTACCTTACGGAACTCTGAATCCGCCTTAAGTAATTTGAAAGGCAAACGATGCTCACAGATTGCGCGCTACAACACCAGCTGTCTTTTTGAGCGCTGCATATTGCTCTTTTACTCTTTTGACAAAGAAAGAAATAGAGGTGAGTGACAACCAGGATCATCAACCCATTCACGAAGTCGGAACTAGGAAGTCTGAACTTGGAAGTTGGAATTGCCCGACCGGGCTTCCGTACTTTCGGCTTTTCTTTACGGGTCCCTCTCTATTGGCTGTTGCTCGGTGACACCGTCTTTTGATAATGCGCCAGGATGGATGGGTATCTGACGTCGCCTTATGCGGCGGAGATTCGCATTCGGGAGGTTCGGGCTTTTCGATTGGTAGCTGAGGCAGGCCAATCAATTATGTGGAGTGGTGTTGGGTTCAACCTGGCGGTGACAGATGAGCAACAGTAATGGACGTTGAATAACCTGTCGAAATTATTTCAGGTAATTTTTTATTAGTGGTTAGCATTTGCGCCGCTAGGTAGTGGCAACAGGGGTTGCACCCGACACTGCTGTGTAATTTTTTTTTATTTGTAAGTTTGCGGTATAGGTTAAAGTTCTTAACTGCGTTGTTTTCCTATTCAAGGTATTAAAGTTTTTCCTTTAAGTCATCGATTTGTTTTGTGGTGCTGGTTGAAGACTATGTCTACGTCCGGTTGTGATTTAGGTAGATTCTCTAGAGAATTGACGATTTGGTCCCAAGGCCTTCTTATCGGTGTTCACCTCTGTTGGAGAAAGGGGAGAGTGTAACGATCCTACAGGCTCGTTACGAAATTACCAGGCCAATGCGTAAAAGGTGCTTAACCGTTTTATTATCATCAAATCTAGCAAACCTGGTTATTCTAGCGTATTTTCCAAAAGTTTTAGAATCAAAGATTCATTCTGTTCTGTTGTGAAAAAGTAGCTTGTAGTAGGTTACCGGGAGTTTTTTTCTCGACCAAAGAAATGCGTTTCCCTCATTTTTGCTAAAATCAACGCGCTTTCGCTCAATTTTCGAAACTGAATAACAACGCATTTTGCTTTTTTTGTTCAAAGTAATTGGTTTGGCTTTTTTTATAATTAAAAGAACTTTAGACCCCTGTATCTTTTAACCCCCATCGATTGACTTTGTTTTTATTATCTCCAATATATTTCAGTATAACTTAAGAACCTTGACATACACTACATCTTTAATATAGATTAACATTGATGCTTATTTACGAGATACTATTATAATAAATAATATTTGTAGATAATTACAATAACTAATTTAAACTTAAAAAGGATCCACACGATCTTCGGATTCATTCGTGAGGTGGCATCGAACGACTGGATCTACTGAAAATAAATGAGCCAACCGCTAAAATTACTGTATAATTAACTAAGTATGTTTATCCCAACTTAGCAATTTGACGTCTGGTGGCGTGTAACTTGACTTATATTAAAGAGGTTAGGGAATACCCGAGAACTTCTCAGTGCACCCTATAGTTGTCTGTTTTTATCTTTGACTGGCAGAAATAGGCGTGAAATGTATACCAACCTGTATTTTACGTCTTGTACCATGTGTCTTCTTCTTGTGAGACCAGTAAGTGGTCCTCTCGAAGTTGTCGCAACTATTTGATAACATCAACCACTGAGTATCATTTGTTGTCATGATTTTTCTCCAGTCAGCTGAGTAACACTAGAATCCTATACGGTGAGAAAAGATGCTGGCTGGACTCTTGACCGGCTATTCTATCTAGCTAAAAATTCTAGGTTTTCCTAAAAACACAATAATTTCAAGCCAGAAAGGTCCGAACACTGGGGACGTCAAGTTCGTGTTTTAAGAAAGTGAGGACGAAGATACAAACTGTTATCAAGGCTATATTATTTGCAACTATATTTTAGTGGCTACTTACATAGTCTTATCGATATCTTGCCGTCTAAATCCTAGTTTTAAAAACATTAGTACAAAATCACGTATATTCATTCGATCAGCTGTTTCTTGTCTTTCGAGTATATGGTTGCTATATGCCATCGGTAATTAGAGAAAACTTTCAGGGTAAGGAAACTGCGTTCGCCGATTGCATTGCACCGTCAAAGTTAACGAGATCTTACAGTAACTGTCCGAGCCAGAACGGTAATTAAAGTTGTTTCATGGTCGTACTTTGATTTCTCGCACCATAATAATCACATTGAAGGGAACTTCGAGCAAGAAATATGAACTTCCGATTTGACAGCTGACTATGACGATTTGACAGCTAACTTAGTAGACACTGGGTAATACCGAATAAAATTCTACCAAAGGACCAATCAGAAAGGAGAATTGGGGGATCACGTGGGTAGCGTTCGTAGCCGACGGAAAGGTAGCGTCTGCAGCAGACAAAAAAAAAATTCGTTTAAAAAGGAACGAGTCCTTTTACTTTTTCAGAGACTTGGCGCTGCACATATCCATTTAATTTACTTCAAATACGCGTCGGACAAGTTGTCCGGATTCGCAGTAAAGTTGATTTTACTCAGGTATCCACGAAGGGTGTAAAAAAGTGAGTGATATCTCGGCCCGTACACACCGGAAGGTTGCCTGATTTTTGCCTTGTGCAGATAAGAAGAATGGTTTGCTAAGGCGCCCGCCTTTTTGCCTACTTCTTTTAAGGTAATTATTTTTACTGTCAAAACAATAGTGGCAGCTCCGATTTGGTTCTCGTTTTCTTCTTTTCCATTATTGGTTTTTCCTTTTTAAGGCTGGATCCTGCGCAGCCATGCATCATCCTGCTGCCCTGCTGTTCGACATATTGTAAAAAACTGTGGCGTCCCTCATTAACTTAAGGTAAGTTTTACCCCCAATTCTAACTGAAACCCAATTGTGACTTATTTGTTCATTCCCATATTTTGCATTGCAATATAAATGTTATTGTTGCCCTTGCTAAATAGTGTTTCATACTTTTTTTTAAATAGTTTTTTAATCTATGTTTTAAGGCTTTTGTGTTAAGTCGGCTCTGTACCTGGTGTTGGCATAGGGTTCCTTCTAAAGAAAAGTCGCTGTTAAGTTTTAAGTAGGTAGTTTTTGTAAGAATTTGGATAGAGGAGGTTGCCTTCTTCTACAATTTTTTTTATTAATTGAATACAGGGTCGCCGGCTGGGGCTATGCACTACCATGGTATTTAAGTAAGCACCACCTTTGCTTAGTGCTATACACAGTCCTTCACTGGAACAGCTCTTAAGTTGGAGACGTCCTGCCCTAAAGAGGATTTTGTCTAGTCACCTGTGGAATTTCGTGATCATCTTGGACTTGGTTGATGAAGAGGATTCACCAGACATATAAGCTAACCCCTAGTTTCAATTTAAATGTTCTTTTTTTAACTTTATAGTCAAAGCGTTCAACTTTCTTTTTAAACAAAACCTTAAACTTGACCTTTTTTAAATGAGTCTTTTAAAAAACTAAACTTTTTTTTAAATCAGATTTCAAACAGTGATTTCAAACTTTCCGTAACTTACTATTATATTTTATTTGGTACATTTTACACAGTTAGTTTAGATTATAATTATGTAACCCCAATTTTGGGACAACCTGTGCTTATATTTTTTGTACTTTTTTTTAAAAAAACACAACAGCAATAGTTTTGTTAGTCTTCTTAATTTCTACAATATATTTATATTGACCTCTATGCTGACCTTTTACTATGTATCACCCTAAAACTTGAACATATTTATACCTCTATTTGAGCCTTCACTTTTATTGAGGCAAGAACCCCGGACTTTGATGTGGCGTGCTGTCAGTGAAGCGTTTACTGACCCCCCGCCATCTCGCCAGTAGCACCTTCGCTGCACAGTCCTTCACTGGAACCGCTCTTAGATTGGAGACGTTCTGCCCTAGAGAGTATAACGAAGTTACTAGGATTTTGCTTAGTTTATTTAAGTTTCCGTTAGCTCAGGTAGTATAAAAGTAAATAAGTCATTAACTGGTACAATTTTGCATCAAAATACTTACCACTTAAATAGGATTTACCGGAATAGATTAGTTTCTAGGTTAGACCTACCGAAAACTATGAAAACATCATTTTAACTGATCATTCTATGGTACAAACATTGCTTACAGCCTGAGGGGTTGATTAGCATAAGGTAACATAGAATTGTCAATGGTTTTTCTAATTTTTCACCAATTTTCTTTCCAGATTTTCTTTTGTTCTTTTATGATTTACTTACACACCATGACCGGATAGTTTTCTTAGCCAGAGAGACACTTCAACACTACGAAAACAAACTCATGTTTTCTGGTATCATGCCTTGCCCATTTTCTTTAGTTTTCTTTCAGTTTTTCCGGCGGAAAACCCACGTTTTCCGCACACCTAGGTATGGTCGTTTAACAGTTAAACATACCAGTTTTCTTACAGAACAAAGGCAAATACATGTTTTCCTTGCATTTTGCACCAAACACGCGAACATATTTTCATGAGTTTTCCGGCGAAAAACCGCGATTTTTCATAAGTTTGATTCAGATATTTCCGGTACCCCCGAAGTAGGAAAATCAACAAGGGATTCCTTTCGTGTCTTCTCGGTCGTGGAAAGGGAAAATTTACTATAAAACCCGCAGTCTTTTAAACATTCGAGACATTCGACACCCGTTTCGAAAAGCAGCCGCTTCGATCAGCTGTTAGCACTAAACCGATTTTTAGACATCGCACCGCACCGAACCCGAGTGTTCCGAGTTAGTTTACTAGTAGACCCGATATCGTGAAGATACCAAGCCGCTTAGGTTAGCCTCAAATAAAAATAACAATTCTTTGCTCTAAAGTGGCAATAATTAAATATTCTCACTTTTAAATATTATTGTGATCTGGCTGTCTCTGGAAAAGCAACATTATTTAACCAAAACTGAATATTATTTGTCTGGCTGATTCTGGAGAAATAATTTCGGTGTTTTAGTTTTCTTCCCGATAGCGCCTTATTTTTCTCGTTTTTCTATCCTAGAAAATAATTGTTTTATCTGGCTGTATCCGGAGTGATTATATTTGGGGAACGCATCTTATTATAGTACCTGGCTGTCTCTGGGTAAATAACTGGTGTATCTAGAAAATCGGGAAAATCCGGTGTTTTTACCAAACTAACCTGGGCTATCCTAGAAAATAGTTGTTTTATCTGGCTGTATCTGGAGTAACAATTGTATTTAGGAAAACATATTATTATTTTATCTTGCTGTATCGGGATGAATAATTTATGTTTTTAAAAACCACGGGCGTGTTCACAGATTACCGGATCGACCTAAGTAAGGCCTGTTTGCGCCGATAGGTTTCGAGTTTAAGAATTTAGAGCAGAGAATTTCCGGCTTACGCATTATAATTTCACGTTGGTGTTGTGTTTTCCTAGCTTTTCTTGCATATCCGTTTTTCCGCTAAATAATAGAATTTTGATAATATTGCATGTAGTCGCTTTTTAGTTTGCTTTTCCTCACTAATTAGTCTGAAGCTTTTTCCTGCTTTGTTTGCTTAGAATAATGCTTACCGCTATATTTACAACCTGATTTTCCCGCTTCCGTACTGCCTGTGCTAAACTATAATTAAAATAGTAAACCAAAGGCTAATTTAGTTTAGGGATAGAATCCATTCATATAATAAAATAAAACAACCGCAACCATTCCTTTAAACCAAAATATATTTATTTATGTTTATTAAATTGATGTTTTTCCTTAACTCGGTTATTCCTAGTTTACTTACCTGGACTTTCCCCACTGTTTAAAAGCTAACTCGAGAGGCACAGGGGACTCTAAGCTCCTTTAAAACTTAGAGTGGCGCTCGAGAATAATTTATATCCACTTTCCTTTGGCAAGTGTTTAAGGAAAGTAGATGAACCCCTTTAATAGCCATAAAAAAAGGTAAACTCCTAAAAAAATAGCAAAGATACCTTACAAGAGGAGGATTAACCAGAAAGATAAGCTAACCCCTAGTTTCAATTTAAATGTTCTTTTTTAACACTAACGTCAAAGCATTCAACTTAAAGTTTCTTTTTAAACAAAACCTTAAACTTAACTTTCTTGTAATCAGTCTTTTTAAACAAAACCTTAAACTTAACTTTTTTTTAAAAATCAGTCTGTTTAAAAAAACCTTAAACTTAACTTATTTTAAAATCAGATTTCAAATAGTTATTTCAAACTTTTTGTAACTTATTACTATATTACATGTTGGAAATTTCAAACAGTTAATAGGAAGGTAACCTCTACCAAAGGTTTAGATTATAATTAGGGAACCAAAATTTTGGGACAAACTGTGATAGCGCTTATATATTTTCTACTTTTTTAAAAACACAAAATCAACAGTTATTTTTGTAGTTTGATTATTTTGTAATGCTACGTTTATATTTAACTGAAAGTAAAACTCGTGGCATATCGGACAAAGCGTTTTACTTTCATTTTTATTTGCGGCTACGAGATTCATTTTGTTGTTTTTATATTTAACGTTTACAATATATTTATATTTACTTATACCCTGGCCTTTTACTATGTATCACCCTAAAACCTGAACATATTTATACCTTTATTTTAGCCTTCACTTTTATTGAGGCAAGAACCCCAGACTTTAATGTGGCATGGTGTCAGTGAAGCATTTACTGACCCCCTGCCACCTAAAATGGAACACTGGCGCCCAACGTGGGGCTCAAATTCAGGACCCTGAGATTAAGAGTCTCATGCCTTCGACCTTGAGAGTGAAGTCGAGAAAACAATTTATCGAACAGAAAGATTTACTTCTCCTCCTACATCTACTCATTTCCAAGAACCTAACTTAATCTATAGAAAAACCAAAGCAGCGAATGTCAACGTGGTTTCCAATCCAGCACAATCTGGATCACCTCTTTGTTGGTTTTCCAGGAAGACTGGACATGTAAAAGCCCAGTGTCCTGATAGAAAACTCAAATGTTTATGTGGAGCTGAGGGAAAGACCATCAGGACGTGTACTTGTGAAACATTAGCCGGCGGTGCCGGTTGGAAGATTTTCCAGGAGCTTGGTTTAAAGGTGGACAGGGCACGTCGATCCAGATGGAAGGAATTGTTGATCGGTCGTGTTCGAGTTATACCCATTATGATTGTCCCGGACTTGCCTCATACTTTCATTGCCGGCGTGGATTTTATTAGGAATATGGATATTCTGCCCGATTTAAGGCGAAATAAATGGAGCATTGGTACCGAAGAAAGTTCAGACCACTTACCTACCTTAACACCGGATCAGCAAGAAAAATTGGATGCGCTTTTACAAGGAAAGTTTTCAAGTATGAAGGAGAGTTTAGGATTTACCAACGTACACGAACATAAAATTATTTTGGAACCCGGTACCAGACCTATTAAGCAGAGGTATTATCCTGTGTCTCCTCTGAAATAAAAGATCATTGATGAGGAATTAGACAAAATGTTGGAATTAAATGTGGTGAAACCATCCAAAAGTGCTTGGTGGTCCACAGTTTTACTAGCTACTACCAAAAAAGACGCTCCCATCCCCTACATATCATCCATCTTGGATCGACTTATGGGAGCGAAATATATCAGTTTCATGAATATCCGTTCGGTCTATTGGCAAGTGAGTGTAAAAGAATCTTGTAGGGAACTATGTTGGGAATTTGGAACCTTTGGTTGCACTATAACAAAGTTATGATTGTTTTCCACAAACAAAAACTACACTTTTTTGCATTCGACGCGCGTTTCGGTAACGACGTTAGCATCATCAGGAGACGATAAACAATAAACTAAATTAACCTAAACTCTATCTTATATACTATCTTTTAGTGGACGGAGATAATCACGCTTTATAATCCTATCTTCCCTCAACTAAAGAATAAAGTGTACTAAACGGAATGGGGCCTCTATCTTTATTTAAACTATTTCTGGATTTAATGATTTCCATACTTTCATATGCATTTAAAAGTCTTTTGTTTGGTACACTTTTTAGAAATTTTAGGTTATCTAATGTGCTCGGCCATACTTGACTTTTCAGTTCTTCCGTATTTGAAGTGTTCTTTGAATCGTGTTTGAATAGAGCGTCTCGTTTGGCCAACATATTTTTTGTCACAATCCATGCAACCAATTTCGTTAATTCCACTTTTTTCTAGAACTGTAGTTTTTTATCCTTGGGATTTCCGTAAACTTCTTTGTGTTTCCCGATTGATATACTAATTTAAGACCGGTGTTATTAGATACATTTTGTAATCCTTTCGTATAATTAGGATTATAAGGAATTGATACAAATTTAGAGTCGGAGGTATCTTTTTGTCTAAAAAAGTGGAATTCCGAAAGATCTTTTGAAAAGAATGTCTATTTATCAGGTTATTTATTAAGCCTTCGTCGTAACCGTTTTCGCCAGCTATATTCCTAATCCTATTCTTTTCTGCTTTAAATTGCTAATAAATTTCTCTTAAATCTGCTAAGAATAATCATACTCCATACACTAAAAACACATTTTAACATGAGCCGTTTGCTTTTTTTCTTTAATTAAATGTTCTTATGATGATTCATTATGTGCTATGCTTGGTAAAGATCCAGCTGATGAATTTTAACATGTTTATGTAACATTTTCAATCAGCTAAATTATGTCACATATGTTACAAAAATTTTAAACCCGAGGATGAAATTGTAAAAGATCATGATTATGTAACAGGAAAATACAGAGGTGCAGCTCACAGCATTTGCAACGTAAATTACAAACTTCCTAATCTTATTTCAGTTTTTTCCATAATTTGAGTGGATATGATAGCTCCCTATTTATAAAGCAGTTATGTTGTGAAAACGATCGAATAGATGTTTTAGGAAAAACTAAAGAAAAGTACATTTCATTTTAAAAATCGATTTTGGTAGAAAAGAAAAAAGAAGAGATGGGAAAATTTAAGAATATTTATATTAAAATCAGATTTCTCGACACGTTTTGTTTTGCATCAACATCACTAGAAAAATTATGTAATAATTTAGATATCGGTCAGTGTATTGAAATTAAAAAACATTTTAAAAATCCTGAACAATTTAATGAAATACGAAAAAAAGGCATCTATCCTTATTCATATATGGATTCTTTTGATAAACTATACGAAAAACAACTGCCAGCAATTGAGAACTTTTATAATAAGTTAAAAGAAGAACCGTTAAGCCTTATGGATTATAGCAGAGCTCTTGATGTTTGGAATTTATTTAATTGTGAAAATTTAATGCATTTTACAAAAAATTATTTATTTTCTGACGTCTTAATTTTAGTAGACTTTTTTTAATCATTTAGAAATTTATCGTTAAATACTTATAAATTAGATCCAGCTCACTACTATATGTCTCCAGGTTTAAGGTGGGACGTAATGTTAAAAAGTACAGACGTTAAAGTAGAATTACTTACCGATATAGATATGTTATATTTGAAAAAAATAATATTAGAGGTGGTATATGTCATTGTAGTGTTCGAAAAGCGAATAATAAATATATATATAAGTTATATGACCACCTTATACTGACAAACTAGTGAAGATGTTACAAAGCTGCTGAGTCTGCAATCCTATGGAATATTTCTTCGAATCTTTATATTTTATTAACATGTGTTTTACCATTTTTAAGTTACTCTTAGTTTTAGTCTAGAATTAGATTTGATAGAAATCACTTGTATAATTTTGAACAAAAAAATTTTAATTTTTTAAAAACGTTTTTACGAAGACTCGTCTTTTAAGTGGCGCAGTCGGTAGGATTCCCAATCGCGATAAATGAACATTATTGACGGTTCGTTTTAACGATTTATTGGGATTCTACGAACAAATAAATACCAAAAAGGTGCCGGGCGGTTCGCGAGTTCGAATTGTTTGGTTGAAGAGGAAGTTCCAGTTAAGTGAACTGAGTAGCTCAACGAGAAGATTTACCGAAGGACTATTGAACGTACATCAATACCGGAAGTATTGGCATCAGTGCCCTTTGAATGGATATCAGAGGACAAATGCTTGGACAGATCTTGATAGTTTCATTGTAAGTAATACTTTTAATGTCATTTAGAGGTTCCGTTTTCGAAAATTCTGATATTTCAAATTCTGATTCTGACTCAATAAAAGACGAAGAACAAACTTGTGTAAGTCAAAGTTCAGACCCGAAAACTGAAATATTTTTTACGGAATTGATAGGAAAAGTTAACTTAGGGCTAGATTTAGGACCAAATTCTAATATCTCTACAAAAATTGCTACACCACAACTAAAATCTGAGTATTTAAACATGATCCCCGAATTTCATGGGGAACCAGAACTATTAGCCAGATTTACAGAAATATGTAAAAAATTAATCACCAAATTTTACAACACCGCTGATACTAGCGATTTTCAAAATGAATATTTGATGTCGAGTATTTTGGGTAAAATTAAAGGTGAAGCGGCAATAAATATTGCCTCAAACACCATTTCTAGTTTTGTGGATTTAAAAGAAGCTCTTCTTAATACGTATGGGGATAAACGCGATCTTTTTATGCTTGTTATCGAAACTACAGAAATGAAACAAGGAAATGAATCGCCGTTCGATTTTTACAACAGATTACAACACCAGCTAAATCACCAAACTTCTTATCTTTCCACTCACGGCTCGGCTGATGAAAGAAAAATCATGGGTGTGTTTTGTAGAGGGTTATCTTTAAGAGTTTTATTACGCGGTTTAAAAGAGCCTGTTGGGTCCTTAATGCGAACTAAAAATCCAATAGATATGAATGATGTGCTTAAAATGCTTTCAAACGATTTTCAAATCGAAAGTGCCCAAAAATTTCAAAATTCGAAACCATTACATAATAACACCAATCACACTTGAAACAGACCACGACTCAACCAACCTTTACAGTTAACAAATTGTCCTCATAACCAGCTTGCTTCCACTTCGAATTACAGACAACCACAATTAATATACAAATCCGAACAAAATAAAGATTATTTTGCAAGAAATCCAAACCAAACAAACGTATTTAGGCCTAATAAAATACCCATGTCAAAATTATCGAAACCAACGCCCATGAGCGGCATATCAAACCAAACCTTTAGACCCCAACAAAACAAAAACTTTCCTTATCGACCAAAATTACGCTCAAAATAATCAATCAAAACCCCGGTCAGATTTCGCAATTGAAGAAATAAATAATATCGATGACCAATCGGCGGACGACCCTACAATCGAATATCCGGAGGAAGAAAATCAGTATCTTTACACGGATTACACCGAATATTCTCAAAACGATCACGAGTTAAACAAGTTTTTTCAGGAACCAGCCTCGGAACCCCCGAATACGAATTAATGAACCTCACTAATAGCGAAAATAAACTATCTTATATTATTTTTCCAGAAAATAATCTAAAAATTCTGATAGACACGGATAGTACTAGATCTTTTGTAAAACCAGAAATAGCACAAAAATATTTCCAAAAATCGATAAAAAATGACCCATTTCAAATCTCAACTGCTCACGGTACCTCCATAGAACATTTTAGCACGCTTATTCCCTGTTCAAAAATATTTAATGTGGATACAAAACAATTAAAATTTTATATTTTTGATTTTCACAACTACTTTGACGGTTTGTTGGGGATAGACAATCTATCCTTATTAAAAGCAAATATTGACCTTCAGAAAAACAACTTAATTACTCCCAATTCCCAAATAAAATTAAAATTTCATAATTCGTCAAAAAACACCAATATTTTATTCTTGCAACCAAGGTCAGAACAAGTAATTAAAATGAACATAAAAAATATCGAAAATGGTGACGTAATAATCCCATACACAAAAATTTCAAATTTAGAAATCCCGCAATGCCTTACGACGGTAAAAAACTATGAGGCCATTTGCACGATCTTAAACCCAACCGAAAAAAATTTAAAAGTTGAACTTTTGACTCTTTAGAAGTCATTGATTTTAACGAGTATGAACTCCAAGAAAAACCTACACCAAACATTAATAACGTTAACGTAAATAAATTTAAATTTGAGGTTTCGAAAATTAGAACCGAGCACATGAACAGCGAAGAATGTAAATTGACAATCGAATTATTAAAAGAGTATTCGGATATTTTTCATATCGACGGAAATCAGTTAACTTTTACCAGCCAAATAAAACATTCAATAAAAACATCGGACGAAGTGCCAATTTACACTAAATCGTATAGGTACCCCGAAATTCACAGAAATAAGGTTAAAAGGCAGGTCCGAGAAATGCTCGAACAAAATATTATAAGACCCAGCTATTCTCCCTGGTCGTCCCCAATCTGGGTGGTACCCAAAAAGTTGGACGCTTCTGGGAAACGTAAGTGGAGGATAGTCAATATTTCTCTACTCTTGACCTCGCATCAGGTTTTCACCAAATTGAGTTGGTAGAGGAAGACATTCCTAAAACGGAATTTAATACCGAAAATGGGCATTACGAGTTTTTAAGAATGTCTTTTGGCCTAACAAATGCGCCTGCCACCTTTCAAAGGGTGATGGATAACATCCTTAAAGGTATCTAAAACGAACGCTGTCTGGTTTACTTAGACGACAATCGTTTAAGAGAAGTATTTGATCGATTACGACAAGCAAATTTTAAAGTGCAATTAGATAAGTCGGAATTTCTCAGAAAAGAAGTGGCCTACTTAGGACACATTGTTACACCTCACGGCGTGAAATCCAACCCTGAAAACATTAAAGCAATATCTTGTTACCCGATACCTACTACACAAAAAGAGATAAAACAATTCTTGGGTCTCGTGGGTTACTACCGTAAATTTATCGCGGATTTTGCGAAAATAACAAAACCTATGACTGTTTATCTAAAAAAAGATGCCATACTTGACCCGAAAAATCCCGCGTATATAAAAGCCTTCGAGACGTGCAAAAACATATTAATTAACGAACCCATACTGCAATACCCAAATTTTGAGGAACCGTTTAACCTTACTACGGACGCTAGTAATTTCGCAATTGGCTGCGTACTTTCGCAAGGAAAAAATGGGTCAGATCTTCCAATCGCGTACGGTTCAAGGACACTTAATCAGTCGGAAATAAATTACTCCACAACCGAAAAAGAATTATTGGCTATAGTGTGGGGGGTTAAATACTTTAGACCCTATTTGTTTGGCCGAAAATTTAACATTATAACTGACCATAAATGTCATTAAAAAAACCGAATTCTAGGTTAGTACGATGGAGCTTAAAGCTTGCGGAATATGATTTTGAAACTAAATACAAAAAAGGTTGCTTAAATCAAAATGCAGACGCTCTTTCGCGCGTGGAAATAAAAACTAACGAGACAAAAAACGTGGACCACCAAAATCCACAGGCTTGCTTAGATCGGTTGCGCGAATACGTCGAAAAATATAAACGAAAATTTGACAAATAAAAACGATGCAGAAAATCAATCGATCGTCGTTGAAAGAGGGAACTTGGACGATCATAATAACACGGTCGAAGACAACGTTAGCGAGCAAACGGTACACTCCAGTCACGAAAACCCAATAATCGGAATACCAATAGTTGATTGCCCTGTAAATTTTGGAAAAAATCAAATATTTATTTCGGAAGTAAATCTTGCCCCTGCCAAAACTTCCATCACCAGAATATGCCTAACAAAACAAAGATTTCACGTTCAACTCTCTCAAAATAATTTCGAAAAAGATGTAGTCCAGTTTATTAAAGAGTACGTGGTTCCAAAAATAAAGTACTATGTTTATTTCGAAGACCCAATTTACGAAAAATTCAGTACTGTCTCACAAACTTATTTTAAAAATTCAGAAATTCAAATGATCAAATGCACTAAAAAATTAATCGATGTTTTATCTGAAAACGAAATACAGGAAATGATACAAAATAATCATGAAGGGAAAACTAATAACAGGGGAATCGAAGAAACTGAAAAACGCATAAAAGCGCATTATTACTGGCCGAATCAATCTATAACAATCCAAAATTATATAAACGAGTGTGAATTCTGTCAACTTACAAAATACGATCGAAAGCCAATACGCGTAGAATACAATGGTACGCCCACCTCGATCAAACCTTTTCAGATTTTGCACGCATATACTATCAGTTTGGAAAACAGCAAGTTTTTAAACATTGTCGATCCTTTCTCAAAATACGCGCAGGCCTATAAAATCGATTCTGCGCATGGCATCGAAATAGCAAATAAATTATTAATTTATTTCTCTCATCATTGCATCCCAGAACAAATAATTTTTGATAATGGCGGCGAATTTAAGAACTCCGTGATACGTGAACTTCTTGAACTACATAAAATAAAAATTCATTTTATTTGTTCCCAGAACTCAGACTCCAATGGGATAGTGGAGCGGTTTCATTCGACATTAATAGAATATATTAGACTTTTTAATAATCAAGAACAGTTTAAAAATTACCCTGTAGAAAATAAAGTAACCTATAGTATTTTAGCTTATAACAACACAATTCATTCGGTCACAAATTTAAAACCGTACGAGATAATTACTGGCCATTTTGGCAACGAGTCGCCGTTTAATCTGGACATAAATAAATAATTTATCAATAACTATATTGAAAACCACCGCGAGAAAATAAAAACACTTTACGAAAAGAGAAAGATATACAAAATAAAAAACAAGGAGTCATTGACAAGGCAAACGAATCGCGCGAAAAATTACTAGAAATCTCCGAAGACGTGTATGTTAAAAATAACAAAAACAGCAAAAGACAAAAAATAAATACAAAAAAGAAAAAATATCTAGTTTGGATCCTAATCTAAAAACAGCCAGAATACAAACTACACATCCCAACACATCGGACCAAATACACATTTCTAATATAAAAAGACCCAAAAAGAAAATTAAAATAAACCTATTTCAGATTCCTCGCCACCCACGCAGGAGGGTTAGGAATAACGAACATTATGCAAAACCTAGGAGTTCTGCCAATCAATCTAGGTCATGCCAGACTCCAAAAGACAGAACACACATTTGTACATTACTACGACTTAGAACCCTTACTAAAAGGATACGAAAACATAAAATCGCAGCACCTATTACTGAGACGGACTTATGCGAATCTCACCGTGTTAGAAAGAGAAACATATAATTTTAACAAAATAGCCAATTTCTATAACCAATCAATTTTCGAAAAACTCGAAAACATAAATATTCACTACTCAAAACGAATTAAACGAGGCCTTATTGATAGTTTAGGTGCGGTTATTAAGGGAGTAACAGGAAATCTAGACTCAAACGACGGGAATAAAATTCACAGCATAATAGATCACATGCAGCGTAATGAGAAGAGCATTCAAAATCAATTATCATTGCAATATTCAATAAATCAAAATATAATTAACCAATTTAACAAAACTGTCCAAAATATTCAGCATAATGAACTTATGTTAAGGTCAAACATTTTGCAAATGCATTTTATAATTAAAAACGGTGCTACCTCAGATGATGCAATTTTTATCAAAACATTGTACAATGAACTAATCTTGCTTTATAGTAGCGTGTTAGGCATTTTCCGAGAAGTAGAAAACTCACTGACCTTTTGTAAATTAAATGTGATGCATCCGAGTATTATAACCTCGAAAAATTTAATTTTAGAATTAAAAAGAATATCCGAGTTTTATAAAAATCAATTTCCTTTCAAAATTAAAACAGAGGATATTTTCTATATTGAGTCTATGATAAAAATCAATTGTCATATAGATAATAATAAAATAATGTACTTCCTATCAATTCCAATCGATACCGAAGAACAATTTGACTTATTTCACTTAATATCAATTCCCTCAAAAATCAGATCGGATTGTGTAACAGTTTTACCAAATAATCAATACCTCTTAAAATTGCGAATAAATAATTAAATTAAACCTCTAAACGACAAATGTATTACCCAAGGTAAACCATTTCACTGTCCTAGCTATTTATTAAGCAACAGCCAAGCACTCTGCGAAAGAAGTATTATTATGCAGGGAACCGCCGACACCTGCCCACTGACCAAACTGAGAATTGAAGAAAATCATATGGAAATAATTCCGGAACTAAATAAATATTTGGCAGTTTTTCCTTTTGCGGAAAATCTTCAAATTACTTGCCAAAAGCAAACTGAAGTCAAGGAGCTAAGAGGCATTTTTCTGATCACCGGAAACACATGCAAACTGTTATTTAAAGGAAAACAACTGCATTTTTAAGAAAAAACAATTGGTAGTCCCTTAATAATCAATTCACCCATATTGGAAATCAGTCAACAAGAATTACCTAAATTCAGTATTGATTTGAAAAAATTGGAATTTGATAAACCAATCATCAGCCCTTTGGTTCCCTTATATAAAGAAAATACACTATCCGACTTGTACGTGCCTAGTGGTTGGACAATCTGTTTTTATGGCATATTGATTACAGCTTTTACTTACTTTTGCTACTACAAAAAACGAGGAAAAAATAAGCAAACTTCGACTTTCGAAACTTCCGAAAGGGAACATGTTAGAGTTATCCTTCCAGGGGAGGCTTCCTTCTAAGAGTGTAGAAGTTATATGACCACCTTATACTGACAAACTCGTGAAGATGTTACAAAGCGGCTGAGTCTGCAATCCTATGGAATATTTCTTCGAATTAACATGTGTTTTACCATTTTTAAGTTACTTTTAGTTTTAGTCTAGAATTAGATTTGATAGAAATCACTTGTATAATTTTGAACAAGAAAATTATAATTTTTTAAAAACGGTTTTACGGAGACTCGTCTTTTAAGTTATATATATATATAATATATAAATAGTGACAAACAATAGATTTTATGTCTATAGCAGATAATTCGGAATACGGCTACGTTTTTGAAGCAGATATTGATTATCCCGACCATCTGTATGAAAAACATAATGAATTCCCATTTTTAAGTGAATGCAAGAATAACAAGTTAATCTGTAATTTATATAACAAAAATAATTATGTCTTGCATTACAAAAATCTTCAACAGGCTATTCGAAATGGATCACAACTGGTTAAAATCCATAGAGGAATAAAGTTTAAATAGTCAGCTTTTTTAAAATCTTATATAGATTTAAACACACAATTGCGAAACAAATCAAAAAATCAGTTTTATTTTTTTTACAAATTATTTAACAATGCTATCTAAGGTAAGTAATTGGAAAACTTTGACAAAAGGCAAGGTATTAAATTAATTACACATTGGAATAACACTGGAAAAAAGCAAATTTTAAATACTCATCAATTTTTACTGAAAACTTGATTGCCGTTCAAATGGAAAGAGTTAGAGTCTTCTACAATAAACCTGTTTATATTGGATTTTCAGTCTTGGAATTATCTAAGACAGTAATGTATGATTTTTATTATGAATACATTAAGAAAAAATATGAAGAAAAATCAATTTTGCTATGCACAAATACTGATTCTTTAATAGTAGAAATTGAAACCAATAAACTTTATTCAGATATTCAACAAAACCTGAAGAGGTTTGATACATCAAATTACAGCGAAGATAACCTACATAATATCACAAAAAATAAATCCGTAGTAGGACGTATGAAAGATGAATTTGCAGGACAACCTATTGTAAGCTTTTTTGGCAGAGGTGCTAAAGCCTACTGTGTCAATTTAGCAGATAGAACTGACAAAAAAGCAAAGGGAGTTAAAAAGTATGGTATTAAGAACTCCATTACTAAAGAACATTATCAAGAAGTTGTTGAGAACGATGTTTACACATAATTAAAAAATAAAGTAGCACTATCACCTAAAGATGACAAACGATGTGTTATTCCTGGAACTGGAACATTAGCGTGGGGTCATAAAAATATTAAATATTTTTTAAGATTCATGTTGTTAATAGACGTTAAATAAAAAACGATGATTAAAAAATGTTATTCTTTATTTGTTACAAATAAATTTACAATACATTATTTTTATTAATCTACGAATTGTGACTTTTATTTAATACTAACCATTTTACGAATACCTTGTTTTCTTGTCTTTTTCAACAAGATAAACATCAGGATATTTTACTTTTTGCAATTCTTCTTTGTAGAAACCTCCTTGAATTTTCTTCACAAGAAATCTTTCATTTGATTTTAGTGGATATATTATTTTTGTTTGACGATATACTTTTTTAAATAATTCGTTTTAATTTTTTTAGAAACATTGATTGGTTGTATTCCAATTGTAGAATGTATTGTTTGGTTATAGTCATTAACAATTTCGTTGAGAATATCAATTCATTTGTAAGATTTTACAGTTCTGTTTACCCTTTCCACTATACTAGCTTTTAAATTTGAAAAAGTACTATAATTATTTACGTTGAATTCGCTCAAAGTTTTTTAAACCGAGCAATTACAAACTCCGTTCCTAAATCAGTTTGCAAATTTTTTGGAGCAACTTTAGCATCTTCCAAAATTGATTTCATAGCATTTGTTACGTGTTCAGCTTCTTTAGTTTTAACAGGTCTTGCCCAAACATATGTAGAAAATGCATTTGTCACAATTAAAATATATTTGTTTTCACATGAAATCATTGAAACTAAATCAGCTTGCCAAAGGTTATTTAGTGATTTAATAATGACTTCTTCTGGGATACTTTTTTCTTGTCGGTTTATGTAACTCATTAACAACAAATTTTTTAGATCCATATTTGAGTAATTTGATTGATATATTTAAATAAAAGCAGTGCATGAAAATTAGTGCTGTTACTATTACTTTCAAAAGAAATTAAATCATTTTTTTTTAACTCAATATTTAAAACCTTTTCAAGGTCGTATGATTTAAAACTACCTTCATTTCTTACAACCATTATTAAATCTTTGGGTTGAAAATTTGCTGATTCTATTGTTTCAGTCTTCAATGGAAATATATATTGACCTAAATTATTTGATTCTATACAAAAATTTCGTGTATTTTCTGAGTCGTTTCCAAAAAATGTTAATGGTAAATAACCATAAAAAGAATCTTGTTTTTTGAACGAATTTACCTTTTGTTCTAATGATTTAAGTTTGTTGGTGTGACTTTTTGTTTTTTTTCATTGTCAATAACTCTTTTTTCGACAGATAGCAAAGAATTGTTTAGTCCACTTTGAACAGTGGTTAGCTTCTGGTTAAAATTTGTTTCAACCCTAGTAATACTTTTTATATTTTTTTGAATGTTTTCTTGAAACAAATTTTTTCAGTGGTGTTTAAAGAACCTGTGCTTTTTATAGCAGAATAATCATTAATATTGTTTTTTTTTTCAAATCTTTGTACTATTTTTTCTATTGCTAACGAATCAATTTTTTTACCGCTCATGCGATCTTCAATTTTTTTTATTTCATCACGAAATTTATTATCTACGTTATTTAAATCACTTTGTGGAGGTAAATTAAAAATTTTCTCGAGATTTTTTTGAATTTGTTCTTTAATCTTCTCAATTTTATTTACACTTTCATCATAAATTTTAAGTTTGCTTTTTAAATTTTCTATAATGTTTTGGTTTAAATTAATCTTTTCCATTACTTCCTTTATTTCATTTTTAGGAAATATAGTCTCTGATATGTTTGATATAACTTTATTTTCCAAGTTTGATAGTTTTTCAGTTAAAAGAATGTCTTGCTGGTTTTTAAAGTTTCGTTGAGTTTCTTTTATTTCTTTTTCTAAATCAACTTTTTTTACCAAAATGTTTATATCTGGAGTGTTTGCTCTAGTGTGGATTTGTCTATACAGGTATCAATCTTACTTTTTACAGCATTGATGAGTGTATCATTAAGTGTAATGCATTTGTTTATGTTTTTAATTTCATTAATATTTTTAATTATTAGATCCTTATTATCTTTAATTAAATTTAGTTGTTGTAGTTAAAAATTTTTCCTGTGGTTTTCTAAACAGTTGATAAGTTTCCTTTGTTAAATCATCTTTTTTTACAATTGTAGACTTCAATTTCTTGTTTTAAGCTGTTTAAAGAAGATGATGCAACACAATTTTGAATATCAGTTTTGATGGTATCGATTGTATAATCATTAAGTCTAAGTTTTTTGTTTATATTTTTAATACTAATATCATTTGTATTAATCCTTTTTTTACCTTTTCAATCTCAATTTCAATATCAGACAAATCAATTTTGGGTTTTTTATGCTTGGAGATATGTTTTCAAAACTTATCTACAGTCATGGTTTTATTTGTAATGAATTATTTATCCGTTTTGTCACCCTTTTATAGAATAATTTTAGCCTCTTTAAGTTCTTCAATTATTGACATTATTTCGTTGTTATGTCCCATATTTCCCGCTTCCTGCGAAGCCAACAAAAGTCTCAGTCATTTAACTAATTAATTGGGATCATCAAAATATATATATTCTATTTTTTGGTTGGATAAAATCATAGAACCTCCCTTTCTTTTGCTTCACGCTAATGTATTTGTTTTTGACCTTGTTGTTATTGGTGGTAAAGGTTTTAAAGAGGAAGTTGTTTGTGCACGACCTGATTCTTGTTTTCAAATACCCTTTTTTACTAAATATGTTTTAATAATATCCATATATTTGAAAGTATTGCTTGATTGTATTTGTTCTTTTGAGTAGTAGGGTTATACGGGCGCTGGATCATTTTTGAGGAGGGACCTTGACCTTGACCTTGATCATAGGACATGTGTTGTCTATGAAAGTAATATTTTATTGTTAGCCTTGGAGCTGGTAATAACATTGACTCTCAAGCTTGCATATTTTGCCTGTGGGTGGTCTAAAAAATATTTGGTCCTGGCTTTAAAATATAGGTGGGGTTTTCTATGGATTTAATAGATGAGATAATGTAGAATTTATTCAGCAAACCTCTAATTTTTTTGATCTTCAATCATTGGCAATTCTATCAACATCCAGAGAAGATCCAACATCAACACACGTGGAATTAAAGTTGAATGCTACAGAACAAAAAACCATTCAAAATGCAGTGAATCTCCTAAAATTGCGAAGAAGTGAAGCAGATGCAGAGCTTATTAACGTGAGCAATGACCGAAATGAATGGGAAATGGCAGAGAACAGATACCAGGAAAAATTGGATATATATATATATATATATATATAACAAATTAAAAAATGTATTTTGTGATCTATAACATTTGTATTTTTTAGTTTTAGTTTAGTTGTAAAATAAATTAAATTAAAAAAAAATAATATTGATTTTTATCTCAAAAGTAAAACAAATTCTTGCATTAAATAGATAGTATTTAAAACTCGCAACCAAACTATGTTTTTGAAAAACATTTGTTTAAATTAATGAGCATAATGAGTGATTTAAAATCGTAAAGAAAAAAACTCACAGTTTAGCCACGAGTTTTACACACTATTTTCTTACACAACCAAAATCCGAAAAAGAATGAAAAAATACATTAAAAAAGGACCACTAGTATTTCTTTTCTTTTATTATTGCCCATTTTAATTTTTGTCAATTTCTTTGATTTTGTCGTCGCTTATAAGTGATTTTTTTTTGTGAATACATAGAACAAAACTTGTGGAAATGACTTAAGTTTTAGATAAATATTAATTATGTTTTAAAAGATACCACCTTGCAAAAAAAAAATCCGAAAGAGAATGGAAAATGCATGTAAAAAACATAAATCACTAGCATTTTTATGTGATAAATCAATGGTAATTGGAGATGAGACAACCAGGGTTTTGTATAATTGCATTTCTCTTCAGTCGTTGATCCTTCATTGTTGATCATTTTCATTTTTGGCAGTTTTTTAAATTATTTTGTCGTGGTTTCTAAACGATTTTTGTGAAAACACAGAGAAAACTTACGGAAGTTACTTAATTTTGTAGCTAGAAATTATTCATGTTTCGAAAAATACCATATTTTTCTTCAAATTTAAGTAAAGTATATATAAAGGTAAAGTTTTGAAAATAAATGCCGTTATTAAAAAATATTGAGTATTTTTTTTTGAAATTGTTTTTGAATGCCAAGTACCCCAACCTCGCACAGAGCTGACCAACCTTTTGTATTGTACACTGCGAAAAAAAAAATATTTGAAAAACTTATGTTGGCATTTATCTAAATCGAGACACTGTTCGTTGAGATGAAGATGAAGAAATGTTTTCAATGCCATGATTGCTCATAATGTCAGATTCGCGAACACTGACAATATCTTCATCGATCACCAACTGAGAATCTGCATCTTCTTCATCAGTTACCATTTCAGATTCTTGCTGCTGTTCATCTTCCGTAGAGTGGTATGAATTTACTGAAGCAGGGGAGTGGGGGGCTGGGATACCGGGATACCACGACGAATTTCTCCCAGAGCAAGTGGTCTGTTTTTTTAAAGATGACATTCATGACACATTCCGGTCATGTAAAAATACTGATGGAATTGCCACTCACCACAAAATGTACACTCTCCTCGAAAGCCGTTAACTAAATAAGGCTTGACAGTAGCAGTGGGCTTCTTCTTAAATTGAGCCCAATATAAATCAGCCTTACTAGATGTCATGATTACTACTTGACTGCTTAAACTTAAGTAATACATAAAGAAGGAGGAGTGTGGCTTATAAATGAATAATAGCAAGGTCACATATCTAAACGGGGTATTGGCCTTGACAAATGAAAAATCTTACGACCTTGAATGTAAGAAAAATTAATGGATGTCTCCCTTGTATCTTATGGCCTTGCACGTAAGAAAAATAACTGAAGGCCAACATTATCTATATACAATTCGATGACCTTGAATAAAAATTTATTATGTGACCTTGTCTAAAATAAAATACTGTTTAGGAAATATTTTATCTGCCTCAAGGTCATTTTATAAAATTTGTGGTCCTGATAGTGGTGTGATCAGTTAGATTAGTAAAGCCATAAAATGCTTTCGTGTCAGTAGTGCAGTAAAACTTTTACCCGGAAAGATAATATGCTTAGGCATTTAAAAACCACTTGCAAACGAAAATGTCAAAAAAATATAAGTGAAGAACCCTTAAACAAAAAAAAGTGTGTCAATGAAAGTGGTCAAATGAAATTAAATGATCAACATATCATAATTAAGAAAATGAAAAACTGTGTAGAGTGTAGCATCTGGATGCAAGAAGACAAATTTATTGCTCACTGTAGAACACTTGCACATCAAAATAATTCATGCATTGTGTATTCCGAAGGAGTTAGTCTTATAAGAAGAGCATTTAGTTGTAGAATAGCCAGCTACACAATTTTCAGTAAAGTTCCACAAAATGACTACAAAAGATTCTTTTTAAAAATAAAAACCAAAAGTCCTTAATTTACTGAAAGAAAATATTTTAAAGCACTGCACTGTAAAAGTAAATATGGAGTGACTCCGGTAAGTTTTATTTTAATATTTAGTATAAGACAGATTTGGAATAAATAAATATTTATTGAAACGTATTTCGTACAGGTTGGGCACTGCAAAATATTTTGCATCTAGAAGTTAATATTAATAAGTGCAAACCGATGGGAGGAAGCTCCTACATTAAACTACCCAAATCTATTGAATCCAAACATTCAATCGTAAACGTTAGAAATGAAGATAATTGATGTTTTGGATGGGCCATCACATCAGCCATCTATCCAGCTACAAGTAATGCAAATAGATGTTCATCATATCCACACTTTTCTACTGTGTTGAACTTTACAGGTATGGAAATGCCTGTTAAGGTCAACGACATTTCAAGGTTTGAAAGTTTAAATAATATATCAGTAAATGTTTATGTATTGGAAGCCAAATTTGAAAATAATAAAATGAAATATGAAGTAGTAGGATCATTATATTATTCAGAATGAAAATTCCATTTACATGTAAATTTGCTATTGTTAAGTGAAGATTGTAAAGATAAAAATTTAAATCATGTTTGTGTAGATTGCAACAAAATGCATTATTGTTGGATTAAAAACCTTTCATCTTTGGTTTCCGATCAAATTTCAAAATTATATTTTTGTGACGGGTGTCTGGTACTTTTTAGTACAGAAAAAAGCTTATTTTTCATCCGAAAAGTGACTGCAATCAAGTATATTCAGTTACACCATCAACCGGTATTAAAATTGATAAGTTTGGAAGAAGGGTGCACGAAAATATATTAAAATTTGAAAATTACGAAAAACAGTTGAAGGTTCCGATTTTGAATCTATTTTACAACCAATTGATAGTTGTGAACCAAATCCTTCTGATTCTTATACCGTTAAGAATATGTTACACAAACCCTATTCATTTGCATATTTAATCATTTGACGAAAGCATCACAAAGTTTGAATTATTTCGTGGACCCGATGCAGCAATGCAGTTTGTGACTCGTATTGAATGTGATTTGAGAGAATTGTATAATAAATATTTAAGAGAGATAACCCCCATGTCTGACTTAACAGCCGATGAAATAAAACAAATAAAAGAATCAGATACTTGTGGTATATGTGAAAAACCATTTAATGCAATGGATAAAAAAGTAACTGACCACTGTCACATAACTGGAAAAAAACGATTTCTAGCAGCTCATTCTATATGTAATTTACAATATAAAACACCAAATTTTATTCCTATAATTTTTCACAACTTAAGTGGTTACGATTGTCACATGTTCATAAAGGAACTAAGTCGTCATGTAAATTTGCTATTGTTAAGTGAAGATTGTAAAGATAAAAATTTAAATCATGTTTGTGTAGATTGCAACAAAATGCATTATTGTTGGATTAAAAACCTTTCATCTTTGGTTTCCGATCAAATTTCAAAATTATATTTTTGTGACGGGTGTCTGGTACTTTTTAGTACAGAAAAAAGCTTATTTTTCATCCGAAAAGTGACTGCAATCAAGTATATTCAGTTACACCATCAACCGATATTAAAATTGATAAGTTTGGAAGAAGGGTGCACGAAAATATATTAAAATTTGAAAATTACGAAAAACAGTTGAAGGTTCCGATTTTGAATCTATTTTACAACCAATTGATAGTTGTGAACCAAATCCTTCTGATTCTTATACCGTTAAGAATATGTTACACAAACCCTATTCATTTGCATATTTAATCATTTGACGAAAGCATCACAAAGTTTGAATTATTTCGTGGACCCGATGCAGCAATGCAGTTTGTGACTCGTATTGAATGTGATTTGAGAGAATTGTATAATAAATATTTAAGAGAGATAACCCCCATGTCTGACTTAACAGCCGATGAAATAAAACAAATAAAAGAATCAGATACTTGTGGTATATGTGAAAAACCATTTAATGCAATGGATAAAAAAGTAACTGACCACTGTCACATAACTGGAAAAAAACGATTTCTAGCAGCTCATTCTATATGTAATTTACAATATAAAACACCAAATTTTATTCCTATAATTTTTCACAACTTAAGTGGTTACGATTGTCACATGTTCATAAAGGAACTAAGTCGTCATGGTGACAAAATAGATGTTATTGCAGAAACTAAAGAAAAATATATATCATTTACAAAATCAATTTATGAACATGACTATACAAATTTAAATGGCAAAATAATAAACAAATATTTACGCTTACGTTTTCTGGATAGCTGCAAATTTTTGGCTGCATCGTTAGATGAACTTAGCAAGGGGCTGGAATCAAATTCATTTTGCGAAACTCGCAAGCATTTTAACACACAAAAAAGTTTGACTTAATGCGTCTGTTGACGCTAGACGTTGTTATTGACTTCAAAGGACCGTAAGAATTTCGCAGCGGGATCTCCCCACTGTGTAAGATAAAAAGAAAAACATGTCGGACGCACAAGAGAGTTAGGTACTTACCAATATTGCTGGATTGCAGGTCTTCTGGTTGGCCAACCACTGGATGTTCTTGTGGTCTCAATTCCTCAGGTTTCCAAATGCACTTTAAACTAAATTTATAGTCGAGAGACTGCTTTTTAACTTTATAATTTTGCTCCGAAAATTTGGTGATCGTTTCGTTATGAAAGAGTGAAAAAAATTTGGGAGTTGTTTAATTGTAAAAGTTTAGGTGAATATTTAGATTTATATTTGAAAACTGATGTATTGCTGTTATGTGATGTTTTTGAAGAGTTTCGCTCCAATTCATTGAACAATTATAAGTTAGATCCTGTACAATATTTTACATTACCTGCTTTGTCATTTGATTGTATGCTACGAATGACTAAAATTAAATTGGAACTTCTTACTGAAATGGATATGATTCACTTTTTTAAAAAAGGAATACGAGGTGGCGTGAGCCAATGTACCGATAGAATGCATATAGCTAATAACAAATACCTCCCAGATTATGATCCAAGTAAAGAATCTTCTTTTCTAATGTATTTGGACGCAAAAAATTTATATGATCGCAGTATGTCTCAACCATTGCCAACAAAAGAATTTAAATGGCTTTCGTATCAGGAAATTTTAAATTTAAATATTTGTGATGTTTTAGACGATAGTTCTATAGGCTATGTTCTTGAAGTAGATTTGTACTATCCTGAGGAATTACATGACTCCCATTCTGATTTCCCATTCTTGGTAGAAAATATAATCCCTCCAGGATCAAAATCCAAAATTTCAAAACTTATTCCAAATTTAACATATCATACTTATTATAAAAATGTATGTATGATGATTTTTATTTGTGTAATATGTACTTTGTAGTAGAAATATTTGATATTTGTTAATAAATATACATAGAATGTAAAACTGTGTTTATGTTTATTATAAAAATGAAAGAAATGTTACTTAAATCTTTTAAGTGTCCATTTACAAAAAAAACTCCATTTAACAGTGATTTTAAACAAGATTTAAATTTCAAAAACGTATGTCACACAGCATTTTATATTGAGAGATGACATACGACATTGACCAGTGAAAATTCACCAACACTATGTAGATAGCGTTGACCATTTATCGACAGTCGATAGGTGGTGCTGTGCATTGACATACTATCGATAGATGTCGCTGTCCATTCGCATACTGTCGATAGATGTCGCTTTCAATTCGCATAATGTCGATAGATGGCGCTTTTAATTTGCATACTGTCGATAGATGACGCTGTTACTTCATCAACAGTCTGTAGGTGGCGCTGTTACTTCATCAACAGTCTGTAGGTGGCGCTGTTTATTTGCATATAGTCGGTAGGTGGTGCTGTTACTTTCATAACAGTCGACAGATGGCGCAAATTATGTTGGGGGTGAAATGGGGGTAGAATTATGGTATGGGGAGGAAATTGTAGTGGGGATGAGTTGTATTCGGAGGAGGCCATGAGAATAATCGTTCTTTCCTGTTCTTCGCTTTGTAGAAGCAACACCTCCAGTTTTTTTTCATGCGCTTGTGCCAGGTAGTCAGTGAAAATGAGTTCCGAGAAAGTTTCAGTAGTGTTAAGTAGTGAATCCGCGGTTGCGATGTCGTTGTTAGTGGAGCTAACAAATTTCCTACATCGCGAATCCGCATATGCTGCGATTCGCGAATCCGTGGATGAACTAGCTCGCGAGCTCACGGCATTATTAAAAAATTTCGCGAACCAATTAATTCGCGATCCGGCGAAAAAAATTTGTGTAAAAACGCGTGTGCTGAGGTACACATTTGCGAAGTCGCGAACAAATTTTTGCATACGCTCAAGGGTAAAATTGCTGATGTGGGAGATACCCACATCATGAACTTGGCGGAGCATGTGAACCTCGACAAGTTCATAATCCAAGAGGATGTTTGGAGGTTTAAATAATAATTTCAATACCGATGATCTGGATGAGATCATTAAAACTCTGGATCAAAATGCTGCACTGCCTTGGATGAGTTAGATCAAGTGCTACCGCAGAAAGTAGACCAAAAGGATCAATCCAAACGTAAACGGGCTGTGTCTCCTGAAGCGGAGGTAGTTCAGGATCAGGAAGTTTCAAGAAAGAAGAGGAAGAAGACAAACCGATCGATTCTATGGGCCGCACTCAATGGAGAGGTAAAAAAACGGCGGTGAGTGGCTTAAGAATTATTTAGCTTCAGAGTCAGAAGAATCCTCTCAATCACCCATTCATACAGAAGGGTTGGTTACTCGACATCTAACTCCTTTAACCACACCCGCCCTCACTCCAATTGCTAAATCTCCGCTCATTCGACCTTCTCCAACTCCAATTGAAAAGCCTTTGACCCCACCCACACCCACTCAAACTGCTAAATCCCCATTTACTCACCGTTTTATTCCCCCTTCTCCGAGTTCACCAACCCCATTCACAAGTGGAGCTGTAGAAAGTGTTGAATTGCAGCATGCAATGATACACGCAGCTGATCCTGCATCTCAGCCTTTAACTCCCCCACTTATGTTTCAAGATGAAACTTCTTCAGCATCTTTTTCGGTATCAAATCATCAAATAAATTTTAAGATTAAAAAAGAAAACAATTCTTTTGAATTAAAAACGTTTGATTCTCTTAAAGTTAATAATATTTATATTATTAAAGGAATGGCTGTTCTTCATACCCGTATTGGAAAATCAATTTTAGTACCTTTATCTGAACAAACTGATACATTTAAAACATTTTTACCCAAACGAGTTCTGGAAACGATTAAAAATGATTTTGTGGACGCTGTTAATGAACAAAGTGATAAATATAAAATAACATATTTAGGACAAAGTGTACCTAGTTATGCTGGTGGAAAAAGCAAATCTCTATTTGAATTTGGTATGCTTTGAAATATTACGTTTAAGTTACTACCAAAAAGTATTTTAAAAAAGAATGATAAGTGAAATAGAGAAACACATCTCAGACTTGCGTTTGCAACTGCTAGAAGAAGCTGAATGTATGGCAAAATCACAACAAATGGATCAAGAAAGTTATGAGAAAGTACACAATTGTCTGAATGGTTCTACAGTTTGCGCCCAGTTTATTTATGGGAATTTAAATTTAAATAAACTTTGTGAAGAATTTATTGAATTAGAGCTGGAAGAATATCTCAAGGTTATACCAAATATTTAAAATCCTGTTTTGATCCGTAAGGGTCTGACCCACACGAATTTAGAAAAGCAATTCATGCAGACCAAAATATATCGATAACCATTATTTTCTTTTAAATATTGTTGCATATCGGCCAAATCGATTTGACACAAATCATTATATACCTTAATTATGGTTTTTCTTCTAGGAAATTTTTTTCTTGCGGTCCTATGTAACTCATTAACCACACTTAGTTTCCCCTGACTAACCATTTTAGCTACTTTGTAGTTTTTTTAACAGTTACACCTGGATAATGATTTAAAATTTTTTCGACAGTTGCACCTGGATGATGTTTTAAAACAATTTTTTCAATTTCTTCGATTCTTGCAAGCAAATGTTGATATTTGTACCACACCTCAGAATCTAAATCTTCAACTGTTGGTTTTTTGTTCTTTATAAAGTCTTCTAAATTGGATTGAACAAGACTAAGAGATACTGTTATAGATGGTTTTAGATCTTTTTCAATCTTTTCTAGACGGTTTTCCAAAAAGTTTGAATTAACTGCATCATTTTCATTTATTCATATCATATCAAACTGTTGGTCTAAAGTCAATTTAAAACCGTTTCCATTCGGCCCTTTGGTTTGGTTTTAAATGTTTTTTTTTTAAATAATATATAACACCTTCTTCTTTGAGCTTTTCAATAATGGACAGTATTTCACTATCGTGCCCCGTATGCCCAGCCATTTTAGAACTCCACAATAGTCGCATGCGTGCAACCAATTCCTGCACTGTATTCCAGTACACATACTCAACTTTTTCATTGCCAAGTAAATTATTTTTTAAATTTATGTTTTTTCGCTTTTTAAAACCAGATCCTTTTTTTGCAAAAATAAGCGATTTAGTAAAATTGGTAAATTTAGCAAATTTACTTTTATTTATTCCATTTATTTTATCGTATCGATTAAAAAAGGCGTTAGAAACTTGAAGAATACCTTTGTAATCGCTGAGAACATTATGATCAATTTCGTTTATGTTGGATTCATGTGGTTTCTTTAAAAACAGTAAGTCATATAATTGTCGAGATCCGATGTATTCTCCGAGTTTGTGGAAATCTTATTATTACATCTCCTATATACATCTTCTTATTAGCAATATTATATCGGACTCCATACACAGTATCATACCTTGGTGGATTATCTTTTAACCCATATGTATAGGTCATAGCTAGCTTGTGATTCTCCTCCAGATCTTCGCATAAAAAATATATCACTATCAGTCAACCCTGTTGTATTAAGTGAACTATCGGTCAACTTTGAATTGTTTGAGGGCGTGTGTGTTAATGGCGGACTAATTGAATATAATTTTGAATGTTCTTTTCCAAATAATTTTTCGCTAACACTTTCAGTTCCCTCATCTTTCTCCACATCATTATGCCTTGTATTTGCTGATATTGAGACAGCTGCAGGTTTTTTATTTTTCTTGATGCTCGCAACATTTTCTGAAATCGAAACTAGGGGTTTGGAAATGGGTCCATAAAATTTATCCAACCCAATTTTGTCACGTAACTGCTCACTTTTCAGAGCTTTAAACTTTTTCCTTACAGCATCAGTCATTAAAACAAGTTCACGTTTTAAAGATATATCATTAATTGACATGATTATGATGTATCCTTCTGTTCATTCAACATGCAACTAATACCAATCACCAAAAAATCATGTTTATCACTTATATTCCCAGATAAGTAAGTAACCCCCGAATTCCCCTGAAAAGTCTAAAGTTGTATTCCCCGCTCCCACAGGTCTTGTCATGACATGCCTGGACAGTCCCGAACCTGGAGGTCTCCCACGTTGAAGGGAGCACATGCTGTCCACACTACTTGTGCCATAGGAAATCAATTCTTGTTTCCGATGTGTTAATTAATTTCTGGGAACGTGGATTTTTAATTAAAAAAAAATATCTCAGAAAAATAAAAGAAGAAAACAAAAGAAATAATGAATTAGTTCCCAGTCTAAGATATTGTCTATTAATACTTATTTAATGTTGTAAAACCGCAATAGGTTCCACGTGTTAGAAATATGCTCTTACGATTTATTTGCAAGTTTGACAGATAAAATTTCGTATCATAGGTTGACGAGTTTAAAAAGAGATAGAACAGAATAGAAGTTGATAAAAACTTTGATTCCCCTTTTTTTTATAAAATAATTCCCGCCCCAATCTCTTTTACACATCTGGCAAAAATTGGCGTGGTTTTTGTAGATTCGGCTTCATGCTGAATTGTTGTTGAAACGGCAGCGCTTCGTTCTTGGATGAAATTTTATTTTTAAGTGATCCTCGCTTTGCCGTGCCTTTGCTTTTTATAATCACTAGAAGCGTATGAAAATATAGCCCTTATGAACGACGCCTGTATGAAATGCATTTCTTTCCCAAAATAACTCTGTCAACACCCTTAATACGAGATGAGTTTTCTGTGTAACTTGCTCGATTTAAACCCCTTTTTGGTTTCAATATTTTACGTGAATTACTGTTGTATTTTAATATTTTAAAAAATTTAAAGAAAATTTACAAAAACTAGGGGACCTCAGTGTGGGACGTCTCAGTAATAACAACACGTTTAAAGATTCAAATATATTGCCAAAGAACCATAAACCTCAGAATTATACAAAATATAACTCAACGGACTCAACACCTGCATCACCCCACACTGTACCTATGCACTCCATCATACATTTATTAAAGTGCATTCCTCCTATTTGCATTTTTGAGAGATGGAGCGGAGCAGACGACTTCTTGGGCTTTAGCATAAATTGATATATCCGCTCTAATCATAATAAGCTTTTGTCCCATTTCGGTAGCTATTTCTGATAATTTTAAAAAAGCTGTGGTAAATAAAAAAATTCGCTTACATGTTGATTGTTTTTTGAAAAAAGTGATTTAAAACTTTCCAGGCAGGGGTATCCGGTTTGAATATTCTTAACATATTATAAAAGAGATTCTGTTTTAAAATGTTGTAATAATAATTATTCAATTCAATTCAATTCAATTCAATCAGTACTATATTGTCAAGAATAAATAAAATTCTGTTGACAAAGCATGAATAAGAAAACTTTATGTCAAAAGTTTGCCATGTAAATCTATAATTATTGAACAATAAAATGTATATACTAACATATTATGACATATTAATAATTAGGGAACCTATACATTTCCTTAATTTAAAAAAGTAATTTATAACTATGATGAAAGAATTTCTAGTATAGCAGTATTATAATAAAGACAATATATAGGGGGATTAAAAATATAAAAACAAACTACGCATTAACAAACAATCAAGACAGAAAGACAAGCAGAATTATGATGTGGTAAAGTTTATATATAAATATATCATTAAGAAACAAAATAAAAACACAACAATAATAAAAAACATAGATACTTTTATTAAATAATCCAATTAATATTAAGACAAATGAGATTAAAAGAGTCACCATAAAATTCATTTTCAGCGTTTCAGCGTTTCTAACTTCAACTGGCACATGATTAAATATTTTACGTCCTTCATAAATAAGAGATTTTTGAATTAGGGTCCTTTTTGGTATTGGCTATACTAAGCTCAATTTTCTTGTCGCTTAGATTTTAAGGACGTAGCATGTTGTTTAAAAGAAAGAAGACCGCTACGGTCAAGAGACGGAAACGTCGAGAACATTTTCGCAGAAGACAGCAACGTAATGATAATGAAATAGCGCAAAATGTTGATGGACAAGTAGAGGGCCAATTAACCATCTTACCGACAATGGCGTCAAGGTCAAGTAGTAGTCAACAAACAACAACGACAACTAAGAATGAAATACCGATACAACAATAGCCCTATTAGTTCTATGGCGGTCAAATATTTGGGCCTCTTTAATTTGACCGATAGTCGTTTTCCGAGGTCCGTGTAGGTTCCGTAGGTTCATCTACAAAAGAAAGGGGAGTCTCTTTAAAATTTTCAATACTTAATTGAATTTCAGAAAACAATTTAAGATTTAAAATTTGGGGGAGAGTGAGACGTCCCACACTAGGGTCCCCTAGTTTTTGTAAATTTTCTTTAAATTTATAAAAATATTGAAATACAACAGGAATTCACGTAAAATATTGAAACCAAAAAGTGGTTTAAATCGAGCAAGTTACACAGAAAACTCATCTCGTATTAAAGGTGTTGACAGAGTTATTTTGGAAAAGAAATGCATTTCATACAGGCGTCGTTCATAAGGGCTATATTTTCACACGCTTCTAGTGACTATAAAAAGCAAAGGCACGACAAAGCGAGGATCACTTAAAAATAAAGTTTCATCCAAGAACGAAGCGCTGCCAGTCATCTAGTTAATCAACAAATAACGTTTCATAAGATTATTATTTGTCACCAGAATATATTGACACAAAATTTAAGGCTACAAAGAATAAAAAATCCAGAATTTTAAACGTTTCAACAACAATCCAGCATGAAGCCGAATCTACAAAAACCACGCCAATTTTTGCCAGGTGTGTAAAAGAAATTGGAGGAGAGAATTATTTTATAAAAAAAAGGGGAATCAAATTTTTTATCAACTTCTATTCTGTTCTATCTCTTTTTAAACTCGTTAACCTATGATACGAGATGTTATCTGTCAAACTTGCAAATAAATCATAAGAGCATATTTCTAACACATGGAACCTATTGTGGTTTAACAACATTAAATAAGTATTAACGTATCAGCACGACTCTTCTGGCCTAATAGACAATATCTTAGACTGGGAACTAATTCATTATTTCTTTTGTTTTCTTTTTTTATTTTTCTGAGATATTTTTTTTTAATTAAAAATCCACGTTCCCAGAAATTAAGTAACATGTCGGAGACAAGAACTGGTTTCCTATGGCACAAGTAGTGTGGACAGCATGTGCTCCCTTCAACGTGGGAGGCCTCCATGTTCGGGACTGTGGGAGCGGGGAATACAACTTTAGCCTTTTAGGGGAATTCAGGGGTACTTACTTATCTGGGAATATGGTCCAAGAAATTGTTTAAATCTATTTTGCTCGAAGATTTCGTGTATTTAAGTTATTTTCGAAAATATTTTCTTACAATATGTAGGAAAACAGACTTAGATACGGTATTGACAATATTAAATGTAGATTAATTGAACAAAGGTTTTGCTACAAATTTGGTAGTGGGTGTCAGACACTACCAAGGATGATAGCAATACTAATTAATTAATTCTATTTTTTGGTGTTTCAATGACGGGATCTAGATAATAAGAAAATAACCTCCCAAAAAATCCAATAAAATTAAGAAGCGAATCTTTAACGTTTTTCATAATAAAAATTATTTTCTAATCTAGTTTTCCTACCATGGGTAGAAAAACAGACCTGGGTACGGTATTGACAATAGCAAAGGTAGATTAATTAACATAAAGGTATTGTAACAAAATTGGTTGTGGGTGTCAGACACTATCAAGGATGATAGCAATACTAATTAATTAATTATATTTTTTGGGTGTTGCAATAACGCAATCTAGATAATACGAACATAATTTCCAATTTCTTACAAGTAAAAAAATGACCGTGCTAGTAGGTTTCTTTTGTTCATTGTCATGTGCCAAAATTAAAGCAAATAATTATTTTTAAATAAAAATAAGTAAACAGCATAAAATCGAAATTTTGTTATTTATTTGTGCAGGTAGGTACAGCTAGATATTTTGATACGGTGTTTATTTGAGCAACCGGGGAATGCTACGGGGGAGTATTTATTCACAATTGTCTATAAGCACAAAATGGACAATTGTGTTAAATATGTTTCTTGTAGTTCCTTAGATTGTTTATTTAAACAACGGGATCAAGATTGTTCAGCAGACCAAAATTTTATTCTGATAATAAAAAAAAGAACGACCTTTAAAAATCAGTTAAGTATGAACAATATCTTTTACCAGCTCTGAAGAATCTTGGGTTAAAACGACATAACGTACAGGGTCCACCAAAATAATTATATCTATTATTTTTATTGTGGGTTAATTTCGATAAAAATTATAACAATAATATTATAGACGATCACAGCTTGGCCTCTAATTACGGATTCTAAATAAGGGACACGGGTTAGAGGTGTTTTATTACAATCATTTAGAAATTGAGCAAAATGTACTTCATTACTTTCAGAAATACAAGAACTGCTAGATACTAATATAATTAGTAAGAAAGTTATTGAAAAATTAAATCAAAAAAGAAAAATCATGATTTTTTTCTTAAATATAAACATTTCATGAAAGAACAATCCGAAAAGTCCAAAACATTCAAATTTTACATTGCGTTTTTAAATGCATGTAAATTTTTTCTTAATTTTATTAAATCAGAAAGGTACGGTGATTTCGAGTTATATGTAACAACTTTTCCAAAAGCAATAAAGTATTTTTTTTAACTAAGGAGGGTATACTATGCTAGGTTTTCTCCAATATTTCTTTTAGACCTTAAGTATCTAGAGCTAAATTTCCCAGATATTTTTAATCACATAAAAATACATGACAATTTTGTGCTCCGTACTAACCAATACTTATCTAAAATTTACACAAAACAAAGATGCGGTAAATCGATGGACAACCTCAAGATATCGTGTAAGTGAATATTCTAGAGAATTTAAAAATTCAGTGAAAATGCACCCCAAGTAACAGAGAAGCCCTAAAATTTGACAAAACCTCTTCGAAAGAAGAAAGAAAAAGTGAAAATTGTGTTAATCCTTTTTGTGAATAACATTTTTTTGTTCAACGTCGACAATTCCGAAGAAAAATCTTTTCACTTTTTACAGACACGATTTAGAACTAAAGAAAAAAGTTTTGGGACTCTATTCAAAAACCTAATATTGCAAACTTTGACACAATTAAATCTAAGTTTGTAAAAACGAAAACCAACGAGAGTAAATAAATAAATATATACATATATATTTATTTGAAAATTTTGGTCAATTTTTAAAAAATAGCAAAAATAAACAAGAATGCTGTAGTTTTTTAGGTGATTACATAGAAACAAATTTTTCAATAATTCCGTGCAACAAAAAATATTACTTTCTGGTTGTTATGATAATCAAACTATTTGCAGACAAATTTTTAATGGACACATACCAGAACTAGCAAACCTAAATAATAATCATGAAGATGCAGACACAAGAGTGGTATTTATTGCTACCATGTTCGGTCCAACTAAAAGAGTCATTGTAAGAAGTGATGATACAGACATTTTTGTTTTCTCTGCAAAAAAAGGTTTTTCCAAATTCAATATTTTTTCATACTGGCCGCAACATTTCTATTAGGAACACAAAATGGCTAATACCAATTTTAAAAATAGCAAACTCAATTGGGGATGATTTAGCTTTATATTATTTACCTACACTTCATATTCTTCCCGTTTTTCTATCAGCAAATTAAAAATAATTCAATTTTTTTTCAATTCGTAATAATATAAACGATTTTAACGAATTTAAAAATTTTGGTTATTTTAAATTACAGACTTTGATATAGCAAAATAATTTATGTTATTTCTTTATCCTAAAATTAAGCACCCCGATATTTCAAAAACGTTAAATGTATTACGTCACTCAATGGCTATAACTCAATGGCTATAACTTCCAAAAAATTACCCCCAACAGACGATGCATTCGGCCAGCACGTCAAAAAATGTAGGTTTCAAACTTTTATTCAGATCAGCAGTGACCAAGGTATGTGAAAGATAACCAGTGCTTGAAAATTTCAGAAAACTAATTAATTTATTTTGTAATGATAATTGCAAAACCAATAAATGACGATACAAAAAGCAAAAATTGCTATTTACAGAGCAATGCAAGTGCAAAGGTCGTTGCTGAATGCTGATTCGATTTTGCTTTGTATTTTTGATTATTCAAAGCTGATAGGTAAAATTTATTAGGTACAAAACTGTCAAAAATAAAAGTTTCCACGTAATAAACCATATTTCGGAGATCATGAGGATTATAATCGATTTTTCGACACAGTTAGGAGCTCATTTTCTCAAGCTTTAAACTAGTTAAATATTTGTAATCTTATTTATTTAGATTTAATTTAGTATCAAACTTTTACAATAAGAACTCATAAATCAAATTCCTGTCCTGCGATTTCTACACAAAGAAAAACTTGCGAACAGATTTTTCTTTACTTTTTGTCCTTATACCATTGCTCCCATACGCAGCATAGGCGGGCTACTAGATTTCATAGCATTGTTATAAAATTTATCGAATATGCATGTGATTTCTGATCCAGTATCAATGAATGCATTAAATTCTTCCTTTAGGTACTTTAACGTAATCTCAGGTAAATTATTTTCGAACATTTGCGATGATGCATCAGAAGCAAGGGTCCCTTGAGGACCATGTAATAAAACGCTTTAGGGGTTTTTCTTTATCTGCTAGCGGCTCCTTGTCGTCACACTTCAAACCAGATGTGTGGCGGTAGTATTTTAGGGCAATATTAGTTGATTTTCGAATTCCTTGAAAATAACGACCGACCCCTTGACCTGCCTTCCATCCCATTTTTCTTAAAATTAACCATCCCTTATTGTTACTGGGACTGGTTGATTAGAATAATAAGATTGATTTATCTTGATTTTAGACAAAAAGGTGTTCCAAATATATATAGTATGTTCCAACCAAAAAACTCAGAGGCGTTTCCGCGTATTTAGAGTCTGATTTTGGAAAAATCCTCGGAAACGTTGACTTTTTATTCAACGGGCACTCTTGAAATTCTTATAGGATGAGTATCACTCCTTTCTACTGGTAAACTTTACCCTTATATTTTGAATAGGGGAAGTGGGTCGAGTGATACCTTGTATTGATGGTCTCCGGAATGGCTTTTACAACCGTGTAAAAATTTCGGAAATTTATCAATCGCGACGTCAAATAAACATTTTTTTGTACACTTCTGAGTGGGTCTGTTAGAAATAAGAGTTACTGTAAAATGTTCCTTTGATTAAATTTCAATCGGAGTGTTTCAGGGTTTGTTCAAATTTTTCTCAAAAATGTACATAAAACGACATAAACACGTTTTATTTTTTGTCGCTGCGTGTTAACTTTGAAGAGAAATATCTAGAATAAAATCTAGACCCCTAAAATAATTTAGGTAGGTATCACTCAACCCACTTTCTTTATTAAAAATATAGAGGTTAAGTTATCAGTGCAGTATTCCCCTCGACTAAAATTTCGACCAATAACTTTCCAAAATAAGACTCAAAGTATGTGAAAACGCCTCTGTTTCGTTTTGGTATTTGGTATTTTTAGACGAGGATTCTCTCACATTTTCATTGGTCCATTTTAACTCCCTATTATCAATGATATAGCTACCTAACTTTAAAACCTTACTGTTTTGAACTCCAGCATCAGACACAAACAACTGAATCGGTAATAGGTTGTAAAATCACATGTAGTTATTTAATTAGGCCCATTTTTATTTTGGCTGCCATTTGTGTACCTACCGAAAAGTTCGTTTTTCAAATCATTTACCTTTAAAGCTTTCCTTTTATCCACTTTTGTTTAACCCTAAGAAAGGATTCAGAAAGTCGAAAAACCCTTAATTTGAGATATAACACGTCTGTATTTTATATTTCGTAATTCTTGTGTTTTTTATTAGGGATATTAGGGTCCAATCAATCTAAATTTTATATGTACACTCGTAGTAATCAGGATCGACAAAAAAAGGTTAATTCGTATGGTAATTCTGATTTGAGGCATAATCTGCTACCTTGCACCTTGAGTGCAACCGGTCATTTTAAGGTTGGCGCCCTCCAATAATGGTTCTATTTTCTATGTCACTGAAAGGGCAAAGCCGATGGTATGTATATCGTTTAGAAGGGCATGAAGTATAAAAATTTTTCGAGTATTCAAATCAAAAATCTCCAAACAGTTGCTAAAGACCATATCTTTGAAATGAAAAACTTTATAATTTTGGCCGTTATTAGGAGGTTTTTGGTTCGCCTTTCTGTCAAGAAAAAAGGCTTACGACAAAAACGATAAACGTAAACATTGAAGCATTTAATACTATCTAAAACACGATGTTAATTTTATCCAAAAGTAGCAAGAGTTGGCACTGGTTTTATAAATAGGGTTCTAAATTGGACGAAGCCATTTGAAAAATCTGAATTTTCTGACGTTTTAGAATTTTGCTAATTATTTTAGAAAAGTAAAACAAAAATATTTGCATATTTTAAAGTTCTTTAATTTGAAATATTATTATTTAAAATCGGTTCAGTGGTTCCGACAATATAAATTAAAACAAGTGTGAACTTCATGATTCGTACTATAAATCCAATATGGCGGGTAATCATTCCTGCGAAGCACCACCAGATTTCTTAATATATTCGTAGAGTGCCTAATACTAGTATCTAACTGCCATAAAAGATTCAGCCCATTCCTCCCATGGACAAAAATGGAAAATTTTAACGCACTGATTTAGTCCCGCTGTAACTTATTGTTAGAAATTACTACTACTTCTACTACATCCCTATAGTTCATTTGTGATTGTTTTTTTTAGATTTATGAGAACCGTGCAAAAACACAGAGATATAGAAGAGACAAGAAAAATTACGTAAAACTAAGGCATTGTTGAAAAAGATTTCCGCGGATGTTGAAAAACTGGACGATACATGCAAATTTTTTAAAATATGTCTTTAGTTGGAAGAAGTTAAAAACTCGGTATCATACTTAAATCAAATTTTGTAATCTGACATTTTAATTCATCGCATGAGTTTCAATTATGATCCTAAAATTTTCAGTTGATTTCTGGGTATAGTGCTCTTGTTAGAGTACTAACCACCAGTTTTCAATACAATACATGCATTTACTTAGCCATACATATAGTTTATGGGTTCATAACGCACTAATTTTAATTAAATTTCTGACAACATTAGACAAGCCAAAAATTAACTTTTACAAATATGGATTTTTTTGGTTGTCAGTTTCTGTGTTTTATTTATCGTTGTACGAGATTTAAGAACTAAATAAACTAATTTTGACATTAAATGTATTGTTATACTAAAAAAATACCTTATAATAATATCAATACGTTACTAACCTGATACCACATTTAGATGCAAAATGTTTCATCGTATAATCATATATTTTTTTATTTCAAGTCATCCAATTCATAACAATATTTATCCAAATCAGACCTCTTTAACACTAATTGGTTGGTTGTATTGAACAGCTTTTCTGCAATCGTTTTATTGGATTGATAAACAAATTGTCCATAAAGTTCCATATTAACTTTGAGCGATGCATGGCTTTGCAATGACCTTTTCAGCAACTGATCTACTTTTGGTTTTATATCAAAAAAAAATTTTTGGTAGTTTTTATGTTAATATGTACTTTGCACTCGGTAGCTCACAATTATGTTTTTTTAAGCACTTTTTATTATTGTTACTATAGATAAATTACATGCAGAACAGACTTGAGGTGTTGTTATATCTAAATTTTACTTTTTTTTAAAACTGATGCAAAGTTTTATATTTTGTTGTACAAAAATATGGTGTTTGTGCATGTCTTTTTAAATTGTCTTTTCGGCTAAACTTCTTGTTACAGAAATTACATATTTTGAACATTATATATTTCGTAAGGCAACTCAAATTCAAATAGCAATTATTCTATCTATCTATTCTATTTTCCTATATTTACACTCGATTTTAAAATAATAATAATCAAATAAAAAATAAAATAATCAAATAGAACCTCTATCTTTTGTGGTTTATCCAGTATTATGGTTGAAATAACTAATCAAATTATTTTGTTATTTGAAATATTTATTTCTTAAGTGATTTTAAATTGTCGGAATTTAGTATAATCGGTATTTATATTATCCTAAATTGTTAATTGGTGACTCCTATTTGGTATTGGGATTTCTCGGAAATAGAATATCCCAATGTCAAAATCGCTATTTTTTCAAGATTATTAATTTTTTAAAGATTTTTGAAAGTTGTCATGTGCCACAAGGTCAAATAAATGCATTTAAAAACGAATATTATATAAGTTAGTCTAACACCTACACAAGGACAGACACAAATATGGAGTGGAGCGATGTGGGCTAAAACAACCCTCACTCTCAAATTTTTGGTTTGTTCTTATAGGATGAATGAAGAGAGACCAAAGTGGTAGTTGTTTTCTGTTTTAAAATTGCTATTGGGATTTCTCGGAAATAGAATGGATATACATATAACATTATATATTATGACAATATTCCAATGTCAAAGTCGCTATTTTTGAAAGATTATTTATGTTTTTAAGATTTTTGAAAGTTTTCATGTGCTACAAGGTCAAATAAATGCATTTATAAACGAATATTATATAAGTCAGTATGACACCTACTCAAGGTTATCGGTGTCAGACACAAATATGGAGTAGAGCGATGTGGGCTAAAAACACCCTCACTCTCAAATTTTTGGCTTGTTCTTATAGGATGAATGAAGAGACAATATAACCACAGGTAGGTGCACCTTTATTTTTGTCGCCGTTACCTACTATTCCCCGATTTTCAACGGATTCAAATGGAAAACACCCTATTAAGTTCCTCGATTAATTACAAATTTATATAAAGAAAATGAACATACCTGCTGAAGTACAATTAAACACAGTACGGGAGGCACTTTCGGTGGGCGGCGCTGAAGATTGGGCTGCTATTTTCAGTGACTTATGGAGAAGTTATGCAGATTTTAAACGAGATTTTCTGAGCACATTTTGGACCAAAATAAATTGCGACATGAAATTGCAACTGCCAAGTGGAATCCAAATACAAAAAAAAAATCGATGGAAGCCCACTTTCCAAGGTATATTGAACTATCTAAATTGTTAACCACTCCACTGCCAAAACAAACACTGCCTAATATCATTATGACGCATTTTCCAGAAAATATTCAAGCATTATGGACACTAACCACCGAGAAAGCCATTACCCGCAATTCTGAATTTTTAAGAATTCAAGAAATTATTATAAAAAACTGCAGGACGATGGCATCCATTTCGAATAAAATACGCACACCGAGCAACAATATTACACGGACCTCGGAAAACGACTATAGGTCAAATTAGAGAGGCCCAAATATTTGACCGCCATAGAACTAATAGGGCTATTGTTGTATCGGTATTTCATTCTTAGTTGTGGTTGTTGTTTGTTGTCTACCACTTGACCTTGACGCCATTGTCGGTAAGATGGTTAATTGGCCCTCTACTTGTCCATCAACATTTTGCGCTATTTCATTATCATTACGTTGCTGTCTTCTGCGAAAATGTTCTCGAAGTTTCCGTCTCTTGACCGTAGCGGTCTTCTTTCTTTTAAACAAAATGCTACGTCCCTACATTTGTTTTTGTAGTTCTTGTTGTCTCTTGGCTAATCCTTGCAATGCATTCCCGATACCATTCAAAGTTCGGCTAAGTGGTATTCCTGTTGTTGTAACTGCTGCTGTTGCTGACGATTCGGAACTCTAACAGGATGAAGAATCAGTCGTAATATCTGGAACCAAAACAAAAAAAAGTATCATGTCTTTTTAAACAAACTTTTATCAATTTGGTAACTCACATCCTGGTCACCGGACATCAGTAAAACACCTCTAGCTCGGGTCCAAGCTATAATATTAATGTTATAATTGTTATCGAAATTAACCCACAATAAAAATAATAACAATAATTATTTTGGTGGATCCTGTACGTTATGTCGTTTTAACCCAAGATTCTTTAGAGCTGATAAAAGATATTGTTCATACTTAACTGATACGATTTTCTTGCTATCTGTCAAACTGGAAGCACTACCATTTAGACCTTATCTATTCTCTTTTTTTTTAAAGGTCGTTCTTTCATTTTGTTATCGGAATAAAATTTTGGTCTGCTGAATAATCTTGATCCCGTTGTTTAAATAAGCAATCTAAGGAACTACCATCAAGAAACATATTTAACACAATTGTCCATTTTGTGCTTATAAACAATTGTGAAAAAATAATCCCCCGTAGCATTCCCCAGTTGCTCAAATAAAAACCGTATCAAAATATCTAGCTGTACCTAACTGCACTAATAAATAACAACATTTCGATTTTATGCTGTTTACTTATTTTTATTTAGAAATAATTATTTACTTTCATTTTGGCAGATGACAATGAACAAAAGTAACCTACCAGCACGGTCATTTTTGTACTTGTAAGAAATTGAAAATTATCTTCGTATTATCTAGATCGCGTTATTGCAACACCCAAAAAATAGAATTAATTAATTAGTATTGCTATCATCCTTGATAGTGTCTGACACCCACAACCAATTTTGTAACAATACCTTTATGTAAATTAATCTACCTTTGCTATTGTCAATACCGTACCCAGTTCTGTTTTTCTACCCATGGTAGGAAAACTAGATTAGAAAATAATTTTTATTGTTTAAGATTCCCTTCTTACATTTCTTGTATTTTTTGGGAGGTTATTTTCTTATTATCTAGATTGCGTCATTGCAACACCAAATCTTCGAGCAAAATAGATTTAAACAATTTCTTGAACCATATTCCCAGATAACTAAGTAACCCCCGAATTCCCCTGAAAAGGCTAAAGTTGTATTCCCCGCTCCCACAGGTCATGTCATGACATGCCTGGACAGTCCCGAACCTGGAGGTCTCCCACGTTGAAGGGAGCACATGCTGTCCACACTACTTGTGCCATAGCAAACCAATTCTTGTCTCCGATGTGTTACTTAATTTCTGGGAATGTGGATTTTTAATTAAAAAAAAATATCTCAGAAAAATAAAAAAAGAAAACAAAAGAAATAATGAATTAGTTCCCAGTCTAATATATTGTCTATTAGGCTCGAAGCATAGTTTGAAAATCTATTTAAGGAGTCGTGCTGATACTTTAATACTTATTTAATGTTGTTAAACCACAATAGGTTCCACGTGTTAGAAATATGCTCTTATGATTTATTTGCAAGTTTGACAGATAAAATTTCGTATCATAGGTTAACGAGTTTAAAAAGAGATAGAACAGAATAGAACTTGATAAAAACTTTGATTCCCCTTTTTTTTATAAAATAATTCCCGCCCCAATCTCTTTTACACATCTGGCAAAAATTGGCGTGGTTTTTGTAGATTCGGCTTCATGCTGAATTGTTGTTGAAACGTTTAAAATACTGAATTTTTTATTCTTTGTAGGCTTAAATTTTGTGTCAATATATTCTGGTGGCGAATAATAATCTTATGGAACTTTATTTGTTGATTAACTAGATGACTGGCAGCGTTTCGTTCTTGGATGAACGACGCCTGTATGAAATGCATTTCTTTCCCAAAATAACTCTGTCAACACCCTTAATACGAGATGAGTTTTCTGTGTAACTTGCTCGATTTAAACCCCTTTTTGGTTTCAATATTTTACGTGAATACTGTTGTATTTTAATATTTTTAAAAATTTAAAGAAAATTTACAAAAACTAGGGGACCCCAGTGTGGGACGTCTCAGTAATAAAAACACGTTTAAAGATTCAAATAAAATAGTCAGTCAATGCCCTTATCCCTTTATTATAATGTTTGCCTTCAAAAAGTTTTTGAATTGCCAAAGAACCATAAACCTCAGAATTATACAAAATATAACTCAATGGACCCAACACCTGCATCACCCCACACTGTACCTATGCACTCCATCATACATTTATTAAAGTGCATTCCTCCTATTTGCATTTTTGAGAGATGGAGCGGACCAGACGACTTCTTGGGCTTTAGCATAAATTGATATATCCGCTCTAACCATAATATGGTTTTGTCCCATTTCGGTAGCTATTTCTGATAATTTTAAAAGAGCTGTAAATAAAAAAATTCGCTTACATGTTGACTGTTTTTTGAAAAAAGTGATATAAAAACTTTCCAGGCAGGGGTATCCGGTTTGAATATTCTAAACATATTGTAAAAGAGATTCTGTTTTAAAATGTTGTAATAATAATTATTCAATTCAATTCAATTCAATCAGTACTATATTGTCAAGAATAAATAAAATTCTGTTGACAAAGCATGAATAAGAAAACTTTGTGTCAAAAGTTTGCTATGTTAATCTATAATTATTGATCAATAAAATGTATATACTAACATATTATGACATATTAATAATTAGTAAACCTATACATTTCCCTAATTTAAAAAAGTAATTTGTAACTATGATGAAAGAATTTCTAGTATAGCAGTATTATAATAAAGACAATAAATAGGGGGATTAAAAATATAAAAACAAACTACGCATTAACAAACAATCAAGACAGAAAGACAAGCAGAATTATGATGTGGTAAAGTGTATATATAAATATATCATTAAGAAACAAAATAAAAACACAACAATAATAAAAAACATAGATACTTTTATTAAATAATCCAATTAATAATAAGACAAATGATATTAAAAAGAGTCACCATAAAATTAATTTTCAGCGTTTCTAACTTCAACTGACACATGATTAAATATTTTACGTCCTTCATAAATAAGAGACTTTTGAATTAGGCTCCTTTTTGGTATTGGCTATGCTAGGCTCCATTTTCTTATCGCTTAGATTTTAAAGCAATTTCACCTCTGTTATTCTTAAAAATCAAACTTCCTGTTTCAAGAATATACAGCGACGTTAACGTTAAAGTCTTTTGCTTTATAAATTTAGGCTTACAGGTTTCTCGTTGTTGATTATAATATAATGTTCTCATTTAGCTGAAAAAAATATTCTGACGAATAAAAGGTTCGTGGATTTCTTTTTTAACACTTGCTTGAAATATAACCACAGCCAAAACATGACTAGAATATTTTCTAGATTGCAGATCTCGATTCCAATCAAAGTTCTCTATGGAAGCTCTCATACATTCATCAGAATTCGTAACTCTAGATAAACCCTTTGGTATAAATACTGCTTGCTGGTTTTGCTCCATTAAAAATAGTAAAATTTCTGAATAGGAAAGACAAACTCCTAACTGATTTAGAGTACCTATAAGTAATCTTCTACCAAACTTATGATGCAAATAGACCCCTAATCTAAAGTAAAGTGGGGTAATACATTTTTTGTACTATTGTCAAATGACAAAATTATAATACTGTTAAACTATTGGTCTTTAAATTATATAAAAAAATAAAAAAAATAGTAAAACTAAATACAGAACATAGCGTTTAGATACATAGCTTTTAGATAACTGAGGTAAGCTAAATTTTTTTGGGGGCATGTATTCCTGTTTTGATTGATTAATACACTTTCTAACAGATTCCCGCAAGATTAAAGCATATTTTTCTACTATTTGGGATTGCTTAAAAGATTTGTGAATTTCTTATTGTTCGTTAATTTTTGTTATTAATTTACTACTAATCTGCATGTTTTTTTTGCAAAAAATCATACTACAAAACGGTCGTTTAAAAACTGTAACGGACTAAAAAAATACTTCATAATTTATAATACTTTACGTAAAATATATTTGGTAAAACGTCAATTTCTTTATAGCATTCTTTATAAAGAAATATTATTTCAGAATCCAATAATACATTTTCCAATTTTATTATACTATAACTTCAACAAAACGTTGTTTATCTTTTTCCTAGGGCTCAATGTTATATTTGGGTAAAACACAATCTACATTTCTCTTTAAAATTTAAAGAGTCAAACACACACAAATTTGGCATTTTATTGTCTTGTCTTAAAACCTCTGCAATATTAATTTTTTCCAGCGAAGATTGCATGTTTTTAGAAGTTTTTAATCTTGTTTTAGAACTATTTTTATTATATTTTCTGTTACAAATTATACACGAATCATTTGTTTTGTTTTTAAGTATTATTTGTTTGAGTTTCTTCGACTTCAAAATTTACGTGATTTGAATTAAGATCGCTTAAATTATTGTTGTGTTTTTAGTTTTTTATTTGGATTTATACATTTTTTTTGTTATCTGTAAAAAGTTCTGACACAATTTTTCCCCAGATTTCTCGACATTGAACCAAAAAATGCTACATTTTTCGTAGCCACCTTTTTGAATATTTACAAAAAGGATTTTGAATATTTTTTCATACGGCTAATATCAATTTCTAAAATAGCAAACTTAATTGGGGACGATGTAGCTTTATATTTACCTGCAATTCATATTCTCTCATGATGTGATACTATATTTTCCACTTCTTCTATCAGCAAATTAAAAGTACGTAAAAAAATTCGTAATAATATAAACGATTTTAAAAAATTTAAAAATTTTGGTAAAAATTATTTTAAAATACAGACTTTGATATAGCAAAATAATTTATGCTATTTCTTTATCCTAAAATTTAGCACACCAATCTTTCAAAAATGTTAAATGTATTACGTCACTCAATGGCTATAACTTCCAAAAAATTACCCCCAACAGACGATGCATTCGCCCAGCACGTCAAAAAATGGAGGTTTCAAACTTTTATTTGGATCAGCAGTGACCAAGGTATTCCACACATTGCTGATCCAAATAGAAATTGTTGGCGTTTGGTTAATGGCAAGCTAGATATAATTTACTGTGAAAGAGAATCAGTGCTTGAATATTTCAGAAAACTAATTAATTTATTTTGTACTGATAATTTCAAAATCAATAAATGATGATTCAAAAAACAGAAATTGCTATGTACAGAGCTTTGCAAGTGCAAAGCTCGTTGCTGAGTGCTGATTCAATTTTGCTTTTGCACTAGCATTGCGTTCAAAAGAACGTATTTTTGATTATTCACAGCTGATAGGTAAAATGCATTAGGTATAAAACTGTCAAAAATAAAAGTTTTATTAAGAGCTTTTTTTCTAAAGCTTTAAACTAATTAAATATTTATAATCTAATTTATTTAGATTTAATTTAGTGCACCTAAGATTAGAATAATAAGATTGGTTTATTTTGATTTAAGACAAAAAGGTGTTTCAAAAATATACAGTATGTTCCAACGAAAAAAATCCAGAGGCGTTTTCGAGTATTTAAAGTCTGATTTTGAAAAAATCCTCGGAAACGTTGACTTTTTATTCGAGGGGCACTCTTGAAATTCTTATAGAACGGGACGCGTTTCACTCCTTTCTAGTGGTAAACTTTACCCTTATATTTTGAATCGGAAAAGTGGGTCGAGTGATACCTTGTATTGATGGTCTCCAGAATGGCTTTTACAACCGTGTAAAAATTTCGGAAATTTATCAATCGCGATGTCAAATAAGTGGGTCTGTTAGAAATAAGAGTTACTGCAAAATGTTCCTTTGATAGAATATCAATCGCAGTGTTTTAGGATTTGTTCCAATTTTTCTCATAAATGTACATAAAAGGACATAAAGGCGTTTTATTTTTTATTGCTGCGTGTTAACTTAACAACTAGAATAAAATATAAACCTCTAAAATTATTAAGGTAGTCACTCAACCCACTTTCTTTATTAAAAATATAGGGGTTAAGTTTATCCTTTAAAAGGAGTGCAGTATCCCCCTCGAATAAAATATCGACCAATACCTTCTCGACGTGTTTGAGGATTTTTCCAAAATCAGACTCAAAGTATGTGAAAACGCCTCTGTTTCGTTTTAGCTAGTAATTATCCATTAAGTAAATATATAAGTATAGATAAGTAATTATTTGATTGGTACGTGGACCAGTACTAAGAAGTGACAATGATATTGGTATTTGGTATTTTTAGACGAGGATTCTCTCACATTCTCATTGGTCCATGTTAACTCCCTATTATCAATGATACAGGTACTTAGCTAAGTTTAAAACTTCACTATTTTGAACTCCAGCATCAGACACAAACAACTAAATCAGTAATAGGTTGTAAAATCACATTTAGGTATTTAATTAAGCCCATTTTTTAATTTGGCTACTTTTGTGTACCTACCGTTTTCAAAATCATTTACCTTTAAAGCTCACCTTTTATCCATGAGAATTTTTTTAACTTTAAAAAAGGATTTAGGAAGTCGAAGTTAATTTGAGTTATAACACGTCTATATTTTATATTTCGTAATTTTTGTGTTTCTTTCGGACCCCATCTGGAATTTGCCCAAGGATATTAGGGTCCAATCAATCTAAATTTTATATGTACACTCGTAGTAATCAGGATTGATAAAAAACGGTTAATTCGTATGGTAATTCTGATTTGAGGCATAATCTGCTACTTCGCACCTTGAGTGCAACCGGACATTTTAAGGGTAAAGCCTATGGTATGTATATCGTTTTGAAGGGCATGAAGTATGAAAAATTTTCGAGTATTCAAATCAAGAATCTCCAAACGGTTGCTAAAGACCATATCTTTGATATGGAAAACTTTATAATTTTGGCTGTTATTAGGAGGTTTTTGGTTCACCTTTATGTCAAAAAAAGGCTTACGATAAAGCGATAAACGTAAAAATTGAAGCATTTAATACTATCTAAGACACGATGTTAATTTGATTCAAAAGTGACAGAAGTTGGCACTGATTTTATAAATAGGACTAAATTGGACGTCATTTAAAAATCTGAATTTTCTGACGTTTTAGAATTTTGCTAATTATTTTAGAAAAGTAAAACAAAAATATTCGCATATTTTAAAGTTCTTTAATATGTAATATTATTAATTAAAATCGGTTCAGTGGTTCCGACGATATAAATTAAAATATGTGTGAATGTCATGATTCGTATCATAAATCAAATATGGCGGCTAATCACTAAGGTGCAAAGCACCACCAGATTTCTTAATATGTTCGTAGAGTGCCTAATACTAGTCATCATCATCATAGGCAATCATTCGATACCGAGTATGATTTTCCTCTATTCTGTATCGTCGCTATCTGTTGTGCGTTTTTTGATGGCTATGTAAGCCAATTCTCGAGCCGCACACCCTTCCACAGTCCTGGCACACCCAGTCTCCGGCAGCAGCCGGTTGTTGTTGGTCATCCATTCTTCCATTTTGTCGCTCCTTTCTGCGTTCTCTCTTTTCCGTTTCTAGTCTACGTCGTTGCTCTTCAAAAGTTTGTGCTCCCTCATGGACTGTTCGGCGCCATGTAGCCCTATCGTTTGCCGTGGTCTCGAAGTTGTTTATATCGATGTGACCCTTCATCGTATTGCCTTTGAGAACGTTCTTGTACCTTTTTTGTTGACCTCCTTGATTTCTGTTTCCCTCCTTCAGTTGTCCATAAAATATCTGCTTTGGGAGACGTGTTTCAGGCATGCGGATAATGTGACCAGTCCAACGAAGCTGGTGCTTGAAGATAAGGGCTTCTATACTAGTTGTTCTGGCTTCTTCTAAAACACCTATGTTTGTTCGTCGGTCTTGCCATTTGATTCTCAGTATTCGTCTTAAACAACTTTGGTGATATTTTTCTAGTTGTTTGATATGCCTTCTGTAGGTGGTCCACGTTTCGCATACGTATGTTAGAGTTGGTATTATAACTGTGTTGTAGACACGAAGCTTGGTCTCCGCATTGATGTTGTGATTGTTGAAGACTCTCTCCGAAAGCCATCCGAACGCTGCGCTAGCACATTTTAGGCAATGCTGTGTTTCTGCGTCAATAGTTGCATTTGATGATAGGTGGCTCCCAAGGTATGGGTAATGTTCCACGTTCTGCAGAGGATGGCCATTTATGGAAATATTTGGAGCTTGGGGATTCGTACCTGGTTCTGGTTGGTGAAGAATTTGCGTTTTGGCAAGATTGACCTCTAGGCCAATGCTTTTGTAGGCTTGGTTAAATGCGTTGATTACCAGTTGTAGACCTTCCTCTGTATTGGCCATTACGACGTTGTCATCGGCGTACTGCAGTTCGATTACCGAGGTTGTCGAGACCTTAGTTTTTGCTCGCAGTCTGCCTAGGTTAAGTAGGCCACTGTCGAATCTATATAGAATTTCCACTCCCGGCGGTAGATGTTCCTCAACAAGGTGAAGCATGGCACCTAAAAATATAGAGAATAGGGTGGGCGCAATAACACACCCTTGTTTAACGCCTGGCGTAAGCTGGAATGACTCTCCTGGTCCATCGTTGCTCAGGACTGTTGTATTCATATTGTCGTGTAGTAGTCTAAGAATTTGAATATATTTTTGAGGGCATCCAGCTTTTGTCAGTATTTTCCAAAGAGCTCCTCTGTTAACCGAATCAAATGCTTTGACTAGATCTATGAAGGCCATGAAGAGAGGGCGATTTTGTTCTCTAGATTTCTCTTTCATTTGTCTGGCACTGAAGATCATGTCAGCTGTGCCTCGATTGGGCCTAAATCCACACTGTGTCTCTGGCAGATTTTGTTTAGCAATCGGAATTAATCGGTTTGATAGTATCCGTGCAAGTATCTTTCCAGCAACAGAAAGCAGAGATATACCTCTGTAGTTTCCACATTGGGCCTTATCGTCTTTTTTGAAAATGGTAACTATAGAGGCGTCTCTGAGTTCAGCAGGAATGGTCTCAGTGGTCCATATTTTACTTATTAGAATGTGCATTTGGGAATTAAGTGCAGGACCCACTTGTTTGTAGACTTCAGCAGCGATACCATCTAGTACTAGTACCGAACTACCATAAAAGATTCAGCCTACTATACTCCCATGGACAAAAATCTGAAATTTTACGGCACTAATTTAGTCCCGCTGTAACTTATTGTTAGAAATTACTACTACTATTACTACATCCCCATAGTTCATTTGTGATTGTTTTTTTTTTAGATTTATGAGAACAGTGCAAAAACACAGAGATATAGAAGAGACAAAAAAAATTACGTAAAACTAATGCATTGTTAAAAACGATTTCCGCGGATGTTGAAAAACTGGACGGTAGATGCAAATTTTTTAAAATAAGTGTTTAGTTGGAATAAGTTAAGTTAATAAATTTTGTAATCTGACATTTTATTTTTCTGAGTCGCATGAGTTTCAATTATGATCCTAAAATTTTCAGTTGATTTCTAGGTATAGTACGCTTAATTAAATTTCTGACAACATTAGACAAGCCAAAAATTAACTTTCATCGCATAATCATATATTTTTTTATTTCAGTTCAGCCAATTCATAATAATATTTATCCAAATCAGACCTCTTAAACACTAATTGGTTGGTTGTGTAGAACGACGATTGATAAACAAATTGTCCATAAAGTTCCATATTAACTTTGAGCGATGCATGACTTTTCAAAAAATTTGTTGGTAGTTTTTATGTGAACATGTACTTCGCACTCGGTAGCTTACAATTCTGTATTTATAAGCACTTTTTACTATTGTTACCCCATCGAAATAAATGTTCTGCATTTAATGCACATTTAATTTACTTTGTGATATAGATAAATTACATGCAGACTTGAAGTGTTATTATATTTCACTTTTTTTAAAACTGATGCAGTTTCTTATTTTGTTGTACAAAATCATCTGTAAAAAAGAAAGGTTCGTGGCATATCGGACACACATTTTGCTTTTCAATTCATTACGACCAGGCCTCCAAGATCTAATGGGTAGTCCAGAAAACTACAGGTCTGTTTCATCCTTGTTAGGAATCATCGGGGTAACATAGGACTATACCTGACGTATGAAGCATAACATAAACAACCACACCCAGCGAATTTAAACGACTTTCGTCGTCAAACAACGCGGGTTGTTGGATGGCTATATGCAGTGCGTCGCCTATCGGAATAAAGCGAAAAGCAAAACGCTAAAGGATGCAAATATGAAAAAGAATAAAATTTGCAAGCAGAACAAAAAAAAATAAACCTGCGAAACGGTACCGGTTACTGAAAGAAGAACGTCCAAAATACAGCGTTCGCAGCAACTTCACCTTCAATTGGAGTTTATACTAAGTCGCTTTAAATTAAGGCTTAGCAAAAATCACTCCGTAGAGGGCTTGTTGCGCAAAACAAAGCCAAGTACCACTTTAAAAAAAGGAATTTGTTGTCCGTGAAAAACATATAATAAAAAAGATTCGTGGCATATCGGACACACATTTTGCTTTTCAATTCATTACGACCAGGCCTCCAAGATCTAATGGATAGTCCAGAAAACTACAAACCAGTTTCATCCTTGTTAGGAATCATCAGGGTAGCATAGGACTGTAGCTGGCGTATGAAGCATAACATAAACAACCACACCCAGCGAATTTAAACAACTTTCGTCGTCAAATAACGCGGGGTGTTGGATGGCTATATGCAGTGCGCCGCCTATCGGAATAAAGCGAAAAGCAAAACCTTAAAGGATGCAAATATCAATAAGAATAAAATTTGCAAGCAGGACAAAAAAAAAGAAACCTGCGAAACAATACCGGTTACTGAAAGAAGACTGTCCAAAATACAGTGTATTTTGGACGGTCTTCTTTCAGTAACCTTCCCTAACTGGTCTTCATTGAAAGTACATCTTTCAATTGGGGACTGCCTTTTTATTGAAAATGATACTCAACCTTTTAAGGGCTTGTTATAGTTGCCTTATTAGACAACCATGCATAATCATTTTTTAAAATGCTTTATACCAAAAATCTAAAATTGCTAGTTTTGCAATTTATTTTCCACATGGATGTGTGAAATTTGCATCAATTACAGTGAGGTGCCATGTTTGTGTATGGTTTTTTCATTTACTAAAGAACAAAAAAAATCGATTTGGATTTTACTTTTAAAATTTAAAGGTTAAATTAGACTAGCATACTTGCTAGATTTCGCCTTTTAAGAATAGAAAAGTAAAAATTTCGAGTTTCTTAATAAAGACTTTATTTATTTATTAGAGTTGAGTTTTATAAAAACTATCGTAAAAACTCGTTTGAAAACCATTTTGCAAACTCACTTGACTTGTAGAGATTGCCTTCGGCTCAGTACACCAACATGCCTCGCTGATATGCAAAGAGAACTTTGAACCACTTTTCCTTACACCTATCTTTCAAAGTTGAACTTCTCTTGACTTGGTTTTTAAACCAAAGTCCAAACTTAGGTAAGAATATTGTCATTAAATTGTGCAAGTATTGATTTTTTTGTTTGAAGGATTGAATAGAAAATTTTACTATTAAGAATGAAAATATTATCTAAAATAGTATTTAATTTTTTTTATTTATTAAATTTATACAAAAATTACACTAATTAAACTAAAAATTAATTATTGATAAAATCTCCACCAGATCTTCTTCTTTTTTTAAAACTGTTTTGGTGTGGTTGCTCATATCTTCTTCCATTTTCCTAAAGGAATTATTTTTAGCTTACAATGCCTGCGCTTTTTAAATACTTTTAAAACCGTAACGCACCCCCACCTAAAATTGTGATGTTTCAAAAAGACTAGATTGTTAAAATTAAGAAAGAATTTCCAAGATCAACTAGGTTTTCTTTCTCTTAAAGGATTAAACCAAAATTTATTTAAAAATCTTACACGAAGACTGTCACCCATACGTATGGCATTCAGAAAAAATTTCAATGTCAAATTCCTCATTTTACGAAACCAAAAATATTACTACAATTTTTATCGAATCGCCTTGTAAACATTTTGATAAAAGAGTCGTTTTACGAGCCAAAGCCACCCACTTAAATACCTTAAGTACCTATAGTATTCCTTCGCACTAAATTAACAAAATATTTAAATGACTCTAGACACACTTTCTCTTAAATAAGGCCCATGTTGATTTTAGCACCCATTCGCCACATGAAAAATATATCTTGACATCCTGCCTTGCATCGTGTTAAACAACTCAAGTCGGCTTTCTGTTTTAATAGCCAATTGTGGAATTTCAAAATTTTCCAGAAGCAAATAAAAATGCCGACAATTAAAGCAGTGCGAGAACAAAATTTGGTTTTTAAGTGAGATTCCTTTCCATTTTTAACGTGGTAATAAAGGTCAATGAACCAACCCTCCTCCGCATTTGGTCAGTAAACGATTAAAGCCTACTACTTGAGTAACTAACTAATATTTTTTGTTGAATTTCAAAAATATTTTGCATTTACTTACATAATAGTACACTTTACATTTGTTTGTTTTTATTTTAAGAAGACAGGAGCGATAAAGAGGAAGGCCGACCGCGGGGTAATCACCGGGCCATGTCGCATCTTTTATTTTAAATATATATTTCTGACTTTTTTTCTAATTTTTACCTATGACTTATTCTTTGGGTAATAAATGAAATTACTCACTCCTCCTCCAAATTTTTCTTGTCGCCTCTACTCTGCATGTAAATTGTCAAAAGAATTGGTGCTGATCAGTTGCGATCAACTATATCTCACCCCAACCCAACCCAACCAATCTAAATAAAACATTTTTTTGCAAAATGCAAAACTTTACATGTTCAAAACGTGTGAAAAATAGCGTTTTTGCTGTAATATCCTCAAAATTTTTACCGACGGCGCATTTGAGGACTGATTTTGACAAGAAATCAAGAACTAAGGATAAATCTGTCCGAGGATCCTCCCTCAATTTTAAATATTTTTTTTGGATATGTAACACAACAACTCAACCCAATATTTACTAAGCCCTTTCAAAAAAGTTTCGACCTCTCCTGTGTTAATGTTAACATTAAAAAAAGTCGCTTAATCAGAGGCGGCATTTAAAAAAGTTTTGTCGGGCGGCCAATACCCTAGCGCCGGGCCTGGACCTACAACCACATTTTATTTTATCTAATTTCGTAAAAAATAAGAAATGACAAGATCATCAATTCTTTTTGACTTATCGCCGCTTACTATGAAAAGAAAAGTTTAGTTGATGCATGACCATGATTGACCTAAAAAATACATGTACGAGTGATAAACCAGCTTTTATAGTTTTTTTCCAATTTACCACTACGCAAACACCGGAGATAAAAGTGACATTTTACACATAAACAAACATTTTAAACCTCCCTGCCATTTTTTTTTTGATCTGGCGTCCCAGATGTTTGTGCTATACCCCGGTAAAATGACCTATATGCCTCTCGTTTTTATTAATTTTCGTAACTGTGAATTTTATGTTCTACTCACTTGTCTAGCCAATAAAGTCATTAAAATTACCTATAATAGAGTTAGCAGAAGTTAAATATATAAATATTACCATAGAAAACAAAAGATCAAAATATCTTGGGTGGAAATAACGAAAATTCAAACTCGGATGAGCATCCCACAAGGAACACACAAAGGACCAAAGGGAAAAGAGAAATGATTAAACGATATTTCGCCCTGGGTAACCTCCGCCATACATCATTAAACACCATAATACACTTTGATTTCTAACTTTGAATCACTCACAAGTAGGCATGGTTCCGCACTGTCCAAGTTACCTTTGTGTGTTCCTTGTGGGATGCTCATCCAAGTTTTAATTTTGGTTATTTCCATCCCAGATCTTTTGATCTTTTGTTTTTTAGTTTCTTTTCGGTTGAAGTATATTTTGGACTAAGTGTTTTAGATGCCATTTTCCAAAACGGTGGTCAAAAAGTCAGAAAAAATTCTAATTATGCCACTAGGGTATAACTATACGTGTTTATTAACATTCATAATAAAATTCAAGGATGAGGATTTACCAGATATTAAGACACACATTGATGTGCTACCGTGTGTTTTATTCGCATTCGTGTATAAGGGATTGATATGAAGTCATATTCAAAAATCATAAAAAATACAATTTTTTCAACCGGGACATGATTATATTCGATTCCATATAACTCGAGGACGAGCATTTCAAAAATCACTTTTAGTGTCATGCGAGAGCAAATTAACTTGAAAATTGCAAAAAACATGATTTTTGCCAATTTCTCTTTCAACAAATCTTCATAATTTAACGTTTTGTTACACCAACTCCAAATATATCTGGAAAATTAACCATGTATGTCATAATCCTCCTTTTTGTCAAATAAGAGTCAACAAGAATTAATGGCCGCCTTGTCATTTTTGTTTTTTTACGAAATTGGATAAAATAAAATGCGATTGTAGGTCGCCATTTTGATATATCAGAAGCCATATTGAAACGCGTCATAGCTGAACCATTTTTTTTCTAATAATATTATTATTGGATTATATTGGACTTAAACTTCTTATCGTTTTTACCAAATTTGGTCCTCTTCGCTTTAATAGTTGATAAATAGCGCTCTTTAGTATGTTATTTTTGCAATATGTTAAATTTACTTGGGTATTTATCAAGGTCATGGAGCTTCAAACTGCATCAATCTCTATGGGACGAATTTGGAATACATGCCTAGTTTGAGGCACATTTGAAGCTGATCTGAAAAAAAACGTCAAATTATAAAGATTTTTTTGAAGAAAAAATGGCAAAAATCTTGTTCTTTGCAATTTTCAAAGTCATTTAAGCTGGGATAATCCTAAAAGTGAATTTTTTGGAATTCTTGACCGCGAGTTATATAGAATCGAGTATAATCATAACACGGTTGCGAAAGTTGTATTTTTTATAATTTTTGGCCGCCATCTTGAAAGATGAAGTCAAATCGACCGCTTCTCCACGGATGCGAACAAAACACCCGGTAACACTTGATTGTGTGGCTAAAGAGCTATCAATCTTACAGAGTCACAAAACTCCTTCATTCCAAATCCCACGGAATAGAAATTATCGACATCATGTTGGTACCACTGGAACCAATGGGAACTATATTTAACCAATCTATGGTGACGTCTGTGATATATTATGCTCTTCGGCTTGTTTAACGTCATTTTTATATTGAATAGATTTCGAGTATTAAATTTGATTACTTAAAAATAGGTATGTTTGAATTATCGTTCATTTATAAAAATTGTTTCCAACCTGCCTCGGGTTATTATGAATCATTTTTCGGAACTTATATTTCATAAATATGAAGAATATTGTACCACTTTTGAGACGAATGGTACCCTCAAAACTAAAAAGATTTTTGTTTTCGCTTAAAGCCCTAATTTATGTAAAAATGATTAAAATCCAGCCTTTAGTTTTACGACAAATAAAAATTACCATGTCTTCAAAAAGCAGTGATTTTTCGTATTTAAACCTTATAAATAAGTGAATTTCTTGTGGTACTCAAGGACACTTTTAAATATTATTTTATATTTGTAGAAACTGTGTACCTTTCGACAAAAAGAAATCAAATGATCTTAATATGGTAGCAATTAACAAAGTACCTACTATGCAAAAAAAGCTTTAACTATGTTGGGAATTTGGAATCTTTGGTTGCACTAAAATAAAGTTATGATTGTTTTCCACAAACCAAAACATTGTTTATCGTCTCCTGATGATGCTAACGTTGTTAGCGAAACGCGCGTCGAGTGCAAAAAAGTGTAGTTTTGGTTTGTGGAAAACAATCATAACTTTGTTGAAAAAAAGCTTTGACCATGTTCTAATTTATTGCCTAAAAACGCCATCTTTGAAGCTCTATATTTGTATCTCGTTTTTTTTTTATTTATATCGTTTAGTGGTCCAGTATTTTAATATATAAAATAATTGTTTAGCCGAAAGTCATTCTTAAAGGTGCAGTTAGACTATGGTAGTGTAGTCGTCGTTGCATTGCAGCTGTAGTAAATTTTTTTCCATAGATAATGCAGAACAGGATATTTTACAGCTAAATAGTTAATAATATTTTTTGGTAAACACTTTTTAATATAATTTACCTTGTTTAATGTTTTAAACAAATATTGGTAACAATAGACCCTCTTGCAAATTTTTGAATATGTTAAAAGATCCACCTTACATATTTCTTTTGTATTAACCGAGAAAGTTCCGTTTTTTCTTAATGTAAGTTCAAAATTGCTTTAGTTGTAAAATTATGGTTGATTGGATACCAAAAAGCGCTTACTTTTAGCATTACTTCGCTTGCATGGACCAATTATATAAAATAATTTACCTTCTTAATCTTATATATTGCTTTAGTAATAACCTTTAGAAAAGTTATAGTACCGTATTATCAGCGGTCCCCATCTCCTGACCAACCGATGTTAATAATATTAATGTTGCCTAACTACAATACGCAGTGGCGATAATATATATACTTCTAAAATTTATTGGTACATTTATTGGTAAATCTCTAATTTCTGTACATTGAATATTTTTTAAACTAAAGAATATAAATACCTATAGCCTTATATAGTCAATATACACACTGAAATACCTACAGCTATCAAGTAGAGGTGACCAAACTTTTTATCTCTAAATTTTTCTCTTTCATCACTCTATCAAAATAGCAATAGCGATACTATAAATAAGGCGGTCGTGTTATTTTCATTACCCATAAACAAAAACTTAGTAGGTACCGGTTATGTAGTAATCTAGAACTCTATTTTTAGCCATCAATACTATAGTATAGGCTAATGGGATCGGCAAAAAGAAAGACCTAAATATAGAATTTTCTGATGGTGTCTGTCTGTCTGTTTGGGAGACAATTAGGTAAAATCCACTGAACCGAAATTTTATGAAATTTGGAAAAATCGCCACTTATCCCCCTGACTATAATTAGTTGTTTATCTATACATATAATAAATCTCTAAAAGGACCATTTCTGTACATTGAATTGTACATTGACTATTTTTTTATATTTTATTTTTTGACCAAACGAGATACCAAAAATGCAACTTTTACAATTTTTATCTGTATGTATGTCTGTTTGTTCCAGCATCACGCATAGATCGCCCAGCCGATTTTGATCGGACTAGGCAACACAAAGGCATTTATTTCATCAAAATCGGTTTACGGAAACAAAAGTTATGGGTAAAACCGCAGGCAAAGCGGCGCGGCGGTGTCTAGTGTGTAATAAAAGTAATATGTATAGTGGGTTATATAAGTAATATTTGAGGGAAAATGTTCTTTAAAAAAGTTACTTTTAAACAGTTTTATAAACAATTTTGGAAAATTACTAGTTTGACGTAGAAAAGGGGAGAGGAGTAATATAGCGCCGCTGTTTATTGTAGGTAAGTACCATTACTAATAATTAACTTCGGCTGGTCAGGGGATAGAGACATATTGAAATATGTTGTTCATTTATTGTTCATTTATTGAAAATATCGACTGTCTGCATTTTCACGAAATAACACTCATGCTTAAAGTTGGTGTGTTCATGCCATTTCTTTCATCAACGGATCAGATATAACTACTACTATAGTATTTTGTTAATTTATAGCTAATACCACTGAACACACTATTGGCTGTATGTAACTTGAAAGACGAGTCTCCGTAAAACCGTTTTTAAAAAATTATAATTTTCTTGTTCAAAATTATACAAGTGATTTCTATCAAATCTAATTCTAGACTGAAACTAAAAGTAACTTAAAAATGGTAAAACACATGTTAATAAAATATAAAGATTCGAAGAAATATTCCATAGGATTGCAGACTCAGCAGCTTTGTAACGTCTTCACTAGTTTGTCAGTATAAGGTGGTCATATAACTCCTCCACCCTTAGAAGGAAGCCTCCCCTGGGAGGATAACTCTAACATGTTCCCTTTCGGAAGATTCCAAAGTCGAAGTTTGCTTATTTTTTCCTCGTTTTTTGTAGTAGCAAAAGTACGTAAAGGCTGTAACCCATATGACATAAAGACAGATTGTCCAACCACTAGGCACGTACAAGTCGGATAGTGTATTTTCTTTATATAAGGGAACCAAAGGATTGATGATTGGTTTATCAAATTCCAATTTTTTTTAAATCAATACTGAATTTAGGTAATTCTTGATGACTCATTTCCAATATGGGTGAATTGATTATTAAGGGACCGCCAATTGTTTTTTCTTGAAAATGCAGTTGTTTTCCTTTAAATAACAGTTTGCATGTGTTTCCGGTGATCAGAAAAATGCCTCTTAGCTCCTTGACTTCAGTTTGCTTTTGGCAAGTGATTTGAAGATTTTCCGCAAAAGGAAAAACTGCCAAATATTTATTTAGTTCCGGAATGATTTCCATATGATTTTCTTCAATATTCAGTTTGGTCAGTAAGCAGGTGTCGGCGGTTCCCTGCATAATAATACTTCTTTCGCAGAGTGCTTGGCTGTTGCTTAATAAATAGCTAGGACAGTGAAATGATTTACCTTAAGTAATACATTTGCCGTTTAGAGGTTTAATTTGATTATTTATTCACGATTTTAAGAGGTATTGATTATTTGGTAAAACTGTTACAAAATCCGATCTGATTTTTGAGGGAATTGATATTAAGTGAAACAAGTCAAATTGTTCTTCGGTATCGATTGGAATTGATAGGAAGTACATAATTTTATTATTATCTATATGACAATTGATTTTTATCATAGACTCAATATAGAAAATATCCTCTGTTTTAATTTCGAAAGGAAATTGATTTTTATAAAATTTGGATATTCTTTTTAATTCTAAAATTAAATTTTTCGAGCTTATAATACTCGGATGCATCACATTTAATTTACAAAAGGTCAGTGAGTTTTCTACTTCTCGGAAAATGCCTAACACGTTACTATAAAGCAAGATTAGTTCATTGTACAATGTTTTGATAAAAATTGCATCATCTGAGGTAGCACCGTTTTTGATTATAGAATGCATTTGTAGAATTTTTGACCTTAACATAAGTTCATTATGCTGAATATTTTGGATAGTTTTGTTAAATTGGTTAATTATATTTTGATTTATTGAATATTGCAATGATAATTGATTTTGAATGCTCTTCTCATTACGCTGCATGTGATCTATTATGCTGTAAATTTTATTCCCGTCGTTTGAGTCTAGATTTCCTGTTACTCCCTTAATAACCGAACCTAAACTATCAATAAGGCCTCGTTTAGTTCGTTTTGATTGGTGAATATTTATGTTTTCGAGTTTTTCGAAAACTGATTGGTTATAGAAATGGGCTATTTTGTTAAAATTATATGTTTCTCTTTCTAACACGGTGAGATTCGCATAAGTCCGTCTCAGTAATAGGTGCTGCGATTTTATGTTTTCGTATTCTTTTAGTAGGGGTCCTAAGTCATAGTAATGTACAAATGTGTGTTCAGTCCTTTGGAGTCTGGCATGGCCTAGATTGATTGGCAGAACTCCTAGGTTTTACGTAATGTTAGTTATTCCTGACCCTCCTGCGTGGGTGGCGAGGAATCTGAAATAGGTTTAATTTTAATTTTCTTTTTGGGTCTTTTTATATTAGAAATGTGTATTTTGTCTGATGTGTTGGGATGTGTAGTTTGTATTCTGGCTGTTTTTAGATTAGGATCCAAACTAGATATTTTTTCTTTTTTGTATTTATTTGTTGTCTTTTGCTATTTTTGTTTATTTTTAACATACACGTTTTCGGGGATTTCTGATAATTTTTCGCGCGATTCGTTTGCTTTGTCAATGACTCCTTGTTTTTTATTTTGTATATCTTGATTGATTTTTTCGTAAAGTGTTTTTATTTTCTCGCGGTGGTTTTCAATATAGTTATTGATAAGTTGTTTATTTATGTCCAGATTAAACGGTGACTCATTGCCAAAATGGCCAGTAATTATCTCGTACGGTTTTAAATTTGTGACCGAATGAATTGTGTTGTTATAAGCTAAGATACTATAGGTTACTTTATTTTCTACAGGGTCATTTTTAAACTGTTCTTGATTATTAAAAAGTCTAATATGTTCTATTAATGTCGAATGAAACCGTTCCACTATCAAACAAATAAAATGAATTTTTATTTTATGTAGTTCAAGAAGTTCACGTATAACGGAGTTCTTAAATTCGCCGCCATTATCAAAAATTATTTGTTCTGGGATGCAATGATGACAGAAATAAATTAATAATTTATTTGCTATTTCGATGCCTTGCGCAGGATCGATTTTATAGGCCTGCGCGTATTTTGAGAAAGGATCGACAATGGTTAAAAACTTGCTGTTTTCCAAACTGATAGTATCTGCGTGCAAAATCTGAAAAGGTTTGATCGAGGTGGGTGTAACATTGTATTCTACGCGTATTGGCTTTCGATCGTATTTTGTAAGTTGACAGACTTCACACTCGTTTATATAATTTTGGATTGTTCTAGATTGATTCGACCAGTAATAATGCGCTTTTATGCGTTTTTCAGTTTCTTCGATTCCCCTGTGATTAGTTTTCCCTTCATGATTATTTTGAATAATTTCCTGTATTTCGTTTTCAGATAAAACATCGATTAATTTTTTAGAGCATTTGATCATTTGAATTTCTGAAATTTTAAAATAAGTTTGAAAGATAGTACTGAATTTTTCGAAAATTGGGTCTTCGAAATAAACATAGTACTTTATTTTTGTAACCACGTACTCTTTAATAAACTGGACTACATCTTTTTCGAAATTATTTTGAGAGAGTTGAACGTGAAATCTTTGTTTTGTTAGGAATAATCTGGTGATGGAAGTTTTGGCAGGGGCAAAATTTACTTCCGAAATAAATATTTGATTTTTTCCAAAATTTACAGGGCAATCAACTATTGGTATTCCGATTATTGGGTTTTCCTGACTGGAGTGTACCATTTGGTCGCTAACGTTGTCTTCGACCGCGTTATTATGATCGTCCAAGTCTCCTGTTTCAACGACGATCGATTGATTTTCTTGATCGTTTTTATTTGTCAAATTTTCGTTTATTTTTTCGACGTATTCGCGCAACAGATCTAAGGAAGCCTGTGGATTTTGGGGGTCTACGTTTTTTGTCTCGTTAGTGTTTATTTCCACGCGCGAAAGAGCGTCTGCATTTTGATTTAAGCAACCTTTTTTTTTGGTTTCAAAATCATATTCCGCAAGCTTTAAGCTCCATCGTACTAACCTAGAATTCGGTTCTTTTAATGACATTAGCCATTCGAGTGGTTTGTGGTCAGTTATAATGTTAAATTTTCGGCCAAACAAATAGGGTCTAAAGTATTTAACCGCCCACACTATAGCCAATAATTCTTTTTCGGTTGTGGAGTAATTTATTTCCGACTGATTTAGTGTCCTTGAACCGTACGCGATTGGAAGATCTGACCCAATTTTTCCTTGCGAAAGTACGCAGCCAATTGCGAAATTACTAGCGTACGTAGTAAGGTTAAACGGTTCCTCAAAATTTGGGTATTGCAGTATGGGTTCGTTAATTAATATGTTTTTGCACGTCTCGAAGGCTTTTATATACGCGGGATTTTTCGGGTCAAGTATGGCATCTTTTTTTAGATAAACAGTCATAGGTTTTGTTATTTTCGCAAAATCCGCGATAAATTTACGGTAGTAACCCACGAGACCCAAGAATTGTTTTATCGGTTTTTGTGTAGTAGGTATCGGGTAACAAGATATCGCTTTAATTTTTTCAGGGTTGGGTTTCACGCCGTGAGGTGTAACAATGTGTCTTAAGTAGGCCACTTCTTTTCTGAGAAATTCCAACTTATCTAATTGCACTTTAAAATTTGCTTGTCGTAATCGATCAAATACTTCTCTTAAACGATTTATGTGTTCTTGCAAACTTGTGCTAAACACTATTATGTCGTCTAAGTAAACCATACAGCGTTCGTTTTGGATACCTCTAAGGATGTTATTGATATTGATTTAAGATTCAATTTACGAAAATCGATAACTATCCTCCACTTACGTTTCCCGGAAGCGTCCAACTTTTTGGGTACCACCCAGATTGGGGACGACCAGGGAGAATAGCTGGGTCTTATAATATTTTGTTCGAGCATTTCTTGGACCTGCCTTTTAACCTCATTTCTGTGAATTTCGGGGTACCTATACGATTTAGTGTAAATTGGCACTTCGTCCGATGTTTTTATTGAATGTTTTATTTGGCTGGTAAAAGTTAACTGATTTCCATCGATATGAAAAATATCCGAATACTCTTTTAATAATTCGATTGTCAATTTACATTCTTCGCTGTTCATGTGCTCGGTTCTAATTTTCGAAACCTCAAATTTAAATTTATTTACGTTAACGTTATTAAGGTTTGGTGTAGGTTTTTCTTGAAGTTCATACTCGTTAAAATCAATGACTTCTAAAGAGTCAAAAAGTTCAACTTTTAAATTTTTTCTGTTGGGTTTAAGATCGTGCAAATGGCCTCATAGTTTTTTACCGTCGTAAGGTATTGCAGGATTTCTAAATTTGAAATTTTTGTGTATGGGATTATTATGTCACCATTTTCGATATTTTTTATGTTCATTTTAATTACTTGTTCTGACCTTGATTGCAAGAATAAAATATTGGTGTTTTTTGACGAATTATGAAATTTTAATTTTATTTAAGAATTGGGAGTAATTAATTTGTTTTTCTCAAGGTCAATATTTGCTTTTAATAAGGATAGATTGTCTATCTCCAACAAACAGTCAAAATAGTTGTGAAAATCAAAAATATAAAATCTTAATTGTTTTGTATCCACATTAAATATTTTTGAACAGGGAATAAGCGTGCTAAAATATTCTATGGAGGTACCGTGAGCAGTTGAGATTTGAAATGGGTCATTTTTTTTATCGATTTTTGGAAATATTTTTGTGCGATTTCTGGTTTTACAAAAGATCTAGTACTACCCGTGTCTATCAGAATTTTTAGATTATTTTCTGGAAAAATAATATAAGGTAGTTTATTTTCGCTATTAGTGAGGTTCATTAATTCGTATTCGGGGGTTCCGAGGCTGGTTCCTGAAAAAACTCGTTTAACTCGTGATCGTTTTGAGAATATTCGGTGTAATCCGTGTAAAGATACTGATTTTCTTCCTCCGGATATTCGATTGTAGGGTCGTCCGCCGATTGGTCATCGATATTATTTATTTCTTCAATTACGAAATTTGACCGGGGTTTTGATTTATTATTTTGAGCGTAATTTTGCATTGGTCGATAAGGAGAGTTTTTGTTTTGTTGGGGTCTAAAGGTTTGGTTTAATATGCCGCTCATGGGCGTTGGTTTCGATAATTTTGACATGGGTATTTGATTAGGCCTAAATACGTTTGTTTGGTTTGGATTTCTTGCAAAATAATTTTTATTTTGTTCGGGTTTGTATATTAATTGTGGTTGTCTGTAATTCGAAGTGGAAGCAAGCTGGTTATGAGGATAATTTGTTAACTGTAAAGGTTGGTTGGGTCATGGTCTGTTTCAAGTGTGATTGGTGTTATTATGTAATGGTTTCGAATTTTGAAATTTTTGGGCACTTTCGATTTGAAAATCGTTTGTAAGCATTTTAAGCGCATCATTCATATCTATTGGATTTTTAGTTCGCATTAAGGACCCAACAGGCTCTTTTAAACCACGTAATAAAACTCTTAAAGATAACCCTCTACAAAACACACCCATGATTTTTCTTTCATCAGCCGAGCCGTGAGTGGAAAGATAAGAAGTTTGGTGATTTAGCTGGTGTTGTAATCTGTTGTAGAAATCGAACGGCGATTCATTTCCTTGTTTCATTTCTGTAGTTTCGATAACAAGCTTAAAAAGATCGCGTTTATCCCCATACGTATTAAGAAGAGCTTCTTTTAAATCCACAAAACTAGAAATGGTGTTTGAGGCAATATTTATTGCCGCTTCACCTTTAATTTTACCCAAAATACTCGACATCAAATATTCATTTTGAAAATCGCTAGTATCAGCGGTGTTGTAAAATTTGGTGATTAATTTTTTATATATTTCTGTAAATCTGGCTAATAGTTCTGGTTCCCCATGAAATTCGGGGATCATGTTTAAATACTCAGATTTTAGTTGTGGTGTAGCCATTTTTGTTAAATTTGCTTGCAGATTTGTAGAGATATTAGAATTTGGTCCTAAATTTAGCCCTAAGTTAACTTTTCCTATCAATTCCGATAAAAATATATCAATTTTCGGGTCTGAACTTTGACTTACACAAGTTTGTTCTTCGTCTTTTATTGAGTCAGAATCAGAATTTGAAATATCAGAATTTTCGAAAACGGAACCTTTAAATGACATTAAAAGTATTACTTACAGTGAAACTATCAAGATCTGTCCAAGCATTTGTCCTCTGATATCCATTCAAAGGGCACTAATGCAAATACTTCCGGTATTGATGTACGTTCCATAATCCTTCGGTAAATCTTCTCGTTGAGTTACTTGGTTCACTCAACTGGAACTTCCTCTTGATCCAAACAATTCGAATTCGCGAACCGCCCGGCACCTTTTTGTTATTTATTTGTTCGTAGAATCCCAATAAATCGTTAAGACGAACCGTCAATAATGTTCATTTATCGCGATTGGGAATCCTACCGACTGCGCCACTTAAAAGACGAGTCTCCGTAAAACCGTTTTTAAAAAATTATAATTTTCTTGTTCAAAATTATACAAGTGATTTCTATCAAATCTAATTCTAGACTGAAACTAAAAGTAACTTAAAAATGGTAAAACACATGTTAATAAAATATAAAGATTCGAAGACATATTCCATAGGATTGCAGACTCAGCAGCTTTGTAACGTCTTCACTAGTTTGTCAGTATAAGGTGGTCATATAACTTGTATGTATGCAAGTACAAAATTACACAACAAGTTTTATTTTGTCCATCTTTGGTACCCAGTCAACCCTAATTTTAAAACTAAAGCACTTTTGAACTTATATTAAGAAAAAACGGAACTTTTTCGGTTAATACAAAAGAAATATAAGGTGGTAAGGTGGATCTTTTAACATGTTCAAAAATTTTGCAAAGGTTCTATTATCACCAATATTTGTTTAAAACATTAAACAAGGTAAATTATATTAAAAAGTGTGTACCAAAAAAAATTGTTAAATATTTATCTGTAAAATATCCTGTTCTGCATTATCTATGGAAAAAACTTCACTACAGCTGCAAACGACGTTTGCAGCTATAGTGAAGTGTGCAGGGACCCCGTTGTAATTTAAACAGTGGGTTTATCTTAGCTGTTAAAACTGTTCTTTATATAAAAACGTCTATATGGGTTAAAAGTGATGTGATTACTAATATACTGGTTTGTAGTGCTTTGGAAAATAAAGTTTTGCACACGGAAAACTCGCTTTGAAAGTGGAACTTTAGACACGGATATGCCAACTTTTCACACGCCATATTTTTAGTTCACTAATGTTTTAGTTCGATTCTGTCGTAACAAATGCCAAAAATAAAATCGTATATTACACTACAGGCATTATGTAATAAAAATTATACCGCTGCGCCGCACAGTGTCGTATTTTGCCATTCTGGCGGGACAAAAGTATGGCAATTCCCAAAAATTGACGTCTTAACATTAAACTTTTTTTAATGCAAGTCGATAGTCAAAACTCTCAAGAATAATTTAGTGGAATACTAAAATTCCCACTAATAAGTATTTCTTGAAATCGGTGGAGGAATTTGAAGGATCAGATGCCGTGCCACTTATTTAGTGTGCCTCTGGAATTTATAGTGATTAAACCAAGGGAGAGCAAAGTATTATTTTTTTCTGCCATGCATAGTTTCAACCAAGGTATGTACTACATATTAATTAGATAAAAATCAAATTTTAAAAATATTTAAGATAAAAAATTTATAATTACATAAAAAAACTTTAAAAAATTGCATTATATTCACAAAATATCCACTTAAAGTTTCTTTAGTCAAAAAAGGACGCAATCTGTATATATTTATTAAATTTTTGCGATAATGTGCTTTAAAAAAATATAAAATTTAGCTGCAACCATTTTCTGAAACAAAAAGGTTTGGTTATACATGGTGTCTCAAAATGCTTAGTTTAACAAAATTTTATTAATATGGTTCAGGGAACAGGGTTTCCATACATGTCTTTAAAAAAGGGCTTGGCTGCTAGGAAGGACACCTAATAATAAAATATAAAGAAACTGTTTTGAGCAAAACAAATTAAAACATACTGTTCTAATAATACCACAGTCTTTTTTATCTTGTAGGTACAATCATTACATTTTTATTAAAATTTCAGAACCATCGAGTTATTAATATCATCGGATCCATTTTTATCCTGCTTATCAAAAAATAAAGTAAGAAAATTGTCACCGCTGCATCCAGATGTTCTCAAACTTTTAAAAGATCCAGAATTATAAATGGATTATAGTTAAAACGAAGAGAACGGTTCAAGTGATTCTAGTGAAACGGATATCCTAGATGAATATTTCGAAATATAAACCTGGGAAGAGTTGTTTTTTAATTGTATATATTTTAGAGATATCATTTAATAAATAGTTATAATAAATTAAAAGTTTAAATTTATGCTTGTTTAACCGGACATGGTGTTCTACTGCGAGGAAGTTAAAAAAAAGTTAAATATCTAAAAGTAGTAGCTAAACAGAGAGATACTTTCTTTCTATTTTTAAAAATTTGCGTACATTTAACAGGCCAGTCACTTTTAAGACCGAAACGTTGTTAAATCCATATTTTCTTACTGTGTTACGAATGGGGTTTAAAGAAAATACCAAATAACATATCTTAAAAATTTCAGTTACCTAATATATATATATATATATATATATATATATAGATATATATATATATATATATATATATATATATATATATATATATATATATATATTGAATAGCGTCCGCCATCTTGAAAATCAAGACGGCGTCAATTTTGAATAAAAAATACGTTTTGGGTTTCTATTTGCAGTTGTCGAAAAAATTATCTGGAGTACCTGGAAATTATTAAGCAAAGAGTGTTTTCAACAAATTATTCTATTTAAAGCCTTTCCGTCTTTGATAACAATTTTTAAAGCATAAGCTAAAGGTCGATTTATCACTAGCGAGTGGGGTTACAAAAAATACTGTATTTAAAAGTTACGCAGACAATCTTAATTTTTGTTTTAAAATGGAACATTTTTCAAAAACAAACAAAACTGTAGACATTTTTTTAGAACTTGTTTAAATCAAAAGTTACCTTAACTCGGGTGGCAACTGCTATTGATAAACCAGCCCTAAACCAGTATCGTAAGGCTATCTCGTAACACAGAGCTTATTATTGGACAAAATCAACGGGACACAGTATAGTTTCCTTTCAATCGATTATCGGCTCAGAAGTCAAACAGGGGCGGTCGATGGGCAAGATTTTTGAAAAGGCTGATATTTTTAGGTTGGACTATATTTCCACTAGAAACCCACTAAGCAAGGTCTTTTACATTACAGGTTATCAACGTTCAAAAAATGTAGAATTGATGTAACTTTCTATACGTTAAGAATTTTTTTTTTGTTTCCAAGCAGGAATACAAAATTGAAATGTAAAAAAATGAAGTTTTTGGAAATTCTTGCTTTGTCTGAAATTTTCAAGGTAAATTTTAAAATTTTTACCAGTCCTTCAAGGGATCTTTGTACACAATTTTTCACGTTTAAAGGAAAATCAATTACTATAAGCACATCAGAACACAAAAACTCAATTTACCTCCTGTTTTCTGGAAATCCCCTAACCACTATGACTTGTTGCTTCCATCAAGCAAATATCAAGTTCCTAAGTCAAGCATGGATAAAAATAAAAGTTTCTTATTAGATTCTCCAAAAGAAAAACCAAGTCAAGATTTTACGTGCTATAATTGCAACAAAAGTTTCAAGAAATTGTGTGGTTTAAACATACATATTTCAAAAACACCCAAAAGAAACACAAATATTTCCACAACATCTTTTACGAAACAAAATTCATACCTCTCTAACAATTGTCGACAAACTCAAGACACTGCCCCAGATAAATATTTAAAACCAAAATTTATTAATGAAATTTTGACTCAAACAAGACAAACCACGCCCATAATAAGAAGAATTCCGAAAGGAGCCAAAAAATGTATAGCCGAAGAATTCACTTTAATTTTGAGTAAATGCTACTCTTCTAAAGAACTTAATTCCTGAATACATTTATTATTTTTCACATGTGCTATTCTAAAAGTTCCGAAGAAGAATAGACAAAACAAAAATAAGTATTTGACAACAATAATTAAGGAAAATTTACAAAAATGGGATTCCAATAAAAAACGTCCAATTAAAGATTTTGTTCAATCATTTGCTTCAAAAGTCACTTCCACAAAAAATAAGCCAATTAAGAAGAAAGAAGAACATAATAAATTTAAGCAAAACTCGTGGCATATCGGACAAAGCGTTTTTGTTTCTCACTTCATTACGACTAGGCCTCCAACGTCTAATGGAGAATCCAGACACCTACAGACCTGTTTCATCCTTATTATGAATCATCAGGGAGTCATAGGATTATACCTGGCAGTTGAAGCTACACAGTCGTATTTTGGCTTTTTAGTTCTGCGCAACAAGCCTCCTCCGGAGGTGGCGCACACAGCTTCAACTGCCAGGTATAATCCCATGACTCCCTGATGATTCCTAATAAGGATGAAACAGGTCTGTAAGTGTCTGGATTCTCCATTAGACGTTGGAGGCCTGGTCGTAATGAAGTGAGAAACAAAAACGCTTTGTCCGATATGCCACGAGTTTTGCTTTCATTTTTATTTGCGGACACGAGATTCATTTTGTTGTTTTAAAATAAATTTATCTCGAAAAAAATAGAATCGAAAATATCTGAAGGAGATATCAAAGGAGTTATCCGAATCCTCTCCTCTAGCGAAATCACTGCTTTTCCATGTCCTGAATCATTTAAAGCTCTTCAAGAAAAACATCCTCCACCAGAAGTTCAGAAAACATCAGGGGATCAATTTTTTCTTTCAGGACGGGTTCAGCGTGAGGCTTGGATGGTATGCGGTCTCAGCACTTAAAGGATTTAATAGGGGAAGATTTAGGTATATTTTCTCAGAAATAGTTAAATTCTTGACTAAATTTTGTAAATTTTGTTTTAAACGACTCTGTTCCTACTTGCGTTTCCCCAATTTTCTTTGGAGCCTCTCTTTGTGCTTTTAAAAAGAATGATGGCGGAATTCGTCCAATAGCCGTTGGCTTGACTAATAGCAAAAATTATTTGTTTTAAAACACATGATATTTTAGGAAACCATTTTCGACCTTCTAAACTAGGTTTCGGCACTGAAAACGGATCCAAAGTTATTTCCCATGCTATCCGCAGATACACATCTTACCCATATACCATTGAAAAAATATTATTAAAAATAGATTACATCAACGCTTTTAATATGATTAATAGAGACATAATTCTTTCTAAAGTTAAGGAACATATCCCAGATTTTTTCAATTTTATTTTTCAATGCTATAAAACTCCTACTTTTTATGATTTGGAGAACAGTTGATCATGTCACAAGGTGGTGTGCCACCTTTGTTTTGCCTAGTAATTCAAGAACAAAATTATGATTGTTTTCCACAAACCAAAACTACACTTTTTTTGCACTCGACGCGTGTTTCGCTAACAACGTTAGCATCATCAGGAAACGATAAACAAGAAACTAAATTAATCTACGCTCTATCTTATATACAATCATTTAGTGGGCGGAGATAAGACTAATAATTTGTGATTGATCACGATTTTTAATCCTATCTCCCCTCAACCAAAGAATAAAGTGTACTAAACGGGATGGGTCCTCTATCTTTATTTAAACTATTTCTGGATTTAATGATTTCCATACTTTCATATGCATTCAAAAGTATTTTGTTTGGTACACTTTTTAGAAGTTTTAGGTTATCTAATGTGAATCTATGATTGTTTTCAAAAGCATGCTTGGCCACACTTGACTTTTCTGTTCTTCCGTATTTTAAGTGTACTAAGTGTACTTTAAAACGTGTTTGAATAGAGCGTCTCGTTTGGCCAACATATTTTTTGTCGCAATCCATGCAACTAATTTCGTAAATTCCACTTTTTTCTAGAACTGCAGTTTTATCCTTGGGATTTCCTGGTAAGCTTCTTATTGTGTTACCGGATTAATATACTAATTTAAGACCGGTGTTATTAATTACTTTTTGTAATCCTTTCGTATAATTAGGATTTTAAGGAATTGATACAAATTTTGAGTCGTAGGTATCTTTTTGTCTGAAAAAAGTGGAATTCCGAAAGGTCTTTTGAAAAGAATGTCTATTCGCCAGCTATATTCCTAATCCGATTCTTTTCTGCTTCAAATCTTTCTTTGTTTAAGGGGAAATTTACTAATCTATATGTTAAAAAGTGCAAACTTGCAAGCTTATGTTGTAAGCAATGAAAAGAGTCATTTGGAATATACCAGTTGGTGGCCGTTCCTTTTCTGTATAGGTCAAAGTCCAATTTATTTTTATTTCTTATAACTAAAGTGCCTAGAAATGGCAGTGTACCGTTGTTCTCTGTTTCATAAGTAAATTTAATTGTGGGAAATTTGTTATTTATTTTTTCTATAAAATTTTCATCACTAGTTACTTTAGTGTTGAATACTGTAAACATATCGTCTACATACCTGAACCATACTCTGAGGAAATACTGAAATTCTTTACTTATATCTGATTCAAATTTGCCCATAAATAGGTTTGCGATAATTGCTGGTAGTAGTTATTTTTATATTGAAAGTAATTTTGATTCATGCAGAGTTTTGTGAAAGATAGACTACGATGAAGGCTTAATAAATAAGCTGATAAATAGACATTCTTTTCAAAAGACCTTTCGGAATTCCACTTTTTTCAGACAAAAAGATATCTGCGACTCAAAATTTGTATCAATTCCTTATAATCCTAATTATACGAAAGGATTACAAAAAGTATTTAATAACACCGGTCTTAAATTAGTATATCAATCCGGTAACACAATAAGAAGCTTACTAGGAAATCCCAAAGATAAAACTACAGTTCTAGAAAAAAGTGGAATTTACGAAATTAGTTGCATGGATTGTGACAAAAAATATGTTGGCCAAACGAGATGCTATATTCAAACACGTTTTAAAGAACACTTAGCACACTTAAAATACGGAAGAACAGAAAAGTCAAGTGTGGCCGAGCATGCTTTTGAAAACAATCATAGATTCACATTAGATAACCTAAAACTTCTAAAAAGTGTACCAAACAAAATACTTTTGAATGCATATGAAAGTATGGAAATCATTAAATCCAGAAATAGTTTAAATAAAGATAGAGGACCCATCCCGTTTAGTACACTTTATTCTTTGGTTGAGGGGAGATAGGATTAAAAATCGTGATCAATCACAAATTATTAGTCTTATCTCCGCCCACTAAAGGATTGTATATAAGATAGAGCGTAGATTAATTTAGTTTATTGTTTATCGTCTCCTGATGATGCTAACGTTGTTAGCGAAACGCGCGTCGAGTGCAAAAAAGTGTAGTTTTGTGTGGAAAACAATCATAATTTTGTTTTAGTGCAACCAAAGGTTCCAAATTGTTCAACATTTACAATCAGAAAACAAATTATTTTATTTAGATGATGGCACTCTTGCAGGTGACCCTGAAATAGTTCTTCAAGATTTAAACACGATTTTTAAAAGAAGGGCTGAAATCAGCCTTCAAGTTCATTTTAAAAAATGCGAAGTTATTTTTGTTACCGAAACTTCTCAAAATAAATTGGACTCAAAATACACATCTACAATAAATAAGATGTCACTTACGGAATTTAATGAACTAATTCTATTAGTGATTTCTTTTTCTAATTCAAAAATAGCTGATTTATTCAATAAAAAAATTCGTTCTTTTGAAATTTTTTCTAAAAATCTTTTACTTATAAGTTCACACATTAGCATATCACGTAAATTCTACGTTGCGCTCCCTGTTGGAGAGCCTTAAAAATTTCGATAATCTTCTGAAATCAACTTTAGAGAAAATAATTAATTGTATTTTAAACGATCTTGCCTGGAAAAAATGTAACCTACCAGTGAAAAAAGGGGGCTTAGGAATCCGTGACTCGTCTTCTTTATGTTTTTCTGCCTTTTTAGGTTCGGTTTCAAATTCATCACATTTAGTATTGAGTATTCTTCCTTCTATATATATTCTCAACTATCAAGATATATCCGTTTTAGAAGCTATAGCAAAATTTAAAAATTTAACTAATCTTAGAGACATCAATATTTCCGATTATAAATCACAGAGAGATTTTGACATTAAACTGTGCAAATTCAAAGTAGACCAAATGATCACAAACGGAGATTCGAGATGCAGGGCTCGGCTTTTTCTTCCCTGGGAAACCTTTTGAACGACTCGTCTTTCCAAATTTCTGTCTCACTTCGTGTCGGACAAGGTTTTTTTGCCACAGCCAAATTAATCAAATTTTAAGGCGCGCTCTGGCCCTTGCAGAAATTCCTTCACAATTGGAGCCTTCCGATATTAGTAGGAGAGATGGAAAACGGGTTGACGGAGTGTATCTGGTTCCCTGGAGGGCCGGTAGGGCTCTTTTATGGGATGCTAGCTGCAAAGATACTATGGCCAAGTCCTACATTTCGAAAACGTCAAGGATGGTTGGGGGGGCAGCAGAGCAGGGTGAACAAGCAAAATTTTCTAAATACGGAGATGTAACTGATAGATTTATTTTTGTACCTTTTTGTGTTGAGACGTTTGATCCTTGGGGTGGTAAAGCAAAAAAACTTTTGTCAGAGATCTGACGGAAAATAAATTCTAAAAACGCAAAAAATTTCATTACTCGGAGGATTAGCCTTGCCATTCAACGCGGAAACGCCGCAAGCGTATTAGGCACTATCCCGTCTGACCCTGACCTGGAAGAGGATTTTGTTGTGTAAATATGCCTGGGTAGTGTGCTTGTTTTGTGGTTGTTTGTTTTTTTAGCTGTTTATTATTTTTTATATTTTCTATTTTACTTTAATATACTATTTTATAATTAAAAAAAAAATAAAAAAAGTCAAATGTAAGTTCAAAATTAACATTCTATGTGAAAGTATTGCTGATACACGAAAGAAGCGCTAATTTTATGTTAATATTTAATCTTGGATTTAACAAGAAATGTAAACGATGATAACTTTTCAAAATATTCTAATGATCACCTGCCTATAAAGTGATGCTGATGCCACGAGTTCTTCAATAATTTATTGCATCACCTATAGAAAACATTTTGAGGATGCTGTGTTTGTCCATAACTATCCTTCCAGGCAGGGACAGGTGTTCCCATACCCAGCTAGCGCTGATTCTACAGACCTTTTATACCAATTTTGGAATCATAATAATATTACCCTTTGCAAAACTTGCCCTTTATTTCGCGAGCTTTACGAACACATAAGTCGGAAATTTATCTATTAATCGATGGGGGGCAAATATGGCCTTAATATTCTTTTATATTTTTGTTTTGTAATTTATAAATTTACCATGGACAAGCTAAACTAGTGACAATTTAAATAATTACTTAGATTAATTATTTATTTCTTAATTCAAATACTGTAATAACATTCGACTTGCTAAGATTCAAAACAAAATATAGTTCTTCATATTAATTAGGTAGAGAGAGAAGAGCTCACCGATAAAAACAATCGAGTTTGTAAATTCGCCATCATCATTCTTGGTGATATTCATCGGGTTCTTATATAATATAATCGATTGGTTGCACCAATTCACCAATTGACGGCATCATACTCACCGACTGGGGGAGGGGGGCCGGTGAGGCCAGATGGATGTCACGAATGTCATTTAATCAGCTGTTGTCTGTTGTTATTTTTTTAAATTTATTTGATGTTTTTTTAATAACCACTGCTGGGTTAATAAAAAGTCGTTTAAAAATATTTGGAAGACAGTTTTCGAAGACTAATTCTTCAATTTGGACTGGTATAAGCCCCATGAGAATTTTTTTATTTATCCTGGTACATGGGATTTTTTTCAAAAAAGTAAAATCTCTCAATTGGAAAAAGTTAAAAAAAAATGAATTGTATCGTTTTGCTTTAATTTTTTATGGTTCTTCGAGCTCAACGACATGGAATGTCAGGTTAACGTTATATGTCATATCTTCAAAAACCGATGACAATGGTGAAAAAAATATGATGAATTTACAAACTTGACCTAACTTTAAGTAGGTTTGTATTTGGATTTTGACACATTTACTTAGTACAATATAATAGTATAGCTTTTAACACTAAAACAATACCTATAACTATGAAAAAGACCTTCGTAATTTCTATAAAACCTAGTCATATTCTTTTAACACTTTAACATCACTAACATGAGTATATCATACCAAAAATTAGGGGTAGGGTGGACGGGCGCATTTTTCAAGAAAAATGAGCTCGAAAATTTTTGAAAAATGACTCAAAGTCTCTGTGAAAGTATCGCTGATACACGAAAGAAGCGCTAATTTTATGTTAATATTTAATCTTGGATTTAACAAGAAATGTAAGCGATGATAACTTTTCAAAATATTCTAATGATCACCTGGCTATAAAGTGATGCTGATGCCACGAGTTCTTCCAAATTTATTTGGTTAAATGGATATCAAGTCTTTCTAAAGTAACCTTGATAATAAAACTTATTAGTTAGTTTTCAGTCGTGACAATTTACAACTATTTGACAGTTCAATATAATCAATCAATTTTTTTTAAAGGTTTACATATATACATACTACAGAATTATATATTTATATAACCAAATTAAACTAGTTATCACCTAACTGGTTAACTACAGGTAGGCGTAAGTATATAAGTGTTATTAGTAAAAATATATCATATATAATATTTAAAATAATCCTGACAGGATAGTTTTTATCTTTAACTATCATTCTAGTGTAATTTCAACAAGTAAAAGTTGGCCTTCGCTGTTTCATTACAAAGTGGCTGTGGATGGTTGTTTGCAAATCAAACTAACTGTTTACATTACCAAAAAATAAATCTTACTTAGTTATTCGTAAGAAAACACACGGATTTCTTGTTAAGTTGAAATGATTTTCTTTTAATATGTAGTTAGAAGTGTTACAAAAAAAGTACTAAACTTTGTTATCTTTGACTTTTAAAATAATCCTCACCTATCATTTAGTATGTTTTCATATCGTACTCAATACGTATCGAAAATCTAGCATCTTGGTCTTTCCTTTAACGCTCTCTTTGTCAGCACAGAGAACATGCTCTATGAAAGAAAAGGAAGACAACAACGTATTGAGTACGATAACAAAATCTTCCCAGCCAGTGTATGTATTTGGTTATTTTTTTTTCAGTTGCGTTATAAAAAATTAAAAACATTACCTTAATTTAACTTATTAAATTTAAGTTAGCTTAATAGTTTTTGGGAAGTTTACTTTTTGTTTTTGTAACCAATTTATATGTTACGGTCACTTCCTTCCCAGAAAAACCTACTGAATGTAAATGTTTCTAAATAATTTGAAATTCAATTAAAAAAAAAACAATAAAAATGCTTTTAAGGCTGGGGTATAGGCTCCTTTAACATAATAGAGGTTTTTTGGACATGCAATTTAAAACTGTTATAGTTTTTCTTATAGTTAACGTCGTAAATAACAATACCATCGGAGTTTTAAAAATAAAGTTTGTGGAACCCTTCCAAATAACGGAAAGTTTTAAGTTAAGATTTATGGTTCACATGATTAATATCAAATTTAAAGAAAATAAAATCTTTGAAGTTATTTTCCAAATTCTATTCTTGAATTCAGGAAGAAAACATTTATTTTATTGGTCGACCCCACCCCCGGAAATAATAATAATAATATGACTTTTGATGAGATTTGTTTCTAATGGTCTTTAGTGAGAGTAATAATAAAATGCAGCAATTTCTATTTAAAACACAATAGGAACCGCGCATTTGAAGGAGAAGAGTTTTTTCTCTCTTATTTCAAGAATAGAGGCCCGGGAGTAAAATATACCCGCTATTAGGTTAAGGGTGTCGTTTTTGCAAATTTAATTGACGTGATATGGTAAAAAAATAATTATATAAATAGTTTTGGGGTGGATGTCACATTTCTTGCAAAACTGACTTTTTAATTTCTAGCAAAATTATCCCAGTTTCTTACATACCATTATCGGATCTGTTTGTGAAATCAGTGCATGAATTAGTTAGCATGTTTATTTGGTTAAATGGATATCAAGTCTTTATAAAGTAATCTGAGATAATAAAAGTTATTAGGTAGTTTTCGGTCGTGACAATTTACAACTATTTGACAGTTCAATATAATCAATCAATTTTTTTGGTACAGGTTTTACGTCGACGGTCCATCAGTTATTTGACATTTGGGATAATTTATTAGTTTTAATTTTTAATAAAAAAAAATGGTTTATTGTGGTTTTTCATTCCAAGACTAATTTTATATCTTTCTAATTAGGTTTATTGCTTTTATTAAAATGAGCGTAGTCTGTGCAAAATAGAGCCAAATTAAGAAGAGTTTTGGCAAAATACAAATGTGTATGCCCTTCGTAAGTTGAAATTCTTATCTTAACCACCCGTAGGTTTCAAATAATGCCAAGAATGTCAAATAGCGTTATTCGTCGAGAGTTTTGGGCTCGACCCAAAACTTTCTATTTTTTTAAATTATTCACTATGTTAAAGGTAAATTGGAGTAAATTTCAAAAAGATCCGAAATTAAAATTCTAGAAAAATTAAATTTTTATCACTTTTGCCGGTTACCCACTTACGTATAACCCTAGAGACCACGAAACTAATATTAGTTGGCCGGTGTCGGCGTTGAATAGGCACCACGACGCTTTTAATTATTTTTTTTCGTAACACTGCTTTAATTTGACAACCTTATCTTGGACAGACACAACATTTTAAAATTCTTATAAAAGATTTGTGGCGTAGAGGGCAAAGGGTGAGGGAATAAATCGGAAAAAAGAAAAAAGAGAAAATTAGTTGGAAATTCGCCATCTGACACCTCCAATAAAACGCTATATGTCGTTTATCGTTGTTTGATGGATGAATAGAAATTTCGTACAACTAATGTGTACCTCCTTGTCTTTATAACATATCGTTTTAAAGCCGCAGTAGGCTTCAAAGATCTCCCCACTACTAACAAATTAATTGGACGAAAGGACTTTCGAATAGCCAGTTAAAACCCCGGTTCCTCGGTAGCTCAGTTGGTAGAGCATTAGACTGGTATTCTAGAGTTCCCGGGTTCAATCCTGGTCGAGGAAAAACTTTTTTCTGATTTATTCCCTCACTACTTTGCCAAAAATTTTCTGTAAATTTATTAGGACGCTAAATTTTCCCTTTATTTTAAAATTTCTTATCGCACACGGATTTAAATAAATTTCATACAAATATTTTTCTCAATCTCTGCTACAAAGTGGAATCAAAAAATCGTTAAGCTACTTAAAGATAAAAATACTAAAAGTTCTAAATGTTCAACATTTTGGCAAGATCTCATATTTTTGAAAACATCAGATAAAATGAAAGTAAAACTCGTGGCATATCGGACAAAGCGTTTTTGTTTCTCACTTCATTACGACCAGGCCTCCAATGTCTAATGGAGAGTCCGGACACCTACAGACCTGTTTCATCCTTATTAGGAATCATCAGGGAGTCATAGGATTATACCTGGCAGTTGAAGCTACACATTGACCATGTACACCTCTAGAATTTAAAACAAAAAGTTTGTATGAAATTAACTCTGTGTTTCGGACTTCCATTGTCTATATTTTATTTATACACGACGTTTCGATCAGTACAATCTCTGATCGTCTTCAGGTGCAAACTACCTAGTAGTTTGCACCTGAAGACGATCAGAGATTGTACTGATCGAAACGTCGTGTATAAATAAAATATAGACAATGGAAGTCCGAAACACAGAGTTAATTTCAAACACATCATTGTCTCAAACTTTCAAACAAAAAGTTTGTAATCCTTGGGGACGTAGTAACTGTGTGCGCCACCTGTCGAATAAACCAAGATACAAAAACATCAAAATTGAAAAGTGCAAGACACCGTAAATACAGAATCCTGTACCGTTCAGCAGGTTATTAAGTAGAAACTTGTAAAAGTATAAGGTCACTGTAACATGACTCTTAAAAAGAGGTAACGTTCGCAGCAGCACCGCCCCCAATTGGAGCTTCATACTACGTGGCCCTAATTTTAAGGCATAAGCAAGCAATCGCTCCGGAGGAGGCTTGTTGCGTAGAACTAAAAGGCCAAAATATTTAAAAAACAACAAAATGAATCTCGTGTCCGCAAATAAAAATGAAAGTAAAACTTGTGGCATATCAGACAAAGCGTTTTTGTTTCTCACTTCATTACGACCAGGCCTCCAATGTCTAATGGAGAATCCAGACACCTACAGACCTGTTTCATCCTTATTAGGAATCATCAGGGAGTCATAGGATTATACCTGGCAGTTGAAGCTACACAGTGACCATACACACCTCTAGAATTCAAAACAATTTAAAGTTTGTAATCCTTGGGGACGTAGTAACTGTGTGCGACACCTCCGAAGGAGGCTTGTTGCGCAGAACTAAAAAGCCAAATTATGTAAAAAATAAATTCTGTGTAGCTTCAACTGCCAGGTATAATCCTATGACTCCCTGGTGATTCCTAATAAGGATGAAACAGGTCTGTAGGTTTCTGGATTCTCCATTAGACATTGGAGGCCTGGTCGTAATGAAGTGAGAAACAAAAACGCTTTGTCCGATATGCCACGAGTTTTACTTTCATTTTTATTTGATGAATGATGCTCCGACTATGTAAGGCGCATTTGTTTTTTCAAACTGTCAAATTTTCAACGTCATTTGTACCATCGTGTTGGGGGTTTTTCGTATAATGTAAGTAAGTATGTAAGTAAGTAAATTCTTTATTAAATCCTTAGAACCCAAATGGGCGTTGAACCAGTCAAATATTACAATTATACATTGGTCCATGCATAAAGTCAAGTAAATAAAATACATAAAATATATAATAATTAAATATAAGCCTTATAGTAACGTAAATAACATTTTATGTGTTACATTGTCAATTTTGTATATAGTATAAGAAATATACATACAAAAAATAAAATACAATTTACATTTAAAAGTTTACTAAAAGGACACCACAAAATACATTTTAAAATTAATGCAGATCAAGTAAACTGTTATGAAAAAAATCATTTAGCGTATAAAACGCTTTTTTTATTAGAAAAACTTTCAGTTTAATTTTAAGGATTTTTGGCGTCAAACTTTTTAAAGCCTGAGGTAACTTATTCCAAATTTTTAATACATGCAATTTCATCTTTGAGATTATTTTTGTTCAGTGTATCGTACTTATGTTGTTGTTTTAACTTAATAAAAATATCTGGGTTTGAAAGAATGAAATGTACACATTTCATTACATACATAGAGATCATTGTCAATATTTTTCTATCAATAAAAACCTGTTTGCAACTATCTCTTCTCTTCATTTCAAACATTATTCTTAAGCCTCTTTTTTGTAGAATGAAGATTCTGTTAGCCTCTATGGAATTACCCCAAAATATATTTCCATATCTAACCCTGGATTGAATATAGGCGTGAACCGCAGACAGAGATGCTGTAACTCCTATATTGTCTCTAATAAGTTTTAATGCATACCAATATTTACACATATTTTTAGCCAGATTTTCAATATGAGCTTTCCAATTTAGATTTTTATCAACATGCAGGCCCAGAAAGACGACAGAGTCAAGACTTGCAAGCTTAATATCGTCAATTTTGATTTTCGCCTCATTGTTGCGACAATTAATCACTTGAGTCTTATTTGTGTTCAGAAGTAAGTTGTTTAAAATAATTCCTTAGGTTGCTTATTGAATGAGTTGCGTGAGTACTGCATAAGTCAGTAGTATTATCCTGTACCTGTTCACGTCGTCACAGAATTGAGCCATAAATTGTTCTGTAGCTGAGGTGATATCATTTGTATAAATTATATACAATAACGGACCTAGAATGGACCCCTGAGGGACACCTTTTTGTACAGACATTGGCAACGACTTAAGAAGTTCACCATTATATCTTTCTATAGTGCATTGACTTCTATCACTCAACTAAGACTCAAACAACATCAACTCTACTCCCCGAACACCATAACCATTAAGCTTCTGATACAATATTTTATGGTCTACACTGTCAAAAGCTTTGGACAAATCTAAGCACAATGAAACTGTTTTTTTATTTGAAATAAGCCTATGTACAATTTCGTTTAATGCTTAATAAACCTCTCGTATCGTGGATTTTCCTTTTCGAAAACCATTCTGAGTGTAGCTCAACATGTTGTTTTTTTTAAAGAAATTTGCCAGTCTTTCACTAATTGCTTTTTCAAATATTTTGCTGACATTCGATAATAAAGAGATTGATTGGCCCGTAATTGTTAAGTTGATCTTTTTTTCCTTTTTTATGGATGGGCTTCACATGTTCATGTTTTAGAGCTGTGGGAAAAACTCCAGTTTCAAAAGAGCGAATAATTATGTGGCTTAATGGAATGAATATACTTGTTTTTGTTGATTTTAGAACAGAAATTGGAATTTCATCATTTCCAACTGATTTTTTGTTTTTTAGTGTTTCAATTATGGTTATAATTTCCTTTTTTGTTGTAGGATCAAATTTAAGAATTTTGTCAGTGTTAATGTTGTTTTGTGATTTAGAGAAAGATGATGTAATATTAGTACAGCAACCTAGAAAAAATTCGTTGAATTGATTCAATATTTCAGTATTGTTTTTATCTTTTTCGAAATGTTCAAAAATAGACTCACATATTTTGTTTGGTTTTGTAATTTTATTTACCAGATTCCATGTAGCCGTTGTCTTGTTGTTAGCCATGTGTATCTCCCTAGAGCTTGCTTAGAGTTTTGCAGCCTTTATTACTTTTTTTTAGAATACTTTTGTATGTGTTAAAATATTTTTGTGAAATCATACCATTTATCATTTTTTGTAAAAAGTTCACGCTTGTTTTGGCAAGACCTGACACCTATCGTCATCCAAGACCTACTTTTACGATCGTGTTTTATTGTTTTTTTTTTTGGAAAAAATATGTTGATTTTATTATGCAGAACGTTAAGAAAAATGACATATGCTTTATCAACTTCAGTTTCTTTCAGTACTTCACTCCAATCGACTCCCTTCATATCTTCTTTGAGATATTCTAACTTTTTTTTAGAAAATATTCTTTTTCTTTCTGCAATTTTTGTAGTATTGCTTTTTCATCAGATTTACAGTTGATACAGATAGTTATCCCGTGATGGTCTGATAGTGCAGTATTTATTACTCTATTATTTGAGAAATTATTAAAATTAACAAAAAAATTATCAATTAAAGTAGCACTATTATTTTTAACCCTGGTTGGTTCAAAAATTGTGTGCTGACAGTTATAGGTCAAAAACAAATCTAGAAATTCTTCTCCTGCATAGATGATTTTGTAATTGCTAAATATGCTACCCAAATCATTACATAGTTTACACATTACTTCGGAGAAAATTCCAAAGCTACCTAAACAAGAACGATATATACATACAATTACCAATCTAAGCTTTTTATTTACAATTCCTGATATTTCAATATGCCCTTCAATACTTCTGTCTTTAATATTATCAATTTCTTCAAAATCCGATACCCCTTCTCTGACAAAAATGCAGCTTCCACCTCTTTGACTATTAGTTTTGCAGTAGGCAGTTACTAATCAAAAACCAGTTATTTTAGCAAAGTTTGTTTTTTGGTATTTTAGGTGATGTTCAGTTATACAAAGAATATCTTGGGGTTCAGTTATTGTATTTAAAAAAAGTTCAATTTCATTAAGTTTTGTTCGTAGGCAATCTGCTTTTTGGTGAAGAATATTTATCAAAAAAGAGTCATCAGATTTATTTGAATCTATTTGTTGGTTATGGTTTATTTTTAAGTTTCTATTATTGTTGGCCACATGGGAAAAAAATTTATTTCTGATTCAGCCAACACAACATTGCTAACAATGTCAGTATTATTATTACTATTATTAAAATTACTACTAACTATATTAAGATTACTACCATCACTACCTTTCTTGACTACACTTGGGGTAGTTACTGGGTTTACCATATTTGTTTGTCTAGTTACATCAGTTTCACGTGAATACTCACAAAGCCAATTATTTGTACCCATGACATCAGATGTTTTTCTATTATTTTTAAAATTTCCCAATGCTTCAAGTTGATAGGTTGGGATTGGAATTAACGTAAGTTTGTTTTTTGATATTGAACTGCACTTTATATAATCTAATAAAATAGTCCTCACGTCCTTACTTCCAAATCTAAAGTTTCCACTCTTTAGTTTTTCATTGACTATTTTTCTTACTGACACATTTTGGCTTTTGGTATAATCTACTATTAGATGCTTAATTTTTTTGTATTGTTTAATACTGTAGTAGTACCTAGGATTATACGTAAAATAACAGACAATGTTTGTATATTTTCCAACGGATAGTATTTCATTTACTGTATTCTGATTAAATTTTTGAATCAGAAAATTTATGTTTGGATAACTCACTTAGCGGAGCATTTGATCTACTGATGTTTGTCACCTCGTATTTTTTAGGATCAATTAATTTTCGAATTTTTGAAACCAAATACTTTGTAGTATGATCACCGTAGACTAGAATCTTCTTTTTATTATTTTTGCTTATTTTAATCATAGCTTCTATTGTTTGGTGATATTGGATTATGTTTGAAGTATCGGTTATTTCTAAATTTACAGATTTATTTTCGGCAATTCTGTCCCGGAGATGCCCATTCTCTATAAAGAATTTTAAGTTTTCATTATCTAAATATTTATTTGATAATTGCAAGTTATGATTTACAATTTCTAGTTCTTCCAATCTGGCTTTCTCTTCTATTGTTAGAGCTACGTCTAGTGTAATGTCCTCTGTTTGGGTTTCAATGGTTTTGGATTGATAGGGTTTAGTTAGTGTTGGACTTGTATTATCAAGTGCCAGAAACTGTTCTAAACTGATGAGTCCCTGCCTTATATTGTCAAGCTCTACAATGCTATTATTTCTATCTTCGTTAAGATTAAACATGTGGTTTGAAATTTTTACTGTTTCATTTGGTTTGCTCTGTTTGGAATTTCCCCTTTTTTTTTCTTAGCTTTTTTAGTTCATTTTCAATTTTCCTAATTTTATGTCGTTGCCTTTTAAGCTTCTTTTTTTTAGCTTTATTTTACTATCATTTTTTATTTTCTTTTCTTCTGTTCGTGGCTCTGAAATGTCCTCCGAAGTTTGTATTTCTACATTTGCCTTTTCAAGTGTTTCTGTCTGCATGCTGAAGTCTCGTACTCCAATATTTCTTGAATGTTTTAATTTGTCAATTGTTAACTGATAAATTTTAACTTCATTTTTGAACTTTTCCAGAGCTTTAATCAACTGTTTATTACGCAGCCTCAGATTATCAATTTCTACCGTTCGATCAGCTAATTTATTTCTTAGATCCATCATAATAAATGTTGTGCTTTTTAAGCGATCTTCCTCATTGTTTTCAGAATCCAGAGTTGGAAAGACCACCTCTAGGTAGCTGTTATTAAGGGCTTTCGGGCCAATTAATCCCTCATTCTTACACTGAAAATTTTCAAGTAGTGTTTTTTTAGCATTTCGTCTGGTTACCGGAGCCATATTAACTCTCGGTTAAGAATATTGGTTGTCTCTTCGTCTGTTTCTTTTCAGTGGTAATTTTGATCCAAGTAGTAGATTATTTTCTATGCAAGTTGAGTTCAATGGTACGCAAAAAATTGTTAATGTGGTATCACCATTATTGTATATTGATAAGTTTTTCTTTTTTGCAAATCACAACGAAACTATATTACTATATTATATTTATAATTGTTAAATTTTTACTCATTTCTATCATAGAAGAATTTAAACTACGCCATTGTAAACTTCATACTTCAAAGCACAACTCGTCAAAAAATCAGCAATTTACAACCTAATTTACTGTATTAAAATTAGCATTAAACACAACTACCAAATATACGTCCTTTCTATAGTAGGAATACAAAAGAAACATCTCCCAAACGAAATTGGACATCCCAAAAATAGGTTTGGTTACGGTTGGGCAAAAAAAGGAAAAAAAGAAAAAAGGCGGGTTAATTTTGAAGTTATCTCAAATATCCAGACGCACCGTTTAAAATAATAAAAAGACGTTTTAGTGATGATATTAAAATAAAAAATAAGCTTCTAGCAAATAAATCTATTTTTTATACATTTTTTTTCTATGTCTTTTAATTTAATTTATTTGGGTGTTTTTACTACTCCCTCATAAGCCAAGATTCCAAGTTCTAATATCAAAAAAAATGTTTTTTAAAGTGCATGTTTAAATAATATATTATTAGTTTTATGTTCGATTTTTTGTTATTTAGTTTTTTGTTTTCATTAATAAATTATTTAAAGTTTATAAATCCAATAAAATATTAAGTAATTTACAAAAAGAGAACCAATTTACTACTAAATTTTTGAAATTTGGTTAGAATGGTTGTTTGGCACACAGATATTGGTAAAATATTTAAATATTCCAATTATAAATGGGGGCATAGGTATTAACGTGGGCATAAGAGTAAAGAAAAAATAAAGACAATACAATGGATCTTCTTTACGCAACTATTTTACTAAATTGATTGCTAAATAAACCCTAATTTAACTTATTCCTTGCCTTTTTAGGTATAATGGTTTTTATGGTGTTTTTTATCCTACGTGCTTTTAATATTTGAAGCCTCCAAGTAAGCAAAAAATTTAGAGCGTAAAATTGGGTGTCTGCTCCCGGACTAATACAAGTTAAGAGTTCAAATTTCTACGGGTCAAACTGACTTTTGGCGCGTTCGAAAGGTCACCGTCATCGAAATCAAAGCATTCTTGTACTTTTTCGATTCCACCAAAAACGTTCTTCAATTTTCCGGTGGAATCAATTCTTGTCACCGATGCTCACCGATTTTGATTTGTGAAGCAACAACTTGAGTTTTCGATTCGAGTTGTTTTTTAAAAATAAGCACACTCATCGTATGATTTTTATTTTGTCTCACAGAATGTTGAAATAAAAACTATTTAAAGGAACATTTCGGTATTTTTTATCCATTCACAATAATTATTACACGACGTCAGATATGTACATGCAACTCATTTATATTTTCTCTCCATTCTGTACTAAAACCGCCCTTTATTAAACCTATTATTTTTTTTCTCATGTTATAACGTGAAAGTTTGTCAGAGCTGTAGTTTTTGAGATATATGAGAAATATTTAAAAAATCATAACTCTAGTACCACGTAAGCAGCGAAGCGCGATTTTCAAACATAGACTTGTAATTAAATTTACAATAAAATATGTTATAACGTCATAGTTTGTCAGAGCTGTCGTTCTTGACATATAAAAAAAAATATATCACTTTAGAACCACGGCAACTAGCCAAACGCTATTTTTAAATTTGGAATAAGCATAATATTTCCAACTAAATTTGTTAACACTAAAGTTGGTCAGATCTGTAGTTTTTGAGATATAAAAAATATAAAAATATGCATGCGTTGTTTGGGCGCAACTTTTTTGTTTTTATCTCTGGGGTGAATTTTTCAAAACTAATCAAACGCTATAAAATGATTTACTTTTTTGGCCACCACCTCTCTAGCTATTAAGGAAAAGATCGGAACCTTTAAATATCGTGATAACTAAGAGTTATTTTGAGAAATATTTTAAATTGATTGAATCTGATATTTTTTGGCGTAATCTTAAATTTCACTTAGTATATTGCGAATCAGTCAAATGTTTTAGAGTGTCAGCACCATTTTATATTTCAGATTCAAAAAACTATAAAATGGAGGAAAAAGGAAAGAAAAAAAGAAAAGGTGGTGCAGAAAGGGAACGCGAAAAGAAAAAAACACTTCTCGAAAAAAGTGCTAAAACCTGCCAGAATATTTTTACTTTGTTTCTTGCTAAAAGTGATAAGTTGACTTATAAACTATCTGAGTCCAAGGAACACTTTGAGGAGCAGTTAGAAACAAGAAATCCACGAGAATGTAGCAACGAATCACTTAATCATGCAGGGAATAATAATAATTACGCGATTGATTCTGAAACAAGCAAAAATAGCTCACAGGACAAGGATAATGAACATTTTCACTTTGAAAACATGGACGTCGTTTTAAAATTTCATTCCGAGCAACCCAGAAATACAAATAAGCAATTTAAGTTTAATCCATTTGAAAAAGTCCGGAATAAGGTAAAATTGGATTAGCATTCGTCTTTATAAACCACATGATAAGATTTATTGCTGGATTTGGTTAGAGTTTTCTAAAGAAAATAAATTGCCTTTATTGGGTAGTGGAACCCATATGTCACTTATGTCAGTAAAACACCTATATACGAGAATAGAAGAACATGAATTAAGCAAAGTTCATATTAGCAGTTCTGAAGCATATCTTATGTATAAGAAAGAAAAAAATGTTTACTCTTTGATTTATTCAAATGCAGCTGCAGAACGTAAAGCACAAATTGAAAGAAACAGACAGATATTAGATAGAATAATAGAGGTGATAAAAATGATCGGAAAAAGAGGATGATTCGATTGTTCACGGCAACTTTTTGGAAATAATCTTGATCTCAAAATACGATGTCTTACTTTGGAATCATATCGAAAAAGTTTGCTAAAGAGAGCCAAAAAATTCATTCTCAGCCTGGTCGAAGCAAAGGACGAGGAAATCTGGTCACCTTTTTATCCAGTAGTAGTAGTAGAGAAGGGGCGGCGCGAAGCCCGGCAAGTAGGCCTCCCTGGGCCCTTTCTGCCCTACCCCGAGCTTGCCTCTAATCCACCGCCTGTACCACTGGTCTGGCAGTTTGCTCATTTGGTCTAACTGTTCTTTTTGCAAACTCCAGTATTTTGTCCCATTTGAGCGTGTGCAGGTCCTCCTAATCCAGGGTCGGGAAACCGAATACCTGGTATCTCGTACTCTGGTATGCCTCGCAGTTCGCTATAACGTGTCGAGATGTCTCCTCTGCCCGCCCGCAGGCCCGGCAGGTCGAGTCATTCTCCACCGCGATCCGGGTCATGTGCTTCCTTAGTCGGTTGTGACCTGTTATGATACCTGTCAGCAGACCACAGTTAACATTAAAAATGGAATCTTTGTGGAACTTTGTAAAACATTGTATACGATATTTAATTCGGATAATTTTAATGCCGATACTAAATTTAACGCCAGAACTTATTTAGATGGGTTGCTAAAATTTGAAACAATAATAACATCCATTGTGTTTAAAAAGATATTCTTTCATACCACTCCCCTGTCTAATTATTTACAAACTGCCGGCATGGACATATTGCAATCTTACCGGATGTTCGAAAAAACGCTGTCATCGCTTGTATCACTTTCTCGAGACCTTTGTACCATTTTAGAGGAAGTCAGCACATTCATAAATTTAGTAAATAGCCTATTTTTAGAAAATAACATACCTTTACAAGTAGAAGAAGAGTTCCGAGTAAAAAGAACTATCAAAAAACAAAATTTTATGATGAAAAAAATGACCACAGCATTAAAATAGAGGTGTTTTACATGATAATGGACAGAATTGTTAACTCCTTAGAAAGTAGATTTACAAAACGTCACCAGCTGTTTAAAGATTTCGAATGTTTCCATCCAAGCAGTTTTAATTCTTTAGAAGAGTTACCAGAAGACTTTTTGAAAGACGTTACCAAGAAACTCAAAATCAAATGGCCTAGGCTGTCCTAAACAATTTTCGATGAATATTCAGTTGATAATTTACAATTAGAAAGTCACGACGACAATAATGATCTTTCACAAAAAAAACATAATAAATAGGCACAAAACATGCAGATGCAGAAAATGCATTTTTTGCTGTTACAGTTTGCTTTTAAAATATAATATTTATGCCGATCTCCAAAAAGCTTACCAATACATACTTACTTTATCCATATCACAGGTTGTTTGTGAGAGGTCATTTTCAAAGCTCAAATATATTTTAAATAGGCTACGAAATTGTTTGGGACAGGAAAATCTTGAAGGATTTATGCTTATGGCTATTGAAAAAGATGTTGTGCAATCATTAGATAATAATGAGATAATTGACATTTAATTCAAAATTATAAGTTACTAAGAGAAATTTTGTCGCCTTAAATAAATTTTGTTTTACATTTAAGGTACAAACCTTTTTTAGAATATCGATATTAATATGTTTATATGTACATACCTTAACCGTTACGCCTTACGAAATCTTTAACTTTAATTAATAAACTTTAAAACGCACGTTAATTCTCTTTTAATTCCTTTATATGGCAAATATAATATAATAATAGGATATATCAGAAAAAGTGTCCCGGTAGGTCCCAGCATCGCACGGCCTGATTTCCAGTGCCAGACCGCCGCTGAACAAGACGAGTAGGGGGTTTAACTTATCTGATAATGGCAAAAATGGAATTAGTTTTGCTTAACTTAACCCAGCATGTCAAGTCTTAAACAAGAGTATCCATTCGAGTACGCGTGCGAGTAACAAGGCGAGTAGGCGTTTAACTTATCTGATAATGGGAAAAATTGAAACAGTTTTGCTAAACATAAGCCGGTATGTCAAGACTTAAAGAAGTCCATACTAGTACGCGTGCGAGTAACAAGACTAGTAGGCGTCTAACTTATCTGATAGTGGGAAAAATTGAAATAATTTTGTTAAATTTAACACAGCATGTCAAGACTTAAACAAGAGTGTCCATACAAGTACGCGTGCAAGTAACAATGCGAGTAGGCGTTTAACTTATATGATAATGGGAGAAATTGAAATAGTTCTGCTAAACTTAACCCAGCATGTCAAGAATTAAACAAGAGTGTCCATATGAATACGCGTGCGAGTAACAAGGCGAGAAGGCGTTTAACTTATCTGATAATGGGAAAAATTGATATAGTTTTGCTAAGCTTAAGCCAGCATATCAAGACTTAAACAAGAGTGTCCATACGAGTACGCGTGCGAGTAATAAGGCGAGTAGACGTTTAACTTCTCTGATAATGGCAAAAATTGAATAAGTTTTGCTAAACTTAACCCAGCATGTCAAGACTTAAACAATAGTTGCAGTACGAGTACTCGTGCGAGTAACAAGACAAGTAACTGTTTAACTTATCTGATAATGGGAAAAATCAAATTGTTTTTGCTTAACTTAACCCAGCATGTCAAGACTTAAACAAGGCAAGTAGGCGTTTAACTTATCTGATAATGGGAAAAATACAATTAGTTTTACTAAACTTACCATAGTATGTCCATATTTGACTGTGTCCATACAAATACGCGTGCGGTTAAAAAAAATAATAGGTTTAATAAAGGGCGGTTTTAGTACAGAATGGAGAGAAAATATAAATGAGTTGCATGTACATATCTGACGTCGTGTAATAATTATTGTGAATGGATAAAAAATACCGAAATGTTCCTTTAAATAGTTTTTATTTCAACTTTCTGTGATACAAAATAAAAATCATACGATGAGTGTGCTTATTTTTAAAAAACAACTCGAATCGAAAACTCAAGTTGTTGCTTCACAAATCAAAATCGGTGAGCATCGGTGGCAAGAATTGATTCCACCGGAAAATTGAAGAACGTTTTTGGTGGAATCGAAAAAGTACAAGAATGCTTTGATTTCGATGACGGTGATCTTTCGAACGCGCCAAAAGTCAGTTTGGCCCGTAGAAATTTGAACTCTTAACTTGTATTAGTCCGGGAGCAGACACCCAATTTTACGCTCTAAATTTTTTTTTACACAAATTAATTTTTATCTAAATCTTAACAAGATTCAAGTCGGTCATAACTCGCGTTACTGAAACAATAACAATAACAATTGCATTATTGTTTGTATATAATTAACCACTAGATGTTTTATTATTTTAATATTGCAAAACAGTTTTAAGACAATATTTCCAAAAGACAATAAACGTCGCCTATGATCTTATTAATCGTCCAAAAAAAACAAAAAGTCTGCAAAAAAAAAAGTTTATATTTATTTGCAAAATGGTTATTTAGGTAAATTTTTTCAAACACCTTGTAAGTATAAAAAAACTTAACTCTACTAAAATACGCGTTCACTTTTTTCCTGCAAATATTATTATAACACTTTCGCTTAACGACAAATAGGTAACAAAAAATCCACACACTCCGGGAGTAAAAAACAAAAACAAATAATATACATAAATTCCAGCTTAAAGGTAAAAAAAGAAAAGGCTGATTCTTTTAAAACCTCGGTCCTTCTCCACTGTACTTATTGAAAAACTCGACATGTTTCGGCGGTATAAGACCGTCATTATCAGGGGGTTCTGCATTTAGCTTATATCACGCAGTCATACTAATAACGCTTGGTTATACCGGGTATCCCATTCAAGGTGAGTGTCCTATTAGATTATTTTGGAAACTATATACAATATTGAAACTTTTCAAGCTTTCTTTCTAACATAAGTCCATGTAAAGTATATGTATAAAATATTTTCGTATTTGCAGAGTAGCCAGTTACAGGAAATATTAACAACAACTTTGTTATTTTAAATAAAACACCCCGTATATATTTGCATTTTTGGATTCTACAAAAAATTGTAGGTATATTTTATGTATAATAATGTCCTATACTTCGGAGATGTACTTGACTCATTGATACTAGCTAACCGCCTCTTTATAAAAAACTTATTATTTTTTTAAATTGGAATGGAAAGAGCTAGGATTGATTTACTTAAAGGATTAATACTAGTTTACCACCTGCTGATCGTACGAGCAGCTGAAACCGCCCTTTATTAAAAACTTATTATTTTTTTAAAATTTTACCCGCATGCGTACTCGTATGGATACTCTTAGTCAAATATGGGACATACTAGGTTAAGTTTAGCAAAACTAATTCGATCTCTACCATTATCAAATACGTTAAACGCCTACTAGCCTTGTTACTCGCACGCTTACTCGTATGGATACTCTTGTTTAAGTATTTACATTCTGGGTTAAGTTTACCAAAACTAATTGGAATTTTTCCATTAAACGCCTACTCGCCTTGTTACTAGCACGCGTACTCGTATGGACAATCTTGTTTAAGTCTTGATATGGTAGGTTAAGTTTAGCAAAACTAATTGGATTTTTCTCATTATCAGATAAGCTAAACTCCCACTCGCGTTGTTACTCGCACGCTTACTCGTATGAACACTCTTGTTTAAGTCCTGACATGCTGGGTGAAGTTTAGCAAAACCAACTGGATGCTTCCCTTTATCAGTTAAATTAAACGCCTACTCGCCTTGTTACTCGCACGTTTACTCGGACATTCTTGTTTAAGTCTTGACATGCCGGGCTTCCCATTATCAGAGTTAAACTCCTACTCGCCTTGTTACTCGCACGGGTACTCGTATGGACACTCTTGTTTAAATCTTGACATGCTATGTTAAGTTTTGCAAAATTAATTGGATTTTTCTCATTATCAGATAAGTTAAATGCCTATTCGCCTTGTTACTCGCACGCGTACGCGTATAGACACTCTAGTTTAAATCTTATCTTTAACAAAATAATTTATTTTTGGCCACTATCAGATAGGTTGAACGCCTACTCGTCTTGTTACTCGCACGCGTGCTCGTATGGACACCCTTGTTTAAATCTTGACATGTTAGGTTAAGTTTAGCAAAACTAATTGTATTTTTCCTATTATCAATTAAGTTAAACGCCTACTCGCCTTGTTACTCGCACACGTACTCGTATATCAAAATAAATGAGATTTTTCCCATTATTAGAAAAGGTAAACTCATACTCGCCTTATTACACGCACGCGTACTCGTATGGACACTCTTGTTTAAATCTTGACATGATAGGGTAAATTTAGCAAAACTAATGAGATTTTTCTCATTGTCAGATAAGAAAAATGCCCACACTCGCCTTATTATTCGCACGCGTACTCGTATGGACAATCTTGTTTAAGTCTTGACATGCTGGGTTAAGTTTATCAAAACTATAGTTCGATTTTTCCTATTATCAAATAAGTTAAACGGCTACTCGTCTTGTTTCTAGCACGCGTACTCTTAGGGGCACTCTTGTTTAATTCATGATAGGCTAGGTTAGGTTTAGCAAAACTTATTGGATTTTTTCCATTCTCAGATAATTTAAACGCCTACTGGCCTTGTTACTCGCACGCGTACTCGTATGGACACTCTTGTTTAAGACTTGATATGCTAGGAGGTTAAGTTTAGCCAAACTAATTGGATTTTATTCCATTATACGCCTACTCGACTTGTTACTCGTATGGACACTCACTCCATTTTTTTGTTATCCACTGAGAACTTACAATTTTTTTTTTGCTTAAGATTGAGACAGTTCTAGTGGACATTTTTAAAATCGATCGAGAGCTCGAAGCGGAGGAAAACAGCATTGCGGGGAACTACCAAGCCGTCCGGTGAATCACGTTCCAGGAGAACGCGAGCGCCATCTCAGAGCCAAAAGGCGTCCACGATATTTTTGTTAGACTTCGCCCATCTTTTTATTTTTTCTTTAATCAATGACAATGACAATGATGAGGATTTTAAAAAACTTGTTTAAATCGTAACCACACACGTCAATTGAAATTTTTTGGTCCGTATTTCCTCCAAATGGGTGATCATTAAAAGAAATTAAATTTAACTGAAACTGTAAAAATATAAAGGCATCCAATAATCTTATGGGAGTTACCTTGAATGCTGCTTCTTTCTTCGAAAAGGGAGCTCCCTATAAAACTTCTTGTTGTTCTGTTTTCAACACCCTATTCATCACTCCATAAGTAGTTTTTTAAAATGTTTTGTAAAGATTTTAGGTCGACAAATACCGTAATTTTTCACTTTAAAATATGTCGAAAATTTGCAAAGTGCAGCTTGAACTCTTGTTTGCAACATACACTCTGTCTTGTCGCGCACATTTCCTTGCGCAGCTCGTCGGCAGGAAGGCCAATTAGAAAATGGTACGCAAAATTAACAAAATATAAAAATAAACGTGCGTAGAAAAAAGAATAATATATAAAATAAAGCAGGAAAAGGTGGAGATTTTTACATCTGTAAGATGCGGATCACACAACGAATTCAAAGGATCAAAAGTAAGAAAATGGCCGGGGGTCATAGGAAATAGGTCGTTAGGATGGACACTTTGGGGAACAGTGGTCTTGAATTTAGAATTGCTTCAACTATGTAAAGAAAAGTCGTGAACTCCTCGAAGGTAAGACGCTGTTCCTCGATAACACGCAACAAATGATTCTTAACAGACTTGACTCCCGCCTTACTAAGGCTATTGAAGTGAAGTCCAATGCCAACAAGCTTAGAATATTCTTTAAGTATATTGTCACTTCCATGAAATGTTGTGGCATTATCTGAGTAGCTATGTGCAACTGCATCTCGCTGCAAGCCACAAATCTACGAAAACTGTCTAAGAATGCCTCTGAAGATAAATCTGAAGTCAACTCTAAGTGTACTTGTGCACACAAAAACACAGAGATTAACTTCCCCTGTAGCGGGAACCTAAAGTGTAAAAAGGCATCTATAGCAGTGTTTAAAAAAGATTTCAATTTAGAAGAGGTAACGCCGGATCCACAGCTTCATTTTTTGCAGCTCATTTCTATTTTCCTTTTTGTCGTTTAGAAAAAGAAGGAAATATATTTTTTATTGTCCTCTCACTCTTTTCGACAAAGAGGGAAATAGAAGTGAGCTGCAAGAAGTGAAACTGTGGATCCAGCCTAAATAGGACATGGGTTGTACATACCGTTTTGTATTTAAATAAAAAAGCAACGAGACAAGGTATGTTTAATTGCTCGTCTAGCTGAAACTATTCAGTAACTTTGTAACAATAAGATACTCAAGATCTTGAACCCGGGATGAAGAAATTTGTTATGAATGCTGAATAAGATTTCGGCAAAAGATAAGGATGTTTTGCATCGTAATTAAACTGTGAATATTTGAGACTTCCGCCTACTCTAACGAAACCACTCGAATCAAGAAATAATCAAAATTTTCGATACTGTTTAAAAATTATACAATTATGCTGTAATTTGTCGATAATGTCTGAAAATACTTGGCACTACGTCTCGAATAACAACGGAAAATACGTCCTCCATCTTTTCTGGAGAAAGGTAAATCGAAGTTCTAGGAATACGCTTGGGCTTTGGAAGTAATCTAAAACAATAATATGTTAAAGTTAAAAAAAATCGAATTTTTCTATTTAGTTGATATATTTCAAATTGGGTAAGCGCTCTTATCATCAAACCCTCCAAACTAAAATACAGTTGTTTATTAATGTAATGATAAAAAGTTGATTAAAATTAAACTTACTTGGTGATTAGTGAATGAAGTTTACGTATTTTTAAAAAAGTATAAGAAAGCACGTCCTTACTTGTCATGGACAGACGACCTAACCACAAAAAACTTGTCATGAAATCGCAAGTCATTGAACTATTTTGTATAATTTTTTTTAAAAAAAGGTGATAAATTTAAACAATTTCACTTATAATATTTATGTTCCACGTAGTTCGTTTGTTATCAAATATTTTCCTCGTCTTATACTTTTTTTAAAATACGGGAACTTTATTGACTAATCACAAAGTAAGTTAAATTTTAATCAACTTTTTATCATTACATTAATGAACATATTTCGAAAGCGCTTAACCAATTAGAAATATATGCACTAAATACAAAAACTATTGTTTTAATAAGAAAAAAGTCTATTCTATAGATTTTTGGAAGTGAATAAATATTGTTTAGCAAAGTCTCTGGAGTATTTTCTAGAAGAACAGTATAAAAAATAACTTCTTCTTTTCTTTCTTCAAACTGATTTTTTTGGCCAGTAAGATTCTGGCAATCGTAAGAAAGGTGGTGAATTGGCGAACATGGCGAAAATATATAGAGGGCAGTATCTCTTGAATATAAGACAAAAGCTTTCCATCGATGTGGAGAAGCAGCTATTCAGCCCAAAGCTACCTGTGAATCGGACCAAGCAAATATGTCGTCGAAACTGATAAAATTTTCGTAAGCAACCTCTACCGATTGAATCAAGTCGGCAAGCAAAACCGCCGCCCACAAGTCGAGGCGCGGTAAATAAATTGTTTTTAATGGCGCGACTGTTAACTTTGCCGTAACAAGTGAAATAAAAATGCCATCAGATGTAATAAAACAAAAATATATCACCGCACAATAGCCCACCATACTGGAATTGCAGAAACGATCCAATTGGCAATTAGAAAAACTATCTGACAGAACACGTCTCAATATATTTATTAAACATAAGTCCGGAAGTTCTGCTTTAAACTGATTCCAGATATTAATAAAATGGAATGGTCTGTAGTACTATCCCAAATCGACAAACGTTTTATACTGTGTTTCGCAAGAAGTGTAATGGGACTTAAAAAACTTGTGGATCAAACAATTGGGCAATCTGACTAACTACTGTTCTTTTTGTGATAGGTTTGTTATCTAAAACAACCTTAATAGAAAAAAGAATCTCTTTCAGGATTCCAATGTACAAGCATTTTTCTGTAAGTGGGATCATCTTAATCAAAACTTAAGAAAATCTGACGATTCGACGCTGGTATATTTGCAAAAACCTCCTGAGAATTACTAACCCATTTTTGTAGCTCAAACCCGCTAGATTTTAGTAAATTAATTAATTCTTGATGCAATGACAAGCACGAGTCAAGGGATGAACTACTCTCGAAGCAATCATCGACAAAAATTTTAGAATCTAATAATCTAAACATCTGTGCTGATCATGGAAAATTGGACCTCTCTTGATTTGCAAGCTCATTTAATGTCCGAATACATAAATAAGGGGAAGGGGATTAGCCATACGTAAACATATTTAATCTATAAGTTTTTAAGGGTCGATTCCTTGTGTCAATGTAATACTGCATGCTAATTATCTTTTTAAATATATCTAATTATGCCTTGAGCAAAATTAATTAAAAATTAAGGCAAATAAATTAAGTTTTCCTTCCTAGATTTTTGGAACCAACGCTGGATTTTCTTGGTAAGTTTTTCAATTTGATTTATTTTAATAGACCTTCTGTCAGATTTTATTGAATGAAAAACTTACTGAGAATTTTCATTCTCGATCACTTCTTGAGAGAAACCTTAACGTAATCTCTGAGGCTTAATTTTTGCCTTGATTTTTTTTCTTATCTCGCAGTCAGTGGACATTGTGCACAAAAATGACAAATGAACCCGACCTCGATTTTCTCTCATATATTTTTTTTAAGCAGCAGCCCTATACTCAATAACCATGCCGCATTGACCATGCATTCTTTAACTTGAGAATAATTTATAATTTTCCTTTCCAAAAATAAATTGAAATCATTTTTTTGCAAATGTTATCCTTTGGGAACATGTAAATTTTGTAAATTTTCGCTTAGACACTTTTGTAAGAAATGTTATAAAAACTCATAAAGTTTTATAAAATTTTAAAAACTTATAAAAAGTTATAAATAGTTTTCCCTTTTCCTTGTGTAATAAAGATTATTATGAAAAGTAATTTCCATCATTTGCTTGAGTTTTAAAATAGTTAGGATTGGTGTTGGTGCATATATTTTGCTTTTCAAAATTAGCTACGTTGAAAAACAAAATATTGGACAGAATATTTTTCTCCTTTGTGGTAGGATTTAATAAAAAAATTAATTTTCTTTTGTGGAATGTTTCTTGTAAAATTTTAAT